>OY282524.1:10005000-20005000 GCA_958296335.1 Urtica urens | reverse complement strand
CTCCGCGATTCCTTCTTGATCTTTACCTACTAAATCCCGTGATTGCCGCTCTTTCGACTAACTCTCTTACGCCAAGTCTTCTCGCGCACGCTTCCGCTTTCCCGCCCTTTTCACAGCGACGACATTCCTTCTAAGGCAGGACCCCTTCGAGGAGAAAAAGGGAATACTCCATCGAGGAGTATCGCCTCGCAGAAAGGCCTCCTCGCGAAGAGCTTTCCTCGCAATCATTCCACCCTCCTCGCTCGGAGCTAGACCCTCTTCGCGGGGGTGAATCTCTTTCTTCGTGTCACTGTTGCCAGCCGTGGGCCCCGCTTACTTTTTCCGCATTTCGTCGTTTCGAGAGCCGAAACGACATGTGATTATGTTAAGAGGGATTTGACGAAATCCTACCTTAACAGTTAGTCCCCCATTTTATCAAGTGTGGGAAATTGGTAAAATAATAAGAAAAATCCTCTCGACGGGCCCATTTCACTAGGCCGAGCCCTTTTGTTGATTGACTGCTCGCAGTCGTTTTTGCTCCCGTCGCCCCTTTTGGGCGCGTGGTCTTGGTTTCCGTGAACTCCTTGCGGGCAGAGTACTCGAGTGCCTGTCTCCGTATAGGTATGTTCCTCTCACAACTCCCAGCCGTACATCAGTTGATTCGCCTGCGTCGCTTCGGATTCCAACCGTTGATTCGCCCGTCCCCTTCCTATAAATTTCGGGTCTTAGTGGGAGTGGGATTTCAAATCCTGTGTCCTTTCGTTCTACTGTACTCCCTCAATTTGGTATCCCGCCTAATCCTTGTCATTCAAATTTGCCCCATCGTTATCTTCTCGCTTTCCCTATGGCCCTGACCCCAACTTCGCCAGGTCTCGGCCGCGTCCTCATGGGTGGCCCCGATCGCTCCGCGATGACCTCCGAGCGGCTCCGTGTTATCCGGGAGAGGTATTGTGACGGGGACGTCTGCCAGGTTCGTCTTCCGTACCCCGGCGAGCGGCCGGAAGACCCTTTGGATGAGAGGTGGGTCGCCGTCTATGAGGGTTTCTTCCTCGACGCGGGGCTCCGATTCCCCATTCCGTACCTTCTCCTCTCTTTTCTTCACGCGTTCGGCATTCCCATTGGCCAGATGCATCTCAGCGCCATTCGCCTCGTCTTGTGCACCATGGGTGTCGCTGCCGAGAGGGGGGTTTTCTTGGCCCTGGAGGATCTGATGCGCCTGTACAGGCCATTCCGGGTTGCTCGGCGCCTGGGGCGCTTCACGCTCATCCCCTTCGATCGGAACCCGATCGTCCTCAACACTCCCTCCGACGCGCCGGGATGGCAGAGCTATTATTGAAATGTTTGTTACTAAAGCTTATCGTGTGGATTCAATATATTATCTATATCCTAATGAGCTGACAATCTTGGACACCGAAGTGAATATAGATTCAATCGGGAAGCGTAAGATGTTTTATAGTGATGAAACTGACGACACATATCTATGGCACTTACGTCTTTGACATATTGGCCTAGATAGGATCAAGAGGTTAACAAATGATGGTCCTTTTGTTAGGAATTCTTGCCCGCTTGAGAAGATACTTATGTAAATTCTCGTTGATATTATTAATAAAATAAAGTTTGACATTTATGATTTATTTAAATTGAAATGGTTATTTCTTATATAGTAAGATTTATAGAGCATTCATCATCCCATAACCTCTGTATCAAACTGAGTCATGTGCTGGGCACCTGAGTTTGGGCGGTGTGCTAAAACTAGGTCGATGATTGATATACGTTTGAGAAGCTATATCGAAAGTCATATACGTGGAACACATGAGTGAAGGTTGATCACCATGTGGGAGCATTCTACACTTGTGGTAAGTGTACGACTTGGACATGCCTTGGGGTAAATGTGTCGTTTAAGGACCGTTACGACGCACTAATCGAGGCTACTATGATGGTCACAGTGAGACTTGATCTAAATCTTGAAGTGATCATGGACACTAAATCATGTCTCTGAGCTCTTTGACTCATTCGCTAAAAGGTTATTCGTGCTAATCACAACTTATTTCTTGGGAGTCTTCCCCTGGAAGTTTTCTCAGAGCATTATTCGAGTGGGAAGGGATTTACAGATACGGAATCCAACCTCCCTGAAAGGAGGTCTATGTTCACTCATCTAAGGGTTGGTTCCAGAACCGATTGATTGCAGGCACTATCGAAGTAAGTTAACGTTTGAGAGAATCTTTCGCTAGGGAAGCAACAATACTTAGGGCTGATATGTATCAAGAGAAGTATAACGAAATAAATTGACTTCTCTTGACACGGGTTGAACCTGGAGGATCTTGACCACGAACTGACTATATCAGTGGACACTCGTCACAATGAGTAAATATAATTATAGTATTAAAGAAGGGTTCAGTCTTTGATTACACGGTGGAGTATTGATAAAGACTAGACGAATCAATGAGAAAAAGAGATAGGACTTTATCGTCTTTTTCATTGGATTCGTTAAGCTTCTACTACTGGGTACATAGTCCCCGATTCGGCTATGATAAAGGCGGATAAGAACTTTCGAATAATAATGTTACTCACTATTTAATCTCACTTGCTGTAATAGTGATTGACAACATTAATTCTGGAAAACGGGTATTCGTAGAATTAAATAAATATTTATAGCATAATTGTTTATTTATTGTGGGATCAAGTAAATAAATGATTAATTAGATTTTTGGGCTTGGGAATTTTGAACTGGACTTGGACTAGAGAAATGGCCGAAAATCCCCTAGGGATAGACCCTAGGGGTGGCCGAACTTCCTTCGCCTATTTCTCCTTGGATTTATCTCTTAAGAGAGAAATTCTCAATCATAGATATTGATCTGATGGATGAGAGAGAGTTTAAATTTATGGTTAAGATCTAATGGTCCAGATTAATACAAAGGGGGAAATATCTCTAGAAGGAGAGAATATCTCAATAGAAAGGAGAGAAAATATCTCAGAGGTTACCTCCCTACCAAGGCTATAAATAGGGACTCGGGGAGAGAGGAATTTTCACTCCTTTCTTCATAAAAAAATTCGGCCAGGTCTCTCTCTCTCTTGGCCGATTATTTTCCTCAAATATTCCCGATATTGATAATTCCAATCCTAAATATCGGAGATCCCGAAACAATCTGGTTTCGAGATCTAAGTGTGATATCGAATGTGCCCACTCATCTTTCTTATTCGTCTCGGAGATTACGATCAGAAGACTACGGTGTCATCGTCGAGTACTATATTCAGAGGAAGGACGAAACAACATCGATTTATAAGAAGGACGAAATGGAGCGCGTGTTGGATCGGGGTGTTTTGTAACTGATCCCAAACCCGTAAGTTTTCTATAAACTTGTTCTCTCATATTGGTTGCTGAATCGCTATCGTAATTGAATTAAATTAATAAATCTAGATCGTATGTAGTAATCACTATTATTCATTGGCTAATGTGAGCACAATTAATGATATTTCGCATTTATTATGGTTACTAAGGTGCATCAATCACCAACAAGCGATATCAGAGCTAGATGATTTGTTAATTTAATTGATTCGTTCTTGTGATTAAATTTGGTTTGAATGAATTTATATTTTGATATGAAATTTGTTACAATTCAATATGTGATATGTGAATTGTTATTCGTTGTTGATCGTAGATTTATTGATTCTCACTTTATTAGATTTCTTGTAAACCTGAAATTCGAAAAGTATATACTTTATGTATAGTTTTTTTTCAAATTATCATTGTTGTAAATCCGGCGACGAGGTTCTTGATCCCGACGATCATCGGAAGACGAATCTGTGGCATGTAGTCAAAACGGAACCGAAGGGCTACCCTCTGAACTTCTGGAGCAGTCGGCCATATCCCCCCTAGAGGAGCTAGGGCCACCCGCATGATTGCCACCCTAGGGCAATCATTTGGGCCTAGGACTTCCCCTTGGCAGATGCCCAACTAATACGAATCAAACCCTAATTGGAAACTAGGGTTTGAGGATGATATGAGCTTAGGCTCAAAGGCCCAATAAGCCTTAAGGCCCATTCGGGAAATTATCGAGAAAAATAAATATTTTAAAAAATGATTTATTTTATCGTTATTGAAGCATAAGAATGCGTTCAGCCATCATCCGTGAACTAATTATGATTAGGTTCATTTCGTATTACTTTATAAATAGTCAATTAGGATACAATCAATACGAATCAAACCATACTTGTTGTGCTTGTTTATTTAATTGCTTTGTTATAATTGTATGTTGTAACTTAGATATTGTATCGTTTGTTTATGACTCTCATGGGCTTTCATGTTGGAATTTATTTAACGATTAAACAATTAATTGTATAACATATATAATATATGTCAAAATTATATAATTAGATCTAACATATTAAAACTATTTTTAATATATTTAATTAACCTAGCCATTAAAAATTATTAACATGTCAATAAATTTTTTATTCTAAACATGTGATCAACAAATTGAACAAACAATTTATCAAACTATAAACAATTTATATTCGCAGATCCAATTCGTTGAGAATACTTACAATTGAGATTGTTAATAATCCCGAAGTTCCTAGCTATTTCCCGAAGGCCTCGTCGAGTCAATCGCATCAAAGGGGCTCGTCGGATAGGCTAGGACACACGCCGACCGGACAGGGACAGTAGGCTCGCCGGACAGGATCTTCGTCAGATAGCGAGGCTTACCAGGTGGGATGCTTGCCGGACTGGGACCTCGCTGGATTGAATCTGTGCGCCTGGAATCTCGCCGGATAAGAGCTGAACAGCGCCTAGGAGCCTTCTCACCGGATGGGGCTGTGCGCCTAGGATGGATCCGGCTGCGAGCGTCAAGGCTTCAACTTGATTTTAAATCAATTTCTTCAAGGAATTGGCCGGCCCTTTTAAAGAACAATTCACCGAAACACCACAATATAGAATCAACAATAATACACTCAGAATTATAGTGAGATTGAGAGGGTGGAATAAGGGGTACACTCAAAGAAAAAAGAAAACAATTTCCTCTCTTTATTTTCTCTGAGTGATTTCGGCCGAGACACACACAAGGGGGAGATAAGGTTTTTGGCCGAAAGTCACTGTTAGGGTTAAACTCTGATTAGGGTTTCCTTAAGTCCTTATATAAGCAAGTTAAATGGGCTTAAGTTGGGTCAAACCCATTACCTAATCACTTAAAGAATTCGGCCAACACTCTTCCTAATACTCGGCCAAATTGATTTATTTTATTCCTAAATTCTTTTTATTTATTTCTAAATTCAATTAATTTATAACTCTCATTTATTAATGATATTTCATAAAATAATTTCATACTTCACAAATAAGTACGAAATGAGAAAATATTTATTTTCTTCTTTTATTTATTTGAATAACTCTACGTATTATTATCTATATAATTATACAATATAACTCATCAAATAAATGTAACAATAAATAATTAATTATTTATTAAGCTACTTAGAAAATAACTTTCTCGATATAAATCACAATTTATATTTAATGAGCAAATCAAGTAATCTTCTTCATTTAATTTCTTCTAAGTGTCTATCATTAAGACCTTATGGACCCACTCGAACGAAGATTTAGAATAAAGGTCAGACTCAAAAGTTCACAAACCTTTTTCGTCTTTTAATTCTTAATATTAGTCGATTCCACTAATGGACTAATACTGAGACTCTCTAAGTTCATGTGCGTATATTTTCCGTTTGACGTGACAAAAAAATTCTTCACACGATCCACAAAATATTTTATAACATTACCCTTCATGTGTATCAGTAACTCAAATAAATGTAAAATTACCATTTTACCCCTGAGCTATTATTTCACTAACTCCTTTGCTATTTGTGAATGAGAAAAACATAGAGTGAGATGTCTTTACATGTCACATGTTTTAATAAAAAAATGTTCTTATTCGATGAATACCTGATCATATTTATTCATTCACACTCTCATAACAAAACATAGTGTGATACTAATGCATTTGCATTGTTTCAACATGAATTCCATATATGTGAATCACATAACCCAATATGACAACGTTATGACACAACCCGTTGGGTCAGATGCAACTATAAGTTAGTCATTGCCCATTGACAAATCAAATATCATAAGGTGTAATATTAATTATGTATTTACTCCAGAATTTAGGTAAGTACCAAAGTACCCCTCGTATGTGATATTGAATTTTTGAGTGATTAAACGGTTTTATCTCAAGCTTCTAAGTATCACTGGTCTTGTTGAATATGTTCTATAAGATATAAAACACAGAGTCCCAACTCTCTATATCACAAGATAAGATATTATGATTCATTCAAACAATCATTATTTATATTCGATTGCTCTATCGATGTTAAGATTGCGAACACATGTTTAAACTAGTAAAAAAGGGCTATCTTGTCAAGTCTGTATTAAACACCTCTTTCGTTAATGAAAGTTTCACAGCGTAGTATACATACATAAACACAAACATAATTATAAAAAATGAATATTCAATTTTATTAATGTTTCAGCAAAATCAAATACAAACTATTTTAATGTCTAATATCTCCTTTATAGTTACCAATCCCAACAAACTCCCACTTGACTCAAAGGAGATGCGAAGGATCCTTCAATCCCGATTCTTTTAGGTTTCCGTCGAAGACCTTACTCATTAAAGGCTTCGTGAAGGGATCAACAAGGTTTTCTAACGTTGAGATCATCATGACTTCAGCGTCCCCTCTGTGAACGATGTCTCGTACCAGGTGATACTTGATCTCTATGTGTTTAGAGAGCTTGGGACTTCTTGGCTCCTTACAGTTAGCAACAACCCCATTTTTATCACAATAAAGTGTGGTAGTCTCGCTTGCACTTGGAACTACTTCTAAGTGCATAAAGGAATTTCCACAGCCACACAACCTCCTTTGCAGTTTCACAAGCTTCCACATAGTCGAGTCTGTAAAACAAGATTGCTTGGTACTCCTCCAGACCACAGATCCACCATTCAGGGTGAACACAGACCCTGACGTTGACTTCCTGGAATCCTTATCCGATTTAAATTCGGAGTCGGTATATCCCGTCGTATTCTGGTCACCACCTGAGTATGCGAGCATGTACTTTCTCGCAAAGTGAAGATACTTGAGAACATGCTTGACAGAAACCCAGGGTTTGACTGAAACCTACTCACCACGCCTACTGCATAGCAAAAATCTTAGCATACATGAGACTTCCTACGGCTGAAGCGTAAGGAATATGCCTCATGTCCTCAACCTCTTGAGGAGTCTTGGGAGACTGCTCACGTGAGAGATGCACTCCATGTCTGAACGGTAGCTGTATTTTCTTGGAGTCTTGCATACTGAAGCGATCCAAATCTTATCAATAGAATATGCTTGGGAAAACACTAACTTCCGGTGAAGATCTGAACCCCCAGAATGTAAGTAGACTCTCCTAAATCCTTCATCTCAAATTGCTTTAACAGCCAGATCTTAACCTCTGATAACTTTCCTACATCATTCCCAATGAGTAGTATGTCATCAACATATAGGACTAAGAAGACCACTCTGCCATCATTTATCATCTTATAAATGCATGGCTCATCTACTAATTGATCAAAGCCGTAGCCTTTCACAGTCTTGTCGAATATGATATTTCACGTTCTAGATGCTTGCTTCAGTCCATAAATGGACTTCAGCAACTCATAAACCTTCCCCTATTTGCCGTTCTCCATGAACACGTCTGGTTGAGCCATATAAATGCGCTCGTCAATCTTTCCATTCAGAAATGCAGTATTGATATCCATCTGCCCTATTTCATAATCCAGGGCGGCAGTAACGGATAAAATAGTACGGATCGACTTCAGCATCGCGACTGGCGATAAGGTATCTTTATGATTGATACCTTCCTTCTGTGTGAACCCCTTCACCACTATTCGTGCCTTAAATGTCTCAACATTTCCATCCGGTCCTCTTTTCTTCTTCTAGATCTATTTACATCCAACAAGCTTGATGCCTTCAGGTAGATCTACAAGCTTCTAGACCTCGTTGACATACATCGAATGCATTTCAATGTTCAGGGCTTCTTGCCATAGGTTTGCTTGGAACTCTGCATCGCCTGGGAAAATGATACTAGATCATTTTCCTCATGATATGCGACAGTAGTGAAAGTCTCTCTGATACCCATGTATCGATCAGGTTATCGTACAATCCTGTTACTACGACGAATCAAAGGAGGCTCCGGTTTCGAACGTGGTTCTTCCACTGTTGGAATAAGAATCGTCCTATCTTGTGAAAAACCGCTACTTTACCCAACAGTTCCTTTAGTACAAGTCTGCTTCTCGATACAAAATTCTTCATATAGTCTGCTTCCATAAACCTAGCATTTGTGCTAACGAACGTTTTTCTGATCAGCAGCACTATAGAAGATGTACCCTTTAGTCTCCTTGGAATATCCCACGAAAATTCATACTTCAAAATGCTTAGCCAGCTTGCTAGTTTTTTGTCTCAGCACATGTGTTGGAAAACCCTAGATGAGGACGTGGTGTAAAACTAATTTTATACCACTCCATCTCTCATAGGGAGTACAAGGGACCGTCTTTGACGGAACCTGGTTCATAATGTAAGCAGTCGTTTGTAAGGCATATCCCCAGAACGAGTTGGGACTTGATGAGTAACTCATCATCGATCTCACCATATCTGATAGAGTTTGATTCTCCTTCTTTGTTACACACCGTTTTGCGGTGGAATTCCAGGTGTTGTAAGCTGAGAATGAATGCCTTTTTCGTTAAGAAGGTTTTCAAACTCTCCAGACAAGTACTCTCCCCCTCGATCTGATTGAAGGGTTTTGATCCGTTTCTTCGTCTGCGTCTCAACGAAAGCCTTGTACTATTTGAATATTTCAAAGGTATCGGATTTGTGTCGCATAAGGTAGATATGACCAAACTTAGAGTAGTCATTAGTGAAGGTTACAAAGTATTCATAACCTCCACTCTCCTGGATGATGATTGGACCACACATATCACTATTTATGAGTTCCAACACCTACGTGGCTCTTAGACCTTTCGAAGAGAAAGGTCTCTTGGTCATCTTGCCCTCGAGATATGATTCACACGTGGGAATGGATCCCACGATTAGAGACATCAAATGACCATCATTTGTTAATCTCTTAATCCTATCTAGGCCAATATGTCCAAGACGTAAGTTCCATAGATATGTGTCGTCATATTCATCACTATGAAACTACTTACGCTTCCCGAGTGAATCTTTATTTACTTTGGCATCCAAGATTGTCGGCTGATTAGGATATAGAAAATAAATAGAATTACACGTTTAGCTTTAGTAATAAAAGAATCATCAATAAAAATCTCAATGCCATTATTGATCTTAAAATTGAAACCATGTTTTTCTAAACGACCAAATGAAATCAAATTCTTGCAAAATTCCAGAACATAATAAACGTTAATCAATAATAATGTTTTATATTTAAACTTGAGCTGCATGGTCCCGAAAGATCTTGCTCCGACCTTTGTTCCATTACCCTAATTGAACGCGAACTCTTCGTTACCTAAGCTCCTGGTTTTCCCGAAACCAATCAAATTATACACAATATGGTCAGAAGCCCCGCAGTCTAAAATCCAGGGCGACGCCTTGTTTGTCGTGTAACAAGATTGAGTAACAAAGATCATACATTTCCCCTTGACGCTCTTGAGGTAGGCAGGACAGTTCCTCCGCCAATGGCCAACCTCTCCGCAACGGTGAAATTTGTGCTCAGACTTGTCCACCTTTGCGACGCCTTTACCCGTAGCATCCACAACCTTATTGTAAGGCTTCTTGGAACCCGTTCGGTTGACATTTTTGGGTCTTCTTACCATCCTCTTAGAACCTGAAGACGAGGCCTATGTTCAACAACATTGACCTCTCCAAACTTCTTCTTGTTCTTAGGGAGAAGTCTCTCGGCAGTCTATAACTCTTTCATAAGCTCAATCACTGTGTAGTCGAGCTTGTTCATGGAGTAGTTCAGACGAAAGCTATTGAATGAGTCCGTTAGAGTTTCCAAGATCATGTCTATATTGGTCTCTCCGTCGATCTCAGAACCCAGAATCTCCATGTCATTCAGGTGACCCATGATCAGTAACATGTGTTCCCAAACTGAAGATCCTGGCTTCATCCTGCAAATCATAAAACTGCGGATAGCTTGCTGCCTCGCCTGATGCCCATGACATTTGAACATCTCATGGAGATTGTATAGCATGTCTTGTGGTGTGGCCATGTCACGATGAAATTGCTGCAACACGTTGCTCATAGATGCTAAGATGTAGCATCTAGCAATTTCATCAAACCTCGTCCACGCATCATAGGCGTCTTTGTCGTCCTTACTCGAGTCAGCACTCGGAGGAAAGAGACATGGCGTCGTGAGAACATACTTGTGCTTTTCCACAGTCAGTATGATGTCGAGGTTACGTTTCCAGTCAACGTAATTCTCACCCTCGAGTTTGTTAAAACTTAAAATCATTTGTAGCGGGTTAAAAGAAATTTTGCTGAAAACATAAATAAAACTCGTGTTGGGGACCTTGGGTTGCTTCAACGATAAACAACCCTCCCACTTAGTTTTTTCCAAAACTCATATTCTTTGAAAAACAGTTTACAATTGTTTTAACCTTTTTTTTTTTATCAATTATAAACTACATGAACAATTCATTTTAAAATGATGTTGGCGTTCTATCATATATGAGATGTGAGGTGATATGTAATGGGATTAAATAATTTAAAGCATAATATATTTAAGTCATCTAATGGCCCATTTCTAAATACAACCCAAAAATGAAATAAAGTGAAAATTAAACAAATTTAATCTTTAAGTGCAAAACCGGCGAAGGGATCTTGTGACGCGTCATCGGATGTCTCGGCTCAGCCCCCACACGTTCTCTAACGTGTGGCCAAGCCCGAGGTGCAGCCTCCCTTGTCTTCTCGTCGTTAGGATTACAATAAATATAAAATTACAATTTAAATGTTCTTGCAAATTGAGGCTCACAATTTGAAATTAAATTAAAAAGCAGGACGATAACCGGAAACAAATTCCTAGGGCCATATCAATGAAAATCCATCCATAAATAAATTCACACATTCATAACATTCATAATGCAATAAACAATCATACAAAAAACGCCAACACGAACCAGTCAAACAAATTTTAAAACTAGTCATTAAACCTAATTTTAATGCTTTTATTTAGCTCATATACCATTTGTTTGAATTTATTTAACGATTAAATAATTAATTATATAACATATCTAATATATGGCGGAATTATATAATTAGATCTAACATATTAAAACTATTTTTAATATATTTAATTAACCTAGGCATTAAAAATTATTTACATGTCAATAAACTTTTTATTCTAAGCATGTGATCAACAAATTGAACAAACAATCTAGCAACCTATAAACAATTTATATTCGCAGATCCAATTAATTGAGAATACTTACAATTGAGATTGTTAACAATCTCGACGTTACTAGCTATCTCCTGAAGGCCTCGTCGAGTCAATTGCGTCAAAAGGGCTCGCCGGATAGGCTAGGAAACACGCTGGCCGGACAAGGACAATACGCTCGCCGGACAGGGAGGTTCACCGGGTGGGATGCTCGCCGGATTGAATTTGTGCGCCTGGAGTCTCGCCGGACAGGAGCTGGATAGCGTCTGGGAGCCTTCGCCGGACAGGGCCTTGCGCCTGTGCGCTTGGGAAGCAAAGACGGACAAGAGGCCTTGCGCCTGGAAGGGCTCGCCGGATAGGCCTTCTCGTCGGATGGGGCTGTGCGCCTAAGATGGATCCGGCTGGGAGCGTCGAGGCTTTAAATTGATTTTAAATCAATTTCTTCAAGGAATTGGCCGGCCCTAATGAAGAACAATTCCCCCAAACACCACAATATAGGATCAAAAATAATACAATCAGAATTATAGTGAGATTGAGAGGGTGGACTCTTATATGAACACTCAGGAATAAGGGGAACACTCAAAGGAAGAAAAAAAACAATTTTCTCTCTTTGTTTTCTCTGAGGGATTTCGGTCGAGACACACAATGTGGATAGAGGGGTTTTGACCGAAAATCAATGTTAGGGTTAAACTCTGATTACGGTTTCCTTAAACCCTTATATAAGCAAGTTAAATGAGATTAAATTGGGTCAAACCCATGACCTAATCACTTAAAGAATTCGGCCAACACTCATCCTAATACTCGGCCAAATTGATTTATTTCATTAAATAATTTCATACTTCACAAATAAGTAAGAAATGAGAAAATATTTATTCTTTTATTTTATTTATTTGAATCACTCAAATGTATTATTATCTATATAATTATACAACATGACTAATCAAATAAATGTAACAATAAATAACTAATTATTTATTAAGTTACTTAGAAAATAACTTTCTCAATATAAATCACAATTTACATTTAATAAGAAAATCAATCGTTCTAATTCTATAAATCTCGTCCGAGAGTCAATCACGGAGACTTTATGGACCCACATGAACAAAGATTTAGAATAAAATACGGACTCAAAAGTTCACAAATTTTTTCCGACTTTTAATTATTAATATTAGTCGATTCCACTAAAGGACTAATATTGAAACATTTTAAGTTCATATGTATTTATTTTCCGTTTGATGTGACAAAAAAATTCTTCACACGATCCACATTATATTTACGATATTACCCTTCGTGTGTATCATTAACTTAGAGGAATGTAAAATTACCGTGTTACCCCTTATTTATTATTTCACTAACTCATTTATTATATGTAAATGAGAAAAACATAAAATGAGATGTTTTTACATGTCACATATTTTATTCAAAGAATATTCTATTCAATGAATACCAGGCCCGGTTTATTCATTCACACACTCATAACAAAGCATAGTGTCATACTAATGCTTCAACATTGTTTCAACACGAATTCCGTATCTGTAAATAACATAATCCTATGAAACAATGTTATGAAACCAACCGTCCGGCCAGATGAAACTTCATTTAGTCATTGCCCATTGACAAATCAAAGGTTATAACGTGTTACAAAAATATATGAGAAATAGCCCAAACTAACACTTTTTTTTCTCACTTTCCCACAATCCACCAAAAACCATTTTCTTCCCAAAATACAAATATTTTTCACTTGAAAAGAACATTTGCCCTTTAAAAATAAAAAACTTACACAAATGCCCTACACTATACTATCGGTAAAAAAAGTAAAAAAAAATAAATATAAATATAAAATAAAATTTATAGTGGTGAAATAGTTTTCAAATTTTTTAGTTTAATTTTTGTTTATTATAGATGTGGAATAAAGTGTAAAAAAATTGTATTAGGGAAATATTGGTCTTTTAACTGTTATTTTTGGGACAAAAATTAATTTTAGTGGAGTTTGGAAAAATTGAGTACATAGGATGATACTTTGATCAATTCCTCTATATGTATTCACTTTAGGATTAAGGTAATTATCAAAATACCCCTCGTATGTGATCTTGAAGTTTCGAGTGATTAAACGGTTTTATCTCGAGCTTCAAAGCATCACTGATCTTGTTCAATGTCTTCATTAAGACATCAATAATAAATCACAGAGTCACAACTCTCTATATCACAAGATAACATATAGTGATTCATTCAAACAATCAATACTCAGATTCGATTGCCCTATCGATCTTTAGATTGTGAACTATTATTTAAACTAGCCACAAGAGGGTATCTTGTCAAGTCTGCACTTAGCACCTCTATCGTTGATGACAGTTTCAAAGGGTAGCAAACATACATAAACAAAAACTTAATCAACAATGAATATTTAATTTTATTTAATGTTTTAGCAAAACGAAATACATATAAATTTATAATGTCTAATATCTCTTTTGCGGGCACCAATCCCAACAGTCTGTGTCACACGTCCTTGTCTCTGGCCGAGTCTTCCCTTTACGCGCGTGTAGGATTTTCGCCGTCACACGCGCGTCTCCTCTGTGGCCGGCCCTGTATCTCAGTTTCCAATCAAACTATCCCAAAACAGAGTCAATGAAAATACCTCCGAAACTTTATGAGAATAAGAGGGTGGACGCTTTTGTGAACAAAGGGAAGAAAGGAGATCACTCTAAAAATAAACGACATAGAGAAAACGACTTCTCTCTTGCTTGGGTTCGGCCGAGAATAAGGTATTCCCTGCCTAGGGTTTGCCCAAAATCCTCTCTCTCTCTCTCTAGGAATAATCGGCCAAAGCTTCTCTCTCTGGCCTTGGGGTACTCACCCAAATTCAGGATGGGGGGAGGAGAGATAAAATGTGTCTATTTATTTAAGAGATAATGAGCTTAGGTTACATTAAGCCTATTAATTAATTTTTAAATTTAAGGCAATATTCAGCCCATTAGCCTCTTAGGGTGGCCGGCCATCTTGCTCCAAATTAATCCAATTTATTGCTTTATTTATTTCTAAGATAATTTTTTATTAAATTAGAATATCTCAGTGATTCTAATGACACGTCATCAATGCTTGTCATATTAGATTAACCAATAAAATTAATTAATTCTCCCTGCCTTTAATTTCTTTAAATCCGAAAATTGTATTATAATCAATATAATTATACAACTTAATTTATTAAATAAAAGTTATTAAAATAAATATTAATTTATTTAATCACGAGAAAAATAATTGTGTAAATCACAATTTACATTCAATGAGAAAACAATTAAATTGACTTACTACTTAAAAATATTTCAATTCAATAATTGAACTAAAAACATGATTTCAATAAATCATCTTTATATATTTTTAATACTTATTTTGTTCACCTAAATCTCGTCCGAGAGTCTAACATTAAGACGTCATGGACCCACATGAACGAAACTTTAGAAAAAAGTCTGGGCACAAAAATTCAAATATTTTTCCCCGACTTTTAATTCTTAATATTGGTCGATTCCACCAGAGGACCAATAATGAATATCTCTGAGTTCATATTCTGTTAATTTTAGTTTGATGTGATACAACTATTCTTCACACGATCCACGGTGTATCTTAGCATATTACCATTTGTGTGTATCATTAACTAAGCGGGATGTAAAATTATCGTTTAACCCCTAACTTATTATTTCACCAACTCATTTGTTATTTGTGAACGATAAAAACATAAAGTGAGATGTCACAACATGTCACATGTTTTATTCAGAGAATGTTTTATTCATTGAATTCTAGGCCCGGTTTATTTGCTCACACTTCAAAGAATAAATCATGGTGTGATACTAATGTTGTTGCATTCTTACAACACAAATTTCATATATGTGAATCACATAGTTCAACAAGACAATATTATGACATCAAGCGTCGGGTCTATGAGAACTTATTTAGACATTGCCTATTGACAAATTAAATTTCATAAAGTGTCACAAGAAAATATGTATTCACTTCAGGATTTAGGTAATTACAAAAATACTCATCGTTTGTGATTTTGAAGTTTCGAGTAACATAACTGGTTTATCTCAAACTTCAAAGTGCCATAGGCCTTGTTCAATGTCTTCATCAAGACATCAAAAATAAATTCTAGAGCCACAACTCTCTATATCACAAGATACAATATCATTAATTTATTATAAATAATTATTACTCAGATACGATTCCCCTATCAATCTTTAGATTGTGAACTATTATTTTAAACTAATCAAGAGAAGGTATCTTGTTAAGTATGTACTTAATATTTCTTTCATTGATGATAGTTACAGGGCGTAGACATACATGCATAAATACATTCTTAAATAATAATGAATATTTAAATTTTATTTTATTTTCAGCAAAAAAAAATAGAAATGTATTAAATGTCTCATGTCTCCTTTGTGAGCATAAATCCCAACAAGCACGGCCACAATTACAATTTTATAAGGAAAAAACACATCTCGTGTTGGTTTGCAGGGTCAGTCGTCGATCCGTGAAGCCATCATTGTGATGTACGCCTTCGATATGGAATGTTATCCTTCTCTCTATATTTGACTTTCAAAGATTTTGGACAAAACATTTTTTTAAACAACAAAAGTTGTATAACAATTATATTTTTAAATAATTTAAAAAATATATATAAGTCATAAACTTCAAATTATAAAAATAGAAACTAAATATTACAATGTTCAAGACAAACAATAAACTTAGAAATAATTTTCAAATGCTAAATATTAAAAATATAATAATAAATTCTAAATCAACCATAGGTCGAATATCGAAAATAATAATTAGATTTTAAAAGTATTTAAGAATTTGAAAAAAAAAGTTATTTTATGATACACGTGATATTTAGTGATATATCGATACCATTATCGAACAAAGTTCTGATTTTAGAGCATACGGTGAGTATTTTAAACTTTGATTACGACAATACGACTATATATATGATAAATAGTTTCTTGTCTATGTATTGAACTATGTTTTGCCAAATAAATCACGCCACACAAGACATTCAACACGTAGATTACAGTTTCTTATTTTTATTATAACGTTCGTTAGCCCAGCTCTTTCAAATGACAACATTAACATAAACAAACAAAAAATCAGCAATAAAAGGATTTCAAGTGGACCATCTGCCTCCTGTTGAGATATTGTGAGTCACGATATTGGGATATTTTATATTTTATGACTTGCATAGAGATTCGGCAGATTATGTGTAGTATATTTTAAAAGAAATGCGATTTCGGCATTATGATATTTAATTTTCAAGGTTAACGGGTCGAGATATAAGACTTGTCCATTTATTGATTTCAAACACGTGGTATATATTATCATATGGAGCGCATGGTGCACAGTGCACACATACTCACTGTCACACATGTGTGGATACAGTTTCTTCAATCACACTACAAAAATACTGCGAAAAGTGTGTCAATGGCACCCCGTGTAATAATCTGTGCAAAACAGAGTCATTTACGTGACAAAGAAGCTATTTAAATAAACCAAATTGTCAAACACAAATGTAAACAGCTTCCGTAGTATGGCAAGAATGAGGCTCTGGCTATGCTCTTTGTTTCTTATCATCACCTCCATGAATGTGGCGAACTCAGGCAACGGGTTTGAGATCCACTCCCTGCGGCCCCGAGCCGGGTCGCGAGGAGGCCACGTCAGCGGGGTGACGTGTCTGAGCTGGCGCTTCGGCGTTGAGACCAACAACGTCATCGGCTGGAAAACGATCCCAAAGGAGTGCGAGAGTTATTTAGGGCATTATATGCTGGGAAGTGAGTACAGAAGAGACTCGGAAATTGTGAATCGACAAGCCATCCTCTACGCTTCAGCTCTTAATGTCTCCAAATCCACAAAGAGCGCTTGGGTTTTCGACGTCGACGAGACCACGCTCTCTAACTTACCTTACTACGCAAAGCATGGATTCGGGTACGTACGTCTATATATATATATATATGTATGATATGATATGTATGTGTATACCATTTACTCACCACAGTATGATGGTGATGGTGATGGTGACATTTAATTTTAATTGGGGAGTAGCGAGTTGATATATAATTTATAAATATAAAAAATTGGCTAGTGATTTCAAAATACCTAATATAATAAATTGGCTAGTGATTTTAAAATATTCATGTTTCGAAAACTTTCGGCCATAATTGTTTACACGATTTTATGGTCCATAATACCTTCATGAATAATTTGTAAATTAATTTTTTGGTTTAAATTTTTTGTGTTTGAATTTCAATCTAATAGGAGATTTATCATTTAATTTGTTGAAATTTTTATTAATAATTTCAGCGGGAGATGCGCGAGAAACTATTTTTGAGTTAAAATGATAAAAAAAATAATTATTAACAATTTTGATTGAATATTTACATAAAATTTACCAAACGTATTGAAATTTGTAAACGTTTATATAAGTATTTAACACAATTACACAAATAAATACAAACATATACATCTTAAAACAAGAACAACTACTATTCACGAGATTTACAAACTCATGCGTTAATATTAGCTATAAATGTAAACATACCGTTAGGAATATTATAATAACAACTAGCAAAATTTATGATGTCATGAGTTACGATCTTCTAATTGTCAATCAATTTTGAGAATTTATAGTCTTCGCGTTTCCTACAATATTCTTTTTAAAGGTTTGTGATTTTTTTGGAATGTACAGCTGCAACGATGTCAGATCATCGCTTGAGGAGCCTAAATATTTATTGATGTTATAGATTTGATAACTAATTTTAATGTCCATATACAAAAAGGAATATTGTTTTGAAGAACAAAAAATTGATATTAAATTTGACATTGTCAAGTTTTCATACTCCAAAACAAATGGACTTGAAGTTCTTAATCCATGATAACTAGGAACACTACTACAAAATTTGGATCCCACAACGCTTATTAACAGTTGTAGAAATCTTCCACAATGGTTATTAAGCATTGTGGGATTTAGCATTGTAGAAGCTCCCACAATGCTTAGTTACCCGTTGTGGGAGTTCTGACGTCCCACAACACTTAGCTAACCGTTGTGGAAGTTTTGACGTTCCACAACGCTTAGCATATCCTTTATGAGAAATTTATAATTTCTAAAAATTCTCGCCGTAACCATGTACAATCTCCGCTGCGGTAAGAATATTGAAGTAGGTTCTACTTAATTTGCTAGAATTGTCATTTTGCCTCATATGTATTGTAGACAATTAGCTACCACGATGCAATTGTAAGAATTTTTTATGATATCATTTAGATAATAAAATCTAAACTAAACTCTTTATTACACAATCAAGAAACTTTGTGAAAACGTTAAGCATGAAATATGCAATTTTAATGTAAAATAGAAGGAAATTTTTAACTTCATAGAAATGAACTTACGTGAGATTTTCTAAATAAACTTACCTTCATATCTTGTCTTATCGATGTGAATCATTATAATAATTATCGGGCCAGTGTACGAGTCAGAATGCTATGATAACAATTTTATATGTTGTCTTATCGATGTAAATAATTAATATCCAGATATAATATATAAATGCGTTATTGTTATTAACACATAACTAAAAACATATATAGATATATTGATGTCGGTAGTGTGCAAACGCCCTGAATAGTTTATTTATTTACTTTATTAATGATTCTCTCTGTCTTGTCGGTGATTGGAATTAATAAATTTACACGTAACTAACTCGCTTCTATAGACTTTCGTTGGAGATGTGTATTATTGAACAAAATTGGAACACATTATATTCTTTACATGTGAATCATGCTAATAACAAAAATAATATCATTTGGCATTTGAGATTTTCATATCCAAAATGATAAATATTTCTTAATTATTTAGCAACAATACCAACTTTTATAATGTACAATAATACATATTCTTTAAAATCATTGACGGGAGTAATATATATACAGATCGTTTATCTTACTGACCTTCCTTTTATAATTATTAATTTGTCCAACATACCACACTTCTAAAAGGAAAGTTAACTACCAAATAGTTATCCATGCACGTAGTCTTGGAGATAAGCTAAATAATATTGATATCATTTATAATTTGCATTTTCATTGACGTGCATGTTAACTAATCTTAATCAATAAATGTAACTGTACACATTCAATAAAGGTTGGAACCATTCAATGCGACGATGTTCAATGCATGGGTAGCAATCGGAAAAGCACCGGCGCTGCCTGAGAGTCTGAAACTGTACGAGAAGTTGCTGTGCCTGGGTTTTAAGATCGTTTTTCTCACCGGCCGAGCTGAAGACCAGCTACCCATCACCGCCGCCAATCTAAAATCCGTGGGATTTCACTCTTGGGATAAGCTTCTTCTCAAGTAAGTCTAAACTATATCAGTGTTTTATTATTAATGAGAATTTTTATTACGACTAATTACTTACACGTCTATGGGTTTTGTTTATTTTCCTTTATATCTCAATATTGCAGGGGATCAGATTACGTTGGAAAATCTGCTATTGCTTACAAATCTGCTCAAAGGAAGAAGATAGAAGATGAAGGATACGAGATTATTGGGAACATAGGAGATCAATGGAGTGATCTTTTGGGAACAAACACAGGGCATAGGACCTTCAAATTACCTGACCCCATGTACTACATTAGTTAATTATTGCTTAAATTGCTTGAATCAAATAAAGCAGTCCTAATGCTATGGTTTCTTCTTCATATTCTTATTTCTCTTTCGGCTTACAGTTACAGGAACAAGATATATTATTGACAACATTTGCTATATATAATTTTGTTTAACTGAAGAAAATGAAAACAAGAGATGCGTACCTCATTCACATTTGTTAAATTATATATATATATATATATATATATATATATATATATATATATCTTCATATTCATTGTCTGCATACGACGATGGGTTTTAGATATTTTTGCAGTCTCGTAAATACGGCAATTTTGTGTAGTTCGTAAATGCGGCATCTTTTTTATTTTTAGTTTATTTTAATAAAAAAATATCTTACCACCTCTCAGACCCCAACCTTCCGGAGAAGACGACAATGATTGTGACAATCTTGACGGGACGGAAAAACTTAATGCCAAAAGATTTTGAGTTTTTTAATTGAACGTAAGTGATTCGTTAATGATATTTTAATATTTTAAGTGTGCCAGATCGATATTTTTGTTAAATTTGAACTATAAAAATATGTATCTTATTCAATGATACCATGAATTCTTGAATTTATTTTCTGAGTGTCGAAGATTTCCTTAAAAAAATCGAGTATTGAAGATGACCGTATAAATCTACTTATAAGATGGTAAATTGCAGTAAAACGGTGTAGTAGTAGAAATTTAAGGTCCTCGGGCATGATGCGGTAGAATTAGAAATAAATAATTAAAATACATTATTTCTATCGATCATTTGCACATGTAGATTCTGCAAGTTTTCGTAGATTTGTCTAAGTATTTAGTTCATCGTATTTGTTGTTACGTGTGTTGGTTTATTTTTATTAGGCAAGTCATTGACAAATTACCGGCAAGATTTGTTACGAGATTACATCGAGATCTTTGGTATTGACAGTATGCGATTTCCCTGGCCTAGATCGGATTTTTGTATTAATTATCGATTGATGTATTTCTTTAAGGGCCACTCCTGTTATATGCTAGCGCCTTTACTATGGAGAACCCTAGCATTGACCCTTCTTGTTTCGGACGCAATAAAAGACATGGTTGCTACCCTTAGCCTCCTTGATGCTTTCGTTCGAGTTTGTAGGGTTTCTAGACGTGCAAGATCGATGACCTGGAAAACTATGAACTTGAAGAATAGCAGTGTTAGAATTTGATCACCCACTGTGATAAATTCGTGTTTGGTTCTGTGATCGTTGCGTGTATGATCTAGCCACGCCTGTGAGTACAAGGGGGAAGATGAGATAAAATCAAATATAGTGTCATGAATGCACAATTGAAAAGGGTTATTACCCTTTTTTATTTTTCTTCTCCTATAAATAAAGTCTCACATAGACATGTGAAAATAAGATTTTTGCTCTTGTCTCTCTCTTTTTGGTCGACCCCCTCTCTCTCTCTCTCTAGATAATCCTTTTTATTTTGGCTACTAAGTTCTCATTAGATTTAGGCTTAATTAGCTCTCTAACTCATAGACTTGTTCTTGAACTATTGTGTTTAATCGTGCCCACACACAAATCCTTCTAAACCTCTAAAGACTTATGTAATAGAAACATTAGGATTCTCGAGTTCACATTTAGGTTTGACGGAATCGAGCCATACGAGAAGATCAACTTTTCTCAACACTCCTCCGAGTCAAGGTACAAGAAAGGTTCGCACTCAAGCACTTTAAATAATGTTTTTAAAGTTATATATATTCATGCACTTTGCCCAGGATAGTAAAATTGTTTTACTTGTAAAGAAATTTTATATTCCGCCGTTAATATGATTAATGATAATTTTTCTTAACCCTAGACCTATTCCAACAAATGGTATCAAAGCTATGGTCAAAGTATAAGCATGTACATGTTGTTTAAAATCATTATAAGAAAATTGTTTTCAAAATTTGCATGAATAATGGTTTTTCAGACTAGATCTTACACAATTTTAATTTTTTTGGTACGGCCTTTAAAATTAATTTTTTGTTGATTTTCCACTTGTTAAATATGCTATATAAATAAATTAAAAACTGTTTTTAATTATTTTATGTTTAGCATATTTGAAATCAATTTTTTGACAAGTTTGAAAATTTGTATACATAGTTTAAACTAGTTTTTTGCACTTCTTGTTTAAATTAATTATTGAATATTTTGTAATATATTGTTTCTTTTATTTTGTGTAAATTATTAACATGTTAATATAACACACAAATTGAAATCAAAACATACAAATAAAATGTTTCAATCGACATCTTTCTCACTACGTCTAGATCCGACTTACCTTTTAATTGTTTTTCAATTTTTGGACAAGTTGTTATGTCTCAGTAAAATGGGCATAAATTTTTATTCGGAACTTGAAAATTAGTGGTTTTTGAACAAAATTAAAGGTACAGAAGTTAGCTATCCAATACTATTGATTTCATCTCAATCGGATACCGGATGTGTCATTTCTGATCTTTTAAGTCTGAGGTGTACGGCAGTCCGCGAGTCCAGGATTCTGAATCTGGATTTTACGACTCCTAGCTTCTTCCCCTCTTCTTGATGCTTTCGTGGCTTTCCGACATTCACGCGCTCAACCACCATGAAGATTCCTTGAAGGAAGATGTCATGAAGATGAAAATATTAATTTTAGGAGATTTTGAATCTCAAAACCTTTCAAGTGCAAAAGTGATGATTTATTAATCTCGCACACTTTCCTTAGGAAAAATAAATTTAATAGACAAACAGATCCGAGTATGTTCTTTGTGCCTTAGTGCATTAACTCTGCTCTTCCCTCACAAATATCGATTTTATAGCTCTTTTTCTAGTGATCCACTCTATCTCTCTTTACTCATGAAAACGTGTTTCCAAACATAAAAGAGTAGATGTGCCTTATTCCAAATACTAAGTGGGAGGGTTGTACTTATTGTTTGCAACCCACGATTCCCTTATTAAAAAACTAAATGGGAGGGTTATACTTATTGTTTGCAACCCATGATCCCCAACACTAATGTTAAGTGCATATGTCATAATAAGCTAGGGTACATTGTTACTGAGCTAATGAAGAGGTTTCACACCGCTGAGGGACTCTTGAAGAAAAAGATTGCTACTGGAGAGGCTCATGCTACTGAGCAAAGAGCCTCCACTTATGGATCTAAGAAGAGATCTCATAGAGCCGACAAGAAGAACGATAGCAAGGTTCAGAAGAATAAGGTGCCCTGGACTGCCAAGGTGGACAAGTTTAAGGACAACTGTCATCATTGCAATGAGTCCGGACACTAGCGTAGGAATTGTCCTACCTACCTCAAGGCTTAAGGGAAAGGTATTGTACTTATTACCGAAACTTGTTTAGTAGCTGATAATGTATCATCGTGGATTCTTGACTCCGCTGCTACTAACCATATTTGTTGTTAGTTGAATGGGTTCAGGAAAAGCAAAGGCTTAGAGGATGACGACTTCTGCTTCAAGTGGGGTGATGGGAGTTTGGTGTCTGCTAAGGTTTTGGGATCAGTGACATTGTCTTTTGAAGACAGAACTCTAAATTTGAATAATGTGTATTTTCTTCCCTCCTTTAGGAAAAACTTAATATCCGTAGCTCAAATTATTGAGCATAATTATTATTTAAAGTTTATTGATAATGGAATTCGAATTTATTTTTCCAATTCATTTGTCACTGATGCATGTATGAAGAATTGGTTATACTATCTTTATCATACACAACCTTTGATGTTAGACACTAAAATAGATAATAATCTAGTTAGGGGACTAAAGAGGATCAAACCTAATGATTCATATGATCTAATAAAATCAACACATCTCTGGCACTTAAACCTTTGTCATATTAGTCTAGATAGGATTAAGAGACTTGTGAGGGATGGTCCACTCAAAGCCTCTGCAATAGGCTCACTGCCGACTTGTGAATCTTGTATAGAAAGAAAAATGACCAAATGACTTTTCTCTGATAAAGGTCGAAGAGCCACTGAGTTGCTAGAACTAATACATTTTGATATATGTGGTCCACTCAAAATTCAGGCACAGGGAGGATACGAATACTTCGTTACCTTTACCGATGATTACTCAAGATATGGATTTGTCTATTTGCTCAAACACAAATCCGAAACCTTTAACGTATTTAAGGTTTTTTGAGCTTTAGTGGAAAAGCAAACTGGCAATCAGATCAAAACCCTTCGATCCGATCGAGGGGGTGAGTACTTGTCTAAAGAGTTCGATGACTTTCTTAAAGAAGAAGGTATCGCTTCTCAGCTTACAGTACCTAGCACACCTCAACAGAACGGAGTGTCAGAGAGAAGGAGTCGAACTCTAATGGAGATGGTGAGATCAATGATGAGTTACTCATCACTCCCTAATTCATTTTAGGGTTATTCCCTCGAAACTGTAGCATACATTATGAACCAAGTTTCGTCTAAAACGGTCCCTGGTACTCCTTATGAATGATGGACTGGGCGAAAAGCTAGTTTAAGCCACATCAAAATTTGGGGTTGCCCTGCACATGTGTTAAGGAAAAATACTAGCAAGTTGGCTAGTAGGTCAGAATTATGTGTGCTCATTGGATATCCAAAGGAAACCAAAGGTTTCACATTCTATAGTCCCGAGGATGACAAATCGTTTGTTAGCACTAATGCTCGTTTCTTTGAGGAGGTTTATATGAAGAATACGAAACCTAGAAGAAAAATTGTGCTTGAAGAAAAGTTGGGTGAGGATGCTTCTACCTCATCTGTAAGAACTGTTCTTACCCCAACTGAAACGCAACATAACAATTCAGAACATCGTCAAGTAGTACTTCGACGTAGTGAGAGGGCTTCTGAAAAATTCGACAGGTACATGTCTTATGGAGATACTCTCGTAGCTGTCACTGACATGGATGACCATGTTTCCTACAGCTAAGCAAGGGCTGGTTTTGAGTCAAACCTTTGGCTTGATGCCATGAAAGTTGAAATGTATTCGGTGTATGTCAACAAAGTCTGGAAACTTGTAGACCTACCAGAATGGATTAGTCCTGTAGGGTTTAAGTGGATCTATAAGAAGAAAAGGGGTCCGGATCGGAACGTTGAGACGTTCAAAGCGCGACTAGTGGCTAAGGGTTACACCCAAAAGGAAGGTATCGATTATGAAGAGACCTTCTCGCCAGTCTCAATGCTTAAATCCATCCCCATACTTCTATCCATTGTTGCCGCTCTCGATTACAAGATTTGGAAAATAGATGTCAAGACTGCTTTTCTGAATGGAAATCTTGACGAGCGCATTTTCATGGTTCAACCAGGTAGTTTCGTGGAAGGTGGTCAAGAAACCAAGGTTTGTGAGTTGCTTAAATCCATATATGGATTAAAGCAAGATCTAGATCATGGAATATTAGATTCGATGAAACTGTACAAAGTTTCGGTTTTGAATAGTCAATTGATGAACCTTGTGTTTATAAGTTGATACATGAAGGAAAAGTTGTGTTTCTGGTATTGTATGTCGATGATATATGACTCATTAGTAATGATGCAGGTAAATTATCTGAGGTTAAAATCTGGTTAGCTAAATAGTTTGACATGAAGGATTCTAGGGAAACTTCGTACATTATGGGGATTCAAATATTTCGAGATCGAAAGAATCGGACCTATCGCTCTCCCAAGCATCTTATATAGATAAGGTGATGGATCGCTTCGCTATGCAAGCCTCTAAGAAGGGCCAAACTCCATTTAGACATGAAGTCTCACTCTTTAAGGACCAGTCTCCCAAGACTGCACAAAAGATTGAGGACATGAGAAAGATTCCCTATGCTTAAGCCGTAAGAAGTCTCATGTATGCTATGGTGTGCACTAGACCGGATATATGTTTCGTCGTTGGCGTAGTTAGCCGTTTCCAATCAAATCCTGGACCCGAGCATTGGGTTGCTGTTAAGCATGTTCTGAAGTATCTTCGGAGAACTAGGAACTTGATGCTTACATACTCAGGCACTGATCTGTCTATGACGGAGTATACCGATTCCGACTTTAAGCTAGATAGGGATTCCAGGAAATCCATATCAAGATCTGTGCTCATCCTTAATGGTGGATCTGTTGTTTGGAGGAGTATCAAGCAATCTTGCATTGCTGACTCAACCATGGAGGCAGAATATGTGGCTGGTTGTGAAGCATCCAAAGAGGCTGTATGGCTTAGAAAATTTCTTAAATACTTGGAAGTCATTCCGAATGTCAACGAGCCCATGACACTTTATTGTGATAATAGTGGGGCTGTTGCTAACTCAAAGGAACCTAGAAGCCATAAGCGCTCTAAGCATATTGAGAGGAAATACCATTTAATTAGAGAGATCGTGCAACGCAAGACGTGGAGGTGAAGAAGATCTCAACGGTGGATCCTTTCACCAAGGCCCTATCCAACAAGGTCTGCGACCGACATCGAGACGGATTAGGCTTCAAGGACTACTCTCATCTTCTTTGAGTCAAGTGGGAGTTTGTTGGCAGAGATGCCCACAAGAAGATTATTTATTTACATATTGATGTAATCTAAATCTTTATAAGTCCTTATTGTAATTGCTAATTAAATTAATAAAAGTTGAAACGTTCATTCATTCTTTTTTTCGTTTGTTTGAAGATTTATGATATTAAATAGTCTTATAGTCCTTAATCAAACCTAACAATATATGAAGAGACAAATGTAGGTTTGTGTGAACAAACTCTTCATGATTTGGTTAAAATGAAATATTTACAATCTAAAGATCAACGGACTATTGATCCTAGTATGATTGTTGGAAAAATCTATGATGTCTGGTTACGAGGCATAGAGAGTTAGGAACTCTATAATTCTTCCTGTGTATCTTCTAAAGATACTGAATTGACCAGTGCATCTTTAGAGACAATGTAAGAACAAACCATTTAACCTCTTTTGTCTTAAGGTCACTATGTATGAATTGCATCATGCTCATCTAAATCCTGATATGAGAAATATCATTTCATAGTCTTAATATTCTCATTTGAGAAAGTCAAATCCTAAATCCATTAAGTGATCTAGACTAGACTAATTGGCGAGATATTAAGTTATGAAGATGTCATGAACCAGCTTTGTGAAGTTCTCATAGATATGGAATTGATGTACAAGATTGCTGAAATGCAATATATATCACATCATGCTTTATTATTTGGATTGTGAATAAGTGAACCGCGGGTTATCCAAAATTAAGTTGCGACTTTATTTGGATAAAACAATGTAACTTGTTAGCTCCTAGTCAATACATTGTTTCTTACTTATTCACAAGTAACAAATAAGTTGAGGAAATAACAACTAGAAGGGTAAAATTGTAATTTTATAAATCCTATCTAGTGATATTCATGAAGGGTAAACATAGATAACATTCAATGGATCCACTCAATATAATTAAGTTGAATTTGAGTAGAAATAAATTCATTCGAACCGAGAGATTCTCAATGTCAACTCTTTGGTGGAGTCAGTTGACATTAAGCTAAGAGTCCTCAAGATACGATCTCATTTTTCGAGTATCGTCATAGTCACATAAGTATATTTTCATTCAATTTCAAATTACATAAGTTATAGATTATAGTTATAATGTGTTAAATGCATATGGTGGAAGAAGGTAGGCAGATGCTAGGGCCGCTCGGTGCGTGGGAGAGGATGCACACGACTCCCGATGGTTAGTGGACCACGCCTGTTGCTGGAGAGTATCATGTAAGTATATATGTCATTGTAAATTTACCTTATAATTGTTGTTATTAATAAATAATTTAATTTGTATTGCGTATGTAGGCTCGGATAGTAGCTCAGGTGGGTGATCTACAAGAGCAAGCTCGGGCGTCGAGACGTGACGTGGACTTGGGTGGTTTGGAGGAGGTTGCTATGAGCGAAGTCCTCGGACGCGACGTGATTGGGCTATGGGTATTGGACCACTAATTTCGTGCTCGGACATGCTTGGAACCAAAGCCCACGACAACTCATCGTCTTCCGTCGAGAACGCGAGTTCGAAGTCGACATCTGACATGAAAGAGAAGATGGAGCCTCTCCAAGGAGCTGTGTTTGGCATGGCCGCTAGATTGAGCCAGATGCCAAACATCAATTTTAATCCCGCGTTTCAGGCGACTTTGGACCTGTACATGCCCCTGTTTGGACCCTCGACGGGTGCGTCGGATCCGCAGCAGAGACCGGATCGGCTTTCCACTCTCACCGACACCGAACCAGACGAGCCTCTACACGGACCCACTGGAAGACGCGCATGACGAGGACGACAAGGATGATTGTAATTTATTCTATGTTTTAGACTTACCGGTTTTACGTTTATTTACTTACCCACTTTCGTTTATCTTATTATCGATATTCGCTTATGTTATTATCGACTTTAGACTTTTTATTATGTTATTATCGACTTTAGACTTTTTATTATGTTATTATCGACTTTAGACTTTTTATTATGTTATTATCGACTTTAGACTTTTTATTATGTTATTATCGACTTTTGATTCTATTATTTAATTTATTTTTTTATTTAATTTCAATTAGTGAATTTCAATATTATTAAATTTAATTGATATTAATAATAAACTTTAACTAATTAATAATAATAAATCGAACAATGAATTTTATAAAAAAAATTTAAATATTTAGAAGCGACAATGTCGCTTTTAATGTCTCTTCTAAAGGCATGTAAATAAAATATTTTAGGTCATTTAGAAGCGACTAGTCGCTTTTAAAGTCGCTTCTAAATAATGGCGAGTAATCTTTAGAAGCGAGTAGTCGCGTCTAAAGTCGCTTCTAAATGTTACCCCCCATTTTTTCCCACGTTTTTTTTTGGTGATTTTCGGGACCCTTAGAAGCGACACTGGAAGCGACTAGTAGGTTCTAAATTTTTCGCTTCAAGACATTAGAAGCGGCTTTTCTTTAGGAGCGATACATTAGAAGCGATTTTTTTGGCATTTAGAAGCGACTTTTGTCGCTTCTAAAGACCTTTTTTCTCCTAGTGATTGCAAACTAAAATATAGTCCAACAAGAACACCCTCGACCTGTTTCAAAAGATGTCTTCTACAAAATCTAAAGCGCGCACAGAATGTCGCCAACCCAAAACTCGAGAAAAAATCATCTCCCAAGAGCATTTTTTTTCTTTGTGATAAATACTCCTATATGTTTACCTCTAACTCCAAAATCAAAACCCACTATGATCTAAACAACCGAAACATAGCAATCAACTAATAACCAATCAAACTAAAATACAAGTCCACTGCAAAAAAATCAAACTACCGACATCAACATAAAAAAAATTAAAAAACCTCACTCAGCCTTCTGAAAATCTCTCGTCCACCCAGAATTATGTGCTGGTCACGGAAATTCCGGAACACAAATTCATTCTGGCTGCGAAGAAGTCGAGGCCATCGAGGACCTGGGCTTCTACAGTGGAGTATGGGCCCGCGGACCAGCGTGTGAGGAGGCCCGCGAAGAGGGGCAGGCTCGGCCCGTCAATGAGAGGCCGTCCAAGAAGTGAAGCCGCACTGCCAGGTTCTAAGTTTCGTCACGCCATACTTGTGAAAAGATCCTAAAGAGGGCACTCCAGCATTTCGAAGAATGATGACGGCGACCTAAGTCACTTTAGGGAATGAGCGAGTGAAAAATGAGCCAAAATCCTAAATATATTTTTCTGTGCGTAGAGAGAAATGCTTTGTTTATAGGGAGAAAACGCCGTTAATTTACTAATGTATTTTTAGGATAAAACATTTGCCTGATTAAATTCTCACATCTTATTTAACACTTCATAATATTTTAAGCATTATTCAAGATTTTAATCGTTGCTAAGACTTTAGATTCTTTTACCGGCACCTCGAATCTATGAGAACAAAATTCAATAAATATTGGAGAATTGCAAAAATTATTTACTTATATGAATATGCATGTATTTTAGGTAAAATTTTTAGATTATCTTTTAATATAATATTAAAAAAGGTTGCAGCATTTGAGTGTATAATTTTCTATTGGATTCCCACAACCGGAAATGGACTGTCATGGCCTATCGCCTATGTAAATAACTTTGACAGTATTGAATAATAAATAATAATAATAATAATAACTCCCTTCCCTCCTTTGCTTTCTGCCGTCTCATATTCGCTTATTTCACAAGTCACGACGTCTCTACTAAGCCGACGGAACTCGCCACCGTGAATACCAATCCTTTGATTTCGAGCCACTTAAAAGTATTCTTGCCTGGTACACTAATTTCGTTTTAAGAGCTACGCATATGCTCATTTAGTCTCTTCTGAAAATTTGTCACCATCCCGGTCCTTGCAAGGCTCGCAATTTATAAATCTCTTCTTCTACACTTCTGTTTAGCTGGGCCAAATTGTTTTGGAGTTTCTGAATGCAGTGTTTTTAGGTGATGCTGACAACGAATTACTGCTTTTTTTTTTCGTCGTCGGTGTCCAGGTGTTCGGCAGAATGCCTCACTGAAGATGTATCGTACGAGAATGGGTGCTCACCGCCGTGTTGCTGGCGCGTGGACTACTCGTCGATGTTACGCCACGAAATACACGGCGAAAGTGACTTCATCATCCGCGATAGGCCGTTCTCTATCGGCTGAGGTCACCCCTCCGCCTCCGCTCCCCTCCGACCCACGCGGCTACGATCTGCCGCGGCGCGACCTAGTCTGCAAAGCCACACGCATCCTCCTTGGCCAATACCCTCCCGCCACGTCGCTCCCCGACCCCTTCGCTGACCTCGCTGACTTCCTCTCCTCCCTCTCCGTCTCCCTCACCGCTTCCGAAGCCTCTGAGATTCTCAAATCCCTGAACTCTCCCCAATTGGCCATGAAATTCTTCCACTTTTGCCCCTCGAGCTCCCCGGATTTTCGGCACGACTCGTACACCTACACTCGCCTTATCCTGATCCTCTCGAAGTCGAATTCCGCGGACCGGTTCGACGTCGTGCATTCGATTCTGTCGGAGATGGATCGATCGGGGGTGCGTGGCACGATCTCCACGGTGAACATCCTGATCGGATTCTTCGGGCACACCTCGGATCTTGAAATGTGCCTGGGGTTGGTCAAGAAATGGGAGCTGAACATGAACTGCTACACGTACAAGTGCCTTGTGCAGGCGTACCTGCGGTCGCACGACACGGCGAGAGCGTTCGAGACGTACAGGGAAATGCGGCGGCGTGGGCTCAACCTGGACATCTTCGCGTACAACATGCTGCTGGACGCACTGGCGAAGGCGGAGAAGGTGGAGGATGCGGGGAAGATGTTCGAGGAGATGAAGAAGAGGAGGTGCGAGCCGGACGAGTTCACGTACACGATCATGATGCGGATGCGGGGGCGGAGGGGGGAGGCGGAGGCGGCGGTGGGGCTGTTCGAGGAGATGGTGGGGAAGGGGCGGAGGGCGAACGTGGTGGCGTACAACACGCTGATCGAGGCGCTGGCGAGGCAGGGGATGGCGGAGAAGGCGGTGGCGGTGTTCCGGCGAATGGTGGGGGAGGAGTGCCGGCCGAACGAGTTCACGTTCAGCGTGGTGCTGAGCGCCCTGGTGGCGGGGGGCCAGCTGGGGCGCCTGGACGAGGTGCTGCGCGTGTCGGAGAAGGTGGCGAGCCGCGGGGCGCGCGCGTACTTGGTGCGGGCGCTGGCGCGGCTGGGGCACGCGGGGGAGGCCCACCGCGTCTTCTGCAGCCTGTGGGGGGCCCACGAGCGCGGGGACCGCGGGGCGTGCCGGGCCATGCTGGAGAGCCTGTGCGCGGCGGGGCGCACGGGGGAGGCCGTGGACCTGCTGGCCCGCATGGGGGAGAAGGGGGTGGGCGCGGAGACGGGCATGCACAACGCGGTGCTGGCCGCGCTGGGGCGCCACAGGCACACGGGGGCGCTGCAGGAGCTGTTCGAGGGGATGAAGCGTGCGGGGCCGCCGCCGGACGTGTTCACCTACAACATCGTGATGGCCGGGCTGGGGCGCGGGGGGCGCGTGGCGGAGGCGGTGGCGGCCTTCGAGGAGCTGGAGGAGCCGGACGTGGTGAGCTACAACACGCTGATCAACGTGCTGGGGAAGAGCGGGGAGGTGGGGGAGGCGCACATGCGGTTCAAGGAGATGGAGGAGCGGGGGCTGAGCCCGGACGTGGTCACCTACGGGACGCTGATCGAGTGCTTCGGGAAGAGCGGGAGGGTGGAGCAGGCCCTGCGCCTCTTCCACGCCATGCCCTGCGCCCCCAACCTCGTCACCTACAACATCCTCATCGACTGCCTCCACGCCGGCGGAAGGACCGCCGACGCCGTCACCCTCTACGCCCGCATGAAGGACCACGGCCTCGCCCCCGACGCCATCACTTACGCCATCCTCGACCGCCTCCAGACCGCCTCCCGCCCCCGCCGCCGCACCCCCATCGCCGGATGGGTCCTCTCCCCTCGCCCTTGACCGCCGCACCCCCATCGCCGGATGGGTCCGCTCCCCTCGCCCTTGACATGTTTTTCTTATGACTCTTCACCTCTGCTGTTACTGATGCTTTACATGTTTCGACATCCATAACTTACACCTAATTAGTGAATAACATATACGCGAACATTGATGTAGACAGATGCTCGTTGGATTTAAAACTTGATGTTCTATAACTGAACATGTGATGGTCTCGAAACAAAGCACTCAACGTCATAATCATAAGATTATAAATAAAAAATGTAAAACTACTGATTAGCTACAACGCTCTTGATATAGAACATTAAAATCCTTATCTCTTGCTTCCTTCAAAGGCTTGAATGAAGAGATGTGGGCTTTATGTCTCATGTGTCGTTTTATGTCTCGTATGACGCTCTTGATATGGAATAATTTATGAGTCATCTTTGCGTTTATTGTAATAAGCTGGAGTTTGTCCGACAAGTCTCATGAATGTTGAGGAGTCAAAGACGAAGATTTCTCAAAAGAAAAAGGCTTCGCAGAAAAAGATGGCGGCTCGGTTGAAGAGTGCTTCGAAGAAGATGACCGTTCATGACAAGGAGAAGGAGTACGATATCTATGTCGATCTTCTTAAACTTGTCCAATAAACCAGTCACGTACAACAAGACAAAGTTAAGCCATCTTCCACATGCAAATGTGTAAATTGAACTCAATCTTGCAAATACTGCTAAATCAAAATTTTAAATGTATATTTGGTTCCTCCCAATTCTCTCTATTTTACAACCTTATCTATTCAAGGCATGAAACACCAATTCCTACGATTTCCAAAGTTGTTCCTGCATCTCACACGTAATCACAAACAAACATCATCTTCGAGATGAGAGACCGCTACAGGGGCGATCAATATATTCGGGGCGAGAAGCTCTGTGGCGAGGAACTCGTGGATCTGATGCGTCTTTTTTGTCAATCATTCAAATCCTCCTCTTCCTCATGTCGACATATTTTACCAGATACACTACTATGTCCACTCATCATCAATACACCGTTTTGTCACGTCATTTCCCTCAATTTCTATCAGATATAGACATTATATAGTTTACTTCTCTAGCATCGTCATATCCTCATATTTCTCTATGCCCATAGTCTCAGCATCTAAATAATGGTCGACTAGAAAACTAAATTGTCAGCGATTTCTTAAGGGTGTTTTAGCTATATATTTATAAAAATGTTTACTAATTTTAAAATACTTAATGTTTTATAAATTTTGTGTAAATTCTTATTTTAAATTGTTTATAAAATTATGTGGACTGTTTTGCCCTTAATTTGAAATTGTTTACAAAAATTAAACGAGAGTAGTTTGAACTCAATATTTGTGTAAACAAAACTGGATAATTATTTACAAAAAATTTACAAAACATTGAATATTTTGAATACTGTAAATATAAAAGCAGATAAAAAATCAATTTATTTTATTTTTTAAGTTAAAATTAGCTACTATTTTATTCCATGAGTTAAAATTAGTTACTTGATTTATTTTGTGTCATGTATCGCTTTTCTTTCAAATTTTGTAGCGAAGTCTCGTGATATTACTTCAAATTGATCGAGAACCTTCACTAAGTCACATACTAACTGATGTTTTCTTATTTGCAGTAACGTAAGTTTGGAATTTCGGGATTGGTAAATGTATACCGTCAAATACAACGTGTATTAAGAAATTATTTTCTTTTTAATTTTAAATATTTTTGAAATTCAGACGAGTTTTTAATTTTATCGATACTCGACTTACGGCTGGTTTTGAGTTTATTGTTGGATTTTTTAATATTATTTTTTAATTTTTGGTGTTTTATTTTTATAATTGCAATTTGAGACTTATATATACATAATTTGAATTATTTAGAAATACAATTGTTATACAATTTTTGTCAATATATTCGTCGATATATCAATAATAAATTATAATACCATCAATAATCGATATAAATATTTTTATAAAATATTTATCGGTATACAAGTCGATAATTAATATACCCAAAAAATCAAAACTATGAATATCAGATTTAATAAAAACCTTTGGTACCAGGTCATATGTTATTGTATGTCATGATCAGGGGAGAGAAAATCAATATTAGAGTGAAGATGGAAATTTAAAAATCTAAAAAATTAATTAATTTATTTTGAGGGTATTTTTTTTTGTTCATTTATAAAAGAAAAGCGAACAAGCGAATGAAATATTATCTTAACTAAAAAGTTTAGACTTGATATTTGTTATTTATGGTGCAGTTAATAAAAAAGTTATTTCCTTATTTGCAAAGCTATAACGAGGCATCCCATATATGTGATTCGGAACTGGTTGAAAGCCCTTGGCTGCATCGCTCAAGGACCCTCCTCTTCTCTACTGTCTCTCGTCTCGTCCCTCTTCTTCGCCGGCTGGAGGAACTCTCCGCCGAGACTACCAGTCTTTCGAGCCACTTAAAGGTATTATTGCCTGGACTAGTACTTTCGTCAATAAACTCACCGATCTTCGCCTTATTTTTCCATGAAACCTTGAATCGAGGAAGCAAGTGCAACGTGTCAAGTATCGCTCTTTCTTGGTAAAAAGCCTCGAGGGCATCTCTTTTTCTTCTGCAAAATCTTTTACCATCTCCGTCCCTGCAAGGCTCGCAGTGTCTAACTCTCGTTTTATTTATTTATTTATTGGAGAGAAGCTTTCATTTAGTTGACCCTGGGTTCTTCCAATAACACAATTTACGTTCTTGTTACTGGGGTATCTTCACGAAAGAATTATCCATAGACTTCTCTGGACAATTTTCTCCAAGCTCTTCATGTTACAACAATTAAGTTTAAATTCAACAGTTCAAGTGAGTTTAGCCTCTCTCACGTTCTCCTTGACTTAATCATCGCACTGCCTCTCCAATTTGATAGCGGGCAGAGATTTTTTTTCCAATTCAAGCTTGACATTACATGCTTCAGAGTAAGCCTCTGAAAGCTCAGATTTCAAGACCCCTAAAATCAAAGGAATCTCTACACTCAACTCATGAATTTTACATATAACGCCTTTCCAGCTCCATATTAAGCTTATTCACTTCTTCCTCTTTATCCTTCGTCACAGCCATATATCACTTTTGTTTATTTTAGTTCTATGTGTGTGTCTTTTGTTCTTGTAAAACCATTGTTTGTTTAAATATGATTTTTTGACAGTCTAGGGAAGTCTATGAAACAAGCGGAAACTGGTTTACAAAGAATTTCACATATTGAACATGTCTGAAAATATATATTGGTTTTTTCATTCCTCCGCAAATATATACTCAGTCTCTATATCACTTTTGTTTTAGTCCTATGTGTTTGACCGAGAAGGTCTATGTCAAGTAATTAAGAAGACTAATTACAAATACCACTGTTATCTCTCTTTGCTCATGTTTCCTTTCTCCTCTCAGCTCAGATGTCTAGTCATGTTTTCTATTCCATGTGCACGATTTAATCAGACATTATATTTAGTACAGAGAGTATACAACAACAATCTCGTAAACTAAACAGTTAAAAATATCAGCCATTTATATTTGGGGAACTCCTTGATTTAGTCAACTATTATTTTTTTATATAAAGACCAATGCTATTGTTGTGAAAAGGAAAATGGCGTATAGAGGTCGTGGAAGAGGACGTGGGTTCGGTGGAGGTGGTTTTTCATTCGCTAAGCAAGAGCCATTTATATCTTTCCCGGAGGTGCTATTTTCACCTTCACTTGCTATTCTGTTACTACATTTTTCAATATATGTGATTATTTTCTTTATAAATTTCAAGGATGTGACGCTTCCAGATATAAAATCTGTGACTGTGGAAGAGAATTTAGTCCGGAGAAATCTGAAGCTGCAAAATTTTTGGAAAGCCTCTCCTTACTATCTTGAAGACCCAACCTCAAAAAGTCAGCCTGCTTATATTATGTTCTGAATTTCGTTTATGCTTATAACCTTTAAAAATCTCTCTCTCTCTCTCTCTCTCATATATGATCATAGAATTTTTTAAAATTTTCAATTTGCTTCAGAGGGACAAAACACAGACATAGAAAGATTCTCGGACAGGAAGAAAGTGAATAACACGATAAGACGGGATTCACTTTCGCAAATTTTGGAGCACAAGAGATTTCCTCTAGAGCTGACCGAAGGTTTTGCAATCTAGATTCTTGATGTTCTGAGAAAATTGTACTGAAAAGATTCAATATTATATCTTCATTGGATTTCGCTTATAGAATGAATTTTCAGGTTCAAAGGGGTGGCAGCGACAGCCTAACCGAAAGCGAGTTCGGTGGAATCCTGATTCTGGTAACCGTTATTTTTATCCTTCAATTTATTTTCTTTCAAATGGTTAGATTTAATGTAAACGAGAAACTAACTTGAAATATTGTCATATCCCAGAGATCAAAAAGTTGGACATGTTTGAAAAGCTTGAGCAACGCGAGGTAAACGCTTTGTCGTGCTTACGATCGGTTGTTTTTAGATCTGTAGCATTGTTTTTATAAGAACGATTGCTCTCCTTTTATTCAAAAACATTTTTAGGGGCAAAATGAAAAGGGTGATAAAGAAAAGAAAGACGGTGAAAATGAGGAAGAGGATGAAGATCAGGAAGAAAAAGACAGTGACTCGGAAGTCAGCGACGATGATGACTACAAACAGGTTTGTATAAATTGCCAATTCTTAAAACTAACTGACATCATTGTCAAATGTTCAAACATTGTGCTCATGATATTTCTTGTTTAACAAGTCGATTGTATAGCTTTAGAAAAGTGTTTATATTTCTTAAAAGACAATTTACATAGATTCGGCAGAGATCATGATATGTTAGTAAATCACACTATTATCCCTCTTTTTCCCTTGAAAAGGTTTCTAGCGAAAAGGAAAAGAAAAACCAATCTTATACCTCTTTCTTGCTGTAAAATTTCGCAGAATGCTGATTTTGATGACGATGATGATGATTTCAACGACCAAGATGACGGTGATGGTAGGCTTTCTATTTCCGTATTATGCTTTACGTTTACAAACTTTCAATCCGATGCATGGTCGAGTTAAATCTGTGTTAAATTTGTGTTGCAGATGACCAAGTATACTAGTAGCTCCAGGAGAAATGTTTAACTTTTTTGTTCGTGTTTTCACTGATGAATTATTAGGTTTGTAATTTCAAAATCATGCCCTAAATAGTGTATAACCATCTTTTATCTATCTCTTGTCATTTGTAAATTAAACATCTGAATTATATTGTATAATGATGTAGCATTCCAGCAGCTTTTGCCGCAAATGAAACAAAACAGAAAAAATCAAAGATACGGTCGACACATTATGATCAAAAGAGGAGACCAAAACCAAACGGGAAAACTTCTTGTGTGTGTGTTGAGAGTTTAGACTACCATGGTTATCTTGGCATCACCCACCATGCCGACGAACACAAGATTTACGACCTAAATAGTTCTATAGGAAAATTTCATTTTATAGATATAGAAAATATTTTAAAATATCGCCATTAGACCAATCTTTTCGCTTCTATCTTTGGACGAAAATCAGACAGAAATATCCTTATTAAAAGGTTTATTTTTTCAACTTTTACGATTATTATTAATGACTTTTTTATTATAACTTATTAAATGTCGAATCACGTTGACTTGGATATATTAAAATCATACGATTAGTTAAATATTTATAATTCTTTTTGTACGATGACCTATGATACTGTAGGATATCATGTCATTGTACAAATTTTTAATCCATTGTATCCTATGATATTATATCGTACCTTATGTGCTTACAATAAAACAAAAATGTTCATTTATTCCTTTAAATGAACAAAAATGTTCATTTGTCCGTTATTACACTATAACCCCATTCGAAATTTTCTTTATAAATACAAACCATTTTCACAACATTTTTCACAATTCATCCGATTTTCTCTCTAAAATTTCAATACTTTCTCTCTAAAATTTCAACTCATTCACTCCAAAATCTATTCAAAAGTTCTACAATTTTGATTATGTCTCGGGAATCATCTAATCGACGAAATTCCCGGGATCGGTCTCGCACTGTAACTCCTTCTCCGAATCGGGAATAAGTTAATCAACCGCCCCGAAATCCATCTCCCCGACTCCAATATCCCCAAAATTGGTTAAACCTATCCGAATTTCCAAATTTCGATAATACCGAAAACCCGATTCCGACTCCTACTCCTATACTGAATTACCATCCACCAACCTACCCGTACTCCCAACAAGAAATGACCGAGCTAGCTCCACCTCCGACACATCCTCCACCTCCAACACAACATTCACAAGAAAAAACAAGATGAAGAAGAAGCCAACATCCCCGAGACTCAAGAGATTCCAAGGACTCAAAGGAAGAAAAGGAGAGGAAGGTCCGAGATGTGGAATTACTTCTTAGAAATTGAAGACGACGAAGGACAAAAAGGCGCTTGCCGGAAGTGCGGGAGACACATCAAATGTGATAGTAGAGAACAAGGTACTTCTTCTTTACGTCATCACTACAGAAAATGTCAAGGTCCCGACTCATCTTCTTCATCTCAGGTACGCCATGACCCCGAACAATTTAGAAAAGAATTAGTTAGATATATTGTTTCAACCGATCAAGTTTTTTCACATGTAGAATCTAAAGGGTTTGGTAGGTTTGTTCATTACTTAGTTCTTACAATTCAATTAGTTTCTAGAAAATTTTTAAGAAATGACGTAATGAGATATTATAATGAAGAAAAAGAATTACTTCAAGTTTTGTTTCAAACCGGTGATTTTAACATAGCGCTAACGTCGGATATTTGGTCGGGTAATGCTAAAATGGATTACATGAGTGTCGTAGTCCATAACATAGACTCGGCATGGAACCTTAACAAAAGGATAATTAAGTTTAAAAGAATTGAAGGTAGTCACACCGGAGATAATATTTTAGAAATATTATTAAGTGTTATAGAAGAATGGAACTTAAAAAATAGAATAATTTCTATAACTTTAGATAATGCAACGAACAATGATGCTATGATTCGAGCTTTACGTCTAAAAATTCCTAATGAAGAGTCTCTTTTACATCAAAAATGTGCGACACATATAATAAACCTCATTGTGAGAGCGGGATCGACACATTTTCAAGACTCAATTGATAAAATTAGAAATTCAATTTCATGGCTAAATAGTTCAACGTCTAGGGTAGATGAACTAAAAAGAAGATTTTTATTAAACGGATTAGCGGAGAGAACATTCCATACCGATGTTAAAGTTACATGGAATTCAACGTACTTGATGTTAAACCAATTTTTAACCGATAGGTACGTAAATGTTATTGTAGAATTTGTTAACCGAATTGGCGGCCATGAGATAACGGAGGATGACATAGCTAAATGTTCTTGTTATATGCGATTTTTAAATTTATTTTACGATGAAACATGTGCTTTATCCGCTGTTTATACTCCAACTTCATATTTAGCTATTCATAGCGTAAGTGCAAATGCACAACATCTTAGTGATTCTAATAGTTTTGAATTTTTTCGACCTTGTGTTGCTTCAATGAGAGCTAAATTTGATAAATATTGGGTGAGTTGGTAAAATTCCTTACTTATATGGTTTTGCGGCTATATTAGATCCTAGAATAAAATTTAGTGGTTTTCTTACATTTGCAAATTATTTGAAACGTCAAACCGGACAAGATTACGTTACACATTATCATCCAAGGATCGTGGAAGAATTTTATTCATTTTTCAGGACCTACCAGCGACGTGAAATGCCGCAACCTGTAGAGATGAGTCCACCAAGGCCACCAACAACTAGTCGAGGAATCTTTCGAGACATTGCTCGTTTTGCACGAGGAGGAACTTCAACGCCAAGATCATCACCTCATCCGGAGCCACCTGTGGAGACGTCGGAGCACGACGAGATTCTTTTGTACAACTCTCAACAATTTGCGGCAATGAGTCAAGAGGATCTCAACTTACTAGCATGGTGGAGACAACACCAAAATATGTTTCCAATCCTATCGAAGATGGCTAGAGATATTCTTTCGATCCCGGTTTCAACCGTCTCATCCGAATCGGCGTTTAGTAGTTCGGGCCGAATCATCGACGATCGACGACAAAGTTTGAAGCCCGAAATAGTCGAAGCTCTCACTGTCTACAAAGATTGGTGTCAACACGACGACCGATCTCAAGAAACCTTTGTAAACATTGATCTTGTCGACAATTACGATTTGAACTTTGCTAGTATGAACATCAACGAACTTTAGAGAATGTAAAATGTGTAATGTTTCATTTTTATTATTTCTAAAGTTTGTAATGAATTTTCAAATTAGTCATATAAATTACATTTCATAATATTACACTACTTTAAAATTTATTACATTTTACTCCCTTTAAACCATTTTATAAATCATTTTTTATTTATTTTTTAATTCTTAAACTCTACCAACGGAAGGAAACATTTCCGCCGGAAAAATCAATTCCGCACAGTGTCGGTTTCCGCGCATGCGGTACGCGGAAATTTCCTTCCGCCGGAAATTGCTTTTCCGCCCGGGCGGTGAACGGATTTCCGTTCCTTCCAACTGCCCAGGATGATCCAAAACCCATTTTTTTTATATAAGTCTCGTCTAGTGGTGATATTTTGAGCATTATTTTATCTAGAAAATAAAATTTCTTTTGTCAAACCTAGCCAAAAAAAAAGAAAATAAAAATACCCTCCCCAAAAGTATTTAAGAGACTATTTGACTTCCTAGTTTAATATTAGACCAAAATCCAACGAGTTAAACTAATTGAAGTATGACTTCTGAACACGTGGGTCCTATTATTAGTTTTTATTTAAGATAATTGAGTATTATAATCATACTAAACACTGAAATTGTTAAATAGCTAAAAAAAATGATAGTTTCCATTATGGCAATTAACTGAAAATATCCAAAAGTTAAGTCTAAAATGTCCTTAAAAATAACGGATTATTTTATATCACATATTAATATATTAAAAAATAAACCGAATAGATACCAAATATAGTCATGCCGATTAAAACATTTTCCCAAATTTTTTCTTCGTTCTAAATCTCTCTTTCTCATTTTCTCTCTCCACAAATCTGTGAAACTTTTCATATCTCCACCGCAGGCGAGAGAAGAGGTCCTCCGACCAATGGAGACTGAGTCGCCCAGTCATCTTGGGTCCACTCTCCAACCGCGCCGCTCCTTGGAGTCCCCCGGTCTGTGCTCCTCGACGCGGCCGACTCCACCGTCCTTCTGCCAAGGCGAATCGAAGGTGGCAACCTCGAAGACGAGTTTGCCGAAACTCGTGAATGACTTCCCGACGAGTCACGCGGAGAACCGCCTCTCCTAACGTCCCGAGCTTCCTCCATCTCGACAACGTCCTCGCCGACCCAGGCTTCTGTTGGAATAGGTCCAAGATTAATAAAATATCATTAACACATTAATGGCGGAATATAAAAATTTCTTTAGAAGTAAATTTTTTTTACTAACGTAGGAAAAGTGCATGCATATGTATAAATTTAAAAACATTATTTAAAGTGCTTGAATGCAAACTTTTCTTGTACCTTGATTTAGAGGGATCTTGAGAAAGATTGATCTTCTCGTCTGGCTCGATTCCTTCACGCCTAGTATTGAACTCGAGAAACCTAAGGTTTCTATTACAATAGTCTATAGAGGTTTGAAGGATTTGTGTATGTGTGAGCACAATTAAACACAATAGCACAAGAACAACTCTATGACCTAGAGAGCTAATTACCCCTAAGTCTAATGAGGACTTAGGTGCAAAAATAAAAGAAATATTTTAAGAGATAGGGAGAGGAAAACACACGGCCAAAATGAGAGAAAAAGAGAGCAAAAAACTTATGTTCACATCTCTATGTGAGCCTCTATTTATAGGAAAATATGCTTCAGTTGTGAGGAAAATATGCTTCACATCTTATGTTCACAATATTTGATTTTCTCTTCCCTTTCTCTTCTAACATGGCCAGCCAAATATGCTTCAGTTGTGAGGAAAATTGTTTCCTCACTTAGCATATGTATTTCATTCTCAAGGAAATTCATTTCCTCTTTTCCTTTTGAGTAATTATCTTTATAATTAAAGGCAAGGAATCCTCACCTCCTTTAATGCGTCTTGGCCGAATTCTATACCTAGGGAAGGGGCATCTAGATATTTCCTTATTTATTTTAAGGTAATTCTAAAAATACCTATTGTAAAATTAATATTGCACAAATAATGAAATTAATCTCATAATGCCTCAAACGACTTCTCGGCTTTAGAAACTAATTTAATTTTCATCATATGAAAATATTCAAAAATCAATTTTTGGCATTAACATCATTTTATGTCGATGTGGACAAAAATACCCTTTAGACATTTTCCAAGAAAAAAGTCTAGTTCAACATTTGAACTTATTTTGACTTAGCTACTAGTTTTACAATCCTACTCTAATGACCTGTAATAGTTACCTTATGGATCCTAATGAACAAAACTTGAGCTAAAATACTCGGACTCAAAATTTCACAAAATTTTGGATCCAATGTATTGACGAGGAGCGAACAAGTCACATTGTTTCATCCAAATAAAGTCGCTACTTAATTTTGGATACCGCGCGGTTCATTTATTCACAATCCAAATAATAAAGCATGAGGTGATATACATTGCATTTCAGCAATCTTGTACATGAATTCCATATCTATGAGAACTTCACAAAGTTGGTTCATGACATCTTCATAACATAATATATCACCAATTAGTCTAGTCTAGATCATTAAATGGATCTAGAATTTGACTTTCTCAAATGAGAATTATGAAATGACATGTCTCATTTCAGGATTTAGGTAAGCAAGATGCAATTCATACATAGTGACCTTGAGATAGAAGAGGTTAAATGGTTTGTTTTTACATTGTCTCTAAATGTGCACTGGTCAATTCAGTATCTTCGGAAGATACACTTGAAGAACTATGGAGTTCCTAACTCTCTATGCCTCGTAACCAAACATCATAGATTTTTCCAACAATCATACTAGGATCAATATTCCGTTAATCTTTAGATTGCGAATATTTCATTTTAACCAAACCATGAAATGTTTGTTCACGCAAATCTACATTTGTCTCTTCATACATTTTTAGATTTGATTAAGGACTATAAAACTATTTAATATCATAAATCTTCAAACAAACGAAAAAGGAATGAATGAACGTTTCAACTTTTATTAATTTAATCAGCAATTACAATAAGAACTTATAAAAATTTATATTACATCAATATCTAAATAAATAATCTTCTTGTGGGCATCTTTGCCAATAGGTTTCGTTATTGCTCGACCTGCACAAAGAAATAGCGGGACCATCGCTGACGCGTTCGCGAGATCAAGGGGACGCTATTGAGTTGGCCGCAAATGTCGTAAGCGCCCTTGTCGACGTCGAGGATCCCACACATATGTACTCACCCTCGACGGTCGCGCTTTCCCCTAGATCAGCCGCTCGTACGATCGCAGATGTTTGACGCTGCGTGCACATCGACTAGATGGATCACCGAAATTCTCGAACACCCAGATCAGAGGTCAACTGCGATGAGCCATCCCAAGCGTGGGAGTCTAGGAGTATCTCGGGGATGTTTTTTTGAGTCGAGATTTTCAATATTGCGAGCGATAATTTATTTTGAAATATTATAGATTAGTATGCAATGAAAGTTGAATCCAATGTTCGTGTGTTCAGTCTTCTCTCTATATTAGTCGTTTTGCTCTAGTAGATTAACCGAAATAAACCAATATTAACATGACCTTTACTAGCAAATTTATTACGAAAAATCGAAGAAGAAAGTAAATATTGAATATCATATTCCTCTTGATTAAAGTTAAAAACAATAAAAGAATAAAAAAATGATCCACTTATTGCAGTTTAAAACACATTAATAATTCAAATCTCATAATTTAAGAAATAACCAATTAAAAAACTTAATGACAGTTAATATATCAAATAAACACTATATATAACTATATATCTGATATTATAAAAAATAAAGTGAAAGTAACGTTATTTTTACAAATATAAAAAAATCAATTTGGTCTAACAATACAGTTTTAACTTTTAAATTTCAAACAATTTCAATTCGATATTCAAATTTGAATTTCACACAGTAAATGTAAAATATATATGATAATATATAATTAATTAACCGACTACAAAATCGATTAGTATTCTGTTTGCTCAAGAAAAAACAAAAATTAATCAAAATAGATGGGAGAAACGATTTTGGATTCAAAATAAATGCGAATAAACCAGAATTAATATTTAAAACAGCGAAATATATTTTCACTGAAAATACATAAATTTTAAAATTCAAACAGTAAATAACTGTAAAAGCAAATATATAATTTGTATCTCTCCTCATTATTATCCGAAATAAACTGGTATAAATTTATTTGAATTTTTTTTTGAAAAACAATTATTATAAATCAATCGACTCAAGCTAAAATCGATTATTTTAAAACAATTATAAGTAATATATATTTTTTATAATAAGGACAGAATTGTAAAAATATATCCATAAAAAAACGGCGACGTCACCCTAAAAAGCTATTCACTAAACAAAATGGAAAGAATGATTAATAGCAAGATCCATAATTCATAAAGTTAATTAGAGCAATTTTTCTTTTATTTATTGGTTTGAAAATTGCAAGATCTAATTCTGAAATAGTTCATAGTCAGAAACAATATTGTCTACAAATTTTATCGGATTCTAACTTCATTGAATCTAGACCTGTTAAAACATCAATGGATCCCATAATTTCTTTAGAATGATGTTGAATTATTGTATCATTCAAAGGAATATAGAAGATTTACTGGGGGATTATTGTATCTTAATATAAGTAGACTGAATATCAGTTATGATGTTCATTGTCTTTCTCAATTTGTACAGTCATCACTGCTCATTTACAAATTGTTAACCATGTTCTTAGACATTTAAAATCTAAGCCTTGTATTGGTCTTTTCTATTTAACTACATCTTTTACTCATTCACTTGCCATTTTTTATGCAAATTGAGCAACATGCCTATGCCTTGATTCACGTCGTTCTTTGACAGGATACTATAGCTTCGTCATAGAATCTTTGGTGGCATGGAAGTCAAAGAAGCAAACTACTATTTTTAAGAGTTCAACAGATGTATAATATAGTCCTTAGCAGCAGTGATGAGCGATTTGATATGGTTTTCAGGTGATCCCTTTGCCGGTCCCCTTGATTTATTGTGATCATCAGACTACTGTACAATATAGCCTCGAACCCAATTTATCACGAGCGAACAAAGCACGTAACGATTGATTTACACTTTTTATGTGATCATTTCCAAGATGGTTAAATAAAAGTTCTTCTCTCCTACACAGACTCATTATCAAATTGTCGATACATTCACAAAATCATTTGCTTCACCGTCTTTACTTCGTCTTATTTCCAAGATGCACTTGAAAAATATTTTCAGTCCATCTTGAAGGAGAGTTTTGTAATATAAACGACAATCGTTTATATATTTAGACTTAAATTCGTTTATTGTAGTTTTTAAGTGTTATAATCATTGTCGTTTAAACTAAACTACATGTTGTTTAATGACTTGGAAAAACTATTAATAGTTTATTAATATTCGTTTTCGTGTAATTGAAGAAATATTAATAAATAAAAAATTTCTCATGAAATTCTCTATCCCGTCCTTGGATTCCAATATAAACACTTCTGAAAAGTACATGTGCTCGAGTAGCTTGCGAGATATGTAAATATTAATTTTTTCTGGATTAGTTAATATTATGTATGCAAGTGAACTTTATTTGCAGACAAACACAGGTTATTACTCTCATGTCTCAGTTAGATAATATCTCAGACAAATACATGTGCTCAAGTGAACTATATTAGTCAGTTCACTGTGGGCATGAGTATGAACTATGAAGTAAGAATATGATGATGAATTGTGGTTAGTTCTGTGGGCATGAGTATGAACTGTGAAGTAAGAATATGACGATGAATGTGGAAGTTGAGGCAAAATGTGGCGGTAGTGTATGTTGATAGTTGAGCCCATCATTTGAGCACATGTGACGTTTTCCAACTTTGATGGAATTGATTTTTCAAAAGATTTTAATGTGTTGCATGTACTAAGAAAAACTGACTATATTTAAAGACGCAGATAAATACAATAAGAGCAACATGCATCTCATAGTTGATAAATACAAACATTATTTGACAATTTGCTATACTTTATTGGAATTATCAATAATATATTTATCATTCGTACGATCAAATTAATTCTTTTGAAGTTTACGTCTAGCCCGTAATCCCTTAATAATCAAGGTTAAAATCTAGTAAAAACGCAATTTGAAAATTCAAATAAATAAATTGACAGAATTTGTTTCATGATCAAGTTATGGTAAGATCTGCAACCCTGGAAGTTTCGAAAATCTAATCAAATATCTGTAATACATATTTATTTTTTCGATTAATATTTCCAGTAAGTTTAATAACACAAATAAATTTATCCAAATGGAAAAACATAAGATTTCCTGACTCTAGATATAATACTTGGAGTTATTGTAGCCCATAAGAGAATAAGATTTCTGGATTAATCTAAAGAGATAAAAACTATATAAATAATTTATATATTAATACTTGGATGTGGTGGGGCAGTCGGTGTCGAAGATTTGTCTGAAAAGTTTTAACGACGATAATTAGATGGCATGACACCGGACTGGTGATCGTCTCGCGTCTCGTAGACGCTTTTTTTTAACTAGAGAGTTTTCTTCCCAGCTGCAACATTTGCGATTCTCTGAGCATAGAGTTAGCGCACAATATTGGCGACATTAAAGTAAAGCTGCAATCAGACTGCATGTGAATGGGGAACACGGTGATTGGTGATTGACGGGTGCGACACAATTTAGGACGATCTTGCACAATATCTTTATGGAGGCATCAATATTAGAAGAGTTTAAAATTATTCATATTTTCCGTTTTTATAATCACAACTCGAGTTCGACTTGGTTGAAATTTGTCCCCACTTGTTCGGAGGAGATTATCAGAGCCGATGATCGAGAGTTGCGCGAAGAATTAGAGTCTTTTTTTACTTGTGTTATGCTTATATATTTGTGGTTTCAATTTGAATTGTATTATATTTTTTGTAATTATGATATTTTTTTCGCCAAATTTGAGAGCTCTTTATGATATTTTTATGGTGCCGGCAACGGTTTTAAAATAAATTACAAATAATATTTTTAATAATTATTTGTATATTTTGGAAATGATATGCTTATCTATTAGAAATCAATAATAGGATAATCGTCAATGATTTTAAGCTCTCGTTTTAAAATTTGTTCTCAAATTTTAGTGCACAGTTATGATTAGTTGCGTTGGAAACATAATATTCAGAAATTTAACATCTGAAAAATCAATCGAGTCAAATATGGATATGAAACCAAAAAAAAAACATACAAATGGATCGGTGACTACGTGAAGGACACTCATGCTACGGAGACTATGAAAAGGAATGATCCAGATGAGATCACCATTTGTCATCATCATAACGGGGCCTACTTTCTATAATAATCTTTATATATATATAAATACTTCTTTATTTCATAATACCAAATGTTATAAAAATAAATACCATTTAATTGTCCTTCAAATACAACAAACACTGAGATAAAACTTTATAATTAAACGTAGATGCTCGATCTGCAATCAATTAGGCATTGGTAGGCATCTAAAGTATTAGTAAATGATAACCTCAATGAGATATATGTGTTTAGGCTCGTGTTCGTAAATGGTTATCTAAAAACAAGATATACTGTGTTATTTGAGAATTTAACATAGGCAAGATATTTCTCGGGATACTGAGAAACAAACTCATTCTCAGAACAAAAATCCGAATAAAACATATTCGAGAACCACCAAAGCTAAGAAACACTACGTTCATAAGTTAAGAACGGACCTATCAATCAAAACTTCGAAAAGAAAAGAAGATAATAGGTCAAATACTAGTCAAAACAATATAACACGTATAAATAAAACCACTCGGACCGCTATAGCGAACAAGTGTCGAAACAAACTTACTGACAAGATAAGCCTCGCAGTAAAAGTAGATCATTGCACGATCCACCAAAACCACAAACCCACTACTTAGAACAACCATGAGGCAGTTATAACAAAAACTATAAAAAGAAGCAGGAAGCACACGAGAAGGGGGACCGGAAAAAAGAGAACTATTAGTTATTATTCACATTTTCCTTTGTAACCTCAAATCATTTTGCTCTTTTATATTTGATCCTTTCATTATAAGAGAAAATCTTGTCTTAACACTTAAAAAAACTACTCGGTATTCCGAGGGTATTAGCAATATATTATTATGCTATTTTTACAGGTTAACAGTTGGCGCTAGAATGAGGGGGAAAAGCGTTGAATATCATTGGTTAGTTCATCAATTCCTGCAGGAAATGCACTTATGAACGACCAAGAGGTCGAACACCACAATCGCCCACTGCCTCTCACCGAGGAAGAACTTGCTGAACTTCTCCCAGAACCTCATTTGCACGTCCAATTCCTAGAAATGGAAGAGCGTCTCGCGGCTTTGGAAGCCAAAAACGAGGAACTAGAAGGGAAGCTGCGAGCTAAAAAGTCACTTTGTGAAGCACAATAGTGATCCCTGATGAAGAGCCCTCATACCGATCAGGAAAAGAGCCTGAAGGCTTCGAAGCTCGGATTAAGAAATCTAAGAGACATGCCAAGGATCGCTACGAAAGGGAAGAATTTTCCAAAGTTGAAGAACGTATGGACGCGTCAGAAAAGATTCTGGAGCATTACCAACCTTCGTTTGAAAAATCCGCTCAGGACTAAGAAGTCCAAACAAAGTGGAAGATACCAAAGACAGTGCGAGCACCGAGGAAACAGAATTCAGAACATTGGAGAGGTTAATCGAAGAGGTCGCTCTGGGTCAGAAAGGGCTTATCGAAAAGATTGGAGAAGTTGTCTCACCATTCACGGTAAGGGTGCTCGGCCATCATCTACCTGATTGGTTTAGGATGCCTAACATCCATGCCTATGATAGAAAGACTAGCCCATACGATCATCTCGATACTTTCTCTTCTAGAATGCTTCGACAAGGAACAGGCCCCAAAGTTATGTGTCGGCATTTTTCATAACTCTTTCAAGCTCAACCAATAGATGGTATAGGAAACTCAGGTCGAATATAATAGGCTCATGGGATCAGTTGACACGAAGATTCATGGAGCAGTTCGTTGGATCAAGATCAGGGAAGACTCCTAAGGAACGCCTTTTAGCAATCAGACAGGCTCATGATGAATCGCTCAAAAACTAAATCAACCGCTACTAGGAGCAGGCGTTGCAAGTAGATGATCTCAATGAGGATTTCAAACTCTTTGGAATCACTTCATGAATCATAACAAAATCAAAATTCTTGTGGTTATTCCAGAAAACCAGTCCTCGGGATTACAATGATTTCCTGGCGAGAGCACATAAATATATAAATGCCGAAGAAAGTAGGTTGGCAGCCAGAAAAGACTTAAGCACCCAAGCCTCGGCATGAAGAACGGAAGGAAAGGCGTACCGATGAAGACCGCCCTAAAAAAGTACAAAAGCTAACCGGATGCATAGCTCCCCTAAGCCCGTTCATTTCAAGGTCTACTGATCGAAGCATACATTTCTTCGACGCCCTCGAAGGTTTGAAAGATTTCTAATGGACCAAGCAATGTAATTGGGATTTTGAAGCTTTGAAGGAACATCTCGCATGGTCCCCTACTTTGAGAAATGTGGAGGCGGGAGAGCCCTTGCAAATTTACTTAGCGATATTGGAGCATGCGGTAAGATGGACATTGATCAAGGAAGAAAACAAGAAGCAGTTTCCGGTATACTACACTTCGAAACGACTCAATGATGTCGAGGGTGTTGGGATTGGTGCCCACAAAGGAGATATAAGACAATGAAATACATTTGTATTTAATTTTTCTGAAGCATTAATATTAATAAATATAAATTCTTTATTATGTTTGTGTTTATGTATGAATACTACGCTTTGAAACTGTCATCAAAGAAAGGGGTGCTAAGTACACACTTGACAAGATAGCCCCTTGTCACTAGTTTAAACATTTCTTAGCAATCTTAAGATCGATAGAGCAATCCAATCTAAGTAATGATTGTGTGAATGAATCATGATATATTATCTTGTGATATAGAGAGTTGTGACTCTATAATTCATCCTTGATATCTTATAGAAGAAATTGAACAAGACCTGTGATACTTAGAAGCTCGAGATAAAACTGTTTAACCACTCGAAACTTCAAGATCACATACGAGGGGTACTTTGGTACTTACCTTAATGTTGAAGTGATTATATAATTGATATTACACTTTATGACATTTGATTTGTCAATGGGCAATGACTAAGTTATAGTTTCATTTGACCCGACGGTTGGTATCATAACGTTGTGATATTGGGTTATATGATTCACAAATATGGAATTCATGTTGGAACAATGCAAATGCATTAGTATCACACTATGCTTTGTTATGAGAGTGTGAATGAATAAACCTGGCCAGGTATTCATCGAATAAGAACATTCTCTGATTAAAACATGTGACATGTAAATACATCTCACTCTATGTTTTTCTCATTCACAAATAACAACGGAGTTAGTGAAATAATAACTAAAGGGGTAAAACATTAATTTTTCATTACTCTTAGTTAATGATACACATAAAGGGTAATATCCTAAAGTGCTCCGTGGATCGTGTGAAAAATTGTTTTGTCACATCAAACGAAAAATATACGCATATAAACAGAGAGAGTTTCAGTATTAGTCCTTTAGTGGAATCGACTAATATTAAGAATTGAAAGACGGAAAAGGTTTTGTGAACTTTTGAGTCCGATCTTTATTCTAAAGCTTCGTTCATATGGGTCCATAAGGTCTCAATGACAGTTGGAAGAGATTAAATGAACGAGAATTATGTATTTACTCAATAAATATAAATTGTGATTTATATCGGGAAAATTATTTTTCAATAATTAGTTATTTATTGTTACGTTTATTTGTTGCATCAAAGAGTATTATTATATTGATAATAATACACTTGAGAAATTCAAATAAATAAAAGAAGAAAATAAACAATTTCTCATTTTGTACTTATTTGGAAAGTATGAAGTTATTTTAAAGAAATGTCATTAAATAAAATGAGAGTTCTAAATAAATTTAATTTAGAAATAAATCAAAAGACTTTGGGAATAAAATAAATAAAGATGGATGAGTATGGGGAGGAGAGTTAGCCGAATTATTTAAGTGATTGGGTTATGGGTTTGACCCAGGTTAAGGCCATTTTAAAGTTGTTTTGAAAAGGCTTGAGAAACCCTAATCACTCTTAACCCTAACCCTAATATTTTCGGCCAAGAGACTCTCCCTCTCCTTGTGTAACACTTGGCCGAAATCCCCAACCAAGAAAGAAAATAAAAATTGTATTCATCTGTTTTGTTGTGTGATTCCTTATTCTCAAGAGTTCATGAGAGCCCACTCTCTAAATCTCAATTGAATTCCTTGTGTATTATCATTGATTCTTCAGTGTGGTGTTTGGTGGTTTTAATTCTGTGAAATTTTGAATTTTAGAATTAAATTTGTAGTTCCGAAGGTTTTGCAAAATCATGTCCGGCGAGAATCCCAGTCAGGCAAGTGCTCCAGTTCGGCGACTCCCAATCAGGCGAAGGCTTCAGTCGGGCGAGATCCCTTCCAGCGTCCCTGTCCGGCGTGATCCCTAGTAGTTGCTTCATTCCGGCGACTCCCAGTCCAGTGAAGGTTCTAGTCCGAACGAAACGTCCAGGTGCCAGTCTGGCGAAGGCCCCAGTCCGGTGAGCATGTCTAGTTACCAGGTTCCAGTTCGACGAGTCCCAGCAGGTTCCCAGTCCGGCGAAGGTCCTGTTCGGCGACCCTGTTTCTTAGTCCGGCCAGCATGTGCCTAGGGCATTCCGGTGAGCCTCTTTCCACGTCTGGACTTGGTGTGGCATTCTGGAGAGCGAGCAATGCCGGGATTATTTATAATCTCAACTGCAGGTTTCTCTCAACGATTTGGACTACTAAAATTATATAAATTTGTTTATATAGGTTGTTAGTGTGTTCAAATGTTATGCTACATGTTTTATTAAATTTTTTGTAAACATGTCAATACATTTTAATGCCTAGGTTGTTTAAACATATTGAAATTGGTTTTAATATGCTAGGTCTAGTTATATTTTTCCGCCACATATGATGTGTAATATAATTAAATTATTTAAATTGTTAAATAAATTCTAACTTAGGGAAGATATACTGAGATGGAAAAGTTGGCATACGCCCTGATAACAGCCTCAAGAAAGTTGAAACATTACTTTCTGGCTCATCCAATATCAGTTCTCACAAATTTTCCACTTTGAAAAATTCTTCAGAAACCTTACGTGTCGAGGAGATAAATGAAATGAGCTACAGAATTAAGCAATTACGACATAAAGTTCGAATCTCGAACAACCATCAAAGGATAGGCTATGGCATATTTTATCGCAGAATTAGCCCCTAGACCGGTCGAATACCCTACATGGGAAATGCATGTCGACGGAGCCGCAAATGAAAGATGAGTTGGAGTAGGCTTCACATTCGCTGGACCATATAATCACAAGGTAAACTTTGCTTTAAAGTTCTCTTTTAATGCATGAAATAACGAAGCCGTGTATGAAGCCATGATCCATGGACTCAAAATAGAAAAATATTTAGAAATAAAAAACTTACGAGTATACTCGGACTCGCAATCGATAGTTAACCAAATAAAAAATGAATTTCAGGCAAAAAGCGAAAAGATGTCGCTCTATGCCGAGCAAGCTCAACAACTAATCTAGGAGTTTGAATCGTGCAAGCTTCTTCAAATCCCGAGAGAAATGAACGAAGAAGCAGACTCTCTGGCTAAGTTGGAAACTCAAAAATCAATTTCTGAATCGGTCCAGATCATTAAAATCAATCAATCTTGCAAACAGTTAGTTGATCAAGTTTTGCAGGTTGACGTGATGTTTTCTTGGCAAGACCCTTTCAGAAAATATCTGAAACATGGAACTCTAGTTGTTATTTCCTCAACTCCTTTAATACATGTGAATAAGTTAGAAACGATGCACTGATAAGGAGCTAACAAGTCACAACGAGTCATATATAAGAATTCTTTATTCAATTTGGACACCGGCCAATACATTTATTCACCACCCAAGTAATAAAGCATGGGGTGATATATATTGAATTTCAACAATCTTGTACATGAATTCCATATCTATAAGAAATTCACAAAGTATACTCATGTCAACTTCATAACTAATACACCACCGATAGAGCGCATCTAGTTCACAAAGCTTGGATCTAGAGTTTAACTTTCTCAAATGAATATATTGATTTTATGAAAAGACATGTCTCATTTCAGGATTAAGGTAAGCACGACGTAATTCATACATAGTGACCTTGAAAAAAAAGAGGTTAAATGGTTTATTCTTACATTGTCTCTAAAGGTGCACTGGTCAATTCAATATCTTCAAAAGATAAACAAGAAAAACTATAAAGTTATCAACTCTCTATACCTCGTAATTAGACATCATAGATTCTTCTAACAATCATACTATGATCAGTAGTCCATTGATCTTTCAATTGTGAATATTTCATTTTAAGCAAACCATGAAGAGTTTGTTCACGCAAATCTACATTTGACTCTTATACGTTGTTAGGTTTGATTAAGGACTATAAGACTGTTGAATATCATCAATCTTCAAACAAACAAAAAAAAGAATGAATGAAAGTTGTTGATGTCGAAATCCGACTCAACAATCACGAGATAAAATATAGGGAATTCTAATACGATTTAAATTTATTTGGGAGAAAAGAGGCTTGACAAAATAACGTATAGATAATACATAATATTCAAGAGGAAATGAAATGAATCGAAAACAATATTTTTATTAAGATAAATGAGTTCGTGAAATCGAATTGGAAGAGTGTATGAAAATAGAGGATCGAGCTCGAGAGAGAAATATCAATCGAGATAAATTACATAAATAAGGCGATAATAAAAGTACAGATGATCTCTCCTTCTAAAGGAGATTCCTATTTAAATTACATAAGAGAACCGACAATATCATATGTGCGTATTTAAGATGGCTGAAGATCTGGCCACGTCGCACAACTTCTGTTAAAAGGGGAGATTTAATTTTGTCTTCGATCCGGTTTCTTCGGTGAGATGAGAGTTAGGCGGCTCGACTTCGTCTCTCATCCAGCTTCTTTGGAAAAATGCGCGTACGGCTTTGAATTTCTTTCATGTACCTGCAAGATGAATTTGATGGTGGGCGAGCTGATTTGGGCTTTTAGTTTCGGCTTTGGATCTGGCCTTTATCTGACCCAATATAATTCGGTTTGGGTTTATACCCCTACAAAAGTTTCAACTTTTATTAATTTAATCATCAAATTACAATAAAGACTCGTGAGAGATTTATATTACATCGATATGGGAATAAATAATCTTCTTGTGGGCATCTCTTCCAACATGTTTTACTTCGTAACTTACCAAGTACCTTATGTTTATTTTCAGGGCGAATACGAACTCCCCCGATTGGTGTGATATTCGGAACGAAGTTAGAACGACGTCGTCAAAGCAGCATTCTGTGGAAGGAATTTACAAATAAAATTTGGAAATATTGTCCACATGAAGATAACGAATAAATGATTACTAAATTCGATAATAAGATAACTTTATTAGTATTGTATGATTAGTGGGTTGAGTTCTAAATAATTAGAATCAATAACAACTTTGTCTCTCGATATATATACATATATATATATATATATATATATCTATATATCTCTCTGATCCAATATCTTGTATATTTTCTTTATGTATAAATATTTTAATCGTTTATGAGGGTAATATAGTAAAGTCTCCAAATTTTTAATTCTGAAGCGATAATTTTAGCTTTTAGGAAAATTGATTTTCTGTTGTCTTTTTAAAATCGCTTGAAATTTTTTCTAAAAGTTGTGTTTACCAAACACCAAAAAACACTTTAGATTTAAAACAAAAAAACTAGTTTAGCATTCAAAACTTTTACCAAATACACATGTTATGTCAATGTTGTTGCCCAACATAACTTCTGTCTTTCATGTGAATGTTGATTTGCTTTGTTTTGAAAAGCTAATCAACTCGAGTCAATTTTTTTATTTAAGCTTGGCGCTGATTCCAACGCATTTTGTGTCATGGATTTCGTCGAGCCGAACTTAGACCGTCATTTTGACACTGTTGGGCTCTATGTCTTTGACGTGGGTTGTGGCTTTTATGCTTGTATTCTCATTTACGCCATTTGGTTTGATATTCGTTGCTTGCTAATCTTTTTTGGTCTTAAGTTTATGACTGACGAGGTAGAAACTCATCTTTACGATCTGATCTCCTTTGATTTCTCTTATCTTCCAAAGAGTGAAATATCCTACTCTCTGATAGTATGTCGAGGGTACAACTTTCATTCCATGTATCTAGAGCCTTCCTGAGATAATGTTATATGGTAAACACAGTCTAATACTTGGAATTCGGGCATCCTGTTGATCCCTTCAGTCTTTATGGATAATTTGATTTCCATTTTTATTAGGGTTGCTCTTAATATGAGATGGACCGAGCTACCTCCATCAACCATGACTCTCGCGACTTCGTAGTTTGACACTTTGATAGTGATTAATAGCGCGTCGTAGTGGGATCCGGCTATATTTGAAGCTTCACTTTCAAGGAAGTGAATATGGACTCCCCTCATTTGATCAGTTCACCTAGGTCTATTGATTAGATGTCAATGATAAGCTCTTATTGAACTGACCAAGTTGTCGCAATATTTTGATCCTCCCACGACAAAATCAACTCGGTGTTTAACTAGGGCCGGAGTGGGTTCAGGCTTCTCTCCTTCGTTGGGTCGATATCACTTTAGTGAAGGAATACCTATATTACGAGGTACGTAGTTCTTCTTCTAGGGATTGGGTCCATAATCGATGTTCTTTAGCTCGCTCGTTGTATAATTTTTTGTGAGAATTTTGTGCATAATTTTACAGTTCACCGTAGCATAGCCATTACTATTGTGAAAATCGCAGTATGCGTAAGGATCTTAGGTTTATTTCTTCCCCTAAAATCTCATCTCCTTGATTTCATGATCCACATCAAATGCAAATTTGAGAAGGGCATTATGCTTTCTCGGGTCACTGTTATCTTCGGGGTCAGTTTTCCTTCAGGGATTATTACCCGGCCTTGTCCAAGTGTTTGCTTAGGAGGGTTGAAGTTTCTTTGTCGTATATTTTTTAGAAAGCAATCTGATTTCTTCATCGCTCTAGCCAATTTCACAGCTCGATGTATCGTGGTTCGATTGTTCTCAGTATGTTGACGGTCATCTCCAGACAGAACCTTGAATCATGCCATAGTCCGTTTATTAAGGATATCAGGGCGGAATCTCCGTCGATGTTCGAGATTTTTGTCAAAAATTCTTTGAAACGAGTCATAAAAACTTTGAGTGATTCATAGTCTTTTTGTTGTATGCTCCATACGTTGGTCATTTTTCGTTCGTCATCGACAACCATCAAGTAATGCTTGACAAACGCAACTGACAGTGTATTGAACTTATCGATTTAGTTGGCTTCCAGACGAGAAAAATAATCCAAGACGGTTCCCGATAGACTTTGTGCATTTAGACTAGATGAGCTCGTTCCCAATCTATGAGATGAGCTCGTCTCATTACTATCCTAAATGGAATTATAAATGCATTTAGACTAGATGTTCCGTTATTCCTCAACAAACGCATTTTCCTATCGTCTCCAACAAACACATCAGTTATGTTTATGGCGAACAGAGCTTAAACTCTTTTGGCCACCATAAATCGATATATGGAGTGGAGCTAGTCGTGTTATGGAACTTTGATTGCACGGTTTTTTGCTCCTCTACCATTGACTCCTTGAATTTTTGAATTGATTTGTGCTCGAGTTTCCTGATTGAAGTCAAATTCCATTGCACACTCGAGAAAATATGGTTATCGGGTTGGTCGAGGTCTGACCTTAAACTAAGCCTTCCTAAATGAGAGATTGTGAACTCTTGTTGAAGTGATCCTATCAGGATCAGCTCAAAATTTTCCTGGTGAGATATCGCTGCTAGGAGGCATATGGAGTTCAGTCAGAGTTTCTTGGGACAATCCTGAAGCATATAAGATCAGATAAGAATCGCGATCTCTGCGTAGAGTCATCTGCATTCCGTAGAAGTCCATAAAGTGTCCGGAGGGAACATTTGGATCGGATATGCGGCAGTTTCTGCGGTGCATAGTGAATTGCTATGGGCCATTTTTCCACTTTCGGCTTGGGGATCAAAAGTGTGCATGGAGGCATCATCAAACTAGCTAGTCGAGCTGCAATAGCCTGATTTGATTCGTCTTGCTGTTCAAACTTCTTGTTGATCATATCTAGGATTTTCTTGATCCTCAAATATACTTTCTCTACAGCTTCGCTAGGAGACTGAGGGGAAGATATGTTGTCAACGAAATACCACTTTTTCGAGGTTGGTATTATTGATTATTTTCCACATATGGCGCCAAATTATTGATGTCGGATTTTGTTATCAACAATCACTGAACAAAATAAGATTGGCAGAGATGCCCAAAATAAGATTATTTATTTACATATTGATGTAATATATAAATTTTTTATAAAGTCCTTATTGTAATTTGCTGATTAAATTAATAAAAAATTGAAACGTTCATTCATTCCTTTTTCGTTTGATTGAAGATTCATGATATTCAATAGTCTTATAGTCGTTAATCAAACCTAACAATGTATGAAGATACAAATGTAGATTTGCGTGAACAAACTCTTCATGGTTTGGTTAAAATGAAATATTTACAATCTAAAGATCAACGGACTATTGATCCTAGTATGATTGTTGGAAGAATCTATGATGTCTGGTTACAAGGCATAGAGAGTTAGGAACTCTATAGTTCTTCCAGTGAATCTTTCAAAGATACTGAGTTGACCAATACACTTTTAAGGACAATGTAAGAACAAACCATTTAACCTCTTTTGTCTCAAGGTCACTATTTATGAATTGCATTATGCTTACCTAAATCCTGAAATGAAACATGTCATTTCATAAATTCAATATTCTCATTTGAGAAAGTCAAATTCTAGGTCCACTAAGTGATCTAGACTAGACAAATTTGTGAGATATTAAGTAATGAAGATGTCATGAACCAGCTTTGTGAAGTTCTCAAAGATATGGAATTCATGTACAAGATTGCTGAAATCCAATGTATATCACTTCATGCTTTATTACTTGAATTGTGAATAAAATGAACCACGCGGTATCCAAATTAAGTAGCGACTTTATTTGGGTGAAACAATGTGACTTGTTAGCTTCTCGTCAATACATTGTTTCTAACTTATTCACAAGTAACAAAGAAGTTGAGGAAATAACAACTAGAAGGGTAAAATGGTAATTTTACAAATCCCATCTAGTTGATGATATTCATGAAGGGTAATCATAGATAACGTTCAGTGGATCTACTCAATATAATTAAGTTGAATTTGAGTAGAAAATAAATTCATTTGAACCGAGAGATTTTCAGTGTCAACTCTTTAGTGGAGTTAGTTGACATTAAGCTAATACTCAGAAAAGGTTTGTGAGCTTTTGAGTCCGAGTATAGAAGCTCAAGCTTTGTTCATTTGGATCCATAAGGTCACTACTATAAGTCATTACAGTAGGATTGCTAAACTAGAAACTAAGTCAAAATAAGTTAAAGTGTTGAACTAGACTTTTTCTCGGAAAATGTCTAAAAGGTATTTTTGTCCACATGGACATAAAATGATGTGAATGTCAAAATAAGATTTTGAATATTTTCATATGATAGAAATATAAATTAGTTTCTAAAGCTGAGAAGTCGTTTGAGCCATTATGAAATTAATTTCATTATTTGTACAATATTAATTCTACAATGGGTATTCTAAGAATTGTCTTAAAAGAAATAAGGAAGAATCTGGATGCCCCTTCCCTAGGTATGAAATCGGCCAAGACACATCAAAGAAGGGGACGATTCTTTGCCTTTAATTATAAAGAAAAGTACCCAAAATGAAAAGAGGAAATGAATTTTCTTGAGAAGAAAATAATTATGTTAAGTGAGGAAACAAATTTCCTCACTAATGAAGCATATTCGGCCGGCCATGTTAGAAGAGAAATGGAAGAGAAAATCAAATATTGTGTCATGAATGCATAATTGACCTTTATTGATTTTCCTTCTCCTATAAATAGAGGCTCACATAGAGATGTGAACATAAGTTTTTTGCTCTATTTTTCTCTCATTTTGGCCGTGTGTTTTCCTTTCCCTCTCTCTCAAAATACTTCTTTATTTTGGCACCTAAGTCCTCGTTAGACTTAGGGTTAATTAGTTATCATAGATTTGTTCTTGAGCTATTGTGTTTAATTGTGTCCACACACAAATCCTTCAAACCTCTATAGACTCTTATCATAGAAACATTAGGTTTCTCGAGTTCAATACTAGTCGTGAAGGAATCGAGCCAAACAAGAAGTTCAACATTTCTCAAGACTTCTCTAAATTAAAGGTGTAAGAAAGGTTAGTATTCATTCACTTTAAATAATATTTTTAATTAATACATGTTGATGCACTTTGTCTAGGTTAGTAAAATTGTTTTACTTATAAATAAATTTTATATTCCGCCATTAATATGATTAATGATAATTTTTCTTAACCCTAGATCTATTACAACAAATAATGGGTGTGTTTGGCTTCGATTATTTTGGCCAAATTTTACTCTTTTCAAAAATTAAAATATGTTTAATCGTTTGATAAAATAACTTTTTTTCAAGTGAAAAATAACTTATATATTTTTTAGTTAAAAAATCAAAAGCCAAAATTTATAATTTTTTTATTTTCATTTATAAATTCTCTTTTCATTACTTTATTATACTCTACACTAATTTTATTTTTTATTATCTCTAAAATAAATAATAATAAAAATGATATATTTTTTATCAAATAATTTTTTTGACATCACCAACATTTATAATATTTTTTTCGCATTTAATAACACCCACTTAAATATATTTTGTATAAACCAAAAATATTTTATTGTTATTATTAATTATATTTAATATAAATGATTATTTTTTATATAAAAACTTTAAATAGAAACAAATAGAGCTGTAATAATTAGAGATAGATGTCTGATAAGATGATATCATATCCCAAAATGGTGCTCGTTCATATATGATTCTCTCTTTATTTAATAAATAAAGTTCAAACGAATTTACAAAAATCAATCAAGGGTGTGATTTTTTACAATGGGTTAGTTTATTTTTCCTTTATATATTAATTCATTAAAATATTAAAGGAATAGTTAAATAGGCGTATATTATTTATTGCGTCTCTCGCTTCTTCCTTCCCATCCCATTCCATTCTCTTTTGTTCTACTATTACAACAAAACCAGACCTCATAAATTTCATTTCCTCCGATTCTTCCGATCATGTCGTGGCAAACTTACGTGGACGACCACCTGATGTGCGACATCGAAGGCAATCAGCTCAAATCCGCCGCCATCATCGGCCACGACGGCGTCGTTTGGGCGCAGAGCAAATCATTCCCTCAGGTTCTGATTTCAATTCTCACAGTATTTCCAATCTATCGATCGATCAACAAAACACATATTTTTGTGTGTGTGTGTGTGTCTCTCTCTCAGTTCAAACCAGAAGAAATCGTGGCGATAATGGCGGATTTCGAGAATCCGGGGAGTCTGGCTCCAACGGGGCTTTTCCTCGGCGGCACCAAATACATGGTCATTCAGGGCGAGGGCGGCGCCGTGATCCGCGGCAAAAAGGTGTGTCTCTAATCAATTAGGGCTCCATTGTCTCCGATTTGTTTTTCGGTCACCTAATTTGAAATCGATGCGTGTGTTAGGGTTCCGGTGGGATCACGGTGAAGAAGACCGGGATGTCGCTGCTGATCGGGATATACGACGAGCCTGTGACGCCGGGGCAGTGCAACATGGTGGTCGAGAGACTGGGAGATTACCTAATTGACCAGGAGATGTAAACCATTTCTTTTTCCAATTTGATTTATGTTTGTATTTCGTTCGGGTATTTGTTTGATATTCGTGGACGGAGTCTCTTGAGGGGAAAAACAGTTTATCTCGTTGTTTGTTATTTGGAATTAGTAAATCAAATCTCTTTCGTTGTGTGTTACTCTTGAATTTCAAATGAGTTTTTTCTTTAATAAATCAAATAGCGTTGTATCAGTTAAAAGTACTACAAATTCATAAGGTTTTCGCATAGTAATTATCGGGGCCAAATAACCTTTCAGACGGTTGTGAAAGGGATTTGGTGTAGTTTCCACAATTTCCTTTTGCTGATTAATAATTATTCATACGCTGTAAAGTTATGTATGTAGGCTTGCTGTTCGATCTTATTTAAGAAAATGGCACTTTTTTTCTCAGGCTGTAAAGTAGTTCCACCTTTAAAATAAATGAATTAATTTCAGCATTACTTTTATAAGTATAAACTGTGTTTCCAAAGCTGTTCCTATTTTTTTTTTCTTTCTAAAAAAGAAAGGTGTCCTATTTTTCTTTTATTTATTTCAGCTTTAAGAAACATGAGATCTTTGAAGTCTGACTGTGGACCACGTCTCCTAATTCAATTTTACATGATATATCATGTCATCCATAATTTTCAATATATATCTATAATGTCATCCATGAACTTTACATTGAGTGATTAGAGCAAACAATATGCTTTCACAGTTTCAGAGTATTACGACTGAATTTATTATGTGATTCTTTATTTCTCCCTTGTTTTTATAATCTTCCGGTTCTCTTTTTATGTTTTCTTTTGTAATCAAAGCCACGTTGGCTTCCTTCTTTGTTGAGTACGGAAGTCTAACAGTATAAATATTTATTATTTCCTTTTTGTAATAACACTATTTCATCAATCATCCTCCCATTTCTTTATTCAACTATTTTTACCGAATTCTAGCTTTCATTTTGCGCATTCACGGTCCTGTGAATGAAATTGAAGTTTGCGCATCTTTTTGTTATATCTGAAGCAACGTTTCTGAAGTTCTGGTTGTGGAGGAGCAAAGTTCAAAGGGGATTTCAGCAATGGAGCAACCGATTAACGACGAGCTCAGAAATGGATTAGTCTTAGTCGCAAAGGCTTTGACTGAAGACAACTATGTTTCATGGAGTCGAGCGATGAAGACCACATTGTCCATAAAGAACAAGTGCAGTTTCATCGACGTAGCTATAGCATGACGGTCGCGATCATGATATCATCAAGGCTATGCACAATGTCAACATGGCGATGACCTCGAGTCTTTGAGCTCAAGCGTCAGTGAATCTAAGTCAACATTAGAGATCAGTTAGACCTTACATTACGAATCTCAAGACAATTCATGAAGAGTTTAATAATTATAGACCAACATGTCTGTGCGAATGCCTGTGTAGAGGAGCTATGTCCTTCCTCGTGAGAGTAAATGACAACTACACTCAAACGAGAGGCCAAATCCCTCGTATGTATCAACAAGGTGTATGAATCGGTAAGTCAAGTAGAGATCTATCCAATCTCATGAGACATGCCAGCATGATTCGTCAAATTCCATGAGAAAGATAAACCGCTTTGCATGGCAAGATGATTGGTTACATTGTTGAGAAGTGATATAAACTTCACGGATATCCTCAAAGTTACAAGAGGTTCGAAGAACGTACCAAGTTTCATATTCAACAAATCAAAGTGATTCACTCCAACAAGGAACTCAAGCCGATATTGAAAGAGTTGGTTTCTTCATGTCTCACCCATGATCAGTACTCGTCATACTCTCACACTAAAAATGCATTCACTATTTTTATACTATTAAAATTATATAATCTTCTTACTAGTAATTTTTTATAAATATAAAATGATTAAAAAAATTATACCGTGTGAACAATATCACGCTACATTTTGTGTGTTACTGTTCATAACACCAAATTTAGTGTTGAGTATGTCGTGTGGTTGGAGGGACATAAAAATTGGTATTTTAACGTGCCACTGGAGTTGGCCCTGGATCATACTTATAAATTAATTTAATTTAACTCATTCAACCTCTCTTAGAGCATAGAAGATGTTATTGATTTTAATTTAAAAAAAACTACCTTTAACTAAAGTCATAATTATGAGATAGTTAATAATATGTTATAAAAAATGCATGCATGTTGAGAAGAAAAAAAACATTTTTGACATAATTATGTGATTCATTTGAATTATTATTTATTTTCATGAAAATTTCTTTTATCGCTTTTAGTTCACTAAACAACTATAATACATAAATGTCATAAACTTCATTAAATTTTAATACGTCTTCAAAATTTAAAAGAAATTAAAAAAAAATTCATATATTTTAAATTGCTCAAAATTTATAGTGATTTACAATTATATATCTTGATCCATGATTTATATTATGAAATAAAAACAGTCTAATTTACTATATGACCTAAGTACGAATAAAGAAATATGAGATTTTTATGATATATTAAAATTAATTAAGCTTGACAACTTATTCCTCAACAAAACAATTGGGGCTTGAGCCACTGACTAAGTTGTTTAAGCCTGGGCCGGCCCAAGTGATTGTCAGAGAAGCCCTAATATTATCGTTCACATCTCTTATCTCGATGTATATAAACATCCCCGTAACAATATTGTCATTGTATCTCTCTCGGTCTCTTAATCTCTGGTTACAAGTGTTTAATGAGTGTTTCTTTCTGGTGTTGTTAATATTGGGTAGATAGTAGCTTGTTGAAGAAAGCAGAGATTGTGTGTATCGGCTCTGTGCTGAAATAAGTGCACTTTTGATCCGAAAGTATTCCCTGCGAAATCAAACCAGGCGAAGATGGGCAGTTGGGCTTCATTATTTTTCCATTGAAGCCTCAACAATCATTTTCTCTATATTTCCGTACCTTCTTTGAATCATGCTTGATATTTTACTTAAATAATTTTCAATCTGATCTGAAAGCCGTAATGTGAAAACTTAGCACCCAAAGCTGTGCAGAATATTGATTTATTTAGTTCTTATCTTCTGACCAGATCTTATCGCTATTCTTCTCTTGGTTCCATTTCGGAAATCATCGTACTATTTCTTTGATAAGTAAATAAAAAATCTTAAACATTTGAATTCTCTATTTACAATAATTTTATTAATTTTAATTTGACTCAACATGTATTATTGTTGAATAATTATATGAACAACGAAACTATTAAAAAAATTAAGTGTTAAAGAGAGTTAAAAGGCTTCATTTTGTAAGAAGGATTTAGGTAGATGAAATAATATAATAGAATTTGGATGGGTGACTTTTTCATTTTTTGTGTTTAAAAGAGGAAGAAATGTTCGTGAATCTGTAAGAACCACAAAATACAACCTTTTGTTCAATGGATTTAAAATGGAGAGCAAGTTTTTGAAGAATCGTAATAATAAATTTATTATTGATGACAAAACATATATTATTTATAAATATTATTTCTTTAAACATTTTTTTTTTTTTTTGAGGAAGCGTGGTCGGTGCCACGAGATGTCATAAAGGCTATCACGTATGACGGAGGAAAATCGTGGTTACAAATATATGAATAAAATAAACCACAGAAAAGAAAATCAAAGACACAGTAAACAAACGCGCTAGGAAGCCGTGCGGGATCTCAACTCGCGATCATCGGCAATAATAGCTTCTTCCGAGCAAGGCGGGATTAAACCCAGCCAAGTCGAAGACGAGTGATGGTTAACCGCATAGCGCGCTAGATTATGCGCAGCGACATTACAAAGACGGGGGATATGTATAATACTAAAAGCCTCAAGCTCCCGCACCTCTCTGGAGATGTGGTGCAAGATCGTCCCAAGCTCTGTCGCTGGCGTCACGCCCTCCTCGACCAACCTCACCACCCCCAAGCAGTCAAACTGGATCTCCGCTCTCCTGCCATCGACGCTGCGAACTAGCTCTATGCCACAGAGGACTGTGTACGCTTCCGCGAGCTGGGGGGAAAACCCTCTAGCAAGGAAAAGCGTACGCGAGGCGATCACCTCACCGGTGTGGTCACGCACAATACAGCCAACACCGAAGTCCCCACGGTCGCGAGACAGTGCCGCGTCGACGTTAATCGAGAGAGTCCCGTCCCTTGGGGGGGTCCATCTGGGGGTCGTCGTCACCCTCGAGGTCGTCGGAGGACCCCGGACAGAAGCAGCTCTATACTCCTCAAGAAAGCTCACCGTCCACTGGACCAGCTGTGGCTGGCTCCATGCAGATCTCCCAGCAAGGACATTGTTCATGTGGTTCCAAAGTTCCCAAATGATAGTAATAAATAGCTCATGGAAACGAACCTCAAGAACCTCAGTCGCTCTAAGGATAGTGTCAAAAGCGTCGCCGTCTCTGAAAGGGGGAAGAATGTGGTCAAAGCCCGCATCCTTCCAGACTCTCCTGCTCCACCTGCAGCCCCAAAACGCATGGAAAATCGTCTCTCTCGTCTCCCGACAGACAGGGCAACTATCGTCAGAGGTGATCCTCTTCTTAGCTAATACTGCTCTAACCGGAATCTGGCCTAGACAGACTCGCCAACAGAAGAGTTTCACCTTGAGAGGAACTCTCAAATGCCAGAACTTCGTCCACCACATCTCCATCACCGTCGGATCTGAAGAGCAAGCGTCCGGAGAACTGGCTCTATCCATCGCGACGCGGTAGCCACTCCTGACGGAGTACTCACCGTCCTCGGAGAAGTGCCAACGACGCACATCAGGGATACCCTCACCACCACACGGGATGCTCAAGATCGCCGCCGCATCCTCCTCACAAAACATAAATATATTCTTCTTTATAAATATTTTATTTTTAAATGTTTATTTTTATATTTATTTGACATAAATTCGTTCAAATTTTTTGTATATATAGAATTATTTTTTTATATAAATATTGTTCCTTTTAATTCATATTTATTTTTGTATTTATATATGTGTGTGTTTTTGTATAGATAAATAATGTACTTAAATATAATCACAAAAAATTACAAAAGTAATTTATTTATCAATTTAATTATTTTTTTCTTTTCTATTTATAACAAACAAATAAACGAATGGATACAAATCAACATCTATCTATCTGTATTTCATTTCCGTATAAAAATATTTTCATTTTTAACCAAAACTTGGTTTAAATAAAAGTGGATTTTTGTGTATATCGTTTATTGTTTAATAGTGTTCGTTAGCTGAAATGTGGAGCTTATGAAATTTATAAATATTTTGAAAAATGTTTACTGAAGTAGAAGTTAGACATTGTGTTTTAGATAAAGTTTAATTGAAATTCGAAAATCTTAACTTATATTTCAGCTTGTTTATGGTTCATTGAAGTTTGTTATTTTTTTATGTTAAAATTCTTCAGCAGACACAGCGTCACTCTAGTAAGCGTGATTATTGATTTTTTCGGAATTCATATGGTCATTTTAAAAATTTATGTAAGTTTTCAATCATGTATGAACTATATATTTTATATTATTTATGAATTTTATTTATTTGTATGAACTTTAGTTTTAAATCATATATAAATTTTTTCTTTAAAAGAGCCTCATCAAAATCCCCCGACCCCAAAAGGTACGATGGAGAGAAAAAAAAATGCCCACTACATAACATTAATACATCTGAAATTTGATTCCGAACAAGGGTCGGAATCTCCATTGGGTTACATAAATGAAATGACTCGGAGCTCATTGCCCAATTGGCTAAACCATGAGCAAACCCGTTCTCAGATCTCCTAATCCAACAAAACTTACAAAACATAGAAAATATGGATAAGTGAGAGACACTGCCACCTCGTGCTAGGACTTCCGTTGTGCAGCAAGTTCATGAGTTGCCGATTATCTCCTTCTATGCAAGCTCTAGACCAGTTATAGAATTTCCCCAATTGAACCACAAGCTTCACTGCTTTCGCCTCCGCTTCAAAAGCATCTCTAGCCTCAATGTGACTCCTGCAGACCCAAAGGGTAGCTCTTGACTCCGTGTTGGCATTTATGCCCAAAAAGGAGATTTTTTGATATTAAATACTTTTGTATTTGTTTTGTTTTGAAATTAAATAAAGATTGAATATCCATTCTTATTTAAGATTGTGTTTACGCATTTATGTCTACGCTCTGAAATTGTCATCAACGAAAGAAGTGCTAAGTACAGACTTAACAAGATACCTTCTTATGACTAGTTTAAATAATAGTTCGCAATCTAAAGATCGATTGGGCAATCCTAGTAATGATTGTTAGAATAATTTAAACGATATCTTATCTAGTGATATGAAGAGTTGTGACTCTGTAATTCATTCTAGATATCTTAATGAAGATATTGAACAAGACCAGTGAAGTGTTGAAGTTCGAGATAAAACCGTTTAATCACTCGAAACCTCAAACTCACATACGAGGGGTATTTTAGTAATTACCTAAATCCTGAAGTGAGTACATGTCTTCTTGTAACACTTTATGACATTTGATTTGTCAATGGGCAATGGCTAAATGAAGTTTCATTGACCCGACGATTGGTGTCATAATACTGTTTCGTTGAAACATGTGATTCACAGATATGGAATTTGTGTTGAAACAATGCTAAGGCATTAGTATCACACCATGCTCTGTTATGAGAGTGTGAGCGAATAAATCAGGCCTGGTATTCATCGAATAAAGAATTCTTTGAAATAAAACATGTGACATGTTGAGACATCTCGCTTTATAATTTTCTCGTTCACAAATAACAGAGGACTTGGTGAAATAATAACTCAGGGGTAAAACAGTAATTTTACATTCCTCTGAGTTAATGATACACACAAAGGGTAATATCGTAAAATACACCGTGGACCGTGTGAAGAATAGTTTTGTCACATCAAACGGAAATATAAACGCATATGAACTTAGAGATGTTCAATATTGGTCCTTTAGTGGAATCGACTAATATTAAGAATTAAAAGCCGGAAAAAGTTTGTGAACTTTTGTGTCCGAACTTTATTCTAAAGCTTCGTTCATGTGGGTCCATAAGGTCTCAATGATAGACTCTCGGACGAGATTTTGGTGAACAAGAAATGATTGATTTTCTCATTCAACGTAAATTGTGATTTACGCTAAGAAAATTATTTTCTGAGTAATTTAATAAATAACTGGTTATTTATTATTACATTTATTTCACGAATCATATTATGTTATTATATTGATAATAATATAATTTGATGATTAAAATAAATAAAAGATGAAAATAAATATTTTCTCGTTTCGTACTACATTGATTAGTATGAAAATAAGTAATAACTTGTCATTAAATAAATGAGATGTTCTAAATTAATTAAATATTATTTTAGAAATAAATCAAATAAATTTGGGAGATAATTAGGACAATATGTCCGGCCATAACAAGTGTTTTATGGGCTGGAAAAATTGTTTAAACTCATTAAAATGAGTTTTGGGCTTAAGTTTGACTAATGGGTCTTAACTGGATTTTGACCTAACTTAAGCCCATTCTCTCTGATATAAAAGGAGGCTCTCTCTTTGGTAACCCTAGCCTAATTTCTACCAACACTCAGCCAAACCTCTTTCCCCTTGTGCTTGAGAGGTTTTGGCCGAAATTAAGAGAGAAAGAGAGAGAGGAAAACTGTTTCCCGGCAACCCTTCCTTTTCTTTGAGTTTCCCCTTCTTCCCTTGTTCCCACGAAAGAGTCCACCCTCTTTGTCTCCTAAAATCCCTTGAGTATTATCATTGACTCAACTTGTGGTTGTTTGAGTGATTTTTCTCTCCCCGGGGACGGCTACTTTTGGAGGAACGAAGGCACGACGGATTTGAGGATCTCCTTGACGCGCGTGGTGTAGAGGATCGGCCGATCACTTGGACGTACACCGAGACTTGATCTCGCAGATCCAAACCCTATGTAAGTGTCTCTTAAACGAATTGAATATGAATGATATAGTATTGTAGAATGATTAAATCTATTTAGATTGTTCGTTTGCATGCTTAAATGAATTTATTGATATGTACATAAATTTGTTGACATGCTAGTTTAGATTTAATGACATGGTTATGAATATGTTAGAAAACGTTTTTAATATGTTAAATTGAATTATGAATTTCCGCCATATATAGATGTGTTTCATAATTAATTAGGTTAATTGTTAACTAAATTCCAACACTCCAATCTAGCCACGATACTAGCGGCCGCACCTGATTCCGAGAAAGCCGCATCTGATTCCGAGAAAGCTGCATCCACGTTCAACTTGATGAAACCTGCAGGAGGCTTGCTCCACTCCCCACGACACCAGGATGAGGATCTTGGGGAACGCCGATCTGAGAGGAGCTAGAGCGGATGTCCACCAGCAACTGAAAAGCGTTCATACTGATCTCCTCGATATTCATCGCTTGACCTCTGAATAATTTATCGTTCCGGTGCTTTCAGATCATTGCTACAATAGCAATAGCCGAAAAAATAAAAAGATTTTAACTCCTAGGGCTATTGAGTTCCTCATTGCAGACCAGAATCTCACTCAGCATATGACGGCCTGAAGTGTCTTCGTAGCCTGGCCACTTCATGCCCAAGCCATTCAGAACCCAAAGCTGTCTCGCCAAAGCACAATAAAAAAATAAGTGGAAAGAATCTTCAATTCCTGCTCCGCATGTGGAGCAACTATCATCCATAGTGGAGATGCTCTTCTTCAGCCTTTGAGCAGTCTGATAATTCTTGCTGCCCAAACGCCACAACACCAATATGTATCTTTCATTCAGCTTAAGCTTCCAGATTGTCTTCCACATATTATCAGAATCATTCCAACGATCCATCATTAGAGCGGCATAAACCTTCTTCACACTGAATTCACCGGACTCTGCCTCACACTAGATTAGCTTGTCAGGTTCCAAAGGCCTAGGGACAACCTTTAGGACGTCTTCAACTCTGTCGCCGCCACAAAGCCTCTGCACTTTATTTTTATCCCAGCGACGCGATCCGGAAACGCGCATTATTGCCTTCACGTTCTCCATCTTAGCTTGACAGAAAAAGATCGTGTCATCAACGAACATAAGATGCGAGATTATTTGAACATTCATTCCGATACTTATACCTTTAAACTCTCCCAACCATTCCGATTTGGCAAGCGAACGACTTAAAACTTCAGCCGCCAGAATAAACAAGAACGGAGAGAGAGGATCGCCCTGTCGCTAACCTCTCGTATGTTTAAATTTATCCAGTGCCGATCCATTCAACATAATAGCCCCGGAGGTAGATTTGATACACTGCTCGATCAGTAAAATCGCGTGCGAACTCATGCCAAAGTTCCTCAAGACTTTTAAGTATAAAATTCCATTCGAGACAATTGTAAGCCTATGCCATATCCACCTTAATACCCATGAGCCCTGATCTGCCTTGCTTTCTCTTCATAGCATTGAGAACCTCCCTCGCCAAAATCGAATTTTCCGCAATCCACCGTCCCGAAATAAATGCAGATTGATTTGGGGAGATCAACCTTCTCATTCTCGATGCGATAATTTTAGTTATTACGTTGAAGTTGAAAGTGCAGAGGCTAATGGGACGCAACTTCTCAAATGTATCAGCTCCCGTGATTTTTGGAACCAGGACGATGTAGGCAACCGCAGCCTCGTCCGAAGATATCCAGTCTCAAAGAAATTGCGCACAAAATTCACGAGGTCTGGCCCAACAATCTCCCAATAGCCCCTATAGAATACACCTTGAAAGCCATCCAAGCCTGGTGCTTCTAAAGGATGCATTGCCCAGACCGTAGCTTTGACTTCTTCTGTGCTAGGAATCTTGCAGAGCATCTCATTCTCAGCCTTAGTAATCTCCGGATTAATTATGCCTTCCAAGTCATCAGGAGCTTCCAAGTTGTCGGATGAAAACAACTCTGCGTACTTGGACTGAAGGTACGCTCCAATATATTTCCTATTGTCCAGCAATCGGCCGGACTGCGTTCTCATCCCACCCAGGTAATTTCTTTTCCTTCTTATGATCGTAGCAGCATGAACAAATTTAGAGTTCGAATCTCCATACTTAAGCCATGTCTCTCGGGATTTTTATCTCCAAACTCGTTCATTAGCTTGCCCAAACTCTTTTATGTCTATTTGAAGTTGCTGCTCCTCACGAAATATTTTTTCCGATCTGATCTTCATAGACTGAATCTGTAGCAATCTCTTCTTCCTCTCTAAATTACTGTTATTTGTCTCCTTCCATTTTGAATTTTTCCATTTGTAGATTGCCTTTCCAAACATTTTAATCTTCTTCAGAAAATGACTAGCATTCAAATTAGAGTCTTTTCCTCGTTCCCAAACTTTTCTCAGTTCCTCGCTGCACTCTAGCTCTTTGGACAATACTTCAAAGAAACGGAATGGGCGCTTGCCCTTTTCGTTGCGGAGAAAACAATCCAAAAAAATAGGAGCATGATCCAAACTTAATATAGGGAAGAGTTTCACACCTGCAGTAGGAAAATTGGTTAACCAATGTGGGCAGGACAAAGCTCTATCGAGTCTCTCTCTAATGCTTTTGTTACCTCTCCGAATCTGCCCTTGTCCCCATCTAAATTTAGCACCTCCTGACTTCTCTTAAGCTTCTAGGAGAAGATTATAGTCGCCTACAATAACCCAAGGTCGACTAGTCATGTTAGCGATAACTGACATTTCCTGCCAGAATCTTCTGTTTTCATGACAGTATGGGGTCCCAAAAACAGAAATTAGGTCCCAATCACCAATCCCAGCCTCTCCCCGAACAATAGCCTACGCGAAATTATTCCCCGTCTTCCAAATATCTACTTTGATTCCTTTTCTCCACCACAAACATAATCCTCCTGCAAGGCCTTGAGCAGATATAGCAACCCCGCCCCAAAAGCCTCGCTTTGATCTCAACCCCTTCATCTTACTATGATTTACTTTTGTTTCCATTAAAAATAAAATATATGGCTTCCCTTCTCTCAAGAGACCTCGTAAGGCCTCTTTCACCGTGTCTCTCGCAAGACTCCTGCAATTCTATGACATCACTAACATGGAACGGGTAGGGGGTTGTTAATTCCCGCCTCCTCGGCTGATTCAGTGGTTGGAGATATAGCCCTTCCCTGGCTTGCATTCTCCTCGTTTCCTTCCGCATGTTTTGTGGAATTTAGAGGAAAGTTCTTCCTTGTTATTCTTCTCCCGACTTTCTTATTTCCATTATCCACTTGTTCTATATCCTTGTACGAGATAATTCCTTTTTTGAAGACTTTGGCTAAGTTCCTTATAAGGAAAGCAAGTTCTTCTTCTTCTGCTCCGGGTTTCACAGAGGAAGAGAATATCCCTATATTGTTTCTTTTACTATCCGTAGGGGAATCTTCCAAAGTTTCCTTCTTCTTGTGGCTAATTTTGGGCGTACAGTCCAGCCCCTCTTCTCTTGACTCCGAGCCCATTCTATTTAACCCATAGTTCTTTTGTCTTGATTGGTCATCAATGATTACTGAGTTTGGCCAAGGTTTGATTTTTTCCCTGCTGGCCCGTTAAAGCTTCTTTGTCTTTAACTTGTTTCTCCTGAGACTAGTTTGTCTGGCTGTGATTATTAGACCGTTGTGGTCCCAAGCATCTGCCAGGGGGACATAATTTTGCTCTTCTGACGGTGTAAGGGTTCTTGGCGACTCCACTAAGGTTGTCGCGGTACCAATTTATGACGAGTCTCCCTGACCTTTTTCGTTGCCATTCGTGCTCTTCGCCTCCGAGCTGATCAGTCGACCTTGAGTCACTGAACCTGCCAGAGCTTTTTGCTGGTGTAGACACACGCCATCTCCATCAATTTTTGTTATGAATTTCTTCACGACGAGATCGCCGCACTTCCTCCTTCCGACCTGATATTACATCTCGATAAAGCAGCTCGGAATGGATTATTCCACGTGAAGCCAATCCCCATACGCTCTCACCTCAAGAAAGTGCGTGGCTTTAAACATCATCTGACTTTCCCTTAGGCAATCGTCTTCTTAATGCCATATGATACCAGATCTATAGCAAAATCTCCCTAGCTTTTCAAATTTACCTTGGAGCCATATCGGGTGAAGTTCACCTCTATCCAAGAAAAAACCTAGACAAAGTGGTTTGCGTATATCGACCAGAGTTTTGAATCTCATACATCCTATGTCATTCCGCGAGTACGACAAACCTTGTTGCTAAAGCCTCGGCGCTTTCTTCGTTTAAGAACCTCGGCGGAAGTCCCTGTAGGTTAATCCAGAAAGGAGAATGAGTAAACTCAATCTCCTCAGCCATTTTCAGAGCCGGCCATTCCCACAAGTAAGAGTCAGTATCCTATAATGGTCCATGGACATCCCCGCAAGACTCTATTTGCATCCTCCTGTTCTTCAAACTGGAACTACAGTAAGCCTGGTTTTATCTCTTTTATCTTCCAGTTTCTTTTACACCTCAAAACTCCCGTGAAGAACTCCACAATCCTCTTTACTCCCCAGTTTGGCAGTTTGTTAGCCATAATCTTTCCTGCTACCTAAACTTTCTCTTTGCTCTTTCATTCGTCATCCAGTTTTATAGTTATCACCATATTCGACGCAAGGAATGAAGAAGCTAAGTCAAGCTCTATTTCCCAATCCTCATTTTCCTCCATAACTGTCAAAACTCAAGTATTTCCCTGATCGATGATCCCAATTTTAGATCTCACCGTCTCTCAAGAAATCACTGGAAAAAATATCCCCAATCTGTAAAGGCCTTAACTCTGCAGCCTCCGAAGAACTCCAGCAACCACCCTTACTTTTTACTGTTGCTCTCACTTTACTATGTTTTTACTTTTACTAGCGAGAAAAAAAGGATTGAGTCTCACTTTTAGTTTCCCAAATATAATCATATATAAACCTTATTTATATGTATCGACTTTATGTTTTAATTTATGTAGGACTATATTTATACGTACGAAGTTTATGTTTAAAATTATGCAATTAATCAACATTTTTTTCCGTCAAATTATTTATATTTTTATTGAATTCATGTCCGGCCAACGACATTTTCATCGATATCCCTTTTTCGATTTCACATTTTTTCTATCAAATTTTTATTTGACTAACGAAATTTTCATATTTTAGAGTTATTGGTCGCTTATTTCGCTTGTTCGAACCTTAGTCTAAAACATTGAAATTTTATTTCTCAAAGAAGCTGCAAGAAGTTTCTTTTAAAAACTATATATCTCGTAACATAAGTACTCTTTTTAACATTGTTCGTGATAAGCATTTGTTTTACCAAATCCCTGTTTTGAAAAGGGACTTTAATCTGATTTTTTTCATAAAATAAAATAATCATGAAGTAGAATTTCGAATGATTCTCCATATCAGTAGTTGTGTTAGAAAATTTATCCGATCTTTGACACTTCCGTTAATCGTAACATGTGCCTAATTTACATGCGAAAATTGATAAGTCATGAAAGTTGAAACTTTCCTAGAAGAAGACAACTACTATAAGAAAAAGCTTTCTTGTAAGGTTAAAGATTGATAATTGTTGATGTTGATATGTAATATAAGAGACGGGAACACCAAATGAGACAAACACGTTAGCTACATAATAAAACAAGCGATGAGCCTCTTTAAGCATCAAATTCCTAGTTCGGAATAAATAAAGGCCTAAAGCTGCGGTAAACTGTGGTATAGAATCACGAGAAAAACGACTAAACTAGTACTATTATTCAACAATTCTACTATAAAATTTTCCTAGTATTTACAATAATTGGTAGATTAACGATAAACATGACAATATTTTTGAAGATTTACAATTAATTTTATTATTGATGAAAAATATTTAATATTTAATTTACATAGTCCATTGATTATTCAAAACATTTGTTAAAAGAATTTCAACAAAATTGTTTTCTCCATCGTTCACAAAAATTTGTATATAAAGTATTGTTATTTTTTTATAGATATTACTTTGTTTAATTTCTTTATTAACAATCGAGTATTACGTAATATTCTATAACGGTCTTTTAATTGAATTTTTAAATTTTTCGATTTTTTTTTAATTCATTACTTCATAGGTACTCGGCGGCGCTTTGCCCTTAACATTGCTTGTAGAGCTACGTTAAAATAATGAAACGATGACACAAGGCCTCCTCACGGTGGATTGTTTTCAAAGTAGATCTTTTTGAATTAAGTGGTTGGTTACACACTTAGATTAAATCTCTAGTAATCCTTCCTCGAGGCTCTGCGAAAAGATTTGAGCGATCAAACTTCTTTATAAGGTGGCTAGTCTAAACATTGATGTATTGACATCATGACTATGCATTAATGATGTGTCATTTACTTATGAAAGGCAGCTCTTTGTGGCCTTCCCTCGAAAGAGTAAAGTGCCATTTTGTTCATAACACCTTAAGATTTTTTCCTATTCAATATTAAACTTAAAATCTTAAACAAAAGACTAATCATAAATTGTTTCAACTTTCAACAACATGTCTCTAAAAACTCTCTACTATCCTTTCCTCACGCAAACTTGAAGGTAATAACTACGTAGATTAGAAACTTAATCTAGATAGTGTCCTTACTGTGGACAAGCACAAATGGGTACTCACCACCCCATGTCCTCCTAAAATGAATGATGATTCGACTCAAGAGGAAAAAGACGCCCTTGCAGCCTGCCTCGGATCTGATGAGATTGCGAGATGCTATATTTTGGCATCGATGAACAATGTGTTGCAACAACAACATCATGATATTGAGTCAGCCTATAAATTCTCTTCAATCTCTAAGAGATGTTTGGAGGGAAAGGGCGTCAGGCTAGACAACAAGCGGTTCGACTGTTTCTGAACTGTCGTATGAAAGCAGGGACTCCCATTAGAGAACATATGATGCTGATCATAAATTATCTCAATGAAATGGAAATTCTTGGATCTGAGATTGATGGAGATACCAAAATAGATATGATCTTGGAAACTCTCCCTGAATCTTTTGATACTCTCAAGCTGAATTACTCCATGAATAAGTTTGGGTACACTGTTACCGAGCTAATGAAGGAGCTTCACACCGCTGAGGGACTCTTAAAGAAAAAGAGGACTACTGGAGAAGCTCATGCTACTGAGCACAGAGTCTCCACCTCTAGCCTAAGAAGAGATCTCATAGAGCCGACAAGAAGAACCCTAGCAAGGTTCAGAAGAAGAAGATGCCTCGGACTGCAAAGGTGGACAAGTCGAAGGACAACTGTCATCATTGCAATGAACCCGGACATTGGCGTAGGAACTGTCTTATCTACCTCAAGGCTAAAGGGAAAGGTATTGTACTTACCGAAGCTTGTTTAGTAGCTGATAATGTATCATCATCGATTGTTGACTCCGCTGCTACTAACCATATTTGTTGTTCCTTGAATGGGTTCAGGAAAAGCAAAAGCTTAGAGGATGGAGACTTCTGCTTCAAGTGGAGTGATGGGAGCTTGGTGTCTGCTAAGGTTGTGGGATCCGTGACGCTGTCTTTCGAAGACAGGACTTTAAATTTGAATAATGTGTATTATGTTCCTTCCTTTGGGAAAAACTTAATATCTGTAGCTCAAATTGTTGAGCAGAATTATTATTTAAAGTTTATTGATAATGGAATTCGTATTACATTTTCCAATTCATTTTTCACTGATGCATGTTTAAAGAATGGTTTATACTATCTTTATACTACACAACCTTTGCTTTTAGACACTGAAATAGATAATGATCTAATTAGGGAACCCAAGAGGATCAAACTTAATGACTCCTCTGATCTAATAAAATCAACATATCTCTGGCACTTAAGACTTGGTCATATTAGTCTAGATAGGATTAAGAGACTTGTGAGGGATGGTCCACTCAAAGCCTCTACAATAGGTTCACTGCCGACTTGTGAATCCTGTTTAGAAGGAAAAATGACCAAACGACCTTTCTCTGATAAAGGTCGAAGAGCCACTGAGCTGCTAGAACTAATACATTCTGATGTATGTGGTCCGCTCAGAATTCAGGCACGGGGAGGATACGAATACTTCGTTACTTTTACCGATGATTACTCAAGATATGGATTTGTCTTTTTGCCGAGCTAATGAAGGAGCTTCATACTGCTGAGTGACTCTTGAAGAAAAAGAGGGCTAATAAAGAGGCTCATGCTACTGAGCACAGAGCCTCCACCTCCGGATCTAAGAAGAGATCTCATAGAACTGACAAGAAGAAGGTGCTCTGGGTTGTCAAGGTGGAAAAGTCTAAGGATAACTGTCACCATTGCAATGAGCTCGGACACTGGCGTAGGAATTGTCCTACCTACCTCAAGGCTAAAGGGAAATGTATTGTACTTACTACCAAAGCTTGTTTTGTAGCTGATAATGTATCATCATGGTTTCTTGACTCTGCTGCTACTAACCCTATTTGTTGTTCCTTAAATGGGGTGATGGGAGCTTGGTGTCTGCTAAGGCTGTGGGATCCGTCACATTGTTTTTTCAAGACAAAACTTTAAATTTGAATAATGTATATTTTGTTCATTCCTTTGGGAAAAACTTAATATATATAGCTCAAATTGTTGAGCAGAATTAATTTAAAGTTTATCGATAATAGAATTCGAATTTTTTTTTCCAATTCATTTGTCACTTATGCTTATATGAAGAATAATTTATACTATCTTCATCCTACACAACCTTTGCTGTTAGACATGAAATAGATAACAATCTAGTTCGAGAACCAAAGGGATCAAACCTAATGACTCCTCTGATCTCATAAAATCAACACATCTTTGTCTGATAAAGAAGGAAAAATGACCAATCGACCTTTCTCTGATAAAGGTCGAAGAGCCAATTAGTTGCTAGAGCTAATACATTCTGATGTATTTGGTCCGCTCATAATTCAGGCAAGGGGAGTATATGAATATTTCGTTACCTTTACCGATGATTACTCAAGATATGGATTTGTGTATTTTCTCAAACACAAATCCGAGACCTTCAACGTATTTAAGGCTTTTTGGGCTTTAGTGGGAAAGCAAACTGGCAAACTGTTCAAAACCCTTCGATCCGAACGAGGTGGTGAGTACTTCTCCGAAGAGTTCGATGACTTTCTTAAAGAAGAAGGTATCACTTCTCAGCTTACATCACCTGGCACACCTTAATAGAACGGAATGTCAGAGAGAAGAAATCAAACTCTGATGGAGATTGTTAGATCAATGATGAGCTACTCATCACTCCCTAATTCGTTTTGGGGATATTCCCTCGAAACTACCGCATATATTCTAAACCAAGTTCTGTCTAAAACGGTTCATGATACTCCTTATGAACGATGGACTGGGCATAAAGTTAGTTTAAGCCACATCAAAATTTGGGGTTGCCCTGCACATGTGCTAAGGCAAAAGACTAGCAAGTTGGCTAGAAGGTCAAAATTATGTGTGTTCGTTGGATATCCAAAGGAAACCAAAGGTTTTACATTCTATAGTCTCTAGGACAACAAAACATTTGTCAGCACTAATGTTCGTTTCCTCGAGGAGGAATTTATGAAGAATACGAAATCTAGAAGCAAAATTATGCTTGAGGAAAATTTGGGTGAGGATACTTCAGCTCATCTGAAAGAACTGTTCTTTTCCCAACTGAAATGCATCCTATTAATTCAGAACCCCGTCAAGTAGTACTTCGACGTAGTGGGAGGACTTTTGAAAATCCCGACATATACATGTCTTATGACGATACTCTCGTAGTCGTCGCTGACATGGATGACCCTGTTTCCTACAGCCAAGCAATGGTTAGTTATGAGTCAAACCTTTGGCTTGACGCCATGAAAGTTGAGATTCATTCAATGTATGTCAACGAAGTCTGGAAACTTGTAGACTTATCTGAAGGGGTTAAACCCGTAGGGTGTAAGTGGATTTATAAGAAGAAAAGAGGTTCGGATGGGAACGATGAGACGTTCAAAGCGCGATTAGTGGCTAAGGGTTACACCCAAAGGGAAGGTATCAATTATGAAGAAAACTTCTCGCATGTCGAATGCTTAAATCCATCCGCATACTTCTATTCATAGATGCCTCTCTCGACTATGATATCTGGCAAATGGATGTCAAGACTGCCTTTCTGAATGGCAATCTTGACGAGCACATTTTGATGGCTCAACCAAACGGTTTCGTGGAAGGTAGTCAAGAAACCAAGGTTTGTAAGTTTCTTAAATCCATTTATGGATTAAAGCAAGCATCTAGGTCATGAAATATTATATTCGATGAAACTATTAAAAGCTTCAGCTTTGAACAATCAATATATGAACCTTATGTTTATATGTTGATACACAAGGGCAAGGTTGTGTTTCTGGTTCTATATGTCGATGATATATTGCTGATTGGTAAGGACGCATGTAAATTATCTGAGGTTAAAATCTTGTTAGCTAAGCAATTTGATATGAAGAATCTAGGGGAAGCTGCGTACATTCAAGGGATTCAGATCTTTCGAGATCGAAAGAATCGGACCTTATTGCTCTCCCAAGCATCTTATATAGATAACATGATGGATCGCTTGTCTATGTAAGACTCTAAGAAGGGGCAAACCCCCTTTAGACATGGAGTCTCACTCTCTAAGGACCAGTCTCCCAATACTACACAAGATATTGAGGACATGAGAAATATTCTCTATGTTTCAGTCGTAGGAAGTCTCATGTATGCTATGTTGTGCACTAGACCAAATATATATTCGTCATTGGCATAGTTAGCTGTTTCCAATAAAATCCTGGACTCGAGCACTGGGTTGCTGTTAAGCATGTTCTTTAGTATTTTTGTACAGCTAGGAACTTGATGCTTACGTATTCAGGTACTGACCTGACTATCACGGGGTATATAGATTCAGACTCTCAGGCGGATAGGGATTCTAGGAAATCAACTTCAGAATTCGTGTTCATCCCGAATGGTGGATCTGTTGTTTGGAGGAGTATCAAGCAATCTTGCATTGGTGACTCCACCATGGAAGCAGAATTTGTGGCTGCTTGTGAAGCATTCAAAGAGGTTGTATGGCTTAGAAAATTCCTTAAGTATTTGGAAGTCGTTCCAAATGACAACAAGCCCATGACACTTTATTGTGATAATAGTGGGGCTGTTGCTAACTTTAAGAAACCTAGAAATCATAATCGCTCTAAACATATTGAGAGGAAATACCATTTGATTAGAGAGATCTTGCAGGGCGGAGATGTGGAGGTAAAGAAGATCTCAACGGTGGACAACCTTGCAGATCCATCCACCAATGCCCTATCCAACAAGCTCTTCGACCAACATCTAGACGGATTAGGCATGAAGGACTACTCTCATCTTCTTTAAGTCAAGTTGGAGTTTGTTGGCAAAGATGTCCACAAGAAGATTATTTATTTACATATCGATGTAATATAAATTTCTCATGATTCATTATTGTAATTTGTTGATTAAATTAATAAAAGTTAAAACGTTCATTCATTCCTTTTTAGTTTGCTCGAAAATTTATGATATTCAATAGTCGTATAGTCCTTAATCAAACCTAACAATGTATGAAGAGACAAATGTAGATTTGTGTGGACAAACTCTTCATGGTTTGGTTAAAACGAAATATTCACAATCTAAAGATCAATGGACTATTGATCCTAGTATGATTGTTGGAAGAATCTATGATGTCTGGTTACGAGGCATTGAGAGTTAGGAACTCTGTAGTTCTTCTAGTGTATCTTTCGAAGATATTGAATTGACGAGTGCTTACCTAAATCCTGAAATGAGACATGTCATTTCATAGCTTACATATTCTCATTTGAGAAAGGCAAATTCTAGGTAAACTAAGTGCTCTAAACTAGACTAATTGGTGAGATATTAAGTTATGCAGATGTCATGAACATGCTTTGTGAAGTTCTCATAGATATGGAATCCATGTACAAGATTATTGAAATGAAATGTATATCACCTCATGTTTTATTACTTAGATTGTGAATAAATAAACCACGTGGTATCCAAAATTAAGTAACGACTTTATTTGAATGAAACAATGTGACTTGTTAGCTCCTCCTCAATATATTGTTTCTAACTTATTCACAAGTAACAAATGAGTTGAGGAAATAACAACTAGAAGGGTAAAATGGTAATTTTATAAATCCCATCTAGTTGAAGATATTCATGAAGGGTAATCATAGATAACATTCAATGGATCCACTTATAATTAAGTTGAATTTGAGTAGAAAATAAAATTATTTGAACCGAGAGATTCTCAGTGTCAACTCTTTAGTGGAGTGAGTTGACATTAAACTAATACTTGGAAAAAGTTTGTGAACTTTTGAGTCAAAGTATAGTAGCTCAAGCCTTGTTCATTTGTGATCCATAAAGTCACTATTACATGTCAATAGAGTAGTATTGTTAAATTAGAAACTAAGTCAAAATAAGTTCAAGTGTTGAACTAGACGTTTTCCTGTAAAATGTCTAAAGGGTATTTTTGTCCACATGGACATAAAATGATGTGAATGTAAAACTAAGATTTTGAATATTTTCATATGATTGAAATGTAAATTAGTTTCTAAAGCCAAGAAGTCTTTTGAGGAATTATGAAATTAATTTCATTATTTGTGCAATATTAATTCTACAATGACTGTTTTAAGAATTGTCTTAAAAGAAATAAGGAAGGATCAAGAAGCGCCTCCCTTATAGACGAAATTCGGCCAAGAAGCAGATAGGAGAGAGAGAAATATCTCTTATTATTTTGTGCATTATTACATATTGGTAATTGCCCAAAAGAAAAGAGAAAATGAATTTCTTTGAGAAGGAAACATATTTGCTAAGGGTATTGGAATAGCTTGAAATCAACCACTTTCTACAACCTTTAGTTATAAGGGTTGTGGAATCTCGAATTTCACAACCCTTATCAGTAAGGGTTGTGGAAAGTCGGTTGTACAATCCAATATTTCTAGTAGTGCATGAGAATTGCATTTCACGCGATTCACAAACAACTAATATACTTTATTGACCATACTTTAAACAAATTTTTTTTGACAAAGTGAACAACGTTTACTACATCATTTTCAATATGGCCAGTATTACGTTAAACATTTCTTGATGATCTAAGTAATTACGTGTCAAATTAATTAATTAATGTTTGTTTTACTAGATTTTCCTTTAAAGTTTGGCCGGTAGCAAAAATTTAACTTAATTCGAGACATTAACGCAAGTTTAACCAAACGTTAACCATATTTAAAATGTAATGGGTTTGTAGGCCTATTATACATAATAACTCTACTTTAAACAACAATTCTCATTCATTATATCTCCGATTTTAAAAAATTAATAATCCACGTTGTACTCTAATATTAATATGAGAAGAATTATTCAATTCCGATAAGTGAATCTACTTTAAATAAAGTAGCTCGCAAGATAATAAATACTCTTTGTTGATGTCAGATTTCCTCTTCAACAATCACAATATAAAATAGTATATAGTTTTATACAATTTATTATAAGATTTCGTAATAATAATATCGAAAATGGGAAAATAATGAAATTGACGAAGTGCGAACTGTATTAAAGTTGAATCATATTGCAATACACTTCGACAACGAAATAGGAGTAAGGAATTAATCATTCAGAATGTGATATCGTGTGGAACTAATTTACTTTATATTTATACTACGAATTGAATAATTTGCTCGTAGCACGTGTTGACGAGATTGACGTGTCGTTGTCACGTCACGTTCTGCCGATGAAATTGAAGATTTGAATTTATTGTAGATCCGATATTTGCGGCAAAATCGACTTTGTTGGCTGAAAACTTTATCAAGATTGAGTTCGTAATTTTGAAAAGGAGTTCCATAATATGATCCGATAAATTTTGGTTGAAGTGTCTAATTTATAGGACTTTAATCGGGACATTAAAATTATATTAATCGGGTCAAAATTATACCCCACCACTCATTATCACTAATTCTCCACGTAACTCCGATATTCTTATAATAATTTACGTTAATATTTTTCTAGAAAACATGAAACGTTCCAAGGATTAAGGATAGTGTATTGAATAATAGATTAAAACGTTACAAAACACAAATACAAATTGTTTAAACTTTTGTGTATTTTAATAATAAATGGCATAAAGAATGATGATTATCTAGATAGAAAATAAAAATTATACATTTGGAACATTCGATTCTCTTAAACAACAAAAGTAACAAATATGCTACATATGCCAAAATTAAAAGAAGAAAAAAGAGAAAAAATAAATAGGAGTTCTTTGAAATGATTTAAAAATAAACGAATTTAAAATGGCCTCTAATACCACCCAATTTAAAAAAACGACGTGGTGTGAGATCAGCTCAATAAGTAATATAAAGTGCAAAATAATAGAGTCGTAAATAGTGTGAAAGGAAAGAATATGGAATACGATTTGGTAATTGAAAAATAATTATATACTGAAATAGTTTATTGTGTTTGAGAAATTAGGAGGTTTTTTTTTTGAAAGAAAGAAATTAGGAGGTTATGCACTAAAGCATGCAATAGCCACATCATCTGTTACTTAAAAAAAAAAAAGCCACATCATCTGTAAAACAACTTCATGGATAAGCCCTGTTATAAATTAAATAATAATATACAAAAAAAGAAGTTGACATCTGTTTGAATTCCGAATATATATTTTCTTTTTACAAAAAGTAGATTTGTGCTAATCTTTTAGTTTGACTTGTTAGAAAGTTTCATTCCATGTTGCCAAACAAGACCATGTTGGAAGAAAAACGGCAATGTTGGTTAGGAAAGTATACATGCCTTTTCATCTAGAACAAAATTATCTTCTTTTTTTGTGTGCGACATGTTTATGATTATTCGACAATTTTATATACACAATAATATAAAATATGTGGTCTGTTTTAAAAATTAGATGGTGAGTCACACGTAAGTAATGTGGATAACCGACTATATAGATAAAGAGCTTATCCTCTTCCTTTGTCACAATAAGAAATGTCAAACGAATTCAAACCATGTGAGAAGATAATGAGGAATCTTAAGATAAGGGAATAGACATAGAAATAAAAAAATAAGCAAGGAAATAAATAAAAAAAAATCAATGAAAAAAAGGAAAGAAAGAGGAAGCTCACATGGGTGCATGATATTTGCGTACCACCTAGTGGTCATGTTACACGTGTCGCTCCTTAGTTGAGAAGGCACTAAAATCCCATGCGTCTTGATGTTTGGAAGGCAATAGATTCTCATCCATTGAATTAAATACACACGGTTTTTTTTTCGTCTTCCCTTTAATGAAATATGAACGCGTCTCCGTATAAAATAAAATGATCTATATATATACACGTATATATAACCACTTTCTTGGAACAATATCCTAAACCAATATATTTCTCTCATCTCTCCTCCTTTGAAAGTGTGACATGTTGTCCATGGCCGAGTTTGGAAAGGGGATCCTCAGAAACAATCAATTCAGCGACATGGCTTTGTTCGAAGATAATCAAGATGGCTTCTCCAAGAAGAGTTGTTGGGTGATCATGGAAAGTGGTGATCATCACAATCATAATCAAGATGAGATCTCTTCCTCGGATGTATCATCATCATCATCATTATCAGTATCATCAATTTCATCAGATTTAACTGATGATGCTTCGTCATCATCATCATCGCCGCACTCAAACGGACCGTTGTATGAATTATCAGAGCTCATGACTCAGCTACCAATCAAGTAAGTTGTTTAACATGTTACTTTTTCAATAAAATTCTTGAGCTTACGATCTGAGGCTAATTTTATTTATTTATTTTGAATTGTGTATTTCAGAAGAGGGCTTTCAAAGTACTTTCAAGGAAAGTCACAGTCTTTTACATCTCTGTCGAAAGTGATGAGCGTAGAAGAGCTTGCAAAGAAGGAAAACCCATTCAACGCCAGAAGAAGAATGAAGGCTTGCAAGAGTTTCGCCGCTAATTTGGATGCCCACAAATTTTCTTACACAATTTCAAAAAAGCCCCCAAGATCATCTTCTTTGTCGTTCTCACCCAGAAGGAAGACCAATCAGATCCCTCAAATTCCTTCTATGCAAAATAATTTCTAATCATAACGAATTTTTGTTCTTGTTAGCTACATACAGAGTTCTAAAAGCGTTTACCACATGCATTTTCATAGTCATGATTTCATTGTTGAGAGAAGTTGATTGTACATAAAACCAGTTAATATAATCTCAGTATTTTTTCATATTCATGTGGGGTTTTTGGTGCTTGAAAAAGTTGCAATCTTTATTCTAATTTTATTATTCTGACCACCAACTAGTACTCTTAAGTAATCCATGAGTTCAGATTTTCCCTTAGTTACCCATTCAGGTTTTGTATTAAGTTCCATGTTTTTTCTTTGAGCAATTTTCCAACTTGGCAAAAGTAAAAACATTACTGGTCCACTGTAACAGAGCATCATTACTCGACCAAATTAACAAAACATGACTAGATTTGTCTTGTTTTGATTCCATTAATCTGTAAGCTGTAAGGTTTTTGGAAAAGATGAATTTAGTCTTTGTACTAGATATGGCGCTTTTCTTCCATTAAATCATATATAGAAAGAGAGAAAAAAGATACTAGTCCAGATAGCAGAACATTTATGAACGTCAAATTTGATTATGTAAGCTTTTAGGTTTTGGAAAAAAGTTAGCTTTGATGTTTACTAGTCCCAAATAACTCGAGTCATAAAAATTTTGGAATTGAAATTGCAATCTTGGTACACAAAATTTGATATTTTCTTCCTTGAGCATAAATATCTTAGACAAGAAAAACATTACTAGTCTGCAGAAGAACAGATCATCACTAATCAATACTTTATTTAATTCCATTCATATAATCTGTACTAAATTCAAAGCCTATGCGTTGAGAAAATCATCTACAATATAAAAATTGCATAACTAGATAATATTTACTTAATTTAGATTTCGTTCATATTTATGATTTAGAAAAAAGTTTCAGTTTATATTTGATTTTAAAGGAAATCAACTATGGAACAAGTTGGAACTGAAGAAAAGAGAGAAAAGATGACTTCTAAATTAATGATCATAAGCCATTAGAGAGAAGGTCAAATGTGACTACAGTTGATCAAATATTCTACTACCAAAAGAATAGCTTAACTAACAGAAAACAACCCAATCCAGAATGTGCTTTTAAAGAAAGATTAAGAGCACCGTTACTACTACTAACCAACTAACTAAACAGTCAAACCTAAGAGAAAGGAAACAATTAGACTCATATTCATGGTGACTTGACTGTTCGGCTTCGAATTCGGTCGGATCTTCTCACCGGAGTCATCACGGAGTTCTTCCTGCTCGATCGCTTGCTCGCCGGAGTCAGCATCGTCTGCGAATCCCAGTCTCCAAACTCCTACAACAGCAAAAACAATGAATGAGAATATTGAAGGGTCTGAATAAAAAAACAGTTCTCTAAATAATGTTGTTTTGTTCACACCTCTCTGGCGCTGAAGCTTTGAGACAAAGGAGAGCCTTGGGAGGACTTGTTCTGGGAAGAGACGTCGAACTCGCTCAGAAACTCCACCGAAGGAGCGTGGCTATTCGTGTACGAGAGATTGTCCGTGTACGAGTACACTTGATTGTTATACTGATGATGATCCAATTCTTCTTCCTTCTTTTTGATGATTTTCTTCCCACTCCGCTCCTTCTTCGAGACTTGAGAGTAAAGGTAAGCGATGATGGACAAGAAACTCACGAGCCCCATGAAGAGTTTAACCGCGAACTCGGCTTCAATTCTCTTCAGGCTTTCTACAAGATACCCAACCTTACTCTCTCCGTAGCTTTTCTTTGTGACCTCTTTTTCTTCGACTGGTTCGGATGAAGGCACTTGCTGTTCTTCTTCAAATGGTTCGTGCAAAGGCACTTGTTGTTGTGCTTCTTCTTCTTCTTTGACTGGTTCGGACAAAGGCGACACGAAAGAGGCGTCAAGTACTTGTTCTTCTTCTTCTTCTTCATCGAGCTTGAAATCTTCAGCAACCTGATGATTAGGAACCTCTTCGATTTCCTCCGCAGGCTCGGAATCCACAGAAATATTCAATTGACTAAGGTCTTCGAAGCCCTTTAGATCGACCATCTCCATCTCAAAATTGGTGTTCTTCAGCAAGAATCTGCTGCGTGCTTCGATGCGCTTCAACAGAAGATCCTCCACCGAGTTGTTCAACACTCTGCACCCGCTGAATTTATTGATAACATCTTCTCCAAACGTCAACGGAGGAGAATGCAGCGACCTTGAGTTGTTCACCAAAGCAATGGACATGGTCAAGAGCCCCAAAATCAGCATCAAGATCACACTCCACCCATTTCCCCCTCGGACTTCATACTTTTCTTCTTCCTCGCAAGGTTCTACTTCCTCAACCTCTTCATCTGTTTCGTCACTAGTCTCCCCAATCGCTTCTTCTTCTTTTTCTTCTTCTTCTTCTTCTTCTCCGGTGGCTTCCTCGTTAGACTCCTTGATCTCTTTAACTTCCTCCTGATCGCCCTTCGTGTCTTCGTCATCCGAAAGCCTCAGGCCACCAATTTCGCCGGCGATCAAGTGAGAATCCAAAGAGTTGGAATCGGAGGAAACCGAGTCCCTGAAGATCTCGCGGCGGCGATCGGGGTCGTAGCGGAGAAACCTGGGCCGAGGGGACAAGAAGTTGGTCTGAGGGTCGTACGGCTTCTCATCTTTGTCTGCAGCTGTGGGCATCGGAGATGCGAGGCCGCCAAGAACGGGGTTCTTGCTTTCGGGCTCCGAAGAAGAAGAGGAAGAAGACGAAGAAGCGTCGCTGGCGCTGTTCCTCTCGGCCAAGATCGCCTTTTTCTTGGGCGTGACAACCTTGGAAGCCGCCGAGAAAGTGGACGCCATGTAGCTCTTCGTAGCCGATCTCTTCTGCCTCGGCGTTGTGTTTCCGCGCATTAATGGGTTGTAGTTCTCTTCGTTCTCGTCATCTTCGAATCAACCACAAAGAACGTAAAACCTCTTTTATCAAACCCATTTCTATTAATATAGTAATGTGTGTCTTTGTTGATTGCCGAGCGGAGAAGAGAAAAGACATACCAGTTGAAACTGAAGAGCGTTTGGACGGAGATGGTGATACACTGCGATGAAAACCCATTTCTTTTCCTTGATTTCTTTTGATGAAGATTTTTGAGTGTTTCAGAGTTTGTGCATACGGTGTTTTGTAGATTGCGTTGTGATGAAAGTGAATCGCTGATATGACTGTTGGGAAGTATTTGAAGTCCGCAATTAATATTTTTGACCGTTGAAAAACGCTTGCTTTGTAACGGCTACATTTGGATTCTTCGAGCTTATCCTTTAACACCTACCCATTCTGTAAACCCTAGGCCCAATATAAAGCCCATGCAGTGTCTGGTTCTTCTTCTTTTTTTTGGTTCTCTCTATATAAGTTGATCTTGTACCAATTTCAGTTTTATCGGGTTTTATTAAAGAAATATTTCCAAATCTTATAAATATCCCAGGAAAAATATATTGTTTTTTTAAGACAAGTTTTGAAGGAAAAATATATTGTTATATGTCTGTTATATTTTCTAGCGATAAAAATTTCCACATCAAAATGAAATATGAAGTGGGTAAATCCAAGTAAAACAAATCCTCATAATCGGCTACAGTAAAAAACATATAATTTTAGAAAAAAGTAAAATATCCGGGAAATTCATATTAGAATATAATTTACTTGTACAATTGCAATTGGAATATTTTGAAAATAATGTAAGTCGCTAACGCAGATTCAATATAATTATCATCTCGTGCAAATGGGTTCCAATTGGAATTTTCAGAAACTATGTGTGGGGCGGGTTATTATTTTGTTTGTAGGTGTTATAAATATATATTATGAAATATAAGTGCTCAATGACACACAAAAAAAAAAAAAAAACACACGACATATATTTATTAAACATTTTTTTCAACACAAACACAACCATTTTTTGGTTATATTGTCTTTATTTTTCTCTCTATCTCACTTTTTAGATCCCCACCGGTCCTCGGTGCCGCTATTCATCTCCCGCTCACTCTCGTTTCTGCTCCTCGCCTCTCGCCGCCGCTAAATATATATTAATGAGTATGACCTTTTCTTCTCGTGTATGGAAAATTAGTATAAATTTTATACAAGTTTTGCGATCGTAACATATCCTAATTTTTTTGTTCATTTGCTATTAATTCTTATTTTATATATTGCAATGCATCCAATAAATATTTTTCTTCCGGTTGAAATAATTTTCCACAATATATTTGTTGAATGCCATGCATTGTGGTGCATTACGATAAAGTTTGAAGTGTGTTGTGTTTTATATTAAAGAGAAAGTTTGATAAATATGAATTCGTGATATTTTTGTCATGGACAAATATATTCCATAATATACTTTTATCACATAAACAGAATAACGATTCACTATCACACATGCTTTCTAAATCTCCCCTTAAAAGAATCCACCTCATTTAAAGAGTAGTCCAATTATTGAAGTATTTAGGCATATAACCAATTTGTTAAATAACTTTAATATTTCAATAACACTCTGAACAGTAACAAGTATATAATATTTTTCGTAATGGTTAATAATATTAATTCTCGGATATCACATCAAAAGTAAAATATGATTTCTTGTTTGATTAATAAAATGGTTTACATGTACCTTATAACAGACAGATATAACTTGTGCATATATGCTTTAAACAACATTATTCTTGATTAGATTTCCTTGACGTGAAAAGTCACACTAAAAATCATTATCGGCTGTTTGCCAATGAAAAGTGATCGATTTATGTCTGTTGGGATGAGTTCTTGGATGTTGTTTTTTATCTGGCTCGCATTGATTCTTTTCGCTCTAGAGATGAACTCGCAGATGCATTTATCGACCTGATCGGAAGCAACTTGATTTCTAAAACCTTGTTGTTTTGTGGTCATGCGCCCAGTCAGCTTGTACTAGGCCTAAAATCTCGCGATCAAGTTAACATCAACAAAGCTCATCCAAAATATGCATTTAAAAGTAATTAAATGTCTCCATGTGAGGTACATTAACTAGGACAAAACGTACCTTTACAAACAACAATTGTCGCTTTTAAAGAAACCAAACTCGCTTCTAATGGATCATTCCTAAAACACTTCTAATTGTAAGTCGCTTTCATGTATTAAAAGTTTCTATATAATCGTTTATGTATCATGCAACTGTGGCATGGAAAATGGTTCATGCGAGATGGAAAAATATTGCTTCTAATGTTTTCTCACTATCTTACGGGGAAAATTCAAAAGCGAAAGTATATGCGACATGTCGCTACTAACATAAAAAAAATTTAAAAAAAAATAGCGACATCTGTCGATTGTAATTTTATTGATTTTTTTTAAAACTAATAAAAACACCTAATACAAATATAAATATGACTCCGTGGAGAATTAAGCAAAGTACCATCGATGGTCGTCATAAACGACTTTGTTTCTGATGAAAAATGATGAAGTATCTTTCGTGCACGTCGGACACGCGAGGTACATTTGCCACTCCAATCTGATAGATGTTGGAATTGGTGCCCACAAAGGAGATTCAAGACATTATAAATACTTTGTGTTTGATTTTGCTGAGACATTAAATAAAGTTAAATATTCATTCTTCATTTAAGTTTGTGTTTATGTATGTTTGTTACGCTCTGAAACTGTCATCAACGAAAGGGGTGCTAAGTACAGACTTGACAAGATAGTCCCTTATGACTAGTTTAAATATTTGTTCACAATCTCAAGATCGATGGAACAATCGAATCTGAGTAATGATTCTTTGAATGATTCATGATATCTTATCTTGTAATATAGAGAGTTGTGACTCTGTGTTTCATTCTTGATATCTTATAGAAGATATTGAATAAGACCTGTGATACTCTGAAACTCGAGATAAAACCATTTAAACACTCGAAACTTCAAGACCACATACGAGGGGTATTTTGGTACTTACCTAAATCTTGAAGTGAATGCATAACTGATATGACACCTTATGACATTTGATTTTTCAATGGGAAATGGCTAAGTTATAGTTGCATCTGACCTGGCGATTGGTGTCATAACACTATCATGTTGGGTTATGTGATTCACAGATACGAAATTCATGTTGAAACAATGCCAATGCATCAGTATCACACTATACTTTGTTATGAGAGTGTGAATGAATAAACCTAGCCAGATATTTATCGAATAAGAACATTTTTTTATTAAAACATGTGGCATGTAAATACATCTCACTTTATGTTTTTCTCATTCACAACTTACAAAGGAATTAGTGAAATAATAACTCAAGGGTAAAACAGTAATTTTACATTCCTCTGAGTTACTGATACACATGAAGGGTAATATCGTAAAATACTTCATGGATTGTGTGAAGAATTATTTTGTCACATCAAACGGAAAATATACGCATATGAACTTGGAGAGTTTCAATATTAGCCCTTTAGTGGAGTCGACAAATATTAAGAGTTAAAAGACGAAAAAAGTTTGTGAACTTTTGAGTCCGATCTTTATTCTAAATAGTTTATTGACATGTTTATGATTTTTAATGCCTAGGTTGTTAGTTTATTAAAAAATGAGTTTTAATATAGATCATATTATATAATTCCGCAACATATAGATGTATTATGTAATTTTATTGTTAAATAATTTCCAACAATAGACTGCCACATGCAGGAAATACGCTTATCGTTCAAAGAAGTGTTGTCTGCAAATGAAAAACTTCATTATTCTTGGCATCATCATGCAATCGAACGCCTTTTTTTTCCACAAATCTCTTCAATTCTTCGATGAGCGGTTGCAAGAGCACATAGATGTCTTTCACAAGCAACTTGAGACCCAGAATCACGAGAGTCAAAATAAAGTAATCAAATTTCATGCACATCCTGGCATCGGCCACATGCTATATGACAAGCTCATTTCGCCAAAAAGGTTGAAACCTTAGCATCAAATCCAAGTCATTTCTCAGCTCGATAACAAAGTCTATATACCTCTTGTCTAAATTCTTCCTTGCCTTCTCACATGCATGGTGTGTTGGAAATTATTTAATAATTTAAATAATAATACTATATAACACATTTATATGTGGAGGAATTATATAATATCATCGGAAACGTAACCTCGACATCGTGTTGATGGTGGAAAAGCACAATTATGTTCTCACGATCCCATGTCCTCCTGCTCCGAGTGATGACTCGAGTAAGGAAGACAAGGACGCCTACGATGCGTGGATGAGGTCTGACGAGATTCCTCGATGTTATATATTGGCATCGTTAAGCAATGTGTTGCAACAATCTCATCGAGACATCGCCACTGCATATGAAATCATGTATAATCTCCATGAGATTATTGGATGTCATGGGCGTCAGGCGAGGCAAAAGGCTATCCGTAGTTTTATGAACTGCAGCATGAGGCCGGGATCTTCAGTTCGGGAACACATGCTACTGATCATGGGTCACCTGGACGACATGGAGATTCTGGGATCTGAGATCGACGGAGAGACGAAGATAGACATGATCTTGGAAACTCTAACGAACTCATTCGATAGCTTTCGTTTGAACTACTCCATGAACAACCTCGAGTACTCTATTACTGAGCTCATGAAGGAGTTGCACACTGCCGAGGGACTTCTCCCTAAGAAAAAGAAGAAGTCTGGAGAGCTCAATGTTGCTGAACATAGAGCCTCGACTTCAGGTTCTAAGAGGATGATGAGAAAGCCCAAAAACGCACATTGAACGGATTCTAAGAAGTCTTACAAAAAAACTGTGGATGCTAAGGGCAAAGGCATCACAAAGTTGGACAAGTCTGAGCACAAGTGTGACCATTGCAGAGAGGTTGGCTACTGGCGGAGGAACTGTCCTGCCTACCTCAAGAGTTTTAAGGGGAAAGGTATGATCTTTGTTACACAAGCTTGTTACACAACAAACAAGATGTCGCATTGGATTTTAGATTGCGGGGGTTCTGACCATATTGTGTGTAATTTGAATGGTTTCAGGAAAACCAGGAGCTTAGGTGATGGAGAGTACGGTTTCAACTGGGGTGATGGAACGAAGGTCGGAGCAAGATCTGCCGGGACCATGCAGCTCAAGTTTGGAGACAAAAATTTTATTGCTGAATAATGTTATTTTGTTCCGAAATTTTGGAAGAATTTAATTTCTTTTGGTTGTTTGGAAGAACAAAGTTTCAATTTTAAAATCAATAACGGTATTGAAATTTTTGTTGATGATTGTTTTATTACCAAAGCACCTAGTGCGGATTCAATTTATTATTTATTTCCTAATGAGCCGACAGTCTTGGATACTGAAGTGAATATATATTCACTCGGGAAGTGTAAGATGTTTCATAGTGATGAAACTAACGACATATATCAATGGCACTTATGTCTTGGACATATTGGCCTAGATAGGATTAAGAGGCTGACAAACGATGGTCCTTTAAGATCTCTAACCGTGGGATCCATGCCCACGTGTGAATATTGTCTTGAGGGCAAGATGACCAAGAGACCTTTCTCATCAAAGGGTCTAAGAGCCACGCAGTTATTAGAACTTGTACATAGTGATGTATGTGGTCCAATCAACATCCAGACAAGAGGAGGTTACGAATACTTTGTAACCTTCACTAATGACTACTCAAGGTTTGGTCACATTTTCCTGATGGGACACAAATCCTATACCTTTGAAATGTTCAAAGAATATCGGGCTTTGGTTGAGAAGCAGACGAAGAAGCAGATCAGAACCCTTCGATCGGATCGAGGGGGAGAGTACTTGTCTAGAGAGTTCGAAGTCCTTCTTAGAGAAGAAGGTATTCAGTCTCAGCTTACAGCACCTGGCACTCCATAGCAAAACAGTGTGTCAGAGAGAAGGAATCGAACTCTACTAGATATGGTAAGGTCGATGATCGTTACTCATCACTTCCCGACTTGTTCAGGGGATATGCCCTAGAGACGGCAGCTTATATTCTGAACCAGGCTCATTCTAAGACGGTCCAGGCACTCCCTATGAGAGATGGACTGGTAAAAAATCTAATTTACACCACGTCCAAATCTTGGGTTGTCCAGCACATGTGCTGAGACAAAAGACTAGCAAGTTGGCTAGTCGTTCAGAATTGTGCCTTCTCGTGGGATATCCAAAGGAAACAAAAGGGTACATCTTTTATAATCCTGCTGATCAGAAAACGTTAGTTAGCACGTACGCTAGGAATCTTGAAGCAGACTATATAAAGAATTATGTGCCGAGAAGCATACTTGTGCTGAAGGAGCTGCAGGGGTAAGTAGCTGGTACTTCACAGATAGGACGAGTCCTATACCAACAGTGGAAGAACCACGTTCGGAACCAGAGCCTCATGTGTTTCGTCGTAGTAACAGGATTGTGCGACAATCTGATCAATACATGAGTATCAGAGAGACTTTCACTGCAGTCGCATACCAGGAGGAAGATGATCCAGCATCATTTTCCCAAGTGATGCAAAGTTTCGAAGCAAACCTATGCCAAGAAGCCATGAACGTTGAAATGCATTCGATGTATGTCAACAACGTCTGGAAACTTGTAGATCTACCCGAAGGCATCAAACCTGTTGGGTGTAAATGGATCTACAAGAAAAAAAAGACGACCGGATGGAAATGTTGAGACATTTAAGGCACGACTTGTGGCGAAGGGGTTCACACAAAAGGAAGGTATCTACTATGACGATACCTTCTTGCCAGACACGATGCTGAAATCCATCCGCACTCTTTTATCCATTGCTGCCCCCCTGGATTATGAAATCTGGCAGATGGATGTCAAGACTGCATTTTTGAATGGGAGTCTTGACGAGTGGAGTTATATGGCTCAACCAGACGATTTCATGGAGAAATGCCAGCAGGGCAAGGTTTGTGAGGTGCTAAAGTCCATTTATGGACTCAAGCAAACATCTAAATCGTGGAATATCAGATTCGACGAGACTGTGAAAGGCTATAACTTTGATCAGTCAGTAGATGAGCCAAACATTTATAAGATGATAAACGATGGCAATGTGGTCTTCTTAATCAATGGGAATTATGTAGGAAAGTTATCAGAGGTTAAGATCTGGCTTTCAAAAAAATTTGAGATGAAGGATCTATTGGAAATTAGCTAACGTTTAACCAATAGTATTATATAACATATCAGTATATGGTGGAATTACATAAAAATATCTAAATACATTAAAACACATTTTAACATATTAAACAACCTAGACATTAAAAATTACTAACATGTCAATAAATATTTTATTCTAAACATGTTATCAACAACTTGATCACACTAGCAACCTATAAACAAATTTATAATTTGCGTCGCAGATCCAATTCGTTAGAGGGACTTACATGTGAGGTTGTAAACAATCTCTTCTATTGCTATCTATCGCCGGAATGCCACACCAAGAGTTCGCCGGATTGGAAGTCGAGGGTCGCCAGATTGGGAGCTGTCCGGCCGGCCTGAATTGTGCCTGTGACACTGTGACTACCTCTAGTGGAATTTGACCATAAAACTTTGTAGGAACGTGGATGAGACCTAGAGGAAAGTCTTTTTAAAATGGCACGACCTGATTGCAAGCGAGTCACTCGTGGTGGCCTAGGCACACCTGGAGTCAGGCTGGCCGGTTAGATGTCTGGTTCATCCGGAGGGATCTGACCGCGAAACTTTGCAGGAACGTGGAAGAGACATAGGGCTAGGTCTCTGTAAACGGGCGTGAGCAAAAACCTTGCGAGTCGCCTGTGGTGGCTCAGGCACTTCTGGGGTCCGGCGAGTGCTGTCCGACCGGCCAAAAGGCTGAAATGCGCCTCGTTGCTCACTTAGCACATTTGTTTCCTTATCAAAGAAGTTCGTTTCCTCTTTTCTTTTGGGAAATTACCAATATGCAATAATGCACCAAATAAAAGAAGATAATTTTCTCCCTCCCTTGATGTAAAGTGTCGGCCATATGTGTGTCCACACACATATATTTATTTCCTAATTTGTTCATAACAAATTACGGAAAAGCGCTCGCATTATTGCCCATACAATAACATGTCACAAAATTTAATTCACTAAGCATGGAAACCAATTTTCAGCCGTGTGACTTTAATTAATTCGTGAGAAAATTCAAAATCTTATTTTGACATTTTACATCAATTATCCTTAAGGACGAAAATACCCTTTAGACCATTTTCGGAAAATACGTCTATTTCAACAATTGAACTTATTTTGACTTAACTTCTAGTTTAACAAACTCTACTCAAATGACTTCTAATAGTGAACTCATGGACCCCAAATGAACAAAGTTTTAACTAGAACTCTTGGACTCAAAGTTCACAAACTTTTCCAAGACTAGTTTAATGTCAACTGACTCAACTAAATAGTTGACACTGAAAATCTCTCGGTTCAAATGAATATATGTTCTGCTAAAAAATCTACTTATTTGTGATTAGCGGATCCACTGAATATTATCGAATGATTACCCTTCATGAATATCATCAACTAGATGGGATTTATAAAATTACCATTTTAACCTTCTAGTTGTTATTTCCTCAACTCCTTTGTTACTTGTGAATAAATTAGAAACAATGTACTAACGAGAACCTAACAAGTCACATTGTTTCATCCAAATTAAGTCGCTACTTAATTTTGGATATCACGCGGTTCATTTATTCACAATTCAAGTAATAAAGCATGATGTGATATGCATTGCATTTCAACAATCTTGTACATGAATTCATTATCTATGAGAACTTAATATCTCACCAATTGATCTAGTCTAGATCATTCAGTGGACCTAGAATTTGAATTTCTCAAATGAGAATATTGATCCTTGAAATGACATGTCTCATTTAAGGATTTTAGGTAAGCACGATCCAATTTATACATAGAGACCTTGAGAAAAAGAAGTTAAATGGTTTGTTCTTACATTGTCTCTAGAGGTGCACTGGTCAATTCAGTATCTTCGAAAGATACACTGGAAGAATTATAGAGTTCCAAACTCTCTATGCCTCGTTACCAGACATCATAGGATCTTCCAACAATCATACTGGGATCAATAGTCCGTTGATCTTTAGTTTATGAATATATCGTTTTAAATAAACCATGAAGAGTTTATTCACGCAAATCTACATTTGTTTCTTCATACATTGTTAGGTTTGATTAAGGACTATACGGCTATTGAATATCATAAATCTTCAATCAAAATAAAAAGGAATGAATGACCGTTTCAACTTTTATCAATTTAATCAACAAATTATAATAAAGACTTTATGAAAGATTTATATATTACATCAATATGTAAATAAATAATATTCTTGTGGGCATCTCTGCCAACAAAAGTGTCACATCGATTATGCATTCACTTCAGGATTTAGGTAACTACGAAAATACCCTTCGTATGTCATCTTGAAGATTCGAATGATTAAATGGTTTTATCTCGAGCTTCAGAGTATCACTGGTCTTGTTCAATATCTTCTATAAGATATCAAGAATGAAACAAAGAGTCACAACTCTCTACATCACAAGATAAGATATCATGATTCATTAAAACAATCATTGTTCAGATTTGATTGCTCTATCAATCTTAAGATTGCGAACAAATGCTTAAACTAGTCACAAGCGGCTATCTTATCGACTCTGTACTTAGCACCCCTTTCATGTATGAAAATTTCAGAATGCAGCATTCATACATAAACACAAACATAATAAAGAATGAATATTTCATTTTATTAATGTTTCTACAAAATCAAATACAAAAGTACTTCAATGTCTAATATCTTCTTTGTGGGCACCAATCTCAACGAACTCCCACTTGACTCAAAGGAGTTAGGAATGATCTTTCAGTCGTCTCCTCTGTGAACGATGTCCCGTACTAGGTGATACTTCCACTCTATGTGTTTAGAGCGCTTGTGACTTCTTGGCTCCATATAGTTAGCGACTGCCCTACTGGAATATCCCGTCATATTCAGGTCACCACCTGAGTATGCAAGCATATAGTTTCTTGTTCTCCATAGATACTTGAGAACATGCTTGACAGCAACCCAGTGCTCGGGTCCAGGGTATGACTGAAACCTACTCACCACGCCCACAACATAGCAAATATCTGGCTTCTTGCAAAGCATAGCATACATGAGACTTCCTACGGGTGAAGCGTATGGAATATGTTTCATGTCCTCAACTTCTTGAGGAGTCTTGGGAGATTGCTCACTTGAGAGATGCACTCCATGTCTGAAAGATAGTTTTCCTTTCTTGGAGTCCTGCATACTGAAGTGATCCATGATCTTATCAATATAAGATACTTGAGAAAAGAACTAACATCCGGTTCTTCCGATCTCTAAAGGTTTGAATCCCCATAATGTAAGTCGCTTCTCCTAGATCCTTCATCTCAAACTGCTTTGACAGCCAAATCTTAACCTCTGATAACTTTCCTACATCATTCCTAATGAGTAATATGTCATCCACATACAGGACTAAGAAGACCACCTTGTCATCGTCTATCATCTTATATACACATGGCTCATCTACTGACTGATCAAAACTATAGCCTTTCACAGTCTCGTCGAATCTGATATTCCACGATCTAGATGATTGCTTCAGTCCATAAATAGACTTCAGAAACTCACAAACCTTGCCCTGTTGGCCATTCTCCATGAATCCGTCTAGTTGAGCCATGTAATGCGCTCGTCAAGACATCCATTCATAAATGCAGTCCTGACATCTATCTGTCACATTTCATAATCCATGGCGACATCCATGGATAAAAGAGTACAGATGGACTTCAACATCGCGACCGGCGAGAAGGTTTGCTCATAAACTATACCTTCCTTTTGTGTGAACCCCTTCGCCACAAGTCGTGCCTTAAATGTCTCAACATTTCCATTCGGTCCTATTTTCTTCTTGTAGATCCATTTACACCCAACTGGTTTGATGTCTTCGGGTAGATCTACAAGTTTCCAGACCTCGTTGACATACATCAAATGAATTTCAACGTTCATGGATTCTTGTCATAGTTTTTCTTCAGAACCCTGCATCGCTTGGGAAAATGATACTGGATCATATTCCTCCTTGTCTCGACAGCTGTGAAATTCTCTCTGATACCCATGTATCGATCAGGTTGTCGTACAATCCTGTTACTGTGACGAATCACATGACGCTCTGGTTCCGAACGTGGTTATTCCACTGTTGGTATAGGACTCGTCGTATCTTGTGAAGTACCAGCTACTTTACCCAACAACTCCTTCAGCATAAGTTTGCTTCTCGGTACAGAACTCTTCATATGGTCTGCTTCCAGAAACCTAACATTCATGCTAACGAACGTTTTCTGATCAGCAACACTATAGAAAATGTACCCTTTAGTCTTCTTGGAATATCCCACGAAAAGACATAATTATGAGGGACTAGCTAACTTGCTAGTCTTTTGTCTCAACACATGCGCTAGACAACCCCATATATGGACGTGGTATAAAACAGATTTTCTACCACTCCATCTCTCAAAGGAAGTACCAGGAACCGTCTTTGACGGAACCTTGTTCAGAATATAAGTTGTCGTTTCTAGGGCATATCGCCAGAACGAGTCGGGAAGTGATGAGTAACTCATCATCGACCTCACCATATCTAGCAAAGTTTGGTTCCTTCTCTATGACACACTATTTTTCTGTGGAGTGCCATGTGATGTAAGCAGAGATTGAATGTCTTCTTCTCTAAGAAGGTCTTCAAACTCTCCAAACAAATACTCTCCCCCTTGATCTGATCGAAGTGTTTTGATCTGTTTCTCCGTCTACTTCTCAACTAAAGCCTTATACTCTTTGAACTTTTCAAAGGTATCCGACTTATGTCGCATAAGGTAGACATGAACAAACCTTGAGTAGTCTTCAATGAAGGTTATAAAGTATTCATAACCTCCTCTTGCCTGGATTTTAATTGGACCACATACATCACTATGTATAAGCTCCAACACCTGCGTGGCTCTTAGACCCTTCGAATAGAAAGGTCTCTTGGTCATCTTGTCCTCGAGACTGGATTTACACGTGGGAATAGATCCCACGGTTAGAGACTTAAAGGGCCATCCTTTGTTAACCTCTAATCCTATCTAGGCCAATATGTCCAAGACGTAAGTGTCATAGATATTTATCGTCAGTTTCATCACTATGAAACGTCTTACACTTCCCGAGTGAATCTCTATTCACTTCGGTATCCAAGATTGGTGGCTCATTAGGATATAAATAATAAATAGAATCCACAGTATGAGCTTTAGTAACAAAAGAATCATCAATAAAAATATCAATACCATTATTTATCTTAAACTTGAAACCTTGTTCTTCCAAACGACTTGCAAAAATTTGGGACAAAATAAAAAATTATTCAGTAATAACATCTTGTCTCCAAACTTGACCTGCATGGTCCCAACAGATCTTGCTCCGACCTTCGTTCCATCACCCCAGCTGAACGCGAATTCCCTATCACTTAAGCTCTTGGTTTTTTTAAAATCATTCAAATTACACACAATATGGTAAGAAGCCCCGCAATCTAAAATCCAGGGCGACTTCTTGTTTGTCGTGTAACAAGCTTGAGTGAAGAAGATCTTACATTTCCCCTTGACACTCTTCAGGTATGGAGGACAGTTCCTTTTCCATTGGCCAGCCTCTCCGCAATGGTGACACTTATGCTCAGACTTATCCACCTTTGTGATGACTTTTCCCTTAACATCCACATCCTTCTTGTAAGGCTTCTTGGATCCCGTTCGGTTGGCATTTTTGGGCCCTCTCATCACAGGCTTAGAACCAGAAGTCGAAGCCCTATGTTTGACAATATGGACCTCCCCAGACTTCTTCTTGTTCTTAGGGAGAAGCCCCTCGACCGTCTGCAACTCCTTCATGAGCTCAGTAAAAGTGTACTCGACCTTATTCATGGAGTAGTTGAGATGGAAGCTATCAAATGAATCCGTAAGATTTTCCACGATCATGTTGATCTTGGTCTCTCCGTCGATCTCATATCCGAGGATCTCCATGTCGTTCAGGTGACCCATGATCACTAGCATGTGTTCTCGAACGGAAGATCCCGACTTCATCCTACAATTCATCACTGCGGATAGCTTGCTGCCTTGCCTGACGCCCATAACATCCGAACATCTCATGGAGATGTCACATGTCGTGGGCATGTCTCGATGAGATTGCTGCAACATGTTGCTCATAGATTCTATGATGCAGCATCTCGTAATCTCGTCAGACCTCATCCACGCATCATAGGCGTCCATGTCCTTCTTTCTCAAGTCGCCACTCGGAGGAAGAAGACATGGGGTCATGAGAACATGATAGTGCTTTTCCACCATCAGTACGATGTCGAGGTTACGTTTCAAGTTAGCGTAATTCTCACCCTCGAGTTTGTTTGAATAAAATAAATAACTTTAGTATGTGCTACAATTTCGAATTACATGCATGAACAATCCTAATATGGTGAGGAAATCGTTAAATAATTTATGGTATTATGAACAACAATGGTTAATTACTTTTCCTATGGGAAAACCGTAATTAACCGTCTTTCATAGTCGTGACACATCACTATTTAGTTCGAACCATCCAAGAAGTCACAACTTCTACTTCTTACTAATTACCATAAACGTTTGGTCACTTATTTTTAATGCACGGCCTATATGTGAGGATTATTTTAAAACATAAGTCTAAGTGTACAACCGACATGTGGGCCTTTAATCAAGTCACTTTGATAACGGTTCACTTATGTGGAGACTCCGCTTCATCGTTTCTCTTTAAAGCTTAGTTCCTAACAGTTTAATTAATAAAATACTTATGAAGTACTCCCATTAAAAGGAGGGCCAGTATGTGTGACTCTTTGTTCATCACACATCAAGTTAATTAAACTCATGTCGGGGTTCTATCCTATATGACATGTGACGTGATTCATTTAATGAGATTAAATAAAATAAAGTCTAAATTATTTAACTCATCCTTTGGCCCGTTTCTAATTACAACTCAAAAGAAAAATTACATTGAAATTAAACTATTTAATCTTCAACGAAGGTCTAGTCAAGGGACTTGTGACGCGTCATCGGATGTCTCGGGTCAGTCCCCACACGTTCTCCAACGTGCGGCCAAGCCCGAGGTGTTGCCTTCCTTGTCTTCTCGTCGTCGGATTACAATTCAATGGAATTACAATTTAAATTGTCCTCCCAAATTGAGGTTCACAAATTCAAATAATTTAAAATTTATTATTAAACTCGGGACGATAACCGGAAAATTCATAGGGCCATAAAAATCATACAAGCATTCATAAAGCAATTCAAATTATACAAAAAAAAGTCAACACCAAACTAGTCAAACAATTTCTAAATCAGTCAACAAATCCTCATTTTTAATGCCGTTAACTAGCTCTAATACCATTTGTTGGAAATTATTTAATAATTTAAACAATAATAGTATATAACACATCTATATGTGGCGGTATGTGGCGGAATTATATAATATGATCTGAATTAAATAAAAACTCATTTTAATAAATTAATAGCCTAGGCATTAAAAATCACTAACATGTCAAAAAAACCATTTATTCTAAACATTTCAACAAATTGAATAAACTGATCTAGCACATTATAAACACATTTATAAATATCATTTTCAGATCCAATTCGTTTTAGGAAACTTACAATTGAGATTGTAAACAATTCCGGACGTTACTTCCTAACTCCGGAAGGCCACGTTGAAAACTTCTTCAAAAAATTGTCACCGGTCGGAATGGACAGTTTCAGCTCGCCGGAATGGATTCTGGTCGGCCAGCCAGAAATGGGCATGTGATCATGTGGCTTCCAACGACCAAACAAAGGTCCAGGACCTGTGCAGCAAGGTAGGTGACCTAGGGCTAGGTGCCTGTGAAGTGGTTTGGTTAGATTCCTCGTCAAAATCACGTAGTGCGCTAGGCACACTCTGCGTCCGACGAAGATCCCAGTCCGGCGAGCCAATCCGGCAACCCAATCCGGCCAGCAAGCTGAAATGAGTCTCGCTTCGTCTTGCTCGATTTCTTCACGTTTCGAGTGAACTCCTGCAACGAAAACGTCACCCAAACACCAAAAGAGATTCAATGATAATTCCCTCGGGATTTTAGGAGATTTAGAGGGTGGGCTCTTCGATTGAACAACGAAGAGTACTCAGGATCACTCGGGAACACTCGGGAGATCAAGAAAACGTTTCTTGATCTCTTACTCTCTTGGAATCTCTCGGCCAAACACAAGTACACTGCAGGGAGGGACTTGGCCGAGATTATAGATTAGGGTCCGGTTAATAAGGGTTTTCGAAAACCCTTTAAATAGAGAGAGAAAGTGGGTTTTTCTTAGGTCAAACTCATTAGTCAAACTTAAGACCGTTGTTCCTTTAAATTAATTTCATAAATTAATTTTCGACCTAAATCATTAATTTGGTCGAGTGACATCCTAAAATACTCGAAAATATTCTAAAATAATATTTAATTACTTTAGAACGTCTCATTTATTTAATGACAAATCATCAATTATTTTCATGCTCTTCAAAGTAGTACGAAACAAGAAAATATTTATTTTCATATTTTATTTATTTGAATCATTTAAATATGTTATTATTCATATAATAACATAATATGATTCATTAAATAAATGTAATAATAAATAACGAATTATTTATGCAATTACTTATAAAAATATTTTCTTAGTGTAAATCACAATTTACTTTCAATGAGAAAATCAACCGTCCTAGTTCAATAAATATCGTACGAGGGTCTATCATAGAGACCTAATAGACTTACATGAACAAATCTTTAGAATAAAGACCGCACTCAAAAGTTCACAAAGTTTTTCCGTCTTTTAATTCTTAATATTAGTCGATTACACTAAAGGACTAATACTGAAACTCTCTAAGTTCATATGTGTTTATTTTTTGTTTGATGTGACAAAACAATTCTTCGCACAATCCACGGAGTACTTTACGATATTACCCTTCATGTGTATCAGTAACTCAGAGGAATGTAAAATTACTGTTTTACTGTTATTATTTCACTAACTCCTTTGTTATTTGTGAATGAGAAAAACATAGAGTGAGATGTATTTACATGTCACATGTTTTAATCAAAGAATGTTCTTATTCGATAAATACTTGGCCAGGTTTATTCATTCGCACTCTCATAACAGAGCATAGTCTGATACTAATGCATTAGCATTGTTCCAACACGAATTCAGTGTATGTGAATCACATAACCCAACATGACAACGTTATGATACCAACCGCCGGGTCAGCTGCAACTTCAATTTAGCCATTGCATATTGACAAATCAAATGTCATAAGGTGTCACATCGATTATGCATTCACTTCAGGATTTAGATAAGTACCAAAATACCCCTCGTATGTGATCTTGAAGTTTCGAGTGATTAAACGGTTTTATCTCGAGCTTCAGAGTATCACTGGTCTTGTTCAATATCTTCTATAAGATATCAAAAATGAACCACAGAGTCACAACTCTCTATATCACAAGATAAAATATCATGATTCATTCAAACAATCATTATTCAAATTCGATTGATCTATCGATCTTAAGATTGCGAACAAATATTTAAACTAGTCCCAAGGGGCTATCTTGTCAAGTCCGTGTTGGAATAGGTCTAGGGTTAAGAAAAATTATCATCAATTATATTAATGGCGGAATATAAAATTTCTTTACAAGTAAAACAATTTTACTAACCTAGGCAAAGTAAATGAACATGTATAAATTTAAATACATTATTTAAAGTTCTTGAGTGCATACCTTACTCGTACCTTAAATTTGAAGCGCCTTGAGAAAGGTTGATCTACTTCCGTTGATCGATTCCTTCACGTCTAATGTTGAACTCGAGAAACCTAAGGTTTCTATTACATGAGTCTTTAGAGGTTTAGAAGGATTTTTGTGTGTGGGCACAATTAAACCCAATAGCTCGAGAACAAGTCTATGAGCTAGAGAGCTAATTAACCTTAAGTCTAATGAGGACTTAGGTGCCAAAATAAAAAAGAATTTTAGAGAGAGAGAGAGAGAGAGAGTGAGGTGGTCGGCTAGAATAGAGAGAGCAAGACCAAAAAAGCTTATTTTCACATATCTATGTGATGCTCTATTTATAGGAGAAGGAAAATCAAGAAAGGGTAATTACCCTTTCCTACTATGCATTCATTACATAATAGTTGATTTTCTCTCCTCTTCCTCTAGTACATGGTCGGCCAAATATGTTTCATTAGTGAGGGAAAATTGTTTCCTCACTTAGCATATTTATTTCCTTCTCAAGGAAATTCATTTTCTCTTTTCCTTTTGGGTAATTCTCTTTATTATTAAAGGCAAAGAATCCTCTCCTCTTGGGTGATGTTGGCCGAACTCTACACCTAGGGAATGAGCTTCTACATGCTTCCTTATTTCTTTTAAGACAATTCTTAAAATACCCATTCTAGAATTAATATTGCACAAATAATGAAATTAATTTCATAATGCCTCAAACGACTTATCGGCTTTAGAAACTAATTAATATTTTCATCATATGAAAATATTCAAAATCATATTTTGACATTCACAGCATTTTATGTCCATGTGGACAAAAATAGCCTTTAGACATTTTCCGAGAAAACGTCTAGTTCAACACTTGAACTTATTTTGACTTACCTTCTTGTTTAACAATCCTACTCTAATGACCTGTAATAGTGACCTTATGGATCCAATGAACAAAACTTGAGCTTTTATACTCGGACTCAAAAGTTCACAAACTTTTTCCGAGTATTAGCTTAATGTGAGCTGACTCCACTAAAGAGTTGACACTGAGAATCTCTCGGCTCAAATGAATTTATTTTCTACTCGAATTCAACTTAATTATATTGAGTGGATCCATTGAATGTTATCTATGATTACCCTTCATGAATATCATCAACTAGATGGGATTTATAAAATTACTATTTTACCCTTCTAGTTGTTATTTCCTCAACTCCTTTGTTACTTGTGAATAAGTTAGAAACAATGTATTGACGAGGAGCTAACAAGTCATATTGTTTCATCCAAATAAAGTCGCTACTTAATTTTGGGTACCGCGCGGTTCATTTATTCACAATCCAAGTAATAAAGTATGAGGTGATATATATTGCATTTCAACAATCTTGTACATGAATTCCATATCTATGAGAACTTCACAAAGTTGGTTCATTACATCTTCATAACTTAATATCTCACCAATTAGTCTAGTCTAGATCACTTAACGGATCTAGAATTTGACTCTCTCAAATGAGAATATTCAAACTATGAAATGACATGTCTTATATCAGGATTTAGGTAAGCATGATCCTATTCGTACATAGTGATCTTGACACAGAAGAGGTTAAACGGTTTATTTTTACATATTCTCTAAAGGTGCACTGGTCAATTTAGTATCTTCAAAAGATACACTGGAAGAACTTAGAGTTCCTAACTTTCTATGCCTCGTAACCAAACATCATAGATTCTTTCAACAATAGTCCGTTGATCAATAGTCCGTTGATCTTTAGATTGTGAATATTTCATTTTAACCAAACCATGAAGTGTTTGTTCACGCAAATCTACATTTGTCTCTTCATACATTGTTAGGTTTGATTAAAGACTATAAGACTATTTAATATCATAAATCTTCAAACAAACGAAAAAGAAATAAATGAACGTTTTAACTTTTATTAATTTAATCAGCAATTACAATAAGGACTTATAAAGATTTATATTACATCAAAATGTAAATAAATAATCTTCTTGTGGGCATCTCTGCCAACAGTTTGTACTTAGCACTCCTTTCGTTGATGACCGTTTCAGAGCGTAGCATTCATACATAAACACAAATATAATAAAGAATGAATATTTAATTTTATTAATGTTTTAACAAAATCAAATATAAAAGTATTTCAATGTCTAATATCTCCTTTGTGGGCACCAATCCCAACATGTTGACATAGAGCACCCTCTTCAATCACATGTTTTTTCATGTGCCGATGTATTTCGCGAGACGTGTATCAAATTCCTTCTTGAATCTCCCAAATTTATTTGCCATCATCGCATGGGACTCTTCATAAGTCTCCATTGGATCATCATTCATGGAGGCATTAGATTATGAGAATATTGACTTTAAGGATATGCAACGAATTTACTTTTCAAATTGCAAAGAAAGAGACATCTCATAAGTGAGGAGAGATCCAATGAGTTCATCTTCTTTTATGGTTGAAGTATTGTGTACCTCGTCAATGGTAGTGATTTTGGTTATGAATCTCTCAGGAAGTAACCTGAGAATTTTCTTGACCTAATTCTCGTCTGACATTGGTTTGTGAAGGGAATGATACTCGTTAGAAAGATCACAAATTTTAACATAGAACTTGTTTATGATATCTTCTTTAAGCATCTTCAAGTTCTCGAATTTAGTGGTGACAAGTTGGAGACCAGAGTTTTTCACTTTATTAGTGCCTTCATAAGTACTTTAATGAATATTCCATGTTTTTTTTGCACTGACACATATTGTTGATCAATCTGAATTTTTTGTTTTCAACTCAATTGTAGATGGAATTTAAGGACTTGGAGTTTGCAAGAGCAGCTTCATCATTTCCAGCAATCCAGTCAGCTTCAGAAACATCTACAAGAGTCACACCATCTGATCAATAAACTTGATGAAAGCTCCCATCATGGCTTCCAATAGACACAGTTTTGATCGTCTAATAGAGATGCTCTGCTCACAGAGCCTCCTCTAAAACTATTAATTCGTACAAACAAAAACAGTTTAACATAAGAGAGCTCATTCACCTAGTAGATTAGAGTTCCTGCTCTAATACCAATTGAAAGTATGCTTACACTATTTCAATTTAGTTATTTCACATGTTACTAACACTTTTAGACACAATAAACAAATAACATCAAAGTAAATGACACATTGAGTTGGTTACACTATTCAGATCTTACCTACATCTTGGGGAATAACTATCTCGATGAAAGAATATATGTTTGATTGAACAACCGTGAGTTGTAGAGGTGTTATAAGAAATCTCAACTTCCTAACCCTGACTCTCTATTTTTTAAAGTACTACTAACATAAGACTCCCCCTAGGTGTGAGCTCCACTCACCTTTCAAACTAACACTTGCGGTGTATATAATCAATGTTCGTGTATAAAGAACTTAGTACAAACATAAATACACTTACAGTTTTGCTCTCTTTTAAGAAGCAAAAATCTTACAATCTGGCATAGAAGATAACCTTTGCTGAATGTGTTTCCACGCCTTTAGGAAAATGTGTAACCTTGTTAAATTGTTAAACACGACATATATAGTACCAAGTAAGGCGACTATCTTTTGTACCGAAATACACACAGTTGGCGTTAAGGGTACGCCGAAGGTACATTAGAGTTGGTGAAAAATTATCATACATAGATAGACGAATTACAGAGAAATTTTCTTCAAAAATGTTAAATACACCTTACTAGACATGAAAATTTGGCTGAACAAATTAGTCTAAGACAAAACACTAACATGATTAGATATTTTATTTGTATCACATAAATAAATTAAAATATTATTGATGATAAGTGAAAATGGAAAAAAAAAATTATTATCAAATGGATAAAGTTAAGCTAAAGAGAATATTTAATTTACCATTAAAAATTAACTTAGCTTAAAATTTGTAGTTCAAAAATATTATGTGATAAATTAAATCAATATCATTTTAGCTTGAGATGCTGTTAGTACAATGCTGTGAATAATCACAATCATGGATATTCAAGCTTGCTTGCGCGCTTGGTTCTTGACATGTCATCTGACTCCTTTAATGAAAATGAGAATGACGAACACTGAGAAGGTGACTTCCAACAGACATTATAAGCAAAACTTAACGGAATCTACCAAGTAATGTCCCATCCACTGGGAGTTTTCCAGCATAAATAATAAATCCACACAATTTGATAGGTCCAATTTATATGTATGAAAAATAATCTTGCCCATGTGAAATTTAACGTTAATAAAAAAATTTATTATATGAAAATAATTTATGCATATTATTTTTGCTTGAATCAAGCTGTTCTCAGACATATACGATAAAATAGTTTCATTTAAAGTTAATAACTGCAACAAGATTTTGAATCGGTAAGTGAATAATAAAGATAAAATGTTGAATATCGACGTGTCATTAAACTCAAAAGTGCCACCAGGCATTCGATGATAAAAATATGATTAAGACTTTTTTCCCAAAACTCAAAAGGACCTTGCAAAAAACAAGAATAAAAATAGAACGCCTTGTGCAGCTATAATGAACCTCAAAGTCATCACTGGAAGGGCTAGACCAAATTATTCAGACACGAACCAAGTGGATTGAAAAAAAAAAACATAATGATAACTTGAAACCATAACATTCCAAGAAGGAATGATATGTTTGTAAAGTGCAAACCACGCTTCTAAAAGAAACATAAATCTTTAGATGTTCATCCTAGAAAATATAAATATGAAAGAGTAAAAAAACATCCATACATGGCTTTGTCTTTACGTTTATTGTATTTCTTGTGAAATTTCAAATTCTTTCAAAATAGTTTTGAGTCCATACTAAGCGACGTTTACGAAATCCTCTAAATCTAAAGCATGGCCTAGAATAATATAATAAGATTAGTATGTTTGAGTATAAATCGCGTGTGGAATGGTCAAAACCATTGTAAAAGAAATGTTCTAATAATGAATTAATAGTGGTTAGCACATGAAGTGCTCAACTAAACATAAATCTCCACAAATCAATGTTATCTATTAGCATTAATGTTGTGTATATGTTTACACGAAACAATTAAGATGGTTATTTTCTCAATGCCCAATAAGAGCCTCGCTCCAAGATGGTCAAAGTAGAGCGTTGATTCCATGAGATTTCAGCTAATCTCTTTCCTTGGACATTTTCATTCTTTCGGTAAATTGTGCTAGCCATGCGAGCTCATAAAACATGCACATACAAATTGAAATTTGTAGTGTGTTTAATGCAAAATTTTCCATATTCATCATTTACATTGCTATTAACGATTATTTTTTACCGACCAAGCTTTTTAAAATTTCAAAGTTTCAAAACCCAAAAAAGGTTTAGCAAGCTTAGCTAGATAGTTAATAACCCAGCTAGGCCTAGGTTTGTTTAACTCACTTGGTTTGAGATGGATTAAATTAAATAATACGTACCTTAAACTATCTTAATCATAAGACTCTTTGTGGATGACGAAAGCAATTAGGCTCTTAAATCAAGCTGTAATTAGTTTATATATGCATGTATTAGTTCCATATAATATTCCCTTGCTCCACAGTACTGTTTGAATCAGCAGAGACATACTGATAATTAGGGAGAAAATACTTGTTTAATTAGTCTTCTAATAGCCGTTCTCAAACGTCTCTTTCTCTCTTATATTCAAACTAAATACACTACGCATGTGCAAATCGATATGTATTTATGTGTTATATTGACGCTAATTAATACAATTTATTCATGATCCGGGGTATAAGTGGTATTGGACTAAGATTTGAATTGAAACTTATCTCATCATCTCATTCATTTCGTCATTTCTCCATTCAACAAAATAAACAGATCTATTAGAATAATTGTTGCATGTTATTAATAGTTTATGTTCGGTACGATAGATTTAGGGAGGATGAAAAAATATAAAAAGATATGAAGATGAATTTCTCATATTTGATGTTTGGTATACGAGAAAAGAGAGAAAACAACACTTTTACGAATGATGTGAATCTGTGGGACTTACAAAAAAATAATTCTTCTAATATTTGATGAATTGAAAAGAGAGGGAGCAAATTTTATAATATTGACAAAAATAATCTTATTAATGACAAAATTGTAATATTGACTTGACATAAATTTATTAGCTCTTTAAAAATATTTTATTTATATTCATTGACCTAAATTTATTCAAAAGCTAGTATGTACAAGTAAAATTAATTTTCTTTATAAATATTATTTATTTGAATTCATATTTATTTATTTTTTATTTTTAAATATATATATATATATATATCTATATATATGTGTGTGTTTTTATAGATACTTTCATCAAAATTTAAAGAAAAATTGGACTAATAGCACTAGGAAACAATTATATTGCAATTTAGTCATACTTTATTATCTTTAAATATATAGCCTTAAAAGGTGACATAACTTTTTTTTCATTTCCAATAGTTCACTTTCAATTTTAATTAATAATTCATTACTTTTTTTTTTGTGGTTAATGACAAAACCGTTTTTTTAATTCTTTTTCCTGTGCAATATGGGTTGCGGTTATGTTAACTTTTTAATGACGCTGTTTCAAAATTAAAATCCGTTTATTCTCGTTTATTCGTGGATAATGAGTATTTATGATCGGTTGAAATTATTTTTATTTATTAGAATTAACTTTTTTCTAATTATTATTTTTATTCAGGGGTAATGTCGTCATCATTAGCGGTTTATTTTGGTTTATGATTATAAACCAATTATTTTAAATTTTTTGGCTATTTAGCAATTCTTAAATTTGGAATGACTATATTATTCATATCTTAAATTTAAATTTAATTAAGTAAAAATAAAAAAAACTAATATATCAATTTAATTATTATTATTTTTATATTTCTACATATAAACGAATAAATATCAATATTTATTTTTAATACACTCATCAACATTTGAAAAAAGAATAATACACTTATTTTATTCTCTTTCGTCACCATCTCTCCAAATCCATCTATACATATTTTATTTCTTCCTATCAAAGGAAGCTTTAACAGCTAAAGGAATAGAAAAGAATATAACAGAATTAATTAAGTTTCGTGCCTGAAATATATATTTTTCAAAAAAATTGGTGTAGTCGTAATCTTAGGAAAACCACGAGGTTATATATGGAAAGCAAGATTACTGTGGAAGACAAAATTGAGGCTACACGCAGCACGAAAATGTCCATGTGGATGATGTAAAAGGGAATAATGATTCAGTCAAATACTAGCTCAGCTTCCCATATTACCCCTGCGTAGGAGTCTATTTTACAGATGGAACACGTGGGCCATATTCTTAGTGATGTAAGCATAGCTCTCTCACACAAGTACCAAGACTACCTCAAAACATATAATAATCAAATATAAGCGAGAGATCTTTCTATCAAATCAAACCCCTAATCATTGCTGATTTGAAATATAAGATTCATATTATACAAAGTAGACAGTATATAGCTCATTTTAATTGTAAAAAAAATCACTCATCAGAATTCATCGCTCATAGATATTAGATATTGAATCAATATTATTGAACAAATAAGTATAATAATTATTTAATGTTTAATTACACTATTTGATTCAAAGTATACGTTACAACCCGAACTTTGAGGGGGCTATCTACGTGCTGAAACTATAACGTATCTGAGAGAGAGAAGAGCAATCAAGGCGTTACTTACTTTTTGAGCAAGAAAAGGACAAAGAGACAATTTGATCATAGGTATTTTGAAATGTAAAATCCAAAAGAAGCCACAAATTGTTATTATAGCATGCGACCTATAATACCATAGGCTTATATCATTACAATGTCTACAGACTCAAAGCAGTTTGGAACTTTGAAAATTAAGATGCGAATGATTGATCTCTCTAAAAAATAACAAACCAATAGATAATATGTACAATCTTTTAGTGTTACTAGATTTTGTTTCCACCTTTTCGATAAAAACACCCTTCACTAGAGAGAAAAAAATTCAAAGCTTCGACTTATAAATAACAATGATCTAAGTGGTTACTATTATAGCTTTGTAAAAGTACATGAAAAAGAAGAAGAGTATAGTCAAAGATTCTCGGTTCTTATTTCATCTGTGGATTCGATTTGAGAAGCATTAACTCTTCATACACAATACAAGTACTTTTGTTTTTGCAACAAAAAAAAATGATGAAACGTACACGTACTTTAAATTAAAATGCAACTTTATTTTTCTTCTTCAGAAATAAAGTGTGCGGTCTTAGCAATTATTCATTTACCAGTGAGCTGTCCCACAGCAAAGATAATAAAACTGTTTTCTATATTTGTAGTGTCACTCACACAATCAAGTAGTATGCGAATAATCTGAAGCTTTTGCTTCACACACTGACAACACTCTAAGCCTATCTATCTAAATATCCTCTGCACTTTGAGAAACTGACTGTGACAAAGAAAGCTCACCCTCTCACTAATTATCAACTCTCTCTTCCTTTATTCAAAGAAATACATCATATCATATTCACAGATATAACTTATTCCTCTCATCCACTCTATTTACTTATGGAATGGAGAAATAATATTTTAAAATTTCATTCACAGCTATTATTATTAGGAGTAAGAATGAAATACAAAGAAAGTGATCTTAAGACACGAACAGATCTTGGCTTCGTTAGCTAATTGCTCATTAACATAAGAAGTAAAACATTTCAAATTGAAAAAGAAATTTTTTAAAAGAAACAACAAAAAATCTGTACCGTACTAATTGTTGAACCTAAAAAAATAAACTTGAGAAAATGAGAAAGAAATTGGAGAACTACTGAAATGGCGGATCCGGAAAGAGAGCGTACGGAGATCTGTGCATTCGTACACCGCTAACGCTGTTTCTCGCGGCCAAGATCTCGTTCAGCGACATCCTCTTCTTCTCCGGCCTCTGTCTCGGCGCGCTGTGAGATCGGAGCTTCGCGCTGAACGATTGCGTGCTCGCCATGTAGCTCGGCCACTCGCCGCCGCAAACGCTCTTCGCCGGAGTCACCGGTGTCGCCGCCGCCGCTAGGCTGAATCTCGGTGTGTTGTGCGCCGTCGAGAATCTGCAGAAATCGCCGGCGTAGTACTCGTAGCAGTCGTGGCAGTCCGGGACGGAGATTCTCCCCGGGAAAACAAGCGGCGACGATACCGGATTCTGGTGGTGGTGGTGATCGTCCCCTCCGCCACCGCAGCATTCCGAGGCGGCGCTGTATCTGCGTGACCTAGATCGTGGCCTGCACGTGTCGATCTCCACGATTTTGGGGGAATCGTCGTCAAAACCGCCATTGCTGTCGTAGAAGCTCCCGGACATCCTTTTGCTCTGCGATTCCCGATCCTATTACACACGAAACAAACAGATCAATCAGCCTTATTTAAATCAGATCAGGACATCAAATATTGACATTTGTACTCTTACGGTAGTGGATTTTCTCGGATTGTATTGATTCTCCAGGAGAATATTCCGGTTAAAAGATCTGCGAGCTCTCTGCGTTCGAACGGCGGTCTGAGCTCTGATCAGAGCTTGCATGCTGTGAAGAGTCGCGGCGGCTCTTTTCCGGACAAGAAAGCCTCTCACCAGAGCTTGAATCTTCACAAGACCTCTCAAAGCTCTCAACGCCTTCCTCGCCTAAAGCACACGAAATCCCATTCACTGTTCCATTCAGAAAGAAAAAGGAAAAGGAAAACGAGCAGAGACGAGACAATTACCAAAAAGCCTCTGAAGACGGCCTGGATCTTCGCCGCGGCCAAGCGATCGCGCTTCCCGGCGCCTCCGTGGCTCGTGAGCCTGACCACCGCTACGGCAGCCTGAGCCGCCGCCACGGCAGCATCGGCTGCGGCGGCGGTGGCAGCGGCGACGGCAATGGCGTGCTTGTTCTGCTCGGCGCCGGAGCCGGCAATGTAAGACCGGAGCCACGCGGCGTCGGAAGCCGAAATGGCCGGAATGACGGCGCTGGGAGAAGCCGGCTTGGTGGAGGACTTTCCTCCGAAGCTCCACCGCTTCTTGTCCTTGATTGCGTGAGGCTGAGAACGAGAATCAGAGTCTTTGTGGTCTGTCTTCAATCCCAACAAGCCCTTGAACCACCTCGTAGCTTTTCCCATTTGACCTCTCTTGACTAATGAGAAAGAACACCAAAAAATAAATGGTATTTGTGTGAAAAGGCGTTTCAGTCCAAACACCGCATAAGAGACACCTGGACGACGGAGAAGAAGAAGAGGAAACGAAACTCAAATACCTTTTTACAAAACTCCAGGTGCTCTACCGCTAGCTTTATGCGCATATATTTGGAATCTTAATATCTATGTGTGTGTATATTTAAATTTATTCGTTTGAAAAGAAATTCTGACAGAGCCTCGTGAAGAACTGCGTTACAAGACAAAAAGATGTCACAGAAAGATACAGAGAGTGTTCAACTTTTAAACCCAATTGAAACTTGAAAGTTTATACATTTTTTATTTGAAATCTTAGCTGAGCCGATAATATAAAAATGAATCATGGTCATTATTATGGGCAAATATTAGTATAATAAATTTAATACATTCTCCGGGGAGGAGAACACACACACACAGCTACCAACTTCTCAAATTCAAAAACAGTGCGCCGATTTCTAACTTTCTCTCTCTCTCTAAAAACAAAGTAAATCTAATTATCTAAAAGCAAAAAACCTACTTTTTATCTAACTAAAAACAATTTGTCTTTCTCTTGTTTTTGCTTCTGGAGCAACGTCTAGGCATGAAAGAATAGTTACCAGACTAGAGACCACCCTTCTCTTCTGAATGATTTGACATATACCAAATATACATATATATATATAGAGAGAGAGAGAGAGAGAGGGAGAGAGAGAGAGAGAGAGATATGGTTCTCTTTATTTTTAAGTCGCTCTGAGAAATCTACCAATGTCCTTTAATTTATAAAGCCAGAAACTACTCTCATATATCTCTGTCTCCGTACAAATTTACTACAAAATTCTACGAGTTCGCTGAGCGAGCAGTAAAGGCCGTTTGGCCAAATTAAAGGCTTCATTTTATAGCTTCTCTTTGTCCCAAACAAATTGACCCATATACAATGCTGAATCTGAGGCACAGTTTTTTTTATGAATAATTAAATAAAATCTTGTATAGAATGGAACTTCTTAAAACAATTACACAAAATTATTTGAGTTTCCTTGCCAGAAAACAAAGAAATATATAGAAGATTCTAATGTTCTTTTCATTGAATTATCACTGCTTCTCCATCATTTCTTCCTCAGTTTGTACGCAGATAATCTACGAGGCAATGACTTCTAGTTCAAAAGTGGCCTATTCCCAATCGAGAGCAGTCAATCAGCTCTGAATGTGGATTTCGGAAGACTACAATTTTGCTTATTCGGTGTTCGGACAACAAGTAAAGAGATGTAACAAAAAGGCACATGTTGAAGCTGATCTCGTGATTTGCTAAAAAAAAACAACTGATCTCATGATTTGCTCAAAAAAAAAAACTGATCTCATGATTTGAATTTCCATAAATGTGGATTATCTTCGTGTTTCTACTACTACTCGGTGTTGGTGGTAACTATTATAACTTAGTCATAATCCACACAACTTTTAAGAACATTAGAAAAGATTCCAATTTGAAGTTTGAATATCAGATCTTGCAATCGCTGGTCTTGTCATACACTATTTAAACCTGCTCATTCATGATTTTTGAGTTTTCTAATGAAATTTCTATTTAAGTGGCTCCTGAAACAGTTGTCCAATATTTTAAGAAACCAATGGTTGAAATTGCCACAGTTTATAACATGTCAATGGTACAAAAAAATGGAAATAGCGGTGGTCTACGGAAATTGCGACGGAGATAATGTGAAATTTTTATAAACAAAATTACGGTAAAAATTGCGATGGCTGACGAAAATTGCGATAATATACGGATATTGCGAACGGAAATAATGTTGCGAAATATTAAATATAAAAACATAAAGAAACACAAATATAATAACAAAAAATTGGCTCTATAGTCTTATAAAATGTTTCCAATTTGAATATACCCAATGTATTGTTAATAAGTCGAAAATAGCTATACAAATTCGTTTACATAGTGTAAACAGTCAAAAATATATTTTTATTTATTGATTTAATTATGAATATCGATTTTAAATTTTGGATTCGAATTTGGAATTCAAATTTAAAATTTTGTGAACGTGGGTTGACCATCAACTGCGATATTGATTAATTATCAATAATATTTAATTTTCCTAATTAGTTGTTATCCTATATTACAAGAAATTATTAATTTAAAATTAAGTACTCCTTATTTCTTGATATTATCTATCTTGCAATCGTTTCTCTCTCATTTGGTCGGCCAAAACAAAAAAAAAAACAGTTTTTTACTATTTTTGATCAGAAAAAAATTGTTACGCGGTTATGGGTTTGTTTGATAAAGATCGTTATTCGCTTGAAGAACCTGTTACGTGTTTGTATGTAGTATATTTTACATCGTGTTTACATTCCATTTATATTGTAGTATTATTATATTTTACATCGTGTTTGCGTTCTATGTACGTGATGAGTGCATATTTTACGTACAAATTCACCCTCATTTGGCTTGTATTGCGCTTGTTCTCGAGTGTTTTTAATGGTTTACGTGTGTTGTATAGTGAGTTTCAGAGCTACACAAGTAAAAAGGCGTTATCGAGTCCAATTTAGACAAAACGAAAGTAATGTGCACGAAATCGGAGCTAAAAACGAAGAAAACGGCATTAGAAAACAAAGAAGACTTCCCGAGACGTCTCGCGGTGATTTTCGCGGCCATCTCGCGCCGCGAGGATGAATTTTTACATGCTGAAAATTCTTCACCGATGTTGCTCGCGGTGAAGGTAGCGGTGACGTCACGGTGCGAGGATTCCTCGCAGTGGAGGTTGCGGTGAGGTCGCGGTGCGAGGATCCTTGACGCATTTAAAGTTGTATTTTGACTTAATCTCAGCCGTTGGATGCGATTTTGAACGCCCAGATTCGCCCAAGAGGGGTATTCGACCTAGGACAATATATAGACACATGTAGCCTCTATTTTCATCATCTTTGGTTTTTCCAAGACGTTATTTGAGAGCTATCGTTGTGGAGAGAAGGAATTTGCCGGAATCGACAACTTCGGCCGCCGGAACTCCATTAATAGTTTTTCGTTCTTTTCCTTTCTACTCTTTTATTACTTTTGAACTGCATTTATTTGTGAATTCATATTACTCTTCAATTATGAGTTTGTTTCTTTATTCCCTTATGCTTTTGTTGATTTTAATTGCGTTAATCGTCATTATCATGTTCATGAACACCATTAGAGGCTAGATTTTTAGAGGGACTACGATGTATCCGGGTTAGGTATTAGCTAGGTTTGGATGGGTTAGATTTGCTATAACTATTCCATAAAAGTGTGTGCTTGTGTGAAATTGTGCGTAAAGCGTTCTTAAGACTGATCACCTTTAGAATTGATTAACTGGAATATTTAGTTACTCGGGAGAGAATTAATGTTCGTTCTTTATTTCACTCATCATAATTGTTTAAGTTACTTGACGATTTAGAAATTGTGAAATTGTTAAAGTTATTGTTTTTAATGCTCGTAAATGCGTTAATAGGATTTAAGGCCGAGAGGATAATTAATCCGACATTTTCGTAGGTGCATGTGAAGTAAAGGATCATCAAGTCTCATTCCGATAGATCTTGAGATCGAGAAAGTCTGCAAAACAAATCGAAGGAAGGCTAAACAACGAGTCATGGGGGACCATCAACCCAACATGGCTCGTGAAGAACCGAAAACCCTATTCCAATATGGGTTACCACTTGCCGATGCCACTCAATCTGCAATTGTTTTACCAATGCTCGCAGGAAATCAGAACTTCGAAATCAAGACCGGCGTGATCCACATGGTGCAACAATCACAATTCGCCGGATCACCAGCTGAGGATCCATAAGATCACCTTTCTAACTTCGTCGAGATCGCCAACACATTCAAGATCCACAATGTGACTGACGAAGCCATCAGACTCCGCCTTTTCCCGTTCTCTCTCCATGATCGAGCCAAGACGTGGCTTAATGCACTACCACCGGGATCGATCACTTCATGGGCAGACTTGCGCATCAAATTCATCTCAAAATTCTTTATGTTCGAGAAGATGCACAAGAGGCGTAATGAGATTCACTCATTCGCACAATTTGACGGGGAGTCCTTGTTTGAAGCCTGGGGACGTTTCAAGGAGCTCGAGCAAAAATGACCCAACCACGACATCCAAGGGTGGATGATGGTTCAAATATTTTACGGAGGTCTTGCACCGTCATCTCTCACACTGGTCAACACCGCCGCAGGAGGGTCGTTTTTTCAAAAGACAGAAGAAGAAGCCCATGCCATCCTTGAAGAACTGGCGTACAACAATGACCAATGCCCTGCAGAGCAAAGGATCCATAGGAGGGAACCATCTACACCCGAGACGGAGTTGATAGAGGCATTGGCGGCACAGGTGGCTGACCTTGCCAAAACGGTCAATGGGAGCAAAGCAACGGTTCAGGATGTCCAAGCGGTAAGTTCCGAACCTTGTTTCTGGTGTACAAGTCCGCACAAAAGTGACGAGTGCATTTGTGGAGACAACGGGCAGCATGTAAAATACGTCAACGACAACAATTTCCCGACGTACCAGAACTCCAACAATTACAACACAGGTGCGAGGAACAATCATCCGAATTTGGCATGGAGGCAGCCCCCACCAAATAATATGCTGATGCAGCCAGCCGCCCAAGCCCAACCACGGCCACCACCTTACCAGCCTCCGCACCGAGCACAGGAAAACCGGCCGAATCTAGAGGAATTGATGGCACAGCTTACCACCAACACGAACTCGTTCATGATGGAGACGAGAATGGCGCTGCAAAGTCAAGCAACGCAAATTCGAAATCTTGAGATGCAAATGGGGCAATTGTCAGCGGCATTGAACTCAAGATCGCAAGGGACACTCCCCAGCAACACCGATGTGAATTCTCGGTCGCAAGTCAACACTAGTATATGAGCATACGATATCCCATCGACCTAACAACGTTAACCAAAGCGCTTCACAGGAGGCAACCCGTGTTTTCTTTCGTTTTTTTTATTTGTTACTTAAAAAGGTTATAATAAGTATATCGATGCAGGACACGCCACGAGCCCAGCGACACGAGCACCGCGAAGAGAACCGGGTGAAAAATGGAAAATACGTTGATGTGAGAGTCACACCGCGAGATGCACGCGAGCACTACCGCGAGAGAGTTCTGGAGGACTTAACGAACCAAGGAAAGAAAGGGCGTGCAACCACCCCTGCAAAGTAAGTTGTCTCAATCTCCCTTATATATACATATGAACATTGTGGACAATGTTTGCTTCTAAGTTTGGGGTGGTTATTCTTGCTTTGTCATGGGGTAATTGGGATATAGTAGGTTCGTGTTCTTAGTTTGTGCATATTTTAGAAGAAAAATTTGGTGTGTTTAAATGATTAAATCAACGTTGTGTGTCTCGAAATTGTTCTAAGTTTTAGGCTAAAGATAATCCATGAACTACTAGGTGAGAAAGAAAGCTTGAGTTGTAATACCATATTGACCTGAAATTTGCATGTCTCGAAACTTAGAAATCCGGAGGAGTAACCCAAACGAATGTTTAAAAGATACCTAACAACGTACTAGAACTTTCTCCAAACTTTAATCGAGGATAAATAGAGTATATTCGGATCTTGTCGGGAGGAAGTAGGCATTATGATGAGCCATTCGAGCCAAAAAGCCAACCTATATAAAAATGTTCATCCGTGTAGAACCCATGCACAAAAAGCCAAACACTATCTTTTCTCGTATAAGTCAGAAAAAGCCGAGCCAATAAAGAAAAAAAATATTTAATCCCACAAAAAAAAAAACTCAATCGATCATAGCGACTCTTAAGTATTCAAGTTGAATCTTCAAAGTATATATATTGGGATGTTGTCTTACAAGAATATCAAAAAGGGTCACACCACATCAATACCCAAAAAAAGGAGAAAGTTGTGTTTGGTCGGGTATGTGGTAACTGGAAAGGGTTAAATTGAGAAGAGAAAGTTAGAAAATAAAGGTGCGAAAGAAAGAAAAGTGTGATAGTGAAATCATGGGTATGCGATCGAGAAAGAAATTTGAGAAGTGAGTACCATTGTGAGTAGGGAAAGAGTCGCTAAGATTGATTTTAAGTCAGAAATATTATTCATATCCTACCTTTGACCCTAACCGTGACATTAAAAGCCTTTAAGACCTTTGGATCGATTAAAAATGAGGAGTATACATTAGTGGAGATCATAAGTGAGGAGAGAGCATATGATTATGTTAAGTCGAAAAACATTCACATCTTCGACTTTTGGGTATCTCGAGAACATAGGGGCGGGTGAAGAATTTAGGATTCGAAGTACACGAGAAGAGTAAGCATTGTCTAACGGTCAAGGTAAAGCCTCTTGTATGATTTCTTTCACATTTAGTAGTTAATTTGAAGTTTGAAATCGGGAATATTTTGGCCAATGATAAACAAGGAACGATAGATGGAATAAGACATTGTTGATTGAAGTATATTAAACACCGAAAGTTTTTTTCGTTCAAGAATAGTTAGCACGGTAGTTGTTCTGTATCTGTTTGTTTTGTTTTGCTTGAGACAAGCAATGTTCAAGTTTGGGGGGATTTGATGAGTGCGTATTTTACGTACAAATCCACCCTCATTTGGCTTGGATTGCGCTTGTTCTCGAGTGTTTTTAATGGTTTACGTGTGTTGTATAGTGAGTTTCAGAGCTACACAGGTAAAAGGGCGTTATCGAGTCCCATTTAGACAAAACGGAAGTAATGTGCACGGAATTGGAGCTAAAAACGAAGAAAACAGCATTGGAAAACAAAGAAGACTTCCCGAGACGTCTCGCGGTGATTTTTGCGGCCATCTCGCGCCGCGAGGATGAATTTTTACATGCTGAAAATTCTTCACCAATGCTGCTCGCGGTGAAGGTAGCGGTGAGGTCGCGGTGCGAGGATTCCTCGCAGTGGAGGTTGCGGTGAGGTCGCGGTGCGAGGATCCTTGACGCATTTAAAGTTGTATTTTGACTTAATCTCAGCCGTTGGATGCGATTTTGAACGCCCAGATTCGCCCAAGAGGGGTAATCGACCTAGGACAATATATAGACACATGTAGCCTCTATTTTCATCATCTTCGGTTTTTCCAAGACGTTATTTGAGAGCTATCGTTGTGGAGAGAAGGAATTTGCCGGAATCGACAACTTCGGCCGCCGGAACTCCATTAATAGTTTTTCGTTCTTTTCCTTTCTACTCTTTTATTACTTTTGAACTGCGTTTATTTGTGAATTCATATTACTCTTCAATTATGAGTTTGTTTCTTTATTCGCTTATGCTTTTGTTGATTTTAATTGCATTAATCGTCATTATCATGTTCATGAACACCATTAGAGGCTAGATTTTTAGAGGAACTACGATGTAGCCGGGTTAGGTATTAGCTAGGTTTGGATGGGTTAGATTTGCTAGAACTATTCCATAAAAGTGTGTGCTTTTTTGAAATTGTGCGTAAAGCATTCTTAAGACTGATCACCTTTAGAATTGATTAACTGGAATATTTAGTTACTCGGGAGAGAATTAATGTTTGTGCTTATTTCACTCATCATAATTGTGTAAGTTGCTTGACGATTTAGAAATTGTGAAATTGTTAAAGTTCTTGTTTTTAATGCTCGTAAATGCATTAATAGGATTTAAGGCCGAGAGGATAATTAATCCGACATTTGCGTAGGTTTACTAGATCACTCGGGAGAGGCTAGCGAATATGTATGAAAGAATGAGATTAGTATACATAGGAATGTTTAAGTGGTCTTACCCAGAAATCCCTAAGTTTGTAACTACCCGGTGAAATCATGTCTCTTGCTTTCGTTATAGTTTTAAATCTTGTTTTATTTCTTTTAGTTGTCTTTTGTTAGAATTCATTAGTTTAGTTTAAATCTCCACTCAAAGTCATTTTAAAATCGATTTGCAACAGATTAAAGAAATCGTTAGCGTAGTAGGTCTTTGTGGGTTCGATACCTGTGTTTATCACTATATTACTTGTTCGATACGTACACTTGCGTGTTTAGTCGTAAAATATCGCAACAGTACACTGTAGTATAGTTTAAATCGTGTTTATGTTCTATTTACATTTACTTTGTAGTATAGTTTACAGCATGTTTACGTTCTATTTACGCAAAGAGCTTTTTTCGAAAACTAAAGTCTGAAACCGAACTGCCTCATTCAACGCATATCATCATTATTTCATGCGATTAATGCACTCAATTTTTGGAATAATAATTTCTTTTCTATTAATTACGTGTTATGCGGTATACATTAGGCGATAGATTTTTTTTGGAGTATTTTTGTCTCCAAAATTTTATAAACGAATTCGCCTTGATTTTTTTAACATATTTATAAAACCTTTGGTAAAACCAAATTTGATATAATTTAAATGATTATACATCAAAATTACCCTATAACTTATTGTCAAATAAAAGTATTTTGACATAAATTTTTAAGATTAAAAATATATATACTGCAAATAATTTTATTTCTTGTTTGTGAACAACTTCAATTTTTAATAACACTATAAACATGTAATTAAATTATTATAACACTATAAGCACGTAACTAAATGGTATCGTGATTAGTGTGCATGTTCATTTTTGCTTTTTTTGCTACAAAATTCAAGTTTTTGCTACAAAAGTGTACAGACCCTAAGTTCTCCCATCTCTTTCCAAATGTTCGCTTATCCCATGATTCCCATCTCTTTCCTTTTTTCCATATCCCTATATACTTTTTTTTGTTCATAAAACTAATCAAATTCTTCACGGACGGAACAAAATCGACGATTAACTATTGAGATTCAGTCGAAATTATGCTCGCCACAATGGAAACATTGCTGAAATACAAAATGAACCAATGACATATGGACGCAAACTTGGGAATGGCACCATCGTGTCGTCGTCCGTCGCCCAAAAATCGCAATTTTAAGGTTTGTTTCGTGATAATTTAGGCGAAAACGCTAAATTTTTTGGTATTTTAGGAATAGTAGGAACAACAACATTCGTAGTGTCGTTGGCGCAAAAACGACAACACGAAGGCACCAATACCGACGAAAAAATACGCGACACGCACCAATTGACACATTTCTCGACATTTCAATCCTTGCAAGAATAAATACGCTCCCTCTTCGCATGTTTAAATTACTAAAGATAAAACTATTATTTCTGTAAATGCACGTATACGCCGAATAGACACGATATTATTAAGAATGGAATACAAGATGGTTCCTTTATTTAACGAACATCAAATATATAACTAAAAATTATATAGAGATTCTAAGTGTAAGTGAACACTAATATGACAAAAGTTCTAAGATGAACGTATGTGGTGCAAATGAGTATTTAACGTTTTTTCAGGCAGGGGTAGATATATACATGAGTTTATAGTTTTCACATCTTGAATGAATATTTATAATCCCTCTAATAATGTGATATAACTGTTTAGATGATTCATTCGTAAGTTTTTTGTTCCATTACTGGTGCTTACGTGTTCGTCGTAGTCTTATAATATATTAGACTAATGATGTATATACTGAGTATTTCTCTTGCAATTTTTGTTATATGGGTCAATATAAAAAATTAATAACTTATGTTCTTGGTCGCTTTTCACATTAATACATCGAATTAGACGTGTTTGACGTTGTATATTTTGTTTAATTTTTGCATAAAATATAACCATAAAACTTCCCTCTAGTTTTCTAGTGTTATTAAGTAAGTGATAAAAACTTTGTTTGTGTGTTCGACATTTTTTGGTGATACATCGTACAGTTTCCAAAGTTCACCTTGTAATCGAGTCTTTCATCATATATGCGCTAAAGGAATTAAATATGAGGATCATCAATGTGCCAGATATCTCGCGAGTATCGTAGACATCACGGAATAACCAAATCGTAACCACGATAAATTCCAATTGTTAGAGACTTCACGTATTCCTAATCTTGAGGTCGAGTTCAATATAAAACTAATCCCAGTCACAACTTCGATATCCCAAGCCCCGTATTATATGGCTTGACCCAAGTTGAAAGAACTCAAGATGCATTCCCATAATTTGTTGGATAAATGGTTCTTTAGACCAAGTCATTTACCTTGGGAAGCGCTTGTCTTATTAAAAAAATAAATATGTGTCATGTATCAACAACCATTCCAAACTATTTTTGGGAAAGTTATGTTCTCTAATATTGATTTGGTTATAAATATCACCAGATGACGGTCTAAGATGAATAAGTCGCAAATACGACTTTTGGTACTTGTTATGGCCAGTACGAGTTCTTACATTACATTTGGCTAAGTTAAATAATGCGGAAACAAAATTCATAAACTTGACAAAGTGAGTGTTTAAGTACTCAATGGAAGAGTTCATCATAGTGTTTATTGAAAAAATTCTACTACACTCGAGACCTAATGAGGAACACGTGCCACAACTAAAATTGATGTTTGCCAATGTTGAGTGATAAGGAATTGTAAACAATTTTGTTTTTCAAAATGTCAATTTTGGCTAGAAGAATTCATCTTCCCTGACCAGGAGTCAAAAATGATAATATCATGGTGGATCAAACAAAAATGGAAGTTGAGAAATAGAAGATCTCCCAAATAATGGTGACAGAAAATGGATTTGCCAGCTATTGTAGGAAGTTTGTGAAATAATTTTCTAGATTAGCCATGTCTCTGAATAAAATTACTCATAAAAGAAAAGGAATTAATATAGGCCAAGACGTGTGAGTTAGGTTTCCAAGAGTTAGAAATCAGGCTGATGACAGCGCCAATGCTCATGATTCCATAAGAAATCAACAATTTTGCTATCTATCATGATGGATCTAAACAAAGTTTCGACGGACTCTTGTTGCAACACAAGAAATTTTTCCGTACGGATAAGAAAGTTGAAAGATTATAAGACCCGATATCCTACATTTGATTTATAACTCACAATGACATATTTCGCGCTTAAGATATGGAAACCCTACCTATATGGAGTATGTTGCGACATATGCATGGAATATAAAACGCTGAAGTATTGTCTTACGGAAAAAATAATTATACATGTACCAAGGACGCTGGATGGAATTGTATAAGGACTATAACTTTGATATGAACTATTATATAGGTAAGCCTAATGGAATACTTTATTCACCTAGTCACAATTGTGAAGCGTCCTAAGAAAGTCTAGTTGAGACGCATGTTCGATAGAAAGATGTATGACAACTAGAATTCTAGCTAATTAAAAGAATATTAGATGCTTCTGGTGTACGTCCATTGGATTCTCGAAAAACCACGAAAGTTTTGAGTCTTCGAGTGTTTAAAGAGTTTAGTGAGTGGGCAATATTAAAACATATGAACCAAGAAAGATTCTTGTATCAAAAAGCTTATACACTAGATCAAGTGAGGATCTAGGTGTCTAATAAAAGAGTATTTCAGAGAGAGAGGGTGAGAGATGGTCGGCCAAGACCTAGAGAGAGCAAGTGCAAAAACGTATTTTCACATCTCAATATGAGACTCTATTTATAGAAGAATGAAATACAAGAAAGGGTAATTACCCTTTCCTATTGTATTAATGACATGATATTTGATTTCCTCTCCTCTTTCCTAGTACATGGCCGGCCATGTTAGTGCATTAGTGAAGGAAATTTGTTTCTTCGCTTAGCACATTTGTTTCCATCTCAAAGATATTCATTTTCTCTTTTCCTTTTAGGCAATTATCTTCGTAATTCAAGGAAAATGAATTTCTAGATATAATTTCCTTCTCTCATTGATGTTGGCCGAATTATTCATGCATGGGAGGAGCTTCTAGATGCTTCTTTATTTCTTTCTAAGAAAATTCTTATAATATTCATTGTATAATTAATATTGCACGAATAATGAAATTAATTTCATAATGCCTCAAACGGTTTCTCTGCTTTAGAAAATAATTTATATTTCCATCATATGAAAATATTCAAATCTTAGTTTGACATTCACATTATTCTATGTCCATGTGGACAAATATTCCATTTAGACTATTTTGGAAATTATGTCTAGTTCAATGATTAAGTTATTTTGACTTAGCTTCTAGTTTAACAAACTCTACTCGAATGACTTGAGATAGTGACCTCATGGACCCAAATGAACAAAGCTTTAACTAGGACCCTTGGACTCAAAGTTCACAAATTTTCTCAAGTCTAGTTTAATGCCAACTGAATCCACTAAAGAGTTGAGACTGAAAATCTCTCGGTTCAAATAAATACATTTTCTACTAAAAAATCTACTTATTTGTGATGAATGGATCCACTGAATATTATCGAATTATTACCCTTCATAAATATCATCAACTAGATTAGATTTGCAAAATTCCAATTTTACCCTTCTAGTTGTTATTTCCTTAATTTATTAGATACTTGTGAATAACTTAGAAACGATGTATTGACGAGGAGCTAACAAGTCACAATGTTTCATCCAAAAGAATTTTTTATTCAATTCGGACACCGCCTAGTAAATTTATTTACAATCCACGTAATAAAGCATAAGGTGATATACATTGTATTTAAGCAATCTTGTACATTGATTCCATATCTATGAGAGCTTCACAAAGTATACTCATGTCAACTTCATAACCCAATACATTGCGCATCTAGTTCACAAAACTTGGATCTAGAGTGTAACTTTCTCAAATGAATATATTGAAGTTATGAAATGACATGTCTCATTTCAGGATTAAAGTAAGCACGATGTAATTCATACATAGTGACCTTGATATACAAGATGTTAAATTTTTTGTTCTTACATTGTCTCTAAAGGTGCACTGGTCAATTCAGTATCTTCGGAAGATACACTTGAAGAACTATAGAGTTCCTAACTCTTTATGTCTCGTAACCAGACATCATAGATTCTTTCAACAATCATACTAGGATAAATAGTCCGTTGATCTTTAGATTCTGAATATTTCGTTTTAAGCAAACCTTGAAGAGTTTGTTCACGCAAATCGACATTTGACTCTTCATACGTTGTTAGATTTGATTAAGGATTATAAGAATATTGAATATCATAAATCTTCAATTAAACGAAAAAGGAATGAATGAACGTTTCAACTTTTATTATTTTAATAAGCAAATTACAATAAGGACTCATGATAGATTTATATTACATCGATATGCAAATAAATAATTTTCTTGTGGGCATCTATGCCAACACTATTATCACAATAAAGTTTCATGGGCTTGTCGACTTTTTGAATGACTTCCAAATACTTAAGAAATTTTCTAAGTCATTCAACCTCTTGGATGCTTCACAATCAGCATCATATTCTGCTTCGATTGTGGAGTCAACAATGTAAGATTGCGTGATGCTCCTCCAAACCAAATATCCACCATTCGGGATGAAGATATCTTGAAGTGGATTTCCTGGTATCATTTTTCCCTTGAAAATCAAAGTCGGTATATCCCGTCATAGTCAGATTACTATCGAAATTTGTAAGCATCAAGTTCCCAGTTCTCCAAATATACTTAAAAACATGTTAAACACCAATCCAATTCTTGGGTCCAAAGTTCGAGTCAAAGCGGCTTACCACTTCAATCTTAAAATAAATATATGGTCTATTACAAAACATATTATACATGTTGGGAGCATGATCCTTAGAGAGTGATTGCTTGCCTTAGCCAGAAATTAATCTCAGATAGGCTCTCCACATCATTGCCTATGAGTAGGATATCATTGACATATAAGACCAAAAACACAACCATGTCCTTGTTCACCAACTTATACACACAATCATCATATATTGATTGCTCGAAGATCGAATTTAATATTAAATAACCTAGATGCTTGCTTCAACATATAAAAATGGACTTAAGCAAGTCACATATTTTGGTCTCTATACATTCTTCCATGAAACCATCTAGTGGATCCATTTAGATGACCTCGTCAACATTTACATTCTAAAATGTAGTCTTGACATTCATCTGCAGATCTCATAATCAAGAGTTGCAACAATAGAAAGACGTTATAATTCTCTGACTTTACCACCGTCTATGTCCAACGTTCATGACATTTTCCATATACGAAAAGTTGTGCGAATCCTTCTCATGTGCTCCAAAATAAAGAGGTTGATATCTCTATTGATATTAGACATGACAAACAAGTAGGCACAATCCTTGACCCAAAGCAGAAAAACTTGGGGAATAAGACCTTTTATTTGGTCAAAGTATCATGGAAGAGAAAAGTCGTAGAACAAGCCACTTGAGAACTCGAAAGTGAGGTGTGAAAGAGGTATCCTACCTTACTCTAAGTTTCTAAGGAAGAAACTATTTTAAGGGGGTAGGGGTTGTAAATCTAGATTTTGTAGGAAAAAAAACAAGAGAAGGGAAATTATTTTTTCCAAACCCAAAAGCCAGCCCAAAACCCAAAAGAGAAAAAGACCATTCCTTCTGTATTATCTTTCTCCTCCCTTTTTTTCAGACGGATTTTTTTTAAAGAAAAACAAAGGGTTCATAAATAAAGAGAGAAAATGAAAAAGAGTGAAAGAATTGGGACTAGAAGAGAGACCTCGCCGCTGTAGAAGAGGGTTGCTCGTTTGAGATTCGTCGGACTAAAAGTCGATGCCGAAAGGACTAATTCCAGCCCAAGGTGCTCTCATCTCCAACTAGGTAAAGAAATTTACCAATAATCCCCAATTTTTGGATTTTAATGTTAGGGTTCTTGAAGACGAATTTAGGCTTTGGTTTTTGTAGTAAATTTTGTGGTTTATAGTATGTTTAAGCTAGATATTTAGTCTATTTAATGTCCAATTTGTTGGTTCGAGTTTGAAAAATAGAAAAACAATTGTATTTTGACTTGGTACCGAAATAGGATAAGGATTAAGTTTGTGTTTGGGATTATTTTATGCTAATATCTTTATTGAATAGTAAAAGTTTGGGGGTTTCTAAAACGTACAAGAACATGAAATTCAGTCAGATAATGAGTGAATTATGAATTTTTGAAGTTTATGTTTTAAATCTGTGAAATTTGGAAACTGAACTAGTTCTGTCACGAACACTGGATGTTTTTTATACGGTTCTTGTGATTAGAATTTGGTATGTTATATACCGTTCGAAAGCTACATATTTTGACTTTCTAATAACATTGGAATCGTGACGTTTTGTGAAGTTCAATTTATGATGAAGTTTTTGGTCACTGAACAAACCAACTCGAACCTAATAATCGAACCGTGGATTTTGTGATAGCTTATATTTTATTGATTTGTTGTTTATGAATGTAGAACTGGGATGTTATTACGATTGTTGATGTTTGTTTGTTTATGGTACATGGTGTTATTATGATTGAATGACTGATTTCCTTTGTGGTTATTATTATTTGATTACAGATTAATTTCGTAAACCACTCGACCGATTAAATCGTATAACATTGAAAATTGGATCCGAGACATAGGAAATTGTCGTTTATATGAACCTAAGAGGCTAAGGTTGTTATGTACACATATGTGAGTTCATTGATGGGGTTCAGTGTTTTGATCGGAGTGACTCACATGTTAGCCTCAAGATCCCGTCCAAGATCGTTTGTCTTAAGTAAATGGATTATTTACATTATACTTGTGCTTGAATTTGTAGCGAGACCATTGTCGAGCCAAAATTACTCAAGAGAGGATTAGACAGACGTAGTCTCGCCAAATAAGAGCATCGAGAGAGCTTTGACGATGGTCTAACTCGTGAGTTCTCAATTAGCGTAGCAGGGATTAGTCACTCGAGAAAGGTGCTACCAATGCAAATCAAAGCATCGACAATATTAAGCCCGCCGATGTGGCTATTACAGTTAAGTCCGAAGACCTAAATCAACTATTTACAAATGGAATACTCATGTTAACGTGCATTTTTTCGTGTTAGCAACCAAAAGAAGTTAAAAACCTTAAATTGTAATAACTAATAAAGATTAGACTTCGGCTACCCCTTTCTTGAAAATATAGTTTGAGTTATCCTTGATAGGTTTAAGTATAGAGTTCTTAAAACCCGACCATTGTTCTATGATATAACTATCCAATAGCTTGACTGGCTACAGCAAGGGAGACAAGAAATCATAAGTTTTCTCTTGAATTCAAGCCGAGAGTAGAACTGATGAGAGTCACATATTGAGCCTTCACCATAAAACACTAATGAGCAATTAAATGTGGGCACCCTAATTCTTTGGGATGTAATCCAAGATTATATCCTATAAGAAAGGCATGCATTTGGAAAAAATCCATATTTTAAATATAATCAAGTGTTTTTATTGAACTACTATCTTCTTTCGTTTCAATAACTAGATCACTTTCCAAAAATAGTTTTTAGGGATAAAAATGGATTAGGCACTCGACATTCCAAAAATAGTTCTTGTTTTTCTCATCAAAGCTGACCCTATATCGATTTAAGAAAGATGAGAGGATTAGGTATGAGCTTGAGCACTCCATGTGCAGGGTTATTTATATGCATGAATACTTTTGGAGGACAATGTTTCCCACTCAAAAGTTTCCTGCAAAGTGATCTACCATCTTGTTAACTAAATTATATTACTTCATTGTCTTCTAAGAAATCGAGATTTGGGCTCTGTTGTTTAATGTGACAATTTTAATCTCCTGGCCGTTTTACTTATTTTATTTTTAATTTTATTGTGTTTTTTTAAAACATAAAGTCAAATCAGGATTTAACAATCTCCATATAGGAGTTGAATATATTCTCTCTAACGCTTATATTCTATTGTGGTGTGGCAGGTTCAATAAGATGAGAACAGATATATTATTATGTAAGAAAGTCATCTATTTCATCAGACATTTATTCTCAACCTCTACTAAATCGAAGTGTGTTGATTTATTTTCTTTTTTGTTTTTTTACTAAAGCTTGGTTGACCTTAAATATGTTCAAAATCTCGAATTCGTAGCGTTAAAATTCGTAGTGTTTTTTTTTTAAGGAAAGATGTCTATGTATTCGTGGTGAAAGAGTGTGTGTTTGTTACGTTCCTCTTTTCTTTGATTCTTTCTATTTATGTATTTGGTGAATTTTTAGAGTAACACTTTCAATCTACTGCTCATAATTAATGATGCAATATAGCTTGAAAATATACAATTTAGTAAATATTTCGAAGAATTGCACAAAATAACGTTTTTTTATTGTTGATTTTCTCAAAATCCACCAAAATATTTTCTCTCAAGTAAATTTAATATGAAAATATGAAATACCTTTTAAAAATAAAAATAACACAAATGCCCTACATTAGATTACCGGCCAAAAAAATTAAAATTTTCGGGGTGAAACAATTTTTAGTTTTTTTAGTTTAATAATTTTTATAAAAAATAGATAGTAAGCGGTTAATATGGATATGAAATAAAATAAAATAAAAATTGTTTTAGTGATATTTTGGTCTTATGTACTTATATTTTGAAAAAAAAAATAGTTTTTAGTGAATTTTGAAAAAATCAACTATAGATGGTGGTGTTTTTTTTTTTTTTTTTTTAAGGCAAACTCTACTTGCAGTGGGGATTGAACACACGCACACCCACTTGGACGGGGTGTGTATTACCACTAGACCATCCTAGTTAGCACGCTATAGATGGTTGTGTTAATTTGGACAATTTCTCTAATATATATTGCAGGGATAACATAAATGGCTTCATGCGTTAACTCCACGGACAAAGAGAACATTATTTTCGTCTATATTGCCGTGTTTTATCAAAGTCTTTGTCCCTTTTTATTTCTTTGTATTAATTTGTTTGCAATTTTTTCCGGTCAATGCAATTTTTGCAGGTCAATGTAATTTTTAATTTTTATACTCTTAGTCCTAAATTTTGTTGCAATTATCAGTCGGCGGCATTTCAAAATTTGGTCTTTACTACTTTTTGTATACAATTCGTCGCATATAAAGAATTCACTTATTTTGGCAGAAAGTAGTGGTCCAAAACTCTATAGTATTGTCAAATGACAATTAGATGAATTAACATTAATGCAATTAATCGCACTGAAATATCGTAATACCACTTCATTTTCAGTTAAAAAATTGTGAATTCGATTTTCAAAACCAACAAAAAATTGTCTTCAAAATCAAAGCAATGATTTTCTAATGCAGCTTTTTTTTCAGTACCGATAAATAAGTAAAATAATTCTAAAATGTCAAAATTATCACAATTTTTTTACATATACGGAGAACTCTCGATATGAATGTATATGTCAAATCATATAAGATCTCATTTTTATACTATAAAAAAACATATATTCGCGAAAACTCATTCAAAACACTTTGGTCAAAACTTTAAAATTGCCTCTCTCCAGCCACACAAGATATGTGGGGTTTTGGTGACCAACCCATGGAATCCGACGATTGTCGATCGTCTACGTGCTAAAAGAGCACAGTCCTTCAGCAAATTCCTTGGCATTTCGGGAAGCGTCCGACATGAATTCGAAGAATAAAATCCGAGGCATATGACAATTAGATTTCGTGAAGATTTTGATTTTTTAGATTGTTTAAGAAATAGAATTTGTTACAAATGATGTTCTATATGATGAAATTTCTTCCGGACTTTTTAGAGATTTGGTGGTCCTTAATTTATGTTTAGATGTAATATGATTTGAAATTTTTGTTTAAGCTTTTAATTCTAATGCAAAATTCATGCAGATTTTAATTTTCTTTTTCTGTGATTGTTTAAGAAATAGAATTGTCTACAAATGATGTTCTTGTGAGTATGAAAATTTGTGAGATTTTGTTTTAAATCCAAAACTGAAATTTGGTTTAAAATTCTTTAAATGTTGCTATTTATTGGGAATAAATAAATGAAGAAACAATTAGTACATATTGAATTGACCTTTTTTTTGCTAATAATGGATGAAATAGAATTTGCTCAAAATTGAATGCAGATGACATCATATTTTTTGAGATTTTTTTTATAATCGAAATCTGGAATTTGGATTGTAATCTTGTAAATTTCGCTGTTGTTTGGTAATTAGTAAATGAAAAAAGTAGTTGCATGTTGATTGTGATTTTTTTAGCAAATAATGGATGAAATAAAATCTGTTTGAAATTTAATTGTGATGGCAATGGCATATATTGAGATTTTTTCGAAACTCGTGGATTATTATTTATTTGTTAATTATCTCAGATGGGAGATGAAGGCGTCCAAAAGCATCGTATTGTAGTTCTGGAGAGTATCAAACATTTCACGTGCAAGTATTTTGTTGATTGGAATGAGAGGTTGATGTTTCATTCGTATGAAGTTGCATTTTAGCGGAAATGACCCAAAGAAAAATGTGAACCATTATAATAAGTGTCTTACAAAGATAAGATATGTGAAAGATAATACAAGAAAACAAAAATGGAAGAAAGAGTTGTTGGCAAAGATGCGCACAAGAAAATTATTTATTTGCATATCGATGTAATAAAAATCTCTCATGAGTCCTTACTGTAATATGCTGATTAAATTAATAAAAGTTGAAACGTTCATTCATTCTTTTTTTGTTTGTTTGAAGATTTATGATATTCAATAGTCTTATAGTCCTTAATCAAAACTAACAACGTATGAAGAGACAAATGTACATTTGCGTGAACAAACTCTTCATGGTTTACTTAAAACGAAATATTCATAATATAAAGATTAACAGAATATTGATCCTAGTATGATTGTTGGAAGAATCTATGATGTCTGGTTACGAGGCATAAAGAGTTAGGAACTCTATAGTTCTTCTAGTGTATCTTCCGAAGATACTGAATTGACCACTGCACCTTTAGAGACAATGTAAGAACAAAAAATTTAACATCTTGTGTATCAAGGTCACTATGTATGAATTGCATCGTGCTTACTTTAATCCTGAAATGAGACATGTCATTTCATAACTTCAATATATTCATTTGAGAAAGTTACACTCTAGATCCAAGTTTTGTGAACTTTTGAGTCCAAGTATAGTAGCTCAAGCTTTGCTCATTTGGATTCATAAGATCACTATTACAGGTTATTAGAGTAGGTATGTTAAACTAGAAGTTAGGTCAAAATAAGTTCAAGTGTTGAACTACATGCGTTCTTTGAAAATGACTAAAGGGTATTTTTGTCCACATAAACATTAAATGATGTGAATGTCAAAATAAGATTTTGAATATTTTCATATGATAGAAATATAAATTAGTTTATAAAGCCGTGAAGTCGTTTGAGGCATTATGCAATTAAATTACATTCTTTGTGTAATATTAATTCTACAAAAGAATTGTCTTAAAGAAATAAAGAAGCATCTAGAAGATCCTCCTTAGATAGGATTTCGGCCAACATCAATTGAGAGAAGGAAATAATATGTATTATTATTTTTTGCATTATTGTATATTGGTAATTGCCAAAAAAAAAAGAGGAAATGAATTTTTTTGAGAAGGAAAAAATATGCTAAGTGGGGAAACAAATTTACCTTACTAGTGCTTCCATATGGCTGGCCATGTTAATAGAAAAAGAAGAGAAAAAATCAAATATTGTATCATGAATACAAAATAGAAAAGGGTAATTACTCAGGCGCGCGTCGGGCCCAGCGAGAGGTCCTGTCCTATGAGTCTGTCCCACCGGCAGGAAGGCTGAAATGTGCCTCGTCGCGTCTCATTCAATTTCTTTGCATTTCAACTGTATCCCTGCAGGTAAAACGTCAATGATAATTCTCTCGGATTTTGAGGAGATTAAGATGGTGGGTTCTTAAATTGAACAACGAAGAACAAAGGGGATCACTCAAGAACGATCGGGAGATCAGTAAAATATTTATTGATCTCTCTCTCTCTCAATTTCTCTCTGCCAACACAAGCACATAGGTAGAGGGGATTTGGCCGAGTGTTTATGATTAAGGTTTCGAAAAATCCTTTAAATAGAGAGCGAGCAGGCTTTTCTTAGGTCAAACTCATAGTCAAACTTAAACTCGTTATTCCTTTAAATTAATTTAAAAATTAATTTCTTGACCTATTTCTCTAATTATGGCCGAGTAACCTCTTTAATATTTCCAAAAAATATATTTGATTTATTTCTAAAATAATATTTAATTACTTTAGAACATATCATTTATTTAATGACAAATATTAATTATTTCATACTCTTCAACGTAGTACGAAACGAAAAAATATTTATTTTCATCTTATATTTATTTGAATCATCAGAATATGTTATTATCTATGATTCATTAAATAAATGTAATAATATTTATTTGATTACTTAGAAATTCATTTTCTTAGTGTAAATCATAATTTCAATGAGAAAACAAATCATTATAGTTCAATAAATCTGGTCCGAGAGCCTATCATTGAGACCTAATGAACCCACATGAACGAAACTTTAGAATAAAGATCAGACTCAAAAGTTCACAAACCTTTTCCGTCTTTTAATTCTATATATTAGTCGATTTCAATAAAGGATTAATATTGAAACTCTCTAAGTTCATATGCGTTTATTTTTTTTTATGTGACAAAATAATTCTTCGCACGATCCACAAAGTATTTTATGATACTACCCTTCATGTGTATCAATTATTCAGAGAAATGTAAAATTACCGTTTTACCCCTGAGTTATTATTTCACTAACTCCTTTGATATTTGTGAATGAGAAAAACATAGAGTGAGATGTCTTTACATGTCACGTGTTTTAATCAAAGAATGTTCTATTCAATACCAGGCCTGGTTTATTCACAGACTCTCATAACAAAGCATGGTGTGATACTAATGTATTAGCATTGTTTCAACACGAATTCTAATATATGTGAATCACATAACCCAACATGACAACGTTATGACTCCAACCGCCGGGTCAGCTGCAACTTCAATTTAGCCATTGCCCATTGACAAATCAATTGTCATAAGGTGTCACATCGATTATGCATTCACTTTAGGATTTAGGTAAGTACCAAAATACCTTTCGTATGTGATCTTGATGTTTCGAGGGATTAAACGGTTTTATCTCGAGCTTCAGAGTATCACAGATCTTGTTCAATATTTTTTGTAAGATATCACGAACGAAACACAGAGTCACAATTTTCTATATCACAAGATAAGATATCCTAATTCATTCAAACAGTTATTACTCAGATTTGATTGTCGTATCGATCTTTAGATTGCGAACTAATGTTTAAACTAGTCACAAGGGGCTATATTGTCAAGTCTGTACTTAGCAGCCATTTCGTCGATGACAGTTTCAGAGCGTAGCAAATATACATAAACACAATCTTAACGAAGAATTAACATTAATTTTATTTAATGTTTCAGCAAAAACTAAATACAAAGTATTTATAATGTCTAATATCTCCCTTGTGGGCACCAATCCCATTGTCTGTGTTCTTCCTGAATGGTGGATCTGTTGTTTGGAGGAGTATCAAGCAATCTTGCATTTCTTACGCCACCATGGAAGCAGATGCGGCTGTTTATGAAGCATCCAAAGAGGCTGTATGGCTTAGAAAATTCTTTAAGTATTTGCAAGCCGGTCCAAATGAGCCCATGAAACTTTATTGTGATAATAGTGGGGTTATTTCTAATTCAAAGGAACCTTGAAGCCATAAGCGCTCTACGCATATTAAGAGGAAATACCATTTGATTAGAGAGATCGTGCAGCGCAGAGACGTGGAGATGAAGAAGATCTCAACGGTAGACAACCTTACAGATCCATTCACGAAGACCCTATCCCACAAGGTCTTCAACCAACCCCGAGAAGGATTAGCATGAAGGACTACTCTCATCTTCTTTGAGTCAAGTACCAGTTTGTTGACAAAGATGCCCACAAGAAAATTATTTATTTGCATATCGATGTAATATAAATCTCTCATGAGTCCTTATTGTAATATGTTGATTAAATTAATAAAAAGTTGAAACGTTCATTCATTCCTTCTTTTTTTTTTTTTTGAAAATTTATGATATTCAATAGTCTTATAGTTCTTAATCAAACCTAACAACGTATGAAGAGACAAATGTAGATTTGCGTGAACAAACTTTTCATGGTTTGCTTAAAACAAAATATTCACAATCTAAAGATCAATGGACTATTGATCCTAGTATGATTGTTGAAAGCATCTATGATGTCTGGTTACGAGACATAGAGAGTTAGGAACTCTATATTTCTTCCAGTGTATCTTCCAAAGATAATGAATTGACCAGTGCACCTTTAAAGATAACATAAGAACAAACCATTTAACCTCTTCTGCCTCGAGGTCACTACGTATGAATTGCATCATGCTTACCTTGTATTGTGAATAAATGAACTGCGTGGTATCCTAAATTAAGTAATAACTTTATTTGGATGAAACAATATGACTTGTCGGCTCCTCGTCAATACATTGTTTCTAACTTATTCACGAGTGACAGATGAGTTGAGGAAATAACAATTAGAAGAGTAAAATGGTAGTTTTATAAATCTCATCTAGTTGATGATATTCATGAAGGGTAATCATAGATAACATTCAATGGATCCACTCAACATAATTAAGTTAAATTTGCGTAGAAAATAAATTCAATTAAACCGATAGATTATGAGTGCTAATTTTTTAGTGGAGTTAGTTGATATCAAGCTAATACTCGAAAAAAAATTGTGAACTAGTCCAAGTATAGCAGCTCAAACTTTGTTCATTGGGATCCATAAGGTCACTATTACATGTCAATTAGAGTAGGATTGTTAAACTAGAAACTATGTAAAAATAAGTTCAAGTGTTGAACTACACGTTTTCTCGTAAAATGACTAAAGGGTATTTTGGTCCACATGGACATAAAATGATGTGAATGTCAAATTAGATTTTGAGTATTTTCATATGATGGAAATATAAATTAGTTTCTAAAGCCGAGAAGTCGTTTGAGGCATTATGAAATTAATTTCATTATTTGTGCAATATTAATTATACAATGGGTCTTTTAAGAATTGTCTTAAAAGAAACAAGGAAGCATCTTGAAACTCCCCCCTAAATAGAATTTCGGCCAACATCAATTGAGAGAAGGAAATATTATCTCTTATTATTTTGTGCATTATTGTATATTTGTAATTGCCCAAAAGAAAAGAGGAAATGAATTTATTTGAGAATGAAACAAATGTGCTAAGTGAGGAAACAAATTTCCCTCACTAATGCTTCCATATGGCCGACCATGTTGATAGAGAAAGAGGAGATAAAATCAAATATTATGTCATGAATACACAATAGGAAAGGGTAATTATCATTTCTTGTATTTCCTTCTCCTATAAATACAGACTCACATTGAGATGTGAAAATAAGTTTTTCTTTCTCTTGTTCTCTCTTACTGGCCGATCATCTCTCTCCCTATCTCTCTAAAATATCTCTTTTATTTTGGCACCTAAGTCCTCATTAGACTTAGGCTTAAATTAGCTCTTTAGCTCATAGACTTGTTCTTGAGTGATTGTGTTTAATTTTGCCCACACACAAATTCTTCAAACCCTCTATAGAATGTTGTAATAGAAATCTTATGTTACTCGAGTTCACGACTAGGTGTGAAGGAAACGAGTAAGATCAGTTGATCAACCTTTCCTAAGGCTCCTCAAATATCAAGCTACAAGAAAGGTTAGTCTTAAATAATTATATGACGTTTTTAAATAATATGATGTTCATGCACTTTGCCCAGGTTAGTAAAATTGTTTTACGTGTACATAAATTTTTCTATTCCCCCATTAACTTGTTAATGAAATTTTTACTTAACCCTAGACCTATTCGAACAAGAGTAAGACTATGATGAAAGAAACAATCCATCAAGAGATGCGTGGGAAGACGAAGAGTTGTATTAGCCAACGAAAAGAAGTTGTTAAGAGGCCGCTGCACCGACTTGGAGATCAGGATCTAAAGGAGGTTTGGGATCTCCGCCGGAGATGGGATCGAGGTCAATTGTGGGTTATGGACCACGAATCTCGCCCTTTTTCTATCTATAAGAGCATGTTTTTCTATACACGAGACTGTTCCAGCCATAAATAAAAGTCGCATCATTTTCAAAAAATGATGCATAGAATTGTAAAAATTAATAAGTGAAATATGTTATTTAACGTACTTAATATGTATTTTGTTTGACATAGTATGTTTTCATGATTTATGATCCTGGCATCCACTTCTGTCCTTGTACGAGTTTCAAAACAGTTACCTAAAAAAGATGTTGTCGACACACAAGCATACGTCGATAGTCAACGTGAAGTTTGGAAAGTGTACGAATACACCATCATGTTTGACGGGTGGAAAAGACCGTCTCAGTTGAGTATTATTAAAGTTATGGTATATTCAGCTGCTCAAACCATGTTCTTAAAGTCCATTGATATGTCAAAAAAGGTATAAATTGGGATTATATCTACAAAGTCTTGAGTGAAGTGATTACCAACATCGGATGACACAATGTCATTGAAGTTGTCATGGATAACAGATCGACGTATAAAAAAGCGGGGATGAAATTGACGAGGAATTTTAACTGCTATTGGACACCGTGTGCCACCCATTACATTGATCTTATGTTGAAAACATTAGTAATCGAGACACCATTGCAAGCCTTGTGCATGACGCTAGATACATCACAAAATTCTTCTACAATTATGCTATTGTAGTGACCAATATGAGGAGCAACATGAAGTTGATATCGTTCTTCTCGGTCCTACAAGATTTGTTACCAAATACTATTTCAAGCTTCTGTGGCAACAAACAAGGGTTGAAACAAATGTTCAGTTATGATTGGTGGGAGATTGCGATGTTTTGTGGAACCACAACATGAAATTTAGTTGAATATAAAGTTATCAATCCGACTTTTTGGTTATATCTTGATGGAGTGTGTAAGGTATGACTTCTGTTACGTAGTTGAGTAATAAAATTTTTGTTCACTGACTAAATTTTTCATTTAATGCATCAAGTCCTCGAGCCCATGTATATAACTCTCGATTCGTGGACATAGAAGTCGTTCCAAAGTTAGGTGTACTTTATCACATCTTCAATCTGATGAAGGAGAACTTGGAGAAGATACCAAACAAAAGATCGATTGTCGATATCGTTATCGACATATGAGAGAAATAACTTTGTCAGCCATTGCACTAAGTAAGTTATTACTTGAATATGAAGTGTAAATACAATCCATAAACTAGAATGAGGCTAGAGCATCTAACTTATCTTACAAACGTATTTGAGGTCTTATATCCACATGATGATTGTTCCATTCTTCGAAAAGGTACGTAATAGTATATTTTATAATTTATTGCACACTATATTGACATCTCATGTTCACAACTAATTACATTTCGAGATGCACGTGGACTTTTTGGAAAGAAGAGTGTGGTATTTAACCGTGAGAAGATGGTTGTATGTATGTAATGATATGTCTGTCTCGAGTTTCTTAGCATTAATTTATTTTTTCTGTAGCCGAACGGTGGAACATGTTCGGAATTGAGACACCTTTATTTACGGCGGTTGGTCATGTAAATTTTGTCACAAACTGCATCCTCTCCGGCTTGTGGGAGAAATGACATTTTTTCCATCAGAATTATCTTTTCCGATTTTCATATTTTCTCTGTCAAATTTCCATTCGGCAACCGATATTCTCGTATTTTGGAGTCAGCGATCGTTTATCGGCATTCGGCTATTCGACCCTTGAAGAAAATAAGTAATTAGGCCATTTAAACTTGTAAGTCTGTATATAATTAACATAAATATTAGAAAAATTGTTATTAAAAATTATTTACATGCATGATCTATAAGGGTAAATGTAGATATTAGTCCTAAATAATATAGAAGATTTGAAAATAATGCACGTTTTGTAAACAAACCCGACTTTAAGAGATAAAAGGCCTAGAACAACATATAAAAATCGGACCTTTTTTTTTAAACACACATATATTTGATAAATATTTTTGGATGTTTTGGAAAAAAGAGGCCTAAAACGGTTGCTTTACTTCTTTTATGGATGAACCAGACATGTTTGTAAATAATAGGTAAGTAATCGGCTCAATAGATTTACACTCACCGAACATAATTTTTTTTCTACATAATTGTTTATTTACAGATTATTTTACATTATTTACTTGTAACAAATGTCTAAGAATTTGATGCCACGTAAGCATTTAAGTTATTTATTAATAATGAATGAAACACTGACTATATTCAACTTCATAAAACATAATTACCAAATTTTTGTTAGAAGTAAAAGTCCAGTATTTACGTCAATTTTACATGTGTACATAAATGACTCGTTATTTATATATGAATTACGAAAATATAGATATGCAGATAATTGATTTTTTTAATCTTCATTCATATAATATCTTAGCATAAAAAAATCCAACATAAGTTTGGCACATTTATTTATATATAAATTATTAGTGAACATTGTTATCATATACTACCATCCTTGTTTAGAATATGGTACCAAAGTTTGTTTTAGGCCTTTTAGTGTTTCTCTTTTATTTTTCCTTTTATTTTTAATGTAGTTTGTAGCTATCTTTCTCTAATCAATCAATAATAAGCTTAGTATACCATTGATTTAAGCTTATGACCAAATCTTTGGATTATAATAAGTATAAATACTCAGAAATAGTAATAATCTCACTTTGGACGAAAAAAGATAATGAAAACAAGATTAGAATACGAGCTCGTGCTTATTAATTGTTAAAATTATCACGTGACACTCGATATAAAAAATGATAACTTTCGTGCTTAACTTAAAGAGATGTAAAATTGCACTTAATTTATTTAGGAGGCGAGATTTTTTGCTGTGATTATTCTTATGAGCACTTGTCGTTTATCACAAATACAAATAATTATTTAACGGAAAAGATAAATCAGTCCTCACTCTAAATGTGGTGAGAGTTTATATAACAAAAAAGATTATGTAAATAAAAAACGTTACGTAAATTTCAAAATATTCAACATTATATAAATTTTTTGTAAATACCAAACAAAAATTGTTTACGAATTTTTTCGGACTATTTTATTCAAAATGTCTTTCCCGCCTAGACATCCCGCCGAAGTTATAAATTTTTTTTAATAACAGTAAACGAAAACTGATCCTACACGTCATAAATGAGGAAGTAATTAACAACATCGAATAAAATTTTCAAATCCACATAAGTAAATGAAGTAATTTAGGAGAGAGAATTCATTATTTCAGAAAGAAGAAAACATATGCAAACATTTTCTCCCAAAAATATTTTCAATGAATAAAACGAAAACAGTGAAGAACACATAGTATTGAACATCAAAATATACTATCAATCGGAAAAGTACACAAATATGTTTATGTACTAACACTAAACAGTAAACAAAATACGATTCATAACAAAAAACAGTAAACAACTTTTGCTTATAAATTGTAAACTGATTAATCAAAATTTGTTTACTGGTAAAAAAACATAAAAAAAATATTAACCGGATTCAGAGTGTGAGAATCCTTCAATGTTGAAGAATTCCATCCCGAGCAATAAGATGAATAAAAAGATTTCGTAAAAATTGATGTTCTTCCAAAGAACAGAAGAACTATAGCACTAGTAAACGGAAACCGCGATAGAAAGAAAGATAAATATTGTTAGTAATTTTGAATAATAAATTATAAATCCAAAATTCAGAATTAGTCAATGCCATAACAAAAATAATTCATTAACTTCATCAAAGATCGGCGAAAAAGGAAGTAACCGGCACTGTTAATTACCACAGTTAAAAAAAAATAGTATACATTTTTATTTCCATTTAAAACCTAAAAAAAGCCGGTAATCAATAAACATAAAAAATCGCATTAAAACTTAAGAATTTTCAAATCTTAAATAACTTACTCGAATTGAAAGTCAATTAATCTTGAAAAATTTTAAATTTCAAATCCTAACACTCAACCGTGGAATCATTTACGAAAATATTTGTGAGGGTATTTTAAACTCAATTTAATTGTAAACAAAACAATATGGATATTACACAAAATTAACAAAACATTAACTATATTAAAATTAAAGAATTCAAAAATGGATAAATAGCTAATTTTTTTTTTTTAAAAAAAATACCGTTTCTTCATATCAAGAGCGCTCTTCTGGGTCACATAAAACGTCGGGTCTCAATGTGTAAAGATGTATCACATTATATCATAATAATACTATTTTCTTTTTAATTTCATTAGTTTCGATTTGATTAACAAACATCACTGCTTCTTTCCAATAGTTCAACATTATATCTTAAATCGTTGTAAACAAGATTTATATTTAACAGACACGATTTTTTCGAGATACGAGCCGCAATATATGGTATTACGAGATTAAAGTAGTTACGTAAATATATATTAGAAGTATAATAAGCTGAAACCCAAGCACAAATACGATTAAAGCCACGTATGAAAATATATAGTTAAAAAGCCGAAAAACAAAAAAAAAAGTGTTATTGTGAGTTTGTGTTTCAGTTCGACTTCGAGAGAGCGAGGGACTGAAAATATTATAATTATCATCGAGCGTGAGAGAGCGAGAGAAGTTATCTCCGCCAAATCAGAACACACTTCGATCGTCTCCTTTTGATCTCTCTCTCTTTCTCTCTATTCGGCGATGGGAAAGGCTGTGACTGCGACGGCGGTGATCTGCACCGCGGCGGCGTGCGCTGCGGTGGCCCTGATTGTGCGGCGGAACATGCGGAAATCGGCGCAGTGGGCGCGAGCGATGGCGATCGTGGCAGATCTCGAGGAGCGCTGTGGAACTCCTCTCTCGAAGCTCGTCCATGTCGCCGACGCCATGACCGTCGAGATGCACGCCGGCCTCGCCTCCGAGGGCGGTAGCAAGCTCAAGATGCTCATCAGCTACGTCGACAATCTTCCCACGGGGTAACGATTTTACGATTCCGATTCTCTATTTGATCCGATTCGATCCTCAATTTTGAAGCTTTTGATTAATTGGCTTTGATGAATTCAATTGTGCATCGGAAGGTTCATTTTAGGATTTAGGATGATTTTGCATGTCGCGGCGGCGTGGTTTAAATTGAATTGCTGTGGATAATGTTGATTTTGAGTATTGCGTATTAAATGATATATTATTTTTTCTTCCTGTTCGTAAAGATGGGAATAAAAAGTTATTGGTGGATTTATGTCAATATTTGTATGAGCCGATTCTTTTTCCCCTTCCAAGTCTTTACTCTATGTCTCTTGTAATAGGCATGAAACGGGATTGTTTTATGCGTTGGACCTCGGGGGAACAAACTTCCGCGTCCTGCGAGTCCAGTTGGGGGGTAAGGAAGGTGGAATTGTCAATCAAGAATTCGCCGAGGTTTCGATCCCTCAAGAGCTCATGGTTGGGACTTCCGATGTAAGTGTAATTTCATATTTCCAATGTTAAATTATTGATGTTTTATGCGCTGCTAATGCGTGAAAGTTGTCCTGAACTTGTTGGTATGACTTCTTATTGTTTCAGGCGTTGTTTGACTACATTGCGGCTGAGCTTGCAAAGTTTGTTGCTGAAGAAGGCCCGGAGTTCCAACTACCTCCAGGCCGGCAAAGGGAACTGGGTTTCACCTTCTCATTCCCAGTGATGCAAACCTCAATTGATTCCGGGACTCTCATCAAGTGGACGAAAGGCTTCAACATCGAGGACGCGGTGAATATTCTCTTTTTAGCTTTTGTTCCATACATATTGTTTATATTTTCGTGTTGTGGACCATTTTTATACCCATAACTCATTATATTGGTTTTGACTTGATAAAAATTAAAATAGGGATCTTATTAGCAAACTTCTAAAAACAATATGTCTGGATTAAATAGTATAAACATTATTAGCTATAGTATTAAGCTTTTACACTTGTATTATAAAGTCCTAAAGGAAGTTCCCCTTCACCTCCACCTAGATTCGCGTGAGCGGGTGTTTTGTTGTCTGCCGTAAAGCTGTCTATCAGAATTGTAGAAGTTAGAACTATTGTCATTGATTTTGTGGGATTTTGTAGATTGGCCAAGATGTTGTTGCTGAGCTGTCTCGGGCAATGGAAAGACAAGGTCTTGACATGCGGGTGTCAGCTCTGGTAAACCCTTGCTCGTTCGTCATCTTTTTTTTTTGAGGAAGCTCATTCATCATCTTCTTTGTAATGTTATTTCCATTATAGGCCTGAGTAATTCTACTTTTTATAATCGACTTTTTATTTTACCAGGTCAATGACACTGTAGGGACACTCGCTGGAGGAAGATACGAAAACAATGATGTTGCTGCTTCTGTGATTTTAGGCACTGGAACAAACGCGGCCTATGTGGAGCGTGCCAATGCTATACCAAAATGGCAGGGTCTTCTGCCTAAATCTGGTGATATGGTCAGTAGTGATTGGCTAAAGATATCCTTAAATCTAGGGATACGATCGGGTAAATGTAGAAACTAAAATTGACTGATATCTTCTTCCAGGTTATCAACATGGAGTGGGGTAACTTTAGGTCATCCCACCTGCCACTGACAGAGTATGATAACGCATTGGATATCGAGAGTCTGAATCCCGGGGAACAAGTAAGATATTATAGGAATTATTTTTCCCCCGGTTTTTTCTTAGCTTCTGGACCATTTAATTATCTTATATATTCCCTGTTGTCTTCAGATTTTCGAGAAGATAATTTCTGGAATGTATTTGGGAGAAATTGTCAGGAAGGTTCTAATTAGGATTGCTGAAGAGTCTTTCCTCTTTGGCGAGTCTGTTCCGGAAAAACTCAATGTTCAGTTTGTACTGAGGTATTGTCTCGGCCTTTGCTTACAGCATGACTTCTACTTTCCGCTGACCATATTGTTTCTTTCAATACATGAAAAATAATTGTTAAAACTTTTAAGGGTAAATTATTGATTTAGTATACTCGTTTGTGGTCATGAAGCTGAAGAAAAGAGCTTGTTAAGTTTTAAATGATCTCGATGTAGTTAAATGGTGCAATTGGAGAGATTCATATACCTCCTCGAACTGTGGACAGAGTTTTCGATAATATTATTATCTGCATTCCCCGAGTCATATTAAGAATAGACTGATTATTTACTACTACAGGACGCCTCACATGTCTGCGATGCATCACGACACTACATCTGATCTCAAAGTAGTCGGTGAAAAATTGAGAGACGTCTTGGGGGTACGTACTTAACGCCCCCAAGTTTTCTTTTCTTTGCAATCACTCTACACCGTTATTTTCCAAGTCATATAAAATGGTTATTTTGTTTCATCAGATATCGAACTCGTCGCTGGCCATCCGAAAACTGGTGGTGCGGATCTGCGACATCGTGGCATCGCGTGGGGCCCACCTGGCTGCGGCGGGCATTCTGGGTATTCTGAAAAAGATCGGGAGAGACACAGTGGAGGAGGGGGAGAAGCAGAAGAAGACGATCATAGCGATGGACGGAGGGCTGTATGAGCACTACGGGAATTACAGCAAGTGCCTGGAGACCACCATAACAGAGCTGCTCGGCGAAAAGGTGGCGGAGACAATCGTGGTCCAACACTCCAATGACGGCTCTGGAATCGGAGCTGCCCTCCTTGCAGCCTCTCACTCCCAGTACATCGGAGCCGACGAGAATTAGCCATTCAGTCAATATACTTTTCTGCTTTCGAGTTTTTTTTTTTTGTTTCAGCCACCCGACACCATTTTTTCTTCTTTAATTATTTAGCCCATCGTTTCTTGTTCTCATTTTCGCCCGTCTAGGAAGTTTAATTTAATCTAGAGATCCAGGCGGGACCTGCAAGCGGTGCGATATTTCTGCTTCGGCCTGCGCATTTTTGTCCTTCTTCCTTTTTCTCTTTTTTGTTCTCCATGGAAATCCATGTCTTTGCTACATAAAACATATAATAAGGAGATGCTACTTCATATGACAGTATTTATTTTCGGACTATGACGTTGAATTCTAAATTTCTACATTGTTTTGCTTCGCTTTAATCCATGGATAGTTACAGTTCGATGTATTTGATTTAGTGATGCGGTTTTGGCTGCAAGCATAAAGAATTTTCATTTAAACGTAGCTTTTCCGTTTTGTTTAACCCTCTTTTATATCCCGGGAACTAAATCTTGATATTGCTTCAAATTGAGATATATCTATTTAAATACCCTCAATTATTGATGCTTCTCGCTCCAGCGATTTCGGGCTGATACACAAATAAACATAATTCAATACAATTTTTTGAAATATTGTTGAATTTGCACTAGTTTGACGCAACCAAAATTACGGCGTCAAATGCAATGAGAACCTTTTGTGTTTTATGCCATAGGTTAAACCACATATGAGAAAATCTCCATACAATTTCAACCCATTTTTTGGGGCACAAAATGGAAAAACTAAAAAAAAAAATGGTTTTATACCCAACGTTTTGTAAACAAGTTGTAAATAACCATTGTTTTTTATTTACATTTTTTTACAGTTAACTTTTGGTCAAGTTTATCTTAATATTCTCTTAATTTTCAACATTTTTGGGTATTTTCGTTTGTAAACGAATTTCTCTGGCTATTTACGACTAATTTACAAAACGTTGGGTATATCCAAATTGGTCTTAACTTAGATGGACATATGCTAAAATTACCCAAAAGCTAAATATAGTTGTAACCGTGCCGGAATCCTCCGATTTGCGCAATTTCAACCCAATTTTCCAAAATTACCTTAGTGTTATCCTCTAGTTTAGTAATTCTGCTAGAGAGTACGATCTATTGCCCTGCTTTAAAATCATGCTGGTTGAGGAAGTGAATATTTCATCCCTTGTTAACATGGCGAGCATTAGTAAAACGCTCTACTCCAAAAGTTGACATCTCACAAAGAATCATTGAGCGTTGGCCTAGTTGATCGATGAAAAAGTTTGTTTTCTTTGTTCGTGATCTTTGCATAAGATTATCCTTAGTTCAAGATGACGAAAGAAAAGGATTGTATGCTAATCTTGTAAACATATCCAAGATCAGTATGCTCGTTCAAGGCGAAGAGACTCTCAAAGAATTACATTAAATGTCACATGCGCGACCAAATTTGATCGCTTAAGAACAAGAGGCCTTAATCTAATAATTTTCCATGTTTTTTGCTGAACAAATAACAGTTTGTGTCTCCTTGAAATTATGATGCTAATAACATAAGAAAACCATGTTTCAGTTAGCATAGAATGAGTAAAATAAAAATCGTAAAAAATTCTACATGCTTGTTCTAAAAACTTCAGAGCTACAAAGCAGACGTCAAAATGAGTAGGCGACCAAATATCTAAAATACAAAGTACCCTGATACTTCAAAGCTAAAACATCAAGACCAAATAGCAACTAAGATTGCCAACGACCTTATAAAAGGTTGAGCAAATATGATCAAAATACAATTTAGACTATTTAACAAATCCCAATAAACTACTTGATATTGTATAGGGTATAATGTCTTGTCCGTGGATCCAATGGTTGTATGTCCCAAACATAAGCACATGAAAATGCCAACCTCTCAAAGTAAGACAACTGAACAAATTGAGAATAGAGGCCAACGGTTTGGTAAAACAAATAATAAATATGCCTTTGACGGCACTATTTTTTACGGAGTTCTAAAATAAATCCAGAATAGTCGTGCACCAAAAGAAAAAAAAATATATATTTGCTAGATCTTCCCTTAGTTGAGCATTCTTATGCAGCTCGACTTGCCTCATTTGTAATATTTGTTTATCAATAAGCATGATATAGCTAACTGATCTTTAGCTAATTCTGAAACATAGATTCAACTTTACGTGAGCTTTTTCTTCAAACGAATTAATGTGCAAGCCATGTTTATAAAGCTTTAATTGGGCTAAGATATTTTTTTAATTTTTTTTTAAATAGATAAGATAAAAATAAGTTTTACATAATTTTAAATGTTTCTTTTTATAAGAAGGGTAGCGGCTGACCTACAAATTCCACCAGAGGGTTTGTATAATTACTAGTATACCAGATTTGATGCAACAGCTAATATTTAGTTATTATTAAAAAATAGTCTCGGATACTAAATAAGTTTTTGTTATCGATAATATTTTCCCGCTCAAAACAAAATGCAAAAATACAAAAATATTTTGGACCCAACTCGACGCCAACGTCAACGCCGACGCTCACGCCGACGCCAACGCCAACACCAACGCCAACGCTAACGCCAACACTAACGTCAACGCCAACGTCAACGCCAACGCCAATGTTAACGCCGACGCCAACGCCAATGTTAACGCCGACGCCAACGTCAATGTTAACGCCGACGGCCATGCCAATGCCAACGTCAATACCAACGCCAACGCCACTTCAACAGTGACACATTCCAACGCCAATGCCACCTCAACGGTGGCACATCCCACCCAACGCCAACGCCACCTCAACGGTGACACATCCCAACGCCAACGCCACCTCAACGGTGACACATTCCAACGCCAACGCAACTTCAATGGTGACACATCCCAACACGCTATAAATAACCAAGCTCAAACACAAAATGAGAGACTTTTTGGACGGATAAGAGAAAAACCTCACAATAAATTCTCTCCAATATCATTCTCTCTACCGAAAACATCTCTAGAGAACATACACACAAAATCCAAGATCAAACACAAAGGAGGAATAAATTTTATTCCCTTCTCTCTAGATTGGAATAAAAAATATTCACTCATTCTCACACCCAAAGACTTCCGGGTAAAATTTCATCCTCTCTATACGAGTATTCAAGAATTCGAGAAAATCATTCTCGTGTTATTCAATCTACAAGAGAAAAATATCATCGTTTGTTCCACAAATTTGAGGGCACGTGGCAGAACTCACACTCACCACGTGTCCACAAATGTTAATCTAAAAAAACGACTTAACATTTTGGCGCTAGAAGAAGGGGTACCATACTTGACTCTCCACCAGCAAAATCCACTTTTCTCAGCTCAAGAGAAAGTCTCGCAACCACATGCAAAAAATTGTTATAACGAAGCACCACCATGCCAAGCCGAACTACGCTCTTCGATAACGTCACTCTTCGCTGAGCGCGGAGTTCCATACACAAGCGCGAGTGCAAAAGCGAAGGCCCTCATCGACGAGTGTCAACCCGTTGACGAACGCCATTCTAGCAACCAGCCCAAACAAGGTTGCCCAAAGGCACGTCGAGCGGGACGACCAAACGCCGAATCGTGCTAATACCTGCGAGAATGTTGTTAGGTAGTGTGGAACTCTACGCACGAGCGCAAGTGCAAGGGAGACATATGCTGACGCGAAGGACCTCGCCAGCGAGTGCCAACACGTCGACGCACGCCGTCTCAGCAACCAACCCGAACGACGTTGCCCAAATGCACGTCGAGCGGGATGACCAGATGCCGGATCGTGCGACTACCTTCGAGAGCGTTGTTGCTCATCCAACATGTAGCATGACACTATACGCACGAGTGCAAGTGCAAGGGAGACAGCTGCAGACGCAAAGGACCTCGTCGGCGAGTGCCAACCTGTCGACGACACCGTCCCAGAACCAACTCGAACGACGTTGCTCAAATGCACGTCGAGCGGGATGACCAGATGCCGGATCGTTCGACTACCTTCGAGAACGTTGTTCCTCATCCAGCGGGTAGCATGATACTCGACGCACGAGTACAGGTGTAGGCAAGAGAGGTGCAGACGCGAAGGACCTCGTCATCGAGTTTCAACCCGTTGACGAACGCCATTCCAGCAACCAACCCCAAACGACGTTTTCCAAAGGCACATCAAGCGGGATGACCAAATGCCGAATCGTGCGACTACCTCCAAAAATGTTGTTCCTCATCCAGCGGGTAGCTTGGCACTCTATGCACGAGCGCATGTGCAGGCAAGATAGGTGCAGACGTGAAGGCCCTCGTCGACGAGTGTCAGCCCGTTGACGAACGCCATTCCAGCAACCAACCCAAACGACGTTGCCTAAAGGCACGTCGAGCGGGATGACCAAATTCCGTATTGTGCAACTACCTCCAAGAACGTTGTTCCTCATCCAGCGGGTATCATGGCACTCTACGCACGAGCGCATGTGCATGCAAGACAAGTGCAAACGCGAATGACCTCGTCGGCGAGTGCTAAACCGTCAACAAACGCCCTTTCAGTAACCTACCAAAACGACGTTGCCCAAATGCATGTCGAGTAGGACGACCAAACAGAGCGCCTCGAGAATAGTCTTCTCTTGCTATTCGATGAATTTACAAAGATAGAAAAACAAGACCGATGAGGCGCCACGACAAAGTAAATGGACAAGTCAGCGAACGAGGACAGCCTTCCATGAAGGGATACGACAAAAAAAAATCGAATATGATGATGTGCCCAATATGAACATGTTAAAGAAAAGACATCAGCATCAAAAGGGGCGGATGAGCACCCAAGAGCATGAACATGTACACCAATGTCTAAGAGTTCATCAAAACGAAGAACATGAAAACTTGCGTCCGCGACACGGCGTCACCCGCTCCGCGTCCAAAATGAGACCCGACTTTTTGAAGTCAACATTCGTACGTTTAGGGCAATATGAAGTGGTCGCCAAAAGTGAGGGACGAGAAGATTCTCGCCACCCCGACGCTCTAGGTCCCCCAGACGTCTAGAACCACTCATGGACCTAAGACGCTACCTTCAACGTTCAATGGAAAGTTCCCCGACGACAAACCATTCCAAACTCAAGAACAAAAAGAGGTCGCCCTCGTCGTAACGACCAAACCTTCAGCCCCTGCTCTGCGCGCCACAAAGAAGTTCGGGAGCTATGGGCGGCGCAATTATGAACTCCTCTTATCGGAAGCGGGATGAAGGGAGTAGATTTTGCGGTCGTTGCACATGTGCTCACTGACGACGTCGGAGGGAACTTTGACCCACCCGCCATGCCACTATACGATGGAAGTTCAAACTCCTTATACCACACCTATCAATACCGTACAAATATGAGGATGACCGGACAATTGCCCTCGACCATTTGCCAAGATTTTTGCATCAACACTTTGTGCAAATGTTTTCAAAGACTTGAGCGAGGGATGGTTCAGTCGTTTGAAGACCTCTAAGAGAGGTTTCTTACACGATTTTCTACCTTCATAATACGGAGTAAGGAAAAGTTCTACCTCGTGACGATCAAGTAAGGCGGCACCGAAACACTTCTACGCTACCTCAATAGGTTAATTGAAGAGTCGAACAAGGCAACCCAGCACAGCTCGATCGTAGAATACGATGAGAGTAGAAAAATTCTCAAATGAGAAAGCCGATGTAGGGACGAGGACGAAATATGATGAAGAACAACAAAGGAAGAAAAAGTGAACCGTCGACGCCATGACCTTCAATGAGCAACCCCCATCGAGGCAGAGACTCATCCAACCCAGACTCGACTTCCTAGAAGAAGACGATCCATGACAAAAGGCGACAAGACCACAAGAAAGGAGCCATGATAGGCAAAGGCAACAACGACAACATGCGGGGAAACACCACCAATGCCCTGCTCAACATCGTCGCCATCATTTGCAAAGGATCAGATGCAAAAGATATTGCACACAAGATAAAATATAAAGTGCGAGCAACAACATGAGAACGACCATCCCACGACATAAACTCAGAGAAAGTGGTCAATCACACCATGCCAGACAATCCACCCCATGGAGGAGGAAGCACACCAAGTACTGCACTTGCATAATGACGCCATTTTTGTCGGGGCACAAGTTGCAAATAGCATGGTAAGAAGGGTCCTTATCGACAATGGGAGTTTGGCTGACATCACATTCAAAGCAGCCCTCGATCGAATGTAACTTGACGGAGTCCACCCTACTCTCATCAAGACCCCGCTCTTTGAATTTGCTGAAAAATGTGATACACAAGAGGCTCCATCAGCATCCCAGTCACTTCCGGATAGGACGGAGGAGTCTAGATCACACGTCTTGTAAACTTCCTGATCATTAACGGAGGAGTCCAGATCACACGTCTAGTAAACTTTCTGATCATTAACCGACCAACTACCTACACCATAACCATAGGGAAACCAAAGTTGAACATGCTCCGCACGATCACTTCAACATAAAATCTCATCATCAAGTTCCCAACACCAATGAGAATAGGGATAATATGGGATATTCAGGTTGACTCGAGAATGAGCCACGTCCAAGCCTCAAGGAAAGAGAGACAAGGTCACGGTGGGAACCAGCCATCGGAAAGAAAGTGACATCTCGTACGAAACCGCAACAGATGTTCAAAGACGTGGACCTAAGGGAGGAAGACATGATCAAAGAAGTAAAGACATCAAGCCACCTCACACCCGTAGTATTTGACCACAAACAACCATAGGGCGCCATAATGATCAGAGCGACGCCACAAATGCGCAGATGGTCGAACACCTATACGCGAGGCAGGGAGATAACGCCAACAAAGCAAAGGCGCCAAAAGACTGCACACTTGTAGTACTCAACCACGACATAGCACTGTGTGTCGTCATGATCGGAGCAGATTTATCACCCAAAGAAAACGCGCTAAAATTCGTGATGACGAGGGGCTCGCGAACCCCAAAGTATCCATGGAGTCAAAGTGCCTAATGGTCAACCAACTTCATGCAACAGGGATGAGGAGACTCATGCAACCGACTCTCCGACCAACCTCAAAGCGTTAACAGGATCAGGGAAGCAGAATCTCGCCATGTCAAACTTCCAACCTACCCCAAAGTATCTCGCATGACCAGAGATGAGGAGACTCGCACCATCGACTCCCCGAACAATCTCAAAGTGTTTGCGCAGTGATGGAAAAATGGGTCGTCAATAAAGAACTCTCCACTAATGACTCCGCGCAACCCGAGATGAGGATACTCATACAACCGACTCTCCGACCACAAAAAAATGTGCCTAAATACGTGATGACGAGAGGCTCGCAACCCCAAATGAACCTCAAAGAATCCATTGAGTCAAAGCACCATTGATGTCAGCTCAATACATACCGCATACGGCTTCATGTGACAGGGATGAGGAGACTCGTGCAACCGACTCTCCGACCACCCTTAAAGCGTTAATGGGACCAGGGAAGCGGAGTCTTGCCATATCAAAATCACAACATACCCTAATGTATCCCACATGACCAGAGATGAGGGGACTCGCACCATCGACTCCCCGACCAATTTCAAAGCGTCTGCAAGATCAAAGAAGCGGAGTCTTACCATGTCGAACTCCCAACCTACCCTAGGGAATCATGTCCGATATTAGAGAAGAGGGTACTCACACCATTGACTCCCCGACCGACCTCAAAGTGTTCTTGGAGTCAAGAAAAAATGGTTCAGAAATATAGAACACTCCACTGACGACTTCACACAACCCAAGATAAGAAGACTTATGCAACCGACACTCCAACAAAAATTATATATTAGATATGCTGAATTTTGCAACAACTCCAAGCAAATCAAGGTACGGAAACTTGTCTCCAAACAACCTCGAAATATTAGCAGGAACCAAAGTAGAAAAAATTCATCACGTCAAAGGCATAAATCTAGACCAAGAAGTCTCACAAAGACAAAGACAACAACACAACGACAAATAAGAAAAGACAAAAAGTACATACCTCAACAACTCTCGAAGAAAATGTGTGTGTCACAAGGATAAACATAAAAAATATCCACCAAATATTAGAGTTAAATTTTTTAAACAACTAAGTTTTTCAAAAAATTGGGGGTTAATGTTATAGAGGATATTTTCCCGGCCAAAAGAAAATGCAAAAATACAAAAGTATTTTGGACCCAACTCGATGCCAACGCCAATGCTAACGCCAATGCCAATGCTAACGCCAATGCTAACGCCAACACCAACGTCAATGCTAACACCGACGCTAACGCCAATGCCAAAGCCAATGTCAACGCCAACGCCAACATCAACACCAACGCCTATGTCAACGCTAATGCTAACGCCAATTTCAATGCCGATGCCAATGCTAACACCAACGCCAACGCCAATGCCAACACCAACGTCAATGCCAACGCCACCTCAACGGTGACACATCCCAACGCCAATGCCACCTCAACGGTGACACATCCTACCCAACGCCAACACAACCTCAACAGTGATACATCCCAACGCCAACGCCACCTCAATGGTGACACATCCCAACACGCTATAAATACCCAAGTTCAAACACAAAATGAGAGACTTTTTGGACGAATAAGGGAAAAACCTCACAATAAATTCTCCCCAATATCATTCTCTCTACCGAAAACATCTCTAGACACCATACACATAAAATCCAAGATCAAACACAAAGGAGGAATAAAATTTCTTCCCTTCTCTCTGGATTAGAATAAAAACATTTCACTCATTCTCACACCCAAAGACATCCGGTCCAATTTCATCCTCTCTATACGAGTATTAAAGAATTCAAGAAAATCATTCTCGTGTTCTTCACTCTACAAGAGAAAAATATCATCGTTCGTTCCACAAATTCGAGGGCACGTTGCCGAACTCACACTCACCACGCGTCCACAAATGTTAATATAAAAAACGACTCAACAGCTTTAAATTATTTCCTTATACAATTTTTAAGAAATAGTTAATGGGTTATTTTTGTTTCCAAAAAATGACCTCCTCTAAAATAAAAATAAAAACTCCAGCCACGATCCCAAACTACAGTGAAAACAAAGATCTCATAACAAGGACACTTCACAGCCGTGCACTTTGCGTTCTCGTTCATTCATTGCTAGGTCACTCAGCACTACAGCATATGCACTTGCCTTGACCGTGCACCCGCCACTGAAACTTGCCTTTGTCGTACATTCAGCATTAGGGCACCTGCCATTTCCCTTGTCGTGCACTTGCTAGTGTTTCACATGTACATTTATTTTTTAGTGAAATAGGTGCATGTCGGTTTGGAACACTCCTTGTCAGGTTTCCTGGATATTAAATAATCATCGACCGCTTGAGCGACTCGTCTTGTATGTCGTTGGCTTGAAGTAATCTTGCAGATTTGCTTGACTTTATTGTCAAGTGTTCCTTTCCGTGGAGACGTAATTCACGCATGAAGCTTTGATATCTTTGGCCAAATACTTTGATAATCCCCCTTCCCAAAAATCTACACCTGATTCATTAGGGTAGATGTTCTTATGAAAGCAATGTTCTTATCGCGCGTCGATGACTTACGCGAGTCAATGCACTTCTTATGGCTATTATGTAGAGCCATAAATATATTTTTGTTGGAGTATTCCGTATGTTAACCATGCTATGACGTCCTTAACTTCTTGAGGTTGATTCCTATGTGGTTTAGTCTCTTGAAGAATCTATACTTTGAGTATTGGTGTCTATAGGTTTTGATCAATCTTTGGCAATAGAATTTGCATGTCTCGCATGTATCCCGTTGATATGCTTTGCAAGTGGTTTTGTTTCCGTCGAGCGGTTTAGTTGCATCTTGGGGATGACCTTATTGTGCTTTCGAAGTAATTTTATGGTGCATAGTAATAGACTTATTTTTGTGCGTCTCAAGGACAACTTTGGTTCAACTCACGGGGCGCCTCAGGTGCGTTGTGGTAGACTTCTTTGATATGTCTACTTTGGCGCATCTTGTAGGCAACCTAGGGTATGTAATTTTTGCTTCTTGAAGGATTTCTCTTTCTACATGTGAAAAAGTGTCTTTAGTAATTTTCTTGGACAACTTTGGATGCGTCTCACAAGACATCTTTGGGTGCATCTCTCTTTGGACGACTTTTGATGATTCTCAATTATTTCATTTGGTGTGCGACATAGTATGACTTTTAGGTACCCCTCATGGGTGGCTTTGATGCACAATGTGTAGTGTTTTAGGTGCGCCTCATGACCGGGTTCTAGGTGCCTCTCATAGCCACTTTATTGCATCATTAAGACCGACTTATGGCGTGGGATGTATGACGGCTTGAGAGAGTCATTAGGGATGACTTAGGTCTATTATTAGGGACGATGCTATCCTGACATCAAGGAATGATTTGGTGCGTCAAATTTGATACATCTCTTGGACAACTTTGGTTCGCCTCGTTGGAAAAATTTTAAGGGCGGCGAAATTTTTGATCCATCTCTTGGATGAGTTTCATGCGTTTCTGGATCGAATTTGGTTTGTCTTGTGAGACACCTTTAGTACTTCTCATGGGAGATTCAATATGACATTTTGATGATTCAATTTTTTTTTCTTCAAACTCTAGAGTCTTGTCACCTTGTGCCCTTTTGGTCTTTTTGAGTGTCGATATGCTAGTTTATCGGTCTAGTTTATGAGTTGGGCTACTTACATGTCTAGTCGTTGACTTGTCAGCTTATTAGGAAACCTTTATCATCTTGGAACTTTATGGTTTACGGATGGTTGAATTTTGAAATTGCTATTTTTGGTTAATTTCGGTGGAAATATTTCACCTCTTTCCACCGCCTAAGACACAATTCAACACCTCATTTATGCTTTTTTGGTTTCACCCGTCTCTCATCACCCTCATCCTTATCTCTCTCTCTTCCTTCCTCACGCAGCTTCCCCTCATCTCTCTCTCTCCGCCGCTCACTGCTCCGACCGAAATCGCCGCCGCTCTTCCAAAAAGATATCCCTCTCTTCGTCGCAAAGCTCTTCGTCTAGCTCCGCCACGCCACCGCCGCCTCCTTCTTCTCTGTTTCTTCTTCCCCGTCGCTTCGTTGTTCGTCGTCGTCGCGCGTTCGTCGAGCTCCGTGACACCCCGCGAGTCTAAGCAGCCACGAGCATTGGAAAACGCCTGCGCGTCCTCAATCAAGGTGAGACAAGCTTCGAATCAACCGATTTGATTTCGAACTCGATTTGGGAATTTAGGGTTCGTCGATTTAAATTTGGGGTTTTGAGATTTCGAGCCTAGTTTTATGAAATCAAAGTTATTGTATGTTCAGAATCATGTTTTAGGGTTGGATTGTAATCTGGTATTAGAATAATCGTTTTGGATCGAGATTGGATTTGAAATTAAGGTTCGTTCGGATTTGATTTGGGGATTTCGAGTAGTAGAGATTTATGTGTAAATTGATTGTGATATCTACTGATTTGTACCCTGAATTCTATTTTGAGAGCGAGTTGTGTAATTTCGGTTAGGTTTCAGCAAGAACCGAGGGTTGGAGTTTATGGATTCTGTTATCTTTGTAACCTGTGAATTTTGTTTGAATTGGTCCAGATTTGGTAATTTAGGGCTATAACCAAATTTGGGAATTCGGTTGAAAAATCAAGATTTTGTGAATTAATGTAACTGTGCAGGTAATCGTAATCTGAGAATCGTTGTTTGAATTGTAATAGAGTTGTAATCGGAAATTGAGCTCAGAGAATACTTTTGTTGAATCTGAATTGAAAATGGAAGAAAGATTTTATAGATTCTGATTCGAATATGAGAATTTGAATGATGATATTGGATCCATGGAAGGGGGATTTGAGATCCCGGGAGAGGAAAATATTACTTTTTGCAGGTTCTCAGGTCCGAAAAGAATATATAAAATTATAAAGATTCAAAATTTCAGTTTCGAGATCGATTACAAATTACAGATGAGAGTTTGAGTGAGTCGAGTTTTGGTTCGTTAGGTCGAGATTCGGGATTCGGAATTTGGAATCCGAATACAAGGACTTGTACTTTATTTGATTATGTGAGTTAATCCGTTATTAGATTTCGATAATTTGTTTACAAATTTACGTGAACGTACGACTGTCGATCGGGTCAGAAACTCTGAGGATCGAAACAGAACTCATAATCTCAGTTTATTCGTAAGTATTATTCGCTTACAGCGTTTAATAGAATCCTGACCGTGGATTGAAGATTTTCTTTACGTAGTTATTTCATAATTAAATAAATAATTGATCATTATCAATTATTTATTTAAAAATGTCTAAGATGTAAATTAAGTATTTAACTAACGAAACTTTTTTTGTTATCTGTTTTGGAAGATTAATTCATTTGAGATTCGTATTTTATTGCTTAAACTAATTGCGTATTGTTTACGATACGAAAGCATAGTCTTAAATAAGTTTAATTTTTGATAACCGAAAAGGTGTAAACTGAATTTTAGAAATCGGAATTGATTTAGATTGGTTATGTCAGTAGAATTTTATATCTTTTAATATTTCTGAACATCGTTGCTGACGGAGTTTCAACTGCGAATTTAGCTCGTTCAACGTCTGACAGAGTATCAAGTGTCTCAAAGCGTGTAGGACGCACCTTTTTGTGAAAGTCATCTGTTTTTTCAGCTGAACTATTCTGGGTAAGTGTAGAGACATCAGTCAACTATTTACCAAGGTAATAACCCTGTTTACGTGCATTTTTACGTGTTAGTAAAGAAGACTAAGTAATACCTTAAAATACACACAGTAATAAAGATAAGACATTTGCTAACTTTTCTTGAAAACGTAGTTCGAGTTACCCCCGATAAGTTCTAACATAGTTTACTAGAACCCAGCCTGTGTCATGTGATATAGCTACCCCAATAGTTTGACCCGCTAGAGCGGGGGAAACAGTAGAGCATAAGTTGACTCTCGAATAAATTTTTATATTCCGCCATAAACGTGTTAATGATAATTTTTTTTAACTTTAGACCTTTTTCAACAGATCGATGGTACACTACGTCTTTGCATCCACTATCGAGGATTAAACTAAGTAACTATAAAAAATAATTATCCACTACAATGTATTAACGATCTCTTTGATTAACTACCTCGAGTTTTAATATTCTCAAAGATTTATCTACATTCCGACTATCATCAACAAAGAGTTGGTGAAAGAGACATTTTGAGAACTGCTTTACGAACTCGATATGGTCATTGCAAGTTCAAGGTAATGTCGTTTGGGCTAACCAATGCTCAATCCAGTTTAATGAACATGATGATCGTGTGTTCAAAGAATTTTGGACTAGTTTGTGATCATCTTCATCGATGACATCTAGATTTATTCCAAGATGACAAAGGAGCATGAGCAGCATTTAGAGTTGACATTGAGAAATCTGAAAGATAAGCAACTATACGTCAAGTTTCAAAAATTAAGTTTTTGTTAGAAAATGTTGTCTTCCTTGGTCAAGTTAAAAGAAAATGAATCATGGATTATCCTACAAATATTGAAGCGGTTAAATAATGGAATCGACCAAAGAGTATTATCTCTTGGATTTAAAAAGGAAATCTTAGAAAATTTGTTGAAGAATTTTATAAATTAGCTAAGTCTGTTGACATAATTGACTCAAAAAGAACATAATTGAAGAATTAAAAATATTTCTTAAATTTTTGCTATTGATTGACTTCATTAATGGGTGCAGTAATTGCATTCTTAATTTTTGTTTTTTTATTTAATGACGTAAAATTGTGTAGGGCGAGAACAAGATTTGAGATAAAATCGTCAAAATTTTCGCGTAAAAGATTAATCTAGTCATTAACACCGGTTTAATCAAATATTAACTATATTATAAATTCCATATGTTTACGTGATTATATTACTAAATAACCCTTATTTATAAAGAGATTGAGAAAGAAGGTGTTGCTAGCAATTACTTATATGATAAAAACTTTACAGCCAAATTAGTAATATTCTAGACTATTCCTATTTCCATGTTTTCATCACATTATACACCAAAAAATCAAAAAACGGTGAAGAGAGAGACAGACAGATCTGAGAGACAAGAGTAAAGTACATCCGAGAGAGAAATATTTTGAACATGGATCTATTCGCATTAAAAAAATATAATATAATATCTTTGAGAAAATTCTTGCATATAATATAAAATAAAATAAAATAATAGCAAGTTGTAGAATTTTACGCTGAAGAGATAATTATGAAATAATAATAAACAATCTCGCCTGACCATTGGACATTACTCTTGCATATATGTGATGAAGTTCAAAACAAGCAATAATAGACGAATCTTCACAAACATTAATAATGATTTTCCAACATGGACACAAGACTTCATTTTTCTTCTCGTGTTTCGAGAATGGTATTCAGAATGACTGGTGGTTTGCGGCATGAATGTCAATTCCTAATTATTAGTAATTGGAAAAACAAGCAGAGAAAAATACAAATGATGTGAAAATAAAGGGATATATCAACACCGACGGAAACAAAGACAACATTTATCGTCAAAACGACATGAATGATGTCATAGAATTAAGTTACAATCGAAACCTCAAGTGAGATAATGGAGAAGTATTTTTGTTCACAAATTTTAACTAAAATGTCATTACCCTCTTTTAAAATAGGGATAACTAATAATATAACATTTTTAAACATATTAATTATCATCTTGTAAAAAAATGAATAATTGACATTAACTAAAATAAACCGATATATATAACCCAAAAAATAACCAACTAATAACAGTTTTTAACAGACACGTCATACTAAATGATTATTTACTAAAAAAAGGTCAAACAACAATATTAATGTTTCATTTGGTTATTTAGAGCAATTTTTGTTTAAAATATATCCATTTATAACGATCTATATATCACAAAAAAGAGATACGAGTAATTAGACTCGACAAGTCAAACACGTTATACACAAGCACGAGTATATGATCTTTTTATTTATTGTTTTTGAAATATTTATGTCATTGTCGAACAAAATTGCACACATATAACACAGAACATTTTGAATTCGCGGGTCGTGAGTGGGAGATCTCCTTCTTTGGCTATGAAGAAGTAGCGAAAGTTAGAAAGCACAAAACATGTATTTCTATGATTTCGGATAGGTGATTTCAAAGCTAGTACCGACTTCCTCCGATCAGAAAGATTGAGGAAAATCGTTATAAGCCTGGAAAGCCAAGATCTCCTAAGGTTCTACGGAGTGGTCCTTGATGGAAGGATGACATAATGTACTATTGCTCCTTCTTCCAAATCAGAGTAATGAAACAAGAGTAATGGGTCTAAAATAAGATAAACATCTATGCAAAGTGTGAGAAGCATGTGAATGTGATTTCAACATGCCCCAAAGCACTCTAAGATTGTTAATAAATGGACATTCGGGATACTTTAAAGGTCAAGTGAATGTAAATGTGAGGTTGGATGCAGAGAGTTATGTTCCTCCCGTTTAGAGAAAAAAGAAGGAACATGTGACTTTTTTAATGACATTCACGATGCTTTTGAGTATATAGTGAAATTGTGTTTTATCGATTATTTATTAAAAAAGTGTATTTTATTTATTATGGATTTGAGATATTAAAGTATGTGAGAATTCGTAAAATTTTATGATGGATAAGGTGTGAAAGTTGTTATACAATAGAAATTGACCATTGAAAAAGAACAAAATACTACAGAATAAGAGGAATGCAATAGTCTTTTCTCTCAAAGAACGAGCCTCTAATCGAGCCTGTAAGAGAATCAGGTAAGCCTTATGAGTATCTAGTGAGGCCTAGGCCAAAAGGCATGTCTCACGGGATTGGAACCAAGACTACCCGCTAAACACTGAGCGAGATCTAGCTTGTTGGAGCAGACTTCGTGAGTCACGAAGGAGGTTCTGCAAGCTCTTAACGAGACTTAGCCTCGTCATGACATGTCTAGCAGATGGTATGAGGAAATCCCATGCATGGGTCTGCTTGATAGCTCAAAAATCCCTACCTCGAGCCTTGGAGGCCTCGCGTATGGCGATACTATTCATAGGGAACCCTCCATGCAAAGTCTTACCTCAAAACTTGGTCAACGCACGTCTGCAACCCCGATGCCTAAAATATGGGTTTACTCTTTTCATTATTTAAGTTATTCACAACTTAACAAAGACAAAACTCTCTTGAACTATCTCAAAGAACTCTAAACGCTTCCAAGCAAAGAAAACATTCACTTAATACACGTGCTGTCACGACCCACGAACTGTACCTCACATGCAAATCACTGACGATCTCACATTTATCAATTCAGAATTCTCAATTAAACACAAGCTTTCTAGATATTGAACAATAGTGATATTAAATAGTGATAATAGTTAACTGGAATTGCGGGGATAATTTGTCGCTTTTACTTAAAATGACTAAATGACATGTGACGTCCACATAAATATATATATATATATATATATATATATATATATATATATATATGTATGAGATCTTGACATTTATGCCACAAAGGAGATTTTTGATATTAAATACTTTTGTATTTGTTAGTTTTGAATTTAAATAAAAATTGAATATTCATTCTTATTTTAAGATTGTGTTTATTGAATGTCTAATATTGGTCCTTTAGTGGAATCGACTAATATTAAGAATTAAAAGTCGGAAAAAGTTTGTGAACTTTTGTGTCCGAGTTTTATTCTAAAGCTTCGTTCATGTGGGTCCATAAGGTCTCAATGATAGACTCTCGGACAAGATTTTGGTGAACAAAAAATGATTGATTTTCTCATTCAACGTAAATTGTGATTTACGCTAAGAAAATTATTTTCTGAGTAATTAAATAAATAATTGGTTATTTATTATTATATTTATTTAACGAATCATTGTATGTTATTATATTGATAATAATATAATTTGATGATTCAAATAAATAAAAGATGAAAATAAATATTTTATCGTTTCGTACTACATTGATTAGTATGAAAATAATTAATGACTTGTTATTAAATAAATGAGATGTTCTAAATTAATTAAATATTATTTTAGAAATAAATCAAATAAATTTGGTAGATAATTAAGACAATATGGCCGGCCATAATAAGGGTTTTATGGGCTGAAAAAATAGTTTAAACTCATTAAAAGGAGTTTTGGGTTTAAGTTTGACTGATATGTCTTAATTGGATTTTGACCTAACTTAAGCCCATTCTCTCTGATATAAAAGTAGGCTCTCTCTTTGATAACCCTAGCCTAATTTCGACCAGCACTCAGCCGAATCTCTCCCCCCTTGTGCTTGAGAGGTTTTGGCCGAATTGTAGAGAGAAAGAGAGAGAAGAAATTAGTTCCCTTGGAGCCCTTCCTTTTCTTTGAGTTTTCCCCTTCTTCCCTTGTTCCCACAAAGAGCTCACCCTCTTGATCTCCTAAAAACTCCTAGAGAATTATCATTGATTCATCTTTTGGTTGTTTGAGTGTTATTTAACCCACATGGCCGGTCACTTATTGGAGCAACGCAACAAGGACGGATTTCAGGACATCCTAGACGCGCGTGGGAAGGAGTTTCGGCCGTGCTTGTTGACTCATCCCGGGGGCTGATTCTCACAGATCCGAACCCACTATAAGTCTCCTATAAACAAGTTGGATCTGAATATAATAATCATTGTAGGATTGTTAGAAATTTTAGATCAGTCGTTTGCATGTTTAAATGAATTTATTAATATGATTATAATTATTGACATGCTAGATTAGATTTAATGACATGGTTAATGAATATGTTTAAAAACGTTTTAACGTGTTAAATCGAATTATGAATTTCCGCCATATATTGATGTGTTTCATAATTAGTTAGGTTAATTGTTAACTAAATTCCAACAAATGGTATCAGAGCCATAATTGTCATGAAAATCGATTTTATGTGTTGGCGTTTTTGTATGAATTGCATTTTTGAATGTATGTGTGTTTTATGGATGGATCCTTATTCTAATTGGCCCTAGAATTATTTTCGGGTTACTTCCGGTTTTATTTTATTTTATTTAAATTTGTAATATGTTGTAAATTTAAATTTTGTTAATTTGTAATCGGGGAGGACAAGAAGAAAGGAGGCTATCACCGGGAATGGCCGCGCGTTATGGAACGCCTGAAGCTATCCCGGACCATTCTGAATGGCCCAAGGATCTGTGTATGAGACGCATGAGGGCTGTTTGGATCAGCGTGACCGTGTGTCTTCGAACGCGTACGTGGTACCTAGGGTTAGGCCCGACGGCCGAGATTTAGAAATTATTACGAACTAAGCTCTAAAGAGGAACGATGAAGCGGGGTCTCCCCTAGGAGAACCGTTTTCAAAGTGACTTGGATAAGGGCCCACATGTTGGTTACACGCTTACACTTATTGTTTAAAGTAACCCTCCATAAAGGTGATGCGTTAAAAATAAGTGACCAAAGTCTATGGTAATTAGCAAGAACTAGAAGTTGTGACTTCTTGTATGGTTCGAACTAAATAGTGATGTGTCACGATTATGAAAGGCGATCAATTGCGGTTTCCCCTAGGAAAAGCAATTAATCTTTTTTGTTTATAATACCATGAATTATTTATCGCTTTCCTCACCTAATTAGAATTGTACATGCATCATAATTCAAAATTGTAGCACATGCTAAATATATTCATTTTATTTAATTTCAGCAATATATCATGAATTCACTTGCATCTATATTGAGTTACAACAAACTTGAGAGTGAGAATTACGTTGATTGAAAACGTAACCTCGACATCATATTGACGGTGGAAAAACACAAGTTTGTTCTCACTACCCCATGTCCTCCAGCTCTGAGTGCTGACTCAAGCCAAGAGGACAAGGACGCCTATGACACGTGGGTTAGGTCCGATGAGATTGTCAAGTGTTATATCTTGGGTTCCATGAGCAATATGCTGCAACAATCTCACAAGGACATTGCCACGGCATATGGCATGCTCTATAATCTTCATGACATGTTTGGATGTCATGGGCGTCAGGCGAGGCATCAGGCAATCCGCAATTTCATGAATTGCCGAATGAAGCCGGGAACGTCAGTCAGGGACCACATACTAGTGATCATAGGTCACCTGAACGACATGGAGATTCTCGGATCGGAGATCGATGAAATCACCAAGGCCGACATGATTTTGGAGATTCTGACCGAATCTTTCGATAGTTGCCGTCTGAACTACTCCATGAACAAGCTCGATTATTATGTAATCGTACTCATAAAGGAGTTGCAGACTGCTGAGGGACTTCTCCCTAAGACCAAGAAAAAAACTGGTGAAGTCAATGTTGCTGAACATAGGGCTTCCACTTCTAGTTCTAAGAGAGTGATGAAGGGTCCCAAAAACGCCAACCAAACGAGATCCAAGATGCCTTATAAGAAGGCTGCGGATGTCAAGGGCAAGGGCATCGCAAAGGTGGACAAGTCTAAACACAAGTGCCACTGTTGCGGAGAAATCGGCCATTGGCGAAGGAACTTCCCTACCTACCTCAAGACTGTCAAGGGGAAAAGTATAGTTTTCGTCACCCAAGCATGTTACACGACATATAAAGAATCACCGTAGATTTTAGACTGCGGGGCTTCTGAATGGTTTCAGGCAAACCAGATGCTTAGGTGATGAGGAGTTCACGTTCAACTGGAGGAATGGAACGAAGGTCAGAGCCAGATCTATCGGGACCATGGAGCTGAATTTTGGGAATAAAACTTTATTATTGAATAACTTTTATTATGTTCCGGATTTTTGCAAGAACTTGATTTCTTTTGGTCGTTTAGATGAACAACATTTTGAATTTAAAGTCAATATTGGTATTGAAATTTATTTAATGGTTGTTTTATTACTAAAGCTTATCGCGTGGATTCTATTTATTATCTATATCCAAATGAGCCGACAATCTTGGATACTGAGGTGAATAATGATTTACTTAGGAAGCCTAAGACGTTTCATAGTGATGAAATAGATGACACATATCTATGGCACTTACGTCTTGGACATATTGACATAGATATGATTAAGAGGTTAACAAATGATGGTCCTTTGAAATCTCTAAACGTAGGATCTATGCCCACAAGATATATGCCCATGTGCGAATCCTGTCTTGAAGGCAAGATGACCAAGAGACCTTTCTCTTCGAAAGGTCTAAGAGCCACACAAGTGTTGGAACTCAAACAGAGTGATGTATGTGGTCCAATCAGTATTCAGGCAAGAGGAGGTTACGAATACTTTGTAACCTTCACTGATGACTACTCACGTTTTGGTCATGTTTTCTTAATGCGACACAAATCTGATACTTTTGAAATGTTCAAAGAGTATCGGGCTTTGGTTTAGAAGCAAAGAGAGAAACAAATCAAAACCATTCGATCGGATCGAGGCGGAGAGTACTTGTCTGATGAGTTCGAGGATCTTCTTAAAGAAGAAGGCATCCATTTTCAGCTTACAACACCTGGCACTCCACAACAAAACGGTGTATCTGAGAGAAGGAATCGAACTCTACTAGATATGGTGAGATCGATGATGAGTTACTCATCTCTTCCTAATTCTTTCTGGGGATATGCCTTAGAAACGGCAGCTCACATTCTAAACCAGGTTCCGTCAAAAACGGTTCCCGCCACTCCCTACGAGCGATGGTGTGGTACGAAATCTGTTCTAAACCACGTAAAGATCTGGGGTTGTCCAGCACACGTGTTGAGACAAAAGACTAGCAAGTTGGCTAGTCGTTAAAAATTATGCATTTTCATAGGATATCGCTAAGAAACAAAAGGGTACAGATTCTATAGTCCTACTGACAAGAAAACGTTCGTGAGCACGAACGCAAGGTTTCTTGAAGAGGATTACATGAAGAATACTGTACTGAGAAGAAAACTTGTGCTGAAGGAGATGTTCGGCGAAGTAGCTGGTACTTCACAAGAAAGAACGAGTCCTACACCAACAGTAGAACAACCACACTCGTAACCTGAGCCTCCTACGATTCGTCCCGGTAATAGGATTGTACGAATACCTTAGCGATTGATGTGTTGGAATAGGTCAAGGGTTAAAGAAAAATTTAACATTAATCAAATTAATGGCGGAATTTAAAAATTTCTTTTTCAAGTAAAACAATTTTACTAACCTAGAAAAAAGCATATACATGTTATACATTAAAAACATTATTTAATTTACTAAAACACGAACCTTTCTTTGTAGCTTGATCTTGAAGCGTCTCGAGAAAGGTAGATCCTCTTCCTTGGCTCGCTCGTCACCTTCACACCTAATCTTGAACTCGAGAAACCTAAGATTTCTATTACATGAGTCAATAGAGGTTTTGGAAGGATTTGTGTGTGGGCACAATTAAACCATATGAACCAAGAACAATTCTTGGATCATAAGCTAATTCTCTAGATTGAATGTGAATCTAGGTGCAAAATAAGAAGAGTATTTTGTAGAGAGAGAGAGGGAGAGGATCGGCCACAATAGGAAGAGAAGAAGAAAAATGCTTAACCTTCACATCTCTATGTGAGGATCTATTTATAGGAGAAGGAAAAATCTATAAAGGTCAATTATTCATTCATGAATGAATAATGTATTCATGACACAATATTTGATTTTCCCTTCCCCTTTCCCTCATTCTTTGGCCGGCCATATGGGTGCATTAGTGAGGAAATTTGTTTCCTCACTTAACACATTTGTTTCCTTCTTAAGGAAATTCATTTCCCTTTTTCTTTTGGGTAATTATCCTTATAAGAAAAAGGAAATAAAACTCTCCTCTTTGATGCTATGTTGGCCGAATTGTACATAGGGAGAGGGAGCATCTAGATGCTTCCTTATTTCTTTTAAGACAATTCTTAAAATACCCGTTGTAGAATTATAATTGCACAAATAACGAAATTAATTTCACAATGCCTCAAACGACTTTTCGGCTTTAGAAAATAATTTATATTTTCATCAAATGAAAACATTCAAAATCTTATTTTGACATTCACATCATTTTATGTCCTTGTGGACAAAAATACCCTTTAGACATTTTTCGAGAAAAAGTCTAGTTCAACACTTGAACTTATTTTGACTTAAATTCTAGTTTAACAATCCTATTCTAATGACATGTAATAGTGACCTTATGGATCCAAATGAACAAAGCTTGAGCTTCTATACTCGGACTCAAAAGTTCACAAACCTTTTCCGAGTATTAGCTTAATGTCGACTGACTCCACTAAAGAGTCGACATTGAGAATCTCTCGGTTCAAATGAATTTATTTTCTACTTAAGTTCAACTTAATTATATTGAGCGGATCCATTGAATGTTATCTATGTTTACCCTTCATGAATATCATCAACTAGTTGGGATTTATAAAATTACTATTTTACCCCTCTAGTTGTTATTTCCTCAACTCTTTTAGTACTTGTGAATAAGTTAGAAACAATGCATTAACAAGGAGCTAACAAGTCACATTGTTTCATCCAAATAAAGTCGCTACTTAAATTTGGACACTGCGCAGTTCATTTATTCACAATCCAAGTAATAAACCATGAGGTGATATACACTGCATCTCAGCAATCTTATACATGAATTCCATATCTATGAGAACTTCACAAAGTTGGTACATGACATCTTCATAACTTAATATCTCACCAATAGGCCTTGTCTAGATCACACATTGGACCTAGAATTTGACTTTCTCAAATGAGAGTAGTAATGCTATGAAATGACATGTCTCATTTCAGGATTTAGGTAAGCATGATGCGATTCATACGTAGTGACCTTGAGATAGAAGATGTCAAATGGTTTGTTCTTCTATTGTCTCTAAAGGTGCATTGGTCAATTCAGTATCTTCGAAAGATACACTGGAAGAACTACAGAGTTCCTAACTCTATATGCCTCGTAACCAGACATCCTAGATTCTTTCAACAATCATACTGGGATCAATAGTCCGTTGATCTTTAGATTGCGAATATATCGTTTTAGTCAAACCATGAAGAGTTTGTTCACGCAAATCTACATTTGTCTCTTCATACATTGTTAGGTTTGATTAAGGACTATAACACTATTGAATATCATAAATCTTCAATCAAACTAAAAAGGAATGAATGAACGTTTCAACTTTTATTAATTTAATCAGCAAATTACAAAGATTTATATATTACATCAATATGTAAATAAATAATCTTTCAATAAGGACTTTACAAAGATTTATATATTACATCAATATGTAAATAAACAATCTTCTTGTGGGCATCTCTGCCAACAAACTCCCACTTGACTCAAAGAAGATGAGAGTAGTCCTTCATGCCTAATCCGTCTCGATGTTGGTCGAAGACCTTGTTGGATAGGGCCTTGGTGAAAGGATCTGCAAGGTTTTCCACCGTTGAGATCTTCTTCACCTCCACGTCTCCACGCTGTACGATCTCTCTAATCAAATGGTATTTCCTCTCAATATGCTTAGAGCGCTTATGGCTTCTAGGTTCCTTTGAGTTAATAACAGCCCCACTATTATCACAATAAAGTGTCACAGGCTCGTTGACATTTGGAACAACTTCCAAATACTTAAGGAATTTTCTAAGCCATACAGCCTCTTTGGATGCTTCACAAGCAGCCACATATTCTGCTTCCATGGTAGAGTCAGCAATGCAAGATTTCTTGATACTCCTCCAAACAACATATCCACCATTCAGGATGAACACAGATCCTGAAGTGGATTTCCTGGAATCCTTATCCGCCTGAAAGTCAGAATCAGTATACCCCGTAATAGTCAGGTCAGTACCTTAATATGTAAGCATCAGGTTCCTAGTATTCCTAAGATACTTAAGAACATGCTTAACAGAAATCCAGTGCTCGGGTCCAGGATTTGATTGGAAATGGCTAACTACGCCAACTGCGAAACATATATCCGGTCTAGTGCACAACATAGCATACATGAGACTTCCTACGACTGAAGCATAGGGAACTTTTCTCATGTCCTCAATCTCTTGTGCAGTCTTGGGAGACTGGTCCTTAGAGAGTGAGACTCCATGTCTAAAGGGGTTTTCACCCCTCTTGGAGTTCTGCATGGCAAAGCGATCCATCACCTTATCTATATAAGATGCTTGGGAGAGCGACAAGGTCCGGTTCTTTCGATCTCGAAAGATCTGAATCCCCAGAATGTATGCAGCTTCCCCTAGATCCTTCATATCAAACTGTTTAGCTAACCAGATTTTAACCTCAGATAATTTACCTACATCATTCCCAATGATTAGTATATCATCGACATATAATACCAGAAACACAACCTTACCCTCATGTATCAATTTATAGACACAAGGTTCATCTATTGACTATTCAACGAGGTCTGAAAACTTGTAAATTTACCCGAAGGCATCAAGCCTGTTGGATGTAAATGGATCTACAAGAAAAAAAGAGGACCGGATGGAAATGTTGAGACATTTAAGGCACGAGTTGTAGCGAAAAGGTTCACACAAAAACAAGGTATTGACTATGAAGATACCTTCTCGCCCGTGGCGATGCTAAAGTCCATCCGTACTCTTTTATCCATTGCTGCCGCCCTAGATTATGAATATGGCAGATGGATGTCAAGACTGCATTTCTGAACGGCAATCTTGACGAGCGCATTTACATGGCTCAATTAGACAGGTTCATGGAGAAAGACCAACATGGCAAGGTTTGGGAGTTGCTGATGTCCATTTATGGGCTAAAGCAAGCATCTAGATCGTGGAATATTAGATTCGACGAGACTGTGAAAGGCTACGGCTTTGATCAGTCATTTGATGAGCCATGCGTTTATAAGATGATAAACGATGGCAAAGTGATCTTCTTAGTCCTTTATGTAGATGACATACTACTCACTGGGAATGATGTGGGAAAGTTATCAAAGGTTAAGATCTGGCTATCAAAGCAGTTTGAGATGACGGATCTTGGAGAAGCGGCTTACATTTTGGGGATACAGATCTTTAGAGATCGGAAGAACCGGAAGTTAGCGCTTTCTCAAGCATCTTATATTGATAAGATCATAGATCGCTTCTGTATGCAGAATTCCAAGAAAGGACAGCTACCTTTCAGACATGGAGTGCATCTCTCTAGTGGGCAATCTCCCATGACTTCTCAAGAGATAGAGGACATGAGACACATTCCCTACGCCTCAGCCGTGGGAAGTCTCATGTATGCGATGCTTTGCACTAGGCCAGATATTTGTTACGCAGTGGGCGTGGTGAGTAGATTCCAATCGAATCCTGGACTCGAGCACTGGGTTGCGCTCAAACATGTTCTCAAGTATCTCCGGAGAATGATAAACTATATGCTTGCATACTCAGGTGATGACCTGAATATGACGGGGTATATTGATTCCGATTTTCAAGCGAATAAGGATTCCAGGAAATCCACATCAGGGTATGTGTTCACCTTGAATGGTAGATCTGTGGTCTGGAGGAGTATAAAGCAATCTTGCGTTTCTGACTCGACCATGGAAGACGAGTATGTGGAAGCTTGCGAAGCTGCGGAGGAGGCTGTGTGGCTGAGAAAATTTCTGGTGTACTTGGAAGTAGTTCCAAGTGCGAGCGAACCCATTACCCTTTATTGTGATAACAGTGAGGCCGTTGCAAACTGTAAGGAACCAAGAAGTCACAAGCGGTCAAAACACATCGAGCGGAAATATTTCCTGGTACAAGATATAGTTGACAGAGGGGACGCGATGGTTATGAAGATCTCAACGTTGGACAACCTTGCTGATCCCTTCACGAAGCCTTTAACTAGTTAAGTCTTCGAGGGACACCTAGAAGGATTAGGATTGAGAGATCATTCGCATCTCCTTTGAGTCAAGTGGGAGTTTGTTGGCATTTATGCCACAGAGGAGATTGTTGATATTAAATACTTTTGTATTTGTTTGTTTTGAATTTAGATAAATTGAATATTCATTCTTATTTTAAGATTGTGTTTATGCATGAATGTCTACGCTATGAAACTGTCATCAACAAAAGAAGTGCTATGTACAGACTTGACAAGATACCTTCTTTTCACTAGTTGAAATAATAGTTCACAATCTAAAGATCGATTGGGCAATCGATTATTAGTAATGGTTGTTAGAATGAATTAAACGATATCTTATCTTGTGATATGGAGAGTTGTGACTCTGTAATTCATTCTTGATATTTTAATGAAGATATTGAACAAGACCTGTGAAGTTTTGAAGTTCGAGATAAAACCGTTTAATCACTCAAAACCTCAAACTCACATACGAGAGGTATTTTAGTAATTACCTATATCCTGAAGTGAGTACATATCTTCTTGTAACACTTTATGACATTTGATTTGTCAATGGGCAATGGCTAAGTGAAGTTTCATTGACCTGACGGTTGGTGTCATAATACTGTTTCGTTAAAATATGTGATTCACATATATGAAATTTGTGTTGAAACAATGCTAAGGCATTAGTATCATACCATGCTCTGTTATGAGAGTGTGAGCGAATAAACCAGACCTGGTATTCATCGAATAAAGAATTCTTTGAAATAAAACATGTTAGATGTTGAGACATCTCACTCTATGTTTTTCTCGTCCACAAATAACAGAGGACTTGGTGAAATAATAACTCAGGGGTAAAACAGTAATTTTACATTCCTCTGAGTTAATGATACAAACAAAGGGTAATATCGTAAATACACCGTGGACCGTTTGAAGAATTGTTTTGTCACATCAAACGGAAATATAAACGCATATGAATTTAGAGATGTTCAATATTGATCCTTTAGTGGACTCGACTAATATTAAGAATTAAAAGTCGGAAAAAGTTTGTGAACTTTTGTTTCCGACCTTTATTCTAAAGCTTCGTTCATGTGGGTCCATAAGGTCTCAATAATAGAATCTCGGACGAGATTTTCGTGAATAAGAAATGATTGATTTTCTCATTCAACGTAAATTGTGATTTACGCTAAGAAAATTATTTCATGAGTAATTAAATAAATAATTGGTTATTTATTATTATATTTATTTAACGAATCATATTATGTTATTATATTGATAATATTATAATTTGATGATTCAAATAAATTAAGATGAAAATAAATATTTTCTGGTTTCGTACTACATTGATTAATATGAAAATAATTAATGACTTGTCATTAAATAAATGAGATGTTCTAAATTAATTAAATATTATTTTTGAAATAAATCAAATAACTTTGGGAGATAATTAAGACAATATGGTCGGCCATAATAAGGGTTTTATGGGCTGGAAAAATTGTTTAAACTCATTAAAAGGAGTTTTGGGCTTAAGTTTGACCGATGAGTCTTAATTGGATTTTGACATAACTTAAGCCCATTCTCTCTGATATAAAAGGAGGCTCTCTCTTTGATAACCCTAGTCTAATTTCGTCCAGCACTCAAACGAATCTCTCCCCCCTTGTGCTTGAGAGGTTTTGGCCGAGTTTTAGAGAGAAAGAGAGAGGGGAAATTAGTTTCCCGGCATCCCTTCCTTTTCTTTGAGTTTTCCCCTTCTTCCCTTATTCCCACAAAGAGCCCACCCTCTTGATCTCCTAAAAACTCCTAGAGAATTATCATTGATTCATCTTGTGGTTGTTTGAGTGATATTTAACCCACAGGGCCGGCCACTTATTGGAGCAACGCAGCAAGGACGGATTTCAGGACATCCTAGACGCGCGTGGGAAGGTGTTTCGGCCGTGCTTGTTGACGCATCCCCAGGGCTGATTCTCGCAGATCCGAACCCACTGTAAGTCTCCTATAAACGAATTGGATATGAATATAATAATCATTGTAGAATTGTTAGAAATTTTGGATCAGTCGTTTGCATGTTTAAATGAATTTATTAATATGATTATAAATTTATTGACATGCTAGATTAGATTTAATGACATGGTTAATGAATATGTTTAAAAACATTTTAACGTGTTAAATCGAATTATGAATATCCGCCATATATTGATGTGTTTCATTATTAATTAGGTTAATTGTTAACTAAATTCCAACATGAGAGACATATGATTTGTATCGTATAAAATACAAGTATGTACGTGTTTTATATGCAAATTTGTCATTCTGATCATCAGGCCATCCACCAACTCACTGCAACAAACCTCATAACAACAAGAAGACATCCTTTAGGACCCAACAATTTAATCATGGGAGTGACTCCGCGATTAAATTTCGTATAGGGTCCTCAAATGGTACCATCTCCATATATAGGGGCGCTCATGAGCACGTTGAAAGCTCAGAAGTGTCCATCAACTCAGATAATTAAGAATTCTAATACCATGCGCCCCTCGGGACTCCATGAAAATATACAAGTCCTTAGACTTGCTAGTACAACCAAGATCTGCTTTTTCGTGTTTGGTACTCAATGAAGTCGAAGTACTAACCTAATCTTCAAACCCGTTTTTTCTGTAACCCCGTTAATCGGGTGAATTTAAAAGTAGTAAGTTAAAAAATTATTAATTACTTATATAGACAAAAGTTTGGGTTGTTAGAAGTTACATATGAACATATTGAATAAAACCCGAAGCGACATTTTCAAGAAAAGTGGAAAAAACCTTTATCTTGACCAGTGTATCAAGTTTATGAGCTTTCAACTACTCTTGAGTACTAACATAGTATATACACAAGTGATTCCATTGGTAAGTACTTGACTTAATTCTCACTTACCAGGATTTCTAATTCGCTAGTACCTTTGCTCTCTAACACCTAATTATCACGATGATAACTAAAAATGTATGAGGAATAAAATGGAGTAGTGAATGTTATTAGTTATGTCCTCCTGAGAACACAAATCGCCTATTCTCGTCACGAACAAACATAACATAACAATGTGTACGGAATTCATATCGATCACATGAAAACCACGTTCTAATTTCAGAAAATCTGCAAAACGATAGACACTTCAACCCAAACAACGATCAAGACAGGAGAAACGAATTCCGAATGTAGATGCTACACATAAAACCTAAGATAAGAGTTCATATATTCTTGTTAAAGTACTCACTATCCAAATCCAATGTTAAAAACCCGAAAGGAAAAATGATTCGTTTTTTCTCATTACGAGCCATAAAAGACTAAGATAACTAATATTAGATTCGTAAAGAAAGTCTTTCATAGAAAATCTTACAAATTAAAATAACCCAATGGTTGTACTACAAGCATCGTTAGTAACTCCCTGTTTGTAAAATAATATACATATATAGATCTAAAAATTCTTCTAATCTTAATTAATAAAGTTACTTATTGTAAGTAAAATAATTACTTAAAAATAATAATTAATATATTTAATATTAGTAATAATTAGAAAATTAATTATACATAATAAGGTTATAATGAAATTTTATTTTTAAATCACTTTGTTAATTTTCTTCAAAAACTTATTACTTATTTTAACATAGATTAGAAAACAATATAGCTTAACTATAACCTGTAATGAAAATAATCCAAGCTTACCTTAAAAGCCGTGAAATTATTATGAAACTATTATGATAAAGAAAAGTTTCAAATTCAAAACACACACGTTTGTTGATCGTAGCTTCCAAAAATCTTCGATCTAGGTTTATCTAAAACCATTCGAGGTGAATCCCGAAACAACTCACTATGTTACATGATTAGTTTAATAATCTTATATAATTATTTTACAATTAGGGTTACGTAATATAGTTAGACTCTAACTAACACCTCTAGCATCGAGGACTCGCTGCCTTAATTTCACACTACGTCACCGAGTCTCCGCCGCTACCTTCTTCGCCTCGATATGCCGAGGCCTTACAAGCCTCGATCCTCCTCATCACTTAACCTGAACAACCTTTCCTGCTTGCCCATGACTCGGTGTAATCATTGTTGCTACCTCTTCGTACGGATGGAATGAGCTCAAAGAGACACACATATTCTAAGTTATTCACACCTTATCGATTCTCCGGCCCATCTAGCAACTCATTAATCCAAAACTAATCCGAATAATAATAGTATCATATCACAAAACTATTTTAAAAATACAACGTCAAGCTAAAATCTGAAACCCAAAATCTAATTACCTAATATATAATTTTCATACCCGAACACTAGTCAAAGAACTTAACATTCCTCTACAAATATCACAACGCAACGATTCCAATTGCAGAACAAAGCTAACCTCCATATCTTTTTATTGATATATTACAAGTTCAATTTAAACTAGAATTGTTATCTTAAAAGCACCCCGTAAAACCGACACATAGATTTTGGACTTCAAGAGTTTCACTGCTTAGAATCACAAACTTCAAAATATCATATATCCCTCCATTCTTAACCAACTTACACATTTTTTTGAATTTTTAGAAACTTCATGATGTCTAGTTTCCAAGAAAAATGATAAGAAAACATAATCTCTTGTCAAACCGACATGTCGTTATCCTTTTTTTCGGACTGTAACTGAACACATTCAAAGTTACCACCCAACAACTTATATATCCATTTAACCACATGGACTCGGCCTTATAATAAGGAAACAGAAACTCAAACAATAAATTTCCATGAAAATCATCACTAACATCAAACGTCCTAATTTATAAACCCTAATTTGGACTAATATATTTGCAAAGACATTGTATTATATATTTTAATGTGATGATAGATCCAAGTCCAAAATATTCCAGATGTATAATTACATTTTTGTTTTTGAAAGATTTTGGAAAAAGAACCATATATAAATATTACCGTTTTATATTATATTGTTTATTTGTCGCGATATATAACGTATATTTCATTTTATCTTGCGATAAATTGAAAAGTTACTTTAAACAAAATATGGATGATCGAGAGACGTAATTTTCAAAAAACAAGTCGAGAGAAGTATCGTTTATTCTTTACACTTGCGGACCAACTTTAACAGCATAAGGTCAATACGATTTTGGCGATGTTAACGAAGAAACGTTCTTCTCCTTGTGAAGACACTGTCGATGGGAGAGTTTTGTACGCCATCGATGATAGTGGCTGATATGTCTGTGTTGAATGATGTTTTTTGATATTGTGCGCCATAAGGCAACATTGAATTAGTTTCAAATCATAAACAATGTGCCAATGTAGTTAATTTTGGTTTATTTCGGTTTATGTTTAAAAATCAACACAATTTTTGTATCTCCAATGATTATGACTAGTTGGTTGATATTTATTGTGCCCAAATCCCGTAAAATATTGAATATATACGGGTTTAATCTGTTTTTATATCTCTCCACCTAGTTGATAACTTCATTCATACATGAAAAAATTTAAAATTGGGAGGAGGCTATTACATTTATTGTATTAAGGTAGGATTTCGTCAAATCCTTTTTAACACAATTACATGTCGTTTCGGCTCTCGAAACGACGAAATGCGAGGAAGTAAGTGGGGCCCGCGGCTGGCGACAGTAAAATAAAGAGAGAGAGATTCATCCCCGCGAGGAGGGTCCAGCTCCGAGCGAGGAGAAGGGAAGGATTGCGAGGAAAGCTCTTCGTGAGGAGGCCTTTCTACGAGGCGATACTCCTCGATGGAGTTTCCCCTTTTCCCCTCGAAGGGGGGGCCTGCCTTAGAAGGAATGCCGTCGCTGAGAAAAGAGCGAGAAAACGGAAGCGTGCACGAGAAGACTTGGCGTCAGAGAGTCAGTCGAAAGAACGGCAATCACGGGATTTAGTAGGTAAAGTTCAGGAAAGAATCGCGGAGCCACTCAGAGAAAGGCCGGGCCGAAAGGGAAACCCTAATGGAGGGACAAACCCTAGAGATCTCACACACCAAAGGGAGGGACTATAAATATCAATGTAAAGACCACATAGAGGGGGATCGAAACCCTAAAGAGAGATATTAGCCGTTACTATTCACCATTGTTTGTATTATTTGACAAGCTTCCAAGCTAATAAACGAAAGAGACCGAGTCCCATAAATATAAACTCAAGGATATTAACGCATTAATTTGGCCTTCACACATATAAATTATTATTGTTAATCCTTGTGATTGTAAGAGATCCGGTGAAAATTGACCTCTACAGTTTGGCGCCCACCGTGGGGCCCAGTCTTTTTCTATCTCACAGCCAGGAAGCTCGCGAAGACTGAAGTTATGGCGAACAACGATAGTAGTGCAGGAGGGAGTCAAGAGGAGACTACGGAGGCAGGATTGCTCCGGCAGCAGTTGACCGAAGCCCTGGCGACGGCGCAGGAGGCCAACAGGAGAGCCGAGGAGCAGGCCGAGCTAAACACGGAGCTTGCGGCCCGCCTGGATCAGTTCATGACCAGCGGAGGGATGGAAGGCTGGACGGCGCCGGGAGCCGCAGTCCACAGAAACCTTTTTCAGACCACCGTGCTCACGCCGTCTACGGCGGAGGAGGAAGAGCCGGCGGCGGCCGTAAATGCCCGTCCCCTCCTGACGCCTCTCATGGCGGAAGAAGTCAGGAAGATGGTAAAGGAATTATCCTCGGGCATCGAGTCAAGGATGGGACAGGTCGCGTCTCGAGTGCACCAGGCGACGAGCTAGGCGCCGGAGATCGACCAAATGGTCAGGGAGGCGACAGCCACCCCCTTCTCGTCCAAGATCCGCAGCGTGGAGCTAGGAGAACTCACGAAGGTCAAGATCACGACGTACAAAGGGACCTCGGATCCGAACACCCACGTGAAGTCGTTTCGAATCGTGACGGAGCGTATTATCGGGGAGACGGAGAAGGTAGAGGCCATCCTCTGCTGCCTCTTCGTCGAGAGCCTGCAAGGTCTGGCGAGCGACTGGTTCGCCAAGCTACCCTCGTAGTCCATCGACGACTCCGACGACCTCGTCGCCGCTTTCCTGCGCCACTACTCGATGTACGTTCAGAGCGACGCGACGATAACCACGTTGTGGAACCTCGCCCAGGAGAAAGGAGAAACGCTCCGCCACTACATCGAAAGGTTCAAGGCTGTCATGGTCAGAATATCGAACCTGGACGGGATGATCGCGATCCAGGCGTTGAAGAACGGCATGTTCTATACCTCTCCTTTCCGATCGGAGTTGGCGAAGATGCGCCCCTCGACGATCGATGATGCCCTTCATCGGGCCTCGATTTTTATGGAAATCGAGGAAGAAGAAACCGCGTTGAGAAAGATCCACGAAGGAGGCGGGAGAGGGAAGCATCCTGAGAAGAGGGATCATCGAGACGGAGCTGAGGTCCGAGCGACAAGAGCGGGTGGGGACGACTGGGGCGCGCTTGGGGAGCGAAGGGGATGAGAGGCCCCAAGAAAAGGGGTCTATCAGGTAGAAGAAAAGTCAGGCCCCATCGAGGGAGCCCGACCGCGAGGAGATTTCTCGGGCGAGCCGAGAAGTGGTCAGCGAGGAGGCTTCATGTCGAGCCGAGGAGGATTTTCCGGAGGACGAGGAGGCTACGTCGAGGGGGGAAGTGGACCCTCAGGAGGACGAGGGGGTTTCGAGAGGAAACCTTGATTAAAAGACGCGAGCAAGTTCTGTGAGTTCCATAACATGAGCGGGTACGCCCCCGAGGAGTGCGCCATGTTGAACCGCGAGCTTCAGAAGAGGTACGCGCAAGGGGAGCTAAGGGATTTGGCCCCTAGCCATCACGAACCATGGATGAATGACAACCGAACGTCGCGAAGGCCGCAAGGTGCTCAGGCGCGGGGCGCCGAAGGTGCTCCAGAGGGAGCGAGGAGAGACCCGACCGTAGGAAGATAAGTGGTGGAGCGGGCCGCGTAAGATAGGCCGGCGACGAGAGCAAGAATAGAGGTGATCATGGGTGGGTCGCACTTGTGCGGCGACTCCGAGAACAGCATCAAGGCTTTCCAGCGCCGGGGAAAAGAGCACAACCGCGGGGATCTGGCGGCGACCGGCTCCCAGACGAAGATCGAATTCGTCGAAACCGGAGAGTGTGGGACATGCACGACGATGCGCTGGTCCTCGTGCTCGAGATCTGCAACGCCGATGTGTGCCGAGTTCTCGTTGATAACGGGAGCCGTCGACGTCATTTTCTACGAATGCCTCGAGAAGATGAAGATTGGGGGCCTAGAGATCGGGGGGCGGCGGCGGAAGGTCTCCGGATTCAATGGAGATGTTGCTATCTCCCTGGACACGGTCCATCTCCCGGTCCGTGCGAAAGGGGTGCAGAGGATGGTGGAGTTCATGGTCCTAGACGTACCCTCACACTTCAATGTGATCCTAGGAAGACCTTGGATCCACTCGATGAGGGCCGTACCCTCCACCTACCACCAATGTATCAAGTTTCCTGGGGAAGTTGGGACGGTGGAGGAGATACGGGGCGACATGGACGTTTACCGTGTCTGCTACATGATGCACCACCGACAGGTGCATGGAGAGAAGACGCCGGCAGAAGTGAGCTAGGAAGAGGCTGCCGATTTATAGCAGCTAGCATCTAGCCCCCCAACGAAGGCGGATGAAGGGGCGAGGAACGGCTCGCAAGGACAGGATGGGAAAGGTCCAGTGAGTTTGCTCCTTGAGCCATCGGCGACCGAGACGTTCGAGGAGCGAGCGGCCGATTAAGGGCGACGAGGACCGCAGGTTGAGGCGGTCGAGCAGGTCTGTATTGACGAATCCGACCCAACTCGGACAACCAGTATAGGGGCAGAGCTCGACCCCGAAGTCAGGGCCAAGCTGATAACCTTCTTGAGGGAGAATCGGAAGAGCTTCGCCTGGACCCAAGAAGACATGCTGGTCGTGGATCCGTCTGTGATCGCCCACCATCTCAACACCGACCCGAGCCATCGGCCCGTCATCCAAAAGAGGAGGAAGATGGCACCGAACAGAAATAGGGTAATCAACGAGGAGGTTGACAAATTGCTCTCTATGGGCACCATCAGGGAGGTAAAGTATCCCGAGTGGTTGGCTAACACAGTCGTCATCAAGAAGAAGAACGGGAAGTGGCGAGTCTGCGTGGACTTCACCGACCTCAATAAGGCCTGCCCGAAGGATAGCTTCCCCATGCCGCACATCGACCGCCTCGTCGAGGCAACTCAGGAGTACGAACTCCTCAGCTTCATGGATGCATATTCGGGGTACCATCAAATAAGAATGCACCCAGACGACGAGGAGAAGACCGCCTTCATCAGCGAGCGAGGAACCTATTGCTACAAGGTGATGCCGTTTGGCCTAAAGAACGTCGGTGCGGCCTACCAAAGACTGGTGACCAAGATGTTCCACGAGCAGATTGGAAAGAGCATGGAGGTGTATATCGACGATATGGTCGTCAAGACGATGAAGGCGGAGGGGCACATCGAACACTTGGCGGAGTGCTTCGAGATCTTGAACCGACATCAGATGAGGCTGAACCCCTCCAAGTGTACTTTCGGCATCTCCTCGGAGAAATTTCTGGGTCACATGGTTACCCGGCGAGGAATCGAAGCGGACCCCGAGCAGATTGAGGCGATCAGGAATATGCCGTGTCCGCGAAGCCGGCGAGAAGTGCAGAGGCTGACAGGAAGGATCGCTGCCTTGGGCCGTTTCATCTCGAGGAAAGCCGATAGGACGCTCGTCTTCTATGAGTTACTAAAGAAGAACAAGAAGTTCGAGTGGACCGGCAAGTGCGAGGAAGCTTTCCAGGCTCTGAAGACGTATCTCTCATCGCCCCCCGTGATGGCGAAGCCACTCCCGGGAGAGACCCTGTACCTATACGTCGCCGTATCGGATCAAGCAATCAGCCAGGTGCTGGTACGAGAAGAGGACGGAGAGCAGAAGCCGGTGGCCTACATCAGTCGAAAGCTCCTTGATGCGGAAACGAGGTACCAGCTGGTGGAGAAGTTAGCCCTGGCAGTCTACGACGCCTCAGAGAGACTAAGGTTCCACTTCCAGGGGGATTCCTTCGTCGTTATGACCGACAGGCCGATACGCGCTATCATCGATAGTCCGAACCAGTCGGGGCGGATCACGAAATGGTCGATCAAGCTCGGGGCATACGACATCGAGTACAGACTCCGAACGAGTCTCAAGTCTCAGGTCCTCGCGGATTTCCTGATTGAACTCCCGAGGGAATCAATCGATCTGAGCGATGAAGATGGTACCTGGAAACTACACGTTGACGGATCCGCCACCTCGCAAGGAGCAGGCGCCAGAGTCAGACTCACCTCGTCCATGGGAGAGGTCGTCGAGAAGGCGTGCCACCTTGCCTATCGAGCTACGAACAACGAGGCAGAGTACGAGGCCCTCCTCATAGGCCTGAATTCAGCCCTCGCAATCGGCATAAAAAACGTCAGCGTCTTCTCGGACTCTCAGCTGGTCATCAAGAAAGTCAGCGGTGAATACGAGAGAAGCGACGAGAGGATGGAGGCTTATGCGGGACTCGTGGATTCGCTCTCCAAGAAGTTCGACTACTTCAGCCTGACACAGGTGACACGAGGGGATAACACCCACGCTGATGCGTTGGCAGGATTGGGCTCGACAACGGAAGTAGGCGAGCTTCGATCTATCACCGTGGAAACAGTCGAAAGGCCGAGCATAAGAAGGGAGGAAGGCCCGGCGAGGAAGAAGTCCTGAAGCGGAGGCGAGGGGCAAGGGCAATCTCCCGAAGAGCTCAGCATCCACGAGCTCGTGGACGAGGAGCTGGAAAGCGACGAGCGAGGAGTGGTGGAAGACGACGATGAGGAGGATTGGCGGACGCCCGTTAGGAAGTATATCCTGGAAGGGATCGTGCCCGACGATCGGCAGGAAGCGAGGAAGGTCAAGGCCAAGAGCGCAAGATATGCCATCATCGGACATAAGCTTTACTTGAAAAACTTCACCGGGCCCTACCTAAGGTGCCTTGGCAAGAAGGAAACCGACTACGTGATGAGAGAAATCCACAGCGGGGAATGCGGGAACCACTCCGGGGGAAGGTCGCTGCTAAGAAAAGCCAAGCGTCAAGGTTTCTTCTTGAACACGATGGTGGCGGATTGCGCCGATCATGCCAGGAGGTGCGAGAAGTGCCAGCGACACACCCCAGCCATAAATTGCCCAGCCGAGGAGCTGTCCTCGGTGACCGTCCCATATCTCTTCATGAAATGGTCCATGGACATCGTCGGTCCGATGCCCATCAGCACGCGGCAAAGGAGGTTCATGTTGGTCGTCACGGACTTCTTCACCAAGTGGGCAGAAGCGGAAGCATACGCCAACAACAAGGATTCCGATGTGGAGAGTTTCATTTGGAAGAACATCTTCACGCGCTTTGGCCTGCCGAGGGAGATCATCGCTGACAACGGTTCGCAGTTCATCTCAAAGAGGTTCAGGAATTTCTGCGCACAATGGAGAGTGAAGCTGCACACGTCGACACCAAGGTACCCCCAAGGCAACGGGAACGCTGAGGCGGTCAATCGGATGATTACCGACAACATCAAGAGGAGGCTCGACGCCAAGAAAGGGCTTTGGGCCGACGAGCTCCCTGGCGTCCTCTGGGCCTACCGGACGACTCCGCACTCAGCCACCGGCCAGACTCCGTTCTCCTTGTCATACGGCGTGGAAGCCGTCATACCAGCAGAAGTGGGAATTCCGAGCCTTCGCCGATCGATAGCCCCGGGGAACGAGGAAGCCAACAGTCAGGGCCTGCTCGACCAGCTCGACCATGTGGACGAACGACGCGAGCAGGCAAGTGTCCACGTCGCTAACTATCAAAACGCCGTCGCTCGCTACTACAACAAGCAGGTGCGCCCGAGGAGCTTCCGGGTCGGCGAAATGGTCCTCCGGCGAGTCTTCCAGAACACAGCCGAGGTCAACGCTGGGAAGCTCAGGCAGAGTTGGGAAGGGCCATACGTGGTCACGAGCATCGTCAGACCGGGGGTTTACGAACTCAAAACTACTGAAGGCGCCAAGTTGATCAGGAGTTGGAACGTGAAGCACCTGAAGAAATTCTACTAAGGGGAACCCCACCTTCCGCCTCCCCGGCCCTATCGTAAATCCTGGTAAGCATTTTAACGTATCTGTCAATTTCAAAGGGACCCCGACCTTTTGTTCGAGGACACTGTTATGGCTTCGGCAAATTATCTATATACGATCAAAAGGTTTGGAACATACGACCAGAGCATAAAATAGGCGAGAGTGCCCAAAATAAAGAGGCGAGAGTCCCCAAAAGTTATTTAAGGGATACATCGCCAATAATAAAGCCTCCAAGTGAGCAAATAAAGCCTCCCAGTGAGCAATCAAAGCCTCCCAGCGAGCAAATAAAGTCTCCCAGCGAGCACAATTAAAAGACTCCCAAGCGAGCATAAAAGAGGCGAGAGTGTCCACAATAAAAGAGGCGAGAGTGTCCACAATAAAAGAGGCGAGAGTGCCCAAAATAAAGAGGCGAGAGTGCCCCAAGGCATACATCGCCAATAACAAAACCTCCCATAGAGCAAATAAAGCCTCCCAGTGAGCAAATAAAGCCTCCCAGATGAGGCCCCTCTTTAAAAGACAGGGAGCCATCTTCAAATAAAGCCTCCCAGCGAGCAAATAAAGTCTCCCAGCGAGCACATACAGATGAGGCCCGTCTTCAAAAGACAGGGAGCCATCTTCAAATAAAGCCTCCCAGCGAGCACAATTAAAAGACTCCCAAGCAAGCATAAAAGAGGCGAGAGTGCCCACAATAAAAGAGGTGAGAGTGCCCAAAATAAAGAGGCGAGAGTGCCCACAATAAAAGAGGCGAGAGTGCCCAAATTAAAGAGGCGAGAGTGCCCAAAAGTCACCTAAGGCATACATCGCGAATACGAAAGACTCCCATGCGAGCACGAAAGACTCCCATGCGAGCACAAAAGACTCCCATGCGAGCATAAAAGACTCCCATGCGAGCACAAAAGGCTCCCGTGCGAGCACAAAAGGTTCCCAAGCAAACAAAGTTAAAAGCCTTTCAACAGGTACAGCTAAAGCCCCTCCAGCTAATGCCCCCTTTCTTTGATAAAAAAAAGGGAGAGGGGAGGGAAGAGGGCATCCCATCGTATCTACTACCCCATGTAAGTATCTACAATTACTGAAAGTGTTATTCTATGGGCATCGTCAATATATATATATATATATATATATATATAGATATATATCAAGCATTCCTTCCAGAAGATAGGATCATAAACAGTCATAAAATATCGACAAATAAGAATGGCAAAACGAGTTGTTCAAGGGAAATCCCACACAAACAAAAGAAATTATTATTACAGACAAAGAGTTTATATCACGCGATCCATAAAAAAGAACGGATTACACAAAAGAGAGCCTATACCTCCGAAGGCGCGGGTTGAGTGCCCTCCGCCGCGGCGGGGTTGCACGGCGAGAGAGGGGGGGACTCAGGATCAGCATCGGCTCTCCTCTCGAACTCATCGGCATGCGCCTGCATCTCGCCCTCGAGCTGCTGCCATTCCGAGAGCTTGGATCGAAGCAGTTCGGCCGAGGCCCCAACAGGAAGAGCGTTGATCATGGCGATATTGGCTTGGTAAGACGCGGCGAGGAGATTGGAATCGATAGACGAGTCTAAAGCCCGGAACCTAGCCGATGCTTTGTCGAGCTTGATGTGCGCCCTCTCGAAGAGACGCAACCGGGTATTGCGTTCTTCCACCACCACGGCTCGAGCCGCCGCAAACTCGTCGCGGAGCCCTTCCGCGACGGACTTGGCCACCGCCGGCAAAGAGACTCCTTCTGAATCGGCTGCGCCCAAGATCTCACGCACCTGGGCGAAGAGCTCATCGTTCTCCTTCAGAACACCCACGGCCCCCAGGTGTTTCTTCTTCTCGTCGGTTAGAGCTTCTTTGCGGGCGACCAAGTTCGCGCCAAGCTCCTCGATCTCCCGATCCGTTTTGACTTTGAGGTCGGCAAGCTCGGTCTGAAATGCCTTCCTTCGAGCAGCCTCATCAGCCAACTCGGACTCGAGTTTCTCGATTCGCTCGCGGTTCTGACAATCCCGAGCAATGGACGTTTCGAGCTGTTCGCTGGCTTCCTGGAGTTTCAGCTTATCGCCCGCCGACTCCTCCGCGGTCAGGATTCGCTGATCGCGTTCGAGGAGGATCAAGTCATTCAGGTAAGCCACACTCTGGAACATGTGGCCCATGGCGTCGGAGTACTGCTCGTATTGGATGAGGACCAAAGGGGACTTAAACGTACCAGGCGCATGTCGCGATAACCCTTGGCACGTAAATACGGAATACGTCTTCCAAACCTTGTCGGGCGCATCTGCAGCATGAACGCAAGGAGGACCCTCAGTAAACCGAAGAGGAGACCGGTATGTCCCGCCCTCGGATGACGAGGGAGATTCGACGACGGGAGCAGTCTCCAACGACGTGGGAGGATTCGCGACTGCCGGTTCCTCGGGCTCGAAGACTCTTCCCTCAGCTGCCTATCCGGCCCGGTCCAGGTGATCTGAGGCCCCGGCAGGAGCAATCTCCGACGACACGGGATGATCCGCGACCGCCGGCTCCTCGGGCTCGAGGACGTTCCCCTCTGCTGTTCGCCTAGCCGGGTCCAGGGGATCTGAGGCCCCGACGGAAATGTCTACCTTCTTAGAAGATATCGCCTCCCCATCTCCGGTCTCCTCCAAGAGACCGCGAGGCCCCGGAGAACCTGCGGCGGCGGCCACAACATCCGTCCCCTCTGCCGTGGCCGTAGGCGCAGGGGTTTCAACGAGGACCTCCACCAAGATTGCTGGCCTTTTCCTCGAGCGCGTGGAGGAACTTTCGCCCCCGACAGACCCTTTGACGGGGAGCCTACCCTCATCCTTGGGAGGGGGAGGCGGAAGATCGCGATTCCCCTTCGGAACGACCTCCGCCTCGCGAGAAGGAGGAGGAGCGGAAGGAGCAGCCGGAGTCTGCTCCGGGGCAGGACTCTTCAGCGTCGGTGTCGATACCTAATTTGGGGAGGCGCTTCCCGGGGAGTTTGACACGTCCCGGGCTCCGCCAGGCGGAGGGGCGACCCTAGCCCTCTTAAAGGGAAGGCCGCCTCTCGACCCCTCGGAAACGTACCCACCGGAATCCTTCGATTTATGGGGAGCACTACTCACAGAGTCCCCCTCGCCACGGACCTCCTCGCGGAGGACCCGTCTGCAGAGACGTTCCCTCTTCGCGGCAAACTGTTCCCACTGTCAGCCGGGACTCCCCGGGATCTTTTTCCCTTCCTTCGATCCTGAACACCCCCTCTGAGGCCCTGGGACGGAGCCCCGGGCGGTGGAAGGTCGCCGAACCCAAAGGCCGGGAGCAGATCCCGGAGCTTCATTCCGGAGGGATAAGGCCAAGAAAAGATCCCAGAGTTCTTGACCCTAGCGTTGGAGAAGTCCGATTACCAGTCGCGATCAGAATTGGAGAAGAGTTTCTCGTGGATCACCTTGAAACGACGAGCGGCCTCGTCGTCAGTACTGGGAACATACTTAGGGGGGGACTGGTTGACAAGCCACTCCCTAGGCAAAAACTCGTGAAAGCACCCGAAATTGTGCTCATCAACCGAAACAAAGAAAAACTTATCCTCCCACCCGGATTCATTCGAAGGAGTGTTGTCGATGACATGGCCAGGGATCCGGTGCGAGAGAGAGTAGCGGCCAGGGTTCTTGGCGTTCTAGGAGAACTTGAACAAACGCATAAGATCCTCCAAAGTAATGTCGACATTCACCTCCAACGCCACGACTATGGTACAAACAAGGAGACGAATCGAGTTCGGATTCACCTGGGTGATGGGAACCCTAAAGGCACAGAAAAAGGCCACGACAAGAGACGGGATAGGAAGGCGGAGCCCCGCCCTCCGGAAAAAGATCTCGTAGAGGGCGATGCAGTCGTCCCTGGGAGTGTCGGCGAGCTCGCCGTTACAAGGAAGGCGAAGGACGACCTGCGGCTCCAGGATGAACTCCTCCAGAAACCGCTCCAGGTGCTTCTCCGTCATCGTCGAGGGAGGAGACCGGGGTTTGAAGATGGGACCGGTCCCGAGGGTGCGGGCCATAGTCAATCGAAGTTTTAAGGCAAAAGAAGTTGAGAGAAAAGTGGAAGAAGAGGGAAAATGGCGTTTGAAGGAAATGAAAACTGTGCCGCGAGGTAGGGTTTTCAAATTTATAGGAGAAGGAGGCAAGGCAATGCGAATCGACGCGTCTCGACCCCACGACCTGTGAAAGGACACGTTGATCGACAAAAAGAAGCAAGGACCCAAGAGTTGTTGGAAGTGATAGGGGTTCTGAAAAGTTATTAATACTCAAGTACCTGTATCAGTTTTAATGAGGAAAGAGAAAGTCACGGAGTTCGAGGGGACGCGCCCAAAACAATAAAACAAACCAAAAGTGAAGACGACACGTGCAGAAAGGAACCCCGCCTCGAGCAGCTCGTCAGGCTGGGATTTTCTTTCTTTTACCAAGTGCTTAAACTTGATAAAACAAAGGGGGGCTGACCTTCCCCACCCCAACACTACCCACATCAGCTCCTAAGTTGATCGCATCGGTCAAAAAGGTCGTCGAGGCAGACAACCTCGAGGAGGGCCAAGTAAGTATGGCGAAATAGTGCAACACGAAGGGGCGAGCAAATCAATAGACATGCTCAAATGCGAAGAAAGGTAAAGAGACGAAAAACTTAAAGAGGAAAAAGGTTTGTTTTATTAAATCTCAATGAGTTACAAGTAGGAGGGTACAGAATTACAAGCACAGCGACGAAATAAAACCCTACAAGAATCGACAAAAGCCCTACAGCGAGAAGATGAAGAGCAAAGTTTACAAGCTGCAAAGGGCCTAAGTCACCAAGGAGAGATCAAGCCTCGGTAGTTCCTCGCGCGCTCAGCGACCCGGACACGGCCGAGGGACTCCCAAGGACGAGGGGCGGCGAGCAAGAAGCCTCGGTCGACGGGAGACCACCAGGAGACAGAGGAGGAGAGTCGGGGTCGGCCGCAGCCTCATCCTCGAGCGTCGAGGCGAGGGCTTCCTCCCGAATGCGGCCCTGCTCCCACTCTGGAATTTTTGCCCGGAGAAGGGCGACCGGCGCCCCGGGAGGAAGCGCGTTGACCGCGTTTGTGTGGGCCTGATAGGAGGCCGCCATACAGTTGGCCTCGACGGAGTCCCCAAGAGCCCGAAAGCGAGCAGAAGCTCGCTCGAGCTTATATCTGGCTTTCTTGAAGAGGCGCAGCCGAGCATGGTGCTCCTTCTTTGCTTCGGCCCGAACCGCCTCCAGCTCATCAGCGAGTGTCCGCAAGACGCCACGAACCTGAGAAGGCAGACCCTCCTTCACGACAATAGGGACGCCCACGGCCTTGCTTATCTGAGTGAGGAGCTCATCCTGGTGGCGGGAAAGCTCCAAGGCCTCCTGATGACACCTCATTTCCTCGTCCAGGAGAGCCCCGCGAGCGGACAGCCGCCGCTCGCATTCCTCGATCCGCCGCCCCGACCGAGCTTTGAATTCCGCCAAGTCAACCTTGAAGGAAACGCGATCCCGCCTCTCCTCGGCCTGGACCGACTCCAGCCTCGCGATCCGCCCCCGGGAAAGGCGCTCGCTGTGAACGGAGAGATCGAGCTGCCCCCGGATTGCTGATATCCGACTGGAGGCGTCGATAGACTCGTCCGCCATCAAGGACCTGTCGGCCTCGCGGAGGACGAGGTCGTTCGTCCGAGCGATCCCCTCGAACAAAAAGGCCATCGCCTCGGAGTATCCCTCGACCTCTTCAACGGAGCGACGAGTGGCGGAAGAGCTGGAGGTCCCCTTTGACAGGTTCCGGCACATGCGCAAGGAATACTCCCTCCAGACCTCGACGGGCGAATCCCAGTCAGGCTCGCCGGGGGTGACGAGAGAAGGCGGATGAGGACCGGCCGGGGGATAACGGCAGGGAGAGCGAGGAAGACAAGACGAAGGAGAAGGTAGAGGGTGAGAAAAAGCCAAAGCGAGGGACGAATGAGAAGGTGAAGGCTGAAGAGAAGCCGAAGCGAAGGGCAGAAGAGCGGGAAGAGAGGCTGAGAAGTGAGAAGGAAGAGAAGGCGAGGAGTGAGAAGAAACGGAGGGTGAGAAGTGAGAAGGAAGAGAAGGCGAGGAGTGAGAAGAAATGGAGGGTGAGAAGGAAGAGAAGGTGAAGAGTGAGAAGAAACGGGAGGCGGAGAGTGAGAAGAAACGGAGGATGAAGGAAGAGGAGAAGTAGGATGCTGGCGGTCCGGCCGTCGCTGCAGGGGCTCCAGTTGAGGAGATCCTGGAAAAGCGTCCGGAGGAGCACATTGCTGTGAAGCAATGCGGACCCCCACGGCACGCGGCGTTGCACCGGATACGCTCTCGCTCCTGGCCCTCTTTGCGTGACGGTCGTTAGCACCACTTCCGACGGGTCGTTTTCACGCAGGGCCCCTCGGCGTGCGAGGGGCGCGATTATGCCTCAGTAGGAGGGGTCGCTCGGGCGAGCTCTCTTCGTCTTCGAGGTTCTTCCCTTCGACTCGCGGTACCGAGCACACTCCTTCCGCAGTCGCGTCGGGGGAAGGACCACCAATCGCGGGCCCCGACCCACGAAACCCGACCGGGAAGCAGTCAGGGATAGGCGGACCATTGATGAACCCCTCCCGGTATATCCCAAGCTCCATCAGCCGCCGGCGCTGAGATGCATCTGGCCAATGGGAATGCCGAACGCGTGAAGAAAAGAGAGGAGAAGGTATGGAATTGGGAAGCGGAGCCCCGCGTCGAGGAAGAAACCCTCATAGACGGCGACCCATCGTTCATCCGTAGGGTCTTCCGGCCGCTCGCCGGGGTACGGAAGACGAACCTGGCAGACGTCCCCGTCACAATACATCTCCCGGATGACGCGGAGCCGTTCGGAGGTCATGGCGGAGCGATCAGGGCCACCCTTAAGGACGCGGCCAAGACCCGGCGAAGTTGGGGTCAGGGCCATAGTGAAAGCGGGAAGATGGCGTTGGGACAAATTTGAATGACAAAGATTAGGCGGGATTTCGAATTGGGAGAATACAGTAGAACGAAAGGACACAGGATCTGAAGTCCTACTCCCGCTAAAGACCCGCAAGTTATAGAAAGGGAACTGGCAGATCCAACGGTTGGAATCCGAAGCGACGCAGGCAAATCAACGGCTGGAATACGAAGGGACGTTGAGGGAAAAGACGTCTTGGGGAACTGCTGTACGGCTGGGAGCTGTGAGAGGAACAAACCTATACGAAGACAGGCACTCGAGTACTCTGCCCGCAAAGGGTTCACGGAAACCAAGGCCACGCGCCCAAAAAGGGCGACGGGAGCAAAAATGACTGTGAGCAGTCAATCAACAAAAGGGCTCGGCGCTGTGAAAGGGGCCCATTGAGAGGATTTTTCTTATTATTTTACCAAGTGCCCACACTTGATAAAATGGGGGACTAACTGTTAAGGTAGGATTTCGTCAATTTCTTCTTAACACAATTACATGTCGTTTCGGCTCTCGAAACGACGAAATGCGAGGAAGTAAGTGGGGCCCGCGGCTGGCGACAGTAAAATAAAGAGAGAGAGATTCATCCCCGCGAGGAGGGTCCAGCTCCGAGCGAGGAGAAGGGAAGGATTGCGAGAAAAGCTCTTCGCGAGGAGGCCTTTCTACGAGGCGATATTCCTCGATGGAGTTTCCCCTTTTCCCCTTGAAGGGGGAGCCTGCCTTAGAAGGAATGTCATCGCTGAGAAAAGAGCGGAAAAACAGAAGCGTGCATGAGAAGACTTGGCGTCAGAGAGTCAGTCGAAAGAACGGCAATCACGGGATTAGTAGGTAAAGTTCAGGAAAGAATCGCGGAGCCGGTCAGAGAAAGGCCGGGCCGAAAGGGAAACCCTAATGGAGGGACAAACCTTAGAGATCTCACACACCAAGGGGAGGGAGTATAAATATCAATGTAAAGACCACATAGAGCGGGATCGAAACCCTAAACAGAGAGAGATATTAGCCGTCACTGTTCACCATTGTTTGGTCTTCTTAAACATTATGGTTAAACACTTAATCTCAATTTATTTTTATTTGTATTTGGTGATATATGTTGGTAGTAAAATATATTTAATTTCTTATATATTTAAAATAAATGCATGCATTCAAATTCCTATTTTTTTTTATAAAGGAAAACAAATAATTTACGGAAGATTACAAGCGTGAGCCTAACTCACATGATAAAACTAGCTTAAGAATGGAATAAGCCATCCAATCGATGTGATATTATTTTATATAAATTATACAATTTTTAAGCACAAGTATTAATTTCGAAATTTCAGAAGGGGAACGAGCCTGATATATTGTTTTCTTGGGGCATTTGAGTGTTACTAGGTCTCTTTGTTTTTTAAAAACCAAAATTCATGAAGACAGTTTATTTTATAGTCAACGGTTCAGATTGTACAACATCGATATTGTAGCAGTAGCCTACTACAGCCGTATATTATAAATAATAAAGAATAAGCAATAGTACATGAATTTCTAGTCTAATAATTTATAGTTGGTGCTATCAAAATTATGCTCATAGAAACCCACCAGCTTGACAAACTCATTTGCATGTTGACTAGCTTCACTCGCATAGCCCCCATTTCCTAGCATAAATTATTATTATTATTAGTTTTACTGTTATTCTACTATTATTATTATTATTATTATTGGCTGGAACCAGTTTTCTTCATTATAACATATTTAACGCCCATATATATACTGAAGAAACGTATCATGTTGAAATTATACGATGAAAACAAGCACATGACCAACCACTCGAATCAATATTCTCTTGTCTTTTACTTATATGATAGATTAAGATCTTAATATTATTGTAACCTTCAAAGAAAATATAAGGAAAGAGAAAAGCAGAGAACGCCTCAAAGTGGCTGAAACACCACCATATATAAACAGTGACATTTATATGTATATAAGCATCTTCTTGTTCTTGTCTAAAGGAAAAGACTCGCATGTATTTGCCCCAATGGCACACAGGGTTGAGCCAGGCAAAGCAAAAGAACACAAACATGATCACCAACACAAGGCAAACACTAAGCAGGAGGTAAATTAATAATAATAAAACAACTTGATTCAATACAATTACATATATATTAGGTTATTATTTTGTGTCTTCTCTAATACATGATTTCACATATACTTGTTTTTCCTCTTATCCAATTTAGATTCTGATGAGAAAATGTCAGAAGAAGAGACGAGATAGATATTCCAGAGTTCGATAATCATCGCAGTTCTGAATCTTCTGCTACTTCTGGCATATAGAAAACTGCTTATCTGTGTATATTACATATACATATGTATCCTACGTGTATTGGTATTTCTGTATTTCCTCGTATGATCTATCATGAAATTTTCATTTTTCCATATCTTGCATCTGACTACAGTCGTCCAGTATTAATTCGTATTCTTAATCAATTTATGTGAAGTATATTATTGCGCTACGTTTAACACTTGTATCATATTGGATCCGAGTTTTGGCATAGCCGATTATACTGGGTCTATTTTCGGATTATGTTTTCAAAAAACATTGATCAGGATTCATTTGACTGCATATTCAGTCCTTAATCAAGTATTTTTTTACCGGAAAAATGTAGTAGTACAAACTTTAATTTTTATTTCTTAAATCTCCTTCTCCCTCCTATATATATATTAACATATATCACTACTACAAATGTTGGATCACACAACCGACTTTCCACAACCCTTATTTAGAATGGTTGTGGACTCGGTGATTGCACAAATCTTACTACTAAGGGTTGTGGAAGTTCTTAACTTCGGGTTCACAACCCTTGTGACTAAGGATTGTGAAAATTGCTTAATACCAGGGTATTCCACAACCCTCAAAATATCGGTTGTGGAATATAACTTATTCCTACAACCATTATTCTAAGGAATGTTTAATTTTACTTATTTTAAAATGTTCCACCACCCTTAATGGATTTGTTGTTCGAGCGGCGCCGGGGCGACGCCTAATAGGGCCGCAGCGCCACGTCCCATAACGGATCCAAATATCCGGCATGGGAAAAGGGACAAAAAATTTACGGCGCTGCGGATCCATAAGGCGTCACCCCGGCGCCGCTCCCACAACGAATATGTAAGGGTTATGGGAACATGGGGGATTTAAAAAAAAAAAAAAGACGGCGCCGCGGCGATGCCTTCTGGTGCCGCGGCACCGTTTCAAAAACCTTATCTGGGACCCGACATATGAGTCGGCACCGTGGCGATGCCTTATGGGGCTGCGGCGCCGCCGCCGCCGAATTCAGACTATAAATAGACCATTTTAGGACATTTTCACTTTACCCAAACTCGAATTCTCTCCCAAACTCATTTTAGTTCTATCTCTATACCTACACGCGTTGGTCGTCGCCGAGCTCTTGCCGCCCTTCTCCCTCGCCTTCACGTCGTCGGCCTTCTCCAGCGCGTTCACCTCTCCGCCCTTCTTCCGCGCTTTCACGTTGCTGTCATTCTTCCCTACTCTAAGGTAAATCCGACCCCTTTACTCGAGTTTTGGTTGTATGTTCGTGTAGAGTTGTATGTTTTGATAATTTTATATTGGTTGATTTGAATACATTGTTGATTTCCACGGTTTTAGGGTTTGAGTTTAGGATTTTCTTAATTATATAAAAGATACTCATATTTTTTGTTTTGTAGGGTGTTTTCAAATTTCAAACTTGAAACTACAAAGACGCTCTTGATCACAGACAGTCAACATACACAAGGTCAATGACCGCTCCAAGACAAAGTGGTAACACGGAATGTGGATATTTTGTTTTATGTTATATGCGAGAAATAATTGTAGGAGGTATAAGTAAATTAGAAAATAAAAATACATATACACATTTAGATATGTACAAACATTTATTGAATGTGATGATTAGTTACATTTTGTGGTTTTGAATATATATATCGGAGAATTTTGAAAGTATATTATGATTTTGGATGAATTTTGGATGTATAGTCTTTTTTAGATTGATTGTGCATGTATTATGCAGGTTTTATGTGATTTTTGGGGTTTAATTCATTAACTTTTGGGGGAAGCACTGTCTGGAAAACGGCGCTGCGACGACATGTGTTTCGTGCCGCGGCGCCATGTCCCACAACAGATGTTTGGATCCGTTGTGGGAGTCGGCGCTGCGGCGTTGCTGCGGCGCCGTGGAACAGTTATGGGAAGTCAGGCCGCGGCCCTGTCGAGTTCAACAGGGGTCGCGGCGACCTTTTACGGCGCCGCGGCCCAAATCCCACAACGGATCCAAATATCCATTATGGGACTCGGGGCCGCGGCGCTGTAAGTTCAAAAATAATTAAAATTTACAACCGATAATTGATTGGTTGTTGGATATTCCAGAACCAATAGACATCCGGTATGTGAAATATGAACATTACACATCGGATGTGTAAGTGTCCTGGGAAATTCGATAACCTTATATCAAACAACTCTTAATAAAGGTTGTGGGAAAATTCCACACCTTTATTAGGAGTTGTGGGATGAAGTTTTTTTTTTTTAATATATATATATATATATATATATATAATTTTTGACACATTCTGATGATTAATAATAAAAAAAAGCTGATGAACAAATCACGTATATAACACTTTTGTGTTTCAATTGTCTAAATTTTTTTATTACAAGAGACAATTAGTTTGCTGGGAACTATTCATAACGTTTTTGTATCTTTTCTTTTGGTCTACCCAAGGTTTAAAATATCAACGGTATATCATGTTATATTTACGGCACACCGGTAAAATCAGAACTTCGATATCGGTATCGATATACTGCCAAACATTGCATGTATTAAAAAATTGTTTGGTTTCATATTCTTACATATTTTGGAAATTTTTGAGAGATTTTAATTTTTCCAATACTTGACCTATAACTGAACTAGAGTTTCTTGTTGGGATCTTTAATGTCTAACATTTAAGAGCTATTTTTGGTTTTATTAATTGTCATAAACATTGTAATGAATACTTTTTATTTTATTTTTATAATTTGAATTTAATGACATATATATAGTTTGAATTATTTAAAATGTATATGTTATACAACGTTTGTCGATATATGTGTTGGTATTCGGTATATCACTGGTAAATGTTTTGTATTATCAGTTGTCAGTTTGGATAATATTTTAAGACACTCGTTAGGTCGATATTCGGTATACCAAAAAAATCAAATCTTTGGTATCGACAACGGTATCAGATTTGAAAACCTTGGGTCTACCTCACTCGTACGATTTCTCATGCTTTTATTGACTCTGAGAGCTCGCTCATTCAGAGAAGAGGAGATCAAATTGTCCAATAAGATGAATAAGAACTGTTTTATAAGATTATTGACTATTTTGTTTTAGGCATAACTCATGTTGTCCAAAGTGGTTGTCACTTGTTACGAAGAACATGTTCTTTTCGGTTTTTGTGCCTAAAACCTCTTGACAACTATAATAAATTGTACTTTTTATTTAATGGATCAGTGGTTGTTGGCTTTTCTCCGGATCAAAATATTATAAAAGATTATTCTTTCATCATGTGTAGGGTTACACATTCATTGGACTGAAAAAAGATTATACTCGCTAGTGTCCACCTTGTAAAGGTCTTGTTTGTTTGAGAATTTTTTTATGTTTTTAGTTGTTCATTGTTTGAATAATTTTAAAACTCTTTGGGTGTGTGACTATGTGAAAAGTGAGGGGAGCTCACTCTTAAGAAGAGAACAGCTTAAAAACTTAAGAGAAAATATTAAGTTAAGAGATTTAGGAAGGTTATGATCCTTTATAGCTATTTGTTTTGGTCATTGTTTTGTCTAGTAAAGTTTCAGTTTCAAGGATAGTTATATCCCTATACGTAGGCAATTTCCAAACTAGGCGATTACTGCCTTTTACTATCGATTTCACTATTGTGTTCAGTGTGCGTAAGTTAATAATATCGTGAGAAGCATTGCAAAATATTAATGTGTAACTTTAAAGAACTAATAATCTAATATGAGAAAAATCATAAGCTGACTTCATTAAGTGATAAAGATTGAACTAAATCTTCTCAACTACAAAAAAAATGATATCAATGTAACCAATAGCATACATAATGTTATTACGTTTTGATTGACTTATTTTTATTAGGCAATATTTGACTTAATATATCACATTATCTTGTGGAGATCCTCCTCTTAACATTGTGGGATTCTAAATTCTTTATTTGGACAGTTCTGCGATTCTCGGATAAGTATGTTTTAAAGATCCATCCTCTTCGGTGTTGTGTGGTTGACTTTGTGGAAACACAAGCTAGGATCTTCTTCTTTTGGACGCCATAAATAGCAGTAATGCACCCACTAGCGTTACTTGATGATACTTTTTCTAGACATGCAAGATCGGCGGCCTGGAAAACTATTGATCTGAATGGAAGCAGTGTTTGAATCGGATTACCCACTCTGATCGATTCGTGCTTGGTATTTTGTTTATGCGTGAATGAACTAATCACACTCTTGAGATATCTTGTGATTAAAGAACACTTGAAGGTGGGTTTTTGGTGGATTTGTGAAGGGTCACTAATTCAGGGGAGAAATGAATTAGGGTTTCACTTTATAGTTAGTAATTTGGCTTTGATGTTTATGTTGTTCATAGAAGACCAATTGTATTGAGAACTATTATTATAGTGAAATCAGTTTCCACTGGATTGTCACACCCCCCAGATGTAGAAGACGTTGCTCCGAACTGGGTTACCAATTGTGTGTGTCGTTTATTACTTTTCTGCACTTTTAGTGTCATCTCTATTTTGCCTGTCAGTTGTCACATACACCATTACAATTATTGTGTGTGACAGTTGACTAAGCGTTTAACAGTATTTCAATTGGTATTAGAGCAGACACCTTTTTGTTGAATAGGTCTAGGTTAAAAAAAATTATCATTAACAAGTTAATGGCGGAATATAAAAATTTCTTTACTAATAAATTTTTTTTTACTAACATAGGCAAAGTGCATGAAGATGTATATGTTTAAAACATTTTTATTTACTTGATTACTAACCTTTCTCTTGTAACTTGATCTTTGATGAGCGTTGGGAAAGGTATATCGTCTCTTGCTCATTACCTTCAAACCTAATCGTGAACTCGAGAAACCTAATGTTTCTAATACATGAGTCTATAGAGGTTTTAAGGATTTGTATGTGAGAACAATTAAACACAATAGCTCAAGAACAAGTGTATGACTAAAGAGCTAATTAAACCTAAGTCTAATGAGGACTTAGGTGCCAAAATAAAAGAGTTAATTAGAGAGAGAGAGAGAGAGAGTCGGCTAGAATAGAGAGAGCAAGGCCAAAAAAAGCTTGTTTTCACATCTGTATGTGAGGCTTTATTTATAGGAGAAGGAAATGTAAGAAAGGGTAATTACCCTTTCTTATTGTGTATTCATGACACAATATTTGATTTCTTCTCCTCTTTCTCTATCAATATAGCCGGCCATATGCTCTCATTTGTGAGGGAAATTTGTTTCCTCACTTAGCATATTTATTTCCTTCTCAAGGAAATTCATTTCCTCTTTTTTTGGGTAATTATCTTTATAATTGAAGGCAAAGAATTATCTCCTCTTTGGATGATGTTGAAGGCAAATAATTATCTCCTCTTTTGGATAATTATCTTCATAATTGAAGGCAAGGAATTTTTCTCATTCACAAATAACAAATGAGTTAGTGAAATAATAACTCAAGGGGTAAAACGGTAATTTTACATTCCCCTTAGTGATACACATGAAGGGTAATATCGTAAAGTACTCCGTGGATCGTGTGAAATTTTTTTTTGTCACATAAAATGGAAAATATACGCATATGAACAGAGAGAGTGTCATTATTGGTCCTTTAGTGGAATCGACCAATATTACGGAAAAAGTTTGTGAACTTTTGAGTCCGATTTTTATTTTAAAGTTTTGTTCATATGGGTCCATAAGCTTTGTTCAATGTTAATTTACTCATTGAATATAAATTGTGATTTATATCGGGAAAGTTATAAGTGAGCTTAAGTAGAAACTCTAAGGCTAACCCTAACCCTATTATTTTCCGCAAAGCACTCTCCCTCTCCTTATGTGACACTCGGCCGATTATCCCAAAGAAAAGAGAAGAGAAAATTTGTTTTCATCTTCCTTTAGCTAGTTCGCATCGTCGATGGCAGGAGAGCGGAGATCCAGTATGACTGCTTGGGGTGGTGAGGATGATCGAGGAGGGCGTGACGCCAGCGACAGAGTTTGGAACGATCTTACAACACATCTTCAGAGAGGTGAGGGAGTTTGAGTACTTTAGCATTATGCATATCTCTCGTCTTTGTAATATCGTTGCGCATAATTTAGCGCGTTATGCGGTTAACCATCACTCGTCTTTGACTTGGTTGGTTTAGTCCCGCCTTGTTCGGAGGAGGCTATTGGAGCCGATTACCGCGAGCTGAGGTCCCGCACAGCAACCTAGCGGCCGTTATTTATTATGTTTATTGCATTTCAGTTCATTCTCGTGGTTTCTGTTTTATTTTTATTTTTGTAAACACAATTTTCCTACGTCATACGTGAGTGCTTATATGATATTTCGTGGCACCGTTCACACTTCTTAAAAAAAAAAAAAGTCCAAAGATTCATAGTTAATATGTGTAATATCTCGTTACCTTTTTATTATAATTTTCCATTATATTGCCACCTCTAAAACATATAAATAAGGGGTTTAGCTTAGGTTTTAGATACCATATATTTTTCACGAATTTAGCAAAATAATATCATTTCATTGTTCCATGTTTTCTCAAAAATTTATTGTGAATGAGTTTTGGTCTTGGCTAAGTTTCTAGCAAGGCCGAGAGTGATTTAAGTTTCATCCTTAGTGTTTTAATTTATTTTGTGAATCAATTCTTTACATCTTCTCCAAAATTAAATTACTTTTTTTTATATGAGTTTGATCATGGGTGATTCATTTGATACTTGAAAAATATCAATTGCATATAACACTTATTTTGTGTACTTTAATTTCATGCCAATTTTATCAATTTGAGACATTGTAAGTTTAGGAATCGCCTATAAATTTGTGAAAAAAGATATATAATTTTGTTAGCCTTTCTTTTCTCGGTTATAATAATTTTGATGTATCATCCTTTTAGTTAGCTAATAAGATTATATTCACGGTCCTCATTGAAATAATTTGTTCGTGAATGACATACATAATTTTATTGGTTTTTTTAGGTATATATCCATAAAAATGTTTACTAATTTCAAAATATTTAACGTTTTATAAATTTTGTGTAAATACATATCTCAAATTGTTTACGTAATTATTTGCACTATTTTGGCTCGAATTGAGAATTGTTTACAAAAACTGAAAGATTGTAGTTTGGACCCAATAATCGTGTAAACAAAATTGGGGGATATTTACAAAAAAAATTCCAAAAAGTCGAGTATTTTGAAAACACTAAACATAAAAATGAGTAAAGAGTCAATTTTTTGTTATTTTATTGATTGATTTCAATGTGTAATCTTCCTATTACTTGGTTGAGTTGTTAAACTTGTAACTGAGTAATAATTGTGGAATCGTATAGCAATCAGGTAGCTAAAGGCCTGTGTTTTCTCTTATCCATTTTCATAATTTTTATAAATATTTCTCTAAAAAAGTAATCTATTTAATTTTATAATTTCCAATACTACTTGATGTTTGTTTTTGAGTTTCCATCTTTTAGCTTGGTTTATGCAATAAAAAACCGCTTAACAATTGCACAATTTAGGTGTGATCACAATAGTAAGCATGGATTTAATTGAAGCATGTTTAGCTACACGAGATGAACTGATTAGAAAATCAACTCTCTTTTCATTTTATTGTGTTTAGCTACACAATAGTCTTTAGATTAGACTGCAATATGGTAGAAAGGTGAAGCAAGATCTGCTGTAATAGGAAGAACACAAATTTTGAAAAGAAAAGAAAGCATCCTACATCTTATAATTGTATCAATAGTGTCCATAATGAATTTTCTTCTTGCGATGTTTGTTTGTTGTTACGGATTACTAGATAATTTTACCAAATTATTGGAGATTATTCCATCATTAATAGAGTTATTACATAGTAATTATTAAGCAATTATTACTTAGTTAGGCATCTCGAACTAATAAGCTAATTTGATGCTCATTCAACACAATTTTTGTGTTGATTTAGAAATCCATGATACACCACAATTCAACTAAAAATACAATTCACTATTATTATATTATTAAAATTATATCATCTCTTTATAAATAACTATTTTTGAAATTTTATTAGACGCTTAGTCAACTGACACACACAATATTATAAAAGTGTACGTGACAATTCGCAAGCAAAATAGAGATGACAGTGAAAAGAACAGGAAAGCAATAAACGATACACAATTGTTACCCAGTTCGGAGCAACGATTGAAAATGAGATATTAGGATCGATCACGTTTTAGGGCACAAATGTCATATCTTTTACGGGAGAGTCCTTTTCGTCGGGAGAGGATTCTTCGGTGTAGTGAGAGAGAGAGAGAGAGACATATTTCAAGAGAGATTTCTCTTACTGAGTTGTTTGTTACCTGGGGTGAGGTTTGTTTTTATAGGCTGCGAGAGAGCCTCGGATGGCTGGCCTGCCTAGGCGTGGAGGTCGGCCAGCATGTTGTTAGGTGGTTGGTCGTGACCGGTCGGCCCTTGTTTTAGCCAAGAATTCCAGTCGGCCCTAACTGGCGCGTTTGAGAGAACCTCGGGGCCGGTCGGCCTATCTATGAATGTCCCGGGGCCGACCGGCCCTTGTTTGGACAAAGTGAGGTCGACCAGTCCATCTGTGTATGCCATAGCGCCGGCCGGCCCCGAGGTTCTCTCAAACGCGCCAGGCCGGCCGGCCTGTGAACTCTCCAGGGCTGGCTGGCCCTTGTCCGGTCCAAAGAGGCCGGTAGGCCTTCCTTCGGTGCTCCGGGGAAGGTCCGCTCGGACCATTCTTTAAATATTATAGCGGCAGAAATCGGAGACAATGTTACAATGAAATTTTTTTACACTAGACAAAAAATGGATGCACAAAACCTAAGAATGATGGTATGAACTAAGGTTTGTAGTTTATAAGAAAGCTCGAACAACATATGGATTTATCATCAACATGGGTCAATAAAAATATGTGACCAATACATGAAGGAATATGCTATGATACCCACCAATGTATTATATAAAAAACAAGAAGTACAAAATTGGATAGAAGAATTGAAGGCATTCTTCATTATTTGCTAGGGGATATACACAACATGATGAAAATTTATTAATTTCATAAATAGATCAATCAGAATTAGATTTCTACATATTTAAATAATTATAAGACAACTGACATTACCTTTGGTGCCAAATCTTACTCGAGATGTTATTCATGTAGGCATTCGTGTTGATGATACGATCCTTCGTGAGGAGTGAATATCATTGCACATTTCATCCCAGCCAGATGTCCTTAAAATTATGATATCATGCATCTCAAAACAATTGTCAACGAAGGAGAGGTTGACATTAATAAGTACATTTACTTGTATTATGTTTAACTTGAAGCAATGCACATACAAACATCATATATATATATATATATATATATATATATATGGGTCATTTTGATGAATATTCATGTAAACTATATGCAATTTGAATATACTCAAGATTTGGTTAATAAGTTAAAAATAGCCTGTTAAATTCGTTTACAAAATTTAAGAGACAAATATACCCCAAAATAACTTTCCACCCGTAATAAATTAATTATAAAAATAATAATAAATAAGGAAATTAACGTCCCGCCCATTATCAGTTTATTAAAAAATTCGAAAATAGAGAAAAATAAAAGCCAAGACTCGACCGAAGAAAATGTAAACCCGAAAAATAAGGTTTAAGTCGACAGCTCGAAAATGTAAAATTAGCGTTAATAAATTGTAAACTCGAAAAGAAAAGCCACAGCTCGACAGTGTAAAATAGCGTTAATAAGTCATAAATCCGAAGAAAAAAAAGCCACAGCTCGATAGTGTAAAAATAGCGTTAATAAATCGTAAACCCGAAAAAGAAGCCACAGCTCGAGAGTGTAAAAATAGCGCTAATAAATCGTAAACTATACTGACTATAACACGTACCAGATTCTTGCAGGGAAAAACCATATTTATCAAACAAACCCATGGCTCTCGAATTCTTTGTTTCCGATCAAAACTGGAAGTATGATGGTTGATATTAAGTTTTGGTCGGCCAAATTGAGAGAGTAAATAATTTTAGGTAATTAATATAAAAAATAGATAATGTTTTCTTTAAATAAAGGATCCTAACTAATTATGATATTTAAAATTGATTGTATAATTAATACAATATAACGGGATAAAATCTGAATTCCAAATTCGAAATCAATTTTTAAAAAATCTCGAAAATAAAAATGGCAAAAAAGAGTAATTTGGTATGTTCATGTGATGTAAACGAATCTGTCTGGCTATTTTCAATCCATTAACCAAACCTTAGATATATCCAAATCATAAACGTTTTATAAGACTATAGAACCAATTTTTTCTATATATATAAGGTCATTTAATTATTCAAAATAGTGTTAGTAAAATTATTCACAAGTCTTATAAACATATAATTTTTGCACTAATACGTCAAGTAGAACGGAGTCGATGATCTAAGAACTAATATAGAATTTGAACAAGTTGAGAAGTTACCCAAACCATGTGTACTTGTGACCAAAAATGTCATATTGACTTCGTGTTGTGATTTTTGGGAGTTTGGTTTAGAGATAAATGTTGATTTGATGAATTTGTTCATATGAAAAATTTGATGTGTTTATTTTGTTGACAGAGATGCCCACAATAATATTATTTATTTTCATATCGATGTAATATAAATCTCTCATGAGTCACTCTTGTAATATGATGATTAAATTAATAAAAGTTGAAACGTTCATTCATTATTTTTTCGTTTGTTTGAAGATTTTTGATATTCAATAGTCTTATAGTCCTTAATCAAACCTAACAACGTATGGAGAGACAAATGTAGATTCGCGTGAACAAACTCTTCATGATTTGCTTAAAACTAAATATTCACAATCTAAAGATCAGCGGGCTATTGATCCTATTATGATTGTTGGAAGAATGTATGATGTCTGGTTACGAGGCATATAGAGTTAGGAACTCTAAAGTTCTTCCAGTGTATCTCCCGAAGATATTGAATTTACCAGGGCACCTTTAGAGAGAAATGTTAGAACAAACCATTTAACATATTCTATCTCAACGTCACTATGTATGAATTGCATCGTGCTTACCTTAATCCTGAAATGAGACATGTCATTTCATAACGTCAATATATTCATTTGAGAAAGTTGTACTCTACATCTAAGTTTGTGAACTAGATGCGCTCTATTAGTGATGTATTGGGTTGTGAAGTTAACATGAGTATACTTTGTAAAGTTCTCATAGATATAGAATTCATGTACAAGATTGCTGAAATGCAATGTATATCACCTCATGCTTTATTACTTGGATTGTGAATAATTGAACCGCGCGGCATCCAAAATTAAGTAACAACTTTATTTGGATGAAACAATGTGACTTGTTAGCTACTCGTCAATACATTGTTTTTAACTTATTCACAAGTAACAAAAGGAGTTGAGGAAATAACAACTAGAAGGGTAAAATGATAATTTTATAAATCTCATCTAGTTGATGATATTCATGAAGGGTAATCATAGATAACATTCCATGGATCCACTTAATAGAATTAAGTTGAATTCGAGTAGAAAATAAATTCATTTGAACCGAGAGATACTCAAGGTCAACTCTTCAGTGGAGTCAGTTGACATTAAGCTAATACTTGGAAAAAGTTTGTGAACTTTTGAGTTCAAGTATAGTAGCTCAAGCTTTGTTCATTTGGATCCATAAGATCACTATTACAGTTCATTAGAGTAGGATTGTTAAACTAGAAGCTAAGTCAAAATAAGTTCTAAGTGTTGAACAAGACGATTTCCTGGAAAATGTTTTAAGGGTATTCTTGTCCACATGGACATAAAATAATGTGAATGTCAAAATGAGATTTTGAATATTTTTATATGATGGAAATATAAATTATTTTCTAAAGCCGAAAAATCGTTTGAGGCATTAAAAAATTAATTTCATTATGTGTGCAATATTAATTCTACAATTGGTATTTTAAAATTGTCTTAAAAGAATTAAGGAAGTATCTAGAAGCTTCTCCCATAGTAGAATTAACTTGTTAATGATAATTTTTTTTAACCCTAGACCTATTCCAACATATTTATATTGTGCATTCTCTTTTATCAGGGCTTGATCTTTCTATTGTAGTTTATTGACTCCTTTGGTTGAACTCGTAGTCTGGTGGATATGCATGAATGTTGTAGCACTTATGACATTGTGTTCGAGAATCTTGCAATAAGTGCAAATGAGGCACTTCTTCTCTTTGAACTTTAGTTGATCATCTCACCATTTCCGTGAAGTTAGAGTTGTCATTAGAATGAGTCTAGTTAAATTAAATTAATGGATGTCTCTCTTCTTAAGTCAGCATTGGGTAGACTTTGCTTATTTGACGAATTGGTTCCATAAGAAGAACTTGCACTCGAGCATGAATGTAGGTTTCATTGAGGCCCATGAGGAATTGTATAACATATTCGAGTCAGCAAACTGGCTATGCTTTTCCTTTCCTCCACAAGTGCATGAACAAGTATACTCACACGTGTATTCTCACAAATCTTGATAGACAAACTTGCGCTTAATGAATAATACGAATATTGTACGATGATACTGTAAAATATTTACAAACTCTTGCCTCAACCAAAACATTCTTTGTGATCTTTCAAATCATTACATACATCTTTTTTAGTTCCACAAATAAGAAGGGTAGATGCGATTTCATTGCTAATGAAGTTCATAATCGAAGCAATTATGGTGTTCACTATAGTGGCTCCATAGACAAAGGCTTCATTATGGTTTCATTGATAAATCGTAGTTTTTTCCTTGATTCAAGAAAAATCAGCATCAAGGGCCTCCCATGCATATAATTGTACAATGTCATGATATTGGAGAGACTTCCTCTCGAAGAATCAAAGCGATGAACGTCATACGAAGATCAAGAAAATTAAATCATTAACCTAGGTCAAGGATTTCAGTAATAACAGAGAATGAATATGAAGAAATATCTAAAAGCTGAAAAAAAAAAAAAACAAGATTAATTAGCAAACAATGTAGGTAATGAATATTAAGCTATTATAGCTTGGTCTTTAATTTCAACGCCAAATTTTCAAGCTCAGTGATCAGTGTTACGAATTAGTATATGTTGAAACATATTTACTTCTGCCATCTTGTAGTCGAAAAAATTTTCTTTGAGGAAGTTTTTCTTCAATGAATCGCTCATGTATAAACCTTTGAGATTTAAGCTTATGTACAAGTTTTTTACGAGATCAACACTCACATGTTTGCATCATTTACAATCTGACATAACATCAATAATAATTGGAGTGACGTGGTGGCTAGTGAAAACTTATGAGCGTGCCTAAAGGTCACAGTTGTAGAACCACGCATTTGGGCCTCGTACAATGACATGTAGTTAATGGTTTGTAGTTAATGACATGGGTGTTGTAGCTCTCTTGGTACCGCCGACCATATTGCAGAATATGGGGTACTCGGTTAGTGGTCCTTAAATCTCAAGACCGAGAAGAAACGTGGGAACAAGAACTGGATATGGAACGGTGTAAGCATAAGCGTACGAACCTCGACCTACGTAAGATTGTTTAGGTATTTTTTCAAATGGCATTGACCCAAGCTGAGTGGATACGGAGTTAACGTCGTAAACCGAAGAAATTATCAACCTCTGAAGTATCGCTCAGTCTAACAGTCAAAGAAAGCATCGGACCAAATAGACATTAATTTTCATGAGAATAATGAAATATAGTAACGTATATGACATATTAATACATGTCTGGTTCAATCTTCCTCTTGAGTAGCTTTTAAACCCATCTAAAATGCATGGATCATAACCAATACCAGCACATGTACCTCTGCTCCCAACACCACTGCATGTGCCGCCACCATCACCACTGCCATCTCTGCAACCATCTCCACCATCATCATCGTCACTAGATGAGACCAACTTTTGAGAGAGGACCCGGTTTACATCAACGCCTTCCGATCACGCCTACGAAGCTACCTGCAAATCGAGACGGTTGGAATCATCCTCAAGCTAGACTGGTCAAATCCATTAAAAGAGAACGTCTTCATAGGCCTCATCTCCCATGGATGACATAGACTTTTCTGTGATTTCTAAAGGGTCTCGACATTCATTGTTTCGGTATTAATCTTTATGTATCTGGATTTGTGCTTCCATGTTACAAATGTTGGAATTGTTATAGAGTTTTATAGTAATTTAACTCTTCCTGATGCGGCAGAATAAAAATATTTTATAAAAATAATTTACAACGTAGACAAAGTGCATGAACATGTAATCTAGATTAAATTAAACTACGACAATTATTTATACTCGGTACCAACATTATAATCTTCAAGTGCTCATTTCCCCTCGTAGCAAGCCTCATCCATGTCTCATTGAATCCGAGCAACAACCCTATAGTGCTACATAATGTTTTTTGGACTTAATATATGGGAAATATTAAAAAAATTGACTCAAGAACAAGTGTTCGAGCCAAAGAGCTAGTACAAACCCTAGATCTAATAAGGGCCTGGGTGACAAAACAAAAGAGAGAAGACAAGAGAGAGAGAGAGGGTTGGCTAAGGCTACCGAGAGAGAGAGAGAGAGAGATAACTCGGCCAAGAATATTCTAATTGTGTATTTTTCATTCACAATGTAGTGTGGTATTTATAGAGAATGGAATGCCTTGACTTAGATCCATGGTAAAAGAGGTAATTGACTCTTTTCGATTATTGCAGAAATACTTCATATCCATATTAATAATATTTGTTTCTCATTCCTATCAAATACACATCAAGATAATATCTCTCTTTCTTTGCATAGATGCGGCCAGCCACATACATGCATAAAACAACATTTTTCTCTTTTCTTATTTGATGTATATCTTCATATATATTTGTCCAAAATAAATTTTATCTTCCTTTATTATATTATTTCTCCGTCCATATGAATCTAGAAGCTCTTTCTATATATTTCTTTTAATTTTTCAAAAAACTTACAAGAATAGACTTTTTAGAATTATCACATTTATTTCAAACAAATCATACTCTTGTGACTTGAGATAGTGATCTCATGGATCCAAATTAATAAAGTTTGATCTAGCATACTTAGAGACAAAAGTTTACAAACCTTTTCAAAGTTCTAACTTAATGTCAACTGACTCCATTAAATAGTTGACACTGAAAATCTCTCGGTTCAAAGGAATACATTTTGTACTCAATATTCAATTGAATTGCGATGAGTGGATCCACTGAATATTATATATGTTTCCCTTCATGAATATCATTAAATAAATGAAATTTAAAAATTATCATTTTACCCTTCTAGTTGTTATTCATTCAACTCTTTTGTCTCTTGTTGAAAAAGTTAGAAACAATGTATTACTGAGGAGCTAACAAGTCACATTTTTTTATCTAAAAAAGTCACAACCTACTTTGGACACTGGTCAGTTCATTTATTCAGAATCCAAGGGACAATGCATGAGGTGATTTTTAGGAATATTTCTCACTTGAAGATGACGTATAAATAGTTACTGAATTCGATAATTAGATTACTATATAAGAATTATATGATTAGTGGGTGAGTTCTAAATAATTAATTAGAATCAATAATAACTATCTTCCATAGTTTCTGTATTAAACTGAGTCACGTGTTGGGCACCTGAGTTCAGTCGGTGTGGTAAAACAAGGTCGATGACTGATATATGCCTGGAAAGCTATATTTAAAGTCATATACGTGGAACATATGCGTGAAGGCTTATTATCATGTGGGATCATTCTACACTTGTCGTAAGTGTACGACCTAGACAGGTTTTGGGATAGATGTGTCGTTTAAGGACTGTTACGACATACTAACCAAGGCCACTATGATGGTCACAGTGAGACTTGATCTAAATCCTGAAGTGGTTATGGACACTAGATTATGTTTCTGAGCTCTTTAACTTATTCTCTAAAAGGATATCCATGCTAATCACAGCTTATATTTTGAAAGTTTTCTAAGAGCATGATTCGAGTGGGAAATGTTTTACAGACACAGAATCCAGCCTTCCTAAAAGAAGGCTAATGTTCACTCACCTAAGGGTCGATTCCAAAACCGATAGATTATTAGCACTTTCAAAGTAAGTTAATGTTCGAAAGAATCTTTCGTTGGGGAAGCAATAATGGTTAGGGATGATATGTATCAAGAGAAGTATAACGGAAAACTTGACTTCTCTTGGCACGGGTTCAACCGGGATGATCTTGATCACGAACTAAATGTATCAGTGGACACACGTCATGATGAGTAAATACAATTCTAGTATTAAAGAAGCGTTCAGTCTTAGATTACACGGTGGAGTATTGATATAGACTAGACGAATCGATGAAGAAGAGATAAGACTGTATCGTCTTTTTCAACGGGTTCATTAAGCTTCTACTACTAGGTTCATAGTCCCCGATTCAGCTATGATAAAGGCGGATAAGAACTTTCGAATAATAGTGTTGTTTATTATTTAATCTCACTTGCTGTAATGGTGATTGACAGCATTATTTATGGAAAATGGATATTCGCAAAATTAACATAATGTTTATACCATAATTGTTTATTTATTGTTGGATCAAGTAAATAAATGATTAATTGGATTTTAAGCAAACGAGCCATTGAAATTCTTGGGTTGGGCCTTGGCTATAGGGTGGTCGAAATTCCCCTAAGGGAATGCCCTAGAATGGCCGAACTTCTCCCTTGAAGTTCTCCTTGGATTTCTCTCTGAAAGAGAGAAAATCTGTTCCATAGATATTGATATGATGGATGAGAAAGATTATAGATTCACTGTTTTAGATCTAATGGCCCAGATTAAATCCAAAAGGAGAGAAAATCTCTCAAAAGAGATAATATCTCTAGAAGGAGGGAATATCTCTCAGAATGAGAGAATATCTTCCAAAATGAGAGAATATCTCCCATAAGGTGAAAATATCTCTCAGAAAGGAGAAAATTTCAGAGGTTATCTCCTACCAATTCTATAAATAGGAATAGAAGAGAAGAGGAAAAAAATAATTCCATTTAACACATAATAGTCGGCCAAAGGCTCTCTCTCTGGCCGAATTTCTCTTCCCTCTTTCCCTCATAATTGCAAATTATATTCCTAAATAATAGGAGTAAGATCCCGAAACAGTCTGGTTTCGAGATCTAGTGATATATCAATTGTGCCCACTCATCTTTCTTATTCGCCTCGGAGATTACGTTTTGGAAGACTAAAGTGTCAGCATCAAGTACTATAGTCTGACGAAGGACGAGACAGAGTTGATTCAGAAGAAGGACGAAATGGAGCGTGCATCGGATCGGGGCGTTTTGTAACTGATCCCAAACTCGTAAGTTTTCTATAAATTTCTTCTCTTATATTGGTTGCTGAAAAGTCTTTCATTGTTTATTAATAAAGTAAATCTAGTTCTTGTTTAGTAACCATTATTGTTAATTGGATATTGTGGGCGCAATCAATATTATTCCGCATTTTATATAGTTGCTTATGTGAATGAATAATCACCGGCGAGTATCGTCGGAACAATTGTTTCTGTCTGATACCACCAACGTTGTACCATCGGGTGGTGTCGAAACGATTCTTCATGTCTAATATCACACTAGATTCACCAAAAGGCAGCGTTAGAGCGATTGTTCGTGTCTGATGCACGCCTGTTTCACCTACAAGTGGTATCAAGCGTCGTTAATTTTCTTATTATTTGATTCGTTCTTGTGCTTAAATTTAATCTGGTTTGAATGATTGTACATTTGGATATGAAATTCATACAATTCATATATGATATTTGAATTGTGATTCGTGGTTGATCGTAGATTTTTTATTCTCTCTTGCTTAGAATGTTTGCAAACTCAAAAATCAAAGGGTATAGGATTTTTGTAAAATTTGTTTTTTCAATTAATATATTATTGTTGTAATCCGAAGACGACGTTCTTGATCACGAAAATTGGCGAGAGATGTATCCACAATGATGAGACAGAACGCGACAGAAGGGCGGCCTCCCATGGCAAAAAACCCTTCCGCCGGTGTTGGGTTGCACCTTTCCTTGCCACGCATTGGGTTGGGCTGTGGCTGCCCCTTGGCGGAGGTCCAACCAACTCGGGTCAATCCTACCATGGCGGGTAGGGTTTGAGGATAATCAAGGCTTAGGCCCGGATGCTCGATGGGCCGTAAAGCCCAACCGAAAATAAATATTTTCTATAATGATTTATTTTTCTGTTGAAACATATGATGCGTTCAACCAATATCCATGAACTTGTGTGATTATATTCATCTCGTTTTATTTATAAAGAGTCAATTAGGATACGATCAACACTAATCAAACCATAATTTTATGCTGGTTTATTTAATTGATTTGTTGTTACTATATCTTTTAACTTAGATATTGTATCGTTTGTTTATGGATGTCATGGACTTTCATTCGATAAAAATTATGTAATTCGATTAGAAGAGTTAATTGATGAATGAGTTGAACGGATTGGAAAGCTTTGTCACCAAGCTGATAAGAGACTAAGCTGAGGGGTATTGGAGAAGACCTAGTGTCTCACCTTCTCAACTGGGAGCTTTTCCGTGATTGAACGCTATTAGGTTAATCAAGATTAGATGTCACGAAATACCTAAATAACTAAGCTATATCGAAACATATGTTTTAAGGGTAGCTTAGTAACACTCGAGTTTTTTAAAAAAAAAATTAGTTAACTCGTAGTGGATCACCTAGATTAATATTAATGCTAGAAAAATATAAAATACTAAAATTATGTTGAGTCGTTAAGGCTCCCAACATTGACATAAGACAATGAGGATGAAAGATCCTTGCGTGACCGGCGCCCTTTTAAGAGATGGATGGTCTATTACTTAGGACAAGATTTTCTGATTCCAATACGAAGGTTGTGTTTCTGACGATAGGTTGGAGGGTTGATCTCTACGTGTATTAGCTAAGTTAGTGCGTATGGGATAGACATTCCTCACTAGAATGTTGGGTCAACTTGTGTATGAACCAACCGGTGGTTGCTCATGTGGCCAACGATTCCTATAAATTGGTAGTTAGTGAGCATAGTTATGAAGGGTACATATATTGTGCTTGCTCACTAATATGAGATGGTTCTCATGTTCAGTAGGTGCACTCCGTTACATCACCATAGTGGAACCGACTGTGACTATTGTTGATTATTGTATAATATAAATACTAGGTTTTTTCAAAGATTAGTATTTTTTATATGTGCTTATGCATTATGTTTTTATATCCTAATTATCTTGATAGTTGTTTCTTTCATATTGCTTATAGAAGTGCTTTTTATGTTGTTAGTAATTATGGCAAACCCTATCATGGACCTATTGTCGAAAGACGTCCTGGTAAGAGATAACTTCCCTAAATAGAAGTCGAATCTCAATATTATGGCTGTGAGTGAAAGCATTTGCTTTATCCTCACTGAAGAGAGAACTCTCTTTCCTACTTGATGTTTGTCCCGAAACATGAAGGAGGGCTATGACAAGTGGACCACTTCCAATAACTTGGCTCTTGGATACATGCTCGCAAGCATATTCTGATGCGTTACAAACAAAGATGGAGACTTCTGTGGAGATCCTTGACTCGCTGCAACAAATTTTTGGGATGCAAAGCGAGCAAGCCCGCATTGAGCTCATCCTTAAGTGCACTAGCACTAGGATGGTTGCGAGAACTCTGGTGAAGGATCATATCATGAATATTACTAACTACTTCACTGAAGTTGAACTCCATAGGGCACAGATGGATGAGGTCACTCAGGTGTGAATAATCCGGAATTCCCTACCGAGTGACTTCATACAATTTACATCTAACTATATAATGAATAAGTTGATGTATGGACTGTTTCAGATGTTGAATGAATTACAGACTTTCGAGTCTGTCACTCGACAAGGGAATAACAAAGGGTCAGCTATGTATATGATCAGAGTTCTTCGCCTAAAACCAAGAAGAAGTGAACTTTTTGTGCTGAGTCATCTAAGGCACATCCAAATACTTTTAAGGGGAGAGGTCCCGCTAAGAAATAAAATGAGGACCTTCAAGAGAAGTGGAAAAGGTAAAGAGAAGAAGCGAGAAATATTTGAAAAATGTCACCATTGTGGTACTGAAGGCCGTTGAAAGAGGCATTATCCTTTGTACTTGGCCGAGCTTGAGAACAATAAGAAGAATGCTGGTATGGTATCTTAAAATTCATGATTAAAGATATCTTAAAAATGTTTTGAGGATAATTATTCATGAGCATACTTCTTCTCTTGTTGCAGAGTAGATTTGGTGGAACACATGAGCGTTGATGATCTTGCCGAACAATGTCGAATTCAAACCTGAATTGTGGAGAAGCTCATGCATCGCCTTACATATCTATATTCTCGCTACTTTTATTACTTTCATTTTTTAATTTATTTTTTGAACATGAGATGTGTCAATTAATAATCCAAAATTTTCTAGAGTGTAGCTTTTATAATTATTCCAGAAAGAATGAATCTTTATTTCCTTATGTTTTATGACATTATTTATGAACACATGGTTGTGTCATTAAATATTTCCATCTATAAATTGATTGTATTGAATGCTTTTGTGATACTTGATTATGCATGAATGCTTATGTCCTTGAGTTAAAGATATAGGATATGAAGGACATGTTTTTCCGTTCATATACTATATAGAAGCGCAATATATGTTCTTAGTTATTATCTCTATAAAAATTATAATTAGCTTTTATTTGCTTCATTAAATTCTTATGTTAAATATGTTTTATTGTTTAAGAGTTTTATAGAGCTTCAGAAAGCATCTAAATACTATTATAATTTGGTCGGGGTATCCTTAAATGGAAACTATCCACTAAACAAATATTATTGAGTGGAAGAATCCTTACAAGGATTCTAGTCACAATTGTTCAATAAAAATAGTGGGAGTTTTCATCAATGAAATCTAGCCACTTTTTGTTCATGAATAACAACATCTTTCACATAATTAAATCTATCATTGAAGATGACATCCTTTGAACCAGAATGAATCTGCTATTATTCAATAATTAAAGTGGAATAGTAATCAATGGTTATCTTTCCACATGAATCAATGAATTGAAGGAAATAATAAATTTGAAATGCCTTGCCAATAAAATCAATAACATAGTGGGAGCATCCTAACAAGTATCCTTGTTACTCTCATCAACAATAAACTTTCCTTAAATGGAAATACATGATCTTGAGATAACACTTTCGATCAAACTAACTTGTCTAAAATTTATTAGCCTATATTTGATATATCTGCCTGTTAAGTTATTACCTTAAAGGAATAGAGAGATCTATAAAGAGATAAATGAAATGGTTTAAGCTTTAATAAGCTATAAGGGATTGAGACCTTAAGTAGAGTCGTTGTCAATAATGATATTCTTCTTTATGATACCACGAACCACTTCATTTGGGATCTTCAGAGATGAAGAAGAACTGTCCTATAAGGATAAAGTTCCAACAACTTAAGACATGGATCATAATTAAACTACAAAACCTTTTAAAATATGAAATGTAGATCTTAAGTAATTAACAAACTGATCATGATTGTACATGGATATTTGTTATAATCAATATTTTGATCATGATCGATATGTGTAGCTCCAAAACACGTGTCATGAATAGAGTCATGAGTATTATAGTACTAGACCTCATTATGATACAAGTAAATTCACTGCGTCAACTGTTTCTAAATATTTAATTTAGAAACGATAAGCTCGTTCCATTATGTCTCAATCATACTTATTTGAAATAAGGTATGAGCTCAATGTTGAGGCTGTAGACATTGTCTTCGAAATGACTAATAATTAGATCTTAGACAATGTCGAATTTCCGAGAATGAAAACATGTGTTATAATATTAATATTTCTGGAAATAGTGAGATACTTAGTTATTTAAATATACAAGATCCTTGAAGTCCTGTGCATATAGAATATGAACACGAAAAACAAGGATGGACTATAAAATAACCACGTAATGGAAAAATGTGAATAAAGTTCTTATTAAAACTCGTTTAATAAATCACACTATAGTGAGTGGTGATGAGATCAAAACATGCAATGGTGCAACCTGTTTTGGCACCAAAAGGATGTACACCAAGATATAGAGACTTGTTATATACAGTCTGGTGTATATCTAAAAATATGTGAAGTGTTAATATGTTCTAAGTAAATTAATTTACTGTGAAATATTTGACTTCGCCTTAAATGGTAAGTCAAAGATCACTTACAAGAATGCATGAACTAGAATCATACGAAATTGGACATATGTTTGATTGACATAAATGAAAGAGTAAAGAGTAAACTGAGAATCCATATGATGGAAATCTTAATCTTGGGTCAAAGTCTAAACCGTCTACTAAGATGGCAAAGAATTTAATTGGCTTGAGGAATCTTCTCTGGTCAAAGTGGGAGATTGTTAGAAATATTCCCCACTTGAAAATAACATAGAAATAATTAAAGAATTCGATAATTAGATTACTATATAAGCATTATATGATTAGTGGGTTGAGTTCTAAATAATTAATTAGAATTAATAACAATTATCTTCCATAGCCTCCTTATTAAACTGAGTCACGTGATGGACACCTGAGTTCGGGCGGTGTTCTAAAATAAGGTCGATGACTCATATATGCATGGAAAACTATATCTAAAGTCATATATGTGGAACACATGGGTGAAAGTTGATCATCATGTGGGAGCATTCTACACTTGTGGTAAGTGTACGACCTGGACAGACTTTGAAGTAGATGTGTCGTTTAAGTACCATTACGACGCACTAACTAAGGCCACTATGATGGTTACAATGAGACTTGATCTAATTCCTGAAGTGGTCATGGAAACTGGATCATGTTTCTGAGCTCTTTAACTCATTCGCCAAAAGGCAATCCATGCTAATTAGAGGTTATGTCTTGGGAGTTTTCTGAGAGCATGATTCGAGTAGGAAATGATTTACTGACACAGAATCTAGCATTCCTGAAAGAAGGTTAATTTTCACTCACCTAAGGATTTATTCCATAACCGATAGATTGCTAGCACTTTGTAAGTAAGTTAACGTTCGAAAGAATCTTTCATTGGGGGAGCAACAATGCTTATGACTGATATGTATCAAGAGAAGTACAACGGAAAAATTGACTTCTCTTGACAGAAGTTGAACCTAGAGGATTTTGATCACGAACTTACTATATAAGTGGACACTCATCATAATGAGTAAATACAATTCTAGTATTAAAGTAGGGTTCAGTTTTAGATTACACGGTGGATTATTAATAAAGACTAAACAAATCGATGAAAAAAGAGATAGGACTGTATCGTCTTTTTCATCAGGTTCGTTAAGCTTCTACTACTAGGTCCATAGTCCCTGATTCAGCTCTAATAAAGGCGGATAAGAATTTTTGAATAATAATGTTGTTCATTATTTAATCTCACTTTTTGTAATGGTGAGTGACATCATTAAATCTGGAAAACGAGTATTCGCATAATTAACTAAATTTTTATAGCATAATTGTTTATTTATTGTTGGATCAAGTAAATAAATAATTAATTGAATTTTAAGAGAACGGGCCTTGGAAATTCTTGGGTTGGTCCTTGGCACTAGGGTGCTCCAAATTCCCCTAAGGGAATGCCCTAGGATGGCCGAACTTCTCCCTTGAAGTTATCCTTGAATTTCTCTCTGAAAGAGAGAAAATCTCTTCCATAGATATTGATTAGATGGATGAGAAATATCGTAGATTCACAGTTGAGATCTAATGGCCAAGATTAAATCCAAAAGGAGATAATATCTCTAGAAGGAGGGAATATCTCCCAGGATGAGAGAATATCTCCGAGAAGGAGAGAATATCTCTCAGAAATGAGAGAAAATCTTTATGGGGTTATCTCGCTACCAATGCTATAAATAGGGATAGAAAGGAAGATGAAAAACTCATTCCATTTAACACATAATAGTCGGTCAGAGTCTCTCTCTCTCTCTCTCTCTCTCTCTCTCTCTCTCTCTCTCTCTCTCTCTCTCTCTCTCTCTCTCTCTCGTGGGCCGAATTTCTTTTCCCCATTTCCCTCGGAATTGCAAATTATGTTCCTAACTAATAGGAGTGAGATCCAGAAACAATCTGATTTCGAGATCTAGTGAGATATTGACTGTGGCCACTAATCCCTCTTATTCAGACGAAGGACGTCGAGTACTATATTCAGAAGAAGGACGAGACGGTGTTGATTCATAAGAAGGACGGAAGATGTTAAGTGGTTTATGCATACATAGTCTGTTGATCATGAGATTTCGAATATACTGTTTTAAGCAAACCATGAAGAGTTGTTCATGCAAATCTATATTTTTCTCTTCATTAGTTGTTAGGTTTGTTTAAAGAGTAAAGACTAATTTTATCATAAAGTTTCAAACAAACAAATAGTATGAATAAAAATTTAAACTCTTTATTAATATATTCAACAGTTACATGTAAGAGTCTTTTGAGACTTTACTACATCAAATGTGCATAAGTAACAACTATTACTCTTCTTGTGGGCATCTCCGACAACAAACTGTCACTTGACTCAAAGAAGATGTGAGTTGTTCTTCATGTCTAGTCCCTCCTGGTGCTGGTCGAAAACCTTGTTTGTAAAGCCTTCATGAATGGATCTACGAGGTTGTCCACCGCCGAGATCTTCTTTATTTCCACGTCTCCACGCTGCACGATCTCTCGAATCAAATAGTATTTCCTCTCAATATGCTTAGAGAGCTTATGGCTTCTAGAATCCTTTAAGTTGGCGGAATCGCCACTATTATCACAATAAATTACCATGGGCTTAGTAATATTTGGAACAACTACCAAGTACTTAAGGAATTTTCAAAGCCATATAGTATTTTTGGATGTTTCACACGCAGCCACATACTTAAGCAAGAGGGAGGTCGGCCATATCAGGGTGTTGCCTTAGCCAAGGTTTCATCCGGGCCAGCTCTAGTCCAGCCGGCCTGAAAAAAATAAAAATAAACGACTGAAGAGAGAGAAAAATGATTTTCTACCTGTTTTCGTTATGTTTCTTGTCTGAAACTCTCCGTCGAGGCAATGAGACAAGTATACTTTACCTATGCGAACTCGATGCAGGCAAACTCGAGGATTTATGTTATCGGGTATAATTAGTTGCGGAGCTCAATTTATACTCCGCCCAAAAGGACCAGAGAATCGCTCTGCCCGAAATCTCACTTGTGCTCGGCACCATCCGCGACTCCTCAATCATCACAAAATTATATTGAACTACGTTTTGACCTGATCCCGATCTTCACGGATACGTAGGCTGCTCTTCAAAGACGGTTACTCAACTTATCCACCCACGCGCCTTTTAGCTCGCATAAGCCGTCATCTGAGCCTCAGGTCCGACAAGGTTGTTCATTGAGAAATGCATCATTTGGTCTTATCACCTACAGCGTAGATACAACCACCTAACCAAACCTCGGGTCGAATTATTTACGCCGCATAAATATTGTCCAAATTCGAGCGACATCAAAAGTTATTTTAGGGTTTCCTTCAAATTATATGTAAAAAGATTGGCAAAGAAATTCTTCAGCGATACGATCAGGTACAATCAGAAAATTACCAAAATAAATCAATATCAATACAAAAGATGTCGTGACAGAAATAACAACGATTTTAAGGACATCTTTCTTGCAAAGCTTGCAGTATAAAAATCAGCCAACAAATATGTAACAACATATTTTCTTCGTTTTAGGTGTTATGATCTTTTTTAAATTTATCATAGATCCGAGCACTTATATGTTATCAAGCATATTCTTAAGTATATTTGGAGAAATATCTAATTGATGCTTACATATTCATATTCTAACTTAACTATAACGGATTATACAGACTAAGACTTTCATGCATATAAAGATTCCAAATTTTTTAAAATTGAGATCTGTGTTCGTCCTAAATGGTGGAGCTGTAATATGGAAGAATATTAAACAAACTTGCATTACTGACCCAACCACTGAACATAATATGTGGCATGTTCTGAAGCGTCGAAGAAGGATGTGTAGTTTAAAAAGTCTTTAGTTACTTTAAAATTGTTTAGAGTGTCGAAGAGTCTATGATATATTATTGTTATGATATTTTATTGTGATAATAACATAATTGTTGCAAACTTAAAAAACTTCGAAGAAGTCACTACATATAGAAAGAAAATATCTACTCGTTCGAGAGATTGTTTGACGAATAGACGTGGAACTTAAAGATATCTCAACTGTTGACACACTAGTAGATCTACTCACCGAGGCTTTAACAGTAAAGTATTTGACGTCAACCAATCACCAAGTATAATAATTAATGAAGAGACAAGTACACACTTACATGTACACATTTTTTTGTTTAAAGATACGATGCTAGCCGTAATGATACCACGCGGTGTAGTTTAAAGTAGACCGTTCATGAGGTGGAAATCTCACAACCCAACTTAGTGCCATCTTGCATTGTAGGAAGACTTGAAATGACAAATATATTGGTCATCTTCGCTCGGTCGTTTTCTTGCAAGAAGGGTAAACTGTTTTCTTACAAGGAGGATAAACACGTGTACCCTTGTTATATTTAAGATCTTTGAGATTATTATTTATAATGAATAGGACTTCCTACCCTACTATATTTCACTTAAAACTCGTTTATATAATAAAAGTGCATAAACATCGAACAATATATCCTGGACGAAGACCGCAAAAATATAAAGTTGAAAGGAGCTTTACTTTGAACTCAATAGCAAGAGAGAATCAAAATAGCAAAATTCCTTTAAGAACTAAAGACTCGTCCTATTTTTCGCTTCAGAGTTAGGCAACTCTCAACGATACTGACCCTTCAGTCACTCCCAAACCATGAGCACACCAAAGAAATTTTCTTTCTTTATTTAGACCATCAAATTATAATGGACACTGACTGTGCTTTGAGGAGGAGAAATATAAATAATAAAACAACCACACCAACCAACAAACAAACAAATGAATCTGAACCTTACATCATGAAGTGTCTCCTTATTTCATTATATGCAGAAATTCGCTTGAAAATAATTTGGTTGCTTTCTCGTGTTCAGACACCTTTATGGTATGATAATTTTTTTAGGTGGTGAACATGTTAAATAAATTCATCTCATTTGTCAATTCAGTATGCCAAAGGATAATTCGTGTCACTTGTGAATCATAGAACTATGGTTTTTATACATTATATTCTCACAACCTAAATCATTCTACAATACGGTTTTGAGTGAATTTGTTTTTGTAATTATGAGGTGCAGTAACATAATCTAATCCGATTGTGAATGGTATTGGGACAACTGTACATAAGTTTTGGTTGAACTTTTTAATCGGATGTTAGATGCCCTCAGATTAATCTATGGTTTAGTTACTTGTGGGATTAAAAATGTTTAATTTAATTGACATATCTACGTTTCGGTTGATAATCAACTTTTCCAATTGCATTATTCTTCCGCCCACAACATTGTTTCCTATCATATTTGTCAATCAAATTAGGCTATGTTTGCTTGCAATATTACAAATAATATTGTGCAAACTGAAAGACGATAAGAAAAAAAAGATAGTAAACCGGAAGAAAGAAAGTTGGACGGAAAATAGTCAAACCTTGTTGGACGGTTTATTTGAAACTTTTTATCACTCTCAACGAGTCCTGGATAAGTTAAGCAAAACTCTCTCAGGATACAACGACTTTTAAACGAGTCTAGAACCACTCAAAACGTCTTCGGCGAACTAGAACTAAATGTCAAACTTCCACCGAAGTACTACATAACTCTGGCCATAAACGTGCATATTAATGCCACCTAACTCTTGCTATCCAAAGGCCCACATGAACGTTTGCATGTATGGCCCTAGTTTCATTTTTAGTTCTCCGAATAACTTATAAGTTATTTGCATAATTAAAACTCATTTGAAGTGAATTTTGTAAAAAGATAAGGATTTGGCCCAAAATCCCGAAGACTAAAAAAGAATACAAAATCCAAGCCCGTGCTCAGTCTGGCCTGGCATAGCGGCGCGCGTGTGTGCGCCCGTAAGGTTAGAGTTAACGCAACACATTTTTCTCTTGCTTTAGGATATCACATTAAAAAGAACAATGTTTCATAAATATTACACAAACATACTTTCTGAATTAATGTGGAACTTTTTTACTCAATTCGTGAAAACATTCATGAACACATTGAGATATATATCATTGTGTTCTTTAGCCATACTTTGATAATCGATTTCTCATTTATTATAGAGTTGTTTTTTGCAAACAAATATTTAATCTTATACTCATCGTAACGAGAAATAAGAATATGAAATAATTATTCGATTGCGATGAGTGGATCACTCAAATATTAGTAAAAAAATCACTAGATATAAAATACTATATTATTACTTTTTATTCCAACTGGCAATATTTTACAATAACTTAGCATTACACTCTTTCTATTTACAAAATTATCCCCGAAATTTATAATTTGTCCACAATGTAGTGGTTTTTATAATTGTGTGCAGAGCAATTTTGCGTTGATTTAGTTTGAGTATTTAACCTTTCAAATGCAACTCTATTAGAATAAAAGTATGGGTTTCAGATTATTGAATAATGGAGTGAATGGGTAGAGGATAGATCACTATCAGGTCAGTGTAAGGGCTTTGTGGATGATTCGAGCTCTTTCAAATAGAAGGAAAATGAAACATATATCTACTTTCTCACTACCCAAAGCCTCTCTCTTTCTACAGTGTTAATGTGTTTTTGTACTTTAAGAGAGCTGGATTGAAACGAATGACACATTACTGTTTTTTTGTATTTAAAAGAGAAAGTGGAAAAGTGAAAGAAAGTGTTGGCTCTTTACAGCTCTGATAATTCTTACAATTATAGTGTGAGAACTGAGATGTGTGTGTGCTAGAATCGATTTATTTCCGAGTCCTTAGTTATAGAATAATAAAAGGTTTCATTTAAATGTGAAGTTATGCCAATCAAATAATCAAGAAAAAGAAAGTCCAAAGCATAAGTTAGGTAAATGAGTAACATTTTTGTTAAAGGCTGTCTGGAGAAAACGTCAAAAATCTCCACTAAATGCATGTTTTTTCCTCTCTTTTTTTATTGTATTTTCTTCGACGACATAATTTCTAATTTTGGTACGAGTTTCAAAGTGGAACCAATAAATTTACAATTGAATATTATAATTCATCAAAAGTACATTGGTGCGGATAAATGTCGTATTATAGAATTCATATTTCGTCGTATTGCTTTTTAGCTCAGTTCATTTACCAGAGAAAAGAACATAAAAAGAATAAAAAATTGCTATTGGCTAAAATAATTTATCGTACAAGAAAAGCCTAAATTAATATTAATTAATTATTTAGGAATGTCTTAAACAAACGTAAGAATCTTAAAAAAACGATTTGCTTTTGGTACCCTTTGTAGTTTGTACACATTACAGTCATTCCAGTTATCACAGGCATTTGTATATGAAAGAAGAAATATCATTCTTTTTTCTAGAAAGAGAATAAAGGCAAATGTAACAAAAGAAAATACGGGATCATTAGATGGGTGTTTTTTTTTCGACTTGAAGAGAAGAAGAAAAACATTACAAAGCAGAATATGGATAACTAAGTAATTAAAAAACAAGAAGCCTGCTGCAAGCTAAGTTTCCAATTCAACTCATCTCGCCTTGCTAACAACTGCCAAAAAACAATTAAAAATTAAATAAACCTAAAACTTTAATACTCATTAATGTAAACAAATAAAATTGATATAGCAAATTATTAATGTCCAAAATACACTCACGTCGACTAAGAGATGAGAGTTCTGAGCTCTTGAGAACTCGCAGCCTCTTCACAGTGGACACAAACATGCTACACAAGGACACACAACTAATGAGAATTTCAATGTAAATAATAATAATATAGATAAAACAATAAATTGCTTACTTCCAAGGAACATCACCAACAAGCATTCTGTCACCTTCGTTATCTTCATAAACAAGAGTATATTCTCCACTGCCGTCCAGTAATCCCCTTATGGCTTTCTCTTCACTCGAATCCCTTTGCGCTACAATATATATATCTTTAATTATGATTAATGTAGAGGAGAGTTAAAAAAAAGAATAATATAAACAACCTGCAAGGAGGCCACGGAAGAGGTGATCAACGACATCTTCAAGGGCGTGATAGTTGTCGTACGCGCTGAGATCCAACTTCCTTCCGATCGGGACACCCTCCATATTGATCTTCACAAACATAAACATCCCTCTCTTCTCGCTCCCCTCCTCATTACTCTTGTCATTCCTACTATTATGATTTGTTTTATCATTTACATTGTCGTTTTTTAAGGTCTGTGAGGATTCGGCTGAGGATGGCTTTGAAGAGCTTGTCGACAGATTCTTCCTCGATGACCGGATCGGAGGCCAACCCACCACTTGTGCTTGTCCGCTTCTGCACAATTTTTTTCCATTTTTCATTTAAAATAATATGATAATAACCTAAAAAACAGAAAAATCTATGGACCACAAACACACACACAGACCTTTTGTGAGGGTTTTCATGTGGTGGCGGTGAAGCCGTTGGCTTCTTCTTCATGTTCGTGTTTGTGTTGGGCCAGTGGCCTGGTGGGCCCAGGCCCAAGCTGAGCTCGAGCTTCCTTGGCTCTCCGGCGACCATGTCGTGTCTTCTGTTTCTGCTGAGAACCCACTCCGAGTCTTTTGGGATCAAATCCAGGAGCTGAGGACGAACCTCGTCTCCTATCTCTGCTTTGTTTCCTTCCATTCCGATGCGAACTTATAAACTATATATTTCTTCCTTAATTTCCCTTGAGAAGCTTTAAAGTCAAAGCTCTATGAGCAAAAGAGTTGAACAGCGAGAGAGATGGTAAAGGAGGGGAAGGAATGGGTCATATATGTTGTTTATATATTATATAGAAATATTCCCTGCTTTCTTCTAAGCTCGACATTTCTTTTTCCTTTTTCTGAAGAACTTAAATGAATTAATAATAATAAAAGACCCAATAAGTTGCTTAAAAACACGATGTAATAGTGCCCAAGAGGAAGGAAGCGAGAGGAAATAAATAAAAATAAAAAGATAAGACCTTGTTATTGTGCTTTTATAAGAGCACGCTTGCTGTTGTGTTTTTCTTTTCTTTTTTTTCTCACTTTTGTAAGATGAAAATGAACAAACACACACTTACAAGTTACAAGAGAGCGCTTTCGAGTTTTTGTTCTTTTCACAAAGTGTGTAGAGCAAATGGGGTTGAACTTGAGATGAAAGTGAAAAGGATTGTCAATATAAATAAAATTTGGAGGAGAGAGAAAATTACCAAATAACGAGAAATTCCACTTCACTCAAAGAAGCCGGAACGGAATTAGAGCGTAACACACGCAATCAGAAAGAAAATTATAAAATAGAAAATAACGTAAGGTTAGTTTTGTTGAACTGAGGAAGCAAAGCAAACCACGCTGACGATTTATTAATAATAGCTATTATTTTATGTTTCCCCTAAATTATGTAGCTGGCAATAGCATCATCACTGTGCTTCGTATATTTTTCAATCGACCCTCGCGATTTTTAAATTATGATTGATATATATACCTACATTTTATATTCTGTACGTGGTTGATATTGCAAATTCAATTATTATAAGATGAAAACAACTATTACTGAACAAACATTGATCCGGAAGTGAAACTCAGACTTTTCCATTTAAGCCCTAGCAGATGCGAATTTTACCCTCGGTAATTTTAGCCAATTTATTTGTATTACGTAACTTCAACCATTTGGAAAATACGGATAATAAAGAATATTTAAAATCAAAACTAACATAAACATTATTCTCTAAACTTCATAGTTAGCAAAACTAATTAGTTAGACTTGATAATTGCAAAACTACAAAATTTGACTATTGCATGTTTTGGGACAAAACTTGCCCTTATCTCCACTTGGCTAATCGAAGGAACAACCATTTCGTGTGCAAAATACAAATATTCCGTGTCTACACGAAAGTGTCTCTTTTGTGTATTGATTTTTTGTTTTCCGACGCTTAATGAAACTAGCATTTCAATAAGGTTACGCGAAAATTATCATTTATGTTAACTTTCGTCTAAAAGAATTATATAAAGATTACACGTAAAATTTGTTGTAAAAATAAAATATGAATAGTAAAAACTGATACAAAGTGTTTTGTAGTGAACACTTTGAATAAGACCGAATATGTAAATAAATGCAAAAACAAAATTAATTGTTGATCATCAACTATTATAAATGGACGAACATCGTTAAACCAACACAAAATGTCTCACGGAAGGCATTCCTTTTGTGGTTCCTTATTGATAGCCACCGTGATCCTTATCTCTTTTTTTTACCAAAATTTTTGTAATTCATCAAAATTTATTGGCAGTAATAGGATTTTGTTGTACATTACTTCAAAATATACTTTTAAAAACAACTTTTTTTATTATTATAAGCGTCCTGTTGCTTCTGTTGCAAGAAATTAGACAACAATTTATCTGATGCATGTAGTTTGACCTGAGGTCAGACCAAGTGGTCTCGCCTATGTTGACGGTGCAAAGACCATACGATATGAAGACGACCTTGCTAGATCTTAACGTCAAACGATGCTCCAAGTGGTCTAAGGTGAGGCAGTGGCTACGGATGAGTGACCTTGCTCAGTGAGCTTTTTACGCACTCGGGAGGTTTGTGATCAGGTCATGACGTAAATCAATGGAAATCTTGATGTAGAGTGTAATCGTGGATGAACTCAGGCGCATATGGATGTCGTGGTTGACTTATGGAACCTTTGAATTCTCGATGCACCGAGATTGGTGTATGAGAGTTTTTCTCAAAAGAGATCTCAAGAACGTTGCTGGAAACTGTTGAATAATGGCTTTGAGCTTCCCTGAATTTCCCGGGAGTGTTGCCCAAAATTATATGCAAAAGTCATCGTAAATTATATGTAAAACTTTGTCCCTCGATTTGTGTGTCGAGTGTAGTATTTATAGACATCCTAGAGTAGTTGGCGGTGTGCGTGCAGTCTCCGAGTAATGTCTAGGGCTGCAACCTCTAGGCGGCGTCTAGCTCTCTGGTGCAATGGCGCCTGGGTTGGCATCAAGAATTTCCATGTGGCGATTAGGCTAGTGTCAGGATGGCTCAGGTAATGCTTGGTCGCCTCTCTTGACCCTATTACTGTCTGGTTTCTCGTAGGGCCCTATCAACTCGGTAATACTCTCAAGCACATTAAACAAATATTAAAGCATTTTGTCTTAAATATACTAATCTTTTGTATTAGAAGATACAAAATTCGATTAGAAAAGTATCTCTCTCTTTACAAGCAACTTGACTCTTTATATGGGTTAAAAAAATATTTTGATTAGATCATACTATGAATATATGACTTATGCTTCTTCACAAAACACTGGTTTCACTCATAATTTCGTAGTCGTGCTCACTACGACTCTTTAAGCACTTTTAATTATCATTCCTCGAAAGAGTAAGGTACATTATGTTGGAATAGGTCTAAGGTTAAGAAAAATTATCATTAATCATATTAATGGCGGAATATAAAATTTCATTACAAGTAAACTATTTTACTAACCTAAGCAAAGTGCATATACATGTTATTATTAAAACATTATTTTAACTACTTAAAAACTAACATTTCTTGTATCTTCAAACTTGAAGCATCTTGGGAAAGGTGGATCTTCTTCCTTGGCTCGATTCCTTCACGTCTAATCTTAAATTTGAGAAACCTAAGGTTTCTATTACAAGAGTCTATAGAGGTTTAGAAGGATTTGTGTGTGGGCACAATTAAACGATATGAACCAAGAACAATTATTGGATCATAAGCTAATTCTCTAGATCAATTGAGGATCTAGGTGCCAAAATAAAAAGAAGTATTTTCTAGAGAGAGAGAGAGAGGGTCGGCCACAATTCAAGAGAGAGCAAGAAAAAACTTATTTTCACATCTCTATGTGAGAGTCTAGAAAAATCTATAAAGGTCAATTATGCATTCATGACACAATATTTGATTTTCTCTTCCCCTTTTTCTCCTAAGTTGGCCGGCCATGCATTGTGCATGAGTGAAAAAATTTGTTTCCTCACTTAGCACATTTGTTTCCTTCTCAAGGAAATTCATTTCCCTTTTCCTTTTGGGTAATTATCTTTATAATTAAAGGGAAATAAAACTCTCTTCTTTGATGTATGTTGGTCGAATTCTATAGCTAGGGAAGGGGCATCTAGGTGTTTCCTTATTTCTTTTAAGACAATTCTTAAAATACCCATTGTAGAATTATTATTGCACAAATAATGAAATTAATTTCTTAATGCCTTAAACGACTTTTCAGCTTTAGAAAATTATTTATATTTTCATCATATGAAAATATTCAAAATCTTATTTTGACATACACATCATTTTATGTCCATGTGGACAAAAATACCCTTTAGACATTTTCCGAGAAAAAATCTAGTTCAACATATGAACTTATTTTGACTTAACTTCAAGTTTAACAATCCTACTCTAATGACCTGTGATAGTGACCTTATTGATCCAAATGAACAAAGCTTGAGCTTCTATACTCGGACTCAAAAGTTCACAAACCTTTTCCGAGTATTAGCTTAATGTCAACTGACTCCACTAAAAAGTTGACACTGAGAATCTCTCGATTCAAATGAATTTATTTTCTACTCAAATTCAATTTAAATATATTGCGTGGATTCATTGAATGTTATCTATGTTTACCCTTCTTGAATATCATCAACTAGATGAGATCTAGTTCAACATATGAACTTATTTTGACTTAACTTCAAGTTTAACAATCCTACTCTAATGACCTGTGATAGTGACCTTATTGATCCAAATGAACAAAGCTTGAGCTTCTATACTCGGACTCAAAAGTTCACAAACCTTTTCCGAGTATTAGCTTAATGTCAACTGACTCCACTAAAAAGTTGACACTGAGAATCTCTCGATTCAAATGAATTTATTTTCTACTCAAATTCAATTTAAATATATTGCGTGGATTCATTGAATGTTATCTATGTTTACCCTTCTTGAATATCATCAACTAGATGAGATTTATAAAATTACCATTTTACCCTTCTAGTTGTTATTTCCTTAACTCCTTTAGTACTTGTGAAGAAGTTCGAAACAATGTATTGACGAGGAGCTAGCAAGTTACATTGTTTCATCCAAATAAAGTCGCTACTTAATTTTGGATACTACGCAGTTCATTTATTCACATTCCAAGTAATAAAGCATGAGGATATATATATTGCATCTCAATAATCTTGTACATGAATTCCATATCTATGAGAACTTCACAAAGTTGGTTCATGACATCTTCATAACTTAATATCTCACCAATTGGCCTAGTCTAGATCACGTAATGGACCTAGAATTTGACTTTCTCAAATGAGAGTATTAATGCTATGAAATGACATGTCTCGTTTCAGGATTTAGGTAAGGATGATGCAATTCATACATAGTGAGCTTGAGACAGAAGAGGTTAAATGGTTTGTTCTTCCATTGTCTCTAAAGGTGCACTAGTCAATTCAGTATCTTCGAAAGATACATTGGAAGAACTATAGAGTTCCTAACTCTCTATGCCTCGTAACCAGACATCCTAGATTCTTCCAACAATCATACTAGGATCAATAGTCCGTTGATCTTTAGATTGCGAATATATCGTTTTAGTCAAACCATGAAGAGTTTGTTCACGCAAATCTACATTTGTCTCTTCATACATTGTTAGGCTTGATTAACGACTATAAGACTATTGAGTATCATAAATTTTATATCAAACTAAAAGGGAATGAATGAACGTTTCAAATTTTATTAATTTAATAATAAGGACTTTATAAAGATTTATATATTACATCAATATATAAATAAACAATTTTCTTGTGGGCATCTCTCCCAACATATTCAACATGGTCAATTACCAATTCGTAAAATAATTAAGTAAGATAGTCTTGTAAACATAGGAGATTTTTAATATAGCCAAAGTTTGGTAAAACTTGTGTTAATTGATATGCAGAAGTTTTACAAAGTTTTTTGACGGTTTCGGCCAAAGCTCTTTTCTCGCTCAATTTAATTCATGTCATTAAATGCTAAAAATAAATGAAATTGCAAGGAGTAAGGGTGCAGTTACTGCACCATTAAACATGTCAATCAATCAAAACAAAATTGAGGTATTCAATTTAAAAAATTATAGTTCAATTAACACGCCCTTTCAGATCCATTCAAACAAATTAATTTTTTCTCTCTCCTAAAATTTCTCTCGACATTTTCTCTGAAATAAACGCAAAAAACCCTAAAATCTTCAGCTTCACTAGGAAGAAGGATAATTTTCCGACGGCGAACCATCGCTTACATTCATTCCTGACTCAAACCAGCACTCACGATCATTTTCGACCTCAACGAGTGAACTTCAAACAGGTACGGGAAATTTTGTGATTAAGGTTTATGAAAAGAAAAAAATAATGAGTTTAAGGCATTCAAAAATATTTACTATCATCCGTCTGTTCTTTAAATAAATATCGATACCCCGCTCTTGCAGTTTGTTGAAATATATCTTTCAAAATGTAAACATTTTGTTATATCTTTCTTCGGATATTAGTTTTTTTTTTCCTTCGATGAACAATATCTTTCTTCTGTTTTCGATTATAAAAAAAACATGAAAATGTTAACCTTACGAGGTTTGATGTTTGTTTCGCTCTGCCTCGCAACCTATGACGTTGATGGTGATATTGAGCCGAGCTATCACTGATGGCTAGACGAGAAGGCTAAGAGAGGACGTTGATCATCTGTTTTATTTTCTTTTTCCTTTTTTCTCTTAGAATTTGATATTTTGTGATTATCATATTTATATAACAAAAAATTGGTTTAATGTAAATCGAGATTTATCTTGTTGCTGCTAAATCTTGAAAACCAGTTTATAGTTGTCATGTAAATTGTATGTGAATAGAGGATACATTAACGTGTAAAACGACTTTCAATTTACAATAATTTACATCAGTTTACAATATATTATCCTAAATATTATGGAAATTGACGTGTAAAACGACTTTCAGTGTCCAAAAATTGATCGAAATTCTAGAAAAATAAAAATTTTGAAAATACAAAGATGGAGATTAAATTATGATATAATTGGAGGGAAAGAGAACTAGTAATTGACAATAAATAAAGCAATAATTTTATTTCCAAAACTATAAGAGGTTAGAACATTATATGAACCAAATTCATGACTTACCAAATTAAATAAAGCAATAATTTTATTTCCAAAATTATAAGATCTTAGACATTATATGAATTAATTCCCTTCCTTACAAATTAAAACCGTCGAAATTGAATTAAAATTAACTTTCTAAATTAAATCAACTTATAATCTCGTGTAAAACTTAAAAATAAAAACCAATTTGGGCCATTAATTTGTAAACCGACTTTCAATTTACAATATATTTTCATCTTTGTGATCTTGACAAATGCCCAAAAATTGTTCCAAATTCCCAGAAAATGAGATATATATATATACATATATATACATATATATATATATATATATATAATGAAGAAACAAATGTCGAATTCGAAAAATATAAAGGAAGCTGTAATTAAGTAGTCGATACTATCATTTAATAAAAAAATAAAATAAAGTTCCAAAATTATAGGATCACACTTAATTTTAAGAACTAAATGCTGACTTGCCAATTTTAAACCAATGAATTAATGAATTTACTTATGAAATATAATGAAATTCGAACGTGTAAGTAATGAAATTCTGATTCGAAATAAAAAAGTTTTAAATTTGGTCGAGAATTTGATGTGTCACGTTAGCGATAAGACCATTAACACAAATTTAACGAAACGTTGAGCATTTTATAAATGATGTACTAGACGTTGACCATTTTGCCAATTTTTGTAATTTATTTTTCTTCCTGACTTGTTTCTCGATGTTATCTGTGACGTAAGACGAGAAATGATGTAATTTTTGTACAAATCTATTATTTATAAAATAGTTGGTCTTTTATATCATTTCAAGTGTACTGTTGTCTTTTCTTATATATTTTTAAGGGTCTTTTAGCTATATACCCATATATACGTTTACCAATTTCAATATATCCAACGTCATGTTAATTTTGTGTAAATACTCACTTAAGCTGTTAACAAATTTAGTTGGACTATTTTAGTCTTATTTTGTAAACAATTTCCGAAATTAATAGTGAGGGTAATTTTGGCCCAATTTAATTGTAAACAAACCAATGTAGGTATTTACACAAAATTAACGTAACGTTGAATATATTGAAATTAGTAAACCTAAAAGTGGGGAAAGAGCTAAATGTATCTTTAATCACGTCTTAGTGTTTTGGTAAGATCATCTCCATACCAATACACCATTTTCTACTTCATTTTGCAGTAAATGTCACATCAAACACTACGCCATATCCATCCTCACTCCATTTTTTACACCAAATTGATATATTCATTTTATATTCAATTTCTCTTATTTACTTTTATACCCCTATATTTACTTAGTATCTTTCAATTATATCACTTATTTAAACAAAATATCGCTCCATAATTTCGGTTCATATTCAAAATATTTCACCGGTCTTGGATGAAAGGACGATAGTTTTTCCGATTATTAGTTTATGTGTTGTAATTTTATTTCCAATTTTATTTTGTTGCATTGTGTTTTTACGTTAATATATTTTTTTCTTTATTTCTAATTTTATCCATGTATTATAATGTTTTATTTTGACTTTTATATTAATGTTATTTTCTTTCGGTATCAATATTATAAAAGTATTTGTGGTATTTTAAATATTTAATATGATAAATTTATACTTTTTTAAACATCATATCATTTTATGAATATGTAAAATACAAGTTAATGCAAACATAATATAATTTTACAAATATGTAAATTACAAATCAATATAAACATGATATAATTGTTAAAAATATAATTAATGGTTTGGAAAAATAAGTTTAAAAGGACTAAAAAAATGCAGTGATGAATAGTGTCACGCCAAATATGGCGTGACACTGTAGCAAACTCTAAAATGGAGTTGGTTATGATGTGGGGATAGAGTAAATTCCTACTGCATTTTGCTGTTTTATAGTAAGGACGGAGAAGCTCTAAGTTATATATGTGTTTTATTATATAAATTATTTTAATTTGAAAAGAATAACGCAACATTGCAACTATCGTACCAAGAACTTCTGATAGTGTGAAATTTAGTTCCAAAATATTCTAATATATATTTTTTACAATTACGGAACTATAATTTTGTCAAAGTTGACTTAATAAGTAGAGAAAAAAAAACTTTTATATAACAATTAGCTAAATATGAACTTTTGACAAAATTTTAATTAGAGTACTACATTAACTTCTTTCGATTCGGTTTTTATTCTCTACCGGCTTTTATCGTATTTAATATATATAATTTTTAATGAGATTTATTTTTGATACTTCATTACTTATAATTATTAAAGTTCTGTATAGAAATACCATTTTTTGCAAACATATAGGAGGGGGATAGGGATCCAGCTTAATCTCTGCATGTTTGATTACCTCACACTGACTTATTTAAAAGGGTAACGTATACAGCTATTATCGAGGGAGGGAGAGGGGATTCGCATGATGTGAGCAGGGCAATTTGCTTGCAGAGGATAATCGTTTTATTTTATTACAGTAATACTAATAGAGAGAAGGCAAAACAATAAAAACATGCAGGTACATGATCTTGTCTCTCTCAATGGCAGAACAAAGTTAAAAACGAGGATAGAGAGAGAAGACGATAAAAACACTAAAATAATCCTAGTCGTTGAATTGAGTACGTATCTGATATATTCGATTGTCATATTGGGATGTGAACCGAAAACGTTTAATCTGACACAGAGCTCAAGAAAACAATCTGACCCAATCAGCTTAAAGCTTTCCTGCTTTTGTTGCTTTCCTGCTTGTGTTGTGCTTCTGGGGTTTTTAAACTCTGTCCCCTACTACTCTAATCATACTCTAATTTTACTCGCCAAAATTTAACACAACTAATTTATCAATTTGTTCGTCTTTTAATTCGCAGCTTACCAATATTGCCTCTTACATTTTTTGTTTTAAGAAAAACTTGGAATCTATACAAAAAAATATTCTCATGTACCAAAGGAAGTGTAGGCCATACTAAGATTCGGAATAAGATCAACACGGACATGTATTAGCTGTCATAGAAATCAAAAGAAAGGCCACAAAAAATGGATCTATAAACAAAAATTATAAACTACACGACGAAAGCATTTTTCTGGTATGCATTAATACTTGTTTCAGTATTCTGCCATAACTTGTCAATGTTAATTATTATTTATGGATTCTTATAAGTAGAAGTTTAATTTTAATGAGTCTGGTTTCTCAATCGAAAACGAATCAATAGAAAACGTAAATTCTGAGTTTTTTTTGAAATTGTTCGATATATTTAATTAAAAAAAGACCAAAACATTCCACTGAAAAATTTATCGAGACAAAAAATGACTGTGAAGAACGTAAAGGGAGTAAGATAAACAGTTGGTCAGATCTAGTATGAATCGTATATGGACGGTAGTTAGAGTTGACAGCCTTCACGGTATATGAAATAGGACTATTAAATAATAATAGCATGACACTTTAAATTCATCCCCCCGGGAAGAATGGTCAAAAAATTTGACACGGGTCATATACTTGATTCTCTACCAATATGTAATTCTAATCTTCTCGATAGACCTTTTAAGCAAAAATATCTAAATTTCAAGTTCACTCTTTATATAATAATCTTAAACTGGATTAATTTTTTGGAAAAATTAAAAACACATAAACTAAAGAAGATCATTTGCTTTCCCTTTTATGGGAAGAAAAAGTTTGATAACATGTTACTAATTTTTCTTTTGTGTGTACAAGGGCCGAGAACGAATTAACCTTCGTATGGCCAACTTGATACCTGGAAAATGTTCTATTTCTTTAAATTGATAATGGATGTTGTATTTTTACCAGTTTCTAGTCCGATAAAACACGTTTATGATTCGCAACGCAACGCGTTTTTGGGCTGGAACATGTAATTTCGACTACAACCTTCATTATTCAACACTGTTACGACGTAATATCTTCGTTGTGTCGGTCGCTTTTTCGGCAAGTTTGTGTCTGTCTGAGAGAAAATTGAAGATCTGCTTCGTTTATGAATTCTGTTGGAAAATGTTTGTGAAATAGTAGTGTTTGTATTGATTGTCTGGTTAACATATAATTATTATTTTTTTATATTTGTTTGTAATTTGGAATTCGTATAATTTGATATTTGTTGTTAACTACCTTGGATTTAAGTAAGATTAGTCGTAGTTGTGAATATGTAATTTGAAACTGAAAACAAAATTCGTGAAGCTTGATATGTGTTGTTAAGTGGCTTGACATTAAGTAAGATTAGTCAAACTTATGAATATGTAAATGAGATTGTGAACTTTGGGTTATAGAATTTGAAACAAAAAATGAAATTGGAGAAACTGAATATGTGTTAATAATAAAGTGTAGGAAGATGACGGATAAAGGAGTACGAAAGTATTGTACGAAAGTAGCCGGGACGTTAAGCACGATCCAGAGGATTTTATCAACCACACTGTCACTCTAGTTACTATTGATTATTTTTTATTTCGAACTCCGTAATGTTTGTATAAACTTTAAATATGTATAAAACTTGTTATGTGGTTGAATTTGACGATTAGTTATATATGTTTGATGAATTTGACAATATTATAACCCTTGCATATATGTATAATTTTTTATATTTTATATATACTATTTCACAAAATTATTTATGTCGCAATATCCGTAATTTAACGCAATTTTCATCGGCCACCGTAATTTTTGTCGGCCACCGCAATTTCAAATTTCCACATTATTTATGTCGCAATACCAATCGGCCAGCGCAACTCCAGAAAAGTCACACCGATCGAGCGCTGCACAGGTGTCTTGGCGCACCACGTAGAGGGTCAGGAGGAGAAGCGCGCGCCATACAAGGCAAGGCGCGCGGCGCGCAGAAAGTTAGTCTTACAAAAACGAAAAATGAAGGTTTTTGTAGATTTGGCTATTAATGCAATTTCATTGCTTGTGTTGTCTTCAAAACCCTAGTGCTTAGCCAAAAAAAATCTACAAATAAGGACCCCAATACCATATTCTCTCATCCCATCTTGTTTTAAAATATTCCATCTTCACTTCAAACTTTGTTTAACATTATTTTGCTTAGCTTTCCCATGTTTAAGAAGTTTAGAAGAGAAAAATAGAGTTGTATCTTGAGATCTTGTACTCCAATGCAAATCAAATTTGAGATTTACAACTCTTCTTCTTCTTTCTTTCTTCTCATTTAGTTTTCATTATTCTTGTCTTTAAATATCGCTGAACAAGGGGACTTCCGTCGTGAGATCTTGTACTTCGATGCATTACCAAATTTGAGATTCACAACAAAAACATATCATCTTTGTTTACATGTAATATTAATTATGGATTTTTTGACGCAGAGATGAACGATACTTAATTATTTGTTATTTAAGCATAATGGATCTTTGATTGACGTTGGTCGGTATCATGAAAAAGGATCATTCGGATATCACAAAACAACGCCCAAGCTCAAAAAACTTCTCTCCACGTCGATCTCCTCCTCCAACACAAAATTTTAGATTCTATATTGTTGTACTGTAATTTATGTTTCCAATTTGAACTATGTTTAATGCAATATTGTTGACAATTTTATGTGTTCTAGTATGAACTATATTTAAGACAATATTGTTGACAATTTTATCTTTTCCAGCGTGAACTATATTTAAGGAAATATTATCGATAAATTTAAAATTTTCAGTTTGAACTAGATTTAAGGCAATATTGTTGACAACATCGTCAATATTATAGACTTCGTCGTCATTGTTTGTAGACTTCATTGTCAACATTGTAGACTTCATTGTCAACATTGTAGACTTCATTGTCAGCATTGTTGACAACAGTGTCAACAATGTAAACAAGAACGTCAACAGTGTAGATTTTGCGGTCTACAATGTAGACCAAGAAGTCTACGATATAGACAACGAAATCTACGATGCAGACAATAAAGTTGTTAAAGTTGTTGTAAACAATGTTAAAGCTATTGTAAACAATATTCAACACGGTTTACCACGGGTGCAACCTATATGATCGACATAAACATGTTTGTAACTATGTTCGTAATACTTTAATAATACTTGATAACTATGTCTTGTTGAGTGTGAAGTCTAACCGACGATAAGATCGCAATCGAAACCTGATACAATGCATTAAGTTCAAGGTAATTCGAAATTTAAACATAAATTAAGTTATTAGAAATAATTATATTAATATCCAGCAAATTTCTTCTTTGACAATAACAAAAACACATTATTTACAAATACTATCTTAGTACACAAGTTATTTTTTCATCCGCGACATCTATTTTCTTGCCATCGAGATAGAGTCCACTGTTCCCATCGCTCGTTGACTTGCTTAGGAGTCTGGCCAAAGTGATTAATGTGTACTAGGATTGAAGGTTTTAGTGACCTCGTAGTCGAGTTGGAATCATGTCTCATGCGCTTATTTTCCATATAATTTTCCTTTTCTTTGATGTACTACATCTTTTTGTCTCGTCTATTTCGCGCCTCTCTTGCTTCTTTTCCTTGATGTGTTTCCTCTCGTCGTGTTTTTTTTTCTAGTGCTTTCATCCTCGGACGACTCTTCTTTAGGGCTCCTCGTCAACAAGAAACACGTTCTGTTCTGCTAAACTTAATAGAACCTAAACACATCAACAAAAAATAAACCCGTTCTGAGAAAACATCAGTAACCAATAAAAAAGAAACCTACATCACTGTAGAGGTCGATTTGATCGGATCTCTTAACAGTCACAAGGATTAAAGGACAATAATAACAATGAATAATAATGAGGTCTGAGTGTTCAAATCCTTGAGTTTATATTAATTAGGGCTCGGTTTCTCTCGTTTATTAGCTTGGAAGTTTTCAGGAATACAGAGCAAAAATGTGTAAATCTTAATGTGTGCTGATGGCTGATATTTTTGTGAACCCTTGTCACGAGGCTTGACATTCATATTTATAGTCCTTCTTTTGTTGCCTGGATGGCCTCCAGGGTCTTCTCCTTTTGCTAGGGTTTCCTCTTTCGGCCCATCCCTCTTCTGACCGCTCCCGAGATTCTTTATGGGATTTCCTAACTAATCCCATGATTGTCGCCCCTTTCTCCGCTGACTCTCTGACGCTAGTCCTTAATCGCACGTTACCGATGCCATGCAGACTCCTGGCGACGAAGTCCCTCTCGGGACGCGATCTCCTCGGGGCAGAGTCTTCTCGCTATAAACCTTCCGTGCGATGGGCCTCCTCGCGGAGAACCTTTCTCGCGAGGGTCCTCTCGTCCCCGCTCGCGACGGGGTAAGGATGAGTCGCCTCTTCTTAGTTGACAACATCAAGCGAGGGGCCTCTTTGCTCCCCATATTTATCGTCTGAACGCCCGAACGACACGTGAGGTGTTAAAGTAGAATTTTGGTGAAATCCTACCTTAACAGTTAGTCCCCCATTTTATCAAGTCTAAACACTTGGTAAAATGAGACGCGAGCCACTTCCTCAACACTTCTGAAATGCCAAGCGGCTCGCCTTGGACCCTACTCTTACTCTTCTTCTCGGCGCGCGCCCTTGAGTTTTGTGAACTTTTCTCTTTATTTAATGCAAGCGGAGATTACTCGAATGCCCATCCTGATTTTTGTCAAAGTTCCAGACAGACAACCGTCACCACGAGTGTCTTTTCGCCCGGGTCTTTTCGCATCTTGCAAGTGTCTCTTCGCTAGAGCCCTGTCGTATCCCGACCGTTGATTCGTCTATGCCGTTTACCATCCTGGCCGTTGGATCCGTCTATGCCGTTTCGCATTCCGGCCGTTGGATCCGTCTATAAATTCAGAGGTCCAGCGGAGGCATATTCTTGAACACCCGTCTCCCTTTTCTTCGTCATTTCTCCGTACCCTAGGGTCTTCATTCTGCTTACGATTTCCCCTTTGATTCTCTCCTTCCTGAGGTCAAGATCTCAATGGCCTCTAGGCGACCCCAACCGATTCCCGGACGTTTCTTCGAGACGGACTCGCCGCGCTCCGTCATGACCCAGGCTCGCCTCAGCACCATCAGGGAGGAATACTGCGACGGTGACGTCTGCCGGGTTCGTCTTCCCGCCCCTGGCAAACTCGCGGATTAACCTCTTGAGGAGGGCTGGGTTCCCGTCTACGAGGCATTCTTCCGGGAGGCGGGCCTTCGCTTCCCAATTCCGTATCTTCTTCTCGCCTTCCTCCACGCCTTCGAGGTGCCTATCGCTCAGATGCAGCTCAGCGCCATCCGCCTCATACTCTGCACCCTGGCCATTGCCGCCAAGCAGAGGGTTTCCCTCTCCTCGGAGGACCTGATGCGCCTCTACAGGCTTTCACGAGATGGCCATAATGTGGGGCGCTTCTTCCTCGCCCAACGCTTTCGAGATCCCATTATCCTCAACGTTCCTTTGAAAGAGCCAGGGTGGGAGAGCTCTTACTTCTTCGTCAAGGTCGACACCCGCTCCTTCGGCTATCTCTTCAGATCGCTACCAACGCGCTGGGTCGAGGCCGATCGGCTACCTCCCTGTTACATACCCAGCGAGACGAGCACGGGGAGCGCCCGCTTCCGGGAGGTCCGCTCAACAGTCCTCACGAGCGATCGCCGCGATTGGGCGAGAGATTTTTGCGATCCTCAACATCTGAAAGACGCGGGGATTTTCCTCGAGGCGAATGTTCACGGCCTGCCCATCCCCGACTGCTTCCCGGCCGGGTTTTAGTGGTTCAACGGCGCGGGCCGGCGCTCCGTCACCTACCCCGACGAAGGGGAGATTACGACAGGCCCCAAGACCCCAGGAGATTCTGGGTCGCGCCGCCGAGGAGGGGGTTCTCCAGGATAAAGAGGGATCACCCCAGCGGCCTCTTAGGTTGAGAGGCGATCGCTCAAGGTGCCCCGTGACGACCTCATCTAGGGCCGAGATTGCCGCAGGAAAACGACATGTGGAGTGCGGCGAAGACGACCGTCAGGGGAAGAAAGCCAGGGTCGCTACTTTGGCTAGCGGAGTCGCGCGCACCCTGCAGGGCGTGCGGATCGCCGCCAATGTCGAAGACGTCCTGCCAATGCGTATGCCCTCCTTTCCGGTAGAGGTTCGGGCGACCTCTCCATCCCCCCTCACTCCTGGTGACGTCAGATCCGACTCGCGGCGATAGGATGAGGAGGGACTTCGAGGTAGACTTGAGCGACATAGTTCCCTTGGCTGAGGTCGCTGACCAGGGCGAAGAGCGGGGGAGGAGCGATACGGGGATGTCCTCGGGCCTCGGATTGGAGGTGGTTCCTTACGTGCCGCTTCCCTACCCTTGTCCTCCTCCTTCTCCTCCTCATCATCCTTGTCCAGCGCCTCGTCCTTCTCCTCGTCGCTCTCATCTTCCTCTTCCTCGTCGCCATTTCGGGTTTGATGACTCACGGTCTCCTCCTCGAGTCTTCAACGGCTCCCCTCCCGTTCCTGATTTCAACTCATCCACCGAGGATTGGAGGCAGTATTCCTCGCAATCGTGTCGGGGCTTAACGCTGCGGGCACCCGGAACGTTCGACGCCGATTTGTCTCTTGAGGATCTCGGGGGCTACCCTGAGGCAACGACTTGTTTCTTCGAAGGCATAGCTCGGGTGAACGATTTGATCCTCGCCGAGAGCCATAAACCCGGCGTGGCGGTTTAGGAGTCTGAGGACTTCTCCACTCGGCTCAGCGAGACCCAAAGGCAGCTCGAGCTCTCCATCGCTGGCGAGCGTACCTATAGGCTGCGAACCGAGAGGCTCGCGTCGGACCTAGCTATGAGGGCTTCTCAGCGTGCTTCTACTGAGGCCGAGCTATCGGAGTTCAAGACCCGTGCGAGGCGGATGCTTGAGGAGTGCGAGCAGCAGTTGGTCGCCAAAGAGGGAATCCTGGTCGAGGTAGAGCGGCGTCATCGAGAGGTCGTCGAGTCCCTTCAGAGGAAGGATGAGATCCTCGCTCAGATTTGCAAGGAGCTGGGCATTTCTGCCGCCGAGGAGGAGCGCTTACCCGCCAAAGTTCGGGCTGCCCTGCGGAATCTCGCGGGGAAGGTGGAGATGGTGCGGGGCGAGGTGAGCGAGGAGTGCCGCGCTCGGTCGCGTCTCTTCGGGGAGGCCGGAGGCAAGCTCGCCCGAGCGGGGGCCAGATTCCAGGCCTTAGACGAGTCCATCGACTACAATCGCATGGCCGCCGCTTGTCAGTCTCTTGTCACTACGGTAACCACACTCCCCGACGAGGCGTCGATCGAGGTTCTTCGCGCTAAGGTGCCGGAGTGGGAGCGACGTCGCGACGAAGAGCAGGCTAGAGCGTCGAAGCTCGAGGATGAGGCTGTCGCAGACTTTAACTCTCCCCCATTGTCTCCTTGCGATCCCTCAACTATCGAGGAGCGCTGTTTGTCGGGACTCGTCACGGAGAATCTCTCGGTCGCGTCAGGGTCGTTGGGCAAGTATGGATCTAATCGCGGCTTCATTTCTTCTTGGGATTCAAGGGCTTAGGCTTACGCCAGTCCTCGGGCGACTTGGTCGCCCCTCCTCCCCGAAGGACAAGCCCTCCCTCGGCCCAGAGTCCTTTTTTCTCGTCGAGCCTTTGCTTGATGTTGTCGATGATTGTTCGGTTGGCTGCTTCGGCATTTCCATTTCCCTGGGGATACCTTGGCGTCGAGGTGTTCAGCTTCACCCTCCATCGCGCGCAAAAATCTCTAAACCTCTTCGAGATGAACTGCGAGCTGTTGTTAGCGATGATCTCCCTCGGAAGGCCGAAGCGCGTGAAGATATTCCTCCAGATGAAACTTTCGACATCCGAGTCTTTGATGTTAGCGTAGGCTTCGGCTTCTACCCACTTGGTGAAGAAGTCCGTGACGACCAACAAGAACCTCTTCTGCCTCGCTCCCGTGGGAATCGGGCCGACGATATCCATGGACCACTTCATGAAAGGGTACGGGACAGTCACCAAGGACAGCTCTTCGGCTGGGCAGTTGATCGCTGGGGCGTGCCGCTGACACTTCTCGCACTTCCTGGCATGGTTGGCGCAGTCGGCGACCATCGTATTCCAGTAGAAGCCTTGCCTCTTGGTTTTCCTTAGCAGCGATCTTCCGCCGGGAGTGGTTCCCGCACTCCCCGCTGTGAATTTCCTCCATTACATACTTGGCCTCCCTCTCGCCGAGGCACCTTAGGTAAGGTCCTAAGAAGCTCCTCATGTAGAGCTTTCGCTCGATGACGGCGGATCGAGCACTCTTGGTCTTGATCTTCCTTGCCTCCTGTCGATCATCAGGCACGATCCCCTCCAGAATGTACTTCCTGATCGGCACTCGCCAATCTTCGTCATCATCGTCCTCTACCACACCCCGTTCATCGTCTTCGGGCCTTTCACTCTCGAGCTCGTGGATGCTGACCTCCCCAGACACCGGTTCTTGACCCACGCCCTCGTCTCGAGGCCTCTTCCTCGTCGGGCCTTCTTCCCTTTTTACGCTCGGCCTCTCTACCATTTCCACCGTGATGGATCGGAGATCGCCTCCCCCTGTCATCGAACCTAACCCTGCCAGTGCATTAGCGTGGGTATTATCCCCTCGCGTCACCTGCGTCAAGCTGAAGTAATCGAACTTCTTGGAGAGTGTGTCCACGAGCACCGCGTAGGCCTCCATTCTCTCATTGCTTCTTTCGTATTCTCTGCTGACTTGTTTAACAACCAACAGGGAATCTGAAAAGATGATGTTGTTCTTTACACCAACCACGAGGGCGGAATTCAAGCCTATGAGAAGGGCCTCGTACTCGGCTTTGTTGTTGGTGGATCGATAGGCGAGGCGGCATGCTTTCTCGATGACTTCCCCCATGGGCGAGGTGAGTTTGACCCCGGCGCCCGCCCCCTGCGAGGTGGCGGAGCCGTCGACGTGCAACTTCCACGTACCGTCTTCGTCGCTTAAGTCGATTGGTTCTCTCGGGAGTTCGATCAGGAAATCCGCGAGGACTTGGGATTTGAGGCTCGTTCGGAGTCTGTATTCGATGTCGTACGCTCCGAGCTTGATCGACCATTTTGTAATTCGTCCCGACTGGTTCGGGCTGTGGATGATAGCGCGGATCGCCCTATCGGTCATAACGACGATGGAGTGGCCCTGAAGTGGAACCTCAATCTCTCCGAAGCGTCGTATACCACTAGCGCCAACTTCTCCACCAGCGGGTACCTCGTCTCTGCATCGAGGAGCTTCCGGCTGATGTAGGCCACCGGCTTCTGCTCCCCGTCCTCCTCTCGCACCAACACCTGGCTGATTGCCTGATCTGATACCGCGACGTACAAGTACAATGGTTCCCCGGATAGCATCTTTGTCATCAAGGGAGGTGACGAGAGGTATGCCTTCAGCGCCTGAAAGGCTTCCTCGCACCTGTCAGTCCACTTGAACCTCTTGTTCTTCTTCAGCAAATCGTAGAAGACGAGCATTCTGTCGGCCTTTCGCGAGATGAACCGACCTAGGGCGGCGATCCTTCCTGTCAGCTTTTGTACCTCTTGCCGATTCCGTGGAGACGGCATATTTCTGATCACCTCGATCTGCTCGGGGTCAGCCTCGATTCCCCGCCGGGTAACTATGTGGCCCAAGAACTTTCTCGACGAAATGCCGAAGGTGCACTTGGCAAGGTTCAACCTCATCTGGTGCCGGTATAAGATCCCGAAGCATTCTGCCAAATGCTTGATGTGCTCTTCCGCCTTCATCGTTTTGACGACCATGTCGTAGATGTAGACCTCCATGCTCTTCCCAATCTGCTCGTGGAACATCTTGGTCACCAGCCTTGGTTAGTTCGCGCCGGCGTTCTTTAGGCCAAACGGCATCACCTTATAGCAATAAGTTCCCCGCTCGCTGATGAATGCAGTTTTCTCCTCGTCGTCCAGGTGCATCCTTATTCGATGGTATCCCGAATAGGCGTCCATGAAACTGAGGAGTTCGTATCCTTGGGTGACCTCGACGAGGCGGTCGATGTGCGGCATGGGGAAGCTGTCCTTTGGGCATGCCTTGTTGAGGTCGGTGAAGTCCACGCAGACTCGGCACTTCCTGTTCTTCTTTTTGACAACGACGGTATTTGCTAACCACTCGGGGTACTTCACCTCCCTGATGGTGCCCATCGAGAGCAACTTGTCGACCTCTTCGTTGATCACCCTCTTCCTATCCGGCGCCATTTTCCTCCTTTTCTGAATGACAGGTCGATGGTTCGGGTCGGTGTTGAGGCGATGGGCAATCATCGACGGGTCCACGCCCGGCATGTCTTCGTGAGTCTAGGCGAAACTCCCTCAATTCTCCTTCAGGAAAGCTACCAGCTTGGCTCTGACCTCCGGATCGAGCTCTGCTTCTATGCTGGTCGTTCGAGTTGGGTCAGACTCGTCGATGCAAACCTGTTCGATCGCCTCGACCTGTGGTCCTCCCTTTCCCTTCTTGGTTGCCAACTCCTCGAGGCTCTCGGTTTCCAACACCTCGGGGATCCAATCCACGCGCTTCATCCCTCCTCGGCGTCGCAGATCGCTCCTCGCCCCTCCCTTCGTCCTAGTCGGGACGCTTGGTTCTAGCTGCTACAAATCGGCAGCTTCCTCCTCGCTCACCTCCGCTGACGTCTTCTCTTCATGCACCTGCCGATGGTGCATCATGTAACAGACACGGTACGCGTCTCTGTCTCTCCGGATTTCTTTGACCGTTCCCGCTTCTCCGAGGAACTTGATGCACTGGTGATAAGTGGAAGGCACGGCCCTCATAGAGTGGATCCAGGGCCTCCTTAGGATCACGTTAAAGTGCGAGTGGACGTCCATGACCATGAACTCCACCATCCTCTGGACTCTCCTCGCTCGGACTGGGAGGTGGACCGTCCCCAGCGTGATGGCCACGTCTCCGTTGAATCCAGAGACCTTCCGCCGTCGTCCTCCGATCTCTAGTCCCTCGATCTTCATCTTCTCGAGGCATTCGTAGAAAATGACGTCGACTGCGCTTCCGTTGTCGACTAGGACTCGACACACATCAGCGTTGCCGATCTCGAGCACGAGGACCAGGGCGTCGTCGTGCATCTCCGCGCACTCCCCATTCTCAACGAACTCGATCTTCTCTTGGGAGCCGGTCACTGCCACACCCCCGCAGTTATGCTCCTTCCCCCGACGTTGAAAGGCTTTGATGCTGTTGACGGAGTCTCCGCATAGGCGCGATCCGCCCATGATCACTTCTATCCTGGCCCTCGTCGCCGGCCTATCTTATGCAGCTCGCTCCACCACCTGCCTCTCGGCAGCGGAGTTTCTCCTTGCGCCGTCCTGGCCACCTCCGGCTGCTCGCCCCTGCTCTTCCTGTGGCCTCCACCACGTCCGATTATCGTTTCTCCATGGTTCGTGGTGGCTAGGATCCAAATCTCTCAGCTCCCCCCGTACATATCTCTTCTGAAGTTCGCGATTCGACATGGCGCACTCTTCGGTTGCGTGCCCGCTCATGTTGTGGAACTCGCAGAACTTGCTCGAGTCCTTCGGCCAGGGTTTCCTCTCGAAACCTCCTCGCCCTCCCGAGGGCCATCCTCACCCCTCGGTGCGGCCTCCTCGCCCTCCGGAGAACCCTCCTCGGCTCGCCGGAAAGCCTCCCTGCTGAAAATTCCTCGCCTCGTCCGAGAACCCTCCTCGCTGTCGGACCCCCTCGGCGGAGTCTTTCCTTTCTTCAACCTGGTAGACCCCTCTTTTCGGGATCTCACGGCCCCTTCGATCTCCAGGAATTCCCCAGTCGTCCCCTCTTGTTTTCGCCGTTCGGGCCTCAGCTCCGTCTCGGTGGTCTCTCCTCTTGGGAAGCTTGCCCTTTCTGACTCCTTCGTGAAGCCTCTTCAACGCAGTCTCCTCCTCCTCAATCTCCATGAAAATCGAGGCCCGATGAAGGGCGTCTTCGATGGTCGAGGTTCGCATCTTTGCCAGCTGCGGGCGAAATGGGGAGGTGTAGTATAATCCATTCTTCAGCGCTTGGATTGCGATCATCCCGTCGAGGTTCGAGATCCTGAGCATGACCGCTTTGAACCTCTCGATATAGTGGCAGAGCGTCTCCCCTTTCTCCTGGGCGAGGTTCCACAGCGTGGTAATCGTCGCGTCACTCTGTACGTACATTGAGTAATGACGTAGAAAGGCGGCGACGAGATCGTCGGAGTCTACTGATGGATTCCGAGGGCAACTTAGAGAACCAGTCGCTCGCCGGGCCTTGCAGGCTCTCGACGAAGAGGCGGCAGAGGATGGCCTCTACCCTCTCCGTCTCCCCAGTTATGCGCTCTGTCACGATTCGGAACGACTTCACGTGAGTGTTCGGGTCCGAGGTCCCCTTATACGGCGTAATCTTGACCTTCGGGAGCTCTCCTAGCTCCAAGCCGCAGATCATCGACAAGAAGGGAGTGGCTCTCGCTTGTCTAACCATCCGGTCGATTTCTGGTGCCGAGCTTGTCGCCTGGTGCACTCGAGACGCCACCTGTCCCACTCTAGACTTGATGCCTGAAGACATCTCATTCACCATCTTTCTTATCTCTTCTGCTATGAGCGGCTTCAGAGCGAGATAGGTGTTAGCAACTGTCGCTTGACCTTCCTCTTCTGCCGTTGATGGCGTGAGCACGGTGGTCTGGAATAGGTTCCTATGGACCAGAGCTCCCGGCGCCGTCCACCCCTCCGATCCTCCGCTGCCCATGAACTGGTCCAGGCGAGCCGCAAGTCCCCTGCTTATTTCAGCCTGTTCCTCGGCCGTCATGTTGGCTTCCTGCGCCGCTGCCAAGGCGTCGGCCAACTGCCGCCGGAGCAGTCCTGCCTCTGCGACCTCCTCTTTACTCCCTCCTGCGCTGCTGTAGTTGTTCACCATATCGCTCAGACTCCGAAAGCTTCCTGGCTGTGAGATAGAAAGAGACTGGGCCCCACGGTGGGCGCCAAACGGTAGCGGTCGATTTGATCGGATCTCTTAACAGTCACAAGGATTAAAAGACAATAATAACAATGAATAATAATGAGGTCTGAGTGTTCAAATCCTTGAGTTTATATTAATTAGGGCTCGGTTTCTCTCGTTTATTAGCTTGGAAGTTTTCAGGAATACAGAGCAAAAATGTGTAAATCTTAATGTGTGCTGACGGCTGATATTTTTGTGAACCCTTGCCACGAGGCTTTACATTCATATTTATAGTGCCTCTTTTGTTGCCTGGATGGCCTCCAGGGTCTTCTCATTTTGCTAGGGTTTCCTCTTTCGGCCCATCACTCTTCTGACCGCTCCCGAGATTCTTTCTGGGATTTCCTAACTAATCCCATGATTTTCTCCCCTTTCTCCGCTGACTCTCTAACGCTAGTCCTTAATCGCATGTTACCGCTGCCACACAGACTCCTGGTGACGAACTCCCTCTCGGGACGCGATCTCCTCATGGCAGAGTCTTCTCGCGATAAACCTTTCGTGTGATGGGCCTCCTCGCGGAGAATCTTTCTCGCGAGGGTCCTCTCGTCCCCGCTCACGACGGGGTAAAGATGAGTCGCCTCTTCTTAGTTGACAACATCAAGCGAGGGGCCTCTTTGCTCCTCATCTTTGTCGTCTGAATGCCCGAACGACACGGGAGGTGTTAAAGTGAGATTTTGGCGAAATCCTACCTTAACAATCACGCAACATATCAAGCACCCACCACCAGCGACGTATCAAACAATAATATACAAAGTACCTGAAATGCTACAACCAATAAAAACATATCCGCCATTTTCATTATAATTCCATTAGTGCCAAATTACAAATATGTTACCTGACATGCCACGCAACAGTAAGCCATATGCATATTCAGCCGCAAGTCAATGCTATAATATCATTCTACCCAATAATATCCTGCAAGGAACAGATGACATAAATACATGTACATATGCAACCAGTGGCTAGATATATCAAGGGCAAGCAGAAGAGGAATATCAAGCCAAGACTGAATCGAAAACAAAAACTACTAAGAGATTTAACTTGTAACATAAATGTACATTTTAGGCCTAAAAATTTGTTATACGCTGTGATTGGCTTATTTTTATTAGTCAAGAGTATTAACTGAAATTATATGAGATATCCTGTCGTGATATTTGTCTTGACAATCTGTGAATCTGCACTCTATATTTGGACAGTATGTGGATCTCGATTTAATGCGTTGTTAAAGATCCTTCCCTTTCCGGAAGCTGGGCATTGACCTCTTGGAAACCCTAGCTAGGATCTTCGACTTTTGGACGCTATAAATAGCAGTGTTGCAGTCTCTAGCATTCGTGTGGCTTTCTTTTGATCAATAGCTTTTCTAGACGTGCACGACTGGCGGCCTGGAAAACTATTCCATTGAACAAAAGCACTGTTAAATTGGATTACCCACTGTGATTGATACCTGTTTGGTACTGTGTTTGTGCGTGAATGAACTGGTCACGCTCTATGGATTTCTTGTGATTAAAGAACATGTGAAGGTGTGTCCTTGGTGGATATGTGAAGGGTCATTAATTCAGGGGGAGGAATGAATTAGGGTTTCACTTTATAGTTAGTAATTGGGCATTTATGTGTATGTTGTTCATGTAAGACCAATTGTACTCAGAACTATAATCATATTGAAATCATTTTCACCGGGTTATCACACCCCTCAGATGTAGGAGACTTTGCTCCGAACTGGGTTACCAATTGTGCGTGTTGATTATTATATTTTGCATTATTTTACTGTCATCTTTATCGTGCTTGCAAAATGTCACATACACTGTTACAACATTGTGTGTGACAGTTGGCTAAGCGTCTAACAAAATTTAAATTGGTAATAGAGTAGACACCTTTACTCTAGGTGGTTTCCTGCGTGTTTACTTTCTGTTAAGATGGACAGTTTCAGAGAAGGTGGTTCTGTTAACCGACCTCCTACTCTTGATGGATCTAATTATAGATACAGGAAGGCTCGCATGTGTGCTTTTCTGAAAGCTCTTGATAGTAGAACGTGGAAACCTGTTCGAAACGGATGGACACATCCTATTGTGACTAATGAAGATACTGGGGTGATAACTCTGAAACATGAAAAGGACTGGATTGCTGCTGAAGATGAAGATACTCTTGGAAATTCTAGAGCTCTTAATGCTATTTAAAACGCTGCTGATAAAAATATTTTCAGAATTATTAACACTTGCAGCAGTGCTAAGGAAGCTTGGGAGATTCTCGAAGTGGCTCATGAAGGAACTGCTAAAGGTTGGAGTACCAAACTTCAAATGCTTACTACTCAGTTTGAAGCTCTTACCATGAATGAAGATGAAACTATTGCTGAATTCAATGTTCGTGTTCGAGATATTTCTAATGAATCTTATTCTCTTGGTGTTCCTATATCAGATGAGAAGCTTGTTCGAAAGATTCTTAGATCTCTTCCTCTCAGGTTTCAAATGAAAGTCATGGCTATTGAAAAAGTTCAGGATCTATCCTCTATGAAGCTGGATGAATTAATTGGGTCTCTCAAGACTTACGAGTTATCCATACCCCGTACTGAAAAGAAGAACAAGAACCTGGCTCTCAAAAGTTCTATGAAACAACCATCTGATAAGGTATCATCTGATTATGATTAAGATATTTATGATACTATTGCCCTCTTGTCTAAGAACTACAACAGAGTTATGAAGAAATTTGCTCGTCTTCCTCCAAGAAGTACTTCCTCAGAAGGTCGTGACAATCAGTCACAATACCCCTCCCAACGTGGAAATTCCTTTCAGAGATATCGCAGGAGCGGTGACAAACAATCTGGAAATAAAGGAAAAGGAGTACAATGTCATGAGTGTGAAGGTTATGGCCACATACACAAAGATTGCATAAACTATCAGAGGAAACAAAAGAAGGGGTATACTGCCACTCTTTCTGATGATGAAGATGAGAGTGAGTATGAAAATGCCCACAACTTTCTTGCATTTACGTCTGTTATCTCTAATCTGGAAGGAAGAAGACTGCACTGTAAGCTCCTCATTACTCTCTATCATATGTACTGAAGATGTTAACAAGATTGATGCTTCTGATAAGCTGAACGATGTTATCTTAACTCTAACAAATGATAAGACAAGGTTGCTGGAGACTATTGTTGATCTAAAGGCTGAGGTTGTCCGCCTAAATAATGAATTGGAGAAAAGGATGAAATCTGTCAGAATGTTGAATTCAGGAACTGATGATCTGGATAAGATTCTCACTATTGGTAAGTCTACCAAGAACATAAGAGGTCTTGGCTATTCTCATGGTAGAAACTCCATGCAAACCACATTTGTTCCTCAAAGTATGAAAAAAAATTGATCATAGCAGTTTTTCTAAACAACATGTGAGACCTCTTGTCTACAGGTATCCATGGATTTGTCATTACTGTGGAAGGAAAGGTCACATTCGTCCATATTGTTATCGCTTGATCAACAGGTTGAATAGACAACCTGAGACTGATGTTCAACATTACAATGATGCTAACTGACAAATGCATATTGTTTGGAGAATAAAGAATGATCATCGGGCTAACATTGCTTATACTTCTCTTCGTGCATCTATCTATGATGATTGATATTTTGACAGTGCGAACAGGAATGAGAAGATTTAGGCGAGGAGAGTTCGCCGCGAGGAGGCCCATCGCGTGGAAGACTTATCGCGAGGAGGCTCTGCCCCGAGGAGGTTGCGTCCCGCGCAGAAGCTCGTCGCTGGGAGTCAGCGTGGTAGCGGTAGCGTTCGACGAAGGGATTGTCGTCAGAGAATCGGTAGAGAAAGGGGCGGCAATCACGAGATTAGCTAAGAAATCTCGCAAAGGATCTCGGGAAAGGTCAGAAGAGGGATGAGACAAAAGAGGATACCCTAACAAAAGGAGAGAACCCTAGAGATCGTCGAGGCAATGAGAAGGAGACTATAAATACGAATGTAAGGACCTAGTGAAAGGGGTTCGGAAAATTATCAGCCGTCACAATATTTGAAGTTCATACTTTCGCTTTGTATTCTTTCAAACTTCCAAACTAATAAACGAAAGAGGCCGAGCCCCCTTACAAAGATAAACTCAAGGATATTAACGAACTGAACCCACTATTATTCAACGTTATTATTATTTCCTAATCTTTGTGACTGTTTAGAGACCGGTGTAAATCGATCTCTACAACGACGACCAGTAAATCTTGGTTAACATAAACTATTAAAAGTTCACTTCCAATGAGAAGAAATTATTTGAACACAAAACTGCTATTTGGTTAGTGCAATAGTTAATATGATACTAAAGACTACAGCCTGAACTTATGGGCTATTGACTACTTTAATGTCATAATAAGATTTGCATCTGCTTTAGATATGCATATAAAAAGTACGTCCTTAGTTGCATGTACACAAACAGTAAAGCGAATGAAAAGCTCAGAAGAAGCGAATGTGACAAGTAAAGCGAATCAACGGACATTGGGCCAGCAATTGGTCCTGTCAAGCTTGATTGCAATTCAATTCATTGAATCTCCTGAACTGCGTAATCAAATGATGGAAAGAAAAAAGCGCTAAGACATACAAGGATATAAAAGGAAAACTAAGATATCAACAAGATTGTTTATGTTATTAATTTTACTTCCAACAAATCTTTAAGACCATCTTCTTTAGTGGTAATAAATAGAAATTATTTTTAATTAAAAGTTTAATTATTATCTTGTATTTGCACGTTAGTTTATATTAGTTTATTTAAGTCAATTGACTTTATAAGGATAATTTGTTAAACTAAGTATATGAAACATGTTGATATTAAGTAATATAGCCCTATAAATATATGTGATTTTCAATATAGCAAAGGTTTATTAAAAATTTGGTTAATGACCACTTTATAGTTTAACAAAAAAAATTGGCCCAAAATTTTTTCTGCTCAATTAATCGCCACATCATCACTACACGAATTTTTACTAGGCATTCGAATAAAATGCATGCAATAGCTGATCTTGCGTCAATCAATCACCCGTAAATCTTTTTCTCTCCCCAAGTAACCATTCGACATTCTCTCCGAAAAAGAAACAAAAGAACCCTAAAACCATCGACGATAATAAGGAAGAAAGAATAATTTTTCGACGGTGAACAAGCACGCAGTCGCACTCCCGACGTCGACGACGAACCTTGTAATCGGTACGGATACTTATGTTACTTCTTTTACTTTTTTTTCTTCTTCTGTTAACTTCTATTTATGTTTTTATTTTTAGCTTTTTCGCGATGAACCATGTGAATACTGGATTGTGTTCTTTATTTCAAAATTGTTTAAACATTTCGCTTTGTAGTTTTAATTATTTATTTTACTTCTATTAATTTTTTTTCCGAATGTTTTGTTACAAAGTGTTAATTATTTAACGTTGTGGTTGTTCATTTCATGATTCTTATTTGTAAAAAGATGTTAATCGATTCCTTAATAAAAAAACGTTTAACCATGTTAAATATTTTGATTGGGTTTTTCTATTTTTTTCCGTCGATGAACTCTAACTGATAGAATGGGATTTTTATTTGAACTTTTAAAAAAAAAACGAGCTCGATGATAAATTTTACTGGTTGAATGTATAATTTTACAGATGGTTGTTAATCGGTATTTTTTTTCTTTATGTTCGTTTATCAATGTCTATTTTATGTGAAAATATTGGGAATATCAATTCTGATAACAATAGGTCAATGTTTGTATGTGAATATAAGGTATATTTACTAGTTAATGTAGTTGCTAATGTTAATTATGTCAAACAAATGTTTACATGATCAAATGGGTAGGAAATCAACATCGGAGAAGAATATTGGCAAAATCAATTCTAGACTCGAGCGTAACCAAAAATTGTCTAAGGTAATGTTTTCTTTAATAAAGTATGTTGGTTTGTCTGATTTGTATATTAAATGGCTATGATAATGGTGGACAATACTATGTTATTTATGTAGGTTGGGAGTTATATCGTGGATCCTAATAAATGAAATTTCCACCAACGAATCATCGTGCACACTAGTTTCACAGCCTTTAAAGAGTTATTAACAGCAATAGAGTCAGAACATGAAAATGAGTTGTTTAGAAAAGGACCTTTTGCACATTTCCAATACTTCAAAGGAGATGTCTTCCCAAATAAATTAGTATTTTCTTAATGCTAAGCCAAGTAGAGTCTGAAGAATACGATGAGCTACGCTTCAAATTGGGTAAAAAATCTACAACTTTTACAATTTACGATCTTGACACGTAAAATATCTAGCTAATATTTCAATAATTTTGGAATTTATATTTGTTTTGTGATTTACAGGATTAAACTGCGGCAATCTAATTAATAATAAGGACAAATTGTGCTCCATTGGGAGATGCCTTATTTAAGGTCAATATGACGCAGCGAGCAAACGTGATACAAGGAATCCTTGAAGCTCAATTTGTTGGAATCAAAGAGGAAAACATTTCCCGACTGAATGTGGCTATAATTGAGACTCTTATGTTGCCTAGGGAATGACATCATGTCATTTCCAAGAAAGTTCTTAAAATGGCGACTAATCAATAAAAAATTTCTAATTATCCTTGGGGGAGGGTGAGTTTTTACAGTTTATGCGAGTCTTTCAAGAAGATTGCATCGAATAAAACTGGATTCAACATCGATAGATTTCTACATCCATTGATTGCATGGGCCTACGAAGTTTTTTTATCATTCAAGAAAAAAGAGTATGCGAAGAAAAGTTTGGAGCATCCAATCCCCAGGATGTTAAACTGGTCGTACACGTCAAGCCCTGATTACGACGAGGTTCGACGAGTCTTTGAATACGATATGGCAAACAATAACAATCTGTGTTAATTTTTTTTGTTTAATTTGTTTTAATTTTTAATTAATCTGCATAACCCAATTCAAATTATAGCATTTGAAAATCTGTGTTAATTTTTTGTTTAAAGCATGAGCCCAACCTAATTGATGCAACTGACGCCAAAGTCGCAAATGGGGTTCCTAAACGAAATGACCAAGCTAGCCCAGTAAAAGTCGCAGAATCACCGAAAACATCAAAGTCAAATGGGAAGGAACGAGCTTCATCATCTGATTACCTTGAAGGATTCATTACACATAGAGAAATTAAGGAAGTACGCGATCAACTAGATAGAGCATTAAAAGAGATTGAAGACTTGAAAAATGTTTTGGAGAATTGCAAACCGGCGTTGTATGGAGATGTATCAAATATGCGGGTATCACATAAGCGAAAAGGTAATGTGAAATAGTTTGCATTAATCGCACACACTTTCCTTAGGAAAAATAAATTAATAGACAAAAAGATCCGAATATGTTCCTTGTGCCTTAGTGCATTAACACTGCTCTCGCCTCGCAAATATCGATTTTAGGGTTCTTTTTTCTAGTGATCCACTCTATCTCTCTTTGCTAATGGAAATATGTTTCCTATATGTACAAGAGTAGACGTGCCATTTTTCCAAAAATTAAGTGGGAGGATTGCATTTGTTTGCAATCCAGGATCCCCTTATTTTTCCTAAAAACTAAGTGGGAGGGTTGTACTTATTGTTTACAACCCGCGATCCCCAACACTAATGTGAGGTGCACATGTCGCCGGACTAAGAGTCACCCTCGTGGCCCTCTCTTAAATGAGAGTACTCATAGACGCATTGCTCCTAACATTGCTTTTATAACTACGTTCAAAAGTGAAATAGACAAGGCCTCCCAGCGGCGGATTGTTTTCAAAGTGGATCTTGTTGAACTAAGTTGTTCGTTACACACTTAGACTCAAACTCTAGTAATCCTCCCTTGAGGCCCTGCGAAATGTTTTGAGAGATCAAACATTTTTATAAGGTGGCTAATCAAACACTGATGTATTGACATCATGACCATGCATTAATGATGTGTCATTTACTTATGAAATGCGACTCTTTGCAGCCTTCTCTCGAAGGAGTAAAGTGTCATTTTGTTCATAACACCTTTGATTTTTCCTTGTCCAAATAAAATTAAAATTAAAATCCTAAACAAAAGACTAATCGTAAATTGTTTCAACTTTTCAGCAATGTCTCTAAACCATCTCTCTACTACCCTTTCCTCGAATAAACTGGAAGATGATAACTACGTAGGTTGGAAACGTAACCTAGACATTTTCCTTACCGTGGACAAGCACAAGTGGGTACTCACTACCCCATGTCCTCATGAAACGAATGATGATTCTACTCAAGAGGAAAAGGACGCCCTTGCAGCCTGGCTTAGATCCGATGAGATTGCGAGATGCTCGATGAAAAATGTGTTGCAACAATAACATCGTGATATTGGGTCAGCCTATGAAATGCTCTACAATCTCCAGGAGATGTTTGAAGGGCAAGGGCGTCAGGCTAGGCAACACGCGGTACGACAGTTTATGAACTGTCGTATGAAAGCAGGGACTCCCGTTAGAGAACATATGATGCTGATCATAAGTTATCTTAACGAGATGGAAATCCTTGGATCTGAGATTGATGGAGAAACCAAGATAGATATGATCTTGGAACCTCTCCCTGAATCTTTTGATACTTTCAAGCTGAATTACTCCATGAATAAGCTTGGGTACACTGTTACCGAGCTAATGAAGGAGCTTCACACCGCTGAGAGACTCTTAAAGAAAAAGAGGACTACTGGAGAAGCTCATGCTACTGAGCACAGAGTCTCCACCTTTGGACCTAAGAAGAGATCTCATAGAGTCGACAAGAAGAACCCTAGCAAGGTTCAGAAGAAGAAGATGCCTCGGACTGCAAAGGTGGACAAGTCGAAGGACAACTGCCACCATTGCAATGAACCCGGACATTGGCGTAGGAAATGTCCTACCTACCTCAAGGCTAAAGGGAAAGGTATTGTACTTATTACCGAAGCTTGTTTAGTAGCTAATAATGTATCATCATGGATTATTGACTCCGCTGCTACTAACCATATTTGTTGTTCCTTGAATGGGTTCAGGAAAGGCAAAAGCTTAGAGGATGGCGACTTCTGCTTCAAGTGGGGTGATGGGAGCTTGGTGTCTTCTAAGGCTGTGGGATCTGTGACACTGTCTTTCGAAGACAAAACTTTAAATTTAAATAATGTGTATTATGTTCCTTCCTTTGGGAAAAACTTAATATATGTAACTCAAATTGTTGAGCAGAATTATTATTTAAAGTTTATTGATAATGGAATTCGTATTACTTCTTCCAATTCATTTGTCACTGATGCATGTTTAAAGAATGGTTTATACTATCTTTATCCTACACAACCTTTGTTTTTAGACACTGAAATAGATAATGATCTAATTAGGGAACCCAAGAGGATCAAACTTAATGATTCCTCTGATCTAATAAAATCAACATATCTCTGGCACTTAAAACTTGGTCATATTAGTCTAGATAGGATTAAGAGACTTGTGAGGGATGGTCCACTCAAAGCCTCTGCAATATGCTCACTGCCAACTTTTGAATCCTGTTTAGAAGGACAAATGACCAAACGACCTTTCTCTGATAAAGGTCGAAGAGCCACTGAGCTGCTAGAACTAATACATTCTAATGTATGTGGTTCGCTCAGAATTCAGGCACGGGGAGGATATGAATACTTCGTTTCCTTTACCGATGATTACTCAAGATATGGATTTGTCTATTTTCTCAAACACAAATCCGAAACCTTTAACGTATTTAAGGTCTTTCGGGCTTTAGTGGAAAAGCAGACTGGCAAACAGATCAAAACCCTTCGATGTGATCGAGGTGGTGAGTACTTGTCTGAAGAGTTTGATGACTTTCTTAAAGAAGAAGGTATCGCTTCTCAGCTTACAGCACCTGGCACACCTCAACAAAACGGAGTGGCAGAGATAAGGAATCGAACTTTGATGGATATGGTTAGATCAATGATGAGTTACTCATCACTCCTTAATTCCTTTTGGGGATATGCCCTCGAAACTGCCGCATACATTCTGAACCAAGTTCCGTCTAAGACGGTCCCTGGTACTCCTTATGAACGATGGACTGGGCGTAAAACTAGTTTAAGCCACATCAGAATTTGGGGTTGCCCTGCACATGTGCTAAGGCAAAAGACTAGCAAGTTGGCTAGTGGGTCAGAATTATGTGTATTCGTTGGATATCCAAAGGAAACCAAAGGTTTCACATTCTATAGTCCCGAGGATGACAAAACGTTTGTCAGCACTAATGCTCGTTTCCTTGAGGAGGACTATATAAAAAATACGAAACCTAGAAGCAAAATTGTGCTTGAAGAAAAGTTGGGTGAGGAAGCTTCTACCTCATCTGTAAGAACTGTTCTTACCCCAACTGAAATGCAACCTTTCAATTCAGAACCTCGTCAAGTGGTACTTCGATGTAGTGGGAGGGTTTCTGAAAAACCCGACAGGTACATGTCTTATGACGATACTCTCGTAGTCGTTGCCGACATGGATGACCCTGTTTCCTACAGCCAAGCTATGGCTGGTTCTGAATCAAACCTTTGGCTTGATGCCATGAAAGTTGAGATGCATTCGATGTATGTCAACAAAGTCTGGAAACTTGTAGACCTACCTGAAGGGGTTAAACCTGTAGGGTGTAAATGGATCTATAAGAAGAAAAGGGGTCCGGATGGGAATTTTGAGACGTTCACAGCGCGACTAGTGGCTAAGGGTTATACCCAAAAGGAAGGTATCGATTATGAAGAAACCTTCTCGCCAGTCGCAATGCTTAAATCCATCCGTATACTTCTATCCATAGCTGCTGCTCTCGATTATGAGATATGGCAAATGGATGTCAAAACTGCCTTTCTGAATGGAAATCTTGACGGGCGCATTTTCATGGCTCAGCCAGACGGTTTCGTGGAAAATGATCAAGAGAACAAAGTTTGTGAATTGCTTAAATCCATTTATGGATTAAAGCAAGCATCTAGATCATGGAATATCAGATTCGATGATACTGTTAAAAGCTTCGGTTCTGAACAGTCAATAGATGAACCTTGTGTCTATAAATTGATACACGAGGGTAAGGTTGTGTTTCTAGTATTATATGTCAATGATATACTACTCATTGGGAATGATATAGGTAAATTATCTGAGGTTAAAATCTGGTTGGCTAAACAGTTTGATATGAAGGATCTAGGGGAAGCTGCATACATTCTAGGGATTCAGATCTTTCGAGATCGAAAGAACTGGACCCTGTCGCTCTCTCAAGCATCTTATATAGATAAGGTGATGGATCGCTTTGCCATGCAGAACTCCAAGAGGGGTGAAAACGCCTTTAGACATGGAGTCTCACTCTCTAAGGACCAGTCTCCTAAGACTGCACAAGAGATTGAGGACATGAGAAAAGTTCCCTATGCTTCAGCCGTAGGAAGTCTCATGTATGCTATGCTGTGCACTAGACCGGATATATGTTTCGCAGTTGGCGTAGTTAGCCGTTTCCAATCGAATCCTAGACCCGAGCACTGGGTTGCTGTTAAGCATGTTCTTAAGTATCTTAGGAATACTAGGAACTTGATGCTTACATATTCAGGTACTGACCTGACTATGACGGGGTATACTGATTCCGACTTTCAGGAGGATAAGGATTCCAGGAAATCCACTTCAGGATCTGTGTTCATCCTAAATGGTGGATCTGTTGTTTGGAGGAGTATCAAGCAATCTTGCATTACTGACTCCACCATGGAAGCAGAATATGTGGCTGGTTGTGAAGCATCCAAAGAGGCTGTATGGCTTAGAAAATTCCTTAAGTATTTGGAAGTTGTTCCAAATGTCAACGAGCCTATGACACTCTATTGTGATAATAGTGGGGCTGTTGCTAACTCAAAGGAACCTAGAAGCCATAAGCGCTCTCAGCATATTGAGAGGAAATACCATTTGATTAGAGAGATCGTGCAGCATGGAGACGTGGCGGTGAAGAAGATCTCAACGGTGGACAACCTTGCAAATCCTTTCACCAAGGCCATATCCAACAAGGTCTTCGACCAACATCGAGACAAATTAGGCATGAAGGACTACTCTCATCTTCTTTGAGTCAAGTGGTAGTTTGTTGGAAGAGATGCCCACAAGAAGATTGTTTATTTGCATATTGATGTAATATATAAATTTTTGTAAAGTCCTTATTAAAAGATTGTTTATATACATATTGATGTAATATATAAATCTTTGTAATTTTCTGATTAAATTAATAAAAGTTGAAACGTTCATTCATTCCGTTTTAGTTTGATTGAAGATTTATGATATTCAATAGTCTTATAGTCCTTAATCAAACCTAACAATGTATGAAGAGACAAATGTAGATTTGCGTGAACAAAATCTTCATGGTTTGACTAAAACGGTATATTCGCAATCTAAAGATCAACGGACTATTAATCCCAGTATGATTGTTGGAAGAATCTAGGATGTCTGGTTACGAGACATAGAGAGTTAGGAACTCTGTAGTTCTTCCAGTGTATCTTTCGAAGATACTGAATTGACCAGTGCACCTTTAGAGACAATAGAAAAACAAACCATTTAACATCTTCTATCTCAAGGTCACTACGTATGAATCGCATCATGCTTATCTAAATCCTGAAATGAGACATATCATTTGATAGCATTAATACTCTCATTTGAGAAAGTCAAATTATAGGTCCAATGTGTGATCTAGACAAAGCCTATTGGTGAGATATTAAGTTATGAAGATGTCATGAACCAACTTTGTGAAGTTCTCATAGATATGGAATTCATGTACAAGACTGCTGAAATGCAATATATATCACCTCATGCTTTATTACTTGGATTGTGAATAAATGAATTGCTCAATGTCCAAATTTAAGTAGAGACTTTATTTGGATGAAACAATGTGACTTGTTAGCTCCTCGTCAATACATTGTTTCTGACTTATTCACAAGTAACAAAGGAGTTGAGGAAATAAAACCTAGAAGGGTAAAATGGTAAATTTTATAAATCTCAACTAGTTGATGATATTCATGAAGGGTAAACATAGATAACATTCAATGGATCCGCTCAAAATAATTAAGTTGAACTTGAGTAGAAAATAAATTCATTTGAACCGAGAGATTCTCAGTGTCGACTCTTTAGTGGAGTCAGTCGACATTAAGCTAATACTCCAAAAAGGTTTGATAACTTTTGAGTCCGAGTATAGAAGCTCAAGCTTTGTTCATTTGGATCCATAAGGTCACTATTACAGGTTATTAGAGTAGGATTGTTAAACTAGAAGCTAAGTCAAAATAAGTTCAAGTGTTGAACTAGACTTTTTCTCGGAAAATGTCTAAAGGGTAATTTTGTCCACAAGGACATAAAATGAAGTGAATGTCAAAATAAGATTTTGAATATTTTCATTTGATGAAAATATAAATTACTTTCTAAAGCCGAAAAGTCGTTTAAGGCATTATGAAATTAATTTCGTTATTTGTGCAATTATAATTCTACAATGGGTATTTTAAGAATTATCTTAAAAGAAATGAGGAAGCTGTTGGGATTGAAGCCCACAAAGGAGATATTAGACATTGAGATACTTTGTGTATTTATATTTTGCTGAAACATTGATATTAATAAATGTTCATTCTTTTGAAGATTGTATTTAGATATTTTAAAGCTATACTCTGAAACTGTCATCAACGAAAAGGGTGTTAAGTACAGACATGGCAAGATAACCCCTTGTGACAAGTTTGAAACATTTGTTCACAATCTAAAGATCGATAGAGCAATCGAGTCTTATTATTGATTGTTAGGATGAATCATGATATCTCATCTTGTGATATAGAGAGTTGAGACTCTATGATTCATACTTGGTATCTTATAGAAGATACTGAACAAGACCAGTGCCACTTAGAAGCTCGAGACAAAACTGTTTACACACTCGAGGCTTCAAGTTCACAGCTAAAGGAGTATTATGATACTTACCTTAATCCTGAAGTGAATATGTAATTGACATTGCACTTTGTGACATTTGATTCGTCAATGGGCAATGACTAAGTTTTAGTTGCATCTGACCCGACTGTTGGTGTCACAAGGATGTGATGTTGGGTTACATGATTCACAAATATGGAATTCATGTATTAACAATGCAAATGCATTAGTATCACACTATGCTTTGTTATGACAGTGTGAATGAATAAACCTGGCCGGGTATTCATTGAATGAGTTCATTCTTTGATTAAAACATGTGACATGTAAAGACATCTCACTTTATGTTTTTCTCATTCACAAATAACAAAGGAGTTAGTGAAATAATAACTAGAGGGGTAAAACAGTAATCTTACATTACCCTCAGTTACTGATACACATGAAGGGTAATATCGTAATATACTCCGTGGATCGTGTGAGAAAGTGTTTCATCACATCAAACATAAAAGATACACACATGAACAGAGAGATTGTCAATATTGGTCCTTTAGTGGAATCGACCAATATAAAGAATTAAAAGACGGAAAATTTTTGTGAACTTTTGTGTCCGATCTTTATTCTAAAGCTTCGTTCATGTGGGTCCATGAGGTCTCAATGATAGACACTTGGAAGAGATTAAAAAAACTGTAAAAGTTGATTTACTCATTAAGTATAAATTGTGATTTATACTGGAAAAGTTATTTTCTTGAAACTCAATAAATAACTAGTTATTTATTTTGTTCATTGAATCACAAAATGTTATCATATTGATGATGACATTCTCGAGTGATTAAATATGTTAGAAGAAGAAAATAAATTGTTTCTCATTTCGTACTTATTCGATAATTACGAAATATATTTAATGATGTGTCAGTAAATAATAATGAGAATTCTAAATTAATTTTAGAAATTAAATCAAATATGTTTGGGAATAAAAATCAAAGATATGGACGAGTAAGGGGAGAGGGTTTTTGGCCGAATTCCCTAAGTGAATAGGGTCATGGGTTTGACCCAGTTTAAGCCCATTTATAACCTGTATAAATAAGGCTAAACAAACCCTAATCACTTAACCCTAACCCTAGTTAATTTTCGGCCAACACTCTCTCTCTCCCCTTTGTGTTTCTCGGCCGAAATCCCCAACAAAAGAAAAGAGAAATTGTGTTCCTTTCTTTTCATCTTTGATTCCTAATTGTTCTTAAGAGCTCACACTCATAATCTCAATAATTTCCTAGTGTATTATTGTTGATTCATTGCTTGTGGTGTTTGGAATAATTTTGTGAATTTTTTTGAGGTTTTTAAACTGTTTTAAAAGCTTTCAGCCAGCCAAAAACGTCCCTAGGACGATCTGGGCGCATTCCGGCGAGTTCCCCAGCCTCCAGCGATCCAGTCCGGCGAAGGCTCCCTGTCAGGCGAGCTCCAATTCGGCGAGGTGATCCAATCCGGCGAGGGGGTTTCTATCAGGCGAATCCAATCCGGCGAGTTGCTCCAGTCCGACGAGGCAAATCCGGCAAAGGCAATCCGGCGAGGCTATCCGGCGAGGTGTCCCAGAGATCTCCAGTCCGGCGAGGCTTCCCAGTCCGGTCAGCGTGCATTCCGGTGGGTCTTCCGTGTCAGGCGTGTCCCCGTGCGGCGACAGTCTCCCATCCGGCGAGTGCCCAGTCCGGCGAGGTTCCCCAGTCCGGCGAGTGCCCAGTCCGGTGAGGTTCCCCAGTCCGGCGAGCTCCCTGTCAGGCAAAAAATCCCAATCCGGCGAGGCTCCCCGCAGGTATCCATTCCGGCGACCCTTCCCAGTCCGGCGAAGACGTTCCCAGGCAGTTCGGCGAGGATTTTTCTCCGTTTTGAACGTGACGTGGCATTCCGACGATAGCTAGCAACGTCGAGGTTGTTTACAACCTTTAATGTAAGTATTTTCTCAATTAAATAATTAAATATAAATTATATAATTGTTATATAAGTTATTAGTTTAATTTATTTGATTGAGCATGTGAATTATAAATTGTTTATAATTGTGTGATAAAATTTTAATGCCTTAGGTTGTTAAATATATTAAAATTAGTTTTAATATATTAGATCTGATTATAATTTTCCGCCACATAGGATGTGTAATATAATTAATATTGTTTAATCGTTAAATAAATTCCAACAAATGGTATCAGAGCTAGTAAAAGGCATTAAAATTTAGATTTAATGACTAGTTTCGAAATTTGTTTGACTAGTTGATGTTGTCGTTTTTGTATGATTGCATTATGAATGCTTGATGTGTGCGCTTGTGTTATGTATGGATCCTTATTCAATATGGCCCTAGGATGTTTTATTCCGGTTATCGTCCCGGATTTTTAATTTTATTTATTTAAATTGTGAGCCTCAATTTGCGAGGACATTTAAATTTGTAATTTTATTTCTATTGTAATTCGACGACGATGAGACAAGGTGGCAGCACCTCGGGATTGGCCGCACGTTGGAGAACGTGTGGGGGCTAACCTGAGACATCCGATGACGCGTCATTCAAGATGAAGATTATTTTTATTTTTCATTTATTAATATTTACAAGGGTTGTATTTATAGAAATGGGCCTATTGATGATTTAAATAATTTTACATATTCGATATTTAAATTTGTTAGACTCATTGCATATAACACTCACATGTCATATAGGATAGAACGCCAACATCATTGAAAATGAAATTGTTCATATAGTTTATAATTAATAAGAGTTATAAAATGAATATAAACTATTAATAAAGAATGTGATTCTTTGCAAAAACTAAGTGGGAGGGTTGTTTGTCGTTGAAGCAACCCAAGGTCCCCGACACGAGTGAAATTAATTAAATATATGATGAACTAAGAGTCACACATAGTGGCCCTCCCTTCAATGGGAGTACTTCGGAAGTATTTAATTAATCTCACTGTTAAAGAACTAAGCCCAAAAGAGAAGCTTTGAAACGGGGTCTCCACATAGGTGAACCGTCTTCAAAGTGACTTGAGTGAGGGCCCACGTGTCGGTTGTACACTTAGACTTATGTTTTAAAGTAATCCTCACATAGAGGCCCATGCGTTAAAAATAAGTGACCAAATATTTATGGTAATTAGTAAGAACTAGAAGTTGTGACTTCTTGGATGGTTCGAGCTAAATAGTGATGTGTCACGACTGTGAAAGGAGGTTAATTACGGTTTCCCCATAGGAAAAGTAATTAACTATTGTTGTTCACAATACCATGAATTATTTAACGCTTTCCTCACATATTAGGATTGTTCATGCATGCATATAATTCGAAAATATAGCACATACTAAAGTCATTTATTTTATCAATGTTTTTCAGCAAAATGTCTTTTAATCCACTTCAATTGATTTTAAGTTCTAATAAACTCGAGGGTGAGAATTACGTTGATTGGAAACGTAACCTCGACATCGTATTGACGGTGGAGAAGCACAAGTACGTTCTCACGACCCCATGTCCTCCTGCTCCAAGTGCTGACTCAAGCAAGGAAGACAAGGACGCGTTCGATGCGTGGATGAGATCTGATGAGATTGCTCGATGCTACATTTTGGCATCGATGAGCAATGTGTTGCAACAATCTCATCGAGACATTTCCACTTCATATGAAATCCTGTACAATCTTCATGAGATGTTCGGATGTCATGGGAGTCAGGCGAGGCAGCAAGCTATCCGCAGTTTCATGAACTGTAGGATGAAGCAAGGATCTTCCGTACGGGAACACATGCAATTGATCATGGGTCACCTGAACGTTATGGAGATCCTTGGTTCAGAGATTGACGGAGAAACCAAGATTGACATGATCTTGGAGACTCTTACGGAATCCTTTGATAGCTTCTGTCGGAACTACTCTATGAACAAGCTCAATTACACTGTAACTGAGCTTATGTAAGAGTTGCAGACTTCCGAGGGACTTCTCCCTAAGAACAAGAAGAAGTCGGGAGAGCTCAATGTTGCTGAACACAGAGCCTCGACCTCTGGTTCTAAGAGGATGATGAAGAGGCCCAAAAACTCCAACGGAACGGGTTCCAAGAAGCCTTACAAGAAGGTTGTGGATGCTAAGGGCAAAGGCATCGCAAAGGTGGACAAGTCTGAGCACAAGTGTCACCATTGCGGAGAGGCTGGCCACTGGCGGAGGAACTGTCCTACCTACCTCAAGAGTGTCAAGGGGAAAGGTAAAATCTTTGTTACTCAAGCTTGTTATACTACAAACAAGGCATCGCCCTGGATTCTTGATTGCGGCGCGTCTGACCATAGTTGTGTGTAATTTGAATGGTTTTAGGAAAACCAGGAGCTTAGGTGACGGAGAGTTCGGATTCATTTGGGGTGATGGAATGAAGGTCGGAGCAAGATCTATCGGGACCATGAAGCTCAAGTTTGGAAAAGAAACTTTAGTATTGAATAATGTTTACTATGTTCCGGATTTTTGCAAGAATTTGATTTCATTTGGTCGTTTAGAAGAACAAGGTTTCAATTTTAAGATCAATAATGGTATTGAGATTTTTATTGATGATTGTTTTATAACTAAAGGTCAACGTGTGGATTCTATTTATTATTTATATCCTGCTGAGCCGACAATCTTGGACACCAAAGTGAATGGTGATTCACTTAGGAAGCGTAAGACGTTTCATACTGATGAGACTGACGACACATATCTATGGCACCTACGTCTTGGACATATTGGCCTGGATAGGATCAAGAGATTAACAAAGGATGGTCCTTTAAAATCTCTACACGTGGGAAGTCTTCCTACGTGTGAATCATGTCTTGAAGGCAAGATGACCAAGAGACCTTTCTCAACAAAGGGTCTTAGGGCCACGCAAGTATTGGAACTCATACATAGTGATGTATGTGGTCCAATAAACATCCAGGTAAGAGAAGGTTACGAATATTTTGTAACCTTCACTGATGACTACTCTAGGTTTGGTCATATCTACCTTATGCAACATAAGTCAGATACTTTTGAAATGTTCAAACAATATAAGGCTTTAGTTGAAAAGCAGAGGGAGAAACAGATCAAAACCCTTCGATCAGATCGAGGAGGAGAGTACTTGTCTGGAGAGTTCGAAGACTTTCTTAAAGAAGAAGGCATTCATTCTCAGCTTACAGCACCTGGCACTCCGCAACAAAACGGTGTGTCAGAGAGAAGGAATATCGAACTCTGTTAGATATGGTGAGGTCGATGATGAGTTACTCATCGCTTCCTAATTCGTTCTGGGCATATGCCCTTGAAACAGCTGCTTACATTCTGAACCAGGTCCCATCTAAAACAGTACCTGGCACACCCTATGAAAGATGGAGTTGTAGAAAATCTGTTTTACACCATACTCGCATCTGGGGTTGTCCAGCACATGTGTTAAGACAAAATACTAGCAAGTTGGCTAGTCGTTCAGAAGTATGCCTGTTCGTGGGATATTCCAAAGAAACAAAAGGGTACATCTTCTATAGTGCTGCTGATCAGAAAACGTTCGTTAGCACGAACGCTAGGTTTCTGGAAGCAGATTATATGAAGAATTCAGTACCGAGAAGCAGACTTGTGCTAAAGGAACTGTTGGGTGAAGCAGCTGGTACTTCACAAGATAGGACGAGTCCTATTCCAACAGTAGGAGAACCAAACTCGGAATCAGAGACTCCTGCGCTTCGTCGTAGTAACAGAGTTGTGAGACAACCTGTTCGATACATAGGTATCGGAGAATCTTTTACTGCAATCGCACACAATGAAGAAGATGATCCCGTATCATTTTCCCAAGCGATGCAGAGTTCCGAGGCAAACCTATGGAAAGAAGCCATGAACGTTGAAATGCATTCGATGTATGTCAACGAGGTCTAGAAGCTTGTAGATCTGCCTGAAGGCATTAAGCCTGTAGGCTGTAAATGGATCTACAAGAAGAAGAGGGGACCGGATGGAAATGTCGAGACATTTAAGGCACGACTTGTGGTGAAAGGGTTCACACATAAAGAAGGTATCGACTATGACGATACCTTCTCGCCAGTCGCTATGCTGAAGTCCATCCGCACTCTCTTATCCATTGCCGCAGCCCTAGATTATGAAATCTGGCAAATGGATGTCAAGACTGCATTTTTGAATGGCAATCTTGATGAGCGCATTTATATGGCTCAACCAGACGGGTTCATGGAGAAAGGCCAACAGTGCAAGGTTTGTGAGTTGCTCAAGTCCATTTATGGACTGAAGCAAGCATCTAGGTCGTGGAATATCAGATTCGACGAGACTTTGAAGAGCTACGGTTTTGATCAGTCGGTAGATGAGCCATGCGTTTATAAGATGATAAACGATGGCAAAGTGGTTTTCTTAGTCCTTTATGTAGACGACATACTACTGATTGGGAATGATGTAGGAAAGTTGTCAGAGGTTAAGGTATGGCTGTCAAAGCAATTTGAGATGAAGGACCTTGGAGAGGCAGCTTACATTCTAGGTATTCAGATCTTTAGAGATCGAAAGAATTGTAAGCTGGCGCTCTCTCAAGCATCTTATATTGATAAGATTATGGATCGCTTCAGTATGCAAGACTCCAAGAAAGGATAGCTACCTTTCAGACATGGAGTGCATCTCTCAAACGAGCAGTCTCCCAAGAAACCTCAAGAAGTTGAGAACATGAGACACATTCCTTACGCTTCAGCCGTACAAAGTCTCATGTATTCTATGCTTTGCACGAGACCAGAGATATGCTATGCAGTAGGCGTGGTGAGCAGATTCCAGTCTAACCCTGGACCCGAGCACTGGGTTGCTGTCAAGCATGTTCTCAAGTATCTTCGGAGAAGGAGAAACTACATGCTTACGTATTCAGGCGGTGACCTGAATATGACGGGATATACCGACTCCGATTTTCAGACGGACAAGGATTCCAGGAAGTCCACATCAGGGTCTGTGTTCACCCTGAATGGTGGATCCGTGGTTTGGAGGAGTATCAAGCAATCTTGTGTTGCTGACTCGACCATGGAAGCCGAGTATGTGGCAGCTTGTGAAGCTGCAAAGGAGGCTGTGTGGCTAAGGAAATTCCTTATGTACTTGGAAGTTGTTCCAAGTGCAAGCGAGCCTATTACACTTTATTGTGATAATAGTGGGGCAGTCGCTAATTGTAAGGAGCCAAGAAGTCACAAGCGCTCTAACCACATAAAACGCAAGTACCACCTCGTTCGAGATATCGTTCACAGAGGGGATGCTGAAGTCATGAAGATCTCAACGTTAGACAACCTTGCTGATCCCTTATTCGATAAATTGTCGAGTGATTAAATATGTTAGAAGAAGAAAATAAATTGTTTCTCATTTCGTACTTATTCGATAATTACGAAATATATTTAATGATGTGTCATTAAATAATAATGAGAGTTCTAAATTAATTTTAGAAATTAAATCAAATATGTTTAGGAATAAAAATCAAAGATATGGACGAGTAAGGGGAGAGGGTTTTTGGCCGAATTCCCTAAGTGAATAGGGTCATGGGTTTGACCCAGTTTAAGCCCATTTATAACCTGTATAAATAAGGCTAAACAAACCCTAATCACTTAACCCTAACCCTAGTTAATTTCCGGCCAACACTCTCTCTCTCCCCTTTGTGTTTCTCGGCCGAAATCCCCAACAAAAGAAAAGAGAAATTGTTTTCCTTTCTTTTCATCTTTTATTCCTAATTGTTCTTAAGAGCCCACACTCATAATCTCAATAATTTCCTAGTGTATTATTGTTGATTCATTACTTGTGGTGTTTGGAATAATTTTGTGAATTGTTTTGAGGTTTTTAAACTGTTTTAAAAGCTTTCAGCCAGCCAAAAACGTCCCTAGGACGATCTGGGCTCATTCCGGCGAGTTCCCCAGCCTCCAGCGATCCAGTCCGGCTAAGGCTCCCTGTCAAGCGAGCTCCAATCCGGCGAGGTGATCCAATCCGGCGAGGCGCTCCAGTCCGGCGAGGGGGTTCCTGTCAGGCAAATCCAATCCGGCGAGGTGCTCCAGTCCGGCGAGGCGAATCCGGCAACGGCAATCCGGCGAGGCTATCCGGCGAGGTGTCCCAGAGATCTCCTGTCCGGCGAGGCTTCCCAGTCCGGCCAGCGTGCATTCCGGTGGGTCTTCCCTGTCAGGCGTGTCCCCGTGCGGCGACAGTCTCCCATCCGGCGAGTGCCCAGTCCGGCGAGGTTTCCCAGTCCGGCGGGCTCCCTGTCAGGCGAAAAATCCCAATCCGGCGAGGCTCCCCGCAGGTATCCATTTCGGCGACCCTTCCAAGTCCGGCGAAGACGTTCCCAGGCAGTTCGGCGAGGATTTTTCTCCGTTTTGAACGTGACGTGGCATTCCGACGATAGCTAGCAACGTCGAGGTTGTTTACAACCTTTAATGTAAGTATTTTCTCAATTAAATAATTAAATATAAATTATATAATTGTTATATAAGTTATTAGTTTAATTTATTTGATTGAGCATGTGAATTATAAATTGTTTATAGTTGTGTGATAAAATTTTAATGCCTTAGGATGTTAAATATATTAAAATTAGTTTTAATATATTAGATCTAATTATAATTTTCCGCCACATAGGATGTGTAATATAATTAATATTGTTTAATCGTTAAATAAATTCCAACAGAAGCATCTAGATGCTCCCCCCCTAGGTAGAGTTCGGCGAAAATAGTGCATCAAGATGAGAGTTTTATTTCCTTTTGCTTATAAGGATAATTACCGAAAAGAAAACGGGAAATGAATTTCCTTAAGTAGGAAACAAATGTGCTAAGTGAGGAAACAAATTTCCTCACTAATGCAAGGTGCATGGCCGGCCAAACTAAGCGGGGAAGGGGAAGGGAAAATCAAATATTGTGTCATGAATACATTATTTATTCATGAACGAATAATTGACCTTTATAGATTTTTCCTTCTCCTATAAATAGAGCCTCACATAGAGATGTGAAGGTTAAACTTTTTCTTGCTCTCTCCCTATTGTTGCCGACCCTCTCTCTCTCTCTCTCTATAGAAAATATTCTTCTTATTTTGCACCTAGATCCATACTTGATCTAGAGAATTAGCTTATGATCCAAGAATTGTTCTTGGTTCATATTATTTAATTGTGCCCACACACAAATCCTTCCAAAACCTCTATAGACTCTTGTAATAGAAATCTTAAGTTTCTCGAGCTCAAGATTAGGTGTGAAGGTGACGAGCGAGTCAAGGAAGAGGATCTACCTTTCTCAAGACGCTTCAAGATCAAGCTACAAAGAAAGGTTGGTATTCTAGTAAATTAAATAATGCGTTTAATATATAACATGTGTATGCTTTTTCTAGGTTAGTAAAAAAAAATTTACTTGAAAAAGAAAATTTTAAATTCCACCATTAATTTGATTAATGTTAAATTTTTCTTTAACCCTAGACCTATTCCAACACACAAATCCTTCTAAACCATTAAATAATGTTTTTAATTTATACATGTTCATGCACTTTGCCTAGGTTAGTAAAATTGTTTTACTTGTCAAGAAATTTTAAATTCCACCATTAATATGATTAATGACAATTTTTCTTAACCCTAGACCTATTCCAACAAATTTCCTTTAAAAATGTACCACTCACTGAAATAACTGGTCTACAAAATGGGAAACTGAAAATAGAACTTTTAAATGTAAGGAAAAAGTACTTGAATGTACCGTCTTTTTCAACAATTGTTACAGTAAAAGAACCTAAGAAGAGAATACTCGGTTAAATTGATATTAATAATGTTAATCGGTCAGTAAATTAACTCGTAATTAACAAAAGAAATTTCAAAACAAACCCGAATTTTTTTAATATCATATCACCAATAATTGGTAAATGGCTATACGACATGTCGCAATCTCCAATAAGAAACTTCTTGAATCGAGTACGCATAATTTTGGCAACCCCCGCCGATTTGATCTCATATGCTAATGAACCTCTAATATCATTTTATCGCAATTATTAATGAGTTTTGTGGATGCATGTTTATTCTTAAGAATAAATGATTTCCTGTAGCACGAATGAACCTTAGAAAATGTACTTATCACCCACATTTTGGACATAGAACACACCGCCATATCAAATTTCATAATCATTGTGAATCCGAACATCTATTTGTGTTTGACCTAATAGTATAAAAGTTCAAAATTATTCCTAAACGCTAAAATGGTAATAGCTATTTTTAAAACTTCTTTGCTAGTGAATACATTATCCAACTCCAAATCGAGATTCATGGGAAAAAAAGTTTCAAATTAGATTTATCAAATAATACTATTTCAGGATCTTAAATCTCATCATTTGCTAAAATATCATTTTCAACATTCCAAGAATATTAAATTTCAAACAGTTTAACCACAATAAGAAATTAAACCATGTAAATGATATATCAATTAACTTACAAATATGTTAAACTATGATTGATCTGTGAAACAAAAGTAAAAGTAATCTGAATCTTAAAGAACCATGTCGAACATGATATTATGACGGGATAAACACCTAAAAAATCAAAAATATTTCTGGAAAACAGTAACTTTAATGGACAAATATTGGTGATAAGAGTATAAAACTTTGAAATAGAAAATGAAATTATAATATTTGTGATAAATAAAGGTATAATTTGAGAATGGCCTTCAATCGGTAAATCACAGTTGCTATAATGTGGCCATTAAATATAAAAAAAACATTTCTTAATTATAGGATCTCACTTAAATAAAGGAACTAATATTTGACTTCTATTTTAAAATTCGGGGATTAATTGAAAAAGGGCGAGTAAAACAAAAAATAATTCAAATTATGAAGTCAAAATTATTGGAAATTAATTAACATTGAATCAATATTATTATATAACACATCAATATGTGACGGAAATATATAATAAGATCTAAAAATATATTAAACACATTTTAACATATTAATCAACTTAGACATTAAAAATTATTAACATGTCAATAAAAAAATTATTCTTAACATGTTGGCAACAAATTGAATAAACAATCTAACAACCTATAAACAATTTATATGATTTAATCGCAGATCCAGTTTGTTTAGGAGACTCACATTAGAGGCTGTATACAACCTCGTGCGTTGCTAGCTATCATCGGAGCGCCTCGTCGGATTCCTAGAAGCTGCCTCGCCGGATTTGGTTGTCAGTCTCTCCGGATTGCAAGCTGGTCGACTGGTCAAATTGGCCTGTGAGCCTGCGTGTCCCTGCAAGTCGCTGGAGCTGTGGGACTGTGCGCCTAGGTGGACAAGGGCTAGGACACGTGGCACATGGAGTGGCTCGAGCTGGATCGACCTAGAACCCGCATGGTGGCTTAGGCGCACGAGAGGTTCGTCTGTCCGGCGGGTGATCCTGTCCAGTGATTTTGAGGTTGTAATGAGCCTTGTCGCGTCTCGCTCGTTTTCTTAGTGATTTGGCCGGTTCTCTGCAAGTAAAACGTCACTCAAACATCACGAGAAGAGTCAATGATAATTCTCTCGGGTTTTGGGGAGATTAAGAGGGTGAGCTCTTCAAATGAACAACGACGAACAAAGAGAATCACTCAAAAACGAATCGGGAAATCAAGAAATTATTTCTTGATCTCTCTCTCTAAAACTCTCGGCCAACACACACAAAAGTGGATTTGGCCGAGTATTTTCTAGGGTTATGGTTAATTAGGGTTTTCAAAAAACTCCTTTAAATAGAGAGAGAGAGAGAGAGAGAGAGAGAGAGAGAGAGAGAGAGAGAGAGAACTTTATTTATGTCAAACCCATTAGTCAAACTTAAGTCGATTGTTCTTTTAAATGAATTTCAAAAAATTAATTTCTCAACCTAATTCTATAATTATGGCCGAGTATTCTAATCAATATTCTCCAAAAAATATATTTAATTTATTTCTAAAATAATATTTATTTAATTTTAAACATTTCATTTATTTAATGACAAGTGATTAATATTTTCATTTTCTTCCAAGTAGTACGAAATGAGAAAATATTTATTTTCATATTTTATTTACTTGAATCATCAAAATACCGTATTATTCATATAATAACATAATATGATTTATTAAATAAATGTAATAATAAATAACTAATTATTTATTCAATTACTTACAAAATGATTCTATTAGTGTAAATCACAATTTACATTCAATGAGAAAATCAAATCGTTCTACTTCAGTAAATCTCGTCCGAGAGTCTATCATTGATACCTAATGGACCCACATGAACAAATATATAGAATAAAGATCAAACTCAAAAGTTCACAAATATTTTCCGTCTTCTAATTCTTAATGTTATCGGTTCCACTAAATGACTAATATTGAAACTCTCTAAGTTCATATGCGTTTATTTTCCGTTAGATGTGACAAAATAATTCTTCACACGATCCACATAATATTTTACATATTACCCTTCATGTGTATCAGTAACTCAGAGTCATTACCCATTGACAAATCAAATGTCATAAAGTGTCATATCGATTATGCATTCACTTCAGGATTTAGGTAAGTACCAAAATACCCCTCGTATTCGATCTTGAAATTTCGAGTGATTAAACGGTTTTATCTCGAGTTTCAATATCTTTTGTAAGACATCAAGAGTGAAACACAAAGTCTCAACTCTCTCTATCACAAGATAAGATATCATGATTGATTCAAACAATAATTACTCATATTCGATTGCCCTATCGATCTTTAGTTTGCGAACTATTATTTAAACTAGTAACAAGGGGTTATTTTGTCAAGTATGTACTTAACACCCTTTCATCGATAACAGTTTCAGAGCGTAGCAAACATACATAAACACAAACTTAATCAAGAATGAATATTTAATTTTATTTAATGTTTCACCAAAAATCCAAATACAAAAGTATTTATAATGTCTGATATCTCATTTGTGGGCACCAATCCCAACAAAAATGATTGCATCAATTATATGGGTATTTAACACAACTACCTTTATTTTAAACATTTTCTAATTGTTATTTTTTTTAAACTGAAAACCTAATAAAATAAAAGAATTATATAGAGCTTGAAACATCATTTTTATATTTTTGGTATTCTTAAAAAATATTTGTAATTTATTTGTGATAGTTACAACTTTAAAAAACGCCTAATACAAACTTAAGACGCGTCATTAATGCAATTTGTTCTAAAGTACAATATTGCATGCAATTTTAGAAACCACAAACAGCCCACTAGATCTATAGGTTGTATTTTTTTTTTTTGAAAGAACATGCCTCAACAGCCCCCAAAGCCACCCCTTGCCGGCCAGCAACGAGACTGAGACCCCCAAAAAGACAAATAACTTCATTTGATTTAATCTCCTACACAGAGAGCGAGAGTTCTTCTTCGGGGATAACCCCGGAATGCCCTGAGATCGAACCCTATCTAGCGATCTCATGAGCTGCTCTATTGAACTGTCTTCTAACCCAACTAAAGTTAGAAACAGGGATATGCAATTTAAGACTAACCAGAAATTCATAATCTGCTAAGAGTTTCTAGTTAGGACAGGAACCCTTCTCCTAGATACTATCTAACAAACTTTTACAGTCTCCTTCAACCACTATGTTCTTGTACCCAAAAAACCGGCCCAACTTCAAAGCCATAATCAAACCTTGAAGCTCAGCCTCTTGTGCGCACGCTGCTTGGACCGGGCTGGTCCAACACCACTTGGTTTTTCCATCTGAATTTTTGGCGATAAGCCCGATCACCGCCCTCTTATCTTTGAAGGCAGCATCACAATTAATTTTGATCTCATCTCCGACCGGCGCTTGCCACGTCTGCCTCTGCCCTGCCTTCGCCACTCCACTTTCTGTGTAGACTCTACCTGTGATTGAAACAACCTGTGATTGATGCACATAAGCCTTCAAAGTTGATCTCCGAACCTCTGAAGACCTTCACATTCCTGACTCTCCATATCAAATCCAATATAGCAATGGATATCTTTATGAACACGTCTTTCCGATTAGGCCAGTGGATATTGAATTGTTCATTCGCCTGTAGCAACTCGTGAAGCCCCTCGAAACCCGTTGCATCATCTCCGAACCTCCACCTTTTGGCCCAACCTGCAGTAATCCACACTCTCTCAACGAGGTCACAGGAAAAAAAGAGATGAATAATTGTTTCCTTTGAGTTTTGCTAAATGCCCTGCAGTTTTAAAACCATTAGAACCAAGCCTCCATAACATTATAGAATAACGAATATTAACATTAAACTTCCAAATTTTTCCCCAAATGTCGGAAACAGTCTCGGTGGCTGTGTTGATGATCACCGTCTAAGCTGATTTAACTGAGAATTCTCATGAGTGTGTATGCTTCCAAATTTCTTTTGTCTTGGCGCGTCACCGGTAGTAATTTAACATTCTTAATCGCCTGGGAAGTATTGCTGTCAAATTCTTCCTCCAGAAGTTGTTCGTCCCACATATTCAAATCTGGCAAAAACAGGGAACATACCTTCACTTCGGCCGCCACACTAGAATTCTCCCTTCTTTTGATAAAACCTTTCTCAGTCCAACAGTCTTGGAATATCCGTGTATATTTCCCGTCGCCGATAATCATAACCAAATTTTGAATAATCACATTTTTATACGCGCTAAGTTCTTTCCAGCTCCCCGAGGCCGTATTAACGATTTCCTGGTGTAAAAAACTCGAACCCCGAATATATTTCGACCTCAAAACCTTAACCCATAATTGATCCTTCCTTGTTTCTGTATCCCATGTCAAATTCGCCAGGAATGCTTTATTGAAATCATCCATTCGTCTAAATCCTAAACCACGCGCAACTTTAGGCCTACAAATCTTCTCCCAACTAATCAGAGCAAGATATCTATTGCCTTTACTCTCACCCGTCAACCAGAACTCCCGAGTGGCCTTATTAACTTTTCCCCAGAACCTTTTAGGTAGACGCAACGTCGACCTCGAATAAGAAGCGATGCCTTGGACAAGTGATTTAATTAGAGTAGCCCTTCCTGCTCTTGAAATCGTCTTCACCATCCACCCCTCGAGACGATTCAGAAATTTTGCCCTGAAGAAATCAAAGCTCTTGCCTTTATTCTTTCCTATGAATAAATGGCTACCAAGATAGTGCATATCATCTTCACACTTCGACATCTCCAACACTTCCTGGATCCTCCTCGTATGCACATCTGTATTGGGAGAGAAAAAAATTCCTGATTTATTTCTATTTAATCGCTAGCCCGACCAACCTCCGTAGATCCTTATGGACTCCATTAAGCCCGAAACCTCTTCAACTATAGCCTTGCAGAACAAGAGAGTGTCATCCGCAAACATCAGGTGCGACACATACTGCACATTTATGCATATCTCAATTCCACTAAAATCACCTCTAAGTTCCGCTCTCACTAGCAACCTGGTAAGAACTTCAGAGGCCAAAATGAAGAGATAAGGCGATATCGGATCTCCTTGCCTAAGCCTACGCTACATTCTGAATTTTTCCAAAGGGCTACCATTCAGCAGGATTGATCCCGAAACCCGAGTGATATAGCTTTCTATTAATTTCCCCAGCTTATCGGAGAATCCAACGCTTTGCAAAACATGGAGAATAAATGGCTATTCCATTCTATCATATGCATTGCTCATATCTATTTGATCCCCACGAGACCTTTCTTCCCTTTCTTCTGTTTCATCGTTGCCATCACTTCTCGAGCTAAGATCAATTTTTCGGCTATCCACCTTCCTGGCACAAAGGCAGATTGCGTTGGAGCTATGATTATGTCAAAATATTTTCGCAACCGAGACGTTATGATTTTTTATACGACCTTGAAGCTGAAATTTAGTAGGCTAATCGGTCTAAATTTATCAAAACTATCAGCCCCACTTGTCTTAGGTATTAGAACCACATGAGAATCAGTAGAACCCTCCTGAAATTGACCAGACACAAAGAACTCTTGGATGAATTTAACTAGGTCAGGATAAATTTGATTCCAAAAATTTCTGTAAAACGTTTCTTGAAGGCCATCTGGCGCGGTGCTTTCCGCGGATTCATTTCCCATACTATCCGCCTAATTTCCTCCAGATCTGGTATTTTAGAGAGAAACTGGTTGTCCTCATCATTAAATTCTTTGGAAATCAAATTCTCTAACCCCCACGGAAAGACAGGACCCGAACTTTGGGACAAACCCCAAAATTGATCACGAAGGTGAGTTCCTATCTCTAACGCAACCACTCTCTAGACTCCGTCTTCAAGGCCCCTATATAGTTCCTTTTTTACCTCACAATAACAGCAGTATGAAAAAACGAGTTTCATTCGCATCTCCATGACGCAGCCACACTTCCCTATATTTTTGTCTCCATACCAGCTCGTTACTATTATCCAGCATCTTAATTTCATCTCTCAACCGTCGCTCATCCACTTCATCCCTCTCATTCGAACTCGACTTGGTATTAAGGTTGTTTAATTTTTTGGTAATTTCCTTCATTCTCTTCTGTTTATCCTTCTAAAATTCATTCTGCCATTTTCTTAATTTTTTCCCCAGATTTTTTTTCTTGTCTGCAAATGAATTGTTTCCTAGTCCACTCTCGTTGATCCAAACAGATTCCAGAATTTCTCGACACCCTTCCTCCTTCGCCCAAGCTTCATAGAATCTCAACGGAGTCTTTCCTTTTTCATCTTTGATAAAATAGTCTAGTAAAAACGATGTATAATCAGACCAAACCATTAGCAATAGTTTTACTCCGACATTAGGGAATATTCTCAATCAGTCTGCACTTGTCACTACCCTATCCAGCCTCTCCCTCACCCTGTGACTGCTCTTTTGACGGTTTATCAAAGTAAATTTTCCATTTAAAGCCCCCAAATCAATTCCCCCTGTCCCGAGAAGAAAATCTCGTAACTGAGACCCGCCACTCCAGTTCACCTGGGCTCCGCCACTCTTATCTTCTTGGCCCAGTATTAGATTACAATCTCCAACAATCACTCAAGGTTTATCCCCTCCGGCCACCATACCTTGAAACTCATCCCAAAACTTTTTTCTATCTGTTCTTTAGGGCGATCCATACACCAGGAATAAATTCCAGTCTTCTTCCCGCGAATCTCCTCTAATAGTAGCCCATATATAGTTTGTATTCGTCTTCCAAATATCCAATTTTAGACCCTTCTTCCATTATAATCTGAGCCCCCGAATATCCTTGCGCTGCTACTGCAACCCCTCCCCAAAATCCCAGACGGCTTCTCAAACTCCGCATTCTTCCATTTCCCACCTTAGTCTCCATTAAAAATACCAAATCCGCCTTCCTCTCCCTCACGAGGCTTCTCAAAGCCTCTTCTGCGGGGTCTCTCGCGAGCCCCTCCAATTCCAGGAGAGAATTAACATGACCCCGGTAGGGGGTTGTTAAGGCCCGCCTCCTCGCCCAATTCAGTGGGTGGAGCATCAGTTTGCTCCTTGAGCTCAGATTCTAACCTAGAATTCTCTATACTCAAGTTCACATTGTCTTCCTTCATGATTATTGTCCTTTCCGGCAGGCTGCTTTTGGGGCTATGAAGAATTCTCTCACGATTTTTAGAAAGTGACAAGACTTCCTTCTCTTTTGGGGATAGAGGACGGAGTTCTATATTATCCTCCAACTTCCTCTTAGTTTGGTGAACACTCGTGTTCTGCTCAACTAATTTTCTTTTGGGAGTTTTCCTTTCCCCAATTTTTTTCTTTGCCTTTCTTTGATGACCAAATAGTTAACCCAATTGGGCCATTTTCCAAGTCTGACTTTATTATTTTTCTAATTGGGCTTCCTTCTACTGATCCTTTTGGCCCAAATATAATTGCTCTTTTAGGTCTCCCTCTTTTTCTAGGCGTTGTCTTCCCTGACTCCACTCCTTTGGATCCTTGTATAACTTTATTTTCCTCCTCAACGTCTCCCTGACTAAATTCCACATCAAATGGTAGCCTCAGAACCTCTTTTCTAGGCTCCTCTTGAGTTGGTTCAACCGATTTGCTTTTTGATACCTTTCCTTGTCTCTTGTCATGTCTTGCAGGATTTTCTCCATCGCCTGCAACAACGGCTATATTCAAATATTGTTCCTTGTCAGATGTTCCTTTGACCCGCGCGTGGATCTCCAACGTCTTCTTCTCTTGCCTATCTTGTAGAATCGACATTGCTTGATGATCAGCTCGACCATGAATCCTTCTCGAGGAGAAATCAACCCCACCCTTTTTCTTTGAGCTTCCCTGCTTCGAAGAAACTCCGACATTACTCCGATCCATTTCTTGAGAACTCGCCGCCTTCTCTGGCTCACCTTCGAAATAAGAACCGATATGATATTCTGCGGGCAACCATCCCATATAAGCTTTAAACTTCTGCTTATTCTGATTGGGTATAGTCTTCCGTTTTGATTTCTAGCACTCTTCATCAATATGGCCGATTCTTCCACATTTGCTGCAGAACCTGCCCAGTTTCTCAAACTTAAACTGAAGCCAGAGTTTCCCGAGCCCATTCCCTCTATCCAGAAAGGTGCCAGGGTATAGAGGCCGTCTCACATCCACATGCACTTTCAACTTTAAATCACGCTCATCTTTTCCTTCATAACTAATAAATTTCCCCATTTTAGCCGCCAGACTTTCCGCTCTTCCTTCATTCATCAATCTTGGAGGTAGCCCCCTAATTTGAACTCTGAATGGGGAAAAAGAAAATGACACTTCTTCTAAGGTTTTCAAGACCGACCATTCCTCTAATAACAATTGCGCCCCTTTGAAAATCCATGGTGTCCCACTTAAGGCCATTGTACCATCTTCCCGGTTCCCGAATTTCACTTGAAAATACCCAAGTTTAATTTCTTTAGCGTGCCATTGTTTTTTACACCTCCATACACTTAAAAAATACCCCATAGAACCTTTTAACTCCCCATCCCCCTTCTCTTGACATCATAACTTTAGCTGCTACGGAAAACTCCTCTTTTGTTTTCCCCGTTTCATCAGCCTTCCCCGATATACACAGGTTGCTTACAGAGATTGTAGATGTTGTTTTCACCTCCTCTTCCCAATTAAAATCCTCCTTCATTCCGCTTGTATTCCTCTGCCCCCCACTAGACCTGAAAACAACAATCTCTTGAAATAGACTAAACTTGAATTAAGCCTTAATCAAAATAACCAGAAAGACTTAACTGGGTATTTATGTCTGAATTCTTCGAGTGTATCTTCTGAAAAATGTAGGACTTCAATTTAATCTTCTGACTCTTAGCTTCTCTGAACTAATGCTTTACGCAAATGTTTGCCTAACTTAGTGTAAATTTTACCCTATTCTCTAACTTTCTTTCACTCTCTAGGAGCACTTTCTTTCACTCTCTGGGAGCACTTTCTTTCACTCTCTGGGAGCACTATGTATTTATATCTTGATCAGATACTCATTTTGATGATATTCGAGGTATCTATAGGTTATATTGGTTGGGCTTTCTCTACTTTCAGATGTTGGTTTAAAGGTTATTTGAGATGATGATCGAAACACTACTATCCATTTAAGCCATTTCTCACTTTTCCATCAAAATTGATGTACAAAATACTACCTGGTCAATCTATAAATACACAATTGTTTTAGCTTTTTAATTTAGCGATTAGGTTATGTTCAACAAATTTTGGAATATATGTAGGAATGGTAAAAAAAATTATGTGCGATAAAATTTATTACGAAATATATGTGTCAAAACACAAAAATTCTTTAATAAAACTTTGCAATCGCGATATGTTGGGTTTGATTGTATTATTTTGTAAAATTTAATATCAATTGCGGTATATTGGAGCATGTAATCAACTTTCATTACGCGTTTTTTTGTCTTTTGACACAAATATTTTGTAATGAAGTTTTATCGTACGTAGAAACATAATTTTACCATAACATCGCACACATATAATCCGAAATTCTCTTAATGTTCTCTTTCTCATACACCTAATAGATTTCCTTCTTTTTCCCTTCTTTTAATTCATTTCAAAACGAAATTCTCTCTCGTCCCGAAACTTTCGTAAACCACCATCTACACTTCTCTCTTTATTTATATATATATTGTTGATTATAGTGACAAGTAATCATGGCCATACCGAGAGTCCCGGTACCTCCTGGTACCATCCCGTGGGACTCCCGGTTAGGAGCGGGATGTGAGTCCCGGTCCTGGTTAAAACCGGACGGAATGAGGCGGGACACCGGGAGTCCCGGTCCCGGCCTAGAGTAAAAAAAAAATTGTTATTTTTTTTAAAAAGAAAGAGTTGGAATGAAATAAAAAAAAGATGTAATTGTAATGTCTTAAACCAAATGGAGTATATACAAACACGGTTTATAACTAAATTAAGACAAGTATTAGGAACAAAAATGAACTAAATTAATTTAAAGTCATGTAAAATAATAATGGCCTCTTAAAAAACCTTACCGACCCCTAAAATGGTGCGACGAAAAGAAAAAAGAGTACCCCTTCCATCGATTATAAGAAAAAATAATCATGGACAAGGGCCGGGATATCCCTTTAGCATAAAAATATAATTGTCTAACCATCGAGGCTTATGTTTGAAAAGTTTACATCAAAATCGTCAATAATATCAAAATTTTGAAATGTTTCTTGGGCTCTATGGCGATGTTGAAGCCAATATTTTCCGAAAGTTAAAACTTCTACCATCCGCGGATGCAAGCTACATCTTCTGTCGTCAATGATGCGTCCCGCGCTGCTGAATGCCGCCTCCGATGACATGGTCGAAACAGGAATGGTGAGGATGTCTTGAGCCATCGTAGCCAACACCAGGTACCTCCTTGCATTCTGTCTCCACCATATGACTAAGTCTAAACCTTCATCGTCCAGTTTCACCCACTCGTTCCTGTCGAACTCCAGTATCTCAGGACGAGAGTGTGTGTCGACTAAGGTTGGCTGACTGGACCCTGCCCCTTGTTGTTGAGGAGATGGACTGTACGCAGAAGCGTTGACGAACACATTCTGAAATTGATATCGTCGGGGTTCGTGCATCTGTGACTGACTCTGCTACGCTCGGTAATGTAATCTTGATCAAAAAAATAACGTCTAAGGTATTTAAGAGAATAAAACGCTTCTACGATTCGGAAAAAATCAAGTGCATAGTAATCTTGATCAAAAAAATAACGTCTAAGGTATTTAAGAAATTTTTTCAAACCAATTATTCTACAACGGGGATCTAGAATGACTCCCAAACTATAAAGCAAAGGAACCTTCCCAGCCCCCCAATATTTTAAAAAAATTGTTTCCATTGCCTTAATACAATCTGCGAAAAATAGTTTGATCTCTATACTGGCCGAATTGTAGTGCAATTGTTGTAATAGTATGCAAACCAAGAAAAAGACGTACGAGTGTAAACGGCGGAAAGATAACAAGTTTTTTTTATAAAAGATGTCAAGAAAAGAAACAAAGCACTCGGTCATATTAATATCATAATCATAAATAGAATCTTTGTCATGTTCATTGTTAATATACGCTACAATAATATCTACATAACCTACGGATAAGAAGTTTGTTAACATTAAGAAGGTTGAGTTCCACCTAATTTTGTTTTCTAGATGCCATGTTCGTTCTTGAAGACCATTGTGTCTAAGACGTCTTTTAAGTTTGTCTACTCTATTAGTTGAGCTGTTAATTCAACTAATGTAGTTCCTAATTTTTTTTATTGATAGGTCATAGGTAGCTGCCTCGGCTTGAACAATAAGGTTGATTATACGAGTTGCATATCGTTGATGCAAAAGAGAATCGTTAGTTTGAAGTTAAAGGTACACTATATCTACCGTTTGATATTGTTGTTTTTAGTGTTTCTTTTTCTTCTATAAACCATTTTAGTATATCTGCTTTTAAAGCTTTCCTATAAATTACTTGAACACCAGGAACTATATAACTAAGAAAACTAATGAAACCTTAAGATTCTATATGCATAAAAGATTGATCCGTTAAAACAAAATATTCTACAAATTATTTTCGTAATTGATTAGGCTCAATATGACTTACACGACTTGAAGACGATGCAGCTCCATCACCCTTGCAGTATTTGTTGTCACTCCACAAAAGCGACGTCCTGACTCAGTCGTTGTGAGCACTGAAAATCTTTACGCAAGGGTAACATTTTCCTGATTTCTCACCGTTGTGAATCACTTGCTCGTACCACGTCCACACTTGAGACCTAGGTTGCCTTCCGGTAGGTTGAGGTTGATCGGGATTCTGAGCCGACGGTTGTCGTCGTTATTGCGTCTCTTCCTGTTGATGTCGTTGTCGAGGACGAGGAACACTAACTGGTGGTGACCTCTGACTTCGGCTTCATTGTGGAGGAGGAGGTATATTTTCTTCTTCACCGTTGTTGGGATCTTGTGTTTCGTCGTCATCGAATTCAACACATTTTTCATCGACATTTGGATTTTGGAAATCTTGAATTTCTTGTTCACATTGTTGAAAAGCTTCAAAAGCGATATCGGCATCGGGTGGACGTGGCGGCATATGAGGGACGTATCCGACTTCAATGTTTAGAATGAACTGTTGGGAGTAGATAACATTTGAATTTGTACCAAGAATATAGTTAGGATCGTAAGTTTATTCGGTATTTTGAGAGTGGTGTAACCAGTTTTTTTCAAACCGATGCATCGAGAGATCTTGAGAATTCCTTCCCCTCCCTGACGCCTTTAACAAAAAAATTAAAGAGGAAAAAAAAAGGACATACCTGTTGCATTTGGGCCGTCAGTGACAAGGGAGCAGGTAAGAATGTTTCCACTTTTTTATTCGTGACAACGAAATGAAATAATTAATTATCCTTCCCATCATTAATTATCCGTTCTATTCTTTGAAAAATATGCGGTAAGGTTACTATAATATTCCAATTAAGCATGCAGTTGAAAATAGTGGCTTGAATCATGTGAAGAAGCTATTACTTGTACAACAAGAGCGCATGGTAACTTAAAATAATTTTAACTTCAATTGCCACATCTATATACCCACGTAAATGTTTGTTAATTTCAAAATACTTAACGTTCTGTAAAGATTGTGTAAATATTTACCTAAAATTGTTTACAAAAATAATTTTACCATTTTAACGCAAAATGAAATTCCCGCTCAAACCATAATAAATGAGCATAATTAACAACATTTAATAATATTTCAAATCCACGAAAATAAACGAGAGTAAATTAAGAGAGAGAAATATCATTTCATTACTTTTGAAAAAAAACCCGCAAGCAAAAAAATTTCTCTAAAAATATCTTCGAAGAACAGAACCCCAGGACAATGAAGAACCCAGAATATTGAGAAACGTGGAAAAATGAGGAAGCAACCTTGAAAAGTAAACAATGTTGAAATTCAGTAAACAGTATGTAAACACGTTTATGCTCGTAAAAAATATTAACAATTATTAATATACAATTAACATGCACATGCTATAAAACGTAAAATAAAATTTGGAACACAGATTGAAAAATTACATGAAAACGAAATAACAGTAAAACTGTTATAAACTCATACACTGTGATTTTTAAGACGAGAAGAAATGCAAATTAATGATCTGAATGGTCTACTCGTAAAAATTATTAACAAGTTATTCAGTTAACAGACTGTAAACGTAAATAAAACTTGGAAATAGATTGAAAATTTACCCGGAAAATAAATAACGAAAAAATTGTTATGAACATAGAAGAAACAATGATTTTGAGGCAAAAACAAATGTAAAAAAGTTGATCTGAATTGGTCAATCGGTTATAACAAAAATAAAAACAATAAATGTGTTAATTAATTGGGTAAAAAGGAATAAATGAGGTATAATCAGTTACCATGATTAAGAGAACTGATTACATGATTTGTTTCATTTTTAATACATAAAAAATCTGGTTAACAAGTAAACATTAATTTGAGCGAATTGAATGCTGAAATTACTCATTATTTCAGTGAAATAAATCTAAAACCCAAACAAGAATATTTTTTAGGGTAGTTTGGATCCAATATTCATATAAATAATTCTAAGTGAGTATTTATACAATTTTTACAAAATATGCGTTTTGTATAATAATAAAGTATAAACGTATGAGAATTCAAGTTTCTTTACATGAGGTTTCATACTATATTGACAACCTATTTGAGGATCTTTGTAGTCGTGAGCCTCCTTACACGTGTACGGGTAGATACAGTCTTCAAATCACCGGTCCATAGCCATAGTATCCGCTCTTCGAGATGCCTTAGTCTTGCTTGTTTGAATGACGTTGTAAACGGAAACTATAGACTGCTTCTTTGTTGATTTCCTTAGTGGGCCGCTGAGATGGGCTCACGAAACACACTAAAGAAGTGGGTCGATTAAAGGGGTCAAAGTCAGCTCTCATACAAATGCCCTAATTTAATCAACAAATAGTTATCAAGTAAGGACGCGACCACTTAAATCACTTTATCAACATTAACTTTATTTTTGTGTCTCATTATTACATATTATTCGCATGACTTATTGTATATTGCACTAAATAGTTTTAATAATTAAATATATTCACAAATAAATAAATTATAGTTATATTCCTAACAAAGACTCGTAACTTAGAAAATATAATTGTTCTTACATAACGGACATTAAATTCCTTCAATCCCTAAGTGAAATATTTTTTTAAGTCAAGCTTTCGTTTATTTGCAATACGGATTAAACGGCAGATCTCCAACTTGAATACGGTGTGGTGTGGTGTTTCTTTCAATCCAAAAATGGAATATGTATGCCTATGAAATATCATAATGACATTCATTCAAGTAAACATTTACCGGATAAGGCATACATCAATGCATTCAATACATAAGGTCATCTCCAACCGATCACTTTATTTTCTACTCTATTTCTTACTCTATTTTTCAATGATCAGTAAATTATCTCCAACCGAACTCTATTTTTCACTCTATTTCTCACTCTATTTTTATTCTCTTTTATATTGTATTTACACACATACCCTTATATTTATTTGTCAATTTCTAATTAGATCATCTTAATCAAATTATTAAAAACAACTCACATTTAATAAAATAAATATTACAGCACAACACGAATAAAATAAAAATATAATACAAACACAACACAATACAATTAAAATATATACAAACACAATTATGCATTGGAATAACTATACTCTTCCCACAAGTGTTCAATCAATGCATTCCGAAGTGCGACGTGTGTATCTCTATATCTTATTTGTCTATAACGAGTTACAAATTGTTCGAATTGCGTCTCGCCTTCGACCACCATTTCGACTTCCACAAGTGGCATTTCTCTCGCAACTTCAATTGGAGCACTAAGATCGCGTTCATCCTCTATTATCATGTTATGCATAATTATGCATGCAGACATTATATCTTTTAACACCTCTTTTAAATGAATTTTCAAATCGCGTCAGTCGAGTTGGTAAACGTGAGAATCTTGTAAGTGAATTGTCAAATCGCGTTAGTCGAGTTGATAATCGTGAGAATCTTGTAAATGAATTGTTAAATCGCGTCAGTCGAGTTGATAAACGTGAGAATCTTGTAAATGAATTGTCAAATCGCGTCAAATTGAGTTGATAAACGTGAGAATTTGGCTATAAATATTGCATTCACCAGTTCTAACTTCACCACATCTCCCACCTTACAAAAAAATATGTCGAGAGCTTCTAATTACTCTCGAGATGAAGACAAACTCCTTTGTCAAGTTTACAAGGAGATTTCTCAAGACCCAATCGTCGGTGTATACCAATCATCTGATCATTTTTGGACTCGTGTTGCGGTTGCTTACAACAACGGCAAAAGTCCGGATTCAGAGACGCGTTCAACGAGATCCATACAATGCCGAATTCAAGTGACTGAAAAAGCTACAAGGAAGATGCATGCATGCATTCGACAAATTGAGAATAGACACCCAAGAGGTCCTTCAACTGAAGATATTGTTAGTACTAGAGTTTATTTTTTTAATACAATTATTTTTTTTACTCAACCATTATTATATCAAATTTCAGATGGATCAAGCAAAAGTATTGCTCTCACAGGATGAAAAATTGAAGAAAGGTTGTGTCACGACCCGCGAGCCGCGACTTATCGACACATATACCATAAAATAATTAAAATAACTCAAAAATAATAATGACGTCTACTGACGCAAAGCGGATGCAAAACAATTTACGAAAATCCAGGGGAATTTTTTTTCTATTTTAAAATATAAACGTGGAGTTTTATCTCAACTCCTATACGAATACGTTCCAGAACGATTTTAAAAGACAAAGTAAGAAATCACATCCCCGGTTTGTGAGACCCAATAGCCCATAGGTCAAGGCGATACGTGCTCAGTCTCGGTATTCAACTCCTCTTACTGCTTACTAGTTCTCTTTATCTACATTACCAAGGGTCATAAAACTATGAGTAGATTGACTCAGTAAGTGGGAGTCTAACTTAATAATAAAAACAACTAATGTCATGTGACGTGCAAATAAACACATAAGGATGCATAACTAGTCTAATTTCAATGCATAATGCATGTGTGGCCACATTCACCTAATCACTTGTCATTCCACAAGGCTGTCCAACATTCTCCGACTGCCACAACCTTGAGAACAACAAGAAGCCAGTTTCAGACTTCGAGCAGCGGTCTTTCAACGACTTAAGTGTTTTAAGACTGCCTGGGATCCACTAGTAGTACCATCTTCATCTGGGCGCCGGCGCTCGGTGCTTACGGGCACGAAGAAATGGGCTCGCCATTTGCGATCACCCAAGCGGTACGCTTACGGGCGACACCCGCTAATCTGGAGTACTCATCTCCATCAGGACCATTTGGACCTAACACGAGGCATTACCTCGTGGGTACCACCGACATTGTTCATTAATGTTTGGGTGCTCTGCCATATGAAGAGCACACACCTATACTATTTTACACGAGATCATCTCGGGTTAAATCCCAAAAATTTTAGGGTTTCCTTTTCATTTGCTCGTTAGTATTTTGAGATAAATGCTCGGGATGCGACTCCCCGCACTTCTACTCTCGACTTGAATTCAAGAGTTAACTTATGTTCTCCTGTCTCTCCCACCCTAGCGGGTCAAACTAAGGGGATATCTAGAACAAATAACACAGGTCGGGTTCTAAATAAATCTATGTTCGAACTTATCGAGGATAACCTGAACTACATTTTTAAGAGAAAATGGAAAATGCCTTATCTTTATTAATGTGTGCATTTTAGGGTATTACTTAATCTTCTTTACTAACACGTAAAAACGCACGTAAACAAGGTTATTCCCTTGGTAAGTAGTTGACCTATGTCTCCACACTTACCTGATATAGTCAACGAAGTTGGTTTCTTGGCCTTGGCATATCACTTTACGCTACTCGTCGTCGATCACTCCTCAGAAGTTTGATGATTCCCTTCACATTCCTCATCATTGAACGTTCCTCAACGGCTTGTCATATTCTGACGTTCATCGAAGAGAATCAGAGCTCTTGATTATAGTTTTGTTAACTGTTGTACTCGAATTATCAAAGAGTTGATACTAACTGGTTGCCGACGTTTACCGTTTGTTGGTTTTATTGTTCGAGAATATAATTAATTACTAAATACTTTAAAAAAACTGAGAGTTCGAACGACTATACGTTAACCGTTAAACCCTCCAACGGGTTTTAAATAACGATTCTAAAAACTTAGAAACCGAAATTATAAATTCCGACTTAATTCTCAGCCAAAATTTATTCTCTGCCAAAACCCAGAAATCATTCTTACAAATCGAATACGATGGCTACGACGACAAATACGGTTTCGAACACGCGACAATGAATCTAATACAACTTTAACTACATAAATCCAAATGATACGGTTTCAAAGTCCTAAGAAAGCCAAAACTCGTAGCTTTCCAACGGGTTATCTTAAAAGAATTTCAGAGTCTAACTCATAACCGAAACAATAGTTCATAGCAGACTCGACACGGACTAAACTTTCCAGATTTCCAGATTTAACGTCCCAATTTCAAAAATTCATAACTTATTCAATATTCAACGGAATTTGACGTTCTTTAATGTTTCGGAAAGCCCAAAATCTCTACTATCCAAGAAAAATATCAACATAAAATAATCCCAATGACAGGTGAGGCGTTGACGTCGATTAAGAATCAGATCGGAGTTATAATTATTTTCCAAATTTCCAAACTAAATTCAAAACGACCCAAGTTTAACCCTTCTCAATTCCGACCTCAAACACACCATAAACCACGAATATAATCACCAAACACGAAATTTCCAAATCCGGATGAAGAACCCTAATTTGAAAATAAAAAATTGGGAGTTTAAAAAATCAATACCTCACATCTTTGAAAACACGTAATCGAACTCGATTCCACCCTTCTTCTTCGCTGAATCACCACCAAACTTGAGAAATGAAAAGAAAAACAAAATCATGGATGAACCCTAGTTTGTGAGAATCGGAGTTCAACCAAACCAAGGAAAAAAAATAAGGAGGGTCGGGAGTTATTCTTTACCGTGAACCTCTGTTCCCTTCGCTCCGGCCGATTCTTTGATCTTTCCGGCGAAAAATCTTTCACTCTCTCTCTAAACCCTCATCTCCTTCTTCTTCCTCTCACTCCTTATTTCGGGTGGATTTAATGGTTTTCTCTCCATTTGGTCGTGTAACATAAGTGAAGGAGGAGAGTGAACTCAAGTTCTTCATATTTGCTCATTTAAGTCCTCTAATTTTCATCATTTTCTTAAGTGATCCCAAACTCACTTCTTTTGACATCTAAGTCCTTAATTTTGGTAACAATTACGTCCTTGTCACAAAATGATGTCCCTAAATCCATGATAAAAATGGATGGTGAATTTGTGACTAACCCGAGAATTTTCTCGTTATACTTATTAATTTAAATATAATTAAGATCTCTCGGCATTTGTTATTATCCTTTAATAACTCCGAGATATTCCATTCCCTTAACGTAATTTAAATTAATTTTATTTCATTGGATTTTCGATCCACTAAATTTTACTTGTAACGAAGGAAACTCGTTATATTCCTTAAATAGAACAATCCAGTGATACAAAAGTTTATACTTTACAGGTTGAAAGTTTGATCATGTGTGGAAGATTATTAAGAATTTTGAAAAATTTCAAGATGGAGCCTCAAGTGCAAGATAAACATCTCGAGGTTCATCTTGCCCACAAGAGTCTATAAAATCCCGCTCAGGAATCTGTTAGACATACATCTCCTCCCAAGCGGCCGATTGGGGTGAATAAAGCGAAATTAAAAAATAAATTAGATGGTGGACTATTGTCTCGAATCAGTGCATTGACGAAGGAAACAAAGAACTTCTTGAGCAATTGAAGAAGACAAGTGCAATGAGGCAAGGTCACTTAGAGCTTAAAGAAATTAAGGAAGAAAATAAAATATTGTTAAAGGATTTAAGTGCAATAACAGATCCACAAGTCCGTGCATACATTCAAACCGAACAAGCAAAAATTATGCAAAAGAGGCTTGAACAACAACAATCCCATGCACTACCTCCGACTTCCGATTCTTATTCTCAATATTATAGCGGTCTCGGGGGATCCGGAACCAATCTTCCAGAATATTAGTTTATCTATTGAAATTTTAATTTGTTGTGTTCTGTGTTTTAATGTCTTTTTAGGTTCGTTATTAATTTTCTTCCAAGTTGCTAATCTTTGTATTCGTGTTTGATATTAAGTTATTAAAATCGTGTTTGGTATTTCATTTTTATGCAATGTACAATCTTTGTTCATTTTAACTTTTTATTGTTTTTTAAATTATATAAAATCCTAAATATTAATAATTAATATAAGTTTAAGGATAAATATTAAGCAATTATATAAAATTTGGGTCATTAAATAAATTCTAAAAAATAGATTAAAAAAAATTTAAAAAAAAATAACAGATGCAATGAAGACCCTGAATAACATTTGAAGATACATTGAAGACCCTAAACGCTATTATAGCTATTATTGAGTATCCACTGGAGAAGCTCTAAGAAGAGATAAATTTACGTTATTGACATAAAAAAGTTCATACAACAAATTAATTCTAAGGTATTATTTACATAATTTACTAACATGTATTTTTAATACAAAATATCCTACCACATATAATGCTTCAAGTTTCATGTCTATTTGTGATAGCTAGAATAACACAGTAGGAGTAAATTTGAGTGTTTTTCCAACTATGTTTTTTTGTCTCATGTTTACCCTTACTTTTTGCATATACAACTACTATTTTACCCTTATAATTAAATAACTAATTTACTTAATTAACTTACTTAAATAATTTTCTCTCACCTCCGTCTTCTTTACAGACTTTATCTTCTTCCACCAGACTTCTTCTTCTTCACCAACAAATGTCATCGTCTACTGTTCTTCCATAATCTAAAAGTGGCTCACGACATCCTAGTACCATCGACAAAGAAACTCACTTATTTCCGACCAAAGAACCTACATCAAACCTTCCACCCCTGGAAAAATCAAACAACCATTTTCGGCCGAAAATATCTCCGAAATTTTAAATTTTAAATTTTAAATATTAAATTCAAATAATATATCTCATATATTCCTCATTTTTGTAACCTAGCGGGATTTTATTTGATTTTTCCGACCATCCAAACACTTTGTATCTGTCAGTATTTTTATTTTCTCCATTTTTTTCCGATTCTCGGAAAAAACCCAAGTTGTACACACATTTTAATTATTCGTAACCACTTCGTCACGAAAACGTAGTTTCGTGACCACTACGTCACGAATATAAGTTTTCATGACAACAATGTCACGAATATATGTTTTCGTGGTGGTCACGAAACGTCTGAAATGTGACAACTTTGTCATTAAAAATATTCTACCTTTTAAATCCACCACAACTGATTATGAACCTTAAATGGCTAGTCAAACTTGTACGTTCAACAAGCACCTGAGTTTGTGAGTTATACATTCAAGTAGCATACCTATAATTTGATATTCTAATATGTCATACTATGATTATTAGTTAGTTATCTACACATGAGTAATATATTAGCATAACATATTGCATATAATACTAATTAAAAATTGTAATTAAAAGTTTAGTTTGTGTGCATATAGTATATAAGTATTCTATGACTAGATCCCTTACACTGTTAGTCTACATGATTAGTAGGGGCACATGTAAGTACATGATTATTTTTTTTAAAACTTAATCCAACAAAAGATAGTGTACGAGGTTGGACCACGTCTATAAGTCAACCAAGTTGATCTTATGAGAATTGATGAAAGCAAAAAAAATCGTGACAAAGTTATCACTATATTTATCGCTTTTCGTGACTAAAAAATACGGGTTTCGTGACAAAGTTGTCACAAAATTTTTAATATAGACAATTTTTGGTCACGAAACCCAAATTTTCGCAACTAAATAGTCACGATACTAACTAGATGTTGTCACGAAATCAAGAATTTTGTGACAACATTGTCATGAAAACGTTGATATATTTCGTGTCAAGGTTGTCACGAAGTTTAAAATTTCGTGAAAATCTAGGTTATTTTTTCCAGAAAGCGGAAAAAATGCAAAAAAAAACGAAGAACAAAGAGTTGTAGAGTGCTGAGATGGTCAAAAAAATCGAAAAAATGTTAGTTGGTGATAATGGGGAACATGTTAACGATAATATTTTATTTTAATATTTAAAATTTGATTTTTTTACGGTCGACGGAAGTGGTTGTCGTGTCTTTCGGAAGTGGTTGTCGTGTCTTTCGGAAGTAGGAAAGATGACCGGAGCCGGTGGAGATGGGGAATATTTGAGAGTTAACAAGTTTAATATTTAATATTTATTATTTAAGTTTCTCTGGTCGACAGAGTTGGTTTTCCTACATTTTCCAAAGGTGGGAAGGGCGACCGGAGTTGGTGGAGATGACGAAAGTGATTAAAGGTATAAGCACCGATATAAATGAGGAAGGTAGTAGAGATACAATTCAAACAAATCAGGATATAATAACTTTAAAAAAAATCAGGAGAGAAAGAGATAGGAGAGGGAGTATATTAACACTGATTATCTTTTAAGGTTATATTAGAGAATTTTTGTTTCTTTTTTCTGGTGAGCTCCTAGTTGAGTTTTTTTTTTCAAAAAATACATAGTTAGAATTCAGCTCGATTTTACTCTTATAGATGGCAAATTCTAAAAATGTTTCTATGTATGTGAGTTTCTTTTATGTGCAACAAAAGTTGGAGCCTGACCCAAACCTTTCTATTAGAACAAAAAAATATATAAAATATGCCCAAACTAGGAATTCATATAGGGGTATTCTCGCAAGTGCAAAGATTGTAATACTCTTTTTTATTTATTTTTAAATATGCTTTGTCATCACCGTTTCTACTCTCTTTATCCATTTTTATATTTCCATTTTTCAATCTGACATGACCCATTAGAATAAGAATCCTCTGCAACCACGTCTTCTCCACCTCCCCCTCCGTCCGCGAATCCTCCTTCGCCTACGTCTCCCGCGACCCCGCGCTCCGGCTCTTCTCTTTCCCCGAACCAAGTTCCTGGTCAAGCACAAGTCCTCCTTCCCGCTGGAGAAGCTCTTCCGCGCTTGACACATACTCCACAATGTACGAGAATTGGGCCGAGATCGAGTCCGTCTTCGACCTCGACTCCACCGCCGCCGTCAGATAGCAGGCTTACTCCTCCCTCGGGAAGATCGCCGAGTTCGCCAGTGCCGATTTATCCGAATTCGAAGCCTCCGTACAAAAAGAATTAATCAATCATTAAACCTACTTCGTACCCTGATTAAATTTTGAATAACAGAACACCGACACGTTGGGTCTACGAACTTAAATCTGCTTAGCAGCAAGAGCTACATAATTTTTACTCTGGTATATTTCTTTCTTAGTTGAAGTGAGTATATATGTAAAATATATTTTAGTCTTGCAGTTTTGGCTGTGTTGATAAACAATGGTTTTGGTTTTCATATGGTAAAACACCACTACATAGTGATCCAGTGTTGCTCTTTACAGTGACAAGAGTTGCTTATAGAGATGTTTCCTAATTATGGACTGAGAACACTAGAACTTTGACGACAGGTTGATTCCAACAAGAGAAACGAAAATCCTTCAGTAAAAAAAAATTAAAATAAGAGAAACAAAAACTATAAAGAAATTATTTGTAACAGTTTTCAGTCATCATTAATCAAATTCTTGCAGCCTATAAAGGTTCAAGGTCATCTGCATCATGCCAACTGAAACTTAGCTGGGATAAATTCAGATGCTCAAGTGTCATACCCCGTAGATAATGGGAACATAATATTCTTACAATCATTTTCAAGAATGTCCAATTTAATAATCTTTATATTCAGAGATTCGAGTATAACTTTGTGGTGTCGTCCGAACATAATCGAAACCATCATTCCAAAAAGGTATTCGAGTGTCACGACTCACGAGCGTCATCAGCTCGCCCGCAGGCCGCGACTCCCGTAAAACCATCGACACGTGCATGAGTATATCAATCTATATAAAAATAATATTTTAAATAAAATACTGAAGACGGAAAATAAGACTTATTAAACATATAATAAACGTAAACATATTATAAATAAAGTGCGGAAAAAAACACATTATTAGTAGTTGACAGAAACCTGAAGAAATTTTTCACTTTTAATATACATATAGGAAAATTCACAAACTCCTTTAGATATGTACATATAAAACAACTCCTCGTCCTTAAGTAGGACGTTTAGTTTCAGGAGTGTAGATTATAAAAGAGTTTGATATAGTAATATTATACTAAAACTTATTCGCTCCGGTTGTGAGACCCCATTAGCCCATAAGTCAAGAGATACACGTCTTGGTCTCGGTCTTCATCTACGCCACTGTCTTCACCCTACTGCCTTGACGTCACTGTTTCGCTGTTTTTCCCTTATCTGCATTACCAAGGGTCATAAAACTATGAGTCGATTGACTCAGTAAGTGTGAGTCTAACCTAAGAAAGTAAAACATCTAATGTCGTGTGACGTGCAAATAAGCAAATAGGGATGCATATCTAATCCTAGATTCAATGCAAATGCATGCATGGCCATATCTACCTATTCACTTGCCGCTCCACAAGGCTATACACCCCTTCCTGCTATAACCCTCGGGACGACAAGAAGCCAGCCTCAGGCCTCGAGCAGCGATCCCTCGGGGGCTTTGTGTTTTATTCTCTCTGGGATCCACTAATGGTACAAACTTCATCACGGCGCCGGCGCTCGGTGCTTACGCACGAAGATCTGCGCCTTCATGACCTTCATCGATCAACATCACGAGTCAGTAACTCGTGGGTACCATAGATTCCTTAAGTTCAAGGTTTGGGTGCTCAAGACACACGCATATCACATACCTAATCTATTTACAAAAGAGAATCTCGAGTTAAATCCCAATAATTTAGTGTTTCCCATTCATTTGCTCGTTTAGTGTTTTAAGATGAAAGTTCAGATGTGACTCCCAAAACTTTCACTCTCGACTTGAATTCGAGAGTCGACTTGTGCTCTATCACATAACACAGGCTGGGTTCTAATAAATTATGTTTGAGCCTATCGGGGATGACCCGAACTACATTTTCAATAAAATGTAGCCGAAGCCTTATCTTTATTACTTTTCATATTTTGAGGTTTTGCTTAGTCTTTTTTACTAACATATAATATGCACATAAACAAGGTTATTCCCTTGGTAAGTAGTTGACTTATGTCTCCACACTTACTCGGAATAGTTCGGCTGAAAAACGGATGATTTTTGCAAATAGGTTCGTCCTACTATCATTGAGATACGTGATACTTCGTCGGACGTTGAAGGAGCAAGAATCCGGAGTTGAAAGTCCGTCAGCAACGATGTTCACAATAATTAAAGGTTATAGAATTCTACTAACATAGCTAATCTAAATCGGTTCTATTCTATAATTCAGTTTACAACTTTTTGGATATCAAAGATTAAATTTATTTAAGACTTGTCTGCTTTCGTAAATCATACGCAATAAGATTAATCAATAAAATACGAGTCTCAAAAGAATTAATCTTCCAAAACAGATAACCAAGAAATTTTCGTTAGTTAATTATTTAATTTACATCTTAGACATTCTTAAATAAATAATTGATAAGAATCAATTATTTATTTAATTATGAAGTAACTACATAAAGAAATCGTTCAATCCACATTCAGGATTCTATTAAACGCTGTAAGCGAATAATACTTACGGGTAAACCGATATTCTGATTTCTGTTTCGATCCTCACTTTTAAGTTTCTGACCCGATCGATAGTCGTACATTCACGTAAATCTGGAAACAGATTATAGAAATTCAATAACTGATTAACTCACATAATCAAATTCATCATAAGTCCCTAAATTCGAATTCCAAATTCCAAATCCCAAATCCTGAGATACGAACCGGAACCTGAATCAATCAATTTCCCATTATCGATTTCCAAACAAAAATCACACCCATTTGAAGTCCACAAATTACATTCTCTTTCCTGAGATTTCAAATCCTCAATTTAACGTTCAAAGTCCCAATCTAAAATTATTTGTTCGCGTTAACTCAGAATCAAAACCAAATTAAGCCAACCCCTCAAACCCATATTCCAAAGTTTGTAGTTACGTTTTAAAAAGAAATTCCCAAGTTATATAATAAAGCTCTCAGGTTAAATATCTGATTTCCAGAAACCAACGTGAATCCAAAATCCAAAATTCTTATTCAAAATCAACCCAGACTTTCCAAATTCAATCTCAATATTACATCTGCATACCCGACTCGACTAACTCCTCCAACCAGGCTTGGATTTCATTAAATTCCCAAAATAAACAAATCTGAACCCTAGATTTACAGTTTCAATTACAACCTTGCCAAAGCTACAACAATTTGATTTCAATAATACAATTCGGAGTACAAACAAACCAATAACACAACCAATTCACGCAGAACTTTCAGCGTGACGAAATCCCCAAACCCAATTTTGACGAACCCTAATTTTCAAATCCAAAATTCAAACCCTAGCCAAAATCAATTCGATCTCGGGCTCACCTCGGATTCTCAAGCGTGGACATTCTCTAATGCCCGTGGTTCCTCAGCATCTCCAGCGGCGGAACCTAGCCCGACGAACACGCGATGATGAAGGACAACGACGCGACGAGGAAGAACGCAAGGAGAAGAAGAAATTGGCGATGGCTTCATGGCGGAGGCGGCTAAGGAGACGCGTGACGGAGAGAGGAATATTTTCGTGGAATAGCGGCGACGATCTTTGGTCGGAGCAGTGAGCGGCGGAGAGAGAGATGGGGGAGAGAATCGGGTGAGAAGGAGATGAGAGAGACAGAAACCGTGCGAGGAAGGAAAAACAGAAAGAGAGATAAGGAGAGTGAGATATGAGGTGGAAGAGAAAGAGAGAATTAGGGTAGGGGAAAAAAATATTTTGGGCCTGGCCCTTATATTTGGGCTTCACACCGAGGTTCACGTACCCGACTACCTCCACTAAAAGAACAAAGGAATTTCAATACTTTGACCAATTAGATTTATGTATATGTAACCAAGGATTAAAATTTCGGGAAAAGCCGGTGAAATGGCGTCGAAATTGCGGGTTTCTTGATTTTTTGACACAAATGTGACCATTTCTTGTTTCGCCTCTTTTTTTCGTTGAAATTTTGACGAAATTTTGGTCGTTTTCCCACGACGACATTTCGAACATGTCGTTTTGAAGGTTCGGTCTGGCGATTCGACGGAGACACAGGCACGACGTCGACATTTCCATCGTTTCAGTAAGTTTCCCACCGTCTATGTTCAATTGCAACATTATTTCCGTCGTTTCGGCGTCATGTCGCCGAAATTTCCACAGGTTTCCCATAAAAAAAAATTCCGATCTAGTTTCGGCTTGCAATTAATACTTGAAATATAATTTTTTTGCGAAAATGTTGTGAAATAGAAAATGTTCGTTGTCATGTCCTGAATAACATATATTTTTTTCAAATTTTTTTGTATATTAAGTGTGAATAGTTTCAGTTTTATAGATTATGTAAGTTATGAAAGCTTTGATAATATTGAATATGAAGGTGAAGTTTTGAAAGTGGAGATACAAGTTAGGAAAGTTTTAGAGTATTGAATCTGAATGTGAAGTTTTGAAATTTAGGTTATGAATGTTTTGAATTTGAAGTTTTGAATTTCATGGATTTAAGTTTTGATATTGAAGTTAGTAGAAATTTTTAATTTTTGTAGAAACATGGCAGATGAAGGAGTTCGTAAATATTGTACAAAAGTTGCAGGGATGTTGAATCATTTCACATGTAACTATTATGGAGTGACAACGAAAGGAGGAGGCGTGACGAGAATGAAGCTTCACTTGAGCGTGAAGATTTGTGGCTTCAAGAGTAATTAACTCGACGTTTTGGTTACATCTTGATGGAGTTTGTAAGGTAAGTGTGTTGTTTTCAATAGATTCTTGATGAAGCTATTATGTCTAAAACTTGTATGTGTTTGAATTTGGAGACTACTTATGTATGTTTGATGAATTTGATGACATTTTAATCCTTGTTTATATGTATGTTTTTCTATTTTTTTGAGTTATTATTTCGCAACCTTATTTCCGTCGCAGTGTCCGTAAATTACCGCAATTTCCGTCGACCACCGCAATTTCTCCCGCAATTTAATTTTCAAATTTCCACATTTTCTCCGTCGCAATTTCTATCGGCCACCGCAATTTCCGTATTTTCGAGTCATCGGCACGTCATCGGCACGCGAAATTTTAATCGTTGTATGTAACTAACACAAGTGTGAATGTAACTAATTAGATTTATATGAAAACTAATTAAATTTTTATAACTAAACTTAATTTTGAGTATACTAATTAAATTTATATGTAACTAAACATAAGTTTAAATGTAACTAATTAGATTTATATGTAATTAAACACAAATTTGAATGTAGATAATTAGATTAATATGTAATTAAGTAGATTTATATGTAACTTTGACTGAATAGTTATCTTTATTTCCGATTAGTTACATAACTTTAACTGAATAGTTACCTTTATATCCGATTAGTTATATGAGTTGACAGAATAGTTACCTTTATTTCCGATTAGTTACATAACTTTGTCTGAATAGTTACCTTTATTTCCGATTAGTTACATAACTTTGAAAGAATAGTTACCTTTATTTCCGATTAGTTACATACGTTTGTTAAATAGTTACCTTTATTTCCGATTAGTTACATAACTTTGACTGAATAGTTGCATACCTTTTAATGATTAGTTACATACCCTTCAAAGATGAAATGAAATTGTGGATGAGATTGACCATTAGGGCGTCGTAATCACAATCTACCATCTGAAGATGGCTGACTTTGTCGATGAGATGAGTCATAACTCGTCAGGCGGCTCGGTTGAGCTTACTTTTGCGTTGCTTTACGATCGTGAATCTGTCGTTTTTGCCCATCACAAACAACTTCTGCTCTATAGATGCGAGTATAACTTTGTGGTGTCGCCCGAACATAATGGAGGCCATCATTCCAAAAGGGTATCCGAGGCTCACTATCTGACTACCTCCACTAAAAGAACAAAGAAAACTGAAACTTCAATATTTTGACCAATTAGATTTATATATGTAACTAACACAACTTCGAATGTAACTAATTAGATTTATATGTCACTAATTAGATTTTTATAACTAAACTTAATTTCGAGTGCGACTAATTTGATTTATATGTAACTAAACATAAGTTTAAATGTTACTAATTATATTTACATTTAATTACACAAATTTGAATGTAACTAATTAGATTATATGTAACTAATTATATTTATATGTAACTTTGACTGAATAGTTACATTTATTTCCGATTAGTTACATAACTTTGACTGAATAGTTACCTTTATATCCGATTAGTTACATGAGCAGAGTGAATAGTTACCTTTATTTCCGATTAGTTACATAACTTTGACTAAATAGTTACCTTTATTTCTGATTAGTTACATAACTTTGAAAAAATAGTTACCTTTATTCCCGAGTAGTTACATACGTTTGCTGAATAGTTATCTTTATTTATGATTAGTTACATAACTTTGACTGAATAGTTACATACCTTTTAACAATTAGTTACATACCCTACAAAGATGAAATGAAATTGAGATGAAATTGACCATTAGGACTCCATCAGCGAGACGAGTGTTGACTCGACAGGCGGCTCGGCTGAGCTTGCTTTTGAGCTGCTTTACGATCGTGAATCCGTCGTGTTTGCCCATCACAAACAACTTCTGCTTCAGAGATGCGAGTATAACTTTGTGGTGTCGCCTAAACATAATCAAGATCATCATTCAAAAAGGGTATTTGAGGCTCACGTACCCGAATACCTCCACTAAAAGAACAAAGAAATCTGAAATTTCAATGCTTTGACCAATTAGATATATATATATATATTATATATATATATATGTATATAACTAACACAAGTGTGAATGTAAATAATTAGATTTTTATAACTAAACCTAATTTTGAGTCTAATTAATTAAATTTATATGTAACTAAACATTAGCTTAAATGTAACTCATTAGATTTTTATGTAATTAAACACAAATTTGAATGTAACTAATTAGATTAATATGTAACTAACTAGATTTATATGTAACTTTGGCTGAATAGTTACCTTTATTTCCGCTTTTACATAACTTATGCGTGCGCGTTTTTTATTTCAGTGACTAAAGTGATATTTTCCTCCACTAAACAGATTTACGTGTAACTAACTAGAAATGTATGTTAACTAAACAGATTTACATATAACTAAAGTGGAAATGTATGTACCTAAACAGAGTTACATGTAACTAAAGTGGAAAGGTACGTAAATTAACAAATTTATATGTAACTAAAGTAAAATTGTATATATAACTAAACAAATTTACATGTAACTAAACATACATATAAGTTACTACTTATAGATATATTTAGATTTATAAGTAAGTAATTAAGTCTTATATGTAACTAATATTGAATGTAACTAATTCAATTATATGTAACTAATTTAATTTTTCATGTTGTCTACGTTTATATGAGAGGTTGTGCAAGTTGGAGACCGACTTACAGTGAATGCACTCTGACTTCACATCTCTTGTTGGAGAGGTGAGGAAAAATTTTGAAGACCTTGACCGCGTCATTGAGACCATCAACACGTTTGTGATACACAAGGTTGCGAAGGAGAAACTGCACGAAGAAGAGGACGAATGCCGACACAAGGCAACCCAAAAAACAGAAAGATAAAGTTGAAGAATCATCGAATGATGATTCTTCGAGCGGTGAGACACACGACGATGATAGCGACGAGGAGAGTAGTTATAAGCGAAAGAAGATGAGAAGCATCATAAATTAGATGAGGAAAAGAAGACATATGAAGACAAGAAACAAGATGACGAAAAGAAAGAAGATGATGAAAAGAATGACAATGAGAAGAAAGTGTTGGGATTGGTGCCCACAAAGGAGAATATTAGACATTTTATTTATTATTTGTAATATTTTCCTGAAACATTAATATTAATAAATAAGCATTCTTTTCCTATAGTTTGTGTTTATGTATGTATGCTACGCTCTGAAACTTGTTGGAATAGGTCTAGGGTTAAAGAAAAATTTAACATTAATCAAATTATTGGCGGAATTTAAAAATTTCTTTTTCAAGTAAAACAATTTTACTAACCTAGTAAAAGCATATACATGTTATGCATTAAAATCATTATTTAATTTACTAGAACACGAACCTTTCTTTGTAGCTTGATCTTGAAGCGTCTTGAGAAAGGTAGATCCTCTTCCTTGGCTCGCTCGTCACTTTCGCACCTAATCTTGAACTCGAGAAACCTAAGATTTTTATTACAAGAGTCTATAGAGGTTTTGGAAGGATTTGTGTGTGGGCACAATTAAACCATATGAACCAAGAATAATTCTTGGATCATAAACTAATTCTCTAGATTGAATGTGAATCTAGGTGCAAAATAAGAAGAGTATTTTCTAGAGAGAGAGAGAGAGAGGGTCGGCCACAATAGGGAGAGAGGAAGAAAAAAGCTTAACCTTCACATCTCTATGTGAGGCTCTATTTATAGGAGAAGGAAAAATCTATAAAGGTCAATTATTCATTCATGAATGAATAATGTAATCATGACACAATATTTGATTTTCCATTCCCTTTTCCCTCTTTGTTTGGCCGGCCATATTGTTGCATTAGTGAGGAAATTTGTTTCCTCACTTAGCACATTTGTTTCCTTCTTAAGGAAATTCATTTCCCTCTTTCTTTTGGGTAATTATCCTTATAAGAAAAAGGAAATAAAACTCACCTCTTTGATGCTATGTTGGCCGAATTCTACCTAGGGGGGGAGCATCTAGATGCTTCCTTATTTCTTTTAAGACAATTCTTGAAATACCCATTGTAGAATTATAATTGCACAAATAACGAAATTAATTTCATAATGCCTCAAACGACTTTTCGGCTTTAGAAAATAATTTATATTTTCATCAAATGAAAATATTCAAAATCTTATTTTAACATTCACATCATTTTATGTCCTTGTGGACAAAAGTACCCTTTAGACATTTTCCGAGAAAAAGTCTAGTTCAACACTTGAACTTATTTTGACTTAGCTTCTAGTTTAACAATCCTACTCTAATGACTTGTAATAGTGACTTTATGGATCCAAATGAAAAAAGCTTAACCTTCTATACTCGGACTCAAAAGTTCTCAAACCTTTTCCGAGTATTAGCTTAATATCGACTGACTCCACTAAAGAGTCGACACTGAGAATCTCTCGGTTAAAATGAATTTATTTTCTATTCAAGTTCAACTTAATTATATTGAGCGGATCCATTGAATGTTATCTATGTTTACCCTTCATGAATATCATCAACTAGTTGGGATTTATAAAATTACCATTTTACCCTTCTAGTTGTTATTTCCTCAACTCATTTAGTACTTGTGAATAAGTTAGAAACAATGTATTGACGAGGAGCTAACAAGTCACATTGTTTCATCCAAATAAAGTCACTACTTAAATTTGGACACTGTGCAGTTCATTTATTCACAATCCAAGTAATAAAGCATGAGGTGATATATATTGCATCTCAACAATCTTGTACATGAATTCCATATCTATGAGAACTTCACAAAGTTGGTTCATGACATCTTCATAACTTAATCACCAATAGGCCTTTTCTAGATCACACATTGGACCTAGAATTTGACTTTCTCAAATGAGAGTATTAATGCTATGAAATGACATGTCTCATTTCAGTATTTAGGTAAGCATGATGCGATTCATACGTAGTAACCTTGAGATAGAAGATGTTAAATGGTTTGTTCTTCTATTGTCTCTAAAGGTGCACTGGTCAATTCAGTATCTTCGAAAGATGCACTGGAAGAACTACAGAGTTCCTAACTCTCTATGTCTCGTAACCAGACATCCTAGATTCCTCCAACAATCATACTGGAATCAATAGTTCGTTGATCTTTAGATTGCGAATATATCGTTTTAGTCAAACCATGAAGAGTTTGTTCACGCAAATCTACCTTTGTTTCTTCATACATTGTTAGGTTTGATTAAGGACTATAAGACTATTGTATATCATAAATCTTCAATCAAACTAAAAAAGGAATGAATGAATGTTTCAACTTTTATTAATTTAATCAGAAAATTACAAAGATTTATATATTACATCAATATGTAAATAAACAATCTTTTAATAAGGACTTTTCGTAATGCCTTAAACGACTTTTCGGTTTTAGAAAATAATTTATATTTTCATCAAATGAAAATATTCAAAATCTTATTTCGACATTCACATCATTTTATGTCCTTGCGGACAAAAATACCCTTTAGACATTTTCCGAGAAAAAGTCTAGTTCAACACTTGAACTTATTTTGACTTAACTTCTAGTTTAACAATCCTACTCTAATGACCTGTAATAGTGACCTTATGGATCCAAATGAACAAAGCTTGAGCTTCTATACTCGGACTCAAAATTTCTCAAACCTTTTTCCGAGTATTAGCTTAATGTCGACTGACTCCACTAAAGAGTCGACACTGAGAATCTCTCGGTTCAAATGAATTTATTTTCTACTCAAGTTCAACTTAATTATATTGAGCGGACCCTACTGGGATCAATAGTTCGTAACCAGACATCCTAGATTCTTCCAACAATCATACTGGGATCAATAGTCCGTTGATCTTTAGATTGCAAATATTTCATTTTAATCAAACCATGAAAAGTTTGTTCACGCAAATCTACATTTGTCTCTTCATTCATTGTTAGGTTTGATTAAGGACTATAAGACTATTGAATATCATAAATCTCCAATCAAACTAAAAAGGAATGAATGAACGTTTCAACTTTTATTAATTTAATAAGCAAATTACAAAGATTTATATATTACATCAATATGTAAATAAACAATATTCTTGTGGGCATCTCTGCCAACAAACTCCCACTTGACACAAAGAAGATGAGAGTAGTCCTTCATGCCTAATCTAGCTCGATGTTGGTCGAAGACCTTGTTGGATATAGCCTTGGTGAAAGGATTTGCAAGGTTGTCCACCGTTGAGATCTTCTTCACCTCCACGTCTCCATGTTGCACGATCTCTCTAATCAAATGGTATTTTCTCACAATATGCTGAGAGCGCTTATGGCTTCTAGGTTCCTTTGAGTTAGCAACAGCCCCACTATTATCACAATAGAGTGTCATAGGCTCGTTGACATTTGGAACAACTTCCAAATACTTAAGGAATTTTCTAAGCCATACAGCCTCTTTGGATGCTTCACAACCAGCCACATATTCTGCTTCCATGGTGGAGTCAGTAATGCAAGATTGCTTGATACTCCTCCAAACAACAGATCCACCATTTAGGATGAACACAGATCCTGAAGTGGATTTCCTGGAATCCTTATCCTCCTGAAAGTCGGAATCAGTATACCCCGTCATAGTCAGGTCAGTACCTGAATATGTAAGCATCAAGTTCCTAGTATTCCTAAGATACTTAAGAACATGCTTAACAGCAACCCAGTGCTCGGGTCTAGGATTTGATTGGAAACGGCTAACTACGCCAACTGCGAAACGTATATCCGGTCTAGTGCACAGCATAGTATACATGAGACTTCCTACGGCTGGAGCATAGGGAACTTTGCTCATGTCCTCAATCTCTTGTGCAGTCTTGGGAGACTGGTCCTTAGAGAGTGAGACTCCATGTCTAAAGGCGTTTTCACCCCTCTTGGAGTTCTGCATGGCAAAGCGATCCATCACCTTATCTATATAAGATGCTTGGGAGAGCGACAGGGTCCGGTTCTTTCAATCTCGAAAGATCTGAATCCCTTAGCCACTAGTAGCGCTGTGAACGTCTCAAAATTCCCATCCGGACCCCTTTTCTTCTTATAGATCCATTTACACCCTACAGGTTTAACCCCTTCAGGTAGGTCTACAAGTTTCTAGACTTTGTTGACATACATCGAATGCATCTCAACTTTCATGGCATCAAGCCAAAGGTTTGATTCAGAACCAGCCATAGCTTGGCTGTAGGAAACAGGGTCATCCATGTCCGCGACGGCTACGAGAGTATCGCCATAAGACATGTACCTGTCGGGTTTTTCAGAAACCCTCCCACTACGTCGAAGTACTACTTGACGAGATTCTGAATTGAAAGGTTGCATTTCAGTTGGGGTAAGAACAGTTCTTACAGATGAGGTAGAAGCTTCCTCACCCAACTTTTCTTCAAGCACAATTTTGCTTCTAGGTATCGTATTTTTCATATAGTCCTCCTCAAGGAAACGAGCATTAGTGCTGACAAACGTTTTGTCATCCTCGGGACTATAGAATGTGAAACCTTGGTTTCCTTTGGATATCCAACGAATACACATAATTCTGACCTACTATCCAACTTGCTAGTATTTTTCCTTAGCACATGTGCAGGGCAACCCCAAATTCTGATGTGGCTTAAACTAGCTTTACGCCCAGTCCATCGTTCATAAGGAGTACCAGGGACCGTCTTAGACGGAACTTGGTTCAGAATGTATGCGGCAGTTTCGAGGGCATATCCCCTAAAGGAATTAGGGAGTGATAACTCATCATTGATCTAACCATATCCATCAAAGTTCGATTCCTTCTCTCTGACACTCCGTTTTGTTGAGGTGTGCCAGGTGCTGTAAGCTGAGAAGCGATACCTTCTTCTTTAAGAAAGTCATCGAACTCTTCAGACAAGTACTCACCACCTCGATCAGATCGAAGGGTTTTGATTTGTTTGCCAGTTTGCTTTTCCATTAATGCCCGAAAGACCTTAAATACGTTAAAGGTTTCGGATTTGTGTTTGAGCAAAAAGACAAATCCATATCTTGAGTAATCATCGGTAAAGGTAACGAAGTATTTGTATCCTCCCCGTGCCTGAATTCTGAGCGGACCACGTACATCAGAATGTATTAGTTCTAGCAGCTCAGTGGCTCTTCGACCTTTATCATTGAAAGGTCGTTTGGTCATTTTTCCTTCTAAACAGGATTCACAAGTCGGCAGTGAGCATATTGCAGAGGCTTTGAGTGGACCATCCCTCATAAGTCTCTTAATCCTATCTAGACTAATATGACCAAGTCTTAAGTGCCAGAGATATGTTGATTTTATTAGATCAGAGGAGTCATTAAGTTTGATCCTCTAAGGTTCCCTAATTAGATCATTATCTATTTCAGTGTCTAAAAGCAAAGGTTGTGTAGGATAAAGATAGTATAAACCATTCTTTAAACATGCATCAGTGACAAATGAATTGGAAAAAGTAATACGAATTCCATTATCAATAAACTTTAAATAATAATTCTGCTCAACAATTTGAGCTACAGATATTAAGGTTTTCCCAAAGGAAGGAACATAATACAAATTATTTATATTTAAAGTTCTTTCTTTGAAAGATAGTGTCACGGATCCCACAGCCTTAGCAGACACCAAGCTCCCATCACTCCACTTGAAGCAGAAGTCGCCATCCTCTAAGCTTTTGCTTTTCCTGAACCCATTCAAGGAACAACAAATATGGTTAGTAGCAGCGGATTCAATAATCCATGATGATACATTATCAGCTACTAAACAATCTTCGGTAATAAGTACAATACCTTTCCCTTTAGCCTTGAGGTAGGTAGGACAGTTCCTACGCCAATGTCCGGGTTCATTGCAATGGTGGCAGTTGTCCTTCGACTTGTCCACCTTTGCAGTCCGAGGCATCTTCTTCTTCTGAACCTTGCCAGGGTTCTTCTTGTCGACTCTATGAGATCTCTTCATAGGTCCAGAGGTGGAGACTCTGTGCTCAGTAGCATGAGCTTCTCCAGTAGTCCTCTTTTTCTTTAAGAGTCCCTCAGTGGTGTGAAGCTCCTTCATTAGCTCGGTAACAGTGTACCCAAGCTTATTCATGGAGTAATTCAGCTTGAAAGTATCAAAAGATTCAGGGAGAGTTTCCAAGATCATATCTATCTTGGTTTCTCCATCAATCTCAGATCCAAGGATTTCAATCTCGTTAAGATAACTTATGATCAGCATCATATGTTCTCTAACGGGAGTCCCTGCTTTCATACGACAGTTCATAAACTGTCGTACCGTTTGTTGCCTAGCCTGACGCCCTTGCCCTCCAAACATCTCCTGGAGATTGTAGAGCATTTCATAGGCTGACCCAATATCACGATGTTGTTGTTGCAACACATTGTTCATCGATGCTAAAATATAGCATCTCGCAATCTCATCGGATATGAGCCAGGCCGCAAGGGCATCCTTGTCCTCTTGGGTCGAATCATCATTCGTCTCAAGAGGACATGGGGTGGTGAGTACCCACTTGTGCTTGTCCACGGTAAGGACAATGTCTAGGTTACGTTTCCAATGTACATAGTTATCACCTTCTAGTTTATTCGAGGAAAGGATAGTAGAGAGAGGGTTTAGAGACATTGCTGAAAAGTTAAAACAATTTACGATTAGTCTTTTGTTTAGGATTTTAAGTTTAATTTTATTTAGAGAAGGAAAAATCGAAAGGTGTTATGAACAAAATGACACTTTACTCCTTCGAGGGAAGGCCGCAAAGAGTCGCCTTTCATAAGTAAATGACACATCATTAATGCATAGTCATGATGTCAATACATCAGTGTTTGACTAGCCACATTATAAAAATGTTTGATCACTCAAAACTTTTCACAGGGCCTCGAGGGAGGATTACTAGAGTTTGAGTCTAAGTGTGTAACCAACAACTTAGTTCAACAAGATCTACTTTGAAAACAATCCGCCGAGGGGAGGCCTTGTCTCATTGTTTCACTTTTGAACGTAGCTATAAAAGCAATGTTAGGAGCAATGCGTCTATGAGTACTCTCATTTAAGAGAGGGCCACGAGGGTGACTCTTAGTCCGGCGACATGTGCACTTCACATTAGTGTTGGGGATCGCGGGTTGCAAACAATAAGTACAACCCTCCCACTTAGTTTTTAGGAAAAATAAGAGGACACTGGATTGCAAACAAGTGCAATCCTCCCACTTAATTTTTGGAAAAATGGCACGTCTACTCTTGTACATATAGGAAACATATTTCCATTAGCAAAGATAGATAGAGTGGATCACTAGAAATAAAGAACCCCAAAATTGATATTTGTGAGGGGAGAGCAGTGTTAATGCACTAAGGCACAAGGATTATACTCGGATCTTTTTGTCTATTAATTTATTTTTCCTAAGGAAAGCGTGTGCGATTAATAAATCGTCACTTTTGCACTTGAAAGTTTTTGAGATTAAAAAATCTCGTAAAACTAATATGTATATATATATATATATATATATATATATATATATATATATATCTTCATGAAATCTTCCTTCAAGGCGTCTTCATGGTGGTGGAGCGCGAGAACGTCATAAAACCACGATAGCATTAAGAAGACGGGAGAAAGCTAGGAGTCGCAAAATCCGGATTAAAAAATCTGGATTCGCGGACTGCCGTATACCTCGGACTTAAAAGGTCATCAATGACACATCCGGTATCCGATTGAGCTGAAACAAATTGCATTAGATAGCTAACATCCGTACCTTTAATTTGGTTCAAGAACCACTAATTTTCAAGGTCGGAGGAAAGAGTTATGCCCGTTTTACTGATCCATAACAATTTCTCCAGAATTTGAAAAAATTAAAAGTACGTCGGATCTAGGTGTAAAGAGAAAAAGGTTTATTGAAAACATTTTAATTGTATTTTTTGATTTCAAATGTGTGTTATATTAATATATTAATAATTAAACACAATATAAAATAAACAACATAATATAAAACATTCAATAACTAATTTAAACTAGAAGTGCAACAAACTAGTTTAAACTATGTACACAAATTTTCAAACTTGTCAAAAAATAGATTTTGAATATGCTAAACATAAAATAATTAAAAACTGTTTTTAATGTACTTATATAGCATATATAACAAGTGGAAAATCAACAACAAATTAATTTTAGAGGTCGTACCAAAAAAATTAAAATTTTGTAAGATCTAGTCTTTTGAAAAACCATTATTCAAGCAAATTAAGAAAACAATTTTCTTATAATGATTTTAAATAACATGTACATGTTTATGCTTTTAATATACCTCTGATACCATTTGTTGGAATAGGTCTAGGATTAAAAAAAAGTTTAACATTAATCAAATTAATGGCGGAATTTAAAATTTTCTTTTTCAAGTAAAACAATTTTACTTATCTAGAAAAACCATATACATGTTATACATTAAAATCATTATTTAATTTACTAGAACACGAACCTTTCTTTGTAGCTTGATCTTGAAGCGTCTTGAGAAAGGTAGATCCTCTTCCTTGGCTCGCTCGTCACCTTCGCACCTAATCTTGAACTCGAGAAACCTAAGATTTCTATTACAAGAGTCTATAGAGGTTTGGAAGGATTTGTGTGTGGGCACAATTCAACCATATGAACCAAGAACAATTCTTGGATCATAAACTAATTTTCTAGATTGAATGTGAATCTATGTGCAAAATAAGAAGAGTATTTTCTAGAGAGAGAGAGAGAGGGTCGGCCACAATAGGGAGAGAGGAAGAAAAAAGCTTAACCTTCACATCTCTATGTGAGGCTCTATTAATAGGAGAAGGAAAAATCTATAAATGTCAATTATTCATTCATGAATGAATAATGTATTCATGACACAATATTTGATTTTCTCTTCCCCTTTTCCTCTTGGTTTGGCCGGCCATATTGTTGCATTAGTGAGGAAATTTGTTTCCGCACTTAGAACATTTGTTTCCTTCTTAACGAAATTCATTTCCCTTTTTCTTTTGGGTAATTATCCTTATAAGAAAAAGGAAATAAAACTCTCCTCTTTGATGCTATGTTGGCCGAATTCTACCTAGGGGGGGAGCATTTACATGCTTCCTTATTTCTTTTAAAACAATTCTTGAAATACCCATTGTAGAATTATAATTGCACAAATAACGAAATTAATTTCATAATGCCTCAAACGATTTTTCGGCTTTAGAAAATAATTTATATTTTCATCAAATGAAAATATTCAAAATCTTATTTTGACATTGACATCATTTTATGTCCTTGTGGACAAAATTACCCTTTAGACATTTTCCGAGAAAGAGTCTAGTTCAACACTTGAACTTATTTTGACTTAACTTCTAGTTTAACAATCCTACTCTAATGACCTGTAATAGTGACCTATTGGATACAAATGAACAAAGCTTAACCTTCTATACTTGGACTCAAAAGTTCTCAAACCTTTTCCGAGTATTAGCTTAATGTCGACTGACTCCACTAAAGAGTCGATACTGAGAATCTCTAGGTTCAAATGAATTTATTTTCTACTCAAGTTCAACTTAATTATATTGAGCGGATCCATTGAATGTTATCTATGTTTACCCTTCATGAATATCATCAACTAGTTGGGATTTATAAAATTACCATTTTACCCTTCTAGTTGTTATTTCCTCAACTCCTTTAGTACTTGTGAATAAGTTAGAAACAATGTATTGACGAGGAGCTAACAAGTCACATTGTTTCATCCAAATAAAGTCGCTACTTAAATTTGGACACTGTGCAGTTCATTTATTCACAATCCAAGTAATAAAGCATGAGGTGATATATATTGCATCTCAGCAATCTTGTACATGAATTCCATATTTATGAGAACATCACAAAGTTGGTTCATGACATCTTCATAACTTAATATCTCACCAATAGGCCTTGTCTAGATCACACATTGGACCTAGAATTTGACTTTCTCAAATGAGAGTATTAATACTATGAAATGACATGTCTCATTTCAGGATTTAGGTAAGCATGATGCGATTCATACGTAGTGACCTTGAGATAGAAGATGCTAAATGGTTTGTTCTTCTATTGTCTCTAAAGGTGCAGTGGTCAATTCAGTATCTTCGAAAGATACACTGGAAGAACTACAGAGTTCCTAACTCTCTATGCCTCGTAACCAGACATCCTAGATTCTTTCAACAATCATACTGGGATCAATAGTCCGTTGATCTTTAGATTGCGAATATATCGTTTTAGTCAAACCATGAAGAGTTTGTTCACGTAAATCTACATTTGTCTCTTCATACATTGTTAGGTTTGATTAAGGACTATAAGACTATTGTATACCATAAATCTTCAATCAAACTAAAAAAGGAATGAATGAATGTTTCAACTTTTATTAATTTAATCAGCAAATTACAAAGATTTATATATTACATCAATATGTAAATAAACAATCTTTTAATAAGGACTTTACAAAGATTTATATATTACATCAATATGTAAATAAATAATCTTCTTGTGGTCATCTCTGCCAACAAAACTGTCATCAACGAAAAGGTGTTAAATACAGATTTGACATGATAACCCCTTGTGACTAGTTTAAACCATTTGTTCGCAATCTTAAGACCGATTGAGCATTCGAGTCTAAGTAACGATTGTTTGAATGAATCATGATATCTTATCATGTGATTTAGAAAGTTGTGACTCTATGATTTCATTCTTGATATCTTATAGAAGATATTGAACAAGACCTAGTAATTCTATGGAAGCTCGATATAAAAGCGTTTAATCTAGAAGCTCCAAGATCACATACGAGGGTTACTTTGATAACTACCTTATTCCTGAGGTGATTGCATAGTCGATGCTACACTTTATGTCATTTGATTTGTCAATGGGCGATGGCCGTGTAATGGATGCATTTGACCCGGCGGTTGGTGATATAATGTTGTAGTGTTGGATTATGTGATTCACAGATATGGAATTCGTGTACACATAATGAAAGTCATTGTATCACACTATACTTTGTTACGATATAGTGAATGAATTAATCTGGCCATATAATCGTTGAATATGAGATTCCTTGATTAAAACATGTGACACGTATTGACGTCTCACTTTATGTTTTTTTCTCATTCACAGGTAACAAACGAGTTAGTGAAATAATAACTCTAGGGGTAAAATGGTAATTTTGCATTCCCCGGACTTACTGATACACACGAAGGGTATTTTGGTAAAGTACACCGTGGATCGAGTACATAAAAGTTCTGTGACTTCAAACGAAAAATTATGCGCGCATGAACTTAGAGATTTTCAATATTGGTCCTTTAGTAAAGTTGACCATTATTAAGAATTATAAACCGGAAATAATTTGTGAATTATTGAGTTCGTGCTTTATTCTCAAGCTTCGTTCATGTGGGTTCATAAGGTCCCAATGATACATATTTAGAAGAGATTAATTGAACGCAATAAATTGATTTACTCATAAAATACAAATCGTGATTTGTATAGAGAAATTTATTTTCCAAGCGAATTAATGAATAATGTGTTATTCATTAATTATTGATTTTGTGAATTAAAGAACTTTATTATTGTGATAATAATTTTTTTGAGAATTCATAATAAGAATATTAGAAAATAAAACGTTTCTCGTTTTATGTTATTCGATAACCATGAAACAATTTAATAACAAGTTATTAAATAGATGAGAGTTCTAAATTAAGTCGAATTTGAAAATTAAATCAAGGCAATTTGGGAAACAAAATTGAGAGACGAGTAGGACATAGGGGTCGGCCATAACATGATTTTGGGCTGAATATTGATTCAAACAAAATCTCACATGAGAGCCCATTAACAATGTCTATAAATAAAGGATTTGAGGAAACCCTAGGTCAAGCTTTTGCTCTCTCCCTCTCCCCTCTTGGCCGACCAACCTATCACCCGAGATGACGAAATTTCGTTTCTTGTTTTCTCGTGTGCGTTCATCTCGAGCCCACACTCATCTTCTCATATTCTTCTTATGTCATCGTTGAATCAACTTGTGGTTGTTTGGTCCATTTTTCATTAAAATTTATTTTTTTGGAAATCTCACCTCCGAACCAAAGATTCGATGAATCTGACGAAACCGAGTCCGGAAACCCTGAACTCTTTCCGAACCCATTCAAGTCAGTTCATTACCAACGCAATGCAAAAAATGGCGTCTCGATCTGAGCTTCCATGAGCTCTCAGCATCGTCGCGAAGTTTGGCCTGCGATCTGTCTGCGCCTGTCCGCGCCCGACCGCGCCTCAGCGCCCTGCAAACCACATCTCCCGCCGCGGGGCCTCCGAGCATTGCCTGCAGCCTTCAGCGACGTGCCCAGCCACTGCCGCCTGCTGCCCGCTAGCCAAGGACCGTACGCCACCTGCTGTACGTAATTGAATAAATAATTAGTTATTTATTATTACATTTATTTAATTAATCATATTATGTTATTATATGGATAATAATATATTTTGATGATTCAAATAAATAAAACATGAAAATAAATATTTTCTCATTTCGTACGACTTTGAAGAGTATGAAAATAATTAATGATTTGTCATTAAATAAATGAGATGTTCTAAAATAATTAAATATTATTTTAGAAATAAATCAAATAAATTTGGAATGATTTTTGAACATTATGTCCGGCCATATCTAGGGTAGAATGGGCTGGAAAAATGTTTAAATGGATTATAGAGCTTTGACTAATGGGCCATTATTTGATTTTGATCTAACTTAAACTCGTTCTCTCTGAAATAAAAGAAGCGCTTATTTTCTCTCTTGCCCTAGCTCTCTCACGCGTGTTCTCTCTCCCCCATACCTCTTGGCCGATTGTTTTTGTTCTCCCTAAGAGAAAACACACGGCCAGATTCCCAAAGAGAAAAAGAGAGAGAAAAATTTGATATCTCCCTTAAGCTTTGGTTTATCCCTTCATCACTTGTTCCCACAAAGGGCCCACTCTCATGATCTCCCAAAACCTCCTAGAGGTATATCATTGAATCAACTTGTGGTTGTTTGAGTGATACTTGTTTTATAGGGCCGGCCATTTTTTGGAGCAACGGAGCTAGTACGGTTTTCGTGATATCCTAGGCGCGCGTGGGAAGGAGAATCGGCCGAGAACTTGGCCGCACATCCCGAAGCAGAATCTCGCAGATCCGAACCTCGCGTAAGTATCCTTGAAACGAATTGGATCTGAATATAATAATCGTTACAGGATTGTTAGTGTGTTTAGATCATTCGTTTGTATGTTTGAATAAATTTGTTAACATGTTTTGAAAGTTATTGACATGCTAAATTATATTTAATGACATGTTATTGAATATGTTATAAAAAGTGTTTCAACATATTAAATTAAATTATGAATTTTTTCCATATGTAGATATGTTTCATAATTAATTAGGTTAATTGTTAACTAAATTTCAACACTTGGCTCGTTTGATAATTGAAGTGGGAAAAGCTTAAAACGGATCATCATATGCAATTCTAGGGGCCAAGTGTTTTTGGAAAAGAGCGGAACGACCAACAACATCAAAGATGGTTGAGCTAAAAATAGTTAAGCTGTCAGGTTGCAACATTTAGTCTTGATACCATAATTAATTATTTTGCCAGATCAAGCGACATATTAATAAGTCCACAAATTATATTCGGTAATTTTTGTATATAAACAACTAAACTATAGTCAATTTAGATATACTCAATGTTTTGTAAACAAGTAGTAAATAGTCCGTGAGATTCGTTTAAAGACGAAAAATGATCAAAAAATTTAAAAGATTAAAATAAATATAAAGGGTAAATTGGACAAAAAATTAACTGTAAATAAATAATAGTAGCTATTTACGACTTATTTACAAAACGTTTAATATATCCAATTTTTTTATGTTTGAATTGGGTATAGAGCCCATTTTTTTAATTATATTTTGATAATAGAACGAGCCTTGCACAAACAAATATATGATCATGTAACTAATATTATTTTAAGGCAACTTCACTTCACTTCTTTTTTTTTTCTTTCCATATCTATATATACTAGTTAATCTCTTCTGTCAAATCTCCTTCCAAAACTATTATGTGATTGTAGATTAACTGTAATTTCCCTTGCGTTCTTTACGACACATCCAATGGTATCTCTCTTCCCAACATCTTCCAATATCAAGTCAATAAAAGAGAAGCACATGGTGTCTAATAAAAGTTAAACTTTCTCATCAACTTCTTACATGTCTTCTTATACGCTGATGTGATATGTATGACGACTTGGATAATGTTATACTTACCAACATTGCTATGCACATCAAAAATCACCTTGTAAGTGTATTTCTAGCTCTTGATTTGGTCGGGCGCATCGGACGATTAAAATAAATAGTCTAACGAGCATAATACATCATGAAGTTGACGATACTCAATCCCATTGGTCTTGTCCGTCCATTCGAATATTATGGTGCACCCATACTCTTGCTACTCTGCTTGGTGATTTTCAACATAGGCATGTGCTTCTATTACCTCTTTTTTGAGGTACGTGTTGTGAATTTCATACAAGGTAACTTGATATTGTTAACCTCCACTTCCAACCTTCCTTTGAGATGCTAAACCTCCACTTGGTCCGGATCTACAAGTGGTTGCAACCGTTTCTTGTCGACTTCTCTTCATGATCTTGAATAGTTCACGTGTCACCTCAGCATCAAAGTCTCTTCTTGTTTTACTAGACCGAGATTTGAACATATCTTTCTCCTAATATTGTCATATACATGTCTCCGAAGTGAATGAAACTTCTCACATTGTTTTATGTTCCCTTTTGGATAGTTTCCACTCAGATGAAGTTTCATTCATATCACGCCCCCGCTTTTTGTTGACATTTCACAATAGTTACATGTGAAATTATTTAGAGTTTAGACTATTTTTTTTACAATACTTACGTATTCCGTCATCCGTGATATTTCTATAAAGCATTAAAGAATATCCAGCAAAATCCAATTTCAATTTCATAATCTCATAGTTAAAATTTCAATTTCAAAATCCAAAATGCTAATATGTATGCACCAAATTTCCATTTCATCAAAGAAGTTTCAAGCTCAATTCCATTTGATACCATAATCTCGTAATCACCTATTTTAATATCATAATCACATATTCATCATCTATTCTATCGACATGGATCACAAAATTTTCATTTCCGCAAACAAGTTTCAAGTTCAATATCATAATCTCATAATCTAACATTCGATAACCATTAATCTCGCAATCACATATTCAATATCATAGTCACATATTCATCGTCTACTCGACATTCTTACATTCAAAGTAATCTCCTAAACAACAATTTATTTTTGGAACACACTGGAAAGATTCCAAAATATAAATGTTAATCATACCATTAAAACAAACAACTTTCAATTCAAATCATTTTCCCATAAAAAATTGAAACAAGAAAGTATTTTAACGTTTTCTTGAACAACTAAACATTTCCAACGAACATATACGAAGATTAGGGTGAAATGGTGCATCCTTGATGAAAAAAATGTTGATTTATGAAGGACTTGAGAGCGAAAACTTATCGCTTGTACCTGAGTATTGCACTGAATCTTTGTCAAACTTTCACCTCTCCACGACTACAACTTCTAGGGCTTCGTCGATGAAAGTTATGCCCAAATTATCCGAAAATGATGGGTTTTAAATCTAACCCAGATGACACCACGAAAAAATGATTGAGCCGCAAATTCGACGACATGTTATTATCATTTTGACACATTGTCATAAAAAGAAAAAACGGAAAATGAAATTTGACATCCTTTAGCTGACGCAATTTTGACATCGTTTTCTAGTCATTTCCAGAAATTTTAAGTCTTATATATACATATATATATATATACACATTTCAGAATTAAAGTTTAAGACAAGAAGAAATTTATATTACTATTTTTTATCTTTGATGGATATACACATTATTTAGTTCCTGGTGTTCAAGTAATATCTAGGAAAGCATTAATAGCAGATATACTAAATTAATTTTTGGAAGAAAAGAATCTTAAAATCAACAATATCAAACAGTAGATATAGTGTAGCTTTAACTTCTGATATATGGACTGGTCAAGTTAAAATGGATTATATGAGTGTTGTTGTTCATAACATAGATGATGAGTGAAATTTGAACAAACGTATAATAGCATTTAGGAGGATAGAAGGATCCTATTCAAGTAAAAGTATTTTAGATATCATGGTTAGTCTATTAGAAGAATGTGGTTTAACACGTAGGATTATATTAGTAACGTTAGATAACGCCACAAATAACAATGCTATGGTAAGAGAATTAATAGAAAAACTACAAACTAACGACTCTCATTTACATCAACAATGTGCAACTCATATAATCAACCTTATTTTTCAAGCAGAGGCAGCTAGTTATGACCCTTCAATAAACAAAATTAGGAACTATATTAGTTGGAATAATAGCTCAACTAGTAGAGTAGACGAACTTAAAAGACGTCTTAGGCATAATGATCTCCAAGAACGAACATGGTATTTAGATAACAAAATTAGGTGGAACTCAACCTTCTTAATATTAGCAAACTTTTTATCTTTAGGTTACGTAGAAGTTATTGTAGCTTATATTAACAATGAACATGGAGAAGATTCTATTTATGATTATGATATTAAAATGGATGAGTCATTTGTTTCCTTTCTTGACATCTTTTATAAAGAAACTTGTTATCTTTCCGCCGTTTACACTCCTACTTCTTTTTTTGGTTTGCATACTATTACAGCAATTGCACTACATTTAGACAAGTATAGAGATGAAACTATTTTCAAAAATTGTATTAAGGCAATGGAAACAAATTTTTTAAAATATTGGTGGGCTGGGAAGGTTCATTTGCTTTACGGTTTGGGAATCATTTTAGATCCCCGATGTAGAATAATTGGTTTGAAAAAATTTCTTAAATACCTTAGACGTTTTTTGTTGATCAAAATTTCTTAAATACCTTAGGTGTTATCTACAATGGCACAAGACATCCTCACCATTCCTATTTCAACCGTGTCATCGGAAGCGGCATTCAGCAGCGCCGGACGCATCATCGATGACAGAAAATGTAGGTTGCATCCGCGGATGCTAGAAGTTTTAACTTGCGGAAAGGATTGGCTTCAACATCGCCATAGAACCCAAGAAACATTTCAAAACTTTGATATTGTAGATGATTTTGATGTTGAGTTTTCAAACATAAGATTCAATGGTTAAACATTTATATTTTTATTGTAAAGGGATATCCCGACCCTTGTTCAGAATTTTTTTTTGTTTATAATTGATGGAAGGGGTACTCTTTTTTCTTATCGTCGCCCCTTTTTAAGGGTCGGTAAGGTTCTTTAAGAGGCCCATTTTTATTTTACATGAGTCTAAATTAATTTTGTTTGTTACTCCATTTAGTTTAAAACATTATAATTACATCTTTTTTTCATTCCAACTCCTTCATTTTAATTTTTTTTATACAGACCGAGACCGGGAGTCCCGACCTCCCGCTCAGTCTCGTCCCGGTTTAAATCGGGACCGGGACTCCCGTCTCGGTACCAACCAAGAGTCCCACGGGAACGATACCGGGAGGTACCGGGACTCCCGGTTGGCCACATTTAGATGTGGTACTCGTAATCATGAATTTTTCTCTGTAAGGGTTTGGTTTGGCTGTCTTTAGGGGTTTGTGCATGGACAATTTAATTTTCTTCGTTCCCGTATAGCCCTTAAAAGGGCTCCTCAAATCAAACTAATTTACACAAATAAAAAGTTCAAATTTTATTTACAAAATATAAAAAAAGTGGACTACAAATAATCATAAATTACAACAAAATATAATTTGAATTATTAGTCTGTAAACAAGCCGTCATATTTATATTTGAGACTTACATCTAAAAGAATATTTGAACTTAGAAATCTAACTGTACAAAAAACAGATCAAATTTGGTGTTATAAACAGTATCACATCAAATATGACGTTATACTGTTTACACAATATAATATTTATTTTACATATTTTTATATCAATAATACATAAAGTGTATAAATATTTATAAAACATCAAAATTCATAAATTGTTTACAGAAAGACATAAAAATAAATTTTATTAAAACATAAAAAATTTAAACACATCAAAATTAAAATGAAATACACTAAATACATTAATAGAGGTCTTGTGAATGAATATACTAATTCTGATAATTAGTATGATGTAATTTATTTTTCAAATGTATATAATTTTTATGTTGATTTTTTTAAGTAATGTAAAATTTATTTATTTAGTTAGTTAACTTTTGTTAAATATTGGTAAACAATAATATTTTATCATTTAATTAAAAATACAAACATTATAAATATTTATTAATATACAGATGATATATTTGTAGTGTGAAATTTGGTGCTGTGATTGAAGATGGAAAAAAATAAACACTAAATTTGGCGTTGAATCAACACCGAATTTAATGCTATGAATTGAATATGGTCTAATAACACACGAAACTTTGGCTGCAGACATGCGGAGAGCTACGTCAAAAGAAGCGGCAAGGGAGGTACTTCGGACGAGCAAGTTTAAGATAGAAGCCTTATTTTCTATATATTAAAATTAAATAGCATTCTTACATTAGAAGAATACAATGACAAAAATCTTGTTAGAGTTAACAAAACAAAAATTTTGGTTAAACTTGCGTTAATGTTTCAGATCAAATTAAACTTTTGTTAATGAAAATTTAATAAAATAAACATAGAAAATTAATTTGACACGTAAACACTTGTGCTATTATAAAAGTTTAACTAAACGTTAATTATATTGAAAATGAGGTAGTAAAGGTTGGTTATTTCGTCAATTTTTTGTTAAAAATTTATAGCTATTTTATGCAAAAATATATGTACTTGACTCGATTGATGATTTTTCCCTAAGGAGAGAGATATGATTAATGAGAGAGATTGATATTTGATGATTAACGAGCTTGATTTTTCACAAAAAAATAATGTTTTTGGAAATATTAACGTGATAAAATAAATAAATAGATATGAAATAAACCCTTGTATAATGCACATGAGATATAATAGACATGAGATGTTCTAAAAGGGAACGAATGTACGCTACTTTGGTTTCTTCAAATCAAATACGAGCTTTTTACTCACTCACTTGCCTGTTACTTGATGTTGAGGGTACTCTCACGAAGTTTTGTGCAGCTCAACTTCAATTTTAGGCAAGTCTTTTTTCAATTTTAGGCAAGTCTTTTTTCGCAAATAGATTTTACCTTTGACTCCAGTTTTATTTTTTTACAATCTCACATTATTTTGAATTAAGATATATATCCCCAATTACATCTAAAATGTTTTTTTCTCTCTTTGTTGTAAATTTTATCACTCCCTTTTTATGTCAATAAGATATCTTATTTAAGGTTAAGGTGAAATTGTATAGTTAAATAAGTTTTCCAATCTCGTATATATTCCACATGTCGCTTCTAAAAATATCTTTTGTATAGTCGCTTCTAATTCACCATGTCGCTTCTAAAAGTATCTTTTGTAGTAGTGACATTCCGAAATTATTTAAAACAAACTGGTAAGTATTAAGATCGGATTTTGTCAAATTACTCTTTATACCTTTCGTGTCGTTTTCAGCCTTCGGACGACGAAGAGAGAGGACAAGGGGCCCGCAGTTGACTCTTAATCAACTGAAGAAAATGACTTGTTCCCTTAAAGCCCTGTCGCGAGCGGGAGTAAGGAGATCTTCGCGAGGGAGGTCCTATCGCGAGGAAGGTTTGTCGCGAGAGAGGCTCCTCGCGAGGAAATCTCATCTCGAGGAAGGTCTTCCCCGAGGAAGTCTCGTCCCGAGGAGATCGCGTCCCAAGAGAAGGCTTGTCGTTAGAAATCTATGCGGCAGTGGTAGCGTTCGAGTGAGGATTGGCGTCAGAAAGTCAGATGAAAGGCGAAAATCACAGGATTAGTTGGGAAATCTCGGAGAATATCCTGGAACTCGTCAGAAGAGGGATGGGACAAATGAGAAAACCCTAACGGGGGGAGAAAATTATCGGCCGTCATAAGATACAAAGTTCATACTTTTGCTCTGTATTTCTTTAAGCTTACAAGCTAATAAACGAAACATACTGAGCCTTACAAACATAAATTCAATGATATTAACGGACCCACTATTATTTAACACTATCGTCGGTTATTAATACTTGTGACTGTCTAAAAAAAATCGAATTCTACAGTAAGCTGTAGGGTCATTCGTGTAATTAAAGTCAACGATTATTATATACCTCCTCGTGAAGAGAAGCTTCTGAAGCACAAGAAGTTTCATCGGCTATAGCATCAGGAGATTTTGGCGCCATGTTTTGTGGGACCCACTAGCTGTCCATCTCATTGCCAGCTCTTCGCAACATGTGCCTTCTCTTCCTCTTCCAAAACAAGCCTCCGGGGCCACCTGTAATTTTTCTCCTTATATTACAAATTTACCCTTTCTTGTTTATTCAATTACGAATTGGGAATTACACTCTCCTTTAAATTAAACATTAAAATAAATTTTTAAAAGTGTACTCTCCACATGAAACCGAATCTTTTGTAATTTCTTTTTTTTAAGGGATAAAGAGGAGTACGGTGTTTTGAAACATACAAATTGTTAACTAGTTAAAGTTTTGAAAAAAATGATTTATAGTAATAAATTAAAATAAATCAATGAATATGACATCTTTACCTTCATTTTAAAATGAATTTTTTTTAAAAAAAGTATCAAATAAAATTAAAAATCTACTTATTTAACCCACTAACTGACATAAAAAAAATTAACCCACTACATGCAGTTATTTACAATTGATCGAAATTTTAGTCTGAAACGAATTTAAGCCTGATACGAAAATAAATCAAAATTAACGCGCATAACAAATCAAAAATTTCAGAAAGATATTCATGAACAAGAACATATTTATTTTGAATTAATTATGATTGCGCGGATATCTAAAATAATGACGTTAAATAGTTAAACTTTAAAATTCAAAAACAAGAACCCGATACAACCGGTTAAGAACAAAAATTACAGCAAATAAATAATGAGATGATAAAAAAAAATAAAGCTAATATAAATATACAAAGTTGAAAAAATCGACAACAAAACTGTAATAATAACCGCTACATATCAGGAAATTAATTCCAAACAATTAATTCATTTACGAAAAAGGATATAATTGAAGGAGTCAATTATAGAACGAAATGGTCTAATTGCAAAAACACACCTCCTAAAAATGTCAGGTCTCTACGTTTTGGCTATTTATTAAACAAAATAAAAAATATGGTTAAAACACAATAATAATATTTTATTAGACTATTTGGAGTAATTTTTCTTTTGTTAATACGTACCACGTAAGTGGTAATTGGCATCTCTAGATAAACTAGTCAGTAATATTATATCACTTTTAAATAAAAAAAATCATGAGTTTAATTTTCGTTTTGCCAGAATATAAGAGTTTAGCAGTATATGCGTGGAACTTTGGATCCTACTTGAAGATATATTATTTTGGATATATTATTTTGGGTACTCTAATAGATTAGTAAATTTTCAAAATATAAAATAAAAATAGATTAGTTAATTAAAAATATAGATTTCTTTAATAATTATATTTTAGTTTATTTTGCAAAATAACTAATGAATAACATTAACTGACAAAATATTAATATTTAAAATAAGAATTATCAATTATAATTAATAATAAAAATAAAATAAATAAACGAAAAAAATTACAATAAATAATTTTATTCATTAATATATTTTAAAAAAAATTCTACAAATATTATGAGATAGTCCTCAACCTTCGTTGGTCGTCATCACCGTGTTTTCGATTAAAGACACCGCCAACTTTATCACAAATAAATTAAAATTAATGTAAGTAAGTCTAAAAAATCAAGTAAATAGAAATTACGCACATAGATAATGTCACATAAAAATATATATTACTTATCTAAAACGAATAAAAACACGGATATAATGGTCGCTTTGTGAATAAACTTTTAAAACAGACATCGCGGGAGATTGGTGTGGTAAAGTCTTGTGGATGTTTCGCGGGCAGATTCGGGGGGATCTGTGGTCGAAGACGAAATGAAAGTTGTGATGGTGGCGGTTTTTGTTGGTTTTATGGCATTTCTCAGGTGGTATTTGAAGGTGATAATAAGACAGTGATGAGTAAGTTGGAAGACTGTCGAGTCAAATCCGCGTGGAGATTATTGGAGGATTCAACCAAATTTTAAAATTTAAGTGTGAATTTTTGCTTGTAAATTTGTTTGGGCTAGAAGAGGTGTAATTTAGTTGCTCACTGCTTGGGTAAGTGGGGATTAATTTCTACTGATTTTGGTATTTTGAGTTTTGAGAATTCTCCGACCTTTGTTCAAGATGTGGTGCTGAAAGAAATGAGGAAGATCCCGACCTTTATTCGGGATCATCGTTTTTTTATTCGAGCTAATTTCATTGAATCACTCTTTTCACTCGTCGCACCGACACCGATGACGTGAAGTTTTAATGAGGTCTTTATTAAAGAAAACAAAACTTCGATTAATACTACTTAAAATGACAATAAAACCATCTATTAGCCGCTATTTTATCCATTGTTGTCTGCAAGTTTTTATTATATCTCTTCATTGTTGTTGTCCTACTTTTGTTTTTTAATAATTAATTATTATTGTAAGCATACCTCATACCTAATCCATTTCATTACACGCCCGCATCAGCGGTTTCATCGCCCATTTTGGCTTTATCGGTCCCAAACACAACCAACACAACGTAAATAGATCATAAATTCATAACTAATAAAATTGGGAAGAGTATTCAACTATTGAGGTAAAGATCGGCTTATTGCATTCCATTTGAAGGTAATATTTTTACCGGTATATTTATTATATAATGTCTTATACTGAACTATTAAAATTCGAAAATTGACTTGTAAAAAATTGTAGCTGCTTATGTTAAATAAATTAATAAAAGTAATATTGCCGTGATATCGATACTCAACACTTGCATACATGCATTCAAATGCTATAATATACAATTTGTTATCAAATGCTAAACGAAAAATAATTAAAATTTAATTTATTACTTTTATTTCTATAACTTAATAATAATAAGTTGTGATGTCAAGTAAAAGAACAAATCACAAAGTTTTAGTTCAATGGTACAAATGAAATGACGACACACACATGTGCACCCGTAGGCAATTGTTTTTTTCCATTAAGTATTAGGATTTAGGACACTGAGACAGTAAAAAAAAATTGAATATAATAAACTCAGACCGACAACTGAAATCGGACAGAAAATCTTTCTCAATGGATGAAGATATCAAAATCTATTTACGGTCATTAGCATTATTGTTTCTTGTTTGAGTATTATTATACTACAAACACAATTATTTATGATTGGTCCATCATTTTCCCCCAACTAGTAAAATACCACAAAAGCCGAAGATATGAACATTGGTCTGCTATCTAGAGCTTTAGCCTCGTCTCTCGACTTTGAACTTCAAAATTACGCCTCAGCATGATGTTTGGATCAATATGTCGGCTCAAAATACTTGATGTCATACCTCTATGACTTTGATGTCATGCTTCCATTTAGGATTCTCGGCCATAGCCTCGTAGACCATCCAACTTAGCTGCGCTGCCTTATGCATGTCATACTTGACAGTCGCACCAAGAACGGTTAATAATGTTAACTCCAACCACACTCTAAAAAACCAAAAATACATGCATAAAGGCCAACTTACTACATTTTATATCTCAAATTTAGTGTTGTAAATAGTACCACGCTATATTTGGAGTGATTTTATTCTCACGTCAAATCTTTTTAAAAAAATATCATTTTATATCTATAAATACTTAAAAAATATATATTAATAAAAAGACAATATAACTTAATAATATAATAATGATTAATATTATTTTTGGTGTTATAGTTGGAGATGAAAAAAATTTAACAACAAATTTGGCGTTGAATTAACACCAAATTTGATGTTATAGTTTGGAGATGCTTTAACAGTTTTTTTTCGATAAAAAATTAGAGTAAATAAATTGTGAATTTCCTACATAAGTAATAATAAGTATTATCCTCTATTTTATTCTACATATTTCTATAAAATATTACCTCCCACTTGTACGTATATGAATGAAAATTGTGATATCCGTTTGTACATTATCCATTTGTACATTCCCTAGTTAGACACATGACCTATTTTAATCTCAAATCTTACAAAATGAAGCAAAATTATCTAATAATTACCTTATAACAATTATTTAGCTAACTAGCTAACATAAACTTACGAAATTTGGAAATAGGCAACGGTTTATATTATTGTTGTAAATGATCATACAGTTTTATTTTCAAACTTCATTACCGATTTTACCTTTTCAATTTTTGTGATTTTAATTTTGAAATTTGAAATATTTTCGTTTTGAATTCTCGTGTGATAGTTGTTTAACATCTAATGCCATGGAATTTAAATGATAGTTTATTAATTATTAGTTGACCCAATTATTTAAATCCTGTAGATTAGGAAACTATAATTAACTACCCAGAAATGGTCATAATTTACTCGGTTAATTTTCTCTATTGTTGAACGTTTCTCTCTTTTTTTTTTGGAAAAAATCAAATTTTGGGAAAAATTTGACCATTCGAGAATGAAATTATTTGATGGAGTTTGTTCTCTCTACAAGATTCGTGCTTTTAATTTCGTTGAATATGCCAATATTTTTATTTTTATTCCCAACCCAATTTTAACGTTTAATTTTTTTGGCAGTCCAATTTTATTCTTTACTATTTTAAATTTCTTACACGCTATTGTTCACCGTTTCATTATTTTTTGAACTTTCTTTGTTTGAAAGAACTAAAAACTATATTTTTCTCTCTTGGCGGTCGAGATGAAATTATTTTATGAAGAATGATCTTCCTCGAATGAATCAGGTATATTTTCGTTTATATGTAAATTTGTTTGTTATTTCGAACCACCATTTATGACAATTTTTTTTGCAGTTAATTTGTGTAAGCGTCAATGCTCACAGTCCCAGAAAGATGATTTGGTTAATGATGAAGGCTGTAAATCTTCAATATTATTTTATATGATGACACAAATTTAAAGAATTTCCCTATGAACATTGATTTAAATGTATCTGTGAACAAATAAAATAAATACTTAAAAGTACAACAATGTTCAACTTCCATAATAGCTTAGTAACATGCATTTAAATGACATGCAAATAGATGTAAATACCATGTAAAAGACATATAAATGATATAAAAATTAACATAACAATGTACTACAAAAAAATCTCGAGTTTAAAATAATAATAAAATTTACAAGATGAATTCATTTACATGCAACATTGTTAGTAAAACGTTTTCATCGAAACTAAGACTTTTTTTTGCGTAAATGTGACGATTTATTTTCTCTTTTTGTTTTTGTAGTTTTTCTTTGCGATTTTGATTGAGTAATTCACTCAATGCATGATATTGTTAGCAATATTACATATAATATTGTTCGGGAATGTAAAGACATAAGCAAAGAATTTTAAATACTAAACCGGAAACTGAAAGATTGGAAAGAAACAAGTTGAGGCTCGTTGGACAGTTTTCTTAAAGCTTTTTATCGTCCTCCACAGGTGCAGGATTACTTGAGCGACAACCTCCCAAGATACAACAACTTTGAGACGAGTTTAGCACCACTTGAAACGTCTCTGGTGAACTAGAACCTGAAGTCGAACTTTCACCGGACTACAAAAAAAAGCAATTTTTGCGTGGGAGAGAGAGAGGAGAGTTTGAGAAAGCAAAGCTATGTCTCAAGTGTTATTTTTGTGCACTTCGAATGAGAGAGAGAGGCTCCTTTATAGGCTTAGTAGTTCGGTTACAAGCATGCAAACGTTCAAAAACGCTCATGGTTAATGGCACCTACCTCCGGCTATTAAACCTTTTTTTAATGCTTACCTAACTCCCTAAAACCGTCCCTTAATGCTCATCACTCCCTAAAACCGTCCTTGGACGAGTAAAGTTTTATTCCCAAAATAACACACAAGTTATTTGTGGAATAAAAACTTATTTGAAGTGAATTTTGTAATAAAAAGATAAATATTGGGCCCGAAAAGCCCCAAGGCCCAAGAACAGCCCAAATTACCAAGTGCCAAGATCCAAGATCCCGGGGCCGGCCCGGCTCGGTTCGGCGGCGGCGCGTGTATGTGTGCGCGAGAGGTTAGAACTAACCCACCTACACTCTCCTCGCATACACTTAAATGTCATCTTAAGGAGGAGATCCCTTATAAACACTTCACGAACACACACTCTCAACCTATGTGAGACTCTTTTCATTACACAACCTCTCACTTCTCTAAACAACACATATCATATGTGATTTTTATAATTCTTAGAGCATCAATTTCTCATTCATTATAAACACGATTTCGGCAAATAAATACTCAATCTTATACCCATCGCAATGAGGAATAAGAATATGGAAAATTATCCAATTCCGATGAGTGGACCCCACTCAAATATTTGACCGAAAATCATTAACGCACTATGTAAAAACACTCTCTTTACATTTTATTCCAACAGTTCCCCACATGAATGAAATTGTATACGACAATTATAAAGACACGACACGACTTACGTCGGTGAAAGTTTTGTGATCAATACTAGTATAAGATAAGTAGGTAAAACATTTGAACCTTCCCTTGGTAAGATATGTCATCTTTACTGACTACTCAATAGACACGATGTCCTTGAACTGTTAGTCATTTTGTATAAACGATAAATATACCCCCCGCTGATATCTTCTTGACACAGGTTTTGTTCTCATGCTTATGTTTATTTTGACCATGAAATTTCTCTTGGTTCGGTAAGAGTTTCTAAAAAAATAAGCCCTATTAATTCTCTTTCGAAGTGGCCCCACTTCTCTCTCACATAGGTGATTCTTCAATCAAAATTGATCCTGCATTATTCATTCGGATTTTCAACAATCCAGTTTTTTAGAATCACTAAAAGCTATAAGCTTAACCTCGTACGGGAATCACTGTATAATAGAAATATGAGCAGGGTTTTCCCCCACAGTGACCTCGCTTAGCCATTGAAAATTAGGTTGTCCCTTTGAACCAAGATCTCGAGATCTCTGGTCATTATGGTTGGGTTTCCTTTGCCTTAGCTTTATTAGCCATGGGCTTTAGTCTCATTCCTTTCCATGTCTTCTCTACTTGGTCTCTGTTTAACCCTTTGGTTAATGGATCCGCAATATTATCATTGGACCTCAAATAGCCAATACATATGATTCCAGACAAAAGAAGTTGTCTAATGGTATTATGTCGTCAACGAACATGTCTAACTTTAACATTGTACATCACACTGTGTGCTCTACCAATAGCATATTGGTTATCACAATATACTCATATTGCAGGCACAAGAGTATTCCAGTTAGAAATATTTTCCACGAAATTTCCAAACCATTCAGGTTCTTCTCCACATTTATCCGATGCAACGAACTCAGATTCCATCGTTGATCTAATTATCACTATTTGGGTGATTTCCAAGATATAGTTGCACCTCACAGAGTGAATACATATCCACTAGTGGCCTTTGAATCTTGAATATCAGATATCTAACTCGCATCAGTATAACCTTTACTTCGGGATATCTTGTATAGTTTAACTCGTAATCTTGAATGAATCGTAGATACCGAAGTATTCTCACGATTGTTTTCTAGTGTTCAACACTTGGATTACTCGTCTATCGAGCTAATCTACTAGCATACTCTATTTGAGATATACCTTATCCTTTACTCTTAGACAAGTGTTGACTTATGTCAATTGGAGTTCTAGAGATTCCAGAATCCTTGTTACCAAACTTGTCTAGAATTTTATCAATATAGTGTGATTGATCTAGGAGAATTATGTTCTCCGTCCGAAAAATCTTAATCCCTAAGATTACATCAGCAAGTCCTAGATCTTTCATATCAAACCTCGAGTTCAAGATATCTATTGTGGACTGTATCATGCGATCAGTGCTTCCCACGATGAGCATGTCATCACATATCCTTCATTAGTGATCTTTAATATATACACATTTATCACACTCGTTGATTTTAAATCCATTTGACATCATTATAGTATCAAAATTCTCATGCCATGGCTTTGGGGCTTGTTTAAGGCCATAAAGCGATTTGACCAATTTACAAACTTTCCTTTCTTGTCCACTAGCAATACAACCCTCGGACTGAGCCATGTAGATCTATTCCTCAAGATCTCCATTAAGGAAAGTTGTTTTCACATCCATTTGATAAATTTCTAAATTCCGCGTCAATTGCAATTACCAATCTTATGGATGTTATTCTCGTCACATGAGAATAAGTATCAAAGTAATCCAATCCTTCTTGTTGTCTATATCCTTTGATAACAAGTATTTCCTTGTACTTATCAATAGTACCATCGACTTTCATCTTCCTCGTCAAGATCCACTTTAAACTAAGTGTTTTACTTCCAGTAGGAAGATCAACCAACTCCCAAGTATGGTTTTGTAAGATAAAATCTATCTCACTTCTTATGCCATCTTTCCATAAAGTAACCTTCAACGGAGTTTACAGCCTCCTTATATGATTGAGGTTGAGCCTCAAGCATGTACGTCAATAAATCAGTTACAAATGATTTTTCTACCCTTGCTCGTTGGCTTCGTCTAAGTCTTTCGGACTCTTCAGTTATCTTGTCCTCAGACGAGTCATCATTTTCTTGAGTTATTTCATCAATATCATCAAGAAATTGATTTGAAGAACTCAATTCATCTTACTTAAACTTATAAGTGTTAGTACAGATTGGCATTGTTGCTTCGTCAAAACCCTGATGTCCCTCCAGTTGTCCCTTGCTTCTCAGACGACGTTGTCCCTGTCATCCTGTACCGTCTTCCCAGTTGCTTTTTGGCGCCAGTCTATTATCCGCTGGTTCCTTGGTTACCTCGGACTTCTGACATGACACTGGAGTATATAAACCCTCTCACGCAACATCTAGGGTTTATGCATATTTTTCTAAGACGCCGCCTAAGCAAGCTCAACCTTTGCTTTTCTTCTTGCGTTCTTCGTGTTCTTGGAATAGCTTTAAGAAGGAAAAGCTTTTCTGTAAGTGCATCTTTTATTTACCTTCCTTGTTGTAAACATTATCTAGGACGTGTTCCTAACAAGTGTGACTAAGTGAGAAGTGCTCACCCTAAGGGGGAGCCTTAGGTAGATTCACTTTGAAAGATAGGAAGTGTTAGGTCAAAGAATCCGTGATGTCTTTGTGTAACCTTTGTAACTTTGCTCTTTCATTATAAAGTAATCTAAGTCACCGGGATAAGCTATCCCCCCAGATGTAGGCAGTTGCCGAACTGGGTTAACAACATGCTTGTGTCTTTTACAGTTTGATATTTGTGTTGTAATCTTGTGTGACAGGAACATCTGTTGTATCATATCAGTCGATCACAAGATTCCTCCTTTTCAATAAGGAAACATATGTTCAAAGAACGAATCATTTTAAGATTCCATAATTGAATCTTTGTGTATATCAAGGTTTTTCAAATCATACACAATGAATCAATATGCATTACTATGGTGTGCATATCTAGTGAAGACACAATCTACCGTCTTTGATCCGATCTTTATTTTCTTTGGAAGAGGAGCCATTACCTTGGCTAAGCACCCCTACATTCGTAAATATTTATAGGAAGGTCTTTTACCTATAAATAATTCCGATGGAGATTTATCCTCCTTCTTCCGGAGTATCTTGTTCAAAAGATAATTTGTAGACAAGATTGCCTCCCCCCACATTTTTTGGGGTAACCAAGAATGTAACAACATCGCATTCATCATTTTTTTGAGAGTGCGATTCTTTCGTTCAGCAACATCGTTCGATTGAGGATAATAAGGAGGAGTTACCTCATGAATAATACTATGTTGTGCAAAATGCCCCAAATGGTTCAACATATTCACCTCGTCGGTCACTTCGGACCTTTTTAATCTTCTTATTAAGTTGATTCTCAACTTCTAATTTGAAGATAGATAATTTTTCAATTGCCTCGTCTTTGCTCTTAAGAAGATAAACGTAAAAATATTTTGTAAAATCGTCGATGAAAGTCACAAAATATTTATTACCTCCTCTTATTGGCATGAACTTTAAATCACATAAATCGGTATGGATTAAGTCAAGGTTCGTTACTTCTTTCAACACCATGAAATGAAGTTCTTGTTAATTTTGCTTCAACGCAAATTTCACATTTATGTTTTGAGTCAATTTTAAACCTTGGTATACAATCCAAGTTAATTAATTTTTTCAGCATGTCATAATTCACATGACCAATTCTACCATGTCATAAATTAAAAAACTCAATTATATAAGCGGAAGAATCATTCTTATTAATTTCATTGGCTTTTAATGGCAATTACATTCATCTTCAATATGTCATTCTTAATATAGCATCTGCCCACATACATACCATTCTTAGATATACAATATTTTGAGACTCTAAAATCATCTTAAAACCATGGTTACATAACACAATCCCAAAGATGAGATTCTTCCGTATGTCAGGCACATAGAGCACGTTGGTGAGCTTCAACTCCTTCTCGGATGTCATCTTGAGAAAGACGCTGCCCATCCAATTCACTTCAGATGTGGCGGAGTTGCCCATGAACAACTTCTCGCCATTTCCGTCGCCTTGAAAGTGGAAAAAAGTTCTTATCCAAGCATATGTGGCGGGTTCCTCTAGAATTCAGCCACCATTCTTTCGGGTTCGAGTCCACCATGTTCATCTCGGAGGCCACCGCGCCAAGGAGCTCGTCATCGCCTTCAACAACATTCGCTTCCCTCTTCTTCTTTGGCTTCCTTCAGTCAGCAGCCCTGTAACCTTATTTGTCACAATTGAAGCATTTGTCAGCGAACCTCGACTGATGCTTCTTCTTCTTGAAATATCCTCCCTTCAGCCCAAGTTTATGGGCGAGTTTCTTTCCCTTTAGGCTCTCGCCATGCTCGATGACGTTAGTGTTGGAATAGGTCTAGGCTTAAGAAAAATTATAATTAATCATATTAATAGCGTAATATAAAATTTCTTTACAAGTAAAACAATTCTACTAACCTAGGCGAAGTGTATGAACATGTATATATTATTTAAAATTACTTGAACGCTAACCTTTCTTGTAACTTGATCGTGGAAGAGTCTTGAGAAAGGTAAATCGTCTCTTGCTCATTACCTTTACACCTAAATATGAACTCGAGAAACCTAAGGTTTCTATTACATGAGTCTTTAGAGGTTTAGAAAGATGTGTATGTGGGCACAATTAAACACAATAACCCAAGAGCAAGTTTATGAACTAAAGATCTAATTTAGCCTAAGTCTAATGTGCACTTAGGTGCCAAAAATAAAAGGGATTTGAGAGAGAGAGAGAGACAGAGGTGTTATGGTCTGCCAAAAACAAGAGAGAAGCAAGAGGAAAAGACCAAATTTCCAAATCTCTATGTGAACCTCTATTTATAGGAGAAGGAAATTTTTTTCTATAAAGGTCAATTATGCATTCATGATACAATAATGCATTCATGACACAATTTGGATTTTTTTTTTCTCCCCTTTCTCTTCTAATATGGCCGACCATCTCAAGCTCAAGAGGAGGAAAATTTGTTTCCTCACTTAGCTTATTTGTTTCCTTCTCAAGGAAATTCATTTCCTCTATTCCTTTTGGGTAGTTATTTTTATAATTAAAGGCAAAAAAGTCTCTCCTATATGATGCATGTTGGCCAAACTCTACACTAGGGAAGGACATCTAGATGCTTCCTTATTTCTTTTAAGACAATTCTTAAAATACCTATTGTAGGATTAATATTGCACAAATAATGAAACTAATTTCATAATGCCTCAAACGACTTCTCGGCTTTAGAAATTAATTTATATTTCCATCATATGAAAATATTCAAAATCCTATTTTGACATTCATATCATTTTATGTCGATGTGGACGAGAAAAAGTCTAGTTCAACACTTAAACTTATTTTGACTTAGCTTCTAGTTTAACACTCCAACTCTAGTCACCTGTAATAGTGACCTTATGGATCCAAATGAAAAAGCTTGAGCTTCTATACTCGGACTCAGAAGTTCACAAACCTTTTCCGAATATTGGCTTACTATCAACTGACTCGACTAAAGAGTTGACACTGAGAATCTCTCGGTTCAAATAAATTTATTTTCTAATCAAATTCAACTTAATAATATTAAGTGGATCCATTGAATGTTATCTATGTTTACCCTTCATAAATATCATCAACTATATGGGATTTATAAAATTACCATTTTACACTTCTAGTTGTTATTTCCTAAACTCCTTTGTTACTTGTGAATAGGTTAGAAACAATGTATTGACGAGGAGCTAACACGTGACATTGTTTCATCCAAATAAAGTCGCTATTTAATTTTTTGGATACCGCGCGGTTCATTTATTCACAATCCAAGTAATAAATCATGAGGTGATATATATTGCATTTCAGCAATCTTCTACATGAATTTCATATCTATGAGAACTTCATAAAACTGGTCATGACATCTTCATTACTTAATATCTCACCAATTAGTCTAGTCTAGATCACTTAATGGATCTAGAATTTGACTTTCTCAAATGAGAATATTAAAACTATGAAATGAAATGTCTCATATCAAGATTTAGGTAAGCATGATGCAATTCATATTTAGTGACCTTGAGACAGAAGAGGTTAAATAGTTTGTTCTTACATTGTCTCTAAAGGTGCACTTGTCAATTCAGTATCTTCAAAAAATACACTAGAAGAACTATAGAGTTCCTAACTCTCTATGCCTCATAACCAGACATCATAGATTCTTCCAACAATCATACTATGATCAATAGTTCGTTGATCTTTAGATTGTGAATATTTCATTTCAACCAAACCATGAAGAGTTTGTTCACGCAAATCTACATTTGTCTCTTCATACATTGTTAAGTTTGATTAAGGACTATATGAGTATTTAATATCACAAATCTTCAAACAAATGAAAAAGTAATGAATGAACGTTCAACTTTTATTACTTTAATATGCAATTACAATAAGGACTTATAAAGATTTATATTACATCAATATGTAAATAAATAATCTTCTTGTGTGCATCTCTGCCAACAATTTATACCTCCTTCGGGAGATCAGGAACAGGAACAAGGGGGATCCTTGAAACAGGGCGGGCCATAACAGGCTGAACTCATCCCTTATCCGGGATCAATCGCCAATAATGATACCGATCAAACTTTTTTGATCCAAAGAACCCAAAGTCATCGTCGGAGTCAAAACTTGAATAAATTTCGACCCGAGGATCAAAATCCCGGCGGGAATATAATAATCACACTCGGTCTCATCCACGAGATAAAAATTCATAACAAAAATAAATACCTACAAATAAAGTTCCAAAAAAAGGATGAGGAAGAAGAAAACTTACGAAAACGAAAAGCTTTAAGAAGAGCTCTGGGAGTACCGAAGAAGCTGCATAGATGAAAAGGTAAGAAATGGCAGGTAAAATGTGAAAAAGACATCTCTGCCAACAAACTCCCACTTGACTCAAAGAAGATGAGAGTAGTCCTTCAAGCCTAATATGTCTCGATGTTGGTCGAAGACCTTGTTGGATAAGGTCTTGGTGAAGGGATCTGCAAGGTTGTCTACCGTTGGGATCTTCTTCACCTCCACATCTCCGTGTTGCACGATCTCTCTAATCAAATGATATTTCCTCTCAATATCCTTAGAGCGCTTATGGCTTCTAGGTTCCTATGAGTTAGCAACAGCCCCACTATTATCACAATAAAGTGTCATGGGCTCGTTAACATTCAGAACGACTTCCAAGTACTTAAGGAATTTTCTAAGCCATACAGCCTCTTTGGATGCATCACAAGCAGCCACATATTTTGCCTCCATGGTAGAGTCAGCAATGCAAGATTTCTTGATACTCCTCCAAACAACAGATCCACCATTCAGGATGAACACAAATCCTGATGTGGATTTCTTGGAATCCCTATCCGCCTCAAAGTCGGAATCGGTATATGTCGTCATAGTCAGGCCAATACCTGAGTATGTAAGCATCAAGTTCCTAGTTCTCCAAAAATACTTCAGAATATGCTTAACAACAATCCAGTGCTCGAGTCCAGAATTTGACTGGAAACGGCTAACTACGCCAACGGTGAAACATATATCCGATCTAGTGCACGACATAGTATACGTGAGACTTCCCACAGCTGAAGCATAGGGAATATTTCTCATGTCCTTAATCTCTTGTGCAGCCTTGGGAGACTAGTCCTTAGATAGTAAGACTCCATGTCTAAAGGGGTTTGGCATTTCTTAGAGTCTTGCATAGCAAAGTGATCCATCACCTTATCTATATAAGATGTTTGGGAGAGTGACAAGGTCTGATTCTTTCGATATCGAAAGATTTGAATCCTCAGAATGTACGCAGCTTCCCCTAGATCCTTCATGTCAAACTGCTTAAGTAACCAGATTTTAACCTCAGATGATTTACTTACATCATTACCAATGAGTAGTATATCATCGACATACAATACCAGCTTCCCCTATTCAAAACCGACGCTTTTAATAGTTTCATCGAATCTAATATTCTATGATCTAGATGCTTGCTTTAACCCATAAATGGATTTAAGCAACTCAAAAACATTGGTTTCTTGACCACATTCCACGAAACCGTCTGGTTTAGCCATGAAAAATAGCTCGTCAAGATTGCCATTCAGAAAAGCAGTCTTGACATCTATTTGCCAGATTTGTAATCGAGAGCGGCAGCAAGGGATAAAAGTATGCAGATGGATTTAAGCATTGCGACTCACGAGAAGGTTTCTTTGTAATCGATACCTTCCTTTTGTGTGTAATTGTTATAATTTATTTAAAAAATTAAATAATATAATTATATTACACATCCTATGTGGCGAAAAAATATAATTAGATCTACATATATTAAAAAAAATTTAATATATTTAACAACCTAAGCCATTAAAATTTAATTACATGTTTAATAAACAATTTATTAAAACACACACTCAACAATTAAAATACTAACAACCTATATAAACATTTTATATATTATTAGCAATCCAAATCGTTAGAGAAAATACTTACAATTGAGATTGTAAATAATCCCGACGTTGCTCGCTATCGTCGGAATGCCACACCGAGTCTTAAGGAGAAAACATGATTGCCGGACAGGGCTGTACGCGCACTCGCCGGACTGGGAAGTCTTCCTCGCCGGACAGGACCTTCGCCGGACTGGGAAGCCTCGCCGGACAGGACCTTCGCCGGACTGGGAAGTCTTTGAACCTAGGACCGCCGGACAGGAATTTGATCGGACATAACCTGGTCGCCGGACAGGAGGCTGGTCGCTGGACAGGGAACTCCTGGTCGGACTAGGACAAGTCACCCGACAGGACACCCCTGGTCGGACTGGGGCAGGTCGCCGGACAGGACACTCCTCACCGGACAGGACGCCCACGCGGGACAGGATGCCTTCGATGGAGTTTTTGCCGGACAGGTTGCACCAGGAACCTCCTCGCCGGACTGGACACCCCTCGCCGGACAGAGATGCAGGAAATAGATCTTGGCCAGTTTGAATCCTTTTAAAAACAATTTTTAAAACAAAAACTTCCATAATAAAATTAACAAACACCACGAATTTGAATCAACAATAACAACACGAGAATTCAATGAGATATATAGGGTGGGCTCTCATGAACTTTCGGGAATAAACAAGAGATCAAGGAAAAACAATTTTTCTTCTCTTTCTTTTTGGGGAAGGGGGAGAGAGACTTGGCTGAGTATTAGGGTTAGGGTTGGATTTGATTAGGATTTTGAGCCTTTTATAAACAGCTTTAAAATGGGCTTTAGTTGGGTCAAACTCATGATCCTAGTCACTTAAATAATTCGGCCAAAATCCCTCCTCCTACTCGTCCAAAATACATATATTTAATTCTCAAATACTTTTGATTTATTTCTAAAATTAATTTAGAACTCTCATTTTATTTAATGACATTTTATTAAAATAATTTCATATTTATCAAATAAGTACGAAATGAGAAATTATTCATTTTCTTCTTTTATTAAATTCAATTACTCAAGTGTATTATTATCAACATAATTATACTCTATGATTCAATAAACAAAATAAATAACTGATTATTTATTAAGTTATAAAGAAAATAATTTTCTCGATATAAATCACAATATATATTCAATGAGTAAATCAACAATTCTAGTTCATTTAATCTCTTCCAAGTGTCTATCGTTGAGACCTCATGGACCCGCACGAACAAAGCTTTAGAATAAAGATCGGACACAAACGTTCACAAAAATTTTCCGTCTTTTAATTCTTAATATTGGTCGTCGATTCCACTAAAGGACCAATACTTACACTCTCTCTGTTTGCATGTGTATATTTTATGTTTGATGTGAAAAATCAATTTTTCACACGATCAACGACGTACTTTACGATATTATCCTTCATGTGTATCAGTAACTAAGAGGAATGTAAAATTACCGTTTTACCCCTTGAGTTATTATTTCACTAACTCTTTTGTTATTTGTTAATGAGAAAAACATAAAGTGAGATGTCTTTACATGTCACATGTTTTAATCAAAGAATGTTCTTATTCAATGAATACCCGGCCAGGTTTATTCATTCACACTCTCATAACAAAATATAGTGTGATACTAAAGCATTTGCATTGTTTCAACATGAATTCCATATTTGTGAATCATATAACCCAATATCATATCCTTGTGACACCAACCGTCGGGTCAGATGAAACTAAAACTTAGCCATTGCCCATTGACAAATCAAATGTCACAAAGTATAATATCAATTATATATTCACTTCAGGATGAAGGTAAGTACCAAAGTACTCCTTGTATGTGATCTTGAAGCTTCGAGTGTTTAAATAGTTTTGTCTCGAGATTCTAAGAATCACTGGTCTTGTTCAATATCTTCTATAAGATATCAAGGATGAATCATAGAGTCACAACTCTCTATATCACAAGATAAGATATCATGATTCATTCAAACAATCAATACTAAGACTCGATTGCTCTATCGATCTTAAGATTGCGAACAAATGTTTAAACTAGTCACACAGGGCTATCTTGTCAAGTCTATACTTAGCACCCCTTTCATTGATGACAGTTTCAGAGCGTAGCATTCATACATAAACACAAACTTAATAAATAATAGATATTTATTAATATCAATGTATCAGCAAAATCAAATACAAAAAGTATTTCATTGTCTAATATCTCATTTGTGGGCACCAATAGTAACCCTTAGCCACTAGTTGCACTTTGAACGTCTCAACGTTCCCATCCGGACCCCATTTCTTCTTATAGATCCACTTACACCCTACAGATTCAACCCCTTCAGGTAGGTCTACAAGTTTCCAGACTTTATTGACATACATCAAATGCATCTCAACTTTCATGGCATCAAGTCAAAGGTTTGGAATAAGGCATATCTCTGCCAACAATTTTTACCTCCTTAGGGGGATCAGGAACAGGAACATGGAGGATCCTCGAAACAGGGGGAGTCATAACAGGCCGAACTCATCCCTTATCCAGGATCAATCGCCAATAACGATACCGATCAAACTTTTTGGATCCGAAGAACCTAAAGTCATCGTCGGAGTCAGAACTTGGATAAGTTTCGACCCGGGGATCGAAATCCCGATTGGGAATATAATAATAACACTCGGTCCCATCCACAAGATATAAATTCATAACACAAATAAATACCTACAAATAAAATTCCAAAAAAAAGGATAAGGAAGAAGAAAACTTACGAAAACGAAAAGGTTTAAGAAGAGCTCTGGGAGCTCTGGGAGTACCGAAGAAGCTGCAGAGATGAAAAGGTAAGAAATGGCAGGTAAAATGTGAAAAAGACATTCTCACTCCCTTATATAGGACTTTCTGACGGTCGGGATTCAGCGTATTGAAGAAGCTTCGCGCATCCATTGGCGGAAGACGAAGAGTCGCCCCAAATCCCCTTTGCCTCGCTAAGCAAAATGACGACATAAAATAAAATGTCGACGTTCTGTAGAAATTTAAACCTACAAAGCTCGGGATATACCGAGAATAAACCAGAGTAAAATTGATGAAACGTGAAATAAAACGCTCACAAAAGTTCCTTACCAAGGACTATTATATACATTAACCCAAGAAATAGTACTTCTCCTTTGCGGCATATTGCCCGTAACTTCGACGGAGATCTCGTCCAAGGCATCATATCATTTGTGCAAATATCCATGAAGCCTTCTCAAACGTCCTCCATCGTGAACGATTATCGCTCTAAACCTACCAAACCTCTTTCTCTGATTTGATCGCCAACTCTTCTCTAAAGTCTATTGATTTGTTTATTTCCCTTTTAAAGAAAAATAGAGTATCAATAATGAATTTGTTGGAACATAGAATGTAATTTATTTGATTGGTAAAAAAATCTATGATTCAATTTTGATTCTCTAAGTCTTATTTAAATTTATTATTCAATTTTGAAAAAAAATCACAACTCGTGTCTCTTTGAGATGCTTGTTTCTAAATGGACAGTTTCTTCTTCAGCGTTTAAAAAGAAAAAGAAAATTAATCAAATTTTAGTAGCTTTCAAGAAGTGCTTTTTTAGGAGTTAAACTTTCATTTGTTCATATTTCGAGAAAATGTAATTTTTGTTTTTCATTTTGATTCACATGAAAATGAATATTATGATTTAAATTTAGAATGGCATTAGAAGATAAAGTTTCCGAAGTAGTTATTAAGCTATTTCAACAATGAATTTTACTTAATCGAGATTAAATCACAAACACAAGAATAATTATATTTTGACGTTATTTTCCATAATTTGTCTCTCGTTATCTCTGTGTTACTCATTTATATCTTTGAACTTGTTTATAAATGACAATATCACTCCAATTACAATATTCATAACTAATTTGATCACTTCAAAAGATTACGACATTTACCGTTAACAAATAATTTCATACAAATTAAGCTAACATAAGAGAGAGGGCAATATATATTGCTATTCGTTCTCGTGCAACTTCAGTCATTAGCAAATATTTTGTGGTTTAATTAAAATATTAAACGTCGGTTATTTTACAAATATAATATTTGAAGAATTGCACATCTAATTTTTTTTATTTGATTTAAGCTTGGTTTTTAAGTTTTATATGGTTTAAGACTGCCATACGCGTATCATTTATATTAATAGCTATAAATACATAAATGGAATTATAATGTATCACATATAAATACCGAAATCTATCTTTAAATTTGCTGGAGACGTAAAAACATTATTTTCATAAACGTTTGTGTTGGTATTTTATATAATTTGTATTAACTATATACGTGTTATATGTAATGTGTATTTATTTTATATAAATTATTATATATAAAGTATATAAGTTATTAAATGTGAATTCGAGTGTAATAATTTGTTTTAAATGATTAACATAATAGAAAACTGATTTTTTTCTTTTCGGAGTTAAAAATAAAATATTGAATTTGAGATTATATATTTTGAATCGATCATAAAGTGAAATTTGAAGTACAAGAATTAAAGTTATTTGGTTGAAAATGCTAAATTTCAGCCAAAAAAGAATTGAGACTACCACAAACTTTAACCAAAATGAAAATTTTATAGTAAAATAAAAGAAGAATGTATAAAAGCAGCCTAGTTTTCCCTCAATTTTCCGCAAGCCTCGTATAAATATTGAATTAGCAGAAAAGGGTAAATTGGTACAGTAATAAAGTTTTTTCCAATCGGTCTCCCCGAAGGTGGGACCCATTTTCCCGTATCTTCTTCTATCTTCTCTCTCGGTCTCACACGCACATTTTACTTGTTACAGAAAAAGAAGAGTTGCTGTGTAATAATGTTAAGCAAATAAGTTTTTACCCAGAAAAGGTAGTCAGAGAGTTTAGTGACCAACTACTACTAACGACAAACACACAATGCTTCACTGTCTAATACTCATTTTCATCATCATAGTCTCTTAATTCCTTTCTTTCATTTTTCCCTCTTTCTTCTTCTTCTTCTTCTTCTTCTTCTTCTTCTTTATCACTCTTTACTGAGTCAATTAATAAGAGATTTATTCACAAACTCTCTCTCTCTGTTCGTCGAATCTCGATCCGCCATGAGGTTCGAAGCTCTCTCCGCTCTTTCTCTCATCTTTCTTCTGATTATGGCGGCGCGATCTCCGTCCGATGCGGTGCCGATGAACTGTACGGACACGTCTCGGCTGTGTACCTCGTTCCTTGCTTTCAGGCCCTCTCCGAAGCAAACCCTAGCGGTCATCCAGAGCATGTTCGACGTCCTCTCCGACGATGTCACCGTCGAGAGTCCCGGCGCCGGAATCGGAGGCTACGTCTTCGTGCGGAAGAACTGTTCCTGCGCCTCTCCGGCCGCTGTGTACCTCACCAACACGACCTTCACGGTGCCGTCGAGCCGCGGCCTGGTCGGCGAAATCGTCTCCGACGCCTACGCCGGCCTCGCCTACTTCTCAAACGACACCGCGGTTGATCGCCGGCCGGCGAGGCTAGGCGCCGTCGTGTCGCTCCGGCTTCTCTGCGGCTGCTCCAGCGGCCTCTGGAATTACCTCGTCAGCTACGTCATGGAGGACGGCGACTCCGTGGAGTCGCTCGCTAGTCGGTTCGGTGTTAGTATGGACAGTATCGAGCGAGTCAACGGAATTTCCGATCCAAACAATGTCACTTCTGGCTCTCTCTATTACATTCCTCTTGATTCAGGTTTGTGATATTGATTCCTTGGCTCAGTCTTTGATTGCTAGCTTTCTTTTAGTTAGGATGCTGCTTAGTAGTAATGTAACTGTAGGCAAATCTGTAAGGATTGACTTAAGTGATAGTCTTTATGTATCATTGGTTTTATTATATTTGGAAAAGGAAGACTATGGATTGAAATGATCTCTCAAAGGGTGAGGTCGATGAGCTCTGCCACTTACTTTGCCATTACTCTCATTAGCTTTAGATTGTGACTGCATTGAATATGTTAATGCCAATATCTGTCTGTTTTATTTTTTTCTTCCGAGTTTCTATTTGGTCGGAGAATGAGATAAGAACAACCATTTTCGTTGGGAAAGCGATGAAATCCATTAACATATCATGGAGTCGCGTTAAAAGAGAACTGTTTTGAATGGGAACTATTAACTTGTTAGTTTTTTTTCTTTTTGTAATTTTGCGTAGGACTATGTTAACGATTACTTAATTGTTTACCATGCACTAAACACTTGTCTCTTGCTGGCAATGCCTATTTTCCTAGGCAAAATTACATAATCTGGGTTCAGAGTGGCCTTCTATCACGAAGTTTTCTCATGTTTGGTAGTTAATGGTCATAAAAAAGACAATCTATTTTTGTGAAAGAGTTGCAGTACTGGGAAATCTATTTTACCCATATCAGTTTATTGACTAATAGCTTTTCTCTTGAATCATAGTCCCTGGCGATCCTTATCCTGTGAAGTTTGACATTTCGCCAACTCCTGCGCCATCTGTATCAGCTGACAGTATCTTAGGTATTGTCTTTTGCTCTAGAAAGAAGTTATTGTTTTTTTTTTTGTGTTCATGAGAAAGTACTTCCATTGCTTAGTTTTCGAGGTGGCAGCACATAAATGGATACTGATACATCTGGAAGTTCATTTTTTTTAATGAATTTTCTGGCATCTCATTGGTCTCTTCCAATTTAAAGATGTTGATTCATGTGGCAAATTCTGATGACTTGGTGACTGTTTGTTGACAGAAGCTACAGGAAATAAAAAAGCTCATGCACCTTATATCTGGATTGTGGGGAGTTTGGGCCTTGTTCTTACTCTGATTGTGATAGGCATATTGGTGTATATTTTCATGAGGTCATCAAACTGCTTCGGGGAATCACGAAGAAGTCACCCAAAAGATCCAGAGAGTAAGGATTCTTATCAGTTTCAAATTCTACGGAAGCCAAGTTTTTGTTGTGCATCAGGAAGATTCATCTGCTGCAAGTCTGGAGATTTCAAGCAGAACAAAAGCGAGCCTAGGAGCTACCAAACTAACATCCCCAAAGGTTAATTTAATACCATTGTTTTCTCAAGAAGCTTCGTGAAGTAGCTTTGTATCACTAGTGCTGTAGGAAATTTCTAGTCATTGTTAATGGTCAAATGATCATCGTGTAGTAAAAAGTGCTAATTAGAGAAATTTTTTTTGATAATTTTGCCCGTTGTAAATTCAGAAGTAAAGAAGCCATAAAAAGAAATCACAAGGAGAGGATTATCGGTGGTTGTACAGACGCTGTTGGATTGGGAAGTTTAATGCTGGATAGATTATCACTGTGCAAGAGAGGACTTTGAAAATTTCATCGCATAGGAAGTTTAAGATGCTGGAGGAGTTTGACGTTTCCAAACATTTCTGACTGGGTTTTCTTTGTATTTGAAGCTCTTGGGACGAACGTATTTGAAGTGGAGAAGCCTGTAGTTTTCTCCTATCAAGATATTCACGCCTCGTGTGAAGGCTTTTCAGATTCAAATCTTCTAGGTAGCGGGACATATGGTTCTGTTTTCTACGGTGTTCTTAATGACCAGGTGTGTGGGTGTTCTATGTAAGGTCTTTTCGCAGATGAAGTTTCAAAAGAAAAAAATAGGAGGTCTCCTTGCAGAATTGACGCTGAGTTTTATTCACGTTTCAGGAAGTCGCCATTAAAAGAATGACAGTTACAAAAACCAAAGAGTTTCTGGCTGAAATGAAAGTATTGTGCAAGGTTCATCACACAAATTTGGTAATACTGACTCTTTTTCTCAAGTAATGTTTTAAACGGTATTTTTATGGGCCATTTACTATATATGCAGGTAGAATTGATTGGTTATGCAGCGACTGATGCTGAGCTTTTCCTAATTTATGAATATGCCCAGAAAGGTTCATTAAGAAGTCATTTGCATGATCCTCAATGCAAGGGTATGATCAAATCATTGCTGTTTTTGTCAAACAATGTGGTTAAATTGGGAACTAATATTTTGTATGTGAAGTCACATCAAGATCGGTCTCACTTTTTTTCATGTATGCTCTAGTGTCAGATTTGAGTTTATATAATTTTAGATTTCTGTGTTGGTTGAAATGTTTGCGTGTATTGTGGTATTAATTCCATTTTTGACAAACTAATTTTAGGTCAGACATCGCTTTCTTGGATCATCAGGGTCCAGATTGCTCTTGATGCAGCGAGAGGTCTCGAGTACATCCACGAGCACACCAAAACTCATTATGTCCACCGAGATATCAAAACAAGCAACATCTTACTCGATGGCACGTTCAGGGCAAAGGTAAACTCCCTTGGCCACACCCTTGTATCCTCTACTTGCTAAACAATTTCACGTAGCTAACTAAACTCTTCACCATATTTAGATATCGGATTTTGGGTTGGCAAAACTTGTTGGCAAACAAAATGAAGGAGAATCTACAACAAAAGTCGTGGGTACATTTGGTTATCTAGCTCCAGAGTAAGTAGTTGGCTCATAATTACACATTGTCTTTCTTAAGTAATGCTAATTCAATCTCTTGAATCTGTCTCTGTTAGATACTTGAGTGATGGCCGCGCTACAGCCAAAAGTGATATTTATGCTTTTGGAGTTGTCTTGTTCGAGCTTATTTCCGGAAAAGAGGCAACAATCAGAACAGAAGGCATGAAAAACCCCGAAAGGCGGTCACTGGTTTCCATTGTAAGCTTTCCGATATACTCTCAACTTTTAATTGTCTTGATTTCACATGGTATTTTTTTTTTGGTGGTATGTCAAAGCTAATTTGAAGTAAAATTGCAGATGCTAGGAGCCCTAAAGAACTCACCTGACTCATTGAGTATGTCAAGCCTCAAAGACTACATCGATCCAAACTTGATGGATTTGTATCCCCACGATTGCCTATTCAAGGTAATTTTTTCGTAAACCTTATTTAGTATTACTCTCGTCGACTTTCATGGTAACACCTGCTTGTTTATGTAGATGGCGATGGTGGCAAAAACATGTGTGGAAGATGATCCGATGTTAAGGCCAGACATGAAAGAGATAGTGATATCACTGTCACAAACCCTTCTGTCTTCAATCGAATGGGAAGCCACTCTCGCGGGGACTAGTCAAGTATTCAGTGGTCTTGTTCAAGGAAGATAAGCCACTTTTTTACTACATGTTTTTCTCTTTTGAACTTCGTATTCAATCGTTATGTGATTGTGATTGTATAGTATTACTACATATAGTGGGAGCTCAAGGAAACTGGTAGTGCTACCAATATTCTTCCATTTATTTATTGATTTAACTGTTGATTGTATCACTGGCTATTGGTGGCAATTTTATATATTTAAGAACAGAACCGAGGGTTTTGAGGCCGTCGAAGGGAACACTAGTTATGAAGGTAATAATATATAATCTTTTCCAATTGTTTTTACCAATCTGTTGTTTATTCGTCGAAGCGTTTCATACTATATTGCAAATGCTACCCCCGATTTGTTTATAGTAATTTTCAAAGGCTCGGCTGTGGAGGGGATCCTTCTAGGCAATGACACATTTCCTTGGTTTTATTTATTATTTATTATTTTAATGACACTTTTCCTTCACTTGCTTGGTTACGAAGTGGGAGAGAGCCTTAAGACTGTACAATTATTGTAATAAATAATGAGGTCGACAGTCCACTTGTATAAAAAAAAAGCCAGCTATACAACCAGATCTGAAGTCTTGTTTTTTCTGTCTAAAAGGCTTTGTGCATGTTACGACGTCTAACGATAGCTTAAAGAAATTAATACAATACATATGTACTTGTCTACTGTGGGCCTCAATAAAAGAAATCATTGCATGACATCAAACTTCCGGATTTCCTTTCTTTGGTTGCCACGAGCAATGATTTCTTCGTCTTCTCTGTACACGGCTCGTTGCTTGTGCTTTTCCTCGTGATCGTTGACACGGTGAATATAGCGATCGAAATTGTCTTCATTCTCGGTATGGTCGTTCTTGTGAGCACTTCTTCGTCTGTGTTTACCCCCATTCACATTCGCATGATGGCGATGGTGGTGATGATTATGATGGCGATGATTGTAGTTATGGTCCTTGTAATGATGCTTGTTGTGGTGGTGATTTCTATGCTTTCCAAAATCTCTTCTATGGTGCTCCTCGTCGCTCCAACAGTGATCTTCCCAACAGTCGTAAACCAGATCAAACAGTCCTTTTTGGTGCAAAAGCCATAATAGCACAATCACTGCAATTTAGAGATACAATTCGCACTTAAAAACGGTATCTGAACTAGCGTACTAATTTATGTTTACATTTACCTGTTGGGATGATGGCCAAAAAGAGACCAAATATCACTAGCCAGCTCATGCATATGTATTGGATATGGCATTTGAAGTCGAAGAATCCATAGCATTTATTTCTGTCACCCAATAATTTGTTTTTATATTTGGTTGTCAAGAAAGAGAAATTCCTTGGTTCAAAACTTGCTTAGATTTGTAAATACCTGCAGGTATTCCCGGTAATGAAATCTACCAAACCGTTCCACAGTTCGTTCCAAATATTGGCAATGGACTCAAAGAAACCAGCAACGCCGTGCTTTGACGGGTGAAGAGGATTAATCTACAGAAACATAAGGTAACCTCGAAAGTGAAGTAAAAAATAAGTAAAATCACTCCAAACTCCAGTATGGAAAGAGCTTATCAACACTGTTATGGGACCTGTGTTCCATTTTCAAGGACCGTTGAAGTTGTCGAAAATTGGCACTCGGCTTCATCAACTTGGTTGTAGTCTGAGTCCTTAAGTATAGCTGAGTTCAAAACCATGTAGTGCAAGGGTAATTTGTTAATTTTAGCTTCATCTAGTAAATTTTTTGAGATGTGATCCGTTACAAGTCTTCAGTTTTTTACCTGCGCAAACATATTTTGCAGCTTGATTGGTTCCCGAGTAAAGCTTAAACGACCGATTTGTCACTTCTTCGGCCTTCAAAATAAAATATTGTTCCTGTGCAAATAAAATAAAATAAAAATAGCTGACTAAAAAAGTGAATCAAAAGTTGACTTGTATAGCAAGGAAGGTACCTCCATGAGAGTGACTTCTCTAGAGCAATCAAACTGCAAAAGAAGCATCAATTCATATCAAAACATTAGGCCAGAAAAGAGTGTTTTCAAACACTCACATTGATTATTTAAAATATCATCGAGTGAAAAGGGAATTTGAAATACCGTTAAACTATATGATGCTTCAACTTCACCGGTGTTCTTGGCAGTGACAGTTGCGACTCCGGACTGTGAAAGGGCTTCAAATGCTGGAATGTTTATACTCAAGATTTTCCCGGGACTCCTAAAAAATCGAACTTCTCAATCAACGAACTAAAAGGAAGAATTAACAAGAAATAAACTCAAACTCTTGAGGGACAAAACTTTACTACAGAAAAACAAACCGTTGAAAGACATAATCAATATCGTCAGCACTTAATTCTATCAAGAGATTTGTGTTCAAAACTTCAGTAACTCCAATGGAAAATGAATGTGTCCCTGCATTCTGTAATAACAAGAAACATTTACATATCTAATGAGTTACTATAATACAAACAAAAAAAGAAAAATAAACCTTATGGCTGAAGAAAGAAACATAACTGGGTGTTGGTTTATCCTTTCAAACCTTCCTTCTACACCATATAAAGGCAGTTGCTTTCTCTTTATTCTGTTCTGATCAGCCTTTAAGATAAAAATTGCAACAGAAAAGGGGTTTCAAAATTATAATTTGTCATTTTAATTGAACATAAAAACAAGGTAGTGTCCTATAATAATGACCTCCCAAAAGTTCCAAAGCTGGTTATGAAGGCAACTCCAAAAAGGTGAAGAGCAAAAGCTTGGTTGGTCACTGAAAGCCTCAAAACCAACACCAATTTTGTTACACTCAAGCCCATCTAATGTAAATCTCAGTCTCTCAAGCAACATCCACATTGAGAAATTCCCTCCCAAACTCTGTGGTTGACCAGGTCCTCCCTTTAAAAAAATAAAGGGTATATATATTCATATACTCACATTTGTCTACTCCTTAGATATCCATTTTACATACCTGTCTAGGTATAACGAGGTAAAAATCCTCAAATGAGGGTATATTTGTGTACCCAGCAAAATCTCCAATCAGATTAACTCTTAAGAAATTGTCACTTGATGTCGTTGTTCTATTATCTGGACCCAGAAAAACTTCCTATGATAGGGATAAAAACATATTAAAAAGGTCAGTCGAACATTGGAAAAAAATAAAAACTTTTAAAGGCAACTCTTGAAAGGAAAATTGATATTCAGAGATAACATACCGAAACTTTTGATCCAGTCTTCACCTGAATTCTAACGCTGAATCCTAAAGATCTTTGACCGATGCTAAAAACATGAAACCTGTGAGTACGTATGTGTATACATGAGATTATAAATATTGTATTGATTTAGTAAAAATACTATTTCACCAAATAAAGTTCTTGCTAGATTAGATCATACCAATCACCTGGGAACCGCACACAATGGGCAGTATTTGGCTTTCCCTTCATCCATTTATCAACTAGTAAATTGAAAGAAAAAAAAAACTCATCAACCATGGTCCACAAAATCATAATATTTTACAGATACGAAATTGAAATTTATAAATAATTTAATATACAAATTGATTATTTTTATTTTACTTAATTTATTATTACTTGGTTTTTCTATTTATTCTCCAACAAAATGGATCATATTACCGAACAATATAAAACTTACAAACATTTCCACAAGACGAAGGCAATCGGCGTTGGGGACCACAAGGACAACAAATTGGCTGCTCAGACAAATTGATAATTAAACAGGAAATTAGCAAACGCTTACAAGCTAGAAAAAAAAACCTGCTAAATAAGTAAAACTAAACCTCTAGCTAGGTAAATGTGTCAGAATTTAATCACCTGAGTGTGCTCCATGACGTGGCCATTCTCATCTCTCAACCTACACAAAACATTCTATCCTTCAGTTACTCTTACTTTAGAAAAGCGAATTTGACGATGACGTTTTAGATGTTTCTTTGCCTTTCACAGATTTGTACAACTTTTTCAGTAGCATCCGGTTCGCATTTCCGCGTTTTAACGTAATACTCTTCCGGTTTATATGACACATCCTGCAGATATAAACCGGGAATAATTAAGACGAGATGATATATTTCAAAATCAGCGATTTCCAAAATGAGTGATGTAGTATTAATTACTCGGAGGTAAGTAAGTTCATAAATGGCATAGGCTGCTGATTTGTTGACCGTCAACACCGGGGGAATTCTCAAGTTTTGCATCTTCTGCGTCGAATTCTCTTCCACTTCCACGATCTCAGCGACGATTGACGCCTCTCCTCCGCTCTTCACAAGATTCAATTACAAGAGTCTATTGTTGTCGGTGTCGAAGAAATAAAAAGAAATTAGTTTCTAGGGCACAAATGCTTACGGAGCCACTTGGAACGGCCATGTTGAGAACGATCTTCCTGGTGCAGTTGAGTTCGGAATTGGAGTCGGAAGTCTTCTCGCATTTCTCGAGCTTGGATTTTGACAGAATCTGAACGCCAAATGCGATGTGGCTACAGAAGAAGAAGAAGAAGATCGTCACATCCCAGGCTCGTATCTTCATTTCGCGAGGGTGAGAGATTCGCATTACTTTAGTTTTCTAAATAAGTATAGTTCTCTCCCCCTTTTTTCTGTCGGGTAACCGCCTCGGAGCATAACCGTCACTCCCGCCAAGCGAATTCCGGAACGGGTCTTGCAAAGTTGCAATTAGTGAAACCTTTATGCATGCAACTCCCACGTGGGAGAAATACACGGAAATTGATATTCCTATTAAAATGAACAGAACAAAATTAAATTTTGATCAATTATTAATTTTTGTTAATATTAAAGTTTAATCATTAACAAAAATTAACACTATACAAATATCTAAAGTATAACATAAATTAAATAACCTCATTAGATTTAGTCATTATATCTAAACCATACATGTAAAATATTACTGTTACTCAAATAAGTTATCTAACCTTGCGCCTCATACTTCCACATTCACAATCCCCTTCAAATATTGGTACTGATTGGTAACACTCTACTTTTAAAAAAAATGCTTTTAAAAAATTGCTTATGAAAAACAACAAAATCTATTCAGTGTTTGGTAAATTGCTTTTAATTTAGCTTTTTGTAAAATCAAAAACTCATTTAGCGTTTGTTAAAACAAACAAAATTATATAAAAACTAAACTAGTCTTGGGATAAATAGTTAAATAATTATGATTATTTGGGTGTTTAATTTATATGTACATATAAATACAAACATAGTATTTCAATTTCGGCAAAATAGACCAACAAAATGAAATTCTATATTTAAATATAATTTTTTTTATTAACAAACATATAAACTATTAATTTTTCGATTCTAATAAATTTGCAATAATCTCATCTCTTAAGTTATTAAAACAACTCGTACAAGTTCTACGCTCTTCATATTGATCTCCGATTTATTGAAAGATTTGATATTCAATAAATTTTGTCGTCAGCAAATTTATAGGGAACTTATTAAACCGTTTGAATGTGTAATATGTGCAACGATTACTTGAACGTGTAAACCATAAATGCTCGTTGTAGCGAGTTTAGGCTATTTACGCGGCGAGAAACTTATCCAATTCTAAAATGCTCGCAGTCACTTCCTCACTGTGATTAGGGGTTTACAGTTTGCGCGACATGGGCAGTACCTTGCAATACTACAAAAGATACCTTTAGAAACGACGGGGTGAATTAGAAGCGACTAGTCGCTTCTAATTAAAAGCGGCATTTTAGCTTTAGAAGCGAAACATAAACACCCAGATTTTCCCCAAAATATGAATATTTTGACTTTTAGAAGCAACTAGTCGCTTCTAATTGTTGGAGTCGACCTATTATCGCTTCTAAATACCAAAATTATTGGCTCGCACTCTCCGCGCCAAATATTTCAGTATATTTGGGCATTATAAGCGACTAGTTTTTATGTTATTATCGACTTTCGATTATGTTATTATCGACTTTTGATTATATATATTATGTTTAATTTGATTTCAATTAGTAAATTTCAATATTATTAAATTTAATTATATTTTATAATAATTTTAATTAAATAATATTATTACTTAATTAATTAATAAAAATAAATCGGATAATAAATTTTAAAATAAATAAATTTAAAATCTTTAGAAGCGACAAGTCGCTTCTACAAATATGGCGGGTAACAGTTAGAAGCGACTAATCGCTAATCGCTTCTAAACTCGCTTCTAAATATGGTGGGTAATATTTAGAAGCGACAAGTCGCTTCTAATGTCGCTTCTAAATGTTAGCCGTCATATCTTCGCACGCTTTTTCGGCGATTTTTTGGACACTTAGAAGCGACACTAGAGGCGACATGTCGCTTCTAAATTTATCACTTCAAAACATTATAAGCAACTTATCTTAAAAGCAATACTTTAGAAGCGACATTGTTGCTTCTAAAGTCTAATTAGAAGCGACTTTTAGATCTTTAGAAGGCGACTTTTGTCGCTTCTAAAGACCTTTTTTCTCCTAGTGTTGCCACGACGAGAGCATGAACACAACTGCTCCAAAGTTCCACAATCGGACGGTCCCGTTTTACACGAGCTCGCCCCGACAAGGCTTTATTCTCGCCGTGGCGAGAATACGAGAAGACATGATTTAAATAATTTTATCTAATTTGTTTTCACTTTTCAAAAACAAAAACCTAAGTCGAAAACATATTTCGAACTAGCATATTTTATGAATTTATGAGTTTTGTAATTCTCGTAAGTTTTCTTCTAGTATATTTTACTTATTAGGATGAGTTTTTGTTGAAAGTTTTAGGGTTTTGTATCATTAAAGATGAAAAAATGGATGTGGGAGAATAGAAAAAATATTATATATGAATAAGGTATAGATGAGTTTTGTGTTTCGCAAAAGAACATTTAGTTGATGTGAAATCCATTTATTGACGTTTTTATCGCCATGTTGAAATCAACAACATTTTTCGCTTGATGTTGTTCAAACTCACTTTTTGGCATATGGAATAATGACTTCGTTTAAAAGATGGTACTACCATGGTGAAGATTTGCGTTCTACAATAAAAGTTGTAGACAATGTTGAAGAAGATGTTGATGATATGTGCGGAATGATGAATGACTTGGAGGATAATTTTGTTGAACGGACAAAAAATATTTAGTCGATGATGATTGGCGCGGACACACTACAAAAAGCTTTTCCAAAAGGCAAACGAGTTCCTTTAAGTATGTACGAGGCAAAGAAGATTTTGGGTACATAAGGTGTGAACCATGAGAAGTTTCATGTGTGTCAAAACAACTGTGTTTTATATAGACACGAACATGAAAATTTAGATCAATGTCCGACATGTAAAGATTCGAGATGGAAGAAGGGTAAAATGCCGCGCAACGGTGTCAAAAGAGTTTCAGTTAAATTACATATTCGTTACTTACTTAATTGTATATAAATGTAACTTGTATTGATTGCTAATTACGAGTGTTTTAATTATATAAGTCATTATGGCACATCCGATGGATGATTTATAATGTCAAACACGCGAAGAACATGGTTTGACATGCCGAAAATGTGTCAATGATGGTATATTGAGACATCCTATTGACGCTTCATAATATCAATCATTCGATTTGGAGTATAAGAGTTTTAGTAATGATCCCCAGAATTTGTGCCTTGGGTTAGCGTATGATGGTATGAATCTGTACAGTATTTTGAATAGTAAATACAATATTTAGCCATTTATACTAACTACAATCTTCCTCCCAAGTTATGTATGAAGAGAAATTTAATGATGTTAACACTACTGATATCGAGCTTTAGTAAACCCGGAAATGACATCGATGTGTACCTGGTAACATTGGTTGATGATTTGAAGACGTTATGAGAAAAGGGAAGTGAAAGACGCTTACCATGAAAATTATTTATACTTAAGAGAAATATTAATGTGGACTATTAACGCCTTTAAGGCCTATGAAAATAATGGATTTACAGGGTTTCTCATGCCCAATTGAATGTAGGATCATTATATCCGAACCAGCATAAAACTCATGTGTGTATGTTTCTTGTTCATCATTGTTCTTCATTAATTATGCATGATTTATAGTCTTTGTGTTTGAAACTTGCATTACACGTTTTGATTTGATTCCGCCAATTACTTAATAAAAATGATAAATAGTCCACAAATTAAGGAATGTTCGTCCATAATTCAAGGGAAATAATTAGCACTAATAAGCGAAAAGAAAGAAATAGAAAAACGTGAGATTAATCTAAACTAACTAAATAACCTACGAAACCGGCTACGACAAGACTTATAAATAGAAGATTGAAGAATCACTATTCACAGACTTCAGTCTATTTTCTATTTACAATTGTACTCCCCCATTAAATATACCCTCTCTTGTACCTAAAACAATCACGATAATTGACCTAGTTTGCTGGTATCGGCTATAGTGGTACATTTACTTATATATGAAAGAGTTGTATGAGAAATGGATTGAATCATTTTGTGAAGAACCTTGAGGATGAAACATTAAGAGACCCGAGTCTCAAACATTTCACAGAGACTCGACTAGTACCGTCTAAATTTCATAACAAGAATCATATACTGCCGTGCTAACTAGGATAGTATATTGCCATGTCCGGTGTTTTGTTGTCCTTGTTCTTTAATTAAAAAGGAAATGAAAAGTAAGACGAGTAGTCCACTTATAATGTTGTTACATGTATTTAGAGAAGGAGCAATTTCATTTGGCGAGGGAAGCAAGTATACGGCGAGGAGGAGTGAAAGATGAGCGAGAGTGTTGGACGGCGATGTTGTCGAGCAGCAAAACGTCACCTTTGCGCCAGGGAAAGGCAACGGATTCGCGTTCGAGTATGGCGAGGCAGTCGAGGATGACATGGGCGGGCAAGGGATTCCCGTCTGCGAAGGTGACGGCCTTCACGGGGTCGTTCCTGGAGTCTCTCCATCCCGTGTACGCCGCCACCATGCTGTTGAACCACACCTTGCGCCCTCTCGCTTCGTCCAGCTTGATCGCCGCAATCGGACCCGTCACCGTCTTCACTCCCTCTTCCGTCCACTCCAGCTTCACTCCCAGCTCACCTGCCCTGTCACCAACGCTTTCAGAGACACCTTTCCTTTTTAGCTGACCAGTGAGAGTCAGACCCACCAACCTCTGCTCCGCAACAGCCTTGTCGGAGGTCAGGAACGTCGACTTCCAGCCGCGGCCGATGGGGGAGGACGGGTCGTCTCCTTCCCCCAGAACGCGCGTGTAGATGAGGCCGTGGCGTTCCAGGCGAGCCACGAAGTCGGGGTGTTTCTCTCTCATCCTCTCGTACACCACGTGGCTCATCACTATCGGGGTCTCTCCTCCGCTCCCCGGCTCCACTTCGCAGAAGAAGAACACTTTCGACGGGAACTCCGGGACCTGACTCCGATACGGAATCAACCAAGATGCCCAATTGTGTGGCCTTCCATAAAATTGAGTGGAGTGCTGGTGTTACCTGAGCCATTTCGTGGTGGAATGGGATCTTCTGATCGGGAGGGGATTCGTTGGAAGTGAAGACTCGGCCGAGGACGTTCGTCCTGGGGGCGGCTCCGCCGACGTAAGGCAGCTCGTCGAAGCCAAAGGACTCCACAACCGCGTTGAAATCGGCGGCGGAGTTCACCGCAAATCCCCTGAAGAGAACCGCCCCGGAGCGGCGGAGCAGAGCTTGGACGTGCTGTCTCTGGGATTCGATGGCTTCGGTGAACTCAGAGAGAGATCGTTGGGGTTTCGATGGGATCGGAGGAGAGACCACAGCGGGAAACGGAATCGCTCCGTTTTCGTAAAGCTTTTGCTCGGGGATTTGGATCTCCACCCATTTATCACCTTCCATTGTTCTTCCTCTTCTATGTTTTGGCGCCTTATTTCTGTGCGCTTTGGTTCTGGATAGATTGTGTCAGACTCCCTAGACAGACGATGCGTCTAGGTTCATACTACAAGGTTCAAACAGTGCTCTAAAAATTGCTATATAGACAAAATTTGGGGTTATTCTAACAAAAATTTTATTTTATAGATTTAAACTCATCATTTAGAAAATATTTAAAAAGAATTTTTTTACTATAATTGGAAAAAATACTTTATATGTAAATCATTTTGTTTTTTTCTAAGAAATTTACTTCAAATTTTGATCAAAAAGAGCTTGTTTTTTAATGATTTTTTTTCACTAGTTTAATGTTATTCGTATACTAATTATTAGTAACATATAAGTTAAATCAAATTAATTTTGATTAAATTTTAATTAATTTTAAGTTTTTGGTTTTAAAAATGATGAACACTTTAAATCATCATACGTACGATATCATGCGATACGATAGGGGAAAAATTGATTGGACACTTAGAAGACGTTAAAGTGCACTTTAGACATCGTTTTTTTAAAAGCGACATCTTGTATCGGACCGTACACTATCGTACAAAATAAACTTTATCGTATTTTATCTTAAACTATCGTACGTACAATGAAATTCATAGTGTTCATCGTTTTTTAAAGTCCAAAATTAAAATCAGCTTAATTTAACTAAAATTAACCCGATTTAACATATATGTTGCTAATAATCACATATACGAACAAGATTTAATAAATTATAACAATAATATCCGTAAAAAACAACCAGTTAATGATAAAATCTTCAAGTAAATTTCTTAGAAATTTTTTAGAAAATTACGTGTTTTGCCTATAAAGATATGTTTGTCCAAGTCCATTTTTAAATATTTTCCTAATGATAAGTGTAAACTGAATATTTTATATGATTTAGGGTAAATTTGTCTATTGTAATATCTTAATATAAGTACTAGGCATCCTTATTATTTTACCTAATGTTGCATGTACAGGTCTGATTTCAGAGATTTGTTCGTCCATTCTATGAAATTATACCTGTCTCAAGTTATATATCGCAAATTCCTAAACTAAAAGTTATATATAGCAAACATATTTAATAGACAAGACTAATATCCTAGAGCTAATTTGTTCCAACTAAAAAAGTTAGTTGAAAGTTCAAGAATAAACAGATACATGTCCGTGTCAAATAAATTCGAAAATTCGCGAAAGTTAAGAATCACTTGTTCACAAGTTGAAAACGAATCTTATCACTCGAAACTCCAAAAATAAAGAGAAAACAAATAAAAAGACTAATAAAACAAAATATAAACGTGTAAATTATTAAAATAAACATACACTTAGATGGTTACGGATTGAACAGATGAGGAACCAATCACCTACTAAACGTTTAGTGGGAACAATTACTACTTAATCATCAAAAACATAGGAATGAGTGATCCACGATCGTCGACACTCCATCACGATTCTCGCATACACAGAATGATTAAAAGGCTCCAATGCACTATAAATGAAGGAAATGAACATAGAAAGACAGATTCAGTTTTGACACACAAGCACAAATCCAAAAGCTCCACCCATTATTTACTACCCTCATTTACATTCTATATTTTCCTAGGTCAGTTTGTAATTAGAGAAAGTCACGCCTTAACATTGTAGTATCTATGGACTGGATTCTCGGTGCTTGGTGTATTCATGAGATATTTGTTGTATCACTTCTTAGGTTGCCAATTTCACGATGGGATTTGGGGTAGCATAGAAAAATGATAGTTAGCTCGTCAAGTCCAACGAAAAATGTCACCGACTCGGGATTTGATCAAGAAACTGACATCACAACCGCACTTTGCATCTAATAGCAAACGACGTCGTTGAGCTTCTCACGCAACCTAGTTTGGCCAGCAGATTAAGAAAATGCAATAGGGTATCTAAGCTCTTAAAGCCATCAACAAGGGGCTGACGAGAAGACTTTAGACGAAGTAGGTCACACTACAAATACAATTGATTCTTAACGACGGAAAGAACTCGTACAGAAAGATCCAAAAATTAAAAAAAAAATGAAAGCACGTTAAGGATCGGTATGAGAGAAATGTTTGTTGGTGATTGATACATTTTAGCAATCATATTAAGTGCGGAATATTATTAATTATGCTCACAATAGCCAATTAATTATTATAGTTAATATACAAGATCTAGATTTACTAATTTAATTATTAATGAAAGCATATTCAGCAACCGATCATCTAAGCCTTTAGAGTACTTACATGGATTTCGGCTCAGCTACAGAACGGTACAATCCAATGTGTGCTATGTCTTCAAGCTTTCACATCTTCGTACGTCACCTTGATTGAGTACTTGAGGATGACACTTTAGTCTTCCGAAATGTAATCTCCGAGATGAACAAGAAAGATGAGTGAGCACAATCGATTGCTAACTACATACCGAAACCAGGTGTTTTCGGATCTCACTCTTATTTTCTAATAATAAAATTTGCAATTCTAAAGGGGGGGAGGGGAGGGGGGAAAAGGAAATAGTTGGCCAAGAAGGAGAGGGGGAGGCCAAAAATTTCGAGGAAGAATTGGGTTGAATTTTCTCTTCTCATCTATCCCTATTTATAACTGAAAAATGAAGATAACCTTTGTAATATTTTCTCTCCTTTCCTTTTAAAGATATTCACTCATTTGGGGGATATTCTCTCCTTCTGATAGATATTCTCTTCTATGAAATATTCTCTCATAGTGGATTTAATATAGGCCATTAGATCTTAACCAGTGAATCTACTTTTTTTCTCATCCATCAGATCACAACCAGCGAGTCTAATTTTTTTTCTCATCCATCATATCAAAATCTATGAGAGAGATTTTCCCTCATTTGGTTTAACAACCAAAGAGAAATTGTTGGTAATTACAAACTACATAATTTTCGGCCACAAGGCACATGGCCAAGGGAGAGTTTCGATCAACCCTAGTGACAAGCCCAATCCAAAAATTTCAAGGCTCGTCTGCTTAATATCCAATTATTTATTTATTTACTTGATCCAACAATAAATATACAATTCTACTATAAATATTTGTTTAATTCTTCAAATACCTATTTTCCAGAATTAATGGTGTCAATCACCATTACAGCATGTGAGATGAATAATGATAAACATTATTATTTGAAATCTTATCCGTCTTTATCAGAGCCGAATCGAGGACTATGGACATAGTAGTATAAGGTTAACGAACCTGATGAACAAGACAATACAGTCCTATTTCTTTTTCATCGGGTTGTCTAGTCTTAATCAATACTCCACCGTGTAATCCAAGACTAAATCCTTCTATGACTCTAGAATTATATTTACTCATTGTGACGAGTGTCTATTGATATAGTCAGTTCGTGATCAAGATCCTCCAGGTTCAACCCGTGTCAAGAGAAGTCAATTTTTCCGTTATACTTCTCTTGATACATATTAGCCTAAGAATTGTTGCTTCCCTAGTTAAATATTCTTTCGAACATTACTTACTTCGAAAGTGCGCGCAATCTATCTGTTCTGGAATCAACCCTTAGGTAAGTGAACATTAACCTTCTTTCAGGAAGGTTAGATTCTGTATCTGTAAATCATTCCCACTCGAATCATGCTCTGAGAAAACTCCCTAGGTGATTAGCATGATTAGCCTTTTAGCGGATGAGTCAAAGAGTTTAGTAACATGGCCCATTGTCCATTATCACTTCAGGATTTAGATCAAGTCTCACTGTAACCATCATAGTGGCCTACGTTAGTGCGTCGCGACGGTCCTTAAACGACACATCTACACCAAGAACTGTCCGAGTTGTACACTTACCACAAGTGTAGAATGCTGCCACATAGTAATTAGTCTTCACCCATGTGTTACACATATATGACTTTAGATATAGCGTTGCAGGCATATATTAGTCATTGACCTTGTTTTAGCACACCGCCCGAACTTAGGTGCCCAGCACGTGACTCAATTTAATACGAGGCTATGAAAGATAGTTGTTATTGATTATAATAATTTAGAACTCAAACTCACTAATCGTATATTGCTAATAAAGTAAACTGTTATTTTATTTAGTAATCATTTGAGATTTTATTATCTCTCATGACCTTGTTTTAGCACACCGCCCGAACTCAGGTGCCGAACACGTGACTCAGTTTAATACAAGGCTATGGAAGATAGTTGTTATTGATTATAATTATTTAGAACTTAAACTCACTAATTATATATTGCTAATAAAGTAAACTGTTATTTTATTTAGTAATCATTTGAGATTTTATTATCTCTCGTGAGCAATAATTCCTAAAAATGTTCATGAACTCGGAAAGATCACGAAGACGACTCGTAGATTGGAGACAATAAGAGCACCAACGAGACCATCTTCAAAATCTTGAAGTGTCGCATCGAGGAAGTGACTCTGGAATAGAAAAATCCAACTCCAAAAGTAGGAGAGAGGACGTCTCTCCCTTCAAGTTAAGAATGTTAGAACACTCGCTACATGATCGCTTCAAGATGCCAAATATCGTGCTGTATGATGGGAAGATCGATCTCGGAGACTACCTGGACACGTTTCGTCATGGATGCTCTTGTACGGAGTAGGCTCTAAGGCAATGTGTCAACCTTTTTCTATCAACCTGGCAAGTTTATCCAAGAGGTGATATAAAAAGTTTAGGCCAAACTCAATAGGATCCTGAAAGTAGCTGATAAAGGAGTTCATAGAACTAGGTCGAGCTTTGAAAAAATTCATAAATTTAAATTACAAGTAGTATGCTGAAAAGAACGCTTCGATTTCAAACACTTATTTTTTAATTGAGTCTCTTAAGTTACTTAAGAATTAATAAAATGCAAGATCAAATTTGATAACAAGAAATAGAAAAATAATGACATGAATATTTAATTTTTCGGTTAAAGATATGAATTTTATTCATTTTTTTGACAACACGAATACTTAAAGTCTTGTCCAGGTGCACCACAATTACTAAATCATTAAATTTGAACAAAAATACATGGTTGTACCTAAAATAACCTAATTGAACAAAAATACATGGTTGTACCTAAAATAACCCAATTGATAAATCAACACAATTTTTAAGTGAAAAGTCTCATGTTCAACTTCATATGCAACAAAAAGTTGCCTTAAAAAAACAAAATACATGTGAATATCACGAAACAATAATATGAGTTTATAGGTGTATAAAAACAAAAAATATTAGGTCTATTTGTAGATCGCTCTCAAATAATATAAAATGTTAAATTCGTTGCGACTTATGCCAAATTCTTAATCGAAAATAATCAAAAATTTATTTTAAAAAATCTCAATTTGAGTCCAGCTCTCAAATGCATAAAGCGGCCGCATAAAATTAATATGACGAGTCAGGAACTTATAATGAACATCAATCTCTATCGAAATACTTACAATAATGAAAATTCTCTCTTTAGAATAGAGTTCATATTTAATTATAATCTCTAACATTGAGTAGATTTTATTTCACAAAAGTTTACTTCAGTTTACGTTTATGAAAAATTTCAGAATTATATACTATTAGTTTCTGCCGCGACGTGTCTTTCATCCAAAATGAACGACATGACAATTATGGTACAATTAAAACTAGATATTAAGGATTCATGCCGTAAAAAGAATGGTACGTTTCCTCTAAAAAGGATAATAATTGTAAAGTTATATTTAGTTAAATAGCAATTAAACTCTACCATATATTTTCTAAGGGGGAAATACAATTTTATAATACGAAACGACGCCGTATGAGTAGACAATGAGTAATAGAAAACAAGAACGATTATTTCGTACTCCTAAACCTCTCTCTCTCTCTCTCTCTCTCGTCTTCGTTTTCTTCTTCCCCGAAAAAACAGAGGATTGTGTGTGTGGAAATGGTGGAGAAGAAGAGCAAGAACATGAAGAAGGCGAATCTTTTGGACCACCACTCGATCAAGCATCTTCTCGACGAGACGGTATCAGAGGTGAGTACGTGATTGTGTTATGGTTTGAGAATGGGATTTGGATCTGACTCTCGGATCGGATGTTTGGTAGATCGTGACCGGTCGTGGCTACGCTGAAGATGTGAGGCTGAGCAATGTCAGGCTTCTTCTCGGGAGCGTCATAATCGCCATCGCGCTCTTGGCTCAGTTCTACAACAAGAAGTTCCCGGAGAATCGCGACTTTCTTATTGGATGCATCGTTTTATATCCTTTTGATTGAATTGGTTGTTTGATTGATTTCAATTTTGGACGTGTGACCTTGACCGTGCTATTCGTTCACGTATATTGTATTCAACGGGATTTTGCAGCTCATTATCTACACCAAAGAGAAAAACGCCATCCTCTTTACCTATCCACCTGAGGTTTCTCTCTTCTGTTCTCTCAACAACAATTTAGGGTGATTTTTCCAGTCTTTGTTTGATTGTTCAAAAGCTCAAACAATTACACTGTTTGTTTCTAGGGCTCATTTACCAGCACTGGCTTGGAGGTCTCCTCCAAGCTTCCCAGATTCTCCGATATGTATACTCTTACCATAGCCAGTGCGGATCCCAAATCTATCTCTGCCAATGAACCGGTGGAGTTGACCAAGAGTGTCACTAAGTGGTCTCTCTCTCTCTCTCTCTCTCTCTCTCTCTCTCTATTGCATTTCATGTCTTGGTGGTGGTTAATGGGTTCTTGATTGGTTCGGCTTTTACAGGTTCACCAAGGATGGAGTTTTGGTAGAGGGTCTGTTTTGGAGAGATGTTGAAGGGCTCGTCCAAAAATATCTCAAAGAACCCAAAAAGAGCAAGTGATTTCTCATATTTCATCTGCTTATTATACTACTAGCACGCTTTGTTGACTTGAGGAATTGCATTGATACTCTTACACCTAAAACTATGCGAGCTTCTTGTTAGACACAAGGAAAAAATAACAATCTCATCGTTTGAATGTCTCTGCTTTAGTAATCAAGTGAAGGAGAAAAAGGATTTTTTTTTATCCTCTCCCTCTCGAATATATCTATATCCTACACAGGACAAGCGATTAATGTCTGTTTTTTGTTAGGAAGTCTTGTAGAATCGTTATTGCAGCTCTTCTGAGATTTATTTTTTCTTAAATCTGTTTCCATGAGAACAGTTTATAGTTTCTATTAACCTTTAGCATTAGAAACGGATGACAATATCCTGACTTAAATCTTCATTCTCCAAGTTCACCTCAATCTGACGCTGTAACATAACGTCAGAAGAGGGATATGATTTTTTTTCCCAGTGGTTTTGGTGGCTTGAACAGCAGCTCACGACCTCAGTATTGTCTTGCTCCTAATTTCTTTGTTCGCTTTAGTATATCCTTTAATCGTGTCCAAGTGCAAGACCACGGATTCTCAGGCATTTTCTGAGAGCTCAATACACTTTCTTTGGTCACTCCGGATAATGACTCATGTCTCTCCCAGACTAGTTTCAACCGAGCCTACAGAAGAATGATACTCTGATCCAAGATCGCACCAATTGACTATCAGGTGAGAGAACTTCACCCACGGAGCTAAGCACATCCAAATTATTCGTAATTTTCAGAAGAATTTAGTTCATCAACTATCACCCTTCCTACATGGAACTTACCATCAAGTAGTTATAGGGGATCTAGTTTCAGTGACATATTGTTCAAGTTTAGACGAGATCTTAATTCATCACAACAATGATGCCAGGATATGAAGAATTGACAATCAATGTAATCTTGATTGACCTGTCCCCTTTGATGATCAGATTCATGGACACTGAAGATGGTTTCATTGTCCAGAAAGATATATGTGCTGTTTGTGGATTCTGACCTCTGCAAGGACTTCAGACGAGTCTGGTGCAGAAAGTTGTCATGAACTAGTTCTATCATTAGCGCATGAGGTAAGATGATGGATCAACTTTTTAATTCAGAAGGGGAGGTTATTAGTACTTATTAACGCCGGTGAGTAGCGTTTCCATTGCCGAAGAAATGAGATTTGATACCGTAATAAGAACACATCTATGCGGTTCGGAAAAGGAAAGAATTGGTACTGTTTCATTGATTTGCTTGGATACAAAATTGATTACAATCAATACCGATACATCATTTTTCAAACAAGCTCTTAGCAACATTGGCAATACGTCAGTGCAACTAACATGTTCGGTGACATATATATTAGAGAATTTGTCCAAAAAGTCATTTTTATTTTTCTTAGAAATTGTATTTCTCATTTTGTCACTAAAAAACGAGACCGTTTACTTATATATTTTTAATATTTTTATTACAACACTTAATTCGTCCCGGTTAATAAAAAAATGAATTAAAATTATTTCAAATTCAACTTCTTATCTTTTCTTTGAATATATTTTTTTTTAGAAAAATTGCTTCAATTAACCAAAACAAACATGGTTATTGCAATATAGCTAAACGTTTGTGATTTTTAAATAAATAGCTTTAATTGATGAGGTATCCATTTATTGTTTATTTTATTGACCAGTATAACCCTTGTAGGAGAGAGAAATTTTAAACCATTAATTTTCGAATTTTAAACATTGCCGCTTAAATTTTAGGGCATTTGTGTCTTTTCATTGTTGTTTATATTCTGTTATGGCTATAAACCAAAATCTGTTAAACGTTGGGCTGTATTGCAAATTTTAAGTTTGAGAGTGCTATATGGTTAATTTGCCTTCTTATATTTTAATTATTTATTTAAAATTAACTGAGACTTATTAATGATGGGATGAAAAATGTTGTAAAAATTTAAAGAGTAAATTTATATTGGTAAATTGAGAGAAAATGAATTTTAAAAAATTAGATAAAACATTTAGGGCCTCATGAAAACCAGTTGACCTTGACTGATACGACCGATCGACCTTGGTCAACTTCTAATCCAAGAATGATAAGTTAGCACAATATCTGACATTGAGGATTTTTACCCATAATTGATCTTGTTTGTTGTGATGTGCCAAGTCAATTTAGCTAGAAAGACTTTGTTCAGACCTTCAACATTCTTAAATTTCAGGCCCCGCACTTTTTCAGTTGACATATTTTTCCATTTCATCATAGCCAAATAATGATTACCTTTTACTTCTCTCGTCCAACAAAATTCTCGAGTGGCCTTATCAATCTCATCCCATAACTTGCTTAGGAAATATTGATATGACATAGGAGGTCATGATTTGAATAACCACCTTGACCATTGTTCTGCTTGCCCGAGTTGGCCATTCACCCTTTCAGTATATTAAAGACTTTTGGTTTGAGGTCCAATTTGTTTTTTTTTTAATCTATTCTAGCCTAAAACAAAGGGTTTCCATGGTAAGTTGTATCTTTCTTGCAATACATCATTCCTAATGTATTACTAATGCTCGTTTTGACTCTTCTCGGGAAATTGTTTGAGTAAATACCCCCGATTTTCCCGTGTTGATCTTCTGCCCTGATCAGCCTTCGTATAAAGCTAAGATATTCATCACTTCCTTAACCTCCTCCTCCTTCGCATTGCAAAATAGAATTGTGTCATCTGCAAACACTAGATGCGATATTGTTGGACACTCTAGCCAATCCTTATGCCACAGAAAAAAACCATCCATTCCTCTTAGCCAAAATCCTACTCAAAACCTCTGATGCAATAATAAATATGTAAGGTGATAATGAGTATCCTTGTCTAAGCCCACAAGCTCGGATTAAGACGAGACAAAGGTGTTCTATTGAGAAAAATAACCCCAGAAGCTGATGTTATGCAAGATTCTATCAAGGACATGAATTGCTCCAACGCTCCACAACGTTGAAGGACCTTCAACAAAAATTTCACTCTTATATGTCATATATTTTGCTTATACCGATTTTGTTGGAATTTAGTTAACAATTAACCTATTTAATTATGAAACATATCCACATAGGGGGGAAATTCATAATTCAATTTAATATGTTAAAAAACTTTTTTAAACATATTCAATAACTATGTCATTGAATCTAATCTAGCATGTCAATAAATTTCTAAACATATTAATAAATTTATTTAAACATGCAAACGAATGATCTAAACACACTAACAATCCTATAACAATTATTATATTCAGATCCAATTTGTTTTAAGAAAACTTAAAGAGGGTTCGGATCTGCAAGATTTTGTCTAGGGGTGTGCATCCAACTCCACAGCCGAAACTCCTTCCCACGCGCATCTAGGATGTCACGAAATTCATCCTCGCTCCGTTGCTCCAAAAAGTGGCCGGCCCTATCGAACAATTATCCATCAAACAACCACAAGTTGAATCAATGATAATTCTCTAGAATTTTTTAGGAGATTAAGAGAGTGGGCTCTTTTATGGGAACAAAGGGAGAAAAAATAAAACAAACGCTTAAGGAAGAAATCAAATTTCACTCTCTCTTTCCTCTTGGGATTTTTGGCAGTGTATCTTCTCTTTGGAGAGAGGAAAATAATTGGCCAAACAGGGATAGGGGGGAGAGAAAGGGCGTGTGGAATTAGGTCAAGAGAGAGATGAAAAAAGCCTTCTTTTTATATTATAGGGATGTGCTTCAATTATGTCAGAAATAATTAATGGCCCATTAATCAAACTTAAACCCAATAATTCATTTAAACAATTGTCCACCTCACTTCTACCTTAGAAGTGGCCGGTCATATAGTCAATATTATCTCCCAAATTTATTTGATTTATTTCTAAAATAATATTTAATTAATTTAGAACATCTCATTTATTTAATGATATTTCATTAAATATTTTCATACTATTCAAACAAGTATGAAACGAGAAAATATTTATTTTCATCTTTTATTTATTTGAATCAACAAATTATATTATTATCAATATAATAACATAATACGATTCATTAAATAAATGTAATAATAAATAACAAATTATTTATTTAATTACTTAGAAAATAATTTTCTTAGCGTAAATCACAATTTACATTGAATGAGAAAATCAATCAATTCTTGTTCACCAAAATCTCGTCGAAGAGTCTATCATTGAGACCTTATGGACCCACATGAACAAAATTTTAGAGTAAAACCCGGACACAAAAGGTCACAAACTCTATATCCGACTTTTAATTCTTAATATTAGTCGATTCCACTAAAGGACCAATATTGAACATCTCTAAGTTCATATGCGTTTATATTTCTGTTTGATGTGACAAAACTATTCTTCACACGGTCCACGGTGTATTTTACGATATTACCCTTTGTGTGTATTATTAACTCAGAGGAATGTAAAATTATCGTTTTACCCTTGAGTTATTATTTCACCAAGTCCTCTGTTATTTGTGAACGAGAAAAACATAAAGTGAGATGTCTCAACATGTCAAATGTTTTTTTTCAAAGAATTCTTTATTCGATGAATATCAGGTCTGGTTTATTCGCTCACACTCTCATAACAGAGCATGATGTGATACTAATGCATCAACATTGTTTCAACACAAATTCCATATCTGTTAATCACATATTTCAACGAAACAATATTATAACACCAATCATCATGTTAATGAATCTTCACTTAGCCATTGCCCATTGACAAATCAAATGTTGTAAAGTGTTACAAGAAGATATGTATACACTTCAGAATTTAGGTAAATACCAAAATACCCTTCGTTTGTGAGTTTGAGGTTTGAGTTATTAAATGGTTTTATCTCGAAGTTTTGGTCTTGTTCAATATCTTCATTAAGATATCAAGAATAAATTACAGAGTCACAACTCTCCAATCACAAGGTAAGATATCGTTTAAGTTATTCTAACAATCATTACTAAGATTCGATTGCGCAATCGATCTTTAAATTGTGAACTGTTATTTAAACTAGTTATAAGAAAGTACATTGTTAAGTTTGTACTTAACACTTCTTTCGTTGATGACAGTTTCAGAAGATAGACATTCATGCATAAACACAATCTTAAATAAGAATGGATATGTGAAATTGTCCAAAGTACCACCATTTGTACTTGATTTTTCAAAAATCCACTAAAATTAATTTTTTCCCAAAATACTAGTACAAAAGTCTAAAATACCCCTAAAACAATTTTTTTACATTTTATTCCATATCCATATTAATCGGTTATTATTTATTTATTTTTAAAAAAATTAAACTTTAAAAGGAAAAAGCTGCTCAAACCCTAAAAAATTTAATTTTTCTTATTTTTTTTCTTAATTATTTTGGCCGGTAGTATAGTGTAGGGCATTTGTGTTAGTTTTTTTTTTTTTTTTAAGAATATTTCATATTTTCACATAAAATTTACTTGTATTTTTGGAAAAACATGTTTGGGTGAATTTTGGGAAAATGAAAAATAAAAAGTGGTACTTTGGGCAATTCAACAATGAATATTTAGTTTTTATTTAAATTCAAAACAAAACCAATGCTTGTATTCAATGTCAAAAATCTCATAAATGCCAACCAAAATACTTTTTCCCTTCTTCTTATTCATATATGAAATTACTTCTCTTGCAAGAATCGTATTACCACCAGCAATCCAAGAAATGTATAAATACTTTAAAATGCATTATTCATCCCCCTTGACAATGTGGTATATATACTAGTGTTAAAAATATGTTAACATTAGTAGAAAGATAATGGAAAAGCTAATTTAGTATTAAAAAATAATAAATATTGTTGGACGTTAGAATGTGATTATAGGAGACTTTATTAATCACAACTGATGGGTTAAAAAACGATTGCCTATGTAAAAGTGATGTTCCATTATTGTGAAGCTTGCTTGAGTCTGTGAATGGACTTGTGAAGCTAACTTGGAAATTCCTTTTCTTGCTTCCCGACTTCTTCAAATAACTCGCCATTCAAAAAATTATATAATGCTAATAAGACTTTAATCGCTGCTAATTTTGCAACCGGGGCAAAAGTATCGATGAAAGCAACACCTTATATTTGGTTATAGACTTTGGCTACTAAGAGAGCTTTGTTGTGTGATAGAGAACCATCAAACATAAAGTTGTTTGTCTAAACCCATCTACAACCAAACAATTTCTTGTCACTAGGGAAATTGACGACAAACCATGTTCATTTTCTTCCATAACTTGTCATTCACCTTTCGTAGCATCTCCCCAACTAGTAGATTTACAGGCTTAATGGTAGTATTGTTCATTATTATTCTTAATACTGAGTAGAAACACAAAAATTGTGAACTTGGCAAATAGGTTATCATATGTAAAGTACTTGGAAATATGATAGAAGGATGGAACTTTAGCACTATATTTTACATATGTTGTGTTACAATGTTAATTACTTATGCAGATAGGAAGTGTTCATGATCTGTTTGAGCGTCTAAAAGGTACAATGACTTGGTGTAAGCCGTCAGTAGGAATTGTTGGTTGCAAATCCACGTCACAGTTAGGATTGTTAACTTTAGAAGGGATCATGGGTTGTAAATCCACGACACAATTGGGATTGTCAACTTCAGCATGGATCACTGGTTGTAAATTCATGACGCCTTTGGTATCATCATCATTGATCAGAATCTGGCCATCATGGTTTTCATGGGCGTGATCTGAGTCTATATTATTCAAGTGTAGGTCAATAAGAACAAGATTAGATTTAATGTTGTGAAAATGAAATATTTTCTCGTGAAAAACAGCATCTCGATAAATAGAAACTCCATGCGTACATAAATATAGAAATTTGTATCCCTTTATACCGAGTGTATATCCAATAAATACACATTTTCTTGTCTTTGGTGTAAATTTCATTCGATGAGCCTGCAATGTGGAGGCAAAAGTTAAGCACCCAAAAACTCTTAAAATGATAGTCCATGTCCTTGTTGAACAACACCTCATATGGACAGTTATGAGATAAGAGAGGTGTAGGTATTTTAATTTTCATGTATATAGTTTTCATTACACACTCAGTTTAATAGGCAATGCGAATTTCAGATAGAAAATATAAAGATCGAGCTACATTCAATACATGTTGATGTTTTCTCTCCACAACAAAATGTTGTGAGGTTTCAACAAAGGAAAATAAGTGTAAAATGGCAAGTTTTGAAAATTATTTAGAGAAAATTGGTTAATTTGTATTGTCCAATCTAAAATGTTTGATTGAGCAGGAAAACTTGTTACCATAGAACAAAACAAAAAATTATGTTGAATGTTCGATTTATTTCTCATGACATATATCCTACAAAATCTACTACAGTCATTAACTAGGGTAAGAAAAAACAAAAACCATTATGAAAGGTGACTTAATATGCTCCCCAAATGTCACAGTGTATGATAAAAATATGCTTATAGAGTATTGTTATTCTGAAAAGACAATTGTCTTTGTTTAGCAAGGGGACCTATGTAGAATGGTTTATTGCTAGAAATAGCTTAAACCATTAGAGAATGGGCCATATGTATGCGGTCGTGTGTTACGTACCCTTATTATGCTAAAACATATTAGAGAATGGGGTGTAACATTAGCAATCGGGCTGGTGAATAGTTGTGGGCTTTTTCTTTATTTTTATTGGTTAGGGTTTATTATTGTTTTAGGTTATTTTATATTCCGTATTATTTATAATTTGGATAATTTCATTTATTTTGTTTTAGTGTAAAACGTTTCAAAATAATGATTTTAATTTGACCTACCTATAAATGAGTCTTTTCTCATTAATAGAAATTATCTTCCAATCAATTAATCTTAATCTCTCTCAATCGGGACGGATTAGGGTTAAGTAAGACTTCTCTTCTACTATTTTTCTTATTTATTGGTAATTACGGCAACCGTTACGAGATCGCAGTCCCAAGCTCGTATCAATTTGGTATCAGAGCCACTTGCGATGGGGGATTTACTGGAAAAATTGACAGCGAGTCTTCAAGCAATTTTGGAGGCACATCAAGAAACAGCTGCGACGCAGGCGAGGATGGTGGCAATGCAAGAGGAACTACTCAGGGCCTTCAAGAAGCATCAAGCCACAATTGGAGCCCTAGAGCAGAGCCTGAACGCGATCTCGACGAGGTTCGGCAGTCCTAGGGATTCACATGTAGAGGGGCATGGCGCACAATGGCGGAGAAAGTCGCCACGACTCTGATCATCACAGATAGCGCGACATCGGGAGGAGGCAGCGGCTTCCCCGATGGGCACGTGGATGCAAGAGCCAACCGCAGGTGGAAGGCCAATTCTGCGACGCTGAGAATGAAGACAGAGGCCAGCGGGCTCGGATGACGATGGCCGAAGATTCAGCGACGTCAGCGTCAGCGATCGCCTGGGTCGCGGAAACGCTAATAACAACGGAGATGGGCGAGGGCTGGGGTTTCACCAAAATCCTAACCAAATAGAATTGGGGAGTTCTCGCGGTCGTGCGGCTCTGTTCACGCATGGCAGACCTTGGCCGCCGAAGGGGCGCATCACCGGTCGAGGACACTCCAGCGAAGATGGTGGCGGCGAGTGGGTGACAGCGCAAATCGGTGCCGGAGAGTTCTTAGGTGGAAGGGTTTTTCCTCAAAACAAGCCCAAAAGAGAAATCGAAGAAATTCATGGCCGTTCATATCGTGGTTACGGGCCAAGTCTACCCGGTAGAGAAAATTTCGGCGAAAGGCAACCTAAACTAAGGAGAACCGTGATGATCAACACCGCAAGATGGATTTTTCGTCATTCGATGGAACGACTGACCCGGTCGAGTGGATTCAAAAGTGTGAAAACTATTTTGAGGACCAACGGATCGCCAAATCAGCCAAATTTCGCCAAGCGACATACGTTATGACGGGCATTGCAAATCGATGGTATAGTAATTTGCAAAGATTGATTACTCACCACTTAACGTGAAAGGAGTTTTGCACGCATTGTAGAGATTGATTTGGATCACCCGGGATAATTAACCCATTGGGAGAATTATTAAACTTGCGACAAACTGGAACGGTCGAACAATATTGTATCCAATTCGATAATTTTGTCGGCCACCAATCTAAGCTATCCGGGGAACAACAACTTTGAAAATTTTGCGTGGGTTTGACTGATTCGTTGAGGAATGAGGTCGAGTACCATCGACGTGAAACAATTTTTTCTGCGATGAGGTTAGCAAGGCTGAATGAGTACAAGGTGCAAGAGGACAAGCGCGCCCGTTCTTTTGGTGGTCACTCGACCCCAATCACAAAAACGACACTTGCTCCGACCAACAACAATCAATCGGGCTACTCTTCGAGTGGATTCTCACACCCGAATAAGGGGACCACGATTGTACTACCCCCTACAACAACTCCGACGGGTCTGAAGAAATTCTGGAAGAAGCTTACGGTGACGAGATGGGCGACCGATGTGCGAAGGGCCTATGTTTCAACTTCGATGAGATGTTCACCTCAGGCCATCACTTTTTCACATCCTCGTGGTTGAGGAAGATGATAATCGAGAGGATGTCGTAATCAAGGACGACATACCTTAAATCTCCTTGAATGCTATTGAGGGTGAGCAAAAGGAACGTACTTTCCAAGTTCAAGACGAGGTAGCCGGTGGGGCAGGTTGGATTTCACTTGACTCGGACAACACCCACAACTTCATCAAGAGTAGTGCAGCCCAAAGGTTGGGGACTCCAGTGACTTCGCGACACGGGTTGTCAGTGGCGCTCCCGAACGGAGGGCAACTACCGATAAGCGGCATGGTTACCGGGTTGATCTTGACCGTACAAGGGCACAAGTTAAAAGAAAATTTCTTTGTTATACCACTGGCCGGATTTGATTTCATCCTCGGTATTCGTTGGTTAAACCAACTTGGGAAAATTATGTGGGATTTTTTGCTCGAGATGGAGTTTTGGCTGAATAGAGTATTGATGCTTTTGAAAGGAGAGAGCCCGAATGAAACACGAAACTCGACGGCTGCAAGCGACAGGGACAATACGGAGATAAAGGCAGCGGAACAACTAGATGAATGGGATGCGGTTTTTTCACTTCGAATACGACTGTGGAGAGTGTTGCGATTCCCAAAAGAACGATAGATGCGTTGGGGCCAACAGAGGGGAGTATGAGCTTAGAAGGATTATTGAGCGGCTTTGAAGATGTCTTCACCACCCCGACTGGGCTGCCCCCTCCGTGACCATGCGACCACCGGATACGGCTCTTGACCAGATCTAATCCGGTGGCTGTCCGACCGTATCGATATCCACACTTGCTCAAGGATGAGATTGAGTGTCAGTGCACGGTCATATGATATAGAGCGGGATTATCCAAGAGATTCATTCTCCGTTCTCTTCACCAGTTCTCTTGGTAAAGAAATCCGACAACTCGTGGCGTTTTTGCGTGGACTATCGGGAGTTGAACGCAGCCACAGTTAAGGATAAGTTCTCAATACCAGTCATGGACGAACTCCTCAATGAGCTTCATGGAAATCGCTTTTTCACTCAATTGGACTTGACTTCGGGATACATCAAGTGCGAATGGACGACCAGGACATCAAGAAAATGGCATTCCGTATCCATCATGGTCACTTCGAGTTTCTTGTAATATCATATGGATCAAATGCACCATCAACTTTTCAGAGTTTAATGAATACTGTAATTCGAAAGCAGGACTTAGAAAGAGCATATGGCACACGTACAAGAGGTGTTGGACCTTATCCGGGTGCACAAACTTTTCCTTAAGCGGTCAAAGTGTTCCTTCGGTCGCCAAGAGGTGGGATGTTTAGGGCATGTTATCACGGGGGAGGGAGTTCGGGTCGACCACACCAAGATAGAAGCAATTATCGAATGGCCACAACCACGGACAAGACGAGCCGTGCGGGGATTCCTCGGGTTATCGGGCTACTATCGCAAGTTTATCAAAGACTATGGATCGATCGCTTCTCCTCTCACGAGCCTGCTGCAAAAAAACGGGTTCCATAAGGATGAGGTGGCCGAGAGCGCATTCACGGCTCTAAAGACATGGATCTCAGAATCACCCGTACTCGCCTTATCAAATTTTTCGGAACTCTTTATGGTGGAATGTGATGCGTCGGACAGCGGGTTAGGCGCGGTGCTTCAGCAACAAGGCCACTTGGTTTTCAATAGAAAACTCGCAGAGCCCCACCACAAGCTTCCGGCATACAAGCGAGAGATGATCGGACTCGCGAAAGCCTTCATTCACTTTTGGGGTCGAAAGTTCCTCATCCGCACCGACCACTATAGCCTCGAGTTTTTGTTGGAGCAACGTCTCATAACATCACCGCAGCAACACTGGGTTAGTCGACTTCTCAGGTTTGATTTTACCATGGAGTACTGCGCACGTGCATGGAACAAGGTGCCGATGCACTCTCCCGACGAGATGAGGATACCACGGAGGAAGTAGGATCACTATCTGCACTCGTGACGTCGAGTACGAGCATCTTGGATTGGTTGCGCGCTGAGATCAATACTGAGGCTGCTCTCGGCGAGCTCCGAGATCGCATATTCAAGGGAAACGAAGGGGAAGATTGGGAGGCTCGGGATGGATTGATTTATTTACAAAAATGAGTCTTTGTACGAGAAACATCTACAGTGGTATTGGTCATCGTTTCCAACTACCACAACTTCGGACATGAAAGTACACAGAAGACTATGGTGCTCATTCGTCGAGATTTCTTTTGGAAGGTGTGGAAAAAGTAGGTTCACGATTTCATCAGAGAGTGTCAAGTTTGCCAGTGAAATAAATGAGAAACTATCCATCCCGCAGGTCTTCTCCAACCGCTTCCGATTCTGACGGCCATCTGGGCCGACATCTCGATGGACTTTGTAGAGGCATTACCAAAGGTGGGAGACAGGTCAATAATCTTGGTGGTTGTGGATCGATTATCCAAGTATGCCCATTTCATTCCCTTAAGCCACCCGTTCACCGCGGTCACGGTAGCCCAGGCTTTTTTCCGGGAAATTGTTTGCTTGCACGGATATCCGGAATCAATTGTCACCGACCGCGATAAGGTGTTCCGTAGCAAGTTTTGGAGGGAACTTTTTCAATTGGGAGGAACGAAGTTGGCATTCACAACCTCATACCATCTGCAGTCCGACGAACGAACATAAGTGGTCAATCATACGTTAGAGATGCACCTCGTTGTGTCACCGGAGATTCACCTCAGAAGTTGGTGGTGTGGTTGCCGTGGGTGGAATACTGCTACAACACGTCATATCACACGGCGCTAAAGGCGACCCCCTTAACTAGTATACGCCCGCAAACCACCTTGACTTTTGGACTACATTTCGGGTAGTTCGCAGGTGGAGGAAGTCGACACAGCCTTGGGTGGAATACTGCTACAACACGTCATATCACACGGCGCTAAAGGCGACCCCCTTAACTAGTATACGCCCGCAAACCACCTTGACTTTTGGACTACATTTCGGGTAGTTCGCAGGTGGAGGAAGTCGACACAGCCTTGGGGGACCGTGCGTCCTTCGCATAGCATAAGACCGGATGGGCCAAGCCCAACAACGCATGAAGGAGGAGAACAAAAAGCATCGTCCCTTGGAGTTTGCGGTAGGAGACTAAGTGTGGCTCAAACTCCACCCGTATCGCCAGTTGACAGTGGCTCGTCACGTACTGAACAAGCTATCACCACGTTTCTATAGGCCGTTCCAAGTTCTCAACCGTGTGGGATCACTAACATTCCTCTTTGAACTTCCCGAGGGGACCAGGATCCACAATGTTTTTCACATCTCGCTCCTAAAACCACACCGAGGAGTGCGTCCAACAATTGTCTCAAAGCTGCCTTTAATCCAAGATGGACGGACCCTACCTTCACCGCCACACCAAGTGACACGAACCAGAATCCGGGAGGACCGTCGAGAGGTATTGGTGCATTGGTCCAAGGATAGCGAGGAGAATGCCACATGGGAGGATGCAGAGGTTTTCAAAAAGGCTTATTACTGTATTTTTATTGGTTATGGTTTATTACTGTTTTAGTTATTTCATGTTCCGTATTATTTATAATTTGGATAATTTCATTTATTTCATTTTAGGGCAAAAATGTCTCAAAATACTGATTGTAATTTGACCTATCTATAAATGAGTCTTTTCTCATTAATAGAAATCATCTTTCAATCAATTAATCTTAATGTCTCCCAATCGAGAGGGATTAGGATTAAGGGAGAATTTTCTTCTACTATTGTTCTTATTTTCTGGTAATTACGGCACCCATTACGAGATCATAGTCTCGGGCTCGTATCATTGTGACATTGATCCGGAGATGAGGTTTGATCTACAAAACACATATAGAAAATCTCGTGCATTACACATGTCAATCATCATGCTCAGCCTCATATTCTGTATATCACAACCATGTTGTGTGAATAAGATAGTAATAAACGTATATTGTACCAAGAAATGGACTAACATTATATTAAATTAAAAATCAGGCAAAAACAACATATTATTTAACACAATTCTGTCATTAATATGAATATCACCACAATGGAAGACATGAATGAAGAACTGATTTTGTAAGGTAATTGTGGGATTATATAAATTCTTCATGTTTGAAAATAGGTTTTTCTTTTTCCATATGTCTCGTGAGGCACTTGAGTCAAAAATTCAGCGTGTATTTTTGTGTTTAAAAATTCATGTTTAAAAAATACAACATGAATATTTGTGTAAATTGATTAAACTTGGATCGACTGATGTCACGTTTATCGTGGTATGACTTTCTGGGTTCATCAACAGCTGGTGATTTGGTGAATGTAGTCAATGGATAAGGCTTGCATTGAGTTGTTCTTGATCTCCGATTTGCCTTCTTGGATGTTGAGTGTTCCTGATTTCTCTGGGATTTGGCTTGTAACCGAGAGTCAATACATGAATCTTGTAGCAATTGTGTACCTTGTCATATTGCAGTGTGTAAACATTAGCCAATCTTTCTTGTTGGATTTTCTTAGATAACCTCCAACCGCCTTGTCCTCTATGTCGCAGTGAAGTCCGTCGTAGGTTTGTTTGTTTGGTTTTTAAAAATTTCATTTTTTTGTATTTTTAATTTGATTCTTTTGTTTTTTAAAATTTGATCCACCTGTGACAATTTCTTGTTTGTAAAACAGGTTCATCATTGTTACTTGGTCATCATCTTCGCTAGCTTTTCAGCCGTCGTCTCCGCTGTCTTTTCAGGTTAGTTTATTTGGTTTTATAATTGTTCTTAATAAATTTTGTTGGTTAAGTTAGTATTTAATTTAAATTTTTTGGTTACCATATTTATTTCTGTTTGCTTTATCTTTGTGTTTCAACTCTAATTTGTTGCCTCGTCTCGTATTTTGCTGTCTCATCTCGCTTGCCTCGCGCCTCACTCTCACTGCATATAAGGTTTGATTTTTATGTTCTAATTATATTATTTACTTATTTATACTTTAGTTAATTGGTTATTAGTATTTAGTAAACATGTTTAAAATAATTACTTAGCTTCATACGTTTTGAAATTTATCATAATAAGTTAATAATTTAGTTAATTCGTTAGGATAGGTGTGTAATTTAATTAGTTACTTGTTTTTGTATTAGTTAACTTAGTAACTTATATGTTGTTTGTTTAAATGTGATCATAACTTAATAATTTAGTTATGTAATTAATTAGTTAACTAAATTGTTTTAGTTAATTTAGTAACTTAAATTTTGTTAATTTGAATGTAACTATGTTAGTTTGAATACTTTATTTAGTCTCTTTTATTCATATTTTAAATTTATTGATGAATATGATAATTCTAGTAGTTATGTATATACATACATATTTTAAGGAAACTCAGTCAAATTTTTATAATATTTTAAGTAACTAATTGATAGATGATCCTCTACACGTACCACCGGGAAGATGCGGTGGACGAGGATGCAGAAGAAGATTATAGACTTCTAGTTTATTTTTGTGTTTATTTTTACAGACTTCTACTTTTAATTTATGATTATGTTTATGAACTATCGACATAATAAAAGTGGATCGAATAGTTCGTAACACGTATTACCGAGATCGTCGATGAGGTCGTCACGTTCCATATTGTTGTCAAGGATGAAGATTTGAATTTGTTTTCGATCCTGTCGTCGTGGCGTAGTTCAATGTATGGACTAAATACTTCGTCAAGTCGGTCTTAATAACTTCACCTAGTGGGCCGAACTTTGAATATTGAACTTTTTAGCGGACTCAATATATAAAATTAAAAGTCAATTTTGTACCCCACAAAGATATTTCTCTAGTTTCTCTCGTCCTCACTCATGCTGCGCGTTCGGTACACGGAAACCGGACGAAAGACTTCCTTCCGCAGCGCGTGCGGAAAAACAATTCCGCGGAAGGTGGGCCAGCGGTACGCGGAAGGATGGAAAAGCGTCTGACAGCGGAAGGAAGAAAATAAATTTTTTGCAGGTTACCGTTTGGAGATTTTAGGAAGGAATTGTGACGTGGATTGATCTGGTACGTTGAAATTATTACCGTTTTTAAATTCAATGGCTCAAAAAATTTGTCCGTTATTACACTATAACCCCATTCGAATTTTTCTCTTTAAATACAAACCATTTTCACAACATTTTTCACAATTCATCCGATTTTCTCTCTAAAATTTCAACACTTTCTCTCTATAATTTCAACAATTTCACTCCAAAATCTCTTCAAAAGTTCTTCAATTTTGATTATGTCTCGGGAATCATCTCATCGAAGAAATTCCCGGTATCGGTCTCGCATTGTAACTCCTTCTCCGAATCGGGAAGAAGTTAATCAACCGCCACGAAATCCATCTCCCCGACTCCAATATCCCCAAAATTGGTTAAACCTATCCGAATTTCCAAATTTCAATAATACCGAAAACCCAATTCCGACTCTTACTCCTATACTGAATTACCATCCACGAACCTACCCGTACTCCCAACGAGAAATGACCGAGATAGCTCAATTTGTCCCGGTAAATCCTTACGTCCACGGTCAAACAAGTTATTCGGTAAAACCACAAAATGTTTATCAAGATCCATATCAAGTTTATCAACAACAACTTCATCATTTCGAATCACAATCACCAACACATCCTACTCCACCTCGTCCCCGTCCACGATCACAACCTCCCCGTCCACCATCACAACCTCCACCAACACAACCTCCACCACCCTCATATCCTCCACCTCCGACACATCCTCCACCTCCAACACAACATTCACAAGAAGAACAAGATGAAGAAGAAATCAACATCCCCGAGACTCAAGAGATTCCAAGGACTCAAAGGAAGAAAAGGAGAGGAAGGTCCGAGATGTGGAATTACTTCTTAGAAATTGAAGACAACGAATGACAGATTGGCGCTTGCCGGAAGTGCGGAAGACACATCAAATGCGATAGTAGAGAACAAGGTACTTCTTCTTTACGTCATCACTACAGAAAATGTCAAGGTCCCGACTCATCTTCTTCATCTCAGGTACGCCATGACCCCGAACAATTTAGAAAAGAATTAGTTAGATGTATTGTTTTAACCGATCAAGCTTTTTCACATGTAGAATCTAAAGGGTTTGGTAGGTTTGTTCATTACTTAGTTCCTACAATTCAATTAGTTTCTAGAAAAACTTTAAGAAATGACGTAATGAGATATTATAATGAAGAAAAATAATTACTTCAAGTTTTGTTTCAAACCGGTGATTTTAACGTAGTGCTAACGTCGGCTATTTGGTCGGGAAACGCTAAAATGGATTATATGAGTGTCGTAGTCCATAACATAGACTCGGCATGGAACCTTAACAAAAGGATTATTGCGTTTAAAAGAATTGAAGATAGTCACACCGGATATGCTATTTTAGAAATATTATTAAGTGTTATAGAAGAATGGAACTTAAAAAATAGAATAATTTCTATAACTTTAGATAATGCAACGAACAATGATGCTATGATTCGAGCTTTACGTCTAAAAATTCCTAATGAAGAGTCTCTTTTACATCAAAGATGTGCGACACATATAATAAACCTCATTGTGAGAGCGGGATCGACACATTTTCAAGACTCAATTGATAAAATCAGAAATTCAAATTCATGGTTAAATAGTTCAACGTCTAGGGTAGATGAACTAAAAAGAAGATTTTTATTAAACGGATTAGCGGAGAGAACATTTCATACCGATGTTAAAGTTAGATGGAATTCAACGTACTTGATGTTAAACCAATTTTTAGCCGATAAGTACGTAAATGTTATTGTAGAATATGTTAACCGAATTGGAGGCCATGAGATAACGGAGGATGACATAGCTAAATGTTCTTGTTATATGCGATTTTTAAATTTATTTTACGATGACCATGTGCTTTATCTGCTGTTTATACTCCAATTTCATATTTAGCAATTCATAGCGTAAGTGCAATTGCACAACATCTTAGTGATTCTAATAGTTTTGAATTTTTTCGACCTTGTGTTGCTTCAATGAGAGCTAAATTTGATAAATATTGGGGGTTGGTAAAATTCCTTACTTATATGGTTTTACGGCTATATTAGATCCTAGAATAAAATTTAGTGGTTTCTTACCTTTGCAAATTATTTGAAACGTCAAACCGGACAAGATTACGTTACACATGATCATCCAAGGCTCGTGGAAGAATTTTATTCGTTTTTCAGGACCTACCAGCGACGTGAAATGCCACAACCTGTAGAGATGAGTCCACCAAGGCCACCAACAATTAGTCGAGGGATCTTTCGAGACATTGTTCGTTTTGCACGGGGAGGAACTTCAACGCCAAGATCATCACCGCATCCGGAGCCACCTGTGGAGACGTCGGAGCACGACGAGATTTTTTTTGTACAACTCTCAACAATTTGCGGCAATGAGTCAAGAGGATCTCAACTTACTAGCATGGTGGAGACAACACCAAAATATGTTTCCAATCCTATCGAAGATGGCTAGAGATATTCTTTCGATCCCGGTTTCAACCGTCTCATCCGAATCGGCGTTTAGTAGTTCGGGCCGAATCATCGACGATCGACGACAAAGTTTAAAGCCCGAAATAGTCGAAGCTCTCACTGTCTACAAAGATTGGTGTCAACACGACGACCGATCTCAAGAAACCTTTGTAAACATTGATCTTGTCGACAATTACGATTTGAACTTTGCTAGTATGAACATCAACGAACTTTAGAGAATGTAAAATGTGTAATGTTTCATTTTTATTATTTCTAAAGTTTGTAATGAATTTTCAAATTAGTCATATAAATTACATTTCATAATATTAACTTACTTTTAAATTTATTACATTTTACTCCCTTTAAACCATTTTATAAACTATTTTTTATTTATTTTTTAATTCCTAAACGGTACCGACGGAAGGAACATTTTCCGGCGGAAAAGTCACTTCCGCACAATACAAATTTTCGCCCAAGCGGTACGCGGAAATTTCCTTCCGCCGGAAATGAATTTTCTGCCTGGGCGGTGAACGGAATTCCGTTCCTTCCGTACGCCCAGGTTGAGTCCTCACCATCACATTAGGCTCATTAGATCAGTAATACTTTTGTCCGAAAAGTTGCTTTGCTAATAAAAAAAATTTAATCATCATTTTATAAATAAAATATGTCATTTACCAATTAGCTCGAAAATCTGCTATATTTTCTTAGTTAACCGGAGGACAAGTTGATGTGGCTAGATATCAAACATAAGCTATGAGTTTTAACTACACACATTTATACTTTAGAATTGTATGTTGCTGTGAGTTTTAACCATAACATTTATACATAATAAGCTATGAGATTTTGAAAGTGTGAGATACTTTATAAGCTAAAAATAATAATTGATCATCTTCCAAGCACTTATTCCTATGCTTTCTAGGAGTACAGAATTGGAGTGCTCGAACAGACGTCTCCACTACCTGCATCTTCTCGAGCTTCTCAGTGAAGAAGCTCTCAAACTGTGCATTCATGGCTTGTAAGATGTTCTTCATCTCCACGGTCATGTTCTTTATCGAATCAGACCATAATTTTAATCCAGATTGTAGGAAAGACGAAGTCCTTTTTCAGTGCTATCCAGGATTCCTCGGTAACTTCTAGTCTGACCAGGGAAACCAGAGATATAGGAAATCAGTTCATCCAAACAAGGTCACTCAGACTGTCTTACGAGCTCAGCTCAATATAATAAAACAAGCCTAAAATGGACTAAAGTCTTGCTCATTCCTCGTCCTACGATTCACTTGCCCTAGAATAAGTGAATGAGATAGAAATCCTTCTCTCATAACCTAGCTCATTCGTGTAAGGCCTCCTCTCGTGCAAGGGTTGATTCAATCCCAATAATTGGCAAATGTCTTCATAACTGATGTTTAAAGGAATGCACTAACGCAATTAAATTATACATTAACGAACGAAAATAAATAGATAAATATAGAAACTAAAAATCTGTCGCATACTTGAATATATAATTTTTTTTTAATGCACTTCTATATATACTTGCATACAATGTCAAACAACAATAAGTGATATTGAACATATAATCTTTTATGTAGACGGTACATGGACCACTTCATGATGCAGTGGATGACCTGTGTAGAAAATTTGGAAGCAAATATTAACATCAATATAGCAAACATTAATATACAAAATACACATTATATAGATATAAGAAGCTCTGACCATGCTTGTCGGCATCTGACAGCTTCCTGGCGAACAGCCCTCTTTTGATCATCCAGAGCTTTTGATAGCGACTTTAGTACCTGAAAAGTAAAAGTACAAGTTCTATACTTAAGTATGTCTGGTTGTTTCCATATTTATCTGTTCTGACCTTCGATCTCATGGGATAAATTCTTGAATGAGGCAACTCCGACATGGCAACAAGACATTGGATTGCCGTTTCTCGGACAAGCTGAAGTATAATAGAAACAGAACTGAGATGTGGTCATTACTGACGCCACTAGAAATTGCCCAAAGTACCACTATCACTATTTGATTTTTTTCCAAAATAAACTAAAATTAATTTTTTTCTAAAATAGTACACAAGTCTAAAATACCTCTAAAACAATTTATTTACATTTTATTTACATATACTTGTTAATCGGTTACTATTTATTTTTAATTTTTTAAATTAAACTTAAAAAGTTAAAGCTGCTCCACCTTAATTTTTTAATTTTTTCTTAATTTTTTGGCTGATAATATAGAGTAGGGCATTTGTGTTAGTTTTATTTTTTAAAGGGTATTTCGTTTTTTCACATTAAATTTACTTGTATTTTGGAAAGAAAACATGTTTGGATGGATTTTGGGAAAATCAATAATAAAATGTGATACTTTGGGCAATTCCTCATAATAAAATTGTTTCTAGCTGAAAAGAATAAGTAAACTTTAGGGTAGTCGAGAGTAGTGATTATACATTACATACCATCATATGAGGATAGTCAACGAGTCCACAAAGACAACTGATAACAGTGTGTGCATTTTCCATCCCAGCTTCCCTTCCTGCATCGACATTTTTCCAAGTTAGCTTGTAAAAATGTCTCTAAAACTTGTAACTATCATGTACTTTCTGTTTGAACTTGATGAATTACAGAGCGTCCTATCTCCTATTCACTTCTAAACTGTTAGTCGGAACATAATTAACTTAAAAAAATTAAATTACACAAGGGCCACTGTATTGTTTTTCAACAATTATGCTCATTGTAACAACAGCCACATTAGAACTATAGAATGTCTAATTTTGCAATTTGATGACACAATAACTTCGAGAGTGCACGTGAACTTAAAACAAAATTTAACCTCACCTTTACCATCAGTTAGTAATCCAGATAAGACTAGCAAAAGCCTGTAGAGGTTTTCTTTGTCCGAAAGATCCTGACTGAAAATGGATAATCCTCCCAGAAGTATCGATATTACCTGCAAAATGGTTTCGTACTTTTATGGCCTATAAAAATAATGGGAACGTAATGAATGGGGTGTTTTCAAGACCTTATTTGCTTCATTGAGGACAACTATTAGAGGAGCATCCGAGATTATGTGTGCTGATGCTCGATACAACATAGATCTGTTTCGAAACAGAAATTTATAATTATAAAGCTTTAAAACACAAAAAAATTGCAATAATATATTGCTTATAGGATTACCTGGGATGATTAATTAAAACATAGTGCTAAGCGACTGATTAACCAAATACTCAGAAGTCAAACAGAGAGTTTAATTATCACAATGAGATACCCTTCTGAGAGTCAATCATGATAACAGGAGTTCATTCAAAATATAGCAAGATGTGTTTTAGGGAAAGCATGTACCTTGAGAAATCAGAATCTGATTTATTTATGGAAGACAGCAGAATGGGCATGACAACTGAGAAAAGGCGCTGCTTATACAGCGGCCTTATTATAGCATGAAACCTTCTATTCAAACAGGACTCCGAATCACTCATAAGAAGATGGAAAGCATCGGCGGCAGCTTTTGTAACAGACGGATCAAAAACCCGCTTCAAGGTTGAGGAATGAAGACTGCCAGCTGGCAGTAAGCAGTCCAGAAGAATCATGATTGCGTCTTTGACTTTCTCGTGGCCACGCAGGAGCAAGCCTTTCCCTACCCACGCTAGTCCAGCTATGGCATGGATCTGGAGCTGAACATCATCTATGGAACCAAGGCATAAATCAGTAAGACTCTCTTCATTGTCGTTGCTCTTTGAGGCTCCGTGGGAACACCATACTTTTTCCGTGAATATTATGTTTATTGCTTCTTCCAAGACCGATTTTGTATCAATTTTGTTGATCATAGACCCCAATGCCTGGGCCAATGTAACATGACCTTTTAGAAGTATGGTTAGAAACAAATGAATAATTTCTCTTGCACTTGGTATATTTGCTTTTGGCTTTGCCGCAATTACAACGGAAGCAAATAGAGAGAGAACTTTTCCATCTCTGACAGAAATGGAATTCCCAAGAAGAGCAATACTAGTTGAATAATATGCCTTCGTTAGTATGGTATTCTGGTTTTCCACTGAACAACTTCCAACAGTAAGCTTCATTACTGTAACTATTCCATCAAAGAGCGCCTACAAAGAAAACATACACTGCCGTTGATATAGAAGCAAACCAAAGATGACTAGCAAAATATATAATGAATAGGAGTTCAAGATTTACGCACTTCTTCCTGGACCTGAATATCATTTGATACCCAACTCCAAACATGGTCCCATATGCTGGTAGCAAAATGCAACAGGATTTCCTCTAGACCTTCAGTCTCACAAGCCCTGAATCCATACATAAATTGTGCTTACATAAGAGCAAGCTATGATGAAAATGGTAGACACTCCATTAAAACATGAGATGATTGAATAGTATCAGAAATAAATGTTCAGTTGGGTCGAAATATTTAGCTTCAAGTACAAATAGGGAAAGTAGATGAAGTACATACCATGGGATAATCTTATCGGAAAAGCATTGCAAAAGTTGAATTGCCATTGCAGCATTCAGTGTATTTCCATTGACCTGCATAAACAGAGTGCAAATTGAAGAGCACTGCCAGATTTTCATGGATATCTATTATGAGTATTCCAAACATTTTAAATTTCCATTTTCGATAGTCTGCCAATAATAAGATTCTGTTTTTTACGAGGGAAAAAGTACTGACATACATAAAAATCAGATATTTTGGTGAATATGGTCCCTTCCAACCCTTGAACAATCTTTAGCTTATGGTTCCGTCCACTTGCACCAATTTCACACATCGCCTCAAGTTTGAGCGGAAATGACAAGGCAAGACTATCAACAGACACCAAGGAATTGATCTTCTCGACGACAATTGAAGAATAACTCAGTGACTTCTCAGGCTCGGTACACCCACTCACAAATGAACCCATGTGTACTAATGCCTTCAAAGAAACCTTCCACAAATACGTATGGTGGAAATCTTTGATAATAATTGACATGAGTGTGCTCAAAATGCTCTCGAATACATTTTCTGGTATCAGTAAAATCTCTTCGGGGAACGTAGCCAAAATCTGCAAACTCTTGACTGCAAAACAGTGCTGTTTTAACACTTACACAATGGTTACTAAAGCTAATGTATAAACTACAACTTCATAGGAGGGACAAGAAGAAGATTCTATAGAATTTACCTCTGAAGTAGATATCCACGTCATGAGCCTGATTAGAAGTAGTTGCTAGGGTTGAACAGAGGGCATTGATTAACGGGACACTTGCGTTATGAAGAATGGAACAAAATGCTTCTCGGGCTAAAACAGAATAAGCGGAAAATTCCCGAGACCCTAAAATCAAACCCATGCATGCTTCAAGAAGTTCTGTGCAGAGATATAAAGCTCCAAAGTTTAGATCTTTGGACGAATCGCTCATCGACTGCAGCAGAATATTCACCAAGCTGGGAAAGAATGTCTCAAGTACTCTATTGCAAGAAGCCACAGAAGTCTTTGATGTTGTATAAAGGATGCGGTTGATTACGCGCAACCTTTGCTTTCCTTTGATGGACAACTCTCTGTAACTTCCATAACTTGTTATTGTGTTAAATACTGTACTTATATCTTCATCGTTCATGATCAAACTAATAACTGAATCGTAATTTTCTTTCACGATTGTTTCCAGGAGTACTAGCGCTACTATTCCAGCCTCATCCTCCTGGAAACCAAGACCAGGTACTGATATGGACAGAACATTATCATTGCATTCCATTAACGAATCACTTATTATGGGTTTTAATAAACTCCAGATAGCACCAATGTGTTTCTCCATCCTGAGCGCTCCATATCTTACAGAACAATAGCTTAGATACTTCAAAGAATCAACCTGCAAACACAAAGTCAAGATTTAGTTTTGTAACAATCCATGCTGTGATGTTTCTTGTATTATAAGCTCAAGATGGATCAGAGTCTCCACCAACCTTTGCTGATTGTAGTGAAGAAGAAAGTTTTTCAAGAAGCAGTGGAATAACATGTGGCTCGAAAAGAGGAGTTGAAGAGAACGCTATCTGCAGAAAATTATACTTTTAATTTAGCTTTATGTAGTAGCTGCTTTATTTGTACAGGCTGTGCCCTGATATTTTCCTGTTTTAAGCCAAATACTTCACCTTCTGAGTCAGTTCAGTTGCAAGTATTCTGACTGGGGAGAGCTTAATCATTTGTTAACGTGAAAAGATAGAATGGTAAGACCAAATTTACGCTCAAACACCGTTATTATAATAATAACGAACCCAGTGGTGCCCTCCTACATAGCGATACTCTTTTATAAACTACTTTCTGTGATCTTAGAGCTCTATTATGAAAATTAAGTCAAACTACGTATAATTTCGTCTTAGTTATGAGCATTTCATCAGGTACAATGTTCACTCAACTTTCTAAACCGTCAACCTTAAATTTGTTTCAACGATAAATGGTTTGACACCAGCAGACGATCTTCAAAAAAATTCATAGTACGTAAGCAAATTAAAAACCCCACGGAATTGTAAGGAATAATTTGTTTAAATTTCATCGTACCATTAGTGCCCTTGATAGGTCATCTCTTGTTACACCAGTTTCCTCTACTTTTTGCTGGATAATGAAAGATACAAAGACAACATAACATAAGTCAACAGAGGATATAATACGCTAGCGAAACTGAAATATGATCGCATGGAAAATTACTGAGTTTGATTAGAGGAACTCAATGCAGAGCAAGAATTACTAAATGATGTAACATAGCATGCCTCTAGTGCGACAGAAAACAGTTTACTTACGTGAGTGAAATGAATTGGAAAGTAACAGCTCAAAGTCTCAAAAAGGCTTCCAGAAAAAGTTGCAAGCGACACAGATGAACTGGGAAATTGTTGAAGCAGAGACGAAATTATGCGGAATACTAACATCAAGCAATGAGGATCCTTCTCTCCATCAAAGGCATCACATATGCCATATAAAAGCTCTGCATCCTTGAAAGCACCAAAGTAAGTGATGAGGCGCAATAGAAAGGAATATGAAAAATATTTAAAAAAAACAAAAGCTAATATAGCCAAGTATCAAATCTTTGCATGGATAAACTAACACCCTATTCAGAAGATAGGTTAGAAAATAATACCATTGAAGTAACCTCGCGCGGATATCTTTCCAACAAGCACTCCAGAAGCTCGAAACAAAGCTGCAAGAAGAAATGTGAAGCTCACTACGATGTTCTCGCTTTTTTCATCTTTCCTTTCTTTATGGACCACGGCTATGAATAAAAAGGTGAAATTTTTTCCTCTAATTCGACAAGCAGTATGGTTTCCAAATCTTGGTAATTTTACCTTCCTATCATGCTGGCCCAGAGCTTGGACCTGTAGGTTCTTTAAGTGAGACTCTGCAACATTTTTTGCATCACTTGGAGAGACCATACCAACATTGTCTTTTCTCTTCAGCAGCGCTAAACACCCAACAAGAGCACCACGTAAAGCCCTCCAATCTGCCTGATATCAGGGTTAATTATTTGCATTGCACTTAATGAGAGAATTTGAAGAAAGAATCAGTCATTACACGCAAATCTAAATAGTTCGTCAAGATTCATAAATCAAATCATTTCCACGGGCTACACTACAAAATGTTGGAAAGAAATGAGAAAAATCAAAAAAATCCATGTCAGCGAAAGGGGCTGACAGGTCACGCAACAAAAACTTACCAGCCTATCTGTGAAGAATCCGATCAAGCTATGAATCGTCGCAGTGCCCAGAGGCTTCGACGCAAGCCTCATAAGCAATTCCGCAAGAAGAAGAGTACCTAAAGAAGATAAAGCACTGTCCTTCTTATGACGGAACAAGTAAAATATAGCTTTATCCTCCTAAGCAAATATTCACAGAAATAAGGGTCTACAAAATAGAAATGTTCTTCAAAATTCACCTCCATGCAGGATTCGAATGGGGCAACTACAATTTTAGCTGAATAACTGAGAGTGATTCAAATCCAGTTCCAAAAAGTATCGAATCATATTAACAAAATAAATATAAATCATATGATTATACCTCTTGCACGGATTACATTATCTGTCGTCGTAAGATACACTTCCAATTCTCTGACCTAAATACCCCAAAAAATAAACATGCATTAAGTAGACCACAGAGGGAGAGAGAGAGAGAGTTCAACTGTGATTACCAGCGTTTCGATAGTTAATAAGCCCTTATTAAGAAGGGAAACGATAGACTCAAAGCTTGTAGCCTGCAATTACAAATTAATTTCACATTTGAGAGAAGAAATTACTAAATGTTAACTTTTTTTAAGGAAAATCTGTATACATTTGTTATAGAAATGATGACATAGACTCCAGACTATCTATATTTCTGGTTGGTACTGATGAAAATAATGCCTTGTGTATCAAATAACTATACACGTTTCTTTCTTCTTTCTGGAGCGGAACACAACTCAATTTTAAAATTAAATTTTATTATATAAAAAAATTAAAATTAAATATAAATTTGCAGGAAGAAAAAAAGCACTTCAAGTCGCAGTTAAGAGTTCAAATTCTCAGCCGCCTTAACTAAATAATATCAATCAGTTTCTTTTTCTGAAAAACCTGTTCGGAAAGAGCACGAGAAGTGTCGACGTATGACTCGATGCAGCGAGTTAGCTCGGTTGGTTCCGCCATTGCTGGAGGTTGGAGTTATCGTAGGGTTTTAGAGAGTGACAGAGAAGAGCGGGGTTTAAAATCTAACGAGTCAATGACCCATTTATTCCTTTCTATTAATTTTGTTTTCTTCCTAAAAAAAAAATTGTTTTCTTGTTTAACGAAATGAAGAAACGAGAGAGAAAAAAAAATTATAAACTCGGATTTGCGAAGAATATTAAAATTAAATTAATTATGTAAAAAGAATTCGAAAATAGATTTTTAGCTTAATTTTGGATAAAATTGCTTTGATGAAATCCGGTTTTATCTTATGCTTTGCGATATGATTCGTATCGGGTCAAATATATTGTCCAAAATTAAGACAAAAATTCATTTTAATATACTTTTAAGCTGTTTATCTAATTTTTTTTATTTTGTGTAAAATTGGATTAACGACATAAAAATTTCTAGGACAATTTTACTTTTATTAGAATTGCTAAACTAAGCTTATTCAAACGTAAAATTGCATTATAACTCACATGTGCTTTTTTTGAAAAATTAGTCGATTTCATTGACATTTGTGAATTTTTAATTTTTTTCGTGGCTAAAATACCTAATATTACATATTATTGCCATCGTCAAATATGTTACGTTAACTGCGTGAATTCACGAGAAATGAAATAATCGTTCAAAATCCCCAAATATATAAATAAAAACTCCTAACTAATAAAAACAACTAGAAAACCCCTAAATAAAACCTCGAAGCCCTACAGCTCGGCTCAAACTCGATGACCGGACAAATCTCCGAAAATCTCTCGCGCCACTTGTTGGGATTTGTTTCCACAAAAGAGATATTAGACATCATAAATACATTTTGCATTTTGTTTTGCTAAAACATTAAATAAAATTAAATATTCATTCTTTTTAAGTTTGTGTTTATGTATGTTGTTACGCTCTGAAACTGTAATTAACGAAAGAGGTGCTAAGTACAGACTTGACAAGATATCCTCTTGTGACTAGTTTAAATAATAGTTCGCAATCTATAGATCGATAGGGCAATTGAATCTAAGTATTGATTGTTTGAATAAATCTACCATATCTTCTCTTGTGATATAGAGAGTTGTGACTCTGTGATTTATTCTTGATGTCTTGATGTCTTGATGAAGACATTGAACAAGACCAATGTTAAGCTTGAGATAATACCGTTTAATCATTTGAGCCTTCAAGATCACATACGAGGGGTATTTTGGTAATTACCTAAATCCTGAAGTGAATACGTATATTCTTGTAACACTTTATGGCATTTGATTTTTAAATTGCCAATGACTAAAAAAATTTCATCTGACCCGACGGTTGGTGTCATAATGATGTTTCGTTGAATTATGTGATTCGCAGATACGTAATTTGTGTTGAAATAATGTTAAGGCATTAGTATCACACTATGCTTTGCTATGAGAGTGTGAGCGAATAAACCGAGTCTAGTATTCATCGAATAAAACATTCTTTGAATTAAACATGTGACATGTACAAACATCTCACTTTATGTTTTTCTCGTTCACAAATAACAAAGGAGTTGGTGAAATAATAACTCAGGGGTAAAACGATAATTTTACATTCTTTTGACTTAATGATACACACAAAGGGTAATATTGTAAAATACTCCGTGGATCGTGTGAAGAATTTTTTTGTCACATCAAACGGAAAATAAATGCATATGAATTTAGAGAGTTTCAATATTAGTTCTTTTGTGTAATCGACTAATATTAAGAATTAAAAGTCGAAAAAAGTTTGTGAATTTTGAGTCCGGACTTTATTCTAAACTTTCATTCATGTGGGTTCATAAGGTTTCAATGATAGACTCTCGGACGAGATTTATTGAACTATAACGATTGATTTTCTCATTGAATGTAAATTGTGTTACTAAAAAAATTATTTTCTAAGTAATTAAATAAATAATTGGTTATTTATTATTACATTTATTTAATGAATCATATTATATTATTATATTGATAATAATATAATTTGATTATTCCAATAAATAAAAGATGAAAATAAATAATTTCTCGTTTCGTACTTATTTACATAACATCAAAAAAATTAATGACTTGTCATTAAATAAATGAGATGTTCTAAATTTATTAAATATTATTTAGAAATAAAGAAAATTTATTTTGAAGAATATTAAATGATATACTCGGCCATAATTAATGAATTAGGGCTGGAAAATTATTTTAAAACTCATTAAAAAGATCTTTGAGTTTAAGTTTGACTAACGGGTAAAAATTGAATTTTGACTTAAGTGAAGTCCACTCTCTCAGATATAAAAAGGTTTAAGTTTCACTCTCATCAACAATGAATTTTCCTTAAATGGAAATACATGATCTTTAGATTCACTCTCGACGAAACTAACTTGTCTATAAGTTATTATCCCATTTTTGATAGATCTGCATGTTAAGCTATTAGTTTAAAGGAATAGAGAGATCTATAAATAGATAAATAAAACGGTTTGAACTTTAATAAACTCTAAATGATTGAGCCCTTGAGAAGGATCATTGTCAATAATGATACTTTTCTTTATGTTACCACAAACCACTTCATTTGGAGTCTTCATAGATGAAGAAGAACTGTCATTTGAGCATAAAGTTCCAATAACTTAAGACATGGGTCAAAGTTAAACTACCAAACCTTTTGAAATATGAAAGATCGATCCTAAGTAATTAACAAACTGATGATGATTGTTACATGGATGTTTGTTATAATCGGTATTTTTGAGAATGATCGATATGTGTAGCTCCTAAACACGTCTCATAAATAGAGTCATTACTATTGTAGTACTATACCTCATTATGACACAAGTAAATTGATTGAGCTAACTGTTTCTAAAACATTTAAAAACGATAAGCTCGTTCCATTATGTCTCAAACATACTTATTTGAAATAAGGTATGAGCTTCATGTTGAGGCTGTAGACATTGTCTTTAAAAGGACTAATAAATTAGACCCTAGACAATGTCAAATTTCCGAGAATAGTAACATGTGTTATAAATATTGTTATTTATGGAAATAGTAAAATACTTAATTATTTAAACATAGAAGATCCTTGAAGTTCTGTGTATATTGAATATGAACACAACAAACAAGGATTGACTATAAAAATAATTAAGTAATGGAAAAGGGTCAATAAAGTTCTTATTAAAACACATTTAATAAATCACACTATAATGAGTGGTGATGAGATCAAACATGCATCGTGCAACTTGTTTTGGCACCAAAAGAATGTACACCAAGATATGGAGACTTGTTATACACAGTTTGGTGTATAATCTGAAAGTATGCACAGTGTTAATGTGTTCTAAGTAAATTAATTTACTATGAACAAATTGACTTGACCTTAAATAGGTAAGTCAAAGATCACTTGCAAAAATGCATGAATTAGAATCATACAAAATGGGACATATGTTTGATAAACATAAATGAAAGAGTAAATAGTAAACTGAGAATCCATATGATGAGAATCTCAAAGTAGGAGATTGTTAAGAATATTGCCAACTTGAAAATGACGTATGAATAATTACTGAATTCGATAATGAGATTAGTATATAATCATTACATGATTAGCGGGTTGAATTATAAATAATCAATTAGAATCAATAACAACTATATTTCGTAGCCTCCATATTAAACTGAGTCACGTGTTGGGCACCTGAGTTCGGATCAGTGTGCTAAAATAAGGTCGATGACTGATATACGCCCGGAAGCTATATTAAAAGTCATATATGTGGAACTCATGAGTGAAGACATCACACTATGTGGGAGTATTCTACACTTGTGGTAAATGTATGACCTGGACAAGCATTGGGTAGATGTGTCATTTAAGGACCGTTATGATGCACTAACCGAGGCTACTATGATGGTCACAGTGAGACTGGATGTAAATCCTGAAGTGGTCATGCACACTGAATCATGTCTTTGAACTCTTTAACTTATTCCCTAAAAGGTTATACATGCTAATCATAGCTTATGTATTGGGAGTCTTCCCCTTGAAGTTTTCTCAGAGTATAGTTCTAGTGGGAAGTGATTTCCAGATACGGAATCCATCCTCCCTGAAAGGAGGTCAATGTTCACTAACCTAAGGGTTGATTCCAGAACCGATTGATTGCGCGCACTTTCGAAGCAATTTAACGTTCGAAAGAATCTTTCGTTGGGGAAGCACTAATGCTTAGGGCTGATATGTATCAAGAGAAGTATAACGGAATAAATTGACTTCTCTTGGCATGAGTTGAACCTGGAGGATCTTGATCACGAACTAGCTATATCGGTGGACACTCGTCACGACGAGTAAATATAATTCTAGTATTAAATAAGAGTTCAGTCTTTGATTACACGTTGGAGTATTGATAAAGACTAGGCGAATCGATGAAAAAGAGATAGGATTATATCATTTTTTTCGTCGAGTTTGTTAAGCTTCTACTACTAGGTCCATAGCCCCCGATTCAGCTCTTAAAAAGGCGGATAAGAACTTTCGAATAATAATGTTATTCATTTATTTAATCTCACTTGTTGTAATAGTGATTGACATCATTAATTCTGGAAAACGGGTATTCGCAAAATTAACTAAATGTTTATAGCATAGTTAATTAATTGGATTTTTGGGCTTTGAAAACTCTTGGGTTGGGCCTTAGCACTAGGGTGGTCGAAATTCTCTAGCCGAACTTTTCCCTTGAAGTTCTCCTTGAATTTCTCTCTAAAAGAGAGAAAATCTCTTTCATAGATATGGATCTGATGGATGAGAGAGAGTTTTAAATTCACTGTTGAGATCTAATGGCCCAGATTAAATCTGAAGGAGAGAATATCTCTAGAAGGAGGGAATATCTCCCAGAAGGAAAGAATATCTCAACAAAAAAGAGAGAATATCTCTCAGGGGTTATCTCACTTCCAATGCTATAAATAGAGATCAAAGAGAAGAGGAAAATTCACTCTTTTCTTCATAGAAAAACACGCCCATTCTCTCTTTCTCTGAGTGGTCGTATTTCCTCTCCCCATTTCCCTAGAAATTGTATAATTTTGTTCCTAAATTATAGGAGAAAGATCCCGAAATAATCTGGTTTTGAGATCTAAGTGAGATATTGATTGTACCCACTCATCTTTCTTATTCGTCTCGGAGAATATGTTTCGGAAGACTACGGTTTCATCATCGAGTACTATATTAAGAGAAAGGACGAACTGGATTCGATTTCGGTTCAGAAGAAAGGTGAAACGGAGTCGATTCAGAAGTATGACGACACGGAGCACACGTTGGATCGGGGTGTTCTGTAGCTGATCTCAAACCCGTAAATTTTCTATAAACTTCTTCTCTTATATTGGTTGCTAAATTGCTTTCATATATTAATTAAATTAACAAATCTAGATCTTGTTCGCAATCATAATTATTAATTGGTTATTGTAAGTGCAATTAATGATTTTCCGCATTTAATATGGTTGCTAAGGTGCATGAATCACCAACACAATCCGATTGGATTTTCAAGGCAAATGACGATGCATTCGGACGAGAGCGAGCCACGCACGAGGTTTTTTACAATCTCACGTGTAAATCCTTCCTAGCGAATTGGGATTGCAATTTTATAAATTATTTATAGATTGCTAGATTGAATTGTTCAATTTGTTGACAACATGTTTAGAATAAGAATTTATTGCCATGAACTTAGAGATTTCAATATTAGTCATTTAGTGGAATCAACTAATATTAAAAATTAAAAGTAGAAAAAATTTGTGAAATTTTGAGTCCGGACTTTATTTTAAAGCTTCTTTCATGTGGGTCCATAAGATCTCAATGATAGACTCCCAGACGAGATTTATTGAACTATAATGATTGATTTTGTCATTAAATGTAAATTGTGATTTACACTAAGAAATTTATTTTCTAAGTAATTAAATAAATAATTGGTTATTTACTATTACATTTATTTAATTAATCATATTATTTTATTATATTGATAATAATATAATTTGATGATTCAAATAAATAAAAAATGAAAATAAATATTTTCTCGTTTCGTACTTGTTTGTATCGTATGAAAAGAATTAATGAATTGTCATTAAATAAATAAATGTTCTAAATTTTAAAAATAAATCAAACATATTTTGGAGTATATTACATGATATACTCGGCCATAATTAATGAACTAGGGCTAAGAAATTATTTTAAAACTCGTTAAAAAGATCTTTGGGTTTAAGTTTGACTAACGGGTCAAAAATGAATTTTGACCTAAGTGAAGCCGCTCTCTCAGATATAAAAAGCGATTTTTGAAACCCTAATCCAAAGAGAATCAAAATTTCGACCACTTCCCTTGCCCCCTTGAGTTTAGCCGAGTGTTCTTGAGAGAGAAACGATCAAGATATTTTTTTTGATTCTTGATTCAATTCTTGAGTGATTCCCCTTTTCTCGTTGTTCAATCAAAGAGTCCACCCTCTTGATTTCCCAAAAACCCGAGAGAATTATCTATGACTCTTTTTGTGGTGGTTTAGTGAGGTTTAATTGTCACAGGGCTTGCCAACTTCAAGGAGAAACGAGCTAGACGCAACAAAGCGCAACCGACCGGCCAGTCAGATGGGCCTGCCCTTTTTCGCACGTCCAGAAGGTCTTCATCCCCGCGTGCCTTGCTTGCCGCACGTGTCCAGCAAGGCCCTACCACTAGGAGAAAAAAGGCCTTTAGAAGCGACATTAGAAGCGACATTGTCGCTTCTAATGTTTCGCCTCTAAAGCTGAGTCGCTTCTAAAGTCGCTTCTAATGTTTTGAAGCGACGAAATTAGAAGCGACTAGTCGCTTCTAATGTTTTAAAAACCTCAAAAAAAAGCCTACGAAAATATGGCTATTTGGGCATTAGAAGCGACATTAGAAGCGACATTAGAAGCGACTAGTCGCTTCTAATGCCCAAACAGCCAAAAAAAAATTATTTTCTTGATTTTTGGTATATTAATTAAAAAATTTACTTAATAAATTAAAATTATTATTAAATATTTTTATTAATTGACAAATCTAACTAAAAAATGATTTCAATAGAGCTAAAATATATTAACAAACTTATTAAAAACATTATCAATACTTATTAAAACATATTAACAAAATGTATAATCAAAACTAAGAAATTGAAAAAATAAAAAATTAACTACATATTAACCAACCTCTAACAAAAAAACTAAACCAAACCAAATAAACTACAAAAAGTTAAAAATTTACCGGTTTATGTTGCAATCGACGGAGAGATGCGGTGATTGATACGAGAATCCGACGACCTAAAAATTAACAGTTTGAAAAATAATTTCAAAACAAAATAATCAAATTACAAAAATAAACAAACAAAACTAACTATTGAAACGACAATTAAACTAACTAAAACATATTAACAAACAAATTAACGTCGTCAAAATTATCAAACTAAATTCATAATTACGTCAATGAACAACAATTAAGTTAATAAATTAACAAATTAATTAAGTTAAAACTTCACATATTATCTAAAGGAATATAACATTTGAGATTGCTAATTACCAATTAATTATACAAATTAACTAAGTTAGTAACTAATTTTACTAATTCAATTTACATACTTAAATAAATAAATAAATTAATTCACAACCAAAACTTACCGATTGCAATGACGGGGAGAGGGCCGGAGGAGAGCTCGCCGGTAGACGACGGGGCGGAGATCGGAGTAACACAAACTGATATGAAGAATGAATATTTAACTTTATATAATGTCTCAGCAAAATCAAATACAAAATATCTATAATATCTATAATGTCTTAATCTCTAGTTACATATAATTAACGTCATATATTCTGAAACACATTTACCTGGAACGAAAAAAAAGGAAATTAAAAAAAATAACTCACCCTTAGAGATGAGCGACGCAGGCAGCAATCAAAGTCTTGGTCGGGGGCACGGTGGAGAAAATGGGGGCTGCGAATGAGGCTGCAAATGAGGCTGCAAACGAGGCTACAAAAAACGTAAAAATGATAACCACTAAGAGAATAACGTAAAAAAGATAACCACTAAGAGAATAACGTAAAAGATAGATAAAAGAGAACTTACCAGAGAGACATCGGCGGAGGTTGGTTAGAGGGGCGGAGGTCGGCCGGAGGCGGAGGATGGAAGAAGATGATGGGTGGAGGGGAGGAGGGGAGGAGGGTAGGGCGGAGGAAGCGGAGGGTAGAGAAAGGGGAGGGCGGAGGAAGGAGGGGAGGGTGGAGGAGAAGGAAGGAGGGAGTGCAGAGGGGAAGGAGGGAGGGCGACGGGCAAAGAAGGCGGCGGAGTAGATGACAGAGGAGGGGAGGGCGGAGGGAAGCGCCGGAGGGGAGGGCTGGGGCGGAGGCGGAGGGGCTCGGCCAGAGGAGGGGGTGGGGAGTCGGAGATGAGAGATTTTTTTGGAGGAAGGGTGAAATGAGGGAGAAGGGAAGAGGGACGGGTGTTTTAAAGCCCTAGGGCCATTAGAAGCAACATTAGAAGCGACTAGTCGCTTCTAATGTCCTTCAAAACCAAAACGTCGTCGTTTTGGTAAGTGGGGGCATTAGAAGCGACAAGTCGCTTCTAATGTCGCTTCTAATGTCTCTGTAGGTGAAATTTTGGCGGAAGGGTTTTGGAGCCAAATAATTTGGGCATTAGAAGCGACATTAGAAGCGCTAGTCGCTTCTAATGCCCAATTTTCCATACTTAGTGAAATTTCGGCGGAAGGGTTTTGGAGCCAAATAATTTGGGCATTAGAAGCGACATTAGAAGCGACTAGTCGCTTCTAATGCCCAATTTTCCATACTTAGTAAAATTTTGGCGGAAGAGTTTTGGAGCCAAATAATTTGGGCATTAGAAGCGACATTAGAAGCGACTAGTCGCTTCTAATGCCCAAACATACTAAAAAATTTGGCGCGGAGAGTGCGAGCCAATAATTTTGGTCTTTATAAGCGACTTGTCGCTTCTAATATGTCGACTCGGACAATTAGAAGCGACTAGTCGCTTCTAAATGAAAAAAATTTCATTTTTCGGAAAAATTTGGGGTGTTTACGTTAGAAGCGACTAGTCGCTTCTAATGCCAAAATGTCGCTTCTAATTTCCCCTGTCGCTTCTAAAGGTATCTTTTGTAGTAGTGTACCCAGGTGCACAGGTCCGGCGCTCTAGCTAGGCGCAAAGACTAGCCAAAGCCCACAAGCGCATGGATCGGGCCAACAATCTTCCTGTCCGGCGAGCCTGAAGCTACATGTCCAACCAGCTCCATGTCTGACCAGTCTCCTGTCTAGCGAGCCTCCATTTTGGCGAGTCTTTCAGTTCGGCGATCTAAGGCCCAATCTGACTGGATTCTCAAGGCAATTGACGAGGCATTCCGACGATAGCGAGCCACGCACGAGATTGTGTACAATCGCATATTTAAGTCCTTTCTAACGAATTGGGTTTGCAATTTTATAAATCGTTTATAGGTTGCTAGATTGAATTGTTCAATTTGTTGACAACATGTTTAGGATAAAAATTTATTGACATGTTAGTAATTTTTAATGCCTAGGTTAATTGAATATGGTTAAAATGTGTTTTAAAATATTATCTTTAATTATGTGTTTCCACCATATTTATATATGTCACATAGTTTAATACGTTAATCGTTAACAAATTTGTAACACCTCTCCCGCCCCAAAGTCGTCAACCTCGGCAAAAACAAACTCACCGGGGAAATCCTTGTCGATGTGCTCTTCGTTCTCATTATGTCACTCCCCTCGAACCACCTCGCTGGAGCAATACCCGCATCGCTCTCCAAGCTCTCAAATCTGACTAACTCGACCTCCCTGACAATGACCTCACCGACATAATCCCAACAACACTCTCCCTGATCCCAACCATCTCGAGGATGAATATCTCGAAGAACAACTTCGTCGGAAAAATCTTTGCCACTCTCGGGTCCCGGATCCACGACCGTCTTCCTTCTCGGAGAATCCCGGCCTCTGCAAAGACCCCTCAGCTCGAATTGCAAAGAAGATGAAACCAAGTCGGAAAGGAACCAAAAAAAGGGAAAGGCTGATCTTAATGATCACGGTGGAACATTCATCCTCCTCTGTCTATGCTACTTCTACCTCTTCCTCTTCCTCTGGGCGCAACACCACCTCCAAACCCAATCCTCGAAGAAGAAACAGACAAGCCCCGGCCGCGGACGAGGTTCCTCGGTCCGAGGAATCTCGGACAACAACGGAAACGGCCCGCCGAAGCTCACCATGTTCAATGCAAAGCTCACTCTCACCGAGATCGTCGAAGCCACCCAACAATTCGCCCTTATTTATTTTGATTTTAGGGGTTCTTTAGTTCTTCTAATTATTTAGGATATTCTATTTATTTATTTAAGTTATTTTGTCCGACTTATTCATTTCACGCGAACCACCGTGGCATTAATACTTAATGATGATGATAATTGATAATGTTAGATATTTTAGCCGCGAAAAAAATAATTGTGGTATTAAAGTGTGAACGCGATAAATTGTGTTATTTATGTCGGCATTAACCCTATTTAAAAAAAACAGGGAATGCCTCAGTGCACCACATAAGCTCAAATAACTCAACAAAACAGATCTCTCATACAGAGTGGGACATCCCAACCCACGCAAAAACCAAACACATTAGACCTCAAAGTCCATTGACATTTCATGAACTTGTCAAAAAATGCTTTTAGATGCGACATTTTGTCGCATCTAAAAGTCCAAAATCGCATCTAAATGCACCTTTGGATGCGACATCGGATGCGACAAAGTCGCATATGTCTTAGCTAAACCCTTTCGATGCGACATGTCGCATCCGAAAGTGTCTACCATCAGATGCAATAATTTTGATGCGACAACTCGCATCTAAATTTAGCAAAAGTAAAACATAAAAATTGGCGGTAAACGACATTCAGATGCAACACAGATGAATGTTTGCGCGCCAAAAGTATTCGATGCGACTAGTCGTGTCCAAAAAGTTTCCCGAGAAAAAAGAATAAGCAAAAAAAATTATTCGCAGTCTTTGGATGCAACATAGTCGCATCCAAAGCATTGGTGGAAAAGGCAATGGATGCGACATTGTCGCATCCAAAGATCTGAAATATTAAAAAGAAATTATTTAATACAGAAACCAAACTAGAAACCAATAAAAATAAAAATTAAATTAAATCAGAAATTAACATAAATAAAAATAAATTAAAACATACATTTAATATTCAAAATGTTTTAAAGTACGAAAAAGAAAACGTAATTCAAAAATTTTTAAAGTACGAAAAAGAAAACATAAACATAATAAACGTTAATATTCAAAGAAACATAACAAATGTAAAAACACTACTTCTTCTTTCTAGATTTAAACCAATTTTGATCTTCGCGTCTTGTAGTTGGCGGGCGTGAATTGTTGCTCATGCATGGGAGATGGTTGGCTCGGAGTCAGAATTTGGCTCGGAATCGAATTTGGTTGAGCGCGTCGATTTGGCGTTGCATCCTCTCCAAATGTTTCATCTCCAATAAGGCTTTCGACTCTTTTTGTTTGGAAGATGTTGAACCAGACGAGCCCACGTCACAAGCTCTTGCAATATGTAAAGAATTTACCGGGATAGAAGGACCTATCCCGGTCTCCTAATCGCGTCGTTGTCTGAGAATTTCGCGCATCGCGAGTCCCTCTAAGTCGTCTTGAGTAAATGGAATGTCATTTTCCTAGCCCTCTTTTTGAAGATCGCCGATGCGGATTACTATCTAGGCCTTTTAAATATACTGAAATTATGTTAGCCATTTAGACAAGTGTCACATAAACTGTTGTAACAGTGTGCGTAACACTTGGACAAGCAAATACGAGATGACAATTAAAGCAATATAAAATAATAAAGAACACGAAAAGTGGTAACCCAGTTTGGAGCAACGTTTCCTACATGTGGGGGGCTCTCAACCCAGTGGAAAAAAATTCACTAATAATAGTTAATAGTACAACAATGGCCTTACATGAATCTCTACATCAATGCCACTTTGGTTAATACTATACGTGAAAACTAAATCAAGGACTCCCCCTGACTTTAAGACCACTCTCAATTCCACTCTTCAAACACTCACCGATGTTTGGCCACTTCAATGAACAAATCGTGAGGACTTCAATCATGCAAGCACAAAATCGACACTTCTCTAATCTTGTAGTATATCATTGAGTGTTTAGAGAATTACAACTATATAAATGTGAACAATGGTGTTTTTCCTTGCTGCTAATGGAGAGCTACTCGGCTTATATATCACTCCTTCAAAGTGTAAGTCTTCCTAAGGTTTCCTTACCCTTTAATAAAAACTTCCTAAAATAGAAAACTGTCGCAGACGATGTTGTGACATTATTCGCGACATTATGACGAAATCTGTCAAAATAGGAAACTTCCCAAATAACATAAGATCCAAAATTAATCCATTTATCACCAAATAAGTCAACATGTAGAACTTCCCAAAATGAGCATGCAGAATATATTGAGGAAGTTAATACATTTATGATGATATATATGATTTGAATCTTTGCCCAAAAATAAGCCAACACAATAAATTACAATGAATGTCATTGTAATAACATATACAATAAGAACGATTTGCAATTAAGAGTTATTATAATTTAATAATTACTACACAAATATTTTCGACTTACAAATGCGTTCTTTGCTCAGTCCGCCGTGAATGTTCCTTTATCGTCTGTGTGGAGACGCTGCCACATGTCTAATGCGGAGCCCAAAGTCCCGTCCTCTCTCATCTGCATAATTACTACACAGTTACAATTTTAACGTCTTAAAATATAATACTTCGAAAAACTAACTTACGTGATTTCGACAATGAGCATAAAGAGGAATCGACCCTTGTCTCGACCGTGTATTATTCTTCGCTTGGTTTGCCTTGTTGCGCTCCGATGCTTTCTGCAAAAATGAACAATATTATTAATAATTATTCATAGAAAACAAAAATTTAACGTAAGATCTAATGTCACCTTGAAATCGTCATTCACAAACAAATCTATCGTCTTTGACCAATTCTCTGCGGACATGCCCAGTGGAACGTTATTCTTTGCAAGCTCTATATTTTCGCCATATTTCTCTCTGCATAGGCTAGATACTTTTGATTTTTCCCCGATAAATACGATTTGCATCGCGTAGAATAGCAACATCAATCTCGCTTCGAATCGAATATGTCAGAACTACCTCATCTTGTGTCCTCATCAATTTAGACGAATGTATACGTCGTGTACATCACATTCAGAACTTGATCGATACTTTGAGCTTCAACGTCGGTCCATTTTGGATGCCAAAGAGGAATGAAAGTATAGATGGTATTCAAGGCGGTTGGAGAACATTCCAGTTTTATAGTTCTTCACACGAGCGGCTTGGTTGAACACTTGTTAACTCCGATCATACTGAACGATCCTCGTATCTTGGTCTCCTTCACGAGTTTTCTCCGAAATTGAACCGATTGTCGGTCCCCGCCTTTTCTTGAACTCTCAGATCTCGGCGTAACATGGTGATCATCGTCGCTACCCTACCCAAATGATGCGGACATCCTGTAAAATAAAACAATGTACCATCAGATTCCCTGTACGTTTTACATCTAAAAGTTTCTAGATAAGATTTTTTTTTAAATTAAATAATCAAACTAAAAATAATAATTTTAGCATTACTCACTGACCATCGCCACTCGATACAACATTAGTATCATCTTCTACATCAACTTTGACATCACCTTCAAAGACAACGAATGTTTCATCTTTTTTGTCGTTTTCTACATCGTCGTCTACATCAGTAATCAACTCGGCAGCAGCTGTTTCATGACGATGACTAAAAATATCAATGTCTGACAATTGTATTGTCAATGGAACCAAAGTCGAGGTGGTAGCGTCAACTTCAAGAATATCCCAAATTCCCCGATGATTGCATTCCTCAACAATATTCCATTCGCCACCTTTAACAAGGTCTTGTATGTAAAACACTTGCAATGCTCAGCGATCGTCTCATGTATAGGCTTTGGTACGAAAATGCGAATACCATGAGCCAACATTCTTTGTGAAATGATGTGGCAATCATGCGACTTCAAACTGTCAACTTTCCATCTGTCGTTACATTTTTCTTCAAGTTACCAGCAAGACCATCTAGAAATTTGACAGATTGAAGGGACTTGGTAAATCTTTGCCTCTGCGCAAGAGTCAAGGTGTACACAGGTGGTGGTTTGTACCACCCGTTCTCTTGGCTTTTTCAAGTGCAAAGCTGACTTAATTTTGAGGTCCATCAAATCAAGTCGCGCTTTATCTGTGTCCTTGTTCTTCCCTTTTAAGCTAAGTAAGGTACCGAGAAGATTCTCACACACATTCTTCTAAACGTGCAGGACGTCCAAGTTGTGCTTCAACACAGACTCTTACCAGTACGGTAGCTCGTAAAAGATGCTTTTTTGGACCAATTTAATTCGCACTCGGCCCGCTTTTGTTTTTTACCCGGAGAATCGATGTGTTTGCCAGATGTCTTTATAGAAACAGTACTCAATTGCTCAAGTATGTCTCTCGATGTCAAACGTATGGGTTTTGGACGTCTCTCATTGCGATTTGTATAATGATCTTTGCTTTTCCTCAATCGGTGAGAATTAGGCAACTATCGACGATGATCATAATACACAATTATGTTCCTCACCTTCAAAGATGGTGTGTCAACGTTGCATGTCGGACACGCAAGATATCCTTGTCCACTCCATCCCGACAAATACGAATGAGCAGGAAAGTCATTAATCGTCCAGAGAAGCGTTGCACGCAAGAGAAAAGTTTTACCTTCGGCTCCATCGCGCACTCGAATGCCGACCTCGCACATTTCTTTTAGCTCTTCGACAACAGACTGCAGAAACACATCCATGTATATTCCTAGTGAATTCGGCCCCGGAATTAGAAGCGTCAGCATCATATAATCTTTCTTCATACACAACCAAGGGGGTAAGTTGTATGCAGTCAGTACCACAGGTCACATGTTGTACGATAAACTTATTTCCCCAAAGGAGTTGAATCCGTCAGAAGCCAATCCAAGTAGCACGTTTTGTGACTCGGCGGCAAAGTCTGGGTATTTCTTGTCTAGATTCTTCCACGCTATTCCATCGACAAGATGTCGCAATACACTTTCTTTGCTGACACGTTCTTTGTCGTCCACTAGGACAAAAAAGGCTTTGAAAAGCGACAAAAGTCGCTTCTAAAGGTAAAAAAGTCGCTTCTAAATGACCTTTAGAAGCGACATTAGAAGCCAAACTCGCTTCTAAATAGTCGCTTCTAAAGGTCTGTCGCTTCTAAAGTAGCTTCTAATGTTTTGAAGCGACGAAATTAGAAGCGATTAGTCGCTTCTATAGTCGCTTCTAATGTTTAAAAAAACTCAAATAAAAGCTTACGAAAATATGGCTGTTTGGGCATTAGAAGCGACTAGTCGCTTCTAATGCCCAAAAAGCAAAAAAAAAATTGATTTTTGGTATATTAATTAAAATTGTTACTTAATTAATTAAAATTATTATTAATTGACAAACCTAACTAAAAAATGTTTTTAATATAGCTAAAATATCAATACTTATTAAAACATATTAACAAAATGTATAATCAAAACTAAAAAATTAAAAAACTAAAAAATTAACTAACATATAAACCAACCTCTAACAAAAAAACTAAACCAAATTAAATAAACTACAAAAAATTAAAAACTTACCAGTTTATGTTGCAATCGACGGAGAGATGCGGTGATTGATATGAGACTCCGACGACCTAAAAATTAACAATTTGAAAAATAATTTCAAAACAAAACAATCAAATTACAAAAATAAACAAACAAAACTAACTATTGAAACGACAATTAAACTAACTAAAACATATTAACAAACAAATTAACGTCGTCAAAATTATCAAACTAAATTCATAATTACGTCAAATGAACAACAATTAAGTTACTAAATTAACAAATTAATTAAGTCAAAACTTCACATATTATCTAAAGTACTATAACATTTGAGATTACTAATTACCAAGTACTTATACAAATTAATTAAGTTAGTAACTAATTTTACTAATTCAATTTACATACTTAAATAAATAAATTAATTAAGTCACAACTATAAAATATAAAAATTAAATTAAATTAAATACTAAACCCTTAAAACTTACCGATTGCAATGACGGAGAGAGGGCCGGAGGAGAGCTCGCCGGTAGACGACGGGGCGGAGATCGGAGTACAGCGAGTCCTTCTCGGAGGAGGGCTGAAAATAAAAAAATTAAATATCAAGATCGGGACATACACACGGTTGGAACGATGAAGAAACTTACCCGATGCAGCGAAGAGGAGCAGGCCGGCCGAAGAACCGGAGGCGGAGGTGCAACCGGAGGCGGAGGCGCATGGGCGGAGCTCGTCCGAAGGCAGGGGCGGAGCTCGGCGGAAGGCAGGGGCGGAGCTCGGCGGAAGGCAAGGACAGGGAGGGAGGAGGGACGGGTGGAGAGAGGAGGGAGGGAGGAGGGACGGCCAAATAGGGGAGGGAGGGAGGAGCAACGGGCGGAGAGATGGAGGGCGGCCGGATGGACAGAAGAGAGGGAAGGAGGGAGGAGGGACGACGTAGCAGGCGGCTGGAGGGTTGGGTGAGGCATAAATTCGGAGGGGAGGGAGAGAGGAAGAGATTTGTGAAGGGGATGAGAAATGGGGGAGGGAGGGGGAGGCTCGGGTGCTTTAAAGCCCTAAAAACATTAGAAACGACAAGTCGCTTCTATTGTCCTCCAAAACCAAAACGACGACGTTTTGGTAAGTGGGGGCATTAGAAGAGACTAGTCGCTTCTAATGTCCCCGTACGTGAAATTTTGGCGGAAGGGTTTTGGAGCCAAATAATTTGGACATTAGAAGCGACTAGTCGCTTCTAATGCCCAATTTTCCATACTTAGTGAAATTTTGGCGGAAGGATTTTGGAGCCAAATAATTTGGGCATTAGAAGTGACTAGTCGCTTCCAATGCCCAATTTTTCATATTTAGTGAAATTTTGGCGGAAGTGTTTTGGAGCCAAATAATTTAGGTATTAGAAGCGACATTAGAAGCGACTAGTCGCTTCTAATGCCCAAACATACTGAAATATTTGGCGCGGAGAGTGCGAGCCAATAATTTTGGTCTTTAGAAGCGACTTGTCGATTCTAATATGTTGACTCAGACAATTAGAAGCGACTAGTCGCTTCTAAATGACAAAAATTTCATTTTTCGAGAAAATTTGGGGTGTTTACGTTAGAAGCGACTAGTCGCTTCTAATGCCAAAATGTCGCTTCTAATTCCCCCCGTCGCTTCTAAAGGTATATTTTGTAGTAGTGGTCCCACTTTATTTGGATAGACGTTTCCCGACAAGCGTAAAACTGTTTCAATCGGTCTTTCAAAGGAAAATAACGTAAAATCTTTTGCGATACTTTTCTACCACCAACTTTCCATCTGCTCTCATTGCAAATCGGGCAAACGTTAGCATTCTCGAGTTCTTTTCGAAATAGGACACAATCATTAATGCAAACATCGATCATCTCGTACCCCATTTCAAAAAATTTAAGTTTTTTCTCGCTTCATAGTATTTTTCCGGAATACGATTGCCCATGGGATGTGACTTCCTCAAAAGCCGTAAGAGTTCGGTAAACAACTTGTTCGTCAAATGGTTCGTCACTTTGATGTGCATCAATGAGACATAGAAAGACAAAGGCGAAAACTCTTTGCATCCAGGGTACAATTTTGCCTTCAACTCTGAGAACAAATCTTTTATTTGCTCATCCGCACGCACCTCTCTCGGGGTCGAATCCACAAACATATACAACGGTTTAATTAACTAAACATATTCATATAATTTTAATCAACTAAACATATTTATACAATTTTAATTAACTAAACATATACAACAATTTCATTGAACTAAACATATTCATATAATTTTAATTAACTAAACATATACAACGGTTTCTATTTACTAAACATATTAAACGATTTCATTTCATTAAACATATTTACTCGTTTATATTAATTAACTAGCATATTTAAAGTTCAATTAACTAAACACATTTTAAATTAACTAAATAAAATAAAAATAAAATTTAATTACCTAATGTAGTGACAAAGCAGAAACGCGCTGAACGAGATTTGGATCGACGAGCATAGAAATAAGACTGCAACCAAAATAAAAATACTACTTATAAAAAATTAACAAATATATATGAAAAACTTAAAATCAAAAAACTTAAAAATACTACCTAACGTGTGGAGGAGGCGACGGTCGAGACTGCGGAGGAGGCGACGGCCGGGGAAACTGCGCAAGATGGGACGCTGCGTTGGACCGAAACCGAAATAAAAACCAAAATTTAAAACAGAAATAAAAATAAAAAACTAAAGCAAAATCTCAGTTATAAAAATTAAATAAAATACTACCTAACGTGCAGACGAGGAGACAACCGGCGAGTCTGCGGAGGAGGGGACGGCCGGTGAGACTGTGGAGAGGCGACGCTGTGCTAGACCGAAACCGAAATAAATAACAAATCAAAACTGAAATAGATAAAAAAACCGAAATAAAAACGAAAAACTAAAGCAAAACCGAAATAAAAATCTAACCTGGCTTCGGTGGTGACTCGGGGCAGCGGCGGGCGGAAGGACTGCACGTTAGGTAGAAACCAAAATCAAACTCAAAACCAAAACTATAAATATATATTATATATATATATATATCAAACTCAAAACCGACCGGTGGTGGCTGAGGCGACGAAGACGACCGGTGGTGGCACTGATGGTGGTGCTGAGGCGACCGGCGAGGATAAGGGCAGTGGTGGCCGGAAGGTGAGGGCGGCGAGGCTAAGGCGACGAAGACGACCAGTGGTGGTGCTAAGGCGACCGGTGAGGAGAACGGCAACGGCAGTGACCGGAGGAGAAGGAACACAAAGAGAAAGAGGATGATTAAAAGGGAAACTTTGTTAAATCATAAGTTTGATTTATTTATACTATAGAGGAAACTCTTATTTAGATGCGACATGACGCATCTAAGTCGCATCTAAAAGTCATTTTCTTCAATTTTTACTAGTGGAAATAATTACGGGGCTACCATCTCCTTCAATATTTTGAATACTATCATTCATGTACCTCCATGTCTCATCCAAAATTAAGCTCCCTTTTATTACTAGTTCATAGCGAGAACCTTTGGAGTTCCATAGATCATTAAGTCTCAATAGTTCCTCGATCGCTCTGACACCTTCCCTCACCTCTGAATTCTCCCACATGGTACCTCCTCCAACCGTTAACCAAAGTCTTCTTACCCACGGGCAGTGAAAAAGAATGAATCGTGGTCTCCGACTCTCTAGTACATATATACTATTTCAAAATTCTGATTGTAATTCATTGTTTTTGGAAATAATTATACAATTAATTAATTTTTCAATAAAAGTGTGATCAGTTACTCAATGTCCTGCTTTCCAGACAAACAATCTTTTTTATGCCATATATTAGTTAACTTTCGTCTATTTCCAATTTTATTTAGAAAAAACATATTGAGTAGAAATTATAATCGTGTCTTAATATTTCATTTTTATTACGTGATTATGTTTAGAAATATTTATTTCCTTTTTAATTTTGATTTAAAAAAATTGAATTTCCAATGCTGTACAGAAAACCATGATTTTTTTTTTTTGAAAAATCAACTCTGACCAAGAAGTTAATTTTTTGTTATTTTGATTTAATTTTGTTTGCTAATAAATTCTATTGGTCTCTTAATATTTTGTTTTTATTACGTGATTATGTGTCCAAATATTTTGGTTTTTTTTGTTTCAATTTTTAAATTTTGGATCTTCAAATTTGTATAAAAGAAGCGCATAATTGTTTTTGGAGAATGGCAAAAGTATTATTTTTGGTATATTTTCAAAAAAAAAATTACAGTTTCAATTTTAAAAAATATACAACTATTTGTTGTCATGTATTTTCTCAGTTTATGAGATATACATGTTTTGAACGTATTAATTATTAAATATTCAAACGTCATTTGTAAATTCACTTACGCCTCTCCTCTTTTGAAAATAAATCTACGCCTTGCAGCTTTATTGATTGACATAGTTAAAAAAATTCTCAAATCCCAAATGCATTTATTTTTTGGTCAACTTTTTACGATAAATCAACCTTTTCTTAAAAGTCGAATCGCTAACGCATTTTTAATGCTAGAGCTGCCAATTTTTATGTAGAATTACTTTGCTTATGTATCATGACTTCGCTGCCCATATATACTTCCCTTCTTACGTTGAATTGTAGTGTTAAATCTGCAACTTCAAGGTGATTGACAATTAGGAATCATTTGACACTAAAGTTTGACATTTCACAATTATCATTAGCCAAGCATACACTCACTGATTTGTTATCATGACACTAAAAGCACGCTGCCGAACCTCATTTCAGCAAAAACAAACATAGAAGCTTATATCATATCAGCCCATGGCAAAAGATCATTTTTAAATCTCCTCGTCAGAAGAAACCTCGTCCAATCGGTCAAGAAATCCTTTCTGAGAAGCCTCACCTGGCACAGCAGAGACGCCAGAGTGAAGGTCACTGCAAGAAGCTGCTTCGAACTTCGTCCATAATTCCTTCTTCAGGGTGTTCTCACCCGGGTGGTTTCCTAAACGGCATGTGCTTTCAGGTTCCTTCTGAAATGGAGTCCATTCAACGAGCTCGTCTAAAGGTTCCGAGGCAAATGAAAACAAGTGTTAGCAAACATGGTTCAAGGTAAAAAAAAGGAGGTATAATAGAAATTAAAGGATTCTCTTTAACCTTGTTGACCTATTGTTTCGTTGTTCGAAGGCTCTAGAAGAACACAAGATTTCGGAGGCGATCGAAGCCAATCCGGGGAGTCTTCAATTCGCTTCTTCGTGACCACAGATTTACGAGCGTTTTGAATCCCCTTCAGTTCCGGGCCTGAAGAAGTGGATTCCGAGGCAACGCGAATCACCTCCTCAACAGGGCATATGGTCGTCAATCTTCGGACTTCGTTTCGCCGTGCGCGGTTCAAAGGCTCCGTGAATTCCTCAAGCAGAACACAAGATTTCGGGGGCGATCTTTTCAAGCACGGAGTCATTATCATGATTGACCCATTTCTCTTGGAGACCACCATGGGAGGGCTTACCTTCGAATCGACGAGTAAGGGATTAAGTTGTTGAAACAGATTTCTGGGCGGCTCTGAGGTAACCCTTTCAAGGACGGACTTGGGAGGCTCTCGGTGTCTTGTGGATAGGCCTTTCGAGATCGGGAGCGGGGTCAGCAAAAAGAGCTGTCGGCCATTCTCTTTCGTAGCACAGTTCGCACGCCACGATACGAGCGGCGATGGAGAAATAAGGGTGCTCAGATTCCCTTTGTCTGGACTCTCCGGCGGTTCATTTTGGCTTTTGGGCTCCGGAGACTTATTCGAGAGGGCTTCCTGGAATCTAGGTACCCAAGGCTGGGAAGCGTGGGCACAAAAATCCCCAAATGAGCAAACCAGAATGATTACACAACCTCATAGTTTAAAATAAGATTTTAAAAAATGTCTGTGAAACCCTAACCTTCAATGAAGAGAGCATTTCCGACAAGACGAGTGAAAAGGATTCAACTTCTTGTTTCCCCGTCGAGTTCAATTGGAACACTTGAACCACAAGTTCATCGACCTACTTCCGAAATTCAAACGAATCAAATCGAGCATAGTCGCGAACATCCTGCCTTCATCTTTAAAAGATGAGCGTAAGCAATCGGATCGTGTTTAAGAATACCTGACGGAGGAGAGTGGAGATGTCGGACTGGAGAAGGAGGAGTTTGTCCAGTGCGCCACAATCTCCGCCGCGGTCGATTGGTTTCTTGGGGTTGACTGCGGATTTCTCGAGCCATCCGGCGCCGATGTTGTTTCCGACGTCCTTCAACGGCCTCCGAACAGACATGGCTTTCGCTTTGCTTCTCGGCGGCATCGTATGCTCTCTCTCTCTCTCTCTCTCTCTCTCTCTCTCTGTAAGACCCTCCGTCTACGATTCTTTTATTTCTTCTATCTCTGTGTTTGTGAGTTGTGTGCGCTCTGCTTTTTCGAATTCGCCTAACGGATAGTCTAGGGATGAGCGGGAGGTGCAGTTTTACATCAACTTAATTAAATTGTGAAATTTTATTAATGAACAAAATATCAATTCTATACCTATAAGGTTAAAAATATTTGAAACTAGCTTTTAAATTAATTTTTGGAAAAAAATTCATTTCAGTTTCATTTAACCTTATTTTTTCATCTACTCTATGATATTTCATCAAACTATAACAAAATTGATCAATCTTGGATCCGCTGAGAAATACAAATTCACTTAGTTAATTATCTTAAATTGATTTAATTATATGTTTTGAGTAGGATTGGAGGTGTATTTAAGTAAAAAAAATTATTTCAAATTGTTTACGATGAAATTTAACTATTATTTCGAATGAAATTTATGTTGAAATAGAAATAGATTAATTCAGCCGAGTTCAAATTTTCAATAGATTCTAATGACTTGGATGAACTCAAGTGAATTTTGAAAGAATTTTTTGTGGGATCCGACAATTTTTGATGGGTTTCAACAGCTTCCTATTACTTTATAATTTTAATGTTTTCATAGTTTCTATCTTGTGTAACGACACAAGTTAGTGATAACAACATTTACGACTGTTGTGTAATGCAATAACATTTTTTGGTTTATGTTTCGAAATACATAACTTAGAGAGTTAGTGAGTAAAGTGTACGAGAATATTGATGTGTACAAATTCACGTTCGACTTAAAACTTAAAGTCTCATAAACAATTGGTATTATTTCGATGACTCAATTTTGAATTGATGAACGATATCAAAGTTTCATATTAATTAGAGGCATAAAATCGTTAGAGATATTCTCTATATGTAAGTTTTTATTGAAAGAAATCATAACTTCAAATGCATATCGATGAGTAGTTAAAGAAAAATAATGTATTGATTGAAGAGTCACTTCGCTTTGAACCGAACAACAGTTGTAATAATCTCAATATCGATGACCGACACAATATTCATATCATCAATGAGGGACACAATAATGGCAAAAATTACTTAGATAAGGGTGACGTAGATTATAATGTATACAAAGATGACAAAAACAAAATGTGCATGTGTGACATAGATTATTACAATGGTAGCCGTAGAGCTCAATTTAGTGAAAATTGATTTAGGATTAGGAAATCTCACATAACAAGTATAGAGGAAGTAGTCTTAAATTACAAAACTCATTTTGCAAAATCTAAACAAAGTAAGGCTTGAATAACTTGCAGGATTTGAATTTTATATATGGATCTCGGTAAAATGTCGTAGATAATAATATCGTATGATTTTGTTAAATATGTAAATAAACAGATTCAAGTATAAACTTGTATTGATGTACTCGAGCTCGATATGGGCGAGCTAAACAGAATACAGTCAAATAATAGCGAAATGATAATAATCGAAAATGAATAATCTTCTTTCGAACTAAAAATGTATATCTCTATTTATAATGTTTCGTCGAGTTAAATGACTTCGAACACGTGTTGTCGAGATTGTCGAGGAGGTTGCGACGTCAAATATTGTCGTTGAGGTTGAGATCTCGACTTTGTCCATAATCTGGTTCCTTCTGCGAGATCGACTGCGTGGAATCTTGACTTCATCTACGATCCTTATTAATTCGGCGAGATTGACTACGTGAATTGAAGACTTCGACTTCATTACTTCAGGTACTGAGTTTGATCGTGGACATCGATATGTTTGGTAGGACTTAAGATATTGGGCTTGATTTCGGCCCAATGTACTTTGGCTCGATTTTATACTCCCATAGGGACTTAGAATATTGTGCTCGACTTAGGTCCAATGTACTTTAGTTAGATTTTATTGTGGGTAGAGATGCCCAAAAGAAGATTATTTATTTACATATTGATGTAATATATAAATATTTCATAAAATCCTTATTGTAATTTGCTGATTAAATTAATAAAAGATGAAACGTTCTTTCATTCCCCTTTTAGTTTGATTGAAGATTTATGATATTCAATAGCCTTATAGTCCTTAATCAAACCTAACAATGTATGAAGAGACAAATGTAGATTTGCGTGAACAAACTCTTCATGGTTTGGTTGAAAACGATATATTCAAAATATAAAGATCAACGAACTATTGATCCCAGTACGATTGTTGGAAGAATCTATGATGTTTGGTTACGAGGTATAGAGAGTTAGGAACTTTATATTTCTTCCAATGTGTCTTTCGAAGATACTGAATTGAGCAGTGCACCTTTAGAGACAATGGAATAACAAACCATATAACATCTTCTGTCTCAAAGTCACTATATATGAATTGCATCATGCTTACCTAAATCCTGAAATGAGACATGCCATTTCATATCATTAATATTCTTATTTGAGAAAGTCAAATTATAGATCCATTATGTGATATAGACTAGACGAATTGGTGAGATATTAAGTTATGAAGATGTCATAAACCAACTTTGTGAAGTTCTCATGGATATGGAACTCATGTACAAGATTGCTGAAACACAATATATATCACCTCATGCTTTATTACTTGGATTGTGAATAGATGAATTGCGCAGTATCCAAAATTAAGTAACGACTTTATTTGGATGAAACAATGTGACTTCTTAGCTCCTCGTTAATACATTGTTTCGAACTTATTCAAAAGTAACAAAGGAGTTGAGGAAATAACAACTAGAAAGATAAAAATGGTAATTTTATAAATCTCATCTAGTTGATGATATTTATGAAGGGTAAACATAGATAACATTAAATGGATCCACTTAATATAATTAAATTGAATTTTACTAGAAAATAAATTCATTTGAACCGAGAGATTCTCAGTGTCAACTCTTTAGTGGAGTCAGTTGACATTAAGCTAATACTCAGAAAAAGGTTTGTGAACTTTTGAGTCCAAGTATAGAAGCTCAAGATTTGTTCATTTGGATCCATAAGGTCACTATTACAGGTCATTAGAGTAGGATTGTTAAATTGGAAGCTAAGTAAAAATTCGTTCAAATATTGAATTAGAATTTTTCTCGAAAAATATCTAAAGGGTATTTTTGTCCACATGGACATAAAATGATGTGAATGTTAAAATAAGTTTTTGAATATTTTCATATGATGAAAATATAAATTATTTTCTAAATCCGAAAAGTCGTTTGAAGCATTTAGAAATTAATATCATTATTTGTGTAATAAAAATTCTATAATGGATATTTTAAGAATTGTCTTAAAAGAAAAAAAGAAGCATCTAGATGCTCCTTCCCTAACTATAGAATTTGGCCAACATGCATCATAGATGAGATATTTATTTCCTTTTAATTATAAAAATAATTACTCAAAAGGAAAAGAGGAAATTAATTTCCTTGAGAAGGAAATAAATAAGCTAAGTGAGGAAACAAATTTCCTCACTCTTGAGCTTGATATGGCCCGCCACATTAGAAGAGAAAAAGGAAGAGAAAATCAAATATTGTGTCATGAATGCATTATTCTTTCATGAATGCATTATTCTTTCATGGATGCATAATTGACCTTTATAGATTTTCCTTCTCCTATAAATAGAGCATCACGTAGAGATGTGAAAAGTTGCATTATTAGTCTTGCTCTCTCTATTCTAGCCGACCATTCTCTCTCTCTCTCTCTCTCACTCTCTGAAAATTCATTTTTATTTTTGCACCTAGATCCACACTTGATCTAGAGAATTAGCTTATGATCCAAGAATTGTTCTTGGTTCATACTGTTTAATTGTGCCCACACACAAATCCTTCAAACACTTTATCGACTCTTGTAATAGAAACCTTAGGTTTCTCGAGTTCTACATTAGACATGAAAAAATCGAGCCAAGGAAGTAGATCAACCTTTCTCAAGACGATTCAAGTTTGAAGATACAAGAAAAGTTGGTATTCAAGTACTTTAAATAATATTTTTAATTTATAACATGTTCATGCAGTTTGCCGAGGTTAATAAAATTATTTAATTGTAAATAAATTTTATACTCCGCTATTAATATGATTAATGATAATTTTTATTAACTCTAAACCTATTCCAACATTTATACCCCAACAAATACTAATAGAAAAAACTTTAGATTATATTCATCAATCATTTGTTTATTTTATCATCTACGAACATGTCATATGATGATGCATATATAATCATTGATCTAAAAATTGTACATGTTTTTGTTATATTTTATATAGTAATATAAAAGTTTCTTCTATACAATTTTATTTAATAAACTTGTATATTTCGATGTTAAACTCGTTGTTTTAATTTTTCATATTGTTACAAATAAATTTAAAATGTCTTAGAAATTAATTATATATTTTTTGTAAATTTAAATTTTTTATTCGATGTCGCGGACAAAAACAATATGAGATTACAACGTGATTGATGTCTTATACAATGATTGCATTATCGAAATCAAAGCGGGAATTCGTCCAAGAACAACGTTCACTAAGGTGGCATGAGATAACATGGTGAATAATATTTCTCAAAAATCACAGAAATCATACGACAAATCTCATTTGAAAAATAAGCTAGACTTGTTTAGAGGTGAATGGAAGTTTCGGAAGTTGTTATTTGAATAAGAAATTGGTCTCGGGTTGAATGATAACAACGGTACCGTCGATGCAAGTCAATTGGTCGAACATTAAAATAAAAGTTCATATCAGTCAAACAATTATATTTTTAAACTAAAATGTTTATTTCTAACAGTTTACACAAATTTTCTAGGAGAAAAAAAAATTCGCTAAATTTTGCAAAGAAGTCATTTCTTCCACATTGGAAGATAAACTAGATACTATGTTTAAGGACATCATTGCGACTGTGAAACATTCATTTTCATCAACTAATCTTCAATGTCGCGAGAGTAAAGACATTTCCTAGTTTTGACAACGTCGAAGAAAGAAGTGATGAATCAGATGATCATGTATCCTTACCGAGTCTACAAAAGAGTACAAACAACAAGGAAAAGAATCTTGTATAGCTCAATAATAGTTCCAAGTTTAAAGAAATAGGGGGAAGGAGTAGAGTTAACGGAGCTGCCAAACTGTAAATGCAAATTGAATGTCTCGTTCAGATAGTGAAAATCGAATCGACACTGTATACGTAGTGCACAAAAAAATGAGTTACCAGCATGGCGAAAATAATAGATGTTGTTTTATCCTTACATGAAGTCGAAGTTGGAGATGCATTGTGACTTTTTGTAACTAAACTATTTCAAAACTGGGAAAAGAGTGAAATGTTTGCAACCATGAAAGATCAACGTGATGGCTTAATTATAAGTATAGTCTACTCCGTTCTAACTGAGGAGGAATCCCAAACTTTTGAAGTCTTATGATATTCTATTTAAAATAAATAATGTTTGCTTTCATGTTTGTTGATTTATTGTTATTGGTTGATTTAATTTTCTTTTTAATTCAGTTTATTTTCGTGCATAATGGATATTTTGTTTTAATAATTTGTTTAATTATTTTGATTTCAGTATAGTCGTTATAATTATTGCTATTTTAATTGTAATAATTTTTTCTTTATGGAATTATGGATATTTCAAGTGACGAGGAGTTAGAAATTATTGACAAAAAGAAAACGAAGTATTCATTGTCCATATGAACACAACTCTGCAAAATGATACAACTATATTATGATACGTACATAAAGTTTCATGCATGGGTTGAAAAAAGATAGGACATATTTTCGTGTAAGAGATGTTGACAGGAAACCGTAGTCGATGTAAAAAAATGTTTAGAATGGAAAAATAAGTTTTCATAAGCTTGTGAACAAAATTGGAAAGGAGTTTCAAATTAGAAGGTTCACGAAGACAAAGTTTTAGGAATCACTCTAATCATACTTGAACATGACATTGAAAACCGATTAGGCAATATTTATCAACATTCCGGTGAAACTATAAGTCGTTATTTGAAGAGACATTGGACATAGTATGTCTTTTAGCAGTTGGCGTCATAAAACCTTTTGACTCAGATTTAAGAATACGCTAGATGAAATAGCATGATATATCATATGTATGCCACAGATTAAGGTACATACATGCTAATTTTAGTGATTTTATTTTCGTTGTTGTCTGAATACAGAAGCAAGAGATGTAAATTGAATTTTCAATTGTTGAAGGACTATATTGGGACTATAGATTGTGTCCATGTTCCAGCAACACTGTTGCGTGAAAATCAAATTTCTTTTATTGGGAGAAAGAAAGTTCCTATACAAATGTGTTAGCATATGTGACGTGAATATGAAATTCACTTTTGGGTACGCTGATTAGGAATGAAGTGCACATGATTCAAGGGTGTTCTATGTCGCTTTATGTGATAACGAACTTAACTTCCCAAAACTTCCAGAAGGTAATGATTAACGTACCTTACACTATTAACTAATTACGTACTTATGATCTTACACTATTGACAAAAAAAATATTATTTGGTAATCGTTGGCAATCCAAATTTGCCTAGATATCTTGGTCCATATAAAGGGTAAACGTACCATTTAGATCATTTTCGTACTAGAAGAACACAACTTAGTACTGTTAAAGAAGTTTTCAATCGAGCACATTCTTCACTTAAGAGCGTTGTTGAGCGTACATTTGGAGTATGAAAAACAATGGAGAATCCTGAATATAGTGCTGAGTTTCTTATTCGAGAATCAAGTAAAAGTAATTATTGCCACTATGAGATTGCATAAATATATTCGAATGCACGCAAAACGAGATCTAAATTTTGACGTTGATGAGACAATGGATGACGTGAACAGGGATGAAAACGACAAAAGTGGAGATCAATAATCGGCAAATCAATAATTTATATGTTTGTTAATAAAAATAATTACGTTTAAATATGAAATTTCATTTTGTTTGTCTGTTTTGCTGTAATTTAAATACTACGCTAGTATTGATACGTACACACAAAATAATCACCAAAGTAATAATAATTGTTGATGTTGGATTTCGTTTTCAACAATCACTAACTAAGATCTGAAGGACTTGCATGATTTGAATTTTATATGTGGATCTCAGGAAAATGTCGTAAAATAATAATATTGTATACTTTTGGAAAATATATAAATAAATGGATTCAAATATAAACTTTTACTGATATAGTCGAACTCGAAATGGTGAGCTATACAAGATATAAGCAAATAATAACCGAATGATAATGATCGAAGTAAATAATTAAGACTGAATTGAATGCCTCCCCTCAACTAATTAAACAATTTTATTTATAATGTTTCGTCGAGCTAATGAATTCAAACACGCGTTGCTGAGATTTCCAAGGAGGTCGCCACGTCGCATGTCGCTGTTGAGGTTGAGATTTTGACTTCATCCATGATTCGATTTCTTTGGTGAGATTGACTACGTGGAATCTCAACTCCGTCCTTGATTTGATTCTTTCGGCGAGAATGACTGCGTGAGTTGAAGACTTCGACTTCGTTACTTGGGATGTTGGGCTTGTTAATGGATAATGGCCATTCTGTAAAAAGTTAAAGATCTAGGACTTAGTTAGACCAAATATATTTATGTCCGATTTTATACGCTCACAAATAATTATTTAGATATTTATCCCCAAATTATTTTAGTCTGTTTTTATTATATAATTTTTTTTTTATCAAAGTTAAATCAACTTTTACTTTTACAAAATACTAAATTAAAATAGTTTACCAACTGAATAATTTTTGAAAAGAAAAGCTTTTTAAATATTTAATTTAAAATATCTTTTATAGAAAGCAAAACATTATCCAGTTGTCTTTATTTCCGTTCAAAAAAATAAGTTTCTTTAAACACATCAACAACGATGGAAAAAAGATAATATATTTCTAAAAAAGAAATAAAATTATTGCTTACCCCAAAAAAAGAAAAAAGTAAGATTCAGATACAGAGATATATATTTTTCCTTTAGATATTTAGATTAGGAAATACTTTGACAAATATGAGCTATTTATGTGCCGATCGTTCATTTTAATAGTCCTAAAGCCCATGTAGTAGTGGGCTGGCGAGCAAGCCCGAAGATTAAAAATTAGAGCTCGGCGTATATTCTACGCGCGCCTTTGGTCTTTAATTCTCTTGCTTTGCTTCTCGTCTCCTCATTTTCCGATTGTCTCTCTGAGAAACCTTGAAAACCCAGAACCCAAAGCCATTCATGGGTCTTGTTACGAGCTACGCTCACGTTCTCGCTCTTCTGTCGCTCCTTCCATGGTGTTTCTCCACCGAAATTGTCGGCGAACGTTCGCTGGGTATGTGTTTCCCTTCGTTGCTACTCTGATCTTTCTTGCGCTTCTTTAATATTTTTTGAACCATTTAGACACTTAGGGTTATAATTTTTTTTTTCCAAATATTTAGGCATTATTGCCTCTCTAGTAGTTTTTGAATGCGTGTATTGGAGACTGACGAAACGAGTTATAAGCTTTCTGCCGTTAAATGAGTTGCAACTTTAATTTTGTGTAACGCAATTAAGTTTAGGTTTTTGTTTGACACAAAAACAAAGTGAGAATTTTTAGATTTTATTTATATTCGTTACTTCTTGAACATGGTAATATGAAAACCAATCGATGTTTTCTTATTGGGGGTATTTACATTAAAAAAACAACTACATGTTGCTGTTTGAACAAAAAAATGATAAAATGTAGCAAGTTTTGTAATTTCATTGATGTGTTTAAATTACTTTTACTTTGCGAATCGAACAGAATTCACAAACTACGACCGATTCATGCCGGAAATGATAAGTTTATGGGCCAGCAACATAGAGCAATTTATTCGTGGGGAATGGTAGGCTAGTTTAAGAAAACCTCTATTATATTATTAGTAAGTGCTTGTGAATCTTCCTGTGACCCTGCTGGTTTTACATTTTCCATCTGCAGATTTTTCTGCATCCACTGTGATGCAGTTATCTAATGGTGTCCAAATACAAGAATCCCCCGGAAAGCCTGGTAAATCCATGGCTTGTGAGAGAGTTCATATCCACGGATTGTCGAGGATTAAATATTTGAACAAGTTTGCCCACTCTGGAACGGTGAAGGTGTCTCCAAGGAATTCAAGTGCTTATGTGCCCGGCGCCGAAGTTTGTTTCCATAGGTGAGTTTCTTGAATTGTCTGAGTTTGATGGCAAGTTAAGCTTAATGCTTTACTCAATGGAAGAAGATATAAAGCTACGATCACTAAATGATGTCCTTTTTTCTTAGTTGTTAAACCGAAGACCTATAATCTATGTAATGCTAAAGCTCAAATTTAAGCCGAGAACATAAATTTCTTTGGTGGTTGATCCTTCGCATAGTTGAGTACACATGCATAATGAGTTTTCCTTTAACTTTGCAGGAATGCCTCATTGGCAATTGGCATGTGTTCTGAAGATCAGTGGGAGAAAATTTCTAAAGGCTCTTGGGTGCGACATATGTCACCTTTCGATTACAAAATTTTAGATATAAGGACCGCTAGTTCGTCCCTTGAGCGTTATGAGGTGTCAATTGAAGAAGGTAACCTTTTGTTTCCTGCTTACTAAAAGTTACTTCAACTTATATCCTGATCTTTGTCCCATGACTGTTTTATTTTACTTTTTGCAGATTTTTTTATGCACCGGGTTATACTTTTAGTATTGGGAATCATTTTGTTAAGTGTGGCTTCTTTTCTGAGCAAGTCGTTGGTGTTTTACTATGGAAGTGCAATGGCAGTTGGTATCATCTTGGTCATATTGGTGGTTCTTTTTCAGGTAATCCCAATTCTTTGGTATTTAAAACTTGATGTATGTGATATTTCAAACAAAATGTATCTTCTTAACGCTCACCAGGCTTTTTTAAATCGTAGGTGTCTGATTAGGCATCAAGTCAGTCACCTCTCTTTCTATTTTGCCTTAGACCTTTACCATTGCATCTGGTTGCATCTCTCCCGCCATTTTTTGGTTCCCAAATTTCTTCATTCACAAAACTGGTTAACTAGTTGAAAATGCATTCTTTGTGTGGAAGTATCTATTTCTGTTTATTTCTCTGAGAATTTTTTATATCATATTATCTGTTTATTTTATTTATTTAAAAAAGAGTGACAAAAATGTAATAATGAAAATAAGAATGTCATGCAAGTGATGTGGAGGAAGAGGTCTGCATCACAGCAGCCAAAATGACTCTTGAGTTTGAATGTTCACCAAGATGAACCTGCACGATAAGATTATATGTTTATATGAGCTAATGATGCGGTAGCCCTGGAGCCAAATCCAGGCCTCCCCGGATTTATAATCTCAACGAAATTGATTTTCCTGTCAATCTAAATTCTATTATGGGCTTTCCCATACTTATTCTTTATAATTATTTTTATTTTTCAATTGTAACTTATGTTTTCTGGTTGTTGGCAGGGGATGAAACTTGTTCCGTTTGGTGGAAGGAGACTTGCCTTTTTTATACCTTCTTCTATTGTAAGTGACTGCTTCTTTCTTGGATTCCAGCTTACCATATATATTTATATTTTTTAAGAAATATAATGATGAAAACATGTGATTAATGGTTTTTTTGCAGGCTGGTTTTGCTTTCCTGCTAAAGCAAATCGCACCTGGGTTTTTGCGTTCGATACTTGTATTTGTTGGACTAGATGAAGAAATGTATGATCCTGTAAGTAAGTTATCCTTACCATGATGTTTGTTACTTTTTTGTTATAAACTCGACTTGGTATATATGATCATAACCTCTACAGGTGGTTAAGTTTCTGCTGGCTTTTATAATCCTGGCTGGAGCTTGGATGGGCTTCTGGGTTGTTCGAAAGCTATTTTTGACAGAAGATGGACTGATTGATACAAGCACGTCGCACTTCGTCTTATGGTCCATCAGGATCTTGGCTGTTCTAATGATTTCCCAGGTATGCATGAATTTCTTTCTAGCTACAACCGCTAATTTCACATTTTTTTTCTCCTCGCATGAATTTTTCCTTTTTTTATTTTAAATTATTACAAACTGATTCGAAGTGTTTTGTGGTGGCTCTCCAGACCTCTGTGGACCCTGTGCTGGCAACAGAAGCTGTAGTATCTGGGGTCTTAGTCTCATCATTACTAAGAAGAATATTTAGGCTCAGATTTCTTCGTCGAGTTTTCAGGTAATTACGCTTGAACCAAGTTGGGATAACTGCATTTTATTTTTGTTTAGTCTTTTGTTAGTATATGACTCGGGTTGATTGCTTCTTCAGAAAATCAATGAAATTATTTAAAGGGGAGCGCAGGAGGGCATCATCATTTCCAGATCAGGATTCCGATTCTTCGGATGAGGAAGAGACGTTCGATGAATTTGCGTATGGATTGCAAAGCAACGGAAATTTCAACACTGCAAGACGTCAACGTAGACCAGCCTCGATCAGTCCCTACCACGGTTCGTTTGGTTATTTCACAAATTTGTATTATTTTTTTTTTACTGAAAATGAGCTGTTGATAGAATGTTGTAATTGGATCTACTATTTGCAGGTCTAGGGCAAAGAACCCCCAAAACACCGGTGGTGGCTGAGGACACAAGCTTATACCTCTCTAGCTTCCACTCGGTGCCCCAAAGGAGGAAATTTTCAAAGCAGGGATGGGAAAAGTTTACCCAGGATTCAACGCAGAGGGGTTTGGATGAACTTGCATCATCGCCAGGTTTCGGCAAATGGCTTCACCAAAATGCAAACAGAATTAGTGTTACTCCGGATAAAGCTGAGCGGCCACAACGAAATTGGTTATTCAATTAGTCATTGTCAGTTTGGAAACAAAGAGAATCGGAAAGAAGAAGTTTTGTTGTAATTAAGTTCCTGTTTTTTTTGTATTCGACTTGTTAGGAGTCTTAAAAAAGCTGATTTCTTTTTAGGTCTAGCTTTATTTCAGTTTAGGCTGGTGAATCTCTTCAAAACTCTTCAATTCTACTAATTTTTCTTCTCCACCATATCATCCACAAGTTTATACGAGCGTGTCTTTGTTGAATTATTTATTATCAGTTTGGATTGTATCATAAACTTTTCTTTGGTGCTATTAGTCCTAAAAGTACCGAAGAATATGTAGATTCTAGTCCGGTTTGCTTGAAGTTTCTTGCAAGAAGAAAATATTTGTAATTGTTGGTTTTCTTTATTTGGCAGCCCTTCTGTGGATTCCGATTGTTACTTTTTCTTATCTTTCGTCATTTAGAGGTGTATTTAAGTTAAAATTTGCTTTTCCAAGGCTGTTTCCCTCAAGTATAAAGGGGAATTAGGTTATTTAGAAAGTACTTTATGGCATTAAATTTCCTACTACTGATAATCGGTTCTCTTAATTGAGACAGTACAAAGTTGTAACGATTTCTGTTTTTCCCAATTATTTTTAGGGTATATGGTAGTTATAAATTGGCTCTTTACCCATTTTATGTTTAGTGCTTAACATTTTGTAAATCTTTTGTAAATATGCATCCAGTTTTAATTACATGAATATTGGGTTCAAACTATTCTCATTTTGTAACTTTATAAACAATTTCAGATTCGGACCAAAACAGTTTAAATAATTTTGTAAACAATTTGAAATGAATATTTACACCAAATTTACAAGACATTGGATATTTTGAAATTAGTAAACGTTTTTATGAGTATATAGTTAAAAGACTCGATTTTTTTCGAAGAGTAAGTTTGTATGAGATGTGATTGTTTATCACTACAAGTGAAGGTACTGGGTTTCAAGTAAAAAAACAAAGAAAAATTGTGGAGGGAATATGATTTATAACTGCTTTAATAAATAAAAGGCCTAAATAATTGTTTAAAAGCTTTATTCCTGATTGCTGAAATAAATAAATAAAACATAAAAGACTTAATATTCATTAAGTATTTATTACAAAATTGAATTGAATAATGTATACATTCTCGGATACGCAGAGTACATTGGTAAGAGGAGATAAAATATAAACGAGGATATGCAATTTTAAAAAAATTGCGATTAAGAGCACAACTTTTTTATTTTTTTATTTTTAAAGAGCCAGCAAAATAAGGGTACGACGAACCCTTACCATGTTTTAAAGTTGATAACTAAAGAAAAGCACATAAGAAAAAGTAAGTAAATACATAAATCAGATCTTTACTGAGTTACACAGCTTTCATGATTATGCCAATAAATATATTTACTCTTATTAAAAAAGTAAAACACTGATGAGCTTATTTAGTCAAGAACGCTAACAGGAATATAAACGTTACCTTACCGCTAGACGTAGTGTTATTTTTACAAAATATTGACCTCTGTCTGAGATTATAATGTTGTTTTTATGCTCTCATAAACCGGAATATCGAATGCAGAATACACTTTTATGTATTTCTAGGCTCAAACTCATTTTTTAGGAAGCGTTGTCGGTGCCATGAAACATTATAAAGATTCTCACGTATAGCGAAGAAAAACCGTACTTACATGAATATGAAAATAAAATAGAAATCACCAGTAATAAAATGAAACACAAATAAACCAATAAATAAACGGGTTCTAGGTTGCCGAGCGGGACCTCAACTCGCGATCATCGACTCTAATAGACTCCTCCGAACAAGGCGGGATTGAATCCACCCAGGTCGACGTCGAGTGATGTTTAAATGCAAATCGCACTAGATTATGCGCCGCGACATTACATAGATTAGAAATATGCAAGATGCTAAACTCCTTGTTAACCTGTAAAAATTGTAAAACAATATCTTTCCCATGATCCTCGGGATACCGAGTAGGTTGCCAAAGAAATGAGAACAATATTTTCTCTTATAACAAATGAGCAGAGTACAACAGAGTAAAATGATGTGAGGTTTACAAAGGAATAGGTGAATAATAACTAGCAATTCTCTTGATTTCGGTATCCTTCTATAATCATCGTTTTAACCGTTTTTCGGTTATTCGTAGTAGTGGGTGGGTAGTTTTTGTGGATCGTGGGATGATCAGTCCCAAGTATGTGCTGATAGGATTTATCTCGTCAGCGTAGTTGATGCTTCGTTGCTGTGGAGATCTGAGCGTTTTTAGTTACACGTGTTATTTTTCTTTGACTAGTCTTTGACCTATCATCTTCTCTCATCTTCGGAGTCTTGACAGGGTTCGTTCTTAACTTATAAATGTGGTGTTCTTTATCTTAGTCAGTCCTCGAGATTATTCTTATCGGGTTCTTTACTTTAGGAGTGGTCCTGTTCCTCGGTATCCCGAGGACAGTTATGGTCTTCGCTAAATTCCCAGGTAACAACCCCTCCCTAGTTCCTCAGTTTTTTTTAATAAAAATGGTAAGGAACTTTTGTGAACGTTTTATTTCACTCTTCATCACTTTTACTTCGGTTTATTCTTGGTATATCCCGAATATTATGTAGGTTTTATATCTCTATGTAACATCGGCGTTTTGTTTTTACGTTGTCGTTTTACTTTGTGAGAAAAAGGGGGCTTTTGGGGTGACTCTTCGTCTTCGGCCGTTGGATGCGCAAAACTTCTTCAACACGTTGAATCCCGATCATCCGAGGGCCCTATATAAAGATGTGAAAATGTCATTTTCACACTTTACCTGCCATTTTCGACTTTTCTCAGTTTTTATCTCCGCAGCCTCTTCGGTATCTTCAGAGCTCTTCTAACGCTTTTGCTTTTCGTAATTTTTCTTCGTCCTCATCATTCCTTTGAAATTTCATTTGTAGGTATTTATTTGCGTTATGAATTGGTATCTCGTGGATGAGACCGAGTGTGATTATTATCTTCCCGATCGGGATTTTGATCTTCGGGTAGAGATCTATTCGAGTTCGGATTCCAAAGATGATTTTGGGTTCTTCGGGTCCGAAAAATTAGTTCCCATCGTTATTGGCGACTGATCACCGATAAGGGATGAGTTCGGCCTGTTCTGGCCCGCCCGGTATCGAGGGTTCCTTTTGTCCCCAATTCTGTGCCTCTTACGAAGATGATAATTGATAGGGTAATGGGGTTTTCGATTTCTCTCAAGGCCGAGATGTCTTCAGATTGTGTCGGGGACTCTACTTATGTCCCTCCCGAAGAAAATACGATGACCTCTACTGAAGCTTCTCGGCCTACTACCGCCGGAACGAGTATTCGTCTCTTCGGCGTCGATCATCCTACGGATTCTTCGGATAAGATTTATTTTGAGAGAAAAGAGGGGGACTTCTCGGCCAAGCAATGGACTTCTCTAATGACTTCAACGAACTTGGATTCCTTGTATGAGGAGTTTGTATTCGACGACCGTATCCGCTTCAATCTCCCTTCCGCATAAGATCATGCATGCTCGCCTCCCGAGGGCAAAGTGGCGCTGCACGCCATGATTTTAAGGGCCGTTGGGGGGCTACCTTTTCATCCGAAAGTTGCCCGTTTTTTATCCGAACTTCATTGTTCTCCGACACAGCTGGTCCCGAACGTCTATCGTCTTTTCGTCGGGTTGACCCAACTGTGGTTTCGTTTTTACAGAGAGGCTCCCGCGCTTAGGGACTTCTCTCAATTCTATCATTTTAGCCTACTTCCGATCATCATCGTTTCTATTGTGCTCGGGCTCATTTGAGTTCCGATAAAATCGTTACCAATATGCCTTCCAGTCAAAAGAAATAGAAAGATCGTTTTTTTCTGGGTTGAAGGCCCGATTTCTCCTCCTGCATTTTCTATTTGTGCTCGGTTTTCCGAACTTGGTAATTTTAAATGTTATTTTTGAAAGCTTTTAGAGTTATTTCTAACTTGATTTTCTTCTTCTTTTAGGTCCCCTCTCATTGTATACCGATGACGACGTACCTTCGATCTTTGACTTGACAGACGAGGAACGTTCTATGTACGTCTTGCCGGACTCGGACCTTTTGGCCAACTTTTTCTGGGAACTTGTGAATGGTAATTTTATTCATTTTATACTTTATTTTATTTGTGGGAACTAACCTTTCTCTTTTCTAGTCACGATGCCGAGGAAAGCTCCTTCTGCCGCTGAGCTTGAAAATCCAGCTCCTCCGTCTCTTAAGCGAAAAAGGGCCGGCTCTTCGGATGTCGCTCCCGAGAAGAAATCTCCTGTTAAGCGTTCGACCATCACCAAGGGCAAACAAGTGGCCGCGAAATCTTCAGAAGATTTCTTGGAGGGGGCTAAGCGGCTACTCCTTTCCTATATTTGTCCAGGGGACATCGACCGGATGGCGGGCATGGACTCTCTCGGTCTGGCCGAGTTGGTTTCCGACCTCTCTTCTGTGGTAAGTTTTATTGTTTCTCTTTCACTTGCTGTTTGGAGTTTGTTTGTGCTGACAATGTCTGCCTTTTGGTGTAGACTCTGGTGACTATGGCTCGTTTGGTTGAGGTCCTCGATCCCAAGATCACTTCCCTGCGGAGGCAACTCGACTGTCGTACCTGAGAAGCCGACGACGCCAAGCTTGATACTTTTCCAGTTCGAGCGGAGCTTGAGGCCAAACTTCTGGCAGATGTTGAGCGTGACTTGCTATATAACCATGCTACTCGCGACGTTGTGTCGCTGCTCGGCCAGAAGAACCCTGGTCTCGTAACTGACGATCTTGACCTTGACTCCGATTCCACCGGCGACGTTCCCGAGGAAGAAGGCAAAAACAATTTTATTTTTCTTAGGATAGATTTTATGATACAAACAATTGTTCCGTGGTCGGTACCTTATTATTATTTTTTGTTTTGAGTATTTATATTTTGGTTTGTAATAGTAAATAGTCGGTATTCCGACTTTAGACATATATGTTTTGTATATGGGTGTATGTTTCAAACACCATTTTTGGGGATGTTTATTTATAAAAGTACGAATGAAAATAGAATTTGAAGGTAAATACTAGTATCCTGAAAAGACCGAGACTAAATATGAAACAAGACTTACGGATTAATTTTCCTTGAAAGTGAAGAACAAAACGCAGTGTGCGCGACAAAACGTTTTGCTATTAATGAAGTAATAATACCACATAATTTATGCGATCAAGCCGCTTTTTGGAATTAAACAAAGTGCGAATGCAAAGTAGCTTTGTGCGACCAAACCGCTTTTTAAAATTTAAATAGCATATGGCCAAGCCAATTTTTGAATCTTAAAACTTAAACGTAAAATCTTCTGAGATGCTCGGCATTCCAAGGATTCCTCTCCATTTCCCCTTTTAAGTTTTGAAGAGTATAGGCTCCATTTCCGAAGTTTTCTTTCATGATGTATGGTCCTTCCCAATTTGCTCCGAGGACCCCTTCTTGCGGTACCTTTGTGTGGAGGAAATTTTTTCTAAGGACTTTATTACCGACAACGAAACTTCTTGGACAGACTTTTCTGTTGAAATACCGAGCAACCCTTTTTTGGTTAGCCAAATTTTTAACGTGCGCGCTATCTCGTCTTTCTTCTAATAGATCAAGATCTAGTTTTAGGTTTTCGTTGTTTACCTCTGCTGCGTATGTTTCTCTTTGGATAGTAAGAATTGCGACATCTGTTGGAATGAGAGCGTCTGTTCTGTATACTAGTGAGAAAGGCGTTTTGCTAGTTGCGGAGTGGCTGGTGGTCCGATAAGACCATAGTACCCTGGGTAGCATATCTACCCAGTCTAATTTGTGATCGTCCAACTTTGTCTTCAGGCCATGTTTTATAGTCTTATTAACTGTCTCTACTAACCCGTTGGATTGTGGCCTTATTGGAGTGGAAAAAACCTTGTTAATGGCGTATTTTTCACAAAAATGTTTGAACGAATCACAATCAAACTGGGTTCCATGATATGAAATTATTTTGATCGGTATCCCGAATCTTGTGATTATGTTTTTCCAAACGAATTTTTCTATTGCAAATGCGGTTATTTTATTTAGGGGCTCAACTTTGACCCATCTAGAAAATTAGTCTATTGCTACGACAGCGTACCTGCATCCTCATTTCCTGTTGGTAGTGCTCCGATGATGTCTATTCCCCATTCGGAGAAAGGTACTGAGCAATTTAGAGAGATGAGTTGTGGCGGGGGGAGTCTTGGTACGTTGGAGGACTTTTGGCATTTTGTGCACTTTCTTACCATATCCCAAGAATCCCCCTGGAGTGTGGGCCAAAATAGACCTCATCTTAGGATTTTCAGTGCTAAAGCCTTTGATCCTATGTCACTTCCACATATTCGTTCGTGTATTTCTTGTAGAGCGTACTTGGCTTCTCGTTGTTTAAGCACCTGAGAAGCGGGCTGCTGAAGCTTCTTTCGTACAGAGTGTTACGTTCAAGAATATACCGAGCAACTTTATACTTGATATTCTTGGCTTCGTTTTTATCTTTTGGTAGATTAAGTGCTTTAGATATTTTATGAAAGGATCTTGCCACGAGGGCATCACTTTGACTTGCATGATATCTTCTTCGGATTCTATGCTGGGTCGACTGGTTTGTATGATCGGGAATTCTTTTGAAATCATCCTTTGAGTTGCCAACTTAGCCAGCGCGTCTGCTTCTTCGTTCATCTCCCTCAGGACTTGAACTATTTCGCATGATGCAAACTTATGGATTAGCTTTTGGCCTTCCTCGGCATAGAGCGACATCTTTTTGCTTTTTGTCTAAAATTCGTTTTTTGATTTCTAAATTTTCCGTTATTTCGAGTCCATGAATCAAGGCTTCATACTCGGCTTCGTTATTTGACGCATTGAAAGATAATTTTAGGGCGAAATTTACCTTGTAGTTGTCTGGTCCTATGAGTGTGATTCCAACTCCAACTCATCTTTCATTTGAGGCTCTGTCGACATGCATTTTCTGTGTGGGTTACTCAACTGGTCTTGATGCAAATTCTGCAATAAAGTCAGCCACTGCCTGTCCCTTGATTGCTGTCCGGGATACGAAGTTTATATCGTATTGGGTCAATTCTATGGCCCATTTCATTAATCTTCCCGATACATCGGGTTTTTGAAGAATCTGCCGTAGTGAAAAATTTGGCAGTAACGATATCGGGTGAGCCAAGAAGTAATGCTTCAGCTTTCTTGAGGCTGTTATCAGGGCATATGCTAATTTTTCCATCTCGGTATATCTTCCTTCGGCATCATTGAGCCGTTTTGAGGTGTAGTATACCGGTAATTGTTGTTTGTTTTCTTCTTTGATCTATTCCGAGCTTACTGCATGTTCGGATACTGCTAGGTATATTTGAAGATGCTCTCTTGCGTCTACTTTTCTTAAAGTAGGGGGCCAGGAAAGGTGTTCCTTTAGGGCCTCAAAGTCCCGATTGCATTTCTTGGTCCATTCGAAATATTTTGAACCTCTTAGAGCGTCGAAGAAGTGTATGCTCCGATCAGTGGACCGTGAAATGAACCTACTAAGGGATGCGATGCATCCAGTGAGTTTTTGGACTTCTTTGACGTTTCTCGGGGGTCTCATGTTGAGGAATGTCGTGATTTTTATTGGGTTGACTTTGATTCCTTTCTCGTGAACAATGAATCATAAGAACTTCCCTGCAGAAACACCAAAAGTACATTTCAAACGGTTAAGTCTCATTCTATTCTTTCTAAGTATTTTGAATGAGGCCTGTAGGTCCTTCGTATGTGAATTAATTTTTGTGCTTTTAACCAGAAGGTCATCAATTTTGCTTCCATTGTTATACCGAGGAGGCCTGCGAACATTTTATTTACCAATCTTTGGTAAGTAGCTCCTGCATTTTGAAGTACGAAGGGCCTTACTCTATAACAATACAGGCTTCTATCGGTTATAAATGCAGTATGGTCTTGGTTGGGACCATACATGGGTATCTGATTATATCCCGAGTATGTGTCCATAAAGCTTAATAGTTCATGCCCTGATGTGGCGTCGACTAACTGGTCGATTCTCGGCATAGGGAAGCTATCTTTCAGGCAGACCTTGTTGAGATCGGTAAAATCTACACAAGTCTGCCATTTTTCGTTTGGTTTTTTACCATAACTGGATTGGATACCCAGCTTGGGTACTTTGTTTCTTTCACGGATTTATTTGATATCAGTTTGATACTTCTTCTTTCAAAGGTTCATACCACTCGGTATTCAATGCTCTTCTTTTCTGTCTCATGGGTTTTGCTTTTGGGTCGATGTTTAACCTGTGACAAGCTAACTCGGGATCTATCCCTAGCATGTCGGCTTGTGACCATGCAAATATATCCATGTTATTTGACAGAAGGGAAATTAGCTTAGATTTTATACCTAGAGTTAAGTGTTTACGGATGCGGATTTTCTTCTCTGGACTTTCTGGGTGTGGAGTGACTTCTTCTACTTCATCACCTAGTCAAATTTCTCCCTTATGCGGGAGTCGCAGATCAAAATTGGAGGTGATGGTCAATACCTTTCGTCCTTTTCTGTCCTTACTATTTTTTAAATAGTATGCATAAAAACTTCTGGCCAACGCCTGAGTTCCTAGCTCTTCGCCTGTGCCATTTTCGGTAGGAAATTTGATCTTCAAATACTTCATTGAAGTGACTGCAAGGTCGGTCTCCCGACGATACCATTGAAAGAGGATTTCCCGGGTACTATCACCCACTTTGTGTTGACTGTTTTGGTTTTTGGTTCCTCTCCCAATGTCATCAGTAATGAGACCCTGCCCCTTGTAATAATAGAATCTCCTGTGAAACTGTATAGATTTTCTAGAGAAGGGGAAGGCATGCCTTTCTTAAGGCCCATTTTTTCAAAAGTTTCTTCGTAGAGTACATCCATGACACTTCATGTATCAACTAACATTACGTGGACCACTTTGTTGCTAATTTTGACGGAGATTACAAGTGGATTGTTGTGTGAGAATAAGACCCATCAGGCGTCTACTTTGGTGAAGGTGATAGGTTATATTACCGTTTTTGACTGCATCATCGGTCTTTCCATATCTGTAAACATGATTTGTCTGTGTCTGCCTGGGCCTCTCTCACATAATTTTTCCGTGAGCTACGAGAATCCAATGTGGGGTCCTCCGACTATGAGTGAAATTTTCCAATATGCTTTTTTTTTTGTTCCGACGACTCCTCCATATTTCCTACTTTGAATTTCTTTAGAGGTCTTCGTCGAATAAAAGCTTCTATAGTTTCCTTCAAATTAAAACAATTTGCTTTGCGGTGACCTACGTTTGTGTGGAAAACATAGTATTTCGTCTAGTCCCTTTTGTTGGTAAAGATGCCCACAAGAAAATTATTTATTTACATATTGATATAACATATAAATATTTATAAAGTTCTTATTGTAATTTACTGATTAAATTAATAAAAGTTGAAACGTTCATTCATTCCCTTTTAGTTTGATTGAAGATTTATGATATTCAATAGTCTTATAGTCCTTACTTCAAACCTAACAATGTATGAAGAGACAAATGTAGATTTGCGTGAATAAACTCTTCATGGTTTGACTAAAACGATATATTCACAATCTAAAGATCAACGGACTATTGATCCCATTATGATTGTTGGAAGAATCTAGGATGTCTGGTTACGAGGCATAGAGAGTTGGGAACTCCGTAGTTCTTCCAGTGTATCTTTCCAAGATACTGAATTGATCAGTGCACCTTTAGAGACAATAGAAGAACAAACCATTTAACATCTTCTATCTCAAGGTCACTACGTATGAATCGCATCATGCTTACCTAAATCCTGAAATGAGACATGTCATTTCCTAGCATTAATACTATCATTTGAGAAAGTCAAATTCTAGATCCATTACGTGATCTAGAATAGGCCAATTGGTGAGATATTAAGTTATGAAGATGTCATGAACCAACTTTGTGAAGTTCTCATAGATATGGAATTCATGTACAAGATTGCTGAGATGCAATATATATCACCTCATGCTTTACTATTTGGATTTTGAATAGATGAACTGCGAAGTATATAAAATTAAGTAGTGACTTTATTTGGATGAAACAATGTGACTTGTTAGCTCCTCGTTAATACATTGTTTCTAACTTATTCACAAGTAACAAAAGAGTTGAGGAAATAACAACTAGAAGGGTAAAATGGTAATTTTTTAAATCGAATCTAGTTGATGATATTCATGAAGGGTAAACATAGATAACATTCAATGGATTTGCTCAATATAATTAAGTTTAATTTGAGTAGAAAATTTATTCATTTGAACCGAGAGATTCTCAGTGTCAACTCTTTAGTGGAGTCAGTTGACATTAAGCTAATACTCGGAAAAGGGTTGTGAACTTTTGAATCCGAGTATAGAAGCTCAAGCTTTGTTCATTTGGATCCATAAGGTCACTATTACAGGTCATTAGAGTAAGATTGTTATACAAAAAGCTAAGTCAAAATAAGTTCAAGCGTTGAACTAGACATTTTCTCTGAAATTGTCTAAAGGGTATTTTTGTCCACATGGACATAAAATGATGTGAATGTCAAAATAAGATTTTGAATAATTTCATAAGATGATAATATAAATTATTTTCTAAAGCCGAAAAGCTGTTTGAGGCATTAAGAAATTAATTCATTATTTGTGCAATAATAATTCTACAATGGGTATTTTAAGAATTGTCTTAAAAGAAATAAGGAAGCATCTAGATGCCCCTTCCTTAGCTATAGAATTCGGCCAACATGCATCAAAGAGGAGAGTTTTATGAAGTAACTACCCAAAATGAAAAGAGAAAATATATTTCCTTGAGAAGGAAAAAAATAAGCTAAGTGAGGAAACAAATTTCCTCCTTGCTTGAGTATTATGGCCGGTCATATTAGAAGAGAAATGAGAAGGGAAAATCAAATATTGTGTCATGATACATTATTCTTTCATGAATGAATAATTGACTTTTGTAGATTTTCATTCTCCTATAAATAGAGCCTCCCATAGAGATGTGAAGTTGAAGCTTTTTTCTTGCTCTCTCTTGCTCTTGGCCGTCCCTCTCCTCTCTCTCTCTCTCTAGAAAACACTTCTTATATTTTGGCACCTAAGTCCTCATTAGACTTAGGCTTAATTATCTCTCTAGTTGATCGACTTGTTTTTGAGGTATTGTGTCTAATTGTGCCCACACACAAATCCTTCTAAACCTCAATAGACTCTTGTTATAGAAACCTTAGGTTTCTTGAGTTCATGTTTAGGCTTGAAGGAATTGATCCAGAAGAGAAGATCAACCTTTCTCAAGATTCATCCAAATCAAGGTACAAGAAATGTTAGTATTCAAGCTCTCTAAATAATGTTTTTATTCCTAACATGTATATGCACTTTGTTTAGGTTAGTAAAAATTGTTTTACTAGTAAAATAAAATTTTATATTCCGCCATTAATGTGTTAAAGATAAATTTTTCTTAATCCTAAACCTATTCCAACAAATGGTATCAGAGCTATGGTTAAAATATAAGCATGTACATGTTATTTAAAATCAATATAAGAAAATTGTTTTCAAAATTTTCTTGAATAATGATTTTTCAAAGACTAGATCTTACAAAATTTTAATTATGCTATATAAATACAGTAAAAACAGTAAAAACAGTTTTCATTTTAAATTTTTGTTGATTTTCCACTTGTTAAATATGCTATATAAATACAGTAAAAACAGTTTTTAATTATTTTATGTTTAGCATACTCAAAATAATTTTTTTGACAAGTTTGAAAATTTGTGTACATAATTTAAACTAGTTTATTACACTTCTACTTTAAATTTGTTATTGAATGTTTTATATTATGTTGCTTGTTTTATATTGTGTTTAATTATTAACATGTTAATATAACACACAATTGAAATCAAAACATACAATTAAAATGTTTCAATAAACCTCTTTCCAATTACTCATAAACTTTTAATTGTTTTTCAATTTTTAGATAAATTGTTATGGCTCAGTAAAACGGAAATAACTGTTTGGTCGGAACTTGAAAATTAGTGGTTATTAAACCAAATTAAAGGTACGGAAGTTAGCTATTCAATGCAATTGGTTTCAGCTCAATCGGATACCGGATGTGTCATTTATGACCTTTTAAGTCCAAGGTATACGGCAGTCCGCGAGTCCAGGACTTTGAATCCCGATTTTGCGACTCCTAGCTTGTTTCCCTCTTCTTGATGCTTTCGTGCATTTTCGATGTTCCCGCACTCAACCACCATGAAAGTGCCTTGAAGGAAGATGTCATGAAGATGAAAATATTAGTTTTAGGAGATTTTGAATCTCAGAAACTTCCAAGTGCAAAAGTGATGATTTATTAATCTCACACACTTTCCTTAGGAAAAATAAATTAATAGACAAAAAGATCAGAGTATGTTCCTTGTACCTTAGTGCATTAACACTGCTCTCCCCTCACAAATATCAATTTTAGGGTTCTTTTTTTTCTAGTGATCCCCTCTATCTCTCTTTCCACCTGGAAACTTGTTTCCAAATGTACAAGAGATGATGTGCTTTTTCCAAAAATTAAGTGGGAAGGTTGCACTTATTGTTTGCAATACAGGAACCGCTTATTTTCTAAAAACTAAGTGGGAGGGTTGTACTTATTGTTTGCAACCCGCGATCCCCAACACTAATGTGAAGTGCATATGTCGCCGAACTAAGAGTCATCCTCGTGACCCTCTCTTAAATGAGAGTACTCATAGACGCATTGCTCCTAACATTGCTTTTATAGCTACGTTCAAAAGTGAAACGATGAGACAAGGCCTCCCCTCGGTGGATTGTTTTCAAATTAGATCTTGTTGAACTAAGTGGTTGTTTACACACTTAGACTCAAACTCTATTAAACCTCCCTCGAGGCCCTGCGAAAAGTTTTGAGTGATCAAACTTTTGTATTAGGTGGCTAGTCAAACCCAGATGTGTTGACATCACGACTATGCATTAATGATGTGTCATTTACTTATGAAAGGCGACTCTTTACGGCCTTCCCTCGAAAGAGTAAAGTGTCATTTTGTTCAGAACACCTTTGGATTTTTCTTGTCTAAACTCAAACTTAAAATCCTAAACAAAAAGACTAATCATAAATTGTTTCAACAATCAGCAACATGTCTCTAAACTAATCCTTTCCTTAAATTAACTGAAACGAAAAACTACGTAGATTAAAAACGGAACCTAGACATCGTCCTTACAAAGGACAAGCACAAATGGGTACTCACCATCCCATGTCCTTTTGAAACGAATGATGATTCGACTCAAGAAGAAAAGGACGCCCTAGCGGCCTGAATCCGATCATATGAGATTGTGAGGTGCTATGTTTTAGCATCAATGAACAGTATGTTGCAACAACATCATCGTGGTATTGATTCGGCCTAAACCATGCTTTTTAATCTCTATAAGATGTTTGAAGGGCAAAGGCGTCACGCTAGATAACAAGCGGTTTGACAGTTTGTGAATTATCGTATGAAAGCTAAGACTCCTGTTAGAGAACACATGATATTGATCATAAATTATCTCAATGACATGGAAATCATTGGATATGAGATTAATGGAGAAATCAAAATAGATATGATCTTGGAAACTCTCCCTGAATCTTTCGATACTTCAAGTTGAACTACTCCATCAATAAGCTAGGGTACACTGTTACCAAGCTGATGAAGGAGATTCACACCGCTAATGGACTCTAGCATAGAAACTGTCCTGCCTACCTCAAGACTAAAGGGAAAGGTATTGTACTGATTACCGAAGCTTATTTAGTAGATGATAATGTATCATTGTCGATTATTGACTCCATTGCTACTAACCATATTTGTTGTTCCTTGATAGGGTTCAGGAAAATCAAAAGTTTAGAGGATGGCGACTTTTGTTTCAAGTGGGGTGATGAGAGCTTGGTATATGTTAAGACCGTGGGATTCGTGACATTGTCTTATGAAGACAAAAATTTAAATTTGAGTATTATGTATTTTTTTCTTTCCTTTGGGAAAAACATAATATTTTTAGCTCAAATTGTTGAGCAGAATTATTATTTAAAGTTTATTGATAATGGAATTCGTATTTCTTTTTCCAATTCATTTGGCACTGATGCTTGTATGAAGACTGGTTTATACTATCTTTATCCAACACAACCTTTGCTATTAGACACTGAAATAAATAATGATCTAATTAAGGAACCAAAGAGGATAAAAAATAATGATTCTTCTGATCTAATAAAATCTACATATCTATGGCACTTAAGACTTGGTCATATTATTCTAGATATGATTAAGAGACTTGTGAGGGATGGTCCACTCAAAGCCTCTCCAATAGGCTCACCGCCGACTTGTGAATCCTGTATAGAAGGAAAAATGACTAAACGACCTTTATTCAGATAAAGGTCCAAGAGCCACTGAGCTACTGGAACTAATACATTCTGATGTATGTGGTCCACTCAGATTTTAGGCACGGGGATGATATGATTACTTCGTTACCTTTCACGATGATTACTCAAGATATGGATTTGTCTATTTGCTCAAACACAAATCCGAAACCTTTAACGTATTTAAGTTTTTTCAGGCTTTAGTGGAAAAACAAACTTGCAAACAGATCAAAACCCTTCGATCGGATCGAGGTGGTGAGTACTTGTCTGAAGAATTCGATGACGTTCTTAAAGAAGAAGGTATCGCTTCTCAGCTTATAGCACCTGGCACACCTCAACAGAACAGAGCGTCAGAGAGAAGGAATTGAACTCTGATGGAGATGGTTAGATCAATAATGAGTTACACATCACTCCCAAATTCCTTTTGGGGATATGCCCTCAAAACTGCCGCATATATTCTGAACCAAGTTCCATTTAAGACGGTCCCTGGTACTCCTTATGAACGATTGACTGGGCGTAAAACTAGTTTAAGCCACATCAAAATTTGGGGTTGCCCTGCATATGTGCTAAGGAAAAATACTAGCAAGTTGGGTAGGAGGTCAGAAGTATGTGTGTTTGTTAGATATCCAAAGGAAAACAAAGGTTTCACATTCTAAAGTCCCAAGGACTACAAAATGTTTGTCAGCACTAATGCTCGTTTCCTTGAGGAGGAATATATGAAGAATACGAAACCTAGAAGCAAAATTGTGCTTGAAGAAAAGTTGGGTGAGGATGCTTCTACCTTATCTGTAAGAACTGTTCTTTCCCCAACTGAAGGCAACCTAAAAATTCAGAATCTCGTCAAGTGGTACTTTGATGTAGTGAGAGGGTTTTTGAAAAGCCCGACAGCTACATGTCTTATGGCGATACTCTCGTAGCCGTCGCTGACATGGATGACCCTGTTTCCTACAGCCAAGCAATGGTTGGTTCTGAATAAAACCTTTGGGTTGATGCCATGAAAGTTGAAATGCATTCGATGTATGTCAACAAAGTCTGGAAACTTGTAGACCTACCTAAAGGGGTTAAACCTGTAGGGTGTAAGTGGATCTATAAGAAGAAAAGGGGTCCGGATGGGAACGTTGAGACGTTCAAAGCGCGACTAGTGGCTAAGGGTTATACCAAAAGAAAGGTATCGACTAGTGGCTAATGGTTATACCCAAAAGGAAACCTTCTCGCCAGTCCCAATGCTTAAATCCATCCATATATTTCTATCCATAGCTGTCACTCTCGATTACGAGATCTGGCAAATGGATGTCAAGACTGCCTTTCTGAACGGCAATCTTGACGAGCGAATTTCATGGCTCAACCAGACGGTTTCATGGAAAGTTATCAAGAGAACAAAGTTTGTGAATTTCGTAAATCCATTTATGGATTAAAGCAAACATCTAGATCATGGAATATTAGATTCGATGAAATTATAAAAGGCTTCGGTTTTGAACAGTCAATAGATGAACCTTGTGTCTATAAGTTGATACACGAGGGCAAGGTTGTATTTCTGGTATTGTATGTCGATGATATACTACTCATTGGTAATGATGTAGGTAAATTATCCGAGGTTAAAATCTGGTTAGCTAAGCAGTTTGATATGAAGGATCTAGGGGAAGCTGCGTACATTCTGGGGATTCAGATCTTTTGAGATAGGAAGAACCGGACCTTGTCGCTTCGCTATGCAGAACTCCAAGAAAGGCCAAAACCTCTTTAGACATGGAGTCTCACTATCTAAGGACCAGTCTCCCAAGACTGCACAAGAGATTGAGGACATGAGAAAGATTCCATATGCTTCAGCTGTAGGAAGTCTCATGTATGCTATGCTATGCACTAGACCAGATATATGTTTCGCAGTTGGCGTAGTTAGTCATTTCCAATCAAATCCTTGACCCAAGCACTAGGTTGCTGTTACCAAGACGTGGAGGTGAAGAAAATCTCAACGGTTGAGAACCTGGCAGATCTTTCACCAAGACCCTATCAGACAAGGTCTTCGACCAACATCGAGACGAATTAGGCATAAAGGACTACTCATCTTCTTTGAGTCAAGTATGAGTTTGTTGGTAAAGATGCCCACAAGAAAATTTCTTATTTACATAATGATGTAATATATAAATCTATATAAAGTCCTTATTGTAATTTGCTGATTAAATTAATAAAAGTTGAAACGTCATTCATTCCCTTTTAGTTTGATTGAAAATTTATGATATTCAATAGTCTTATAGTCCTTAATCAAACCTAACAGCGTATGAAGAGACAAATGTAGATTTGCGTGAACAAAGTCTTCATGGTTTGATTAAAACGACATATTCACAATCTAAAGATCAACAGACTATTAATCCCAGTATGATTGTTGGAAGAATCTATGATGTCTGGTTACGAGGCGTAGAGAGTTAGGAACTCTGTAGTTCTTCCAGTGTATCTTTCAAAGATATTGAATTGACCAGTGCACATTTAGAGACAATAGAAGAACAAACCTTTTAACATCTTCTGTGTCAAGGTCACTATGTATGAATATCATCGTGCTTACTTAAATCCTGAAATTAGACATGTCATTTCTTAGCATTAATATTCTCATTTGAGAAAGTCAAATTCTATATCCATTACGTGATCTGGACTAGGCCAATTGGTGAGATATTAAGTTATGAAGATGTCATGAACCAACTTTGTGAAGTTCTCATAGATATGGAATTCACGTACAAGATTGCTGAGATGCAATATATATCACCTCATGCTTTATTATTTGGATTGTGAATAGATGAAATGCGCAATATCTTAAATTAAGTAGGGACTTTATTTGGATGAAACAATGTGACTTGTTAGCTCCTCGTTAATACATTGTTTCTAACTGATTCACAAGTAACAAAAGAGTTGAGGAAATAACAACTAGAAGGGTAAAATGGTAATTTTATAAATCCCAACTAGTTGATGATATTCATGAAGGGTAAGCATAGATAACATTCAATGGATCCGCTCAATATAATTAAGTTGAATTTGAGTAGAAAATAAATTCATTTGAACCGAGAGATTCTCAGTGTCGAGTCTTTAGTGGAGTCAGTTGACATTAAGCTAATACTCGGAAAAGGTTTGTGAACTTTTGAGTCCAAGTATAGAAGCTCAAGCTTTGTTCATTTGTATCCATAAGGTCACTATTACAGGTCATTAGAGTAGGATTGTTAAACTGAAAGCTAAGTCAAAATAAGTTCATGTTAAACTAGACTTTTTCTCGGAAAATGTCTAAAGGGTATTTTTGTCCTCATGGACATTAACTGATGTGAATGTCAAAATAAGATTTTGAATATTTTCATAAGATGAAAATATAAATTATTTTCTAAAGCCGAAAAGTCGTTTGAGGCATTAAGAAATTAATTTTATTTTTTGTGCAATAATAATTCTACAATGAGTATTTTAAGAATTGTCTTAAAAAAAATAAGGAAGCATCTAGATTCTTCTTCCCTAGCTATATAATTCAGCCAACATGCATCAAAGATGAGAGTTTTATTTCCCTTTAATTATGAAGATAATTACCCAAAAGGAAAAGAGGAATTAAATTTCCTTGAGAAGGAAATAAATAAGCTAAGTGCGGAAACAAATTTCCTCCTTGCTTGAGTATTATGGCCGGCCATATTAGAAGAGAAAGGGGAATGGAAAAATCAAATATTGTGTCATGAATACATTATTCATTCATGAATGAATAATTGACCTTTATATATTTTCATTCTCCTATAAATAGAGCCTCACATAGAGATGTGAAGTTGAAGCTTTTTTCTTCCTCTCTCTTGCTCTTGGCCGTCTCTCTCCACTCTCTCTCTCTCTAGAAAATACTTCTTTTATTTTGGCACCTAACTGCTCATTAGAGTTAGGCTTAATTAACTCTCTAGCTCATAGACTTGTTCTTGAGCTATTTTGTTTAATTGTGCCCACACACAAATCCTTCTAAACCTCTCTAGACTCTTGTTATAGAAACCTTAGGTTTCTCGAGTTCATGTTTAGGCTTGAAGGAATTGAGCTAGAAGAGAAGATCAACCTTTCTCAAGATACATCCAAGTCAAGGTACAAGAAAGGTTAGTATTCAAGCTCTCTAAATAATTTTTTATTCATAACATGTATATGCACTTTGTTTAGGTTAGTAAAAATTGTTTTACTAGTAAAATAATTTTTTATATTCCGTCGTTAATGTGTTAATGATAAATTTTTCTTAACCCTAGACCTTTCCAACACCTTTTACCTATGTCGTTTTTAATCCTCACGGGCCGAGGAAAATCTTTTTTGTCGTGTGTGAGACTGAAAATCTCTTCTATCGAAGTATTCAGCAGATTGTACTGCTCATACTTACTTTTGAAGGGTTTCTTCGGCCCTGCTCCAGATCGCATCCTTTTCCAAGGACGATCTTCCTCGGTGCGTATGTCCTTCCGCTTCTCATGTCGAGGATTAGGTGTTTCGGCTTTCGTGGCTGCCAACCTTGCCTCTTCGACATATATATATATATATATATCTACGCTGTTTTGAGGAAATCATTGTAATCCCGAGGACTGGTTTTTTGTAATGACCACCAAAATTATGATTTTGTTTTTGCCCCCGAGGTAATCCCGTAAAGCTTGAAATCTTCATTGAGGTCATCTACTTGGAAAGCCTGCTTCGAATAGCAGTTGATGTAATTTTTCTGCGATTCATCGTGAGCTTGTTTGATCGCCAGAAGCCTCTCCTTGGGAGTTTCCCCTGAGCTTGAACCAGAAAACTACTCCATGAATCTCCGCGTTAATTGGTTCCACGAGCCTATTGTGTTTGGTCTGAGCTTCCTGTACCACCTCTTAGCCGAGCCCGAGAGTGTTATGGAGAATGCTCGGCACATGACTTCGGGACCTGCTCCCTGCAAGAGCATCCAAGAAGTGAAAGTGTCAAGGTGATCCCCCGGGTCAGTCTTCCCATCATAGGTACGAATGTTTGGCATCTTGAATCTATCAAGTAGCGGATGACCGAGCACACTTGTCGTGAATGGCGAGACTGCCTCTCCAAAATTTTGGATCGGCTCTTTCTGACCCAAAACGACCTCCTCGATTCGCCTTTCTAGTCTTCTAAATTTTATTTATTCAGTACTTGCACTATCTACAATATCTTTTGCTCCGTCTGGACTTCTTAGTCCCGAACGACCTTTTTCACAAGATGGCTGCCAATGCTCTGGAATCTTTTCTGTCGCGTCCCCCCATCTTCTGGTTTCGTGAATTCTTCCCTTTTGTATCGATCCTTTGCATGTCTTTTGGATTTCTTAATCCGAGACTCGGAATTTTTTAGGTTCTTTTCCTGATCGGTACGAGGGTTCTTCATCAGGAATCACTATCGCGATTTGCAAAGTGACCTTCTTAGCTCGCAGCCTTCCTTCTAGTTCCCTGTTTTTTGCTTCCAAAGCCGCAAGATGCTCTTGCATTTCTCGGAATTGAACGAGCAGATGAGGTTCTGGAAGTAGTTCAGCAAGTTCTTCTTCTGTGAGAGAAAGTGTGCGATTGTGGTGCTCGTCCTCTTGGTCGTTCATGAGTGCATTCTATGTGGGAATTGACGAACTAGCCATTGATATTTATTGCTTATTCCCCCTCCTTCTAGCGCCAATTGTTAACCTGTAAAAATGGTAAAACAATATATTGCCCAATATCCTCGGGATACCGAGTAGGTTCGCCAAAGAAATGAGAACATGACTTTCTCTTATAAAAAATGAGCATAGTATAAGAGAGTATAATGATGTGAGACTTTCTCTTACAAAGGAATAGGTGAATAATAACTAGTAATTCTCTTGATTTCTGCCTCTCTTCCTTTCGCCTTTAGTATCCTTTTATAATCATCGTTTTAACCGTTTGTCGGTTATTCGGAGTAGTGAGTGGTTAGTTTTTGTGGATCGTGGGATGATCAGTCCCACGTCTGTGCTGATAGGATTTATCTCGTCACCGTATATGATGCTTGGTCGCTGTGGCGATCTGAGCGTTTTTAGTTTCACGTGTTATTTTTCTTTGACTAGTCTTTGACCTATCATATTCTCTCGTCTTCTCAACCAACATCACCACTCCCAAGCAGTCAGACTTGATCTCCGCTCTCTTATCGCCGACGCTGCGAACTAGCACTATGCCACGTAGGACATCATACAACTAATTGTAAATGAAAAAAAAAAATCAAGAAATGAATGTTGAAGAATATAAGTAAAATATTTTCAATTTATGTGCATAAGATTTATTCAATATCCATCATTATAAATATGTTAACTGTAACTCAATTAATTAAATTAGATATAATATTTTTTACTTGTTTCTTGTCTATTTCCATATATATATATATATATATATATATATATATATATATAACCTCATACTTACATTAAATGAATAACTTTAATAGACTCTGATAATTAATTTGTTGTGTGGAATATAACGAGCTTTAAAGGAGTTAAACTGCTCTCCATTACAAAACTTCAAAATTGCCCTTCCGTCTCTAGTGGCTTTTTTAGGAAAAAGCCGAACTATGATGTGAACTCCGAAAGAGACTATTTCAGGCATTCTAGACTATTCTAAGTTAGTTCGTTGAAGGTAAATCAATTTAATTATTGCTCTCCATTATTTAACTTATAGGTCTGTAATGGATAACTTCAATAATTATTGATCAACTATAAGAATATTCGGTTCTTCGAGAATGCATTATTTCGAGAATTTCAACGATTTATTTAATCGGTACAAATTGCGACTCGGATTTAACCGTATTTCAATTTTGGCAAATGATGACGACATAACTTCAACTCGACTAATTCTTAATAAATTGCGCATATTAAATTAACTATTGTAGTAGATTAAAGAGTCTTGTAGATATCTAGTCATTTAAAGATGATAAATTTTTGTTTTAGCCAATGGTTGATTAATATTTGAAAATTAGCTGTTGAAATTACTAATTATACAAAAAAAGACAAAAGTACCATTTGACCAATTTTAAATAAAAATAAATAAATTTTTTTTATTACAGTTCATTTACGCCTACTGAATAACTGCTTATTTTGGATTAAAACTGAAAATAGAGAAACATAGTATACTGATTTCGAATTTTTACTTGTAAACTTTTGTAAGCACTAAAAATTAGGTTAATAAAGTTACTAGTTGTTAAATATCAGTTAATACTTGTTACTAATAGAGTACGTACTAAAAATAGTTAATACTTGTTACTAATACGTGTAACAAGTAAATTTTAAAATTAAACTTGAATATTACCTCTCACATCTTCATCACATTTTTCATTTATGTCTGTGTTCATATCATTAATTACTTTCGTTATTTTCACTTATTTTGGTCACCTTTCTCGCCTCCGAAAAAAGACACGACAACCATCTCTGTCAACCAGAGAAAAGTCAAATTATAAAATTTAAATATTAAACTCGAATATAATCTCCACATCTTCCTCATTATCACAAATTAACAACATTTAAATTTTTTTCGACCATTTCAACTCTCTGCATCTCTCTGTTCTTAATTTTCTGCATTTTTTCCGCTTAACGGAAAAAACACAAATTGTCACAAATTTTGAATTTTTTTGTGAAAACCTTATAACGAAATTTAACAATGTTTTTGTGATAACGTTATCACGAAATTCTTGATTTCGTTACAATATTGTCACAAATTTTTTGATTTTGTGATCACATTTAGTCACAAATATTTGGATTTTGTGACAAAAAAGTTGTCACGAAATTAAGAATTACGTGATAAATTTGTCACGATACTCATATTTTCTAGTTACGAAAAACGATAAATTTTGTGACAACTTTTTCACGAATTTTTTTTCGCTTTCATCAATTTTCTCATAAGAACGACTTGGTTGGTGTTTATGGATATGGTCCAGCCTCGTACACAATGCTTGTTGGATTTTTTTAAATAATCATGTACTTATATGTGCATTTACTAATCACGTAGATCAACAATGCAAGATATCTAATCATAGAATATTAGTATACTACTTTGCACAAGAAGTTAAGATTTAAATTACAATTTTTAATTAGTATTATACTAAATTTGGTATGTTAATATACTACTCATGTGTATATAACTAACTAATAATCATAAGATATATTAGAATATCAAAGTATAGGCTACTTGAAAAATAACTCACAAACCCAATAGTTTATTGAACGTACAAACTTGACCAACCACTTAAAGTTCCTCACTAGTTCTGATAGATTTAAAAAGTAGCTAACTTTGTCACGATTTTTTTTTCTCATCAATTTTCATAAAATCGACTTGGTTAGAGTTTATGGACGTGATTGAGCCTTGTACACGATGTTTTGTTAGATTTAATTTTTAAAAAAATAATAATGCACTTATATGTGCCTCTTATATCCATGTAGACCAACAATGTAAGAGATCTAGTCATATAATATTTGTATACTAATCCCACACGAGTCTAACTTTTAAATTACAAATTTTATTTAAAAGTATACTCAATTTGGTATGTGAATATACTACTCACATTTATATAACTAACTAATAATAATAATATGACATATTATAATATTAAATTATAGGTGTGTCACTTTAAAGTATAACTTACGAACTCAGGAGCTTATTGAACGTACAAACTTGACCAACCACTTAAAGTTATTAATCAAATGTGATAAATTTAGTCGATTTCGTGACAATATTGTCACATGTCAGACGTTTCGTGACCAGCTCGTCACGAAAACTATGTGTGTAACAATGTTGTAACAAAATTATTTACATGTTAATAACTCCGTAACAACGTTGTAACAAAATCATAATTTCGTGACAACATCGTCACATATAAGACGTTTCGTGACCACTTCGTCATGAAACTATATGCGTGTGACAATTTTGTCACGAAAATTTTCACAAAATTATACGTCATCACATATTTTTTTTGTGACGACATTTTCACATGTAAGACGTTTCGTGACCACTTCGTCATGAAACTATGTGCGTGTGATAACTTTGTCACGAAATTTTATAAATCTTGGGACAACCTTAGTTTTTTTTAGGGAATCAGGATAAATGGAGAAAATAAATAAAATGGCAGATAGAGTTGGGATGGTTGTAAGAATTGAAAAAGAAATTGTGCGTTGGAAAAAAATGAGGAAGATGTAAGAGATAATATTTGAATTTATTATTTAAAATTCCAGAGATTTTTCGTTAAAGAGATTTTTCTGGTAACCAAAAATAGTTTGATTTTTTTAGGGAGCGGAAGGTTGGAGAGAGGTTCTTTTGTCGTAATTAAGTGAGATTTTTTTTCGATGATTGTTATGACGTCGTGATCCGCTCGTGGATTAAGAAAGATTAGTAGATGGCTTTTTTGCCGGTTTAGAAAAATTAAATTATTTGCTGAAAAAGATGGAGTCTCTTGAATAAGATGAGGTCTGGTGAAGAACATGGAGAGAAATAATTAATTAAATAAGTTAATTAACTAAATTAGGTTTTTAATTGTAAATGTAAAATAATTATTATATTTATAAAAAGTGAGGGTAAATATGAGATAAATTTTTTTTTCTCTCATGTCGAACTTCTAATTACTTTTTTTTTTTTGAAAAAAAATATAATTGAAAAACACTACAATTTACTTATAGAGAAAATCTCTAATTTTTTTTGAGGACGCGTGGTCGGTTCCACGAAATATCATATAAACCCTCACGTATGGCGGAGGAAAACCGTTGTTACAAAAATATGAATAAAACAGAAACCACGGGAAATCAGATGAAACTCAATAAACAAAGTAAACATCAGGCGCTAGGTGGCCGCGCGAGATCTTAGCTTGCGATCATCGGCTCTAATGGCCTTTTCCAAGTAAGGCGGGACTAAACCCATCCAAGTCGAAGACGAGTGATGGTTAACCGCATATTGCGCTAAATTATGTGCAACGATATTACAAAGACGAGGGATATGCATAATGCTAAAAACCTCAAGCCCCCTCACCTCTCTGAAGATGTGGTACAAGATTGTCCCAAGTTCTGTTGCTGGCGTCACGCGCTCCTCGACCATCCTCAGCACCCCCAAGCAATCAGACTGGATCTCCGCTCTCCTGCCCTTGACGCTGCGAACTAGCTGCGTACGCTCGACGCTGTTCATGTGGTTCCAATGTTCCCAAATAATAGTAATAAATAGCTCATAGAAACGAACCTCAAGAACCTCAGTCGCTCCAAGCGTCGCCGTCTCTGAAAGGAGGAAGGATGTGGTCAAAGCCCGCTTCCTTCCAAACTCTCCCGCTCCACCTGCAACCGCAAAACGCATGGAGAATAGTCTCTCTCGCTTCATGACAGACAAGGCAGCTGTCGCCAGAGGTGATCCTCTTCTTAGCTAATAGGGCTATAGTCGAAATCTGGCCTAAACAGACTCGCCAACAGAAGAGTTTCACCTTGAGAGGAACTCTCAACTGCCATAACTTCGTCCACCACTTCTCCATCACTGTCGGATCTGAAGAGCTGGCGACCGGAGTATTGGCTCTTTCCATCGCGACTCGGTAACCGCTCTTGACGGAGTACTCACCGTCCTCAGTGAAGTGCCAACGACGCACATCATGGATACCCTCACCACCACACGGGATGCTCAGGATAGCCGCATCGTCCTCATCTCCAAACATCGCAGTAATAAGGTCGACGTCCCACCTACCATCTAATCTCATAAGCTCGGCTACCCGCATATCAGGGTGGATCCAGGGGGGATTGGTCCTAGTGGCAGGTCTGTCCCTAGAAACCCAACTATCGCCCATGACCAACACAGACTCTCCGTCCCCGATCCTCCATCTCGAACCGGACTGAATAATCTCAGGACCCCAAAAAAGACTATGCCAAATGGAAAGCAGTACGAACCAGGACGAGCCATCATAATATCATCGTCGGGGAAGTAACTCTGTATGTAGACCCGTCCTACCAGACTATCTGGTCTCCTGAAGTCTCCAGACACTCTTAGCCAAAAGGGCTTGGTTGGACTTCTCCTGATCTTTGAAGTCCAACCCGCCCTCTGACTTGTGTCTCGTGAGAGCCTCCCACTTGCACTAGTGGATCTTCCTAGTCCCCGTGCCACCCCCCCACCAGAATCTGGCAATCGCCGAGTAGATGTCTCTAATCAAAGCAGGGGAATCCTGTGGCAAGAGGCCACGTAGCTGGGGATCGACTGAAGGACGGACTTAATGAGAACCTCTCTGCCATCCTGTGAGAGGGAGAGACCGTTCCAACTCTTAATCTTTTCCCAAACACGATCTCTCACAAACCCAAAAAGCTTTGTCAAACTCCGACCAGTAAACGTGGGAAGACCCAAGTATCTCTCGTGGCACTCTGTCCTCCTAACACCAAGGATCTGGGCCAAAGCCTCCCCTCATCCTGACGCACATCCATACCGAAACATACATTAGACTTTTGAAAGTTTACTAACTGGCCCGAGGCCTCAAAATAAGTCCGTAAAATGTCTGTGTCCCTCTCGCACTCGTCAGGTCTCGCTCTGCAGAATATCATGCTATCATCTGTGAAGAGAAGGTGAGACACGTGTAGATCCCGAAATCGGACTCCGAAATTCGCTTTAGCATCCTCGCTCCCTCAAAATAGGCTCAAGAGACCCTATGAGCAAATGAGGAAAAGAAAGGGAGGGAGAGGGTCCCCCTGGCAGGGGCCTCTAAAAGGAGTCACACTGCCACGGGTGGAGCCGTTGATGTTGAAAGCAAACCTGACCGAGGTAAAACATCTCATGATAAGGTGTCATCGACTCTAAGTAGACCCACTCGACCCAGTCGAATGCCTTCGCCATGTCGAGTTTGAGAACCGCACACTTTCCATTTCCGAAGCGTTTCCGATTCATCGTATGGAGAGCCTCGAATCCGACCATGACATTATGGAAGATCCGTCTACCTCCTACAAACGCGCTCTGGGACGCAGAATAGTGTCGTGCATAGTGATCTTAAGACGGTTGACCAAACACTTGGCCACTATCTTATTTATCACATTGCACAGGCTGATCGGTCTGAACTCACAGACTCGTCTCAGATCCTCAACTTTGGGGATGAGGGTGACCACCGTATCATTAATGGTGGCCACATCCTCCCCGTCGTTAAGAATCCCGAGGCAGGTCTTGAAGACAGACTTGCCTACTACGTCCCAATATCTCTGGTAGAATATTGCAAGAAATTCGTCGCTCCCGGGGTCTTGATCATATCCATCGAGAAAAGCGCCTTTTTTTACCTCCCCTGGCTCTAAAGGACGCTCCAACTCGACGTTCAACGCCATCGAGATCCTAGACTGTACGCCCACAGTCACCAGCTCGATACTATGTGGAGAGGGCCTCTCCGAAGAGATAATGTCCCCAAAGTAACTAGAGACGATCCTCTCGATCTCAGTGTCGTCACTATGCCAAACGCCGTGCTCGTCCTCCAAACCTCTGATGGCATTCTTCTTCCTCCTAGTAGAAGCCTTGCGGTGAAAGAGCTTCGTATTTTTATCCCCGCACCGCATCCAGGACACTCTGCTCCTCTGGCGCCAGTACTGCTCATCTCTCTCGACTAAGGCGTCAAGCTGTCTCTCCTCACGTCTGAAGGACTCCATGCAAAATCAGGTCCCGATCGACCCGCAAGCTCAACGATCTTCTTCTGCTTCTCAATCTCGTCTCAGATCTCGCTGTTCCTCACACCATCCTAGCGGGTGACGCTCTGTCTGCACAGGCTGATGACATCGGATAAGCCCGGTCTTTGATCGTCACTCTGGTCATTCCCCCATGCTCTCCGGATCCGCTCGTCACACTCTGGTTTGCCTATCCAAGATTCTTCCAAGAAGAATCTCCTCAACTACCTACTCCGACGACGATCTCTGGAGCCCGCAGTAAGAAGGAGAAGAGGTCAATGGTCCGATCTCCAAAAACCCAAGTGACGAACCAAGGCCAAAGGGAAGATATCACTCCAATCGTGGTTCGCAAGACATCTGTCAAGGCGCTCCCAATCCCACCTCTGCGCCAGGTGAAGGGATCTCCCTCAAACCCTAAGTCATGGATGTCGCAATCCAAAATCATATCTATAAAAGCGGTAAGCTGGCCAGGGCCTCTGTCTCTGCCCCCTCTAATACTGGAGTTGGAGGCAACCTCATTCATATCGTCCCCAACTAACCGAGGACCCGAGACAAAATTTTGGAGGCGACGAAGAAGCTCCGAAGTGTGCCTCCGCTGGGAGCTCACAGGATCCCTGTAGATCCCCACAAATCTCCACATCTCACCTGTCTCGCTAATTATGTCGCCCTCAATGTGATTTCGCGAAAATGTCCCGAGTAGGAATCTCATGGGCTCCTTCCAAAGAAACATCAAGCCTTCACTCCTACCAAGACAATCAACCGTCATAAAACCGTCAAAACCAAATTGAACTCTCACCCTCTCGGCGCCCTCACGCCGAAGTCTAGTCTCTGAAAGAAAAATAAAGTCAGGTCTATGCTCTCGAACGTGTGCAAGGAGGGCCGACCTCGTCCCGGGGTTTCGGAGCCCCTTGACGTTTCGGAGCCCCTTGACGTTTCACATAACGCCTATTATCGCATTCGGCGGCCCTCAATCTCGAGGGGCGCCGCTCTCTCATCAGAATCACTAAAGTCGAATCTAGTGTGTTAGAAACTCCTAGAGTACGTGTAGCAGAAAGTAAATCTCTATCTCCTAGGTCCTCATATGCAACATAAAGTAAGTCTCTACGTCTTACGGTATCTTGAGATAAATGAAGTGAAGAGTCACTCGAAGAGTCTCTATCTCCTAACTCCTTTCCGGGATTTCCTAACTAATCCCGTGATTGTCGCCCTTTTCTCAACTGACTCTCTGATGCTAGTCCTTAGTCACACGCTACCGCTGCCACACAGACTCCTGGCGACGAGCTTCTTCTCGGGACTCGATCTCCTCGGGGCAGAGTCTCCTCGCGATAAACCTTCCATGCGATGGGCCTCCTCGCGGAGAACTCTCCTTGCGAGGGTCTTCTCGTTCCCGCTCGCGATAGGATAAAGAAAAGATGACTCGCCTCTTCTTAGTTGACCAGAAATCAAGCGAGGGGCCTCTTTGCTCCCCGTCTTTTTCGTCTGAATGCCTAAACGACACGCGAACGGGGGCTAGGGGTTACCGCCGCCCTTCCCTCGGAACTCCCAACGTCCGCCAAACAGGGGCGAGGGGGGGACGCTGCCGAGGTCGAGGAGCCGACGGCCGCAGTGGTGGTTGGTGCGGAGACTGCGCCCCTTCAAGCCGAGGAGCGGACGGACGCGGCTGTCGTAGATTCTCATCCTCACACGGCTGTCGAGCAGACGGAAGAGGGAGATGTTATCGGAGCCGATGCCCCGACGAATATCCCGATTGGGCCTCTCCTTCTCGATTCCGGGGCGTCGCGACTCTCGCCTCGAGCTTCGAGGAGCCCTCCCCGCGTGCCCACCGAGGGCGCATCTGCCGCGGATTGGGGACGATATTCCTCATATTCTTGCCGAGGTCTAACGCTGCGAGCGCTCGGCGAGTTCCAAGTCGATTAGCCTCTCGACGACTTCGAAGGCTATCCCTAAGCGATGGCTTGTATGTTCCAGGGGATTGCCCGGACGAACGATCTGATTCTCTCCGGGCGTCATGCTGCCGCTATGGCTGCGCGAGAGTCGGAGGAGATGGAGTCGAGACTACAGCAGCAGCTCGAGGCCTCCATTCTTCGTGAGCGTCGGTCTCGCGAGCGATTTGAGGAGCTCGAGTCCGATTTGGCTGGCGAGGTCTCTCGCCATAAAGCTTGCGAGGCTGAACTCGCGAAGCTCAAGGCCGGGGTGGAGCTAAAGGTCGAGGAGCACCGTGCTCTCTTGGCCGCCAAGGAGGAGCTCTTGGCTGCAGAAACGAGAGGTCACCAAGAGGCCGTGGAGGCCGTGTCAAGAAAAGACGCGCTCCTAGCTCAGGTGCGAGAGGTCGTGGGCACTCCTGACACCGGGGATGAGTCTTTGCCTGCCGAAGTCAGGTCGGCGTTGGGGAGGCTTACTGGGGAGCTCCAGGTGGTTCGAAGGAGGCTGGAGGAGGAGGGTTGCGCTCGGTCCCGTCTTTTTGAGCGCGCGCGTGGTAAGCTCGAACGAGCGTCGATCTGGATCCAAGCTCTCGACGACTCCATTGATTTGAACCGTCTAGCGTGCGCGTACCAGGCCAATATCGACATGGTCAGGGCCCTCCCGCCTTGGGCGTTGGTCGAGGTGCTTCGTGCTAAACTCCCGGAATGGACACGACGTCACGACGACATGCAGGCGAAAGCGGAAGAGCTCGAAGACAGGGCCACCGCGGACCCTAACTCCCCTCCGCTCTCCCTGTACGATTCCCTTGTGACCGGGGGCTGAGTGTTGCTCCCTTTCGGTGCCTACTTAGACAGCAGTTTTGTTTTAATTTGTATTTCCTCATATTTTTTTGTGTGTGAATTGTATGGGACTGAAGCCTCTCAATGAATGTACAATTTTGGATCTGTTCCAAATCCTTTCGCTTTCCTATGTTTCATTCTCTTATTCGCTCTATGGCTGTTCGATGTGTTAATTCCTATGATGCGACCTCAGAGATGGAAGAATGCTTACCTCCCACTCCCCCCCCCCTTTTTGTTTAAAATAAGGTGGATTCTTTTATATGCTCGCTTGGAGTCTTTTAGTTTGCTCGATGGGAGTCTTTTAGTTTGCTCGCTGGGAGTCTTTTAGTTTGCTCGCTAGGAGTCTTTAGTTTGCTCGCTGGGAGTCTTTTAGTTTTGCTCGCTGAGAGTCTATTATTTTGCTCGCTGGGAGGCTTTTAGTTTGCTCGCTGGGAGTCTTTATTTTGCTAGCTGAGTCTTTTAGTTTGCTCGCTGGGAGTCTTTATTTTGCTCGCTGGGAGTCTTTTAGTTTTAACATGGGCCCTCTCGCCGCTATGTTTTGTGCTCACTGGGAGGCTTTATTTGCTCGCTAGGAGGCTTTAATTTTTAACATGGGCCCTCTCGCCGCTATGTTTTGTGCTCACTGGGACGCTTTATTTGCTCTCTGGGAGGCTTTAAATTTTAACATGGGCTGTCTCGCCGCTATGTTTTGTGCTCACTAGGAGGCTTTGTTGCTTGCTGGGAGGCTTTAATTTTTAACATGGGTCCTCTCGCCGCTATGTTTTGTGCTCACTGGGAGGCTTTGTTGCTCGCTGGGAGGCTTTAATTTTTAACATGGGCCCTCTAGCCGCTATGTTTTGTGCTCATTGGGAGGCTTTAATTTGGGCACCCTCGCCTCTTTTGATTTTGGGCACTCTCGCCTCTTTTGATTTTGGGCACTCTCGCCTCTTTTGATTTTGGGCACTCTCGCCTCTTTTGATTTTGGGCACTCTCGCCTCTTTGGGTGTTCGCTGTGGAATCCGCTTGCTCGTGTGACAGCGTTGCATTTTGTTAGAGTCGTGGTTTAATGAATAGGCCTCATCAAAACCTTCGAGTCCCCAGATCGAGTGCGGCTCGCGAGGGAAGAGTACCTTACTTGATTGCATAAGAAGGGGCAAAGTTGCCCAAAAGTATTCCCGAACAGAGAATCGGGTATTCTTGGTAAACAAAGGAAAGAAAAAGGCTTGCGGAGCTACGTACCGAACTAAGGCTGGGCCGAAGAAGCCTCTCAATAAAACTTCTTCAGATGCTTCACGTTCCAGCTCCTGATCACCTCGAGCTCGTAGACCTCCAGTTTGACGACGCCCGTGACCACATATGGGCCCTCCCAGCTCTGCCCGAGTTTACCGGCGTTTACCTTGGCGGTGTTCTGAAAAACCCTTCGGAGAACCATCTCGCCGATCCCGAAACTCCTCGGACGCACTCGCTTGTTGTAGTGGCGAGCGATTGTATTCTGGTAGTTGGCTATGTGGACGATCGCCTGCTCGCGCCGCTCGTCCACGTGGTCGAGTTGGTGGAGTAGGCTCTGGTTGTTGGCTTCTTCGTCGCTTGGCGCCATAGCTCTTCGAAGAATCGGCACCCCCACTTCCGTCGGTATTACTGCCTCTACGCCGAACGACAGGGAGAATGGGGTCTGGCCAATGGCAGAATGAGGGGTCGTGCGGTAGGCCCAGAGTACGCCGGGAAGCTCGTCAGCCCAGAGTCCCTTCTTCTCGTCGAGTCTTCGCTTGATGTTGTCGGTGATTGTTCGGTTGACTGCTTCGGCGTTTCCATTGCCTTAGGGATACCTAGGTGTCGATGTGTTCAGCTTCACCCTCCATCGCGCACAAAAGTCCCTGAACCTTTTCAAGATAAACTGCGAGCCGTTGTCGGCGATGATCTCCCTCGGTAGGCCGAAGCGCGTGAAGATATTCCTCCTGATAAAGCTCTCCACGTCGGAGTCTTTGATGTTGGCGTAGGCTTCGGCTTCTACCTACTTGGTGAAGAAATCCGTGACAACGAGCATGAACCTCTTCTGCCTCGTTCCGACAGGCATTGGACCGACGATGTCCATAGACCACTTCATGAATGGGTAGGGGACAGTCACCGAAGATAGCTCCTCGGCTGGACGGTTGATCGCTGGGGCGTTCCGCTGACACTTCTCGCATCTCCTGGCATGGTCGGCGCAATCAGCGACCATCGTGTTACAGAAGAAGCCCTGTCGCCTCGTCTTACTCAGCAGCGATCTCTCGCCGGAATGATTTCCGCATTCCCCGCTGTGGATTTCTTCCATCACATACTCGGCCTCCTTCTTGCTGAGGCATCTCAAGTAAGGACCTGAGAAGCTCCTCAAGTAGAGTTTTTGCTCGATGACAGCGTATCGGGCACTCTTGGACTTGATCTTCCTCGCTTCCTGGAGATCGTCGGGCACGGTCCCCTCCAGGATGTACTTTCTGATGGGCGTTTGCCAGTCGTCATCATCATCATCCTCTACTACCCCACGCTCCTCGTCCTCGAGACTTTCGCTCTCGAACTCGTTGATGCTGACCTCTATGGGCGTCAGCTCTCGACTCTCGCCCTCGCTTCGAGGCTTTTTCTTCGTTGGGCCTTCTTCTCGCTTTATGCTCGGCCTTTCCACCGTCTCCACCGTGATGGACCGAAGCTCGCCTACCTTAGTCGTCGAACCCAGGCCTGCCAAAGCATCGACATGGGTGTTGTCTCCTCGCGTCACTTGCGTCAAGCTGAAGTAACTGAATTTCCTGGAGAGTGCCTCCATGAGCTTCGCGTAAGCCTCCGTTCTCTTGTCGCTTCTTTCATACTCTCCACTGACTTGATTAACGACCAGCTGAGAGTCCGAAAAGACGTTGATGTTCTTTACGCCGACCGCGAGGGCGGAGTTCAGGCCTATGAGGAGGGCCTCGTACTCGACTTCGTTGTTGGTAGATCGGAAAGCGAGGCGGCACGCTTTCTCGATAACTTCCCCCATCGGCGAGGTGAGTCTGACCCCGGCGTCCGATCCTTGCGAAGTGGCGGATCCGTCGACGTGCAACTTCAACGTACCATCCTCGTCGCATAAGTCGATTGGTTCCCGTGGGAGCTCGATGAGGACATCCGCGAGGACTGGGATCTAAGGCTCGTCTGTAGTCTGTACTCGATGTCATAGGCCCCGAGCTTGATTGACCATTTGGTAATCCGTCCTGACTGGTTCGGACTATGGATGATAGCGCGAATTGGCCTGTCAGTCATAATGACGATGGAGTGGCCTTAGAAATGGAACATCAGCCTCTCCGAGGCGTCGTACACCGCCAAGGCCATATTCTCCACTAAGGGGTACCTTGTTTCGGCATTGAGGAGCTTTCTACTGATGTAGACAACCGGCTTCTGCTCTCCATCCTCCTCTCGTACCAACAGTTGGCTGATCGCCTGGTCCGATACCGCGACGTACAGGTATAATGGCTCCCCGTGTAGCGGCTTCGTCATCACAGGGCGTGACGAGAGATACGCCTTCAACGCCTGGAAAGCTTCCTCGCATTTGTCAGTCCACTCAAACTTCTTGTTCTTCTTCAGTAATTCTTAGAAGACGAGTGTCCTATCGGCCTTTCGCGAGATGAACCGGCCTAGGGCAGCGATCCTTCCTGTCAGCTTCTATATCTCTCGTCGGTTCCGAGGGGAAGGCATATTTTTGATCGCCTCGATTTGCTCGTGGTCAGCCTAGATTCCCCTACGGGTAACTATGTGACCCAAGAACTTCCCTGATGAGATGCCGAAGGTGCACTTAGCGGAGTTCAACCTCATCTGATGCTGGTTCAAGATCTCGAACCATTCTTCCAAGTGCTCGATGTGCTCTGCTGCCTTCATCGTTTTGACGACCATATCGTCAATGTAGACCTCCATACTCTTCTCGATCTGTTCATGGAACATTTTGGTTACCAGCCTTTGGTAGGTCGCGCCGGTGTTCTTCAGGCCGAAAGGCATCACCTTGTAGCAGTATGTTCCCCGCTCGCTGATGAAGGCGGTTTTCTCCTCGTCTTCCGGGTGCATCCGTATCTGATGGTATCTCGAGTAAGCATCCATGAAGCTGAGGAGCTCGTACCCTTGGGTAGCCTCGACGAGGCGATCGATGTGCGGCATGGGGAAGCTGTCCTTCGGGCAGGCCTTGTTGAGGTCGGTGAAGTCCACGCAGACCCGCCACTTCCCGTTCTTCTTCTTGACAACGATGTGTTCGCCAACCACTCGGGGTATTTCACTTCCCTGATGGTGCCCATCGAGAGCAGTTTGTCGACCTCGTCGTTGATCATCCTGTATCTGTCCGGTGCCATTTTCCTCCTTTTTTGAATGACGAGTCGGTGGTTCGGGTCCGTGTTGAGGCGATGGGCGATCACTGCCGGATCCACGCCCGACATGTCCTCGTGAGTCCATGCGAAGCTTCCTCGATTCTTCTTTAGGAATGCTATCAACTTGGCTTTGACCTCCGGGTCGAGCTCCGCTCCAATGCTGGTCGTTCGAGTCGGGTCAGACTCGTCGATCCAGACATGCTCTACTGCCTCGACCTGCGGCCCTTCCTTTCTTCCTGTAATCGCTCGCTCCTCGAGGCTCTCGGTCGCGAACACCTCGGCGATCTCATCGTCGCGCCCCGCCTCTTCTCGGTTCCGCGGGTCGCTCCTCGCCCTTCCCATCTCCCTCAACGGGACGCTTGGGGCTAGCTGCTATAGATCGGCAGCTCTTCCTCGTTCACCTCAGCGGGTGTTTTCTCTCCGTGCACCTGTCGGTGGTGCATCATGTAACAGACGCGGATGCGTCTCTGTCCCCTCGGATTTCTTCGATTATCTCCCCCTCTCCGGGGAACTTGATGCACTGATGATAAGTGGAGGGCACGGCCCTCATGGAATGGATCCAGGGCCTTCCTAGGATCACGTTAAAATGCAGACGTTCAACACCATGAACTCCACCATTCTCTGCACCCCCTTTGCTCTGACCGGGAGGTGGACCGTCCCTAGTGAGATGGCCACATCTCCATTAAATCCGGAGACCTTCCGCCGCCTTCCTCCGATTTCTAGGCCTTCGATCTTCATTTTTTCGAGACATTCGTAGAAAATAACGTCGACCGCACTTCCGTTGTCGACGAGTACTTGACAAACATCGGCGTTACCGATCTCGAGAACGAGGACCAGGGCATCGTCGTGCATCTCCGCGCACTCCCCACTCTCGACGAACTCGATCTTCATCTGAGGGCCGGCCGCCATCGCGTCTCCGCGGTTATGCTCCTTCCCCCGCCGTTGGAAAGCCTTGATGCTGTTGAAGGAATCCCCGCACAGACGCGATCCGCCCATGATCAATTCTATCCTGGTCCTCGTTGCTGGCCTATCTTCTACGGCTCTCTCCACCACCTGCCTCTCAGCAGCGGGGGTTTCTCCTTGCGCCATCCTGGCCACCTCTGCCAGCTCGCGCCTGCTCTTCCTGCGGTCTCCGCCACGTCCGATTATCGTTCCTCCACGGCTCGCGGTGGCTAGGAACCAAGTCCCTAAGCTCCCCCTGCGCATATCTCTTCTGGAGCTCCCGATTCAACATGGCGCATTCCTCGGTTGCATGCCCGCTCATGTTGTGGAACTCGCAGAACTTGCTCGAGTCCTTCGGCCAGGGCTTCCTTTCGAAACCTCCTCGCCCTCCTGAGGGCCCTCCTCACCCTCTGGAGGACCCTCCTCGGCTCGCCGGGAAGCCTCCCTGCTGAAGATTCCTTGGCTCGTCCGAGAAGCCTCCTCTCCGCCAGACCCCTTCGTTGGAGTCCTTTCTTTCTTCTACTTGGTAGACCCCTCTTTTCGGGATCTCTCGGCCTCGTCTTTCCCCAGGGATTCCCCAGTCAGCCCCTCCTCTCGCTCTTGCCAATCGGGCATCAGCCCCCTCCCGGTGGTCTCTCCTCTCGGGATGCTTGCCTTTCCCAATCCCTTCGTGAATTCTCTTCAACGTTGTCTCCTCCTCCTCGATATCCATGAAAATCGAGGCCCGATGAAGGGCGTCCTCAATGGTCGAGGGTCGCATCTTTTCCAGCTCCGGGCGAAAATGGGAGGTGTAGTACAGGCCGTTCTTCAGCGCTTGGATCGCGATCATCCCATCAAGGTTTGAGATCCTGACCATGACTGCTTTGAACCTCTCGATGTACTGACGGAGCGTCTCCCCCTTCTCCTGGGCGAGGTTCCACATCATGGTGATCATCGCGTCGCTCTGTACGTACATTGAGTAATGACGTAAAAAAGCGGCGACGAGATCGTCGGAGTCGCTGATGGATTCCGAGGGCAGCTTGGCGAACCAATCGCTTGCCGGGCTTTGCAGGCTTTCGACGAAGAGGCGGCAGAGGATGGCCTCCACCCTCTCCGTCTCCCCAGTTATGCATTCCGTCACGATTCGGAACGATTTAACGTGGGTGTTCGGTTCTGAGGTCTCCTTATACGGCGTAATCTTGACCTTCGGGAGCTCTCCTAGCTCCACGCCGCGGATCTTCGACGAGAAGGGAGTGGCTTTCGCTTCTCTGACCATCCGGTCGATCTCTGGTGCCGAGCTTGTTGCCTGGTGCACTCGAGACGCCACCTGTCCCACTCTAGTTTCGATGCCCGACGATACCTCCTTCACCACCTTTCTTATCTCTTCCGCCATGAATGGCGTCAGAGCGGGACGGGCGCCAGCGACAGTTGCCCGGCCTTCCTCTTCCGCCGTTGACGGCGTGAGCATGGTGGTCTGGAAGAGGTTCTTGTGGATTGGTGCTCCCGGAGCCGTCCATCCCTCCAATCCTCCGCCGGTCATGAACTGATCCAGGCGAGTCGCGAGTCGCCTGTTTATCTCGACTTGCTCCGCAACCCTCTTGTTGGCTTCCACCATCGCCGCCAAGGCGTCGGCCAACTGCTACCGAAGCGCTCCTGCCTCTGTAGCCTCTTCCTGACTCCCTCCTGCGCTGCTGTCATCATTCACCATTTCACTCAGACTCCAAAGCTTCCTGGCTGTGAGATAGAAAGAGACTAGAGCCCCACGGTGGGCGCCAAATTGTAGAGGTCGAATTGCACTGATCTCTAAACAGTCACAAGGATTAGCAATAATGATTATAATGAATAATGGTGAGGTTTGTATATTAATATCCTTGAGTTTATATTTGTAAGGACTCGGTCTTTTTCGTTTATTAGCTTGGAAGCTTGAAGGAAATACATAGCAAAAGTATGAACTTAGTTTATTGTGGCGGCTGATATTTTTTTATGAACCCCTTCATGAGGTCTTTACATTCATATTTATAGTCTCTCTTTTGTTGCCTGGATGGTCTCCAGGGTTCTCTCCTTTTGCTAGGGTTTCCTCTTTCGGCCCATCCCTCTTCTGACCGCTGCCGAAATCCTTTCCGGGATTTCCTAACTAATCCCGTGATTGTCGCCCCTTTCTCAACTGACTCTCTGACGCTAGTCCTTAGTCACACGCTACCACTGCCACGCAGACTCCTGGCGACGAGCTTCTTCTCGGGGCAGAGTCTCCTCGCGATAAACCTTCTATGCGATGGGCCTCCTCGCGGAGAACCCTCCTCGCGATAAATAAATAATTGGTTATTTATTATTACATTTATTCAACGAATCATATTATGTTATTATATTGATAATAATATAATTTGATGATTCAAATAAATAAAAGATGAAAATAAATATTTTTCTCGTTTCGTACTACATTGTTTAGTATGAAAATAATTAATGACTTGTCATTAAATAAATGAGATGTTCTAAATTAACTAAATATTATTTTAGAAATAAATCAAAAATATTTTAGAGATAAATTAGACAATATGGCCGCCCACTTATGGAGAATAAGTGAGTTGGAAAATTATTTAAATGAATTATTGGGGTTAAGTTTGATTAATGGGTCATTAACTGTTTTTGACCTAACCTAAGCCCATTCTCCCTGAAATAAAAGGAAGCTCTTCTCTCTCTCTCTTGACCTAATTCACACGCATATTCTCTCCCCTCTCCCTTGTGTTGGCCGACTATTTTCTCTCCCCAGGGAAGAAAATACACGGCCAAAAATCCCAAAGAGTATAGAGAGAGTGAATTCGTTGAGCCTTTTCTTTTATTCCTTCTCCTGTTCCCACGAAAGAGCCCACCCTCTTTGTCTCATAAAAACCCTTGAGTATTATCATTGACTCAACTTGTGGTTGTTTGAGTAATTTTTCCTTCCACAGGGCCGGCTACTTTTGGAGCAACGGAGGCTCGACGATTTCGAGGATTTCCTAGACGCGCGTGGTGTAGAGGATCGGCCGACTTTTTGGACGCATCCCGAGACTCATTTTCGCATATCCGAATTGAACGTAAGTTTTCTATAAACGAGTTGGATCTGAATAATATAATCCTGTAGGATTGTTAGAAATTTTAGATTGCTCGTTTTGCATGTATGAATGAATTTATTGATGTGTTTGTAAATTTGTTGACATGCTAGATTAGATTTAATGACATGGTTATCGAATATGTTTTAAAATGTTTTTAATATGTTAATTTGAATTATGAATTTCCGCCATATATCGATATGTTTCATAATTAATTAGGTTAATTGTTAACTAAATTCCAACAAATGGTATCAGTGCCATAATTGTCATTAAAATCGATTTTATGTGTTGGCGTTTTTGTATGAATTGCATTTGTGAATGTATGTGTGTTTTATGGGTGGATGATTATTCCAAAATGGCCCTACGATTATTTACGGGTTACGTCCCGATTTTTATTGTTATTTTATTTAAATGTGTGATTTGTTTTAAATTTAAATTTTGTAATTTGTAATCCGGGAGGATAAGAAGAAAGGAGGTTACCACCGGGAATGGCCGCGCGTTATGGAACGCGTGGGAGCTATCCCGGACGATTCTGAATGGCCCAAGGATCTGTGTATGAGACACATGAGGGCTGTTTGGGTCGGCCAAAACCCTAGCGAGGCCGTGTGTCTTCGGACGCTCGCGGGCTAGCTAGGGTATGGCTTGACGACCGAGATTCGGAAATTGTTTCTGAATAATATTTAAAATCTTGAATAATTAAATTTACTTATATTATTTTTGAAATAATAAAAGTGAAATTAGGTATTTGAGTGGGATATATTGATCTCTAAGTTTTAATACTCGGAAATTCGACGACTCGACACAAGACAAGGAATAAAATAGTTTATTTATTTTTCTTTTGTAATGGGTTGTAAATTTAGAAATGGGCTATTAGATAAGTTAAATATATATTTTATTTATTTAAGCTTATCTCATATTCACTCACATGTCATATAGGATAGAACGCCAACACTATATGAAATTGTTCATGCAACATTGTAGTTTAATTTATATAATTAGTTATCAAATTGAACTTCATCCACAAAAATCAATTTTATAGTCTCTCTTTTGTTGCCTGGATGGTCTCCAGGGTTCTCTCCTTTTGCTAGGGTTTCCTCTTTCGGCCCATCCCTCTTCTGACCGCTGCCAAACTCCTTTCCGGGATTTCCTAACTAATCCCGTGATTGTCGCCCCTTTCTCAACTGACTCTCTGACGCCAGTCCTTAGTCACACGCTACCGCTGCCACACAGACTCCTGGCGACGAGCTTCTTCTCGGGACGCGATCTCCTCGGGGCAGAGTCTCCTCGCGATAAACCTTCCATGCGATGGGCCTCCTCGCGGAGAACTCTCCTTGCGAGGGTCTTCTCGTTCCCGCTCGCGATGGGATAAAGAAAACATGAGTCACCTCTTCTTAGTTGACCAGAAATCAAGCGAGGGGCCTCTTTGCTCCCCGTCTTTTTCGTCTGAATGCCTAAACGACACGCGAGGTGTGAAAGTGAGATTTTTGGCGTAATCTTACCTTAACAATCTCCAGGCACTTCGACGCTGCACACAGGAGCTGTCGTGACTTCCATCGCCACCGCGACCGACGTCGGAAGCTCAGCATCGACACCAGGGGGTATCGCCACGCCCATCGAATTCAGCTTAGCAGGGTAAGGGCACGAGTCATTCTTACCCTTGCCCTTGTCCAACGAACCAGGTCGAATCGGGTGTGAAATCGAGCCATCAGACTTCGCTTCAGCCGTGGGGCCTTCATTCGCCGTCCTCGAGTTCCTCCGCCTCCCATCTTTGCCATCGAAGGACCAGAAGGCTTCGACGGTACCTTTTGGGATCGAGCAGGTGTTTTGGCTTTCTCGTGCTTAGGGTGAGAGTCAGAATCCACCGGAGGCACTCGATTCGACGATCGAGTCTTCGATTTTCCACTGCTCGTATCGACAGCAGGTGGAGCCGTCGAGGGAAATTCCCACCCTTTCGAGATACAGTCACCCGAGCCCTTGAGAACCCGAGTATCACGGTCCTTTCTGGCATGGGAATCACATCTCATCCATGGGGCATATTTGGGAGGGAACCATGTTTGGAGATGATGGCTTCACCTATATTTGCAGAGCGGTTCTTCCAAAGGATGACATGGAGCTGCACCCAGAAGTCTGCAAATCGGAAGTCGTCTTCCGCCGCCGATTCAGCTTCGGGGTCACGTAGGGCCAGCAGCGACTTGTCGAAACACCACGGGCTAGCATCCCAAATCCTTCTCTTGTCTGAGTCCTTCTCGAAGCTGAAACAAAAGGCACCATCGTCAAGGCTGCTTTCACAGCGCTTCCGTTGAACGATTTCCTTCGCACAAGCCTTCCAATCAGGCAGTTTGCACGTTCCTTTTCGGAGCTCTCGACCAGGTCATCGTCGATGTGGATGCCATTGGAGTCATCCTCGTCGTCAACGCCCAGCTCCGACCACTTCTCGCACAAATCTTCCATCGGAAGAGAAGAAGGCGACCTGTCTTTAGCAAGTCTCAGAGGAGAGGCAGGCATAGTATTTCCGGCAGCTGGAGCAATTTTTCAAACTAGCCGTTAGTATTTCTACGGAGAGAATATGTTTTTTCAGGTTGAATCTCAGTTACACAGGGATTTGTTTTTTAGTAGAAAATCTCTAAGTTTGTTTACCAGTTTCTAACATTCAATTTGATAATGTTTTTTTATAATTAGACATTATTTAAGAAAAGAAAAGAGCACTAGACAACAACCTCCAGTCCAACGTGGTCCTAATATTGTTTTCGAGTCAGTGTTTATAGGAGTATTGTTTTACCTATTTTTGAAGCTGTTATAAGAGTACTGATCGTAACTTATAAATACAACTTGTTGATAGTAGTATACTATAGTCATCTTATTAGTTCGTGGTAAGAAATAATAAATTCAAGTGTAAAAAAGCAGAGAACCTGGACATTAAATAATATTTTATGAAGCTAATCCAGTCTCAGAAACAAATTTCTGGCGATGAATAGCGAGTCTCTATGATGTCCCTTCTTTTTTACAGTTTCTTTCCCGTTTATCACATCTACAATAGTTAAGACACCTACGCTTTAATATTACAGAAGAAGATGGTATAGAGAAAGAGTAAATTGTGAACTATAATGCCTTGTTTAGAGAAAGCAGGTGAAGAGGTCAAACAAAAAAATCAATCAGACATTTCATCTTCAGCGCCGCTATAGTCATCGATGTCTTCATGGCGTCCCATCTTATGAGACCTTTCCATGTCGTCTTCAACATCGGATCCTCCTCTTTTGCCGTTTCCTCTCGAATTCGAATAATTCCGAAACTGCTATCACCATAGTCAAACAACAATCACAAAGAGCTGACCCAAACCAGTAGGAGAGCATCCATGGATGAACACACTTACCCCTGGATCTTCTTCCAGCTCGATCACCGAAACAGTTGGTCTATTCCTCACAGTCACTCTTGACGGTACTGGAAAATGTTCTATTTCCTCATTGGATCTTCCTTCTTTAGCCCTCTTTTTCCTCAAGACAAGCTTAGTCGGAAGAGGCTATACACGAAATGGGAAAGAAATATATTCAGCTACACCGACCGAAACCATATGTACATACACATATATATATTTCTGTCTATAATGTGAATACCAAGTAGCGTGCTTCTGAATCGTCAAACGAAACAAGATACGTCGTGGGGTCTTCAGCATCGTCTCCCCGTACCTGTTGAGGTGTCACACATTAAAAAGGCCGAAAACAATCAGCTAAGAGTCATAGCCAGTGGAAAAGTTTACAGCAGGAATAAAATTACAAAAAATTAAGGTAACCTAAAACGTCTGGAATTGCTATGAAGACAATGTGGCCTAATATATGGAAGTGGCTATTTACCTAAGATTTATGTCTTATAAAAGTGGCTTTTTACCTATGATTTACCAAACTTTAGCTATTTAGCAATGTCAAACTGTAAATGTGGCTATATATCTAATGGACCCATAAAATTAAGAATTAAAAGAAAGACCGTCAAGCCTGGTACTTACATCCCAATGATATTCACGAACCCAAGAATACGAAACATCATCCTGTTCGTCGTAGATGTCCTTTGACAACTGAGCAAGTAATAGGAAAGCAAAAGGAAAAAAAAGTGAGCAGAACACACTATATAAAGGAGACATACGGTAGTGTCATGAAGATGGGATTCGGTTAACCTCAACCTTAAGTTTTGGGTAAAGGTTGACCTTAACGAAAATCTTACTATAAATGGTTAAAATCTATTTTTGTAAAAAAACCTGAAATCCTATCTCCGTTTTTTAAAATGAAAAAAATATCGGTAAATCAGTCACCGCTTTTAAATTAATAAGGACTAAAAAGCCATCTTTAGATAGTGAACAAGAATATTCCCACCTCGTCTGGAGAAGGAACCATATACGCCAAAAATTTCTCAGGGTTTCCAGGATCTGAGCCCGTCACCTTGTAACTTTTTAAGATAGCCTGTAATAGAAAATGGCGATCAATGATGAATACAAGAGATCTCATGTAATTTACCACAAGATCAACGAGAAAAAAGACTGTTTTCTCCATAATCAAAATCTGAGGCATGATACGCCACCATGATGTTTACTAAGGTAAATTAATCACCTGTGATTCGTGAGCATCGCGAGTAGCTGGGTCAAACTTGCCATATGTTTCTGAATCAGCGGTCGGGGCATTGTCAAATGCAGCAAGGACAAACTGATCATTGTAGCTACAAAGGCGTCATAATAAAAGCTCAGTGTCTTAAATCATGATGATGGGTTTCGTTAAAACATGATGAACTTCGCAACTAAGAACATCGTTTCTAGTTCCTTAATAGACTTAGAAGCGCCACACTTATCTATAGGAATACATTGGTCAGGTGGGCCACAAAAGTTCCTCCTTTTTACCCATACTTTTATTTGGACATAATAAGGCTGATTATTTTAAGCCTAAAAAAGTTACCGTACCGATCAAAATCAGGCAACAGAGGCAAAACCTCTTCAGGGTACAAGTTGTTATTGGTGGCATGAATTGGACGTGATTTGCACGCTTCAAAAGAAGCCTGAATATCCTTGATTTGTCTATCCCTGAAAGAAAACGATGACTTTTATCACCCCTGTCATGGATAGTCACATTAGGGTCTCGAAATCAAGAATACCTATTATTGAGATTCTCCAAAAGGCCCCGATTCCCTACTCTCGACTCTCGCAGTTCTTTCGCCTGTTTTTCAGTTAAAGACTGCAGGCACATATCAAATTATCCTCAGTTAGCCACACTGCTTATCATTGCATACATTTGAAGCTTTCCTTTTCGCATGTGTGATCTAATGCTGTTATTGCCGTTTTGGGTCATTTTGTACTCTTATAAAGGGTTGAGGAATAACATATTTCTAAAGAAAGATCAGCGATCAATTTCTTGACCTGTTTGGCAGACTCTGTGCTGAGAGGAGATATATACTGAGTCTTGACGAGCCAAGCGACTCCTTTGTCTGTGGGCCTTTCCTTTCTCTTGATGCCATCTTTCTTGATAGGTGTCGCTGCCTCGTCGTCGCGTAGCAGTTCCTCGTCTTCCGGATCAAGCGGCGGCCTTACACTGGGAGGACTGGCAGAAACAAACAGGGTTAAGATCCCATCACACCTTAGAGACTCACAAGTCTGTAGAGTATTTACTTGTATACACTGAGGTCAAGGAGGTCTAGAGGGATTCCGAGATCAGAGTCCACAAAGAGTTTGGGCTTGTATGCCTTCTCCAACGACGTGATCGTATACTTTGAATACCTGGGAGAGTAAGAATCTCAAGTTCGACAACGAGAAGAAACAAGGAGCAATATGGGGGAAGAGGAGGACACGTACTGATCTTTGTCTCTCTTCATGGACATCAGCTTTGGCTGCGCGCTCGGGTCCGGGAGTTCGTTCCGGAACCTACACACACAATGCCACTCGTAACAACATACATGGTGACGAGAGAGAGAGGGAGAGAGAGAGAGACGGACTTGAGCTTGCACAAGAAGGTGGTGGGCTTCTTGAGGCGATTCTCGACCCGGTCAGCGGCGAGGAAGGGAGTAGACCTGCGGTCGGCCATCCGGGATCCGGCGATGGAGCCCTGCCCGGCTTTAGAAGGCTGAGACTTGGGCGGCGGAGCAGCGGAGGAGCGGTGGTGCTTCTCCAGCTCCCTCTTCTTCCGGGCCCTGCGTTGCTCCTCCGTCTCCGCCACCCTCGGCTTCCTCGCCGGAGGAAGCGCGGGCTGCTTCCTCGCGGCGGAAGCCTCTTTCGGAGGGGGCGGCGGCGGGGGAGACGCCGGCGGAGGAGGGGGCGACGTCGGCGGCGGTGGAGGCGGGGGATTTCCGTAGTAATACGGAGGCGGCGGCGGCGGAGGATACGAAGACTCCGGCGGGGGAGGCGGCGGAGGGTACGAGTACTGTGGGGGCGGCGGTCGGGGAGGGCCGTAAGAGGCGGTGGCGGGGTAGCCCCAATTCTGGTTGCCTCTCGGCGGAGCGGACTGGTTTGGCGGCGGAGGGAACGGCCTGAACGAGGCCATCCTCAATACCAAACCCTAGACAGAGATTCGCAAGCTCGATCTGTATATGTGCCTGTGTCTCTGTTCGTAGGGATTGAGATTGCTAGAGAGATCTGCTAGTCACTACTTCTTCTTCTTCTTCTTCTTCTTCTTCTTCGTGCTTTACTCAAAATACAACGTCAACACTGAATCGGAGAACAGCCCCGTTAATGCTCGCAGGTGCTGCTAATTTTATTTTATTTAACTATGTCAAATCCTTTATTCTATTATATTTTTTATTTTTTATATACATGTCATGTATTTTCATAAAATAATTTTTGTTAACATTTTTTCCCCGTAATTGAGGACAAACGCTACACTTAATCAAATTTGGTTTCATTAGAAATTTGAAAAACATGACTCCAATCACAACTTTCTTACATAACCTGAAATTGAGTACAAGATTAATAAGTACCACATCACATTTGATCAAATTTTGTTTGAAGTGTATAATCACAACTTTTTTAAATAGCACAAAATTGAATTAATAAATTGTTTGATATCGAATTTCTTTTTCAACAATCACGGGACAAATAATATATACGAGACAAATAATATATGATTTGCACGATTTAGATTTAATAAAGTGAGTTTTGATAAAATATCGTATTAATTATATCATATGTTTTAGATAGCAAGGAAAATAGTTAGTCGAACTGTAAATTGTGCTGATACAAAATAAATACAGATCAATTCGGTTAACGAAGTGAAATGAATATAATTGCGAAATGATAATGAATAATAGTCTCTTTTGACTAATATATCGTATATTTATAATAAAGGCGAGGTAAAGAACTCATCACATATGTTTCCGAGATCGCCGATGAGATTGTCACGTCCCACATCGTTGTGTAAAGGTAAAAATTTGAAGTCGTATTTGATCCGATTTTTTCCGCGAGATCCACCCCAAGGATTGATGACTTATTTAGTTAAATTTCGTCGGCTTCTTCTAATGGCCGGACTTCGCTTGACGGACCTACTTAGCGATGACTTCAATTATTGGGCCTTTATCGGGCCCAATATTGAAAAAAGGTAAAACAAATTGAGTTTATACCCTCAGAATCACCTCGAGTATTTTTAATATTGTAAAATATAAAAAAATACTTATTAAAAACGAGGTGACAACAGCGGAAAATTGAAAAATTTGAAAATTTTAACATGCGCGAGGAATTTTAAGAATTTTAGACGGAATGGCGCGAAAACGGTATGTTCAAATCATGATTACTACGTGTCCAAATATAATTGTCAAAGTCGAAGAGTCAAGAATCGATTTGAATTTTTTGCGATTCTCCAAATCGTAACAATCTATTAGATTGATGGGATATAATTTTTTCGAATTTATTGTGAACAGACTGTATAAATATTTTTGAGGAGATATTACCAAGTCATTCGTATTATGCGGTGACACAAATTTCAAGGTAACTTCATTTTACTTTCTCTCATTTTTACTTCTATGTCTAGCTTCTCGTTTTCTTTTCTCCTCAGCTTATTAGACAAAGTCCGTGTTTTTTCTAATTTTCTATACTCGCTTTTAGGAACTCCTATATTTTTGTCATGGCTAAGTCTGATTCTAAAGTCAATGAATACATGCTTCATCTAACTAGAATAATCGCAGACGAATTCGAAGTTCTTAAATATCAATACGATATTTCAGCCGACCTTCATATATTTCTCCCACCTCGTAACATTATCGCATATATTGTTGTAGAGGGATACTGCTACGTGTACGATGTGTAGTTTGCTTCTTGTGGACTACATTTTCGATGCACCCCTTTCTTTTAGACTTCACCGATGCGCTAGGCATCACAATCACTCAGATGTAATTGGGTTGGCTCTCTTGGCCATGGAGAAAGGGGTCAAACTGAGGATCTTCAATCTAGTTCGCCTATGCATGGTAAAGGCAAACTCGAAACATGATAAAAAAAATGTTTCAATCTCTCAAAGGCAATCAACTAAGGAGTTTTGGAGGGATTTCATTCAAAAGACACATCTTGGAGTCACATATATTTCTTCGTGGCGGTCAATGAATACTCAATGGGAAGTCGTGCCAGTTCACTTAGGTCGAAATGGGCGAGTTTGGCGAGTATGAGGATTGTCTAATTTCGTACAAACTATAAGTAATTTAGTTCGCGTCTGAACTAAATTTCTATTATTTGCTTTCCAGGCGAATACAAGATCCCCCTTCTAGAGTGATTTTCAAGGAGAAACTTGAAAGGCTTCTATTGGTCGAGTTCGCTGGACAGATTTCACGGGCTCTCGCTTTGAAAGTTCTCATTTTTGGCCTGCACCCAAAGTCCTCGAGGAAGAAGAAGGTAAAGGCGTAATGTGATTTATGTATGGTCGAGCTTAAATACTTGGGGGTCATTTTCTCATTCTTTTCGACTTAGACACAACCGACAACATGAACATTGAGGTATCAGCTCGCAGCTCGAGGAAAGAGAAGAAGAAGATGGAGTCTGTTAGTCCTTCGAAGCCAATTGTGTCGATCTTCCACCTCGATTCCTAGAAGGGGGATGTTCCGATTGTGGCTAATCAGGTTGCTACTCCTATGGTAGAGATTGTTGTTATTGACGATCTCTGATCGACTGGAAAAAAGTGCCGACCTGGCACCTCAAAAAAGGAAGGAACCGGCTCATAGGGTCGAAGGTGGTGAATCATCAGGAGACAAAGTCGAAAATAAGAAGAAAAAGAAAGAATTCCAGAAGGGAAAGGAGAGGGTCGTCCAGGCTTTGGCAAAGTCCGGCTCGTAGGAGATGCAGTCTGCTGAGTTGAGCACGGTAATTTGGTCACGTCGTTGAGGAGCGGGAGTCGTTCTGACTATCGGACCTCGGCCCGGAAGAGGTATAACCACAACTTCCATTACAAACAAAATACGATGTTGTGTGAGGACTCCTACTGCTCGGCGGGTCTGATCTGCCAGATCACTCACGAGAACTTTCGTATCTCAAAAATTCCTCTCCTAAGTCGTAGTGGTACATGAAGATGTCAGCTCAGATCATCGGGGTAAGTCATCGAACTGTTCTCTTGGTAAATTAAACAAATGAAAAATTATCGATTCGATGTACTTGGTGGATTCTTTGCCGTTTCAGCTTTCTTCTCAGTTGAATCACGGCGTATTTCTCTATGAGAATCGGGTCAAAGAAACAAAGAGAATTTCACTCGACTTTCTAAAGTCCAGGAAGGGATAAAGTAGTGAGCCGAGCTGGAGGCAATGTAGGAGAAGTTTGGAGGTTTGGAGGAAGACCTTCAAGCCAAGGATGTTTTGCTCAAGAGGGCCAAGGAGGCCGCGAAGTAGGATTCGTTCCAGATATTGGCTCTCCAAGCTTACCTCGACGACAAGGTTGAGAAGATTAATGTGTCGGCGACGATTTTAAATATACCAAGGACAAAAGAGATTGATTGAAAGATGGATTGACTGCATGTTAGAGATCGGGGAAAGCTGAAAAAGACCGGGTTCTAGACACTGCCAAGATGGCGACTTTTTGTTAAGGTAGCACATCCTGAAGTACCAGACTTAAAAAGAGAAGATGGACGAGACTATCATTGTTATGAATAAATGAGAGTAATGTAAATGTAATCAAGAGCTGATCAAGGAGGTGCTCGGGGGCGAGATGCCTGATTGGTCGAGCAAGCAAATTGACACCTAAGATTACATCGAGGAGTACACCTCGCAATATTCTGTTATCAAGATCTTGACCATCGACAAAGTCCCTTTCACTCCGTATTCACATAATTTTTCTTTCAAAATCCCCAATGAAGAGATAACACGTCTTCTTAGAGAAGACCCGACTTCGACTGCTGAAGAGCCTTTGGCATTAGTTCCCAAAGGCAGCGAGGTTGCGACGACTAGAATTTAGAGATTCAGAGATGCATCGAGTTCTTATTTCCTTTCCTTTTTATTTTTTTTTGAATAATTGAACTTCAGTTCCCGTTATTTTTGGGCAGGTTTATTTGGTTTTTATTCGTCAATTACTTTGTGAAACACTTGGATCTTTATTCCTTATTTATTTATGCATGTTGATAGTTTTTGATATATCTAAGTATTTCACTTTGTCACTATGCATATTGAGAATACTTTGTATGAAAATTTCATTATGTTTTGTATGACAGAAGTTTAGTTTTTGGATCAACTGTTCAACTAAGGATTATACTATTTTTCTCAGTTGATCAAATTTGATATTTTTTTCAAATACGACTTCTCGAAGTTATTTTGAAAAATTGAACCTGTCGTAGTGAATTTAAGGTGATGATACTAAGTTGTTTAGATCGATTAGATTGTAAACTAGCTTAGATCAAATAGTGTATATTCTAAAATACGGATAAAACGATAAGTATGCCGAAGAATTTTTCTAAGTATTTCAGCTCAATTGTGAAATAGTTTTGATAAAGGTGAAATTCTTATCGTAGTAGTTTGACTAATTGATGTCGTGCTGGAGTTTGATTTCCAAGCGTAATGTTAGCTATTATTAGTAATTTTTTATAAATTTCTATTTCTCCATACACGATCTGATAAGTACGAGCTCCGTGTTAGGAATTCTTGCCCGCTTGAGAAGATATTTATGTAAATTCTCGTTAATATTATAATAAAACAAAGTTTGACATATATGATTTATTCGACTTGAAATGGTTATTTCTTATGTATTAATATTTATAGAACAGTTATTATCCCATAGTCTCCGTATTAAACTGCGTCACGTGTTGGGCACATGAGTTCGAGCGGTGTGCTAAAACAAGGTCAATGACTGATATACGTCTAGGAAGCTATATCGAAAGTCATATATGTGGAACACATGAGTGAAGGCTGATCACTATGTGGGAGCATTCTACACTTGTGGTAAGTGTACGACTTGGACAGGCTTTGGGGTAGATGTATCATTTCAGGACCGTTAATACGCACTAACCAAGGCCACTATGATTGTCACAGTGAGACTTGATCTAAATCCTGAAGTGGTCATGGATACTGATCATGTCTCTAAGCTCTTTAACTCATTCGCTAAAAGACTATTCATGCTAATCACAGCTTATGTTTTGGGAGTCTTCTTCGAGCATGATTCGAGTGGGAAATGATTTACAAACACAAAATCCAGCCTCACTGAAAGGAGGCCGATGTTCACTCACCTAAGTGTTGATTCTAGAACCGATTGATTGCACGCACTTTCGAAGTAAGTTAACACTCGAAAGAATCTTTCGCTAGGTAAAAAACAATGCTTAGATCTGATATGTATCAAGAGAAGTATAGCGGAATAAATTTACTTCTCTTGGCATGGGTAGAACCTGGAGGATCTTCATCACGAACTGACTATATCAGTGGACACTTGTCACGATGAGTAAATATATTTTTAGTATTAGAGAAGCGTTCAATCTTTGTTTACACGGTGGAGTATTGATAAAGACGATGAAAAAGAGATAAGACTGTATCGTCTTTTTTTTTTTGGGTTCGTTAAACTTTTACTACTAGGTCCATAGTCCCCGATTCGGCTTTGATAAAAGCAAATAAGAACTTTCGAATAATAATGTTGTTCATTATTTAAATCTTACTTGCTGTAATGGTGATTGACAACATTAATTATGGAAAACGGGTATTCACATAATTAACTAAATGTTTATAGCATAATTTTTTTTATTTATTGTTGGATCAAGTAAATAAATAATTAATTGGATTTTTGGGCTTGGGAATTTCGGATTGGGCTTGGCTGAAAATCTCCTAGGGATAGATCCAAGGGGTGGCCGAACTCTCTCCCCTTTTCTCTGGCTGATTTCTCTCTGAAGAGAAAAATTCTCAACCATAGATATTGATCTGATGGATGAGATGTTGGCGTTTATGCCCACAAATGAGATTTTTGTTATTAAATACTTTTGTTCTGTTTGTTTTGATTTTAAATAATAATTAAATATTCATTCTTTTTTTAAGATTGTGTTTGTGCATGAATGTCTACGTTTTGAAACTGTAATCAACGAAAGAAGTGCTAAGTACAGACTTGACAAGATACCTTCTTATGACTAGTTTAAAAAATAGTTCGCAATCTAAAGATCGATTGAGCAATTGATTCTTAGTAATGATTGTTAGAATAAATTAAACAATATCTTATCTTGTGATATGGAAAGTTGTGACTCTGTAATTCATTCTTGATATCTTAATGAAGATATTGAACACGACTTGTGAAGTTTTGAAGTTCGAGATAAAACCGTTAAATCACTCGAAACCTCAAACTCATATACGAGGGGTATTTTAGTAATTACCTAAATCCTGAAGTGAGTACATATCTTGTTGTAACACTTTATGACATTTGATTTGTCAATGGGGAATGGCTAAGTGAAGTTTCATTGACCCGACGGTTGGTGTCACAATACTGTTTCGTTGAAATATGTGATTCACAGATATGGAATTTGTGTTGAAACAATGCTAGGCATTAGTATCACACCATGCTCTCTTATGAGAGTGTCAGCGAATAAACCAGTTCTGGTATTCTTTGAAATAAAACATGTGACACGTTGAGACATCTCACTTTATGTTTTTCTCGTTCACAAATAACAGAGGACTTGGTGAAATAATAACTTAGGGGTAAAACGGTAATTTACATTCCTCTGAGTTAATGATACACACAAATGGTAATATCGTAAAATAAACCGTCGACCGTGTGAAGAATAGTTTTGTCGCATCAAATGAAAATATAAACGCATATGAACTTAGAGATGTTCAATCTTGGTCCTTTAATGGAATCGACTAATATTAAGAATTAAAAGTCGGAAAAAATTTGTGCAGTTTTGTGTCCGAATTTTATTCTAAAACTTCATTCATGTGGGTCCATAAGGTCTCAATGATAGACTCTCGGACGAGATTTTGGTGAACAATAAATGATTGATTTTCTTATTCAACGTAAATTGTGATTTACGCTAAAAAATTATTTTATGAGTAATTAAATAAATAATTGGTTATTTATTATTATATTTCTTTAACGAATCATATTATGTTATTATATGGATAATAATATAATTTGATGATTCAAATAAATAAAACATGAAAATAAATATTTTCACGTTTCGTACTATATTGATTAGTTTGAAAATAATGAATGACTTGTCATTTAATAAATGAGATGTTCTAAATTAATTAAATATTATTTTAGAAATAAATCAAATAAATTTGGGAGATAATTAATACAATATGGCCGGCCATAATAAGGGTTTTATGGGCTGGAAAAATTGTTTAAACTCATTAAAAGGAGTTTTGGGCTTAAGTTTGATTGGTGAGTCTTAATTGGATTTTGACTTAACTTAACCATTCTCTCTGATATAAAAGGAGGCTCTCTCTTTGATAACCCAAGCCTAATTTCGACCAGCCTTCAGCCGAACTTCTCCCATCTTGTTCTTGAGAGGTTTTGGCCAAATTTTAGAGAGAAATAGAGAGAGAGGAAACTTGTTTCCCGGCAGCCCTTCCTTTTCTTTGAGTTTCCCCTTATTCCCTTGTTCGCACAAAGAGCCCACACTCTTGATCTCCTAAAAACTCCTAGAGAATTATCATTGGTTCATCTTGTGGTTTTTTTTAGTGATATTTAATGCACAGGGCCGACCACTTTTTGGAGCAACGAAGCGAGGACGGATTTCGTGACATCCTAGACGCGCGTGGGAAGGAGTTTTGGCCGTGGACTTGGACGCACACCCCGAGGCTGATTCTCGCAGATCCGAACCCACTGTAAGTCTTCTATAGACGAGTTGGATCTGATTGTAATAATCATTGTAGGATTGTTAGAAATTTTAGATTACTCGTTCGCATGTTTGAATGAATTTAAGACGGGAGTTCCGCTTCGGGTCTCGAGTTCATACACTCAGGGATGAACTAGACGAATAACTTGGTAGGGACCTTCCCAATTTGACCCGAGTTTTCAAGAATTTAGCAGTATTTTGAAAAGCTTTGCGGAGGACCAAGTCTCTAACTTTAAAGTTTTGAGGACTTACTATTATATTATAAAATTTAACAGCATACTATATGTATTTCGAAAGTCTTACCAGAGTTCTGTCTCTCTTTTCTTCGATGAAGTCTAAAGAGCCATGAAGAGAGATATCATCTTGCGTGTCATTTACGGTCATGGTCTATAGTGTTCGTATTTCATGTTCTATTAGGATGACAAATTCGACGCCATATACCAATAAGGATGGAGTTTCTCCAGTTGGGCATCCTGGGCTGGCTTGGTATGCCGAGAGTACCCAGGGAAATTCATTTGCCCATCGTCCTTTTTTGGCAGTAAACCTCTTTTTCTTATAGAACATACTATCGTCTTGTTTGCTGTTGCAGCATATCGTGAGAATATCTAGGGGTTGACATTTTCAGCTTGACATTTTCAGCTCGACATTATTTTTGAAGCAGAAAGTTTTGAGCCTTTTAGATATGAATGGTGATCCATTATCAATCACGATCTCTTTGTGTGATTGCACCCGCCTAAATCTATTTTGAAAAATAGTCTGTTAAGACTAGTAGGTAGCGAAGTCCCCCGGGGGCGACTGGCACGAGTCCTACTATGTCCATAGACCATTTCATGAATGGGTACGATGCTGCGATTGAAGATATTTCTTTTGACGGCAGTTTGATCTTAGGTGCGTGTCATTCATGTTGGTCGCTACTTCTCGACTGATTTTCACAATCTGCGAGCATTGTTGGCCAACAGTAAGCTTGCCTCTTGATTTTATTGCTACGACTCTTTCTCCTACATGGTTTTCAAATTCTCCTTTGTGGACATTTGGGAGTATTGCTTGAGCTTATGGCGTTCCGACACACCGGAGGTACGGTCCTGAGAAACTTATCTAAAATAGGACACCGTCTATGAAGAAAAATAGTGCCCTTCAAAGGATGAGTTTCCTTGTGATTAACTTCGGGGTCGTTCTGGTGGTGATATAATAAGAGATTTCTTCTCTCCAATCCCCCTATCTATAGTCATTATAGATTTAACTGCAATGTATATAGATGGTTGGCTTATCGTCTCCATCGCTGTAATGTATTTTAGGTCGGGGTCCGAAGTGGACGTGAGGGATGCGAGGGCGTCAACTGATGCATTTTCACTTTTTGAAATTCGAGTTAGTTAGAATTTATTGAATAGGTCTATTAATTTTTTGGCGACCTTCAAGTAAGCTTACATTTGTTTGTCTCTTGCTTCGTATTCACCTAAGAACTTGCAAGTTACTAGCTATTGGGCATAAAGGGCTCGCACCAGCTAGAGTCCGACTATATGGGTTTCATACTCGACTTTGTTGTTAGATGCTTTGAAGTCTAGTCTGAGGACTATTCTATTACTTTTTCATGTGGTGAAGTTAAGTGGATTCCTACCCTATCTCCTTGCTTTGAGGAAGCTTCGTCCACTTTTAGGGTAAAAGTTCCTTCAACTGATGTGACCGTTGTTGAGATTGGTGCCCACAAAGGAGATTTAAAACATTATAAATACTTTGTATATGATTTTTGCTGAAACATTAAATAAAATTAAATATTCATTTTTCATTTAAAATTGTGTTTATTTATGTTTGCTACGCTCTGAAACTGTCATCGACGAAAGGGGTGCTACGTACAGACTTGACAAGATAGCCCCTTATGACTAGTTTAAACATTAGTTCACAATCTAAAGATCGACAGTGCAATCGAATCTAAGTATTGATTGTTTGAATGAATCGGGATCTCTTATCTTGTGGTATAGAGAGTTGCGACTCTGTGTTTCATTTTTAATATCTTACAGTAGATATTGAACAAGACATGTGATACTCCATAGCTCGAGATAAAACTGTTTAATCATTCGAAACTTCAAGATCACATACGAGGGGTATTTTGGTACTTACCTTAATCCTGAAGTGAATGCATAATTGATGTGACACCTTATGACATTTGATTTGTCAATGAGAAATGGTTAAATTGAAGTTGCATCTGACCCGACGGTTGGTGTCATAACACTGTCATATTGCGTTATGTGATCACATATACAGAATTCGTGTTGAAACAATGCTAATGCATTAGTATCACACTATGCTTTGGTATGAGAGTTAATGAATAAACCAGGCCTGGAATTCATCGAATATAACATTCTTTGATTAAAACATGTGACATGTAAAGATATCTCACTCTATATTTTCCTCATTCACAAATAACAAAGGAGTTAGTGAAATAATAATTCAAGGGTAAAACGGTAATTTTACATATCTCTGAGTTACTGATACACATGAAGGATAATATCGTAAAATACTATGTGGATCGTGTGAAGAATTGTTTGGTCACATCAAAACAAAAATAAATGCATATGAACTTAGAGAGTTTCAATATTAGTCTTTTAGTGGAATCGATTAATATTAATAATTAAAAGTCGGAAAAAGTTTGTGAACTTTTGAGTCCGATTTTTATTCTAAAACTTCAATCATGGGTCCATTAGGACTCAATGATAGACTCTCAGACGAGATTTATTCAACAAGAACGATTTGATTTTCTCATTGAAAGTAAATTGTGATTTACACTAAGAGAATGATTTTCTAAGTAATCGAATAAATAATTAGTTATTTAATATTAAATTTATTTATGAATCATATTATGTTATTATATGGATAATAACATATTTGAATGATTCAAATAAATAAAAGATGAAAATAAATATTTTCTCGTTTCGTACTACTTTGAAAAATATGAAAATATTTAAAGATTTGTCACTAAATAAATGAGATATTCTAAAGTAATTAAATATTATTTTAAAAATAAATCAATATAATTTTTTGGAAAATATTGAAGGATACTCGGTCAAGATTAATGAATTAGGTCAAGAGATTAATATTTGAAATTAATTTAAAGGAACAACGGGCTTAAATTTGACTAATGGGTTTAACCTAGAAAAAACTCGTTCTCTCTCTATTTAAACGGTTTTTTCGAAACCCTAATCATATCACTCAACCAAGTCCCTCCCCTGTGTGTTTGTGTGTTGGCCTAAAGAGTTAGAGAGAGAGAGATCAATAAATATTTTCTTGATCTCCTGATCGTTCTTGAGTGGTCGTGAGTGTTTTTCATTGTTCAATTGAAGAGTCCACCCTCTAAATCTCCCACAAAATCCGAGATAATTATCATTGACTCTTCTCTTGGTGTTTGAGTGACGTTTTACCTGTAGTGATTCACTCGAAACGTGAAAAAGTCAAGCGAGATGCAACTAGGATCATTTTAGCGTCCATGCCGGACAGACTCGCCAGACTGACTCACCAGATAGGATCACATGCCAAGTCCCACGCGTGCCCAAGCCACCACATGAGCTTGAAGCGGATCCAGGTTGAGCAACTTCACGAGAACCTACCCCTAGTCCATATCTACCCTGGTGCACATGTCCCGAAGCTCCAACGACTCGCGGGAACCCACAAGCTCGCATGCCAATATTGCCGGCCGACTAGAGTCCAATCAGGTGGGCCAGACCCTTCTATTCGACTAGACATATTTCTGAAATTTGACGAGGCGCTCTGACGTTAACTAGCAACGCACAAGATTGTTTACAACCTCACATGTAAGTTTCCTAAAACGAATTGGATCTGCGATTAATTTTTATAAATGTCTTTATAAGTTGTTAGATCGTTTTATTCAATTTGTTGACATGTTTAGAAAAAAACAGTTTATTGACATATTAGTGATTTTTAATGCCTGGTTGTTAATTTATTAAAATCAGTTTTAATTTATTTCAGATCTTATTATATATTTCCGCCACATATAGATGTGTTATATAATAATATTGTTTACATCGTTAAATAATTTCCAACACACGGTATCAGAGCTAGTAAAAGGCACAAAAAGTAGGAATTCTTGACTAGTTTAGAAATTGTTTGACTAGTTTTGGTGTTGGCGTTCTTGTATGCTTTGAATTGCATTGTGAATGCTTGTGTGTGTGTTTTATGGATGGATCCTCATTGTTATGGTCCTAGGAATTTTCTGGTTATCGTCCCGGATTTATTTTATTTTATTAAATTCTAAATTTGTGAGCCTCAATTTTCGAGAACAATTTAAATTGTAATTTTATTTAAATGTGATCCAACGACGAGGAGACAAGGAAGGAAGCACCTCGGGCTTGGCCGCACGTTGTATAACATGTGGGGGCTGACCCGAGAGATCCGATGACGCGTTACAAGGAGTCCTTGGCCGGACATGCATTGAAGTTAAAATAGTTTATTTTTCAATGTTATTTTCTTATTGGTTGTAATTAGAAATGGGCCATAGGATGAGTTAAATAATTTATGCTTTATTTTATTTAATCTCATTGAATAATCACCTCACATGTCATATAGGATAGAACATCAACATCACATTAAAATGAACTGTTCATATAGTTTATGGTTTATAAAAGGAATTATAAAATGTAAATCGTTTTCAACAAAAATACGATTCTTTGCAAAAATTAAGTGGAATGGTTTTTTTATCACTGAAGCAACCCACGGTCCCCAACATGAATTTAATTTACCTAATGTGTGATGAACTAAGAGTTACCTTCGTGGCCCTCCATTTAATGGACGTACTTCGGAAGCATTAAGTTAATCAAATTATTGTGAACTAAGCCTTAAAGAGAAACAATGAAGCGGGGTCTCCCGTTGGTGAACCGTTATTAAAGTGACTTGACCAAAGGCCCACATGTCGGTTGTACACTTAAGCTTATGTTTTAAAGTAATCATCACTTAAGAGGCCATGCGTTAAAAATAAGTGACCAAAGTTTATGGTAATTAGTAAGAACCAGAAGTTGTGACTTCTAGGAAGGTTCGAACTAAATAGTCATGTGTCACGACTATGAAAGACGATTAATTACGGTTTCCCCTCAAAAAAGTAATTAATCATTATTTTTCATGATACCATGAATTATTTATTGCTTTCCTCACAATATTAGGATTTTTCATGCATATAATTCGAAACTGTAGCACATACTAAATTTATTTATTTTATTTATGTTATCCGAAAAATGTCTTTTAACCCATTACAAATGATTTTGAGTTCAAACAAACTCAAGGTTGAGAATTACATTGATTGGAAACGTAATCTCGACATCGTGCTGACAGTGGAAAAGCACAAGTATGTTATCACGACCCCGTGTCCTCTTCCTCCGAGTGCTGACTCGAGTAAGGAGGATAAGGACGCCTGTGATGCGTGAATGAGGTCTGACAAGATTGCTAGATGCTACATCTTAACATCTATGAGCAATGTGTTGCAACAATCTCATCGGGACATCACCACTGCGTGTGACATTCTTTACAATCTCCATGAGATGTTTGAATGTCATGGGTGTCAGACAAGGCAAAAGTTATCCACAGTTTCATGAACTGCATGATGAAGCCGGGGACTCCAGTTCGGGAACACATGCTACTGATCATGGATCACCTAAACAACATGGAGATTATCGGGTCTGAGATCGACGGAGAAACCAAGATCGACATGATATTGGAAACTCTGACGGACTCATTCGATAGTTTCCGTCTGAACTACTCCATGAACAAGCTCAAGTAGACTGTTAATGAGCTCATGAAGGAGTTGCAGACTGCCGAGTGACTTCTACCTAAGAAAAAGAAGAAGTCTGGAGAGGTTAATGTTGCTGAACATAAGTCCTCAACTTCTGGTTCTAAGAGGGTGATGAGAGGATCTAAAAACGTCAACCAAACGAGATCTAAGAAGCTTTACAAGAAGGTTGCGGATGCTAAGGGCAAAGGCATCGGAAAGGTGGAAAAGTCTGAGCACAAGTGTCACCATTGTGGATAGACCGGCCACTAGCGAAGGAACTGTCCTGCCTACTTCAAGACTGTCAAGGGGACAACTATGATTTTATGTTGGAATAAGTCTAGAGTTAAGAAAAAATTATCATTAACACATTAATGGCGGAATATAAAAATTTCTTTAGAAGTAAAACAATTTTACTAACCTAGGAAAAGTGCATGAACATGTATAAATTTAAAAACATTATTTAAAGTGCTTGAATGCAAACTGTTCTTCTACCTTGATTTAGAGGAGTCTTGAGAAAGGTTGATTTTCTTGTTTGATTCGATTCCTTCACGTCTAGTCTTGAACTCGAGAAACCTAAGGTTTCTATTACAAGAGTCTATAGAGGTTTGAAGGATTTGTGTGTGGGCACAATTAAACACAATAGCTCAAGAACAAGTGTATGAGCTAGAGAGCTAATTAAGCCTAAGTCTAATAAGGACTTAGGTGCCAAAATAAAAGAAGTATTTTAGAGCGAGAGAGAGAATTGGACGGCTAGAATAGAGAGCGAGAGATTCCACAACTAAAAGAAAGATCAATTCTTTGGGATCCTTCCTTGCTACAAACGGAACGAACAGAGATAGAATCATACCGATTCCCTAAATGCCTTTCTGGATATTCCTCACTGTCCCGGCTATTCACGGAACGTGAGAAGTAGATGAATAATCATCTGCTTCCGGAAGAAATTGAAGAATTTATTGGGAATCCTACAAGATCCGTTCGTTCTTTTTTTTATGACAGATGGTCAGAGCTTCATCTGGGTTCGAATCCTACTGAGAGGTCCACTAGAGATCAAAAGTCTAAAATTTATTTTCACATCTCTATGTGAGGCTCTATTTATAGGAGAATGAAATGCAAGAATGGGTGATTACCCTTTTCTATTGTATATTCATGATACAATATTTGATTTCCTCTCCCCTTTCTCTATCAAAATTGCCGGCCATCCCTCGTGCATTAGTGAGAAAATTTGTTTCCTCACTTGGCACAGTTGTTTCCTTCTCAAGGAAATTTATTTCCTCTTTTTCTTTTGTGTAATTATCTTTACAATTAAAGGCAAACAATCCTCTCCTCTTGGGTAATGTTGGCCGAACTCTATAATAGGGAAGGAGCATCTAGATACTTCCTTATTTCTTGTAATACAATTATTAAAATACTCATTGTTGAATTAATATTGCACAAATAATAAAATTAATTTCATAATGCCTCAAACGACTTCCAGGTTTTAGAAACTAATTTATATTTCCATCATATGAAAATATTCAAAATCATATTTTGACATTCACATCATTTTATGTCCATGTGGACAAAATAACCCTTTAGACATTTTATGAGAAAATATCTAGTTCAACCCTTGAACTTATTTTGACTTAGCTTATAGTTTAACAATCATACTCTAATGAAGTGTAATAGTGACCTTATTGATCCAAATGAACAAAGCTTGAGCTACAATACTCGGACTCAAAAGTTCACAAACCTTTTTTGAGTATTAGTTTAATGTCAACTAAATCCACTAAAGAGTTGACACTGAGAATCTCTCGGTTCAAATGAATTTATTTTCTACTCAAATTCAACTTAATTACATTGAGCGGATCCCTTGAATGTTATCTATGATTACTCATCATGAATACTATCAAGTAGATTAGATTTATAAAATTACCATTTTACCCTTCTAGTTGTTATTTTCTCAACTCATTTGTTAATTGTGAATAAGTTAGAAAACAATGTATTGACGAGGAGCTAACAAGTCACATTGTTTCATCCAAACAAATTTGCTACTTAATTTTGGATACTGCGCGGTTCATTTATTCAGAATCCAAGTAATAAAACATGAGGTGAAATACATTGCATTTCAGAAATTAAGTACATGAATTCCATATCTATGATAACTTTATAAAGCTGGTTCATAACATCTTCATAACTTAATACCTCACCAATTAGTCTAGTCTACATCACATAGTGGACCTAGAATTTGAGTTCCTCAAATGAAAATATTGAAGCTATGAAATGACATGTCTCATTTCAGGATTTAGGTAAGGATGATGCAATTCATACATAGTTACCTTGAGATAGAAGAGATGGACTGGTAGAAAATCTAATTTACACCACATCCGAATATGGGGTTGTCTAGCACATTTGCCAAGACAAAAGACTAGCAATTTGGCTTGTCGTTCATAATTATGCCTTTTCGTGGGATATCCTAAGGATACGAAAGGGTACACTTTCTACAGTCCCGCTGATCAAAAAACGTTCGTTAGCACGAACGCTAGGTTTCTTGAAGCAGACTATATGAAGGATTCTGTACCAAGAAGCAGACTAGTGATGAAGGAAACATTGGGTGAAGTAGCTTGTACTTGACAAGATAGGACGGCTCTTACACCAACAGTGGAAGAACCACATACGGAACCAGAGCCTCCTGTAAATGATACATGGGTATCGGAGAGACTTTTACTATTGTCGCAAACAACGAGGAAGAGGATCTTGTATATGCAGAGTTCCGAAGAAAACCTATGGAAAGAAGCCATGAACGTTGAAATGAATTCGATGTATGTCAACGAGTATTGTAGATTTACCAGAAGGCATCAAGCTTATTGGATGTAAATGGATCTACAAAAGAAGAGAGGGACATATGAAAATGTTGAGACATTTAAGGCACGAATTGTGGCGAAGGGGTTCACACAATAGGAATGTATTGACTATGAAGATAGCTTCTCGCTAGTTGCATTGCTTCCGCCCTATATTATGAAATCTGGTAGATAGATGTTAAGACTGCATTTCTGAATGGGAGTCTTAACGAGCGAATTTATATGACTCAAACAGACGGATTCATGGAGAAAGGCCTACAAGGCAAGGTTTGTGAGTTGCTAAAGTCAATTTGTGGACTTAAGCAAGCATATAAATCGTGGAAAATTAGATTCGACGAGACAGTAAAATGCTACGGTTTTGATCAGTCAATTGATGAGCCATGCGTTTATAAGATGATAAATGTTGGCAAGGTGGTTTTCTTAGTCCTATATGCTTGCATACTTAAGTTGAGACCTGAATATGATGAGATATACCGACTCTGATTTTCAAGCGGATAAGGATTTCAGGAAGTCCACATCAGGGTCTGTGTTCACCCTAAATGGTGGATCTACGGTCTAGAGGAGTATCAAGCAATCTTGCGTTGCTGATGTTGCCATAGATGCCCCCAAGAATATTATTTATTTATATATTTATGTAATATAAATTTTTCAGAAGTCCTTATTGTAATTTACTGATTGAATTAATAAAATTTGAAACGTTCATTCATTCCTTTTTCGACTAATTGAAGATTTATGTATTAAATAGTCTTATAGTCCTTATTCAAGCCTAACAATACATGAAGAGACAAATGTAGATTTGCGTGAACAAACTCTTCATGGTTTGGTTAAAATGAAATATTCACAATCTAAAGATCAACATACTATTGATCCCAGTATGATTGTTGGAAGAATCTATGATGTCTGGTTACGAGACATAAAGAGTTATGAACTCTATAGTTCTTCCAGTGTATCTTCCAAAGATACTGAAATGACCAGTGCACCTTTAGAGACAATGTAAGAAAAAACCATTTAACCTCTTATGTCTCAAGGTCACTGTGTATGAATTGCATCGTGCATACCTTAATCCTGAAATGAGACATGTCATTTCATAACTTCAATATATTTATTTGAGAACGTATACAATAGATCCAAGATTGTGAATTAGATACGCTCTATTGGTGATGTATTGGGTTTTGAAGTTGACATGAGTATACTTTGTGAAGTTCTCATAGATATGGAATTCATGTTCAAGATTGTTGAAATACAATGTATATCGTCTCATGCTTTATTATTTGGATTATGAATAAATGTACCGGCCGGTGTCCAAATAGAATAAAGGATTCTTTTAGATGAAACGTTGTGACTTGTTAGCTACTCGTCAATACATCGTTTCTAACTTATTCACAAGTAACAAAGGAGTTGATGAAATAACAATTAGAAGAGTAAAATGAAAATTTTATAAATCCTATCTAGTTGATGATATTCATGAAGGGTAATCAAAGATAACATTCAGTGGATCCACACCATATAATTAAGTTGAATTTGAGTAGAAAATAAATTCATTTCAACCAAGAGATTGTCAGTGTCAACTCTTTACTTGAGTCAGTTGACATTAAGCTAATACTCGGAAAAAGTTTGTGAACTTTTGAGGCCAAGTATAGTCGCTCAAACTTTGTTCATTTGGATCCATAAGGTCACTTTTACAGGTAATTTGAGTAGGATTGTTAAACTAGAAGCTAAGTCAAAATAAGTTCAAGTGTTGAACTGGATATTTTCTCGGAAAATGTCTAAAGAATTCTTTTTTTGTCCACATGGACATAAAATGATGTGTATGTAAAAATAAGATTTTTAATATTTTCATATGATGGAAATATAAGTTATTTTCTAAAGCCAAAAAGTCGTTTGAGGCATTATGAAATTAATTTCATTATTTGTGCCATATTAATTCTACAGTGGGTATTTTAAGAATTGTCTTAAAAGAAATAAGGAAGTATCTACAAGCTCCCTCCCTACACATAGAATTCGGCCAACATCATCAAAGGGAGATGAATTCTTTTGCCTTGAATAATAAAGATAATTGCCAAACAGGAAAAGAGGAAATTAATTTTTTTGAGAAGGAAATACATGTGCTAAGTGAGAAAATATATTTCCCTCACTGATGAATTTGTATGGCTGGCCATGTTGATAGATAAAGAGGAGAGGAAATTAAATATTGTGTCATGAATGCACAGTAGGAAAGGGTAACTACCGCTTCTTGTATTTCATTCTCCTATAAATAGAGACTCGTATTGAGATGTGAAAATAACCTTTTCTTTTTCTTGTTCTCTCATAATGGCCGACCATATCATCTCTCTCTCTCTCTCTAAAAATACCTCTATTATTTTGGCACCTAAGTCCTCTTTCGATTTAGGCTAAATTAGCTCTTTAGCTCATAGACTTGTTCTTGTGTTATTGTGTTTAATTGTGCCCACACACACATCATTCAAACCCTCTATAGACTTTTTTAATAGAAAACTTAGGTTCCTCGAGTTCACGATTAGGTGTAAAGGAAACGAGTAAGACGAGACGATCAACCTTTCTTAAGGCTCCTCAAAGATCAAATTACAAGAAAGGTTAGTCCCATGTAATTATATAATGTCATTAAATAATATGATGTTCATGCACTTTGCCTAGGTTAGTAAAATTGTTTTACTTATAAATTTTTATTTATATCTCGTTAATGATCAATTTTTATTAACCCTAGACCTATTCCAACAATGATGCGAATCACCATTACAGGAAGTGAGATAAATAAATATTAGTATAATTTACAAAAATTTCCCCTGAACCATAGCACTTGTCCATGTTCACCCCCTGATGTTTGAATTTTATCATTAAGCCCCTCATACTTCGTTTTTTTTTTGTTATTAAGTGCCCCTTTTGTTATCTTTCCATCCTATTTTCAGATGGTTTTAGCTGAAATGTCGTAAATATCCTTTAGGTATTGAAATAAAAAAGGGGTGAACATGTACAAGTGTTATAGTTCAGGTGGAATTTATGTAAATTATCCACATCGAAAATATACTTACTTTAGTGATTTACTAATTTACCCTTCAACATTAACATAAATTGGATGGTAAGATAACATAAGGGGCACATAATTACAAATAACGAAGTTCGAGGGGCTTACCGAGAAAATGCAAACATCAGGGGGTGAACCTGTACAAATGCCATAGTTCAGGGGGAATTTATGTAAATTATCCTAATTATTATTATTAATATTCGAAAGTTCTTATCCGCCTTTATCAGACCCAAATCGAGGACTATGGACCTAGTAGTAGAAGCTTAACGAACTCGACGATAAAGACGATAAAGTCATATATCTTTTTCATCGATTCTTCTAGTCTTTGTCAATACTCCACCATGTAATCTAAGACTGAACTCTTCTTTAATATAATTATATTTGATAATCATGACGGGTGTCCACTGATATAGTTAGTTTGTGATCACAATCCTACAGGTTCCACCCGTGTCAACAGAAGTCAATTTTTCCGTTATAATTCTCTTGATACATATCAGCCCTAAATATTGTTGTTTACTCCAGCAAAGATTCTTTTGAACGTTAATTTACTTAAAAAATGTGGGAAATCAATCGGTTCTGGAATCAACCCTTAGGTGAGTGAATATTAACCTTCTTTCAAGAAGGCAGGATTGTGTAAATGTAAATCACTTTCGACTGAATCATGCTCTGAGAAAACTCCCAAGACATAAGTTGTAATTAGCATGATTAGCTTTTTAGCGAAGGAGTCAAAGAGCTCAGAAACATGATCTATTGTCCATGATCACTTCATGATTTAGATAAAGTATCACCTTGACCATCATAGTGGCCTTGGTTAGTGCGTCATAACGGTCTTTAAATGACACATCTACCCCAAGGCCTATCCAGGTCGTACACTTACCAGAAGTGTAGAATGCTCCCACATAGTGATCAGCCTTCAATCATGTGTTGCACATATATGAATTGAGATATAGCTTTCCAGATTTATATCAGTCATCGACCTCGTTTTGGCACACATCCCAAACTCAGGTGCCCATTGTTGGGATTGGTGCCCACAAAGGAGAATATTAGACATTTTATTTATTATTTGTAATATTTTGCTGAAACATTAATATTAATAAATAAGCATTCTTTTCCTATAGTCTGTGTTTATGTATGTATGCTACGCTCTGAAACTGTCATCAACGAAGAGGGTGTTAAATACAGATTTGACATGATAACCCCTTGTGACTAGTTTAAACCATTTGTTCGCAATCTTAAGACCGATTGAGCATTCGAGTCTAAGTAACGATTGTTGGAATGAATCATGATATCTTATCATGTGATATAGAAAGTTGTGACTCTATGATTTCATTCTTGATATCTTATAGAAGATATTGAACATGACCTAGTGATTATATGGAAGCTCGATATAAAACCGTTTAATCTAGAAGCTCCAAGATCACATACGAGGGGTACTTCGATAACTACCTTAATCCCGAGGTGAGTGCATAGTCGATGCTACACTTATGTCATTTGATTTGTCAAGGGGCGATGGTCGTGTAATGGCTGCATCTGACCCGACGGTTGGTGACATAATGTTGTAGTGTTGAATTATGTGATTCACGGATATGGAATTCGTGTACACATAATGAAAGACATTGTATCACACTATGGTTTGTTACGAGATAGTGAATAAATTAATCTGGCCAGATAATCATTGAATATGAGATTCCTTGATTAAAACATGTGACACGTATTGACGTCTCACTTTATTTTTTTTCTCATTCACAAGTAACAAACGAGTTAGTGAAATAATAACTCTATGGGCAAAACGGTAATTTTACATTCCCCGGACTTACTGATAATGTGTTATTCAGTAATGTGTTATTCATTAATTATTGATTTTGTGAATTAAAGAACTTTATTATTGTGATAATAATTTTCTTGAGAATTCATAATAACAATATTAGAAAATAAAACGTTTCTCGTTTTATGTTATTCGATAACCATGAAGCAATTTAATAACAAGTTATTAAATAGACGAGAGTTCTAAATTAAGTCGAATTTGGAAATTAAATCAAGAAAATTTGGGAAACAAAATTGAGAGACGAGTAGAACATTGGGGTCGGCCATTAACATGGTTTTGGGCTGAATATTGATTCAATAAAAGCCCACATGAGAGCCCATTAACAGTGCCTATAAATAAAGGGTTTGAAGAAACCCTTGGTCAAACATTCCTCTCTCTCTCTCCCCTCTTGGCCGACCATCCCATCACCCGGGAGGACGAAATTTTTGTTTCTTGTTTTCTCGTGTGCGTTCATCTGAGCCCACACTCATCTTCTCGTTTTTCTTCTTGTGTCATCGTTGAACCAACTTGTGGTTGTTTGGTCTATTTTCGTTAAAATTTATTTTCTTGGAAATCTTACCTCCGAACCAAAGATTCGATGAATCCGACGAATCTGTGTCTGTAAATCCAGATCCCTTTCCGAACCCATTTAAGTCAGTTTATTACCGACGCAACGCAAAAAATGGCGTGCCGATCTGTGCTTCCAAGAGCTCTCAGCGTCGTCGCAAAGTTTCGCCTGCGATCTGCCTCCGCCCGTCCGAATGCTTGTGCGCCTGACAGCGCCCTAACAGCATCTCCGCGCCTCGTTGCCTTTAGCCGCCGAGCCCATTCTCCCGGTGATGCCACCAGAGAGCCAAGGTCGCCAAGCCTCCTCCGTGACGCTGCCCAGTGCCGCGCCTTGAAGCTGCTCCTCGCCTCGCTGCCGCGCCCAAAATCAGCAATGTTCCTTGTTGCCTCTAGCTCCCATCAAGCGCCGCCCAAGCCCGGTTCTAGGAGCTGCCGCCGAGGAGTCCAAGCCCTGCTCTATTTCGGCGTAGTGACGTGACGAGGAGCCTTGCTTCGAACTCGAGCATAATTCCTCGATCGAGTTATTTATAACTCGAAGTTGTAAGTCTCGATAACTTTAAATACTCGTTAATTATATAATTTGTTATGTGTTAATTGGAGTGTTTAAATGTTATCGACGTACATGTTTATAATTAAATTGTTAATTAACATGTTCCTAGATTAGAATTAATTTGTTAATTCACATACATACGATTTTAATGCCAATAGGTTGTTAGATATTAAATAGTTTAATATGCTAGATTGTTTTTATTATTAATTCCGCACGTAATTTTTTATATTTAATAATAATTTACTTAAATTGTTTAGTAATTTCCAACACTCACCACGTGACTTAGTTTAATACGAAGGCAATGAAATGATGAATGTTCAATAAATCTTAATACATATGAAATAACGATTTCAATTCAAATAGATAGTAAATTTTAACCTTTATTACATAAATATCTTATCATGGGAAATAGATTCCTAGGATCTTGACAGTCATTTCTAGTCAAAACAATGAATCTTGCCATAGTCCATTTTTTTAGAGCACTCAGGGAGGAGTCTCCATCAACATTCGATATTTTGGCCATTGTTAGTTAGTTATCCACAGGTGGCCATTGTTAATTAGTCATCCACAAATATTGAATAATGTTTGAAGAACGCGTTTGATAATGCAAAAAAAAAACTATTAATAGAATCGGCTTCTAAATGAGAAAACTAGTCCAGGGCCGCTCCTAAGAGGCTTTCGACGAAGAGCTTGTTGGGATTGGTACCCACAAAGGAGATTTTAGACATTGAAATACTTTGTGTATTTAATTTTTGCTGAAACATTGATATTAATAAATGTTCATTCTTTTGAAGATTGTGTTTAGTTATGTTTAAGCTATGTTCTGAAACTGTCATCAACGAAAAGGGTGTTAAATACAGACATGACAAGATAGCCCCTTGTGACTAGTTTGAAACATTTGTCCGCAATCTAAGATCGATAGAGCAATCGAGCCTTTGTAATGATTGTTTGGATGAATCATGATATATCATCTTGTGATATAGAGAGTTGTGACTCTATGATTCATGCTTGGTATCTTATAGAAGATATTGAACAAGACCTTTGACACTTAGAAGCTCGAGACAAAACTGTTTACATACTCGAAGCTTCAAGTTCACAACTGAAGGACTATTATGATACTTACCTTATTCCTGAAGTGAATATGTAATTGACATTACACTTTGTGACATTTGCATCTGACCCGACTGTTGGTGTCACAAGGATGCGATGTTGGGTTACCTGATTCACAGATATGGAATTCATGTAATAACAATGCAAATGCATTAGTATCACACTATGCTTTGTTATTAGAGTGTGAATGAATAAACCTGGCCAGGTATTCATTGAATGAGTTCATTCTTTGATTAAAACATGTGACATGTAAAGACATCTCACTTTATGTTTTTCTCATTCACAAATAACAAAGGAGTTAGTGAAGTAATAACTCAAGGGGTAAAATAGTAATCTTACATTCCTCTTAGTTACTGATACACATGAAGGGTAATATCTTAATATACTCCGTGAATCATGTGAGAAATGGTTTTATCACATCAAACATAAAATATGCGCATATGAACAGAGAGATTGTCAATATTGGTCATTTAGTGGAATCGACCAATATTAAGAATTAAAAGATGGTAAAGGTTTGTGAACTTTTGTGTCCAATCTTTATTCTAAAGCTTCGTTCATGTGGGTCCATGAGGTCTCAATGATAGACACTTGGAAGAGATTAAAAGAACTGGAATTATTGATTTACTCATTAAGTATAAATTGTGATTTTTACCGAGAAAGTTATGTTTTTAGAACTCAATAAATAACTAGTTATTTATTTTGTTCATTGAATCACAAAATGTTATTATATTGATGATAACACTCTCGAGGTATTGAATTTGTTAAAAGAAGAAAATAAATTATTTCTCATTTCGTACTTATTCGATAACTATGAAATTTAATGACGTGTCATTAAATAATAATGAGAGTTCTAAATTAATTTTAGAAAATAAATCAAATATATTTGGGATCAAAATAAAAGATTTTTGGACGAGTAGGAGAGAGGGAGTTGGCCGAATTCTTTAAGTGTAGGGTCATGGGTTTGACCCAGCTTAAACCCATTTATAACAATATAAATAAAGTTTAATGAAACCCTAATCACTTAACCCTAACCCAAGCAAAAATTCGGCAGCCTCTCTCTTTCTCTCCCTAGAGACACTCGGTCGAAATCCCAAGAAAGAACAAGAGAGAAAAGTGTTTTCAATTCTTCTTCTAAAATTCCCAATCGTTCTTGAAAGCACACCCTTTCAATCTCAATAATTCATCGTGTATTATTGTTGATTTTCCACTCGTGGTGTTTGATTTGTATTGTGCTATTTTAATGTTTTAGAAATTGTTTTTAAAAACATTTAGAAAGCCAAAAATAGATTTTTAGGTTTCAATCGGACGAGGGCTCTCTCCCAGGACGTTAAGCGTCCATTCCGGCGAGTTTTGGCCTTCCAGTCAGGCGAGGCAATCCAGCGAGGGGATTCCAGTCAGGCGAGGCAATTCGGCGAGGGGATCCCAGTCAGGCGAGGCGAATCCGGCGAGGCGTCCCAGCGATCTCCAGTCCAGCAAGGCGAATCCGGCGAGGGCTTCTTCATCGCGCAGGTTCCGGCGAGACTTCCCTGTCCGGCGAGTGTGCGATCCGGCGAGTCCTCCCTGTCAGGCGAGTTCCCCGCGCGGTGAAATTCGCCTATCCGGCGAGCGCCCAGTCCGGCGAGCATCCTGTGAGGCAAAAAACCCCAGTCCGACGAAGCCTCCCGCAGGCGCCCATTCCGGCGAAACTCCCCAGTCCGGCGAAGGTGTTTCCAGGCATTCCGACGAGCGTTTTTCAGCGTTTTGGACGTGACGTGGCATTCCGACGATAGCGAGCAACGTCTAGGTTGTTTACAACCTTTAATGTGAGTATATTATTAATTAAATAATTAACTAAAAATTATATAAATGTTATATAGGTTGTTTAGTTAAAATTTTTTTGTTTGAGCATGTGTTTTATAAATTGTTTATAATCACTTGATAAATTTTAATGCCTTAGGTTGTTTAAATATATTAAAATTAGTTTTAATATATTAGATCTAATTATAATTTTCCGCCACATAAGATGTGTATTATAATTAATATTGTTTAATTTGTTAAATAGCTGGCAATCGGAATTTTTTATGTCCTTCAGGATTGTCAGGGCCGCTCCCAGTCCCTTAATTGAACTCGTCCCATGGCAATCCTGAAGGACATAAAAAATTCGTTTGGACTCGAAGTTCCATTGGATCTTGGCAATCACACTTTACCAGCATCTTCGATGAAGAAATCATTAACATTTTTAGCAAATGGAGTTCGAACATTTTCTACCACGAGTTGATCGATCTCGGGGCCGATCTCGTCGTACTGTGGAACTTACAATGAACTACCTTGAATTCCGTTGCCATCGTCTCCTTAAATTTTTCGAATTCATTCATACTTGGGTTCCCTTCTTGTGGAAGCTGACCATCCATGTGAGCGAAACTGTTGTTTGGGTTGGAAGAGGGTTGACCTTGATCCTCCTCTCCTTTAATTAGTGAGCCTCGGCCATCATTCGAAATAATCGTGTTCGGATCGGGTCGAATGGTTCCCTGGGGCACTTCTCCTATAAAGGTGGTGGCACCTCGGTCGAATATCCTCGAAAGAATTCTCCGGGCTGGAAGATTCGATAAGAATCATGACTGCAGTAGACCCATGTGGATTCTAGAAGTCCAAGTGAATTCCTGGAGGAAGAGTTTGGGTCTGGTAGGTGTTGTCGGGGCGTCGTCTATCCGACATATAAGTGTTGGCAGAGATGCCCACAAGAAGATTGTTTATTTAAATATTGATGTAATATATAAATCTTTATAAAGTCCTTATTGTAATTTGCAGATTAAATTAATAAAAGTTGAAAAGTTCATTCATTCCTTTTAAGTTTGATTGAAGATTTATGACATTCAATACTCTTATAGTCCTTAATCAAACCTAACAATGTATGAAGAGACAAATGTATATTTGCGTGAACAAACTCTTCATGGTTTGACTAAAACGATATTATTCGCAATCTAAAGATCAACGAACTATTGATCCTAGTATGATTGTTGGAAGAACCTATGATGTCTTGTTACGAGGCATAGAGAGTTAGGAACTCTATAGTTCTTCCAGTGTATCTTTCAAAGATACTGAATTGACCAGTGCACCTTTAGGGACAATAGAAGAACAAACCATTTAACACCTTCTATCTTAAGGTCACTATATATGAATCGCATCATGCTTACCTAAATCCTGAAATGAGACATGTCATTTCATAGCATTAATAATCTTATTTGAGAAAGTCAAATTCTAGATCCATTACGTGATCTAGACAAGGCCTATTGGTGAGATATTAAGTTATGAAGATGTCATGAACCAACTTTGTGAAGTTCTCATAGATATGGAATTCTTGTACAAGATTGCTGAGACGCAATATATTGTTGGAATAGGTCTAGGGTTAAAGAAAAATTTAACATTAATCAAATTAATGGCAGAATTTAGAAATTTCTTTTTCAAGTAAAACAATTTTTACTAACCTAGAAAAAGCATATACATGTTATATATTAAAATCATTATTTAATTTACTAGAATACGAAACTTTCTTTGTAGCTTGATCTTGAAGCGTCTTGAGAAAGGTAGATCCTCTTCCTTGGCTCGCTCGTCACCTTCACACCTAATCTTGAACTCGAAAAACCTAAGATTTCTATTACAAGAGTCTATAGAGGTTTTGGAAGGATTTGTGTGTGGGCACAATTAAACAATATGAACCAAGAACAATTCTTGGATAATAAGCTAATTCTCTAGATCAAGTATGGATTTAGGTGCAAAATGTGAAGAATATTTTCTAGAGAGAGAGAGAGATGGTCGGCCACAAGAGGGAGAGAGCAAGAAAAAGCTTAACCTTCACATCTCTATGTGAGGCTCTATTTATAGGAGAAGGAAAAATCTATAAAGGTCAATTATTCATTCATTCATGAATAATGTATTCATGACACAATATTTTATTTTCCCTTCCCCTTTCCCTCTTAGTTTGGCCGGCCATACACCCTGCATTATTGAGGAAATTTGTTTCCTCACTTAGCACATTTGTTTCCTTCTTAAGGAAATTCATTTCCCTTTTTCTTTTGGGTAATTATCCTTATAAGAAAAAGGAAATAAAACTCTCCTCTTGATGCACTATCTTGGCCGAACTCTACCTAGGGGAGGAGTATCTAGATGCTTCCTTATTTCTTTTAAGACAATTCTTAAAATACCCATTGTAGAATTATAATTGCACAAATAACGAAATTAATTTCATAATGCCTCAAACGAATTTTCGGCTTTAGAAAATAATTAATATTTTCATGAAATGAAAATATTCAAAATCTTATTTTGACATTCACATCATTTTATTTCCTTATGGACAAAAATACCCTTTAGCATTTTCCGAGAAAAATTCTAGTTCAACACTTGAACTTATTTTGACTTAGCTTCTAGTTTAACAATCCTACTCTAATGACCTGTAATAGTGACCTTATGGATCCAAATGAACAAAGCTTGAGCTTCTATACTCGGACTAAAAAGTTCACAAACCTTTTCCGAGTATTAGCTTAATGTCAACTGACTCCACTATAGAGTTGACACTGAGAATCTCTCGGTCCAAATGAATTTATTTTCTACACAAATTCAACTTAATTATATCGAGTGGATCCATTGAATGTTATCTATGTTTACCCTTCATGAATATCATCAACTAGGCGGGATTTACAAAATTACCATTTTACCCTTCTAGTTGTTATTTCCTCAACTCCTTTGTTACTTGTGAATAAGTCAGAAACAATGTATTGACGAGGAGCTAACAAGTCACATTGTTTCATCCAAATAAAGTGGCTACTTAAATTTGGACATTGCGCAATTCATTTATTCACAATCCAAGTAATAAAGCATGAGGTGATATATATTGCATCTCAGCAATCTTGTACATGAATTTCATATCTATGAGAACTTCACAAAGTTGGTTCATGACATCTTCATAACTTAATATCTCAGCAATAGGCATTGTCTAGATCACACATTGGACCTAGAATTTGACTTTCTCAAATGAGAGTATTAATGCTATGAAATGACATGTCTCATTTCAGGATTTAGGTAAGCATGATGCGATTCATACGTAATGGTTTGTTCTTCTATTGTCTCTAAAGGTGCACTGGTCAATTCAGTATCTTCGAAAGATACACTGGAAGAACTACATAATTCCTAACTCTCTATGCCTCGTAACCAGACATCCTAGATTCTTCCAACAATCATACTGGGATCAATAGTCCGTTGATCTTTAGATTGCGAATATATCGTTTTAGTCAAACCACGAAGAGTTTGTTCACGCAAATCTACATTTGTCTCTTCATACATTGTTAGGTTTGATTAAGGACTATAAGACTATTGAATATCATAAATCTTCAATCAAACTAAAAAGGAATGAATGAACGGTTCAACTTTTATTAATTTAATCAGCAAATTACAAAGATTTATATATTACATCAATATGTAAATAAATAATCTTTTAATAAGGACTTTACAAAGATTAATATATTACATCAATATGTAAATAAACAATCTTCTTCTGGGCATCTCTGCCAACATATATATCACCTCATGCTTTATTACTTGGATTGTGAATAAATGAACTGCGCATTTTCCAAATTTAAGTAGCGACTTTATTCGGATGAAACAATGTGACGTGTTAGCTCCTTGTCAATACATTGTTTCTAACTTATTCACAAGTACTAAACGAGTTGAGGAAATAACAACTAGAAGGGTAAAATAGTAATTTTATAAATCCCAACTAGTTGATGATATTCATGAAGGGTAAACATAGATAACATTCAATGGATCCGCTCCATATAATGAAGTTGAATTTGAGTAGAAAATAAATTCATTACCATAATCTACAATCTACCGTATTAAGGTATAGAAAGAAAGTCTATTCATGTCATCAAGCCTGCCTGCTTAGTTCTATAATGACTCTTTTCCTTGAATGACCTGAAATGTTGGTACTATGAATGCCATTAATGTTGTTGTTGAATTGTTATCAACCTACTTTTATCTTGGCTTTTTAAATGTATGATCTGGAAACCGAGAGATTCTCAGTGTCAACTCTTTAGTGGAGTCAGTTGACATTAAGCTAATACTCGGAAAAAGTTTGTGAACTTTTGAGTCCGAGTATTGAAGCTCAAGTTTTGTTCATTTGGATCTGTAAGGTCACTATTACATGTCATTAGAGTAGGATTGTTTTACTAGCAGAGATGTGAAAGGTTAAGGTTTTTCCTTGTTCTCTCTTGCTCTTGGCCGACCCTCTCTCTCTCTCTAGAAAATACTCCTTTTTATTTTGCACCTAGATCCATACTTGATCTACAAAATTAGCTTATGATCCAAGAATTGTTCTTGGTTCATATTGTTTAATTGTGCCCACACAAAAATCCTTCTAAACCTCTATAGACTCTTATAATAGAAACCTTAGGTTTCTCAAGTTCTCATTTAGGTTTGAAAGAATCATGCTAGAAGAGAAGATCAACCTTTACCAAGACACTTCAAGTTTGAAGACACAAGAAAGGTTAGTATTCAAGTATATTAAATAATGTGTTTAATTTATAACATGTATATGCACTTTATCTAGGTTAGTAAAAATTGTTTTACTAGTAAAAGAAATTTTTATATTCCGCCATTAATATGATTAATGATAAATTTTTCTTAACCCTAGACCTATTCCAACAATACGCGGCATAGAGAGTCGCATACCAATTATCCTCTGGCGGCAAGGTCCTCGAAGCACCCTTCAACCCGAAAGCCAAGCCCCCACACGCGGCGCTCTGCCTGGCCCGCTGGCCGATGCCTCCTCCTGCAACGATGTGCCTTGGCCCACTAGTCGGATCTAGTTATTTTTATGATTATGGACCTAAGGCCATCTCTAACTATGAGCACCAAATTTGATATTAAAGTTTTTCCATCTTCAACCACAAAATCAAATTTCACACCAAAAATATTCACCATTATTATATTATTAAATTTATATAATCTCTTTAATAATAAATATTTTAATGAGTAATTGTTATATATGCATTTTTAATAAAACAAACTATATAAATAAAATTAATGGCATCCACAACAATAAAACAAACTATATAAATAAAATTACATTATTTAAAAATAAACAATATAAAAAACTATACATTTGTTAAATAAATTACATCAAACTAATTATCGTAATTAGCATATTCATTCCAAAAGTGCTCAATTAATGCATATCGAAATTCAATTAATTTTTTTGGTTATTAAATTGTGGTTTAAGTTTTTTCTTTGTATTTGAAGTATATATTTTTATTTGTGTTTTTATATTTATTAAGTGTATTTAATTTTAATGTATGTAAAGATTTTATGTTTTAAATGAAACTTATTTTTATATGTTTTTGGTAATCAATTTAAGAATTTGGTGTTTTATAAATATATATATATATATATATATATAATTATAATGTTTTATAAATATAAAAAATAAAAAAAAATATCGTGTGAACAGTACCACGCCAAATATTTCATGGTACTGTTAATATCATCATATTTGTTAATAGATATGCAGTGGGATTAGAACAAATGCAATATCATATTTGGTGTTATACTGGTAGACGACCTAAGTTTACAGAACAATTGTCATAGGTAATGAAGTGTCTAAAAAGAATCAATAAAGAGTCTCTTTATCGTTAGGTCTCTACATTTAACATCAATCAGTTTTGAAATGCTACATAGTATAAAGGCCTTGTCCATTTACAACGTACTAATTTGACAAATTGTTACTCGGCTTGATCAATTATGTGTGGAATGGAATATTAAAGTGAAAATAATTGCACATTAATTGTATACGTAAATGAAAGTGTATTGTATATCGGCGAAAACATGTTCCTTTTGTACCAATTGATTATTATTTTAAATATACAAAACAAGATCGCTGTCATGTGATGAAGATAAATGCCATATGATAAGTAAATTTCTAAAAGAAAAAACACGAAGAACTATGTGTAAAAGATGAGCATAGTTGCAACTATGATGAAGGAATTGACCTGTCTATAAAGTTCATTAATGGCATTGTAATAAGCTTAAAGCTACCTTCTCTGTATCATTGCATCAATACCCACAAAGTTTGGATTATGCTTCAGAGCATATTCTTTTATTGGACCACTTATAAAAGTGTATGTTTATATAAATAAAGAAATTTCATTAATTATATTCAATTAGCAATAAATATCATAATTAAACTTCAATTATTAAAAATATTCAAAAATAAATTCTTGAAATAAATTCATTTCTTTTAACTTTCTTCAAAAAATTTAGAATATTCTATCTCTCTTGTACTCATTTTCCCATTTTTTTTACAAGTGTACGACGACATACGGTTCTATACGATCTTATATGACTGTATGCGATGATGTGCGACGGTCCCCAGCTAAAATTTCGCGGCTATGGAGGCTAAGAAAACTCAAGCTTTTGAAATCTCCGAAAAAGATATGATTTGAATGATTTTATGCGTTAAATGTACGATAGATAGTTAGAATATTGATTACAAGTAAGTTTCATGTCGAATCGGAATAATTTGGTGAGATTTAAGCCAAATTTAGGAGTCAAGATTTCAAATTACGAATGAACACGCTTAAATTTCATTATATGTACTATCACATACGCTTCTTAAATTTCATTGTATGTACTATCTCGTATAATGATGTACAATAGGTTAAGATAGTGTACGATGAAATACCTATGCTTGTACGATGAGATACAATTGACAAAGATATCATAAAATAGGATACAATGGCGTTTGTATTTCTATTTAAGCTGACATATGATAGCGTATGATAGTCTGCAATAAAAATTGCCCCATTTACAATGTCCCATTCATCGGTCAAATCACATATAGTGGGACTAGCATATTGAAACTAGTGAAAAAAAAATTCAAAAGTTCTTGAAGTGAATGATTGTCTTGCGGAGTTAATTGTTGGCATTTATGCCCACAAAGGAGATTTTTGATATTAAATACTTTTGTATTTGTTTTACTTTGAAATTAAATAAAGATTGAATATTCATTCTTATTTAAGATTGTGTTTACGCTGCTTGCGAAGCAGCAAAGGAGGCTGTATGGCTGAGGAAATTCCTAATGTACTTGGAAGTAGTTCCAAGTGCCAACGAGCCCATTACACTTTACTGTGATAACAGTGGGGCCGTTGCTAACTGTAAGGAACCAAGAAGTCACAAGCGCTCAAAACACATCGAGCGCAAATACCACCTGGTACGAGATATAGTTCATAGAGGGGACGCGACGGTTATGAAGATCTCAACGTTGGACAACCTTGCTGATCCCTTCACGAAGCCTTTAACCAGTAAGGTCTTCGAGGGACAACTAGAAGGATTATGACTGAAAGATCATTCGCATCTCCTTTGAGTCAAGTGGGAGTTTGTTGGCATTTATGCCCACAAAGGAGATTTTTGATATTAAATACTTTTGTATTTGTTTTACTTTGAAATTAAATAAAGATTGAATATTCATTCTTATTTAAGATTGTGTTTACGCATTTATGTCTACGCTCTGAAACTGTCATCAACGAAAGAAGTGCTAAGTACATACTTGACAAGATACCTTCTTATGACTAGTTTAAATAATAGTTCGCAATCTAAAGATCGATTGGGCAATCGAATCCTAGTAATGATTGTTAGAATGAATTAAACGATATCTTATCTTGTGATATGGAGAGTTGTGACTCTGTAATTCATTCTTGATATCTTAATGAAGATATTGAACAAGACCAGTGAAGTTTTGAAGTTCGAGATAAAACCGTTTAATCACTCGAAACCTCAAACTCACATACGAGGGGTATTTTAGTAATTACCTAAATCCTGAAGTGAGTACATGTATTCTTGTAACACTTTATGACATTTGATTTGTCAATGGGCAATGGCTAAATGAAGTTTCATTGACCCGACGGTTGGTGTCATAATACTGTTTCGTTGAAACATGTGATTCACAGATATGGAATTTGTGTTGAAACAATGCTAAGGCATTAGTATCACACCATGCTCTGTTATGAGAGTGTGAGCGAATAAACCAGGCCTGGTATTCATCGAATAAAGAATTCTTTGAAATAAAACATGTGACATGTTGAGACATTTCACTTTATGTTTTTCTCGTTCACAAATAACAGAGGACTTGGTGAAATAATAACTCAGGGGTAAAACGGTAATTTTACATTCCTCTGAGTTAATGATACACACAAAGGGTAATATCGTAAAATACACCGTGGACCATGTGAAGAATAGTTTTATCACATCAAACGAAAATATAAACGCATATGAACTTAGAGATGTTCAATATTGATCCTTTAGTGGAATCGACTAATATTAAGAATTAAAAGTCGGAAAAAGTTTGTGAACCTTTGCGTCCGATCTTTATTCTAAAGCTTCGTTCATATGGGTCCATAAGGTCTCAATGATAGACTCTTGGATGAGATATTAGTGAACAAGAAAAGATCGATTTTCTCATTAAACGTAAATTGTGATTTACACTAAGAAAATTATTTTCTAAGTAATTAAATAAATAATTCGTTATTTATTATTACATTTATTTAACGAATCATATTGTGTTATTATATTGATAATAATATAATTTGATGATTCAAATAAATAAAAGATGAAAATAAATATTTTCTCGTTTCGTACTACATTGTTTAGTATGAAAATAATTAATGACTTGTCATTAAATAAATGAGATGTTCTAAATTAATTAAATATTATTTTAGAAATAAATCGAAAATATTTGGGAGATAAATACATAAGATGGCCGGCCACTTAATGCAAATAAGGGGTTGGAAAATTACTTAAATGATTTATCGGGCTTAAGTTTGATTAATGGGTCATTAATTGTTTTTGACCTAATTAAGCCCATTTTCCCCGAAATAAAAGGAGCTCTTCTCTCTCTCTTTTGACCTAGCTCATTCGGCCACTCTCTCTCTCTCTCCCCTCCCATTTGGCCGACTATTTCCTCTCTCCCAAGGAGAAAAATACTTGGCCAAAATCCCTAAAGAATTGAGAGAGCGAACCGTAGAGAGAATCCCCTTTTATTCCTTCTTCCCTTGTTCCTACGAAAGAGCCCACCCTCTTTGTCTCACAAAATCCCTCGAGTATTATCATTGACTCAACTTGTGGTTGTTTGAGTGATTTTTCCTCCCACAGGGCCGGCCATATTTTGGAGCAACGAAGGATCGACGACTTTGAGGATTTGCTTGACGGGCGTGGCGTAGAGGATAGGCCGGCCAGTTTTTCCGAGAGACACCGAGACTTGCTCTCGCAGATCCGAATTATGTAAGTATCCCTCGAACGAATTGGATCTGGACAATATGATATTTTAGAATGATTATATGTGTTTGGATTGTTCGTGTGCATGTTTAGATAGATTTATTGACAAGATTATAAATTTATTGACATGTTAGGTTAGATTTAATGATATGGTTATCGAACATGTTTTAAATTGGTTTTAATATGTTAAATTGAATTATGAAATTCCGCCACATATTGATGTGTTTCGTAATTAAATTAGGTTAATTGTTAATCAAATTCCAACAAATGGTATTAGAGCCATAATTGTCATTAAATCGATTTTGAGTGTTGGCGTTTTTGTATGAATTGCATTTGTGAATGTATGTGTGTTTATGTGAATGGATCCTTACTCTAATTGGCCCTAGGATTGTTTACGGGTTACGTCCCGGTTTTTATTTTTATTTTTATTTAAATTTGTAATTGTTGTAAATTTAAATTTATGATTTTGTAATCCGGGAGACAAGAAGAAGGAAGGCAGCCTCCGGGAATGGCCGCGCGTTTTTGAAACGCGTGGGAGCTATCCCGGTCGATTCCAAACACGCCTAAGGACCTGCGTATTGGACGCAAGAGGGCTGTTTGGTCGGCCAAAACCCTAGCGTGGCCGTGTGTCTTCGGACGCGCGCGAGCTAGCTAGGGTTAGGCCCGACGACCGAGATTCGGAAATCGTTTCCGAATAAATTTAAAATCTTGAATAATTAAATTTATTTATATTATTTTTGAAATAATAAAAATGAATTTAATTATTTGAGTGGGAGATATTAATCTTTAAGTTTTAAAACTCGGAAATTCGACGACTCGACACAAGACTAGGAATAAAGTAGTTTATTGTTTTTTCTTTTGTAAAGGGTTGTAATTTTAGAAATGGGCCATTAGATAAGTTAAATATTATGTTTTATTTTATTTAATCTTATATCATATTCATCCACATGTCATATAGGATAGAACGCCAACACTATATGAATTGTTCATGCATCATCATAGTTTAATTTAAATAACTAGTTATGAAATTGAACATCGTCCACAAAAATATGATTTTTGCAAAAACTAAGTGGGAGGGTTATTTGTCGTTGAAATAACCCGAGGTCCCCAACATGAATTTAATTAACTTGTGTGAATGAATTAAGAGTCACCCTCGTGGCCCTCCCTTCAATGGGAGTACTTCGGAAGCACATAGTCAATTAAATTGTTACGAACTAAGCCCCTAAAGAGGAACGATGAAGCGGGGTCTCCCCTAGGAGAACCGTTTTCAAAGTAACTTGGATAAGGGCCCACATGTTGGTTGCACGCTTAGACTTATTGTTTAAAGTAACCCTCCATAGAGGCTATGCGTTAAACATAAGTGACCAAAGTCCATGATAATTAGAGAGAACTAGAAGTTGTGACTTCTTGTATGGTTCAAACTAAATAGTGATGTGTCACGACTATGAAAGGGGATCAATTACGATTTCCCCTAGGAAAAGTAATTGATCATTTTTGTTCATAATACCATGAATTATTTATCGCTTTCCTCACTCATTTAGGATTGTACATGCATTATAATTCGAAACTGTAGCATATGCTAAATTTATTCATTTCATTTAATTTCAGCAATATCATGAATCCATTTGCATCTATACTCAGTTATAACAAACTCGAGGGTGAGAATTACGTTGATTGGAAACGTAACCTCGACATCGTACTGACGGTGGAAAAGCACAAGTATGTTCTCACTACCCGGTGTCCTCCAGCTCCGAGTGCTGACTCAAGCCAGGAGGACAAGAACGCCTATGACACGTGGGTAAGGTTCGATAAGATTGCCAAGTGTTATATCTTGGGTTCCATGAGCAATGTGTTGCAGAAATCTCACAAGGACATTGCCACGGCATATGACATGCTCTACAATCTTCATGACATGTTTGGATGTCATGGGCGTCAGGCGAGGCAGCAGGCAATCCGAAATTTCATGAATTGTCGGATGAAGCCGGGAACGTCAGTCAGGGACCACATGCTAGTGATCATGGGTCACCTGAACGACATGGAGATTCTCGGATCGGAGATCGATGGACTCACCAAGGTCGATATGATCTTGGAGACTCTGACGGATTCTTTCGATAGCTTCCGTCTGAACTACTCCATGAACAAGCTCGATTATTCTGTAACCGAGCTAATGAAGGAGTTGCAGACTGCCGAGGGACTTCTCCCTAAGACCAAGAAGAAGACTGGTGAAGCCAATGTTGCTGAACATAGGGCTTCCACTTCTGGATCGAAGAGAGTGATGAAGGGTCCCAAAAACGCCAACCGAACGGGATCCAAGACGCCCTATAAGAAGGCTGCGGATGTCAAGGGCAAGGGCATCGCAAAGGTGGACAAGTCTAAACACAAGTGCCACCATTGCGGAGAAGTCGGCCATTGGCGAAGGAACTGTCCTGCCTACCTCAAGACCGTCAAGGGGAAAGGTATGGCTTTCGTCACCCAAGCATGTTACACGACATATAAAGAATCACCCTGGATTTTAGACTGCGGGGCTTCTGACCATATTGTGTGTAATCTGAATGGTTTCAGGAAAACCAGAAGCTTAGGTGAAGAAGAGTTCACGTTCAACTGGGGGAATGGAACGAAGGTCAGAGCCAGATCTGTCGGGACCATGCAGCTGAATTTTGGGAATAAGGCTTTATTATTGAATAACGTTTATTATGTTCCAGATTTTTGCAAGAACTTAATTTCTTTTGGTCGTTTAGAAGAACAACATTATGAATTTAAAGTCAATAATGGTATTGAAATTTTTCTTAATGATTGTTTTATTTCTAAAGCTCATCGAGTAGATTCTATTTATTATCTATATCCTAATGAGCCGACAATCTTGGACACTGAGGTGAATAGTGATTCACTCAGGAAGCGTAAGACATTTCATAGTGATGAAACGGATGATACATATCTATGGCACTTACGTCTTGGACATATTGGCCTAGATAGGATTAAGAGGTTAACAAAGGATGGTCCTTTGAAATCTCTAAACGTGGGATCTTTGCCCACATGTGAATCCTGTCTTGAAGGCAAAATGACCAAGAGACCTTTCTCTTCGAAAGGTCTAAGAGCCACACAAGTATTGGAACTCATACATAGTGATGTATGTGGTCCAATCAGTATTCAGGCAAGAGGAGGTTACGAATACTTTGTAACCTTCACTGATGACTACTCACGTTTTGGTCATGTTTTCTTAATGCGACACAAATCCGATACTTTTGAAATGTTCAAACAATATCGGACCTTGGTTGAGAAGCAAAGAGAGAAAACAATCAAAACCCTTCGATCAGATCGAGGAGGAGAGTACTTGTCTGATGAGTTCGAGGATCTTCTTAAAGAAGAAGGCATTCATTCTCAGCTTACAGCACCTGGCACTCCACAACAAAACGGTGTGTCAGAGAGAAGGAACCGAACGCTACTAGATATGGTGAGATCAATGATGAGTTACTCATCTCTTCCTGATTCGTTCTGGGGATATGCCTTAGAAACGGCAGCTCATATTCTGAACCAGGTTCCGTCAAAAACGGTTCCCGGCACTCCCTACGAGAGATGGTGTGGTAAGAAATCTGTTCTAAACCACATCAAGATCTGGGGTTGTCCAGCACACGTGCTGAGACAAAAGACTAGCAAGTTGGCTAGTCGTTCAGAATTATGCTTTTTCATAGGATATCCGAAAGAAACAAAAGGGTACACATTCTATAGTCCTACTGACAAGAAAACGTTCGTTAGCACGAACGCTAGGTTTCTTGAAGATGATTATATGAAGAATACCGTACCGAGAAGCAAACTTGTGCTGAAGGAAATGTTGGGTGAAGTAGCTGGTACTTCACAAGATAGGACAAGTCCTACACCAACAATAGAAGAACCACATTCAGAACTTGAGCCTCCTACGATTCGTCGCAGTAGCAGGATTGTGCGACAACCTGAGCGATTGATGTACATCGGGGAGGCCTTTGCTGCAGTCGCATACAAGGAGGAAGATGATCCAGTATCATTTTCCCAGGCGATGCAAAGTTCTGAAGCAAACCTATGGCAAGAAGCCATGAACGTTGAAATGCATTCGATGTATGTCAACGAAGTCTGGAAACTTGTAGATTTACCTGAAGGCATCAAGCCTGTTGGGTGTAAATGGATCTACAAGAAGAAAAGAGGACCAGATGGAAATGTCGAGACATTTAAAGCACGACTTGTGGCGAAGGGGTTCACACAAAAGGAAGGTATCGACTATGAAGATACCTTCTCGCCCGTGGCGATGCTAAAGTCCATTCGTACTCTTTTATCCATTGCTGCCGCCCTAGATTATGAAATCTGGCAGATGGATGTCAAGACTGCATTTTTGAATGAAAATCTTGACGAGCGCATTTACATGGCTCAACCAGATGGGTTCATGGAGAAAGGCCAACAGGGCAAGGTTTGTGAGTTGCTAAAGTCCATTTATGGACTAAAACAAGCATCTAGATCGTGGAATATTAGATTCGACGAGACTGTGAAAAGTTACGGCTTTGATCAGTCACTAGATGAGCCATGTGTTTATAAGATGATAAACGATGGCAAAGTGGTCTTCCTAATCCTTTATGTAGATGACATACTACTCATTGGGAATGATGTGGGAAAGTTATCAGAGGTTAAGATCTGGCTGTCAGAGCAGTTTGAGATGAAGGATCTTGGAGAAGCGGCTTACATTCTGGGGATTCAGATCTTTAGAGATCGGAAGAACAGAAAGTTAGCGCTTTCTCAAGCATCTTATATTGATAAGATTATGGATCGCTTTAGTATGCAGAACTCCAAGAAAGGACAGCTACCTTTCAGACATGGAGTGCATCTATCCATTGAGCAGTCTCCCAAGACTCCTCAAGAGATAGAAGACATGAGACATATTCCCTACGCCTCAGCCGTAGGAAGTCTCATGTATGCAATGCTCTGCACTAGGCCAGATATTTGTTACGCAGTGGGCGTGGTGAGTAGATTCCAATCGAATCCTGGACCCGAGCACTGGGTTGCGGTCAAGCATATTCTCAAGTATCTCCGGAGAACGAGAAATTATATGCTTGCATACTCAGGTGATGACCTGAATATGACGGGGTATACCGATTCCGATTTTCAAGCGGATAAGGATTCCAGGAAATCCACATTAGGGTCTGTGTTCACCCTGAATGGTGGATCTGTGGTCTGGAGGAGTATAAAGCAATCTTGCGTTGCTGACTCGACCATGGAAGCCGAGTATGTGGCTGCTTGCGAAGCAGCAAAGGAGGCTGTATGGCTGAGGAAATTCCTAATGTACTTGGAAGTAGTTCCAAGTGCCAACGAGCCCATTACACTTTACTGTGATAACAGTGGGGCCGTTGCTAACTGTAAGGAACCAAGAAGTCACAAGCGCTCAAAACACATCGAGCGCAAATACCACCTGGTACGAGATATAGTTCATAGAGGGGACGCGACGGTTATGAAGATCTCAACGTTGGACAACCTTGCTGATCCCTTCACGAAGCCTTTAACCAGTAAGGTCTTCGAGGGACACCTAGAAGGATTAGGACTGAAAGATCATTCGCATCTCCTTTGAGTCAAGTGGGAGTTTGTTGGCATTTATGCCCACAAAGGAGATTTTTGATATTAAATACTTTTGTATTTGTTTTACTTTGAAATTAAATAAAGATTGAATATTCATTCTTATTTAAGATTGTGTTTACGCATTTATGTCTACGCTCTGAAACTGTCATCAACGAAAGAAGTGCTAAGTACATACTTGACAAGATACCTTCTTATGACTAGTTTAAATAATAGTTCGCAATCTAAAGATCGATTGGGCAATCGAATCCTAGTAATGATTGTTAGAATGAATTAAACGATATCTTATCTTGTGATATGGAGAGTTGTGACTCTGTAATTCATTCTTGATATCTTAATGAAGATATTGAACAAGACCAGTGAAGTTTTGAAGTTCGAGATAAAACCGTTTAATCACTCGAAACCTCAAACTCACATACGAGGGGTATTTTAGTAATTACCTAAATCCTGAAGTGAGTACATGTATTCTTGTAACACTTTATGACATTTGATTTGTCAATGGGCAATGGCTAAATGAAGTTTCATTGACCCGACGGTTGGTGTCATAATACTGTTTCGTTGAAACATGTGATTCACAGATATGGAATTTGTGTTGAAACAATGCTAAGGCATTAGTATCACACCATGCTCTGTTATGAGAGTGTGAGCGAATAAACCAGGCCTGGTATTCATCGAATAAAGAATTCTTTGAAATAAAACATGTGACATGTTGAGACATTTCACTTTATGTTTTTCTCGTTCACAAATAACAGAGGACTTGGTGAAATAATAACTCAGGGGTAAAACGGTAATTTTACATTCCTCTGAGTTAATGATACACACAAAGGGTAATATCGTAAAATACACCGTGGACCATGTGAAGAATAGTTTTATCACATCAAACGAAAATATAAACGCATATGAACTTAGAGATGTTCAATATTGGTCCTTTAGTGGAATCGACTAATATTAAGAATTAAAAGTCGGAAAAAGTTTGTGAACCTTTGCGTCCGATCTTTATTCTAAAGCTTCGTTCATATGGGTCCATAAGGTCTCAATGATAGACTCTTGGATGAGATATTAGTGAACAAGAAAAGATCGATTTTCTCATTAAACGTAAATTGTGATTTACACTAAGAAAATTATTTTCTAAGTAATTAAATAAATAATTCGTTATTTATTATTACATTTATTTAACGAATCATATTGTGTTATTATATTGATAATAATATAATTTGATGATTCAAATAAATAAAAGATGAAAATAAATATTTTCTCGTTTCGTACTACATTGTTTAGTATGAAAATAATTAATGACTTGTCATTAAATAAATGAGATGTTCTAAATTAATTAAATATTATTTTAGAAATAAATCGAAAATATTTGGGAGATAAATACATAAGATGGCCGGCCACTTAATGCAAATAAGGGGTTGGAAAATTACTTAAATGATTTATCGGGCTTAAGTTTGATTAATGGGTCATTAATTGTTTTTGACCTAATTAAGCCCATTTTCCCCGAAATAAAAGGAGCTCTTCTCTCTCTCTTTTGACCTAGCTCATTCGGCCACTCTCTCTCTCTCTCCCCTCCCATTTGGCCGACTATTTCCTCTCTCCCAAGGAGAAAAATACTTGGCCAAAATCCCTAAAGAATTGAGAGAGCGAACCGTAGAGAGAATCCCCTTTTATTCCTTCTTCCCTTGTTCCTACGAAAGAGCCCACCCTCTTTGTCTCACAAAATCCCTCGAGTATTATCATTGACTCAACTTGTGGTTGTTTGAGTGATTTTTCCTCCCACAGGGCCGGCCATATTTTGGAGCAACGAAGGATCGACGACTTTGAGGATTTGCTTGACGGGCGTGGCGTAGAGGATAGGCCGGCCAGTTTTTCCGAGAGACACCGAGACTTGCTCTCGCAGATCCGAATTATGTAAGTATCCCTCGAACGAATTGGATCTGGACAATATGATATTTTAGAATGATTATATGTGTTTGGATTGTTCGTGTGCATGTTTAGATAGATTTATTGACAAGATTATAAATTTATTGACATGTTAGGTTAGATTTAATGATATGGTTATCGAACATGTTTTAAATTGGTTTTAATATGTTAAATTGAATTATGAAATTCCGCCACATATTGATGTGTTTCGTAATTAAATTAGGTTAATTGTTAATCAAATTCCAACAATTGAAACTAGTGAAAAAAAAATTCAAAAGTTCTTGAAGTGAATGATTGTCTTGCGGAGTCAATTTTTGAGAACTTTCTTTCGGAGAGAGAATTGAATTCCTGGCATGTACTCGTGTATGTTCTCCTAGATCGAAAGTTGAGGCGAATACATAGAGAGAGATACATTTTGGTTGGGGAAAAGCGAGTGAGGTATGTCTGTTCGAATACTTTCTTGTTTGTGAGTTAAGTTACACAAATTGTCCTTCTAAGATTGATCTATTATAGGTTAATCATTGATTATCATAAATGTTTGATTAGTTGCAAATTAAGCATAATCGTCAGCTTTCAGCGTTTGTCAGAATTCAGTAGGCTCATTCAAGCTCAGTCCATGTGTTTTTGGTTTTGGCCACCTACTAAGATAAGTAGGGATCATGGAATTGAAATGGAAAAAATTACACACATTATAGAGGATTTTATGTTCTTTTACAACATGTTGTGAGGAAACATTAGTTGGTCAAAGACGTTTTCAAGTCTCTCAGTCAACCTAAAGCACTAAAACCTTGATGAAGAAATTGAAGATAAAGCTTGAAGTCACATAGAAAAAGGGAAACTCCATGTTGATGGTAATTTTCTAAACCTTTCAACAATAAGAGTATGACATTATCTCATAGATCAGAATAATCTTTGGTGTAAACATTGGTATTTGGTCGCATAATATGGACTCATGGACTAACAGCGTCGTTGTTATCAACAAGACGTAAACGAAATTATGAACAGAAAGCATTAACCAATTTGAACTAAAAAATACTTGTGTCGCTAAGAAATTTATATATTTTTTTGGTCTAGCAACTGGTCGTTCTTCATATTTTTCCACCATGGGTCGTAGAGAAAAATTCTACATGATGCTAGAGATGTACACTAGCAAATGTCTTTATCTGATACATGTCAAGGGAGAAGACGCGACAAAGCAGCATATTATATATGAAGAGATTCATACAACAACTTGTGTTGCGAAGGACGCCGATACATTCAAAGTAGAGGATTAATCGAAAACGAAAATATTTCAAATATTCTCCAACTTGTTTTCTGATTTTGAAACTTTGTAAATTTCTCATACCAAAGCTCCCAAATTTTATCGTTATGAAGCTCACAAATTTTTTATTCTTGACACTCTCAATTTCCCCAAAGCGCTCCGGCTAACGTTTGCCCCGAAGCGATCGTTCAAGGATGATGGTTTCATTTGATATAGAACGTGAGATGCGGGATGAAATCCAAATATTTCAAGGAATGATCTTGCATGTCTTGAGTAAGCATGTTCATAAACTTTCAAAAATGAGGCGGATCATGTATAAAATTTATTAAAAAAATTGAATTTTATAGTAATCTACTTATTTTTTAGGGTTATTGAAATTATTAGCTACAAAAACTATATGAATTTTATATTAGCCCACATTGGGTTAATTATTCATAAATTGTTGGTCTAAACCCTTTACAAATTTTCATTGACCAATTAAGTCCAAAAGCGTTTTCTCGCTCATTTTCTTAATTAAGAATAAACCAAATCATAAATGAGATTTCCATTAATTATCAAGTGCGGATTTAAGGGACTATACATACCGAATCAAATTGATTTCATAAATTTGAAACTAAAAAAAAAACACGAAAAAGAAAACAAATCGTAGCATGCAAATTATTTGAAAATAGTTTTGAAAAAAAATAAATCTTATGTAAAAGAAAAATAGATGAATACGGTTGAAGATTCCTAACCTATAAACATTGATTTATGTTTGCAGAAAAGGGTTATTTACATTTTATTTAGAAGTTATTTACAGGTTATCAATGACTAACTGAAGAACATATTTGTTTTAAAAATATTACTGATATTTATATCCATGTTCATCGAAAAAATATTTAAATTCTTGTCATCATGTAAAATAGTTTTTGAAGAATAATGAACTTCATCTTCATATCCATCAACCAAAATATATTTTCGAGACTGTGAACATTGACAATCAAACAATTTGAATATCAAAATAATTGGATAATTAATAAAACATAAGCACGCTCGTTATTTACAACAAATTAATAAATCATTTGCTAAATTCAAATTTCTTATGTTTACATTGGATAATTATACATTTCTTTTGTATCTTTTATGAATAAACATGGTTGGTGACATCAAATTACAGATTTGCATGTCGGAGAGATTGAGTATTGTTTTTTGAACGTGGAGATTTTCCTAGGATGATATACCATCTACGCAAGCTAAAGGAAAGTGACGCCGACAATGGAATCGTCCCCCTCCTCCTTCTACTCATCTTGATTGGGCATTTACTTCACAAAAGTTTATGTTATTCAAACGTTTAAATACGTTTTGTGATAATGTTATTTTTATGTAAAGTTTCAATTAGAAGTATAATATTACTTTATCATAAATATTGGTTTTGAGATTGTTTTAAAATTGTTATGACCACACTTTCATAAAACTGTACTGTAAAAAATATGTCAAAGTAGTGATCTAGTTGAAGCATTAAAATGAGTAACATAAGTTAATAAGTTAAGTTCTAAATATCGACCAACATAAATCGAATAGCTTAGATAAGTCGTTGGTAAAACGAAAAACTAGTCATTTGAATTACGACTTACGAAGACCACATAAGCAAAGAAAATTGTCTTAATAATCGAATAACAATTATCTAAAACACATACACATAATTTAGTTAACGACAACGGTGATGACTAATATTGGCTTAACCAACTAACAATCTCACTAAAGAAACATATAAAAAGAGATGGCCATGGAAAAAAGGGATATTTTCACACACACATGAACTAAAACCATACATAAATTTCTTGTTTAATAACTTGTAATTTCTATTTATATCGAGATTTGTCTCATATAATAAAAATTAATTGTACATTAATATATATTTATAGCATTTTTGACATTTATAGTGTAATGGTTGAGACAAATTTTAAATCCACTTTCCGACATCAACAATTTAACTCTTTCTCCACAACACACCTGTCAGACGAAGTGCTCGACCCAAATTGGGAAGGAGGGATATAATAACTTTGTCACTAGAAAATGGAGCATATAAGATCTGGAATGGAGGAAAGGATGAAAAAATACATGGGATGAAGAAAATCTCATTTGTTACAACCCTTGAACTATACCAAATAAGAATTCGGGTCGTTTTTTAAATAAATCAAGGTCATGTTGTGTTGGAATGGTTATAAGGTTTTAGAATAATTTAACACTTCATTAAGCGGCGAAATATAAAAAATTATATATAAACATTTTACAGCCTAGACAAAATGCATGAACATGTAATCTAATTTAAATTAAACTCTAAATAATATTTGAACTCGGTACCAACCTTTGAATCTTCAAACACTCGTCTCTCTTTGTAAAGAGTCTTCTACACGTCTTTCTGAATATGAGGAATGACGGTAGTCTATACCACTGGAGTCTATAGAGTGTTTCTTGGATTAAGCACGTGGACTCTAGTAAACTCTTTAACTTATGAACAAGGTATCATCGAAATAAATGTTGACAAATTTATTGATAAAAGGTCGTAGCGTTTGGTTCAACACATGCATGCAAGTTCTTCGCGGAGTCAAGAGTCTGAAAGGCATAACAAGCCACTCGTATAAGCCTTAACGCATCTTGAAAGCTATATTCCACTCGTCACTGGGTCGAGTACGGATCAAGTGATTACCGCTATTCAAATCTAATTTTCTAAAGACGTGTGCGCCACTTAGTTGGCTAAGGAGGTCATCGAGACGGAGAAAATGAAAACAATATTTACCGTGATCTTGTTGATTGTATGACTATTACCACACATTCGCCATATGTTGTCTTTCTTAGGGGTAAAAAGTAGGGAACCACACATGGGCTGAAACTCTCACATATGTGCCGTTTTTGTAGAAGTTCATGAACTTGACGTTAGAGTTCTTCATTCTCATTTGGGATCATGCGATAATGTGGAAGATTTGGTAACGATGACTTGGGTATCAGTCAGTACGATGTTGAATATCACGGAGGTTGAAGCTTGCCAAATTGAATGATTAAGAGAGTAATTGGCGGATGAACTCACATTGTCTAGGAAGTGGGTTTTCCAATAAGTGCATAAATGATGCTAGTGACGGAAAGCTCAGCCTAAAACTTTGGCGTGCAATAAGAGCGAGGTTGGTGGCAGTTCGGATGTATTGCATGATTGGACGGGAATAATATAATTTTTTTTCCACCGAAATAATAACTTTATGTGTTGGTTTTTTACAGCAACCAGAGTCAATGATAAAGCGGCAAACCTTTTCACCAATAGTGCACAATGACTTAAATATATTACTTCATAACCACCCATCTTATTGGGTTGGGGTGAAAGAAAAAGAACATGTGTGATGTCTCTAGCGACTTCTTCAATCTCATCATTATAATCCCCATCATCATCATATATAGGATCACGCAATTGTTAGTGTGTCACGTCGCGAAGCAGACCGCGAAGGGGGGGGGGGGGTCGCGAGAAACTATTTCGTCGATGTCTCGGTTTGCCACAAACGAAACAACAGATACCTCCTTTGATGGCGAGTATGTTGGAATATGTATAGGGTTAAGAAAAAAATATCATTAACACATTAATGGCGGAATATAAAAATTTCTTTAGAAGTAAAATAATTTTACTAACCTAGGACAAATGTATGAACATGTATAAATATCTAAACATTATTTAAAGTACTTGAATGCAAACCTTTCTTCTACCTTGACTTAGAGGAGTCTTGAGAAAGATTGATCTTCTCGTATGGCTTGATTCCTTCACGCCTAGTCTTGAACTCGAGAAACTTAAGGTTTCTATTACAAGAGTCTATAGAGGTTTGAAGGATTTGTGTGTGGGCACAATGAAACACAATAACTCAAGAACAAGTCTATGAGCTAGAGAAACAATTAAGCCTTAGTCTTATGAGGACTTAGGTGCCAAAATAATAAGGGATTTTAGAGAGAGAGAGAGAGAGGGGTTCGGCCACAAATAAGAGAAACAATAGCAAAAGCTTATTTTTCACATCTATATGTGAGGATCTATTTATAGGAGAAGGAAAATCAAGAAAGAGTTATAACCCTTTCCTATTATGCATTTATAATACAATATTTGATTTTCTCTCCCCTTTTTCTATTGATATGGCCGGCCATCTTCATGCTCAAGTGAAGGAAATTTGTTTCCTCACTTAGCATATTTATTTCCTTCTAAAGAAAATTCATTTCCTCTTTTCCTTTTGGGCAATTATCTTTACAATTAAAGGCAAATAATTCTCTACTCCTTGATGTATCTTGGCCGAACTCTACACTAGGGAAGGCATCTAGATGCTTCCTTAGTTCTTTTAAGACAATTCTTAAAATACCCATTGTAGAATTAATATTGCACAAATAATGCAATTAATTTCACAATTCTTCAAACGACTTCTCGGCTTTAGAAACTAATTAATATTTCCATCATATGAAAATATTCATAATAATATTTTGACATTCACATCATTTTATGTCCATGTGGACAAAAATACCCTTTAGACATTTTCGAGAAAACGTCTAGTTCAACACTTGAACTTATTTTGACTTAGCTTCTAGTTTAACAATCATACTCTAATGACCTATAGTGACCTTATGGATCCAAATGAATAAATCTTGAGCTACTATACACAGACTCAAAAGTTCACAAACCTTTTCTGAGTATTAGCTTAATGTCAACTGACTCCACTAAATAGTTGACACTAAAAATCTCTCAGTTCAAATGAATTTATTTTCTACTCAAATTCAACTTAATTATATTGAGCGGATCCATAGAATGTTATATATGATTATTCTTCATGAATATAATCAACTAGATGAGATTTATAAAATTACGATTTTACCATTCGAGTTGTTATTTCCTCAACTCCTTTAACACTTGTGAATAAGTTAGAAACGATGTATTGACGAAGAGCTAACTAGTTCACAAACTTGGATCTAGAGTGTAGCTCTCTCAAATGAGTATATTGAAGTTATGAAATGACATGTCTCATTTCAGTATTAAGGTAAGCACGATGCAATTCATACATCCAATTTGTTTAGAAGACTTACATTGAGGTTGTATACAATCTCGTGCGTTGCTAACTTTCGCCAGAATGCACGCTAAGTCCTCGTCGAAATTGAGCAAACACACGCGTCTTTGCCTCGCCAGAATGCGCGCCTAGCTCTCGGGTAAGCAGCCTTGCACCCACGCCTTTGAGTCGTTAGAATGAGCCTGCACGTGCGCCTCTAACCCGCCAGAAGGGAACCTGCCTGCACGCCTTGCTTCGCCGTAAATAATTCAGCTGCGGGCCTCAGTCTCGCCTCGCCGGAATGCACGCACGCCTGCCTCCCCTCTTGCTAAAATGGACGCGCGTCTTGCCTAGATGGTCTGTGTGCTTGCACGTTCTTGGATTGGTAGTACCTGCATGCCTTGTCTCCTTCTCGCCGGATTGGAGTCCTTGCGCCTGCCTTCTTCTCGCCGGATTGGAGTCCAAGATTTGGCTGAAAATCTTGTCTTCCAATTTCTTCAATATGGCCAGCTAAAATAAAGTCTCTCGCAAATAGCACAAATGATTCAATGATAATTCTCAAGGATGTTTTATAGATCAAGAGGGTTGACTCTTTGATTGAACAACGGGAGAAGGGAAAAACTCGAAGGATCGGTTAATCAAAGAATTTTTTTTTTCTTTCTCTCTTTATTTCTCTTTGCCAAGAACACTCAAGGGGAGCTGGCCGAGTATAATGTGTCTAGGGTTAGGGTTTAATGATACAAAAACTCTTTTTTTTTATATCTGACATAATGGAATTCAGTTAGGTCAAAATCAAATAGTGACCCATTACTCAAACTTAAACCCAGTAATCCTTTTAATGAGTTTAAAAATTATTTTCCAACCCTTAATTCAATAGTTAGGGCCATCCAACACTATTTTATTATTCTCCAAATTTATTTGATTTATTTCTAAAATAATATTCAATTAAATTAGAACATCTTATTGATTTAATGACATGTCATTAATTCTTTTCATACTATGCAAACAAGTACGAAACGAGAACATATTTTTTTTATTTGAATCATCAAATTGTATTATTATCAATATAATAACACAATGTGATTCATTAAATAAATGTAATAATAAAGAACCAATTATTTACTTAATTACTTAGAAAATAATTATCTTAGTGCAAATCACAACTTACATTGAATGAAAAAATCAATTGTTTTAGTTCAATAAATCTCGTCCGAGAGTATATCACTGAGACCTTATGAATGCACATGAACAAAGCTTTAGAATAAAGTCCAGACACAAAATTTCACAAACGTTTTCCGACTTTTAATTCTTAATATTAGTCGATTTCACTAAAGGACTAATATTGAAACTCTATAAGTTCATATGCGTTTATATTTCAGTTTCATGTGATAAAATAATTCTTCACACAATCCATGATGTATTTTACGATATTACCCTTTGTGTGTATCATTAACTCAGAGAAATGTAAAATTAATGTTTTACTCATGAGTTATTATTTCACCAACTCCTTTGTTATTTGTAAACGAGAAATAACATGAAAGTGAGATGTCTCTACATGTCAAATATTTTATTCAAGGAATATTTTATTCGTTGAATACCAGGCCCGATTTTATTTGCTCACACTCTCATAACAAAACATGGTGTGATACTAATGCCTTACCAGTGTTTCAACACAAATTCCGTATATGTGAATCATATTATTCAAGGGAACAATATTATGACACCAACCATGGGGCAATGAAGCTTCATTCAGTCATTGCCCATTGTCAAATCAAATGTCATAAAGTGCAACAAAAAAATATGTATTCACTTCAGAATTTAGGTAAATACCAAAATACCCCTTGTATGAGATCTTGAAGTTTCGAGTGATTAAATGGTTTTATCTCGAGTTTTAAAGTCACTGGTCTTGTTCAATGTCTTCATTAAGACATCAATAAATCAGAAAGTCACAACTCTCTATATCACAATATAATATATCGTTTATTTATTAAAACAATCGTTACTCAGATTCGATTGCCCAATCGATCTTTAGATTGTGAACTATTATTTAAACTAGTCATAAGAGCGTATCTTAAATAAGAATGAATATTTAATTTTATTCAAGTTGCAGCAAAAACAAAAATACAAAAATGTATTTGAATGTTTAATATCTCCTTTTTGGGCACAAATCCCAACACCTATGACACCATCATGGAAACGCGTCATGCTATAACAAGAAGCAATTTTTTAATTTGGTATCTATGTTGAGTACGACTTTGTTTACGAAGACGAGTCTGGAAATCTTTTTCCAGCTACGTGCCATTTGAGTCTCATTGAGAAGACGATCATACGCGATGCAAAGAAGCGCCTTTGTAATAGAATGAGTGTGCATAAATAGAGAGTCGGAGCTTTCAATTATAATTATCTTAATTAATTTTTTTCATATTGTATAAGAAGGCTCGTTTCATAGGGAGGCAGACTGATGTCCAAGAGCAAGTTTGTGAGCAGGGCGGATGTGAACCAAAACAATCTCGAGAAAACTGCTATGGCTCATATCATTTCCATTCGACGTGATTGGGCTAAAATTCTTAGGCAATTGATCCCGCACTCGAATATTTTAAAAGCCAAGCCCACGACCACTAGTCATGATCTTCTATATGAGACTTTAGCTCGACGACGCCGTCCCAGATGGAGGAGAAGATGGCGGTTCTTCAAGGATCAATATTAGATATGGATGCTGGATTGAGTTAGACTACCAGACTTGTCAAATCGGAGTTTGTATCATGTTTGATTCAATATATGGCTCAATTCAGACTCTCGAGCTCGTCGGATCCAACGCAGCGCACTCTTGATCAACCATGACGATGACTAGACGACCCTTCATCTTCAACACATTCCACTAAGCCTAAGCCAAATGAGCCTGCACACGGACCAACGGGAAGACACTGAGGATGAAAACGGGGACGCGCAAGAATATGATTGACTTTACGTTTTTTAGTTTTTCTTATGTCTTTTTTTTATCGTTGTAGTTTACATTTTATGGATTATTCGAATTATATAATTATGTTTTGAATATTTGAATTTGATTAATAATATTTATTTTTTACATTTTATGAATTTTAATTTCATTGCTATTTTTTTATTATGATTAGTTTAATTATATTTGATAATAATTATAAAACTTCAAAATTTTGACATAAGATCACTTTTATTTAAAACTTAAAAACTTCGTCGTATAAGAAGCAACGAGGCACTTTTAGAATCGCTTCCAAAATGTAGCGGATAAAAATTATATTTTATGCGCTTTCTTTTACCTTTACAAAGGACTTTAAAGGCGATTAGTCGCTTCTAATTTTTATAAACGATTTTCAAAGCGACACATTTTCAAAAGCGGTATTCTAAAAGCGATTTCTAAAAATTATTTGAAAGCGATTTTTGTCGCTTTTAAAAGCCTTGTCTTAGTGTCAGTGCAGGTAATCTCATAACTAAATGACTTAACTCTCTCTCTCTCTCTCTCTCTCTCTCTCTCTCTCTCTCTCTCTCTCTCTCTCTCCCTCTCCCTCAAAAAAGACACCTCCAGATTCCAGAATAAAGTTGCAGATAAACGATTCTCATAGATGATATGATTCGATTCAGAAAAGTAAACACAAAAACACGGTGTAATACAAATATTAAGGCAACAGCTTGCTTTAGGAGAGCTCCGAAGAGAAGATGTATAAAAATAGCAACCATATCCTTCATTACTTCGGGCGGCGTGCAACTTGTGTTGGACCAGCATGTCTTACCATCTGTATTTATAATATAAACAGAAAACAAATTAGATAACTAAACAGATAATATATTAAACTCCTTATATGAAAATCTTATACATGATGTATAAGATCCATAAGATACCTGAAAATATGTTTCAAGCTTCTTTTTCAGCAGCGTGTACTCTTTCTTCAACTGTTGGAATGTCCTGATACAACTGCACATCAAACTCATTCAACTTAACATTTTGTGTTGGTTTGGGATAGCTAGCATTAATAGTTATAACCATCTACCTTAAAGTAATTCTAGTATGACCGTTTCAGAATTATCGATCTTAAGACAATATATATAGACCATATTATGGTGCGAGATAAAGAGCTAATTTTCAATATTTATTTGATACTATATTTTAACTTTTCAAGGAACTTTTTGTTTGTTTATATATATATATATATATATATATATATATATATATATAATCGTATCTTATAATAAATAGATGACATTAGAATACCCAAAAACGACAAGAAGATACCTGTACATTGGGTTTATTAGGAAGAACCAGTATTTGTTATTTTATATTGAAAAGAACAGTATAGTAATATATTGCTTAAGTTATTGGTAAAGCTAGTTTTACATTATAAATGCGTCGATGAAATGAACGAGACTAGTAACTAGTGACTTGATAAAGTTATTAGTGAATATTTATGGTTCATGCCAAAATATCGTGCCCTTAATAATGGCGACTCTGGATTTGCTCATATTGCATGAATTACAAAATATTAGATAATATTTCGACAATATAACATTTAAGTTGTAAAGAAACCAATTAATAATAACGAAAGTAACTCGTGAACTCGTTAAATATCAGGATGCAATTCAGGAAGTTTACCCATCTCCATTTCCTGCCCGGCAACATTCCCTGAATTGAGTGCATTCAGCTTTCACCTTTTTTGCTCCAATGCTGAAAAAGAGAAGTTCAATATATGTTATTTCAAACCCATCAGATTTTTACAATCACTCACTCTTGCGGATACGAGCTTAGTTAATGTATAATTATCTATGGGTTTAATTAAGGAGAGTAGGACTTCTAAATTATGATTTAGATATTTGAATCTTGCAATTAGGATTTTTAATTACGTATTCTTATTATTGCGAATTTTAGTTAACTAAGTGAATTTAAGGTTTTATTATGTGACTAAGTTAATGGTTTGGACCCGGCATTTTGAAGTTGTAAACCTAGTTTATTTAAGAAATCTTAAATTAATGGAAAATTTAGTTTTCAACCAATTAAATTTAGTCGCTGTCACACGAGCAAAATACTAGATTTTCGATGGAAGTCTATTGCTTTTAATTTTAAAACCACACGTAGAAAACACTAGGTCACACAACGCACCAAAGAACACCTCTCCTATCACAAAATCTCAGTCCCGGGCCGTATCACGTACATGTATATATACACATAATTTTTGCCTTATATACCAAGCTTTATGACTATTTTGAGGAGTTATTTATCAAAGTAAATTTAAAGATTTTTACCTATATTTTTCCAAGTTTTAATAATCACCCTATGAAAACTGAAATCTATTTAAACAAGTATTTGGCAGATGAATGCCACATTAAATGAAAGTTATGCGTAACTAATTCTTACCTTTAAATGGATATAGAGTATTTTAAGCACATTTGATATATAAGGTAACTTATAAATGCGGGTGTTGAAAAATGGTGTTTTTGGTGCAAGTAGAATAGTCATTGCATATATATATATATATATATTTATATATATATGTGTGGGTGTATATTTAAATATTGATTTACCTTGTGGTACTTCCTTTCAACTGGTGCATGAAGTTGTCTAACTTATTAAAATCCAGTGGACGCTTTTCTCTGCATATCAGCATGTATATAATTATAATACTGGGACGTTTGATTATATGTACATATACATTATGTAGAATTACAGATCTAAACTACTGTTTGTGCTGCCAATTTGACTCACAATGCTTGATCGAGGTTATGAATGAGTCTAGACGAATCCCGGTAGTATAGCGTAGCAATTTCCTCCACGAAATTTGGATTAGCATCGTCTTGCAATTCTTCCACTTGAGTAAATTGTTCGTCTAGAAATCCCTGACCACCAAAGGATGTATAACGTCTTTTTCTTCTCTTAATTGACAATTACGGAACAGAAACATGCGTACTGTTGCTGGACTAATTACTCAAAATATGCTCAACTATCATGATATGGAGATATAAAGTTAATTGAGTTAAAACTTGTGTTAGAAATAGAGAACTTTGTTTATTATGACAATTTTTGGCCAGTGTCTCCGTAATTTAAGAAAAATTTAAGTTTAGTTGATATAAAATCATCATAAATGTTGACAGTGCTTCTGCGCGTGTGTGGTATATATGGTACATGCACTGCAAACATAGATTGATATCTCAACCATTCAAATTAAGTTAATAGTATTTCTAGATACGCATACACATAAGCAGGAAACTATTTTTCGACCATTTATATCATATTATACAATATGGCCTACTTTTTGAACTTCAATAAGTTCGAGACGCTTAAACAATTTCCATGGTGTCTAAAACACTGCGTTATTGAGAAGACATCTGTATAGTAGTATGTGATATATTATACGGAAGTATACTTAATTATGTTTGTTTTGGGGTCTTATAATAAAAGATAGAACAATAGTGTAAGAAGAAGCGAAAATGATTTCTGATTGAGGTACTAAATGGAAATCAAACCTGATCAAATAGAGATTGTCTCACCGCAGCAATCTGCCTGCGGAACTGGTTTCTCTCCATTATATATAGTGTGTGTGTATTTATATAAGAATTAATGAGTATATAATTATGACTATTAATGTGAGGTGAAAGAGATAACGTTTAAGATGTGTGTATATTGGAGAGATCTGAAATATGATATAACGGAGAGAGAACGGAGTGTGATGCAAAATAACAGAGTGAGTTTGCGTATATATAGTAGTGGAAGAGAGAGCGAGCGAGCGAGAGAGAGAAAGAGAGAGAGAGAGAGAGAGAGAGAGCGAGAGCGAGAGAGCTTTTGCTAAAAACAGAATGAAGTGAAATTTGATACCACATTCTCCACGTCGATGACAACTTTATATACCACACACGCGCAGAAGCACTGTCAACATTTAATGGAATATATTTAATTTTAGAACAAAGGAAACTAAAAGATACAATAATAACGTGATGATTATTATTGGCCATCAAATAAGTTGGTGATAATACATTTAATTATGTTGATGTTATAGGACTAAGGAAACTAAAAAAATAGTTACAATAATAACGTGATGATTATTATTGGCCATCAAATAAGTTGGTGACAATACATTTAATTATTTTGATATGTTAATCTAAAACACGTATTTTTAAATGGTTATTAAATAATATAGTCCTTTAAATATAGAGATTTTTAAAATGGCGAACGTTTGGTTAAACTTGGTTAATAGTCACGTTAAAGTAAAAAAAAATCTCAATAATGACGTAGCTATTGAATGAGCGGGAAAGTTTTTGGACGAAAATAGTCCAAATTTTTTGGTTAAACGTTAACGTGAACATTAACCACAGTTTAACTAGACATTAATCATTTTAAAAAGTACATAGAAAATGTTGACCCGTTAATTTTTTATTTAAAAAAAGGAAGAAAATAAAGTTTTGATATAATTTTTAATATTTTTGTGTAAAAAATTATTTTAAATACGATGTTAGTATTTGAGACGGTCTTAATGGGACAAAATTACTTATTTCGTTATTGAAATGTCCAACAATTTATTTTAAGAAGCTGATAAATATAGGGTAAGCTTTAACAATGGTCCATAAGTTTTAGGACATTATACTGTGATTGAAATGTCCAGCAAGCGATTTCAAAAGGGCTAATGTGCTAATGAGATTTTGGTGTACCAATCATGTAAGGCACAATATATGGAGATTCTAGATATGTTTTCCTCTTCGTAGATACAACTATTATTCCATTTGAGGTGCAACCTTAGGTTGTAGCTTTTGATTGGTCACTCGAGAATCCAAAAATTACACTTTTTTGGCAAATATACTGATATATAACATACATATATAAGGTGGACATATCTTATTTTACGGAATATTCATTTTTATATCAAGTCTCTAACTATTCGCATCCAAACATATACAACCAACCCTATATAACATCAGTGTATTACATTCACTAAACCATTTGATATATAATACCGTGAGCAAAATCTGCTATATCATATTTCCCTACAATATCAATTTTGAAATTTTATATTTCATTTTCTTTTCTACATATTTATAATTTTCGAATTTTCCAGTAGTCTAACCTGAAAGATTCTAAGACGATAGACTTCTCTGGAATCCAGATAACCTTGAATGAACATTCCAACTCATAACTCGGAACTTCACCGTATTTCTGACGTGGGTGAATGCCGTGCTCGCAACAAATAAGAAGAACTTCCTCCGCAACCTACTCTCGGGCATGTCACTTTGATGTCACTTTCTAGATCAACCGGAAGGTTAACTTCACCTCGCCTCGTTGCAAACCCTCATTTACGGGAATATCCCTAAAACTGACCTCAACACCTTCCGACAGCTGGTGGAAGCAAAATTTGTGAGTCGTGAAAAATCGCCTCGTGGTAGAAAAAGGGAGGACCCCTCTTCGCCCAAAATATCACAAGAGTTTGCATAGGTGATGCTGAAACAATTTGTCTCCCTTGGTACTATAGAACGACTAACGCAAATCTCACATGCAAACATATCGGATTGAAATGGGGCGAACTAACCTTTGCGATGATGAAATGGAGGCGGGATATTTCCAATTTTTTTTTCCTAAAACCTATCTGGAGCTGCTTTGGATTTGTTTTCTTGCCTCGACGAGGAGAGCATCTGTAATGTCCAGTAGTTGTCGACAATTTCTCAAGCACTATTTAATGCTTGTAGAAGATGAGGCCACTATAGCCGACCTCTGGAACACACGACATGTCGAATCCAAAACTTTCAAACAATTTTTGACCCCTTTCAAAAACATTATGACAAAGATCCCCCATATTAGGAATGACTTTGCACTGACTGCCCTAAAAAACGACCCGTGGCACAAATCTAGATTTCGAGAAGAAATGACAACAAATCGACCAAAAACCATCGAAGACGCAATCCATCAAACCTCTAACGTTGGGAGAGTTGTAGAAGAGCGGACTCTTATGGCAAAACAACATACTAAGAAAAATCATCATCGAGCGTTCAACGACAACAATCCAAAAGTTGCAAGACCCAATTCACGAAGGTATGAGGGCCCGAAAAGGCCCCACAAATGCCTAACCACACATACAATGTAAACAACTAAAAAAAATAGTGAGAACAACAAACAAAAATGGTCTAGTTACAAATCTTTGTTTGATAATTACCATCAGGCCTACGGTCACGTACCAAAGAACTCGGGAGAAGAAGGAGAGAGAGGTTGGTCGAAAATTATGTGATTAGGGTTAGGGTTAGAGTTTTCAAAAAACCTTTTAAATAGAGAGAGAGAGAGAGAGAGAGAGAGCGGGTTTTTCTTACGTCAAACCCAATAGTCAAACTTAAACCCATTATTCTTTTAATTAATTTCAAAAATTAATTCTCTGACCTAATTCATTAATTATGGCCGAGTATAATCCTTCATATTACGAAAATATTAATTTTGATTTAATTCCATAATAATATTTAATTATTTTAGAATATCTCATTTATTTAATGACAAATCATTATTTCCATGCTATTCAAGATAGTACGAAATGAGAAAATATTTATTTTCATCTTTTATTTATTTGAATAATTTAAATATGTTAATATCTATATATTAACATAATATGATTCATTAAATAAATGTAATAACAAATAACCAATTATTTATTTGATTACTTAAAAAAATATTTTCTTAGTGTAAATCACAATTTACTTAAATGAGAAAATCTAATTGTCCTTGTTCAATAAATCTCGTTCGAACGTCTATCATTGAGACCTAATGGACCCACATGAACAAAGCTTTAAAATAAAGATCGGACTCAAATTCACAAACCTTTTCCGTCTTTTAATTCTTAATATTAGTCGATTCCACTAAAGGACTAATATTGAAACACTCTAAGTTCATATCCGTATATTTTCCGTTTGATGTGACAAAAAAATTCTTCACACGATCCAAGGAGTATTTTACGATATTACCCTTCATGTGTATAAGTAACTCAGAGGAATGTAAAATTACCGTTTTACCCCGGAGTTATTATTTCACTAACTCTTTTGTTATTTGTGAATGAGAAAAACATAAAGTGAGATGTCTTTACATGTCACATGTATTAATAAAAGAATGTTCTTATTCGATGAATACCTGGCCAGGTTTATTCATTCACACTATCATAACAAAGCATAGTGTGATACTAATGCATTGGCATTGTTTCAACATGAATCCCGTATATGTGAATCACATAACCCAACATGACAGCATTATGACACCAACCGCCGGGTCAGATGCAACTATAATTTTAGCCATTGCCCATTGACAAATCAAATGTCATAAAGTGTCACATCGATTATGCATTCACTTTAGGATTTAGATAAGTACCAAAATACTCCTCGTATGTGATCTTGAAGTTTCGAGTGTTTAAACAGTTTTATCTCGAGTTTCAGAGTATCACAGGTCTTGTTCAATATCTTCTATAAGATATCAAGAATGAAACACAGAGTCACAACTCTCTATATCACAAGATAAGATATCATGATCCATTCAAACAATCAATACTCAGATTTGATTACTCCATCGATCTTAAGATTGCGAACAAATGTTTAAACTAGTCACAAGGGGCTATCTTGTCAAATCTATACTTAGCACCCCTTTCGTTGATGACAGTTTCAGAGTATAACATACATTCATAAACACAAACTTAAATGAAGAATGAATATTTAACTTTATATAATGTCTCAGCAAAATTAAATACAAAGTATTTTAAGGTCTAATATCTCCTTTATGGGCATCATTCCCTACAGATCATTGGAAAGCTGCAAAGAAAGTGTTGATGTATCTGCTAGGAACGAAATATACTATGTTCAATTTTAAGAGACCTGGTCATCTTGTGGTTATTAGATATTCAGATTCATATTTCGCCGTGTTTGAGTTTGTGTTGGCCTGTTTGCTTTGCCAAATCCTGTTGGTTGCCAAGGTGTCTTAAACTTGTGTCGAGAAAATCTCTCTGCAATTTATTTTTCCTCGCCTGAAGCCATAATACCTACTTCACTGTTCATTCAGCGGAACTACTTTGACAGTTGTCTACTTCAAGTCAAAGGGTGTTCGTCCCCTTCTTAGTAGTATATAACCATTGCTTAAACTTTGCTAGTGTTTAGCACTTTTACTCTTGCGCCGAACAGACTTTGAGAATTTCTATTTTTCCTCGTCCCGAGTTTTGTAATGTTTAGCTTCTTGAAGAAAAACTAATCTGTAAGTGCATTTACTTCAGTACTTCATTCCTTACCTGTAATCTATACCTCACAACACCGAGGTCTCACTACTACAAATGTTGGATCCCACAACCGACTTTCCACAACCCTTATTAGTAAGGGGTGTGGAATCCGAGATCTCACAACCCTTAGGACTAAGGTTTGTGGGAAGGGCTTGATTCCAGGCTATTCCACAACCCTTAGAACTAAGGGTTGTGAGAAGGGCTTAATTCCAGGGTATTCCACAACCCTTAGAATATCGATTGTGGAATATAGTTTATTCTACAACCATTATTATAAGGGTTGTTTAATTTTAAAATGTTCCACAACGCTTAATGGATTTGTTGTGGGAGCAGCGCTGGGGCGACGCCTATGGGGCCGCAGCGCCACGTCCCACAACGGATCTAAAGATCCAGTGTGTGAAAATGGTCCAAAAAAATTATGGCGCTGCGGCCCCATAAGGCGTCGTCCCGGCGCCGCTGCCACAACGGATCTGTAAGGGTTGTGGGAACAGTGAGGGCTTTCAAAAAGACGGCGCCGCTGCCACAACGGATCTGTAAGGGTTGTAGGAACAGTGAGGGCTTTCAAAAAGATGGCGCCGCGGCGATGCCTTATGGTGCCGCGGCTCCGTGTCAAAAACCTAGCCCGGGGACTTGATAAATGAGGCGGCGCCGCGGCGCCGCCGCCGAAACTATAAATTAAAAAAATTAGGTTATTTTCATTTTATCCAAATTCTATTTCTCTCCCAAACACGTTTTCGGCCGGTTCTGTCTCGATTCCTCCGCGTGTCATGCGGATAAGGCGGAGATGGCGAGTTTTTTGTGCCTCTCGAACCAAGGTTGGACGACGGAGAAGGAAAGAGAAGTCTTGCATCGTGATCAACTCACAAAGTACGTAATTATTTAACTATTGATTTTTATAATTTGAAATGAATAGAAATATGATTAAGATTATGCTTTAAATTAATATATTATTTGTGTTTTGAATTTTGTTTTGATAGGATTGCCAAAGTATGGGTTCACTTTGTTTGCGCTCGCATATTCTCGATCACGCATTTTTCCAGCCTCGACGAGGGTCACATTCAAATTATGTACTGCATCGTGAAGGAGCTCAGGATAAACATTGGTTGATTCATCTCGGGCCGGATGAGTAGTATTGACTACAAGGCTAAGAAGACCAGTCTACCGTATCCGTCGATCATCACTTCTCTTTGCATGAGAACGGGGGTGAGAATTGGGAGGCGGGACATGATCAAAGGTCCAATGGGGCCAATAACAAAGTCAATCATCGATCGCTACAAGATTTGAGATGAAGCAGTGACGGATGAGGAGGAGGAGGCAGCAGCGAAGGAGGCGGCGGCGAATGAGACGTCGACACGTCCGCGTAGAGCGACAGTACTTGAGCTACCCGCACCTCCAGTGCGAGATCCGATGCTAGAGTATGTTGCTCACACCAACCACTACCTCATCGCCGGGTATCAAATATACCCAAAACTACCTCCATAGACAAGGAGAGTACTCGGCCATGTCGTATGAGGCGTTCAACGATGTCACCGGTTTGGTTAGACATAAACAACCAGATAGAGTGGCGGTTTCCTCCGTACTCGCAGTACGACTATTTACCATATCCAGCCCCAGAATGGCCGTCTGAATTCTGACGTCCTCCGGGAGCACCACCACGACGCGACGACGACAACAACGACAACAATTACTGGATGATTTTTTTTACTTCTTTTAAAAATTCTTAATTAGTTTATCGATGTTTTGTTTTAATTAGTTTGGCTTATGTTTGTTTGTTTGTTTGAATTACGATATTTCAGATTTTAAGATTTAATATATTTGTTTTATCTATATCACATTCATATGTTTGTTTGGTTCTATTTAAGATTTAAATGTTTGTTTTATCGATATCACCTTCATATGTTTCTTTGAGTCCATAAATTATGTGTTTGAAGGCATTGTGAATCCATCGTCTCACAATACAGACTCCATGGTCTCTGTAAGTCAGCGGCGCCGCAGCCTATTTGGCATCGTCGCAGCGCCGCTGGCTTACAGATACGATGGAGTCTCTGTAAGTTGGTGACACCGTTGGGGCGCCTTGACAGGGCCGCGGCTATAGGGTATGGGGCCGCGGCCCTACCAAGGCGCCCTAATGGTGCGAATCACTTACAGAGAATCCATCGTCTCTGTAAGTCAGCAGCGTCGCGGCCCCATTTAGCATCGCTGCAGGTTTACAGAGATGATGGAGTCTCTATAAGTTGGTTGCGCCGTTGGTGCTCCTTGATAGGGCCGCAGCGACGGGGTATGGGTCCGCGGCCCAATGTTGCATCGCCGCAGCGGTGCTGACTTACAGAAACGATGAAGTCTCGGTAGGTGAGGCGGCGCCGTGGCGCCGTGATCTCACAAGAGATATAGATCCGTTGTAGGACCTGGGGCCGCGGTTATGGGGTATGGGACCGCGACGCCGTGTTAAATCAATACTAAAACTTTATGAAAACCTATCAAAAATTTTGTTTTACTCGAATTAATATAAAATTATAAATACAACCAATCAAACAAAAGTTGGAGCTATGTCAGTTCGAAGTAAATGAGAAACATCATTATTGTCGAAGTCATCCATCTCTTTATCGATCGGTGGTAATCCGGTTGTGAATGGCGGAATACTAGATAAATTTTTGTCTTCTTCTTCTTGAATATTTCGCGCTTTCATATGAACTACTAATGATAACTTCGGATTGATTGGATTTGTAAAATAAAAGACTTGACTCACTTGTGAAGCGAGTATGAATGAATCATTCTCGTAACCTATCCTCCAGAAGTCGACAATGGTAACTCCTTCATAATCAACTTTAACATCATTATTTTCAGCCCATTTGCACTTGAACATTGTCACCCACAATCCACAATAATTAAGCTCCCGTATGTCTTCAATGTATCCATAATAGTTCATGAAACCCTTTTTAGGATTCTTATCTTTGGCCGATGAAACATGTAATGCTTCAGCCAATAACATTACACCGCTATTTTAAACCGGATGCTTGTCGTCTCTCTCTCTCTATCTCTCTCTCTCTCTCTCTCTCTCTCTCTCTCTCTCTCTATCTCGTGTAAAATGTAAAATCATTTATAGACCAGGAAGTGTACCTTGTAACCATGCTAGAAGCCCGTGATGATAGTTTACTCAATGTAGTTGAATAACCCGTCTCTTCAAATAGTCGCTTTACAAGCCATATCTAAAATAAACGGTTGTGATCTTCTTGTAACCATTTTTCATTTCTAGCTTGCTTTGGATCTTTAACTCTCAGCTCATTCAAATGAATATTCATGAACGGGATTACATCAGAAACGTTGTGCATGACATGTTGCGAGGCTTGTTCCAATTTTTTCCGGTTAACGCTAGAACATGTACCTATAGATATGTATACTACTAGATTAACTAAATAAGAATTAAATAACTCAATTTTGATCTATAGAAAAGGTTGACTCAAATTAACGTACCTGTAGATAGTGCTTTTGACTCAACCCTTTGTCCTTCGGTAATCCAATTTCATATGCTTTAACTAAATACTCGCAGAAAAACTCAACAGCTTCATCAGCTATATAATTTTCCACGATACTCCCTTCTGGCCGATTGTAGTTCTTCACGTAACACTTCAATACTTTCATGTAACACTCGATTGGATACATCCATCGTAAAAACACAGGTCCACATAATTTTACTTCACGTACCAAGTGACCAATTAGATAAACCATGATGGTGGGAAGATCATTCCAATAAGCACATAGTTTTCACAACTTCCGACTGCATCGCCTCTAAACGAGTTGGATCAATGGCCTTTGAACATATTGAATTTAAGAATACACATATTTTGGAAATTGCGAACCTCACATCTTTTGACAAAATTCTCCGCAAAGCAAGCGGTAATATTTCTTGTAGCAACACATGATAATCGTGAGTTTTTATTCCAATAAGTTCTAAATCTTTTAAAGATACGAACCTTTTATAGTTTGAAGAATGACCATCGGGGACTTTGATAGATTCAAACATTTACATAATTTTTTCTTCTCCTTCCGAGATAGAGTGTATTTTGCCGGTGGTATTTTTGTTTTTTTTCACTCTTCTTGTCGGCATGCAAAGCGCTTCTTATATTCATTTTCTTTAGATCCATTCGAGATTTTATCCCGTCTTTCGATTTATTTGGATCGTCAAGCAGCGTACCAATGAAAGATTCACATACATTTTTCTTAATATGCATAACATCTGGACAATTCCGAACATATAACATCTTCCAATACGGATGGTTGTAGAAAATCAATTTCTTTTTCCAAGGATTCTCTTGGAGTGACTCTTTAGAACTAGGTCGTCACTTTATTTTTCCGAGCACTTCATTGACATTTTTAACCATTTTGAATACATTTTCACCAGAATGTATTCTAGGAGGGGGTTGTTCTTCCGTATTTCCATCAAATGCCTGTTTCAACCTTCTATACGAGTGATCTCTCGGTAAAAATCTTATATGACCAAGAAAAAAAGTTTTCGTACCATGCTTCAAACGAATGGAAGATATTTCTTTCATGCAAATCGGACAACTAATTGAGTATTTCACCGAGTATCGTAACAAATTTCTATAAGCTGAAAAATCGTTAATAGTCCACATCAAAATTTCTCTTAAGTAGAATGAATCTCCGCGGTAACCGTCTTTGACCTCAATCCCTGTCTCCCATAACATCTTCAAATCATCGATCGATGGTTCCAAATACACATCCATATCATTACCTTATTGACTCGGTCCTGAAATCAGAAGCGTTAACATCAAGAACTTTCTCTTCATACGCAACTTTGGAGGGAGATTGTAGTTCACAAGAATAACCGGCCAAACACTATATTTACTACTCATCATGCTTAAAGGGTTCATTCCGTCAGACTCTAAACCAAGACGCAAAATCCGAGGTTCAACACTGAAATTTTTGTACTCCAAATCAAATGATATGTTTTTCGGAGTGCCAAACCAAGCGTGCTTGGAAGTATTAAATATTTGTCGGAACCGTGGCATTGGTGGTATGTACCTTAATGACTGAAACAACATATAAAACAATATAAAAAAACATAATCATTTGTAAAACAAGTAATTATTATGTACATACCTTGATTGGAACTCCTTTGACCCTGTCACGTGGCAATTTACCTTTTTTCCACCTTGACTCTTTGCACCTCGGACATTCATCTAGATCTTAATACTCATGTCTATATAAAACACAATCATTTGGCCACGCATAGAATTTCTCGTACTTCATACCCAATGTGCCCAAAGTCTTCTTCGCCTTATACATACTTTGTGGAACTTTATTGTCTTTTGGAAATGCTTCTTTGAGTGTTTCCAATCAATAGAGTAAAACTCGTGTTTGTCCACCCACCCGACGCTTTCAGATGAAATAAAGTAACTAAATATGACAATTTTGAATAACTTGTACACCCTTCATATAATTTTGTCTCCGCATCATTCATCATCGACTCGACCAGTTTCGGCCGTTCCACAAAATCGTTCTCCAAATCAATCATCATCCTGGACATATCATCAAAATTCATCGTCTTCAAGATCATCATTTCTATTGTTTATTGTAGGATGAAATTCCTCACCATGATAATACCATACTTGGTAAGTAGTCATTATTCCGTAAACCACAAATGAGTTCAAACAATATGAAGAGAAAAATGCCTATGATTTTCACATTTCACACAAGGACAACGAATTGATTCCACATCACCGACATTATCTTAAACAAATTCAAAAAACACACTTCCACCATTTTTATATCTCTCGCTTAACCTATTTTCCCACATTCATTGTCTCACCATCTAAGAAAAACCCTAATATAACGAGAAGTATTCAGATTTCTAATAAAAAATTCAAAAATATACAAAGTTGTAACAAGTTAAAGAGGAACTTACAAGAATTAGATGTATAGTTATGAGTTGTAAACTAGGATGACACATAATGGGTCGAAATGTTGTTTGTAGTGATTTTTCGACTGAAGTTTTGAGAGATCTAAGTGCAAAACACGAGTGAAAACGCAATTACAGCAGTCCAGGTCAGCGCCAATGCGGCCCAAGATGTGTATTGCCGTGGCGCCGCTCCCACAACGTATTCCAGAAAGGGTTGTGAAATCCTTTCGGGAAGGGTTGTGGGATCGGCGCCGTCAAACCCAGAACCTAGTGCCACGGCTCTGATAGCTGTCGTCGCGGCGCCATAGAGTTCCCGAGAGCACCTAGTCTTGGGAATTCTACCGCGCCGCGGCTACGCCTACCACGACCGCGGCACCTGGTTCTAGGTTTGGTGTCGCCGCGGCCCTCTAAGCCGTCGCCACGGCGGCGCTCCCACAACCCTTCCCCCTAAGGGAAGGGTTGTGGGATGTCTAAATTTTGGGAAAAACTTCAAATTTTTAATAACCCCGCCCAAATTTTGCCCAAAAGCAATTTTCGACTTCTTTTTCTTCATTCTTCATTTTCACATACATTCTCTCTTATAACTCAATCTCTCTCAAAATCCAAACCCATTCTCTCTCAAACCTCTCTTCTCCGACGACTCAAAATCTCCGGCCACTCCGACGTCCCTCTCTCTCACTCTCACTCCGCCCTCCTACTCTCTCATACTTCGCCCTCTCCCTCACTCTCACTCCCCTCTCCCTCACTCTCACTCTGTGCTGCCTCACTCCCTTACTCCGCCCTACCTCACCCTCCCTCACCCTCTCACTCCCTCTCCCTCACTCTTTCACTCCCTCACTCACTCTCTTACTCTGTCCTCTCCCTCACTCCGCCCTCCCTCACTCTCTCACTCCCTCACTCCGCCCTCACTCACTCTCTCACTCCCTTACTCCACCCTCCCTCTTCACTCCGTTGTCTCTCTCTCACTATGTCTCACTCCGTCGGTTAGGTTTTTTTATTACTATTTTTGGTATGAAATTGATAATTAGTTTAGGTTGACATTGAGATATATTTTGTGTTTGGAATGGATAATTAGTTTAGGTTGACATTGATTTATATTTTGTGTTTGGAATGGATAATTAGTTTAGATTGACATTGAAATATATTGTGTTTGAAATGGATAATTAGTTTAGGTAGACATTGAGATATATTTTTATTTTTGGAATGGATAATTAGTTTAGGTTCATATTTCAATATTGAAATTGTATTTATAATTGTGTTTATAGATTCAATGTCGACTACTACTACTACTTCTAGTGGTGGTGTTAAAAGGAAACCTATACAAATATTAGCATTAAATCTTGATGAGAAAGGAAAGAGAAACACCCTTATGAGTCGTGTTAATAAAATTAGAACTCTCGGTAGAAAAATCACGATAGATAGATTCCAAAGGGCAACCAAAGGGTAAGGAAGGTGATGCGTTGTTGAGTTACTTAGGCGTATTAGCTAGGGATATGTTCCACTTTCGACCCGTGATTGGAGATTAAAAGAGAACGATAAAATAAAAGAGAGGATTTGGAACGAAATATGTGAAGGATTTTCGATTCCAATAGAACATAAGCATGATTGCCTCATGAGAGTAGGAGAAGCCGCAAAACTATTTCGTCAAGAGTTATATCACGATCCTTTTCAAAGACACAATCAACAAACCAAACTCGTTAAAAAGATTCGATTGTGTTTTGAAATTTTACACGAGTATCAATGAGGAAGTTTATTGAGTAAAACTAATTTCGCTAAAGTGGAATACAAATCTCGATGTGGGCGATATCGATATCGAAAACTAGATCAACAAAAGGTTGAGTTTTTTTCATTTATTTATTTTCAACTCATTTTTTTACATTTAATATATGGTTTATATGATTACTTGTTAATTAATAGCACGACCAAATCAGGCCATGAGCAACATTAGAAGAATTATGGATTGACTCGCGAAAAAAAAACAGGATAGACGAAAAAGAGTTCAAAAATGACAAAGATCGACTAATGGGAGAAACAATTGTAAGATTTTGAACAATGTAAGTTATATTAATAATATTTTTATTTAAAAATGATTATATTTATGTATATGTAGCAAAGATTATCTCAACAAGCAACCGAAGGTACTTTCATCACGGAAATGGGAAAAAGTATATTACAAGAAGTTATGGGAACAAAGAAATATGTTTGCGGTCAATCCAAATATGTTGCCAAGCATTTCAAGTATTTTTTTCTTCCGACCCAAAATGAAGAACTTAGCAAGATGCGTCTCGAAATGCGTGTCGAGTTATTGGAGTTTAAAAATCAAATGTTGAAGGCGGTTAATGGTCATGGTAGTATAAGTGTTGGAGAATCTTGTTATGATCGATTTGAAGATAATCTCAATGCAAGTGGCGTTGGTAATGAAGAGATGGCTAAGATTCAAGAATCTAGTGTTGTCGCCGAAGAGTTCGTCGAAGAGGTCGTCTCTTTAGGTAATCTTTATTCATGCTTATTTATTTATTTGTTTCAAAAGTTGATTTGTTTTCGGTATTAAATCGGTGATTTTTATAAGACACGACGATGTACATAATCGTCTGAAAGTTGATCCAATTATTGTCGAAAACCAACTAGGGTTCGGGCTATTTGCTCATTGAATCCAACTACACCGGTGACACTGTGTTCGAATTAAAGTGTCGAGTGTTATCCCTACATTGAGGATATCATGAAAGGAAACAAAATTCATGTTGCAAATGGGCAAGTCTATTTGAACGAGGGCGTAATTCACTTCTCAACTTTCGAGGAACGAAATGCACGGGTGAGCGTTACGGGCGTTTTGGTTAAAAAAACTAAATTTTTGATTCTCACCGAAGAAGCTCTAGCCGTAGAAGATGCAATAGAGGGTTTGTCTCGTGGCCGCAACGATTGATAGAAACAGAGACGACAAAAGAGAGTTGCGATCCATACATCAAATGCTCGAAACTCGATTCTACGAGTCAAACTACTCCTAACGATAACAGAAGAATTAATTACAAGGTAATATATTTTAACTTACTCTTTAGTATGTATTAATTGTTCAAATTAATGATAAGGTAATTAATTCAAAGTTTAAATGGTTACAAGGTAATAAATTCCACGTTTAAATTACTCGCTCAATATGCCAACAAAATGATGTTAGCACAAGGACACGTTATCCAGGCCAATGTTTGAGATCTGATGATATTTCAGAATTTTTAGAATTATCGGAAATTTGGGTGTCAAGCATATCACTTTACATGGAGTACGTGTTTCTTTCATGAATATCTTTTTTTTATTACTGATTAAATATTGAATGTTTTAACTTTTTGAATACTTTGGAATATAACCATATACGCGCATCGACAACAAAGTTGAAGAAGAAATTTGGCTTTGTAAACGCGGAGTTAGCTTCTCACATGTCAACAATTGACGAAGATTACCATTTGTCGACACGAGTCAAAGAGGTTGGAAACGCGGTGCAAGGATGCAACGTTGGGCAACTAGTTTTCATGTCGTACAATCGAAACTTTCATTGGATGCTTGTTATCCTTGACTTGTGGAAAAATTGTGCGATGTTTATCGACCCGTTGAATAAGCAAATTCCACAAGACTTAGTTTCGTTGATAAAAATGTAATTTTTTTACTTATATATTGAATGGTTGTTATAAAAGATACTCATACTTTTGGTTTTATAGAGTGTTTTCAAATTCCAGACTTGAATACACGCTCTTACTCACAGACAATCAACGTACATAAGGTCAATGGGCGTTCCAAGACAAAGTGGTAACACGGAATGTGGATATAATTTTCATGTTATATGCGAAAAATAGTTGTAGGAAGTATAAGTAGACTAGAAAACAAAAAGATGTATACTCCATCAAAAATAGAGAGAGTAAGAGAAGCGTGGATTAACTATGTACAAACATTTATTTAATGTGATGATTAGTTACGTTTTGTGATTTTAAATGTATATATTTCGAATGATTTTGGATAAAGATGTATTGTCTTTTTTAGATTGATTGTGCATGTTTAAAGACATTATACAGGTATTATATGATGTTTAATCCATTTATTTTGAGGGGAAGCACTCTCTGGACAATGGCGCTGCGACGACATATGGAGTGAGCCGCGACGTCATGTCCCACAACGAATCGAAACACTCAGTGTGGGAGTCGGCTCCGCGGCGCCGTGAAACAGTTGTGGGACGCGAGGACGCGGCCCCAGTGGCGAGGCCGCGGCCTTATGGAGTTCAACCGGTGCCATCTCCCACAACGGATGTTTGGATCAGTTGTGGGACGCGGGGCCGCGTCGCGGGATAAGGTCGCCGCGGCGCTGAAAGTTAAAAAAAATTCAAGTTTACAACTGATAATTGATTGGTTGTTGAATATTCCACAACCAATAGACATCCGGTGTGGGAAGTATGAACATTCCACACCGGATGTCTAAGGGTTGTCGAAAATTTCACAACCCTGGATCCCATAACCCTTAATAAGGGTTTTGGGAAAATTTCATATCCCTTATTAAAGATTGTGGGATCCAATTTTTCTACTAGTGTTTTCAGGTGAAAAAGTGAGTGGATGTCACACCTAGAGAGAGTTTTAGCTCGAATTATACTTCAGAAAGAAAGTATTAGGTTTAGGAAGTAAAGATTCCCTCGTAAATCCTTTGTAACTTTGATATTTTTTCATTATAGTATACTCTTTCACCGGGATAGTCATCCCCCTAGATGTAGGCAAGAGTCGAACTGGTTTACAAACTGTGTATGTTATTTACTTAGAAGTCGTTTGTTTAATGTTTTTTTAACTGTCTGTAACATCTTAAGCAACAATATATAAGCATTGTAAACTCATTTTCACGCCGGTTGTCCGGACACTAGACATCCCACTTTTGGCTATTTGTTCCTTCTACCTAGAGGACCAATCTCATGAAAAAGTGTGAAATAATAGACTGTCCTTGCGGCATCCACTATGGAAGCTGAATTTGTAGCTTGCTATGAGGCTATGATTCAGAGTTTATGCTTGTGAAAATTGGACTTGAAATTATCGACACTAACTCAACCCGCATAAAATTTATTGTGATAATTCGGCAACAGTTTTCTTCTCCAAAAATGACAAGTATCCGAAGGGTGCTAGTATTCAAATACTTTGCCTTTAAGAAAGAAGCTCCTAAACGAAGAGTGGCAATCAAACACATTAGCATAAAAACTTATGATTGCAGATTCATTTACATATAGGTTGCCTCCTAAGACATTTACTGAACATGTCGAAAAGATGAGAATTCTTGGATGTCCTGATGTAAATTATGTTTCAAGTTTTATGCGGTTGACAATTTGAGCTCATCTTATTATTTTCAAAATGAAGTTTATGAATCTTGTTTTCATATAGTTTGACGTTTGCGTACATATCATGTGAATTAAACAAGATTTTGTCTCTAACAAAAACATTATGTTCGAACTACTAACGAATACCTTATTATGTGTCATTTTTAATTGTGAATGTAGTATTGTATACGTAGAAAAAACTATGTCAATATTGACGCACAAGCGCTATGATCCTTATTAGTTTTCATGCTTGATAATGACATTATGGTGTATTTATCTTATACAATGTGCAATTATATTTTATTCTTAAATTTTGTGGTACATAACGACACATGGGATAAGAGGGAGAATGTTACACCCATTTAATGAAAATTCATTATGTTATGCGGGTGAGGATAATGACCCAAGTGTATTATACCCATTAGTTTAATGTCTTGGTGGTAGATTATGTAAACTGGAAGAGATTGGACTTTTCTCACACACACATGTAACATAAAAGCATAAAAGCCTTCTCAACCATCACAGAAATACATTAGGGATAAAGTGTGAAAAGGAGGAAACTCAATCACTCCAACTAACCTCTTCGCGGCCGCACCACCGCCGTCACCGTTTTCAGCGTGAATCCAGGTAGGTTTTTTTGATCGACTATTGTTAGTGAAAATCACTTGGTTTTAAGATTCTGGCTATTAGGTTTAATGCAATTATTAGGATTTTTATATGGGATATTATGAATTAAATTTACCTTATTCGGCATGCCATTCCTGACAGAAAGGAACCGGAATTATGCTGTTGTTCCGAAACAGAAGCCCAAGTGACGAGAATCATAAAATAGCTAAACTTTTACAATTCAATGTTTGATCGTGTACGTTGAAATATTTAAGGTAAACATTTACAATATGTGATGTCTAATATGATTGACGTTGTCTTATTGCATGCATAATGAAATATTAAAATGTAACAACGAATCGAAGAATATAAATCTTTTTGTTTGGTATGTATGCTTACTTTGTTCTGGTAACATGCCTTAAATACTATTTCCCCCTTGCCTTCAAATTTTGGAAATGTGATAAAAAGAAGCTCAATAAATTAGTACTTTCGAGGTTCTCTTCATTATTCGCCTGCCAGATAACCCAAGTAAATGCATAAGACAGGGATGTTTTTCTCTTCCATTCTTATTCTAGAATTTCTTTCTAATAAGTTATCCTTTACAAATGTGTATGGTCACATCTCGTCCTTTGTGAAATGACTCGAAAAAGAGAGATGATAAAGTTGGTGAGAACTAAATAAGTGCGTGAAATGGGATCAGAATAACATTTTGATCATTGTTTTTGCTGGCAATGCATGGATGGATTATGTGTTGCCGCTCCTTTATCATGATATCCTTTTAGCTACTATATATGTACATATATAGTGTTCGTTTTTATGTGTTGTATATATTTGTTATCTATATATTATTTGCTTGTGAGGATCTTGTACGTTGGATTAGAAACACCGAAAAAAATTCCATAATCCAACAATAATTAACATCTCCATCAGGCTCAATAAATTCGGGAGATCTTGGGCCAGGGTATAATCTTCTTTAATAATTAGTTCCAGTTTCAACAATTAACACATCATAAAGTGAATATGAAACAAAATACTAAATATCGTCGAACAGTATGATTAAAACTAAGTAAATCATCTGAAAATATACCATATTTACATTTTGAGATACTTAGTTGATTTAAGTGTGATAAATAATAATGATTTTTTTTATCAACTAATTGATTGTTTACCCACATTAATATTTACTGTTTTAAAATACCCAACGTTTGGTAAACATTTCGTAAATATCCAACAAAAATTGTTTACACGTTTTTATGGAATATAAGATTTTTATTAACAATCGTTGATTATAGTACATAAAAACGTATAAATATTTTGAAATTAATATGAGTATATAGCTAAAAACTCTTTCCAAAATAGTCCACAACTGCAATATCAAACTTTTTGGCTAAAATATTCCTCAAAGTTTAAATCAAATAAAGTTAAGCATTAACTAGTAATTCTGAAAAAGAAGGATCGCACACATCTATTTGCATATTGTTTGTTGATCAGTAACATTCTGTTTACATTGATTTTGCTAAACACTTTTACGCTCAACATTTTGATCTGTTCACTTATTTACCAAGTACTGATCTTATTTTATTACAAATGAACACCATTTACATTATCATTTACAAAACTTTACAGCATTATTTATAACTATTATTTACAAACACTAGCATAAACGACAAGGTTTCAATGATGACAACGAGGTTTCGTTCAGCCGCCAGAAATGTGTTGTAGGGTGACTTTAAACGACAATTTTTTATTCAAAAATTAGACGAAATGACTTTAACTGAAAAACGTGTTTTGAAAAAGTCCAATATTTGATAAAATTTTCGTAAATAGCCTTTTTGATGACGTGTATATATATATTATTTTAAAGCCATTTTTTAATTGACCGGTTTAAGTTATTTTCAAATAGTAATTTTGAATTTTAAACATTTATTATCGTTTTCAATTTTGAAATAGTTTCCGTGTTTAGATAATTTGGTTATTAAGTATTGGAATTATTTTCTTAATTAGTGGGTTGACTTTTATTTTCATATTAATTTAAATCATTGAAACTGATTATCCTTATCATTATAAATTTCGGAATCTGTTTATATTAATTCATAGTAATTTTATGGCTGATCTGCTCCTTTTAAATGCTGAATAATATCCATGATCAGACTATTTTTTATGTTAACGAGTTTCCATTTACTTGTTTTGAAGATTTTTTTTTTAAAAAATTTTGAATTTTTTTCCGCGTTAGTTTATTTAAATTCAAATTTCAACGAAATTTCTAATTTTCTCTTATGGTTTATAACTCATTTTCTTACGTTTTGATGCTTTAACAAAGAAAATAACCCTCAATTAACTATTTTTCATTTACGGTAATAAATTTTATTATTTCCGAGTTTATGATCTCATCTTAAATGGATGTCACCGGTGACCAAAATACTTCATTCCGAGATTCAGGTTAGTGAAAAAAATGTCACTATTTTTTACGTGATTAAATTTTAATTTTAATTTTGTTTTGCTTAGCAGTTGAATTGTTTGAACGCCAATGCTTTTAATCTGGGGAAGATTAATGTATTGATATTGAAGAACATAAAGATTCCGACATAGTATTGTTTGATGAGTCTGAATTAAACAATTTGCCCATGTAGATTGAGATTAATGTTAATAACGTTTTCACTACGAAATGTGTACTTCAAAATGCTCTTTATATGTTGGCTGTTAGAATTTTTTTTGAATTTATCACTGGGAAATCCAACAAAATTAGATACCGAATTCGTTGTAGGGATACAATGTTTAAGGTTGTTATATGCCAATGTAAACCCTAAGTCTGGTATGTGGGTGATTAAGACCTTTTACAAAGAACACACATGTTTTGGTGGAGTTAATATTCACAAAAATAAGCATGAATCTTCTAGGGTTATTAGTACGTGTGTAAAAGATGATTTTAGAGGTTCATTAGCAAATGAAATTAAGCATGATGGGGTTGCGGAGATTATGCGCACTCGTTGGAAGAGTCGGCAATCTGCTTTATAGTCGTTTACCTATAATTGGATGCATGATTTATGAAAAAAAATCCTAGTAAGTTTTAAAATTTTCAGTAAATTAATTAATTGATTTTTGTCGTAATTTTTTTTTCAACTGTTATTTGTCATTTACATGGTAAATTGATTATTGATTTACTACATTAATGGTTATAATGTTAATGATTTACCTTGTAGATTTATACAGGTTCTTAGAGCCACACGGAAGTTGATGATGATGACTCATTCAAGTACTTTTTCTTTGCATTTGGTGCATCGGTTCATGGTTTTTAGTTTTGTCGACCCGTGAATCTGTGGATGGTACCTTTTTGAAGGAAAAGTCGCATGGACTTTGCTTCTTTCAACTGCTCAAGATGAGGATAATCACTTGTTTCCTTTGGCTTTTAGCATTGTTAAATCCGAGAATCATAATTCCTGGTCATGGTTTATGAGGCAGCTTCTTATTGTATATGGCGTTCGACAAGACATGGTGATTGTGTCTGAAAGACACAAATCCATTCAGAAATCGTTTAACAAAGTGTTTCCCAAAGTTCTTTAGGTGTCTTGCATGCAACGTTTGTGGGGTAATGTTAAAGCACAATTTGGAAGTAGTCATATTCAGCCTCATTTTTACAATTGTGCTAAGGCATACACCCCCCGGGAATTTGATTTTTGGCTCTTGTCTACTGGTGATCGTAAAATTAAGAAGTATTTGCTTGATGCGAATCCTGAACTATGGTCTCGTAGACATATTTGGGGTAAGAGGTTTAATATCATGACTACCAACATTTCATAATGTTTGAATGTTGTATTACATGAAGCAAGAGGTTCGCAGGTTGCATATTTGTTATTGAGTTATCGGGACCTTATTCAAAGATGGATTGTTAAGAAGCGGAAGCCTATTCCGAAAATGATGTCTGGATTAACTGATATAGGTTATCAGACTTTGAAGGATGCTCAAGAAGCTGCGCGGTGTATGAATGTAAGTACAATTTTTTTTTTTCAGAATTAGTTAATTATATTATCATTTACTCGGTTTATTTAACAATTTTAATTTATTAGGTTAATGCTATTAATGAGAATCAGTTTGAAATTGTGGATGGGGCTATGCGTAAAGTTCTTGATGTTGAAAAAAAATGATGGACTTGTCGTTTTTGGCAACTTGAAGATTTACCTTGTTCCCATGCGTGCGCTGCATTGTACCGTAGGAATTTATGCCCTATTGACTATGTTTCTCCTTACTTTAAGCAAGATTTTTTTAGTAAGACGTATGAGCAAGATGTCCTCCCTATTTCACACAAAGGTGATTGGGGTTTGCCTCCCAAAGAAAATGTGATCATACCTCCATGTCAGAAGCGGCAAGCTGGGAGGCCTAAGGAGAATAGATATCGATCAAAAACTGAAAGTTTCACCCCTACGTTCAACGTTGTGGTAAATGTGGTCATAATGGCCACAATAAGCGTGGTTGACAATAAAAAAAGATATCTAGGTCATGTTTTTGGATTTTTTTTCTCGTTATTTTCTTGTTGTTGAACGATTTGTTTTTATTGATTATTTAATGTACACAATTACTTCTTTAGTTTTGTGACATTTTTTGTTGGAATACAGCGTTTATTGTTGAAATTTCCTAATTTTTTTTAATTACAGATGTTAATTTCATTTAGGGTGTTAATGAAACGTTAATTTACTTATGTTTATTAAGTTACTAGAAAACGTAAATTAAGTAAATTACTATTCTTTTCGACGTGTTCTTTCCTGAATTTTTTTGTCGATTTACTGATTTTATTGTCGATTTACCTTAGTAAATTACGTTCCGGAATTTAATTAACCATTTTAATCAAACAAAATATTTTTATATCAATAAAACCCAATAATACGTGAAGGCTTCAAATGTTGATGTTCCAAAATATAATTATCTAAAATACTTATAACAAATTCTTATAAATACTTGTTCCAAAAGCTAATTTATTTAATTCTCAAAACATAACCTTCTAATTAACATAGTTTCAGTGATATTACAGCTTCAATTATATTGCTAAATCGAACAATGGCTGTTTGCGTTTTAGCCTTTTTTATGTTTGTTTCTGCAGTGTATGGTGTCTTGTGGTATACTGATTTGCAGACTTTCCTCTTGGCCCTTCCACGCATCCTTTGATTTTCTTCTTGTGTTGGAACCTTTTGTAAAAAAAAAGAAACATTTCAGATCTTATAACTTGTTTATTTACTCAATTAGAAAATAAATTTACAAGAATCAAGACATGGTATTACCTTATGTGTTGGTAATTTTAGCAAAAAATTCGCTGGCTTTCCTTTTTTGTTGTTATGGATGGTCTCTTTAACTTGTTGTACCTGTACAGTAGTTTAATCATTAAAATTTATATATTACAATTTACAAAATACAATCATCCATAATATAGTATATACCATTAAATGTACCTTATTATTTGGAGACCACTCTTTTTCAACATTCAATCCGCGGCGGAGACGTTTAAATCCCTTCCCTTGCTGAGTATCTTAAACGTTAGTTTTCTGTGTTTTTTCATAAAAATTCTTGTTAATATCCATGTCCAAAACGTCATTTACAGCAAATATCCAATCATCTTGTAGCAAACGTAATCTCTCATGTTAATAAACATGTAAGATTCATCTATTTAACAATTAAAAAAAATATTATATTTATATGTAAATGTATATATACTGGTGTCATATTCGCTGCTTCTCCACTCCTATTAATGGTGATATATCTTGATTTATGTTACCATTGTTTGGATGTGGTGTAACAATCGGATCATCTTTCTCTCCTATATCTCTATCCTTCAGTTTTTTAAACTGAAAAACTTACGATGTTAGTAATTTCAAGTTAAGTATATTCATTTAAATTGAATTTGTTTAACATATCTTACCTTTCCGTTTGGATCTGGTGTCACAATAGGATCTGCCTTTTCTCAATCTTGTCTATCCTTTTTTTTAAAACTGATTAACAATTTACAAAGTCAATACACACAAGTTAATCATTGATATTTTAATTATTTTTGTAAATAATTTACCATTTTGGTTAAAGTCACTTGGTCCCGTACTTCTACTATTTTTCTCATTCCCTTTTCGGTTTGAAGTTTTCGTTAAGGTTCATTAACCTGAAAATCAATACACAGTTAATTTAATATAGAAACATACGTAAGAAATCATAGTGTTGTTTACCGATGGATTGATTGGTTCATTGATTTGCAATTTGAACCTTGGAGATGTTCTTGTTGGTTTTATTGTCGTTTTCATGACGATTTATGGACCACTAACTTTTCGCTTTCCATTTTTATCAACTTTTGTTGGGTTGTTTGGTTTTGTATGCGCCATATCCCCAACCTCATTTATATCAACATTGGTTCTTGTCTCATTGTCCTTTGAGATGTTTGTGTCATTAATCGTTTTTTACTTTGTTGCTGCCTGTAATAATTTTCAATTGTTATCACGATTAATTTTTATTTTTAACAGATTCAAGCAAGTTTTAGTATATACCTTGAACTTTTCAAGATCATATCCTTCCAAATAGACATTAGCTATGTCGAGCATCACATTGCATGTCTCATGGCATTTGCTCACTTGCTGTATAAGCACCTTGATCGCCAATAGAGTCTCATCCAATTTATCGTAAATAGCTCTCATCTCTGATAAGGTCACATTCGCGTCACGTGATCGTGAGAAGTTGGCTACATTTGGTTTTGATGGTGGAGTTTTGGTACTTTGTTTTGCCATCTCGACACGGTGCTCATCCAATTATGGACCTCCCATGTCCAATTCTTCTTCATTAGTTGAGAGGATATTAATCTCCAACTTCAGTTTACACAGTTAATTTGTTAGTAATTTACTAGAAACAATAGAACTTAATTAACTAAAAATTGAAATAATTGTTACCTCTTCATCCATGAAAATATGTTTCTGATCATGAGTTTCTGCATTGAAGTGGTAGGACCACTTAAACATCCTTGGAAATGTCTTTGTTTTGGTGGATTTTGCAAATCCATTTTCTTCAAATGCGAGAATAAGCTCGTAAACCCATGCGATTAACGGGTGTAAAAATCCGTCAATGTTGAATCCTGTTTTACTACATGAAACCTTGATTCTTTTGAAGAATTCGCACAAGCGTAGGAAGCTGTCCCTTCCCCATGGATATTAAGCTAACACGTCGTCATCGGTGGCCATCTTTAATATTCGGTTTGATATAACTTGGTTCCATTCTCGTGGAAATATTAACAACTCTATGATAGCTAGGTTGATTAATGCCAATCGTTCTTCGTCTTTACCTCCAAATTTACCTTTTAACATGCCTAAGAGGATGTGTGTTTTCTTCAATGGATTTCCAATGATTAAGTCCTCGTCGATGGTTGGAATTTCATTACAATTTAAACCTATAAATTAAAAACAAATTATAATTGTCAGTAAATTAATTAGTTATAGATTTACACAGATAGTATTAATTCAAAATCACTTACCGGACATTAACTCGAATGGTTTGATTGTGAATCGGTGAATTCTTCCTCCTATTCAGAAGTGTAGCTCATCAATTTTTACCCGATTCAACCTGGCTGAGTACCAACATATGCACCAACCTTTTCGGGAATACCTCGCCTTTTAGATGTTGGAAGTGGAAGAATGGTGATTTCTCGAATTGTTGTTCTGTGTTAAGTTCCCATAATATTTGTCTCATGGCGGTGAAGTTTTTGTGGACTATTATTCGTTGGTCGAGGTTCCAGTCTTTTAGTTCTATTAAATATGTCCCAACCTACAACATTGTATAAATAATAATCACATTAATTAACTTGTTAAATCATCTACTAACAAATTAAGTGGTAAGCAAATGAGCAGCTAAACAATAAAATCTTTTCACGTCATGATCTAAGGTTTCTTTATGTCATCGACCTCTTTTTTTTCAACGCTCATATCTCCTAGTTTTTTCTTTTTTTTGTCCATTTGATCACGACTTCAACAATTCATGCACATTATCCAACATTATTAATTAAATTTTCGATTAACAAATACAATGAAGATGAATCACGTGCATACCAAGAAGTAAATTGTAAACACATCTAGGATTTTTATTCACATTATTATATTTTTTTTGTAAATCGATGCTGTGAAAAAAAATCATTAACTAAAATATGCTTTTCGATAGTTGAAATATTATACTACAATTTTGTAAATCGATTTTGAAATAATGATTTATATTCGAAATCATTTTTTTGGATGCGCATATTCTTTCGTGGAAAAAAATAAATAATCTATCAAAACCCTAACTCCATTATTGATTTACTATAAATAGTTAAAATCCTATTTTTCAAAAATATTTCGCGGTATTTGTTGAAAAAATGACGAACGTACGTTCGGATTCCCATATTTCAAATTTTTTATGGATTGTTAAATCATTTTTTGCAAAAACATTTCTGGGTTTTATAAAATTATTTCGTGGGAAAAAAATGATGAACCCTCTTCGAATACTCAGATTAAATATGGATTTACTGTTTTTGAAAACATGCATGAATCGGTTTACTTACTTGTACCCTTCGTCGACGTTATGATTTCTTCTCGGTGTTCGAGATGGCTTTTGGAAAGAGAAATTTTTTGGACGATTTTGTTGCAGAGAATCTACTCGGTTGGATTTTTCTCTTTCTTCATTAATGAATTTACAAAAGTATATCAATCCCGGTTTATTAGCTCACGTGTAACCGTGTAAATTGGTTTTTTATTTATTTTTTATTTTGTAATTAGTATTCGTTTGGGCGGGAGAATTTTTTTGGGTTTTTTGGGAATGAAAATTTGGCAAAATTGATTTACTAGACTTTTACCAAAATTTTACAAAACGTTGGACAAATTGAAATTAGGAAACCTATATAGGGCTATACTACACAATTGTCTTTTTTTATTTTGTTATTAAAAGAGTGTTGCTAAGGTTAAACAACGGAGTTTGGCTTAGTGGTTGAAAAATAACATTCGGTTTATAAATCGCCGCTACTAGAAAATTATAATTGTTTGATTTCAGGTCAAACGTTTACTTTTAAATAGAAATACAAAAAACGTGATATCGATGGTAACCTAGTACTAATATCACATGACTTAGAGGTAAAAAGTCGTGGAGTCGATCTGTACCCGTAGCGAAACTGTCTAAAAAATAGAAGTACAAAAATTAAGTTTAATGTAGATATTTCATAAATTTTTGAGGTTATAAAATGAAATTTCTAAAATGATATATCTCTTGTTTGCACACCTTTTGAATGTATGTCCAATAAAAGAAATGTTCTCTGGCGAATAGTCCAAACTTTGTGGGCATTTATTCAATCAGGCAGAGAATTTAGCTTTAAGGCTTTGCTTTTCAATTAGTGAACTTTACACAAATATTAACAATCTGCGTTTCCCAGAGCATCAATTCTCCTCGTCTTTTGTACACATTATTGAAACCAGAGTCCATCCATATTTTCCTTGCGCTCTCTGCCAGAATTCTATCGTCCCTTATTAAAGAAAAACTCAATAACGTGCCTTCGATTTTTCCTCGTAGAAACCCGAAAATGGAAAAGATACAAAATAAAAAATATTAAAAAAAGTTATAGAGCATTATATCAGTGATATGACAGAGAACAATATAATTGTCCAAAAGCATAAATAAATCTCCTTACTGGACTACCAACTGAAGCTTCTAGTGATATTTTAGAGATTAGATGGCCCACATCGTCCGTACCGTCATTACAAAAGATGTTTACAGTTCATAAATTTCACGGTACAAAAAGCTATCTAAATTTATGACCGATTTATTATATGTTATATCGCAACGCTAGCGGTAATTTCATTATAAGCAAATGAAAGTTCGTAAATGTTATGAGCAACTTATGCATGAGGAGCTACATGCCTCGTTAACTAAAAACATCATTTAAAAACGTAAAAGTTAGTATACATTTTATGGTAGAAAACATTGCTGCTAATACGAAAAGCCGCTTGTACGAATTCCACGAAGAAAAATCTGTAATAGAATTCATTTCTGCAATCGAAAGAATGTGATTTTTTTACTTTCTACGCGGGTCTTGGACATTTATAACAGTAAGGGGAGTTTCCACAGCGAGAACGAATCATGTCGGGGGAAACATAGCGCTTTTGGCGTATTTCGTCATTGTTCTAAACTTATTCGATGTTTTTGTAACAACAAAATTTGATATTCAATTATTTTGTCTAGACTATAAACTAATTTGTTGTGATAAGCAATGATTCTACGGCTGAAATTATTCACATCATAGTGAAAGTGTGGACAATAATAATCTCGTCGCTTTTTTTTAAGTGGTAGAAATTGTTTCCAGAACGAATAATATCTTATCGTTGTAAAGTTTGCGTGAACATTGATTTTGCACCGATGGAAAAATATGTGCTTATTCAAATTTGAAATGCGATTGATTCATAATTGAAATTCGAACTTTGAATTGAACATAATATTTCGAGCAAATAAATATTTAATGCTAAATTTAACCAATTACAATGTAGAATGTATAATCAAAAGAATCAATAACAATTAATTATGTAAAATCAACTTTTGCAAAACTGTCACGTCAAACAGTTGATTGACAAAATAGATTAAAATGTTTTACATTAGTTTAATTGGAACATTTTTTTTAATAATGTATAACACAATTGGGTTATTTTTTAGGGCTTTTTTGTTAGTTCACAACTCTCTCTCTCTCTATATATATATATATATATATAGACACACACATACACAAGTTACGAACGTGTGTATATATGAATATATGTATATATGTTTAAGTTTTTGTTGATTTTTGGTATGTTTTTATTTTGGTATAATAGATCATCGGAATACATATCATCAAAAGAAGAAGTCATCGGACTACATATACAATTCTGGCGGATAGGTCCACTTGCAGCAACGCCGAGCCGTCGAGAAAAACAAAGTTCGGGACGTTTCCTAAACCTATTCAAAGACGACTTTGTAGTTGAGTCGCCGGACTCAAATTTTGTAAAAATCTCACCGAAACCACCCCGAAAAGCATCGGCGACGTCCCCGAAGGTAACATTTGTGAGATGAGTTTTGTTTGTTGATTGATCAATTTTATTGACCATACAGGGTCTACATTGTTGACGATGTTGTCTACATTGTAGACGTCGTTGTTTACATTGTAGACAATGTTATCTACATTTTTAACTCTGGTTTAAACACTTTAAACTCTCAAATAGTTTACATAGAATGAGTACATTACAGACGATGTTGTCTACATTATTGACGCTAGATGCCTGTGTTCGAATAGGTCTAGGGTTAAGAAAAAATTATTATTAAAAGTTACTGGCGGAATATGAAAATTTATTTACTAGTAAAACAATATTACTAATCTAGGTAAAGTGCATGAAAATCATATTATTTAAAAACATTATTTAGTTACTTGTTACTAATCTTTTTTTAGGTTGATCTTTGAGAAGCATTAGGGAAGGTAGATCGTCTCGTCTTACTCGTTTGCTTCACAACTTGTCGTGAACTGGAGAAACCTAATATTTCTATTACAAGAGTCTATAGATGATTTAAGGATTTTTGTGTGGGCACAATTAAACACAATAACTCAAGAACAAGTCTATGAGCTAAAGAACTAATTTAAGCCTAATCTAATGAGGACTTAGGTGTCAAAATGAAAGAGGTATTTTAGAGAGAGAGAGAGATGAGTGGTCGGCCAACTACAAGAGAGAGCAAGAGAAAAGCTTATTTTCACATCTCTATGTGAGGCTCTATTTATAGGAGAATGAAATATAATATTTGATTTCCTCTCCTCTTTCCCTTGTACATGGTCGGCCAACCTATTGCATTTGTGAAAGAAATTTGGTTCATCACTTAGCACATTTGTTTCCTTCTCAAAGAAATTCATTTCCTGTTTATCTTTTTAATTCAAGGCAAAAGAATTCCTAGAAAAAATTTCTTCTCCTTTTTTATGTTTGGCCAAATTCTATCTACAAGGGGGAGCTTCTAGATGCTTCATTATTTCTTTTAAGACAATTCTTAAAATACCCATTGTAGAATTAATATTGCACAAATAATGAAATTAATTTCATAATGTCTCAAACGACTTCTCGGCTTTAGAAACTAATTTATATTTCAACCATATGAAAATATTCAAAATCCAATTTTGACATTCATATCAATTTATGTCCATATGAAAAAAATACCCTTTATACATTTTCCGAGAAAACGTCTAGTTCAACACTTGAACTATTGACTTAGTTTCTAGTTTAACAATCATACTCTAATGACCTGTAATAGTGATCTTATGGATCAAAATGAACAAAATTTGAACTACTATAATTGGACTCAAAAGTTCAGAAACTTTTGCCAACGTATTAGCTTAATGTAAACTGACTCCATTAAAGAGTTGACACTCAGAATCTCTTGGTTCTAATGAATTTATTCACAATCCAAGTAATAGAGCATGAGGTGATATACATTGCATTTCAACAATCTTGTACATGAATTCTATATCTATGAGAACTTCACAAAGCTAGTTCATGACATCTTCATAACTTAATATCTCACCAATTAGTCTAGTCTAGATGTCAAAGTGGACCTAGAAATTGACTTTCTCAAATGAGAAGATGTAAGCTATGAAATGACATGTCTCATTTCAGGATTTAGGTAAGCACGATGCAATTCATACATAGTGACCTTGAGACAGAAGAGGTTAAATGGTTTGTTCTTACATTGTCTCTAAAGGTGCACTGGTCAATTCAGTATCTTCGGAAGATAAATTGGAAGAACTATAGAGTTCCTGACTCTCTATGTCTCGTAACCAGACATCATAGATTATTCCTACAATCATACTAGGATCAATGGTCCATTAATCTTAAGATATTGAATATTTCGTTTTAAGCAAACCATGAAGAGTTTGTTCACGCAAATCTACATTTGTCTCTTCATACGTTGTTAGGCTTGATTAAGGAGTATAAGACTATTGATATCATAAATCTTCAAACAAACGAAAAAGGGGCGAACGAACGTTTTAATTTTTATTAATCTAATCAGCAAATTAGAATAAGGACTCATGAGATATTTATATTATATCGATATGTAAATAAATAATCTTCTTGTGGGAATCTCTGCCAACAGCCTTCTCTCGACGTCTATTATATGTTATATTTGTAGACTTCTTGGTCTACAATATATTTTTTTTGTAGACTATATAGTAGACTTTCCGGTGTACGACATAGGTATATTATAGACTTTACGGTCTACAATAGAGGTCTATTGTAGACATCAGCGTCAATAATACAAACATCATCATCAACAACGTAAACATTGACGTCAATAATGTAAACATAAGCGTTAACAATATAGACTAGAGGGTCAACATTGTATACAAAATCGTAAACTCGTACACAACAACACAAACATTGTGACATCATGTCAAAATGAATGACCTTTGTTGACATGTAATATTAATTTTGGTATTTTTTATGCAACAATGACATATGTTTATTTGTTATTTAAGTATAGTGGATCTTGGATTGACATTCGCCGATTTCATGAGAAAAGATCATTTGAAATTTTGGTGTTGTTATATAAACTTTGCTAGTTTGAAGCAAGTTTTTTACGCGGATTTACGCAAATCACCATCCGGTCATACATTTGGTATTGCATATGCCATGATTCGTGTTGTGAAATGAGTTGAAAGATTATTTATATTTGAGGAGCAACATGAAACCTAAGTTGAATAATTTTTTAACGAATAATGGAAGGCGAAGAGAAATTGTCAGATTTTGATTCTCTAGGTGTTGGATCTACTCCAAAGAATCGTGACTCTGGTTATGTTGAGAATCATTATAGACGACTTTATAAACATGCCATCTATAGTCAAGTGTCATTTGGTCCTCTCTGGTACGATTGGTTTGAAAAAATTTAGGTTGTCAGAGTCACAAGAAACAACATCTATCATCCTCCTCCGACACCAAGTACGTCTCCTCTACCACCACAAAACTCTCCTCCACCGCAATGACCACCACAACGATCCCCACCACCGCAATTACCACAACCAGCGCCGCTATCCTCACCACATCAATCCCTTCCACCACAATCCCCTCCGCCGCAATCACTACAATTCCCATCATCCACTTCGTCGAGGAGCAAGTCTCCCACCTTTACAAATGTAAAGTCATTCACCATCACCACACGTTCCAAGTTCATCGACTACGATTAGAGATAACCAAAGATTCCCCTGAAGTCATTAGAGAAGTTCCATCGGAGAATACGACGTAGTCGATGTCTGTGTAACGAACCTCAATGGGAGTGTCTTGCCATTCTCCGTATACGATCAGAATGGCCCCCCGAATTCCTGAGGTGATGATGAGACTGTTGAAACTCAAAAATGCAATTACAATTGACGATCACAGCTTCGTCATTACCGAAGACTAAGAGAATAACTTTTGAAGGTTCAAGAAAGAAAGGAAGCTTATCGACAAAATCCTGATTCCATTTAGTAGACGATTTGTTACAAACACGACAAAATAGTAATTTCTCCAGATCACCTTTGATGCGAGTAGAACTCTAAATAGTCATTTGGGCTATGAATTCCTCTGAAACAAATAAGAGAGTCATAGAAGATATACAAAACATTGTTTTAGAATGAAACTTTAAATGGAATATGAGTCTGAGTCTGAGTCTGAGAGAGAAGACCTTGCAACTTTCAAAAAGTTGGAAAAACGGAGACCATGATAATGAAAAATTAAACAGAAATTTGAAACTCACATCACGTGTAGAAGTACGTTATATTTTAATTTCCAATCAACTTTTTATTAAATAAACTAAGAAAATAAAATAAAATAAAATCATATCTTCAAGTATACATCTCTATGTAACTAACACAAATAAAATACGACGTTCCACTTTAAATATTTTCTTATTTTCCAGTTCCAAACACGGGTTAGATGTTAGAAGAATACAAAACATATTATTATTATTATTTCAACTACAAAACATATAATTGTTATTTAACCTACAAAGCATATCATCGTTATTTCAACTTTTAAGAATACATTAACAATACTACAGTAGCTGGAGTGGCACCCATAGAAACACAAAATGGATGCAATGGAAACATGTTAATAGCATCCATGTTTAATAAAGATGACGTCCAGTTTTTTTTTATAAGAACTGTGGGCGGTACCACGGGAGAATAAAAAAATTGCCCTCACGTAAAATTGCGGAGGAATATCGTTGTTACATTGAGGACTAATAAAATTGATGTCGTTAACAGTCTCTCTAACAACACAAGGAACGGCCAATTCCAACCACGGAGTGCTCGAATCAAAATAAAAATGAATACAACTAAGAACATGAGGAGCCCTTTTACAACCCCGAGTGTGAAATAAAAAATTTACACTCTCAACCCTAGGGTGAAGCAACAAATATCATTCAAAACTATACCTTACTCCGTAGCAGGCGATGAGAGCTCCGAACGGCCGATATCACCTCAAGACAATCTGTTGAATCACAACACGCGCCTAACCCATCTAAAGAGCAAAAGACATACCTTGAAGAGTCGTCATAGCCTCCATAATATGGGGCGAGAAGCTAAGGTGCACCATCTTTGTCTCCGATCCGAGGATGTCACCGTTCCAACCCCGCACCACCACCCCAAGCCCAATACATATAAGAAGAACCGCCGCGTAAACCGAATTAGCCACCACTTTGTCTGAATGAGGTCTCCAAATTGTCGCACTAGCTGACCTGGTCTCATTCTTTTGACTTGCACACGCAGAGCGGTAGTTTTCCAAGGATCTCTCTGACCATTCGACGAGATTGCCTGGATTCCAACTCCTTTTTCTCGCACAAACTTCATTTATGTGATTCCAAGGTTCCCAAATAATAATAAGAAAGAATTCAAGATCGCATACCTCAACTTTGGAAGAGGCAATAAAAACTGTCCTGATCGTATCTCCGTCCTTAAACCCCTTCACCAGCTATTTGAAGCCCACAATCTTCCACGCCTTCTTGGCCCATAAACATTCCCATAAAGTATTAAAAATCGACTCCTTCCCTTTCTCGCAAATCTGACACTAGGAGTCCATCAAAACATGTCGATGCCGCAGAATAGTACAGGTTGGAATCCAACATTGGTACACCCTCCAGATGAAGGACGTAACCTTAGGTGGAATTTCAAGCTTCTAAATACTATTCCACTAATCAATATTACCTGATTGGCCCGACGTACCCATAATGGACCGCTTCTTCGACGCTATAAGATATCTGTTTTTGACTGAATACTCTCTGTCTTTTGCGTAGTGCCAGCGAAGCATATAGGGACCTTCTCCTCGACTCTCGGGAATGCTCAAAATCGTCTCCACATCCTCAGGAGAGAACATCACCTCGATAAGGGGAATATACTATGCCCATGTGATGTCTTTAAGCTCAGAAACCCTTATCTCGTCCAAAATAGGGGGCATCGCTAAGTCTGAAAGTTGGAATCCATATTTCACGTATAACCAAGGTATTTTCCCCATCCCCGATCCTTAACCTAGATCCGCGCACAATAATCTCTTTTCCCCAACAGAGACTCCTCCAACGGTAAGAGCCGAAAGGATTACATGTGGCATGAAGGTATCTCTAGTGAGAAAGTAACATTGTTGAAGGACCCGGCCACGAGGTTGTATGGATGATGAATAAGGCCCAACATTCTTAGCCAGTTGAAGTCTCCAATGTCCCTGAAACCGAGGCCTCCCTAAGATTTGTGACGAGTAAGCTCACTCAATTTACACCAATGAATCTTCTTCTTTTGCCCTGGATCGCCCCACCAAAAGCTAACAATGGCTCTAAGGATCCCCTCGACTAGACCCTTAGGAAGGCGAAAGCAGCTAACTACAAAAGTCGGCATGGCCTAAAGGACAACTTTAATGAGGGTTTCCTTGCCTGCCCGCAAAAACGAGAGGTGTCTCCAAGAACTTATCCTTTTCGAAACTCTCTCTCTCTCTAACAAACGCGAAGATGTCCATTTTCTCCCTTCCGACTGCTGTAGGCAAACCCGGAGAGCGGTTGTGGCAATTGGTAACAGACACCCCCTACCGGAGAGCGAGCTTAGCACCTAAAGCTTTATAATAACTAGACCCAAATATCATATTTATAAAAGTTAATTGTCTGACATGATGCCACAGAGTACTCTGTAAGACAACGTGCCCCTTTAAAGAATTCCTCAGGATTGGCGTAAATAACTCTTTGCTCGGAATTTGAAAACTAGTGGTTCTTGACCAAATTATTGTTGGAATAGGTCTAGGGTTAAAGAAAAATTTATCATTAATCATATTAATGGCGGAATATAAAAATTTCTTTTAGAAGTAAAACAATTTTTACTAACCTAGAAAAGAGCAGATACATGTTATAAATTAAAAGCATTATTAAACCTACTTGAATACGAACCTTTCTTGTGTCTTCAAACTTGAAGTGTCTCGGGAAAGGTAGATCTTCTCTTCTAGCTTGATTCCTTCAAACCTAAACAAGAACTTGAGAAACCTAAGATTTCTATTACAAGAGTCTATAGAGGTTTAGAAGGATTTGTTTGAGGGCACAATTAAACAATATGAACCAAGGACAATTCTTGGATCATAAGCTAATTCTCTAGATCAAGTATGGATCTAAGTGCAAAATAAGAAGAGTATTTTCTAGAGAGAGAGAGAGAGGGTCGGCCAAAAGAGGGAGAGAGCAAGAATAAAGTTTAACCTTCACATCTCTATGTGAGGCTCTATTTATAGGAGAAAGAAAAATCAATAAAGGTCAATTATTCATTCATGAATGAATAATGTATTCATGACACAATATTTGATTTTCCCTTCCCCTTTCCCTCTTAGTTTGGCCGGTCATACTCCTTGCATTAGTGAGGAAATTTGTTTCCTCACTTAGCACATTTGTTTCCTTCTTAAAGAAATTAATTTCCCTTTTCCTTTTGGTTAATTATCCTTATAAGAAAAAGGAAATAAAACTCTCCTCTTGATGCACTACTTTGGCCGAACTCTACCTAGGGGAGGAGCATCTAAATGCTTCCTTATTTTTTTAAGACAATTCTTAAAATATCCATTGTAGAATTATAATTGCACAAATAATGAAATTAATTTCATAATGCCTTAAACGACTTTTCGGCATTAGAAAATAATTTATATTTTCAGCAAATGAAAATATTCAAAATCTTATTTTCACATTCACATCATTTTATGTCCTTGTGGACAAAAATACCCTTTAGACATTTTCCGAGAAAAAGTCTAGTTCAACACTTAAACTTATTTTGACTTAGCTTCTAGTTTAACAATCCTACTCTTGACCTGTAATAGTGACCTTATGGATCCAAATGAACAAAGCTTGAGCTTCTATACTCGGACTCAAAAGTTCACAAACCTTTTCCGAATATTAGCTTAATGTCAACTGACTCCACTAAAGAGTCGACACTGCGAATATCTCGGTTCAAATGAATTTATTTTCTACTCAAATTCAACTTAATTATATTGAGCGGATCCATTGAATGTTATCTATGTTTACCCTTCATGAATATCATCAACTAGATGGGATTTATAAATATACCATTTTACCCTTCTAGTTGTTATTTCCTCAACTCCTTTAGTACTTGTGAATAAGTTAGAAACAATGTATTGACGAGGAGCTAATAGGTCACATTGTTTCATCCAAATAAAGTCGCTACTTAAATTTGGACACTGCGCAGTTCATTTATTCACAATCCAAGTAATAAAGCATGAGGTGATATATATTGCATCTCAGCAATCTTGTACATGAATTCCATATCTATGAGAACTTCACAAAGTAGGTTCATGACATCTTCATAACTTAATATCTCACCAATAGGCCTTGTCTAGATCACACAATGGACCTAGAATTTGACTTTCTCAAATGAGAGTATTAATGCTATGAAATGACATGTCTCATTTCAGGATTTAGGTAAGCATGATGCGATTCATACATAGTGACCTTGAGATATAAGATGTTAAATGGTTTGTTCTTCTATTGTCTCTAAAGGCGCACTGGTCAATTCAATATCTTCGAAAGACAAACTGGAAGAACTATAGAGTTCCTAACTCTCTATGCCTCGTAACCAGACATCCTAGATTCTTCCAACAATCATACTGGGATCAATAGTCCGTTGATCTTTAGATTGCGAATATATCGTTTTAGTCAAGCCATGAAGAGTTTGTTCACGCAAATCTACATTTGTCTCTTCATACATTGTTAGGTTTGATTAAGGACTATAAGACTATTTAATATCATAAATCTTCAATCAAACTAAAAAGGAATGAATGAACGTTTCAACTTTTATTAATTTAATCAGAAAATTACAAAGATTTATATATTACATCAATATGTAAATAAACAATATTCTAATAAGGACTTTACGAAGATTTATATATTACATCAATATGTAAATAAACAATCTTCTAATAAGGACTTTACAAAGATTTATATATTACATTAATATGTAAATAAATAATCTTCTTGTGGGCATCTCTGCCAACAATTATAGGTACGTAAGTTAGCAATTGGTTTTAGCCCAATCATATACCGGATGTGTCATTTATGACCTTTTATGTCCGAAGTGTACGGCAGTCCGCGAGACCAAAATTTTGTATCCGAATTTTGCGACTCCTAACTTCTTCCCCACTTATTGATGCTTTCGTGGCTTTCCGACGTTGTCGCACTCAACCACCATCAAGATGCCTTTAAGGAAGATGACATGAAGACGAAGATATTAGTTTTAGGAGATTTTTAATCTCAAAAACTTTCAAGTGCAAAAGTGATGATTTATTAATCTCACACACTTTTGTTAGGAAAAATAATTTTAATAGACAAAAAGATCTGAGTATGTTTCTTGTGCCTTAGTACATTAACACTGCTCTCCCCTCACAAATATCGGTTTTAGGGCTCTTTTTTCTAGTGAGCCACTCTATCTCTATTTATTTATGAAAACGTGTTTCCTAAACGTATAAGAGTGGATGTGCCTTTTTCCAAAAAAAAATTAAGAGGGAGGGTTGCACTTATTGTTTGCAACTCACGATCCCCTAATTCCGAAAACTAAGTGGGAGGATTGTACTTATTTTTTGCAACCCACGATCCCCAACACTAATGTTAAGTGCATATGTCGCCAGACTTAGAGTCACCCTCGTGACCCTTTCTTTAATGAGAGTACTCCTAAACGCATTGCTCTTAACATTGCTTTTATAGCTACATTCAAAAGTGAAACAATGAGACAAGGCCTCTCCTAGGCGGATTATTTTCAAAGTAGATCTTGTTGAACTAAGTGGTTGGTTATGCACTTAAACTCAATCTCTAGTAATTCTTCCTCGAGGCCCTGCGAAAATATTTGAGTGATCAAACTTTTTTATAAGGTGGTTAGTCAAACCCTTATGTATTGACATCATGACTATGCATTAATGATGTGTCATTTACTTATGAAAGGTGAATCTTTGTGGCCTTCCCTCGAAAGAGTAAATTTTCATTATTTTTCATAACACCTTTGGATTTTTCTTGTCTAAATAAAATTGAACTTAAAATCCTAAAAAAAAGACTGATCATAAATTGTTTCAACTTTAAGCAACATGTCTCTAAACCCCATCTCTACTATCCTTTCCTCGAACAAAATGGAAGGTGATAACAGTTGGAATAGGTCTAGGGTTAAGAAAAATTTATCATTAATCATATTAATGGAGGAATATAAAAATTTCTTTTGCTAGTAAAACAATTTTTACTAACCTAGATAAAGTGCATATACATGTTATAAATAATCTAGTTGAATACTAACCTTTCTTGTGTCTTCCAACTTGAAGCGTCTTGGGAAACATTGATCTTCTCTTCTAACTTGATTCCTTCAAACCTAAACGAGAACTTGAGAAACCTAAGGTTTATAGTACAAGAGTCTATAGAGGTTTAGAAGGATTTGTGTGTGGGCACAATTAAACAATATTAACCAAGAACAATCCTTGGATCATAAGCTAATTCTCTAGATCAAGTATGGATCTAGGTGCAAAATAAAAAGGAGTATTTTCTAGAGAGAGAGATAGTGGGTCGGCCAAGAGCAAGAGAGAACAAGGCAAAAGCTCAACCTTTCACATCTCTATGTGTGGCTCTATTTATAGGAGATGGAAAAATCTATAAAGGTCAATTATTCATTCATGAAAGAATAATGTATTCATGACACAATATTTTATTTTCCCTTCCCCTTTCTCTTTTAGGATGGCCGGTCATACACCTCAAGCAAGGAGGAAAATTTGTTTCCTTACTTAGCTTATTTATTTCCTTCTCAAGGAAATTCATTTCCCTTTTCTTTTTGGGTAATTATCCTTATAATTAAAGGGAAATAAAACTCTCCTCTTTATTCTTGTTTGGCCAAATTTCTACCTAGGGGGGAGCTTCTACATGCTTCCTTATTCTTTTAAGAAAATTCTTAAAATACCCGTTGTAGAATTATAATTGCATAAATAACGAAATTAATTTCATAATGCCTCAAACGATTTTTCGGGTTTAGAAAATAAGTTATATTTTCATCATATGAAAATATTCAAAATCTTATTTTGACATTCACATCATTTTATGTCCATGTGGACAAAAATACCCTTTAGACATTTTCCGAGAAAAAGTCTAGTTCAACATTTGAACTTATTTTGACTTAGCTTCTACTTTAACAATCCTACTCTAATGACTTGTAATAGTAACCTTATGGATCCAAATGAACAAAGCTTGAGCTTCTATACTCGGACTCAAAAGTTCACAAACCTTTTCCGAGTATTAGCTTAATGTCAACTGACTCCACTAAAGAGTTGACACTGAGAATCTCTCGGTTCAAATGAATTTAGTTTCTACTCAAATTCAACTTAATTATATTGAGCGGATCCATGTAATGTTATCTATGTTTACCATTCATGAATATCATCAACTAGTTGGGATTTATAAAATTACCATTTTACCTTTGTAGTTGTTATTTCCTCATCTCCTTTAGTACTTGTGAATAAGTTAGAAACAATGTATTGACGAGGAGCTAACAAGTCACATTTTTTCATCCAAATTAAGTCGATACTTAAATTTGGACACAACGTAGTTCATTTATTCACAATCCATGTAATAAAGCATGAGGTGATATATATTGCATCTCAGCAATCTTGTACATGAATTCCATATCTATGAGAACTTCACAAAGTTGGTTCATGACATCTTCATAACTTAATATCTCACCAATAAGCCTTGTCTAGATCACGTAATGGATCTAGAATTTGACTTTCTCAAATAAGAGTATTAATGCTATGAAATGACATGTCTTATTTAAGAATTTTAGGTAAGCATGATGCAATTCATACATAGTGACCTTGAGACAGAAGAGGTTAAATGGTTTGTTCTTCTATTGTCTCTAAAGGCGCACTAGTCAATTCAGTATCTTCGAAAGACACACTGGAAGAACTATAGAGTTCCTAACTCTCTATGCCTCGTAACCAGACATACTAGATTCTTCCAACAATCATACTGGGATCAATAGTCCGTTGATCTTTAGATTGCGAATATATCGTTTTAGTCAAACCATGAAGAGTTTGTTCACGCAAATCTACATTTGTCTCTTCATACATTGTTAGGTTTGATTAAGGACTATAAGAGTATTGAATATCATAAATCTTCAATCAAACTAAAAAGGAATTAATGAACGTTTCAACTTTTATTAATTTAATCAGAAAATTACAATGATTTATATATTACATCAATATGTAAATAAACAATCTTCTAATAAGGACTTTACGACGATTTATACATTACATCAATATGTAAATAAACATTCTTCTTGTGGGCATCTCTGCCAACAAGCTCCCACTTGATTGAAAGAAGATGAGAATAGTCCTTTATGCCTAATCCGTCTCGATGTCGGTCGAAGACCTTGTTGGATAGGGCCTTAGTGAAAGGATCTGCAAGGATTTCCACCGTTGAGACCTTCTTCACCTCCACATCACCGCGCTGCACGATCTCTTTAATCAAACGATATTTCCTCTCAATATGCTTAGAGCGCTTATGGCTTCTAGGTTCCTTTGAGTTAGCAACAACCTTACTATTACCACAATAAAGTGTCATGGAATCAGGCTGGCCGGTTGGCTGTCTGGTCAGAATCTTGTCTGTGACACTGTTGTTTTATCCAGAGGAATCTGACTACGAAACTTGGCAGACACATGGAAAAGACCTAGGGCTCGGTCCGTGTAAAAGGGCTTGGTCAGAAACTTGTCTGTGACACTGTTCTTTTATCCAGAGGAATCTGACTGCGAAACATGGCAGACACATGGAAAAGACCTAGGGCTCGATCCCTGTAAAAGGGCTTTAGCAGAAACCTCGCGAGTCGCATGTGGTGGCTTAGGCACTCCTTGTGTCCGGCGATTGTTGTCCAGCCAAAAGGCTGAAATGCGCCTCGTCGCTTTTCGCTCAATTTCTTCGCGTCCCAAGTGAATGCCTGCGTGCACAAAGTCACTCAAACAGCACAAGAAGAGTCAGAGATAATTCTCTCGGGTTTCTGGGAGATCAAGAGGGTGGGCTCGTTGATTCAACAACGAGAGAAGGGGAACACTCAAGAATCAAAATTAAAAATAAAGAAATGTTTTCTTGATTTTTCTTTATTTCTCTAAATCTCGGCCAAACACACAAGGGGGGAGGTCTGGTCGAAATTCACATTCTCTTAAGGTTAGGGTTTCACAAAATCCCTTTTATATATGAGAGAATGGGCTTCAGTTAGGTCAAAATCCAATTGTGACCCGTTAGTCAAACGTAAGCCCAAAGATCCTTTCAATGAGTTTTAAAATAATTTTTCAGCCTAATTCTCTTAATTATGGCCGACCAAAATTATATATTTTCTCCAAAAAATATTTGATTTATTTTTAAAATAATATTTAATTAATTTAGAACATCTCATTTATTTAATGACAAGTCATTAATTCTTTTCATACTATGCAAACAAGTACGAAACGAGAAAATATGTATCTTCATCTTTTATTTATTTGAATCATCAAATTATATTATTATCAATATAATAACATAATACGACTCATTAAATGTATGTAATAATAAATAACTAATTATTTATTGAATTACTTAGAAAATAATTTTCTTAGTATAAATCACAATTTATATTCAAGGACAAAATCAATCGTTTTAGTTCAACAAATATCGTCCGAGAGTCTATAACTGAGACCTTATAGACCCATATGAACGAAAGTTTAGAATAAACATCGGACTCAAAAGTTCACAAACTTTTTCCGTCTTTTAATTCTTAATATTAGTCGACTCCACTAAAGAACTAATATTGAAACTCTCAACGTTCAAATGCGTTATTTTCCGTTTGATGTGACAAAACAATTCTTCACACGATCCACAGAGTATTTTATAATATTACCCTTCATGTGTATCAGTAACTCAGAGGAATGTAAAATTACCGTTTACCCCTGAGTTATCATTGCACTAAGTCCTTTGTTATTTGTGAATGAGAAAAACATAGAGTGAGATGTCTTTACATGTCACATGTTTTAATCAAAGAATATTATATTCGATGAATACCAGTCTTGTTTTCTTCATTCACACTCTCGTCACAAATCATAGTGTGATACTAAACGCCAGGTCAGATGCAACTATAACTTAGCCATTACCTATTGAAAAATAAAATGTCATAAAGTGTCACACCGATTTTGCATTCACTTCAAGATTTAGGTAAGTACCAAAAGACCCCTCGTATGTGATCTTGAAGTTTCGAGTGATAAAACGATTTTATCTCGAGCTTCAGAGTATCACAGGTCTTATTCAATATCTTTTGTAAGATATCAAGGATAAAACATAGAGTCACAACTCTCTATATCACAAGATAAGATATCCTGCTTCATTCAAACAATCATTACTCAGAATCGATTGTCTTATCAATCTTTAGATTGCAAACTAATATTTTAAACTAGTCTCAAGAGGCTATGTTGTCAAGTCTGTACTTAGCACCCCTATCTTTGATGACAATTTCATAGCGTAGCAAACATACATAAACAAAAACTTAATCAAGAATGAATATTTAATTTTATTTAATGTTTCAGGAAAACAAAATAAAAATGTATTTATAATGTCTAATATCTCATTCGTGGGTACCAGGCCCAACAAATCCTGCATTGCTGACTCCATCATCGAAGCACAATACATGGCTGCTTGTAAAGCATCCAAAGAGGCTGTATGGCTTAGAAAATTCCTTAAGTATTTGGAAGTTGTTCCGAATGTCAACGAGGCCATGGAAATTTATTGTGGTAATAGTGAGGTTGTTGCTAACTCAAAGGAACCTAGAAGCCATAAGCGCTCGAAGCATATTGAGAGGAAATACCATTTGATTAAAGAGATCGTGCAGCGCGGAGACGTGGAGGTGAAGAAGGTCTCAACGGTGGAAAACCTTGCAGATCCTTTCACTAAGGCCTTATCCAGCAAGGTCTTCAAGCAACATCGAGACGGATTAGGCATGAAGGACTATTCTCATCTTCTTTCACTCAAGTGGGAGCTTGTTGGCAGAGATGTCGACAAGAAGATTGTTTATTTACATATTAATCTAATATATAAATCTTTCATAAAGTCCTTATTGTAATTTGCAGATTAAATTAATAAAAGTTGTATTCTTTCATTCCCTTTTTAGTTTAGTTGAAGATTTATGATATTCAATAGTCTTATAGTCCTTAATCAAACCTAACAATGTATGAAGAGACAAATGTAGATTTGCATGAACAAACTGTTCATGGTTTGGTTAAAAACGATATATTCAAAATCTAAAGATCAATGGACTATTGATCCCAATACAATTTTTGGAAGAATCTATGATGTCTGGTTACGAGACATAGAGAGTTAGGAACTTTATAGTTCTTCCAATGTGTCTTTCGAAGATACTGAATTGATCAGTGCACCTTTAGAGACAATGGAATAACAAACCATTAAACCTCTTCTGTCTCAAGGTCACTATGTATGAATTGCATCATGCTTACCTAAAATTCTGAAATGAGACATGTCATTTCATAGCTTTAATACTCTTATTTGAGAAAGTCAAATTCTAGATCCATTACGTGATCTAGACAAGGTTTATTGGTGAGATATTAAGTTATGAAGATGTCATGAGCCAACTTTGTGAAGTTCTCATAGATATGGAATTCATGTACAAGATTGCTGAGATGCAATATATATCACCTCATGCTTTATTACTTGGATTGTGAATAAATGAACTACGTTGTGTCCAAATTTAAGTAGCGACTTAATTTGGATGAAAAAATGGGACTTGTTAGCTCCTCTTCAATACATTGTTTCTAACTTATTCACAAGTACTAAAAGAGATGAGGAAATAACAACTAGAAGGGTAAAATGGTAATTTTATAAATCCCAACTAGTTGATGATATTCATGAATGGTAAACATAGATAACATTACATGGATCCGCTCAATATAATTAAGTTGAATTTGAGTAGAAAATAAATTCATTTGAACCGAGAGATTCTCAATGTCAACTCTTTAGTGGAGTCAGTTGACATTAAGCTAATACTCGGAAAAGGTTTGTGAACTTTTGAGTCCGAGTATAGAAGCTCAAGCTTTGTTCATTTGGATCCATAAGGTTACTATTACAGGTCATTAGAGTAGGATTGTTAAAGTAGAAGCTAAGTCAATATAAGTTCAAATGTTGAACTAGACTTTTTCTCGGAAAATGTCTAAAGGGTATTTTTGTCCACATGAACATAAAATGATGTGAATGTCAAAATAAGATTTTGAATACTTTCATATGATGAAAATATAAATTATTTTCTAAAGCCAAAATATTGTTTGACGCATTATGAAATTAATTTTGTTATTTGTGCAATTATAATTCTACGATGGGTATTTTATGGATTGTCTTAAAGAAATATGGAAGCATCTAGAACCTCCCTCCTAGGTAGAATTTCGGCCAAAATATGCATCAACAGGAGAGTTTTATTTTGCTTTAATTATAAGGATAATTACCTAAAAGAAAAAGGGAAATGAATTTCCCTGAGAAGGAAATCAAAAGCTAAGTGATGAAACAAATTTTCCTCCTAGCTTGAGGTGTATGGTCGGCCATCCTAAGAGAGAAAGGGGAAGGGAAAATCAAATACTGTGTCGTGAATATTTTATTATTTCATGAATGAATAATTAACCTTTGTAGATTTTTGGTTCTCCTATACATGCACTTTATCTAGGTTAGTAAAAATTATTTTACTAGTAAAAGAATTTTTTATATTCCGCCATTAATATGATTAATGATAAATTTTTCTTAACCCTAGACCTATTCCAACATATGCGAGTCATGTTTGCGGTTCAAGGAGATGCTAAGAAAATGCTTCCATCATGGGATTGCTAGGGCATATTTTCTTGGCACATTTTATTATGGTCTTCTCACCCCAACGAAGAGCTTAGTAAACACCGTAGCGGGAGGGAATGCCCTCTCGAAGACACCATCCGAGTTCTATGAACTCCTTGAATAATTGGCGAGGGAAACCGAGTAATATCTCATGGAGCGCAGAATCTTGAAGCTCGAGCCAAACACGATTCATGCAGCATCGAGCAACTCGTCTAACGACTCAGACCTTTAGAGGATGATGTCGAATCAAATTGCACTTATCACGAAGGAAATGGCAAACTTCGACACTCAAGCTAAAGTCATACAAGCCACGATCGGCAAGCCATGTATTTGGTGCAATGGAGGCCATGCCATTGAAGAATGATCAACAAAGATTCAGGAAAACGCCAATTTTGTGGGCTACTACAACCGCCCAACGTTTCAAAATTCTAACATTTCATATACAGGCTTGAGAAATGACCATCCTAATATTTCATGGAGGCAACCGGTGAACCAAGCTCAAAGGCCAACACACGGAAATCATCATAACCAAGCGCAAAAGGTGTATCTAGAAGATCCAATGGAGACATTCATGAATTAAACTCGAACCGTCATTGAGAGTCAATCAGCCCAAATTTGTAGTCTCGAGACTTAACTGGGTCAATTAGCGTCATCGTTAACTGAGAGACCTCAAGGATCATTACCAAGAAACACGGAGGTCAATCCAAAGCAACAAGTAAATGCTATAACTCTGCATAATGGTTTGGTTTTGCAAAATGCAGCAAAAAATGCAGGAAAAGGATCATTGGATGCCCATGTGTATAGGTCGTCGCGACGAGATGAGATAGCAGCACGACGCGATGACGAAGACAACAATCGGGTCGTGAAGCGACAATCACCATTGTGACGTGATGGATAGTCAGGTCTGGAATGTGCCGCGGATGCAAATGAAGCCGGAACGTCCAAAATTGCGACGTTTCCTCAAGTACAAGTCACGTACCCTCAGAGGCTAAAGAATCTGAAACTCGACAAACAGTTCGGAAAATTCATTGAAGTATTCAAACAACTTCACATTAACATCCCTTTTGCATAGGCCATCAAACAAATGCCGAGCTGAGCCAAGTTATTGAAGGACATCCTCACTCACAAACAAAAGATTGAAGACTGCAGTACAATTTCCCTATCTGAAGAGTGAATCACAATCCTCCAAAAGAAACTCCCTCAAAAGCTTAAAGATCCGGGAAGCTTCGCTGTCCCATGTGGTATTGGCGAGTCTTATTTCGAGAAGCCATTATGCGACTTGGGAGCAAGCATTAACCTCATGCCTTACTCCATTTTCAAGAAGCTTGGAATAGGCAAAGTGAAACTGACACGAGTGACACTAAAAATGGCCGTCCGCTCAGTCAAATACCCTCGAGGAGTCATCGAGGATGTTCTTATAAAGGTAGATAAATTCATTTTTCCGACTGACTTTGTGGTTTTAGATATGGAGGAGGACAGAGACATTTCGATCATTTTGGGAAGGCCATTGTTAGCAACTGGAGGAGCACTAATGGATGTGCAAAAAAGGAGAGTTGAAATTGAGAGTGCGAGACGAGGAACTCATTTTCAACTTCTACAACTCGATGAAGTACCCGAAGGTTAGCGATGGCATAATTAGAGTGGACGAACGTGACAAAATAATCAACACTTACAATTACCGTTCAAAAAATCCACTTCAGAAAAGGTATGTTCAAGAGCTCGATGCGAGCACAAAGCGCTCGCGACCGCCGGACGTCGAGTGACTCGGTCGTTCTCTCGCAAGGTAGGTCTCATTTTTCCCTATGTATTTCAGTCTTTTTCAAATTGAGAAAAATGCTTAGTTTGAGTTTGGAGGGAGATTTAAACTGCGATCTATATAGTTTTTCATTTAAATTTTTCAGTTTTTTGTTTGACTTGTGGTGTTTGATAGGTTATTTATTATTTTCAAATTGATTGTTTCACATATGATTGTCAATGAGATTTTCAATTTTCAAAGACTTTAGGCTTAGGAGTAAAAATTCATGCATTTCTAGGAGGAAAATGAGTTTTGAGAATTTTTTTGTCACATAAACCCGAATTTTGTATATCTCGGAGTTTAGGAATGCTAGATGCGTATTATTTTTTAACAATTGAATTAAAATCACTTAACTTACTAGAACCTTCTCCAATTCCTAATCGAGGCGAAATTGAGTACACATTGATCTAGTAAGAATAATTTAGGCATTATAATAAGCCTTTCAAGCCAAAAAACCGGACCCAAAAATATTGAACACCATTTAGAACACGGTCACAAAAAGCCTAATATGGTTATTTTTCCCCTATCGGCCATGAAACCTGCTGCCACGCCGCAGATTGAGAGCAAGCAACATAACAAAATATTACGGTTACCAGTCACGTGGGCCATTCTTGTCCATTGATATTAACAATTCTATGATAGGAAAGCTTTACCTTATCGTTACTTAGTCAGAAAAAGCCTTGAGCCACAATTTTTATATCCCACAAAGAACCCGTTGATTTTTAGCGACTCTTGAGAACAAGTAAATTCGTTAGACTTTATTTGGAAAATAAAAGCGAATATTTAGTTGTTTGTAGAGATTATATATGTTCTTTGTAGAAATTTTTTTGTTCAAACACAACGACAAGTAGTAATCTTGTAAAAACATTATCTTTGGCTTCTTCTTCTAAAAATAAAAAAATATATATAAAAGAAAAAGAAAAAAAATTGAAAGTTGAAAAGCTTCTGTTGTTTGTTTTTGACGTGGTGTAGTTTAAATAGAAAGGCTATGTGAGCCAAGGATGGAGAAAATTTAAGAGATAAAGAGAGTTGTAAATGAGGAAAACACGTCTTGGGAAATAAGGTGAAAAAGTCAGAAATTCTCTAGTTCTTATTCGAGTCGCTAAGGTTAACCCTAGTCACTAAACATACCCTTCCGTCCCCTTGACCCGAGCCCAACATTACAATCCTCATAAGACCTTTTGACGAGCTATAAATGATTTGTGTACATTAGTGGAGATCAAGGAAGAGGAGGAGGCATATGGTAAGTCAAAACCGTAAATAGAAAATCTCAAATATATATTACCGTTTTTGTGATTTTATGATTTTGGTTGACAAGAATAAATTTTAGGTATCCAAATACGTTCGAGATAGGTAAACATTGCGAAACGGGTAAAGGTAGTATGATATTTTATTTTCTCTTATGAAATCTAACAGTTAACGAAGTGTTTAAAACCATGAATTTCTGCAGCCGAAAAGTCTTGAAAATAAAAAATAGAATGTAACCGTGGATCGATCGAAATACAATAATATTGAACCTATCATTGTGTTGTGTAGCTTTTATTTTTTATGTGTTCTTATTCTTAGTTATTTATTGCATTTTTGTTATTTTTGTTGCTTTAGGACAACCAAGAGTTCGGGTTTGAGGAAGTTTGATAAGCACATTTTATACGTGATTATTAGATGATCCTGAACTAAGAATTGATGTTTATCCTAACCTATTTTGATAGTTTTTTGTAGTTTGCTTTGCTTAGCTTTTAGAAAGAGAAATTTACACGGAGGAATGCGTGACAACTGAGAAGAATCGCGGAGACGGAGTAGAGACTGCGACAAGACTGTGGCAACCACGACACCACATTAGTTTTTTCTTCTTCCTTTTCCTGAACTAAGTTTGTTTATTTTTCATAGATTGATTTTCATGAATTCTTGTAGTTATTTTTTTTTTCTATTTTCTCCACCATCATCGTGAACTAACTCAATAGAGGGTGATGGTTGATCTTCTCTTAAATTCTGTTATGATTTTATTTTGAAATAGAGTTTTGTTTCGTTTCAATTCTGCGTTTTTTCTATCTTTGTTTTTAATGCTTGCATGAAATTGATCACTTTGTGTATGTTGTTTGAATTAATCAATTACTCTAGCAAGAGTTGATAAATTGAGCACCGTGATAGAGAACCTTGAATTACTGCGTTGTCTAGAGATAGGCGTAGAATTTAGGGATTCATCATGTGTTCTTATTGAGATTCCAAATTAGGATTTTAATCTTGAAACCAAGAGGTAAAAGTTAATTCTAATTTAGGATGTTAATTTCACTCTAGCGAGGGTTAGAAATATTAATTTGTGAACACGAATATTGCAAAACGAAATAGTAAATTAAACTCGACATCAAATAATTTTTTAAGGGAGAAAAAGAGAAGTGAAACCACACACTTGTTCGACACCATCCATCTTTAAACGTTTTTATTTAAGTTGTTTAGTAATTTAGAAATCAAAACCTTCACATATCATTCTCTCTTGATTTAAATTGTCGCATTGTTCGATTATCATTTAATATAAGTACTCGTTGGAACAAACCGTACTTACATTCTATAATACTTGAGCGACACCTGCACTTGTGCACGCGTTTTTTATTTAATTATTTGTGAATTCATTTTTTACTGCAATTTTAATCTGTGCTTAAAACTAATTATATCGACGTATTCGTGCGACTTTTCAGGTGTACGCAAAAAGACGGACCATGGACTATACTTTTGATCGATCTCAAAATAGAACATAATGATAGTATGCAATGAAAGCAGATGACACGCGATGGTTTATTTAAACGATTTTTTTAGGACATAACGATAGAACACGATGAAAAGCGATGAAACCTAATGGTATTTTAAGTTTTGATAAAATTCGATGAGAAAATATCGTCCCCGATGGTTTGTTAATTCATCATTGTTCATGTAAAAATTGATATGTTACGATGGAAAGTAAGGATGCGATTCGTCACAACATAATGATGAAAATGGATTATTTCAATATTATGAAAAAATTTTATATTACGGTAAGAGGCGATTATATATAATGATTTCCGATTGTCTTGATAAAAATCGAAATGTTGTGATAGGAGGGGTAAATTTTAATATACGTTTAAACTCCGATGGTTCAATATAGTTTTTTGATATTCTATGATGATTTAAGATTGTTTTAGATGTTTTCACATGGTGTTTTATTGATGTATTCAGGGTACATGAGGTATAACAGCACTTAGGTGAAAGAACATAACCTATGGATGTATTATAATGTAAAGACGTACAATGTTAAGCTTTCAAAGTATATCCCGTTCGAGGAACTTATAACTCTAGCGTACAAGATGTCATGTGTCGACTCTTTTAAGTTTAATTTGAAACTTGAAGTCTTGTACCCAGTTGAAATGATTTTTATGATATCGTTGTTTTGGAAAATGATGATGATGTGGTGTATTATATGAAGCACCAAAACCATAAGAAGTTTCCTTTATACATAACGGCTGAATCAAAAGAAGTTCCAATGAAGAAATTAAGAGAAAGAAAAAGAGAACTATGTCATAATTGAAGGTTCGCCTCGTCCCATTAAGGCTGAATATTCGCATTTTCCCGTTGTCTTCACCAAAGACGTCTTCGATGAAGAAGTATATCAAAATGAAGTTTGTAAGCAACACAGTAAAAGAGTTGATGAATGCACTAGTGAAGGAGATAAAGATCTCGAGTACACGGACCCTTTTTATGATTATGATGAGTTCGCAGATTAGTAGTAGAAGAGCCATCTTATGAAGATACCCCCTTCATAGAGTCTCAGCATAAACCGTACTCTTGCCAAACTCCCAAATTCACTGTCGATATCTTTATGGAAGAAGGACACACTCAGTTTCTAACTTCTTTGAGAGTAATTATGATATAACAAGTAGCTCCGAATAAATATATTTTGGGAAGTAGTTAGAGAACAAGAAAACGTTGAAACGGGAGGTACAGTTGTAAGCTATGCAACATAATTTTGAAATGATGGTGAAATCTTCATCGACGAAGAGGTGGCACGTCATTTGGAAGAATGATATGTCCACATGGAAGTTTAGAGGTGTTATGTAGTGGTCGGGCATGTTGGAGATTACAGTTTTTGAGAGTCAACACAGTTGCTTGCGAGATATTCGACCGAACGAGCATAAGGGAGCTGTGCTGTGGGTTATTAGTCACGTCTTCAAAGAGAAGTACAATATTAACTCGATGGCTTATTATTCAGCTCAAAACGTTAGAGAAGAAGTGAAGACAAGATGGGGCATTAACATATCGTACTTGAAGGCTTGCTGATCTAGGGAGAAAGCTATGGAATACGTGAGGGATACTCTTGAACAATCGTATCAGAAGGTATCGTCTTGGTTGTACATGGTAAAGGAGAAGAATCTTGAGACCTTGATTGACTTAGTGCTCGAAGGTGACAAGTTCAAGTATGCTTTCTTTTTACTTGGAACTTGTCAGATGGATTCTCTTCATCTCGTGCGATATTTATATTAAACGGTGAATTCTTGAAGAAAACATTCGCTGGGGACAGGTTCAAGACCGATCGTTTTTTAAGTGAGTTGTATAAGGCTACTTACGCCTTTTATAAGACATCATTTCTATCAGACAAGTACGACAAAAGGATGTCGAGATGGTGAAGTATCTTGAAGATGTGGGGTTTGATCAATGAGTGAGACCATATTTTCTTGAAAAGCGCTACTTGAACTCTATTTTCATGAATAATTTGTGTACTTTAATAATTTGCGTTCTTTGCTATAGGTACGACTTTATGACGAGTAACTATTGGCAGAGATGCCGCAAAAAAAATTGTTTATTTACATATCGATGTGATATAAATCTCATGAGTCCTTATTGTAATATGCTGATTAATTTAATAAAATATAAATCGTTCATTCATTCCTTTTTTGTTTGTTTGAAGATTTATGATATTCAATAGTCTTATAATACTTAATCAAACCTAACAATGTATGAAGAGACAAATGTAGATTTACGTGAACAAACTCTTCATGGTTTGCTTAAAATGAAACATTAACAACATTAAGATCAGTGGACTACTGTTCATAGTATGATTGTTGAAAGAATATATGATGTCTGGTTTCCAAGAATAAAGAGTTAAGAACTCTATAGTTCTTTTAGTGTATCTTCTGAAGGATGCAACAGATGCAACTTTGTCGCATCTAAATTCTAGGTCTTCTTTTAAAACAGATGGCCTCTTCTTTCTCTCTGAGATTTCTTTTCTTCTCTGTGATTTCTCTCCTCCACCTTCTCTCTCAAAAATCCGACCAACTCTCTCTTCTATCCTCACGACCAAGCCACGAAGTCTTTGCATCCGACCGACTCTCTCCTCCGTCCTCACGACCATCCCACGTTTGACCGGCTCCATCCTCCTGGGTCCACTGTTCGACCAGCCCTGCGACTCTAACCTGCTGCAACCGACCGGCCTCGCAACGGTGTCTCCCAAATTCGGTAAGCCCTCTCGTCAATTGTTTAGTTGATTTAGGTTGTGAAAGCTCGATTTTGGTTGTTTTGTTTGACATTGAAAGCTCGATTTAGGTTGTTTAGTTTGAAATAATAACTCGCCCACCCCCGACCGAGATTCTGTAACCGACCCGTCATCGCTGCTCCCAATTTTGGTATGTCCGTGCTTGTCTTGTCCTTGCCTTGTTCCTGCCTTGTCGTCTACATGAAAGCTCAATTTAGTCTATTTTGTTTGACTTAAATTCCGATTGAAGGAGACTTGTCCCTGAGACTCCCCCACTGCAAGCATCGCTGCGACCGAGAAGTAAGTCTCGAATTTCCACCGACATTTCCACCGGGAGGTACGTTGTAATCTCGAATTTCCACCGACATTTCCACCGAGAGGTCGCTGTGACGTGTTTAATTAGATATTTTGTGTGTGTTAATTTTTTTATGTTTTTTGTATGTGTTTGAAAATAAATTATTTGCATCTTGCGTTCACACTTACAACCGCCGTTTCCGATCCGAATATCGTCCAACTCGTTTCAGCCCCGACTCTACAATAGGTAATTAAATTTAATGTTGTTGTATTATTTAGTTCATTTTAAATGTGTTTAGGTCATTGAATTTTAATCATGTTTAGCTAATAGAAACTTGTAAATATGTTTAGTTAATTGAAATCGTTAAATATGCTTAGTTAATAAAAGTTGTATGCATATGTTAGTTAATATAAATTTTTAAATATGTCTAATGAAATAAAATCATTTAATATGTCTAGTAATTAGAATTGTATGAATATGTTTAGGTAATTATAATAATAGAATATGTTTAGCTATATGAAATCGTTGAATATGTTTAGTTAATTGATAAATTGGATGATTAGTTAATTAACATTGTTTAATATGCTTAGGTAATTGACATTATTTAATACGTTTAGTTAATTATAATAGTTAAATATGTTTGGTAAATTGGTTGAGTTATTATGGATGATAGCTTATGTTGTGGATGACAAATATAGAATAATGTTCTTGGTAATTTAGTTGTACAAGTATTAAATTGCAGGTTTGGTTTATTCATATTATAGGGAAAATTTTGTTGAATTTTTTTTAATATTTTTTAATTCTTTATTTTCTCTCAAATTAATTCATATAATCAAACAAAATAAAGTTTTATATTCTATATCTTGTAAAATTTTCCAACATTCAATAAATTCACAACTCTAATAATCCTCTTTTCGTTCAGCGAAATGTCGAATCCAAGTAGGGATTGGATCACAAAGAACGAATGATTAACCTTGGAATATAGGTCTGGCGTTAGAGAATTTATTCGAGTGGCAAGAAAGTTTCCTAACATGTATAATCAATACCAATGTCCTTGCAAATCTTGCAACAACATGGTATGGCATGACATCGGCGTCTTAAGTCGTCTTATCTTGGACAAAGATTTAACTCCAGGGTACACTGAATGGTATTATCACGGCTAGCATCGACGTTCTGTTTTCTAATATGTAGTACAAGTACCTTAACCTAATCAGCGAGGAGTTGAAGGATTACACACTGTGGTGAATGATATCATGTACCACGACAACTTCGACGACTTTTGTGATCCGACCCCAAGCAAATTGCGTGCATATGAGCAAGTAGAAGATTTGTTATCGGAGTTGAAGGCATAATTGTACCTTGGATGCAAAGAGTTTTCATCTTTGTCCTTTTTGGTCTCGTTGATGCACATCAAACTGACCAACCATTGGACAAACAAGTCGGTTACCGAACTCTTACAACTTTTGAGAAAGTCATGTGGGTAATCGTATTCCAGAAAAACACTATGAAGTGAAGGACAAACTTAAGAATTTTGGAATGGGGTACGAGATTATCGATGTTTGCACTAATGATTGCTTCCTATTTCTAAAAGAGCTCGAGAATGTCGATGTTTGCCCGATTTGCAACAAGAGCAGATGGAATGTTGGTGGTAGAAAAGTACCGCAAAACATTTTGCGTTATTTTCCTTTGAAAGACCGATCGAAACGGTTGTACGCTGGTCAAAAAACGTCTATCCAAATGAAGTGGCACGATAAAGAATGTGTTAGCGAAGAAGGTGTATTGCGACATCATGCCGATGGAATAGCGTGGAAGAATGTAGAAAAGAAATATCGAGACTTTGCCGATGAGCCGCGAAACGTTCGACCTTGACTTGCTTTCGACGGATTCAACCCATTTGGGGAAATGAGTTTATCTTACAGCATGTGGCCCGTGGTACTGACTGCATATATAACTTACTCCCTTTCTCTCTTAGGATGACCGGCCATACACCTCAAGCAAGGAGGAAAATTTGTTTCCACACTTAGCTTATTTATTTCCTTCTCAAGGAAATTCATTTTCCTTTTCCTTTTGGGTAGTTATCCTTATAATTAAAGGGAAATAAAACTCTCATCTTGATGCTTGTTTGGCCGAAATTCTACCTAAGGGGGAGCTTTTAGATGGTTCTTTATTTCTTTTAAGACAATTCTTAAAATACCCATTGTAGAATTATAATTGCACAAATAACAAAATTAATTTCATAATGGCTTAAATGACTTTTCGGCTTTAGAAAAATAATTTATATTTTCATCATACGAAAATATTGAAAATCTTATTTTGACATTCACATTATTTTATGTCCATTTGGACAAAAATACCCTTTAGATATTTTTCGAGAAAAAGTCTAGTTCAACACTTGAACTTATTTTGACTTAGCTTCTAGTTTAACAATCCTACTCAAATGACATGTAATAGTGACATTATGGATCCAAATAAACAAAGCTTGAGCTTCTATACTCAGACTCAAAAATTCACAAACCTTTTCCGAGTATTAGCTTAATGTCAACTGACTCCACTAAAGAGTTGACACTGAGAATCTCTCCTGAGGTGATATATATTGCATCTCACCAATCTTGTACATGAATTACATATCTATGAGAACTTCACAAAGTTTGTTCATGACATCTTTATAACGTAATACCTCACCAATAGGCCTTGTCTAGATCACGTAATGGATCTAGAATTTGACTTTCTCAAATGAGAGTATTAATGCTATGAAATGACATGTCTCATTTCAGGATTTAGGTAAGCATGATGCAATTCATACATAGTGAACTAGAGATAGAAGATGTTAAATGGTTTGTTCTTCTATTTTCTCTAAAGGTGCACTAGTCAATTCAGTATCTTCGAAAGATGCACTGGAAGAACTATAGAGATCCTAACTCTCTATGTCTTGTAACCAGACATCATAGATTCTTACAACAATCATACTGGGATCAATAGTCCGTTGATCTTTAGATTGCGAATATATCGTTTTAATCAAACCATGAAGAGTTTGTTCACGCAAATCTACATTTGTCTCTTCATACATTGTTAGGTTTGATAACGGACTATAAGACTATTGAATATCATAAATCTTCAATCAAACTAAAAAGAAATGAATGAACGTTTAAACTTTTATTAATTTAATCAAAAAATTACAATAAGGACTTTATAAAGATTTATATATTACATCAATATGTAAATAAACAATCTTCTTGTGGGCATCTCTGCCAACAAACTCCCACTTGACTCAAAGAAGATGAGAGTAGTCCTTCATGCCTGATCCGTCTCGATGTTGGTCGAAGACCTTGTTGGATAGGGCCTTGGTGAATGGATCTGCCAGGTTCTTAACCATTGAGATTTTCTTCACCTCCACGTCTCCGCCCTGTACGATCTCTCTAATCAAACGGTATTTCCTCTCAATATGCTTAGAGCGCTTATGGCTTCTAGGTTCCTTTGAGTTAGCAACAGCCCCACTATTATCACAATAAAGTGTCATGGGCTCGTTGACATTTGGAATAACTTCCAAATACTTAAGGAATTTTCTAAGCCATACAGCCTCTTTGGATGCTTCACAAGCAGCCACATATTCTGCTTCCATGGTGGAGTCAGCAATGGAAGATTGCTTGATACTCCTACAAACTACATATCCACCATTCAGGATGAACAAAGATCCTGAACTAGATTTCCTGGAATCCTTATCCCCCTGAAAGTCAAAATCGGTATACCCCGTCATAGTCAAGTCAGTACCTGAATATGTAAGCATCAAGTTCCTAGTTCTCCGAAGATACTTAAGAACATGCTTAACATCAATCCAATGCTTGGGTCCAGGATTTGATTGGAAACGGCTAACTACGCCAACACCGAAGCATATATTCGGTCTAGTGCATAATATAGCATACATGAGACTTCCTACGGCTGAAGCATAGGGAATCTTTCTCATGTCCTCAATCTCTTGTGCAGTCTTGGGAGACTGGTCCTTAGAGAGTGAGACTCCATGTCTAAAGGGGTTTAGACCCTTCTTGGAGTTTTTCATAGCGAAGCGATCCAACAACTTATCTATATAAGATGCTCGGGAGAGCGACAAAGTCAGGTTCTTTTGATCTCGAAAGATCTAAATCCCCAGAATGTATGCAGCTTCCCCTAGATCCTTCATATCAAACTGCTTAGCTAACCAGATTTTAACATCAGATAATTTTCCTACATCATTACCAATGAGTAGTATATCATCGACATATAATACCAGAAAGAAAACCTTGGCCTCATGTATCAATTTATAGACACAAGGTTCATCTATTGACTGTTCAAAACCGAAGCCTTTATAGTTTCCTCGAATCTAATATTTTATGATGTAGATGCTTGCTTTAATCCATAAATGGATTTAAGCAATTCACAAACCTTGTTCTCTTGATCACTTTCCACGAAACCGTCTGGTTGAGCCATGAAAATGCGCTCGTCAAGATTGCCATTCAGAAAGGCAGTTTTGACATCCATCTACCAGATCTCATAATCGAGAGCGACAGCTATGGATAGGAGTATACAGATGGATTTAATCATTGCGACTGGCGAGAAGGTTTCTTCATAATCAATACCTTCCTTTTGGGTATAACCCTTTGCCGCTAGTCGCGCTTTGAATGTCTCAACGTTCCCATCTGGACTTCTTTTCTTCTTATAGATCCACTTACACCCTGCAGGTTTAATGCCTTCAGGTAGGTCTACAAGTTTCCAGACTTTGTTGACATACATCAAATGCATCTCAACTTTCATGGTATCAAGCCAAAGGTTTGATTCAGAACCAGCCATTGCTTGGCTGTAGGAAACAAGGTCATCTATGTCAGCAACAGCTACGAGAGTATCGCCATAAGACATGTACCTGTCAGGCTTTTCAGAAACCCTCCCACTACGTCAAAGTACTACTTGACGAGGTTCTGAATTGTTAGGTTGCGTTTCAGTTGGGGTAAGAACAGTTCTTACAGATGAGGTAGAAACATCCTTACCCAACTTTTCTTCAAGCACAATTTTGCTTCTAGGTTTTGTATTCTTCATATAGTCCTCCTCAAAGAAACGAGCATTAGTGCTGACAAACGTTTGTCGACCTCGGGACTATAGAATGTGAAACCTTTGGTTTCCTTTGGATATCCAACGAACACGCATAATTCTGACCTACTAGTCAACTTGCTAGTCTTTTACCTTAGCACACGTACAGGGCAACCCTAAATTCTGATGTGGCTTAAACTAGCTTTACGCCCAGTCCATCGTTCATAAGGAGTACCAGGGACCGTCTTAGACAGAAATTGGTTCAGAATATATGCGGAAGTTTCGAGGGCATATCCCTAAAGGAATTAGGGAGTGATGAGTAACTCATCATTGATCTAACCATATCCATCAAATTTCGATTCCTTCTCTCTGACACTTCGTTTTGTTGAGGTATGCCAGGTGCTGTAAGCTGAGAAACGATACCTTCTTCTTTAAGAAAGTCATCGAACTCTTCAGACAAGTACTCACCACCTCGATCAGATCAAAGGGTTTTGATATGTTTGCCAGTTTGCTTTTCCACTAAAGCCCGAAAAACCTTAAATACGTTAAAGATTTTAGATTTGTGTTTGAGAAAATAGACAAATCCATCGGTAAAGGTAACAAAGTATTCGTATCCTCCCCGTGCCTGAATTCTGAGCGGACCACATACATCAGAATGTAATAGTTCCAGCAGCTCAGTGGCTCTTCGACCTTTATCAGACAAAGGTCGTTTGGTCATTTTTCCTTCTATACAGGATTCACAAGTCGGTAGTGAGCCTATTGCAGAGGCTTTGAGTGGACCATCCCTCACAAGTCTCTTAATCCTATCTAGACTAATATGACCAAGTCTTAAGTGCCAGAGATGTGTTGATTTTATTAGATCAGAGGATTCATTAAGTTTGATCCTCTAGGGTTCCCTAATTAGATCATTATCTATTTCAGTGTCTAATAGCAAAGGTTGTGTAGGATAAAGATTTTATAAACCATTATTTAAACATGCATCAGTGACAAATGAATTGGAAGAAGTAATACGAATTCAATTATCCATAAACTTTAAATAAGAATTCTGCTCAACAATTTGAGCTACAAATATAAAGTTTTTCCAAAGGAAAGAACAAAATACATATTATTCAAATTTAAAAAATTTTCTTCAAAAAGAAAATGTCACGGATCCCACAGCCTTAGTAGACACCAAGTTCTCATCACCCCACTTGAAACAGAAGTCGTTATCCTCTAAGCTTTTGCTTTTCTTTAATCTATTCAAGGAACAACAAATATTGTTAGTAGCAGCGAAGTCAATAATCCATGATGATACATTATCAGCTACTAAACAAGATTCGGTAATAAGTACAATACCTTTCCCTTTAGCCTTGAGGTAGGTAGGACAGTTAATACGCCAGTGTCCAGGCTCATTGCAATGGTAACAATTGTCCTTAGACTTTTCCACCTTGGCAGTCCGGGGAATCTTCTTCTTTTGAACCTTGCTAGGGTTCTTCATGTCGGCTCTATGAGATCTCTTCTTAGGTCCAGAGGTGGAGACTCTGTGCTCAGTAGCATGAGCTTCTCTAGTAGTCCTCTTTTTCTTTAAGAGTCCCTCAGCGGTGTGAAGCTCCTTCTTTAGCTCGGTATCAATGTACCCTAGTTTATTCATGGAGTAGTTCAGCTTGAAAGTATCAAAAGATTCAGGGAGAGTTTCCAATACCAGATCTATCTTGGTTTCTCCATCAATCTCGGATCCAAGGATTTCCATCTCATTAAGATAACTTATGATCAGCATCATATGTTCTCTAACGGGAGTCCCTGCTTTCATACGACAGTTCATAAACTGGCGTACCGCTTGTTGCCTAGCCTGACGCCCTTGCCCTCCAAACATCTCCTGGAGATTGTAGAGCATTTCATAGGCTGACCCAATATCACGATGTTGTTGTTGCAACACATTGTTCATCGACGCCAAAATATAGCATCTCGCGATCTCATCGGATCTGAGCCTGGACGCAAGGGCGTCCTTGTCCTCTTGAGTCGAATCATCATTCGTTTCAGGAGGACATGGGGTGGTGAGTACCCACTTGTGCTTGTCCATGATAAGGACGATGGCTAGGTTACGTTTCCAATCTACATAGTTATCACCTTCCAATTTGTTTGAGGAAAGGATAGTAGAGAGGGGGGTTTAGAGACATATTGCTGAAAGTTGAAACACTTTACGATTAGTCTTTTGTTTAGGATTTTAAGTTTAATTTTATTTAGAGACGAATAAATCCAAAGGTGTTATGAAAAAAATGACACTTTACTCCTTCGAGGGAAGGCTGCAAAGAGTCGCCTTTCATAAGAAAATGACACATCTATAATGCATAGTCATGATGTCAATACATCATGGTTTGACTAGCCACCATATAAAAAAGTTTGATCACTCAAAACTTTTTGCAGGGCCTCGAGGGAGGATTACTAGAGTTTGAGTCTAAGTGTGTAACCAACAACTTAGTTTAACAAGATCTACTTTGAAAACAATCCGCCGAGGGGAGGCCTTGTCTCATCGTTTCACTTTTGAACGTAGCTATAAAAGCAATGTTAGGAGCAATGTGTCTATGAGTACTCTCATTTAAGAGAGGGTGACGAGGGTGACTCTTAGTCCGGCGACATGTGCACTTCACATTCGTGTTGGGGATCGTGGGTTGCAAACAATAAATACAACCCTCCCACTTAGTTTTTAGAAAATAAGGGGATCCCGGGTTGCAAAAAAAGTGCAACCCTCTCACTTAATTTTTGGGAAAAGGCACGTCTACTCTTGTACGTATAGAAAACTTGTTTCCATTTGTAAAGAGAGATAGAGTGGATCACTAGAAAAAAGAACCCTAAAATCGATATTTGTGAGGGGAGAGAAGTGTTAATGCACTAAGGCACAAGGAACATACTCGGATCTTTTTGTCTATTAAATTTATTTTTTCTAAAGAAAGTGTGTGAGATTAATAGATCGTCACTTTTGCACTTGAAAGTTTTTGAGATTAAAAATCTCCTAAAACTAATATCTTCATCTTCATGACATCTTTCTTCAAGGCGATTTCATGGTGGTTGAGCGAGAACATCGGAAAACCACGATAGCATTGAGAAGAGGGGAGAACGCTTGGAGTCGCAAAATCCGGACTAAAAAATCTAGACTCGCGGACTGCCGTATACCTCGGACTTAAAAGGTCATAAATAACACATCCGGTATCCGATTAAGCTTTCATCAATTGCATTGGATAGCTAACTTCCGTACCTTTAATTTGGTTCAAAAACCACTAATTTTCAAGGTCCGAGCAAAGATTTATGCCCGTATTACTGAGCCATAATAATTTGGCCAGAATTTTAAAAACAATTAAAAGGTACGTCGGATCTAGGTGTAAAGAGAAAGAGGTTTATTGAAACATTTTAATTGTATGTTTTGATTTCGATTGTGTGTTATATTAACATATTAATAATTAAACACAATATAAAAAAAATATAATATAAAACATTCAATAACTAATTTAAACTAGAAGTGCAATAAACTAGTTGAAACTATGTAAACAAATTTTCAAACTTGTCAAAAAATTGATTTTGAGTATGCTAAACATAAAATAATTAAAAACTATTTTAATGTATTTATATAGCATATTTAACAAGTGAAAAATCAATACAAAATTAATTTTAAAGGTCATACCAAAAAATTAAAATTTTGTAAGATCTAGTCTTTGAAAACCCATTATTCAACTAATTTTAGAAATAATTTTCTTATAATGACTTTTAAATAACATGTACATACTTAACTTTGACCATAGCTCTGATACCATTTGTTGGAATAGGTCTAGGGTTAAGAAATATTTATCATTAATCATATTAATGGCGGAATATAAAAATTTCTTTTACTAGTAAAACAATTTTTACTAACCTAGATAAAGTACATATACATGTTATAAATTAAAAACATTATTTAATCTACGTGAATACTAACCTTTCTTGTGTCTTCAAACTTGAAGCGTCTTGGGAAAGGTTGATCTTCTCTTCTAGCTTGATTCCTTCAAACCGAAACGAGAACTTGAGAAACCTAAGGTTTCTATTACAAGAGTCTATAGAGGTTTAGAAGGATTACTGTGTGGGCACAATTAAACAATATGAACCAAGAAAAATTCTTGGATCATAAGCTAATTCTCTAGATCCAGTATGGATCTAGGTGCAAAATAAAAATGAGTATTTTCTAGAGAGAGAGAGAGAGAGGGTCAGCCAAGAGCAAGAGAGAACAAGGCAAAAGCTTAACCTTTCACATCTCTATGTGAGGCTCTTTATAGGAGAAGGAAAAATCTATAAAGGTCAATTATTCATTCATGAAAGAATAATGTATTCATAACACAATATTTGATTTTCCCTTCCCCTTTCTCTCTTAGGATGGCCGGCCATACACCTCAAGCAATTGCTCCTCACGCCCTCCATCCATCCTCACTCTTTCACTCCTCCCTCCCTCTCCCTCCCTTCTCAGTCTCTCACTCCGCCCTCCCTCTCTCACTCCTTCACTCCGCCCTCCATCTTCATTTTTTCATCTCCCTCTCCCGGTTAATTCACCTCCGTCCCTCAACGGTTAGTTTTTTTTATTACTATTTTTGGTTTGAAATTGATAACTAGTTTAGATTCACATTGAGATATATTTTGTGTTTGGAATGGTTTAGGTTGACATTAATATATATATTTTGTGTTTGGAATGGATAATTTGTTTAGACACATTGATATATATTGTGTGTTTGAAATTGTACTTTGAATTGTGTTTATAGATTCAATGTCGACTACAGCTACTACTACTTCTAGCGACGATATTAAAAAGAAACCTAGACGACTATTAGCATTAAATCCCGATGAGAAAGGAAAGAGAAGAAACACCCTTGTGAGTCATGTTAATAAAATTAGAAGTCTCGGTAGAAAAATCACGATAGAGTTAGATTCCAAAGGGCAACCAAAGGGTAAGGAATGTGATGTGTTGTTGAGTTACTTTGGCGTATTAGCTAGAGAATATGTTCCACTTTCGACTCGTGATTGGAGATTAAAAGAGAACGATCAATTAAAATAGAGGATTTGGAACGAAATATGTGAAGGATTTTCGATTCCAATAGAACATAAGCACGATTGCCTCATGAGAGTAGGTGAAGCCGCAAAACTATTTCGTCACGAGTTATATCACGATCTTCTCAAAGACAAAATCAGTGAACCAAACTCGTTAAAAAGACCAAGTTGTGTTTTAAAATTTTACACGAGTATCACCGAAGAAAATTGGGTGAAGTTTGTTGACTATAGACGAAGCGCAACTTTCAAGCAAACGTCGGAGCAAGGGAAAACTAATTCCGCTAAAGTGGAATACAAATCTCGATGTGGCCGAGATGGATATCGAAAACTAGATCAACAAAAGGTTGAGTTTTTTCATTTATTTATTTTGTACTCAGTTTTTAACATTTAATATATGATTAATATGATTACTTGTTAATTAATAGCACGACGAAACCGGGCAATGGGAAACGTTAGAAGAATTATGGATTGACCCGCGTAAGAAAGACGGGATAGACGGAAAAGAGTTCAAGAATGACAAAGATCGACTAATGGGAGAATCAATTGTAAGATTTTTAATAATGTAAATTATATTTTTTATTTTTTTATTTACAAATTATTATAATATGTAGCAAAAATTATCTCAACAAGAAACCGAAGGTACTTTTATCCCGAAAACGGGAAAAAGTATCTTGCAAGAAGCCATGGGAGCAAAGAAATATGTTTGCGGTCAATCCAAACATGTTGCCAAGCGTTTCAAGTATTTTGTTCCTCCGACCCCAAACGAAGAACTTAACAAGATGCGGCTCGAAATGCGTCTCGAGTTGATGGAGTTTAAAAATGAAATGTTGAAAGCGGTTAATGGTCGTGGTGGTATAAGTGTTGGAGAAACGAGTGTTGATCGAGTTGAAGATAATATTAATGCAAGTGGCGTTAATATTGAAGAGAAGACTAAGATTCAAGAAGTCGTCGAAGAGGTCGTCTCTTTAGGTAATCTTTATTTATGCTTATTTATTTAATTTAAAATTTTGCTTATTTTCGGTATTAAATCGGTGATTTTCATAGGACATGACGATATACATAAACTTCCGAAAGTCGATCCGATTATTGTGGAAAAACTAACTAGTGTTCGGGCTAGTTGCTCATTGAATCCAACTACACCGGTGACACCGTGTTCGAATGAAAGTGTCGAATGTTTTCTCTACATTGACGATATCGTGGAAGGAAACACAATCCATGTTGCAAATGGGCGAGTATATTTGAACGAGGGCGTAATTCACTTCTCAAGTTTAGCGGAAGGAAATGCACGTGTGAGCGTTTTTGGCGTTTTGGTTAAAAAAGCCAAATTATCGATTCTCACCGAAGAAGCTCAAACCATAGAAGATGCAATGGGAGGTTTTGTCTCGTGGCTGCGACGATTAATAGAAACTGAGACTACGGCAAAAGAGAGTCGCGGCCCACACAAACTCGATTCTACGAGACAACCTACTCCCGACGATAATAGGAGAATTAATTACAAGGTAATATATTTTAACCTACTCATTATTATGTATTGATTGTTCAAATTAGTTATAAGATAATTAATTCAAAGTTTAAATGGTTACAAGGTAATAAATCCCAAGTTTAAATTGCTCGCTCAATATGCCAACAAAATGATGTTAGCACAAGGAAACGTTATTCAAGTCAACGTTTGTCCAACAATCTCTGCTATACCGATTATGTTGGGATTTGATGATATTTCCGAATTTTTACAATTTTCGGAAATTGGGGTGTCAAGCATATCGCTTTACATGGAGTAAGTGTTTCTTTCATGATTTTTTTTTTAATATTGATGATTGAATATTGAGTGTTTTAACTATTTGAATAATTTGGAATATAGTTGTATACGCGCATCGATGTCAAAGTTGAAAAAGAAATTTGTCATTGTAAACGCCGCGTTAGCTTCTCACATGTCTACAAATGACGAAGATTACCATTTGTCGCACGAGTCAAAGAGGTTGGAAACGCGGTGCGAGGATGCACAGTTGGGCAACTAGTTTTCATGCCCTACAATCGAAACTTTCATTGGATGCTTGTTGTCCTTGACTTATGGAAAGATTGTGCTATGTTTTTTGACCCGTTGAATAAACAAATTCCACAAGACTTAGTTTTGTTGATAAAAAGGTAATTTTTTTACTTATATATTGAATATTTGTTATAAAAGATACTCATACTATTTGTTTTGTAGGGTGTTTTCAAATTTCAAACTTGAAAACAAAGGCGCTATTGGCCATGGACAATCAACATACATAAGGTCAATGGCCGCGCCAAGACAAAGCGGTAACACGGAATGTGGATATTTTGTTTTATGTTTTATGCGAGAAATAGTTGTAGGAGGTATAAGTATATTAGAAAACAAAAACACGTATACACCTTTGGATATAGAGAGAGTAAGAGAAGAGTGGATTAACTATATACAAACATTTATTAAATAAGATGATTAATTACATTTTGTGATATTGAATGTATATTTTTTAGATGATTTTGAATTATTATGATTATTTTGGATGTATAGTATGTTTTTAGATTGATTGTGCATGTATTATGCAGGTATTATATGATATTTTGGGTTTAATCCATTAATAATGAAGAGATGCACTCTTTGGATAATGGCGCCGCGGCGACATATGTTTGGAGCCGCGGCCCCGAGTCCCACAACGGATTCAAACATCTGTTGTGGGAGCTACGCCGCGGCACAGAGTGACCAAGCTGCGGCACCATTTGTGTTCAACTAGCGCCGTGGCGATCCTTTAAGGCACCGCGGCCAAGTCCCACAACGGATGTTGGGATCCGTTGTGGGACTCCGGTGCCGCGGCTCGGAGTGGGTGGGCCACGGCGACCCTTTACGGCGCCGCGGCCCCAAGTCCAACAACGGTTGTTTGGATCCGTTGTGGGACTTGGGGCCGCAGCGCCGTAAAGGGTCGCCACGGCGACGAATTTTCAAAAAAAAAAAATTACAACCGATAATTGATTGGTTGTTGAATTTCCCACAACCCATAGACATTCGGTGTGGGAAGTATGAACATTCCACACCGGAAATTTAAGGGTTGTGAGAAATTCCATAACTCAGGATCCCACAACCGTTATTAAGGGTTGTGTAAAAATTCCACACCCCTTATTAAGGGTTGTGGAATCCAGTTTTTCTACTAGTGCAAGGAGGAAAATTTGTTTCCTCACTTAGCTTATTTATTTCCTTCTCAAGGAAATTCATTTCCCTATTCCTTTTGGGTAATTATCCTTATAATTAAAGGGAAATAAAACTCTCATCTTGATGCTTGTTTAGCCGAAATTCTACCTAGGGGGGAGCTTCTAGACGCTTCCTTATTTCTATTAAGACAATTCTTAAAATACCTATTGTAGAATTATAATTGCACAAATAACGAAATTAATTTCATAATGCCTTAAATGACTTTTCGGGTTTAGAAAAATAATTTATATTTTCATCATATGAAAATATTCAAAATCTTATTTTGAGATTCACATCATTTTATGTCCATGTGGACAAAAATACCCTTTAGACATTTTTCGAGAAAAAGTCTAGTTCAACACTTGAACTTATTTTGACTTAACTTCTAGTTTAACAATCCTACTCTAATGACCTATAATAGTGACATTATGAATCCAAATGAACAAAGCTTGAGCTTCTATACTCGGACTCAAAAGTTCACAAACCTTTTCCGAGTATTAGCTTAATGTCAACTGACTCCACTAAAGAGTTGACACTGAGAATCTCTCGGTTCAAATGAATTTATTTTCTACTCAAATTCAACTTAATTATATTAAGCGGATCCATGTAATGTTATCTATGTTTACCCTTCATGAATATCATCAACTAGTTGGGATTTATAAACATACCATTTTACCCTTCTAGTTGTTATTTCCTCAACTCCGTTAGTACTTGTGAATAAGTTAGAAACAATGTATTGACGAGGAGCTAACAAGTCACATTGTTTCATCCAACTAAATTCGCTACTTAAAATTGGACACTGCGCAGTTCATTTATTCACAATAAAAGTAATAAAGCATTAGGTGATATATATTACATCTCAACAATCTTGTACATGAATTCCATATCTATGAGAACTTCACCAAGTTGGTTCATGACATCTTCATAACTTAATATCTCACCAGTAGGCCTTGTCTAGATCACGTAATGGATCTAGAATTTGACTTTCTCAAATGAGAGTATTAATGCTATGAAATGACATGTCTCATTTTAGGATTTAGGTAAGCATGATGCAATTCAGACATAGTGACTTTGAGATAGAAGATGTTAAATGGTTTGTTCTTCTATTGTCTCTAGAGGTGCACTGGTCAATTCAGTATCTTCGAAAGATACACTGGAAGAACTATAGAGTTCCTAACTCTCTATGCCTCGTAACCAGACATCATAGATTCTTCCAACAATCATAATGGGATCAATAGTCCGTTAATCTTTAGATTGCGAATATATCGTTTTAATCAAACCATGAAGAATTTGTTCACGCATATCTACATTTGTCTCTTCATACATTGTTAGGTTTGATTAAGGACTATAAAACTATTGAATATCATAAACCTTCCATCAAACTAAAAAGGAATGAATGAACGTTTCAACTGTTATTAATTTAATCAGCAAATTACAATAAGGACTTTATAAAGATTTATATATTATATCAATATGTAAATAAACAATCTCCTTGTGGGCATCTCTGCCAACACTTCTGGTAACTTGAAGAGAAATGTAACGGCATATGGAAAGTTGACAGGTTTGAAGTCGCACTATTGCCACATTATTCTACAAAGGTTATTGGCTCATGGTATTCGCACTTTCATACTGAAGCCTATACATGAGAAGATCGCAGAGATTTGAAAAAAATTTAAGTTAATAAGTTCTAGAACCTTAAGGGTAGAAGATCTTGTAAAGGCGGAAATTTCCATAGATCTTGTGCAAGCTCAAAGTCATTTTTCCACCCGCTTTTTTCACGATCATGGTTCATGTGGAGATTCATTTTGCAGAGGAAGCCTTATTTTGTGGTCTTGTGCATATGAGGTGGATGTATCGCATCGAAAGATATCTTGTAACATAGAAACATTTTGTAAAAATAGAGCCAAGCCATAAGGGTCTATTGCAGAAGGTTACGTCGTTGAAGAAGCTCTAACATTCGTTGGAAGGTATTTGGAAGATCAAAAGGATGTAGTTGAGGATATGGTACGAGAGCTCTCTACTTTTCAATCCAAAAATGTGTTCCTTATGGGATCATGAAACGACGAACAATGAGAGATTGCGGAGTGGTACATCCTTACTAACTGTCCAGAAGTGGATCCATATTTGATGTCAGTTGTCTATTTAAATATATATTAAGTTGATCAACTTTTAATCATCTTATTGAAGCTTTACTAAAATAACAAAAAAATTAGAGAGCATTGGGATGTGATTAGAGAAATTTGAGTCGATGACATTGAAGCGATGCAGGAGAAAAAATTTAAAGTTTGGTTTGCGAAAAAAGGTATTTAATAATTATTTACTTATTATGATATCATATACGTGCTAATCAATCCTTTTGTTTGAAATTCAGATTTATGACATGAAAACTATCGGTTCTGATGTGTCTAAAGAGCTTCATGCGTTATATGTTGGGTCTTTTTAAGTTGTTCATCAATATCCAAGTTGTTCGGTTAACGATGTGAAGTATATCACTCATCACCGTGATAATAACCGAATAACACAAAACAGCATTATATGTGTTTCAACAGATGATTATGCTTTTTATGGGAGCATGACAAACGTGTTGGTGATGAATTGTTTGTACAACTACCGCGTCGTTTTATTTTAAATGCATTTGCTATGGCAACAAGTTCGATGCAACCAAAAGAGTTTGCGATAATAAAATTTATGGAACAATGAGTATTTATACTGCAAAAGAGTGGTTCACAGACGAGCCATACATACTCGGGACCCAAGCGAAACAAGTTTTTTACGTACAAGATCTTGTCAAAGGTGGAAATGCAATATTGTCGAGGAATCCAATCATTGTGGAATTTGGGATATTCCTGAAGTTGACACCACCACCTCGACCTTGGTTCCATTGACAATACGATTGTCAGACATTGATCTTTTGATTCCTCGTCATGAAACAGCTGACGTCGAGTTAATTGCTGATGTAGATGATGGGGTAGAAAACGAAGAAGAAGATGAAACATTAGTTGCCTTTGAAGGAGAATATGTTGACGTCGAATTTAGAAGATGATACTAATGTTAAATCGAGTGACGATGATCAATGAGTAATGCTAAAATTATTAATATTTGTTTGATTATTTATAAACTTTTTCGACGTAAAACGGTGGAATTTGACGGTACATTGTTTTATTTTAAAGGATGTCAACATTATTTGGGTCAGGTAGTGACGACGATCACCATCAAACATCAGGATCTGATAGTTCAAGAAAAAAGCGAGGACCGACAGCCGGTGGTATTTTGGAGAAATCTTGTGAACGAAACCAGGATGCGAGAATCATCCAAAACGATCGGAGTTAGCAAGCATTCTACCAATTGGAATTGGAATGTTCTCCAAACGCCTTTGAAATGTTATTTTCACCTTCATTCCTTTTTGGCATCGCAATTGGACCGACGTTGAAGCTCAAAGTATCGATCAACTTATAAATGTGATGCACACGACGTATACATTTGTTTATATTGATGAGGACACGGTGAGGTGCTCTCGGCAGATTCGATTCGAAGGGAGACTGATGTTGCTATTCTACGCGATGCAAAGCGTATTTATCAGGGCAAAAAATCAAAAGAAGCTAGCTTATTTATAGAGCAATATCGCGAGAATGTAGAACTGGCCAAGAATAACGTTCCAGCGTGCATGTCCGCAGATAATTGGTCAAAAACGATAGATTGGTTTGGGCATGAATATTTTAAGGTAACGTTAGATCTTACGTTCAAATATTGTTTTCTACGAATAATTATTAATTATATTTTTTAATTTGCAAAAAGTATCGGACTGCAACAAGGCAAACAATTCGAAGAAGATCACACAGTCGAGACAAGGATCGATCCCTTTTATGCTCATCGTCGAAATCATGTAAGTTTGTCTTTCGAAGAGTTTAATTTCAAAAAATTTAAATTGTAATTGTGTAGTAAGTATGCCGATGAGAGAGGACGAGACTTTGGGCGCCGCATTAGACACATGGCAGCGTCCCCATACAGATGATAAATTAACATTCACGACGGACTGGGCAAAAAATGCATTTGTAAGTCGTAAATTTTATAGTAATTATTAAATAATAATAACACTTACTAATCGTTTTTATTGTATTTTTCAAAAGGCCCAGATGAAAACCCGCGTCGGCAATCTTCAAAATGAGGTGAGGAAAAAGGCATTCTATTTACTCAAGACAACATAGAGGGACTCGCGATGCGCAAAATTCTAGGACAGCGACGCGATTGGGAGACTGAGCTAGGTGAAATAATAAAATTTGGAATAAGTATTTCATTAAAACTTCTATAGCCAAAGTGGTCTATTGTTTAATTTTTAATTTTTTTTATTATTTAATTTTTTTATTATTTAATTTTTTTATGCGACAAAGTGGCATCCAATGCATAGGCGGGGGGAGTAATGGATGCGACTACGTCGCATCCAAAGGTAGGAATATTTTTTTACACTGCGTTTTTTTTCGTGGGTAAAAGTTTAGAAACGACTAATCGCATCGAATAAATTTGGCGTGCAGACTATTGGATGCGACATAGTCGCAGTCGATGTCGTTTACCGCCATTTTTTAAGTTTTTTTAAGCAGAATTTAGACGCTAGTAGTCGTATCAAAGTTTTCGTGTCTGATGGATGGGAGTATTGGATGCAACTAGTCGCATCCAATGGTTTTACCTACGACTATATGTCGCATCCGGTGTCGCATCTAAATTTACTTTTAGATGTGACTTTTGGCCTTTAAATGCGACAGAATGTCGCATTTAAAGGCCAATTTTGTACTAGTGATTGACCAGTGCACCTTTAGAGACAATGTAAGAATACACCATATAACCTCTTCTGTCTCAAGGTCACTATGTATGAATTGCATCGTGCTAACCTGAATCCTGAAATGAGGCATTTCATTTCACAGCTAACATATACTCATTTGAGAAAGTCAAATTCTAGGTCCAGTCTGTGATTTAGGCTAGACTAATTGATGAGATACTAAGTTATGAAGATGTCATGAACTAGCTTTGTGAAATTCTCATAGATATGGAATTCATATACAAGATCGTTGAAATGTAATGTATATCACCTCATGCTTTGTCATTGGATTGTGAATAAATGAACTGTGCGGTATCCAAAATTAAGTAACGACTTTATTTGGATGAAACAATGTGACTTTTTAGCTACTTGTCAATATATTGTTTCTAATTTATTCCAAAGTAACAAAGAAGTTGAGAAATTAACAAGTAGAAGGGTAAAATGAAAATTTTATAAATCCCATCTAGTTGATGATATTCATGAAGGGTAATCATATATAACATTCAATGGATCCACTCAACATAATAAAGTTGAATTTAAATAGAAAATAAATTCATTTGGAACGAGAGAGTCTCAGTGTCAACTCTTTTGAGTCCAAGTATAGTAGCTCAAGCTTGGTTCATTTGGATCCATAAGGTCACTATTACAGGTCATTAGACTATGATTGTTAAAGTAGAAGCTAAGTCAAAATAAGTTCAAGTGTTAAACTAGACGTTTTTTCGGAAAATGTCTAAAGGGGTTTTTTTTGTCCAGATGGACATAAAATGATGTGAATGTCACAATAAGATTTTGAATATTTTCATATGATGGAAATATAATTTATTTTCTAAAGCTGAAAAGTCGTTTGAGGCATTATGAGTTTCATTTATTATTTGTGCAATAATAATTCTACAATTGGTATTTTAAAGAATTGTCTTAAAATAAATAAGGAAGTATCTACAACCTCTCCCCCCCTTCCCCCTCCCCCCTCCCCCCAATAATTCGGCCAACATTATCAAAGAGGAGAGGAGAGGACATCAAATATTGTGTCATTAATACACAATAAAAAAGGGTAATTACACTTTCTTATATTTCATTCTCCTATAAATAGAGGCTCACATTGAGATGTGAAAATAAACTATTTTCCCCATCTTCTCTCTAGACGGCCATCCTTCTCCTCTTTCTCTCTCTCTAAAATATCTCTTTTTATTTGTCCACTTACGTCCTCATTAGACTTAGACTTAAATTAGCTCTTTAGCTCGTAGACTTGTTCTTGAGTTATTGTGTTTAATTGTGCCCACACACAAATCCTCAAATCCTCTATAGACTCTTGTAATAGAAATCTTAGGTTTTTCTAGTTCACGACAAGGTGTGAAGGAAACGAGCAAGACGAGACGATCTACATTTCCTAAGACTTCTCAAAAACAAAGCTACAAGAAATATTAGTAACAAGTAATTAAATAATCTTTTTAAATAATATGATGTTCCCGCACTTTGCCTAGGTAAGTAAAATTATTTTTTTAGTAAAGGAATTTTTATATTAGGCCATCAACTTGTTAATGATATTTTTTTCTTAACCCTTGACCTATTCCAATAGTAACAATGTCGAAAGCTTCCACAATAAAATGCAAAGTGCAAGGACGTTCCCTATTACGACATTACTAAAGTTCATTCGTTTCACTTTACAGTGTTGGTTTTACGATCAAGAAGAAATCACTAACAAGTTAAAGACAAGATTGACTCCAAAATTCCGAGGAGATTTTAACCAAATAAACGACAAAGCGCAATACGCCAGTGTGCATGAAGTAGGTATGTACCTAATATTAGATTATGTTGTATATTATTCGCAAAATAATTGAAATATTGACTAGTTTGACTAGGTTGACTAGGTATGTACGAGTGTCACGTTAAAGACTCAAGGGTGAGTTTGATGTGAATCTACTTGAGAATATATACATGTGCGGACTACCACAACAAATAGGCATCCTGTGTGAGCATACAGTTGCAGTTGCTCGGTATCGCGGTGTAGATGTTTACTCATTGTGCAGTGACTTCTAGGCGAAGAAGACATGGATCGAGATGTATAAAGAACCAATTTATAAGATCGGTAATGAGGAACAGTGGAACGTAACGGATTAGATAAGGAATATGAGAGTCGGTGTACTTATGAAAAAGAAACAAGCAAGTTTACCAAAGAAAAGCAAGCAAGGTAGGCAAAGGCTAAATCGATCCCCATTTCAAGGTGAAAAGATCGTTGTTCACTTTAAATGTGGAAAATGGGACGGTAGGTCATAATAGGGAGACGTACAAGTAAAGAGATTGAATGACTCTTCTTTGTATTTTGTGATTTGTAAGAGATTCAAGGATGTTAAGTTTTTTGAAGGACTTGTAGTTTTATTTGTATTTTGTGATTTGTACGAGATTTACTGTTTTTGTAAATTATTACGAGATTAACGAATTTCATAGTTTTGGAAGACTTGTTGTTTTAATTTGTAACTTGTTATGACGTACGAAATTCGTAATGTAAAGAGATTTTATATATCAAAACATCTAAAATAAATATTTAATGTAACGAGATCTCATACAAAAATAATAAAATAAAGATATTTCATGCTAAAACGTTGACGTCTTGAAAGAATAAATTTGTGGCCCATTTCTTCCTACAAATATGCATGTTTAAACTCTTCAAATCCTTGAAATCTCAATCGACGAGAAAGTGTTCCTTGTACTTTACAGCAAACATCCCGTAATCACCATTGAAAATAAGAAAAAGACCAAAGTTAATATGGTTTAAACTCGTCAAACGAAAAGAGTTAAATCCTTTGATTATCTTGTTGGAATTTAGTTAACAATTAACCTAATTAATTATGAAACATATCTGCATATGGCGGAAATTCATAATTCAATTTAATATACATGAAAGGTAATATCGTAAAGTACTCTATGGATCATGTGAAGAATTGTTTTGTCATATCGAATGGAAAATATACGCACATGAACTTAGAGAGTCTCAATATTAGTCTTTTAGTGGAATTGACTAATATTAAGAATTAAAAGACAGAAAATCTTTGTGAACTTTTTAGTCCGATATTTATTCTAAAACTTCGTTCATGTGGGTCCATAAGGTCTCAATGATAGACACTTAGAAGATATTAAATGAACAAGAATAAATGATTTGCTCATTGAATATAAATTGTGATTTATATCGAGAAAGTTATTTTCTAAGTAGCTTAATAAATAATTAGTTATTTATTGTTATATGTATTATATGAATCATATAATATTATTGATAATAACACATTTGAGTGATCAAATAAATAAAAGAAGAAAATAAATAATATCTCATTTCGTACTTATTTGTGAAGTATGAAATTATTTAATGAAATGTTATTAATAAATGAGAGTTCTAAATAATTAAATTTAGAAATAAATCAAACGTACTTGGGAACAAAATAAATTTTTTTAGCCGAGTATAAGGATGCATGTTGGCCAAAAATATTAAATGATTAGGTAATGAGTTTGACCAAACTTAAGCCCATTTGACTTGCTCATATAAAGGCTTAAGGGAAACCCTAATCACGACTTAACCTAATTGATTTTTTTCAGCCAAGTATCCTCTCTCCCCCTGGTGTGTGTCTCGGCCGAATTCCCACAGAGAGAACAAAGAGAGAGATTGTTTTCTTCCTTTCTTGAGCGATCGCCTTATTCCCGAGTGTTCATAGAATAGCCCACCCTCTCAATCTCACTATAATTCTAAGTGTATTATCTTTGACCAAACTTAAGCCCATTTGACTTGCTCATATAAAGGCTTAAGGGAAACCCTAATCACGAATTAACCTAATTGATTTTTTCAGCCAAGTATCCTCTCTCCCCCTGGTGTGTGTCTCGGCCGAATTCCCACAGAGAGAACAAGAGAGAGATTGTTTTCTTGCTTTCTTGAGCGATTGCCTTATTCCCGAGTGTTCATAGAATAGCCCACCCTCTCAATCTCACTATAATTCTAAGTGTATTATCTTTGATTCTATATTGTGGTGTTTGAGTGAAAATTTTGTATTTATTAGGGCCGGCTACTATAGTGAGGAAATTTATTTATAATCAATTCGAAGCCTCGGAGGTCCCAGCTGGTATCAGTCCTGCACGCCAGCCCCTGTCCGGCGAGACAACTCCTGTCCGGCGAGTTTCCCCATGGACAGTGACCTCCCAGACGCACAGGTCCCTTGTCCGGCGACTTCCCTCCTCCTATCCGGTGAAGACCCTAGGCGCACCGCAGCTCCCAGTCCGGCGAGCTTCCCACTTGGCGTGCGTCCCTGTCCGGCGAAGGCCCTGTTCAGCGAGTCCCTTCTCCCTGTCCGGCCGGTTTGCTCCTAGCCCATCCGAAGAGCCTCTTTCACGCGTTCGACTCGACGAGGCCTTCCGGAGATAGCTAACAACGTCCTGATTGATTACAATCCTTTTTGTAAGTCATTCTCAGCGAATTGGATATTTAAATATATAAATTGTTTATATAGGTTGCTAGTGTGTTCAATTGTTGATTAACATGTTTAGAATAAAATAGTTTATTGACATGTTCATGATTTTTAATGCCTACGTTAATTAAATATATATAAAAGTTATTCTTAATATGTTAGATCTAATTATATAATTCCGCCATATATTAGATATGTTATATAATTAATTGTTTAATCGTCAAATAAATTTCAACAATAAAGTGTTACAAGAATATATGTATTCGCTTCAGGATTAAGCTAATTACTAAAATACCCCTCTAATGTGATCTTTAAGTTTCGAGTCATTAAACGATTTTATCTCGAGCTTCAAAGTATCACGGGTCTTGTTTAATGTCTTCTTTAAGACACCAAGAATAAATCACAAATGCACAACTCTCTATATCACAAGATAAGATATTGAGATTCATTCAAACAATCAATACTCATATTCGATTGCCCTATCAGTTTTTGATTGCGAACTATTATTTAAACTAGTCATAAGATGGTATCTTGTGAAGTCTGTACTTAGCATCTCTTTCGTTGATAACAGTTTCAGAGCGTAGCAAACATAAATAAACGCAAACTTAATCAGGAGTGAATATTTAATTTTATTTAATGTTTCAGCAAAACGAAAGACAAACGTATTTATAATGTCTAATATCTCATTTGTGTGCACCAATCCCAACAATAATTTCACAGGCCAGTCAGCAAATTCTGTTCTATAAAAATGATATGTTTTGGATATGACTTGTTATATCATGCGTTTTCTTTCCTTGAAGGTTGAAGTAGTCCAAATAAGTTATTTTTGGTATTTTTGCAGCACAAATTCAGATTACTTCTTGTGATTAGAAGCAACCATAAATGCTTTTATATACATACATATATATATATATATATATGTGTGTCACAATGTTGAAACACTGTTCATTAGAGTATCCAATAATATCCATCCAAATATCAACTAAATTTTTATATTTTTTATATCTCTCACGTGCGAATCACGTCTCTATCTTAATACATATATATATATATATATATATATGTATAGAGTTTGAGAAACAGTTTATTTGGATCAAAATTTTGGGAACAAAGTTTGTTTTATTTTGAAAAGAGGGAAAACAAAACCGATTTAGGCTAAACCGATTTGGTTGGCTTGGCTTAGTTGGTGTTGGGTTTTAGCTTAGGATTGGCTATGAGTCTCATTTGAGTTTCGAGTCACAAAAGTTTTGGGATCTCGATGAGAAATTGAATGGTTGAAATTCGAGTAAAAACTATAAATGGGTATTGTTGATTTGAACCTGATACGCATATTTGATTTTTACCGAGTCATGCGACGAGACAGAGCGATGGCCGATGTTTGGTGACCATGACTCGTCAGAAGCTGGGAAAGACAAAGATCAATTCTTGACTAACTGTTAATACGATTCGTATTTTAGCGTCTACTCTCCTTCATTAATGTTGTAGTATTAGCTGGTGATTTGAATTAAGTAATTTTATTTTAAATTACTTCCAAAACGCGCAAGAACTTATTTAAGAAATTATTTTGAAATTCTCGGGTTAGGAGATTTCTAATTAATTTATTAAGAGTCGTTAATTAAGCGATTAATTTCTAATCATTTAATAGTACTCGTTCAGTACTATTTTGGCATGGACAATATTGAGTCTTAAATAAGGGTTGATTTTCAAAGGTCGAAAATTAATGGATTAAAGTCTTGAACTTTGTTAAATTTGCGACAAGTCTCAAAACATGGCTGGTTCAGCGATTAACAATAAATATTTATGTCAAGGTTCTACAAGAATTGTTAAGTACTCTCGAGAAGCGTATTATCAAAGTAGAGAGAGAGACATCAAGATGATTACGTCGGCAGCTTGTCAGCATAAATTCGCAATCTCGAGACGCAGATTGGTAAATTTTCAAAGGCACTTAACTCGAGATCTCAAGGGACGCTCCCGAGCAACATTGATGTGAATCCTCCATCGCAACTCAACGTGATCACACTCAAAAGCGGTCACGTGATAGACAAATCGATCAACAATAAGGAAAAATTGGATAAGAACGAGCCCCCGACAACAGCCACATGGGCCATTTAGCCTACGAAAATGGATCCGCCGAAAGTGCCTTTTCCACAAAGGTTAAAAGAAGGGAAGCTCGACTATCACTTTAGTACATACCTCGAGGTGTTCAAGAAACTCCAAATCAACATCCCATTCGCTGATGCTTTGGAGTAGATGCCAACGTACACCAAATTCATGAAGGACATTCTTTCCAAGAAACGCAAGTTCGACGACTACAACACAATGACCCTCACCAAAGAATGCAGTGCTATCATCCAAAAGAAGGTACCGGGAAGATGAAGGATCTTGGAAGCTTCACATTCCCTTGTGCGATCGGTGACACATTCTTCGAGAGAGCCTTGTGTGATTTGGGAGCAAGCATCAACCTAATGTCGTACTCAATCTTCAAGAAACTCGGCATTAGAGAAGTGAGGACGAGGAAGATTACACTCCAAATGGAGGACATATATGTGGTGTATCCATGTATCTTCTAGTCAAGGTCGATAAATTAATTTTCCCCCTGACTTTGTGGTGCTCGATATGGAGAAAGAACGTAAGATCCAGATCATCCTAGGACAACCATTCCTTGCGACAGGAAGAGCTATCATCGACGTCCAAAAAAGAGAGTTAAAGCTAAGAGTCCAAGACAAAGAGGTGGTGTCCAGCGTCTTCAATTCCATGAAGTATATAAGGATGAGTGATGACGTGCACCGGGTGGATTTCTGTAACGCCATCAGCGCCGATTTCTCACACCAATCTGAGGACCCTCTTGAGGTACTTGCTAGGTGTGAACAGACAAATTTTGTACTAAATTGGGAGAAATGTCACTTCATGGTCAAAGAAGGGATCGTATTGGGTCATAGAGTCTCAGAAGACAGATTGGAGGTGGATCGACCAAAGATTTCCATCATCAACAAGCTACCACCACCAACGTATGTAAAAGGAGTTCCAAGAATCCTAGGACATGCAGGCTTCTATAGACGCTTCATCAAAGACTTCTCTAAAATCACGAAGCCTTTATCCGGACTGCTCGAGAAAGACACAAAATTCTCATTCTCATCCAAGTATCTAGAGACGTTCACATCTCTCAAGCATAAACTCAGCCCCACCCACAACATCCGACTAGAACCTTCCATTTGAGATCATGAGCAACGCAAGCGATCACGTTTTGGGTGCAATCCTTGGACAGCGAAAGGATAAGGCATTCCTCGCCATTTACTATGCCAACCGGACCCTTAATGACACCCAAATAAACTACACGATGACATCGAAGGAGATTTAGGCAGTGGTGTTTGCTTTTGACAAGTTTGGACCATACGTCATCGGCAATAAGGCGATCGTCTACACCGACCATGCGGCCATCAGATACTTCATGAAGAAGGATGCCAAACCACCCCTGATTCGATAGGTCCTTATACTCCAAGAATTTGAAATCAAAGTAAGATAAAAGAAAGGCACTGAGAATATAGTTATTGATAAACTCTCAAGGCTGGAGACAGTGTTCTAGACAGGTCAGACCTCATCAACGACAACTTCCTAGACGAGAAGCTTTTGGCAATCCAACAATCGGCCTTATGCTGGTATGCAGACAATGTTAATTGTCTAGTAGCTAAAACAATGTCATTGGATTTGCAGACATATCAAAAGAGGAAATTTGTTTCCGAGGTTCGAAGATATTATTGGGAGGAACAGATACTGTATCAGCAATGTGCCGACCTTATCATGAGAAGGTGCGTTCACGAAGATGAAATGGAGTCAGTCTTACGCCATTTCCATGGACTCGAGTGTAGAGGAAATTTTGGCCCAAACCGAATAGCAGTAAAGGTCCTACATAGCGGCTTCTACTGGCTAACCCTCTTCAAAGATTGTTGGAAGTTCATCATCAAGTGCGAAAAGTACGAGAGGACAGGAAACATGTCCAACCGCAATGAGATGTAACTCATGAACATCTTGGATATCGAGCCATTCAACATATGGGGGATCGACTTCATATGACCATTTCCATCAACTTACGAAAATAAGTATATCCTCTTGGCGGCGGATTATGTGTCCAAGTGGGTCAAGGATAAAGCGACGTCTACAAGCGACAAGAAGATAGTCCTCAAATTCTTGAAGAGCATTTTCACTCGATTTGGAACGTCACAAGCTATTAACAGAGACGGAAGAGCACACTTCTGCAACCGTCAATTTGACGCACTTCTAGTTAGATATAGCGTCACGCACTAGAAAACGCTAGCCTACCATCCACAGGCGAATGGTGAAGCAAAGGTCTCAAACCGCGATATCAAGCAAATATTGGAGAAGATGGTGGGAGCATCACTGCAAGACTGGTCGGCGAAACTCGACGATGCGTTATGGGCATACTTAAGGACATTCAAAATTCCAATCGACATGTCACCATACCACATTGTATTGAAAAGCGTGCCAGCTTCCAGTCATTTAGAAGCATTTTTTTGGCCTTTAGAAGCGATTTTTGTCGCTTCTACATGCCGTTTTTGTCCTAGTGGCTATGGCCATGAAGAAGCTCAATTTATACCACAAAGCCTCCGGTCAACAACGACTTCTTCCACTCAATGCCTTAGACGAGCTCCGACGAGAATCCTACGAGAATTCCAAGATCTACAAAGAAGAACCAAGGCATGGAACGACAAGCACATTGTCAGAAAAGAACTCAGCCCCAGCCAACAAGTCGTCTACGATTAAAGACTAAAACTATTCTTATCAAAGTTAAAATAAAGATGGCCGGGTCTGTTTGCCTTAGTCAACGTCTATCCACACGGTTGTGTAGAATTAAAGAATCAACAAGGCGAGAACTTCAAATTCATCGGACAGAGGGCAAAACCATACTTCGGAAGGGTGTTCGAAAGCGATAAGGCGATCACATATATATCCATCATTCTATGAGTATACAGTATCTCGTCGAGCTAACGACGTTAACCAAAGTGCTTCACGAGAGGCAACTTGTGCTTTCTTTCAATTCTTTTCATTTGTTTATTTATGTTTTCTCAGTTACATTCTATTAATTTTGTTAGAAAAAAAACTTAAGTGCATCGAAGCAGGTCGCGCCGCGACACATTCGCAACCATCATCGCAAGGGCTTTGGGAAGATTGTGGGCAGATGAAATTCAAGTCGTCTTGCCGCGACATGGATGCGACCCCACCGCGAGGAGGCTCAGTGTAAAACCTAGAAATTGGAGAATCACGCCGTTGCGCCACGGGACCCACACGACCCACACCGCGAGAGCTCTCGGTGAATTTTTGGAAAAATATGCTTCATGCCCCCGCACCGCAACCCCAGCGCAACCCATACCTGAGATCTCTTGGGTAATTTTTGGGCAACTACATTACGTATCCTTGTGCCGCGAGGTAGCGGGTCGCACCGCGAGAAGTGGGTCGACCCGCCTAAGTAAGTTATTTAAAAGAAGAAAAAATGAGTTCTCTAACACTAAATCTCATTCTTTCTTTTTTCCCCTTCGAAAACAACCCTCTCCCCACACTTTCTTCTGAATTTCAAAATTTACACACCCTAAGTTTTTTAACAATTTTTTTATTCAACGCTACTCTACGCTCGTTTATGTGAATTTTTTGGGTTATTTTCATGTATTCTTCATTATTCCTTCAACATGAGCAAGGTAATCATCTCATCTTCATTTTTATAGAGCTAGAGCGTATTGAGATAGATATGTGGATTGTTTAGGATGAAATATAATTGTTGTTCAATAAAATATGTAATCGACGAAAGTTTGGATGTGAAAGAAACGTTTCCATGGAAAAATTTGAACGCCCACTAAGTGTTCGATTAAATACATAACTGAAGTGAGTGTGTATTTAGGTTTTTATATTGACATATCTAGAGGGGTATACTTGAGATTGAAATTTGGTGTGCCTTAGCCTAAACATTGATATAAATATAACTATCTTTTTAAGGTGGCATACACAATCCGGAAGCCGACAAAACGCACCCACAACCGGCCTATAAAGATCAGTCGAGTTATCCACGAGCACTTAATGTTCTGCGTAAGCAAAATCACATGTGTTCTCATTGGCCATGACAGAGTCATCACTGCCATGTGTTTGAAGGTGGGAGTCAAGCTCAAAAACATCGAAGACCTTCAACCACTCGGCAAGGAGATCACAGCCGATTTCGTCCTCGATCTCGATTAGTGGAACCATGGTGAGGCGGATCCGAGTGGTGGCGGATTTGTCAACATTCTCGAACACATTGCGGACCTGGGATCTGAGTATGATGAAGAGGAAGAGCTTAACCGGCAAGAGCATGGAAATGCTCTCGGCCACCGAGGCGAGTTGTCTCAAGGTCAACAAGGACCTTACGAAAAAATGATGACGATAATGACGAGCATCGACACGCACTTCATGGGCATCCAGTGGGATTACCACAAACTCGAACACAAATATGAAGGCCTTCGTTAGGACTACCAAAGTTTGGACCAAAATTACAAAGGACTTGGACACGAGGTCCAAAATTTGCACCAAGACGTGCAAGCCGTAGGACCCGGGCACAACACCATTGAAGGATTCCTAAACGAGTTTGGCCAACGCAACATTGACTACACCATATTTAAGCGAGATGTATACGATACGTAGACGTAACGCCGTAACTATGTGCCACCACACAATGCACCGTATGGTTCTTATCCGGACTTGCCAATGTATTCGGTGTTCCCAACAGAATTCATGACCCCGTACGCCCAAATCCTTTGTGGTATTCGTACAACTACCATTCACCACCATCGGATGGCCAAGACGAGTAGGGGCGTACAACAACCCCCGCAAGATAAGTTTTCTTAATATCTCTTATATATACATTTGAACATTGGGGACAATATTTATTTTTAATTTTGGGGGAGGGTTATTCTTGTTTTGTGAGGGTGTCATTTGTATATACTAGGTTCGTTTTTGGAGTTTTCTTAGTATTGATGCATGTTTTAAAAGAAAAACTTGTTGTGTTTAAATGATTAAATCAACATTGTATATTTCGAAATTGTCATCTTAAGTTTTAGGCTAAAGATAGTCCATGAGCTACTAAGTGAGAAAGAAAGCTGAAGTAGGTTATACCATATTGACCCGAATCTTACATTTCTCAAAATTTAGGATCCGAAGGAGTAACCTAAACGATGATTTATGAAGACACCCAACAACGTACTATAACCTTCTCTAATCCTTAATTAAGGTGAAATAAAGTATAATCCGATCTTGTCGGGAGGAAGTAGGCAATAGGATGAGTCATTTAAGCCATTTAAGCCAACACGCCGACACAAAACATTCTTATTTACTTAGAACCCACGCACAAAAAACTAAACACTATCAATTCTCATATAAGTCAGAAAAAGTTGAGCCGAAAAAGAAAAAAAATACATACTCCCACAAAGAACTCGGTCGATTATAGTGACTCTTGAGTTTACACGTTAAATCCTGGATTTTGTACTCAAACTAATTAGTCTCCACAAAGCTATCAATGAGCTTACAGGTTTATAATTAGCTATTTTTGAGTTTACACGTTTATTGGGTGTGTTCGAATTGATGTGCGGTAAATTCAAGGGGTGGAAATCGAGGAGTGAAATGTAGGGATTAAAGGTGCAAAGTAAAGGAAAAGTTTTATATTGAGAACATGTGAGTATGAGTGAGAAAGAAATTCGAGAAGCAAGTGTCATACTGGTACGGGAAAGAGTTGATATGATTGATCTTGAGCTAGAAGTATTGTTTGTATCTTGTCCTTGACCTTATCCTTGACATTACAAGTCTTTAAGACCTAGGGATCGATTTGATATGGGCTGAATGGCCCCTGTGGCTATTGTCGAGGGCTCGTTCTTCTCCCTTTTTTCCTTCTTCTTGCCCAAGTTGTCTATCACTCGACTGCTTTTGATTGTCATGGCGTTGATTTGCAATTGATGATTCACATTAGTGTTGCACGGGAGCATCCTTTGAAGTCTAGAGTTCAGTGCTGCAATTGACCCATTTGTGTCTCAAGATTGCAAATTTGTGCTGACTGACTTTGTAGTGTTGTTCTTGAAAGCTTTATGGATACTAATTATTCCAAGTAAAAAATCCAAGATTTAACGTGTAAACTGAAGAGTCGCTACAATCGATCGGGTTCTTTGTCAGAATAGATATTTTTTACTTTTTCGGCTTGAATTTTTCTGACTTATATGAGAAATGATAGTGTTTAACTTTTTTGTGCATGGTTTCTAGATGAATAATAAGTTTTCGGGTCGGCATTTTGACTTGAATGCTCATCCTATTAAATACTTCCTCCCGACATGATTGATTTATACTCTATTTTGCCTTGATAAAGGATTGGATAATGTTTTAGTGTGTTGTTCGGTTTCTTTTTAAACGATCGTTTGGGTTACTCCTTCAGGTACCTAAATTTCGAGACAAGCAAAATTCAGGTCGATATGGTATTACTTACTTAACCTTTCTTTCTCACCTAGTAGCTCGTGGACTATCTTTAGTCTAAAACTTAGGAGACGGTTTTGAAATACACAATGTTGATTTAATCATTTAAACAAACCAAGTTTTACTTCTAAAACATGCATCAAAACTCAAAAAACTCCAAAAACGAACCTAGTATATGGGATTAGTGCCCACAAAGGAGATATTAGACATTGAAATACTTTTGTATTTAATTTTGCTGAGACATTAATTTAAATAAATATTCATTCTCTATTATGTTTGTGTTTATGTATGAATGCTACGCTCTGAAACTGTCATCAATGAAAGGGGTGCTAAGTATAGCCTTGACAAGATAGCCCATTTATGACTAGTTTAAAATATTTGTTCGCAATCTTAAGACCGATAGGGCAATCGAATCTAAGTAATGATTTTTTGAATTAATCATGATATCTCATCTTGTGATATAGAGAGTTGTGACTTTGTGTTTCATTCTTGATATCTTGTAGAAGATATTGAACAAGACCAGTGATACTTAGAAGCTCGAGATAAAACCGTTTAATCACTTGAAGCTTAAAGATCACATACGAGGGGTATTTTGATACGTACCTGAATCCTGAAGTGAATGCATAATTGATATGCACCTTGTGACATTTGATTTGTTAATGGGCAATGACTAAGTTACAGTTGCATCTGACCTGACGGTTGGTGTCATAACGTTTTCATATTGGGTTATGTGATTCACAGATATGGAAATCATGTTGAAACAATGCAAATACATTAGTATCACATTATGCTTTGTTATGAGAGTTTGAATGAATAAACCTGGCCAGGTATTCATCAAATAAGAACATTCTTTGATTAAAACATGTGACAGGTAAAGACATCTCACTTTATGTTTTTCTCATTCACAAATAACAAAGGAGTCAGTGAAATAATAACTCGAGGGGTAGAACAGTAATCTTACATTCCCCTCAGTTACTGATACACATGAAGGGTAATATCGTAATATACTCCGTGGATCGTGTGAGAAAGTGTTTCATCATATCAAAAGATACGCACATGAACAGAGAGATCGTCAATATTGGTCCTTTAGTAGAATCGACTAATATTAAGAATTGAAAGACGGAAAAAATTTGTGAACTTTTGAGTCCGATCTTTATTCTAAAGTTTCGTTCACATGGGTCCATAAGGTCATAATGATAGACACTTAGAAGAGAATAAATGAACAAGAATATTTTATTTACTCAGTGAATATAAATTGTGATTTATATCGAGAAAGTTATTTTCTAAGTAACTTAATAAATAATTAGTTATTTATTGTTACATTTATTTGATGAATCATATAGTGTTATTATATTGATAATAATGTATTTGAATGATTCAAATAAATAAAAGAAGAAAATTAATAATTTCTCGTTTCGTACATGTTTGAGAAGTATGAAATTATTTAAAGAAATGTCATGAAATAAATGAGAGTTCTAAATTAATTGAATTTAGAAATAGATCAAAAGAATTTGGGAATAAAATAAATCAATTTGGCCGAGTAATAGGAGGAGATTTGGCAGAGTAATTTAAGTGAATGGGTCATGGATTTGACCCGACTTAAGCCCGTTTTACTTCCTTATATAAAGGCTTCAGTAAACCTTTGTCATTTGAACCTAACCCTAACTAAACACTCAGCTGAAACCTCTCCCTCTCCCTTGTGTGTTTCGGCCGAATCCCTTGAGTGAGAGCAAGGAAGACAAATTGTTTTTTTTTCCTTCTCTGAGAGTCTCACTTATTCCCGAGTGTACATAGAAGGATCCACCCTCTCCTTCTCTTGATAATCTGAGTGACTTATCTTTGATTCTTTTTATGGTGTTTGGTGTTTAGTAATTTGTGAAAAATTTAATTTTTGGATTGAATTTGAAGTCCCGAAACTCGACGGGCAAATCTGTCTGCTGGCCGGCCAGATCCACGCGTCCAGCACCAGTCCGACAAGGATCCCAAACGCGTCCAGCATCTCCAGTCCGGCGAGTGTGTCCAGCGACTCCTAGTCCGGCGAGCATATCCAGGCCCCCTGATCCCAGTTCGGCGAGGCTCCAACGTGCATCCTAGTCCTGTGAGATCTCATGCGCATCTCCCTGTCCGGCAAATCATCCCAAGCGCGCATCTCCTAGTCCGGCGAAGGCCCTGTCCGGCGAGCATATCCTCCCTGTCCGGCCAGCGTGCGCCTAAGGCAATCTGACGAGCCTCGTTCACAAGTTTGACTCGGCGTGGCTTTTCGGAGATAGCTAGCAACGTCGAGATTGTTTACAATCTCTAATGTAAGTATTTTAAACGATTATAAATGCTTACAAATATATAAATTGTTTATATAGGTTGTTAGTGTGTTTAATTGTTGTTCAACATGTTTAAATGAATTTGTTTATTGATATGACAATAAATTTTAGTGACTAGGTTGTTTAAATATATTAAAAACTGTTTTAATATATTATATCTAATTATATATTTCGGCCATATGTTAGATATGTTATATAATTTATTATTTAATCGTTAAATAAATTCCAACAAATGCTATCAGAGCCAATTAAAGGCATTAAAATTTAGGGTTAATGATTAGTTTTGAAATTTGTTTGACTAGTTGGTGTTTATGGATGGATACCTCATTTATATGACACTAGGATTTTTTTTCCGGTTATCGTCCCGGTTTTATTTTATTTAATTAAATTGTGAGCCTCAATTTGCGAGGACATTTAAATTGTAATTTATATTTATTGTAATCCGACGACGAGAAGACAAGGAAAGCAGCACCTCGGGCTTGGCCGCATGTTGGAGAACGTGTGGGGCTAACTCGAGACATCCGATGACGCGTCACAAGATCCCTTGGCCGGATTTCCTGTTGAAGATTAAAATTGTTTTAATTTTCATTTTATTTCCTTTTTGGGTTTTATTTAGAAATGGGTCATCTAATGAGTTAAATATTTTATGCTTTAAATTATTTAATCTCATTGCATATCACCTCACATGTCATATAGGATAGAACGCCAACATCATTTTAAAATGAATTGTTCATGTACTTTATAATTAATAAAGAGTTATAACAATTGTAAACTGTTTTTGAAGAATATAATTCTTTGCAAAACCTGAGTGGGAGAGTTGTTTATCGTTGAAGCAACCCAATGTCCTCGACACGAGTTTAATCAAGTAGATGTATGATGAACTAAGAGTCATACATAGTGGGCCTCTCTTCAATGGGAGTACTTCGGAAGCATTTAGTTGATCAAACTGTTACGAACTAAGTTTTAAAGAGAAACGATGAAATGGGGTCTCCACATAGGCGAACCGTCTTCAAAGTGACTTAATTAAAGACCCATGTGTCGGTTGCACACTCAGACTTATGTTATAAAGTAATCCTCACATAGTTTATGGTAACCAAAAGTTTATGGTAATTAGTAAGAACTCGAAATTGTGACTTCTTGGATGGTTCGAACTAAATAGTGATGAGTCACGACTATGAAAGGCGGTTAATTACGGTTTCCATGTAGGAAAATTAATTAACTATTGTTGTTCATAATATCATGAATTATTTAACGTTTTCCTCACCATATTAGGATTATTCATGCATGCATATAATTCAAAATAGTAGCACATACTAAAGTTATTTATTTTATTTATGTCTTTCAACAAAATGTCTTTTAATCCACTACAAACAATTTTAAGTTCAAATAAACTCGAGGGTGAGAATTACGTTGACTGGAAACGTAACATCGACATCATACTGACGGTGGAAAAGCACAAGTATGTGCTCACTACCCCATGTCCCTTTCCTCCGAGTGCTGACTCGAGTAAAGAGGACAAAGACGCCTATGATGCATGGATGAGGTCCGATGAAATTTCTAGATGCTACATCTTAGCATCTATGAGCAACGTATTACAGCAATCTCATCATGACATGGCCACAGCATAAGACATGCTATACAATCTCCATGAGATCTTTGAATGTCATGGGCGTCAGGCGAGGCAACAAGCTATCCGCAGTTTTATGAAATGCAGGATGAAGCCAGGATCTTCAGTTCGAGAACACATCCTACTGATCATGGGTCACCTAAACGACATGGAGATTCTAGGTTCTAAGATCGACAGTGAGACCAAGATAGACATGATTTTGGAAACTCCGACAGACTCATTCGATAGCTTCCGTCTGAACTACTCCATGAACAAGCTCGACTATACAGTGACCGAACTTATGAAGTAGTTACAGACTGCCGAGGGACTTCTCCCTAAGAACAAGAAGAAGTCTGGGGAGGTCAATGTTGCTGAACATATGGTCTCGACTTCGGGTTCTAAGAGTATGATGAGAAGACCCAATAATGCCAACCGAACGGGTTCTAAGAAGCTTTACAAGAAGGCTGTGGATGCTAAGGGCAAATGCATCGCAAAGGTGGACAAGTCTGAGCACAAATGTCACCATTGCGGGGAGGCTGACCACTGGCGGAGGAATTTTCCTACCAATCTCAAGAGTGTCAAGAGAAAAGGTATGATCCTTGCTACTCAACCTTGTTACACGAAAAATAAGGCGTCGCCCTTGTTACTCAACCTCACCTTCTCCATCTCAATATAATCTAAGTTAATTATTGTTGATTGAATTTTATGGTTTTTGATTGATTTAAATTCCGTTTTAAAGTCATTCCAAAGCCTCGACGCTCTCAGACAGAATCTGCCTAGGCGTGTCCAGCCCATTCCGCCGACGAGTTCCCAGGTGCAGGCCCTGTCCGGCGATACCCCAGGCACACAGGTCCTTGTCCGACGGCTTCTCTCACGCGCCGGCCCTGTCCGGCGAAACCCCATGCGCAAGCGTCTCCTATCCGGCGAGGATCCCAGGCGCGCGCACCCAGTCCGGCTAGGATCCCAGGCGCGCGCTCCCAGTCCGGCAAGGATCCCAGGCGCGCGCTCCCAGTCCGGCGAGGATCCCAGGCGCGCGCTCCTAGTCTGACGAAGGCGTCCAGGCGCGCACTTCTAGTTCGGCAAAGGTCCTGTCCGGCGAGCCCATGCTCCCTGTCCAGCCAGCGCGCTTCCTAGCCCTTCCAACGAGCCTTGTTCACCTGTTTGACCCGACGAGGCCTTCAGGTGATAGTTAGTAACGTCGGGATTGTTTACAATCTCAATTGTAAGTCATTCTCAAGGAATTGGATGCGCGCGCGCGCATATATATATATATTGTTAATATAGATTGATAGCGTGTTCAATTGTTCAATAACATGTTTAAAATAAAATAGTTTATTGACATTTCTACAAATTTTAATGCCTAGGTTGTTTAAATATATTAAAAGCAATTTGTAATATATTAGATCTAATTATATATTTCCACCACATAAGATGTGTTATATAATTAAATTGTTTAAATCGTAAGCGAGCCCAATGATTTTTATATATTTATATATTTTTGCCACATAAATTCCAACACCTCTTCCATTCCATTGAGGTTGTCGAACATTGATAAGTTCGGCGTTTTACGCAAGTGGAATGACGCATGCATTTACAATGGCAAGAGGATACGGTACGTCTCGTGTTAATTAATTCACATCTTTAGGTAATTAAAAGGTCTATGTTCTTAATTAATGAGATTTTTACGGTTTGCGTAGAATATTAATGTGATGATCCAAATATTATGGAGTCATCAACGTAACTACAAAGAGTATCGAGAATACATTCGCCTAATGGACACAAGATGGGTCTAAAACGTATACGGTCCGTATACTAAGCAATTGCCTAATAAAAAAGCAGCGGCTTCTTCGAGGGCAGTTGTCGAGCACATCGTCTGGGATGAAAAGACGATATATTTGCCGATGAGTGGACAATGTTCACCTTTTATCTTGTCGTGGATGGGCGCCAAAGAGATTTTGTTCGTCGTCAACTTTAGAAACAAACATTAATTCACCCAGCGAGCCGACTTACGAAATTGGCACATCCATGTTTTGGCTTGTCATAGGAAAACTTGCGAGAATTCGCAACGTTCAAGGAGTTAATGGAGGTGAGCTACATGACAATTATAATAATTATGTTTTTGTTAACATTTGAAATTTTTTATGTGACATTCGATGTTTATTTAGGTTTGGACTCTATCACTTCCGCTCGTCATTACTCGTTCAAATTTGTTTAACAAACATCGACGATCGTACCGAGAGCTGAATACGGGACATCTAACGGTCTCGAACTTTACATGGACAGTGGACCAAACTGTCTCATAGTGTGACGGTACGTAATTAAAGGATTTAACTCTTTTCGTTTGACGCGTTTAAAACATATTGCGAACTAATTTTGGTATTTTTCTTATTTTCAGTGAAGATTGCGGGATGTTCGTTGTAAAGTACATGGAACACCTTCTCGTCATCTCGTCAAGGATTTGAAGAGTTCGAACAAGCATATTTTTAGGAAGAAATGGGTCACAGATTAGTTCTTTCAGGACGTCAACGTTTCAACATGAGATTTCTTTATTTTATTATTTTTGTATGACATCTCGTTACATTAGATGTTTATTTAGATGTTTTGATTTATGAAATCTCTTTACATTACGAATTTCATACTTGATACAAGTCACATAATAAAAACTAGAAGTCTTCCAAAACTGTGAAATTCGTTAATCCCATACAAATCATAAAATCTGTAACTCTCGTACAAATCACAAATAACAAATAAACGACAAGTCCTACAAAAACATAACATCCTTGATGTCTTACAAATCACAAACAAAAGTCATTCAATCTCTCCATGTGCATGTCACCTTGTTATGACCAATACTGCCACATTTTCGGTAAACGATCTTTTCACCTTGAGATGAGTATCAATTTACTCTTCGCTTACGTTGCTTACTTTTCTTCGGTCGACCTACTTGTTTCTTTTCCACCGGTACATTGACTCTCATATTCCTTAAGCTGAAGAAACTTATTCAATTGTCACTGCTAATCGCTTTTGGTCACAAATCTTTGGGGTTGCTTTTTCCAACGTTGGTTACATTTCCTTATGTTATTTCTCATACGTTCCGTTGTTCCTCATTACCGACCGGATAAATGCGTTCTTTATACATCTCGATTCCTATCTTCTTCGCGTAGAACTCATTACACAATCAGTAAACATCTACACCGCGATACTGAGCAGCTGTAATTGCATGCTCACACGGATAAATGACCCAAGGCGCATCTCCCTTATATGCCCGTCCAGTCGAATAACTCCCGAGCCACTGTGTTGATTCTCACAAGCTGTAATCTCCCACATACCCGACCGATGCATAACACCCCTCAAATTCCACGTGCACATATCGTTCTTGCAAATGATGTATCACCTCTTCGTCGATGAAGGTTTCACCCGTTCTTGCACTAGACCGGATATATGTTTCGCCGTTGGCGTAGTTAGTTGTTTCCAATCAAATCCCGTACCCAAGCACTGGATTGCTGATAAGCATGTTCTTAAGTATCTTCGGAAAATTAGGAACTTGATGCTTATCGATTCCGACTTGACTATGACTATGACGGGGTATATCGATTCCGACTTTCAGGCGGATAAAGATTCCAGGAAATCCACTACAGGATCTGTGTTCATCCTGAATGATGGATCTGTAGTTTGGAGGAGTATCAAGCAATCTTGCATTGCTGACTCCACCATGGAAGCATAATATGTGGCTGCTTGTGAAGTATCCAAAGAGGCTGTATGGCTTAGAAAATTCCTTAAGTATTTGGAAGTTGTTCCAAATGTCAACGAGCCCATGACATTTTATTGTGAAAATAGTGGGGCTGTTGCTAACTCAAAGGAACCTAGAAGCCATAAGCGCTCTAAGCATATTGAGAGGAAATACCATTTGATTAGAGAGATCGTGCAGCGCGGAGACGTGGGGGTGAAGAAAATCTCAACAGTTGAGAACCTGACCCTTTCACCAAGGTCCTATCCAACAAGGTCTTCGACCAACATCGAGATGGATTAGGCATGAATGACTACTCTCATATTCTTTGAGTCAACTGGGAGTTTGTTGGCAGAGATGCCCACAAGAAAATTGTTTATTTACATATTGATGTAATATATAAATCTTTGTGAAGTCCTTATTGTTATTTTCTGATTAAATTAATAAAAGTTGAAACATTTATTCATTCCTTTTTAGTTTAATTGAAGATTTATGATATTCAATAGTCTTATAGTCCTTAATCAAACCTAACAATGTATGAAGAGACAAATGTAGATTTGCATGAACAAACTCTTCATGGTTTGATTAAAACAATATATTCGCAATCTAAAGATCAACGGACTATTGATCCCAGTATGATTGTTGGAAGAATCTATGATGTCTGGCTACGAGGCATAAAGACTTAGGAACTCTATAGTTCTTCCAGTGTATCTTGCGAATGTACTGAATTGCATCATGCTTACCTAAATCCTGAAATGAGACATGTCATTTCATAGCATTAATACTCTCATTTGAGAAAGTCAAATTCTAGATCCATTACGTGATCTAAACAAGGCCTATTGGTGAGATATTAAGTTATGAAGATGTCATGAACCAACTTTGTGAAGTTCTCATAGATATGGAATTCATGTACAAGATTCCTGAGATGCAATATATATCACATCATGCTTTATTACTTGGATTGTGAATAAATGAACTGCGATGTGTACAAATTTAAGTAGCGACTTTATTTGGATGAAACAATGTGACTTTATTCACAAGTACTAAAGGAGTTTAGGAAATAACAACTAGAAGGGTAAAATGGTAATTTTATAAATCCAAACTAGTTGATGATATTCATGAAGGGTAAACATAGATAACATTCAATGGATCCGCTCAATATAATTAAGTTGAATTGGAGTAGAAAATAAATTCATTTGAACTTAGAGATTCTCAGTGTCAACTCTTTAGTGGAGTCAGTTGACATTAAGCTAATACTCGGAAAAGGTTTGTGAACTTTTGAGTCCGAGTATAGAAGCTCAAGCTTTGTTCATTTGGATCCATAAGGTCACGATTACAGGTCATTAGAGTAGAATTATTAAACTAGAAGCTAAGTCAAAATAAGTTCAAGTGTTGAACTAGACTTTTTCTCGGAAAATGTCTAAAGGGTATTTTTGTCCACATGGACATAAAATGATGTGAATGTCAAAATAAGATTTTGAATATTTTCATATGATGAAAATATAAATTATTTTTCTAAAGCCAAAAAGTCATTTAAGGCATTATGAAATTAATTTCGTTATTTGTGCAATTATAATTCTACAATGGGTATTTTAAGAATTGTCTTAAAAGAAATAAGGAAGCATCTATAAGCTCCCCCCTAGGTAGAATTTCAACCAAACAAGCATCAAGATGAGAGTTTTTTTTCCCTTTAATTATAAGGATAATTACCAAAAAGGAAAAGGGAAATGAAATTCCTTGAGAAGGAAATAAATAAGCTAAGTGAGGAAACAAATTTTCCTCCTTGCTTCAGGTGTATGGCCGGCCATCCTAAGAGAGAAAGGGGAAGAGAAAATCAAATATTGTGTTATGAATGCATTATTCTTTCATGAATGAATAATTGGCCTTTATAGATTTTTCCTTCTCCAATAAATAGAGTCTCACATAGATATGTGAAAGGTTAAGATTTTGCCTTGTTCTCTCTTGCACTTGGCCGACCCTCTCTCTCTCTCTAGAAAATACTCCTTTTTATTTTGCACCTAGATCCATACTTGATCTAGAGAATTAGCTTATGATCCAAGAATTGTTCTTGATTCATATTGTTTAATTGTGCCCACACACAAATCCTTCTAAACCTCTATAGACTCTTGTAATAGAAACCTTAGGTTTCTCAAGTTCTCGTTTGGGTTTGAAGGAATCAAACTAGAAGAGAAGATCAACTTTTCCCAAGACGCTTCAAGTTTGAAGACACAAGAAATGTTAGTATTCAAGTAGATTAAATAATGTTTTAAATTTATAACATGTATATGCACTTTATCTAGGTTAGTAAAAATTGTTTTACTAGTAAAATAAATTTTTATATTCCACCATTAATGACGTGATCCTAGAAACGAGGAACACGATTTTCAGCGGAAACGGGTCGTTCTCCACAAGATTGGTGACTCCGCGACCCAACGCCTAGAGAGACGCGAACCTTGGAATAATGAAGACGCCACAAACGATGGTGGAAGCTCGTTTGATAAGTCGGGGATTGAATGACGCCACGATTGGATGCGGAAGACCGATTGATAAGTCAGTTTGAACGCCACAAGTTCATATAGAACTCAAGAGAAAACTCTCATTTTTAATCAAAATCTGGATACTCTTTTCTATTAAAATGAAGAGTATTTATAGGCATGAAACGACCCTTCATGCTAGGAAAACCAAAGGTCTCATAAAGGAACCATTAAGTTAATTAAACACACTTAAAAACTCATTAAACACACTTAAATAATTAAAAGAACAAATAATGAGGCCTTTTACAATTCAGCCCACTTAACGCCATTAAATAAAGCTGAAAGTAATATGGAAACCTAAGAGTCATGCCCACTTGTAATCATATCTTCTTCTTCACGTTTTCTTGATTCATAGTAGCATTCTGATTGACATTTTGACTCTAAACACGTGAATTTGATGTGTGCAAAAGCAGAACAAACCAATTCCTTATATTTCTTCCATTCATCTTCTCCTAAACCATGAAATTCCTCATTAAAGTCTTACACTAAATTCGGCATTGAATCTTTGAAATATCTCTGTTTTCTTGCTCCTATTATCATATCAATTAATATGATTAATGATAAATTTTTCTTAACCCTAGAACTATTCCAGCTCCTCACAATCTACCGGCGGTGCTGCTAATTCTTTCACATGTTCTACGTATTTTTCACTATTTGCAAACTTATCGTAATCATCAAAAGGGTCCGCGTACTCTGGATCCTCATCTCCTTCACTAATGCACTCATCACCTATTTTATTTTGTTGCTCACGAACTTAATTTTGATATACTTCTTCTTCGAAGACGTCTTCGGTGAAGACAACAGGATGAGGCGAACCTTCAACCTTAACGGGGCGAGGCGAATCTTCAATCATGACATACTTCTCTTTTTCTTTCCCTTTATCTCCTCGTTGAATCGGCACTATAACTTTTTTTGAAATAGCCGTTACGCATAAAGGAAACTTCTTATGGTTCTGGTGCTTCATATAATACGCCACATTATCATCATTCTCCAAAACAACTGTTGCCATACAAATCGTTTCAATTGCGTATGAGACTTCAAGTTTCAATTCAAACTTTAAAGAGCCGTCACGGGTCATCTTGTACGCTAGAGTCATATGTTCCTCGAACATGATATACTTTGAAAGCTCGATATTGTACGTCTTTGCATTATTAAACATCGATAGCTTATGTTCTTTCACCTAAGTGCCGCATGTACCCTGAAAACATAAATAAAACATCAAAAACATCATGTTAAAACATCTAAACCGTCTTAAATCATCACTGAATATCAAAATACTATATTCAACCATCATAGGTTAAATGTATATCGAATTTTATCGTATCCTAGCGCAACATATCGAATTTTATCAAGACAATTAGAAATCATTGCATATAATCACCTCTTATCGTAATATCAAAAAGTCGCATAATATTGAAAATAATCAATTTTCATTGTTATGTTGTGAAGAATCGCATCCTATGACTTTCAACCGTAACATATTGATTTTTACATGAACAATGATGAATTAATAAATCACCGGAGACCATCTTTTTTCATCGGATTCTATCAAAACTTAAAATGTCATCGGGTTTCATCGTGTTCTATCGTTATGTACTCAACAAAATTTGGTTGACTAAACCATCACATCTCTTCGATTTTCATCGCTTATCATAAAGAAAAGCTTTCATCGCTACCCATCGTTGTTCGTCGCATTCTATCGCATTTCTCTCGAAAATAAAGAAATTTTAGTCATCGTAAAATAAAGTTTTCATTGTGGATTGTTAGATTTAAAATCCTATCATGTTTTGTCGATTTTTGTCCTAGTTTACTGTTAAATTTAATCTCTTTTCATCGTATTTTATCGAAAGTAATCGTTTTTCAATCAATTTCATTGAAAATAATCGTTTTTAATCAATTTCAATGGAAAATTTGGACTTTCACGCCAAAAATTGTAAAACTAAAATTTCTAAAACTTAGAGCTACTACTTTATATGATTCAATGAACTATACACATCAAAATCAAAATGTGATTAAGAAATAAAAATATATTCATTTTTAAGTCAAATATGTTGAATATAGAGAAAAATGAAGGAGAGAAAAGAGAGGAGAAGAGAAGAGAAGAGAAGGATAGAAATAAATTAAAGAAATGAGAAAAGAAGTTTAAAGAGATTCGAAAATTATTTTTGTTTGAAAATAAGTCAAAAGTTTTAATTTGAAATAAAATGTGGTCTGATATTTTAAAGTTTATTAGAACAGATTAAAGAAATTTCTGTTTGAAAACGGGAAGAAATAAAAGAGCAGAATGCGTGAATTTTGTCTCTCGTCTCACACACACTCACTTATGCCATCAATGGCTTCCCTCTTCTATCCCCAAACCCCTTTCTTCCCCTTCCGAACCCACCGCTTAATTTCTACACCGCGAAACCCCCAATTCTCCATCACCGCCGTCTCCCGCGGCGGCACCGAGCAAGAGATTCTCCGCGCAGTGGCGGACTCGGAGGAGAACAGCCTTCCATGCGTCAGGACCTTCGAAACTGACTCGGCTCGCCTCGCTCTTATCGGCTCCGTCGATTTCCAGCAGGCTCTCACCGCCGCCGCAGCAGACGGTGGACGCGCCGCCGATGAACACCTTGAGTCCTCTATGCCCGCCATGGTTGTCGAGACCGTTTTCCCGGGCGATTCTGACGAGCGCAGCACCGTTTCCACTCGCCTGGTAACTCCCGAATTCATGGATTCTCTCTTTCGGTGGTCAATACGTTTTAAATTTTTCTGGCTACTTTTAGGGCATGTGTAGTTAACACTGACAAAACAAAAAATTATATATTACACTTAATGATAAAATTCAAAAAGAAAAAAACTATTCTTTATCTTTATATTTAATTAAATATGTAAAACTTAATCGTCATTTCAAATCTATTATTGGTTTCAATTATGATTAAATTAGACATAAAATATATGGTTTACGGTCCCCAATCAAACACCCGTATATTAACAGGAATTTTGTTTGTAATTTATTCTTATAAACGAACACTAATTCTGGATTTTATGATATTTCCATTCATTTATATGATTCCTTTAATCGGATTGTGGTGGATTAACACGTACGTAATAAAGGCACCATTTTACTAATCACTCAGTTCTCTAGTGATCTTTAATTTTTTTTTATCGATTTTCTGGTGAATCGTTATAAAGTTCTTGCCGGCAAGGAAAGTTAAGGAAAAGGCTTGGAAACTAAGAAACTCCCTCAACCAAGACGTTCTCTCTGGCTCGGCAGCTAAGAACATATTGTCAATGACTTTTCGACAAGTAGTGCTTGAACAGCTCTGGAGCTTTGAGCTAGTCGTTTTCAAGCCTGGAGTCGAAAGGGACATGGACGACCTTGAGAACCCGAGAGAGGTTTGTAGAAAACTGCCTTGTCTTTTTCCCCTGGGATAACCAATCAGTTGTTCGAAGATGTGATGCCATAGCAATGTCTGTCACTGCAGGTGATACTGATTAGGTTCGGTTATCTTCTTTATGCATTTCGTATCAGCAGGTCTCTCAATCATCGTTCAGCCTCGGCTCGTCTGACGAAAGGGTTGTCTCCGCCCTCGCGGAAGCTGTTTCTGTGTCTGCTCTGAAGAGGACCGAAGAGGAATTTCTTGATAAGTATATAGGGAGAAATCCGGGGACCATTCTGCGTTGGTTTCAGAAGCCAAGGATGTTTTCGTCAAAGGACTCTTCAGTTGTCGTCACCGAATTGTTTGAGGACGAGATGGTGGAGTACGCAAAGAGCCTTCTCGGAGATTTTCATTCGGCAAAGGCGAGTTTCACGCCCGCGAGAAATGAGTCGAAGAATTGTGGTTGGTCTCCATGTGCATCCTCTAGATTGGAAAAGATTGGGGGTCCTCGGTTCATAGCTTGGACAAATGCTTATGTTCCTGTTTATCGGATTCAAATTGATTCCGACAAACTCAAGGACGTCACTTTTGAAGGTTGGAGGGAGTGCTCGGATAACAAGTGGGAAGTCCTTTTGACTCACACCCAGATGGTACTCCTCTCGTTTCTTTTTGTATATTCCATCATTTTCTGAATACCGTTATTTCTTCTAGTTATAAAACGACGATATCACTATTTTTGCAGGTTGGATTGACAGATGTATTAGACATGTACTATGAAGATATCTACACCTTGCCCAACAAAGAACTTCCGTGTGCCATGGTCAAGAATTTCACTAGTTTGCCTAATGAAAAGGTACTTATGCAAGCTCATCAAAGATCTGTCAACACTGTATTTTTGTACTTTTTTAAAATGGTTTAAAACTGTTTATGGTTTCAGAGGAGTTCTATGCTGTTGAAAGTGCTGTCTGTGACCTTCGCAACTGGAGTTTTTATTGTTGCGCTTAGTGCCCTTGGTCAGCTTTCTTTTCCTCGTATAAAGCTTGGAAATTTCACCAAGGAACACAAGTCTCTTCCATCACTGAAACTAGAAGATGTACTACATAATACTATCGATGAGGATGAGGTATGCGTGCTCATTTGTGGCTACTTAATTAGAAATCTAATTAGGAAACATTGACTCAGCTTGCGCTAATTAGCCATGATTGGTGGATGAAAATGCTAGTAATATCAAATAAACGACTTTCCTCAACTTAGGCAAAGGTAATTCAGATCCCTCCTTGGTATGAGAAACTCCTAAAACACATTACTAAATTATTTTCACATTTTTAGCCCAGGCAGGCTTCTTCTGAAGTTACTATTACTTTAGCTAATCCACAATTGAATAAATATCAATATTTGTTTATGGCCGTGGTGTCTAGTTAGACCCAACTAATTTATCCGAGGCCCTGGCATTATTTACTGGGAGACTACCCCAGTGGGCCCAATTGTTGGGTCCAGGAACCGGTGGCTGGTAAGGTCCCAAGAACTGCCCTTACCACTAGACATACCCATTTGAGTTGAATAGACATCAATATTAGCAGATTGTAGCGCTGTAAGATGTTTCTCAGATTGACTAGGTTATTATATTACCTATTTAATTTTTCTGTATTATACTAATTTTTTCCAGGCCAATATCCCGGTCTTTTAATTTATCTGCGTTCTTTTAATAAGCAAATTTAATGATATAAGGACGTTCATTATGTGCATTTCTACATCAATCAACGAAATAATTTTTAACTCCTGTTCTGCTTAATGTTACTCAGAACCCTCATCAGTCAGTTGCAAATTACGGCTTAGCTATTACATATCTACATTATATGAATAAAAGATACCCACTTCTTCAATCTAGCTTTTGGGTAATATCTCACATCCAAACCATGTACAGTTGGAATTGTTGTGTATCAAAGTCATCAAGACGATATTGGGAGGGTTGGATTGGGGTGGCGATATAATATGTGAACCGGGCGTGGGTGTCTGGACTGGCAAGTTACCAGACTACTTGAGGCTTGTGGTTGAAGGCAATTCTGCTCTCACTCCAAATGCTTCGAGCCCGGGAAAAGTCACCGACGAGATCAAGACATCGGCGCAAGATATTGCTAGTTATCAGGTAAAAAACTACGCTTTTTATACAGCTGGATAAACCAAATTAGTAGATATTGCAACTTCATTGAATAGCTCTTAAATGTATGCGCTATATTGCTTTTCTTTTTCCAACTAGCTAGGTTGTAATCACATGTTTTATGGAAAATATAGCGAGTGAGAATTTCTCTTTGGTATAGTTTAGGATATATATTGAAAATGAGGAATCTTGTGATCGGCTGAGATGTTGCATAAGATGTTTCTGTCACACAAGATTACAACACGAATACCAAAACGTAAAAGACACAGGCACGTTGATAATCCAGTTCAGCAACTGCCTACGTCTGGGGGATAGCTTATCCCGGTGACTTAGATTACTTTATAATGAAAGAGTGAAGTTACAAAGGTTACACAAATACATCACGGATTTTTACCTAACACTTCCTATCTTTCAAAGTGAGTCTACCTAAGGCTCCCTCTTAGAGTGATCACTTCTCACTTAGTCACACTTGTTAGGAACACATCTTGGATAATGTTTACAACAATTAAGGAGAATAAAAGATGCACTTACAGAAAAGGTTTTCCTTCTTAAAGCTATTCCCAAAACAAGAAGAACGCAAGAAGAAAAGCTTATGTTGAGCTTGCTTGGGCGGCGTCTTAGAAAAGATGCATAAATCCTAGATGTTGCGTGAGAAGGTTTATATACTCCAGTGTCATGCCAGAAGTCCGCGGTAACCAAAGAACCAGCGGATAATAGACTGGCGCCAAAAAGCAACTGGAAAGAAGGTACAGGATGACAGGGACAACGTCGTCTGAGACGCAAGAGACAACTGGAGGGACATCAGGGTTTTGACGAAGCAACAATGCCAATCTGAACTAACAAACTCCCCCTTTGGCTTTGCTGAGGAAAAACCTGAAAAGACAAGCTTCGCCAAAACAAACAAGCTAAACAAAAACTCATGTCACAGAAAACCTGACAGAGGAGTAAACAACCTACTTCAGAGTATCAGAGTATCACAGAGTTTTTAAACAAACAACAATTCCAAGAACTCCCCCTTTTTACCTAAGCAAAGGCAAGGGAGAGAGGAATAACGAATTAGAAACATTGTTCAAACAGGGAAACAGACCAGAAAGGAAATAAGAAACACAACACAGAAAAAGTTATGCTGGTGAAGATGGACGAGTCGATGTCGAGGCAGGAGAAGGAACAACAGCTCGTAGGAGGGACTCCAATTCTTAGCGGCGTAGAGTGGCAGCAGTAATGACCCCATCCAGGTACCTCAGCTCATCAGAAACCGACACAGCAACAAGAGACCTTATCTCGGCAGAGAGAGGAGGAATAACAGGAGCAGTGCCATCAGAGAAAGCTGAATGTAGAAAGCTGGAAGGAGGAGGTGGAGCCAAGTCCGGTACATGGTGTGCCTGAAAAAGTTCGTAATTGATGTCAATCTTTCCCGGAGAGGTGCTGCACTCGGTTACTTCAGCCGGAGACAGAAGGTCTGGATCTTGAGATAGTAGAATTCCACAGATGAGTGAGGGAAATCCAATGGGAAGCTTGATGGCCGATGAACCTGCGTGGCGGAGAATCTGCTCGTAGAAGAAGGTAGCAGCATCAACAAGAGAACGAGTCCCGACAAGGTAGAGAAACCCAGCAAGGGCTAAGGATACGCCAGTATGATGGGTTGTAAGACACCAGTTCTTGATCCCAATCTTGTGCAAGATTGAGTATTTGGTGCTGAGTTTGGAGGCAGGATACGGGCCACGATCAGGCCATCCCTTCAAGTCACGACCACCCGATAATTCCTTGACGAGGTCTACTTTGGAGGGGAGGTTCGGCTGAGAAACATGCTGTGGAAGCTCAAGAGACAGGGCGATATTCTTTGGAGAGAAGGAGAAACACTTTCCACGAACATGCACTTTGTGGAAGTGCGGAGACCCTGGAGTGTTGATGTCAGCCGACAAGTTAACAACAAATTCGCGGACAAGGCGAGGATGGTAGGGACCAACAGACGTGATAGATTTCAGCAAGCTTGCATGTTTCACAATGTTGACAAGGTCCAGGCATTGAAGGGCCTCACAGGAGAGAACACATTCAGGAGAGATGCTGCGGCGCAGAACGTACTTCCAGTTTAGTGCATTTGAAATAGAGTGAAAAGAAACACCGTCTATGGGAACGTCTGAGATATCATTTCGAGGGGCCCTGTTCTTCTTCCTCTCAGGAGGAGGAGCCTCAGCGTCAACATCCTCAGCCAGTTCAGCCTCATTTGCTATGAATTCAGAATCCTCTAGAGAGTGAGAGGAGACCGGAGGGGAAACATCCTCAGGGTCGGAGACAACAGAAGTTGATGCATGCTGAGTTCTTTTGGACGTAGATTTCTTTTGAGGAGGCTGTTGAGGAGGAGCCTTCCTTTTTCGCAGAGAGACAATTGGAGCATCGGAGTCAGACACGGGGTTGTCTGAGTGACCCAAAGAGATCTGAGGAGAGGATTCTACAGGAGCAGTCGGTGCATGAACAAGAGGGGTTGGAGAAACATGAGCATCGTCCAAAGTTGAGTTGAGAGCAGAGTCTGAGGGAATAACACTTTCATCCATGATTCGATGAAACTCTTCTTCGGAGATAAACTTTGCAGGAGACGAAGGAGGAGACTGATGCTCAACACGCAACTCCTTTGTCAAGGCGTCCAGGGACGGATTATCAAAAACCCCTTTTTTCTGAGAAGTGGACTCACTGACTTTGTCAGACCTCGTGTCAGGGACATCGACGAGACCCAAGATGGTACCTGTCGCTGAACGAGAAGGTTTAACAGAGGACACAGGATCATCGAGAGAGTAGAAGCAAAGTTACCTTGACGAGTGTCGTCAGAGGGCGAGAACAGAGGATGCTCCATTGAAGGAAGAACATTAGGGTTTGGAGACAAACCCCGAACTCGAACCCCATATTTATTCTTCTGGGATTCATTGATCACTCTTTTAAGAATCTTCTTCTTCTTTTCATTTCCCATCAGCGCAGATGAAGAACGACCAGTGCGAGTCGACACCATTCTTGCAGTGTGTTTATCAAGCACGGTTTCGGAAGTATGGTTGAGAGTGATAACTGCCTGAGAGTGGTTTGAAATACACAACTGACACAAGAACCTTTGAGTAAGGTTATTACCCAAGAAAATGAAACGACGCATTAGCCCGCCACTTTGAATCAAAACGCAGAGTTTCATTTGCATGCAGGCAGAGATAGTAAGTGGGTCTGACATCAGCAAACAATGGCCCATCTGTGATTGCTATAAGTCCAATAAGCAAACACCAAGTCCAGCCCTCAGTTTCTCGAATTGAATAACATCAAGTGGTTTGGTAAAAATGTCAGCAAGCTGATTCTCGGATACAACATGTTCGAGTGAGAGAATCTTGTACTCAACAAGATCACGAATGAAATGATGACGGATCTCTATCTGTTTGGTCTTACTGTGCAAGACATGATTATTTGCAATGTTGCTAGCACTAGTGTTGTCACAGAACAAAGTAATGACATCTTGAGAGATACCATATTTTTCAAGCATACACTTAAGGTAAACCAATTCAGTACAGACAGCACCGGCTGCAATGTATTCTGCTTCTGCAGTTGAAAGAGAGACACAGTTCTGCTTCTTACTGAACCACGAGATGAGGTTGTTGCCAAGAAAGAAACACCCTCCTGACGTACTCTTTCGATCATCAATGTTACCAGCTCAGTCAGCATCAGAAAAACCCGCAAGATGATGATTTGTATCATTAGAATAGAAGATCCCATAATCAAGAGTACCATGGACATATTTAATGATTCTCTTAACATAACTCAGATGGTTTTCGGTGGGACACGATTGGTACCTGGCGCTCACTCATTCGGAGAAGGCAATGTCAGGTCTACTAGCTGTTAGATAGAGGAGGCTCCCAATCATGCTCCTGTACGTCTTGGTGTCCACTAGGTTAAATGAATCATCTTTGGATAATTTCACAGAAGAAGATGCAAGAGTTCTCTTTGGTTTTCCAGATTCGAGACCGAATTTCTTAACCAAATCCCGAGCGTATTTGCTTTGTGAAAGGAATATTCCATCATTGCGTTGGTTAATTTGAAAACTCAAGAAAAACGACAATTCTCCGACCATACTCATCTCGAATTCAGATTGCATTTTTTTAATGAAGTCGTCAACAAGAGAAGTGGACATCCCTCCAAACACAATGTCATCCACATACACCTGAGCAAACATCATGTTTGATCCTGAGTTCTTGCTGAACAGCGTTTGATCCTTGACACCTCGTGAGTACCCCTGAGATGTCAGATAAACAGCCAAGCGTTCATACCAAGCCATGGGTGCTTGTTTCAGACCGTATAGAGCTTTGTTAAGTCTGAACACATGGTTTGGAAAAAGGGGATCCACAAAACCCTTCGGTTGTTCCACAAAAACTTCTTCATTTATGACACCATTGAGGAAAGCACTTTTTACGTCCATTGGAAACAATTTGAACTTCTTCAGGCAGGCAATGCCTAAGAGGAGACGAATTGCTCCCAGACGAGCAACTGGAGCAAACGTTTCATCAAAATCAACCCCTTCAATTTGAGAATAGCCTTGAGCCACAAGGCGAGTTTTATTTCTGGTTACATTGCCTAGAGCATCTGATTTATTTTTGAAAATCCATTTTGTTCCTATGACATTCGCAAATGGGCGTGGGACCAGAACTCACACATCGTTCCTTTTAAATTGAGAAAGTTCCTCTTGTATCGCAGCTACCCAGAACTCATCAAGAATGGCTTCAGAAACATTTTTCGGCTCAATCCGAGAGGTAAAGCACACATTTCCAATTAGCTCCAAGTAATTGACATGGTCTGTCCTGCGGGTAATGACACCCTGATGAAGATCACCAATAATGGCTTCCTTGGGATGCTTTAAGGTAACTCTGGACGAAGTAGTTTTCAAAACAGGAGAAGAAGGATTTGCATGATTTTGAGAAGACACAGGCTCGCTGTCAGTAACATCAGGAGAGACAACCGATATTCTAGGATCAGGAGAAACCAGAAGAACTTCATCAGACTAAGGAGTCTAGTTTGGTGGGGCATCATCACTGAACTTCACATTCATAGATTCCATGACAACTTGAGTCCTGTTGTTAAAGACTCTGTAAGCACGGCTTGTAGAGGAGTATCCCAGAAAGAAACCTTCATCACTGCGAGGATCAAGTTTCTTCTTGGGCTCTCTGTCAGCCAGGATGAAACACACAGACCCGAACACATGAAAATACTTAACATTCGGTTTTCTCCCCCTTCAAATCTCATAATTCGTGATCGAAGTTCCAGGCCGAAGAGAGACACGATTATGAATATGGCAGGCGGTGTTCACTGCTTCAGCCCAAAAACGGTAGGAGAAATCGTCAGCATGAAGCATAACACGAGCCATCTCTTGGATGATACGATTTTTCCGCTCCACTATTCCATTTGATTGCGGGGTGATGGGAGCAGAAAATTCATGAGTTATGCCCTCAGAAGCACAGAATTCAGAGAAGTCAGCATTCTCAAATTCACGACCATGATCACTTCGGATTCGAGTAATTTTCTCAGATCGAGACCGCTGCAACCGAAGAGCAAGACATGGAAGATATGAAAAGCCTTTGACTTTTCGCGGAGAAATTCAACCCATGTGTATCTTGAGATATCATCCACAATTACCAAAATATACTTCTTACCGCCAATGCTTTCAACTTGCATCGGACCCATGAGATCCATGTGAAGAAGTTCAAGAACCGACGAGGTCGTGATGAAATCAACCTTTTTGTGGGGAACACGAGTCTGTTTCCCAATTTGGCACTCACCACAAAGGCCAAGATCTGAAGAGAAGGTAGGCGGGAGGCCAATGACTGCATCCTGAGAGATAAAATTACTGATGCTACGCGCATTTAAGTGACCAAGGCGACGATGTCATAGAGAAGAAGTGTCATGAGTACTCAAGAGACACGTTGAGGAAGACGACCACATATAGCAATTATCAGGGGACCGAGTACCCTGCATGATCTCCAGGTTTGCAGAATTATGGACAGAGCAACCCGTCTTGGTGAAAGTGACTGTAAGATCATTATCACAAAGTTGGCTGATGCTGATTAGATTTGCTTTTAAGCCATCAACCAGTAGAATGTTATCAAGATGAGTACACCCTGACACTTCAAGAGTTCCACGACCAATTACAGAACCCGTAGACCCACCACCAAAAGTGACACTTCCTTTGGTGCAGGGCTGCACGTTTGCAACGAAATCAGAGACACCAATCATGTGGCGAGAACAGCTACTATCAAAATATCAATCATCCCGAGAAGAGGCTTTCAGGGAGGTGTAAGCTACAACAGCGGTATGAGAGTCTTTTACACGCCAGCGTTGATGAGAAGTATAGTTGATTTTCTGATGAGTCACAGAATGTCTGAATCCTTTTTGAGGAAGGCGTTGCCCAGTGAGATAAGGAGTGCAACCAAACAATCAGAAACAAAAAGGGCGAATATGACCTTTCCTCCCACAGAAATGGCAAATCCATTTATGGTGCACAGATGTAGTTCTTTATGCTTGAGTAGAGGTTGCTTTGTGGACAGGGACGATTGAGACACCTGGAGAGCTGGGAGATGTAATAGAATTAACCTTATTCGAATTTGAGCAGGCTGGTACAAACCGAGGTTGAGAACAAGAAGGTGAGTCTCTTTTGAACCCTAAACCAGACTTATCAACAGAGGACTTTCCACTCCATAGAAGATCGTTGAGGACACCAGTACCAGGATGGGCATCAACAGACTGAGTAAGTCGAGTAACATCTTGAGAGAGACGACCAACATCAAGTTTCAGAACACGGATCATTTTCAGTAAATGAGTTTTCTCCTCTAAAAGAGATGTGATCCTTTCCTTGCCAGAAACAGGAGAGTCAGCTTGAAATTCTTGAAGTTGAGAGAGAAGATCCGCACAAGACTGTTCAAGTTCAGCAATTCTATCAGCCTGAGCACCAACTGCATTGGATTCATTTGACTTTTTTACAAACAAGGTTTTGTAGGCTTCAATGACGACGGAGTCACTAATCTCGTTGTTATCACGAAAGACAGATATAGAGTCTGAGTTCGAAGAGAAAACATCAAATATGTGAGCAAGGAAGTCATCAGAGATGTTTGCATCAGGAAGACCAGTTGGGCTATCAAACTCTGATCCAGCAAGACCAGAAAGAGCTAAGGAGAGCTCTATATTTTCTTCAGAGGAGGAAGTACATTGACTCACAAAAGTAAGAAAATTGTTTGATCCACCATCAGTCTCATCATCATCACCAGACTTAATGCTCTGGTCATCATCTGATAAAGTAGAATTGTAGCTCTTTTGTTGACGCCTGATGAAATTGGGGCATTCAGATTGAATATGCCCAAAACCTTCACATTCATGACATTGAATGCCTTTTCCTTTTGCTGTTTGCCCAGATACGCGATCCTGATTGAAACGCCGAGGCTGAGGGGTTGGCCTGAAATTTTGAGATGACTTGTTTTTGTAGTTGCCAGTCATAAGTTTCTTGTCAAACCTTTTCATAAATCTACCAAAATTCTTAGCCAAGAGAGCCAGAGAGTCTTCGTAAGATTCTGTAAATTCATTACCTCTGGAAGAGACAAAATCTGGGCCGGTTGAATTCAATGCCAGGTTACGAGATTTTGAGACAGAATTACTCGTCAGGGACATTTCATAGGTGAGAAGAGATCCAATGAGCTCATCAACTCTCATGGAGGAGGTGTCATGAACTTCATCAATAGTGGTGACCTTGATTCTGAATCTTTCAGGCAGAGACCTGAGAATTTTCTTAACAATTTTAGCGTCACCCATAGGTTCACCCAGAGAATGAGACTCATTAGAGAGATCTCGAACCCGAACATAAAAGTCGTTGATTGATTCATCTTCTGTCATTTTCAGACTTTCAAACTTGGCAGTGAGAAGTTGTAAGCGAGAGTTCTTTATTTTATCTGTTCCTTCATAAGTGGTTTCAAGAATATCCCAAGCCTCCTTTGCACTTTTGCAGGTGTTGATTAACCGAAAAACATTTTTGTCAACTCCATTGTAAATAGCATTAAGAGCCTTGGAGTTTGAGAGAGAAGTTTCATCATCAATAGCAGATCATTCAAGAGTCGGGACATCTTCTACGGTAATTCCATCAGCAAGAAGTCTCTTGGAAGTACTCCAACCCACAACAACTGATTTCCACGTTTTTTGATCAATAGACTTTATAAAAGCACCCATACGAGCTTTCCAGTAGGGATAGTTTTGCCCGTCAAGTAACGGAGCACGACTAACAGAGCCACCTTCTCTGAATGTATCCATCAGAGAACAAGAGACAGCCAACACGACAAGATCGAAAAACCCAGTAGCTTAGGGCACCTGCTCTGATACCAAATGAAAAGGAGGAATCTTGTGATCGGCTGAGATGTTGCATAAGATGTTCCTGTCACACAAGATTACAACACGAATACCAAAACGTAAAAGACACAGGCACGTTGATAACCCAGTTCGGCAACTGCCTACGTCTGGGGGGATAGCTTATCCCGGTGACTTAGATTACTTTAGAATGAAAGAGTGAAGTTACAAAGGTTACACAAAGACATCACGGATTCTTTAACCTAACACTTCCTATCTTTCAAAGTGAATCTACCTAAGGCTCCCCCTTAGAGTGAGCACTTCTCACTTAATCACACTTGTTAGGAACACGTCCTGGATAATGTTTACAACAATGAAGGAGAATAAAAGATGCACTTACAAAAAAGTTTTTCCTTCTTAAAGCTATTCTCAAAACAAGAAGAACGCAAGAAGAAAAGCTTATGTTGAGCTTGCTTGGGCGGCGTCTTAGAAAAGATGCATAAATCCTAGATGTTGCGTGAGAGGGTTTATATACTCTAGTGTCATGCCAGAAGTCCGCGGTAACCAAAAAACCAGCGGATAATAGACTGGCGCCAAAAAGCAACTGGAAAGAAGGTACAGGATGACAGGGACAACGTCGTCTGAGACGCAAGAGACAACTGGAGGAACATCAGGGTTTTGACGAAGCAACAATGTCAATCTGAACTAACATATATCTTGAATTTTCTTTCCAGTCCTCGTTTTCACCCGCCGTGTAAATCCTTAAAAATTATATACACTCCGCTTCGTTGGAAATAAGAGAAAAGAAAATATAGAAAATTCTAGGATAGACAATATGGAAATATGAATTCAGTGGTTAAGAGGTCATCCATTGTCGTATGTTTTTTATTATTATCATTATCATAGAATAAGCTAAAATTAAATAGAAATAGAAGGGCAAAGAAAGCATGGAGTTCAAATACAAGCTAATGGGCTTTCAGTCAACCTCGGAAGTGATCGGTCGAGCTAAAAGAGCTCGATTGAGAAACTAGAGCCGAAAACCAAAGAGCTATGCTTCTTAAAATTCTCTCCCATAAATCCTCTATAAATAATAAATAATTCATGATCATCAAAATACAATTATTTCTTGTTAGTTCTGAATCCCTTCGCATGTAGTTAGAAAGCGATCTGATTATCAAATTAATAGGGCCTAGACTATCCATTTTGCATATAATCTTATATTATTAAACAAATATACTCTTGCTCTCTCTCTCTCTCTAGGTGGTTTTGTCATCAGATGGGAAGGTAGTGGGGTTCCAACCGACGAGTCGCGTGGGAGTGAATCAGTGGGCAGCGAATCCATTAGCAGCCGAGTTATACGGCGGAAGAAAGCTTTCTCCAAGTAAGTCTCCCCCTCTTCTGAATTGTGAGCTGCATAATACAGATTACTCATTATCTCTCATTTTTAAAAAAAATTATTAAATTTTCATCCACGTTTGCAGGTTTACTTGAGCCTGGACTCAAAATCCCGTGCCCAGATCGAGGGGTTGTTCTCATAGAGCTCTTGATGTCTACAAAACCTGATGCTCGATTTGCACTGGCGAGGCATAGTTTGTGAACTGTGATGCGGTAATAACCAAAATCTGCAGAGGACATTCTATCCTTATATTTATTTATTCATTTCCTTACTCGGAATCAGGGATTGAAAATTTGCATTTAAAGAACAGAGTAATTAGTTCTAGGAAGAGTTTCACTCTCTAATTTTTTTTAATATATTTCTTTCGTGTGTAAGTTATAGAAATAGGGATTTAGAGGTAGAGCATCCAACGCCAGCACTAAATTGGTGCAAGTTTAAAAATTCTGCAGTTCTTCTCACCTTTCTGTAATGATGAGAACAAATAGCATACCACACCTTATATTTAATTATCATATTGTTATTTATTGTCTGTACGTCAACTTGAAAAAAAATAATACATAAAAGTAAATATCGAAATTGTCCATTAAAGTTTTTTTTCTTTCTATTTTAATAAAAATGCCAGCATAAACATTTGATTTATATATTAAGACAGGCTTTTTCGTTGTTGCCAGGTTGATTCCGATATCATAATTTAGTCTTAAAAAAATTTCCATGATATTTTGGAAAACTAAAATTTATAAAATAATTGGTGCATTTGGTTTAGATTATTTTGGCTAAAATACATTTTTTTTTTAAATTTAAATCATTTTTAAACATTTGGTAGAATAAATTTTTTTAAAAGTGGAAAATAACTTACTTTTTTTAACTAAAAAATCTAAAACTAGAATTTGTAGTTTTTGGAAGTATTTTTTAATTTTCATTTATAATTTCTCTCTCATGACTTTATTTTCATTTACAGACATCCACTTAAATATACTTGGTATGTACCAAAAAATATTTTATTATTATTAATAATTATATTTTATATAAATGACTAATATTTATAAATATAAAATTTTATTTTATCAAATACTAAATCAATTTTTACTAATACTTTCAGCTATTTTATAAATGTTTACGGAATACTCTATCTGTTTTTAAAACATAAGTTTTTTCAAAAACCAATTTTAAAATAATTTTTTTTTAAAGCAAAGTTATGTCAAACAGAATCAATAAATAAACTTATCATTCGTAGAGTCTCTTGCTTTCTACTCTATTAGTACATAATGGCATTATAAAAAAAAGGTATTATATTTTTTATTTTATTCGATTTTTTTTGTCTCTGGCTTCACCTAATGGTTTCAAATTGAATTCGAAGATTTCCAAGTTAGTTAAAATTACAAGCATAGTACAATTAGTTTACTACGGAAAGATATTTGTAGAATAGTTTGATGGATTTTTTAAAAAATATATATTTAAGCTACAGTTTAAAGAAGATGAGTGGGTTAGATCAGACTGGCTATTTATCCATCCAATGAATTTACTTTCTTTGTATTCAAATCTCGATGGGTTTATATATTGATATAAGCAAGTGATGAATTAACTCCTAAAACTTCATATCTTAAAACCGTATCTAAGATAACTGAAAAAGTATAAACAACAGGGGATATACTTTTGAATAATTATTACATTCAAACTTGATTTGAATAAAATTTCAAATGAATTTTCGCAAATGCATTTTTTCTTTGGTACTCATCTAGTTTAATAATTTTACTCTAATAACCTGTAATAGTGATCTTATGAATCCAAATGAACAAAACTTGAGCTTCTATACTCGGACTAAAAAGTTCACAAACATTTTCCGAGTATCAGTTTAATGTCAACTGACTCCACTAAAGAGTTGACACTAAGAATTTATCAGCTCAAATGAATTTATTTTCTACTCAAAATTCAACTTAATTATATCGAGTGGATCCATTGAATGTTATCTATGTTTACCGTTCATGAATATCATCAACTAGACGGTATTTATAAACAAAAATTCGACGAATTGGCCTTGGTTTACAAACATAATTTCAATTTGTCCAACCTTTTGTAAAATTTTGGTAAATAGCCTACTGATGACGTGGACATACGTATTATTACGTTTAAGCCCTTTTAATTAACCTGGTTTTTATTTTCGGAATTAATTTTTGGATAACTTTATAATTAACCGGTTGTTTTGAATTTTGAATTTGTTCCGAATTTTTGGTAATTAGTTATTAAGTAATTGATTTATTTCCTTAATTAGGACATAACTTTTAGCTAACCGATTATTTATTCTATATCAATTTAGTACGCTTTTAATACATGACGTGTTTAGTAATTTCCATTTACGCTAACTGGTTTATTGGAAGTGATTTATTCTGAATTTATTTTTCATTTACGTGTTCTGAAATTTTTGAATGAGATTTCCTCTGAATTAACTTTTCATTTACGTATTTTTTAGTTGAGTTTTACAACGTAAATTGAGTTGAGTTTTACAACGTAAAATGATTTTACAACGTAAATTGCGTTGAGTTTTACAACGTAAGGTGAATTTACAACGTAAATGCTCGACGGAGACAGCCCAGACAGGCACTCTCCGGATCGACGGTGATGGCTTCTACAGTGGTGGGTGCTTTCTCTCTGATCACCGCGGGAGCAGATTCAACTATCCGAAGCAACGATCCGAGTGCGCCTTCTTCGAACACGATTCTGCGAGCAGACTCGTCGCCGGAGGCGGCGATGGTGGAGACAAAAAATCTAAAACTCCTATTTATAAAAACAATTCAGCGATTTTTGTTGAAGAAAATGAAGAACATACCTTCGGAGACCCAGATTTCAATTTTTTTACCAAAGTAAATTTACTAAACGACGACGGCGGTTTTTTCGTCGTCGGCGAAGAGGCGGAGGAGAGAGTCGAGCTGCATGAAGAGATAGCGGAGGAAGAAAGCGATATCGTCGTTGGTGGAGTGATGTGAGAGGACGATGACGTTGGATTGGCGGACGACGCCGGAGTGGAAGAGGATGTCGAGGTCTCGGAGGTGGTCAGAGAGAGCGGCGACGGCGATTTTGGAGAGAAAATGCAAAAAAAATTGTGACAAAATGATTTGATTTTCTCTCTCAATAATTTGGACGTTTTAATTAATTGGTTAATTGATTTCCGGATTTTAAGGATCTAATTTACCAAAAAAAATCGAATTTTTTAAATTAACTTTCGTTTGGGCGGGAGAATTTTTTTGGGCTTTTTGGGAATGAAAATTTGGCCGAATTGATTTACTGGACTTTTACCAAAATTTTATAAAACGTTGGACAAATTGAAATTGGGAAACCTATATAGGGCTATTCTATACAATAACCCATTTATAAAATTACCATTTTACCCTTGTAGTTATATCCTCAACTCCTTTGTTACTTGTGAATAAGTTAGAAATAATGTATTGACGAGGAGCTAACAAGTCACATTGTTTCATCCAAATAAAGTCACTACTTGAATTTGGACACTGCGCAGTCCATGAGGTGATATATATTGCATCTCAGCAATCTTGTACATGGATTCCATATCTATGAGAACTTCACAAAGTTGGTTCATGACATTTTCATAACTTAATATCTCACCTATAGGCCTTGTCTAGATCACGCAATAGACCTAGAATTTGACTTTCTCAAATGAGAGTATTAATGCTATGAAATGACATATCTCATTTCAGGATTTAGGTAAGGATGATGGGATTCATACATTGTGACCTTGAGATAGAAGATGTTAAATGGTTTGTTCTTCTATTGTCTCTAAAGGTGCACTGGTCAATTCATACATTGGAAGAACTATAGAGTTCTCTCTCTATGCCTCGTAACCAGACATCCAAGATTATTCCAACAATCATACTGAGATCAATAGTCCGTTGATCTTTAGATTGCGAATATATCGTTTTAATCAAACCATGAAGAGTCTGTTCACGCAAATCTACATTTGTCTCTTCATACATTGTTAGGTTTGATTAAGGACTATAATACTATTGAATATCTTAAATCTTCAATCAAACTAAAAAGGAGTGAATGAACGTTTCAACTTTTATTAATTTAATTAGCAAATTACAATAAGAACTTTATAAAGATTTATATATTACATCAATATGTAAATAAACAATCTTCTTGTGGGCATCTCTGCCAAAAATCCGCCCATGATCAGCTCGATCCTCGTCCTTGTCGCCTGTCTGTCATCCACGGTTCGCTCTACCACCTGCGTCTTGGCTGCAAGGTTCCTCCTTACTCCGCCCTGGCCGCCTCCACCAGCCTGGGCCAGTTCCTCCTGTGGCCTCCGCCACGTTCGATTATCGTTCCTCCATGGTTCACGGTGGCTGGGTACCAAATCCTTCAGCTCTCCCCGCGCGTACCTCTTCTAGAGCTCCCTATTCAACATGGCGCACTCCTCGGTCGCGTGGTCACTCATGTTGTGGAACTCACAAAACTTGCTCGAGTCCTTACGCCAGGGCTTCCTTTCGGGATTTCCTCGCCCTTCGGTATGGCCTCCTCGGCCTCCGGAAAATCCTCCTCGGCTTGCCGAAAAGCCTTCTTGCTGGTAGTTCCTCGGCTCACCCGAGAAACTTCCTTGCTGCTGGACACCCTCGCTGGGGTCCCGTCTCTCCTCCACTTTATAGACTCCCCTCTTCGGAATTTCTCAGGCTCGCCGCTCGCCGGGGATTCCCTAGTTATCTCCGCCTCTCGCCTTCGCTGGGCGAGCTTCTCCTCCGTCCCGATGGTCTCTCCTCTCGGGATGCTTGCCCTTTCCTCCACCCTCGTGGATTCTCTTCAGCGCCGTTTCCTCCTCCTTAATATCCATAAAGATCGAAGCCCGATGAAGAGCTTCCTCGATGGTCGAGGGACGCATCTTTGCTAGCTCCAGGCGGAAGGGAGAGGTATAGTACAGGCCATTCTTCAGTGCCTGGATCGCGATCATCTCATCGAGGTTCGAGATCCTGACCATTACCGCCTTGAACCTCTCGATGTAATGGCGGAGCATCTCACCCTTCTCCTGAGCGAAGTTCCACAAAGTGGTGATCGTCGCGTCGCTCTGCACGTAAATCGAGTAATAACGCTAAAAAGCCGCGACGAGGTCGTCGGAGTCACTGATGGACTCCGAGGGCAGCTTGGCGAACCAGTCGCTCGCTGGGCCATGCAAGCTTTCGACGAAGAGGCGGCAAAGGATGGCCTCTACCTTCTCTTTCTCTGCAGTTATGTGTTCCTTCACGATTCGGAACGACTTGACATGGGTATTTGGATCCGAGGTCCCCTTGTACGGCATAATCTTGACCTTGGGGAGCTCTCTGAGCTTCACGTCGTGGATCTTTGACGAGAAGGGAGTGGCCCTCGCTTCTCTGGCCTTGTGTACCTGGGACACCACCTGTCCCATCCTCGACTCAATGCCCGAGGACATCTCCTTCACCACCTTCCTGATCTCTTCCTCGAGCGTCGGCGTCAAAGCGGGTTAGGCGTCAATGGCGGCTGTCGGGCCTTCTTCTTCGGTCGTCGACGGCGTGAGCACGGTGGTCTGGATGAGGTTCCTGTTGATCGGCGCTCCCGGCCCCGTCCACCCCTCTACCCTTCCGCCAGTCAACAGGTGGTCCAAGCGAGCCATGAGTTGCATGTTCAGCTCGGACTGCTCCTCTGCTCTTTTGTTGGCCTCCCCTATCGTCGCAAGGGCGTCGGCCAGCTGTTGTTGGAGCGCACCTGTCTTCGCGGCTTCCTCTTGGCTTCCTTCAGTGCTGCTCTCTTTGTTTGCCATCTTGCTCCGATTCCTTCAACCTGGCTGTGTGTTAGAAAGAAACAAGCCCCACGGTAGGCGCCAAACTGTAGACGTCGATTTTCACCGGTGTCTAAACAGTCACAATGATTAAGATATAATAATAACAATGAATAATAGTGAGGTCTGGGTCGTTAATGTCCTTGAGTTTATATTTGCAAGGCTCGGTCTCTTTCGTTTATTAGCTTGGAAGCTTAAAGAAAATACAGAGCAAGAAGTATGAACTTTGTGTATATGACGGCTGATAATTTCCGAACCCCCTCAATGAGGTTATTACATTCATATTTATAGTCTCTCTCCTTTTGCTTGGACGATGTCTAGGGTTTTCTCCTCCCGCTAGGGTTTCCTCATTTGTCCCATCATTCTTCTGACGAGTTCCGGGATCCTATCCGAGATTTCTCAACTAATCCCGTGATTTACGCCTTTCAACTGACTCTCTGACGCCAATCTTCACTCGAACGTTACCGCTGCCACGTAGATTTTCTCTCAGGACGCGACCTCCTCGGGCGAGATTCCCTCGGGACATATCTTCTTAGGACAAGATTCCCTTGCGAGGAACCTTCTTCGCGATAACCCTTTCCTCGCGACGGGACCTCCCCGCGATGAGCTTTCCTCGCGAAGATCTTCATTCCTTCGCTCGCGATAGGACTTTAAGGGGAACGAGTCCCTCTCCTCAGTTGACCAAGAGTCAACCATGGGCCCCCTGGTCTCTCTCCTCGTCATCTGAACGCTAAAAACGACATGAGAGGTGTTAAGAAGGATTTGACGAAATCCTACCTTAACATATATCAACAATAGTTTCGTATTCTCCGCTCTCTCTCTAAAAGTGTATGTTAGTATTTTGCAATCTGACAGTAGTTTTCAGACCATTGTTCAAGTTCTCTATAGTTAAGCCAAGTAGTGCTAGGTTCGTATTGGTTTTTTATATCACATGAGACTTTCGCTTGACTATTCAAATGTATGAAAAAGGTGGTAAAATAAAATTTAAGGAAATGGCAACGTGTCTCAACATCATTTTCTTTCTTTATATTATTGTTATTAAGTTTATACTTATTTATATTCTCCTTTAGTTTCATAAATCAATTAAATATTTTTGCACATTGTTCTATTTCTCGTACGATACTTTCATAATATTATCTTCTTTTTCCTCTGTCTCTCTGCATGTTCTTTTTTTTATGTATTGCTTGGTTATTTAGTTGAAGAGGTGTGAAACCAAGGATATTGGGTTCGATTTTATTCGACAAAAATTATAGAACAAATGTTAAAACTCAGAACTTGAGGAGGCTTGCATCGAGGACAAAAATGATTTACAACTCTTGTTGTCTAAACTGTTATATGTAGTAGTCCATACGACATCAATTTAGTGCAAAATAAGTATAAAAATTGTCCAAAATTTCTTCTCATTTTTCACAAATTTTTATTTTTATTTTTTCACTTTATCACTCGTAAAATAAATGTAAAATTCATTTTTTATCTTTTGTTTTTTTTTTCTTTACAATTTTTCGTCACACCTTAATCACCATTACTTTATATAATAAAAAAATTAAATATATTCATTTTACCAAAGTAAGTTTGAGTGGGAAACTAAAGATATATATACAAATTATAACTTTGGTGATGAAAAGGTGGTCAGAAATTGTAAAGAAAAAAAAGATAAAGTAGAAGTGATTTTCAACTTGTTTTTAGTTGTAAAATGGAAATATTTAATTTCTAAGCAAAGTGGGAAACAAATTAGTAAAATATGACATTTTGAGTCATTTCTTAAAGAATGTAGGAAATGGTCTACCCTCGTCTCCTAAAAAAATTGTCAAGCAAGCACCTTATCTAAATCGCTGGAGATAAATTGTATAAAAGAGAATATATTTAGTTGCCAATATACCACATGAACATACGATTGATTAATATTTTCAGATGTGTTGCGAGTAGGATTATTAGAAATTAAATGTGCCGAACAAATAAATCGATATATTTCTAAATTTATCACAACTTCTCCTTAATACTTTTGAGGATATAAGCTTATCGATGTAGCATTATACACTAAATTTCCTGCAAGAGACGATCAATGACAGGGCAAACTTTCTTGAAGACATAGTAGTAGGTGGTTTCAGTAGGATGTATTGAATCAAAAAACAAGTACTTGCTCGCGTCCGGACACACATACGACAAAGGGTTGCATAAAAACGATGCCTCCAGGAATCCAGTTCCACAACACCCACTTAATACGTCTTCAAAACCTTCAAAATAACAAAATAGGATAAAAACATATTATTTTACATGCTAGTCCCGAATTTCTATTTCATAATTATTTTTTATAATGTTATATATGCTAAATAATGCAAGTAGTATATTGAAATTACTTCTCTAAAATTATAAATTTTTCTGAGTTAAAATAGAATCATTTGAATTTCTTTTTATATTCAACATTTCTCCGATTTTTTTTAATTGAGAACATCCTTTAATCACCGAGAGCAAACTAGATCAGTTGATATATGAAAATCAATGCAATGAGTAAGATTCAGAAGCTAATAATTGAGCCTTCTTGTTACCCCAGTGTGCAGTGAAGAAACAAAACATCATTGGCTTCAACAAGTAGGTTGCGATCATTAAGGATCAGCTCTTCCATATCCGTCAAAGGATCATGATCGTTGACCTCTATTGCTGTTGGAAACCAAATCACTCTCTAATTCGTAACCTGAAGAGAAAACACTTGTTCTCATGGGAATACATACTCAACTGAACGTAACGCACTAATCACAGATCTTGAGTTTTCTAAAAAATTACCCCCAATCTTGTTCCAGCCTCATCTGATGGAGTTGATACATTCACGTTGAGTTTCGTATTTCCATCCTCAAGTTCCTCTATCTCATGTCGTCTCTATTTCACGCTTTCTCTTCCAAGCCAGTACCCAACTTGGCAGCCTAGAACTTGGCGATCAACTCATCTTTCGCCTCTGACTTCTTTGTAGTTATCTACCTAGAAGTGGTTGGAATCCACCATATAGTGGGGAAAAGCTAGACCTTTCCACCCCAAAGAGTCGATACCATATTGTAACTATAAGTTCATCCACTTTCTGATTGCCACCACCACTGCGAGAAGGACTATGAAAAATTAGATTATCACATATCTTTCTCGCACGTCGACACTCGTATAGCCCATAGATAGAGTTCTCAAACCCATTGCACAACAAAATCATGGAACATAGAATCCCTGTATTTGCCAAGTCGTCGTGTAGGGAGATAATTGTTCAATAATCTCCACATAAATACTTTATGCTTGGTAAGGTCCTTTTATGGTTCATTCTAACTTCCAAAGAGAAGACCGTGCCTCTGAGGAGGAGGATTGTTCCTACTGAAGAAGTTTCTCTTTATCTAGATATGCACATTAATTTCTTTCGTTCTCAAACAGCCAAACCATAGGATTCCTAAAAGTAATACATCATTTCTCGCAATTCGTACAATAATCGCAATTCACCCGTCAGGGACTTCTTGATGAACAAACAAAATATAATTTCATTGGGTAGTAAATATAATTTTAGAATGAACTGATAAAGAGACAAGTTGGGGGCCTTAATGGAATTATGGATCCACTCCTTTTGATTCTTAGAAGATATAATAGGGAGGATGGTCGAATTTTTTTAAGTCCCTCAGATTGTCTCTTTCGATCTTTCGAGTTCGGTCTAGGATCATATTTATTCTTTGATGCTCATACAACAAGGTTTGAATTATTTTTCATCAAGAGTCTATACGCATGACTCGCTGATGTGTATGTTACAAGTCGGAAGAGCGGGTGCGTGCCATGTGATGGTACCATTATATAGCTTGCGAAGGTTCCTATATAGTGATGATAGGTGTCCTTACTCCAACTTAGAGATGTCCTACCTTGAGTTCCTCCATTACTCCTTACAGTGGAGTATTTTGCTGATCGAACGTCGTGTACTAGTGTGACTAGAAATATGGGCGTAGTTTCTCTACGGTAATCGTCAATGCAATAGGAAACTTCTCAACCACCGTGTATATCAGATATCAAATTTGTTCATTTTTTACACCATTATCGAGCTTACAATATCTCGTGGACAGCCTAATAAAGGGTGTTACCATATTTGAATTTATAGAGGAACGGTCTCGAATACAAAAAGGTGTACTTTGCTGGGGAATCCAAGGTGGGAAGCCTAGAGACCGGACCTATGACACTTATAATCTCGCATGGATACAACATCTCAAGTTTTATAAGGATACCACCTGGTGAAGTGCATCCTCTCTTGCAACTTATGAAAACAAGATTATGCGTCACTCATGTGAACTCCTTGATGAACATATATATATCTCTTGCCCAGTGCACCTATATCGAGCAAGACATCTAATTTAAGACTAAGCTCAAATGGAGACAAATCTAGCACATCAAAAGAATTCGACTATCATCTCTATTCGTTATACTAGAAATGAAAAGGTGCAAGAGAGGATGTATATCACCGGTTAGTATCATTCTCTAGCTCGGGAAGCTGCCCATGCGGGGATGATAATTTCCTATTCCCACCGCACAACCAAGTCTCGGTCGAGACTTGGTCCCCAATGGTGGCAAAGTCACAACCGGGACTCAATAGGTCCAGTTGGTCCTAACTTTGAAATGGTGAGAATAATGATGTCCCATTAATCACGGAAGAAATCCACTGGTCTCGTTTGTCATGACCATGACCTAGAATTCGTACATGTAGACCCTCTGTTTGAATTGTGCTTGTCAATTAACATTCCCGACTAACATGAGCACCAAGACATGTAACTACCATCCTTGGAAAAAAACAAGGAAACAATTTTTTTTTAAATGAAATGATGCATGAATTTCAAGTAAAGCACGTTCACTCAAAATTCACACTCAACACTATAAAATTATTAAATCAATCTAACTCACTCTTATTCATGTTGAGCGAAAAACATTTAAATATAGGCATCACCTATATTCTCCTTTGAATGCCATCCTTGATCTTATTTGCATCTAAGTTAGTCGATGTACAAAATTCTCAATCCCCTCCCAGGAGAAATCTAATGCTCGTGTATAAAGCACCTTCAGCTCGAGCATAGTGACATGCTACGATCTTGAAATCGCACAGCTCGTGTTAAATCATTTTCCCAAACAAGTAACACAAGATATTATCCACATTCAATCTAAGAACAATGTAGGTTTCCAAAGTTAACCATGTACTCGAAGGTTGGCTAATAAGTCAATATGATATGTCGATTGTATTATCTTCCCTATATGTAGCGGGATCAAATAACCTATAATCATCAAAAAGAAAATATAACCCTCGATTTGCACACAAAACTCGTATGATTCATGTCTCTTTTAGCTTTACATAGCACAACCAATAACTACTGCACAAACAACATGGAATATATAATGAAAGTAGACTACTGTGCATTTGTCCCTATTGTGAAATCAATTATGCTTATATGCAACCATCAATTTTGAATGAGTACGGCAGAGAAGTGATACAACTGATTACCACATAAAGTACTTGTTCTCAAAATTTATGATCACCATTACCTGGTTCACATAGTTTCGATAAACTCGATTATACTTTGTAGACATTTCAAGTTTCAAAGCCAACCTTCTCCGTTTTTTTAGTGCTGAAGAAATGAGTGCATCACTTCGTAGGCAGCGATGACACTATCTAGATCAACCGATTCGAAACAAAAGCAATTCATATATGTGAGATTCCTGACTTGAGGAGTGAAAGGCTGGCAGTAGTATACATACATAGAGCCCCTCAGTAAGCATTCCTTTAGCAAGTAATCCCTTGCTTGTTCTTGTGCTTCCGTTCAATATCTCCCCTCTCCATTCTTTGAGTTCACATTATTTGATTGAGCACAAGTTTAAGCTGGTTGAAAATTGACTTAGTAACAAATTATAGATCACATAATAGATAATAATGGGTATTAAAACCCATTGTATTCGGGTTCTCTTATTTTTGGGAAAAGAAAGATAGTTGTCTCATTGCTTCGTTTGGAAACGGATGGCATATCTTTGTCACTTGTACTCAAACAATATTCCACGTCTTTTTAGAAATGGAAATGTGACATTGGTGTGCTCTAGGATATTTTTCATAGCCTATCTCAAGCGTCATACCTTTAATCTTCTCGTATGTTAATGAATTTTCTATAGCCCTAAGATCAGAATCACGGGTGTTGGACAAAGTGGAAATATTATGAGAATAGTTTTCAATTCCCTTTGTCATATCCTTGTAATTAGTGTCCCAAATTCCATTCTTGTCCTAAAGGCTTTGAATCAAACTCTTACTTCTCGTACCTGGTGGTTTCTTAATGAAAGAATTGTGTATCTACATTCCTTTCTCCCTAAACTACTATATGCATAAGATTTAATGCCAACAATATTCATACACTTAAGTTTTGAGAGATTCTTCTACAATCCTCGAATATGTATCACTACTGTAATCGATCTATCAATATTTTGGAGGTTTCGTTATTTCTTTTGAATTTCTTTGGACGCCAGGGTAGCTTCGTAAATTTATTCAAGCTTCGTTGTTTGGGAGGTCTATCGCAAACAAAAAGTTGTTGCTGGATAGGTAGTGTGTCAGAGAGTGAGATTTGGTCATTCTAGTCTTTTAGCTAAGCTCTTGACATTCTTCCTTCCAAAGCCACCAAGGTTTCAAATATGGAAGTTTGACGTTTATAAATGTAACACACGCTCTCTATGTCGAACATAATATCGACCGCTTAATGATCATAGCTAAAAAGGACCAAATGATGAACAATTAAATCAGAATTAAGGTAACCCCATTTATAATTAAAAAACCATAATCAAGTTTTTGTAGAATGATGTTGGGCTCGGCTTGATCATTATCCCACATCAAATTCTCGCCAAGGAACGAAATGTCTTCTAGACCAAACTTGTTAGTGCATGTCTCAAACTTTTCCATCCACTTTTACAATGATCTGACATGTTTATCTTGGCACTCTCGGGATTTTTGTAGAGCTTAGTGAATCTCCATCCTCGTTGCGACGAATCTTGGACAATAACGTCGATGTGCCATGTAAACAAGCTTTATATCTCTCCACCAAGTCATTTTTGTACATAACAATCAATCCACCACTTCTACGTTCGAAAATTGTTCATGCTTCCCTTGCAAGTGAGTCTCACAACGGAACACGAGACCTGGGGAAGCCATTATGCAAGTTTTTAGAATGCAATAAACTCCCTATACCTTGAGCATTCCAAGATAGGTGATTTATTCGGCAAGGTTGAGCCTCAACCTTCACCGATCCAATGCTTGAGATGTTTGCATCCCTTCCTTCGGTCTTCAGTTGGTTCATCAATTTTACGTTTGACCACCATTAACAAGCGCTACATTTCTTTGTTGGCGGATGACTTCCCTCCTGCAATATTTTACAATTTCATCTTTGGGACACAATCAACCAACGTGGAGACACCGCAGAGAACGGCACAAAAAGACCATTACTCAAAGTGGGATAGGGGTTGGAAGAACTGTTAATAATAATTAAATTTGAGCCAAAGGTGGGTGAGAGAGATGCTTTAGAGCTCATGATTTGAAAACTAAATTATGAACCGATGGGTGTTGATGTACATGGGTGTAAGGAGTACATAGTCGAGTTTTCCCATCGATTTGTGTTTTTTAAGAATAGTTGCACCAAATAAGTCACTAAAAATGTTGAGATGAAGCCAACATTTAATAATGATTCAATTATAGTCAAAATTAATGATGTGGCATATTTAATAGTCAACGTTTTGACTCTTTAATCAAAGCAAATATGCGCTCTCAAATATCCGCTATTTCATTTTCCCAACCTTTCAGAGATCACTTCAACAATTTGCCTCATTTTTTCGCACAGACACGTTGCAATTTCCTTTGTCAACTCCATGAGTCTATAACCTAAGACTGGCGTACGCAAGTATCTTTCATCATTTCTTCCACAAAGGGATCCTTGAGAATAAGCAAAGCCTTGTCAAAGTTCCAGGGTTCATTCCGAAGGACCCGCATCTTATACATGCCGAGCTCAAAGTTGAAGACAAATGTATTTGGATCTACTTGAATTTCAAGACGGCCTTGAGGATTCCTTAAAAAGGTAAAGTGTTCCTTAAAAAAATTAGTTGTATCGGAATAGCCGTAACAATTTTCTCTGAGCGGCTGAACCGGGCCTCTTCTCTCCCTCCATAATCAAGGCATCATCCAGACTTTCTATTTTCTTCGTTTAAATAAACTCATTGCTAGTTTCCGACCATGTTATCAATGGCATTGTAGATCTATCTCAAAATCTCTCAAGCATGAGGCTTAGAGAGAAAATATTTTAAAACATATGGTTTGGTTATTTATAATTCGGTATTTTAATAATCATTTATTATTGTTGAGCAATGGTTGTATTTTGATAATCATTTATTATTATTGTTGGCTTGGTTATTTACAAGCTCATAAACTAATCTTTACTCTCATGTCTAGAAGTATATATATGATAAGTGAGTGAAGAGATGTGTTAACATACTTTCTATGAAGAGCAGATATAAAAGTTGTTTAAAGGTTGTATCGTAACTACAAGAAAAAAAAATTACCAAATTTTTTGTAGCCTTGAATGAGATCCATGGCGGGATTGTATATGTCGAAGTAGGAGATGCGAGTACCGGAACTTGCAAAGCCATTTTGAAGGTTATTCAATTCCTTTTGTAGAATATTATTGTAGTCTCTGCCGACGGAGGAGTAATTGTCAAGACATGAACGGTGGCTAATAGCTTCACCTTTCGCAGATTTTAGTGTTATCACCATTGGCAAACATCCCATCGGCGGTAACCCCACCACCAACATTCTCCGAGCCCCTTCCGCCCATAAACTCTATCACCAATAAATTAACGTTTTAGATGTAAAAAAGATATAGGAGCTTCTTGCTATTTAATAAGTACTATGTTGACAAAAAAAATTATACAAAAATTGGCTCTAGACCCACTTCAAACATTGTCAATTTGTATATACCCAACCGTTTTGTAAACAAGTCGTAAATAGCCAAAGAAATTCGGTTACATCTGCTAACAGTTAATTTATCATTCATATTTTTCTTAATTTTTAATAAATTTTTTGGGATATTTTTGTCTATAAACGAATTTCTCTATGTATTTACGACTTGTTTATAAAATGTTGAGTATATTAAAATTGATTATAGGTTAATTGGGTATATACAAAAATTACCCAAATTTGTATTTGGATTATTAAGACGACAAACATCATTCACGCATATGCATTTAAATAAAATAATCACCGACTCCTATTTTTCTTATGAACTTGCGTTTCAAATTTGAATGTGGTATTTGATCGTAATGTTGTATCATTGGTATTGAGGTATAATCAACTAGTTGATAGGGATAATACAAATTAGAACAAATAATTAAAGTCGCATATCTATAAAAAAATGGAATTTACGATTTGTTTACAAAACGTTGGGTATATCAAAATTGACTATAGGTTAATTTGGTATATACAAAAATTACCCTACATTATATTTGGATTATTAAGACAACAAACATCATTCACGCATATGCATTTAGATAAAATAATTAGTGACTCCTATTTTTCTTATGCACTTGCGTTTCAAATTTAAATGTGGTATTTGATCGTAACGTTGTATCATTGGTAGTGAGGTATAATCAACTAGTTGATAGGGATAATACAATATTTATAATAAATAATTAAAGTCGCATATATATAAAAATGATATTTATGATTTGTTTACAAAAAGTTGTTTATATTCAAATTGAATATAGTTTAATTATATTTGGATTATTAAGACAACAAACATCATTCACGCATATGCATTCAGATAAAATAATTACGGACTCCTATTTTTCTTATGCACTTACTTGAGTTTCAAATTTCTATGCGGTATTTGATCGTAACGTTGTATCATTTGTATTGAGGTATAATCAACTAGTTGATAGGGATAATACAATATATAGAATAAATAATTAAAGTCGCATATCTGTAAAAATGGTATTTAAGTATTTTGCTTTTCTAGCAATCATTTATAAATGGATTGAATATTTTGCTAAGCATTGTGTTGGTACCCCCCATGCTATGTTATCGCATCACAGTAAATACACATCTACATGAAATTGGGTTTTGTATACCAAAAAGACGATAGAGACCCTTCTTGACAAGTTAAAAAGCAGTATATATATACGGTCAATAAAGATAAAACGTCCCAGTAAGTCTACATGTAATGATTTGCTATTCAACCAATTTTTAATCAATATATAGTAATTAAATATTAGGTAATATTTATTAAAAGTTATCTAAGAAAAAACTTGTAAATTATATGCATGCTGTCATGTAATCACAGTAGTTAGTAATCCATTAATTATTAAAAATTTAGCTATATATCAATTTAAAGATATAAATATCATTAATTTACTAATGTTATTACATGACAAATTGATATTGCCACTAAACTATTCTAATATCTCTGGCTATTAACTTTTTTTAGCAAATCCAATCTACTAAGTTTTTGATACAAAAGTTGGTAAAATTGACCCTAGTTTACAAATTTGTTTTGGTTATGTCCAACGTTTTGTTAAATTTTTAGAAATGTCAAAAGTATGACGTTGGACATTTTTTACATACTTATTTTACTAAACGTTGGACAAAAATCAAATTACTAAACTCTTACGAAGCTATATACAACATTAGCCCTTTTTTATATGAACATATATTAATTAAGTACTTCAGGTTTTATAAGTAGCCTAGGCTAGACTAATAAACTACGTTTAACACAGCAAGTTAATGATAACACCGCTAAACCACAGTTATGTCATATTGTAATCAAATAAAAGATAGTTATTAAACAAATAAACACAAATATATGTGATAAATAAGATATTTACTGATAATATCACGTGTGTCAAAACCCCACCAACAGCAAAAAGTTGTCTTAAAAAATAGACACTAATATATAACTAAATAAGAACAGACTATTTTATTCTTTTTTATGGTATCATCTATGTTTATAGAAATCATTTATGCCACTTATAATTACTATGATTAAAAATGGTTACCTTTTCATTATGCTTAAATCACTATCCATTTCCATTTTACTAGGCTACTTTTATTGGTTTAATTTACTATCTTATGATTTATTTTATAGCTCGTTATATTTTTTAATTATTACTTTTAAACTTATCTTCGTATTTATGATTGTTTTTTTAATTCAGAATCTTCCTTTCATTTTTGTTTGTTTGTTTTCTGATGGCTTTCCTATTTGAAAGGAAAAATTATATATACTTTTATGTTTCCCGTACTCGATTTTTTTTAATGTATCTACTTGTGTCTTAGTTTGCATATCGAAGTATTTGAATTTTAAAAAGCGTAGTTCGTGTGCATTCATTTTTTATTTGTCCATAAAGACAGCAATGTCATTAATATGACAGTTTGGTTCGAAACATAAAAAGTGATGAAATTCGAATGAGTTAAAAAGAAAAACAAATAATGACTAAACCAAATAATGAGAGCAAACTTCCACAGTTGTTATAGTGTGATTTATTATTATTTATAAAACGAACTTTTTCAATTAATGAGCTACTTTTTTATTTTATAAAACGTACGATTACCATATGAACGTCAGGTTAACATTTCGTAATATTTTTAATAACTTCACAAAGGCTACTTCTAATTGAACTTAATATGGCTAGTTTAATTCGTCGTGGGAATCTTATATATGTATATATATTTATTAGATATATATAAACCAAAAAAAGTTGATTTATTTACTTGAAAAATATAATATATTATAAATAAATAAACAAGGTCTGGAGATAGATGTTGAGTTTCATTTCAGATTTTGAAAATTCATAAGCTTCTAATTACCGTTTATGCTTATAAATATCGGAATTCTAATATTGTTCACGCATCACAAGTTCGGTGAACTTAGTATCTAACAAAGAAAGGAAAAGAATATATAAAATATAGGATAATAGAATCATTGATTACATTTACTTCCAATATATACTTGTCTAGCCATTAAAGGATATACGTACCTGTCAGTCACAGCTGTGTGCCGTCCAATTAAAAACAACATATTTTTATGACATGCAGTTCGTATACTATACACTATTGTGTAACGGTAAAAAGTTAAAATAATAAATTAAAAGAGGTAAATCAAACTTGGAGCGTAATGGAAATTTGAGAAATTGAATGAAGACAAACCTGTAAGAATTGTTTAGCTTGTTGAATCACAAACCGCTCGTAGCTTGGGACGGTATAGACCTTTCTTCGCAGTGGCAACATAAAGTAATTCACCACGAAGTCATTGGTACCAGCGCTAATGACAAAAATACCCTTTCTAATATGCTCTTGCGTTTGTGCCCTTCCAATCTTAGCTTCAATCCGTTTCTTGTACTCTTTAAAGTATTCCAATTGCTTTGCCATAGTAATTACATTCTGACAGTATGGACGCAACCATGATAGTCAAAATTAAGTTTCATTTCGTTACTTTTCGTTAGTTGTATGAAATATACTCATTTTATTTTATTTTAAGGCAAAAATAGTCTAGACATTTTGAGTTACTAGAATTACTGGAAGCTTGGGTGTGGTGACAGCGTCGAATAAGTTTGCATGTAATTTTCTGGAGGCACATATACGTTCAAGCGTAAACCGTTTCCGTAGCCAATAAATGTAGCAAAAACCCTATCTAGAAAAATGAACCTATAAACAATATATTATGGTATAGAAATGAAATTTTGAGTACAAATCCTTATCACATTTCTTTTAGGATAATGTTCACACACGCACATGAATTGTTTTGGCATAAAGAAGTATGCCCATATATATATATATAATTATCTTTTAAATATATACTCATATTTATATTTACCAATTTCAATATACTCTTACGTTAATTTTGTGTAAAATAGCCAGTGTAACTTGTTTACGAAAAATTTCGGACTATTTTGACTCGTTTATTTGAATAAATTAATAAATTATCTACATAAAATAGTTCTAATATTTTCGTAAATAACTTAGAGTGAATATTTACACAAAATTAACGTAACGTTTATTATATTGAAATTGATAAACATAAGTATATAACTAATTTTGTGAGTATATAAATATAACAACTTGCAATACTATCATGCATTGTTGATTTATTTTTCATTAATATACTACTAAAGTGATTTTCAAATATTAATTCGTATGGGAAAAAAATACATGATGGTGTCCAATTATGATTCACAACTCAGTCCTAGTTCCGGAAGAATCGCTATATGGGCACTACATTTACCCTTTTGACATAGACAATTCTTAATTATTTTCCAATCAGCTGTCTCTTTCTTACGATTTAGGTGTGGCATCAATGTTACGTATGAGATATGGTTTTAGAAAACATTAAATATATATATAGGTTAGATCCTCCCAACCAAATTTCTCTAAATCTTTAGAAGAACTTTGACAGATATGCGTAGAAATCGAATGAATCGCTTCTATGCTATATGTTATATATACTGTATAGAAAATAAAACGAAGAAAGAAAGAGAGGGAATATATTACACCAATTTGTGCCGTCATTGGATCATAACCAGTTCCAGCAGAGGCAAAGCTCACTCCACTCATTAGTTCTTCAGTGGTAAGATCAGGGTCAAGATATGGTGGTACATAGTCTTTCACACCCACGTAAGAAGCTGAAACAGAAAAGTGCACACATAAATATATATAAAAATATTTCGCATTTATTGTATGCTAATATCGTGGATTCGTTATATACACAAAAATAAAACAAAAGTAACTGCATCCTTACAGCTAGAACAAAAGGACAGACATTTTAGATATTTTTTGGAAGATATTAAATTTTGGAAGGTTTGCGCTTGATTAGTGTACGTGACCTCAGGAGCAAAAGTCCACATTTTCATCAAGAAATATTTTGGAAGGTTTCAATGCCGTGACCTTCGATTGCTTTTTGAGGAATTGCTCAAAGTACCATTTTTTATTTTTGATTTTCCCAAAATCCACTCAAATATAATTTTTTGAGAAATTGCTCAAAGTACTACCCTTTATTATTCATTTTCCCAAAATCCACCCAAACATGTTTTTTTCCCAAAATACTAGTAAATTTTATGTGAAAAGACAAAATACCCTTTAAAAAGTTAAAACTAACACAAATGTCCTACATTATACTACCGGTCAAAAAAATTAAGAAAAAATTAAAAAAATAAAAGTTTTTAGGGGTGGAGTAGTTTTTACCTTTTTAAGTTAATTTTTTTAAAAAAAAATTAGACAATAACCGGTTAATATGAATATGGAGTCAAATGTAAAGAAATTATTTTAGGGGTATTTTAGACTTTTGTAGTGATATTTTCGGAAAAAATTAATTTTAGTGGATTTTGGGAAAAACCAATTATAAATAGTGGTATTTTGGGCAATTTCTCTAATTTTTTTCCCAAAATACAAATAAATCTCATGTGAAATGACGAAATACCCTTTAAAAAAATAAAACTAACACAAATGCCCTACATTATACTACCGGCCAAAATAATTAAGAAAAAATTAAAAAAAATTAAAATTTAGGATTGGAGCAGTTTCTCCATTTTAAAGTTTAATTTTTTTAAACAAATAAATAAATAATAACTGATTAATATGGATATGAAATAAAATGTAAAAAAATTGTTTTAGGAGTATTTTAGACTTTTGTACTAGTATTTTGGGAAAAAATTAATTTTAGTGGATTTTGGAAAAACCAAGTACAAATGGTGACATTTTGGGCAATTTCTCCTGTTTTTTTACTTTGTAAAACGAAAAAAAAAAACAAACGATACAGGGCTACATATATAATATCTGGACTTTTTTTCGTACTAGTTTTCATTAGTTGATTATCTATTCTCGTGGCCTAGTTTTATTTTCACAGTAATCTTACTTTGTGCGTTTTAACGAGTGATTCTTGAATATGAAATTATTTACGCTTTGATTATATCGTAAATGATACCAAACCATTTATGCTGAAAATGTAACAGGAATAATAAATAATGATGCAAAATTTGAAGAAACTCAAAAGTATCGAAAGACGTTAGAAAGATACCTATAAAGTCGGTGGCTAGGCGGCCATTGGAGAACCTTCCGGTGGATTTTCTTCCGGGAAAGTCTCTTCCGTACGGCATAAAGTTGCCTAAGAAAAGGGTGGGTATGAAGTTGTTGTTTCCGGGGTCCACCGTGGAATCACCAAACACGAAAATAGCAGAAGCTTTTCTGCGTTGGTCTAGTGAATTAGACGTTGTGTTTTGGTTTGTGATGCCTTGAGTTTTGGTAATTAAGCATAAGAGGTAAAGAAGAGTAGGGAGACGAAAGATAAAGAGTAGATTGATACTTTTATTTTGTCCTTCCATGACAAAAGTATGGGAGTCTCAATAAATCCCACTTTTCTGACCCCTTTTGCTAATTGATATGAAGAGTTTGGTTGAGGTTTGGCATGCATATATATAGCCACTAGAGTTCTTGATAATGTATTAAATAATCGCTTACTTGGTTTGACAGATAATTTGGTGCTTAAAAAGAGACGACCAATAACTTAAACGTATGTCATTTACTTTTTTATTAATAAGGTTAAAATCTTTCAAATCGATTTCTTTAATTATTCTTATTGTCTTAAAGTTAGAAAAATATGTTAATTTTGTAACATTTTTGTCAAAGACACAGTTTACTTTAATAAGCTATAGTCTTTCTCACATACCTACACTCCATTTTCTACTATGCAATTCTATAGATTATGTTCATCACATTCAAGATCCAATTTTAACCTAACACGTGAAGTTTTTACATCAATTTATTGAGGTACAAACCACGAGTAGTTGTATTTATCTTATGATCTATTCCTTACATGCATTAGGAATTGTTCTATGAAATCATATATTATTCAATTATTCTTTCGTCTAAATATTTGATGCTTTTAAATGATAATTAAAATATTTTTGTGATACTATTAAAACTCGCTCTGATACGTTTTGGTTTTCCAACATGTGATTATATTGTCTTGCAATGACTCCGATAATTTTATGTGATTTTGTGCGATTTGTTGCTATTGTCAAATTATTTTGTAACAAAGAACAGTGTACTAGACATTATTTCCGCAAATTTATAATAACTTCACCAACTCATTTTTAATTTAGAGTGACATGAGACATATTTGGGATGGATATGCTCTAACCCACTTTAAATATTTATTCAAATTTAAAATTGATAAATAGTATTTACCAAAGTTATAATCCAATTTGGAATCCAATTATAATTGTAATTACAAATTCGCAAATTAATATGTAATTTAGACCATTATTTAAATAACCTACACAAAAATATATATCATCAATTAGAAAAGAGAATAAATAATATGACATTGATAATAATACATAACATTAATTAAACATAATACAACTAAATAAAATAAAATACAAATTAATTATAATAATAGTTATACAAATATAATTTTAAATCAAAATTAAAATTACAACATACGCCATGGGAATAAAACTATATAAAACCATGCATAATTTAGAATAAATACACAAATTATTTTTACAAAACTATTTTTAATAGTATGGTATATCAAAGTTGGGTGCTCTAATGTTATTGAAATATTAGCTAAAATTTTATATCCTTATTGATTGTTGAGAAGATTCATATATACTTTTTAAAATATTCATTCACGCATATTTTGATCGATTATCCTAGTTAAGTCCACTTTGTCACTCTGTCAACCTTTTAGGAAGTTTAAATAAATACTAGTCATGATGGTGCGATATTGTTTGGATATTTGTAGTGTTCTATGGTATTATAAATATTAACGATCTCGGTTACTATTAATATGTATCTTACTTTGTTAGTAGACTCTCGTAGTTATCGCAAAAAGTTAATTTGATATTACATATATAAAGCAATTATCGAATTGTCCATAAGTTGTCAATGACCTCAAAACACTGAAATGTTCATTGCGGATGAAAATAATATGAAAATTTCGGAGAAACTTGTCGACAAAAGTACTGATTGAATATAGAAATGTTGATAAAACACGAAAATATTGATCGAAATAATGTTTTTTAATTATAAATACAAAACATAAAATTTATACGTATAAATAAGATTAATATTCAAAATTACAAAAAATCATAATTGAAACTTTGATCTTTAAAAATATATAATCTAATAAAATACATCAATTTTTGTCCAAAACGAAAAATAAAACATGAGATAATAGTAGTAATAATATTAGAGCAACAATAAACAAGTAATTGTAGTTTCATTTAGTTTATTAAATATAAATTAATTAACTTTATTCCATCTATAGACAAAAAAAATATTTTCATTTTAATTTATGTGTTAATAGTTCTTTCAATTTATTATTTATTATTCAAAAATATGATATTTACTTGTGAAATATATTATTATGTGTTAATAGTTGTTACTAGCTCGTCCTAAACCAACGAGGGAAGTAGACTCCTCGACTCGTTGATGGAATGGGCGTGTCACTAACTGCTTGTTAGCTTAATCGTTTGTCCTTCACTTTATCGGCTGTTCTTGCTCGACTGTTTCTCACTTGGCTAGTCGTTTCTCGCTTGGCTTTCCCTCGCTCTGTCGTACCAAACGATCAGTCCTTAGTCTCTTGCTCATTCCTCGCTTGGTCGTTCTTCGGCCGACCATCCCTAGTTTGACCGTCTCTCATTTGAACATCTCTCACTCAGTCATCTTTCGTCCAGACATCTCTCGTTCGATCGTCCCTCGACTGGCCGGCTCTCGCTTGGTTGTTCCTTGTTCGGCCGTCCCTCGGCCGGACATTTCTCGCTCGGTTCACCCTCGTTCTGTTGTCCGCTTCTCGCTCGGCCAGCCGTTTCTCCCTCGAATGAACGTTCTCGCTTGGCCAGCCGTTTCTCCCTCGAATGACCGTTCTCGCTCGGCCGTCCCTCGACCGGCCGTATCTCCTATGGTCGTCCCGCGCTCACTCGATGATTACTCGGTAGTCCCTCGTTCGGTCGTCTCTCCTTCGGTCGTCCTTAGGTCGTTCGTCCCTTGACCAGCCATGTCTCCTTCAGTTGTCCCTCGTACGGCCAACTCTCGCTCGGCTGTCCCTCGTTCGGTATTCCCTCCCTAAGTCGTACCTTGCTCAATCGTCTGTTGGCCATCTCTCGCTCGGCCGTCTTTCACTTTGTCACTCACTCGGTCAACCGTTGGTCGCTCAGCCGTCACTCGGCCGACCGTCCTAGCCCACTCAGCCAAATGATTCCTCTTTGATTGCTTGAAAATGTAGGGACTAAACTCACATTTGATGTAACCTTTTTTTTACACATGAGCTCTAGAATGTTTTCAAACTCGGAACGCGCTCATTCGCCTCATTGTTGAACCCTTACTCTAAACTCTTGTAACCACCTCAATTACTTAATGTTGAGCGTCAGATTGGTATACAGAGCCACTCCCTATGTTTCCTTTTGACCTCGTCGTTTTTTTCTTACTTTTAGGTACGACGAAGACACCACCACCGTTCGCTAAGTTAGATTTGGGAAATCGAGTCTACGGTGCTCAAAGCTCAGAAGTGATCACTTGATTCGTCATTTGATCAAACCGTCACGTGAAATTAAGGTTGTTTGAAATACGGCTCAACATTTTGGCACTAGAAGAAGGGGTCATCGCGCTACATGAAGCTCATCTTCTAATCGGACAAAATCTCCACCAAAGCTATAAGTCGACTCATGGCCACCTCATAGGCACCGAAGCGGCTAACTCAAGGTATGAGTTTCGTGTTGGAAATTACTTAACGATTTAAGTAAATTATTATTAAACATAACTAATTACATGCGGAATTAATAATAAAATCGATCTATCATATTAAACTATTTAATATCTAACAACCTATTGGCATTAAAATCATAAGCATGTTAATTAACAATTTAATTCTTAACATGTTATTTCAATAAAATCAAACACTCCAAACAATCATAACAATTATATCAATTAAGAGTATTTAAGATTATCGAAACTTACATCGTCGAGTTATAAATAGCTCAGTCGAGGAATTGAAAACGAGTTCGATGCGAGAATCTTCAAGCTTCTCCAATTCCGGATTTGCAAGAGACTTCCTCGGCTCGTCAACCCGGGCAGCAAAGGCGGCAAGCAGGCGCGTCTTTGGGGCTGGTCCGGGAAGCTGGCAGCAAATGGCGCGCGGTCCTCGGCAGGCTGGGAACGGGCAGCAGCGGCTGGACTCGTCCGACGCAGAAGGCAGCGGCCCTAGGAGACCCCGGAGCGGCTGAGAGGGGCAGGCACCTCTGGGCTCAGGCGGAGGAACAACGGCGACGTCGGCAGCGACCTGGGCAGAGGCAGGCTCGGCTGGACAAAGGCGGCAGGCTGCTGGGACACGCAGAGGGGCGATCGGGCGGAGTCAGGCGCAGGTTCGCGCGGATGGGCGGAGGCAGATCGCAGGCGAAACTTCGCGACGACGCTGAGAGCTCATGGAAGCTCGGATCGGGACGCCGTTTTTTGCGTTGCGTCGGCAACGAACTGACTTAAATGGGTTCGGAGAGAGAGCTGGGTTTGCAGACTCAGATTCGTCGGATTCATCAAATCTTTGGTTCGGAGGTCAGATTTCCAGAAAACGAAAATGGACCAAACAACCACAAGTTGATTCAACGATGACACAAGAAGAAAAACGAGAAGATGAGTGTGGGCTCAGATGAACGCACACGAGAAAACAAGAAACGAAATTTTTCATCCTCTCGGGTGATAAGGTGGTCGGCCAAGAGGGAAGGGAAGAGAGAGACAGAGCAAGCTTAACCTAGGGTTTCCTCAAACCCTTTATTTATAGACATTGTTAATGGGCTTTCATGTGGGCTTTTGTTGAATCGATATTCAGCCCAAAACCATGTTAATGGCCGGCCCGTATGTCTTACTCGTTTCTCAATTTTATTTCCCAAATTTCCTTGATTTAATTTCCAAATTCGACTTAATTTAGAACTCTCAATTATTTAATAACTCGTTATTAAATTGTTTCATGGTTATCGAATAACATAAAACGAGAAACGTTTTATTTTCTAATATTGTTATTATGAATTCTCAAGAAAATTATTATTACAATAATAAAGTTCTTTAATTCACAAAATCAATAATTAATGAATAACACAGTATTCATTAATTTGCTTGGAAAATAAATTTCTCTATACAAATCACAATTTGTATTTTATGAGTAAATCAATTTATTGCGTTCAATTAATCTCTTCTAAATGTGCATCATTGAGACCTTATGGACCCACATGAACGAAGCTTGAGAATATAGCACAGACTCAATAATTCACAAATTATTTCCGGCTTATAATTCTTAATAATGGTCGACTCCACTAAAGGACCAATATTGAAAATCTCTAAGTTCATGCGCGCATATTTTTCCGTTTGAAGTCACAGAACTTTTCTGTACTCGATCCACGGTGTACTTTACCAAAATACCCTTCGTGTGTATCAGTAAGTCCGGGGAATGTAAAATTACCGTTTTACCCCTAGAGTTATTATTTCACTAACTCGTTTGTTACTTGTGAATGAGAAAAAACATAAAGTGAGACGTCAATACATGTCACATGTTTTAATCAAGGAATCTCATATTCAATGATTATCTGGCCAGATTAATTCATTCACTATCTCGTAACAAACCATAGTGTGATACAATGACTTTCATTATGTGTACACGAATTCCATATCTGTGAATCACATAATCCAACACTACAACATTATGTCACCAACCGTCGGGTCAGATGCAGCCATTACACGGCCATCGCCCATTGACAAATCAAATGAAATAAAGTGTAGTATCGACTATGCACTCACCTCAGGATTAAGGTAGTTATCGAAGTACCCCTCGTATGTGATCTTGGAGCTTCTGGATTAAACGGTTTTATATCGAGCTTCCATAGAATCACTAGGTCTTGTTCAATATCTTCTATAAGATATCAAGAATGAAATCATAGAGTCACAACTTTCTATATCACATGATAAGATATCATGATTCATTCAAACAATCGTTAATTAGACTCGAATGCTCAATCGGTCTTAAGATTGTGAACAAATGGTTTAAACTAGTCACAAGGGGTTATCATGTGAAATCTGTATTTAACACCCTTTTCGTTGATGACAGTTTCAGAGCGTAGTATACATACATAAACACAAACTATATGAAAAGAAAGCTTATTTATTAATATTAATGTTTCAGCAAAATATTACAAATAATAAATAAAATGTCTAATATTCTCCTTTGTGGGCACCAATCCCAACAAACTCCCACTTGACTCAAAGGAGATACAATATCCTTTAGTTCACAATATCTCGCATGAGGTGATATTTGCGCTCAATGTGTTTTGAGCGCTTGTGACTTCTTGGCTCCTTACAATTGGTTACAGCCCCACTGTTATCACAATAAAGTGTAATGGGCTCGCTTGCACTTGGAACAAATTTCAAGTACATAAGGAATTTCCTCAGCCACACAGCCTCTTTTTCAGCTTCACAAGCTGCCACATATTTGGCTTCCGTGGTCGAGTCAGCAATGCAAGATTGCTTGATACTCCTCCAGACCACAGATCCACCATTCAGGGTAAACACAGACCCTAATGTGGACTTCCTGAAATCCTTGTCCGTTTGAAAATCGGAGTCGGTATATCCTGTCATATTCAGGTCACTACCTGAGTATTACAGCATGTAGTTCCTCGTCATACGATGGTACTTCAAAACATGCTTCATAGTAACCCAGTGCTAGGGTCCAGGGTTCGACAGAAACCTACTCACCACGCCTACTGCGCAGCGAATATCTGGTCTAGTACAAAGCATAGCATACATGAGACTTCCGACGGCTGAGACGTATGGAACATGTCTCATGTCCTCAACCTCTTGAAGTGTCTTAGGAGACTGCTTACTTGAGAGATACACTCCATGTCTAAAGGGTAACTGCCCTTTCTTGGAGTCTTGCATACTAAAGTGATCCATGATTTTATCAATATAAGATGCTTGGGAAAACGCTGACTTCCGGTTCTTCCGGTAACGGAATATTCTGAATACCCAGAATGTAAGCCGGTTCTCCCAGATCCTTCATCTCAAATTGCTTTGACAGCCAGATCTTAACCTCTGATAACTTACCAACATCATTCTGAATGAGTAGTATGTCATCGACATATAGGATTTAGAAAACACACTTTGCCATCGTTTATCATCATATAGACGCATGGCTCATCTACTGACTGATCAAAGCTGTAGCCTTTCAGAGTCTCGTCGAATTTAATATTCCACGACCTAGATGCTTGCTTCAGTCCATAAATGGACTTTGGCAACTCGCAAACCTTACTCTGTTGGCCTTTTTCCACGAACCCGTCTGGTTGAGCCATATAAATGCGCTCATCAAGATTGCCATTCAAAAAGGCAGTCTTGACATCCATATGTCAAATTTCATAATCCAGGACGGCAACAATGGACAAGAGAGTACGGATGGACTTCAGCATCGCGACTGGAGAGAAGGTATCCTCATAATATATACCTTCCTTTTGTGTGAACCCTTTCGCCACCAGTCTAGCGTTAAATGTTTTAACATTTCCATCCGGACCTCTCTTCTTCTTGTAGATTCACTTACATCCTTCAGGCTTGATGCCTTCGGGTAAGTCTACAAGCTTCCAGACATCGTTGTAATACATCAAATGCATTTCAACGTTCATGGCTTCTTGCCAGAGGTTTGCTTCGGAACTCTACTTCAATTGGGAAAACGATATCGGATCATCATCCTCCTGATATGCAACTGCAGTGAAAATCTCTCCGACACCCATGTATCGGTCAGGCTGTCGCACGGTCCTGATACTGCGACGAATCGTATGAGTCTCTCGTTCCGGGTGTGTATCTTCCACTATTGGAATAGAACTCGTTCTATTCTCTGTACAAGCTACTTCATGCAATAGATCCTTAAGCATAAGTCTGCTTCTCGGTACAACATCCTTCATATAGTCTGCTTCCAGAAACCTAGCATTCGTACTAACAAATGTTTTCTGATCAGTAGAGCTATAGAAGATGCAACCTTTCGATTCTTTAGAATGTCCTATGAAGGGGCATACTTCTGAACGACTAGCCAACTTGATAGTCTTTTGTCTCAGCACATGTGCTAGACAACCCCAGATACGGACGTGGTGTAAAATAGATTTTTTGCCACTCAATATCTCGCAAGGTGTTCCAGGAACCGTTCTAGACGGAACCTTGTTCATAATGTACGCTGCCGCTTCTAAGGCGTATCCATAGAACGAATCGGGAAGTGATGAGTAACTCATCCTCGATTTCACCATATCTAGTAGAGTTCAATTCCTTCTCTCTGACACACCGGTTAAGTGCGGGATGCCAGGTGCTGTAAGCTGAGAATGAATACCTTCTTCCCTAAGAAAGTCTTCGAACTCTCCAGACAAATACTCTTCCATTCGATCTGATCGAAGAGTTTTGATCTGTTTCTCTGTCTGCTTCTCGACTAAAACCTTAAACACCTTGAACATTTCAAAGGTTTCAGATTTATGTCGCATAAGGTAGACATAACCAAAACGCGAGTAGTCATCGGTGAAGGTTACGAAATACTCATAGCCTCCCCGTGCCTGGATGTTAAATGGAACACATGCATCAGTATGTACGAGTTCCAAAAGCATACGTGGCTCTAAGACCTTTCGAAAAGAAAAGCCTCTTGGTCATATTGTCCTTGAGAAAGAATTCACAAGTGGGAAGAGTTCCCACCTGTAGAGATTTCAAAGGATCATCCTTAGTCAATCTCTTAATCCTATCTAGGCCAATATGTCCAAGACACAAGTGCCATAGATATGTGTCGTCGGTCTCATCAACATGTGACCGTTTGTGGCTTCCCAAGTGAATCATAATTCTTTGTCGCTCAAGCTCTTGATTTTCTCAAAACCATTCAAATTACAAACAACATGGTCAGATGCCCCGCGATCTAAGATCCCGGGCGACACTTTGTTTGTCGTGTAATAAGCTTAGGTGACAAATATTCTTGTTCGGTTGGCGTTTTTGGGCTTCCTCTTAAACCTCTTAGAACCAGATGTCGAGGCCTCTATGTTCAGTAACGTTGAGCTCACTTGACTTCTATTTGTTCTTAGGGAGAGGACCCTCGGCAGTCTGCAACTGTTTCATGTGCTCCTAGACTATATAGTCGAGCTTGTTCATGGAATAGTTCAGACAGAAGCAATTAAAAGAGTCAGAGAGAGTTTTCAAGATCATATCTATTTTGGTGTCTCTATTGATCTCTGATCCAAGAGTCTCCATCTCATTCATATGACCCATGATCGCAAGCATGTGGTCTGAACAAGAGTTTCTGGATTCGTTCTACAGTTCAAGAAACTGCGGAAAGCTTGCTGCCTAGCCTGACGCCTATAACCTCCAAACATCTCAAGTACGTTGTACAACACTTTGTACGTTGTATCGATGTGTGTATGAGACTGCTGCAACACATTGCTCATAGATGCTAGAATATAGCACCTTGTTATCTCATCGGATCTCATCCAAGAGTTATATGCGTCTTGTCTTCCTGACTCGAGTCATAACTCGGAATAGGAGGACAGGGGACAGTGAGAACGTACTTGTGCTTTTACATCGTCAATACAATGTCGAGGTTACGTTTCCAATCTACGTAATTCTCATCCTCGAGTTTGTTTGTACTTAAAATAATTCTATGTGGGGTATTTAAAAGACATTTGCTGAAACAAATAATAAAATAAATAAATTTAGTATGTGCTACAAATGCGAACTACATGATGCATGCAACAGTCCTAATATGGTGAGGAAAGCATGTAAGCAATTCATGATATTATGAACAATAATGATTAATTACTTTTCCTAGGGGAAAAAGTAATTAATCGCCTTTCATAGTCGTGACACATCACTATTTAGTTCGAACCATCCAAGAAGTCACAACTTCTAGTTCTTACTAATTACCATAAACTTTGGTCACTTATTTTTAATGCAGGGCCTCGAGGGAGGATTACTTTAAAACATAAGTCTAAGTGTGCAACCGACGTGTGGGCCTTTAATCAAGTCACTTTGATAACGGTTCACCTAGGGGAGACCCCGTATCATCGTTTCTCTTTAAGGCTTGGTTCGTAACAATTTGATTAACTTAATGCTTCCGAAGTACTCCCATTAAAGGGAGGGCCACGAGGGTGACTCTTAGTTCATCACACATTAAGTCAATTAAATTCACATCGGGGACCGTTGGTTGTTTCAACGATAAACAACCCTCCCACTTAGTTTTTGGAAAGAATCATATTTTATTAAAAACAGTTTACAATTTATAACTCATTATTTAATTATAAACTATATGAAAAAATTCATGTTAATTTTGATGTTGGCGTTCTATCCTATATGACATGTGACGTGCTATGCAATGAGATTAAATTAAATAAAGCATAACTAATTTAACTCATTGAATGGCCTATTTCTAAATACAACCCATAAAATAATTACATAAACTATTAAATCCTATTTAATTTTCTATTATTTCCGGTCGAGGTGCTTGATGACGCGTCATTCAGTCGATCGGATTAGCACCCACACATTTCCATCGTGCGGCCAACTCCGATTTCCTCCCACTCAATTAGCACTCACACGTTCAATAACGTGCGGCCAAATTGAGTCTCTCGGTTTAGCTCTCACACATTCAATAACGTGCGGCCAACACCGAGTCTCCTTCGTCCCTCGTCTTTACATCGCCGGATTACAACAATTTTATATTTTACAACTTAATCGTCCTCGAAAATTGAGGCTCACAATTTAAAAGAAAAATAAAATAAACCCGGACGTAACCGGAAACAAAATCCTAAGGCCATACCAATAAGGTTCCATCCATAAACAACCAATCATAATTTATAACATTCATAATGCAATAAACAATCATATCCAAAAACGCCAACAATCAACTAGCTAAAACAAATTTTAAAACTAGTTACAACTTAGATTTTAATGCCAATTATAGCTCTGATACCATTTGTTGGAAATTACTTAACGATTTAAGTAAATTATTATTAAACATAACTAATTACATGCGGAATTAATAATAAAATCGATCTATCATATTAAACTATTTAATATCTAACAACCTATTGGCATTAAAATCATAAGCATGTTAATTAACAATTTAATTCTTAACATGTTATTTCAATAAAATCAAACACTCCAAACAATCATAACAATTATATCAATTAAGAGTATTTAAGATTATCGAAACTTACATCGTCGAGTTATAAATAGCTCAGTCGAGGAATTGAAAACGAGTTCGATGCGAGAATCTTCAAGCTTCTCCAATTCCGGATTTGCAAGAGACTTCCTCGGCTCGTCAACCCGGGCAGCAAAGGCGGCAAGCAGGCGCGTCTTTGGGGCTGGTCCGGGAAGCTGGCAGCAAATGGCGCGCGGTCCTCGGCAGGCTGGGAACGGGCAGCAGCGGCTGGACTCGTCCGACGCAGAAGGCAGCGGCCCTAGGAGACCCCGGAGCGGCTGAGAGGGGCAGGCACCTCTGGGCTCAGACGGAGGAACAACGGCGACGTCGGCAGCGACCTGGGCAGAGGCAGGCTCGGCTGGACAAAGGCGGCAGGCTGCTGGGACACGCAGAGGGGCGATCGGGCGGAGTCAGGCGCAGGTTCGCGCGGATGGGCGGAGGCAGATCGCAGGCGAAACTTCGCGACGACGCTGAGAGCTCATGGAAGCTCGGATCGGGACGCCGTTTTTTGCGTTGCGTCGGCAACGAACTGACTTAAATGGGTTCGGAGAGAGAGCTGGGTTTGCAGACTCAGATTCGTCGGATTCATCAAATCTTTGGTTCGGAGGTCAGATTTCCAGAAAACGAAAATGGACCAAACAACCACAAGTTGATTCAACGATGACACAAGAAGAAAAACGAGAAGATGAGTGTGGGCTCAGATGAACGCACACGAGAAAACAAGAAACGAAATTTTTCATCCTCTCGGGTGATAAGGTGGTCGGCCAAGAGGGAAGGGAAGAGAGAGACAGAGCAAGCTTAACCTAGGGTTTCCTCAAACCCTTTATTTATAGACATTGTTAATGGGCTTTCATGTGGGCTTTTGTTGAATCGATATTCAGCCCAAAACCATGTTAATGGCCGGCCCGTATGTCTTACTCGTTTCTCAATTTTATTTCCCAAATTTCCTTGATTTAATTTCCAAATTCGACTTAATTTAGAACTCTCAATTATTTAATAACTCGTTATTAAATTGTTTCATGGTTATCGAATAACATAAAACGAGAAACGTTTTATTTTCTAATATTGTTATTATGAATTCTCAAGAAAATTATTATTACAATAATAAAGTTCTTTAATTCACAAAATCAATAATTAATGAATAACACAGTATTCATTAATTTGCTTGGAAAATAAATTTCTCTATACAAATCACAATTTGTATTTTATGAGTAAATCAATTTATTGCGTTCAATTAATCTCTTCTAAATGTGCATCATTGAGACCTTATGGACCCACATGAACGAAGCTTGAGAATATAGCACAGACTCAATAATTCACAAATTATTTCCGGCTTATAATTCTTAATAATGGTCGACTCCACTAAAGGACCAATATTGAAAATCTCTAAGTTCATGCGCGCATATTTTTCCGTTTGAAGTCACAGAACTTTTCTGTACTCGATCCACGGTGTACTTTACCAAAATACCCTTCGTGTGTATCAGTAAGTCCGGGGAATGTAAAATTACCGTTTTACCCCTAGAGTTATTATTTCACTAACTCGTTTGTTACTTGTGAATGAGAAAAAACATAAAGTGAGACGTCAATACATGTCACATGTTTTAATCAAGGAATCTCATATTCAATGATTATCTGGCCAGATTAATTCATTCACTATCTCGTAACAAACCATAGTGTGATACAATGACTTTCATTATGTGTACACGAATTCCATATCTGTGAATCACATAATCCAACACTACAACATTATGTCACCAACCGTCGGGTCAGATGCAGCCATTACACGGCCATCGCCCATTGACAAATCAAATGAAATAAAGTGTAGTATCGACTATGCACTCACCTCAGGATTAAGGTAGTTATCGAAGTACCCCTCGTATGTGATCTTGGAGCTTCTGGATTAAACGGTTTTATATCGAGCTTCCATAGAATCACTAGGTCTTGTTCAATATCTTCTATAAGATATCAAGAATGAAATCATAGAGTCACAACTTTCTATATCACATGATAAGATATCATGATTCATTCAAACAATCGTTAATTAGACTCGAATGCTCAATCGGTCTTAAGATTGTGAACAAATGGTTTAAACTAGTCACAAGGGGTTATCATGTGAAATCTGTATTTAACACCCTTTTCGTTGATGACAGTTTCAGAGCGTAGTATACATACATAAACACAAACTATATGAAAAGAAAGCTTATTTATTAATATTAATGTTTCAGCAAAATATTACAAATAATAAATAAAATGTCTAATATTCTCCTTTGTGGGCACTAATCCCAACATTTCGAGATATGGCACATTCCATGAGGGACCATCTCATGATGACGAGAACCACCCTGAAGACACAGTGGCAGACGACGGAGTCGAAATCCGAGAAGACATCGCCCGGAGATTAGGCGAGCTCTTAGACCATCCCGGCGTGGAAGGATTGCTCATTTCCCATCTTCTCATATATAACATCGAGGACGCATCTTGTCACGATGACACTGACCCCATCTACAAGGAATAATCAAAGACATACATGAAACACTATTTTTGAGGCGAGAGATCCAACACCGAAATTGTCACACCATAATACAAAAGTAGAAATGGCCAAAGACACGTTTAGTTCATATAGGAGATAACTTAGTCAAACTAGTGATGTTGAAGTATGAGTGTGTCCACGGTACTCAGACTCCATACTCCAACAAGAAACCATCTTTTGTTTTGGAGAAGACCATTGTAACCAAGTTACTAGGAAAAAAATAGCAAACCTAGTGGTTGTTCACATATTATTTGGGTAATTGACAAAGTCAGTATCCTAAAACGATTTAATGATAAGTCATATTGAGTTGTGCCTTTCACAAAACGTAAAACTCGTTTACAAGCCTTATAATGCGACTCATGTGGAAAATATAGGTACTTACTAATCATATTGACTACAAAGGAAATGTCAGTTATTGTGAGTGCGAGCAACTGCAGGCCTCCAACTAGTGATCTATAGACTGTCAACACAACTAGAAGATCAAAACCACCATTAGCAACAAGAGCCTTTGAGGAGACCATGTAGTGGGGTAAGGAGACCATGTAGTGGGGTAAGGATTTGCCTCAACTAAGTTAGCCTTGACAAGTAGATCATAAGCATATATTCTAGTCACCGCAAAAGTGTCTCCAGTGGATCACTGTTTCCACCAAATAGACTAATGGACATGCTGCAATAGAAAATTATTATGCACTTGTGACTTATAAATTTAGTTAAAAGTTAAAACCACATTATAGTTGAAGTAAAAATATTACTCAATCATCATCATCGTCATTTATAAAGTCAATCTTATCGATTTCAATATCATCATTAACAACTTCCTCGTGATCGTCACCGTCTATGAAATGGATTGGTGTGTCTTTATTATTGTCACTCATAAGAATTGTTTTATAGTTATTGTAAAAACGAGACACAGTTAAAGTCAGTTTGTTTTACTGTAAAAATAATTCATTATTACAATCTTTAACGACATTCCATTACTCATTATCAAGATCTCAAGGATTGTGCAAATAGAAAATAAGTTTGGCTTGAGTAGCGAGTATGAATATGGTTTGTCTGGGAACCCTTCTTTCATCACATATATACTTATTTTTCTACATATATAGTCTTTGCGAACCCATCTATGTGCATGTTGTTTGTCACATAAACAGTGTATCTGTATGTGTATGCACATACCACTGTTTTGAGTATAACGCATTTCACTGCGGCGAGAAGTGAACCACATAGCTCGGATACATGTGAACATTTGCAAATGTTCTGACAAACAAAGAATATAACTCTTTACACACTCAGATCGCTAGACTTTCAGATCGTAAATATTGTTGGCGAACTAAATTTTAAATTGTTTTCTATGTACCTCCTCTACCGTAGGCCGATCTTTTGATACCATGAGATTTTAATGCTTACTATTTTTCATAAAATTAATGAAAAATTCATCTACCGTGTATTCTTTATACATTAGAGCTATGAAAAATTAATGAGTTTATATGAAAGCAAAAATAAAACACACGTCATATAAGGATCAGTTATGGTACATTTAGTCAAGATACATACCACTCATCTTTATCAGCTTGTCTTACAATCGTGTTAAATTCATCTTCCCACATAGTACACATGTGTGTGAATGGAAATAGAGAGATAGTGAAAATGATCATTTTCAGCTACAACATATTCAACGTACCTTATAACAAACGCCTTGAGCTCTTATGGCTTGGCCTGGTTGTTTAAATTGGAGCTTTGGAAGATTTCATAGAAAGTGACGAATAGTTGTGAAATTTGGAAAAACGGTGAACAAGAGATGAATGTATAAGAGATGAACTATATTAAAAGCGATTAGTGACTTCTAAATGTCCTTAATTACAAAACGATGTCATTCGTTTAAAAATTGAAAAGTCTAGCAGCATTAATATGGAACCAATTATTTTTACCATTAACGATGATTTGTCGCTTCTAATAAAAAATATTGAAAATTTTGACTGAGTGTTACTGAAGTCTTCATGCTAGAAATTTAGTTGTTTTTAAAAAATTGAAAATTTGGTGAAAGTGCAGGTGAGCCAAATTCTTTTTGGAATTTAAACACGACATGTTACTTCTAAATTTTGCTGCAAATCACTAAAAATGGCTTATCTCTTATAAATGTTGAAATATTAATTTTTCAAAGATGATTGGTACTATTGGAGTAGAAGTGACCAATAACTTTAAATGGAAAAAAACCGCTCTTAATTAAAAGTGACTTCTTGATTTTCGCTTCTTAAGCTCATTATTTCATAAGTGATATAATATGTTATGTGTTATTACGATGACATTCATTGTAATTAATTGTGTTGGCTTATTTTTTGGTCAAAGATCCAAATCATATATATCATGATAGATGTATGAACTTCGGATCTTATGATATATGGGAAGTTTCCTATTTTGACAGATTTCGTCATAAAACTCGTCATAACGCTGGAACAGTCATCTGTTACATTTGTCTATTTTGAGAAATTTGCAAGGAAGACTTTTTGACAAATATCGTCATAAAGCTCGTCATAATGTTTCAACAGTCGTCTGTGACATTTGTCTATTTACGAAAGTTTGCAAGGAAGACTTTTTCACATATTTCGTTATAAAGTTGCAACATTCCTCTGCGGCAGTTGTCTATTTTGGTAAGTTTTTAATTAAATGGTAAGAAAATCCTAGGAATACTTCCATTTTGAAGGAGTGTTATATAAGCCTAGTAGCTCTCTGTTAACATCAAGGAAGAGAAGTATCGGTTTTGTACTTGCGTGATTGAAGTCTTCACTATTTGTTCATTGAAGTGGCCAAATATCGGGTGACTGTTTGAAAAGTGGAATTGAGAGGGGTTTCAAAGTTAGGGTGAGTCCTTGATTTAGTCTTCACATATAGTATTAGCCAAAGTGGCATTGATGTTGAGATTTATATTAGGCCATTGTTGTAATATAGACTATTGATTAGTGAATTTTTTTTCCACTGGGCTGATAACCCCCTATATGTAGGTGACGTTGCATCGAACTGAGTTACCACATCACATGTTTATTTTATTATTTATATTGTTTTAATTGTCATGTCGTATTTTCTTGTCCAAATGTTACGCACACTGTTACAACAATTGTCTGTGACACTTGTCCGAGCGGCTAACAAAATTTCATTATGAATATAGAACAATATCAAATGGCCTAAACTTATAAAACAAAATACATTCAACATTCTAAATAATAGCAAAAAAAGAAAAAAAAAATGTAATTCAAATTTATAAAATACAAATCTCTTAATCCATCCAAACATGCTTTTTATGCTATGATTCATACAACCAAATTTGTTATTTGTGGAATAAAAATCTTTTTCATTGAGATTTACCTATAGCTTTCCTTGTTTAAATTTATTTTCTCGGACTTATTTCTTTTGACTAGTATCTCTAGCTTCATATTCCATTATATCATATGGTATGTACCAGTGTACTTCATTCTCAACGAAAAATATAACTTTTTGATATATTTCAATTCAAGTCTCATTCGCATAAAATTACTGCACAACGAGTAAACATCAACACATCGATGTTGGAAAAATGAAATTGCATTGTCAAAGAGGATACTTAGTTGTTGTGGTAGTCCATGTGTACATGTTTTGCTATCAAACTCAGGTCAAAATCACCTCTTACATTTTTGACATGACACTCAAGTGACCAAGCAAAAACTATTGAAGCTAATTAATCACTTAGAAATATTTTTTTTATAATCACTTAGACCTTCTCCAATGGATACGGTATAATAGCTATTATAAAGTATTGCATCTTCAATGGAACTTCAAATAGTACGCTGTAATAGCGTGAACTGTATTTCTTGCACAGTGTTGCGCTATTTCTAGCGCACACTGTGCACTTGTTATTATTTTTTTTTATTATTATTATTTTAATCCTTTAATTTTTAGAATTTAATTAATGACCCAAATTTTATATAATTGCTTAATATTTATCCTTAAACTTATAAAGATGATAAATATTTAGGATTTTATATAATTTAAAAAACAACAAAAAGTTAAAACGAAGATTGTACATGCATAAAAATAAAATACCAAACACGATTTTAATAACTTAATACCAAACATGAATACAAACATTAGCAACTTGGAAGAAAATTAATAACGAACCTAAAAAGACATTAAAACACAAAACACAACAAAATAAAATTCCAATAGATAAACTAATATTCTGGAAGATTGGTTCCGGATCCCCCAGGACTGCTAAAATATTGAGAATAAGAATCGAAGGTCGGATGTGGTGCGTGGGATTGTTGTTGTTCAAGCCTCTTTTGCATAGTTTTTGCTTGTTCGGTTTGAACGTATGCACGGACTTGTGGATCTGTTATTGCACTTAAATCCTTTAACAATATTTTATTTTCTTCCTTAATTTCTTTCAGTTCTAAGTGGCGTTTCCTCATTGCACTTGTCTTCTTCAATTGCTCAAGAAGTTCTTTGTTTCCTTCCTCAATGCCACTGATTCGAGACAATAGTCCACCATCTAATTTATTTTATAATTTCGCTTTCTTCACCCCAATCGGCCACTGGGGAGGAGATGGATATCTAGCAGATTCCTGAGTGGGATTTTCTGACTCTTGTGGGCAAGATGAACCTCGAGATGTTTGTCTTGCACTTGAGGCTCCATCTTGAAATTTTTCAAAATTCTTAATAATGTTCCACACATGATCAAACTACCAACCTTTCTTGAATTTTTCATCCTGTGAGAGCAATACTTTTGCTTGATCCATCTGAAATTTGATATAACAATGGTTGAGTAAAAAAAACAAAATTGTATGAAAACAATAAACTCTAGTACTAACAATATCTTCAGTTGAAGCACCGCTTGGGTGTCTATTCTCAATTTTTCGAATGCATGCATGCATCTTCCTACAAGATTTTGGAGAAAAGAGGTGTTAAAAGATATAATGTCTGCATGCATAATTATGCATAACATGATAATAGAGGATGAACGTGATATTAGTGCTCCAATTGAAGTCGCGAGAGAAACGCCACTTGTGGAAGTCGAAATGGTGGTCGAAGGCGAGACGCAATTCGAACAAATTGTAACTCGTTATAGACAAATAAGAGATAGAGATGCACACGTCGCACTTCGGAATGCATTGATTGAACACTTGTGGGAAGAGTATAGTCATTCCAATGCATAATTGTGTTTGCATTTATTTTAATTGTATTATGTTGTGTTGTAATTTGCTTTTATTTGTGTTTGTATTATATTTTTATGTTATTCGTGTTGTTCTGTAATTTTTATTTTATTAAATGTGAATTGTTTTTAATAATTTGATTAAGATGATCTAATTAGGAATTGATAAATAAATATAAGGGTATGTGTGTAAATACAATATAAAAGAGAATAAAAATAGAGTGAAAAATAGAGTTCGGTTGCAGATAATTTACAGTTTATTGAAAAATAGTGTAAGAAATAGAGTGGAAAATAAAGTGATCGATTGGAGATGGCCTTATATATGTAAGGTTTTCTTTATAATAAATAGCCAACTGTTTCCTAATTTTATAAAGTAACCATTAACAAAAAATTATTGTATACAAACATTTAAAATATAACAAAATTAATTGATCACATTAAATTCTAATAATTATGTTCGAAATATATCCAAAGTGATTGTTATATATCAATTTTAATGCTTAAAGTAGCCTAATTTAATATGATAATGCTATTAAATATTTGATTTAGTATTAAGAAAAATGGTGAGAAATTTTCAGAGATTAAAGATTATGGTTGCCGATTAATAATATGTGTTGCAATAGTAAAGAATATGAAAAAGCCTATTAAATTTATAAATAATTGGGACAAGAAAAGCAAATAAGGTCTTTTTATACATACTTAAGCTAATTGGAAAATTTTAATTTTAGATGCTAATAGATGTACGCACTTGGTTGCTTTTCTTGGGTTGGTTGAAGTGGTTTGGAAACCAATATACATTAATGAAGTCCAAGTTCGATAAAATGAACTCAACTAACAGGTATCTCAAACGAAAGAAATTAGTGATTTGACAGGTGTTGCTCAATGCCTCAACTGGAGTAGAGGGGCGAAATGCTTGATGGCCTGTGTTTTCCATTTTGAGTACAGCTAGAAAAACCAACCACCACCTCAGCAAGCCTGCATTCTCTTAGAGGGCTTAGGCCATCTCCAAGGGCACTCCAAAACACCAAATTTGGTGCAACTTTTGCTCCAACCCCACTGCAAAAGTAGCACCAAATTTGGTGTTGTGAACAGTGCCACGCTATATTTGGCGTGGCACTGTTCACACGCCAAATTTTTTTTTTTTAAAAAAAAAAAATATATTATTTTATACCTATAAATACTTTTAAAAAATATATTAATAAAAAAATATAAAAAAGTAATAATATAATAATGATGAATAGTTTTTTGGTGTTAAATTTGGTGTTATGATTGGAGATGAAAAACTTTTAACACCAAATTTGGTGCTAAAAAAACACCAAATTTAGTGTTCATGGTTGGAGATGCCCTTACAGGTCCATACTTTAAGATGGGGGCTGTGAAAGCAAAATTTAGTCGTCAAAGAAACATAACTTTTGTGATGGGATGTTTCAAATTCTTAATTGAAAGCAAAAATATCGCTCCGGATTGCTTAATTTATCTTACTTGAAATCGTTAAAATAATTGATAATATTTATTTGATGAAAAAGATAATGCAATAACAAAAATCACACAAATTTTTTTTATACTATTAACTAATAATATAAGTTATGTTTTTATTGAATTATATTAGTCAAATATCATATATATAAAATTAAAGATCAAAATTAAAGCTGATTAATATGAAATAGTTATTATATACGTTTAAAGTTTTATGGATTCAAATAAAATTTAAAAAATGAAACACAAATTCTAAAATTAATTAACATTTGATTTCCTTTTTTATTTAAAAGATATTGTCATATTTAACTACATACATGATAATGTCTGCTAATTAAAGTGTGTACATACCACGATTATTATAAGATGTATTCTTATTTATAAATTTTTTAACATATTTATTGAAATTAATACTTATATATTCATGGACAAATAAAAAAAATCATAATAATAAGTTTTCTCACTATTCGGAACATGATATTCTCACATTCTTTTAATTTTCAAATAGGGGTTGTTGTTTTCTGAAATAAAGAAATAACATAAAATAACAAAAATGAAAAAAAAAAAAAACAGAAAATGAAAGGGTGATTATTTCAATGGGATAGTTTGTAAATTTAAGCAATTATGTGATTAAATAAATAATTTTATAATGAACTGTAGTAAAATGTGTCTTGATGAATAGTATTTTTGACGTTCTCTTTATATATACATATAATAATTTGTAACACACGAGTTTTTCATTACCGATATCAATATTATTATTGAAGTTTTGATTTACAGAGTATTCCGAATATCAAAATATTCATCCCGATTATCGATAATACCAATAATTTATTAATGATATATCGAATATCGATATATATATAAATACAAAAATTTATAACATTTATATTTTTAAATAATTCAAACTTTATATGAGTAATTAAATTCATATTATGAAAAAAAAACAAATATTACAATGTTTCTGACAGCCTAAAAACTTCCAAAGAATTTTCAAATACTAAATATTAAATAATCTAATGTAGATCGAGTATTGAGAAAATTGAAAACTCGTAATAAATTCAAAAATATTTAAGAATCTAAAATAAACAACTTTCTAATACAAAAATTATTTTTCCGTATATCAATATTGATACCAATACCGGAATTTCTATTTTACAAGTATACGTGAGCATTTTAAACCTTGATTACACGTTCATTATTTTTTATATATTTAATGACTTCAAATTCATATGCGAGTTACGATAATTAAGTTGGAATTGAGTGAGTAATATAATAATAAATAATATGTCTTATTTGGAGTAGCTGACTTTTCGAGAAGATTTTCATCATTGGAATTATGTATATTTATGGACTAACATTTTTGTTATATTAGCAGAACCAATTAAACTAACGTATTGATTTTAGCAGATAATAATATTATATGCATTAACCAATAATGAAATATTAATAATTTTGTTAGGTATTAATGAACCTACTCAATGAGACTAATACGTCCGTATAAAATAAAACAAATTCAAGATACATACATATTAAGTTTGACAAAATTCTCTATGCAAACATCACCGTCTTAACAAGTCCATGATTGAGTGCCACCTAACTTAGGCTCTCTAGACGCCCCTCTCAACTTATATAATACACCTAATTTCGGTTTAGATTTGAGACTCCCGCTCCACTTTTATTCGATCTTCTCTCGAAGATCAATAGCAGACACAAATGAAAATTCAGACCTTTAGACTTGTAAGACTTTTAGATACGTAAAAATCACTTTAGTTACATAAAAACAGATTAGTTACATAAAAATCGATTTAATTACATAAACACAAGTTTAGATACATAAAACAAATATGATTACATAAAAAGCAGAATATTTACATAAAACACCGACATTAATTACATAAAAACTGAATTAGTTCCGTACAAAACCTAATTAGTTATATAAAAAAATCGAATAAGTTACATACAAAATCAAATTAGTTACATAAAAAATTAATTTAGTTACATACAAAATCAAATTAATTACATACGAAACGGAATTACTTACGTTTTATGAATTACTTACATAAAAACACAAATTAATTACATAAAATATACATGTTAGTTACATAAAAAACAGACACTAGTTACATACACTCCCGTATCAGGTACATAAAAAATCATATTAGTTGCACATTAAATCTAATAAGTTATAAAAAAAACCAAATTAGTTACATAAAAACCAATTTATTTACCTAGTTAGTTTCATAAAATACAATAATTAGGGAGGTCAATTGCTAACACATTAGGTACATAAAAAACTAGCTTATTATCATAAATTAACAAATTAGATACATAATTTGACAGTTTAGTTACATAGAAAAACAGATTAGTTAAATAATTTGGCAGTTTAATATATAATATACCCAATTGACTGCACCATTACACGTTTACAAAGTTACAAGTTTCATGTAATAGTTACATAATGTCTGAAAATAGATACGTATTACAACAAAATAGTTACATATATAATGTCCTTTCATGTAATAGTTACATAATATCTGAAAATAGATACGTAACAACAAAATAGTTACATATATAATGTCATGTCGTAAGTTTCCAAAATGATATGTCTTATTAAAACATTAATAGATAAACAAAAAATGTAATTATTTTTGAAATTTAATAGCTAAATTCCCATATTAGTTCCACACGTGATGTAACTAATAGACAATTTTTTTTTAACTAAAGTGTTATATTACTTACACGCAAGATGTAACTAATAGAGAAATTTTTTAACTAAATAACAATTTAAGAGTTTAGTTACACAATTAAGTTAGATACTTTAACAATTTTAAATACAATTTATTAGGTTAATTACATAAATAAACAAATTAGGTACATAAATTACCATTTAGTTACATAACACACTAAACTAGTTACATAATTTACCATTTAGTTACATAATATACTAATTTCGTTACACGATAAAAAATCTAGTTACATAAAAAAAGAAATTAGTTACAAAATATTACAATTTAGCTACATAAAAATAAAATTAGTTACATATAAAACATTTTAGCTACATAAAAAAGTAGTTTAATAACATAAAAAAATATTAGTTACATACAAAAACATTTTAGTTACATAAAAAAAATTATTTACAAAATAAAACAATTTAGTTACATTTAAAAAGAAATTAGTTACATAATTTGACAATTTAATTACATAATATACCAAATTAACTAAATCATTACACGTTGTTTACAAAGTTAAAAGTTTCATCTCATAATTACATACTTAACGTTTTATAAAGATACGGATTACAACAAAATAGTTACAATTTTAATGTCTTAAAATGGGTATTGAATATAATAACATACTTAATGTTTGAAGATAGTAAACAAAGTTCTTTCAATTAGAATAAGGTCTACCAAATATATCACATCAAATACATAATTTAAATTTTAATTATATAATTTCCGAATTAGTTTCACCATGTGTAAATTAAACATAAATGTTGTAGCCAAGTTCTTCATTTGAGAAATTAATATTAGTGACGTTGTTATTACGATTTTTAATTTTATTAATTAATCATGATTTTCCTAAAATTAACTCTAACTTAATTGTATTTTTTTGGATAAAATATATGTGCAATATTTAAAAGGTAATTTCTAAACAACAAATTTAAGAAATAAAATGAGTAAACAAGTATTAAAGAAATTGATGGAGGTATGGAGAAATTTTTTTTAATAATGATAATTAATATGGTAAAAAAATTAGGTGAATAATAATATTAAAAAATGTGAGAAAAAATAGTGATTTGATGTTTGTGGAGTTAAGGAAATAAAAAAAACATTTTTTTTTGTGTATTTTGATTGTTTGATAATTTTTAGTTGTTTTATATTAGGTTATAAGGCAAGTTATATCATTTAATGCCATTAATCGGAATAATAGAGGGAACGGGACTTTCGGCAAGGTATCGAAAAATAAGTATATAAATATATTTTATATGTTTTTTCTATTTTCTTAGATTTCAAGGTCTATGATTAGAAATATTTATTCGGCGATTATCAAGTTTTGGTGGGGAGGCGACACTACGACTAGGATGATCCACTGGTGCAGGTGGGAGGTGCTCTGGAAGCACAACTCAGAGGCGAGATGAACTTCAGGGATTTGGAGAACTTCAACTAGGCCCTGTTGGCCAAGAGCATTTGGAGGTTCCTACGGAGACCAGACAGGCTCGTAGAGTCTATCATCAGTGCTATTTTTCGATGTATATATACTACTAAAAAATATACTTTTAGAAGCGACAAAAAAAATTAGAATCGACTAGTCGTTTCTAATTAAAAGCGACATTTTGGCATTAGAAGGGACTAGTCGCTTCTAACATAAACACTCCGAATTTTCCCAAAAAATGAAAATTTTGACATTTAAAAGCGACTAGTCGCCCCTAATTGTCTGAGTCGACATATTAGAAGCGACTAGTCATTTCTAAATGCCAAAATTATTAGCTCACACCCTCCGCGCCAAATATTTCAGTATGTTTGGGCATTAGAAGCGACTAGTCGTTTCTAATGCCCAAATTATTTGGCTCCAAAATTTCTGCGCCAAAATTTTACTAAGTATAGATTTTTGGGCATTAGAAGCGACTAATCGCTTCTAAGTGTCGCTTCTAATGCCCAAATTTTTTGGCTCCAAAACCCTTCCGCCGAAATTTTACCTTCGTCGCTTCTAATAGCCCCACTTACTCAAACATCGTCGTTTTGGTTTTAGAGTACATTAGAAGCGACTAGTCGATTCTAATTTCGCTTCTAATGTCCCTAAGGCTTTAAAATACCAAACCCTCTTATTCCTCCTCCATTTTCTTCCTTCTCTTCGAAAACTTCTCCCTCTCTCCCTCCCCTCCGACTTTCTGCCTAACCCACCCCTCTGGCCGCTTGCTCCGCCGTCCTTCCCTCCCCTCTTCCCTCCCTCCCTCTCCCCGGCCATCCCTCCTCCCTCCCTCCCCTCTCCGGCCGTCCCTCCTTCCTCCGTCCCCTCTCTCCGCTCGGCCTCCGCCCTCCGCTCGGCCTCCGCCTCTCTGCCCTTCGCTAGGCCTCCACCCCTCTGCCCCTCCTCTCCGCTCCGCCCCTCCCCTCGTTTCCTCTCCGGCGGCCTCCCTGCCCTCCACCTGCCCTCCCTCCCCTCTGGCCACCTCCCATCCCTCCCCTCCGCTTGCCCTCCCTTCCCCTCCACCCCATTGAAGACAGCCCCTCCGCGCCTTCGTTGAAGACGGCCCCTCTGCGCCCTCCTTTCCGCCGACAAGTGTCTTGTTTTAAAAATAAAATTTCACGAAATTAGTTTCCGACCACCGTTCTACTTGCCTCCGCTCTCCCTGCATAGTTTCCAACCACCGCCCTCCAACCTAGTCTCCTCCGGCGGCACCTCCGACCTTGTCTCCTCCGGTGTTCTTCTATTAAGGTATGTTTTATTTTAAATTTTTACGAGATTTCACTTAAGGTATTATTTTATAATTATTATGTTATTTTTAATTTTTTATTGTCGTCGCAGCCTCGTCACTACTCCTTCGTCGCCGTAGTCTCGCATCGCTGCAGCCTAACACCTCAACTCGCCTCGTTGCTTCTAAAGGTATTTATATGTTTGTTTTTAAAAATTATTTTAGTTATATTTTAGTTTATGCATGGTTTTTATGTTTGTTTTATTTTTGTATTTAGATTTTTGTGCGTTTGTTGTTTGTTGCTTCCCCTAGTTGCTGCCTAGTTTGCTCGTCTCGTGCTTGCTCGCCTTGTCTCGCTCGAATTGTTGCCTACAAGGTTGGATATATATGTTTACTTGTTATTTATGTTTAATAATTTGAAATAGTAATTTACGCATGCAATTAGAATAATAATAATTTGTTATAATTAATCTTTTTATGCATTTAATTTGTTAATTTAGGTGTGAAATTGAATAAATAATTTGTTATCAATGTAATAATTTAATAATTTTGTTAAATTTTTATGGATATGTAATTTGTTTAGTGATATTAATTTGAAGGTGGTAATAACTTACTTAATTTTGTAATTTAAGTATGGAATTGACTTAGTAATAATTTGTTAATAACTAAGTTTGTTAACTTGAATATATTATTTGAAAATTATTGATGATTTAGGATAGTTCAGGCTCGTATATATATGTGTTTTTGTCAATTGCAGATTTTTGGTTTGTGCATATTTTAGGGGAAACTTTGGCCAAATTTTTGTAAATTTTTAAATAATTTAGTGAACAAAACAATCTTAATCTCTAATAATTATATCAATCTCAAAACTTACTTAGATCAAATCCTCATCGATCTTGTAATTGCTCCGAATGTCACAATTTTCCTAATTTTAATTGTCCTAATTTTCAACATTCAGCATCGTGTCAAACCCAAGTATAAATTGGATTATTGAGAATAATCGGTGTGGTCTTGAATTCGAAATGGGCGTGAACGAGTTTATTCGAGTTGCACGATTCTAAATGAACAGCGAGCACAAAATTAAATGTCCTTGTCGTAGTTGTAATAATGCGTTAAGACAACAGATAAGAGTTGTTCGAGCGCATCTCATGCACAAAGGATTTACTCCGTATTACACTCAGAGAGTATCATGTAAGTATATATGTTATTAAATTTACCTTATAATTGTTGTTATTAATAATTAATTTAATTTGTGTTGTGCATGTAGGCTGGGATAGTAGCTCGGGTAGGTGATCTACAAGAACAAGCTCGAGAGTCGGAAAGTGAGGTGAACTTAGCTGGTTTGGAGGAGATTGTTATGAGCGAAGTCCCGGGAGTGACGTTATTGGGCAACGGGAATTGAGCCACTAATTCCGCGCTCAGACATGCTTGAAGCCCAAGTCCACGACAACTCATCGTCTTCTGTAGGGAACGCAAGTTCGAATTCGTCCTCTGGCATGGAAGAGAAACTAACGGCTCTCCAAGGAGCTGCGTTTGGCATGGCGGCTTGATTGAGTCAGACCCTGAACTTCAATCCGGATCCCGTGTTTAAGGCGACTTTGGACCAGTACATGACCCAGTTCGGACCCAATGAAGGTGCTTTGGGTTCGCAGCATAGACCAGATCGACCTTCGACTCCCACCGATAACGAACTAGACGAGCCTCCGCACGGACCCGGCGGAAGACGCGCATGACGAGGACGATGAGGATGATTGAAATTTCTTCCATGTAATAGACTTATAGGTTTACGTTTATTTACTTATCGACTTTCGTTTTTCTTATTATCGGTTTACGCTTATTTTATTATCGACTTTAGACATTATCGATTACGTTATTAACGACTTTAGACATTGTCGATTATGTTATTATCGACTTTGGACATTGTCGTTTATGTTATTATCAACTTTTGATTATGTTATTATCGACTTTTGATTATATTTAGTTTATGTTTAATTTGATTTTGATTAGTAAATTTCAATATTATTCAATTTAATTATATTTTATAATAATTTGAATTAAATAATAATAAAATTTAATTAATTAATAATAATAAACCGGATAATAAATTAATTTTTTTTAAAGTTTTAGAAGCGACAATGTTGCTTCTAAAGTCGTGCAAATAATTTTTTTTACCCGCCATATTTTCTCACGCTTTTTTCGGGACTCTTAGAAGCGATAATGGATGTGACTAGTCGATTTTAATTTCGTCGCTTCAAAACATTAGACGCGACTTTAGAAACGATACATTAGAAGCGACTTTGTCGCTTCTAATGTCGCTTTTAGAAGTTATTTAGAACCGAAATTTTTTGGTCGCTTCGAAAGGCCTTTTTTCTCCTAGTGATATCATGACCGCTCTCCCAGGTTGGTGTAGTTCTTTTATGTGGGGCAGTCTTCTTTGGGGAAGAGAGATCACCAGTCCGGATCAAGATAGAGGATAGGCGATGTCGGGTCAATTTTGATAATGGGAGATAGTTAGGTTTCCAGGGATAGGCCAGCCACTTGGATCGATCCCTCTTGAATCTCTCCTGATATGCGCAATACAGAGCTTTTGAGATGGGCGGTAGTTGGGTCGTTGATCTTATTAGAGCAATGTTTGGGAGGAGAACGCATCATCCATTTGGACTATTCCGAGTGGGAGAGGGGATCTCAGACGTGCGCCGCTGACACTTCACTGATGAAGAGAGCCAGTACTGCTGACGTTAGTTCTTCTGATCCGACGGTGATAGAGAATTTCTGAAAAATGATTTGACAGCTAAGAGTTCCCTCTAAGGTGAAACTCCTCTGTCGACAAGTCTTCTTAGGTTAGATACCGGCTAGAGAGTGTTAGCCTCGAGGAGGATCACCTTAGACTACAATTGCCATGTTGATGAAGGGATGAGAGAGACATTGTGTTGGCAGAGATGCCCACAAGAATATTGTTTATTTACATATTGATGTAATATATAAATCTTTATAAATTCCTTATTGTAATTTGCTGATTAAATTAATAAAAGTTTAAATGTTCATTCATTCCTTTTTAGTCTGATTGAAAATTTATGATATTCAATAGTCTTATAGTCCTTAATCAAACCTAACAATGTGTGAAGAGACAAATGTAGATTTGCGTGAACAAACTCTTCATGATTTGACTAAAACGATGTATTTGCAATCTAAAGATCAACTGACTATTGATCCCAGTATGATTGTTGGAAGAATCTATGATGTCTGGTTACGAGGCATAGAGAGTTAGGAGCTCTATAATTCTTCCAGTGTATCTTTTGAAAATACTGAATTGACCAGTGTACCTTTTGAGACAATAGAAGAAAAAACCATTTAACATCTTCTATCTCAAGGTCACCATGTATGAAATGAGACATGTCATTTCACAGCATTAATATTCTCATTTGAGAAAGTCAAATTCTAGATCCATTACGTGATCTACACAAGGCCTATTAGTGAGATATTAAGTTATGAAGATGTCATGACTCAACTTTGTGAAGTTCTCATAGATTTGGAGTTCATGTACAAGATTGCTGAGATGCAATATATATCACCTCATACTTTATTACTTGGATTGTGAATAAATGAACTGCGCAATGTCCAAATTTAAGTATCAAATATATTTGGATGAAACAATGTGACTTGTTAGCTCCTCGTCAATACATTGTTTCTAACTTATTCACAAGTACTAAAGGAGTTGAGGAAATAATAACTAGAAGGGTAAAATGGTAATTTTATAATTCCCAACTAGTTTATGATATTCATGAAAGGTAAACATAGATAACATTCAATGGATCCGCTCAATATAATTAAGTTGAATTTGAGTAGAAACTAAATTTATTTGAACCGAGAGATTCTCAGTGTCAACTCTTTAGTGGAATCAGTTGACATTAAGCTAATACTCGAAAAATGTTTGTAAACTTTTGAGTCCAAGTATAGAAGCTCAAGCTTTGTTCATTCCCCATGCTTCCTTCTAGTGTGGGTTCTAGAGAAAATTCCTATTGATTGAGTTGCCTACCCACTTCACTACCTTTCGAGAAGAATCCATAAGGTCATTATTACAGGTCATTAGAGTAGGATTGTTAAACTAGAAACTAAGTTAAAATAGACTTTTTCTCGGTAAATGTCTAAAGGGTATTTTTGTCCACATGGACATAAAATGATGTGAATGTCAAAATAAGATTTTGAATATTTTCATATGATGAAAATATAAATTATTTTTCTAAAGCCGAAAAGTCATTTAAGGCATTATGAAATTAATTTTGTTATTTGTGCAATTATAATTCTATAATGGGTATTTTAAGAATTGTTTTAAAAGAAATAAGGAAGCATCTAGAGGCCCCCCCATAGGTAGAATTTCAACCAAACAAGCATCAAGATGAGAGTTTTATTTCCCTTTAATTATAAGGATAATTACCCAAAAGGGAAAAGGGAAATGAATTTCCTTGAGAAGGAAATAAATAAGCTTAGTGAGGAAACAAATTTTCCTCCTTGCTTGAGGTGTATGGCCGGCCATCCTAAGAGAGAAAGGGGAAGGGAAAATCAAATATGTTGTTATGAATACATTACTCTTTCATGAATGAATAATTGACCTTTATAGATTTTTCCTTTTCCTATAAATAGAGCATCACATAGAGTTGTGAAAGGTTAAGCTTTTGTTTTGTTCTCTCTTGCTCTTGGCCGACTTTTCTCCCTCTCTCTCTCTAGAAAATACTTCTTTTATTTTGGCACCTAAGTCCTCATTAAACTTAGGCTAAATTAGCTCTTTAACTCATAGACTTGTTCTTGAGTTATTGTGTTTAATTGTGTCCACACACAAATCCTTCTAAACCTCTATAGACTCTTGTAATAGAAACCTTAGGTGTCTCAAGTTCAAGACTAGACGTGAAGGAATCGAGTCAAGGAAGAAGATCCTCATTTCCCAACACGCTTCAAGTTTGAAGACACAAGAAAGGTTAGTATTCAAGTAGATTAAATAATGTTTTTAATTTATAACATGTATATGCACTTTATCTAGGTTAGTAAAAATTGTTTTACTAGTAAAAGAAATTTTTATATTCCGTCATTAATATGATTAATGATAAATTTTTCTTAACCCTACACCTATTCCAACACATTGTTCTACACGATTTGGGGTGTAGTCGAGGATCACCTTAGACTATAATTTCAGGAAAGAAGCTGGCTTTGGCCACATCCTTCCACCTTTCAGAGAAGGGATGTCTTTGACAACATTCCCAGAGCGACAGAAGGTTTGTACCCATGAGTTTTTTATCACTATTATTTGGAAGTCATGGAACCACATGAACAATGTCTTATCCAGGAGACCAACATGGAGCCAGACTCAGCTAGTCTAATGGATGGTGAGCTCCCTCGAGGAGTATAATGTTGCTAATGCCGAGGAGGCTCAGACGAGTGTGATGGTGAATACGACCCCCAAATGGACCCCTCCCCCCAAAGGGAGGGAACCTTTTCGATTAATGTTAACGTGATGCTGGCTCGAGACCGTTGATGATTCAGTGTTGGTTGTATTGTTTTTGATCACACTGAAATGGTGATAAATCTCACATACGCTTTCCCTGGCTAAGGGGTTCTCCCCTAGCTTGCAGAGACATATATAATCCTCTGCGGAATAGTGCTAGCGCTTAGCGTCAGTGGGAAGAGAATGGAGATGCAGTTTGACTGGTTGGGGGTGGTGAACATGGTTAATGAGGACTTGACGCCTACGACGAAGCTATGGACGATCTTGCACTACATCTTCAAGGAGGTGAGGCAGCTTGAGGAGTTTAGGATTTGACATTTCTCGTTTTTGTAATGTCGCGGCGAATAATCTAACACATCTTGCGGTGAACCATAACTTGAGTTCGACTTGGTTGAGTTCATCTCCCCTTGTTCGGAGGAAGCTATAAGAGTTGATGATCGTGAGTTGAAGTCCCACACGACGAGATAGATCCTGTTTTTATTTGAGTTTAATTTGTATTACTTGTTGTTTCTGTTTCATTTTCATGTATATTTTAATCACAATTTTCCTCCGCCATATACGAGTGTTTTACATGATATTTGTCTGACTACGCCTTTTTTTAAAGAAAAAGTCTCTCTTTCTCCTACTCTTAAATATGCTAGTTTTGAAAAATCATAGTAATTGAGTGGCCATCTAAGACAATGAGATCCAAACCCCCTTAGCAATCGTTCTCACAAAATCCAATACATAAAATTTTGTTGGACCTACATCAAATTCTGAAGCATAATAAAACCGAACGGGCCAAGCCACTAAAAAGCCAATCAAGGCCCACTAAAAATTAATCACGCCCAAGTTCAAGCTTGGCCTTAAAACCGGCCACACATCACACGTCGTGCGCAGGCGCTGCACTTTCACATTTTGAAACAATCGACGTATCGTGTTTATTTTCGTTCGAGATACGAATATACGTTTTTGTCAAGTGTTGGCCATAATTTGAAGGAAAGGGAAAAAGTCAAGTAGTCAGAACCCCAATTTGCAATGAGAAATTTCATATTGTAGATCTAAAAATATTAAAAATATTCAAATTAAACTAATTTTATTAAAAATATCTAAAATTGGACTTTAGGCTCAAAATCGATCAAAAATATCATTAACTTCATTTATAAAGTTTCTCAGAGATTTCAATCTCATTTTCAATTCAAATTCTTTCTAAATCCATTGGAATCATCTAAGATCATCGAAATAATGAATATGTTACTTCATTAACTCTATTTAAATCACTTTTGTAATCGTTTTTTGTGTTAAAATCATTTTTCGATCCGAAAAAAATGAATTCGTCAAAAATCTGGAAATTTAATACGAAAATGTTGGTTGAAGGCCATCGTACGACGACGTATACCATCGTACGACATCTTACGCCATCGTACGTCATCGTACGATGACCTTTAACTTAAGCTATCGTCCAAAAATTTCCATATTTTTGACGAACTTATTTTTTCCCGATCGAAAAATGATTTTAACACAAAAAACGACTACAAAAGTGATTAAAATAGAATTAATGAAATAACATATTCATTATTTCGATGATCTTAGATGATTTCAACGGATTTAGAGAGAATTTGAGTTGAAAATAAGAGTGAAATCTCTAAGAAATTTTATAAATAAGGTTAAGAGTATTTTTGTCCGATTTTGAGCATAAAGTCCAGTTTTAGATATTTTAAAAAAAATAGGTCTAATCTGTCTTTTGGGTTTTCAATATAAAATTTCTCTTTGCAATCCAGACATTTCTCCTATTGAATTATCTACGGCCTAGACATTTTTATATCTTGAACTCAGTATTATCTGTTTCGCATTTCAAAGACATTGTATTGAAACTCCAACGTCTCAGCGATATCCCTTGCATTTGCAATTACCGTGTAATTACCCGTGTGCTTCACTGCAATCAGCTTTATCCTAAATTTAAAATGGTCAAGCGTGTGGTTTTATTACTATTATTTTTAATTTGTGTATTTTTGCCGCTAACAAATCTAAAAATGTTCCTTGTTTTTGTACTTAGCTTTTTCGCTCAACAAAATATAAAATTGGCTATACTTTTACCTCAAGTAATGCGCATCTCTTTTTTTTTCGCGCATACAATTCTAGTGAGTAAATATGTAGTATTTGTTCCAAAATCACCTTTTATGTTTTTCCTATTCTTTTTGACACTTCATCTTTATGAATGTCACTATTAAAAAATACTTGACAATAGGTATTTTGTTTAGACACCTCCAAACATTTTACAGATAATTTTTCTTTTATTATTATCACAATAATCAACTTCCACCTATGAAGGTATCAAATTTGAGTTTTATTATGCGTGTAAAATATAACCCTCAACTTTAAATTATTTGTGATAATGAAATTTAAAGCTTGAAATTATTTGTGACCAATGCAACTTTTTTTTGCTTAGTTTAAAACGGCCCTGAAACTCTAAGGTTGCCTCTGGCGAGTGAAAATTATGGAAGAATCATTGCATTGGTCAATACACTTGGAAGAATCATTGCATTGGTCAATACACCTTGGATTGTTTGTACTAAACCTGGTCATACCGGGAGTCCCGGTACCGTCCCGTGGGACTCCCGGTTAAGACCGGGACGGAATGAGGCGGGAGGCCGAGAGTCCCGGTCCTGGTCTTGAGTAAAAAAAAAATCAAATTTTTATAAAAAAAGAAGGAGTTGGAATGAAATAAAAAATGATGTAATTGCGATATTTTAAACCAAATGGAGTATATAAAAAAAGGTATATGACTAAGTTAAGACAAGTATTAGGAACAAGAATGAACTAAATTAATTTAAACTCATATAAAATAATAATGGGCCTCTTAAAAAATCTTACCGACCCCTAAAAAGGTGTGACAATAAGGAAAAAGAGTACCCCTTCCATCGATTATAAGAAAAAATAATCGCGGACAAGGGCCGGGAGATCCCTTTACCATACAAATATAATTGTCTAACCATTGAAGTTTATGTTTGAAAAGTTTACATCAAAATCGTCAACAATATCAAAATTTTGAAATGTTTCTTGGGCTCTATAGCGATGTTGAAGCCAATCATTTCCGCAAGTTAAAACTTCTGTAATCCGCGGATGCAAACTACATCTTTTGTCGTCGATGATGCGTCCCGCGTTGCTGAATGCCGCCTCCGATGACACGGTTAAAACATGAATGGTGAGTATGTCTTGAGCCATAGTAGCCAACACCGGGAACCTCCTTGCATTATGTCTCCACCATATGAGTAAGTCTAAACCTTCGTCGTCCGGTTTGACCCACTCGTTCCTGTCGAACTCCAGTATCTCAGGATGAGAGTGTGTGTCGACTGAGCTTGGCTGACTGGACCCGGCCTCTTGTTGTTGAGGAGATGGACTGTACGTAGGAGCGTTGACGAACACATTCTGAAATTGATGTCGTCGGGGTTCGTGCTTCTGTGACTGACTCTGCTGCGCTCGGTAATGCGGTAGGAGTTTGGCTTCGTACACCCTGAAAAGAGAATAAAACGCTTCCACGATTCGGGAAAAATCAAGTGCATAATAATCTTGATCAACAAAATAACGTCTAAGATACTTAAGAAATTTTTTCAAACCAATTATTCTACATCGGGGATCTAGAATGACTCCCAAATCGTAAAGCAAAGGAACCTTTCCAGCCCCCCAATATTTTAAAATTTTTGTTTCAATTGCCTTAATACAATCTGCGAAAATAGTTTGATCTCTATACTTGTCGAAATGTAGTGCAATTGTTGTAATAGTATGCAAACCAAGAAAATAAGTAGGAGTATAAACGGCGGAAAGATAACAAGTTTCTTTTTAAAAGATGTCAAGAAAGGAAACAAAGCACTCAGCCATGTTAATATCATAATCAGATTTAGAATCTTCGCCATGTTCATTGTTAATATAAGCTACAATAACATATACATAACCTACAGATAAGAAGTTTGTTAACATTTAGAAGGTTGAGTTCCACCTAATTTTGCTATCTAGATGCCATGTTCGTTCTTGGAGACCATTGTGCCTAAGACGTCTCTTAAGTTCGTCTTCTCTACTAGTTGAGCTGTTAATCCAACTAATGTAGTTCCTAATTTTGATTATTGAAGGGTCATAACTACCTAGCCCGGCTTGAACAATAAGGTTGATTACATGAGTTACACATCGTTGATGCAGAAGAGAATCGTTAGTTTGAAGTTTTTTTTTAAGTCTCTTATCTCAGCATTGTTACTTGTGGCGTTACCTAACGTTATTGATATAATCCTACGTGTTAAACCCCATTCCTCTAATACACTAACCGAGATATCTAAAATGTTTGACTTGAATGCGATCCTTCTATCCTCCTAAATGCTATTATACGTCTGTTCAAATTCCACTCATCATATATGTTATGAACAACTAGACTCATGTAATCCATTTTCGCTTGACTAGTCCATATATCTGAAGTTAAAACTACACTATATCTACCGTTTGATATTGTTGTTTTTAGTGTTTCTTTTTATTCTAAAAACCACTGTAGTATATCTGCACTTAAAGCTTTTCAAGAAATTACTTGAACACCAGGAACTAAATAACTAAGAAAACTAACGAAATCTTGAGATTTTATATGCATAAAAGATTGATCCGTTAAAACAAAATATTCTACAAATTATTTTCGTAATTGATTAGGCTCAACATGACTTACACGACTTGAAGACGATGCAGCTTCATCAGCTTTGCAGTATTTTTTGTGACTTCACAAAAGCGACGTCCCCACTCTGTCGTTGTGGGCACTGAAGATCACTAGGACAAAAAAGGCCTTTAGAAGCGACAAAAGTCGCTTCTAAAGGTCAAAAAGTCGCTTCTGACCTTTAGAAGCGACAAAGTCGCTTCTAAATAGTCGCTCTTAGAGTCGCTTGTCGCTTCTAAATAGTCGCTCTTAGAGTCGCTTCTAATGTTTAAAAAATCTAAAAAAAAAAACCTACGAAAATATGGTTGTTTGGTAATTAAAAGCGACTCGCTGCTAATGCCTGAACAGCCACAAAAAATATTTTTTTAGATTTTTGGTATATTAATATAAATTGTTACTTAATTAAAAAATTATTATTAAATATTATTATTAATTGACAAATCTAACTAAAAACTTATCTTAATAGAGCTAAAATATATTAACAAACTTATTAAAAATATATAACAAAAATGTAGAAACAAAACTAAGAAATTAAAAAACTAAAAAATTAACTATCTTATAAACCAAACTATAACAAAAAAACTAAACCAAACCAAATAAACTACAAAATTTAAAAACTTACCGGTTTATGTTGCAACCCGAGACTTCGACGACCTAAAAATTAACAATCAGAAAAATAATTTCAAAACAAAACAATTTAATTACAAAAATTAACAAACAAAACTAACTATTGAAACGACAACTAACCTAACTAAAACATATTAAGAACACAAAAACAAAAAATAAACTTACCAAGACGATGCGAGACTGAATGAGGCTGCGAGACATTAAAAAAATCAAGACAATAAAATACATCAACATATAACTCAAAATCGTGAAAGTAAAAAATAATAAACAAAAAGTATAAATTAAAAACAAATAAACCTTTATTGCGAAGAGGCAACGACGACGGTCGCAAAGGAACCTGGTGAGGAAATTAAAAAACAAACAAAATTAACAACTAAACTGTTGCAGCTAAACTAATAACTAAACTCGGGTCCTTGTCGGAGGAGGGCTGAAATAAAAAAATTAAACATCAAGATCGGGACATACACACGGTTGCAACGACGAAGAAACTTACCCGAGGCATCGAAGAGGAGCAGGCCGACTGAAGAACCGAAAGCGGAGGCGGAGGTGCAGGCGGCGGCGGAGGCGCAGGGGCAGAGGATGAGGGGAGGCGGAGGAGGAGGGGAGAGGAGGCGGAGGCGGAGGAGAAGCGGAGGAGGAGAGGGGAGGCGGAGGCGGAGAAGGAGGGGAGAATGGGAGGAGGGCGGAGACGAAGGAGAGGTGGAGGAGGGAAGAGGAGGAGATGAGAAGGGGCGGAGGAGAGGAGGAGGGGTCGATGATGGGAGGAGAAAGGAGGAGGGGCAGAGGAGGAGATGAGGACGGAGGGAGGAGGGGAAGGCGGAGGTCGGGGAAGAGGCTGGTCGGAGAGGCAGTGGGGAGAGAAGGGAGAGAGGGGAGTGAGGGGAGAGAAGAGAAATTGGGGAGGAGGAGAGGCTCGGGTGTTTTAAAGCCCTAGGTTGTGAATCAACGGTAACATTTTCCTGATTTCTCACCGTTGTTAATCACTTGCTCGTAGCACGTCCACACTTGAGACCTAGGTTGCCTTCCGGTAGGTTGAGGTTGATCGGTATTCTGAGTCGACGGTTGTTGTCATTGTCGTCGTTGTCGTCGTTGTTACGTCTCTTTCTGTTGATGTCGTTGTCGAGAATGAGAAACACTAACTGGAGGTGACCCCTGACTTTGGCTTCGTTGTTGAGGATGAGGTATATCTTCTTCTTCACCGTCGTTGGGATCTTGCGTTTTGTCGTCATCGATTTCAACACCTTCTTCCTCGACATTTGGATTTTGAGAATCTTGAATTTCTTATTCACATTGTTGAAACGCTTCAAAAGCGATATCGGCATCGGGTGAAGGTGGCGGTATATGAGGGATGTATCCGGTTTCTGTCTTTAGATTGAACTGTTGGGAGTATATAACATTTGGATTTGTATTGGAAATATAATTAGGATTGTAAGTGTATTCGAGATTTTTAGAGTGGTGTAACCAATTTTCTTCGAACCGATGCATCGGAGGATCTTGAGAAAAAATGTTATAGCCGTTGCATTTGCAACGGCCATATTTCCAACGGCAAGTTTTTTTTTTCTTAAATTACCGGGAGGTACCTCCCGCTTGGATAAAATCCGGGAGTCCCGGTACCGGGACTCCCAATACCGATTTGTTTCTTACCGGGACGGGAGTCCCCTCCCGGTAGGGCCAAGTTTAGTTTGTACTAAAGCTCATGATACAAATCAGCTAGAATGAGTGAGCTTTTTGTTATAATATAATATGGTGTTGACAGATAATATGTAGACCTATAAAGAGCTGTAGAAGAAACACTGGAAAAGTGAACAGCCCTGAACTTAATACCAAATCGTTATGGCATATGGGAATGGCATGCATCTCAACACTAATTAGCAAAGCTTCTAATAAAAAACGTAAAAAAAGTTTATTGTCTGTATATCCAAGTTATGAGTAGTAAAAGCTATGAAGTAATAATGTCCTAACCTGTTTTAAGCTTCTTAAATCCAAAACCTCGAGATACTTAATTAAAGAACCTTCTCCATTTGTTCTTTGTTTTCTTGGCTCCAAAGTCTAAACTACAATTCATTACGTGGGTTTATCGCCGTTTTTTCCTTTAAAATAAACATTGAATATAGGTAGTACGTGTACCAAAAACACAATAAAAAAAAACTGGGAAGACGAAGCGTGTAGGCTGAGCAAGAAATATACGGCAGAATAACAAAGTCAAACCTACAATCCGAAGCCAGCTCTTCATTCACCTCATACCACCTCAGTTTCTTGTGCTTTAATTCACGAATTCAAGCCGCGTTGTATTAACAGACGAAAGTTCAGAGGATCAACATCGATAACTCCATAGAAATGATTAGCACAAAGAAAAAAGAAGTGCACAAGTCAACGATAACTATTATTATAGGTATAATAAGGTAATCCATCACTAAGTCCCTGAATTCCCTAATTCCCTCCATGAATTCAGCTGCTGATCACGTGAAATACAAAAATCCCATACATATTCATCGCACTTCATGTCCGAGCTGTATGACATCGTATAATCCGCTGTTCAAAAACACACACGTATATATATATATATATAAATGTGTGTGTGTGTGGAGAAAAAGAGAGAGAGAGAGAGGTAATTACTAAAAAAATGGGCAGTCAAAAAATAACACTTGAGAATGTATGGGCGAACTACATCAACAATGATAGTAGTAAAGAGGGAGCAACAGGCTCACCAAAACCAGCATGGGAAGAGCTTCCGAAGCTGGGGTGGCGATCCGGTGCGGGCCCACCTCCATCGGAGCGGAAGACGGAGGAGAAGCGGTATCGCGGTGTCCGGAGGCGGCCGTGGGGAAAGTATGCCGCGGAGATTAGGGACTCCAGGACAGGTGGCGGTGGGGCCCGCGTGTGGCTCGGGACATTCTCGACTGCGGAGGAGGCAGCCATGGCCTACGACAAGGCCGCCTTTCGAATCCGAGGCCCGGCCAAGGCCTGTCTAAACTTCCCTCTTGAGACCGTTGTCAAAGCCCTAGGGCTTGACCATCATCATCCTTCTTCTTCTTCTTTCTCTTGTTGTGGTGGCCCTATACTTGGAAAGCGCGGATCAACATATTCCAAATCTCTTGGTTATCACGATGATGCTCTTGACGACGATGGTTGTGACGAATTGATGAAGATTGTTAAGAGATCCAAGACTAGTGGTTCCGTCGAAATATTTGAGTTTCAAGATCTGGGGACTGATTATCTGGATAGTTTGTTGGCTTATTTTTGATATTGAATTTATATTTATTTGTACATCGATAGGATACCATCATGTATACTTGTGTACTTAGAAAACTAAAACACATTATTCACATTATTCATCTGTATGTATTAGTATAGATAACTAATATATATTATTTTTATGACAGTGCGATCGGCTAGTTTGTACTTTTTTTGTTACATATAAACATTTGTTTCGAAATTATTTTTACCCCATATCATTAAGGATTTTATTGAAAACTTCATATTTTTCAAACCCGAATGATTTTTTTAAGAACATATTAGTTCCATTTCTTCAATTTTCTTCAATTATTTACATACAACTATTTTTGTCATAAAATATTGAACACATGTTAAGAACAAAAATACAATGGCCACAGACACAAATAATAATAACTCAACGCACAAACAGAAAGAGAAACAAGTTAGACATTTCTACAAACATTCTGCTATGTAATTTTAGTTCAAGTGCCTACTAATATGCATTTAATTATGTCCCTTTAATTATCAGGTGGTAAACATGGAAGTTCAAACTCAAATTTCTCCATTAATAACTGGACTAAAATCAGCCAATAACATGTTTTCCGTAAGTTGTAAACAGAAAAAAAAACAAAAAAATATAAGTTTCTAAATTATTGATTTACAGGATGATCTTAGGCGATTAAGTAACGATTTATCAATAACAATAGCCACATTTAGTGACGAAGGTGTTTCTTTTGACACACCGTATGAGACACATTCACTGGTTGATAAGGGAAAAACAGGAGTTCAGGTTTTAAAGACTTTTACACGCAAAAAATCAGCATGAATAACCAAAAGAACTATGTTGCCAACTGAAACGCAAACTCGCCCCAAAAGAGATCCAAAACCAGGGGCAGCAAAATTGCAACCATACACACAAGAGAAAAAAACTCGCCGCCCAAAAATAGAGAAAAGCAGCCAGCTAAGTTTAAGTCTCAACATAAGTGAAGAAGAATCAAAAATGTTCTAAATGAATTATGTCCTATATTTTGAAATTACAGTTGAAGGTGTATTTCTTTTGGTATATTACAGTATTGTAAGTGATGAAATTAACTATATAGTGGTTTATTTTTTGTATATTAAGTATTCTAGGAGGTGAAACTTGGATTATTGTGGTTTATTTTGGTTTATAGTTCAACAATATGAAGGTCTGAAAGTTCAAATTTCCAGTTTAATGAGAATCTGTTGAGATATAATATATATTAACGAGATGTCATTTATTTAATTAATGACAAGATAAATGAAATTGTATAATACAAGATTATGATACTGTACATTTATATAATACACTGTAACATTAACTTTTTTTTATCCATTAATACTTACTAAAATTTGAAAGACATAATATGCCAACCCAATATTAAAAAGAATGTAGATCAAATACGCAATAAATTTATACACATCAAGTATAATGAAAGTATATTTACAAATTGCGGCATATATTAAATATAATATTGAACCTTATAATTAGTGCAAAAATAGTTTTGTAGCGCACAAAGATAATATTAAAGATAATATTAGAACAATGCCATTAAAATAGATGACACAGCGGTCAAAAGTACAAAATAAAATCGTAGCAAATCACAACATTATATACAATAAAAAATAAATCTATGTCATAAACTTCTTGCATGTCCTCTTTTTATGACCAAGTTTTCCACGTTGAGTGGTGGAGTTAAGGATGAACAAATTCACTAGTAGCTCGATACTTTTTCATTTTTGGTCTCCCCGCTTTAACTTTTTGAATGGGAGGATTGATAATGACAAATCCACGAGGCAACATCCAATTACAATCACATTTAACGGGCACAACATCCATAGAATATGTAGCTTCAAAATTTAAGAACTTATAATACGGAGAAATAAAATCTATAGGCTTCAAATTCAGCCTCCACAATGCTGCAAAAGCATGAACACAAAGATATAAATCCATTTGCCAAACACAGCACGAGCAAGTGTAGGTACTAACATCAACTACATTATGAATCAAGCCATCATACACTTTAAATTGATGACCATTAACTGAAAAAACCTATACACAAATGAATGTTAAAATATTAATATTACTATAATCTGGCAGACAAGGATTATACGACACAAATTAATACAGTCGACGTATGAAAGGTTAGATAAAAACTGATATACATACATAATTATTAAAAAAAAAACCATATATAATTAAATATATATTGAAGAACCTTACATTCAATGTTCTTGCCTTACATGTAAGACCAAACACCATGTAAAGGATAATCGACCTTTTATCATGAAACCACTTTTGAATAAGACTTCGAAAACTCAAAACCAAAGAAGCAACAGGATATCCACGCACTTCACTCAATACCGCATTGATAGATTCAGAGATGTTAGTCGTCATTATATTAAACCTCCTACTAGCAAATCGGCACCTAGCCCAAAGTTGTGGGTCCGCATCAAGAAGATATTTCTCAATCCCAAACTTGTCATGAAACATAAGACGAAACCAGTATTGGAAACTATTTTCAGTATAGGCCTCAATACAATTGTAAAATAAAGGGTGAATATGTGACTTCCCAAATTTAGCTTTCACATTAGACCATAAATGTTGCATACATATAGCATATCTACTCTATGGATAAACATCCAAAACAGCCTTTGGAGTAGAACTATTCCTATTCGAAACTATAGCCATTTCATCTCTAACACCATATGCAATTCTGACTTGAGAGTTAAAAACCAATTCCAAGATTTTTCATTTTCATAATCAACAATAGCCATTGCAAGTGGAAATAATCTATTATTTTTATCTTGAGCTGTAGTAAGAAGTAATGTACCATGAAACTTGCCCTTTGAAAAAGTACCATCAACATAAATAACCGGACGACAAAACTTTCAACCATTAATTGACGCACCAAGGGCCAAAAAGAAATATTTAAATTTGTCAACTTCAATTGCAGAGCATGAACATGAATAATATAAAATAAACGAAAATAAACTTAAATTAAAGAAAACAACAGATTAACGAAAAATAGTAAAAAATGAGAAATAAACAAAAATAAACCGCAATTACCTAGATTTTTTTGCTTGATAAGGTCAGCGACAACATGAAGATGAGAATACGAATCTTTAAGATTTCCACGAATTTCTGTCAAAATCTGATTCCGCCCTTTCTAGGCCGTACAGTAACTGACTTCAACATTATAGAGATTAAGAATTAACTCCATTACAGTCTTAGGTTTAAAATCAGAACTACTAGCACCCAAAAATCCGGTTTGATGAACCTACTAAGCAAAGACGAAGAATATTGTCGATGTTTTGCAGAGCAAACTTGGCCACAACAATTAGGAGTGTTATTTACAGATGTAATAGCCCAAACAGCCGAGTCTCCTTTCACAACCGCATTTAAAAATCAAGAACAATTTGAATTTTTGCAAACTAACGAATATCTTGTTTGGCTTGATCTAGATGTAGAGAATTCGAAACTAATCCTAATAGCATGAATATGGCACGCATCAACCATGACCTTCTTACGCACAAATAACATTTTGTCATTAAACTCCATAGTCATAGGAAAATTTTCAACATCTTGATCTCCAATTAAGACAAAATCTGTGCGATCTTGATCCATTTCAGATGAAGTAAAAGAATTGATAGCCGCACTAGAAACGGTTAAAATAGAACAACATTAGATCACAATAAAAGTCATAACACAATACAGTACAGTAACGCATTAAAATTACCAATATGAGAGCGCTGGAGAAGAGAGTTGTCAAAAAGAAGAAGAGGAAAGTAAAGAAAATATAACATCAAGAAGTCAATGAATATATAAACTAAGGTACGTAAATTAACAATAATTATCGTAGCATACAAAATAACCTAGTCAAAGATAAAACAGATAATGTATATTTGAAATTTCAGGAGTGCCGCATTTTTTTTAAAAATACTTTAAATAGTAAGAGAAGTTTATTTCAAACAAAAAGAACGGTTTAAAACAGTTACTAATAACATAAATTAGATTTAAAATTAATGCAAATAAACAAAAAAAAAAAAATTGAAAGAGAGTAAAAAAAATTGCTATAACCGCTTAGAGTAAACAAATTAAAAATGGACATAAATTCAAAGGGCACAATAAGACGTAAAAATAAATAAAAAAATGCAACGTGAAATATTTTTGCTGTATCCTTAAAATTGCTAAAAGTATGGCTATAAAAAAATTACATTGTTTACATGTGCTATTTGGTCCAATTTTTCCAAAAAAATTGGCGGATCAATTTTCCCTCATTCCTCTTCTTTTAACTGGCGTGTGAATTCTTTTATATATATTTTTTTATTTTCAAACGCGACTTTGTCGCATCTATGGGTTATTATTGAATGCGACTACGTCGCATCTAAAATTTAGGGTTTTAATGAGTTTTTGTATACTGTGAATTTCAATGAGTTTTTGTATGTGTTGTGTTTGGTCGATCTTGGAATAGAGAGGATCCAATTTTGTATTATATGTGTTGTATGCTGCTTTCTTTTGGTCTTTATTTCTTGGTATTGGAAAGGCTATACTTTTCCTGTAATGGAGGTTTTAGTAAGCTATTTTTATATTGTTTTCTTTCTTTTATGAAGATTGGGAGATATATACATTTGTACGTTTACTTGTTTTATTGATTAAGTTTATTCGCTAGTAAAATATTATTGGTTGACTTGGTAGTGACAATCTAAAAGAATATCTCTACAAGTATCAATATATAAAAAGCATGTAGAGCATGGTTATGGTAATTAGTTTCTTTTTCAACATGTACTAAGGAGTTTAATTAGTTTCTACAATCGATTTCGTATAGCCTAGTTCATTTTTTGCAGCGAAGCTATCACCTTCTTCCACCGACTCGTCATGGAGCCGCCGCTGACCTTCGATTTTTGCAAGCTTGGTTGAGAGAGGTGAAGATTGAAAGAACTGAAGTTCAATAGCTCTGGGAAAGGTTTTCCATTTGCTCAACGAATCATAAATCTTGTATTAATTTCTTTAGTTGAGATTCCTCTGCGATCCACGATCGTGTTTCCTCCTCCACGTCTCACGACCAGTCCGGTTCACAATCGTTGTTCGTTCTCCTTGCTCTTCACAACGGTCTCTCCCGTCTTCGAGGTAAGTTTATTGATGTTTTTTCATATTTTTATTTTTCATTCCCATCTTCTTAAGTGTTTTTAATTTTTTTTTATATTGGACGAGACAAGACGATCAGACGCCCCCACCAACTGCAAAAGACCTGACGATCAGACGCCGAGTTATGCGGAGTTTCAGAGAGATAGTTCGAGCGGAGAAGGGACAAAAGGAAGAACAATCAAAGGCGGAAGATGATCGCCGATAATGGATAAGTGGTTTAAGTCTAAAGAGAAGAAGTGATGGTTTTACTTTTCTTAAGTTACATTGAATATTTACGTTTCTTATGTTTACATTTAATATTCACGTTTTCTTTTTGTACTTTAAAACACTTTGAATTATATTAAATTTAAAATATATTTTAATTTAATTTTATTTATGAGTGATTTATAATTTCATTAATTTAAAATTATGTCTGATTTAATTTAATTAAAAAAATTAATTTTTTTAAAATATTTTGTTTTTGGCGGGAAAAGCATTGGATGCGACTATGTCGCATCCAAAGGCAACGTAAATGTTTTTTTTTGGACATTCTTATTTTTCGTGGGTACACGTTCGGATACGAGTAGTCGTATCAGAATATTTTGGCGCACACACTATTGGATGCAACTAGTCGCATCAGAATGTCGTTTACTGCTAATTTTTATGTTATGTTTTCGTTGAATTTGGATGCAATGAGTCGCGTCAAAGTTATGGTATATGATGTTACGGACTATTGTATGAGACTAATCCGAAGGTGCATTAGATGCGACAAAAAGTCGCATCTAAAGACATAATTTGTACTAATGCCAGTTCATTTATTCACACTCCAAGTAATAAAGGATGAAGTGATATACATTGCATCTCAGCAATCTCGTAAATATATTCCATATCTACGAGAAATTCACAAAACTTGTTCATGACATATTCATAACTTAATATCTCACCAATTAGCCTAGTCTAAATCACATAGTGGATCTAGAATTTGTCTTTCTGAAATGAGAATATGTAAGCTATGAAATGACATGTCTTATTAGAATTTAGGTAAGCATGATGCAATCCATACATAGTGACATTGAGATAAAAGCGGTTACATGCGTTTATCTTACATCGTTTTTTGACCTTTGACAAAGTATGTCCAACTTTTCTTGGTCGGCGAAAGTACCTCAGTAAATCGAGTATCATATTTGAGTGCTTCTCGTAGAAAATTAAGGGTTTGTAAATTGCTTCAATTTTCTATCTTATTTCCTATTTCTATATATATTTTTATTTTAATATTTGTATGTATGCCCCTTCTTTACATGTCATAGATGTATAACACATATTTTTACATAATTTAGTCATACAACATATATTACTGTCAAGGCCAAATTTAATAAATGTTTCGATAAAAAAATTTGATAAGATATTATATAAACTTCAAAGACAAAGATTGGGCCGCCTTACACGTGTGAATGGAATACCACTGTTTAATAAGAAACTGTTATGATCAGTTGATATTATTTGATAATTAGTTTAAAAATTCCTATTAAAGATTTTATTTAGTCCTAATTCATGTCAAATGCACTTTGTTATTGCGCGAATTTTTAATTCATTAGTTGTAGGGAGCCACTTATGTCCCACAAACATAAGTCTGACAAGTTGCTAAATCTTCTACTCGTCCCCGGAAAACTGTATGGACTTACAGTTTGACAAGTCTTCATCGATACAGAGGTTGATGCTACCACATTAAGCTTGTCGTTGGCAAAGAAAATCAATTTATTGCTTATATAGCGTACCCCTTAGACCTTTGTGAAGAATGTTATGTCACTAACATGGTTACTTCCATTGTAGGTAATCTATTTGGGTTCAATACGTCGCGCGCTCTTCATTTGGAAGATTTTCGAATTCTGCTTGCTTACACTACAACTTTTCAAGGCCCACATCATGGTATCCAAGTTCAGAGAGCTAAATTGAACAAGTACCTATTGGGATGTATTATTAAACCAAGGGTTTTCCGCTAAAACTTATGGTAGAGCTGTTTATAAATGTTTTCGCGATGAACTTGATTTATCCAAAGATGATAAGAATGTAAATTCCCAACCCTTTATGCCTTGGAGATATAATTTCTTATTTTGTGGTGATGCTATTTATAAATCACGGGCTGGAATAGGTGAAATAATAAGTCATTATTTGAATGTACTGTACTAGGTAAAGTTGAAGGGGAAATATAAATTACTTTAGGATTTATTGATTTATTACGTGATGTTTTAATTAAAAAGAAAGAAATCATGGTATTTCGTTCACTCATGATTAGATCTCTCTACCAGGTGTTCTTCACGTGGCTTCATGGTGTATCCATTTTTGGCATATGCCTGCTTTGACCGATGTTAGGGACGTGATCTTGCTCGTAAAGGGAATGTAATTATTCCTAAAACTCGTAATTGGAGTCCCAAACTAGCTACCGCTTGTGAAATTTGGAAGGATATCAAATTTGAATTTGAAGCAATGGATACTTTGCAATCCAACAATTACTTAATTAAATTTTGAATCGAAATTAAACTCGGTCAAATCTTTAACTAAAACGCCTGAGCCAAATACAAAGATACTAGATATTTTTTATAAATACATAATATAAGATTTTTTTTTATACTTCTATAAACAAAGTATATGATTTTTTTTATACTGTTGGTTCGCAATCATTACTATGCCTTCTTAGGATTCATGAATTTATATTAATTTTATGTTAGATCCAACAATTTTGGATTATGGATTGAGTCAAATAGCACACATTCTTCTACCTATCCTGTATATTTTCATTTACATTCTTCGTTGCATAAAAAAAACTTATAGTAGTTTAGTTGAGATTTTAGAAAAATAAATTAAATTAATAAAAATGGTTTCTTTTGTCTATATACCCATGTAAACGTTTACCAATTTTCATATACCCAAAATTTGTGTAAGTTTGTATAAAAATATCTACTGTAAATTCTTAACGAAATTATTTGATTAATTTGACATTATTTTGGTTTCTCGGTTACACTTACATTGTTAACAAAATTAATACAAGTCAACCGATCCCTTAAAATTTAAAAATTTCAAATTAAATTTCAATAACTGAGAAACAATTTCTGAAATTATTAGAGAGAGTAATTTGGACTCAACTTGATTGTAAACAATTCACAGTGTGTATTTCCAAAAACTTATGAAAATGTTGGGTATATACAAATTGGTAGATGTTTACATGGGTATATAGCTAATATTTTTGATAAATCATTAGATGTATAATTAATATAATATGAATAATAGTAAAAATTATGGTGAAATCATTTATAGGTATCTTCATGATGAAATTCGTATTGATAACCATTTTTAGAGTGGTAGTGCAAATAACCATGTTGTTTACATTGAAAAATTTAATCATATTTGTGGTGAAAATAGTAACCAATGCTAGAGTTTTAGTACAAAAACTAAAATTGGATAATAGTGATTTAACTATAAGAGAAAATTATAATGATCTAGATGTAACTAAAAAAATACAGGCATTTGTGGATTCAATGTTAAAATTGTATGGATTAAACTTTAATAAATTTTTGAAAAAAAAAAATATTTGTAAACATTGTGGACTCATTTTAACATTAGTTGTTCATATATAATAAATTTTTTGATTTAGCCTGGTACTTCAGAACTAGTGGCAGAAAACATAGTACCTCTGGATCTTAAGGAATTAAATCAAGCGGAGGTACCTTCTAATTATAAGGATACTACTGATTATATTCAAACAAAGACAAGATTAACGGAAGTGGTTCAAACATGTTTAGGTAAATGAAATAGGGTTTATGTAGCCCTAAGGATTATGGATTTTAATTTTATGTCTAGGAGCACGTATACAAGAGGGAAGTTTTAGCTTGACTTAAATCGCTAAAATAGTTATGCTTTATATGATTATCAATCAAATAAAAAGGTGTCTAGTTATGAAACATAGAGATTCGAGAGTTTATAATTCCTCTTAGGTATCTTGTGAAGTTATTGAATTGACCAATGCTCTTCTAGAGACTCAGAAAGAATAAACAATTTAAGCTCCATTCTATCTCGAAGTCACTGTGTATGAATTGCATAATGCTTACCTCAATCTTAAATGAGACATGTCATTTCATAGGTTACATACTCTCAGAGAAAGTCAAAGTTTTGGATTCACTATTTCATATCTAGAGAAAATTTATTGGTGAAGTATTCAGGTATGAAGATTTTGTGAACCAATTTATAAAGTTCTCATAGATATGGATTCATGTACAAGATTGTTAAAATGAAATGAATATAAATACATGATTATTCCTTTTGAATGTGAATGAATAAAATGATTTAGTGTCTGTTGTCGCTGAAATTTGGACAACGGTCAGAGACCTAAGCGGTCAGATCCCCGCTCGGGGCGAATGACCCTCGCTTCGGCCTTAGCGTGTCATATCTGGTGTCCCAGATCGTCATTTAGCTGTCGTGTGGTCTTCGAGTCCTTCTGTTATCTGAAAAGAATAAAAAGACGTGAACTAAGAGAGGAAAATAGAGAGGGGTCCTCTGTTTACCTCTCCAACGCTCAACATTATTATGTATGTGGGCGGAGTTGTTAGGATGAAAGGGGGGAGATCGACAAGGTTGAGGGAAACAAAGGTGCTTGGACCAACGTCGTTTCGAGACTCAAGCCTTGGATCAAGAGAGAGTTCTAGAGAGGGAATTCTTTTAAGAGAAGTTTCGTTACCTTTCATGGGAGGTGACTTTGGCTATTTATAGTCAAAGCGGTTGTTGTGAGCGCCAGAGGCGTGTCTGGGCCGGCCAAGGCGTGTCAGGGCCGACCAAGGCGTCTCAGGGCCGGCCAGAGGCGTATCAAGGCCGACCAAGGCTTTTCAGGGCTGGCCAAGGCGTGTCAGGGTCGGCCAAGGCGTATCAGGGATGCCTGAGGGGTCAGGGTCGCCAGAAGGTGGTCGGGTCGGTACGCTCACGCCGAGAGAGCCTGCAGTGCCTTTAATCTTGCTTGCGAGGGTTGAACTTCGGCCTCCGAGAGAGTCTTCGGGAACGATATGTATATATATATATGTTCTTTGTCGTCGGAAAATTGACGATAACATTAGTCCCCTGAGTTCAATGTCTAACGTACGATCGGGAATGAACTCAGAGGAAGAGAGTCGACATCACCGCCCTGCCCTGGATGCTAGGCGAACTCCGGCGGGCCATGCCAAAGACCAACCGGTGAGGGCTCCCTCCTCGAGGAGAAGGAGACACAGTAATATAACTCGTCGCATTGACGCTCCTTTCTTCCTTTGTTATTATTTTATTCACTCGTGTCATGATTCCTTTGGCTTTTTCCACTGATGGTGGGTCCATGGAGGACTTTATTAGTTCACTCTTGTCCAACCCCGAGGACAACGATTGTCCTTTGAGGGTCCATGATGGGTCCATGGGGCTGTGTGCGCTGGCGGCTGGACGCGAGTCTCCTCAGAGGCGGGGCCGAACCTGGTCGGGCCGGGTGTGTCGCGTATGGGTGCGGACCGTCGACGAGGAGGTGTCACGGACGCCGGCGGCCAGGTGTGCGCCGCCGCGGAGAAGGGGCCAGATCTGGCCGACGCGGCCCCTGAGACGCCCCGGGGGGTGTTCCTCGTCGGCGCGAGTGCACCCCTGCGCCCGTGGGGGATTCGCAGGCGGTGTCTGAGCAGGCCGGGTCTGCGGCGGCTGGGCTCGCGTTGGCCGAACCCGCGCGGGTCGGATCTGTGCCGGCCGAGGCCACGCGTGCCGGGCCTGTAATGGCGAGGCCGAAACCGGCCGGGTTTTTGTCGGACGAGTGTGTGGCAGGCGGTCCTGGGCCGGCCGTGCCTGGTGTAGCTGGCTGCTGCCGGCCGGTTGGGATCCGGCCAGGGCCCTTTTGGCCGGCCCTGAGTCGCCTACAATTCGGCCGGCCGACCCTTCCTAGGCAGGTTCTAGGCCGGCCGGTGAGGATACGGCCATGGCCCTTTTGGCCGGCCCTGAGTTGCCTACAATTCGGCCGGCCATGCGCCAGCGCTGAGTCCCCCGACTCGGGTTTGCCGCTGTACATGTGGCGAGACTCCAAGGGGGGCTTCGACTGTTGTTCCAGCCCGTGGTGCAAGATATTCTTTCCAGACTGGAGGTTCAAGCGGCGCAAATGGCGCCGATTTTTTACCCGTTCGTTGCTGCCTACCACATGATCCTCTTTCGAGAGAAGAAGCGGGCAATGACAGCGGATAATTTTTTGGAGTACTTGCCGATCGTGGAGGTGCCGTCTCGGGTTGGATCATACTGGGCGAGCCATGCTAGGAACTTTGCCGTGGTCACCAACGTTTTTTCGAAGTGCCGGTATCAGTGGTTCTGGGTATCTGAGGCGGCCTTCGGATCCGCCCCTCTCTCCTTCAGCCGACAAAGGTACCGATGATGGCGATCGACCCCGAACTCACGGAACTCGGGCAGGCGGTTAATAGGCTTCCGGCGACCTAGCGCCAAGCGTCTATCTTTGAATCTCCCGACGTGATGGCCACGACCGGGTTGTTTGTTTTGATGGTCTCTCTGCCGCCTCGCCCTCGGGCACGGGATCGACGAAGTTCCGATTCGAAATCCGACGGTGAATCTCGTGTGGTTGATCCCTCGCGGTATGAGGTATCCTTGCTTTTGTTGGAATTTAGTTAACAATTAACCTAATTAATTATGAAACATATCTATATATGGCGGAAATTCATAATTCAATTTAATATATTATAAACGTTTTTTAACATATTCATAACCATGTCCTTAAATCTAAACTAGCATGTCAATAAATTTATGTAGATATCAATAAATTCAGTTAAGCATGCAAACGAACAATCTAAATAAATATAATCATTCTACAACACTATATCATTCAGATCCAATTCATTTAAGAGACACTTATATAGGGTTTGGATCTGCGAGAGCAAGTCTCGGTGTACGTCCAAGTGATCGGCCGATCCTCTACACCATGCGCGTCAAGGAGATCCTCAAATCCGTCGTGCATTCGTTCCTCCAAAAGTAGCTGGTCCTGGGGAGAGAAAAATCACTCAAACAACCACAAGTTGAGTCAATGATAATACTCAAGGGATTTTTAGGAGACAAAGAGGGTGGGCTCTTTCGTGGGAACAAGGGAAGAAGGGGAAACTCAAAGAAAAGGAAGGGCTGCCGGGAAACAGTTTTCCTCTCTCTCTTTCTCTCTTAATTTCAGCCAAAACCTCTCAAGCACCAGGGGGAAGAGGTTTGGCTGAGTGTTGGTCGAAATTAGGCTAGGGTTACCACAAAGATAGTCTCCTTTTATATCAGAGAGAATGGGCTTAAGTGAGGTTAAAATCCAGTTAAGACCCATTAGTCAAACTTAAGCCCAAAACTCCTTTAATGAGTTTAAACAATTTTTCCAGCCCATAAAACACTTATTATGGCCGGCCATATTGTCCTAATTATCTCCCAAATTTCTAAAATAATATTTAATTAATTTAGAACATCTCATCTCCTAGCGCCAAAATGTTGTCGCTGAAATTTGGACAACGTTCAGAAAACTAAGCGGTCAGATCCCCGCTCGGGGAGAGTGACCCTCGCTTCGGTCTTAGCGTGTCAAATCATGTGTCCCGGATTGTCACTTAGTTGTCTTGTTGTCTTCGAGACCTTCTGTTATCTGAAAAGAATAAACAGGCGTGAACTAAGAATGGTAAACAGAGGAGGGTCCTCGGTTTACCTATCTGACGCTCAACATTAGTATATATGTGGGCGAAATTGCTAGGATGACAGGGGGGAGATCGACAAGGTTGAGGGAAACATAGGTGCTTGGACCAACGTCGTTTCGAGACTCGAGCCTTGAATCAAGAGAGAGTTCTCGAGGGGGAATTCTTTTAGGAGAAGTTTCATTACCTTTCATGGGAGGTGACTTCGGCGATTTATAGTCGAAGCGGTTCTTGTGAGCGCCAGAGGCGGGTCAGGGCCAGCGAAGGCGGGTCAAGGCCGGCCGGGGCATGTCAAGGCCGGCCGGGCGTGTCAGGGTCGGCCAAGGCGTATTAGGGCCGGCCAGAAGGTGGTTGGGTCGGTCCGCTCGCGCCGGGAGAGCATGCAGTGCCTTTGATCTTGCATGTGGGGATTGAACTTCGGCCTCCGAGAGAGTATTCGGGAACGATATATATATATATATATATATATATATGTATATGTTCCTTGTCGTCGGTTTTCCGACGACAACAGTGTCCAAAGTAAGTTATGTCTTTTTTGGATGAAACAACATGACTTCTAGCTCATTCTCAATACATTGTTTCTAACATTTTTACAATTGACATAGGAGTTGAGAAAATAACAACTAGAAGGTTTAAATAGTATCTTCTAAATCTCATCTAGTTGATGATATTCATGAAGGGTGAAAATATATAATATTCAATTGATCCACTCATCACAATTAAGTTAACTTATTATTATAAAATATAGTCATTTAAACCACGATTTTTAGCGTCAACTCTTTATTGGGGCCGATTGACATTAATCTAGAACTTTGTAAAGATTTTTGAACATTTGTGTCCAAGTATGCTAGCGCAACTTATTTTCATTTGGTTCCATGAGTTCACTTAGACAAGTCATATGAGTATGATTTGTTAACCTGGAAGCTAAGTCAAAACAAATTCGAGTGTTCAACTAGGTAATATTTCGAGAATTGTCTAATGAGTATTTTTTTTTTCATTGGGACAATGGCTGTTCTTGTAATTGTATTTTACAATTAAAAGAAACATCTAGAAGCATGTTATTTAGTTAGATAGCCGGCCTAAAGATACCATAGAGGAAAAAATAATTTATTTTGGGCAAAAATATATGAATAATATGCACCAAATAAAGAAAAAGAGGAAACAAATTGTTTGTTTTGGGTAATGAATATAGTCGGCCCTGGTAAGAGATGAAAGATAGATATTGTTTTTAATACAAATGTGTAATGAATATCATATAATTGAATATGAGACATTGGTTATTGATTTAATTCAGCCCACATATTCTCCTTTAAATACACCTCCACATTGAGATGTGAAAATACACAAATTTAGTAGTCAACATTCTTTTTAGACTTGGCTGAACTCTCTCTCTCTCTCTAAAAATCCGACCACCCCATTTTCTTATTGTCTCTATTTTGTTTTTGCACCTAAGTTGTACTTAGACCTAAAGTTTCTATTAGCCTTTTGGCTCGAAGAATTGTTCTTGAGGTTAAACAGTTTCTATCACTAGAATATATAAAGTTCTTGAATTTAGTGTTGATGACTCGTTGCGAGGGAAGACAATATTTTGAAGAATAAAATTGGTACCGAGTTTAAATTTTTGATGTTCATGCACTTTGTCTATGTTGTAAATTGTTTACAAATAGTTTTTTTTACCACTTAGGAAGTGTTAAGTATTCTAAAATTCTAAATCGATTCCAACAACTTCTAATGTCCTAAAACAAATGACATAGTGAAATTTTGGCCTAGAATGTAAGCCAAATATTCTTGGAATTAGAGATGATAACTCAATTATAATGTTGCTTATAATTCTGAAAAAATAGACTTCGTGAAATTTTGGGAAAGAAAATTTGGAGGCAAATATTTTCGAAATTAGAAGAGACAAGTCGCTTTGAATGACTCGTCTTACTCCCAAAAACATTGACTTAGTGAAATTTTGGCGGAGAAAATTCGGAGCCAAATATTTTGGGACTTAAAAGCAACTTTAGATGATATGTTGCTTCGAATGTCCCACTTTCTTCAAATTTGGCGGAGAAAAAAGGAGCCAAATTTTACGGTTAGTGTAGAAGCAAAAATTCGCTTTTAAAATATATTTTTTTCTTGTAATTAAAAGCGATGTTTTTCTTATAAAGTAAAAATATTCTATTTATGGAAGAAATTGGCTTCGATGATGTAGAAGTGAAACGTCTCTTCTAAAAGTAGAATGTCGCTTCTAATTATAAGGTTTGTTGTTTCTTAAAGTATTTTTGTGTTGTAGTGAGCGTAGAACTCCTGCACCAGTTTCGGAGACGCCATTGTCTTAATGTTGCACATCCTCTCCCAATTGAGATTCTTAATATTCTTGCATCCTCTCCTGCCCTTCTGCTAAGAGTTTATAGCGCGGGGCCTACATGTGCTCTCTTGGGTGCAGCTCGTGCCCTTGATGATGACGCTCTATTCTACAAAAAAACCTCTTTATGTAAAACCCGTACCTTACATGATAATATCTCATCTTTATATTGGGCTGTATTTCACTCGATTACCTAGGGTGCATCTACAAATTTTTAAGCTATGACATTCATTGAATATATATTTTCCGCCAAATCAATATCAAAACATATTCTACACATGTTTAACATGTTGGGAGAGATGCCCACAAGAAGATTGTTTATTTACATATTGATGTAATATATAAATCTTTATAAAGTCCTTATTGTAATTTGCTGATTAAATTAATAAAAGTTGAAACATTCATTCATTCCCTTTTAGTTTGATTGAATATTTATGATATTCAATAGTCTTATAGTCCATAATCAAACCTAACAATGTATGAAGAGACAAATGTAGACTTGCGTGAACAAACTTTTCATGGTTTGGTTAAAACGATATATTCACAATCCAGTATGATTGTTTGAAGAATCTATGATGTCTGGTTACGAGGCATAGAGAGTTAGGAACTCTATAGTTTTTTCACTGTATCTTTCAAAGATACTGAATTGACCAGTGCACCTTTAGAGAAAATAGAAGAACAAACCATTTAACCTCTTATGTCTCAAGGTAATTATGTATGAATTGCATCATGCTTACCTAAATCCTGAAATGAGACATGTCATTTCATAGCATTAATACTCTCATTTGAGAAAGTCAAATTCTAAACCCATTACGTGATCTAGACTAGGCCAATTGGTGAGATATTAAGGTATGAAAATGTGATGAACCAACTTTGTGAAGTTCTTATAGATATGGAATTCATGTACATGATAGGTGAAATGCAATATATATCACCTCATGCTTTCTTACTTGAATTGTGAATAAATGAACTGCGTAGTATCCAAAATTAAGTAACGACTTTATTTGGATGAAACAATGTGACTCGTTAGCTCCTCGTAATTACGTTGTTTCTAACTTATTCACAAGTATTAAAGGAGTTGAGGAAATAACAATTAGAAGGGTAAAATAGTAATTTTATAAATCCCATCTAGTTTATGATATCCATGAAGGGTAAACATTGATAATATTCAATGGATCCGCTCAATATAATTAAGTTGAATTTGAGTAGAAAATAAATTCATTTGAACCGAGAGATTCTCAGTGTCAACTCTTTAGTGGAGTCAGTTTACATTAAGCTAATACTCAGAAAAGGTTTGTGAACTTTTGAATCCGATTATAGAAGCTGAAGCTTTGTTCATTTGGATCCATAAGGCTATTATTACAAGTCATTAGAGTAGGATTGTTGAACTAGACTTTTTCTCATAAAATGTCGAAATGGTATTTTTGTCCACATGAACATAAAATGATGTAACTTTATTTCTAAAGTTGAAAAGTCGTTAGAGGCATTGAGAAATTAATTTCGTTATTTGTGCAATAATAATTTTACAATGGGTATTTTAAGAATTGTTATAAAAGAAATAAGGAAGCATCTAGATGCCCCTTCTTTGGCTATAGAATTCGGCCAACATGCATCAAAGAGTAGAGTTTTATTTCTCTTTAATTATAAATATAATTACCCAAAAGGAAAAGGGAAATGAATTTCCTTGAGAAGGAAACAAATGTGCTAAGTGAAGAAACAAATTTACATTACTTATGTCATAGAATGGCCGGCCATATACAAGGAGGATTAGGACAAAAAATCAAATATTGTGTCATGAACGCATAAGAGGAAAGGGTAGTTACCTTTTCTTTATTATCATTCTCCTATAAATAGAGCATCACATAGATATGTGAAAATAAGCTTTTCTCCTATTTCTCTCTAGCTCTTGGCCGACCCTCTCTCTCTCTCGACAGAAAATACTCCTTTTTTATTTTTGCACCGAGATCCTCAATTGATCTAGTGAATAAGCTTATGATCAAAGAATTGTTCTTGGTTCATATTGTTTAATTGTGCCCACACACAAATTCTTATAAACCTCTATATACTCTTGTAATAGAAATCTTAGGTTTCTCAAGTTCAAGACTAGACGTGAAGGAATCGAGCCAAGGAAGAAAATCCACCTTTCCGAAGACGTTTCAAGTTCGAAGATACATGAAAGGTTCATATTCAAGTATTTTAAATAATGTTTTTAATTGTAACATGTATAGCACTTTCTCTAGGTTAGTCAAATAATTTACTAGTAAAGAATTTTATATTCCACCATTAATATGATAAATGATAATTTTTCGTAACTCTAAACTTAATCCAACAAATGGTATCAGAGCTATGGTCAAATTATAAGTATGTACATGTTATTTAAAATCATTATAAGAAAATTGTTTTCTAAATTTGCTTGAATAATGGTTTTTCAAAGACAAGATCTTACAGAATTTTAACTTTATGGTACGACCTCGAAAATTAAATTTGTGTTAATTTTCCACTTGTTAAATATGTTATATAAATACATTAAAAACTGTTTTTAATTAATTTATGTTTAGCATACTCAAAATTAATTCTTTGACAAATATGAAAATTTGTGTACATAGTTTAAACTAGTTCATTGCACTTCTAGTTTAAATTTGTTATTGAATGTTTTATATTATTTTTCTTATTTTATATTGTGTTTAATTATTAACATATTAATATAACACACAATTGAAATCAAAACATACAATTAAAATGTTTCAATGAACCTCTTTCCAACTACGCCTAGATCCGACGTACTTTTAATTGTTTTTCAATTTTTGGACAAATTATTATGGCTCGGTAAAACGAGCATAACTCTTTGCTCGGAACTTGAAAATTAGTGATTCATGAACCAAATTAAAGGTACGGAAGTTAGCTGTCGAATGCAATTGGTTTCAGCTCAATCGGATACCGGATGTGTCATTTTATTAATACCACAAATTCATCATAGATAAAATAAGTTGAAAAATATTACCATAGTTGATGAGAAGGAGATGAAGAATACCAAATAAATATGATGGAGTGTACCTAAGATCTTAAATTTTAATAAAAAGGTGATGTTAAAGGGTGAGACTAAAATGAGGAAGCAGTCAGCTTGAGAGGAAACATTTATGAATTTTGAGTGGGAATGGCTTATATGGAGTGAGAAAAGAGTTTATATGAGTTCAAATTTTGAAGTTTTTGTCACTTTTTTATTTATTTTAGGCTACTGCGTGGTGCAGGTCCGACCCCGCACCTTACCTGTTTTTTTAAGTGTCCGGTCTACACAACAGCGTTGGGTGTCTTGCTGCTTTGGTTTTCCACTCACGTTCCGCACCTATATCTTTGTTCGTTGTGCTATTACAATTTTGTTGGTCTGCGTGATCCACAAATGACTTGCAAATGTGCTATTTTTGCTGTTCGTGGAGAGAATGTCAAAAATGTAAAACTACTCAAATTTTAAAGAAAAAAAGCAAAAACTAAAATAGTAAATAAATTTGCTATAGAAGAAAATTAGGAGTTGCGTACCACGTAATGGTTTAGTTAACAACAATAGCGTGACGAGGTACCAATTTTCACTCATTGACGGGGGTGGTGTGTTGGAAATTAGTTACCATTAACTTAATAAATTTCGTGACATATCTAAATATGGCGGAAACACGTAAAATGACCTAACATGTTAAAACACATTTTAAGCATGTTCAATTAACCAGGGTATTAAAAATTACTAACATGCCGATAAATCTATTCTAAACATGTTGAGGCAAAAAATTGATCATACAAGCTAGCAACCTATAAACAATTTATTTGTCGCAAATCCAATTTGTTTTGGAAAACTTACACGTGAGATTGTAAACAATCTCGTGCATTGCTTGCTTTCACCGGAATGTCTCGCCGGAATCAGCCCACGCGTGCCTTAGCCTTGCCGGAATGAGCCGACACATCACACGCCTTGTCACACCCGGAAAGGACATGCCTCTTGCATGTCCACCTTGCTGGATTCGGCTGCACCAATGCGCGTCACACCTCCATGAATTGGACAGCACACGCGCGCCAAAAACTTTGCCGGAAGGCTGCCTTACGCCTACCGCGCACTGGATATACCTAGGATGGGCTTGCCTTGCGCCTGCCCCTTTCCGGTCGGAAGAGTCTCCCTTGTGCCTTCACAACCTCTGGATGAGAAGGCTCAATTTTTCGCCTGCCTTGTGCCTTCAAACCCTTTGCAGGATTGCCTGGATGGTCACCGAAATACCTTTGCGAGCGCCTAGGAAGTGATTGATTCGCCTTGTCTCCCTTGCTTCAACTATGGCCGGTCCTGTGAGATGAAAATCACTCAAACTACCACATGAAGATTCAATGATTCAAGAGGGTAGGCTCCTTAATTGAACAACAGGATAAATGAAACACACAAAGGGTCAAGATCAAGAATCAATAAAACTATTTTCTTGATCGTTCTTTCTATCTCTCCCTCGGCCAAACACACTCAAGAAGGGATGAAGGTTGGCCGAGTATATTATTATTAGGGTTAAGATTTTGTCTCACAAATTTATTTTTTATATATGAGAGAGCGGGCTTCAGTTAGGTCAAAATTCAATTTTGGCCCTTTAGTCAAACTTAAGCCCAATGATCCTTTTAATGAGGTTTAAAAAATAATTTTTCAGCCCTAATTTTTCAATTATGGCCGAGCAAAATAAATTTTTTATCTCCAAAATTTATTTGATTTATTTCTAAACTAATATTTAATTAATTTAGAGCATCTCATTTATTTAGTGACGTGTCATTAATTCTTTTAGCATTATGCAAACAAGTACGAAACGAGAAAATATTTATTTTCATTTTTATTTATTTGAATCATCAAATTATATTATTATCAATATAATAACATAATATGATTCATTAAATAAATGTAATAATAAATAACTAATTATTTATTTAATTACTTAGAAAATAATTTTCGTAGTGTAAAATCACAATTTACATTCAATGAGAAAATAAATCGTTCAAGTTCAATAAATCTCGTCCGAGAGTCTATCACCAAGACCTTATGGTCCCTTATGAACGAAATTTGAATATAAAGTCCAAACACAAAAGTTAACAAACTTTTTCTGACTTTTAATTCTCAATATTAGTCGATTAAACTAAAAGAGTAATATTGAAACTCTCTAAACTCATATGCGCTTATATTTATGTTTGATGTGATAAAACATTTCTTCACACGATCCATGGAGTATTTTACGATATTATCTTTTGTGTGTATCATTAACTAAGTTAAATGTAAAATTACTGTTTTACCCCCGAATTATTATTTCACCAACTCCTTGCATATTTGTGAACGAGAAAAACATAAAATGAGATGTCTTTACATATCAAATGTTTTAGTCAACAAATGTTTTAGTCAACAAATGTTTTATTTGATGAATACCAAACCCAGTTTATTCACTCACACTCTCATATATTTTAAATTTCAGAAATGCAAGCCACCATCGCTTATGATGGATCAAAGCGTGATGTATTCAGTTAAAATTCCTTTAAAGAATTTGAGAACCACAATCCCATCGCTTGTTTGTGATTCTTTTGATTCGACCCACTTTCAAATGCAATCCACCATGGGGAAGATATATTGGTTATTGTCAAAAGAGGGGACTGGGCCTATGAAGTTAACCCCCCACGCGTCAAATGGCTCGATCTCGAGAATGTTTCATAGAGGAATTACATTCTGGTTTGAGATGTTCCATATTTTTTTCATACATTACAAGAGAGAATAAAAATACTGAAGTCTTTAGAAACTGTTAGGCAATAGAACCCGCATTGAAAGATCTTTTCGGTTGTGCGATTGAACAGGAAGTGACTGCCGGATTCCAAGTCGTGGTAGAGAATATAAATGCTTGATTATTATTCTCTTAGTACATCATAAAGGTAATGCACTCTAATTGTCTCATGTACTTTTGAACTAGAATACTATCATCAAGTTGCCAAGCACAAAGAGTGGATAGATCCATTGCGGGAGGAACTCGATGTTATGAACATCAACCAAATTTGGACAATTGTGAAGTTGCAGAAAGATAAGAAATCCATAGGATCTCGATGGCTATTCAAAAAATAGTTTCATGCAAATGGAACAGTAGCTCGACAAAAGGCAGGTCTTGTGGGCAAAGGATACACATAACATGTAGAGTTAGATTAAACTGAAACATTCTTCTTAGACGCTAAATTGGTCGCAATCAAAATATTTTTAGCCACAACAACCTCACAAAATTGAATATTGGCACAAATGGCGTGAATAACGCATTCTTGAACGAATATTTTGATGAAGAGGTTTATAAAGATCTACCATTAGTGCTGCCTATTCAGATGGTGCAAATTTGTGGAAGCCAAAATCTTGTGTGCAAACTCCACAAGTCCAGCTACATCCTCAAACAAGCATCAAGACAGTGAAATTTTAAATTCACACAAGTCCTCACTGATTTCGACTTCTCTCAATCATTGGCTGATTATTCATTGTTCACATATGGGTCAAGTAATACCTTTGTGACCATTTTTCTGTATGTTGACGATATAGTAATTGCAGGACCATGCCAAGCCACATACGAGAAGGTTAGAGATTATATTTATAAGAGTTTTAAGGTCAAAAACCTAGGCGAACTTAAGTAATTCATAGGCTTAGAAATAGCATGGTTGAAACTAGATATAGTGGTTTCGCAACGACAATATTTCCTCACCATTATATTTGACATGAGTTTTCGAGTCAAAGCAAATAGAAATTTGTATGGATCCCATAACTGAGTTAAAAGATGAAGTTGGAGATCCACTTGTAGATCCAATGATACATAGGAAGCTAGTTGGCAGGCTCTTATACCTCACGATAGTGATACCATACATCACATATGCGGTCTATCAACTCTGTCAGTTCATGGTAAAATCAAGACAACTTTTGCGATATTTTATAACAAAGCACGCAAGTGTACGTATCAAAAAAGTAATATAGTGATAAACACAAGTATCGAACCACTAGAGACCTGTTAATCTAACGACTTCCTTAATTTGTCGCAAATTAATTTTAAGATGACTTTGAGTTGAGATATTAACTAATATGAACTAAACTAGTGAAGTCTAACGCTCAAGCATTAAACGATTAAAACAAGATTCAAGATTATATAAATAATAAAGGACACAATTTCATCGGGTAGCTACAAACTTAGGGTTCGGGTAAGAACACTTAAATATTCCTATGCATATTAATGTCGTTCTCTCTCAATAGTATTCTCTAGTCTCTCCCGAGTGATCTAATGAACCTACGCAAATGTCGGATTAATTATCCTTTCGGCCTTAACTCCTATTAACGCACCTACGAGCATTAAAAACGAGAATGCTACCAATAATATAATTTCTAAATTTTCAAGCAACTTAAACAATTACGATGATTGAAATGAAGCACGAACATTAATTCTCTCCCGAGTAACTTAACATTCTAATCGAACTATTCTAAAGATGATCAATCTCAAGAACGCGTTAAACACATTTTCACTCAAGCACACACTTTTATGGAACAATTCTAGCTTATCATACCCATCTAAACCTAGCTAATACCTAACCCGGATACATCGTAGTCCCTCTAAAAACCTAGCCTCTAACGGCGATCATGAACATGATGATGACAATTAACGCTATTAAAATCAACAAGAATAGAATAGAATAAATAAATGAAGTCATGATTAAAGATTCGCCAAAAATTCAACAAGTAAACGTAGTTCAAAAATAATAAAAGAGTGGAAGGGAAAAGAATGCAAAAACTATTGATGGAGTTCCGGCGGCCGAAGTTGTCAATTCCGGAGAATTCCTTCTCTCCGCGGCGATAGCTCTCAAATATAGTGTTGGAAAAACCAAGTGTGATGAAAATAGAGGCTACACATGTGTTTTATAGTTGTTTAGGTCAAAACATCTTCTTGGACAGATCTGGACATTCAAAACTCATCCGACGGATCTTATTAAGCCAAAAAATGACTTAAAGCGCGCCAAGGAAGTGCATCTCACGGCGCGACTTCTATCCCTCGCGGAGCGACGTTCCAATTAGCACATCCTCGCGGCGCGACCTCTAGCGCGACGAGACTCTGTAAAGAAATCTTGCTCGTGAAATTTTGTGTCTCGCGGCGCGCATTTCCATATTCAGGGACCTCGCAACGCGACCCCCGGCACGAGAGCTCCCTTGAGCCTTCGTTTGTTGTCTAACATCATTTTTCATTGTGATTCAATCCAATTCAGTTCTGTTTCGCCCAAAACTGCTTTGATCACGCTCTTTTACCTGTATCAACATAAAACACACTAAAAACACATTTACGCCATTAAAAAATCTCGGGGACAAGAGAAATTCATGCTTAGTGAGGGCGGATTTGTACGTAAAATACGCAATCATCAACAACCTTACTTACAAGCCTTTCATCACCTTTTTCGGTATATCAAGGAGGATCTAGACTCGCCTTATTCTATTTAGCAATTTCATCTCACCGTTGCATGCCTTCTCCAACGCAAACTGGGCAACATCTTCAAGTATAGGACGTTCTATCACATTCCTAGGTGATTCACTATTAGGATGGACGTTGAAGAAGAAGATAGTCTCATGATCCTCAGCGAATTAGAATATTGCGCCATAGTTGCGACTACTTGTGATATATTGTGGCTTCAACAACTCTTACGCGATTTTTGTAGATTGAACAAAATAAGTCTAAATTGTTGTTCCGCAACATTGTCTCTATCATTCACATTAACACGGATTCATGAACGTACAAAACAGATTGACATTGTCTTTCATTTGAACGTGAACATTTGAAGAAATGAAGATTCAAGCTGCTTCTTATATGATCGGCATCTTCAATGCATATTGCAGCTGGTTTCACAGAGCCTTTAGCGTCATCTACACTTATCAACTTTATGAGCAAGATGACAGTTAAAAACATTCACATGAGATCTGAAGGGGTGTTTTAAATATCATGATTAGCATATGATTAGTTTATTCATTTGTTGTACACAATAACATACATATTTTCCTTCAGTCACCTTATAAGACTTGATTGGTTTCCTTTTATTTAGCTTAGTAGTTAAGTTAGTTACTGTCGAATGCACTATCTCGGTGTATAGCCTTTAATTAACTTTTTCAGATTAATGAGAAATATTACGTTTGTAATTGAGTTTCATTACTTCCTTATTCTTTTGTTTCTCTCTTCTTCTCAATCTGGTGATCTCATACCTCTCCACCAAAAATGAGAACATAATAGGCGACCTTATTAATCTTAAGGGTTAAATAGGGTTTGGTGGAAACATTTATTGAGGGTCAAATGGGTCGGAAGAAAAAATCATTTCAACACCAAAAAGAAATTACTGCGTACGCATAACTTCTTTAGTCGAGGGAAACGTCAAGTTTGACATTAGGCTTTCAGCTCCATCCTCTTGAAGCGCTTGAAACGAGTTTTGATGAAAATAAAATAAAAAAACTACTTGTGAGCATAGATTTACCTTGTGATTGAGGCTGTCGGGTGTCATTTGGCGGTATAATAACAGTGTACCACTCCAAAATCTGCCACCAAAAGCAAATTTTATTTTCACTACAAGTTTCTCTTAAAATTTCTGATCATCCTAATATTTTATTTGCAATAAATTTTATATAATATATTTGTAGATGTATAAAATTTATTTGCATGTGCACCAAAGTTGAAGCATTGAAGTTGTTGGCGTATTTACTGCCTGCATGTTAGCATTTAGTGTTATCTCCCGATGTTGGCGCAATTTGTGCTAATACACACATACCAATTTCATGTGTTATTTATATTATTATTATTATTCTTTATACAGCACATTTATTATAAATAAATAAAATTAGGGGCGTACATTTATTATAATCATGTGCAGCTTCGATAATAGAAAACAATTTGGATAGATATCTCGATACAATTAATTTTCAACGTAGCATTGTAGTTGATGGTGGTACCTTACCTGCACCTAGTCTATCCTGGATTGAGGCTATCAACGATTACAAATAACAAACTTTAAGGGTATGTTTGTTTTTAGGTCGGGTAATATCTTTAATTAGCTAAATAGAAATTAATAGCCTTACATATTTATATGGTTAGGATATAGTTACCTCAATTATGGGGTAACTAATGAATATGCACTTAGTTTTACGTGTGTACGAATATTATTATATTATATGTATTGTGAACTAATATTTCTCATACAAAAAAACACTGTTATATATCTGACGGACCATAAAGATCTTCAGTGGATATATATTTTATATATAACCGTATGAAAGATAAATTTGTATCAATCGCACACGTCATATGGGAAGCTTATTTGCCTGTGAAAAAAGTGTCTTATATTGAAAAAAAAAACCCAAAATAGGGCGTTAAAACAAAAACTTATGAAAAGGATAAAACAAGAGACCAAAAGCGTAGAAACTAAGAATTAGTATACTTCCATAATTTGGGCAGGCAGATTGGTAGGCAGATGGAAGAAAGATGATTGAGATTTTAGAAGGAAATTATTAAATTGCACAAAAATGGAAAGAAAAGCATATTATTTTGTATTTTATATATATATACAATTAATGCAAGGAGTGGGTAATGGACATTTTCAAAGGACGCGCACGTTTGCACTCTTGACTGAAATTAAAGCCAAAACGACGAAAATGCGACCAAGTTATAAATATATCTTATTTAACTCAAAATTTTGTAGAAGTGGCAGAGATCTACTTCAGTTTGTTATGTTAAGACACTTTATACGGTATAAGCTTTTACAGTTTGAAGCAGAACTTCTTGTAGTCTTACCCTACGAAAATACGTGATGTTACTGCACGCATACATGGCGGAGTGACGTGAGAATTGTAACATGTGTAGTTATTTTTATAATTTGAAACGATGCATTCTCTTCCTCTACTAAACTTTAGAATTTCAATTTATCGAACGCTTCAACTATTTCCATTAAATAAACGGAATTTTAAAAGTTAAAATTTTCAAAATTCGGTAAATTATCCTTTAAATAACGCAAAAAATTAAAATTCCATATAAACCCCAAAACTTTGTTAGCGTTGATTTAAAACTATTTATAGTAGTTAATAATAATTAACAATGATAAATATATAAAACAAGAATAGAAAAAACTTAGACGACAACAATTAAGGGTTAAAATAAGCAAACTTTTCTAGGGTGTGAGATTTCAACACGGATGACAACGCATCGCTTGCCATTTCGACATGTCTGTAAGACGTATTCAGAAAGAGTATTGAACGAGATACATGTTTACGTAGTATGACATGTTTCTTTTTTTGACGCTCTGCCTGTGTGCGACAGATCTGCACTGAAGATATCATCAATGGCATTTCCCCTCCGGCCTCCTCCTCTCCCCTTCTTCCCTCCTAAGAATTTTAGGGAGGGGGAGGTCCGGTTTCGTTAAAAAAAAAAAAAGAGTTATGAAGGAGTGAAGTTGTACCATGACCATAAGAGTTCATCATCAGTAAGAAAATAAGATAAAATAAATGTTAAACTATTCGAATGGACCTCATATTCTATATTATAATATGATAAGATAAATACTAAGATATTCAAATACACCTCAAATTTAGATTGACTAGTGGGAAGCCTTGCTTGAATTTAGTAATTGGAAAAGTATTACGAGTCAATTTCTCTTTATTCTTTCACAATCTAAGATTCCAAAAATTTAAGTAAATAATCACGTTCATGTATTTATATATATTTAAATTAATATAAATATCTCACTATTTAATTACACTGAAATAGAAAAAGTAATATCACGTAATATTCGTAATTGCTTTATAATTTACTAAACTTATATACAAGACTTTACAGTCTTTTATCACTATATACGTCAACGAGTATTTACAAAGCTTCAACATGACCTTGTGATTAAGACTTTCATTAATTGGCATATCACTGCTCGAAAAAACAGACGTAGACAAAACTTTCACAGCGGGACGGTTCTTCCGCCATGACGAGATATGACCACATTTTAACTCATTTCACGTCGGGACTGAACTCTGTAACATAGGCTTGTCGCTGCGAGGTGCAATGCACTTCGCCGCAACAAGATTTAGCTACATTGTAATACCTTCCACGTCGAGGCAGACCCGCTGTGGGAGGGGGTTATCGCCACGGCGTTGAAAGCAACTAGCGGCGGCGAAAGTTGAACTTTTTGTTTTTTGGGCCCCTCCTACATCGAAACTAATCCGCTGTGAGAGGCTCCTATAACGTGGACTCCCACAACGGGATTGACCCGATGTAAGAGCCTCCCGCAGCATGTCTGACTCACTTTGTGAGCCAAAATTTGCACTTGTGTCGATTATATTTCTTACATTTTTAAATACCCACTTTTAACATTAAAAGAAGGACATTTAAAAATTTACATATCGTTTTGAGCGTTACTTCTAAGTTTAAATTGTTTTAAACATTAAATATATCTCGACAAATGATGTAAACGGTGTAAAAAACGACATTAGAAGTGCATTGTTACTTCTAAAACCTTCTCACCATTTTGCGGGAAGACATTAAAAAGGGTGTAAAACGCCAAATCTCGCCTCTTATTTATTTATTCTCATCATTGATGGTAAAATATTGATAACCTATATTAGAAACGGATTATCGGATTATCTTTTTCATTATATTACATTTAATCATACTACAATAAAAATATTTATATTTTATTTAAATAATTCTATAAACATTAAATTACAAGTTTCCTTTATAACGAAATATACAATAATAGATAAATTTTAATTTATAGACCTAAAAGCTGAGAATTTTTTTAAAATTAAATCTCATTTTTTTGAAATATTCTAAATTATATGCTTGTCTCAAATTTGGAAAAAATAGCCTTTCGACTAATTTAACCTCTAATTTATGATGAATTTCATTGTAGCTCATCCGAAATAATCGAAAATAAGATGATTTTCGATGTTATAGACTAATTTGATAAAACAAACATGTCTTTACAACTTACAACACTTTATAGAAACCTATTTATTTTTAAAGTTATAACGCAATTCAGGGAACATCATGTTAGATCTCTGTAAAAAATAGACATACACTAAAACATTTCTAAATAGATAGTGACGTTTGACGACCTATTTCTTGTTATGAAATTAGTCTAGAACATTTTCTCTGGTTCATTGAATTTATATGAGTTTTATCGGAAATTAGAGGTTTACTAATAGAATAAGCATTTTTGTTCAAATGTAGATCACAGTGTAATTTGGATATTTTACAACTAATACATGATAATTTTCTCTATGGAAAATTGACCTAAAAGATGCAAAAGTTGCCTATTTCTTGTGTGTACCAATTGAAACTTTTAGAAAAAAAAGTCTCTTATTTTTAATAAAAAGTAAAAAAAAAATAACAGATAACTTAAGAATTCACTATTTTCTATAACTAGTCTTCATATTTTTCTAATTTTGATGTCTATGAAATTTCTGTTGTCAGCAGTAATAACATGTCTACTCAAACATTAAAAAATATGAAAACAAATAAATAGTATGAACTAAGATGACTAAAAACCAGAATAAAATTTGGGAGTTTCTCTGCCCCATCCTCGTCCCCCAAATTGGTATATAGCTGGAGTCATCAAGACCCCGTCTACAATGGTGGCTCGATAAAGATAAAGGATCGTCATGTTATCATTTGTGATTGTCCGTTGAAAGTTATAGCAATAACTGTTTTAATATGTTTCTATTGATGTTATTAACACTTGTTTACGCAATACATAAATCAAAATAAACTAAATAACACAAAATACGAACAATAGAGTTACAATACGAACAATAGGATGATAACATTCCAAAAACTTAAACTAATACTTTTCGAAAGTATTTATAGCCTAACCTCCCTTTAAGTGTGAGGTACACTCTATTGGAATGGGTTAGGTTAAGAAAAATTATCATTAAAAAGTTAATGATGGAATATAAATTTTTTTTTACAAGAAACTATTTTTACTAACCTAGCAAAAACATCAAATTATTTAAAAGAATTATCTAATTTTAATTTACTTAGGCCTAACCTTTCTTATAGCTTGATCTTTGAGAAGTCTTAGGAAATGTTGATCATCTCGTCTCGCTCCAAACTTCGTCCACACAAAAATCTCGTCTCCTTCGCACCTAGTCGTTAACTCGAGTAACATAATGTTTCTATTACAAGAGTCTATAAAGGGTTTGATGGATTTGTGTGTAAATTAAACACAATAACTCAAGAACAAGTCTATGAAATGTCTCAGCCCCAATTTAAGTTGTCTTAATATGGGTCGTCAAATGACCCTTCTGGAGAAGATGAAATAAGTAATGAAGTTCTTATCGAGGCCTAAAAAACTTTGTTTTGAAAATGGGCAAGTGATTCAAATTCGTTACTGAGAGAAAAACATAAGATAAAAGAACTTAAAAGCACTCAAGCTAAACTTCATGAACAAATCAGGGACCTTGAACGTGATTCTTCTAAATCAATTCAGCAGAGGATTTAATTGGGGGAAATCCCACTTGTTAGATTTAATTGGGGGACTAAAAGTAGAAGTAGCCAAATTGACAATGGAGCTCTCTTTAATGACCAAGTCGGTTCAAATACTTGATCCGAGCACAACTATCTTGGATGATCTTCTCAAGATTGGAAGGACCTCCAAGGATCCTAATTGACCTAGGTATGGTACTTCCTCGATGCATTGCTCTAGTTGTAATCATATTCTCTCAAAGACCGTGGTTGTTCCCGAATTTCTCAATCATTCCTCTAGAAACATGGTATCTTTTGTTTTTATCGATGTCAAAATCCTTTCTAGAAACATTGGACTCCTTGGTTATGGAAGTACTCATTTCAACAAGGTTAAGCACAAATCTACGTGTCACTTATGTGGAAAACTTGGTCACATTCATTCATTTCGATACAAGTTGTTTCGAAGGAACCTCGAGGTGAATCATAGATATTCGCATGGTCCATTCCAAAATAAATCTCATAGATTGAAGATTTATCTAACTCAATATTCTTACCTCGTCTTCTTCCGACAAGGGTTACAAAGGAGTGGAGAGACAGTGAAGATCACAGAGTCTTTTTAGCTTACACCTCTTTGAAAGCCACGTCTAAAGAAGACTAGTACTTTGATGCGATTGTTCTCATCATATGACAGGGGTTTCTTATTTTCTAGAAAATGTCTAGCCTTGCTCAAAAGGGAGTGTGACTTTTAAAAGAGAATCTATTGGCTTTGTTGTTGGAAAAGAAAAAAAATAATGTGAATGGTCTACCCGTACTAGATAATATTCTTCTTGTTGATGGTTTAAATGTAAATCAGATCAATATTAGTCAATTATGTGGTCAAGATCACTATCACTTTTACTAAAACCTGATGCAAAATTATGAAGACTAAAAATAATAAGGTCATCCGCAGATCAAGATTGTCGACCAATTGTTACATATGGAGTTCTCCAGTTTGTCTTTCTTCTACATGTCTAGTCAATCGAGAGGATATCACTGACTTATAGCAAAAATGCATTAGCCATCTATATGTTTATAGTATTGGAAGAATTGTTTCTAAGGAGGCTGTCTCTGGCCTTCCTAAGCTTCAGATCACCGCGGGTAAGATGTATGGCCAATGTCAAGTGGGAAAGCAAGTTAAAGTTCCACACAAATATTTTAATTTTATCACCACTTCTTGGGTCCTTGAACTGCTTCACATGGATCTCATGGGTCCCATGCAAATGGAAATTCTAGGTGGAAAACGATACATTAGTGTTGTTGTGGATGATTTCTCAAGACACATGTTAGTGTAATTTTTGCGAGAGAAGTCCAATGTGTTTCAAGTGTTCTCATCCCTAGCACTTCGTTTTCAACGTACCAAGGAAGCTTCATCTGGTAAAATTACATAAATTCGAACAGATCATGCAATGGAGTTCGAGAATGACGAGATTTCTGATTTTTCACCTTTGAAAGGGTATTTCACAAGTTTTTGGATTCAATTATGCCTCAATCGAATGGCATCGTTGAGAGGAAGAACATAACCATTCATGAAATGGCTCGTGTTATGCTTCATGCTAAGAACATCTCCTATCGCTTCCAGGCTGAGGCAGTAAGTACCTCTTATGAAATCCACAATTGCGTTTCTATTTTCCTAGGTGCCTCCTCCACCAACTATGAAATATGGAATTGTAGAAAGCCAAATGTCAAATATTTCCTTGTTTTTCACAGTACTTGATACATTTTGGCCGATCGAGATCCAAGAAGGAAACTCGATGCCAAAAGAGATGAAGGAATCTTCTTAGGATATTTTTCAAATAGTTGAGATTACAGAGTTTTCAACAAACTCTCAAATTTTGTGATGGAATCCATGAGTGTTGTGATCAATGATAAAGAAGAGATACATGTCTATAATCTGAGCAATTAGGCTTTGTTACTTTTCCTGATATTCTTGCAGCTGTCATCCCTTAAAATGTCTCTGACATCGAGACTACCGCTTTTGGTGACTCTGATAACAACTTCTCTGAAATTCCACTATCTGGAAAAAATCATTTTCAAGCATAATTAAAATAAAATCATCCCTCTAAAGCCATCATAGTAGCATAAATGAAGGCGTCAACAACCAAGAGGAAAGGTCCCATGAATTACTTGGAGATGCTTGGAAATATTTGCTTCACTTCACGGTTTGAACCAAAAAAATTGTCTATGAAGTTATTTCTAACAAGGTTTGCATTTCAGCTATGCAAGAAGAGATTACCCAATTTTAGGAAAACTATGTTGAGGCTTGTGTTGGTAGTGATGCCCGCAAGAAGATTATTTATTTGCATATCGATGTAATATAAATTTCTTATTAGTCCTTATTGTAAGTCTCTGATTAAATTAACAAAAGTTGAAACTTTCATTCATTCCTTTTTATTTTATTTGAAGCTTTATGATATTCAATAGTCTTATAGTCCTTAATCAAACCAAACAACGTATGAATAGTCAAATGTAGATTTGCGTGAACAAAATTTTCATGGCTTGCTTAAAACAAAGTATTCACAATCTAAAGAAAACCGGGCTATTAATCCTAGTATGATTGTTGGAAGAATCACGATCTCTGGTTACGAGGCATAGAGAGTTAAGAACTCTTTAGTTCTTCTTGTGTATCTTCTGAAGATACTGAATTGACCAGTGCACCTTTAGAGACAATTTAAGAACAAACCATTTAACCATTTAACCTTTAGTAATTTTATAAATCTCATATAGTTGATGATATTCGTGAAGGGTAATCATAGATAACATTAAATAGATCTATTCAACATAATTAAGTTTATTTTGAGTAGAAAACAAATTCATTTAAACCGAGAGATTCTCAGGTACAATGGATCTACTCTTTAGTGGAGTCAGATGACATCAAGCTAATACTAGGAAAAAGTTTGTGACCTTTTGAGTCCAAGTATAGTAGCTCAAGCTTTGCTCATTTGGATCCATAAGATTAGTATTACAAGTTATTAGAGTATGATTTGCCACATGGACGTAAAAGCATGTGAATGTCAAAATAAGATTTTGAAATATAAATTATTCTCTAAAGCCGAGAAGTCATTTGAGGCATTACGAAATTAATTTCATTATTGGTCTTATATTAATTCTACAATGGGTATTATAAGAATTCTCTTAGAAAGAAATAAGGAAGCATCTAGAAGGTCTTCCCATGGGTATAGAACTCAGCCAACATCAAGAGAGGAGAGAAATTATATCTAGAAATTCATTTTCCTAGAAGTATGAAAATTATTGCCAAAAAAGAAAAGATGAAATGAATTTCTTTGAGAAGTAAACAAATGTGTTAAGCGAGGAACCAATTTCCCTCGCTAATGCAGATGACTGTCGACCACATCCTAGAGAAAGAGAATAGGAAATCAAATATTGTGTTATGAACACACAATAGGAAAGGCTTATTACCCTTTCTTGTATTTCCTTCTCCTATAAGTAGAACCTAAAATTGATATTTGAATATAAGTTGTTCGCTCTTGTTCTATCTCTCTCTATGGCCGAGCATCCTCTCTCCCTCTCTCTAAAATGTCTCTTTTAGTTTGGCTCCTAAGTCCTCATTAGACTTAGACCTAAATTACCTCTTTAGCTCATAGATTTGTTCTTGAGTATTGTGTTTATTTGTGCCTACACACAAATCCTTCAAACCCTCTATAGACTCTTATAATAGAAACCTTAGACTACTCGAGTTCACGACTAGGTGTTAAGGAGACGACTTTTCCGTGGAGACAAAGCTAAGAGCGAGACGAGACCTATTAACTTGTTAATGATACTTTTTTTCTTAACGCTAGACCTATTCCAACTTCTTGGTTCAAAGATCAAGTGCAAATATCTTCGGAAGAAAATGGATTTTCAAGAATAAATATGACGCTCAAGGGAATGTGGCAAGGAAATTAAGTCAGACTTGCCACTTAAGGTTACACTCAAGTTGAAGGAGTGGATTACGATAAATCCTTTTCTCCTGGTTTTGTGTATCGTTACGTTAAGAGTGCATTTCTCAATAGCCCCGTAAATGAAAAAGTGTTTGTGGAGCAACCATATTCGGAGCCTAAGTTAGTAATAATTTCGAAAAGATTAAGTTACGTTTAAGAAGTTGATATTTCTTAAAACGCCATTATAACATTTTGTTTTGTCAATTAAAGTATCTTTTTTACCGAGATAAATATCTCCTAGAAGTAAGAAGTTGCAAAATTGGTTAACGAACTCTGTTTTGTTTAATTTCTGTATCGTTATTCATCACAATAAACTTGTTTAAAATAATAGAAGTATAACTTTTAATAGCTATTTATAATTCGAACCTAATTAAAAACCTATACATAAATAAAATAAAAATTACTACGATCGTCCAACTAAAATATTAGGCCCAGAAATGTGTAAACAAATTACAATGGATTCCTCCTTACAGAGATTAGCTCTTAAACTAGATTCATCCGTACATACGTTTCTTTCTACATTAGATGTATCGGTATACTTATGAGGGATTCAACATCAGGAGTAAAATTACACAAAAACATAAATTCGAAAGAGGCAGGGTAAACGTAAACAAGTGTCAAAGAGAAATATATATAAATAATCCTAATTATTATTATATAAACAAATATATTGTATACTAAGGTTCAGACATTCTTTTGTCTTAGTTTCGGGCGCATGTGTATAACAGTATAAGTATATTATATTTTTGAACAACTAATGTAACATATATATATATATATATATATATATGAATATATAAATATATATGCATAAATATAATTTGTGTATGAATGCAATATATTTATGTATCGTAAATAGATAATACATAGACATATGTATAAGTAAAAATTTGTTGATCTTCGTAAAATAGTATATACATGTTTAAAAATTAAATTTGTTACATTTATTATATTTGAGAGCTATTTAGTCATTTGTAGCTTGTACATTGACTTGATTCTCAACTTGAATGTGTAACTTTTTTAGACTATTTTGTGATCTCAGGTCGGACACATCTAGGTTCTCTAGAGTTTTATTTTGTTAAATAATCTCTATAATATATTTTCGGTAGCGGATATTTCATTAATATTAAAAATATTATAAAATACTCGTTGATGATTGATATGTTAATTAAACAAAAAATTTGGTACCAATATATTAGTTGTTCTAATAACAATATATTACTCGCTTGCCCTAAGCAAAAATACATGACGACATGAAAACTTTAGACCAAAGCTCTCTCTAAAATGATGAATAAATTAAAAAATTAATTAAGTCGATAACCAAATAAATATAAAAGATTTGAAAATAGTCAATGTTTTGTAAATAGTTAGGTCACTTACGTGGAAGTTATTTTCGATTTGAGTAATTTTAATTTTCAAAATTGTTTTTTTATTTTAATTGTTTCATTCAAATTTTGAATATGAATGTATGTTTCGTGTTATTTCTTTTTTAGAACGTATTAGTTCTTTTTATTTACTTCTAGTTATATTTGATTTACGAAATATATCTCATTAATTTACATATTTTAACTCTATCACACACTTTTCAAATTTCTAATTTTCACGCACTAATTCAAAAAAATAAAAATATTAGTTTCTCTTATTTATTTACAGCCAAATTTTTTTCATGAAAAAATAATTCTATAAATGAATCAGATATGTGTTTTCGTGTATATCCCTTTTTATTTATTACATTGACCAATCATTATTCAGCTTCGTTTTTCTTTTGTAGATTTGTTTTTTCAACACCATTTTGACACTAAAAAATTTGCTCGTTCTAAGAATGTATGATTTTATACTGTAAATTACATGTTACATATACGTAAATATCTAATAAAGTTACATAAACTTCCAGATAAATGCAATTAATGAAACCAATAAGAGTTGATTGATAGTGTCATTCATAGAGTTGTTTGTGTTGAGAGAATGATATGGCTGGTTGTGAAATGAGGGAAATCAATCGTATATATTTATTGTAAATAACATTTCTTAATATATTTTAATGCATTGTTGTGAAATGAGTAGGACTTCAGTTTTAAACGAAATTGGTCCTAATAATCAGGTAAACATATTTACCTGATTATTTACTGTACATTTACAAAACATTTTATTATTATCAAAATACTACTAATTTAGTGAGTAGTAGTTAAAATAATCAATAAATTAAAGTTGTTTTTGTAAGTGAAACTTCTTATGATAGAGTTGGAGTGAAAGTGTCTGGTTCTTCCTCCTAGCTTTTTCATAGTTCGTGAGGTGATTACACTTTAAACAAACTTCATCTCTCTTTTTTATGTCACATTATTCCAGATGTTTGTCTAGTATTGATTTCAACCATATTCCGCGATGTTTAAATTTGTCTAATTGTAATACTTTACCAATTTCTACGATGTTATGCTCTAGGTTCCATCTAATGGTTCTGCTATCGCCTTATAAGATTTGTGGTTATCCATGTCAACCATTTATACAGTTGTATAAGATACTACCCTATAGTTTTTTAAGTTTTTGTAAAAAGAAATTCTGTATTTAAACTTTTTTTTAGCTGAAGATTTGATTTGTTATAGCCATTCAAATATTAGTAGTAGGAAGTAGTGGATAATATTTTGTTATTCTGATATAATGCTTACGTGGAATTCATATCTTAAACGACTTTAAGAAATATATGTATATGAACCGTTCGGTATATGCCAGATCCCCATTCTACTTATAATTGATTACAAAGAATTTCATTCTACTTAAAATTGAAGTTAGAAACTAGTTGGATAGATTGTGCTTTAACTGGATTTAGACGACAAATATTGTCGTTAGTTTGATCAGTAGGCTGAAAAAAATTAAGGAATTCGATATCGAGCAGGATAATATTTGATGACGAAAGGGCATGCAGCGGAAGTTGATGAGTTGTGTGTGAGCTCTATATGTCGGAAATGCACCAACATCATTTGACAAGATATTAAATACTTGGTCATTAAATATTTACAGAACATGCAACACAAATCTACACACGAGATGTTTGACCACTAGTCTAATGAAAATACCATGCATTCCACATAGAAATTCGGTTCGGATTTATAAAGTATATTACCATAACCTTTCATTTATTTAAAACTAAAAATTATAGATATATGCATAAATGAACATAAGTAACTCTATTTTATTTTAATAAAAGAAAAAATCAAGAATATTAAGTTATTTTTATAAATATTTAATTAAAATATATGAATTTCTAATTATATAATAATTTGTACACTTCATATTTAGCTAGTTAATTAATGTTTTGTAATGTATTCGACGAGTAAAAGGTGTTTAAAACTGTATCAAAAGTTTGCTGCGCTTCATATTCCTCTAAAACTATTAACAGTTTACTTACCTTTCTAAATATATATAAGGGTTAATAAGTAGTATAGCCCGTTTGACGAAAATTATATTTTACCAAATTATGAAGATCATTTACAATCGAAATAATAAAAGTAAAATTAAAAAGTTAGGCTGTTAATAATTGTGCTACGTAAACACTATGGTCATTTACCAAAGTTTAATCAAACGTTGGACATTTCAAAATTCATATGTCAAATGTTGGCCAATTGGCCAGTTATTTGTATATATAATTACGCTATACGTTTTATCACCAATTAAGATAACCAGTTAATGAGAGATCTTCGGGAAAAAAAAAATTAAGATAACCAGTTAAATTAGATAATTTTAATGCATCAGCATATGGAAGACTTTAAATTTTTGCAAAGATTATACTATCGTCGTCTTGCCAGAGGTTATCAGACGGTCGTGGCATGGTGGTTTTTTTAAATTAAAGCTTCTCTAAGAGTTTTCACCCCTACGTTGTGCGGTGAAACGAAATAGTTCCCCGTGACAATAAGTGCATTTATTAGTTAAAATTTTCCGCACATATAGCAAGAATACTCCTTCGGTAATGATACCGATAAAATTTGAATGAGAGGACCATTTAGCCAATTCATGACCTAACTCATTGATATTATTTTTACCCAATTAAAATTACAAGCGTAGAATTGTGGTTGAGGTCTAAAGCATACTCAAAAGTTGCTGAGAGACTCCAGTCCGGGCATGAATCATCATTTTGAGCTGCTTCCAACAAGAATTTGCAGTCTCCTTCAATAACCAAGTTTTGGTGTTGGTAAAAAAGTCCTAACCTTGCAACAATGATCAAACCCCGGAGTTCAGCATCTTGAGCCAACCCCCCGTCAAAATTAGTACACCATCCCCATTTCACTATTTCAGTGTGATCTCTTGCTACTATCCCCACCAAGGCTTTTCCTTTTAAAAAACTTGCGTCATAGTTGAGCTTTAATTGACCTAGGTCATAAGGCTTCCGTAATTCAGATTGCTGAGGGATATCGCAGGGAATGGGAGTATTTAATGGATTTTCCACTTGCTTCTACGTCTCTTAGTTTGCTGCAAATGCTAGAGATCATAGAGTCCAAATTATGATTTATACCTCTAAATATCTTAGCATTTCGATTGAACCAAATTGTGTCAATGACGGCAATTTAACGAAAGAATCTCGAGGAAATTCTTTGTTCGCTCCGAGCTCGTTGTTAAGGACAAGAATTTTCTTCAGACAGTCCAACCTTGTCGCCTCGTCTCTCGTATTCCATTTCATTCCACATCCTTCTAAAAACCATAATCTCTAAGCTGTTTTCTATATTTTCTTTCATGAACTCCTATGCATCACATTAACTCAAGAATCATTACTAGTTCCCTTTTTATGTGGAAAAGGCCCGTATCAAAAATTATGATTATACGTATGGACAATTCCTCTCGATCCACCTACACGTCTTGCTTTTACTGGGTCTCTTAACGCCTTCTTTTTTCTTCTCCCAAAATATCGATAGTTAGCTCTCGGCCTTCCGGTTGAAAACAACGTTGACGCAGGCAATCAAATAATAAATGGGTTAGTTTTTCAGGTTGTCCATTGCATGTGTTGCAAGTCAGATCGACCCTGGAAATATTTTTGCTAACCTTCCAGTCGTTTGAAAGCAACTCGATCCAAGACCCCAGAGAACAAGGATGTACCTTTGGTTGAGTCGAAACTTCCAAACCGTTTTCCAAGCGCCATCGTTGGATCCAAAGAAGCTCTGCGATATTCAAAATACGCGGATTTGATGTTGTAAACCCCTTTTGCAGACGTGACCCATTTTTTGTCATCTGATTAAGGGCTAGGAAGAGTTTCCGTTCTCAAAATCTTTTGACTGATTTCTTTGCTGAATTCTAGATAGATTGTATTGTGATTCCAAATTCTCGTGCCCTGAACGAAACATTTGTCTAGCGCATCCCATTCGTTCAGAAAAAAGTCTTGTTTTTGTTGCAGCTGACCTCCCTTAACCCAGTGGTCCTTGAAAATCAGAGTGAGTTTTCCATCTATGACAATGGTGAACGAATTTTCTTTGATGACTTCTATCTGCGAACAGATGTCCTTTCACCCTCCAGAGTCTGAAACTTTATTTTCGAGAAATAAAAATGGCTTCTTAGTGTAATATTTATGTCTGAGCAGTTTAACCCAAAATAGGTCTCTTCTCATCTCCATAAACCACGCAAGTTTGGAGATAAAAGCAGTGTTGAAGTCATCTAAAGCTCTGAATCCAAGCCCGCCCATAATTTTTGGTTGACAAATTTGTTTCCATTGCACCGTAGCTAAGTGTCTCTTCCATGTGAATTCTTCACACCACAAAAATTCCCGAGCAACGGTCTCGATTAATTTCCATAATTATTTTAGTATTCTGAATGTTGACATAGAGAAGAAAGGAATGCGTTGAACCACTGATTGAATCATTGTAGATCTTCTTGATTGGGCGAGTGTTTTGGTCATCCACCCTTCTAGCCAGTTGAATGTTTTTGTTTTCAGAAATTTAAAGCTGCGCGATCTATTTTTTCGCACAAATAAGGGGCACCCCATGAAAGATATATCTTACAAAAATTCTTCCATCCGAAGTGATGATTTGAGTCTCATCCTGGTTGTTGAGTCTGTGTTATTGGAGAAATAAATCCATGATCTTACCATGTTATTCGCTGTCCGGTCTAGGATTCGTATAGAGCAACACAATTTATTATCTCTTCGACCTCTCTGTCATTTGCTTTGCGGACTAATATTGTATCGACAAAGAATATTAAGTGGGAGACTGACTGTGTATTCTTGCCAATTTTTATTCCTTAAAATCTTCCCTCTCTTTTGACCTGATAGAGGATTGTGCTGAAGACTTCTGAAACTTTGATAAATAGATAGGGAGAAAGAGGATCTCCCTATCGTAATCCTCTATGTAACTTGAACTTTGATAACGAGTCTCTAGTGAGGAGGATTGAACTTGACACCTCAGTGATGCAGCTCTCCATGAGCTGAATGACTATATTAGACATCCTGAAACAGCTAAGCACATTAATAAGAAAGTAATATTCAATCCTAGCGAATGGTTTACTTATATCCAATTTTATACCGAGTAGCCCCTGCTTTCAACGTTTTCTTTTCATCCATGCAGTAAGCTCTCTAGCCAAAATAATATTTTATGCGATCCACATGCCCGGAGCAAAAGTTGACTGGTTCGGAGATTTCAATCTATGCATAAACAGTTTTAGCCTCCGTGTGATAATTTTCTTAATAAATTTGTAGTAAAAATTGCAAAGGCTAGTGGGTCTTAGTTTTTCGAAACAGTCTGCTCCTTGAGTTTGGGATAAGCACGACATGCGAATCCAACATGCTCTTGGGTAAAATGCCTTCTCTAGAGAAGTTCTGTAAAAACTGAACAAGATCAATATCAATTTTATCCTAGAGTTTCTTGTAGAAAGTACCTTGAAAACCGTCGAGACCAATGGCCTTGAGCGGATTAGGTTAACTCAGTGTACTTGATCTCTTTATAACTCGGTATTTACGCACGGAATAGGTTATTAGCTTCAGTAATTTCCGTATCTATCATATTCTCCAAGTTTGCAAGAAATTTGGGATTTGAAATGTGGAATAGCGCACAATATTGTTGTTGTAGGTGACTTCCAATATTGGCTCTGTCTCGAATCCATGAGCCATCGGCAGTCTTAATTGCTCCGATGAAGTTTCTCTTATGTCTTACCACAGCCACAATTTGGAAAAAAATTTAATTAGAGTCACCTTCTTTCAGCCAAATTTTCCTAGATTTTTGTTTCCAAATCTCTTCGTTTCTCACCTCGAGAACTTTCAATAACTGCTTTAGAGCCTTTTCTTCCTGCTCATTTGCTAGAAGTGGATTTTTCTTTTTTGAGGCTTTTTTATTATATGAATGCAGTGTAATAGTCATCGTTGATGTTCAAACCACTTTCCTTTCTTCCAATTCTTTAAAAGACGGCCTGTTTTTTTTCTCCTCTTTGCGAAATTGTTATCAGTAGGATTTATCTGAGAGTTCCAGACGTTGTCAATGTTTTTCTGCACTAAACTTCATCTGCCCAGGATTCGAAGAAACGGAAGGGGTATCGTCCCTTTGTCATCTGACATGCAGGTGTCCAGGATAATCGGGGAATGATCCAACCAGATTTATGGAAGATGTTTAACCCCCGAATTAGGGAATTTCTGAACCCAGTCGCTGCTCGCTATTGATCTGTCCAACATTTTTTTAATATTAGCTTGCCCTTGCTGGCCGTTTGACCATGTAAATGTACCATCGATCGAGCCCAAATTAACTTCTCCTGAGTCCGCAAGAAAGTTTCTCAATTTTTTTCCAGAATTCCACATCACTCTCGAACCTCTTTGTGTTTTATCCCCTTGACTAAGTATGAGATTTAGATGACCGATGACAAGAGAAAGTTTGTCTGACTTGCCGATCAAGACCTGAAACTCTTCCAATTAATGTGTCTTTCTTCTTTTAATGGTGGCCCATACACAAGAAAAATATTCCAGTCAGCGTCACATGTATCGCCTCTAATTATCAGCCAAATATATTTTTTGTTGTTTTCCAAATGTCAATCTTAAGACCCCTCTTCCACAAAACTACCAACCCACCTGACGAGCCTGTCAAAGTCACTGCATCGCCTCCCCAAACTCCAAACCTGCTTCTCAAATATTGCATCTAGTTGTAGCCTACCTTTGTTTCCATTAAAAAAAATTGGCTTACCCCGTCTTATGTGACGCCGAAGCGCCCCATCCGCGAGTTTGTGAGAGAGACCCCGGAAGTTCCAAGATTGTATTAACATAAATCTAGCTGGGGGTTTTAAAGGCTCTCCTCCTCAGCCGTGGTTTGATTTTGAGAATGAGATGTGGTCTCAAGAGGGTGAATAAAATTGCCAGTAAATTCTGGTGGAAATAGCTTTGAATCCTTAAGCGATGTCGATGATGGCTTATTCACCTTTATATCTGGAGATGTTACTGATTCGATCTTGAAGTTTTGTAGGGTGTAGTTAGGATCTTTGTGACTTTTCTTGACATGGAGAAGATATTTGCAAGGTTTCTTGAGAGCGGGAGGACTTCCTTCTCATCCAAGGTATCAGAAGAGTAGCTTCTTGCTGTTTTTCTTTTCACTGATTAGGTGACTGGCTCTTGGTCAGCAAATTTTCTCTTTATTTTATTTTTTGGCTGACTCTTTCCTTGCCCTTTTTCCGAACTTCATGGCATGAGTGTATTTTCCTGGCTCCTTTTAATCTGAGCTTCTTGATTCTTCGAGTGAGGCCCAACCACCCTTTTGATAGGAGCTTCTTAATTCTTCAAGTGAGACCCAACCACAAGGGGAGTGAGTTCGACTATAAAGAATGGGCTTGACTCACTAATATGGGCCTCACGTCTAGGTCTTCCCCTTGTCTTCGGTGTGGATGAGGATGGAATATATATTTATGGGTTGTTCTTTGTTTTATTCTCACATTCTTGAGTCGCATCAATGGTTGGGACCACTAGGTAATTGTTTGTATTCGCGATATCCTTTCATTACCTCTGTCCCTCTTTGGCAGAGGACAATGGTGCAACTTCTCTTTCATTTCATTCCCCAACAATATTATTGGGGATTTTTTTAGCGTGTGGGCCGGAGTCTACACATTAGTTGAGGATTCATGGGGAAAGGCAATGACTTCTAGTTTGAGTTGGAGGTTTGACTTGGCACATTGGTTATGCCGACCTCTTGATGTTTTCATGGCACTGCATCTAAGTCGGTTTTAGGAGGGAGATTCTTTATAATAACCCGAAGCTCCTATCGCTCCTTTTTGTTTTCAAAGCAGGAGCTACTTTTGGAGTCACTTAGAAACCAGGTCATGTAGACTTTGAATTCGACCCCTGCGTTGCTACAGATTGTGGTCCATTTTTGTTTTTGGCAATTTTCATGTGCATGACCAATATGTCCACATTTATAACAAAAGTGTCCCAAATTTTCATATTTGAACTCCACCCAGATCTGTTCCAATTCGTTGCTTCTATTTAGGAAGGTACATGGACATAATATTCGTCAAAGATCTATCTAAACTTGAAGACGGAGGTATGCTACTAGAAATTCATAGGTTGCTTTCTAGGATAGAGGATGTGGTATCACTCTCTACATCCCAATCAATGTATTCCCTTATTCCTAGTATCTACCGAACCTTGTGCTTCCATGTAGTGTTTCCCGATGAAGAATATATTTTAAGTTTTTTTTTCACTATTTGTTTCCATGTGGTACCTTGTGTTCCACAACTAAGACTAAACAAACTTCAGTGAAGACTACATATTGGCTAGGAGGAAATACATGACTATGGATATGCTAAGCTAGTTGACTAATGGTGATCAACGATAACTATCCTTCGGCGAAGGCACTTCGAGGAAACTCATCGAGATAAGTTTTTGAATTTTAATGCGGAGCCATCAAAAAGGCAGATATTGGTCGGCCATTTCCTAGCTTACTTGAGAGACGGCCATTTCCTACCTAAAACAATAATTTGTTTCTCTTTTTTTTTCTTCATGTGGTATATATCTTCATATATCTTTGTCCAAAATAAGTTATCACATAATATATCTTGGCCGACCATATGCATCTAGAAGTATCTTCTAGACGTTTCTTTAATTATCTAAGACAATTACAAAAATAACTCTTGCAGGATTATCACATATAATTCCAAATCATTAAAATTAATTCTCAAGGCAGAAATCAAATATGCAGCCGCGTGAAACATTTCATGACCATCATATGAAGATGTCCAATGGATAAAAATAACATTTTGACAATTTTAATAATCTAGTTCAACAGTTGGACACAAAATTTCACAAACCCTTTTCAAGTTCACAAAATTCCCATTTTACCCTTCTAATTATTATTCTCTCAACTCTTTCGTCACTTGTGAGCGAGTTAGAAACAATGGACAAAAGAGTTAAGAGAATAACATCTGGAAGGGTAAAATTGTGATTTTGTAAATTTCATGTGGTTGATGATATTCATGAAGAGTAAACATAGATAATATTTAGTGGATCTACTCATAATAATTAAATTGAAATACAAGTAAAAATTATATTTGTTTGAACATAGAGCTTTTCATTGTCAACTCTTTAGTGCAGTTAGTTGGCATTAAGTTAGAACTTGAAAAAGTTTTGTTAAATTTTATGTCCAAGTATGGTAGCTTGAGTTTTGTTCATTTGGGTTCTAAGATCACAACCCTAAGTGATAAGAGTATGATTTGTTAAACTATAAGCTAAGTCAAAACTGTTGGAATAGGTCTATGGTTAAGAAAAAAATATCATAAAAAGTTAATGCCGGAATATAAAAAAAACAATTACACGTAAAACTATTTTACTAACCTAAGTAAATTGCATGAACATCTAATTATTTAAAAACATTATATAGTTATTATTTACTTGGGACTAATATTTCTTGTAGCTTGATCTTTGAGAAGTCTTAGGAAGGGTTGAACGTCTTGTCTTGCTCCAAGCTTCGTTTCCACATAATGCTCATCTCCTTCGCACCTAGTCGTGAACTCGAGTAACCTAAAGTTTCTATTACAAGAGTCTATAGAGGGTTCGAAGGATTTGTGTGTGGGCACAATTAAACACAAAAAATCAAGAACAAGTCTATGAGCTAAGGAGCTAATTTAGGTCCAAGTCTAATGAGGACTTAGGTGCCACAATAAAAGAGTTATTTTAGAGGGAGAGAGAGGAGTGGTCGGCCATATAGAGAGAGAAAGTGCAAAAAACTTATTGTCACATCTCAATGTCAGACTCTATTTATAGGAGAAAGAAATACAAGAAATGGTAATTACTATTTTCCTATTGTGTATTCACAACACAATATTTGATTTCCTCTTCTCTTTCTCTATTATTTTGACCGGCCCTCTATGTTCATTAGTTAGAGAAATTTATTTCCTCACTTAGCACATTTGTTTCCTTCTCAAAGAAATTCATTTCCTCTTTTCCATTTAGCCAATTATCTTCCTAATTCAAGGAAAAAGAATTGCTAGATATAATTTCTCTCCTATCTTGATGTTGGCCGAATGTTACCTATGGGAGGAGCTTCTAAATGCTTCCTTATTTCTTTTAAGACAATTATTAAAACACCCATTGTGGAATTAATATTGCACCAATAATGAATTAAATTTCATAATACCTCAAACGACTTCTCGGCTTTAGAAAATAATTCAAATTTCCATCATATGAACATATTCAAAATCTTATTTTGACATTCACACTATTTTATGTCCATGCAGACAAAAATACCCTTTAAACATTTTCCCGGAAAACATCTTGTTCAGCACTTGAAATTATTTTGATTTATGTTCTAGTTTAACAATCCTACTCTAATCACTTGTAATAGTGACCTTTGGATTCAAATGAACAAAGTTTGAGCTACTAAACTTTGACTCAAAAGTTCACAAACATTTTCCGAGTATTAGTTCAATGTCGACTGACTCCAGTAAATAGTTGACACTGAAAATCTCTCAGTTCAAATGAATTTATTTTCTACTCAAATTCAACTTAATTATGTTGAGTGGATCCATTGAATGTCATCTATGATTACCCTTTATAAATATCATCAACTATATGAGATTTATAAAATTATTATTTTACCCTTCTAGTTGTTATTTCCTCAACTCCTTTGTTACTTGTGACTAAGTTAGAAACACCGTATTGACGAGGAGCTAACAAGTCACATTGTTTTATCCAAATAAAGTCGTTACTTAATTTTGAATACCGCCCGGTTCATTTATTCACAATCCAAGTAATAAAGCATGAGGGGATATACATTGCATTTCAACAATCTTTTAAATGAATTCCATATCTATGAGAACTTCACAAAGCAAGGTCATGACATCTTCATAACACAATATCTCACCAATTACTCTAGTCTATATCCTAAAGTAGACCTATAATTTGACTTTCTCAAATAAGAATATGTAAGCTATGAAATGACATGTCTCATATCACATGATTTAGGTAAGCACGATGCAATTAATACACAGTGACCTTAAGACAGAATAGGTTAAATCGTTTGTTCTTACATTGTCTCTAAATGTGCACTGGTCAATTCAATATTTCCGGAAGATACATAGGAAGAACTATAGAGCTCCCAACTCTCTATGACTCATAACCAGACATCATAGATTATTCCAACAATCATACTAGGATCAATAGTCCAATGATCTTTAGATTGTGAATATTTTGTTTTAAGCAAACCATGTATATTTTGTTCACGCAAATTTACATTTGACTCTTCGTATGTAGTTAGGTTTGATTAAAGAATACTATTAATATCATAAAGTTTCAAACAAACGAAAAATGAATGAATGAAAGTTTCACCTTTTATTAATTTAATCTGCAAATTACAGTAAGGACACGTGAGAGATATATATTACATCGATATATAAATTAATAGTTTTCTTGTGAACATCTCTCCCACCAAAAACAAGTTAGAGTGTTCTACTAAATGATTTTTCAAAAATTATCTAAAGTTTATTTTTGCATTGAGACAAAAGATTACGTAAATGTCAAAAATAATATTTTGGACATCTTAATATGATGGTCACGACATGATTGACACGGCTGCAAATTGGATTTGAATATCAAGAATCGATTTTTATGTTATAAATTATATGTGATAATTTTACATGGGCTATTCTTGTAATTTGCTTGGACAATTAAAAGAAACATCTAGAAGCGTGTTCTAGAGTGAAATGGTCAGCCATATATTCTCAAGATAAGAGAGATAAATTATTTTGGACAAATATATGAATATACACCTAACTAATAAAGAAAAAGAGGATAACGAAAACTTGTTGTTTTGAGTGATGAATATGGTCGCCACTAGTAAGAGAGTAAAGAGAGATATTGTGTATGACAAAAATGAACAACGAATATCATATAAATAAATATGAGGTATTATTTATTGATATCGTATAAATGAGCAATAAATGATATTCATAAAGAGTGTGTTGGAATCGATCTAGGATTTAACAATTAATTATCAAATCATATATCGCGGAATATAAAAATTTGTTTTTAACATGTGTAAAACTATTTTACTACCTAGACAAAGTGCATGAACATGTTGTTAATTAAAAACATAGAATACATATGAAAAAGACTTACAACATTTTTCTTGTTGCTTGATCTTGGAGTCCCTTCTTGGATGAAGATCCTTCTCCTTGTCTCGCTGCGTTTCGTCTTTGGATTCTCGAGTAACCACGAAAGTTTGAAGTGTTTAGTGAGAGTGAAATATTAAACAATATGAACCAAGAACGATTCTTGAATCATAAGCTAATTCTCTAGATCAAGTAGGGATCTATGTGCTAAAATAAAAGAGTATTTTAGAGAGAGAGAGAGAGAGAGAGAGAGAGAGAGAGAGAGAGAGAGAGAGAGAGAGAGAGAGAGAAGGTTGGTCGGCTAGAAGAGAGAGAGCAAGACCAAAAAAATTATTTTCACATCTCTATATGAGACTCTATTTAGAGGAGAAGGATATACAAGAAAGGGTAATTACTCATTCCTATTCATGACACAATATTTGATTTCCTCATCCCTTTCTCTTCCATATGGTCGGCCACCCTATGTCATAACTGAGGGAAATTTGTTTCCTCTAGCACATTTGTTTTCTTCCAAAGAAACTCATTTCCTCTTCTTCTTTTTTTTTGGCAATTACGAATATGAATAATGCACCAAATAAGAAGACATATTTATCTATCTCCCTTGATGTAATATGGCCGACCATATGAGTGTCTACACACACATATTTACTTCCTAATTTGTTCACAACAAAATAAGGAAAAGTCTTCACATCATTGACCGTACAATAACATGTCACAAAATTTAATTTACTAAGCATGAACGTCAATATTCAGTCATGTGACTTTAAATCAATTTATGAAAAATTCAAAATCTTATTTTGAAATTTTACATCAATTATCCTTAAGGACAAAAATACCCTTTAGTCCATTTTCGGAAAATACGTCCAGTTCAACAATTGTACTTATTTTGACTTAGCTTCTACTTTAACAAACTCTACTAGGACCTCATGGACCCAAATCAACAAATCTTTAACTAGGAATCTTGGACTCAAAGTTCACAAACTTTTGCAAGTCCAGTTTAATGTCAACTTACTCCACTAAAGAGTTGATACTGAAAATCTCTCGGTTCAAATGAATTGATTTTCTACTAACAAATTTACTTATTTGTGATTAGCGGATCCACTGAATATCATCAACTTGATGAGATTTATAAAATTAATATTTTACCCTTCTAGTTGTTATTTCTTCAACTCCTTTAATACTTATGAATAAGTTAGAAACAATGTATTGACGATGAGCTAACAAGTCACAACGTTTCAACCAAAAGAATCTTTTATTCTATTTGGACACCGGCCGGTACATTTATTCACAATCCAAGTAATAAAGCATGAGATGATATACATTACATTTCAGAAATCTTGTACATGAATTCCATATCGAGAGCTTCACAAAGTATACTCATGTCAACTTCACAACCCAATACATCTCCAGAAGAGCGCATCTAGTTCACAAATTTGGATCTAGAGTGTAACTTCCTCAAATGAATATATTGAAGTTATGAAATGATATGTCTCATTTCAAGATTAAGGTAAGCACGATGCAATTGATATAAAGTGACCTTGCGAAAGAAGAGCTTAAATGGTTTGTTCTTACATTGTTTCTAAAGGTGCACTGGTCAATTCAGTATCTTCGAAAGATACAGTGAAAGAACTATAGAGTTCCTAACTCTCTATGTCTCGTAACCAGACATCATACATTCTTCCATCAATCATACTATGATCAAAAGTCCATTGATATTTAGATTGTGAATATTTAATTTTAAGCAAACGATGAAGAGTTTGTTCACCAAAATCTACATTTGTCTCTTCATACGTTGTTATCTGTGATTAAGTGTTGGAATTTAGTTAAAAATTAACCTAATTCATTATGGAACATATCTACATATGGCGGAGTTTTATAATTCAATTTAACATGTTAAACCGTTTTAAAACATATTCAATAACCATGTCATTAAATCTAATCTAGCATGTCAATAAATTTCTAAACATATTAATAAATTTATTCAAACATGCAACCAAATGATATAAGAATTCTAATAATCTTACAACAATTATTATATTCCTTCCCACGCTCGTCTAGGATGTCACGAAATCCGTCCCCGCTCCGTTGCTCCAAGAAGTGGCCGTCCCTGTGGAATAATTATCACTCAAACAACCACAAGTTGAATCAATGATAATTGTCTAGGAGTTTATATGAGATAAAGAGGGTTGGCTCTTTCATGGGAACAAGAGGAGAAGGAATAAAGCAAAGGCTTAAGGGAGAAATCAAATTTCTCCCTCTTTTTTCATTTTGGGGGTTTTGGCCGTGTGAAATTCTCCTTGGGGAGAGAAAATAGTTGGCCAAGAAGGTTGGGGGAGAGAAAACAGGCGTCCAAAAAAAGCTAGGGAAAGAGAGAATAAGCCTTCTTTTTATTTCAGGGAGAATGGGTTAAAGTTAGGTAAAAAACAATTAATGGCCCATTAATCAAACTTAAGCCCAATAATTCATTTAAACACCTCACTTATACCCTATAAGGGGTCGGTCATATTGTCAAAACTATCTCCCAAATTTATTTGATTTATTTCTAAAATAATATTTAATTAATTTAGAACATCTCATTTATTTAATGACAAGTCATTAATTATTTTCATATTATTCAATTTAAAATAATTTTCTTAGCGTTCACCAAAATCTCATCCGAGAGTCTATCACTGAGACCTTATGGACACACATGAATGAAGCTTTAAATAAAGCTCGGGCGCAAAAGTTCACAAACTTTTTCCGACTTTTAATTCTTAATATTAGTCGATTCCACTAAAGAACCAATATATAACATCTCTAAGTTCATATGCGTTTATATTTCCGTTTGATGTAACAAAACTATTCTTCACACGGTCCACGGTGTATTTTACGATATTACCCTTTGTGTGTTTCATTAACTCAGAGGAATGTAAAATTACCGTTTTACCCCTGAGTTATTATTTCACCAAGTCCTCTATTATTTATGAACGAGAAAAACATAAAGTGAGACGTCTCAACATGCACATGTTTTATTCCAAAAAAATTTTTATCCGATGAATAACAGGCCTGGTTTATTCGGTCACATTTTCATAACAGAGCATGGTGCGATACTAATGCCTTCTCATTGTTTCAACACAAATTCCATATCAGTGAATCACATATTTCAACGAAATAGTGTTTTGACACCAATCGTCGAGTCAATGAAACTTCACTTAGCCATTGCCCATTGACAAATTAAATGTCATTAAGTGTTTTAAGAAGATATGTACTCACTTCAGGATTTAGATAATTACTAACATACCTCTCGTATGCGAGTTTTAGGTTTCGAGTGATTAAACGGTTTTATCTCGAACTTCAGAACTTCACAAGTCTTGTTCAATATCTTCATTAAGATATTAAGAATGAATTACAGAGTCACAACTCTCCATATCACAAAATAAGATATCGTTTAATTCATTCTAACAATCATTACTAAGAATCGATTGCCCAATCGATCTTTAGATTGTGAACTATTATTTAAACTAGTCATAATAAGGTACCTTGTCAAGTCTGTACTTAGCACTTGTTTTGTTGATGATAGTTTCAGAGCGTAAACATTCATGCATAAACAACATCTTTATTTAAGAATGGATATTCAATGTTTATATTTAAATTCAAAACAAAACTAAAACAAAAGTATTTAATATAAAAAATCTCCTTTGTGGGGATAAATGCCAACATTAAGTACTATAAGACTATTGAATATCATAAATCTCCAATCAAACCCGAAAAGAAATGAATGAACGTTTCAACTTTTATTAATTTAATCAATAAATTACAATAAGGACTTATGAGAGATTTATATTACATCGATATGCAAATAAATAATCTTCTTGTGGACATCTCTGCCACCAGAGTAAACTTCTTACAATAGTGTCCACACACTACATGCAAGAAACATATAGACTTTACTGGTAGAAACTATTGTGGTTGCTCAGCTTTAGATAGACGTGTAGAACACCCGTTGGGAGGAGAGAACAAACATTTTAAGAATGACAAGTTTGTATTGAGTTTAAATATTCTCCATAGTATAATTTAATTTAGATAACATGTTCATGCTCTTTTCTCTTTTGTAATTGTTTACGTAGTATTTTTTTATTCCTCCGATTCATGAAAAGTTAAATTATTTTAAAACCCTAAAACGATTTCAATGCGCACTAAATCTTGATAGGAAATATTTTAAAGTTAATAGGTAACTGATATAACTGTAGAACGGTTTTCATTGGTCATGGAGACATTAGAGGAAAAGAATATGCAATAAGTGTAACATTCAAGATAAGTTGTATTGTTATGCTTGATGCAGGAAGCCAATACGTTTTAATGAAACTCTTTTGAGATTAGATGCACTACTGCATGTGTAGGATTCTCTTCAGCGTTTCGTAAATCATAATCGAGTACTGTATATTAATAAAATTACCTCAATTGTTATAAGGAGAAGGGACTTTATAATGTTCAGGAAAGTTAAAAAAGAGACGTTGGTCGGAGGGAAGGACCCCACAATTAGCATTGCGAGTGCGTGTACGTATTGGAAATCGGTTAATGGTTAGCTTATGAAATCATGAAACGTATAATTTCATATAGACAGAATCCTATAACTAATTATAAAATTGAAAATAATGATGGATTGAGAGTGATTTACGGTTTTCGTCCATAAATATTCGAGTCTCCTCTCCATCTTCGATCTGCGAGATCTGATCTCGTGTTGCGCATCCAAGTCCTGGCCGAACCTTCCCACGTGCACCTAAAGTTTCACGGATTTCGTCTGATCCATGCGCGCTTGTCCTTGTGTCTATCCCGCCCTTTGTACCAAATTTCACTCAAACAACCACAAGTTGAGTCAATGAAAAGACCACCAGAATTATGTTAGATTTGGGAGTGTGGACTCGCTTGTGAAGAAAGGGAAGAACGAGATCACTCATAATATAAGAAAGGCTCTTTGGAAAACTATTTTCCTCTCTCTCTCTCTCTATGTTGTTCGGCCGATAATTCCAAAGGGGGGAATGGAATAGTTGGCCTAATTAGGGTTAGGGGGAGAGAGTTTGAGCTTTTTTTTTATTTTAAGGAAAATTGGGTTAAGTTAAATTAAATAATGGCTCATTAGTCAAACTTAGCCCCACTAATTCTTTTTTAATGAGTTTACACAATTTTTTCAGCCCATATATCACTATCTATGACCGCCCACATTGTTTTAATTTTACTCCTTCTTTGATTTATTTCGAAAATAATATTTAATTAAATTAAAATATCTCATTGTTTTCATGACATGTCATCAATCCTCGTCATATTATATAAACAAATACAAGACGAGAAATTAACGTTTTCCATGAAAGGTTGTAAACAATCCCACGTGCACCTAGCTCTCATCAGAATCGCGGACATAGCCCAGTCGGATTGAGCTTGCCTCACGTTGGAATCGCGCGCCTACCCCTGGCCGGAATGGCCTACACGCGCGCTTTTTCCTCTAGTCGGAGAACAGCCTCACGCGCGCATAGCCTTGCTGGAAAACAAAATCGCCGTAGAAAAGCATCATGCGTGCCTTACCCTGTCGAAAATCAGCCTCCTGCGCGCCACGCCTTCGATGAGATGGGCTGCGTCTTTCGTGCGCTTGAGCCTCTCATTAGTAAAATCCATTAGTAAAATCAAGTCCATTAACCCTTTTAATGAGTTTTTAAAAACAATTTTCCAACCCATAATTAATATTATGGCCGGCCATGATGTTTTAATTTTCATCCAAATTTATTTGATTTATTTCTAAATAATATTTGATAAAATTAAAATATCGCATTGATTTAATGATATGTCATTAATTATGCTCATACTTTGCAAACAAGTACGAAACGAGAAAATAAAATATTTATTTTCATCTTTTATTTAATCACAAAATTATATTATTATCACTATAATTACACAATATGATTCATTAAATAAATGTAAAAATAAATAACCAATTATTTATTTAATTACTTAGAAACTAATTTTCTTAGTGTAAATTATAATTTACACTCAATGAGAAAATCAACTATTCTTGTTCACTGAATCTCGTCCGAGAGGCTATCATTGAGACCTTATGGACCCAAATGAACGAATCTTAAGAATAAAGTCCGGACGGAACAGTTCACAATTTTTTTTTTTCTGAATTTTAATTCTTAATATTAGTCGATTCCACTAAAGGACTAATATTGAAAATCTCTAAGTTCATATGCGTTTATTTTCTGTTTGATATGACAAAAAAATTCTTCACACGATCCAAAGAGCATTTTATGATATTACGCTTTGTGTGCATCATTACTCCAATGATTATTAAATTATTGTTTTACCTCTGAGTTATTATTTCACCAACTCTTTTTTTTATTTGTGAACGAGAAAAACATAAAGTGAGATGTCTCAACGTGTTTTATTCATGAAATGTTTTATTCGTTGAATAGCAGATCATTTTTATTCACTCACACTTTCATAACAAACCATGGTGTGATACTAATGCCTTAACATTGTTTCAACACAAATTCCATATATTTGAATCACATAATTCAATGAAATAGTATTATGATACCAACCGTCGGGTGAATGAAACTTCATTCAATCATTTCTCATTGGAAAATCAAATGTCATAAAGTATTATTAGAAGATATGTATTCACTTCAAGATATATGTAATTACCAAAATACTCGTCGTATGTGATTTTGAAGTTTTGAGTGATGAAACGATTTTATCTCAAACTTCAAATTGTCACAGGTCTTGTTCAATATCTTCATAAAGATATCAAGAATAAATTACAGAGTCACAACTCTCTATATCACAAGATAAGATATCGTTTATTTATTCAAAAGCAATCATTACTTAGATAGGATTGCCTAATCGATCTTTAGATTGCAAACTCTTATTTTAAAGTAGTCATAAGAAGGTATCTTGCCAAGTCTATGCTTAGGTCTTCTTTCGTTGATGAGAGTTTCAGGATTAGACATTTATGCATAAACACAATCTTAAAATAAGAATGAATATTTAATTTTATTTAACTTTAAGCAAAACCAAATTTCAAAATGTATTTAAATGTCTAATATCTCTTTTGTGGGCACGAATCCCAACATGAAGCTTTAAAATAAAGTATGGGAGCAAAAGATCATAAAATTTTCCCGATTTTTTATTCTTAATATTTGTCGATTCCACTAAAGTAACAATATTGAATATCTCTAAGCTCACATGCGTTTATATTTCCATTTGATGTGGTAAAACTATTCTTCAAACAATCCATAGTGTATTTTACAATATTACTTTTTGTGTGTATCATTAACTTAGAAGAATGTAAAATTACCGTTTTACCCCTAAGCTATTATTTCACCAACTCCTTTGTTATTTGTTTACGAGAAAAACATAAAGTGAGATGTCACAAAATGTCACATGTTTTATTCAAAGAATGTTTTATTCATTCAATCACATGCCCGGTTTATTGGCTCACACTTGTAATAACAAAACATGGTGTGATACTTATGATTGTAACATTCTTACAACACAAATTCCATATATGTTAATCTCATAAATAAACGAGATAGCATTATGACACCAAACGTCGAGTCTATAATATCATAATTGATACATTGCCGATTGACTAATCAAATGTCATATACTGTCACAAGAAATTATGTATTTACTTCAAGATTTAGGTAATTACGAAATTATCTCTCGTATGGAATTTTGAAGTTTTGAGTAATATAAGGGTTTTATCTCGAACTTCAAAGTGTCACAGGTGTTGTTCAATGTCTTCATTAAGACATGAAAAATAAATCCCGGAGTCACAACTCTCTATATCACAAGATACGATATCGGTGATTTATTATAACAATCATTGATTGGATGCGATTGCCCTACCGATCCTTAGATTGTGAACTCTTTATTTTAAACTAATCAAGAAGAAGAATCTTGTTAAGTTTGTACTTAAATCTTCTTTCGTTCATGACAGTTTCAGGGCGTAGACATACTTTTGGAATACGTCTAGGGTTAAGAAAGATTATCATTAATCATATTAATGGCGGAATATAAAATTTCTTTACAAGTAAAACAATTTTACTACCTAGACAAAATGCATGAACATGTTGTTAATTAATAACATTATTTACAACAGTTGAATATTAACCTTTCTCTTGTTGCTTGATCTTGGAGTCCCTTCTCGGATGAAGATCCTTCTCCTTGTCTCGCTGCCTTACGTCTTTGGATTCTCGAGCAACCACAAAAGTTTCTAGTACTAGAGTCTTCGAGCATTTGAAGAGTTTAGTTAGTGGGAACTATTAAGCAATATGAACCAAGAACAGTTCTTGGATCAAAAGTTAATTCTCTAGATTAAGTGAGGATCTAGGTGCTAAAATAAAATAGTATTTTAGAGAGAGAGGGAGAGAAGTGGTCGGGTAGAAGAGAGAGAGGAAGACCAAAAAACTTATTTTCACATCTCTATGTGAGACTCTATTTATAGGAGAAGGAATATCAAGAAAGGGTAATTACCCTTTCCTACTATGCATTCATGACATAATAGTCGATTTTCTCCTCCCTTTCTCTTCTACATGGTCGGCCACCGTATGCCATAAGGGAGGGAAATTTGTTTCCTCACTTAGCACATTTGTTTAATTCTCAAAGAATTTCATTTCCTCTTTTTTTAAGGCAATTACCAATATGCAACAATGCACCAAATAAAAGAAGATATTTCTCTCCTTCCCTTGATGTAAAGTGACCGGCCATATGGGTGTCTACACATACATATTTACTTCCTAATTTGTTCATAACAAATTACGGAAAAGCCCTCGCATTATTGCCATACAAAAATATGTCAAAAAATTTAATTCACTGAGCATGAAAATCAATTTTGAGCCCTGTGACTTTAAATTAATTTGTGAGAAAATTCAAAATCTTATTTGGACATTTTACATCGATTATCCTTAAGGACGAAAATACCATTTAGACCATTTTCAGAAAATACGTCTAAATTAACAATTGAACTTATTTTGACTTACCTTCTAGTTTAACAAACTATACTCTAATGACTTGTGATAGTAACCTCAAGAACCAAATGAGCAAAGCTTTAACTAGAACTCTTGGATTCAAAGTTCACAAACTTGTTCAAGTCTAGTTTAATGTCAACTGACTCCACTAAACAGTTGACACTGAAAATCTCTCGGTTCAAATGAATATATTTTCTGCTCAAAAATCTACTTATATGTGATGAGTGGATCCACTGAATATTATCGAATGATTATCCTTCATGAATATCATCAACTAAATGAGATTTATAAAATTACCAGTTTACCCTTCTAGTTGTTATTTCCTCAACTCCTTTGTTACTTGTGAATAAGTTAGAAACAATGTATTGACGAGGAGCTAACAAGTCAAATTATTCCATCCAAATAAAGTCGCTACTTAATTTTGGATACCGCGCTGTTCATTTATTCACAATCCAGATAATAAAGCATGAGGTGATATACATTGCATTTCAGCAATCTTGTACATGAATTCCATATTTATGAGAATTTCACAAAGTTGGTTCATGACATTTTCATAACTTAATATCTCACCAGTTGGTCTAGCCTAAGTCACTTAATGGATCTGGAATTTGACTTTCTCAAATGAGAATATTAAAGTTATGAAATGACATGTCTCATTTCAGGATTAAGGTAAGAATGATGCAATTCATACATAGTGACCTTGAGATAGAAGAGGTTAAATGGTTTTTTCTTACATTATCTCTAAAGGTGCACTGGTCAATTCAGTATCTTCAAAAGATAAAGTGAAATAACTATAGAGTTCTTAACTCTCTATGCCTCGTAACCAGACATCATAGATTCTTCCAACAATCATACTGCGATCAATAGTCTGTTGATCTGAAGATTGTGAACATATCGTTTTAATCAAACCATGAAGAGTTTGTTCACGCAAATCTACATTTGTCTCTTCATACATTCTTAGATTTGATTAAGAACTATAAGACTATTGAATATCATAAATCTTCAATGAAACTAAAAAGGAATGAATGAACGTTTCAACTTTTATTAATTTAATCCGCAAATTAAAATAAGTACTTTATGAATAATTTATATATTACATCAATATGTAAATAAATAATTTTTTTGTGGGCATCTCTGCGAACACACACATGCATAAACACAAACTTTAAATAAGAATGAGTATTTGAACTTTATTTAATTTTCCGCAAAAATGAATATAATCGTATTTATTACATCTCATCTCTCCTTTGTGTGTATAAATGCCAACAATACAAGGGTTTGACCCAGTCGTTCCAAGCTTTAGCGCGACATGTTAATCAACAAGCACGTAGCCTCTGTCAACGCGGTGGGTAGCTTCGCTAGCGCCCACCGTACTTTGTGTTTGGCTGCGAGCATAAGAGTATAGGCTCATTCGGCTCCATTTTGGATGGACCAATAGATTCTTTTGGGTTTTGATGGGCTCTTTTAGTTACATGGCTCGTTGGATTTTCAGATCCAATTTTCGACACAAATGCGTTTTATTTAATATGTTGGATTTTCTTAAAATTAATGACCTACAGCAACTCCATTATATATCCATAATAATTGTTTATAAATTTTCTTATTCGAAAGTTTGTAACAAATATCTACCACTACTCAGACAAAATTTATGATGATGGTCCGTATTATCATTTCTTGGTTGAACAAGCAAGTATGTTCCACTCGCCTGGAGAGGGATGTGCTTAAAACTAAAAGTGTTGAATTTAATAATCATCATCAAGGATGCAATATTACTTTTAAGGGTTAATCTAGTATGTAGCTACTAAATTAATGCCAATAGGAAATATCTAACGTTTAATTAACAAGTGGTAATGTTCACTTTTAACGATTGAAATATAATATCGTGATTGATAAGATAGTTTAGTAATAATATCACATAATTTTTAGTAAAGAGGTACGATATCAAACCTCACTTTGACCGACCTCACTTTGAACAAAAAGTTGCATTAAAAAAATATATTGCAGAATATTTACCTTACTAATACTAGATATTGACTTTATGCTTCGAATGTTTCAATTTTGATCGGGAATAAATAGGCATTGATTGACCCCGAATTCATGTTACTAAATGAAATATTAAGAGATGTAACAGATAGGTATATTTGGTCGCGTGGATATACCTAAAACGTATGGAAATTATCAAGTCAATCTAGTTTGAAGAGGTATGAAGACTGTATTAACTCTCACTAATTAACTGCTCATTGACCGTTATACATGCATGCATGCAAACAGACTATAGGCTTCGCTTTCAAATGCAGAGAGAGTTATTTTGTTATGTGAATAATAATTGGCCATGATCCTAAGAAATATGAACTAGTTAATTAAAAGTAAAACCAATAAATAAAGACCCTTTGAGTCAATCCAAAAGCAAAGGTAAGGTAATAGCTAGTTGGCTTGGCGCTCCTTGCTTTGACACACAACAATAAACCCAAAATTTGCCATAACTATCACACGTCTCCCACCACCATCTTCCCAATCAAAACCCTACATGCTTTTGTTCCTTGACTTTCAAACACAGCTCTCTCTCTCTCTCTCATTAGAAAAATAGACAACACTTCCTCTTCTCTCTTCATTAAGACACTGCAAGTAAAGCCCAACTATAAGTGATGAGAAACCCCTCTTCTTCATAGAAATCTGGAGAGGAGAGAGGTAGAGATAAAATCGCCAGATCATCACGCTCAAACCGCCCACTTACTTCTGATCTCGCCACTACTCTAATAAATTACCCATAAAATAAACTCCTCTTCCTCGCTCTCTCTCACAGACTTGTATTAATATTGGCCCTTCTTTTCTCTGTCACCTCTGATTCATGGTTCTAATCAAGCCGTAGCAGGTACTTCCTTCCATGTTCCATTTGCATCTCATCCGGGGGTGAAACTTTTTATAAATATATATATATATATATATACCTATATTGTATACACTAAATATGCGTGTATATATTATCTGCGTGTGTGTATGTTAAGTTTGAGTAGTATTGTACAATCAACTAAAATTTAATGCAAAAGCCTATTGAATAAACATCAAGGGATGGGGAATATAATATATATATATATAATCAACATGCATGATCATGAGTCTACTTCTCTTCTTTTTAGTTTCCATTTTTATTACATTTTCTCACAGGCGATTCCTGTTGTGAGTCTTGTCAATTTCATACAACAACTTATAAACCTCTTTCCTTCTTTACGTGTATCACTTTCTCATCGCTTTTTTTTATATAAAAGAAACAGAATACGGAGATCGTAAACCAAGAAAACACTGACTATATATACATTTGTAAATTATTTTTGAAGTTGTGCATATAATAATTGCAAAAGGGGCATCAATTATTATATATTATTGAATTTTCTTTGATTTGCAAAACTATGAATGCAGGGGTAGGTGAGGGAGGGCTATAAGAGAAGAGAGAGTGATGCGCTGTTGTTGTGTCTCTCTCTAGGTCTCAAACAAAACAAACAAAATAAAAGCAAAAGCTACAAAAGAGCAATAGAGCATAAATACAAATCATCGATCGTGCATAAATGGCTTCATCAAACAGACACTGGCCAAGCATGTTCAAGTCGAAGCCTTGCAGTCAGTGGCAACACGACCACCTCATCGCCTCCTCTTGCCACCGATCTCCCTACACTTCTGCTGGTACAAATTCATACACCACTTCTCTTGAGCTTTTCAAATATTTCATTGCTTCTATGTAATTCAGTTGTACAACTCGTAAATTAATATCCTAACATATGATTTCACGTCTCAAAGTTAGATTTTGGAGACTTGACCTGACACATGTATGTCGTCTAGATAACATGTTTGTGATGACTGATGAGTGTTAGGGTGCGAGGAGAGGAGTCCAGAGCCGAAGCCACGGTGGAACCCTAGGCCGGAGCAGATTCGAATACTGGAGGCGATATTCAACTCGGGAATGGTGAACCCTCCAAGAGACGAGATCCGCAAGATCCGAGGGCAGCTTCAGGAGTACGGCCAAGTTGGCGACGCCAATGTGTTTTACTGGTTCCAGAACCGCAAATCCAGAAGCAAGCACAAGCTCCGCCACAAACACCACCTCAAACCCCCCGCCACGTCACCATCACCCTCCTCCACCGCCAACGCCAAGACTAACACCTCCTTTGTCGTCGATGATTACCAGCTTCTCCAAGGCGTTGGTGATACTAACACTTGCACTTCCACGGAGGGTTTGATGGCGGGTCCACTTCACAGCCATCACCATCAAGAGGAGCAACAACAGAGTGCCGGGCTTTTTTTCGGGGATATTATGAAGATGAAAGACGTCGCTGACGTCGGCGGAGACGATAACAAACCTCTTCTTCCTCCGGTCACCATTCTCGATGATCATGTGCTCTCTCCCATTGATTTGCCTCAACTACTTCAAGGTATCCCGTTACTATATATTTCTTTTTCTTTTTTATATTAATTGTTAGTGCGTTCTGATGGGGATTCCAATTCGGGGTCTTGAATTTTGATCGTGTTACCACATTTATGTTACTGGTTTAACTGTTCGGGGATAACGAGGCCAAAGAAGAGTCTCACAATAGAGGCTAACTTGATATCTGTATTAATGATTTTTCTATGCCTAAAAATTATACTTATTTTGAATTTCGGAGAGAACATCAAAGTTTATTATATTAAAATACAAAATTATTATTTAATTTATTCAAAGTTAATGATTATTTTTTCTCATACTCGTAAGAAAATATATGGTATCAAATGGGGAAGTTTAATGTAATTTAGAAGGTGATAGATAGTTGAAGAAGGGTAAATCGGTAATTTGGAATAGACGTTTGCATGGCTAGTTTTGGTTGGCATGGATAGTGTAGATGATACGTACTATATAAAGATTACATAATGTACAATTTTGTTTGACGGAATGGAAGAAGGCAATGATAATAACAACGGGTCAGAGGAAGCGGGGTCAATGGTGGGAAAATCAACGGTGATCATCAATGACGTGGCGTTCGAGGTTCCTGTGGGGCCCTTCAACGTGAGAGAGGCTTTTGGCGACGACGCTGTGCTCATCAATTCCTACGGCCATCCAGTCCTCACCGACCAATGGGGTCTCACTCTTCACTCCCTCACCCACGGCGCTTTCTATTATCTGGTATTTTCATTCCCCTACACTATTAATTCGTTAATTCGCTATGTATGATCATTATTAATTACTTGTGTCTGCTGATGATTGAAGATCTAGGGCGTGGGAGAGAATTGGGGAGACAACGCTACATCTACATATATAGCTTTGCTATGTGCCAAATAAATGCTTTCAAGGCTAACGCTATGTATCATGCTTTTCCTTTTAATAATTATGATCAATATTTTCATCTCTTTTGGATATTAGGGTTTTCTCTTTCGGTACTGTCATTTTATATGTTTTGAATTAGAGTACTGGTGGACTTATTAATTCCATTTCGTTTGTTACTTGAAATTTCTGTGTCTTATATTCTATCTTTGGATTAATCGTGACCCATGTGCATCGCTCGCTAGAAGTTAATAATTTGGATTGCAAATAAAATTATATAAAATCAAAGCTACGTAACAAAGTCATCAGATGGACACGTGACGCATATAATAATGACTGTTCATAAAAATATATGATGATTTGATCACAGACCACGCAATTCTGATGATAAATTGAAGAGATGACGATATCATTTACTTTTTTTATATTGGTGCAACAGTTTGAGTTTAACTTGCTTTCGTTTGAAGAAAATCCATTTGAATGATTCTTGACTTTTGATGCAACTTGGTTTTGTACAAGCTCTTTTTCTTGCTGCCACGACCTACCTATACCGCTGCTGATGAAAATTGAAAACCCATATAAAATATTATCTTGTAATTCTATAATGACAAGCTATACGTGTGTATAATGCTTATACAATACATTTGTCTGTCCATTACCCGGATCCTATTCTATCACTTAAATGAACTCCATATTTATTCATAGAGATCTAGATTAACTTTCTACAGTCTAAACTACACACATAGCTAAATATATACGCATGTGTTAGGCTATTGATTTGCATTCCCGGTGTACAACAGTTTGACTGGGATTTGTTATCCAAGGACGTCCCAGAGTCTGGTACTGAGGATCTAAATATATACCCTCACTCTTTATTATGAAGAACATTGTATACGTTGTGTTAAAAGTGTTATATATGCTTTATTTGTCAAAGAACAACCATTACTATTTATGCCGATATGATATATTTAAATGTTATACCAACGATATTTATAAATACTGTGCGGCGAATGCAATATATTATTAAGACAGGCGACGGCACAAACAGTCGTATATATACACATATATACCGTCATTTCTTCGCAATCAATTACTCATGAATCGTGCTCAATTATGTTTAAAAGTTATTTTTTCATCTATATTTTGTTAAGTTAGTTGTTTAATATATGCTTTGTCCGTTGATGTTAACTCTCATATTTAATGTCAATACTTTATTTTAAGGTTGACTCATATATTATTACTTTATGTCTGAAATTGAATATGCATGTGTATATATATATGGTAATTCTGAGGGTATAGGGTATTTTTCTCATATTAGTAACAAATCTAGAAAGAGAAATAATTACTAAAATAATATGGGAATTGAATTTTTGTCACAATTTTGAACTTGAATAATTTTATGACAAATTCCGACCATCGCCGATTACATTTTATCAGAAAGATTTAATTCTAAATATTTTTGAAACTTCGGTAAGTCATAATATTTTTTTTACTGTTAATAGTAATTTTATTTTTGAAAAACTGTTAACAGTATAAAAAATAAAATTTCTTTTAAAAATGAAATATGCCTCTTTTAAAATAAATGGAGCCAAGCAAGAAAGAGAAATTACAACACACCGTAAACTTCTTGTTTTTCCAGATGGAGAAACATAATAAATACGGAAATTTATTATATGCACTTTCGGGTTTGAACTTTGTTTTTTAATCATGATCAAGCAAAGGATGTGATTTCATTGAATTTAAAAGGGTCAACTTTATTTCGTTGAGTAACACACCAATTTTACGTGCAGCCTTATGCCAACAGTGGTGTTACAATATATTTGGATTTGACCAAGTGATTGGATTTATCAAAGACGAAAGCGCTGCAATATATTCCTTCACTACGTCACAAGACTCACAATACACATCTTTTAACTCACATACGCACACTGTGTTTTGCATGAACTATCACGTATGCTTAATCATGACGACCCACCAATATATAGCACCGTACCCCAATCTAACAATCTAAAAGGAAAAGGAGCAAGTAAGTTTGAGTCTAATCAAAGACAAAACGCAATCATTTTATTTGGATTGAATTGTCACTCCCATACAGATTCAATCCAAGGTCTATTTCTTAAATTTCTTTTTATATTCCAGGGTTTGTGGCTAAGATGTGGTTGGTAACTTGGGTATTTTCTGGTGATAACAAGTCTATTACTTGACACATTGACACAGGTGCATGATAAAAGCTATCACATGTCCAATCACACGACAAGATTTAGGGTATGTACTAAACGAATAGGGATGAATTGTAGTCTGATGGGATTGTACTTCATAGTTCTATAGCTATATCTAGGGTCTTCGAGGATTTAAAGGCTTTATGCACTTCGTAATTGAAGTGAAATGACATCTTTGTTCCACTAAATGATCATTATTATTAGGATTCTACTGCTGCGTACTAGAGACAAACTAGATTCATAGAGGGATAAAGCTATAGTATAATCTACATAATTGTCTCGAATTTGAAGAGGAGATCTATACCGTTTCTTAATTTTTTATTGGTTGACATATATATATATATATATATATATTGTGTTTGTGTGTATCTGTTTTGTATAGAGAAATTTCATTTTATAGACTTAAAAACATTAAAAATATCCACATTAGACCCTTCTTGTTAATAATATCTAAAAATGGACTTTTGACCCAAAATCGGACAAAAATACCCCTTAAGTTCATATTCCCTTCTCTCTCTTCCTTTCCCTCTCTTTTCCCTCTCTTTCCTTCACTTCCTCTTCTCTTCTTCTTTCACTCGGCCGGCTCTTCACATTCTTAAAAAAAAATTCAAACAATCCAACTCAACGTCCCTAAACAATCACACCGACGTTATCAACATCATACAATGTCATCAAGCTCGGATAACTTCCTAACCGGTGGTGGCGAGGACCCGATAACTCAACAAACCTCCCAAAAGAGAAAATCTCAAAAAAAAAGGTTAGATTTCTTGTTTTTTCTTACTTAAATCTATTGCATGTAGTTTAGATAGTGTTTTCGACTATAGAGGAAGTTAAAACGGATTGATTTGAGGAGATTCTCTTTGTCGTCAACTTCAGGAATGTGCATTGGTTCACATTCCAAGTAGACTTGTCGGAGTGGACGATTACGGTTCTTGACTGCCAGAAGAACCTTGCGGAAGGGGAGCATCATGAAGCGTACTTTAAGACCTTCATGCAGGTAAAAATCATATCTTAAAATAACGATACTTTACTATAGTATAAATTTCTTAACTTAACAATTTGTATAGGACTGGAGTCTCGCGTTGCCACGGGTGATGATGTTGAGCGGCATGTTCGACAACCATCCGAAGATGTATCATTCTCTCTCATCCGACCGACCGGTGCTCCATGAGTTCACTTGGCTCGTTAACGACGATGTACCTCAATGTCGTCTAAGGTAAATGTTAAGATTTAAGTGTAGTGAAATACGGTATATGTTGACACGTTTGTCATTTGTGTATTGCAGCGGTGATTGTGGAATGTTCGCCATCAAATATATCGAGCATATTCTAGTTGGAGCGCCTTTCGACACGCTTGTAACGGAGAACATGAAGATATTCCGGCATAAATGGGCCGTTGACTTATTTTTGGGACGACTTAAGCGATAAATGTAGTTGTTTATCATTTATTTTTGGTACTAACATTTATTTATTCATTTGTTTATAAATATTTCTCTTTATTTATTTATATTGAACTTGTCAAAAAATAACTACTTTAACTTGTCAAAAAACATATGAATATCAAAACATAAAAACATCGTTAACAACACGTAAACATAACAAACAAAAATAACTTTGAAAGTGTCGAAAGCTTCTAAATAAACTTGTCAAAAAAGTACTACTTGAACTTGTCAAAAAACATATGAATATCAAAACATAAAAACATCGTTAACAACACGTAAACATAACAAACAAAAATAACTCACACTCTATTCTCGCCACGTGCACGTCTTTCTATTATGACCTAGGCCACCACATTTCCCGCATTTTCGCTTTACAACAATTTTTTCACCTTGAGATGGATATCTGTTTATCCTTCTCCTTCCTTGCTTACTTTTCCTTGGACGACCGGCCTGTTTCTTCTCTACTGGAACCAATACTTTCATGTTCTTAATTTCGTCCGGAACGTCCCATTGTTCTTCATTCCCAACTGGATAGATGGCGTCTTTATACATTTCGATCCACGTTTTCTTGACGTAGAAAGGACTGCACAAAGAGTAAACGTCCACCGAACGATGTTGAGCTGATGCAATAGAATGTTCGCAAGGGATACCTAAGAGTTGAGGAATTCCACAAGTGCAAGTATTTGCTTGCAAGTCTACGTCGTATTCACCACCGCCGTTTTTAACGTGACATTCGTACAAACCAAGTCCATACACGTGCACGAATTTTGCTTTGTTGTTCATATTCTCAAAGTCTGCTTGCCACCTCGGTGTAAGTTCTGTATTTAATTTGTTCGCAATGTCCTCTCGTTTGAAGAACCAATTTTGCAGCGTGAATCTTATGTACTCCAGGAGCGTTGTTATCAGAAACGACCTTGCATGTCTTGTTTTAGCGTTAAAACTTTCGGCGTTGTTACTCGTCATAATATCATACCTGTAAAACATAATAATTAACACTTTAACGTAATGAATATTCTATTAAAAGCAAATGAAATTCACCTTTTTCCAGGAAAGAACGGTCGTGCCCATCGATCGAATCCGATATCTTCAAGATATTTTGCCATCTCAACATCTTTTCGCCGCAGTTGCCTAAAATGAGCTTCGAAGGAAGTCTTATTGAAAGAATACGCCGCTTCATACAATTCACCGCGACAGTGATCTGTCTTAAACTTGTGTTGGACGTTGAGCTGCATATGATGGTAGCAATAACCATGCGGTCTTCCTGGAAAATCAACTTCGACACCATGACTGATACTAATATGTCGATCGAATATGAATGTCAAATCAGGTACGTCTTCACCAATAACTTCTTTCAACTTCAACAAAAACCACGTCCATGATTCATGACACTCACTGTCGACAACGCCAAAAGCGATTGGATACAAATGCGAGTTCGCATCCAATGCAATAGCGACAAGCAATTGTCCCCCGTATTTAGTCTTCAAAAATGATCCATCCAAAGATATGACAGGTCGACAATACTTAAATCCTTTAAGACACGCTCCAATGGCAAAAAAAGCATACTTGAATTTGTCACTGTCTCTCACAAATTCAGTAACCGTGCCGGGATTTTTTTGTTTTAACATGTACAACCACGAAGGTAATTTCTGATACGATTGTTCAGGTGTACCTCGAACGAGTCCAGTAGCTACTTCCTTTGACCTCCACGCCTTCAAATAAGATATGTCCAAACCCCATCTTGTCTTCACTTCTTCCCTAACGTTGTGCGCTGAATAATCAGCCATTGAGTTGATAGAATATTTGTCTTTAAACACGTGTCCAATAACCAAAGGGGCCGCTCTCATTGCGTTGAACCTTCAACACTTGTTTTCCTTTTCGCTTTGGATCCACATTGCTAACAATTGGTGACATGATTTGTTTCGGTTCAAAGCTCACGCAAATAGGATATTTACTCCAGTACTCGTGTTTCATATAATATGCGACATCATTATCAGTTTCCAAGATTGCAGGCGCCAACACAACATTAGGTAAAGTGTACGGGACTTCAACTTTCAAGTCATACGTCATCCTATCGATCTTGGAAATATCGTAAATCATATCGACCAACTCATGATATGTCGTATCTTTTGTAACATCCACCGTATATGTACGAGCTTTACTAAAATCCCATCTATCGCTCAATCTCACCCATTTTCCACCAACACTAACAAAAACTGAAAAATATCACCCAAAATTGTCAGCAACTATTCAAAATTGTCAAAAAAAACTCCTGAAACTTGTCAAAAAATCAAAATTTCGAAATCTCAGCGTCCTGCATCGTATTCCATCGCACTCCATCGCCGGCCATCGTATCCCATCGTCCTGCATCGTATTCCATCGCACTCCATCGCCGGCCATCGTATCCCATCGTCCTGCATCGTCCTCCATCGTAACTTATCGTCTTCTGGGCGATTAGTTACGATGGAGGACGATAAAGTGCGATGGAATACGATGGCCGGCGATGGAGTGCGATGGAATTCATCAAGTCTATCGTATATTTTTTTTCCAGATTTTTTACGAACTTTTTTCTTTCGATCCGAAAACGATTCTAACACCAAAAACGACTACTAAAATGATTTAAATACAATAAGTGAATTAACATACCCATTATGACGGTGCTCTGTAGTGATTCCAACGGATTTGGAGAGGTTTTTAGTGAATTGGAAGTTCAAAATGAGATTAAAATGGAGACATAAAGAGACATAAACCCTATATATGAGTTGAAGGGTATTTTTGTTCGATTTTGGGTCAAAAGTCCAGTTTTAGATATTTTTAACAAGAAGGGTCTAATGTGGATATTTTTAATGTTTTTAGGTCTACAAAATGAAATTTCTCTTTGTATATGTATGTAAGCTATCATTTTACCGAGTCTCATATATCAATTTATTAGTAGGATTGTGAAGTGAAATTTGTTATAAAAAAACAAAAAAAAAAAACAGATTGAATTGGTCTATAATGCTCTAAAAACAATTATACAGATTAAATTAGAAAACATCGGACTGAATTAAACCAAGTATAAAAAGTTGATCTGGTTTATCAACTTTTGGATAAAACCATTGCTCTTTCAACTTTTTACCTATATATTATTATACATTTTTTAAATAGTAATCGGTTCGTTCAGATGTTGGACCGAACCGTTACACATTTTTTTTAATAGAAAGCCACTTCCGATCAGGCCAATTTAGACATTTTTTTTTCATAAATGTTAGTCAGTCCAGTTTTGTCTAGGCTGTGGAATTAAAAAACTTGATCTGACCGAATCGTTCAAGTATACAAACAAAATTGGACCGGACCAATGATATTTTCAACCGTTGGTCTAAAAATGAGTAGCCTAATCGGATTAACAATTGAGAATTTGTCCAATCCACCAGTTTTTTTCCATAATCTACTAAAAATATTTTTCTTTCCAATATATAAGTGCAAAAAATCAAATACCCTAAAAAATATTTTTTCCTTCAAATTTAATCCTCTTTCAAGTTTGGAAATCTCTACCAGTTATGCTTAAATAACAAAAATAAAATAATATAAAAAAAAACAACCCTCTCTCTCCTCACTCTAGAAAACCATCTTTCTCCCTTACTCATCACTTTTTGGACAACCCTCTCTCTCCTCACTCGAATTCTCTCTCTCTAAAGCCCTCTTTCCTGGGTCTCTGATTTGGCTCCGAAAATTCTCTCTCTCAAAACCTCACTCTCCGCTCCTCAAATTCTCTATCTCAAAGCCTCACTCTCCCCTCCTCGTTGTCTCTCTCGTCTCTCTATCACTCGCTCACTTGCTGGCGCCTCTCAGGTAAATGTCGGATTTAGGGTTTGGGAGGATTTATTTGGGGAAATTCTCGTCGGCGGTGTTGCATTTTTTTGGTATTGGGTTTGGCGATTTTGGGTTTGGGGAGAGTCTCGTCGGTTGCATTTTTTTGGTTTTGGGTCTCGCGGTTTATTTGGTTCCCCTAATTTTGATTTTCCCTTTTATTTTCAAATTTAGGGTTTGAGAAGGTTTGATTTGGGTGTCGAAGAAAGGTTGGTGGTGAACGCTCGGAGTTTCCTTGGAGTTTGCTTATAGTTTCGTCGGAGTTTGTTTATTTTTCTCGATTTGAAAGGTATGTCAATGGACTTTATTTTCTTTTCAATGAAGCTTGTTTTCATGAACTAAGAAATGAGCTTTTCTTTAGCTTTGAATGGTCATGCATGAATGTGTAGAGAGAGAGAGAGAGAGAGAGAGAGAGAGAGAGAGAGATCTTGTTTAATTTTCATGTATTTTGGTTTTAGAAATTTGTTATCCTGTATGTGTTTTGGTTTTGTTTTGATTTTGGGTTTTCCCTGTAAGTAGTTACTGTTTGTAAAGCAAAAAAAACTTATTGATGATTTTGTAGACTCGTTTGTATACTCTGTAAGTAGTTCATGTTTTCTCATCTCATGTTTAATATATCGTTTCTCATCAGTTGTGTAATAGGTAATCGAAATGGAGAAAAAACGGACAAGTGGGAAGCTGAAATCTCGGGTGGCATCGGTAACTCGTATCGTGGACCCTTCAAAGAAAAAAAAAGTGTGTCAGCATGCCACCTGAACAACCAAAACGACCTCGCGTCGATGAGTTTTCGGACTCTGATTTTGTTAAGACAAACCTCAAATGTTCCCCGAAACCAGGGGCCCTGTACCTGAAGGTATATGATTTTGTTGACAATGTCGTGGACTGTTATGTAGATCATTTTTGTAGACAAGATTTTAATTGTATACCAGATTGTAACCTATTTTTAGAAAGCATTGTAGATAGAACCCAATTTGTAGACCTATTTGTAGACATAATCTATATCTCATTTATTTACTTCTTTTCAGGGATGGACATGGGCCATCAAGGAGGAATGTATAGGGACCATAAGTTTAGTATTTATGGTTCCTTTGAAAAATTTGAGGCCGAGGTGGCAATGTTTGAAGAGGAGAAGGCTCTTTACGGAAAATCTAGTTTCGGGCAGTTCTTGAATATCCCGAAGGTGATTCGTTCGTCGCAGATCATAAACAATCTTCTCTCGAGGGTTGGAACTTTTGACAGGGTAGAGAACGAGAATTTTCTACAGATGGAGATCGGCGACATGCCGAGGGCGTTCACCATAGACATTTTTCAAAGATAACCGGTCTCTGAATAGTTGATAATACGTTCCCTCAATTTGTGATTTCATCGACGGTGGAGTCTATTCCAATGTAAACATGAACGAGACCGTGAAGTCCCGAGCGGGCTTGGCTGCCTTTCTACAAATTACGACATCGTGGGATATTGAGAAGCGAGTGAAGTTCAAACTCGTGAATTTTTTGATAAGCATGCCACTCTACGCACCCGGTCATATGAACGTTCCCGATTGGACGTTCAGGAAGATGGTAGACCATGTTGACGATTTCAACTCACACCCATAGGGGAACGTGGTGTGGAAATATATTTTTGGACGCTGCCCGGAAGTTCCTCAAGAATTCCGCTGGGAAGGAGGCGTCAAAGGGGAAAATCAACTTTCCCTCTTTTTTGTACACACTTCATATATGGGCGTACGAGACGATGCCCATATTGACCGCACTTCATTATTGCGAGAGGGTCTCGACCTTTGAGCAACCACTTATGCGGCGGTGGAAGACGGAGGTGACCGTTGTGGGAGACGCCTTCCACAAAACAAATTTTTAAAGTCCCAAATTCGCTCTCCACAACCTTGGGGGAGTACATGAGTTATATCTCAGAAGTTTGTAATTTTAATGTTTATGTTTCTATACTCATGATGTTTTATTTGTTTTGCAGGTCTCGGCTCGAGAAATTGTAGCCCCAGCCCCAAAAACCCCGATAACACCGACCTCGACATCTACCGAGTCTATCCCGGATGACGATTCGGATGTAAGTATATAGACTGAATTGTAGATTGAATAGTAGACTCAATTGTAGACTGAATTGTAGATTGAATTATAGATTGAATTGTTGATTGTATTGTAGATTGAATTGTAGACGTAATTGTAGACTAAATTGTAGATTGAATTGTAGACTGAATTGTAGAATAAATTGTTGACTACGGGTTATTATTTGCAGGCTCAGTTGCAGATTATGGAAGAAGCCATCAAAAGTTTGAAGGGAGAATGGACAAGCTTCAAGTTGGAAATGAAGCAAATGTTTGAAGATTTCAAACAAAGTGTCCACGACCAATTGCCGGTGGCCAACTCCGGACCCGATGAACCAGTTTATGGTTCAAGATGAAGAAGAAAAAGAAAGAAGAGAAAGAAGGTGAAGAAGAGAAAGAAGAAGACAAAGACGATGAAGAAGAAGACGAACAAGAAGACAAAGAAGACAAAAAAGGAGACAAAGAAAAATACCAAGACGAGAAAAAAGATGACAAAGAAGATAAGAATGACGAAGACGATGGAGAAAAGCATATAGAGGACGACAAAGAAGAAGAATCGGTGGATAAGGTGGCCGAAGAAGAACAAGTGGCGGACGAAAATAATGATGCCGAAGGAGAAAATGAGTCCTTAGGAAAGACGGATGCCGTCGTAGAGGACGTCGACGGTTTTCAAAAAGGAAACGAAGGTATGTTGTTGTTTATACTGATTTGTAGACTCATATGTATATATTGATGTAGACTAAATTGTAGACAGGATTGCAAACATCATTATAGACAAGATTTTTGATGTTTTGGTTTTGAAGTTTATCTAAGTATTTTTAGTAAATATAGGGCCTGGTTCTGACGAGAGTTATGAATCCAGCAAATAGCTGACATATGCGCAGATAGCATCGTTGGACAAATATTACCAATATTTTCCCTTTTCTAACGTAGAGAGCTAATCCTGTCCAAGCAAAGAAAGACCTACAGCAACAACGTCATCGCATAGAAACGGGTAATTACACTTTCCTGTATTTCCTTCTCTTATAAATAGAGACATATATTGAGATGTGAAAATAAGTTTTCTTGCTCTTGTGCTCTCCCTCTTGGCCGACCACTCCTCTCTTGCTCGCTCTCTCTCTCTCTCTCTCTCTCTCTCTCTCTCTCTCTCTCTCTCTCTCTCTCTCTCTCTCTCTCTCTCTCTCGCTCTCTCTCTCTCTCTCTCTCAAATATCTCTTTTATTTTGGCACCTAAGTCCTCATTAGACATAGGCTTAAATTAGCTTTTTAGCTCATAAATTTGTTCTTGAGTTATTGTGTTTAATTCTGCCCGCAGACAAATCTTTCAAACCCTCTATCGACTCTTGTAATAGAAATCTTAGGTTACTCGAGTTCACGACTAGATGTGATGGAAACGAGCAAGACGAGACGATCAACCTTTCTTAAGACTTCTCAAAGATCAACCTATAATAAAGATTAATCCCAAATAAAATATAATTATATAATATTTTCAAAATATCATGTTCATGCACTTTGCCTAGGTTCGTAAAATTGGTTTAGTGGAAAGAAATTTTGATATTCCGCCATTAACTTGTTAATGATAATTTTTTCTTAACCCTATACCTATTCCAACAAACTTGTGGTATGAGCTAAATTTTTATGCTTTTCTTTTGCACTGTTTCTCGAAACAATGCATTGAATCTTTAAGAGCCACAAAAATAAGTTAACGTCAAGATATATATATCCACCCGATATAAATATTTGAATATCTAGATCTTCACCCTAATCAACATTGGAGTAGGCTAGGAAACTGAGATATTTTGTTGAGTTTATAGTTAGACCATTATGTAATGTGTCTTGTGAGTAACGCATAATCTTTTTTATTTCCTTCCTATATTGAATAGGAGGTTGATGCATGAGCAGACATGCCCGATTAACACTCGGTATTATCTCTGGTCGTGCAATACATGTAAGAAGTTATTATGCATGCTAAAAGTGTTCTAACAATATAAATATGTAAGGCCGAATTCAAAAAGGTTCGGTTTACCTTTAGCTATTGGTTGTGGTTTTCATGCGAGCTTCACACTCCAATTTCGGTGAGTCGTTTTAATGATCATCTAAACTCTCCCTCTCATCTTTAGATGGTGTTGGTTTTTGTATATGTGAGTGAGTTTAAGGATCCAAACTATGTCGTATTTATAAGCTCCAAACCATCAATATAGACTATTACCCTTATAACTATGAGATCACGATTTAACTTCCAACATTAATATGAGCATGATCAATGGTGTTGGGATTGGTGCCCACAAATGAGATATTAGACATAATACCTGGTGGTTGGTGTCATAACATTGCTATATTGGATTATGAGATTCACAGATTCGGATTTGTATTGAAACAATGCTGAAGCATTAGTATCACACTATGCGTTATTATAAGAGTGTGAATAAATAAATCGGGCGTGATATTCATTTAATAGAATATTCTTTGATTAGACATCTCACTCTATGTTTTTCTCATTCACATAACAAAGGAGTTAGTGAAATAATAACTCACGGGTAAAACGTTAATTTTACATTCCTCTAACTTACTCATACACATGAAGGGTAGTATCGTAAAATACTATGTGGATCGTGTGAAGAATTGTTTTGTCACATCAAACGGAAAATAAACGTATATGAACTTAGAGAGTTTCAATATTAGTCCTTAGTGGAATCGACTAATCTTAAGAATTAAAAGACGGAAAAGGTTTGTGAACTTTTGAGTCCAATCTTTATTCTGAAGAGTCCAATCTTTATTCTAAAGCTTCGTTAATGTGGGTCCATTAGGTCTCAATGATAGACCCTCGGACGAGATTTATTGAACTAGAACAATTTGATTTTCTCATTAAAAGTAAATTGTGATTTACACTTAAAATATGATTTTCTAAGTAATTGAATAAATAATTAGTTATTTATTATTACTTTTATTTAATGAATGATATTATGTTATTATATGGATAATATATATTTTAATGATTCAAGTAAATAAAAGATGAAAACAAGTATTTTCTCGTTTCGTACTACTTTGAAGAGTATGAAAATAATTAATGAGTTGTCATTAAATAAATGAGATATTCTAAAGTAATTAAATATTATTTTAGAAATAAATCATATAAAATTTTCGAGAATATTTTGGATATCACTCATCCATAATTAAAGAATTAGGTCGAAAATTAATTTTTGAAATTCATTTAGAAGAATATAGAGCTTAAATTAATGAGTTTGACCTAAGAAAAGCTCGCTTTCTCTCTCTATTTAAAGGGTTCGAAACCTTAATTAACCTTAACCCTAATAGAATACTCAGCCAAATCACCTCCCCTTTGTGCTTGTGTTGGCCTAGATAAATTGAGGGTGTGAGAGATTTCAAGAAATATTTTTTTGATCTCCCGATCGTTATTGAGTGATACCTTTGTTCTTCGTTGTTTAATTGAAGAGCCCACCCTCTTATTATCCCCAAAACCCGAGAGAATTATCATTGACCCTTCTCGTGGTATTTGAGTGTTGTTTTACCTACAGGGATTCAGTCAAAACGCGAATAAATCAAGCGAGACGCGACGAGGCTCATTTCAGCCTTCTTGCCAGCGGGATTGCCTTCACCGGACATGATCTGTCCCCATCAAGCCATGCCTCTCGTGTACCTGAGCCACTATAGGAGATCCACGCACATCCAACTCGTGCCACTTCTCCAGCACCTCGCCCTAGCCTCCTTCTACCCTGGTGCACAGGTCTTGGAGCTCCAGCGACTCGTAGAAACCCGCAGGCTCATAGGCCAATCCTGACCAGCAGGCCAACATCCATTCCGGCGAGCCTGATAGCCCATTCTGGCAAGGCAGATTCTTGGAATCCAACGAGACGCTCGAACGTTAGCTATCAATGCACGATGTTGTTTACAACCTCACATGTAAGTCTCCTAAACGAATTGGATCTACAATTAATATTTATAAATGTGTTTATAAGTTGTTAGATCGTTTTATTCAATTTGTTTAAAACATGTTTATAATAAATTGTTTATTGACATGTTAGTGATTTTTAATGATTAGGTTGCTTATGTTGGCAGAGATGCCCACAAGAAGATTGTTTATTTATATATTGATATAATATATAAATCTTTATAAAGTCCTTATTGTAATTTGCTGATTAAATTAATAAAAGTTGAAACGTTCATTCATTAATTTTTAGTTTGATTGAAGATTTATGATATTCAATAGTCTTATAGTCCTTAATCAAACCTAATAATGTACGAAGAGACAAATGTAGATTTGCGTAACAAACTCTTCATGGTATGACTAAAATGATATTTCGCAATCTAAAGATCAACGAACTATTGATCCCAGTATGATTGTTGAAAGAATCTATGATGTCTGGTTACGAGACATAGAGACTTAGGAACTATATAATTCTTCCAGTGTATCTTTCAAAGATACTGAATTAACTAGTGCACCTTTTGAGACAATAGAAGAGCAAACCATTTAACATCTTCTGTCTCAAGGTCACTATGTACGAATTGCATCATGCTTCCTAAATCATGAAATGAGACATGTCATTTCATAGCATTAATACTCTCATTTGATAAAGTCAAATTCTAGATCCATTATGTGATCTAGATTAGGCCAATTGGTGAGATATTAAGTTATGAAGATGTCATGAACCAACTTTTTGAAGTTGTCATAGATATGGAATTCATGTACAAGATTGCTGAGATACAATATATATCACCTCATGTTTTATTACTTGGATTGTGAATAAATGAACTGCGTAGTATCCAAAATTAAGTAGCAACTTTATTTGGATGAAACAATGTGACTTGTTAGCTCCTCGACAATACATTGTTTCTAACTTAATCACAAGTACTAAAGGAGTTGAGGAAATAACAACTAGAAGGGTAAAATGGTAATTTTAGAAATCCCATCTAGTTGATGATATTCATGAAGAGTAAACATAGATAACATTCAATGGATCCACTCAATATAATTTAGTTGAATTTGAGTAGAATATAAATTCATTTGAACCGAGAGATTCTCAGTGTCAACTCTTTTGTGGAGTCAGGTGACATTAAGCTAATACTCGGAAAAGGTTTCTGAAATTTTGAGTCCGAGTATAGAAGTTCAAGCTTTGTTCATTTGGATCATAAGGTCACATTACAGGTCATTAGAGAAGGATTGTTAAACTAGAAGCTACGTTAACATAAGCTCAAATGTTGAACTAGACTTTTTCTCGGAAAATGTCTAAAGGGTATTTTTGTCCACATGGACATAAAATGATGTGAATGTCAAATTAAGATTTCGAATATTTTCATATGATGAAAATATAAATTATTTCCTAAAGCCGAAAAGTCGTTTAAGGCATTATGAAATTAATTTCGTTATTTGTGCAATTATAATTCTATAATGGGTATTTAAGAATTGTCTTAAAATAAATAAGGAATCATCTAGAAGCTCCCTCCTAGGTAGAATTTTGGCCAAACAAGCATCAAGATGAGAGTTTTATTTTCCTTTAATTATAAAGATAATTACCCAAAAGAAAAAGGGAAATGAATTTCCTTGAGAAGGAAACAAATGTGCTAAGTGAGGAAATAAATTTCCTTACTAAGACAATAGTATGACCTGCCAACCTAGGAGAGAAAGGGGAAGAGAAAATCAAATATTGTGTCATGAATACATTATTCTTTCATGAATGAATAATTGACCTTTATAGATTTTTCCCTCTCCTATAAATAGAGCCTCACATAGAGATATGAAAACTAAGTTTTTTGCTTGCTCTTTCTCAATAGTGGCCGACCCTCTCTCTCTCTCTCTAGAAAATACTCCTTTTTATTTTGCACCTAGATCCATACTTGATCTAGAGAATTAGCTTATGATCCAAGAATATTTCTTGGTTCATATTGTTTAATTGTGCCCACACACAAATCCTTCTAAACCTCTATAGAATCTTGTAATAGAAATCTTAGGTTTCTCAAGTTCAATATTAGGAGTGAAGGAATCGAGCCAAGGAAGAAGATCTACTTTTCACAAGACACTTCAATTTTGAAGATACAAGAAAGGTTAGTATTTAAGTACCTTAAATAATGTTTTTAGTTATAACGTGCATATGCACTTTGTTTAGGTTAGTAAAAATTGTTTTACTAGTAAAAGAAATTTTAATATTCCGTCATTAATGCGTTAATGATAAATATTTCTTAACCCTACACCTATTCCTACAGCTTAATATATTAAAATGTGTGTGATTTATTTTTAGATCTTATTATATATTTCCGACACGTAACGATGTGTTATATAATAACATTGTTTAATCGTTACATAATTTCCGACAAATGGGTTATAGATAATATATGGATAATAATTAGGAGAGATTATACCATATTATTTCCTTAAGTGTACAATGAAATATTCTATTATTTATTTTAAATAATCTTACATTTTCACACTTGATCCATATAACCCAGATCTCATACACCATGGCGATAACTTCTCTACTAGCGAGTATTATCTTCTATATATTACAGTGTATATGTTTCTCATCTAAATAACCTTCTTATTCTTTAGTGCATAAACCATATTTTTATTTTTGGTACACTTAACCGATATTTCTCAATAAATTAAAATAATTGTGCACAATCATATGAGAAATTTTAGTCTAAATAAGAGTTTATAAAAAAACCATACGGTTAGAAAATTACATCATGGGACCAAACTCCATGCTTTCAACATGATCATTAAATTTCTTTGGTGGCATGCATCTAGTTAAAGGATTGTAAATCATCAAATCAGTGATAATGTCTTGGATGACCACTTTATCATCTTTAACACGTTGTCTAATAGTTAGATACTTGATGTCGATATTTTTGTTTTGATTTCCACTATTTTTATTCTTAGCCATAAAAACAGTAACTGAATTATCATAGTACACCTTTAAGGGCCTAAAAATAGAGTTGATAACTCTAAACTCATATATACGAAACTCTTCAACCAAGCACCATATGATGTAGGTTCAAAACAAGATACAAACTCAGGCTCCATAATGGAAGTAGCAGTCAATGTCTTATTTGTATTTCTCCAAGGCACGACTATGCCAACTAGCATATAAACATATTCTGAAGTGGATTTTCTTGAATTAATAAAGCTAGCATAGTCAGATTCAGAGTAGACAAAAATCTCTACTGCATCGTTCCATCTATATATTAGCATATAATTCTTTGTTTCTTAAAGGTTAGCTTTTTAATTATCAAGACTTGGGTTACTCTAATATCCTCCCAATACTTTGAGAACATATACAATCCCAGGTCTGGTATATACCTGAGCATACGTAAGGCTTCCTACAGCAAAAGCGTATAAAATATTCTTCATTTGTTCCCTCTCAAGATTGATCCAAACTAAACTTGTCACCCTTCACAATGGGTGCTAAACTTGGTCAAAAAAATTTCATATGAAATCTCTCTAGAAATTTTGTTGATATAGGTATCTTGAGACAAACACCAAATGCCTCATGATCTTTCCTTATGAATCTAAATGCCAATGACCTAAGATGCCTCACCCATACCTTTCATATCAAAATTCTTTGAAAGAAATTGTTCCACCTCATATAGCAATCCCTTGTCATTACTCGCTAGCAAAATATCATCCACATATAAAACAAGTAAACATATCTTACTCTCACTGACCATTTGATATATGCATTGATCCATGATTTTTCTTCGAATACACATGAAGTAATCACATCGTGAAACTTTAAATATCATTGTGGGACACTTGTTTTAAACCATAAATGAATTTTATTAAGCTTACAGACTAAATCCTCATCATTACAAGAGGATAATCCTTCATGTTGTTTCATGAATCTCTTCCCCCGGATCTCCGTTTAGGAAGGCCATCTTCACAAGCTACTGATACCATAATCATGTGAAGGGAATCTTTCTTTGATACTTGAGAAAAGGTCCCAGTAAACACTAGTACAAAAATAGCCTTTAGATGTGACATTTTATCTTATGTATCATTTGGCTACAATTCGTGTCTTATGTCTCATTTGGCAATAAACTAGTTTAAACTATGTACACAAATCTTAAAACTTGTCAAAAAATTAATTTCGAGTATGCTAAACATAAAATAATTAAAAACTGTTTTTAATGTATTTATATAGCATCTTTAACAAGTGGAAAATCAATACAAATTTAATTTTAGAGGTCGTACCAAAAAATTAAAATTTTCTAAGATGTAGTCTTAGCAAAAACGATTATTCGAGAATTTTTTTTAAAACACTTTTCTTATAATGATTTTAAATAACATGTACATGCTTATAATTTGACCATAGCTCTGATACCATTTGTTGGAATAGGTCTAGGGTTAAAAAAAATTATCGTTAATCATATTAATGACGGAATATAAAATTTCTTTACAAGTAAACTATTTTACTAACCTAGGGAAAGTGCATGAACATGTATCAATTAAAAACATTATTTAAAATAATTAAATACTAACATTTTTCTTGTTTCTTGATCTTGGAGTCCATTCTTGGAAGAAGATCCTTCTCCTTGTCTTGCTGCCTTTCGTCTTTGGATTCTCAAGCAACCACGAAAGTATCTACCACTAGAGTCTTCGAGCGTTTTAAGAGTTTAGTGAGTGGGCACTATTAAATAATATGAAACAAGAACAATTCTTGGATCATAAGCTAATTTTCTAGATCAAGTGAGGATCTAGGTGCCAAAATAAAAGAGTATTTTAAAGAGAGAGAGGGAGAATGTTGGTCGGCTAGAAGAGAGAGAGCAAGACCAAAAATTTTATTTTCACATCTCTATGTGAGGCTCTATTTATAGGAGAAGGAAATATAAGAAAGGGTAATTAACCTTTCCTATTGTGTATTCATGACAAAATATTTGATTTCCTCCTCATTTTCTCTTCTACATGGTCGGCCAACATTTCGTCATAAGTGAGGGAAATTTGTTTCCTCACTTAGCACATTTGTTTCCTTCTCAAACAAATTCATTTCCTCTTTTCTTTTGGGCAATTACCAATATGCAATAACGCACCAAATAAAAGAAGATATTTCTCTACCTCCCTTCATGTAAAGTGGCCGGCCATATGGTGTCTACACACATATTTACTTCCTAATTTGTTCATAACAAATTACGGAAAAATCCTCGCATTATTGCCCATACAATAACATGGCACAAAATTTAATTCACTAAGCATGACAACCAATTTTCAGCCGTGTGACTTTAAATTAGTTTGTGAGAAAATTCAAAATCTTATTTTGACATTAAAAAACTTATTTTGACATTAAAAATCTTATTTTGAAAGTTTACATCAAGTATCCTTAAGGATGAAAATACCCTTTAGACCATTTTCGGAAAATACGTCTAGTTCAACAATTGAACTTATTTTGACTTAGCTTCTAGTTTAACAAACTTTACTCTAATGACTTGTGATAGTGACCCCATGGATCCAAATGAACAAAGGTTTAACTAGGACTCTTGGAATCAAAGTTCACTAACTTTTCCAAGTCTAGTTTAATGTCAACTGACTCCACTAAAGAATTGACACTGAAAATCTCTCGGTTTATATATTTTCTGCTCAAAAATATACTTATTCGTGATGAGCGAATCCACTGAATATTATCGAATGATTACCCTTCATATATATCATCAACTAGATGGGATTTATAAAATTACCATTTTACGCTTCTAGTTGTTATTTCCTCAACTCATTTTTAACTTGTGAATAAATTAGAAACAATGTATTGGGGAGGAGCTAACAAGTCACATTGTTTCATCCAAATAAAGTCGCTACATAATTTTGGATATCGGGCGGTTCATTTACTCACAATCCAAATAATTAAGCATGAGGTGATATGCATTGCATTTCAGCAATCTTGTACATGAATTCCTTATCTATGAGAACTTCACAAAGCTAGTTTCATGACATCTTCATAACTTAATATCTCACCAATTGGTCTAGTCTAGATCACTCAATGGACCTAGAATTTGACTTTCTCAAATGAGAATTGTGAAGCTATGAAATGACATGTCTCATTTCAGGATTTAGGTAAGCATTATGTAATTCATACATAGTGAACTTGAGACAGAAGAGGTTAAATGGTTTGTTCTTACATTGTTTCTAAAGGTGCACTGGTCAATTCAGTATCTTCGAAAGATACACTAAAAGAACTTTAGAGTTCCTAACTCTCTATGCCTCGTAACCAGAATTCATAGATTCTTCCAACAATCATACTGGGTTTAATAGTCTGTTGATCTTTAGATTGTGAATATATCGTTTTAACCAAACCAGAAGAGTTTATTCACGCACATCTACATTTGTCCCTTCATATATTGTTTGGTTTAATTAAGGACTATAAGACTATTGAATATCATAAGTCTTCAATCAAACTATAAAGGAATGAAAGAACGTTTCAACGTTTATTAATTTAATCAGCAAATTACAATAAGGACTTATGAAAGATTTATATATTACATCAATATGTAAATAAATAATTTTCATGTAGACATCTCTGCCAACATTATAAACGTTGTTATTTTGCAATGAAATAAAATAAAGACCATCAAACAATGTATCATAACCAATAATTTTAGATTTATTCAATAATGTGAAACCATTATCCAAAAATTTAAACGCATAACCATAAGGCACAAGTCTTGAAACTCAAATTAAATTCCTTGGTAAACTAGGAACATAAAAAGTATTTTCCAAATGCAAAACAAATTCAGTACATAAATCAATTTTCAAGAACCGCACGTGAGCTCATCTTTCCTCTTGAAAAGATGTAGTGCTCACTTCCCACTAGCTTCCGTCGCATATGTATATCCTGCAAGGTATTTAAAACATGTATTGTAAAACCAAAGTCAAGCCACCCGGTACGATTACCAACATCAGTTAGATTAATTTCAAAACATACACACAATAGTTGAGTACCTTTGTTTTCCAACCAATCTTTGAACTTAGAGAATTCTTTCTTCATGTGTCCCTTCTTCATGCAAAAAGAAGCACTTTGACTCTTTCTTACTGTCTGGTTTGACAGAGATCTTTCCTTTGTCCTTGGCACAAATTTTTTCCCACCCTCTTTCATAACCAATCTCTGCACTTCTTGAACACACATGGTCATAAACTCATTGCTTGACCATTTATCTTTGTATGTGTTATAAGAGATCTTAAATGGGCCAAACTGCTAGGGCAGAGTGCACAAAATAAATTGAACTAGAAAGGTTTTTGATATTTCGACTTCTAAAAATTTAAGTTGAGCCGCAAAATCTCTCATGTGTATGATATGATCACGCACACCTCTTAATCCGATAGACTTCAAGACGAGGACTTCATAATAAGGTACTAGCAAAAGCCTTATCCAAAGTAAAAAATTGCTCATCTATTTCTTTCACTAGGAGACGAATGTTGTGATATTGCTCATTCAACCCCAAATTCCAGCAGATATTTTGGTCCTTATGAACATAAGGCATTGATACAACTTTTATAAAGATCAACCTGATTTGGGGTACTTTCCTATGTGACTGAGGGAGGTCCGGGCTTCCTTATGGCATAGTCAATGTCCATCCGTCTCAATTGAAGGAGACTCTTTTACACCTTAAAAATTGACCATTTGAGTTTAGGAACATCACATTTAGTATCAGAGTAACACATACAGTTGAATACCTGCGAAGTACATAAATTAACATGTTTATTCAATATGTTTTGAAGAAAATAACTAAATCATGTTTTACCAATGTAAAAACATGTATAATCAATGAATCTAGAGACAAACAACTTGCCAGTGGCCTACAGTTTTAATTCAAATAGCTTCACACGTTATTGATAAAATTATTAAAATATGTTCATTTTTCTAATTCTTGTGGGTTAATTAGAAAATATAGTTTGATATTCTATCCTAGTTAATTATACAAATATTACAAAATTATTGTGGGTAAATTCTATAATATTGTATAATAAAGCATAACTATTATTTATGTGATTTTAATTCTAAATAACAGTTTAAATTAATCAAACATGTTGTGATTATTTTATAATTAATTCAGATAATATAAATCATTAAACAATATAACGAAGAATATTGTGCTATTATTAATTTGCTATACATTAGATGCATATAACCTTAAGAGATGATAAAACAATAATATATTTGATTACAAAAATACTTAGATATATTGAATTTACAATATCAACTTTATATATATTCGTTATCCCAATATCTATAGCTTAAAATGCACAAGTGCATCTACAACTTGAACATAATAAAATTAATTAAATATTATATGCATCATTTTTTTAATGTTTATATGCATCATTGTTTACTTACGTTTTCCATGCAAAAAATATACATAATAAATATAGATACAGTACACGGGCCTGAATAAAACTTATAAGGACTAATGAGTTTGAGTGAAATCAAGCCTTATAATAAATGGCCCAAAGAACTTAACATTCAAACTATAAACGACAAGAAGTCATTTTTAAAAAAAACGACAAAATCTTTTAAAGCGACGGCAGAGAACAAATGATATGTCGTTTCGCGTCGTCTTCAACCTCATTTCAAGATCTGATTCGTTCTCCTCATATTAACATTAAATTAAATTACTCAAAAGGCAAAAGAATCAAAAAACAAGTTTCAAAAAATTTCCATAAAAATTATTACATTTCAACGTCAAAAACACAAAAATATAAACACACAAGATCAATGACTATTTTAAAAACAAGGTGAACTTTATGAGAGGTTCTGAAACCAAATGTTAGAACTTATTATACATACTAAATGTGTTCTAACAATATGAACACGTAAATGCGGAAGCGAAAAAGCTCGGTTTACCTCCTGGCCATTATTATGATTTTCGGAAGCGACTTTGGTGCGGGTGGAGATCGAACCCAAGACTTCCTAACTGAAGTCGTGTGGTGATACAACTACGCTATCTTAGTTACCATCGAATTTCAATTCTAAAAGTAGTGATGTGGTCGCAAAAACTATATTAAGTTTAGGAGTTAGAGTATTGACTTCACTTAGATCTCTTCTATATAATAAGATATAATCCACGTAAATGAGCAAATAAATCACATACATGAAAGAAAACTTAGTGTACATGAAAGTATTTGACTTACATGACATAAACTCGAGGGTGATTAGTTTTTTGAAAAGTCATTGGAATCAAGCTATGGGTACTTGTTTTAAGTTGTACAATGCTTTTGTTCAAGTTATATGCATATGTAGGAGACGCAGTGTCTAAATTCGCTCTCTTTTTAAAACTCTGTATAGTAGAACTTTCAAACATTATTGTCTTTACTACTGGATTGAATGTCGCAGTGTAGTCAATTCCTGCAACTTGGGTGTTTCCTCAACATTCTTTTTTGTGTAGCATATCCACTCATATCTATTAAGCTTCTTGTTTAATATCAGATGTGATGCAACAATAGACGCGACGCCGTCACATTCAAAAATTCATAGTTGAAAGTTTTAGATGCGACAAGTTGCATCGAAGGGTCTACAACTATCATATGCGACAATTTGTATGCAACAAACTACACCTATAATGCAAACAAAACAACCTTTAATTTTGACGATAAACAACTTTTGATGCGACAATTCGCATTTAAAAGTCTTCCCGCCAATATTGTTTTTATGCGACAAGTTGCAACAGAATGTATTCCCTCCAAATTAAAGAGCATTTAAAAGTCTTCCCGCCAATATTGTTTTTAGGCGACAAGTCGCATCAGAATGTCAATATAGGACTATCGACTTGGATGCAACAAGTCACATCCACTAGTTTTTTTAAAATATTTTTTTTGCTTGTATTCGTTATATATTAATTTTACTATTTAAAATAATAATTCGAGTTAGAAAGTCAAATTAAAATTAAACATAACTGAAATTGCTTTACAATATGAAACACTGCCAATTGCTCAAGTATATCTTACGCATTTAATTTTTTTTAGTTTTGGACGTCTCTCATTGCAGCTTGTGTAATAATCAATGCTTTTCCTCGTTATGTGAGAATTAGACAAGTATCGACAATGATCTTAATACACAATTTTGTTTCTCACTTTCACAAATGGTGAATCAACGTTGCATATAGGAAACATAAGATATCATTGGCTCCATCGCGTACTTGGAATCAAATCTCACACATTTTTTAGGTCTTCAACAACAAATTGAAGAAACACATCCATGTCTTTTCTAGGTGAATTTGGCCCTAGAATTAGAAGCGTTCGTATCAAATACTCTTTCTTCAAACACAACCATGGTCGCAAATTATATCCAATCAATACCACAATTCACGTGTTAGACGATACTCATTTCCCTAAACGGGTTGAATCCGTTGGAAGCTATCCAAGTCACTTTCGTGACTCTGTAGCAAAATCTGAGTACTTCTTTTCTAGATTCTTCAATTCCATCTAGTCAGCAAGATGTCGCAAGTACATTTTTCTCTGACACATTCTATGGCATGCCACTTCATTCGTATGGACGTTTCTCGACATGCGTACAACAGTTTCAATCGGTCTTCCAAAGTAAAATACTGCAATATCTTGTGGGTAATTTTCTACTGACAACCTTACATCTGAACCCATTGCGAATTGGAAAAACATCGCGTTTTTTAAGCTCTTTTTTGCAATAGGATACAATCATTAGTGAAAAATCGACCATCTCATACCCAATTCCAAAATGCCTAAGTTTTGCCTTTGCATCATAGTGTTTTTCTGGAATACGATTACCAACAGGAAGTGACTTCCTCAAAAGCTGTAAAAGTTTGGCGAACGACTTTTTCGTCTAATGGTTTGTAACTTTTATGTGCATCAATGAACCCAAGAATGACAATCTTGAAAATTCTTTGCGTCCAATGTACAATTCTGCCTTGAACCTCTGAAAAGAGATCTTCTATTTGTTCATGACATCTTCATAAATTAATACTTCACACATAAATCTTGACTACATATTATATAGTAAATCTATAACTTTGACATTCTTAAATGAGAGTACAAAAGCTATGAAAATACATGTCTCGTTTCAAAATTGAAGTAAGCATGATGCAATTCATACTCAGTGACTTTAAGATTGAAGTTATATAGTTTATTCTTTCACTCTATCCAGAAGTAACTGGTCAACTCAGTATCTTCATAAAATATTAGGAAAAACTATAGAATCCTAACTCTCTATATCTCATAACTTGACATCATAAGTTCTCATAACAATCATACTAAGATCAATAGTCCTTTGATCATGAGATTGAAAATATATTGTTTTAATGAAACCATGAAGAGTTCTTCGTGTGGATCAGTATTTTTCTCTTCATATGCTGTTAGGTTTGCTTCTGGATTAAAAACTAATTTTTATCATATAGCTTCAAACAAGAAATAAAATGAATAAATTTTTTAACTCTTTATTTATTTATTCCACAGTTACAAGCAAGAGTCTTTCAAACTTGATTACATCAAATATACATAAGCAAAAATTATTACACTTCTTATGGACATCTCTTACAACAAAGTTCATGGTTGAAACAAGAAAATGTAACCATTGTGAAAAATCTGGACACTTGCGAAAGATCTGCTACAAGTGGCTTGAGAAAAACAAAGGTTATCGTAATCTCAAAACTAACTGTGCAATTATATCTGCTACTGGTAAAAATTCTTTTAGGTACTTAACCTAACTAATAAGTCTAACGGTTGACCAAACTTTTCATATGAGTTCAAATAGAGAAGTCTTTAATGACTTCTCTGAGTCCAACAATAAAACAGAATCATGGGAAATAATAACTCATGTGAACTTGTCTAAGGTCAGGTATATCCCTGGAATCAAGAGAAAAATAATTTCTCATGGAGTTTATGATGTAAATATGTTGCTTAGTACGACACACTAAATGTATACAAAGACAAAAAAAATTGTCATGCCATGCACTAAGGTCTCTCGACTTTATATTATGAATAGATTCTTTTGCACTAGTGTGTTAAACATTGTTGCAGTTGTTGAGGCTAATTTATTAGTGTTCGTAGAGATACCTACAAGAAGATTATTTATTACATATCGATGTAATATAAATCGTTCATATGTCTTTATCGTAATTTGCAGATTAAATTAATAAAAGTTGAAACGTTCATTCATAACTTTTTCGTTTGTTTGAAGATTTATGATATTAAATGGTGTTATAGTTCTTAATCAAACCTAACAATATATGAAGAGACAAATGTAGATTTGCTTGAACAAATCTTCATGGTTTGGTTAAAATGAAATATTCACAATCTAAAAATCAACGAACTATTGATCCTAGTATGATTGTCGGAAAAATCTATGATGTCTGGTTATGAGGCATAGAGAGTTAGGAATTCTATAGTTCTTCTAGTGTATCTTCCGAAGATACATAATTGACTAGTGCACCATTAGAGACAATGTAAGAACAAACCATTTAACGTCTTCTGTCTCAAGGTCACTATGTATGAATTGCATCGTGCGTACCTTAATCCTGAAATGAGACATATCATTTAATGACTTCAATATATTCATTAGAGAAAGCTACACTCTAGATCCAAGTTTGTGAACTAGATGCGCTCTATTGGTGATGTATTGATTTGTGAAGTTGACATGAGTATTCTTTGTGAAGTTCTCATAGATATGGAATTAATGTACAAGATTGCTGAAATGCAATGTATATCACCTCATTCTTTTTTACTTAGATTGTGAATAATTGTACCGCGGTATCAAAAATTAAGTAGCGTCTTTATTTGGATGAAACAATGTGACTTTTTTGCTCATTGTCAATACATTGTTTCTAACTTATTCACAGGTAACAAAGGATTTGAGTAAATAACAACTAGAAGGATAAAATGTTAATTTTATAAAGCCCGTGTAGGTGATGATATTCATGAAAGGTAATCATTCGATAATATTTAATGGATCCGCTCATCAAAAATGTAGATTTTTTAGTAGAAAATATATTCATTTGAACCGAGAGATTTTTAGTGTCCACTCTTTAGTGGAGTCAGTTGACATTAAACTAGGCTTGGAAAAGTTTATGAACTTTGAGTCTAAGAGTCCTAGTTAAAGCTTTGTTCATTTAGTTCCATGAGGTCACTCACTATCACAAGTTCTTATAGTAGAGCTTGTTAAACTAGAAGCTAAGTCGAAATAAATTCAATTGTTGAACTAGACGTATTTTCCGTATAATGATCTAAAGAGTATTTTCATCCTTAAGAATAATTTATGTAAAACGTCAAAATTAGATTTTGAATTTTCTCACAAATTAATTTAAAGTCACACGGCTGAAAATTGGTTTTCATGCTTAGTGAATTAAATTTTGTGACATGTTATTGTATGGGCAATAATAAGAAGGCTTTCCCGTAATTTGTTATGAACAAATTAGGAAGTAATTATGTGTTTGTAGACACCCATATGGCAGACCACTTTACATCAAGGGAGGGAGACAAATATCTTCTATTTTTTGGTGCATTATTGCATATTGGTAATTGCCCAAAAGAAAAGAGGAAATGAATTTCTTTGAGAAGGAAACAAATGTGCTAAGTGAGGAAACAAATTTCCCTCACTTATGACCTATGTTGGCCGGCCATGTAGAAGAGAAAGGGAGGACGAAATCAAATATTTTGTCATGTATACACAATAGGAAATGGTAATTACATTTTCTTGTATTTCCTTTTCCTATAAATAGAGCCTTACATAGATATGTGAAAAAACGTTTTGGTCGTGCTCTCTCTCTTCTAGCCGACCACTTCTCTCCCTCTCTCTCTAAAATATTCTTTTATTTTGGCACCTAGATCTTCACTTGATCTAGAGAATTACCTAAAGATCCAAGAAGTTTTCTTGGTTCATATTGTTTAATAGTGCCCACTCACTAAACTCTTCAAACGCTCGAACACTCTAGTGGTAAAATATTTCGTGGTTGCTCGATCATGCAAAGACGAAAGGCAGCGAGACAAGGAGAAGGATCTTCATAAAAGAAGAGACTCCAAGATCAAGCAACAAGAGAAACTTTAGTATTCAAGTATTTAAATAATATTTTTAAATATATGCATGTTCATGGACTTTGCCTAGTTTAGTAAAAATTGTTTTACTAGTAAATAATTTTTTTATATTATGCCATTAATGTGATAATGATAATTCTTTCTTAATCCTAAACCTATTTCAACAATTAGATACCCAACGATGTCAGCATAAATTAGGGCACATGAGTCAGGAAGGAGTATAAAACCTAAACCACCAAGGATTGTTGGTTTAGATCAACTTGTCTGACCATCCTTTCTGTGAGCCATGTGTATTCCAAACAAGGACTTATTTATCTAAAAGCATACTAGAGTATAACCATGCAAAATTGTGTGCCCTTAGTCACATGAGACATGGTGGGAACAAATACTTATTTGCATGGTGCAAATACTTATTTGTTTTCAAAATTTAAGGATTGGAAATTGTAGGGGATTTCGCAACTGATCATTGTCCTCTCGTATGTATCCTTGAAGAGAATCAGTCTGATAAACATTTGGAAGAATTAAGGACTAAAAATGGTATTGAATTCATTAGCACATATTTGAATTTTTCTATGATGAGAGTTGAATCGTAGGACACAAAATAGTCAGGTCAATCTCTCAGCAAAATGGTGTTGCTGAGAGAGTTAGAAGCCTTTTATTCACTTATGTATTGACCAAGTTATTTAAGAGAGAAGCTTTAGCTACAACCAAGATTATTCCTTATAGAAATATGGAGCGGTGGGAAGCCTGAGATTATTCACCTTGGGATATTTGGTTGTGATGCTTATGCACAAAATTGGAGGTAAATTAGATCTCATGTACTGAAGAGAAATGTGTTTTCTTAGGTCAGCACCAATAGCATGGGGCAAGGGGATATAAGACGTGAGAAAAAGGCTCAATGAGGATTAAATAATCATTAACCGATATGCTATTTTTTATAATAGTTCATTTCCTTGTATATGTTCGAATTTATTCGTTGGGTATGAGGAAGGGAGATGGCCGAATAATTAGATACCCAACGATTACATATACAAGGAAACGATTACATATATGCTATTTAAGTTAGGTCAAACCTATGACCTAATCACTTAATTTATTCGGCCATCTCCCTTCCTCATACTCGGCCATGTACTTTTATTTTATTCTCAAATTCTTTTGATTTATTTCTAAATTCAATTAATTTAGAACTCTCATTTATTAATGACATTTCATTAAATAATTTCATACTTATCAAATAAGTACGAAATGAGAAAAAAATTATTTTCTTCCTTTGCTTATTTGAATCATTCAAATGTATTATTATCAATATAATTATACAACACGATTCATTAAATAATTGTAACAATAATTAACTAATTATTTACTTAGCTACTTAGAAAATAACTTTTTCAATATAAATCACAATTTATATTCAATGAGTAAATCAATTATTCTAGTTCATTTAATCTCTTCTAAGTGGGTATAATTGAGACCTTATGGACCCATATGAACAAAGTTTTAGAATAAAGATCGGACTCAAAAGTTTACACACCTTTTTCGTCTTTTAATTATTAATATTAGTCGATTCCACTAATGGACTAATACTGAAACTCTCTAAGTTCATATGCGTATATTTTCTGTTTGATGTGATAAAACAATTCTTCGCACGATCCATTGAGTACTTTACGATATTACCCTTCATGTGTATCATTGACTCAGAGGAATGTAAAATTACTGTTTTACCCCTTGAGTTATTATTTCACTAATTCCTTTGTTATTTGTGAATGAGAAAACCATAGAGTGAGATGTGTTTACATGTCACATGTTTTAATCAAAGAATGTTCTTATTCGATGAATACCTTACTAGGTTTATTCATTCACACTCTTATAACAAAGCATAGTGTTATACTAATGCATTTGCATTGTTTCAACATGAATTCCATATTTGTGAATCACATAACCCAATATGACAATGTTATGACACCAATCGTCGAGTTAGATGCAACCATAACTTAGTCATTGCCCATTGACAAATCAAATGTCACAAGGTGTCATATCAATTATTCATTCACTTTAGGATTCAGTTAAGTACCAAAGTACCCCTCGTATGTGATCTTGAAGCTTCGAGTGATTAAACGATTTTATCTCGAGCTTCTAAGTATCACTGGTCTTGTTCAATATCTTCTACAAGATATCAAGAATGAAATCACGGAGTCTCAACTCTCTATATCATAATATGATATATCATGATTCATTTCAACAATCATAACTTAGATTCGGTTGCTCTATCGATCTTAAGATTGCGAACAAATGTTTTAAACTCGTCACAATGGGCTATCTTGTCAAGTCTATACTTAGCACCCCTTTTGTTGATGACAGTTTCACAGAGTAGCATGCATACATAAAAACAAACATAATAAAGAATGCATATTTATTTATATTAATGTTTCAGCAAAATTAAATACAAATGTATTTCAATGTCTAATATCTCCTTTGTGGGCACCAATCCCAACAAACTCCCACTTGACTCAAATGAGATATGAATGATCCTTCAATCTCAATCCTTCTAGGTGTCCCTCGAAGGCTTTACTCGTTAAATGCCTTGTGAAGAGATCCGCAACTTGTCTAACGTTGAGATCTTCACGACTTCAGCGTCCCCTCTGTGAACGATATCTCGTACCAGGTGATACTTGCGCTCTATGTGCTTAGAGCGCTTGTGACTTCTTGGCTCCTTACAATTAGCGACAGCCCCACTGTTATCACAATAGAATGTGATGGAATCACTTGCAGTTGGAACTACTTCAAAATACATAAGGAATTTCCTCAGCCACACCGCCTCCTTTGCAGCCTCACCAGCTGCCACATACTCAACTTCCATGGTCGATTCAGCAACACAAGATTGCTTTATACTCCTCCAGACCACGGATCCACCATTTAGGGTGACGTGGACTTCTTGGAATCCTTATCCGCTTGAAAAGAGGAGTCGGTATATCCCATCATATTTAGGTCACCACCCGAGTATGTAAGCATGTAGTTTCTCGTTCTCCGAAGATACTTGAGAACATGTTTGACAGCAACCCAGTGCTCGGGTCTAGGGTTTGACTGAAACCTACTCACTACGCCCACTACGTAACAAATAGCTGGTCTCGTGCAAAGCATAGCGTACATGAGACTTCATACGGCTGAAGCGTAAGGAATATGTCTCATGTCCCCAACTTCTTGAGGAGTCTTGGGAGACTGCTCACTTGAGAGATGCACTCCATGTCTGAAAGGTAGCTACCCTTTCTTGGAGTCTTGCATACTGTAGCGATCCATGATCTTATCAATATATGATACTTGAGAAAGCGCCAACTTCCGGTTCTTCCGATCTCTAAAGATCAGAATACATAGAATATAAGCCGCTTCTCCTAGATCCTTCATCTCAAATTGCTTGGACAGCCAGATCTTAACCTGTGATAACTTTCCTACATCATTCCCAATGAGTAGTATGTAATCTACATATAGTACTAAGAAAACCACTTTTCCATTGTTCATCATCTTATAAACGCGTGGCTCATCTACTGACTAATCAAAGCCGAGCCTTTCACAGTCTCATCGAATATAATATTCCACGATCTAGATGCTTGCTTCAGTCCATAAATGGACTTCAACAATTCACAAACCTTGTCTTCCTGAGCTTTCTCCATGAACCCATCTGGTTGAGCCATATATATGCGCTCATCAAGACTTCCATTCAGAAATGCAGTCTTGACATCCATATGCCAGATTTCATAATCTAGGGCGGCATCTATGGATAGAAGAGTACAGATGGACTTCACCATCGCGACTGGCGAGAAGGTATCCTTATAGTCGATACCTTCCTTCTGTGTGAACCCCTTCGCCACAAGTCGTGCTTTAAATGTCTCAACATTTCCATCCGGTCCTCTCTTCTTCTTGTAGATCCATTTATACCCAACAAGCTTGATGCATCGTTGACATACATCGAATACATTTCAACGTTCATGACTTCTTGCCATAGGTTTTCTTCAGAACTCTGCATTGCCTCGGAAAATGATTCTGGATCATCTTCATCGTGATATGCGACAGCAGTGAAAGTCTCTCTGATACCCATGTATTGATCATATTGTCTTACAATCCTGTTACTGTGATGAATCACACGAGGCTCTTGTTCCGAATGTGGTTCTTCCACTGTCGGTATAGGACTAATCCTATATTGTGGACTATCAGCTACTTCACCCAACAACACCTTTAGAACAAGTCTGCTTCTCGGTATAGAATGTTTCATATAGTCTACTTCCAGAAACCTGATGTTCTAACAAACGTTTTCTTATCAGCAGCACTATAGAATATGTACCCTTTCATTTCCTTAGAATATCCCACAAAAAGGCATACTTCTGAACTAGCTAACTTGCTAGTCTTTTGTCTCAGCACATATGATGGACAACCCCAGAGACGGACGTGGTGTAAAATAGATTTTCTACTACTCCATCTCTCATAGGGAGTACTAGAGAGCGTTTTTGACGGAACCTGGTTCAGAACGTAAGCTGCCGTTTCAAGGGCATATCCCCTGAACGAGTCGGGAAGCGATGAGTAACTCATCATCTATCTCACCATATCTAGCAGAGTTTGATTCCTTCTCTCTGACACACCGTTTTGTTGTGGAGTACCAGGTGTGGGAAGCTGAGAATGAATGCCTTCTTCTCTAAGAATATCTTTGAACACTGCAGACAAGTACTCTCCCCCTCGATCTGAGCGAAGGGTTTTGATCTGTTTCTCTGTCTGCTTCTCAGCTAATGCCATATACACTTTGAACATTTCAAGGGTATCTGACTTATGTCGCATAAGGAAGACATGACCAAACCTTGAGTAGTCATCAGTGAAGGTTACAAAGTATTCGTAACCTCCTCTTGCCTGGATGTTGATTGGACCACATACATCACTATGTATGAGTTCCAACACCTACGTGGTTCTTAGACCCTTTCAAGAGAAAGGTATCTTTGTCATCTTACCCTCGAGACAGGATTCACACGTGGGCATATTTCCCACGGTTAGAGACTTCAAAGGACCATCATTTGTTAACCTCTTAATCCTATCTAGGCTAATATGTCCAAGACGAAAGTGCCATAGATATGTGTCGTCTGTTTCATCACTACGAAACGTTTTACCCTTTCCGAGTGAATCTCTATTCACTTCGGTATCCAAAATTATCGGCTCATTTGGATATAGATAGTAAATAGAATCTACACGATGAGCTTCAGTAATAAAAGAACCATTAACAAAAATCTCAATAAGATTATTGATCTTAAAATTAAAACCATGTTCTTCTAAACGACCAAAAGAAATCAAATTCTGGCAAAAATCTGGAACATAATAAACATTATTCAATAATAATGTTTCGTTTCCAAACTTGAGCTGCATGGTCCCGACAGATCTTGCTCTGCCCTATGTTCCATCACCCCAGTTGAACGTGAACTCCTAATCACTTCAGCTCATATTTTTCCTAAAACCATTCAAATTACACACGAAATGGTTGTTGGCAGAGATACCCACAAGAAGATTGTTTATTTACATATTGATGTAATATATAAATCTTTGTAAAGTCCTTATTGAAAGATTGTTTATTTACATATTGATGTAATATATAAATCTTTGTAATTTGCTAATTAAATTAATAAAAGTTGAAACGTTCATTCATTTCTTTTTAGTTTGATTGAAGATTTATGATATTCAATAGTCTTATAGTCCTTAATCAAACCAAACAATGTATGAAGAGACAAATGTAGATTTGCGTGAAGAAACTCTTCATGGTTTGACTAAAATTATATATTTGCAATCTAAAGATCAGCGGACTATTGATCCCAGTATGATTGTTGGAAGAATCTAGGATGTCTGGTTACGAGGCTTAGAGAGTTAGGAACTATATAATTCTACCAGTGTATCTTTCGAAGATACTGAATTGACCAGTGCACCTTTAGAGACAATAGAAGAACAAACCATTTAACATCTTCTATCTCAAGGTCACTACGTATGAATCGCGTCATGCTTACCTAAATCATGAAATGAGACATGTCATTTCATAGCATTAATACTCTCATTTGAGAAATTCAAATTCTAGGTCCAATGTGTGATCTAGACAAGGCCTATTGGTGAGATGTTAATATATGAAGATGTCATGAACCAACTTTCTGAAGTTCTCATAGATATGGAATTCATGTACAAGATTGTTGAAATGCAATGTATATCACCTCATGCTTTATTCCTTGGATTGTGAATAAATGAACTACGCATTGTCCAAATTTAAGTAGCGACTTTATTTGGATGAAACAATGTGACTTGTTAGCTCCTCATCAATACATTGTTTCTAACTTATTCACGAGTACTAAAGGAGTTGAGGAAATAACAACTAGAAGGGTAAAATGGTAATTTTATAAATCCCAACTAGTTGATGATATTCATGAAGGGTAAACATAGATAACATTCAATGGATCCGCTCAATATAATTAAGTTGAACTTCAGTAGAAAATAAATTCATTTGAACCGAGTGATTCGCAGTGTCGACTCTTTAGTGGAGTCAGTCGACATTAAGCTAATACTCGGAAAAGGTTTGAGAACTTTTGAGTCCGAGTATAGAAGCTCAAGCTTTGTTCATTTGGATCCATAAGGTCACTATTACAGGTCATTAGAGTAGTATTGTTAGACTAGAAGCTAAGTCAAAATAAGTTTAAGTGTTGAACTAGACTTTTTCTCGGAAAATGTCTAAAGGGTATTTTTGTCCACAAGGACATAAAATGATGTGAATGTCAAAATAAGATTATGAATATTTTCATTTAATGAAAATATAAATTATTTTCTAAAACCGAAAAGTCGTATGAGGCATTATGAATTAAATTTCGTTATTTGTGCAATTATAATTCTACTATGGGTATTTTAAGAATTGTCTTAAAAGAAATAAGGAAGCATCTAGATGCTCCCTCTCCCTAGGTAGAATTCGGCCAACATAGCATCAACGAGGAGAGTTTTATTTCATTTTTCTCATAAGGATAATTACCCAAAAGAAAAAGGGAAATGAATTTCCTTAAGAAGGAAACAAATGTGCTAAGTGAGGAAACAAATTTCCTCACTAATGCAACATCATGGCCGGCCAAACAATGAGGGAAAGGGGAAGGGAAAATCAAATATTGTGTCATGAATACATTATTCATTCATGAATGAATAATTGACCTTTATAGATTTTTCCTTCTCCTATAAATAGAGCCTCACATAGAGATGTGAAGGTTAATCTTTTTTCTTCTTCTCTCCCTATTGTGGCCGATCCTCTCCCTCTCTCTCTCTACAAAATAGTCTTATTATTTTGCACCTAGATTCACATTCAATCTAGAGAATTAGCTTATGATCCAAAAATTGTTCTTAGTTCATATGGTTTAATTGTGCCCACACACAAATCCTTCCAAAACCTCTATAGACTCTTGTAATAGAAATCTTAGTTTTCTCGAGTTCAAGATTGGGTGTGAAGGTGACGAGCGAGCCAAGGAAGAAGGTCTACCTTTCTCGAGACGCTTCAAGAACGAGCTACAAAGAAAGGTTCGTGTTCTAGTAAATTAAATAATGTTTTTAATGTATAACATGTATATGCTTTTTTCTAGGTTAGTAAAATTGTTTTACTTGAAAAAGAAAATTTTAAATTCCGCCATTAATTTGATTAATGTTAAATTTTTATTTAACCCTAGACCTATTCCAACAATGGTCAGAAGCCCTGCAATCTAAAATCCAGGGCGACGCCTTATTTTTCACGTAACAAGCTTGAGTGACAAAGACCATACGTGTCCCCTTGATGCTCTTGAGGTAGGTAGGACATTTCCTCCACCAATGGCCAGCCTCTCCGCAATGGTGACATTTGTACTCTGGCTTGTTCACCTTTGCGATGCCTTTTCCTTAGCATCCAAAGCCTTCTTGTAAGGCTTCTTGGAACCCGTTGGATTGGCGTTTTTGGGTCTTCTCACCATCCTCTTAGAACCCGAAGTCGAGGCTCTATGTTCAGCAACATTGACCTCCCAGACTTCTTCTTGTTCTCAGGGAGAAGTCCCTTGATAGTCTGTAACTCTTTCATAAGCTCAATCACTGTGTAGTCGAGCTTGTTCATGGAGTAATTCAGACGGAAGCTATCGAATGAGTTCGTCAGAGTTTCCAAGATCATGTCTATCTTGGCCTCTCCATCGATCTCAGGACCTAAAATCTTCATGCCGTTCAGGTCACCCATGATCAGTAGCATGTGTTCCCAAACTGAAGATCTTGGCTTCATCCTGCAGTTTATAAAACACCGGTATAGCTTGTTGTCTCGCATTACGCCCATGACATCCAAACATCTCATGGAGATTGTATAGCATGTCTTGTGTTGTGGCCATGTCACGATGAGATTGCTGCAACACGTTGCTCATAGATGCTAAGATGTAGCATCTAGAGATTTCATCGGACCTCATCCACGCTTCATAGGCGTCCGTGTGCTCTTTACTCGACTCAGCACTCGTAGGAAAGGGACATGGGGTCGTGAGAACATACTTGTACTTTTCCACCGTTAGTACGATGGGGATGTTACGTTTCCAGTCAACATAATTCTCACCCTCGAATTTATTTGAACTTAAAATCGTTTGTAGTGGATTAAAAGACATTTTGCTGAAAACATGAATAAAATAAATAACTTTAGTTTGTGCTACTCTTTCGAATTATATGCAGGCATGAATAATCCTAATATGGTGAGGAAAGCGTTTAAATAATTCGTGGTATTATGAACATCAATAGTTAATTACTTTTCCTATGGGGAAACCGTAATTAACCGCCTTTCATCAATCTTTAATCATGTCACTTTGAAGATGGTTCTATTGGCATAGGTGCCCATAAGAATATTGTTTATTTACATATTGATGTAATATATAAATCTTTATAAAGTCATTATTGTAATTTGCTGATTAAATTAATAAAAGTTGAAACTTTCATTCATTCCCTTTTAGTTTGATTGAAGAGTTATGATATTCAATAGTCTTATAGTCCTTAATCAAACCTAACAATGTATGAAGAGACAAATGTAGATTTGCGTGAACAAACTCTTCATAGTTTGGTCAAAATGATATATTAACAATCTAAAGATCAATAGACTATCGATCCTAGTATGATTGTTGAAAGAATCTATTATGTCTGGTTACGAGGCATAGAGAGTTAGGAACTCTATAGTTCTTCCTGTGTATCTTTCGAAGATACTGAATTGACCAGTTCACCTTAGAGACAACGGAAAAACAAACCATTTAACCTCTTCTGTCTCAAGGTCACTATGTATGAATTGCATCATGCTTACCTAAATCCTGAAATGAGACATGATATTTCATAGCATTAATACTCTCATTTGAGAAAGTCAAATTCTAGGTCCATTACGTGATCTAGACTAGGCCAATTGGTGAGATATTGAGTTATGAAGATGTCATGAACCAACTTTGTGAAGTGATATGGAATTCATGTAAAAGATTGATGAGATGCAATACATATCACCTCATGTTTTATTACTTTGATTGTGAATAAATAAACTGCGCAGTGTCCAAAATTAAGTAGCGACTTTATTTGGATAAAACAATGTGACTTGTTAGCTCCTCGTCAATACATTGTTTCTAACTTATTCACAAGTAGTAAAGGAGTTGAGGAAATAACAACTAGAAGGGTAAAATGGTATATAAACCCCATCTAGTTGATGACATTCATAAGGGTAACCATGGATAACATTCAATGGATCCGCTCAATATAATTAAGTTGAATGTGAGTAGAAAATAAATTCATTTGAACCAAGAGATTCTCAGTGTCAACTATTTAGTGGAGTTAGTTGATATTAAGCTAATACTCGGAAAAAGTTTGTGAACTTTTGAATCGAGTATAGAAGCTCAAGCTTTGTTCATTTGGATCCATAAGGTCACTATTACAAGTCATTAGAGTAGGATTGTTAAACTAGAAGCTAAAGTCAAAATAAGTTCAAGTGTTGAACTAGACTTTTTCTCGGAAAATGTCTAAAGGGTATTTTTGTCTACATCGACATAAATAGATGTGAATGCAAAATAAAATTTTGAATATTTTCATACGATGGAAATATATAATAGTGTCTAAAGCCAATAAGTCGTTTGAAGCATTATGAAATTAATTTCATTACTTGTGCAATATTAATTCTACAATGGGTATTTTTAAGAATTGTTTTAAAATAAATAAGGAAGCATGTAGAAGCTCCCCCCTAGGTAGAATTTCGGCCAAGAATCATAGATAGAAGGAAATTATTTCTAGAAATTCTTTTGTCTTTATAGGAAAGGGTATTACTCTTTCTTGATTTTCCTTCTCCTATATATAGAGCCTCACGTAGAGATGTAAAAAAAAGTTTTCTTGCTCTTGTGCTCTTAAGTTTAGCCGACCCTTCTCTCTCTCTCTCTTGAAAATACTTCTTTTATTTTGGCACCTAAGTCCTCATTAGACTTAGGCTTAATTAGCTCTCTAGCTCATAGCTTGTTCTTGAGCTATTGTATTTAATTGTGCCACACACAACTCCTTCTAAATCTCTATAGACTCTTGTAATATAAACTTTAGGTTTCTCGAGTTCACGTTTAGTCTTGAAGGAATCGAGCTAGAAAAGAAAATTAACCTTTCTCAAGATCCATCCAAATCAAAGATCAAGAAAGGTTAGTATTCAAGCTCTTAAATAATGTTTTAATTAAAACATGTATATACACTTTGTTTAGGTTAGTAAAAATTGTTTTACTAGTAAAAGAAATTTTTATATTCCGCCACTAATGTGTTAACCCTAGACCTATTCCAACACGTTCACATATGTGGAGACCCTGCTTAATCGTTTCTCTTTAATACTTAGTTCGTAACAGTTTGTTTAACTAAATGCTTCCGAAGAACTCCATTGAAGGGAGGACCACTATGTGTCACTCTTAGTTCATCATACATTTAGTTGATTAAACTCGTTTCGGGGACCTTGGGTTTCTTCAACGATAAACAAACCCTCCCACTTGGTTTTTGCAAAGAATCATATTCTTTTAAAATAGTTTACAATTGTTATAACTCTTTATTAATTATAAACTATATGAACAATTTATTTTAAAATGATGTTGGCGTTCTATCCTATATTACATGTGAAGTGATATGCAATGAGATTAAATAATTTAAAACATAAAATATTTAACTCATCTAATAGCCCATTTCTAAATACAACCCAAAAAGGAAATAAAATGAAGAAGAAACAATTTTAATCTTCGAATGCAAAACCGGCCAAGGGACCTTCCAACGCGTCATCAGATGTCTTGGGTTAGCCTCCACACATTCACAAACGTGCGGCCAAGCCCGAGGTGCTGCCTCCCTTGTCTTCTCGTCGTCGGATTACAATAAATTTAAATTATAATTAAATGTCCTCGCAAATTGAGGCTCACAATTTAAATAAATAAAATAAAACTAGGACGATAACCGGAAACAAAATCCTAGGGCCATTAAATGAGGATCCATCCATAAACACATTCACACAATCTACAACATTCACAATGTAATAAATAATCATACAAAAAGGTCAACACCAACTAGTCAAACAAATTTCAAAACTAGTCATTAAACTTAAATTTTAATGCCTTTAATTAGCTCTGATACCATTTGTTGGAATTTATTTAATGATTAATCAATTTAATCATATAACATATCTAAAATATGGCAGAATTATATAATTAGACCTAATATATTAAAAACTATTTTAATATATTTAAAAAACCTAGGCATTAATATTTATAGACATGTCAATAAACTATTTTATTCTAAACATGTTATTCAACAATTGAAAACACTATCAACTCATATAGACAATTTATATATATATATATATATATATATATATATACGTTGAGAATGACTTACAATTGAGATTGTAAACAATCCCGACATTGCAAGCTATCTCCTTAAGGCCTCATCGAGTCAAACAGGTGAACAAGGCTCGTCAGAATGGTTTTGAAGAAAACCAGCCGAATAAGGACAGTAGGCATGCCGGACAAGGATGCACGCCGGGTGAGGAGCCCGCCAACCAGGGCTGGACAGCGCCTGCGAATCGCTGGACAGTAGCTTCGCCGGAATGGCCTTGCGCCTGGGAGATCGGCGCCGAAAAATGAGCTTTTCCGGATTGGCCTTGCGCCTTGGAGATCATCGCCAGACAGGGGACCTGTGCGCCTGGGATCTCGCCGGATAGGGCCTGTGCGCCTAGGAATGTTTTGGCTGAATCCGTCGAGGCTTTGAATTCATTTTTAAAACATAATTTAAACAGAATTCAAATCACGCAAACACCATAAAATTGAATCGTAATAATTCAATTAGATTATATTGAGATTGAGAGGGTGGGCTCTTCTATGAACACTCGAGAATTAAGAGATCACACAACAAAGGAATAAAAACAAATTTTCATCATTGTTCTCTTTGAACATTATCGGCCGAGAATCACAAGAGGGGAGAGAGAGTGTTTTGGCCAAAAGTTTCCTTAGGTTAGCTTTGTGATTAGGGTTTTCTTAAACCCTTTATATAAGCAAGTTAAACGAGCTTAAGTTAGGTCAAACCTATGACCCAATTACTTAATTTATTCGGCCGTCTCCCTTCCTCATACTCGGCAATGTACTTTTATTTTATTCCCAAATTCTTTTGATTTATTTCTAAATTCAATTAATTTAGAACTCTCATTTATTAATGACATTTCATAAATAATTTCATACTTATATGAGAAAAAAATTATTTTCTTCCTTTGTTTATTTGAATCATTCAAATGTAATTATTATCAATATAATTATACACCATGATTCATTAAATAATTGTAACAATAATTAACTAATTATTTATTTAGCTACTTAGAAAATAACTTTTAAAATATAAATCACAATTTATATTCAATGAGTAAATCAATTATTCTAGTTCATTTAATCTCTTCTAAGTGTATATCATTGAGACCTTATGGACCCATATGAACGAAGCTTGAAAATAAAGATCGGACTCAAAAGTTTACAAACATTTTCCGTCTTTTAATTATTAATATTAGTCGAGTCCACTAAATGACTAATATTGAAACTCTCTAAGTTCATATGTGTATATTTTTTGTTTGATGTGATAAAAAAATTCTTCACACGATCCACGTATTACTATACGATATTACCCTTCATGTGTATCATTAACTCAAAGGAATGTAAAATTACCGTTTTACCGCTTGAGTCATTATTTCACTAATTCCTTTGTTATTTGTGAATGAGAAAAACATAGAGTGAGATGTGTTTATATGTCACATGTTTTAATCAAAGAATGTTCTTATTCGATGAATTCATGGCCTGGTTTATTCATTCACACTCTCATAACAAAGCATAGTGTGATACTAATGCATTTGCATTCTTTCAACATGAATTCCATATCTGTGAATCAGATAACCCAATATGACAACGTTATGACACCAATCGTCGCGTCAGATGCAACTATTTGTGGGCACCAATCCCAACAATATCTCCACTGAACAATATATAGGATCAGAACCTAATTCAATACCAATTATGGTTGAGCCTACGTACGTAGTTTATCAAAGACTAGTGCTAGACCTCTTACACCATCCACCTGACCACAATGATGATGATTTGCATAAGAGTACCTTAAAAGCTCAACTCGAAAAGGATTAGAATCTTACTACTGACTAAAGATAGAGTTAGAAGATATATAAAACCTTCAACTAGGTATTCTTATGCAAACCTTGTCTTTACTGTCTTAGTTGCCTCTTTAACAATACATGGTACTGAACCTGATTATTATATTGATGCCTTAAACTTTAAACTTAAAAAAAAGTGGCAAGATGCCATGGTTGAGGAAATGAATTCTCTACATGTTAACAAAACCATGGTTTTGGTTGAAAAACCTAAAACACGAAAATTGGTGGATTGTCATGGTTGTTCAAAGTTAAAGAGGGTTTGACTTAGACCGACCCTCTTAGATTCAAAGTTAAGTTGGTTATAGAGGGCTATACTTAGAGGGAAGAAATAGATTTCAATAAGATCTTTTTCTCCGTTAAAGTTCAAAACTATCAGGATTATGATATCCCTTGTATCAAGCTTAGATCCCGAACTTGATCAGTTAGATGTGAAAATTGTATTTTTATATGGTGATTTAGAAGAGGATATTTACATGACATGGCCTAAGGGGTTTACTAACAAAACCCATCATGAGTTTGTTTACCTCTTGAAAACGTATATGGGCTAAAACAACTCTCAGTGCAATGGTACAAAATGTTCGACTCTTTCATTCTAAGTAGTATTCGTTTTACTCGAAATAGTTATGACAGTTGCTTCTATTTTCATCGTTATATGTTGATCATATGTTTCTTGTTAATAAATATCTTGATAAATTTAACATATTGAAACAGGATTTGAATTATGTATTTGATATGAAAAATCTTGGTAAAGCCAGAAAAATACTTTGTATTACCATTTGAAAGAGAGAAATCACTTTTGGGTTAAATTTCATTAGAAACCTTAGTTAGAGAAAGTTGTATCTAAGTGTGGCATGTGAACTATAAGTCTCTATCTCTGTCACTTGTTGCACATTCCATTTTGAGTAAAATTTATTGTCCTGTTTCGAGAGACAAATTACTCAAAATTGAAAGTGTTCCCTACGATAATGCTATTAGTTCTCTAATGTATGTTATGATAAGCACAAGACCCGACTTGTCTTTTGCTATATTATTACTTACCCGTTTTATTTCAATCTTGGACTGAACACTAGCACGCACTTAAATGGGTAACTGCATAAATTAATAGTAATCAATCTTAGATTGTGCTATTGTTAGAAACTTGCACCCTATGAATTCATTGGAAATGTAGCTGTTGGCCTTTCAAGTGATCGTGACTCTAGAAAGTCAACTAATGTATATTGTTTCACTTTAGGTAGAAACTGTATTTTTTGGAAGTCAAATTTGCAATCCCTGATATTTTATCTACTGCTAAGTCCATAAAACAATGCCATTAGTGATGCTTCAGTGTGGTTGCATGGTCTTTTAAAAGAGGTCAAATTGATTAGTAGTAATAGTATAATTTATTTTGTTAGTTAGTCAGTATGCAATTAAGTAAAAATCATGTTTATCATGAATGCACTAAACATGTGAATGTCAAGTTCCATTTGATAAGTAACTTGATATCTAAAGATGTTGCTAATTTGTTGAAAGTGGATACTGAGGATAATCTAACAGATATGAGAACTAAAAAATTGTTACAAATTTTAAGTTTAAGCATTGTATTATTTTATTGTTTGTTGAATGATTATGTGTGCAGTTACCGGGCAGTGAAAGTCGTTGCATAAGCCATACACTATTAGAAGTCTTTGATCATCTAGGCAAGTGGACTTCAAGGTGGAGATTATTGAAATTGAAGCTCACATCATTTTCCAAATCCCAGCCCAATAGATGGAAACGACATGTAGTTTGAGTGATCGGTAGGCATAAAAGACATTCGACCTTGTTGCTCAATGTAAAGAGATTTTTTTGAAACGGATAATCTCATTAATAAACAGACGCGGCAAAAACCTTACAAGCAATCCGGAAAGAGGCCGGAACCTCATACACGAATAATTAGTCTGAAGTACTAATGAGAAGCAAAAGAAAGTAGAATCCGAACAAAGAGGGCGATGTGCTAATTGTAACTAAAACGTAGTCTAACAAAAACACTATCAGACCCCTTCAAAAGAGATCTTTTGCAAATCCGAAGCGCGCACCGAGCGTTGCCAACCCAAAAAAGGGCACTAACCCAAACATAGAGTAGACATAAATCATTTCTAATTTTCTCCTTTTTAACTTGAGAAAAAACCATAATTGCCTACCTCTAACTCCAAATCAAAATCCACTAAACCATAAACAACGAGACACAATAAACAACTATCTAAGCAGTCAAATAAAATTTGCTGCCAAAACTAAACTTTCAAAATAGACAACTCCAACTAAAATTCCTAACCCTTCATCCGGAAACCTCAACCTCACCCAAATTTTGTTGGAATTTATTTAACAATTTAAATAATATTAATTATAATACACATCTTATGTGGCGGAAAATTATAATTAGATCTAATATATTAAAACTAATTCTAATATATTTAACAGCCTAAGGCATTAAAATTTATTGAGTTATCATAAACAATTTATAATTCACATGCTCAAACAAATAAATTTAACTAACAACTTATATAACATTTATATAATTTATAGTTAATTATTTAATTGAGAAATTACTCATATTAAAAGTTGTAAACAACCTCGACGTTACTAGCTATCATCGAAATGCCACGTCACGTTCAAAACACAGAAAAACCCTCGCCGGAATGCCTGGGAACGTCTTTGCCGGACTGGGGACGATCGCCGGAATGAACGCCTGCGGGAATCCTCGCCGGACTGGAGTTAGTTGCCTCACAGGGAGCTCGCCGGACTGGGGAGCCTCGCCGAACTGGGCGCTCGCCGGATGGGCGACTGTCGCCACGCGGGGAACTCGCCTGACAGGGAAGACCCGCCGGATTGCACCCTCACCGGACTGGGAAGCCTCACAGGATTGAGAAGCCTCGCCGGACTGGAGATCGTTGGGACGCCTCGCCGGATAGCCTCGCCGGATTGCCCTCGCTGGATTTGCCTCGCCGAACTGGAGCACGTCGCCTGACAGGACCCCCTTCGCCGGATTGAAGCGCCTGGCCGGATTGACCTCGCCTGACAGGAGCTCCTTCGCCGGAATGAAGCGCCTGGAGGCATGGAAGTCGCCGGAATGCACCCCGAACATCCTAGAGATGTTTTTGGCTGGCTGAAAGCTTTTAAAACAATTCTAAAACTCTAAATAATTCACAAAATTATTCCAAACACCACAAGTAATGAATCAACAATAATATACAAGGAAATTATTGAGATATAGAGTGTGGGATCTCAAGAACAATTAGGAATCAAAGGATGAAGATTAGAAAAACAATTTTCTCTTGATCTTTGTTGGGAATTTTGGCCGAGTTTCTCAAGGGAGAGAGAGAGAGAGAGTGGCCGAAAATTAACTAGGGTTAGGGTTAAGTGATTAGGGTTTGTTTAGCCTTATTTATACAGTTATAAATGGGTTTAAGCTGGGTCAAACTCATGACCCTATTCACTTAGGGAGTTCGGCCAATCCCTCTCCCCCTACTCGTCCATATCCTAAGATTTTATTCCTTAAACATATTTGATTTAATTTCTAAAATTAATTTAGAACTCTCATTATTATTTAATGACACATCATTAAATATATTTCATAGTTATCGAATAAGTACGAAATGAGAAATAATTTATTTTCTTCTTCTAACATATTTAATCACTCGAGAATGTCATCATCAATATGATAACATTTTGTGATTCAATGAACAAAATAAATAACTAGTTATTTATTCAGTTTTAAGAAAATAACTTTCTCGGTATAAATCACAATTTATACTTAATGAGTAAATCAACTTTTACAGTTCTTTTAATCTCTTCCAAGTGTCTATCATTGAGACCTCATGGACCCACATGAACGAAGCTTTAGAATAAAGATCGGACACAAAAGTTCACAAACATTTTCCGTCTTTTAATTCTTAATATCGGTCGATTTCACTAAAGGACCAACATTGACAATCTCTCTGTTCATGTGCGTATCTTTTATGTTTGATGTGATGAAACACTTTCTTACACGATCCACGGAGTATATTACGATATTACCCTTCATGTGTATCAGTAACTGAGGGGAATGTAAGATTACTGTTTTACCCCTCGAGTTATTATTTCACTAACTCTTTTGTTATTTGTGAATGAGAAAAACATAAAGTGAGATGTCTTTACATGTCACATGTTTTAATCAAAGAATGAACTCATTCAATGAATACCTGGCCAGGTATATTCATTCACACTCTCATAACAAAGCATAGTGTGATACTAATGCATTTGCATTGTTATTACATGAATTCCATATCTGTGAATCATGTAACCTAACATCACATCCTTGTGACACCAACAGTCGGGTCAGATGCAATTAAAAGTTAGTCATTGCCCATTGACGAATCAAATGTCACAAAGTGCAATGTCAATTACATATTCACTTCAGGATTAAGGTAAGTTTCATAATACTCCTTCAGTTGTGAACTTGAAGCCTCGAGTGTGTAAACAGTTTTGTCTCGAGCTTCTAAGTGTCACAGGTCTTGTTCAATATCTTCTACAAGATACCAAGTACGAATCATAGAGTCACAACTCTCTATATCACAAGATGAGATATCATGATTCATCCAAACAATCATTACTAAGACTCGATTGCTCTATCGATCTTTAGATTGCGAACAAATGTTTCAAACTTGTCACAAGGGGTTATCTTGTCAAGTCTATACTTAACACCCTTTTCGTTGATGACAGTTTCAGAGCATAGCTTAAACATAACTAAACACAATCTTCAAACGAATGAACATTTATTAATATCAATGTTTCAGCAAAAATATAAATACGTAAAGTATTTCAATGTCTAATATCTCCTTTGTGGGCACCAATCCCAACAATTTTTTCATTATCGGACCGAATCCGAAGAACACGCTGACCTCGACCTGGAAGACGCTTCTCATCCGTTGATGAACTGATTCATGATGTTCTCCGAGATCTCCCTCATCGCTACCTCTCCTCCGTCACCGCACCGGTGAAACATTTCTCGTCGTAGATATCCCCGAAATTTGCAGAGTCTCTCCCGAAGTCGTGGAAGTGACAGATGCAGTTGAACGAAGGTGGCGTTGAGGTAGGCGGCGACGGCGACGGCGTTGCAGATGGAGATACGGAGGCGACTTGAAGAGGAGGTACGCATCTGTCGCTGGGATTGTGATGCGAGGCGGGCGTCGTCGTCGTCATTAGAAGAGCGGAGGCGATGAACCATCGGCGACGCGGTCGCGGCGAAAAAGTTTGGCGAGTTGAGCGGCGACGCTAGGCAAAGCCCTCCCCCCGAGCCTGGGTCGCTTGAGACGATGCCCGAAAATTCAGGGGAAAAGGCGATATTACCGTTGGTGACGACTAGAAATTTAGGGTTTCTAAAGTTTCTTTTTGGGTCTGGTCAATGTAATGAGATGGCCATCCTCATTATTGATGTATCTTACTAAAATTATTGTGGACAACGTATCAACATTAACTTTGGAGAAAAATTCACTCTTTCAAAATCGAAACACATTGACTACGTGATCACTATATTAGAGTGTACGTCGATGCGTAGAAACTCGTGACCAAGTAATTTATTTACTCAATGTGTCTCGCTCAAGCGAGAAGAATTTTTCAATTAAAACTTTACTTGGAGTAGCAAATTTGCAAGTTAAAACTATACTTGGAGTAGCAAAATCAAGTTTAACAAGAAGTATTGAACAACTAAATTTGATTAGATTATAGTATTAGGCTTAATTATTTTTAATTGTTGTTTATACCTTAAAAAAATATGTCTAAAATATTCAGAAAAAATAAATTTATGATTTCTAAAATAATAATCAATTAGGAAAGTTCTAATTAAGATCATAATGATCACGTGCTCAAGTTTAATTAAGACAAAATTAAAAGTTCTCATTTTTTTTTAAATCACCTACTTTACTTACAGTGTCGAACAATTTCCCTGAACTCCCAAAATAATTTTCAGCGATTTTGGATTATGTAGGTATTCTTTATCATATAATTTCAGAGAGTATTAGCTTGAGCAGTTATGTTTAATCTTAGCTGTTGGATCCTAGTAGATCAATTGTTCTAAACAATGCCTATACAAGAAAAGAAAGTAATAAGGTTTTCGTGATAATGAGGGGTTGTTTTGATCATATACAAAAAAAAAAAATCAATATATACACAAATGAAATTACTTGCGAGGTGATCGCTTAACAATAAACTTTTATTTGTCTTTCAGAGCAGTTTCCCTCAAAACCTGGTATAGAATTTACACACAGAAAAGCTGAAAAGAAACTCGTGACAGAGCTCATTAAAACAATCTTCTGAATCGTCTGTTAGAGCTCAGTTTCTCTCAAAACCTGATCAAGGCCGTAGTGTCAAAATCGAGAACAAATCACACAATACTTGAGTATAAAGAAGAGCTGAGATTTCAAAGCTTTACCATTTTGGGCGTGGTTGAAACAAAGCGAAAGGGGTTAGGTTAGGGTTTGGGAGATTCGTCGTGGTGGTCGGGTTTGGGAGAAGAAGACGAGAGAGAAGGGAGAGGATTAGAGCCCTTGACGAACCAGCCGAGGGCGAAGAAGGAAAGGCCGGCGAGAATGGCGGTTCCCCAGGCGTGGGAGTACCATTTGCTGTACTGCCGCACAGCATACTTCCACTGATCCCTCATCGTCGCCGGATCCGGATTCCCATGCTCCGCCGGATTCGGATACCCTCTCCGAACGCCTCCGATCTTCTCCGACTCGCCGCCGCTACTGAGCTTCTCTTCTTTCCCCATTAATTCCTTCCGTTCATATCACTTTCGTATCCCCTATCTTGTCTGTGATTCTTTTGTCGTTACACACAACCTGGCGTTTTGATCGTCACGTGTCAAGATAGTTCCATGTGTCTTTTTATATGCTACATAGGCAAAAATTATATACATTTTAATTGATAATGATATATTGACAAAATTTAATAACAAATATATAGTTAAATAATATATATTATATATAAGTTATCAAACTCCTCATGAAAATATGAAACTAAATTTTTATAACAATTCAATACAAACAATAAATTAAACATGATAAAAATGAAATAAAAACATAACAACTATTCTGATTTTGTTATAGGTCAAGTGTCGAAATAGTTGAAATGTACGCGATTGTACTAGTTGATTTTGATAGTATACGTTCACATCCTGTATGACAAATAACATTTCACATAGGTCTTGATATAGATTTCGAAAGTATGCTGATTTAAACTAACGAAAATATATAATACATGATTATATACTTTACTATAATTATTTCAATATCATGTATAGTACATTCTGATTTCGTGAGAATCAAATTGAGAAAACATTTTATTAATATCAATGCTCGAACAGCCACCAGACATGACATCTGCATATATCGGAGAGCATAAAAAAAATAATCAAATGTGGATAGTTGATATTGATCTAACTTGTCATCAAGTGGGACAAAATTGTTATCATTGTGTGGCGTTGTCTCAAATTCATATATTTCTCTTTAGTCTCTTGGATCACTATCATCCCTACCAAATCCACCTATGCGACCGCTTCCATATAATCAGCATCATATCCACCACCAACATATTTTGCACCTACTCCATTTGAATTTCCATCGTTAGTACAACCCGAATGGATACTACATTTATAAGTTCTACAACCAATACTAACCCTGTGAGTGCTACCATTACCAACATTACCACCATCATCGTTAATGTTGTTCCCCATAATTCCTAAATTTTGAGCATCCGTAGTTTCTTCAAGATATGGATTACCAATATCATTATGGAGATGTGTTATTCGAATCCAATTAAAGATTGTCTCGTCTAGATTTTTGTTATCCATCGTCTCCATGGATCGTTCAAGAATGTCATACAGATCTTTCTTATCCACATCATCATTTTCAAATTTCATATCTCAGACTTGCAACTTTTTTTATATTTACAAAATACAAGTTGTTTTAGGTGTTTTAACCCGACCGATTTCTTTATTTGGGGTTGATCAATGCAAACGTATTATGGTTCCTCTCGCCCGCAGATGAAGACGTTGTTTGAAACAAGATGCACATTGCCAACTTTCGTAAAGCGGGACATTCGTGCCCAAAAATATTTCACCATTCAGCAGCAAATAAAAAGTAAGTCGGCTACGAAGTAAGTGATAAATGAATTATTATTTTTTAAATTAATAAACAAAGTATCTGGTGGCATGTTCGTATTTGCATCTATGACATACCGCTCTCCAAATATCCACCATTTACATCACGAAAATAAATTATCTAAAAAAAACTACACATGTATAAAGTCTCAAACCTCACTTAATATCAAAATTTAAAATCAAACAATTGCAAGTTTATTTGTCATATCTGTAAAATATTCGGGTGGTTGTAGCTTATTGAATACTCTAGTCATCATTTTCATATACTCGGAGTTTTATGGAAGTCTTTGATCTTCGATGATGAAGTTGTTTTTGCCACCTTTTGGTCACAATGCCTACAACTCACTTTTTTCCTCAAAATTATGACAAACATGTGACCATAGCCTTGAACACATTGTACATCATCTCGAAAGCAGGAAAAACTTCAGTGTCAACAGCCTGTAGAGCTGCATACATCAGCTCATAAATGGAACAAATCATGTAAAATGAAATCCAAAACGAGGGGTCCATCAGCGTATGCTCCACAGCTTTGGCGACGAATGAATTCTTGAGCTTAAGCCCTTCCCGCGATTCCGATATGAACATGTTTCACAATTGGACTTAATTTATTGATGCGTATACTCCTACATGCCAAGTCGTTTGTTGTGAATCGTGTCTTACCAAAGTAAATCAGCTTAGTAGGGAAAAATTCTATCAAGGTTACTAGCACGTCCAAGCGGTTCTAAATGAACTCCATGATTTTACTTATTTTCACAACTGGTTTCACTGATAATAGGACGTTTCTCATTGTCCTCAAACATGAGGTCGGTAAAATGTGCGGCAAACGGTGTCCAATACACCGAATACTTCTTTATCAACTCTCTGTTGGAATAGGTCTAGGGTTAAAGAAAAATTTAAAATTAATCAAATTAATGGCGAAATTTAAAAATTTCTTTTTCAAGTAAAACAATTTTACTAACCTAGAAAAAAGCATATACATGTTATACATTAAAAACATTATTAAATTTACTAGAACGCGAACCTTTCTTTGTAGCTTGATCTTGAAGAGTCTCGAGAAAGGTAGATCCTCTTCCTTGGCTCGCTCGTCACCTTCGCACCTAATCTTGAACTCGAGAAACCTAAGATTTCTATTACATGAGTCAATAGAGGTTTTGGAAGGATTTGTGTGTGGGCACAATTAAACCATATGAACCAAGAACAATTCTTGGATCATAAGCTAATTCTCTATATTGAATGTGAATCTAGGTGCAAAATAATAAGACTATTTTGTAGAGAGAGAGAGGGAGAGGATCGGCCACAATAGGGAGAGAAGAAGAAAAATGCTTAACCTTCACATCTCTATGTGAGGCTCTATTTATAGGAGAAGGAAAAATCTATAAAGGTCAATTATTCATTCATGAATGAATAATGTATTCATGACACAATATTTGATTTTCCCTTCCCCTTTCCCTCATTGTTTGGCCGGCCATGATGTTGCATTAGTGAGGAAATTTGTTTCCTCACTTAGCACATTTGTTTCCTTCTTAAGGCAATTCATTTCCCTTTTTCTTTTGGGTAATTATCCTTATAAGAAAAAGGAAATAAAATCTCCTCGTTGATGCTATGTTGGCCGAATTCTACCTAGGGAGAGGGAGCATCTAGATGCTTCCTTATTTCTTTTAAGACAATTCTTAAAATACCCATAGTAGAATTATAATTGCACAAATAACGAAATTTAATTCATAATGCCTCATACGACTTTTCGGTTTTAGAAAATAATTTATATTTTCATTAAATGAAAATATTCATAATCTTATTTTGACATTCACATCATTTTATGTCCTTGTGGACAAAAATACCCTTTAGACATTTTCCGAGAAAAAGTCTAGTTCAACACTTAAACTTATTTTGACTTACCTTCTAGTCTAACAATACTACTCTAATGACATGTAATAGTGACCTTATGGATCCAAATGAACAAAGCTTGAGCTTCTATACTCGGACTCAAAAGTTCTCAAACCTTTTCCGAGTATTAGCTTAATGCGACTGACTCCACTAAAAAGTCGACACTGCGAATCACTCGGTTCAAATGAATTTATTTTCTACTCAAGTTCAACTTAATTATATTGAGCGGATCCATTGAATGTTATCTATGTTTACCCTTCATGAATATCATCAACTAGTTGGGATTTATAAAATTAGCATTTTACCCTTCTAGTTGTTATTTCCTCAACTCCTTTAGTACTTGTGAATAAGTTAGAAACAATGTATTGATGAGGAGCTAACAAGTCACATTGTTTCATCCAAATAAAGTCGCTACTTAAATTTGGACACTGGCAGTTCATTTATTCACAATCCAAATAATAAAGCATGAGGTGATATACATTGCATCTCAGCAATCTTATACATGAATTCCATATCTATGAGAACTTCACAAAGTTGGTTCATGACATCTTCAAAACTTAATATATCACCAATAGGCCTTGTCTAGATCACACATTGGACCTAGAATTTGACTTTCTCAAATGAGAGTATTAATGCTATGAAATGACATGTCTCATTTCAGGATTTAGGTAAGCATGATGCGATTCATACGTAGTGACCTTGAGATAGAAGATGTTAAATAGTTTGTTCTTCTATTATCTCTAAAGGTGCACTGGTCAATTCAGTATCTTTGAAAGATACACTGGAAGAACTACAGAGTTCCTAACTCTCCATGCCTCGTAACCAGACATCCTAGATTCTTCCAACAATCATACGGGGATCAATAGTCCGTTGATCTTTAGATTGCGAATATACCGTTTTAGTCAAACCATGAAGAGTTTGTTCACGCAAATCTACATTTGTCTCTTCATACATTATTAGGTTTGATTAAGGACTATAAGACTATTGAATATCATAAATCTTCAATCAAACTAAAAAGAATGAATGAACGTTTCAACTTTTATTAATTCAATCGGCAAATTACAAAGATTTATATATTACATCAGTATGTAAATAAACAATCTTTCAATAAGGACTTTACAAAGATTTATATATTACATCAATATGTAAATAAACAATTTTCTCTTCTAGCTCGATTCCTTCAACATGTAATACCCTTTAGACATTTTCCGAGAAAAAGTCTAGTTCAACACTTAAACTTATTTTGACTTACCTTCTAGTCTAACAATACTACTCTAATGACATGTAATAGTGACCTTATGGATCCAAATGAACAAAGCTTGAGCTTCTATACTCGGACTCAAAAGTTCTCAAACCTTTTCCGAGTATTAGCTTAATGCGACTGACTCCACTAAAAAGTCGACACTGCCAATCACTCGGTTCAAATGAATTTATTTTCTACTCAAGTTCAACTTAATTATATTGAGCGGATCCATTGAATGTTATCTATGTTTACCCTTCATGAATATCATCAACTAGTTGGGATTTATAAAATTAGCATTTTACCCTTCTAGTTGTTATTTCCTCAACTCCTTTACTACTTGTGAATAAGTTAGAAACAATGTATTGATGAGGAGCTAACAAGTCACATTGTTTCATCCAAATAAAGTCGCTACTTAAATTTGGACACTGGCAGTTCATTTATTCACAATCCAAATAATAAAGCATGAGGTGATATACATTGCATCTCAGCAATCTTATACATGAATTCCATATCTATGAGAACTTCACAAAGTTGGTTCATGACATCTTCAAAACTTAATATATCACCAATAGGCCTTGTCTAGATCACACATTGGACCTAGAATTTGACTTTCTCAAATGAGAGTATTAATGCTATGAAATGACATGTCTCATTTCAGGATTTAGGTAAGCATGATGCGATTCATACGTAGTGACCTTGAGATAGAAGATGTTAAATAGTTTGTTCTTCTATTATCTCTAAAGGTGCACTGGTCAATTCAGTATCTTTGAAAGATACACTGGAAGAACTACAGAGTTCCTAACTCTCCATGCCTCGTAACCAGACATCCTAGATTCTTCCAACAATCATACGGGGATCAATAGTCCGTTGATCTTTAGATTGCGAATATACCGTTTTAGTCAAACCATGAAGAGTTTGTTCACGCAAATCTACATTTGTCTCTTCATACATTATTAGGTTTGATTAAGGACTATAAGACTATTGAATATCATAAATCTTCAATCAAACTAAAAAGAATGAATGAACGTTTCAACTTTTATTAATTCAATCGGCAAATTACAAAGATTTATATATTACATCAGTATGTAAATAAACAATCTTTCAATAAGGACTTTACAAAGATTTATATATTACATCAATATGTAAATAAACAATTTTCTCTTCTAGCTCGATTCCTTCAACATGTAATACCCTTTAGACATTTTCCGAGAAAAAGTCTAGTTCAACACTTAAACTTATTTTGACTTACCTTCTAGTCTAACAATACTACTCTAATGACATGTAATAGTGACCTTATGGATCCAAATGAACAAAGCTTGAGCTTCTATACTCGGACTCAAAAGTTCTCAAACCTTTTCCGAGTATTAGCTTAATGCGACTGACTCCACTAAAAAGTCGACACTGCCAATCACTCGGTTCAAATGAATTTATTTTCTACTCAAGTTCAACTTAATTATATTGAGCGGATCCATTGAATGTTATCTATGTTTACCCTTCATGAATATCATCAACTAGTTGGGATTTATAAAATTAGCATTTTACCCTTCTAGTTGTTATTTCCTCAACTCCTTTACTACTTGTGAATAAGTTAGAAACAATGTATTGACGAGGAGCTAACAAGTCACATTGTTTTATCCAAATAAAGTCGCTAATTAATTTTGGACACTGCGCAGTTTATTTATTCACAATCCAAGTAATAAAACATGAGGTGATATGTATTGCATCTCATCAATCTTTTACATGAATTCCATATCACTTCACAAAGTTGGTTCATGACATCTTCATAACTCAATATCTCACCAATTGGCCTAGTCTAGATCACGTAATGGACCTAGAATTTGACTTTCTCAAATGAGAGTATTAATGCTATGAAATATCATGTCTCATTTCAGGATTTAGGTAAGCATGATGCAATTCATACATAGTGACCTTGAGACAGAAGAGGTTAAATGGTTTGTTTTTCCGTTGTCTCTAAGGTGAACTGGTCAATTCAGTATCTTCGAAAGATACACAGGAAGAACTATAGAGTTCCTAACTCTCTATGCCTCGTAACCAGACATAATAGATTCTTTCAACAATCATACTAGGATCGATAGTCTATTGATCTTTAGATTGTTAATATATCATTTTGACCAAACCATGAAGAGTTTGTTCACGCAAATCTACAATTGTCTCTTCATACATTGTTAGGTTTGATTAAGGACTATAAGACTATTGAATATCATAACTCTTCAATCAAACTAAAAGGGAATGAATGAAAGTTTCTAACTTTTATTAATTTAATCAGCAAATTACAATAATGACTTTATAAAGATTTATATATTACATCAATATGTAAATAAACAATATTCTTATGGGCACCTATGCCAATAGAACCATCTTCAAAGTGACTTGATTAAAGATCCACGTGTCGGTTGCACACTTAGACTATGTTTTAAAGTAATCCTCACATAGAGGCCCTGCATTAAAAATAAGTGACCAAAAGTGTATGGTAATTAGTAAGAACTATAAGTTGTGACTTCTTAGATGGTTCGAACTAAATAGTGATGTGTCACAACTATGAAAGGCGGTTAATTACGGTTTCCCCATAGGAAAAGTAATTAACTATTGATGTTCATAATACCACGAATTATTTAAACGCTTTCCTCACCATATTAGGATTATTCATGCCTGCATATAATTCGAAAGAGTAGCACAAACTAAAGTTATTTATTTTATTCATGTTTTCAGCAAAATGTCTTTTAATCCACTACAAACGATTTTAAGTTCAAATAAATTCGAGGGTGAGAATTATGTTGACTGGAAACGTAACATCCCCATCGTACTAACGGTGGAAAAGTACAAGTATGTTCTCACGACCCCATGTCCCTTTCCTACGAGTGCTGAGTCGAGTAAAGAGCACAAGGACGCCTATGATGCGTGGATGAGGTCCGATGAAATCTCTAGATGCTACATCTTAGCATCTATGAGCAACGTGTTGCAGCAATCTCATCGTGACATGGCCACAACACAAGACATGCTATACAATCTCCATGAGATGTTTGGATGTCATGGGCGTAATGCGAGACAGCAAGCTATTCTGGTGTTTTATAAACTGCAGGATGAAGCCAAGATCTTCAGTTTGGGAACACATGCTACTGATCATGGGTGACCTGAACGACATGAAGATTTTAGGTCCTAAGATCGATGGGGAGGCCAAGATAGACATGATCTTGGAAACTCTGACGAACTCATTCGATAGCTTCCGTCTAAATTACTCCATGAACAAGCTCGACTACACAGTGATTGAGCTTATGAAAGAGTTACAGACTATCAAGGGACTTCTCCCTGAGAACAAGAAGAAGTCTGGGAGGTCAATGTTGCTGAACATAGAGCCTCGACTTCGGGTTCTAAGAGGATGGTGAGAAGACCCAAAAACGCCAATCCAACGGGTTCCAAGAAGCCTTACAAGAAGGCTTTGGATGCTAAGAAAAAGGCATCGCAAAGGTGGACAAGCCAGAGTACAAATGTCACCATTGCGGAGAGGCTGGCCACTGGTGGAGGAAATTGTTGGAAATTACTTAACGATTTAAGTAAATTATTAATAAACATAACTAATTACGTGCGGAATTAATAATAAAATCGATCTATCATATTAAACTATTTAATATCTAACTACCTATTGGCATTAAAATCATAAGCATGTTAATTAACAATTTAATTCTAAACATGTTATTTCAATAAAATCAAACACTCCAAACAATCATAACAATTATATCAATTAAGAGTATTTAAGATTATCGAAACTTACATCGTCGAGTTATAAATAACTCAGTCGAGGAATTGAAAACGAGTTCGATGCGAGAATCTTCAAGCTTCTCCAATTCCGAGTTTGCAAGAGACTTCCTCGGCTCGTCAACACGGGCAGCGAAGGCGGCAAGCAGGCGCGTCTTTGGGGCTGGTCCGGAAGCTGGCAGAAGATGGCGCGCAGTACTCGGCAGGCTGGGAACGGGCGGCAGCGGCTGGACTCGTCCGACGCAGAAGGCAGCGGCCCTAGGAGACCCCGGAGCGGCTGAGAGGGGCAGGCACCTCTGGGCTCAGGCGGAGGAACAACGGCGACGTCGGCAGCGACCTGGGCAGAGGCAGGCTCGGCTGGACAAAGGCGGCAGGCTGCTGGGACACGCAGAGGGGCGGTCGGGCGGAGTCAGGCGCAGGTTCGCGCGGATGGGCGGAGGCAGATCGCAGGAGAAACTTCGCGACGACGCTGAGAGCTCATGGAAGCTCGGATCGGGACGCCGTTTTTTGCGTTGCGTCGGCAACGAACTGACTTAAATGGGTTCGGAGAGAGATCTGGGTTTGCAGACTCAGATTCGTCGGATTCATCGAATCTTTGGTTCGGAGGTCAGAATTCCAGAAAACGAAAATGGACCAAACAACCACAAGTTGATTCAACGATGACACAAGAAGAAAAACAAGAAGATGAGTGTGGGCTCAGATGAACGCACACGAGAAAACAAGAAACGAAATTTTTTGTCCTCTCGGGTGATAGGGTGGTCGGCCAAGAGGGAGGGGAAGAGAGAGAGAGAGCAAGCTTAACCTAGGGTTTCCTCAAACCCTTTATTTATAGACATTGTTAATGGGCTTTCATGTGGGCTTTTGTTGAATCGATATTCAGCTCAAAACCATATTAATGGCCGGCCCGTATGTCCTACTCGTTTCTCAATTTTATTTCCCAAATTGCCTTGATTTAATTTCCAAATTCGACTTAATTTAGAACTCTCATTTATTTAATAACTCGTTATTAAATTGTTTCATGGTTATCGAATAACATAAAACGAGAAACGTTTTATTTTCTAATATTGTTATTATGAATTCTCAAGAAAATTATTATTACAATAATAAAGTTCTTTAATTCACAAAATCAATAATTAATGAATAACACATTATTCATTTATTTTTTTGGAAAATAAATTTCTCTATACAAATCACAATTTGTATTTTATGAGTAAATCAATTTATTGCGTTCAATTAATCTCTTCTAAATGTGCATCATTGAGACCTTATGGACCCACATGAACGAAGCTTGAGAATATAGCACAGACTCAATAATTCACAAATTATTTCCGGCTTATAATTCTTAATAATGGTCGACTCCACTAAAGGACCAATATTGAAAATCTCTAAGTTCATGCGCGCATATTTTTCCGTTTGAAGTCACAGAACTTTTCTGTACTCGATCCACGGTGTACTTTACCAAAATACCCTTCGTGTGTATCAGTAAGTCCGGGGAATGTAAAATTACCGTTTTACCCCTAGAGTTATTATTTCACTAACTCGTTTGTTACTTGTGAATGAGAAAAAACATAAAGTGAGACGTCAATACATGTCACATGTTTTAATCAAGGAATCTCATATTCAATGATTATCTGGCCAGATTAATTCATTCACTATCTCGTAACAAACCATAGTGTGATACAATGACTTTCATTATGTGTACACAAATTCCATATCCGTGAATCACATAATCCAACACTACAACATTATGTCACCAACCGTCGGGTCAGATGCAGCCATTACACGGCCATCGCCCATTGACAAATCAAATGACATAAAGTGTAGTATCGACTATGCACTCACCTCAGGATTAAGGTAGTTATCGAAGTACCCCTCGTATGTGATCTTGGAGCTTCTGGATTAAACGGTTTTATATCGAGCTTCCATAGAATCACTAGATCTTGTTCAATATCTTCTATAAGATATCAAGAATGAAATCATAGAGTCACAACTTTCTATATCACATGATAAGATATCATGATTCATTCAAACAATCGTTACTTAGACTCGAATGCTCAATCGGTCTTAAGATTGTGAACAAATGGTTTAAACTAGTCACAAGGGGTTATCATGTCAAATCTGTATTTAACACCCTTTTCGTTGATGACAGTTTCAGAGCGTAGCATACATACATAAACACAAACTATAGGAAAAGAAAGCTTATTTATTAATATTAATGTTTCAGCAAAATATTACAAATAATAAATAAAATGTCTAATATTCTCCTTTGTGGGCACCAATCCCAACAGAAATGTCCTACCTACCTCAAGAGCATCAAGGGGACACGTATGGTCTTTGTCACTCAAGCTTGTTACAAGAAAAATAAGGCGTCGCCCTGGATTTTAGATTGCAGGGCTTCTGACCATTGTTGGAATAGGTCTAGGGTTAAATAAAAATTTAACATTAATCAAATTAATGGCGGAATTTAAAATTTTCTTTTTCAAGTAAAACAATTTTACTAACCTAGAAAAAAAGCATATACATGTTATACGTTAAAAACATTATTTAATTTACTAGGAACACGAACCTTTCTTTGTAGCTCGTTCTTGAAGCGTCTCGAGAAAGGTAGATCCTCTTCCTTGGCTCGCTCGTCACCTCCGCACCCAATCTTGAACTCGAGAAACCTAAGATTTCTATTACAAGAGTCTATAGAGGTTTTGGAAGGATTTGTGTGTGGGCACAATTAAACCATATGAACTAAGAACAATTTTTGGATCATAAGCTAATTCTCTAGATTGAATGTGAATCTAGGTGCAAAATAAGAAGACTATTTTGTAGAGAGAGAGAGGGAGAGGATCGGCCACAATAGGGAGAGAAGAAGAAAAAAGATTAACCTTCACATCTCTATGTGAGGCTCTATTTATAGGAGAAGGAAAAATCTATAAAGGTCAATTATTCATTCATGAATGAATAATGTATTCATGACACAATATTTTATTTTCCCTTCCCCTTTCTCTCATTGTTTGGCCGGCTATATGGATGCATTAGTGAGGAAATTTGTTTCCTCACTTAGCACATTTGTTTCCTTCTTAAGGAAATTCATTTCCCTTTTTTCTTTTTGGGTAATTATCCTTATAAGAAAAAGGAAATAAAACTCTCATCTTTGATGCTATGTTGGCCGAATTCTACATAGGGAGAGGGAGCATCTAGATGCTTCCTTATTTTTTTTAAGACAATTCTTAAAATACCCGTTGTAGAATTATAATTGCACAAATAACGAAATTAATTTCATAATGCCTCAAATGACTTTTCGGCTTTAGAAAATAATTTTTATTTACATCAAATGAAAACATTCAAAATCTTATTTTGACATTCACATCATTTTATGTCCTTGTGGACAAAAATACCCTTTAGACATTTTCCGAGAAAAAGTCTAGTTCAACATTTGAACTTATTTTGACTTAGCTTCTAGTTTAACAATCCTACTCTAATGACCTGTAATAGTGACCTTATGGATCCAAATGAACAAAGCTTGAGCTTCTATACTCGGACTCAAAAGTTCACAAACCTTTTCCGAGTATTAGCTTAATGTCGACTGATTCCACTAAAGAGTCGACACTGAGAATCTCTCGGTTCAAATGAATATATTTTCTACTCAAGTTCAACTTAATTATATTGAGCGGATCCATTGAATGTTATCTATGTTTACCCTTCATGAATATCATCAACTAGTTGGGATTTATAAAATTAGCATTTTACCCTTCTAGTTGTTATTTCCTCAACTCCTTTAGTACTTGTGAATAAGTTAGAAACAATGTATTGACGAGGAGCTAACAAGTCACATTGTTTCATCCAAATAAAGTCGCTACTTAAATTTGGACACTGCGCAGTTCAATTATTCACAATCCAAGTAATAAAGCATGAGGTGATATACATTGCATCTCAGCAATCTTATACATGAATTCCATATCTATGAGAACTTCACAAAGTTGGTTTATGACATCTTCAAAACTTAATATATCACCAATAGGCCTTGTCTAGATCACACATTGGACCTAGAATTTGACTTTCTCAAATGAGAGTATTAATGCTATGAAATGACATGTCTCATTTCAGGATTTAGGTAAGCATGATGCGATTCATACGTAGTGACCTTGAGATAGAAGATGTTAAATAGTTTGTTCTTCTATTATCTCTAAAGGTGCACTGGTCAATTCAGTATCTTTGAAAGATACACTGGAAGAACTACAGAGTTCCTAACTCTCTATGCCTCGTAACCAGACATCCTAGATTCTTCCAACAATCATACTCGGATCAATAGTCCGTTGATCTTTAGATTTTGAATATACCGTTTTAGTCAAACCATGAAGAGTTTGTTCACGCAAATCTACTTGTGTCTCTTCATACATTGTTAGGTTTGATTAAGGACTATAAGACTATTAAATATCATAAATCTTCAATCAAACTAAAAAGAATGAATGAACGTTTCAACTTTTATTAATTCAATCGGCAAATTACAAAGATTTATATATTAAATCAGTATGTAAATAAACAATCTTTCAATAAGGACTTTATAAAGATTTATATATTACATCAATATGTAAATAAACAATTTTCTTGTGGGCATCTCTGCCAACACTCTCTTCATGCTTTCACATACGTCCAGTTGTTATTCATAACAACTTGCACGATGGTGTGCATCGCAATATCTTCTATGACTTCTTTCAACATACCATATATGTATGCTGAATCTTTGATGTCTTTCGATGCATCAATAGTTTCATACACAACGTTTCCCAATGTCTCGACATCGTATTTCCGCTGCATTCTTCGAATAATGTGGAATCCAAATAGTAAATGGCACGATGTTTCCCCATATATCGAGATTATCTTTTGTTTGCAGGCGGTGAACGCGAAGTCATTGACGTAAATTTAGCGTAGTGTGGAGATAACTTTTAAGGCTTTCACATTTAATTTATGCTTATATGTCGTGAGTTTCTTATGTTTCATGTACATGATCAAACTACAAGTAGCAACGTGACGTAAGTGTGAGTTTGACATCAATAAACGCAATCTCGTCCCATGCTGGCGAGCTACACACTCATGGAGCTCCGCTTCAATAGAGGAAAAATTTCATTAAAAGGTACTGAGGTCAACCAAGTAAATGTGAAAGAGTCTTGTGTCAGCTGTGCGTAGTCAAGCAGAAAAGTGCTTCAATTTGATGGCCACCTTTAAGCTCATCATTCTCAAAATTATATTGAAGTAGAGCCGCAACTACAACAAAGCTTGTAAGCTCGTCACTCTCAAATGTTTGACTCTGACTACAACAAGACCAGTTCGAGAACGATGAAAATGAATATACTTTGAAACAAAGGGAAGAACTCACATATGTGAAAATTGTTTATTATCAAAGTTTGGTGTGAGATTTTTTTTAAGGTAAGTTTTCATTTGCTCGCGGTGGTAGGGATTGAACTCACGACCTCCAACTTGAAGGCGTGTGGTATTACCAGTAGACCATTCTAGTTACCAAGTTGGTGTGAGAGACTAAATGCAACTTATTTATTAAAAAATAAATTAATTAGATTCTCATGCATTAATCAAAATTGGTGTAAAATTGTAGAAAGAATAGAATAAAAAGTAATACTATTTGCATATTCGAGTTAGTGACATTTTGAATTAGTGTTTCATAGGAATGGTGGGGGTAAATTCTCTATTTAAAATAACGTTTTTTAGGGATTGAATTACCCCTTCAAGTTTTCATCTCAAATATTGTCTCATTTTCTTATCCTCAAATTTTCTCAGGCCTTAGGTATACTGTTGAGATTTAAGTTTGAAAAACTAGTACTTAAAAGCACACTAATTTTCTTTTAATATAATAAACATGCTGCATTTGACTGGAATCTCTGCGTGACAGCCAGTTTTATCAACTAAACATTGGAGAGCAAAAGAAAAGGGCGTAACCGGTTTTGACCGGAACTCCAAACCTTTAAGAATTTACATATTTGATGTATAATTTAGGTAACTGATGAGCATTTTGTGTCCCTCGGTGTACATTTTCTAACACCAATCAGTATATCACGAATACTACCACGGCGTTTCAAACCTTTCCCAAAGCTGCTAATTATATTAATATTAAATTTTAACATATAAACTAGAACAACCCAAGCAAAAATGTAAGTCAAAGTATAAGAACCCAAATTCTGATGACATGGTCAAACTGTTGATTAAATCACGAGAACAAGTATCTTTGGGACATAATTAAATAATCTAAGCATTGAGTGCGCTCATTTGCGAGCCTCGGACTTCTTCTGTTCTTTGGCTGCCAAAAAACACCGATTAAACTCAGCTCAACGAATATGTACATAAGAAAAGAAGACAGAAATATGATCGGGGGTATTTACCGGCTTTTTCTTCTTCTCGCTTCTTAGCAGCGTCTGCCCTTTGCTGACGTATAAGCGATAAACGGTCTGTGGAACAAAAAAAATAAAGACATTTAGAGCCATTCAAATAATACAACTAAGATTTGAAACTTCTTTATGATTTTTTCCCTTAATGAAGAAAAATAGGACCAGAAGACAATGTAATTAGAGAGTGATGTTTGGATTTACTAGGTCAATTACCTAAATCTTTCCTTGCTTGTTCTGTTTTTCCCTGCTCTTGAAGCCGCATATAGCGCTCATGTGCTTTTTGTTTCTCAAGCTCCTCTCTGAAAGAAGAAAAAATTGTAAAACCTACATACCAACTCTATCCTTGAAATTAGTTTCCGAACCCTGAAATGCATAACATTGACTTTCCAGCTGAACTATAGATATTTACATGCATGTTGAACTATGCAGAGACTGAGGCAAAAGGGAGAATAACTTGCAGCTTCTGTGGCCACACTTTATTTCACGGGAATTAGGTATTCTTTTCCCTATTCAGAATCTATCATGGATCTTAGGCAGCAGCTACTAATATTGGAAAGAAGGTAAAACGAAAGATGAATATGTACCTTTCACGCCTCGAAAGTTCAGTTGTTTTGGTCATCTGCACCATAAAATAGTGTCATTGTTGATTTTATATTAAATTACAAAGACTTGAGACTATTTTAAATAATGCATAAGCCTGTTTTGAAACTCACATCGAGATCCTTAGCTTTCATGCCCTTCTGCTTAGCCAAATTTGGATTTTCAATCTCAATAATTCCTTGTATACCTTTACGTTTCTGCGCACGAAATTCCATAGCAAAAACCCAATGAGTCATCACACAAAAAGATAGACAGAATAAAACGTTGAGAGACAGCTATCTAAATCTTTGCACAAACCTCCTGCCCATCAGATTCTTCCCCCGACGACTCGGATTCGTCTTCTGGTTCTTCCTCTTTCTCATAATCAGCCTCTTGCTAATATAATAAAAGAAATACAAATCCTTAAGCAACAAATCAACCTTAACATCACAAGAGATAGAGAGAGAGTACCTGTCTAAAAGTGCGAGGGCGAGATGAAGTTCCAGCAACTGAAATATACGATCAATAAAAAGTCATTCTAAAAGGCCTTCTTGATGTTGCAAAATTCTATTTTTACTGTATTAATTATATTCACCCAAAATAAGTTTTACAGAGCACACTGTAAACGAGTTTTAGCTTATCTAATATATATATTTCACTTTAATTAGAAGATAAACCCAAGGATGTGTTTCACATGTTGAGAAAGTACACACAAAAAATAATCCATCAAGAATACCAGTAATTATTTAGACCTAAGATGAATATAACATAAAGCCGTTTGAATAAGAATGACACATTACCTTGGTAGTTGGTGATATCAACACACTTTTAACCGCATAGAGGCTTATCATTTAACACCTCAGTTTCATGAAAGATATTGATACACAAGTTCATGATACAAGAATCACGTTCATAGATACAAGTTGTCAGATAATTTTTTTTATATGTGGTAGTTGCTAAATAAGTTTCAGTTTTATTGTCAATAAACAATAATATCATGGAATACAATCTCTCAAAAAACCTACTCTTTAATGTCCTAAAATACAATAAGTTTTTCCCGCAAAAAGAATAATGAATTATAAGCACTTGCTTAGTTGAATTTTCAGCTTAAACAAAATAATATATAATAAACAAATAAAAAGTGAATCTATGATGTGTTAGAAACCACCAACTTAAATTTTTCTCTTCAAACAAATAAGCTCTGAAATCAAGGTATTCATATAGCACCAGAAGAAGCATATTATAAAGCGATACACATGTCCAGAACTATAGACCCCAATTAGCAAATTCGAAAAAAAAATTAAAAAAATATTCAAATTCACTTCTATAAAGTAGACGGAAGCCAAACATACAATAGCCAATTCAATATCTCGTATGGTCGGAAATCGCGGCATATACAGGTAATCGGCAAGATTATAAACAATAAAAACAAACAAAAAACGGGAATTTTAGGTGAACTTACGGAGTTCTTCAGGTGTGGAAAAGTGGCGGTGACCGGTGGGCTTGGCTTTGAACTTTCCTCTCCCCATAGCTCCGACGAAGACGAAGAATTGTGTGTACGTAGGAGATCGGAGCCGGAATGAGAGAGAGTGAAAGAGAGAGAGAGAGAGAGCGAAGAAGAATAGGTTTAACTCTAAAGAGAAACACAATTGGCGAAAACCAATATCTATCGTTGTAGAGCCTGTTGTCATATTTACCTTTATACCCTAACGTTATTCGATTCGAATTAGGGAAAAGAGGTTCGAATTAGGGAAAAGAGGCATTTTTTTAAAAGAAAAAAGGAGAGGCATATTTAAAAGAAAATGTGGTACAAGGATGAAGATAAGTTTGGAATGTAATTTTGTCCATTTTTCGTCATATACTCTTATCGAATATTAAAAATATGAATATACGAATAATTAGATAGTCAATGTTCTTTTTCAAAATAAAAAAAATCATTTACATTATTAACTTGTAAAAATAGTATAACAATATCTTGCCAATGTTGTCGGGATACCAAATAAGTTGTTTAAGTTTAAGAACAAGATTTTCTCTTATAATGAAAGGATCAAATACAAAAGAGCAAAATGATTTGAGATTGCAAAGGAATAAGTGAATAATAAATAGTAATTCTTTGATTTTCGGTCTTCTTTTCTTGTGCCCCTTACGGTTGTTCTAAGTAGTGAGTTCGTGGTTTCGACGGATCGTGGGGTGATCAGCCCCACGTCATTTTACAGCGAGTATTATCTCGTCAGTATGTTTGTTTCGACACTTATTCGCTATAGCAATCCGAGTGGTTTTATTTACACGTGTTATATTGTTTTTACTAGTATTTGACCTATTATCTTCTCTTCTCTTCGAAGATCTGATTGATAGGGTCCGTTCTTAACTTATGAACGTAGTGTTCCTTAACTTTGGCGGTCCTCGAATTTATTGTACTCGGGCCTTTGTTCTGGGAATGGGTATATTCCTCGGTATCCCGAGGGACATCTTGGCTATGCTAAATTTTCAGGTAACAACCCCTCCCCAGTTTCTTAGTTTTTTTAGTAAAAATGGTAAGGAGTTTTATGAAATATTTTTTTTAGTTTTAATCTGCTCTTCATCATTTTTACTATTATATCTTCTCGGTATATCCCGGGTATTAATTACGAGGATTCTCTATTTTCCTCCGGAACGTCGGCGTTTTGTTTCCACGTCGTCGTTTTATTCTGAGGAGTCGTTACGATTTAGGGCGATCGTTCGTCTTTGGCCGTTGGATGCGTGGGGCTTCTTCAACTCGCTAGATTCAAGCGTTTCCAGCCTTAGTATATAAAGACACAGAGAGATTTGAATTTCATTTTTTCTACTTCGTCTTCTCCAAACTTTCTTCGCGTGCACAACCTTTTTCCGTAGCTTCTTCCGCCATTTTCAGGATTTCTTGCCGAAGGTATAACGGAGTCTTCGTCCTCTTCTCTCGGGATTGTCAAACCTCCAATGAGTACTGAGTATAATTTTTGTGTTTCTTCAGAGAGGATTCCTCAGAGGTCTCTCGCCCTTGTTCTGCCGAGGGGAGTGGTCGGCTCTTCGAGGTAGATCTTTCTGCGGATTCTTCCGACCGAGGAGGAATACTAAGAGGGAGATTTTTATGCAAAGCAATGGACGTCTGTGATTACTATGAGGAATCTAGATTCCTTGTACGAAGAGTTCGTTTTTGACGATCGGATCAAATTTTCTTTGCCCGCTGAAGATGATAGTCCTGCTCGCCTCTCCATGGGAAAGTGGCGATGAACGCCATGATTCTGAGGGCGATTGGGGGGCTTCCGCTTCACCCGACCATCGCTTATTTTTTGTCTGAGCTCGATTTTTCCTCGACTCAGCTAGTCCCGAACGTGTATCGTACCTTCGTCGGGATGACCCAACTCTGGTTTCGATTTTATGCCACTGCTCCTACCTTTGAGGATTTTGGACAATTTTACCACTTTCAGCCTGCTCCTGACCAACATGGCTTTTACTGTGCTCGGTCTCATTCGAGTTCCGAGAAGATTTGTTCCAAGTTGCTTTCTAGCAAAAAATAAATGGAAGGATCGCCTTTTCAGGGTCGAAGGACCTATTTCTCCTTCTCCCTATTCCATTAATGCCGAGTTTATTGAGCTTTGTAATTCAATCTTTTTTTTGGCTTATTTTTTATTGTGTATTCTAACTCATTTCATTCTGATCCGCTGGCGTCATATTCCGAGAAGGAATTTCCTGACAGGGAGTCGATCTTCGGCTTATCTGACAAGGAGCGTTCTACTTACGTTTTGTCAGACCCCGACGTCATGGCTCAATATTTTTGGGATCCTATCAAAGGTGACAAACATTTTGTGATGTTTAAATTTTGGTGACAAAAGTTTTACCTCGTGTTTCTCAGAAATCATGCCGAGGAAAACCCCTTCTGCTGCTAAACTCGAGGTCTCGGCCCCGGCGTCTCTTAAGCGGAAGAGAGGGGTCTCATCAATTTCGGGACCTAAGAAGAAATTGTCTCCCAAGCGCGCGCCCGCGGACAAGGGTAAGAAGGTTGCGGAAATCCCGTCGGGGGATCATCTGGACGGAGCAAAGGAGCCTCTTCAAGCTCATATTCCGTCCCGAGGACATAGAGCGGATGACGGGTTGACATTCTGTAGGTCTGGCCGATTTGGTTGCCGACCTTTTCGCCGTGGTAGTTTCTTTTTCTTTACAATTGTTACTATTTTTTTGTAAACTTACATGTACTTGTTCTTGTACATACTCTAGCATTATCTGCTTGGTCGAGATCCTTGGTCCCGAAATTTCCTCGTTGCAAAAGTTAGCCAATCGCAATCTCCGGGAGGCCGACAACGCCAAACTTGAGGTCTTGTGATTCAAGACAGAGATGGAAGCCAAAGTCCAGGTTGAAGTCGAGGCTACTCGGGCGCAGGCCGTCGAGGAATATCAGAACTCTGCGGCGTGCGAGCATGAGCGGGATCTCTTGTATAACCTGTTGGAATAGGTCTAGGGTTAAGAAAAATTATCATTAATCATATTAATGGCAGAATATAAAATTTCGTTACAAGTAAAACAATTTTACTAACCTAGGCAAAGTGCATGAACATGTATCAATTTAAAAAAATTATTTAAAATACTTGAATACTAACCTTTTTCTCTTATTTCTTGATCTTGGAGTCCCTTCTTGGATGAAGATCCTTCTCCTTGTCTCGCTGCCTTGCGTCTTTACATTCTCGAGTAACCACGAAAGTTTCTACCACTATATTTTTGAGCATTTGAAAAGTTTAATGAGTGGGCACTATTAAACAATATGAACTAAGAACAATTCTTGGATCACAAGGTAATTCTCTAGATCAAGTGACGATCTAGGTGCCAAAATAAAAGAGTATTTTAGAGAGAGAGGGAGAGAAGTAGTTGGCTAGAAGAGAGAGAAAGACCAAAAAACTTATTTTCACATCTCAATGTGACACTCTATTCATAAGAGAAGGAAAATACAGAAAGGGTAGTTACCCTTTCCTATTATGCATTCATGACATAATAGTTGATTTTCTCCTCCCCTTTTTTTTCCAAATAGTTGCCCACCGTTGTGTTTTAACTGACGGAAATTTGTTTCCTCACTTAGTACATTTGTTTCATTCTCAAAGAAATTCATTTCCTCTTTTCTTTTGGGCAATTACCAATATGCAATAATGCACCAAATAAAAGAAGATATTTCTCTCCCTCCCTTGATGTAAAGTGGCCGGCCATATGGGTGTCTACACACATATAATTACTTCATAATTTGTTCATACAATAACATGTCACAAAATTTAATTCACTACGCATGAAAACCAATTTTCAGCCGTGTGACTTTAAATTAATTTGTGAGTAAATTCAAAATATTATTTTGACATTCAAAATCTTATTTTGACATTTTACATCAATTATCCTTAAGGACGAAAATACACTTTAGCCTATCTCCAAAATACGTCTAATTCAACAATTGATTTTATTTTGACTTAGTTTCTAGTTTAACAAACTCTACTCTCTTGACTTGTGATAGTGACCTCATGGACCCAAATGAACAAAAATTTAACTAGGACTCTTGGACTCAAAGTTCACAAACTTTTCCAAGTCTAGTTTAATGTCAACTGACTCCACTAAAAAGTTGACACTGAAAATCTCTCGGTTCAAATGAATATATTTTCTACTCAAAAATCTGCTTATTTGTGATGAGCGGATCCACTGAATATTATCGAATTATTACCCTTCCTGAATATCATCTACTAGATGGGTTTATAAAATACCATTTTACCCTTCTAGTTCTTATTTCCTCAACTCCTTTGTTACTTGTGAATAAGTTAAAAAAAAGTATTGAGGAGGAGCTAACAGGTCACATTGTTTCATCCAAATAAAGTCGCTACTTAATTTTGGATACCGCGTGGTTTATTTATTCACAACCAAGTAATAAAGCATGAGGTGATAAACATTGCATTTCAGCAATCTTGTACATAAATTCCATATATATGAGAACTTCATAAAGCTCGTTCATGACATCTTCATAACTTAATATCTTACCAATTGGTCTAGTCTAGATCACTTAATAGATCTAGAATTTGACTATCTCAAATGAGAATATTAAAGATGAGAAATTACATTTCTCATTTCAGGATTTAGGTAACCATGATACAATTCATACATAGTGACCTTGAGACAAAAGAGGTTAAATGGTTTGTTTTTACATTGTCTCTAAATGAGCACTGGTCAATTCAGTATCTTCAAAAGATACATTGGAAGAACTATAGAGTTCCTAACTCTCTATGCCTCGTAACCATACATCATATATTCTTCCAACACTCATATTAGGATCAATAGTCTGTTGATCTTTAGATTGCGAATATTTCATTTTAACGAAACCATGAAGAGTTTGTTGACACAAATCGGCATTTGTCTCTTCATACATTGTTAGGTTTGATTAAGGACTATAAGTTTATTGAATATCATAAATCTTCACACAAATGAAAAAGGATTGCATAAACATTTCTATTTTTATTAATTTAATCAGCAAATTACAATAAGGACTTATGAGAGATTTATATTACATCGATATGTAAATAAATAATCTTCTTGTGGGCATCTCTGCCAACAAACTCCCACTTGACTCAAAGAAGATGAGAGTAGTCCTTCAAGCCTAATATGTCTCGATGTTGGTCAAAAACTTTATTGGATAGGGCCTTGGTGAATGGATCTTCCAGGTTCTCAACCGCTGAGATCTTATTCACCTCCACGTCTCCGCACTGCATAATCTCTCTAATCAAATCGTATTTTCTCTTAATATGCTTAGAGTGCTTATGGCTTCTAGGTTCCTTTGAGTTAGCAACAGCCCCACTATTATCACAATAAAGTGTCATGGGCTTGCTGACATTTGGAACGACTTCCAAATACTTAAGGAACTTTCTAAGCCATACAGTATCTTTGGATGCTTCACAAGCATCTACATATTCTGCCTCCATGGTGGAGTCAGCAATGTAAGATTGCTTGATACTCCTACAAACAACAGATCCACCATTCAGGATGAACACATATCCTTAAGTGAATTTCCTGGAATCCCTTCCGCCTGAAAGTCGGAATCGGTATATCCCATCATAGTCAGGTTAGTATCTAAGTATGTAAGTATCAAGTTTCTAGTTCTCCAAAGATACTTTGGAACATGCATAACATCAACCCAGTGCTCGGGTCCAGGATTTTATTTGAAATAGATAACTACGCCAACGGAGAAATATATATTCGGTTAAGTGCACATCATAGCATACATGAGACTTCCTACTTCAGAAGCATAGGGAATCTTTCTCATGTCATCAATCTCTTGTGCAGTCTTGGGAGACTGGTCCTTAGAGAGTGAGACTCCATGTCTTAAAGGGGTTTGGCCCTTCTTAGAGTCTTGCATAGCGAAACAATCCATCACCTTATCTATATAAGATGCTTGGGAGAGCGACAGGGTCCGGTTCTATCGATCTCGAAAGATCTGAATCCCCAGAATGTACGCAGCTTCCCCTAGATCCTTCATATCAAACTACTTAGCTAACCAGATTTTAACCTCAGATAATTTGTCTACATCATTACCAATGAGTAGTATATCATCGACATACAGTATCAAAAACACAACCTTGCCCTCGTGTATCAATTTATAGACACAAGGTTCATCTATTGACTGTTCAAAATCGAAGCCTTTTACAGTTTCATCGAATCTAATATTCCATGATATAGATGCTTGCTTTAATCCATAAATGGATTTAAGCAATTCAAAAACCTTGTGCTCTTGATCACTTTCCACGAAACTGTCTGGTTGAGCCATGAAAATGCGCTCGTCAAGATTGCCATTCAGAAAGACAGTTTTGCTGCCAGATCTCATAATCGAGAGCGGCAGCTATGGATAAAAGTATACATATGGATTTAAGCATTGCGACTGTCGAGAAGGTTTCTTTATAATTGATACCTTCCTTTTGGGTATAACCCTTAGCCACTAGTCGCGCTTTGAACGTCTCAACGTTCCCATCCGGATCCCTTTTCTTCTTATAAATCCACTTACACCCTACAGATTTAACCCCTTCAGGTAGGTCTACAAGTTTCCAGACTTTGTTGACATACATCGAATGCATCTCAACTTTCATGGCATCAAGCCAAAGGTTTGATTCAGAACTAGCCATTGCTTAGCTGTAGGAAACAAGATCATCCATGTCAGCGACGGCTACCAGAGTATCGCCATAAGACATGTACCTGTCAGGCTTTTCAGAAACACTCCCACTACATGGAAGTACTACTTGACAAGGTTAGGTTGCGTTTCAGTTGGGGTAAGAACAGTTCTTACAGATGAGGCAGAAGCATCCTAACCCAACTTTTCTTCAAGCACAATTTTGCTTCTAAGTTTCGTATCCTTCATATAGTCCTCCTCAAGGAAACGAGTATTAGTGTTGACAAACGTTTTGTCGTCCTCGGGACTATAGAATGTGAAACCTTTGGTTTCCTTTTGATATCCAACAAACACGCATAATTTTGACCTACTAGCCAACTTGCTAGTATTTTTCCTTAGCACATGTGCAGGGCAACCCCAAATTCTAATGTGGCTTAAACTAGCTTTACGCCCAGTCCATCGTTCATAAGAAGTACCAGAGACCGTCTTAGACAGAACTTGGTTCAGAATATATGCGGCAGTTTCGAGGGCATATCCCCAAAAGGAATTAGGGAGTGATGAGTAACTCATCATTGATCTAACCATATCCATCAAAATTCGATTCCTTCTCTCAGACACTCTGTTTTGTTGAGGTGTGCCAGGTGTTGTAAGCTGAGAAGCGATACCTTCTTCTTTAAGAAATTCATTGAACTCTTCAGACAAGTACTCACCACCTCGATCAGATCGAAGGGTTTTGATCTGTTTGCCAGTTTGCTTTTCCACTAAAGCCCGAAAAACCTTAAATACGTTAAAGGTTTCGGATTTGTGTTTGAGCAAATAGAAAAATTCATTTCTTAAGTAATCATAGATAAAGGTAACGAAGTATTTTTATCCTCCCCGTGCCTGAATTCTGAGCGGACCACATACATCAGAATGTAATAGTTCCAGCAGCTCTGTGGCTCTTCGACCTTTATCTGAGAAAGGTCGTTTGGTCATTTTTCCTTCTATACAGGATTCACAAGTCGGCAGTGAGCCTATTGCAGAGACTTTGAGTGGACCGTCCCTCACAAGTCTCTTAATCTTATCTAGACTAATATAACCAAGCTTAAGTGCCAGAGATGTGTTGATTTTATTAGATCAGAGGAGTCATTAAGTTTGATCCTCTTGGGTTCTGTAATTAGATCATTATCTATTTTAGTGTCTAATAGCAAAGGTTGTATAAGATAAAGATAGTATAAACCATTCTTTAAACATGCATTAGTGACAAATGAATTGGAAGAAGTAATACGAATTTCATTATCAATAAAATTTAAATAATAATTCTGCTCAACAATTTGAGCTACAGATATTAAGTTTTTCCCAAAGTAAGGAACATAATACACATTATTCAAATTTAAAGTCTTGTATTCGAAAGACAGTGTCACGGATCCCACAGCCTTAGCAGACACCAAGCTCCCATCACCCCACTTGAAGCCGCAGTCGCCATCCTCTAAGCTTTTGCTTTTCCTGAATCCATTCAAGGAACAACAAATATGGTTAGTAGCAGTAGAGTCAATAATCCACGATGATATGTTATCAGCTACTAAACAAGCTTCGGTAATAAGTACAATACTTTTCCCTTTCGCCTTGAGGTAGGTAGGACAGTTCCTACGCTAGTGTCCGGGCTCATTGCAATGGTGACATGACTCCTTAGACTTGTCCACCTTGGCAGTCCGGGGCATCTTCTTCTTCTGAACCTTGCTAGGGTTCTTCTTGTCGGCTTCATGAGATATCTTCTTAGATCCAGAGGTGGAGGCTCTGTGCTCAGTAGCATGAGCTTCTCCAGTAGTCCTCTTTTTCTTTAAGAGTCCCTCAGCGGTGTGAAGCTCCTTCATTAGCTCGGTAAGAATGTACACTAGCTTATTCATGGAGTAGTTCAGCTTGAAAGTATCAAAAGATTCAGGGAGATTTTCCAAGATCATATCTATCTTGGTTTCTCCATCAATCTCAGATCCAAGGATTTCCATCTCATTAAGATAACTTATGATCAGCATCATATGTTCTCTAACGGGAGTCCCTGCTTTCATACGACAATTCATAAACTGTCGTACCGCTTGTTGCCTAGCCTGACGCCCTTGCCCTCCAAACATCTCTTGGAGATTTTAGAGCATTTCATAGGCTGACCCAATATCACGATGTTGTTGTTGCAACACATTGTTTATGGACGCTAAAATATAGCATCTCGCAATCTCATTGGATCTGAGCCAGGCCGCAAGGGCGTCCTTGTCCTCTTGAGTCGAATCATCATTCGTTTCAGGAGGACATGGGGTGGTGAGTACCCACTTGTGCTTGTCCAAGGTAAGGACGATGTCTAGGTTACGTTTCCAATCTACGTAGTTATCACCTTCCAGTTTGTTGTTTAGAGACATGTTGCTGAAAGTTGAAAGAATTTACGATTAGTCTTTTGTTTAGGATTTTAAGTTTAATTTTATTTAGACAAGAATAAATCCAAAGGTGTTATGAACAAAATGACACTTTACTCCTTCGAGGGAAGGCAGCAAAGAGTCTCCTTTCATAAGTAAATGACACATCATTAATGCATAGTCATGATGTCAATACATCAATGCTTTGACTAGCAACCTTATAAAGAAGTTTGATCACTCAAAACATGTCGCACCACTACTACAAAAGATACTTTTAGAAGCGACAGGGTGAATTAGAAGCGACTAGTCGCTTCTAATTCGAAGCGACTTTTGACAATTAGAAGCGACTAGTCGCTTCTAACTTCAATACCCCGATTTTTACAAAATTATCAATATTTTGACAATTAGAAGCGACTAGTCGCTTCTATTGTCGCTTCTAATGTCCCAATATTTTGGCTCCAAATTTTCTCCGCCAAAAATTTCGCTCAGTATAGAAATTGGGGCATTAGAAGCGACTAGTCGCTTCTAAAGTCGCTTCTAATGCCCCAAAAATTTGGCTCCAAATTCCCTCCGCCAAAAATTTCACTAAGTCTAGATATTGGGCATTAGAAGCTGACTAGTCGCTTCTAATGCCCCAAAATTTTGGCTCCAAATTTCCTCCACCAAAAATTTCGTCAAGTGCAGAAGTTGGGGCATTAGAAGCGACTAGTCGCTTCTAATGTCGCTTCTAATGCCCCAACTTATTTAAACGGTGTCCTTTTGGTTATTAAGCGACATTAGAAGTGACTAGTCGCTTCTAATGTTCCTAGGGCTTTAAATCGCGTGAGCCTCCCTTTCTCCCTTATTTCCTCACCTCTCTTCCTCTCACTCTCCCTCTCACTCTTCCTCTCTCTCTCCCTCTCACTCTTCCTCTCTCTCTCCGGCCAGCCTCCGCCTTCCCCCCTCCCCCGCCGCCGCCGCCGCCCTTCTCCCTCCATCCGCCGTCCCTCTCCCGCCGTTGCCGCCCTTCTCCCTCCCTTCCCCTCCCCTTCTCCTCTCTCCCAGCTTCGTCCCTCCCCTTCTCCCCTCTCCCTCCGACCAGCCACCCCCTCCTCCGCCGCCGCCGTCCCTCCCCTTCTCCCCACCCTACTCCTCCCCCGCCGCTTCTTCCCTACCCGTACCCCTCCCCCGCCTCCGTCCCTCCCCCTCCTCCCCTTCTCATCTTCTCCTCCTCTCCCTACCCCACCCCCGGTCGCCGCTGCCCTCCGTGCCCTCCTCCGCCCTCCCTCTCGCTCTCCGCCCCTCCTCCGCCGTGCTCCTCCCCTGCGTCTCCACCGCCGAGCTCCGACTCCCCTCCTCCTCCGTCAAGGTATGTTTAGTTTATAATTAGTCTAATATTGTTATAGGTTAGTCTAATTTTGTTTTATAAATATTTTGTTACTTCTAATTGTTACCCGCCACCTCTTCCCACGCTTTTTTGGTCGGTGTTAAGGGCCTTTAGAAGCGACTTTAGAAGCGACTAGTCGCTTCTAATTTCGTCGCTTCAAAACATTAGAAGCGACTTTAGAAGCGACTCGGCTTTAGAGGCGAAACATTAGAAGCGACTTTGTCTCCTCCAGAAGTTAGCGACTCTCCAACAAGCTGTGTTTGGCATGGCTGCTGGTTTGAGCCAGAACCCAGACTTCACTCCGACTCCCGTGTTTAGGGCGACTTTGGACCACTACATGACCCAGTTCGGACCTCGTGAAGGCGATTCGGGCAATGCAGGCGCTTCGGGTTCAGAGCAGAGACCAGATCGACCTTCGACTCCCACCGACACCGAACCAGAAGAGCCTCCACACGGACCCAGCGGACGACGCGCAGGACGAGGACGACGAGGACGAGGACGACGTTGATTGTAATTTATTCGACGTTTTAGACTTATTGGTTTCCGTTTATTTACATATCGACTTTCGGCTTTCTAAGTAGTTGAACTTATGCTATTATCTTCTTGCGGTTTTTTAATTAGTTGAACTTATGTTATTATCGACTTTATACATTGTCGACGTTTGATTATATTACTATCGACTTTTGATTATATTCTGTTTATGTTTAATCTGATTTAAATTAGTAAAATTTAATATTATTAAATTTAATTACTGATAATAATATTTAATTAATATTTAAAACCGGAAATAATTTTTTGAAAAATAGATTTTACACTTTTAGAAGCGACAAGTCGCATCTAAAGTCGCTTCTAAAATATGGCGGGTAACAATTAGAAGCGACAAATCGCTTCTAAAGTCGCTTCTAAAATATGGCGGGTAACAATTAGAAGCGACTAGTCGCTTCTAAAGTCGCTTCTAAAATATGGCGGGTAACATTTAGAAGCGACTAGTCGCTTCTAATGTCGCTTCTAATGTCGCTTCTAATTGTTACCCGCCACCTCTTCCCACGCTTTTTTGGTCGGTGTTAAGGGCCTTAAGAAGCGACTTTAGAAGCGACTAGTCGCTTCTAATTTCATCGCTTCAAAACATTAGAAGCGACTTTAGAAGCGACTCGGCTTTAGAAGCGAAACATTAGAAGCGACTTTTTGGCCTTTAGAAGCGACTTTTGTCGCTTCTAAAAGCCTTTTTTCTCCTAGTGAGACTTCCCGCTTTGAATTTCAGAGCTAATTGTCGGATTAAAGCTTCTATAGCTTCTTTGACGTTAAAATAGTCGACAGTTATGTGTCCCACATCAATGTGAAAAGCATTATTTCATCTTGTCTCTCTTCGCTATGTCTTTCTTAATCTTTTAAGGCCTCGAGAAATATTCCTTTTCCAGCGTAAGACTGAAAATCTCTTCAATCTGGGTATTCAGCGGGCTATAATGATCCTATTTACTTTTGAAAGTTTTTTTGTCCCTGCTCCCGATCGCATTCTTTTATGAGGGAGATCTTCATCGGTACGTCTTTCCTTCCATTCTTCATGCCGATGCTTGGATGCTTAAGCCTTTCTGACTGCCAACCTAGCTTCTTTGGCATTTATGTACTTCTGTGCTCTCTCCAGGAAATCATTGTAATCCTGATGACTCGTTTTCTGAAGTAACCACCATAATTCTGATTTTTTTCTGATTCCCAAAGTGATTCCAAAATTTTTGAAATCCTTGATTAGATCATCTACCTGAATGCCTGCTCCTAGTAGCAGTTTATGTAATTTTTGAGCGACTCATTGTGAGCCTGTCTGATTGCTAAAAGGCTTTCCTTAGGAGTCTTCCCCGAATTTGATCTGACGAACTGCTCCATGAATCTTCTGTTGGCATTTATGCCCACAAAGGAGATTTTTGATATTAAATACTTTTGTATTTGTTTTGCTTTGAAATTAAATAAAGATTGAATATCCATTCTAATTTAAGATTGTGTTTGCGCATTTATGTCTACGCTCTGAAACTGTCATCAACGAAAGAAGTGCTAAGTACAGACTTGACAAGATACCTTCTTATGACTAGTTTAAATAATAGTTCGCAATCTAAAGATCGATTGGGCAATCGATTCCTAGTAATAATTGTTAGAATGAATTAAACGATATCTTATCTTGTGATATGGAGAGTTGTGACTCTGTAATTCATTCTTGATATCTTAATGAAGATATTGAACAAGACCAGTGAAGTTTTGAAATTCGAGATAAAACCGTTTAATCACTCGAAACATCAAACTCACATACGAGGGGTATTTTAGTAATTACCTAAATCCTGAAGTGAGTACATGTATTCTTGTAACACTTTATGACATTTGATTTTTCAATGGGCAATGGCTAAATGAAGTTTCATTGACCCGACGGTTGGTGTCATAATACTGTTTCGTTGAAACATGTGATTCACAGATATGGAATTTGTGTTGAAACAATGCTAAGGCATTAGTATCACACCATGCTCTGTTATGAGAGTGTGAGCGAATAAACCAGGCCTGGTATTCATCGAATAAAGAATTTTTTGAAATAAAACATGTGACATGTTGAGACATTTCACTTTATGTTTTTCTCGTTCACAAATAACAGAGGACTTAGTGAAATAATAACTCAGGGGTAAAACGGTAATTTTACATTCCTCTGAGTTAATGATACACACAAAGGGTAATATCGTAAAATACACCGTGGACCGTGTGAAGAATAGTTTTGTCACATCAAACGGAAATATAAACGCATATGAACTTAGAGATGTTTAATATTGGTCCTTTAGTGGAATCGACTAATATTAAGAATTAAAAGCCGGAAAAAGTTTGTGAACTTTTGTGTCCGAGCCTTATTCTAAAGCTTCGTTCATGTGGGTCCATAAGGTCTCAATGATAGACTCTCGAACGAGATTTTGGTGAACAAGAAATGATTGATTTTCTCATTCAACGTAAATTGTGATTTAGGCTAAGAAAATTATTTTCTGAGTAATTAAATAAATAACTGGTTATTTATTATTACATTTATTTCACGAATCATATTATGTTATTATATTGATAATAATATAATTTGATGATTCAAATAAATAAAAGATGAAAATAAATATTTTCTCGTTTCGTACTACATTGATTAGTATGAAAATAATTAATGACTTGTCATTAAATAAATGAGATGTTCTAAATTAATTAAATATTATTTTAGAAATAAATCAAATAAATTTGGGAGGTAATTAGGACAATATGGCCGGCCATAATAGGTGTTTTATGGGCTGGAAAAATTGTTTAATTTCATTAAAAGGAGTTTTGGGCTTAAGTTTGACTAATGGGTCTTAACTGGATTTTGACCTAACTTAAGCCCATTCTCTCTGATATAAAAGGAGGCTTTCTCTTTGGTAACCCTAGCCTAATTTCGACTAACACTCAGCCAAACCTCTCCCCCCTTGTACTTGAGAGGTTTTGGCCGAAATTAAGAGAGAAAGAGAGAGAGGAAAACTGTTTCCCGGCACCTCTTCCTTTTATTTGAGTTTCCCCTTCTTCCCTTGTTCCCACGAAAGAGCCCACCCTCTTTGTCTCCTAAAATCCCTTGAGTATTATCATTGACTCAACTTGTGGTTGTTTGAGTGATTTTTCTCTCCCCGGGGCTGGCCACTTTTGGAGGGACGAAGGCACGACGGATTTGAGGATCTCCTTGACGCGCGTGGTGTAGAGGATCGGCCGATCACTTGGACGTACACCGAGACTTGCTCTCGCAGATCCAAACCCTATGTAAGTGTCTCTTAAACGAATTGGATCTGAATGATATAGTATTGTAGAATGATTATATTTATTTAGATTGTTCGTTTGCATGCTTAAATGAATTTATTGATATGTTCATAAATTTTGTTAACATGCTAGTTTAGATTTAATGACATGGTTATGAATATATTAAAAAACGTTTTTAATATGTTAAATTGAATTATGAATTTCCGCCACATATTGATGTGTTTCGTAATTAAATTAGGTTAATTGTTAATCAAATTCCAACAAATGGTATCAGAGCCATAATTGTCATTAAATCGATTTTGAGTGTTGGCGTTTTTTGTATGAATTGCATTTGTGAATGTATGTGTGTTTATGTGAATGGATCCTTACTCTAATTGGCCCTAGGATTGTTTACAAATTACGTCCCGGTTTTTATTTTTTATTTTATTTAAATTTGTAATTTGTTGTAAATTTAAATTTATAATTTTGTAATCCGGGAGACAAGAAGAAGGAAGGCAGCCTCCGGGAATGGCCGCGTGTTTTTGAAACGCGTGGGAGCTATCCCGGTCGATTCCGAACACGCCTAAGGACCTGCGTATTGGACTCAAGAGGGCTGTTTGGTCGGCCAAAACCCTAGCGTGGCCGTGTGTTTTCGGACGCGCGCGAGCTAGCTAGGGTTAGGCCCGACGACCGAGATTCGGAAATCGTTTCCGAATAAATTTAAAATCTTGAATAATTAAATTTATTTATATTATTTTTGAAATAATAAAAATGAATTTAATTATTTGAGTGGGAGATATTAATCTCTAAGTTTTAAAACTCGGAAATTCGACGACTCGACACAAGACTAGTAATAAAGTAGTTTATTGTTTTTTCTTTTGTAAAGGGTTGTAATTTTAGAAATGGGCCATTAGATAAGTTAAATATTATGTTTTATTTTATTTAATCTTATCTCATATTCATCCACATGTCATATAGGATAGAACGCCAACACTATATGAATTGTTCATGCATCATTATAGTTTAATTTAAATAACTAGTTATGAAATTGAACATCGTCCACAAAAATATGATTTTTGCAAAAACTAAGTGGGAGGGTTATTTGTCGTTGAAATAACCCGAGGTCCCCAACATGAATTTAATTAACTTGTGTGAATGAACTAAGAGTCACCCTCGTGGCCCTCCCTTCAATGGGAGTACTTCGGAAGCACATAGTCAATTAAATTGTTACGAACTAAGCCCTAAAGAGGAACGATGAAGCGGGGTCTCCCCTAGGAGAACCGTTTTCAAAGTAACTTGGATAAGGGCCCACATGTTGGTTGCACGCTTAGACTTATTGTTTAAAGTAACCCTCCATAGAGGCTATGCGTTAAACATAAGTGACCAAAGTCCATGGTAATTAGCGAGAACTAGAAGTTCTGACTTCTTGTATGGTTCAAACTAAATAGTGATGTGTCACGACTATGAAAGGCGATCAATTACGGTTTCCCCTAGGAAAAGTAATTGATCATTTTTGTTCATAATACCATGAATTATTTATCGCTTTCCTCACTCATTTAGGATTGTACATGCATTATAATTCGAAACTGTAGCATATGCTAAATTTATTCATTTCTTTTAATTTCAGCAATATCATGAATCCACTTGCATCTATACTCAGTTATAACAAACTCGAGGGTGAGAATTACGTTGATTGGAAACGTAACCTCGACATCGTACTGACGGTGGAAAAGCACAAGTATGTTCTCACTACCCCGTGTCCTCCAGCTCCGAGTGCTGACTCAAGCCAGGAGGACAAGAACGCCTATGACACGTGGGTAAGGTCCGATGAGATTGCCAAGTGTTATATCTTGGGTTCCATGAGCAATGTGTTGCAGCAATCTCACAAGGACATTGCCATGGCATATGACATGCTCTACAATCTTCATGACATGTTTGGATGTCATGGGCGTCAGGCGTCAGGCGAGGCAGCAGGCAATCCGAAATTTCATGAATTGTCGGATGAAGCCGGGAACGTCAGTCAGGGACCACATGCTAGTGATCATGGGTCACCTGAACGACATGGAGATTCTCGGATCGGAGATCGATGGACTCACCAAGGTTGATATGATCTTGGAGACTCTGACGGATTCTTTCGATAGCTTCCGTCTGAACTACTCCATGAACAAGCTCGATCATTCTGTAACCGAGCTAATGAAGGAGTTGCAGACTGCCGAGGGACTTCTCCCTAAGACCAAGAAGAAGACTGGTGAAGCCAATGTTGCTGAACATAGGGCTTCCACTTCTGGATCGAAGAGAGTGATGAAGGGTCCCAAAAACGCCAACCGAACGGGATCCAAGACGCCTTACAAGAAGGCTGCGGATGTCAAGGGCAATGGCATCGCAAAGGTGGACAAGTCTAAACACAAGTGCCACCATTGCGGAGAAGTCGGCCATTGGCGAAGGAACTGTCCTGCCTACCTCAAGACCGTCAAGGGGAAAGGTATGGCTTTCGTCACCCAAGCATGTTACACGACATATAAAGAATCACCCTGGATTTTAGACTGCGGGGCTTCTGACCATATTGTGTGTAATCTGAATGGTTTCAGGAAAACCAGAAGCTTAGGTGATGAAGAGTTCACGTTCAACTGGGGTAATGGAACGAAGGTCAGAGCCAGATCTGTCGGGACCATGCAGCTGAATTTTGGGAATAAGGCTTTATTATTGAATAACGTTTATTATGTTCCAGATTTTTGCAAGAACTTAATTTCTTTTGGTCGTTTAGAAGAACAACATTATGAGTTTAAAGTCAATAATGGTATTGAAATTTTTCTTAATGGTTGTTTTATTTCTAAAGCTCATCGACTAGATTCTATTTATTGTCTATATCCTAATGAGCCGACAATTTTGGACACTGAGGTGAATAGTGATTCACTCAGGAAGCGTAAGACATTTCATAGTGATGAAACGGATGATACATATCTATGGCACTTACGTCTTGGACATATTGGCCTAGATAGGATTAAGAGGTTAACAGAGGATGGTCCTTTGAAATCTCTAAACGTGGGATCTTTGCCCACGTGTGAATCCTGTCTTGAAGGCAAGATGACCAAGAGACCTTTCTCTTCGAAAGGTCTAAGAGCCACACAAGTATTGGAACTCATACATAGTGATGTATGTGGTCCAATCAGTATTCAGGCAAGAGGAGGTTACGAATACTTTGTAACCTTCACTGATGACTACTCACGTTTTGGTCATGTTTTCTTAATGCGACACAAATCCGATACTTTTGAAATGTTCAAACAATATCGGGCCTTGGTTGAGAAGCAAAGAGAGAAACAAATCAAAACCCTTCGATCAGATCGAGGAGGAGAGTACTTGTCTGATGAGTTTGAGGATCTTCTTAAAGAAGAAGGCATTCATTCTCAGCTTACAGCACCTGGCACTCCACAACAAAACGGTGTGTCAGAGAGAAGGAACCGAACGCTACTAGATATGGTGAGATCAATGATGAGTTACTCATCTCTTCCTGATTCGTTCTGGGGATATGCCTTAGAAACGGCAGCTCATATTCTGAACCAAGTTCCGTCAAAAACGGTTCCCGGCACTCCCTACGAGAGATGGTGTGGTAAGAAATCTGTTCTAAACCACATCAAGATCTGGGGTTGTCCAGCACACGTGCTGAGACAAAAGACTAGCAAGTTGGCTAGTCGTTCAGAATTATGCTTTTTCATAGGATATCCGAAAGAAACAAAAGGGTATACATTCTATAGTCCTACTGACAAGAAAACGTTCGTTAGCACGAACGCTATGTTTCTTGAAGAGGATTATATGAAGAATACCGTACCGAGAAGCAAACTTGTGCTGAAGGAAATGTTGGGTGAAGTAGCTGGTACTTCACAAGATTAGACAAGTCTTACACCAACAATAGAAGAACCACATTCAGAACTTAAGCCTCCTACGATTCGTCGCAGTAGCAGGATTGTGCGACAACCTGAGCGATTGATGTACATCGGGGAGGCCTTTGCTGCAGTCGCATACAAGGAGGAAGATGATCCAGTATCATTTTCCCAGGCGATGCAAAGTTCTGAAGCAAACCTATGGCAAGAAGCCATGAACGTTGAAATGCATTCGATGTATGTCAACGAAGTCTGGAAACTTGTAGATTTACCTGAAGGCATCAAGCCTGTTGGGTGTAAATGGATCTACAAGAAGAAAAGAGGACCGGATGGAAATGTCGAGACATTTAAAGCACGACTTGTGGCGAAGGGGTTCACACAAAAGGAAGGTATCGACTATGAAGATACCTTCTCGCCCGTGGCGATGCTAAAGTCCATTCGTACTCTTTTATCCATTGCTGCCGCCCTAGATTATGAAATCTGGCAGATGGATGTCAAGACTGCATTTTTGAATGGAAATCTTGACGAGCGCATTTACATGGCTCAACCAGACGGGTTCATGGAGAAAGGCCAACAGGGCAAGGTTTGTGAGTTGCTAAAGTCCATTTATGGACTAAAGCAAGCATCTAGATCGTGGAATATTAGATTCGACGAGACTGTGAAAAGTTACGGTTTTGATCAGTCACTAGATGAGCCATGTGTTTATAAGATGATAAACGATGGCAAAGTGGTCTTCTTAATCCTTTATGTAGATGACATACTACTCATTGGGAATGATGTGGGAAATTTATCAGAGGTTAAGATCTGGCTGTCGGAGCAGTTTGAGATGAAGGATCTTGGAGAAGCGTCTTACATTCTGGGGATTTAGATCTTTAGAGATCGGAAGAACCAAAAGTTAGCGCTTTCTCAAGCATCTTATATTGATAAGATCATGGATCGCTTCAGTATGCAGAACTCCAAGAAAGGACAGCTACCTTTCAGACATGGAGTGCATCTATCCATTGAGCAGTCTCCCAAGACTCCTCAAGAGATAGAAGAAATGAGACATATTCCCTACGCCTCAGCCGTAGGAAGTCTCATGTATGCAATGCTCTGCACTAGGCCAGATATTTGTTACGCAGTGGGCGTGGTGATTAGATTCCAATCGAATCCCGGACCCGAGCACTGGGTTGCGGTCAAGCATATTCTCAAGTATCTTCGGAGAACGAGAAATTATATGCTTGCATACTCAGGTGATGACCTGAATATGACGGGGTATACCGATTCCAATTTTCAAGCGGATAAGGATTCCAAGAAATCCACATCAGGGTCTGTGTTCACCCTGAATGGTGGATCTGTGGTCTGGAGGAGTATAAAGCAAACTTGTGTTGCTGACTCGACCATGGAAGCCGAGTATGTGGCAGCTTGCGAAGCTGCAAAGGAGGCTGTGTGGCTGAGGAAATTCCTGGTGTACATGGAAGTAGTTCCAAGTGCCAACGAGCCCATTACACTTTACTGTGATAACAGTGGAGCCGTTGCTAACTGTAAGGAACCAAGAAGTCACAAGCGCTCGAAACACATCGAGCGGAAATACCACCTGGTACGAGATATAGTTCATAGAGGGGACGCGACGGTTATGAAGATCTCAACGTTGGACAACCTTGCTGATCCCTTCACGAAGCCTTTAACCAGTAAGGTCTTCGAGGGACACCTAGAAGGATTAGGACTGAAAGATCATTCGCATCTCCTTTGAGTCAAGTGGGAGTTTGTTGGCATTTATGCCCACAAAGGAGATTTTTGATATTAAATACTTTTGTATTTGTTTTGTTTTGAAATTAAATAAAGATTGAATATCCATTATAATTTAAGATTGTGTTTACGCATTTATGTCTACGCTCTGAAACTGTCATCAACGAAAGAAGTGCTAAGTACAGACTTGACAAGATACCTTCTTATGACTAGTTTAAATAATAGTTCGCAATCTAAAGATCGATTGGGCAATCGATTCCTAGTAATGATTGTTAGAATGAATTAAACGATATCTTATCTTGTGATATGGAGAGTTTTGACTATGTAATTCATTCTTGATATCTTAATGAAGATATTGAACAAGACCAGTGAAGTTTTGAAGTTCGAGATAAAACCGTTTAATCACTCGAAACATCAAACTCACATACGAGGGGTATTTTAGTAATTACCTAAATCCTGAAGTGAGTACATGTACTCTTGTAACACTTTATGACATTTGATTTGTCAATGGGGAATGGCTAAATGAAGTTTCATTGACCCGACAGTTGGTGTCATAATACTGTTTCGTTGAAACATGTGATTCACAGATATGGAATTTGTGCTGAAACAATGCTAAGGAATTAGTATCAGACCATGCTCTGTTATGAGAGTGTGAGCGAATAAACCAGACCTGGTATTCATCGAATAAAGAATTCTTTGAAATAAAACATGTGACATGTTGAGACATTTCACTTTATGTTTTTCTCGTTCACAAATAACAGAGGACTTGGTGAAATAATAACTCAGGGGTAAAACGGTAATTTTACATTCCTCTGAGTTAATGATACACACAAAGGGTAATATCGTAAAATACACCGTGGACCGTGTGAAGAATAGTTTTGTCACATCAAACGGAAATATAAACGCATATGAACTTAGAGATGTTCAATATTGGTCCTTTAGTGGAATCGACTAATATTAAGAATTAAAAGCCGGAAAAAGTTTGTGAACTTTTGTGTCCGAGCCTTATTCTAAAGCTTCGTTCATGTGGGTCCATAAGGTCTCAATGATAGACTCTCGGACGAGATTTTGGTGAACAAGAAATGATTGATTTTCTCATTCAACGTAAATTGTGATTTACGCTAAGAAAATTATTTTCCGAGTAATTAAATAAATAACTGGTTATTTATTATTACATTTATTTCACGAATCATATTATGTTATTATATTGATAATAATATAATTTGATGATTCAAATAAATAAAAGATGAAAATAAATATTTTCTCGTTTCGTACTACATTGATTAGTATGAAAATAATTAATGACTTGTCATTAAATAAATGAGATGTTCTAAATTAATTAAATATTATTTTAGAAATAAATCAAATAAATTTGGGAGGTAATTAGGACAATATGGCCGGCCATAATAGGTGTTTTATGGGCTGGAAAAATTATTTAAACTCATTAAAAGGAGTTTTGGGCTTAAGTTTGACTAATGGGTCTTAACTGGATTTTGACCTAACTTAAGCCCATTCTCTCTGATATAAAATGAGGCTTTCTCTTTGGTAACCCTAGCCTAATTTCGAATAACACTCAGCCAAACCTCTCCCCCCTTGTGCTTGAGAGGTTTTGGCCGAAATTAAGAGAGAAAGAGAGAGAGGAAAACTGTTTCCCGGCAGCCCTTCCTTTTATTTGAGTTTCCCCTTCTTCCCTTGTTCCCACGAAAGAGCCCACCCTCTTTGTCTCCTAAAATCCCTTGAGTATTATCATTGACTCAACTTGTGGTTGTTTGAGTGATTTTTCTCTCCCCAGGGCTGGCCACTTTTGGAGGAACGAAGGCACGACGGATTTGAGGATCTCCTTGACGCGCGTGGTGTAGAGGATCGGCCGATCACTTGGACGTACACCGAGACTTGCTCTCGCAGATCCAAACCCTATGTAAGTGTCTCTTAAACGAATTGGATCTGAATGATATAGTATTGTAGAATGATTATATTTATTTAGATTGTTCGTTTGCATGCTTAAATGAATTTATTGATATGTTCATAAATTTTGTTAACATGCTAGTTTAGATTTAATGACATGGTTATGAATATGTTAAAAAATGTTTTTAATATGTTAAATTGAATTATGAATTTCCGCCACATATTGATGTGTTTCGTAATTAAATTAGGTTAATTGTTAACTAAATTCCAACATCTTCGCGCTAACTGATCCCATGAGCCTATTGTATTCGGCCTAAGTTTCCTATACCACCTCTTGGTTGAGCCTGAGAGGGTAATGGAAAATGTCCGGCACATAACTTCGGGGCTTGGTCCATGTAGAAATATCCAAGAAGAGAAATTAGTGAGATGATCACCTATGTCAATTCCATTGTAAGCAGTGATGTTTGGCATTCTGAACCGATCCGGTAGAAGATGGACGAGTACCCTTGCCGTTATGGCGAGACAACTTCTCCAATCTTTTGGATAGGCTCTTTTTGACCCAACGCGACCTCTTCGATTCCCCTCTCCAATATAATGAATTGTGTTTCCTCGGTTCTTGTGCATTCTTCAGTATCTTCCACTCAGTCTGGTCTTCTCAGTCCTAAGCGACTTTTTTCGACAGAAGATTGGCATCGCTCTGGAATATTTTCCGACACGTCCATACCTTCTTCAAGTTCAGCGTATTCTTCCCTTTTATAGCGATTCTTGGCATGTCTCTTTGATTTCTTAATCCGAGCTTCAGAGCTTTCGGGATCTTTTCATAATCGGTATGAGAACTCTTCATCCGAGATTGCTATTGCGCTTTGCAAAGTGACCCTTTTAGCTCGCATCTTCTCTTCTAGTTTCTTATTTATGGCCTCCAAAGCCGCGAGACGCTCTTGCGTTTCTCGGAATTGGACATGCAAATGAGGTTCTGGGAGAAGTTCAGCAAGTTCTTCCTCGGTGAGAGGGAGTGTGCGATTGTGGTGTTTGACCTCTTGGTCGTTCACGAGTGCATTCCCTGCGGAAATTGACAAACTAGTTATTGATATTCAACACTTTTCCCCCTCCTTCTAGCGCTAGTTGTTAACCTGTAAAAATAGTATAACAATATTGAGAATACTCTCGGCATACCGAGTAAGTGTTAGTGTAAGGACAAGATTTTCTCTTATAATGAAATGATCAAATAAAAAAGAGCAAAATGGTTTGAGGTTACAAAGGAATAGGTGAAAAATAGCTAATAGTTCTCTGATTTTTTGTCTCCTTTTCTTGTGCGTCTTGCTCTTTTTTTTTCCTGAATGTTGTTCAAAGTATTGGGTTCGTGGTTTTGACGGATCGTGGGGTGATTAGCCCCACGTCCTTTAACTTTGAGTATTATCTTGTCAGAATGTTTGTTTCAACATTTGTTCGCTATAGTGATCCGAGTGGTTTTATTTACACGTGTTATATTGTTTTGACTAGTCTTTGACCTATTATCTTCTCTTCTATTCGAAGTTCTGATTGATATGGTCCGTTGTTGACTTATGAACGTAGTGTTCCTTATTTTCGGCGGTCCTCAAATTTATTTTACTCAGGCCTTTTTTCTGGAAATGGGTATATTTCTTGGTATCCCGAGGGACATCTTGGCTATGCTAAATTTCCAGGTAACGTACATAATAATTCATCGCAGCAAAATACATTGATTTAATTAATTTAATTTACTACAAAAAATAGTTCATAGGGTTGTCAAAATATTCTCCCTCTCTCCCTCCCCTCTGACTTTCTGCCTCATCAATCGCTCTGGCCGCCTGCTCCGTCGTTCTTCCTTCCCCTCCGGCCGCCTCCTCCCTCCCCTCCTCTCTCCCGCCCATCCAGCCGCCTCCTCCCTCCCTCCCATCCGCCCTCCCTCTCTACGACCGTCCCTCCTCCCTCCCCTCTCTCCCTCGTTGCAATCAGTAAGTTTTAAAGGTTTAGTATTTAATTTGATTTAATTTTTATATGCTATAGTTTATTATTTATGGTTTTGACCTTTTTTACATGTCTCGCAATCCGTCTCTACATTCGTTTTGCAGCCTATCTCGCCGTTGTCTTGTGACTCATCTCGCATCATTCCGCATCATCTCGCAACAAATGTTAGATTTTTATTGTTTTTATATTTAGTTTACTTTAATATTTAGGTAATTTGTTAAGAAATTAATAACTAAGTTAATTTGTTAAATTTTATAAATAATTGTTAATAATTAGTTTCAAATGTTGTTAGTAATTAAGATAATATGTTAAGTTGTGAGTTAATTAATATGTTTATTTAGATATGTAAATTGAATTAGTAAAATCAGCTAATAACTTAGTTAATTTGTATAAGTAATTGGTAATTAATAATTTCAAATGTTATAGTACTTTAGATAATATGTGTTATTTTTACTTAGTTAATTTGTTAATTTAGTAATAACTTAATTGTTATTCATTTGACGTAATTATGAATTTGAAAATGTATGTAGTTTGTTTTATTTAGATTTGAAATGTATTGATCAATAAGATAGTTCTGGTTGTTATATATATCTCGTTTATAAATTTCAGGTTTTTTGTTTGTCAATATTTTAGGGGAAAACTCTGTCCAAATTTCTATAAATTATTATGTAATTGATTAATTAAAACAATAATTTAATCTCGATTTGGTTATCTAAATTCAATAGTAAAATTTAATTAATTAATAATAATAAACCGGATAATAAATTTTAAAAAGAATAAAATTTTAAAGTTTTAGAAGAGACAATCGCTTCTAAAGTCGTGCAAATAAATTTTTTACATCATTTAGAAGCGATTAATCGCTTCTGAAATATGGCGGGTAATATTTAGAAGTGATTAGTTGCTTCTAAAGTCGGTTCTAATTGTTACCCGCCATACTTTCCCACGTTTCTTTCCGCGATTTTCGGGACACATAGAAGCGACTAGTCGCTTCTAATTCCGTCACTTCAAAACATTAGTGCGACTTATCTTTAGAACCGATACATTAGAAGCGACAATGTCGCTTCTAAAGGTTATTTAGAAACGACATTTTGACCTTTAGAAGCGACTTTTATCGCTTCTAAAGGCTTTTTTTCTCGTAGTGTACTACTACTTCTAGCAATCGTTATAAAAGGAAACCTAAATGACTATAAACATTAAATTAATTCCAAGGTATGTATTAACCTACTCTTTACATATACATTGATTGTTTAAATTAATTAAAAGGTAATTAATTCAAAGTTTAAATTTTTACAATTTATAAGTTGTTTTCAAATTTCAAGCTCGAACACGAGGACGCTCTTGTTGACGGACATTAAACGTGCATCCAGCTAATGGTCGCTCGAAGACAAAGAGGTAACACAGAATGCGATATAGTTATAGAAGATATAAGTAAATTAAAAAACAAATAGACGTATACAAATGTAAAAATAGAGACAGTAAGAGAAGATTGAATTAGCTATGTACAAATATTTATTGAATGGGATGATTACTTACATTTTGTGATTTTGAATCTATATATTTCGGATGAATTTGAATGTATATGATGATCTTGGATGAATTTGAATGTATATGATGATCTTTGATGAATTTTAGATGTATTAAATTTTTTTTAGATTGATTATGCATGTTTAAAAACATTCTCCAGGTATTATATGATTTATGGGTTTTACTCCATAAATTTTGAGGGGAACCACTATCTTGACAACGGCGCCGGAACGACCTCTGCCTGGAGCCGCGGCGTCGACTCCCACAACGGATATTTGGATCCGTTGTGGGACATGGCGCTGCGGCGCCATTATAACGTGGGCGCAGTGCCAAATGTTCAATTTTTTTTTTGAAATTTTACACCGAAAATTGATTGGTTGTTGAATATTCCACAACCAATAGACATTCGGTGTGGGAAGTATGAACATTCCACTCCGGATGTCTAAAGGTTGTGAAAAATTCAACAACCTTGGATCCCACAACCCTTATTAAGGATTCCACAACCTTATAAAGGTTGTGAGATCCAATTTTTCTAGTAATGTGCTTAAGTAGGTCAATGGGCGGGCCCATGGTTGTTTACCGGCTCCACAATGCCCATCTTGATTTTAAACCTGAACCACTCTTTCAAGGCCTAGTAGAAGCCTTTGTAACATGCCTCTCCAGCTTTCAGACGCCGAACATAGTTCAATGAGGAGCTTACACCCATAATTTGACGCTAACGAGGAAGAGAAGTATTAGATACATTACTATACCACAAAGTAAATGAATATTTAAATAAAAATATGTATGAGAACAAAATATTGTGTAATTTAACCTTAAGATGCCAAATTAAGGACAACGATAGCTTTGACGGTAGATTTTAGGGAAGCATACATAAAATGAAAACCTTCCCAAATTTAAAAACAAAAAGTATTATTGATAATTTTGACGGTAGAATTCTTAAATATTATTAACCGAAGGATATTCTAAGCGTGGTAGCTTATAAGGGTGATAATTGTTTTAACAAAGTGGATAAACCCTGTGATAGAACAGAGCGGTAAACAAGACTGATCTGATACCAATATGAAACCATCGTTATTGTATCATGTATAACAGGTTTTGGTTGAACCGGCGTCCATATCAAGGGATGACATCAAATAGTGAGAAACGATTTTAATCCTAAATTAGACGGTCAAAAGAATTGAAAACAAATTAAAAACGAAACACACTAAAATCTCAACTTATCCAGCTAATTAATCTCTATAGATATCATAACAGAATAGCTCTATATAAATGCAGTGTGATCAGATTAAAATACACCAAACCGTAGAAGACTTGAAGAAAGCAAGCAGGAGAATAAGAAAGGAGTCTTGACGTTACTTTCCCAATATTTTGTGATGGAACAAACTAGAGATATGAAGAGAGTTTCAGTCTTTCTTGTCGTTCTACTACACTTCTCGTGGTTTGTTTATGAGTCTGAAGCACACAATAAAGCCTCGGCCGTTCTCGTCTTCGGTGACTCCACTGTGGACCCCGGAAACAACAACTACATCGCCACCGCTTTCAAGGCAAATTTTCCTCCCTACGGAAGAAGTTTCCCTGGTAAAAAAGCAACTGGAAGGTTCACCGATGGTCGCATGGTTACGGATTTTTTAGGTATCGAAAGAATATTTTTATATTTTCCAGTTCCATAATTTCTTTTCGGATTGATAATTTATGTTTATTGTATATATACATTCAGCTTCTTATGTGGGAGTAAAAGATTTCATCCCTGCGTATCTTCAGCCGGGACTTAGCACTGATGAAATTCTGACCGGAGTGAGCTTTGCTTCGGCGGGAACCGGTTACGACCCTGTAACGTCACACATCGGTGTAAGTATTTCCATCTCTTATTAAGTATTGATATATAAGACGTAAAACTAGAGATAACAAAAGTATATGTACGTGAAGTGAAGGTCATAAAATAATGATGTGTATAATGTCAGAATGTACTTCCGGTGAGGAAGCAAGTGGAGTATCTGAAGGCGTACAAGAAAAGGATCGCGGCAAAGATTGGGCAGCAACAAATGGAAAACCACATAAAGAATGCCGTGTTCTTTGTGAGCGCAGGAACAAATGACTTCGTGATCAACTATTTCAATTTGCCACTTCGCAGTCAGACCTATAACATCTCAAGCTACCAGCAACTTGTGCTCCAACATCAGAAGAGCTTCCTACAGGTTCGATTCTTTTCCTCTATATTCACATTGCTGTTTTAAGGGATGTTGATTTTGTTTCGTTCCAAATCGAAATACTTTTATTTGGCGATAGAGTTTATGGGCGGAAGGGGCACGGAATATTCTAGTGGTGGGGCTACCTCCGATGGGGTGTTTGCCGGTGATGTTGACATTGCACAACTTACTGAAGCCCCGCCACTGCATTGAGAAATACTCTGTCGTTGGCAGCGATTACAACAAACTTCTCCAAACCGAATTGGCTTCCATGCAAACTACCTTGGCCAGCTCCGGCGTGCGTATGGCCTACGTTGATACTTTTGCAATCGCCTCCGATTTTGTCAAAAACGCTTCTAAATACGGTATATGTTCACGCCTCTCCTTTTTTACATCTTTCCAAAACCTTGTAGCAAGATCATTTCTTCTTTAATCACGTGTTTTACTCTTTTGATCACGACTCAAGGGTTTGAGGAGACTTCAGAGGGGTGTTGTGGAACGGGATTATTCGAAGCATCTTATTTGTGCAGCCCATTGTCACACCAGTGTCCAGATCCCTCCAAGTTCTTATTTTTCGATTCCATACATCCCTCTGAATACGCCTACGGCTTGCTATTCAAGATCGTCGTCCGTCCTATTATTGACCGTATCTTGGGCGCTTAAACATTTTCGTTCTTTTCTGTTACTATACACGGAAGCCCTATGTCGTAGCAACGTATCGCTGTAATCGTCTTTGTTGTTTTAGTCAACGTATATCTATGAAACCCCTATATATTTTTTTCTATAAACACTGTGTCGTTGGTCTATATTCTTTTTACCACTTATATTGCTTCCTTCTAAATATTCTTTACGTTATTGTTTCATTAATCTACTGCGGATTAAACGCGTGGAACTACCGCTGTCAAAAAGTTGGAAGAAAGAAATAACAAATCGTCAAACAATCTAAACCGCACAAAACATCAACAACTCATGCCAACACCATTGGTAACATTTACTTTTAGGAAAAAATATTTTATAAATATTCTGTTTGGTAAACTGTTTTAAATTTATTTTTTTGTAGAAATAAATTTGATTTAACGTTTATAAAATAAACAACATTGTAAAAAAAATTAAAATAACCTCGAGGATAAATATTTAAATAATTATTATTATTTGATATCTAATTTATATTTACATATTAATACTGACATAGTATTTGAAATTTGACAAAATAGACAAAAAAATGAAATTTCATATTTAAATATTTTTATTTTATTAACAAACATATAAACTATTTATTTATGACTATTTTTTTATGTATAAGTGCTTGCTTTTGACTACCTCTTATCATAATTAACCATAAAGAGAGCAGCTTAGTTATCACAATATGAAAATGCTCATCAAAATACCATGCAATATATCTTCAATCCAAGATATGAAACTCAGCCTCCATACTCGGCGTAGCAATTAATGTTTGCTTTGTGCTTCTTTAAGCTACGGCTCTGTCAGGTAGCACAAAACATATCCTTAAGTGGATTTATTTTAGCCCATGCAGGAAGCGAAGTCAGCGTTTGAGTAACCAACCACCTCAAATGCATCGATCCGCCTATGCATAATCATGTAGTTTTTTGTTATTTGAAAGTATCTCATAACCTTCTTTAAAGCTTTCCAATGTTCAAGACCCGAGTTGCTATGATATATATCAAATACTTCAACAATATATGTAATGTTAGGCTTGGTGTAAACCTGGGCATACAAAAGGCTTCCTATAGGGGAAACATATATAGTTCAAGACCCGAGTTGCTATGATATATATCCATCTTGCCTTTCGCCTGCTTCCCGCGCGCGTGTCAACCCCAAAAACCACCCATCTCGCCTGCCTTCCTCCTGCACGAGTGCCAGCCTCGAGAGTTAGCCATCTGCCTGACTGCACCTCCCGCACGAGCCTTCGAGCCTTCCCGCGCGCTAATCGGCCTCCCACACGCCAGCATGCCATCCCTCCGCACACCTAACTGCCTGTCCCGAATAAGCCAACTTCGTGTTTGCCTGCCATCCCTACGCCACCTTGCTTTCCCGTGCGCCTAGACATTCTCAGCGCATCCAAGCGTCTCAAAAATGCTTTTAGAAGAACTGTTTTTTATATAAATTTCTTTTATTTTAGTTTTCTGTTAAAGTAAAAGCTGATATAGCGTTTGATAAAACAAATAAAATTATAAAAAAGACTAAACTAACCGCAGTGATAAATATTTATTTGTGAATTTTTTTTTATGTCTACGTGCTTGCTTTTGACTACCTCTTATCATACTTAACCATAAAGAGAGCAGCGTAGTTATCACAATATGAAAATGCTCATCAAAATACCATGCAATATATCTTCAATCCAAGATATGAAACTCAGCCTCCATACTCGGCGTAGCAATTAATGTTTGCTTTGTGCTTCTTTAAGCCACGGCTCTTTCAGGTAGCACAAAAACATATCCTTAAGTGGATTTATTTTAGCTTATGCAGGAAGCGAAGTCAGCGTTTGAGTAACCAACTACCTCAAATGCATCGATCCGCCTATGCATAATCATGTAATTTTTTGTTATTTGAAAGTATCTCATAACCTTCTTTAAAGCTTTCCAGTGTTCAAGACCCGAGTTGCTATGATATATATAAAATACTTCAACAGTATATGTAACGTTAGGCTTGGTGTAAACCTGGGCATACAAAAGGCTTCCTATAAAGGAAACGTATATAGTTCAAGACCCGGGTTGCTATGATATATATCCATCTTGCCTTGCGCCTACTTCCCAGCTCGCCTGCCTGCCTTCCTGCGCGCGTGTCAGCCTCGAGAGTTGCTTGGTAAATTTCTTTTATGTTAGTTTTCTGTTAAAGTAAAAGCTGATTTAGCGTTTGATAAAATAAATAAAAATATAAAACAGACTAAACTAACCGCAGTGATAAATATTTAAATTATTATTATTATTTTGGTATTAATTTATATGTACATACTAATACTGACAAGGTATTTAAATTTCAAAGAACTAAACCGACAAAATGAAATTTCATATTTAAATATCATTTTTTTTATTAACAAACATATAAATTATTTATTTGTGGATTTTTTTTTTGATGTAGATGTGTCTGCTTTGAGTAATAATATTCAATCAGAATCTTTAATATCTGGTGAACACTCGTTATTCAATATCTGCAAATTGTAATTTCGGTTTTACAAAATTTAAGATAAATTTAATCGAAAATTGTATAATGTTAAAAATGTGTTTTTTTAAATCTCAACGTAAGCATGAATGACTATTTTTGTTATAGAAAAAGGTAATTAGCAATTGAAATGTTACGGTAGCTTAGATAGAGCAATAGGTGTAATCAGAACAATAGATGGTATATCTACTTGGAAATCTTCTGTTTCAGTTTCAGACAATCCTACAAGACATTTTATCTGATCAAGTATATTTAGATATTTGAGGCCTAAATAAATCGTTGATCATGAATATTGAAGAGCAAAAGAGAGGGCAACAAAGAATAGATGGCAGTAATTAGAGCCGGTCCTTAGTATAGGCGAGCTAGCGAGGTCCTAGGACCCCATATTTAAATGGCCCAAAAATTTATATAATAATCTTTTTTAAATATATGGTCATAAAAATGTCCCTAAATTTTTCACATGTCTAGGATCTCCAATGAGTTAAGGCCGGCCCCGGTAGTAATAATAATAGAAATTTTATGCATATGAGTAAAATCAAGCTGAATTCCAACAATATTAGCACCATTATGTCACGTGCCCACTTCTTTGGCCCAATGCACGTGACCAGACCAGCCTACTTCAACAAAAGAATCTCAGCCCAGGCAACATTCCAGCCCAACACTCAAGTTGGCCCAAGGGAGAATTTCGGCCAAGACACCATCTAGAGGCTTCTCCAAGCCTCCAAGAGACAAGAACCCTCTAGAAGGTGTCCATATTCGAGATACCCCTCAAGAAGCCACTAGAAGGGGCATTTTTGTACTTTTACCATAGGATTCTAGAGAATTCTTTCATTGTAACTCTCCCTATAAATAGGGGATTCATTTCACTTTGTGGGCATTCAGAAAATCACCCCACTAAAGCCTTGTATTGGAGAATAATACAAAGTTCTTTCATTGTCATCCCTTTCCTTCCCACTCACTCACCAGCTTTCCATCTTTTGCCATTCTTTTAGGCTGACTTAGTCCTTCTGAGGATCTAAGGCCGCACGGTTTAGTCCAACAAAACTAAGCCCGTGACAAGTGGTATCAGAGCCAGGTCGTTATGGCAAGGAACGCAGAACCATCCCACACCAGCGAAGGAGAAGGCACCCAACAGGACAGGGGAAGGGAGGAGAAACGCACAGAGAAGATGACCCGCGCCAAGTCCATAGAGGCCCTTGCCAGCATGGGAGAGAGACTCAATAGGGTGGAGAACATCGTCAATGGCTCGGAAGACCGCATTGAAGAAAATCTCGAGGCCCTCAAAGACATGCAGATTCGTCTAGAGGGGCGGCTCGAGGAGTTCAAGGGCGAGGAGGAGCCAAACAACGAGAGGATCGACAACCTAGAGGAGGAGGTGTCGGAACTGACAGCACCATCAAGGCGAGACTCACGACTCTGGAGAAAGAAGTCTACTCGAGGGAAGCAGACGAATGGAAGGCCAAAATGGAAAGGATGAGAGGCGCTCATCAACGAGAAATGGCCGGCGTCCTGGTGCAAGTGGAAGAGTTGAAGGCTACGTTGGCTTCTGTCCAGGAGCAAGGGGTGTTGGGAATTGTAGAAGAAATGAAGGCCGACTTAGCCTTGTTCGAAAGGGCTTTCTCGGTAGGACGAGGACAAGGGATACCCATGGAGGTACGGAGAGCAGATGCACCACGCCCAAAGAGTTTCAACAGCACCCGCAATGCACAAGAGGTTGATAACTTCTTGTGGGGCTTGAAACAATACTTTGGAGCAACGGGGATCACCAATGGGGCATCGCAAGTCCAGAAAGTTTCCCTCTATCTAGAGGACGTAGCCATGCTTTGGTGGAGGCGACGACAAGAAGACGTGGAACAGGGCTCGTGCGTCATCGACACGTTCGAGGACTTCAAGACCGAACTGAAGAGAAAATTCAATCCAGAGATTGCTGCAGATGAAGCTCGGAGCCGACTTCGAAAACTCAAACAGACAGGGACAATTCGAGACTACATCAAGGAGTTCACGAACTTGGTGCTCGAGATCCCTAAGATGGGAGATGAAGATGCACTTTTCTTCTTCATGGAAGGACTACAATCATGGGCCAAGGTGGAGCTGAAGAGAAGAGGAGTTCAAGACTTGGCTTCGGCGATCGCCACCGCCGAAGGATTGGTGGACTTCTCCACACCCAGAGACTCGATGAAAGGCCGAAGCAACCGACCCACACTGGGCCGAGGCGACGCCACCCAACAATCATATGCACCAGCTGAAGGGAGCAATTCGTCGAGTTCGTCCAAACCACGATACCAAAGCCAATCCACTTCCACTCAATTCAAACCGAAGAAGTGCTTCCTATGCGATGGTCCGCACTTCATGAAGGACTGCCCAACGAAGAATGTTTTGACGGCACTCACGGCAACACTAGACAAGCCAGAATCCGACAATGGAGACGCTATGGGATCGATGCGACTACTCAATATCCTCCAAACCACACCCCAAATCACGTCTCCCGGGCTGCTGTACGTGGATGCCATTGTGAATGGTCACCCAGTCAAAGCCATGATAGACATTGGAGCATCAAGCAACTTCATGTCAATCGAGGAAGCACAACGGCTAGGGTTGAAGACAACAAAAGGAGGAGGATCAATCAAGGCCGTAAACTCGGAGGCAAAGCCCATTCACGGAGTCGCTCGGGGAGTAAAGACCACACTCGGCTCTTGGGAAGGGGCGATCAACTATGCAGTAGCACCGATGGACGACTTTCGCATCGTACTCGGCTTGGACTTCATGGACACGGTAAAAGCCTTCCCCATTCCCTTTGCCAACTCGGTATGCATTGCAGATGGACATGGCGCATGCATGGTCCTAACTTCCCGAGGAAACCAACCCAAGACTATGGCATTATCGGCCATGCAATTCAAGAAGGGAACCCGACGAGACGAAGAAAGTTACCTTGCCATTCCCAAACAGTACGACGAAGAGGAAATCCACGAGGAGGAAGCCCCCCCCCCCCCCCCCCCCCCCCCCCCCCGAAAATACAAAACGTGCTGGAAGAATTTCAAGATGTCATGCCACTAGAACTTCCGAAGAGGTTACCTCCGAGAAGAGAAGTGGACCATCAGATCGAACTAGAGCCAGGCACCAAGCCACTTTCCCTCATTCCTTATCGAATGGACCCTCCCGAGTTAGCAGAAATGAGGAGACAACTCGGGGAACTGCTAGACGCGGGATACATCCGCCCTTCGAAAGCCCCTTACGGTGCGCCAGTCTTATTCCAGAAGAAGAAGGACGGATCTCTCCGGATGTGCATCGACTATCGGGCGCTCAACAAGGTCAGCATAAAAAACAAGTACCCCGTACCACTGATAGCTGACTTGTTTGACCAACTAGGCCACGCCAAGTACTTCACGAAGCTGGACCTTCGATCGGGGTACTACCAAGTCCGGATAGCCGAAGGAGATGAAGCCAAGACGACATGCGTAACAAGGTATGACGCTTATGAATTTCTTGTCATGCCATTTGGGTTGACAAATGCCCCCGCAACATTTTGCACCCTCATGAACAAGATCTTCTACCCCTACCTCGATCGCTTCGTAGTTGTCTATTTGGACGACATTGTCATCTACAGCAACACTCTCGAGGAGCAGAAGGGACACTTGAGGGAAGTGTTCAGACTCCTGAGGGACAACAAGCTATATGTGAAGAAGGAGAAGTGCTCGTTCGCCCAAACAGAAGTGTTGTTCCTTGGGCACAAGATCAAGGACGGGACACTAATGATGGAGCAAAAGAAGGTGGAGGCCATTAGAGAGTGGGAACCACCCGTCAAGGTTCTAGAACTACGTTCATTCCTTGGCCTCGTCAACTACTACCGACGATTCATAGCAGGCTACTCCGCGATTGCCCTCCCCTCACCGACTTGCTAAAGAAAGATAAGTCGTGGGAATGGACAGAGAAGTGTCAAGAAGCCTTCAATGGGCTTAAACAAGCAGTGTGCAACGACCCGGTACTTGCGCTACCGGACCACTCCAAGCCCTTCAAAGTCCACACCGACGCGTCAGATTTTGCCATTGGTGGAGTACTAATGCAAGGCGGACACCCAATCGCGTAAGAAAGCCGGAAGTTAAACGACACGGAAAAGCACTACACCATCCAGGAGAAGGAGATGACGGCCATCGTCCACTGCATGAGGACGTGGCGCCACTACTTACTAGGCGCCCCTTTCGTGGTAATGACCGACAACATTGCCACCAGCTATTTCCAGACCCATAGGAAACTAAGCCACAAACAAGCTCGTTGGCAAGACTTCTTAGCGAAGTTCGACTACCGACTGGAGTACAAGCCCGGCAGAATAAACGTTGTTGCCGACGCTCTGAGCAGAAAGGCGAATCTTGCCGCCATCAGCCGAGTAACCAGCCCGGTAATGGAACACGTCAAAATGGGACTCAAGGAGGAACCACTAGCCAAGGCCCTTGTCAACATGGTACGGGAAGGAAAGACCAGACGCTTCTGGCTAGAGGACGGGCTACTCTACTCAAAGGGGAGTCGAGTCTACATACCGCGGTGAGACAACCTACGGAGGGAACTCGTTAAGGAGTGCCACGATTCAATGTGGGCGGGACACCCTGGAACCAGGCGGACTCTGGCTCTATTAAAGGAGTCATACTATTGGCCACAAATGCGGGATGATGTAGAAGCCTTTGTGAAGACTTGTCTGGTATGCCAACAAGACAAGATCGAGCAAAAAGCATCCGGGGGACTACTGGAGCCACTGCCCATTCCGAAAAGACCGTGGGAAAGCATCTCCATGGATTACATCACGTCGTTGCCTAAATCCGAGGGGTTCGGGAGCATCATCGTTGTAGTCGACAGGTTCAGCAAGTACGCCACATTCATACCCGCACCATCAGACTGCACGGCAGAAGAGACCGCCCGACTACTACTCAGCAACGTGGTGAAGTTGTGGGGAGTACCAGAAACCATCGTGAGCGATTGAGATCCTCGGTTCACGGGACGTTTTTGGATGGAGTTATTCAAGCTACTGGGATCCGACCTCAACATGTCCACAAGCTTTCATCCCCAAACGGACGGACAAACATAGAGAATAAATGGGCTTCTGGAGCTATACCTGCGCCACTACGTAAGTGCAAACCAACAAGATTGAGCTAAACTTTTAGATGTGGCACAGTTTTCCTATAACCTGCAGAGAAGCGAGGCAACAAACAAGAGCCCGTTCGAGCTTACAATGGGACACCAACCGACCACACCACTATCCCTTGTCACCAGTTATGAAGGAAAAAGCCCCGCAGCTTTCAAGTTCGCCAAGGCGTGGCACGAACAGGCAGAGGTGGCACGAGTCCACCTCCTGAGAGCAAGCAAGCGGATGAAGAAATGGCAGATAAGCATAGGAGGCAAGTCGAATTTGCCGTAGGTGACAAGGTCATGGTGAAGCTACTAACCCAACATTTTAAAACCTTCCGAAAGGTTCATAAGGGACTCATCCGACGCTACGAAGGGCCGTTCGAAGTAACAAGTCGAGTTGGATCGGTGGCATATAAGGTCCAACTCCCGGCAAAGCTGAAGATTCATCCGGTATTTCACGTAAGCCAACTCAAGCCATACCACGAAGACCCGGAGGAGCCGTCAAGAGGGGAGTCGTCTAGAGCACCCACAGCCGTCACTACTTCGTTCGACAAGACTGCCGACGAGATTCTGGCGGACCGGACTATTAGGAGACGAGGAGTGCAACCATACAAAGAATACTTCGTGAAATGGAAGGGTCTACCGACAAGCGAGGAAAGCTGGGAACAGGAAGACACGCTCTGGCAGTTCAAGAAGCTCATCCAACAATTCGAGACTAACAACGCGACGGGGCGTCGCGTTATTAGGTGGGGGAGAATGTCACGTGCCCACTTCTTTGGTCCAATGCACGTGACTAGCCCATCCTACTTCAACAAAAGAATCTCAGCCCAGGCAACATTCCAGCCCAACACTCAAGTTGGCCCAAGGGAGAATTTCGGCAAAGACACCATCTAGAAGCTTCTCCAAGCCTCCAAGAGACAAGAACACTCTAGAAGGTGTCCATATTCGAGATACCCCTCAAGAAGCCACTAGAAGAGGCATTTTTGTACTTTTACCATAGGATTCTAGAGAATTCTTTCATTGTAACTCTCCCTATAAATAGGGGAGTCATTTCACTTTGTGGGCATTCAGAAAATCACCCCACTAAAGCCTTGTATTGGAGAATAATACAAAGTTCTTTCATTGTCATCCCTTTTCCTTCCCACTCACTCACCAACTTTCCATCTTTTGCCATTCTTTTAGGCTGACTTAGTCCTTCTGAGGATCTAAGGCCGCACGGTTTAGTCCAACAAAACTAAGCCCGTGACAATTAGGTAACATTTGCTTTTAGGAAAAAATATTTTACAAAATATATTTAGTGTTTGGTAAACTGTTTTTAGTTTAATTTTTTGTAGAAGTAAAATTTGTTTTAACGTTGATAAAATAAACAACATTATAAAAAAAACTAAAATAATCTCAAGGATAAATATTTAAATAATAATAATTATTTGATAATATAAAAATAGTCGATTTATTACTGTTACCCCCTCCTCCAACGGCTATTTTTTTTTAACCCCCAAAATCCGGATTCTATATAACCCCCCCCCCCCCCCCCATTTCACTTTCTTCACACCAATATCTCTCAATTTTCTCAACTTCTCTCAATCTCTCTTAATTCTCTCAAATTTCTCAAGCTCGGTTTAATGTTAAAGTCGGTTTAAATTACAAGCTCGGTTTAAGTTACAAGATCGGTTTTAATTTCAACTTCAATTTTATTTTCAAGGTTGGTTTTAATTTAAACTTCGCTTTTATTATATTTCTTCGTTCCGGTTTCTAAATTCAATCTCGTTTTTTTTTCCAAAATAAAAGTCGTTTTTGTTTTCAAAATCAATTTTTTCATATGGCTTCCTCATCCCAAAACCGAGGCCGAGGTCGGAGGGGAAGAAGTACACAAGATCCACAAGTTCACCAATTTGAAAGAAATTGGTTGAATTATTCTCTAGAAAATGAAGATAGGGGTTATTCTTTCGATGCTAATTACGTCCCCCTAAATGTATGAGATTTCCTTGGCAACCAAATTCCAAACACACAACCACCAATTCAACCCGAAATGAATCCTGATGAGGCTTATCAAGCTCAACTTCCACAACCCGACGCCTATCAAGTGTATCAAGAATTCTCTCAGCGCATGGAACAACAAGAAGAGGAAGCAAGATGCGACAAAACCAAAGAGCCGGACGAGGAAGTGAAGAACCGGAGCCTGTTTGAAACACCATTCCTCGACCACGACAACGTGATCAAAGAGAAGCGACGCAACAACGAAAACAACAATGAGCCCGTCAACACCAACAACAACAAGACAAACGTCAACAACAACCACAACAACACGAGGCTCCCCAAGCAGAACAACGACTATCCAAAAGAAAGCACTGTTTGCCGATGTGGAACATTTTCACGGAGACTACAACGACGAACGACACGGGCAATGCAACGCTTGTGGGAAGGTTGTGAGCGCTCACAACCTACGGTGCGAGACGACTCTACTTACGAAGCACCAAAAGAGTTGCCCGGTTAGTCAAACCGCAGGCTCGTCCAATGTTGTAAGTCACTTCGATACCGAAGCATTTTGAACTAGTTTATTTGAATATTTTGTTTCAACCGATCAATCATTTAGTCATATAGAATCAAAGAGTTTTGTTAGGTTTTTCAGTTATTTAATTCCGGGTGTTCAAAAAATGTCTAGGAAGGTAATACATTCTGATATTTTGAAATAGTTTCTAAAAGAAAAAGAAATAGTAAAAACTGTAATTGCTTCGGGAAAATTTAGCGTAGGTTTAACTTCCGATATTTGGTCCAGTCAAGCGAAAACTGATTATATTTCTGTAGTGGTACATAACATAGACGACGATTGGAATTTAAACAAACGTATAAATGCATTTCCTAGGATAGAAGGAAATCAAACTAGCCAAAACATTTTAGAAATAATGATGACTGTTATAGAAGAAATGGGGTTTAAAGAATAGAATAATTTATAAAACTTTAGATAACGCAACTATTAACAGCGCCATGATTAGGGACTTAAAAACACGTTTAGAAGATGAATCACGTTTACATCAACGTTGTGCGACACACATAATCAACTTTATAGTACAAGAAGGCGCCGCTAACTACGAACCCGTAATCCATAAAATACGATGTTTTGTTAGTTGGATAAACAGTTCAACCGCTAGGGTTGATGAACTTAAAAAAAGATTTAGACATAACTTATTAGAAGAACTAACATTTCATTTAGATAACAAGATTAGGTGGGACTCAACATAATTAATGTTAAACAACTTTTTATCACCACGTTATATAGATGTATCTGTAGCCTACATAAACAACGAACTCGGGGAAGGATCTTTAACCCCTTCTGATATTAGCATGGCCGAATCATTTGTGTCTTTTCTTGATACTTTTTATAGATAAACTTGCTACTTTTCTGCTTGTTATTCTCCGACTTCTCAATTAGGCATTCGTACTATGACTGTTTTAGCTACACATTTTGAAAAATACCGGGAAGATCCCATATTTAGCACTTGTATTCAAGACATGGAATCTAAATTTCTCATGTATTGGGGCGCTGTAAAGGTTCCATTACTCTTTGGTTTTGGATCCATTATAGATGTTTGAACTAAAATTGGTGGACTTAAAAAGTTTTTAAAATTTCATAGATTACGTTTCTCAAGTATGCAAGATTACGTCTCACTTGATCTTCCAAGGATCGTAGATGCTTTTTATTCTCTTTTCAGGGTGTACGAGACGAAACTTCTTCCGCATTACCGGACTCCCTAAAGTCAACAGTCGCAATATGCAAGGAGGCACCAATATGCGAACGTCTTCACCAACGGTCCCGCGTATAGCCCTTCTCCTCAACAAGAAGCTGGAGGAAGAACGCCAAGAGGAAGCCAATACCACCCTCGTACTCATCCTGAGATCCTAGAGTACGATTGCAACGATTGGGTGAGGAATGACGACGAGCGCCTTGACCTACTTCACTGGTGGAGACAAAACTCTAGGAGTTCTCCCATCTTGTCCACAATGGCTCAAGATATCTTAACCACTCCAGTCTCAATGGTGTCATTGGAGGCGGCGTTTAGCAGTGCGGGACGCATTATCAACGAGCGAAGATGCAGTCTGAAACCAGAGATGGTTGAAGCACTCACTTGTGAAAAGGATTGGCTTCTACATAAGAATCGAGCTCAAGAAACATTCCACTGCTTTGACATTCTATACGATTTTGATTTTGATTTTTCTACATTGCACATGAACAATTAGTTTGATTTACTTCTAATACACTAAAGGGATTTCTCGACCCTTGTTCGGATAGTTTTTTCTATTTTAATACACTAAAGGTACTCTTTTTCCTCATCGTCTCACCTTTTCAGGGGTTGATGAGGTTTTTAAGGAGACCCGTTTTAAAAATTGAAGTTGTCTACATTTTATAAGATAAATTTTAGAGTGTTTACAATTAACATCTTTAACAAAAAATGTAACAATTTAATCCCTAAAAAAACCCTTACAAAACCTTTAAATTAATTTTTTTTAATATTAACGGACCGGACCGGAAATTCCGGTCCGGTTAGGGTCCGGTCCGTTAAAAATTAATGGACCTTATTGGACTACCGGACAAGACCGGTCTGTCCGGTCCGATAGTCCAGGTTTATTCTGGCGTAAGCAAGCAGCGCACGAGGTTGTTTACAACCTCATATGTAAGTCATTTCAAACGAATAGGAACTTTAATTGTGTAAATGTTATAGGTTGCTAGTGTGTTCAATTTGTTGATCAATATGTTTAGAATAAAAATTTTATTGACATGTTAGTAATTTTTAAAGCCTAGGTTAATTGAATATGTTAAAATGAGTTTTAATATATTAGATCATGTTATATAATTCCGTCATATTGTGATATGTTATATAATATTATTAGTTAAACTTTAAATAATTTCCTACATATAAAAAATTCTTCATTTGTTCCCTCACAAGGTCACCTTTCAGACATTGATCCAAATTGTACTTGTTACTATTCACAATGGGCGCTACACTTGACGAATTATTTTTTTTCGAAAACTTTCTAAAATTTTGTTAATATTGGTCTCTTTAGACAAATTCAAAATGCCTCGTGGTCTTTCCCTATGAATCTTAATGCCAAGGATATAAGACGCACACCCATATCATTTATATCAAAGTTCTTAAAAAGAAATTGTTTCACCTCATATAACAATCCATTTTCATAAGTCGCTAACAAAATATCATTCACATAAAAACACAAGGAAACATATCTTACTCTCACTGACCATTTAGTATATACTTTGATTCATGAGGTTCTCTTAGAAAATGAATGAAGTGATGACATCAAGAAATTTAAATACCATTAGCGAGACACTTGTTTCTAACATGAATTTATTAAAATTGCATACTAAATTACTAGACGAGAATCCTTTAGGCTCTTTCATGTAAATTTTTTTCTCTAGATCTCCGTTTAAAAAGACTGTTTTCACATCTATATGTTGTAGCTCAAAATAAATTGAGCTACTAATTCCATAATTGTGCGAATATAGATTTTCTTTGCTTTAAAGACTTATTAGCAATATATGACTTTTACACCATCAGACAGCTCGAAGAGATACCACACTTGATTAACTGTCATAGAGTTCATCTCCTTATCATAAGTTAGATTGTTTAAAACATACAATTTGCAAAAATGATTCAGGATCATTCTCGCTCTCAATGTTGTAGTCAATTTTTTGGACTACTTGCATCCATGCAAGGACAAAAAATATATATACATATGTTAGCTAACAATTTGGTACATCTCGTTGAACCTTTCTCTGACATGTTTGTTTTCTTTTTCTTAATGCAATCCACACAAATCTCAAATTCAGTTAAATATACAGCACTAAGTATCATTTCATCACTAACCTTTTTAATCTCAAAACGGAGATATTTCCAAATCTCTAATGCCATACGAGAGAAGAATTTTTTTTCATAATACAATGTTTCAACTCAACAATAATTCATGGAATTATAATTATCGTTATTTTGCAATTTAACTTAAGAAAGACCATCATTAGCTGAAAATGTACCAAAACCAAAAGTTTCGAATTTATTCACTACTATAAAACCAATGTCCAAAATGTTAAACTTATAACCAAAAGGCACAGTTCTTGAAATTGAACTAAAATTCCTTAAACATCTAGGAACGTAAAAAAAGTATACACCAAATGAAAATAAAGACAATGCATAAAACAAAACTGCAAGACCAAATAACCTCCACATATCAGCTAATCTTTCTTCATAATTATATGTAATGCTCACTTTCCACTGGCTTCAACAGATTTTACATACAATGTAAATTATCTTAAACATGGATTGTAGAACTAGAGGCATCCACGAATTATTTTTACAAATATAAGTTCGATTTGGCTTATAACAAACAAACAAAATTTGAATATCTTTCTTATTCAGCCAAATTTTTTAAGTTAGAGCATTCATTTTCATGTGTTTTTTTTTCAAAAGTAAAATTTTGACTCGTTCTTAACGTTCAGTTTGACGAGATCCAGTCTTTGAAGTTTGCAGGATCGTTCTTCTTCTTGTCGGAGAAATTTGGATTCACTTTCTCACCGTCATCAATAGTCAGCCTTCCTTCTTCTTGAGCATACAAGGTCAAAATTGTTGGCGATGTGCGATATTTTGTAATGAATCACACAAGTGTACGTATTGCATAAGTAATATAGTGATGAAATACAAGTGTCGAACCCACAAAGACATATTACTATAACTATTTCCTTGATATGTTGCAAATTGATTTAGAGATGATTTTTAAGTTGAGATATGAACTAATACGAACTGAATTAAATAATTCTAAAATTGACTATTAAATAAAGAAATCAAGATTTCAAAATATAAAAAGGGCAAGGGACACGATTTCACCGGGTAGCTACGAAACTAGAGATTTCCGGGTATGAACACACAAGTGTACGTATTGCATAAGTAATATAGTGATGAAATACAAGTGTCGAACCCACAGAGACATATTACTATAACTATTTCCTTGATATATGTTGCAAATTGATTTTAAGATAATTTTTAAGTTGAGATATGAACTAATACGAACTGAATTAAATAATTCTAAAATTGACTACTAAATGACGAAATCAAGATTTCAAAATATAAAAAGAGCAAGGGACACGATTTCACCGGGTAGCTACAAAACTAGAGATTTCCGGGTATGAACACTAGAACGTTCCTATGTATGCTAATATCATTCTCTCACAACTATTCGCTAACCTTTGTCGAATGATCTAATGAACCTACGTAAATGTCAAATTCATTATCCACTCAGCTTTATATTCTATTAATGCATCTGCGAGAAATAAAAACGAGAACTTTAAATATTTTACAATTCCTAAATCATCAAGCAATCTAGAAAACTATGATGAATGAAACATTGCACGAATATTAATTCTCCCTCGAGTAACTAAACCTTCCAATTAAACAATTCTAAAAGTGATCAATCTTAAAAACACATTAAACACAATATCACCCAAGCACACAGAGTTATGAAACGAATTCTAGCAAATCAACCCTTCAAAACCTAACTAATACCTAAAACAGTTACATATCAGTCCCTCTAGAAACCTAGTCTCTAACGGCTTTCAAAAACATTCAGGACTGTAATTAACACAATTAAAAACAGCAAAACTAGAAGAGATTGAAGGAACGAATTCATAATTAAAGTATACTATAAATTCATCAAACAAACACAATTCTAAAGCTAATCAAAGAAGAAGGGAGACGAAGTAAAACTTTTTTGTGAGCTCCGGCTGTCGAAGTAATGAATTCCAGCGATCGAAAATAAGAACTCTAGTGAAACCTTTTCTCCACAGCAAAAGCTCTAAAAAAAGTCTAAAAAAAACATAATTTAATGAAAATATATGCTACATGTGTTTTTATAGTGCTGACTTCTAATACGTTTGGAATCGTCGTCTCACGACGCATCATCCTTCCCGCGATGCGTAACTCCGATTGTAGCACACCGCGGCGCAACATCATCGCGACGTGCACCAGGAGAAGCCTCGATGGAGAATTTGGGATCGTGAAAACCTTTATCTCTTGGCGCGCTTTCCCCTCGTCTATATCTTCGCGGCGTGTACCGCGATATGTACCCGGGAAGTCTTTTTTATCGCCAAACGTTGTTTTTTTTTCGTGTTTAGCTCGAATTCCTTGTATTTTACTAGTTTCGTCGAAATGTGACTCTATCATGCCCTTTTACATGTGCTGACTTGAACTCGCTATAAACACACTAAAACCATTAAACACACTCGGGAACAAGCGCCAATCCAAGTCAAATGAGATCAGATTTGTACGTAAAATACGCACTCATCACCCACAACAAGTTAGTTATTGTAACTTTTATGTATATTGATGTAATAAAGATTTTAATTGAGTCCTTCTTGTAATTGTTGATTTAATTAATAAAGTTTAAACTTTTATTCATTTCAGCATTTTTGTTTGAAGTTTTATGATATGCTATAGTCTTATAGTCTTTAATCAAACCTAAAAACAGTGGGCTAAATATTCCGTTTTAAGCAAATCCTGATGAGTTTATTAATGCAAAATCTATATTTGACTCTTCACACATTGTTAGATTTGATTAAGGACTATAAGACTATAGCATATCCTAAATCTTCAAACAAACGAAAAATGAATGAATGAAAGTATTAACTTTATTAATTAAATCAGCAATTTTCAAGAAGGACCCAATTGAGATCTTTATTACATCAATATGCATAAAAGTTATAATAACCAGTCTGTGCATCAGCGCCAAGAGATATTTTAACGACATAGTCAAATTTTGTCGTTTTACCTCATCCACCGATACTTCTTAGACGATGAAACGAAAAATCATCATTTTTCGCTACCCGCGAAGGAATGAAAAATCCTCCTCTGAAGTGGCATATCAAAGCTTTATAACGAATTATTTAAAAAAACCATTGACTAAACTCGAGGTTCATGGACACTGCTCCGCTTTTCTTGTGCAGATGTCAACAACTGCTTAGCTGCTTAGTGATACACAATTTGGGCGTTACTACGAGACTTGGATACTGACCGAATTCTAGCATTTCCATTAAACCTTGATTACTATCATGGCATTCAGTGTAATCTTCTTCTAATTTAGAAAACAAGTTAGTAACTAACATGGTAATATAAATTCTACTATCTATTAGATAATGTAACCATAATATTGTTTATTTTTCACAATAAACTCCACTCACCACACAGCCTTATCCAAGCATAATGCATTCCACCGTCTTTTATAATTTGTAAAGTAGTTTTCCGATGTGCAATTTAAGATTATCGCATATCAAAGCAGATCACGATTCATCAGTCCAGACTTTGAAATATATGATTTTTTTTAATCACTGTGATGGATCAACAAGATACATTCCGTCTAATGCTTGCACAAAATGTGAGGGGACTTGTTGAAATGAAAACGAATTCGACAATGTCAAATATAGAAGGAACATTATCAATTAAATAAAAAAACACTTTATTGAAGTTTAGAAGTCAATTTATTTTATTTGAAATTAATAATAGAAAACACAACAATATAGAAACTTATGAAATAGGTAGCAGATTACCTTGAGTTCTAATTTCAGACGGGAATTATAAATATTAAGAGCAAAAAATCATGCTAAAAGTTGTGAATTCTATAAGTCGTTTCAAAAAAGGTACACTTGAGACGTTTATAAAATGTCTTCAAAGAATATTAAAACACTTAGAAAACGAATCAAAATCAAAGACCTGTCATAGAGTCAATTAAAAAATGATCATTTCGCTTGCACTATCTCTTCTAGCATGTCTACCGTACAATTTCGGTCGCAACATTCATCGTCATTGAACTTGTGACGCGGAAGGCAGCGCTGGACTGTCCACTTTTTCTTTCGTTTCTCATTGTTGAAGGCTCAAGTCTCATGCATTTGAAGAATATTAAAGACATTTCTAAAATAAATTAAAATCAAAGACGTAACTTATGGAGTTAAATGAATAGCTTTTAAATAATTTTAGAGTTTATTTAAACGTATTAAAATCACACAAGCATGTTGCTTCATTTTTTTTCAAATTACTCAAATTATTTATATTGCATTTTTGGTTTTCAAAGTCTGTAATCTCATTCATACAAACTTACACAATCTGGTTCAAGATCATTAAAATTTAGAAGAGCAAAACAACAATCTTATGCCGGTTTGGGTCATCTGTGTTCTGAGCCTTCGTCAAGCTCCTATGGTATTTCGATCAACAATGGTCGGACATAAACGCTCTTTGGTAACACTTATTAAGATCAAAAGTTAAAATATTTTTTCGGTGTTTGGCAAGATCCCTTTTGAAAAAATAATTAAAGTTCTGAATATTTTTAAAAGTTAAAAATCTTAACTTTTGAATTCTGATTTTTGCGCTGCAGAATACCTTTAACTAATTTACCCTCGTAACCAAGTAAATTAATTACCCTAATAATGAGATTACACGTTCAAGTCCTCATTACACATATTACATGTTCAAACAGTATAAAAAGTTCCCTATAAATTTGCATTAAAGACGGAAAAATCTATTGAATAGCAAATCCTTCAATAAATTGCATATCAATATGAAGAGCGTATAACTTGTATGAGTTGTTTGGATAACTTGAGAGATGAGATTGATGCAAGTTTAATAGAATATTTTATTTATAGTTTTGTTTGTTTTACCAAACGTTAAATCAGTTTTTACTTTTACAAAATACTAAATTAAAAGCATTTTTAGAAACATGAAATAGTTTTTGTAAAAAACAGCTTTCTTAAAAGTAATTTCTAAAAAATAATTTTTCTAAAAATAAAGTGTTACCAAGAGGTTTTGTGCAGCGTAGATTGTTTGGCGATGTTTGTAATTAAAAGAATTGAAACTTGGGTCGGATACAAGTTTCAATTTTTTGTTACAATTAAGGAAGCAATTGGAATATCCTTCAGTACGACAATTCTTTACTTGAAAGTTGAAAAATAAATGAGAAATAAAGTCATGCTAAACACTATTAGTACCAGATGGGAAGTAAGTTTTTCGAAAAATGAGAAAGCTTAGGACCGAATTAAGCAGTCATCTTATACGGTGCTCAAATGGTATAATTCGAAAGATGAATGAACTAGAGTGGATAGAAGTTCATGGTATAACTATGATGTCAAGTTATAGCTTTCAATTTGTTCTTTCATTTTCTTTGATATTTTTTGTTATTATTAATTATTAGTCGAATATATGTAGAACACCCAATTCAACTTGTAGTAAAAATTATAAATATATTGCCCATATTTTCTTAGAAGTTGTTTAAATAAAATTGTAAAACTTATTTCAAACTTCATCAATAAATCATTTAAACTCTATAATAGGAAATTTCACTAGGAGGTTTTATCAGTATTGTAAGTGTTTACTGAATCAAATCATTTAAGCTCCATAACTGGAATTTTCCTGGTGCAGGGACAACAATAGAGATTCTAGTGTCGGCACTTGTCCCAGCTCTATAATATGTATCACCTCAAGTAGGCAATCGTTAGAGAGACCAATGAGACATGAAAAAGAACACGCTCGCTTTGAAAGAAACCTCGGAGAAACTCAAGCATCGAATGATAGACCTCAAAATAAGACTTGAAACCAAGCCGCTCTTGAAGAAACCGAGGAGCTAGATGAAGTCAGATTTTGGCTAGAGCGAGCGGCCGCGGAAGAGAGAAACCGACCACGGCTGTGATGAAAGGCGAAAGTACGAGCGATAAAACAAAGCGCGAGACTTTGGGTTGCTTGACTGACGAGAAAGTTACGAGGATCGGAGTCCATGGCATGGGCGGGCTTGGAAAGACGACTGTGCTCGAACATGTCCACAACGAACTATTGAAACCCGGGGAAAAAAAAGGAAGCCACTTCGACAAGGTCATCTGGGTCACGGCGTCAAAATCGATTGGCGTCAGAGGTTTACAGGATAAACTTGGTCGCGAATTTGAGTTGGGGTCGAACGTTCTTATAAACAAGGACGATGAAGAAATTAGGGCCAAAGTCTTGTTAATGGAGTACAAGAACAAGTGTTTCGTGCACATCCTCGACGACCTCTGGGAAGATTACCCTCTCGAACAGGTCGGAGTCCCCGACCTGACCCCAAAAAACGGGTTCAAGTTAGTACTCACGACTCGGTCTCGTGACGTTTGTAGCAAGATGAGATACGATAAGATAATAAAAATGGGATTTTCATTGGAAGAAGAAGCATCTGAGTTTTTCTTCTATTATCTCAGAAAAAGCGTGGTAATATCCGACCCGAAGCTCAGTGGGTATAAAATGTGCAAGTCTTCTTCTGGGGATTGTCATTGTCGCTGGAAGCATGAGAGATGAGTGATACGATAGAATGGGAGGTTGCACTGACATAGCTTAAAGACACCACGTCTTCTATGTCATTTGAGATTACAATGATTTTGAGGTTTAGTTATGATTGGTTGAAAGATGAATACAAAGTGTGTCTTCTACATTGTGCGTTCAACGACGAAGATCATTTGATCCATAGAGATTTGTTGATAGACCAGTTGATTGCCCTGGAAAGTATGGAAAGAGGGAGAGTAAGGAAAGAAAATATGAAAGTAAATGTCATGTTATGTTAAACGACCTCGTCCGGGATTGCTTGTTGATTGAAGCGGTCAAAAAAATCCATGAGAAATGTGTGAAGCTCCACGACTCGATGAGAGACATGGAAATTCAGGTCATGCACGAGACTCATTCCCGCTTCTTTGTTGAGAACATAGCTGTTGGCAGAGATGCCCACAAGAAGATTATTTATTTACATATTGATGTAATATAAATATATCATGAGTCCTTATTGTAATTTGCTGATTAAATTAATAAAAGTTGAAACGTTCATTCATTCCTTTTTAGTTTGATTGAAGATTTATGATATTAAATAGTCTTATAGTCCTTAATCAACCCTAACAATGTATGAAGAGACAAATCTAGATTTGCGTGAACAGACTCTTCATGGTTTGCTTAAAACGAAGTATTCACAATCTAAAGATCAACAAACTATTGATCCTAGTATGACTAGTGGAAGAATCTACGATGTCTGGTTACAAGGCATAAAGAGTTAATAACTCTATAGTTCTTCTAGTGTATCTTCCGAAGATACTGAATTGACTAGTGCATATTTAGAGACAATGTACGAACAAACCATTTAACCTCTTCTATCTCAAGGTCACAATGTATGAGTTGCATCGTGCTTACCTAAATCCTGAAATGAGACATGTCATTTCATATCTTACATATTATCATTTGAGAAGTCAAATTCTAGGTCCACTCAGTGATCCAGACTAGACTAATTGGTGAGATATTATTAAGTTATGAAGATTTCATGAACCAGCTTTGCAAAGTTCTCATAGATATCGAATTCATGTACAAGATTGCTGAAATGTAATGTATATATCACCTAAAGCTTTATTACTTGGATTGTGAATAAATGAACCACACGGTATCCAAAACTATGTAACGGCTTTATTTGGATAAAACAATGTGATTTCTTAGCAAAGGAGTTGAGGAATTAACAACTAGATGGTAAAATGGTAATTTTAGAAATCTCATCTAGTTGATGATATTCATGAAGGGTAATCATAGATAACATTCAATGGATCCGCTCAACATAATTAAGTTGAATTTGAGTAGAAAATAAATTCATTTGAACTGAGAGATTCTCAGTGTCAACTCTTTAGTGGAGTCAGTTGACATTAAGCTAATACTCGGAAAAAAAATTATGAACTTCTAAGTCCGAGTATAGAAGCTCAGGCTTTATTTATTTGGATCCATAAGGTCACTATAACAGGTCATTCGAGGAGGATTGTTAAACTAGAAGCTAAGTCAAAATAAGTTCAAGTGTTGAACTAGACGTTCTGTGAAAATGTTTAAAGGATATTTTTGTCTACGTGGACATAAAATGATGTGAATGTAAAAAATAAGATTTTGAATATTTTCATATGATGGAAATATAAATTAGTTTCTGAAGCCGGAAAGTTGGTTGGGGCATTATGAAATTAATTTCATTATTTGTGCAATATTAATTATACAATGGGTATTTTAAGAATTGTCTTAAAAGAAATAAGGAAGCATCTAGGTGCCCCTTCCCTAGTGTAGAGTTCGGCCAACATCATCCAAAGAGGAGAGAATATAATTACCCAAAAGAAAAAGAGGAAATGAATTTTCTTGAGAAGGAAATAAATATGCTAAGTGAGGAAACAAATTTCTCTCACTAATGCATAAGGTTGGCCGGCCATGTACAAGGATGAAGATGATAGAAAATCAAATATTCTGTCATGAATGCACAATTGAAAAGGGTTATTACCCTTTCTTGATTTTCCTTCTCCTATAGATAGAGCCTCACATAGAGATGTGAAAAATAAGCTTTCTTGCTATTGTGCTCTCCCTCTTGGCCGACCCCTTATCTCTCTCTCTCTAGAATTACTTTTATTTTGGCACCTAAGTCTTCATTAGACTTAGGCTTAATTAGCTCTTTAGCTCATAGACTTGCTGTTGAGCTACTGTGTTTAATTGTGCCCACACACAAATCCTTCAAACACTCTATAGGCTCGTGTAAGACAAACCTTAGATTTCTCAAGTTCACGTTTAGGTGTAAAGGTATCGAGCAATAGATGATGTACCTTTCACAAGGCTCATCATAGATCAAGCTACAAGAAATGTTAGTGTCCAAATATTTTAATTAATTTAAATATATACATGTTCATGTACTTTGGCTAGGTCCGTAAAATTGTTTTACTTGTAAAGAAACTTTTATATTCCACCATTAATGTGTTAATGATAATTTTTTTCTTAACCCTAAACCTATTCCAACACAACTATGATTAGATGAAAGATGGAAACAAAACGTGTCTTCTACGTTGTGCGTTGTACATCGAAGATCATTTCATCCCAAGAGATTTGTTGAGCGACCAGTTAATCACCCTGGGAAGTGTCTAGAAAGGGAGAGCAAGTATGTTTGATAAATGTCATGTTATGTTGAATGGCCTCGTTCGGGATTATTTGCAAATTGATGCGGTTAACCACATCCACAAGAAATGTGTGAAGCACCACGACTCGGTGAGAGACATGGCAATTCAAATCATATGCGAGAGTCCTTCCCGGTTCTTGGTGGAGGAAGGAGCATCATGTTGGGATTGGTGCCCACAAAGGAAAATATCAGACATTTTATTTATTATTTGTAATATTTTGCTGAAACATTAATATTAATAAATAAGCATTCTTTTCCTATAGTTTGTGTTTATGTATGTATGCTGGGCTCTGAAATTGTCATCAACGAAAATGGTGTTAAATACAGATTTGACATGATAACCCCTTGTGACTAGTTTAAACCATTTGTTTACAATCTTAAGACCGATAGAGCAATCGAGTCTAATTAACGATTGTTTGAATGACTCATGATATCCTATCATGTTATATAGAGAGTTGTGACTCTATGATTTCATTCTTGATATCTTATAGAAGATATTGAACAAGACCTAGTGATTCTATGGAAGCTCGATATAAAACCGTTTAATCTAGAAGCTCCAAGATCACATACGAGGGGTACTTCGATAACTACCTTAATCCTGAGGTGAGTGCATAGTCGATGCTACACTTTATGTCATTTGATTTGTCAATGGGCAATGGCCAAGTAATGGCTGCATCTGACCCGACGGTTGGTGACATAATGTTGTAGTGCTGGAGTATGTGATTCACATATATGGAATTCGTGTACACATAGTGAAAGTCATTGTATCACACTATGCTTTGTTACGAGATAGTGAATGAATTAATCTGGCCAGATAATCATTGAATATAAGATTCCTTGAAACATGTGACACGCATCGACGTCTCATTTTATGTTTTTTCTCATTCACAGGTAACAAACGAGTTAGTGAAATAATAAATCTAGGGGTAAAACGATAATTTTACATTCTCCGGACTTACTGATACACAAGAAGGGTATTTTGGTAAACTACACCGTGGATCGAGTACAGAAAGGTTCTGTGACTTTAAACGGAAAAATATGCGCGCATGAACTTAGAGACTTTCAATATTGGTCCTTTAGTGGAGTCGACCATTATTAAGAATTATAAGCCGGAAATAATTTGTGAATTATTAAGTCCGTACTTTATTCTCAAGATTCGTTCATGTGGGTCCATAAGGTCTCAATGATGCACATTTAGAAGAGATTAATTGAACGCAATAAATTGATTTACTCATTAAATACAAACTGTGATTTGTATAGAGAAATTTATTTTCCAAGCGAATTAATGAATAATGTGTTATTCATTAATTATTGATTTTGTGAATTAAAGAACTTTATTATTGTGATATTAATTTTCTTGAGAATTCATAATAACAAAATTAGAAAATAAAAAATTAAGTCGAATTTGGAAATTAAATCAAGGCAATTTGGGAAATAAAATTGAGAGACGAGTAGGACATAGGGGTCGGCCATTAACATGGTTTTGGGCTGAATATTGATTCAACAAAAGCCCACATGAGAGCCCCGTAATAATGCCTATAAATAAAGGGTGTGGAAACCCTAGGTTGAGCTTCCTCATCATTTTTAAACTGAAAAATCAGCTCTCTCTCTCTCTCTCTCTTGTGCGTTCATCTCGAGCCCACACTCATCTTCTCATATTCTTCTTGTGTCATCATTAAATCAACTTGTGATTGTTTGGTCCATTTTCGTTAAAATTTAATTTTTTGAAAATCTTACTTACGAACCAAAGATTCGATGAATCCGACGAATCTGAGTCTGGAAACTCAGATCTCTTTTCGAATCCATTTAAGTCAGTTCATTGCCAACGCAACGCAAAAAACGGCATCCCGATCCGAACTTCCTAGAGCTCTCGGCGTCGTCGCGAAGTTTTGCCTGCAATCTGCCTGCGCCTGACTCCGCCTGACCGCGCCTCCGCGAGTCCAAGCAACCTGCCGCCTTGTCCTGCCGGGTCTGCCTCTGCCCAGGATGCTGCCGACGTACCTACTGTTTCTCCGCCTGAGCTTAGAGGCGCCTGCCCCTCTCAGCCGCTCGGGGGTCTCTTTGGGCCGCTACCTCCTGCGTCGGACGAGTCCCGCCGCTGCCGCCCGTTCCCAGCCTGCCGAGGACCGCGCGCATGCGCTGCCAGCTTCCCGGACCAGCCCCAAGGCCACGCCTCCTTGTCGCCTTCTCTGCCCGTGTTGTCAAGCCGAGGAAGTCTCTTGCTACCAAAATTGGAGAAGCTTGAAGATTCTCGCTTCGAACTCGAGCATAATTCCTCGACCGAGTTATTTATAACTCGACGATGTAAGTTTTGATAACCTTAATACTCTTAATTAATATAATTGTTATATGATTGTTTGGAGTGTTTGATTTTATCGAAATAACATGTTTAGAATTAATCGTTAATTAACATGTTCATAGATTATAATTAAGTTGTTGATTAACATGCTTATGATTTTAATGGCAATAGGTTGTTAGATATTAAATAGTTTAATATGCTAAATCGTTTATATTATTAATTCCGCACATAATTAGTTATGTTTAATAATAATCTGCTTAAATCGTTAAGTAATTTCCAACACATCATTGGAAGGAGAAAAATAGGATGAGAAACTTGCGAAAGTTTTGTTGACGGGAAAGACCGAAACCTTCCCGATCAGCGGGCCTCAAGAGTGTCCAAGACTATCGACTTTGTATCTCAATCTGGCTGCATTTGAAAATATTTATGAAAATTTCTCTGCACGAATGACGGGTTGTGCGTTCTCTATGTATCTAACACGAAAGATCCGAAGTCTGCCGCGTTCCGTCATTGGATTGGAAAATATATCTGTTTTATTGCTCAAAGATTGCTGTAAGTTGAAAAGCGTGCCGGATCTTTCGAAATTGAAGAACTTGACAAGGCTAGACTTGCACATCGCAGGCATACAAGACTTTTCTCTAGGTTTAGAGAACTTGGTAAAACTAGTTTACCTTGACTTAGGTGGATTCAAGCCTGAAATTTACCCCAAAGGCCTACTCGCTAAGCTCGGCAAACTCCAATACCTCTCGATTGTATTGTTGGAAAGTGCATGACTAGAGAGTGCATAAAGTTGGAATAAGCTCGAACTCTCCAAGGGGTATTCATAAGGTTCAAATTGTTCAACTCCTTTTTTAAGTCGGCGAGGCCTGTGTGTGATTTCAGGTTCCATCTGGGACTTGAACCGGGAGTGGCAGAAGTACCGAACTCCGCATGGTTGTACTGCACCTTATTGGAGGATGACAATGATACCCTTCGTGATCTTCCAATTGTGTTTCCCAATGACGTCGAGCAACTCACCGTGATTCTTGCTATACGAGTCTGTGCCATCACATATTCGTCGAACATATGAAAAACTTGCAGACGCTAATAACTAAACGGGGGAAGATGGAGTACATGTTGTATCATTCCTTGGCCGTTTTCCCTCTGCTTTCAAACATCAAGGAATTGGAACTTCTAGAAATGTGGGGACTTCGCGCATTGATCGGCCGGGAGGGAGATGGAACGGCTTCTCTAGCGCGGCTGCCACTCGGGGAATATTATGCTCTCAAGAAGTTGACAATTACAGCGTGTTGCGCGTTGAAGACAATGTTCGTTCTCGACAAAGAGACCTCGTTTTCGCATCTCGAAGAGGTCTTTATCAGACACTGCGATTAATTGGAGGAAATAATCGCATACGAAGACGAGGATGCAATTAAAATGGAACTTCCATCTCTCAAAAGTATTATCTTGATCGAGTTGCCCAAACTAAAGACCGCCGAGTTTGTCGCAATTTTTTATGCGTTGGTGTGATACGTAGTTAACGGAAACTGAAAAAAGTCGATTCTTCTCTTCTACCTTTCATCGTTATCGATTCAGATACGATTCTGATGCAGGTACATATACAGAAATACATGTTCTCATATATAATTTAATACTTCATTGTAACTTTGTCAGAGAGATCACATCTCTGGTACCTTATTCTGTTATTTTTACTCTACTTGTAATCGATAAACTGAAATCATGTCATTTGTACACAGGGCGAATATAAAGTGTCACCTTATTTGCAAGCTCTTTGCCTGATTCGAATCACAAATTGCTTCTCTTTCTTTTCCATATAGTAACCTAAATGAGCTCTGCACAATCAGAATAGAAAACACCATACATTAATAGAAAACAATTATAAAATAATTAGAATACAAAAGTTCAATGCTTTTAACAAAACAACAGATTACAGATAAAGAGAAGATAACTTTTTTCTCTTACCGGGAAAAACGTGGCTCTCAATTCCCCGAAAATACTGTTTGATCAAATGCCACCGATCTTCATAAGGGAAAGTTTACAAGAAATTAATAGCGACGACTATAAGATGAGCAAGATTAATAACAATATAAAATAATTTAATTTAATTTTTTTTAATAACACACAACCCTTGTTGTAATTATGATTTTGTAAGATTTTTTATTTTATTTTCCTTTTGAGCATTTTTTTGTAATGTAAATTGTTTAGCCTTTCCCTGTATATCACCTTGACGAGTCATTTTTATTTGAACTTATGAGACAAGAATAATTAAATAACTCTTGCAAGATTAGAAGAAGACAACTTTTGCAACTTTCGTGGTCATTAAAGTCACTGTTGATATTTGATAGTAGGTTTACTCCTCGTCCAAATTTCATAGGATATGCGCTTAGCATGTAACATGGCGAGTCATTTTTTTTAATAGTTATACTTTTTCTTTCTACAATGTCGTTCTAAATGATAGGCACATAAAATTAATGCGTGGTGCCCTCTGAGTTGCAGAATTCAAAGAATTTGTGGTTCTCAATCTCCTTCTACTTATCACTTCAATGTACAATTTTTACACTAGAGTTCTAATTCTCTCGTTGAAGAAGCAAGCAAATAGTTTGAAAAGCTTCAAAGGACACGTCTAAAGATTGTGTTGTAACTATTTACCCAGGTTTGATCGATTTTTGGGACCTCTTAGTGCAAACGCAATCGACGATCAAAGATAAGAGAAAGCAAAAAAAGAACATAATTAGTTTACCGAGGTTCAGACTTAGATCAATAAAGTCTTGACCTAGATCCTACGTACTCGTTGAGCTCCGGTCAGAAATACTTGTGCACTAGTCTTCGTCATTAATCATACAAGAAGTCCGATCATCTCTCTCGCACACATGGAACTTCCCAGTAATGTATATGTTGAGCCAAAGCACAAGGGGAACACAAGGAACACACGATCAATACGATCGAATACAGTTATAACATAATACACTAAAAAACGACGATTCAAAATTGAAGAAAAAAGAACTCGATAATTGCCGGAGAGAAAGAAGAAGAGATATTAGGGTTAAACTGATTCGAATACAATGAATTAGTTTTATATCAAACAACAGCTCAAGACAAATCTCAACTGTTGGAATTACTACGTTCGACGGCAATTAGGGCAGCCAGCTGGACAACTGATTTAGCTAATAGCCATATGTCTTTTTTGTTTACAGCCTCGAAATTACACGTCGTTTATAGGTTTCAGTTGGATTGGGCTTAGGCAAAGACAGTTGAGCTTCAGTTCCAACAGATTGGATCTTTTTTGGTACGAAACATTGATGAAAGGACAACACATATTCATTTTTATCTAAAACACGAACGCAAATTCATTTCCAAATATTTTTTAAGTAAGTAAAAGGTTTAATCTTGATATTAAAAAATCGAGAAATGTTGTATACTCGTGATTACGACTCTCCTGATATAATATTCAAAAATTGATCGCTCAAGATACATAAACTGATCTCATGCGTATATGTGTTATAGCAGAAACAGAAACAAAGACTATGTCCAATAACAGAAACTCATGCGTAAGCTCTTTGATCCTGAGTTCTTCGGGATTCGGCAAAGCACCGTCTTCGATCTCCACGGCTTTTCAGTCTCGCCAAGAACTATTAGCGTCAGAGCGAGAAACTTATCCTGTCAAAAAAAGAAAAGAAAAAGAAACAAAACCGACATGTCATTTTTAGTTCAAGGTTTTCATTTTTATATTATATAAACGACATGTCATTTATTTTCAAAGATGTCGTTTTTATATCATAAGAAACGACATGTCATTTATTTTCAAGAGTTTCGCTTTAATATTAGAGAAACGAGGTATCATTTCTTTTTCTAGTGTGTCGTTATATCATACGACAAAACTATCTCTCTCTCTTTCTGTCAGACATTTCATCGAACACTTGGCTTCCCATTCTAACACTGTCCGCTCTTCCATACCTGTCTCCGTTGAATGAGTGATACTAAACTGGGGAGGAGAAACTGTGTAAGAATCCATCCACAAATCCAGCTTAGATTTCCGTCGGAAAACAACATGTATCACATAGTCATAATATCTTTTGTATGTTTACTGTGAACAAGACATAGTTATAATATCAACCAACTTTAATGCATTGGTGTTTCTAGGGGAAAATCATGATCTTCCAACTGTGATCTATTCATAGTTCTTGCCTAATTCTGTCATAATGCCAAAGCCTAAAAAGATATTGTAGGAATTCGAGCTAACTGGAAACATCAAAAATAAATTAATTACGTACAGCTGTTATAAGAGCAATATTACCTATATAATTGCTCTTTGATATTGAGAAATAAATATTAAATTGTTCTTCCTGAGCAGAAAAGAAAGAAGTTATTAATTGCTCCATGTGTACCCACGACATAGTACATGCTGTGTTGTTGCCAGTTATATATTTATTTTGCTAGGTTGACTTTAATAGTATTATTGTAGATCAGGTACAGCTTGCACTACTTCAAGATGCAAAACAATCATTTATGGTGTGGTCTAGAAATGCATGGTCTGTATGTTCTTCCAAAATTGGAGATCCAAACTTTTCAGAATCATTAGCTCTGAGTTGACATACTTGTGCAGTAAGTTACCGTCAAATTGGTTTTATTTAGACATCAAAACTCTCTCTATATTTATGATCTGATATTTCTTGTAGGATTATAGAAACAGAAGATTTCCAAGTAGATCTACAGCACACATATAATAAGTTCAGCCACACTTGATTGCTTGATTATCAAAAGAGTCTTTTAATTATATACTCATATTAACGTTTACTAATTTTAAAATACCTTACCTTTACGTTTGGTAAACTTTTCGTAAATACTCATCAAATTTTGTCTACACGTTTTTATGGATTATAATTAGCGATTATTAATGAAAATATTATAGTTCATAAATACGTGTAAACAATTTTTGCTGGGTATTTACGAAAAATTTATCAAACTTTGGATATTTCTAAAACAGTAAACCTAATTGTAAGTAAATAACCAATTAATTGTTATCAAAATGATACATTCATATCTCTACATATGTCTTAGTGTAGAAATAGAAGATTGATCTACACTCCCTGATTATCAATATCTTTCATTTATCATCATATTATTGCTACCTTCTATTGTTTAATTTAGATGCGTTTTTTTTCATAAGACTATCATTACACTTAAAAGTATTAAGAGGTTTAGCAGCGATATATATTAGCAAATTAAGTACCAAATACACAGATCTTTTTTTAGCATATGAGGCGTTCCTTAATATTAAAAAATTTGTAACTTGGGTCACAAACAAGTTTCAATTTTTAACAGTATGAATTTCCCTCGGTAAGACCATTCTTTACTTTGAACAATTATTTGGCGAATTGGCCCTAATTTATAAACGTGATTTAGTTTTGTCTAATGTTTGGTAAAATTTTTGTGATGTCCAAAACGTTTACGCGGCACTTTAATTTTTGCATTTATATTACTGTTTTACCCTTTAAACTTTCGGAATTATTTATGTTTCAATTTTCCCAAAATTTGAAATAAAAATCGTTAATTAATTTAGATAAGATCCTAAAATTTTGGGTAGTTAATTGACTCATTAATATCAGTATAATTAATTATATTTTACCGATTAAAATTATTTTCTACAATTTCATATCCATTTATTTATGGAAACATTTTAAATTGCCGAATTTTAATTTTTTTTCGTAACAGATCTAGTTGTTCATAATTTTTTTTTCAAAATTTTCATTTATGTCATCCAGTATTACGTTCGTTAATTGATATTTAATTTACACCGTAAATTGATTTGTTAATTGCATACTAATTAAAAAAACAAATTTGAATTAATTTTAATTATTTCCATTAATTTTCAAAATTATGCCGGTTTTTATTTAGTTAAATTCATATTAGATCCTATAATTATGGGTAGTTAATTGACCAAATATTTACATCATTATTAATTAAAATAATTTCTTTATGGCCGTTGTAACTATATGCAATTATTTTGAGAAAGTTTTTTATTCTATACCGGTTATATTTGTGTGATCTTATCCTTAATTCGAGATTATTATCAATTAATTACAGATCATATTTCCTCTCTCCTTATTTTCGAGAATTAATATCACTTAATTACAGATTTCGTTGTCTCTCTTCGATATTGATCTTTATTTATGTCCAGTAATATGTTCGTTACTTGATATTCAATTTACACTGAAATATAATCGTTTCAACGTAACTTGAGTTGCGTTTTACAACGTTAATTGATTTTTACAACGTAAATTGATGTTTTTCATCGTTAATTGCATATTAATTAACAAAACACGATTTTTGTTAATTTTATTAGAAGAAATAATCATAATTCCATACATTAATTTGAAATCAAAATCAAAACACGAAAAAAGAAGAAAACAAAAAGGAACGAAGGTCGTGTTTATGAAAGCTTCACATCTTTCTCCACCATGAAAGTTTCGTATCCTTCTCTGCCATGAAACTTCACATTCATCGTGTTCATGTAGTTCAAGATCATTAATCATAAACAAGAGATGAAGAAATTGTTTCTAAAAAAAAACAATTTACAGAAAAGATTAGAAAACATAGATGAAAAAAGAACATAAAGACCTGTTAATTACCGACCGATTTACGTCGTTGAACTCCACAAAAACTTCTTGGTGATGATCGATCGAAGAAAATGGTTTGGATTTGTTTGTCGATAGATTAAGGTTTCAGAAAGATTTTTTTAAAAATGGCGTTTGTTTGAAGTTTCTTTCTCTTGAAAGCCGAAATTATATATAAAATAAAAAGGTGCAGTTATTAGTCCGTAATTTACGCTGTAAATTAATTGTCGAAATTAATTATTTAAATTTCATTAAAATTTGAGCGAGATTTTTTGGGGGCAAAATTGGAAGAAAGGACATTTACAAAAAATTTACGAGACGTTGGACCAAATCAGATTACGAAACCTATATATGGCTATATTATACATTAACCCTTACTTGAAACTAAAAAAATAGATGAGACAAACGTCAAGCTAAACATTATTAGTATAAAACTGAAGATCTGGCTTAAGATGAATGAATGAAAACATGTTAGGAGTCCATGGTATAACAATGATCTCAAGATTATAGATTTCAATTTGTTCCTTCATTTTCTTTGAATAATTTTTGCGTTATTATTAGTCGAATATATGTAGAATGTAGTCCGTATAAACTCCACAGTAGACCTGCGATTCAACTTACAGTACAAATTATAAATATATTGTCCATCTTTTTTTTTTGTATTTACAAGTAATCTTTAAAAAAAATTATAACTTTTGTTTTATATTTTTTCAAGAGATTATCTAAGCTCTATAATAGGAAATTTCAAAAGGAGGTTTTATAAGTATTGAAAGTCTAGTGAATGATATCATCTAAGCTCTATAAAATTTCACTGGTGCAGGGACAATAAACATAGGCTTGGAATGTGTATGTATTTATAATGGAGATTCTAGTGTCGGTACTCGTCCCTGCTGTGGAATGTGTATCACCTCATGTAGCCAGTCGCCGGAGAGATCACCGAGACCTAAAAAAGAACTCGATCGCTCTGAAAAAATCCTCGGATAAACTCAAGCATCGAAAACTAGACCTCAAAACAAGACTCGGAACCGAGGTTGTTCCCGAAGAAATTGAAGAGTTAGAGGAAGTAAAATTCTGGCTGGATAGCGTGGAAAGAATCATCTACGAAGCTGAACGAACTGAGAACGATGTTGCTCGGGTAAAGTTCTTATCCCGCGCGAGGCTTGGCCGAACGATTGGAGAAATGATTGAAAGAATCGAGGGACTTCACGAAGAAGTGCGGTGATTCGAGAAGGCAGTATAGTCAGGAAGATCGAGCGACGCGGGAGAGAGAAACCGACCACGGCTGTGATCGAAGGCGAAAGTACGAGTGACAAAACAAAGCGCGAGATTTTGGGTTGCTTGGCTGACGAGAAAGTTACGAGGATCGGAGGCATGGGCGGGCTTGGAAAGACGACTGTGCTCGAACATGTCCATAATGAACTATTGAAACCCGGGGAAAAAATAGGAAGCCACTTCGACAAGGTCATCTGGGTCACAGCGTCAAAATCGATTGGTGCAGAGGTTTACAGGATAAACTCGGTCGCGAATTTGAGTTGGGGTCGAACGTTCTTAAAAACGAGGACGATGAAGAAATTAGGGCCAAAGTCTTGTTAAGGGAGTTCAAGAACAAGAATTTCTTGCTCATCATCGACGATCTTTGGGAAGATTACCCTCTCGAAAAGGTCGGAGTCCCCGACCCGACCCCAAAAAACGGGTGCAAGTTAGTACTCACGACTCGGTCGCGTGACGTTTGTAGCAAGATGAGATGCGAGAAGATAATGAAAATGGGATTTCTATCGGAACGAGAGGCATCAGAGTTGTTCTTCGATAAGGTCGGTAAAAGTGTGGCTTCGGACCCAAATGTCTGTGAAATTGCGAGGCGAGTGGCTATAGAATGTGCAGGTCTTCCTTTGACGATCGTCATTGTCGCCGGAAGCTTGAGGGACAAAAGTGACCCGATAGAGTGGGAAGTTGCGCTGTCAGAGCTCAAAGACGCCACGTCTTCTATGTCGAATGAGATTACAAGAATTTTGAAGTTCAGTTATGATCGACTGCAAGATGAACACAAGGCGTGCCTTCTACATTATGCGTTATACAACGAAGATCATTTGATTCTTAGAGATTTGTTAACAGACCAGTTGACTGCCCTAGGAAGTGTCGAGAAAGGGAGAGCAAGGAGAGAAAATTTGTATTAATAATGTCACGTTATGTTGAACGGCCTCGTTCGGGATTGCTTGTCGATCGATGCGGTCAACAAAATCCATGAGAAATGCATGAGGCTCCACGACTCGGTAAGAGACATGGCGATTCAGATCATGCGCGAGAGTCCTTCCCGTTTCTTGGTGGAGGACATTGTGTCATTGGAAGGAGAAAAATGGGACGAGAAACTCGAGAAAGTTTAGTTGACGGGAACGATCTAAACCATCCCCCTCGGCGAGCCTCAAGTGTGTCTAAGGATATCGACTTTGTGTCTCAATGTGACCGAATTGACAAATATTTTGGAAGATATTTTTGCACGAATGAAAGGGTTGTGCGTTCTCGATCTATCTAACACGAGTATACTAAGTCTGCCATATTCCGTCGTGGAATTGGAAAATATTTCCATTTTGTTGCTTAGAAATTGCAAGAAGTTGCAGAGCGTGCCAGATTTATCGGAACTGAGAAATTTGACAAGGTTAGACTTGAACCATGCAAATATGAAAAACTTTCCTCAAGGTCTAGAGAAGTTGGTAAAACTAGTTTATCTCAACTTAGGTGGTATCAAGACTCAAACATACCCCAAAGGCCTTCTCTCTAAGCTCACGGAACTCCGATACCTCTCGATTGCATTGCCGGTAAGCGCGAGATTAGAGAGCGCAGAAGAGTTGACTACTCTAAATAAGCTCGAGACACTCAAAGTGATATTTACGAAATTCAACTTGTTTCACTCCTATTTCAAGTCGGCGAGGCCTGTGTGTGATTTTAGGTTCACACTGGGAAGATTGTCGTGCGTAGAGGAAGTCCCGAACTCCGTTTGGTTATCCTTCGATTTATTGGATGTTGATGATGACCGCCTTCCGATCGCGATTCCGATAACGTCGAGCAACTCAAAGTTGGTAACCGCGACACGAGTCTGTGTCGTCTAATATTCCTCAAAGATATGAAAAACTTGCAGAGGCTCGTAATCATAGTTGGTATGAACGAGTACATGTTGTATCATACCCCCGTTGTTATTCCTCTGCTTTCAAACATTAAGGAATTGAATCTTCTATTTTTGCTGAAACTTCATGCATTGATCGGCCACGAGAGAGATGGAACAACTTCTCCGCTACCACTCGGGGCATTTTTCGCTCTAAAGAAGTTGATTATTTTTCAGTGTGACGCGTTGAAGACAGTGTTCGTTCTCGACAAATTGGCCTCGTTTCTGCATCTCGAACCGGTCAATATCAAAAATTGCAGGCAGTTGGAAGAAGTAATAACATACGAAAACGAGGATGCGATAATAATGGAACTTCCCGCTCTTAAAATTATCACCTTAATCAATTTGCCCAAACTGAAAAGCACCGTGTTTTTTGCGAATTCTTTATCCCGTGTTATAATACGTAGATGCCCCGGATTGAAAAAGGTCTCATCTTCTCTTCAACCTTTTGTTTGAAAGTCATTGAAAAAGAGAGGATCTTTGTTCTTGTCTATCGTTGGATGTTTTTCTTTTTCTTTTTTAATTTGATTGTATTGAAATTATATATTGCTCTCCGATTATTTACATAAATTGTAACTGAAATTTGATGTTTGTTTCAGAGAGATCAAACGAAGTACGGTTAGTCGTTGTGAAAAGCATTAATTTAAGAAATTTTCTCTTACATCGACAAGGTTTTATTGATTAAACCATTCTGAGCACAAGGAAGACAAGAAGCGAGAATCTTTAAAAGCGTTTTGGACTCAGAAAATAACAGACACTTGTTTAGCTCAGAGTTCTTGTTTACTGTATGACCAATTGACCATATATTATTCAATCACATTTGAAAGCAAAAGTTAAATCATATAAAACTCGATGGAACAAATAATTAGATATTACAAAAGGCAGTTTGACTACATGCAATAAGAAAAGAAGAATAAATATTTTCATTTAGAAGGAAACCAGAAAACTTGATCAAAAGGAAGCTTCTACATAGATTAAGTGAGTACAAGTCCATAGATTAAATACATAGATAACGTGAGAATAATCTCTTCTCTTTAAATTAATTGTTGTCGTACTTCAAAATAAAATGTTTGCTAATTCGGTTTTGTCCGATGTTTAGTAAAACTTATATAAATATCCATACTTTTATTAACAAAAATTTCGTAACAAAAATATCCCAAAACTTCAAATGCCGCCCAAAATAATAAATGCATTTTTTTTAAAAAAAAATCAGTTAATTATGGCTAAAAAATCGCCCAAAAAATTTGGTGCAATAATTATATTTGGGAATTAGAAGAGAGAAAGTCATTCGCATGCAAACCTCGAGAAGTTGAAGAGTTTCCTCTGTAAACCGAATTGTCATTTTCAAACCCAAGAAACTCAGTCAATTTACATCCACGGTCAGCCACGGAATATTTGAAGATTCAAACACAGCCAAGCGATTTACAGGTATTTAAATTCTGGTTAAATAGTTCCTCATTTCAAAGTATGGTGTTCATCTCCCGGTGCGTGTTCATTTGTAAATAAATAATACGATTAACCGGTTGAAAATATTTATGATAATATATTATGTACGCAGAACATTATTTAAATTTTTGAACACTAACACATGTTTAACTTCAATTAGAATATCCAAATAAGGAGTCCCAGACAAGAGTGTTGGTAAAAAAATGAAACATGAAAACAAGGGAGATGTCTTCTCGAAAAGGTTGGTCCACATGTTAATACTCAGCCAGATCGAATCAGAGAAACAAGATGAACTTCATTTCATATTTGGAAACCCGATTCGTCGATTGACAATAGATGAATATGAATTGATGTCAGATACAATCGAAATGGTTTTGAACTTCACTAAAATGTAGCTGTTACATTATGATGAATTTATGGACATCAACGACGATCTTATAATTGGAAATCCCCTTCAACGGAGCTTCTTCAAAAAAGGCCGTACACAAAAGTCTCACCACCTTCTTGGTAATTTACATGGTAAATTTGGCGGTACCGACAAAGAGAAGATTGCTCTAGGTAATATCGCAATATTAGAGATGATTGTGTTGCCAAGGAACGACAACACATATCTAACAAAATATTGAAGATGGCATCAAATGAGGAGATGTTCAAAGCTTATTCATGGGGAAGGGAGAGTTTCATGCGATTGTGTAAATCATTTAAACGAATCAAGGTATTGGGCAGCGAATTATCGAGATTCAATATTGAAGGGTTCTTACACTCAATTATCGCATTGTTGTACGAGCTAATTTCAGCATTTGAAGACAATGGTCACAGAATCGAACAACACATATCCGATTCCAATGATGTTAAAGTGAGCCTACCACTTCAGTCCTCTCATATTGAGCAATGAACATGTATCTTAATTCATGTTTATTTTCTTAATAAGTTTTGTTAACACTGTTAATTGACAATACATGTTTACTGACAATTGTAGCTCCGAGTCAACAACCGCAAATGAACTGGAAAAAGGCGATATAATGCTTAGAAAAACAAACTTCCCAATCTCACAAAACATACAAACGCCCGAAAAATCTCCAACAGGAAAGGAAAAAGGCGGCTCTTTGGAATGCCTTGACGGATACGTAACCGTCAAGGAAATGAAAGAAGTTTGCAATAAACTTGACAAGGCCATCAACGAGATTTAAATACTTAAACGGAGGGTGGAAACATGTAATGAATCATGTGAAACTATGCTTGACATCGTTAATGTGTACACAGAAAAAGAGAAGATGGATCAATTCCAGGTAATTTACAGCATTTATTATTTGCTACAGAGATTGGTAAGACACCCCAGGTACATTTAAAGTGTTAATTGTATGTACCACTTTGAAACTAACACGATCAACTGTTATTTAGTAGGCGGATGCAACCAAGCCTTCGAACGACCACGAGAAAAAAATTCTTCCCACAGAGAAGGCATAAGAGCATGTGCTAGTTGCATTCGTAGTGGATAAAAAAGGAAAATGAAAGTTAAAAAGGCTAGCCAAAGAAGTAGTGTCTACTTAACATTCACCAAGGACAAAGCTGAAAATGACGGTAAATCAAATTATTAAATGTTGTTACATTTTATTTGTAATGACATGAAAATTTAAAATACCTTAATTTTGTTATGAGGGATAGGAACAATAAATTCATATGAACTAGCAGCAAAGGGGATTAGCTTAGCTGAAGAAAATCAGTTAACACTAACCAAAATGGTAAGTTTTATGGAATTAACATTGCTAATTAATTGTAATTTAACTATAATTTACATGATGCAATTTAAGAAACCAAAAGACAAGCCGATGGGTGTTAAATATAAAGGTATGCCCAATGACCACGCATGATTCGATCTTCCAACAGAAGACATTTCACCACCTCTGAAATCATTGGTAAAAATTGAAAATTAATATTTGTGTATAACTAACTCAATTATTTTGGACGTAATTAACTCTGTATTTATAAAAACAGTTTGAAGTACCAAAAGACAAACAAGTGAGTAACAAACAAAATGAAACAAAAAGAGCTCAACCAAAAGAGAATAATCCACCACATGACATCTCACCTCTTCTAGGAGTGGAGAACACATCAAAAATAACTCCGGTAAAATAACAACATATAATTCAACTTTTGTAATTTTGAATGATGTACCAAAAAAATGTATATGGTATTACAGGAAAGATTACAACAGCTACAAAATGATTGAGTATTTGTAGTAAATGAAGCGTTCGACATGGATCCTAACAATTTTTTTTATGAACAAGAGGTCGAGTTCAACCGTCTTAGGAAGGAACAACCAAACTCCCAAGTTTTGGAGAAAAATCAATTGGATAAATCTTTTAGAAAAGTAAGTTCAATTATAAGTCAATTTGTAAATGTTAACTCAAATATATTTGAATAGGTCTAGGGTTAAGAAAAAATTATTATTAATACATTAATGGCGGAATATAAAATTCTTTACTAGTAAAACAATTTTACTAACCTAGGAAAGGTGCATGAACATATTGTTATATTAAAACATTATTCTCCTTTGTGAACGATGTCTCGTACCAGGTGATACTTCTGCTATACGTGTTTTGAACGCTTGTGACTTCTTGGCTCCTTACAATTAGCGACAGCCCCATTCTTATCACAATAAAGTGTGATAGGCTCGCTTGCACTTGGAACTACTTCCAAGTACATAAGGAATTTCCTTAGCCACACAGCCTCCTTCACAGCTTCACAAACTGCCACATACTCGGCTTCCATGGTCGATTCAACAACAGAAGGTTCCTTGATACTTCTCCAAACCACGGATCCACCATTCAGGGTGAACACAGACCCTGATGTGAAATTCCTGAAATCCTTATCCGCTTTAAAATTGGAGTCGATATATCTTGTCATAATCAGGTCACCACCTAAGTATGCAAAGCATGTAGTTTCTCGTTCGTCGGAGATACTTGAGAACGTGCTTGACAACAACCCAGTTCTCGGGTCCAGGGTTGGATTGGAATCTACTCATTACGCCCATTGCGTAACAAATATCTGGTCGGGTGCAAAGCATGGCATACATGAGACTTCCTACGGGTAAGGCATAAGGAATATGTCTCATGTCCTCAACTTCTTGAGGAGTCTTGGGAGTCTGCTCACTTGAGAGATGCACTTCATGTCTGAAAGGTAGTTGCCCTTTCTCGGAGTCTTGCATACTGAAGCGATCTATGATCTTATTAATATAAGATGCTTGAGATAGCGCTAACTTTTGGTTCTTCCGATCTCTAAAGATCTGAATCCCCAGAACGTAAGCCGCTTCTCCAAGATTATTCATCTCAAATTTCTTTGACAGTCAGATCTTAACCTCTTATAACTTTCCTACATCATTCCCAGTGAGTGGTATGTCATCCACATACAGGACTAGGAAGACCACCTTGCCATCATTTATCATCTTGTAAACGCACGGCTCATCTACTTACTGATCAAAGCCGTAGCCTTTCACAGTCTCATCAAATATAATATTCCACGATCTAGATGCGTGCTACAGTCCATAAATGGACTTCAGCAACTCATAACCCTTGTCCTGTTGAACTTTCTCCATGAACCCGACTGGTTGAGTCATATAAATCTGCTCGTCAAGACTCTCATTCAGAAATACAGTCTTGACATCCATATGCCAGATTTCATAATCTAGGGCGGCAACATGGATAAAAGAGTAAAGATGGAATTCAGCATCGCGGATGGCGAGAAGGTATTATCATAGTCGATACCTTCCAATTGTGTGAACTCATTCGCCAGAAGTCGTGCAAAAAATGTCTCAACATTTCTATCTGGTTCTCTTTTCTTCTTGTAGATTCATTTACACCTAACGGGCTTGATGCCTTTGGGTAGGTAAACAAGCTTCCAGACCTTGTTCACATACATCAAATGCATTTCAACGTTCATTGCTTCTTGGCATATGTTTGCTTTGGAACCCTGTATCGCTTGGGAAATTGATACTGGATCATCTTTCTCCATGTATGCGACAACGGTGAAAGTCTCTTTGATACCCATGTATCTTTCAGGTTGTCGTACAATCATGTTACTACGACGAATCACAGGAGGCTCTTGTTCCGAATGTGGTTCTTCCATTGTTGGTATAGGACTCGTCATATCTTGTGAAATACCAGCTACGTCACCCAACATCTCCTTCAGCACAACTCTGCTTCTCGGTACAGTATCCTTCATATAGTCTGCTTCAAAAACCTAGCGTTCGTGCTATAGAATTTTTTTTGGTCAGCAGGACTATAAAAGATATACCCTTTTGACTCATATAAATATCCCACGAAAAGGCATAATTCTGAACGATTAACGAACTTGCTCGTCTTTTGTCTCAGCACATGTGCTGGACAACCCCCGATTCTGATGTTGTGTAAAAATGATTATCTACCACTCTATCTCTCATAGGGAGTATCAGGATTCGTCTTCGACGGAACTTGGTTCAAAATATTAGCTGACGATTCTAGGGTATATTCCCAGAACGAATCAGGAAGGGATGATTAACTCCTTGTCGACCTCAACATATCTAGCAGAGTTCGATTGCTTCTCTCTGACACACTATTTTGCTGTGGAGTGCCAGGTGCTGTAAGCTGAGAATGAATGCCTTCTTCTTTAAGGAGGTCTTCAAACTCTCCAGACAAGTACTCTCCACCTTGATCTGATCGAAGAGTTTTGATCTGTTTCTCCGTCTGCTTCTTAACCAAAGCCTTATACTCTTTAAACATTTCAAAATTATTGGACTTGTGTCACATAAGGTAGATGTGACCAAATCTAGAATAGTCATCAGTGAAGGTTACAAAGTATTCGTAACCTCATCTTGCATGGATGTTAATTGGAGCACAGGCATCACTATGTATGAATTCCAACACCTGTGTGGCTCTTAGTGTTGGAATAGGTCTAGGGTTAATAAATTTTATCATTAACATATTAATGGCGGAATATAAAAATTTCTTTACAAGTAAATTTTTTTTACTAACCTAGGCAAAGTGCATGAACATATATATATTTACAAAACATTATTTAAAATACTTGAACACTAACCTTTTTTCTAGCTTGATCTTTGATGACCCTTGTGAAAGGTAGATCGTCTCTTGTTTGTTACCTTCACACCTAAACATGAACTCGAGAAATCTAAGATTTCTATTACATGAGTCTATAGAGTATTTGAAGGATTTGTGTGATGGCACAATTAAACACAATAGCTCAAGAACAAGTATATGAGCTAAAGAGCTAATTAAGCCTAAGTCTAACGAGGATTTAGGTGCCAAATATAAAAGGGATTTTAGAGAGAGAGAGAGAGGGGTTCGGAAAAAAGGAGAGCACAATAGCAAGAAAGGGTAATAACCTTTTTCAATTGTGCATTGATGACACAATATTTGATTTTCTCTCCTCTTTCTCCTTGTACATGGTCGGCCAACATTATGCATATGTGAAGGAAATTTGTTTCCTCACTTAGCATATTTATTTCCTTCTCAAAGAAATTCATTTCCTCTTTTCCTTTTGGGTAATTATCTTTATAATTAAAGGCAACAAATTCTCTTCTCTTGGGGTGTGTTTTGGCCGAACTCTACACGTAGGGAAGGAGCTTCTAGATGCTTTTTTATTTCTTTTAAGAAATTTTTTTAAAATACCTATTGTAGAATTAATATTGCACAAATAATTAAATTAATTTCATAATGCCTCAAACAACTTCTCAAACTAATTTATATTTCCATCATATGAAAATATACAAACTCTTATTTTGACATTCACATCATTTTATATCCATGTGGACAAATATACACTTTAGACATTTTCCAAAAAAACGTCTAGTTCAACACTTGAATTTATTTTGACTTATCTTTCAGTTTAACAAAAATATCCTTTAGACATTTATTCACAACCAAGTAATAAAGCATGAGGTGATATACATTGCAGTTCAGCAATCTTGTACAATAATTCCATATCTATGAGAACTTCACAAAACTGGTTCATGACATCTTCATAACTTAATATCTCACCAATTAGTCTAGTCTTGATCACTTAATGGATCTAGAATTTGACTTTCTCAAATGAGAATATTAAATCTATAAAATTACATGTCTTATTTCAGGATTCAGGTAAGCACGATATAATTCATAGATAGTGACCTTGAGACAGAAGAGGTAAAATGGTTTGTTCTTACATTGTATTTTAAGGTGCACTGGTCAATTCAGTATATTCGGAAGACAGATTAGAAGAACGATAGAGTTCTTAACTCTCTATGCCTCAGAACCAGACATCATAGAGCTTCCAACAATCAAATTAGGATCAATAGTCCGTTGATCTTTAGATTGCGAATATTTCATTTTAACAAAACCATGAAGAGTTTGTTCACGCAAATCTATATTTGTCTCTTCATACATTATTAGGTTTGATTAAGGACTATAATACTATTGAATATCATAAATATTCAAACAAACAAAAAAGGAATGAATAAATGTTTCAACTTTTATTAATTTAATCAGAAACTTACAATAAGGACTTATAAATATTTATATTACATCAATATGTAAATAAATAATCTTCTTGTGGGCCTCTCTGCCAAGACTTAGACCCTTCAAAGAGAAAGGTCCCTTGGTCATCTTGCCCTCAGGACAGGATTCACACGTGGGCAGGGAATCCTACGTTTAGAGATTTCAAAGAACCATCCTTTGTAAACCTCTAAATCTTATCTAGGCCAATATGTCCAAGACGTAAATGTCATAGGTATATGTCGTCAGTTTCATCACTATAAAACATCTTACGCTTCCCGAGTGAATCGTTATTCACTTCGGTGTCAAAGATTGTAGGTTCATTTGGATATAAGTAATAAATAGAACACGATGAGTTTTAGTAATAAAAGAATCATCAACAAAAATCTCAATACCGTTATTGATTTTAAAATTGAAACCTTGTTATTCTAAACGACCAAAAGAAATTAAATTCTTGCAAAAATTCATAACAAAATAAACATTATTCAATAATAAAGTTTTGTCTCCAAACTTGAGCTTCATGGTCCCGACAGATCTTTCTCCGACCTTCGTTTAATTACCACAATTGAACGCGAACTCCCCATCACTTAACCTCATGGTTTTCCTGAAATAATTCAAATTACACACAATATGATCAGAAGCCCCGCAATCTTGAGAGATGAGAATCATACCTTTCCCCTTGACAGTTTTGAGGTAGGCAGGAAACATCCATCTTTGCGATGCCTTTGCCCTTAGCATCCGCAACCTACTTGTAAGGCTTCTTGGATCTTATTCGGTAGGCGTTTTTAGGTCCTCTCATCGCCCTCTTGGATCCAGAAGTCGAAGTCCTATGTTTAGCAACATTGACTTCTCCAGACTTCTTCTTGTTCTTAGGGAGAAGTCCCCCGGCAGTCTGCAACTCCTTCATGAGCTTGATTACAGTATAATCGAGGTTGTTCATGGAGTAATTCAGACGAAAGCTATCGTACGAGTCTTTCAGATATTCCAAAATCATGTCAATCGTGGTCTCTCCATCAATCTCAAAACCAAGAATCTCCATATCGTTCAGGTGACCCATGATCAGTAGCATGTGTTTCCAAACTAAAGTTCCCGACTTTATCCTGCAGTTCATAGAACTGCGGATAGCTTGCTATTTTTCCTGACATCCATGACATCCAAACATCTCATGGAGATTTTAGAGAATGTAACATGTTGTGGAAATGTATTGGTGATATTGTTGCAACACGTTGCTCATAGATGCTAAGATGTAGCATCTAGCAATGTCATTAGACCGCATCCATGCATCATAGGCGTCCTTGTCCTCCTTGGTTGAGTAAGCACTCGGAGGAATATAGGATACGGGGTCGTGATAACGTACTTATGCTTTTCCACCATCAGTACGATGTCGAGGTTACTTTTCCAATCAACGTAATTCTCACTCTCGAGTTTGTTCAAACTCAAAATTGTTTTCAATGGGTTAAAAGACATTTTGCTGAAAACATAAATAAAATAAATAAATTTAGTATGTGCTACTATTTCGAATTATATGCATCAATAATCCTAATATGGTGAGGAACACGTTAAATAATCCATGGTATTATGAACACCAATTGTTAATTATTTTTCCTCAGGAGAAACCGCAATTAACCGCATTTCATAGTCGTGGCACATCACTATTTAGTTCGAACCATCCAAGAAATCACAACTTCTAGTTCTTACTAATTACCATAAATTTTGGTCACTTATTTTTAACGCAGGGCCTCTATATGAGGATTATTTTGAAACATAAGTCTAAGTGTACAATCGACATGTGGGCCTTTAATCAAGTCACTTTGATAACGGTTTTCCTAAGGGAGACCCCGCTTCATCGTTTCTCTTTAAGACTTAGTTCATAACAGTTTAATTAACAAAATGCTTCCGAAGTACTCCCATTAAAGGGAGGGCCACTATGGGTGACTCTTAGTTCATCGTACATTCGGTTGATAAAACTCATGTCAGCGATCTTGCGTTGCTTCAACGATAAACAACCCTCCCACTTAGTTTTTGCAAAAATTGTATTTTTGTTGAAAATAGTTTTACATTTTATAATCTCTTTATAAACTTTAAACTATAGGAACATTTAATTTTAATGTGATGTTTCCGTTCTATCCTATATGACATGTGAGGGGATGATGCTATGAGATTAAATAAAATAAAGCATAAAATATTTAACTCATCCTATGGCCTATTTCTAATTACAACTGAAACTGAAAATAATACTAGAAAAATAAACTAATTTATCTTCATAGTACGGTCGCCAAGGAGTCTTGTGACGCATCATCAGTTGTCTCGGGTCAGCCTCCAGACGTTCTTCAACGTGCGGCCAAGCCCAAGGTGCTGTCTTCCTTACCTTCTTGTCGTCGAATTACAATTAAATAAAATTACAATTTAAATTGTCCTAAAAAATTGAGGCTCGCAAATTTAAAATTTAAGAAATATAAGTATAAAGCCGGGACGATAACCGGAAAATTCCTAGGGCTATAACAATGTGGATCCATCCATAAAACACACACAAGCATTCATAACGCAATTTCAAATCATACAAAAAAACCAACACCAAACTAGTCAAACAATTTCTAAACTAGTCATTAAAAATCTAATTTTTAATGCCATAACTAAATCTGATACCATTTGTTGGAAAATAATTAACGTTTAATCAATATTATTATATAACACATCAATATGTGGCGGAAATATATAATAAGATCTAAATATAGAGTAAACATTTTTTAACATATTAAGCAACCTAGGCATTAAAAATATTAACATGTCAATAAACAATATATTATAAACACGGTGACAAGAAATTTAATAAACGATGTAACAACCTAAACATTTTATAAAATACAATCGCATATGTAATTCATTTAGGATACTCACATTAGAGGTTGTAAACAACCTCGTGCGTTGCTAGCTAACGTCGGAGAGCCTTGTCGAATTCCAAGGAGTTGCCTTGCTGAATAGGAGAATCTGTCCCGCCGGAATGGAGACTGGCCGGCACGTCAGGATTGGCATGTAAGCTTCGAGACCTTTACGCCTAGGTGGAAAGGGGCTAGGAAATGTCGCTGGAGGAGTGGCTCGAGCTGGATCAACCTGGAACTTGCGTAGTGACACAGGCGCACGTTAGGCATATTGGCAGAGATGCCTACAAGAAGATTGTTTATTTACATATTGATGTAATATATAAATCTTTGTAAAGTCCTTATTAAAAGATTCTCTATTTACATATTGATGTAATATATAAATCTTTGTAATTTGCTGATTAAATTAATAAAAGTTGAAACGTTCATTCATTCCTTTTTAGTTTGATTTAAGATTTATGATATTCAATAGTCTTATAGTCCTTAATCAAACCTAACAATGTATGAAGAGACAAATGTTGATTTGCGTGAACAAACTCTTCATGGTTTGACTAAAACGATATATTCGCAATCTAAAGATCAACGGACTATTGATCCCAGTATGATTGTTGGAAGAATCTAGGATGTCTGGTTACGAGGCATAGAGAGTTAGGAACTCTGTAGTTCTTCTAGTGTATCTTTCGAAGATACTGAATTGACCAGAGCACCTTTAGAGATAATAGAAGAACAAACCATTTAACATCTTCTATCTCAAGATCTTTACGTATTAATCGCATGATGCTTACCTAAATCCTGAAATGACACATGTCATTTAATAGCATTAATACTCTCATTTGAGAAAGTCAAATTCTAGGTCCAATGTGTGATATAGACAAGGCCTATTGGTGAGATATTAAGTTATGAAGATGTCATAAACCAACTTTGTGAAGTTGTCATAGATATAGAATTCATGTACAAGATTGCTGAGATGCAATATATATCACCTCATGCTTTATTACTTGGATAGTGAATAAATGAATTGGGCAATGTCCAAATTTAATAACAACTAGTTGAACAAAGTAACAAAGGAGTTGAGGAAATAACAACTAGAATGGTAAAATGGTAATTTTATAAATCCCAACTAGTTGATGATATTCATGAAGGGTAAACATAGATAACATTCAATGGATCCGCTCAATATAATTAAGTTGAATTTGAACCGAGAGATTCTCAATGTCGACTCTATAGTGGAGTCAGTCGACATTAAGCTAATACTCGGAAAAGGTTTGAGAACTTTTGAGTCCGAGTATAGAAGCTCAAGCTTTGTTCATTTGGATCCATAAGGTCACTATTACAGGTCATTAGAGTAGGATTGTTAAACTAGAAGCTAAGTCAAATTAAGTTCAACTGTTGAACTAGATTTTTTCTCGGAAAATGTCTAAAGGGTATTTTTTGTCCACAAGGACATAAAATGATGTGAATGTCAAAATAAGATATTGAATATTTTCATTTGATGAAAATATAAATTATTTTCTAAAGCCGAAAAGTCGTTTAAGGCATTATGAAATTAATTTCGTTATATGTGCAATTATAATTCTACAACGGGTATTTTAAGAATTGTCTTAAAAGAAATAAGGAAGCATCAAGATACTCCTCCCCTAGGTAGAGTTCGGCCAAGATAGTGCATCAAGAAGAGAGTTTTGTTTCCTTTTTCTTATAAGGATAATTACCCAAAAGAAAAAAGGGAAATGAATTTCCTTAAAAACGAAACAAATGTGCTAAGTGAGGAAACAAATTTCCTCACTAATGCAAGGTGTATGGCCGGCCAAACCAAGAGGGAAAGGGGAAGGGAAAATCAAATATTGTGTCATGAATACATTATTCATTCATGAATGAATAATTTACCTTTATAGATTTTTCCTTCTCCTATAAACAGAGCCTCACATAGAGATGTGAAGGTTAAGCTTTTTCTTGCTCTCTCCCTCATTTGGCCGACCCTCTCTCTCTCTCTCTAGAAAATACTCTTCTTATTTTGCATCTAGATCTACATTTGATATAGAGAATTAGCTTATGATCCAAGAATTGTTCTTGGTTCATATTATTTAATTGTGCCCACACACAAATCCTTTCAAAACCTCTATAGACTCATGTAATAGAAATCTTAGGTTTCTCGAGTTCAAGATTAGGTGTGAAGGTGACGAGCGAGCCAAAGAAGAGGACCTACCTTTCTCAAGACGCTTCAAGATCAAGCTACAAAGAAAGGTTCGTATTCTAGTAAATTAAATAATGCTTTTAATATATAACATGTATATGCTTTTTCTAGGTTAGTAAAAATTGTTTTACTTGAAAAAGAAATTTTAAATTCCGCCATTAATTCGATTAATGTTAAATTTTTCTTTAACCCTAGATCTATTCCAACAAATGGTATTAGAGCTATGGTAAAAGCATAAACATGTACATGTTATTTAAAATCATTATAAGAAAATTGTTTTCTAAATTTACTTGGAATAATGGTTTTTCAAAAGACTAGATCTTACAAAATTTTAATTTTTTGGTACGACCTTTAAAATTAATTTTTTGTTGATTTTCCAATTGTTATATATGCTATATAAATACATTAAAAAAGGTTTTTAATTATTTTATGTTTAGCATATTCAAAATCAATTTTTTGACAAATTTGAAAATTTGTGTACATAGATTAAACTAGTTCTTTGCACTTCTAGTTTAAATTAGTTATTGAATGTTTGGTATTATGTTGTTTATTTTATATTGTGATTAATTATTAATATGTTAATATAATACACAATTGAAATCAAAACATACAATTAAAATATTTCAACAAACCTATTTCTCTTTACACCTAAATCCGACGTACTTTTAATTATTTTTCAAATTCTGGATAAATTGTTATGGCTTAGTAAAACGGGCATAACTCTTTGCTCTGACCTTCAAAATTAGTGGTTCTTGAATCAAATTAAAGGTACAAATGTTAGCTATCTAATGTAATTAGTTTCAGCTCAATAGGATACCAGATGTGTCATTTATGACCTTTTAAGTCCGACGTATACGGCAGTCTGCGAGTCCAGATTTTTTAATCCGGATTTTGCGACTCCTAGCTTTCTCCCGTGTTCTTAATGCTTTCGTGGATTTCCGACGTTCTCGCAATCAACCACCATGAAGACGCCTTGAAGAAAGATATCAATGAGGATATATATATATATATATATATATATATATATATACATATTAGTTTTACGAGATTTTTTAAATCTCAAAAACTTTCAAGTGCAAAAGTGTAGATTTATTAATCTCACACACTTTCCTTAGGAAAAATAAATTAATAGACAAAAAGATCCGAGTATGTTCCTTGTGCCTTAGTGCATTAACATTGCTCTCCCCTCACAAATATCAATTTTAGGGATCTTTTTTTCTAGTGATCCACTCTATCTCTCTTTGCTAATGGAAATATGTTTCTTATATGTACAAGAGTAGACGTGCCATTTTTCCAAAAATTAAGTGGGAGGATTGCACTTGTTTGCAATCCAGGGTCCCCTTGTTTTTCCTGAAAACTAAGTGGGAGGGTTGTACTTATTGTTTGCAACCCGCGATCCCCAATACTAATGTGAAGTGCACATGTCGCCGGACTAAGAGTCACCCTCGTGGCCCTCTCGTAAATGAGAGTACTCATAGACGCATTGCTCCTAACAATGCTTTTATAGCTACGTTCAAAAGTGAAACAATGAGACAAGGCCTCCCCTCAGCGGATTGTTTTCAAAGTAGATCTTGTTGAACTAAGTTGTTGGTTACACACTTAGACTCAAACTCTAGTAATCCTCCCTCGAGGCCCTGCAAAAAATTTTGAGTGATCAAACATTTTTATAAGGTGGCTAGTCAAACACTGATGTACTGACATCATGACTATGCATTAATGATGTGTCATTTACTTATGAAAGACGACTCTTTGCGGTCTTCCCTCAAAGGAGTAAAGTGTCATTTTGTTCATAACACCTCTGGATTTTTCCTTGTCTAAATAAAATTAAACTTAAAATCCTAAACAAAAGACTATTTGTAAATTGTTTCAACTTTTCAGCAATGTCTCTAAACCCCCTCTCTACTATCCTTTCCTCGAATAAACTGGAAGGTGATAACTATGTAGATTGGAAATGTAACCTAGACGTTGTCCTTACCATGGACAAGCAAAAAGTGGGTACTCACCACCCCATGTCCTCCTGAATTGAATGATGATTCGACTCAAGAGGACAAGTACGCCCTTGCGGCCTGGCTCAGATCCGATGAGATTGCGAGATATTATATTTTAGCATCGATGAACAATGTGTTGCAACAACAACATCGTGATATTGGGTCAGCCTATGAAATGCTCTACAATCTCCAGGAGATGTTTGGAGGGTAAGGGCGTCAGGCTAGGCAACAAGCGGTACGACAGTTTATGAACTGTCGTATGAAAGCAGGGACTCCCGTTAGAGAACATATGATGCTGATCATAAGTTATCTTAACAAGATGGAAATCCTTGGATCTGAGATTGATGGAGAAACCAAGATAGATATGATCTTGGAAACTCTCCCTGAATCTTTTGATACTTTCAAGCCGAATTACTCCATGAATAAGCTAGGGTACACTGTTACCGAGCTAATGAAGGAGCTTCACACCGCTGAGGGACTCTTAAAGAAAAAGAGGACTACTGGAGAAGCTCATGCTACTGAGTACAGAGTCTCCACCTCTGGACCTAAGAAGAGATCTCATGGAGCTGACAAGAAGAACCCTAGCAAGGTTCAGAAGAAGAAGATGCCCCGGACTGCAAAGGTGGACAAATCGAAGGACAACTGCCACCATTCCAATGAACCCGGACATTGGCGTAGGAACTGTCCTACCTACCTCAAGGCTAAAGGGAAAGATATGGTACTTATTACCGAAGCTTGTTTAGTAGCTGATAATGTATCATCGTGGATTATTGACTCCAGTGCTACTAACCATATTTGTTGTGCCTTGAATGGGTTCAGGAAAAGCAAAAGCTTAGAGGATGGCGACTTGTGCTTTAAGTGGGGTGATGGGAGCTTGGTGTCTGCTAAGGCTATGGGATTCGTGACACTGTCTTTCGAAGACAGAACTTTAAATTTAAATAACGTGTATTATGTTCCTTCCTTTGGGAAAAACTTAATATCTGTAGCTCAAATTGTTGAGCATAATTATTATTTAAAGTTTATTGATAATGGAATTCGTATTACTTCTTCCAATTCATTTGTCACTGATGCATGTTTAAATAATGGTTTATACTATCTTTATCCTACACAACTTTTGCTTTTAGACACTGAAATAGATAATTATCTAATTAGGGAACCCAAGAGGATCAAACTTAATGACTCCACTGATCTAATAAAATCAACATATCTCTGGCACTTAAGACTTGGTCATATTAGTCTATATAGGATTAAGAGACTTGTGAGGGATGGTCCACTCAAAGCCTCTGCAATAGGCTCACTGCCGACTTGTGAATCCTGTTTAGAAGGAAAAATGACCAAACGACCTTTCTCTGATAAAGGTCGAAGAGCCACTGAGCTGCTAGAACTTATACATTCTGATGTATGTGGTCCGCTCAGAATTCAGGCACGGGGAGGATACGAATACTTTGTTACCTTTACCGATGATTACTCAAGATATGGATTTGTCTATTTGCTCAAACACAAATCCGAAACCTTTAACGTATTTAAAGTCTTTCGGGCTTTAGTGGAAAAGCAGACTGGCAAACAGATCAAAACCCTTCGATCAGATCGAGGTGATGACTACTTGTCTGAAAAGTTGGATAACTTTCTTAAAGAAGAAGATATCGTTTCTCAGCTTATAGCACCTGGCACACCTCAAAAAAACGGAGTGTCAGAGAGAAGGAATCGAACTTTGATGGATATGGTTAGATCAATGATGAGTTACTCATCACTCCCTAATTCCTTTTGGGGATATGGCCTCGAAACTGCCGCATACATTATGAACCAAGTTCCGTCTAAGACGGTCCCTGGTAGTCCTTATGAACGATGGACTGGGCGTAAAGCTAGTTTAAGCCACATCAGAATTTGGGGTTGCCCTGAACATGTGCTAAGGCAAAAGACTAACAAGTTGGCTAGTAGGTCAGAATTATGTGTATTCGTTGGATATCCAAAGGAAACCAAAGGTTTCACATTCTATAGTCCCGAGGATGACAAAACGTTTGTCAGCACTAATGCTTGTTTCCTTGAGGAGGACTATATGAAAAATACGAAACCTAGAAGCAAAATTGTGCTTGAAGAAAAGTTGGGTGAGGAAGCTTCTACCTCATCTGTAAGAACTGTTCTTACCCCAACTGAAACGCAACCTTTCAATTCAGAATCTCGTCAAGTAGTACTTCGACGTAGTGGGAGGGTTTCTAAAAAACCCGACAGGTACATGTCTTATGGCGATACTCTCGTAGCCGTCGCTGACATGGATGACCCTGTTTCCTACAACCAAGCTATGGCTGGTTGTGAATCAAACCTTTGACTTGATGTCATGAAAGTTGAGATGCATTCGATGTATGTCAACAAAGTCTGAAAAAACTTGTAGACCAACCCGAAGGGGTTAAACCTGTAGGGTGTAAGTGGATCTATAAGAAGAAAAAGGGGTCCGGATGGGAACGTTGAGACGTTTAAAGCGCGACTAGTGGCTAAGTGTTATACCCAAAAGGATGGTATCGATTATGAAGAAACCTTCTCGCCAGTCGCAATGCTTAAATTCATCTGTATACTTCTATCCATAGCTGCTGCTCTCGATTATGAGATCTGGCAGATGGATGTCAAAACTGCCTTTCAAAATGGCAATCTTGAGGAGCGCATTTTCATGGCTCAGCCAGACGGTTTCGTGGAAAATGATCAAGAGAACAAAGTTTATGAATTGCTTAAATTCATTTATGGATTAAAGCAAGCATCTAGATCATGGAATATCAGATTCGATGATACTGTTAAAAGCTTCGGTTTTGAACAGTCAATAGATGAACCTTGTGTCTATAAATTCATACACGAGGGCAAGGTTGTGTTTCTGGTACAGTATGTCGATGATATACTACTCATTGGTAATGATGTAGGCAAATTATCTGAGGTTAAAATCTGGTTAGCTAAGCAGTTTGATATGAAGGATCTAGGAGAAGCTGCGTACATTTTGGGGATTCAGATCTTTCGAGATCGATAGAACCGTACCCTGTCGCTCTCCCAAGCATCTTATATAGATAAGGTGATGGATTGTTTCGCTATGCAAGACTCTAAGAAGGGCCAACCCCCTTTAAGACATGGAGTCTCCCAAGACTGCACAAGAGATTGATGACATGAGAAATATTTCCTATGCTTCTGAAGTAGGAAGTCTCGTGTATACTATGATGTGCACGTAACCGAATATATATTTCTCCGTTGGCGTAGTTATCTGTTTCAAATAAAATCCTAGACCCGAGCATTGGGTTGCTGTTATGCATGTTCCGAAGTATCTTAGGAATACTAGGAACTTGATGCTTACATATTCAGGTACTGACCTGACTATGACGGGGTATACTGATTCTGACTTTCAGGCGGATAAGGATTCTAGAAAATCCACTTCAGGATATGTTTTCATCCTGAATGGTAGATCTGTTGTTTGGAGGAGTATCAAGCAATCTTGCATTGCTGACTCCACCATGGAAGTAGAATATGTGGCTGCTTGTGAAGCATCCAAAGAGGTTGTATGGCTTAGAAAATTCCTTAAGTATTTGGAAGTTGTTCCAAATGTCAACTAGCCCATGACACTTTATTGTGATAATAGTGGGGTTGTTGCTAACTCAAAGGAACCTATAAGCCATAAGCGCTCTAAGCATATTGAGAGGAAATACCATTTGATTAGAGAGATCGTGCAGCGTGGAAACGTGGAGGTGAAGAAGATCTCAACGGTGGACAACCTTGCAGATCCCTTCACCAAGGTCCTATCCAACAAGGTCTTTGACCTAAATCGAGACCGATTAGGCATGAAGGACTACTCTCATCTTCTTTGAGTCAAGTGGGATTTTGTTGGCAGAGATGCCCATAAGAAGATTGTTTATTTACATATTGATGTAATATATAAATCTTTGTAAAGTCCTTATTAAAAGATTGTCTATTTACATATTGATGTAATATATAAATCTTTGTAATTTGCTGATTAAATTAATAAAAGTTGAAACGTTCATTCATTCCTTTTTAGTTTGATTGAAGATTTATGATATTCAATAGTCTTATAGTCCTTAATCAAACCTAACAATGTATGATGAGACAAATGTTTGCGTGAACAAACTCTTCATGGTTTGACTAAAACGATATATTCGCAATCTAAAAGATCAACGGACTATTGATCCCAGTATGATTGTTGGAAGAATCTAGGATGTCTGGTTACGAGGCATAGAGAGTTAGGAACTCTATAGTTCTTCCAGTGTATCTTTCAAAGATACTGAATTGACCAGTGCACCTTTAGAGACAATAGAAGAACAAACCATTTATCATCTTCTATCTCAAGGTCACTATGTATGAATCGCATCATGCTTACCTAAATCCTGAAATGAGACATGTCATTTCATAGCATTAATACTCTCACTTGAGAAAGTCAAATTCTAGGTCCAATGTGTGATCTAGACAAGTCCTATTGGTGAGATATTAAGTTATGAAGATGTCATGAACCAACTTTGTGAAGTTCTCATAGATATGGATATCATGTACAAGATTGCTAAGATGCAATATATATCACCTCATGCTTTATTACTTGGATTGTGAATAAATGAATTGCGAAATGTCCAAATTTAAGTAGCGACTTTATTTGGATGAAACAATGTGACTTGTTAGCTCATCGTCAATACATTATTTCTGACTTATTCACAAGTAACAAAGGAGTTGAGAAAATAACAACTAGAAGCGTAAAATGGTAATTTTATAAATCCCGTCTAGTTGATGATATTCATGAAGGGTAAACATAGATAACATTAAATGGATCCACTCGACATAATTAAGTTTAATTTTGACTAGAAAATAAATTCATTTGAACCGAGAGATTCTCAGTGTCAACTCTTTAGTGGAGTCAGTTGACATTAAGCTAATACTCGGAAAAGGTTTGTGAACTTTCTAGTCCGAGTATAGAAGCTCAAGCTTTGTTCATTTGGATCCATCATTTCTAAAGCAAAGAAGTCGTTTGAGACATTATGAAATAATTTTCATTATTTGTGCAATATTAAATCTACAATGGGTTTTAAGTGTCTTTAAAGAAACAAGGAAGCATCTAGATGCCCTTCCCTAGTATAGAATTCGGCCAAGATACATAAAGGAGAGGAGAGAATTCTTGACCTTTAATTATAAGGATAATTACCCAAAAGGAAAAGAGAAAATTAATTTCCATGAGAAAGAAACAAATACGCTAAGTGAGGAAACAGATTACCTCACGAGTGCACAAGGGTTGGCCGGCCATGAGGTATAGGAAGAGAAGAGAAAATCGACTATTATGTCATGAATACATAATAGGAAAGGGTAATTACCCTTATAATCTCAGCAAATCCAACAGGTTTAATCTCGGTAGCTAAAGACCCCCTAAAATCATCTTTTACACATTGACTAATGAGCTTAGACAATGCATGCTTATTTTTTTTATAACACGACCAAAACATGAATGTTTTTTGGAATAACTCCTTATTACACAAATTCCTAGTTTAGAACGCACATTGGCATATAAGATCTAAGAAAATTTAAAATCCTTACAACAAACACGATATCTTGCCTTGTTAGACTTGATAGTTCTATATTCAAAACTATTCCGAACTGCTAGCATACTCAACGCAGTTTGAAGAACAGATTTCCTAGTGAATACATTGTCTACGTTTAACTCAAATTTCATTGGAAAATATTTCAAATCCTCATAATCAAACATAACTATGTCGATATTTGTAGTCTCTTCAGTATCAATATTATCAAGGTCACGGGCTTGAGAACATTGACGTTCAAAAAAGTTCAACTGCAAAACGAAACAAAACGTGTAAAAATAACCATATAAATATAACGGAAATAAAATCAAACAATGAAGGAAATAACCAGATTGATGTAAAGACGATCCCTCACCAACGACTGAAACCATTTGAGCGTAAATTGAAGATCAATTATCAATAAAGTATCAATGGCAGAGGTATTAAATGGTTTTATTGAAAAGATTTGTCTACATAACTTGAATCCGATGTAAATTGAATAACAATCGTCGAACAAGACTGGACTGCGAAATATGAAAGCAGTTACAAAAGAGAGTAAATAACACACTAATTTGTTTGATGATAAATATTAGCAAAAAAAAAGATAATACCAAGAATAAAACCGGTACAAAATGTTAAATTCCCAAAAATAATGTAAAAACTAAACTAATCCCCGATCAATTAAATATCCACGATTCTATGATCTAAAAAGACTTCATCAACCGCTAATAAATTATTTGAATAAAAAAGAAAACTATTTGAAATTGTGAAACGAAATTTTAAAAATAAATAAAAGAATTAAAAAAAACGGGAGAAATAATAAAGCTATTAGAAACATATTAATTGGTATATAATCAACTTTTGAAAAAATTGGTTAATAGCAATTAACTAAAATAAATCGGTATATATTGATTTAGTCTACCTCTATAAGTATTGAAAATCGCTATTATAACTGTTTATTTGTAGCGAATTAATAACCACAAAAACAAAAACAAAAATTCTCTTTCCTAAATAAACGGATTATAGAAAAAGGCAAAATAATACAAAAAATATCTAATAAATGACACCTCATCAAATATAACTATACATATTAGTGCGTTAAGTTACTATAATTTCCTCTGCTCTTCCATATTCGTGATCGTTGACTTTTTTAAATATCACATCTCTAAATATGTCTGGTAGGATTGTAGAAACAAACGATCTCAAAGAAGATCCACACCATATACTAGTCAGCCTGTTTATTAATATCTTTCATGTTTCATCATCATCACTAGGGATTTTCTCGTAGGAGTACATTTGAGTGTTCTTCAAACTATATTTTTTGTTTTTAGAAAAAGAACTCAACTAGGAGTTCTGGAATATAGAGAATTTTTGTGTCTCATGTTTACCCTTACTTTTTGCATATTGAACTACTATTTTACTTAATTAACTTACGTAATTAATTTTTTCTCTCTATCTACATTTTCTTCACCATACTTCATATTCTTCCACCAAACTTCATCTTTTTCACCAACACTTCATCTTTTTCATCAATTTTTTTAAACCCATAAAATGCCATCGTCTACAAATCTTCCTTAACCCAACAAAAGATCATGTATGAGGTTGGACCACGTCTATAAACTCCAACCAAGATGATCTCATGAGAATGGATGATAGAAGAACAAAATTATTGACAAAGTTATCACTAAATTTATCGTTTTCATGACTTGAAAATATGAGTTTCGTGACAAAGTTGTCGCGATATTCTTAATTTCGTGAGAACTACTTAGTTATAAACCAAAATTTTCGTGACTAAGTTGTCACTAAATAGATTAAATGTTTTCACAAAATCAACACTACTTCTTATATCTATCATAACCAATTAGGAACCTTACGTTGTTCGTCAAGCTTGTTCGTTCAACAGGCTCCCGAGTTTGTGAGTTTCCTTTTCAAGTAGCTTAACTATAATTTGTTATTTAATATGTCATACAGTGACTATTTGGTCACAAACAAAATATTTCCTGACAAACTTGTTACGAAATGGAACAAATGTTGTCACGATATCAAATCTACTTTTTATACCTACCATAACCAATTAAGAGTCTTACGTTGTTGATCAAACATATCTGTTCAACAAGCTCTTGATATTGTGATTTATACTTTCTGTTAGCATCCTTATAATTTGATATTCTTATACGTCATGTTACGATTATTAATTAGTTATCTAGACATGAGTAGTATATTATCGTTACATTGCGTATAATATGTTATACGGAATATATCATGTGTATAGTTATACTTGTGAGTAGTATACCCGCATACAATTTAAATCTAGAACAACCAATTATAAATCTTAAATGGTTGGTCAAATTTGTCTGTTCAACAAGCTTCTGAGTTCGTGAGTTATACTTTCAAGTAGCTTAACTATAATTTGATGTTTAACATGTCATAATATGGTGACTAGTTAGTTAAATGCACGTGGATAGTATATTAATATACCAAATTGATATTTATACTAGTTAAGAATTATAATTTAAAATTTTGACTGTGTGCATAGTAGTATACTAATATTCTATGGCTAGATCTCTTACATAATTGGTCTACATTAGTATGGGCACATTAATGTACATGCTTACTTAAAAAAAAGTTAAAATAAAACAAAACATTTTGTATAAGGTTGGACCATGTCTATAAACTTCAACAAAGTTGATCTTATGAGAATTGATCAAAAGCAAAAAAAATTATGACAAAGTTTTCACTAAATTTATCACTTTCTTGACTAAAAATACGGGTTTCGTGACAAGGTTGTCACAAAATTCTTAGTTTCGTTACAATTTTTTGTCACGAAACCGACTAGATGTTGTCACAAAATCGAGAATTTTACAATATTGTCACAAAAACGTTGATATATTTTGTCTCAAAGTTGTCACAAAATTTAAAATATAGTGACAACCTAGGTTTTTTTTCCGGAAAGCTGAAAAAATGTAAAAAACGAAGAAGAGAGAGTTGCAGAGTGCTAAGATGGTCCAAAAAATAAAATAAAAATGTTAGTTGGTGATAATGAGGAACATGTTAAAGATTATATTTTATTTTAATATTTAAAATTTAAAATTTTATTTTTATATGGTCGATGGTTGTCGTGTCTTTTCGGAAGTGCAAAGGATGACCGGAGCCGGTGGAGATGATAAATGTTATTAAGGGTATTAGCACATACATAGATGGGGAATATTTGGGAGATAACGAGTTTAATATTTATAATTTATTACTTAAGTTTCTCCGGTCGACGGAGGTGGTTGTCCTATATTTTCCGGAGGCCGGAAGGGTAATCGAGGTTGGTTGAGATGACGAAGGTGATTAAAGGTATGTGCACCAACATAAATGAGGAAGGTAGTAGAGATACGTTTCAAACAAATCAGGATAGAGTAACTTCAATAAAATAAATCAGGATAGAAAGAGAGATGAGAGAGGGGATAATAACCCAGATTATCTTTTAAGGGTATATTATAGAATTTTTGTTTCTCTTTCTTGCCGAGCTCCTAATTGAAATTCTACATAGTTGGAATTCAGCTCAATTTTACTCCTATAGATGACAAATTCTATTATTATTACTACTAGGGCTGGCCCAAACTCATTGTAGATTCTAGGCATGTGAAGAATTTAGGAACCTTAAGTTGTTGGTCAAGGTTGTCCGTCCAACAAGCTCTCGAATTTGGGAGTTACACTTTCAAGTAGCTTAACTCTAATTTGATATTTAATATGTCATATAGTGATTATTTGTTAGTTATATGCACGTGAGTAGTATATTAACATACCTAATTGATTATAATACTAACTAAAATTATAATTTAAAAGTTAAGTTTGTGTGCATAGTAGTATACTAATATTCTGTGATTGGATCATTTACATTGTTGGTCTACATGATTAGTAGAGGCATATATAAGTACATGATAACTTTTTTAAAATATTAATCCAACAAAAGATCGTGTATAAGATTGGACCACGTCTATAAACTCCAACCAAGTTGATCTCATGAGATTGTATGAAAGAAAAACAAAATTTTTGACAAATTTGTCACTAAAATTATCATTTTCGTGACTAGAAAGTACGAGTTTCGTGACAACTATTTGGTCACGAAACAAAAATTTTCGTGACTGACAAAATTGTCACGAAATAGAATAAATGTTATTACGAAATCAAAGGTCATTTTTTTATATCTACCATTACCAATTAGGAGTCTTAAGTCGTTGGTCAAACATGATTAGTAGAGGCACATATAAGTACATGATAAATTTATTTAAAAAATTAATCCAACAAAAGATCGTGGATGAGGTTTGACCACGTCTATAAATTCCAACGAAGTCGATCTCATGAGAATAGATGAAAGAAAACAAAATTTGTGACAAAGTTGTCACTAAATTAACTAGAAAATACGAGTTTCGTGACAAAGTTGTCACGAAATTTTTAATTTTGTGACAAATATTTAGTCACAAAAGAAAAAAATTTGTGACTAAGTTGTCACAAAATCAAAGTTACTTCTTATATCTACCATAACCAATTAGGAACCTTAAGTTGTTAATCAAGCTTCGTTCAACAAGCTCTCCAGTTTGTGAGTTACACTTTCATGTAGCTTAACTATAATTTGATATTTAATATCTCATATTATGATTATTAGTTAGTTATATGCACGTAACATACCAAACTCATTATAATACTAATTAAAATAATAACTTAAAAGTTAAGTTTGCATAGTAGTATACTAATATTCTATAATCGGATCTTCTACATTTAGGCACATATAAGTACATAATAATTTGTTTAAAAACTTAATCCAACAAAAGATCGTGTATGATGTTTGACCACGTCTATAAACTCCAACCAAGTCGATCTCATGAGAATGGATGTAAGAAAAAAAAATTCCTAAAAAAGTCACTAAATTCATCATTTTCGTGACTATAAAATACGAGTTTCTTGACAAAGTTGCCGCAAAATTCTTAATTTCGTTAGAACTATTCGGTTACAAACAAAACTTTTCGTGACTAAGTTGTCACGAAATAGACTAAATGTTGTTACGAAATCAAAGCTACTTCTTATATCAACCATAACCTATTTAGGAACCTTAAGTTGTTGGTAAAACTTGTTCGTTCAATAAGCTCCAGAGTTTGTGAGTTGCACTTTTAAGTAGCTTAACTATAATTTGATATTTAATATGTCATATTATGATTATTAGTTAGTTATATGCATGTGAGTAGTATATTAACATACCCAATTGACTATAATACTAATTAAAATTATAATTTAAAAGTTAAGTTGTGTGCATAGTTGTATACTAATATTCTATGATCTGATCTTTTTCTTTGTTGGTCTACATGATTAGTAGAGGCACATATAAGTACATGATAATTTTTTTTAAAATTTAATCCAACAAAAGATCGTCTATGAGGTTGGACCACGTCTATAAACTCCAACCAAGTTGATTTCATGAGATTGTATGAAAGAAAAACAAAATTTGTGACAAATTTGTCACTAAAATTATCATTTTCGTGATTAGAAAGTACGAGTTTCGTGACAACTATTTGGTCACGAAACAAAAATTTTGTGACAAAATTGTCACGAAATAGAATAAATGTTGTCACGAAATCAAAGCTACATTTTATATCTATCATAACCAATTAGAAACCTTAAGTTGTTGGTCAAACATATACGTTCAACAAGCTCTTGAGTTTGTAAGTTACACTTTCAATTAGCATACTTATAATTTTATCTTCTAATATGTCATGTTATGATTATTAATTAGTTATCTAGACGTGAGTAGTATATTAGCATAACATTACGTATAATATGTTATACGCAATATATCATGTGTATAGTTATGCTCGTGATTAGTATATATACTACCCACATACATTTTAAATCTACAATAACCAATTATAAACCGTAACTGGTTGGTCAAACTTATCTGTTCAACAAGCTCCTAAGTTTGTGATTTGTACTTTCAAGTAGGTTAACTATAGTTTGATACTTTAACATGTCATATTATGGTTATTAGTTAGTTAAATGCATGTGGGTAGTTTATTAATATACCAAATTGATATTTATACTAGTTAAGGATTGTAATTTAGAAATCTTGTTCGGGTGCATAGTAGTATACTAATACTCTATGGTTAGATCTCTTACATAATTGGTCTACATCATTAGTACGGACACATTTATGTACATGCTTATTTTTTAAAAAATTAAAATATAACAAAACATTTTGTACGAGATTGGACCATGTCTATAAATTTCAAGCAAGTTGATCTTATGAAAATTGATGAAATAAAAAAAAATTGTGACAAATTTTTCACTAAATTTATCCCATTTGTGACTAAAAAATACGCGTTTCATGACAAAGTTGTCACGAATTTCTTAGTTTTGTGACATGGTTGTCACAAATTCTTAGTTTCGTGACAATTTTTTGTCACGAAACCCAAATTTTCTTGACTAAGTAATCACGAAACCGAATAGATGTTGTCACAAAATCAAGAATTTTGTGACAACATTGTCACGAAAACGTAGATATATTTTTGTCAAGATTGTCACAAAATTTTGTGACAACCTAGGTTTTTTTTCGGAAAGCGGAAAAAATGCAAAAAATGAAGAACAAAGAGTTGCTGAGTGTTGAGATGGTGGAAAAAATGTTAGTTGGTGATAATGAGGAACATGTTAAAGATAATATTTTATTTTAATATTTAAAATTTATAATTTGATTTTTCTATGGTCGATGAAAGTGGTTTTAGTGTCTTTTCGAAAGTGGGAAGGATAATCGGAGCCGGTGGAGATGATGAATGTTATTAATGGTATGAGCACATACATAGATGAGGAATATTTGGGAGATAACTAGTTTAATATTTAAACTTTATTATTTAAATTTCTCCGGTCGACGAAGGTGGTTGTCCTACATTTTCTGGAGGCGGGAAGGGTGACCGGAGTTGGTTGAGATGACGATGGTGATTAAAGGTATGAGCACCGACAAAAATGAGGAAAGTAGTAAAGATACAATTCAAACAAATTAGGAGAGAGTAACTTAAAAAAAAAATACAAATCAGGAGAGAAAGAGATGGGTGGGTTTTGGGGTTGACACGCGCGCGGGAAGCAGGCGCAAGGCAAGATGGATATATATCATAGCAACTCGGGTCTTGAACTATATATATTTCCCTTATATGAAGCCTTTTGTATGCCCTGGTTTACACCAAGCCTAACATAACATATATTGTTGAATTATTTGATATATATCATAGCAACTCGGGTCTTGAACATTGGAAAGCTTTAAAGAAGGTTATGAGATACTTTCAAATAACAAAAAACTACATGATTATGCATAGGCGGATTGATGCATTTGAGGTGGTTGGTTACTCAAACGCTGACTTCGCTTCCTGCATGGGCTAAAACAAATCCACTTAAGGATATGTTTTTGTGCTACCTGGCAGAGTCGTGGCTTAAAGAAGCACAAAGCAAACATTAATTAATACGCCGAGTATGGAGGCTGAGTTTCATATCTTGGATTAAGATATATTGCATGGTATTTTGATGAGCATTTTCATATTGTGATAACTAAGCTGCTCTCTTTATGGTTAAGTATGATAATAGGTAGTCAAAAGCAAGCACGTATACATAAAAAATATTCACAAATAAATAGTTTATATGTTTGTTAATAAAATAAGGTCCGTTAATATATAACGGACCAGTCCCTAACCGGACCGGATCCTAACTGGACCGGACTTTCCGGTCCGGCCCGTTAATATTAAAAAAGAAATTAAAAAAATTAATTTAAAGGTTTTGTAAGGGTTTTTTTAGGGATTAAATTGTTACATTTTTTTGTTAAAGATGTTAATTGTAAACACTCTAAAATTTATTTTATAAAATGTAGACAACTTCAATTTTTAAAACGGGCCTCCTTAAAAACCTCATCGACCCCTGAAAAGGTGAGACGATGAGGAAAAAGAGTACATTTAGTGTATTAAAATAGAAAAAACTATCCCGAACAAGGGTCGAGAAATCCCTTTAGTGCATAACAAGTAAATCTTACTAATTGTTCATGTGCAGTGTAGAAAAATCAAAATCAAAATCGTCTAGAATGTCGAAGTAGTGGAATGTTTCTTGAGCTCGATTCTTATGTAGAAGCCAATCCTTTCCACAAGTGAGTGCTTCAACCATCTTTGGTTTCAGACTGCATCTTCGCTCGTCGATAATGCGTCCTGCACTACTAAACGCCGCCTCATATGACACCGTTGAGATTGGAGTGGTTAAGATATCTTGAGCCATTGAGGACAAGATGGGAAACCTCCTAGAGTTTTGTCTCCACCAGTGAAGTAGGTCAAGGTGCTCGTCGTCATTCCTCACCCAATCATTGCAATCATACTCTAGGATCTCGGGATGAGTACGAGGGTGATATTGGCTTCCACTTGGCGTTCTTCCTCCAGCTTCTTGTTAAGGAGAAGGGCTATACGCGGGAGCGTTGGTGAAGATGTTCGCATATTGGTGCATCCTTGCATATTGCGACTGTTGACTTTAGGGAGTCCGATAATGCGGAAGAAGTTTTTTCTCGTACACATTGAAAAGAGAATAAAAAGAATCTAGGATCCTTGGAAGATCATGTGAGACGTAATCTTGCATACCGGAGAAACGTAATCTATGAAATTTTAAAAACTTTTTAAGTCCACCAATTTTAGTTCAAACATTTATAATGGATCCAAAACCAAAGAGTAATGGAACCTTTCCAGCGCCCCAATACTTAAGAAATTTAGATTCCATGTCTTGAATACAACTGCTAAATATGGGATATTCCCGGTATTTTTCAAAATGTGTAGCTAAAGCAGTCATAGTACGAATGCCTAATTGAGAAGTCGGAGAATAACAAGCAGAAAAGTAGCAAGTTTTTTTATAAAAAATATCAAGAAAAGACACAAATGATTCGGCCATGCTAATATTAGAAAGAGTTAAAGATCCTTCCCCGAGTTCGTTGTTTATGTAGACTACAGATATATCTATATAACGTGGTGATAAAAGTTGTTTAACATTAAATATGTTGAGTCCCACCTAATCTTGTTATCTAAATGAAATGTTAGTTCTTCTAATAAGTTATGTCTAAATCTTTTTTTAAGTTCATCAACCCTAGCAGTTGAACTGTTTATCCAACTAATAAACATCGTATTTGATGGATTACGGGTTCGTAGTTAGCGGCGCCTTCTTGTACTATAAAGTTGATTATGTGTGTCGCACAACGTTGATGTAAAAGTGATTCATCTTCTAAACGTGTTTTTAAGTCCCTAATCATGGCGCTGTTAATAGTTGTGTTATCTAAAGTTATATAAATTATTCTATTCTTTAAACCTCATTTCTTATAACACTCATCATTATTTCTAAAATGTTTTGGCTAGTGTGATTTCCTTCTATCCTAAGAAATGCATTTATACATTTGTTTAAATTACAATCGTCGTCTATGTTATGTACCACTACGGAAATGTAATTAGTTTTCGCTTGACCGGACCAAATATCGGAAGTTAAACCTACGCTAAATTTTCCCGAAGCAATTACAGTTTTTAATATTTCTTTTTATTTTAGAAACAATTTCAAAATATCGGAACGTATTACCTTCCTAGACATTATTTGAACACCCGGAATTAAATAACTGAAAAATCTAACAAAACTCTTTGATTCTATATGACTAAATAATTGATCGGTTGAAACAAAATATTCAACTAAACTAGTTCAAAATGCTTCGGGATCGAGGTGACTTACAACGTTGGACGAGCCTGCGGTTTGACTACCCGGGCAACTCTTTTGGTGCTTCGTAAGTAGAGTCGTCTCGCACCGTAGGTTGTGAGCGCTCACGAGCTTCCCACAAGTTGCATTGCCCGTGTCGTTCGTCGTTGTAGTCTCCGTGAAAAAGTTCCACATCGGCAAACGGTGCTTTCTTTTGGATAGTCGTGGTTCTGCCTGGGGAGCCTCGTATTGTTGTGGTTGTTGTTGACGTTCGTGTTGTTGTTGTTGGTGTTGTTGTTGTTGTCGTTGTTGCGTCGCTTCTCTTTGGTCACGTTGTCGTGGTCGAGGAATGGTATTCCGAACGGGCTCCGGTTCTTCCACTTCCTCGTCCGGCTCTTCGGTTTTGTCGCCTCTTTCTTCCTCTTCTTGTTGTTCCATGCGCTGAGAGAATTCTTGATACACTTGATAGGCGTCGGGTTGTGGAAGTTGAGCTTGATAAGCTTCATCGGGATTCATTTCGGGTTGAATGGGTGGTTGTGTGTTTGGAATTTGGGTGCCAAGGAAATCTCTTACATTTGGGGGGACGTAATTAGCATCGAAAGAATAATCCGTATCTTCATTTTCTAGAGAATAATTCAACCAATTTCATTCAAATTGGTGAACTTGTGGATCTTGTGTACTTCTTCCCCTCCGACCTCGGCCTCGGTTTTGGGATGAGGAAGCCATATGAAAAGATTGATTTTGAAAACAAAAACAACTTTGTATTTTGAAAAAAAAATGAGATTGAATTTAAAAACCGGAATGAAGAAATAGAATAAAAGCGAAGTTGAAATTAAAACCAACCTTGAAAAATAAAATTGAAGTTGAAATAAAAACCGATCTTGTAACTTAAACCGAGCTTGTAATTTAAACCGACCTTGAAATTAAACCGAGCTTGAGAAATTTGAGAGAATTAAGAGAGATTGAGAGAAGTTGAGAGAATTGAGAGATATTGGTATGAAGAAAGTGAAATAGGGGGTGTTTATATAGAATCCGGATTTTAGGGGTTTATAAAAAAATTAGCCGTTGGAGGAGGGGGTAACAGTCATAAATCGACTATTTTTATATCCAACGGCTCAGGTTTAAGTAAAGATAACAAATTATTTTTTACGTTACCAGACCAAACTGGAACAATCGGTCCGGTAACAATTGGTAACGGACCGGACAGGTCCGGTCCGTTAGTACGTTACCGGACCGGACGGACCAGGTCCGGTCCGTTCAACTAAGCTAGGATTACGCCGGAATGACTCGTCAAATCCTCGCTTGAATTGGGACGCTCGGATTCGCTGAGAATGTCTAGGTGCACGAGAGAGCAAGGTGGCGTAGGGCTGGCTGGCAAACACGAAGCTGGCTGACTCGGGACATGCAGTTAGGTGCGCGGAGGGCTGGCATAAAGCAAACATAATTGCTACGCCGAGTATGGACGCTGAGTTTCATATCTTATATTGAACATATATTGGATAGTATTTTGATGAGCATTTTCATATTGTGATAACTAAGCTGCTCTCTTTATGGTTAAGTATGATAATAGGTAGTCAAAAGCAAGCACGTATACATAAAAAATATTCACAAATAAATAGTTTATATGTTTGTTAATAAAATAAGGTCCGTTAATATATAACGGACCAGTCCCTAACCGGACCGGATCCTAACTGGACCGGACTTTCCGGTCCGGCCCGTTAATATTAAAAAAGAAATTAAAAAAATTAATTTAAAGGTTTTGTAAGGGTTTTTTTAGGGATTAAATTGTTACATTTTTTTGTTAAAGATGTTAATTGTAAACACTCTAAAATTTATTTTATAAAATGTAGACAACTTCAATTTTTAAAACGGGCCTCCTTAAAAACCTCATCGACCCCTGAAAAGGTGAGACGATGAGGAAAAAGAGTACATTTAGTGTATTAAAATAGAAAAAACTATCCCGAACAAGGGTCGAGAAATCCCTTTAGTGCATAACAAGTAAATCTTACTAATTGTTCATGTGCAGTGTAGAAAAATCAAAATCAAAATCGTCTAGAATGTCGAAGTAGTGGAATGTTTCTTGAGCTCGATTCTTATGTAGAAGCCAATCCTTTCCACAAGTGAGTGCTTCAACCATCTTTGGTTTCAGACTGCATCTTCGCTCGTCGATAATGCGTCCTGCACTACTAAACGCCGCCTCATATGACACCGTTGAGATTGGAGTGGTTAAGATATCTTGAGCCATTGAGGACAAGATGGGAAACCTCCTAGAGTTTTGTCTCCACCAGTGAAGTAGGTCAAGGTGCTCGTCGTCATTCCTCACCCAATCATTGCAATCATACTCTAGGATCTCGGGATGAGTACGAGGGTGATATTGGCTTCCACTTGGCGTTCTTCCTCCAGCTTCTTGTTAAGGAGAAGGGCTATACGCGGGAGCGTTGGTGAAGATGTTCGCATATTGGTGCATCCTTGCATATTGCGACTGTTGACTTTAGGGAGTCCGATAATGCGGAAGAAGTTTTTTCTCGTACACATTGAAAAGAGAATAAAAAGAATCTAGGATCCTTGGAAGATCATGTGAGACGTAATCTTGCATACCGGAGAAACGTAATCTATGAAATTTTAAAAACTTTTTAAGTCCACCAATTTTAGTTCAAACATTTATAATGGATCCAAAACCAAAGAGTAATGGAACCTTTCCAGCGCCCCAATACTTAAGAAATTTAGATTCCATGTCTTGAATACAACTGCTAAATATGGGATATTCCCGGTATTTTTCAAAATGTGTAGCTAAAGCAGTCATAGTACGAATGCCTAATTGAGAAGTCGGAGAATAACAAGCAGAAAAGTAGCAAGTTTTTTTATAAAAAATATCAAGAAAAGACACAAATGATTCGGCCATGCTAATATTAGAAAGAGTTAAAGATCCTTCCCCGAGTTCGTTGTTTATGTAGACTACAGATATATCTATATAACGTGGTGATAAAAGTTGTTTAACATTAAATATGTTGAGTCCCACCTAATCTTGTTATCTAAATGAAATGTTAGTTCTTCTAATAAGTTATGTCTAAATCTTTTTTTAAGTTCATCAACCCTAGCAGTTGAACTGTTTATCCAACTAATAAACATCGTATTTGATGGATTACGGGTTCGTAGTTAGCGGCGCCTTCTTGTACTATAAAGTTGATTATGTGTGTCGCACAACGTTGATGTAAAAGTGATTCATCTTCTAAACGTGTTTTTAAGTCCCTAATCATGGCGCTGTTAATAGTTGTGTTATCTAAAGTTATATAAATTATTCTATTCTTTAAACCTCATTTCTTATAACACTCATCATTATTTCTAAAATGTTTTGGCTAGTGTGATTTCCTTCTATCCTAAGAAATGCATTTATACATTTGTTTAAATTACAATCGTCGTCTATGTTATGTACCACTACGGAAATGTAATTAGTTTTCGCTTGACCGGACCAAATATCGGAAGTTAAACCTACGCTAAATTTTCCCGAAGCAATTACAGTTTTTAATATTTCTTTTTATTTTAGAAACAATTTCAAAATATCGGAACGTATTACCTTCCTAGACATTATTTGAACACCCGGAATTAAATAACTGAAAAATCTAACAAAACTCTTTGATTCTATATGACTAAATAATTGATCGGTTGAAACAAAATATTCAACTAAACTAGTTCAAAATGCTTCGGGATCGAGGTGACTTACAACGTTGGACGAGCCTGCGGTTTGACTACCCGGGCAACTCTTTTGGTGCTTCGTAAGTAGAGTCGTCTCGCACCGTAGGTTGTGAGCGCTCACGAGCTTCCCACAAGTTGCATTGCCCGTGTCGTTCGTCGTTGTAGTCTCCGTGAAAAAGTTCCACATCGGCAAACGGTGCTTTCTTTTGGATAGTCGTGGTTCTGCCTGGGGAGCCTCGTATTGTTGTGGTTGTTGTTGACGTTCGTGTTGTTGTTGTTGGTGTTGTTGTTGTTGTCGTTGTTGCGTCGCTTCTCTTTGGTCACGTTGTCGTGGTCGAGGAATGGTATTCCGAACGGGCTCCGGTTCTTCCACTTCCTCGTCCGGCTCTTCGGTTTTGTCGCCTCTTTCTTCCTCTTCTTGTTGTTCCATGCGCTGAGAGAATTCTTGATACACTTGATAGGCGTCGGGTTGTGGAAGTTGAGCTTGATAAGCTTCATCGGGATTCATTTCGGGTTGAATGGGTGGTTGTGTGTTTGGAATTTGGGTGCCAAGGAAATCTCTTACATTTGGGGGGACGTAATTAGCATCGAAAGAATAATCCGTATCTTCATTTTCTAGAGAATAATTCAACCAATTTCATTCAAATTGGTGAACTTGTGGATCTTGTGTACTTCTTCCCCTCCGACCTCGGCCTCGGTTTTGGGATGAGGAAGCCATATGAAAAGATTGATTTTGAAAACAAAAACAACTTTGTATTTTGAAAAAAAAATGAGATTGAATTTAAAAACCGGAATGAAGAAATAGAATAAAAGCGAAGTTGAAATTAAAACCAACCTTGAAAAATAAAATTGAAGTTGAAATAAAAACCGATCTTGTAACTTAAACCGAGCTTGTAATTTAAACCGACCTTGAAATTAAACCGAGCTTGAGAAATTTGAGAGAATTAAGAGAGATTGAGAGAAGTTGAGAGAATTGAGAGATATTGGTATGAAGAAAGTGAAATAGGGGGTGTTTATATAGAATCCGGATTTTAGGGGTTTATAAAAAAATTAGCCGTTAGAGGAGGGGGTAACAGTCATAAATCGACTATTTTTATATCCAACGGCTCAGGTTTAAGTAAAGATAACAAATTATTTTTTACGTTACCAGACCAAACTGGAACAATCGGTCCGGTAACAATTGGTAACGGACCGGACAGGTCCGGTCCGTTAGTACGTTACCGGACCGGACGGACCAGGTCCGGTCCGTTCAACTAAGCTAGGATTACGCCGGAATGACTCGTCAAATCCTCGCTTGAATTGGGACGCTCGGATTCGCTGAGAATGTCTAGGTGCACGAGAGAGCAAGGTGGCGTAGGGCTGGCTGGCAAACACGAAGCTGGCTGACTCGGGACATGCAGTTAGGTGCGCGGAGGGCTGGCATAAAGCAAACATAATTGCTACGCCGAGTATGGACGCTGAGTTTCATATCTTATATTGAACATATATTGGATAGTATTTTGATGAGCATTTTCATATTTTGATAACTAAGCTGCTCTCTTTATGGTTAAATATGATAAGAGGGAGTCAAAAGCAAACACGTATACATAAAAAAAAAAATTCACAAATAAATAGTTTATATGTTTATTAATAAAATAAATTATATTTAAATAACAAGTTTCATTTTTTTGGTCTATTTTGTCAAAAATTCAAATACTATGTCAGTATTAATATGTACATATAAATTAAATATCAAATAATAATTATTATTTAATTATTTATCCTTGAGATTATTTTCGTTTTTTTATAATGTTGTTTATTTTATCAACGTTTAAACAAATTTTACTTCTACAAAAAATTAAACTAAAAACAATTTACCAAACACTAAATATCTTTTGTAAAATATTTTTTCCTAAAAGCAAATGTTACCTAATGGTGCTAATATTGTTGGAATTCGGCTCGATTTTACCCATATGGATAAAAATTCTATTATTATTTCTACGAGGGCCGGTCTTAACTCATTGGAGATCCTAGACATGTGAAAAATTTAGGGACATTTTTATGACCATATATTTAAAAAAGATTATTATATAAATTTTTGGGCCATTCAAATATGGGGCCCTAGGACCTCGCTAGCTCGCCTATACTAAGGACTGGCTCTGATTACTGCTATCTATACTTTGTTGCCCTCTCTTTTGCTCTTCAATATTCATGGTCAATGATTTATTTAGGCATCAAATATCTAAATATACTTGATCAGATAAAATGTCTAGTAGGATTGTCTGAAAAAGAAGATTTCCAAGTAGATATACCATCTATTGTTATGATTACACATATTGCTCTATCTAAGCTACTGTAACATTTCAATTGCTAATTACCGTTTTCTATAAAAAAATAGTCATCCATGCTTACGTTGAGATTAAAAAAACACGTTTTTACAATTATACAATTTTCGATACAATTTGCAGATATTGACTAATGAGTGTTCACCAGATACTAAAGATTCTGATTGAATATTATTACTCAAAGCAGACACATCTACATCAAAAAAAAATCCACAAATAAATAGTTTATATGTTTGTTAATAAAAAAAATGATATTTAAATATGAAATTTCATTTTGTCGGTTTATTTCTTTGAAATTTAAATACCTTGTCTGTATTAGTATGTAGATATAAATTAATACCAAAATAATAATAATAATTTAAATATTTATCATTGCGGTTAGTTTAGTATTTTTTATAATTTTATTTGTTTTATCAAACGCTAAATCAGCTTTTACTTTAACAGAAAACTAAAATAAAAGAAATTTACCAAGCACTAAATAGCTTTTACTCGGGACAGGCAGTTAGGTGCGCGTAGGGCTGGCATGCTGGTGTGTGGGAGGCCGCTTGGCACGCGGGAAGGCTCAAACGCTCGTGCGGGAGGTGCAGTCAGGCAGATGGCTAACTCTCGAGGCTGGCACGCGCACCGGAAGGCAGGCAGGCGAGCTGGATGGTTTTTGGGGTTGACACGCGAGCGGGAAGCAGGCGCAAGGCAAGATGGATATATATCATAGCAACTCGGGTCTTGAACTATATATGTTTCCCCTATAGGAAGCCTTTTGTATGCCCAGGTTTACACCAAGCCTAACATTACATATATTGTTGAAGTATTTGATATATATCATAGCAACTCGGGTCTTGAACATTGGAAAGCTTTAAAGAAGGTTATGAGATACTTTCAAATAACAAAAAACTACATGATTATGCATAGGCGGATCGAATCATTTGAGGTGGTTGGTTACTCAAACGCTGACTTCGCTTCCTGCATGGGCTAAAATAAATCCACTTAAGGATATGTTTTGTGCTACCTGACAGAGCCGTGGCTTAAAGAAGCACAAAGCAAACATTAATTGCTACGCCGAGTATGGAGGCTGAGTTTCATATCTTGGATTGAAGATATATTGCATGGTATTTTGATGAGCATTTTCATATTGTGATAACTAAGCTGCTCTCTTTATGGTTAATTATGATAAGAGGTAGTCAAAAGCAAGCACTTATACATAAAAAAATAGTCATAAATAAATAGTTTATATGTTTGTTAATAAAATAAAAATATTTAAATATGAAATTTCATTTTTTTGTCTATTTTGTCAAATTTCAAATACTATGTCAGTATTAATATGTAAATATAAATTAGATATCAAATAATAATAATTATTTAAATATTTATCCTCGAGGTTATTTTAATTTTTTTTACAATGTTGTTTATTTTATAAACGTTAAATCAAATTTATTTCTACAAAAAAATAAATTTAAAACAGTTTACCAAACAGAATATTTATAAAATATTTTTTCCTAAAAGTAAATGTTACCAATGGTGTTGGCATGAGTTGTTGATGTTTTGTGCGGTTTAGATTGTTTGACGATTTGTTATTTCTTTCTTCCAACTTTTTGACAGCGGTAGTTCCACGCGTTTAATCCGCAGTAGATTAATGAAACAATAACGTAAAGAATATTTAGAAGGAAGCAATATAAGTGGTAAAAAGAATATAGACCAACGACACAGTGTTTATAGAAAAAAATATATAGGGGTTTCATAGATATACGTTGACTAAAACAACAAAGACGATTACAGCGATACGTTGCTACGACATAGGGCTTCCGTGTATAGTAACAGAAAAGAACGAAAATGTTTAAGCGCCCAAGATACGGTCAATAATAGGACGGACGACGATCTTGAATAGCAAGCCGTAGGCGTATTCAGAGGGATGTATGGAATCGAAAAATAAGAACTTGGAGGGATCTGGACACTGGTGTGACAATGGGCTGCACAAATAAGATGCTTCGAATAATCCCGTTCCACAACACCCCTCTGAAGTCTCCTCAAACCCTTGAGTCGTGATCAAAAGAGTAAAACACGTGATTAAAGAAGAAATGATCTTGCTACAAGGTTTTGGAAAGATGTAAAAAAGGAGAGGCGTGAACATATACCGTATTTAGAAGCGTTTTTGACAAAATCGGAGGCGATTGCAAAAGTATCAACGTAGGCCATACGCACGCCGGAGCTGGCCAAGGTAGTTTGCATGGAAGCCAATTCGGTTTGGAGAAGTTTGTTGTAATCGCTGCCAACGACAGAGTATTTCTCAATGCAGTGGCGGGGCTTCAGTAAGTTGTGCAATGTCAACATCACCGGCAAACACCCCATCGGAGGTAGCCCCACCACTAGAATATTCCGTGCCCCTTCCGCCCATAAACTCTATCGCCAAATAAAAGTATTTCGATTTGGAACGAAACAAAATCAACATCCCTTAAAACAGCAATGTGAATATAGAGGAAAAGAATCGAACCTGTAGGAAGCTCTTCTGATGTTGGAGCACAAGTTGCTGGTAGCTTGAGATGTTATAGGTCTGACTGCGAAGTGGCAAATTGAAATAGTTGATCACGAAGTCATTTGTTCCTGCGCTCACAAAGAACACGGCATTCTTTATGTGGTTTTCCATTTGTTGCTGCCCAATCTTTGCCGCGATCCTTTTCTTGTACGCCTTCAGATACTCCACTTGCTTCCTCACCGGAAGTACATTCTGACATTATACACATCATTATTTTATGACCTTCACTTCACGTACATATACTTTTGTTATCTCTAGTTTTACGTCTTATATATCAATACTTAATAAGAGATGGAAATACTTACACCGATGTGTGACGTTACAGGGTCGTAACCGGTTCCCGCCGAAGCAAAGCTCACTCCGGTCAGAATTTCATCAGTGCTAAGTCCCGGCTGAAGATACGCAGGGATGAAATCTTTTACTCCCACATAAGAAGCTGAATGTATATATACAATAAACATAAATTATCAATCCGAAAAGAAATTATGGAACTGGAAAATATAAAAATATTCTTTCGATACCTAAAAAATCCGTAACCATGCGACCATCGGTGAACCTTCCAGTTGCTTTTTTACCAGGGAAACTTCTTCCGTAGGGAGGAAAATTTGCCTTGAAAGCGGTGGCGATGTAGTTGTTGTTTCCGGGGTCCACAGTGGAGTCACCGAAGACGAGAACGGCCGAGGCTTTATTGTGTGCTTCAGACTCATAAACAAACCACGAGAAGTGTAGTAGAACGACAAGAAAGACTGAAACTCTCTTCATATCTCTAGTTTGTTCCATCACAAAATATTGGGAAAGTAACGTCAAGACTCCTTTCTTATTCTCCTGCTTGCTTTCTTCAAGTCTTCTACGGTTTGGTGTATTTTAATCTGATCACACTGCATTTATATAGAGCTATTCTGTTATGATATCTATAGAGATTAATTAGCTGGATAAGTTGAGATTTTAGTGTGTTTCGTTTTTAATTTGTTTTCAATTCTTTTGACCGTCTAATTTAGGATTAAAATCGTTTCTCACTATTTGATGTCATCCCTTGATATGGACGCCGGTTCAACCAAAACCTGTTATACATGATACAATAACGATGGTTTCATATTGGTATCAGATCAGTCTTGTTTACCGCTCTGTTCTATCACAGGGTTTATCCACTTTGTTAAAACAATTATCACCCTTATAAGCTACCACGCTTAGAATATCCTTCGGTTAATAATATTTAAGAATTCTACCGTCAAAATTATCAATAATACTTTTTGTTTTTAAATTTGGGAAGGTTTTCATTTTATGTATGCTTCCCTAAAATCTACCGTCAAAGCTATCGTTGTCCTTAATTTGGCATCTTAAGGTTAAATTACACAATATTTTGTTCTCATACATATTTTTATTTAAATATTCATTTACTTTGTGGTATAGTAATGTATCTAATACTTCTCTTCCTCGTTAGCGTCAAATTATGGGTGTAAGCTCCTCATTGAACTATGTTCGGCGTCTGAAAGCTGGAGAGGCATCTTCAAATGGGACATAAAATTCTACTAGACCTTGAAAGAGTGGTTCGGCTTCAAAATCAAGATGGGTATTGCGGAGCCGGTAAACAATCATGGTAGGCCCGGCCATTGACCTACTTAAGTCAGTGCCACTAAGCCCAAAACATTTGAGAAGAAAAATGGCCCAATTCAAGCCTCTTTTTGCCGCAGTAGTGGGAATTTGGTCTTTATCTTATTTTTGTAGTGTCATTAATTAATTACAAATATAAGTACTTTGAATTTGGTCTTTATCTTATTTTTGTAGTGTCATTAATTATACACTTAAGGCCTTCAAAATTATTTTTCCAACCCTATAAGCAAAACAAGTTTGGGTTGTCTTCAAGTACAAAATATTTATTTTCCTTTGTTATGGTTGTTCAGGTTTACATACTTAGCAAAGCACATAAATGTAAGAATTTTTTACAAATACTATGAGTTTTCTAGAAATCTCAACACGTATAAGTGGAAGCAACAATATTCAACTTACCTCCTGCCATTGTTTCGTTTTTTGACGAGTTTTGGACTCCAATTCGACGTGTTGTTTTGAAAATCTTCTAAGCACTCACTCTTACTTTTAGACAGCGTTGGTTTTTTTAATGTGCGAGTGAACTTTGAAACTCCTAAAAATTTGTATTTATAGCCTCATAGCCATCAATTAGAAAATCACAACCATTGATATCAAAATCAAGATAGTAAAAGTAAAAGTGCTTCGGGTTTAAATCAAGATAGACATTGGTAAACCCTCTTCTTTATTTCTCTCGATTTATAAAAATAAAATAAAAATAATTCTTTTAACCAGTTGTGTCTCTTGTCTTTCTTTTTCCCATTAAAAACATCCATTAATCTTTCTCTCTTATACCTAATTTCTCTCTCTCTCTTGAAATACCCTAAGTTTCACACCCATCTCTTCACCTCGAATCACTATGTCGCGCCTCTCTCTATTGAGGAGCCGGTAAACAACCATGGTTGGCCTAACCATTGAACTACTAAAGTAGTGCCACTGGGCGCAAAACATTTGAGAAAAATAAGAGTACATCCGAGTGCTTGGAAAACTTTTATTATGGTAGTTCTATTGGATTTTAATGGATGCATGTAATCGAACGAGTGTCTTAGATGGATGCACGCCTATGTTACATGACTACCTTGTCACAAAAATAATGTTAAGGTTTAATTAATCACAAATACAAAATGTTGAAGACGACATATTTCTTAACATTGTTGTTACGAAATGGTTACGCAGTGACGATGTTGTCACAAAACAATTTTATACCATTCGTGTCTGTATCGTCAAGCAATGATGCATATGTGGCAACATGGTAACAAAGTGATGCACATGTGACAACATCATCATGAAATGTTGCATTCGTGATAACATTGTCAAAAAAATAATGTACTCGTGACAAAATCGTCACGTGAACATAAATTTGTGACGACGTTGTCACGAATACAAAATTTCTTGATGATGTCGTCACGAAAACATTAGTTTGTGGAGAAGTTGTCATGAAGACATATTTGTCATGGATGAGTAGTTTCATGACAACTTAGTCACAAAAGTGTAACCCTTTATTGTTAATAAGTTACCTGTTTTTGGATCATATTAATAACTTATTGACTTCGTTTACAAGATTTCTTCAAAGTTGATCTTACACAACTTTTGGCTGTAATTCAAAGTTATATGGGAACATGAAAGAAGCCAATGACTTATCCATTTTCCGATCCACTGGACCTACATCATAGGACTGATATTGAGAGCGTCTATAAATGGCTCAAATATGGTATCCTAGAATATTGTTGAAAGAAGTAAGTATATTTTTATTATTTGGTAACCTAACAATTTTCTTAGGTGTCATTAATATCTTCTTCTTGACCATGTAGTTCCATCTACAAATAAGATGAGGAAAAAATGGATCATGTATTTGACTATAATGTGGTCATCGTATCAAAGAAGCTGTGGTTTTGGAATATGCAGCACAGAGTAGAGTGGCTGACTGTATTGTACTACTTTAGGAAGAAGAGTAATCTGAATTAAATGTATGATACATTCACGACAACAGACTCATACTTTTTTGGGATTTTAATGGCCGCAAAGAAAAAATGGGTCGAATATGTCAATCCTGAAAATGGAAAGTGTCTCACACTTTAGGCGGACGTTGAGAACATCCCGCTACTGAGGTATCGTGGGAAGGTGACAATCCCTCTACTAAGGTATGGAGCTTTGAAAATCTTAGAAGAAGACTTTGTTTAGTTGTCTAGTTTCTTTTTATTTATAAAAATGGTGATTTTTGGGTGACATTTACAATTTCACAAAAACATTTGTAATATTATGAAATTAAATATATATGCTCTTTTATAACTAAATAGACAACTACATTATATATGTTATTTAGGAATGTATACGTACTCTTTTGGTTACATTCTAAATTTAACTATATATGCTTGAGTTGTGTGTTATAAAGTTTTTTATGTACAAGTTTCGCGATAATTTGGTCAAGTTGTTGGCAGAGATGCCCACACGAAGATTATTTATTTGCATATCGATGTAATATAAATCTCTCAAGAGTCCTTATTGTAATATGTTGATTAAATTAATAAAAGTTAAAACGTTCATTCATTCCTTTTCCGTTTGTTTAAAAATATATGATATTCAATAGTTTTATAGTCTTTAATCAAACCTAACAACATATGAAGAGACAAATAAAGATTTGTGTGAACAAACTCTTCATGGTTTGCTTAAAACAAAATATTCAAAATCTAAAAATCAACGGACTATTGATCCTAGTATGATTTTTGGAAAAATCTACGATGTCTGGTTACGAGGCATAGAGAGTTAGTAACTCTGTAGTTCTTCTAGTGTATCTTCCGAAGATAGTGAATTGACCAGTGCATCTTTAGAGACAATATAAGAACAAACTATTTAACTTCTTCTGTCTCAATGTCACTATGTATGAATTACATCGTGCTTACCTAAATCCTGAAATGAGACACATAATTTCAAAGCTTAAATATTCTCATTTGAGAAAGTTAAATTCTAGGTTCACTCTGTGATCTAGACTAGACTAATTGGTGAGATAATAAGTTATGAAGATTTCATGAACTATCTTTGTGAAGTTCTCATAGATATGGAATTCATGTACAAGATTGCTGAAATGCAATGTATATCATGTCCTGTTTTATTACTTGGATTTTGAATAAATGAACCCCGGAAATCCAAAATTAAGTAACGACTTTATCTGGAAGAAACAATGTGAGTTGTTAGCTCCTCGTCAATACATTGTTTCTAACTTATTCACAAGTAAGAAAGGAGTTAAAATGGTAAAATGTTAATTTTATAAATCTCATCTAGTTGATGATATTCATGAAGGGTAATCATAGATAACATTCAATGGATCCAATCAACATAATTAAGTTGAATTCGAGTAGAAAATAAATTCATTTGAACCGAGAGATTCTCAGTGTCATCTCTTTAATAGAGTCAGTTGACATTAATCTAATACTCGAAAAAAGTGTTTGAACTTTTGAGTCTAAGTATGGAAGCTCAAGCTTTGTTCATTTGGATCCATAAGGTCACTATTACGGGTCATTAGAGTAGGATTGTTAAACTAGAAGCTAAGTCAAAATAAGTTCAAGTGTTGAACTAGACTTTGAATATTAATGAACTCTATAGAAGAGTTATCTATCGTAACAATACTCTTATAATGATATTAATTTCATAATGTCTCAAACGACTTTTCGGCTTTAGAAAATAATTTATATTTACATCATATGAAAATATTCAAAATCTTATTTTCCTAGAAAAAGTCTAGTTCAACACTTGAACTTATTTTGACTTAGCTTCTAGTTTAACAATCCTACTCTAATGACCCGTAATAGTGACCTTATGGATCCAAATGAACAAAGCTTGAGCTTCTATACTCGGACTCAAAAGTTCACAAACCTTTTCCGAGTATTAGCTTAATGTCGACTAACTCCACTAAAGAGTCGACACTAAGAATCTCTCGGTTCAAATGAATTTATTTTCTACTCAAGTTCAACTTAATTATATTGAGCGGATCCATTGAATGTTATCTATGTTTACCCTTCATGAATATCATCAACTAGTTGGGATTTATAAAATTACCATTTTACCCTTCTAGTTGTTATTTCCTCAACTCTTTTAGTACTTGTAAATAAGTTAGAAACAATGTATTGACGAGGAGCTAACAAGTCACATTGTTACATCCAAATAAAGTCGCTACTTAAATTTGGACACTGCGCAGTTTATTTATTCACAATCCAAGTAATAAAGCATGAGGTGATATACATTGCATCTCAGCAATCTTGTACATGAATTCCAAATCTATGAGAACTTCACAAAGTTGGTTCATGACATCTTCATAACTTAATATCTCACCAATAGGCCTTGTCTAGATCACACATTGGACCTAGAATTTGACTTTCTCAAATGAGAGTATTAATGCTATGAAATGACATGTCTCATTTCAGGATTTAGGTAAGCATGATGCGATTCATACGTAGTGACCTTGAGATAGAAGATGTTAAATGGTTTGTTCTTCTATTGTCTCTAACGGTGCATTGGTCATTTCAGTATCTTCGAAAGATACACTGGAAGAACTACAGAGTTCCTAACTCTCTATGCCTCGTAACCAGACATCCTAGATTCTTCCAACAATCATACTGGGATCAGTAGTCCGTTGATCTTTAGATTGCGAATATATCGTTTTAGTCAAACCATGAAGAGTTTGTTCATGCAAATCTACATTTGTCTCTTCATACATTCTTAGGTTTGATTAAGGACTATAAGACTATTGAATATCATAAATCTTCAATCAAACTAAAAAGAAATGAATGAACGTTTCAACTCTTATTAATTCAATCAGAAAATTACAAAGATTTATATATTACATCAGTATGTAAATAAACAATCTTTCAATAAGGACTTTACAAAGATTTATATATTACATCAATATGTAAATAAACAATCTTCTAGTGGGCATCTCTGCCAACAATTTTGGCACTTAAGTCCTCATTAGACTTAGGCTTAAATTAGTTGTTTAGCTATTAGACTTGTTCTTGAGTTATTGTGTTTAATTGTGCCCACATACAAATACTTCAAACCATCTATAAACTCTTGTAATAGTAACCTTAGGTTACTCGAGTTCAAGATTAGGTGTGAAGGAAGCGAGCAAGAAGAGACGATCAAATTTTCTTAAGGCTCCTCAAAATCAAGCTACAAGAAAGATCAGTCATTAGTAATTAAATGTTTTAAATAATATGATGTTCATGCACTTTGCCTAGGTTAGTATAATTGTTTTACTTATAAAGCAATTTTTATATTTCGCCATTAACTTGTTAATGATGAATTTTTGTTAACCCTAGACATATTCCAACACAAATAACTAAGAATGTTTTGACAAACTAGTCATGAAACATTGAAATTTCATGACAACATTTTCCGGTTTTTGTGCTAGCTGCTGTCATGAAATTTCAAAATTTGGGGGCGAAGTTGTCACGAAACCCGAAAAATGTTGTCACAAAATTTCGATATTTCTTAAGTAACCCATAACTAGATATGTAACTCCATTAGATTACTAATATATTTGTAATACTAAGTAAAAAAATTAAGGTTAAAAGTTAGTTCCGACTTTAATTTACCAACCTATTACTACATCTATTGATATGTTTGTATAGATGTTTGGTAGAATCGCATATTACCAAAATGTCTTCTGTGAAGCTCGATACCTTATATACACTCCATCAAGTCAACACTGTGCTAATTAGAGATACAAAACCAAAATTTATGACTAAGTTGTCACGATTGTTTGAACATTCGTGACAACATTTTCTGGCTTTCGTGAAAACTTCGTCTCAAAATTTTAATTTTTGTGACAACTACTTGTCATGAAACTTTAAAATTTTGGGATGAAGTTGTCACGAATCCTGGAAAATGTTGTCACAAAATTTCAATATATCTTAAATAACCCATAACTGGATAAGTAGCTCCATTGAATTAATTATATTTCTGTAATACTAAGTAAAAAATTAAGGTTAAAAATTAGTTTTAAGTCTTTTACCAATATACTATGAATGTTGCGAAAATTGCGCGCGCATGTGCACACGTCGAACAAGTAATATAGATAGTAAGTTCAGTTCGTTCCCACAAGGATTTATAATTTAATGGGAATCAAGGTCGACTACAATTTAAATCAATAGAAAATGTAATGTGAATAGGATGACTTCTAAAATATTAAACAACTTATTTAAAACATTTTAAAGATGAATGTGGGAGACAAGGGTAAGGTTTCACTTCTCTATTCTTCCGTTACAAACCTATTTGACTTCGAGTTTAATTCACTGTTTCGTTAATGCAGTATTCTTGTTCAAAGATAATTGTTGTTAACCCTCGCTAGAGTGATATTAACAACCTAAATCAGAATGAACTTTTACCTCTTGGTTTCAAGATTAAAATCCTCTTTTGTAATACAATCAAGAACACACAATGAATCCCTAAATTCTACGGCTATCTCTAGTCATCGCAATAATTCAAGTTTTGTTAGCCTATTGCTCAATTCATCAAATCTCGCTAGAGTAATTGATTAATTTAAGAATCATACACAAAGTGATCAATTTCATGTAAGCATTAATAACAAGCCAAACAAAAACGCATCATTGAGACGAATCAAACTCTAGATCAATATCAGTTCATAACAAAATTCAAGAGGAGATCAACCATCACCCTCTATGGGGTTAGTTCATGGTGATGGTGGAAGAAACGAAAAACGTAAACACAATAAAATTCATGATAACAAACTAATGAAAATAAACTACTAAGTGCAAGGGAAAGGAAAGAATAAAACTAGTGTGGTCGTAGTTGCCTCAGACTCGTCGTGGCCTCCCAGCGTCTCACAGGTTCTTCCAAAAATGCTTCAGTTCCTTAGCTCCGTTTCTCTCTCTAAAATTTAAGCAAAAAGGGGGTCTGCGTCCTTGTTGCTGCTCTCTTTCTTTTATAGACGAAATTTCTCTTTTGGTGCAACCCTGACCCTTCTAATCGGATTGCCTAACCTAAATCGTGCAAAAAAGGGGAAGTTTCCCCTTTCCTAAAACATCCATTGCGACCCAACCAAGGGGACTGCATCGCGACAGTCAGCCATCGCGACACGATGGAGGTGACCGCATTGCGTTGGGCACTCGGGTGCCCAACGCTGAATTCTCCTTAAACCTGGTTTTTGCTCCTTTTTCGCTCCAACTCGCTCGTGTGTTTCAAACCCGATCTCCTAGTATAATCTGCGACAATAATAACCAACACTACGAAAACTATCAAAAACACCTAAGGATTCGCATTGAATTTTCGTCTAAGATCGCTTAATAATAATGTATAAAACGCGCTTATCAAACTCCCCCAAACTCGAACTCTTGCTTGTCCTCGAGCAACAAAATAATAAAAAGTGCAAATAAACAAACTAGACCACTAACACACAAAAATAAACTACCTGACACAATGATAGATTCAATGTTACTGCTGGTTCAATTAATTCACGCTAAGACTCTATTCATGATTTTAAACATCATCGTCAATTGCTAAACTTCAAATAAGAAAATTGAATATAATATTTTCTTTAGCCCTTTTTTAATGTCTATCCATCTCGAAGTGTTCGGATACCTAAAATTGTCCTCTCGCCAACCAAAATCATAGAGAATCACAAAAACTGTAATATATATTTGAGATTTGTTATTTACAATTTTGACTTACCATCGACCTCCTCTTTTCCCTTGATCTCCACTAATGTACACAAAATCATTTCTAGCTCGTCAAAAGGTCTTATGAGGCTTGTATTGTTAGGCTTGGGTCAAGGGTATGAAAAAGGAATTTTTAGTGACTAAGGTTTATCTTAGCGACTCTAGCAAATGTATGAACAACTTCTAGCTTTTTCAATACCCAAAACATGTCTCCTCTTTTACAACTCTCTTATTTTGATTTTTCCAATCTTGGCTCACATAGCCTTTTTATTTAACTACACCATGTCTACAAAGAACGAACAAAAATTTCTGAAGACAACCAAATAGTCTCATATGTTTTTCTCACCTAAAGCTCAACGAGTTTAGTTGTTTTCAAGAGTCGCTAAAATTCAACGGGTTCTTTGTGAGATTTTAGAAAATTATTGCTCAAGGCTTTTTCTGACTAAGTAACGGGAGGTAAAATGTTAGGCTTTTTGTAACCGGGTTCTTAATGGTAATCAATATTTTGGGTCCGGCTTTTTGGTTTGAAGGGCTTATCCTAATGCCTAGATCATTCTTACTAGATCAATGTGTACGCAATTTCGCCTCGATTAAAGATCGGAGAAGGTTCTAGTAAATGCTGTGACTTTTATTTCAATTAATCGACAATAATACGCATCTAGCGTTCCTAAACTTTGAGACATACAAAATTCGGGCTTATATGACAATTTAAATTCTCAAAACTCGTTTTCTTCCTAGCAATTCATGAATTTTTACTCCAATTCCTAAAGTCTTTAAAAACTTGAAATCTCATTGACTAGCATGCCTGAATCAATCTACTTAACAATATTAAATCACCTATCAGATACAACCTAAACAAAAAATAATCTAACAAAACAAATAAACTAAACACAACAGAAGTATATACATCGCAAGAAAAATCCCCCCCAAACTCAAATAAAGTATTGTCTTCAATGTGAGAGACACAACAAGTTGGGAATACGGGAACTTACCTCGCGAGGGAACGGCCAAGTCACTCGTCGTCCAGGGTGGGTATGGGTGGTATGGAGGGTAGTCGTACGTGAGGTGATCCGGATATGACGGGAACAGCGGGTAATGCAGCGGTGGCTCCGATGCGTCGTGGCGGGCGGCGTCCGGTGGAGGTGCGTAGCGGTTGACCCACGTGTCATAGATATGCTCATGGAATTGGTGTGTGGCCACCGACCGCCTGTCGTGCTCCTACAAGAAGGAGTCCAGGTGATCGAGCCTAGTGTTGACGTTGTCGAAGCGTCTTCCCATCTCGTCCTGGAAAGTCATTTGTCGTTCATCGATCCGCCCGATGTTTGTATCCATCCTGGTCAACATCTCCATCATTTGCGCGTATCCGGGCTCGTAACCGGACATGTTCTGTGGCTCGTTGTTTCCGGTGTATTGTGAAGGTCCTGCTTCTTGTTCCTGAGCTACCGGAAATACTTCTGGGTCTGCTGAGAATCCTTGACATAAGGGTTCGGCGAACGGCCATTTTTGCTTCAATCGAGTCATGAAGGTGGCGTCGGTTGGCTTCCCAAGCACTCCCATCTCATCTCCCCTTTTTGTTGGGACTCGTGCGTTGGTGCACATCCTCATAATAATCCCGGAGAATCCCATGTTTTGTTGCGCATCTCGGGAGGAGATGTGACCCATCACTAGGACAAAAAAGACCTTTAGAAGCAAATCGCTTTAAAGGCCAAAAAGTCGCTTCTAAAAGTCCTTTAGAAGCGACTTTAGAAGAGACATTGTCGCTTCTAATGCCTCGCTTCTAAACGTCTAGAAGCGACTTTGTCGCTTCTAATGGTAAGCGACAAGTCTCCCCTAAAGTTGCTTCAAAAACGTGGGAAAAAAGGGTGGAAAAATTTGGCGGGTGAAGTTTAGATGCGACATTGTCGCTTCTAAAAGTATTACCCTCCAAATATAGAAGCAACATTAGAAGCGACATTGTCGCTTCTAAATGTCAAAACGAATTTTTTATTATTTTTTTTCCAATTTAATTGTTTTAAATATTAAATTTAAACTTGTTATTTAATTAATTTTTTTTGAAATATTATTAAAATTAGTCATAATTAAATGTAAATAAACGAAAAAACAAAATAAATATTTAGACGAAATGTTAAACATTCAAATATCGATAATTCATAAACACATAAAGTACTGAAAAATCATAAACGAAATAGTTATAAAAAGTCTATAACTCTACAACATGAATAAAACCAAGATCTTTTTCCGCGTCCTCGGCTTCATCCTCCACGTCTTCCACTGGGTCCGGAAGGAGGCTCGGTGTCAGGGTCGGTCGAAAATGATAAAGGCGAAGGCTCGTCTGGGCGTCGACGTGGCTGATCCGGAGTAGTATAATACGAATCTAAAGCCCTCGAGGGTCCGAACCGAGTCATGTATTGGTTCAATGTCGCACTAAACGCGGGATCGACATTGATGCTCGGGTTTTGACTCAAACCTGCGGCCATGCCTAACACAGCATCTCTGAGAGCTGCCAACTCTTCCTTTTCATACGACGACTTCAAAGTCTCGTTTCCCAATGGAAGAAGATGAGTCGTCGTAGGCCTTGGCTTCAAGCAAGTCTGAGCGCGGGATGAGTGGCCCAATACCCGTAGCCCAGTCAAGACGCATCCCGAGAACTTCGGTCATAGCAATCTCCTCGAAGTTAGTCGTGTCCACTAGTTGTCCCGAAGCCCGAGCTTGCTCTTGTAGATCAGCGACACGAGCTACTATCTGAGCTTGCAAACACAATATAAAATAAATTATTTATAAATAATTCAAATTATAATGTAAATTTATAAAATTATTTATACTTACATGCGTGAAGGTTTTGGGCATTAGAAGCGACTAGTCGCTTCTAATGTCAAAAATCTATACTTAGTGAAATTTTGGCGGAGAAATTTTGGAGCCAAATAATTTGGGCAGTAGAAGCGACTAGTTGCTTCTAATGCCCCAACATACTGAAATATTTGGCGCGGAGGGTGCAAGCCAATATTTTTGGCCTTTAGAAGCGACTTGTCGCTTCTAATTTTTTGACTCGGACAATTAGAAGCGACTTGTCGCTTCTAAAGGTCAAAAATTTCATTTTTTGTGAAAAATAAGGTCGTTTCAGTTAGAAGCGATTAGTAGCTTCTAATGGTTAAAAGTTGCTTCTAAAGCCACTCGTCGCTTCGAAAGGTCATTTTTGTAGTAGTGCATGCTATCCCTGATTATTTGACCTACGTCTAACATTTGGTCTGTAACAATGCAATATAGGATAAATGCACGGTGTACCGTGAATTCGTGGGTGTGATTGTTGGGGACGATGTTGGAGGCGATGAAGTATGTCCATGCTTTAGAGAATTTTCTCATTCGCGCCGTCGACAACTCACGTGGTGCACCCGATGCTGTCAGCTTCCAACTCTCAGGGAGTCGGCAAAGCGTGTTGAGGATGAGGTCCATAGGCGGGTGTAGTATGTTGGAGTAGTAAAATTCGCTATCGACCTCCGGGATGTTGAGGAATTGGTTGATGGCCGTCGGGAAGATGTTGACTTCTTTCCCCCTAACCATGACCGTGGCAGATCCGGGAGTCCCTACAAAAAGGTTAGCGTAAAATTCCCGCACCATTGTGATGTTGGGGACTCGGTTGATTGATGCAAGATCTTTTTATCCCCTCTTGTTGATTTGGTGACGCATGTACCCGAAAGTACTCACGTCGGCTGTGGCTTCGATCATTCGTTCGGGAATGATCGCTACTCCTTCCAAACGTGCGTACGCGTCCGCTCCTCCGACCACAAATTTTCTTGACGAACTCGACGGTTCCGTTCTCACCCTCTTTGGCAACCTCTTTTCTTGGTCACGTGTTGCTCTTGATGTCATATCTATAAAGCACACCCAAAAAAATGTCAAAAATGCTCTCAATACCACACGAAATTTCTCTTAGGCATTTTATCGAACATGTGGCGTTCGGTTAAAATATAGATAATTCGTGGGTTCAATATATAACTCAACACCCAAAACCTATAGAAAAAAGAATATACTATTGCTACACATCACAATCAACGAATTATATGAAGAACACAAGTCCAAAAACAAAATTTTACCTCGAGTTGATTCGGAGATGAAAATAAAGAAAATGAGTGTGAAATCAACGTAAACAGATAGTTGGCTCGTGTAGAAGAAACATTGTGTTGTGATTGTGGGTAGAAAAATGTGTATTTTGTGAAATTTTTGGGAGTTTAGGTCGGAAGAAATTCAGGTTTGGGGGAAAAATTGAGAGAGAAATTGAGTGAGTGAAAACTGAAGAGAGGGGGAGAAAAAATCGAGTTAAAAACGTCAAGTTCTAGGCTACTGCGACGCGATGAAGTTGATCGCGTCGCGATATTTGTAAAATCGCACCCATTGCGACGCAACAGTGCCTCATCGCATCGCGATGGGTACTCTGTGAAATGGCGTCCAATATTTTTTTTTAAAAATCAAAACTGACAATAAAAATAAAAAAAAATATCAACAAAAATGAAAACAATGAAAGAAATTACCTATAAACCTGAAAAAATGTGGGTTGCCTCCCAGAAGCGCTCGTTTAATCATCATTAGCTTGACGTGTTAGCGAGCCTTATATGCCGAGATGTGTAACAGTTTTCCCCTCTTCTCGCGGGGTCCCAAAATATGGCTTGACTCTTTGGCTGTTAACTTTGAATTGTTCGCCATTCTTGCTCTTTAGCTCAAACTCCCCGTGTGGGTAGACTGTGACTACCTCAAATGGTCCCGACCAGCGAGACTTCAATTTTCCTGGAAAAAGACGCAAATGTGAGTTGAATAAAAGCACCGACTGCCCTGGCGTGAGATCTTTCTTCACGATGTGCCTATCGTGCCAGAGCTTCGTGTTTTCCTTTTAGATTTTAGCGTTCTTGTATGCCTCTCTTCGGAATTCGTCGAGGTTGCTTAGCTGTAGCAACCTTTGATGTCCCGCCCCCTTCTCATCAAAATTGAGCTTCTTCATTGCCCACAGCGCTTTGTGCTCCAGCTCGACCGGCAGATGGCATGCTTTTCTGTAGACGAGGGAATAAGGTGACATGCCTATCGGAGTTTTTGACAGTAGAGCCTCGAACTGACGGTTGCAGAAATGCGATCATCCGTCGCTATATGTTCTGTTTGAGAAATTTGAGGACAACTTTCCCGTCGTTCGTTGTGGTGGCCTTTGCTTCGACCCATTTGGACACGTAATCCACCGCCAGTAAGATGTACTTGTTTCCGTAAGATGGTGGAAAGTGCCCCATGAATTCAATCCCCCAAACGTCGTATGGGCATGTGAAGGTGGTCTTTTCTTGATCCTCGGGTGCGATGGGTATTTGATTGTAGCCGGAATATCCATCGAGAAAAAGTAAAATTTTTGCCCGGCAAGTCGATCGAGAATTTGATCGATGAACGGTAGTGGGAAGTACTCCTTCCTGGTGGTATTGTTGAGCTTGCGGTAATCCATGCAGATTCGGATTCCTGTCACTGTGCGTGTGGGGATGAGCTCGTTGTTATCGTTCCGAATTACTTTTTAAATGTATGATCTGGTCGATCCAGTTCTTTGTTTAATGCCTTTGACTTTCTGAAGGGGAAAAAATGATAGATAATCAATGAAAGCTCTAACGGCGTACCTTTTGCATGATGGGTCAGCGAGAAAATGGGAACAACGGTTGTTAGCTGCTTAAGCCATTAGTCTCTCTTTCTAGTAGCTTAGATTTGTTAGAAAGTTTGAGACGAAAAGGAAATACGATCTTTATTTGGCTCTACTTCCCTGCACATATCATGCAAACGCCATAAAAGACCATATCTGAATACCACAGGGTCCTCATAGGTGACCTTCCACGACGTTTGAACAATAGGTGCATGACCCGAATCCACAAAAAAAGAGTTTGAGGCATTAAAAAGCTTGTATCCATAAAAAATTTGACGTGGTAATTCATCCCTTCTTAGGGACGCACTGGACCAGGCTTAACCATGGACTATCAGAAATGCATAGCGAAGGTGTGAAGGAAGCTCCTTCAACTCAACTTACAGCGGCTCTTTGATTGACAATATTTTATGCTTTGCGCCCGCTCCCAAATCCTCGAAAATTTTTCCTCTATCGGCGTCAAATCCTTCAAGGTACTGCACATGTTCTGCGCTTCCCATTGAACAAACTGATTAGCAAAATCAATAGAGTTAGTTAGACATACCTGTACAAGGTTCTCGGGACAAAAACAGTAGCTGTCAACAATAACTTCGGTCACGTCCACTCTGAAGATGTCGTTGCTTGCCTTTGGATACTTCATCGAGTTGTAGACGTTGAAGATGACTTCCTCGTCTTGCACCCTCAGTTTCGGCTCTCCCTTCTGCACGATGATGAGTGCTTCTCCGGTCACTATGAATGGCCTTCCCAGGATGATTGGAATGTCTCTGTCCTCCTCCATATCTATCACCACAAAGTCAGATGGAAATATAAATTCGTCTACCTTTACACGTATGTCCTCGATGACTCCCCGTGGATGCTTGACTGAACGATCCACCATTTGAAGTGTGACTCGAGTTGGTCTCACTTTGCCGATTCCCAGTCTCTGAAAGATCGAGTAAGGCATGAGATTGATGCTTGCTCCAAGATCGCAATGAGCCTTCTCGAAATAGGATTCGCCAATAGCACATGGGAAAGTGAAACTCCCTGGATCTTTCAATTTCCGAGGAAACTTCCTATGGATGATTGCGCTGCATTCTTCAGATAGAGCAATAGTGTTGCAGTCCTCAATCTTTTTCTTGTGGGTGAAGATGTCCTTCAGAAATTTGGCGTAACTTGGCATCTGTTAGATGGCGTCGGCGAACGGAATGTTAATGTGAAGCTTCTTGAATACATCAATAAATTTTCCAAATTTCTTATCCAACTTCACATTCTTCAATCTTTGGGGGTACGGGACTTGCACTTGCGGAAAAGGCTGAATTTTCGAGTAACTGGTCTCATTTTCAGCTCCTGGACACTTCAGACCCGACTGCCCATCGCGTTGCGATATTACCCGCCTTCGCGTCGCAATGGGTCTTCGTCGTGTCGTGACATTTGTTCATCGCGTCGCGATGTCTCTCCGTCGCGTCACGATTGAGACGTTTATTGGGTTTCTAGCACCCTTTTTTTCCTGCGTTCTTCTCTGCATCATCGAAAACTGATCCATTGCATAAAGTAATATCATTGACATGGTTTTTCGGATTAACCTCGGTGTTGCTAGGAAGTGATCCCTGAGTTCTCCCGGTCAATGTTGACGCCAATTGACCCATCTGTGCCTCGAGACTCCGTATTTGAGATGAATGACTCTGGATGGCTGTACGAGTCTCGTTCAAAAATGTCGCCATCATTTCCTCGAGATTTGCCTTCTGCTGTTGTTGCTGTTGGTTGGCGGGTTGTTGAAAGCTCTGTTGTTGGAATTGTTGGTTCCCTTGAGGTGGCCTTTGAGCTTGGTTCGAAGGTTGACGCCATTAGAGGTTTGGGTGGTTGTTCCTCGCGTCCGTGTAAGGATTATTGGAATTCTGGAACGTCGGGCGGTTGTCGTTTCCCACATAGTTTACGAATCTTGTTGGACACTCGTTAATGGAGTGTCCTCTGCTGCACCAAAAGCATGGGTCGGAGATTGAACTTTGCACAGCCTTAGCTTGAGCGTCGAATTGCGCCATTTGTTTCGTGATAAGAGACATCTGAGTTAACATCATCTTCAATATCTCCGAGTCATTAGATGAATTGCTTGACGATGCTACATGAATCGTGTTCGGCTCGGGCTTCAGAATTATGCGCTCCATGGGGTACTGCTCGTTCGGTCTCGCCAACTCTTCAATTAATTCGTATAATTCTGATAGCGTCTTTGTGAGCGCTGCTCCCCCTGCTGCAGTGTTTACTACAGTCTTAGTAAGAGTTAGTAGACCATAATAAAATGTGCCTAGCAAATCTGTCCGAGCGATCCCATGGTAGGGGCATTTTCTAAGCATCTCCTTGAATCGGGACCATGCCTCGCATAGAGTTTCTCCATCCCATTGACGAAAGCTGTGGATTTTGTTGCGGAGGCGAGTGGTCTTCTCGAAGGGGAAGTACTTGGTGAAGAAGGCGTTGCAGAGGTCCTCTAATGAGTATATGGAGTCGGATGAAAGTGATTGCAACCATCCTTTGGCTCGGTCCCATAACGAGAATGAAAACAGCTGTAGACGTACGGCGTCCACCGGAATATTGGGGATGTGGAAGGAGTCACACATCTCGTTGAAGTCGCAGATGCACTCGTTCGGATATTCATTCGGGGCTCCTGAAAATTGATTCTGTTGAATCATGTTGATAATTCCCATGTTGATGTGAAAGCTTTGATCTGCCATAATCGCTGGTTTACGGATGGCCAAACGATAGCCTTCGGCATTCGGTGACACGTAGTCAATGAGAGGTCGCTCCACGAGGACAGGTTCCTCAGGAATTGGTCGTGGAATTTGTTGCGGAATATTCTGAAAATTTTCCATCGGTAATTGGCGCTCTTACTCTTGACTCTCTGGTTCTTGACGTTCGTGTCTTCTTGTCTTCCAATTTCTTTTGCACATCTTTTCTATTTCAAGATCGATCGGAAGTATGGCTGATGGTCCGTCTTTTCGCATACACCTGAAAGGGAACACGAATACGTAGGTGTATTAGTTTAAGCACATATTCAAATTGCAGTACAAATCGGATTTACAAATAATGAAATAAATCCCCGGCAGCGGTGCCAAAAACTTAGTGTAAAAATCGCGCGCGCAAGTGCAGACGTCGAACAAGTAATTTAAATAGTAAGTTTAGTTCGTTCACACGAGGATTTATAATTAAATGCGAATCAAGGTCGACTACAATTTAAATCAAGAGAAAATGTAATGTGGATAGGATGACTTCTAAAATATTAAACAACTTAATTAAAACGTTTTAAATATGAATATGAGAGACAAGGATAAGGTTTCACTTCTCTATTCTTCCGTTACAAACCTATTTGACTTCGAGTTTAATTCACTGTTTCGTTAATGCAGTATTTGTGTTCACAGATAATTATTGTTAACCCTCGCTAGAGTGATATTAACAGCCTAAACCATAATCAACTTTTACCTCTCGGTTTCAAGATTAAAATCCTAATTTGCAATACAATCAAGAACACACATTGAATCCCTAAATTCTACGGCTATCTCTAGTCATCGCAGTAATTCAAGGTTTGTTAGCCTATTGCTCAATTCATCAAATCTCGCTAGAGTAATTGATTAATGCAAGAATCATACACAAAGTGATCAATTTCATGTAAGCATTAATAACAAGCCAAACAAAAACTCATATGAGACGAATCAAACTCTAGATCAATATCAGTGCATAACAGAATTCAAGAGGTGATCCACCATCACCCTCTATAGGGTTAGTTCATGGTGATGGTGAAAGAAATGAAAAACGTAAACACCATAACATTCATGATAACAAACTAATGAAAATAAACTACTAAGTGTAATGGAAATGAAAGAATAAAACCAGTGTGGTCGTAGTTGCCGCAGAATCATCGTGGCCTCGCAGCGTCTCTTAGGTTCTTCCAAAAAGGCTTCAAATCCTCAGCTCCGTTTCTCTCTCTAAAATTTAAGAAAAAAGGGGGTATGCGTCCTTGTGGCTGCTCTCTTGCTTTTATAGACGAAATTGCTCTTTTGGTGCAACCCTGACCCTTCTAATTGGATTGCCTAGCCCAAATCGTGCAAAAAAGAGAAATTTCCCCTTTGCTGACGCATCCATCGCGACGCGACCAAGGGGACGCGTTGCGGCAGTCAGCCATCGCGACATGATGAAGGTGACCGCATCACGATGGGCACTCGGGTGCCCAACGCTGAATTCTCCTTAAACCTGGTTTTTGCTCCTTTTTCGCTCCAATTCGCTCTTGTGTTTCAAACCCGATCTCCTAGCATTATCTGCGACAAAAACAACCAACACTAATTTTTGTCTAAGATCGCTTAATAATAACGTATAAAACGCGCTTATCAATGACTATATCTCTTCCTATATTTGTCAAGATGTTTGGTAGAGTCCCATATGAATTAGAGTTTAATTTTTTTTTCAAATATACATGTCTTATGTGAAACTGGATACCCTCCATAAACTCCATCAATGTCAACCTCGTGCGAATTAGAGAAACAAAATCAAATTTCGTCACTAAGTAGTCACAAAATATTTAAATTTCTTGACTAAGTAGTCAAGAACTATTTAAATTTTGTGAAAACATTTTCCGTGTTTCGTGACAACTTCGTCCCAAAAATTTTAAGTTCGTGACAACTTATTGTTCCTTAAACTTCAAAATTTTGGAACGAAATTGTCAAGAAACTCGAAAAATATTGTCACAAAATTTCTTAAAATACATCATAATTGGATAGGTAACTGCAGTGGATTACGAATATTCGCGTAATATTAAGTACAAAATTAAGTTTAAAAGTTAGTTTTGTCACAAAGTTGTCTCGGATCTTGATAATATTATCAATAAATTCTCATAATTGAACACAACCCACCAGGCAGGTCAATTACTTGTTCAAGTGTGAACATTTCAAGAAGTCATGAGTTGGAGTTGTACTTTCAAGTATAAAGCTACAAATTAATAAATAGTCTTCCAAAATACTATATTTTTTTAAAATTACTAACACATTAGCATATACATTATCTAAAAATAGTTGCAGTAAAAAAATAAACATAATAATATTGTCATGAGGTAGGGATTTCATTGTGACATGTTATGTTATGCCCTACTTCTCCACATTGACTACACTTGTGTCTTTTTTTGGTGTTACCTTCCCAGGAAGATGATATCCTCTTCTTTTTGGTCGCTCTACAACACAGGTAAAAATGTAAGGTCGTTGAACTATTCTCTATAGTACCTCATCAGGAAAATTCCACGTCTCTTATGTTGGTGATTGATACACCTATATTAACTGTGGAAAATAATTAATTGCACTCACATTAGCCAATTAATAATAATGATTTATAAACAAGATCTAGAATTACTGATTTATTATATACTACAAAAGCAATTCAGCAACCGATTCATAAGAAGTCGTTAGAACGCTCACATTAATTTTGGCTCAGCTATAGAAAGCTCGGATCTAACGCATGCTCTGTCTTCATGTTTTGCCTGACCTGAGTACTCGAGTATGATACCATAGTCTTCTGAAACGTAATCTCCAAGAGGAATAAGAAAAATGAGTGGAGACAATCAATATCTCACTAGATTACGAAATCAGGTGTTTCAGGATCTCACTCCTATTTTCTACGAACAAAATTTGAAATTCCAAGCGAAGTGATAGAGAGAATGTGCACGACCACAAGGAGAGTGGGAGCCACGAAATTTCTAAATGATTTCGGTTTGAATCGAATGATCTTTCCCTACTCATCAATCCCTGCTTATAGCATTTAGAAGGAATTAACCTTTGATAGATTTTCTCTCTTTTTTCAAAGATATTCTCTTCTTCTGGAAGATATCCCCATCTTCTAATTATATTCTCTTCAATGAGAGATGTTCTCTCATATTGGATTTAATTTTGGCTATCAGATCTCAACAGTGAATCTACGATCTCTCTTATCAATCATATCAATATCTATGGTAGATATTTTCTCTCATTTGGTTTAACCAAAGAGAGAAAAACAAGGAAGAAGTTCGGCCAAACCTAGGGCTCATCCATAGGATATTTTTGGCCAACTCTTGTGCCAGGCCCAACCCAAAATTCCAAGGCCCGTTTTGCTTAACAGTCAAATTAATTAATAATTTATTTGATCTAACAATATATAAACAATTATGGTATAAACATTTATTTAATTATGCGAATACCTATTTTCCAGAATTAATGTTGTCAATCAACATTACAGCAAGTGAGATTAAACAATGATTAACATTATTATTGAAAAGTTCTTATCCACCTTTATCAGAGCCGAATCGGGGACTATGATCATAGTAGTATAAGCTTAACGAACTTGACGAAAAATACGATATAATCATATCTTTTTCATTAATTTTTCTAGTATTTATCAATACTCCACAGTATAATCTAAGATTGAACCCTTCTTTAATACAAGAATTATATTTACTCATCGTGACGAGTGTCCACTGATATAGTCAAGGCGCCACAGTGATGCATGTCAAGGCGTAGTGCCGTGAAGAACCCAGATTACGTAGGTTTTGTAACTCTAGCGGCCCGTAGAGATGTTCACCTCAAGCCGCGGCCCCAAGATCTGGGCTTGGTAGGGCCGCAGCCCCATGTTGCTGTTGTCGCGTCGCCGCTTCTACAACCCTTCCCATAAGGGTTGTGGAATGTCTAACGTTCGTGAAAATTTCATTTTTTTTTTCAAAATCCCGCCCAAATTTTGCACAAAACTAAGTTTCGACTTCTTCTTCTTCATTCTTCATTTTCAGTCAAAAACCATTCTCTCTCAATACATTCTCTTCTTTGACGACTCATAAATCTTCGGCCACTCTCATTCTCCGGTGAGATTTTCACTACGGGTACCCTCACCCATAAACCCACGACCTCTCTTTCTCTCCATCTCCGCCCTCTCTCTTTCCCTTCATCTCCGCCCTCTCTCTTTCCCTCCATCCCCTCTTTCACTTCATCCTCTCTCACTCCGCCCTCTATCTCCCTCTATCTCTCTCACTCTCACTCCGCCGTCCGCCCTATCTCTCACTCTCACTCCGCCGTCTGCCCTCTCTCTCACTCTCACTCCGCCGTCCGCCACATCTCTCACTCTCACTTCGTCGTCTGCCCTCTCTCTCACTCTCACTCCGCCCTCTCTTTCAAACTCACATCGCCCTCTATTTAACATTGATAACTAGTTTGGGTTAATATTGAGATATAGTTTTTGTGTTTGGAATTGATATAATTAGAATATGATTTTTTGATAATTAGTTGAGGTTGATATTGAGATTGTATTTTGAATTATTTTTATAGATTTAATAGCGACTACTACTACTTCTAGCGACGATATTAAAAGGAAACCTCAATGACTATTACATTAAATCCCGATGAGAAAGGAAAAATTTTGTGTTCATAAGATTCGAACTCTCGGTAGAAAAATCCCGCTAGAATTAGATGAAAAGGGGCAACCAAAGGGTATGAAAGGTGACATGTTGTTGAGTTACTTCGGCGTATTAAGTAGAGAATATGTTCCACTTTCGAACAAAATTTGGAGCTCGAAAGAGAACGTTTAAATAAAAGAGAGGATTTGGAACAAAATATGTGAAGGATTTTTTATTCCAGTAGAATATAAGCACAATTGCCTCGAGAGAGTAAGAGAAGCTGCAAAGCTATTTCGTCATGAGTTATATCACGATCTTCTCAAAGACACAATCAACGAACCAAACTCGTTATAAAGACTCGAGTGTGTTTTTAAATTTTACACAAGTATCACCGAGGAAGATTGAGTGAAGTTTGTTGAGTATAGACGAAGCGAAGTTTTCAAGCAAACATCAGAGCAACGAAAAACTAATTCCGCTAAAGTGGAATACAAATATCGATCCGGCTAAGATGGATATTGAAAGAAGATCAAGAAAAGGTAGATTTTTTCATTTATTTACTTTCTACTCAATTTTTTACATTTAATATATGATTTCTTCTTAATAGCACAATAAAACCGAACAATGGACGACGATAATGGATTGACTCGCAAATGAAAGACTTGAAGGAAGGAAAAGAGTTTAAGAATGAAAAAATATTGAGGAATGGGAGAATCAATTGTAAGATCGTTAATTTTTTAAGTTATATCAATCATGTTTTTATTTACAAATGATTAGATATATCTATGTAGTAGAAGTTATCTCAACAAGCAACCGAAGGTACTTTCATCCCAGAAATGGGAAAAGTACCTTGCAAGAAGCTTTTAGAACAAAGAAGTATGTTTGCGGTCAATCCAAACAAGCTGCCAAGCATTTCAAGTATTTTGTTCCTCCGACCCCAAGCGAATAAGTCAACAAGACGAGTCTCGAGATGACGGAGTTGAAAAATTTGGTGTTGAAGGTAGTTAGTGGTGGTGGTAGTATAAATGTTTGAGAACCTAGTGTTGAGCGAGTTGAAGAGAATCTCAATGTCAATGTCATTGGTGATAAAGAGATGTCTAAAGTTCAAGAAGAGGTCGTCTCTTTAGGTAATCTTCATTCATCATTCTTACTTATTTATTTTAAAAAGTTGAATATTTACGTTATTAAGTCGGTGATTTTCATAGGACATTACGATGTACATAAAGATAATCGTTCAAAAGTTAATCTAATTATTGTGAAAAAACAAACTAGTGTTCGGGCTAGTTGCTCATTGAATCCAACCACGCCGGTGACACCGTGTTCAAATGAAAGCATCAAGTGTTTCCTATACATTGATGATGTCGTGAAACATGATTCATGTTGCAAATGGGCGAATCTATTGGAACGAGGGTGTAGTTCACTTCTCACCTTTGGAGGACCAAAATGCACGGGTGACCGTTTGGGTGTCTTGGTTAAAAATCCAAGTTAGGGGGTTTTGTCTCGTGGTCGGGATGATTGATAGAAACGGAGACGGAAATAGAGAGTCACGGTCCATATATCAAAGACTCGAAACTCGATTCCAATAAGAGCCAACCTACTCCGGACGATGACTGAAAAATTAATTACAAGGTAATATATATTAATATGCTCTTTACATATGTATTGATTGTTTAAACTAATTTCAAGTTAATTAATTCAAAGTTTAATTTGATACAAATTAATTAATCCCAAGATTAAATTGCTCGCTCAACATGGCAACAAAGTGACGTTTGCACAAAGAAACGTTATCGACGTCAACTTTATTCCAACAATCTCCGTTATCCCGATTATGTTGGGATTTGATGATATCTCCAAATTTTTACAATTATCATAAATTGGCGCGGAAAGCATATTGATTTATATGGAGGACATGTTTCTTTCACGAATATCTTATTTATTATTAATGATTAAATATTAAATGTTTAAACTTTTTTAATATTTTATGATAGATATATACGCGCATCGATGTCAAAGTTGAAGAAGAAATTTCTCTTTTTAAACGTGGCATTAGCTTCTTACATGTCTACAAATGACGATGATAACCATTTGTCAAAACGAGTCAAAGACATTGGAAACGCGGTGCAATGTACTTGACTTGACTTGCTGTAATGTTGGGCGAATGGTTTTAATGTCGTAGAATCGGAACTTCAATTGGATGCTTGTTGTACTTGACTTGTGAAAATATTGCGCGATGTTTTTCGACCCGTTGAAAAGGAAAATTCCACAAGACTTAGTTATTTTGATAACAAGGTAATTTTTTGACTTATTGAGCGTTTGTTAAAAAACGATTCTCATACTTTCCGTTTTATAGGGTGTTTTCAAATTTCAAACTCGAACACAAATACTCTCGTGAACACGGACAATCAACGTACATCGAGTCATTGGCCGCTCTAACACCGAATGCGGGTACTTTATTTTATCTTATATGCGCGACATTACTATAGGAGGTATAGGTAAAGTAGACAACAAAAAAACGTATACAAATGTAAATGTAGAAATAAAGAGAGTAAGAGAAGAATGGATTAACTATGTACAATAACTAATTGAATGTGATTAGTTACATTTTGTGATTTTGAATGTATATAATCTCGGATGAATTTTGAATGTATATGAGGTCGGATGAATTTTGAATGTATTTATATGATTCTAGAAGTTTTTTAGATTGCATGTGCATGTTTAAAGTCATTCTGCAGGTATTGTATATTTATATGAGTTTATTTTTTGAAGAAAAACCACTCTATGTAACGACGCCGCTGCGCCACATAGATGTCGTCGCGCCGTTTCTTAAAAAAAATGAAAGTTTTCCTCAACGGCTCTTGGATCCATTGTGGGAACTCGGCGTCGCGGCCTTATAGACGGCCGCCGCATTGCAGTGGAAGTGAATATTATGTACTGCAGGGCTGCGGCCCCATGTTTCCACAACGGAAGTTATGATCTGTTGTAGGATGCAACGCCGCGGCGCCGTCATAACGTGGTCGTGGTTCTGTGTGGTACTTGTTCAGCGCCGCGGCAACGTTGATACTGCGTTGTGGCCCTATCTCAAAAAATGGATCATGAGATCTTAGGGTTGTAGATGATTCTACAACTCTTAGTAAGGGTTGTAGAATTATTTCACAATCCAAAAAAACGTTGTGGCAACTCGTCCTTCATAATAGGTCACTAGCGACGGTCAATTCGGGAAAGAAGAAGTAGACTAGTTGTCCAATATGATAATCATAAGTGGCTATTGATGAAGAGATAGAACTTTCTTTTCCGGACAAATACGCCTTAAAAAGTATCTAAGCTGTATGAAATATAAAAAGCCTGGATGCACATCCCTCATGGTCCACGAGCAAACCAAAAACCTCAAAATCATACGCATCTTAGTCCGAAAGAGCATGACCTTAAGAAACTCCAATTAAGAACCCTCATGGTTTGGACACCCATAACGTTTCAAGACTCAATATAGATCCTTTATGGTCCTAACACGATTCTAAAAAGCTCAAATGTAGATCCCCAGTGATCCAAACGAGCACAATCCCAAATAGCTCATTCCATATTTCTTGCGGTCGAGACAAGAACACTTATAGTTCGAAATGCATAATAGACTGATGAAAGGAAAAAAAAAAAAAGATGTGACAAAAATTTCCAAGCAAAACTGAAAGGTCGATGTTATACAATCACTATGAATAGCTCTCACTAGTACAAACTAGAAGGTAAATTGTTTTCTCGATTATAATGATCTTCTTTCAATCCATAAATGTTGCAGCTCTTAGACAAAGTCATAGAAAAGCAAAGATCGAAGATGTAACAGAAAGACGAAGAATGGAGATTATACCACCCAATATAGAGAATAAAGAAAACACGATACCTCCAACGAGAACATCAGAGAAGACATCAAGAATAATATTATCACTCAATCGAGAGACATCTTATAAGATGACCGCAATATTAATCTTTTTTACGAAAACCGAATAAAAAATATGGTCTTAACAACACAATATTGAGTGCTAACTAAATAGCCTAGTGGTAATGCACACCTCATTTAAGTTGGAGGGCGTGAGTTCAGTCTCCACCGCAAGCAGAGCTTGCCTTAAAAAAAAAACACAATATCGAGACATGCAGCAATTGCGCATCCAGACATGTGTCCCGTAAATACTCCGTGAAATTATATATATACACACATATATAGTATATATATACACATATATATATAGTATATATATATATATATATATATATATAACTTCAAGGGAAAACATAAACAGTGCATCAACTTTCACATTAAAACTCAGTTAAATAAAGATGGCCGTTAAAAAAATGGTGCAGTTTGCAGGTTTCTAATTAGCTGACGCACACATTCACACAAATTCATGACAAACAACGACTTTTAAAACAAATACATAGCAAATGAATTACGTAAATATGTTTTTATTAACTGAGTCTACGGCTTCGTCGGCTATGATTTTGTACATTCTCTCTGTTGGATGAACCGCGTCCCAGAAAACATACTCGGCTGGATTTTTGCAAAACTCCATGTCCTTGCATGAGTCTCCATACTCTACAGTCCCGGTCCCACAACATCCTTTACCAGTTTCTTTAAAACCTGATAAACATTTATATATATATATATATATATTTATATATTTATTAAGAAAATATTTAAACAAACTGGGTACTTTAAACTAACTGAGTAGCTTAAAATTTAAGCTTTAAACGTTTTTGTCAAAGCTTCTCCAATCACGCGACAAAATATTAAATTTAAATCTCTCTTATATAGAACGGTCAATTTAAATCTCTCACATATAATATAATCTAACCCAAGTAATTTAACTTACTTAAATAGTTAATTTAATGAACTATGATTGTTTAGTTTAATATATTTAAGTTGTTAGATTGCTAACATGAAACTTAGGGAAAATAAGACAGACATAAACTGATATTCACAATTCAATTTACTCTAATATCACTTGTATGTACATAGAAGAAATTCTAGATCAATAATATTCATTCATCAACATTTGCATAATGATATAATTTTTGTTGGTGAGGTATTGAATATGTTTTTGAGGTACAAAGTTCCCGTCAGTTAGTGTGTAGTTGCGACTTTAATTTAATTATCTTAATAATATTAGATAAGCGTTACAATTTTACATTTTACTTTATTTCCCCTGTCAACTAAACATTAATAACCATACCTGCCTTAGGCGTGACCCTACGAACAACAAAATAATATGAAGTATATATTGACGTATGAAATGTCACATCAAAAATAGTGTGGAGTCCTACGCAGCATTTAAATAAATAATAGAGAAGGACGAACTAACCAAACTTCCGTGGGTTGTTCATGGCATTGACTACGATGCCGTAAGTGTCGACGAAGCCGATTTTCATCCCCAGAGCGCGTTTGATGGAATTCAGCTTCACGGTCATCTTTGTGTTGAATGAGACAGACAATTTATTATAACTTTCAACGCACGTTTTTTGGTCCTGTAACGTCTTGACAAGTGGCATACACCCCAACGGTGGGACCCCCACAACCACCAGCCGTCGTCCTCCTAGCCTATGCATTTCCTGCCACGTCATATTCCACGTCAAAAACACTCGTCTTAAATCTTTCTTGTAATTTGATTTTTTTAATTGAAGTATTTGATGTATTTTAAGTTCAAAATAAAGATAAGTTCATTACAAAAATAATAAAGATTATACGCCAACTTTGTAGGAAGTTTTTGAAACCGGCGAATTTTTTTTGACACTTGCTTAAGACATATTTACTTCGTTCATAAACTTTTATGGATGGGTAAAGAAGTTATTAACACCTAATAATAAGTTTTTTAAAATTTTATTATTATGCAAACAATAAATAAACAATTCATTAGTCACAGTTAACTATTTAATCGAGTATAGTACAAAATCAAAAGGAAGTGGAAGATCTGTATTTTTTTTAATTATTTTATGCAGGTTACTAATTTATATTTAAAAAATTGGCGAAATGACCAATATTTGATATGTATTTCAAAATGACCAAGTTAATAATCACGTTAAAGTTGAATAAATTTTTTAGGACTATTTTCGTCCAAAAAATTTTCCGCTCATTCAATAGTCACGTTATTACTGAAAAAAAAACTTTAGGCGAAAGTAGTCCAAAAAATTTGGTTATATTTTAACGTGACCATTAAACAAAATTTAACCAAACGTTTGCTTCGAGAACACCTATTTTTAAAGGCTGCATTACTTAATAACTCTTTATATTATCCATGGACCTACAATACAATTTCAAATATATAATATTCAATCAAATACACAACATACTGGAACAATATAAAAGCGAAAAATATTTCATGTTTTGAAGTGCGAACTGTAAATAACAATACACGAATACTAAAACTGCAGAGTGTGTTGCACATCGTTAATAAATTATGTTAGTTAATAGTAAAAATATTATTTAAAAAAATTGGCTCTATAGGCTTATAAAACGTTTCCATTTTAAATATATCTAAAGTTTCGTTAACAGATTGAAAATATCAAGACAGATTCGTTTACATATCGTAAACAGTCCGAAATATCCTTAATTCGTTTACATATTGAAAACATTTTTTGGGATTTTTTTTATCTCCAAACTTTTGTAAACGATTTTACCTGGGTATTTTCAATCTATTAACGAAACATTGGGTATATCCAAATTACAAATAGTATCAAAATTACCCTTATTATTTTGTATTTTTCTTAATTAATTAATTAAGTCAATTGGCTTAAAAAAACTAATTTGCTAAGTCAAATACATGTGACCCGTATTCATATATACCCAACTAAACTATAGTCAATTTGGATATACCAAACGTTTTATAAACAAGTCGTAAATAATCTGAAAAATTCGCTTACATACGAAAATACTCCAAAAAAATTATTAAAATAAAAAAAATATATGAAAGGTAAATTAACTGTAAACATATGTAAATGAATCCCTCTGTCTATTAGCGATTTGTTTAAAAAACGTCGAATATATCCAAATTATCAATATTTGAAGTGAGTATAGAGCCAACTTTTTGATAAAATTATCATACGACAACTTAAGTCAATATCATTGTAACTATTGCTTAAAGCTCTAAGTGTAATTAATTCTTATCACGTTGATTGAAATCTAATGGGACCACGGAGTAAATTTAGTATCCTTTTTATTAACATCCTAACTATATCTTTTTTTTTATATATAATTTTACCATGACTCGAGTATTTAATTATGTTGGTGTGTTCTGCATAGTGTATATACCCGATTCTGGTAGTATCTTTCACTTTCAACATATAATTATACCCTATCATGACATATATTTTGGATACAGAAGACTGAGATTTTACTTTCAATGCACACTTGATGACCTGAACTACTACAAGTATAGATATATATATATATATATATATATATGTATATATATTTATATATATACACGGAGAGAGAGAGAGAGAGAGAGAGAGAGAGAGAGAGAGAGAGAAAAAAGAACCTGAACATAAGAAACCATGCGAGAGACAAGAAAGTCCTGATACTGATCGATGGTATATTGATTGGGTCTCATTGGATCCAGAAAGTAGTTCTGGAGGAAGTCATTGGTACCCATGCTCATTATAAATATTCCATAATTCAGCATCTCCTCGGTTCTCTTGACTCCCAATAGTTTGTTCATCTTCACTTTGTAATGCATCAAGTACTTCAGCTGTGCCGTCACAGGCAACACATTCTGTTCCCAACACATTTTGTTAATCAATTCAATTCAATTAAACTCCAACTTATTATTGCTGAAATAGGATGAAACCACACAGTAATGAATTATGGGAAATTAGGATGAAACCATATACAAATGAATTACGTACAGAAATATTAGCAGTGTATTCATCGTAGCCTGAAGCTGCTGAAGCGAAGCTAACACCGTGCACCATATCCACCACCTTTAAACTTGGGTCCAAAAACCCTGGAATTACTTTCGTGAATCCGACCGCATCGGCTGCAAAATAAAATTTCTAATTAAAACAACGAAATCAAGCATATCTTTACCATACTAACCATTTTAGGACGACATATAAGCATAGCGTCATCATTGATATTACAAAGTTATAGTAATTTTGACCCCTCCTTCACAAGTTCAACCATCATACACAGAGTATTACAAAAACAATAATTCAAACGCTTGAAAATGATTTCAATACGTAAAACCAATTAAGTAGGTCAACTGTACTAATTGCACAAAAAAACTAATAAACTAATTACAAATTATAACTTGCCGCTATCACGGATTTATTTTTGTAATTATTATTATCAAACAATCGCTATGTGTCTTCTTCTCTCTTTAACACCGTTATATACATGACTTGAAATAGTATAAAAACTTAGTATTAATTCTAATACTGCTTATGCAGTACACGTAACGAAGACTAAACTGATCAATTTATCCGCATTTATATCCTCAAATAGTGTGCCCTGGTACCATCAAACTTCGATGAATAAAAAAAGAAGCCACAACACAAGTTTTCATGGTCCGGCTTATCACTTGTAATGTCATATATATGGGTCAAATTGATGAACCCTAAAAAAAGAAGATGGAAACTAGTAGTAGCATATATATATGTATATATATATATAGTGATTGGGAATACCGATGAAGTCGGTGGCGAGACGGCCGTCGCAGAATCGGCCGGTGGCTCGGTGGGCATAGAAATCGACCCCGTACGGCTTAAAATTACCCTTCATTGACGTGGCAAGCCCATTGTTGTTTCCAGGGTCGACGCTCGAGTCTCCGAACACCAACACACACGTCACGTTGTTCTTCGCGGCCAATTCTTTCGCCCCCACTACCGCCGCATCTGAACCGTTCATCGTGATCATCATCACTGCCATGATGAGCATCATCATCATCATCACCGCTCCCAACGCACTCTTCATCGTCTCGCTATGCTTGTAGTCAAGAGTACAATATATGATACGTATATAATATATAAGTATGATGGACAAAGTTGTGTATTATGTGTCAACATATATACACACACGACAAGATGATATTAAATAGGTTGTTAGTTGGAACTCGGATATACATGTAGTTAATTGTGTTATACTTCTAATATACGTGTACGTCTGAACGGTCTAAGATATGTACACAATATTCAAAACCAATTTTACAGCACTGACCGAGACCGACCCAGCATTATTATATTTTTTACTACGGTTATTGTTGAACGATGCTACGGATAACACACGCGCACAAACTTATTTTAAATTTCACGAGGTTATTACACGGTTTCGTTATCAGGTTCTTACATATATTTTTTGCCTATTAATTTTTTGAATAATATGTTCTATAAAGCTCATATATGTTCTACCGCATTAGTACAAAATTAGTCATCTGATACGAATCATTTTTAGATGCGATTATTCGTATTTAGAAGTCGCATCTAAATACATATGTAGACATGATAAGTCGGATCCAAAATTAATATTCTAAAAAATATTGCTTTGGATGTGTACACAGATTTGGATGCGACAACTCGCATTCGAATGTCTCGTATCGCTTATCGGATGCGAATTTGTCGCATCTAAATGTCATCAGAAAATTGAGCGGACAAAGTTTCCCCCACGTTTTCATCATTTTTGCCAAAAAAATTGGCGGGCCAAATTTCCCCCCTTCCGCATCTCTTATTTGACGTGACACTACTTTTTTTTAACATCTGTCCCATTCATAGGGTCTATCTGATGCGCTTAGTCGCATCCATAGGTACTATTGGATTCGACTATGTCGCATCTAAAATTTAGGGTTTTAAATTAAAACAGGTCGCCTCTTTTTCTTTCTCATATCTCTTTCCCTTTTTCATTTCCCATTCTACGTTCCTGCGATTTTCACGAAGCCCCTGTGAGTTTCACGACCGGCCCCCTCTTCCGCCCTCATGACAGACCCATGAAGCCCCTGACCGGCCCCGCGACCACTGCTCCGACCAACGAGTCTCCTTCAACGTCAGCACCGAGAGGATCAACACCGTCAGCTCCGGCGGAAGGGCCGCCCAATTCCGGAATCACGAGGTGCGCCCTCTCTTTCTTTCTCTCTTTTTTTCGATCTGTTATATGATGAGGTGGTCATTTTGAAATTTAAAATTTCTTCAGTTGAGACTCCTCCGCGTCCCACGACCATTTCTCGTTCGCGACTCCCCCGAGCATCTTCACGCCTCCTCTGCGACTCGGTTTGTTTTTATTTTAAATTTGCATCTTCACAATTCTGTAATTTAGGCTTTTGGATTCTATTTCCAACAAATCAAAGCTCGTCTCCTCCTCGCGTCTCTGACCTTGAAGTACGTCTCTGACGACCTCTTTCAGTCATCTTTGACGCCTTCATCTCCCTCGTCGGCCCTGCCTCTCTCCTCTCCGAAGTCCCTACATTTTCACTGATTACTTCGACTTGTCTCACCAATTACTCGCAGGTACGTTGTACGTTTTTAATTTTTTGTTCTTTTTTTATGTTATTTTTATTAAACTCGTATATTAAACTTAGGCTTGTTTAGATCATAGCATTGATAATGTTTTATTGTTAATTCGGGACGGACGGAATCCCCTATCCGTTAAGCCACTTCTAGTAGGCGGGACTCCTGGTAGGATTGTGCTACCAAGAGCGGGAGTATCGGTTAACCTCTTACTGAGAGGTGGTGCTCCCGGTACCTACTGGTAGTAAAAAACCAACCCAAAAAATATGGTCGTTAGATTAAAAATCCAACGGCCAAAAAAATTGAGCCTTCGAAAAATATGATCATTGGCCACCAACGGCTACAAGGTATTTTTTTAAAATACTTTTATTTCAAAATATATTTAAACTCTATAAAAACTCCCCAAGCCACCTCATTTCATTCACACCTCTCTCAATCTCTCTCAAACTCTCACAATTTCTCTCAATCTCTCATTTTAAGCTCACAATCTTATATTTTTCATGGCATCGCTGTCCAAAAAATGAAGGGATCGAGGGGGAAGAGGCTCCCAAGAAGCACCAATGCACCGAATTGAACAAAATTAGTTGCACTTGTCTCAAAACACCGAGAGCCCCAATTAGACTTTCCATCCTAATTATATTGCTCCTACTTTCACAAATAATCCCTCCTCTCAAATTCCAAACACTCAAGACGGTAACTACCCGCAAATTCTGCCATCTGACGCCGATATCTCTTTTGAAGCATTTCAACAATATGAACAACATATGCAAGAATCTCAAAATCCAAATGTCGAAGAAAATGATGACGAAACCCAAAATTTATACGAATAAGAGGAGGTACCGCCATCTCGACAATGAAGTCAACTTCGGAGTTCACCTTTGATTAGGGTTTCTCGACCTCGACAACGGCAACAATGAGAATAGACGGAACAACGACGATAACAACGACAATAACCACCATCCGAGCAGCCCCAACAACCCCAACAGACCCAAGAACCACAACAGACACAACAACCCGCACAGAGGAGGTCAAGGTCCCAAGTGTGGACTGTTGAGATTTATGCCCATAAATGAGATATAAGACATTTAAGTACATTTTGTATTCTTCTGACATATTAGGTCAAATTATGAATTTCCGCCTATATAGATATCTTTCATGATTTAATAGGTTAATTATTAACTTATTTCCAACAAATGGTATCATAGCTAAAATTGGCATTCAAACCAAAAATATTTTACATGAAATTTGAATGCGTGCGATTATGTGAGTAGTTAGGTATTGGGGTTTTTATATGAATTTCATTTGTGAATGTATGTGTTTGTGGTTGTGGATGGATCCTTATTCTAAATGGCCATAGGATTGTTATCGTCCCAGTTTTTTTTTTTAAATTGGGAGCCTGAATTTGCGAGGACGTTTAAATTGTAAATTGTAAGTTACGCAGTGGGCGTGGTGAGTAGATTCCAATCGAGCCCTAGACTCGAGCACTGGGTTTCTGTCAAGCATGTTCTCAAGTATCTCCGGGGAACGAGAAACTATATGCTTGCATACTCAGGTGATAACTTGACTATGACGGGATATACCGACTCCGATTTTCAAGCGGATAAGGATTCTTGGAAATCCACTTTCACGATCTGTGTTAATCCTGAATGTTGGATCTGTGGTCTGGAGGAGTATAAAACAATCTTACGTTACTGACTCAACCAGGGAAGCCGACTATATGGCAGCTTGCGAAGCTGCAAATGAGGTTGTATGGCTTGGGAAATTTCTGATGTAATTGGAAGTAGGTCCAAGTGTCAACGAGCCCATTAAAATTTATTGTGATAACAGTGGGCTGTTTATAGCTGTAAGGAACCAAGAAGCCACAAACTCTCAAATCGCATAGAACAGAAACATCACATGGTACGAGATATCGTCAACAGAAGAGACGCATAAGTAATGAAGATCTCAACATTGGACAACCTTGCTGATCCCTTCACGAAGTCTTTAATGAGTAAAGTTTTTGAGGGACACCTAGAGGCTTAGGACCAAAATATCATTCACATCTCCTTTGAGTAAAGTGAGAGTTTGTTGGGATTTATGCCCACAAAGGAGATATAAGATATTTAAATACATTCGTATTCTTTTTGCGGAAAATTAAATAAAGTTAAATTTTCATTCTTATTTAAGATAGTGTTTATGCATGTATGTCTATGCCCTGAAACTATCATCAACGAAAGAACTGTTACAAGAATGTTGTTTCGTTAAATTTTCATTGACCTGACGGTTGGTGACATAATACTATTTCATTGAATTATGTGATTCACATATGTGGAATTTGTGTTACAAGAATGCTATAGCATTAGTATCACACCATGTTTTGTTAGTAGAGTGTGAGCGAATAAACCGGGTCCGATATTCATTGAATAAAACATTCATTGAATAAAACATTCATTGAATAAAACATTCATTGAATCAAACATGTGACATATTATGACATCTCACTTTATGTTTTTCTCATTCTAAATAACAAAAGAGTTGGTGAAATAATAACTCATGAGTAAAATGGTAATTTTACATTTCTCTGAGTTAATGATGCACCGAAAGGGTAATATTGTAAAATACACAGTGGATCGTGTGAAGAATAATTTTATCACATCAAGCACAAATACAAATGCATATGAACTTAGAGAGTTTCAATAGTGGTCCTTTAGTGGAATCGACGTTTTTGCACTATTATAATTTTATCATTTCATAGAATGCAAATTGTGATTTGCACTATGATAATTTTTTTCGTAATTAAATAAATAATTAGTTATCTTTAATTAAATTTATTTAATGAATCAAATTGTATAATTATATTGATAATAATACAATTTTGGGATTCAAATAAATAAAAGATGAAAATAAATATTTTCTCGTTACGTACTTGTTTGCATAGTATGAACATAACTAATGACATGTCATTAAATCAATGACATATTCTAATTTAATTAAATATTATTTTAGAAATAAATCAAATATATTTGGAATAAAAATATGACAAGTGGCCGACCATATATATTGATATATGGGTTGGAATATTGTTTAATATCATTTAAAAGGCTTAATGGGCTTAAGTTTGACTAATAGGCCATTATTGGATTTTGACCTAACTTAAGCCTGTTCTCTTTGATATGAAAGAAAACTTTCTCTCTCTAACCCTAACTCTAGCTTCAGCCGAACCTCTCTCCCCTTTTCTTTGAGAGAATCGGCCGAACAACCTAGAGAGAGAGAGAGGAAATTTGTTCCCGACAACCCTTCTTTGTTTCTTGAGTGTTCTCCATCTTCCATTGTTTACATAAAGAGCCCACCCTCTTCCTCTCCCAAATATCCTAGAGAATTATCATTGACTCAACTTGAGGTTGTTTGAGTGATATTGGAGTATAGGGCCAGCCTCAATTGACCAAAGGAGCAAGGACATATTTTTGACATCCTAGGCGCGCGCGTGGAGAGTAATCGGATTCAGCCTTGCATGAAGTTGTTCTCGGCCAAGGAGGATTTTTTTTTTGACGCGCGAGAGATAGCCCTGGTTGGAGCACCTCTCGGCCACATCAAGGACATTGACGCAGATCCGGATCTCAACCCTCAAAGATAGAAGGACGACTCGTGAAGTTGTCAACGACAATCATAAAATCTCTTTGAACGATTTGGATCTGGTTTCTATAATGAGTTATAGGATTGTTTGTGTGTCTGGATTGTTTGTGGACATGTTTAGAAATTTATTGACATGTTAGGTTTTTTTTATTGCCATAGTTTTAGAATATGTTTAAAAATGTGTTTCACATATTAGGTCAAATTATGAATTTCCGCCATATATAATATGTTTCATGATTTAGTAGGTTAATTATTAACCAATTTCCAACATGGACGTGGTTTGAACATGTGATTTCGGACGGTGAAAAATCTAGAATATTTCACGCATGTGGCAAAGTCTTCAAAGCTCACAACGACATAGTCGGTACGTCGCTTGTGTAGTCATCACAAACACTCCACAAGAGAGCAATCTGAAGCCCCTTCACGTGCTGTAAGTCCTATCAACCCTCTAATTCAACGGATCAATCTTTTCAACATATAAATCTCAAGGATTAGATTTTTAAATTATTTAATTCCAAACGATCAAATAATGTCTAGGAAATTTTTGAGAGCCGATATACTAAAATGGTTTTTAGAACAAAAAGAACAACTAATATCATCAATATCAGCCGGTAGGTATAGTGTCGCCTTAACCTTAGATATTTGGATGTGTTAAGCTAAAATGGATTACATGAGTATTGTAGTTCATTACATAAATGCCCACTGGAAGCTAAACAAATGTATTATAGCATTTAAGAGGATAGAAGGGTCGCATACTAGTCAAAACATTTTAGAGATAATTGTTGGTGTAATAGTGGAATGGGATTTAAAGTGTCGGATTATATTTGTAACATTAGATAATTCTAGAAGTAACAACCATGATTAGAGATTTAAAATAGCTTAACCAGTACAGTAGATAACAAAGTTAGAAGGACTCAACATTTTAATGTTAACAAATTTTTTATCTGTAGGTTATGCAGATGTTTTTGTAGCTTATATTAATAATGAACATGGTGAAGACTCTATTTCTGAATATGATATTAAGATGGATGAATAATTTATTTTCTTTCTTGACATTTTTATAAATAAACTTGTTATCTTTCAGCTATTTATAATAATTTTGTTGACAGTTAGAGAGATATACTTGTTCTCATAGAAAAATTAATCAGTATACATGTTCTCTTGTTATATCCTCAAATAAACCTGACTTACCGGAAGTTTCAGTGCCTTCCGCTACCGCTCCTGGTGGACTCCCGGTAATCCAAAAAACGGGACTGCCATCCCATTTTCCAAATGGAAGGGTACTGGGACAGACTATGCGGGAGTTTTACACCTAGGAGTATCAGTTTTTAATAAATAAAAAAAATCATAATTAAAGGACAATAAAAAAATTATGAAATAACTTTTTTTTCTTTTTTAAATTCTATGACCCAAACGGGAGTCTGAGTCCCGGTACCGTTTATTTGCCTACCGGGACGGATCTCCCGATACCATCCATGTTTATCCTAAAAAACAGTTAGCATCTCCATCAACTTGATGTGAATAATTTGTGCACCAAGTGATTGGATGAAGATGTCATTATGAAGTTATTATCTGGTCTTTTTGTGACACTCGACTGTGTAAATGCAAAAGTAACTTTACTATCTCAAATAACGTTCTCATCAACGATTCTACAAACTTTCATCACCTTATCTCTTGAGGTTTCTGTGAATCAACATTTTATTCATCTTTTTACTTGTAGCAAACTTTCATCACCTTATCTCTCGAGTTTCTGAGATTCAACTTTGTATTCATCTTTTTACCTATATGCGTGAGTGATCTTTGCATTTGTCCTTCTTTATGTTGATGAAATAGTTGTTATTAAAAATAATTATGTTTAAATCAACAAAATAAATCACTATTATTCATTCTCAATCAAAGACCTTGGTACGTAACCTCTGATAGTTTCTTGGTATTGAAGCTTTTCTTTCCAGAAAAAAAAAATTTATGTCAACAAATAAATGTTGGATTGATTGGGTCTCGTCTTTCTTTAATTTTGATGAAAAAAACAAAAGGTTTATCACTACTACAAATAAATGTTGGTTTTAAATGTCAATTTGAAGCGATAGTGGAAGAGAATTTGCGCTATTAAATGTTGTAAACTTGATTTTTTAAGGGAGTAAATGTCAAATCACTTATACTTGTCACCTCAAAATATATGACACACTTTTAAAAGTCATTTTTTGTTATAGCGCGTTTCATTAACAAAATTGCGCTTCATAGCCCATATTTCATTCGACTGTCTCATTGATCACCTTCTATTATAGGCTTTCACTCGTCTTTACATTTACTATGTCAATAAATTTATGCAATAACCTCGCTATGTTCATTTCGACGCAGGACAATGCGCTCCCGCCTCGTTATTTGGAAGGTACATTAAGTTATATAAGTATCATCATTGCCTCTAGTAAACTCTCTCATTGTTCATACAACCAACACCTACTGTGCTCTTACTACCTATATCTAAACTTCAGTGGCTTCATTCTCTCATGTCAAAACTTAAAATTTCCCAAACTCGTACGATAATTGTTCATTGTGACAACAAAGCAGATATTCATATATATGATATCATGCAAAAATGCTACACATCAAAATTGACTGTCATTTGTCAGCAGAAAATACTATCCAGAATTGTATCTATTTCTTATTTCATTTTTTCACCAATCTGGGAACATTTTCACCAATCCAGTCGATGCTCATATGTTCGACTATTTACTACCAAAGCTGCACGTCATCGATATCTATCCACCAACTCGAACCTGAACCTGAGAGGGACGGGGTGTTAAATGATATTTCCTGCAGATAACAAATACACTTATTTTTAGCAATAAATTAGTTTCTTGATATTATGTCGTATGATCGTGGTAATTCAGTTATCAGCTTTTAATATGTATATATGTTGCTTATTATTTTCAGTTGTAAACCTACCTATCCTAGCACCATCAATAATACGACATTACAATCTGTTATATATTCTTATCATTCGTATTTTTAAGATTACTTCCAAAATTGCACATATCCACCTCTTATCCAGCATACTCAAGGTTCATACTAAGTTGGTAAACGGCTATCTCAAATAATCACTCACTATCCGCGAATATAAATTGATCAACTCTAACGCTTAAATTTCTTTTTAATGTTATTTTATATTTATTTTATATTAACCTCTCTACTAATATATTTTGCAAATAATAATTTTATTAATCATGAATTTATTTTTCTATGTCAACAATATTAAATTAATTAATATTTATATTTAATATTATATTAATAAATATTTATATTTAATATTATACTAATTAATATTTGTATTTAATATTATATTAATAATACAATATTATAATATTAAAACTAATAAAAAAAATTATTTTTGATAACATAAGGTCCAAAAAGAAATTATTTTTATAGGCTTTTTTAATACATTATTTAGAATATTTCAGTATTTAGGTCTAAAATATATTTTTAAATACAGGTATTTTTGACCTAATTTAATCTTTAAATTGGATGGGCATAAAACAATCGTTTAACCTCCTTAGGGTCAAACCATGCCTGACATTACATAAAAATTATATTTAAGAAGCAGTGATAAAACAAATATGTTCCAGTTTCAACAAAGGAACGAAGATACGTAAATTTTAACAAATATTTCAATAAAATCGCCATCCAACTTCGATATGTCACATTATTAAATATTTTGTTTAAATAATTTGTGTAAACTATGTGTGCTTTTATATTTGTTTTTTCTATTTATTGGCGTCTGTTGTAAGTTTAATTTTTATTTAAGATTATATTTATATAACTATTAGTATACAAATATATATTTTATTTAGTTGTATGGTGCTAATTAATGTTATTTATTATTATTAATGTCATATTATTATTATTTTTTACTAATAATATATCTTTTTTGTATAAATTATTTAAATTTGTGATCTAAATTGCATATTATTTTTTAGATGAATTTGCGATGAATAATTGAACCAAATTTGATAAAATCACTATTCATCAATTAAAAATTTTAGATGAACACCGAACTTCTTCATATGTGATACAACGCGGTAAAAGCAACAACGAAAGTTACAATATTTCCGTACACAGTCTCATCTTTTCATAAAATACAGGGTCTAACCATTATGAACACGACTGTCGAAGTTTTACTCGCGGACTAGCATATATGTTCTAGAACAGAATTAGTTGTTCCAATAAATTAATATGTTATTATAAATTATGAATATCAGCTGGCAGGTATCTTTCATAGATTTACTCACGGTTTATATAAAAAATATTAATAAACCTTTTAGAGAATCATAGTTAGATTTCGTGACAGGCTATGAGTTTATCTTTGGTCGAAAGTTTTTTCTTACGAGGAATGGTGAAATGTTTTTAATTAACTAGTACGTGATTGAGGTGAAACGTATCTATCAAATTTTTATTCGTGGTATTTACATAAATATTTTGATTGACCACTTCAAGAGGGTAAATTGTATTCTTGACGTATTATAAAGTTTTCTTTATGATTAATATGTGATTATAAAAACAAAAAATTAGCGTTTTATTCATGTTTACGTTTGATAATTTCATTATACCCAAGGTCATGGTTAATTTTTCGTAAATACCCAAATAAATTTATTTACGATATTAAGAGTCTAAAATGCCCTTTAAACCCTAATTAGTTCGAAATTTTTCGTTAACAAAACCTAATGGGTATTTATGAAAAATTTACCAAACGTTTGGTAAAATGAAATTCGTAAACCTATATATGGGTATTTTGCTAATTGACCCTTATAAAATTAGGTGACATGTATTTTTCAAAGATAACAAATTTTTGAAAATATAAAATCAGGTGACAGTTTTTTATTTGAAAAATAACAATAATATTTTTTCTACCCTCTTCCGTCATTCTATCTATAAAAACTTAATTTTTTTATTGCTTTAAACGCTCTGGAACATCTCCAATGAAAGAGTATAATTATGAGGACTTTCACCTTCAAAATGAGAATGAAAAAGTTATCTGGTCCAAAGGAGACCCTAATATTTCCTAATATTGCATGGTATACCTCATTAAATAGAATAAAACGTATAAAATAATGTTACATTCAAATAAAAGAGGGATAAAAATATAATTTACATAAAATTACACTATGGGGAGGCTGAATTTATCTTCTTGTTGCAAGTGTGTTTTGTTTTCACCATAATCCTGATGGGACCGAAATTTCATTCCCAACATCTTGTTCACCCACCCGCCAGCGCCGGCTTTGAAAAACTTGTCTTCCAAATTACATATATATCAATGTTTTTATTTATTTGTTTTAAAGTGATTGGATATTATTTTGTGTTTTGAGACATCTTAATTGTGGGTTTATGTCTTGAAGACGTATTTGGTTTTTCTAAATTTCTCTATTCGAGGTTTAATCATACATATAATCAACGTCACCAATATCAGAATAATATTTTGCGGGAAATAAACACAATTTGCAAAGACTAATTTAACAAATATAAGAGAATTAATAAAATAATTTTAGAAAAAAAGGAATAAAATAGACAAAATAAATGAAATACAAAATCAGATAAACCTTGAACAATACGAACACAAGAAGCATTAATAAATAAACGTCGAAATCCGTTAAAAGGTTTTTCTAAAGATTTTTATCGCTCTTGCACGGGTAAAAAATTAATCAAGAAGTCTCTAAAAATACAAGACAAAGACAATACAACCTTCACCCCAATACTTGACACACTAGAATCACGATCTCAAATTATTAAGTAAACAAACAATTTGAAAGAGAGAAAGAGGAAGCTCCAAATGCATTTAAACGACTGTGTGGTGAACTTGAGCTAGCTTACCCCAATTCTTTTATAAAGAGAAAATTCATTTTTTAGGACTCAAAACTATGGAAAATAACCAGTTTACACTCATCATTTAAGAAATATTTAAAAATGAATTTTTAGACCGAAATCGGACAAAAATACAATTATAAGTAAAACACTTAGTTTTAAGTGATTTAATTGAAAATTTGACCATTAGCCAGTTTTTCATGATTTTTCTTGATAAAACTTATTAAATATTGTCCCTACAGTGATTATTAGGAGTATATATAGTGTATCGAGTTAATTTTGGTTAAATTTAAGTCAGTTTTGAGTTTTAAATTTTAAAAACGATGAACACCTTGAATATCATCGTACGTAAGATGAAAACTTTTGAATTTCATCGTACGTACAATACCGTACGATATTGTACGATACAATATAAATAATAACAAAAAATAACACTTTAGATGTCCATTATTTTAAAAGTAACGTCTAAAGTGTCATACGATGGTGTGTACGATAGCGTACGATGGATACGACACTATCGTACACCATCGTAGAAGATACTTTAGACGTTTTTAAAATACAAAGTGTCATTTTTTTGTTTTATTTTTATTTTTTTGTATCGTATTAGATTGTATGTTATCATACGCACGATGACATTCGAGGTGCTCATCTGTTTTTAAAGCTCCAATCTCAAAATTGGTTTAAATTTAGGGTCTTTTTGTTGTTTACCTATATTTAGGTTTAGTAATTTCATTTTTCACAACATTATGTTTTTTCGCGTAAATACTTATAACTTTTTGTTAATGGAAAATTTAGATTAAATTGGCGTTGGTTTGAGTTCCCGCCTATACATGGCGCTCAAATTCAATTTACAATTAAAAAAATAAAAAAAATAAATTCTAAGGGGCGTGATAATTACTGACGTAATAAGTCATTAACTGACTTGATGTTTACGCATATTTCTCACGTAAAAAGAGAAATATAATAAAACCTTTCAGATTCCAACCGAGTAATAAGGTAAACAAGAGAGATAAATTTGTTTTCCCATTTCAAACACCTTCTCGAACACTATCCATGCAGAACTGATTCTCTCAAACACCATTAACTAATTCTCTTAAACAATATTAACGATTCTCTCAACCAAGAATCTATAGATATGATAATCGTCAAATGTACATAAATGGTGTATGTTGTTTTCCTATTAACTAATTGAATGATTCATTAACAAGTAAAAACATTCTTTTTTTCGTATTTTAATTTTAAATCCATGTAACTAGAAAATGGTATGAACATTTAACAAACGTTTGAAGTGATTTGAATATAGATTTGTAAATATGATGTTTTTACTTGTAAATATAAAGTTTTTACTTTCCGTATCCGACAACATGTTGATAATATGAACTACAATTTTTCTGTAATCGTAAATGACTGGTATTTTTTTAATTTATGAACTCCCATTCTCGGAAAGACATATTCACAGTAATAGTGAAAGGGGTAAGCAGTAAAAAGTGTACGATTTATCTATATTTTTTTACGATATAAATTTTTTTCCGCCACCAAATATGTTTGTTAGTAGACCTTTTTGTGGTTTAACTTTCTTTACGCCACCATGTTTGTTTGTTAATAGAACATGTTTACTGTAAATGGTAATGTAAGCGTTAATGAGTTTGGCTGTTAATGAAACTCCATACAAGATGGGGAGGAAATATGTAACAGCGTCAAGTGCGAAAACGAAACAAAATAACACGGATAAGGTACTATAAATTTATTTGTTAAAAATATGGATTTTGAATTTAACAATAATATTAGAGATTTTGAAATGAGTTGTGTAAACAAGTAGTTGTTGATAATGTTAGATTGGAGATTCATTATTAACCCGAGTCAATGGGATTATCATCAAAGGATAATCGTCCACTCGAGTTTCAGTATACTCCCGCCATTGATAATTTTATTGGAAACAATGCAGAGAATGGATATATTCGAAAACGAACCATTTGCACATTTTCAGCATGTCCGAGGAGATGTGTTACCAAAAAGGTTGACATATTTGCTAATGCTAAGTCAGGTGGAATATGGAAATACAGAGGAGCTGCATTTCAAGATTGGGGGAAAAATCCATCGTTTCGCGATAATTGAATTTTGGCTAATATCAGGTGACCCATCTGTTAATGCTTAAAAATTTGATGTTGAATGCTTGTTAACAGTTATTTTTTTTTATGTGTAGGGCTGAATTGTACACCTTTACCATCTTTTCAAGATGACTTAACAATTGGGAACCCGTTGAAGGATAAAGTTTTCAAAATGAAGGTTACTGCAAAGACAAACTTTCTTTTGTGTATACTTTGAGGTAATTTTGCAGGAAACGATGAGGAACTTGTTGCACTGGTAAATCTGGCAATCGTGGAATTTTTTTTTTGCCAAGGGAGTGAAATGCAACGGTGTCTAACATGTACTTCAAGCTAGCCATGAACAGAGATTTATTTTGTGCTTATCTGTGGGATCGTGTAAGTTTCAATCAATTGTGTGGGTCGCTGAAAAAATGAAGATGTCAGGTAAAATAACAGGTTTCAAAATTAAAGGATTCATACACCCACTTGCTGCATGGGTGTTCAAAATCATGCCAACATTTGAGAAAGAGGGCTACACAAAATTGCCATTGGAAAACCCATTACCAAGGATGTTGAAGTGGTCATATACAAAAGGCCTGGAGTAGAGCGAGATTCTAGCCATAATAAATAGAAATAGGTGAAAGTAATTAACAAATAGTTGTTGCTATAACTGTCAATGATTAATTGTTACTGTTTTAACTGGCAAGTTGAAATCAAGGAAATTATACCAACAGAAGAAGAGAAGGAAATGGGTTCCTTCATAGGAAGGGATGAAGTGAAGAGTCCTGAAAAGGAGGGAGGAAAAACACCCAAAGATTTAAGTAAAGGGAAGGATGAAGTGAAGATACAGAAACTGAGGGAGGAACAATAACCAAAGAGTCAAACAAAGGGAAGGAAAAGGCATCCACGTCTTTAAGTATTGAAAAACCTGTAAACACTAATGAAGTTAAGTTCTTAACAGAGAAACTTAACAAGGCATGTGCTGAAATCGAAAAAATTGAAAGAAATAGTTGACATTTGGTATGCAAAATGTGATTCACTCATGAAAATTATTATAACTTATATCAAGAATGATGGTGTAGGTGATGCAACCCTGGTGGTAACAGTTTCGACAAAGGTATGATATTTCCTGTTTGTAAATAGTTGTAAACAAGTAGTTAATTTCAGAAAAGTAACTGAACAATTTTTTGCAAGGCCAAACAAATGAAGATCCGGTTGAAGACGTCATTGTCAACGCATCCATAGTTGAATTCAAGGGATCGAAGGCTGACAATGTAAACATTAAACATTAAATTGTATTTACAAAAAATTATGTAATTGCAGGAACAAAGGGACACTCCAGAATTTCGTACACGAAAGCAAAAGCGAAAAGTCAATGAAGATCAGCAAACTCTAACAAAAATGGTAAACTTATTAAAATACTAAATAAAAATCGTTTGAAACTTTCAGTTTCGAGCACCACTTCCATCAAATACATCCGATCCATTAGTTGTGATATCGCATCAAGATATTTCACTCTTTTAGGGTTAGACAAGACTGCATGAATGAGCACAGTAATTAAAAAAAATGTGATTCTAGTATTTTTTGTGTCAGCATGTAGATAACTAATTAACAATGTAAACAGGGAGAATTACAGAAGCTGCAAGATGATTGAAATTTTGCTATCAATGACGTTATACGCAGGGATCATAACATCTGCTATGTTGAACATCTACCTCGTGCTAATGTACATACTGTACTACAGACATGAGGAATACAAACACGCCTCAAGAAAATTGGTAAACTGGTTCAAAAGAGGGTATAAATAATTCGGATGTAAATGAACAGCCAATATCGGTAATATTTGTTAGTTAATTACACGTATTACATAGTTTTGAAACTCAATTTAACCACATGATAGCACATTTTATATTTTTTAGGTGCAAATGCAAATTGAAGATGCAGCTCCCGATTGCAAAGGAAGGGTCAAAGAAATTGATTATATATAAGGTATTACAAAAACTAAATCTGTAAACAGTAACAAATAGTTGAATTGATATTGCTGTTAACTGTTATTTTGAAAAACATTTGCAGGTTGCTAATCAGTCAGTTATATTGCTGTTAACTGTTATTATGATATAACATGTCTCATTTCAGGATGAAGGTAAGCATGATGCAATTCATACATAGTGACCTTGACACATAAGAGTTCCTAACTCTCGATGCCTCGTAACCAGACATCATAGATTCTTCCAACAATCATACTAGGATCAATAGTCAGTTGATCTTTAGATTATGAATATTTTCTTTTAAACAAACCGTGAAGAGTTTGCTCACACAAATGTAGATTTGATTAAGGACTATAAGATTATTGAGTATCATAAGTCTTCAATCAAACGAAAAAGGAATGAATAAACATTTCAACTTTTATTAATTTAATCAGAAAATTACAGTAAGGACTTATGAGAGCTTTATATTACATCGATATGCGAATAAATAATCTTCTCGTGGACATATCTGCCAACAAACTCCCACTTGACTCAAAGAAGACGAGTATAGTCCTTCATGCATAATCTGTCTCGATGTTGGTCGAAGACCTTGTTGGATAGGGCCTTCGTGAAAGGATCTTCCAGGTTGTCAACCGTTGAGATATTCTTCACCTCCACGTTTCCACGCTACGCGATCTCTCTAATAAAGTGGTATTTCCTCTCATTATTCTTGGAGTGCTTATGGCTTCTTGGATCCTTTGAGTTCGTAACAGCCCCACTATATTATCACAATTAAGTGTCATGGGCTCGTTGTCATTTGGAACGAATTCCAAATATTTAAGGTATTTTATAACCCATACAGCCTCTTTGGATGCTTCACAAGCAGCCATATATTGTTCTTCCATGGTGGAGTCGGCAATGCAAGATTGCTTGATACTCCTTCAAACAACAGATACACCATTTAGGATGAACATAGATCCTGAAGTGGATTTCCTAGAATCCCTATCTGCCTGAAAGTCGGAATCGGTATACCCCGTCATAGTCAGATCAGTACCTGAATATGTAAGCATCAAGTTCCTAGTTCTTCGAAGATACTTAAGAACATACTTAACAACAGCCTAGTGTTCGGGTCTAGGATTTGATTGGAAACGGATAAGTACGCCAATGGCGGAACATATATTCGGTATTGTGCACAACACAGCATACATGAGACTTCCTATGCCCGAGCATAGTGAATCTTTCTCATGTCCTCAATCTCTTGTGCAGTCTTGGGAGGCTGATCCTTAGAGAGTGAGACACGGTGTCTAAAGGGGTTTGGCCGATCTTAGATTCTTGCATAGTGAAGCAATCCATCACCTTATCTTTATAAGATGCTTGGGGGCGCAATATGGTCCGATTCTTTCAATATCGAAAGATCTGAATCCCCAGAATGTACGCACTTTCACCTAGATCCTTCATTTTAAATTTCTTTGCTAACTATATTTTAACCTCAGATAATTACCCACGTCATTACCAATGAGTAATATATCATCGACATAAAAAACCTGAAAAACAACCTCGCCCTTGTGCATTAATTTGTAAACACAAGGTTCATCTATTGACTGTTCAAAACACAACCCTTGATCTCTTAACCACCTTCCACGAAACCCTTTGGTTGAGCCATGAAAATGCGCTCGTCAAGATTGTTATTCAAAAAGACAATCTTGACATCCACTTGCCAGATCTCATAATAAAGAGCGACAACTATGAATAGAAGTATGCGGATGGATTTAAGCATTCGACAGGCAAGAAGGTTTCTTCATAATCTATACTTTCCTTTAAGGTGTAACCCGTATCCACTAGTCGTGCTTTGAACGTCTCAACGTTCCCATCCAGACCCATTTTCTTCTTATAGATCCACTTACAGCCTACAGGTTTAACCCGTTCAGGTACGTCTACAAGTTTTCAGATTTTGTTGACATACATCGGTAAGTGTTGTACTAAAAAGCTTCGGTAATCAGTGTTGTACCTTTCCCTTTAGTCTAGATGTAAGTAGGACAGTTCCTACACAAGAGTCCTTCAGTGGTGTGAAACTCTTTCATTACCTCGGTAACATTGTACCCAAGCTTATTCATGGAGTAGTTCAGCTTGAAAGTATCAAAAGATTCAGGGAGTGTTTCAAAGATCATATCTATTTTGGTATCTCCATCAATATCAAATCCAAGGATTTCTATTTCATTGAGATAACTTATGATCATCATCATGTGTTCTCTGAGAGGAGTCCCGGCTTTCATACGTTAGTTCGTAAACTGTCGATCGGCTTGTTGTCTAGCCTGACTCCCATGCTCTCCTATCATCTCATGGAGATTGTAGAGAATTTTTTCGGCCGAATCAACATCACGATGTTGTTGTTGCAACACATTATTCATTGATGATAAAATTTAGCACGTCGTAGGATCCAGGCCGGTAGGGTGTCATTATCCTCTTGAGTCGAATCATTATTCATTTCACAAGGACATGGGGTGGTGAGTACCCGTTTGTGCTTGTCCATAGAAAGCGCGATGTCTAGGTTACGTTTCCAACCTACGTAATTTTCCAATTGTGACTTTATTCGAGGAAATGATAGTAGAGAGAGAGTTTAGAGACATATTTCTGAAAGTTGAAACAATTTATGATTAGTCTTTGGTTTAGAATTTTAAGTTTTTAAGTATAATATGAAAATTCCAAAGGTGTTATGAACAAAAAAGGCACTTTACTCCTTCGAGGGAAGGCCGCAAAGAGTCGCTTTTCATAAGTAAATGACACATCTATAATGCATAGTCATAATGTCAATACATTAGTGTTTGACTAGCCACCTTATAAAAAAGTTTGATCACTCAAATCTTTTCACAGGGCCTCGAGCGATTGAGTCTTATTGTGTAACCAACCACTTAGTTCAAAAAATCTTCTTTGAAAAAAATCCACCAAGGGGAAGCCTTGTCTCATTGTTTCACTTTTGAATGTAGCTCCACAAGCAATGTTAAGAGCAAAGCGCCGTTAAGTACTCTCATTAAAGAGAGGACCTTGATGGTGAGTCATAGCCTGGCGACTTTTGTACTTATTATTAGTGTTGGGGATCGTGGGTTGCAAACAACAAGTATAACCCTTCCACTTAGTTTTTAGAATTGGCAGATCTTCTCTTGTACGTTTGGAAACATGTTTCCTTGAGTAAATAGAGATAGAGTGGAACACTAGAAAAGAGCCCTAAAATTGATATTTGTGAGTGGAGTGCAGTGTTAATGCACTAAGGCACAAGGAACGTGTTAAGATCTTTTTCTAATTAATTTTTCCAAAGGAAAGTGTGTGAGATACAAAGTCTCCCTTTTTCACTAGGAAGTTTTGAGATTCTAAATCTCCCTAAAATTAATTTCTTTGTCTCTTGTCATCTTCCTTCATGACATCTACATGGTGGTTGAGTGCGTGAACTTTGAAAAGCCTGAGTTGCATCAAGAAGAGGGGAAGAACTTAGGAGTCGCAAATCCATATTAAAAATCATGGAATTAAAAGGTCATAAATGATACATACGGTATCCGATTGAGCTGAAACCAATTGCATTGGATAGCTAACATCCGTACATTTAATTTGGTTCAACAGCCACTAATCTTCAATCTCCGAGCTTAAATTTATGCCCATTTTACTGAGTGATAACAACTTGTTCAGAAATTGGAAAAAAATTAAAACGAACGTCGGATCAAGGTGTTTGAGAAAAGAAGTTTATTCAAGTGTTTTAATTATTTGTTTGATTTCAATTTCATTTTATGTTAATATATTAATTATTTACACAAAATTAAACAATCAACATAATATAGAACATTATATAATGAATTTAAACTAGTGTTGGGATTGGTGTCCACAAAGGAGATATTAGACATTATAAATACTTTTGTATTTGTTTTTTTGTTGAAACATTAAAGAAAATTAAATATTCATTTTTGATTTAGTTTGTGTTTATATATATTTGCTACGATCAGAAACTGTCATCAACAATAAAGATGCTAAGTACAGACTTGACAAGGTAACCCCTTGTGACTAGCGTAAAATAACTGTTGACAATCTAAAGATCGATAGGGCAATCGAATCTGATTAATGATTTTTTAAATGAATCATGATATCTTATCTTGGGATATATAGCGTTGGGACTCTGTGTTTCATTCTTACTATCTTACAGAAGATATTGAACAAGACCTGTGATACTCTGAAGCTCGAGATAAAACCGTGTAATCACTCAAAACTTCAAGATCACGTATTTCGGTACTTACCTAAATCCTGAAGTGAATGCATAATCGATATGACACTTTATAACATTTTATTTGTAAATGGGCAATGGCTAATTGGAGTTGCATGTGCCCCGACAGTTGGTGTCATAACGTTGTTATAATGGATTTTGTGATTCACAGATACGTAATTCTGTTGAAACAATTTCAATGCATTAGTATCACATTGTTCTTTGTTATGAGAGTGTGAATGAATAAACTAGGCCTGGTATTCATCGAATAAAACATTTTTTGAATAAACCACGTGACATGTAAAGACATCTCACTATATGTTTTTCTGATTCACAAATAACAAAGGAGTTGGTGAAATAATAACTTAGGGGTAAAATGGTAATTTTACATTCCTTTGGGTTACTGACACACATGAAGGGTAATATCGTAAAATACTCCGCGGATCGTGTGAAGAATTGTTTCGTCACATCTAACGGAAAATAAACGCATATGAACTTAGAGAATTTCAATATTAGTCCTTTAGTGGAATCGATTAATATTAAGAATTAGAAGACAAAAAAAGTTTGTGAACTTTTAAATCCGATCTTTATTCTAAAGTTTCGTTCATATGGGTCCATTAGGTTTCAATGATAGATTCTCGGACAAGATTTATTGAACTATAACGATTTGATTTTCTCATTGAATGTAAATTGTTATTTACACTAAGAGAATAATTTCTAATTAATTGAATAAATAAATAGTTATTTATTATTACATTTATTTCATGAATCATATTATGTTATTATATGAATAATAGTGTATTTTGATGATTCAAATAAATAAAAGATGAAAATACATATTTTCTCATTTCGTACTACTTTGAAGAGTATGAAAATAAATAATGACTTGTCATTAAATAAATTAGAAGTTCTAAAGTATTTAAATATTATTTTAGAAATAAACCAAATATATTTTTTTGGAGAATATTGATGAAAATACTCGGCCATAATTATATAATTCGGTTGAGTAATTAATTTTTGAAATTCATTTAAAAGGAAAATAGGCTTAAGTTTGACTGATGGGTTTGACTTAGATAAATCTCTCTCTCTCTCTCTCTCTCTCTCTCTCTCTCTCTCTCTCTCTCTCTCTCTCTCTCTTTCTCTCTCTCTCTCTTCTATATATATATATATATATATATATATATTTAAAGGAGTTTTTCAAGAACCCTAACAAACCTTAACCCTACAAAATTCTCGGCCAAATCCCCTTCCCCTTGTGTGTGTGTTGGCGAGAGTTTTAGAGAGAGAGAGATCAAGAAATAGTTTCTTGATTTTTTGATTCGTGTTTGAGTGATTCTCTTTGTTCTTCTTTGTTCAATTGAAGAGCACACCCTCTTAATATCACCCAAACCCGAGCGTTGAATGTTCTCGTGGTGTTTGAGTGACCTTTTCCTTTGCAGAGAATCGGCCAAAAACGCGAAGAACACGAGCGAGACGCGACGAGACTCATTTCAGCCTCTCAGCGGCCGGACAGCCTTCGCCAGAACTGATCTCTCGCCTGACAGGTGCGTCTCACATGCGCATGTGCCACTACGCATGTTCCACATGCCTCCAGCTCGAGCCACTCCTCCGGCCACGTGTCCTAGCCCCTGTCCACCTAGATGCACAGGTCCCGCAGTTCCAGCGACTCATAGGAACTCGCAGGCTCAAAGGCCAATCCTAACATGCCGGCCAGCCTCCATTCCGGCGGGACAAACTCTCTAATCCCTGGAGGCAGCTTCTAGGAATCAGACGAGGTGCTCTGATGATAGCTAACAAAGCACGAGCTTTTTATACAGCCTCTAATGTGAGTCTCCTAAACGAATTGGATCTGCGATTGAATTATATAAATTGTTTATAGGTTGTTAGATCGTTTATTCAATTTGTTGTCAATATGCTTAGAATAAATTGTTTATTAACATGTTAGTAATTTTTAATGCCTAGGTTGCTTAATATGTTAAAATGTGTTTAATGTATTTTTAGATCTTATTATATATTTCCACCACATATTGATGTGTTATATAATAATATTAATTTAACGTTATTTAAGTTCCAACGACTAGAAATTCAATAAAGCTATGTCTACCAAATTTCAAACTAGTCAAAATACTATTTTTTTTATTATGCTAAACATAAAATATTTTAAACTGATTTTAATGAGTTTATATAGGATTCCGAGCTTGTATAAATCAACATGAAGACATTGAATAAGACATATGACACTTTGACGTTCGAACTAAAACCGTTAAATCACTCGAAACTTCAAAATCACAAATCAGGGGTATTTTGGTAATTACCTAAATGCTAAAGTGAATACATATTTTCTTGGGACACTTTATGACATTTGATTAGCTAATGGGAAATGTCTAAATAAGTTTTCATAGACGAGACGATTGCTGTCATAATGTTGTCTCGTTGAATTATTTGATTCACATATATGGAATTTGTGTTTTAAGAATTTTTTGGCAATAGTATCACACCATACTTTGTTATTAGAAGTGTGATCGAATAAATCGGGCCTGATATTCAATGAATAACACATTCTACGAATAAAACATGTGAAGAATAATAACTCTTGGGTAAAACGATAATTTTACATTTCGCTTAGTTAATGATACACATAAAGGATAATATCATAAAATACACCATGGATCGTGTTAAGAATAGTTTCTTCACATCGAATGGAAATATAAACGCATGTGAACTTAGAGATATTCAATAGAAGTCTTTCAATGGAATCGACCAATAATTAGAATTAAAATTCATGAAAAATTTGTGAACATTTCTGCCCGTACTTTATTTTAAAGTTTTGTTCGTGTGGGTCCATGAGGTCTCAATGATAGATTTTCAGACGAGATTTTAGTGAACAAGAATAAGTTAATTTTCTCATTAAATGTAAATAGTGAATTATAATATGATGATTAAATAAATAATTGGTTATTTTAATTATGTTTATTTTATAAGTCGAAGTGTATAATTATATTGATAATAATACAACTTTGGGATTTAACTAAATAAAAGGTGAAAATAAACGATTTATCATTTCGTACTTGTTTGTACAATATGACGAGGATTGATGACATGTCATTAAATCAAAGAGATGTTGTAATTTAATTAAATATTATTTTAGAAATAAATCAAATAAGTTTGGGGTGAAGTTTAAACATGATTTTCGGCCATAGATGTGTTGGAATTTATATAGGATTTAAAAATTAATTATCATATCATATAAAAAATTATTTTTAACACGTGTAAAACCATTTTAGTACCTACACAAAGTGAATGAACATGTTGTAAATTAAAGCTTGTAATACACATGAAAAATACTTATTACCTTTTTCTTGTTACTTGATCTTGGAGACTCTTCTCGTATGAAGATCCTAGGTTGCCTGTCGCTGCTTCTCGTCTTTGAATTCTCGAGCAACCAAGAAAGTTTCTACCACCAGAGTCTTCGAGCGGTTGAAGAGTTTTGTGAGTGGGTACTATTAAATAATATGAACCAAGAAGAAGTCTTAGATCATATGCTAATTCTCTAGATCGAGTAAGGATCTAGGTGCCAAAATAAAAGAGTATTTTAGAGAGATAGGGAGAAGGTTGGTCGGCTAGAAAAGAGAGAGCACGACCAATAAACTTATTTTCACATCTCTATGTGAGGCTCTATTTCTGGGAGAAAAAAATACAACAAGGGGTAATTACCCTTTCTTATTGTGTATTCATGACACAATATTTGAACTCCCTTTCTCTTCTACATGGTCGGCCACCCTTTGTCATAAGTGAGGGAAATTTGTTTCCTCACTTAGCACATTTGTTTCATTCTGAAATCAATTCATTTTCTCTTTTCTTTTGGTAAGTTACCAATATAAAATAATGCACCAAATAAAAATAGATATTTCTCTATCTTACTTGATATATTATGGCCGACCACATGGTTGTCTAGAGATACATATTTATTTCATAATTTGTTCATAACAAAATAAGGAAAAAGCCTTCACATTATTTCCCATACAATAACATGTCACAAAATTTAATTCACTGAACTTTGAAAACCAATTTTCAGCAGTGTGACTTTCAATGAATTTGTGAAAAATTTCAAAATCTTATTTTGACATTTAAAATGTTATTTTTCACATATATCAATTATCCTTAAGGAGGAAAATGTCCTTTAGACCATTTTCGGAAAATACGTCTAGTTGAACAATTGAACTTATTTTGACTTAACTTCTAGTGTAACAAACTCTACCCTTATGACTTGTGATAGTGACCTCATGGGCCCAAGTGAACAAAGCTTTAACTAGGAATCTTGGACTCAAAGTACACAAACTCTCACAAATCTAGTTTAATGTCAACTGACTCCACTAAAGAGTTGACACTGAAAATCTCTCGGTTCAAATGAATTAATTTTCTACTAAAAAATATAATTATTTGTGATGAACGGACCCACTGAATATTATCGAATGATTACCCTTCATGAATATCATCAACTAGATGAGATTTATAAAATTACCATTTTACCCTTTTAGTTGTTATTTCCTCAAGTCCTTTGTTACCTGTAAATAAGTTATAAACAATGTATTGGCGAGGAGTTAACAAGTCACATTGTTTCATCCAAGTAAAGTCGCTACTTAATTTTGGAGACCGTGCGGTTCATTTATTCACAATCCAAGTAATAAAGCATGATGTGATATACATTGAATTTCAGCAATCTTATACGTGAATTTCATATCTATGAGAACTTCACAAAGTATATGCATGTCAACTTCATGATCAATACATCACTAATAGAGCGCATCTAGTTCACAGGCTTGGATCTAGATTCTAACTTTCTCAAATGAATATATTAAAGGTATGAAATGACATGTCTCATTCAGGATTAAGGTAAGCATGATGAAATTTATACACAATGACCTTGAGGCAGAAGAGGTTAAATGGTTTGATCTTCCATTGTCTCTAAAGGTGCACTGGGCAATTCAGTATCTTCGGAAAATACACTGGAAGAACTATAGAGTTTCTAACTTTGTATGCCTTATAACTAGACATCATAGATTCTTCCAACAATCATACTAGGGTCAATAGTTAGTTGATCTTTAGATTGTGAATATTTTTTTTTAAGCAAACCATGAGAGTTTGTTCACGCAAATCTACATTTATCTCTTCATACATTGTTAGGTTTGATTAAAGACGATAAAACTATTGAATATCATAAATCTTCAATCAAACCAAAAAGGAATGAATGAACATTTCAACTTTTATTAATTTAATCCGCAAATTACAAGAAGGACTTATAAGAGATTTATATTAAATCAATATGCAAATAAAAAATATTCTTGTGGGCATCTATGCCAACAAGATGATGATTTATGGGCTGGAAAATTGTTTAAAACATTAGAAATGATTAGTGGGATGAAGTTTGGGTAATGAGCTTAACTTAATCTAGACTCGTTATCTCTTAGTAAATAGACATGAACTCCACTCTCCTCCTAACCTAATTATTAGGGGACGAAATCACCTTCTAGAGAGAGAGAGAGAGTCTCCCCCTTTGGCGAATTATCCCTAGAGAGAGAGAGATTGTGAAATTTTCAAAACCCTAGCCGAATTTGGTCACCTTGGCTGAACCCTAGATGTAGAGAAAAAAGTGTTCTCGCTTCGTCTATTATTTTTTGAGTGATCATTTCCTCATCCTTCTTCATAGGAGATCCTACCCTCTTAATCTCATAAAGATTCGGAGATCTTTTCATTGATTTCATTTCGTGGTTGTTTGAGTGACTTCAAGGATCAACCGAGATTTTTACAGAGAGGAATTTTAGAGGCCGTCCAAACAAGGAGACACTCCTGCGGAATTCCGACTCAAGTGTAGCCTCATGCGCGTGCAAAGGAGCTATCGGCCCAGGGTTGGACTTGTGGCTTTGGTCCGGATCTTGCAGATCGAAGACGGAGAGGAGGCTCGAGAATTTGTCGATGACAACCGTAAATTCTCTTATATACGTTCTTGTTTTCAACTCTATAATTAGTTATAAGATTATGACTGTGTCTAGATTGATTATTTCCATGGATATTGAATATGTTACGAAATAAGTTTCACAAATTAGATTGAAACTTTGAAATTCCGCCATAGTAGATATGTTTCATTATTTAATATGTTAATTGCTAACCTATTTCCAACCAAATTTTCTCTTTATAAAAGTTAGTCAACATGCTTATCCATTTTTCTAATATATTCCCAGAACAAAATGCCATATATCTAGTGTACGTGGTACTTTTGGTTGTCTACACTCATTCAAACCCATATCTTCCTCTGAGATGAAGTAAACAAGTTTATAGAAAGAGAAAAAAGTTACACCATGGTTTCACAATTCGAATTCATGGAAATAACACTCGATTACTAATAATTTCCTAGTAATACTCACGATATTTATCACCTAATCTTTTGCGAGCATCTAACAACTTGAATTTATGACATAATTTTATCTCTCGATTTTTGCTTCTAAAAAATATGATAACCATTCAAAACAAAAATATTCATGCAACTCTATAACAATTTATCTCTGTCTAACATGAGAATGTAATATAGAAAATCAATTGTAGGGGTATGAAATTAACCTTTTTTTGAAACTTTTATAATTGAGCCCGTTGAAAGCCCAAATCTAAATTCCTTCTCGGTAAGACCCATTAGACGAAGTTTGGCCAATCAACCAAAGTTTGGGTCACTAAACGAAGTCATCATGTCCGACTTGACAAAATATTCAGTCTTTGGAGTGAATTTCGCCGCAAAGACCGGATCTAAGACACATTGAAATCTTCATCCTCGATAGCGACATGCGATATGGTGACTTCATCGACGATCCCGACAACTCGTGTTCCAAATTCATCATTCCATCTTTAATATAAATATAAATAGATTAATTCCCGAGATAATTATCATTGTTGTTATTATTATCTTTGTTATCGTTGATTCTTGTAATTTCATTACTTCGCTCGTCAAGCTGCTTTGTATTATTTCTGATATCAATAAAGTTCGTAATTCGATTGATTTTATATATTTTTCTTTAAATATTTGATATTATATTACGTCTTACCGAGATCCACATTGTCAAATTAAAATCGTGCAAACTATATTTTATTTTGTTTCGTGAATATGGCACGATTCAAGATTTTGACTCGAGACCCAGAAGCATATTGTGAATTTCTTAAGATTAACGGTCACGATGTTGGGATTGGTGCCCACAAAAGAGATATTAGAAATTATAAATATTTTGTGTTTGGTTTTTGCTGACACATTAAATAAGATTAAATATTCATTCTTGATTAAATTTGTGTTTATGTATGTTTGCTACGCTCTGAAACTGTCATCAACGAAATGGGTGCTAAGTACAGACCTGACAAGATAGCCATTTTATTACTAGTTTAAAAGATTAGTTCGCAATTTAAAGATCGATATGGCAATCAAATCTGGGTAATAATTGTTTGAATGAATCATGATATCTTATCTTGTGATATAGAGAGTTGCGACTCTGTGTTTCATTCTTAATATCTTACAAAAGATATTGAACAAGACCTGTGATACTCTGAAGCTCGAGATAAGACATGTGATCACTTGAAGCTTCAAGGTCACATTAGGGGTATTTTGATACATACCTTAATCGTGAAGTGAATGCATAATCGATATAACACCTTATGACATTTGATTTTTCAATGGGGAATGGCTAAATTGAAGTTGCATCTGACCCGGTGGTTGGTGACATGACGTTGTTATATAGGGTTATTAGTATCACGCTATGCTTTGTTATGAGAGTGTGAATGAATAAACCAGGCCTGGTATTCATCGAACATAATATTTTTTTATTAAAACATGTGACATGTAAAGACATATATCAGTCTATGTTTTTCTCATTAACAAAACACAAAGGAGTTAGTGAAATAATAACTCAGGGGTAAATCGGTAATTTTACATTCCTCTGAGTTACTGATACACATGAAGGGTAATATCGTAAAATACTTCGTGGATCGTACGAAGAATTTTTTTGTAACATCAAATGGAAAATAAACACATATCAACTTAGAGAGTTTCAATATTAATCCTTTAGTGGAATAGACTAATATTAAGAATTAAAATACGGAAAATGTTTGTGAACTTTTGAGTCCGATCTTTATTCTAAAACTTCGTTCATATGGGTCCATTAGGTCCCAATGGTAGACTCTCGGACGAGATTTATTGAACTAGGACGATTTAATTTTTTAAGTATTTATTATTAATATATTTAATGAATCATATTATGTTATTATATAGAGAATAATATATTTTGATTATTCAAATAAATTAAAGATGAAAATTAATATTTTCTCATTTCGTACTACTTTGAATAGTATGAAAATAATTAATGATTTTTCATTAAATAAATGAGATGTTCTAAAGTAAATACATGAAATGAAATTTTTCGAGAATGCCATGGACATCACTCGGCCATAATTAAAGAATTACTTCTGAAATTAATTTTTGAAATTCATTTAAAAGAACAACGGGCTCAGGTTTGACTAATGGGTTTGACCTAAGAAAATCCCACTTTATCTCTCTACTTACAGGTTTTTTTGAAACCCTAATAATCCTAACCATAATGACAATACTCCGCCAAGTCCCTCCCATGTGTGTGCTTGTGTTGGCCGAGGGAGTTAGAGAGAGAGATCAAGAAATATTTTCTTGATCTCCCGAACGTTCACGAGTGATCCCGAGTGTTCTTCATTGTTCAATTGAAGAGCCCACCCTCTAAATCTCCCCAAAACTCGAGAGAATTATCATTGACTCTTCTCTTGGTGTATGAGTGATGTTTTAGTTGCAAGGGTCCAGTCGAAAAGCGAAGAAATGGAGCAAGATGCGACGAGGCTCATTTCAACCATCCTGCCAGCCGGATTGCCTTCACCGGACAGGATCAGTCGCCTGACATACAGGCCTCTCGTGCGCCCTAGCCACCACAGGAGATCCACGCACATCCAACTCTATCCATTTCTCCAGCACCTCGCCCTAGCCTCCTTCTACCTTGGTGCACAGGTCCCAGAGCACCAGCGACTCCAGGAATCCACAGACTCACATGCCATTTCCTACCGGCCGGTTAGAGTCCATTCCGGCGTGCCGGACAGCCCATTCTGGCGAGGCAGATTCTTGGAATCCGTAGGGCGCTCCGACGTTAGTTAACAATGCATGAGGTTGTTTACAACCTCATATGTAAGTCTCCTAAACAAATTGGATATGCGATATAATTTTCTAAATTTGTTTATAAGTTAGTGTTGGAATAGGTCTAAGGTTAAGAAAAAAAATATCATTAACACATTAATGGTGAAATAAAAAAAATTATTTACTATAAAAAAACATTTTTTTACTAGCCTAGGAAAAGTGCATGAACACGTTTATATTTAAAAACATGATTTAAATACTTGAATACTAACATTTTGCTTGTTGCTTGATCTTGGAGTCCCTTCTTAGATGACGATCCTTCTCCTTGTCTCGCTTTCCTCTTTGCATTCTCGAGCAACCACAAAATTTTCTACCACTAGAGTCTTCGAGCGTTTTCGAGCGTTTGAAGAGTTTAATGAGTGGCACTATTAAACAATATGAACAAGAAAAATTCTTAGATCATAAGCTAATTCTCTAGATTAAGTGAGGATCTAGGTGCCAAAATAAAAGAGTATTTTAGAGAGAGATGGAGAGAAGTGGTCGGCTAGAAGAGAAAGAGCAAGACCAAAAAGTTTATTCCCACATCTCTATGTGAGACTCTATTTATAAGAGAATGAAATACAAGAAGGGTAATTACACTAGTAGAAAAACTAGATCTTACAACCTTTAAATAGGGTGTGGAATTTTTCCACAACCCTTAATAAGGGGTATGGAATCAAGAGTTGTGGAATTTCCCACAACCCTTAAACTTCAGTTGTAAATTTCTTTTTTTTAACATCATGCGCCGCGGCCACCCTTTACGGCGCTGCGGTCCGATCATATGTAGCCGTAGCGTCCTTGTCTAGAGAGTGCATCCCCTAAAAAATAATGGATAAAACCCCAGAATACATGCACAATCAATCTAAAAACAGAAATCATCATATACATTCAAAATCATCCGAAAAATAAACATTCAATATCACAAAATGTAACTAAGCATCACATTCAATAAATGTTTGTACATAGTTAATCCACTCTTCTCTTACTCTCTTTATATGCAAAGTTGTATACGTATTTTTGTTTTCTAATCTACTTATACCTCCTACATCTATTTCTCGCATATAACATAAAACAAAATATCCACATTCTGTGTTACCGCTTTGTCTTGGCGCGGCCGTTGACCTTATGTATGTTGATTGCCCGTGACCAAGAGCGTCTTTGTTTTCAAATTTGAAATTTGAAAACACCCTAAATTTGAAAACACCCTACAAAACAAAAAGTATGAGTATCTTTTATAACAAACATTCAATATATAAGTAAAAAAATTACCTTTTTTATCAACGAAACTAAGTCTTGTGGAATTGATTTATTCAACGGGTCAAAAAACATCGCACAATCTTTCCACAAGTCAAGGACAACAAGCATCCAATGAAAGTTTCGATTGTACGGTATGAAAACTAGTTGCCCAACAATACATCCTCGCACCGCATTTACGACCTCTTTGACTTGTGTCGACAAATGGTAATCTTCGTCATTTGTAGACATGTGAGAAGCTAACGCCGCATTTACAAAGACAAATTTCTTCTTCAACTTTGCCATCGATGCGCGTATACATCTATATTTCAAATTATTCAAAAAGTTCAAACACTCAATATTCAATCATCAACATTAAAAAGATATTCATGAAAGAAACAAGTACTCCATGTAAAGCAATATTCTTAACGCCCCAATTTCCGAAAATTGTAAAAATTCGGAAATATCGTCAAATCCCAACATAATCGGTATAGCAGAGATTGTTGGACAACCGTTGAATTGGATAACATTTCCTCATTTCGTTCGCATATTGAGCGAGCAATTTAAACTTGGGATTTATTACCTTGTAACCATTTAAACTTTGAATTAATTATCTTATGATTAATTTGAACAATCAATACATACTAAAGAGTAGGTTAAAATATATTACCTTGTAATTAATTCTCTTGTTATCGTCGGGAGTAGGTTGACTCATAGAATCGAGTTTCGAGCATTTGATATATGGCCCGCGACTCTCTTTTGCCGTAGTCTCTGTTTCTATTAATCGTGGCGGCCACGAGACAAAACCCCCATTCCATCTTCTATGGTTAGAGCTTCTTCGGTGGAAATTGGCAATTTGGCTTTTTTAACCAAAACGCCAAAAACGCTCACACGTGCATTTCCTTCCTCCAAAGTGGAGAAGTGAATTCCGCCCTCGTTAGAATATACTCGCCCATTTGCAACATGGATTGTGTTTCCTTTCACGATATCGTCAATGTAGAGAAAACGCTCGACACTTTCATTCGAATACGGTGTCACCGGTGTGGTTGGATTCAATAAGCAACTAGCCCGAACACTAATTGGTTTTTCCACAATAATCAGATCGACTTTCAGACGTTTATGTATATCGTCATGTCCTATGAAAATCACCGATTTAATACCGAAAACAAGAAAACTTTTGAAGTAAATAAATAAGCATAAGATTACGTAAAGAGATGACCTCTTCGACGACCTCTTCAACGACTTCGTGTATCTTAGCCTTCTCTTCATCACCAACGCCACTCGCATTGATATTATCTTCAACTCGATCAACACTAGCTTCTCCAACACTTATACCACCACGGCCATTAACCGCCTTCAACATTTCATTTTTAAACTCCATTAACTCGAGACGCATTTCGAGCCGCATCTTATTAAGTTCTTCGTTTGGGGTCGGAGGAACAAAATACTTGAAACGCTTGGTAACATGTTTGGATTGACCGCAAACATATTTCTTTGTTCCCATGTCTTCTTGCAAGATACTTTTTCCCGCTTCCGGGATGAAAGTACCTTCGGTAGCTTATTGAGATAATATTTGCTACATATTATAATAATTTGTAAATAATAATAGTAAAAATATAACTTACATTATTAAAAAAGTTTACAATTGATGTTCCCATTAGTCGATCTTTGTCATTCTTGAACTCTTTTCCGTCTATCCCGTCTTTCTTACTGGAGTCAATCCATAATTCTTCTAACGTTGTCCATTGCCCGGTTTCGTCGTGATATTAATTAACAAGTAATCATATTATTCATATATTAAATGTTAAAAAACGAGTACAAAATAAATAACTTAAACTTGTTGATCTAGTTTTCGATATCCATCTCGGCTATATCGAGCTTTGTATTCCACGTTAGCGGAAATAGTTTTCCCTTGCTCCAACATTTCTTGAAAATTGCGCTTCGTCTATACTCAACAAACTTCACCCAATCTTCCTCGGTGATACTCGTGTAAAATTTTAAAACACTACTGGGTTTAACGAGTTTGGTTCATTGATTTTGTCTTTGATAAGATCGTGATATGACTCGGGACGAAATAGTTTTGTGACTTCTCCTACTCTCATGAGGCAATCATGCTTATGTTCTATTGGAATCGAAAATCCTTCACATATTTTGTTCCAAATCCTCTCTTTTAATTGATCTTTCTCTTTTAATCTCCAATCACGGGTCGAAAGTGGAACATATTCCCTAGCTAATACGCCAAAGTAACTTAACAACACATCACCTTCCTTACCCCTTGGTTGGCCTTTGGAATCTAATTCTATCGTGATTTTTCTACCGAGACTTCTAATTTTATTAACACGACTCATAAAGTGTTTCTTCTCTTTCCTTTCTCATCGGGATTTAATGCTAATAGTCGTCTAGGTTACATTTTAATACCGTCGCTAGAAGTAGTAGTAGTTGTAGTCGATATTGAATCTATAAACATAATTCAACATACAATTTCAAACACAAAATATATATCAATGTCAACCTAAACTAGTTATCCATTCCAAACACAAAATATATATCAATGTCAACCTAAACTCTTTATCCATTCCAAACACAAAATATATCTCAATGTGAATATAAACTAATTATCAATTTCAAACTAAAAATAGTAATAAAACAAACTAACCATGGAGGGGCGGAGGTGAGAGAGAGACAACGCAGTGAAGGAGTGAGGGAGTAAGAGAGGGAGGAGAGAGGGAGAGGGCAGAGTGAGGGAGTGAGAGAGGGAGGATAGAGGGAGAGGGAGGAGTGAGGGAGTGAGAGAGTGAGGGAGAGGGAGAGGGAGTAAGAGGGTGAGAGAGTTAGGGAGGGCGTGTGAGGGAGTGAGAGAGTGAGGATGGAGTGAGAGAGTGAGGGAGGGAGTAGAGATGGAGAGGGCGGAGTGAGGGAACGAGAGGGAGCAGGAGAGGGAGTGAGATGGTGTGGGAGAAGGACGTCGGAGTGAGTGTGAGGGAGGTCGGAGATTTTGAGTCGCCGAAGAATAGAGGTTTGAGAGAGAATGGGTGGGGGTTTGAGAGAAAATGAGAGTGAAAATGAAGAATGAAAAAGAAGAAGTTGAAAGTTGGTTTTGGGCAAAATTTGGGCGGGGTTATTAAAAATTTGAAGTTTTTCCAAAATTTAGATATCCCACAACCCTTAAGGGGAAGGGTTGTGGGAGCGGCGCTGCGGCGAGGGCATACAGGGGCCGCGGCCCCGATAAACCAAGAAACTGGGGCCGCGGCCCTGTAAGGCGTAGCCGCGGCGCCGTATACTTCCCGAGACTAGGAGCTCTCGGGAACTCCACGATGCCACGGAGATGGAAAACAAGGCCGCGACACTTTGTTTCTGGGTTAATCCGCGCCGCGGCCTTGTGGGGGTATCGCCGCGGCGCCAATCCCATAATCCTTCCCAAAGGGGTCCACAACCATTCCGAGAAGGGTTGTGGGAGCAGCGCCGCAGCGATATCCAACGGGGGTCGCTGTGCCGCTTACCTGGACTGGTCTAAATGCGTTTTTACTCGTGTTTTGCAGTTAGATCTCTCAAAACTTTAGTCGAAAAAACACTACAAACAACATTTCGACTCATTCTGTGTCATCATCGTTTACAACTCACAACCATACATATAATTCTTGTAAGTTCCTCTTTAACTTGTTACAAAATTGAGTATTTTTTGATTTTTTATTAGAAATCTAATATTTCTTGTTATAATTAGGGTTTTTCTAAGATGGCGAGATAATGGATATGGGAGAATAGGTTAAACAAGGTATATCAAAATGGTGTAAATGAGTTTTGTGAATTCGTAAAAGAGAATGCCGGTGATGTGGAATCAATTCGTTGTCCTTGTGCGAAATGTGGAAATTATAGACATTTTTCTCTCCATATTGTTCGAACTCATTTGTTGGTTTACAGAATAATGACTTCTTACCAAGTATGGTATTATCATGGTGAGGAATTTCATCCTACGATAAATAATAGAAATGATGATCTTCAAGATGATGACTTTGATGATATGTGTGGGATGATAAATGACTTGGAGAACAATTTTGTGTAATGGCCGGAATTGTTGGAGTCGATGATGAATGATGCAGAGACACCATTATATGAAGGGTGTACAAGTTATTCGAAGTTATCATTTTTAGTTACTTTATTTCATTTGAAAGCGTCGGGTGGGTGGACAAACACTAGTTTTACTCTATTGTTGGAAACACTCAAAGAAGCATTTCCAAAAGACAATAAAGTTCCGCAAAAGTATGTACGAGGCAAATAAAACTTTGGGCACATTGGGTATGAAGTACGAGAAATTCCATGCGTACCTAAATGATTGTGCTTTATATAGAAATGAGTATGAAGATCTAGATGAATGTCCGAGGTGCAAAGAGTCAAGGTGGAAAAAAGGTAAATTGCCACGTGACGGGGTTAAAGGAGTTCCAATCAAGGTACGTACATAATAATTACTTGTTTTACAAATGATTATGTTTTTTATATTGTTTTATATATTGTTTCAGTCATTATGGTACATAACACCAATGCCACGGTTCCGACGAATGTTTAATACTGCCAAGCACACAAAGAACATGGTTTGGCACTCAGAAAAACGTATCGATGATGTATGCTACGGCATCCTGCGGATGCGTCACAGTGGAAGTCATTTAATTTGGAGTATAAAGATTTCAGTGTTGAACCTCAGAATTTGCGTCTTGGTTTAGCATCTGATGGCATGAACCCTTTCAGCATGATGAGTAGTAAATATAGTGTTTGGTCGGTTATTCGTGTGAACTACAATCTCTCTCCAAAGTTGTGTACGAAGAGAAAATTATTGATGTTAACGCTTCTGATTTCAGGACCGAGTCAACTAGGAAATGATATCGATGTGTATTTGGCACCATTGATCGATGATTTGAAGATGTTATGGGAGACAGGGATTGAGGTCAACGACGGTTACCACGGCGATTCATTATACTTAAGAGCAATGTTAATGTGGACTATTAATGACTTTCCAGCGTATGGAAATTGTCAGGATATTCTGTGAAATGCTCAATTGGTTGTCCGGTTTGCATGAAAGAAACATCTTCCATTTGTTTGAAGCATGGTAAGAAAACTGTTTTTCTTGGTCATAGAAGATTTTTACCGAGAGATCACTCATATAGAAGGTTGAAACAGGAATTTGATGAAAATACGGAAAGACGACCCCCTCCTAGAATATTGTCTGGTGAAGATGTATTCGAAATGGTTAAAATTGTTAATGAAGTGCTCGGAAAAAAAGAAGCGGCGTGCTAGTATTAAAGAGTCGTTCCAAGAGAATCCTTGGAAAAGAAATCGACTTTCTACAACCTTCCGTATTGGAAAACGTTATATGTTCGAAATTGTCTGGATGTTATGCATATTGAGAAAAATGTATGTGAATCTTTCACCGGTATGCTACTTGATGATCCAAATAAATCGAAAGAAGGAATAAATTTTCGAATGGATCTCAAAGAAATGAATAAAAGAAGCGTTTTGCATGTCGACGAGGAGAGTGGAAAAAAAAATACCACGGGCAAAGTACACTTTATCTCCGGAGGAGAAGAAAAAATTGTGTAAGCAGTTTGAATCAATCAAAGTCCCGGATGGTCATTCTTCAAACTATAAAAGGTTCGCATCTTTAAAAGATCTCAAACTTATTGGAATGAAGACTCACAATTGTCATGTGTTACTACAAAAAATGTTACTGCTTGCTTGTTCGCAAGAATGAAACTCAAAGGAATTGTTGGGGGGAATTTTGTCAAAAGATGTGAGGTTCGCAATCTCTAAAATATTTGTATTCTTCAATTTGATATGTTCAAAGGTCATTGATCCAACTCGGTTAGAGGCGATGCCATCAGAAGTTGTGAAAACTATGTGCTTGTTGGAACTGATCTTCCCACCATCATTTTTTGATATCATGGTTCATCTAATTGTTCACTTGGTATGTGAAGTGAAATTATGTGGACCTGTGTTTTTACGGTGGATGTATCCAATCGAGCATTACATGTAAGTATTGAAGAGTTATGTGAAGAACTACCATCGACCAGAAGGGAGTATGTTGAAAATTATATAGCTGAGGAGGTTGTTGAGTTTTTCTCTAAGTATTTAACTAAAGAAAATGAAATTGGATTACTGAAGGACAAAGGGTTTGAGTCAAAAGCACTATCTAAAGGTACGTTAATTTGACTCAATATTTTCTATAGATCAAACTTGAGTTATTTAATTCTTGTATTAGTTAATGTAGTAGTATCTATTGGTACATATTCTAGCATCAACCGGAAAGAATGGGAACAAGCCTCGCTACATGTTTTGCACAATGTTTCTGACATAAACCCGTTCGTGGATATTCATTTGAATGAGCTGAGAGTTAAAGATCCAAAGAAAGATAGAAATGAAAAATGGTTGCAAGAAGAGCACAACCGTTTATTTATGATATGGCTTTGAAAGCGACTATTTGAAGAGACAGGTCATTCAACTACATTGAGTGAACTATCATCAGGGCCTTCCAGCATGGTTACAAGGTACACTGCTTGGTTTGTTAATGGTTTTACATTTTACACGAGAGAGAGAGACGACAAGCATCCGGTTCAAAATAGCGGTGTAACGTTATTGGCCGAAGCATTACATGTTTCTTCGGCCAAAGATAAGAATCCCAAAAAGGGTTTCATGATCTATTATGGATACATTGAAGACATATGAGAGCTTGATTATTGCGAATTACGGGTGACATTGTTCAAATGGGCTGACAATAATCACGTTAAAGTTGATAATGAAGGAGTTACTGTTGTCGATTTCAGGAGGATCGGTTACGAGAATGATTCATTCATACGCGCTTCACAAGCGAGTCAAGTCTTTTATGTTACAGATTTAATCAATCCGGAGTTGTCATTAGTAGTTCATATGAAAGCGCGAAATATTCAAGAAGAAGAAGACGAAGATTTGACTAGTATACCGCCATTCACATCCGGATTACCACCGATCGATAAAGAGATGGATGACTTCGACGATGATGATGTTTCTCATTTACTTCAAACTGACATAGCTCCAACTTTTGTTTGATTGGGTTGTATTTATAACTTTATATTAATTCGAATTAGAGTAAAACAAAGTTTTTGATAGGTTTTCACAAAGTTATAGAATTGTTTTAACATCGCGCCGCGGCCCATACCTCATAGCCGCGACACAAGGTCCCACAACGGATATTTATCCGTTTTGGGAGCACGGCGCCGCGGCCCGAGTAAGCGTCGCCACGGCGCCACCAACTTACAGAGACACTATCGTCTCTGTAATTTGACGGCGCTGCGGAGATGCCTAATGGGGCCGCGGCGCTGCCGACTAACAGAGCTTTTAATGTCTTATTCAAAAGAATATTTTCAAGACCGTACAATCGATGCATTGGAACGTTCAAACCTCGAGAAATACTCTTAGATGTACATGAAGGATAATGGGTAAATGATGCGGGAGGGAAAGCTCTGACAATAAAGATTAAAAGACAAAGTTATTTGTAGCTGAAAATGCTCGTATATTGGAAAAGTCGCTCAAGAAATTGGGACCAAGGCCAAAGACACCCAACATCAAATTGATAACAAAAGAAGTACCCTTGATTTCGGCGCCATGTCTACTTAAGAAATGGTCTATGGACATAGTTGGACCTATGCTAGTCACCCCAATCGGACTTTGCTACTTGCCAGTCTTAACGGACTACTTCTCCAAATGGATCAAAGTCCGCGTCTTTACCTTGATCCAAGATTCAGACTTTGAAACTTTCATATGGAAAAACATAATATGCAGACACGAAGCCTCCAGAGAGATTGTGACAGACAATGGATTACATTTTATATCTAAGAGGCTCAAGATTTTCTACTTTAGAAACAACGTCAAATTGAAGATGTCAACTCCTAAATATTATAAAGGCAACGAACAAGCTGAAGCAGGAAACAAGACAATAGTAAGTTCTATAAAGAGGCTAACCTCGAAGAGAGGACGATGGGCATACGAACTACCTAAAGTACTCTGGGCATATCGAACTACCCCACGATGCCCCACCAGAGAAACTCTGTTCCCATTGGTCTAAGGTGTCGAGTTCGTTATCCCAATAAAACACGATCCCGAAAATGATATCACTCTACAAGACTCATTGGTTTTCATAAAAGAAAACAGAGATAGAGCCTTAGTAAGTCTTTCGCGAAGTTTTACAACAAAAGAGTGAACCCTCAAGACTTTCAAGTAAGAGTCTTAGTCCTTTGAAAGTTTTTCAAAATACCGTAAGTCTCAACGTCGGAAAACTCGGATCGGGAAGGCCCTTATCGAGTCACGCACGGGGTCCATCCTGGAGTATTTAAACTCGAGACCTAGAGAAAAACCCTCGTCCTGAGATCTTGGAATATCATAAACCTAAAAATGAACTATTGTTAGAAACAATAAATATCAAACTATGAATAACTTGATCCATACAACAAGGTATGTCGCTATCCTAAACAGACTCACAAAGTGGCACCGAAGTCGAACTCTGCACCAGACATAAACTTCAGAGCTCATATCATCAAGTCGTATACAAAGAACTAAAAATCTATAAACGACCTGCAAAGTATTGATAATACCTAACAATCGCTTGAAAGTTGAACTCCAACACAACATCAATAATTCAAACTAGCATGATGACAATCGAAATCATACATATATTTATCCCTTTACCTCTATTTTAGAATATACAATCTTCAACCTAAGCTTGTTTATGATCTAAACGATCTAAATCACATAGTATTGTCGCATCAAATTCACTTTAACGAATTCAATTCTTTCAGATCAATTTGGAAAGTCATATTTGAAAAATATACAATCTATTCAAACTAATGCAAAAATACAATTTGTAGTTTGACTAATACGCGAAGTGTTATATTTAGCCATTCGAAACGAAATAAAAATTTCATACAAGTATTCTCAGTCCACTTATCGAGGAACTTATACACTTAGGATAGATCAAAACAACAAACATTCACAAATAAAAGGGGGTATAAAACTCCAATTATATCAACAAAAAAAATAATAATAACAAAAATAAAAAAGAAAACAAATATGCCCTCAAAACAATGGGCACGAAGTTCAAATTATTCAGACAATATAAAAGGGAAACTAACTTAAACGCGTTCAACCGTTGAACATATAAGACCATATGCCTGCTCGGAAACTCTAGTCTGTTAGGCTCAATCATCTGCAACTTCTTTATGGTCGACAACTAACGTCAAAGGCTCTTCGGTGGCCGAAGTTGGATCCTCTCTAAGCATGTATTGGATGTCTTTGTCAAGGAATCTCCTCCATAATCAAGATTTCGACCGCAAAATACTGTGAACTGTATTCCTTGATATGAGCTTCCGTATCTTTTAGCTTGTTCAGTCTGTGACCTTGTCCTTAAGTAACCTTCTTGATCAATTCTTGATTCCCCTAACATCGTTCAAAAAATTTCAGGATGAGAATGTCCTCTTGCATCTTTGCATTTTGTGCCTGGTACCTCATAATGTGCTCTCAGCAACTAAGCAAAGTCGACCTCTCCGCGCATAAACAACTCGATCTTTCTCAAATTTTGCTGACCTTTCAAATTTTGCAAACTCTTTCTTGATCCGATCCCTCTCATCTTTGGTCTTATTCAGACCTGCAGAACAATACATTATCTTCTCAACCTTGTCATCGGAGCTTGCCTAGATCGCCAAAAAACCAAAAAAAAGTCTTTCTTGAGCAAGGCATCTTTGACTTAAAAGTATTCCTCCAAGCTTTTGAAGTTTTCCTTCATCACTTCTAGCTTGGCTTTCGACGACTTCGTCCCTTCCTAAACTTCGAAAAGATGAACACAATTTTCTTCTACCTTCTTCACCCATTTCTCGTAAAAAAGACTTTGCGGTTCAATTGGGAAGAAAGATGAAACAATAAGAAACAAAGTAATAAGTATATCAAATAAAATAATAATAATCATCTGTTTGAGTCATACCAAGTAAAACAGTTTGGCGAGACAGGTTTACCCCAGTGATCTAAGAAGACATTGTTCTATAACATTTCGGTGAAAGAGAAGAGGATCCTTTTGTATATGGAAGTTCTCGTGCGTGATTTGACAAATTAACCCGCTGAACAATACAAGTCTTCGAAAAGCATGTCATTCTACGTGTAGGGGAAGTTATGGTGGTACTTATTATGAGCCAAAGTTAGAGTATCGGATTAAATCCCACTCCTCGACGGTGTGGCCATGTTCTTCTTGCGGTCTCCGTGAACCACGACACCAGATTCAACAAGGGGCTCTTCTTGCAAGCTGGACTTTGATGATGCTTTTGCGACCTTCTCCTTTCCATTCCCAGATGTCTTCTTCTTCTTCCTCTTCTTCTTCTTCTTCTTCTTCTTCTTCTTCTTCTTCTTCTTCTTCTTTCCGTCATCATCTTCACCCGATGATTTGCCAACCTTGACCCGTCAAACGGCCTATTTCCTCTTGCAAGGTGCCAAGTCGGCACCCTCCTCCAATTTCTTAAGGACTTTGTCAGCAGCGACTTAGTGGGCCACGGTGGGCACATATTTGTGCTTGGAATTGAGGTGGATGACCGACACGACCGGCTCAATTGCACTGACAAACCACATCTGCTTCTTCTTCTCCTTTCGTGAATTGCGAGGTGACACCCCGACATTCCTATTGTTTGCGACACCTAAGTTGTAGGAAAAGGAAAAATAATCTAAGAGATAGATTTTTCTTAAGTAAAACTTTTAGTATGATTTTACCTTCTTCTTCCTCGAAAACGTCGGACGGATGCCATAAATTGGAGTTGACGAAATGTGAGTCCGCGAAGTCCTTCCACTCGATACGGCCTAGATATAGTCGCTCTAATTTCTCTTTGAAAATAACCTCGACATGTGGAACTCAAATGTGTCCATAAAATAAAAGTAAAAAATGCGTAAATTGCGAGATAAAACACTTTAAATTATCAGAGTTAAGTCCTATCATTAAAACGCATACTCATTGAACTCGACCATTTCTCCTTGAATGAATTGGAACGATTATGCATCAAATATTCATTTAGTGCCACAAAAAAGTATCTACGATCCAAACCCGTATTTTTAAAAGAATTACTTCTAATACTCCTCTTCGCAGCCTTCGATATATAAAAACACTTTGGATCGTCTTTTAAATTCACCTTGACTACGCATAGTGAAACTAGGTCAAATATCGTTAGTTCAACTCCCTGCTGCATAGCCAGAATAACCAAACCGATTAACACTCGAACAGAGTTTGGACACGTGTAAGAGAGTAATACCTAAGGCATCAACAAAATCTAGTAGAAAAATAGCATGGGAAACCTAGGAATGCACGAAGCTAGTCATTCCTCGTAGACACAACAATATACTTCTATAATAGTGTATGTGGTAACATTAGGAGGAGGGAGAAAGATATGAAGACCGTAAGGAATTTTATATTTGTATCTAAAAAGTCAAACTTATCCTCATAATCCTAGTGGGGCAAAGCATATCTTCATTATCCACATTCTTGGATCTAGACTTTGACATGGTAAAAGTCTTTGATCGTAAAGACGAAGTCTGAAAATTTAGTTAAAATAACAGACTTCGAAGACCAAACTGAAGGAAATGGTAAAAACCTAGAGAGAGAAAGAGAATTAAGAGAACATGGAATAAATTTACCTTGAAATTTGCTGCGCTTCAAAATATAAATGACTTGATAATGTCTCTTCAATTTTATTTAAACAATCAATTCGTAACAAATCCTAGAAAATTATATCTCATAGACCTGACAAATTGGTTTGATCGTCCTCACGATTTGAAACGAATCTGAACCGTCTTGGACCCTTCGACTTCAACAATTATACTTTGACACGTGCCAATGAAAACTTGGACATGTGGCACTCAAGCGCTGTAGTTCAAAAAGTTTTGAAATCTTCCCGCGCGTCCCAAAGTTTTAAAAAACGATTAGAAAATGTCTGCCATTTATCACTTCGTCACTACAAAGTATAGTTAAGATTTATAATGTTAAATATATTTGGGGCTGACTGCAAGGTTATAAAATCGAACCCTTTTTGAAACTTTTATAATTAGGCCCGTTAAAGGCCCAATATCCAAATTCCTTCTCGTTTAGCCCATCAAAAAAAGTTTGGCCTGTTTGACAAAGTTCGGCTTGTTAAACGAAGTCTTCAGTCCATTGAGTGAAATTCTCCACAAATACCGGATCTTCAAATCTACATCACTGACAACGAAACGCGATGCGGCGACCTCATTGGCGATCTCGACAACAGGTGCTATGAACTCATCATTCCATCTTTAGTATAAATGTAAAATAAATTAACTCGTCCAGATTTTGATCATTTTGTTATTATTATCTTTATTATTGTCTATTCTTCTAATATCATTACTTCACTCGTCGAGCTACTTTGTAGTATTTCTGATATCAATGAAGTTTGTAGTTTGATTGGCTTGATTTTTTTTCTATAAGTATTAGGTTACCGATTAACAAGCTAATATTTTCCAAGCACTAAGTTAAAATTCAAAATCATGTAAACGATAACTAACCCTAACCATGCATTGAACACATAACTAAATAATAATTTAACAATATGAGTGTTAATATTTCATCCCGTTTCATAAATTTATTCATTCATAGCCCTTTGAGAAGTCTAGTGCATCATGATAAAAACAATTATTGTCATTGATACCCACAAGAAATCAATAGTTGTTACGCATATATATTTGATATAATAAATCTCAAAGACTCTTGCTTGTAACTGTTGAATAAATCAATAAAGAATTGAAACTTTCGTTCATTATATTTATTTTTTTGAAGCTTAATGATATACATTAGTCTTTAGTCTTGAAACAAACCTAACAAACGAAGAGACATATACAGATTTCCATGAACAACTCTTCATAAATTGCTTCAAACAATATATTCGCAATCTTAGGATCATTGTAAGACCCTAGAAAAATTAGCTTATTAACTTTAGATATTTCAAAATCATATATATATATATATAATTTCAAGTTCATAGTTTAAAATGGGGCGAGTAAATAAATATTCGATTTAATTATTTCTTATTTTGTGTTTAAAATAATGGCCTAAGTTGGACCTTTAAAAGTGGGGGTTTAAGTTATACTAAATGAAAGCTCATATTTATTAGGTATTCCCTAAAACTTATAATTTCATTGTTATTATGCCAAAATAATGTATTTAGCTCCATTTAAGGCACGAACCCATTAACTCCGAATTGGTATTGTATTTTCCTTATTTAAAAAGTTAAGCATGGTTCAAATCATCTTGCACTCCACCATTTTCTAAATATTTCTCACTCTATTCTTCAAAACCTTACATTAAAGAGGAAATTGTCTTTTGTTACTTTCTCCATTCGCAAGTATAATATTCGAATTTTTAAAAATACCATTTCAACTTCGAATCAAATGAAATTTTAGTATGTTGTCAGAATTATGTAATTGTATTTACATAAAAATTTCGTAATTTACAGATTCATATTTAATCTGAAATACTTTTTATAAGTTCACCCATTGTTTTGAAATACGTGTGTGTGTATATAGAGATATATATATATATATATATATATATCCATTTAACCTAAAATTTTAATGTGATATTCTTGATGATATTAAATATGTTGTGTAAAAATTATGTGATTTTTCATAACTTATGTTTAGTAAAATTATTATTTTCAAACCAGTGCACGGAACAAAGTTTTCAAATTAAAACTTAAAATGTTTTTTAATAACAAACTTTTCCTTTCTCTCCAGTTTAAAACCTGAATAACATTTTACTAATTTATAAATTTTCTTTCAAAATCATGTTTCCGATTTAATGGAATTTTCTCACAATTTGTCACAGATAATTAAGTTTTCTCAAAATATCGTAAGACAAAGGGTATTATTGCCTTTTTCAATTTCGTGTTCCGACTTTGAGTTGTGCTTTTTCCAGAAACCTTGTATATGTCATGAAGCCATATATATTAAGTTCAATCTTTCTATCTCTTAGGTTCCAAGCCCTACCTTATCCGAACCTTATTCACAAATGACAAAGGATTTGAGAGAATAACAACTAGAAGGTTAAAATGGTATAAATCTCGTCTAGTTGATAATATTCATAAAGAGTAAACATATTATTTCAGTTGATCCACTTATCATAATTAGTAAATTTTGAGTAGAAAATAAAGTCATTAGAACCAAGAGAGTTTTAGTGTGAACTGTTTAGAGGAGTCAGTTGGCATTAAACTAGAATTTGAAAAAGTTTTGTAAACTTTTATGTCCAAGCATATTAACTCAAGCTTTGTTGATTCGGGTCCATGAAGTCACTACTACAAGACATTCAAATATGTTTTATTAAACTAGAGTTTAAGTTAAAATAAGTTCAAATATTGAACCATATGATTTTTTAATCCGAAGGGATGGTCATGAAATGATTTACACGACTATAAATTGAATTTGGATTTCGAGAATTAAATTTCATTTTGTGAAATTATATGTGATAATTCTACATGGGTTTTTTTTATATAATTGTCTTGGACAAATTAAAAACATCTAGGAGCATGTTATGGAGGGGAATGGTCGACCATATATCTCATTGAAGGAAGAGATAATTTATTTTAGGCATTGATATATAAAGAAATCATCCAAATAAATAAAACAAGAATACAAATCACGGATATTTGGGCATAATATGGTTGGCCATATGTATTCAAGCAAGGAGAGATTTGGTTTTGATGTGTATATTGTTGGTGATTGATGCACCTTAGTTACCATATTAAATGAGGAATATCATTAATTGCGCTCACATTAGCCAATTAATAATAATGATTACTAAACAAAATCTAGATTTATTAGTTTAATACAATTATGAAAGCATTTCAGCAACCAATAAATAGAAGAGGTAATTAGTAAACTCACATGGATTTTAGCTCAGCTACAGAACGGTCCAATTCAACGCTCCATCAGTCTTCAAGCATTCACAACTCCTTCGTCTGATTTAATTCTTGAGGATGATACGATAGTCTTCCGAAACGTAATCTCCGAGAAGAATAAGAAAGATGAATGGGCACAATCGATATCTCACTTAGATCTCGAAACTAGATTGTTTCGGGATCTCGCTCTTATTATTTAGGATTGGAATTATCAATTCCGGGGAATGGGGGGAGGAAAATTTCGGCCAAGCCTAGAGATGATGTTGGCCAATTATTATGTGAGGAATAAGATAAAATTTACTCTCCGTTGTGTCCCTATTTATACTCTTGGTAGGGAGATAACCCTCGAGAGATTTGAGATATATTCTCCTTCTAGAGATATTCCCTCATTTGGATTTAATCTAGGCCATTAGATCTTAACTCTAAAACTAAACTCTCTATCATCCATCTAATCAATATCTATGGTTGAAAATTTCTCTCCTAAGAAAGAAATCCAAGGAGAAAAGGGGGGGAGGAAATTCGACCAACCCCTAGGGTATATCCCTAAGCGATTTTTGGAAAACTTCTTATGCCACGCACGAAAATTCAATTAATTATTTATTTACTTGATCCAACAATAAATAAACAATTATGCTATAAACATTTCTTTAATTCTGCGAATACCTGTTTTCCAAAATTAATGTTGTCAATAACTAATGAACAACATTATTATTTGAAAGTTCTTATCCGCCTTTATGAGAGCCGAATCGGGGACTATGGACCAAGTAGTAGAAGCTTACAGAACTCGACGAAAAAAAACGATATAGCCCTATCTCTTTTCCATCAATTCGTCTAGTCTTTATCAATACTCCACCGGGTAATCAAAGACTGAACCCTTCTTTAATACTAGAATTATATTTACTCATTTTGACGAGTGTCCACTTATATAGTCAGATCGTGATCAAGATCTTCCAGGTTCAACCTGTTGGGATTGGTGCCCACAAAGGAGAAATTAGACAATGAAATACATTTGTATTTATATTTTGTTGAAACATTAATATTAATTCTTCAATAGAGTTTGTGATGCTACACTCTGAAACTGTCATCAACGAAAAGGGTGTTAAATATAGATTTGACATGATAACCCCTTGTGACTAGTTTAAACCATAAGGTCTCAATGATAGACACTTGGAAGAGATCAAATAAACTAGGATTGTTGGTTTACTCGTTGAATATAAATTGTGATTTATATCGAGAAAATTATTTTTCTTAAGTAACTTATTAAATAATTAGTTATTTATTGTTACCTTTATTTATTGAATTGTAGATTATTATTATAATGATAATAATACACTTATGATATTCAAATAAATAAAGAAGGAAATATATAATTTCTCGTTTCGTACTTATTTGGAAAGTATGAAATTATTTTAATGAAATGTCATTAAATAAAAATGAGAATTTTACATTAATTGAATTTATAAATAAATCAAAATAATTCGGGAATAAATAAATTGAATATGGCCGAGTATGTGGAGAGTGTATTGGCCGAAACTTTAAGTGAATAGGGTCATAGGTTTGACCCAGCTTAAGTCCATTATAAAGCAGTTTATAAAAGGCTGCAGAAACCCTTATCACTCTAACCCTAACCCTAATATTTTCGGCCAAGCTCTCCTCTCTCCCTCTTTGAGTCTCTCAGCCGAATTCCCAAAAAAAAAGAAAAGAAGAAAAATTGTTTTCTTAGTTTTCATATCAATCCCGAGTGTTCTTGAAAGCCCACCCTTTCAATCTCACGAAATTCCCTTATGTATTATCGTTGATTCTCACTTGTGGTGTTTGATGTTATTTATTTTCTGGAAAATTTGTTTTAAAATTGTTTTTAGATTTTTTTGGAGTTTTTCATTCCAGGCCGGATCTCTCCTATTGCGTGCATGTTCCAGTCCGACGAGGGTGCCCTGTCCGGCGAAGGTTCCCTGTCCGGCGAGTCTTCTCCTGTCCGGCGAAGGTGTCCAGTTCGGTGAAGGTCTCCATTCCGGCGAGTCTTCTCCAGTTCGGCGAGTCTTCTTCTGTCCGGCGAAGGTGTCCAGTCTGGGGACTTGTCCCAATCCGGCGGAACCAGTCCGGCGACCTGTCCCAGTGCGACGACCCATCTCAATCCGGCGGGTCCATCCCAATCCGAAGGTCTCAAGATCAGAGACCCTGTCCGGCGAGCCCAATCCGGTGAGCCTCTTGAAGACTCCCAGTCCGGCGAACTCCCTGTCCGGCGTCCCTGTTCTCCCAGTCCGGAGAAGAAATTCCTAAGGCAATCCGGCGGGCCTATTTTTCAACGTGATTTTAGTGTGGCCTTTCGACGATAGCGAGCAACTTCGGGATCATTTATTATCCTAACTGTAAGTACTTTCTCAACAAATTGGACTGCTAAAATATATATGAATTGTTCATGTAGGTTGTTAGTTTGTTTAATTGTTGAGTGTCTTACGTTTTAATAAATTGTTTATTGAACTTGTAAATTGATTTTAATGCCATAAGTTGTTAAACATATTAAAATTGTTTTAATATGTTTAGATCTTATTATATAATTCCGCCATATATTGATATGTTATATAATAATTTTGTTTAAATTGTGAAATGAATTCCAACAAATGGTATCAGAGTATTAATTGGCATTAAAATCTAGGTTGTAACAAGTTTTAAAATTTGTTTTGACTAGTTGATGTTGGCGTATTTGTGGTATGATTATTTTATTGCATTTGTGATGTGAATAAAATTGTGAATGTGTTTATGGATGGATCCTCATTGATATGGCCTTAGGAATTACTTTCCGTTTACGTCCGGGTTAATTTTATTTTTCTTTTAAATTATGAGCCTCAATTTTCGAGGATGTTTAAGTTGTAAAATATTATTTTGATGTAACCCGACGACGTAAAGACGAGGGACAAAAGAGACTCGGTATTGGCCGCACGTTATTGAACGTGTGAGAGCTAAACCGAAAGACTCAATTTGGCCGCACGTTATTGAACCTGTGTGTGCTATTTGAGTGGGAGGAAATCGGCGTTGGCCGCATGATGGAAATGTGTGGGTGCTAATCCGATCGGCTCAATGACGCATCATCAAGTACCTCGACCGGATGCATAGAATATCAAATAGGATTTGATAGTCTAGGTTATTTCTTTATGGGTTGTATTTAGAAATAGGCCATTCAATGAGTTAAATTATATATGCTTTATTTAATTTAATCTCATTGCATTGCACGTCACACGTCATATAGGATATAACGCCAGCATCAAATTCATATGTATTGTCATATAGTTTATAATAGAATAATGGGTTATTAAATTGTAAACGATTAAATGAATTTAATTCATCCCAAAAACTAAGTCGGAGGGTTGTTTGTCGTTGAAGCAACCCAAGGTCCCCGACACGGATTTAAGTAAACGAGTGTGTGATGAACTAAGAGTCACCCATAGTGGCCCTCACTTCAGTGTGAGTACTTTGGAAGCACTCGGTTAGTTAATTCGTTAAGAACTAAGTCTTAAAGAAAAACCATGAAGCGGGGTCTCCACATAGGTGAACCGTCTTCAAAGTGACTTGATTAAAGACCCACGTGTCGGTTATGCACTTAGGCTTATGTTTTAACATAATCCTCACATAGAGGCTTTGCGTTAAAAATACGTGACCAAAGATTTATGGTAATTATTGAGAACTAGACGTTGTGACTTCTTCGATGGTTCAAACTAAATTTTGATGTCTCACTACTATGAAAGGAGGTTAGCTACGGTTTACCCGTAGTAAAAGTAGTTAACCGTTAAGTTCATAATATCATGAATTGCTTACATGCTTTCCTCACCATATTAGGACAGTTGCATGCATCATGTAGTTCGCATATTGTAGCACATACTAAATTTATTTATTTTATTTATGTTTTCAGCAAAATGTCTTTTAATCCACTTCAAACAATTTTACCTTCAAATAAACTCGAGGGTGAGAATTACGTTGACTTGAAACGTAACCTCGACATCGTATTGATAGTGGAGAAGCACAAGTACGTTCTCACAACCCCATGTCCTCCTGCTCCGAGTGCTGACTCGAGTAAGGAAGACAAGGATATCTACGATGCATGAATGAAGTCTGATGAGATTTCTCGACACTACATTTAAGCATCGATGAGCAATATGTTGCAACAATCTCATCGAGATATCTCCACTGCATATGACATTCTGTTCAATCTCCATGAGATGTTCGGATGCCATGGGCGTCAGGCGAGGCAGCAAGTTATCCGCAGTTTTATGAACTGCAAGATGAAGCAAGGATCTTCAGTTCGGTAACACATGCTAATGATCATGGGTCACCTGAATGAAATGGAGATCCTCGGTTCAGAGATTGACGGAGAAACCAAGATTGACATAATCATGGAGACTCTAAAGGAATCTTATGATAGCTTCCGTCTGAACTACTCCATGAACAAGCTCAATTACACAGTGATTGAGCTCATGAAGGACTTGCAGACTGTCGAGGGACTTCTCCCTAAGAACAAGAAGAAGTCGGGAGAGCTCAATGTTGCTGAACACAGAGCCTCGACCTCTGGTTCTAAGAGGATGATGAAAAGGCCCAAAAACGCCAACCGAACGGGTTCCATTAAGCCTTACAAGAAGGCTGTGGATGCTAAGGGCAAAGGCATCGCAAAGGTGTACAAGTTTGAGCACAAGTGTCACCATTGCGGAGAGGCTGACCACTAGCGGAGGAACTGTCCTACCTACCTCAAGAGTGTCAAGGGGAAAGGTACGATTTTAGTTACTCAAGCATGTTATACTACAAACAAGGCATTGCCCTGGATCCTAAATTGCGGGGCGTCTGACCACGTTGTATGTAATTTGAATGGTTTCAGGAAAACCAGGAGCTTGACTGACGGGGAGTTCGGATTCAACTGGGCTGATGGAACGAAGGTCGGAGCAAGATCTGTCGGGACCATGAAGCTCAAGTTTGGAAATGAAACTTTATTATTGAATAATGTTTATTATGTTCCGGATTCTATTTATTATTTGTATCCCGTTGAACCAACAATCTTGGACACCGAAGTGAATAGTGATTCACTTAGGAAGCGTAAAACGTTTCATATTGATGAAACGCACAATACATATCTATGGCACTTAAGTCTTGGACATATTGGCCTAGATAGGATTAGGAGACTAACGAAGGATGGTCCTTTAGAGTCTCTGACCGTGGGAAGCCTTCCTACGTGTGAATCATGTCTCGAAGGCAAAATGACCAAGAGACCCTTCTCTTCAAAGGGTCTAAGAGCCACGCATGTATTGGAACTCATACATAGTGATGTATGTGGACCAATAAACATCCAGGCAAGGGGAGGTTACGAATACTTTGTAACCTTCACTGATGACTACTCAAGGTTTGGTCATGTTTACCTTATGCAACATAAGTCGGATACCTGTGAATTGTTCAAAGTGTATAAGGCTTTAGTAGGGAAGCAAACGGAGAAACATATCAAAACCCTTCGATCTGATCGAGGGGGAGAGTACTTGTCTGGAGAGTTCGAAGACTTTCTTAGAGAAGAAGGCATTCATTCTCAGCTTACGGCACATGGCACCCTGTAGCAAAACGGTGTGTCAGAGAGAAGGAATTAAACTCTACTAGATATGGTGAGATCGATGATGAGTTAATCATTGCTTCCTAACTCGTTCTGGGGATATGCCCTGGAAACGGGAGCTTACATTCTGAACCAGGTTTCGTCTAAGACGATACCTGGTACTCCCTATGAGAGATGGAGTGGTAGAAAATCTATTTTACACCACATTCACATCTAGGGCTTTCCAGCACATGTGCTGAGACAAAAGACTAGCAAGCTGGCTACTCGTTCAGAGGTCTGCCTTTTCGTGGGATATTCCAAGGAAACAATAGGGTACATCTTCTATAGTGCTGCTGATCAGAAAACGTTCGTTAGCACGAACGCTAGGTTTCTGTAAGAAGACTATATGAAGAATGCAGTACCGAGAAGCAGACTTGTGCTTAAGGAACTGTTGGGTGAAGTAACTGGTACTTCACAAGATAGGACTAACCCTATACCGACAGTGGAAGAACCGCACTCGGAACAAGAACCTCCTGCGCATCGTCGCAGTAACAGGATTGTATGACAACCTGTTCGATACATGGGTATCGGAGAATCTTTCACTGCAGTTGCATATCATGAGGAAGATGATCAAGTATCATTTTCCCAAGCAATGCAGAGTTCCGAAGCAAACCTATGGCAAGAAGCCATGAACGTTGAAATGCATTCGATGTATGTCAACAAGGTCTGGAAACTTGTAGATCTGCCTGAAGGCATCAAGCCTGTTGGGTGTAAATGGATCTACAAGAAGAAAAGAGGACCGGATGGAAATGTTGGGACATTTAAGGCACGACTTGTGGCAAAGGGGTTCACACCGAAAGAAGGTATCGACTATGAGGATACCTTCTCGCCAGTCGCAATGCTGAAGACCATCCGTACTCTTTTATCCATTGCTGCCGCCCTAGATAATAAAATCTGGAAGATGGATGACAAGACTGCATTTTTTAATGGAAATCTTGACGAGCGCATATACATGGCTCAACCAGACGGATCCATGGAGAAAGGCCAACAGGGCAAGGTTTGTGAGTTGTTTAAGTCCATTTATGGACTGAAGCAAGCATCTAGATCGTGGAATATTAGATTCGACGAGACTGTGAAAGGCTATGGCTTTGATTAGTCAGTAGATGAGCTGTGCGTTTATAAAATAATAAACGATGGAAAATTGGTTTTTCTGGTCCTGTATGTAGATGACATACTACTCATTGGGAATGATGTAGGAAAGTTACCAGAGGTCAAAATCTGGCTATCAAAGAAATTTGAGATGAAGGATCTAGGAGTGGCTACTTATATTTTAGGTATTCAGATCTTCAGAGATCGGAAGAACCGAAAATTAGCGCTCTCCCAAGCATCTTATATTGATAAGATCATAGATCGCTTCAGTATGCAAGACTCCAAAAAAGGACAGCTCCCTTTCAGACATGGAGTGCATCTCTCAAGTGAGCAGTCTCCCAAGACTCCTCAAGAGGTTGAGGACATGAGACATGTTCCATACGCTTCTGCCGTAGGAAGTCTCATGTATGCTATGCTTTGTACGAGACTATATTTTCTACGCCGTTGGCGTGATGAGTAGGTTTCAGTCAAACCCAGGACCCGAGCACTGGGCTGCTGTCAAGCATGTTCTCAAGTATCTCTTGGAATAGGTCTAGGGTTGAGAAAAATTTATCATTAATCATTTTAATGGCGGAATATAAAAGTTTCTTTTACTAGTAAATTTTTTTTTACTAACCTAGATAAAGTGCATATACATGTTATAAATTAAAAACATTATTTAATCTACTTGAATACTAACCTTTCTTGTGTCTTCAAACTTGAAGCGTCTCGAGAAAGAAGGATCTTCTTCCTTGGCTCGATTCCCTCACGTCTAGTCTTGAACTTGAGAAACCTAAGGTATCTATTACAAGAGTCTATAGAGGTTTAGAACGATTTGTGTGTGGGCACAATTAAACACAATAACTCAAGAACAAGTCTATGAGCTAAAGAGCTTATTTAGCCTACGTCTAATTTGGACTTAGGTGCAAAAATAAAAGAAGTATTTTCAAGAGAGAGAGAGGGAGAGAGGTCGGCCAAGAGCAAGAGAGAACAAGGAAAAAGCTTCTTATTTCACATCTCTATGTGAGACTCTATTTATAGGGGAATGAAAAATCTATAAACGTCAATTATTCATGAAAGAATAATCTACTCATGACACAATATTTGATTTTCCTTTTCCCTTTCTCTCTTAGGATGGCCGGCCATACACCTCAAGCAAGGAGGAAAATTTGTTTCCTCACTTAGCTTATTTATTTCCTTCTCAAGGAAATTCATTTCCCTTTTCCTTTTGGGTAATTATCCTTATAATTAAAGGGAAATAAAACTCTCCTCTTGATGCTTGTTTGGCCGAAATTCTACGTAGGGGGGAGCTTCTACATGCTTCCTTATTTCTTTTAAGACAATTCTTAAAAAAACCCATTGTAGAATTATAATTGCACAAATAACGAAATTAATTTCATAATGTCTCAAACGAATTTTCGGCTTTAGAGAATAACTTATATTTTCATCATATGAAAATATTCAAAATCTTATTCACATCATTTTATGTCCATGTGGACAAAAATACCCTTTAGACATTTTCCGAGAAAAAGTCTAGTTCAACATTTGAACTTATTTTGACTTAGCTTCTAGTTTACCAATCCTACTCTAATGACATGTAATAGTGACTTTATGGATCCAAATGCACAAAGCTTGAGCTTCTATACTTGGACTCAAAAGTTCACAAACCTTTTCCGAGTATTAGCTTAATGTCAACTGACTCCACTAAAGAGTTGACACTGAGAATCTCTCGGTTCAAATGAATTTATTTTCTACTCAAATTCAACTTAATTATATTGAGCGGATTCATTGAATGTTATCTATGTTTACACTTCATGAATATCATCAACTAGTTGGGATTTATAAAATTACCATTTTACCCTTCTAGTTGATATTTCCTCAACTCCTTTAGTACTTGGGAATAAGTTAGAAACAATGTATTGACGATGAGCTAACTACTCACATTGTTTCATCCAAATAAAGTCGCTACTTAAATTTGGACACTGCGCAGTTCATTTATTCACAATCCAAGTAATAAAGCATGAGGTGATATATATTGCATCTCAGTAATCTTGTACATGAATTCTATATCTATGAGAACTTCACAAAGTTGGTTTATGACATCTTCATAACTTAATATCTCACCAATAGGCCTTGTCTAGATCACGTAATGGATCTAGAATTTGACTTTCTCAAATGAGATTATTAATGTTATGAAATGACATGTCTCATTTCAGGATTTAGGTAAGCGTGATGCGATTCATACATAGTGACATTGAGATAGAAGATGTTAAATGGTTTGTTCTTCTATTGTCTCTAAAGGTGCACTGGTCAATTCAGTGTCTTCGAAAGATACACTTGAAGAACTATAGAGTTCATAACTCTCTATGCCTCATAACCAAACATCATAGATTCTTCCAACAATCATATTGGGATCAATAGTCCGTTGATCTTTAGATTGCGAATATATCGAATTAGTCAAACCATGAAGAGTTTGTTCACGCAAATCTACATTTGTCTCTTCATACATTGTTAGGTTTGATTAAGGACTATAAGACTATAGAATATCATAAATCTTCAATCAAACTAAAAAGGAATGAATGAACGTTTCAACCCTTATTAATTTAATCAGCAAATTACAATAAGGACTTTATGAAGATTTATATATTACATCAATCTTCTTGTGGGCATCTCTGCCAACAGTATCTTCAGAGGACGAGAAACTACATGCTTGCATACTCAGGTGGTGACCTGAATATGACGGGATATACTGATTCCGACTTTCAGGTGGATAAGGATTCCAGGAAGTCCACATCGAGGTCTGTGTTCACCCTGAATGGTGGATCCATGGTCTGGAGGAGTATCAAGCAATCTTGCGTTGCTGACTCGACCCATCGCTGTCTTGGCTGTGTTACCAGAAATGCAAAGCATTAGTATCACACTATGCTTTATTATGAGAATGTGAATGAATTAACCTGGCCAGGTATTCATCGAATAAGAAGATTCTTTTATTAAAACATGTGACATGTATAGACATCTCACTCTATGTTTTTTCTCATTCACAAATAACAAAGGAGTTAGTGAAATAATAACTCAAGGGCTAAAACGGTAATTTTACATTCCCTTTAGTTAGTGATACACATGAAAGATAATATCGTAAAGTACTCTGTGGATCGTGTGAAAAAATTGTTTTGTCACATCAAACATAAAATATACGCATACGAACAAAGAGAGTGTCAATATTGGTCCTTTAGTGGAATCGACCAATATTAAGAATTAAAAGATGAAAAAAGTTTGTGAACTTTTGTGTCTGATCTTTATTCTAAATTTTCGTTCGTGTGGGTCCATAAGGTCTCAATGATAAACACTTGGAAGAGATCAAATGAACTAAGATTGTTGGTTTACTCGTTAAATATAAATTGTTATTTATATCGAGAAAATTATTTTTCTTAAGTAATTTAACAAACAATTAGTTATTTATTATTACCTTTATTATTTGAATTATAGAGTATTATTATAATGATAATAATACCCTTGTGATATTCAAATAAATAAAGAAGGAAATATATAATTTCTCGTTTCGTAGTTATTTGGAAAGTATGTAATTATTTTAATGAAATGTCATTAAATAAAAATGAGAGTTCTAAATTAATTGAATTTAGAAATAAATCAAAATAATTTGGGAATAAATAAATTGAATATGGCCGAGTATGTGGAGAGTGTTTTGACCGAAACTTTAAGTGAATAGAGTCATGGGTTTGATCCAGTTTAAACCCATTATAAAACTGTTTATAAAAGGTTGCAGAAACCCTAATCACTCTTACCCTAACCCTAATATTTTCGGCCAAGCTCTCCTCTCTCCCTGTTTGAGTCTCTCCGCCGAATTCCCAAAACAAAGAAAAGAAGAAAAATTGTTTTCTTAGTTTTCATATCGATCCCGAGTGTTCTTATTTACTTATATATATATAATCTGATACTCAGCTGAACAGATGGCTGAGAATAAATTGAAACTAATAATTTAGAGTGTAATCTCATTCAAATCTTAACCACATAAATTTGATTAAAAACTCCTTTTTATTACAAATATGTCGAACACTAAGACGCCCTTTCATTTGGTGGATGGTCCGTACGTGTTTGGTTTTGTCGAACCCTGTACAGGGTCTATGAAACAACTTAATAGTTGTTCTAATGAATGTGAGCGATCTTTTCTCACGACGTACCAGCATTTAATTTTAGTTTTGAACTGTATCTAATTTGGGATTCTCACTGTTCTTTGGGTGGATTGGTGTTTGATATTAATATTAGTATTTACATGTTATATTTAATTAGAAATTTCTTAATTGGTTTTAAAACAATAAAAAAAACATGAGTTAGTCAATATCTGTAACGGGATAATAACGCCGCACTCGGTTATCCACAAGACAACAAGCTTATGAGTTATTGTTTTACGACTATTATAAAATTTTGATCGTATCATATACATTGTTATTGGCAACGAATCATTATAATAAATTTTCTCGTCAAAAACTTGTTATGCCTACCGAGTAGAAAATCACGGGCGCAACAAATATTTTATTTGAGTTTTTATGACTCCAGAATGATAAAATGCAATCTTATTCTGCCATATAGTTCAAACTATTTCGAGAAAAATCTTATAGAAACTGTTTATTTCGTAAGCGGTCTTAGCAAAAATAATCAGCTGATCAATCCGACTACGCATAGTCTGTGGAATTTTAGTAGAAAGAAACTAGTGTAAGTGAAGAACTTCTTGATTTCAGGAGCTCAAGGTGTAACTCCCGAATTAAATTTCTTAGGAAAACGACAGCTTAATAATAATATTTGACATTTAAGACTGGTGCTGAATTAAATATCATATGGGCCATGTCATTGAATATGTAAGTCGGACACCGAGTTGGGTTTTCCCTTTTATGCTCGTTTTTTTCCCAGAATGTGTAATTCTTGATGCTTTCAATAATCATGACTCTACACTATTAATACAAGATTAGATATTTCAAAAAACATTTTAGCCTTGTTTCTTCGATGTAATTAAGTTGGTGTAACTAAGAGCTATATTATACCTCGGAAGTGCCATTTTTTGTCATACTACTAGCACAATATTAGTGCAAATTCTATGTACAGTTGATACAGTTTTGAGAACATTATTTCAGAAAATACGACGAGATGGTTATTAGATGAAAGTTAGACCGAGAACATAGACTTTTTGTTTAGATACGTACGCTCCCCATCGAATTTAATTATCATATGTGCCTCCCATTCCAAGCAGTTCCACATGCATTCTGTCTTATTATTAATATGTTATTATTTTATATTGTTAACAATATCAATCACAGATATCTTACCACAATTATCTCGGCAAGAATTAGTTGGCAAGAATGTTTAATTACACATATGCATATATATATATATATATATATATATATACAAGAATCTATTGCAATTAATTGATATATTTGCTTTAGTTAAAATTTTAAATTATTAAAAATTAGTTTAACAGGCCAAAAAGTACATAAAATTACTACATGAAATCGTCCCCTGTAAAATAATGGTGTTTTGTTTTTATGACAGAATATCCAACGGATAACTAGGATAGCTTGTGGCTATTAGAACAGTTTAGTGGTAAGATCAGATGAATTTCAATTAGGAAGTCTGTGGTTTAAATCCCCACCTACAGCAAAATTGTCTTAAATACACAAAAAATTATCACGAATCGAACTAGAAAAACATTCTAATAATTAATGATAATTACTTTAAACTTAAAGATCTTATCATCGCTAACACTTAAATATTTATAAAGTCTATTGTGTCGTACTTAGGGGCTCTTCATATGTGGAAAAGGAGAACAGAGAAACAAGTTTACGAGTTTCTTAAGACACAACTAAGCAGGAAATATTAAGGAAGAGATTAATCTAATAGCGGCTACAGCTAAATATTTGGCGTATTCAAATAAGTGAAAGAAAACCGAGGACTTGAAAAATGAAAAAGACGACAAGAACGTATGTTTGATACTGTTAGTATGTATATTATTCATAAATTAATAATTTATTTATTAATGAATTATTAGTTTATATATTCATCAAGTACTAGTTTATTTATTATTGACTTATTTATTAAAGTATTTCATTTTATTCCGCACGTGCGCCTGTTTGTTTTTTTAAGGCAACCTTTCATTTGTTTGCAGTTGGTGGGTACTGAACTCACAATCTCCAACTTAAAGCAGTGTGGTATTATACTACTATACCATCCTAATTACCACTGCTCTTATTCTTTTTTAAGCTCAGTTCCTCCTAAATTTTAGAATTGTCCCGCTTTCCTCGAAAATTTCGAACGTCCCAAAAATCCCATATGTTCAGAAGCTCGCATTCATCATGTTATGCGTGAATATGGGGTGCACATCAAGAACTTGCTAGTAAATTAAAAAAAAGTTTCTAAGCTTATAACTTGATTAAAATTTTCAAGTGAGACCTCCATTTATATATTATTTAGATGTGAATAAAAATATCAATTTGTATCGTATACATAGATTAAAATATTGTTAATCAGTGAGAATTGGAAAAACTGATTATTGACATGTGGATAAACTTAAATTAGAGAGGAATTCTAAAATGATGAATTTAAGTTAAGTATGTTGTATCTTCAAAATATGATGTGATAAGTTAAGCCAATGTAATTTTAGAATAACATCAAAGATGCTCTCCTAATCCAAATCCATGAGAACCTATATTTATAGATTATTGATATGTGAATTATAATATTTACTTGTATTACATAAATAGATTAAAATATTGTTGATGAGGAGTGAGAATATAAAAACATAATTATTATCATGTAGAAAAAGTGAACGTAAAAAAGACTTATTTTTTATCACTGAATATGAATTCGCCTTAAAATGTAATGGTTAAAAAAACCAAAAAAATTGGCTTTATGGTCACTTCAAATATTGACAATTTAGATATACATAACGTTTTGTAAACAAGTCGTAAATAACCATTATAATTTATTTACATTTGTTTACAGTTGATTTTTGGTCCAGTTTACTCTTAATATTTCTCTTAATCATTTTGAGCATTTTCGTCTGTAAACGAATTCTTCTGACGTTACAAAACGTTGGGTACATGGGTATATACTAAATGATGTAGTAACTGACTAATCAACCATTAAGATAGAGAAATTGAGCATAAGACCATCTCATACACACCTTTAATTTGGGGTGGTATGAAACATATTTGGGAGGAGGTGGTCCAACTAACTCCAAATATTTACTCAAATATGAGGTTGAATAATATTTTTCAAAATTTGGGGTCCAACTATTCATTACCCAAATTTGATGATAAACTATTTTTAGTTAAAAATTCACTAAAACAATTAATATATAATTTAGACAACTAATTGGCCTTGGTTTGCAAACGTATTTTGGAAAAATCTAACCTTTCGTAAAATTTTCGTAAATAGCCGTTTCGATGACGTGTACATATGTATTATTACCTTATAGTCCTTTTCTAATTATCCGGATTAATTAATTCGAATAATAATTTTAAGTTTTAAATATTAAATTTCGGTTTGAATTTTGAAATAATTTCCGTGTATATATTTGAGGTTGTTAAGTATTGGATATATTTCCTTAATTTATGGGTTTGACTTTTTTTTCATATTAATTTTAATTATTAAAACCGATTCTCATTATTTGCATTTATTCCGAAAATTTGTTTATTTGTAGCAAATTTATTGCTTATCCGTTCTTTTATTACGCTGAATAATATTTGAGGGATAAGACTACTTTTTATGTTAATTGACTTTCCATTTACGTGTTTTGATGATTTTTGTTTGAAAAGTTTGAATTTTTACGCGTTATTTTAGTATTTCAACGAAAATTCAAATTTTCGTTTCTGCTTTATAACTCATTTTCTTAACGTTATGATACATTAACAAAGGAAATAACACTCAAATAAATATTTTTCATTTATATTAAAAAATTTCATTATTTTTGAGTTTCTATGCTCATCTAATATGGATGTCACCGGTGACCAGAATGCTTTATTCCGAGATTCAGGTTACTGTAAAAAATGTCACTATGTTTGGCCAGAATGGTTCATTTATGTGTTTTAATTTTATTTTTGTTTTGATGGCAGTTGAATTGTTTGAACGCCAATGTTTTCAATCTTGGGAAGATGAATGTATTGATATTGAAGAACGTAAAGATTCCGACGTAGTCATGTTTGATGAGTCTGAATTGAAAAATTTCCCCATGGAGATTGAGAATAATGTTAATAACATTTTCACTAGGAAATGTGTTCTTTAGAATGCTCTTTGTATGTTGGCAGTTAGAAATTCGTTTGAATTTATTACTGTGAAATCCAACAAAAATAGATACCAGATTCGTTGTAAGGATTTACAATGTTTATGGTTGTTATACACAAATGTAAACCATAAGTCTGGTATGTGGGTGATTAAGACTTTTTACAAAGAACACACATGTTTTGGTAGAGTTCTTATTCACAAAAATAAGCATGCATCTTCTAGGCTTATTAGTACGTGTGTAAAAGATGATTATAGAGGTTCATTAGCAAATGAAATTAAGCCTGATGGGGTTGTGGAGATTATGCGCACTCGCTGGAATGTTGAAGTTTCTTATTTTGGGGCGTGGAGGGTCGAAAATCTGCTCTGATTGACTTGCGTGGAGATTTTGATTCATCATATAGTCATTTACCTATAATAGGACGCTTGATTTGTGAAAAATTCCTGGTAAGTTTTTAATTTTTCAGTAAAGTTTGATTTGTTTTTTATTGTAAATTATTATTTTCCAAAACATTCTTGTCATTTACATGGTAAATTGATTGTTGATTTACTAGTGTAATGGTTATAATGTTCATGATTTACTTTGTAAATTTATACAGGTTCTTACAGCCACACAGAAGTTGACGATGATGGTTCATTCAAGTACTTTTTCTTTGCGTTTGGTGCATCAGTTCATGGTTTTCAGTTTTGTCGACCTCTGATTTCTGTGGATTGTCTTTTTTGAAGGGAAAGTCACATGGGACTTTGCTTCTAGCAACTGCTCAAGATGGGGATAATCACTTGTTTCCTTTGGCTTTTAGCTTTTTTTACTCTGAGAATGATAATTCCTGGTCATGGTATATGAGGTAGTTTCGTATTGTATATGGCGTTCGACAAGACATGGTGATTGTCTCTGATAGACACAAATCCATTCAGAAATCGGTTAACAAAGTGTTTCCTGAAGTACTTTGGGCGTCTTGCATGCAACATTTGTGGGGTATTGTTAAAGCCCAATTTGGAAGTAGTCATATTCAGCCTCTTTTTTACAAGTGTGCTAAGGCATACACCCCCCGGGAATTTGATTTTTGGCTTAATCTCTTGTCTACTGGTGATCGTAAAATTAATAAGTATTTGCTTAATGCAAATACATAAAATGGTCTCGTAGTCATTTTTCGGGCAAGAGGTTTAACATCATGACTACCAACATTTCGGAATGTTTGAATGTTGTATTGCATGAAGCAAGAGGTTGGTCGGTTGCATGTTTGGTATTGAGTTATCGGGACCTTATTCAAAGATGGATTGTTAAGAAGCGGATGCTTATTCCGAAAATGGTGTCTAGATTAACTGATATAGGTTATCAAACTTTGAAGGATGCTCAAGAAGCTGCGCGGTGTATGAATGTAAGTACAATTTCTAATTTTCAGATTTAGTTAATTATATTATCATTTACTCGGTTTAATTAACAGTTTTAATTTACTAGGTTAATGCTATTAACGAGAATCAGTTTGAAATTGTGGATGGGGCTATGCGTCGAGTTATTGATGTTGAAAAAAAATCATGCACTTGTCGTTTTTGGCAACTTGAAGATTTACTTTGTTCCCATGCGTGTGCTGCATTGTACCGTATGAATTTATGCCCTATTGACTATGTTTCTCCTTACTTCAAGCAATATTTTTTCAGTAAGACGTATGAGCAAGATGTCTTCCCTATTTCACACAAAGGTGATTGGGGTTTGCCTCCCGAAGCAAATGTGATCAAACCTCCATGTCAGAAGCGGCAAGCTGGGAGGCCTAAAGAGAATAGATATCGATCAAAAAGTGAAAAATTTCACCTATACGTTCATCGTTGTGGTAAATGTGGTCATAATGGTCACAATAAGCGTGGTTGCACAATAAAAAAAGATACCTAGGCCATGTTTTTGTATTTTGTTTTTTTGTTAGCTTCTTGTTATTGAACGGTTTGTTTTTAATGATTATTTAATGTATGCAATTACTTCCTAAGTTTTGTGACATTTTCTTGTTGGAATACAACATTTATTGTTAAAATTTCTTATGTTGTTTGTTTTAATTACAAATGTTAATTTCATTTACAGTTTTAATTAAACATTAATTTACTTACGTTTATTAATTTACTAGAAAACAAAAATTAAGTAAATTGTTATTCTAGTTGACATTTTGTTGTTGAAATTTTGTTGTCGATTTACTGATGTTATTAATTTTATTGTCGACATACCTTAGTAAATTATGTTCAGGAATTTGTTTAACCATTTTAATCAAACACAATATTTCTACATCAATAAAACCCTATAATACGAAGAATGCTTCCAATGTTGATGTTCCAAAACATAATTACTTAAAATACTTTTAACAAATTCTTGTAAATACTTGTTCCAAAAGCTAATTTATCTAAGTCCCAAAACATAACCTTCTAATTAACATAGTTTTAGTGATACTACACGTTCAATTATATTCCTAAATCGAATGAAGGCTGGCTGGTGGGATCTTCTTTCTCGATTGCATTTGCTTGTCCTGCATTCTTGTTTTGTGTTTTAGCCTTCTTTGTTTTTGTTTCTGCAGTGAATGGTGGCATAACGTGTACCGATTTGCGGATTGCCCTCTTGGACCTTACATTCATCCCTTGATTTGCTACTTGTGTTGGTACCAGTTTTTAAATAAAGAAAGATTTCAAATTTTATAACTTACTTATTTACTCAATTTATAACCATTATAAATTAAATCCACAAGAATAAAGGCATGGTTATTACCTTATGTGTTGGTAATTTTAGCAAATTCGCTGGCTTTCATTTTTTGTTGTCTTGGATGGTCTCATCAACTTGTTGGACCTGTTAAAAAGTTTTATCATTACAATTTACTTATTTTTATTTTACGGATTTTAATTTACATATTACAATCATCCATAATATAGTATTTACCATTAAATGTACCTTATTTTTTGGAGACCACTCTTTTTCAACATTGAGTCCGCGACAGAGACGTTTAAATTCTCTTCCTTTATGGATATCTTGAACATTAGTTTTATGCGTTTGTTCATTAACGTTATTGTTAATATACATGTCCAAAACGTCATTCAGAGCAAATAGCCAATCATCTTGTAGCAAACGTAATCGCTCCTGTTAATAAACATGTAAAATTCATCGATTTAAAAATTAAAAAAGCATTTTATTTATATGTAAATGTATATTTACCGGTGTCATATTTGCTGCTTTCTCCACTCCTATTAATGGTGATATATTCTTATTTATGTTACTATTGTTTGGATGTGGTGACACAATCACATCATCTCTCTTTCCTACATATCTATGCTTCGGCTTTTTAAACTGAAAAAATTGAAGATGTTAATAATTTCAAGTTAAATATATTTTTAAAATGAATTTGATCAACATATCTTATCTTTGCAATGTTGGGATCCGGTGTCACAATATGATCTGCCTTTTGTCCATCTTGTCTATCCTTTGTTTTTTTATGCTGATAAACGATTTACAAAGTAAATTATACTTTAATTAACACAGTAAATGAAATTAAGACTGAAAAAACTAAAGATGTTAATTTCAAGTTAAATTGAATAGGATCAACACATCTTACCTTTACAATGTTGGGATCCAGTGTCAAAATATGATCTGCCTTTTGTCCATCTAGTCTATCCTCTGTTTTTTTAAACTAATAAACAATTTCCAAAGTAAATAAACACAGGTTAATCATGACATATTAATTATATTTGTAAATAATTTACCATTTTTGTTAAATTCAGTTGATCCTCTACTTCTTCTGTCTGTGCCATTCCCTTTTCGATTTGAAGTTTTCGTTTAGGTTCATTTACCTAAAAATGAATACTCCGTTAATTCATTATAGAAACATATTTAAGAAATCATAGTGTTGTTTCACTTACCGATGGATTGATTGGTTCATTGATTTGTAACTTGAACCTTGGAGATGTTTTTTTATGGTTTTAGTCTCGGTTTTATGACGATTGATGGACCACTACCTTTTCCCTTCTCCTTTTTATCAACTTTTGTTGGGCCGTTTGGTTTTGTATGTGCCATATCCACATTCTCATTTGTATCAACATCGGTTCTTGTCTCGTTGTCCTTTGAGATGTTTGTGTCATCAACCTTTTTTGACTTTGTTGCTGCCTGTAATAATTTCCATTTGTTAACATGATTAATTATTATATATAACAGATTACGCAAGTTTTAGTAAATACCTTAAACTTTTCAATATCCCCTCCTTCCAAATAGACATTAACTATGTCGAGCATCACATTGCATGTCTCATTGCATTTTTCCACTTGCTCTTTGAGCACCTTGATCTCCAATAGAGCCTCATCCAATTTATCGTAAACACCTCTCATTTCCGATAATGTCACATACTCGGTATGTGATTGTGAAGAGCTGGCTACATTTGCTTTTGATGGTGGAGTTTTGGTGCTTTGTTTTGCCATCTCGACAGGGTGCTCATCTAATTTTGGACCCGCCATGTACAGTTCTTCTTCATTAGTTGAAAGGGTATTAATCACCAGCAATTTACACAGTTAATTTGTTAGTAATTTACTAGAAACAGTAGAACTTAATTAACTTAAAATATGAAATAATTATCACCTCTTCATCCATGAAAATATGTTTCAGATCATGAGTTTCTGCATTGAAGTGGTAGGACCACTTTAATATCCTTGGAAATGTCTTTGTTTTTGTGGATTTGGAAAATCCATTTTCCTCGAATGCTGGGATAAGCTCGTAAACCCATGCGATTAACGAGTGTAAAAACTCGTCAATGTTGAACCCTATTTTACTACATGAAACCTTGATTCTTTTGAAGGACTCGCACAAGCGTAGGAAGCTGTCCCTTCCCCAAGGATATTCTCTTAACATCTCGTTGTTGGTGGCCATCTTCAATATTTGGTTTGATATAACGTGGTTCCGTTCCCGTGGCAATATTAACAGCTCTATGATGCTACGTTGATTAATGCCAATCGTTCTTCGTCATTACCTCCAAATTTACCTTTTAACATGCCTAGGAGGATATGTGCTTTTTGAGTGCCTTTCACACTGAAAAATTCTTCCTTCATTGGATTTCCAATGATTAAGTCATCGTCGATGTTTGGAATTTCATCAAAATTTAAACCTGTAAATTAAAAGCAAATTATATTTTTCAGTAAACTAATTTATTATAGATTTATACACATAGTATTTATTGAAAATCACCTACCGGACATTAACTCGAATTCTTTGATTGTGACTCGGTGAATTATGCCTCCTATTCAGAAGTGTAGCTCATCAATTTTACCGGATTCAACCTGACTGAGTACCAACATATGCACCAACCTTTTCGGGAATATCTCGCCTTTTAGATGTTGGAAGTGGGAGAATGGTAATTTCTCGAACATATTGAATTATTGTTCTGTGTCTAGTGTCGAACAGTCATCATGCCCCTTATGCCCTGGGCGACAACATATTGAATTGCGGTGAAGTTTGTATGGACTATTATTCGTTGGTCGAGGTCCTAATCTTTTGGTTCTATTAAATATGTCCCAACCTACAACATTGTGTAAATTATAAGGTTAAAATCAATTAACTTGTTAAAAACTACTAAAAAATTAACTGGTAAACAAATAAGAAGATAAACACTAAAACATATTCACCTCATGAGCAAATGTTTCTTGTTGGGCTCGGCCTCTTTTTTTTCCAACACTCGTATCTCCTATTTTTTTCTTTTTCTTGTCCATTAGAACACGGCTTCAACAATTCCTGCACAGTATCAAACATTACTAATTAAATTCTTAGTAATAGATACAATGAAGAAAAAAGATAAAGGATTTTTTTACAGAGTATTGTCTTTTATTTTGTAAATCAATTTTTTGAAAAAAGTAATTAACCTCAATCTTTACCTACATGCATATCAAGATAGAAATAGAAAACACACTAAAAACACATTTCAACAAGTTTAAATCACATGCATAGCAAGATGTAAATCGAAAACATATCTACGATTTTTATTCACTTTATTATCTTTTTTTGTAAATCGATGTTTTAAAAAAACAATTAACTACAATATGCTTTTCGTGTTGAAATAATTTTTTTGGATGTGCAATCGTGGAATAATAATCTATCGAAACCCTAACTCCATTATTTATGCGGTTTTTGTTGAAAAAAATTACGAACATACCTTCGGATACCCTGATTATTTCTGCAAAAATGACGAACATTTTCTGAGTTTTGTAAAAACTTTACGTGTGAAAAAAATGAAGAACACTCTTTGAATCCTAGACAGAATATGGTTTTACTGTTTTTGAAAACATGCATGAATCGATTTACTTACTTGTACCCTTCGTCGACGTTATGATTTCTTCCCGGTGATTGAGATGGCTTTCGGTTCAGTCTGAAGATTTTAAAACAGGGAGATTTTGGAAGATAAATGGTGTTTTGGAAAGAGGAAGATTTTGGGCGATTTTGTTGCAGAGAATCTAATCGATTGGATTCACTATTATCTTTCTTCATTAATGAATTTTACTAAAATATATCAATCCCAATTTATTAGCTAACGCGTGTAAATTGATTTTTTAATTTTTTATTTTGTAATTAGTATTTCGTTTTGGCGGGAGAATATTTTGGGCTTTTTAGGAATGAATATTTGGCATAATTGATTTACCGGACTTTTACCAAACTTTTAGAAAACGTTGGACAAATTGAAATTAGGAAACCTATATAGGGTTATTCTATACAATTAACCAAATTTAAATAATTTATACAAAAATACATAAATGAGAAAATAGAATAAATTATATGACATTGATAATAATAATACATAACATTAACTAAATACAACACAATTAAACAGAGTACGTATCAATTATACTATTAAACAAATAATATCATAAATAAAAACCAAAATTGCAACGTACGCCGTATAAAAAAAAATCATGCATACTTAGAATAAACACACAAATTATTTAAACAAAACTACCTTTAATAGTCTGGCATATCCGAGTTGGGTTATCTAATGTTATCGAAATATTGGCTAAAATTTTCATATCTTTGTTGTTGAAACTGGTCTTGTGATTCTTGAAAAGATCCATTCTACTTCTTAAAATATTCATTTGTCTTTCACGAAAATACTCACTTACATTTTGATCGGTTATCTTACTTAAGTCTATTAGGAAAACACTTTCTTGATCCTTTGATTTTTAAACGCTAAGTTATCATTCATATCATAAATAACACGCTCTCTACTTTTCACGTTTTTATAATCATCAAACTAATGTTATCTTTGTTATATTAATGTTATCCAATAAATATTTATTTCTTTAGTTAATTTTATATTTTAAATATTGTAATATCAACATAATATTTAATATAAATATAAGTTAATTCAATACTGTTGACTTAGAAAAATGAATTAATATTTAATAAGAATAATACATATTAATAGAGGGGTTAATATGAAACTAATATTGAAAAGTATAAGAAGAAAATACTATTTAATGAGGTAGGATTTGGTGTTATGATTTGGAGTAAAACTATATAACTGCACTAAATTTGATAAAACTGACCAATAAAAATTATTTCTCTTAAATCTCTCTAAAAAATTCTCTCATTATTTTTATTTCCCAAAATCAAATTGACGGACTGAATAGAAACTTTAAGAGTTGGAAAGAAGGCTTATTATTGGGAAAATATATTCCGACAAGATTTATTTCGCGACTTGAAGAGAAAATTATTCGATAAGTTTTTGTTTTCCAAAAGAAACTAATGATGATGAACATATAAAAATTAACATATATTAACAATGTTGGCTACGTTTATAGATTAGAGAGTTCAAGATTCAATACATGAACAAGTTTTCCTCTTGCATTTGATCTTTATTTAAAAAATAAATTATAAGAAGAAGTTGAAGAAGAATGAGTGAAAAGATTGAGTGCATAATAAACAAAAAAAAACACCAAATTAAATGATAAAATGCACTAAGAAAAATGTGAAAAAACAAACATGTAAATTAATAATTAAAACTAAAAAGAATGCGTCAAAAGCACATAAATAAAAATAAACTGAAACAAATACGATACTTACCATAATTCAAGAGAAACGAAACCTAGGAAAGACAAAAATGAATCATGTACAATATCTAATATTCATATCTCACTTATTTTTAAAATTTTAAACGATAATGAAGGAGATCTGCGATTAATGGCATAATAATTAAAGATCCCTGAAAATAAGCAAAAAACCAAATAGTTTTAATTACTTATTATAAATAAAGAAAATTAAAATCGTGCCTATCTTTAGATATAACAAAAAATAAACTGGAATAAGCAAGTTTTTTTAATTTATAAGAGACCTAATGTTTATTAAATTTTCAGTTTTAATTTTTAAAATAAAATCTATTTCAAAATTCAAAATTTTGAACTTGTAAGCATATATATATATATATGTATATATATATGTATATATATGTATAGTATGTTAAATTATATATATACATAGATCAATATACTGAAAAATATATCTTAAATAATAGTATCTCTCCTCATATAATACCATAAATAAATCGGAATAAATGAGATTTTTAAAAATCTGAAACAGCGGTTTTCGAATCTTTTTTCGTATTTGAATTTAGTCAATGTAATCAATTTTGGCTTTCAAATTCTGAAAATCAATTGTTTTGTTTCAAAAACTCTAAAATAATGTAAAATGATGCAAAATAAATAGTTCAAAATAATAAAGGACATTATCGTAAATTCAAATGTTCCAATTTGCCATGTCATCGTGGATGGTTGCTTTTCAGTTGAAAGCTAAATATGTACAAACAATTGCAAGGTATAAAATGATTAGATATAGCAATTGTTCTTAAAGATACTTTTAGAAATAATTATAGGGGATTTTTTTTATAACATCAATGTATTACGCATATTGGAAAGGGTCATATATGAGAAGTATTAATATTTTGTTAAAGAATCAACACATATTCTTATTATTATACTTTTATACGCATAATAAAATAGATTTTCGTTAAAAAATTTATTGTCCCATTTATCACGCGTTATTAGTATTATAGTCTTATATTTGAACGCATTTAAAAGTAGTGTATTATTGACGGTAGGTTATCCATTCTAAGTGAGAACCGCGTCGTATATATGTATAATTTTCAAACAGCCTAAAGAAGGAAACTTGGCCATTAATATTTAGAATAGCGTTCAGTAAATCGGACCACAGACAAGAGTATGGTGAGCTGTTTACCTATCTATTTGACCTTGCCTGGCCCCATTAAAATTAAAATTCATATTTTCGTACGTAATGAATATATCTCCAGCTCATATGAGTATATATTATTTATGATTTCGTGAAAATAATGTGAGCATACAATAATTCAGAGAGTAAGTTGGTCTGACTAGCCAAAGCGCATTTACTTCTCATTTGTACGTGTATTAATGGCTCATACCAACCCTGGGTTTCTGAGCTGCTTAATTGGTTAAGCTTTATAATTTGAAATTAATAACTTGTCGATAAAATATACTGTGGGCCAGCAGATATCTCAAAATAACTATTGAAATGCTATCATCAATGAGAGAAAGAGACATATCCTTACTTAAAAAGATAATTGATATTTTCCCGAAGCGGAACAAATAAGAGAATGTAACTATCATAATTATATGCTGACAAGACAACAATTATACTATTCTTATCATGCTGGGTTAAACTCTTTCCTGTAAGGATATAGATCTAAGTAATTCAGCGCGGTCGATAGGAATTCGGTATCTACGTTAACACAGCTTTACTTTTACTGTTTTTATATTTCTGTTTGTTTTGGTTTTCATCCTTCGTATTTCGATTTAAGCTATCATGTCTCGTTCCTCAAATTCTATAAATACTTATAATCTTTAAGTCTCTCAATACTGTCAGTCATGTTTGCAACGTTTATTTAAAAAACACAAATACGTTCTGTCCTTTTCATACCATTCGAATGTCACTGGCGAAATCATGTTATCCATATACATACATTACCACAAATATTGGATCAAACAAAACAATGGTTTTTAAACGATAAACAGAAATCATGTCATCCATATACATACATTATCATAAATTTTGGATCAAACAATGGTTATCAAACGATAAACATTGATGTCCGTCGTTTAAAAGTCTGACTTTTTCCTTTAAACGCGGACTTAATGTTGGTAATTTTGAAAATGTTTTATTGTATGATTAAATGACGAAAAATTGTTTGTCGTAAAAAATAAAGTTTTTTGTGTAATTTTTCATAACGAATATAACTTTGTGTTAATGAAATCCAAGTCTATTAGTATGAAACGATAGACAAGAATGTTCGTCGTTGAAAAAATACGTTTAGCTATTATTTTATCATGAGATTATGTATTTTGTCTTGACAAACTTTGATTAAACCATGAAAAATATATTTGTCATTCAAATATTTAATTAAATAATAAAAACTGAGAATTTTTAATTGATTTTTTCATACCACAAAAGATATGTATATCGTTTTTAAGTTATATTTATTTGATTAAATAAAAAATATATAATATATTTAATTTTAATTGTCATGGCATATGTTTTGGAAAATTTCATTTTGTGGGCTTAACTATACTCAAAATATCAAACATAGACTCATTATGTTAACACTATCATAAAATGGACTTTTGACCCATTTTCGGACAAAAACAAGCTTAATTTATTTTTTTTACAATTTTTTTAAAGCGATCAAAAATAATCAAAAATCATCTGAATTCATCGGAAATTTAAAAAAAAAATTAAAAAAAAAAAAACTAAAAATGAAAAACCAACTTAAAACCATCGAAAATTATCGGAAATCATCAGAAAATTAAATAAAATTAATTAAAAATAAAATAAACAATTTGAGTATTTTTAAAAAACCATCGAAAATCATTAGAAATTTTAAAAAAAAATTGAAAACCATCTGAAAATCATCGGAAATTTAAAAAAAAAAACCATCGGAAACTATCGGAAAAATCAAAGAAAAAAAAGGATTGAGGGGTACTTTTGTTCGAAAATAGGTCAAATGTCTAATTTGAGATAGAAATTACATAGTGAGTCTATCTTTGATATTTCTTGCATGATCAAGCCCACAAAATGAAATTTTGCTATGTATTTCCGCGACATTCTTATTTTACATGTGCGTCGTTTAAGATATATACTTTTATAATAAATAATTAACATTAATATAATTGAATGAGAACAATAGTAAACCAATAATTTTGTACAGCTAAAGACATGTCTGTCGTTCAAGATTGTAAACAAAAACTTATAATTTCGTCGAGACTAGGTCGCGACTTTCCGACGGTTTAAAGTCGGGATTTAGAAAAAATATAATTTCATTTTTCTTCTTCTTCACCTCTTGCTCTCTACCGCGACCAAAAGGTCACCCTTTATCCTTCTTCCTTCGTTCCGCTTCTCTTCTCACCCGACATTTGTGCATTCTCCCTATCATCCTTCCTCTATCTCCGCGTCTTTGTCTGTCATCTCCTTTGCATCTCAGACTAATCTCTTTGTCTCTCTTCGTTTCAGGTAAGAACACCACTTCTCCTTGTTTTTTTTTAATTTGTGTTGCATTTAGGCCTTGATAAATAGTTTTAGGATGCGATTACTTGTTTTAGGATAGATTATTGTTGTTTGAGAATTTATTTTGACCGACTAGGGGTTGGGAATTTTGCGCTTAGAGATTTCATATTAATAAACCTTTAGTATATAAGTTTATGAATGGGTAAGAGTTGTTTTTGTTGGAATGGGTATAGGATTAAGAAAAATTTATCATTAACACATTAATAGTGGAATATAAAAATTTATTTTATTAGTAAAACAATTTTTACTAACCTAAACAAAGTGCATATACATGTTATGAATTAAAAACATTATTTAGAGTACTTGAATACTAACCTTTTTTTAACCTTTAAATAGAAGCGTCTTCGAGAAAGGTGGATCTTCTTCCTTGGCTCTATTCCTTCACGTTTTATCGTATAACTCAAGAAACCTAAGGTTTCTATTACAAGAGTCTATAGATCGTTTAGAAGGATTTCTGTGTGGGCACAATTAAACACAATAGCTCAAGAACAAGTCTATGAGCTAGAGAGCTAATTAAGCCTAAGTCTAATGAGGACTTAGGTGCCAAAATAAATGAAGTATTTTCTAGAGAGAGAGTGAGAAGAGAGGGACGCCCAAAAGCAAGAGAGAGTAAGACTAAAGCTTCTTTTTCACATCCCTATGTGAGGCTCTATTTAGAGGAGAATGAAAAATCTATAAAAGTCAATTATGCATTCATGAAAGAATAATGCATTCATGACATAATATTTGATTTTCTCTTCCCCTTTCTCTCCTATGTTGGCCTGCCATGCATTGTGCAATAGTGATGAAATTTTTTTCCTCACTTGGCACATTTGTTTCCTTCTCAAGAAAATTTATTTCTCTTTTCCTTTTGGGTAATTATCCTTATAATAAAGGGAAATAATTCTCTCCTCCTTTGATCTGTTTTGGCCAAATTCTATAGCTAGGGAAGGAGCATCTAGATGCTTCCTTATTTATTTTAAGACAATTTTTAAAATATCCATTGTAGAATTATTATTGCACAAATAATGAAATTAATTTCTTGTTGCCTCAAAAGACTTTTTGGCTTTAGAAAATAATTTATATTATCATCATATGAAAATATTCAAAATCTTATTTTGATATTCACATCATTTTATGTCCATGTGGACAAAAATACCCTTTAGACAATCCTTCTCTAATGACCTGTAATAGTGACCTTATGGATCCAAATGAACAAAGCTTGAGATTTTATACTCGGACTCAAAAGTTCACAAACCTTTTCCGAGTATTAGTTTAATGTCAACTGACTCGACTAAAGAGTTGACACTGAGAATCTCTCGGTTCAAATGAATTTATTTTCTACTCAAATTCAACTTAATCATATTGAGCTGATCCATTGAATGTTATCTATGTTTACCCTTCATGAATATCATCAACAAGATGAGATTTATAAAATTACCATTTTACCCTTCTAGTTGTTATTTCCTGAACTCCTATGTTACTTGTGAATAATTTAGAAACAATGTATTGACGAGGAGCTAACAAATCATATTGTTCCATGCCTAATCGGTATCGATGTTAGTCGAAGATCTTGTTGGATAGAGCCTTGGTGAAAGGATCTACCAGGTTCTCAACCGTCGAGATCTTCTTCACCTCCATGTCTCCTCGTTACACGATCTCTCTAATCAAATGGTATTTCCTCTCAATCTGCTTAGAGCGCTTATGGCTTCTAGGTTCCTTTGAGTAGCAACATCCCCACTATTATCAAAATAAAGGGTCATGGGCTCGTTTACATTTGGAACGACTTCCAAATACTTAAGGAATTTTCTAAGCCATGTAGCCTCTTTGGATGCTTCACAAGCAGCCACATATTCTGCTTCCATGGTGGAATCGGGAATACAAGATTGGTTGATACTCCTCCAAACAACAAATCCACCATATAAGATGAACACAGATGCTGAAGTGGGTTTCTTGGAATCCTTATCCGCCTGAAAGTCGGAATCGGTATACCCCGTCATAGTCAGGTCAGTACTTGAATATGTAAGCATCAAGTCCCTAGTTCTCCGAAGGTACTTCAGAACATGCTTAACAACAATCCAATGCTCGGGTCCGAGATTTGATTGGAAACGACTAACTATGCTAACTGTGAAACATATATTCGGTCTAGTGCACATCATAGCATACATATGACTTCCTACGGCTAAAGCATAGGGAATCTTTCTCATGTCTTCAAACTCTTGTGTGGTCTTGGGAGACTGGTACTTAGAGAGTGAGACTCCATGTCTAAAGGGGTTTTCACCCCTCTTGGAGTTATGCATGGCAAAGAGATCCATCACTTTATCTATATAAGATGCTTAGGAGAGCGACAAGGTCCGGTTCTTTCGATCTCGAAAGATCTGAATCCCCTGAATGTATGCAGCTTCCCCTAGATCCTTCATATCAAACTTCTTAGCTAACCAGATTTGAACTTCAGATAATTTATCTACATCATTACCAATGAGTAGTATATCATTAACATAAAATACCAGAAACACAACTTTTCCCTCGTGTATCAACTTATAGATACAAGGTTCATCTATTGACTGTTCAAAACCGAAACTTTTTACAGTTTCATCGAATTTAATATTCCATAATCTAGATGCTTGTTTAATCCATAAATGGAATTAAGCAGTTCGCAAACCTTGTTCTCTTTATCACCTTCCACGAAACCGGCCGGTTGAGCCATGAAAATGCGCTCGTCAAGATTGCCATTCAGAAAGGTAGTCTTGACATCCATTTGACAGATGTCGTAATCGAGAGCGGCAGCTATGGATAAAAGTATACGGATGGATTTAAGAATTGTGACTGGCGAGAAGGTTTCTTCATAATCGATACCTGCCTTTTGGGTATAACCCTTAGCCACTAGTCACGCTTTGAATGTCCAACGTTCCCATCTAGACCCATTTTCTTCTTATAGATTCATTTACACCTTACAGGTTTAACCCCTTCAGGTAGATCTACAAGTTTCCATACTTTGTTGACATACATCAAATCCATTTCAACTTTCATGGCATCAAGCCAAAGGTTTGATTCAGAACCAGCCATTGCTTGAATGTAGGAAACGGGGTCATCCATGTCAGCGACGGCTACGAGACTATCGCCATAAGACATGTACTTGTCGGGCTTTCCAGAAACCCTCCCACTACGTCGAAGTACTACTTGACGAGGTTCTGAATTGTTAGGTTGCGTTTCAGTTGGGGTAAGAACAGTTCTTACAGATGAGGTAAAAGCATCCTCACCTAACTTTTTTTCAAGCACAATTTTGCTTCTAGGTTTCTTATTCTTCATATAGTCCTCCTCAAGGAAACGAACATTAGTGCTGACAAACGTTTTGTCGTCCTCCGTAGTATAGAATGTGAAAATTTTGGTTTTCTTTGGATATCCAACGAACACATATACTTCAGACCTACTAGACAACTTGCTAATCTTTTTCCTTAGCACATGTGCAGGGCAACCCTAAATTTTGATGTGGCTTAAACTAGTTTTACGCCTTGGTTCAGAATATATGCGGCAGTTTCGAGGGAATATCCCCAAAAGGAATTAGGGAGTGATGAGTAACTCATCATTGATCTAACTATCTCCATCAAAGTTTGATTCCTTCTCTCTGACACTCCGTTTTGTTGAGGTGTGTCAGGTACTGTAAGTTGAGAAGCGATACCTTCTTCTTTAACAAAGTTATCGAACTCTTCAGACAAGTACTTACCACCTCGATCAGATCGAAGGGTTTTGATCTGTTTGCTAGTTTGCTTTTCCACTAAATCCTGAAAAACTTTAAATACGTTAAAGATTTCGGATTTGTGTTTTAGCAAATAGACAAATCCATATCTTGAGTAATCATCGTTAAAGGTAACGAAGTATTCGTATCCACTCCGTGCCTGAATTTTGACTGGACCACAAACATTAGAATGTATTCAAAATCTCCTAAAACTAATATGTTAATCTTCATGACATCTTCCTTCAAGGCGTCTTCATGGTGGTTGAGTGCGTGAACGTTGGAAATCCACGAAAGCATCAATAAGAGGGGAAGAAGTTAGGAGTCACAAAATCCGGATTCAAAATCCTGAACTCACGGGTTGTCGTACACCTCGGACTTAAAAGGTCATAAATGACACATCCGGTATTCGATTGAGCTTAAACCCATTGCATTGGATAGCTAACTTCCTTACCTTTAATTTGGTTTAAGAACCACGAATTTTCAAGTTCCAAGCAAAGAGTTATTCCTGTTTTACTGAGCCATAACAATTTTGTCCAGATATTAAAAAACAATTAAAAGTACGTCGGATCTATGCGTAATTGGAAAGAGGTTTATTGAAACATTTTAATTGTTTGTGTTGATTTCAATTGTGTGTTATATTAACATATTAATAATTAATACAATATAAAACAAGAAACATAATATAAAACATTCAATAACAAATTTAAAATAGAAGTCCAATAAACTAATTTAAACTATGTATACAAATTTTCAAACTTGTCAAAAAATTGATTTTGAGTATGCTAAACATAAAATAATTAAAAAATGTTTTTAATGTTTTTATATAGCATATTTAACAAGTGGAAAATCAACATAAATTTAATTTTAAAGGTCGTACCAAAAAATTAAAATTGTGTAAGATCTAGTCTTTTTAAGAACCGCTATTTAAGCAAATTTTGAAAAATAATTTCTTATAATTATTTTAAATAACCTGTACATGCTTACACTTTGACCATAGCGCTGATACCATTTGTTGGAATAAGTCTAGGGTTAAGAAAAAATATCATTAACACATTACTCGGGAAATATAAAAATTCTTTTACTAGTAAAATAGTTTTTACTAACCTAAAGAAAGTGCATATACATGTTATGAATTAAAAACATTATTTAGAGTACTTGAATACTAACCTTTCTTGAACCTTTAAATAGAAGCATCTTTGAGAAAGGTGGATCTTCTTCCTTGGCTCAATTCCTTCACGTCTATTGTATAACTCGAGAAACCTAAGGTTTATATTACAAGAGTCTACAGAGGTTTAGAAGGATTTGTGTGTGGGTACAATTAAACACAATAGCTCAAGAACAAGTCTATGAGCTAGAGAGCTAAAATAAAAGAGTCTTTTCTAAAGAGAGAGAGAAGAGAGGAACGGCCAAAAGCAAGAGAGAGTAAGACTAAAGTTTCTTTTTCACATCTCTATGTGAGGCTCTATTTATAGGAGAAGGAAAATCTATAAAGGTCAATTATTCATTCATGAAAGAATAATGTATTCATGACACAATTAGCCATATCAATCAAGCAAGGGGGAAATTTGTTTCCTCACTTAGCTTATTTATTTCCTTCTCAAGGAAATTTATTTCCTGTTTCCTTTTGAGTAATTATCCTTATAATTAAACGGAAATAAAACTCTCCTCTTTGATGCATGTTGGCCAAATTCTATAGCTAGGGAATGAGCATTTAGATGCTTCCTTATTTCTTTCAAGACTATTCTTGAAATACCCATTGTAGAATTATTATTGCACAAATAATGAAATTAATTTCTTAATGCCTCAAACGACTTTTCGGCTTTGGAAAATAATATATATTTTCATCATATGATAGTTCACAAAGATAGTTCATGACATCTTCATGAATTTCATATCGATGAGAACTTCACAAAGATAGTTCATGACATCTTCATAATTTATTATCTCGCCAATTAGTCTAGTCTAGATCACAAAGCGAACCTATAATTTAACTTTCTCAACTGAGAATAAATAAGCTTTGAAATGATATGTCTCATTTCAGAATTTAGGTAAGCACGATGCAATTCATACATAGTGACCTTGAGACAGAAGATGTTAAATGGTTTGTTCTTCCATTGTCACTAAAGGTGCACTGGTCAATTCAGTATTTTCGAAACATACACTGGAAGAACTATAGAGTTCCTAATTCTCTATCCCTCGTAACCAGACATCATAGATTTTTCCAACAATCATACTGGGATCAATAGTTCATTGATCTTTAGATTATGAATATATCATTTTAGTCAAACCATGAAGAGTTTGTTCACCTAAATCTATATTTGTCTCTTCATACATTGTTAGGTTTGATTAAAGACTATAAGACTATTGAATATCATAAATCTTTAATCAAACTAAAGGGGAATGAATGAACGTTTCAACTTTTATTAATTTAATCAGCAAATTACAATACGGACTTTATAAAAATTTATATATTACATCAATATGTAAATAAACAATCTTCTTGTGGGCATCTCTGCCAACAGTTTCAGTATACAATGAAAAATTATTCAAGTTCAAGTCACGACCGTTGATCTCGGAAAGGGGAGTTGAATTTCCTCTATATTTCTACAGGATTATCGATAAGTGCAAGTGGAATAAGATTTTTGTGAAGCCCTATCACATCACGAACATCAACCTCGCATTCTATTTCTACGCAAATTCACCGGAGCACAAAAAGTAGCACGTGTTTATTAGTGGCCAAGGTTATTAGTCTAACAAGGAAGTTCACGGTGTAGAATTAGGTCGGAATCATAACGAGTAAGCATTCCAACAGCTTTTTATAAGAAATTAGTGTACCAGTTCCGAATTTTGATGCAACTACCATTGAAGAAGTCATTGGAGGTTGATAATATGGCCCATAAAGTTGTTAAACTTTGAAGTGACAACTTTGAGTAGTGGTCCGGATCAAGTGCAACACCAAAAATGATAGTTCTATCGACACTCACCTAGTTGGAAGCAAATTAATTGCATTTGCTCTCATCCTTTTGAAATTTTGATTCTTAGCCTCATATGCCAACAAACAAATGCTTAGATCAAATACGGAAATCAAAGTAAATGTTTACAAGATTCTTTTGGCGATTGATTAATCATTGTGCTTTGACGACATACCAGAGATCTTGAAGTGTGAAGAACTAAGTTTTCCTGCATTACAGTTTACTTGAGGTAGCAATTAGTTTATGTTATGTAATTTCATTATTGTGTATACTGTTTTATAAATCCCCGACGCTTAACTTTATGCGTTTATGGTTGCCAAAATCCAAATTAGAAGAATCCAAACGGGCCAAAGGATTCCATTTTGTGCCTCAAATAATGAGCTCTTTCATTGGCCTGATGCGATTGACACACGAAGCAACGACATCAACAAGTCGATCAAGAATTGTGTGCGAGGACAAAAATTGATTATTTTGTACAATTTCAAAGCGCACTTGATGCTTGTATTTTTTGTCTTAAACGTGTAGTGGTATCTTGTTCGATCTGTTAATCGTACATACAAAACCTCATCCCCACTTAAAAGATTTGATCACAAGGGAAAATATATATATTTACTTTTAAAATAATATTAATTTAAATAGGTACGTAAATGATCAAGTTCTATTATTTGTTTTGTACGGTTTGTATAAGTTTCAAACTTGGTCATGCGGATGCTAAATGAATTGGACTACTTTACGTATCTAAAGTACGGAGTGTGGATATTTTACTTTTTTGTATATGCCCGACATCATCAATGAAGGTATTAAAAATTAAATTATATACACAAGAAAAAAATTATAGTATTAGAGAAGACTGAGCTAATTATGTTATTTCATTTATTAGTTTTGGAGACTCTTATAATTCGCTAAGTGACTATTGTATATTGACTTTTAAGGGACGTAATTGTTTGGTCATATTTTTGTTAAGCATATAAAATTTTGTCCACTTTTTATTTATGTACAAGGGTACTCTCATTATTTCATAGAAATAGTCTTAATTTTGTTGACAAGATATAAGTCTCGTATTTTGGAAAACTATTTTATGGATATGGTATATAGAAGAGAGAGAAAGAAGATAGATTAAATAAAATTGAGAGTACCCTGAAAAATCTTCAACGCGTCGTATAAATGAATCAACACGATCTTTGAAAAAATATGTATATAATCAATTCACCAACGAACTCGAGAAAATTATGTCTCATCCACCTGACAGGTCGCAATTATTCGCCTCAGGACTCACAAATAATCTCAACCGCCTCCGACCTTTTGACTTCAAAAATCATTAAGATCGACACGTGTAAACCCGCAATCTCCCACGTCATTATCCCTCCTCGTCTTCTCGCATATCTCAAAATTAATTTATAAAAAATATGCATTTTCCATCCATAATCATATTCTCACTAAAGTATCTTTAATATTTCATAATGTTAAAAATACTGGGAGCTGATTGTGGGGGTATAAAATCGAACTTAAGTACTTTAGATCTGAATAAAGCCCAATGCCTGAAGTTCAAACCAAACCGCTCGCTATCAAGCCCATTTCATGTAGCAAGGAAGACAAAGTCGAAGCCACACCTCGCCGATGGGAAGATCAAAGACTAGATTGAAATTGAAGCAGTCATCTCGCCGAAGAAATCGGATCTTGAACGAGCAAGATATCTCGGCCTCAACAGTAACCAGCAATGTGACGACATCTCCGTCGATCTCGAAGACTCGGGCCCAATATTTTCAGATCGAAAATGCATTATAAATAAAAAACTTCAGTCGGATGACCACAAGCATACTTACATCTCCTTTATTCATTCTTTACCTCTTAAGCTAGATTCATTATCTTTCGTAATTATCCAGCTCGACTTCTTGAGCTCGACCGAATTAATAAAATTACCTATTTCGTTCTTTTTATATTTTTTAAGTATTCAATATTATATACACAACATTTTACCAAGATTCATTACCTTAAATTTAAAATCGTATCAAATCACCTAAATCTTATTTCGTGATTGTTGAGAGTGAATTTCGACATCAACAACAATGTTTTTTTAATTGATTAACCTTCTAGAACGGTCTTTTTCCGTCGTCTAAACAGCATATGAATGACATCTAATATACGTTGACAATCATCATGTTTCGTCATGACAATCAAATTTACACCGCGACAAATTATTAATTTTCTCGTCACGACGCTCTTGACATTAAACGACGGAAATAAATTGCCCATCGTTTAATTCTAAAATTGATAAGGTCTTGCTGGTCACAACGGGAAAATTAATAGAGTCATGACAAAACCAATGGTGTTGTGAAAATTAGTCTTTTTTATTCTTACTCAAGGACAGACAATGTCACTTGTAGAAGAAGAAATTGTGACATGGGAAGAACGTTTATTGTTATTGACATTTTGAACTAAAACGACGGAAATTCACGTCTTTAAATCTTACTTAAACGATAAACATTAAGTGTGTCGTTTGATCTTCAACATTGAAAGATTGAAGGACCGACTTTGTTCGTTGTTAACGAGGGCCCAACGTTTAATTCTCAAGATTTAGTAGTGATAATATTACGGTAAGCTACTTCTTAAAGTAAAATAAAATCATGTAACAAAGTTTAATCTAATTTTATGATAAGTTTGTTCCCATTTCTATGATATTTATAAGAAACCCTGTGATACAATAAAGGGTACTCTCAAACTAAATTTTTAAATTTAAATGAAGGCCTTAAATTAAAAGAGGAGGAGTAGAGTGGTAGCTCATTATAGTTTTCCATACTCATGAGTTCATGATTGGTGCAAGATTACTAAACCTTGATAAGTATCCTAAAAGGAAGCGAGCGGCTATTTCCCAAATAAATATTTGACGAATTGGCCCTGATTGACAAACGTAATTTCGAAAAGTCCAAACTTCTGTAAAAATGTTGTAAATAGCCTTGTTGCTGACGTGTTTCTATGTAGTATTACTTTTAAACCCTTTTTAATTAATCGAATTTAATTATTTTTTAATATATTTCGAATTTTAAACATTTATTTTCGTTTTGAAATTTCAAAATTGTTTCCGTTTATAATGAATTCGGTTATTATGTGTGGGTATTATTTCCTAAATTAGTGGGTTGACTTTGTTTTCATATTAATTCAACCTATTAAATCTGATTATCTCTTGCGTTATTAATTTCGAACTGATTTTTTGATTAAATCCTAGTAATTATAGGGTTAATTTGTTGAGTATTAAACGCAATATCTGTTTCCTTGTATTCATACGATTTTTTTTGTTAATTAGCTTTTCATTTACACTCAAACAGAATCATACCAACGTTAATTGAGTTACGATTTACAACGTAAATTGATTTTTACACTGATAATGTTTGTTAATTGATTTCCAATTTACCTTAAATATAATTCTTCGGCCAAATTTTTTAAATTTGAATATTAATTATATTTGTTTGAATTCGAAATTTGAATTTTAATGCAGTTTAAAGGCCGATTATTTAGTTGGTTCCTATATACATGGGGTTGACTATTTTATTAAAGAGCAAGTAATTAATATTGGTTATTTCCATTTTTATAGCCAAAATTTATTGTTGATTTATCTTGAGATTATGTAATCATTACGTTTTCTTACAGCATACTAGTCATTAAACTCGTTTTTTTAATGAACTCGATTCTTGATGATACCTAAATATATGATAATTATGATTTCCACGTTTATGATTTCCAATTTACACTGAAACGAAACGGAATTATACCAACGTTAATTCAGTTGCGATTTACAACGTAAATTGATTTTTACCATGATAATGTTTTTTAATTGATATCCAATTTACACTGAAATAGAATTATATCAACATAAATTGAGTTGCGTTTTACAACGTAAATTGAATTTTACAATGATAATAAATAAGATTTTGATTAAAAACAAGAAGAAGAAGAAGAAGAAGAAGAAGAAGAAGAAGAAGAAGAAGAAGAACGTACTTGCTTATTAATTAACAAAACACGATTTTAATTTATTTTACTAGATAAAAAAATCAAAATTTCATACATGAATTTGAGATCAAAATCAAAACACAAAAAGAAGAAAAAGAAGAACGAAGAACAATTTTTTTCTTCTAAATCCACGAAGGACCATTTGAGTTCTTCCAATCCGACCTCATGCTCCTACGTGACGTCGATCGTGGATCCGTACGGCCGGTTAGAGGACGTCCGTCAACACGCGTACTCAGGAAAAAAAAATCATGATTTGAAAGTCAAAATCCAAAAATAATGAAAATAAATAAACGAGAGGTAGAAATATACCTGTTAATCTCTCCATCATTTACGTCGTTGAAGAAATTTTTTGCAGAAGCTTTACGATGAACAAAAATGGCGAATTGCGTTTTTATGATTTTTGTTTTTGAGATTTGTGAGAGAAAATGCAAAAAAAATTGTGGCAGAATGATTTGAATTTCTTTTTCCATAATATGGACGTTTTAATTAATTGGTTAATTGATTTCTGGATTTTAAGGATCTAATTTACCTAAAAAATCAAATTCGGATTTTTTTAATTAATTTTTGTTTGGGCGGGAGAAGGTTTTGGGGATTTTTGGGAATGAAATTTTGGTCAAAATGATTTATTGGACTTTAACCAAAATTTTACACAACCTTAGACAAATTGAAATTAGGAAACCTATATATAGCTATACTATACAATTACCATTTCCGAAAAGGTGAGCACATGTTAAAGTAGAGCTTAGTTAGAAAATTACATTAGGTAGGAAAATGGTCTTGCAGTGGAAATATTTCATAGAAAATTATTGTGTAGTATTGTAAATTTAATTTTCATATTTTGTTCATTATAAAATTTTATATTTTTGTTTATTTGCGTGTGACATACATATTTTCAATAGACGTTATAAATCAATTAAAACAGAGACGCCAATCAAGAAATTTTGCCTAAAACGGATGTCTGGGCGTTGCTCTCTAAAATGAATAATGATTGGAGATAAGGGGAGACCCTTCGGCTTGGCATTACAAAAACACTAATGTTCAGATTCGGTTATTTGAAGAAAATTAGACAGGAGTATACTTCACCAACGAGGAGTCCTAGTAATTATATTCTGACAACATAAAAATTACATGTACGACCGTGAATTTTTTTTTGAAAAGTTGTTCTAATTAGTCAAATTAAACATTGAAATTGCTATTTGGCCAAAACTTTTCATTTATTTAGTGTATAGTCATTTTTAATGAGGTGTCATTATTTGGTTATTAGTTTTTTTAATCTGCCATTTTTTTATACGGGTTTATTTTGGTTTATTGCTATTAACCAATTTTTTTTCAAACGTTGGCTATATAGCAATTAATATGTTTCTAATGGCTATTTTGCTACTTATCCCTTCTTTTTTTTCAGGATAACATAAATAATAACTACGTAACTTAAGACTAAAATAAAATAAAATGCAAGATATGTATTTTTAAATTTAATAAGAGTGACTGTAGATAGGCGCCATGTCAGCCCGTGAGGTAGGGATGAGGTTGAGCTGGCCAATATATGGAAATTACTGATAGGGCCGGCACACACAGAAAGCACAAGTCTCTAGTGAAGATGAGGGCTAGGGTTGGGAAAGTCTATAACTGTGATAAATGGCTGTTTCACGTTCACCCGCCATGGCCTCTTGTTTACTATGAAGTTAAAATGTGGACCATGCTAACAAAAGCTTTTTGACATTCCATAAAATAAAATAAATGGATATATTATATGGCATGCATGCTTTTAGAGACAATGATAAATTGGTGGAATCCTAAATCGAAACGGATTATTGATTTCTAAAACTATTGGTACTTTTAAACAGTTTGAAATTTCAAGTTTAATCTGGTCTGATTATATCCTTAAACCGGTGGAGTACGCTCTAGTCTAAAATTGTTATAAATGGACAGCATAGATACTATTCAAGAATTTAAAATGGACAGCATAAATTGTTATATGTTCATTGCAAAATGGTCAACGTTTGATTAAACTTTGGTTAATAGCGTTATTGTTTACGTGGCATAATAATTAACAAGACGACTTTACAGTTTTGCCCTTTGCCATTTCAGAAACTTTCGAAAAAATTTGGGCGAACTCGTTATAAAATTTTTGTTAAACTTTAAAATGGCCATTTACCAAAAATATGTTAAATGTTTTCCATTTTGAAAATCCACTATATTACTTAATAACTTATAACAAAAAGGGCAAAAATCGAACGATTCGTTTAAAATGGTTTAACGGTGAAAAAAATTAAAATGATCCGGTTTAAAACAGTCTAATAGTGTAAAAGGGTTAAAGAGTTGGTTCGGTTTAAAACGGCCTGAAATGGTTTAAATTGAATCATACTTTTTTAATTGATTTTTTCAAATCCAATTGTTATTTAATTTGTTCTGGTCTAGTTTTTTTTTTTTTAAATCGGTAAAATGATCCGATTAGTGGTTTGACCAATTTTGTTAGGAAGCGTGAGCGCAGAAAAACTATGGCTACAAAGATATGAATAGAACAGAAACCATCGGTAATAAAGAAATAGAAACACAAATAAACTCAATCGACAGGGGTCCTAGGTTGTCGTGCGGGACCTCAACTCGCGATTATCGGCTCTAATGGCCTCCTCCAAAAAAGGCGGGACTGAACCCAGCCAAGTCAAGACCAATGATGGTTAACCGCATAGCGGACAAGAGTGTGAGCTGCAACGCTACAAAGACGAGAAATATGCATAATGCTAAAATCCTCATGCTCCCTCACCTCTCTAGAGATGCGGTGCAAGATGTTAAGATTGGTGCCCACCAAGGAGATATTATACATTATAAATACTTTGTATTTGGTTTTTGCTGAAACATTAAATAAAATTAAATATTCATTCTTAGTACAGACTTGACAAGATAGCCCCTTGTGACTAGTTTAAACATTAGTTCGCAATCTAAAGATTGATAGGGCAATCGAATCTGAATAATGATTGTTTGAATGAATCGGGATATCTTATCTTGTGATATAGAGAACTGAGACTCTGTGTTTCATTCTTGATATCTTACAGAAAATGTTGAACAAGATCTGTGATACTCTGAAACTTGAGATAAAACCGTTTAATCACTCGAAACTTCAATATCACATACGAGAGGTATTTTGGTACTTACCTAAATCCTGAAGTGAATGCATAATCGATGTGACGCCTTAGGACATTTAATTTATCAATTAGCAATGGCTAAATTGAAGTTGCATCTGACCTGTCGGTTGGTGTCATAACCCTGTCATGTTGGGTTATGTGATTCACAGATACGGAATTCGTGTTGAAACAATACTAATGCATTAGTATCACACTATGTTTTGTTATTCACCGAATAGAACATTTTTTGATTAAAATATGTGACATGTAAAGACATCTCACTCTATGTTTTTCTCATTCACAAATAACTCAGAGGTAAAACGATAATTTTACATTCCTCTGAGTTACTGATATACATGAAGGGTAATATCGTAAAATAAACGCATATGAACCTTAGAGAGTTTCAATATAGTCCTTTAGTGGAATCGACTAATATTAAAATTAAAAGACGGAAAAGGTTTGTGAACTTTTGAGTCCGATCTTTATTCTAAAGTTTCGTTCATGTGGTCCATTGGATCTCAATGATAGACTCTCAGACGAGATTTATTGAACTAGAACTAGTTTATTTTCTCATTCTAGGTAAGCAAATAAATAATCAATTATTTATTATTACATTTATTTAATAAATCATATTATGTTGTTATATGGATAATAACATATTTTGATGATTCAAATAAACAAAAGATGAATAAATATTTTCTCCTTTCGTACTACTTTGAAGAGTATGAAAATAATTAATGATTTGTCATTAAAAAAATGAGATGTTCTAAAGTAATTAAATATTATTTTAGAAATAAAGCAAATATATTTTTGGAAAATATTTAAGAGGATACTCGGCCATAATTAGAGATTTAATTCAAGAAATTAATTTTTGAAATTGATTTAAAAGAACAACGGGATTAAGCTTGACTAATGGGTTTGACCTAAGAAAAGCCCGATCTCTCTCTATTTAAAGGGTTTATTCGAAACCCTAATTAGACCTAACCCTAATAAAAAAACACTAGGCCAAATCCCCTCCCCTTGTGCTTGTGTTGGCCGAGAGAAATTTAGAGAGAGAGAGAGAGAGAGATCAATAAATTTTTTCTTGATCTCTCGATCGTTCTTGAGTGATCCCTAGTGTTCTTTGTTGTTCAATTGAAGATTCCACCCTCTTAATCTCCCCAAAACCTGAGAGAATTATCATTGACTCTTCTCGTGGTGTTTGAGTGACATTTAACCCGCAGGGATTCATTCGAAACGTGAAGAAATTGAGCGAGACGCGACGAGGCTCATTTCAGCCTTCTTGCCGGCCGGATAGACTCGCCGGACAGGACCTCTCACCGGGCCGGACGCGCGCCTGAGTCACAACAAGAGCTCCACGCGCATCTAGGTCGAGCCACTTCTCCAAAACCTCGCTCCAGCTCCTATATAGCCTGGTGCACAGGTCCCGGAGCTCCAGTGACTTGGAGGAACCCACAGGCTCACATGCCAATCTCTGGCGGCCGGCCAACGTGCAATCCGGCGGGACAGATTTCCAATCGGGCGAGGCAGCTTCTAGGAATCCGATGAGGGGCTCCGACGTTAGCTAGCAACGCACGAGGTTGTTTACTACCTCACATGTAAGTCTACTATACGAATTGGATCTGCGATTGATTTTTATAAATGTGTTTATAAGTTGTTAGATTGTTTTATTCAATTTTTTCACAACATGTTTAGAATAAATGGTTTATTGACATGTTAGTGATTTTTAATTTCTAGATTGTTAAATATATTAAAAATGTGTTTAATTTATTTTTAGATCTTATTATATAATTTCGCCACATATTGATGTGCTATATAATAATATTGTTTAATCATTAAACAATTTCCAACGCAAGATTGTCCCAAGCTCTGTCGCAGACGTCACACCCTCGTCGATCATCCTCACCACCCTAAGTAGTCAGATTGGATATTCGCTCTCCTGCCACCGACGCTATGAACTAGCTCTATGCCACATAGGACAACATACGATTTCATAAGCTGGGGAGAGAACCCCCAAGCTAGGAAAATCGTATGTGAGGTGATCACCTCTCCGGTGTGGTTCCGAACAACACAACCAACACCGAAACCTACATAGTCGCAAGCTAGTGTCGCGTCAATGTTAATCGAGAGGATCCCGTCCTTTGGGGGGTCCATCTGGGGGTAGAAGTCACCATCGTGCGTCTCCCTAGCTGTAGCCTCTTTGTACTCCTCGAGGAAGCTCACTGTCCACTAGACTATCTCAGGCTGGCTCCGAGCTGATCTTTCAGCTAAGAAATTGTTCATGTGGTTCCAAAGTTCCCAAATAATAGTAATAAAAAGCTCGTGGGAATGAACCTCAAGTGTATCTATCACTATGAGGATAGTGTCAAACGTGTCGCTGTCTTTGAAAGGCAAGAGGATGTGGCCAAAGCCCGCCTCTTTCCAGACTCTCATGCTCCATCTGCAATCCCAAATCATGTGGAAAACTATCTAACTCGCCAACAAAATAATTTCACTTTATGAGAAACTCTCAACTGCCAAAATTTTGTCCACCACCCTTCCATCACCGACAGATCGTAAGAGATGACGACGGGAGTACTGGCTCTCTCCATCGCAACACGGTAACCGCTCTTGATGGAGTACTCTTTGTCCTCGGTGAGTGCCAGCCATGCACGTCAAGGATACACTCATTACCACACGGGATGCTCAAAATTTTCGCATCGTCCTCTTCCCCGATCATCATAGTAATAAGATCAACGTCCCAACTATCGTTGAATCTCATAACCTCCACATCGTATTGACAGTTGAAAAGCACAAGTATGTTCTCACAACCCCATGTCCTGAAGCTCTGAGTAGTGACTCTAACATAGAGGACAAGGACGCCCATGATGCATTGATTATATCCGATGAGATTTCTAGGTGCTATATTTTGTTGGCAGAGATGTCCAATAGAAGATTTTTTATTTGCATCTCGATGTAATATAAATCTCTCATGAGTCCTTATTGTAATTTGCTGATTAAATTAATAAAATTTGAAACTTTAATTTATTCTTTTTTCATTTGTTTGAATATTTATGATATTCAATAGTCTTATAGTCCTTAATCAAACTTAACAACGTATGAACAGTCAAATGTAGATTTGCGTGAACAAACTTTTCATGGGTTGTTTGAAAAGAAATATTCACAGTCTGAAGATCAACAGACTATTGATCCTAGTATGATTGTTTGAAGAATTTATGGTATCTGGTTACGAGACATAGAGAGTGGATAACTCTATTGTTCTTTGTATGTATCTTTTGAAGATACTTAATTAACCAGTGCACTTTTAGGACAATGTAAGAACAAATCATTTAACTTCTTATGTTTCAAGGTCACTATGTATGAATTACATAGTGCTTACCTTAATTCTTAAATGAGACATGTCATTTCATAACTTCAATATATTCATTTGAGAAAGTTAAACTCTAGATCTAAGCCTTGTGAACTAGATCCGCTCTATCAGTGATGTATTGGGTTATGAAATTGACATGAGTATACTTTGTGAAGTTCTCATAGATATGGAATTCATGTACAAGATTGCTGAAATGCAATGTATATCACCTCATGCTTTATTACTTTGATTGTGAATAAATGTACCGGCTGGTGTCCAAATATAATAAGAATTCTTTTGATTAAACAATGTGACTTGTTAGCTCCTCGTCAATGCATCGTTTTCTAACTTATTCACAAGTATTCAAGGAGATGAGAAAATAACAATTAGAATGGTAAATGGGAATTTTGCAAATCTCATCTAGTTAATGATATTCATGAAAGGTAACCATTCGATAATATTAAGTGGATCCAATCATCACAAATAAGTAGATTTTTTAGTAGAAAATATGTTAATTTGAACCGAGAGATTTTCAATGTCAACTTTTTAGTGGAGTCATTTGACATTAAACTAGACATGATAAAATTTGTGAACTTTGAGTCCAAGAGTTCTAGTTAAAGCTTTGTTCGGTTGGATCCATAAGGTTACTATCACAAGTCATTAGAGTAGAGTTTGTTAAACTAGATACTAAGTCAAAATAAGTTCAGTCATTGAACTAGACGTATTTTGCGAAAAATAGTCTAAAGTGTAATTTCTTCCTTAAGGACGATTGATGTAAAAATGTCAAAATAAGATTTTGAATTTTTCCACAAATTGAATTAATTTTACTCGGCTAAATTTTTTTTAAGCTTAGCGAATTAAAGTGACATGTTATTGTATGGACAATAATAGAAAGGCCTTTCTTTATTTTATTATGAAAAAATTAGGAAGTAAGTTTGTGTGTACACACATGTATATACTCGGCCATAATACATCAAAGGGGAGGATTTATTCGGCTGAACAAAGTCAAAGAAAGATATATATATATATATATATATATCTTATTATATTGTGCATTATTGTATATTGATATTTGCCCAAAAGAAAATAGGAAATAAATTGATATGGAATCAATTGTGTATGATGCTCAGCTAAAATGAGGTTTAGGAGATCATCATACTTGGCAAGGTTTGATTTAAGGGAAAAGAGAATTGTTCTCTTTGATTGGTAATATTTAGAGAATGGAAAAGGAATAGAAAGAGGTAATTAATCTTTTTGGTTATTTCATTCTCCTATAAATAGACTAACTCTCTCACAAACACACACACACATTCTTGTTGTTCTCTTGGCGGATCATCTCTCTCTCTGTACAGTCTCATATACTCTTTTATTTAGGCACCTAAATCCTCACTTGATCTAGAGTATTAGCTCTTGAATCAAGACTCCTTTATTCATAGTGTTTAATTGTGCCCACTCACTAAACTCGATAAACACTCGAAGACTCTTATGATAAAAACTCTTGTGGTTGCTCGAGGATAAAAAGAAGAGAAGGAGTGACGTAAGGCTAAGGATCTCCATCCAAGAAGAGTCTTGAAGATCAAGTGACAAGAAAAAGGTATTAAGCTCTTTTCATATTTATTATGTGTTTTAAATATAACATGTTCATGCACTTTGTCTAGGTAGTATAATCGTTTTACACATTTTAAATTAATTTTTTGTATTCCGCCATATATGATATGATAATTAATTATTAAATCCTAGATCGATTCCAATATATTTTAGCATCTATGAGCAATGTGTTGCGAAAATCTCACCCGGATACACCCATGGCAACAGACGTGCTCTACAATCTCCAAGAGATGTTTTGTTGTCACGGGTGTTAGGCAAGGCAGCAAGCTATCCGAAATTTTATGAATTTCCGGATGAAGGAGTGAACTCCTGTTCAGGACCACATGCTAATAATGATCATGGGGTACTTGAATGAGATGGATATTCTCGGGTATGATATCGACGGAGTCACCAAGATCGAAATGATTTTGGAGACTTTGTCGGACTCATTCGATAGCTTCCCTATGAACTACTCCATGAACAAGCTATATTATTCTCTGAGCAAACTCATGAAGGAGTTGCAGACTGCTGAGGGACTTCTTCCAAAGAACAAGAGAAGAACGGAGAAGCCAATGTTGCTGAACATAGGGCTTCCAACTCTTGTTCAAAGAAGGCAAAGAAAGGTCCTAAAAAATGCCAATCGTACGAGTCTCGTTACTCAACCGTATTATTATCATCAATAAAGAATCACCTTAGATATTAGAATGTGGGGCTTCTGACCATATTTGTGTGTAACTTGAATGGTTTTAGGCAAAAAAAATGCTTAGATGACATGAAGTTCACGTTCAACTTTAGCAATGGAACGGATGTCGAAGCGAGATCTATCGGCACCATAAAGCTTAATTTTGGGAACAAAACTTTATAATTGAATAATATTTATTATGTTCCAGATTTTAGCAAGAACCTTGTTTCTTTTGGTCATTTAGAAGAACCATCATTTTAAGTTTGAAATCAATAATGGTAATGAGATTTATCTTAATGATTCGTTTGTTACTAAAGCTCACTATGTTGATTCAACATATTATTTGTATCGAAATGAGCCTACTATCTTAGACACTAAAGTGAATGACGATTCACAAAAGAAGCGAAAGAGGTTTTATAGTGATAAAACTGATGACACATATCTATGGCACTTAGGTCTTGCACATATTGGCCTGAAAAGGATTAAGAGATTGGAAAAATATGGTCCTTTGAAATCTCTAAGCATGGAATCATTGCCCACGAGTGAATCTTGTATTGAAAGCAAAATGACCAAGAGACGTTTCTCCTCGAAAGGTCGAAGAGTCACACAAGTATTGGTGCTCGTTCATAGTGATTTATGTGGACCAATCAACACTCAGGCAAGAGAGGCTACGAATATTTCGTAACCTTCACAGATGACTTCTCACATTTTGGTTATGTCTTCCTTATACGAAACAAATCCAATACCTTTGAAAAGCTCAAAGAGTATCAGAAATTGGTTGAAAAACATACGGAGAAACATATCAAAACTCTTCAATTAGATCGAGGGGGAGAAATACTTGTCTGGAGAGTTCGAGGATCTTCTTAGAGAAGAAGGCATTCATTCTTAGCTTACAGCACCTGGCACCCCACAAAAAAACTGTGTGTCAGAGAGAATGAATCGAACTCTATTAGATATGGTGAGGTCAAGGATGATCTACTCATGCCTTCCTTAATGGTTATGGGGATACGCCAACAGCAGCGCTTACATGCTGAATCAGGTTCCGTCGAAGACAATTTCTGCTACTCCTTAACAAATATGGTGTGGTAGAAATCCGTTTTAAACCACATCACAATCTGGGGTTGTCCATCACATATGCTGAGAGAAAATACTAGCAAGATGGCTAGTCGTTCAGAATTATGTTTTGTCGTAAGATATCCCAAAGAGATGCAAGGGTACAGTTTATATAATCATGCTGATAAGAAAACGTTAGTTAACACAAACGCTAGATTTCTTGAGGAGAACTTTATGAAGAATGCAATACCGAGAAGCATACTTGTGTGTAAGGGAATGTTGGGTGAAGTAACGAGTACTTCATAAGATAGGATAAGTTCTGCCCGAACACTGTAAAAACCATAATTAGAACATGAGCGTACTGTGATTCATCGATGTAACAGGATTTTATGACGACCTAATCGATGCATGTTTACTGGAGAAGCTTACACAGCTGTCGCAAACAAAGAGGAGGATGATCTGGTATCATTCTCCCAAGCGATGGAATGTTCCAAAGCAAACCTATGGAAAGAAGCCATGAATGTTGAAAGGCATTCGATGTATGTCAACGAGATCTGGAAACTTGTAGATCCACCTGAAGGTATTAAACCTGTTGGATGAAATGGATTTATAAAAAGAAAGAGGACATGATTGAAATGTACAGACATTTAAAGCACGATTTGTGGCGAAATGTTTCACCCAAAAGGAAGGTATAGACTATGAGGAATGCTGAAGTCGGTCCGTATTATTTAATCCATTGTTGACACCCTAGGTTATGAAATCTGGCAGATGGACGTCAAGACTGCATTTCTGAATGGAAATCTTGACGAGCGCATTTACATGGCTCAATTAGACGGGTTCATGGAGAAAGTCCAAGAGGGTAAGGTTTGTGAGTTGCTAAAGTCCATTTGTGGACTCAAGCAAGCATCTAGGTCGTAGAATATCATATTCGACGAGACTGTAAAAGGCTACAGGTTTGAGCAATTATGTAGAAAGCCATGTGTTTTTAAGATGATAAATAATGGCAAATTGGTTTTCCTGGTCCTATATGCGGATAACATACTACTCACTGGGAATTATGTGGGAAAATTATCGGAGGCTAAGACCTGGTTGTCTAAACAATTTGAAATAGAGGATCTTGTAGAAGCAGCTTACATTTTAGGGATTCAGATCTTTAGAGATCGAAAGAATCAAAAGTTAGCGCTCTCTCAGGCATCTTATATTGATAAGATAACGGATCGCTTCAGTATGCAAGACTCCAAGAAATGATAGCCACCTTTGCAAAATGGAGTGCTTCTTTCGACTAAGTAGTCTCCCAAGACTCCTGAAAAGATAGAGGACATGAGACATATTCCTTATGTTGGCAAAGATGCCCACAAGAAGATTACTCATTTACATATTGATGTAATAGAAATTTTTTATAAGTCCTTATTGTAATTTGCTGATTAAATTAATAAAATTTGAAACGTTCATTCATTCTTTTTTTTGTTTGTTTGAGGATTTATGATATTCAATAGTCTGATAGTCGTTAACCAAACCTAAGAATGTATGAAGAGACAAATGTAGATTTGCGTGAACAAACTCTTCATGGTTTTGTTAAACGGACTATTGATCCTAGTATGGTTGTTGGAGAATTTGTGATTTCTGGTTACGAGACATAAAGAGTTAGGAACTCAATAGTTCCTCCATTGTATCTTCCCAAGATACTGAATTGACTAGTGAACGTTTAGAGACAATGTAAGAACAAACCATTTATCTCTTCGGTCTCAAGGTCATTATGTATGAATTGCATCGTGCTTACGTAAATCCTTAAATGAGACATGTCATTTCATAGTTTCAATATTCGCATTTGAGAAAGTCTAATTCTATGTCCACTAAGTGATCTAGACTAGACTAATTGGTGAGATATTAAGTTGTGAAGATATCATGAACCAGCTTTGTGAAGTTCTCATAGATATGGAATTCGTGTACAAGTTTGTTACAATGCAATGTATATCAGCTAATGTTTTATTACTTGGATTGTGAATAAATAAACCGTGCGGTATCCAAAATTAAGTAGCGACTTTATTTGGATGAAACAATGTGACTTGTTAGCTCCTCATCAATACATTGTTTCTAACTTATTCACAAGTAACAAACGAGTTGAGGAAATAACAGTTAGAAGGGTAAAATGGTAATTTTATAAATCTCATCTAGTTGATGATATTCATGACGGGTAATCATAGATAATATTTAATGGATCCACTCAATATAATTAAGTTGAATTTAAGTAGAAAATAAATTCATTTGAACCGAGAGATTCTCAATGTCAACTCTCTAGTGGAGTCAGTTGACATTAAGCTAATACTCGAAAAAAGTTTGTGACTTTCAGAGTCCGAGTATAGTAGCTCAAGCTTTGTTTATTTGGATCCATAAGGTCACTATTACAGGTCATTAGAGTAGGATTGTTAAACTATAAGCTAAGTCAAAATAAGTTCAAGTGCTGAACTAGACATTTTCTTGGAAAATGTCTAAAGGGTATTTTTGTCCACACGGACAGCAAATTGTTTTACTTGTAAGGAAATTTTCATATTCCGCCATTAATGTGTTAGTGATAATTTTTTTCTTAACCCTAGACCTATTCCAACACCTTACGCCTCAGCCATAGGAAGTCTCATGTATGCAATACTTTGCACAAGACCAGATATTTGTTACATAGTGGGCTTGCCGAGTATATTCAAATCTAACCTTGGACCCGAGCACTGGGTTGTTGTGAAGCATATTCTCATGTATATCCGATGAACGAGAAATTATATGCTCACATACTCAGGTGATGACCTGACGATGACGGGATATACCAATTCCGACTTTAAGCGGATAAGGATTGCCGGAAATCCACTTCAGGATCTGTGTTCATCTTAAATAGTAGATATGTTGTATGGTGGAGTTTAAAGAAATATTGTGTTGCTGACTCGACCATGGAAGCCAAGTATGTGGCGGCTTGCAAAGCTGCAAAAGAGGCTGTTTGGCTTCAAAAATTCATGAAGTACTTGGAAGTAGTTCCAAGTTCCAGCGAGCCCATTACACTTTATTGTGATAATAGTGGGGTTGTTGCTAACTGTAAGGAACCAAGAAGTCACAAGCGCTCAAAATACAAAAAACAAAAATTGTGCGAGATATTATCAACAGACAAGAAGCATAAGTAATGAACATCTCAACGTTTGACAACTTTGCTGATCCCTTCACAAAGCCTTTCACGAGTAAAATTTTCGAGGGAAATTTAGAAGGCTTAGGACCAAAAGATCATTCACATCTCCTTTGAGTCAAGTGGGAGTTTGTTGGGATTTATGCCCACAAAAGAGATTTATAATGGGTTTAAGTTGGCTTAATGGGCTTAACTTAACCTAGGCCCATTATCACTCAAATATATAGACACAAATTTTACTCTCCTCTTTAACCTAATCATATTTTGTCAAGCATCCTCCCTAGAGAGAGAGAGAGAGAGAGAGAGAGAGAGAGAGAGCAGTCAAAATTCCTAGAGAGAGAGCAGTCAAAATTTCTGAGATCCGCTCGTTAATTCAATTTCCCTAGGCACAATTTGCCTAGTTTGGCTGAACCCTAGAATTGAGAAAAAGAGTTTTCTCGTTCGGCTTTTTATTTTGTTGAGTGGTCATTCCCTTCATCTTGTTCATAGAAGAACCCACCGTCTTAATCTCAATTAAATTCGGATATCTTTTGTTGACTCTGTTTCGTGGTTGTTTGAGTGAACCCCCCCCCCCCCCCCCCCCCCCCCCCTTTGGCCATGCACCATTTTCCACTAGCAAGGATCAGCCGAGTTTTTCTTTGAGAGGAGTCAAGGAGGCCGGCCATACAAGCAGACACGTGCGATGGATTCAGATTCAGTTTCACATAAGGAAGCTCTCAGCCAAGGTGTTTGACGCGTGATGGAGATTTGAAACTCACACATTGAAGACATAAGGACGATTCGTGAAGTTGTTCACGACAACCGTAAGTTTTATGAGATCCAATCGTTAATTCAATTATAGAATTGTGATTGTGTGTGGATTGATTGTTTACATGTTTAAAAATTTATTGACATGTTAGGTCGTTTTTATTGTCGTGGTTGTTCACCATGTTACGAAACGAGTTTCACATATTAGGTTGAAATTTTGAAATCCGCCATATTAGATATATTTCATTATTTAATAGGTTAACTGTTAACCGATTTCCAACATGTAGTTAGTGTTGAAACAAAATCGATTAAGAATGTTTTTTGTTTTTGTGTAATACGTCATCGGAATAGAGATAGCTAAAAGAGGAAATCGTCGAACAAAATTGACAGTCGTAAAGGTTACTCGCATCAACGACGCCAAGACGTCCTGAAAAAAAAAAGACGGTGACATTGCCAAAAGAACATATGAAAAGAGGTCATGTCGACAAGTCTCCGAACTTTGATTTGGTTAAAACCAACTGGAAACCTTCCAGGAAAGCACCAGAGACATCCCCAAAGGTAAGATTTGTTTGTTGGTTTGTAATCGCTGTTATTGACAATGTTGTGGAAGGTATTACATGTTGGGATTGGTGCCCACAAAGGAGATTATTAGACGCATTATTATATGTAATATTTTGCTGAATCATTAATAATAATAAATGAGCATTCTTTCTTTAAAGTTTGTGTTTATGTATATTTGCTACGCTCTGAAACAGTCATCAACGAAAAGGGTGTTAAATATAGATTTGACATGATGACCCCTTGTGACTTGTTTAAACCATTTGTTCGCAATCTAAAGACTGAATGAGCAATCAAGTCTTAGTAACGATTGTTTGAATGAATCATGATATCTTATCATGTGATATAGAGAGTTGTGACTCTGTGATTCATCCTTGATATCTTGTAGAAGATATTGAACAAGACCTGTGATACTTAGAAGCTCGAGACAAAACCGTTTAATCACTCGAAGCTTCAAGATCACCAATGAGGGGTATTTTGGTACTTATCTAAATCCTGAAGTGAAAATATAATTGATAGTGCACTTTATGACATTTGATTTGTCAATGGGCAATGGCTAAAATAATAGTTTCATCTGACCCGGCAGTTGGTGTCATAACATTGTGATATTGGGTTATATGATTCACAGATATGGAATTCATGTTGACACAATGCATAAGCATTAGTATCACACTATGCTTTGTTATGAGAGTGTGAATGAATAAACCTGGCCAGGTATTCATCGAATAAGGAAATTCTTTGATTAAAACATGTGACATGTAAAGACATCTCACTCTATGTTTTTCTCATTCACAAATAACAAAAGAGTTAGTGAAATAATAACTCAAGGGGTAACACGGTAATTTTACATTCCTCTTGGTTAATGATACACATGAAGGGTAATATCGTAAAATACACCGTGGATCGTGTGAGAAATTGTTTTATCACATCAAACATAAAATATACGCATATGAACAGAGAGAATGTCAGTATTGGTCCTTTAGTGGAATCGACCAATATTAAGAACTAAAAGACGGAAAAGGTTTGTGAACTTTTGTGTCCGATCTTTATTATGAAGTTTCGTTCATGTGGGTCCATGAGGTCTCAATAATAGACACTTGGAAGAGATCATAAGAACTGAAATTATCGATTTACTCAATTTAATATAAATTGTGATTTATATCGGGAAAGTTAATTTTCTTAAAGCTAAATAAATAATTAGTTATTTATTTTATTCATTGAATCATAGAATATTATTATGTCGATAATAAAATGATTATGTGTTTTGATTTAATGAGAGAAGAAAATAAATATTTTCTCGTTTCGTATTTATTTGATAAATATGAAATGATCTTAATGATTTGTCATTAAATAAAATTGAGAGTTCTAAATTAATTTTAGAAATTAAATCAAATAGATTTGGGAATATTCTAGAAGCTCTTATTATGGTAAGAGGGAGAGAGTTGGCCAAAAAAATCAAGTGATTAGGGACAATGGGTTGGCCCAACTTAAGCCCATAATTGTATGATTATAAAAAGGCTTAAGAAACCCTAATTGATTAAGAGTTTTGACAAAAAGATTTCGGCCAAGAGGACAGCCGCCACCCCCTTGTACTCTCTCAGCCGAATCCCCAAAACACCAAGGATCAAGAACCGGTTTCTTGATTCCTTTGAATATTCCTTATCGTTCTTGAAAGCTTACCCTTTCCATCCCTTGTATTCCTTGTGTGATATTATTGATTCTCCACTCGTGGTGTTTGAATTGATATTATATTTCTTTGAAAAAGGTTTAAGTATTTCTTGAAGTTTTATCATACCAATAATTCTGTTCTTGGTTGAATCTTCTTCTCTCGGCGAGTTCTGTTGAGCGAGGGGTCCCAGAGATCAACTCCAGCGTCGAGCCAATCCCGTGAAGAAGCAATCCAGCGAGGAGGCACTCGACGAGCTGATTCCGCGAAGGCATCCAGTGAGGAGCCTGTCCGACGAGGAGGCACGCGACGAGCCAATCCCGCGAGGAAGCAATCCAGCGAGGAGCCTATCCGATGAGGAGGCACGCGATGAGTCAATCCCGCGAGGAAGCAATCCAGCGAGGAGCCTATCCGACGAGGAGGCACTCGACGACCCAATCCCGCGAGGAAGCCATTAAGTGAGGAGGCACTCGACGAGCTGATCCGACGAGGGCTTAGACGCGCGAATCTGGCGAGGAGGCATCTGACGTGGCATTCAGGCGAAAGCTAGCAACGACCGGATAATTTATTATCCATATTGTAAGTCATTCTCAACGTTAAGCGAATTACTAATGATACGTAAATTGTTTATGTAGGTTGTTAGTAATTGTTTGTTGAGAGTTTGAATTTAATATATTGTTCATTGAATGAATATTAAATTTTAATGCCTTAGGTTATTTGAATATATTAACAGTTGTTTTAATATATTGGATTCTAATTATATTTTTCTGCCACATAGGATGTGTAATATGATTAAATTGTTTAAATTGTTAAATAAATTCCAGGATTACAGACATCTCAGTTTATTGTAGACATTCTTGTTAAGTATAGACGATATTGTAGATTCTTTTGTAGACAATATTTTAATTGTAGACTTTTTTGTTGACAATTTATAGTTGTAGACCATTATGTACTTTTTTGTAGACGAAGTTTTACCATATTGTAGAGCTCTTTCGTAGACAATTTTCTAATTGTAGATAGTACTCTAATTGTTAATGTTTGTATTTTGCCTTAAAATATTACAGATGGATGTGAGTTAAATATACAAGCGTATTCTGATATGTTGTATGTGTAAGTAAATAACGCGATTGTGACACGTTTGTTGTGAAGACCATGGATTACATGGTTCACGGTCAAACCGTTCAACGCGTACGCAGATAGAATAAGTTTCGGTACCACCAACAATTGTGCATTGATATATACCGACATGGTGCCGTGAATTTGGCCGCCAAACACGGCTCTGACACTGAGATAAACTATTATTCAGACATGTATTTCAGTTTTACCCTATTTTATTTTACATTGTTAGACATGTATATCAGTTTCAGTCTATTTTATGTTAACGTGTAATAAAAAACTACTATATTTAGTTTGTGTATTGTACACCAAAACATCGTTTGTATTTATCATATTGTTTTAGTCATGGTCTATATTTTAATGTACATTGTTAGCATTTTTATGTAGTCTACAACGAAATCTAATTTTAGACCGAGAAGTCTATAATGTTGATGACGAAGTCTAAAATGTATCTTACATTATAGACGAGGAATATAATTCAAACCGTAAAACATAAGTTTAACAACTTTACAAATCTGTTATTACGATACTAGAATTAATATCAACGTTAATCAAAAATCCAATATGCATTACATTAAACTATAATACATTAAAAATACAATACATTGCAATATACTTGTTGGTCTACAATATACCAACGCCAATCAAAGATCCAGTATGCTTGAATAGCAAATTAATATCCTCCATCTTTGCTTAAAAGAAAACCAAAATTGATATTACATATAAACAAATCTCATTCGTTTTGGTCATAAATGGTCTACAATATTGTCTAGTTGACGCTGGTCTCTACAATATTGTCTATATTGAAGACTGGAAAGTCTACAATTACGTTTACAACAACATATGTCTACAACATCATCAACAAAGTTGTCTACAATTTAGTCTACTATAGTGCCAACAATGGTATACATTGTAGATATCAGATGTCAACATTGTGAGAGTTAACAGTGTTGAAACTAGTGTCTATATTGTTGACAATAATGTTGATACTTTTGTAGACCTTGTTGTAGACAACATTATAGAGTATGTTACAACTTTTGTACAAACATATTAAAATGATGGAATCCAAACCAAGGGTTGAAGAAAAACTAAAATATAAGACAATTAGATTTTAACCTCGTTAGCGGTGATTCAGTGTAACACAACGGCGACAGAGATCATAATTAAGCTCGCCTACATCGGAAATTGAGCGCGATTACGAGGGAGATTGAGAACGGCTAGAAGATGTAGGTCGGGTGATTTTGATTCAGGTAATTTTGAAGTAGAATTGGGGCTGAACTCTGAAATGTAGGGCGAAACCCTATTATTAGTTGTTGTAAGTCACCTTGTGATTTTTTTATAAATATTCTGATCAATATTAGTTGTTGTAATGACGATAGATTGGCAAGTTCCTCGTTTTATAATTGTATATGTGCATTATTACGCCCCCAGGGCCGGCCCTTAGCATAGGCGGGCTAGGTCCAAGCCTAGGATCCCCCAATAAAATCTCATGAAAAGAAGCACAAAAGTTTTAAATAATTTTTTTTTAAAAAAAATATGGTGATAAAATATCCTAAATTGTTTACAGGCCTAAGGCCCACGATGAGTTCGGGCCGGCCTTAACGCCCCCCATATAAGTTTCTAAATGTTTTTTCATTAATTTTTCTCCAGTGTACTAAATTCTACCACATATATATTCTATTTATTTTTCCTTCTTTTACAGATATCCACCGTGTAGTCTTTCCATTACCAGGCAGGACCCGTTTTTTTATGGCTATTTAGCTGGTATATGGTTATTGAGCTGGTAAATGTGCTCATCTTTATTGGTGCCATCTTTGTGTCGGCTAAATAAATATCTGTTTTATCGGCGTGCATGGTTTATTGTGAATTACAACAACATGTGCCATGCATTTGCTAGTATTAAGTATATTATACCAAATATTGTCGTCCCCTCAAAAAATTATACCAAATATTGTCGTGTTTCCACCAAATTTTTTACTTTATCATTTATACGATTTATTGTTTATTCCAAAATCATTGCCGCTCATTATTTGTTTATATATATGATATGGAACGATGACCTAATTTATCGTTATGAGAAACCCCAACTACTCTGCGATTTTTTTTCCTGTCATAAAATTCCAAAATGTTTAAGTGGGTCTTGGATTGAACTGCGTGTGATCGTGTCTCCATCTTCATATCCGTGATCGTTTTAGTTTATTCAAGGCTAGTATGGTATACCATATATGTATAGCCTATTGGTCTTTTGTGGAGGCTTTGATGCGTAAGGTGATGTTGTCATCTATTACTTATATACTCTAAACATCAGGTGAAACAAGGTTCCGGGATGTATATAAATAAGATGAACAATGACTTTATATTGGCTCCATTACCAAAATAGTAAATTTAAACGTTGATTTTTAAAAATAATCGAAGAATTTGTAAATCTTAAGCATATAGTTACTGCATTTTTATTTGTAAGCGTAATTTTACAAAAACACCCACATATATCATCACACTCCAAACCTCTTTCAGTGTTGTTAGTCCACGATCTATTGTAATAGATTTTACAATAATGCAAAAAAAAAAAAAAAAACTAGCACATAGAAATGATAACCCGGTTCATCCAAAATGTCTACTCTAAAAGGATACGAATCTCGATGAAAGGAGGAACTTCATTAGAAAATAGTATAAGTACAATGACGGATTATCATAAATTCCATTCTTTTGATTCTTAACTCAAACATTATTTTTAGATAAATTTTTAGTCTATAGCCTCTTTACAGTTGAGCTATTCTCACTTTTCACTCTTGCATATTTTGTGTCTAATTTTGATATTTTCAATACACCAACAATTCAACTAGATTTGTCGAAAAATTACAAATCCTAGAAGACAAACGGCAAATTTATTTTATTTGATATTTTTCGGTGTACGAGTGTGTAACCTTACACAAAGGAAAATATTTTATTTTATAAGAAACAACCAAAGAAAATGTATTTTGATAGAAAACATGGACATCTAGCGCACATCCCATGCAACTCGTAAAAATGTGTTAGTAAGACCATGTCCAACTAGGATAGAAATGCATTTTGAAACGACATTTTTCACTTCTAAAAGCAAGAATGTTGCTCTAATATAAGCGATATTTGAAGAAACAAAGTCGAAAGTGCGCTTTTAAAGGTCTGTCGATTCTAAAAGTCCACTTCTAAAGATCCGTCGCTTCCAATTATTTGAAGCGACAAGATTAGAAACAAAAAATTGCTTCTGAAGTAGGTTTTACACGTAAAATACCGCCTCTTTAAAATTGCAGAAATACACTAGAAGTGACATGTCGCTTCTAAATTTTCTCGCCATTTTTTGGAAGGAGTCACTTCTAATTAAACGAAGATGATTTTTATTTGAATTTATAAGCAACTTTAGAAATGACATGTCAGAGACATCAACGTCTTTCCCAGATTTTGGACCTGGAATCGTGAGCGTAAAGATCAATTAATCGTCTTTCATGCACAAGCATGCTGGCAAGTCATATGTTGTAAACACCCCCGGCCACATACTATATGACAATATCATTTCCAATAAGGATTGAAACCATCAGAAGCAAGTCAAATTCGAATATTTCTCGGCTCCCTAGGAAATATTATATCTCATATAATTTTTTCAGGGCATTCTCATCAATAGGATGATGTAGAACGTCTTTTTTAGTCACCCATTTTTTCTCGTCCAATTGCATTTCAATAGATTTGTGTCAAGAAGCGTACAACCTCTTGAGTCAATGTTTCACAGGAAAGTACCGTAAAACTGTACGCGATATTTTTTTTCCAAGTACCCATCTACTTTCATTGCCACATGGCAGACATTTGCGATTTTCAAATCCTTTCAAAATAGAACTGTCGTTTGAGCACACATCAACAATCTCATAACTCATGTCTATCCCTTCAACTTTTCTTTTGCCTCAAAATGCTTCATAGTAATTATGTTCCCAAAAGGATGCAACTTTTGAAGTAGTTGCATAAGTTATGTGAATGAATTGTTCATCCAATTGGGAGTAGCTGGTCGGACAGTAGCCGTACAAATCTAAAAATTAAAACTAAAAAAATATGAAACTATAATTCGAAACTGTAAAAAAAATCTGTAAAGCTAAAAATTTAAAAATTTAGAACGTGCCTAGAGAAATGGAGGGGCAGCGAGAAGATACATAGGGCGTGAGGAGCAGCGGTGGCAGAATAAAAAACTTTGATGGTGTTGTGTTTTCCAATGCATAAACACGATTCTAAACCAGTAGTGACAAAGATGTGAATGCGAATAAAATCATTTTTAATTTTATTACAAAAAGAAAAAGAGCAGAGTTTAATGAGACAAAGAGGAGAAAGAAGACGAGAGTTGTGATTGATTTCAAAATTGAAGCCACAAAGACGAGCTTGAGTTGGAGAAGATGGAACCCAAGGTCGGATCTCTAGGCTCGAGAGAGCGAACGGAGCGACGAACGCAGGTCAAGCTCAAGGCCAGAAAAATAAGTGATGTAGGAAGCCGAGGGAGAAGATGAGGGAAGCAATAGGTCTCAAAGTCACATACTCACGCACAATGGTAGGCTTAGACATGGTGGCAGCAACGGGCATAAACTCCGATGATCAGGGAAGCAAGGTTAGAGTGAATATGGCTGTGAGAAAATGAAAGAAATGACATGAATATCGGGTTATAAAGTTTAGACCTACATTAGAAGCTCAATTAGAAGCAATTAACCACTTCTAATGTCTAGTTACTTCTAATATCGTTCTATATCAAAAGGACATCGTTTCGGTTAAACAACGTTGACTTCGTGAGAATTGAGCGGAACAATTTTAGAGACCAACATTCAATTTTGTGAAAATTTGACTAAATTATTTTGGAGTTGAACCTTTGTATAATTTAGATCACTTCTAAAAGCGAAAACTTAAAATCTTAGGCAAAAATTGGCTATGATTTTGAAGCTACAAGTCGCTTCTAAAAGTTTGAAGTCACTTCTAAAAATACTTTTTTTATTCTAAAGGTAATTTTTGTAGTAGTGTCGAATCTTAACCCTTAAAGATTAATGATGTTTCGTTTTTATAATAATATAAACAAATTTGGAGACATGATATTTTCTTGAACAAAATGTCAATCTCAACATACCAACAAATGATATTATATTCTATTTTAGAAAAAATATATGGCTACCATTAAATTTATTTTTTGTAATTAAGAAGAGTTGTAAGAACGAAAAAACATCATAATTAAACGGTAATCTAGGTTCGGGTATTTAGATTGTAACAATTCTTTATCAGAAGATTTGAATGTCGAAAAAATAAGAACTTTTTATATTAGTATTTATTAATCAGTATGATATTTTTGTTAGTCGATCCTTATCGTAATAATTCAGTAATGAATAATTTTTTTGTTTTAACTATTGTTCTAATTACCGATTAAAACCAATTAGAATAAAAATTGATATTTTGACAATAATTTGTAGATTTTGTGTAAATAGTGTTTTGGATCTATTATACTTGGAATTTAAGTTTAAACAATTTTGACATCGAATATTTTATTTGAATGATAATTTCCATATAAAATTGTGTAGAACTTGTTAGAAAAATTGGATTCTTGTTTATTTGATTAGGTTAATAATTTATTGTTAATGAGTTAATCAATTGTTGAAAACATGTGAAAATTTTATAGAATATAATTTGAAAGTGTTTCTTAAATTGTTATATCTATAGATTTTTTGTTTCATACATCTTTACTTTGGTTAATCTAAGCTTTATTTATGTTTATTTACATATAATTTATTTCTTGTTTGTGTTGATTAAGTTCATTAAGATAAGAAGAAACATGATGTATTACTTGTTTGTGTTAATAAGGTTCATTAAGATGAGAAGAACCAAAACTACATCGGTAAAAGTAAGGCATCACCTAGCACATTTATGCAGCCTATGTTTGTTGTGTTCATTCATTGGTAAATCCTGATACGATCATGAATTACTTTCGCATGAGGTATTTGTTGTATTAAGATAAGAAAAATAATTCACTAACATTACGAAGTCTTCATTTGCACAGATCATGTTTTATTCTTGGAGCTCTTTCATAAATTTCTTATTGAGTGAAGGTGGATGAAGAAAATCTAAATCTCATCCAAAATTGGCAAACTCCAACAAATGCAACATGCCAACTTTGTAAGAGACTTTAGCACGTTTGATGCCGCGCTCGCCGAGGTAATGAAGAAGCATGAGACATTAACAAGGGGACAGATACATGAGGCAACATTCAACAACATCAAAGAAAACTTAATCAACTTTTATTGCTACGCGTTACCAAACTTTGCTAACTCAATCGAGACTGAGTGTGACATTTTTGGCATAAGAATCAGAGCAGTACTCATGCAAGATCGATGAGCTAGTGCATACTTTTATGAGAAGCCGAGTTGGGCGAGTCTCAGCTACCTTACTTGAATTAGATAAAGAAATTGACACCACTGCTCCTACTCCCTAGGATACTCATAAGGTCGAGAAGAATAATCATAGATCATCAAGGTCTCAACCCAAAGATGAGACCGCATGAATAAAGAAAATCATACAATAATGAAGGTTCTTGCGATGTTAAGGGAGATAGTTCCTCGGAAGGATGAAGTGGTCCTTGCTAGACTTCTAACAAAAAAAGAAGAAGAAAATTAAGATTGATGAAAAGGGTAAAACAAAGGCTACCAATGAGAACAATAAAAAAAGAAAGAGAAAGTAGGATTGAATAACTTCACGAAAACAAGTTTCTCTAGAAAGAGGGTTGTCGAGCAAAAAGCGGAAGACGTCTTAGTGACACATGGAAAAAAGAGGTTGTAGACACATTGTATGGTGATACGTGATCAACAACTAAAAGGGGTCATGCGAATAACTTTATTGCCTTTGGGATCTAGAATGTAAACATCAGATCGATGGTCCCTTTGATCATGATTCTCTCTTCAGTGAACCGAAACATATTTTTTGGTTAGGAGTTGGGGGTAGCCCCATGAGTTTCATCCATTGCGCTCCAAGGTCATATTGAAGGTTATGACAGTTGTGAAGCCGTTGTCGATGATAACCCGTATCACACGTTGCTAGCCACCTAGGCTTTGAGTATGATCGTGTTATTAACAATATTGTGAAATTGAACATCTCACTTCACCTATTCATTGGAAAAGTATATTCTCTCAGGGGACACTTAAGAAAATTCCTCGTATGTGAGGTTGACGTACTCAATGGCACTCTTTTAATATGCGACCCTTGTGACATTTTTTCCAATGTCAAGGTGAATCTCCACCTTTGTGACCAATAGTATGGTGGTTCAAGATCACGAATTCTGTATTTGCAGCTGTCATTATTATGGCTTGGTCGACAATGATGGTTGATCTTTTTATTTTCTAAACTATGGTATGCTTAAGTTTTGGCCAACATACCTAATCAAGTGCAACACAACTTGTTTGAGGTCACCACATTGGATCAGATTATCAAATTTCATTTTGAGCTTATGTCAAACTCATAATATATTTACTAATTATGAGTTACATGGTCTTTTTTATTAGAGCCGACATTTTGAAGTTGTCACAATTTAGAGCCAAAATATAAACCACTGTTGTGTTTAGTGGTGTAAACGAAGAGAATCTCTAGGAGTTTTCTACATGTTGCTACTTTTTGACTTGGCACGCTGACTATTGGAAGGATTCCCTACATTTTTTGTCTCCTCCAAAATTTTCTTGCTCGCAGCCAAATTAATAGAGATATGAGTGGATTGAACTTTGGTTTTTATCTTTTAAACATCGAGGTTATCTGAAACTCCCACGAGGGTTTTGTTTTAGGTCATTATTTTGTTCTCATGGATGCTCAAAAGAAGAGTAGTAATTGTTTCTTATACACATTTGACGTAATTAAGTATCTAATTTCTACCTTGTAACGACTGAATAAATTAATAATAAGGGTCGATTAGAAAAATACTCATATATAGGTTTACAAATTTCATTTTACCTAACGTTTGGTAAATCTTTACTAAATACCTATTGGGTTGGGTTAACGAAAAAAATTCGGATAACTTAGCCCTTTTTGGATTCCCCTCAAACGTTTTAAATGACATTTTAGACTCATTAATATCGTAAACAAATTCATTTGGGTATTTACGAAAAATTAACCAAACGTTGGGTATAATGAAATTATCAAACGTAAACATGGGTAAAACTCTAATTTTTTGTAATATTAAAGTAAAACGTTCATTCATTTTATTTCGTTTGTTTGAGGTTTTATCATAAACATTAGCCTTTAATCTTTAAATAAAGCTAACTACAAATTGTTGGTAGAGATGCCCACAAGAAGATTGTTTATTTACATATTGATGTAATATATAAATCTTTATAAAGTCCTTATTATAATTTGCTGATTACATTAATAAAAGTTGAAACGTTCATTCATTCCCATTTAGTTTGATTGAAGATTTATGATATTCAATACTCTTATAGTCCTTAATCAAACCTAACAATGTATGAAGAGACAAATGTAGATTTGCGTGAACAAACTCTTCATGGTTTAACTAAAACGATATATTCACAGTCTAAAGATCAACGGACTATTGATCCCAATATGATTGTTGGAAAAATCTATGATGTCTGGTTACGAGGCGTAGACAGTTAGGAACTCTATAGTTCGTCTAGTGTATCTTTCAAAGATATTGAATTGACCAGTGCACCTTCAGAGACAATGGAAGAACAAATCGTTTAACCTCTTCTGTCTCAAGGTCACTATGTATGAATTGTATCATGCTTACCTAAATCTTGAAATGAGACATGCCATTTCATAGCATTAATACTCTCATTTGAGAAAGTCAAATTCTAGGTCTATTACGTGATCTAGACTAGGCCAATTGGTGAGATATTCGTTGGAATAGATCCAGAGTTAAGAAAAATTTATCATTAACACATTAATGGCGGAATATAAAAATATCTTTTAATACTAAAACAATTTTTACTAACCTAAACAAAGTGCATATACATGTTATGACTAAAAACATTATTTAATCTACTTGAATACTAACTTTTCTTGTGTCTTCAAACTTGAAGTGTCTTGGGAAAGATTGATCTTCTCTTCTAGCTTGATTCCTTCAAACCTAAACGAGAACTTGAGAAACCTAAGGTTTCTATTACAAGAGTCTATAGAGGTTTGGAAGGATTTGTGTGTGGGCATAATTAAACAATATGAACCAAGAACAATTTTTGGATCATAAGCTAATTCTCTAGATCAAGTATGGATCTAGGTGTAAAATAAAAAGGAGTATTTTCTAGAGAGAGAGAGAGAGAGAGGATCGGCCAAGAGCAAGAGAGAACAAGGCAAAAGCTTAACCTTTCATATCTCTACGTGAGGCTCTATTTATAGGAAAAGGAAAAATCTATAAAGGTCAATTATTCATTCATGAAAGAATAATGTATTCATGACACACTATTTGATTTTCCCTTCCCCTTTCTCTCTTAGGATGGCCGGAGGAAATTTGTTTCCTCACTTAGTTTATTTATTTCATTCTCAAGGAAATTCATTTCCCTTTTCCTTTTGGGTAATTATCCTTATAATTAAAGGGAAATAAAACTCACCTCTTGATGCACTCTTTGGCCGAAATTCTACCCGGGGGGGGGGGGGGGTTGGGGGGGGTTGGGGGGGCTTCTAGATGCTTCCTTATTTCTTTTAAGACAATTCTTAAAATACCCATTGTAGATTTATAATTGCACAAATAACGAAATTAATTTCATATGCCTTAAACGACTTTTCAGCTTTAGAAAATAATTTATATTTTCATCATATGAATATATTCAAATTCTTATTTTGACATTCACATCATTTTATGTCCATGTGGACAAAAATACCCTTAAGACATTTTCCGAGAAAAAGTCTAGTTCAACACTTGAACTTATTTTGACTCAGCTTCTAATTTAACAATCCTACTCTAATGACCTGTAATAGTGACCTTATGGATCCAAATGAACCAATCTTGAGCTTCTATACTCGGACTCAAAATTTCACAAACCTTTTCCGAGTATTAGCTTAATGTCAACTGACTCCACTAAAGAGTTGACACCGAGAATCTCTCGGTTCAAATGAATTTATTTTCTACTCAAATTCAACTTAATTATATTGAGCGGATCCATTGAATATTATCTATGTTTACCCTTCGTGAATATCATCAACTAGTTGTAATTTATAAAATTACCATTTTACCCTTCTAATTTTTATTTCCTCAACTCCTTTAGTACTTATAAAGTCACATTGTTTCATCCAAATAAAGTTGCTAATTAATTTTGGATACTGCGCAGTTCATTTATTCACAATCCAAATAATAAACCATGAGGTGATACATATTGCATCTCACCAATCTTGTACATGAATTCCATATCTATGAGAATTTCACAAAGTTGGTTCTTGACATCTTCATAACTTAAAATCTCACCAATAGACCTTGTCTAGATCACGTAATGGATCTAGAATTTGACTTTCTCAAATGGGATTATTAATTCTATGAAATGACATGTCTCATTTCAGGATTTAGGTAAGCATGATGCGATTCATATATAGTGACCTTGATATAGAAGATGATAAATGGTTTGTTCTTCTATTGTCTCTAAAGGTGCACTGGTCAATTCAGTATCTTCTTCACCTCCACGTCTCCGCGCTACACGGTCTCTCTAATCAAATGGTATTTCCTCTCAATATGCTTAGAGCGCTTGAGGCTTCTAAGTTCCTTCGATTTAGCAACAGCCCCACTGTTATAACAATACAGTGTCATGGGCTCGTTGACATTTGGAACAACTTCCAAATACTTAAGGAATTTTCTAAGCCATACAGCCTCTTTGGATGCTTCACAAGCAGCCACATATTATGTTTCCATGGTGGAGTCAGCAATGCAATATTGCTTGATACTCCTCCAAACTACAGATCCACCATTCAGGATGAACACAGATCGTGAAGTGGATTTCCTGGAATCCTTATCCGCCTGAAAATCGGAATCAGTATACCCCGTCATAGTCAGGTTAGTACCTGAATATGTAATCATCAAGTTCCTAGTTCTCCGAAGATACTTAAGAACATGCTTAACAGCAACCCAGTGCTCGGGTCCAAGATTTGATTGGAAACGGCTAACTACGCCAACAGCGAAACATATATCCAATCTAGTGCACATCATAGCATACATGAGACTTCCTACGGCTGAAGCATAGGGAATCTTTCTCATGTCCTCAATCTCTTGTGCAGTCTTCGGAGACTGGTCCTTAGAGAGTGAGACTCCATGTCTAAAGGGGTTTAGGCCCTTCTTGGAGTTTTGCATAGCGAAGCGATCCAACACCTTATCTATATAAGATGCTTGGGAGAGCGACATGGTCCGGTTCTTTCGATCTCGAAAGATCTCAATCCCCAGAATGTACGTAGCTTCCCCTAGATTCTTCATATCAAACTGCTTAGCTAACCAAATTTTAACCTCAGATAATTTGCCTACGTCATTACCAATGAGTAGTATATCATTGACATACAATACCAGAAACACAACCTTGCCCTCGTGTATAAACTTATAGACACAAGGTTCATCTATTGACTGTTCAAAACCGAAGCCTTTCACAGTGTCATCGAATCTAATATTCCATGATTTAGATGCTTGCTTTAATCCATAAATGGATTTAAGCAATTAACAAACCTTGTTCTCTTGATCATTTTCCACGAAACCGTCTGGTTGAGCCATGAAAATGCGCTCGTCAAGATTGCCATTCAGAAAGGCAGCTTTGACATCCATCTGCCAGATCTCATAATCGAGAGCGGCAACTATGGATAGAAGTATACGGATGGATTTAAGCATTGCGACTGGTGAGAAGGTTTCTTCATAATCGATAACTTCCTTTTGGGTATAACCCTTAGCCACTAGTCGCGATTTTAACGTCTCAACGTTCCCATCCGGACCCCTTTTCTTCTTATAGAACCACTTACACCATACAGGTTTAACCCCTTCAGGTAGGTTCTACAAGTTTTCAGACTTTGTTGACATACATCGAATGCATCTCAACTTTCATGGCATCAAGCCAAAGGTTTAATTCAGAACCAGCTATTGCTTGGCTGTAGGAAACAGGATCATCCATGTCAGCGATGGCTATGAGAGTATCACCATATGACATGTAACTGTCAGGTTTTTCAGAAACCCTCCTACTATGTCGAAGTACTACTTGATGAGGTCGTGAGATGTTAGGTTGCGTTTCAGTTGGGCTAAGAACAGTTCTTACAGATGACATAGAAGCATCCTCACCAAACTTTTCTTCAAGTACAATTTTCCTTCTTGGTTTTGTATTCTTCATATAGTCCTCCTCAAGGAAACGAGCATTAGTGCTGACAAACGTTTTGTTGTCCTCGGGAGTATAGAATGTGAAATCTTTGGTTTCCTTTGGATATCCAACGAATACGCATAATTCTGACCTACTAGCCAACTTGATAGTCTTTTGCCTTAGCACATGTGCAGGGCAACCCCAAATTCTGATGTGGCTTAAATTAGCTTTACGTCCAGTCCATCGTTCATAAGGAATACCAGGGACCGTCTTAGATGGAACTTGGTTCAGAATATATGCGAAAGTTTCGAGGGCATATCCCCAAAAGGAATTAGGGAGTGATGAGTAACTCGTCATTGATCTAACCATATCCATCAAAGTTCTATTCCTTCTCTCTGACACTCCGTTTTGTTGAGGTGTGCCAAGTGTTGTAAGCTAAGAAGTGATACCTTCTTCTTTAAGAAATTCATCAAACTCTTCAGACAAGTACTCACCACCTCGATCAGATCGAAGGGTTTTGATCTGTTTGCCAGTTTGTTTTACCACTAAAGCTCGAAAAACCTTAAATACGTTAAAGGTTTCGGATTTGTGTTTGAGCAAATAGACAAATCCATATCTTGAGTAATCATTGGTAAAGGTAACAAAGTATTCGTATCCTCCTCGTGCCTGAATTCTGAGCGGACCACATACATCAGAATGTATTAGTTCCAGCAGCTCAGTGGCTCTTCGACCTTTATCAGAGAAATGTCGTTTGGTCATTTTTCCTTCTATAGAGGATTCACAAGTCGGCAGTGAGTCTATTGCAGAGGCTTTGAGTGGACCATCCCTCACAAGTCTCTTAATCCTATCTAGACTAATATGACCAAGTCTCAAGTGCCAGACATGTGTTGATTTTATTAGATTAGAGGAGTCATTAAGTTTGACTCCTCTAATATCGTACACAACCTTTGCTCATTAGCTATTTCAGTTTCTAAGAGCAAAGGTTGTGTACGATAAAGATAGTATAAACCATTCTTTAAACATGCATTAGTGACAAATGAATTGGAAGAAGTAATACGAATTCCATTATCAATAAACTTTAAATAATAATTCTGCTCAACAATTTGAGCTACATATATTAAGTTTTTCCCAAAGGAAGGAACATAATACACATTACTCAAATTTAAAGTTCTGTCTTCGAAAGACAGTGTCACAGATCCCACAACCTTAGCAGACACCAAGCTCCCATCACCCCACTTGAAGCAAAAGTCGCCATCCTCTAAGCTTTTTCTTTTCCTGAACCCATTCAAGGAACAACAAACAAATATGGTTAATAGCAGCGGAGTCAATAATCCATGATGATACATTATCAGCTACTAAACAAGCTTCGGTAATAAGTACAATACATTTCCCTTTAGCCTTGAGGTAGGTAGGACAGTTCCTACGCCAGTGTCCGGGCTCATTGCAATGGTGTCAGTTGTCCTTTGACTTGTCCACCTTAGCAGTCCAGGGCATCTTCTTCTTCAGAACCTTGCTAGGATTCTTCTTGTCGGCTTTATGACATCTCTTCTTAGATCCAGAGGTGGAGGCTCTGTGCTCAGTAGCAAGAGCTTCTTCAGTAGTCCTCTTTTCCTTTAAGAGTCCATCAGCGGTGTGAAGCTCCTTCATTAGCTCGGTAACAGTGTACCCTAACTTATTCATACAGTAGTTCAGCTTGAAAGTATCAAAAGATTCAGGGAGAGCTTCCAAGATCATATCTATCTTGGTTTCTCCATCAATCTCAGATCCAAGGATTTCCATCTCGTTAAGATAACTTATGATCAGCTTCATATGTTCTCTAACGGGAGTCCCTGCTTTTATACGACAGTTCATAAACTGTCGTACCGCTTGTTGCCTAGCCTGAGGCCCTTGCCCTCCAAACATCTCCTGGATATTGTAGAGCATTTCATAGGCAGACCCAATATCACAATGTTGTTGTTGCAACACATTGTTCATCGACGCTAAAAAATAGCATCTCGCAATCTCATCGGATCTGAGCCAGGCCGCAAGGGCGTCCTTGTCCTTTTGAGTCGAATGATCATTCGTTTCAGGAGGACATGGGGTGGTGAGTACCCACTTGTGTTTGTCCACGGTAAGGACGATGTCTAGGTTATGTTTCCAATCTACGTAGTTATCACCATCCAGTTTCTTTGAGGAAAGGATAGTAGAGAGGGGGTTTAGAGACATGTTGCTGGAAGTTGATACAATTTACGATTAGTCTTTTGTTTAGGATTTTAAGTTTAATTTTATTTAGACAAGAATAAATCCAAAGGTCTTATGAACAAAATGACACTTTACTCCTTCGAGGGAAGGCCGCAAAGAGTCGCCTTTCATAAGTAAATGACACATCATTAATGCATAGTCATGATGTCAATACATCAATGCTTTGACTAGCCACCTTATAAAGAAGTTTGATCACTCAAAAATTTTTGCAGGTCCTCGAGGGAGGATTACTAGAGTTTGAGTCTAAGTGTGTAACCAAAAACATAGTTCAAAAAAATCTACTTTGAAAAAAATCCGCCGAGGGAAGGCCTTCTCTCATCATTTCACTTAAGAACGTAGCTATAAAAGCAATGTCAGGAGCAATGCGTCTATGAGTACTCTCATTTAAGAGAGGGCCAAGAGGGTGACTCTTAGCTTGGCGGCGACATGTGCACTTCACATTAGTGTTGGGGATCGCGGGTTGCAAACAATAAGTACAACCCTCCCACTTAGTTTATAGGAAAAATAAGGGGATCCTGGATTGCAAACAAGTGCAACCCTCCCACTTAATTTTTGGAAAAATGTCACGTCTACTCTTGTACATATAGGAAACATGTTTCCATTAGCAAAGAGAAATATAGTGGATCACTATAAAAAAGAACCCTAAAATCGATATTTGTGAGGGGAGAGCAGTGTTAATGCACTAAGGCGCAAGGAATATACTCGGATCTTATTGTCTATTAAATTTATTTTTCATAAGGACAGTGTGTGAGATTAATAAATCGTCACTTTTGCACTTGAAAGTTTGTGAGATTAAAGATCTCCTAAAACAAATATCTTCATCTTCATGACATCTTTCTTCAAGGTGACTTCATGGTGGTTGAGCGCAAGAACGTCGAAAAACCACGATAGCATTGAGAAGAGGGGAGAAGGCTTGGAGTCACAAAATCCGGATTAAAAAATTTGGACTCGCGGACTGCCGTACACCTCGGACTTAAAAGGTCATAAATGACACATCCGGTATCCGATTAAGCTGAAACTAATTCCATTGGATAGATAACTTCCGTAATTTTAATTTGCTTCAAGAACCACTAATTTTAAGGTCCGAGCAAAGAGTTATGCCCGTTTTACAGAGCCATAAAATTTTTTCCAGAATTTGAAAAACAATTAAAAGGTACGTCGGATCTAGGTGTAAAGAGAAAGAGGTTTATTGAAACATTTTAATTGTATGTTTTAATTTCGATTGTGTGTTATATTAACATGTTAATAATTATACACAATATAAAATAAACAACACAATATAAAACATTCAATAACAAATTTAAACTAGAAGTGCAATAAACTAGTTTAAACTATGTACACAAATTTTCAAACTTGTCAAAAAATAGATTTTGAGTATGGTACATATAAAATAATTAAAAAAATGTTTTTACCGTATTTATATAGCATATTTAACAAGTGTAAAATCAACACAAATTTAATTTTAGAGGTCGTACCAAAAAAATTAAAATTTTGTAAGATCTAGTCATTGAAAAACCACTATTCAAGCAAATTTAGAAAATAATTTTCTTATAATGATTTTAAATAACATGTACATGCTTAACTTTCACCATAGCTCTGATACCATTTGTTGGAATAGGTCTAGGGTTAAGAAAAATTTATTATTAACACATTAATGGCGGAATATAAAAAAAATTTACTAGTAAAATAATTTTTACTAACCTAGACAAAGTGCATATACATGTTATGACTAAAAACATTATTTAATCTACTTGAATACTAACATTTTTTGTGCCTTCAAACTTAAAGCGTCTTGGGAAAGATTGATCTTCTCTTCTAGTTTGATTCCTTCAAACTTAAACGAGAACATGAGAAACCTAAGGTTTCTATTACAAGAGTCTATAGAGGTTTAGAAGGATTTGTGTGTGGGCACAATTAAACAATATGAACCAAGAACAATTCTTGGATCATAAGCTAATTCTATAGATCAAGTATGGATCTAGGTGCAAAATAAAAATATGTATTTTCTAGAGAGAGGGAGAGAAAGGATCGGCCAAGAGCAAGAGAGAACAAGGCAAAAGCTTAACCTTTCACATCTCTATGTGAGGCTCTATTTATAGGAGAATGAAAAATCTATAAAGGTCAATTATTCATTCATGCAAGAAGAATGTATTCATGGCTCAATATTTGGTTTTCTCTTCCCCTTTCTCTCTTAGCTTATTTATTTCCTTCTCAAGAAAATTCATTTCCCTTTTCCTTTTAGTAAATTATCCTTATAATTAAAGAGAAATAAAACTCTCCTCTTGATCCACTCTTTGGCCGAAATTCAACCTAAGGGGGAGCTTCTAGATGCTTCCTTATTTTTTTTAATACCCATTATAGAATTATAATTGCACAAATAACGAAATTAATTTCATAATGCCTTAAACTTTTCGGCTTTAGAAAATAATTTATATTTTCATCATATGAAAATATTCAAAATCTTATTTTGACATTTACATCATTTTATGTCCATGTGGACAAAAATACCCTTTAGACATTTTCCAAGAAAAAAATTAGTTCAACACTTAAACTTATTGTGACTCAGCTTCTAGTTTAACAATCCTACTCTAATGACCTGTAATAGTGACCTTATGGATCCAAATGAACAAAGCTTGAGCTTCTATACTCGGAATCAAAAGTTCACAAACCTTTTTCCGAGTATTAGCTTAATGTCGACTGACTCCACTAAAGAGTCGACACTGAGAATCTCTCGGTTCAAATGAATTTATTTTCTACTCAAGTTCGACTTAATTATATTGAGCGGATCCATTGAATGTTATCTATGTTTACCCTTCATGAATATCATCAACTAGTTGGGATTTATAAAATTACCATTTTACCATTCTAATTGTTATTTCCTCAACTCCTTTAGTACTTATAAATAAGTTAGAAACAATGTATTGACGAGGAGCTAACAAGTCACATTGTTTCATCCAAATAAAGTCGCTACTTAATTTTGGATACTGTGCAGTTCATTTATTCACAATATTAAGGTCAACTCATTCCACTATATATACCACTCCACATTGTGAATATGAAGATTCACATATTGAATCACTTGGCCAAAGACTGTTGCAATTATGCCCACAAAGGAGATTTTTGATATTGAAAACTTTTGTATTGGTTTTTTTAAATTTAAATAAAAATTGAATATCCATTCTTATTATAGATCGTGTGTATGCATGAATGTCTATGCTTTGAAATTGTTATCAATGAAAGAAGTGCTAAGTACAGACTTGACAAGATACCTTCTTATGACTAGTTTAAATAACAGTTCGCAATCTAAAGATCGATTGGCAATCAAATCTTAGTAATGATTGTTATAATAAATTAAACGATATATTATTTTGTGAAATGGACAGTTGTGACTCTATAATTTATTCTTGATATCTTAATGAAGATATTGAACAAGATCAATAAGGTTTTGAAGTTCGAGATAAAACCATTTAATCACTCGAAACCTCAAACTCGTATACGAGAGGTATTTTGGTAATTACCTAACTCTTGAAGTGAATACATATCTTATTGTAACACTTTATGAAATTTGATTAGTCAAGGGCAATGGCTAAATGAAGTTTCATTAACCCAAAGATAGGTGTCATAATACTATTTTGTTGAAATATGTGATTCACAGATATAGAATTTGTGTTGATACAATACTAAGCATTTGTATCACACCATGCTCTGTTATCAGAGTGTGAGCGAATAAACCAGACCTCGTATTCATCGAATAAAGAATTCTTTGAAATAAAACATGTGACATGTTGAGACATCTCACTTTATATTTTTCTCGTTCACAAATAATAGAGGACTTGGTGAAGTAATAACTCAAGGTTAAAACAATAATTTTACATTCCTCTGAGTTAATAATAAACTCAAAGGGTAATATCGTAAAATGTATCTTGGACCTTTAGTTGAATCGACCAATATTAAGAATTAAAATTCGGGAAAAGTTTATGAACTTTTGTGTCCGAGCTTTAGTCTAAAGCTTCATTCATGTGGGTCCATAAGGTCTCAATGATAGACTCTCGGACGAGATTTTGGTGAACAAGAATTGATTGATTTTCTCATTCAACGTAAATTGTGATTTGCGCTAAGAAAATTAGTTTCTAAGTAATTAAATAACTAATTGGTTTTCTATTCTTACATTTATTTAATGAATCATATTATGCTATTATATTGATAATAATATAATTTGATGATTCAAATAACTACAAGATGAAAATAAATATTTTCTCGTTTCGTATTTGTTTGAATAGTATGAAAAGATTTAATGAAATGTCATTAAATAAATGAGATGGTCTAAATTAGTCATTATTTTATAAACAAATCAAATAAATTTGGAAAATAATAATGACAATATGGCCGGCCACTTCTAGGTTAGAAGTAAGGTGGAAAATTGTTTAAATGAATTATTAAGTTTAAGTTTGATTAATGAGCCATTAATTGTGTTTTACCTAACTTAAGCCCATTCCCTTTAAAATAAAAAAAACGCTTACTCACTTTTCTCTTACCCTAATTTTTAGCCGCATATTTTTTCTTCAGAAAAAATAATCGGCAAAAACACATAGAGAGAGAGAGAGAGAGTGAGAGAAAAACTTGTTTTCTCTCCTTAAACTTTGGTTTATCCCTTCCTCCCTTGTTCTTATAAAGAGCCCACCCTCTTGATCTCCTAAAAACTCCCAGAGATATATCATTGATTCAACTTGTGGTTGTTTGAGTGAAAATTCATAAACAGGGTCGGCCACTTTTTGGAGCAACAGAGCGAGGACGGATTTCATGACATCCTAGGCGCGCATGGGAAGGAGAATTGGCCAAGGACTTCGACGTACATCCCGAGGCAGAATCTCGCAGATCCGAACCTCACGTAAGTCTTCTTGATACGAATTGGATCTGAATATAATAGACGTTATAGGATTGTTAGTGTGTTTAGATCATTCATTTATATGTTCGAATAAATTTGTTAACATGTTTAGAAATTTACTGACATGCTAGTTTAGATTTAATGACGTGGTTATTGAATATGTTTTAAAAGGTGGTTTAACATATTAAATTGAATTATGAATTTCCGCCATATGTATATATGTTTCATAATTAATTAGGTTAAGTGTTAACTAAATTCCATCAAAGGTATCAGAACTATAATTGTCATTAAAATCGATTTTAAGTGTTGGCGTTTTTGTATGAATTGCATTTGTGAATGTATGTGTTTATGTTTTTTTGGATGGATCCTTATTCTAATTGGCCCTAGGATAATTTTTCGGGTAACATCCCGGTTTTATTTTATTTAAATTTGTAATATGTTGTAAATTTAAATGTTGTAAATTTGTAATCCAGGTGGACAAGAAGAAAGGAGGCAGCCACGAGGAATGGCCGCGCATTTTGAAACGCATGTGAGCTATCCTGCATCATTTTGGACACACCCGAGGATCCGTGTCTCGGACACATGAGGGCTGTTTGGATTGGCCAAAAACCTTAGCATGACCGTGTGTCTTTGGACGCACATGTGCTGGCTAGAGTTTGACCCGTCGTCCGAAATTCGGAAATTGTTTTCGAAAGAATTTAAATCTTGAATATTTAAATTCGTTTGTATTATTTTTGAAATAATAAAAGTGGATATAGTTATTTGAGTGGGAGATATTGATCTCTAAGTTTTAAAGTTCGGAAATTCGACGCCTCAACGCAAGACGAGGAATAAAACTAGTTTATTTATTTTTATTTTTGCAAATGGGATGTAAATTTAGAATTGGGCCATTAGATAAGTTAAATTTATTTATTTATTTATTTAAGTTTATCTCATATTCACTCACATGTCATATAGGATAGAACTCCAATATGAAATTTTTCATGCATCATTATAGTTTAATTTATAAAACAAGTTATGAAATTAAACACAATCAACAAAAATATGATTTTTGCAAAAACTAAGTGGGAGGGTTATTTGTCGTTGAAATAACCAAAGGTCCTCAACATGAATTTAATTAACTTGTTTGAATGATCTAAGAGTCACCCTTGTGGCCCTCCCTTCAATGGGAATACTTCGGAAGCACATAATTAATTGAATTGTTACGAACTAAGCCCTAAAGAGTAACGATGAAGCGGGGTCTCTCCTAGGAGAACCGTTATCGAAGTGACTTGGATAAGGGCCCACATGTAATACTCATAATATTACATATTTGAATATCAAATTATAAGTATGCTACTTTAAAATATAATCCACGAACCGATTACCTTGTTGAGCATACAAGATCGATCATCACTTAAGGTTCCTAACCGGTTGTGGTAGATTTAAAAAAAATAGGTTATTTTTAGTGACAATATTTAGTCAAATTTGTGATAATGTTGTCACAAAGTTCTTGATCTCGTTACAACATTTAGTTAATTTTGTGAGAAAATAGTCGCAAAAAATTGCATTTCGTGATCAAAATGTTGTCACAAAATTAAGAATTTTGTGACAATTTTGTTACAAAACTCGTATTTTTTAGTCATGAAAACGATAAATCTCGTGAAAACTTTGTCACTACTTATTTTTATTTCTTTCATCAATTCTCATAGGATCAATTTTGTTGGAATTTATGGACCTAGTCTAGCCTCGTACATGATGTATTGTTGGGATTTTTTTTTTTAAATAATCATGTACTTATATGTACCTTTAAAAATCATGTAGACCAACGATGTAAGATATCTAGTCATTAAATATTAGTATACTACTCTGCATACAAACTTAATTTTTAAATTACAATATTTAATTAATATTATACTCAATTTGTTTTATTAATATACTACTCACGTGTATATAACTAACTAATAATCATAATATGATATTATTAGAATATCAAATTGCAGGTATGCCACTTGAAAGTATAACTCACAAACTTAGGAGTTTGTTGAAAATACAAGTTTGACCAATCACATAAGGTTCCTAATTGTTTGTTGAAAATACAAGTTTATTGAATTTTTTTTGCTTTAATCAATTCTTATAGGACCAACTTGGTTGGAGTTTATGGACCTGTTCAAGCATCATACCCGATGTTTTTTTGATGGATTAAAATTTTGTGCCAACTTAGATTTTTTCCGGGAAGTGGAAAAAATGAGAAAATAATAAATTAAGAGATACAGAGAGTTTGCATGGTTGAAAAAATAATAATAAAAACTGCCAGTTGGCAAAAATTAGGAAGATGTTTGAGATAATTTATAATTTCAGAGATTTTTCGGTAGACAAAGATGGTTTTTCAAATTTTTAGAGGGCATGAAGCGTGTTCTTTTCGACGGTTGCTAGAACGTTGTGATCCTCCAGACTTGATTGCAAAAGATTGTTACAGTTGACGATGGCGTTTTTGTAAGTTTAAGTAAATTAAAGTTTTGGATGAAGAAGATGAAGTTCGTGAAAAAGATAAAGAGAGTGACAAATAATTAAGTTAATTAATTAAATTAGTACTTTTATTTGGAAAAACAAATGAGGATAAAAATGAGATAAAAAAAATTATTTGCAAAATAAACATGAGATAAAAAAATTATTTTCAAAATAAATGAGGATAAACACGACATAAAAAAATTATACTCTTGACGAACTAGTTAAGTTCTTTTTTTTTAAAACACCAAAATTTACACTTATTGTTCGAAAAACTTGTGCTGCCTAACCTTGAGTACAAATACCCCTCAAAACCAAGAAATAAAAGTATCCCTCTCATAACATGTGAACGTCGAAATCCTATATGGAAAATGCCTTGTAAAATTCCATATTAAAATAACATGCACATGAACACTTCATTTTGGACCACAAGAACGCTTTCTCTCTCTCAAACCAAAAATCCTAGTCTTCAGCCGCTATAAAACAAAAAACCGCCTAATCCCTGGGCTTCAGGCGTCGTTTACGCGACCCAAGCGCGGGGGGAGTATGTTTCCCACCACCGTCTCTCAACCTCGCTATTCTCCTCTGCCACAACCATGCCACTGTCGATCCAAAAGAGCTCGAAGATCGGTCTGGATGGACGAGGCTTCGGCGAAGATTGCGCCATCGTTTCTTCTCCGAGGAGACTCATATTCACGAGGCTTCTGTTGGAAATTAGTTAACGTTTAACCAATAATATTATATAACATATCTCAATATGGCGAAATTATATAATATGATCTAAAATCTTAAAACACATTTTAAACATATTTAATTAACCTAGGCATACAAATTACTAACATGTTAATAAACTTTTTATTCTAAACATGTTGTCAACAAATTGATCACACAATTAACAACCTATAAAAAATTTATAATTGCACCGTACATCCAATTCGTTAGAGGACTTACATGTGAGGTTGTAAACAACCTTGGCCGTTACTAGCTTACGCCGGAATGCCTCGTCGGAATGCACTCGCCGGAATGAACCTGGGCGTGCCTTGGCCTTGCTTGAACGTGTGTCTAGCCCTCGGGGAAGTTGATCTGAGTGTGCGCCTTCGAGTCGTTCGTACGGGTCAGACCCTTGCTAGAAGGATGACCTGCCCACATGCCTTAAGCTCGCCTCACCAGCCACTGCAACATCGCCGGAGGGATCAGTCGCCCGCTGGATAGGGCTGTCTTGCGCCTGCCCCTTTGCAGGTCAAGTGATCCTCCCTTGAGCCTGCCTTGTACTTTAGAATCCACACCGGAATGCAGCTAGACGGTCACCGGATTGAGGTTCCTTTGGGCCTGCCGGTTTGCGCCTAGATGCCTCGCCGGATTGCCTTGCCCTTCGCCGGATGGAGCCTTCGCGCGAGTCTTGAATCTTTTTCTTCAAATCTTTTCCGGTCCTGTGAATAAGAGTCTCACTCAAACACCACAAGAAGAGTCAGAGATAATTCCCTCGAATTTTTGGAAGATCAAGAGGGTGGACTCTTTGATTGAACAACAGGATAAGGGGAACACTCAAGAATCAAGATCAAGAATCAAGTAATATTTTCTTAATCTTTCTTTCTCTCTATAAATCTCAACCAAGCACACAAGGGCGAAAAATAAGGGCTGGTCGAAATTCTGATTCCTTAGGGTTAGGACTTCAAAAAACCCTTTTATATATGAGAGACCGAGTTTCAGTAAGGTCAAAATTCAATTTTGGCCCGGTAGTCAAACTTAAGCCGAAAAATTATTTTAATGAGTTTTAAAATAATTTCTCAGCCTAATTCTCTTAATTATGGCTGACCAGAATTATTTATTTTCTCCAAAAAAATATTTGATTTCTTTCTAAAATAATATTTAATTAATTTAGAGCATCTCATTAATTTCATTTATTTAATGACAAGTTATTAATTCTTTTCATACTATACAAACAAGTACGAAACGAGAAAATATTTATTTGAATCATCAAATTATTGATTATCAATATAATAACATAATACGATTCATTAAATAAATGTAATAATAAATAACCAATTATTTATTTAATTACTTAGAAAATAATTTTCCTAGTGTAAATCACAATTTACATTAAATGAGAAAATCAATTGTTCTAGTTCAACAAATCTCGTCTGAGAGTCTATCACTGTGACCTTATGGAGCCATATGAACGAAGCTTTAGGATAAAGATCGGACTTAAAAATTCAAAAACTTTTTCCGTTTTTTAATTCTTAATATTAGTCGATTCCACTAAAGGACTAATCAAAAAATGTTATCAAACAATGTTCTTATTCGATGAATAACATGCCTGGTTTATTCATTCACACTCTCATAACAAAGCATAGGGTGATACTAATGCATTAGCATTGTTTCAACATGAATTCCGTATCTGTGAATCACATAATCCAATATAATAATGTTATGACGCCAACCGTCGAGTCAGATGCAACTATAACTTAGACATAGCCCATTGACAAATCAAATGTCATAAAGTGTCACATCGATTATGCATTCACTCAGGATTTAGGTAAGTACCAAAAATACTCCTCGTATGTGATCTTGAAGGTTCGAGTGATTAAACGGTTTTAGCTCGAGCTTCAGAGTATCACATGTCTTGTTCAATATCTTCTGTAAGATATCAAGAATGAAACACAGAGTCCCAACTCTCTATATTAGAAGATAAGATATCCTACTTCATTCAAACAATCATTACTCAGAATCGATTGCCCTATCGATTTTTAGATTGCGAACTAATATTTTAAACTAGCCACAAGAGGCTATCTTGTCAAGTCTGTACTTAGCACCTCTTTTATCGATGACAATTTCATAGCGTAGCAAACATACATAAAGACAAACTTAACTAAGAATAAATATTGAATTTTATTTAATGTTTCAGCAAAACAAAATAAGAATGTATTTATAATGTCTAATATCTCCTTTGTGGGCACCAATCCCAACATCTTCCTCTAGGACAAAAAAGGCTTTTAGAAGCGACAAAAGTCGCTTCCAAATGCCAAAAATTGCTTCTAATACACTTTTGTCCTAGTGGGATGAAGGCGGAGGGGCGGAGGAGGGCGGAGGGGGAGGAGGGGCGGAGGAGGGCGGAGGGGCGGAGGGGGAGGAGAAGGGGAGGGCGGAGGGGGAAGGGAGGAGGGAAGGAGGGACGAGAAGTGGAGGGCGGAGACGGTGTAGAGGCGGAGGGAGGAAGGAGAAGCGGAGGGCGGAGACGGCGTAGGGGCGGAGGGCCGGAGGGGCGGAGACGGCGGAGGAGGAGGTGTTCGACCAGAGGAGGGGAGATGAAATGGGAGAGGGAGGAGGGGAGAGGAAATGGGAGGGGGGAGGGCAGGGTGTTTTAAAGCCCTAGGGACATTAGAAGTAACATTAGAATCGAGCAGTCTCCAAACCCAAAATGACGACGTTTTGGTAAGTGGGTACTTTAGAAGCAACATTGTCGCTTCTAATGTCCCCGTAGATGAAATTTTGGCGGAAGGGTTTTGGAGGAAGAAACATTGGGCATTAGAAGCGACTAGTCGATTCTACTGCCCAATTTTCAACACTTAGTGAAATTTTGGCGGAAGTATTTTGGAGCCAAATAATTTGGGCATTAGAAGCGACTTTAGAAGTGACTAGTCGCTTCTAATGCCAAAGAATCTATATTTGGTGAAATTTTGGCGGATAAATTTTGGAGCCAAATAATTTGGGCATTAGAAGCAACTTGTCACTTCTAATGCCCAAACATACTGAATTTTTTGGCGCGGAGGGTGCGAGCCAATAATTTTGGCCTTTAGAATTGACTTATCGCTTCTAATTTTATTTTTTGAGAAAAATCAGGGTGTTTATGTTAGAAGCGACTAGTCGCTTCTAATGGTAAAAATTCGCTTCTAATGCCCCATGTCGCTTCTAAAGGTCATATTTGAGTTGAATTTTCTTTGAAGATGCACGAAAGGTGTTCGTCAAAATGCCTGAAAGGAACATCATGTCTTGGACCTGCTTGTTCGAAACTCAACAACCTTGGTGTGGGGTGAGGGTTCATCGTTTCCTCTTTGGAGAGATTGTTGCTCGATAGTGTGCTTTGCAGCGCAGTTGGTCTTCTGGAGTAGAGTCGAGGAACCCGTCGAGGACCGCGTTTTCTTTGGATACGGTTCTGATTGGAAATGAGTTTGGTTGAGATTGAGATTATCGGACGGCAGGGTGAAAAAAAAATTAGTGTCATTTCGATGTTGGTAGTTTAAGTTTACAATGGTTTTTGATTTAGCCATTAGTAGATTGTTCCGTTTTGTTATTATGTTTTAGTGGGATTGGTTTTGGAGTTTGGAGGTAGACAGATATGAGCGTTCTCTCACACAAAAAAAATAGTTAGAAGAGGATGTATGTCTAGTCTCTGGTTGTTCTTAGTGCCCGACTTCGGATTGGCGACGCTCTGTGCCCACTTAGGATTTGCAAAAGACCTCTTTTAAGGAGTTCGAGGGTGTTTTGGACAGAATCGTTTTAGTTTGCAATTAGCACATCGCCTTCTTTGCTCTGATTCTACTGTTTTCTGCTTTTCATTAGTATTTCAGACTTGGTTTTAGGCGTTGAGGTTTCGGCTTCTATCCGGTTTACTTGTAAGGCTTGCGTGGCGTCTGTTTGTTAATGAGAATATTTCTTTTAAAAAAACATAACATACACATGATCCCAATTCTAAAAGCAGAAAATACATTTTATAGACCTAAAATTATAGAAAATATTCGGTGTAGACACATAATGGAAATTATCTAAAAATGAATTTTTGGACAAAAATCGAACAAAAACACTATTATAGGCAAGACTTAGTTTTTTCAAAAACATTTAAGAGATTTAGTTGAAAATTTGATCATTAGCCGATTATTTTCGCATGTTTTTCTTATTAAAATTTATTAAATGTTGTTCGTATTGTGACTATTAGCAACATATATGTTGAGTCGGGTTAATGTTTGTTAAATTGAAGTAGATTTTGGTTTTTGAGGTTTAAAAACCGATGAACATTTTAATGTCATCACACGTACGAAGAAAACTTTGAATTTAATCGTTCATACGATACCATGCGATACAAGAAAAAACCAAAAAATGATACTTTAGACATTGCTTTTAGAAAAAAGCGACGTTAGAATTGTTATTTTTTTTGTACCGTCTCAAACGTAAGATGAAATTCAAAGTTTTGATCGCCCGTACGATAACATTCAAAGTATTAATACTTTTTTAAAGCTCGAAACTCAAAATTGACTTAAATTAAACCAAAATTAACCGATTTAATATATACGCTGGTAATAATCACTATACGAACAATTTTTAATAAGCTTTGACACAAAAATCATGCAAAAACAACTGGTTAAATCTTGAAAAAATTACAAAAAAAATATTACTAAGTGTTTCGTTTGTAGATATATTTTTGTCTAATTTTGAGCCTAAAGTTCAGTTTGAGATATTTTTAATAAAATAAATTTAATCTGAATTTAATATTTTTTAATCTAAAAAAATAAAATTTCTCTTATAAAATGAGTCCCTTCAGTGCGTCGGATTTCCCTCAAATTTATTAAATGAGTTAATTTAAAAAAATTATAAAGGAGTTTAAACTTACCCAAATATATTTAAGAAAATGCTAGTAAGTTACTTTCATATGGGCACTGTTTGGTAACGCTTTTTGAATCAGATTTTGGTTTTTTATAAAAGTTAAATTGTCTTTTGGTGTTTGGTAAAAATGGCGTTTTAAAAAATTTCAAAAGCGCTTTTGAAATAGAATGAAAAAAATAACGTAAATCTGAACTTTTTAAAAAAACTAAAAATCCAAGCTTTCGGGATCCGAAAATCACAGTAAAATTTTCAAAGACTAAATTACCCCCGTAATCTCATATATTTTTCCTTATATATACAAATAACTTTAACTGTTCAACGTACATTTATATATACATCCAGTAAGATTTATGTTTGCAGTTTCAGAAAGCTTAAATTTACAATAACTTTTCAACATTTTTTCTGCTAACATAGCATAATCGAACCGGCGTCGTACTATTATTTGTCACCATCGTCGCAGTAAAGCTTCGTCTATAAAAACTCAACCAAAACATGAAACATTTTCATTTAAGTAAAAAAATTAGGTCAAAACCTACACCAGGATAAAGATGGTGTTTTCAACCTAATTTAAAAATTAGTTCAAATTAAACTTGGATGTTGTAGTCGGTTAAGACCATCTTCGAGTTGTTTTCCATCCAAGAACATTTACAATTATGTTTCTGATTTCTTTCCAAAGTTGAGGTTGTCAATGTTGTCGGAGGTAGAGCACAAATCCAGACTTTATCGTTTACATCTATGTTTCTTTTCTTACTTTTTTAATCTTTCAATTTTTTTTCTCTATCTGTATCTTTCGGTCGTGTGTATAGATATTTATCTTTGTGATATAATAATTTAGCCTTTTGTTTATATGTGACAGAACTTATACAATTAGGTCGTTTATGGGCTTGTTATGCTCATAGGCTCATTACTTTTATTCTGTTTTAATAGTCTTGGGCTTTTTGAAATTTTTATTAATGCATTGTTTTGTATACGTGATGATTTTATTATCCTCATTGTTCGTTACTTTTAAGTTATGCTTTTAAGTTAACAGTGCATTATATCAATTCTTACAGGTATATTATAAGACATGTACATATATATCTAAAAATATATATAATTTAATCACCAAAATTAATTTTATTATTTAAATATTTATCCATAAAATTATTTTAGTTTATTTTAAAGTTTAAATTGTTTTATCAAACGCTTATATCAACTTTTGCTTTTAGGGAGATACAAATTAAAAACAGTTTATCAAACGCTAAACCACTTTTGCATAAGTAGACATTTTTAAAAGTAAGATATTAGCAAACGGAGCCATAGATTTCGTTTCAGGAACATAGTTGTTTTCTATTTTTCTCACACTCCCGCCAAAAAGGGAGTAGAGAGAGAGGGGTTATATTTCTAATCGCGAAGGCCAGGGTTTCATAGAAGTGAAGAAAGAAAAAATGGAGGGGAACAATGGTAGTAGTAGCAAAGGCAATGGAATAGAATTTGAGGAAGAGAACATTTTAGCCATCGTCAACGGTTCAGGAGCTAAACACACCAACGACGCTAACGAAGATAGTACGTTCAAGCCAAGACATATTGCTTTTTATTTTTAATGATTCTTTATAGTAAACCTAAAAACTATCGAATTGTACTTTCAATTAGGAATTGCTTTTCTCGGAGCTGTTCGCGCCGTTTCAATTCTCTCGGAAAATGGGATTCCCCCAACTGGGTATTCCTGCTATTGTTCCCCCTTAATCTCTGGCTATTCGGTGGTTATTAGATTAGACCTACCATTTCCTTAATTTAGTTCAAGCCAAACATATGATTGAAATGTCAGTGTTGTTTGTGGTCAAGGAAAATTCTTCAGGAGGTCTTCAGAATCCTAAGGATTGGAAAGACTTTGGAATTGATTATGGCAAGTTACCAACTTTTGGAAGAGTTGGATAAGGTCTGTCAAACAAGATTTTATATTTTCGTTTTAATTTCACGGTTCCCATGTTTTATAAAGCTCTGATCTCTTTGGAAACAGTCATTCCCTTGCGTGCGTTTGTCCGGTGATGACACCATCCCGGAACTAGTTGTGGTTAAAAAGGTACTAAAAATGCATTTTAATATTCACCGGCCCATACGATGATGCCATTGGAATTGCTTATTTCAAGTTTGAATTCTTGGCACTAGGACTGGACACCAATTCTTGTTTCAACGGAGGTCAACGCTGACCATAGTGAAGCAGGTAACGACAAAGATGGAGCTTTAGACTCTTACGTGAGTTATTCCATTCTTTGAGTTTTAAGCATCTACGACACCGACCTTCTTTATCGTTTCTTTGTCACTTGTCTAAATATCTGGCTATAAATATAGGATAATAAGTACTGTTTTCGGCCTCTACTTAGTATGCTTGATATAGATAATAGGATAACCACAGCGATTGAACTTTAATTATTTTATTATTATGGCAAATGTAACAGGGGTTTCAACTCTTAATACAAGATTGTGCTGAATCTGTGGACGAGACTACTATTCAAACGTGTGATATAGAGGTTAGTTCACATGGCCATTTGAGTTTTTGTCACCCTCTAGAACTGTGTGAGAATAGCATGTATCTGCATTTACATAAGAGGCAGAATCTATTCCTCTATCAAAGCTTAGTTATCGATGTATTCACATATATATAAACATAAAACTACACTCAGCATCTCTTTGTTTCTTCTTCTGATTCTTCAAAGTTAGTGCCGATTTGTTTATTAGAAGCCTAATATTAAAACGATAATTATATCCCGCAGTCGATGCGAATGCTTTTGCTGTTTCAATATCTCGTCAATGTACTTGAAAACGATTTTGTGCCCCGCAACATCGCGTACGAAGGTGAGATCGCATACGTCATATTTTTTTTCTTTTTTATTCATAATAGGAATATGAAAATAACCACTGTTAAGGTTTTTGCAGGATCGACAAAGTGGAGTTATTTAAAGGAATCTTTGCTCAACATGCTCTTGGTAAAAATAATTTAATTTCTTAGAAACCGAACAATTGGAGCGTTATATCGTTGTATGTTTCCGTGTGGTGTTCGCAGGGATCAAGAAGACTCAACTACAAAAGCTTAGTGAAAGAGTGCTTGGCTGTTATATGTCGGCTCTATGAAATTTCTGCTTCATTTGGCGATGATAAAATGATGACTCAAGAGAGTGGCTTTGTGAAATCGCCTGATGACTCGGCTGTGCTGATTGCTTTACCGGAGGTTCGAAAGAATGCCTGCATTGCCTTTCAGAAGTTTTTTACGATGGTGCGTTTAATCATTCGCTCCTGTGTCAGTATTCTGATAATAAGAACCTTTGAATTCCATTAATAAACATTAAAGAAATACAAGACAAATGGGTATTCGAGAGGCGCGTTCCTGACTAATTCAATATCCCCTTTTGCAAAATAACTTAGTTATAATCATTCACAAACAGCAAACTAACTAACATTTATGCCTAAAGTCCAATCATAGTCTGAATAACTTTTTATGCTTTTTTAGATTATGAAGCTTGATGAATCTAAGAAGAAAGCAGATTTGGAAGGTCTCACCACCAGATCTGATGGGATCAGGTATGAATTTTATTTTTGTAGTACCTATTGAATTTTATTCTAACCGAGATTCTAATGCAGAACGCATATGTTAGAGCTGATATTAGACGAACTTACTTATGATTCCAATACTCTTCACCCATTTCTTCAGGTTAGTCTACTTTCTTTGTTCAATTTCTAAATATATATCGTGCTGTGTGTTTGGTTATTGTTCACTCAATATCGCCATTGTTTTATCAACTGGATCGGCAACATTTCTCTTGAACATCCTTGAAGAAGCTAATAACGGTTTTATAATTGTACGCTCATAACTCTAGCTATAAATAAGAAATCATAAAAGGAAGGTATTATCTGATATTTTTCAGGTCTATAAGGAACCTAAATGGAAGCTTGAGATTGTGGTGCAGTATCTTTGGAAATATATTGCAAAGGTCAGCTTGAATCAAGAATATCGAGTGCTTATGTTTCATTGAACATGTTTGAGGTTCCGAGTCATCAAATACTCTTTTTCTGAGAGAAAAATGGTCCCCAAACTATTTGGTTAATGCTTTAATAATTAATGTTGGCCTGTAGTATTTACTTATTTCATATAATTGCTGATAAAAATATTTCATTCACGTGATACAACTTTGCAGCCTTCTGTTCGGACACGCAGGTCAAACGGCGCTACTGACAATGACTTGACATTCTGGGGTGCTTTGAAATGCCTTTCAAATATCACAACGATGAGAAGTACCGTGAAAAAAATTGGAGCTGAAGAACTTCAGTTGCTTCTTGGACACGGTTTTCAGGTATATCCTGGTTTTGCTTACAATTTTCTCTGTTCTAGTTTGCTTTCTAATTTGCGTAAAAACTGCATTGTCATGTTTAGGCATCTTTGTCACTGCCGTTCAAACTTTCTGACGCGAGTTGTTCTCTAGTTGAACTGTGTGGGGGTGTTATTTCTGCTTTTAAAAGCTTAAGAGAAGCTGAAAAGTAAGTACCATTCTTGAATCTTACATTGTTTGCAATTTCCCTTGTAAGTTTACATTGAATACTCTATACGTAAACACAACTAACAAATGCGAAATATTGTAGAATATAAATGATCACCTACAAGAAAAAAAAATGAAAACGGATCTCTTGTATAGCTCCATCAAATTCATCAGGGAAAGTGATGTTATACAAACTTCATATTTGATTGCTGTATATTATTGAGGTAGTGTATTTACGTTTAGCTTTATGTAATTTGGTAGGAAGATGGAGATTCTACCGTTTGGGAAAGAAACGGTGTTCACCGCGGCAACTATCATCTCGACCAAGTCATAAGAGCCCTCTCGACTTCCATTTCTAGTTCTTGAGAAACGCTTATAAAAAAACCATTTGCTATTATTCTTATGGGCCATTACTATTTACTTGCTATTAATCAAGGACTGATCAACAATTCACATCAGCATTTGTTTATGTACAGTTTGCATTTAGTGCCATAATGCATTTGACTATTTGCTTGCTATTCTATCTCTTATCATATGAAAGAAAGAATAATCGAACCGAATAAAAGTTGTCAAGTCACAAATCCCTACAAATGAATCTCTTGCTTGAACCTACCTAACAATACAGTAAATTTTTCTAATCAATCTTAAATAAAATTATGCAGGCGGTTTCATGTTCGAGATTTATAGGTAACTGGAGAATCATTTGGGTGCGTGTGAGTCGAGTTGCATCGTGACTGGTCCGTCGTTAACCAAACTGACCTAATTTTCAATCAAAACAAAAACAAGCTCAGACTGAATCTTCTCAAACTGACCTAATTTTCAACAAAAACAAAACCAACCATAGATTGACTCTAATCAAACATGGACGTCAATTTTCAAAACCAAGAAATCTGGATAATTTAAGCATACCTGCATCATAGCGCCAAAGACACCGTCTGAAAACCCAAAAACCAGAAATATATTTAGTCTAAAGAAAGAATTGGGATTATATATTTTCAAGGAGATGGATTTTGAAATTCAAATACTTGGTCAAATTTCACTTGAAGCCTATTATAAACCAAACCAATTTGGCTGGCACTAACCATGTTTTATTTTGCAAACAATAAGTTCTTAGAATTCTACTTCTGGTGTAGAGGAATAACTTAAATAGTATGAACGCTTGTTCATCAGCCTTGACTCTGTCTAATCAAACCAGCAAGAGAGAAAAGAAATGTACCCTTTACAGATTCGGGGCTATAAAAATTCCTGAACCTGTCAAGCAAAGCAGCGTAAAAGGGCTCGGCTTTCTGAGGCGGCATCGCCACGTGGAAATCGGGTTTGTTTCCCTTCAAGAATCCGTACAGTGTGAACTGACTGACTGCATTACATTATACATATCATTCATAGATCTCTGCTTCTTGAGCATCAATGTTTCAGATAGGATAGTCACAGTGAGTGTACCAACCGAGTAGAACTTCATGTTTCCTCTGCATTACCTGCAAATTTGAATAATCATAACAATAATAATGAAGCAAGTTTAGAGGAACTGGAAAGAGTACATTTGGGAATTACGTTTTGGTCCCATCCCTTGCCGGTACACTCATTCGGGAACAGCCTCATGTTCAACACCTTTCTACATCTGCCAAAAGTACAACCAAAACGATCAGTGTCCGAAGTTGTAAATGTAAAAGCCAAGAGGGGTATGATGGTAAAATCGTGGTCACATGAACTCGGCGTCCGACTCGGAATCGGAGTCGTGGATTCCGACGAGGACAACGAGGCCGGGGCCGATCTCCGACACCGTGCGACCATCAACCTGTGAGAGAGAGTGTGTCATTTCGGAGGCGAGTTGTGAGCTGCGCGCGGATTGTTGACTCACCTGGACGCTGGCTGAGTTGACTCGCTGGACGATGGCTCTCATTGCTCTGATTGGTTGCCTTCTCCTGAATCGGATGCCTTTCGTCGCCACCAACAACTGCGACGACTGACTCCACAATGCGTACATCTTTTGCGCTTTTTATTTATTTATATAGTCATGATGAATACATTTTTATCATGTTCTCAATCTGTGTCCATTTTTTTTTTTATGGAATTGCCTTCCACCCGTGATAAGATATTTCATAACTATATTAATACTCGTCCTATAAATTGAAAAATTTACATATAATGTCAAAACTGAAATTAAACATTTTTCATATTAAACATTTCTGATTTTGTAGAGCTACCAAAGAGAATATTGACGAAGTCATGAGTTTCTTAAAGTCTACCAAATCTCGGTTGTTCTTTTCCAGGAATTGCAACGGTAATTTGAAGAAAAATTTGAAAGACTGTTTGAATATGGATTACTGTTATGAATCTTTGGGGAAACCTATATTCATTGGATGGCACAGGGCTAAAGCTTTCGAATGTTTAAAGAAAAAAGTCTATTCCAAGCTTCAAGGGTGGATGGTCAATCGATCTCGAGAGCTGGGAGAAAAACTCTTATTAAGTCAGTTGTCCAAAGCATTGCGCCCTACATGATGGCTACATATGAGCTGCCTATTTCCTTTTGATCAAAAACTGATCATGTCTCTCGTGAGTTTTGGTGGACTGGAGAAGTTTCGGGGAAGAGATATTTATCATTGATAGTTGGAATAAAAGGTGCAGGCCAAAAGATGAGTGAGGTTTTGGTTTCGGAATTCTCTCTGAGTTCAACAAAGCTTTCTTGATGAAATTGGCGTTGTTCATGTTGGCGAGAAAAGACCAACTCTTGTGAGAATTTTTTTGGTGAAATACTGTTATAAAGAGTAGTTACTACATGGTCATCTCCCAGGTAGTGCTTTAGGAAATTGGAGGGATATCTAGAACCTTATAGATCAAGTCAAAGATAATACTTTCCTTTTAATTGGAGACGACAAAGATATGCTAATTTACAAGGACAATTAGCAGCCAAGCGGGGTGATTCAAAGGCCTAATGATTCAAAGTTAGACATTAATGCTAAGGTTGAGGAGCTGTTCTTTTTACCAAAATTGGAATGCCAATTTAGTCATCAAGGCTTGTGGTGAGGCAAGATGCTCGGAATTTCTTGGTACTAAAGTTAGACCAAGAGGCTTGGTGGATAAATGAATATGGACTGACCACCCTAAAGGTTTGTTCAGTATAAAACCAGCTTCCAAATCGCCCACTAAATCTGCCTTCTATCCAACAGACAAAGCGTAGAAGAAGCTCTGAGATTTTAAATTAACATGAGATACAAAATTACATTGTGGAGATTGGGACAGAGTTGTCTTCCCACGTGTGCTCGACTGACCATTAATTCTCCTAATGGTGAGTGTCGACGCCCTTTCTGTCAGTCCCACGAGGAATCAATGGTTCACATCTTCTTCAACTGTGATTTGGCCAAGCAGTTGTGAATTCTGGAAGGTTTTGCAAGAAGTTCGAAACTCAATATTAGTCCTCTAGCCTTGCTACCTTAGGAGCTCTGGTGGAAGTGATTGTAGAAACTTAGTCCTTGTTGGGTAAGGATGCGTTCATATAAAAGATATTGCCATAGTGGAATCAATTTAAGCGTAGGAATTTGGTGATATCTAAAGGTGCGAGACCTAACATGTTCTTGGTGAGTGATGCGACGAGAGAAAAGGACAAGGAAGTTAAGGTACGCTTGTTGGGATTGGTGCCCACAAAAAAGATATTAGCCAGTATAAATACTTTGTATTTGATTTTGCTGAAACATTAAATAAAATTAAATATTCATTGTTGATTAAGTTTGTGTTTATGTATGTTTGATACACTCTGAAATTGTCATCTCTGAAACGAGTGTTGAGTACAGACTTGACAACATAGCCCCTTGTGACCAGTTTAAATATTAGTTCGCAATCTAAATATCGTAGGGTAATCGAATCTGAGTAATGATTGTTTGAATGAATCAAGATATCTAATCTTATGATATAAAGAGTTGTGACTCTGTGTTTCATTCTTGATATCTTGCAAAAGATATTGAACAAGACCTGTAATACTCTGAAACTCGAGATAAAACCGTTTAATCAGTCAAAACATCAAGATCACATACGAGGGGTATTTTGGTACTTACCTTAATCCTGAAGTGAATGCATAATCGATGTGACAGCTTATGACATTTCATTTGTCAATGAGCATTGGCTAAATCGAATTTGCATCTGACCCGACATTTGGTGTCATAACGTTGTCATGTTGGGTTATGTCATTCACATATACAAAATTCATGTTGAAACAATGCTAATGCTTTGTTATGAGAGTGTGAATTAATAAATCAGGCCTGATATTCATCGAATATAATATTCTATGATTAAAACATGTGACATGTAAAGACATATCACTCTATGTTTTTCTCATTCACAAATAGCAAAGGAGTTAGTGAGGATACACATGAAGGGTAACATCGTAAAATACTCCGTGGAAAGAATTAATGAAAAGAATTAATGATTTGTCATTAAATAAATGAGATGTTCTAAAGTAATTAAATATTATTTTAGAAACAAATCAAATATTTTTTTGGAAAATATTATAGGGATACTAGGCCATAATTAGTGAATTACGTCAAGAGATTAATTTCTGAAATTAATTTAAAGGAACAACGTGCTTAAGTTTGACTAATGAGTTTGACGTAAGAAAATCCCGCTCTCTCTCTATTTAAAGGTCTTTTCGAAACCCTAATCACTTAACCCTACTCAAATCACTCGAAAAAGTCCCTCCCATGTGTGTGCTTGTGTTGACCGAGAGAATTAGAGAGAGAGAGAGAGAGAGAGAGAGAGAGAGAGAGAGAGAGATAAAGAAATTATTTTCTTGATCTCCCATGTGTGAGTGTTTATCGTTGTTCGATTGAAGAGCCCACCCTCTAAATCTCCTCAAAAGTCGAGAGAATTATCATTGACTCTTCTCTTGGTATTTGAGTGACATTTTACGTGCAGGGATTTACTCGGAAAGTGAAGAAATCGAGCGAGATGTAACGAGGCTCATTTCAACCTCCCTGCCGACCGGACAGACTCACCAGACTGTTGATGTTACCAGGTTCGACGGGCTCCTAAGCCACCACAGGAGCTTGAAGCGGATCCAGGTCGAGCCACTTCATCAGCACCTAGCCCTAGTCCTAATCTACCCTGGTGCACAGGTCCCGGAGCTCCAGTGACTCGCAGGAACCCACAAGCTCACATGCCAATTCCTGCCGGCCGGCTAGAGTCCAATCCGGCGGACAAAATCTTCAATCCGGCGAGGCAGCTTTTAGGATTTTGACGAGGCGCTCCGGCGTGAGTTAACAACGCACGAGGTTGTTTAAAACCTCACATGTAATTCTCCTAAACGAATTGGATCTGCGATTAATTTTTATGAATGTGTTTATAAATTGTTAGAATCGTTTTATTCAATTTATTGACAATATGTTTAGAATAAATTGTTTATTAACATGTTAGTGATTTTTAATGCCTAAGTTGTTAATATGTTAAAATGAATTTTAATTTATTTTAGATCTTATTATATATTTCCCCCACATATAGATGTGTTATAAAATAATATTGTTAAAATCGTTAAATAATTTCCAACAAAGCCTCGCCCCAATCACCTCGAATCGCGCTCAGGTAAGCCATACAGATGAGCCTCGATGGGTGGCGCCATGCCAAGAGGTTTTCCAGCCTAACTTCGATGCAGCCTACTCTTAGAGCAAAATTCCGAGTAGTTGAGCTAGTGTTGTGCTTGGGTCGGTTCTACATGTACCAGATGGTCGAGATTGGGAGTATTGAGAAGGCGATGGTGGGTGTTTTTGAAGAAAAAGGAAATTTTCCATGTTGGAGGTGGGCGACTAGTTTCAGGCTCTAGACTTAGCCTTAAATTTTCAAAATGTAATTTTATTTGGATTCCTAGAAGCATTAACCAAGTTGCACATTACTTAGCTAAGTCGGCTAGTGAATCGGGATACTCATGAATGTGTTCAATGGATTTCCCTCACCTTGTGAGGGAAGAGTTTTCTCGACTACTTTGCTGAGATTAAGTAAATGAGGAAAGAGATACTATTTCCTTATGACGCACCGATATCAGTTATGGAAGGTTTTAATGAGGCCTAGTTTTAGTTAACAAAAAAGCACAAGAAAATATCTCTAAAATGCTCATCATCTAACAAAAATCTTACCCTCCCCCATGTATAACACCTCGCCACCCCTTGGACCTACCAAATGAGTGCCTAATGTTGGAATAGATCTAGGGTTAAAGAAAAAATTATCGCGGAATATAAAAATTTCTTTACAAGTAAAACAATTTTACTAACCTAGGCAAAGTGCATGAACATGTACATATTTAAAAACATTATTTAAAGTACTTGAACACTAACTTTTCTTGTAGCTTGATCTTTGACGAGTCTTGGGAAAGGTATGTCTTCTCTTGCTCGTTACCTTAACACCTAAACGTGAACTCGAGAAACCTAAAGTTTCTATTACATGAGTCTATAGAGTGTTTGAAGGATTTGGCTGTGGGAACAATTAAACATAATAACTCAACAACAAATCTATGAGCTAAAGAGCTAATTTATCCTAGGTCTAATGATGACTTAAGGTACCAAAATAAATGAAGTATTTTGAGAGAGAGAGAGAGAGAGAGAGAGAGAGAGAGAGAGACGAGAATGGTCGGCCAAAACAACAAGAGAAACAATCGCAAGAAAACTTATTTTCACATCTCTACGTGAGGGTCTATTTATAGAAGAAGGAAAATCAAGAAAGAGTAATTACCCTTTCCTATTATGTATTCATGACACAATATTTGATTTTCTCTCCTCTTCCTCATTGTACATGGCCGGCCAACTCTTTGCCCTAGTGAAGGAAATTTGTTTCCTCACTTAACAAATTTGTTTCCTTCTCATGGAAACTCATTTCCTCTTTTCCTTTTAGTTAATTATCTTTATAATTAAAGGCAAATAATTATCTCCTCTTTGATGTGCCTTTTCCAAATTCAACACCTAGGGAAAGGCATATAGATGCTCCCTTATTTCTTTTAAGACAATTCTTAAAATACCCATTACAGAATTAATATTGCACAAATAATGAAATTAATTTCATAATACCTCAAACGACTTATCGGCTTCACAAATTAATTTATATTTCCATCATATGAAAATAATCAAAATCTTATTTTGACATTCACATCATTTTATGTCCATGTGGAAAAAAATATTCTTTAGACATTTTTCGAGAAAACGTCTAGTTCAACACTTGAACTTATTTTGACTTAGCTTCTAGTTTAACAATCCTAGAATCCTACTCTAATGACCTGTAATAGTGACCTTATGGATCCAAATGAACAAAGTGTGAGCTACTATACTCGGACTTAAAAGTTCACAAACCTTTTCAGAGTGCTAGTGTAGTGTCAACTGACTCCACTAAAGAGTTGACACTGAGAATCTCTCGGTTCAAATAAATTTATTTTCTACTCAAATTCAACTTAATTATTTTAAGCGGATCCATTGAATGTTATCTATGATAACCCTTCATGAATATCATCAACTAGATGAGATTTATAAAATTACCATTTTACGCTTCTAGTTGTTATTTCCTTAACCCCTTTGTTAGTTGTGAATAAGTTAGAAACAATGTATTGACGAAGAGCTAACAAGTCACATTGTCTCATCCAAATAAAGTCGTTACTTAATTTTGGATACCGCGCGGTTCATTTATTCAAAATCCAAGTAATAAAGCATGAGGTGATATATATTGCATTTCAACAATCTTGTATATGAATTCCATATCTATGAGAACTTCACAAAGCTGGTTCATGATCTTCATAACTTAATATCTCACCAATTAGTCTAGTCTAGATCACTTAATGGATCTAGAATTTGACTTTCTTAAATGAGAATATTAAAACTATGAAATGACATGTCACATATCAGGATTGCAGTTAGCATGATGCAATTCATACGTAGTAACCTTGAGACAGAAGAGGTTAAATGATTTATTCTTACACTGTCTCTGAAGTTGCACTAGTCAATTCAGTATCTTTGGAAGATACACTGGAAGAATTATAGAGTTTCTAACTCTTTATGCCTCGTAACCAGACATCATAGATTCTTCCAACAATCATACTAGGATCAATAGTCTGTTGGTCTTTAGATTGTAAATATTACATTTTAACCAAACCATGAAGAGTTTGTTCACGCAAATCTACATTTGTCTCTTCATATATTGTTAGGTTTGATTAAGGACTATAAAACTATGTAATATCATAAATCTTCAGACAAACGAAAAACGAATGAATGGACATTTTAACTTTTCTTAATTTAATCAGCAATTACAATAAGGACGTAAGAAAGATTTATATTACATCATTATGTAAATTAATAATTTTCTTGTGGGCATCTCTGCCAACACCTAACACAAGAAAAATATTTATTAGTATTTCAAAATTATGTTATGAGAATCATATGATTGCATAATTTCAATGTTACTTTTGTGTCATTAAGGATCTGACAATAGGACGCATCTTCTTCAACGGTAACATAGGAACGGTCATTAGAGCAAGGAATTCGTGGTACTCAAATAGTTTGATATGAAGGATCTTCAAGTTCGGGTCATCGACGTGGTAGGTCAGGGGCATGCTGACTACTAAGATGTAGATGGCGAGTTCGATTATCTGTAACAAAACTCAATTTTCTTACTTTATGATATGTAGGTTATAATTTGAAAACAAAAGTAAGAGATCTTGTGACATCAGAAATAGATGCCCGATAAGAAATCGCCAAAATAATTTCATCTACATAACAAAATAGGATTAAAATGAAAATAAAATAAAATAAAAATATTGTCCCACGAGTATACATAGAATAGTCAACTCTGGATTGATTGAAACCAACATTGAAAATAAAATAATGAATTTTATATTTCCCTATCATCATACTTATCGGCCCAAATGAGATGTTAAGTTTATGTGGTTTCGCCCATATGTGTTGTCCAAGTTTCAATGACGTGTCGCCATATATGCGGTCAACTTCTTTCGTCATTTCTTGTTTAACTCGCACTAATAAAGCATTTATTTGGCACATTTTGGAAAATTTACCACGCTAGAAACCCTAAATAATGCGATCTCGAGGAGCTCGAGCAGACACGACGACACGATTCACATGTAGTCGTTCAAATTTTGTTCATTTCCTTCACAAAACAACATTATTTATGTGAATACTTTGTTAGCCACTAGATTTGTATTGGTGTTCAAGAACATGATGAATACTTTGTTGATTCAATATGTTTTGGGGAAATATTGTGAAATAAAAAGAAACATTAATTGCTTTCATGTTGTGGTTAACATATATGTTTTTTCAATTTTTTCCAATGTGTTCCGAAAATAGATTGTTGTTTAGGAGATCACAAAATGTTTAGGATATTACGAAACTGATTATGTATTTGATTATGATGGTTATGAAAGTCTAAATATTGGTGAATTTCAGTCTGAAAATTTTGCGGTAGACGATGAATATGTGATTAAGAGATTACGGCATAAACGTTGGATTATGAGATTATGAAAAAAAAAATTTGTTAATCTATATTGGAAATTTTGATTTTGGACTATAAAATTGAAATTTGAATTTTGAGATTATGAAATTGTAATTTAATTTTGTTGGATATTTTTCAATATATTGTAGAATCATGATGGATGAAGTCGGACGCTAAATTATTTCACTTGTAAATATTATGGACTGACAACAAAAAACAGGGCGTGACACGAATGAAACTTCATTTAAGTGAAAACGATCAAAAAATTAACGTGAAACGATACGAGTAATGTCCTCCATAAGTCAGGGAAGAGAAGCGCGTAACATTACTTGAAATCGAAATGAAGAAGAAAAACTAGCTAGCTGTGGAGGATAAAATTATGAGAGAGAGATACATATATCCTTATTCCAGTCCACGAGGAAAGAGAATTTGATGCTAAGGTGGAAGCTGAACTGTAAATGACCATTAAGAGAATTCAACAAGAAGCAGCCGCGAAGATTTGGAGATCCGTCCCAGGGGGAGTTTAAGGATCTCAACGAGATCTCGAAAGTGTGAGGTCAATAATCGTGCCATCGCTTTATTGTCCAAATAATGCATGTCAACCACCACTTCATCCAGAGAAAAAGAGTTCATTGAAGAATCTTCTTGAACAAAAAAATTGTTGTCATGATGCTCACAAGAAAATTAGTAGTTGTTGGTTATTTTAATTTGATGTAATAAATCCTCAAAGAATTTTACTTATAACTACTGAATTAAAGAGTTGAAATTTTTATTAATTATATTTTATATATTTGAAGCTTTATGATAAACATTAGTTTTTAATCTTTACCAAACCTAACAACAAACGAAGAGATAAATTTAGATTTTTATGAACAACTCTTTATGGTTTTCTTAATACAAACATATTCACAATCTCATTATCAAAGGGCTATTGATCCTTGTATGATTGTTAAGATTATGATATCTAGTTATGAGACATAGAGAGTTGAGACTGTATAGTCTTTCTTAGGTATCTTACGAATATACTGAATTGACTAGTGCACTTCTAAAAATAGTGAAATAATAAATTATTTAACTTCTTCTGTCTCAAAGCCACTATAAAATAACAAATTTTATTTCATAGCTTACGTACGCTTATTTGAAAAACTAAGAACTCTAGATTCACTGTGTGTGATATGGACATGACCTTTTGGTGAGTACTAAGAAATGAAAGATGTCATGAAATTTTTTGTGAAAGTCTCATAGATATGGAATTCATGTATAATAAGTTAAAATGTAATGTATTTCACGTCATGCCTTTTTCCACGGAATTTGAACAAATAAATTGATCATTGTCCAAAGTAAGTTGTGAGTTCTTTGGGGAAAATAATGTGGCTTGTTGGCTCCTCATCAATATATTGCTTCTAACTTGTTCACAAGTGATAATGAAGTTGATAGAATAAAACTAGAAGGGTAAAATGAAATTTTTTTAAATCTCATCTAGTTATTGATATTGATGAAGAGAAACGTATATATTATTCAGTGGATTCCCTCATCATAGCTAAGTTGAATTATGAGTACAAAACATATTCATTTGAACCGATATATTTTCAGTTGAATGTGAATTTTTGTGTCCAAGTATCATCTCTCAGGTTTTTGTAAATCACATCTAGTTGATGATGTTGTCGGAGATCCCACAAGAAGAGTAAGAGTTATTACTTGTTTAAATTAGATATAATAAATTCTAAAATACTATTTTTCGTACCTGCTAATAAATTGATAAGGAGTCTAAACTTTATGATAAACATTTCTCTTTAGTCCTTAAAGAAACCTATGAACAAAAAAAAGAGACAAATAAATAATTGCACGAACACTCCTCATGGTTTTCTTAAAACACTATATTTTCAATCTCGGGATCAAATGACTATTGATCTCAGTATGATTGTTAGGTGAACTTAAGGTCGTGAGACATAAGAATTGGGGCTCTATAGTTATTCCTGTATATTTTATAACAAAAATTCGACGAATTGGCCCTGGTTTACAAACATAATTTCAATTTGTCCAACCTTTTGTAAAACTTTGGTAAATAGCCCTACTGATGACGTGGACATACGTATTATTACGTTTAAGCCCTTTTAATTAACCTGATTTTTATTTTCGGAATTAATTCCTGGATAGCTTATATTAAACCGGTTGTTTTGAATTTTGAATTTCTTCCGGATTTTTGGTAATCAGTTAGTAAGTAATTGGTTTATTTTTTTTATTTATTTCCTTAAATAGGGCATTGACTTTTAACTAACCGATTATTTATTCTATATCAATTTAATACGCTTTTAATACATGACGTGTTTAGTAATTCCCATTTACGGTAACCGGTTTATTGGAAGTGATTTATTCTGAATTTATTTTTCATTTACGTGTTCTGAAATTTTTGAAAGAGATTTCCTCTGACCTAACTTCCTATTTACGTATTTTTGAGTTGTGTTTTACAACGTAAAATAAATTTACAACATAAATTGTGTTGAGTTTGAATAGTTATTTCAAATTTTAAACATTTATTTTAGTTTTGAAATTACAAAATTGTTTCCGTTTTTAATGAATTCGGTTATTAAGTGTGGGTATTATTTCCTAAATTAGTGGTTTGACTTTATTTTCATATGAATTACTGATTTTCATTTAATTTTGGTCGATTTTAATTCTTATTTACAGTTTCATATCCATTTATTTATGAAAAATATATCATATTACCGATATTTATTAACAGAACTACTTATTTTATATTTTTTTTCAAGTTCTTCATTTACATCGTCCAGTTTTTACGGTTGTTAATTGAATTTACAACGTAAACTGCGTTGAGTTTTACAACGTAAATGCTCGATGGAGACAGCCATGGCAGACATTCTCCAGATCGACGGTGATGACTTCCACGGTGGGTGCTTTCTCTCTGATCGCCGCGGGAGCAGATTCAACTATCTGAAGCAACGGTCCGAGAACGCCTTCTTCGAACACGATTCTGCGAGCAGACTCGTCGCCGGAGGCGGTGATGGCGGAGAAAAAACATCTAAAACTCCTATTTATAAAAACAAATTCAGCGGTTTTTGTTGAAGAAAATGAAGAACATACCTTCGGAGACCCAGATTTCAATTTTGTTACCAAAGTAAATTTACTGGACGATGGCGGTGGTTTTTTCGTCGTTGGCGAGGAGGCGGACGAGAGAGTCGAGCTGCGTGAAGAGATCGCGGAGGAAGAAAGCGATATCGTCGTTGGCGGAGTGATGTGAGAGGACGATGACGTTGGACTGGCAGAGGACGTCGGAGTGGAAGAGGAGGTCGAGGTCTCGGAGGTGGTCAGAGAGAGCGGCGGCTGCGATTTTGGAGAGAAAATGCAAAAAGAAATTGTGACAGAATGATTTAATTTTCTCTCTCAATAAATTGGACGTTTTAATTAAGTGGTTAATTGATTTACGGATTTTAAGGATCTAATTTACCAAAAAAATTCGATTTTTGTAATTAATTTCGTTTGGGCGGGAGAATTTTTTTGGGCATTTTGGGAATGAAAATTTGGCCGAATTGATTTCCTGGACTTTTACCAAAATTTTACAAAACTTTGGACAAATTGAAATTGAAAAACCTATATAGGGCTATTCTATACAATAACACATTTTATAAAGATACTGAATTGACTAGTACACGTCTAGAGACAGTGAAAGAATAAACCATTCAAGTTCTTTTGTCTTGAAGTCAGTATATATGAAGTACATCATGCTTAACTCAATCCATAAATGAGACATGTAATTTCATAGTTTAGATATTATCATTTGGCAAAGTTAAGATTCTGGATTTAACATACGATATATAGACAAGACTTATTTATGAGATACTAAGTTACGAAGATGTCATGAACTAGCTTTGTGAAGTTCTCATAGATATGAAATTCATTTACAAGATTGCTGAAATGCAATATATATCACCTCATGCTTTATTACTTGATTTGTGAATAATGAACCGTGCAGTATCCAAAATTAAGTAACGACTTTATTTGGATGAAACAATGTGACTTGTTAGCTCCTAGTCAATACATTGTTTCTAACTTATTCACAATTAACAAAAGACTTCAAGAAATAACAATTAGAAGGGTAAAATTGTAATTTTATAAATCTCATGTAGTTGATGATATTCATGAAGGGTAATCATAGATAACATTCAATAGATGCACTCAACATAATTAAGTTGAATTTGAATAGAAAATAAATTCATTTGATATAACAGTGTCAACTCTTTAGTGGAGTCAGTTGACATTAAGTTCAAACTCGGAAAAATTTGTGAACTGTTGAGTCAAAGTATAGTAGCTCAAGCTTTAGTCATATGGATTCATAAGGTCACTATTACATGTCATTAGGATAGGATTGTTAAACTAGAATCTAAGTCAAAATACGTTAAGTGTTGAACAAAACGTTTTCCCGGAAAATGTCTAAATGATATTTTTGTCCACATGGACATAAAATGATGTGAATGTCAAAATAATATTTTGATATTTTCTAAAGCCGAAAAGTCGTTTGAGGCATTCTGAAATTAATTTCATTATTTGTGCAATATTAATTCTACAATTGGTATTTTAAGAATTGTCTTAAAAGAAATAAGGAAGCATCTCCCCCCCCAGTCAAGAATTCGACCAACATCATCAAAGAGAAGTAAGTCCTTTGCCTTGAATTATAAGATAATTGCCAAAAATGAAAAGAGGAAATGAATTTCTTTGAAAAGGAAACAGATCTGCTAAGTGAGGAAACAAATTTCTCTCACATAGTAGATCTTTTGAACTAAGTGGTGTGTTCCACACTTAGACTCATTCTCTAGTAATCCTCCCTTAAGGCCCTGCAAAAAGATTTGAGTGATCAAACTCTTTATAAGGTGGCTAGTCAAACATTAATGTATTGACATCATGACTTTCCATTGTAATGAGCCCGGACACTAGCGTAGGAACTATCTTACCTACTTCAAAGCTAAAGGGAAAGATATTCTACTTATTACTGACGTTTGTTTAGAAGCTGATAATATATCATCATGGATTCTTGACTATACTGCTACTAACCATATTTGTTGTTCCTTGAACGGGTTCAATAAAACCAAAAGCTTGGAGGATGGTAACTTCTGTTTCAAGTGGGGCGATAGGATCTTAGTGTCTTCTAAGGCTGTGAGATCTGTGACATTGTCTTCTGAAGTCAAAACTTTAAATTTGAATAATATGTATTTTGTTCCTTCCCTTAAGAAAAACTTAATATATGTACTTCAAATTATTGAGCATAATTATTATTTAAAGTTTATTGACAAGGGAATTTAAATTTCTTTGTCCAATTCATTTATCACTAATGCTTGTATGAAGAATGGTTTGTACTATCTTTATCTTACACAACTTACGATGTCCAACACTAAAATAGATAATGATTTAGTTAGGGAATCAAATATGATCAAACTTAATGACTCCTCTGATCTAATAAAATCAATACATCTTTGGCACTTAAGACTTCGCCATATTAGTCTAAATAGGATTAAGAGACTTGTGAGAGACGGTCCACTCAAAGCCTCTGCAACAGACTCACTGCTGACTTTTGAATCTTGTATAGAAGGAAAAATGGCCAAGCGACCTTCCTCTGATAAAGGTCGTCAAAGAGTCACTGAGTTGCTTGAACTAATACATTCTGATGTATGTCGTCCGCTCAAAATTCAGGCACAGGGAGGATACGAACACTTCATTACCTTTACCGATGATTACTCAAGATACGGATTTGTCTATTTGCTCAAACACAAATATGAGACCTTTAATGTATTTAAGGGTTTTTGGGCTTTAGTAGAAAAGCAAACTAGCAAACATATCAAAACCCTCCGATCCGATCGAGGTGGTGAGTACTTGTTTGAAGATTCTGGAAAAATTTCTAAAGGGTATTTTTGTCAACATGCATATAAAATGATGTACATGTCAAAATTTGATTTTGAATATTTTGTTATTATGAAAATATAAATTAGTTTCTAAAACCAAGAAGTCGTTTGAGGCATTATGAAACTAATTTCATTATTTGTGCAATATTAATTCTACAATGGGTATTTTAAAAATTGTCTTAAAAGAAATAAGGAAGCATCTAGAAGCTCATTCCCTAGGTGTAGAGTTAGGCAAAAACACACCCCAAGATGAGAGAATTATTTGCCTTTAATTATAAGAATAATAACCCAAAAAGAAAAGAGAAAATGAATTTCCTTGAGAATGAAATAAATATGTTAAGTGAGGAAACAAATTTTCCTCACTAATGCAGATGTTGGCCGGCATTGTACAAGGAGATATAGGAGAGAAAATCAAATATTGTGTCATGACTACACAATTGAAAAGGGTTATTACCCTTTTTTTTATATTTTCCTTCTCCTATAAATAGAGCCTCTCATATAGATGTGAAAATAAGCATTCTTGCTCTTGTCTCTCTCATTTTGGCCGACCCTCTCTCCCTCTCTCTCTAAAAAATCCCTTTTTATTTTGGCACCTAAGTCCTCATTAGAATTAAGATTAATTAGGTCTCTAACTTATAGACTTATTCTTTAGCTATTGTGTTTAATTGTGCCCACACACAAATCCTTCTAAACCGCTAAAGACTCATGTAATAGAAACCTTAGATTTCTCGAGTTCAACATTAGACGTGAAGGAATCGAGCCAAGGAAGAAGATCAATATTTCTATAGACTATTCCAATTAAAGGTACGAGTAAGGTTTGCACTCAAGCACTTTAAATAATGTTTTTAAATTTATACATGTTGTTCATGCACTTTGACTAGGTTAGTAAAATTATTTTACTTATAAAGAAATCTTATATTCCACCATTAATATGATTAATGATAATTTTTATTAACCCTATACCTATTCCAACACACCTTTCACACTAACAAGGACAACATCTTTTGTATCGAAGTACACCCAGCTGATGTTAAAGGTACGCCGAAGATACAGAGATATGTTCTCTGAACATGTTGAAGACACTTTACTAGACATCCTTAAATTAAAAATGATTAATGTTTTTAACGAGAGTCTTATCACAGTCTTGGTTGACAACGAATCTAATGATGGACCATGAATGCACACTAGTTTTCCTAAGGAATTACAACCAAATATTTGAGGTAGCCTCGTACACCCAATAATGGCAAATTTCTTGTAAATGTATATTCATTCTCTATTCCATAATATTTTTGAGGTAGCCTTGTACACCCAAGCATGTATATGTTATTTAAAATCATTATAAGACAATTGTTTTCAAAATTTGCTTGAATAATGGTATTTTCAAATACTAGATCTTACACAATTTTAATTTTTTGGTACGACCTCTAAAATAAATTTGTATTGATTTTAGACTTGCTAAATAAGCTATATAAATACATTTAAAATGGTATTTAATTATTTTATGTTTAGCATACTCGAAATCAAGTTATTGACAAGTTTAAAAATTTGTGTACATAGTTTAAACTAGTTTAAATTAGTTATTGAATTTTATAGAATAGTGTTTATTTTATTTTGTGTAAATTATTAACATGTTAATATAACACAAAATTGAAATCAAAACATACAATAAAATGTTTCAATAAACCTTTTTCTCAATACGCCTAAATCCGACGTACCTTTTAATTGTTTTTCAATTTCTAGACAAATTGTTATGGCTCAGTAAAACGGGCATAACTATTGGCTCGGAACTTGAAAATTGGTGTTTTTTGAACCAAATTAAAGGTACAGAAGTTAGCTATCCAATACAATTGGTTTTAGCTTAATCAGATACCGGATGTGTCATTTATAACCTTTTACGTTCGAGGTTTACGACATTCCGCGAATCCAGGATTTCGAATCCGGATTTGCGACTCCTAGCTTCTTCTCCTCTTCTTGATGCTATCGTGGCTTTCCGATGCTCGCGCACTCAACCAACTTGAAGATTCCTTAAAGGAAGAGGTCATGAAGATGATGAAATTAGTTTTAGGAGATTTTGAATCTAAAAAACTTTCAAGTGCAAAAGTGAGATTTATTAATCGCACACACTTTCCTTAGGAAAATAAATTAATAGACAAAAATATCCGAGTATGTTCCTTGTGCCTTAGTGCATTAAAACTATTCTCCCCTCACAAATATTGATTTTAGGGTTCTCTTTTCTAGTGATCCACTCTATCTCTCTTTACTCTTGGAAACGTGTTTCCAAACGTACAAGAGATTATGTGCCTATTCCAAAAATTAAGTGGAAGGGTTGTACTAATTGTTTGCAACCCACGATCCCCAACACTAATGGTAAGTGCATATGTTGCCAGACTAAGAGTCAACATTGTTACTGAGAGTACTCAAAGACGAATTGCTCTTAACATTTCTTTTAAAGCTACGTTCAAAAGTGATACGATGAGACAAGGCCACCAATCGGCGAATTGTTTCAAAGTAGGTCTTGTTGAACTAAGTGGTTTTGTTACACACTTAGACTCAAACTCTTGCAATCCTCCCTCGAGGACCTGCAAAATTTTTTGAGTGATCAAACTTCTTTAGAAGGTGGCTAGTCCAAACATTGATGTATTGACATCATGACAACGCATTAATGATGTGTCATTTGCTTATGAAAGGCGACTCTTTGCGGTCTTCCCTCGAAGGAGTAAAGTGTCATTTTTGTTCATAACACCTTTCGATTTTTCCTGTCACCAAGCACAAATGGGTACTCACCACCCCATGTCTTCTTAAACGAATAATGATTCGACTCAAGAGGACAAGGACGCCCTAGTGGACTGGATCCGATCAGATGAGATTGCGACATGCTATGCTTTAGCATCGATGAACATAATGTTGCGACAACATCATCGTGATATTGATTCGGCCTAAAGCATGTTCGTCAATCTCTATAAGATATTTAGAGGACAAGAGCATCACGCTAGATAACAAGCGGATTGACAGTTTGTGAACTGTCGTATGAAAGGTAGGACTCCTGTTAGAGAACACATGACATGGAAATCCTTGGATATGAGATTGATGGAGAAACCAAAATAGATATGATCTTGGAAACTCTCCCTGAATCTTTCGATACTTTCAAGCTGAATTACTCCATCAATAAACTAGGGTACAGTGTTACCGAGCTAATGAAGGAGATTCACACCGCTAAAGGGCTCTGGCATAGAAACTGTCCTACCTACCTCAAGACTAAAGGGAAAGGTATTGTACTGATTAGTGAAGCTTGTTTAGTAGCTGATAATGTATCATTGTGGATTCTTGACTCCACTGCTACCAACCAAATTTGTTGTTCCTTGAATGGGTTCATGAAAAGCAAAATCTTAGGGGATGGCGACTTCTGTTTCAAGTGGGGTGATGGGAGCTTGGTGTCTGCTTAGGTTGTGGGATTTGTGACATTGTCTTTTGAAGACAAACTTTAAATTTGAATAATATGTATTTTGATCTTTCTTTTGGGAAAACTTAATATTTGTAGGTCAAATTGTTGAGCAGAATTATTATTTAAAGTTTATTGATAATGGAATTCAAATTTCTTTTTACAATTCATTTGTACTGATGCTTGTATGAAGAATGGTTTATACTATCTTTATCCTACACAACCTTTGCTATTAGACAGTGAAATAGATAATGATCTAATTAGGGAATCAAAGAGGATCAAAACTAATGATTCCACTGATCTAATAAAATCAATACATCTTTGGCACTTAAGACTTGGTCATATTAGTTTAGATAGGATTAAGAGACTTGTGAGGGATGGTCCAACCAAAGGCTTCCTGCTGACTTGTGAATCCTGTATAGAAGGAAAAATGACCAACCGACCTTTCTCTGATAAAGGTCGAAGACCACTGTGTTGCTAGAACTAATACATTCTGATGTATGTGGTCCAATCAGAATTCAGGCAAGGGGAGGATACGAATACTTCGTTACCTTTTCCGATGATTACTCAAGATACGGATTTGTCTATTTGCTCAAAATCAAATCCTAGACCTTTAACGTATTTAAGGTTTTTCGGGCTTTAGTGGAAAAACAAACTGGCAAAACGATCAAAACCCTTCGATTCGATCGAGGTGGTGAGTAATTGTCAGAAGAATTCAATGACTTTCTTAAGGAAGAAGGTACCACTTCTCAACTTACAGCACCTGGCACACCTCAACAGAATGGAGTGTCAGAGAGAATGAATCAAACTCTAATGGAGATGGTTAGATCTATGATGAGTTATACATCACTCCTTAAATTCTTTTGGGGATATTTTCTCGAAACTTCCGCATATATTCCGAACCAAGTTCCATCTAAGACGGTCCCTGGTACTCCTTATGAACGATGGACTGGGCGTAAAGTGTTGGGATTGGTGCCCACAAAGGAGATATTAGACATTGAACTACTTTATGTATTTAAATTTTGCTGTAACATTGATATTAATAAATGTTCATTCTTTTAAAGATTGTGTTTAGTTATGTTTAAAGCTGTGCTCTGAAATTGTCTTCAACGAAAAGGGTGTTAAGTACAGACTTGACAAGATAACCCCTTGTGACAAGTTTGAAACATTTGTTCGCAGTCTAAAGATCGATAGAGCAATCGAATCTTAGTTATGATTGTTTGCATGAATCATGATATCTCATATTGTGATATAGAGAGTTGTGACTCTATGAATCATACTTGATATCTTGTAGAAGATATTGAACAAGACCTGTGACACTTAGAAGCTCGAGACAAAACTGTTTACACACTCGAAGCTTCAAGTTCACAACTAAAGGAGTATTATGATACTTACCTTAATCGTGAAGTGAATGTGTAATTGACATTACACTTTGTGACATTTGATTCGTCAATGGGCAATGAATAAGTTTTAGTTGCATCTGACCCGACTGTTGGTGTCACAAGGATGTGATGTTGGGTTACATGATTCACAAATATGGAATTCATGTAACAACATTGCAAATGCATTAGTATCACACTATGCTTTGTTATGAGAGTGTGAATGAATAAACCTGGCCAGGTATTGATTGAATGAGTTCATTCTTTGATTAAAACATGTGACATGTATAGACATCTCACTTTATGTTTTTCTCATTCACAAATAACAAAGGAGTTAATGAAACAATAACTCAAGGGGTAAAACAGTAATTTTACATTCCTCTTGGTTACTAATACACATGAAGGGTAATGTCGTAATGTACTCCGTGGATCGTGTGAGAAATGGTTTTATCACATCAAACATAAAATATGCGCATAAGAACAGAGAGAATGTCAATGTTGGTCCTTTAGTGGAATCGACCAACATTAAGAATTAAAAAACGGAAAAAGTTTGTGAACTTTTGTGTCCGATCTTTATTCTAAAGCTTCGTTCGTGTGGGTCCATAAGGTCTCAATAATAGACACTTGGAAGAGATCAAAAGAACAAGGATTGGTAATTTACTCATTGAATATAAATCATGATTTGTATTGAGAAAATTATTTCTTTAAAGTAACATATTAAACAATTAGTTATTTAATGTTACGTCTATTTAATTGAATTGTAGAGCATTATTATAATGATAATAATACTCTAGTGATATTCAAATAGATAAAGAAAGCAATACATATAATTTCTCATTTCATACTCATTTAGAAAGTATGTAATTATTTTAATGAAATGTCATTAAATAAATTGAGATTCTAAATAAATTGTATTTAGAAATAAATTAATTAATTGAGAATAAATAAATTGTATATGGCCGAGTATGAGGAGGGTGTTTTGGCCGAAAATTAGAGTGACAAGGCTAAGGGTTTGACCAAGCTTAAGCCCGTTATGAAATGTTTATAAAAAAGAAACTAAACTATAATCACTCTAACCCTAACCCTATTTTTTTCGGCAAACACTCATATCTCTCCCCTTGTGTGTGTCTCGGCCTAATTCCCAAAGAGAAGGAAAAGAGAAAAATTGTTTTCTAGTTTCCATATTCAATTCCTTGTGTTCTTGAAAGCCCACCCTTTCCATCTCAACAAAACTCCTTGTGAATTATTGTTGATTCAATCTTGTGGTGTTTGATAACTTGTGTGATCTGGAAAATTGGATTTGAAAAACGTTTTTATATTTTTCTGGGAATTTTTCTCTCTCCCGAAGTGTTTTTGGTCGCCTAGAAACTCCTGTCCGGCGAAGGCATTCCGTCCGGCGAGTTCTTCCCTGTCAGGTGATTCTAATCCCAGTCCGGCGAGATCTTCCCAGTCCGGCGGGTTTTCTCCGGTCCGGCGAGGTCTTCTCCAGTCCGTAGGTCCCAGGATCAGAGACCCAGTCCGGCGAGTCCAATCCGGCGACCCCTGTCCGGTGAGCCCAATCCGGTGAGCTCCACCCGGCGAGTCCAGTCGGGCGTGTTCAGTCCGGCGAGTCCATTCCGACGACCTCCATTCCGGCGACCCGGTTCCTCCCATTCCGGTGAATAATTTTTTGGGGATTCTGACAGGCTTGGTTTTCGACGAGGATTTGGCGAGGCCTTCCGACGATAGCGAGCAACGTCGGGATAATTTATTATCCTAATTGTAAGTCCTTTTTCAACAAATTAAAATGCTAAATTAAATATTTATGAATTGTTCATATAGGTTGTTAGTGTGTTTAATTGTTGAATGTTTAATGATTTTATAAATTGTTTATTAAATTAATAAATTGATTTTAATGCCATAGGTTATTATTCATGTTAAAAATTGTTTTAACATGTATAGATCTATTATATAATTCCGCCATATATGATATGTTATATAATTGTTTTATTTAAATTCTTGAATAAATTCCAACATAAAGTTAGTTTAAGCCACATGTGCTACAGAAAAAAGACTAGCAAGTTGGCTAGTAGATTAGAATTATGCGCGTTCGTTGGATATCCAAAGGCAACCAAAGGTTTCACATTATATAGACCCAAGGAAGACAAAACGTTTGTCAGCACTAGTGTTCGTTTCCTTGAGGAGGACTATATGAACAATATGAAACCTAGAAGCAAAATTGTGCTTGAAGAAAACTTGGGTGGGGATGCTTCTACCTTATCTGTAATAACAGTTCTTACCCCAGCTGTAATGCAACCTAACAATTCAGAACTTCGTCAAGTAGTATTTCGACGTAGAGGGAGGGCTTCTAAAAAGCCTGACAGGTACATGTCTTATGAAGATGCTCTCCCACCCGTCGCTGACATGGATGACCCTGTTTCCTACAGCCAAGCAATGGTTGGTTACAAGTCAAACATTTGGCTTAATGTCATGAAAGTTGAGATGCATTCGATGTATGTCAACAATGTTTGAACACTTGTAGAACTACCTGTATGAGTTAAACCTGTAGGGTGTAAGTGGATCTATAAGAAGAAAATGGGTCCTGATTGGAACGTTGAGACGTTCAAAGCGCGACTAGTGGCTAAGGGTTACACCCAAAAGGAAGGTATCGATTATGAAGAAACCATCTCGTCAATCGCAATGCTTAAATCCATCCGCATACTTCTATCCATTATTGGTGCTCTCGATTACGAGATCTGGCAAAGGGATGTCAAGCCTGCTTTTCTGAATGGCAATCTTGACGAGCGCATTTTCATGGCTCAAAAAGATGGTTTCGTAGAAGATGGTCAAGAAACCAAGGTTTGTGAGTTTCTTAAATCCATTTATGGATTAAAGGAAGCATCTAGATCATGGAATATTAGATTCGATGAAACTGTAAAAAAGCTTCGGTGTTGAACAGTCAATAGATGGACCTTGTGTTTATAAGTTGATATACGAGGGCAAGGTTATGTTTCTGGTATTATAAGTCGATGATATACTACTCATTGGTAATGATGTAGGTAAATTATCTGAGGTAAAATTTGGTTAGCTAGTAGTTTGACATGAAGGTTCTAGGGGAATCTGCGTACACTCCGGGGATTCAGATCTTTCTAGATCGAAAGATTCGGACCCTGTCGCTCTCCCAAGCATCTTATATTTGATAAGGTGATGGATCGCTTCGTTATGCAAGACTCTAAGAAGGGCCAAACCCCCTTTAGACATGTAGTCTAACTCTCTAAGGACCAGTCTCCCAAGACTGCACAAGAGATTGAGGACATGAGAAAGATTCCCTATGCTTCAGCCGTAGGAAGTCTCATGTATGCTATGATGTGCACTAGACCGGATATGTTTCGCCGTTGGCGTAGTTAGCCGTTTCCAATCAAATCCTAGACCCAAGCACTGGGTTGTTGTTAAGCATGTTTTGAAGTATCTTCGGAGAACTAGGAACTTGATGCTTACATACTCAGGCACTAGGTTGCTGTTATACCGATTCCGACTTTCAGGCGGATATGGATTCCAGGAAATCCACATCGGGATATGTGTTCATCCTGAATGGTGGACCTGTTGTTTGGAGGAGGATCCAGCAATCTTGCATTGATGACTCCACCATGGAGGCAGAATATGTGGCTGCTTGTGAAGCATCCAAAAAGGCTGTATGGCTCAGAACATTCCTTAAGTACTTGAAAGTCGTTCCAAATGTCAACGAGCCCATGACACTTTATTGTGATAATAGTAGGCATGTTGCTAACTCAAAGGAACCTAGAAGCCATAAGCGCTCTAAGCATATTGAGAGGAAATACCATTTGATTAGAGAGATTGTGCAACACGGAGACATAGAGGTCAAAAAGATCTCAACGGTGGACAACCTTGTAGATCCTTTCAACAAGGCCCTATCCAACAATGTCTTCGACCAACATCGAGATGGATTAGGCATGAAGAATTATACTCATCTTCTTTGAGTCAAATGGGAGTTTGTTGGCAGGGATGCCCACAAGAAGATTATTTATTTACATATCGATGTAATATAAATCTCTCATAAGTCCTTATTGTAAATGCTGATTAAATTAATAAAAGTTGAAATGTTCATTCATTCCTTTTTGGTTTGTTTGAAGATTTATGATATTAAATAGTCTTATAGTCCTTAATCAAAACTAACAATGTATGAAGAGACAAATGTAGATTTGTGTGAACAAACTCTTCATAATTTGGTTAAAATGAAATATTGCCAACTTAAAGATCAACGAACTATTGATCGTAGTATGATTGTTGGAAGAATCTATGATGTCTGGCTACGAGGCATAGAGAGTTAGGAACTCTATAGTTCTTCCAATGTATCTTCTGAAGATACTGGATTGACCAGTGTACCTTTAGAGACAAGGTAAGAACAAACCATTTAACCTCTTCTGACTCAAGGTCACTATGTATGAATTACATCATGCTTACCTAAGTCCTGCACAAGTCATTTGATAGTTTTAATATTCTTATTTGAGAAAGTCAAATTCTAGATCCATTAAGTGATCTAGACTAGACTAATTGGTGAGATATTAAATTATGAAGATGTCATGAACCAGGTTTGTGAAGTTCTCATAGACATGGAATTCATGTATAAGATTGTTGAAATGCAATATATATCTCACCTCATGCTTTATTACTTGGATTGTGAATAAATGAACTGTAGGGTATCCAAAATTAAGTAACGACTTTATTTGGATGAAACAATGTGACTTGTTAGATCCTCGTCAATACATTGTTTCTAACTTATTCACAAGTAACAAAGGAGTTGAGTTAATAACAACTAGAAGGGTAAAATGGTACTTTTATAAATCTCATGTAGTTGATGATATTCATGAGGGGTAAACATAAATAACATTCAATGTATCCACTCAATATAATTCAGTTGAATTTGAATAGAAAATAAATTCATTTGAACCGAGATATTTTTAGTGTCAATTCTTTAGTGAAGTCAGTTGACATTAAGCTAATACTCGGAAAATATTTGTAAACTTTGAGTCCGAGAATAGAAGCTCAATCTTTGTTCATTTGGATCCATAAGGTCACTATTACAGGTCACTAGAGTAGGATTTTAGGATTGTTAAAGTAGAAGTTAAGTCAAAATAAGTTAAAGTATTGAACTAAACGTTTTCTCGAAAAATGTCTAAACGTTATTTTTTTTCCACGTGGACATAAAATGATGTGAATGTCAAAATGTGATTTTGAATATATTTATATGATGGAAATATAAAGTAGTTTCTAAAGCCGAGAAGTCGTTTGAGGCATTATGAAATTGATTTCATTATTTGTGCAATATTAATTCTATAGTAGGTATTTAAAGAATTGTCTTAAAGAAATAAGGAAGCATCTAGAAGCTCCTTCGCTAGGTGTATAGTTCGGCCAAAACACACCCCAGGGGGATATGTGGCTGCTTGTGAAGCATCCAAAAAGGCTATACGGCTCAGCAAATTCCTTAAGTACTTGAAAGTCGTTCCAAATGTCAACGAGCCCATGACACTTTATTGTGATAATAGTGGGCATGTTGCTAACTCAAAGGAACCTAGAAGCCATAAGCGCTCTAAGGATATTGAGAGGAAATACCATTTGATTAGAGAGATTGTACAACACGGAGACATAGAGGTGAAGAAGATCTCAACGGTGGACAACCTTGTAGATCCTTTCAACAAGGCCCTATCCAACAAGGTCTTCGACCAACATCGAGATGGATTAGGCATGAAGGACTATACTCATCTTCTTTGAGTCAAATGGGAGTTTGTTGGCAGAGATGCCCACAAGACGATTGTTTATTTACATACTGATGTAATATATAAATCTTTATAAAGTCCTTATTGTAATTTGCTGATTAAATTAATAAAAGTTGAAACGTTCAGTCATTAATCAAACCTAACAATGTATGAAGAGACAAATGTCGATTTGCGTAAACCAACTCTTCATGGTTTGACTAAAACGATATATTCACAATCTAAAGATCAACAGACTATTGATCCCAATATCATTGTTGGAAGAATCTATGATGTCTGGTTACGAGTCATAGAGAATTAGGAACTCTATAGTTCTTCTAGTGTATCTTTCAAAGATACTGAATTGACCAGTGCACCTTTAGAGACAATAGAAGTACAAACCATTTAACATCTTCTGTCTCAAGGTCACTATGTATGAATTGCATCATGCTTACCTGAATCCTGAAATGAGACATGTCATTTCATAGAATTAATACTCTCATTTGAGAAAGTGAAATTCTAGATCCATAACGTGATCTAGACTAGGCCAATTAGTGAGATGTTAAGTTATGAAGATGTAATGAACTAACTTTGTAAAGTTCTCATAGATATGGAATTCATGTACAAGATTGCTGAGATGCAATATCTATCACCTCATGCTTTATTACTTGGATTGTGAATAAATGAACTGCGCAGTATCCAAAATTAAGTAGTGACTTTATTTGAATGAAACAATGTGATTTGTTAGCTCCTCTTCAATACATTGTTTCTAACTTATTCACAAGTAACAACGGAGATGAGGAAATAACAACTAGAAGGGTAAAATGGTTATTTTATAAATCCTATCTTGTTGATGATATTCATGAAGGGTAACCATATATAACAATCAATGGATCCGCTCAATATAATTAAGTTGAATTTGAGTAGAAAATAAATTCATCTGAACCGAGAGATTCTCAGTGTCAACTCTTTAGTGGAGTTAGTTGACATCAAGCTAATACTCGGAAAAGGTTTGTTAACTTTTGAGTCCGAGTATAGCAGTTCAAGCTTTGTTCATTTGGATCCATAAGGTCACTATTACAAGTCATTAGAGTAGGATTGTTAAACTAGAAACTAAGTCAAAATAAGTTCAAATGTTGAACTAGACATTTTCTCGGAAAATGTCTAAAGGGTATTTTTGTCCACATGGATATAAGAAGATGTGAATGTCAAAATAAGATTTTGAAATTTTTCATATGATGGAAATAGAAATTAGTTTCTAAAGCCAAGAAGTCGTTTGAGGCATTGTGAAATTAATTTCATTACTTGTGCAATATTAATTCTACAATGGGTATTTTAAGAATTGTCTTAAAATAAATAAAGTAGCATCTAGAAGCTCCCCCCTAGGTAGAATTTCGGCCAAGAATCATAGAGAGATGGAAATTATTTCTAGAAATGCTTTTGCCTTTAATTATAAAGATAATTACCCAAAATGAAAATAGGAAATGAATTTCTTTGAGAAGGAAACAAATGTGCTAAGTGGGAAAACAAATTTCCATCACTTATGTTATAGAATGGCCGGCCATATACATAGAAGAAGAGGAGAGAAAATCAAATATTGTGTCATGAATGGATAATAGGAAAGGGTAATTACCCTTTCTTGATTTTCCTTCTCCTATAAATAGATCCTCACATAGAGATGTGAAAATAAGATTTCTTGCTCTTGTGCTCTCAATTTTGGCTGACCCCTCTCTCTCTCTCTTGAAAATACTTCTTTTATTTTGGCACATAAGTCCTCATTAGACTTAGTCATAATTAGCTCTCTAGCTCATAAACTTGCTCTTGAGCTATTGTGTTTAATTGTGCCCACACACAAGTCCTTCTAAACCTCTATAGACTCTTGTAATATAAACCTTAGGTTTCTCGAGTTCACGTTTAGGCTTGAAGGAATCGAGGTAGAAGAGAAGATAAACCTTTCTCAAGATCCATCCAAATCAAGGTTCAAGAAAGGTTAATATCCAAGCTCTCTAAATTATGTTTTAATTATTTCATGTATATGCACTTTGTTTAGGTTAGTAAAAATGATTTTACTAGTAAAAGTAAATTTTATATTCCTCCATTAATGTGGTAATGATAAATTTTTCTTAACCCTACACCTATTCCAACATATTGCACCTCAGAGATAGTGAAAGAATAAACTATTTAACCTCTTCTTCTCGAAGTCACTATTTATGAATTGCATCATGGCTACCTCAATCATGAAATGGGACTTGTCATTTTATAGCTTACACACTCCCATTTGAGAAAGTCAAAGTTTTGGATTTACTCTGTGTTTCTAGACTAGGCTTATTGGTGAAGTATTAGGTTATAAAGATGTCACAGATGATTTTGTAAAGTTCTCATAGATATGATATTCATGTACATGATTGTTGAAATGAAATGTATATCACATCATGCTTTGTCCATTGGATTTTGAATAAACGAACATGACGGTGTCCAAAGTAAGTTGTGACTTCTTTGGATGAAACAATGTGACTTGTTTTTTCCTCGTTAATACATTATTTCTAACTTGTTCACAAGTGACAATAGAGCTGAGAGAGAATAATATACAAGGATAAAATAGTAATTTTGTAAATATTTTCTATTTGATGATATTCATGAAGTATAAACATTGATAATATTCAATGGATACACTAATCCCAATTATGCTGAATTATGAGTAAAATTTAATCATTTGAACCGAAAGATTTTCAATGTCTACTCTTTAATGGATTTAGATCACATTAAGGTAGCACTTGAAAACGGTTTGTGAACTTTAGTGTCCAAGTATGTCAACTCAAGTTTCGTTCATTTGCGTCCAGGAGGTCACTCTGCAAGTCATAAGGGTAGGATTTGTAAAACTGAAAGCTAAGTCAAAACAAGTTCAAGTGTTGAACTATATAATTTTTCGAAATTTGTCTAAGGGGTAGTTTTTTCCATTGAGACAAGGGCTTTTCCTTTAACTATCTTTGAAAGTTAAAAGAAACATCTAGAAGCATGTTCTAGAGAGAAATAACCATCCAAGAGATAAATGATTTTGGACAAAGATGTGTGAAATTATACAACAAATAAAGAAAAAGAGGAAAAAAATTGCTTGTTTTTGTAATGAATATGACCGGCCATTGTAAGACAGGAAAGAGAGATATTATATTTGACAAAAATGGGTAATGAATATCATACAAATGAATATGAGACATTCTTTATTGATTTAATTTAGTCCACTCATTAACCTATTAATACACCTCCACATTGAGATGTGAAAACTGACAAAAATTGATAGCCAACATTCTTATTGAGACTTTGTCGAATTCTCTCTCTCTCTCTCTCTCTCTCTCTCTCTCTCTCTCTCTCTCTCTCTCTCTCTCTCTCTCTCTCTCTTTCTCTCTCTCTATCTCTCTCTAGTTTTGGCACATAGTTCATCATTACAGCTACGGTTTGTATCAGCCTTTTCGCTCAAAAACTTGTTCTTCAGTCAAAGGATTAAATAGTGCCCACACTTTAAATCCAAGAAACACTATATAGACTCTAGTGGTAGAAACGACCGTGATTGCTTGGATTCAGAGAGACATGTAGACGACACGCTGCGAGGAGAGACGAGCATTTAAAGAATCAAAATTTGGTACTGTGTTTAAATATGATTCATAGTTTAATCTAGATTAGATGTTCATGCACTTTGTCTAGGTTATAAATTGTTTACATAAATATTTTTATATTCCGCCCACTTAATTAAGCAATAAAATATTTTAAAACCCTAGAACGATTCCAACGTACTATATAAGAATATAAGGTTTTCAACAATAGATGGAGATATTTATCGTCAATATTTTGTTGCGTCCTAGTCAAACGAGACATCCCATAGAGAACACACACAAAAGGGGCTTGAAAACATGGTCTAGATCTTGACAAATCTTGAAGAGTGTTATCAATATGTCTAGTTTGATTACTAACACATCGTTCAAGTGCTCTCTTATCATTTTGTCACTCTTACGTGCATCCTATTCAGCCACCCTCAAAGCATCTTTCATAGTGAAATCGCATACCTATCTATACTCGACATATCAAAACCTTTCCCTTTTAATCTCCATTATAAAGAGATATCTTCTATTGTTTTCGGATCTACCTTACAGAGAAGAAGAACGTATATGAGTACAAGGGAAAAACTGAGCGTGCTTCCCATTAAAACCTGCTCAAATGGAGTCACTTCGAGTTTATTATTTAGACTGAGATCGATAAGTTTCTTAATTGCGGTCATCAAAATGCTCATCCCCCGCCGTACATGGTTAAACCTATAAATATTTTGACAATAAGGTGCACCATTAATATCAGCAACCTATTGAAATTGTATCGGAACCTTTAAAAAAATATTTTAGCTCTTCAGATATTATAAAGACTTACCATATAACATCATAACTCATCTAAAACTATCGTAACTCATCCAAATATACCATAACTCTTTAACAACTCATTGAGAATTATCAATCATCGGAGCCATCAGAAACTATCCTAAATCATTGGAAACTAAACTCATCTGAAGTCGTAAGGAACTATCAAGCATTGGAAGTCATCATAAACTATTAAGAATTAGAATTCATCCGGACCTACAAAATGTCATTAAAATCTATCAAAACTCATAAAAAAGTAACAAAATAAATCATAGAAATATCATTAGAGGTCATCAGAAGTCTAGAAAGTAGGATGGAGCTCATTGGAAATATTGGATTTTATCGAATCATTTGGGAAGTTATTGGAAACGCGCTAAATTCAAAAGTCTAATGTCCCTTAAACCGATCAAAATAATAATAAAAAATGACTAATAATCACTGCAATTACGCTTCATACTATCTTATATCATCCGAAATATAAAGTCCAAAATCTCACATTTGGGTCACTTCTATATTCAAAGTTGAAGATAGAGTCCGAGTTGGATGTCAAGATTACTTTGGAACTGTAAAAGAAAGTGTACGCGAGTATTGGAGAGGAATTGGAGAGTTAGAGTTCAAATGAGAGTAAAAAAGAAGAACAAAGAATAAATAATAAAAGCTATTCGAATTGAGTTTTTTTTTAACCTCTGTTAAAAGTTAATTTTTGAATATTTTTAAATTACAGGATCAAATCTTGATATTTTGTGAGATTTGGAAAATGAATTTTTATGTGCAAATAATTTATTTATACTATTTATGAAATATTTATAAAATCTTAATTAAAAGATAAATGTGTGTGTTCTTCAACAATTTGCTGTAGTACACGAAAAGAAAAAATGTTTCCCATCCAAGATGTATAGAAGTAAAAAAAAGTTAGGGAAAGAGAAAAAAGAGGTACAAGTAAAACCTAGATATTCTTGTTCGCAAACAGTAACGTTATTTACTATTAAAAGACTTTTTCTACACTTTCTAAATTAAAAATGAAGACTTTTTGATGAATAACATGATGCGCAATTTACTACACCTTTTTCAGGTGTTAAAAGAACTCGACAATTATGCGCTCCAGATTTATCACTTGCAACGTTTTTTATATACAAATCAAGTCATACACTCTACTCTATGCGGATACGAACTTATAGTAAGTGCATACACACTACAACAGCCTTGTCTCGAATCTAGATCAAGTTGTCGAACCATAGTGTTTTTCACTCCCTTCATTCTCTACAATATTATAAAATAAAAAAATCGTGAAAGAACATGTAAGTTTATAATATGATTACTCACTCATTGGTACACCGGGAAGATAAATTTAATAACATTTTCAGGTTATATTCATAAGGCATGATAAACCCAATGACTTCGTCAATTTTTTTAGTAGTCAGATTTTGAAACATCTTTAATAACATGATTTTGATCTGAAATAATTTAGAGGGGAGAAATCTCCAAATCTTATGAATAACAAGTTTTTTATCAGCCACAAAACACTTAGTGGTAAGATTTATTAGCAATGTCACCAATGCGAACACTAAATTCTATTAATTTCATTAATAGTCATGTTCAATGGTTTAAGTTTGGTCCTAAAATATTGATGCTTAAAATTTGGAACTTAGACTTTCCCAACAACAATAATTTCTCAAGCTTCTTTGACACTCGTACATGTATTAATTTTTGTAAAATATTTCTATCATCATCATTATATATAACATTAATACCACAAGAATTTCTCATTGCAATTTCATATTATGTAGCACTCCAATCTTTCTCAGTTTTAGTATCGATAACAGCACTTGTGGTACAAACAATCACAAACAGAGACTACTCGTCGATAACAGTCTTTTATGTCTTGGTGTCCATTGATTTTAACATTGCACACATTCGAGTCTTCCAGTAGCTATAGTTAAAATCGTCGAGCACTAGAGGTCGAATGATTGAGCCTCATTCTCTGATACTGTACTTATCAAATAAAACTATTGACCTACAAAAAACATTCTTGGTGTCTACTTTGATATCAATTAAAATTTTGTTTAATGCTCGACAAGATGTCTCGCACGTCATGACAATATGTGTGACACTTGCAAAATAGGGGTGAGATAATGTATTAAATAAATTGCAAAAAAAAAAAAATAACACAAAAGTGATAATCAAGTTCGGTGCAACGTCGCTTATAGCTGGTGAAAGATAGAAGTTAAGACAAACATCGTAAAATTTGTCAAAATACAAATAAAAAAGATATCACGAAGAAAGTTAAGCACAAATCGTGATATCTTCCAGTTGAATTTTCCAGTATAAAATCAGCTAACACGAGCGTAATAACAAATAAGTCGGTCCAAAATAAACGCACTATGTGAAACATAAATGACCAGTTGATGAACTATTTCGTCAACTTCTTTCTTTATTCGAGATTCTTTTCTAAAGATTTCATTTAACTAACAGACTGCTTAAAATTATCCATTGCTCGTTTATTTTTTTCTTGAGTCCTCGAGCTTTAAATATAATGAAATCATCAATTAAGTCAGAGTGAGAATAAGAGAGTCTAATTCTCAATCATCGAAACACATTTTGACAGACATTTTGACGCAGTTTAGACAATAGTGTGTTACCTATGAAGTACACCAAACCGTAATAACTAGAGGTTGGTTTATTCAGGCGTTATCGAGAAAATACATCAACCGGCCTAAAGCATTCCATGGTTGGCATACAAAATATTTTATAAGAAATGTACCCCGAACTATAATAACTATTTATTTTCTTGTATTCAGGATTGTTTATAGTGAGTCAAATACTCTAAATATATCTACGATCGATGACATTGCATTATAGTGCTCTAAATCTGATAGGGTAAGTGGTACCTACCCACTGAAAAGTCGTCTTCTTTTAGGTCCAAATCTTGTTGTGTAATTTATTATACAGATTATTTATCTTCTTTAAAATAAAAAATATAAAAGAATTACATATATCTTGAATAGTTGTACCAAAGATGAGAGAGAGATGGAGACAGAATATAGATGTGTCCACTCCACAACGCTTTTACTATCGTCACAAGGAAAGGCCTGATTTCGCTCCTACTTAAAACAGGCTCATTTAATTATTTAAGCAAAAGGAGCTCATATAGGCAAATGATGAGATTCGAAAATGAATGTTAGCATTTTGCTGCTACAAAGTATATCTACCACTACCATGGATGCAAAAATAAACATAAAACTAAAAGTATAGTCTAATCATTTATTTATGGGTCATCTTTTACTCTTCAATAATCATTTCGCATGTGTAACATCTCAAGGCACAAGTATTAGTAGTTTCAAAATAGACGTACAATCATCTTATTGCAACTCTAAATAACGCAACGACATATCTTCATTTTGTTACATTGGCAATTAAGATGTATTAGTTGCCTACTTACCTTTTTATTTTCGCTTGAAATAATGATGTTTTGTTTGTTTGCATGTGCAACACCGAAAACGTAGATATTCGTAATTGCATATCAGGTATAAGTAATGTTTTGGTCGTTTGTAGTTCAATTTTTTTTTTTAGAAACGGGTCTGGTCAATATCACGGAATAACATATAAAGCCCTCACGTGTGGCGGAGGAAAACTGTGGTTACATAGATAAGAAATAAAAGCTAAAATCACAAGTAATAAAATGAAACACAATAAACTCCATAGACAGATGTCAACTCGTGATCATCGGCACTAATAGCCTCCTCTGAACAAGGCGGGACTAAATCAGGCCAGGTCGAGCTCGAGTGATGGTTAACCGCATAGCGCGCTAGGTTATGAGCCGCGACATTACAAAGACGAGAAATGTGTATAATACTAAACTCCTCCAACTCTCTCACCTCTCTGAAGATGTGGTGCAAGATCGTCCCAAACTTTGCCGCAGGCGTCACGTCTGCCTCTATCAACCTCACCACCCCCAAGCAGTCAGACTGGATCTCCGCTCTCCTGCCGCCAGCGCTGCGCACTAGCACTATGCCACAGAAGACAGCATACGCTTCCGCAAGCTGGGGGGGAAACCCCCTAGCCAGGAAAAGTGTATGCGAGGTGATCACCTCTCCGGTGTGGTCTCGAACGATACAACCCACACCGAATCCTCCACGGTCGCATTCCATGGCAGCGTCAACATTAATCGAGAGGGTCCCGTCCCTTGGGGGATCCATCTGGGGGTCGTAGTCACCCTCGTGCTCGTCTGAGTCTCTCTCGTCGTGGCCGCACGGTACTCCTCGAGAAAGCTCACCGTCCACTGAACCAGCTGAGGCTGACTCCAAACAGATCTCCCGGAAAGGACATTATTCCTATGGTTCCAAAGCTCCCAAATAATAGTGATAAAAAGCGCGTGAAAACGAACCTCCAGGATGCCAGTCGCCCTCAAGATAGTATCAAGTACGTCGCCGTCTCCGAAAGGCTGGAGGATAAGGCCGAAGTCAGCTTCCTTCCAGACTCTCCTGCTCCAGCTGCAGCCCCAGATCGCATGGAATGCAGTCTCGCTGGCCTCCTGACACACCGGACAACTATCATCAGAGGTGATCCTCCTTTTGGCAAGTACTGCTCTGACCGGGATCTGGCCTGAATAGACTCGCCAAGTAAGGAGTTTCACCTTAGGTGGAACTCTCAGCTGCCAGAACTTTGTCCACCAGCTCTCCATCACTGACGTATCAGCTGGCAGTCAGGGTACTGGCTCTCGTCATCGCTACTCGGTATCCGCTCTTGACGGAGTACTCTCCGTCCTCAGTGAAGTGCCAACGGTGCACGTCGGGGATGCCCTCGCCGCCGCAAGGGATACTCAAGATCACTGAAGCGTCCTCCGCCCCGAACATCGCAGAAATGAGCTCAACGTCCCAAGTACCGTCTAAACTCATAAGCTCGGCAACCCGCATGTCGGGGGAAATCCAGGGGGGGTCCATTCCTGTGGCTAGTCTGTCCCTAGGCACCCAGCTATCACCCATAACAAATACCGACTCCCCACCCCCAATCCGCCATCTCGCACTAGACTGGATGATCTCGCGACCCCATAAGAGGCTGCGCCAAATGGAGGAGCCCCACTGGCTAGGATGGGCCGTCATGATGTCCACGTCAGGGAAGTAGCTCAGACGAAAGACCCGTCCTACCAGACTATCTGGTCTCCTGATAAACCTCCAGACATTCTTAGCCAAGAGGGCCTGGTTAGACTTCTCCAGATCTCTGAAGCCCATCCCGCCCCGTGACTTATGTCTTGTGAGGTCGTCCCACTTGCACCAGTGGATCCTCCTCGTCGAAGTGCCCCCTCCCCACCAGAATTTGGCAATCGCAAAATGAATGCCCCTAATCGTGTGTAGTGGGATCATGTGGCAGGAGGCAACGTAGAAGGGAATAGACTGAAGGACGGACCGGATGAGGACCTCTCTGCCAGCCTGTGAGAGGGAGAGCCCATTCCAGCCCTTAATTTTCTCTCAGACTCGGTCTCTCACAAATCTAAAGAGCTTGTCGTCTTCCTAACATTAAAAGCGGGAAGACCTAAGTATCTCTCGTGGCATTCAGTCCTCCTGACCCCAAGAATCTGGGCTAAAACCTCCCCCTCCTCCACACTAATATCCGAACCGAAACAGACATCGGACTTCTGGAAGTTCACCATCTGGCCCGAAGCCTTAGAATAAGTCCGTAAAATGTATGTGACTCTCTCGCACTCGTCAGGTCTCGCACGACAAAAGACCATATTGTCGTCCGCAAAGAGGAGATGAGAAACGTGTAGGTCCCGGAAACAGACTCCAGAAATCGCTCATGTGTCCTCGCTAGCTCGGAAGAGACTCGAGAGGCCCTCAGAGAAAAAGAGGAATAAAAAAGGGGAGAGAGGGTCCCCCTGGCGGAGGCCTCTAAAAGAAGTCACACTTCCTCGGGTGGAGTCGTTGATGTTGAAGGCAAATTTGACTGAGGTGACACATCTCATGATAAGGTGAACCCACTGTGCGCTGTACCCCAGTCTCAACATCATCGACTCCAAGTAGACCCACTCGACCCTGTCGAATGCCTTTGCCATGTCGAGCTTTAGAGACGCACACTTTCCATTCCTGAAGCGTTTCCGCCTCATCGTATGGAGAGCCTCGAATCCAACCATGACATTGTCGAAGATAAGTCTACCTCCTACAAATGCACTATGGGACTCCGAAATAGCGTCGTGCATTGTAATCTTAAGACGGTTGACCAAACACTTGGCCACAATCTTATAGATCACATTGCATAGGCTAATCGGTCTGAAATCACTAACTCATCTTGGATTATCAACTTTGGGGATGAGGGTAACCACAGTATCATTAATGGTGGCTACCTCATCACCCTCGTTGAGGATCCCGAGGCAGGTCTTCACGACCGAATCGCCTACTATGTCCCAGTATCTCTGATAAAATAAGGCGGGGAAGCCATCGCTCACAGGGGCCTTGATCGCCTCCATCAAGAAGAGCGCCTTTTTCACCTCTACAGTCTCACAAGGGCGCTCAAGCTCGGCGTTCAAAGCCGCCGAAATTCTAGGCTGAACGCCAGCAATCACAAGCTCGATACTCCGAGAAGTAGGTCTCGCAAGGTGTCGAGCTGTCTCTCCTCCCGTCTAAAAGACTCCTTGCAAAAACCCGGGCCAGATCTACCAGCGAGCTCGACGACCATCTTCTGCTTCTCGATCCTGTCTCTGGTCTCACGGATCCTCTCCTCGCCCCAGCGGGATAGACTCTGTCTGCACCGGCTGATCGAGTCAGCAAGGCCAGGTCTCTGCTCACCTCTCTGGTCGCTCCCCCATGCTCTCCGGATCCGCTCATCGCACTCTGGCTCCCCAATCCAGGACTCCTCGAAGAAGAATTTCCTCGGCCTCCTGCTACGGGGTCGCTCTCTGGATCCCGCAGTAAGTAAAAGAAGGGGTCTATGATCCGATCTCCAGAATCTCAAGTGACGAACAGAGGCAAAAGGGAAGAGATCACTCCACTCAGGGCTCGCAAGGCATCTATCCAGACGCTCCTCAATGCCACCCTACGCCACGTAAAAGGGTTTCCCTCGAAACCTAAGTCGTGAATGTCGCAATCCAAGATCATTTCTCTGAAGGCTGCTAATTGACACGGGCCTCTGTCTCTACCGCCCCAAATATCCGAATTGGAGGCGACCTCGTTCAACTGCACTCTCACGCACTCGGCCCCTTCTCGTCGCAGTCTAGTCTCCGATAGGAAAATAAAATCGGGACTGTGTTCTCTGACATGGGCAAGAAGGGTCGACCTCGTCCCGGGGTTTCCAAGCCCCTAAACGTTCCACATAACACCAATCATCGCGTTCGGCGGTCCTCATTCTCGAGGGGCGCCGCTCTCTCATCGGTAGCTACTAAAGTCGAATTTGAAAATCTAGAAACTCCTAAAGTATGTGTAGCATAAAGTAAGTCTCTATCTCCTATGTCATCATGTGGGACGGTAAGTAAGTCTCTACTGCCAAAATAGGAGATAAGCGGATGCAAAGGAGGAGAACTAACCTCAGCACGTATCGTGGTAAGCGTGCGTGGCTCTCCCAAGGTAGGTGTAGGAAGGTGCGGGCTGTGAGACTCTGCTAAATGGCTCCTCGAAAGTCTAGCCATTTTCTTCAAGTTGCCATGCCGGGTCCGTGCGCTGCCTTGCTCTAATTCGGGCCCGCCACATTGAGGCCCCGACACTACCATGGCCAAAGACATATCTTCCATGAGCACATCCTCCTCAAGAGGCAACTTTCTTTTTCCATGCAATCTGGGTCCAAAAGTGGGGAACAAGAGAGGCTGATATGGTTGGGTCGAGTCATCAACGAGCCCAAGACTGGGAAAAGAAGCAGGCCCACAAGAGTCTTCATTTTGGATTGAAGTGAGTCTGGTTGGGCCCAAAGAAGGAAGGCCCAAATCCTTGGCGCATTGGATAGATTCAAGTTCCGCGTGGGGGCTGAAGAATGTGAGGCCATGGGCCCCACGCATTCATTTGTTGCCACCTGGCCTTCAGCACCAATCGAGAGAGTGCCATGTGAACAGTGGTTGGGCCCCACACCAACATCGAAAGGCATATCCACCGAGGGGATAAATTCGGGAATTGCTTCATTACAAGGAGGGACTTCACTGTTCATCTTCTTCACAGCTATGGCACAATCTTTTCGGATTCGCGCAGATTGCCCTCGCGTCGACTTCACGTTCCTCGCGCTTGTGTGCCTTTTCCCTGGGGTGAGAGTCACGCGAGTGGCTGAGGGCAACGAGGCTGGGGGGAATTCGTTGAGGCCAGAGGACAAGCAGTAGGAGGTACAAACTCGGGTACAGATTTGCCCGTGGGGAATAGATCAGTTATCAGGTGAGTGAGCCTCGGCCTCGCGTGTGAAGCGCACCTCATCCACGTCAGGACTTTTCAACGGATCTTTCGGGTTGGTCTCGCCAAGACCAGTCGCGCCAGAGAGCAAGTCGGGGAGGTCTTCGTCTCCGCCTTTGGTGTCACCTGAGCTTCTGGTCTGAAGGAAGGGGGGATCTTGGACTGGGGTCTTTTCCGGTGGGGGTTAGGTGTTGGCATTTATGCCCACAAAGGAGATTTTTGATATTAAATACTTTTGTATTTGTTTTGCTTTGAAATTAAATAAAGATTGAATATCCATTCTTATTTAAGATTGTGTTTACGCATTTATGTCTACGCTCTGAAACTGTCATCAACGAAAGAAGTGCTAAGTACAGACTTGACAAGATACCTTCTTATGACTAGTTTAAATAATAGTTCGCAATCTAAAGATCGATTGGGCAATCGATTCCTAGTAATGATTGTTAGAATGAATTAAATGATATCTTATCTTGTGATATGGAGAGTTGTGACTCTGTAAATCATTCTTGATATCTTAATGAAGATATTGAACAACACCAGTGAGGTTTTGAAGTCCGAGATAAAACCGTTTAATCACTCGAAACCTCAAACTCACATACGAGGGATAATTTAGTAATTACCTAAATCCTGAAGTGAGTACATGTATTCTTGTAACACTTTATGACATTTGATTTGTCAATGGGCAATGGCTAAATGAAGTTTCATTGACCCGACGGTTGGTGTCATAATACTGTTTCGTTGAAACATGTGATTCACAGATATGGAATTTGTGTTGAAACAATGCTAAGACATTAGTATCACACCATGCTCTGTTATGAGAGTGTGAGCGAATAAATCAGGCCTGGTATTCATCGAATAAAGAATTCTTTGAAATAAAACATGTGACATGTTGAGACATTTCACTTTATGTTTTTCTCGTTCACAAATAACAGAGGACTTGGTGAAATAATAACTTAGGGGTAAAACGGTAATTTTACATTCTTCTGAGTTAATGATACACCCAAAGGGTAATATCGTAAAATACACCGTGGACCGTGTGAAGAATAGTTTTGTCACATCAAACGGAAATATAAACGCATATGAACTTAGAGATGTTCAATATTGGTCCTTTAGTGGAATCGACTAATATTAATAATTAAAAGCCGGAAAAAGTTTGTGAACTTTTGTGTCCGAGCTTTATTCTAAAGCTTCGTTCATGTGGGTCCATAAGGTCTCAATGATAGACTCTCGGACGATATTTTGGTGAACAAGAAATGATTGATTTTCTCATTCAACGTAAATTGTGATTTCCGCAAAGAAAATTATTTTCTGAGTAATTAAATAAATAACTGATTATTTATTATTACATTTATTTCACGGATGAAAATAAATATTTTCTCGTTTCGTACTACATTGATTAGTGTGAAAATAATTAATGACTTGTCATTAAATAAATGAGGTGTTCTAAATTAATTAAATATTATTTTAGAAATAAATCAAATAAATTTGGGAGATAATTAGGACAATATGGCCGGCATAATAAGTGTTTTATGGGCTGGAAAAATTGTTTAAACTCATTAAAAGGAGTTTTTGGCTTAAGTTTGACTGATGGGTCTTAACTGGATTTTGACCTAACTTAAGCCCATTCTCTCTGATATAAAAGGAGGCTCTCTCTTTGGTAACCCTAGCCTAATTTCGACCAACACTAAGCCAAACCTCTTCCCCCTTGTGCTTGAGAGATTTTGGCCGAAATTAAGAGAGAAAGAGAGAGAGAGGAAAACTGTTTCCCGGCAGCCCTTCCTTTTCTTTGATTTTCCCCTTCTTCCCTTGTTCCCACGAAAGAGTCCACCCTCTTTGTCTCCTAAAATCTCTTGAGTATTATCATTGACTCAACTTGTGGTTGTTTGAGTGATTTTTCTCTCCCCAGGGCCGGCTACTTTTGGAGGAACGAAGGCACGACGGATTTGAGGATCTCCTTGACGCGCGTGGTGTAGAGGATCGGCCGATCACTTGGATGTTCACCGAGACTTACTCTCGCAGATCCAAACCCTATGTAAGTGTCTCTTAAACGAATTGGATCTGAATGATATAGTATTGTAGAATGATTATATTTATTTATATTGTTTGTTTGCATGCTTAAATGAATTTATTGATATGTACATAAATTTGTTGACATGCTAGTTTAGATTTAATGACATGGTTATGAATATGTTAGAAAACGTTTTTAATATGTTAAATTGAATTATAAATTTCCGCCATACATAGATATGTTTCACAATTAATTAGGTTAATTGTTAACTAAATTCCAACATTAGGTTCCTCTGGCGTGGGTTTGACTTTCAGAGATCCAGGGCCGTCTCAACCACCGGAGGAGCGATCTCCAAAACCCTTGAATCACCAAGGGGATTGAGAGGTAATGTTGGGGGCTTCGCCTCTGAGCCACGCATCGAATTTGTTCTTCTCCGGCGCCGGTAAGCAATTCTCAGGGCAATCCCCTTCGCTGTGGCCAATTTTTCCGCATCGATAACAAAAGTCTTGGAACCGCTCGTAACGAAAGCTCACCCAGGATTTTCTGGCCGTCGAACCCAGTTGGACAAAAAATCCATTTTTCAGTGGTTCGCCGACGTCAATGGTGACACGAAGCCTGAGGAATTCTCCGGGAATCAAACCATATTTGCCGGTATCGATCTTCACAACTTTGCCAACTTTGTTTCCTAAAATTTCTCCCATTTTTGCATAGGGATTCCGTAGGGGTAGCCCGTGGATTTGAACCCAGAAATCGGCGAATCTGAAGTCCATCTCTAGAGCGGCATTGCAATCTGGGTCTTTTAGCATCAACAGTGACCGGTCGAAACACCAACGACCAAGGTCGAGGACTCTTTTCCTATCGGAGGCTTTCTCAAAAACGAAGGTAAAAACCTCATTTCTATCTTCCGTGATGGTAAGACCACCCGAGGGTCTCCAGAGTTTGGTCATCACTGCCTTGAAAGCTCCCTTGTTGAATTTTTTTCTTCCGCAGGAGACGTCTCAAGAGACAAGTGAAAAGGTCAACGTTCGTCGGGGAAAGGTTGTCGTCGTCAAAAACGACCACATTGTCGTAATCTTCCTCTTCGACTCCCATTTCCGACCACTTCTCACACAATTCTTCCATGACTTGGCGAGGATCTCAGACTAGGACTCGGAAGAGGAAGCTGAGAGGTGATAAGGTGAACTTGAGAGACTTTCCGGCAGCCGGAAAGTTGTCAAAGTGTGTAGGTAAAGGTTTCGTACGGAGAGAATTTCAAAAAGCTAAGGCAAAGTTAAATATAAATCGAAATAAAAATGTGTAGTTCAATTATTGAAATTTGCATTTATTAGATAAGCTTACAAAATAATATTTGGATGTTCGTACAGTCCAATTATTGAATTAACATTACGTATGTGGTGCTTGTACGTAGACATTGAAATAAGCTTCTAAATCGTTATTTATTTTATGATAAACCTCTGATATATAAATTGATGAAGTATGTTTTTAATAATAAACACAATTTTTTTTTTTAAATTGATAAAGTATGTTTTTTTTTCTATTTATATTGTATTCATGGACGTGAAGATACACAAAAGCCAGTTAAATACATTACGGTTATACTACAAATAGTTTGTCTAATAATACTTAAAATACATAAATAAACAAGATGATAAACAGTTACAAACTAAATTACGTCGACATTATGCTTGTGACTACTATGTTGACATCCTCCCGCAAACTCACGATTACAACAATATGAGTTTGTAAGATAAAAAAGAAAGAAAAAAAGAGGAACCATGAAATATTCAAATGAAAATCCCCAAAAGTTGTATGAAATTTTCAAGCGATTGATGCGAGAAATCTCTGGACAACCTATGAATAAAGTCTTCAAAAAACTCAATGCGGATATTCTTCAAATAATCCAATGTAAATCTCCGTAACTAATGCAAAGTCGTTAGGCATTCAATCGATGGAAAATCTCCAAAACACAACCAAACACCCAATATGAAAAATCCATATAATAACCAAATAACCAATGCAGATCTTCATGCAACACTCAAAACAACCAATGTAAAACTCTCAAATAACAATATGCCATTATTAAATTTCAAACAATCAATACAAATCTTCAAGCAAATGATACCCAAACAACATGTGCGAAGTTCTCAAATAACCTGAACTTCTCAAATAAAATATTCAAACAACAAATACATTATCTACACAAGCAACACAAAAAACAACCGAATACAAAATATAACACAATCCACTGCAAAATGCTCCGTACAAGACAAACATAAACATATCACTAAATCGTCAAACAAGCCCAGATTACAAAACCAAATTTGCAGTTCCATTATTTCCCCGAAAATCAAAATTTAAAAAGTAAAAACTGTAATCTCACCAATCAAAACATATCTCCGCTTGTCACAAACATCGTTTCAAAATTTCTTAAGACCCAAGGTTGAAAAATGTGCAAACTCAGTTTCGATACTACTATTTAGAGGTGTTGAATCGACGGACTAGTTTCAATTGCTGATAACATTATCTCTTTTATTCGTAAAAGACAAGTATGTTTCATAAGTATTACGTTGAAATTCAGTGATATCTAACAATTAAAGAATGCAAAATTCTGGTCTTAATTTTGAAATCAGGTGTAAATAAAGAAAAAATCATCGAAAAAGACCACAACAAAAGAATGAAATACCTCTGGGTTATATTCAGGACCGGCTTTACCCTTAGAAAAACAATTGATTTAGGTCTCGCTATTTTAAACTTTAAAATAATAAAAATGCTCAAATTTAAAATAATTTTTAAGCATAAATTACTTAAATAGTGTATATAAAAATCCTAAATTACTATTTATAGTGTATTAAAAAATTCTAAGAGTTAAATCTGCTTTACGGCTCAACAACAAATACATTTATAAATAATTAAATTAATACATACTGATAAAACGAATTTACATGTATCTTATGATAATAGAACTACGCTAACGAATACGATCATACTGCCGTTTGTGAGTTTTTCAATGAGAAATTTCATTTTATAGACCTAAAAATAGTAAAAATATTCAGATTAGACCCATTTTTTAAAAAATATCTAAAACTGGACTTTAAACTCAAAATCGGACAAAAATATCTATCAGCTCATTTAAAAGATTTCAATCTCATTTTTAACTTCAAATCCAGCATAAATCCGTTGAAATCACTTAAAATTATTGAAATAATGTGTATTTAAATCATTTATTTGGTTGTTTTTTGTGTTAGAATCGTTTTTCGATCGAGAAAATAAGTTCGTCAAAAATCTGGATATTTTTGTACGATAATTTTGATTGAAGGTCATCGTACACCATCGTACAACATTGTACGCCATCGTACGATGGCGTACGATGGTTTACGATGACGTTCAAATAAAACCATCGTACAAAAATAATCAAATTTTTGACGAACTTATTTTTCCCAATCGAAAAACGATTCTAACACCAAAAACAACCAACAAAATAATTTAAATATAGTTAATGAAATAACATACTCATTATTTCGATGATGTTAGGTGATTTTAACGAATTTATGGTGGATTTGAGTGAATTTGAAGGTAAAAATGATATTTAAACCTTTTCAAATGTATTTTTGTCTGATTTTGGACTTAAAATTTAATTTTAAATATTTTCAAAAAATGAATGTAATCTAAATATTTTTAATGTTTTAAGGTAGAATAGAAAGGGGTTAAGGCAAGTGTAATATAATAAATAAATAGGGTATTTCTCTTCGGCAATAGATTGGTCACAGGCTCACAGTAATGCGATAGCTGAGACGGAATTAATTATGCATGTGCAATGCAGTGAAAGAAAAGTAAAAAGTAAAAAAACATTGATATTAATTAATATCTTTCGCACATGCACTGCATTGTAGCAAATTGTAGGCTGTTGGGATCTTCTCTAGTGGGGCTCCTCTACCCACCACCCATTTCTTTTTTCTTTATGTTTTTCCCCATCATATGTGAATTCCCAAATAACACTTATTCGTACCAAAACTTGAATTAGCAAAATAGAACTTGTAATTCACGGGGTGTTTCTAAAGTCAACTAGAAATTGTATTCGTGATATTATTCTCTTAACAAACATTGATATTTGTGTGTAGTATAATTGATACATTTATGATTTCTTAACCCGTGAATATGAGTTATAAGAAGATAAGTTGTACTGATTGGGCTTTATTATTAACAAAAATATCAAAATTAAACTTCACTCTTTAAATGTATTAGAAAATAAACTTTTGTCTTAAAATTTGACGACAATAATCACTTCAAACATTTAATTTATTTTCTAAATTTTTCTTATCTTACAAATATTTTCATCATACATCATCATAAAAAAAATTATACAATAACGTGTTACGAGATCGTACGTTATTGATCAAGAAAATAACAAAATAATTATACGATTTCGTAATTTTTTACTTCTAGGTGTTATAGGTTTCATTACTATACATTTAATGAGATAGACAACATAGCTGAATTTAGAAATTTTAGAAGTAATTAGTTAATCTTTGTACTTGGTGACTAGTATTTGTTTAACAAGATAATATGAAGAATGAATCAAATGTTTAGATGAGTATTGTGTTTAATGTGAGATAAAATTTTATTTTTGAATATTTTAGAGAATGGAGTATAATTATTTGTTAACAAATTGGGTCTGATATTCCATTCGTTAATCTTATAATGTCACCAAACAAACATACTCAAAAGTTGAGTCGTAGATATAAAAACAAAATTATTGGCGTCGAAATATCTTAATTTAATTACACCTTATTTCGATTTAGACAACTTACTTTTACAGAAAATTAGCTTAAGCCCACCATTTTCCATATATATATTCTATAATATCACTTTTTCTGTTAGCTATTTTACAATAATTAAGTTTACTGACTTATCGCAGTGAAAACTATGTGTTGTGCAATTTTCATTAGGACGTCACAATTGCTTATGCACATGCAGACCCGTCTCTTTCGTAAAAGTAGCAAATACATACCAAAAATTATGCCATTCAAATAGAATAATTTTGAGTATTTCTTTGTTGCCCAAAGATAATAATAAGAATAATAAAATAAAGAGGATCTTGTTCTGTCTCTCTCTATATCTCATCTCAAGTGACCCTTCTGTTTTTATCATTTCTTTCTTGTTCACAAGGTTCACGGGTGTTGATTCTCTCTCTCTCTCTCTCTCTCTCTCTCTCTCTCTCTCTACATATATATATATAGATATAAATCTTTTGTCGTGAATTACGAGCCACATTGTACTAGTGAGCCGAATAGTCCAAACATGGGCGTCCAGTCTTCTTCTTCTCCTCATCCTTTCGTTGTAATACTAATTCTAACTCTAGTGATAAACACGAGGGAGTGTTTGTCGGCGAAAACCAGGGCGCGGAAGGCGAGGTACGAACTGAGCGTGGGTCACTACCGGAAGTCATGCCCAAAAGTGGAGCAGATGGTGGGCTCAGTCACGTCGCAGCTGTTCAGGGAGTCGCCCGTCACAGCCCCGGCCACAATCCGGCTCTTCTTCCACGACTGCTTCGTCGAGGTAATCAAACTGAGATGCGACACGTGGCATGATGTAGATAGTTAATATAGTGAGAATGGTGGCTGGTAGGGGTGCGACGGGTCGGTGCTGATAGAGGGGTCGACGGCGGAGAGGGGGGCGGATGGGAACGCCAGAATGAGAGAGGAAGGCTTCGTGAGCGTCAACAGAGCCAAGGCTTTGCTGGAGTCCAAATGCCCTGGCGTCGTCTCCTGCGCTGACATTCTCGCCATCTCCGCAAGAGACTACGTCCACTTGGTAACACTAACACCCTACCCACCTTCTCTCTCCAATTTACTTTCTTTTTTTCTTCTTCTTCTTTTACTCCATTTTTCCATTCTCTTCATCTCAGTTAGTGCTTACTGTTCTTTTGAGGTCTAGTTCTTGCCGTCAGAGATAGAGTTAGACTCGTAAATGTAAACACATATTTAGTTCACCCAAAAGAAGTTCTATTTTTTTTTTATCTAGGAACATGTAACTGGCTCATATTCTAATCTCTGCTGTATTTATTGATGACCGTATCATTCAACTCTGACTAATCTCTGTTCTGTTTTTTTTATGATGCGGAGAAGATACTTCCAAAATGCTCGATTGAGAGAAAAATCGCTAAATGTCTAGTCATATCATGTACATATACCTGGCCTATCGGACAAGACCGGACTCGGTCTGTCCGATCCGGTAAAATTTTAACGGACTAAAAAGGTCCAATACTTTTATTGGATCGGACTGGAATGGTCCGTTACTGTTCCTTATCGGACCGGACCGTCCGGTTCGATCCGTTAGTGTTTTTTTGTTTAATCTGACCGTTGGATCTTAAATCCAACGGTCAAAATAAGTTAATTAATTAATTTTTATATTTTTTAGTCATTAAATTCGATTAAAATACATTTTTTAATTTTTTTTTCTTACTGGACCGGACCGGTTCGTCCGATCTGATTATTAACGGACCAGACCAAGTCCGGTAATTTTTTATCGGACCTTAGCGGACTAACGGACCGGATGGTCCAGTCCGGTCCGTTAGGTCAAGTTTACATGTACATAATTGAAAAATCAATCTAGCTAAAACACCATCTATAAAGAAAACAATAGGTGTGTTTTGCCTTCTCTCTCTAAGCATGGCTTGTCCTTGCTAGAGGTCAAAATTAAAGGTCTTTTTCAAAACTATTCGGTTAACCTTTTCTTTCAATTGAAAATTTAACTTTGAGCTTCTAAAGAAAATGGTTACAGTTTCTCCTTCTATACTTATATGTAATGTATTGCTATTGATTTTCACTTTTTTATGGGATGAAATGAATTAGGCAGGGGGTCCATATTATCCAGTGAAGCAAGGAAGGTGGGACGGAAAATTATCAATGGCGTCACGAGTTGGAGCAAACATTCCGCGATCGAATTCAACGGTGGACCAGCTCCTCAAACTCTTTTCCTCGAAAGGTCTTTCCCTCGAGGACCTCGTGGTTCTCTCCGGGGCCCACACATTAGGCTTTGCCCACTGCGAGCATTTCCTCGGAAGGCTCTACAACTATCAGGCCTCGGGGAAGCCCGACCAGGCCATGGACCCGAGGCTTTCGAAGGCCCTGAGGATGTACTGCCCTCGCTTTGGCGGGAATGAGGACGTGGTCGCGCCGTTTGATGTCACAACGCCTTTCGCTTTCGACCACGCTTACTACAGGAACTTGGAGGGAAAGTTGGGCCTCTTGGCCTCAGACCAAGCCTTATTTTTGGACCCACGGACGAGGGCCGTTGTGCAAAGCTTGGCAAAAGATAAGCAACGATTCTTCCAGGCTTTTGCAGCCGCGATGGATAAGATGGGTTCAATTGGTATCAAAAGGGGAAGGAGGCACGGAGAGAAAAGGAAATATTGTACCATGCATAATACATGATCAAACTTCATTTATCAGAAATTTTTCTGAGAGTGAAGCTTTTGTAAGTTTTATGATTAGATTTAGAAATTGGTTTATTTTTCATCCTTTATGTAGTCACAGTCATACTGGCTTATTTTATTTAGGCAGTATCGCGTGAAAGACATTTTTTTTAATATATTGATTCATTTTTATTTTATTGACATTTTTTTAATAAACTCGCGCATTAATTATAATCGTTTTTAACAAAAATTTCAAACTTAACAAATGATGTGAGCAACGACTTTCTACCCATGTATTATTGCAATCAAGGGCAAAGAAACCCTAGGAAAAAAATTCATGTTTAGGAAGTTATAAAAATCAAGCTGCTGTCTCTTAGCTTCTTTGACGCTTTCAATCGAGAATTCTTAGATGTGCCGCACTAGCCGACTGAGAATATGTGATCTTGATTATTAGAGGTATAAGATCTCGATTCCTACATTGTGGTTTGAGTCGATTGGGTTTTTGTTACGCATGGTAGAATTGCTCACGATTGAAACTGTAAGTTATTGGAAGAACACTCTGGAGAGTATTCATTGAGTGGAATCGAGTTGAGGCACTAATTCAAGGGGAGAGTCACACCGTCGGAAGTCCTCAACGTTGTCTAATTTTCTCAGACATGAGAAAACATGGATAATGAGATTCTCGAAAAATCTGAGAAAGATGCAAATTCACAAGCAAAAACCATCATATAACCCACGCCTAATGACATAAAGTAACCAAGACTTGCCTCTTAACGAGGTCGTGATTCCAAGACCCACGAGACTCTCACATAATTGAACTCGAGGAGAGCGTGTGTCAACTAATTTGTCGCCTCGCAAGACAAGGGAATGACATAGCCACTATCGAGGGAGTCATCGACCGAGTTTGCATTCTCACCTATTCGAGGGCTCCCAAGGTCAACACAATGACGTTCACGTGAAATTGAACCCTGAAAACTACATCTCAAATATCTCTATCCCATTTGGGGACAAGATGAATTGGGGTCAAACCAAGATCCATTAGCGCCACAACTTTGAAACATGGAAACACCAATCACGTATCATCCCATCGTTAGACAGGCAACTTAAGGCATCACCTCAATGCCCCACAGAGAAAATCAAAAAATGGCTAAGATGTCACGTTCATAAAAAAAAAATACATGTCCCTCAAAGACTTTTGTCATAGTAGAAAACCTCACGACCATCGTCATAGGGAGGAGGAAGACTCCTACAAGCGCGACTTGGGGAGAAAAACAAAGCAAAGCTTGACAACTTTCGAAGGCATGCAAGGAAAAATCCTTAGTTATGTGACATGTTTTAAATCTATGCGAGCTATACTTTGAAACGATCCTCACTTTAAGGCGTGAAAAACTCCATAATCTTGCTCCAATGAAAGGCCAACACGCACATGCGATATGATCAAGTACTGCTCATTTTATAAATATCATTTTCGCTTAACATCCGAATGAAAATAGCTAAAGAGGACAATCAAAGACCTATTCTAAGTAGGGTGTTAAATGTTGGAATTTAATTAACAATTAACCTAATTAATTATGAAACATATATATATACATATGGAGGAAATTCATAATTCAATTTAATGTTTCAAAACACCTTTTAAAACATATTCAATAACCATATCATTAAATCTAATCTAGCATGTCAATAAATTTCTAAGCATGTTAATAAATTTATTCAAGCATACAAACGAATAATCTGAACACACTAAAATTCCTACAACGACTATTATATTTATCCAATTCGTTTCAAGAAGACTTACAGAGGGTTCGGATCTACAAGATTTTTCCTCGGGGTGTGCGTCCAAGTCCACGACCGAACTCCTTCCCAGGCGCGTCTAGGATGTCACGAAATATGAATCATCAAATTATATTATTATCAATATAATAACATAGTATGAGTCATTAAATAAATGTAATAATAAATAACTAATTATTTATTTAATTACTTAGAAAATAATTTTCATAGCGTAAATCACAATTTACGTTGAATGAGAAAATTAATCTATTCTTATTCACCAAAATCTCGTCCAATAGTCTATCATTGAGACCTTATGGACCCACATGAACGAAGCTTTAGAATAAAGCTCGGACACAAAAGTTCACAAATTTTTTACGACTTTTAATTCTTAATATTTGTCGATTCCACTAAAAGACCAATATTAGTCGATTCATATGCGTTTATATTTCTTTTTGATGTGATAAAACTATTCTTCACATGGTCCACGCTATATTTTATGATATTACCCTTTGTGTGTATCGCTAACTCGGAGGAATGTAAAATTACCGTTTTACCCTTGAGTTATTATTTCAGCAAGTCCTTTGTTATTTGTAAACGAGAAAAACATAAAGTGAGATGTCTCAACATGTCACATGTTTTATTTCAAAAAAATTCTTTATTCAATGAATATCGGGTCTGATTTATTCGCTCGCAGTCTCATAACAGAGCATGGTGTGATACTAATGCCTTAGCATTGTTTCAACACAAATTCCATATCTGTGAATCACATATTTCAACGAAACAGTATTATCACACCAATTGTTTGGTTAATGAAACTTTGTTTAGCCACTGCTCATTGACAAATCAAATGTCATAAAGTGTTACAAGAAGATATGTATTCACTTCGGGATTTAGGTAATTACTAAAATAGCACTCGTATGTGATTTTGAGGTTTTGAGTGATTATACGATTTTATCTCGAAATTCAAAACTTAACTGTTCTTGTTCAATATCATCATTAAGATATCATGAATAAATTACAGAGTCACAACTCTCCATATCATACGATAAGATATTGTTTAATTTATTCTAACAATCTTTACTAAGATTCGATTGCCCAATCGATAATTAGATTGTGAACTCTTATTTAAACTAGTCATAAGAAGGTATCATGTCAAGTCTGTACTTAGCACTTCTTTCGTTGATGACAGTTTCAGAGCACAGACATTCATGCATACACACAATCTTAAATAACAATGGATTTTCAATTTTTATTTAAATTCAAAACAAAACCAATACAAAAGTATTCAATATCAAAAATCTCCTTTGTGGGCATAAATGCCAACATTAAAAAGTTTTTCCTTAAGATGAAAGTTACACTACTTCCCCTCCATGTCAACATGCCACAAGGGCTCGTTAAGAAAATAATGGGCCAACAAGCGCCCCTCAATATCGTCATTGAAACATATAAAGGATTAAGGTAGGTATAGTCTTATGTTTTGGCTTGTACGGGATCCTCTACTTTATCCAACGATGAATCTTCTTGTCCCGATCGACTAAGACATTGTGCTTCTTGGCTCAAATTATTAAGCAACCATGTGTATTTGTAATGGTGCTTTGTGTCGCGACACAAAGCGATTACGCTACTTGGCCCAAATTCCTAAGTGATTTGTGCATTAGATTGTACATATTGTGCTACTTATCATGCAATGATGCTTGCCCCGAGTAACTAAGCGATTGGGCAACTTGACCAAAATTCTTATGCAATCCATTGTATTAGCTTCTATGCCCTGTGCTACTCTACCTCAAATTGTTGCTTCTTATCATGAGCGACTAAGTGATAGTGCCTATTGGTTCACTTGTCTAAGGGATTTTATGCATTCACGCGTGTGTCATGTACTATATATTTCTCTACTACACTTAATATCTTACACACTAAGAGGTTATGATTATTGATCCAAGTGTCTAACCGATCTAGCGTGTTCGTTTATATGCAATGCGCTACTTTATCTCAAGATGATATTAGACGCCTATAAGGCCAAATACGCAGTACAAATCATCAAAATGCACTACAACACCCCCGCTACACGTCTAAGATTGGAGAGAGAGAAAAATTTCGTCAAACAACCTGAAATATTGTGAAAGTCCTCCAAGTAATAAATTGTGGATGCTAATAGTCAGTCTTTATAGGAAATTATTAAATTTCTTGTGAATTTCAAGGAGTTATATACCAAGGTTGAGGCTTACTGAAAATTGACACAAGGCCTAAGCTCAAGCTTGTGACAAAGTAGAGTGCACAAAAATTGGACGTGTGCGACGCGCAAGCTAGTGGCACACAAATCTGGATCCATGCTAAGCACTCTACAGGAGGAACACAGAACATACGCATGCGCGATGCGCTCCATGTTGAACAGTCAAAGGGCTTCTTTAACATCCCAAGGCCTAAAAATAGATTCCTTAGAGAAAGCCGTATACAAATTTCTCACACTTTTTTTTTCTAAAGAACACATAATTCTCTTTCACATAATCACGTAATTCTCATTCTTTCTATTAAATTGTTCACATTCTCTCAGGCAAATTGTTTGTGAACCTTAATTAGTTTTATATAGTGCGCAAATGTATTGCTTGACACTATCTTGGTCAACATATTTGCTAGATTATCATCAGTGAATATCTTATGAATCTTGACGTCACCTCCGTTTAAGATATCCCTCATGAAGAGCATCTTGACATCAATGTTCATCGATCTTTCATGAAATACCTGATGGTTTAACAGTTGTATCGCGCTTTGACTATCACCCTGAACATTGACTTGTTCATGTGGTATTCACAGCTCCTTATTGCCTGACACTATATTGGTCAACATATTCACTAGATTATCATCAGTTGATATCTTATGAATCTTCATTTCACCTCTGTTTATAAAATCCCTCATGAAGAGCATCTTGACATCGATGTTCTTCGATCTTTCATGAAATACCTGATGGTTTGACAGTTGTATTCACAGCTCCACTACAAGTCTTTTCACCCATATCTCTTCCTTTATTACCGTGTGATCATTAAATATTATGCCTCTTTGGTTGATAAAGGTACTACAGATTGTAGATTTTACTTCTAGCTCATGGCTCCACCATACACAATATGGACATATCTGGTGAGGGACTTTCTAGTGTCTTAGACTACCACGGTAAATCAACGAAGTCCTTTACTATCACATCTTCTTGGAAACATTTTTTTATTGAAATGTCTTGTGTCAATTGTCCGTTTCAAATACCTTAAAATCCATTTGACTATGTGCCAATGTTCTTTCCCTAGGTTTTCCATGAACCTACTTGATGCAAATCATTATGTGATCATACTTGACGCACTTGAATATAGGATACGACTCATTTCATATTTATCTTTGATAGTTGTAGATTTCTGCAAAACTGATAACCTAAAATTCTGGGCTAAAAGGGTTTAAACATGTTTAGTAGAAGACGCATGAAATTTATGTATCACCTTGTTCAGGTAATCAAATTGATGTAAACTCAATATTCCATTTAACTTATCCATTTTATTTCTGTACCAAGGAATTTTTTGGCTGGTCCAATGAATTTCATTTGAAAGACATCGCTGAGCCATTACTTTAGGTTATTTATCTCGGATTTGTTTTTACAAATTATAAGCATGTCATCAACATATAAGAGTAAATAAATCATGTGATCGTAATATATGTTTTTAAAATACACACACCACTCATATGAACTCATTTTGTAACTATTTGAGATCATGGAATCATCCAACTTTAAGTATCACTACCGAAGTGATTCTCTTAAACCAGACAAGTATGTTTTCCAAAAGAGATTTACTTCATCTTCTAAATTTTTTCCAAAGACACACTTTACTTTCATGTTCCAAAATCTTTCATGTTGTGTAATAAAAATAGTACCATCCAAATTACAATAGAGAAAGCAGTTTTTCACCAAGTCGTTTGAGTTCTATGTTTAACTACCAAAGAATATGTTTAATGAGAACCAATGACTTCATGTTCAGTGCAACCCTTTGCTACAAACCTAGCTTTATATATTGATTTTTCAACACATGATATCCATTCTTATATTTTGAAAATCCACTTTGATTCTACCAATATTTGATTTATCACTTACGATCCAAGTGTTTTTTTCATTTAAACAGCCAATTTCATCTTGCATGGAAAATTTCCATGTGTGCCTATTATGACCTATAGTTGCTTCTCTATAGGTTATAGGTTCTCCATTTTGAACATCAGAGCCTATGATAACGCATAAGTAATAATGTCAGCATAGTCATATTTTTTTGGAGGTCGATCAGCTCTCCTAGTTTTATCTCTAGTGAGATGATAATAATTTTCAGCTCCTTCATCGGTAAGTTCTTGGTTTTTGGCATTTTCTTGATCGCTATCTTGGTTCTAGATTATGTGGTGGTTCATTGTGATGATCCACTTGTTGTGTTTGATGTTCTTCTTGAGTTGGATCATCTTGATGAATCTCCAACTCAATGTTGAAATCTCTCGAGTGGTCATCATTGGCCTTAAAAGATACAAAATCCTTTATGTTTGTCTTCCAAGAAAATCACTTTCATTGAACATGACATCTTTACTGATAAGATATTTTATGTGGCATGTTTACATGCACAAAAGCTTGTTTCCTCTTACCCATGTAAGGTAGCTTATGAAAATGCATTTCAATGTTCTTGCATCCAATTGTCCATGTTTGACATGTGCATATGATGTACATCCAAATACTTTAAGTCTACAGTAGCTAGTACTATGATTAGTCCATAATTCCATAGGTGTTTCAAAGTTAAAATATTGATTATGGGTATCTGTTTATTAGGTAACATTTTGTTGCTATAGCCCTACCCAAAACGTTTCAGGTAATGGATCGTAGATCAGCATGCATCTTAATCTTTCCAATATTGTTATGATGTATCTTTATGCAAGTCCATTCTTTTTCGGAGTTCCAGTCCATGTGAAGTCTCTTTGCATTCCACTTTCCTTGCAAAAACATATTAAATTCTTCTGCAACATATTCAACCATTGTTAGTTCTATTTTAGTTTTTACCTTGTTACTTGTCCTTGAAAGTCCAAAATGCATCATACTTATGCTTTATAATGTATACCCTGACTAATCTTGATAAGTCGTCAATGATAGTCATGAAATACTTGTTTCCTCCATGGGAGTTGACTCTTCATAGGTCCCACAATTCCGAGTGTATGTATTCAAGCCTTGCTTGAGTTCTCTGAGTGGCTTATTTGAAACTATCTATACATGCTTTACCGAGGACACGTTCTTCACAAAAATCAAGATTCCCTAACTTATCAACTCCAAATAAACCTTATTTTGATAGTTCAATAATATAGTTTTTTCACTTACATGTCCTAACCTCAAATTGCATAATTTTGTTTTCTCGTATATTTTTTATATGACCGGGTTAGCTTGGCCTTGTATGGCTGTTTGGTGAGATGATATAAACCATGTGTCCATTTTTCTTTAATTACAATTAAACTTCCTTTATAGACTTCTAATGTTCCATTTTTGAAGTTGAACGAGAAACCTTGTAGATCTAGTGTGCCTAAGAAAATTACATTTATTTTCAAGTCAGGATTGCATCTCACATTTTTTAGAGTTATTACCACTCTGTAAACATCCTTATTTTTATGTTTCCATAGTCGAGTGCATTGCATGGCAGATTTTTTAACAGTAAGATAGTTTCACCAACTTCTGTGATCAACTCATCAAATCAGTGCTTTCTTGGACACGTTAGGTATGTACAACCATCATTGCGTGTGGTAACTCCCAGATCTTGTTGCGTCAAGAACCAATTGATCATCCTTTTGATTGCTTTGTGTTTTTTCTGCGATATCCTTCCTCATCTGACCTTTTTCCTTATTGGTGTTGACATGTTTCTTCTTGTCCCACTTACCTCTGATGTTTAGACCTTTAGTTGTAACTTGATAGTTGGTTTTGACTGAAGATCTTTAAATTTGAGAGTTGATTGTACTTCTTTTAGGCAAAGAGATTCGCTATTGTACTCAATTGCATCTAGTTTGATCGTGTACAACTTTGGGAGTGCATTAAGGACAAGGACATCTTGATCTTCATCTCCCACTACAGCTCCATTATTAGCAAGGTCAATTATGATCTTGTTAAATTTGTCAAGACTCTCGTTGATCGTCTCGTCTTCGTAAATCTTGAAATTGTACATCCTTTCAGATACATGTGATTTTACATAGACTTTGTAATGTAGAGCGATTCTGGTTTTTCCCATACTGATGTTGCAGCCTTTTCTTTTGACATTTCTCTGAGAATTCGATCTCAAAGGTGAAGAATCAAGGTGTTGTGTGCAAGTTTTAGTATGTCATATTCTTATGTTGATGTTAGAGAAGGTGAGAATTATTTTTCTCCTCTTAGAGTCTGGACAATTTTCATATGAATAAAGATCGCTCGCATTCTTTGATGCCAGAGGGTAAATTGTCCTTATTGTCAAAGTGATCAATCTTCATTTTGCCAAATCTCATTGTCTTGTTCCTCTAATACCAATTGTAGTGTTATTTTCACGAGATGATAAAAAAAAAAAAATTAGACCTGAATCACATGCAAACGATTTCAACCTTGAAGCGGTAATGAAAAGAAAAATGAAAACACGTAGAATTTTATCCCAGTTTGATCAACATGATCTACGTTTAGTCTGAGAACAACGTCATTACTTCAACATATTACAGACTTATCATATCAACTCTTATAAAAAATACCTCGTTGATAATTTCTCATTTTAAGCCTTTCTACCACAATGGAATGTATATCTATATAGGGATAAAGAGGTATATACCCTTCTATAGTATCTAGTTTGCAAAATACCCAATATTTTGAAACATTTGGTTAATACCCAGTTGTAGAAATTAACGCAAATTACTGGACTGTTTTACCCTTTCCGGTTTTGTAATTGTTTGATAATTATTTCCGAAAATTAACGAAATTAAAGCCGGATATTTTGTAAACAGATTGACTCAAAATTCTCTCTCCAAATTAATAGCCGGATATATTGGAAAATTAAAGAAATTAATGAAAGACATTATTTTGGGCGGGAGAAATAGTTTTGGAAAGTTGATATATAGCAAATCAACACTCTTAAACTCTAACCCATTATACACTCAACTGACTCACTCTCTCTCTCACTCCCACCGAAACTGACCCTTCTATCTCTCACTCAGCTCATTCAAACCGAAAAAAATTTCTCTCACTAGAAACCGATTCACAACTCTCTCTCTCTCTCTCTCTCTCTCTCTCTCTCTCTCTCTCTCTCTCTCTCTCTCGCTCGATCTCAGATTCGTGGTAGGTTTTATTCTTCTTTTTCAATATCATTATTTCGAGTTCTTATCTCATCCTTCATCTTCTTAACCGGAATTCTTTTTACAGGTTAAACAATAAAGAAACGAATTCTGGAAATTTAGGGTTTTCAAGTTTCGTCAAATCTATAAACTCTCGGTAAGTATCTATTTTTTTATAGTTCCATTGACATGCATGCAAATCGATATTGTAGGAGGATAATCATGGAAACTGTTTCAAATAAGTAACAGTTTAATACTCTGATACGTAAAAATTAACAGAAATTAACCCGGTCTGTTATGCAACAGTTTAAAATAAAATCGAGAATAATATTGAAATATTTAATATTTAATTGTTCATTTGACTAATTCAAATTAAAGATATTCATCAATACAATTGTTCATTTGACTAATTCAATTAAAAGATATTCATCAAAACATTAATTAACAATGGAATTTGAATTCCATAAAAACAGGAAAATAAAAACAGCAAAGGATTAAAAGTCAACTTGTATACAAATTAACGCAAATTAACTACTAAATCGAGTCTGTTTAAAAGAGCAATTAATTACGGAAATGAAATAACAATAAAATCATACAAAATCGATTGTTAATTTATTTGGCTAAAGTTGACTATATCAAAAAGATATCACTCCAATAAATAACGATTTCAAATAAGAGAGTTGAAAATTATAACAACTTCCCGAAATCTCAGGTAATATGCGTTAATTAAGTCCCGAAATCTCATATAAAGATGTGCGTGAATATAAATTAACACAAATTAACTAATACTTCATGAGTCTAATTTGTAACCGACTTTTTATAAATATAGCAATTAATGATTTATGCATTTATCTGAATGAAATATATATGAATAAAATTAAAGAAAAAACAAAATGGTTTATGCATTTATTAGTTGACTAATTCAAAATCATATTAACAGAAATAAAAAAAAACTGTCGCAGTTTTAAATAAAGAAAATTAAAACTAATTTCCGAAAATTCTGGTTAATTTCCGTTAATTACAAACATACGGAAAGTAAAAAAAGGGCAAAAACGGAAATGCAACTACTTAAAAATATGCCACGTAAGACTAATTGGGTAGATTTTAAACATTTGCAAAACATTGGGTATTTTACAATTGCAACGTTTCATGTGGCTTAGTTAGAGCAATTCTTCATTTTTCTTCTCCATGTCATTTATTATTAACGCCCCTCTATTTATATAAAATAGAGGAAAAGTTACCACAAGCTTATCCTCAAGTCATAAGTCCTAACCGATTACACTAGCCTTCCAACGATTGACTTTTTTGTGCCTGATAGTCGAGTCTGATATTGATCCGATGGTTGTGGTCAATAATCTCAACATGAATTAGATCAACACCTTTCATGCATAATATCAGGTCTTGTTTCTTTCACAAACCAGTCTCATTTACCACAGAAGACCTTGAAACTCATTTTAGCACACCACCCCAGTTTTTGTTCCAGATAATTTTGTAGACCAAGAAGGCGGATTGAGCATATTATCCCTCCTCATCTATTTTTTGTGTAATGATCAGATTTTATGCTAGAAAAGATGTAACTGCGTTGTGTTTGTCTTCCCATTCACCTAAGCAGGCATCTCCACCGCCATTTAAGGAAATTATTTAAAAAATTAGAATTGTTCTAATTAAGCTAATCTGAACGTCATAACTGCACTTATCGACTCTTTTCATTTTCTTTAAAAATAGCCAATTTTGATGATGTCTGAGAATTGAAAAGTTGCATTTACATTTACTCTCGACTATTTTAACATTATTTCATTATATATATTATGTTATAATTAGTAATTATATATAGTAGGTTCTAAGTAGTCATTATCTTATCAAAATCATTGGTAATTAATATAGTTGAATTCAAATTTTGAATCTCTAATTAGAAATAATAGATTGTATTTCAAATTTCGAAATTTAAAAATTCTCGTTTTCTTTTTGCAATTTTAAAATTTACGTTCAATTCGGTTAATTTTTTTAAATCTATATGGTTTATAAATAGAAATTGTAATTTTCCCGATTGTATGTCTTATTTCTATATATCACCATAATCATTTTAATGTTTAAATTTTAGCGAGATATATGTTGCATCTCAAAAAATTCAGATCCATTTGTCTTTTCTTTAAATTTTTTGTTCTGGGTTTCTTCTCATCCTCGTCGTATCCCGCATAAATAATATATTAATTATGGTTAATTTTGTATTGCGATTTATGATTTTACAATTCCAAATTTGTATTTCGTAAATCCATCAATACTGATGGTCTGGGATATCTCCCACGCGTTCCATAACGCACGGCCATTCCCGGTGATAGCCTCATTTCTTCTTGTCCTCCCGGAATACAAATTAACAAAATGTAAATTTACAACATATTACAAATTTAAATAAAATAAAATAATACCGGGTTGTAACCCGAAAATAATCCTAGGGCCAAATAGAATAAGGATCCATCAATAAAACGCACATACATTCACAAATGTAATTCGTACAAAAACGCCAACACATAAAATCGATTTTAATGACAATTATGGCTCTGATACCATTTGTTGAAATTAAGTTAACAATTAACCTAATTAATTATGAAACATATCAATATATGGCGGAAATTTATAATTCAATTTAACATGTTAAAACGTTTTAAAACATATTCAATAACCATGTCATTAAATCTAATCTACCATGTCAATAAATTTCTAAACATATTAATAAATTCATTCAAACATGCAAACGAGTGATCTAAAATTTATAACAATCCTACAATGATTATTATGTTCAGATCCAACTCGTTTTTAGGAGACTTACCGTGGGTTCGGATCTGCGAGAATCAGCCTCGGGGTGTGCGTCCAAGTTCACGGCCGAAACTCCTTCCCACGCGCGTCTAGGATGTCACGAAATCCGTCCTCGCTCCGTTGCTCCAAAAAGTGGCCGGCCCCGTGGATTAAATATCACTCAAACAACCACAAGATGAATCAATGATAATTCTTTAGGAGTTTTTAGGAGATCAAGAGGGTGGGCTCTTTGTGGATTAAACATTACTGTTTTACCCCTGAGTTATTATTTCACCAAGTCCTATGTTATTTATGAACGAGAAAAACATAAAGTGAGATGTTTCAACATGTCGCATGTTTTATTTCAAAAAATTCTTTATTCGATGAATATCATGCCTAGTTTATTCGCTAACGCTCTCATAACAGATAATGGTGTGATACTAATGTCTTAACATTTTTTCAACACAAATTCCATATCTGTGAATCACATATTTCAACGAAACAGTATTATGACACCAACCGTCGGGTCAATGAAACTTCACTTAGCCATTTTCCATTGACAAATCAAATGTCATAAGGTGTTACAAGAAGATATGTACTCACTTCAGGATTTATGTAATTACTAAAATACCCCTCGTATGTGAGTTTGAGGTTTCGAGTGATTAAACGGTTTGTCTCGAACTTCAAAACTTCACAAGTCTTGTTCAATATCTTCATTAAGATATCAAGAATGAATTACAGAGTCACAACTCTCCATATCACAAGATAAGATATCCTTTAATTCATTCTAACAATAATTACTAAGAGTCGATTATCCTATCGATCTTTAGATTGCAAACTATTATTTAAACTAGTCATAAGAAAGTAACTTGTCAAGCCTTTACTTAGCACTTATTTCGTTGATGACAGTTTCAGAGCGTAGACATTCATGCATAAACACAATCTTAAATAAGAATGGATATTCAATTTTTATTTAAATTCAAAACAAAACAAATACAAAAGTATTTAATATCAAAAATCTCCTTTGTGGGCATAAATGCCAACATTCGCTTCTAATTAGAAGCGACATTTTAGCTTTAGAAGCGGTAACAATAACAATGCAATAACAATAGAATTGGTTAAATTGCTTTGTCCAGTTTTTCCCAAGCTCGTTTTTTTTGCGACGTTTTTACCAAGCTAATCGATATTATCATCCTCATAGACCATCGTGTTTCCAACTTATCGTTGATACCTTACACACAAAGCAGACCTGGGATCTTTAATCCAGAAAACACTACTACAAAATATACCTTTAGAAGCGACGGGGGGAATTAGAAGCGATTAGTCACTTCTAATTAGAGGTGACATTTTAGCGTTAGAAGCGACAAGTCGCTTCTAACGTAAACACCCCGATTTCTCTCAAAAAAAGAATATTTTTTACTTTCAGAAGAGCCGACAAGGCACGATCTCATTTTTTGAGTATCGTCATGCTCATGTATGTATATTTTCATTCGATTTCAAATTACATAAGTTATATATTATAGTTATAATGTGTTAATTGCAGCGGGTGGGAGAAAGCAGGGAGATGCTAGGGCCGCTCGGTGCGTGGGAGAGGATGCACACGACTCCCAATGGTCAGTGGACCACGCCTGCTACTGGAGAGTATCATGTAAGTATATATGTTATTGTAAATTTTACCTTTATAATTGTTGTTATTAATAATTAATTTAATTTTTGTTGTGTATGTATGCTTGGATAGTAGCTCGGGTGGGTGATCTATAAGAACAAGCTCGGGAGTCGGGACGTGAGGTGAACTTGACTAGTTTGGAGGAAATTGCTATGAGCGAAGTCCGGGACGCGACGTGATTGGGCTACAAGAATTGGGCCACAAATTTCACGTTCGGGTATGCTTGAAGCCCAAGCCCACGACAGCTCATCGTCTTCTGTAGGGAACGAGAGTTCGAAGTCGTCCTCTGACATGGAAGAGAAGTTGGCGGCTCTCCAAGGAGTTGTGTTTGACATGGCCGCTGGATTGAGCCAGACCCCGAACTTCAATCCGGATCCCGTGTTTAGGGCGACTTTGGACTAGTACATGACCCAGTTCGGATCCAATGTAGGCGCTTCGGGTTCGCAACAGAGAACATATCGACCTTCGACTCCCACAGACACCGAACGAGACGAGCCTCCACACGGACCCTGGCGGCAGACGCGCAGGACGAGGACGTGGACGAGGATGATTGTAATTTATTCCAAGTTTTAGACTTATCAGTTTACGTTTATTTATGAAATTATCGACTTTCGATTATCTTATTATCGGTTTCCGCTTATGTTATTACCGACTTTAGACTTTGTTTATGTTATTATCGACTCTCGATTATGTTATTATCGACTTTTGATTATATATATTTTATGTTTAATTTGATTTCAATTAGTAAATTTCAATATTATTAAGTTTAATTATATTTTATAATAATTTTAATTAAATAATAATATTATTTAATTAATTAATAAAAATAAATCGAATAATAAATTTTTAAAAAAATATGTTTTAAATCTTTAGAAGCGACAAGTCGCTTCTACAAATATGGCAGGTAACAGTTAGAAGCGATTAATCGCTTCTAAACTCACTTCAAAACATGGGGGTAATATTTAGAAGCGACATGTCGCTTCTAAATGTTACCCGCCATATCTTCGCACACTTTTTTGGCAATTTTCGGGACACTTAGAAGCGACAATAGAGGCGACATGTCGCTTCTACATTTATCACTTCAAAACATTAGAAGTGACATTGTCGCTTCTAATGTCGCTTCTAAAGCCTAATTAGAAGCGATTTTTAGGATTTTAGAAGCGACTTTTGTCGCTTCTAAAAGCCTTTTTTATCCTAACGAAAGCACCGAAGTTTGGAAAGCTACTTAGAGCAACTTCAATCGAGCTCTATATTAGTTATTATTGCTTTTGACCCCTTCAATTGAGCTCTATATTCAACTTTATTATAACGTTTCACATAAAATGTATGCAGTGTTGCGCTACATGCGGCGCAACATTGTTCACTATAATTTTTATTTTTTTGCAGTCTTTTTATTTTATATAATTAATCTATGACCCAAATTAGATAACTGTTTAATATTTATTCTTAAACTTGTCTAAGTTATCTAAAATTTATTATTTTGTATAATTTAAAAAATAATAATAATATGAAATGAACAAAGATTTTTGCACATTGCAAAACAAAATTAAATACCAAAGATTTTTGTTGTATTATAATTTTATTTTATTTGTGTTTGTATTGTAGTTTTATTTCATTTGTGTTGTGTTATAATTTTTATTTTATTAAATGTGAGTTATTTTTTTAGTAATTTAAATAAGATGATTTAAGTAGGAAGTGTGTAAATATAATATAAAAGAGAATGAAAATAAAGTAAGAAATGGAATTCGATTGGAGATAATGGAATTCGATTGGAGATGATATAGTGTTTATTTAAAAATAAAATACAGTCGAAAATAAATAATTTATTGAAAATAGTCTTAATACCTAAAAAACTGAAAGACCCAAATTTACGAAGCAAAACACTCGAACGGCTAAGAAAAACCCCAGATTTACCAAGCGAGAAAAACACCCGCTACAACTCAAAAGTCGCACTCCCTAATAAGAGCAGGTGGGTTTTCAGAAACGACACTATCTTCCTCGCTAGGACCGGAAAAGTATTATTTTTATCGTAATTATTTGTGGGCTTTTGGCTTATATGAGCCCGGCCCAAAGCGTGTCCGTACGAAACAAAATTCTTGAAAGAACGAGTGAGCAGAGTCGTTTTTGCGAACAAATAATGCAGCGAAGAGTGTCGAAGCTCGTGGCGATCTCAGCCTCAACAATCCTCAACCACCACTATTGTCCTTCTTCCTCCGTCTCAGTCCGCTCTCTCGCGACTTCGTCGGCGCAGTCGAGCCTCCGCAGTTTAGCGGCCGAGAGAGCGGTTCCCGGTGAGTTCTCGAAATGGAATTCGATCGGTCGCTTCAGGACCTACAGTTTCGCGTCTGGTTTCACGCCTTTGCAGCGAAAGCCCTTGGATTCGATCATGGACCTCGACAGGGTTAAGGATCGCTCCGCTGAGGATTTGGCTTCCGCCTGGGACGATGTAAGTCCCCTCTCTCTCTCTCTCTCTCTCTCTCTCTCTCTCTCTCTCGTTTGTTAATATCACTTGTTCTGAAAACTAATATTTTTTTTAGGAATATAGTATTGATAGGGATCGCGTTGAAATCGCTTATGCACTTTGATAATGCCTGGGACGATGTCATTCCTATGTTCTAGCTTTCCTTGCGTCTTTCGATCATGAATATTGGTTCTTGTAGCTATCTGATTTGCTCTCAGATTTTCATTAAGTTCAATTACAAGCTGCCAGATGACCGCTTGTTCTTGGGACAGTGATGGCGTCGAACTTGCTAGTACAATCAAAGCGATAATGCCTGATTTTTGGATGTTTCAGTATCATTTGGGGCGAGGACATATCGGGACATCCATGAAGGCAAAGCTTTATTATTTATTGGAGCAAAGAGCGGCGAGTTGGTAGAATCATGAGTGTCTCTTTCTGCTTTTCGTTTCTAGTAGCTTTGTTCATTGAATCATTGCTTTGTGGTCGCAGCCGGTACTTTGTCGTCCCTCTTTGGAGAGGAAGCGGCTACACCTCAATGTTTGTTCAAGGTTTGACTTAAATTCTCACAAAATTAATTTAGCTGAAAACTTGGTATATATACTGCTCGGATTCCAGATTTGCCATAAAATAGGATTTGGCTGGCTAAATATAAATAATTAAATAAAGCATAACTAATTTAGCAAAAAAAACTAATTTATTCATATATTTATTTACAACATTCTGACCTATATGTATCGAAATGTGTATTTACTGTGAATGCGCTAAAATATGTTCTCCGAGCTAGTTGATCAAATACGGGTTAAACTCAGATGCTAAAGAACATTTAAGAAATAGCTCGTGTTATCTTTCCTGCTAGTTTTGGTGATTAAACTCGGGCGCAAACAATATGTTGGCAAAGTAGGTCTTGTTAGTCTTTTGAACAAGTACTTGAAACGGAAGCATACATGGCATTGGCTCGGTTAAAATGAGAGTGACATTTGATCCTATGGTCTTGGGTAAAACTCTTCAAAATATGTTTTCCATGCTGGTTTCGGTGATCTGTAAACTTTTTTGGGTTAGACTTGGTGACAAAAAATAGTTCGTAGATAAGTAGCTCGTGTGTTTGGCATTTGGTTGAACAAGTTGCTTCTAATGTGATCGCAGTGCAAATGCCGCACATGATTATCACCGGACTTGAAGACTACAAAGCAAGGGGAACGCAGGCGTCCCCGTACTTGACCGTAACTTACTACACGGAGTTTGCAGAGACCAAAGACATTGTTCTCGTTCGCGGTGACGTCGTGTTCGCAAGCAAGCTCAGCGACTCCGAAGCCGAATGGCTTCTCGAGACCACTCAGTCTTTTTACTTGAATGATACCCGCCATAAGCTCGTCGAAACATTCAATAAAGAAACTCGGGATTTTGAGTTCAATGACGTTCTCAAAATACTAGAGATGCCGGGACTCTGATTATCCTTTTCTGAAATACAATTCTTGGTTGAAAAGGCACTGTGGCTCTTTTTCTTTAAATGGTTTTTAATCTAGTTTTAGCAGTCCTAACGCCTAATGTAATTTACTTCTCCAGTGGCTCAAGATTTTTTCCCTTAATTTAATGCAGAAATATTATAGATATGTGATCGCTTCTCTCCGTAGTTTAGGTCTACATTTGGGGAATCAAAATGTTAGTTCAGTGATCTATACTCACACCAGACTATGGATTATCATTATATTCATAATATGCGGTGCTTTTAGGTTCTTTATTTCTCTACTTTGTTGCTTATATAAATGTTTTGTTGAATCTATGATATTACAAAATGCATTTCCTAGTTTTCGTGGCATTTACATAAACCAACCAACCAGTTACATTACAGTAAAAGGAAAGAATCGGACAAATTGCAGAATCCGACCAAAGCAATGGGTTCATTAAATATTCTCCAACTCAAACATTGATTTTGTCAGAGCATAAAGTGGTAGTCAATTTGGTGCGCTCGTAGTAAACCGGGTTTGAAGAAATTTGACAAAGTCGCCGCATGATTAAACCGAGCCTAATATGTTTGCTCGCAGCATATGCCAACACGCAATACATTTGCCTCAAATAGTCACTTAGAGGAAATGGCAAACGTTGGCAGAATGATCCATAGAGAAAGAGACAATGAGGCAATAGAAGAAATAGAATAATAATATTAGTTAATTAGCAACAACAATAATAATATTAGACGAAAAAGAGACGAAAAGGAAGAACACCGAGACCGTTCAACGGTTTCCAATATTGTCCTCCCACTATGTGGGACATTGTGAGCAATTTGCCTCTTACAATATAACGGTGGACGAGAAAAACTCTTAACACTAAAAAAAACTTCTCCGATGAAGCAAAAACATGTGGCTGAACTGACCTCGAATTACAAAAAACAATGAGAAAGCAATTTCAAAGTGGAGAGATGGAAAATAGAATTATGTTAGAATGAGAGTGAACGCCTCTATTTAAAGGCTTTAGCTTCGGTTTGAAACCCAAAGAAACATGTTTTCAAACCAACATAAAAACGTTCAAGCTAAATGTATTTTAATGGCCTTAATACCACTTAACTTCAGCCAGCAAAACCGTATTTTTAATGAACCTAATTTCGCCCAGAAAACGTCCATATGACCGTTTTATGCATGCACATTTGCATTTTAATTTCCAAAATAATATCAACAGTAATTGTGGAATTATCGTCTGGAAGTGAGATTTGTAATAAAAATATCATAATTATGACAAACAAGGCCGAAGGCTCAAAAGAGTCAAAATTTCCAGGACCCAAGACCCTAGCCCGAGCATCGCCCGACTCGGCACAATACGGCGGCGGTGTGTGTATGTGCGTGCTCGAGAGGTTAGAGCTAACTCGCCCACACTCTCCTCTCTTGACGTGTTTATCCTCTTAAGGAAGAGGTTATTAGATATACACTTTACAATCCACTTACCCAACTTATGTGAGATTTTTACTACTCTTCACATTCACTTTTCTAAAATACATGAAAAATGTGACTTTTAAGTATACTTATATCATCAATTTTTCATTCACAATAGACATAATTTTAACACATCAATACTTCAAAAAATTGACTAAACATTTGGCTGCGAATGTCAAATTGTGTGGTCGCGGTGTGAGATAAAAAGTTACTCGCCAAAGATAAGGCAATGTATACATCAATATCAAGTTTTAAATGACATACGTTTAACAAGATTATTCAGGATTGTTATTCTAAAAAAAAAACAAAACTTTATCTCCGTACAATACCACCAACTTCTCACGTACAACACTAAACCATCTCACGCCGGCGGTAGATCAAAGTTTTTGCTCTATTTTACAGGCTCCCCGAAGCTCGTTAAAGCCTGAGTCATCTTCCTTTGCGACCATGGACGAATTTGCAACAAATGGAACAAGATGGGCTTCGAGGATGAAGATGGAGCCACCAATTTTGAAGTTGACGATGAAGTCATCTCCTCCAGGAAGCTCGACCTCTCCGAGTACCAGTTAGGGCGCCTGCACCGAACCAAAGATTACAACCACAATGTCCTCAAGGCTGTTGTGGCGAAATTGTGGAAACCTAGAGGTAAACTTACCATTACTGACATGGGTGATGGCATACTCTGTTTTCACTTCGAACTAAGGTCGGACAAAACTAGGATATGGGAAGCCAGTCCCTCGTGCTTCGACAAGTCCTTGTTCATCCTACGCGACCATGAGACAGAAGCGACATCCTCCGACGAGTTCAAACGAGCTAACTTCTGTATTCAGATTCACGGGATGCCAATAAAACTCCGATCAGCCCAAATGGGTGAACTGATTGGAGAAAAGATTGGCAAAATGCTAAAAATAGGCCTGGATAAGAAGGGGCAAATCTCTGGCGAATTCATCAGAGCTAGGGTGTCTATCGATGTTAGCTGTCCTCTGGCCAGAGGTATTCTCACCAAGTTTGACTCATCTGGATATAAAACTTGGCTCAGCTTCAAATATGAACGATTACCCGACTTTTGCTACGCCTGCGGAAAAATTGACCATGTGATTGGTGACTGCCCGGAGAGCCAAGTCACTAAACCCTGCAAGATGAAATTTGGCCCGTGGCTCCGAGGAGACCCACCACAGCGTGCGTTGCTGGCTCTGGTAGGTCCAAGGTCACTCCTGGTGCATCCATGCTCAATCACCACCGCCCCAAGAGAGAGGTTAGTTCATCCAAGGTTTAAAATACCGACGGTTACCGCTGGTATACCGCCGGTATACCGCAAAAATCAACTTCTCGGTAAAAAACCAAGAGTTACCGTTCAAGTTTTATAATACCGGTCCAAAATATCGCCAATTTACCGATTTTTACTGAGCTAATTTGATTAGTTATAAAATCCAAATTATCGCTAAATTACCGATTTTTACCGATCACCACAGTACATTTTTTATACTTACCGACAATAGTGTTATAAACTTAATTTTTTTTTTTGTAATTTTGATTATGGATTAAAATGTTATTACGGAATTGTGATTTTTGATTTTGAATATAAGATTCTTAATTAATAATTGATTTTGAATTTATAATCTAAAGTTGTGAAGTTGATTATACATTGTGAATAAAATTAGATTATGGATTATGGGATTGTAATTTTTTATTTTGAATATAAAATTCTTAATTGGTAATTGATTTTGAATTTATAATATAAAGTTGTGAATTTGATAATGTATTGTGGATTACAAATTGATTATGAATTATGGAATTGTGACTTTTGATTTTATATATAAGATTGTTAAATGATAATTGATTTTAAATTTATAATATAAAGTTGTGAACTTGATTATGGATTATGGATTTGAATTTGATTATGGATTTTGGAATAGTGATTTTCGATTTTAAATTTATAGTATAAAGTTGTGAAAGTGATAATAGAATTGTGAATTTTGATATTGCATATATAATATAAAGTTATGATTTTGAAATATATAATTGTTAATTTTGTATCTTATTTGAATTAAAATATAAGATTATGATTATGAAATATGAAATCGTGAATTTTAATAGTGAATTTTAATTTAGAATATAAGATTATGATTTTTAAATATGGAATTGTAAATTTTGATATTGAATTTGAATACAAAATTGTGATTATAAAATATGAAATTGCGAATTTTGATATTAAATTTGAATTTAGAAATTTAGATTATGAATATATGTATATTTTGAATTTTATAAATATATGTTTTATATGATATTTGTCGGTATACCTGTCGGTATTCGGTATACCTTTGATAACTTGTCGGTATAATCGGTAGTCGGTAAGAATCTTTTTATAGAATACCCATCGGTATACCCATCGATATGCGGTTATCTCTAAAAATCAGAACCTCGGTAGCGCTATCGGTATCGGTAATTTAATCCTTGAGTTCATCAACCCAGAGAAATCGAAGAAACCTTACCAGGACCGCAAGAAGCATCCTCAACCGGCGAACCACTCTCAAGCCTCGCCTCTTTCCACACCGACGACAAAGCAAGCAAATTCTGGAAGCCCCGACTCCTCGAAAACTTCGCAGCAACCACGGAGATCTCCGTCAAACTCCTGAACGAATCCCAAGGTTTCTACATCGACTGCTCCTTCCTCAAGATCTCCTCCTCCACCTTAGCCGATCCATATGGAAGTCAACTCCGCATTCGATGTTCCTCTGCACCCCCCAGAAGCTGCTCTCTCTTCGGCTCCGGAGACCTGCAAGGCAAAAATCCCGGTGAGTGTCAGCTAATTCTTCCCTGAGTCCCGCACGTTGGCGAATCCTCCTCCGGTGGAAGCGCGTACAGCTCAATCTCAATCTCCACCTCCTCCCTGGCCCAAACTAGATGCACGGAGTACGACTCTGAACGCGTCAGCTCTGCCTCCTCTAGAGAAAGGACGGGGCAACGGTCAGAAACAATTGCCAAGGACTACAACCAGGAAAAGTAGAAGGCATGTACGATGAAGCGTTAGACAGATCTTCGACAATGTCATGGTTGGTTTCGAGGCTCTCCATACGATGAAGCGAAAAATGCTTCGGAAATGGAAAGTGTGCGGCTCTCAAGCTTGACATGGCGAAGACATTCGACAGGGTCGAGTGGGTCTACTTTGAGTCGATGATGTTGAGACTGGGGTACAGCACGCAATGGGTACACCTTATCATGAGATGTGTCACCTCAGTCAGATTTGCTATCAACATCAACGGCTCCACCCCAGGTAGTGTGACTCCTTTCAGAGGCCTCCGCTAGGGGGACCCTCTCTCTCATTTTTTTATTACTCTTTTGTTTTAAGGGCCTGTCGAGGCTATTTCGGGCGAGCGAGCGAGGTTTCTGGAGCGATTTCAGGAGTCCGATTCCGGAATCTCCACGTGTCTCATCTTCTCTTAGCAGATGACAGCATGGTTTTCTGTCAGGCAAGACCCGACGAGTGCGAGAGGATCACAGACATTTTACGGACTTATTCTGAGGCTTCGGGCTTGATGGTGAACTTTCAAAAGTCCAATGTCTGTTTCGGTTCGGATATTAGTGAGGAGGAGAGGGAAGTTTTAGCCCAGACCCTTGGTGTCAAGAGGACTGAGTGCCACGAGCGTTACTTGGGTCTTCCCGCTTTTACCGTGTGTGACGGAGCTTTTTGGGTTTGTGAGAGACCGTGTGTGGGAAAATATTAAGGGTTGGAACGGTCTCTCTCTCTCTCAGGCCGACAGAGATGTACTCATTAAGTCCGTCCTTCAAGCGATCCCCAGCTACGTGGCCTCTTGCCACAGGATCCCGATGTGTTTGATTAGGGACATTCATTCGGCGATTGCCAAATTTTGGTGGGGTGGCTCAGCGTCGAGAAAGATTCACTGGTGCAAGTGGGAGGACCTCACGAGACACAAGTCAGAGGGCGGGATGGACTTCAGAGATCTGGAGAGGTCGAACCAAGCGCTTCTGGTTAAGACCGTCTGGAAGTTTCTTAGGAAACTGAATAGTGTGGTAGGTCGAGTTTACAGACAGAGCTACTTCCCTGACGGCGATATTATGACAGCTCATTCGGGCTCGTACTGCTCTTCCATTTGGTGCAGTCTTCTGTGGGGTCGTTAGATTATTCAGCCTGGTTTGAGATGGAGGATCGGGGACGGGGAGTCTGTGCTGGTTATGGGCGACAACTAGGTCCCTAGGGACAGGCCGGCCACCTGGACTAATCCTCCTTGGATTCCCCCTAACATTCGAGTTAATGAGCTCATGAGACTCGACAGTAGTTGGGACGCCGATCTTATCACTGCGATGTTTGGGGAGGAGGACGTTGCGGCGATCCTGAGCATCTCGAGTGGCAGTGAGGGTATCCCTGATGTACGTCGCTGGCACTTTACTGAGGACGGAGAATACTCCGTCAAGAGCAGTTACCGTGTTGCGATGGAGAGAATCAGAACTCCGACCGTCAGCTCTTCAGATCCGACAGTGATAGAGAGGTGGTAGTCGAAGCTCTGGCAGCTGAGAGTTCCTCCCAAGGTGAAGCTCTTCTGTTGGCGAGTTTGTTTAGGCTAGATCCCGGCCAGAGCAGTCTTAGCCAAGAAGAGAATCACCTCTGACGACAGTTGCCATGTTTTTCAAGAGGCGAGTGAGACAGTTTTCAACGCGATTTGGGGTTGCAGGTGGAGCAGGAGAGTTTGGAAGGAGGGGGGCTTTGGCCACATCCTTCCGCTATTTAGAGATGGCGACGCGTTTACGCTATCCTTAGATCGACAGATATCCTTTAGGTTTGTTCCCATGAGCTTTTCATTACTATTATTTGGGAACTTTGGAACCACAGGAACAATGTCCTTGTCGGGAGACCAGCCTGGAATCAGCCTCAGCTAGTCCAGTGAACGGTGGGCTTCGTTGAGGAGTACAGAGTGGCCACGATTGGAGAGACTCAGACGACCGCGAGGGTGACCACGACCCCCAGATGGACCCCCCCAAGGGACGGGACCCTCTCGATTAATGTTGACGCGGCACTAGCTCACGACCGTGGAGAATTCAGTGTTGTTTGTATTGTTCGAGACCACACTGGAGAGGTGACCGCCTCGCGTACACTTTTCTTGGCTAGGGGGTTCTCCCCCCAGCTTGCGGAAGCGTACGTTGTCCTCTGTGGCATAGAGTTAGCCCGCAGCGTCGGCAGTTAGAGAGCGGAGATCCAGTCTGACTGCTTGGGGTTGGTGAGGATGATCGATGAGGGCGCGACGCCTGCGACAAAGCTCGGGGCGATCTTGCACCGCATCTTCAGAGAGGTGAGGGAGCTTGAGGATTTTAGCATTATGCATATTTCTCGTCTTTGTAATGTCGCAGCGCACAATCTTGCGCACTATGCGGTTAACCATCACTCGTCTTCGACCTGGCTGAGTTCAGTCCCGCCTTGTTCACAAGAGGTCATTAGAGCCGATGATCGCGAGTTGAGGTCCCGCACGACCACCTAGCGTCTTTGTTGTTCGAGTTTGTGGTATTTTCATTTTCAGTGCTTTCTATTTCGATTCTTATCTATGTAACCACGGTTTTCCTCCGCCATACGTGAGAGCTTTTATGATATTTTGTGGCACCGACCACGCTTCCTAAAAAAACAAGATTATTCAGGATGTATAAAACTTTTTCATTTAAAAAATACGTGATATATATATAATAAAGAAAATAGTTTTTCACTTCTACTATCGAAACTCCTGACTTTTCAAGACGGTCAATCTGGAGCCTCGTCAAACAATATAAGTCAAGTCGACCCCATATTTTTTAGACAAAGTATAATACTTTGTTTCCATCGATCAATCATTTACTCATATCAAATCTCAAGGCTTTATTAGATTTATGAGTTATGTACTTAGCGGAGTACAAATCATGTCTAGGAAAGGCTTGAGATCCGATATCCTAAAATGGTTTCTCTAAGAAAAGGAACAAATGATAGCCATAATAGCATCAAGGAAGTATACCGTTGCCTTAACCTCGAATATCTGGTCGAGTCACGGCAAGATGAATTACATGTGTTATAGTGCATAACATAGACGATGATTGAACCTTAACAAACGTATCATCGCGTTCCCTAAGGTAGAAGGGAATCATACAAGCAAAAACACCCTAGATATCATGGTTGGTGTTATAGAGGAGTGGGGTTTAACCGATGGTTATTGTATATAATAGCCCTATATATTATGAATTATTGCCCACGAGTGATAATAGAATCTCAAATGATTATTAAATAGAATTATGGTTTACTTTATTAGGGAATATGATTAGTGGGTTGAGTTCTAAAAATTAGAATCAATAACAGCTATCTTCCATAGTCTATGTACTAAACTAAGTCATGTGATGGGCACCTGACTTCGGACGGTGTGCTAAAACAAGGTCGATGACTGATATACGTTTGTAAAGCTATATCAAAAGTCATATATGTGGAACACATGAATGAAGGATGATCACTATGTGAGAGCATTCTACATTTGTGGTAAGTGTACAACCCGGACAGGCGTTGAAGTAGATGTGTCGTTTAAGGACTATTACGATGCACTAACCGAGGACACTATGATGGTCACAATGAGACTTGATCTAAATCCTAAAGTGATCATGGACACTAGATCATGTTTCTGAGCTCTTTGAGTCATTCGATAAAGGGTTATTCATTCTACTCACATCTTATGTCGTGGGGGTTTTATCAGAACATGATTCAAGTGGGAAGTGATTTACAGACACGGATTTCACCCTTCCTGAAAGAACTTTAATGTTCATTCACCTAAGGGTTGATTCCAGAACCGGTTGATTGAGCACACTTTCAACAATCCTTAGGGATGATATGTATCAAGAGAAGTATAACGGAAAAATTGACTTCGCTTGACACGGGATGATCCTGGAGGATCTTCGTAACGAACTGACTATATCAGTGGACACTCGTCTTGGTGAGTAAATATAATTTGAGTATTAAAGAAGGATTTAGTCTTAGATTACAAATTTGAGAATTGATAAAGACTAGACGAATCGATAAAAAAAGAGATTGGACTGTATCGTCTTTATTGCCGGGTTTGTTAAGCTTCTACTACTAGGTCCATAGTCCCCGATTCGGCTCTGACAAAGACGAATAAGAACTTTCGAATAATAATGTTTATCATTACTTAATCTCACTTGCTGTAATGGTGATAGACATCATTAATTTTGGAAAATAGTGTTAGAATCGATCTAGCATTTAATAATTGATTATCATATCATATATGGCGGAATACTTAAAAAACTATTTTCAAATGTATAAAACGATTTTACTACATAGAAAAAGTGCATGGACATGTTATTATTTAAAACACATAATAAATATGAAAAGAACTTAATACCTTTTTCTTGTCGCTTGATCCTTCAAGACCCTTCTCGGATGAAGATCCTTCGCCTCTCCTCGCTACTTCTCGTCATTTGATTCTCCAGCAACCACAAAAGTTTCTATCACAAGAGTCTTCGAGTGTATAAAGAGTTTAGTGAGTAGGCACTATTAAACAGAATGAATCAAGAACAAGTCTTGAATAAAGAGCTAATTTTCTAGATCAAGCAAGGATCTAGGTGTTGAGATTGATGCCCACAAAAGATATATTAGACATTATAAGTACATTTGTATTTCGTTTTCCTGAAACATTAAATCAAATTAAATATTCATTCTTGATTAAGTTAGTGTTTATGTATGTTTGCTACGCTATGAAACTGTCATCAATGAAAGGGATTCTAAGTACAGACTTGACAAGATACCCTCTTGTGACTAGTTTAAATAATCATTCGCAAGGGCAATCGAATTTTAGTATTGATTGTTTGAATGAGTTAGGATATCTTATCTTGTGATATAGAGAGTTGAGACTCTGTGATTCATTCTTGATGTCTTAAAGAAGACATTGAACAAGACATGCGATTCTCTGAAGCTCGAGATAAAACCGTTTAATCACTCAAAACTTCAAGATCACATACGAGGGGTATTTTGGTACTTACCTAAATCGTGAAGTGAATGCATAATCGATGTGACATAATTATGACATTCGATTAGTCAATGGTCAATAGCTAATTAAAGTTTCATCTGACCCGGCGGTTGGTGTCATAACGTTGTTTCATTGGATTATGTGGTTCACAGATACATAATTCGTGTTGAAACAATGCTGAGGCATTAGTATCAGACTATGCGTTGTTATGAGAGTCCGAATGAATAAACCAGGCCTGATACGAATAGAACATTCTTTGAATAAAACATGTGACATGTAAAGACATCTCATTTTATGTTTTTCTCATTCACAAATAACAAAGGAGTTAGTGAAATAATAACTCACGGGTAAAACGGTAATTTTACATTCTTCTGAGTTAATGTACACACAAAGGGTAATATTATAAAATACTTCGTGGACCGTGTGAAGAATTTTTTTGTCACATCAAACGGAAAATAAACGCATATGAACTTAGAGAGTTTCAATATTAGTCCTTTAGTGGAATCGACTAATAGTAAGAATTAAAAGTCGAAAAAAGTTTGTGAACTTTTGAGTCCGTGCTTTATTATAAAGCTTCGTTCATATGGGTCCACGATAGACTCTCGGACGAGATTTAGTGAAGTTGAACAATTGATTTTCTCATTGAATGTAAATTTTTATTTACATGAAGAAACTTATTTTCTAAGTAATTAAATAAATAATTGGTTATTTATTATATAAATTATTTAATGAATCATATTGTATAATTATATTGATCATAATACAATTTGATGATTCAAATAAATAAAAGATGAAAATAAATATTTTCTCGTTTCGTACTACTTTGAAGAGTATGAAAATAATTAATGATTTGTCATTAAATAAATGAGATGTTCTAAATTAATTAAATATTATTTTAGAAATAAATCAAATAAATTTTGAATAATATTTGAACATTTGGCCGGCCATATCTAGGGTAGAAATGGGGTGGAATTTTAAATGGATTATAGGGCTTGATTTGACTAACGGGCCATTATTTGATTTTGACCTAACTTAAACTCATTATCCCTTAAATAACAGAAGCGCTTAAACTCTCTTGCCCTAGCACTCTCTCACACGTATTCTCTCTCCCCCTATACACATATTGGCCGACTATTTTTCTCTCTCCAAGGAGAAAACAATCGGCCAAATTCTCACAGAGAGAAAGAGAGAGAAATTTGATTTCTCCAAAAGCATTTGTTTATTTTCTATAATTCCTTCTCCACTTGTTCACACAAAGATTCCACCCTATTGATCTCCCATAATTCCCTGAGTATTATTGTTGAATCTACTTGTGATTGTTTGAGTGATTTTTGGAGTACAGAGCCGATTTCATTGATCAAGGAGCGATGACGATTTTTGTCTTCGTAGACGCGTTCGTGAAGGGGAATCGAGATCTACCTTGCACGCGTGTGGCTGCCTCTCTTCCAACAAGTGTCGGTCATTGGGTGGACGCGTGACGCAAACCCATAACCCGTAGATCCCACGACCAGTTCGTTGTTCTCGATCAAATCAAGGAGGTTCACGAAGATTGTGAATCCCGACGAGGCCTTCTGGTGAAAGCTAGTAACGCACGAGATTTTGTAATCTCATATGTGAGTCTTCTAACGAATTGGATCTGCAATTATATAATTGTTATAGGTTGCTAGTGTGTTCAATTTGTTGATTAACATGTTTAGAATAAATTTATTGATATGTTAGAATTTTTTAATGCCATAGGTTATGTAATATGTTAAAATGAGTTTTAATATATGTTAGATCTTATAATATAATTCCGTCATATATTGATATGATATATAATAATATTGGTTAATCGTTAACTAATTTCCAATATTATGTGCTAAAATAAAAGAGATATTTTAGAGAGAGAGAATATGGTTGGCCAAAATAGAGAGAGCAAGTGCAAAATACTTATTTTCACATCTTAATGTTAGTCTCTATTTATAGGATAACGAAATACAATAATGGGTAATTACTATATCTTATTGTGTATTCATGACACAATATTTGATTTCTTATTCTCTTTCTCTAGGAGATGGCCGGCCATACGTGTGCATTTAGTGAGAGAAATTTGTTTCCTCACTTAATACATTTTGTTTCTTTCTCAAAGAAATTCATTTCCTATTTTCTTTTTTGGCAATTATCTTCATAATTCAAGGTAAAGAATTTCTAGATATAATTTATCTCCTATCTTGATGTTGCCCGAACTCTACCTATGGGAGGTGCTTCTAGATGCTTATGTATTGATTTTAAGACAATTCTTAAAATACCCATTGTATAATTAATATTGCACCAATAATGAAATTAATTTCATAATGCCTCAAACGACTTCTCGGTTTTATAAAATAATTTATATCTATGTCATATGAAAATATTCAAAATCTTATTTTGACATTCACATCATTTCATGTCCATGCGAAAAAAATACCCTTTAGACTATTTTCGAAAACTAGTCTAGTTCAACGATTGAACTTATTTGGACTTATTTTCTAGTTTAACAAACTCTACTCTAATGACTTGTGATAGTGACCTCATGGACCCAAATGAACAAAGTTTTAACTAGAACTCTTAGACTCAAAGTTCACAAACTTTTCCAAATCTAGTTTAATGCCAACTGACTCCACTAAAGAGTTGACACTGAAAATCTCTCGGTTCAAATGAATATATTTTAGGGATAAAGAGCTATATACCCTTCTATAGTATTGAGTTTGCAAAATACCCAATTTTTTGTAAGTTTTGGTTAATGACCAGTTGTAGAAATTAACGTAAATTATCGGACTATTATAACCTTTTCGGTTTTGTAATTTTTGAAAATTAATTTTCGAAAATAAATAAATTATGGCCGGATTTTATGTATGAAGATAGACTCAATTTCTCTCTCTAATTAAAGAGCCGGATACGTTGGAAATTAATAAAAATTAATGAAGACTTTTAATTCTTGGAGGGAGAAATTGTTTTGGAAAGTTGTTATATACCCCATCAAATCTCTTAAACTCTAACCCCCTTCAACACTCAAACTTACTCTCTGTCTATCTCGCATTCCCATTGAAACACAAACGCACATAACTATTCTCTCTCTTGAATCCGAATTGTCACTTTCTCTCACTCAAAACCAATACTACTCTCTCATCTCTTCTCTCTCTACGAAGAAAGATCTACGATTTCAATGGCCTCGAAGGAAGATAAGAAGCCAGCGAATGAGAAGTCGGTGGAGGAGAAGAAGACTCCGGCGACCGAGAAAGCTCCAAACCAATAGAACCCGAAATAATGAAAGAAACTTATCCCGGAGAGAGGAAGAAGAAGATGATGAAGAAGTCGGCGGCCGACGAAAAGAAAAAAAGTATGACGAAGAAGAACGTTCATATAATTTTTATTTTATTGTAATTACATCTGTAGTTTGATTCCCCCTCAAATATTTCAATAGATCTGTATTTTCTTTTCCCCTAGAGTCATTATGAACTTTTTCGTCACAGAAATTAACGAAAATTAATAGTTACTGTACAACACGTTATTAACAGAAACACAAATTAATAATACGAAAATCATATAAATTTTGGGAATCAGTAAGCATAACTTAATTATAAAATAAATTTTTTAATTTCAAAATCTCAAGATTATATTCGAATGATATAAATTTTATTTATTAGTAATAGATACCAAATATTTGGTCACCATTTTTGGAAATAAAAAGATAAGCTTTTATTTTTTAAATAAAAAAAGATTTTAGACTAAACATATTCGGAAAGAATATATCTTAATATCAATTTGGAATTATTCGAATTAATAGTTAAAACTATAAACAGAATAGAATAAATATTATATCAATTAAAACTGCCAAAATAAAAGCTACAAAACAGGAAATTCGTAATTATACACAACGAATTAACCAAAATTAACACGTAAATTAGTGTTCTTTTCCATATCAGTTACCATATTTTAAGTAGCAAAATCAAAAATTAAATTTCAAAATTCAAAATTATATTCGACTGATTCAAAATTCAATTATTGACTAAATTAATTATAGATAAAAAGAGAAATATCAATTAAGTTTATAATCAATAACAACTACAAAATAGGATATTCGTAACTGTACAACATACTAGCAGTAGAGCCACAAATTAACCAAAATTAATATGAAAATCATATAGATTTTTGGAATCAGTAAGCATAGGTGAATTACAAAATAAATTTTTAAATTTCAAATTCTCAATATTATAGTCGATTGATATTAATTTAATTTATTAGTAATAGATACCGAATATTTGGGCATCATTTTAGGAAAGAAAAAGATAAGGTTTTATATTATAAATCAAACAAGATTTTAGGCTAAATATATTCGGAAAGAATATATCTGAATTGAAATTATTCGAATCAATATTTAAAATTAAAAACAGAATGGAATATATCAATTAAAACTGCCAAAATAAAGGCTACAAAACAGGAAATTCGTAGCTGTACACCAGAAATTAACCAAAATTAACACGTACAACAGTGTCTGTTTAAAATAGCCATTAATGACAAAAATGAACTAAATCGATTGTAAATTAAAGAAGATAGTTGACTATATCAAAAAGATATTAAAACCATTAAATTACGATTTCAAATCTGAAAGTTGAAAATTAACGTCGAAATCCCGTGATCTAAGGTAAATATGCGTTAATTGTGTTGGAATTTGATTAACAATTAACCTAATTTAATTACGAAACACATCAATATGTGGCGGAATTTCATAATTCAATTTAACATATTAAAACCAATTTAAAACATGTTCGATAACCATATCATTAAATCTAACCTAACATGTCAATAAATTTATAATCTTGTCAATAAATCTATCTAAACATGCACGCGAATAATCCAAACACATATAATCATTCTAAAATATCATATTGTCCAGATCCAATTCGTTCGAGGGATACTTACATAATTCGGATCTGCGAGAGCAAGTCTCGGTGTCTCTCGGAAAAAACTGGCCGGCCGATCCTCTACGCCACGCCCGTCAAGCAAATCCTCAAAGTCGTCGATCCTTCGTTGCTCCAAAATATGGCCGGCCCTGTGGGAGGAAAAATCACTCAAACAACCACAAGTTGAGTCAATGATAATACTCGAGGGATTTTGTGAGACAAAGAGGGTGGGCTCTTTCGTAGGAACAAGGGAAGAAGGAATAAAAGAGGATTCTCTCTACGGTTCGCTCTCTCAATTCTTTAGGGATTTTGGCCAAGTATTTTTCTCCTTGGGAGAGAGGAAATAGTCGGCCAAATGGGAGGGGAGAGAGAGAGAGAGTGGCCGAATGAGCTAGGTCAAAAGAGAGAGAGAGAAGAGCTCCTTTTATTTCGGGGAAAATGGGCTTAATTAGGTCAAAAACAATTAATGACCCATTAATCAAACTTAAGCCCGATAAATCATTTAAGCAATTTTCCAACCCCTTATTTGCATTAAGTGGCCGGCCATCTTATGTATTTATCTCCCAAATATTTTCAATTTATTTCTAAAATAATATTTAATTAATTTAGAACATCTCATTTATTTAATGACAAGTCATTAATTATTTTCATACTAAACAATGTAGTACGAAACGAGAAAATATTTATTTTCATCTTTTATTTATTTGAATCATCAAATTATATTATTATCAATATAATAACATAATATGATTCGTTCAATAAATGTAATAATAAATAACGAATTATTTATTTAATTACTTAGAAAATAATTTTCTTAGTGTAAATCACAATTTACGTTTAATGAGAAAATCGATCTTTTCTTGTTCACTAATATCTCATCCAAGAGTCTATCATTGAGACCTTATGGACCCATATGAACGAAGCTTTAGAATAAAGATCGGACGCAAAGGTTCACAAACTTTTTCCGACTTTTAATTCTTAATATTAGTCGATTCCACTAAAGGACCAATATTGAACATCTCTAAGTTCATATGCGTTTATATTTTCGTTTGATGTGATAAAACTATTCTTCACATGGTCCACGGTGTATTTTACGATATTACCCTTTGTGTGTATCATTAACTCAGAGGAATGTAAAATTACCGTTTTACCCCTGAGTTATTATTTCACCAAGTCCTCTGTTATTTGTGAACGAGAAAAACATAAAGTGAAATGTCTCAACATGTCACATGTTTTATTTCAAAGAATTCTTTATTCGATGAATACCAGGCCTGGTTTATTCGCTCACACTCTCATAACAGAGCATGGTGTGATACTAATGCCTTAGCATTGTTTCAACACAAATTCCATATCTGTGAATCACATGTTTCAACGAAACAGTATTATGACACCAACCGTCGGGTCAATGAAACTTCATTTAGCCATTTCCCATTGACAAATCAAATGTCATAAAGTGTTACAATAATACATGTACTCACTTCAGGATTTAGGTAATTACTAAAATACCCCTCGTATGTGAGTTTGAGGTTTCGAGTGATTAAACGGTTTTATCTCGAACTTCAAAACTTCACTGGTCTTGTTCAATATCTTCATTAAGATATCAAGAATGAATTACAGAGTCACAACTCTCCATATCACAAGATAAGATATCGTTTAATTCATTCTAACAATCATTACTAGGATTCGATTGCCCAATCGATCTTTAGATTGCGAACTATTATTTAAACTAGTCATAAGAAGGTATCTTGTCAAGTCTGTACTTAGCACTTCTTTCGTTGATGACAGTTTCAGAGCGTAGACATAAATGCGTAAACACAATCTTAAATAAGAATGGATATTCAATCTTTATTTAATTTCAAAGTAAAACAAATACAAAAGTATTTAATATCAAAAATCTCCTTTGTGGGCATAAATGCCAACAAACTCCCACTTGACTCAAAGGAGATGCGAATGATCTTTCAGTCCTAATCCTTCTAGGTGTCCCTCGAAGACCTTACTGGTTAAAGGCTTCGTGAAGGGATCAGCAAGGTTGTCCAACGTTGAGATCTTCATAACCGTCGCGTCCCCTCTATGAACTATATCTCGTACCAGGTGGTATTTGCGCTCGATGTGTTTTGAGCGCTTGTGACTTCTTGGTTCCTTACAGTTAGCAACGGCCCCACTGTTATCACAGTAAAGTGTAATGGGCTCGTTGGCACTTGGAACTACTTCCAAGTACATTAGGAATTTCCTCATCCATACAGCCTCCTTTGCTGCTTCGCAAGCAGCCACATACTCGGCTTCCATGGTCGAGTCAGCAACGCAAGATTGCTTTATACTCCTCCAGACCACATATCCACCATTCAGGGTGAACACAGACCCTGATGTGGATTTCCTGGAATCCTTATCCGCTTGAAAATCGGAATCGGTATACCCCGTCATATTCAGGTCATCACCTGAGTATGCAAGCATATAATTTCTCGTTCTCCGGAGATACTTGAGAATATGCTTGACCGCAACCCAGTGCTCGGGTCCAGGATTCGATTGGAATCTACTCACCACGCCCACTGCGTAACAACTATCTGGCCTAGTGCAGAGCATAGCATACATGAGACTTCCTACGGCTGAGGCGTAGGGAATATGTCTCATGTCTTCTATCTCTTGAGGAGTCTTGGGAGACTGCTCAATGGATAGATGCACTCCATGTCTGAAAGGTAGTTGTCCTTTCTTGGAGTTCTGCATACTGAAGCGATCCATAATCTTATCAATATAAGATGCTTGAGAAAGCGCTAACTTTCTGTTCTTCCGATCTCTAAAGATCTGAATCCCCAGAATGTAAGCCGCTTCTCCAAGATCCTTCATCTCAAACTGCTCTGACAGCCAGATCTTAACCTCTGATAACTTTCCCACATCATTCCCAATGAGTAGTATGTCATCTACATAAAGGATTAAGAAGACCACTTTTCCATCGTTTATCATCTTATAAACACCTGGCTCATCTAGTGACTGATCAAAGCCGTAACTTTTCACAGTCTCGTCGAATCTAATATTCCACGATCTAGATGCTTGTTTTAGTCCATAAATGGACTTTAGCAACTCACAAACCTTGCCCTGTTGGCCTTTCTCCATGAACCCGTCAGGTTGAGCCATGTAAATGCGCTCGTCAAGATTTCCATTCAAAAATGCAGTCTTGACATCCATCTGCCAGATTTCATAATCTAGGGCGGCAGCAATGGATAAAAGAGTACGAATGGACTTTAGCATCGCCACGGGCGAGAAGGTATCTTCATAGTCGATACCTTCCTTTTGTGTGAACCCCTTCGCCACAAGTCGTGCTTTAAATGTCTCGACATTTCCATCTGGTCCTCTTTTCTTCTTGTAGATCCATTTACACCCAACAGGCTTGATGCCTTCAGGTAAATCTACAAGTTTCCAGACTTCGTTGACATACATCGAATGCATTTCAACGTTCATGGCTTCTTGCCATAGGTTTGCTTCAGAACTTTGCATCGCCTGGGAAAATGATACTGGATCATCTTCCTCCTTGTATGCGACTGCAGCAAAGGCCTCCCCGATGTACATCAATCGCTCAGGTTGTCGTACAATCCTGCTACTGCGACGAATCGTAGGAGGCTCAAGTTCTGAATGTGGTTCTTCTATTGTTGGTGTAGGACTTGTCCTATCTTGTGAAGTACCAGCTACTTCACCCAACATTTCCTTCAGCACAAGTTTGCTTCTCGGTACGGTATTCTTCATATAATCCTCTTCAAGAAACCTAGCGTTCGTGCTAACGAACGTTTTCTTGTCAGTAGGACTATAGAATGTGTACCCTTTTGTTTCTTTCGGATATCCTATGAAAAAAAATAATTCTGAACGACTAGCCAACTTGCTAGTCTTTTGTCTCAGCACGTGTGCTGGACAACCCCAGATTTTGATGTGGTTTAGAGCAGATTTCTTACCACACCATCTCTCGTAGGGAGTGTCGGGAACCGTTTTTGACGGAACCTGGTTCAGAATATGAGCTGCCGTTTCTAAGGCATATCCCCAGAACGAATCAGGAAGAGGTGAGTAACTCATCATTGATCTCACCATATCTAGTAGCGTTCGGTTCCTTCTCTCTGACACACCGTTTTGTTGTGGAGTGCCAGGTGCTGTAAGCTGAGAATGAATGCCTTCTTCTTTAAGAAGATCCTCGAACTCATCAGACAAGTACTCTCTGCCTCGAACGAAGGGTTTTGATTTGTTTCTCTCTTTGCTTCTCACCCAAAGCCCGATATTCTTTGAACATTTCAAAAGTATCAGATTTGTGTCGCAATAAGAAAATATGACCAAAACGTGAGTAGTCATCAGTGAAGGTTACAAAGTATTCGTAACCTCCTCTTGCCTGAATACTGATTGGACCACATACATCACTATGTATGAGTTCCAATACTTGTGTGGCTCTTAGACCTTTCGAAGAGAAAGGTCTCTTGGTCATTTTGCCTTCAAGACAGGATTCACACGTGGGCAAAGATCCCACGTTTAGAGATTTCAAAGGACCATCCTTTGTTAACCTCTTAATCCTATCTAGGCCAATATGTCCAAGACGTAAGTGCCATAGATATGTATCATCCGTTTCATCACTATGAAATGTCTTACGCTTCCTGAGTGAATCACTATTCACCTCAGTGTCCAAGATTGTCGGCTCATTAGGATATAGATAATAAATAGAATCTACTCGATGAGCTTTAGAAATAAAACAATCATTAAGAAAAATTTCAATACCATTATTGACTTTAAACTCATAATGTTGTTCTTCTAAACGACCAAAAGAAATTAAGTTCTTGCAAAAATCTGGAACATAATAAACGTTATTCAATAATAAAGCCTTATTCCCAAAATTCAGCTGCATGGTCCCGACAGATCTGGCTCTGACCTTCGTTCCATTCCCCCAGTTGAACGTGAACTCTTCTTCACCTAAGCTTCTGGTTTTCCTGAAACCATTCAGATTACACACAATATGGTCAGCAGCCCCGCAGTCTAAAATCCAGGGTGATTCTTTATATGTCGTGTAACATGCTTGGGTGACGAAAGCCATACCTTTCCCCTTGACGGTCTTGAGGTAGGCAGGACAGTTCCTTCGCCAATGGCCGACTTCTCCGCAATGGTGGCACTTGTGTTTAGACTTGTCCACCTTTGCGATGCCCTTGCCCTTGACATCCGCAGCCTTCTTGTAGGGCGTCTTGGATCCCGTTCGGTTGGCGTTTTTGGGACCCTTCATCACTCTCTTCGATCCAGAAGTGGAAGCCCTATGTTCAGCAACATTGGCTTCACCATTCTTCTTCTTGGTCTTAGGGAGAAGTCCCTCGGCAGTCTGCAACTCCTTCATTAGCTCGGTTACAGAATAATCGAGCTTGTTCATGGAGTAGTTCAGACGGAAGCTATCGAAAGAATCCGTCAGAGTCTCCAAGATCATATCGACCTTGGTGAGTCCATCGATCTCCGATCCGAGAATCTCCATGTCGTTCAGGTGACCCATGATCACTAGCATGTGGTCCCTGACTGACGTTCCCGGCTTCATCCGACAATTCATGAAATTTCGGATTGCCTGCTGCCTCGCCTGACGCCCATGACATCCAAACATGTCATGAAGATTATAGAGCATGTCATATGCCGTGGCAATGTCCTTGTGAGATTGCTGCAACACATTGCTCATGGAACCCAAGATATAACACTTGGCAATCTCATCGGACCTTACCCACGTGTCATAGGCGTTCTTGTCCTCCTGGCTTGAGTCAACACTCGGAGCTGGAGGACACGGGGTAGTGAGAACATACTTGTGCTTTTCCACCGTCAGTACGATGTCGAGGTTACGTTTCCAATCAACGTAATTCTCACCCTCGAGTTTGTTATAACTGAGTATAGATGCAAGTGGATTCATGATATTGTTGAAATTAAATGAAATGAATAAATTTAGCATATGCTACAGTTTCGAATTATAATGCATGTACAATCCTAAATGAGTGAGGAAAGCGATAAATAATTCATGGTATTATGAACAAAAATGATCAATTACTTTTCCTAGGGGAAACCGTAATTGATCGCCTTTCATAGTCGTGACACATCATTATTTAGTTTGAACCATACAAGAAGTCAGAACTTCTAGTTCTCTCTAATTACCATGGACTTTGGTCACTTATGTTTAACGCATAGCCTCTATGGAGGGTTACTTTAAACAATAAGTCTAAGCGTGCAACCAACATGTGGGCCCTTATCCAAGTTACTTTGAAAACGGTTCTCCTAGGGGAGACCCCGCTTCATCGTTCCTCTTTAGGGCTTAGTTCGTAACAATTTAATTGACTATGTGCTTCCGAAGTACTCCCATTGAAGGGAGGGCCACGAGGTGACTCTTAGTTCATTCACACAAGTTAATTAAATTCATGTTGGGGACCTCGGGTTATTTCAACGACAAATAACCCTCCCACTTAGTTTTTGCAAAAATCATATTTTTGTGGACGATGTTCAATTTCATAACTAGTTATTTAAATTAAACTATGATGATGCATGAACAATTCATATAGTGTTGGCGTTCTATCCTATATGACATGTGGATGAATATGATATAAGATTAAATAAAATAAAACATAATATTTAACTTATCTAATGGCCCATTTCTAAAATTACAACCCTTTACAAAAGAAAAAACAATAAACTACTTTATTCCTAGTCTTGTGTCGAGTCGTCGAATTTCCGAGTTCTAAAACTTAGAGATTAATATCTCCCACTCAAATAATTAAATTCATTTTTATTATTTCAAAAATAATATAAATAAATTTAATTATTCAAGATTTTAAATTTATTCGGAAACGATTTCCGAATCTCGGTCGTCGGGCCTAACCCTAGCTAGCTCGCGCGCGTCCGAAGACACACGGCCACGCTAGGGTTTTGGCCGACCCAAACAGCCCTCTTATGTCCAATACACAGGTCCTTAGGCGTGTTCGGAATCGACTGGGATAGCTCCCACGCGTTTCAAAAAACGCGCGGCCATTCCCGGAGGCTGCCTTCCTTCTTCTTGTCCCGGATTACAAAATTATAAATTTAAATTTACAACAAATTACAAATTTAAATAAAATAAAAAATAAAAAACCGTAAGCATAGGTGAATTACAAAATAAATTTTTAAATTTCAAATTCTCAATATTATAGTCGATTGATATTAATTTAATTTATTAGTAATAGATACCGAATATTTGGGCATCATTTTAGGAAAGAAAAAGATAAGGTTTTATATTATAAATCAAACAAGATTTTAGGCTAAATATATTCGGAAAGAATATATCTGAATTGAAATTATTCGAATCAATATTTAAAATTAAAAACAGAATGGAATATATCAATTAAAACTGCCAAAATAAAGGCTACAAAACAGGAAATTCGTAGCTGTACACCAGAAATTAACCAAAATTAACACGTACAACAGTGTCTGTTTAAAATAGCCATTAATGACAAAAATGAACTAAATCGATTGTAAATTAAAGAAGATAGTTGACTATATCAAAAAGATATTAAAACCATTAAATTACGATTTCAAATCTGAAAGTTGAAAATTAACGTCGAAATCCCGTGATCTAAGGTAAATATGCGTTAATTGTGTTGGAATTTGATTAACAATTAACCTAATTTAATTACGAAACACATCAATATGTGGCGGAATTTCATAATTCAATTTAACATATTAAAACCAATTTAAAACATGTTCGATAACCATATCATTAAATCTAACCTAACATGTCAATAAATTTATAATCTTGTCAATAAATCTATCTAAACATGCACGCGAATAATCCAAACACATATAATCATTCTAAAATATCATATTGTCCAGATCCAATTCGTTCGAGGGATACTTACATAATTCGGATCTGCGAGAGCAAGTCTCGGTGTCTCTCGGAAAAAACTGGCCGGCCGATCCTCTACGCCACGCCCGTCAAGCAAATCCTCAAAGTCGTCGATCCTTCGTTGCTCCAAAATATGGCCGGCCCTGTGGGAGGAAAAATCACTCAAACAACCACAAGTTGAGTCAATGATAATACTCGAGGGATTTTGTGAGACAAAGAGGGTGGGCTCTTTCGTAGGAACAAGGGAAGAAGGAATAAAAGAGGATTCTCTCTACGGTTCGCTCTCTCAATTCTTTAGGGATTTTGGCCAAGTATTTTTCTCCTTGGGAGAGAGGAAATAGTCGGCCAAATGGGAGGGGAGAGAGAGAGAGAGTGGCCGAATGAGCTAGGTCAAAAGAGAGAGAGAGAAGAGCTCCTTTTATTTCGGGGAAAATGGGCTTAATTAGGTCAAAAACAATTAATGACCCATTAATCAAACTTAAGCCCGATAAATCATTTAAGCAATTTTCCAACCCCTTATTTGCATTAAGTGGCCGGCCATCTTATGTATTTATCTCCCAAATATTTTCAATTTATTTCTAAAATAATATTTAATTAATTTAGAACATCTCATTTATTTAATGACAAGTCATTAATTATTTTCATACTAAACAATGTAGTACGAAACGAGAAAATATTTATTTTCATCTTTTATTTATTTGAATCATCAAATTATATTATTATCAATATAATAACATAATATGATTCGTTCAATAAATGTAATAATAAATAACGAATTATTTATTTAATTACTTAGAAAATAATTTTCTTAGTGTAAATCACAATTTACGTTTAATGAGAAAATCGATCTTTTCTTGTTCACTAATATCTCATCCAAGAGTCTATCATTGAGACCTTATGGACCCATATGAACGAAGCTTTAGAATAAAGATCGGACGCAAAGGTTCACAAACTTTTTCCGACTTTTAATTCTTAATATTAGTCGATTCCACTAAAGGACCAATATTGAACATCTCTAAGTTCATATGCGTTTATATTTTCGTTTGATGTGATAAAACTATTCTTCACATGGTCCACGGTGTATTTTACGATATTACCCTTTGTGTGTATCATTAACTCAGAGGAATGTAAAATTACCGTTTTACCCCTGAGTTATTATTTCACCAAGTCCTCTGTTATTTGTGAACGAGAAAAACATAAAGTGAAATGTCTCAACATGTCACATGTTTTATTTCAAAGAATTCTTTATTCGATGAATACCAGGCCTGGTTTATTCGCTCACACTCTCATAACAGAGCATGGTGTGATACTAATGCCTTAGCATTGTTTCAACACAAATTCCATATCTGTGAATCACATGTTTCAACGAAACAGTATTATGACACCAACCGTCGGGTCAATGAAACTTCATTTAGCCATTGCCCATTGACAAATCAAATGTCATAAAGTGTTACAAGAATACATGTACTCACTTCAGGATTTAGGTAATTACTAAAATACCCCTCGTATGTGAGTTTGAGGTTTTGAGTGATTAAACGGTTTTATCTCGAACTTCAAAACTTCACTGGTCTTGTTCAATATCTTCATTAAGATATCAAGAATGAATTACAGAGTCACAACTCTCCATATCACAAGATAAGATATCGTTTAATTCATTCTAACAATCATTACTAGGATTCGATTGCCCAATCGATCTTTAGATTGCGAACTATTATTTAAACTAGTCATAAGAAGGTATCTTGTCAAGTCTGTACTTAGCACTTCTTTCGTTGATGACAGTTTCAGAGCGTAGACATAAATGCGTAAACACAAACTTAAATAAGAATGGATATTCAATCTTTATTTAATTTCAAAGTAAAACAAATACAAAAGTATTTAATATCAAAAATCTCCTTTGTGGGCATAAATGCCAACAAATTGAGTCCCATGAAATCAGGTTGATAGATAAGATTAAAATGGCGTGTATATAAATTAACGCAAATTAACTAGTACTTCATGCGTGTAATTTGTAACCGATGGTAAATAGAATAATTAATGAAATATATCTGAATAAAATTAAAGAAAAAAAAATGGTTTATGCATTTATTAGTTGACTAATTCAAAAATATCCTGAATTAACTAAAACACGAATTCGCTGTTTAAAATAAGAGAATTAAACAAGATTTCCCTAAAAATCAGGTTAATTTTCGTTAATATAAAAAGACTGGAAATAAAAAAAAACACACGGAAACTAAAATAAAAAGGGCAAAAATGGAAATGCAATTACCTAATAATATGCCACGTTGGACTAATTGGGTATTTTTTAAACGTTTGCAAAAGATTGGGTATTTTACAATTGCAACGTTTCATGTGGCTTAGTTAGAGCAATTCTTCTATATTTTATACTAAAAAATCTACTTATTTGTGATGAGTGGATTCACTGAATATTATCGAATGATTACCTTTCATGAATATCATTGATTAGATGAGTTTTGTAAAATTCCCATTTTACCTTTCTATTTGTTATTTCCCCAACTTCTTTAATACTTGTGAATAAGTCAGAAACGAAGTATTAACGAGAAGCTAACAAGTTACAATGTTTCATTTAAAAGAATTCTTTATTCAATTTGGACACCAGCCAAACATTTATTCACAATGCAAGTAATAAAGCATGAGGTGATATACATTGCATTTCAATAATTTTGTACATGAATTCCATATCTATGAGAACTTCACCTAGTATACTCATGTCAACTTCATAACCCGTTACTTCACACAGCTTGGATCTAGAGTTTAACTTTCTCATATGATTATATTGAAATTATGAAATGACATGTCTCATTTCAGGATTAAGGTAAGCACGATGCAATTCATACATAGTGACCTTGCATAAGAGATTAAATGGTTTATTTTTACATTGTCTCTAAAGGTGCACTGGTCAATTCAGTATCTTCGAAAGATACACTAGAAGAACTATAGAGTTATCAACTCTCTATGCCTCGTAACCAGACATCATAGATTCTTCCAACAATCATACTGTAATCAATAGTCCGATGATCTTTAGATTGTAAATATTTCGTTTTAAGTAAACCATGGAGAGTTTGTTCACGCAAATCTACATTTGGCTCTTCATATGTTGTTAGGTTTGAATAAGAATTATAAGACTATTGGATATCATAAATATTCAAACAAACGAAAAAAGAATGAATAAAAGTTTCAAATTTTATTAATTTAATCAGCAAATTACAATAAGGACTCATGAGTGATTTATATTACATCGATATGCAAATAAATAATCTTCTTGTGGGAATCTCTAAAGTTAATGGCGGAATATAAAATTAATTTACAAGTAAAACTATTTTACTAACCTAGACAAAGTGCATGAACATCAAATTATTTATAAACATTATCTAATTATAATTTACTTTGGACTAACCTTTTTTGTAGCTTGATCTTTGAGAAGTCTTAGGAAAGGTTGAACGTCTCGTCTCGCTCCTAGCTTTGTCTCCACATTATGCTCGTCTCATTCGCACTTAGTCGTGAACTCGAGTAACCTAAGGTTTCTATTACAAGAGTCTATATAGTGTTTGAAGGATTTGTGTGTGGGCATAATTAAACACAATAACTCAAGAACAAGTCTGTGAGATAAAGAGTTAATTTAGGTCTAAGTCTAATGAGGACTAAGGTGCAAAAAAAAGAGATATTTTTGAGAGAGAGGGAGAAGAATGGTCAGCCAAAAGAGAGAGAGAGAGAGAGAGAGAGAGAGAGAGAGAGAGAGAGAGAGAAGAGAGGGAGGAGAGAGAGAGAGAGAGAGAGAGCAAGTGTAAAAAAACTTATTTTCACATCTCAATGTGATGCTCTATTTAAAGGATAAGGAAATACAAAAAAGGGTAAGTACCTTTTTCCTATTGTGTATTCATGACACAATATTTAATTTTCTCTTCTCCTTCTCTAAGGTGTGGCCGCCTTAGAGAAGAGTTTAGTCTTAGATTACACGGTTGAATTGATAAAGACTAGATGAATCGATGAAAATGAGATAAGACTTTATCGTCTATGTTGTCGAGTTTTAATAAGCTTATACTACTAGGTCCATAGTCCCCGATTCGGCTCTAATAAAGACAAATAAGAGCTTTCGAATAATAATGTTAATCATTATTTAATCTCACTTGCTGTAATGGTGATTGACAATATTAATTATGGAAAATAGGTATTCGCAGAATTAAATAAATGTTTAGCATAATTGTTTATTTATTGTTGGATCAAGTAAATAAATAATTAATTGAATTTTATGCAAACGGGCCTAGAAAATCTTTGGGTTGGGCTTGGCACAAGGTTGGCTGAAAATCCATAAGGGATAAGTCCTAGGGGTGGCCGAACGTTTTCCCCAAAGTTCTCCTTGAATTTCTCAATAAAAGAGAAAAAATATGTTCCATAGATATTGATCTGATTGAGAAGAGAGATTGTAAATTCACTTTTAAGATTTAATGGCCCAGATTAAAACCAATATGAGAGAAAATCTCTCATAGGAGAGAGTATCTCTAGAAGAAGGGAATATATCCCAAAGGGAGATGATATCTCTCAAAAAGGAGAGAAAATTTCTCAGAGTTTATTTCCTTCTAAATGCTATAAATAGGGGTAGATGGAGAAGGGAAAACTCAGTCAATTCAAACCTTAATCCAAGAGAATTTCATGGCTCTCTCTCTCCCATAGAGGCCGTGCACTTTCTCTCCCTCTCTTCCCTTGGAATTGGAAATTTTGTTCCTAGAAAATGGGAGTGAGATCCCGAAACATCTAGTATGGTTTCGTGATCTAGTGAGATATCGACTATGTCCACTCATTTTTCTTATTTGTCTTGGAGATTACGTTTCGGAAGACTACATTATCATCCTCGAGTACTCAGGTCAGGCGAAACACGAAGACGGAGCACGCGTTGGATCAGACCTTTCTGTAACTGAGTCAAAATTCATGTGAGTGTTATAACGACTTCTTATGAATCGGTTGCTGAATTGCTTTTGTAATATATATTAAATCAATAAAATCTAGATTTTGTTTAGCAATGATTAATATTAATTGGGTAATGTGAGTGCAATTAATTACTTTTCGCATTTAATATGGTTGCTAAGGTGTATCGATTACCAACAGTTCGTTCATGCGATAATTCATATGATCTCCTTGATAAGTGCGTATTTTACGCACGAATTCGGTTCCACTAAGCTTGATTTGCGCTTGTTCCTGAGAGTTTTAATGATAAAAATGTGTTTATAGTGCAGTTTTAGGTCGATACAAGTAAGAGAACGCGAGCAAAGCACTTTTGGGCAAAATAGACCAGAAATGGAGCAATTTATGAAGAAACGACGCTAGACGACAAACGAAAAGTTTCAGGGACCTCTCGCGGTGAGGGTCGCGGTCCGGTCGCGCCGCGGTACTCCCGACGAGCATCATGCGCGCCGCGAGACTCAGAATTCCACGAGCTATGTCTCTTCACAGAATCTCCTCGCGGTGATGGTCGCGTCTACGTCGCGCCGCGGGGATGCGTGAAACCTGTTGTCGCGCCGCGTGAAGTATTTGGCGCGCCGCGAGGATCACTTCCCTGACGCGTTTAAGATCCGATTTTGGCTTAATATGAGCCATCGGATGAGTTTTTAACGATCAGAATCGCCCGAGAGGATATTTCGACTTAAACAACTATAAAACACATTTGCAGCCTCTTTTTAAAGACACTTTTACTTTTATTGCTATTGGAGAGGAGAGCTTTTGCATAGGAGGAAGGTTTCCATTAGAATTTGATCTTTCGATCATTGGAGTCAGAATTTTCAATCCACCGGAACTCCCAACAATAGTTTTTCTTCTTTTCCCTCCTTTCTATTCTTGTTTCTTTCTGTTTAATTGTCGAATTCTTGATAATTCTTTAATCATGAGTTCGTTCGGTCAATCGTTGTTGATTTTGGTTTTGTTGCTTATGATAATTGTTTTGATCATGTTCATGAACGCCACTAGCGGCTAGATTCTTAGAGGGATTACGATGTAGCCGGGTTAGGTATTAGCTAGGTTTGGATGGGATAGATTTGCTAGATGTTCCATGAAAATGTGTGCTTGTGTGAAATTGTGCGTAAAGCGTTCTTAAGACTGATCACCTTTAGAATTGTTTATTTGGAATATTTAGTTACTCGGGAGAGAATTAATGTTCGTGCTTTATTTCACGCATCATAATTGTTTAAGTTGCTTGACGATTTAGAAGTTGTGAAATTGTTAGAGTTCTTGTTTTAATGCTCGTAAATGCGTTAATAGGATTTAAGGCCGAGAGGATAATCAATCCGACATTTGCGTAGGTTCACTAAATCACTCGGGAGAGGCTAACGAATATTTATGAAAGGATGAGATTAGTATACATAGGAAAGTTTAAGTGGTCTTACCTGGAAATCCCTAAGTTTGTAGCTACCCGGTGAAGTCGTGTCCCTTGTCTTCTTTATATTCTGAATTCTTGTTTTAATCATTTATTAGTCAGTTGTTCGAATTCATTAGTTTAGTTCGTATGAGTTAGTATGTCCACTTAAAGTCATTTTAAAATCGATTTGCGGCAGTTTAAAGAATCCGTTAGCGTAATAGGTCTCTGTGGGCTCGATACTCGTGTTTATCACTATATTACTTGTTCGATACGTACACTTGCGTGCTTAGTCATAAAATATCGCAACACTCCTCACAAAAGCGCTTCTCACTTCGGTATTCAGAAAACATGTCCATGATATCAGGATGCTTAAAATACAAAACTTATGAAAATATCGCACATGACAACTTGAGAGGGAATTTTACGCAGCTGTACTTTTTCCCTTACCACAAATTTTATCTCATAGAGTTTTTCCTAATAATTTTTTTTAATGTGACGATATAAACACCTAAGCATAAGGATCATCTAAACTGAAAGTATTATATTGAATGGTAAGAATGTGGTGTAATGCTGCTTAATTCATGCCATATACGTGTCATCATATTTTGTAAAAAATTGCAGTAAAAAGACACGATATCACTTTGTAAAACTATGAATGAAAGTATCTCTTTGTTTTCACTCATCCTCAGGCCCGATTCAAGAGAGGGGCGAGAGTAGAGGGGTGGCGGTACAAAGCCTCCAACCAATCAATTCTTCTGTTTTGAAAAAAAGTTAAACTTTTTTTTTGTTAGGATTCGAACTCATGATCTTATAATTGGAAGGGGTGTGATATAACCATTAACTTCTCATAATTACAATTTCTTTTAAACTATACAAAAAAAATTTATATTTTTTTTCGCCTGAAACCTCCAATTTACTTTAAACTATATAAAAAGTCTTTCTTTTCTTTCTCGCCCAATGCTTCCAATTTGCTTGAGCCGTCCCTTTAATTATTATACCAAATCATTTTTCTCTCATTATATATTATTAAATTTTAGAGGAAATGGCGGCTAAACTACCTGAACTTTCAAAATGTATACACTTAACTACCTAAAATTTTTTTTACACAGCCAAAATACCTAAACTTGAGTCTGTTATCACCATCACTACAATTGCTGAGGTGGCACTGTTACACATTAGTTTTTGCCTAATCAGCTTCCACGTAGTACATTGTTATTAGGTTAAAATGTGTCCCCTGCCAACGTGGACTACCATTCTTCGTCCCAAAAAAAGAAGAGGAATTCGGTTTGTTTCCAAAAATAGAAGTTACCATTCACAGAATCGTTGTCCCCTGCTCACAGAATCGTCGACTACCATTCATCTGTGTTTGTCCCCTGCTCACAGAATCGTCGACTACCTGTCGCAAGAAATCCGTTTGGTGTTGGAGAATAGTCGCAAAAACATAGCCGGAAGAGTTCATGGACGACGACGAACCCGGTTTTGTGGAGGAAGAGTTCGAGGACGATGAAGAACAGATGGACGACGAGACGACTGTTGAAGACAGAAGCTGGTGGTCTGTCGTCACTGAAGTTTGTAACAATGACGAATCTATGGAAGAGGAATCTGATGGTGTCCGTGACGAGAGCGATTTAGACAGTCTATGTAGTGACGATGAAGACCAGACGAAGAAGAACTCAAGGCAAGAATATAACCCACATTCGAATCAAGAAAATTTCATGGTCAAGCTAGGTATGGAATTTCCCTCAATGGATCATGTTAGACATCGGTTGATTGAAGAGTTTATTAAAGAAAATAGAGATTTTCAGTATGTATTCAATGACAGGTTGAGAATCAGAGCCAAATGTAAAGGCAAAGGTTGCACTTGGTTATTGTATGCTAAAACTAACACTGCGGATACAAAAACTGTGAGGATAAACACGTTAATCGATAAGCACGATTGTGGGATTGTGTTTGATAATCGGCTTGTGACTGCACCCTGGTTAGCTACACACTTTTTCGAAAATTTTCGACTTAATCCGAACATGAGTTATCAAAGTTTCAAAGAAATTGTGGCTAGTACTAAATTTAGTGATATTTCGAAGCCAAAATTTTATAGAGCAAAGATGATAGCTAGAGAGAAGTTGGAAGGTTCGGTGAGGGATCAATATGCGATTCTTGAAGATTATTGTAGACAATTGACGTCGACAAGTGCAGGTAATTTTATGTTTCTTTAAATTTATGACATTGTTAATTTTCTGTTGTGTTTAATTAAATTTATGACAATGTTTTATGTTCATATTTAGGTACCACTGCCTTGTTAAAAACAAATCTAGTTAATGGCCAAAGAATTTTTGAAAGAGTCTACATTTGTTTGAACGCTTGTAAACAAGGATTCAACTTAGGTTGCAGGCCGTTATTAGGTTTTGATGGATGTTTCTTGAAAGGTTATTGTAAAGGCATGTTACTAGCTGCGATTGGATTGGATGCTAACAACTCACAGTTTCCAGTGGCATGGGCTGTGGTTGAGAAGGAAACCACATCAACTTGGACATTGTTTCTACAGCTCTTATGTGAGGATCTAGAAATTGACAACCCGAGAGTATTCACTATGATGAGTGACAGACAAAAGGGACTTGAGAAGGCGTTAGGAGATACATTTCCAGGTGCTGAAATAAGATTTTGCGTGAGGCATCTTCATGCCAATTTTAAGAAAGAACATAGTGGGCTTTTGTTGAAACAGATGCTATGGAATTGTGCGAGAGCCACTACAGTTACAGAATTCCAAAAACGAATGAATGAAATGAAAGCAGAGGATATCAAAGCCTATGAGTGGTTACAGAAAAAAGATGCAAAAGAATGGTCAAAGTCTCACTTCAGAACAAATGTCAAGTGTGACATGTTACTTAACAATCTTTGTGAGAGCTTCAATTCTGCAATTTTGCCAGCAAGAGATAAGGCTATAGTAACTTTGCTTGAAAAAATTAGATTTTGGATAATGTGTAGATTTTCTAAGAAGAGGGTGGAGATTGCAAGCTGGAAACATCCTGTTGGTAAAAGAATTTTAGACCTTGTTGAGAAACAAAAAAAGGTTTCAAAGTTTTGTCAATCAACATTAGCCGGGAATGGAAAATTTCAAGTTACATTTCTAGGAGTCGAGCAATTTGTTGTTGACTTGAAGGCCAAGGTGTGCACTTGTCGGAGTTTTCAATTAAGTGGAATACCGTGTGGCCATGCACTATCTTGCATTCAAGTCTCGGGTTTAGAGGTGTTGGACTTTGTTGACGCTTGGTACAAAAAAGAAGCTCACAGTGCATCATACAGTTGTGTTGTTGAACCTATGACAACACCGGATAAGTGGCCTCAAGCTGGACTTCATCCTATACTTCCACCGGCTGAGCAAACGTTACCGGGAAGGCCAAAGAAAAAGAGAAACAAACGCAATGACGAACCAGCACCACCCGCAGGTTATGGAGATTCAAAACATTCAAGAAAAGGACAACTTAATCGATGCGTTAACTGCAACCAACCAGGCCACAAAAGATCTACTTGTCCTAATCCTGCTTTAATTAAAGAGGTTCGTAAGTGCTTAACATGTAATTTTGTTTAAACAGGTTCCTGATCCTATTTTTGACATTTCTCATTTTCAGACCGTGACAAAGAAGAAAACTGGAAGACCTTTATCGACAAATCCGACACCTGAGACAGTCAAAAGAAGAGCTAGGAAACAAAAACAAAAAACTATTTAACTGTCTGTAATTTTATTTGCAGATTTTGTCGAGAATATAGTCTGTTTTGTTTGCAGATTGTCGAGAATATAGACTGTTTTGAATATGTTATGTTTAGAACCCCTGCAATTGTTTTGAATATGTTTTGAATATGTTTTGAATATGTTTTGAATATGTTATGTTTAGAACACCTGCAATTGTTTAATCTGTTTTGAAATGTTTTTGTTTTAGTCTGTTTATGTTTACTGTTTTGATTTGGTTTGTTTTAGTCTGTTTATGTTTTAGTCTGTTTATGTTTTAGTCTGTTTTTGTTTAGTCTGTTTTTGTTTAGTTTGTTTTAGTCTGTTTATGTTTTAGTCTGTTTTTGTTTAGTCTGTTTTTGTTTAGTTTGTTTTAGTCTGTTTATGTTTTAGTCTGTTTTTGTTTAGTCTGTTTTTGTTTAGTCTGTTTTTGTTTAGTTTGTTTTGAAATGTTTATGTTTTAGTCTGTTTTTGTTTAGTTTGTTTTGAAATGTTTATGTTTTAGTCTGTTTTTGTTTAGTCTGTTTTTGTTTAGTTTGTTTTGAAATGTTTATGTTTTAGTCTGTTTTTGTTTAGTTTGTTTTGAAATGTTTATGTTTTAGTCTGTTTTTGTTTAGTCTGTTTTTGTTTAGTTTGTTTTGAAATGTTTTTGTTTGATTTGATTTGGGTTGTTTTAGTCTGTTTTGATTTGGTCTGTTAGTCTGTTTTGATTTTGTTGTAGTCTAATGTGGTTTTGGTCTGTTTTGATTTTGTTGTTTGGTCTGTTTTAGCTTTGGTCTTTTCTCAGAAGTAACACCAAATTCAAACTCAAAAGAAAGAGGTCACAACAATAAAGAAAGAGGTCAACAAATTTCAGAACCTTTCATTCAAACTCAAACACCGGTTTCATAACCTGTCATTGAAACAAACACCAAATTCAGAACCTTACATTCAAACTCAAACACCAACTTCAGAACCTTACAAATTGTTCAACTTACACCTACTTGCGAAACCTTACTCAACAGAATTCAGAACCTTACACGACAGAATTTAACCTTACAAAATAGAATTCGCTACCTTACATAATACATATTTGAAAGATACAAGTTGTTAATATGCCTAAAAGGAAAGGAACCATAAATTCTCTGTACTTGCACCTTTTCCCTACGCTGTTGTTCATCTCCTCCAACACGTTGATTCTTCTAATCAATCCAGGAATTATTACTATAGACCTTGCACACATCTCAGGATCAGTCCACAAAAAAGCTCTGCAACCTCCATGAGCCTAAAAACACAACAAAAACAACTTCAGCTAACCTGTTCACATTTACCTCATATTTACCAAATCTGTACTTCTGATTTTTTGCAGCATTTGAACCTCCTCCCAGGATTGATATTCGTCCAAGATGTCTTCTCGACGAGAGGTTCGCCACAATAACAAAAATCTTTGCCAAACCTACGGTGTTCATCCGATGAATGTGACGATGACATTATCGCAAACTATGAAAACGGATAAAACATTTTTTAGGGTTACAGAGATCAAAACAACTTTATATAATAATCCAACCAACTTTATTTACCTGTGGTCGAACTCGCGAGCCTTGTCAACCTCGAATCGATTTTTTGAGCTAGGTCACGACCACCGTCGAAGAGGACCAAAATTTGGGGATTTTGGAAACCTAATTTCTCAACCTCGTGGCCCCAAATGAACCTAATAACAATGTCCTACGTGGAAGCTGATTAGGCAAAAACTAATGGGTAACAGTGCCACCTCAGCAATTGTAGTGATGGTGATAACAGACTCAAGTTTAGGTATTTTGGCTGTGTAAAAAAAACTTTAGGTAGTTAAGTGTATACATTTTGAAAGTTCAGGTAGTTTAGCCGCCATTTCCTCTAAATTTTATAACATAATCAATTTCAACCTAGGGATTTATCATAGCACAAGAAAAAGACTAGTTGGAGACGCTGTCGTTTCGCTGTAGTAGACTCGATAATAAAATGGCGAAAAGAGAGTGTAGTTTGTGCGTGAGCTCAGTTCTGAGCAATCAAACGATTTAAACCCTGGATTACGTTCTTCTTCTTCTTCATTTCTTTCTCTCATTCACTCACGTAACTTCACCTATTCCAGTAAGTTCATCCAAAAACCCTATATTGACATATATACCGAGCAGATATGTGTTTACGATTCTTATTTTTGTTATCTTCTTCGAATTTGGCTCAGCACGATGGCCGATCTCTCAGACGAGTCTGCTTACATCGAGAAGCTCTACGAGTTCGGCGAGCGACTCAACGAATCCAAGGACAAGTCTCAGGTTTTGCGGCTGTTTTATTTTCTTTTTCTGTTTGGTATTTTGCCCGGTAATGTTTTGCACTAATTTTTTTTTTTGCTCTAGAGACCTGAAGAAGTTTAATATATTCATTTCCAGAACGTGAAAGACTATCAGGGAATTATTGATGCTGCAAAGACGAGCACGAAGGCCAAGCAATTATCTGCCCAGCTCATACCTAGGTTTTTCAAATTCTTCCCCGACCTTTCCGTGTCAGCCATTGAAACTCACCTAGATTTAGTTGAGGCAGAAGAGCTCGGAGTAAGTATTAAGTGTTTATTTAAGATTCCGTAATGTGAAAAAAAAAATTGAATCTTGTAGAATTGGAAATCAGCTATATTTCAGAGCTATTGACAATTGTTTATCTCTTTTGTTTTAATTCTCTTTTCTCTCAGGTTCGGGTTCAAGCGATTCGGGGTCTTCCTCTTTTCTGCAAGGACACGCCGGAACACATTGCCAAGATTGTGGACATCCTCGCGCAATTGTTGGCCGCCGGTAAAAATTTCGAATGCTTTGACTTGATGTTGTTCGAATTTTGATACGATTAGCGGGGATTATATGGATCTGATATTTGCTGGTGTGAATGATGTAGAGGAGTTTGTGGAGCGTGATGCCGTTCATAAAGCTCTTATGGCTCTCTTGCGACAGGATGTTAAAGGTAATTTTGTGTGATGTATTATGAGTTGAATATGCAATCTGTGTAGACATTTATATCTTAGGAGAAATGATAGTCACTCCAGATTTACATAAAATTGAGGTTTGATAGCATAAATGACATGTACTTTGGTGTCAAAATGTAGTGCAAAGATGAGCTTAGGTGTTGTAGTTAGACTGTATAGGCCATATTAATTTCCCGAAAGTAACTTTCTCTATAGATTGGGAGTTGAATTTTAAAGGAATTCCTTTCATTCAAATCTCTTTGGCCTATGTGAGGTTATTCTTATTGAAAAGCAATGAATCCACGTCTTGCCTGTTATGGTATTCTGTATCTTCCACCCTATTAGTCTGCGTAACAAACCCTGGTAGGATTAGTGTGACAAATATCCCCTTACTTCAGGCATCTATTTTAATTTTGTGAGAAGTATTTTTAGCACTCTTCATCGCTCTCATAGTGACAAAAAAACGTATTATTTGCGCAGCTTCTTTGACTGTTTTATTTAAGCACGTTCACGTTGGAAGTGTTGATGAGCCCAGCACAGAGCCCAGCACGGAGGAATTTATTCGGGAGAAGGTTTTGAGCTTTATTAGAGATAAGGTAACAGAAACATTTGAGGCTATTGTTATAGCAATCTAATTTTTTATCCTTCGACTTGATTGGGAACTAAGTGGTATCTTTGCAGGTATTCCCTATTAAATCTGAACTACTGAAGCCTCATGAGGAGATGGAGAGGCATATTACTGATTTGATAAAAAAGGCATGTTTAGATTCACCCTTTCCTCTTTTATATGTATCAAGCTTTAAGAATACAGAGCATACCTCATCACGTCGTTATTTTTGTGAAGGGATTAAAACCAGCCTAATTTTAATTGCAGAGCCTAGAAGATGTAACTGGAGCAGAATTTAGAATGTTCATGGACTTCTTAAAGAGTTTGACCATATTTGGAGAGAAAGCTCCTCTAGAACGAATGAAAGAACTAATAGGAATTGTTGAGGGTCAAGCTGATTTAGACGCACAATTCAATGTGAGTTATCGATTAACTTTCTTGAGAAGGGATATTATAGGTATTGGAAAACACATCAATCTTGATGTGATTTAGTTTGAAATATTTTGGTAGTGGCTGTAACACATTGGAAACAATGTAGTTCAGCGATTGGGCATCTATGTTGCAACAGTTTCATGTACGGATCTTACGAGTTGAGGTTTAAAGATACCAACTACATAATTTTGTTGCTTAATAACATGTTGAAACCCTTAATACACTTAGTGTAAACCCTATTACGTGTCTCTTAATTTAAATAGACATGAACTTTTATTTCATTTCATGAAACACAATTACAAATGGGAAAAGATATTCTCAAAGTAGATCAAAGAAGAGATCCTCAGCAGTCATTTTACTAACTCTTGGCCTTTTCCTTCCTTGGCCGTTAGTAGAGCTCAATATAAATTAAGCCAATGGTTCTGGTAGCTGCTAGTGCATCATGGTACATTTCAAGGAAAAGAAATCAGTTGTATATGTGGATCATCAAACTTAAGTACTTAGTGTATTGTTATCTCAATGAGGAAATCATATCTCGGGTTTATTTAAATCAGACTTTAACAAAAACGTCCTACATCATGGAATAAAAAAGCGTATCTTTGATAGACTAAAGTTTGAGCCAATTATTATTTTTCTATTGTAATCAGAGACGAATTTGGAGAAAAAGTTGTGTTTGTTTATTTATGGTATGGATTTATATAAGCATAAAAGATGTAACGTACTGGGAAAGTGATAACTCTAATAAACATGATTATAGACTATTCTAATTCTAGATCTTTCTGACTAAATCTTGAATATTTGGTAACATCTATTTATCTGCATTTCTTAGAGGGCTCCTGCTTACATTGCTTACAGTTCTCTTGAGAAATCTCGCGAGGATATATCAGATATCTGACAATTCATTTTTATTCTGGGACAGAATTGTCTGAAACTAAATTAGTACCAAGTCATTACATTTCTATGGTACAAGATCTTCTCTTTATTGTGGTAGGCCTATAATGGTAGTATTTCCATATCTTTCTGGCGAAATTAGTACATTGATCCGATACCATCCTCATGTGGTCAAATAAGTAGTTTTAGGTACAGCCCATTAGGATTGTCTTGCTACATAATATTTACCACTTATCTATATGATAGCCATATTAAAAAGCAAATGAGAATGTTGGAATGCAGGTTTCAGATGGAGACCACATTGACAGATTGATATCTTGCCTATACATGGCTCTTCCATTTGTCGTGGTATGTTGTATAACAATCCCGGTCTCCGTTTCTAAAGTGTTCTCCTTAGTCTCTTACAGAATTTTGTTATATTTGCTTGTGTAGCGAGGTGCATCAAGCAGCAAGTTTCTAAACTATATCAACAAGCACATAATTCCTGTATTCGACAAGGTTAGTATTGATTTTCTTGTTACTTGTTGTGATATAGACAAGTTAGAATGCAAATTCATATTTGTGCTCAGTTGGGACCTTCGTGTACATTAGTTAATTTGTTTGGTTTTCTACGACATAGTATTCGAAAGTGAGTTGAGAAATGCATTCTAACAACTAGTTTTTTTCTCAGTTACCCGAGGAGCGGAAATTAGATTTGCTCAAAGCCCTTGCAGAAATTTCACCGTACACAACACCACAAGATTCACGCCAGATTCTTCCATCTGTTGTTGAATTGCTTATGGTACGATTCTAACAATACTAATGTTAATTTTTCATCTTCTTGCCTGTCTTTATGAACTCCTATAGGTTCCATATTGTAAACTTTTCCCTGATAATATGGTTTTTGTACCTTCAGTCTAAACTATATATATATATATATATATATATATATATATTTATATGATGCTTGCAGAAGTACATGCCCCGAAGAAAATCTGGGGAGGAGATGAACTTTACGTATGTGGAGTGCTTGTTGTATACATTTCACCATCTTGCTCACAAGGTTTTTGATTTGACTGATGTTTATTTATTTTTTCCTGATTCCTTAGTGTCAATTAGTTCGTGTCTTAGATTCTTATTTTTAATAGGTCCCCAATGCAACAAATAGTTTATGCGGCTACAAAATAGTAACTGGCCAACCATCGGATAGGCTCGGGGAGGACTTCTCAGAGCAGAACAAGAACTTCACCGGAAGGTAATTGCTGTTTTAGTTTCTAAAATGTTTGTATTGCTTTGAGTTCTAGGTTTTTCTCATGTCCTAAAGTTCTTTCTACGTCTTACCCGTGAAATGGTATTATGCGGTGAGCAAACGTCGTCTACGATATATGTGTATATATATATTTTAATTTACTGTAAAATTATCTGTTGGTTATTTAGGATGAAAATAAGAGGTTGGTCTAGCAGCCATGCCATTAGTTGCAGCAGAAACTGTGTAGTTTTAACTTAATATTTATAGAAGTTATAATGCTTAGAACTTTGCACTGTGTAATTTATTGGATGATTTTTGGAATTTCTCCTACTTCTTTTCTTCATTAATGGTTATGCTGAATAGACGATTATCCAATAATAACGTATGGTTCCTCAGGCTTACTAATGTGGAGGAGCTAACTAGAGCCACCATAAAGAAATTGACACAGGGAATGGCAGAGCACAACAAAGCAATGGCCGCTGCCAAATCTGATGAAGCAAAGACTGAAATTGTGAGTTGTGTCATATCCTTTGCACCTTTTAACCAACTAAAAAAAGAGGATTCTTTTAGTTTGATGTCATATTTGTTCATGTGCTTTGCAGAAAACTCAAAAGCTGAATACGACAACGGGGTTGCGGACCTGCAACAACATATTGGCAATGACAAAAGTATGGTTTTTTATTTTCGTTGATCTGTTTCTGTCATTCCAGAGCTATAAGATCTGATTTCATATATTATGATTCAGCCGTTACATGCAAAAACACCTCCATTTACTGGTGACAAGAGTATCAACTTATCGTGGAAAGAAGCTCCAAAGCCAGCTACAGTCTCTTCCTCCACTGCCCTTGGGTAGGCGAAATTTGTCTAATATATCTTCTTCTTTAAAATGCATTATCTCTATTTAGCTCCTAATTGTCATCGCATCTTTATTATTTTTTCTTTGTTTTTCTAACCGCAAGTAGTCCGTGAATTTGAACTATTATGGAACTGACACAATTTTTACAGTAAACTATAATGCAAGTTATTTAAATTTGTAACTATGTTTTAAGTTGTTTAGGGGTTTGATATCATAACTAGTTAGAGAAGGACTAAAATGCTACAAAATTAATCATTTGAGGGAAAAAATAAGATAGTTAAAAAGAGACAGTAGTTGGAAGACTTTTTGCTGAAAAAGCCAAATACAATTAAATTTCTGTACCAAAGACGAATATGTTTTCTACTTGAGATGATTTGGGTGGAAATTATAAATTGAGCAGAGGTAAACGGCCAAACGCTGGTTCATTAAACGGGGCGGGAAACTTCCAAGCCAAAAGGGGTCGTGGGGGTTCGCAAAGCCAGCTCGTGAACAGAGCATTTGATGGATTATCTCACGGCGGGCCCAGAGGCAGAGGCCGGGGTCGAGGTTGGGGTGGCCGTGGCAGAGGAAGGGGCGGTTTCCGGTGACTCACCAAGGGCGTTCTTTTCTCCGTTGATGAGCTTCAGTTTCTCTGGAGATTAGGTTGATTGCTTGCAATCGCCAATTAGAGGATTGAGATTCTTCGTCTCTTTGTTTTTAGTGGTATTTTCATCCGTTCAGCAAATGATATTTTGTAATTCCTGGTAGTAATAGTACTAATAATTACTGTTGTTGATGCATGGATTGTTGTAGTGTATTTGAGTTTATTTTTTTCATCAGAGCTCATGAGACCAAACTTGACTTATCTAAACTGACCTGAAATATTCGTTCGAATGCTTCTCTTTTAATTTTATAAAACTTTGGACGAATTAGAATTATTATTTAACTACGATTTTAAGTTTCTCTTTTCAATGTTATTTTCAGAATATGTTTATCGATTTGGACGGAACTAATCTTGGAGTGTGTATGTTACTAAATTAGTTTCAGTAGCGCAGGGCACTTCGACTAGTTGAGACCATTTTTTTTGCTACTTGTACAAATGTAGAAACGTAAACGTTTCTTGACACGACGATCAACTTTGTTGAGCTCATTGAAGTCTAGATGATCTATAAATTGTTTTTCAAGATTTAATACGTTTTGAACAAAATTTAATATGTCAAAATTAATCCAAAATTATGATTTTTTCTCTTTTGTTTATATACAAAAACCCTCATATATATATATATATATATATATGTATATATATTCGTCTGAGTTGTCTAGTTTATTTACTTAATAATTTAACTGATTTATTATCATTGTTGACATTACTATTTTTTTGTTGATGAAAACAGGAAAAATGGCTCGGCAGAAAAATTAGAAAATTGCTTGAAGAGTTTGACATCTTTATCTTTTTTATTGTCAATGTCAATCTACAAACAGGTTCTGAAAGATTCTTTGAAAATTTATTCATATCTTAAGTCTTAAGTCTTAACAATATAAAACGAAGATATCAATAAATCTTCAAATAAATTATCGCATTTTTCAAACAAAACATTCTCCAGAAAAAGATCATACTGTCAATAATGTTAATCAATCAAATATTGAAAAAAAAATCAATAAACATATTGATCAATGTCAATATGAAGAGTATAATAACGCCCATTTTTTTTGAAAAGGAACACCAAGATTAATTCTATATCAAAATTAGAATTAAAGTATTAAAATATTAAAATTAGACCCGCTATATCAATTCTATATAAAAATGTACTTTTGACCCATTTCGGAAAATAAAACACCCTTAAAATAAAGTGAATACCCGAGTTTATTGCAATTCATCGTAATCCATTGAAATTCATCGAAATTCAGTGACGAAATTTTTGTTTTCGAAAACCATCGTAAATTATCGCAATCCATCGCAAAAGAATTTTTTTTTTTTTTCATCATAATTATTGTTCATCTGAATATATCGCAAACCATCGCTAATTATCAGGAAAAAAAAAGAACAAATTAAGTCAAAAGGTTTAATTTGAGATAAAAATGATATATCGGGTCTATTTTTGTATTTCAAGTCAAATTTGACAAGATAAAAATGATATATCACATAATGGATCTAGAATTTGACTTTCTCAAATGAGAGTATTAATGCTATGAAATGACATGTCTCATTTCAGGATTTAGGTAAGCATGATGCAATTCATACATAGTGACCTTGAGATAGAAGATGTTAAATGGTTTGTTCTTCTATTGCCTCTAAATGTGCACTGGTCAATTCAGTATCTTCGCAAGATACACTAGAAGAACTATAGAGTTCCTAACTCTCTATGCCTCGTAACCAGATATCCTAGATTCTTCCAACAATCATACTGGGATCAATAGTCCGTTGATCTTTAGATTGCGAATATATCGTTTTAGTCAAACCATGAAGAGTTAGTTCACGCAAATCTATATTTGTCTCTTCATACATTGTTAGGTTTGATTAAGTACTATAAGACTATTGAATATCATAAATCTTTAACGAAACTAAAAAAGAATGAATGAACGTTGTGGGAGTATAAAATTAACCCAATTACATTTGGACCTCCTCAAGCTCAAAACGGAGAAGCCCGAAGTCCAAAACGAAGAAGGCCAAAGCCAGAAGCCCGAATCAAACCCAGTCAGCATCTTTCTCGCCCAAAGACTAGGACCGAAGACGAGATCAAGCGCCTCCTCAGTGTTCGTCGAGCCACATGTCGAATTCCCCGAAGGCACGCTCATTTCGGATCTCGATCGGTCAAGATTATAAATGAAGAGATGGACTGCGATAGGAGGCCATGTATGAGCTGATTATTATTCTTAACTATTACTTATTTCAAACATTCTGTATTCATCTCGATCGCGCTGAAGTTCATCTTTATCGAGTTCGATTCTTCTTTTTATTTACGTTTAGCCGAGCATATTGCGCGTTCATTATTTTATATCAAGAAATTTCGTAATTTATTTTGAGTTCGCTATATTCAATTATCGAAAGTATTCTATATTATCAATACGACATTTTGTCGAGACCTCTCCTATTATCTTTTCGTACAAAATCCATAAAATCGTAGTAAATTTATTATATTTTATTTTGTGATTGTTGAATACGATTTTGACATCAACAATTTGGCGCCGTCTATGGGAAAGAAGATCGAAAAAATCAACCTTGACGGTAATATTCATACTTTCACTTCGATGTCTTCTCCCCGATCGCCCGTCGAAATCCCGGAATCAAACCATTCGGCTCTCCAAGCGATCCTCGACAGATTCTACGAGAAGTTCAAAGAAGAAAACAAACATATACACCATCGGATTGATAAAATAATCTCGACGCCCGTATATGTTTCCAGTTCTGGAAACGAGATCGGCGAAATGACCCGAAACGATTTGATACGTACCGCGAGTGCGCGACAGACCCGAGATGCCCCTCCAGGAACCCGCCTAGATTTCTCTGGAATTCAAGTGGATCCCCGAACCGGACATGACACCTATCCAGTTTTCCAGTTCGGAGAATCTTCGCGGGAAGAAGCGACCGAACTGCCTCCCCCCACAGAGGGGAAGCCTCGTTAACTCTTTAGGCCCAATACCAACAGCTTCGCACCGGGAGGAAATATAGACCCTCCGGTTCGAGGAAGTGGACAACCAGGTCACTTCGATATGGTAAATGAGCCCGCACATATGGTCGACCCCTCTCGGCGTGAAAACAATCTGAATTCCAACGAGTTCAGAAAGTTCAAAGAGACCATGACTGCAGAAATCAAAGCCCTACGCTCCAAATTTCATAACGCAACGAGCTCGGCACCGGAGATCGACCGGCTGGTGGCAGAAGCAAGCCGGACCCCATTCGCCAAGAATATCACCGAAATCTTCATTGAGACGCTGGAAAGGTCCGGTTACCGAGGTACAATGGTACGTCGAACCCAAAAGCAATCCTGATGTCATTTAGAATTGCGATGGGACGAGCCTAGCTGAGAGATTGGGAGCGCGACGCTGGATATTGCGAGCTCTTCGCAGAAAATCTTTCAGGAGCCGCCTTAGAGTGGTTCTCGCGACTAGAATTCGATTCGATCGACAGCTTTTTCACCCTATCGCCTGCATTCCTCAAACATTACTCGATGTTCGTAGACGACGAACTAACCATGGCTGACCTATGGAGCATACATCATAAAGAATCCGAGCCCCTGAAACATTTTATGGCCAGATTCAAAGAAGTATTGTCGAAAATATCAAACGTAGACGGAAACTCTGCTTTAATAGCCCTTAAAAATAGACTGTGGCACGAATCTTGCTTCCGCCCTCTATCGAAGACGCGCTTCATCGAGCTGCTAATTTTGCGAAAGCAAAAGATGAAATAAGCTCGTTGTCAAAAAAATGCCCTCCGAGAAAAATCCAAACGAACCAAACGACCTCCTGGGCAAGGCTAGGAACCAATTTCAGAAGAGGAACCGACGGAGAGCCGTCTGTCCCGCCTAAGAAACCCGGCATGTTCCCAGGAGCACGAGGCATTCATCACCCTGGGTTCACATTTTCTGTGGGGGACGAACCCAACAAGTCTAGATTCCAAGGGAAGAAATGGACCCGAGATCCCGAGGCCTACTGCGAATTCCATAAAAGTAATTGCCATGCTACAATTAACTGTGAAACCATGAGAAACGTTCTCGCTGGAAAAATACGCTAAAGGAGAACTAAAAGACCTCGACATGGGACCTCCCCCGGAGAGAAAGATCTTCGCCCCTCGCGGAAGGGGGAACCCGTCACCTAAACGATCTCGCCCTGACAAAGAAGAGGAAGAACAAGGTCCCGTACAAATTATCGTGAAACATCGGGTAGATTTCATCACCGGAGGATCGAAGTATTGTGGTAATTCGATCAACTCCATAAAGGCATATCAACGACAGTAACGCAACTCGCCCTGTCACGACTGATAGACCAGAGAAATCCAGATCGTGTTTATCGAATGCGAAGCCTCCGAGATAGCGAACCCCCATGACGACGCTCTGGTCGTGACAGTCGAAATCTCGAATTGCGAGGTAGCTCGCGTATTAATCGATGGAGGAAGTTCGGTCAACCTAATATTCAGGAGTACCCTGTCAAGAATGGGGATCGACGAATCGGAAATCGAAAGAGAATCGACCCACCTAACGGGATTCAACGGCGTAACTACCCCATCTCTCGGGGGAATTAAACTACCCGTAAAGACCGAAGGAGTGAATAAGATGGTCGAATTCCAAGTTCTTGACTGCTTATCCCCTTATAACGCCATATTAGGCAGACCATGGATCCACAGGATGAAGGCGGTTCCATCCACCTATCACCAGAGAATCTGGTTCTCCAGTTCTAACGGAGTGCGCGAGATCCGAGGGGACCAGGCCGCATCACGAAGTTGTTACCTCGTAGGCCATAAACTAAATACCTGGAAAGATTAACAATTAATGAACATCGAGCCGACCATGAATGACCCAGATCCTACGCAACTCGAGGACCCGGAAGAAGACAAACCGGGGAACATCAAAATGACCACACAGATTCGACTCGATGGTACCGATGAAACCAAATGTGTAGGAATAGGTTCCTCACTCAAGGGAAAGACCCGGCGCAACATGATCAACTTCCTGAAGAAAAATAAATCTACATTCGCCTGGAAAATCGAAGACATGCCCGGCATCGACACGAACATAACGTCGCATCAATTAAACGCCGACCCTAGCTTCAAGCTGGTAAAGCAAAAAAGGAGAAAATTAGGCCCAGACCGTGCCAAAATCATCAAAGAAGTCGAAAGGTTATTAAAAGCCGGCTCCATCCGACCCGTACAATATCCCGACTGGTTAGCGAATACGGTCGTCGTCAAAAAGAAAAACGAGAAGTGGAGAGTATGCATCGATTTCACCTACCTAAATCGCGCATGCCCAAAAGATAGTTTCCCCCTTCCACACATCGACCAACTCGTAGAAGCCACCGTCGGACACAAAATGTTATCCTTTATGGACGCATTCTCAGTATACAACCAAATCTTGATGCATCCTAAACCAAAAAAAATGTGTGCATATATATATATATATATATATATATATAGCAAATTGTCCAAAAGATCTCGGCAAGTATCTTCACAATTGAGCTGAAATACTTAGTATAATTTTAGATACCTCAAATCGAAGTGAGTTATTTAAATAGATCTCAGCAAGTATCTTCACAATCGAGCTGAAATACTTAGCATAATGTTAGATACCTCAAATCGAAGTGAGTTATTTAAATAGATCTCGGCAAGTATCTTCACAATCAAACTGAAATACTTAATATAATCGAAGCGAGTTATTTAAATAGATCTCGGCAAGTATCTTCACAATCGAGCCGAGACACTTAGTATAATTTTAGATATCTCAAATTGAAATAAGTTATTTAAATATATTTCGACAAGTATCTTCATAACCGAGCTGAAATATTTAGCATAATTTTAGGAAACTCAAATCAAAGCGAGTTATCTAAAAAGGTTTCAAAAAATAACCTCAAAAATGAGCGAAAACATTCCATCAAATTAAAAAAAAAATCCCATAAGACATTAGTTCAAACATTCAAAAGAAACATAAATATAAAAACACAAAGTAAATCCAGCTCGCCCAAATCAAGGGGAAGAGCTCAGAACAAAGAAAAAACGAATTGTCTGAAAAGGAGAAGGGCCAGAACAAGCCCAAAATTAATCAAACAAAAGAAGAAACAAAATCATCACACCGACGCCCCCGCCTCGTCGACCTCAGGGACCGGAACCAGCACCTCGTTCGAAGGACCTTCATCCAGGAACCGAGTGATCTCTTCATCAGGGAGTTCCGAAGGCGACACGTTGGGGTAAGGGGAAAAGGGGACATCATTGCACACCGGGATTTCAATAGAGGCGAGCTGGGCGTTGTACGCCTCAATGTCGGCCTCAGTATCCTCGAGCTCATTCGACCAATCCGGCATCTCGCCCCCCATAACCTCCGAGATGAGCTCCTTGTTCCCCTTGCACTGTTCGAGCTTCCTCAGAACCACGATGGCCTCGTCCATCTTCTCTTTCTGAGCGCGATACTTGATAATATGCTCCCGATAGCGGAGCGAGGTAGCCTTCTTCGCCACATACACGGCCCGATCCCTCTCGGACTTTTCTGTCCTCTGAACCTTCTCCAGTTCGGCCTTCATTTGATCTCGCTCCTGCTCGAGCCGGTAGTTCGCCTGATCGACCAGCTTAAGTCGGTCGGCCATTGCCTCGTAGTTGGACTGAACCATGCTCAACTCTAGCGCGAGATCCTTGTGAGCAGCCTTCCACTTAGCGACAAGTGCCTCCTTCGCAGCGATCTCCTCAAAAAAACCCTCCAAATTGGCCTTCATCTCCTCCAGCTCCTTCTTGAAGGATTCTGTTCCGTCCTGCACTTCGGCAAACTGAGCCGCTTTCTCTTCGGCTTCACGAACTCCGCGCTCATAGATATGGACGCCGCGATTCAGATGAGAAGCGAGCTGAAATACACAGAGATATAAAAATAAAAATAAAATAAAAAACGTACCAGGGTTATCTGCGAAGACATGGTTATGTACCATGCAGGCTCAGCGACATCAGGAACTTTCGGAAGAGGGAAGTTCTCGTGGTTGATCTGTCGAACCAATCCGGCCGACTGATAGGCATCCTCGGCCAACATCACCTCGGAGTTGTAAACGAAGATGTGATAGTACCTTTTGGGGGTCGATTGGCGAGATCGACCGGTACTTCTTGAGGAGGTAGCTCTTGCAGCCCCCGGTTCAATAGAAGGAGTTCAATTAGGCTAACGAACCTCCTTATCGAACTCCTTCTATTTCCCCTTTTTCTTCTTCCTCCTCCTCTTCTCCACTTCGTCGCCTGAAGAAGAGACTCCCTCGGGACAAACATCCGCTTGCTTCCTCTTGCGAGGAATCAGATTAGTCCTCCCGACCTCATCAGCATCTTCTCCAGTGGTCTCGACAATAGTCGGTACAACAGGATGCACAACAGGAGCCGGACTCTCTTCGATCTCGGAGTCGAGATTGACAACCACCGGGGCCGAGGGTTCAGCAGAAGTAGCTTGATTTTTCTTCTCGCGACGAGCATTGGGAGCTGACACTTCGGTGTCCATATCGACTGCGAGTACGCAAACATACATAAAAATACGATCCCAAAAACTAATAAAAACTAAAGTTTGGCGAAATCGAACCCCACCTTCTTCGTCTTCGTCCTCGGGAACGTCGGGAGAAGGGCAAAACCCCGATTCAGCGTATCGAGAAGCTGTGAATTCTGACCACTTGACTCAACCTCGCCGCAGTTGCTCGATCCTCAGTCCAAATCGAATCCCAGCAGGAGGAGCCTTGATAACTCCTGAAATATAAAAAAAATTAGAGATTGAAATTCAAAGCAAAAGAAAATACTCTAACAACAAAACCTAACGCACTCGCAGATCCGGCCCATCTCGACCTAAAGGACTCGACTCGGTTTCCCATGCAGAGCTCGTTCACCGCTACAAAGAAATAGCGACGACCCCAGGCAAAATCTTTCTTTGGAAGATCCTCGAGGACCACCCTTTGTGGATGTCGAGAAAGATAGAAACATCTAGGATGATGTTTGGAGTTTGCTCTCACGACGCACAACCGGACCAAATCAAAAAGGTCCAAATCGACATCCTGCTCTTTGGCGAGAAGAGCAAAACAGAGTACCATCCTAACAAAATTCGGACACATTTGAGGCACTGTAATGCCTAGAGCGTCTGCGAAATCGAGAAGAAGAGGGTGGATTGGAAAACGAAGACCACAAAATTGAAACCAGACTTCGTAAACGCAACAATAACCGTCTATAATGGTGTCGGCGGTCGTGCTCGAAGTTGGTAAGAAAGCCCTAAGACCGAAAGAAATATCGTAGCAAAATTAGAAAGTTTTGAATTCATCAGGAGTAATGGCCGTAGGATTCAGCATATCTACGTTAGTGGATCGACCGATATCAGATGGATCCATATCGACAGAAGGGAGGGAATTTAAGAACTTAATACTATCAAAAAGAGGAGCTCGAGCGCAACAAAAAAAAATATGTATATACATATATATTCCCTTTTTGCTTGGGATATGTCGACCACAGGATTTTGATTAAACGGTAACAAGATCTAAAGAGAGAAAGTAGAGAGATGAAAGAAAATAAAATTTACCTTGTTACTTTGACGGAGAGCAGTATAAATGAACGAGCACGACCCTTGAGTTATTTATACCGCATGTGCTTTAACAAATTCGAGAAAATTGCGGCCCATCGAACTGGCATATCGTAATGATTTGCCTCAAAAGTCGCGAAAAGGTAAAACCGCTTTCGACCCTTCGACTTCGACGAGACAACGTAAGAGACACGTGCCCACAACTGCGTCGTTTTTGCATATTTAAATGGATCGGCGTCAGCATTAAGTATCTTTAACATTTCATAATATTAAAAATACTGTGGACTGATTGTGGGAGTATAAAATTGACCCAATAACGTTTGGACCTCCTAAAACTCAAAATGGAGAAGCCCGAAGCCCAAAACGAAGAAACCCAAAGTCTACAGCCCGAATCAAACCTAGTCAGCATCTTTCTCGCCCAAAGACTAGGACCGAAGACGAGATCAAGCGCCTCCTCAGTGTTCGTCGAGCCACATGTCGAAATCCCCGAAGGCCCGCTCATTTCGGATCTCGATCGGTCAAGATTATAAATGAAGAGATGGACTGCGATAGGAGGCCAAGTATTAGCTGATTATGATTCTTAACTATTACTTATTTCAAACATTCTGTATTCATCTCGATCGCGCTGAAGTTCATCTTTATCGAGTTCGATTCTTCTTTTTATTTACGTTTAGTCGAGCATATTGCGCGTTCATTATTTTATATCAAGAAAGTTCGTTATTTATTTTGGGTTTGCTATATTCAATTATCGAAAGTATTCTATATTATCAATACGACATTTTGTCGAGATCTCTCCTATTATCTTTTCGTACAAAATCCATATAATCGTAGTAAATTTATTATATTTTATTTCGTGATTGTTGAATCCGATTTCGACATCAACAAACGTTTCAACTTTTATTAATTTAATTATCAAATTACAATAAGCACTTTATAAAGATTTATATATTACATCAATATGTAAATAAACAATTTTCTTGTGGGCATCTCTCACAACAACATTTATATGTGTTTTTAAAAGATGAAAACCTATAGCAACACGATCTTTAAACACTATAAATCCATCTAAGAGATGTTCAAAACTGATTTGATTAAAAAAGTCGGGTAATACATTGTTTTAAAAAAATTAAAAAAGACGAGGGATAAGAAATAGATTTACCTGTTAATCACCATGCGTTTTATGTTGATGCAACCCTACGAAAACAACCCCATGAAGCTTACTTTAACAAAAATGGCGATATTTTTTTTTTAGATTTGAGAATCGTCAAGAGAATCCTTTCATTTTTTTTTTTGCATGCGACGAAATGATTTTTCTCTCTCCTAAAATTCGAATGATTTTTATAAATGAGGTTAATGCTATATGGTTATTTAAAATCAATAAACGTAAAAAAAAATTTATTATTTTTTTATTTCAAAAATCATAAAATTGATCGATAATTTTTTATAGGCAAAAGTAGAATGAAATTTATGTAAAAGTAATAAATGAACATTTACACCGGTTTTACAAAATATTTATCCTAAAATATAAGGTGTCAAAGATGAAAAAAAAAAGATGAAATATCGCTTTTGTGAAAGAGATAGATATCATCTGTGAATTGATCCAATCACGCCCAAAACCCAAAACCTTCGGTTCTCTCATCAATCTCTCTCTCTCTCTCTCTCTCTCTCTCTCTCCTTACAATGGAACGTTCCCCTTCCACAACCAGCGACGCCATGTCCCCGCTTCTCACCGCCGACGATGACGCGTCTCTCTCTCGTCCACGGCGCTCCCTCCGGCGCGGCGTGACGCCGCCAAGGACTCTCCGCGGCGCGGCGCGGTTCCTCCGGCAAGCGAGCGGGCGCGGGATGATGCTGCGAGAGCCGTCGATGCGGGTTCGGGAGGCGGCGGCGCAGCAGGTGGAGGAGCGGCAGAGCGACTGGGCGTACTCCACTCCGGTGGTCGCTCTCGACATGCTCTGGAACGCCGCCTTCGTCGCCATCTCCGTCGCCGTCGTCTTCCTCTCCGCCGCCGAACATCCCTCCGTCCCTCTCCGCATCTGGATCGCCGGATACGCCCTCCAGTGCGCCCTGCACATGTCCTGCGTCGCTTCCGAGTTCCGCCGCCGCCGCCACACCCTCCCCCAGCCAGTCTCCGCCTGGGACAGCTCCGGCGACCTCAATTCCGCCTCCGGCAGCGACGCTGACAACTACTCCGCCACCGATGAGAGCGCTGACGATTCCGGAAATCGAACCAGGTATCCATACATCTCTCACCCTAGCAACATGATTAATTTTTTCATGGCCTGTTTTTCTCTAGTTGTCGATTGAATTTATGAGATAGAAACCTTCCAAACTGAACATGGTATCGGAGCTCAACAATTTATAAGATCATAATTTATTCCTCTGGGTTCGAGTTGACCCTGTGATACTTAATCGCATAATAAAAAATCCATTGATTAACAAGGATTTTTAAGATCATGGCCCATTTTTCTCTCGGTAGGATCCTGTGACACTTTGCATGAAAACAAAGCTCAACAAAGCCCAAGTGAGTCACTTATAAGGCGCAGGATGATGTAACCCAAGGTGACATGAGTCTGTTATTAGGCGCCTTAGAACCCTATGAAACTCAACGTGATATGAGAGCTCAATTATTTATACGATCATAGGTTATTCCTCTGACCCTGCTATACTTAACAGAGAAATCAAGAGCCCAGTCATTAACAAGGATATATAAGATTATGGCTTATTTTCTCTTGATAGAAGTAGAACCCTATGGTACTTTGCATGATCTTAAATCCCAACGAAGTCCTAATGGAAATCAGATAAATCTGTGTGGATGTAATTCAGCCCAAGATGATGATATCCCAGAGTGACATCGTTGTGAGTCAGTTATAAGCCGTGTTAGAAATCCCTTATAACGAACAGAGATTGAGAACTAACAATGTTTACAAGATCACGAGTACACATATTGCCGAGTGATTCTGAGATGGAATCTCAACGGTGTGAGATTTAGTAGCTACAAACACGACATGTGCATAAGCTATTTGTTTCTATTCGAGCTATTTACATTTGATCTGTTATTGTTGGTAGTTTTGCGAAGCATTTGGAGTCTGCGAACACGATGTTCTCATTCGTGTGGTGGATTGTGGGGTTCTACTGGGTGACCGCCGGCGGAGACAGTTTGGTGACCGATGCGCCTCAGCTTTACTGGTACATCTCATTCTTGCGCTAGGACTTGCTGCTCGAATTTATTTATTATTGATATTGTGTTGTTTTTTGCAGGCTTTCGGTTATATTTCTGGCTTTTGATGTGGTCTTTGTCGTGATCTGCGTCGCTGTTGCTTGCCTTATTGGAATTGCAGTTTGCTGTTGCCTGCCGTGCATAATCGCTATCCTATATGTTGTCACCGATCAGGTAACAGCGAATGTTTGATGTTTTAGTTGCAGTTCCATTTTTCTTCTCCTATTTATTTCCTGTTTCAAGTTGGTTTCAAAATTCTGAAAATTTGAATGTATTCTTTTTATTACACTCACAAGAAGTATGAGTAATCTTTATATCATCTGAAGCGTCTTTGTTATAGTGAGAGCCAAACAGATCATCTATCTCCTTAATCGGGAAGTTAAATTTACTTACTTTTTAATAATTTCTTACTCTTCTTCTTCTACAACTCAAACCTTTCATCGGTTGAGGGTCATTTCTAACAGCCTATGCTGCAATATCAACAATAATAAATTATTATTATAATCAGTATTATGATTTTATTATTATAAAAATCTGTGTTGATTATGCTGTATGGAATATGATGGACTGCATATGTAACAATCCGGATGTCTTCTGGTTTATTTTTGTTGGTGTCCCCTGTGAAGTCTCAACTTTCCTTTCAATTTCTGTTTTGATGTTCCATCTCGGAGTTTATCATTTTCTTTTTTACAGGAAGGAGCAACGAAAGAAGATATTGATCGGCTGCCTAAGTTCAGGTTCCGAAGGACACCTGATGTTGAGAAAGTCAACGGTGAGATCCAAGAATCTTTTGGAGGAATAATGGTTGAATGCAACAGTGATCAACCAACAGAACGCGTTCTGTCCCAAGAAGATGCAGTAAGTTTCCTGATGTGACCATTAACAGACCTTAACTATTTGGTTAAATGATTAATAGTGCTTTATTTTCCCTCGAAATTGTAGCCTTTTACATTTTGCCCCTTGAAACGAAGGAAAAAGGAAGAAAGTAAATTCCACCATTTGAGTTTTGTGATCAAGATAAATTATATACAGTTTTTCATTATGCTTATTTTTTGTTTTCGTATATTCGGTTGAATTTACTATATTTATGGAGATTATAAGTTAAATTAATTGACATATGCGTTGGATATCGAGTAGAAAATATATCCTTAAATCAAGTTGTTGAAGCTTTTCGACTTTAACGACTTGATGCATTTTTTTTTTTCAATTTGCAACTCACATGTTTTCATTGCTGACTTCAAATCGTCCTGGTCTAAACTTTAACATGTAGACGAAACCAAAAACTGATTACAAATCTATAATTTTTGAACTAATATTATTCCTTGTTACTTTTCTATTTTCTAGGGCCTAGTGCCTGACAAAGTATGTGTGTTTTGATATAAAATAATAGGAATGTTGCATTTGTCTCTGTTCGTACGACGACGGAGCTGAGCTGCGAGAACTTACTTGCCGCCACCATTTCCATTGCTCGTGTATAGACAAGTGGTTACACATCAACGCCACTTGTCCTCTCTGCAAGTTCAACATTCTCAAGCCCAACAGTCAAAGCAGCTCTGAAGAAGTATGACAAGTTCGAGTTTTCACACTCCATCCCTCTGCGCATGTGTATATATACATACATCTTATATATTCCTGAAATGGCGTCAGGATAGGTTACTGCGTTCTGTACCCAGATTTCATACTTCCCACGCAGTCAGGTTTTCTATTTATTTATTTAGTTTAAACATAGGAGTTACTTTTATAGTTATGTGTGATTATCAAGTAATAATATACCGCAAACTTTACGAATTTGGATTGCATTGTGGATTCCTTGGATGCTGCAATAGAGACGTAATTTTCATTTCTGAAATAAAACTGCTGAATGTTTTATCATTTAATGCACGTCGAATGCTATAATTGGACTGAAATTTTAGTTGGATTGGCACATAAGCAATATTTAAAATAGAAGCACTTCCCTTTACAAGAAAGGCTTGCTGTGGATATGTATCTGATGCTTAATACCTTAGCTATTTTGTTGAAATTCTGGAAACTGTGCCGATATTAGTCTATGTAGAACTCTCAAGCAAGACACACTGACGACTCATGTCGTGTTAAACAATACAAATAACAATAACTGTGAGCTAGCAAACACATCCACTCTACATGACACTTGTTTATCACAAATACAAGGACTTTTACTGCCACACGTACGTCTCTCGACCTTGCACTATCCGTTTGTACGTAACCGTATATGTGGAAACCGTTGCAAATTACCGGTATATTTCTCACTTAAAAAATGTGCAGCCCAAACACAAACCGAGAGTCCAAGTAACCCGACCCATAAGACAAAAACAAAAATACAAAGAATTCGGCTAAGTATTTTGAAGCGATTGGCCAACGACTCTATAGCGACCTGCCTCGTTAAGTGATCATGCTCTCTCATGATGACTCCATGGAGAAGTACTAGTCGCCCCATCCGCGACCCACCTCACCAAGCAATTACCCCATAAAACATCTTACTCCAAATCTAGACAAAGAACATAAAAATTCTACACAGACAGCCTCATCAACTAATTGCGAATATCTATGCCAAAACATATAAGTGGACAACATTTTTCTTTCGAAAACGAGATTATGCCGAATTCTCCACTAAGCTATTTCTGTCACAGAAAACACATGTAAAATCGAAATCAAGAACAAAGAAAGATTAGGATCTATCACATTAATTAAATACTACACCAAAAAAAAGAAACAATATTTTTCCATTCTCTAACAAGAAGTAGAGAAATTCACTCACTCGCAAGACTTCGGAGTCAAAATAAATATCCACTACTTTTACTTTACAATAGAGTTGATTGACATTAATAAAGGATTCAGCTGCTTATATCGAATTGTAACAAGTATTCAGAAATATTTGGAGTTTTTGGATAGATTTTTATAGTTCCTTTTTTTGTTCATTACTTCAAGACCGTGCCTTTCTCTGCATCGCGTTCCGTAAATAAAATTTTGAAAAATAATAATAAGATATAAAATTACAACTCCCACATCACACGTATACTCTTGAAGTGATATTTTTGTTCAGGCCACCGCCGAGAAGCTCTTCCGTCTCCGATCACGAATTGAAGTTGCAAGGTAAGCTCTGAATTCGAAGTTTGATCTCACGTCTCCTATACTGCTTCTTCTGGTTATACGAGAGGAATATGATGTACAGGTCTCCGTGCACGGTTTTTAGGGCGAAGAGGGAATGGAGGAAGGTGGAGGAGCTCCGCCGGCGCCCCCGGGGACGGACATGAGCGGGATATCGTTCAGAGATCAGCTGTGGCTCAACTCCTATCCTCTCGATCGCAACCTCGTCTTCGACTACTTCGCTCTCTCTCCTTTCTACGATTTCACTTGCAACAACGAGACCCTCCGAATTCGCTCCATTCACCCCCTTGACCTCTCTCATCTCTCGTGAGTTCCAACACTTTCTAGGGCTCGATTCGTTATTTGCACCTAAAAATATATGAATTGAGAGAGGGGCGTTTGGATAGGAAAATGACTGGGATAGAATTCATGCTCAACGAAGTCATGGAGCCAAATCTGTTCGTGATACGCAAGCAAAAGAGGGACGGGCCGGAGAAAGTTACTCCGATGCTCACTTACTATGTTCTCGACGGGTCCATTTACCAGGCGCCACAACTCTGCAATGTTTTTGGTGCTCGAGTTGTATGTGCTTTCTTCTTTATACGTTTTATTTTTCTTGATGAGTGTGTGAATAATATCTTGGTATTGTTTGTTGCAGGGTCGGGCGCTGTATTACATTTCAAAGGCTTTTACCACCGCTGCCTCGAAGGCCGAGAAGATCGGATTCGGTACCCTAATTGCGAATGTTGCAGCCTTTTTTATTTCATTTGAAATCATGGGCATCAAACAAGTTCATTCACAGTCTGGCTGATTGATGCTCTCGATCTGTTGTGCTGTTTGCGATGCAGTGGATTCTGAGAACGAAAACGCTGTTGTAGAATCAAAGGCTTCCAAAGAGCCGATTGATTTCAAGGAAGTGAAGCGAGTAGATCACATTATCGCGTCCTTGCAGCGGAAGGTACTCGACTCTAGACATGATCACGCCCTCACTATGTGAATTTGTGTTGGTTGATGAGTTTTGATGTGAATTTGTGTTGGTTGATGAGTTTTGATGTGAATTTGTGTTGATGAGTTCTGATGTGTTGGTTGATGAGTTTTGATGTGAATTTGTGTTGATGAGTTCTGATGTGTTGGTTGATGAGTTTTGATGTGATAAATTTGTGAAGCTGGGAGGGGCCCCAGCAGCGCCAGCATTCCCGGAGGGGTACACGCCACCTCAGCCCCCGGAATCAGAAAAGACCCCCGAAGCCCAACAAGAGGCTCAACCACCTCCTGTTGATCCCATCATCGATCAAGGCCCATCGAAGAGATTGAGATTCTGAAAAGAACGACAACACCCCATACAGATTTTGGTTTTATTACTGTCACTCCTGTACATCTCATTCTTACTCCGCCTCTATGTGTTATTTGTCTCTAACATGCCTGCAAGATTTAGTTATTGAAATAGATAAGTTTTGATATGATCCTCCAGGTAGGTAAATTAATTATTTTGATTTACCCTGAATGTTCTTGTACTTGCCATCTAAATCCGCGAGGTATGTATTGGATGGCTTTCTCAGGATTAGGTTAAAAGCTTTTAGGCTTGTATCATCATCACTACCACTTCACTTGGGGAAAATAAATTACTCAGCTGAAGATTCAACGGCGCTAAAATAGGACGCTGTTAAGTTGGTTGTTTCAATTGCTCAACGTTGCAAAATCCGAGCAGCCAGGTTGCTCTATAACCCATGTTCCTTCGATGTGATTAGCATAGAAGAACGGAACCGAAGATGTTCACGTCCCGCTCGAGTAATGTAGCTTCGGACTAGCACATAATTGCAAATTGCTCGAATTCTTCATGAACCCAAGGATAGATCTCGAGCAGATGTCGAAGATGAGTTAGGGTAAAACCAGTATACTAGTGCGAGTCAATGATGACAATATTTTTGACGGTTCTATGCTTTCATTTGTGGTTTATCCAGTAAACAAACATAAACTAATGGTAAAAGACTAAAATGGTTACACTAATATCTTATGCTCGAAGTTAAAATAAAAAATTATACTGGACTTCAATTTTAACATCCAAACGAAATATCATGCAAGAAAGAAACCAACAACGATTGAATGAAGAAACCAGATGATTGATAGAAATTGCAGTCATTAACATACGATCCTTGAAGATCGATCCGGTCTATTCTTTATAACTAAAAATAGTGTTTAACATAAGAGTTCTATGATGCCGTAGTGATCACTGTGTATAGAGTTAATGATGTCCACAATAGGTAGGGAAAATGTGATACAATGAGATAGAATGCAATAGAAATAAAGACACCGAGAATGAGTAACCCACTTTTATTAGTCAAAATTACCCCCTTTCATTCTAAATTACAAAATGGAACAAATGCGAGCTTTAAGAGTTTGACCTCAACGTTAAAGTCAAACTTCCATTCGCACCTTAGACAGCAACATTAAGGAAGAAGAAAATCGACTATTTTCAACACATACAGACTCCAAATAAAATGCTATTACCATTGATAGGTTTTAACACTATTCCTCGTATTAGCTCTTTATAACCAAGGTTGTTCGGCTTGCTCATCATCAAATTCGTCTTGCCAAGAAGCTCCAAACTAGTTTGGTAGCTTCGATTATTTCTCTTGTCGTCAGGTTTCGAGGGAGCTGAAAATTCCACAACATATTAGTACAACACTCTTCAGATCGTGAGGCGGGAAAGCATTTAGCCAAAATGCCCTCTCCCATCACTCACTCTCCAATTTGTACCTATTGTACAAATCTTCTTGATCCATGGTCACCAAGCACCGTGGACGTTTGTACCGTCCCCTATTACTTTTCAAACTTGGTTCTAAAGGTGCATTATTTCAACTATGTTTCTCAATCTAGTGTGAACCAACAAGCAAAAATTGAATCTCATCTGGATAGTTTTCCTAATATTTTCTAGCCTTGTTTTTAAAAGAAAAACTAGTGATCTAGTCCAAGTCTAAGTTGTTCCAAGTCTTAGTAGATTTAACAAGTCTAAGAAAATCTCACGAGGTATTTGATAATACTTAAAAAGAACAGTACACAAGGCATTACTGAGACACTCAAGTTAATAATGTTCTTTCAATGGCCATCGAACTTTGTCAATCATCTTTTTTTTTTTATCTGAATAGCCTTTTAAATGGACCAATCTAAAGAAAGGATGTATACAAAATGTGGATTAGTGTTTTGTGTAAACAAAACCTTGAAATTCACATCTCCATTCGCACACATATTATGCATTACATTCAAAATGCAACTAAAAACAAGAAACAGAAAAGCAAAGATCAAACACCAGACTTGGTCTAGGCTCAGTTGCAAATTCATCCTTATCAACATAGAAATGAAGTCTTCACTCTTTCTTTTCGATGCCGTTCGACATATTGTAGATCCCTTGTCCCTGAAAACAGCAAGCATTATAATCAAAATAGAAAACAGACCAACTATATCAGAACGTCCACATATAAAAATGAGAAAAACTTAAGTCGATAGTGAATTGGACAACTTACAATAAGGAACAAGGACGAAGCTGCGAAAGCAATGGGAATGGCAATAGATGTGACCTTATCAAGTCGCCCCTTCATATGTGTATGCTTGTGAATGCTCTGGAACAGCTTTTGCTGCTCCATCAGCTTCTCACGTGGCTTAAATGGGGGTTCCACATCTACCATTTTGCTCTATGATCGGGAACATAAGAAACATCAAAAAGAGGCCATTTTGCATATATAAACTGCCAGACATACACACTTGCGTCGGAAGTCAAGCTACGGAGAGGTATTGGGAAAGATATATATGTAAAACATGATGTCACCACTCGTAAGCTTAACAATCCTAAAGGAAGAATAATAAGACATTTTGCCAATGCGGGCTTGTATCTTGAATAAATTACATCACATACCGACTTTGCATAGAGAATTGTTACAGCATCGCGCCTTAGATATCTGGTTCTGATACAAGACCTTGGGGTCCAGGAAGAGAATCATTCCACTCCGGGTCAGAGTTGAAAGCGAATCTCATCTCCTGGGTTGCCAGGTTGGCGAGGTCTAGGCGGTTGGCACTCTTGTAGGCGTCTATGATAGCCTTGTACAGCGACTCGTTCTGCTCGATCTCTTCGTATTTCAACAGGCTGTAAATCCTCTTCACACCTTCCACCATGCCGGCCCGACCATAGCACCGAACCAGATTGATGTTCGTGACCACATCCGGCTCCACGCCCAAGTCCTGCATCTTCAGGAAGATGTTCAGAGCCTTCTCGGTTTCCTCAGCCGAACCGTACGCGTATATCGCAACATTGTATGCTGACAAGTCGAGATTCGCGTCCGCGCTTAAAAAAACCTCGCAGAACTCGAGGGCTAAACTGTGCGAGCCCACAACTGAGAAGACCGCAGTGAAGATCGCTTGGCGGGCATAAGGCTTTCCCTGTTCGTAAGCCGATTCGAGCTGAGCCACCGCTTCGGACGAGAAGCCTCCTTTTTTCAGCACTGTGAACAGGACTTTGAAGGTCCATTTATCGGGCAAGAGCTTCAGCGCGACCATCTCCTGCAATAAATCAGCGCACATGCTCAGCTGCCCGCTTGCAGCGTAGCACGACATGACCGAGGTGAAGGAATCGCAGTCGTTGACCAGCCCCGAGCTCTTCATTTCCTCGGCCAATCTCACGGCTTCGTCAAAAGTGGCGGTGCTCTTGTAAAGATCCATCATGATCGCGAAAGACGAGTCGTCCGCGAGATTCCTCTCCCTCAGTTCTTCGAACAAAGCTTTCGCCTCCGCCACCATTCCGAGGGCCGAGTAGAAGTGGATCATGGTGTTTGAGGCGACCACGTCGGGACCGCCTTGCAAGCCTCTCATTCTCTCGTACAGCGCTTTCGCTCCTTCCAAGCACCCGACTTTACCGTAGGCCTTTATCAAGGACGTCAGGACGATGGGGTTCGCCGACAGCCCGGAATCTTCCATGTGGCGGAAGTACTTGCACGCTTCTTCGACGCTTCCGGATTCGGCGAAGCCGTCGATCAAAGCTCCGTAGACGAACTCGTTCGGTTTCACCCCTGTTCTCAACATGTTTTGGTACACAGCGACCGCGTCCGAGAGCCGACCGAGGCGCGAATGGCAAGCGATGAGGGCCGAGAAAGTGGGACAGCTCGGCTTGAACCCCGTTCCCTGCATTTCATCCATCAGCTCCGTGGCCTCCTCGGCCGAGTCTGCCTTGGCAAACATCTGAACGAGGGAATTGTAAGTACACTCGTCGGGCCATATCCCGTGGTTCCTCATCCCCTTCAAGAGATCCGATGCTCTGTCGTAGAGCTTCGCCTTCCCGTACGCTTTCACCATGATGTTGAAATCCACGACGCTCCACCTCTGCCCCGCCGAATCTCTCTTCCCGAAGAACACGGCCTCCGCTTCCGCCCAGAGTCCCTTCTCGGCATACGCGTCCATGACCGCCGAGTAAGCTTTCGAGGACAACTTCCCGCCTCTCTCGCAATTTTCAAAGAACGACTTTGCTTCTTCAAGAAGCCCATTATCGATGTACATCTTCACCACGCCCGGAACGGACTGGGCATCGACACGAGCCCCGGTTTTCTCCATATCCTGGATCACGATCTCCACATCGCGTACCATGTGCCTCTGACACAACATGTGAAGAACAACTGAGTGCGTGACCACATCCGGATAAAGACCCACTTCTCTGATCCTCCTGTAGAATCCGAGAGCTCTTTCAACGTCCCCGGCTTCGGCGTACAAAGACAAAAAGATGTTGTAGGTCTTCGTGTCTGGAGATACTTGCTTCTCTTCCATTTTAGCCAGCAGAGCCTCAGCCTCAGACAAACGGCCGTGGCTCCCGCAAGTGAAGATCATCGTGTTGAAAGTGATAGTGTCCATAGCCACGCCAGACTTCATCATTTCGCCGAAAACGTTGGCCGCGTCTTGAAGCCGCCCCGCTTTTCCGTACAAATCGATCAGAGTATTGAACGTCGAAGTGAGCCGAGGCTTCTTCTGCATCGAATCCTCGCTCTCGGGCTTGGGATTCGGATCTCTGCCACCTGTCCTGAAAAGCTCGGTGGACAAGAAATGCTTGAGACCGACGGGGTCAGAGCCGGATCCGGAACTGTCGGCCATCGAATCCAAATCAAGATCTTCAATCTCGACCCTTCCATCGCACCAGTGCTTGTAGAACCTGTGTGCTCTATCGAACTCTCCGCCGTTCTTCAAGACCCGGACCACGGTGTTCATCGTCACATCGTCCGGGAAAATTCCCCGAATCCTCATGTGCTCGATCCACAAGAGGGCTTCTTTCACGAGGCCGGATTTTCCATAGACGTCGACGAGAACCGCATACGTGTTGTTGGTGGGGAAAACCCCGTTCTTCGCCATGTCGACCCAGCAGAGTCTGAGCTCGTCCCATTTCTGGGCTCGGCCGAGCGACCGGAGCACGACGTTGTAGTGGATCACGTTTGGGACGTAGTCTTTCCGCGATTTGAACCACACGAAAACCCGTAAGATCTTTTCCCAGCTTCTCTGCTCCTTCAGAATCACGGTCTGTTCCTTGGCGCTCAGACTCTCGCCTAGTTCACCTAGCGTCTTCTCGATATCAGCATCCGATTCCAGTGACCGCAAAACCATAGGCAAAACCCCGCCGTACCTCTTATTTTTTCCATTGACTCTGCTCGGACTAGAAACCGTTTTCGAGTGTTGACTATGGGCCCTAAGCGCTGCCAAAACTCCAGAACCTCTAGAGTCGGATTTCCAGGAACCAGGAAGATCGTAGAGCTGTATCTTTGGTAAGTTGTTGTTATGGAGACTAAACCCTAGAAAAACCCCAGGTCTGAAATGAGTGAAGTGAGGAGTGTGAAGCTTACTTGGAGGGAAAGTATGAGGTTGAGCTTGCATAGAGGATTGGATGCGCTCCTGGCCCAATTCTCTGCAACTATAACTATGGCAGCGAAGCATTGCCGAGTTTCCTATCTGGATTTCGAGTTAGGGTTCCAAAGGTTTTTGGTACGATACGAAGAAAAAGAGAAGTGAGCGTTTCTCATTCCTCCAAAACTACGTTTGGCTCACTTTTCTTCAGTAAATATTGGAACTATTTGGAATAACTCTTACATCAAAAGGTTGCGTTCCAAAACTTTTCAAATAAAATATATAGCTAAAATATGAAATGATTTTATTTTAGAGAAACTGACTTTAGGAATAATTTAATTTGTACGTGATAAATTACTTTAAATATTTATCAAAAATTAATATTTAGGTTTTTAAAGATGAAAACTTTAATTCAGATACTTTGCTGAAAAGTTGAAACATTAGCAGTTTTGTTAATCAATAAATTCTAAATAGTTATTTTGTTAAAATAAAAATTTCCTGTATTTCAATTGAGAAGTTTCATTTGTTAAAATAAAAATCAAACTACACTTACTAGTTAGATTATATCAAAAACTCGATTTAAATTTAGAAAAATATAATATTTTAATTAATTTAGCCCTATCTCTCTTTTATTTTTTAATTTCATCATTACATGTATTATTTCATAATCTCTATCACCAAATCATTTTTCCATCTAGTAGGACGCTGAAAAATGTGTAAGTTCACTTATGTAACCATTTAAAATTGATTTTTCTTAACAATCATCTGTATTCATCCTATTGAGAGCTAGAAACGACAGGCTCTCAATAAATAATACATTTTGTGTAGCTGTCATTTTACTCTCTAGTGACAATTATCAGATCCTATCCTGCATGACCATTTTACACGTGTCATGATATTAAATACCTAGTACAATTATTAGCCGTATATTCTTACCGTTATTAATATTATGTAAAGTGTATATAAATTTACAGCATCAAGAAATGAAATCTTCATCGTGGCAAAAGCGTTTTATTGAGTTTACCTAATCTGTTCAGAGCTAAATGCTTTATAACATTACATAAAACTATATAGATTCAGTCTCGCAGACTGAAACTCAAATCGTGACTCCTCGATCAACAGTCGGTTTGTTAACCCTTCAAATCACTCTCTTACAATTAAACTTACATAAAATAATTATCTCTTGTGAAAGCAACAACTTCTTTGGTATGGCCCTGATGGCTTCTTGTTCGGGACTATACCAAAACCAAAAAAACTCTGTGAAGTTTAAGACCCGACCACTGGCTTACCAACTCAAGAATCATGAGACCCTGACTATATTCTTTGGGTTAGGCAAGATCAGTTACTGGCTTCATGGTTCCTAGCCTCCATGTCCCAGACAGTTCTCGTGAACATGGTTGGTTGTGAGCCCTCTAATGAGATATGAAACTCGTTGGAAAGGTATTTTGCCTCACAATCTCGAGTTAGAATTATGCAGTACAAAAGCTGCAAATTCAAAAAAAAAATGTGTTGTCAATGAGAGATTACTAACTAAAATGAAGTCCTTTGTTGATGTTCTTGCCTCAACTGGTCATAACCTCAGTGAGGATGATCAAATCTTGCACATCCTGGCTGGACTTAGTCATGAATACGACCCAGTTGTTGTTCCAATCACCTCAAAAACCGACACATTTCCCTTAAACGATGTTGTTTCTTTACTTTTGAGGTTTGAGACACGCCTTGGTCCCGTCGAAAATACAAACCAACTAATAACACGGTTTGCAACACAAACCACCAGAAAAACATATCTCTCAAGAAATCAATCTCATAAATTCAACAATCGAAACACTACACAGAACTCTAACTCCCATTATCCTAGTAGAGGCACTCAGCGTGGCCGAGGTCGTGGTGGAGGAAGGTCCTGGTCCAACAATAGTCGCCTCCAATGCCAACTTTGCTGCAAAATTGGACACATTTTCCAGCGATGCTATTTTCACTTTGATTCCACCTTTTCACACTCTCAATCAGGCTCTCAAAATCCATCCACAAACAACAATCCTGTATCAGCATTCTCAGCAAATACAACTACTCACCTTGATGCGAGTGAAGACAACACCTGGTATCCAGATTCGGGTGCAACCAGCAAACCGCATCACCAACAACCTTAACAACCTAAACATGACAACATAATATGAAGGGAACAACATATTTTACATTGATAATGGTACATGTTTGAATATTTCTCATACAGGCTCATCCATTTTTACCTCAAAACACTCACCTCGTTTCCTTTTATCCAAACTCATGCCAATAACTAAAATAACCAAAAACTTGATTGGTGTTGCTCAATTTTCTAAAGATAACAATGTATTCGTTGAGTTTCACCCAACCTATTGTTTTGTCAAGGATCAAGTCACTCAAGCCCTGCTCCTCAAAGGGACTGTTGAAGGAAATTCTATCAATTTGATCTCACCGCTCCTACATCATCATCACCCACAGCTCACATCAGCCGGAGTCCACAACCTGTTTTACAGCCTTTTAATATAATCAAAGGCATTGGTCCATGTTTATCCAGTGCCCTCTTCAAACAATGTCGTTGTACCTTCTTTAACATCAATGGATTTATGGCATAGACGCCTTGGTCACCCTGCTGAAAACATTTTTTAAAACAGTTCTCCAAAATTGCAACATGTTAAATAAATCCTCAGACACTCTTCACTTTTTAAATGTCTGTCTACAAGGAAAAGTCACAAAAAGCTATGTACACCTTCGCACACAATATACATTGACCATTTTGCCCTTGTTCACTCAGATGTATGGGGACCCTCTCCCATCATTTATAGAATTGGATTTCGTTACTATGTTACTTTTATTGACAAGTTTTCAAAATACACATGGCTTTATTTACTTAAAAAAAATCTAAAGTGTTTGAGAAATATGTTCATTTCAAAAGCATGGTCGATAATCACTTCAAATACAAGATTAAAACATTTCAAAGTGTTAGGCATGAGGAATTTCGATCTCTACAAAATTACCATGTTTATGTGCATCATACTTATAAAAAAGACTAGATAAAAGAATTTAATTTCAATAACTAATGAAGATAAGGCTTCCAACATCATTTTCTTGAAAATATAGTTCAGGTTATCCTTTCACTAGGAGAAAAAAGGTCCTTAGAAGCGACTTTTTGACCTTGTCGCTTCTAAAGGCCTTTTTTCCTAGTGAGGGGGATAACCTGAACTATATTTTCAAGAAAATGATGTTGGAAGATTGTCGTGCCTGTAAGCACCGAGCGTTATGGCCTAATGAAGATTGTACCAATAGTCCATCCAGACAATTGTAAGACACTAAGCCGCTAAAAGACTGCTACTCGAGGTCAAAAGCTGACTTTTTGATGCTCCAAGGGTTATGGCGGAGAGCGTTGGACAATCTTGTGGGTACAACAAGTGATTATATAAATGTGAACACACATGCATTATGTATTTTAACTAGAACTAGTTATGCATCCTTATGTGTTTGTTTGCACGTTACATGAAATTAGTTTGTTTTATTCTTTAGTTAGACTCTCGCTTACTGAGTCAATCGACTCATAATTTTATGACCATTGAGAATGTAGATAAGGAAAAACTCATAAGCTGCAACTGGAGTTGAAGACCAAAATCGAACGTGTATCGGCTTGACGTATGGGCTATGTGGTTTCATAACCGAGATTTTGATTTTTCACGTTGTCGTTTAAATTGTTTTGAAACGTGTTTGTATAGGAGTTGTGATAAAACTCCATGTTATATTAAAAAATATTCACGAATTTTCGTAAACTATGCGTCAGTAGATATTAGTATTATTTTCAAGTTATATTAATTATGTTTTTGTATTTTTGTCAATCAGTCATGGAACGGGTCATGACATCCGCTCAGGCCACATGCCCTTAACACTCCCAATATTGTAACTTTACCCATTGTTTGCCTTGACTGATCATTGTTACAATGATCATATTCTTTCAATTCCCATTGTACACACTAAGACCTATCATATCATTTTCTGATGCGAAAAATTTGCGTTTAAATAGACAATCGATGCGACTTGTCGCATTCAATAAGTTCATCAAAAATCAACTAAATTTTATATTTTAAATAAAAAAATATTATGAAATGGTTGGGACCATATCGTGTCTAATAGTCAAAATTTAAAGCGGGATGAAAGATCTATTCAAAGAGCTTGTTGCATAAGAAAAATCTTGGAATTCAATTTTCATTCATAGATTATGTATTTGATTAAAAGCAACTAAAAACAAGAAATAGCAACACAAAAATCAATCACCAAAGTTTGTCTCGGTTCAGTTGCAAATTCATCTTTTTCAACATAGAAGCTTAGTCTTCGATCTCTCTTTCCAATCCCATGGGACATATCGTAGATACGTCACATGTTGTAGATCATTAGCTCCTAAAAAAACAAGCATTATCCTCAAAATATAAAATAGACTAATTATATTAGAACGTCCCTCGTTAAGAGACATTAAAAGACAATGAAATTCAATAGTGAATTATAGAACCTTTAACAAGATACAAGGACAAAGTCGCAAAAGCAATGGGAATGGCTGCAAATGTGACCTTAGCAGAGAATCTTTCTTCTTTGTCATTCGAAACATCTTTCATCTTTCGACGAGTCTCATTTTGTTCAAATATAATTTTTAGAACCGGCATAAGAAATTATAAACAACATTGTTTGTGACCTTAACAATATTAAACAATTTTTCGTCAATTGTTTATTATTTTACCAAAAGAACGTCATTTTGTTAAATTTAGAAGCGACTTGTCGCTTTTATGTGACCGAAATTTTGAATTTTTGTTTACTCCACCAATTTTTACTTTATTTTTAACTAAACAACTTCGTTTGAAATTACCATAAAATTAACATGTCGCTTCTAATCTTAGTCTCTCTCTCTCTCTCTCTCTCTCTGACCACTACGCAAAGTCATTCTTACCACCACGTCGCTTTCTCTCCCCCTGATAAACTCTTTCTTTTTCTATTTCCTTCTCTCCGACCACCATCATTGTCCTCTCTCTCCTTCCTTCTCTAAGCCACCACCACTGAGGCTCATCGCCCACTGAGCTTTTACGACATACCACCACCATCGGGACCCAAAAACCATTTCCACCTCCGCCAACCATTACTTTGTGGAGTATTCTAATTCTCTTTGTCCTCTCAATATATACATCGCTCTCTATCTCTAACTCTGTTTCTTTTTTTGTGGCGTGCCCACTCTCACGCCGCATCCGTCTCTGCAGCCTCGTAGCCCGCATCGATGCCACGCCCGCGTAGCATCCACCTTGCAACTTTGCAGCCGATGGTTTAGAAGCTCGTCGACAACCTTGGCCCACCTCGCAGATCCACCCTCATAGAAATGCGCCTTGCAACGTCGTCAAAAGCCGGGTGCCACACCCAAGTATTCTTGAAGCTCATTGACAACCTCGTCTCGCCTCTGAGCCTCGCAAATCCACCCTCGTAGCCACACACCTCAGTTCATCTCGCATCGATCGATCGTAGCCCTCTCGGTGGAAGTAATTAGTGGTCATTTATGTAAATTAAGTTAGTTGATTAGCTTATTTTAATTTAAGTTAATTATTGACAGTAAATAATTTTGATAGTTTGTTATCTCGGAAATTAATGAATTAGAAGAGATAAAAAGCTTCTAATGCCGTTTATAAATGCTTCTCGCCATTTTGCAAGAGTCATTTAGTGGGCCAAGTTCTTTAATTCAAAAGTGTTTGACCTTAGTGAGATTTTAAAAGTGACTTTTAAAAGCTTTGAAGTAGTGTCGTAGGTGCCTTAAAAAAAAAATAGTGTCTTAGGTTAACACGTCAAAGGAAGATGTATTCGATTGATTGTTGAGGCGGGACGCACATTTTCAAGGCATGTAAGATTTGATGGGTTGATTTAGTCAAAGTCAAACAACAGAACCTATTACATATCATTTTCGTAAGATTATGTGACGACTCTCACTTTCTTAAAGGAATAGCTTGGAACAATTTCTCTCTATCTATCTTTCTCTCTCCAATTATTAATTCAACTCCAATTAGTCTAAATTTTCTATCCAAATGAGTTAATTACTACTCAAACTAATCAAATATTTTTCCTTCAACTTTGACAATCACAAACCGCGTTGGGCCTCTCCCCAAATTGAGTCGCAAATCTAAGTTACTCATTGAATAAGAGAAAGTCTTACGATCTAAATCTAGCCTATTGAGAAGCCACTTCCATACATCATTGGCCCGTCTACACTCTCGAAAAAGATGCTCCAAACAAACGGGGGATAGGTTGTAAGGTTAGGTGAGGATGTCAAAGTAAAATAACATTTTTCGTCCTCACCCTTCCCAAGGAAAATAACCAACCGAATAATGAACCTTGAACCTTGAACCTTTCACTTACGATTGGGGGCTTCCAATGAGATTAACAAACGGTGCAGAGATGGAGGTAGGGGAGGCTTCACAAGGCCTTCCCATATCTCGATACCTTCACATACCCCCAAGAGTTTTGTAGCTTCAGTTATTTCTCTCAGCAGCACTCGTTCTTTCAAGAATCTGATAATTGTCTCATCACGCATTCTCCAATTGTATCCATTGTACAAGTCTTCTTGATCCATGGTCACCAAGCACCATGTACTTACTTTTACCGTCCCCTATTATTTTTCCATAGTTGATCGTGAAGGTGCATTATACCCTACTCTGTTACTCAATCTATTGTGTGAACCAACAAGCAAAAATTAAATCTCATCTAGATAGTTTCCCTAATATTTCTAGCTTTGCAACTTAACACGTTTCAGTTAGCTCGTGATCTTCTACGTCTAAGTTGTTCAAGCTATAGTAGATTTAGTCTAGTTCTTCAAGCTATAGTAGATTTAACAGGTGTGAGAAAATCGCATAATGCATTTAAGAATACTTAAAAAGAAGATAACACAAGGCATTACTGACACTGAAGTTAATACTTATAAAGAAATATCAATGGAAGATTACCATGGCCATGCTTGATAGATGCTACCAGAACTAGTCATGTTCCTTCAATGGCCATCGAACTTTGTCAATCCTCCTTTTTCTCTGAATAGCCTTTTAAATGGACCGATCAAAAGAAAGGATTTGTCATGTACACAAACTGTGGATTAGCGTTCTGTGTAAACAAAACCTTGAAATTCACATCTCCCTTCGCACACATACTATGCATTATATTCAAATGCAACTTAAAACAAGAAATAGAAAAACAAAGATCAAACACCAGACTTGGTCCAGGCTCAGTTGCAAATTCATCCTTATCAACATAGAAGTGAAGTCTTCACTCTTTCTTTCCGATGCCGTGCGACATATTGTAGATCCCTCGCCCCTGAAAACAGCAAGCATTATAATCAAAATAGAAAACAGACCAACTATATCAGAACGTCCACATATAAAAATGAGAAAAACTTAAGTCGATAGTAAATTGGACAACTTACGATGAGGAACAAGGACGAAGCTGCGAAAGCAATGGGAATTGCTACAGATGTGACCTTATCAAGTCGCCCCTTCAGGTATGTATGCTTGTGAATGTTCTGGAACAGCTTTTGCTGCTCCATCAGCTTCTCACGTGGCCTGAACGGGGGTTCCACTGCATCTACCATTTTGCTCTACAATCGGGAAAATAAGAAACATATTAAAGAGGCCATTTTGCATATATAAACTTCCGATATACACTTGAAAATAACGCAAGCTATAGAGAGCTATTGGAGAAAAAAAAAATATAGATGTAAATTAACATCGTCGCCTCAAGAGACTGAAATGAAATGAAATATGAGCAATTTTCTGGTGGCGCACCAATACACCAGTGATGAAGGTTTTCTTCACAATTTAAATATCGAATCTTAAATCAATCTAAAAGTCTTTAATCTGATTAGAACACCAGACTGGTCAAGTTACTCGTTCAATCTAATAATCGGATGCAAGGCTGAGATTTAACCAAAGAATGTCGAAATCGAACCTGAATCAAGAAACTCCAGTCACGAGACGATCGCCGACGTAGCACCACAGCTCGTTCCTGAATTGCCAACAAGGACCTACGTTTCGCTTACCAATTTGTGTGTGTGAGAGAGAGAAGAGAGATTTTCAGAGACCAGGAAGACTTACCGAAACTGGGCTTTATTCGAAGTTAGAATAAGGAGGCCCGTAAATAGTCCATTATAACTACGGACCTTTATGAATAAGAAATTGCAATTCTTCCTAATCTTTTGGGTTTTTTCCATTTATGTTTTTTCCTAGAAAGTAGTTAAATAATATAAGAGTTCGTAGAAGAGCTAAATGTTTAGTCTCAAATTTATTTTCACTTTTTTAATCCGAAATAAAGATTATATATCTTTACAATCAATTAATTAATTAAATTAATTAATCTCTAATGTAACATATATATTTATTTTTTTAATCATTCATTCTCTCTTCAACAATTGTGTTAAGTTGTCTTCATACCGTCCGACTTTTCATCTTCATCATTCTTTCTTTTTTTTTTTCGACGCTGGGATTGAATTCAAAATTTTTGATTTTTTATCATTCTGTTATCTTTTTTCGTCGCTAAAACCATCTATACGCCTTCTTTTTTTCTTTGTCGCCGTCAAAAACACTAATTTCGCCGATATTTGACCCAAAAGATGTACATTCTCCCCATGCACAAACCCAAAAATGAAGAAACCCCCGTCTCCGAGTCGAAGAAAGAATCATGAAGGGGTCTCTATTTTTGAAACCCCAACGATCACACGTTCCAGGAAACAGAATTCTCATTTGTCTCTAAAGAGAATCGGGAAAAAGGAGAAAATATGTAACAAACCAACTTTTGGGTTGTATAGTTCCGATGTCAAGGGCTATTTGAGCGGCAAAGAAGTCTCAATGGTAAAAAAAAACGTTGTTATATTATGGCGATTTGCTTGAGTTTTAATGCATGCATGTGATCAAACGAATGTTTTAGATGCATGCAGATCTATGTTTCGTCAAAATTTAGTTACCAATAAAAGTTAAGTATTAATAAATCAGAGACATAAAACCAGGAAAAATGATAAGGGTTGACATATTTAATGACAAAGATGTCACAAAATGATAGTTACATGACGATGTTATCACATAATATTATGCTTGTGATGATGTCGCCACAGAATGATGTTTTTGTGACGATGTTGTCACCATCTCATGACGATATTGTCGCAAAAAAATTCACCATCATTTTTTAATAAATTACATGTATGAGATTATGTTGATAAGTGTTTGAATTTGTTTCAAAGGTTTGTGGGAACACGAAATGAGTAAATGGGTTATCCATTTTCTGACCCACTGGATCTATCACATAGAATAAACTTGATGACAGCGTCTAGAAATGGATCAAAGTTGGATCCTAAATACTTTTGGAAAGAAGTTATTGGCTCCGTTTGGTAATACTTTGCTTTTAAAAAAAGTGCTTTTGAAAATTACTTTTAAAAAAAGCTACTTTTTTCAAAATCTATTTAGTGTTTGGTAGACGACTTTTAATTTAGCTTTTAATAAAAGGTAAAACTGATTTCGCGTTTGGTAAAACAAACAAAATTATAGATAAAAGACTAAAATAACCTTGAAAATAAATATTTAAATAATAATAATTATTTTTGTATTTAATTTATATGTACATCTTAATACTAATGTAATACTAAATTATGACAAACAAAATGAAATTTTATTTTAAGATAAAAATTTGTTATTGTTAATAGTGAACAAATATGTTTATGAATGGTAAAAACCAACGATCTTGGGATATAGTCATATAGATGTATGTTGTGAGTTGCATGCCACATAAAAAGTGGATTTGTGTGTAAAAAATTATATCCGGTCAGAGGAGAAAAAGAAGAATAAAAAGAAGGATATTTTTTTATGTATATTAATAATAGTGAGGATATTTAAGTAATAACGTTCAAACTGAGAAAACAGTTTTTCTAAAAGCTACGATTTCAAGCTTTCCAAAAGAAATTAGTTTTAGTTAAAATTTTCAAAATCGCTTTTGCAACTTTTTTTAGAAATTATGCTTACCAAACACTAAAAGTAGTTTAAAATTTTAGAAAAAGCTAAAAGCAAGTTTAATAAGTGATGTCAAACAGTACCATTATATCTTTTGAAATTAGTCATGAAACAATTTTCTTAGTTATTACTAAAATAATTTTCGTGACCACGTAGTTCCATCTACATGGAAAAGGGGGGGGAAATATGAATATTCCATTTTACTACAATCTAGTTGTAATATTGAAAAAGACGTAGTTTTGGAATATGTGAGACACACCATAGTGGCTAACATGAGAGGTATGTCAATAACTACTTTTTTGTTCCAAGTACTTAACACATTGTATATTTTGTTTTAACTCCGTGATATATTATTGCAGCACATCAACATAGCTTACTACTACTTTGGGAAGAATGATAATATAAAGCAAATGGTTGATAAATTCACGACGACATGGTTAAACTTTTTCGAGATTTTGATGGCCGTTAGGAACAAATGGGCCAAATAAGAGATCAAATGAATTACAACATATCAATTCACGAAGACGTGCTTAACCAGATATTGGAAAATCCCAAAAGTGGATCGCGCCCCACACTCTGAGCAGACATTGAGAACATATGCATGCCTATCAATGTTCCAACGTAATGACTTTTTATCGTCATTAATATTCGTCGAAGACGCATTGTTGGCAGAGATGCCCACAAGAAGATTGTTTATTTACATATTGATATAATATATAAATCTTTATAAAGTCCTTATTTTAATTTGCTGATTAAATTAATAAAAGTTGCAACGTTTATTCATTCCCTTTTAGTTTGATTGAAGATTTATGATATTCAATAGTCTTATAGTCCTTAATCAAACCTAACAATGTATGAAGAGACAAATATAGATTTACGTGAGCAAACTCTTCATGGTTTGACTAAAACGATATATTTCACAATCTAAAGATCAACGGACTATTGATTGTTGGGATTGGTGCCCACAAAGGAGATTTAAGACATTATAAATACTTTGTATTTGATTTTGCTGAGACATTATATTCATTCTTCATTTAAGTTTGTGTTTATGTATGTATGTTACGTTTTGAAACTGTCATCAACGAAAGGGGTGCTAAGTATAGACTTGACAAGATAGCCCCTTGTGACTAGTTTAAACATTTGTTCGCAATCTTAAGATCGATGGAGCAATCGAATCTGAGTATTGATTGTTTGAATGGATCATGATATCTTATCTTGTGATATAGAGAGTTGTAACTCTGTGTTTCATTCTTGATATCTTATAGAAGATATTGAACAAGACCTGTGATACTTTGAAGCTCGAGATAAAACCGTTTAAACACTCGAAACTTCAATATCACATACGAGGGGTATTTTGGTACTTACCTAAATCCTGAAGTGAATGCATAATCGATGTGACACCTTATGAAATTTGATTTGACAATGGGCAATGGCTAAATTATAATTGCATTTGACTCCGCGGTTGGTGTCATAATGTTGTCATGTTGGGTTATGTGATTCACAGATACGTAATTCATGTTGAAACAATGCCAATGCATTAGTATCACACTATGCTTTGTTATGAGAGTGTGAATGAATAAACCTAGCAAGGTATTCATCGAATAAGAACATTCTTTGATTAAAACATGTGACATGTAAAGACATCTCACTTTACATTTTTCTCATTCACAAATAACAAAAGAGTTAGTGAAATAATAACTCAGAGGTAAAATGGTAATTTTACATTCCTCTGAGTTACTTATACACATGAAGGGTAATACCGTAAAATACTCTGTGGATCGTGTGAAGAATTGTTTTGTCACATCAAATGGAAAATATACGCATATGAACTTAGAGAGTTTCAATATTAGTCCTTTAGTGGAATCGACTAATATTAAGAATTAAAAGACGGAAAAGGTTTGTGAACATTTGAGTCCGATCTCTATTCTAAAGCTTCGTTCATGTAGGTCCATTAGATCTCAATGATAGACCCTCGGACGAGATTTATTGAACAATGACAATTTGATTTTCTCATTTAAGTAAATTATGATTTACACTAAGAAAATATTTTTCTAAGTAATCAAATAAATAATTGGTTATATATTATTACATTTATTTAATGAATCATATTATGTTAATATATGGATATTAACATATTTAAATGATTCAAATAAATAAAAGACGAAAATAAATATTTTCTCATTTCGTATTATCTTGAATAGTATGGAAATAATGATTTGTCATTAAATAAATGAGATATTCCAAAATAATTAATTATTATTATGGAAATAAATCAAAATTAATATTTTCAAAATATGTAGGATTATACTCGGCCATATTTAATAAATTAGGTCAAAGAATTAATTTTTGAAATTAATTAGAAGAATAATGGGCTTAAGTTTGACTATTGGATTTGACTTAAGAAAAGCCCGCTCTCTCTCTATTTAAAGGGTTTTTTGAAAACCCTAACCCTAACTTTAATCAGATAATTTTCGACCAACCTCTCTCCACCTCCCCCCCCCCTCTTGAGTTCGTTGGTCAAAATTTTACAGAGACAGAGAGATCAAGAAATATTTTCTTGATCTCCTGAAAGTTCTTGATTGATCCCGAGTGTCCCTTGTTGTTCAATAGACGAGCCCACCCTCTTAATCTCATCAAATCCCGAGGGAATTACGATTGACTCTTCTATTGGTGTTTGAGTGACTTTGTACACGCAGGTATTCACTCGAGACGCAAAGAAATCGAGCGAAATCGAGCGAGGCTCATTTCAGCCGGCTGGCCGGATTGGGTCGCCGGACTGGAGGACTTCGCCGGACTCGAAACGTGCCTAGCTCACCACGGGAGTTTGACGACGAATCCGGCCAATCCCTTTTACAGACACCTAGCCCTAGGTGTCTTCCACGTTCCTGCAAAGTTTCGCGGTCAGATTCCACCGGAGGAAGCCACAGCGTCGCAGGCCAATTTCTGGCCGGACGGCCATAATCCATTACGGCGGGTCAGAACTTCCAATCCGGCGGGTCAGATTTCAGAATTTTGACGAGGCCTTCAGGAGTTAGCTAGCAACGCACAAGGTTGTTTACAACCTCACATGTAAGTGTTCTAAACGAATTGGATATGTTTTAATTATTTATGAATGTGTTTATAAATTGTTAGATGGTTTGGTTCAATTTGTTGACATGTTTAGAATAAATGATTTATTGACATATTTGTGATTTTTAATGCCTAGGTTGTTAGCTTATTAAAATGAGTTTTAATACAGATCATGTTATATAATTCTGCCACATATAGATGTGTTATGTAATATTATTGTTTAAATTGTTAAATAATTTCCAACATTGATCCCAATATGATTGAATCTATGTTAAATAATATTTTGGAAGAATCTATGATGCCTGGTTACGAGACACAGAGAGTTAGGAACTCTATAGTTCTTCTAGTGTATCTTTAGAGACAATAGAAGAACAAACCATTTAACATCTTCTATCTCAAGGTCACTACGTATGAATTGCATCATGCTTACCTAAATCTTGAAATGAGACATGTCATTTCATAGCATTAATACTCTCATTTGAGAAAGTCGAATTCTAGATCCATTATGTGATCTAGACTAGGCCAATTGGTGAGATATTAAGTTATGAAGATGTCATGGACCAACTTTGTGAAGTTCTCATAGATATGGAATTCATGTACAAGATTGCTGAGATGCAATATATATATATATATCACTTCATGCTTTATTACTTGGATTGTGAATAAATGAGCTGTGCAGTATCCAAAATTAAGTAGTAACTTTATTTGGATGAAACAATGTGACTTGTTAGCACCTCGTTAATACATTGTTTCTAACTTATTCACAAGTACTAAAGGAGTTGAGGAAATAACAACTAGAAGGGTAAAATGGTAATTTTATAAATCCCATCTAGTTGATGATATTCATGGAGGGTAAATATAGAACATTCAATGGATCCACTCAATATAATTAAGTTGAATTTGAGTAGAAAGTAAATTCATTTGAACCGAGAGATTCTCAGGGTCTACTCTTTAGTGGAGTCAGTTGACATTAAGCTAATACTCGGAAAAGGTTTGTGAACTTTTGAGTCCGAGTATAGAAGCTCAAGCTTTGTTCATTTGGATCCATAAGGTCACTATTACAGGTAATTAGAGTAGGATTGTTAAACTAGAAGCTAAGTCAAAATAAGTTCAAATCTTGAACTAGACTTTTTCTCGGAAAATGTCTAAAAGGTATTTTTGTCCACATGGACATAAAATGATGTGAATGTCAAAATAAGATTTTTAATATTTTCATATGATGAAAAAATAAATTATATTCTAAAGCCGAAAAGTCGTTTAAGGCATTATGAAATTAATTTCGTTATTTGTGCAATTATAATTCTACAATAGGTATTTTAAGAATTGTCTTAAAAGAAATAAGGAATCATCTAGAAACTCCCCCTAGGTAGAGTCTCGGCCAACGTGCATCAAGAGGAGTGTTTTATTTCCCTTTAATTATAAGGATAATTACTCAAAAGAAAAAGAGGAAATAAATTTTCTTGAGAAGGAAATAAATTTTCTTGAGAAGGAAATAAATAACCTAAGTGAGGAAACAAATTTCCTTTTTGCTTGAGGTACATGGCCGGCCAACTTAGGAGAGAAAAGGAAAGAGAAAATCAAATATTGTGTCATGAATGCATACCTTTATAGATTTTTCCTTCTCCTATAAATAGAGCCTCACATAGAGATGTGAAAAGTAAGCTTCATTCTTGCTCTCTCTCAATTTTTGGCCGACCCCTTTCCTCTCTCTCTCTCTCTCTCTCTCAAAATACTTCTTTTTATTTTGGCACCTAAGTCCTCATTAGACTTAGGCTAAATTAGCTCTTTAGCTCATAGACTTGTTCTTGAGTTATTGTGTTTAATTGTGCTCACACACAAATCCTTCTAAATCTCTGTAGACTCTTGTAATAGAAATCTTACGTTTCGAGTTCACGTTTAGGTTTGAAGGAATCGAGCTAGAAGAGAAGATCAACCTTTCTCAAGATCCATTAACGATCAACCTACAAGAAAAATTAGTAATCAAGTAATTAAATAATGTTTTTAATTTATAACATGTATATGGACTTTATCTAGGTTAGTAAAAATTGTTTTACTAGTAAAAAAAAAATTATATTCCGTCATTAATATGATTAATGATAAATTTTTATTAACCCTAGACCTATTCCAACAAGCATCACGGTGTACGACTTCTTGCAATCGAGATTTTACCGCAACGAAGTACTATTTTTGGAATTAGCTGACTTCCTACAAAATATTCTCGACGTCTTGAGTCTCACTGATGGGAACTTGGACCCATTTACGTTGAAAATAGGAGAAACGCGGCAACAAACAAACTATTAAGAATTATTGTCTTGTTATGTAACATTATTTATATTTGAGTGAAAACAACTTATTCAACATGCTTTTTTAGAAGTGGTTGCGGGATGTTTTGCATCAAGAGTGCCGAACTCTAAATTCATGATAATATTCTTTCAAATTTACGGTCAAGTTTCATTATCGAAAGAAGATGAAAATTGAGCTAGTGAGACATGGAGTTTTGAAAATCTTAAATGAAGGATCGATTCCGGTATTCGATAGTTTTTTTTAATAAATAGTTGGTGATTTTTTTGGTGACATTTGCAAATATTCGTATAAATTTTAACTATATATGCTAGAGGTCCATGTAAGTTATTAGCTAGTTTTATTATATATGCTCTTTTGGAATATATAAGTACTCTTTTGATTACACCAATTTTTTTGTGGGAAAACAAAAGCCTCGTTAAAACCTTCTGCCCTGAGCCAGTGTGATGAAAGGAAAAAAAGTGTCCGACCTCGATTAATTCATTTTGGCTAAAGCCCCATTTATATTATCCCGACAAGGAGAGAAACATTTGTTGGCATTTATGCCCACAAATGAGATTTTTGATATTAAATATTTTTTGTATTTGTTTTGTTTTGAAATTAAATAAGGATTGGATTTTCATTCTTATTTAAGATTGAGTTTATGCATTAATGTCTACGCTCTGAAACTGTCATCAACGAAAGAAGTGCCAAGTACAGACTTGACAAGATACCTTCTTATGACTAATTTAAATAATAGTTCGCAATCTAAAGATTGACTGGGCAATCGATTCTTAGTAATGATTGTTAGAATGAATTGAACGATATCTTATCTTATGATATGGAGAGTTGTGACTCTGTGATTCATTCTTGATATCTTAATGAAGATATTGAACAAGACCTGTGAAGTTTTGAAGTTCGAGATAAAATCGTTTAATTACTCGAAACCTCAAACTCACATACGAGGGGTATTTTAGTAATTACCTAAATCCTGAAGTGAGTACATATCTTCTTGTAACACTTAATGACATTTGATTTGGTAATGGGCAATCGCTAATTGAAGTTTCATTGACCCGACGGTTGGTGTCATAATACTGTTTTGTTGAAATATTTGATTCATTGATATGAAATTTGTGTTGAAACAATGCGAAGACATTAGTATCACACCATTCTCTGTTATGAGAGTGTGAGCGAATAAACCAGGCCTGGTATTCATAGAATAAAAAATTCTTTGAAATAAAACATGTGACATGTTAAGAAATTTCACTTTATGTTTTTCTCGTTCACAAATAACAGAGGACTTGGTGAAATAATAACTCAGGGGTAAATCGGTAATTTTACATTCCTCTGAGTTAATGATACACACAAAGGGTAATATCGTAAAATACACCGTGGTCCGTGTGAAGAATAGTTTTGTCACATCAGACGGAAATATAAACGCATATGAACTTAGAGATGTTCAATATTGGTCCTTTAGTGGAATCGACTAATATTAAGAATTAAAAGTCGGAAAAAGTTTGTGAATTTTTGTGTCCGATATTTATTCTAAAGCTTCGTTCATGTGGGTCCATAAGGTCTCAATGATAAACTCTCGGACGAGATATTGGTGATCATGAAATGATTGATTTTCTCATTAAACGTAAATTGTGATTTACACTAAGGAAATTATTTTCTAAGTAATTAAATAAATAATTGGTTATTTATTATTACATTTATTTAACGAATCATATTATGTTATTATATTGATAATAATATAATTGATGATTTAACTAAATAAAAGATGAAAATAAATATTTTCTCGTTTCGTACTAAATTGTTTAGTATGAAAATAATTAATGACTTGTCATTAAATAAATGAGATGTTCTAAATTAATTAAATATTATTTTAGAAAAAAAAAACAAAAATATTTGGGATATAAAATTTGACAATATGGCCGGCCACTTATGTAGAATAAGTGAGTTGGAAAATTGTTTAAATGAATTATTGGACTTAAGTTTGATTAGCGGGCCATTAACTGTTTTTGACCTAACCTAAGGTCATTCTCCCTGAAATAAAAGTAAGCTCTTCTCTCTCTCTCTCTTGACCTAATTTTCACACGCCTATTCTCTCTTCCCCTTCCCTCTTGGCCGACTATTTTCTCTCCCCAAGAGAATAGAGAGAGTGAATTCGTTGAGCCTTTCGTTTTATTCCTTCTCATCTTGTTCCCACAAAAGAGCCCACCCTCTTTGTCTCCTAAAATCCGTTGAGTATTATCATTGACTCAACTTGTGGTTGTTTGAGTGATTTTTCCACCCACAGGGCCGGCCAATTTTGGAGCAACGGAGGCGCAACGGTTTTGAGGATTTCCTAGACGTGCGTGGTGTAGAGAATCGGCCGACCTTTTGGACGCACCCTGGGACTCAATTTCGCAGATCCGAATCGAACGTAAGTTTCCTATAAACGAGTTGGATCTGAATGATATAATCTTGTAGGATTGTTAGAAATTTTAGATTGCTCGTTTTGCATGTATGAATGAATTTATTGAAGTGTTTGTAAATTTGTTGACATGCTAGATTAGATTTAATGACATGGTTATTGAATATGTTTTAAAACGTTTTCAATATGTTAATTTGAATTATAAATTTTCGCCATATATCGATATGTTTCATAATTAATTAGTTTAATCGTTAACTAAATTTCAACAACATCCCGCGAGCTAAACGTACAAGGACTCAAAACCCTACCTAGCTATCACATGAGCAACTTTTTCAAATCTCTATTGACCCACACAAATTACAGGTATTAAAATCTAAACATAATTTACTCACTTGATCAAATAAAGGTGCTAATCTCCGCATTGGACTTTCTCGCTTATCTTTCACTTATCCGAGTATTAATTTGTTATCTCCTTCAACTTCTAGATTTTGATATCCACAAAACTTACCCAACTACGGTGCTAAGTCAACTCCCCGCAGCTATGCTTCCATCGCTGACTTTGCTTATGTCACAATATGGAGAACGGTAGGGATATAGGTAATTTATGGTTAAATGGTGAAAGGCGTAGAGATTGGAAGGAACAACAAAGACGAAAACCAAATTTAAAGTTGAGATTTACTGTGATAATTCTCATTAACCACTCGGGCATCGACCCAGTAAAAGTAAATTAAGATGTAGTGATAATCCACGATCAACTTTCTTTCATAGTACGCTATTTTCAAGAGAAGTTGGATCCCAGCTGCCTCTTTCAAGCGAGTGACACTAAAGATAATTTTTCTGTTAATTTTTCCACTGTCACAATAAAAATCAAACTATGCCGACCAAATTTTAAATATTTTTTTTTATTAAAATTCAGCTGACGCTGTTCATATATTAATTAGAAGTAAAATGTATAATAAATTTAATTAATTCAATTAAATGTAAACCGGATTTGAAATTTAAAATTTTAAACATTCTAAGTTTTATGCGCAATAAAATACGATATTATGTATTTAAAAATAAATAAAAATAATTTTACTATTTAAAATATATGTATAGTATTTGTTTATATCAAGGATTAAACGGTCGATTGCCGACAAATGGTCGATGACTCAAAAACACGGGAATGCCGCTAGCCGAACAGGAATCCGATGGAAAAAATGTGGAAACCGGAAAAAGGAATGCCGATGGGATTACCGTTGGTCGGTCGAAAATCCGGCAAAAATAACTGGAATTCGACGGAAAAAATGTTGTGCAGTTGTTTAGTTTAAATCATGAATTTATAAGTATATATATAAGATTAAAGACATAAAGTTTATATATATCATTCATACATTAAGGTCATACATATCATATCACATTACATTCATACATAACATACAACATAAAGTTCATACATAACATACAACATAAAGTTCATACATAAGATACACCATAAAGTTTGAAAACGAACATATGAAATCTAACAACATATCAATAGTAACTAGAGTGACGTGGTGGCTGATAAAATTCACCTACTCGTGCCTGAAGGTTACAGTAGTCCAACCACGTCATTTGATTCGCGTACGATGAAGTATAGTTAATGACATGGTTGTTGTAGTTGGCTTGAGTTCCGCCGACCACGTTGCACAATATGGGATACTCGGGTAGTGGTCCTTGAATCTCTATACCGATAATGACCAGAACTGGATACGGAACAAGGTAAGGATAAGCATACGAACCTTGACCTTCATAAGATTGTGTAGAGATCTGGTCAAATGACAGTGACTCAAATTGAGTGGAAATGGAGTCAACTGTTGGAATAGGTTTAGGGTTAAAGAAAAAAATTTCATTAATCATATTAATGGCGGAATATAAAAATTTCTTTTAGAAGTAAAACAATTCCTGCTTTTCGACCTCCTGAGTATTGCGATGACTCAAAGTCAAAGATCGTCCGACCTAGTAGACATGAAGTTAGATAAGAATAAATATAAGTAATACCGCATGTAACATATTAGTACCTGTCCCGATCGTGGGCTCCGTGATCTTCATCTTGAGTAGGTTAAGACCGCATGTAAACCATACCTTTGCTTGTGCCACTCCCAACATCAATACTTATGCCGCCACCATCATTGCCACCTTGCGTTCCGCCACCTTCACCACCATCCCCATCATCGTCACTAGATGATTCTACACCAACCTCTTGAGAGACGACTCGGTTTACATCAACGCCTTCAGATCGGGTCTGTGAGGGTACTTGCGGATCAAGACGGTTGGATTCATCGTCAAGGTTGCATGGCCTAACCCACTCAAGAAGAACGTCGTCGTCGGCCTCATCTCCCATGACTTGCATAGTGTTCTCTATGATTTCTAAGAGGTCTCGGAATTCCTTGTTTTTGTATAGAGCTTTGCGATCTCGTATCTGTAATTTCATGTAATTTCATGTTATAATTACACCCGTCAGACATAATTGTGCACCCGTATGTTTGAATTTAGTTAACAATAAATTAGCGGTTTACCCATGTTTACGTTTGATAATTTCATTATACCCAACGTTTGGTTAATATTCGTAAATAGCCAAAAGAATTTGTGTACGATAATAATGAGTCTTAAATGCCCTTCAAGTGGCAGCTTTAGGCGGGAATCCAAAAAGGCGAAATTAGTCCGAAATTTTTTGTTAACAAAACTCAATGGGTATTTACGAAAAATTAACCAAACGTTGGGTAAAATGAAATTCGTATACTTATATATGGGTATTTTGCTAATTGACAATTAACCTAATTAATTATAAAACATATCGATATATGGCGGAAATTCATAATTCAAATTAACATATTAAAAACGTTTTAAAACATATTCGATAACCATGTCATTAAATCTAATCTAGCATGTCAACAAATTTATATACTTATCAATAAATTCATTCAAACATGAAAAAACGAGCGATCTAAATTTTTTAACAATCCTACAAGATTATATAATTCAGATCCAACTCGTTTATAGAAAACTTACGTTCGATTCGGATATGCGAAATTGAGTCTCGGGATGCGTCCAAAAGGTCGGCCGATCCTCTACACCACGTGCGTCTAGGAAATCCTCAAAAGCGTCGTGCCTCCGTTGCTCCAAAAGTGGCCGGCTCTGTGTGAGGAAAAATCACTCAAACAACCACAAGTTGAGTCAATGATAATACTCAAGGGATTTTTAGGAGACAAAGATGGCGGGCTCTTTCGTGGGAACAAGAGGGAGAAGGAATAAAGCTCAAAGAAAAGGAAGGGCTGCCGGGAAACAAATTTACTTTCTCTCTTTCTCTCTAAAATTCGGCCAAAACCTCTCAAGCACAAGGGGAAGAGCTTTGGCTGAGTGTTGGTCGAAATTAGGCTAGGGTTACTAAAGAGAGAGCCTCCTTTTATATCAGAGAGAATGAGCTTAAGTTAGGTCAAAATCCAATTAAGACCCATTAGTCAAACTTAAGACCAAAACTCCTTTTAATGAGTTTAAACAATTTTTCCAGCCCATAAATTCTTTCGTATGGCCGGCCATATTGTCTTAATTATCTATTTTCTTGTTCACCAAAATATCGTCCGCGAGTCTATCATTGAGACCTTATGAACCCACATGAACGAAGCTTTAGAATAAAGTACAGACTCAAAAGTTCACAATTTTTTTTCGACTTTTAATTCTTAATTTTAGTCGATTCCACTAAAGGACCGATATTGAACATCTCTAAGTTCATATGCGTTTATATTTCCGTTTGATGTGACAAAACTATTCTTCACACGGTCCACGGTATATTTTACGATATTACCCTTTGTGTGTATCATTAACTCAGAGGAATGTAAAATTACCGATTTTCCCCTGAGTTATTATTTCACCAAGTCCTCTGTTATTTGTGAACGAGAAAAACATAAAGTGAAATTTCTTAACATGTCACATGTTTTATTTTAAAGAATTCTTTATTCGATAAATACCAGGCCTGGTTTATTCGCTCACACTCTCATAACAGAGCATGGTGTGATACTAATGTCTTAGTATTGTTTCAACACAAATTTCATATATGTGAATCACATATTTTAACGAAACAGTATTATGACACCAACCGTCGGGTCAATGAAACTTCAATTAGGCATTGCCCATTGACAAATCAAATGTTATAAAGTGTTACAAGAAGATATGTACTCACTTCAGGATTTAGGCTTCGAGTAATTAAACGGTTTTATCTCGAACTTCAAAACTTCACAGGTCTTGTTCAATATCTTCATTAAGATATCAAGAATGAATCATAGAGTCACAACTCTCCATATCACAAGATAAGATATCGTTCCATTCATTCTAACAATCATTACTAAGAATCGATTGCCCAGTCGATCTTTATATTGCGAACTATTATTTAAATTAGTCATAAGAAGGTATCTTGTCAAGTCTGTACTTAGCACTTCTTTCGTTGATGACAGTTTCAGAGCGTATACATTAATGCATAAACTCAATCTTAAATAAAAATGAAAATTCAATCTTTATTTAATTTCAAAACAAAATAAATACAAAAAATATTTAATATCAAAAATCTCCTTTGTGGGCATAAATTCCAACACCGTACTCTTCCCAAACCTTACGTTGACTATCGACATATGTTTGTGCCTCAGTAACTTCTTCTTTAAGGTACGTGCTGTGAATCTCGTACGGAGCAAGGATTGGAACGTTAGGGCCTGTCAATATGAAAACATATTATGTAGAAAACTTAAAATACAAAGCGTATAAAGTACGTATAAAAAATATTATTCACATACCAATTTATGCAGCTTCATGCATCATGTTTTGAAAATGATGCGACTTCGCTTTATGCACTGGAACACTCTCGTGTATGAAAAACCTGCTAACAATTTTACCTAATCTCTTCTTGAGAGACATGGTTGCCGGGGTAGGGCCTGTTGGTTTCCGTGCCGAATCATATCTATAAAGATCGGGCGAAATTGGTGGTATCGACCCCATGTCTCGTTGAGATCTAGAACCCCTCCAAGCCCCGATCTGAACGTTGCAGCATCGGCCTTTTGATTACTTCTCTTCATTGTCTCGTACAAGTCCTCGTCTTCTCGGTGATCAGGACGGGGTCCGAGATTCGCACGCAACTCGTGACGGATTGTTTCTTCCATTAATCTCTTATTCTTGTTTTTAATTTCAGTTTGAAGTAGCAGTTGGCGCATTTCTTCCCGTACTTCCGGAGGACACTTATCACATCGTTTCACGTTTTTCTTCGGATCGTTTCCGCTAAGATGCAACTTCATACGAGTGATACCTCCACCTCTTGTCGTTAACCCACAATACTTGCATGTTAAATGATTGTTACTCACCGGAACGACAACACAATGTTTTCGAACGCCTTCATCTCCCATTTGTAATCATTAATAAACAAAATTCTCAAATCCGTAAGTAAAAAAATTATGAACAAATTTCATTTTTCTTAACTTTGAATTCCAAGCAGATTCTATTTAACACATATTTTTTTAAAAAAAATCATAATCAACGACTTCTTTCTAAACAAACTAAAACAACATTGCCCGACTTATAATTCAAATTCTCAAATCCGTAAGTCAAAATATTCTGAAAATATTTCATTCTTCTTAACTTTCAATTCCAAACAGATTCTATTTCACACATATTTTTCAAAAAAAATCATAATCAACGACTTCTTTCTAAACAAACTAAAACAACATTTCCCGAATTCTCAAATCCGTAAGTCAAAAAATTCTGAAAATATTTCATTCTTCTTAAGTTTCAATTCCAAACAGATTCTATTTCGCACATTTAAAAAAAAAAATTATAATCAACGACTTCTTTCTAAACAAACTAAAATAACATTGCTCGACATATAATTCAAATTCTCAAATCCGTAATTCAAAAAATTCTGAAAATATTTCATTCTTCTTAACTTTCAATTGCAAATAGATTCTATTTCACACATATTTTTCAAAACAAATCATAATCAACGACTTCTTTCTAAACAAACTAAAACAACATTTCCCGACATACAATTCAAATTCTCAAATCCGTAATTCAAAAAATTCTGAAAATATTTCATTCTTCTTAACTTTCAATTCCAAACAGATTCTATTTCACACATATTTTTTTAAAAAAATCATAATCAACGACTTCTTTCTAAACAAACTAAAACAACATTTCCCGACATACAATTCAAATTCTCAAATCCGTAAGTTAAAAAATTCTGAAAAATTCCAATCTTCTTAACTTTTAATTCCAAACAGATTCTATTTCACACATATTTAAAAAAAAACCATAATTAACGACTTCTTTCTAAACAAACTAAAACAACATTTTCCGACATACAATTCAAATTCTCAAATCCGTAAGTCAAATAATTCTGAAAAAAAATTCAATCTTCTTAACTTTCAGTTCCAAACAGATTATATTTCACACATAGTTTTTTTAGAAAAAATCATAATCAATGATTTCAATAACAATCTTACTTAACGAATTATCGAACTATTAATCAAACTACCGAATTCACTGCATATTTAAAATTCTCGATCTCAATAAAATCGGAAAAAATTCCCGTCCTCTTAAAATTCAATTTCAAACATATTTTATTACAGCCATATTTTCGACTAAAATTCATAATCAACGAGTTCAAGAACAATCTTATTAATTTATCTAAAGAAATCAACATTTTATAACTATAATTACCGAAATCACTTCATCTTTCACAATCCGGATCTTAAAAAAATCCAAAAAGTTACAAACCTTCAAAACCAAAGTCGTCACGAAATTGCCTTTGGATCTAACAGATTATACCTCGTCGGCCGTTCACTGGAAGTTCACCGGCCAAACTCGAAATCCGGCGATTTTGTGTTGTTTTTGCACAGACTCGATCGGCAACGGAGCGGCCACCTAGGAAACAGCTCGGATTTTGTCGGCGCAGTAGCGGCCGAATGCAAAAACGAAAAAGAAAAACGATAGAATTTTCTTCGGCCAACTTCAGCTTTTATATCAAAATAAAACGACAATGTTGAGCAAATGACATCCGAAAATCTTCGGTCAAAATGACGAAAACCAGCGGCAACAAACGACAAAACGTTTAATTACGTGTTTTTTGGCCGGCTTGTACCGAAAACCGGTAATCCAATGGGATTTCGTCGGATTCCGTCGTCATTTTAATCGTTGGTGTATATTATATTTTGTCGTATAAAGCGTCTTTTTTATTTCAATTCAATTAAATATATATTAGTTATAATTGCTAAAATCATTCCAGATTTATCCAAGAGTGAAAATTTTGATTTTATTTTTTAATTTAAAAGTTTGCTTTGAGTATTTTTGTGTAAAATTTCGCCTTGACAACCGCTTTTTCTAAGCTCTCGTTGAACTGACATTGGCAAACGGCAGAAGCGAAGCGGAAAAAGAATGTCGAGGTTTTGGAAGCCAGGAACAGAGAAGCCAAGCGTGGTGGAAGATGAGGAAGGCGGTCTCCTTTTCTTTGCCTCCTCATCATCTTCTTCTTCATCTTCTCGGTATTTTTTTTCTTACAAGTCTCTCTCTACCTCTCTCGGTCGTTTCAATAAAGTAATCTTGTACTCTGTTTGGGCATGGAAGCTTGGGACATTCGAGACAGAGGCTTCCAGTTTACAAGTACCGTACGGCCATTCTGTATCTGATCGAAACTCACGCCACCACCATTGTCGTCGGCGAAACCGGTAGCGGCAAAACCACTCAGATTCCTCAGGTTTTCTTTTACTTCTTTCTTTATCTGATTCGTATTTTTTATTCTGTTTATACAATTATGACTTAAGACTGAGATTTTTTTTATTGGCGTTATGAAAATCACAGTTCCTGAAAGAAGCTGGGTGGGCTCATGGTGGCCGTCTAATTGCTTGTACACAGCCCAGACGATTGGCCGTCCAGGTGAGTGTTTTTTTTAACATATGTATATCAAAAGTGTTAGAAATACTTAGAATGTGTAATGTTTGACAAAGTCACATTGATTGTTGTTGGCCTCAGGCTGTTGCTTCCAGGGTTGCCGAAGAAATGGGTGTCAAACTCGGAGAGGAAGTTGGCTACGCAATTCGATTTGAAGATCTCACTACAAATGTTTGACACTCAATTTCATCAATGACTTATTACCTAGCTTCCTTTATTATATGTGTATTTCATTTTCCGTGGAAGCCCTATTTCGGTGTTTCTGTTCGTTAATGGGTTCCTGGTTTCGGTAGAGCAGGGTGTGACGATGATCAAATTCCTCACGGATGGTGTTTTACTTCGAGAAATGATGGACGATCCTCTCTTGACAAAATACAGGTAGTTTTGGCCACTACTGAATTTTATAATGCTCGTTGCTTTATTCTCGTGACTTATTATTACGTTCGTTTCAATGTGATTCTTGCAGTGTTGTTATGATAGATGAAGCTCACGAAAGATCTATATCGACTGACATCTTATTGGGTTTGTTAAAAAAGGTAATTCTGCTTGGACTATCAATCGGTGGACCCTTAACCAGGTGGGTTGGTTCCTCTATCATGATTCAAATTTCCGCTTTGCAGATCCAGCGGCGCCGGCCTGAATTACGTATAGTGATCTCCTCTGCTACAATTGAAGCAAAGTCGATGTCGTCGTTCTTCAACACAAGGTTTGTCCAACCATTTGATCTAATTCCGTGTCTTGTTAAGTGGGGATCTGATGTATCTCAGATTAATAAAACGCAATTAAAATGTAGCAAATCAATAATCCCCTCCTAAGCATAATAGGAACCTTATATAGGTCATATTTTGACCTACGGGCTTTACATTATGGGTTTATAACTGCTTTAATAAATAAAAAGGCCTAAATAATTGTTTAAAGGCTTTATTCCTAATTGCTGAAATAAATAAATAAAACATAAAAGACTTAATATTCATTAAGTCTGATCACTCTCGATTTCTCCTCCGATACACCAGCCCTGTGTATCCATCATTACTCCTCCCCGCAGCGACAACCTTGTCCTCAAGGTTGAATTCGGGAAACTGCTGCTGCAGCATCTCACGACTCTCCCACGTGGCGTCGTAGCCGGGCAAATTCTTCCATGAAATCAGCAGCTCCTCCCGCCTTCTGTGTTTGTCCGCCGGCCTTCAATCGCTCCCGGCTCCATGATCAACTCCATATTATCTTGCAGCGTTAGGGGCAGCTCTAGTGAAGCCTCATGGTCGCCGATCGTGCGCCTTAACTGTTTGACGTGAAAAACTCGTGGATCGTCGATTCGGATGGGAGTGTCAACCGATAAGCGACAAATCCGATCCGTTTCTCCACCAAGTACGGCCCGAAAAAACGTGGCGCAAGCTTTTCATTCCTTCGCTGAGCGAGGGATCGTTGTCGGTACGGCCTCAGGTTCAAGTAGACCCGATCGCCTACCTCAAACGTCATGTCCCGTCGGTGGGAGTCCGCTTGTCGATCAGGGTCCGGTCGCGGTCCACCAAATACTTCTCCACCTCGGAGACCGGTGATGTCCCTTGCTCGTAGTGGATGAGGCGAGGAGGGTCACGACCGTACAAGATCTTGAAAGGCGTGTTTTTCATGCCGCGGTGGTATGAATTGTTGTACCAGTACTCTGCCCACGGTAACCATTTTGCCCACGCCTTTGGGGTGTCGGACGCGAAACACCGAAGGTAAGTTTCGATGCTCTGGTTGACCACCTCTGTCTGCCCGTCAGTTTGAGGGTGGTACGTCGTACTCCGCTTCAACGTCGACTTCTGAGAGCGAAAGAGCTCGCGCCAAAAGATGCTCAAGAACACCTTGTCACGATCCGACACAATGGACTCCGGGATGCCGTAAAGGCGTACAATCTCTCGTAGAAAAGTGGTTGCCACTGTCACTGCCGTATACGGATGCCGAAGAGCAATGAAATGGGCGTACTTGCGGAGTCGATCTACTACCACCAAGATAACAGTGTTGCCCTCAGAGCGTGGTAAACCGTCAATGAAATCCATCGAGACCTCCTACCAAACCAAATCAGGAAGAGCCAATGGCTGCAAGAATCCCGCTGGTGCTTGTGCCATATACTTGTGGCGTTGGCAGACATCACAAGCTGAAACCATCGCTTCAACGTCTTTCTTCATTCCAATCCAATATAACTCTGCCGCGAGTCGTTGATACATCTTGTTCATCCCTGCGTGACCCCCAACTGCGCTTGCGTGAAACTCGTGAAGTAGGTGCGGGATGTACGCTGATTTGCGCGGAAGGACGAGGCGTCCTTGGAAGAGCAGCCGCGGCCCTACAATAGCGTACCCGGGTCAATCTCGCGATCCCCGCAACAGATCCGCGCGAATCGATGCGAGCTCGTCGCTTTCTGTGGCTTCCCGAAGCAACCTCTCGGTGTCGAGCATGAACGAGACAGAAACTGCACTCAAAATGCGCTCTTCAATCTTACGAGAAAGTGCGTTGGCAGCTTTATTCTCGATGCCGGGGCGATACTGGATCTCGAAATCGTAGCCCAAAAGTTTCGAGAGCCAGCGTTGGTGCTCCTCGGTAACCATACGCTGTTCGAGAAGGAATTTGAGACTCCTCTGATCGGTGCGGATGATGAAATGCCGGCCTAAGAGGTACGATCGCCACTTCTGGACTGCTAAGACGATGGCCATTAATTCCCGTTCGTACACCGATTTAAGCCTGTTGTGCCCGGATAGAGTTTGACTGAAATAGGCGATTGATTTTTTTGCTTGCATCAAAACAGCCCCCAACCCGTACCCTGATGCGTCGGTCTCGACCTAGAAAGGCCGGTCAAAGTCAGGCAGAGCCAACACAGACACCCTCAACATTGCCATCTTAAGTTTCACAAACGCCTCCGATGCTTCTGTACTCCAAAGGAAATTGTCCTGTTTCAACTGATCGGTGAAAGGTTAAGCTATCGATTCGTAACCTTTTACGAACCTCCGGTAATACCCGCATAAGCCGAGGAAACCTCGCAGTTCTTTCAGCGTTTTGGGTTCAGCTCAGTCGAGCATGGCCGTTACTTTCTCAGGGTCTGTGCCTACTCCCGACCCCGAGATGATGTGCCCGAGATACTCCACTTGTGGCTGTCCAAACAAGCACTTCTTCCGGTTCGCGTAAAGCTGATGATTGGCCAGCGTGCGGAGAACTTCTTCCAAGTGCCGTAAGTGTTCCGACCCGTCTCGACTGTAGCCTAGAACGTCATCGAAAAATACCAAGACAAACCGGTGTAGATAGGGCCGGAAAACGTCATTTATAAGCGACTGAAAGGTGGCCGGAGCGTTGGTCAAGCCGAGAGGCATAACAAGGAATTCGTAGTGCCCCTCGTTTGTGCGGAAAGCTGTCTTTTCCACGTCCGACGGTTTCATCCAAATCTGATGGTACCCCCGACTTGAGGTCGATTTTTGAAAAAATGGTGGCGCCGTGTAGCTCGTCCGACAACTCGTCGATGACGGGGATTGGAAATTTGTCGAGTATCGTCACCTTATTAAGTGTCCGATAATCGATACTGAATCGCCAACTTCTGTCTTTCTTCTTGACGAGAAGAATCGGACTGGAGTACGGGCTCTGACTCGGTCTAATGATTCCGGCCTCCAACATCTCGCATACTAGCTGCTCTATCTCGTCCTTCTGAATTTGCGGGTACTTGTAGGGCCTGACGCTGATTGGTTGGCTTCCATTTTTCAAAAGAATCGCATGGTCATGTCCTCGCTGCTGCGGTAATCCCACTGTCAAAGAGCGACACAAACTCGGGTCGCCATGCAACACAAATTTGTTTCCGTCGAGCTTGAATTCCATGCAAAGTCCTTTCCAATCGCGGTAAGAGCCCGATAATGTCTCGAGCCATGTCATGCCGAGAATCATATCCGTGCTTCCAAGGTTGAGCGGTAAAAAATGGTCCCGAATCAGGACTCCTTGGATGTTGACGAGAAGGTCCCGGCACACCCCACTACTTCTCTCTGACTTGCTCGTTCCCATCACGACGTCGAACTCCTCGGTAAATGTCATTGGCAGACCCATCGTTTGGATTAATCGATTAGACACGAAGCTGTGAGTCGCGCCACAATCGAGTAATACAACCACTTCATGTTCGCCGATGGCCCCTCGCATCTTCACCGACCTTCCACCAGTTAAGCCCGTTACCGAGCGCAAGGAAACCCCGATGTGGTCGAGGTGAACATGGGCCAACTCATCGTCCTCGTTTTGCTCCTCGGTCCCGCTGTTCAGCGCTACAATATCTTGCCCGTCCACCGTCGTTACGGTGACTTGTAATTCCCGCAGGGCCGCAACTTTGCACCGGTGACCCGGCGAGAATTTTTCTTCGCACTTGAAACATACTCCCCGCGCTCTGTTGTCGGCATATTCAGCCTCGGACAGTCGTTTCTCCCCTACTCTTTTGATCGGTGGGGGCGTTCGATCGCGCACTTGATCACCGTGCGGCTTGACGGTCGTCGAATAACTGGGAAAGTTGCTCGGTCCACTACGCCCCTTCCAATTCACGAGAACCAATTTTTCCGCTCGAAAGGCATGCTCAATTGCTTCTTTCAACGTCGCTTGTGAGGTGTATTTCACGAAATTGCGGGTTTCGTATCGCAGTCCTCGGACGAAAAAATTCATGAGCACCTTATCCGGCAGCCTCGAACCTGCCCTTGAAGTCTTTCGAATTCCTTTAGATACGCTTCCAAGGAACCCGTTTGCGTTAAACTCATCAATTGGTCACTCCCGTCATCGCCCTCCAGGAGTTCTTGAAAACGAAACAGCAAACGCAGTTTTAGATCCCATCAATTGCGAAACGGCTCAGATCTCTCCTCGTTATCGAACCACTGAAGCGCCATTCCTTCGAAACACACGGCCGCTGAGCCCAATTTCTCGATCTCTGACACTCGATTCACTGCAAAGTAGCGCGCTGCTCGGGTCACCCAACCCTTCACGTCGGTCCCATCGAACACAACTAATTGCAACCGTCGTGTTCTCTCTCCTGCCCCAGTCCGCTCGTAGTGAACTTCATCCCTTCAGTCGTGCCCTTCTCCGTTCCGAAAATCTTGGAAATTTTGATCCTCCTTCTTCCCGCCATAGTCCCAATCCGGATCCGGTACTGACAGTCTGTCGCTTGCCGTTCCCAACCGAACTCGGTTTCCCTTTGCTGTCTCCACGTGATTCATGCGTTCGGTCGCCTCCTCGAGCCCTTTCTTGGCCAAACGCACCGCGAGGTATGGGTCGTCCATGGTGTCGGGTCCCGAAAGGTGCTGTTTGGCCTTGCACTTCAGGCTTGTTCCCACCGATGGCTTGCTGGTGCTTCCGTGATTCTAGTCGCTGCCATGCTGGAATCGCAAATTCGGGTCTAAAATCTCTCGATTCGTGTGTCCGCCTTCTGCGGCCGTCCGAATGAGCTGACCAGTGACGCTGTCCGCTGGTGCAGCCACGACGACTTGTTCCGGTGCAGGTCGTGACATCATCACTTGGAACATTGCGGTGATTTCGTCGAACCGTGCCTCAGTTGCGAGCCGTTGTTCTTCGAGCGCAGTCTCGGACGCTCGCCTCTGGGCCTCCAGCGCTGCGAGTATCTCAGCTCCGAACGCTGCATCTGTCGACCTTGAAGCTTTCGTCGTCTCCTCTGCCACAGATCGTGATCGTCGGCGATCGGAAATTCGGCGGTGATCGGCGGTGCTTTCTTCTTTTGCTGTCCCATCAAAACTGCTCTGATACCAATTTGATGTATCTCAGATTAATAAAACGCAATTAAAATGCAGGAAATCAATAATCCCCTCCTAAGCATAATAGGAACCTTATTTAGGTCTGATTTTGACCTACGGGCTTTACTTTATGGGTTTATAACTGCTTTAATAAATAAAAAAGTCTAAATAATTGTTTAAAGGCTTTATTCCTATTTGCTGAAATAAATAAATAAAACATAAAAGACTTAATATTCATTAAGTCTGATCACTCTCGATTCCTCCTCCGATACACCAGCCCTGTGTATACATCAGGATCCTTTGATTAAAGATACAGAATATTCATTCTTGACCGGTTTCAAATATGTTTAACACCCAGTTGGGTGGTAGACGATTGTGCTTATATCAAGCGTGTATGTACTTATACCATGGTTGATATTCGATATAAGATACCTGTACTTATAAAGCTATGTGCTGTGATATAAAACAGCAAAAAACGTCGAGAAATTGAAGGCGAGGTTCAACGGCCTAGGCTAGATCCAGCAATCCTATCAGTTGAGGTAAGAATTTGTACCATATATGGCCTCTCTCACTTACTACTGTATTAATAGTATATATTTTTCTGTGAAGGATATTGTAGAGTGAGGTTTGATGATCATGGTTGTTAGAGAATAAAAGCTCATCAAAATCTGTCCTGTTTCAGGGTAGAGGGTTCAATGTTCAAATCCACTATGCTGAGGAACCCGTTTCCAACTATATTCGGGCCGCTGTTTCGACAGTATTGGACATTGATAATCAGGTACTGATATGAGATTTAAATATGGACATTTTATTTTGGGCGGTCTTAATCAATCGAAACCCTCACAATTCTTATGCTGCTCAGGAACCAATGGGAGATATTCTGGTGTTTCTTACTGGTCAAGATGACATTGATTCTGCAGTAGATTTGCTTACAGACGAGATTCAAAATCGTGGGAGAAAGGCTTCAGGTGCAAAAATCATGTCTTTTAACTTATTTACTGTTTTCTATTAGAAATTGATTAAGAAAGATTTGTATTCCTAAACCTAAATTTTGTTTTCTTTGGTTTTTCGTTTTGTTTTATAAAATGGGCGGTGAAGTAATTGGCTTTCAAAATGTTCTTTTTTAGGGCTAGTTATATTGCCTCTCTACTCTGGTCTTCCACGTGGTCAGCAGGTTTGTAAACGTATTTCTCCGCGTTTCAGATAATTCCATTATTTGATTACTTGTACATCAGAAGAGCTCATCTTTTCTGCCATTTTTGTTTTAGGAGCTTGTGTTTAATCCGACTCCTAGAGGTAAGAGGAAAGTAGTGATATCAACAAATGTTGCCGAGACATCCTTAACCTTGGAGGTAAACAGTTGAAAGACTTAAAGATGCCCAAACTGAAGAAATGAAAGGAACTTTGAATACTACTTAGAATGGAAAGGCTGTTTTAAAGGGATATGGACGTGATTGACATTTCGATGTGGTTTTGTGTGCAGGGAATTGTGTATGTTGTTGACAGTGGCTTCTCAAAGCAGCGGTTCTACAATCCCGTATGTTCAGTGCAACCTTCTTTGGGTTCATTTTCGTAAAATGCTAGAATGGTTTTGTTTATATTCTTCTGATGCTGATATTGTAATTGAGATTAATGTTCATTAGTCTATATCCATAGGACCCTAGTTCAGTGGATTAAATGTCTTCAAGCTTCCTAATTTCCTATGTAGTGAAGTAAATTTTCTTTTTACAAGTCTTCGGCACTGTATTGATTGAAATCACTCTATCTGAACCAGGTTACAGATATTGAAAATCTTGTGGTAGCACCGATTTCAAAGGCTTCTGCGAAGCAAAGATCTGGTAGGGCTGGCCGAGTTCGCCCCGGGAAATGTTACAGGTGTTGTTCGTTATTTTCTAGTTGCATATAATCTTCAATAGCTTATGAGTTTCGTAGGTAATATGCTTAATTAAGAAACAAAATTAGTATTATACATATAGGACGAAATATATAAAATCAATTGTTTGAGGGCTAGTTTCTAAGAAACTTACTCTGTGGACCAAAATGCCAATCACGTAATAGCTCAGGGACATTTGCAGTAAAAATCTTAAGCACATCCTTGTTGTCCTTGGAAATCGTTATATTTACAAAGCTTATTCTGAAAAAATGGCTTGACCAACATAATTTGTTCTTGGCTGAAACAGGCTTTATACCGAAGAGTATTTCATCAAAGACATGGCCACGGAAGGGATTCCTGAGATTCAGCGCTCCAATCTCGTTTCCTGCGTAATTCAGGTAAGCGAGGAGATCATATTCACATCTATACTCATTAATTGCATATTTGAAAGAAATTGGCATGTGCTTTTTTCAAGATTCCGTAATCAACTACATCGTTTGTCTTTCTGAATAAATAAAATTAATGGTCCAGACAATGGCCGCATCCTTAATCTGACTAACAGCTAAAGTTTCTCCCAATTCAATTTAAAGGCAAGAAAACTCTGTCTTAACAAAGTGTTGTCCTATGTTATTATTGAAGCTACGCGTACTGAATACCCAAGTGCTAATAATTAAAGATGTATTTTTTAGAATATTCATGGCAATACCCATTGCTCTTTTTCTTCTTTCTTCTTTGCATGATATATACAATCTGTTACCCTCTTTGGCAAGTGTGTTTGTACCAACTCTCCGATATTTGTGTTCTTGTTTCTCAGTTGAAATCTTTGGGCATAGATAATATTCTGGGGTTTGATTGGCCAGCGTCTCCTTCCCCTGAAGCAATGGTTCGAGCACTTGAAGTGCTTTATTCACTCAGAGTTCTAGACGACGATGCTAAACTTACTTCGCCAGCTGGATTTCAAGTTGCAGAGTTGCCATTAGTATGTTAAATAAAATAATATGCAAGTGTTGTCGCAGCACTACTCTCGTTTATTTGTTTATTGATTTATTTTGCATTCCAATTGATATTGTCTTCCAGGATCCAATGGTTTCAAAAATGATATTGTCTTCCAGTGAACTTGGATGTTCACAGGAGATGATAACTATAGCTGCTACTCTCTCCGTTCAAGTGAGTTCTATTGTATGTTTGTTGATAGATATTTGTAAAGTCTTGTGCTAAAGAACATCATTTTTGAATATGTCTCTAAAAGACAAAAACAAAAAGATTGCTTCAAAAGAGGATTATTTGGAACAATAATGCTGAAAATTCGGGTAATGTGGGTCTTACCAGCCGGGTGAGCGGTTTAACATTAAAAATAATTGTTACACAGGTAATCCAAATAGAGAAAAGTAAATGAATGATCTTTTCTTATTTTATATAAGGGGTAAAATCTAATTATGGAGTCATTGTGTAGACTATCTGGGCCTCTGGGTGGGGAGCAAATAAGGATCTCGATGAGGCAAAATTGAGATTTGCTGTTGCTGAGGTACTGAGCTTTTCATCTCGTGATTTGAATATATTTTATTGATTGTGTGGTTAAAATAATCTTGTTTTTAACCTGATTACGTTATATTCTTTATGTTATTGCAACGGCTTGCAGGGCGACCATGTGACGTTCTTGAATGTTTACAAAGGATTTTTACAGTCTGGTAAATCTTCACAGTGGTGCCATAAGAACTTCGTGAATTATCACGCCATGGTGGGTCTTTGTTTTTATTACTTATTCATTTCTTCGGGACACTTTACAACAGAATGATGATCAGTTCATGATATACATGATTAAAAAGAATCTATATGTTATCAAGTGACTTAAAATTTGGCTTTTCACCAGAAAAAGGTTATAGAAATCAGAGAACAGCTCAGAAAAACATCGCAGAGACTAGGCATTGCCTTAAAATCCTGTGAAGGAAATTTGCTGGTAAGAAATTCATTACATTCTGCAGATTTATAAGTAAAATGAATGACAAGTGATGATCTTTTATATATGATATTATCATTCTTAATTAGTGTCTTACTTTGTTTCCTACAGGCATTGAAAAAGGCAATTACTGCCGGATTTTTCGCAAATGCATGTCGTTTAGAGGTGAATTTTTTATTAATTTTTTTCGGAGTATTTAGTGCGGATAATTATTGAGTGATAAATTTTTTGACGGAAAAACTCAAAACATCTCGCCATTAACTAAAGTATTTTTTATGTATATCATAACTGTTAAATGAAATCTATCATCTAAGAAACTTAAAACATGTTTTCCAACTTAATACTAACCTTGGAAACACTAAATCAGGTTTATCAATTTTGGATTCTGATGATAGTTCGTAAAATTAAAAATGGTTATTAAGTTTGTATGTTTGCGTGTTGAATTTCACAAAAGAAGTTTATATTTACATGAAAAGACTAACAAAATCAGTAGTTTGAAGACTATCTGCTCTCACGGGAGCAGTATATATACTTTCAATGCCTCTGTTATCGGAATATTGACTTTCTGTATCACTACCATTGATAAAGGCATACAGTCACAACGGGAAGTACACGACTATTAGAGGCTCTCAAGAAGTTTATATTCACCCATCGTCTGTGCTGTTCAGGTCAGTAACCAAAAATAAAATAAAATAAAATGTAAATTATTATAAATATGATTGATTTATAATTTTTTATATATTTTTCCGATGGTGTAGAGTTAATCCAAAATGGGTGATATACCATTCACTAGTATCGACGGACCGGCAATACATGCGAAATGTAATATCTATAGACCCCTCTTGGCTAACCGAGGCTGCTCCGCATTTTTACAATTTTAACCGTCCTGCTTCCATGCCTCATTGAACTCTGCTGCTATACATTTTTCGCCTCGACAATATTTGCTCTCATTTTTACGGTTATAGTCATAGAAAGAAAAGCATATGGTGGCTGAATCAATGTAGAACTGTAGATCATTAATTTAATGTATCCGTAGTTGAAATCTTTGGCTAGTCTAGAGATTGGCCTAGGGTTTCTTTCTCTTTTTTTTTTTTTTTTGTTTTTAATAAAAGAATTCGGATTTCTTCTAAAAAAAATATTTGGCTAGCTTGTTTGGTCTAGCGGAGATCGTGAGTTTAATGCTGTGAGGAAATGTCTTAAAAAAACTGTTTTTTATTTGATGAATTGCCCAAAATACCACTTCTTATTATTGATTTTCTCAAAATTTATCCAAACATGTTTTCTTCTCAAAATACAAGTTAATTTTATGTGAAAAGACGAAATAGCTTTTCAAAAAAAAAAAAATAACAAAAATGCCGTTCACTGTATTATCGGCCAAAAAAATTAAGAAAAAAAAAATCAAAAAATTAAGATTTTAGGGGTGCAGCAGTTTTTAATATTTTAAGTTTATTTTTTTTTGAAAAAATAAATAGTAACCGATTAAGAAGAATATGAAATAAAATGTAAAGAAATTGTTTTAGGCGTATTTTAGGTTTTTGTACTAGTAATTTGAGAAAAAAATGAATTTAAGTAAATTTTAAAAAAACTAAATAATATTGATACTTCGGATAATTTCTCTTTTTATTTCGTTACTTTGTTTCAAACATTCTGGTTTTTAGAATGTCACTATTAACAAAAATTCCATTATATACTAATTATATATGGCATTTTGAATAAGAACATGATTTAATACGGTCATCAAGCCGGAAGAAGATGAATCATTCACGTGTAAACTAGCTATTGCTTTGAAGAAACTTAGCGCACGCTCAATAAGATCATTTTCAAAACTCAAATTTGAGTTAACTTTTTATCAAATTTGATATAATTACAATAATGTTTTCACTCCAACCACAACACCAAAAAATAATATTCTCTTTTTATACTTTACACCAAATTTGATATAATTAATCTTATTAAATATTAATTTTTGTTTGTATGTCAATAATATGAAATTAATTTTATATTAAATATTATGTTAATCTTATAATATTAATATAAAAATTAACTAATAAAAATAAATATTATATAAGATAACATTAATAGAAAAGATATTACATACACATTAATAACAAATATGGACACTTTTTTCTCATTGATAATATGTATATTTGTATAAATTATTTAAATTATAGTCTAAATTACATATAAATATTTTGGTGGGTGAATAAAAATAGTTTATCTAAATTTGGGTGATGAATAGTTGACTCCAAATTTAGGTAAATATTATTCATCATACTCAAATTTGGGTGAATATTTGAGATAAGTTGGAGCACTCTTACACCAAAAATGTCTCATCTCCATCCAAATTTGGGTGGTTTAGATAACTTTGATTTATTCTTGCTTTCTCATCAGGATTTCAGTCGGATTGAATATTTTTTATACTAATTATTTAATCTTGCTATATATCTACAATCAATGTTCAAATGTGAATGATAATCTTAAAATACAAAAAATACGATAGCCAATTGACATACAACAAGAATAATATGGAAAAATTTATGGAAAAATTTAGAATAATATTCAACAAATATTGCGGTTAGCAACGAAATTTTGATAAAATATGATATATAACTTAAAATGATGACAAAAAATATATGCTGACAAAAATGATGTTATATAACTTAAATATAAAGCATAAAAGTTGTACATATAAACAAGTTTTAATTTCAATCACGTATTATTTCACAAACAATAAAGATATTCATAAGATAAAGTAAAAAATATTCATAAATAACTTGGGTGACTGTGTAGTTGGTGGAAAATTCATGAATGTGCTTAAAAACCGCAATAGTCATTAAATGTTATGTGGTTTATATAAGATGATGTATAATTGATCATGGATGTATTATAATTAGTGGAAGTTAAATTTTCTTATCAACTTTAGATCATCTTTTTTTAGTAAGCGAGTCATTCTCCATGACAACTTAGATGACATTGGGCCCAATGTTGTTATCATCTCACACAAGACCTTATACATATATTTTAAACAATTTAAATTTCATAAAACTAAATCTTTCAACATATCAATTTTATTTTTGAAAATTTATTAATTCAATAGCGGTTGAATTTTAACATCAATTTCAGAAATCTCTTAAATAATTGAGAAAATTATATATGAACCGCACCACTTAAATAGAAAAAAGTTCATTTAACATTATTTAAAAAAAAATTCAAACAACATGAAAATCAATTTTCTGTCCCAGCCGGCACATACATGACGACAACTTAAAGCATCACCGACTAAATTTATAGAAAATGACCGAAGTCTTGTTGAAACTGCTAAAAAAGGATTGTAATCACCTCGAACTTGGCACAAATATGACATTTTCTTTTGAAATTTCAACGATATTTTGTGGCACAACGAAAAACTATTTTTGTATTGAAGTTACCTAGTGAGTGCAATTTCACTCCTAATCCCCGAAACTTTAAAATCTGACTACAAAGTCCCTTTTAAATGGGCTATTGAGTGATATAGTCTTCTAAGACATTATGTTTGCAATATAGCCAATTATTTGACAAAATTGGTTAATAGCCAGTTAAAGAAATTATTAAAAACTGCAAGATTAAAATGCCCCTTTTATTTAAGCAGCCGCAATCAATTAATTTACGAAAATTTTGAAATTTAAGACGAGCAATTATTAATAAGTGGCAGGATTTAGGGAGAATAAATAATGTATTCAATGGGATTGGGGGGAGGGGGGATAAGCAATTAATATATTCAGCGCGACGGATTTATATTTGGAAGGCATTTATACCAAAAATATTCTCTCTCATCTCATTTCGAAAATATTATCTCTCATCTCACTAGAAGAAAGTGAGACGAGAAAAATTCTTTTTGGTTTAAATGTCTTCCAAATATAAATGTCTCCCACCCAAAAATATATATGCTTTATTCTTCCAAATCCCATTAAATAAATACTTTATTCTCCCTAAATCCCGCCTCTTATTAATAACTGCTCGTTTTAAATTTCAAAATTTGGTATTTGAGGGAAATTATAAGAATACTCTTAGGTATAAATTCCCCCTCCGTAATAAACGTTTCCCCCTCATTGTGTTGGAATAGATTTAGGGTTGAGAAAAAAAATATCATTAACACATTAATGACGGAATATAAAAATTTCTTTACTAGTAAAACAATTTTACTAACCTAGGCAAAGTGCATGAAAATATTGTTATTTAAAAAAAATTATTTAATTATTTGTTACTAACCTTTCTTTTGTATCTTGACCTTTGATGAGCCTTGAGAAAGGTAGATCGTCTATTGCTCATTACCTTTACACCAAAATGTAAACTCGAGAATCCTAAGGTTTATATTACATGAGTCTATAGAAGATTTGAAGGATTCGTGTGTGGGCACAATTATAATACAGTAACTCAAGAACAAGTTTATGAGCTAAATAGATAATTTAAGCCTAAATCTAATGAGGACTTAGGTGCCAAAATAAAAGAGATATTTGAGAGAGAGAGAGAGAGGAAGTGATTTGCTAGAATTAGAGAGAGAAAGAACAAAAACTTATTTTCACATCTCTATGTGAGGCTCTATTTATAAGAGAAGAAAATACAAGAAATGATAATTACCCTTTCCTATTGTGCATTCATGAATTTTTTTTTGTTTTCTTCTCCTCTTTCTCTATCAACATGGCCGGCCACTCTTGTGCATTAGTGAGGGAAATTTGTTTCCCCACTTAGCACATTTGTTTTCTTTTCAAGGAAATTCATTTAATCTTTTCCTTTTGGGTAATTATCTTTATAATTAAAAGCAAATAATTCCTCTCTTCTTTGGATTATGTTGGCCGAACTCTACACTAGGGAAGGAGTTTCTAGATGCTTCCTTATTTCTTTTCATATCCTCCCAGTGCCTGAATTCTGAGTGGACCACATACATCAGAATGTATTAGTTCCAGCAACGCAGTGGCTCTTCGACCTTTATCAAAGAAAGGTCGCTTGGTCATTTTTTCTTCTATACAGGATACACAAGTCGTCATTGAGCCTATTGCAGAGGCTTTGAGTGGAGCGTCCCTCACATGTCTCTTAATCCTATCTTAACAAATATGACAAAGTCTTAAGTGCCAAAGATATGTTAATTTTATTAGATCAGAGGAGTCATTAGGTTTGATCCTCTTTGGTTCCCTAACTATATCATTATTAATTTCAATATCTAACGGCAAAGGTTGTGTAAGATAAAGATAATATAAACCATTCATCATACAAGCATCAGTGACAAATAAATTCAAATTCCATTATTAATAAACTTTAAACAATAATTCTGTTCAATAATTTGAGCTATAGATATTAAGTTTTTCCCAAAAGAAGGAACAAAATACACAATATTCAAATTTAAAGTTTTGTCTTCAACATACAATGTCACGGATCCCACAGCCTTAGCAGACAACAAGCTCCCATCACCCCACTTGAAGCAGAAGTTGCCATTCTCTAAGTTTTGCGTTTCCCGAACCCATTAAATGAACACCAAATATGGTTAGTAGCAGCGGAGTCAAGAATCCACGATGATACATTATCAGCTACTAAACAAGCTTCTGTAATGAGTACAATACCTTTCCCTTTAGCCTTGAGGTAGGTAGGACAGTTCCTAGGCCAGTGTCCGGGCTCATTACAATGGTGACAGTTGTCCTTAGACTTGTCCACCTTGACATCCCGGGGCACCTACTTCTTCTTAACCTTGCTAGGGTTCTTCTTCTCGACTATATGAGATCTCTTCTTAGATCTAGAGGTGAAGGCTCTGTGCTCAGTAGCATGAGCCTCTCCATTAGCCCTCTTTTTCTTCAAGAGTCCCTCAGCGATGTGAAACTCCTTCATTAGCTAGGTAACAATGTACCGTAGATTATTCATGGAGTAGTTTAGCTTGAAAGTATCAAAATATTCAGGGAGAGTTTCCAAGATCATATCTATTTTGGTATCTCAACCAATTTCAAATCCAAGGATTTCCATTTCATTGAGATAATTTATGATCAGCATCATATGTTCTCTAACGGGAGTCCCTGCTTTCATACGATAGTTCATAAACTGTCGAACCGCTTGTTGTCTAGCCTGACGCCCTTGGCCTCCAAAGATCTCTTGGAGATTGAAGAGTACTTCATAGGCTGACCCCATATCACAATGTTGTTGTTGCAACACATTGTTCATCGATGCTTATGTTGGCAGAGATGCCCACAAGAAGATTGTATATTTACATATTGATGTAATATATAAATCTTTATAAAGTCCTTATTGTAATTTGCTGATTAAATTAATAAAAGTTCAAACGTTCATTTATTCCTTTTTAGTTTGATGGAAGATTTATGATATTCAATAGTCTTATAGTCCTTAATCAAACCTAACAATGTATGAAAATCAAATGTAGATTTGCGTGAACAAACTGTTCATGGTTTGACTAAAACGATATATTCACAATCTAAAGATCAACGAACTATTGATCCCAATATGATTGTTGGAAGAATCTACGATGTCTGTTTACGAGGCATAGAGAGTTAGGAACTCTATAGTTCTTCCAGTGTATCTTTCGAATATACTGAATTGACCAGTGCACCTTGGAGACAATAGAAGAACAAATCATTTAAAATCTTCTATCTCAAGGTCACTGTGTATGAATTGAATCATGCTTACCTAAATCCTGAAATGAGACATGCCATTTCATAGCATTAATAGTCTCATTTGAGAAATTCAAATTCTAGATCCATTATGTTATCTAGACTAGGCCAATTGGTGAGATATTAACTTATAAAGATGTCATGAACCAACTTTGTGAAGTTCTCATAGATATGGAATTCATGTACAAGATTGGTGAGATGAAATATATATCACCTCATGCTTTACTACTTGGATTGTGAATAAATGAACTGCGCAGTATCCAAAATTAAATATCGACTTTATTTGGATGAAACAATGTGATTTGTTAGCTCCTCGTCAATACATTGTTTCTAACTTATTCACAGGTACTAAAGGAGTTGAGGAAATAACAACTAGAAGGGTAAAATGGTAATTTTATAAATCCCAACTAGTTGATGATATTCATGAAGGGTAAACATAGATAACATTCAATGGATCCGCTCAATATAATTAAGTTGAATTTGAGTAGAAAATAAATTCATTTGAACCGAGAGATTCTCAGTGTCACCTCTTTATTGGAGTCAGTTGACATTATGCTAATACTCGGAAAAGGTTTGTGAACTTTTTGAGTTCGAGTATAGATGCTCAAGCTTTGTTCATTTGGATTCATAAGGTCACTGTTACAGGTCATTAGAGTTGGATTGTTAAACTGAAAGTTTAGTCAAAATAAGGTCAAATGTTGAACTAGACTTTTTCTCGGAAAATGTCTAAAGGGTATTTTTGTCCACATGGACATAAAATGATGTGAATGTCAAAATATGATTTTGAATATTTTCATATGATGAAAATATAAATTATTTTTTAAACTCGAAAAGTCGTTTGAGGCATTAAGAAATTAATTTCATTATTTGTGCAATAATAATTCGACAATGGGTATTTTAAAAACTGTCTTAAAAAAACAAGGAAGCATCTAGATGCCCTTCCCTAGATAGAAATTTCGGCCAACATGCATCAAAGATGAGATTTTTATTTCCTTTTAATTATAGAGATAATTACCTAAAAGGAAAAGGGAAATGAATATCCTTGAGAAGGAAACAAGTGTGCTAAGTGAGGAAACAAATTTCCTCACTAATGCACAATACATGGCCGGCCATATTGAGAGATAAAGGAGAAGAGAAAATCAAATATTGTGTCATGAATACATTATTCTTTCATGAATGAATAATTGACCTTTATAGATTTTCCTTCTCCTATAAATAGAGGCTCACATAGAGATGTGATTTTTTAAGCTCCTTCTTGCTCTTTGGCCGACCCCTCTCCTCTCTCTCTCTCAAAATACTTCTTTTATTTTGGCACCTAAGTCCTCATTAGACTTAGGCTAAATTAACTCTTTAGCTCATAGACTTGTTCTTGAGTTATTGTGTTTAATTGTGCCCACACACAAATCCTTCTAAACCTCTGTAGACTCCTGTAGGGGAAACCTTAGGTTTCTCAAGTTCACGTTTAGGTTTGAAGGAATTGAGCTAGAAGAGACGATCAACCTTTCTCAAGATCCATTAAAGATAAAACTACAAGAAAGGTTAGTATTCAAGTAATTAAATAATGTTTTTAATGTATAACATGTATATGCACTTTATCTAGGTTAGTAAAAATTGTTTTACTAGTAAAAGAAATTTTTATATTCCGCCATTAATATGATTAATGATAAATTTTCTTAACCCTAGACCTATTCCAACAGCTAAAATATAGCATCTCACATCTCATCGGATCTGATCCAGGCCACAAGGGCGTCCTTGTCCTCTTGAGTAAAATCATTATTCGTTCAGGTGGACATAGGGTAGTGAGTACCCATTTGTGCTTGTCCACAGTAAGGACGATGTCTAGGTTACATTTCCAATCTACGTAGTTATCACCTTCTAGTTTGTTTGAGGAAATGATAAAAGAGAGAGGGTTTAAAGACATGTTGCTGAAAGTTGAAACAATTTATGATTAGTCTTTTGTTTAGAATTTTAAGTTTAATATTGAATAGGAAAAAATCCGAAAGTGTTATGAACAAAATGACACTTTACTGCTTCGAGGGAAGACCGCAAAGAGTCGTCTTTCATAAGTAAATGACACATCATTAATGCATAGTCATGATGTCAATACATCAACGTATGACTAGCCGCCTTATAAAAGGTTTGATCACTTAAATCTTTTCGCAGGGTCTCGGGGGAGGATTACTAGAGATTGAGTCTAATTGTGTAACCAACCACTTAGTTCAAAAAGATCTAATTTGAAAACAACCCACCGAGGGAAAGTGTTGTTTCATCGTTTCACTTTTGAACGTAGCTCTACAAGCAATGTTTAGGGCAAAACACCGTTGAGTACTCTCATTAAAGAGAGGGTCACAAGGGTGACTCTTAGTATTGGCAACAATTTCACTCAGCATTAGTTTTGGGGATCATGAGTTGCAAACAATAAGTAAAACACTCCCACTTAATTTTTGGAATTGGCACATCTTCTCTTGTACGTCTGGAAACATCTTTACATGAGTAAAGTGAGATAGAGTGCAACATATTTTCGCCGTGTTTTTGAGCGGCAACTCGAATATATGCCTCCTCGTCATCCTCTGATCGACCAAGACAAAAAACCCAGGCTAGGTTTTCTTAGGTGCACCGTGGCCCTCCGGAGAGGTTCCCGACATGCGCCTAGCCCCCTGCCGGCACACAGGTCCCTACCAGGCCCCTGGCCGACAAGCAAGCTATTGCCTAACCCCTGGTCAGCCGGCAGGCCCCCTGTCCGGCCGGCGAGCCTAGTCTGGGCGGTGAGTCACCCGACCGACCCGAATCCAGCCGGCGAGCCCAGTCCGGCCAGCGACCCTGTCCAACCGGCAAGCTAGTCGGGCCGGCCGGCCCCAGTCAAGCCGGCGACCCAGCCCAACCGACAATCCAATTGGGGTGGATACCCAATCCGGCCGACAACTCTGTCTGGCCGGTGACCCTAGTCCGGTCGGCGACCCAATCCGGCCCGGGGCGATCCTGTCCAGCAGGCGGCGATCTAGTCCGGCTGGCGACCCAGTCCGGCCGGCGGTCCCGTCCTACCGGCGGCCCAGTCCGGCGGGCGGGCGGCGATCCAGCTCGGCCGGATGCCTAGTCTGGGCGGAGATCTAGTCCGACCGGCGCCTCAACCCGGCCGGCGGCCCAGTCTGGTATGCAGCTCAGTCCGGCCGGCCCCAATCCGGCCTGCCTGTCTTGGCCGGTCAGGACTCTCCCAATGGCTATAAATAGCCCTTATAATCCCAAACTCGAGGTTGACAAGCTTTTCGTGAGGAAATCTTTCTCTAGAGGATTTTTTCTAAAGAATTCTCTCCCTAAATAATTATTCCCTACGAGAATTATTCTCCAAGATCCGAGGCTCGAGTCCCGAAACACGGTTGACCCAAGTGTCCCTGTTTCGCTCGGTCTCGTCGATCTTTCCTCGTCATCCTGTAACTCCACCTACATTATACTAATGTTGAGCGTTAGAGAGGTAAACATATGACCTCCCTCAGTTTTCCCTTCGTAGTTCACGTCTATTCGTCTATTTCAGGCACTAGAAGAGCTCGAAGACCCAACGACAGCTAAGAGACAATCTGGGACACCAGATTTGACACGCTAAGGTCGAAGCGAGGGTCACTCGCCCCGAGCGGGGATCTGACCGCCGGGATCTCTGAACTTTGTCCAAATTTCAACGATACCATTTTGGCGCTAGAAGGAGGGGCCTTCAATATTGAAGCTCATCCAATCCACATCTTTCTATTTCATCTCTTTTCTTTTCCACTCACATAAAATGAGTGACGTTCAGGCAGCCTCCGTGGCTGCCCATTCGAGCAATCCGATCGCTCGAGCGAATAGCTCGCGATACGAGTTTCGGCAACTCCCCCACAGAGGAACCGGACTACAGCGGATGGTAAGGAGTTTCAAAAACAATCCTTCCGCCCTTCGTGATAACGAAAGTGGATCTACGACAAAGGTTGGACGGTGCGCGGGAGCGACGCTCTACACGTTCCCCGACAAGTCAAGCCTGAGCCGATTCCCGACATGAAGGTTCGAGCAACCCTCAAGCGAGGGTGACGGGTAATAACTCCCACACTGAGAGATCCCCTAGTACGCATCGCGCGTCGTCTCGAGGGGGTAACGACGACACCGGTGGTCGATGGTTCCACCACGAAGGTCGCCCGCCTGTTGCTATAACCACCCGTGGCGCCGGGGAGGATCTTAAGACCCATCTGAACTCGTGGCAAGGTCCTTGCAAAGAGGATCTATGGCAAAGGTTTGACGCTCGACGAGCGACCGCCGGAGCCACTACTCTCGGGTATCCTCCTATCCATGCCATGGACCAAGGGTTCGGTGAGCGGTGAGTTCCCACGCCAGTAAGGCCAGTTACCGGGACCGCCAATGAGCTCAACGTGATCACAATGATTCAGGGACTCCACAATCAGATCATCGAGCTCCGCGAAGCGGGCTCTGGAAACTCCAGGACCTACAATGGCTTGTAAGGTTCATATTCGCCCTTTGCGATGATGGTGCTTGTGCAACCAACCAAATGAGGATTCAAACTCCCCACTTTATCTCCATACAACGGACGCTCTGACCCCTATTTCCACATCCAACACTATGAAACTTGGATGATGATGCAAGGGCAGTCGGATGCGGTGCTCTGTCGAGCATTCAGTCTAACCCTGATATGGTCAGGTTTCGAGTGGTTTCAAAGGCTACAATCGGGGAGTATCAGGTCATTTCAAGCTCTCCGATAGGCTTTCCTTGCTTGCTTTGCCACGCTAGTGGAGCAAAAAATGTTCAAGTGCTATCTCTGGACGATTAGGCAAAAGAATGGCAATAGCCTTCGCCAATACCTGGCCCGATTTACCGAGGAGTCTCACAAGGTCAAAGACATTGACGATCAAGACGCCATAGCCACCATCATCGAAGGAGCCGAATCCCGTGACTTTCTAAAGTCGATTGTGGGAAGATCTACGAGGGACATGGCGGAGCTCATGGCATGTGCCAAAACACATATGAGAATTGAGGATTACCTCGACGGCAGAAGGGGCGAGGGGCGGAACAACCGTCCTCGCACCGATGACCGCCCCGACACTCGAAGCAAACGAGAAGGGAAAATTATGTCACTTACGACACCCCTATGTCAAGGCCGAAGAGGCCTTTCGCTGATGAGTTCCGAGGAGAAACCCTCACCCCGCTAAATTCATCTCCAGCCAAAATTTTGGCTTTTCATCGAGACAAACTCGGTTCGCCCGCTCCATTGAAAAAGAGCTATGGAATGCGGGGCAAGAGCACGTTTAGCAAATACCACCGCGATCACGGACACACGACCTTTGACTGTTCCAAGCTAAAGAAGCGAATCGAGGCGCTGGTGCAAGATGGAATACTCAAAGAATTCATTACATGCTCTCCCAAATCGAGTAACTCAGCGGGAAGCTCGCCCGCATCTACACCCGCTAGCTCGACGATATAGGCTGTGTTTCGTTCTTACGTATCTCAAACAAAGCCGCGAGCCAAAATTTTGTCTAAATCTCTGTTTTGCAATAAAAGTTGTCCTTTGCTATTCGTCCTGTGTCGTATTCTCTATATTAGAGTTTCCTGGTTGTTGCACGAATCAAAAAAATCGGGGGGCTGACACGGGTCGACGGCAAAGTTGATAATTGATTATGAAAATTCCGTCCAAAATAATTCAAAACAGAGATATCTAGTCCTGGATAGTCTACTTGACTAAGAGAATCGCACCTCAAGGCGTCGACAGCTCACGCCAAATGCCACGTAACAATTTCAAAACACCACGCATGACCGATAGATCAACAATGAAAATATGTCGCTCCTAAACGGCGTCCGAGTAAGCCCCTAACTCGATGAAAATACGTCGTTCCTAAACGACGTCCGAGTTAGCCTCTAACTACAACTCGATGAAAATACGTCGCTCCTAAACGACGTCCGAGTTAGTGCCTAACGGCAACTCGATGAAAATACGTCGCTCTTAAACGACGTCCGAGATAGCCCCTAACGGCAACTTGATGAAAATACGTCGTTCCTAAACAACGTCCGAGTTAGCCCCTAACGACAACTCGATGAAAATACGTCGCTCCTAAACGACGTCCGAGGTAGCCCCTAACGACAACTTGATAAAAATGCGTCGCTCCTAAACGACGTCCGAGTTAGCCCCTAACGACAACTCGATGAAAATACGTCGCTCCTAAACGACGTCCGAGTTAGCCCCTAACGACAACTCGATGAAAATACGTCGCTCCTAAACGACGTCTGAGTTAGCCCCTAACGGCAAGTCGATGAAAATACGTCGCTCCTAAACAACGTCCAAGTTATTCCCAAACAACAACTTGAAGAAAATAAGTCGCTCTTAGCTCAAAAGCGACATCCGACTTGGCCTCCCGCTGAAACTCACGCCCCTGAATAAGACAGAAGAACACGCTTGGGGCAATGCATATGAAAATGCATCACGACACGGCGATTCCGATCTGGCGACTATCACTCAAGCCTCAAACCAGGGGAGACCTTTGACTCATGAAGTCGCAACATGCCGCTTCTTCATAGGTCACCTCGCTGAACTTGGGGACTACAAAATCCCTCGAATTTTTTTTATGACCCTACCATGACGCTCGTCGGGAGAAACTCAATGGTCTAATTCGAACAACAGTAGGAGGATCTAGGTTCTGAGTTCATTATCGATCGCTCGTTCGACATTGAACTCGGGGTTCTAATGTTGTCGTTGTGTTTTTGAGCGGCAAATCAAATATATGCCTCCCTCGTCGTCCTCCGATCAACCATGACATGAAACCCAGTCTAGGTTTTCTCAGGCGCACCGTGGCCCTCCAGATAGGTTCTGACATGCCCAATGGCCCCTGCACACAGGTCCCTACCAGGCCCCTGGCCGGACAGTAGGCTTTGTCCAGCCGGCAACTCCGTCTTACCGGCGAGCCCTGTCCAACCGACATGCCTCGGTCCGGCCGACCGGAAATCCAGTCCGGCCGGCGACCTAGTCCTCATGTCTATCGTCTATTTTAGGCACTAGAAGAACTCGAAGACCCAACGACAGTTAAGAGACGGTCCAGAACACTGGATCTGACACACTAAAGTCGAAACGAGTGTCACTCGCCCAAAGAGGAAACAATTATTCAAGATTTTAAATTTATTCAGAAACAATTTCCGATCGCTGAAGCCTTAGGGAAAGAGAGTGGAATGCTTAAAACACATCATATTTCTCTTCAAGAAACTCAACCCACGTGTACCTAGAGAAATCATCAACAACGACCTGAATATAATGTTTACCACCAATGTTTTCCACTTGCATGAGACCCATGAGTTCCATGTGAAGGAGCTCGATAACAGAAGAGGTTGTGATAAAATCAACGCTCTTGTGAGGAACACGAGTCTGCTTGCTGATTTGACAATCACCACACACTCTTTGTTCGGAAGAGGAAATAGGAGGAAGACCAATTAATGCTTCCTTGGAGATAAGGGAACCGATGCTTCTCATGTTCAGGTGGCCGAGTCGAAGATGTTGGAATTTAGTTAACAGTTAACCCAATTAATTATGAAACATATCAACATATATCAACATATGGCGGAAATTCATAATTCAATTTAACATGTTAAAACGTTTTAAAACATATTAAAAAACCATGTCATTAAATCAAATCTAGCATGTCAATAAATTTTTAAACATATTAATAAATTTATTCAAACATGCAAACGAGTGATCTAAAAATTCTAACAATCCTACAATGATTATTACATTCAGATCCAACTCGTTTTTAGAAGACTTACATTGTGTTCGATTCTGCGAGAGTGAGCCCCGGGTATGCGTCCAAGTGCACGGTCGAAAGTCCTTCCCACGCTTGTCTAGGATGTCCCGAAATCCGTCTTTGCTCCGATGCTCCAAAAAGTGGCCAGTCCTGTGGAACAATTATCACTCAAACAACCACAAGTTGGATCAATGATAATTCTCAAGGAGTTTTTAGGAGATTAAGAGGGTGGACTCTTTTATGCGAATAAGGAGAGAAAGAATAAAACAAAGGCTTAACAAATTTCTCTCTCTCTTTTCTCTTTGGGATTTTCGCCGTGTATTTTTCTCTTGGGGAGAGAAAAAAGTCGGCCAAGAGGGATGGGGAAGAGAGAATGAGCTTGTCAAAACTCGGTCAAAAGAGAGAGAAGAGCCTTCTTTTTATTCTAGGTAGAATGAGGTTAAGTTAGGTTAAAAACAATTAATGACCCATTAATCAAACTTAAGCCCAAGAATTCATTTAAAACAATTTTCCAACTCACTTATACCTTATAAGTGGCCAGCCATATTGTCAAAATTATCTCCCAAATTTATTTGATTTATTTCTAAAATGATATTCAATTAATTTAGAACATCTCATTTATTTAATGACAAGTCATTTATCATTTTCATACTATTCAATGTAGTACGAAACGAGAAAAATATTTATTTTCATATTTTATTTATTTGAATCATCAAATTATATTATTATCAATATAATAACATAATACGATTCATTAAATAAATGTAATAAATAACCAATTATTTATTTGATTACTTAGAAAATAATTTTCTTTGCGTAAATCACAATTTACGTGGAATGAGAAAATCAATCATTTATTGTTCACCAAAATCTCGTCCGAGAGTCTATCATTGAGACCTGATGGACCCACATGAACGAAACTTTAAAATAAAGTTCGGACACAAAAATTCACAAATTTTTTCCGACTTTTAAGTCTTAATATTAGTAGATTCTACTAAATAACCAATATTGAACATCTCTAAGTTCATATGCGTTTATATTTCCGTTTGATGTGACAAAACTATTTTTCGCACAAGGCACGATGTGTTTTACGATATTATCATTTGTGTGTATCATTAACTCTGATAAATATAAAATTACTGTTTTAGAATTCATTCATGTTTTTTAATCCTTGAGAAGTAATAAGCCACAGCTAATTAGCATATAACTTAGACACCTGATCTGATTTGAAAAAAATATGTAGTGTACAGGCACCGATGACTCTGCATGTAAATATAATCTCTTGAAAGGACGTACTATGTTTAGGTCACATAAGTTATACGTGGAAATTGATCTGCTTGCTGAATACGTCTAAATATGCAAAATCAAAAGACATTGAATATATAATTTTCCCCCTAGAGTTCTAATCAAAGTACAATCTTTCAAGGCCCTGATTTTTGAAAACTAATAAAATATAGTATATTTTTCTACGGAAAATGACTTCCAAAACATGCTAACATTGAGTAACAAGACCGATATGTATATGATGATCTCGCACGTAGTCGTACATATGAGAAATCTTAGAATTAATTTTTTATTTTGGGTTCTCTTCTCTTTTTTTTTTGCGTTTATATATTTATAATTACTCCAGAATAAGATAGCATTTTAAGTTGATTTATTGTTGATGTGACAATGATATGTCAGTTTTTATTAGATCAATTATTATTTTGAAAGTAATCATCGTGGCATTAATGTCATAACATAGCATGACATCGGTGCTTTGCTCAAAAAATTAATAAAAATATTAAAACACATCATAAAAAAATAGGGACAATTAGATTTATAGCCAATCCAAACATAAAAATTGTAAAATAGCCAAAAGTTTACAAAAGTTTGGTTAATGTCCATAAACCAATATAACTGCCAGATAAAGACAAAATTGCCCTAAGAAAAAGAAGCGGCAAAAGATAAATAAATAAAAAAACAAAAAATAAACCCACGTTTGTCATCAGTTGAAAAGAAACTCCCACTTAGGCGGGAACTAAAAAAATATAACCGGTTAGACTTCCATAAATGAAAAACTTACAGACTTCCAAACCCTCAAACTTCCGTTCACTCTTTCATTCGACATCTGCCATTAACGACTGAAGATTCAAGTTTAGAGCAACATCAAGCACGGAAAATCGAAAAGGTAAGAACATCTAACTAAATACTTTAACGAATATAAACATGCATATAAAAAGGGGATTTACAGTGAATGATATGAAGATGATGAAAAATCTTCGAAAATTTCTGGGTAACCGGATATCGTAAACCTAAATTACAGAAAATAAGAAATAGGGAAAGAGTAGTTACATCAGAATCAAAAGAAGTAAAAAAATTTTGCATGCAAATTTTTTTGAATGAAACAAAAAGCATCGCTACCGATTGAAGATCAAACAAATTTTCTCGAATATAAACATAAAACCAAGTACTCGAAAATAAACGAAAATAAATTTTGGATATCTGTTCTTCGTTCGGAAAATAAATTGGAATCTGTCTCATATATTAATAGGAATAAACTAAAATAAATTGAGGTATTGATATTCGTAGGTTAGTGATATATTGAAAAAAAAAATGAGGTAGATAACATATTTCGACCTAATCTCTATAAACGAAAATAAACTGATATATACTTGGTAAAAATGTTATTTCCATAAATGTTATCTATATTTTGACAAAAAAAGGTTTGAAAACGTGTAGGTAAAATGGTTCGCAAAAAGGGCATAAAGGATACAAAGGGTAAACAATGTGGAGGATCAAATCAGGTAATTTCAAATCAATTGAATATATATAGATCATTAACAGATATTGACAAAAATTTTTATTTTCAGAAAAGCAATTTTTTGGTTGATCCACAACTGTGGAACCCAACTCAAAAAATTATACAGCACTCAAATTTAACACATTTTGAAGAGCTTGATGAAATGCTTGGTCAATGATAACCAGAAAAGATTGTTTATAGAAGGCCCATTTGGAAAATTTGCGAATATAGTTGGGACAGCCTTTCCAAAGAATCTGGTGCATTTACTCCACCTCCATCAAATTAACAAAGGAAAATCCAATGAGTTGTGTTTCAAAATTGGAGGAAAGGAGCTCGTTTTTACCCAATACGATTTCGAATTAATGACAGGTATGAAAACAAGTATTTCTAAACATATTTACTGTTTATTAACAATTATTTTGGTTTATATTTACAGGGTTAATCTGTGATCCCTTGCCTACTGAGGTAACACAGGTACCAACTGACCAGAATATTCTGAATCGATTCCTGCCAGATCGCAAAAGTCAAAATAGGAAAAATCTAATGGTAGTACTCAATGCAAGTCTCCAAGCTACAAATGAAGAACTAGTTGCCCTAGTAAATTTGGCAATCTTGGAATGCCTAATTCTTCCAAAACAGCCAACAGTGCTAATCCCCGAGGACACAATCAACCTTGCATCACAAACAGATGAGTTCAACGCATATCCATGGGGGCTACTAAGCTACAACGAACTTTGTGATTCATTCCACAAAACAAAAAAATTAAAAGCTGACGTCCAAGGATATGATGTGCGAGGGTTTGTTTATGCATTAATAGCTTGGGTATATGAATCTATTCCAGAATTCTGTGACCAAGACTTCACTACAAGAGTACTAGGAACAGGGATCCACAGAATGTTGAAATGGACATATAGAAAAGACACAAGTTACAATGAATTGTTGAAATCAATATTCAACAATGATCAGGTAAATAAATAAACAATTATAACCAAATATTGTTATAGTATCTTAATGTCATACATATTGTGCAGATTGTAACAGAGGAAATTTTTACCACAATTGAAGAATTTGAGGATGGCATGCATGCAAGAGACATTAACGAGGAAACACCTTCTCAGCACCACACAAGAAAGAGCAAAAAAGGATCAGGGTCAACAAGTAGTACATCACCAGGATTACGTAGTCAAATTAACGTCCTGTTCAAAGGATATAATGACATGACGAAGAAATATGAGGCAAACGAAGCAGCCATTAAAAAAATGCAAGAATACCTAGATTGGAACGGACTTAAAATTGATGCTCTCACCAACAAGATAGACAATCTTGAAAACACTATTGAAGAACAACGAAAAGAGTTGCAGCACTTGAAATCAGAAAAGGTAAAATATTTCCCTACTTTTTACATTTCATAAGAATGAATCATTACTAATTCATATGATATAGGTTAAAGAAGACATTGGTGAGAAAAAAGACCAATCAAACCACATGGAACCAGATGAAGAACACCAGGTACAGCTATATACCGAAATAACCAATAATAAACTAAATATGCAAATACATACACAGACTAGAAACATATGTGAGACAGGAAGCAAAAGTTACAAAGCTATATAATTTTGTTGATTTAATATATTACAGGATGAAAATTATAACAATGCGCAAATAGCACAGGATGAAAATACGAACAAGGGCACAATGGCAGAGGCAGAACATGAAGTGGAAGAGCAAAACGTCAATGACATGGAAGTTAATGAAATCCTAGTACAAACAAATCAGGTAATAATTATAACAAACTATTTCTTTTTGAAAATTAACAATATTGACACTTGGTAATATAGGTAGCAAAGAATAAAGAACAGACGCAGAAATCTACTTCCGAGCCTGGACAAAACTCAACCCAAACACCAACAAAGGTAAGAATTAAACTTGAAAGCGAACATTGATAATAGTTTACAAGTATGGTGAATTTATAATGATATATATTGGTTTATTTATTGTAATGAGACAACTAATATACAATGCAGCTGAAAAAGAACCAAACAGAGAAGAGTGAAAATATGAGCAATATCATCAAAAACAAATTGTCTGAGAATAAGGTACTAACATATGTTAAAAATTACAAAGCTGGTTTATGTTTTTTCAATAACATAACATATGCATGTGCACTATGTAGGATATGAATGAAGCAGCACAAGCTCAAAAAACAACTATCATATCCGAACATAAACCAACCGAAAGTCTGTCTCAGGTAACATAAAAAAATATGAAAAAAGTGGTATGAGTTATATTAACATAAATAAACCTTGCAGGAACAAGATGACACAACAATGGGGACTGATAACTTACAAAGTATCATCCAAGGCAAGGAAAAAGGAAAAGAGGTACACAAAAGAACATAATATAATTAATTTGTTTCAATACTGTTATGAATTATTTTAGATTTTATAATTTTAATATGTTTATAATTACACAGATATTGGAAAATGAAAAGGCAGTTCAAATTTCACCCCTGATTGCCAATCTCTAATCTGCAAAGCGAATGTCACCAGTAAGATAAAATTCATTATACATATATATAGGTTGAATCTAATTTAATTATATTACAGGAAGACCTATCCTGATTAAATGACGATTTAGAGTTTGCAATTGCTACTTTAAATGACGATGGTATACCAATTGACCAAACAAATGAGCCAATGTCACAGGTAAAAAGAAGCATTACAGAAGTTGCAGGTTTGAAGACATTCACGTGTAAAAAATCTGCAAGAATCGCCAACAAATCTATGATGCAGGTGGAGGCAGAACCACGCCCAAAAAGAGAATCAAAACCAGCTGCAGCTAGACGACCACCATACACTCAAGAGAAAAAGTCCCAGCGGGTCAAAAAAGAGCAGAGCAGCCAGCCAAACTTCGATCTAGGATTCAGCGATTAAAACATATGCTGCCACTCACCAGACTTAGAAAACAGAAACAATTAAGTATTTTGTATATGTATTTATTTTGGTAAGTTTAAGAAACGTATGTTGTTTGAAACAACGTTTAAAATGTCGGGAGATTTCGCCGGTATTTCGCCGAAATTTCGGAAATTTTAGAATACCGGCAAGTTTGTGCCTTTTTTTCGTTTCGGATTGTTTTGCCGCCGGTATGTCGCCGAAATTTCGCCGACATTTCGAAAACGACATTTCGGTATATGTCGTTCAACATCAGTATAAAAACCCCCCAAAATAACGTCATTTCCCCGAAATCTCATAACCCGAAACCTAAAAATTTTCGAGGAGCCGAAAACCGGAGAAATCTTCCTCGCCGACGACATACCGACGAAATCCAGGTAATTTCGACCGCCTCAGTGTAAAAACAACTACTTGTCGCCGGTATTACCGCAATTTCGCCGGTATTTCCGTAGGTTACCAATAGCTTTGTGTCCGTCAAAGAGAAAGTGGTAGATTTAGGTAGGATACGAATTTTTTTAAGAAAAGTTTGTGAAATGAAAAACGTTTGTAATGATGAAGTGGATAACATATAATTTTTTCAATTTTTTTTGGAAATTCGAAATTCCGAAATCTGATTACGTTTTGGTTTTCTTTGTGTTTTTTAAATAATTACTTATTATGTTGTATAGATCTTTGTGATTTTGATTGAAATATGATTAAATTGTTGGCATGTTTATGTGTTTGGAAATCTGATTGTAGAATGTATTTTCGGAAATCTGATTTTAGATTTGGTTTTCGGAAATTGAAATCTGATTTTAGATTTTGTTCAAATGTATTATAGAACTAAAATTGATTGGAATTGAATTGAAATTGATGTTGTTCTAGGAAATCTTATTTAGAACTGGGTGAGAAATGAAATTTGAAACCGAATATGTATTCTTGTAGGAAAATGGCGGATGAAGGAGTTCGTAAGTATTGTACGAAAGTAGCCGGGACATTAAATCATTTCACATGTAACTTTTGTGGAATGACGACAAAGGGGGGTGGCGTGACGCGAATGAAACTTCATTTGAGCGGAAACGATCCAAAAAAGAACGTGAAGCGTTGCGATAAGTGTCCTCCAGAAGTGAGGGATGAGATGCGTGCACTATTACAGGAAAACGAAGCGAAAAAGAAAAGCAAGGTAGCCATTGTGGAGAATATACGGAGAGAAATGCGTTCTACCCTCGGTCCAGTTGACGAAGAAGGAGAGTACGAGGTTGACATGGAACGTGAGTTGTACAAGACGATGAAGAGAAGCCGACAAGAAGCGGCAGCAGCTACTTGGAGATCCGGCCCTGGTGGTGGTTCGGCTTCTCAACGAGACCTGGGAAGTGGGAGATCCGGCCCAGTTTCACCATCGCTGTATCGATCCTCTAGTGCACGTCAACCAGAAATTAGTCCCGAGACGAAGACGTCGTTGAAGAAAAGTCTTGGAAAGATTATAAGCCGCTTCTTCATACACGAAAGCGTACCGGCGAACAAGGTGAAGTCGCATCATTTTAAGAATATGATGCACGAAGCGGCCGAGATTGGTAAGTTGTTATGTTTTGTTGATTTATGTCAACGTTAAAGTTAATCCGGTTCTTGTTTTTTTTCATTTTGTAGGCCGTGGGATTCCGTTACCTTCTCTGTACGAGGTTCACAACACTTATCTCAAAGAAGAGGTAATGGAAGCACAACGATATGTGGACGAGCAACGGCCAATTTGGGAAGAGTATGGATGCACCATAATGTCCGATGGGTGGACCGGGCCAACGAGATTGAGTATTATCAACTTCATGGTGTATTCAGCCGGAAAGACTGTTTTTTTGAAGTCAATCGATGCGTCCGACCAAATCAAGAACTGGGAGTACATCTACAAGGCGCTTTGCGATGTAGTCAACGACGTTGGAAAGCACAACGTCATACAAGTCGTGACGGATAACGGATCGGCGTATAAAAAGGCTGGGAAGAAGTTGATGAGGAAGTTCAACTTGTATTGGACGCCGTGTGCAGCTCACTGCATCGACTTGATGTTGGAAGACATCGGGAAACGTGATACCATTTCACGGGTCGTGAAGGACGCGAGAGAAATAACGAAGTTCATCTACAACCACGGGATAGTATTGTCAAAGATGAGGGAGCAAGGGGAAGGAGAGATTATTCGTCCAGGTCCAACACGTTTCGCCACCAACTACTTAGCTCTTACTAGCCTACGAAGCTCTAAGGCCGGATTGAAACGGATGTTTAGCTCAGATTGGTGGGAGGCGTCGACGTTTAGTAATACTCCGGCGGGAAGATTTGTGGCATCCAGAGTTATTGACTCGACTTTTTGGTTACATCTTGATGGAGTGTGTAAGGTACGTGTTTTGTTATCAATATTAAGAATCTATTATGTTTGTAACATTTACTTGTTTTAGGTATTCGAGCCCCTGTACACCGCTTTACGCTTCGTGGATATTGAGGTCGTACCGACTCTAGGTTCGTTATATCACGTGTTCAACTTGATGAAGGCGAAGTTGGAGAAGATTCCTAACAAACAGTGGGTGGTTGATATCGTGACCGAACGGTGGGAGAGACAACTTTGTCACCCCTTACATCAAGCCAGCTATTACCTGAATCCAAAATGTCAATACAACCCGGACATTCGCATGAAACCCGAGGATTTGACAGCCGTGACGACCGTGTTTGAGGTGTTGCACCCACACGATGATTGTTCCACCCTCGGAAATGAGGTATGATACTCTGTCGTCGTATATGGATAGTTCAGCTCTATAATTATATCTTATTTCTCAGCTCTTACGATTTCGCGACGCCCGAGGATTGTTCGGAAAGAGGTCCGCGGTTTCTAACCGTGACGACATGTCACCCGGTAAGATGACTTACATTGTTTTAATTCATAGTTCATACGATATGAAATGTTTGTTTGACTGAAATGTATATTATGTAGCGGAATGGTGGGCCATGTTTGGGATTGAGACACCCACGTTACGGAAGTTAGCCATACGAATCTTGTCCCAGACGGCGTCTTCTTCAGCGTGCGAACGAAACTGGAGCACTTTTGCTTTAATCCACACAAAGCAAAGAAATCGTCTAGCGTACAAGAGGTTGGAGTCACTCGTTTTCTGTACTTATAACATGAAGTTACAACTCCGAGATCGGAAAGATAGGTATGAGAACAACGAGAGGCGAGATCCATTGGAACTCCTTGAGGTGGCTATGCAGAGGAAGGGTGAGCAGGTGGACGATGATATTTTGCTTGACTGGATTCGACCGGTTCACCTTGATGATGACTCTCAACAACCCGACCCGCAAGTGGCTTCGGAAGCTCGATCGGAAGGTATTGATGTGAGCCGAGTACTTAGTGAAGAGGTCGGTATTACCTCCTCTGATGATGACGACGGCGGTGACGACGGTGGTGACGTTGGTGGAGGTGGTGGTGGTACAGTTACTGGCGATGTTGGTGCGGGTGGTAGCGGTAGTGCTCCTCGTCCACCGTATGACCCTTGGACTATGGAATCCGGCTATCAACCTACTCAAGATCAGGATCACGGAGCACGAGAGAGGTACTTTTCTCTTATTATGAGTGCATCAATTTGTTTCTTATGCAAATTGAAATGTATTTTAGGACTACGGATGACTTCTTCGACTTCGATACGGAGGTTTACACTGGCGGTAGACAAGCGGCGCGTGATTACGACCTTGACTCTATGTCTACCCAATTCGGATCAATGTCGTTTGATCAAATGTCCACTCAATCACAAGAGAGTCAAGGTTCGTACTCATATCCTTACCCATACCCGTATCCATATCCCGTTGCCATCGCAGTGCCCGTCGTTGAAGTTCAAGGAGCTATACCCGAATTCCCGATCCTTTGCAATGTCGTCGGGGGTGATCAATCCAACTACAACGCCCACGTGATCAACTACACATCTAACTACGCTAGCGACATGACGTGGTTGGACTACTGCAACTTACAAGCACGTACCGGGGGATTCTATCAACCACATCGTCACTCGAGTTATTATTGAATATTTTCACTTTCGAACTATTTAATGTTTGTATGAACTTGTGTGTGTTTGAATTTGAAGATTATTTATGTATGCTTTATGAATTTCATGACATTTTAATTCTTGCTTATAAGTATGTTTTTTATATTTCATATTTATTATTTCGCAACATTATTTCCGTCGCAATTTCCGTAAATTACCGCAATTACCGTCGGCAACCGCAATTTCCGTCGCAATTTTTTTTTCAAATTTCCACATTTTTTCCGTCGCAATTTCCATCGGCCACCGCAATTTCCGTATTTTTGAGTCATCGGCACGTTACCGACGCGCGCAATTTTAATCGTTGGTTTGAAAGTACTGATATAGTAGAACTGGATATATGTATTAAATTATGAATTTGAAATGTTTAGGGTTCATCCAGTACAACAAATTAACCGGAAATATGTATTTATGTTGGATAATGTTAACATGGAATATGTGGTTGGAACTACAAAATATATGGAGTTTCATGTGTTTAAGAGTAGTTATGTATTTGTAGAGTTTAATGTAGCGGAAGAGCAAATAGTACTGATATGGAAAAACATGATTCGTATTTCATAATTATATGAAATGATATTAATCGTCCAATTGCAATGAATGTACTGGAAATATGTATTTATTTCGGTTAATGTTAAGCCAGAATTAAGTGGAATATAAGATAACCATTAACTCAGACCAAAACAACTAAATAAACAAAATAAACATATTACAAATCATGTACAAAGTCATTACACATATTAAAAGAACTAAACTAGGATAATACCATATCATACAAATTACAAACACAATGACTAAACAAAATAAATAATAAATACACATAACAATAACAATAAGTCAAAATACCAACTTCTTGCATGACCTTTTATTGTGCCCAAATTTCCCACATAGACCAAACCTTTGAGCAGAAGGACGTGCTAATTCACTAGCAGCAGGAAACCTCTTCAGTTTGGGTCTACCAGCTTTTACTTTCTGAATAGGCGGATTTATAATCATCGAACCACGAGGCAATATCCATTGACAATCATATTCAATTGGAATGACATCAACATAATATGTAGCTTTAAAATTAGGGACCTTGTAATAAAGAGAAACAAAATCTATAGGCTTCAAATTCATCCTCCACAACGCTGCAATAGCATGGACACACGAAAATAAATCCATTTGCCAAAAACAACAAGTGCAAGTACAGCCACTAACATCTACAATGAAATGAATTCGCCCATCATACACTTCAAAATGATGTCCATTTACTGGAATGACCTGGTAAAAATAAAATATTCAGAATATGTAAACAAAACCACTAAGCACTCTGAGTAAATAACTATAAATTAACGGAAATAAATTCAGTATATGAAGATAAAACACACAGTAAGAATAAAATAACGATAAATAACCGGAAATAACTTACATTCAGAGTTCTTGCTTGATCTTCAAGCTTGGAGTAAAGTTTGTAAGCCTTGCTAGTAAGAGAAGAGATCATCGTAGGAATAATGGATCGTTTATCATGAAACCACTTTTGAAGTAAACTCCGATAACTCAAAACTAATGCAGATACAGGATAGCCACGTTCCTCACACAAAACCGCATTGATAGATTCAGAAATATTGGTCGTCATTATGTTAAACATCCTACCAACAAAACGACACCTTGCCCAAAGTTGTGGGTCCGCTTCAATAAGATACTTCTCAATAGCAAGTTTGTCATGACACATAATGCGAAACCAATACTGAAAACTATTCTCCGTGTAGGCCTTGGCACAATTATAAAACAAAGGCTGGATATGAGACTTCCCAAATCCAGCTTTCACATTTGACCAAAGATGTTGCATGCATATGGCATACCTACTCTCAGGGAAAACAGCTAAAACAGCCTTCGGTATAGAACTATTCCTATCAGACACAATGACCATTTCATCTCTAACTCCAAATGCTATCCTAACTTGAGTTAAGAACCAATTCCAAGATTTGTCATTTTCAAAGTCAACTATAGCCATTGCAAGAGGAAATAAACCATTATTACCATCTTGAGCTGTGGCAATTAGTAACGTACCATGATATTTTCCCTTTAAAAAAAGTACCATCAACAAAAATAACCGGCCGACAATATTTCCAACCATTAATCGAAGCACCAAGGGCTAAAAAGAAATATTTAAAGTTGCCAGCTTTATCAACTTCTAAAGCAGACAGTGATCCTGAGAATAACAAAAATAACCGTAAATAAACAGAATAAAATTTAAAACAGAGACTCAAGAATCCATAAACAAATAAAACTGAAAATTACCTGGATTTTTCTGCTTAATAAGGTCTGCAACCACAGGAAGATGGGAATACGACTCCTTAAAATTGCCTCTAATATCAGACAAAACCTGATTTCGCCCTTCCCATGCCTTAAAATAACTGACCTCCACCTTGTATCTATTCCGCATTATCTCCATTATAGTTTTAGGTTTGAATTCAGAAGAAGAAGAACCCAAAAATTCCGGCTTAATAAATCTACTAATGAGGGAAGCAGAACACTGACGGTGTTTGGCCGAGGAAACTTGGCCGCAACACGAATGGGTGTTGTTCACAGAAGACACTGCCCAAATGGCCGAATCGCCTTTCACGGCAGCATTAAAAAACCAAGAACAATTGGAATTCTTACAGACTATAGAATACCGAGTTTGGCTTGACCTAGGTGTAGAAAATTCGAAATTGTTCCTAATGGCCTGAATATGGCACGCATCAACCATAACCTTCTTACTAACAAATAACATTTTAACAGAAAATTCCATGGACAGAGGGAAATTTTCGACATCTTGATCACCGATTAAAACGAATTCATTGGAAACACTATCACTTGATGATAAACATGATGAATCGCACGACGACAACAAACCTGTTTAAGCACAAAGATTAAGAAAAAAAAGGCAAATAACAGACCAAATCAGAACAAATAAAAATTTACCGAATCCAGATCGTCGAGGGAAAAAGCAGTCCATGATTTCCGAAAAGAAGAATGAAGATGAATTTTTTTAAAATAAAACCGGATGTTAACGACTAAACCAGTATAGCCAGATTTAATGGACCATGAGTTCCGATGAAGAAGAAGATGAAAAAAATAAATAGATATAAACAAAAGTTAATGAATAAAACAGTTAATTAGAATAAACGAGTTTTTAAAATTTCAAATAAAGCAACTGCTAATATTAAACGAAATTATAAATCTGAAAGGGTATGAAGGTAAAAAAAAAACACCTACAATTGCCACATCATCAAATTTGGCTATATACTTAAAAAAAAACTTAAGTATGTCTAATTTACAAACACTAAGTTTGAAAAGGCTATCCAGTGCAATTTTTCAAAAAAATATCTGGCGTTGAATACACTTTCAAATAAAAAATTATATTTTAAATGACGTTGAAAATAACTTTAAATGCTATTATTGGAGTTACGGATATACTCTATGGCGAAATACAAAAAAAGAAAGATAGATAATCCAGATTCGTGTGTTTCAAGTACGATGGACATGTCATGTCTATTTAATAAAATCATCAATATCGAGGAATAGTGAAAATAAGACACGTAGTTATAGATTTTGTGCTGATACCTTATTGGTATTAAATTGTTACTTAGACATTATTAGTTTAAGAGAAAGTAATGTTGTTTCAGGGATTTCGACCATGGATTCAGGATAGAAGACTAGAATTCGAACTACGTAAATACATCCAAAGAAACCTTTTACAGAACCTTCTCACAGCCGGTCGAAGGCCAAACATTCCCGTTATCCGAGAGTTCGTTTAGTCATTAGCTCAAACATGTCTTTTACTTTTTAATTTATTCTCTAGGTGATTGGCTAATATATATATTTGCAGGATATTTCACCTGATTGACCACGATAAAAACTCGTATGTATCTACCCCGGAGCTAAAAGCTTTGATCTTGGGAATCCAAATCGAAGTAACCGATTACACGACCACGACTTCGTGGGGAAAGTCATGGAACAATTCGACTCCTCTGGTGACTCTAAAATAACCGAGGAAGAGTTTGTTGTGGGGCTCTCGAATTGGCTTATTGCGACCAAGGACGAAGAAACCATACCTAAGCGCAAACGAAAGCTCTACAAAACCATTGAGAAGGTAATTTTACATTTTTGCCTACTTAGCTGAGGGGGTTCCAGCCCCCCCTTAAAAAGTAATTTTACATTTTTTGCCTAGTGGAATAAATACTCTAAATGTGACACTTTTGTTTGTTTAAAAAAATATTTTTCTTACGCAGAAAATCTATAAATTAGTCCCTACTGAAAATATTCAAATTAGTCTCCTGATGTGTATGGCTCCATCCCTCAAAACATAAGTCTCTTTTAACATCAATTGTCCCATCTATTAGTCAAGAATCCCTCGTACATATATTAGAACGATATAAAATCTTAACATTGTTTACAAAGTCATGGGTGATTTTGATATAGAATTTCATAATATTGGTATCATGTTACACGACCCTAAATGAGTTAAACCTAAAGAGGCATTTGAGTAAAGTTACTAGGTTAAACAAGTCTGAAGGATAACTGATAGGTTTGAAGTTATAAAGCTCATGCGTTATTTATTCCAGTTAGTTTTAAAATAGCGGAATGATATTATAATCTATTTATAAATTATTTTTCATGAATATTGATTGTATCTTTCGGTTTGGGGAACAAGGCTAGTACTAACAGAAGCGAAGAGCGGGAAGAGCTGATAGTTCGGAAAGGAGGGATGAGTACTAGACGCTGCAATGGCGTCTGGGTGAGCTACGCAAAAGCAGCCCTTCTCATAATATTCGGGACCGCCATAACAATCATATTAGGACAACCTTTAGTGCAAAGCATAGCGCAATTCTCCGCGGCTGCGAACATTCCTTCTTTCTTCATCAGCTACGTTATTATTCCATTGGCTTTGACTTTAAGGCAAGCCCTCAGAGCCATCAAGTCCTCAAGGCACAAGACTGAAAAAGACATATCCTTAATACTATCTGAGGTATATGCTAATTATGTGTTTGTTGAGCTCGAATCAGTTTGGTTGGGCTTGAAAAGGTCACTTCTAGAAAAATAATATTTTCTCGATTTTTCACGTATAGATCTGTATATTTTTGTTTTCAGATGGTATTGCTTTAGTGTCATTAATTTCTAACATATTTTTTATTATTTATTTTCGCCTGCAGATTTATAGTGGGGTGTTCATGAACAACATGGTAGGGATGTTCGCATTCTTGGTGCTCGTTTATATCCGAGAAATGACTTCGGATGTATCGGCTGAGGTTGTGGTTGTGGTGGTCGTGTGTTTGGTGACCGGTCTGTATACAAGTTTCAACACCAAATTCCAGTTCTGGACTTGTATTGTGGCTTTTGCTTTGTACCCGGTTTCGCTTCTGTTCATGTACTTCCTAACCGTTGTTCTTGCATGGGCTTAGATATTCAATGAACTATTGAGAAATAGACGGACATCTTTGCATGCTAAAAATCTTAGTTTGTTTTCCTTCTAATAGAAAATAACTAACCTGTCCTGTTATGTTACACTAGGTATATAATTGTAGAAGTGTCCATTATTGGAATATAGGGCTTACTTCTATTCCTTGTAGTTTAAGTTAGAAGTTCAATTTCTCCCTTTAATGTCGTTTTTATTTTTTCATAGTCATAAATAACATATCGTCTCTTGTATTTGTTTGTTGTATACAAACATAACATTTTTATCTTGTTCAATCAATGAATTGATTTTCTTTTCTTTCAATTCAATATTTTGATATCTTCTCTTATCTCCACCAATCATTATTCACATAAATCTTAGATTAATATGGAATCAGAGCATTCCGCATCTACCAGGAAATTTTATCTGACTTGAAATGCTGGAATCCCTCTCCGACGAAAATGGCGAAATCAAGAATTTCACCCTCAGCTCCGATTAGAGCTTTGAATCCACCAAAACCTAAAATCAGATTTGAGGACACATCTCTGTGCTATTTGCATCATTCAGACTCTACTGGAGGGAGTCGTGTATCGAATGTGGTAGGCGATCACTGCTCGTGGATTTTGAAGCTAAGAACGAGTTATTCTCAGCTCCAACTAGAGCTCTGAATCCACCAAAATCTAAAATCACATTCGAAGACACATCTCTGTGCTAATTTCATCATTCAGACTCTACTGGAGGGAGTCTTATATCGAATGTGCTAACTGGAAGTAATTACATTGTCTGGAGGCGATCAGTGCTCGTGGATCTTGAAGCTAAGAACGAGTTACGCTTCATCGACAGATCTATCTCTAAACATCCACCTAAAGATTAAGAACGGCGTCAGATGTGGAGTCGCAATAAGAGTATTATAATTTCGTGAATAATGAACTCTGTTAACAAATAAATTATATTAATCCTGCTTCTTGGAAGATTTCTGGAGGACATATGAAATGATCTCACAAACCAATTTCAACATGGAAACAGACCAATGATCTTTAAATTGAGGAACAAATATGTCAATATGTCACAAGATCTCCAAACTATAGGTCTTTTCTTTACTCTCCTAAAGTCTGTATATAATAGTTTGTGTGAATTCAGACCTAAATGAATCTGTGCTTGCAAATTGGAATTTGTAATAAAATTACTTATGGGATTGAATGATTCCTACATTGTGGCAAATTTTTTTTTTTTTGCTCATGGAGCCAATTCCTTTGATTATCAAGGGTTTTGTTATGTTATCCCAAGAGGAGACTCCAAGATCGATCAGTCTTGAGGTAGCTTCCACTAAGACAACACATGGCCATGATGGTGCGAGATGATCAGAGAAAGTTCAAGGGAAAGGAGAGAGCTCTTTGCACGCATTGCAAGATGCTAGGACACAATGTAGAAAAATGTTACAAGATCCATGGGTAACCAAGATACAAGTTCAGAACAAAAGTCCAGACAAATTATGTGGAAGTCTCAAATTCTGTCAATCGAGGAGATAACCATAACCTATCCCAGACCTCCAGCCTCTGTTTTGATAAAATTCACCAAGTGACCAACCATCTGTCAAACCAGCTCACTGCCACAACTTTCTCACAAAATCATACCATATGAGAAGAAGTCAACATGACTTCTTTCTCACTAGGTTTACATGGTTTGTTAAACTCTTCTTATCACTTCCATTCACATTTTGATCCTTGGATTGTAGACTCAGGAACACCTAGGCACATAAGTTCTAATCACTCATTATTTACTAAAATTCAACCATTATATACTCAATATTACATTACCTATGCATTTATGTGATACCATTAGTTTGAACTATTATCTTATGCTTAGAAATGTTTTTATGTATCGTGCTTCAATTTCAACTTCAAATTGGTTGGTTCTTTGATTAAAGATTCTGCCATTTACATTTCTTTTTCTAAAAAATATTTTGATATAAATGATATTCGTGCTTTGAGGATGATTGATAGGAGGGTAGATTGTGCAATAATCTGTATATATAAGAAAATTCATCAGGATCAAATGTGTTAGTGCAGTCTTGACCTTGATATTCATGCTGTTGTTCTTACCATATTTTGAGAACATGTGTCTACATTTTTTCTGACGCAATGTACCTGCTTAATTGTTCATTCGGCCCCTTTCAGATCTAGCTAGGCTTTTCGAGTGAAGTGAGTTTTCGTTATTTGTGTAGCATATAAACCCTCTTGTGCACTTTTCTAGGGTTTATGCATTATCTCTTGCGCGCCGCTTCTACACAGACTCAAAGAGCTCTTCGCTCTTGCGCGTCCATCCTGTAAAAAATAGCTTCGTGAAGGAAAAGTTTTACTGTAAGGGCATCTTTCTTATACCTTAAGTGTTAAAGACACATACAAGGAGTCGGTTCTTGTCAAGGTTAAACAGTGAGTGGAGCTCACTCCTAGGGGGAGTCTTAGGTAGAGTATTACTTGGAGAGAAAGAAAGTTTTAGGTTAAGAAATAGTTGATTCGCTTGTAAAACTTTTGTAACTTTGCTCTTCCAACATATAGTATACTCTTTCACCGGGATGTATTATCCCCCTAGATGTAGGCAGTTGCCGAACTGGGTTACCAACGTGTTTATGTCTTTTATTTAAATGTGTCTATTTTCTGTTGTTAACAAACTTGACTGAAACATAGTATATAACATCACAAAAATAGTGTATATCTCACTTTCATTTGGTATTAGAGCGGGAACCCTAATTTTCTGGGTTTACGATTCGTTCTTATTAACTGTGTTGTGTAGACTAGAATGGATATTTTTAGAGAAGATGGGTTCGTGAGCCATGCTCCGTTACTCGATGGTCAGAATTACGCCTATTGGAAAGCTCGAATGGGGGCCTTCATAAAATCTATTGATCAAAAGACGTGGAAATCAGTCGTTGTGGGATGGGGTACACCCAAGTGATTTCTTGGTGATGGCATTAATCTGGAAGAAGTCCCTGCTCTTAAGTGGACTTCTGCTGATGATGAAGCCTTCTACTCAAACTCCAAGACTCTAAACGCCATCTACAATGGGGTTGACAAAAATGTTTTTCGCCTCATCAACACATGCAAAAGTGCAAAGGAAGCTTGGGACATCCTTGAGACCAGCTATGAGGGAACTGATAAGATGAAGAACTCTCGCTTGCAACTGCTTACTTCAAAGTTCGAACGTTTAAAGATGTCAGAAGATGAGTCAATTAATGATATCTATGTGAGAGTACGTGATCTCTCAAACGAGTCTCACTCTTTGGGTAAACCTATGGCCGATGCCAAAATTGTAAGAAAAATCCTCAAGTCACTTCCAGAGAGGTTCAAAATCAAAGTCACCACGATTGATGAAGTCCATGATACCTCCTCCATGAGAGTTGGTGAACTCTTTAGTTCTTTACTTACCTATGAGATGTCACTGTCTCAAATTCTGACAATAAATACCGTGGTGTGGCTCTTAAATCTACTGGTCCTGATTTCTCAAGTTCAAGATGTGATGATGCACCAGACTCTTATGAACTCTCTCGCTCTATTGTCAAAGATCTTTCGAAGGTTTATGAAAAAAATTGATAAAAAACCCGTGTCCTCGTTCAACAATCCAGGCTACAAGTCTAAACCTTCTGAGAGTATGAGACCTAGTTCTAATTCAAGGAGGTTCAAAGAAGATCGTCAATCTGGTTAGTCCTCTAAAGGGAAACGAATGTGAAGAGTTTGGTCATATTCAAGCAGAGTGTCCTAATTTTGTTAAGCGGCAATAGAAGAGTTACAACTCCACTCTCTCTGATGATAATCAGAGTGATCGTTCCAGTGATGACGATGGGAATGATGGAGGTTGAAATAATAATTTCCTTGCTTTTTTTAGCCAGTGTAGTGTTTCATCTGAATAGAATATATGGGTCTCCCTGGCTCTTGCAGATCTTGCTCTCCCTGAATCTCCTGAGGAACAATCATTTATGTCTGGTAATAGCTCAGAGCTATCTGATGAGTTTCTTGCCCATGCATATGATGTCATTTCATCTCATCCGAAGTTCAAGTTAACCAGTTTTGACTCCTTCAAAGCCTCTACAGAGGAATATGAAATTAGCGATGACTTGCTTATTGAAGCCTACAAAACTCTGTTTGTCAAATGGGGAGATGAATCTAATGCCTATGTTATACAGAATGACAAGATTGATGATCTGGAAAAAACTCAATATGAGTTATTAGAGCAAATTCAAGAACTTCAGGCAGACTCGCCCCTATCTGTCAAAGACGCATCTCATCTCTTATGGATAAGAAAACTCATCTTCTTGAGGTTATTAGTTCTCTAAAACTTGAAATCGCCCGACTTACTCAAGAAGTTGCTCGTCCGACTCAGTCTGTGGATCTTCATCCTGGTACTGAAATGCCGAATGAATTACTGAAACGTGGCAAGTCATGTTTTGATAAAAACATGTCTAGGTTTTGACGGAGTGTCAGCTAGTCGCTCTCAACCTAAGTTTTTTCCTGCATCAGGAAGGCTCTCTCAATCTCATCGACATACAACATTTGCTCCTAGCCCTCTGTATGGTATGCATGGTATTCCTGACTCCTCACGTTACATGTAAACCACCACATGAAAACCCAATTTTGTTAAACACAATTAGAGATGTCTTTTTTGTGGAAAATCAGGGCACATCCGTCCCTTTTGCTTCAAACTTTTTGGGTGCACTCCTTTTCTCACCAGACAAAGGTTCCCCCCTGGAAGTTTCGAAAGACATGTCCCTCATCAAAAAATTGATTTGTTTCCTCCCAGACAACACCCTCGTCAACGGTGGCAAGTCAAGAGACATCAAGCAGCTTTTGTCGCTTACACCTCCTTAAAACCTACATCTCGTGATGAATGGTACTTTGACAGCGGCTGCTCGAGACAAATGACTAGTGTATATGAATTCCTAACAGATGTGCAACCCTGCAGAAAAGGCAGTGTCACATTTGGAGGAGACTCTACGGGTTCAGTCGTTGGGCGAGGTAATCTTGACGTATCTGGTCATCCAGCTCTTGACAACATTCTACTTTTTGAAGGATTGAAGGCTAACCTAATCAGTATTATTCAACTGTGCGACCATGATTTTACTGTCATGTTCACAAAGTCTGGCTGCTCTGTTCTTAATTCATAAAATTCAAAGTGATGAGTGGATCACATTCCTCTGATAAGTGCTATATGTGGTTGTCTCCTGTCTCATCTTCAAAATGTCTTCTCAGTCAAATTGACACCTCTTCTTTGTGGCATCCTCTGTTGGCATTTATGCCAACGAAGGAGATTTCTGATATTAAATACTTTTGTATTTATTTGTTTTGAATTTAAATAAAAATTGAATATTCATTCTTATTTTAACATTGTGTTTATGCATGAATGTCTACGCGCTGAAACTGTCATCAACGAAAGAAGTGCTAAGTACAGACTTGACAAGATTCCTTCTTATGACTAGTTTAAATAATAGTTCGCAATCTAAAGTCGATTGGGCAATTGATTCTTAGTAATGATTGTTAGAATGAATCAAATGATATCTTATCTTGTGATATGGAGAGTTGTGACTCTGTAATTCATTCTTGGTATCTTAATGAAGATATTGAACAAGACCAGTGAAGTTTTGATGTTCGAGATAAAACCGTTTAATCACTCGAAACCTCAAACTCACATACAAGAGGTATTTTAGTAATTACCTAAATCCTGAAGTGAGTACATATCTTCTTGTAACACTTTATGACATTTGATTTGTCAATGGGAAATGGCTAAGTGAAGTTTCATTGACCCGACGGTTGGTGTCATAATACTATTTTGTTGAAATATGTGATTCACATATATGGAATTTGTGTTGAAACAATGCTAAGGCATTAGTATCACACCATGCTCTGTTATGAGAGTGTGAGCGAATAAACCAGGCCTGGTATTCATCGAATAAAGAATTATTTGAAATAAAAGATGTGACATGTTGAGACATCTCACTTTATGTTTTTCTCATTCACAAATAACAAAGGACTTGGTGAAATAATAACTCAGGGGTAAAACGGTAATTTTACATTCCTCTGAGTCAATGATACACACAAAGGGTAATATCGTTAAATACACCGTGGGCCGTGTGAAGAATAGTTTTGTCACATCAAACAGAAATATAAACGCATATGAACTTAGAGATGTTCAATATTGGTCCTTTAGTGGAATCGACTAATATTAAGAATTAAAAGTCGGAAAAAGTTTGTGAACTTTTGTGTCCGAGCTTTATTCTAAAGCATCGTTCATGTGGGTCCATAAGGTCTCAATGATAGACTCTCGGACGAGATTTTGGTGAACAAGAAATGATTTTCCATAAGGTCTAAACATAAATTGTGATTTACACTAAGAAAATTATTTTCTGAGTAATTAAATAAATAATTGGTTATTTATTATTATATTTATTTAACGAATCATATTATGTTATTATATTGATAATAATATAATTTTATGATTCAAATAAATAAAATATGAAAATAAATATTTTCTCGTTTCGTACTACATTGATAAGTATGAAAATAATTAATGATTTGTCATTAAATAAATGAGATGTTCTAAATTAATTAAATATTATTTTAGAAATAAATCAAATAAATTTGGGAGATAATTAAGACAATATGGCCGGCCATAATAAGGGTTTTATGGGCTAGAAAAATTATTTAAACTCATTAAAATGAGTCTTGGGCTTAAGTTTGACGGATGGGTCTTAATTGGATTTTGACGTAACTTAAGCTCATTCTCTCTGATTTAAAAGGAGGCTCTCTCTTTGATAACCTAAGCTTAATTTCGACCAACACTCAGCCAAACATCTTGCCCTTGTGCTTGAGAGGTTTTGGCCGAACTTTAGAGAGAAAGAGAGAGAGAAAATTTGTTTCCCGGGAACCCTTCCTTTTCTTTGAGTTTCCCCTTCTTCCCTTGTTCCCACAAAGAGCCCACCCTCTTGATCTCCTAAAAAGTCCTAGAGAATTATCATTGATTCATCTTGTGGTTGTTTTAGTAACATTTGATCCACTAGGCCGGCCGCTTATTGGAGCAACAGAGCAAGGACGGATTTCAGGACATCCTAGACGCGCATGGGAAGGAGTTTCGGCCGTGCTTGTTGACGCATCCCCGAGGCTGATTCTCGGAGATCCGAACCCACTATATGTCTCCTATAAACGAGTTGGATTTGAATATAATAATCATTGTAGGATTGTTAGAAATTTTAGATCACTCCTTTGCATGTTTGAATGAATTTATTAATACGATTAGAAATTTGTTGACATGCTCGATTAGATTTAATGACGTGGTTATTTAATAACGATCTAGGAGATGGCTCGAGTCATGCTACATGCCAAGAATAATTCCTACCGATTTTGGGCGGAGGCGGTTAACATAGCTTGTCATATCCATAATCGTGTTTCGATTCGCCCGGGAACCTCTTCCACTAATTATGAGATATGGAGGGGGAGAAAGCCTAATGTTAAATACTTTCATGTCTTTGGTACTGTGTGTTACATTTGTTGGCAGAGATGCCCACAAGAAGATTATTTATTTACATATTGATGTAATGAAAATCTTTATAAGTTCTTATTGTAATTGCTGATTAAATTAATAAAAGTTGAAACGTTCATTCATTCCTTTTTCATTTGTTTGAAGATTTGTGATATCAAATAGTCTTATAGTCCTTAATCAAACCTAACACTATATGAAGAGACAAATGTAGATTTGCGTGAACAAACTCTTCATGGTACGGTTAAAATGAAATATTTGCAATGTAAAGATCAACGGACTATTGATCCTAGTATGATTGTTGAAAGAATCTATGATGTCTGGTTACGAGACATGAAGAGTTAGGAAATCTATGTTCTTCCAGTATATCTTTCGAAGATACTGATTTGACCAGTGAACCTTTAGAGACAATGTAAAAACAAATCATTTAACCTCTTCTGTCTCAAGGTCACTATGTATGAATTGTATCGTGTTTATCTAAATCATGAAATGAGACATGTCATTTCATAGCTTTAATATTCTCATTTGAGAAAGTGATCTAGACTAGACTAATTTGTGAGATATTAAGTTATGAATATGTCATGAACCAGCTTTGAGAAGTTCTCATAGATATGTAATTCATGTACAAGATTGTTGAAATGTAATGTATATTACTCATGCTTTATTACTTAGATTGTGAATAAACGAACCGCGTGGTATCCAAATTAAGTAGCTATTTTATTTGGATGGAAAAATGTGACTTATTAGCCCCTCGTCAATATATTGTTTCTAACTTATTCACAAGTAACAAAGGAGTTGAGGAACTAACAACTAGAAGAGTAAAATTGTAATTTTATAAATCTCATATAGTGTTTATGATATTCATGAACGGTAAACATAGATAACATTCAATGGATCCTCTCAATATAATTAACTTGAATTTGAGTAGAAAATAAATCCATTTGAACCGAGATATTCTCAGTGTCAACTCTTTAGTGGAGTCAATTGACATTAAGCTAACACTCGGAAAAAGTTTGAGAACTTTTGAGCCCAAGTATTGTAGGTCAAGCTTTGTTCATCTTCATCCATAAGGTCACTATTACAGGTCATTAGAGTAGGATTGTTAAACTAGAAACTAAGTCAAAATAAGTTCAAGTGTTGAACTAGACGTTTTGTCGGAAAATGTCTAAAGGGTATTTTGGTCCACATGGACATAAAATGATGTGAATGTCAAGATAAGATTTTAAATATTTTCATATGATTGAAATATAAACTAATTTCTAAACTCGAGAAGTCGTTTGTTGCGTTATGAAATTAATTTCATTATTTGTGCAATAGTAATTCTAGAATGGGCACTTTAAGAATTTTCTTAAATGAAATAAGGAAGCATCTAAATTCCCATTTCCTAGTGTAGACTTGGCCAACAATACGTCAAAGAGGAGATGATTTTTTGCCTTTAATTATAAAGATAATTACCCTAAAGGAAAAGAGGAAATATATAAGCTAAGTGAGGAAACAAATTTTCTTCACTTGAGCAAGGGATGGCCGGCCATGTTATTAGAGAAATGGGAGAGAAAATCAAATCTTGTGTCATGAATGCATAGTAGGAAAGGGTAATTACCCTTTCTTGATTTTCCTTCTCCTATAAATAGAGCCTCATATAGAGATGTGAAAATAAGCTTTTGTTCTTACTCTCTCTAATTCTAGCCTAGCCTCTCTCTCTCTCTCTCTCTCTCTCTCTCTCTCTCTCTCTAAATATCTCTTTTATTTTGGATGTGAAAATAAGTCTTTGTTCTTGCTCTCTCTAATTCTAGCCTCTCTCTCTCTCTCTCTCTCTCTCTCTCTCTCTCTCTCTCTCTAAATATCTCTTTTTATTTTGGTACCCAAGTCCTCATTAGACTTAGGCTAAATTAGCTCTTTAGCTCATAGATTTGTTCTTGAGTTATTGTGTTTAATTGTGCCCACACACAAATCCTTCAAACACTCTATAGACTCATGTAATAGAAACATTAAGTTTCTCGAGTTCATGTTTAGGTGTGAAGGTAACGAGCAAGAGACGATCTACCTTTCCCAAGGCTCATCATAGATCAAGCTACAAGAAGGTTAGTGTTCAAGTATTTTTAGTAATGTTTTTAAACATATACATGTTCATGTACTTTGCATATGTTAGTAAAAATTGTTTTACTAGTAAATAAATATTTATATTCCGCCATTAATGTGTTAATGATAATTATTTCTTAACCCTACACCGATTCCAACAACATTTTGGCTGATACAGAACCAAAGAAGAAACTAGACCCTCGTAGCGATGAAGGTTTCTTCCTAGGATATTCTTCAACGAGTCATGCCTTCAGAGTGTTCAACAACAGAACTCAAGTGGTGATGGAATCCATGAATGTGAAATTTGATGATGAAGGGGTCTCCATTCCAAGTACTCAGTCCGATGAAGTTCTCTTATTCTCTCCTGATCCTCCACCTCGTGATGTTTCCTCTGTTATCTCTAACACTGATGCTGCCATGTCTTCTGGGTCTGAAATTGTGGCCTATCCTATTTCTAAAACTCCCTCCAGTAGAGTTTCCTTAAATCATCCCATGGATGTGGTGATTGGTGATCTTTACCAAGGGATTACTACCAGAAGAAAAGACCATGTGAATTATCCGGAACTAATCGGTAATGTCTGTTTCACTTTGAACCGAAAATGTTTTTAAAGCTATTTTCGACGAATTCTGTATTCGGCTATGCAAGAGGAACTCTCCCAGTTCGAAAGAAATAACGTGTGGGTCCTAGTTCCCCGACCTTTTGCTAACGTCTTTGGCACCAAGTGGATCTTTAAGAATAAATTCGATGCTCTTAGAAATGTTGCTAGAAATAAAGCAAGACTTGTTGCTCAAGGCTACTCTCAGATTGAGGGGGTTGAATTTGATGAGACTTTTTCCCCGGTAGCTCGTTTAAAGAGGTTCAAACTGTTCCAAATGGACGTCAAAATGCATTCTTAAATGGGGTGATTAATGAAGAATTTTTTGTGGAACAACCCAAGGGTTTTGTCGATCCCCACTTTCCTGACCATGTCTTCAAACTTAATAAAGCTCTCTACGGGTTGAAGCAGGCCCCCAGAGCTTTGTATGAACGCCTTGCAGTCTATCTCACTTCACAAGGCTACACGCAAGAAATCAAAGATCAAACCATGTTCATCAAAAAGTCTGACTCTAGCATGATGTTTGCTCAGATCTACGTCGACGATATTGTTTTTGAAGGTATGTCTCAAGTTCTTGTTGATGATTTAATAGATAAAATGCAATCTGAATTTCAGATGAGTATGGTTGGCAAACCATCCTTCTTTTGGGTGTTTCAAATTAATCAACGCCATGATGGAATTTTCCTCTCACAAAGCAAGTATGCTCAAGATTTGGTTAAAAAGTTTGGCTTAGAGTCAGGGAAACCTAAGAGGACTACGGCTTCCTCCTCTGTCAAACTCTCCAAGGATGACTCTGCAGAACTTGTTGACTCGAAGATCTACATAACAACTAGTATACCATATATTGCGTTCTAGGTAGGAGTCAGCGCTAGGTACCAAGCTAATCCCACGATCAACCACCTCAGCTATGTAAAGCGTATTATCAAGTATGTTCATGGAATTGCCGACTATGGGATTTTCTATTCTGACGACACAAACCATCATCTTGTGGGCTATTTCGATGCAGATTGAGCTGACAATGTTGATGATCATAAAAGTACCTCCGGAGGTTGTTTCATTCTTGGGAACAATCTGATCTCTTGGCTAAGTAAAAAACAGAACTGTGTGTCCCTTTCTACTGCAGAGGCAGAGTATATTGCAGCTAGTGCGGCCTGTAGTGAATTGGTGTATCTAAAGTGTATGCTTGATGAGTATGATGTCTCTCAGTATGTTATTACACTGTATTGTGACAACACCAGTGCCATAAACATCACCAAAAATCCAGTTCAGCACAGCAAGACCAAACATATTGAGATTCGTCACCATTTCATTAGAGATCTTGTTAAATATAAGATTCTATCTCTCGAACATGTTGGGACAGATAATCAGCTTGCAGACATTTTCACAAAGTCTCTTGACATCGTCCAATTTGAGAAATTACGTGCTGGTCTTGGTGTTTTCCTGTTGAACTTATAACAATTACAATTGGGCCTTTATTTATCATATCATGTGGGCCCAATGATTTTCCTGTCTTTATCGTGCCAAGTTAAACGCATCGTTTGGAGTTTCCCTCCCGTTTACCTTCGACGGTCCAACTTTTGTTTTAAAAAAATGTAAACAATGGATGTGGTGTCAGTTACTTTTGCATAACTTCTTTCTGCCAGTTATTGTCTCAAACCGCTCGATCAACTTTGTTTTCTCTCTCTATTTGGAAACCATGGTCTCCACTCAAACTGGTCGATTGTCCTACATTTCTTCTTCCAAGAAAATGGTTAGCCCGAAGAAGAAAGCGGTCAAGAAATCACAGACGAACAAGCATGGTGTCCGTGTAAGAGGATTTCCTGCTAAACCTAAAAGCAAGAAACCAGCGAGTAAGCGTCCCTCCACCTCAGAAACCTCTCCAATCATGTCTTGTCCCTCTGACGAGACTCTTCAAGGTAATCGTGATATTCCATATTTTGTTGATATCATGCATCCTATTAAAACATCTCATTCAGCGATAAATGTGATTTTGCGTATTCTTGATGTTCCTGACAAGTTGTCGGACAAAGAGATGGGTTTTACTTAGAGTAAAGATGATGAGTTTTGTAATCTCTCGTTGGATGCCATGACTGAAAAATTGAGAGTTGGGTGATCCTCATCTCCTTCGTCTCCTCATAGGAATTGATTCTATGTGGAGGAATTCCACCGTATCATGGTTCGCTGTTGGCTCCGTCCATGTCTTCTCCTCATGATGCCTCTACCTCCGTGAAGACTTCTAATGTTCCTCCAGCATCTGGGGACTCTCCTCTTGCTGATGGATCTCCACTTGCCCCTGGGGACTCTCCTCCGCCTGCTAATGGATCTCCACGTGCTCATGGATCTCCTCATCCGCCTTTCGTCCCCGATGCTCCCCAGCCTTCCATTTCTCGAGCGATCATGTCTTTGTCTCCGAGCCCTATATCTGATTATGCTGTTCTCATATCTGTTTTTTGCAAACGCAAATCTGCTTCAAATAAGGCTCCTTCTAAAAAGTGCCAGAAGAAGAAGAGGGGGGTTTCACCTGTTCTTGTTTCTGGTGAAGAGCTTGATGAAGAATCCCTCTCTCAGGTGAAGAAGAAAGCTAAAGTTTCTCACCGCAACATCCCGGATGTGCCTATATATGGTATTTCTTTTCACTCCATCTCCAATGCACTTAACTGGAAATATGTTCTTCGGTGGAGAATTTCTCCTTAGCAGCATGTTCTGTCATCTGAGGCACTTCAGTGCAAATATATCGTGGATCTTGTCTCACATGCTTGCCTCCTGAAATCTATTAATGTTGTTGGTCCTTATCACATTCGTTTAGTAAGAGAGTGTATTGCCAATCTTCCTGCTGACCTCAATGACTCGGGCTCTCCAAACTTTCAAAAGGTTTATGTCTGCGGCAAGTGTTTCTCGTTCTCTCCAAAGGACATCGTCTCCTTGCTGGATCTTCCTCAGTCCGTCTCTCAACCTGCTCTTCCTTACAAGGTTCACTTGGTGAAAGATCTCTCAGGAGATCGTGATCTCAAGGGTTGGCCTGAACATGGCCCTTACCTGGCGTCGAAACATAGTTGCAAGTACTCTGTGCTTTACAAGATTGGGATTACGAACTGGTGCCCCAGTACTCATCACACAGGGCTATCTTTGTCTCTCGCTGGTTTCATTTATCTAGTTGAAACTATGTCCCCTGCTGATGATGTTGTCTTCTTCTTTGAGCAAGTGCTTCGCCATGCAAGGTCTTTAGCTATCAAGCTTCCCATCGGCTTTCCCTCTATGATTTGTGGAATCCTCTTCTCTTAGGCCCCTTAGAGAAACTCCCCGGGAAAGATCTCTTTCACCTATAAGTTGGTCCAAGCTCATAATGTTTTTGATATGGCTCCTCCTCCTCCGACTTGCTTCTCGCACTCAGTGTTCTCTGGTAGCTCTGCTCCTGTTGTTCAGCCTCCCTCCTCTAAGATCAGGTCCCTGGTTATTGTCTCCATTTCAGATGAACTTAAGTTTCTTGACGGAATTATCGCTTCTGCTACTTTACGTTGTCGAGAGTTGTCTAGTCTCCTTTGTGCAGTGGTTCCTGCTTCTGCTTCCACCTCTGCTCCAATTCCTCCCTCGTCCTGAGTGTGTCTTTTGTTCTCCTTTTTGCTTTTTAGTTTCTTTTGTTGGTCTATAGTTTATGTACTTTAGTTGGTTCTATTTCCCTCCCCTCGTTTTCTTGTTCTTAGCCTTTGTTGAGGTAAAAAGGGGGAGTTGTTTTGGAGTTGTTATTGACTTTATAACTCCTTATTTCGAACTTTTGAACTGTTGTACTTCTGAACTGTTGTGCTTCTGTTTAGTTCTCTGTTATGTTTTGTTTTTCCTCTGTCAGTCATTGTGCCATGAGTTGATTATTCAGTGTTCGTGGTGTTGCTGCTGGTTCTTCGCGTCTCAGGTTTTTCCTCCTCAAAGCCGAAGGGGGAGTTTGTTAGTGTAGTCTTGGTCTTGTTGCTTCGTCAAAACCTTGGTGTCCATGTCGTTGTTCTTACCATGTTTTGAGAATATGTCTCTGAACTTTTTGTGACGCAGTGTACCTGCTTCACTGTTCATTCGGCCCCTATCAGATCCAGATAGACTTTTCAAGTGAAGTGAGCTTTCATCATTTGTGTAGTATATAAATCCTCTTGTGCACTTTTCTAGGATTTATACATTCTCTCTTTTTACGCGCCGCTTCTACACAGACTCAAAGAGCTCATCTCGCTTGCGCATCCATCCTATAAAGAATAGCTTCGTGAAGGAAAAACTTCTATGTAAGTGCATCTTTCTTATACCTTCAGTGTTGAAGACACTGACAAGGACTCGGTTCTTGTCAAGATGAAACAGTGAGTGGAGCTCACTCCTAGGGGAGCCTTAGGTACAGTATTAAAAACAAAAATAGTGTTAGGTTAAATAATAGTTGATTTGCTTGTAAAACTTTTGTAACTTTGCTCTTCCAACATATAGTATACTCTTTCACCGAGACGCATTATCCCCCAGATGTAGGCAGTTGCCGAACTGAGTTACCAAGGTGTTTGTGTCTTTTATTTACATGTGTCTATTTTCTGTTTTTAATGACCTTCATTGAAACATACTATATAGCATCACATATATAGTGTATATCACACTTTCAAAATGCATACATCAACTGCAATTCTGCCGAGATTTGACATCAAATATTAGGTCATCTTTCTTATCACAATTTACATAAATTGAAAACACGTCTAGAGTTCTCAATGTTAGGTATGAATTAGAATCAACATTGCTTTGTGTTTCCTTTAGCAAAACAACACATGTTTCCCTTTAAAACAATGAATCATTTTTCACCTTAACATTTTGATAAATGTGATATACGGGGACCTTATGTGTACCTTATATATTAAATCACATTTTTTTTCTAACACTTGTGGATGATAAATCTAAATTCTATAGGAAATTCCTCATGAAATACAAATCAGAAATGCACATAATTATTCCAAAATTTTGTGCTTACATTAAAAATCATTTACCCTCTAATATCAAGACTTTTAGATTTGATAAAGCTAGAGAATTGACTTTCACAAAGTAATATGATAAGAATGGAATTTTACATCAGTATTCATGTGTTGAAACATCTCAACAAAATTCAGTCCTGGAAAGAAAGCATCAACACATTTTAAACGTTTCCAAATCTCAATTTTTTAGTCAAAACTGTCTATTGAAATTTGGGGGGACTATGTACTTACTGATACATACCTCATGAAATAACACCTCCAAACATCTTGTCAAACAAAGCCCCGATAAAAATACTATTCGATAAATTTGATAAACCTATTTCATATGAACATCTTAGAGTCTTTGGATCCTTATGTTTTGCTTCCACTCTAAGAGCTCATTTGACAAAATTCCAACCTAGGGCCAGAAAATGCATGGTGATTGATATCCAACTGTGGTGAAAGGATACAAACTATTAGACTTGAAAAATCAGGAAGCTTTTATCTCGCATGATGTATACTACGTAGCTTTTCAAAATGAAATCTTTCCTTTTCACCAAAATCCAAATCTTAATTATGTCCATGATCCTTTTGAAATTGTACAAATCCCTTTACTCATTAAACTGAAAATATCACACAATGATGATTAACACATGGGAAAATCAAGACATACAGAAACCTAGATTCTGATCACCAAGACGAAGGACAATCAAAACTTGTTGAAAAAATATCAAAGCCTAGTTTACCTATTCACCAACAATATTCAGAACGTAGTTTATCTGCTTAAAAACCATACACAATAACCCCACCAACCTCTAATCACCCTACAATAAAACCTACCTTATATGACTCTCAAGAACCAACAATACTTGACAATCAAGTAAATCCAAAAATGCAATCCAAGCGAAAACACACACCAAAACAGACAAAGTTATCACTCTAAGCACACCATTGCCACAAATTTAGACTATGACCAATTGTCTAATTTCTACAGACATTATGTTTTAGCAGTAACTGCAGATCAAACTCCATATTTTTATCATATTGCTGTCAAATGTAAGGAATGGAGACAAGCCGTGTATGAAGAGATTGCAGATATGCACAATAATAATATATGGTAAGTTGTTTCTTTATTTGCAGACAAAACTTTATTGGTTGCGAATTTATTTTTACTAACAAAATGAATTTTGATGGAACTTTAGCTAGACGAAAGACAAGATTAGTTGTTAAATTCTACACACGAAAGAAGGGGATTAAATTTCTTAATACCTTCTCTGATGTAGCTAAACTTATTTCAGTGAAATTTTTACTTGGAATTACTACCTCATATAATTGGTTTTTAATTCAATTGTATATTTTATTGGAAGAACTAATTCAATTGGATATTAGTAATGCGCTTCTGAATTCTAATTTATTTTAAGAGCTCTACATGGACATGTCCTCTTGGTTATGTTCCTCAATGGTGCATAATTCCAATCCTGGCAAGTTTTTTTTGCAAACTCCATAAATCAATTTATGGCCTAAAGCAAACTTACCGACAATGGAACCCGAAGTTCACAGTGACAGTCACAAAAGCAGGTTTTATCCAGTCAAATTACGCTATTCAATGTATACTAAGGGTTTAGGAAATAATTTATTAGTAAAATTGATAGATGTAGATGATATTCTTTTGTGAGGACTAAATCAACATTAAGTTAAATCTGTGAAGAAATTTCTTAGTTCGGTTTTCAGATTAAAGGACTTAGAAAATATAAATATGTTATCTTCGACTTGAAGTAGCTCGTTCTATAAAAGCAATTGTTTTTTTTTTATCTCAATGACAATATGTCTTGAACATTCTTCAAGATTCAGGTTTCCTAGATGCTAAGCCATTTAAATACCAATGCCTCCTAAAAGTAAATCAACTTATATTGATGATGCTGATTTTATAGACTCTACATATTATAGACGCCTAATTGGGAGGTTACAAGACATGACATCAATTTTGCAAGTCTGAGTTGATTCTCGCAAGTCTCGGACATTGTGTGTTTGTAGGAGATTCTCTAATTTCTTGGAAAGTCAAGAAACAAACTAATGTATCGAGAAGCTCAACGAAAGTAGAATATCGATAATTGGCGGTTACCAGTGAGGTTATTTGGCTGCGACAATTGGTAAAAGTTATTTGCATTTTGGTCATGAAAAGTTTTATGCTCGCATTGTGAAGATATTTCTAATTAGGATCGATATGCAAGTTGTTGAATTATTCACTAAATTATTGGCCTCGCTGACTTTACTTCTTTGTTATACGAGATTAACTTGGCGAGCTTGGACATTCCTCAAAGTCTATCTTGAAGGGGTCTATTCGAATATAGACTTAATTCTATTTCTTATAGTTTAAGTTAGTATTTCAGTGTCTCCCTTTGATGTCGTTTTTATTCTTTCACATTCATAAAATGACATCTCGTTTCTTGTATTTATCTGTTGTATATAAACATAATTTTTTTTTGTTTAATCAATAAATTGATTTTCTTTTCTTTCAATTCAATCTTTCGATTTCTTTATCTTCTTTCCTTCAATTATTATTCACTAAATTCTCAAATTTAATATCCACCTTTTCCATTTCATTAATACAATTTTCTTACACATGAAGTGGTTATTGTAATATAGGTCAAAAATTTGATATTCTGTTAACAATTGTCCAAAGTTAGGAAAAAGTAAAGTGATTTTCAGATTTCAGGCATTGTTTGGGCAAAATTAAATGAATACCAACTTTCTAACTCTGTAACATACATTATATATTTTTTGTTGTAAATAATCGTCTGGTTAAATTAGTATTAATTCATTATATATTTTTTATTGGAAATTAGCTAACAATTAACCTATTAAATCATGAAACTACATATGGCGAAAATTCATAATTTGATCTAATATGTTAAAACCTATTTTTAAACATAAAACCATGGCAATAAAAAAAATTCAAACATGTCAATAAATTTTTTAAACATGTCACAAACAATCCAATCACATACAATGTTATAACTAATTATATTATAGAAACACATATGGATTAAGAAAGACTTACGGTTGTCGTGGACAACTTCACGAGTCGTCCTTCCGTCTTTGAGAGGTGAGATCCAGATTTTCCTCACACGTCATTAACTTTTCCGAGAGCTGCTAGAACCAGGACTGCCTCACACGCGCGCCAGAATTCCTCCTTTGGCCGAGAGCTTCTCCACACGCGTATAAGGGAAGGAAAAATCCGTCGCTGCTCCTTTGTCAATTGTGGCCGGCCCTGTACTCCAATAATCACTCAAACAACCATAAGTTGAGTCAATGACAATTCTCTTAAAATTTTGGGAGATCAAGAGGATGAGGCTCTTTGTGAACAAGGGAAGAAGGAGATCACTCGAGAAATAAAGAAGGGCTGCCATAATTTTTTTCTCTCTCTCTCTCGCTATCTCTCTCTACTAGGATCGGCCGATTGCACCTTAGGGGAGGGGTGGATCACTCGGCTGAATTAAGGTTAGAGTTAGAGAGAGAAAGCCTTCTTTAATATATGGGAGAATGAAATTCAGTTAAACTTAAACTCATTAAATCTTTTAAATGAGATTAAGCAATATTCCACCCTATATATCATTATATATGGCTGGACAACATGATATGTTTTTACTCCAAATTTACTTGATTTATTTCTAAAATAATATTAAATTAAATTAGAATGTCTCATTTATTTAATGACATGTTGCTAATTCTAGTCGTACTATGCAAACAAGTACGAAACAATAATATAAGTATTTTCATCTTTTATTTATTTGAATCCCAGGAGTTGTACTATTCTCAATACAATTATACAATTCGATTCATTAAATAAATGTAATTATAATGAACGCTTTTATCTCGAACTTCAAAATGTCATATGTCTTGTTCAATGTATTCATCAAGATAGCAAGAATAATTTCCAGAGTCAACTCTTTATATCAAAAGATAAGATATCGTTAATTTATTCAAACAATCATTACTCAAATACGATTGCCCAATCGATCTTCAGATTGCAAACTATTACTTTAAACTATTCATAAGAAGGTATCTTGTCAAGTCTGTAATTAGCACTTCTTTCATTGATGACAGTTTCAGGGCGTAGACATACATGCATAAACAAAATCTTAAATAAAAATGAATTTTTAACTTTATTTAACTTTCAGCAAAAAAGAATACAGATTGTATTAAATATCTTTATATCTCCTTTGTGGGCAGAAATCCCAACATTTTTCAATAAAAAACAAGAATAATGAGTGCAATATCTGCACCCATTAATCATGTCCATCAATCATTGAAAATAAATAAAATGATCTCGAGTAAATGCAAATCACAATAACTTCATCGTTTCAGTTCATTCAAATACATTTAAAAAAAAAACAAAAAGCCCTCTGCAAAAAACCAAAAAACCCCATAAACTGAAAAACCCTAAACCACCAAAGACTCGTAAATCGTCAACCGATGCACTTAGCGCAAAGTAGGTTTCGACGCTGACGTCTTTTGCAAAAAATGTAAGCGATTGGTATTTTTATATATTTGTAAAACAAAAAATATATTTTTCCGTAAACCATAAAATGTTTGCTTGTTAGTTTCAATATTTTTTGTGCAAGGTATTTGTTGTTGACCTATGCTATATGGCCGTTGATTCTATTTTTGAATATTCAATATTGAATTTTTGATGTTGTTTTTATAATTTTTTATTCGATTTAATATTTTTATTTTCTCCGATGATCGAGTCCGCTTTCATCGAGCACTAGCACCAGGATTTGTGTGCCAAGGTCTGGTGTGTTGGTCCGCTCTGCCTCGTTGTCGAAGACGTTGACGGTGCTATTGAACCGAACTATGTATGTCTGGTAGCCAGACTAGAAGACTGAGAGAGTACCTTGATCATCTGTTTTGAATTTTTTTTCTCATAGAGTTTGATCTTCTGTGTTTATTAGATTTATATTAAAAAAATTTGTGTTAATTTGAGATTTATCTAGTTGCTACAAAATCTAGAAATCTGCAAAATTTGGGAAATCAATTTATAGTTTTCATGCAAAATAGTATGTAAAATAGGAGACATATTATCGTGTAAAATATCTTTCAATTTATAATCCCTAGAAATTGACGTGTAAAACAACTTTCAGTGTCCATAAATTATTCGAAGTTCTAAACAAAAGAGCTATGAAAATACTAAAAATGAGATGAAATTGTGATATAATGAGAGAGAGAGAGTAATTAATTTTACAGAATATTGACAATAAACAAAACAATAGTTTTATTTCCCAAATTATAGGAACTAAATTCATGACGTACCAAATTAAAACCGTCGAAGTTGAATTAAAATTAACTTCCTAAATTAAATTAACTTAATAACCCATGTAAAACTGAAACTCAAAGGCGACCTGGGCCATTAACGCGTAAACCGACTTTCAATTACAATTATTATATTAAATTACAATATAGTATCATCTTTGCGAGCTCAATTAAATTTCCGGAAATTGTTCGAAATTCCCAGATAATTAGAGTGAGAGAGAGAATACAAAATAATGAAGAACTAAATATTGTATTCGAAAGAGATAGAAGCAGCTGTAATTAATTAGTCGATATTATCATTAAAGAAAGAAATAAAAAAAACCTTCCCAAAATATAGGATCACGCAAAAATTGACTTAAAAATTTAAAACCGGTACCTTAAAAATAATTGAACTGAGAAATATATAAAATTACAAACATGTAAATGAAATTCAAATTTCGAACTCAAAATATTTTTAAATTGGCCGAATTTTAAAAGGACAAAGAATTAAACACACATGATTAATTAGTGTGTCACATATATGTTGGAAGTTAGTTAACAATTAACCTAATTAATTATGAAACATATCAATATATGGAGGAAATTAATAATTCGATTTAACACGTTAAAACGTTTTTAAACATATTAACCATGTCATTAAATCTAATATAGCATGTTAATAAATTTCTAATCGTATTAATAAATTCATTTAAACATGCGAACAAGTGATCTAAAATTTATAACAATCCTACAATAATTATTGTATTCAGATCCAACTCGTTTATAGGAGACTTACAGTGGGTTCGGATCTGCAAGAATCAGCCCGGGGATGCGTTAACAATAACGGCCGAAACTCCGTCCCACGCGCGTCTAGGATGTCCTGAAATCCGTCCTTGCGCCGTTGCTCCAATAAGTGGCCGGCCCTGTGGGTTAAATATCACTCAAACAACCACAAGATGAATCAATGATAATTATCTAGGAGTATTTAGGAGATCAAGAGGGTGGGCTCTTTGTGGGAAGAAGGGGAAAACTCAAAGAAAAAGGAAGGGCTGTCGGGAAACTAATTTCCTCTCTCTCTTGCTCTCTAAAATTCGGCCAAAACCTCTCAAGTACAAGGAGGGAGAGATTCGGCTGAGTGCTGGTCGAAATTAGGCTAGGGTTATCAAAGAGAGAGCCTCCTTTTATATCAGAGAGAATGGGCTTAAACTAGTTCAAAATCAAATTAAAACCCATCAGTCAAACTTAAGCCCAAAACTCCTTTTAATGAGTTTAAACAATTTTTCCAGCCCATAAAACCCTTATTATGGCCGGCCATATTGTCTTAACTATCTCCCAAATTTATTTGATTTATTTCTAAAATAATATTTAATTAATTTAAAACATCTCATTTCTTTAATGACAAGTCATTAATTATTTTCATACTAATCAATGTAGTACGAAACGAGAAAATATTTATTTTCATCTTTTATTTATTTGAATCATCAAATTATATTATTATCAATATAATAATATAATATGATTCGTTAAATAAATATAATAATAAATATCCAATTATTTATTTAATTACTCAGAAAATAATTTTCTTAGCGTAAATCACAATTTACGTTGAATGAGAAAATCAATCATTTCTTGTTCACCAAAATCTCGTCCAAGAGTCTATCACTGAGACCCTATGAACCAACATGAACGAAGCTTTAGAATAAAGTTCGGACACAAAAGTTCACAAACTTTTCCCGAGTTTTAATTCTTAATATTAGTCGATTCCACAAAATGACCAATATTGAACATCTCTAAGTTCTTATGCGTTTATATTTCCGTTTCATGTGACAAAAAAAATTCTTCACACGGTTCACGGTGTATTTTAGGATATTACCCTTTGTGTGTATCATTAACTCAGAGGAATGTAAAATTACCGTTTTACCCCTGAGATATTATTTCACCAAGTCCTTTGTTATTTGTGAACGAGAAAAACATAAATTGAGATGTCTCAACATGTCACATGTTTTATTTCAAAGAATTATTTATTCGATGAATATCAGGCCTAGTTTATTCGCTCACACTCTCATAACAGAGTATGGTGTGATAGTAATGTCTTAGCATTGTTTCAACACAAATTCCATATCTGTGAATCACATATTTCAACGAAACAGTATTATGACACCAACCGTCGGGTCAATGAAACTTTACTTAGCCATTGCCCATTGACAAATCAAATGTCATAAAGTGTTACAAGAAGATATGTACTCACTTCAGGATTTAGGTAATTACTAAAATACCACTCGTATGTGAGTTTGAGGTTTCGAGTGATTAAACGGTTTTATCTCGAACTTCAAAACTTCACAGGTCTTGTTCAATATCTTTTCATTAAGATATCAAGAATGAATTACAGAGTCACAACTCTCCTTATCACAAGATAATATATCGTTTCATTCATTCTAAGAATAGATTGCCCAATCGATCTTTAGATTGCGAACTATTATTTAAACTAGTCATAAGAAGGTATCTTGTCAAGTCTGTACTTATCACTTCTTTCGTTGATGACAGTTTCAAGGCGTAGATATTCATGCATAAACACAATCTTAAAATAAGAATGAATATTCAATTTTTATTTAAATTCAAAACAAATAAATTCAAAATTATTTAATATAAAAAATCTCCTTTGTTGGCATAAATGCGAACAAACTCCCACTTGACTCAAAAAAGATGCGAATGATCTTTCAGTCCTAATCCTTCTAAGTGTCCCTCGAAGACCTTACTATTTAAAAGCTTCGTGAAGGGATCAACAAGGTTGTCCAATGTTGAGATCTTCAAACCGTCGCGTCCCCTCTGTGAATTATATCTCGTACCAGGTGATATTTTCGGTTGATGTGATTTGAGCGCTTGTGACTTCCTGGTTCCTTACAGTTAGCAACAGCCCCACTATTATCACAATAAAGTGTAATGGGTTCGTTTGCACTTGGAACTACTTCCAAGTACATCAGGAATTTCCTCAGCCACACAGCCTCCTTCATAGCTTCGCAAGCTGCCACATACTCGGCTTCCATGGTCGAGTCAGCAACGCAAGATTGCTTTATACTCCTCCAGACCACGGATCCACCATTCAGGGTGAACACAGACCCTGATGTGAATTTCCTGGAATCCTTATCCGCTTGAAAGTCGGAATCTGTATACCCCGTCATATTCAGGTCATCACCTGAATATGCAAGCATATAGTTTCTCATTCTCCGGAGATACTTGAGAACATGCTTGACTGCAACCCAGTGCTCGGGTCCAGGATTCGATTGGAATCTACTCACCACGCCCACTGCGTAACAAATATCTGGCCTAGTGCAAAGCATCGCATACATGAGACTTCCCACGGTTGAGGCGTATGGAATGTGTCTCATGTCATCTATCTCTTGAGGAATCTTGGGAGACTGCTCACTAGATAGATGCCCTCCATGTCTGAAAGGTAGCTGTCCTTTCTTGGAGTTCTGCATACTGAAGAGATCCATGATCTTATCAATATAAGATGCTTGAGAAAGCGTTAACTTCCAGTTCTTCCAATCTCTAAAGATCTGAATCCCCAAAATGTAAGCCGCTTCTTTAAGATCCTTCATTTCAAACTAATTGACAGCCAGATCTTAATCTCTGATAACATTCCCACATCATTCCTAATGAGTAGTATGTCATCTACATAAAGGACTAAGAATACCACTTTGCCATCGTTTATCATCTTATAAATGCATGGCTTATCTAATGACTGATCAAAGCCGTAGCCTTTCACAGTCTCGTCGAATCTAATATTCCACGATCTAGATGCTTACTTTAGCCCATAAATGGACTTCAGCAACTCACAAACCTTGCCCTGTTGGCCTTTCTCCATGAATCCGTCTGCTTGAGCCATGTAAATGCGCTCGCCAAGATTTCCATTCAAAAATGCAGTCTTGACATCCATCTGCCAGATTTCATAATCTAGGGCGGCAATAATGGATAAAAGAGTACGAATGGAATTTAGCATCGCCAAGGGCGAGAAGGTATCTTCATAGTCGATACCTTCCTTTTGTGTGAACCCTTTCGCCACAAGTCGTGCCTTAAATGTCTCAACATTTCCATCCGGTCCTCTTTTCTTCTTGTAGATCCATTTACATCCAACAGGCTTGATGCTTTTGGGTAAATCTACAAGTTACCAGACCTCGTTGACATACATCGAATGCATTTCAACGTTCATGGCTTCTTGCCATAGGTTTGCTTCGGAACTCTGCATCGCCTGGGAAAATGATACTGGATCATCTTCCTTCTTGTATGCGATTGCAGCAAAGGCCTTCCCGATGTACATCAATCGCTCAGGTTGTCGTACAATCTTTTTACTGCGACGAATACTAGGAGGCTCAGGTTCTGAATGTGGTTCTTCTACTGTTGGTGTAGGACTCGTCCTATCTTGTGAAGTACCAGCTACTTCGCCCAACAACTCCTTCAGCACAAGTTTACTTCTCGGTACAGTATTCTTTATATAATCCTCTTCAAGAAACCTTGCGTTCGTGCTAACGAACATTTTCTTGTCAGTAGGACTATAGAATGTGTACCCTTTTGTTTCTTTGGGATATCCTATGAAAATGCATAATTCTGAACGACTAGCCAACTTGCTAGTCTTTTGTCTCAACACGTGTACTGGACAACCCCAGATTTTGATGTGGTTTAGAACATATTTCTTACCACATCATCTCTCGTAGGGAGTGTCGGGAACCGTTTTCTACGGAACCTGGTTCATAATATGAGCTCTCGTTTCTAAGGCATATCCCCAGAACGAATTAGGAAGAGATGAGTAACTCATCATCGATATGACCATATCTAGTAGAGTTCAATTCCTTCTTTCTGACACACCGTTTTGTTGTGGAGTTTCAGGTGGTGTAAGCTAAGAATGGAAGCCTTCTTCTATAAGAAGATTCTCGAACTCATCAGACAAGTACTCTCTGCCTCGAACGAAGGGTTTTGATTTGTTTCTCTCTTTGCTTCTCACCCAAAGCCCGATATTCTTTGAACATTTCAAAAGTATCAGATTTGTGTCGCAATAAGAAAATATGACCAAAACGTGAGTAGTCATCAGTGAAGGTTACAAAGTATTCGTAACCTCCTCTTGCCTTGATATTGATTGGACCACATACATCACTATGTATGAGTTCCAACACTTGTGTGGCTCTTAGGCCTTAAGAAGAGAAAGGTCTCTTGGTCATCTTGCCTTCAAGACATGATTCGCACGTGGGCATAGATCCTACGTTTAGAGATTTCAAATGACCATCCTTTGTTAACTTCTTAATCCTATCTAGACAAAATATGTCCAAGGCGTAAGTGCCATAGATATGTGTCATCCGTTTCATCACTATGAAACGTCTTACGCTTCCTAAGTGAATCACTATTCACCTCAGTATCCAAGATTGTCGGCTCATTCGGATATAGATAATAAATAGAATCTACGCGATGAGCTTTAGTAATAAAACAACCATTAAGAAAAATTTCAATACCATTATTAACTTTAAATTCAAAATGTTGTTCTTCTAAACGACCAAAAGAAATCAAGTTCTTGCAAAAATCGGGAACATAATAAACGTTACTCAAGAATAAAGTTTTATTCCCAAAATTCAGCTCCATGGTCCCGACAGATCTGGCTCTGACCTTCGTTCCATTCCCCCAGTTGAACGTGAACTCCTAATCACCTAAGCGTCTGGTTTGCCTGAAACCATTCAGAGGACACGGGGTAGTGAGAACATACTTGTGCTTTTCCACCGTCAATACGATGTCGAGGTTACGTTTCCAATCGACGTAATTCTCACCCTCGAGTTTGTTATAACTCAATATAGATGCAAATGGATTCATGATATATTGCTGAAATTAAATAAAATGAATATATATAGCATGTGGTACAATTTCGAATTATGATGCATGTACAATCCTAGTTAGGTAAGGAAAGCGATAAATAATTCATGGTATTATGAACAAAAATGATTAATTGCTTTTCCTAGGGGAAACCACAATTGATCGCCTTTCATAGTCATGACACATCACTATTTAGTTCGAACCATACAAGAAGTCACAACTTCTAGTTCTTGCTAATTACCATGAACTTTGGTCACTTATTTTTAACGCATAGTCTCTATGGAGGGTTACTTTAAACAATAAGTCTAAGCGTGTAACCAACATGTGGGCCATTATCCAAGTCACTTTGAAAACGGTTCTCCTAGGGGAAGACCCCGCTTCATCGTTCCTCTTTAGAGCTCAGTTCTTAACAATTCAATTATTATGTGCTTCCGAAGTACTCCCATTAAAGGGAGGGTCACGAGGTTGACTCTTAGTTCACTCACACAAGTTAATTAATTCATGTTGGGAACCTTGTGTTATTTCAACGACAAATAACCCTCCCACTTGGTTTTTGCAAAAATCATATTTTTGTGGATGGAATTCAATTTCATAACTAGTTTTATATATTAAACTACAATGATGCATGAACGATTTGATATAGTGTTGGCGTTCTATCCTATATGACATGTGAGTGAATATGAGATAAGTTTAAATAAATAAAAACATAATATTTAACTTATCTAATGGCCTATTTCTAAATTTACAACCCTTTACAAAAAGAAAATAAATAAACTATTTAATTTCTTGTCTTGCGTCGAGCCGTCGAAAATTCTTAGTTTTAAAACTTAGAGATCAATATCTCCCACTCAAATAACTAAATTCACTTTTATTATTTCAAAAATAATATAACCAAATTTAATTATTCAAGATTTTAAATTTATTCGGAAATAATTTCCGAATCTCGGTCGTCGGGCCTAACCCTAGCTAGCACGCGCGCGTCCGAAGACACACGGCCATGCTAGGATTTTGGCCGATCCAAACAGCCCTCATGTGTCTCATACACAGATCCTTGGGCCATTCGGAATGGTCCGGGATAGCTCCCACGCGTTCCATAACGCGCGGCCATTCCCGGTGGTAACCTCCTTTCTTCTTGTCCTCCCGGATTACAAATTAACAAAATTTAAATTTACAGCATATTATAAAATCTCGTCCGAGAGTCTATCATTGAGACCTTATGGACCCACATGAACGAAACTTTAGAATAAGTTCGGACACAAAAGTTCACAAACTTTTTCCGAGTTTTAATTCTTAATATTAGTCGATTCCACAAAATGACCAATATTGAATATCTCTAAGTTCTTATGCGTTTATATTTCCGTTTGATGTGACAAAAATATTCTTCACACGGTCAACGGTATATTTTAGGATATTACCCTTTGTGTGTATCATTAACTCAGAGGAATGTAAAATTACCGTTTTACCCCTGAGATTTTATTTCACCAAGTCCTTTGTTATTTGTGAACGAGAAAAACATAAATTGAGATGTCTCAACATGTCACATGTTTTATTTCAAAGAATTATTTATTCGATGAATACCAGGCCTGATTTATTCGCTCACACTCTCATAACAGAGCATGATGTGATACTAATGTCTTAACATTGTTTCAACACAAATTCCATATCTGTGAATCACATATTTCAACGAAACAGTATTATGACACCAACCGCCGGGTCAATGAAACTTCACTTAGCCATTGCCCATTGACAAATCAAATGTCATAAAGTGTTACAAGAAGATATGTACTCACTTCATTATTTAGGTAATTACTAAAATACCCCTCGTATGTGAGTTTGAGGTTTCGAGTGATTAAACGGTTTTATCTCGAACTTCAAAATTTCACAGGTCTTGTTCAATATCTTCATTAAGATATCAAGAATGAATTACTGAGTCACAACTCTCCATATCACAAGATAAGATATCGTTTAATTCATTCTAAGAATCGGTTGCCCAATCGATCTTTAGATTGCGAACTATTATTTAAACTAGTTATAAGAAGGTATCTTCTCAAGTCTGTACTTATCACTTCTTTCGTTGAAGACAGTTTCAGGGCATAGACATTCATGCATAAACACAATTTTAAAATAAAAATGAATATACAATTTTTATTTAAATTCAAACAAATAATACAAAGTATTTAATATCAAAAATCTCATTTGTGGGCATAAATGCCAACAATATACACTAGGACCATTACTACAAATTAAAAAAAACATTGGCTACATTGAAAATGATACACTAATCGTTGGTCATTTTATCAATTTTTTGATTAAATTATAATGATATATAGAGATGTTCACATTTCATATTTCTCATTTTTAGTTTAAGTTTTCTCCTTTTAGATCTTAATGTATAATTAGGTTTCCACCTACATTTGTAGAAGAGTTCAAGTTTTTCTATTTCATTAAATGTAGTTTAACCATATATAAAATTCTTGTACACATATTTTGACTTTCCACGAGTTACAATTATGATCAGAAACGCAATGCTCATCAGATGAGCCTTCATTATAAAAAAAAAAAAAACAAAATTATTGAAAGGCTTAGCAATTGTAGTTAGCAGCCTCATATGTTCTACATTCTAAAAATAGTTAAAAACATAAGGTTCATCAACATCAATTCCGCACGGTCAGTGACATGACATAATGATTCGACGATAATTTACTCCTAGATGAAGTTTTTTTTTTCTTTCTAGACTAAGCTCGCGAGATTTTTATTATTATATTATACTTATATGGTACTCAATTAAGTACTAGATAGTTTGAGATTGAGGTCAATGCCGTCTTGTCCAGATGTATTGCGTTTCTTGATAGTGTTCGTGTCAAATATGGATGTTTCCCTGACCGTCTGATCGTTTGGCGGAAAGAAGCTGAAGAAAGGCTTCTTGGGAATAGATGATGCACTTGATCTTTTGTTCACACACTCCATAGTACTCATCATGTTGCCCTAATTCATTTAATTAAAAATAAATAGTTTAGAGCTAAAAAAAATATGATGCTGAAGTACAAATTAGTAGTCTATAGGTATATAAATAAAGAGTCTTTCAGCTATATAGCATAAAAACGTTTACTAATTTTAAAATACCCAACATTTTATAAGGTTTGTGTAAATGCCCACATCAAATTGTTTATAGAATTATTTAGACTATTTTGTCCCGAATTTAGAATTGTTTACAAATCTATATGATAATGGTAGTTTAGACCTAAAATTTGTATAAACAAAACTGGGTAGGTATTTAAAGATAAATTACAAAACGTTGGATATATTGAAAACTTTACAAAGCATAAAAGTGGGTAAAAATCAATTTTTTTTGTAAATATTACCTGAAATGGAATAAAATCAAAGGTAGGAATCATGACCGGCGCAGCTACTATATTATTTGCCGGCGAGTATACGCCCTCTTGAGGGATGCCCCATTTCGTTTGTCTGAGAGAAGAGAAAAATTAGATTGCCATCCGAATTTTTGAATGAAGAATTATGGAGACACACAAGACAAATTTTACCTTGAAATAGGCATGGTATTATTAGGATTGGAATCGAATCCGAGGCAATCACTCGCAGCGACTGACTTTTCTGATCTTTGCTTCTTAATGGTATTATTATGTGACTGGAGAGAGGGTTGCTGGTGATTATTATCCACAGCTAGAGGCCGTTTCAAACCCACAAAAAACTGAGATAATTTCACAAACATACTGATCAGTCTTAAAATCATGATGAAAAACATTAGAAAAAGCAACAGAGCTTATACACTGAGGATATTATATTTTATACACTATATAGCCAATTAATTATTCCAAGTCTCCAACCTAATCCAATCTACGTTTCTAAACTATTTTATGAGCAAGATGGTGCTCAAATTGTTGATTTGTATAATAGTGTAGACATTTAAATAAATAAGTATTACAATTTAAAACACATGTTCCATCTAAAATAACTTGTTAAATATTTTATTTAAAAACTTTAATTAAATTCAATATATTTAAAAAACTTGTAAATTAATTTTTTTGATGTAAAGTTTGTTATCATGATATTTTCATTATATATATAAGAAATTAGTGTGTCACAGAATAACTATAAAAAATAAAACTTATATTTACAAAAATAATATTCAATCAATGATACGAAGACTATCATTTTCAAAAGGAAAATTAGACCACTCACCAAAATACTACCCATAGGTAATATTATATGACAATTTGCGAAAGCAGCCAAGAATCTTGACATATACTAAACATGAAATGTTTGAATGGAATGTATATCATGGACATGCCTTTGGTTGTGGAGGTCCGATAGAAGTGTTGTTCGTAAGCGAGGTTTGGGTCGAAGGGTGCTCTATCATTGGATGCCATAATCCCCCAGGCGACGATATTGTTGACCCCGGAATACTATGCATCTGCAAAAAAAAAAAAAAATCAGTGGCTTGTAAAATAATATTTACGTATTAATAAATGTGCATGAACAATTTACAATATACGTACCAAGGAAGAAACAAATCCCTCGCCAATCTCTGGAAGATTCAAGCCTCCACTATGAATGTATTTTCCCACCATATTGTTATTCTCAGCTAAAGAATAATTACTACCTATAACTTTGTTATGATTATTGCTATTATGAGAAAACGGAAGATAAGTTTGGTGAGGAGGATGTTGAAGATGATTATCGCTGGCCGAAGAATTAGAAGAGGACGAAGAAACAAAAGGACTAAAATGCCCTTGAGTATTAGTATTTTGTTGGTCTCTCAAGATCTTCTCAAGCTCAGCCACTCCAGGGCCTCTTTTGGGCACTCTCTTCCGATAAATCACTCTCTTGGCGTTGATATTAGTGCTGCACATCTTGTCTCATTTGAGAGAGAGCAATCAGCCATTTGAGTTTATAGACATATAACTGTATTAAGAAAAGAAATAAAAAGAACGCATGCAGAGAAGAAGTTTTCAGGTATATGTGTACATATATATATATATATATATATATAGAGAGAGAGAGAGAGAGAGAGAGAGAGAGAGAGAGAGAGAGAGAGGAGGGAAGAAAATGAAAGTAACAAATGTCCGAAATTTTTGCGGTCGTATTAGCTAAAAATACAAATGACAAGATTTTATTCAAAGTAGCCGAAATACGAGGAAAGAAAATCTCGAACACAAGCTGACATTGAATTGTACATATGTCGTGTAAATCTTATAATGATTATTTGTCATATTGAAACGTTCTTCCGAGGGTCTCGAATTACGTTGCCTGGTTTTAGCAAACGAAGATCTTTGTATTTGTGTCTTTTGAGCTTTGCCCGTGATTTTCTCACCCTTGACGTACTGTGTCTGATTGAAAACCTTACTCGAAATATATGTAAATAATTTGTATTGATGTTATTATACATTTTTCATATCCGGGTACGGAAATCCAAGCATTTATCGAATCCTTCTCATGTCTTCTCGGTTTTCACGTCCGAGTCTTTATCCTTTTGAAATATGATACTGTATTCTGATGTGTGTATGTATAACATCTATATAGTTCCATTTTTGTATTGTTGTTATGTCTGCAGTTTTCATAGGCACATTTAGTGCATGGGATTTCAAATACCTGGTCTATCTAAATCAGTTATGCACAGCTGGCATTGATTAATAATTTGTCGAGGATGTTTTACTTTGATTAGTTTGCTCAGACTCTCAGATGTGGCATGCAATATAATACTCAATGCTATGACGCCAAATCATGTAAATTTTCTTCTTATAATATTATTTACTCATACATAATTGAGGCATACTTTTTAGAATTTATAGTATTTCACTATAGGTTAGTTTGTTTATTGTAAATAAAAAAAAATTGACTTGGAATACATGATAATTAAGGTACTATAGCACTTTATCAACCCTAGGCTTGTCGTACGTATACTTATTTTTAGAATTCATTCATGTTTTTTAATCCTTGAGAAGTAATAAGCCACAGCTAAATAGCTAATTAGCATATAATTTAGACACCGGATCTAATTTGGAAAAAAATGTAGTGCACAGGCACCAATGACTCTGCATGTAAATATAATATCTCTTGAAAGGACGTATGGTGTTTAGGTCACATAAGTTTATACGTGGAAATTGATCTATTTGCTGAATACGTCTCAATTTGCAAAATCAAAAGACATTGAATACATAATTTCCTCCAAAGAGTTCCAATCAAAGTAGAATCTTTCAAGGCCCTGATTTTTGAAAATTAATAAAATAGAGTATATTTTTCTACGGAAAATAACTTCCAAAACATGCCAACATTGGGTAGCAAGACGGATATGTATATGATGATCTCACACGTAATTTTTCATTATGAGAAATCTTAGAATTAATGTTTTTTGGGATCTCTTTTCCTTTTTGTCGTTTATATATTTATAATTACTCCTTTAATTGATCTTAGTAGGTTACAGGCACGGATCTACATATGTTTTAAATTTCTTGATATGGAGTTTCATTAATGCGGTTATATATATATATATATATATCATATAGAAATTGCATTAAGTTATTCTGAATTGACTAAAAATTGAGACATAAACTGAAGAAATATATCCTTTTGCAAAATTTGGTCCAATACCAATGAATATGATCAAGCCAAAAATGTCATTCAGATTCTATAAATATACATGTGAATGCTATGAGAAGTTGGTGAGACTTTACAATCAAAATCAAGATCGTTCGTAGAATTTTACGAATAATATTTCATGCCATTTTTCTTCTGAAATATTTTTCTCCGTATCTCTTTTCAGCTGTGTTTTGGATGATTTATCATTAACAAAATCCTTAGACTTCTAATAAATTAAGATTATAAAATTTCTAATACGTTTAATATTACATGATGATTGATAACTCAAATCAAAGACAAATTATATTTATATACTTTCCCTTTTTTACTTTCCCCGAAATGATATACGAATTGTGATTGTAAGTGGATTTTATGCCCATTAAGCCTATTGATGATGCAACTCGGATAGTCCGATGGTAATACCACATGACTTTCGTTAGGAGGTCGTGAGTTCGAATCCCACTCACCTATTGATTTTCAAAAAAAAAAATATTTGAGTTAAGCACGGTGAAAGATAAAATTATCAGCATGACATAACGTACTGAATTTATTTTAAAATAGTATAAGAAATTAAATTTTGGAAAATTATCGAAAAATTTGTATTATTTTGTAAAATAGCCAACAAAATACATTAACTAACAAAATAACATACTAAACAGTTAACCAATAAATAACTCCTCTGGTTAACTCCTCTGATTAAAAAATCTCCTAAATATATCACAAAATTTTCGCTGCTGAGTAAACACGAAACCTTGCCATTTCCGATTTGGGTTATTAATTTCCCAATGGAAACTCTGGGATTCTTTCGCTTTCGCCATCTTCAACTACACCAAAGCAGCCATTTCGACGGGACAAATTAACACAAAGTTCGCCACTACAGATACTATTTTTAGAAGCGACAATCGAAATTAAAAATGTCATTTAGCTTCTAATTACAAGTGATTTTTTCAAATTATAAGTGATATGTTGTTCCAAATTAGTCAATGAAATTTTAATGAAATTAGTCTAATTTTTAAGATTAAAAGCGATATGTCAGTTCTATAATACCAACATCTACATTTTTTTTCCTTCCAATTCTTAACAAAACGATGTCAGTTTGGATATTATTAGAAACCACTTGTTGCTTCCATTAGTACTTAAAAATATATTATTAGAATGGAAAATTGAGCTTCTGAACGTTAAAAATTCGCTTCTATTGTATTTTTAGACGCGACAAATCTCGCTTTTAAAGTCATACTTCTGAAATTCATTTGCTTTTAAATATTAAAATTAAAATTTGAAGAATAGATTTGTTTTCTCCATCACTGCTTCTAACTTCAAAGTTTTAGTACCGTAAATGGCTTTCGTCAATTTGGAAAATATTGCTCGGTGTCCCAAGAATGTGAATGAAATATAAAGTAAGAACCTGCGACCAAGCCGCTTTTTGGATTCAACAAAGTGAGAATATAACGTAGATAACGCGGCCAAGCTATTTTTTTTTCATTGAAAGACGCATGGCCAAGCAAATTTTTGAATTGAAAGACATATGGACAACCCATTTTTTGAATTGAAAGACACATGACCAAGCCATTTTCGAATATTGAAATTTAAACGTAAAATCTTTTGAGATGCTCGGGATTCCAAAGATTCTTTTCCATTTCCCCTTTTAGGTTCTAAAGCGTATAGGCTCCATTTCCAGAATTTTCTTACATGATGGATGGTCCTTCCCAATTTGCTCCGAGGACCCCTTCTTGCGGTCCCTTGTTGTGGAGGAAAACCTTTCTAAGGACTTTATCACCGATAGTGAAACTTCTCAGGCGGACTTTCCTGTTGAAATACCGAGCAACCCGTTGTTGGTTAATTAAATTTTTAATGCGTGCGTTTTCTCGTCTTTCTTCTAGTAGATCAAGATTTAGCTTAAGATTTTTATTGTTTACCTCGGTGGTATATGTTTCTCTTTGGGTAGTGGGGATAGTGACGTCTATTGTAATAAGAGCGTATGTTCTGTATACCTGTGAGAAAGGGGTTTCACCAGTTGTGGAGTGGTTGGTGGTTCGATAAGACCATAGCATTTCTACCCATTCTCTTTTGTGGTTGTCCAGCTGTGTCTTCAGGCCATGTTTGATAGTCTTGTTGACTACCTCCACTAATTTGTTGGATTGTGGTCTTACTGGAGTGGAGAAAACTTTGTTAATACCATACTTTTCACAAAATTATTTGAATGAGTCACAATCAAATTGAGCACCATGATCTGATATGATCTTGATCGGTATCCCAAATCTGGTGATTATATTTTTCCAAACAAATTTTTCTATTGCGAAAGCGGTCATTTTATTTAAAGGTTCAGCTGCAACCCATCTAAAAAATAATCTATTGCTACGATACCATACGTGCATCCTCCCTTTCCTGTCGGTAGTGCTCCGATGCGATCTATTCCTCATTCAGAGAAAGGGACCGAGCACTTTAGGGAGTCGAGGGAAGCCTAGGTATGTTGGAGAATTTTTGGCACTTCGCACATTTCTTCACCATATTCCGAGCATCCCCTTGAAGCATGGGCCAGAATAGTCCATGCCTTAGAATTTTTAGAGCCCTGTCTTTTGACCCTATATGCCTTCCATAGATTCCTTTGTGTATCTCTTGTAGTGCGTACTCGGCCTCCTGATCATTCAACCATCTGAGCAGTGAGCTTCTGAAGCTTCTTTTATAAAGAGTATCACCTTCGAGTATGTACCGAGCGGCCCTGTATTTGAGGTTTTTGGCCTCATTCTTATCCTCTAGTAGGAATCCATACTTCATGTATTTTTTGAAAGGGTCTTGCCAGGACCCTTGAGTGGCCAACTTAGCCAGAGCGTCTGCTTCTTCGTTCATTTTTCTCGGGCTTTCAACTATTTCGCATTACTCAAACTTCTGGATTAGTTGTTGAGCTTCTTCAGCATGGAGCGACATCTTTTCGTTTCTTGCCTGAAATTCATTTTTTATTTGGTTAACTATTAATTTGGAATCCGAGTAGACTCGTAAGTTTTTTATTTCTAAATGTTTTGCTATTTTGAGTCCACGTATCATGGATTCGTACTTGGCCTCATTATTTGATGCATTGAAAGAGAATTTTAAAGAGAAATTTACCTTGTGGTTATCTGGTCTTGTGAATGTGATCCCTACTCAAGCTCCTCTTTCATTTGCGGCTCTATCAACATGCATTTCCCATGTTAGGTACTCAACTGGTCTTGGTGCGAACTTCGTAATAAAATTTGCTACGGCATGTCCTTTGACAGCTGTTTGGGGTACGAATTGTATGTCGTACTAGGTTAATTCTATAGCCCATTTTATCAGTCTTCCAAAGACGTCGGGTTTCTGAAGGACTTGTCGGAGTGGAAAATTTGTTAACACTGATATTGGGTGAGCCATAAAGTAATGTTTCAGATTCCTTGAAGCTGTTATCAGGGCATGTGTTAATTTTTTCATCTCCGTATATCTCCCTTTGGCATCATTGAGTCTTTTTGAAGTGTAGTATACCTATAATTGTTGCTTGTTTTCTTCCTTGATTAGTGTGGAGCTAACAACATGCTCGAATAATGCTAGATAAATTTGTAAAGGCTCTCGGGCTTCCACTTTTCTTAAAGTGGGTGGCCAAGCGAGATGTTATTTTAAGGCTTTAATTCGAAATCCTTCGAGCCTATGAGGGCGTCGAAGAAATGTATGCTTCGATCAGTCGATCGGGAAATGAACCTGCAAAGGGCCGCGATGCATCCAGTAAGCTTCTGAACTTCTTTGATGCTCCTCAGTGGGCTCATGTTGAGGAGGGCCATGATTTTTGTCGGATTGACCTCGATCCCTCTCTCGTGGACTATGAAGCTGAAGAATTTTTTTGCAGAGACACCAAACGTACATTTTAAAGGGTTAAGTTTCATTCGATATTTTCTTAATATCGTAAATGATGCTTGCAGATCCTCGGTATGTGAATTCGTTTTCTTGCTTTTCACTAAGAGGTCATCTATATATGCCTCCATTGTTATACAGAGAAGGTCTGCAAACATCTTGTTTACTAATCTCAGGTAAGTAGCTCCCACATTTTTTAATCCGAATGGCATAACTGTATAGCAGTATAACCCTCTATCGATAATAATTCCGTATGATCTTGATCGGGACCATACATGGGTATTTGGTTATATCCCGAATATGCGTCCATGAAGCTTAATAGTTCGCGTCGAATAGTTGGTCAATCCTCGGCATGGGAAAGCTGTCCTTCGGGCGTGCCATGTTTAGATCCATCAAACCTACGCAAGCTCGCCATTTTTCAGTTGGTTTCTTAACCAATACTGTATTAGCTACCCAACTTGGGTACTTTGTCTCCTTTATGGATTTATTTGAAATCAATTTATCTACTTCTTGTTATTTCAGAGCTTTGTACCGCTCGGTATTTAATGATCTTCTTTTCTGGCTAATGGGTTTTTCTTTCGGGTCGATGTTTATCATATGGCAAGCTAGTTCTGGATTTATCCCTACCAAATCGGTTTGTGACCATGCAAATATATCCATATTATTTGATAGAAGAGAAACTAACGTAAATTTTAAACCTGGGGCCAGATGTCTGCCAATGCGGATCTTCTACGGGACTTTCTGGTCGGGGAGTGATTTCTTCTACTTCATCTCCAGGTCAGATTTCTTCCTTGTGGGGGAGTCGTGGATCAAATTGGAGGTGATGGTCATCACTTTTCATCCTTCTTTGTCCTAAGAAATCTTGAGGTAATACGCATAGCAACTCCTCGCCAGTGCCCGAGTTCCCAGTTCCTCGCTAATGTCGTTCTCCGTAGGAATGTTGATCTATAAATATTCCATCAAAAAAATAGCATCGAGTACCTTTAATGTCGGTCTCCCAATGATATCGTTAAAGAAGATTTACCCGGAACTATCACCCATTTCATGGAGACAGTCCGTGTTTTGGGCTCTTCTCCCAAGGTCACCGGTATGGAGACTATCCCTCTTAGGAATATGGAATCACCGGTGAAACCATAAAAAAATTCAGGAGATAGGGAGAGTATGGCTTTCTTAAGGCTCATTCTTTCGATTGTTTCTTCATAGAGGACGTCCATGGCACTTCCCGTATTGACAAGCATTCTATGAACAATTTTTTTACTAATCTTTACGGAGATTACCAATGGATCGTTGTGCGAGAATAAGACCCATTTTGCGCCTTCTTTGGTGAAATTGATATGATCTACTGCTGTTTTTAAGACATGTGTCGCTCTTTCTATGTCTGCAAACATGACTTGTCTGCATCCTGCCTGAGCTTCTCTCACGTAGCTTTTCTGCAAGCTTCGTGAATTTCCTCAAATGTGAGGTCCCCCAACTATGAGAGAAATTTCCGCATATGCTTTGGATTCCGCCGGCTCCTCCCTATTTCCAGCTTTGAATTTCTTCAAACCTCCTCGTCAGATTAGGGCCTCAATAGCTTCCTTTAGGTTAAAACAAATTGTCGTCATATGACCCATGTCGGAGTGGAACACAAATACTTTGTCTGGTCCATTAATGTTATGTCTTTTTTAATCTTCGCTGGCCTTGGGAAATCTTCTTTGTCGTGCGAGAGACTGGAAATTTCTTCTATCGAAGCATTCAACACGTCATGGGCTGTCTCCATCGAGCCCACCACTGTGGAAGCCATCACCGTCGATCCGGAGAATGCCTGCCTGGTGCTGTCTCCATCAAGCATTTACGTTGTAAATTCACCTTACGTTGTAAAACTCAACGCAATTTACGTTGTAAAATCATTTTACGTTGTAAAACTCAACTCAATTTACGTTGTAAATTCAATTAACAAGTGTAAAAACTGGATGATGTAAATGAAGAATTTGAAAAAAAAATATGAAAAGCAGTTCTATTATAAAAAATCGGTAATATGATATATTTTTCATAAATAAATGGATATGAAACTGTAAAAAATAATTAAAATCAACCAAAATTGAATGAAAATCAATAATTATTATGAAAACAAAGTCAAACTACTAATTTAGGAAATAATACCCACACTTAATAACCTAATTCATTAAAAACGGAAACAATTTAGAAATTTCAAAACGAAAATAAATTTTCAAAATTCGAAATAACTATTCAAACTGAACTCAATTTACGTTGTAAATTCATTTTACGTTGTAAAACTCAACTCAAAAATACGTAAATAGGAAGTTAATTTAGAGGAAATCTCTTTCAAAAATTTCAGAACACGTAAATAGAAATTTTAATTCAGAATAAATCACATCCAATAAACCGGTTAGCATAAATGGAAATTACTAAACACGTTATGTATTAAAAGCGTAATAAATTGAGATAGAATAAATAATCGGTTAGCTAAAATTCAATGCCCTAATTAAGGAAATAAATCAACAAAAATCAATTACTTAATAACTGATTACCAAAAATCCGGAATAAATTCAAAATTCAAATCAATCGGTTAATTATAAAGCTATCCAAAAATTAATTTCGGAAATAAAAACCAGGTTAATTAAAAGGGCTTAAACGTAATGATACGTATGTCCACGTCATCAGTAGGGCTATTTACCAAAGTTTTACAAAATGTTGGACTTTTTAAAATTATGCTTGTCAACCAGAGCCAATTCGTCGAATTTTTGATATATTTTTGCGCTCTTTTGAGGAAATCATTATAATCGGACTGGTTTTTTGTAATGACTACCAAAATTCTAATTCTGAGTTGATCCCCCAGGCGATTCCAAAGAGCTTTAAATCTTCATTGAGATCGTCTACCTGATGTGCCTGCTCTGAGTAGCGATATGTAGTTTTTTTAGTTATTCATCGTGAGCTTGTTTGATGGCCAGAAGACGTTCCTTACGAGTCTTTCCTGAACTTGACGCGACGAATTGTTCCATGAATCTTCGTGCTAGTTGTTCCCACGAGCATATTGTGTTTGGCATGAGCTTCTTGTACCATCTTTTGGCTGAGCCTGAGAGGGTAAAGAAAAATGTCCGGCACATAACTTTGGGGCCCGCTCCATGTAGAAGCATCCAAGAGGAAAAAGTGTCGAGATGATCACCTGGTTCGATAATTTCATCGAAAGTAGGGATGCTCGGCATCCTAAACCTATCAGGTAGTTGATGGCTGAGCACCTGCGTGAATGGCAAGACTGCTTCTCCAATCTTTGGATAGGCTCTTTCTGACCCAGAGCGACCTCTTAGATCCACCTCTCCAAACTTTTGAGTTCTGTCTCCTCAATACTTCCACTGTCTTCAGTGTCTCCTGCTCTTTCTAGACTTTTTAGTCATGAGCGGCTCTTTTCACAGGAAGGTAGATAACGCTTTGGAATCTTTTCCGATGCGTCCATACCTTCTTCAAGTTTAGTGAAATTTTCCCTTTCAAAGCGATCCCTGGCTTCCCTTATGGGTTTCGTTCCTGATCGATACGAGGGTTCTTCATCGGGAATCACTATTGCGCTACGCAAAGTGACCTTTTTTGCTCGCAACTTTCCCTACAAATTGCTATTCTTTGCTTCCAAAGTTGTGAGACGCTCATGCATTTTTCGGAATTCGACGTGCAAATGAGGTTCTGGAGAAGTTTAGCCAGTTCTTCCTCCGTGAGAGGAAGAGTGCGATTGTGGTTCTCGACCTCTTGGTCGTTCATGAGTGCATTTCCCGTTGGAATTGAAGAACTAGCCATCAAAATTCAACGTTTTTCCCCTCCTTCTAGCGCCAATTGTTAACTTGTAAAAATGGTAAAACAATATCTTGCCAAATTCCTTGGGCTACCGAATAGAATACACATAATAATGACAAGACTTTCTCTTATAACCAACGAGTTGAATACAATAGAGTAGAATAATGAGAGGTTTACAAAGGAATAGGTGAATAATAGCTGATAATTTTGTGATATCTGGTCCCTTATCTTTGTGCCTTTGATTTCCTTTTATAGATGTTGTTTCAACCACGTGACGGTTATTCTAAGTAGTGGATAATGGTTCTTGTGGATGTGGGGTGATCAGTCCCACGTCCTTGCTGCGAGATTTGTCTTGTCAGTACGTTTTGTTTTGTACTTGGTTGTTGTAGCGATCCGAGCGATTTTATTTGCATGTGTTATTTTTCTTTGACTAGTCTTTGACCTATCATCTTTTCTCTTCTTCAAAGTTTTTGATTCACAGGGATCGTTCTTGACTTGTGAACGTAATGTTTCTTATCTTGGGTGGTTCTCGGGATTATTTTTCTTGAGTCCTTTGTCTTAGGACTGGGTATGTTCCTTAGTATTCCGAGGAACATCCTAGTTATACTAAATTTCCAGGTAACACATAGTTATGTGCTTATTTATGTACTTTTGATTTCCTTTCTTCTTCTCCTATTTTTTTCTTCTTTCCACCATACACTAACCCCACTTTTGTGCTTGAATCTAATTACTTCAATTCCTATGCTTTTGATTCCGAGAAATAATGAATTCTCTTTCCAAAATTACTTCATTTACTTCAGTGAATTTGAAATGCTATTTAATGTTGTTAATTACTTCCTCATTGATGACTTGTAGGATCAGTTTCCATTTACTGTTTATTTATTGTTATTAATTTTTTTAAAAAAATTTATAACTTCGGCGAGAAAAAGATTTTGGATAAAATAGTGCGAAAAAAATTCTTAAACAACTTTAGGTGGGTATTTACACAATATTTACAAAACGTTTGATATTTTGAAATTAGTAAACGTTTACATGAGTATATAGCTAAAAAAAACCACAAGTGATTGTGCTCATCTTCATGATAACATAGTTTATCCTAGCTTAATAGAAATGTAGGTAATTTATGTAATCGTTAGATCTCATGTTTAATTGTTTGTAATTGTTTTAGTATGATTAGATGCCGAAAAAATAAGAATCCATCAATTACATAGTTTTACTAGATCAGTCGAGACTGGAGTTAATAATATTGATTGAGTGAGACTAGCGTTCATAAAAGCTAATTTGTTGCCTTGAACTTAAAATTCCCAACCTCAATTAGCCCGGTAAAATTCTGATATCTACCTCTTTAAACTTTGATTCACATCTATTTTAATTATTGTTTTCAATTTAATAATTGATTTTTTTAGTTATAAAGAGCACTCATTTATTTTGGAATTAATTGGCATCAAATTTAAAAATATCCTTTTTGTTAGTCTCAGTGAGAATGAAACTCAAATTTTTATCATGTACACTTGTGTGACATTGGACTTGGGTGTGTGAGAAATATTGAACATTGAGCTCTCTGTGTCTCAGGAATACACGTAGATGTGCAAGAGAATTTCAATGAAGGCTACATGTAATGGTTTGCAATCTAGGTCAATCTCGGCTCAAATTACAGGTCGATTATTTTGTTTGTATACCTTCATATACTATCATGCGCACCAAATACGTCTTTCGCTATTAATCGTAACTTTTACAACTTGCCATGTCGCCTAAACTCCTCGAGTAGAGTTGGTGACGAATCAGCCGCTAGATCGTTAGTTTGTCCTTCACTAGTACAAATTATGCCTTTAGATTCGACTTATTGTCGCATCCAGACTAAAAGTCTAAACTCACTTTCGGATGCGACTTTGGATGCGACTTTGTTGTATCCCAAATGTCACATATAAAAGTATTGGATGCGACTAGTCGCATTCAGTAGTCATCAACATTAGATACTAAAACTTTGACGCGACTAATCGCATCCAAATTCAACGAAAACATATCGTAAAAATTGGCGGTAAAAGAAATTTTGATGCGACTAGTCGCATCCAATAGTCTGCGCACCAAAAGCTGCTGCTGCTGCGACTTATCGCATCCGAATGTGTACCCACAAAAAAATAAGAAAGTGCAACAAAGTATTTGCGAGTGTAAAAACGAGGTTGCGATCAAAATGTAAATAAAAAGCACTTAGCAAAAAATTAATGTCATTTGTCAATTCAAAATTATATTACAGAACATGAAGCATCACATCCAACGTATTCTTTAATTCACCATTTAAGTAAAGAAGAAAAGATAAATAAACTACTTTTTCTACCATTATACCTATACTCAAGTAAAGCAATAACTAAAAAATATTGAAATACCAAACTCAATGTCAAATTTAGGACCGAAAAATAATTAATATTTGTAAAAATTACGTGGTTGTGCGACGACGAAGAGGAGGAGGGATGTCGGCACTACGGAGGAGGTGACTATTGATTGGAGGAAATCGAAATTACCTGCCTTACGGAAATCTAAATCTAACTTCAAAACAAGAAAAAACAAAAACAAAATAGAAAATGGATTGTGAGGTCGTCAAAGCGGGGATGTGAGAAAAAAATATCTTACAGTGGGTTGGAGCCGTCAGGCTGCCAAAGTCAGGACGCGCTGCGAAGGTCGGAAAAGGAACGAATCCGAGGGAGAGGGTCGCGGCTCTGCGCAGGTCGAGTGGCAGTTAAATCTCGAACAAAAAGTGTATAAGCTTCAACCAGGTCGGAGAAGAAGAGACATACATGCGAGCGGGTGGGCCGGCTGCGATTCTTAGTTGTGCAGGTCGGAGAATAAGACCAAATCGCCGGCAACAAAGAGGAGGGAGGCGGGGTGACAAAGAGGAGGGAGGTCGGGCCGACGAGGGCGTCTACTCGGGTGGCGAGCAGGGCAGCGAGAAGGAGTGCAGAGGTGGTGCACGCTCGTCAATGGAGAGCAGCGAGGAGGAGTTCAAGGTCACGGAGGTGGTGTTGTCTCTGAGGACAAGCGACGAGGGTCACATGTAGAGAGGAGGAGCACGGGTCACAGATTGCCGAAGGGAATTTCTAATGGTCGGAGGGAATTTTTAATGAAGAAATGAGAAAAGGAGGAAAGAGGCGAGCTGTTAAAAATGAAAATCTAAACTTTAAATGCGACATTGTCACATCCAATAAGCACCAACGGACAAAACAAGTCGCATCAAACAGCACCAATGAATGTTACATGTCGCGTCCGATAATTAAATAAAACTCCAGTACCACGTCAATTCAAACACGAGAAAGGGGGGAAATTTAATCCGCCGAATTTTTTGGGACTTTTAGGTGCGATTTTCTCGCATATAATACTCAGAAAAATAAATAAAAAATAAAATTTCTACGTCATATAAACAACGCGAAAGGGGGGAAATTTGGTCCGCCCAATTTTTTGGGACTTTTAGATGCGACTTAGTCGCATCTAACGATTCCTACAAAACTTTTGGATGCCACTTATCACATTTAAAAGTGTTTTCAAGACAAAAATAAATCGCCAAAAACCAAAATTAGATGTGACCAATCGCATCCAAATGTACATTTCGATGTCACTTTTAGATGCGACTAGTCGCATCCAAAAGTCATCGTATCATCAGACAAATATTTTATTAGTGTTTCTACAAATTTATATGGGAAGTCAATGGTCCGAGCTCATTACCGCTTATTTCTATGCCACTTCAGCTTTCCATCGTATATTACATCAGTGATCTATAATTTGATCCTATATACACTAGTTATCCAATTGATAACATTATTTGAAACATGACGCCTTAGCTTAAATCAAACTAAATTTTGATCTTCACATGCATGCGTAGTCTAATTACTATAAATGTCATGGTGGAGCATCTCCCAGCGAGTACTATGAGCATTAAACGACTAGCACTACTACAAAAATAATTACCTTCAAAAGCGATTATATAATATAGAAGCAACATTTCTCTTATATTTAAAAGGAACTATTGATATTTAAAAGCAACGAATTTATTCAACACCAACATCCTTACTATTCTTGGAAAATGGAGTTTTCAACCATGAGCTTCAACATTATTTCCAGCTATAATTAGAAGCGGTTTTTTTCTTTTAATGGCCCAAAATTTGACTCGTTTTTTCACCAGCATAATTTAAAATTTTTCAAGGAACTAAATTTTACTAAAATTAGATAGCATAATGTAAATAACAAAATTACTATACTTGTTATACAAATTTAATTAAAACTTACTTAAATTATGTTAGTCGCTATGCAAGATATTACACACAAATAATGCAACAGTATGTGTAATACTTTACTAAGCAAATATGAGATGAAATTTGCATCTGAGGGTATAAAAACTCGATGGAAATGATTTCACTAATCAAATAGTTCTCAATACAATGATGGACTTATATGAACAACCTTTACAACGATGCCAAAATTACTTAACTATAAAGTAAAACATAATTCAACTCCTCCCCCTGAATTAGAGCCTCCGCTAGGGTCCACCTGAAGTACACTCTTCAAAGTGTTCCTTCAATCGAAAGAACAACGTCACGCCTGACAAGTTTTTGCATGCAAAAATTAGATCCAATTGAATAAATCACATTGGGTGAATTGGTTATTACACTAATATTCTCAAAGGTCTCAGATCTACAGCCCGTCAAACGTGGACATCTAAGAGATATATGATCCCTTTGAAAAGCATCAACGACTCTAAGGGAAGCAGCTTAGTGTTTTATAGCATCCAAAACGAGAAAGTCTTCTTTAGGAGTTCATGGAGTTTATTGTGCAGTAACCAAATGAGAAGGACTTCTTTATCCTTATTGCGTGAATAAGAAACTGTCCTAAAATAACTTTAAGAGAATCACACGATGTTAAGACATAATGTCTCAGCATATTAATACCACTTGATATGCGATATTTGCCTAATAAAAATGAGTCAATCCAAATGTAACAGTAAACTACCCTTTTTGTCTATTTTTAGGCAAACAAAGACTTAGTATTAAACAACAATAGATTTCAACAGTTTACTATTTCAATCGTTAACATTTGCTTCCCTTGATTGCCACAAAAGATAGCACAAAGAGCAAGGATAAAACCAACAGAGGGAGTAAAACACCACAGATCTTCATGATAATGGAGACATAAGTCTTGAACAAGGAAAACACGGTAGACAGTAGACAACAACAGCATAGTAAAAAAAATATGGAAAACCAAAGAAAAAGACACATCGTTTTGGGTAGAACAAGCTAAATACACAACAAGGAGAGGAAGACTCAGGTCGAGGATGTGTTATCAACAGTTGCATCAAGTGGAGCAACAGTTGGAGCAGTCTTGGATATAATGGATCCAGCTCCCATTTTCTTCTTTCCCTTAGATGCATGAGTCTTAGACTTCACATAAGGCTTCGTAACCTTGATCATGCCTTCACAATAGTCTTGCATTTGGAACATGTTTGGATAAGATCATGTAGAAAATTTGCCTATTGGATAAAGGTCTGCAAATCTCTGACTGTGCAGAATAAGTGAGAGGACCAACAATATAAGACACAGTGTTATCATCAGGAGTTGGAAAATGTGGACAACCTAGATCACAAACAACTTCCCTTTAAATTATTTGTGATGAAATTATTAGGGACAAGTAGCATTCCCGAGAATATCATCAGACCAGAGGCGATTTTTCTTCTTATCGAGCAAGATCTGCTAAATGAGGCACGAAAATCCTATTGGGATCAGCACAGCAAAAGACTTAGCATGTTTCACAAAGTGATCATAAACTAAATCCCTAAAATCACACTTGCAGATGGTTCCAATTTAATATATGACACGCCCAATTCAACAGTGATTATGGATCCATTTGAGGAAGGTGGCCAATTTGCAATGCCAATTCAAAAAACGGACAGAGTACTTAGCTGCGAGATCAGAGGATTGCATACCACCTTTGGAGGACATAGTAGTTGGAATAGGTTTAGGGTTAAGAAAAAGTTATCATTAACACATTGATGGCGGAATATAAATATTTCTTTTACTAGTAAAACAATTTTTACTAACCTGAACAAAGTGCATATACATGTTAATATTAAAACATTATTTAGAGAGCTTCCGTACTAACCTTTCTTGAACCTTGATTTGGATGGATCTTGAGAAAGTTTGATCTTCTCTTTTGGCTCGATTCCTTCAAACCTAAGGTTTCTATTACAACATTCTATAGAGGTATAGAAGGATTTGTGTCTGGGCACAATTAAACACAATAGCTCAAGAACAAGTCTATGAGCTAGAGAGCTAATTAAGCCTAAGTCTAATGAGGACTTAGGTGCCAAAATAAAAGAAGTATTTTCTAGAGAGAGAGGGGTCAGCCAAAATTGAAAGCACAAGAGCAAGAAAGCTTCTTTTCACATCTCTAGGTGAGACTCTATTTATACGAGAAGAAAAATCAAGAAAGGGTAATTACCCTTTTCTAATATGCATTCATGACAAAATATTTGATTTTTTCTCCTCTTCCTCTATGTATATTGCCGGCCATTCTATGACGTAAGTGATGGAAATTTGTTTCATTACTTAGCACATTTGTTTCTTTCTCAAGGAAATTCATTTCCCTTTTCCTTTTGGGTAATTATCTTATAAATATAGGTAAATAAAACTCTCCTCTTTGATGCATGTTTACCGAATTCTTTAGCTAGGGAAGGGCATCTAGATGCTTCTTTATTTCTTTTTAAGACAATTCTAAAAATACCCATTGTAGAATTATTATTGCACAAATAATGAAGTTAATTTCTTAATACCTCAAACAACTTTTCGGCTTTAGAAAATAATTTATATTTTCATCATATGAAAATATGCAAAATCTTTTTTTGACATTCACATTATTTTATGTCCATGTGGACAAAAATACCCTTTAGACATTTTCCGACAAAAAGTCTAGTTCAACATTTGAACTTATTTTGACTTAGTTTCTACTTTAACAATCATACTCTAATGACCTGTAATACTGACCTTATGGATCCAAATGAACAAAGCTTGAACTTCTATACTCGGATTTAAAAGTTCACAAACCTTTTCCGAGTATTAGCTTAAACTGACTCCACTAAAGAGTTGACACTGAGAATCTCTCAGTTCAAATGAATTTATTTTCTACTCAAATTAAACTTAATTAAGAGTGGATCCATTGAATGTTATCTATGTTTACCCTTCATGAATATCATCAACTAGATGGGATTTATAAAATTACAATTTTACCCTTCTAGTTGTTATTTCGTCAACTCCTTTAATACTTGTGAATAAATTAGAAACAATGTATTGACGAGGAGCTAACAAGTCACGTTTTTTCATCCAAATAAATTCGTTACTTAGTATTTGGATACTATGTAGTTCATTTATTCACAATCCAAGTAATAAAGCATGATGTGATATATATTGCATCTCAACAATCTTGTACATGAATTCCATATCTATGAAAACTTCATAAAGTTGGTTCATGACATCTTCATAACTTAATATCTCACCAATTGGCCTTGTCTAGATCACGTAATTGACCTAGAACTTGACTTTCTCAAATGAGAGTATTAATGCTATGAAATAACATGTATCATTTAAGGATTTAGGTAAGCATGATGCAATTTATACATAGTGACCTTGAGACAGAAGAGGTTAAATGGTTTGTTCTTCCATTGTCTCTAAAGGTGAACTGGTCAATTCAGTATCTTTGAAAGATACACTGGAAGAACTATAGAGTTCCTACCTCTCTATGCCTTGTAACTAGACATCATAGATTCTTCCAACAATCATACTGGGATCAATAGTTTGTTGATCTTTAGATTGTGAATATATCGTTTTAACCAAATCGTGAAGAGTTTGTTAACGCAAATCTACATTTATCTCTTCGTTAGGTTTGATTAAGGAGTATAAGACTATTGAATATCATAAATCTTCAATCAAACTAAAAGGGAATAAATGAACATTTCAACTTTTATTAATTTAATCAACAAATTACAATAAAGACTTTATAAAGATTTATATATTACATCAATATGTAAATAAAAAAATTTCTTGTGGGCATCTCTGCCAACAATAGTGCCTCTTCATCACTAGAGAGAAATTTTGCCATAATGTCAAGGCTAGGAAGAGGATCAATGATAGTGTAAGTGCTTTGGACAAGAACAGTGTTAATCAATGCATGAGAGATACTGAACCAATGGCCACGAATCTGAACCTCTCAAAAAATTTCATTGCAAAGAATATCCATGTCTGGAGACAAACTCACAATAAAGTCATTCACGAGCTTGGAATAGAAAGAGCCAATGCTTGAAACATTTTTGAGCAATCCAGCCTCTTGAATCAAATCCATAATAGTGGAGAATTTGAGAGCATTATCTGACGGTTCTCTCTCAAGAAAGATTGTGTAAGCATAAACATACTTCATTTACCAACATGTGCATTTGTATCAAAGTAGACATTATCCAAAGGAGCATGAGGGACATTCTTCGGAAGTCTTATACCCCCTTTGTATTTTCTAGTTTCAACAGGCAATAGATTAATCACTTCATTAGGCTCTTCTTCTTCCACCACAGCCTTGGGGATAGACTTTGATTATCCTCTTACACAAATCCATCTTTACTTTATTCTTCTTCTCTTTTAGGGCACAAGGATTTGTTGTAGGAGACTATGTATTCTTTGTCCGATTAAACAATTTCTTGTAAGTAAAGGGAGACGTCGGTGAGGCCTTTACTAATTCAGGGACATACTTCTTTTCTTTCCGAGCAGTGCAAAGTGCACTAATGATTGTCTCATCATCATATGGAACATCACTCCCTCGAGAGACCTCTTTCATTTTTTAGTTCGTGTCAGATGAACGAACAGACTCTGACAAAGAAGTGTTATAACAACCAACATCAATATCTTGTGACTTCTCGAGACTTTGATTGAGCCTTATCATGACTCGAATAATATCGATACTTTCTGGAGAGTGTATCATTACAAGAGCCATGCATCGAATGCTCACATTTTCAACATTTGCAGTAGGAGAGGTAGTACCTATCTCGGTGTTTGCGTTAGCCGAAGGAGTGTCAAATTTGGTAGAATCTTCTGATCAGCAAAAACTCCATCGTCATATGGGTTGTTGCAGGAAAATCACTTGAGGATTCTCCATTGATATCCAAAATTGACACAGGAGGTTGATGTTGTTCAGAGGGATTTTGTGACCTAAATTACCCAGAGGCCCCTCCGAACGGACCATCGACTTGCTCTATGGAATTCTCTCTCAAATCCCTTGCTTCTTGTTGCACAGGTTGGCCACGAACAATTCTCTTTGGAGTTTTCTTCTTCTTCATTTCGGGAGCACACCAAGGAAATCATGTATGAATTCAACTTCTTGTACCCATTATGTTGTTGATCAATATATAAACACGCCAAGAAGACTCGAGCCAGTTCAAATAGAGATTCTGTTGTTGCCAGGAGATAGACTTATATTTCTTGCTAAACCGAGAGATAAGATTATTTCCAAGAAATTAACACCCACCGAAGTGTTTTTACGATCAACAACACTACCTTCCCAATCAGCATCATAATATCTCATAAGAGTAGAAGTGGTGAGTAAAGAAGTCCCAAATTCATAGTACTAGAATTGTACTTTATTATAATTTTCACTTGACTGAGGTGACTAGCTTATAGATTAACTTGACAACAAGCATAAACACAAACAGGGTATTTGATATCTAGTCTGCTAGTTGTTAGATATAGAAGACTCTCTATCATGCTTCTTTATAAGTTTTGATCAGCAGACGCACCATAATCGTCTTTGGTTAATTTGATATGAGTAGCTTGAGGAGTTCTTTTGTCTGATAACTTGTCAAGACCGTTTGACTATGTTGTTGGCATATTTACTCTGTGAGAGAAAAATCTCATCTCTTATTTGCTTTACCCAAAACCCTAGAAAGAAATTTAGTTCACCATCCATGCTCATTTCAAATTCATTTTTCATCTGCTCTACCAAGTGTTGCACCATTGTAGACGACATTCTACCAAAAACAATATCATCAACATATATATGAGCTATCATGAAATTCTTTCCTTCTTTCTTGACAAATAGGATTTTATCAACTTCTCCTCTGATCACTAGGACAAAAAAGGCCTTTAGAAGCGACATAAATCGCTTCTAAAGGCCAAAAAGCCGCTTCTAAAAGTCCATTATAAGCGACATTAGAAGCAAAATTTGAAGCGACAAAGTTCCTGCTAATGCCCCCCGTTGCTTCTAAAAGTCATTTTTGAAGTAGTGGATATACTCTTTGAGAATGAGGAGTTCAATCAGTCTTTCATATCATGCGTGAGGAGCGTGGTTAAGGCCATAGAGAGCTTTACGTAGTCTATAAACATGATGAGGTAAATCTGGGTCAATGTACTTACTAGGCTAAGATACATATACCTCTTTGTTTAGATAGCCACTTAAGAAGGCACTCTTGAAGTCCGTCTGAAAGAGCTTGAATCTGTAATGATAAGAGATACCCAATAATAAGAGTATAGCTTCAAGACGAGCAATATGCACAAAGGTCCTTCAAAGTCTACCTCTTTGACATGCGTATAACCTTATGCTTCAAGCCCCGCCTTATTGTGAGTAACATTCATATGTTCATCATACTTATTTATGAAGATCCCTTAGTGCTGATTATTTTTTCTTGATCGAGTTTTGGCAAATTCCCAGACAGAAATTCTTTCAAACTGAGCAAGTCCTTTACATTTGTATCTTGGACACAAAATAGATGTTCAATATCATTTCACGATAATTACTTGTGACGCATTCTTACATTGTCATTAATATCACCAATCACCCATCAATATGATGATTCTTCTTAATTATGCTTAAAGGTACCAACTCATGGGTGACCTTATTAGATCAATTAGAGCCTGCAGGTTCAGGTGAGAGATCTGTGTTTCTTGAAGCTTCTCCATGAGAAGATTAATTATGTGCACTAGTGTCAGAGACAGTTGGTGAGACATCTTTTTCGTCAAGCATGTATGTGTCAGTCTTGTCTTTCACTACAATATTGATGGATTCCATGATACTCTTTGATCTCGAATTATAGACACGAACGACACTATTTTTTTCTAGAGTGACCAACAAACATTCCTTCATCGCTCTTATGATAAAATTTCCTTATGGGTTCTTAGTAAGCAAGGATATAACAAGTAGAGCAGAAAATGTGGAAGTATTTCACATTATATTTTCGACCACGACATATTTCATACTAAGTTATTGAGGTACCTGGTCTGATGGTGAAACAATTATGAATGTGACACGTAGTGTTTAAAGCGTTAACTCAAAATCGAGTGGGAACAATTTTTCAAGCAACATCATTCGTGCTAGTTCCTAGAGAGTTCTATTAGCTGAAAACTTGTGTGAAATACGATCTTCGGAGAAAAAGGTGGAGAAGCTTGAATTTTCTAATTAAAAACCATGGTCACAGCAAATTCTGACAATCTTTCCAATAGTCTTCCCTTTCGGATGCTGAACCTAACGGCAAAGTTCTTCGAACTCAGAGAACGTGTCAGATTTTTCTCTAAGAAAATGCACTCAAGTCTACCTTGAAAAGTCATCCATGCATAAAAATACATATCTTTTTCCTCCTAGAATTATGTTGCATGGGACCAATCAAGTCTATATATAGAGGTTCAAGGACTCGAGATGTAGTATGATGTTTAACATGCATGTGTTAATTTTTTGCCTGTTTCCCTATTTGACATTCACCACCGACCTGTCGTTCGATGACTTTGATATTAAGCATTCTAGATATAACATTCTCAGCAATGATCTTTCTCAGACTTCTATAATTTAAGTGCTCTACACCTTGCTGCCACAGCTTGGCCTCATCTGCCTTCATGATAAGACATGACTCAAGTTTAGAGTTTTTGTGAGGGGACCACATATAACACTTGTCTTTAGATCTGATTCCTTTTAAGATTAGATGTTCTAAGGTGTGATTACTAAGCACTCATCACAAGTTAAATTCACAGTCAAATTCTAGTCACACAATTGACTGATGCTAATAAGATTTGCAATAAGACTTTAGACCAATAACGCTTCTTTCATGCATTGAAGACCTAGAAAATTGAGAGACCGTTTTTTAATAATCTTGACTTTAACTTCATCGCCAAAAGTAACATACCCGTTAGAATATGGTTAAAATATGTGTGGGATAATCTTTCACACATGTCATATGTCTTGAACATCCACTTTCAAACTACCAATCACCATAAGTAAAAAAGCACATAGAGATGTATAAGCGATGTTAGCTCAATTATCATTCAAATTCTCCAGATCATTCGCATATTTGTACTTGACTAAGTGTAAGCATGTTGTGTGAATTTTGTGTTGGAATTTATTTAACGATTAAACAATATTAATTATAATACACATCCTATGTGGCAAAATATTATAATTAGATCTAATATATTAAAACTAATTTTAATATATTTAACAACCTAAGGCATTAAAATTTATAAAACAATTATAAAAAATTTATAATTCACATGCTCAATTACATAAATTAAACTAATAATTTGTATAACAATTATATAACTTATATTTAATTATTTAATTGAGAAATCACTCACATTAAAGGTTGTAAACAACCTCGACGTTGCTAGCTATCGTCGGAATGCCACGTCACGTTCAAAACGGAAGAAAACGCTCGCCGGAATGCCTGGGAACGTCTTCACCGGACTAGGGAGAGTCGCCGGAATGGACGCCTGCGGGGAGCCTCGCCGGATTGGAGTTCTTCGCCTAACAGGGAGCTCGCCGGATTGGGGAGCCTCGCCGGACTGGGCACTCGCCGGATGGGAGACTATCGCCGCACGGGGACACGCCTGACAGGGGAGACCCATCGGTATGCACGCTCGCCAGACTGGGGATCTCTGGGACGCCTCGCCTGATAGTCTCGCCGGATTGCACTCGCCGGATTCGCCTCGCCAGATTGGAGCGCCTCGCCGGATGGGACCCGCCTAACTGATGCGCCTCGCCGGACTGGAGCGCCTCACCGGATTGGGCCCGCCTGACTGATGTGCCTCGCCTGACAGGGATACCTTCGCCGGAATGAAGATCCTTCGCCGGAATGGAGCGCTGGAGGCTGGGCGATCGCCGGATTGCGCGCAAAACGTCCTAGGGATGTTTTAGGAGGGCTGAATCCTTTTCAAAACAATTTAAAACCTCTAAAACAATTCACAAAATCATTCAAACACAACAAGTAATGAATCAACAATAATACACTAGGAAATTATTGAGATTATGAGTGTGGGCTCTTCAGAACGATTAGGAATCAAAGATGAAAGAATGAAAAACAATTTTTCTTTTCTTTTGTTTGGGGATTTCGGCCGAGAAACACAAATGGGAGAGAGAGAGTGTTGGCCGAAAATTATCTAGGGTTAGGGTTAAGTGATTAGGGTTTGTTTAGCCTTATTTATACAAGTTATAAATGGGCTTAAGCTGGGTCAAACCCATGACCCTATTCACTTAGGGAATTCGGCCAAAACTCTCTCCCCTTACTCGTCCACATCTTTGAATTTTATTCCTAAACATATTTGATTTAATTTCTAAAATTAATTTAGAACTCTCATTATTATTTAATGACACATCATTAAATATATTTCATAGTTATCGAATAAGTACGAAATGAGAAATAATTTATTTTCTTCTTCTAACATATTTAATCACTCGAGAATGTCATCATCAATATGATAACATTTTGTGATTCAATGAACAAAATAAATAACTAGTTATTTATTGAGTTTCAAGAAAATAACTTTCTCAGTATAAATCACAATTTATACTTAATGAGTAAATCAACTTTTTCAGTTCTTTTAATCTCTTCCAAGTGTCTATCATTGAGACCTCATGGACCCACATGAACGAAGCTTTTAGAATAAAGATCGGACACAAAAGTTCACAAACTTTTTCCGTCTTTTAATTCTTAATATTGGTCGATTCCACTAAAGGACCAATATTGACAATCTCTCTGTTCATGTGCGTATCTTTTATGTTTGATGTGATGAAACACTTTCTCACACGATCCACGGAGTATATTACGATATTACCCTTCATGTGTATCAGTAACTGAGGGGAATGTAAGAATACTGTTTTACCCCTCTAGCTATTATTTCACTAACTCCTTTGTTATTTGTGAATGAGAAAAACATAAAGTGAGATGTCTTTACATGTCACATGTTTTAATCAAAGAATGAACTCATTTAATGAATACCTGGCCAGGTTTATTCATTCACACTCTCATAACAAAGCATAGTGTGAAACTAATGCTTTTGCATTGTTATTACATGAATTCCATATCTGTGAATCATGTAACCCAACATTAAATCCTCGTGACACCAACAGTCGGGTCAGATGCAACTAAAAAAATTAGTCATTGCCCATTGACGAATCAAATGTCACAAAGTGTAATGTCAAATACATATTCACTTCAGGATTAAGGTAAGTATCATAATACTCCTTTAGTTGTGAACTTGAAGCCTCGGGTGTGTAAACAGTTTTGTCTCGAGCTTCTAAGTGTCACTGGTCTTGTTTAGTATATTCTATAAGATACCAAGTATGAATCATAGAGTCACAACTCTCTATATCACAAGATGAGATATCATGATTTATGCTAACAATGATTAATAAGATTCGATTGCTCTATCGATCTTTAGATTGCGAACAAATGTTTCAAACTTGTCACAAGGGGTTATCTTGTCAAGTCTGTACTTAACATCATTTTTGTTGATGACAGTTTCAGAGCAATGCTTAAAGATAACTAAACACAATCTTCAAAAGAACGAACATTTATTAATATCAATGTTTCAGCAAAATATAAATACACAAAGTATCTCAATTTCTAATATCTCCTTTGTGGGCACCAATCCCAACAAACTCCCACTTGACTCAAAGGAGATGCGAATGATCCTTCAGTCCCAATCCTTCTAGGTGCCCCTCGAAGACTTTACGCGTTAAAGGCTTCGTGAAGGGATCAGCAAGGTTGTCTAACGTTGAGATCTTCATGATTTCAGCATCCCCTCTGTGAACGATGTCTCGAACGAGGTGATACTTGCGTTCTATGTGTTTAGAGGGTTTGTGTTTTCTTGGCTCCTTACAATTAGCGACTGCCCCACTATTATCACAATAAAGTGTAATAGGCTCGCTTGCACTTGGAACAACTTCCAAGTACATAAAGAATTTCCTTAGCCACACAGCCTCCTTTGCAGCTTCACAAGCTGCCACATACTCGGCTTCCATGGTCGAGTCAGCAACACAAGATTGCTTGATACTCCTCCGAACCACGGATCCACCTTTCAGGGTGAACATAGACGCTGATGTGGACTTCCTGGAATCCTTGTCCGCCTGAAAATCGGAGTCGGTATATCCCGTCATATTCAGGTCACCACCTGAATACGCAAGCATGTAGTTTCTCGTTCTCCGAAGATACTTGAGAACATGCTTGACAGCAACCCAGTGCTCGGGTCTAGGGTTAGACTGGAATATGCTCACTACGCCTACTGTGTAGCATATGTCTAGTCTCGTGCAAAGCATAGCATACATGAGACTTCCTACGGCTGAAGCGTAAGGAATGTGTCTCATGTCCTCAACTTCTTGAGGCGTCTTGGGAGACTGCTCGTTTGAGAGATGCACTCCATGTCTGAAAGGTAGCTGTCCTTTCTTGAAGTCTTGCATACTGAAGCGATCCATGATCTTATCAATATAAGATGCTTGAGAGAGTGCCAGCTTACGATTCTTTTGATCTCTAAAGATCTGAATACCTAGAATGTAAGCTGCCTCTCCAAGATCCTTCATCTCAAATTGCTTTGACAGCCAGACCTTAACCTCTGACAACTTTCCTACATCATTCCCAATGAGTAGTATGTCGTCTACATAAAGGACTAAGAAAACCACTTTGCCATCGTTTATCATCTTATAAACACATGGCTCATCTACCGACTGATCAAAACCGTAGCTCTTCACAGTCTCGTCGAATCTGATATTCCACGACCTAGATGCTTGCTTCAGTCCATAAATGGACTTGAGCAACTCACAAACCTTGCGCTGTTGGCCTTTCTCCATGAACCCGTCTGGTTGAGCCATATAGATGCGCTCATCAAGATTGCCATTTAAAAATGCAGTCTTGACATCCATTTGCCAGATCTCATAATCTAGGGTTGCGGCAATGGATAAGAGAGTGCGGATGGACTTCAGCATAGCGACTGGCGAGAAGGTATCCTCATAGTCGATACCTTCTTTCTGTGTGAACCCTTTCGCCACAAGTCATGCCTTAAATGTCTCGACATTTTCATTCGGTCCTCTCTTCTTCTTGTAGATCCATTTACAGCCCACAGGCTTAATTCCTTCAGGCAGATCTACAAGCTTCCAGACCTCGTTGACATACATCGAATGCATTTCAAAGTTTATGGCTTCTTGCCATAGGTTTGCCTCGGAACTCTGCATCGCATGGGAAAATGATACGGGATCATTTTCTTCATTGTTTGCGACTGCAGTAAAGGATTCTCCGATACCTATGTATCGAACAGGTTGTCTCACAACTCTGTTACTACGACGAAGCGCAGGAGTCTCTGATTCCGAGTTTGGTTCTCCCACTATTGGAATAGGACCCATCCTATCTTGTCAAGTACCAGCTGCTTCACCCAACTGTTCCTTTAGCACAAGTCTGCTTCTCGGTACTGTAGTCTTCATATAATCTGCTTCCAGAAACCTAGCGTTCGTGCTAACGAACGTTTTCTGATCAGCTGCACTATAGAAGATGTACCCTTTTGTTTCTTTGGAAAATCCCACAAACAGGCATACTTCTGAACGACTAGCCAACTTGCTAGTCTTTTGTCTCAGCACATGTGCTGGACAACCCCAGATGCGAGTATGGTGTAAAACAGATTTTCTACCACTCCATCTTTCATAGGGTTTGCCAGGTACCGTTTTATATGGGACCTGGTTCAGAATGTAAGCGGCTGTTTCAAGGGCATATCCCCATAACGAATTAGGAAGCGATGAGTAACTCATCATCGACCTCACCATATCTAACAAAGTTCGATTCCTTCTCTCTGACACACCATTTTGCTGCGGAGTGCCAGGTGCTGTAAGCTGAGAATGAATACCTTCTTCTCTAAGAAAGTCTTCGAACTCTCCAGACAAGTACTCTCCCCCTCGATCTAATCGAAGGGTTTTGATCTGTTTCTCCGTCTGCTTTTCAACTAAAGCCTTATCCTGTTTGAACATTTCAAAAGTATCTGACTTATGTCGCATAAGGTAGATTTGACCAAACCTTGAGTAGTCATCAGTGAAGGTTACAAAATATTCGTAACCTCATCTTGCCTGGATGTTTATTGGACCACATACATCACTATGTATGAGTTCCAATACTTCCATGGCCCTAAGACCCTTTGTTGAGAAAGGTCTCTTGGTCATCTTGCCTTCAAGACAAGATTCACACGTAGGAAGGCTTCCCACGTGTAGAGATTTTAAAGGACCATCCTTTGTCAATCTCTTGATCCTATCCAGGCCAATATGTCCAAGACGTAGGTGCCATAGATATGTGTCGTCAGTCTCATCAGTATGAAACATCTTACGCTTCCTAAGTGAATCACCATTCACTCCGGTGTCCAAGATTGTCGGCTCAGCAGGATATAAGTAATAAATAGAATCCACACGTTGAGCTTTAGTTATAAAACAATCATCAATGAAAATCTCAATACCATTATTGATCTTAAAATTGAAACCTTGTTCTTCTAAACGACCAAATGAAATCAAATTCTTGCAAACGTCCGGAACATAGTAAACATTATTCAATAATAAAGTTTCTTTTCCAAACTTGAGCTTCATGGTCCCGACAGATCTTGCTCCGACCTTCGTTCCATCACCCCAGTTGAATCCGAACTCTCCGTCACCTAAGCTCCTGGTTTTCCTAAAAGTATTCAAATTACACACAACGTGGTCAGAAGCCCCACAATCAAGAATCCAGGGCGATGCCTTGTTTGTAGTATAACAAGCTTGAGTAACAAAGATTTTACCTTTCCCCTTGACACTCTTGAGGTAGGTAGGGCAGTTCCTCCGCCAGTGGCCAGCCTCTCCGCAATGGTGACACTTGTGCTCAGACTTGTCCACCTTTGCGATGCCTTTGCCCTTAGCATCCACAACCTTCTTGTAAGGCTTCTTGGAACCCGTTCGGTTGGCGTTTTTGGGCCTCTTCATCATCCTCTTAGAACAAGAGGTCGAGGCTCTGTGTTTAGCAACATTGAGCTCTCCCGACTTCATCTTGTTCTTAGGGAGAAGTCCCTCGGCAGTCTGCAACTCTTTCATAAGCTCAGTTACAGTGTAATTGAGCTTGTTCATAGAATAGTTCAGACGGAAGCTATCAAAAGATTCCGTAAGAGTCTCCAAGATCATGTCAATGTTGGTTTCTCCGTCAATCTCTGAACCAAGGATCTCCATATCGTTCAGGTGACCCATGATCAATAGCATGTGTTCCCGTACGGAAGATCCTTGTTTCATCCTACAGTTCATGAAACTGCGGATAGCTTGCTGCCTCGCCTGACGCCCATGACATCCGAACATCTCATGAAGATTGTACAGGATTTCATATGATGTGGCGATGTCTCTATGAGATTATTGCAACACATTGCTCATCGATGCCAAAATGTAGCAACGAGCAATCTCATCAGATCTCATCCACGCATCGAAGGCGTCCTTGTCTTCCTTGCTCGAGTCAGCACTCGGAACAGGAGGACATGGGGTCATGAGAACGTACTTGCGCTTCTCCACCGTCAATACGATGTCGAGGTTACGTTTCCAGTCAACGTAATTCTCACCCTCGAGTTTATTTGAACTTAAAATCGTTTGCAGTGGATTAAAAGACATTTTGCTGAAAAACATTGATAAAATAAATGACTTTAGCATGTGCTATATTTTCGAATTATATGCATGTATGAACAATCCTAATATGGTGAGGAAAGCGTTAAAATAATTCATGGTATTGTGAACAACAATAGTTAATTACTTTTCCTATGGGGAAACCGTAATTAACCTCATTTCACAGTCGTGACTCATCACTATTTAGCTCGAACCATCCAAGAAGTCACAACTTCTAGTTCTTACTAATTACTATAAATATTTGGTCACTTATTTTTAACGCAGAGCCTCTATGTGAGGATTACCTTAAAACATAAGTCTAAGTGTACAACCGACACGTGGGCCCTCACTCAAGTCACTTTGAAGACGGTTCACCTATGTGGAGACCCCGTTTCAAAGTTTCTCTTTTAGGCTTGGGACTGAAGGATCATTCGCATCACCTTTGATTCAAGTGGGAGTTTGTTGGGATTGGTGCCCACAAAGGAGATATTAGACATTGAGATACTTTGTGTATTTATATTTTGCTGAAACATTGATATTAATAAATGTTCATTCTTTTGAAGATTGTGTTTAATTATCTTTAAGCTTTGCTCTGAAACTGTCATCAACGGAAATGATGTTAAGTACAGACTTGACAAGATAACCCCTTGTGACAAGTTTGAAACATTTGTTCGCAATCTAAAGATCGATAGAGCAATCGAATCTTATTAATGATTGTTAGCATGAATCATGATATCTCATCTTGTGATATAGAGAGTTGTGACTCTATGATTCATACTTGGTATCTTATAGAAGATACTAAACAAGACCAGTGACACTTAGAAGCTCGAGACAAAACTGTTTACACACCCGAGGCTTCAAGTTCACAACTAAAGGAGTATTATGATACTTACCTTAATCCTGAAGTGAATATGTATTTGACATTACACTTTGTGACATTTGATTCGTCAATGGGCAATGACTAATTTTTTTAGTTGCATCAGACTCGACTGTTGGTGTCACGAGGATGTAATGTTGGGTTACATGATTCACAGATATGGAATTCATGTAATAACAATGCAAATGCATTAATATCACACTATGCTTTGTTATGAGAGTGTGAATGAATAAACCTGGCCAGGTATTCATTAAATGAGTTCATTCTTTGATTAAAACATGTGACATGTAAAGACATCTCACTTTATGTTTTTCTCATTCACAAATAACAAAGGAGTTAGTGAAATAATAGCTAGAGGGGTAAAACAGTAATCTTACATTCCCCTCAGTTACTGATACACATGAAGGGTAATATCGTAATATACTCCGTGGATCGTGTGAGAAAGTGTTTCATCACATCAAACATAAAAGATACGCACATGAACAGAGAGATTGTCAATATTGGTCCTTTAGTGGAATCGACCAATATTAAGAATTAAAAGACGGAAAAAGTTTGTGAACTTTTGTGTCCGATCTTTATTCTAAAAGCTTCGTTCATGTGGGTCCATGAGGTCTCAATGATAGACACTTGGAAGAGATTAAAAGAATTGAAAAATTTGATTTACTCATTAAGTATAAATTGTGATTTATACTGAGAAAGTTATTTTCTTTAAACTCAATAAATAACTAGTTATTTATTTTGTTCATTGAATCACAAAATGTTATCATATTGATGATGACATTCTCGAGTGATTAAATATGTTAGAAGAAGAAAATAAATTATTTCTCATTTCGTACTTATTCGATAACTATGTAATATATTTAATGATGTGTCATTAAATAATAATGAGAGTTCTAAATTAATTTTAGAAATTAAATCAAATATGTTTAGGAATAAAATTCAAAGATGTGGACGAGTAAGGGGAGAGGGTTTTGGCCGAATTCCCTAAGTGAATAGGGTCATGGGTTTGACCCAGCTTAAGCCCATTTATAACCTATATAAATAAGGCTAAACAAACCCTAATCACTTAACCCTAACCCTAGTAAATTTTCGGCCAACACTCTCTCTCTCCCCTTTGTGTTTCTCGACCGAAATCCCCAAACAAAAGAAAAGAAAAATTGTTTTTCATTCTTTCATCTTCGATTCTTAATCGTTCTTAAGAGCCCACACTCATAATCTCAATAATTTCCTAGTGTATTATTGTTGACTCATTACTTGTGGTGTTTGAATGATTTTGTGAATTTTTTTAGAGGTTTTAAATTGTTTTGAAAAAGTTTCAGCCCTCCTAAAACATCCCTAGGACGTTTTGCGCGCAATCCGGTGATCTTCCAGCCTCCAGCGCTCCATTCCGGCGAAGGATCTCCATTCCGGCGAAGGTATCCCTGTCAGGCGAGGCGCATCAGTCAGGCGGGTCCAATCCGGCGAGGCGCTCCAGTCTGGTGAGGCAAATCCGGCGAGTGCAATCCGGCGAGGCTATCAGGCGAGGCGATCCAGAGATCCCCGGTCCGGCGAGCATGCATTACGGTGGGTCTCCCTTGTCAGGCGTGTCCCCTTGCGGCGACAGTCTCCCATCCGGCGAGTGCCCAGTCCGGCGAGGCTCTCCAATCCGGCGAGCTCCCTGTCAAGCGAAGAACTCCAATCCGGCGAGGCTCCCCGCAGGCGTCCATTCCGGCGACTCTCCCCAGTCCGGCGAAGACGTTCCCAGGCATTCGGCGAGCGTTTTCTTCCGTTTTGAACGTGACGTGGCATTCCGACGATAGCTAGCAACGTCGAGGTTGTTTACAACCTTTAATGTGAGTGATTTCTCAATTAAATAATTAAATATAAATTATATAATTGTTATATAAATTATTAGTTTAATTTATTTAATTGAGCATGTGAATTATAAATTGTTTATAATTGTTTGATAAATTTTAATGCCTTAGGTTGTTAAATATATTAAAATTAGTTTTAATATATTAGATCTAATTATAATTTTCCGCCACATAGGATGTGTATTATAATTAATATTGTTTAATCGTTAAATAAATTCCAACAAATGGTATCAGAACTAGTAAAAGGCATTAAAATTTAAATTTAATGACTAGTTTGGAAATTTGTTTGACTAGTAGATGTTGGCGTTTTTGTATGATTGCATTATGAATGCTTGATGTGTGCGCTTGTGTTATATATGGATCCTTATTGAATATGGCCCTAGGATGTTTTAATCCGGTTATCGTCCCGGATTTTAAATTTTATTTATTTAAATTGTGACCTCAATTTACGAGGACATTTAAATTTGTAACTTTAATTTTTATTGTAATTCGACGACGATGAGACAAGGTGGCAGCACCTCGGGATCGGCCGCACGTTGGAGAACGTGTGGGGACTAACCCGAGACATCCGATGACGTGTCATTCAAAGATGAAGATTTTTTTTTATTTTCATTTATTTTATTTACAAGGGTTGTATTAATAGAAATGGGCCTATTGATGAGTTAAATAATTTTACATATTCGATATTTAAATTTGTTAGACTCATAGCATATAACACTCACATGTCATATAGGGTAGAACGCCAACATCATTGAAAATGAAATTGTTCATATAGTTTATAATTAATAAAGAGTTATAAAATGATTATAAACTGTTATTAAAGAATATGATTTTTTTGCAAAAACTAAGTGGGAGGGTTGTTTATCGTTGAAGCAACCCAAAGTCCCCGACACGAGTGAAATTAATTAAATATATGATGAACTAAGAGTCACACATAGTGGCCCTCCCTTCAATGGGAGTACTTCGGAAGTATTTAATTAATCTCACTGTTAAAGAACTAAGCCTAAAAGAGAAACTTTGAAACGGGGTCTCCACATAGGTGAACCGTCTTCAAAGTGACTTGAGTGAGGGCCCACGTGTCGGTTGTACACTTAGACTTATGTTTTAAGGTAATCCTCACATAGAGGCTCTGCGTTAAAAATAAGTGACCAAATATTTATAGTAATTAGTAAGAACTAGAAGTTGTGACTTCTTGGATGGTTCGAGCTAAATAGTGATGAGTCACGACTGTGAAATGAGGTTAATTACGGTTTCCCCATAGGAAAAGTAATTGACTATTGTTGTTCACAATACCATGAATTATTTTAACGCTTTCCTCACCATATTAGGATTGTTCATACATGCATATAATTCGAAAATATAGCACATGCTAAAGTCATTTATTTTATCAATGTTTTTCAGCAAAATGTCTTTTAATCCACTGCAAACGATTTTAAGTTCAAATAAACTCGAGGGTGAGAATTACGTTGACTGGAAACGTAACCTCGACATCGTATTGACGGTGGAGAAGCGCAAGTACGTTCTCATGACCCCATGTCCTCCTGTTCCGAGTGCTGACTCGAGCAAGGAAGACAAGGACGCCTTCGATGCGTGGATGAGATCTGATGAGATTGCTCGTTGCTACATTTTGGCATCGATGAGCAATGTGTTGCAATAATCTCATAGAGACATCGCCACATCATATGAAATCCTGTACAATCTTCATGAGATGTTCGGATGTCATGGGCGTCAGGCGAGGCAGCAAGCTATCCGCAGTTTCATGAACTGTAGGATGAAACAAGGATCTTCCGTACGGGAACACATGCTATTGATCATGGGTCACCTGAACGATATGGAGATCCTTGGTTCAGAGATTGACGGAGAAACCAACATTGACATGATCTTGGAGACTCTTACGGAATCTTTTGATAGCTTCCGTCTGAACTATTCTATGAACAAGCTCAATTACACTGTAACTGAGCTTATGAAAGAGTTGCAGACTGCCGAGGGACTTCTCCCTAAGAACAAGATGAAGTCGGGAGAGCTCAATGTTGCTAAACACAGAGCCTCGACCTCTTGTTCTAAGAGGATGATGAAGAGGCCCAAAAACGCCAACCGAACGGGTTCCAAGAAGCCTTACAAGAAGGTTGTGGATGCTAAGGGCAAAGGCATCGCAAAGGTGGACAAGTCTGAGCACAAGTGTCACCATTGCGGAGAGGCTGGCCACTGGCGGAGGAACTGCCCTACCTACCTCAAGAGTGTCAAGGGGAAAGGTAAAATCTTTGTTACTCAAGCTTGTTATACTACAAACAAGGCATCGCCCTGGATTCTTGATTGTGGGGCTTCTGACCACGTTGTGTGTAATTTGAATACTTTTAGGAAAACCAGGAGCTTAGGTGACGGAGAGTTCGGATTCAACTGGGGTGATGGAACGAAGGTCGGAGCAAGATCTGTCGGGACCATGAAGCTCAAGTTTGGAAAAGAAACTTTATTATTGAATAATGTTTACTATGTTCCGGACGTTTGCAAGAATTTGATTTCATTTGGTCGTTTAGAAGAACAAGGTTTCAATTTTAAGATCAATAATGGTATTGAGATTTTCATTGATGATTGTTTTATAACTAAAGCTCAACGTGTGGATTCTATTTATTACTTATATCCTGCTGAGCCGACAATCTTGGACACCGGAGTGAATGGTGATTCACTTAGGAAGCGTAAGATGTTTCATACTGATGAGACTGACGACACATATCTATGGCACCTACGTCTTGGACATATTGGCCTGGATAGGATCAAGAGATTGACAAAGGATGGTCCTTTAAAATCTCTACACGTGGGAAGCCTTCCTACGTGTGAATCTTGTCTTGAAGGCAAGATGACCAAGAGACCTTTCTCAACAAAGGGTCTTAGGGCCATGGAAGTATTGGAACTCATACATAGTGATGTATGTGGTCCAATAAACATCCAGGCAAGAGGAGGTTACGAATATTTTGTAACCTTCACTGATGACTACTCAAGGTTTGGTCAAATCTACCTTATGCGACATAAGTCAGATACTTTTGAAATGTTCAAACAGGATAAGGCTTTAGTTGAAAAGAAGACGGAGAAACAGATCAAAACCCTTCGATCAGATCGAGGGGGAGAGTACTTGTCTGGAGAGTTCGAAGACTTTCTTAGAGAAGAAGGCATTCATTCTCAGCTTACAGCACCTGGCACTCCGCAACAAAACGGTGTGTCAGAGAGAAGGAATCGAACTCTGTTAGATATGGTGAGGTCGATGATGAGTTACTCATCGCTTCCTAATTCGTTTTGGGGATATGCCCTTGAAACAGCTGCCTACATTCTGAACCAGGTCCCATCTAAAACGATACCTGGCACACCCTATGAAAGATGGAGTGGTAGAAAAAAATATTTACACCATACTCGCATCTGGGGCTGTCCAGCACATGTGCTGAGACAAAAGACTAGCAAGTTGGCTAGTCCTTCAGAAGTATGCCTGTTTGTGGGATATTCCAAAGAAACAAAAGAGTACATCTTCTACAGTGCTGCTGATCAGAAAACTTTCGTTAGCACGAACGCTAGGTTTCTAGAAGCAGCTTATATGAATAATTTAGTACCGAGACGCGGACTTGAGCTAAATGAACTGTTGGGTGAAGCAGTTGGTACTTCACAAGATAGGACGGGTCCTATTCCAACAGTGGGAGAACCAAACTCGGAATCAGAGACTCCTACGCTTCGTCGTAGCAACAGAGTTGTGAGACAGCCTGTTCGATACATAGGTATCATTTGAAGACAATGAAGAAGATGATCCGGTATCATTTTCCCAAGCGATGATCCGGTACATAGTCGCACACAATGAAGAAGATGATCTGGTGTCATTTTCCCAAGCGATGCAGAGTTCCGAGGCAAACCTATGGCAAGAAGCCATGAACGTTGAAATGCATTCGATGTATGTCAATGAGGTCTGGAAGCTTATAGATCTGCCTGAAGGCATTAAGCCTGTTGGCTTTAAATGGATCTACAAGAAGAAGAGAGGACCGGATGGAAACGTTGAGACATTTAAGGCACGACTTGTGGCGAAAGGGTTCACACAGAAAGAAGGTATCGACTATGAGGATACCTTCTTGCCAGTCGCTATGCTGAAGTCCATCCGCACTCTCTTATCCATTGCCGCAGCCCTAGATTATGAAATCTGGCAAATGGATGTCAAGACTGCATTTTTGAATGGCAATCTTGATGAACGCATTTATATGGCTCAACCAGACGGGTTCATGGAGAAAGGCCAACAGCGCAAGGTTTGTGAGTTGCTCAAGTCCATTTATGGACTGAAGCAAGCATCTAGGTCGTGGAATATCATATTCGACGAGACTGTGAAGAGCTACGGCTTTGATCAGTCGGTAGATGAGCCATGCGTTTATAAGATGATAAATGATGGCAAGGTGGTTTTCTTAGTCCTTTATGTAGACGACATACTACTCATTGGGAATGATGTAGGAAAGTTGTCAGAGGTTAAGGTCTGGCTGTCAAAGCAATTTGAGATGAAGGATCTTGGAGAGGCAGTTTACATTCTAGGTATTCATATCTTTAGAGATCGAAAGAATCGTAAGCTGGCGCTCTCTCAAGCATCGTATATTGATAAGATCATGGATCGCTTCAGTATGCAAGACTCCAAGAAAGGACAGCTACCTTTCAGCCATGGAGTGCATCTCTCAAACGAGCAGTCTCCCAAGACACCTCAAGAAGTTGAGGACATGAGACACATTCCTTACGCTTCAGCCGTAGGAAGTCTCATGTATGCTATGCTTTGCACGAGACCAGACATTTGCTACGCAGTAGGCATAGTGAGCAGATTTCACTCTAACCCTAAACCCGAGCACTGGGTTGCTGTCAAGCATGTTCTCAAGTATCTTCGGAGAACGAGAAACTACATGCTTGCGTATTCAGGTGGTGACCTGAATATGACGGGATATACCGACTCCGACTTTCAGGCGGACAAGGATTCCAGGAAGTCCACATCAGGGTCTGTGTTCACCCTGAATGGTGGATCCGTGGTTTGGAGGAGTATCAAGCAATCTTGTGTCGCTGACTCGACCATGGAAGCCGAGTATGTGGCAGCTTGTGAAGCTGCAAAGGAGGCTGTTGTCGCCGTATTTCCGGCGACAGCTTTAAATATATATATCCACGTTCGTATCCGAGGCGCGAAGGGGAGACGCCTTCCCCGGGGCAACCGAGACCCGCCCTCGCACACCTGACCAACCACCACCGCACAGGAGAGGGGCCCGGCCGGCCATCCTCACCCATGGGAGGGGCCTGGCCGACCTTCCCCACCTAGGGGAGGGACCTGGCCGGCCTTCCTCACCCAAGGGAGGGGCCTGGCCGGCCTCCCCCACCCAGGGGGAGGGACCTGGCCGGCCTTCCTTACCCAAGGGAGGGACCTGGCCGGCCTTCCCCACCTAGGGGAAGGACCTGGCCGGCCTTCCTCACCCAAGAGAGGGGCCTGGCCGGCCTTCCCCACCTAGGGGAGGGACCTGGCTGGCCTTCCCCACCTAGGGGAGGGACCTGGCCGACCTTCCTCACCCAAGGGAGGGGCCTGGCCGGCCTTCCCCACCTAGGGGAGGGACCTGGCCGGCCTTCCCGACTCGCGGGAGGGACCTGGCCGGCCTCCGACGCCCAGAGGTTCCCCACTCGGCCACAAGGCTACATCCGTGGCTATAAGTAGCCCTCGATGCTCTCTACGCGAAGAGGTAAGCTCCAGACTCCAAAAAGAGACACTTTTCCCTTATTCTCTAGACACATATCATACCCCCACGTGAGGTATTTCGGATATTCTCTCCCGACCGGAAGAATACTCCCTAAAGATCCGAGATACGAGCTCTGAGACGCGAGCGATCCTAGTATCCTCATCTCGCTCGATCTCGTCGATCCCTCCTCGTCATCCTACAAACTCCACCCACATTATACTAATGTTGAGCGTCGGAGAGGTAAACAGAGGACCCCCCTCTGTTTTCCCTTCTTAGTTCACGTCTGTTTACTCTTTTCAGATAGCAGAAGGACTCGAAGACCACACGACAGCTAAGAGACGATCCGGGACACCGGATCTGACACGCTTGGGCCGAAGCGAGGGTCACCCGCTCTGAGCGAGGATCTGACCGCTTAGGTCTCTAAACGTTGTCCAAATTTCAGCGACAACAGAGGCTGTGTGGCTAAGGAAATTCCTTATGTACTTGGAAGTTGTTCCAAGTGCGAGCGAGCCTATTACACTTTATTGTGATAATAGTGGGGCAGTCGCTAATTGTAAGGAACCAAGAAGTCACAAGCGCTCTAAACACATCTAAACACATAGAACGCAAGTATCACCTGGTTCGAGATATCGTTCAGAGAGGGGATGCTGAAGTCATGAAGATCTCAACGTTAGACAACCTTGCTGATCCCTTCACGGAGCCTTTAACGAGTAAATTCTTCGAGGGGCACCTAGAAAGATTTGGACTGAAGGATCATTCGCATCTCCTTTGAGTCAAGTGGGAGTTTGTTGGGATTGGTTCCCACAAAGGAGATATTAGACATTGAGATACTTTGTGTATTTATATTTTGCTGAAACATTTATATTAATAAATGTTCATTCTTTTGAAGATTATGTTTAGTTATGTTTAAGCTATGGTCTGAAACTGTCATCAACGGAAAGGGTGTTAAGTACAGACTTGACAAGATAACCCCTTGTGACAAGTTTGAAACATTTGTTCCCAATCTAAAGATCGATAGAGCAATCGAGTCTTATTATTGATTGTTAGGATGAATCATGATATCTCATCTTGTGATATAGAGAGTTGTGACTCTATGATTCATACTTGGTATCTTATAGAAGATACTGAACAAGACCAGCGACACTTAGAAACTCGAGACAAAACTGTTTACACACTCGAGGCTTCAAGTTCACAACTGAAGGAGTATTATGATACTTACCTTAATCCTGAAGTGAATATGTAATTGAAATTGCACTTTGTGACATTTGATTCGTCAATGGGCAATGACTAAGTTTTAGTTGCATCTGACCCGACTGTTGGTGTCGCAAAGATGTGATGTTGGGTTACATGATTCACAGATATGAAATTCATGTAATAACTATGCAAATGCATTAGTATCACACTATGCTTCGTTATGAGAGTGTGAATGAATAAACCTGGCCAGGTATTCATTGAATGAGTTCATTCTTTGATTAAAACATGTGACATGTAAAGACATCTCACTTTATGTTTTTCTCATTCACAAATAACAAAGGAGTTAGTGAAATAATAACTCGAGCCGTAAAACAGTAATCTTACATTCCCCTCAGTTACTGATACACATGAAGGGTAATATCGTAACATACTTTGTGGATCATGTGAGAAAGTGTTTCATCACATCAAACATAAAAGATACGCATATGAACAGAGAGTATATCAGTACTGGTCCTTTAGTGGAATCGACCAATATTAAGAATAAAAAGACGAAAAAGGTTTGTGAAATTTTGTGTCCGATCTTTATTCTAAAGCTTCGTTCATGTGGGTCAATGAGGTCTCAATGATAGACACTTGGAAGAGATTAAAAGAACTAGAATTATTGGTTTACTCATTAAATATAAATTGTGATTTATATCCAGAAAATTATATTTCCTAATTAACTTAATAAATAATTAGTTATTTATTTTTACGTTTATTTATTGAATTGTGGAGTACTATTATAATGATAATAATACACTTGAGATATTCAAATAAATAAGAAAGAAATAAATAATTTCTCGTTTCGTACTTATTTGGAAAGTACGAAATTATTTAATGAATTGTCATTTAATAAAAATGAGAGTTCTAAATTAATTGAATTTAGAAATAAATCAAAATAATTTAGGAGTAAATAAATTGAATATGGCCGAGTGAGAGGATGAGTTTTGGCCGAGATTTACAAGTCTATGGGCTTTGAGTATGACTCAACTTAAGCCCAATTTTAACAGTTTATAAATAGGCTTAAAAAAACCCTAGACCTAACCCTAACCCTATTGTGTTCGGCCAAGTGACTCTTTCCCTCTCCCTTTGAATCTCTCGGCCGAAATCCCTAGAAAGGAACAAAAGAGAAAAATTGTTTTTTCCTTCTTTGTTATTCCCGAGAGGTCTTGGGAGCCCACTCTCTCGATCTCATCAAAAACCTTTGTGTTTTATCATTGATTTTTAACTTATGGTGTTTGGTGTTTTATTTCAATTTTGAAAAATTGCTATAGAATTATTTTAGAAATTTTTATAGCTTGCCGCTGGCCGGATTCCATTCCTGCAACCTGTCCGGCGACCTGATGTGCTGTTGTCCCCGTCCGGCGAGTCTTCCCCTGTCCGGCGAAGGTATCCAGTCCGGCGTAGGCATCCAGTCTCGCGAGTTCCAGTCCGGCGGTCTCAGGATCGAATTCTCCAGTCTGGCGAAGGTCCCTGTCCGGCGATTCCTGTCCGGTGAAGTGCTCCAGTCCGGCGAGTGTGTTGTCCGACCAGTCCCTATCCGACGAAGCTTCCTAGTCCGGCGAGTGTCTTGTCCGACCAGTCCCTGTCCGGCGAGTATCCTGTCTGGCGCCCCTGTCTTCCCAATCCGGCAAAGAAGTTCCTAGGGCAATCCGGCTAGCCTCTTTTCAATCGTGGATTTGGTGTGGCCTTCCGACGATAGCTAGCAACGTCGGGATAATTTATTATCCTAATTGTAAGTATTTTCTCAACAATTTGGATTGCTTATAATATATAAAATGTTTATATAGGTTGTTAGTAATTTATTTGTTGAGTGTGTGATTTAATAAATTGTTTATTAAACATGTAAATTGATTTTAATGCCATAGGTTGTTAAACATGTTAAAATTGTTTTAATATGTGTAGATTCAATTATATAATTCCGCCACATTTGATTTGTTATATAATTATATTTTTTAACTTGTTAAATAAATTGCAACAAATGGTATCAGAGCTATAATTGGCATTAAAATCTAGGATGTAAGTAGTTTTAAAATTTGTTTTTGACTAGTTGGTGTTGGCGTTTTTGTGATATGATTGTTTTATTGCATCGTGATGTGAATAAAATTGTGAATGTGTGTATGGATGGATTTTTATTGATATGGCCTTAGGAATTTGTTTCCGGTTACGTCCGGGTTTATATTATTTTTCTTTTAATTTGTGAGCCTCAATTTTCGAGGACGTTTAAGTTGTAAAACATTATATTGTTGTAACCCGGCGACGTAGAGACGAGGGGCCAAAGAGACTCGGTATTGGCCGCACGCTATTGAACATGCGAGAGCTAAACCGAGAGACTCAATTTGGCCGCACGTTATTGAACGTGTGTGCTAGTTGAGTGGGAGGAAATCGGAGTTGGCCGCATGATGGAAATGTGTGGGTGCTAATCCGATCGACTTAATGACGCGTCATCAAGTACCTCGACCGGATGTATAGAAAATTAAATAGGATTTAATAATGTATGTAATTTCTTATGGGTTGTATTTAGAAATAGGTCATTCAATGAGTTAAATTAGTTATGCTTTATATAATTTAATCTCATTGCATAACACGTAACACGTCATATAGGATAGAACGCCAACATCAAATTCATATGAATTGTCATATAGTTTATCATAAAATAATGGGTTATGAAATTATAAATAATTAAATGAATTCAATTCGATGCAAAAACTAAGTTGGAGGGTTGCTTATCGTTGAAGCAACCCAAGGTCCCCGACACGAATTTAAGTAAACGAGTGTGTGATGATCTAAGAGTCACACATAGTGGCCCTCACTTCAATGTGAGTACTTCGGAAGCACTCGGTTAGTTAAATCGTTAATGAACTAAGTCTTAAAGAGAAATGATGAAGCGGGGTCTCCACATAGGTGAACCGTCTTCAAAGTGACTTAATTAAAGACTCACGTGTCGATTATGGACTTAGGCTTATGTTTTAACATAATCCTCACATAGAGGCTCTACGTTAAAAATAAGTGACCAAAGGTTTATGGTAATTAGTGAGAACTAGAAGTTGTGACTTCTTGGATTGTTCAAACTAAATTGTGATGTGTCACTACTATGAAAGGAGGTTAGCTAGGGTTTACCCATAATAAAAGTAGTTAACCGTTGAGTTCATAATATCATTAATTGTTTACATGTTTTCCTTACCATATTAGGACTGTTGCATGCATCATGTTGTTTGCATTTGTAATACATACTAAAATTATTTTATTTATGTTTTTCAGTAAAATGTCTTTTAATCCACTTCAAACGATTTTAAGTTTGAATAAACTCGAGGGTGAGAATTACGTTGACTGAAAACGTAACCTCGACATCGTATTGACGGTGGAGAAGCACAATTACGTTCTCACAACCTCATGCCCTCCTTCTCCGAATGCTGACTCGAGTAAGGAAGACAAGGATGCCTAGATGCATGGATGAGATCTGACGAGATTGCTCGATGCTACATTTTGGCATCGATGAGCAATGTGTTGCAGCAATCTCATGGAGACATCTCCACTGCATATGACATCATATTCAATCTGCATGAGATGTTTGGATGTCATGGGTGTCAGGCGATGCAGCAAGTTATCCGCAGTTTTATGAACTGCAGGATGAAGCAAGGATCTTCAGTTCGGGAACACATGCTATTGATCATGGGTCACCTGAATGATATGGAGATCCTCGGATCAGAGATTGACGGAGAAACCAAGATTGACATGATCTTGGAGACTCTAACGGAATCTTATGATAGCTTCCGTCTGAACTACTCCATGAACAAGCTCAATTACACTGTGACTGAGCTTATGAAGGAGTTGCAGACTGCCGAGGGACTTCTCCCTAAGAACAAGAAGAAGTCGGGAGAGCTCGACGTTGCTGAACATAGAGCCTCGACCTCTGGTTCAAAGAGGATTATGAAAAGGCCCAAAAACACCAACCGAACGGTTCCAAGAAACCTTACAAAAAGGTTGTGGATGCTAAGGACAAAGGCATCGCAAAGGTGGACAAGTCAGAGAACAAGTGTTACCATTGCAGAGAGGCTGGCTACTGGCGGAGGAACTGTCCTGCCTACCTCAAGAGTGTCAAGGGGAAAGGTACGATTTTAGTTACTCAAGCATGTTATACTACAAACAATGCATCACACTGGATCCTAGATTGCGGGGCGTCTGACTACGTTGTATGTAATTTGAATGGTTTCAGGAAAACCAGGAGCTAGAGTGACGGGGAGTTCGGATTCAACTGGGGTGATGGAACAAAGGTTAGAGCAAGATCTGTCGGGACCATGAAACTGAAGTTTGGAAATGAAACTTTACTATTGAATAATGTTTATTATGTTCCGAATTTTTGCAAGAATTTGATTTCATTTGGTCGTTAAGAAAAACAAGGTTTCAATTTTAAAATCAATAATGCTATTGAGATTTATATTGATAACTCCTTTATTACTAAAGCTCAACGAGTAGATTCTATTTATTATTTATATCCTGTTGAACCGACACACCAAAGTGAATAGTGATTCACTTAGGAAGCGTAAGACGTTTTTGTTGGTAGAGATGCCCACAAGAAGATTGTTTATTTACATATTGATGTAATATATAAATCTTTATAAAGTCCTAATTGTAATTTTCTGATTAAATTAATAAAAGTTGAAACGTTCATTCATTCCTTTTTAGTTTGATTGAAGATTTATGATATTCAATGGTCTTATAGTCCTTAATCAAACCTAACAGTGTATGAAGAGACAAATGTAGATTTGCGTGAACAAACTCTTCATGGTTTGACTAAAAAAATATATTCGCAATCTAAAGATCAACGGACTTTTGTTCCCAGTATGATTGTTGGAAGAATCTATGATGTTTACGAGGCATAAAAAGTTAGGAACTCTATAGTTCTTCCAGTGTATCTTTCGACGACACCTTTTGAGACAATAGAAGAACAAACCATTTAACATTTTCTATCTCAAGGTCACTATGTATGAATTGCATCATGCTTACCTAAATCCTGAAATGAGACATGTCATTTCATAGCATTAATATTCTCATTTGAGAAAGTCAAATACTAGATCCATTTCGTGATCTAGACAAGACCTATTGGTGAGATATTAAGTTATGAAGATGTCATGAACCAACTTTGTGAAGTTCTCATAGATATGGAATTCATGTACAAGATTGATGAGATGCAATATATATCACCTCAAGCTTTATTACTTGGATTGTGAATAAATGAACTGCGCAGTGTCCAAATTTAAGTAGCGAATTTATTTGGATGAAACAATGTGACTTGTTAGCTCCTTGTCAATACATTGTTTCTAACTTATTCACAAGTACTAAAGGAGTTGAGGAAATAACAACTAGAAGGGTAAAATGGTAATTTTATAAATCCCAACTAGTTGATGATATTCATGAAGGATAAACATAGATAACATTCAATGGATCTGCTCAATATAATTAAGTTGAATTTGAATCGAAACCGAGAGATTCTCAGTGTCAACCCTTTAGTGGAGTCAGTTGACATTAAGTTAATACTCGAAAAAGGTTTGTGAACTTTTGAGTTCGAGTATAGAAGCTCAAGATTTGTTCATTTGGATCCATAAGGTCACTATTACAGGTCATTAGAGTAGGATTGTTAAACTAGAAGTTAAGTCAAAATAAGTTCAAGTGTTGAACTAGAGTTTTTCTCGGAAAATGTCTAAAGGGTATTTTTGTCCACATGGACATAAAATGATGTGAATATCAAAATAAGATTTTGAATATTTTCATATGATGAAAATGTAAATTATTTTTCTAAAGCCAAAAAGTCATTTAAGGCATTATGAAATTAATTTCGTTATTTGTGCAATTATAATTCTACAATGGATATTTTAAGAATTGTCTTAAAAGAAATAAAGAAGCATCTAGAAGTTCCCCCCTAGGTAGAATTTCGCCCAAACAAGCATCAAGAAGAGAGTTTTATTTCCCTTTAATTAGAAGGATAATTACCCAAAAGGAAAAGGGAAATGAATTTCCTTGAGAAGGAAATAAATAAGCTAAGTGAGGAAACAAATTTTCCTCCTTGCTTGAGGTGTATGGCCGGCCATCCTAAGAGAGAAAGGGGAAGGAAAAATCAAATATTGTGTCATGAATACATTATTCTTTCATGAATGAATAATTGACCTTTATAGATTTTTCCCTCTCTTATAAATAGAGCCTCACATAGAGATGTGAAAGGTTAAGCTTTTGCCTTGTTTTCTCTTACTCTTGGCCGACTTTTCTCCCTCTCTCTCTAGAAGATACTTCTTTTATTTTGGCACCTAAGTCCTCATTAGACTTAGGCTTAATTAGCTCTCTAGCTCATAGACTTGTTCTTGAGTTATTGTTTTTAATTGTGGCCACACACAAATCCTTCTAAACCTCTATAGACTCTTGTGATATAAACCTTAGGTTTCTCAATTTCAAGACTAGACGTGAAGGAAACGAGCCAAGGAAGAAGATCCACCTTTCCCAAGACTCTTCAAGTTTGAAGACACAAGAAATGTTAGTATTCAAGTTGATTAAATAATGTTTTTAATTTATAACATGTATATGCACTTTATCTAGGTTAGTAAAAATTGTTTTACAAGTAAAAGAAATTTTTATATTCCGCCATTAATATGATTAATGATAATTTTTTCTTAACCCTAAACCTATTCCAACAGTTTCATACTAATGAAACGGACGATACATATCTATGGCACCTATGTCTTCGACATATTGGCGTAGATAGGATTAGGAGATTAACGAAGGATGGTCCTTTAAAGTCTCTGACCGTGGGAAGCCTTCCCATGTGTGAATCATGTCTCGAAGGCAAGATGACCAAGAGACCCTTCTCTTCAAAGGGTGTAAGAGCCACGCATGTATTGGAACTCATACATAGTGATGTATGTGGACCAATAAACATCTAGGCAAGGGGAGGTTACGAATACTTTGTAACCTTCACAGATGACTACTCAAGGTTTGGTCATGTTTACCGTATGCCACATAAGTCGGATACCTTTGAATTGTTCAAAGTGTATATGGCTTTAGTAGAGAAGCAGACGGAGAAACAAATCAAAACCCTTCGATCTGATCAAGGGGGAGAGTACTTGTCTGGAGAGTTCAAAAACTTTCTTAGAGAAGAAGGCATTCATTCTCAGCTTACGGCACCTGGCACACCGCAGCAAAACGGTGTGTCAAAGAAAAGGAATCGAACTCTACTAGATATGGTGAGATCGATGATGAGTTACTCATCACTTTCTAACTCGTTCTGGGGATATGCCCTAGAAACGGCAGCTTACATTCTGGACCAGGTTCCGTCCAAGACAGTTCCTGGCACGCCCTATGAGAGATGGAGTGGTAGAAAATCTGTTTTACACCACGCTTGCATCTGGGGTTGTCCAGCACATGTACTGAGACAAAAGACTAGCAAGTTGGCTAGTCGTTCAGAAGTATGCATTTTCGTGGGATATTTCAAAGAGAGCAAAGGGTACATCTTCTACAGTGCTGCTGATAAGAAAATGTTTGTGAGCACGAACGCTAGGTTTCTTGAAGCAGACTATATGAAGAACACTGTACCAAGAAGCAAACTTGTGCTTAAGGAACTGTTGGGTGAAGTAGCCGGTACTTCACAAGATAGGACAAATCCTATACTGAAAGTGGAAGAACCACACTCGGAACAAGAACCTCCTACGCTTCTTCACAGTAACAGGATTGTACGACAACATGTTCGATACTTGGGTATCGGAGAATCTTTCATTGTTGTTGCATATCATGAGGAAGATGATCCAGTATCATTTTCCCAAGCGATGCAAAGTTCCGAAGCAACCTATGGCAAGAAGCCATGAACGTTGAAATGCATTCGATGTATGTCAACGAGGTCTGAAAGCTTGTAGATCTACCTAAAGGCATCAAGCATGTTGGGTGTAAATGGATCTACAAGAAGAAAAAAGGACCGGATGGAAATGTTGAGACATTTAAGGCACGACTTGTGGCAAAGGGGTTCACACAGAAAGAAGGTATCGACTATTAAGATACCTTCTCGCCAGTCGCGATGCTGAAGTCCATCGGTACTCTTTTATGCATTGTTGCCGCCCTGGATTATGAAATCTGGCGTACGGATGTCAAGACTGCATTTCTGAATGGAAATCTTGACGAGCGCATTTATATGGCCCAACCAGACGGGTTCATGGAGAAAGGCCAACAGGGCAAGGTTTGTGAGTTGCTTAAGTCCATTTATGGACTAAAGCAAGCATCTAGGTCGTGAAATATCATATTCGACGAGAGTGTGAAAGGCTACGGCTTTGATCAGTCAGTATATGAGCCATGCGTTTATAAGATGATAAACGTTGATAAGGTGGTCTTCTTAGTCCTATATGTAGATGACATACTACTCATTAGGAATGATGTAGGAAAGTTATCAGAGGTTAAGATCTGGCTGTCAAAGCAGTTTGAGATTAAGGATCTGGGAGAAGCGGCTTATATTATGGGAATTCAAATCTTTAGAGATCGGAAAAACAGAAAGTTAGCACTTTCCCAAGAATCTTATATCCATTAGATCATGGATCGCTTCAGTATGCAAGACTCCAAGAAATGATACCTACCTTTCAGACATGGAGTGCATCCCTCAAGTGAGCAGTCTCCTAAGACTCCTCAAGAAGTTGAGGACATAAGACATATTCCTTACGCTTCAGCCGTAGGAAGTCTCATGTATGCTATGCTTTGCACGAGGCCATATATTTTCTACGCAGTGGGCGTGGTGAATATGTTTCAGTCAAACCCTGGACCCGAGCACTGGGTTGTTATCAAGCATGTTCTCAAGAATCTTCGGAGAACGAGAAACTACATGCTTGCATACTCAAGTGCTGACCTGAATATGACGAGATATATCGACTCTGATTTTCAAGCGGATAAGGATTCCAGTAACTACACATCAGGGTTTGTATTCACCCTAAATGGTGGATCCGTGGTCTCGAGGAGTATCAAGCAATCTTGCGTTGCTGACTCGACCATGGAAGCAGAGTATGTGGGAGCTTGTGAAGCTTCAAAGGAGGCTGTGTGGCTGAGGAAATTCTTTATGTACTTGGAAGTTGTGATAATAGTGGGGATGTCGCTAATTATAAGGAGCCAAGAAGTTACAAGCGCTCTAAACACATAGAGCGGAAGTATCACCTGGTACGAAACATCGCTCACAGAGGGGATGCTGAATTCATGAAGATCTCAATGTTAGAAAATCTTGCTGATCCATTCACGAAGCGTTTAACGAGTAAAGTCTTTGAGGGACACCTAGAAGGATTGGGACTGAAGGATCATTCACATCTCCTTTGAGTCAAGTGGGAGTTTGCTTGGATTGGTACCCACAAAGGAGACATTAGACATTGAAATACATTTGTATTTGTTATTTGCTGAAATATTAGTATTAATAAATATTCATTCTTTATTATGTTTGTGTTTATGTATGAATGCTACGCTCTGAAACTTTCATCAACGAAAGGGGTGTTAAGTACAGACTTGACAAGATAGCCCATTGTGACTAGTTTAAACATTTGTTCGCAATCTTTAGATCGATAGAGCAATCGAATATCAGTAATGTTTGAATGAATCATGATATATCTAATCTTGTGATATAGACAGTTGTGACTCTATGATTCATCCTTGATATCTTATAGAAGATATTGAACAAGACCTGTGATACTTAGAAGGTCGAGATAAAACCGTTTAAACACTCGAAGCTTCGAGATCACATACGAGGGGTACTTTGGTACTTACTTTAATTCTGAAGTGAATATATAATTGATATTACACTTTATGACATTTGATTTGTCAATGGGCGATGACTTAGTTTTAGTTTCATCTAACCCGACGGTTGGTGTCATAAGGATGTGATATTGGGTTATATGATTCACATATATGGAATTCATGTTGAAACAATGCAAATGCATTAGTATCACACTATTCTTTGTTATGAGAGTGTGAATGAATAAACCTGGCTAGGTATTCATCGAATAAGAACATTCTTTGATTAAAACATGTGACATGTAAAGACATCTCACTCTATCTTTTTCTCATTCACAAATAACAAAGGAGTTAGTGAAATAATAACTCAAGGGGTAAAACGGTAATTTTGCATTCCCCTTAGTTAGTGATACACATGAAGGGTAAAATCGTAAAGTACTCCGTGGATCGTGTGAAAAATTGTTTTGTCGCATCAAACATAAAATATACGCATATGAACAGAGAGTATATCAGTATTGGTCCTTTAGTGGAATCGACCAATATTAAGAATAAAAAGACAAAAAAGGTTTGTGAAATTTTGTGTCCGATCTTTATTCTAAAGCTTCGTTCATGTGGGTCCATGAGGTCTCAATGATAGACACTTCGAAGAGATTAAAAGAACTAGAATTATTGATTTACTCATTAAATATAAATTGTCATTTATATCGAGATAATTATTTTTCCTAAGTAACTTAATAAATAATTAATTATTTATTGTTATATTTATTTATTGAATTGTGAAGTATTATTATAATGATAATAATACACTTGAGATATTCAAATAAATAAATAAGGAAATAAATAATTTATCGTTTCGTACTTATTTGGAAAGTATGAAATTATTTTAATGAATTGTCATTCAATAAAAATGAGAGTTCTAAATTAATTGAATTTAGAAATAAATAAAAATAATTTTGGAGTAAATAAATTGAATATGGCCGAGAGAGAGGATGAGTTTTGGCCGAGAATTACAAGTCTCCGGGCTTTGAGTATGACTCAACTTAAGCCCAATTTTAAACAGTTTATAAATAGGCTTAAGAAAACCCTAGACCTAACCCTAAGTCTATTGTGTTCGGCCAAGTGACTCTTTCCCTCTCCCTTTGACTCTCTCGACCGAAATCCCTAGAAAGGAACAAAAGAGAAAAATTGTTTTTCCCTTCTTTGTTATTCCCGAGAGTTCTTGAGAGCCCACTCTCTCGATCTCATCAAAAATCCTAGTGTATTATCATTGATTTTTAATTTATGGTTTATAGTGTTTTATTTCAATTCTGAAAAATTGTTTTAGAAATTTTTATAGCTTCCTGCCGGCCGGATTCCATTCCTGCAACCTGTCCGGCGACCTGTTGTACTGTTGTCCCGGTCCGGCGAGTCTTCCCCTGTCCGGCGAAGGTATCTAGTCCGGCGTAGGCATCCAGTCCGGCAGTCCCAAGATCGAATTCTCTAGTCCGGCGAAGGTCTCTTTCCGGCGATTCATGTCCGGTGAAGTGCTCCAGTCCGGCGAGTCTCTCTGTCCGACGAACAGGTACACATACTTCCTGTCTGCTATCCAGCGAAGCTTCCCAGTCCGACGAGTGTCCTGTCCGACCATTCCCTGTCAGCTGTGTTGGAATAGGTCTAGGGTTAAAGAAAAATTTAACATTAGTCAAATTAATGGCGAAATTTAAAAATTTCTTTTTCAAGTAAAACAATTTTACTAACCTAGAAAAAAGCATATACATGTTATACATTACAAACATTATTTAATTTACTAGAACACGAACCTTTCTTTGTAGCTTGATCTTGAAGCGTCTCGAGAAAGGTAGATCCTCTTCCTTGGCTTGCTCGTTACCTTCGCACCTAATCTTGAACTCGAGAAACCTAAGATTTCTATTACTTGAGTCAATAGAGGTTTAGGAAGGATTTGTGTGTAGGCACAATTAAACCATATGAACCAAGAACAATTATTGGATCATAAGCTAATTCTCTAGATTGAATGCGTATCTAGATGCAAAATAAGAAGAGTATTTTTTAGAGAGAGAGAGAGGGGGAGGATCGGCCACAATAGGGAGAGAAGAAGAAAAATGCTTAACCTTCACATCTCTATATGAGGCTCTATTTATAGGAGAAGGAAAAATCTATAAAGGTCAATTATTCATTCATGAATGAATAATGTATTCATGACACAATATTTGATTTTCCCTTCCCCTTTCCCTCATTGTTTGGCCGGCCATGATGTTGCATTAGTGAGGAAATTTGTTTCCTCACTTAGCACATTTGTTTCCTTCTTAAGGAAATTCATTTCCCTTTTTCTTTTGGGTAATTATCCTTATAAGAAAAAGGAAATAAAACTCTCCTCTTTGATGCTATGTTGGCCGAATTCTACCTAGGGGGGAGCATCTAGATGCTTCCTCATTTCTTTTAAGACAATTCTTAAAATACCCGTTGTAGAATTATAATTGCACAAATAACGAAATTAATTTCATAATGCCTCAAACGACTTTTCGGCTTTAGAAAGTAATTTATATTTTCATCAAATGAAAACATTCAAAATATTATTTTGACATTCACATCATTTTATGTCCTTGTGGACAAAAACACCCTTTAGATATTTTCCGAGAAAAAGTCTAGTTCAACACTTGAACTTATTTTGACTTAGCTTCTAGTTTAACAATCCTACTCTAATGACCTGTAATAGTGACCTTATGGATCCAAATGAACAAAGCTTGAGCTTCTATACTCGAACTCAAAAGTTCACAAACCTTTTCCGAGTATTAGCTTAATGTCGACTGACTCCACTAAAGAGTCAACACTGAGAATCTCTCGGTTCAAATGAATTTATTTTCTACTCAAGTTCAACTTAATTATATTGAGCGGATCCATTGAATGTTATCTATGTTTACCCTTCATGAATATAATCAACTAGTTGGGATTTCTAAAATTACCATTTTACCCTTCTAGATGTTATTTCCTCAGCTCCTTTAGTACTTGTGAATAAGTTAGAAACAATGTATTGACGAGGAGCTAACAAGTCACATTGTTTCATCCAAATAAAGTCGCTACTTAAATTTGGACACTGCGTAGTTCATTTATTCACAATCCAAGTAATAAAACATGAGGTGATATACATTGCATCTCAGCAATCTTATACATGAATTCCATAATTATGAGAACTTCACAAAGTTGGTTCATGACATCTTCATAACTTAATATCTCACTAATAGGCCTTGTCTAGATCACACATTGGACCTAGAATTTGACTTTCTCAAATGAGAGTATTAATGCTATGAAATGACATGTCTCATTTCAGGATTTAGGTAAGCATGATGCGATTCATACGTAGTGACCTTGAGATAGAAGATGTTAAATGGTTTGTTCTTCTATTGTCTCTAAAGGTGCACTGGTCAATTCAGTATCTTCGAAAGATACACCGGAAGAACTACAGAGTTCCTAACTCTCTATGCCTCGTAACCAGACATCCTAGATTCTTCCAACAATCATACTGGGATCAATAGTCCGTTGATCTTTAGATTGCGAATATATCGTTTTAGCCAAACCATGAAGAGTTTGTTCACGCAAATCTACATTTGTCTCTTCATACATTGTTAGGTTTGATTAAGGACTATAAGACTATTGAATATCATAAATCTTCAATCAAACTAAAAAGGAATGAATGAACATTTCAACTTTTATTAATTCAATCAGCAAATTACAAAGATTTATATATTACATCAATATGTAAATAAACAATCTTTCAATAAGGACTTTACAAAGATTTATATATTACATCAATATGTAAATGAACAATCTTCTTGTGGGCATATCTGCCAACAAACTCCCACTTGACTCAAAGAAGATGAGATTAGTCCTTCATGCCTAATCCGTCACGATGTTGGTCGAAGACCTTATTGGATAGGGCCTTGGTGAAAGGATCTGCAAGGTTATCCCCCGTTGCGATCTTCTTCACCTCGACGTCTCCACGCTGCACGATCTCTCTAATCAAATGGTATTTCCTCTCAATATGTTTAGAGCGCTTATGGCTTTTAGGTTCCTTTGAGTTAGCAACAGCCCCACTATTATCACAATAAAGTGTCATGGGCTCGTTGACATTTGGAACAACTTCCAAATACTTAAGGAATTTTCTAAGCCATACAGCCTCTTTGGATGCTTCACAAGCAGCCACATATTCTGCTTCCATGGTAGAGTCAGCAATGCAAGATTGCTTGATACTTCTCCAAACAACAGATCCACCGTTCAGGATGAACACAGATCCTGAAGTGGATTTCCTAGAATCCTTATCCGCCTGAAAGTCGGAATCAGTATACCCCGTCATAGTCAGGTCAGTACCTGAATATGTAAGCATCAGGTTCCTAATATTCCTAAGATACTTGAGAACATGCTTAACAGCAATCCAATGCTCGGGTCCAAGATTTGATTGGAAACGGCTAACTACCCCAACTGCGAAACATATATCCGGTCTAGTGCACAGCATAGCATACATGAGAATTCCTACGGCTAAAGCATAGGGAACTTTTCTCATGTCTTCAATCTCTTGTGCAGTCTTGGGAGACTGGTCCTTAGAGAGTGAGACTCCATGTCTAAAGGGGTTTTCACCCCTCTTGGAGTTTTGCATGGCAAAACGATCCATCACCTTATCTATATAAGATGCTTGGGAAAGCGACAAGGTTCGGTTCTTTCGATCTCGAAAGATCTGAATCCCCAGAATGTATGTAGCTTCCCCTAGATCCTTCGTATCAAACTGTTTAGCTAACCAGATTTTAACCTCAGATAATTTACCTACATCATTCCCAATGAGTAGTATATCATCGACATATAATACCAGAAACACAACCTTACCCTCATGTATCAATTTATAGACACAAGGTTCATTAATTGACTGTTCAAAACCGAAGCTTTTAACAGTATCATCGAATCTGATATTCCATGATCTAGATGCTTGCTTTAATCCATAAATGGATTTAAGCAATTCACAAACTTTGTCCTCTTGATCATTTTCCACGAAACCGTCTGGCTGAGCCATGAAAATGCGCTCGTCAAGATTGCCATTCAGAAAGGCAGTTTTGACATCCATCTGCCAGATCTCATAATCGAGAGCAGCAGCTATGGATAGAAGTATACAGATGGATTTAAGCATTGCGACTGGCGAGAAAGTTTCTTCATAATCGATACCTTCCTTTTGGGTAGAACCCTTAGTCACTAGTCGCGCTTTGAACGTCTCAACGTTCCCATCCGGACCCCTTTTCTTCTTATAGATCCACTTACACCCTACAGGTTTAACCCCTTCAGGTAGGTCTACAAGTTTCTAGACTTAGTTGACATACATCGAATGCATCTCAATTTTCATGGCATCAAGCCAAAGGTTTGATTCAGAACCAGCCATCGCTTGGCTGTAGGAAACAGGTTCATCCATATCTGCGACGGCTACGAGAATGTCGCCATAGGACATGTACCTGTCAGGTTTTTCAGAAACCCTCCCACTACGTCGAAGTACCACTTGACGAGATTCTGAATTTAAAGGTTGCGTTTTAGTTGGGGTAAGAACAGTTCTTACAGATGAGGTAGAAGCTTCCTCACCCAACTTTTCTTCAAGCACAATTTTGCTTCTAGGTTTCGCATTTTTCATATAGTCCTCCTCAAGGAAACGAGCATTAGTGCTGACAAACGTTTTGTCATCCTCGGGACTATAGAATGTAAAACCTTTGGTTTCCTTTGGATATCCAACGAATACACATAATTCTGACCTACTAGCCAACTTCCTAATCTTTTGCCTTAGCACATGTGCAGGGCAACCCCAAATTTTTATCTGGCTTAAACTAGCTTTACGCCCAGTCCATCGTTCATAAGGAGTACCAGGGACTGTCTTAGACGGAACTTGGTTCAGAATGTATGCGGCAGTTTCGAGGGCATATCCCCAAAAGGAATTAGGAAGTGATGAGTAACTCATCATTGATCTAACCATATCCATCAAAGTTCGATTCCTTCTCTCTGACACTCCATTTTGTTGAGGTGTGCCAGGTGCTGTAAGCTGAGAAGCGATACCTTCTTCTTTAAGAAAGTTATCGAACTCTTTAGACAAGTACTCACCACCTCGATCAGATCGAAGGATTTTGATCTGTTTGCCAGTCTGCTTTTCCACTAAAGCCCGAAAGACCTTAAATACGTTAAAGGTTTTGGATTTGTGTTTGAGCAAAAAGACAAATCCATATCTTGAGTAATCATCGGTAAAGGTAATGAAGTATTCGTATCCTCCCCGTGCCTGAATTCTGAGCAGACCACATACATCAGAATGTATTAGTTCTAGCAGCTCAGTTTCTCTTCGACCTTTATCAGAGAAAGGTCGTTTGGTCATTTTTCCTTCTAAACAGGATTCACAAGTCGGCAGTGAGCCTATTGTAGAGGCTTTGAGTGGACCATCTCTCACAAGTCTCTTAATCCTATCTAGACTAATATGACCAAGTCTTAAGTGCCAAAGATATGTTGATTTTATTAGATCAGAGGAGTCATTAAGTTTGATCCTCGTAGGTTCCCTAATTAGATCATTATCTATTTCAGTATCTAAAAGCAAAGGTTGTGTAGGATAAAGATAGTATAAACCATTCTTTAAACATGCATCAGTGACAAATGAATTGGAAAATGTAATACGAATTCCATTATCAATAAACTTTAAAAAATAATTCTGCTCAACAATTTGAGCTACAGATATTAAGTTTTTCCCAAAGGAAGGAACATAATACACATTATTCAAATTTAAAGTCCTATCTTCGAAAGACAGCGTCACGGATCCGACAGCCTTAGCAGACACCAAGCTCCCATCACCCCACTTGAAGCAGAAGTTGCCATCCTCTAAGCTTTTGCTTTTCCTGAACTCATTCAAGGAACAACAAATATGGTTAGTAGCAGCGGAGTCAATAATCCATGATGATACATTATCAGCTACTAAACAAGCTTCGGTAATAAGTACAATACCTTTCCCTTTAGCCTTGAGGTAGGTAGGACAGTTCCTACGCCAATGTCCGGGGTCATTGCAATGGTGACAGTTGTCCTTCGACTTGTCCACCTTTGCAGTCCGAGGCATCTTCTTCTTCTGAACCTTGCTAGGGTTCTTCTTGTCGGCTCTATGAGATCTCTTCTTAGGTCCAGAGGTGGAGACTCTGTGCTCAGTAGCATGAGTTTCTCCAGTAGTCCTCTTTTTCTTTAAGAGTCCCTCAGCGGTGTGAAGATCCTTCATTAGCTCGGTAACAGTGTACCCAAGCTTATTCATGGAGTAATTCAGCTTGAAAGTATCAAAAGATTCAAGGAAAGTTTCCAAGATCATATCTATCTTGGTTTCTCCATCAATCTCAGATCCAAGGATTTCCATCTCGTTAAGATAACTTATGATCAGCATCATATGTTCTCTAACGGGAGTCCGTGCTTTCATACGACAGTTCATAAACTGTCGTACTGCTTGTTGCCTAGCCTGACACCCTTGCCCTCCAAACATCTCCTGGAGATTGTAGAGCATTTCATAGGCTGACCCAATATCACAATGTTGTTGTTGCAACACATTGTTCATCGACGCTAAAATATAGCATCTTGCAATCTCATCGGATCTGAGCCAGGCCGCAAGGGCATCCTTGTCCTCTTGGGTAGAATCATCATTCGTCTCAGGAGGACATGGGGTGGTGAGTACCCACTTGTGCTTATCCACAGTAAGGAAAATGTCTAGGTTACGTTTCTAATCTACATAGTTATCACCTTCTAGTTTATTCGAGGAAAGGATAGTAGAGAGGGGGTTTAGAGACATTGCTGAAAGTTGAAACAATTTACGATTAGTCTTTTGTTTAGGATTTTAAATTTAATTTTATTTAGACAAGGAAAAAATCTAAAGGTGTTATGAACAAAATGACACTTTACTCCTTCGAGGGAAGGCCGCAAAGAGTCGCCTTTCATAAGTAAATGACACATCATTAATGCATAGTCATGATGTCAATACATCAGTGTTTGACTAGCAACCTTATAAAAATGTTTGATCACTCAAAACTTTTCGCAGGACCTCGAGGGAGGATTACTAGAGTTTGAGTCTAAGTGTGTAACCAACAACTTAGTTCAACAAGATCTACTTTGAAAACAATCCGCCGAGGGGAGGCATTGTCTCATTGTTTCACTTTTGAACGTAGCTATAAAAGCAATGTTAGGAGCAATGCGTCTATGAGTACTCTCATTTAAGAGAGGGCCACGAGGGTGACTCTTAGTCCGGCGACATATGCACTTCACATTAGTGTTGGGGATCGCGGGTTGCAAACAATAAGTACAACCCTCCCACTAAGTTTTTAGGAAAAAATAACGGGACACTGGATTGCAAACGAGTGCAATCCTTCCACTTAATTTTTGGAAAAATGGCACTTCTACTCTTGTACATATAGGAAACATATTTCCATTAGCAAAGAGAGATAGAGTGGATCACTAGAGAAAAAGAACCCTAAAAATGATATTTGTGAGGGGAGAGCAGTGTTAATGCACTAAAGCACAAGGAACATACTCGGATCTTTTTGTCTATTAATTTATTTTTCCTAAGGGAAGTGTGTGCGATTAATAAATCGTCACTTTTGCACTTGAAAGTTTTTGAGATTTAAAATCTCGTAAAACTAATATGTATATCTATATATATATATATATATATATATATATATATCTTCATGGCATCTTCCTTCAAGGTGGTGGAGCGCGAGAACGTCGAAAATCCACGATAGCATTAAGAAGACGGGAGAAAGCTAGGAGTCGCAAAATCCGGATTAAAAAATCTAGATTCGCGGACTGCCGTACCTCGGACTTAAAAGGTCATAAATGATACATCCGGTATCCGATTGAGCTGAAACCAATGGAATTGGATATATAACATCCGTACCTTTAATTTGGTTCAAGAACCACTAATTTTCAAGGTCCGAGCAAAGAGTTATGCCCGTTTTACTAAGCCATAACAATTTGTCCAGAATTTGAAAAAATTAAAAGTACGTCGGATCTAGGTGTAAAGAGAAAGAGGTTTATTGAAAACATTTTAATTGTATGTTTTGATTTCAATTGTGTGTTATATTAACATATTAATAATTAAACACAATATAAAATAAACAACATAATATAAAACATTCAATAACTAATTTAAACTAGAAGTGCAACAAACTAGTTTAAACTATGTACACAAATTTTCAAACTTGTCAAAAAATTGATTTTGAATATGCTAAACATAAAATAATTAAAAACTGTTTTTAACGTATTTATATAGCATATATATCAAGTGGAAAATCAACAAAAAATTAATTTTAGAGGTCGTACAAAAAAAAATTAAAATTTTGTAAGATCTAGTCTTTTGAAAAAACCATTATTCAAGGAAATTTAGAAAACAATTTTCTTATAATGATTTTAAATAACATGTACATGTTTATGCTTTTACCATAGCTCTGATACCATTTGTTGGAATAGGTCTAGGGTTAAAGAAAAATTTAACATTAATCAAATTAATGGCGGAATTTAAAAATTTCTTTTTCAAGTAAAACAATTTTACTAACCTAGAAAAAAGCATATACATGTTATACATTAAAAACATTATTTAATTTACTAGAACACGAACCTTTCTTTGTAGCTTGATCTTGAAGCGTCTCGAGAAAGGTAGATCCTCTTCCTTGGCTCGCTCGTCACCTTTGCACCTAATCTTGAACTCGAGAAACCTAAGATTTCTATTACATGAGTCAATAGAGGTTTTGGAAGGATTTGTGTGTGGGCACAATTAAACCATATGAACCAAGAACAATTCTTGGATCATAAGCTAATTCTCTAGATTGAATGTGAATCTAGGTGCAAAATAAGAAGAGTATTTTGTAAAGAGAGAGAGGGGGGGAGGATCGGCCACAATAGGGAGAGAAGAAGAAAAATGCTTAACCTTCACATCTCTATGTGAGACTCTATTTATAGGAGAAGGAAAAATCTATAAAGGTCAATTATTCATTCATGAATGAATAATGTATTCATGACACAATATTTGATTTTCCCTTCCCCTTTCCCTCATTGTTTGGCCGGCCATGATGTTGCATTAGTGAGGAAATTTGTTTCCTCACTTAGCACATTTGTTTCCTTCTTAAGGAAATTCATTTCCCTTTTTCTTTTGGGTAATTATCCTTATAAGAAAAAGGAAATAAAACTCTCCTCTTTGATGCAATGTTGGCCGAATTCTACCTGGGGGGGAGCATCTAGATGCTTCCTCATTTCTTTTAAGACAATTCTTAAAATACCCGTTGTAGAATTATAATTGCACAAATAACAAAATTAATTTCATAATGCCTCAAACGACTTTTCGGCTTTAGAAAGTAATTTATATTTTCATCAAATGAAAACATTCAAAATTTTATTTTGACATTCACATCATTTTATGTCCTTGTGGACAAAAATACCCTTTAGACATTTTCCGAGAAAAAGTCTAGTTCAACACTTGAACTTATTTTGACTTAGCTTCTAGTTTAACAATCCTACTCTAATGACCTGTAATAGTGACCTTATGGATCCAAATGAACAAAGCTTGAGCTTCTATACTCGAACTCAAAAGTTCACAAACCTTTTACGAGTATTAGCTTAATGTCGACTGACTCCACTAAAGAATCGACACTGAGAATCTCTCGGTTCAAATGAATTTATTTTCTACTCAAGTTCAACTTAATTATATTGAGCGGATCCATTGAATGTTATCTATGTTTACCCTTCATGAATATCATCAACTAGTTGGGATTTCTAAAATTACCATTTTACCCTTCTAGTTGTTATTTCCTCAACTCCTTTAGTACTTGTGAATTAGTTAGAAACAATGTATTGACGAGGAGCTAACAAGTCACATTGTTTCATCCAAATAAAGTCGCTACTTAAATTTGGACACTGCGTAGTTCATTTATTCACAATCCAAGTAATAAAGCATGAGGTGATATACATTGCATCTCAGCAATCTTGTACGTGAATTTCATATCTATGAGAACTTCACAAAGTAGGTCCATGACATCTTCATGACTTAATATATCACCAATAGGCCTTGTCTAGATCACACATTGGACTTAGAATTTGACTTTCTCAAATGAGAGTATTAATGCTATGAAATGACATGTCTCATTTCAGGATTTAGGTAAAGATGATGCGATTCATACGTAGTGACCTTGAGATAGAAGATGTTAAATGGTTTGTTCTTCTATTGTCTCTAAAGGTGCACTAGTCAATTCAGTATCTTCGAAAGATACACCGGAAGAACTACAGAGTTCCTAACTCTCTATGCCTCGTAACCAGACATCCTAGATTCTTCCAACAATCATATTGGGATCAATAGTCCGTTGATCTTTAGATTGTGAATATATCATTTTAGTCAAACCATGAAGAATTTGTTCACGCAAATCTACATTTGTCTCTTCATACATTGTTAGGTTTGATTAAGGACTATAAGACTATTGAATATCATAAATCTTCAATCAAACTAAAAAGGAATGAATGAACGTTTCAACTTTTATTAATTTAATCAGAAAATTACAAAGATTTATATATTACATTAATATGTAAATAAACAATCTTTTAATAAGGACTTTACAAAGATTTATATATTACATCAATATGCAAATAAACAATCTTCTTGTGGGCATCTCTGCCAACAAAATTCAACTATTGTCTCATCCTCGTTCATGATTAGGGCTTCTAATTGAGTAGTGAGCGTTTGAAGTTTTGAGCTGCAAACTTTGACAGCCCCTTCATTTGCAGCTTCCAATATATCCCATGCTTCTATAGTGCTGGGCAGGTATTGATTATCCTGAAGATGTTCTTGTCAAATCTGTTATAAATGGCATTAAGAGCTCTGAAGTTTCCAAGGGCTTCTTCATCTTAAGCAGTTGTTTAGTCTTTCTCAATCTTCAGACTTCTCAAGCCAGTTTCAGCATTCAACAGAGTAGGAGGTTCCCATCCACTGATGATAGATATCCAAGTTCTGTTGTCGAATGATTGTAAGAAGGTATACATTCAAGCCTTCCAATAACCATAGTTCCAGTCATCAAATATAAGAGGACAATTTACATATCCACGTGCCATGGAACTCTTCATCTCAACATAATTTAACAACAACAGGAAACCACCTCAGGTTAAGGGTGTCTGCTCCGTAACCAATTGAAACTTTGTAGCTATTGTGCAAAATGTTACACTCAAATAATGCACCGGTGTCTGTAACACTTTGCTAAGAAAATATGAGATGACAGTAATAAAGTGCATGAATATAAAGTGAAACAAGAATTGGTAACTCGGTTTGGTGCAACGTCGCATATATCTGGAGTATAACAACGCAATGAAAATGATTTCATTAATCAAATAGTTCTCAATACACTGATGGACTTATATCTAAACCTTTGCAGCAATGCCAGAATTACTTAACTATAAACTGAGATCCTAATTCAGTTCCTCCCCTCGAATTAGGGCCTCCGCTAAGATACACCTGAAGTACACTCTTCTCAATGTTCCTTCAAGCGCAAGAATAATTTCACGCATGACAAGTTCTTTCACACTTAACACAAATCCAATCGAATCAGTCACAATAATGGTCTTCTCAAATGTCTCAGATTCCCAGTCCGCGGAACGTGAACACTAGGACTTTGCGATCTCTTTGAAAATAATCAAAGAGGCTACGGGAAGCAGCTCGGAGAAAGTCTTATTTAAGTTTTCATGGAGTTTATTGCGCATAATCCAAATGAGAAGGTCTTATGTATCCTTATTGCGTGAATCGGGAAACTGTCCTTAAATAACTTTCAGAGAATCACACGATGTTAAGACATAATGTCTCAAAATATGATTCAATCCAAATGTAACACACTTACATTCACTCATCGATACTGATGGAGTAATATCGTATCTTACCAACGTTGTGTGGTCTTCTTGGTTTGGTGATTTGTTATGCAATTTTTTTTTTTTTTGCAAAATAATTTTGTTACGGTTAAGAAAATTAATCAGTAAATATAGTTTTTTCTCTCTGCATTGAAGTCACAAACTGTCTCGTCGATGCCTCAACCCATTTGATCGAAGTCTCACTCCGTCGCAGCTACGTACATTATATGGTTTTGTTATTAATTAGATTAGTATATTTATTTGTTCGGTCGTTGTTTAGGTTATTAACTCACATCCTAATTAATTATATATATATATATTTTATTAATGAATTCATTTAGTATGCAGTTAATTTATCCTTTAGTGGTACATATATTTAATTAACTAATTAGTTGAATATGTACTTAGCCGCTTGAATATATTAGGTTAATTGATATGATAAATAACTAGTTAATTTAGTTGAAAGTTATATTTATAATTGTTTTAAGATGTTTGTATAGATATTATTAACATTTTTCAAAACAGATACCTCAAACAGAAACTGAAGTACATAATGAGTTGGTTACCTAGTTCAACAACATCTTGCATCTTAGAACATATACATCGTGGTTAAAGAGAACCTTTAATAGATAAAAAAACATGGAGTTACAACATGTGACAAGAATACGATAATCTTCCTAATCCCTAACTCACTCTTTTTTAAAGTGTTTCTAACCTACGCTCTTTCTAGGTGTGAGCTCCACTCACATTTCACTCAGATACTCACAATGTTTACAAAATGTTCAGCAAAGAATGAAAATAAGACTTAACTAAACTTAATGGTATTTTTCTCCTTAAAGCAATAAAACCCTTACAATGACATTTTTTTCATCCCTCTTTCGCGCATAAAGTTGCCAAGACACGTGCATAATGACCTAGAAGATGATGTCCGCTTAAACATGTTAAAAACACATTTTACATGATTAATTTTCCTGAACAAAAATAAATAAGGCGATTGTACTAACAATAGTCAATTAGATTTTATGTTTAATTATGAAATTTATTATTATTTTATTAAATAGTTAAATTTGTAAGGTTAATTTGTTAATATGATAATGGGATAAGTAGCAATATAGCACTTTTAAATTTATTAATTGCTATATAACCAAACGTTTTGAAAAAGTTGGTTAATAGCCATTAATCAAAATAAATCTGTATATATTAACTAAATATGTAACTCATTAACACCAATTACTAGCAGCCACGTCATAATAAATGACTATTTACTAAACAAACAAAAAAATGGCTAAACAACAATATCAATGTTTCATTTGGTTATTTAGAGCAATTTTTGTATGATAATTGATATCTTCAATAAATTGTTAATTTCATGTGTTAAGTTAATTATTAGTTAATACACTTAATTTGAAGTTTGTTATCGGATATAATTAGGCGTCGAGTTTAATTTATACTCTGCTTAAGATCACCGGGAGGTCACTCTCAAAGAGTCGACCGCGCTGCGAGGGGCCGACCGATGCCTTCTTGCCCGGCCCGCGAGGGCCGACCATTGCCTTCTCGCCCGCGCCGCGAGGGGCTGACCGGTGCCTCCTCGTATGCACTGCAATATTTTTGTCTAAGATCTTAAGACAAGTACGAGAGATACTACAAAAAGAAAACCATTTCGTGCGTGATTCGAGTCAAGACGTGTATAAATTCAAAGAGTTTCACAACACCTAGACTTAGAAAAAACGGGGAACATCACTTAGTAATCAACAACAAATAAAGAAAATTCAAAAAGAAAAAGACAAAGCATCGGAAGGAAAAGAAATAGAGAAGAGGAAGAAAACATAAAAATAAAGAAAACCAAAGGCTATTAGGCGGAGTAGGGGTGGAAGGGGTCGAGGAGAGCGGTGACGGGCGTGGCAAGGTGCGGCTGGTAGGCGAAGGCGTTGAGGTCACAGTGTGAGAAAGAGTGGTAGGGACACGGAGGCATCCAGAGCCACGCCTTGGTCGCCGTGTGGAAGAGTAGAGCCCTTCTCGACGAAGAGCCGCGGATGAGTATAGCCAAGAACTCTCCGTGGCCGACGCAGGAGAACCCGTTCCCGGCCTCGGCCTCCTCGAACTGCGCGTAGAGCTCCTGCGGCATCCGTTCGGTCTCCGCCCACGCGCCGCCGCACGGCTGTAGGCCCCACATCCGGAGGCTCTTAGGGACGTTGAGCTGGCTCTTCTCCACAGCCGCGACCAATACCAACTTCCCTTGAATCTCCACTAAGCTCGGCGATCGGAGGAACCGCCTCATCGGGGCTTGGATCTTCCACCACGCGTCGGACGCCGCGTCCTGGGCAATCACGCTGAACGGGCTGTAGTTCATCGCGTAGAATCTCCCCGCCACGTGGACAACCCGGCCGGACTCGAGACTGCTCAGGCGGGGAAGCCCGGCGGATGTCCGCCACGCGAAGTAGAAACCCCTCGCGTCCACGTGGAAGCTCTCCGAGGTTAGGTTCTTCACAGCGTATTGGGATATGAGATCGTCTCCAGCAACGGTCACGTGGAGGGTGGTGGGAGTGACGGAGAGTCCCACAGAGGGGAAGAGCCGCGGCGTTGGGGCCTGGGGGAGCTGGGCTAGCGAGTTAGTGATGGGGTTGTAGAAGATGAGGTTTTTCGGGCCCGCGGCGGAGGAGACGTAGCAGACCAGGCCGCCGGAGGAAGCCGCCGGAGATAAGGAGGTGGGCGAGAAGGGGGGAGAGGGGAGCTTGTGCCAGGTGAGCTCGTGGGGGTCGAAGAGGAAAGGCTCGGCGGCGCCGCGGCGGAAGAAGAGGAAGCAGTGGCGGCGGCGGTGTTGGAGGTGGAGCTCCAGGAACGCGGCAGAGAAGAGGAGCGCGTACCACCTCTTGCAGACGCAGCGCGACCGGAAGAACGCCGGCGCCGGGAGGAACGCCACTACGCGGTCGAGGAGCCGCTGAGGAAGCTTGCTCCACACCTTGCTGTCCATGCTCTGCGCCGGCGGCGATGACGTGGCGGCCATCGCGGCGTGGCTGCCCGGAGAAGTGCTTATTCCGCCGCTGCTTCCGCTGCTTGTTGTGCCGCCGCTGAAGTTGTACGGATACGGAAGGGTTATCATAGGGTCGTTATAAGGACTGTTGAAAGCTTGATCCATGATAGCCTAATATAGGTTTCAGCTCAACTCCACACTCGTATATATGTGTATGCGTAAATATGGAAACGTGGGTTCTGCTTTATTATTACATGTGTTTCAGTTTAGATCATGAAGAGTGAGAAAATAAAAAGTAGGAATAGAGTAGTGCTGAAACTCATGAAGCTGTGGGCGTGAGAGAGGGGCTTTACTTTTATATTGTTTTTAATTTATTTTAGGGATTGCTATTCCTCTCCGTGCTAGTGAGTTTGGTGGGTTTATAATAATGAGAGCTAGGGAGGGAGTGTACTGAGTTGGCATTTCCCCTTCTGAATATTTAATGGATTTTGTCTCTTTCTGCTGTTTCTTTACGAAGTTATGAGGGCAAGAGAAGTATATGAGACTCTGAATCTATCAATTCAGTGTTGTTTTGTCAAGGCCGAGATAGGAAAGACAAGCAGTGCACTTCAGAGAGATAATCTCAGTCTTTTATCTCCATCCTTTGATAAATCCACACTTCACATGTCATTACTTCAAAGCACAAACGCCAATTCGTCAAACTATCTCAGTTTCACATATTTTCTTCGTACGGGAATAATTGTTTGGGAATTTCGCAACACTTTTTGTTAGTGTAACATTAATAATCAAAACCACTTTACAAATTATTATTTTAACTAACCATTACATTGCCCATCGCTTAGAAAATATTAACGAATTGGCCTTTAATAAAATCATTTTCGTCTAGATTATGAGAGTTTGTTAAAATATTTTAATTATATAATCTAGATTTTGTTTAATTACTTAATTATTTATTAGAGTTAGTGGGGTAATGTGTGTGAGTAGTAGTTGATTATAAGATCATGTGTTTAATTGGTTTAGTGATAAAATTTACAAATAATTGGCCAAATGGTCAACATTTGGCACATGAATTTTGAAATGTTCAACGTTTGATAAAGCTGTGGTAAATGACTTTATTATTTACGTAGCACAATTATTAACAGCCTAAGTTTACAATATCACCCTTATTATTTCGATTGTAAATGATCTTCATAATCTGGTCAAACATTTTACTGGGTACTTAACTTTTGTCAAACGTTAAACATTTCAAAGTTTTAACATGTTTATAGGATTATACTGCTAATTAACCCTAAAATTTACATAATAGGTCAAGTAATTACATTTTAAAACATGAGTATTAGAGAATCAAATTGAAACTTTCACGTTTGTTTTTGTCAAATATCGCTTTTGTTTATCTCTTCAAAATATTACCTCTTTATATTAATATATCAATGACTTACAACAAACAAGACGATAGTTAGATATCCTAAAGTGTGAAACTTTTATCATAATAAAATCGAGGATTATTATTTCAATGGCAGTTCCAGAATGAAAAAAAAAATCTGTTCATTTCACATATTTTCATCGTCTGATTATTTCGTCAGTGTGATCATCAACAGCCAAGTTAAGATCCGATTTAAAAAATTAAAAATTAAAAAAAAAAAAAAAGAGGCAAGTGAAGTAATGTTATTTTTAAAAAAAAATAAGTGAAGTAATGTTATATTCCAACAAAATGTCACTCCTCTCGTATAATTCGGGTTTGACGTAAGAGGTTCTGAGAGACTTCAGACGATTATTCATTATAGCACTAACGAAGTGTTGGATGATGCAAAACAGTTTGTCAGATTTATTCATATGTCTAATCCCATCTCAGTTACTGATGCATTTTCTTCTGCATTCTACTTGGGCGTGAACTACGGAAAGCTTCATTTTTCAGGTGCCCAAAGACTCACTGTATATATATATATATATATATATAATATTATTGAGTATATGCATACGCACATTAAACATTTAGATTTTAAAATACGCATGTATATAAATTTATATTTATACCCTTTGAAGTTTGAAGTTGAACTGGTTTGCGATATTATTGTCTTCCTGTTAAATCAGTTTGGCTATGTGTTTGGTTTTGTTAAGAGAGGAAGCAAAATCTGGGTCAGAAATAAAATAACAGTGTATTGTCATTCTATTTAGTATCATCATTTGTCTACCAGACTATATTTGCATTTCGATATTTATGGAAAAAGTCGCGTTGCTCAGATTTGGACAATCTTGATCTTTTTTTAAGAAATCCCCATTTTTGGCTACATAAAAAACACCACCCCCACTAATTTTGGAATTATTTTTCCATGCAAGCAATCCCAAAGTTGTCTACTTTTTTATATCTTTCAGACATCACGTCCCTCTCTCTCTATATATATGTCGTTTAAAAATATATATATATATATATATATATATTTTAGGGGATTTAAAAATATATATATATATCGTAAGTTTGTAACTAAAGTTGTTTTCCTGTCTCGTTGCTTTAATGATTTCGTTACGTGTCTCTATTTCAACAGCACTTAGAGTTTGACTTATTTAGCTCAAGCTTCTTTCCGATAGGTTTTCAAACTTCTTTGTCTATATTTTCAGACTACCTAAAACTGTAACGATATTACGAATATTTTAAGACAAGTTTTTATTTATTTTAATTGAGGATTAAATCCATATCTTTAACTCAGAGGCAGTGTGAAACTACCACTATCTTATACTAATTTTCACTTGTATAATTTTATTTTTAAACAGCTAATTTTTGTTCTCAAGTAATTTTTAAAATAAAATTTGTTGGTTTTTTAACAATAATTAAAAGCTCAACTTATTTGTTGTCTAATAACTAAAATAGTAGCATTTGTAAAGACGCAAATAGATAAGCTAATCAAATGTGTGGTGATCTAATGAATTGTCATGTGAAGAGAAAGTGGCATGGCTATGCCACTTTTTACACTCACCAATATTCTCGTTGGTGTCACCATCGGCTGAGGCTCGTACTTAGAGGCTTTAGTAATTTTTTGTAGGTGCACTTAAAGCACTTAAGCACGTGGCATCGGGACGAGCAGCATAGGCTCGGATCGGGTCTTCGGGTCGTCTCGAGGTGGATCACCAATTATCAACCATTTTGCATGGACGGTTTTTTGGCGATTGACGAGCTGTTTACATCCACGGAATGACACAACTTTTGGATAATAACTGCCGTTTATGAAAAGTCACGACTTCTAGAAACAACTGTTTGTTATTTTAAAAGTTGTTACATTGAAATTAAAGAAACTACTTCAGTTCGAATTTAAATTTTGTAACCTCTCTCTCTCTCTCATTTCATACACGTGTTCTTGCCCACGATCGAAATTCTCACTACGTCTTGTGAATTTTCGGCAAAGACTTATCTCATCCTGGGTGTTCTTGCGTTGAGAGTCTAATACGATTTTGAATGCTCGAAACACTCTTAGGAAAGCGAATCATACTTTATTCAAGCCTCGTTATTATTATAATTTATTTTTAAAAAAAATCTAAAAGTGTGTTAAATTATGACTATTGTGGCTTATGTTTTTATCATTAAGGTGCTGAACTAAGATCTCGTGAAGTTGGACCATTTCGACGTGACAAACTTTACCCGATAGTAAGACGAGATGATCTTCTTTATGACAATGTCCTTGACCCGGAGTTGATGCCGACTCCAGAACTACATGATGAGGATATCAAGGAGCTGAAGAAACCGGAGGGGACGGAAGACGGAGCGGACGGAGCCTGATGGCAAAGGCAATGGGCCACTTGAGCCCAATGAAAATCTTGACATAGACCTTATGCACAATGGGTTAAGGGCCACCATCTCCGAGAAAAGCTTTATGTCTGGGCCAAATAAGATGAAAAACTCATATATACCAGGACCAGAAAAGCCAATGAAGAAAATTCACAAAGTTTAGAAACCTGGTTGACATCTTATATGATAATGATGTCTTGGTCTTGTCATCAGATCTTCTCCAGTTCTACGCCTAAGGTAGACAGAAATAAAGTCAACCAAGAAACTGAAGAGATCAATCAGTCGAGAGCAAATCCATCCACATATATGGTACCTGGGCAAGTCAATGAAGAGATCAATCAGATAACTTCTACTCCAACCACTGGAGCCCAAAACAACTCTCCAAAATTTAATTAAAAGTCAATCATTGATGTATAACCAAACTAGAATGCAAATTCTCAAACCACTGCTAAGGAGGCAAGTCTTAACAACCCCCTACCAGTTTTATGTAAATACAAGCTTGGAATTGTTGGGGTCTCGCAAGAGAACCGGTGGAGGAGGCTTTACGAAGCCTCATAAGGGACGGAAAGCCGGATTTAATTACTAGTTTTTATGGAGACTGAAGTTGGGTATAACATCATGCAAAGTTTGAGAAGCAAGTTTTGTTTTTGGGGTGGTATTGCAGTGGCATCAACAAGTCTTTCAGATGGGTTAGGGGTTTGGTGGAGGAAAGGTTTAATAGTAGACATTTGGAAAACCTCTAGTAACTACGTATGGTTAGTTACTATAGGTGACTCAAGAGGAGGTGAAGATTGGAACTTATTCTTTGTATAGGCTTCCTTGCAGAGTCGTGAGAAGTTAATTCTGGGATAAAATGGCTCAGCTCATTTAAGATTCTAATAGGCCATGGGTCCTTATTAGAGACCTTAATCTGATCATGGGGAGGGAAGAGAAACAAAGAGGCTCTAAGGTTACATGGAGCGCAGGCAAAATTCTAAGAAATTTTTTGGAACTTTCAGGACGTATAGACATGGGCTTCGCAGGTGTGAGGTTTACATGGTCAAGTGGTCAATCGGGCACTCATCGTATTCAAGAAAGCCTCGACATGGCATTCGTTAGTCATGATTGGCTCAGAAAATTCCCAAAGACGGGAGTCAAGCATATGTCTAGACTTTGACCAGATCACTCTCCAATATTATTGGACACGTTTATTTTGGATGAAAAAAGATTGAAGCCTTTTCGCTTCTATGAAGCGTGGGCAAATGAACATGATTGCAAGAACATAGTAGAGAGTTTTTGGAATCAAAACTGCCACATAGATGGAAACAACTTACGCTCTAGAATTCTAAAAATGGAAAGCAACTCAAGGGATGCCAGCATAAAAAGTGGCACATTCATGAAGGGAAATCAACCTCATGCTCAAAGAGAATCTCATTTCTGCAAAACTTGAAGATCTACTCGGCTACTGAAGAAAAAGAAGAGCAAACCTAAAAACAGAGCTCAAGAAGTTAGAAAAAAAATTGAGCTGATATGGAAACAAAAATCTTGAGAGTTGTGGCTAAAAGAAGGTGACACCAACTCTCTCTATTTTCACACTGCAGCAATCATTAAAAAAAAAAGGAAGTGTATTGGCGCAGTGAAACAACATGACGGTACTTGGCTGAGAGACAGAGGCTCTATTGGGCCCTACCTAAACAACAATATTCAACTATATTCCTATCCACTAATCCAAGCTTCCTAGCTAATCTAGAAAACCTAATCCCCAGGGAAATTACTGACTATGATAATGCTTTCTTTGAAAGGTTCAAGGTCAGGTTGAAACCAAAGCAACATTTTGGGAGATGCACCCTTTAAAGTCACTAGGCCCGGACAGGCAAGGCAACTTCAATATAATTTTTTTGAATGTGATTGGGTCTGATCTGATTCATATTGTTCAATCCTGCTTCCGATCTGCTAGCTTCCCGGAAGGAACCACAAATGCACACATTGTATTAATTCCTAAAACGAGTGGTGCATATTGTTACAAAAAATTTAGACCCATCAGTTTATCTAACTTCTATTTCAAGGTTTGCACGAAAATTACTACAAGCCGTTTAAGAAAGTTCTTGGACAAGCTCATCTCCCCCCACTCAGTCAGCCTTTGTTCTAGGCTGGTGGATTGCAAAAAACAAGATATTGGCTCGAGAGGTCACAACGACATTGAAAGGGAAAAAGGCAAAGGAGGCTTAATCAGAATCACACTCGACATGAGCAGGGCTTTCGACAGAATGGAATGGCCTTTTATCTCTCAGGTTCTTCTCAATCATGGAATTTCAACTAAGTTTACCAAGCTAATTGAAGCTTGCATAGCTTCAACTCAAGATCTATTATCCTTAATGAGAAGCTACTTCAAAAATTCAAACTATCAAGAGGACTTTGGCAGGGAGATCCATTGACTTCATACCTTTTCATCCTTGCCTCAGAAGTTTTAAGTCAAATATTATTCAGAGCAAAAAGTGATAGTCTAATCAAGGGCATCGAATTTGGACGAGGAACACAATCAATCTATCACCTCATGTTCACGGATGACACAATTCTTTTCAGCAACGCGAAGGAAAATAAAGTCTGAGCTATGATGGAAAGTATCAAGCTCTATGAGACTAGGTCCAGAAAACGCTTAAATAAGACAAAGTCAGGTATGTTCTTCTCTAATAATACATATTTTTGTTACAAAAAGCAACATAAAGGAAATAGTTGTTGGAATAGGTCTAGGGTTAAGAAAAATTTCTCATTAACACATTAAAGGTGGAATATAAAAATTTCTTTACAAGTAAAACATTTTTAACTAACCTAGGAAAAGTGCATGAACAAGTATATATTTAAAATAATTATTTATAATACTTGAACACTAACCTTTCTTGTAGCTTGATCTTTGATGAGCCATGGGAAAGGTAGATCGTCTCTTGCTCGTTACATTCACACGTAAACATGAGTTTATAGAGGTTTAAAAGGATTTGTGTGTGGGCACAATTAAACACAATAACTCAAGAACAATTCTATAAGCTAAAGAGCTAATTAAGCCTAAGTCTAATGAGGACTTAGATGCCAAAATAAAAAAGGATTTTAGAGAGAGAGAGAGAGGGTGGTTGGCCACTTTGAGAAAAATGAGAGCAAAAAACTTATTTTCACATCTCTATCTGAGGCTCTATTTATAGGAGAAGGAAAATCAAGAAAGGGTAATTACCCTTTCCTATTATACATTCATGATATAATATTTGATTTTCTCTCCCCTTTCTTTTAACATATGGCCGGCCATATATGCTTCATTAGTGAGGAAAATTATTTCCTTACTTAGCATATTTATTTCATTCTCAAGGAAATTCATTTCCTCTTTTCCTTTTGGGTAATTATCTTTATAATTAAATGCAAAGAATTATCACCTCTTGGGGTGTATTTTGGCGGAACTCTACACCTAGGAAAGGTGCATCAAGATGCTTCCTTATTTTTTTAAGACAATTCTTAAAATACTCATTATAGAATTAATATTGCACAAATAATGAAATTAATTTCATAATGCCTCAAACGACTTCTTGGCTTTAGAAACTAATTTATATTTCCAACATATGAAAATATTCAAAATCTTATTTTGACATTCACATCATTTTATGTCCATGTGGACAAAAATACCCTTTTGACATTTTTCGTGAAAACAACTAGTTCAACACTTGAACTTATTTTTACTTATCTTCTAGTTTAACAATCCTACTCTAATGACCTATAATAGTGACTTTATGGATCCAGATAAACAAAGCTTGAGTTACAATACTCGGACTCAAAAGTTCACAAACCTTTTCCGAGTATTAGCTTAATGCCAACTGACTCCACTAAAGAATTGACACTGAGAATCTCTCTACTCAAATTCAACTTAATTATATTGAGCGGATCCATTGAATGTTATCTATGTTTACTCTTCATGAATATCATCAACTAGATGAGATTTATAACATTACCATTTTACCCTTCCAGTTGTTATTTCCTCAACTACTTTCTTACTTGTGAATACGTTGGAAATAATGTATTGACGAGGAGCTAACAATTCACAGTGTTTCATCCAAATAAAGTCGCTACTTAATTTTGGATACCGCACGGCTCATTTATTCACAATCCAAGTAATAAAGCATAAGGTGATATGCATTCATTTCAGCAATCTTGTACATGAATTCCATATCTATGAGAACTTCAAAAGACTAGTTCATGACATCTACATAAATTAATACAAAAATTTGGTGAATTGGCCCTGGCTTACAAACAGATTTTGGATTTGGCCAACGTATTTGTCCAACTCGTCTACGTGGCTTTTTTATTCATTTATTTAATTACTTAATTACCCTTTTAATTAGGCCAAATTTTTTTAAAATTTGTTTGATTTAAATTACAAATTTTTGTTTAAAATTTCAAACTTTTATCCGGATTGAGTTCTTTTTTATTTCCGGATTGTATTTCAAAATGTTGCGTTTTATATTTTTGAATAGTACCTGGTTTTTTTATTTTTTAATTGATTAGTAGATTTGAAAATTTTGGTTGTTTGTTTGACATTTTAATTTATGCGGTTATTAATGAACGTGATATTTAGTTTCCATTTTTTGATAATTGTTTATTGATTACGGATTTATATGAATTAATGACATTACTTATTTATTAGCTGTTTTATTTTCAAAGGTTGTAACCATCTTTTATGCTTGTATATGGTTTATTCACTAGTCGGAAATTGAAATGTGTTTTAGAACGTAAATTTATTTTTACAGTGATAATGTTTGTTAATTGATATCCATTTTACACTGAAAAGAAATTGTACTAATGTAAATTGTGTTACATTTTACAACGTAAATTTATTTTTGTAATGTAAATTTCGATTTGAATTTCAAATTTTGTGTTTTAAATTTCAAAATAGTGTAGTTTTCAAATTGTTGACTTTTATATTAATTATAATTTTTTTTATTCTGTTGTAAATAGGGCTGTAAATATTAGATCCTTAAATCGTGGGTTTTATATTTGACCAATTATTCTCTGCAGTTATTAATTAATATACTTTATCTTTATTATGTGTTATTTAGTTTGGCATTTATTTTCGGAAATATTAAATTACGAAAATTTATTTTAAATTCTATTATTATATCCAACGTAAATTGAACTGCGTTTGACAACGTAAGTTGAATTTTACACTGATAATGTTCGTTAATTTATATGCAATTTACACTGAAATGAAATTGTACCAATGTAAATTGAGTTGCGTTTTAACGTAAATTGAATTTTACACTGATAATGTTTGTTAATTGATAATCAATCTACACTGAAATATCTTGGATATCAATTAAAAAAGAAATAGCCAAGAAATATGAAAAAAACCAGCGAAGAAGACGAAGTTTAGGGCAAATCCGTTGAACTCGATCGAAGAAGATGAAGAAAAACAAAGATATCTTAACGACGAGAGTCGATTCGACCTGCAAAAAATATGATCGATACGACATCGTCAAGGAGAGAATAGTAGAGCTTCAATGGCGGATGTTGACCTCATAGCAGTGTTGCACTACCGCCGCGCACTGTCTGCCTCACTATGCGTCGCCGGTCACCTTCCTCGGCGTCTACATCGTCGGCGCCGCTGCCACTGGAGCCAACCCGGCGTCCACCGCTGGTTCGATCGCCAAAAATGGAGGATTTTTTTTTTTTTTTTGGTTTCTGGGATTTCGTGAGATGCCGATTATTTTGTAGGAAGTTTTTGAATTCTCTCTCCAGGAACCGGTTTTATATTAATTTTATAAACTGAATCCGACTTTTTAGGCCTATAATAATTATTTTCGATTTTTTATTATTAATAAATGAAATGGGCGGGATTTTTGTTTTTAGGGTAAAATTGGAATGAAAATTTGGTTAATTAAAAGCCTGGACATTTACAAAAGTTTTACCAAACGTTGGACAAAACCAAAATACTAAACCGGATTAGATACTACATTAACCCAAATTAATATCCCACCAATTAGTCTAGTCTATATCACTTAGTGGATTTAGAATTTGACTTTCTCAAATGAAAATATTAAAGCTATGAAATGACATGTCTCATTTCAGGATTTAGGTAAGCACGATGCAATCCATACATAGTGACCTTGAGGTAGAAGAGGTTAAATGGGTTGTTCTTACATTGTCTCTAAAGGTGCACTAGTCAATTCAGTATCTTTGGAAGATACACTGGAAGAACTATAGAGTTCCTAACTTTCTATGCCTCGTAACCAGACATCATAGATTCTTCCAACAATCATACTAGGATTAATATTATGTTGATCTTTAAATTGCGAATATTTCATTTGAACCAAACCATGAAGAGTTTGTTCACGCAAATCTATATTTGGCTCTTCATATATTGTTAGGTTTGATTAAGGACTAAAACTATTTAATATCATAAATCTTCAAACAAACGAAAAAAAGAATGAATGAACGTTTCAACTTTTATTAATTTAATCAACAATTACAATAAGAATTTATTACATCAATATGTAAATAAATAATTTTCTTGTGGGCATCTATGCCAACAATAGTCGGTACGGAAGAATGCAGTGATGATACTAGCTACCTGGGAAGCCCATTATTTGTTGGGAAAAGCAAATCTCAGAGTTTTGAATATTTGACGAATAAGATCCACAACAAGCTTGAAGATTGGATGCAAAAAACTCTTTCAAGAGCTGTCATAATCACATTGATTAAATCTATAATTCAAGGTATGGCCACATATTCAATGTCCACTTAAAATTCCTAAAACATTCGACTATTGGAAATGGATTGGACACTCTACTACACAAGGACAAGTGTATCTCGAATAGACTCATTCAGCAAAATCACCATACAATCATAAATGAAGATGCAAAGGTCAGTTTTCTATCCATTACAGGTACAAACATATGAGATCGGAGGTAAATCTATGACAAGTTTGACACAGAGAAATGTAAAGAAATTTTGAGAATTAATCCTCTGCCGAAAGATAGAAGGGACATCGAGTATGGATCCCCACAACCACAGACAAATTCAACATCAAATTAGCTTATCAAAACGAGCTACTTTTGATTCAAGAGACTCTGTCTCGGACAAAATAGGAGCCCAAACTCAATCAAAGGTACACATTTGTTGGAATAGGTCTAGCGTTAAGAAAAATTATCATTAATCATATAAATGGCGGAATATAAAATTTCTTTACAAGTAAACAATTTTACTAACCTAGGCAAAGTGCATGAACATGTTATAAATTAAAAACATTAAAGTGCTTGAATACTAACTTTTCGTGTACCTTTAATTTGAAGCGTCTTGAGAAAGGTTGATCTTCTTCCTTGGCTCGATTCTTTCACGTCTAATGTAGAACTCGAGTAATCTAAGGTTTCTATTACAAGAGTCTATAGAGATTTGAAGGATTTGTGTGTGGGCACAATTAAACACAATAGCTCAAGAAAAAATCTACGAGCTAGATAGCTAATTAACCCTAAGTCTAATAATGACTTAGGTGCCAAAATAAAGAAGTATTTTAGAGAGAGAGGGAGAAAATGCTCGGCCAAAAACAAGAGAGAAATAGAATGAAGCTTATTTTTTTCACATCTCTATGTGAGCCTCTATTTAAGGAGAAGAAAAAACTATAAAAATCAATTATGCATTCATGAAAGAATAATTCATTCATGACACAATATTTGATTTTCTCTTCCCCTTTCTCTTCTAATATGGCCGGCCATCTCAAGGTCACGAGGGAGGAAATTTGTTTCCTCACTTAGGTTATTTATTTCCTTCTCAGAGAAATTCATTTCCTATTTTCCTTTTGGGTAATTATATTAATAATTAAAGGGAAATAATTATCTCCTCCTTTCATGTATCTTGGCCGAATTCTATAGCTAGGGAAGGGGCATCTAGATACTTCATTATTTCTTTTAATACAATTCTTAAAATAACCATTGTAGAATTATTATTACACAAATAATGAAATTAATTTCATATGCCTCAAACGACTTTTCGGCTTCAGAATATAATTTGTATTTTCATCATATGAAAATATTCAAAATCTTATTTTGACATTCACATCATTTTATGTCCATGTGGACAAAAATACCCTTTAGACATTTTCCGAGAAAAAATCTAGTTCAACATCTCAATTTATTTTGATTTAGCTTTCAGTTTAACAATCCTACTCTAATGACCTTGAATAGTGACCTTATGGATCCAAATGAATAAAGCTTGAACTTCTATACTCGGACTCAAAAGTTCACAAACGTTTTCCGAGTATTAGCTTAATGTCAACTGACTCCACTAAAGAGTTGACACTGAGAATCTCTCGGTTCAAATGAATTTATTTTCTACTCAAATTCAACTTAATTATACTGAGTGGATCCATTGAATGTTATCAATTATTACTCTTCATGAATATCATCAACTAGATGGGATTTATAAAATTACCATTTTACCCTTCTAGTTGTTATTTCTTCAACTCCTTTCTTACTTGTGGATAAGTTAGAAACAATGTATTGACGAGGAGCTAACAAGTCACATTGTTTCATCCAAATAAAGTCGCTACTTAATTTTGGATACCGCGCGTTCATTTATTCACAATCCAAGTAATAAAGCATGAGGTGTTATGCATTGCATTTCAGCAATCTTGTACATGAATTCCTTATCTATTAGAACTTCACAAAGCTGGTTTAATGACATCTTCATAACTTAATATCTCACCAATTGGTCTAGTCTAGATCACTCAGTGGACCTAGAATTTGATTTTCTCAAATGAGAATATTGAAGTTGTGAAATGACATGTCTCATTTCAGAATTTAGGTAAGCATGATGCAATTCATACGTAGTGACCTTGAAACAGGAGAGATTAAATGGTTTGTTCTTACATTATCTCTAAAGGTGCAATGGTCAATTCAGTATCTTCGAAAGATACATTGGAATAACTATAGAGTTCCTAACTCGTTATGCCTCATAATCAGACATCATACATTCTTCCAAAAATCATACTAGGATCAATAGTCCGTTGATCTTTAGATTGTCAATATATTATTTTAACCAAACTATGAAGAGTTTGTTCACGCAAACTACATTTGTCTCTTCATAGATTGTTAGGTTTGATTAAGGACCATAAGACTATTGAATATCCTAAATCTTCACTCAAACTAAAAATGAATGAATGAACGTTTCAACTTTTATTAACTTAATCAGAAAATTACAATAAGGACTTTATGAAATATTTATATAATACATCAATATGTAAATAAACAATCTTCTTGTGGGCATCTCTGCCAACAACACTTACCTTATGGCCACTGGTGAAAAATTGTTTTCAGACTGCACGTAATCTAGCAAAGAAATTCTTCAAGAGAACGAAGAATTCAACTCCTCGAGTCAACAACACCTCAACCTTTTCATCAAAGAAACAATCGCCATCTTATATACCATCTAGATATTCATAAATGCGAGGATTTTTAGAGTTACAGTTTCTAACTTGGATTATATGCCGTTAACACTTAAAAATTGTTCGAATGACATAGAGCACAGTGAAAATCAAACTGTTGGAGCGGAACCGACGACTCAGAAAGAACATTATTTTTGGGAATTCCCTAAGGTCAGAACAATCAAATTAAACGCGATGTAGCCTTGAAAAACAACCAAGCTGCTGTAGGACTTATCGCTCGAGACCATCATGGGGCAAGGATATGGTGTTGGGTGGATCAATTTCAGGCGAAGAGTGTCGTTGAGGCTGAATTGAAAATTATGTTCTTATCTTCAAAATTGAGCTTATTTTGCAGGTATTCATCAATCATCATAGAGGGAGACTACAAGTCTTTGATGGATGCTGCTCAATCGGGTGGAGATTGCCCGGATCGGTCATTAACCCTAGAGTTTGATCATCTCTTAGATATTAGTGGTAAATTTGGAAAATGTATGTTTAATTGGGTTAGAAAAAACAAGAATGAATTGGCTAATAGTTTGGCTAAATGGGCTTTAGTTGTGAATGTTTCTGGTATGATTACCGAAAGAGAAATCCCGCTCTTTGTGCGGGAACTAATTTACAGTGAAGGAAATATATTATCACGGGGCAGTATTTCCCTTTGTCACACCTAATCAGGGGTCGAGAAGTTTTAACGAGGTCTTAATTTTCAAAAATATAAATTAGAGAGATAGCCCAATAGCTCATGCACCGTCCCTTTTTAAAGACGTAGCTTATATTTTATTTTATTAAGAAAATAATGCACCAAATTTGAAATGTAAATATTTCAAAAACTATTTTCTCCATTTAACTGAATATTAAATTAAAGTAACTTTACTAGTAAACGAATTTGTTATATATATCTGAAAATTTCCAGATTTAATTGTGAAGAGTTAGAAAAAAAATCAAGAGACACACCAAATCGATATAAGTTTATATTGAAGCTGAAAAATAACATTTATCGTGTAAATTATATAAGTCAAAAGATGGTAACCAATCTAAAATCTAAATAGTAAATTACATGAACTCTTCTGATAAATTACGAGAAGCGTAATAAAGTTCTAAAGAGCAATTATCTGAATTGAGTTTGTAATTAATAAGAATTAATTTGAGGAAACAATATATGAATTTGGTAACTAAACCATAACCGCCCAATAATTAAATTAACTCTTTTATTAAGTTAATTTATTTCACAAACGTGAAAATTTTCAAACGTAATTATGAGAGTTGAGAAGAAAAATATACTTTACAATTCGACATGATGATATAATTAACCTGCAAGTGAGTTATTTTTTCGTCTATTCAATTTGAGTCGAATAATTAATGCATTTGAAAACAAAACCGCTAATGTAAATAAAATAAAAATGTGCAGTTAAGTGATATAATGAACTAAAATAACTAACTAAAGGAAATGAAAATCTTCAATGCAATCGTAGGAGAAATAATGAATTTGAATGATAAACAAAAAGTTCTTCCTGATTTACTAAAGAAAAACTTAGACATTAGTTCCTTTTAACTGAAAGCGTGTAGTATTACCAAAATTATATTCTAAATACCCAGTTTACTAACTTTTTAAAAGACTTCAAAATTGTGAACTAATTAATATTTTAGTGATATTTGACAGTTAGTCAATTCATCATGCAATAAGAAAGAATTACCCGTATCTTTTCTCTTTCATTAGTAAAAAGTAAACTAAATGAAAATAATTCATTTATATCAAAATAAAAGAAAAGTTGCCCAAAATATGTTTTACTTTCATATTCTTTCTCATTTTCTTTAATATTTCTCAAAGTGCCACTAAAAAACATAAACTGTTATTTACTCTTTACCTTTTGTTTTAACATTTTCATCAAAATTCTTAATTAGTCTCGATTAATTCAAGAATAATTAAAAATATTATCTAAAAATTTGACTATTCGAAATTCGGTCTATCATTTTCTTAGGAGTAATTATATTTTTTTAATTAATCAAAATTAATTATAAATCTGGATAAAAATGTAAAAAAAAATTCTAATTTTTAACTAGTATAGCTTCACAAACATATGAGACTTTTAATTTAACCAACGTCTCGTAAAATTGGCGTTAATGGTCAGGCCCGAGTTTAACACGAAAATTTGATCATTTTGACCAAATTTCGTTCTTGTTTATACCATTGTCAAGTTAGATAATATATTAAAAAGACTTACACGATAATTACGGGTGCAATTACTGCACCTATTAATCACATTCATCAATAACCAAAATTCGAACAAAAGATTTAGAGTAAATCAAATCTAATTAAGTGCGTCTTTTAAGTTCATTTAAACATCTTAGAAAAAGAAAATCAAAGCTCTCTCTAAAAAATCTAAAAATTATCTCTAACAAACCTTAAAACCACCGCATAATGCAAAATTCAAGGTGTTGATTTACGCTACTTTCACAAAGCTCAACAGCTTTCTCGACGAAGCGTCTCAAGTTTAAGGTACGTGACAACTCGTTTTTTATTTTGAAAAAAAAAATTAGAAAGTACTAAATTTTATTTAAAACCAGTGTCATTGTAATCGATAATTTTTTCCAACTATTCGACCAATGGTCATGTATTTTTTGGTAATTGTTTAACGAAAACGTTTCGTTTTTAAATATGTTGGAAATAGTAATTCGAATTTAATTTAATTTTTGTTTTCGATGAACTGTATATATTCGGCCATTAATCGTGTATTTCTGATAATCATTAGTCAACATATTTTCTTTGTTTCATTTTCTTTTAATTTATTTATCTTCGATTAGATGAATAAGTTTTCCATGTGTTTTACAATGTTTTCTCATTATCAGTTACAATTATTTTCTTAACATTAATTTTGGTACTTTTGGTTGGAAATATTAATAAATGAAACGTTATTAAAATAAAATTTTACAAATTAAATTTCATATTGTTTGTTGTTATTTTTGTTCTTTTTCAAGCTCTGTTTTGATTTGTTTAAGGTGTAAATTATTGTTAATATCGATAACCTAAAATTGATGACTCCATCAACAAACTCGAAATGATTTACGTTATCATTGTACTCTAAGTCTTCATCAACTTGAGAAAATGCTCAAAAATTGTTCGAAATTCCTAGAAAATGAGAGTTTTGAATATACATAAATGAAAATAAAATTATGATTTAATTTGAGAGAGCTAGAGAACAAGTAATCAATTGCCGGAATAATAGAATAAATAAAGTGATAATTTTATTTCCTAGATCTTACAACATTATAGGAACTAAATCCTTGAATTAATAAAGTTAAAATCGCCGGAATTGAATTAAAATTAGAAGAATTGCTCTATTTATGCCAAACTAAACCTTGCAATTACAAATTACCCAATCTTTTACATACGTTAGAAAAATACTCATTCGGTCATACATGGCAGTTTTTATAGAAGGTGCAATTCAAGTTATGCCCTATTTTAATTAAATTTTCAGAAGTTACCAAATATCAAATATTAAAGCAAATTAGCCTAAAATTAAGGATTCTCGAGACTAATTTCCAATTTTCAGATTTGAAATAGTTAATTAATGAATTTCATTAATAATTGAAATAGTCAATTAAACAATTAACGATTTTTTGTTGATTTCATTTTAACTTAAATATATTTCATTCATGTATCGGTTTTGATAGTAATTATCGTTTAAATACTACTAATCCGGTTAGAAATTAATGTTAAAGTATACTCGTCCATATGAAATACTAGTTAGTTTTCATTAATGTTTTTTTTCAGAAACAACAATCAATTAAATCATATTCCTTGATTTCATGAATTTATTTTAGAAGTTGTTATTGTTTATATACTTAATTGATATTTTCTTTATATATATATATATATATATATATAATTAAAACACGCAATAATTCATTTTCAAATCAGACGAATATAATCTTGAATTTTGAAACTTATTTTTTTTTATTTCGCTACTTCAGTTCTGATAATTGATATTAAAATTAAAAAGATTATGTGTTAAATTCGGTTAATTTGTTTTACCGACGTATACTTGTAGTACATTACAAATTAAACTATCGTATTTTGGTAGTTTTAATTGATATAGTATTTTATTCCTTTTTTATTTAAAGTTATTAATTCAAATAAATCTAAATCGATATTAATATTATATTTATTTCCGATTCTGTTTAATATAAAATATTTTTGTAGTTTAAAAACTAAATGTTTTCTTCATCTTACCTAAATTGTTTCCCATAAATTCGATATTTACTAGTTATAACTCGAAATCATCACACCTGAGAATAATAATCTTGAGAAAGTTTGATTTTTTTTTTTTTGTAATTTAAGTATGCTGACTGAATGCTGCAGTTTTAATAATTGCAGTGTATTCACAGTTTTGTGTTTCAATTCTAAACCATGTCTGAAACCAGTCCTCATCCAGATTCTCTTACTATTGAACCATCTAAACTAAAGAATGAATATGTTTTGTATGGCGATCAAGATGTTGACCAGTTTCCCCAAACCATGGAATTGAGCGTCAATAATTTATTTTTTAATAAGAGGTGTTCGCTAGATGCGTGTCATATAATGGTTATTCGAAATAATTTCCAATTTTTTGCAATTAGATCCGATCAGTTTCGATATACTATTGTATGCAAGGATATAAGTTGTACTTGGATCCAACATTTTTGGAATTAAATCTATTGTCAACAACCATACATCTCATGAGAAGGTCTCTTCAGCTAAGCATAGTTAGTGTTCATCCTCCCTGATCAATAGGTTTATTAAACCTGAATTTATTGGATTCGAGTTCGGACTCATTCAAACCAAAGACCGTCATGGAAATAATGCGTAATAGATTTAAGGTTGAAGTCAGCTATTTCAAAGTTTGAAAATGTCGTAATCAGGTTTTGACATGGATTCAGGGAAGTTTTAAACAGTTGTCCACATTAAATAAATCATAAAAATATACCGTGAGAGTCGCTTGAAATTATCATACACAAGTCTATTTCAGTCTTGTATAAACCAACTTCCTAGATTTTCCGACCGCGTCTTCATCATCGTGTATTTGACCTTCAGTCTAAGAAAAATCGAGAGAATATATAAACTAAAGTGGAGAAACGAGAGAGAGAGGGTGAACTCGACCATGAACATTAGTGGAGGTTTTAGCATTTAAATTGGAAAAATACTGAGATAGTCGATTGCAGAGAGAGAAAGGAGAGAATCTATTTGCAGAGAGAGAGAGAGATAATAGAGTATATTTCAAATAGAAAGAGAAGAGAGGAGAGAGTATAGTTTCGGTGGTTGAGAGAGAGAATAGAGGTTGGTGTTGAAAAGGCTCAAAGTTTAAGAGATTTGATTTAGTATATAACGATTTCAAGTATTAATTTCTCCCGCCCAAATATAATACTCCATTAATTTTCTCATTATTTTTAAAATATCAGGCCTATTAATTGGAAAGAGAATGTTTGAATGCTTTCTATTTAAAATCCGGCTTTAATATTGCCAATGTTTGAATGCTTTCTACTTAAAATCCGGCTTTAATATTGTTAATTTCTAGAAATTATTGTTTCGGAAACTAATTAACCGAAAGGGTATATTAGTCCTTTAATTCTCATTAATTTCTTTATTTGGGTATTGACCAAAATTGTTAAAAAGCTAGACATTTTGCAAACTCAATACTATAGAAGGAGATATAGCTCTTTATCTCTTAAAATTATCTTTCTAGCTTAAATCAACTTACAAATTCGTGGTAAACTTAAAATTCAAAATTGGCCGAAAAGGGTAATTTAGTAAACGAACATAGTTAAGTAGTTTGGCACTTAAGCACCTGGACCATTATCGTATAAAATAATTTTTAATTTATGATAAATTACAGTAACTTACAATAAGTTCATATCTTTGCGAGCTTGAGAAAATGAGATTTAATTCGAAAGAGATAGAAGAAGCAGTAACTAATTAGTCGGAATGTTATCAATAAAAAATAAATAAAATTATAGGAACTAAATCATTGACTTTCCAATTTTAAACTGGCAGAATTGAATAACATTGACTTCTTAAAATAAATCTCAAATCGTGTACAAATGAAATTCAAAATTCGATCTAAAAAAATTCAAATTTTGGCCGAAAGGGAAAATAAGTAAACAAACACAGTTAATTAATGTGACACAAAAACGCTAAAAACATTAACACAAGTTTAACGAGACGTTGACCATATTAAAAATGAGGTACCAAACGCTGACCATTTCGCTAATTTTTTAATAAAAAAATGTGACAAAAACAGGAAACGATGATATATATGATAATCCTCATAATAAGAGGTTTTAGATTATAAATTAAGTTTTATTAGTTTCAAATATAAATTAGGTTATTAACAAAAAAAGGAAATTGTCCAATGTGTCCCATATTTTCGTGTTTGTTTATCTCCGCTTTGTCACTAAAAATGTAAAAAAAAAAAAAAACTATTTATTATTTCATTTTTTTACATTTTAATCTCAACCTTTAACTAGTCTTTTGATTAGTTAAAAAGATAATTTAACAAATATAAAAAATAATTATTCAAAACTCGACCATCATCTCCTCCCTGAATATTTACATTCTTTATATGTTTTAATTGGAAAAATAATTTTAAAAAAAATGAAAAAATATATAAAAATAAGTGATATTTTAAGCAATTTCTCAAAAAAAATATTAGTATAAATCATGTGGTACGCAAGGAGAATGATTAAAAATAAAAAGATTAAAACATGTGACAAGACAAGTTGATGTTTGAACATATTTAATTAGTTATAAATCTGTGAAAAAACTATTTTGGATTTAAGAGGGAAGGAAATTTATCTCAATAGAAACAAAGCTAGGTTAACCTAAAAAAAAAAAACGAGGGTAGAGTGGTACCAAAAAAATATGAAATATTTATATAATATAAATAAAATCTATGCTAATTTTTTTAGGATCCGTAGTCGGTGCTACAAAATATCAAAAAACTTCTCATATATGGCGGAGGAAAATTGAGGTTACATAAATATAAATATAAAACAGAAACCACCGCTAAGAAAATGAAATACAGATAAACTCAATAAACAAACGAGTTCTAGGTTTCCGTACAGAACCCCAACTCGTGATCATCGACTTTAATGACGTCTTACGAATAAAGCGGATTGAACTCACCCAAGTCGAATTCGAGTGATGGTTAACCGCATAACGCGCTAGATTATGCGTCACGAAATTAGATATACGATAAATATGCAAAAGGCGAAACTTCTCAAACTTCTTTACCTCTTTGAAAATCTGGTGCAAAATAGTCTCAATTTCTGTCGCTGGCGTCACGTCCTTCTCGACCGACTTTATCACCTTCAAGCAGTCAGATTAAATTTACGCTCTCTTTCCACCACCGAACGTTTAGAACATATAAGAAGAGAATAGCAAGTTCGCAATATATATTTATAATATTTAATGTTGTAAAACGTATGTAATGAGATTTATTAAAGTTTTTAATTAGAAGAATTAGTGTAAACGAAAGCAGATGCGAGAAGAGGTTAATGAGTTAAGAGATCCAAAACAAACGTCAAAGCCCCCAATAAGCTAAAACCCCAGCAACCTAAACAGTCGGAGCGAAAAGCGGTTTGCTTTCTTTCTCAATCCGAACATGAAGGCTCTTAGAGCTCTCCGAGCCCTCAAAGCTGTCTCTTCTAGCCCCCGCAGCGTTCCCTCAAATTCTCGTCCGTCGCACAGATGCTTCGCGGCTCAGAGCCAAGAAGCCGATTCCGGCGCCCCCAACTTCTCCGACGCCGAGACCGCTCCGGAGTCTGTGTACGACAGCTCACACTTCGCCTTGCCGGATTCGGCCAAAGCTTCGGCGCCGAAGTGGGACGTGAAGTACAGAGCGAGAGCGGAGGAGGCGGTGTTCGGGAGCAAAGCTCCGAAGGTGACGGAGGAGGAGCGCCGGAGAGTCCTCGCGAAGGCGCTTCTGGTGGCGGCACTCGAAGAGGCGGACGAAGAGGGAGGAGACGGCGCTCCGGTGAAGGAGGAGGATCAGAGGTCTCTCTCCGTCGGAATCGTCGGTGCTCCCAATGCCGGGAAATCGGCCTTGACCAATAACATGGTTTGTTTCTCGGACTACTTGATCAGGAATTTTGTTTCTCTGTGTGCTTTCTGGTCGAGTTTTGATTCGACCGAGACAAGAGAATCTTTTATGTGTTATGCCTGTGTGTGAAGTTAGTTTATTACTATCAAGTAAAACTATTGCTGGTTGTCTTTCATCAATTTGGTTTTTACGAGAAATTTGTTTTCTTCTTCTATCAAATTTGGAATCTTTGTGAAGTGTTTGTTAAGCTGCGTGAATGACGAGCTCATATTGAGTTCATAGTCCAACTTATTGTTTTAAGCTTAGGACAAGGAAGATTATAGTTCCACCTATACTCTTATCCAACTAGAATAAAGAGTGTTGTTAATCCTTGATTGACCAGCTAAGAATTGGTAGATAAAACATGTTGCTCTCCTAAAAATAGTATATTCCCTCCTCTTAAAAATTCTTGTTAGGGTGATTAATTCAAGTTTTAATACTCCTTATTTCCTTTTCACCACAGCTAAGATGCCTCTGACGGACCTATTTTAATTGCCAGCGTTGATTTGTTTTTTGCTGGAAGAGCGCTGATTCAGACTTGCATGTGTTATTCTGGTTTTATTAGTGATGCTCAGTTACATGTTTTTCACTTGAGTTCACTGAAGTTGGACTTCAATATTTTATTTCCAATAATTACAATTATATGATACGTTCCATTTTATTTTTGAAGTTTATGAACTAGCCAAATGGGTAATCTATCGTACAAACAGCCTTTTCTTATTGTAGAATTTTGTTGATTTAGGTTGGAACAAAAGTTGCAGCTGTTTCCCGAAAGACAAACACCACAACTCATGAAGTCTTGGGAGTCATGACTAAAGGAAATACGCAAGTTGTTAGTACTCTGCTTTAGTGCGTTGACTATTCCGTTGCATTTCTTATTTACTTTTTTTTTTTTTTTTATGATACTTTTCTTAGTAGATGCGTAATTGCATACACTATGTAACCGGTAATACTCTGACTGAGTATGTTTGTAGTGTTTCTTTGACACCCCAGGGCTCTCATTAACAAACAGTGGAACACCACACAGGGATGTAAAGGCTCGAGTAGAAAGTGCTTGGAGCTCAGTTAATTTATATGACGTGCTTATTGTTATCTTTGATGTTCATAGACACATAACAAGGTTTTCATTTCTTTTCTTTTTTCTCAACCTACAACTATGTATGAATGACTTTGTGTCATCAAATCTTGTTTTTTAATTTGTTCATTTCAACTTTGAAACTTGCAGGCCAGATTCAAGAGTCATAGCATTGGTCAAGAAAATGGGATCAAAGACGCAAGCTACACAGAAGAGAGTCTTGTGTTTAAATAAGGTTGACTTAGTTGAAAATAAGAAAGACTTGTTAAAGGTGGCCAAGCAATTCCAAAATCTTCCTGGTTATGATAAGTACGACTTTCTTTTTTTATCGATTTTCCCTATTATTTTTTTCCTTGATCACTGTGCTTAGGCTAGGTTTTAATTATATTTTATCATATGGATTTCTTTCTTGCAGATACTTCATGATATCAGGGCTCAAGGGTTCTGGAGTTAAAGATCTCTCTCAATATCTTACGGATCAGGTACGTGACACCTCTCTATGCCCACCGATATCTACCTAAATGCCTCTTAACTGGATTTATAATGTTACATTAATTCCTTGGTATGTTTCTACTGAATTCTAGTTATAATTTAAAATACTTTGACAGATAATTCTTCCAAACTACCGCAATATTGAGTTGCCCAAGACCAATGTTTTAAATTCTGCTCAATATTTCCTTTTTATTCTTTCTATTCTTACTTTCTAGTTATAGTATTTTACACCTGAACTTATTTGTATGAGTTATGTTTAGGCAGTAAAAAGACCGTGGGACGAAGATCCACATGTCATGAGTGAGGAAGTTATGAAGACAATTGCATTGGAAGTAGTCCGTGAGAGGTTGTTAGACCATGTTCACCAGGTGAGCTTGTCCTGTGTCTTACTTTCTACGCTTCCACTATCATTTTCTGTTGCAGAAACGCTCTTTTTCCATACAACTGTGAGGTCAAACCGAAGCATTATGCTCGTTTCAGGAAGTCCCGTACGGCATTGAACATCGTTTGGTAGATTGGAAAGAATTACGAAATGGGTCAATTAGGATTGAGCAAATTCTTACTGTTCCCAAACAAAGCCAGCGCATGATTCTCATTGGAAAGAATGGTTCGAAAATAGGGTAACCTACTTAAACTCCTTCAGCTTTATGATTTTGTATGTGTTTTTTACAGGACCCGTGTTGATTAACATTTAAATAAATATTTATTGGTAAGAAACTTGATAATTTTGTGATAGGATTCAGGATAGTTTCGTACGCTAACCCCTAGGATTCTCAATAAACCCAGTTCTCACAAGTGTAAATATAATAGAATAACTAGCTGAATAATTATCCATTTTCATGACCTACTAATACTAGAATTGTTCGAATTGTCTTGTAGTATTTTCTGTAATTATGCAGTTATGTTGGCTGTGAGTCGTGACAGCAGATCCCTGTATATCAGATTTGATTCGTCAGACTTTAGGGCTGTTTCTCTTCCCGATATTAGTCCCTTACTAAATGAAAACTTTATTCGTTTAATAAAGAACTGACTGAAGTAAAATTAATATAATGAGAATGTGATTACAATTTTATCAGATTACTAAATGAAAACTTCATTCGTTTAATAAAGAACTGACAGAAGTAAAATTAATTTAATGAGAATGTGATTACAATTTTAACCAGATTACACCAAATCATCCTACAATTTAAGGAATAGGCCGATCCTCCCGGTACAGTATTTTTTTTAAGGCAGCTTTGCTGCGGGTGGGCTTCGAACCCACGGCCTCTTAACTGGAAATCATGTGGTATTACTACTAGGCTATCCTAGCTACCACTCCCGGTACAATATTTACTCTATATTTAGCTCAACTAGCTTATATATATCATTCTGAGAAAGAAAAAATACTAGTTAACTGAGAAAAACTGCCTGATATTCTCCATCTCCCTGACATGAGTTCACATCTGTTTCTCGAAACAGGAAAATTGGCATGGAGGCTAATGAGGAGCTAAGATCGATATACAATAAAGAGGTTCATCTGATACTACAGGTTAAATGCAAACGACCTTAAGCGAGGAATGTCTCATGTTGTGATCCGCAACTGTATATAGAAAGACAAACTACAATGGAGACGCTGGCTGTGATTTTCTCGATGATACACTTCGACACGGCCAAATGCAGTTTAGTACTTTTATGCAGTGACTTACAGAGCATTTTAGTTCCACATTTGGGATGTGTAGGAAAAAAAATAACATGGAAAGAAGCAAGAAAAAAGAGTGAAAACCGGTACCTTCTTCTCCGTGATGCTACACAAATTCTTTCTTCACTTTAGTCTAAGAATTTTGTTTTATTCTCATGTTTACTTTTTTAGCTCTTTTGTAGTTTTGTTATCTGTACCGATCTCATTATACCCATGTATGATCGTGGAGAATAAAAACATTTCTTTTTAGGGTCATTTTGATGGATACCCATGTAAACTGTGTAATTTGGTTATACTTAAGGTTTGGTTAATACGTTGAAAATAATCGGTCAAATTCGTTTACAAAATTTAAGAGATAAATAGACTCCAAAATAATTTCTCGTCCGTGATAAATTAATTAAAAAATAATAATAAATAAGGCAATTAATGTACCGCCCATTATCAATTTATTATAAAAAAAAATCGAAAAACGAGGAAAAAAAAAAGCCACAGCTCGACCGAAGAAAACGTAAACCCGAAAAAGAACGTTTAAGTCGATAGATCAACATTGTAAAAATAGCTTTAATAAATCGTAAACTCGAAAAAAGTCACAGCTCGACAGTGTAAAAATAGTGTTAATAAATCGTAAATCCGAAAAAACCACAGCTCGACAGTGTAAAAATAGCGTTAATAAATCGTAAACCCGAAAAAAGCCACAACTCGACAGTGTAAATATTAACGGAAATAAAACATAAACATAAATGCGTACCAGATTCTTGCACCGAAAAATCATCTTCATCAAACAACCCCATTACTCTCGAATTCTTTGTTTCCGATTAAAACTGAAAGTATGATGGTTAATATCCAGTTTTGGCCGGCAAAAATTGAGAGAGTAAATAATTTTAGGTAATTAATATAAATAAGAGATAATGTTTCCTTTAAAAGAGGATCCTAACTAATTATGATATTTAAACTTGATTGGATAATTAATATAATATATCGGAATAAAAATTTGGTCAACCCACGAATTATGTTGATTTAAAATTTGAATTCTAAATTTGAAATCAATTTTTTAAAAAAGTATTTCGAAAATAAATTGGGCAAAAAGGGTTTTGATTTGTTCATGTGATGTAAACGAATCTGAATGGCTATTTTCAATTAATTAACCAAATATTTGATATATCTAAATCATAAACGTATTATAGGACTATAGAGCCAATTTTTTTCTTCTTTTACGTTCTTGCAATGCTAATTTTTGTCAATAAATAAGTCCAGTTAGGTAACAGAGACGAAAACACTCAGGATTGCTTTGATCTAGGCCGGACATATAATAGCATATCAGTCAATGTGAGCTAGATGAACATAAAGAGATTTCTTCCGACACAGCTCTTCGATACTCGACATTAGTCTAATTGCTCTTGTGAAGTGGGGTTTAAGTTTTGCTCAAGCTTCGTGAGAGGGGAACTTAGGTTAGAGAGGCAGACTTTTATTGAGTTTAAATTTGGGTCAATTAGCAAAATACTCATATATAGAATTATGAATTTTATTTTATCCAATGTTTGATAAATTTTTTTGTAAAACTCATTGGGTTTTGTTAACGAAATTCTTTTAGACTAGTTTAACCTGATTTACTAAACAAAAAAAAAATAACTTGTTCAAAAAACGAAGTTCGAGGGGCTTATTGAGAAAATTCAAACATCAAGGGGCACATAATTACAAAAAATAAATTCGAGGAACTTACTGAGAAAATCAAACATCAATGGGAGAACCTGGACAAGTGCCATGGTTCAGGGAGATTTATGTAAATTATCCTAAAAATTAGTACGTACGCAAGATCGTACGGAATTGAATCAGCCGGATTTTGAAGAATGTAATACAATATATTTTCGGGATTGAAACCAAAAGTTCTCATGTTTACGTCAGACCGTGTATTTATACTCTTCCTGGCTAATTTGAATTTCCTTTTTCTTTAGTAGATTTCTCATTATCGTTAAAGTCCACTACTCCATCTCAAAGTTTTTATGCCGAGTACTGCTCCATCATTATGATCAAAGTTTTTATGCCGAGTACTGCTCCATCATAATCAGCCGCGTAGGCATCTTCGTCGAGCTCACTTATTTTGTCAATGGTTTAGATCACGTCTTCAGGGAGTTAATTTTTTTATTCCTAGCTTCTCGTCTCCTTGAGCTCGTGTATAGGGCCTTATGTGAACTATTTTATAACAAACAACACTTGTGACTGATGGTCTTATATTAAGTGGAGCCCACCATTCAATAGTCTAGGAGATGAAGTCCGACCATCAATAGTCAAGCTCCCAGTTTATTTAGCATGAACTAGCAAATAAACTTAGCGTAAAACATATATGTTACAACTATCAAGTTACCCACCACGCGTTATTGTAGTTGGTTACGTTTTCTTATTTCTTGACTTTGGTTTGTCGTCTCCATCCATTTGGAATCTGGGCTCTTTTACTTCAACTTCATTTTTATTTACGTATTTTTCACTCTCTTTTCTTTTTTGATTTTCTTTCCATTATTCCTTAAGTGCCATAGGTTTGATCTTGTAAAATCTGACTCATTTTCTCATTGAACGAAAGGTACGAAATAAATATGATTTAGCTATTGCGTGTTTGTTCAACCTCCATTCTTCTAGTATGTGTGCTCATATTTCTTTCCTCTCATGGTTTTTTTAATAGAAGTCAAACGAGACCTTCATTCTCATTAGACATATCCGCCAAAACCTCCTCTTGTAAATCGAGAGGGAGATAATCAATCCAAAATACAACCGAATCTAAAGTGATAGCTTTTTTAACAAGATTATGGGCTAAAGAGTTACAACAGGAAATGAAAACAAAGTCGCAACTAATAACACTAGTAAGAAGAGTTGCTATATTTGACAAGACTAGACCCGCCTTCGTAAGAGCTCCTGCTCGAGCATTAATGTTCTTCACCGCCACCTCGCATTAATGTTATTACACTTTATATTATCCTTTACTATTTTTCTTAGCAATCAAGGGGAGACTTAGTTGATTTTTCATTAAATTTTTACTTAGTAATTATTATCTTTGTCGCGAGTGTGAACTTAATTTTGGTTCAGACATTATCTGACGAAAAATGTTTTTGAAGTGCTTGCCTTACAAAATGAGCTTGATATAACTCGTCTTAATTGTTTTTAATGCAGGTTGGATGGTAACATGTCGACTAACATGCTCCATGATATGTTGTTTACCGTTATGCGTGGAAGTGAATTTCTAGCAAATTTCATGTTTCCCCATAATAATTTGCAAAAGATTTTCTAGTTTGGTTCTTCACACGTATATGGGTAAGCAATCCTAGATTGACTTTTGAAGATGCTGACTACTAAAAAACTCAAGTGTTTCCCTTTTTGTGATTTTAAGACTTGCACGATTAACTGATTGAAAAACTATTTGTTTGATGCATGTAGTGTAATAGTCTAATACATTTTTTGAGTGTTTGAGAATTGTTCAATTTTGTGATTTATGATTTAAGGACTGTAGATATTGACGGCTGAAAGTCCACACACTTCAAAAAAAAAAAGATGTGAAATTCAGAGTTCTAAATATTTGATTTGTAGTTCGAGTAATAAAAGAAAGAAAGAGAAAAAGACTGAGACCATTGTTTTATCATACGAGTCCAACTATGAGCTACTTCATCTGAGTTACTATTCTCCATGTCATTTATATTTCAGTGTGTCTTTTATATATCCATATTTGCATCACATCACACTGTCGCATTGATTAATTCTACTGCGACATGTTTTAACTTACTGGTTAAACAAAATTTCAATGATAAAAGCAACATGAATTATGTCATCCGATGAAAGCAAGAAGTGCTCCAAAATAGTCACCGGCGAGCAAGGCCCTTAATATTTTTTCCTTTTTGGGGTTGAATGGTGGGTATCGGATTGGGACATCGCCAGAGAAGCCTTTGTAAAGAACTGCCTTCTTATGGCTAAAACTGTCGAATGAGAATTTTCCGTGATACGATCCCATCCCACTTTCTCCTACTCCTCCAAAAGGTAAACCTTCAGCCGTCACCTGCCAATATGCAGATACATTTTTGTTGAGTTTGACCGTCAAACACATGAAAATAATAATGACTAATGTGCCAAATTCATTTTGTAAATTATTGTAGTGCTACTAGGCTCATTGATGCCAATATAATCATAGAACTCTATCTTCAATTTTTTACCACTTTAAAAATCTACCGTTTCTTTGTTAACCTTCAATGGAACCTTATCTTTTATATATTTATTTAATCTCATTCGATTCAATTAATTTTATATATTTAGTTTGAAGAACACATGACAAAAAAGGGAATTTCGACAACCATCTATTTGATATTTTCCCAGAATAATGTGAGTATGAAGAAACTCACATGTAATACTGTATCATTAATGAGCATTCCTCCAGAAGATACATTATGCACGTAGTCTTCCTTCAGCTTGTCATTGTTGGTGAAAAGATACGCCGCGAGGGGCTTTTCTTTCGAGTTTATGACGTCAAAACTATCTTCTATCTTCTCAACCTGCAACAAACAAATAAACGATATGCATGACTATTATCTAGGCAATGGTTTTAAAGTTATTTTAATTCTATTATTAACGATACAAACCGTGACAATAGGCATTAATGGCCCAAAGATCTCCTCATTCATGATCTGTTTGTCTCCTGGGACGTTCAATAACACAGTTGGTGCAATCCTTCTGCAATGATTTAATTTACTTATGATCTTCTTTGCTTAGTAGTTAGATGATGATGATTAATCAAGGGCAACAAAGATCATGTACACTGTTCTTGTAGGTATGTACTCACAGTTGGTCTACATCAGATTGCCCTCCCAGCACAATTTTGTCTGCGACGCCTTCTTCGTTTAAGAGCTTCAACAAGCGTTCAAATTGGGGTCTTCCAACTATGCGAGACATGTCTTTACTCGTCAGTGGGCTTTTTCCAAAGAATTTTTCCAATTCTTGTTTTAGGGCATCAATCTGTCATCAATACTAGATTAGTAGTTATCAGCAAAATAATATATCTTTTTCTGTTTGTTTGAGGAACAAAATAAATATAAGCATTCAGCTATATGAAGCTTAGCGTTGAATCATCAAACAGAAGTCTCGACGTTTAGTTGCAACTGACCAAATTATAGAACTCTACCATGATTAGAAAACGCAACATATTAATCCTGAGATTTTCCTCGACACTAACATGGTTGTGGAAAATTACCAGAAGAAGGGCAAGAAATGGAGTGTTCTTCAATCGGGTTTGCTTCAAATTAGTTCTTTTTTAAAATTTAATCTCACTCAAGGCTGGTCTTGTGCCAAAGTTTAACCCCCTTTTTTCAAATCAATTTTACAATGAAAATATAGTGATCTTGCCATTACTCAGTTTGAAAAGCCACTCACCAACTTGGGAGCGAAGTCTTTGGTTGTGATGATATAATCAACACCAATGCAAGCTTGTCCACTATTCAAAGTCCACTTGCCGGTTATTATTCTCCTGCAAGCAACCTAATTTCAACCTAAAAGAGTAAAACTAACAGCATGCATGTATACAAAGAAATTGCTATATACACATATAATGAGATTTTTTTTACCTGTATATCAATATCTGAATCAACCACAGCTGGGCATTTCCCACCGAGTTCTAAAATCACTGGTGTAAGGTGCTTTGCTGCAGCGGCCATCACAATCCGCCCCACTCTAGCACTTCCTACACATGTATGTAATTACTATGTATAGATACAATACCTACAAACATATAATATTCTAAAGAAACATAACCTAGTAATTCCTATAAGACACCAGATACTAGGATCATTGGTGTCTTTGGACACAAGAACTTGGGGCCACTGGGTTAGCCTTCCAGACACCACCGTTCTTAACAACAACAAAAAAGGGTGTCTTTGGCGAAACCCATGTACTACGTTTTGGTGGCTCTTTTTTCCAGGGGGCCAAAAATACTCGGCATAAATATCTTAGTGAATACCATTTCCTAAACTCTTGAACTTTTAGTCATTCAATTTCAATTTCACTCTACTTAATGACTTATCATTGATCAAAATAAATAAATAAAAACCTGTATATAATATCTTGTCCCACTTTTGCTCAAGCAATGCAGTTGTTTCAGGAATATCACCCTCAACAACTCTTACAGCAGAGTTGTCCAAATATTTCTCAACCAAATTTGATAGCAAATTTGACGTAGCCGGAGAGATCTCCGAAGGTTTTAGAACCACAGCATTGCCTGCTGAAATAGCCCCAATTACTGGATCCATAGACAGCACTGCAAAAAAACATAAACCAAGGACATTATCACTGAATTAAAAAATCTTGGGGCTGTACAAAGTAGTTGTGGTGGTGGGAAAATCCTTACAGAAAGGGAAATTCCATGTAGAGATGACCAAGACAACACCTAAAGGTTCGGACACGATTTGTGCTTTCGACGGAAATGTTGTGATTGAAGTTTTGACCTGGAAATACACGTAATGTCTATTTTGTAGAGGCGAAAGCAATAGAGAATACAAGCAACATTTATATGAAAGTTTACATTTTCCGGTTCCATCCAGCGTTTTAAGTCTCGCAGTGCATGGTCGCATGATGATTTCGCCTGAGAAACCTGCAGTGTTTACACAGACTGATTACTCTACAAATACAGTGATTAATAACAGGCCAATATTTCTAAAAACACATGGTGATGTATGTTTCTATATTACTCAATCAATTATGTTGATTTAAGTACTTCAAAATTTAAGTTTGTACCGAATTTTCAATCACAGATGTTCCATTCTGAGTTACAAGTTTTGAGCTTTAGAAGTTCAACACATGACTTGATTAACAAAGACTATAAAATGCTTAAAATTAATTTTTTCATTAGGGTCTGAACTTGTCCCTTTCAATCAACGATGACAAGTAAAAAAGCGATACCTCTGCAAGGAAAGCTTCAATCTCAGGCTTTCCGAGATCTCTGTACAGAGCTTCATAGATATCTTTCTCACACTCTACAAGCATCTTTTCTATACTTTTTAATTGCGCGACTCTCCACTCATAGCTCTTTGTTTTTCCCGAGCCATAGACTTGCCTGAGCTCGTTTACTAGCAAACCAGCTTCGTCCCCGCCAAACGTTTTCTTTTCACTTACTTCCTCGGTAACCGACAGAGTTGTGGAGCATCTGATCTTAGTACTAAGAGATGTCACACCAAATCAAATGAGAGGGAAAATATATTAATCATAAATATCACATTGTGAAGAGAATTAAGAGTGAATTACAATGATAACGGAGCCTCGGGGCAAGACAGCTTTTTACAATATTTGTTTCTCTGCAAGAGTTGAGTGAAACCTCTGCTTGATCTTCTGCTACTTAACAATCTGTATACACGCAAGTAAGCACTTAGTTGGAGGAATGAAATAAATGGCTATTGTAATGAACACGTTACTTCTAAGTTCTATTTACGCAGACGTTTATATTGTGTCAAAACGGCCAAAAGCTACAATATACGTGTGCTGTTTTCATTTGTGTATCAAAATGCCCAAACAATATAGATGGGCATTTACATGAACAGTTTATATTCAGGCCGTTTGATGGTTGATACCCATTACGAGATATAATATTAATGTATTAGGTAGATAATTATAATTCGGTACAATTAGATTTAAGATATAATACACAATTTTGGGTTGAAATAATTAAACAGAAAAACTCCATAGACGTGGACAGTTTTCACCGTGAAGAAAGACGTGCAAGAAAAAAGTTTACAGCAAACAAAAAGGAAACACCTTCATGCAACTTGAATTAAAAAAAATGAAAAGAAAAAGAAATGTCTGCAATAATGTCCAGTAGTAATACTGCTAAACGCAGAGTTGGAGAAAAAAAAATGTTAAAACCATCAATGAGAAAGAAAGAGAGTAAAAACCTACATGGGGTTTGTGTGTAGGAGTTGTATACAGAGGCCTTTCATGGTGTGAATCACCAGGTACAAAGCGAGAGAAGGTGATGAGCCGGAGTTATTGTCGTTAGATATTCTCTGGCTTATGGTGAGAGTTTGATCATTAATGCATCTCCCAAGTTCCGCGTGGATAACATGCGTGAATTGACACAAACGCAAACATAGTCAGACTAACCGTGTCAATTGTCTTTCCTTAGCCACACAAAAAGGCAAATGCGAGACTTGGTGCTTTATTTTGGAGATAATGTAAGACGCTCTTCATTGGTAGAAATAGAATAGAAGAGCTAGCTACGACGGGGTGATGTAGATACTTTTATCAAGTCCAAAGTTGTCACTTTCATTCATTTTGTACTGTGTTGTGTGACACTGTTGGAATCACATGTGCATGATTTCATCAGGAAAATATCTCACATGGTCTACTTTTCTTTAAGAAATATATTGTGTGACTACGAGTTCTAAAACGGATATTGACTGCATTTTACACTTCTAGTGAGCTTGGTTGTTTTTTTTTATCAACACAAGTGAGAATAATTGTTTAAAAAAGAAGTGAGAATAAATGTTTTTCTCAAGGAAACATCTGAGACAAATTTATCGCATAACGAATTTAAAAAGGGTATCCAAAAGACCAATGTGACCTAGAAATAAACATTTGAACTCGAGCCTAAGTTGGTCTTGACTCAAATGACAGCAGTTCCAATTCTCAAACGGCCAACAAATAAACCAACAAAGCAATAAGCCGAGTCAATGTTTACAAAGACAACTAAATCAAAAGAACTATGAAATAAATAAGTTAGTCGGACTTCTAATTCAGGGTTTGTAATGGAACAACACACACATGTATGACTGACTTGAGTGTATATGGCACCGTCCCCTAGCGCCAAATGAATTTCAATCGTGAAATATCGCCTTCTATTGTTTTGCTTTTAGGGTTGATCCGCACAGTAGGCCTGTTTCTGGGTGTGTGATCTAAAACGCCATCCGACCCGCGAGCCTGCTTTCTGATATCCGTCGGTCAATGGCTGCATCGATCGAGCTCATCTGATACATGAAACAACATTAGTGGATGGATAAAGACAAACGGGTATGAGCACCAAGCACTGGAGGAGAAAGAGATGAGAGAATATTATATGTACTCTTTAATCCTACTATAAGATATGCCAAACTTGTGAAAGAAGCTGACCTGGGCCAAGTCCGATTTCACTGTTCGATCATTAAATAAATAGCAATCGTGTAGTGAATAAGCGAAATTCTGGGTTTGTTGTGTAACACCCAAATCCTCACAGTTCAAAGTCAAGTGTATGGAGAAAAATGAATAAAAGATAAATCAAAGTTTTATAAGATCAAGCACAAAGTTTTCTTCTACTTTGTTTTTAGACTAAAAAAACAACTTTGCTACGAACTTGGTTAAAATACGTTCTGAGTAGATCACAGAAACTGCCAACCAAAAAATGTAATATAAAATACCTACTTGAATCTTTTGGTGCCCAAGATTTGATTGCATAGCTTGGAAACACGAGGATGGCAGTTAAAATTAGAACACCATGCCCATCAACCAATCGGGGTTTGTAGCATTGATGCTTAAAAAATGGTAATGTTTCATTATTCCTTCTGTTATATTGGTTTAGGACTTTTTAGTTCTGATAGTAAAATGAATACTCGAACAGAAATACCTCTATAAACAGGAAACGTGTAAAGAACTGAATCTGATGACATGAAACATTAACAGCCTACTCATGTGGTTAGAAATTATCTGAACTCCAAATAATGGAGAGGTAGTATAACTTACCTGGGTAGTTTCATCATGCACCTGATACTTTGTAATAGCCATTCGTCTTTCTTCCTGCAAAATAAATAAAAATTACATTATAAAGAGAAAGTTCATCATGATCAGCGTATACAGTATATATCGCAGCACCACAACGAGACATACCATAGACATTGCTTCATCATCCCAAACCAAATAGACTTCATTGTTAGCAGGTTGATGAGCTGGAGCTTTCTTTGTAATAACAGGTGGAGGTCCAATTGAAGGACCAGCTGTGTTTGGACCAGAGGCGTACGAGTGCGAGTTGGCTACTGGTACACCTGTAGATAAGTCAAGCAAGCAAATTAAATTAACTACCCGAAATAACAGAGAGAAAAAATGAGTTTGTCCAATTTAAGCGAGATCAATCGAAAATTGAGATTCTAAATATACGCACTTGGTACCGAAGTGTTACCTGATTGTGCATCAAAAGAGGGTTTATTTTCCAGTGCGGAGCCTGGCATTCTTGTAGCCGGAAAAGCCGGATTTTGAGTAGGTATATTGTTATTCCCTCCAACAGGGAATAAAGGCTGTGATACAGGACCTGTGGTCGCTGATCCAGGAGGAGCCATCTGAGCCATGGGGGGTCTTAAATTCTGCACCGGAAACAATGGCTGCTGAGCATATCCCAGTTGAGTGGGTGGAGTATGTGACACCGATGGAGGCTGTGGATACCATTGTTGGGGACGCGGCGGAATAGCCCATGCATTTGGAGGCATTGGCAATGCAGGGTTGTACCTGCCACAGGAAAGTTAATGTATATAAATACCGTACTCGAGAAGAAAATACACATATATATATGTAGAGGTATATTTTTACATTTGTTGCATCATCCCCACAGCAGGTCGGGCGTAAGAGGCTGCTCCGGGAACCATGGGACCAAGCGAGGGCAGTGCCACATCCAACTTTCCCATTTTCACTGCAGGCTCTTCGTCTGAAAAAAATACAATATGTCAGAAATCATGTGCTTCTTCACTAAACCAAGAACCGCTGAATCCTTTTGAAACATTTCTAAATCGTCCACTCCAAAGTAAAAAATACTAAAGATGAAGATGCTTTAACAGATCTCAATTCAACTTATCAAAATGAAGAGTTTTCAATTATATGTTATAGAAATATCCCAAGTATTATATGTTTTTCCGCAAAATCACAATCAGTGGACATAAAAAAGCGAATTTGTGTGTGTGTGTGGAATAACAAATATTAAATTTATACAGCAGCCTGATTATCGATTCTATAAACCTACTGTCAAAATTTGAACCCTTACTTTCATTGATGTGTGTAACAAAAAGAAACCAAACCTTGCGGCTACAATTTCATGCTTTTGATAATAAAAAAACGTTAGTGCTGGTAGCAAAAAGATATGGTCCTATAAAGTGCAATATAAGATGGTTAGCAATCTACCTTCTTCGCCATAATGTGCGGCCAAGACATCGGGAGGAATCCCTTGCATTCCATAAATTTCAATATCTGTTGACTCTCTGCCTGATTTTGCATTAGGAACCCTGTAAGTAGTACAGACAGAACAAAGAAACAATCAGAACAAACACTTCTTTTCAAGCACACAAGAACTTCTTGAGTTGAATAGATCAACAGTGCAGTCGAGTTTAGTCGCTCAACCGATAGGGATAACAAAAAATTAATCAATTAAATCCTCACTGCAAGGAATAATTATTAAAAGAGAAAATTAAGAAACGCGATTCGAGAAACAGGCCAAATTGTGTACCGCCAAGAAAATAAAGAAGAATCGGGAAGGGAAAGAAGACGCACTTGGTTACGGACTCCTTGTGGACCTGAAGGACGTGAATGGCCATGCCTCCGGCGGTGGAGAGCTTCTTGTGGCAGACATGGCATTTGAAGTGCTTGGCTTTCTGGTGCTGAACCAATATCTTTTCGTCGTCGAACTCTCTGTCGCAGTAATAACACCACACCTTCGACGCCACTCTCTTCTTCTTCTTACCCATCTCTCTCCCTTTCTCTCTCTCTCTCTCTCGGGGTTTTGGGGGTTTCTTTCTCTGATCTGTGTTTTATTTTTATTTTTTGGGAATATATATGTGTATATGCGTGTGTTTTTCTCATGGAGAATTATTTTATACAAAAGAGTAGGGATGACTCAAACTTGACGATGTAATTTTTTTTTTGAGGAAAACTTGACGATGTAATTCACTTTTTACAATTATAGTAAAATGTTTGTAAAGATTAATAAATAAATAAAATCAGCTACATCACCCAAACCTAATAGGTCAAATGTGAGCATTGATTGAATGTATATTTGTAAATATCTCTAAATATAATACAAACCCTAGTTTTGTAGCGTTGTTGCACCTTTCTGTTTTCAACTTTTAAGACATTCATTAGGTAGATTTCAGTATGAAATTTTACTTGTAACTTTAAAAGTGAACTTGTATGTTATATTTGATAGCACATTTAGGATAACATAGTGGCAATGCACACCCCCTCCAAGTTAGAGGGCGTGGGTTCAATTTTCAAGCAAAGTTTGCCTTAAAAAAATATATATTATATTTGATATTAGACTTTTATTTTAGTTATGCTCAAAATTATCCTCCACCTCACTCACTTTTTTTTATTCTCTTCACTCTTTTCTCTTCTTCTTTCTACTCGACCACCTAACAAAATAGACTCAAATCATCGGAAACCATTTGCGACTGCTTGTGATACTCTGCGAGCTCGTTCGACAATTTGTGACAGATTGCGACTCATCTGACGAGCTACGACGTCCCTTCGACGTGATATCTCTGTCGGCCTTGGTTTATCCGAATCCTTTGAAAACTGAAGAGAACGATTAGTTGTTATCTCTTTTCACGTATAGTTAAGGTTTAGTGATGATTTAGGTATGTTTAGAACAATTTAATTATTGGTTTTGGGGTAATTTAGGGTTTGAAATTTTTTAAAAATCTCGGGCTACGTTTACCAGACTAAGAGTCACCATCGTGACCCTTTGTTTAATTAGAGTACTCAACGACGGTTTGCCCTTAATATTGCTTGTAGAGCTACGTTCAAAAGTGAAACGATGAGACAATGCCTCCCCTCGGTGGATTATTTTCAAAATAGATCTTCTTGAACTAAGTGGTTGGTTACACACTTAGACTCAACTTCTAGTAATCTTCCCTCGAGGCCCTGCGAAAAGATTTGAGTGATCAAACTTTTTTTGTGGCTAGTCAAAACGTTGATGTATTGACATCATGACTATGCATTGATGATCACTAGGACAAAAAGGCTTTTAGAAGCGACAAAAGTCGCTTTTAAAGGTTAAAAAGTCGCTTCTAATAATTCGCTTCTAAAGGTCTAGAAACGACAATGTCGCTTCTAAATATCTTTTAAGCGTCGAATTTAGAAGCGACAAGTCGCCCTTAAAGTCGCATCTAAGAGTCCAAAAAAAGTGAAAAAAGCGTGGGAAAATATGCGGATAACATTTAGAAGCGACTTGTCGCTTCTAAATTATATAACCCGCCAAATTTAGAAGCAACTTGTCGCTTCTAAATTATATAACCCGCCAAATTTAGAAGCGACTTTCGAAGCGACATTGTCGCTTCTAAAAATCAAAATAATATTTTTTTAAAATTTATCCGATTTAATTTTATTAAATTTTAAATTTATTATTAATTAATTAAAATTTTATGAAATATAATTAAAATTAATCATAATTAAATATACTAACTGAATTTAGATAAACGTAAACGAAATAAATATTAAGTCGAAATGCTAAACAGGAAAATGTCGATAATTCATAAACACGCATAAACTAATAAAAATTATAAACGAAATAGTTATAAAAAGTCGATAAGTCTACAACATGAATCAAACTAAGATCTTTTTCCACGTCCTCGACTTCGTCCTCCGCGTCTTCTGTCGGGTCCGGAAGGAGGCTCGTTGTCGGGCTAGGTGTCGGTGGGAAATGATGAAGGCGAGGTTTGTATGAGCGTCAACGTGGCTGATCTGGTGTGTGTTGCAAACTCGAAGCGCTTGAGGGTCTAAACCAAGATATGTACTGGTTCAATGTCGCATTAAACGCGGGGTCGACATTGATGCTCAGGTTTTGGCTCAATCCAGCGGCCATGATGAACACAACATCTCTGAGAGCCGCCAACTCTTCCTTCTCATACGACGACTTTGAACTATCGTTTCCAACGGAAGAAGATGAGTCGTCATAGGCCTTGGCTTCAAGAAAGTCCGAGCGCGGGATGAGTGGCCCAATGCCCGTAGCCCAATCTCCTCCAAGTTTGCCGTGTCCACCGGACGTCCCGAAGCCCGAGCTTGCTCTTGTAGATCAGCGACACGAGCTACTATCCAAGCCTGCAAACACACTATAAACTAAATCATTTAGTAATAATTCAAATTATAATGTAACTTTAGAAAAATATTTATACTTACTTGATACTCTCCAGCAGTAGGTATAGTCCACTGACTATCGTGTGTCGTATGCATCATCTCCCACGCAGCGAGCGGCCCTATTACTTGTCTCCCTTCTCCGACCCTCTGCATTTAACACATTATGACTATAATATATAACTTATGTAAGATATTTATAGTTGATTTATAATTGAATGAAAATATACGTGCGTGACTGTGACGATACTCAAGAAATGAGATCGTGCCTTGTCGGCTCTTCGTGATCTTTTTTGTCTGATTCTGTTTATTTGTTTTTTACATTTTCTCTAAATTAACATTGATTAGAGTAAGAAAACTTTTTTTTAAATAAAATGATTGATTAAAGGTTTAATCGATCTAATCAATACCTAAAACTCGTCTGTGTCCATCATATTTATCAGCTCAACCCACAGTTGGTTCGACATGCCCTTGGGAATCCGCGCGAGCACCTCCTCTCGATATCTGCCGCGGTTGATCCAGTAAATCCGATTGTACTTTGCCTTCTCATCGCGCAGACGCTTTTTCACGTCGCAGATAATGGTCTTCTCGATGAGTCTAGAGTAGCACGCCGCCGGAATGAGTTCTCCCGACTCACTCTTGTACACAAACTAGTACTCTGCGTAAATTCCAGACAAAACCGCCGCTTGTTGTTGCGGCGAGACGCTATTCTAGTTGGGCGTCGTCGGAGCGATGTGCTCTCGCACCAAAACTCCAAGGTTGTTGGTAACGTCCCAACGCGCTCGTCTTTTTTGACACTCTCTCCTTCACCGCTACTCAAAGGAGGATAAAAAAGGAGGCGAACGGGGTGGAAGACAATGACCACTTTCTTTCCTCATCTAGCCTTTTGCGAAGTTTGACCCGTGGTCAAACCTCGTCCGGACGAAGGCGTCCGAGGATCATCGCCGCTAGTCGACATACTGCAAAACATAAAAGTTAATTTAGAATTTTAGTTTATGAAATACATTAAATTTAGTTTAAAAAATACATTAAATTAGTTAAAAGAATTACTCAGTTTTCATCATCATCGGTTATGAATTCAGTTTGATCTATTTCGAGATCACTGTCAACATTATCTCCGAGAAAACGATCAGCGTCGTCGTCATGATCATCGTCTATAAAATCATCGATAAGCTCATCTTCGGTAGCATCATCCACTAGAGTTGGTTCACAATTCTCATGAAGATGAGACAACTGATCGAAGTCATTATGTTGTACGGAAAATGGAACGTCAGTCGATGATGAAATGTCAATGTCACGCAAATTCCACACGAATCGATGATTACAATCTTTGACGACATTCCATTCTCCTTTTCTAGGATTTCGAGGATCGGACAAGTAAAATACTTGTTTGACTTGAGTCGCGAGTATAAATGGTTTGTTAGGGATGTTGGCAGAGATGCTTACAAAAAGATTGTTTATTTACATATTGATGTAATATATAAATCTTTATAAAATCCTTATTGTAATTTGCTGATTAAATTAATAAAAGTTGAAACGTTTATTAATTATTTTTTAGTTTGATTGAAGATTTATGATATTCAATAGTCTTATAGTCCTTAATCAAACCTAACAATGTATGAAGAGACAAATGCAGATTTGGGTGAACAAACTTTTCATGGTTTGACTAAAACAATATACTCACAATCTAAAGATCAACGTACTATTGATCCCAGTATGATTGTTGGAAGAATCTATGGTGTCTAGTTACGAGGCATAGAGAGTTAGGAGATACTCTATAGTTCTTCCAGTGTATCTTTCGAAGATACTGAATTGACCAGTGCACCTTTAGAGACAATAGAAGAACAAACCATTTAACATCTTCTATCTCAAGGTCACTATGTATGAATTGCATCATGCTTACCTAAATCCTGAAATGAGACATGTCATTTCATAGCATTAATACTCTCATTTGAGAAAGTCAAATTCTAGATCCATTATGTGATCTAGACTAGGCCAATTGGTGAGATATTAAGTTATGAAGATTTCATGAACCAACTTTGTGAAGTTCTCATAGATATGGAATTCATGTATAAGATTGTTGAGATGCAATATATATCACCTCATGGTATATTAATTGGATTGTGAATAAATGAACTGCGCAGTATCCAAAATTAAGTAGCCACTTTATTTGGATGAAACAATGTGACTTGTTAGCTCATCGTCAATACATTGTTGTTAACTTATACACAAGTAACAAAGGAGTTGAGGAAATAATAACTAGAAGGGTAAAATGGTAATTTTATAAATCCCAACTAGTTGATGATATTCATGAAGGGTAAACATAGATAACATTCAATGGATCCACTTAATATAATTAAGTTAAATTTGAGTAAAAAATAAATTCATTTGACTCGAGAGATTCTCAGTGTCGACTCTTTAGTGGAGTCAGTTGACATTAAGCTAATGCTCGGAAAAAAGGTTTGTGAACTTTTGATTCCGAGTATAGAAGTTCAAGCTTTGTTCATTTGGATCCATAAGATCTCTATTACAGGTCATTAGAATAGGATTGTTAAACTGGAAGCTATGTAAAAATAAGTTCAAATGTTGAACTATATTTTTTCTCGAAAAATGTCTAAAGGGTATTTTTGTCCATATGGACATAAAATGATGTGAATGTCAAATAAGATTTTGAATATTTTCATATGATGAAAATATAAATTATTTTCTAAAGCCGAAAAGTCTTTTAAGGCATTATGAAATTAATTTCGTTATTTGTGCAATTATAATTCTACAATGGGTATTTTAAGAATTGTTTTAAAAGAAATAAGGAAGCATCTCGAAGCTCCTCCCTATGTAGAATATCGGCCAAGACATGCATCAAGAGGAGAGTTTTATTTCCCTTCAATTATAAGGATAAATACCCAAAAGGAAAAGAGGAAAGAAATTTGTTTGAGAATGAAATAAATAAGCTAAGTGAGGAAACAAATTTCCCCCTGCTTGATAGAAGTGGCCGGCCAACTTAGGAGAGAAAGGGGAAGAGAAAATCAAATATTGTGTCATGAATGCATTATTCTTTGATGAATGCATAATTGACCTTTATAGATTTTTCCTTCTCCTATAAATAGAGCCTCACATAGAGATGTGAAAATAAGCTTCATTCTTGCTCTCTCTCGCATTGTGGCCAACCCCCTCTCTCTCTCTAGAAAATACTTCTTTTACTTTTGCACCTAAGTCCTCATTAGACTTAGGCTAAATTAGCTCTTTAGCTCATAGACTTGTTCTTGAGTTATTGTGTTTAATTGTGCCCACACACAAATCCTTTTAAACCTCTATGGACTCTTGTAATAGAAATCTTAGGTTTCTTGAGTTCACGTTTAGGCTTGAAGGAATTGAGCTAGAAGAGAAGATCAACCTTTCTCAAGATCCATTAAAGATCAAGCTACAAAAAAAGTTAGTATTCAAGTAATTAAATAATATTTTTTTAATTTATAACATGTATATGCACTTTATCTAGGTTAGTAAAAATTGTTTTACTAGTAAAAGAAATTTTATATTCCGCCATTAATATGATTAATGATAAATTTTTCTTAACCCTAGACTTATTTCAACAAGGGAGCCATTCTTTCTCCACGTAAGCACTCATCGTTCCACATATGTCATTCTTGCGAAAACGTCTACGTGCATCGTTCTTGTCCCCAAACCAACGACATTGGAATAGTACAACTTGGCAATCATGTCGATAGTTTAGCACGACAATATCATCCATCCTTCCGTAGAAGGTGTAGTCTTCCACAGGTACGCTAAAGCCACTATTTTGAGTAGTACGCATCTCATCGCGATGAGAAGTAATAAATTTCACGCCGTTCACCACACAACTCGGATAAATGTGTTAATTTTGAAAGGGTCCGGCGGACAATGCGTACAACTTGTCAGACACATCGACTCCACCGGCTTTTTGGTCGTAAACCTTTTTAACGGACCAGACTCTGAATTCTTTCTGATGCATTTCGTCAACATCACGGCGACCTTCAGATTCCATGAGATTCCAATGCTCACTATACATTATGTAATCGGGAAGCTAAACAAATAAAATAAATTTATGAACTTAATTATATGGAAACGATTAAAAAGAGTACTCACGTCATATACGGATCAATTACGATACAATTTGTCAAGATGTGCCACTATGCAATATTTCTTAACTTGTCGTCCAACCGGGTTGGAGTCATCTTCCCATAAGGCACACACTTCTTGGATTGGAATAGAGAACTTGTGAGGCTAAACGACATCTGTCGAGGCATCTCATAAGTGTTGTGCAACAAATTCCAAAGATTCTTCCACAACGTATGCTTAAGCTATAGATCATTCTGGTCTCGATTTGTTTCGAACGAAATGCTTAAGTGTCTCAAGATATCTTTCAAATGGATACATCCATCTCATATGCACTAGACCACCTTCGAGAGCTTCCTCAAGTAGATGAATAATAATATGAACCATGATCGTAAAGAAAGCAGGTGGAAAAATGATTTCCATCTTACACAATATCTCAATGATGGAGTCTTGGGCTTTCTTGAGATCCTCCACTCGTAACGTTCTGGAACAGATGAGCTTAAAAAATTTCCCAAGTTCTGCAATCGTCTCTTAGATTTGTTTTAAAAAATGAGGACCAATACCCATTGCTAACAGCCTTTTTCATTATCACGAGCAAGTCATGCGCCTTCAACCCGGTTCCTTTTATATCGAGAGTGACGTTTTTTTTTCAAATTTCCTGCAAGACCGTCGGGAAACTTAATGGATTACTTGAGAAACTCAGCAAAAATTTTCCGTTGCGTGGGTGTGAGAACGTAAGAAACTTGGAGTTTGAACCACGTGTTTCCACGCTTCTCCAAGTGTAAATTAAACTTAATTTTCAAGTCTTTTAAGTCTTGCCCCGCCTTTTTGGTGTCCTTATCTTTCCCTTCAATGCTAAGTAACATCCCGAGCAAGTTCTCACACACATTTTTTTCTATGTGCATCACATCAAGGTTGTGCCTCAATGTCAAATCAGACCAATATGGTAACTCGTAAAATATACTTTTCTTGGTCCAATTCAGTTCCCTCTCGCCTCGCTTTCAATTCAAACTCATAGAGTACTTGCCCAGAATCAATTCAGGAAGACTGTTCAGCTGGTCGATAATCTGGCATTCACTCAACTTCTTCGGACGCTTTCGTTTCTCGATGCGCGTTGTGTAGTGACCACTTCATGTTCTCATTCTGTGAGAATCTGGAAAGTATCGTCGATGATCGTAATACACGACTCTGTTTCTAATGGACAATGATGGAGTATATTTGGTACACGTCGGGCACGCAAGGTACCCTTGACCACTCCACCCAGACAAACTGCCACGAGTAGGAAAATCGTTTATCGTCCAAAGAAGTGCTGCCCGCAAAAGGAAGACATGATTATGGTTAAATCCATCTCGCACGCGAATGCCCAACTCCCAAAATTCTTTCAATTCTTCAACGAGCGGTTGTAAAAACACATCAATGTCTTTCTAGGCGATTTCGGACTAGGAATCAAGAGCGTCAACATCAAGTATTCAGATTTCATGCACAACCACGGTGAAAAATTATACGCCGTCAATACCACCGGCCACATACTATATGATAAGCTCATTTCTCTGAAAGGATTGGAACCATCTGCAGCAAGTCCGAGTCGTTCATTTCTCGGTTCGTTGGCAAAGTTCGGGTATATTTCATCTAACTTCTTCGACGCTTTCCTGTTAGCAGGATGACATAGAACACCTTCTTCAATCACTCGTTCTTTCTTGTGCCACTGCATTTCAACAGATGTGTCTCGAGAAGCGTTCAACCACGTGAGACGATCTTTCACAGGAAAGTATCGTAAAACTTTAATCAATACCTTTTTCCCAACAACTCATCTGTTTTCATTGCACGCTGGACAAACATTTGCACCTTTCAAATCCTTCCAAAACAGGACGCAATCATTCGAGCACACGTCAATCATCTCGTATCCCATGCCAAATCGTTTCAACTTTGACTTTGCCTCGTAATGTTTTTCTGGAATTCTATTCCCACCATGACGAGATTTATTCAAGAGTTGCAGAAGTTCTGTAAATGACTTGTTCGTCCAATGGTTCATCACTTGGATTAGGGTTGTCGCTCGTTTCCGGACAACGATTTAGGAACCCAGAACGGTTCAACCCAAAGCCAGACCAAGTGATCGCGTTCGAGTTCTAGCGTGTCGGACTCGGTATCCCAAGTCGTCCCTTATCTGTCAATAAAGTTTGCTCCGCGTAGGTACCTGAAATGTGACGAAGTCAAGTGAACTACGAGGGAGAAACAGAAGGGGTGCTTCTGTTTACCTCTCCGACGCTCAACATTAGTAGGATTGAGTTGGATAAAAAGGTTAGGAGTTTAGAGGGTTAAGGTTTGAGAGAAAATGAGTGAAGTACGAGTTCAGCAGCGTTTCAGTATTGGGAGCATGGAAGACCTCTTCGACCGAGTGAATAAGATTTGGGTTACCTTTTCTCGGGAATCGTGCCCCATATTTATAAGATATGTATTGGGAGCATGGAAGACCTCTTCGACCGAGTGAAGAGATTTTGGGGCGGCCTTTGGTCGGAGGAGAGGCCTCAACCAGCCCTTGGCCGAGTGAAGGGGGAGCTTCGGCCTCCCTTTGGCCCAGGGAATGGGGAGCTTCGGCCTCCCCTTGGCCGAGGGAAGGGGGAGCTTCGGACTCCCCTTGGCCGAGGGAAGGGGGAGCTTCGGCCTCCCCTTGGCCGAGGGAACCTCCTTGGGCCTCCCCTTGGCCGGGGGAAGGGGGAGCTTTGGCCTCCCCTTGGCTGAGGGAAGCTCCTTGGGCCTCCCCTTGGCCGGGTGAAGGGGGAGCTTTGGCCTCCCCTTGGCCGGGGGAAGGGGGAGCTTCGGCCTCCCCTTGGCTGAGGGAAGCTCCTTGGGCCTCCCCTTGGCCGGGTGAAGGGGGAGCTTTGGCCTCCCCTTGGCCGGGTGAAGGGGGAGCTTTGGCCTCCCCTGGGCGAACGAATATGCCCTGGGTGCCGGCTAGGGCGACCTCGTGTCCTTTCGGTGTTTCCGTTGAACCGTCGTGTCTTGTAGTGCCCATAACACTAGCCCCCCGAGTTTGACATTCGGTGTAGACCGTGTGGTAAACTCAATCTAATGCCGCTCTATGTCGTCCCGTTGAGCAGCCTTAATGCCGCATTAATATCAAGTACGTTGGTTGTTTCGTCCATTTCCCGTGATGTGCGCCACTTGTTGGAGGGAAAGTTGTTTAATTGTTTTTGTTTACTGCCAGGATCAATGATCTAATGCACCGACGTGATCATTTGGAGCTCGCAATTTTTCAGCATGGGAGACGAGTGAGAACGTCACAGTTATGATGCGTCAAAATCAGCGGTTCGGTCCGTGGACGCGATCCCTTCGAGCTACTGCATTTCGGAGTGCGAGGTGGGTCTTGTGCGAGAGCGTCACACCGAGATCAATGACGTGTCGAGATTGGCGGTCCGGTGCGCGGATGCGATCTCGTGGAGCTCGCTGCCTTTCGACATGCGAGGAGATTGTCGTGCGAGAGCGTCGCACGAATGATGCGTCGAGATTAACAACGCGTCGGGATTTGCGGTCCGGTGTGCGAACGCAATCCCTTGGAGCCTGTTGCCTTTCGGCTGGCGATGAGATCGTCGTGCGAGAGCGTCGCACGAATGATGCGTCGAGATTAACGACGGGTCGGGATTGGCGGTCCAGTGCGCGGACGCAATCCCTTGGAGCTCGTTGCCTTTCGGCAGGCGAGGAGATCGTTGTGCAAGAGCGTCGCACGAATGACACGTCGAGATTAACGACGCGTCGGGATTGGCGGTCCGGTGCGCGGACGCAATCCCTTGGAGCTTGCTACCTTTCAGCTTGTGAGCGGGGTGATGTGCGAGCAGCGCATAACTAGCCCATAGCCCCCCGAGTTTCTTAAAACCTCGAAGAGGGATTTTTAGAAATTAATTCCATTTAAGACTATTTGTCATGCAAATGAAAAAAATGACTTGCTTCACATAATATAGTTGAAAAATTACATTCCTCGGTCATTGACCTTAAACAAATGTCTCATACAAAATACTGGTATCAAAAGTGCCGCCCTTCCCGATTTCACATGAGAATTCATCTTCTAGTCAAAAAGCAAGGCTAATGATTTTCCTTTTTCCTTTTTCGTCGACCCCCTGGATGTAGCACATCCTAGCCATGGCCTGGTCCCCAGTCATGGTTGTGACTCCCTTGTCAGTTGGGAACTTCATCATCAGGTGATACGTTGAGGTTATGGCCTTCAGCCGATTGAGGGTTGGCCGGTCTATGATGATGTTATAAGCGGACGGCTGGTCGACGACCAGTAAGGGTATGACATGGGTGGCCTCGAGCCCTCCCAACGTCCCAAAAGTGACAGGGAGGTCGATGACGCCCTCTGTCATGACCCTTTCGCCAGAGAATCCGAAGAGTGGGGTTGCGACCGGAGTCGATTTCAACCCGGTCAACTTCATCCTGTCCAAAGCTGACTTGAAGATGATGTCGGCGGAGCTCCCATTGTCGATAAGAATTCTTCGGACGAGGTTATTCGAGATCGGGGCCGAGACCACTATCGCATCGTTATGGGGGTGCATGACCCTTGTCGCTTCTTGTCCTGTGAAGAACATGGACTCGAATTCATTCGGAGGCGGCGCCGCGTAGGTGTGGTTGATATGATGCTCGGCCGCCCCGTGAGAGGTTTCTCGAGCGTATCGCTTTCTCTGGGTAGATGAATCTCCGCAGCCCGGGCCACCCAAGATGGAGCCAACGATGTGCAATTGTGAACCGTCCGGTTCTCGGGCTGTCGCCTGATCAGCCACAATGACCGTTGCGGAACCTTTTCTCTCTTGGCACCCTCGTCCGTTCTCTGTCGCCGTTGAACCCAGAGTTCGGAGTACATACTCTTTTAGCTTCTCATCCTGTATGAGGGCCTCGATTTGTCTTTTGAGTTGGTAGCACTCAGAAGTTATGTGGCCGTGATCCTGATGGTACTCACAAAACTTGCTTCGATCTCGCTTTGCCGGATCTTTTGTGAGTAGGGTTGGGCTACCCAATTTGTCGTGATGTAACGCCAATATTCACTCTTAGGGGGTATTCAACGGAGTGAAGGTTGAGAACTTTCGAAAATTGTCGGGGCGTGGCGGTCCGGCCCTTGAGAAAGACCGGTCGCTGAGGCCCTGTTGTCCTCTGTTCATTCTCTTTCGAGGATCGGAATAATCCTTCTCGTGGTCCCCTAACCGGCGGCCATGTTGCCCACTAGCCTTTCGACCCTCTCGGCCTTCCAAGTAGTCTTCAACTCCCATGAATGTGCGAGCCCGCGTCATTAGCTCTGCCATATCTCTTGGGACCTTTCCAACTATCGACTTCAGGAAGTCGCTCGTGCGAATTCCTTCAGTGATTGCCGTGATTGCGTCTTTGTCGTCGAATCCTTCGACTTTATGCGACTCTTCGGTGAAACGCGCGAGATATTGCCTTAAAGTTTCATCCCTGCCTTGCCGGATAGATAAGAGATGAGTTTTTGATTTTTTCTGCATCACGAGAGTGGCAAAGCGGGCGAGGAAAGTTTCCCTCAGAGCCCTGAAAGAAGGAATGCTTCCTGGCTTCAAGCTCCTAAACCACTCGAATCCCGTTCCGGAGAGGGTCAAACTAAAGGCCTGACACAGAGTCGCATCTAATTTCCCTTGCATTGACATCCACGTTTCGTAATGTTGAATGTGAAAATGAGGGTTTGTACGCCCATCGTATGGAGGAATTATAGGCAATTTGAAATTTCCCCCACAAGACTGTGCCAAGATCTGGACGGAGAAAGGGGAGTAGGATTCTTCGGCTCCTCCTGTAGGGCCTTGGTCTCCCCGACTCTCTCATCTCGATGATCTAATTTTGGAGACTTTGAATCATCGTCAGCATATCAAGCCCGTGGGTTGGGCTGACGGCCGGAGCCATGGGAGTCGCGCGTTCCCGCTCGTTAGACGCTTGGTCGGCCGCATTGGTTCGCGGACGACCGAGCGTGACGGCCGGCAGTGCATCCCTTTGAGAGTTCAATCTCTGGCGGAGATCCTCACCTCTAGAGTTTCTCTGAGCCGTAAGGTGTTCCCTGAGATCAGTATTGAGGCCTCGACGAAGCGAACTCGACCGACGCCGAAACATCTGTACGGGTTCCTTGACTATCCGCCTCTTCGTCCCATCGCACGTTTCCACGTTCGATCTGCGGATGTGACCGATCGCCTTTAGATGCCGGAGACGATGTGCCCCTGGACCGTAGACCTGGCGGTCGAGTCGGCGGCGGCTGACGCGAAGGCGGCCTCGCGCTCGTCTCTTGTGCGAGATGGGGAGTTATCTCGCCCGTTCTAGATTCTTCTACATACTCGGGGTCGGAGCCGTCTCGAAAGGAACTTTTGTCGTTGTCGTATCCGAGGAGGTCGGCTATGAGTGAATTATCTACCCCCGGACGATCCAGAATCTCCACGAGCCACCGAGCCGTGTCCTATCGGAGCGCGGCGTCAAGATCATCCCTCGAGCCTCCGGACCGGCCCTCGTTGTCACGGGGCTGATCGCCGAGTCGATGGGAGAGGCTTCGGAGGCCATATCTGGCGTTCGTCGCTCGGGTACCGGTGGATGCCATGGGAATCTGACTCATCCTATTGGATATTGTGATCGGGGAATAGGGCGAGTTTCGTCCGAAGATGAGATTACCCGGCCTAATATGACCCCTCCTTCAAGCGCCAAAATGTTGTCGCTCGTTTGCGGACAACGATTTAGGAACCCAGAACGGTTTGACCCAAGGCCAGACCAAGTGATCGCGTTCAGGTTCTAGCGTGTCGGACTCGGTATCCCAAGTCGTCCCTTAGCTGTCAATGAAGTTTGCTCCGCGTAGGTACCTGAAATGTGACGAAGTCAAGTGAACTACGAGGGAGAAACAGAAGGGGTGCCTCTGTTTACCTCTCCGACGCTCAACATTAGTAGGATTGAGGTGGATAAAAAGGTTAGGAGTTTAGAGGGTTAAGGGTTGAGAGAAAACGAGTGAAGTACGAGTTCAGCAGCGTTTCAGTACTCAAATTTGGGTTACCTTTTCTCGGGAATCGTGCCCCATATTTATAAGATATGTATTGGGAGCATGGAAGACCTCTTCGACCGAGTGAAGAGATTTTGGGGCGGCCTTTGGCTGGAGGAGAGGCCTCAACCAGCCCTTCGCTGAGGGAAGGGGGAGCTTCGGCCTCCCCTTGGCCGAGGGAACCTCCTTGGGCCTCCCCTTGGCCGAGGGAAGGGGGAGCTTCGGCCTCCCCTTGGCCGAGGGAAGGGGGAGCTTTGGCCTCCCCTCGGCCGAGGGAACCTCCTTGGGCCTCCCCTTGGCCGAGGGAAGGGGGAGCTTTGGCCTCCCCTTGGCCGAGGGAAGGGGGAGCTTTGGCCTCCCCTCGGTCGAGGGAACCTCCTTGGGCCTCCCCTTCGCCGGGTGAAGGGGGAGCTTTGGCCTCCCCTTGGCCGGGGAAAAGCCTCACTCGGCCCCTGGCCGAACGAATATGCCCTGGGTGCCGGCTAGGGCGACCTCGCGTTCTTTCGATGTTTCCGTTGAACCGTCGTGTCTTTTAGTGCCCACAACAATTAGCATTAACTTGACCAAGGAAGATGATGATGAGTGTTGATGAGCACAGGTGGAAATGAATGGGCTTGGTAGATGATAAAGCAACCCATGTACTACTAAGGAGGAGACTCTGTAATTACTCTTGAAGAGATATTCAATATGTTATACAAAGTCTCCAGCTCCTCCCCACGAAGTTTGATTTTTTTTTTGAATATTTAAAAAAAAGCTCTTAGAAAGAAGATATGTTTTGTTTATGACCACTGGTTGAGATGTTTGTGGAATGGAAATTTCTTCTGAGGATGAGTGCTGATGGTTAGTCCGGAGGTGCCGATCCTTAGAAGGTTTCTTTTTAGAGCAGGTCTTTGTTAAAAAAAAAAGGGAAAGAAATATGGAGATTGTAAAAAAATTGGCTTGGTGTGTGTTGGTATTGATGAATTTGTTCTTTCAGCGGGAGACTTAAAGAAAAAGAAGATCCTTATTGAAGTTCCTCATGTGATGGGGAGAGATAATTATGTTTCATCTCCTACTTCTTGGAAGATGATTTTATGTGTTCGTGTCCTCTAAATGGCGAAGCTCGAAGATCTCTCATTCTTGTTGCGTACCGAGATACTTATGTTTGTGAATCCATGAGTTATTTTTTCCGTTTGTATTCTCTGCGAACAAGTCGCAGTCAAGATACATATGATCTTTGCTGCAGTTTTATCACCAACAAAGACTTTTTTGAGCATTGAGTTTTATGTGCCCTACTGCTCTATTTCCTCATCCATCAGACTGAGTAAAAAGTCTTGAAATATAAATCCACCGTCCATAATCAGCCTCGGTATGTTAGCAGCGTCCTGTTCAAATTTGGTGACAATCCAACGGTTCGTGAGTTAAAAAACTCTGTTTTGGTAAGGCTGATTGCGGCTAAAACGAACTATTTCTATTTCGTTGAAAATACTTATCTTTTCGGTGGCAAGAAGCAAGTCTGTTGAGTTGTCCTCAGAGGCAGATGAATATTTGTTGATGATCAAGGAGCTGTTTTCTTATGGCAAAAAGAAGTTTCCTTGAATAGTAGATTCTCCATTGTTTTGGGCATCATCATTGTTTTCATCTACAACAACAATAATAGCAAAATTTTGTGGTTGATGTCTTAGTTCTTTGTGTCCAACTCTAAAAAAAAAATTGATTGATCTTTATTGAGTTGCTGAGATATTTTTCGTTGTTAAGTTGTTGTGATTTATTGCATCTTTGTTCCTCGGCCAGTCACTGTGGCTTTGGGATGTGCGTGTGAGACCTGTTGTAAATAAATCTTGAAAGAAAAGCTGAATTTTCGAAGTCGTGAACTCCTGAGGTTTATAAGAAGGATTCTCTTATGAATAAGAGTGAGACAAGAAGAAGATGAGTCATAATGTTGTTGAGAGGAATGTTGCCTACTTTCTGGCCGACATTAGCACATAAAAGAAAGAAGACATGGTACCAGATTTTCAGAAAGTCAGAATTTGTTGCTCTAGTTTCTTTCTTGCAGACCGACTTGGAAAACTCCGATTCAAGTTTCCTCTGGCCATAACTTGCATCTACGTGTCATGAACCCCCTGTTCAAATTTCATGGCGATCTAACGATTAGCGAAGGCAGAAACCAATGCTCTTTTAGGATGGTCAAAGTTTGTGCGATTTATTTTCGCAAGTTGTTGTGTTTTCTTCTCCGTGGTCCACATACCTCACCACATTTGTGAGTCTTTTTCTAAACCATTTTCAGTGCTTATTTTCTCTTATCTCTGACATGGAAGATTCTCCAATGGTCTCGAATAATTTTCTCTTTACAAAAGTTATGTTTTTGTCGCCATGATTGACTCCGGCTTTTTCGTCTATGGGGTGAGCTATTTATGGTCATTCAAACTCAAAGGTTTCCCTCTCATAAAAGGAAAGTTCATTGATGATGTATTTCTGAGTAAAATATCTTGCTTGCTTATATCAACTCCAATGTGTATTGTTTCTGGATGATTGGTGTGATGATGATATAAAGAGAAGTCCTTGCTACTATCTTCTTCTTGGAAATAATTAGAGCCTATGATTGATACATGAGTAGATGCTGGTCTTTTATCTATCATAGATGCTAAATATGGTGTTATCACTGGATGAATTTGATTTTTTTCGTGTGGATGAAACAGTTTAGAGCTAGTATTATTCCAGGTCTATGTGAAAGAATTTGATGTTCCTGAAGTAGCTCTAGACTGTGTGAATAATACTTTTGAAGATAACGAAGAAGAAAAAGAAAAATTTGTTCAATAAACCATTGTAGACATTTCTTTTGAAGAAGCTGATCAATGTTCCAAGAGTGTGATGCTAAGTGAAATTGTTGGGTTGCTCTGTCATTTGGGCCTTTAATTCTTAAATTTATTTTATGAGGCAATTCTATGAATGAGTTCTTCAACTTGGTAATCTCTTTCAACCTTGCAGCGATCATGTGTTTGCCTCTACTCCTTGCTTAACAGTTTATGAGACCTTTATTATGAGCTCTCTTTCATGATTGCGTCTTTGCGTGTTCATGGCTATCAAATTATTTTTCTTCTCTTGGTGATTTTGTTGAAGATAGTAAGATCAAGAAGTGGGATCATGTCCTTTGTATAAAAGAAGAATTAATCTTGCGCAAAGAATTTTATAGAATATGAGAGATGATCTTGCAAGGTGTTGTGTTTGATAGAAACGACCGTAGGGGGAGTTGTCGATGGTCAGGCCGGAGATGACTCTCACATTGGTTTTTCTTCGTTCAAGGGTATGAGCAGGTCTCTAAAGTTTATTATGGCAATGAGAATGATGAAGAGGTGCTACAGCTATGAAGAGTTTATTTCTTTTGCATTTGGCATTTTTCTGAGGCAAAAGGGGGGAGTGGAGCTGTGGAGCTGGCCAGCTGGCCTTCTGGTATCTCTCATGTTGCTTATTTCAAGATGTGTTTGTGTTCTCTGAGATGTGTTTTTGCCTTTTCTAACCAATGTGGTTTGTGAGACTCTATGCGACTGTTGATCATGATGGTACCTTGTGTGCTTGTATCTATATGTCTCAGACTACTTTTGTTTTGCCTCCAAAAAGCCAAAGGGGGAGTTATTTGTTAAATTGTTGGTCTTGGCTGTTTTTGTTTCGGCAAAACACATGACTCTATGGAAGTGCCTAACATCACCAGAGACATCGTTAATGCGAGGATAAAGTCTTGATCACTTCTTCGAGTCTATTCTTCATACTTTTCGATTGGTTTCGTCACAGAATCTCTTTCAGATGTAGATGTATTGGAAGAATCTTGGAATGGGTCTCTCTGCGGTGTTTCAGAAATAAAAGGGTGTGTTGATCTTTTGATTCGGGTTTCACTCACATTTACATATAAGAGAGAAGCTCTCCACGACAACAAAGAAATTACTCAAGAATGTATCCAAGGAGGATAGTCTTTTCTGTGATCAAAACGGCTCACCGTGTGTGTCCTCATCAACGCAAAACAAAGAAGACAATCTGTATACCGTGAAGACTAATCTCATCAAAGTTTCTTCTTCATCGTTTTTTGCCTCTTCCAAGGACTACGTGTCTAGTCCTCTTGAAGTCTCTGGAGGATTTATCTCATATGCAATAGTTACCTCTTTGCTCATCCATCTTCACATAATATGTTCTCTCGGATGAGACTCTCACTTGCATTGACATCACCGACCTCTGTCAAACATAAAATTGGATGTTTTTGGCTTCCAGAATTGGTCCCTACCATGTATCCTTGTTAGTAAATTCATTATCAATCTGTAGAAACCATCGGTGATCTTATCTCTCCATTATTCCAGAAAGTGTTTTGTCATGAAGAAATACATTGTCTTCTCTCTTCGATCAGCCTAGAATTTATGGCAATTTCATCGACTTTGATTGAGGATGTGCCGCCTTTCATGCTGGAATCAGTCTATGTTGTTCTTGACTCTCTTACAAAAGATGTTCATTGTTATTCATCCTCGAAGAAAAAGGTTGTGGTCTGGAAGAGTTGTGGTCTAGAAGAGTATGTCAATAAGCGGTTGCTTTCAAATAGAGAATGATATCTCAAAGTCGCTGTCCTCCCGCAAGTTAGCAACTTTCTCGGGGAATCCACGTCTCAAGTTGTGAAGATAAAGACTCTTTTGAAGATGTGGCAGATCTCGTCTCTAACATTAGGGATCACTTAGAACAGGAGGAAGTCAAAGCCGAAATGAGAAAAAGAGGTGTGTCAAAAATGTCTTTCCAGAGCTTCCAAAATGCTATCCCGTGGAATTGTATTCTTCAAGTTATTGTCATTGAACATGATGGTGGTTGATGAAAGTGTTTATTGTTATGTTGTTGAAGACTCTCTAAAGAAGTTGTTTCCTCCTTTGCATCCTTCCGCTGCCGTTACTTTGTTTCTGATTAGCAAGAAGGGGGAGATACTTGTGGTACTTGAAACTTCTGATATTTGATTTTAGTTTGCGTGCTTCAAATCCTCTGTCAGTCATTGTGACACGAGTCGACTCATAGTATTGATAATTCAGAAGTGTTCTCGAGTTTTGCCTACTCAAAGGCAAAGGGGGAGATTGTTAGTACAGGCTTATTGGCTATTTTCATTAAGGCAAAACTCATGTTGTCCAAGATGTTGTCCAAGATGTTTCAGACATGTTCAGAAGACATCTCCAATCGGAGAACAGTGCCTTGTCCGCCTGACAGCGTTTTTACTGTATATTATTTATTTAATGGAACCCAGTTGTTTTCCATTGGGCCAGTTATGTCGACTTCAGATCTGAGAACAGCCCATTTTCGTCTTGTTTCATATAAAAGGAAGTAAACACTTCTTCCTTAGGCTTAACTCTTCACTGCGCCGAAAGACAAAAATCAAGTTTGGAGAGTTCAACTGTGTTTCAGCCTTGTGAGGGCTGTGTGAATATTTTGTTACTTGAAGGAGACAAAACTTGTGAGTGTGTTTTATATTGTATCTTTCTTTCTAATGTTTTATTGTAAACATTGTGTGTGTGTGTGTCATGAAAAGTGAGGAGAGCTCACTCCTAGGGAGAGCCTAGGTTCAGAATAAACACCGATGGGTGTTTGAGGTGAAAAAGTTGAGCGAGGCTCACACCTAGGGGAGCCTTAGGTCGAGTGATACTTCGGAAAGAAAGTGTTAGGTTTAGGAATTGAAGATTCGCTTGTAAACCCTTTGTAACTTTGCTGTTTCGTTCATATAGTATACTCTTTCACCGGGATGGATATCCCCCCTGATGTAGGTAGTTGCCGAACTGGGTAAACAACTCTCTGTGTCGTTTATTTTCTTGTCGATATTACTATTGTGTTTAATGTCTCAACATATGTTAGTAACATCTTAAGAAACATTATTAAACAGTCAACATATCACGTTTTCATTTGGTATCAGAGCAAGGCCCCTAAGTTACTGGGTGTGATTCTTGGTGAACTTACCGTTTTTATGTGATAGAGACTCAACAAGGAGTCGTGTTTTTGTTTCTCTCCAAAGTCTTGACGGGAAGAGATTTGTGAGTGTTGATGAGCACAGGTGGAAATGAATGGGCTTGGTAGATGATAAAGCAACCCATGTACTACTAAGGAGGAGACTCTGTAATTACTCTTGAAGAGATATTCAATATGTTATACAAAGTCTCCAGCTCCTCCCCACGAAGTTTGATTTTTTTTTTGAATATTTAAAAAAAAGCTCTTAGAAAGAAGATATGTTTTGTTTATGACCACTGGTTGAGATGTTTGTGGAATGGAAATTTCTTCTGAGGATGAGTGCTGATGGTTAGTCCGGAGGTGCCGATCCTTACAAGGTTTCTTTTTAGAGCAGGTCTTTGTTAAAAAAAAAGGGAAAGAAATATGGAGATTGTAAAAAAAATGGCTTGGTGTGTGTTGGTATTGATGAATTTGTTCTTTCAGCGGGAGACTTAAAGAAAAAGAAGATCCTTATTGAAGTTCCTCATGTGATGGGGAGAGATAATTATGTTTCATCTCCTACTTCTTGGAAGATGATTTTATGTTTTCGTGTCCTCTAAATGGCGAAGCTCGAAGATCTCTCATTCTTGTTGCGTACCGAGATACTTATGTTTGTGAATCCATAAGTTATTTTTTCCGTTTGTATTCTCTGCGAACAAGTCGCAGTCAAGATACATATGATCTTTGCTGCAGTTTTATCACCAACAAAGACTTTTTTGAGCATTGAGTTTTATGTGCCCTACTGCTCTATTTCCTCATCCATCAGACTGAGTAAAAAATCTTGAAATATAAATCCACCGTCCATAATCAGCCTCGGTATGTTAGCAGCGTCCTGTTCAAATTTGGTGACAATCCAACGGTTCGTGAGTTAAAAAACTCTGTTTTGGTAAGGCTGATTGCGGCTAAAACGAACTATTTCTATTTCGTTGAAAATACTTATCTTTTCGGTGGCAAGAAGCAAGTCTGTTGAGTTGTCCTCAGAGGCAGATGAATATTTGTTGATGATCAAGGAGCTGTTTTCTTATGGCAAAAAGAAGTTTCCTTGAATAGTAGATTCTCCATTGTTTTGGGCATCATCATTGTTTTCATCTACAACAACAATAATAGCAAAATTTTGTGGTTGATGTCTTAGTTCTTTGTGTCCAACTCTAAAAAAAAAAATTGATTGATCTTTATTGAGTTGCTGAGATATTTTTCGTTGTTAAGTTGTTGTGATTTATTGCATCTTTGTTCCTCGGCCAGTCACTGTGGCTTTGAGATGTGCGTGTCGTTTATTGGGTAGTTTCCGAATTGGGTAAACAAATCTCTGTGTCGTTTATTTTGCTGTCGATATTACTATTGTGTTTAATGTCTCAACATATGTCATTAACATCTTAAGAAACATTATTAAACAGTCAACGGATCACGTTTTCAAACTCTACATTCAATTCGGTAAATAGATATGCGATTTTCTCTTCTTCAGCCACATCTTCTGGAGTTGGATCATTAAAATCATCATGATCAATATTATTCCTGATATCTTTGATTGCGTCATGGACCCTACCAACATCGTCTTGGTCGTTTAAATCATCTAGCTCAGGAATGACCTCTTCACATGACTCGCCATGATGATTTTGGAATAGGTCTAGGGTTAAAAAAAATTATCATTAATCATATTAATGGCGGAATATAAAGTTTCTTTACAAGTAAACAATTCTACTAACCTAGGCAAAGTGCATAAACATGTTATAAATTAAAAACATTATTTAAAGTACTTGAATACTAACATTTCTTGTATCTTCAAACTTGAAGTGTCTTGAGAAATGTTGATCTACTTCTTTGGCTTGAATACTAACCTAAGGTTTCTATTACAAGAATCTATATAGTGTTTGAATGATATGTGTATGGGCACAATTAAACAATATGAATCAAGAACAATCTTGGATCATAAGCTAATTCTCTAGATCAAGTGTGGATCTAGGTGCAAAAATAAAAAGGAATTTCTAGAGAGAGAGAGAGAGAGTGAATGGTCGGGTAGAATAGAAAGAGTAAGACCAGGGATGCAACTTTTCACATCTCTATGTGACGCTCTATTTATAGGAGAAGGAAAATATATAAAGGTCAATTATACATTCATGACACAATATTTAAGAGTTAGGAAATTTTTTTCCTCAATTAGCTTATTTATTTCCTTCTCAAGAAAATTTATTTCCTCTTTTCGTTTTGGGTAATTAAAAGTAAATAACTCTCTACTCTATGATGCATGTTGGCCGAATTCTATAGCTAGGGAAGGAGCATCTAGATGATTCTTTATTTCTTTTAAGACAATTCTTAAAATATCAATTGTAGAATTTTTATTACACAAATAATGAAATTAATTTCTTAATGCCTCAAATGACTTTTTGGCTTTAGAAAATAATTTATATTTTCATTATATGAAAATATTCAAAATCTTATTTTGACATTCACATCATTTTATGTCCATGTGGACAAAAATACCCTTTAGACATTTTCGAGAAAAAGTCTAGTTCAACATTTGAACTTATTTTTACGTAGCTTCCAGTTTAACAATCCTATTCTAATGACCTGTAATATTGACCTTGTGGATCCAAATGAACAAAGCTTGAGCTTCTATACTCGGACTCAAAAGTTCACAAACCTTTTTCCGAGCATTAGCTTAATGTCAGCTGACTCCACTAATGAGTTGACACTGAGAATCTCTCGAGTCAAATGAATTTATTTTTTACTCAAATTCAACTTAATTATATTGAGTGGATCCATTGAATGTTATCTTTGTTCACCCTTTATAAAATTACCATTTTACCCTTCTAGTTGTTATTTCCTCAACTCATTTGTTACTTGTGAATAAGTTAAAAACAATGTATTGACGAGGAGCTAACAAGTCACATTGTTTCATCCAAGTAATAAAGCATGAGGTGATATATATTGCATTTCAGCAATCTTGTACATGAATTCCATATCTATGAGAACTTCACAAAGTTTGTTCATGACATCTTCATAACTTAATATCTCACCAACTGGTCTAGTCTAGATCACTTAATGGATCTAGAATTTGACTTTCTCAAATGAGAATATTAATGCTATGCAATGGCATGTCTCATTTCAGGATTTAGGTAAGCATGATGCAATTCATACATAGTGATCTTGAGACAGAAGAGGTTAAATGGTTTGTTCTTCCAATGTTTCTAAATGTGCACTGGTCAATTCAGTATCTTCGAAGGACACATTGGAAGAACTATAAAGTTCCTAACTCTCTATACCTCGTAACGAGACATCATAGATTCTTCCAACAATCGTATTGGGATCAATAGTCTGTTGATCTTTAGATTGTAAATATATCATTTTTAACCAAACCATGAAGAGTTAGTTCACGCAAAACAACATTTTGTCTCTTCATACATTGTTAGGTTTGATTAAGAATTATAAGACTATTGAATATCATAAATCTTCAATCAAACTAAAAGGGGAATGAAAGAACATTTCAAATTTTATTAATTTAATCAGAAAATTACAATAAAGACTTTACAAAATGTATATAAACAATCTTCTTGTCGGCATCTCTGCCAAGTAATAAAGTATGAGGTGATATGCATTGTATTTCAGAAATTTTGTACATGAATTCCATATCTATGAGAACTTCACAAAGTATATTCATGTCAACTTCATAACCCAATACATCACCAATAAACGCATCTAGTTCACAAACTTGGATCTAGAGTGTAACTTTCTTAAATGAATATATTGAAGTTATGAAATGACATTTCTCATTTCAGGATTAAGGTAAGCACGATACAGGTCATACATAGTGACCTTAAGATAGAAGAGATTAAATGGTTAGTTCTTCCAATGTCTCTAAAGGTGCATTGGACAATTCAGTATCTTCGGAAGATACACTGGAAGAACTATAGACTTCCTAACTCTCTATGCCTCATAACCAAACATCATAGATTCTTCCAACAATCATACTAGGATCAATAGTCTGTTGATCTTTAATTGTGAATATTTCGTTTTAAGCAAACCATGAAGAGTTTGTTCACGCAAATCTACGTTTGTCTCTTCATACGTTGCTAGGTTTGATTAAGGACTTTAAAACTATTGAATATCATAAATCTTCAAACAAACGAAAAAGGAATGAATGAACGTTTCACCTTTTATTAATTTATCAGCAAATTACAATAAGAACTCATAAGAGATTTAAATAAATAAATTTCTCTTGGGCATCTCTACCAACAACGACGTCACCTGAAAACATGCAGACCAAGGATGGCCATCTATTTTTGGACAACCGGCATGAGGAGGAGCCGTAGGCCGCATGCAAGGCTACGATCGTAAGTAGGCAAATAGCCAACCCGGGGACTCAATGGGATATCGCTCGAGTCCGGCAGAAGAAGATCAATGTTGTAAGGAACATCCTACTAGAACTGCACCTACTCAAAAGTGTAAGGTCTAGGAAGCTCGGGAGGTCTAGCCCGAGAACTCCATTTCGCTCGAGATTAGGGACCTCCCCAAGAAAATAAGTCGCATCCGACCTAGCTTCTAGTCCATGGCTGAAGCACTAGCTGCACCCTCATCAGAAAAAGAGTCTCCTCCCGCTCCCAGCGGTGAGAAACTCGTCATCCCGGAAAGATTCTAGTAGCTCGTCTATGCCATAGGTATCGACATCTCCTGCGTTGGACGACGACGCCGACGACCCACAGACGGGCGTCGTTCTGCACTTTGAACGATATGACCCGAATACCCAGACATAGTCTGCACCTCCAATGGGATAAGATGTTCTTCCTCTCTCGTGACTGAGTGAATGACGATGACCTCTGGTGTCTCTAGAAGGGGCGTAGGCGGCGCGATGACGGAAGGCTCAATGCCTCCGCACAGAGACTCTTCGTCAAACTCTCCATCAACCACGCGCCAAAGTCGTTAGGAGATTCAAGGACGGTTGCCGAATGAAAAGAAACAACGACGCTAGAGGGAGCGTTAGGACACAACGGCAGCGAGAGTGGCGTGATGTCGTCACTCTCATGAAATTCCCCTCAAAGGAGCAAGGAGGGTATACATATCTTCTTTCTCCTCCCAAAACATGAAAGGATCCAAGACATGCAACCCCGTGAAATCTGGTGGTGTCCACGACGTCCTCGTCGTCCCCTTACAATTGAAAAGACGTGACAACCCTCTGATAACTCGGCGATATCCCAATCGAACTTTTGGAAGCAAAAACAGTTCGAATTAGTCGCTCCCTGATCAAAGCAGGTTTTCCGGACCCCTCCTCGATTGGCAGAGATATGGTCGGCCCCTCTCGAGCCGATGAAATAGAGTAGGCCAGTCCCTCTCGAGCCGACGAGGTCAGAGCCGGCCCCATCTAGACTGACGAGCTTGGGTCCTACCCCTCTAGACTAGTAGGGCTAGAGTCGGCTCCCCCCAGGCCGACGACCCTGGGGTCGACCCTTCCTAGGCCAGCGAAGTAGGAGATAGCCCATTAGGGCGTGAGACCGGGTCCTGCCAAGTCGGTTGAAGAGGAATTGCCAGCCCCACCTGAGCCCGCCAAGACGCGCTCAGGGTGGCAGCAGCGGGGCTGGCTCCGCCTAGAGATAGGGAGGTTAGCCCATTTCCCGAGACGGGCAAAAAGGGGCCGGTGGTCGGCCTTCTCTAGTCCGACGTGGTGGCCTCCGATTTCCTTTGATCTGGCATGGTAGTTCCCGGTGGTTGTTTCGTTGACATGGGTATAACTGCCCATTGTCATGCAGGGAGAAGAGAATGAATACAAAATAATTTTTTATTTTATTTTCTCGTTTACTTAAATCGGATGAGGGACCAGTCAGAATAGAGCGTTGCCCTAACTAGAGCTTCATTCCCGTCGACCAGCTTGAAAAACAACGACCAAAAAGAGAGAAAAACAATTTCCACCTGTTTACATCTTCTGTCTTGTCAGGAACACTCTGTTGGGACTATGTGGCCAGAACAATTTATCCACGTGATTTAATGCAAGCAAACTCAGAAGTTAATGTTACTTGATATAATTGATCGTGAATCTCAATTTATAATCCGTATGAAAAGTCCTGAAAATGGCTCCCAGAACATCGACTGCACCACGAGCCTCGCTCGGGCTGCAGCTGCCAACCATTGCCTCCTCGCCCGTGCCACGATGGGTCGGCTAGTCGGTCCCTCACCCATGACCACATCCAGGGGCAGGCCGGGGTCGACCGAGGCCGCTCCTTGTCCATAGGAGCCGGCCAGCCCCCCTTTGCATGCGTCTGGTGGGGTTGGCCAAAGAAGCATCCATCGAAATGGGCCGACAGACACCTCTTTTTTCGTGTTTATTGGGGCCGGCCAAAACCATCCTGTCTTAGATAATAACTTCAAAAAAAATATACATAGTGAATCCGACACCCGCCCAATTTATTTTCATTTTGAACGATTAAACTTTAAAAAAACAAACACTTCTCCTACAATCCAAACATCGAGAAGAGGAAGAACAAGAAGTAAGTTTTCGGAAATTAAAAAATAGCCCTTAGCGATTCGAGCGAATGTCCAATAATTTATTTCAACTAGTTAAGCATATGCCGACTTGATATAGCCAGGGCGATCCGAGATTTAAGACTTCATACTCTTTTAATCGACGTCCTGAGAGGGCCAGAGTCGACCATCAACTGAGCTTAGTTTATTCGATTCAAACAATTATTTCAATTTTATTTTTTACATAAATCAGTTTCTATCATTGGAGATGGAAGAACATATTAGAATAACGAGTACAAGTTCAATACGTTAAACACTCTCATTCTATAAAAAAAATGCAATTCTCTTGTATATTTTGTGATGCCTAATCGATTCATTGTATGGTTTGTGTTGTTCAATAAGAATTTGTCGGATTCGTTTGAACTCTGACAGATATCCTCAATTCCAGAATCGATCTCCCACCTTGTCCGTCGAATCAGGAGACGCGTGCTCTCTTCTTTATTGCATCATTGTTAGCTCTATTAAAGTCAGATACAAATTACTTCATCTTCTCTTTCCTCTCCATGCGCTTGTACCTCCGCTACACGCTCTTCCTCCGGTAATGCCTGAATCATATGTTAGGGGATTTCCGACTCTGCTTCTCTCGCTATGGCCTACTGTACGTTCGATCAAATTCCTGAATCGCTAGTAATTGGCTTCTATCGCTGAACTTTACGTTCTCTTTGGCTAATTAGATGGTGATTAATATGTTTACAATCCAGTCAGTTTCAAATGAGATGTTTATGGCTCGGGTCTTTTATAGGGTACGCGATTCTTCAGTTGGGAAACATCTGATTCTTAGCCAATTATAAGTCATTGGTAGAAATCATGGGAGAAAGAGAAAGGAAATGGCGAAAGGTAGCGTACGGAGGAACGCAGGCTGGGTTCGAGGACAACCACACGGACGAGTCCTTCCTGGAAGACATGGTCACGAACGCCAACGTGGTGAAGAGGAAGCTGTCGAAGGTGATGCTCGATTCGGTCTCGATCTCGCAGTACCTCTGCGTGGTCTCTCTCGTGGGGACGGTCTGGACCCACACCCTCCGGTCGAGCCTCGAGGAGAACGCCTTGCTGGCGATCAACGCGATCCTCCTGGGGCTGGGCTTCGCTGTGCTCATCCTCACCGGAGACATCCTCCTCCTCCGGTACGTGCTCAACGTGTCGTTCTTCGCCACGGGGCTTGGCGTCCTCGCGCCGCTCTACCAGACCCTGACGAGGTCGATCAGCTCTGACTCGATCTGGGCGGTGACAGCGCTGCTCCTTGTGCTACACCTCTTCCTCCATGACTACGCGGGGTCCACCGTGAGGGCTCTCAGAAACCCGTCCCTCACGAGCTGCGTCTCTCTCAACGCCTCCGTCGTGGCCTCCGTCTTCGTCGCTTCCAGGCTCTCGTCCAGCCTTCACGTCTTTGCAGTGATGCTCTTCTCGCTGCAGATCTTCCTCTTCGCTCCGCTCGTCACCTTCTCCGTCAAGAGGCACTCCAGGTCGCTGCACCTCTGCCTTTCCTTCTTCGTCATGCTTCTCGCGCTGGCCTTCGCCTTCGCTCTTCACCCCTTGCTCTTCCTCATGCTCTCCGCCCTCTTGTTCTTCGTCAACGTCGTTTGTCCCTACTGCCTCATTCGAATCCAGGAGTATAAGTTTGAGATCAACGGTCCTTGGGACGAGGCTAAGCTTTGCTTTGATATAACCGACTGATTTTCCTCCTTCATTTTTTGTGTATTCTTCCCTCTCTTATATGTAGTTGCTGCAGGGACTGGATTTTGTCCCCTTTGATCAACCCATGATGTTGACTGATTCTTTTTTCTTGTCGTTGAATACAATTTTTAAGGTTTGAGAATCATCTTCACTCGAAGTCTTGGCTTAGCGTGCTTTATTAGAGACTGTTTAGCTGATATTGTGGATTTGGCCCTCCCAGTTGCTATTCTCATTTGTTTGCTATGTTCTCTTTGTGCCCGTACTCACTATTGGACTTTGAGTGAAGTTTGAAACAGATTCCCAGGTGGCTGAGTTGGCTATAAATGCAGTTCGAAGCAAGTGTATGTTAAGGTCGGATTTCGTCAAATCCATCTTAACACTACTTGTGTCATTTTCATTTCTCAAACGACGAGAAATAGAGACGAAAATTCTCATTGGGCCTAGAGTCGATGAATAGGAGAGACTTCGACTCTTAGAGTCTCGTCACAAGCACGGACAGAGGAAATCACGAGGAAGACTCCATCGCGAGAAGGATGTCTTCGTGAGGAAAACTCGTCGCGAAGAGGGACGTCTTCGCGAGGAGAGCTCGTCGCGAGGAAGACTCCATCTCGAGGAAGGATGTATTCGCGAGGAAAGCTCGTCGTGAAGAAGGACATGTCGTCGCGAGGAAGACTCCATCGCGAGGAAGGACGTCTTGGCGAGGAAAGCTCGTCCTCAGGAATCTTTATAGATACGGTTGAGTTTAAATCAGAAATGAAATCAAAAGGGTTAAACCGAATGAGATAATAATGCGATGTATTCAGTAAATCTCAGAGAACATCTCGTATTCTAGGTAGTTTAGATCCGAGATTAATGAGAAAACCCTACCAGACAATTCGGGTAACCATATGTCTATAAATAACAATGTAAACTCTCATAAAAGGGGATTCCGCGTGAGCTATAATCTGTCTATATACTTTGAGTTTACCCGAAATATTCCATGTAATTCTTCAAGTTTCTAACCTAATAAACGAGAGAAACCGAACTCCATTACACAAATAAATCAAAGATATTGCAGACCTCACGTTATTTATTTATTACTATTATTTAATTTATCTTTGTGACTGTTTCAGAGGGGTTGGTGCAAATTGCCCTCCACAGTTTTGCGCACATTGTGAGGCTTAGTTTCTTTCTATCTCACAGCCAGAAAGTTGAAGAGATTCAGGGAAGGATTTTGAAGCAAGATGACAACCAGAAGAATCAACGCCGGCGCTGATTAGAACGAGGCCGCAGAAGCAGGAACGCTTCAACGACAGCTGGCCGACGCCATGGCAGCAATAGCGGAAGCCAATAAGAGGTCAAAAGAACAAGTTGAGTTGAATAGGCAGCTCATGGCCCGTCTGGATCATATGATGGCCGGTGGAGGATTGGACAGATGGACGCCCCCGGCGCCGGCAGTCAACAGGAACCTCTTCAAGGACACTGCCCATACATCAACGACAGGCCCAGAAAGGGGTCTGGCGGCCACGTTGACGCCGACGTTGGAAGAAGAGTTCAAGAAGGTGGTGAATGAGATGTCTCTGGGCATCGAATTAAGAATGGGGCAAGTAGCGTCCCAAGTGCATAAGGCGACGAGCTCGGTGCCCGAATTTGATCGGATGGTCAGAGAAGCCTGAGCCATTCTGTTCTCATCCAAGATCCGCAGCGTGGAACTAGGAGAGCTGCCGAAAGTCAAGATTCCACCGTATAAGGGGACGTCGGACCCGAATACCCATGTGAAGTCTTTCAGGATTGTGACGGAACGCATAACAGGCAAGAGAGAGAAGGTGGAGGCCATCTTGTGCCGCCTCTTCGTCGAAAGTCTGCACGGCCCAGCCAGTGACTGATTCGCGAAGCTACCTTCAGAATCCATCGACGACTCTGACGACCTTGTCACAGCTTTCCTACGTCATTATTCGATGTACGTGAGAGTGACGCGAAGTCACGACCCTATGAAGCCTCTCCCAGAAGAAGAATGAAACACTCCGGAAGTACGTCGAAAGATTTAAGGTTGTCATGGTCAGGATCTCAAATCTCGACGGTGTTGTCGCGATCCAAGCACTGAGAAATGGCCTTTACTACAAATCTCATTTCCGTCCTGAATTGGCGAAGATGCATCCGTCGACCATCGACGATGCCCTCCATCGAGCAACAATCTTCATGGAAATTGAAGAATAAGAGGTGGCCCTGAGGAAGATCCATGAAGCCGGAGGCAGAGGCAAACACTCTGGTAGGAGAGAACATCGGAATGGAGGAGAAGCCCGACCAGTAAGGGCTAGAGGAGGAGAGGATGACTGGGGAATCCCTGGCGAGCGTCGTGGCCGGGAGATCCCAAAAAGAGGAGTCTACCAAATGGACGAACAGGAGGATCGCGAGCACGACAGCGGGAATCAGCAGCGAGGGGACTCCTCCGACAACCAGAGGCGCTATCAGCGAAGAGACTTCTCCGCAAACCGAGGAGGTTTCTCCGGGGGCCGAGGAGGCCACGCAGGAGGGCGAGGAGGACCCTCGGGAGGCCGAGGGGGCTATGAAAGGAAGTTATGGCCGAAAAACCCGAGCAAGTTCTGCGACTTCCACAACATGAGTGGCCACTCCACCGAAGAGTGTGCTATGTTGAACATGGAACTCCATAAGAGATATGCACGAGGAGAGTTGAAAGACCTAGTATTCAAACAGCACGAGCCATGGAAAAATAACAATTGGACATGGCAAAAACAACAAAAAGAACCAGCCTAGGCTGGTGGAGGCGACCAAAATGGATCGAGGAGAAACCCAGCTGCCCAGAAGCAGGTAGTAGAGCACGTCGAGAACGATCGACCGGCTACAAGGGCGAGGATCGAATTGATCATGGGCTTTCCAGCGAAGAGGAAAGGAACATAACCGAGGAGATGCTGTAATGATTGGTTCTCACGCGAAGATAGAATTCGTGGAGAATGAAGAATGTGCCGAGATGCACGACGACGCCTTGGTCCTCATGCTCAACATCGGTAACATCGACGTTTGTCGCGTCCTCATCGACAATGGGAGCTCGGTCAATGTCATCTTCTTTGAATGCCTCGAAAAGATGAACGTTGAAGGGTTAGTGATCGGGGGACGCCGTCGTAAGGTGTCAAGATTCAACGGGGACGTTGCAATCTCGCTGGGAACAGTCCATCTCCCAGTCCGCGCGAAGGGGATTCATCAGATGGTGGAGTTCATGGTGCTAGACGTCTCGCCACACTTTAACGTGATCCTAGGGAGGCCTTGGATCCACTCCATGAGAGCCGTGCCTTCCACATATCACTAGTGCATCAAGTTCCTCGGAGAAGAAAAATGAGTGGTCGAGGAAATTAAAGGAAGTCGAGACGCTTAACGCATATGCTACATGATGCACCATACGCAGGTGCACGACAGGAAGACGCCCGAGGAAGTCTACGAGGAAGAAGCGGCCGATTTGTAGTAACTAGCTGCGGCTGCCTCGAATGAAAGGCAGAGGAGAAGAAGGAGCAAGAAGGGGAAGGAACGAGGTGACAAGACCGCCAAGTTACTCGTCGCCGAAGACCCCGAGGAGCAGACAGCCGAGGAAATAAGGGGAGGACCACAAGTCGAGGCTTTGGAACAAGTTTGCATTGACGAATCTGATCCGACTCGGAAAACTGGCACATGCGTCGAGCTCGCCCCAGAGATAGGACCCAGTTGATAGACTTCCTGAAGAAGAACCCAGGAAGTTTCGCCTGGTCTCACGAAGACATACCAGGGATTAATCCGTCGGTGATAGCTCATCGCCTCAACACCAACCCGAGCCACAGGCCTGTCATACAAAAGAGAAGGAAGATGGCCCCGGACAGGAATAAAATCATCAACGACGAAGTCGACAAGCTGCTCTCGATGGGCACAATTAGGGAGGTAAAATATCCCGAGTGGTTAGCAAGCACTGTCGTCGTGAAGAAGAAAAATGGCAAGTGGCGAGTCTGCGTCGACTTCACCGACCTCAACAAGGCCTGCCCAAAAGATAGCTCCCCAATGTCGCACATAGATCGCCTTGTCGAAGCCACCCACGGGTACGAGCTCCTCAGCTTCATGGATGCTTACTCAGGGTATCACAAGATTATAATGCACCCAGACGTGATGAGAAAACCGCCTTCATCAGGGAGAGAGAGACGTATTGTTATAAAGTCATGCCCTTCGGGTTGAAAAATGCTGGCGCGACCTACCAAAGGCTGGTAACCAGGATGTTCCATAAGCATATCGGGAAAAGTATGGAGGTTTACATTGATGACATGATCATCAAAACGTTGAGGGCGGCGACGCACATCGAACACCTGGAAGAATGCTTCAAAATCGTCAATCAACACAAGATGAGGCTTAACCCCTCGAAGTGCACTTTTGGCATATCTTCGGGAAACTTCTTGGCCACAAAGCCACTCGGTGAGGAATTGAGGCAGATCCCGAGCAGATTGAAGCGATCAAGAACATGCCCTCCCCTCATAATCGACGGGAGATACATAAACTGACAGGAAGGATTACTGCTCTGAGTCGATTCATCTCAAGGAAGGCCGTCAGAACACTTCTTTTCCACGAACTACTGAAGAAGAATAAGAAGTTTGAGTAGACTGACAAGTGCGAGGAGGCATTCCAAACATTGAAGGCCTATCTCTCGTCGCCTCCCATAATGACAAAGCCACAGCCTGAGGAAGTACTTGTACGTCACAATGTCTGATCAAGCGATTAGCCAAGTGCTGGTACGAGAAGAAAAAGGAGAGCAGAAACCAATTGCCTACATCAGCAGAAAGCTCCTTGACGCTGAGACTAGGTATCCATTGATTGAAAGGTTAGCTTTAGCAGTATACGACGCATCGGAGAGATTGAGGCATCACTTCTAGGGCAACACCATCATCGTCATGACTGGCAAACCAATCTGCTCCATCATCCACAGCCCAAATCAGTCAGGCCGGATCACCAAATGGTCAATCAAGCTGGGAGCATATAACATCGAATACAGGCTTCGAACGAGTCTCAAATCTCAGGTCGTCGCTGATTTTCTCATCGAACTACCAAGGGAGCCGATCGACCTAAGCGACGACAACGGTGGAGACTACATGTCGATGGATCCGCCACTTCACAAGGATCAGGGGCAGGGATCAGCCTCATCTCCCCGATGGGAGAAGTCATATAAAAAGCGTGTCGACTCGCCTACCGCTCCACCAACAACGAAGCAGAGTATGAAGCTCTCCTCATCGGCATGCAGTCAGCTCTCGCTGTGGGAGTCAAGAACATCAACGCCTTCTCGGATTCTCAGCTGGTCGTAAAACAAGTCAGCGGAGAGTACGAGAGGAATGACGAAAGGATGGAGGCTTACGCAAAACTCGTAGTAGACCTCTCAAACAGGTTCAACTACTTCAGCTTAACGCAAGTAACGCGAGGAGACAATACCCATGCCGACGCCTTGGCAGGTTTGGGCTCAACGACCGAGGTCGGAGAACTCCGATCGATCACGGTAGAGACAGCGGAAAAACCAAGCATCAAGAGAGAAAAAGGCCCGGCAAAGAAAAAGCTCAGATTGAGCGACGAAAGCAGAGAAGCAGAAACAGAAGAGGCCAACATCAACGAGCTCAAAAATGAGGGGCACGAAGACAACGAACGAGAAGTAGTGGACGATGACGAAGAAGAATATTGGCGAACACCCATCAAGAAGTACATCCTAGAGGGGATGTTGCCTGACGACCGCTAAGAAGCGAGGAAGGTCAAATCCAAAAGCTCCAAATATACCATCATCAGGCAAAGGCTTTACTTGAAGAGTTTCACCAGCCCTTACCTAAGATGGCTCGACAAAAAAGAACCAGGGTACGTAATGGAAGAAATCCATAACGAGGAATGCGGAAACCATCCCGGTGGACGCTTCCTACCGAGGAAGACTAAGCGATAAGGTTTCTTCTGGGAGACCATGGTCGCCGACTCTGCCAGCCATGCAAGGAAATGCGAGAAGTGCCAGCGACACGTCCCAGCGATAAACTGCCCAGCCTCGGTGACCGTCCCGTACCCATTCATGAAGTGGTCAATGGACATCGTCGGTCCCATGCCCATCGGAACAAGGCAGAAAAGATTCATGCTAGTCGTCACAGACTTCTTCACCAAATGGACGGAGGCTGAGTCCTACGCCAACATCAAGGATTCCGACGTCGAAAGATTCGTGTGGAAGAAAATATTCACGCGCTTCGGATTACCGAGGGAGAATATCGCGGATAACGGCTCCCAATTCATCTCGAGGAGGTTCAAAGACTTTTGCGCATGATGGAGGGTGAAGTTGAAAACTTCAACGCCCAGATATCCCCAAGGCAACGGAAACGGAGGCAATCAACCGGACGATCACCGACAACATCAAGAGAAGACTCGACAACAAAAAGGGGCTCTGGGCCGACGAGCTCCCCGGAGTACTCTGGGCCTACCGAACAATCCCCTCATTCTGCCACCGACCAAACCCCTTTCTCCTTATCATTTGGAGTTGAGGCCGTGATCCTGGCGGAAGTAGGAGTCCCAAGTCTCCAATGAGCAATAGCACTGGGCGACGAGGAAGCCATAATCTACACCACCAACTCGATCACGTGGATGAGAGGCGTGAGCAATTAAGCGTACACATCGCCAACTACCAGAACACTGTTACTCGCTATTACAACAAAAAGGTACGACCGAGGAAGTTTCAGGTTGGCAAGATGGTCCTCCAACGAGTCTTCCAGAACACAGCCGAGATGAACGCCGAAAAGTTAGGACAAAGCTCGGAGGGCCCATACATAGTCACCAACGTCATCAAGCTGGGGGTCTACGAGTTTAAGAACACCAAAGGCATCAAAGTAATCAGAACTTGGAACGTGAAGCACTTGAAAAGGTTTTACTAGAAATTTCATCGTCTCAACCTCAATTCTTAATGAGTAACTTGTAAGTTTTCTTTTCAAATCATCTATTTTATTATTTCTTTTTAATTACCGGGGAGTCCTGACCCCTTTTGTTCAGGAACATTTGCTTGGCTTTGGTCTTATATTCAATATATGTAAGGTACTCTTCCCTTGCAAGCCGCACCCGATCGGGGGACTCGAAGGGTTTAATGAGGTCTGTTATTCAAAAAATGACCAGCCCCAGCCAAGCAAATCCAACATAACCAAGAATACAAAAAAAGCCCTCGATGCCAAAATACAAAAAGGTTCCCGATGCCAAAATACAAAAAGTCTCCCCAATGTAAAAATACAAAAAAGGCTCTCCGATGCCAAAATACAAAAAAGGCTCTCGATGCCAAAATACAAAAAGGCTCCCCGATGCCAAAATACAAAAGGCTCTCCGATGCCAAAATACAAAAAAGGCTCTCCAACGCCAAAAATTAAAATGAGGCTCCCGATGCCCAATAACAAAACATAGTGGCGAGAGGGCCCATGTTTACACAAGTTAAAGAAACAAGAATGTCTATAAGCGAAAAAAACAAGTCAACAAGTAAAATTTACGCAAGGCATTATAAGAATGAATCTTTCCTCCACGTTTCGATAAAAAAAAAAAAAAAAAAAAAAAGGAGGAGTGGGAGATGTATATTCCACTCTCTAAATAAGTGAACTTTTAATACAAAATGCTATTTGAATTTTAAGTCTTATAATATGCAAGTTAACATTCACAATTAAAATTTGTATGTTAGCTCATCGGATAAACATGCCAGATCAATCACACACAAGTATGTCAAATCCACAAAAATAAACATGCATTGCAAAGGAAAAATACGAGAAAAACAAATTGCATTATGAGATAAAGTCTCGATTACAAAATATTGAATGCTTTACAAAATGATTACATAAAGGGAATACAAAAAAAGGGGGGAGAGATCTACACCGCCGGCTCTTGAAGGGAAATGAGGTCTTTGTTAGACTCATGCTCGCCCAGCGAGCCCGGGATGGTGGAAGGATTCCCCGCAACAAGGGTAGACAAGCGATGGCTTTCAATCACCGGAGGATTGCATGGGGACAACGGAGGAGAGTTAGGATCTGCGGCGGCCTTGTCATCAAGCTCCTCCGCCTTTGCCTGCTCCTCGTCGCGACCTTGACGCCACTCTGGCAGCTTCGCCCAGAGGTGCTCGATCGTCGCTGTGGCCGAGAGAGCATTGACCACGTTGATATTGGCATGATATGCAGCCGACATGCGGTTAGCATTGACAGACTCGTCGAGAGCCTGGAATCTCGCTGATGCCTGCTCGAGGTTGCCCTTAGCCCTCTCGAAAAGGTGCAGTCGGGCGTAACATTAATCGCTCGACTCACCTTGCGCCATCTCGAGCTCCTTGGCGAGCTTCCTCAGAGTAGACCTGACCTTAGAAGGCAAGCACCATTCCTCGGCAACGGGGATGTCCACAGCCTCGCCAATCTGAGTGAGGAGCTCACTCTTCTCACTGAAGGCCTTTGCGACCTCTTGGTGGCGTCTTTTCTCTTCGACCAAAAGACCCTCCTTCGCGGCCAGTAGGATGTTTTGCTCTCCAAGTTCTCGGCCCGCATTGACCTTGAGCTCGGCGAGTTCGACCTCAAGAAGTTTGCATCGAGAAGTCTCTGCCGCCAAGTCCGACTCCAGCTTTTCAGACTGCTTACGATACTTATGCTCACCGGCAATGGAAAGCTCGAGTTGCCTCTGGGCTTCCTGGAGTTTGGACGCAAGCTACCCCGATTCTTGAGCCGCCATATTAGCATTATGGCGCTCAGCGAGGATCATATCGTTCATCCAAGCCACACCCTCGAACAAACATGCCGTATCCTCGGGATAGCCCTCGAAGTCTTCAAGAGGCTCGCCGATGTCGAGCGAGCCAGGTGCTCGCAACGATAAATCCTGACACGAGTAGGAGGAGTACTATCTCCAGTCCTCGGAGATGCGCCCGGAGTAGGTACGCGAGGAGAACCCCTGAAGACCCGAGGGGAAGGGAATGACGCCACGATTCCGAAGTGACATCGGGGTGAGCGACGAGGGGGAGATGGACGTGGAACAACTGAAACGATTCCCAGTTCGGGAACAGGCAATGCCCCCGCTTTGCCCGTAGGAGCTACGGTGGTCAATTCTCCGCGAGGAGCCACAGGACCCTCCTCGGGCTGACCTCCCACGGGATCAGGCCCAACGCTCTCCTGTCCTCCGTCACGCTCGCCGAACTCTACAGCGAGAGAAGGGGCAGTGGCGTCTCGCCCCTCAACGGATGGGGGAAGAGTCCCGTCGGTTGAGGAAAGTATTGGAGGAGCCAAGACCATAATTTTCTTCCTTGCCTCCTCGGAAAGGTTGTCGAGAGGGGGAGGTGGTAGAAGTTGGGAGGAAGAGCCCGCTGTAGGAAATTACTTAACGATTTAAGTAAATTATTATTAAACATAACTAATTACGTGCGGAATTAATAATAAAATCGATCTATCATATTAAACTATTTAATATCTAACAACCTATTGGCATTAAAATCATAAGCATGTTAATTAACAATTTAATTCTAAACATGTTATTTCAATAAAATAAAACACTCCAAACAATCATAACAATTATATCAATTAAGAGTATTTAAGATTATCGAAACTTACATCGTCGAGTTATAAATAACTCAGTCGAGGAATTGAAAACGAGTTCGATGCGAGAATCTTCAAGCTTCTCCAATTCCGGGTTTGCAAGAGACTTCCTCGGCTCGTCAACACGGGCAGCGAAGGCGGCAAGCAGGCACGTCCTTGGGGCTGGTCCGGGAAGCTGGCAGCAGATGGCGCGCGGTCCTCGGCAGGCTGGGAACGGGCGGCAGCGGCTGGACTCGTCCGACGCAGAAGGCAGCGGCCCTAGGAGACCCCGGAGCGGCTGAGAGGGGCAGGCACCTCTGGGCTCAGGCGGAGGAACAACGGCGACGTCGGCAGCGACCTGGGCAGAGGCAGGCTTGGCTGGATAAAGGCGGCAGGCTGCTGGGACACGCAGAGGGGCGGTCGGGCGGAGTCAGGCGCAGGTTCGCGCGGATGGGCGGAGGCAGATCGCAGGCGAAACTTCGCGACGACGCTGAGAGCTCATGGAAGCTCGGATCGGGACGCCGTTTTTTGCGTTGCGTCGGCAATGAACTGACTTAAATGGGTTCGGAGAGAGATCTGGGTTTGCAGACTCAGATTCGTCGGATTCATCGAATCTTTGGTTCGGAGGTCAGATTTCCAGAAAACGAAAATGGACCAAACAACCACAAGTTGATTCAACGATGACACAAGAAGAAAAACGAGAAGATGAGTGTGGGCTCAGATGAACGCACACGAGAAAACAAGAAACGAAATTTTTCGTCCTCTCGGGTGATGAGGTGGTCGGCCAAGAGGGAAGGGAAGAGAGAGACAGAGCAAGCTCAACCTAGGGTTTCCTCAAACCCTTTATTTATAGACATTGTTAATGGGCTTTCATGTGGGCTTTTGTTGAATCGATATTCAGCCCAAAACCATGTTAATGGCCGGCCCGTATGTCCTACTCGTTTCTCAATTTTATTTCCCAAATTGCCTTGATTTAATTTCCAAATTCGACTTAATTTAGAACTCTCAATTATTTAATAACTCGTTATTAAATTGTTTCATGGTTATCGAATAACATAAAACGAGAAACGTTTTATTTTCTAATATTGTTATTATGAATTCTCAAGAAAATTATTATTACAATAATAAAGTTCTTTAATTCACAAAATCAATAATTAATGAATAACACATTATTCATTAATTCGCTTGGAAAATAAATTTCTCTATACAAATCACAATTTGTATTTTATGAGTAAATCAATTTATTGCGTTCAATTAATCTCTTCTAAATGTGCATCATTGAGACTTTATGGACCCACATAAACGAAGCTTGAGAATATAGCACAGACTCAATAATTCACAAATTATTTCCGGCTTATAATTCTTAATAATGGTCGACTCCACTAAAGGACCAATATTGAAAATCTCTAAGTTCATGCGCGCATATTTTTCCGTTTGAAGTCATAGAACTTTTCTGTACTCGATCCACGGTGTACTTTACCAAAATACCCTTCGTGTGTATCAGTAAGTCCGGGGAATGTAAAATTACCGTTTTACCCCTAGAGTTATTATTTCACTAACTCGTTTGTTACTTGTGAATGAGAAAAAACATAAAGTGAGACGTCAATACATGTCACATGTTTTAATCAAGGAATCTCATATTCAATGATTATCTGGCCAGATTAATTCATTCACTATCTCGTAACAAACCATAGTGTGATACAATGACTTTCATTATGTGTACACGAATTCCATATCTGTGAATCACATAATCCAACACTACAACATTATGTCACCAACCGTCGGGTCAGATGCAGCCATTACACGGCCATCGCCCATTGACAAATCAAATGACATAAAGTGTAGTATCGACTATGCACTCACCTCAGGATTAAGGTAGTTATCGAAGTACCCCTCGTATGTGATCTTGGAGCTTCTGGATTAAACGGTTTTATATCGATCTTCCATAGAATCACTAGGTCTTGTTCAATATCTTCTATAAGATATCAAGAATGAAATCATAGAGTCACAACTTTCTATATCACATGATAAGATATCATGATTCATTCAAACAATCGTTACTTAGACTCGAATGCTCAATCGGTCTTAAGATTGTGAACAAATGGTTTAAACTAGTCACAAGGGGTTATCATGTCAAATCTGTATTTAACACCCTTTTCGTTGATGACAGTTTCAGAGCGTAGCATACATACATAAACACAAACTATAGGAAAAGAAAGCTTATTTATTAATATTAATGTTTCAGCAAAATATTACAAATAATAAATAAAATGTCTAATATTCTCCTTTGTGGGCACCAATCCCAACAAACTCCCACTTGACTCAAAGGAGATACAATATCCTTTAGTTCACAATATCTCGCATGAGGTGATATTTGCGCTCAATGTGTTTTGAGCGCTTGTGACTTCTTGGCTCCTTACAATTGGTTACAGCCCCACTGTTATCACAATAAAGTGTAATGGGCTCGCTTGCACTTGGAACAAATTTCAAGTACATAAGGAATTTCCTCAGCCACACAGCCTCTTTTTCAGCTTCACAAGCTGCCACATATTTGGCTTCCGTGGTCGAGTCAGCAATGCAAGATTGCTTGATACTCCTCCAGACCACAGATCCACCATTCAGGGTAAACACAGACCCTAATGTGAACTTCCTGAAATCCTTGTCCGTTTGAAAATCGGAGTCGGTATATCCCGTCATATTCAGGTCACTACCTGAGTATTATAGCATGTAGTTCCTCGTCATACGATGGTACTTCAAAACATGCTTCATAGTAACCCAGTGCTAGGGTCCAGGGTTCGACATAAACCTACTCACCACGCCTACTGCGCAGCGAATATCTGGTCTAGTACAAAGCATAGCATACATGAGACTTCCGACTCCTGAGACGTATGGAACATGTCTCATGTCCTCAACCTCTTGAGGTGTCTTAGGAGACTGCTTACTTGAGAGATGCACTCCATGTCTAAAGGGTAACTGCCCTTTCTTGGAGTCTTGCATACTAAAGTGATCCATGATCTTATCAATATAAGATGCTTGGGAAAACACTGACTTTCGATTCTTCCGGTCACGGAATATTCTGAATACCCAGAATGTAAGCCGGTTCTCCCAGATCCTTCATCTCAAATTGCTTTGACAGCCAGATCTTAACCTCTGATAACTTACCAACATCATTCTGAATGAGTAGTATGTCATCGACATATAGGATTTAGAAAACACACTTTGCCATCGTTTATCATCATATAGACGCATGGCTCATCTACTGACTGATCAAAGCTGTAGCCTTTCAGAGTCTCGTCGAATTTAATATTCCACGACCTAGATGCTTGCTTCAGTCCATAAATGGACTTTGGCAACTCTCAAACCTTGCCTGTTGGCCTTTCTCCACGAACCCGTCTGGTTGAGCCATATAAATGCGTTTATCAAGATTGCCATTCAAAAAGGAAGTCTTGACATCCATATGTCAAATTTCATAATCCAGGACGGCAACAATGGACAAGAGAGTACGGATGGACTTCAGCATCGCGACTGGAGAGAAGGTATCCTCATAATATATACCTTCCTTTTGTGTGAACCCTTTCGCCACCAGTCTAGCCTTAAATGTTTTAACATTTCCATCCGGACCTCTCTTCTTCTTGTAGATTCACTTACATCCTTCAGGCTTGATGCCTTTGGGTAAGTCTACAAGCTTCCAGACATCGTTGTAATACATCAAATGTATTTCAACGTTCATGGCTTCTTGCCAGAGGTTTGCTTCGGAACTCTACTTCAATTGGGAAAACGATATCGGGTCATCATCCTCCTGATATGCGACTGCAGTGAAAGTCTCTCCGACACCCATGTATCGGTCAGGCTGTCGTACAGTCCTGATATTGTGACGAATCGCAGGAATCTCTCGTTCCAGGTGTGTATCTTCCACTATTGGAATAGAACGTGTTCTATTCTCTGAAGTACAAGCTACTTCATCCAATAGATCCTTAAGCACAAGTCTGCTTCTCGGTACAGCATCTTTCATATAGTCTGCTTCCAGAAACCTAGCATTCATACTAACAAATGTTTTCTGATCAGTAGAGCTATATAAGATGCAACCTTTCGATTCTTTGGAATGTCCTATGAAGAGGCATACTTCTTAACGACTAGCCAACTTGCTAGTCTTTCGTCTCAGCACATGTGTTAGACAACCCCAGATATGGACGTGGTGTAAAATAGATTTTCTGCCACTCCATATCTTTTGTAAGGTGTTCCAGGAACCGTTCTAGACGGAACCTTGTTCAGAATGTACGCTGCCGCTTCTAAGGCGTATCCATAGAACGAATCGGGAAGTGATGAGTAACTCATCCTCGATTTCACCATATCTAGTAGAGTTCAATTCCTTCTCTCTGACACACCGTTTAATTGCGGGGTGCCAGGTGCTGTAAGCTGAGAATGAATACCTTCTTCCTTAAGAAAGTCTTCGAACTCTCCAGACAAATACTCTCCCCTTTGATCTGATCGAAGAGTTTTGATCTGTTTCTCTGTCTGCTTCTCGACTAAAACCTTAAACACCTTGAACATTTCAAAGGTTTCAGATTTATGTCGCATAAGGTAGACATAACCAAAACGCGAGTAGTCATCGGTGAAGGTTACGAAATACTCATAGCCTCCCTGTGCCTGGATGTTAAATGGAACACATGCATCAGTATGTACGAGTTCCAAAAGCATACGTGGCTCTAAGACCTTTCGAAGAGAAAAGCCTCTTGGTCATATTGTCCTTGAGACAGAATTCACAAGTGGGAAGAGTTCCCACCTGTAGAGATTTCAAAGGATCATCCTTAGTCAATCTCTTAATCCTATCTAGGACAATATGTCCAAGACACAAGTGCCATAGATATGTGTCGTCGGTCTCATCAACATGTGACCGTTTGTGGCTTCCCAAGTGAATCATAATTCTTTGTCGCTCAAGCTTTTGATTTTCTCAAAACCATTCAAATTACAAACAACATGCTCAGATGCCCCGCGATCTAAGATCCCGGGCGACACTTTGTTTGTCGTGTAATAAGCTTAGGTGACAAATATTCTTTTTCGGTTGGCGTTTTTGGGCTTCCTCTTAAACCTCTTAGAACCAGATGTCGAGGCCTCTATGTTCAGTAACGTTGAGCTCACTTGACTTCTATTTGTTCTTAGGGAGAGGACCCTCGGCAGTCTGCAACTGTTTCATGTGCTCCTAGACTGTATGGTCGAGCTTGTTCATGGAATAGTTCAGACAGAAGCAATTAAAAGAGTCAGAGAGAGTTTTCAAGATCATATCTATTTTGGTGTCTCTATTGATCTCTGATCCAAGAATCTCCATCTCATTCATATGACCCATGATCGCAAGCATGTGGTCTAAACAAGAGTTTCTGGATTCGTTCTACAGTTCAAGAAACTGCGGAAAGCTTGCTGCCTAGCCTGACGCCTATAACCTCCAAACATCTCAAGTACGTTGTACAACACTTTGTACATTGTATCGATGTGTCTATGAGACTGCTGCAACACATTGCTCATAGATGCTAGAATATAGCACCTTGTAATCTCATCGGATCTCATCCAAGAGTTATATGCGTCTTGTCTTCCTGACTCGAGTCATAACTCATAATAGGAGGACAGGGAACAGTGAGAACGTACTTGTGCTTTTACATCGTCAATACAATGTCGAGGTTACGTTTCCAATTTACGTAATTCTCACCCTCGAGTTTGTTTGTACTTAAAATAATTCTATGTGGGGTATTTTAAAAGACATTTGCTGAAACAAATAATAAAATAAATAAATTTAGTATGTGCTACAAATGCGAACTACATGATGCATGCAACAGTCCTAATATGGTGAGGAAAGCATGTAAGCAATTCATGATATTATGAACAATAATGATTAATTACTTTTCCTAGGGGAAACCGTAATTAATCGCCTTTCATAGTCGTGACACATCACTATTTAGTTCGAACCATCCAAGAAGTCACAACTTCTAGTTCTTACTAATTACCATAAACTTTGGTCACTTATTTTTAATGCAGGGCCTCGAGGGAGGATTACTTTAAAACATAAGTCTAAGTGTGCAACCGACGTGTGGGCCTTTAATCAAGTCACTTTGATAACGGTTCACCTAGGGGAGACCCCGCATCATCGTTTCTCTTTAAGGCTTGGTTCGTAACAATTTGATTAACTTAATGCTTCCGAAGTACTCCCATTAAAGGGAGGGCCACGAGGGTGACTCTTAGTTCATCACACATTAAGTCAATTAAATTCACATCGGGGACCGTGGGTTGTTTCAACGATAAACAACCCTCCCACTTAGTTTTTGGAAAGAATCATATTCTATTAAAAACAGTTTACAATTTATAACTCATTATTTAATTATAAACTATATGAAAAATTCATGTTAATTTTGATGTTGGCGTTATATCCTATATGACGTGTGACGTGCTATGCAATGAGATTAAATTAAATATAGCATAACTAATTTAACTCATTGAATGGCCTATTTCTAAATACAACCCATAAAATAATTACATAAACTATTAAATCCTATTTAATTTTCTATTATTTCCGGTCGAGGTGCTTGATGACGCGTCATTCAGTCGATCGGATTAGCACCCACACGTTTCCATCGTGCGGCCAACTCCGATTTCCTCCCACTCAATTAGCACTCACACGTTCAATAACGTGCGGCCAAATTGAGTCTCTCGGTTTAGCTCTCACACATTCAATAACGTGCGGCCAACACCGAGTCTCCTTCGTCCCTCGTCTTTACATCGCCGGATTACAACAATTTTATATTTTACAACTTAAACATCCTCGAAAATTGAGGCTCACAATTTAAAAGAAAAATAAAATAAACCCAGACGTAACCGAAAACAAAATCCTAAGGCCATATCAATAAGGTTCCATCAATAAACAACCAATCATAATTTATAACATTCATAATGCAATAAACAATCATATCCAAAAACGCCAACAATCAACTAGCTAAAACAAATTTTAAAACTAGTTACAACTTAGATTTTAATGCCAATTATAGCTCTGATACCATTTGTAGGAAATTACTTAACGATTTAAGTAAATTATTATTAAACATAACTAATTACGTGCGGAATTAATAATAAAATCGATCTATCATATTAAACTATTTAATATCTAACAACCTATTGGCATTAAAATCATAAGCATGTTAATTAACAATTTAATTCTAAACATGTTATTTCAATAAAATAAAACACTCCAAACAATCATAACAATTATATCAATTAAGAGTATTTAAGATTATCGAAACTTACATCGTCGAGTTATAAATAACTCAGTCGAGGAATTGAAAACGAGTTCGATGCGAGAATCTTCAAGCTTCTCCAATTCCGGGTTTGCAAGAGACTTCCTCGGCTCGTCAACACGGGCAGCGAAGGCGGCAAGCAGGCACGTCCTTGGGGCTGGTCCGGGAAGCTGGCAGCAGATGGCGCGCGGTCCTCGGCAGGCTGGGAACGGGCGGCAGCGGCTGGACTCGTCCGACGCAGAAGGCAGCGGCCCTAGGAGACCCCGGAGCGGCTGAGAGGGGCAGGCACCTCTGGGCTCAGGCGGAGGAACAACGGCGACGTCGGCAGCGACCTGGGCAGAGGCAGGCTTGGCTGGATAAAGGCGGCAGGCTGCTGGGACACGCAGAGGGGCGGTCGGGCGGAGTCAGGCGCAGGTTCGCGCGGATGGGCGGAGGCAGATCGCAGGCGAAACTTCGCGACGACGCTGAGAGCTCATGGAAGCTCGGATCGGGACGCCGTTTTTTGCGTTGCGTCGGCAATGAACTGACTTAAATGGGTTCGGAGAGAGATCTGGGTTTGCAGACTCAGATTCGTCGGATTCATCGAATCTTTGGTTCGGAGGTCAGATTTCCAGAAAACGAAAATGGACCAAACAACCACAAGTTGATTCAACGATGACACAAGAAGAAAAACGAGAAGATGAGTGTGGGCTCAGATGAACGCACACGAGAAAACAAGAAACGAAATTTTTCGTCCTCTCGGGTGATGAGGTGGTCGGCCAAGAGGGAAGGGAAGAGAGAGACAGAGCAAGCTCAACCTAGGGTTTCCTCAAACCCTTTATTTATAGACATTGTTAATGGGCTTTCATGTGGGCTTTTGTTGAATCGATATTCAGCCCAAAACCATGTTAATGGCCGGCCCGTATGTCCTACTCGTTTCTCAATTTTATTTCCCAAATTTCCTTGATTTAATTTCCAAATTCGACTTAATTTAGAACTCTCAATTATTTAATAACTCGTTATTAAATTGTTTCATGGTTATCGAATAACATAAAACGAGAAACGTTTTATTTTCTAATATTGTTATTATGAATTCTCAAGAAAATTATTATTACAATAATAAAGTTCTTTAATTCACAAAATCAATAATTAATGAATAACACATTATTCATTAATTCGCTTGGAAAATAAATTTCTCTATACAAATCACAATTTGTATTTTATGAGTAAATCAATTTATTGCGTTCAATTAATCTCTTCTAAATGTGCATCATTGAGACCTTATGGACCCACATAAACGAAGCTTGAGAATATAGCACAGACTCAATAATTCACAAATTATTTCCGGCTTATAATTCTTAATAATGGTCGACTCCACTAAAGGACCAATATTGAAAATCTCTAAGTTCATGCGCGCATATTTTTCCGTTTGAAGTCATAGAACTTTTCTGTACTCGATCCACGGTGTACTTTACCAAAATACCCTTCGTGTGTATCAGTAAGTCCGGGGAATGTAAAATTACCGTTTTACCCCTAGAGTTATTATTTCACTAACTCGTTTGTTACTTGTGAATGAGAAAAAACATAAAGTGAGACGTCAATACATGTCACATGTTTTAATCAAGGAATCTCATATTCAATGATTATCTGGCCAGATTAATTCATTCACTATCTCGTAACAAACCATAGTGTGATACAATGATTTTCATTATGTGTACACGAATTCCATATCTGTGAATCACATAATCCAACACTACAACATTATGTCACCAACCGTCGGGTCAGATGCAGCCATTACACGGCCATCGCCCATTGACAAATCAAATGACATAAAGTGTAGTATCGACTATGCACTCACTTCAGGATTAAGGTAGTTATCGAAGTACCCCTCGTATGTGATCTTGGAGCTTCTGGATTAAACGGTTTTATATCGAGCTTCCATAGAATCACTAGGTCTTGTTCAATATCTTCTATAAGATATCAAGAATGAAATCATAGAGTCACAACTTTCTATATCACATGATAAGATATCATGATTCATTCAAACAATCGTTACTTAGACTCGAATGCTCAATCGGTCTTAAGATTGTGAACAAATGGTTTAAACTAGTCACAAGGGGTTATCATGTCAAATCTGTATTTAACACCCTTTTCGTTGATGACAGTTTCAGAGCGTAGCATACATACATAAACACAAACTATAGGAAAAGAAAGCTTATTTATTAATATTAATGTTTCAGCAAAATATTACAAATAATAAATAAAATGTCTAATATTCTCCTTTGTGGGCACCAATCCCAACACCCGCGGCGTCCGAGGTATAAGCAGAAGTCGCCCCAACCACGTCGTTGAAGTCTACGACGAGGTCCCGCCTCCTCTTTGAACGCCGGGAAGAGCTCGCACCTCCGGCGGACGTCTCTGCAGCCTGTCTGGCCCCACCCGCAGCAGCGGGAGTCGAAAGGTCGAGGATCTTTTCCCGGACAGACTCGGTATTTCCAGGGTCGGAAGAGTTATAAGAACCCCCTCCGAAGGAAGGATCGCTCTCGGCGGCGAGGCACCTCGAGCTTTGGAAACAGCTCCCTCTGCCAGAGTAGCAGCCTTGAACCCGCCGGCTGAAGTGGTAACCTTGGCCTTCTTCGTCGGAGGAGCATCCTCCATGCTCTCAGAGGCCTGCTTGCTCGCGGAGGCCCCAGCCTGAGATGACTCCCCCCGGGACTTCTTTGCTTTTGTGGGCAGGGGGTCGTCTGTGTCTTCTCTGAGGGGCGTTTTCTCTCGAGAGGCTCGTCCAGGGGCGAATCCTCCACCTGAGGAGGAGCCTCCTCGATGTTTCCAGAAGCACCCCTGGACTTCTTTACCCTCTTCGAGAATTTCTTCACCGGGGCAGAGGCCGAAGCGTCCCCTCGCGCTTTGTTGTTACGAAATCCAGCCGAGAACTGGGTGTTGATGTGAGGACCATGGATATTGGCTTCTATAAACACCCCGATATCCACTAGCTGTTGGGGGTTGGTGAAATCCGTCGCCTAATTGCGACGCCCACTTGCAAGAAGCGATGCATGAATTTTCTTGAACCTGGCCTCGGCCTCAGTGCCGACGCTGGGTTTGAATTGGGGAAGCGTTTGATCAGCTTCGACCCATTTCACCGGCAATGATTTGATGTGATAGCCGAAGGAACGAGCGTTGATCCTGACGAAGAAATAAGAGAGCTCCCATCCGGATTTGTTCGAAGGGGTATTGAGGATGACGTGCTCCCTAACGCGGTGGGAGAGAGAGAAGCGCCCCAAATTCTTCGGATTCTTGGAAAACTTAAAGAGGCGCATCAAGTCCTCTAAAGTAAGAGCCACCTTCTGTTGGAATTTATTTAACAATTAAACAATATTAATTACAATACACATCCTATGTGGCGGATAATTATAATTAGATCTAATATATTAAAACTAATTTTAATATATTTAACAACCTAAGGCATTAAAATTTATTGAGTAATTATAAACAATTTATAACTCACAAGCTCAATCAAATAAAATTAAAATAATAGTTTATATAACAATTATATAATTTATATTTAATTATTTAATTGAGGAATTACTTACGTAAGAGGTTGTAAACAACCACGACGTTGCTCGCTATCGCCGGAATGCCACGTCGCGCCCAAATCCCGAGAAAAGCCTCGCCGGATTGCCTGGGAACGTCTTCGCCGGACTGGGAAGAGTCACCGGATTGCACAGCAGCTGGGAGCCTCGCCGGACTGGGATTCCTCGCCTGACAGGGAGCTCGCCGGAATGGATACCCTCGCCGGACTGGGCACTCGCCGGATTGGACTCTGTCGCCGCACAGAAACTCGCCTGACAGGGAGCTCGCCGGACTGGGACACCTCGCCGGACTGGAGATCTCTGGGACACCTCGCCTGATGACCTCGCCGGATTGCCCTCGCCGGATTGGACTCGCCGGACTGGAGCGCCTCGCTGGATTCCCTTCGCCTGACAGGGAACCTCGCCGGATTGGATCTACCTCGCCGGCTTGGACCTGTCTCGCCGGATTGGACTCGCTTGACAGGGAGCCTTCGCCGGACTGGGTTTGGCTCGCCGGACTGGGCACTCGCCGGATTGGACTCTGTCGCCGCACAGAAACTCGCCTGACAGGGAGCTCGCCGGACTGGGACACCTCGCCGGACTGGAGATCTCTGGGACACCTCGCCTGATGACCTCGCCGGATTGCCCTCGCCAGATTGGACTCGCCGGACTGGAGCGCCTCGCTGGAATCCCTTCGCCTGACAGGGAACCTCGCCGGATTGGATCTGCCTCGCCGGATTGGACCTGTCTCGCCGGATTGGACTCGCCTGACAGGGAGCCTTCGCCGGACTGGGTTTGGCTCGCCGGAATGGACCCCTGGAGGCTGGGAGGTCAACGGAATACACAGAAAACGACCTAGGGACGTTTTAGAGGGCTGAAACCTTTTTAAAACAATTTTAAAAATTCCAAAACAATTTTCTAAATCATTCAAACACCACAAGTGATGAATCAACAATATTACAATAGGAAATATTGAGATCAAGAGTGTGGGCTCTTAAGAACAATTAGGAAATCAAAGATTGAATTAGGAAAAACAATTTTTCTCTTATCTTTGTTTGGGGATTTCGGCCGAGAATTGCACAAGGGGAAAGATTGAGTGTGTGCCGAAAATTCTCTAGGGTTAGGGTTAGTGATTAGGGTTTCTTTTCCTTATTTATACAGGTTATAAATGGGCTTAACCTGGGTCAAACCCATGACCTTATTCACTTAAGGAATTCGGCCAAAACATTCTCCCCTTACTCGTCCATATATTTGATTTTTCTTCCTAAATATATTTGATTTAATTTCTAAAATTAATTTAGAACTCTTATTATTATTTAATGACACATCATTAAATATATTTCATAGTTATCGAATAAGTACGAATTGAGAAATAATTTATTTTCTTCTTTAAACATGTTTGATCACTCGAGAATGTCATCATCAATATGATAACATCTTGTGATTCAATAAACAGAATAAATAACTAGTTATTTATCGAGTTTCAAGAAAACAACTTTCTCAATATAAATCACTATTTATATTTAATGAGTAAATCAACTTTTCCAGTTCTTTTAATCTTTTCCAAGTGTCTATCATTGAGACCTCATGGACTCACATGAACGAAGCTTTAGAATAAAGATCGGACACAAAAGTTCACAAACTTTTTCCGTCTTTTAACTCTTAATATTGGTCGATTCCACTAAAGGACCAATATTGACAATCTCTCTGTTCATGTGCGTATCTTTTATGTTTGATATGATGAAACAATTTCTCATACGATCCACGGAGTATATTACGATATTACCCTTCATGTGTATCAGTAACTGAAGGGAATGTAAGATTACTGTTTTACCCCTCGAGTTATTATTTCACTAACTCCTTTGTTATTTGTGAATGAGAAAAAACATAAAGTGAGATGTCTTTACATGTCACATGTTTTAATCAAAGAATGAACTCATTCAATGAATACCTGGCCAGGTTTATTCATTCACACTCTCATAACAAAGCATAGTGTGATACTAATGCATTTGCATCGTTGTTACATGAATTCCATATCTGTGAATCATGTAACCCAACATTGCATCCTTGTGACACCAACAGTCGGGTCAGATGCAACTAAAATTTAGTCATTGCCCATTGACGAATCAAATGTCACAAAGTGCAATGTCAATTACATATTCACTTCAGGATTAAGGTAAGTATCATAATACTCCTTTAGTTGTGAACTTGAAGCCTCGAGTGTGTAAACAGTTTTGTCTCGAGCTTCTAAGTGTCACTGGTCTTGTTTAGTATCTTCTATAAGAAACCTAGTATGAATCATAGAGTCACAACTCTCTATATCACAAGATGAGATATCATGATTCATGCTAACAATCAATAATAAGATTCGATTGCTCTATCGATCTTTAGATTGCGAACAAATGTTTCAAACTTGTCACAAGGGGTTATCTTGTCAAGTCTGTACTTAACACCCTTTTCGTTGATGACAGTTTCAGAGCATAGCTTAAACATAACTAAACACAATCTTTCTAAAGAATGAACATTTATTAATATCAATGTTTCAGCAAAATACAAATACACAAAGTATCTCAATGTCTAATATCTCCTTTGTGGGCACCAATCCCAACACCTTCTCCTCAAGCGCGATGGAGATGGTGCAAAGAATGAGACAGATTGAGTGAAGTTGCATCTTGAGAGATGGGGACGTTGAAGGCATGGAGGAAGGTGACGAGGAGGTAGGGCACCGGAAAGCGAAGACCTACAACTCGGAAAAGGCCTCGTATACAACGATCCACCCCCCTCTCGGGATCGTCGGCCAGCTCGCCGTCGAGAGGAAGGCGGAGATGGCAAACATCGTCTTCACAGCAATCACGCCAGATTGCGTCTAGGCGCTCAACTGTCATGGTGGAGCAAGAAGAGTTGGTTTTGAAGATTCGTCCCCGAACCATCATGGGTTTGGAAGAGAAAAAAAAAGACTTTGAAGTGGAAAGTTTTCGCAAAGGGGTTCGAAAATATTTTAAAGAGTTTAGGGAAGAGGCGTGAAAGATGTTGGTGTTGTAAGAGTTTAGAAAGTTTCCTTCAAACGAAAAATTTAGAATTTATATAAAACAGCGAAGAGGAATCTGAAGCGGTGCAAGCAGATCCAACGGTCCGAATACAAAGAGGCGTTAGTGGAATCGATGGAAGAATATTGCTAGCCTTTATAAGGAGGTGAAAGCACTCGAGTAGTAACCTACATTTAATGAAGAAAGATTTTTGTGGGATTCAAAGAAGTGTATTAAAAGAAGGGAATAAAGACGAGACCCGATACCGACAGTCGCCGATGAGAAGCTCGCCGCCACGCCCGCGACAACTAACGCTCGGGAAGGTTCGTCGGGGAAACTTGTACTTATATTTTACCAAGTGTTTACACTTGATAAAATGGGGGACTAACTGTTAAGGTCGGATTTCTTCCAATCCATCTTAACACTACTTGTGTCATTTTCATTTCTCAAACGACGAGAAATGGAGGCAAAAAATCACATTGGGCCTAGAGCCGAAGAATGGGACAGACTTGGACTCTTGGAGTCTCGTCACAAGCACGGACAGAGGAAATCACGAGGAAGACTCCATCGTGAGGAAGGATGTCTTCGCGAGGAAAGCTCGTCGCAAAGAAAGACGTCTTCGTGAGGAGAGCTCGACGTAAGGAAGACTCCATCTCGAGGAAGGATGTCTTCGCGAGGAAAGCTCGTCGCAAAGAAGGACGTCTTTGCGAGGAGAGCTCGTTACGAGGAAGACTCCATCGCGAGGAAGGACGTCTTTGCGAGGAAAGTTCATCTTCATGAATCTTTATAGATAAAGTTGAGTTTAAATAGGAAATGAAATCAAAAGGGTTAATTCGAATGAGATAATAATGCGATGTATTCAGTAAATCTCGGAGAATATCTCATAGTCTAGGTAGTTAAGATCTGAGATTAATGAGGAAACATTAGCAAACAATTCGGGTAACCATAGGTCTATAAATACTCATGTAAACTCTCGTTGAAGGGGATTCCGCGTGAGCTATAATCTGTCTATATACTTTGAGTTTACCAGAAATATTCTCTGTAATTTCTCAAAGTTCTAAGCTAATAAACGAGAGAAACCGAGCCCCATTACACGAATAAATCAAGGATATTGCAGACCTTACGTTATTTATTTATTACTAGTGTTAATTTATCTTTGTGACTGTTTCAGAGGGGTTGGTGCAAATCGCCAGCTACAGTGTACTGGAATTCTTCGAACAGCGTGGTGTGATTGTATTATGTTCCTTCCTTGGTTCAGTGATTCCAGGCTCGTATAGGATTAGCCGGGCATGCAACATGGGTTTTTCTTGTTCTTTGCTTCATGATTATATATGGGATTTTCCAATTCTCTTATTTTTCCATTTACGTTTTTTTTCAAAAAAAAAAGTCTTAAATAAGAGTTCAGTCGAAAAAAGACTATGTTCTTCTCATTTTTATACTTAACTGAACATATAAAAATATTATTATACCATTATAATTAGAAACTGTTTTAATTTATTAACTCTTTTCACCATCTTTTTCACCAGACATCATTTTCTTCACTGGAGCATTACATCTTCTTTATAAGAAAATTCCTATTTTTTTAACTCATAAAATGTCATCGTCGACTTTGACGATTTTTAGTCCAATAATGGGTCACGACGTTCTAAACAATTAAATAATGGGACAAAAAATTTCACTTGTTTACGACCAAGGAACCTCCATTCATTATTCCACCCAACAATTAAATAAACAACCATCTTTCTCCATTCGAAAAATCTCCAAAATTATGAATTTTAAATATTAAATTCATATAGTATCTCCCACATCTTCCTCATTTTTGTCAACTAAAAGTTTTTATATTTTTCGGACCATCTCAGCTCAATGTATCTATCCAATTTTTATTTTCTGCATTTTTTACGCTTCCAAAAAATCTTAGGTTGTCAAGATATTTTAAAATTTTTTATGACAATTTAATAATTATGATGTGGCATTTTAGAATACAAAATTATAAGTATGGTACTTAATGTTAAGCTTAACCAACCCATGTAACGTTGAAAAGTTCAATCTTGACAAATCACTGAGCTCCGTTGTCAATTTTGGTAGATTAAAAAAAATCAAAATTTCATGACAATATTTTTTCTGTTTTGTGACAACTTATTCACGAAATTTAAAATTTCGTGACAACATATTCACAAAACTAACAAAATGTTATCACAAAATTTTGAAATTTTATGACAAGACGTAACTAATTTATAAATTTAAAACTTGAATATTATTAAGCTAAGGTTTATGTATTTTTAAGTTTGTTAAACTTGAATATGCGTACATGATAAGGATTATGAGATTTTCCCACAAACTAATTAATTAGTTACATAAAAACAAGTTTAGATACATATAAAATCAAATTAGATTCATACGAAATCGAATTAGTTATATAATCAAATTAGTTACAACACAAAATCAAATTAGTTACATACAAGTACGCATTAGTTACATAAAAAGACTAGCTCGGTGACATAAATTAATAGATTAGATACATAACAAGCCACATTGGTTACATATATTTCAAAAAGCCACATTGGTTACATATATTTCAAAAATAGTTACACGAACTAACAGTCTCACAATTTATTTTCTTAATGACTAGCCATGACTTTTTTAAAATTAAATGTTTTTCGGATAAAATATATTTGCAATAATAAAAATTTATGCAAAAAGAGATTTAAGAAATAATATGAGTAAAATTATTATTATCGAAAAAATAGAAGAGTGGTAAAACTAATAATAATAATAGTACTTAACATGGTAAAAAGATCTCATGTAAAAAGATGAGATGTAATAATATTATTAAAATTATCGGAGAGTAAAAGTGATTTGATATTTCGGAGGTCTAAAGGAAAGAGAAAAAAAATTGCATGTTTTGATTGTTTAATAAATTTTCGATATTTAATATTAAGCTATATAAATACTAGATAGCAACACGTGCTTCGCACGTGCTTATTGTAGTTTTTTTGTACATCATTTTGATGATTTTGACCTTCTTGATATTCTACTTTAATCAAGTCTCGAAATTTTGTTTGAAAATTATAACGCACATTATCCTTAATTTTCGAAAATTTTATACAATAATTTATAGATGTAAAAAATCAAGTACCATAATAATGTACAAATAATTAGAACTCGTGTTTTTCATAACTTTTCAAATAACACATTAATAAAAATATAACAATAAACCATGAGAGATAGAAATAAAAGTTCTAAATGTTCTCATAAAATAAAATAAAAATATTTTAATCAAGTCTTGGCTTTTTGTTGGAGGTGGATGCTGCAGGGGAGAGATCATCAACAATACTTTCCAGTACTTTGTCGTCGCTGAATTTAATCGTTGAGCTTGTAAACTTGGCTAACTGTGAATTGTTGTTGTGATACACTTGAATTTTGATTTTTTGCGTCTTGCATGTAGAACGCTTTTGTTATTGCTTCTTTGGCGTTGAATAGTGGTTTCAGTAGTGATTTTTGTGAACCATGTTGTTGTTAAATTTTCCCAACTATTAATATCTAAAATTTATAAATATGCAATTTGTAAAAGTGCGTGTATGTGATACCTGCTTAATAATGTCTGGTATTTCTGCAATCTTGCAGGAGAAGATTATTTCAGCAGTATAACTGAAACTTATTGCTTCCACTTTTTCTGAATCATCTGTCAAAATAAATTCTACACGCAACCTATAGAGTAAAAACATAGATGTGAAATTTTTTATTTACTCTTTTTCGTTGAGGGACTATAACATTTGTTACAGTAAACTTTAGAAACTAATTCGCTCAACCGCGAGATGAACATCCCTTGGGATAATAAAATAAATTTCATAATAGTGTTATGTCTTAGAATATACAATGTATAGAATAATGGATTGGTATATTACTTATTCTATTATTATAAATTCATTGACTCATAAGACTCTACTTTAACTATTAATCAAACCTGCCCACGGTGTTAAAAAAATAAAAAAAAATAAAAAAATAGGAAAAATATATGAGATTATGAGAGTAATTTAGTCTTTGTAAAATAAAGTGCTATTTTATATGTTAATAGTTAAGTATTACACCTAATAAACAATTTAGATTTACGTTACTCTTTTTTTGTTTCAAAAGTGTCTTTGAAATATTTTTTAAAAGTTTATTTTAAACACCAAAAAATAATTTAACTTTATAAAAAATCAAGAACAGGCTCCAAAATCTTTACCAAACATAGCTATATTTTATAGTGCGAAGTCCAAGCTTCACGACACCGACGCTCAAATTCGAATGGGGTTCCTCGGAGCCAAACAAACCTTATCTTTAGCAAGATCTCGTAGACGATCATCATCATGTATGAATCATTTTTGTTTTTATCTAATCTATTGTTTTGGTTTGTGTTTCGTTTAGTTATAATTATGTTGGTAATTTTTCAGTAAAGTGAGTGGTCATATAATATATTGGTCCAATGGAGACTATGTGAAGATGATTGCTAATAGAAAGGTAGATATCAAATTGAATAAAATGTTGGTTCAGCAAAAGTAGTTACGAAATTGAAAAATTAAATTTTTATATCCCCAAAACATGCGCCCGGAACATTGCCGAAGATCGACTCCCTCGGGTTTGCCTTCGAAGAATCATAGAAAACGCAACTCTCCAAATTTATAAACTCCGACTTGTTGGAGGTCGAATTGCGACTTCTTCGACTTCACGGCGAGGTTCACGATGAGCACATAAACATATGAAATATATATTGTCTAAAGTACGAAGATCGGCTTGACGAATCTTGGGTTGGATTTGATCAATGGTGGTGCAGGGAGTCTTACGATGGGAGCCTCTTTCAGAGCCTGCTCAGAATTCTCGGCGCAAGAATAACGCAGTTTCGCCTCCGAAATCAAAATCCTCTGCCGTCTCTACTTCATCGCCATCCATTTCCGATGATGATCACCGTTCCATAATTCGTAAACCCAAAAAATTCTCCAAATAACTAACCTGTCAGATAGAAAAGCAGATCTTTTATTTAAGGGATCATGGAGAGCTGCTTCTAGCCTTTCTGCTTGAACCATAATCAACTTCAATTTCCAGTTTTCTTAGCGATAAAGTGACTGAAAAAGATGTTTATATATCAGGTACGATAGGCGATAAATAACAACTCAATAAAAGCCTAAATTAGATAGAAAAATACCTGAATTTTGTTCCTTAATTGACGGCCATGGAAGAAGCGCCACCTTGTAGTGGACTCGTCGAAGTTGAATCCCAGCGCGAGTGAACGTAAACCGAGAAACTCGGGAAGTCAACATCCTAGAGAGAGAGAGAAAGGCGTGTACATCAAACTTAATTAAATGAAATTCAGTAGTCCTTCAAGAATACAATTACTTTCATACAAAAAATGGGTTGACATAATTCTAATTGCGTGTACATGACATGTCTTCAGATTTACACGTAAAATATATAAAATTGGTAACTCAGATGATAACTCATTAATATGTTAAAAAATAAAAGAGGCAATATATTATTTACAACGAATATCATGAGTTTTCAAGTGCTTTAAATCAAATTCTTAATTGTACTCTAATAAAAATGGCAACTTTAATTATATACGGAGAAATTATCAATCTATCACCACTATTAATGATTTATTTTCCATAATTTACAAAAATATTGTTTTTATTACTTTATTAGTAAAAATGAGATGAAAAATTAATTACTTTTAAAGAAATAATTTTTTAACAATTCATTTGTTAGCTATTAAATTGACTAAAATATTAATGAGAAAATTCAAGGAGATACCATAAGAAAAAATCATAGAGAGACTATAATTTGAACATATTAATTGATTATTGATTTAAGAGTATAGTTGTAATATATTCAAATTGGTTGATGTTTCGACGTAATTGTTGCAAAAACTTAGTGGATTGAAATTGTACAAATGTTCCACCAATCTTGTGTTGTTTTCTTCCAGCTCTTCAATTGTTGTAGTTTTTTTTAAGGTTAAATGAGTGTCTATACCTTGGATTTTGAACGCCGGTTTAAATATAAAAAAGAAAGATTCAACAAATCCACAAGAAAGAGTTACCAACATAAAGATTGTCACGGCTCGTCTCTTTCAAGTTGTGCCTTGGCAGCGGCTTCTTCATAATCATCTAATGCAAAGCTTTTGGGTAATTTAACGTCCCTTGCACCTGATAACATGAAAAAATAAAAAAATTGGGAAAATTATAGCATCGGAAAGAAAGATAATGAAAAAAAACTTTGTTCCTATTTTGGACTCCTTTTTATTGTTTGGGAAGACCTGTGATGAAGAAGAGCTAGGATGAAGAAGAGTGAATTGATTCGAAAAATCAAGAAGAGGCGTGTTAAATGGGTGGGAAGAGTTCCGATGAAATAGAGGTCTGATGAAAAAGAGTGAATAGAGTCTAAAAGCAACGAAGAGGTCTGTTTAATGGGTGCGTTTATACTTAATACAAATAGATCAACAATTTTTTTTTCTTTTGACAGGGTTTTCTTACTCTTCTTCTTTTTATGACAGGTTTTTTTTTGCTTTATCCGAATCACCGTCAAATTGAAATTCTTTTTCTCAAACCGTTATTAGCATTCTTTATAGTTTTCCGTTTGCATGGTCTATTTTCGTCGAAAAGGTATAACATGTTGGAAACCAATAATATTATATAATATATCAGTATACGGCGGAATTATATAATAAGATCTAAATATATTAAAACATATTTTAACATATTAAACAACCTAAGCATTAAAAATTATTAATATGTCAATAAATATTTTATTCTAAACATGTTGTCAACAAATTGATCACACTAGCAACCTATAAACAAATTTATAATTTGCGTCGCAGATCCAATTCGTTAGAGGGACTTACTTGTGAGGTTTTAAACAACATCGTGCATTGCTAGCTATCGCCAGAATGCCACACCAAGAGTTCGCCGGACTAGAAGTCGAGGGTCGCCCGATTGGAAGCTGTCCGGCCAGCCAGAATTGTGCCTGCAACGCTGTGACTTCCTCCGGTAGAATTTGGCCACAATAATTTGTAGGAACGTGGATGAGACCTAGAGGAAGGTCCCTGTAAAATGGCACGACCTGGATGCAAGCACGTCACTCGTGGTGGCCTAGGCACACCAGGAGTCAGGTTGTGGTGGCTCAGGCACTCCTGGGGTCCGGCGAGTGCTGTCCGGTTGGCCTGTATGGTTGGCCGGTTTGCGTCTCGTCGCGTCTCGCTCATTCTCCTCGTGTTATGGAAGACCCTATAACAATATAAAATCATCCAAACACCACAAGTTGATTCAGCAATAATTCTCTGGGATTTTTGGGAGATCAAGAGGGTGGGCTTTTTTATTGAACAACGGGAGACGTGAGTCACTCAAAGAATCCAATCAAGAATCAAGAAAACTATTTTTCTTGATCTTTCTCTCTATTCTCGGCCAAGAACTCTCTAGGGGAAGGGGATTGGCCGAAATTATGAGGTTAGGTCGAAATTAGGGTTTCTTTTTTATCATTTTATACTTAGGTATAATGGGCTTAAATTATATCAAACTCATTAGTCAACTTAAACCATATTAAGCCTTTTTAATGAGTAATTAAAATTAATTTCGACCATAATTCATGAATTATTTTCGGCCAAATTAATTTTATTTTATTCCCAAATATATTTGATTTATTTCTAAATTTAATTAATTTAGAACATCTCATTTATTTAATGACATTTCATTAAATCTTTTCATACTATGCAAATAAGTACGAAACGAGAAAATATTTAATTCATCTTTTAATTATTATCATCAAATTACATTATTATCAATATAATTACATAATATGATTCATTAAATAAATGTAATATACATAACAAATTATTTATTTAATTACTTAGAAATTAACTCTCGTAGTGTAAATCACAATTTACATTCAATGAAAAAATCAGTTGTTCTAGTTCAATAAATCTCGTCCGAGAGTCTATTACTGAGATCTTATGGACCCACATGAACGAAACTTTAGAATGAAGTCCGGACACAAAAGTTCACAAACTTTTTCCGCTTTTTAATTCTTAATATTAGTCGATTTCACTAAAGAACTAATATTGAAATTCTCTAAGTTCACATGCGTTTATTTTTCCGTTTAATGTGATAAAACAATTCTTCACACGATCCACGGAATTTTACGATATTACCCTTCATGTGTATCAGTAACTCAGAGGAATGTAAAATTACTGTTTCACCCTTGAGTTATTATTCACTAACTCATTTGTTATTTGTGAATGAGAAGAACATAGAGTGAGATGTTTACATTTCACATGTTTTAATCAAAGAATATTCTATTCGATGAATACCAAGTCTGGTTTGTTCATTCACACTCTCATAACAAAGCATAGTGTGATATTAATGCATCAGCATTGTTTCAACATGAATTCCGTATCTGTGAATCACATGATCCAATATAACAACGTTATGACACCAACCGCCGGATCAGATTCAGCTAAAAGTTAGCCATTTCCCATTGACAAATCAAATTTCATAAAGTGTCACATCGATTATGCATTCACTTCAGGATTTAGGTTAGTACCAAAATACCCCTCGTATGTGATCTTGAAGTTTCGAGTGATGAAACGGTTTTATCTCGAGTTTCAGAGTATCACAGGTCTTGTTCAATATCTTCTGTAAGATATCAAGAATGAAACACAGAGTCACAACTCTCTATATCACAACATAAGATATCCTGCTTCATTCAAACAATCATTATTCAGAATCGATTGCCATATCGATCTTTAGATTGCGAACTAATATTAAACTAGTCACAAGAGGCTATTTTGTCAAGTCTGTACTTCGCACCCCTTTCTGTTGGCATTTAAGCCCACAAATGAGATTTTTGATATTAAATACTTTTGTATTTGTTTTGTTTTGAATTTAAATAAAAATTGAATATCTATTCTTATTTAAGATTGTGTTTATGCATGAATGTCTACGCTCTGAAACTGTAATCAACGAAAGAAGTGCTAAGTATAGACTTGACAAGATACCTTCTTATGACTAATTTAAATAATCGTTCGCAATCTAAAGATCGATAGGGAAATCGAATCTTAGTAATGATTGTTAGAATGAATTAAACGATATCTTATCTTGTGATATGGAGAGTTGTGACTCTGTAATTCATTCTTGATATCTTAATGAAGATATTGAACAAGACCTGTGAAGTTTTGAAGTTCGAGACAAACCATTTAATCACTCGAAACCACAAACTCACATATGAGGGGTATTTTAGTAATTACCTAAATCCTGAAGTGAGTACATATCTTCTTGTAACATTTTATGACATTTGATTTGTCAATGTGCTATGGCTAAGTGAAGCTTCATTGACCGGATGGTTGATGTCATAACACTGTTTCGTTGAAATATGTGATTCACATATATGGAATTTGTGTTGAAACAATGTTAAGACATTAGTATCACACCATGCTCTGTTATGAGAGTGTGAGCGAATAAACCAGGCCTGATATTCATCGAATAAATAATTCTTTGAAATAAAACATGTGACATGTCGAGACATCTCACTTTATGTTTTTCTCGTTCACAAATAACAGAGGACTTGGTGAAATAATAACTTAGGGGTAAAACGGTAATTTTACATTCCTCTGAGTTAATGATACACACAAAGGGTAGTATCGTAAAATGCACCGTGGACCGTGTGAAAAATAGTTTTGCCACATCAAACGGAAATATAAACGCATATGAACTTAGAGATGTTCAATATTGGTCCTTTAGTATAATCGGCTAATATTAAGAATTAAAAGTCGGAAAAAGTTTGTAAACTTTTGTGTCCGAGCTTTATTCTAAAGCTTCGTTCATGTGGGTCCATAAGGTCTCAACGATAGACTCTCAGACGGGATTTTGATGAACAAGGAATGATTGATTTTCTCATTCAACGTAAATTGTGATTTACACTAAGAAAATTATTTTCTAAGTAATTAAATAAATAATTGGTTATTTATTATTACATTTATTTAACGAATCATATTATGTTATTATATTGATAATAATATAATTTGACGATTCAAATAAATAAAAGATGAAAATAAATATTTTCTCGTTTTGTACTTCATTGATTAGTATGAAAATAATTAATGGCTTGTCATTAAATAAATGAGATGTTCTAAATTAATTAAATATTATTTTAGAAATAAATCGAATAAATTTGGGAGATAATTAAGACAATATGGCCGGCCATAGTAAGGGTTTTATGGGCTTGAAAAATTGATCTCCTAAAAACTCCTAAAGAATTATCATTGATTCATCTTGTGGTTGTTTGAGTGACATTTGATACACAGGGCCGGCCACTTCTTAGAGTATCGGAGCAAGGACGGATTTCAGGACATCCTAGACGCGCGTGGGAAGAAGTTCCAGCCGTGCTTGTTGACGCATCTCCGGGGCTGATTCTCGCAGATCCGAACCCAGTGTAAGTTTCCTATAAACGAGTTGGATCTGAATATAATAATCATTGTAGGATTGTTAGAAATTTTAGATCACTCGTTTGCATGTTTGAATGAATTTATTAATATGATTAGAAATTTATTGACATGCTAGATTAGATTTAATGACATGGTTATTAAATATGTTTTAAAACGTTTTAACATGTTAAATTGAATTATGAATTTTCGCCATATATTGATATATTTCATAATTAATTAGGTTAATTGTTAACTAAATTCCAACACTTTCATCGATGACAGTTCAGAGCGTAGCAAATATACATAAACACAAATTTAATCAAGAATGAATATTTAATTTTAGTTAACGTTTCAGCAAAATAAAATACAAATGTATTTATAATGTCTAATTTCTCCTTTGTAGGCACCAATCCCATCGTAACATTCGTATTTTTTTATTTTCTTTCATTCCCATCATAAAAACTGAAAAGATATTATCGATTGCGGAATAGACACGAGTTATTCGCATAATATTATATAGATATGTTGTTCCCACTCTTTCTGATGTTGGGCCTGCAATCTCTAGTGAAAGCTTTTGCGTTTGAAATTTGGAGCAGTCCGGTTTTTATACTCATTCTAAATGACAATTATTTTCAAAAATTTCCACAAATATTGATTTTTTATTTATTACAAATGAGATTCTTAGCAGTTTCTTACACTTCTAAGTTTCTAACATTGTTATCTCTAGTCCAATATTCATTTTTAACAACTACGAAAAAGAACAATATTCTTTGTTTTTCTATTATATTCATAATTATAATTTTCTTTTGTATCTAAGAAAAGTTGGTTACAGCATTTCAAACCTTTTGATACCAAATAATTACAACATAAACATCTGATGTAATTTTATAACAAATTAATATAGCTACATATTAAATATTTGAACATAATAAAGTATTTGATTTTTTTAATAGTTAAAATACTACTTTAATGATATCAAAATTTTACTACGTTATAAGGTTGAATGACCAGTAAGACTTCAAATTTGAAAGTTCATTCTTAATTCACTATACAGTAAAATGAAAAATAAAATTGAATCAAATCAAATCCAACCTCACTTTGTCATGTTATAGTGCCATAACATGACATCGACGCTAACTTGAACTTTTGTTAAAAATTAATAAAATAATAAAAACACCATAGATGTGTGTGGTATAGGACCCACCTTGATCAACCTTTAGTTTTTTTATCACTAAAATAATTTTTATGCGATATAACAAGTTATTAATATAAAAAATAAAAAAATAAAAATTAAATTTTGTTGAGATAGAAAGCAACTTAAGAAAGTACCATTGGAGTTTGCTCTAAGTGAGTTATAAATGCTTATATGATGTAGGAAATCACATCCACTAATTCAGTTCATCAAACAAACCAGAAAAACACTTATCAAATGAACATAATATATCAAAACAAAAAGAAGGGTTCCGAAAAACACCAAATTTTTAATGAGGTTCAGCATTACGAGCCTACATCTGTGCGAACTCTTCTAGATTAGGAGAGTACGATTTCAGCTGAAGAATGATAGAGTTCAGTACAACCAACACAACTACACACAATAACTTGAGTACAAGCAATCAACAATAATCAAAACTAGAGAATTTCTCTCTCTCACTTGCTACACTAAAACCTCTAAAAAACTGTGCATTGTATTTATCTATCAAAATTACATGAATGAATTGATTGTTTAACTAACATAAAATCCATTAGCCTCCTTGATCTCCAGACTGCAATTAAGTAGCCTCCAGCCTTAGAAGTTTCAAACGATGTCTAAACTTCCCAAGGGTTACCAACATCGTGTCATAGTCAGCTGATCATCTATGCTGACCTTGGCTATGTTGATATCACCATTTGACAGTTTGTCCCTTATGAAGTGATATATTATCTCCACATCATTAGTCAGATCGTGCAACACAAGATTTCTCAAAGGGGATAGTATCTGTCAGAATAAATTGTCACAGTGCCAAGTGCCAGAAACTTTTAGTTCCTTCAACATTCCTTGGAGCTAAGTTCCCTCCTTGACGGCTTCAGTAGCTGCGACATATTTGACTTATGCAGTGGACAATGTGACCATTGGTTGAAGCTAAGACTTCCAATTAATTCATTTTCCACAAACAAAAAAAAAAACAAATAGGTTGTGGTGGAATTTCTACTATCAATCTCGCCTGCAAATTCAGAGTCCACATATCCATCTACTTCAGCTTTATTACATGTCCTTGTTGGAATTTAGTTAACGATTAACCTAATTAATTATGAAACATATCTATATATGGCGGAAATTCATAATTCAATTTAACACATTAAAAACGTTTTTAAAACATATTCATTAACCATGTCATTAATTATTTTCATACTAATCAATGTAGTACGAAACGAGAAAATATTTATTTAATCTTTTATTTATTTGAATCATCAAATTATATTATTATCAATATAATAACATAATATGATTCGTTAAATAAATATAGTAATAAATAACCAATTATTTATTTAATTATTCAGAAAATAATTTCTTAGCGTAGATCACAATTTACGTTGAATGAGAAAATCAATCATTTCTTGTTCACCAAAATTTCGTCCGAGAGTCTATCATTGAGACCTTATGGACCCACATGAACGAAGCTTTAGAATAAAGTACGGACTCAAAAGTTCACAAACTTTTTCTGACTTTTAATTCTTAATATTAGTCGATTCCACTAAAGGACCAATATTGAACATCTATAAGTTCATATGCGTTTATATTTCCGTTTGATATGACAAAACTATTCTTCACACGGTTCACGGTGTACTTTACGATACTACCCTTTGTGTGTATCATTAACTCAGAGGAATGTAAAATTACTGTTTTACCCCTGAGTTATTATTTCACCAAGTCCACTGTTATTTGTGAACGAGAAAAACATAAAGTGAAAGGTGTTAACATGTCACATGTTTTATTCCAAAGAATTCTTTATTCGATGAATACCAGGCCTGGTTTATTCGCTCAACTCTCATAACAGAGCATGGTGTGATACTAATGCCTTAACATTGTTTCAACACAAATTCCATATCTGTGAATAACATATTTCAACGAACAGTATTATGACACCAACCGTCGGGTCAATGAAATTTCAATTAGCCATTGCCCATTGCAAAATCAAATGTCATAAAGTGTTACAAGAAGATATATACTCACTTCAGGATTTAGGTAATTAGTAAAATACCCCTCGTATGTGAGTTTGAGGTTTCGAGTAATCAAACGGTTTTATCTCGAACTTCAAAACTTCAGAGGTCTTGTTCAATATCTTCATTAAGATATCAAGAATGAATCACAGAGTCACAACTCTCCGTATCACAAGATAAGATATCGTTTAATTCATTCAAACAATCATAATTAAGAATCGATTGCTCAATCGATCTTTAAATTGCGAACTATTATTTTAAACTAGTCATAAGAAGGTATCGTGTCAAATATGTACTTAGCACTTCTTTCGTTGATGACAGTTTCATAGCGTAGACATTAATGCATAAACTCAATCTTAAATAAGAATGAAAATTCGATCTTTATTTAATTTCAAAATAAAACAAATACGAAAAGTATTTAATATCAAAAATCTCATTTGTGGGCATAAATGCCAACAGTCCTTTGATAGAGTAAATCCAATATCTCTTGACCCTGGCCGATACATTAATAGCCACTTCATGGCTTGCCAATGTTCCTTCATTGGACTAGACATATACCTGCTCAAAGTACTAATAACATGTGACAGGTTTGGTCTAGTGCAGGTCATTGCGTACATGATTGATCCAACTGCACTAGGGTATGGAACGTTTTTCATGAACTCAAAACACTCGAACACTCATGTAATTAGTAGGGATCGTTGATATGATCCATTGATCCCTTATAATATTTTATTAGAATAATTATAACTAAGAGAATATTGAAGTTATCATCTTTGTGACTTCTAAATTTTAAAATAAAAAATCGACCGAGAGTATGGCAGTTTGTCGAAAATAATTAATATTTATTGGGTTTTTAAAAAATTAAAATATTTTAAGAAATATATGTTATCAATCAAATAAATTTTGTGAATGAAAAAACGAGAATTTATTATCACTGAAATTTTGAGCGAAACACAAATGCAGTATGTTATTACCACTTTTGCATCGAATAAAAACGATAATCGTGCATGCAATTAGTTGATCTTGCATATAAATAGCCAAAATTTGGTGTTGACAACAGAAAATCATCGAGTTTGATCCAAACTTTCAAGATCGCACGAATATAATTATTTTGGGACAAACATGTATAAACGGACATAGTCTCTATGACGTAAAGATAATTAAATCTCGGTGATGTAAAATGAAGAACGGACAAATGAGTTTCATGTTCCGATTCGAAGCGAAATGCGCCCCGCCCGAACAAAATTCCACAATTGTTTTAATTTTATTTTTTTGAAAAGGTAAATTACAAAATTTGAAACTCTTGCTTTCAAACATTAATATCGATACCTCAGTACAGTTGAGAGTTTAAATACGTATTCTAGAATAAGTAATGATGTATAGTGTGAGCGGATTGGACATAATCATACATGCAAAAGCCATTGCTAAAATTACACTAGTAATAATGATAATAAGGTGCATCTTGAGACACATGGTGTTGATTGGGGATTATCGATAAACATAAGGATTGCCAGATGTAATCTAAAACCAACCCCAACCCAATTAATGTGCCTATACACATGCGCACACGTAATCCTCAAATTCTATACACTTCATCGCTCTTTGTCATCATCGCCTACTTAATTTTCTCTCCCTCTATTGCTAATATATATATGTCTTAGACTTAGTCTCTCCTCTTTGTCTCATTGTTTCCTTTCAACTTCTCATTCGCTCCAATTGACAAAAACACACAATGGGTTTGTTTGGAGCTGATAGAAATGTGGTCTATAAGCCGGCCAATGAGGTCGATTTGACCGCCAATAGCTCCGAAACCTATTTGCCCGCCAATGTCAAAGGTTCTACTTCTTATTCAACATCTCAGAAACAATCAACTATGTAATCTCTCTCTGTTTTCCTCTTCTATGTATTCTAGCTCCTCGAATGGCTGGATTTCCGGTCAAACTTTTCGTCTGGCTTTTGGAGTCTTGGATATTGGGGAAACTGTTGTTTTTCATTTTGAAGGGGAACAATCTAATTCACAAGGTAAGACTTGCCTTCTCTTCTCTTATTTTAGTCAATTTATCGGCGATGATATAAATATACTTTAGATTCTGAAACAGAACATAAACTATAATATTCGTGGCGTTGACATGGAATTTTCCAGTACGGACACTCGAATAAATCTAAATGAAATCGATCAGACAAATATCTGAAGTCAATAACAATATTGCTCAGATTTCAGAGAGACGCAGAGCCGCCTAAATTTTACTGTACCAGTCGCATGTTTTATTCTTTCTTTTTATTTCCTCAAGTTTTGTTGCCTTCGTATCATCTTTTTCCTTTCTTTGTTTTTTGGACCCCGATTACAATATTTTCGTACATTTAATTTTCATGGATATATCATATATTATAGTAGTTTCTTTCTCCTCCACCAAGAACTTTTTGTTTTTTTTCCTTCCCAAGAACAAAATTACATCGTCAAGTGGGTCCCGCACTTAACCTAAGCTCTGAAATTTGCACTTTTATCTTCAAACTTCGAACTTAGTGACATTTATTATTTTTTTTTTTTGTAGTATTACGATATAGCGTATTAAATGAATTCAAGGACACAGTAAAACTACATAGCTACATTTTGGCGTACGCCCGTTTAAAAAAAAAATATCAACCTTAGAAACATTCACAGCCAAATATTAATGAACAAGTATTCATTTTTAAACCTGTCAAAAATACAATAAAAAAAGTATTCATTTTTAAATTGACCTTACTTCAGTGGTGCGTTCTCTTTCCTCTATGAATGTCCTTGATGTTTATAATAAAGTAAAATAAATATAGCGGGTCACATATCACATTTGCTTCTTAGATCTAAAATCCTTTAAATGTATTATTGACGAGTATTAACCATTTTTCATAGGACACTTGACTCGGTTAAATACACATCTAAACATATATCAAGTAAAGATGTCATCTGTCTGTTATAGTATTTAACTAAAAAGTAATATCGTCATCAAACTCTAAAAACATATTAACTATAAGATTTTTAGGTTTTTTTTTTTGCTCAGATGAGTGTGATTCTGCTGCGGCTAATTTTTATTTTATATATTGCCTATTTACGGGTTGGCAACTTAAAAGAAGTACGAAGAAATAGTAAGGGACATTACTTCATCAAGTCGCATAGTGAACAATTTCAGAGAAGACAATGGTGAGTGAGTGAGGTAGCGGACAAAGAAGAGATAGAAACACTTATGAGTCGTACGTGTGAGTTAATGAGAAAATAAGTTAATCAGTGACAATAGCACACGAGAATCACTCACGTGGGTCCCGACTTTCATTTTCCACTTTTGTACGTATTTGTGATCTTTGATTAGTAGAGGAGGATACATCAATAATTAGCAACTTGAATGTTAATAATAAGAATAGGAAAGAGAGAAGGATAGAAGAACAATAAGAAGATAGCGCTCAGTCAGGGACCATGTAGGATATAAGCAAGGCTGAAATCAATGGCAAGTAAATATAATTCATATATATATAGGCATCGCATGGTATGCTTATGGGTAGGCCATTGCAAAATTGATTATCGGCAATTAATTTATTGGACCACAGGTTAGAGAAAGAGGATCACTTAAAAGACTATACTACTAAAACATGTCATGTCAATATCGACACCCACTCTGAAAACGACTCGGAAGAGCCGAGACACCACTAAACACAACCTCAACTACTTTCTACGCCTCTACATCGCCACTTATACGCATTTATATTATGAACCATTAAACTACTTAATTGTTATGCATTCACCAAACTGTTGGTCTTGTAAATTATAAGATAAATATTGTTTTTTTAACTATTTTTCTTAAATTATTTGACCATGACTAGTGATTTGAGCTATAAGTATTTGTTTTATTTTGTATTATTGTGTTGTTTCTAGTATGAGCTGTAAGTGTTATACACGTTACTACGTACTTGCATGCGATATATTTACTGCTATAAATAAATATTCATATCATGTTTGGTGAATGTTTGGCGAAACTAATATTTCCAACTTTGACTATCAACTTAAATGGTCACTTTAAACTGCTTTATTGATGTTCTTTTTTATTTTACTCAAGTTAACCTTAAATATAATTAACTATCCCGTGAAATCTCTGTCTTTTCCCCTACCTTTTTCATTGTTATTTATGTCCTCAAACTTTATATTGCAGCTTATTTCATATGCAGACATCGAAGAGTCACCTATTTACACTCCTTTCCATACTTTTGAAGGTATAAATGCTTATTTCAATTAATTGCGCTTTCACCTAAAAAAACTAAAATTAATTGCGCTTTTTAACTTGTTCACATTTAATAATAATAATAAAATCTTATTGAAAAAGGAGACCAATCTCAAGTTGTAGTTTCAGAAAAAAAAAAAAAAGTCCAACCACTGTTCTTTTTTATATTTAATTATTTTAATATATTTTTTTATGAAGCATCCAATAGCTGTTGTTATATATATATTATAGAAAATGTAAATAACAGTAAAATACTTTGCTAAAACAACCCAATAAGAGATCAAGTCAGATACATTCAATAAAATCGAATATATATCATCGAAACATTAACCATACATTATGAAAAATCTTATAAATAATTTTTCAAGTCTAACCACTGTCCACGCTGGCCTACGGGTCTAAGAGATCTTATCTTATATATATATATATATAGAACATTTGATTTTTTATTTTTCCGGCTACATGCGAATTTGTTTTAAGCATAGGGATATTTTATTAGTAAAAAAATGTTTTGCTAGAACGTTTTAATTCATTAACAATATAGAGAGTGGATAAATATTTTCCGTTGCACATAAACATGTAAGTAATAAGGTATATAAAATTCTAAAGAAAAAACCATTTCTTCTTTAACCTTGAAGAATAATTATTATTTTGAAGTGTACCTTATGACTCGAAGCCACAATTTCACTGGATACTGTGAATATACTGAAGGCTCCGTCCTTTCAAGCCACACAAATAATTATCTAATAGTTTCTCAAATTAGATACGGGCATCCTAAAGTTAACAGTCAACTGTCAAAAACTTGTATCAATATATAACAAATTAATAAAAAGAAATTTTCTCTAACAGTTGACATTTAATATTGGTCCCCTTCATAAGTCGTAATTGCTTTGGAAAGGGCCAATCACATGTATTTGGACCGTAAGCGCATTAATTACACGACCTTAGAAGATACACGTGCATATACATTCAATCTCATAATTAATTTTTAATTTTTTTTAAAGCAGTCCAATCTAATTAACTCAAATAATTATTTTTATGCTGGAAAAACTCATAGTATAGATTAGTTAAAACTCTTTAAAGTACTTTATCATACTGTACTGGGCTTTTTTCCTAATTATATAGGTGTTTATCTCTTGAGAGAAAAAAGATAATTACATAAATGTTTATCACTGATCTTTGCATTGAGAGCTAGCCGCATGATAAGACACTTCCGAAAGAAGCTGTGGTGAATAATAATTAACTTTCTACAAACTTGCAGTGAAAGTGGGATTCATAATTCAACCCAACCAATTTCATATATCGTTTTGTCATTTCCGTTAATTCTATGTATTTATTTCATTTAACATTATATTAAACGCAACAAATTTTATAGACATAATAAACCTAGAAAAATGACATAGCCAAAAACTAAATTCGTGTAAGGATGGATGGATGGATTATATTTCGAGGCTATGCAACGTATTTAATTTATTGTGTTTTAAGGCTGTGGATTGTATTTTATTATTCAATTTATTATACTTTGCAATAATAAATACAGATACTGGAGAGAAAGCGGTTAAATTTGCAGCGTCCGAGTTATCGGCATCGGAGAAAGTTGAGCTTGTGATAGCAGAGTGTATGCCTTCCTCATCGCCATTAGGAATAACATCAAAAAGTGAAAAACTCATTTCCTTCCGGCGATGGACTATCTCAGATTACTCGAGAGCATACACTAGCGGTGAAATTACTCCTACAATGGTAAACTTATTTGTTAGCCGTGTCCAGCGAAACATATTCTATGAGTGGAAGCAAGTCAGTAAATGAGTGCAAGGAATAATAGGATATATATAGTTGTAGATATTGATTCTGCATGTGCAGGTATTTATTTATGCATGGAATATGGAACAGGTTGCAGAGCGGTTTATTAAAGCGGTTCGCGAGTCTGCAAATCCATCAGTGAAGATGGCGTTCTTTATTAACTACGACGCCAATGATATTTTGCGACAGGCTATTGACTCCACATTGCGTCACCAGCAAGGTACAATTAATTCCCAACCACAGCTCTTTTTTATTTACTTTGCTTTTTTTTTGTCCTTTTCCGCGGTTTTATTATGAGTTTATTTCGTTTCCAGCTCATTATATTTATTTGAGTGATCCCAAGATCAACGTGCTTAATAATCATAGACGAGAACAGAGTCAAACTTCACACCACAATTGATAAGAGAAATTGATTGCCTCAATTTTAAAACTTTAGGGAATAAAACTTGTCTACCACGGACGCTACATATCAGTCTGAATGCGTGACATCAATAATATTTACATATATGTTAAACTTCACAATAATATTTGTTGATCTTTCAGGAAAGCCTATTTCAACGCTAGATGGAGTTTTAGTTGCCATCAAAGACGAAATCGATTGCAAGCCCTATCCCACAACTGGTAATTAAATTAAACTACTGAGTTTCGTTATCATTGAATAAATGTTTACAAAGAAGAAAATAAAAAAATGTAGGGGGAACAAAATGGCTGCACAAGCAAAGGCGTTGTACGGAGGATGCGTGTTGTGTTAAGCGTCTGAGGTTATGTGGTGCCATACTTGTTGGGAAAACCAATATGCATGAACTTGGCGCTGGGACTAGTGGTATAAACCCCCATTATGGGTACGAATTTCCCACTCTAATCCCATCCATATACATATGATTGAAGTTGAGCATATTAGTTCTAACACTGACACACTTTTTGAAATTACTTAAAGGGCGACAAGAAATCCGTACAATCCTGGGAAAATCTCAGGAGGATCTTCAAGCGGATCGGCTGCGGTGGTGGCTGCAGGGTTATGCCCTGTTTCCCTCGGCGTCGATGGTGGAGGTATTTGCAGAATTTTTGTTATTTCTCAATTTTATCTACATGATGATCTCTTAGACAAAACTAAACAAAAAAATTTGCAAATGTATGTTATGCTAAATGATAAAAAGAAAATGGAATGTTACTAGGTTCTGTGCGATTGCCTGCTGCGCTCTGTGGCATTGTTGGTTTCAAACCGACTTTTGGCCGTGTGCCTCATTCCGGGTATGATTATTACTCAATTCAGTAAGCTCGAAAGAGGTGCAAGTTTGATGATCTTTATACATTTGTCGCTTCGGGTGAACTGTTTTTCAGCGTTCTTCCTCTGAATTGGACTGTCGGAATGGTTGGAGTCCTATCAGACACGGTCGAGGACGCTTTGATTGTGTGAGCGACTTCGATCTTTACACAGTTGAAAGCTATAGATTTAGTACTCAAAATTTGATGATGTTACGGTATATACTATTTTGTAGTTATGCTGCGATCAGTGGCGGACTACCATCGCAGCAATTTACCGCCATGGTTTGAACATTTTATCTCCTCTTTCTCTCTTTCACCTTTCAAGCACTCACTTTGGTATGAAATATATCCAGCCCAGCTTATACTTTCCGATTCTGAACAAGACACCAAGCTTGTCGAACATCAGAATGGCAAAGTATGAAGAGGTTTGTAACCTTTCAAGCAATTTTGAATGTGTGGTTTCTTATTACTTTATTATACATGCTGATTGTCACTAACGTGTTTAAAAACTACTAATTACTTGAACTAGTGGTTCAACGACTGTAGCGACGATATCAGAACGTGTTGCTCCGATGCAGTTCAAAAGCTTGAAAAATGTTTTGGTTGGCAGGTATAAGTGTGTTACAAAATCTAAGCATGAATTATGGTATTTAGTGTGTACTTTTAACAGCTGACCGAGTCTGTTATGTTTGTAAGACGATAGGGGTGACCATTCCAGATATAGAGGCGATGAGGCTTGCTCATTATATAACTATGGGATCCGAATGTACCACCGCTATGAGCTCTTATATTCGGAAGATGTACGTTAATATCAGCCCTTTGTTGTGTTGGTCATTTCGAAAACTCACTTTCTAATACAACAATTGTACAAACCAGGAGTTATTCAGAACTAGGATGGGATGCTAGGGTTGCACTAGCCGTTTACGGTGCCTTCAGCGGCAAGGAATACATTAAAGCCCAAAAGATGAGGTGATTCTTATTCGACCCGAACATTATCAGCATGTTGTTTATGTGCGGTCGTTTGTTTACCAATTATTTACACAAATGATAACAGAAACCGGCAAATGCAAATACATGAGAAGATATTTGCGCAGGCAGATGTGATTGTTGCACCGACTACGGGGTAGTTTTGAAAAATCCGATTAAAATTTTTATTTCATTTTAATTATAAACATGTCAAATGAGTGGAGAATAAATGTGTTACATGGCTTGTCCTCTGTCACAGAGTAACCGCCTATTCAATTCAAGACGATGCCCTTAAAACTGGTGAACTTGATTACATAAATGGAGGTTATATATTCTATACATACTTTTACATAATAGATATTTGATTAGCTCTTTAATAACATATCTCGTGCTAAAATATACGCAGCTGCACTAGTTCGATTTTCGATAGCCGGAAACTTTCTGGGATATCCTGCAATAACAATCCCGGTAACACATCCAATGAACCTTCCAGTACAGTTTCTTATGTTTAATGGATATGATTTTTATTTCTAGGTTGGGTATGATAAAACTGGCTTGCCGATTGGCCTTCAATTTATTGGAAGGCATTGGTCCGAGGCAACCCTGCTTCACATCGCATATGCGTTGGAGGTATATGCAAACATTCATCACTGTTGTTTTTCATTTGTCAAACCCAAAAACAATTCACATTCCAATAGACGAAGCACAAAAAGCTTTTTTTTTTGTTTCTCCTTACGAATACACAAGGTAACATGGTCTTCGGTTTTATAGATTGGCTTATTTGGATCTTATGTTGCAGATTCTGCTGAAATATGTCATAAAATCTTTGTACTATTTCGCTACAATATACTAATTGTAATCAATGAACATGTTCTGGGTAGTTGAATACGAAACTAAGCTAGAGAAATAAGCTAAATCCTATCAAGTTTATTTTCTTTCTTTCTTTTATTACTAACATGAGAATAATTTTACTTTCAGGCAATTTTCATCCCTCACTGCAAAAAGCCACAGGTTTTCTATGACATGCTGAAGACCCAATAACTAGCCGAAATTCAACCATTTATAAAATAAAAAAACATCAAGTATTGCATGCTCTTGCCAAAATCTTCACTATATCTAGTTTGATCTATTTAGTGTTTCATTATGTCCTCGTATTTATTGAACTTGTTGATTGAGGTGGGTGTTACTATTTTATTTTTTTGAAACTTGGTGGGCTGTTACTATATACAGAAATAAGTTATATTTATGGAAGGCATTCGAGCTTTCTTAATAGAGAAAATTAAGAGAAAGCGAGGAAGGACTGATTTAGTAAGAGCAGGCTTTCTTGTTTAAATAGCATGACCATGATTTTCGTGAAAAATCTAAATAACATGACCAACTTGACTATCATACTTCTTCGTAATGAAAAGAATGGTGTGGCAGAAATAGAAAGCTTACAATGGAACTTTGCAGTAGTGGAATTGACAAAGCAGTGTCATTATGAACTTTGTATTTGTGGTGTTTACTATAATACACACTTGAGAAATTTGACACGAATTACTTAAAAACGTTAGAAATACCTTGTTTTCATCGATTTTTTTTTTTTTTAAATCTATTTTATTAGGATAATGTACATGAATTCCACTAAACTATAAGCTTAGTAACAAATTACCCATTAAACTAAAAAAACCGCAGAAAATAATATAAGCATTTTTCTTGAATTTTGCACCTTCCGTCAACATTTTAACAGCTACCACTCATTTATGAAGCACGTTTTAGGCGCGTGAAAGACTAAGTGTATTTTAACCAAACATGATTGAGATAATGATAATCACTCTTACTTTTATGATGGAGACGGATGATTGAATTCCGCCAGGACTCTATGCTTAAATAATTTAATTTGAATTTTGTTTGTGTGCTAGCATTTAGATTTATATATTTGTCCAAGCAATATTTGTTATGTACATATATATGTATCAGATCTTGTATCATTTACGTGTATTTGTATGTATTTCTGGCTAATAATTTCCAAACTAAAAAAAGACTAAGTACATTATAACTATTATCTCTTACTTAAATTATCATGCCTTAATCAAAATCGGTGTGGAATTGTAAAAAACAAATTAAGGGAAGGGTAATATATTATGAAAAATTTCCTATTCACTTTTTTCACCTTTTTCACCAAAATTTTAATCTTTCTCAAAATTCCAATAACTTAAATATAAAAAGACTAGCTTACTCTTAAATTAATTTTTCTTTACAATTTCAATCCAGCTTCAATTAATGTATTAATTAGCTTAATTAAACATGTATTCTCCTCAAATTGGCAGAAAAAAATGGTATGACTTCCCGGATAATTAGAAAAATAAAAACTTTTCAAAATCCGGTCTCTAATTTTTTCTCATAATACCTTTTATTTTATTTTATTTTAATTAACCAAAACTAAGGGTTGAGAGGAAAAATTTCAAAAAATTAAAAGCTAAGTAGTATTTAGTTCAATTTTTAAGAGAAAAAAAAAACAATATCATATTTTAGACAATTTCTCTTTCTCTAATCCATATGACATTATGTGTTGGCCCGCCACAGTGGGCCAGACAGAATCAAGAGGTTCGGAAGTTTTAGCTTGTCAATTTGGCTTCTGATTTCAGGTTCAACTCAATGCTCTTCAAGAAAAGTACAAGAGTGCTCGACTAGAATGATGGAACCTTCACCTCGTTGCCCCATGACTTTCCTTCCAATTATTCCAGATCTGCTTGAATAGTGTAAAAGTATCGCTCCAATTTTCTTTCCCCAAGATATCATCCCCAACCTTGATGAGCCCTCCCACAATGTCGCTTGGCCTTTCACACACTCAGGTATTGAGTTTAAAGCCAATTCTTGTACAATATCTCATCACTGATCTGGTACTCTATTATCTTTCATTTTCAACGGGACTTTTGCACAAAGGTTGCCCAAACAAGGGTCTTTTGCTGTTGACCCCTCAAGATTTGCTCTACTCTATTATTTCAAGATGAGCTTAATGGCGAAATAACACTGCTAAAAATCAACCGGCTCTTTATCTGGATTCATATGCTTAGGTTTCGCCTTTCAAATTCGTTTACTTCCAACCCAATCTTATCGCACCTCTACTACTTCCCCAATTTTCTTTTCTACTATAACTAGCTTTGATCACATGAAACAATAGATAATTTTTTTAAGAATGATGTTTCATGGTCAAAATTTCATAGGTAACAAATCTAGGCAAAAAAGCTTAGTTTAGGAGAGAAAAAAGAAAGAAAGAAAAGCTCATTCGTCTTCATCGATGACCTTGGTACGCAGACCCTTGAGCCCTTCAGCTGGAACCTCCGCAACAGTGACAAGAGAGAAGAGCTCTTCCTTGGCCTCCTCATCGTCGTTTCTCTTGCGAGCAATGCGAACACGAACCCTTCTCGGCACACTTCTGATTCCTTTGCTCCAGATTTGCTTGTTCAGCTTCACGTCGACTCTCACGTCGTTCGTTCCCATCGCCTTTTGAGCAAACTTTCTGATCTCCTTTATGGCGTTTGGGGCCTTCTTCTTGAAGGTGCTAATCATAGACACAGACAGTTTCAGCATGAGAAAACGCACTTTTTTCCTATTCAATTGGATACTTGTGGATACGAAGTGTGGATATTATGGAGTCATCGACATATCCGATTAAACAGAAATAACACAGAACTTGGCATCAAATGAAAAAAGGAAAAGGAACAAACATAAAAAAGTAAAGTGAACGCATACCAGCCGTGCAAGCGCTTGTGGAGGTTGATCGTGTACTCACGAGAGACAACCTCTTCCTTTCTTCCCTTATTGTTCATCATTTTATTTTCTGTTTCCTCCAAGCTTAACTGCAATTCAGCGTAATATCTTCTTTTCAGACTCACATTTTGGTTTGAAGGCTTCTACGTTGACGAGAAAAATAAAAAAGTGACGGACGGAGAGCGATACCTGCGCAGTTAGGGTTACGACCAAGAAGCGGCGATAATGGATAAATTCAGTACTACTCTTTTAATGGCTTCGTTTATAACCGATAATGGGTTTCTGAACACAAACTCGGCCCAATGAGAAAACTCAAATCGAACTTCACCAGGCCTAGTTCATTTTAAGAACATCAACTATTCTATAAATACTTTTCAATGAAATTACACAAATAGTGTTTTGAAAGCTAAAGACATTTTTTTAAATCTTTTTTAAAATAGTGTTTCTAAAATCATGTACACTACTCGTGATTATTTTTCTCATAAGTAAGTGCCTCTCGTACAAACCCTGGTTATTTTATTATTGGAGCTCACGATTGTTTATAGTGTGTCCCGCTCAATATTTTGACCATTGGATACTATAATGTCACATCAAATATTTAAAAATAAACTTTTTTCATTTTTTTTCGTTTAATATCTTTTACAATTAGATGCGATAAAGTTGCATCCAACGTAAAAGTGTTGCATCTTATACTTCAAATTTTCGACAAATTCAAAGAGCATAGTTGATTCCAGACAAAATTATTAAGTCGGACAAGTCGTATATGTTCTCTTCACCAAACTTAAAAGAGTAAACATGTCCCGCTCAATATTTTGAGCATTAAATGTGATAATGTCACATCAAATACTCCAAAAATAAAAAATTCTCATTTTTGTTTTCGCATAATTTTTTGTACTACTGAATGCGATAAAGTTGCATCCAATGTAGAAATGTTGCGTCTTATGCTCAAAATTCTCAACTAAAAATTCAGAGAGTTTGGTTGATTCTCAATAAAATTATTAGATCGGACAAGTCGTATATGTTGTCTTTAGATGCGATAAAGTTGCATACAAAAGTCATTTGACGCCAACAACATAAGTTGTCCTAGTTTATTTTGTTTTTCTATTATGTTGTATGTGTTAATTTTTATTTTTATTAAGATTGTACTTCAATTAAAAAATAAATATCTGATGAACTACTTACTATTATCCGACTATGACGACAAACATGGCTTGATTTAACAAATATATACTTTAAACTCCATTATTTTAAAACTATTTAATTTATTTAGAATTTATAGTAGTTTATCGAAATTTGTCAAAATGAATCAAAACTTAACCAAATATAGCCAAGTAAGAATATTTGTAGCAATAACAAAAGAGTCATGATTATTTTTATAAAGTAAATTATGATAAAATACTATAAAATATGATAAAATTTTGATTAATTACGAACATATGCATAAGCTGTTGTAGGGAATAGTTTCGACTCAAAGAAAAGCACAAAAAGGCCAATCCAACTCGTAATCTGGCACATGAAGTCAAAATGTCAACACCAAAATTCGACTAAATAATTTGGACCCCCTTCCCAAAGGTGACACATCTCAATGCAACACCAAAATTCGACTAAGTACTTTGGACCCTCCCCAAAGGTGACACGTCTCATACCAAATTTGACTAAGTACTCGAGACCTTCTCCCCCACGGAGACCCCCCTCCACGGAAACACTTTATGTTCAAAGAAAGTTGTAGAAGTCTAACTCAACTTGAACAGGTAGTCCAACCATAAAAGGAGAAGTTCAATTAAGGAATTGAGAGCAACAGACGACTCCCACGTAGAGGCCCCCTCCTACGGGGAACCCCCTCCACGAAGACCCCTCTACACGGGGACCCCCTCCACGAGGAACTCCCATAGGGACCCCCCATGGCGACACCTTTTTATAATAACGTTCTCCAAAGGAATTCAGAACTGCGGACGACTCCCATGGCAAAGACCCCCTTACGGGGACCCCCTTCTACGAAGACCCCCTTCCACGGAGACCCCTTTCTACAGAGACCCCCCTCCACAGAGACCCCCCTCTACGGAAACCCCCCTCTACGGGGAATCCCCCACGGACGTCGCAGGAAATGCTTGTTCACAAACGACCCCCATGCATAGACCCCCCACGGGAACCCCCCTCCGCGGAGACCCCCCACACGGGGCCCCCCTTCTACGGGGAATCCCCCACAGACGTCGCAAGAAATGCTTGTTCAAAGACGAACCCCATGCATAGAACCCCCCACGGGAACCCCCCTCCGCGGAGACCCCCCACATGGATCCATCCCCCCCCCCCCCCCCCCCCGTTGACCTTTATATAATAGCGCTCTCCAACGACACACTCTGGGGAAACCAACCTCGTCAAATGACAAGTCTACCCTCATGTCTCACCAGCTCACTATAAATATCTGAACCCAAACACATAAATGAGACTTTTGGCCGACCAGAGATAAAACCTTACTACAAACCTCTCCAAAAACCACTTCATTTATGAAAAACATCTTTAAGAGCAAGATGAAGAACTCCAAAAGATCAAACATGCAAACACAACAATTTTCACCAAAGATCTTTCACAAAAGAGGCATAATTTTTTTCAATTCTCTCTAGATTGGAAGAAAATACATTCGCTCCCTTCTACACCCAAAGGCTTCCGGGCCAAATTTTATCATCTCTATACAAGTGGAACTCGAGAAACTCATTATCGTGTACTTCACTCAACAAGAGAAAAATCTCATAAACAATTTCAGAGATTCAACGACACGTGCTTGAATCCGTTTACACCATATGTCCATAAATATTAGTCTAAAAAACGACTTAATGGCGCTAGAAGGAAGGGAACCGAGAACGACCACACTTGGCTCTCCACCAGCAAAATCATATATTCTCATCTTAAGGGAACGTCTCACAACCACTCAGCAGGTAGCATGACATTTTTACACACGAGCGCAGCTGCAAGCGAGACGAGTGCAGACGCGAAGGACCTCGTCGGCGGGTGCCAACCCGTCAACAAACACCGTCCCAACAACCAGCCCGAACGACGTTTCTCAAATGCATGTCGAGCAAGATAACTATGCCAAACAGTGTGACTACCTTTGAGAACGTTGTTCCTCAACCATTAGGTAGCGTGGCACTCTATACATGAGAACAAGCACATGCGAGACAGGTGCGAATACGAAGGACGACCTTGCTGGTGAGTGCCAACTCATCGACCAACGCTGTCCCAACAATCAGCCTGAACGATGTTGCCTAAATGTGCGTTTAGCGGGCGACCATGCCGAACAGTGTGATTACCTCCGAGAACTTTGTTCCTCAACCATTAGGTAGCGTGACACTCTATACATGAGCATGTGCAGGCGAGGCGAGTGCAGACGCAAAGGACATTGTCGACGAGTGCAACCCATCGACGAACGTCGTCGCAACGACCAGCCCGAACGACATTTCTCAAATGCACATTGAGCGGGATAACCATACGAGCATAGGTGTAAACGTCGTGCGACTGCTTCCGAGAACGCTGTTCCTCAACAGGGAGGTAGCGTGACACTCTACACACGAGCATAGGTGTAAACGAGACAGGTGAAAGACCTCGGCAGGGAGTGCCAACCCGTCGACGAACGCCGTCCCAACAACCAACCCAAACTATGTTGCCCGAATGCACGTCACGCAGGGTGACCAGATTCTGAACCGTGCGACTACCTTTGAGAACATCGTTCATTAGCTAGCAAGTAGCATGACCCTTTACACACGGGCGCAGGTGCATGCAAGACAGCTACAAGCGCGAAGGATCTCGTCGGCGAGTGACAATCCATCGACGAACACCGTCCCAGTAACAAGCCAAAACAACGTTGCCCCAATGCACGTAGAGCGGGCGACCAAATGGATTGCCTCGAGAATAGTTTTCTCTTACTAGTTGAAGAATTTGCAAAGGATAGGAAAGAAAGAGTAATGACGCACCATACCAAAGCAAAGGGACAAGTCAGTGGAAAGGTACGGCCACAATGAAAAGATACCACGAAGAAACTGACCATGATGACATGTCCAATATGAACATGGTAAACAAAATACATCAACACCCGAATGAGCACAGGACCACCCAAGAGCATGAACAACTACCATGGCGTCTAGAGTCCACCAAAATGAAGAACATGAAAACTTGCGTCCGCGACTCAACATCACCCGCTTCACATCCGAGATGAGACCCGAGTTTTAGAAGTCAGCTTTTGTACGTTTAGGACAGGAAGAAGAGGTCGCCGAAAGCGAGGGGCGAGAATATTCTCGCCGCCCTGGGTCCCCAAGACGTCTAGAACCATACATGGACCTAAGGCGCTACCTCAACGCTTAATGAAAAGTTCCCCGATGACAAATCATCACAAACTCAGGAACCGCAAGAGGTCTCCCCCCTCGCAACGGCCAAACCATCATCCCTTTCTCTGCACGCCACAAAGAAGTTAGGGGGCTACGCACGATGCAATTTTGACTCCTCTTATCGGAAGCATGATTGAAGGGGTAGATTCGTCGTTGTCGCGCATGCGCTCGATGACGACGTCGGAGGAAACTTTCGCCCACCCGCCATACCGCTATACGATGGAAGTTCAAACCTCTTATGCTACACCTATCAATACCAAACAAATACGAGGATGATCGGACAATCGTCCTCGATAACATGTCAAGAATTTTGCCTCCCCATTATCAACTCCGCGTGCGAATGGTTGCAAAGACTTGAGTGAGGGACGGTTGAGTTGTTTGAGGACCTCAAAGAGAGGTTTCTTACACGACTCTCCGCTTCCAGAATACAGAGTAAGGAATAGTCCTACCTCTTGACGATCAAGCAAGGCGGCACCGAGACACCTCTACGCTGCCTCAATAGGTTCATTAAAGAGTCGAACAAGGTGGACAAGTATGAAGATAGTGACCCGATCTACGCCTTCATCGACGAATTACAAACTTGTGACATGTTAACGTCGTTGGTAAGGAAACAACCTATCACCATGACATAACTAATATTTCAGGCAACCCATCACTGCTCGGTCAAAGAATGCTATGAGAGTAGAAAAATTAGCGAAACAGGAAGCCGATGTAGGGACGAGGACGAAATCGATGACGACAACAAAGGAAGAAAAATCAAAGTATCGCCGCTATGACCTTCAATGCGCGACCCCCATCAAGGCAGATACCCATTTTAGTTGAAAATTTTCAAAGAGATTCTAACTTCACACCACTCAGAACCATGTCAGACCAAACTCTAGTTTTGCAGGTAGATATGTTCACTGAGCTCCTACCCCTTGCAAAAGATCTATCTATACGCAACAAAAATAAATATTGTGTGTTTCACAAGGACCATGACCACGTCACCGCTGAATGTTTCCAACTTCAGAGGCAAATCAAAGATCACATCCAAAACAGTGAGCTAAAAAACTTTGGGATGGAAATTATAGCCAACCCAGACTCAGCCATAGAAGAAGACGACCCATGACAAAAGGCAACAAGACCACATGAAAGAAGCCATGATAGACAAAGGCAAAAACGAAAACACGCGAGGAAACACCATCAATGCCCTGGTAAGCATCGTTACCATCATTTGCGGAGGATCAGAGGCAAGAGATATCGCACACGAAAGACAAAATTGTGCGCGAGCAACAACATGAGAATGACCATCATACCACATCAACCTTACTAAGAGAAAGTGGTCAATCACAACATACGATACAATCCACCTCGTGGAGGAGGAAGCGCGCCAAGTAATGCACTTTCATAACGACGCCATTTTTGTCGGGGCACAAGTAGCAAATAGCATGGAAAGAAGGTTCCTAATCAACAATGGGGAGTTCGGCTGACATCATGTTCAAAGAAGCCCTCGATCGAATGGGCCTTTGTGGAGTTCACCATGTTCCTTTCAAGACCCCGCTCTTCGGATTTGCAGAAGAATGTGTATAAACAGAAGACTCCATCAGCCTCTCAGTCACTTCCGGATAGGATGGGGGAGTCCAGACCACACGGCTAGTAAACTTCCCGATCATCAGCCGACCATCTACCCACAACAGAATCATAGGGCGACCAACGGTGAACTTGCTCCGTGGAATCACCTCAACATAAAATCTCATCATCAAGTTCCCAACACCAACGGGAATATAGGTAATACGGGGTAGTCAGGCTGACTCAAGAATGTGCAAAATCCAAGGGTCTCAAGGAAAGGGAGACAAAATTACGGTGGGAACCAGTCATCGGAAAGAAAGCGACATCGCGTACAACACCGTATATGCACAGATGTTCAAAGATGTGGACCTAAGAGAAGAAAACATTACCAAAGAAGTAAAGACGTCAAGTGACCTCACACCCGTAGTACTCGACCACGACCATCCAAAGTGTGTCGTCATAACCATGGCAAGTCTATCGATCAAACTGAAGGAGCGGCTCATAAATTTCCTATAGAAACACAGGGAATTCTTCACTTGGACGCATGCGGACATGCCAGAGATTGACCCAAATTCATCACCCGCCGATTCAACATACTCCCCAAAGAGAAAAGAAAGATCTAGAAGAGTAGATCATTCAACCCCGATCAACCTCAATGTGTTTGCGAAGTCAAGGAAAAATGGTTTGTCAATAAAGAACTCTTTCTAACGACTTTGCGCAACCCAAACCAAAACAAAACGCGTCAAAATTCGTGACGACGAGGGGTTCGCAACCCCAAACAAACCCCAAAGCATCCATGAAGTCAAAGTGCCAAAGGGCCAACTCAATGCATATTGCAAACGGCTTCATGCGACAAGGATGAGGAAACTCGTGCAACCGACTCTCCGACCAACCTCAAAGCGTTAGCGGGATAAGGGAAGCGGAGTCTCGCCACGTCAAACTCCCCACCTACCCCAAAGTATACCGCATGACCAGAGATGGGGGAACTCACACCATCGACTCCCCGACCAACCTCAAAGTGTTTCCGCAATAAAGGCAAAATGGTTCGTTAATAAAGAACTCTCCGTTAACGACTCCGGATAACCGGAGATGAGGAGACTAGTGTATCCGAATCTCCAGACCAAAAAAAAATGCGTCAAAATACGTGACAAAGGGGGGCTCGTGACCCCAAACGAACCCCAAAGAATCCATGAAGTCAAAGTTCCCAAAGGCCAACTCGTGCATACCAAAACAACTCCATGCGACCAGAATGAGGGGACTCGCACCATCGACTCTCTGACCAACCTCGAAGTGTCCTCAGAGTCAAGGAAAGAACGTAGTTCTAGGCAAACTGAGGTAAGGAAACTCGTCTCCAAACAACCTCAACATATTAGTAGGAACCGAGGTAGAAAAATGCATCACCTAAAAGACAAAAATCTAGACCAAGAAGCCTTACAAGGACAGACGACCTAATAATTCACAAAATATCCAAAGACCACCAAGTAACAAAAACAAGTTGGAAATGCCCTCATCCCGCCATCCATGCGTCACAAAAAAAAAAGTTCAAGAAACCACCAACTACGTGCACAAATGACCACATCATCCCAAAAGAAAAACATGTGTGACCGATCGACCTACCGACGGCGCAAAAAAGTAACGGCGATGATAACAACAACAATGACACCAACAACAACAACAAAAAAATGTCAAGTTCGATAAAATGCGGACGACAACCGTCAAGGAAGGATCATATGGAGTTTCAAGAGTTGGATAAAATAGGGATACCTTGACAGGCTTTGAAGAAAGTGTCAACCCCGACGCAGAGATGAGAATAACCATAAAGCTAACAATCCCAAGCCACTCGAAGATCAACACGAAGTTTTTCGAACAACTAGATTCTTCAAAAAAGTGGGGGACTAATGTTGTAGGGAATATTTTCGACTCAAAGAAAAGCACGAAAAGCCCAATCCAACTCGAGTCTGGTTGGTCCGACCCATAAAGTCAAAATGTCAATACAAAAATTCGACTAAGTACTTTGGACCCCCCTCCCAAAGGTGACACATCTCAATCCAACACCAAAATTCGACTATGTGCTTTGGACTCTCAATGTCAATACCAAATTCAACTAAGTACTCGAGACCCCCTCCCCCATGGGGACCCCCCTCCACGGGAACCCCCATCCACGAAAAAATTTGATGTTCAAAGAAAGTTGTAGAAGTCTAACTCAACTTGAGCAGGTAGTCCAACCATAAAAGGACAAGTTCATTAAGGAATTGAGAGCAACAGACGACTCCTACGTAGAGGCTCCCTCCTACGGGGACCCCCCTCAATGAAGACCCCTATCCACGGGGACCCCCTCCACGAGGAACTCCCACGGGGACCCACCCATGGCGACACCTTTTTATAATAGCGTTCTCCAAAGGAATTCAGAGCTGCGGACGACTCCCATGCATAGACCCCCTTACGGGGACCCCCCCTCCTTCTACGGAGACCCTCCTCCACGGGGACCCCCTTCTACAGAGACAACCATCCACGGGGAGCCTCCTCTACGGGGAACCCCCACAGACGTCGCAGGAAATGCTTGTTCACAGCCGACCCCCATGCATAGACCCCCCACGGGGACCCCCCTACGGGAAACCCCCTCCGCGAAGACCCCCTCTACGGGAACCCCCCGCAGACGTCGAAGGAAATGCTTGTTCACTGACGACCCCCATGCATAGACCCTCCTATGGGAACCCCCATCCGAAGACCCCCCACAAGGACCTCCCCCCCCCCCCCCCCCCCACGATGACCTTTATATAATAGCGCTCTCCAACGACACACTCGGGGGGAACCAACTGTTGGAATAGGTCTAGGGTTAAGAAAAATTTATCATTAACACATTAATAGCGGAATATAAAAATTTCTTATACTAGTAAAATAATTTTTACTAACCTAAACAAAGTACATATACATGTTATAAGTTAAAAACATTATTTAATCTACTTGAATACTAACCTTTCTTGTAGTTTGATCTTGAAGCGTCTTGGGAAAGGTAGATCTTCTCTTCTAGCTTGATTCCTTCAAACCTAAACGAGAACTTGAGAAATCTAAGATTTCTATTACAAGAGTCTATAGAGGTTTACAAGGATTTGTGTGTGGACAATTAAACAATATGAACCAAGAACCATTCTTGGATCATAAGCTAATTCTCTAGATCAAGTATGGATCTAGGTGCAAAATAAAAAGGAGTATTTTCTAGAGAGAGAGAGAGAGAAGGTCGGCCAAGAGCAAGAGAGAACAAGGCAAAAGCTTAACCTTTCACATCTCCATGTGAGGCTCTATTTATTGGAGAAGGAAAAATCTATAAAGGTCAATTATTCACTCATGAAAGAATAATGTATTCATGACACACTATTTGATTTTCTCTTCCCCTTTCTCTCTTAGGATGGCCGGCAATACACCTCAAGTAAGGAGGAAATTTGTTTCCTCACTTAGCTTATTTATTTCATTCTCAAGGAAATTCATTTCCATTTTTCTTTTGGGTAATTATCCTTATAATTAAAGGGAAATAAAACTCTCCTCTTGATGCACTCTTTGGCCGAAATTCTACCTAGGGGGGAGCTTCTAGATGCTTCCTTATTTCTTTTAAGAAAATTCTTAAAATACCAATTGCAGAATTATAATTGCACAAATAACGAAATTAATTTCATAATGTCTTAAACGACTTTTCGGCTTTAGAAAATAATTTATATTTTAATCATATGAAAATATTAAAAATCTTATTTTGACATTCACATCATTCTATGTCCATGTGGACAAAAATATCCTTTAGACATTTTCCGAGAAAAAGTCTAGTTCAACACTTGAACTTATTTTGACTTAGCTTCTAGTTTAACAATCTACTCTAATGACCTATAATAGTGACCTTATGGATCTAAATGAACAAAGCTTGAGCTTCTATACTCGGACTCAAAAGTTCTCAAACCTTTTCCGAGTATTAGCTTAATGTCGACTGACTCCACTAAAGAGTCGACACTGAGAATCTCTCGGTTCAAATGAATTTATTTTCTACTCAAATTCAACTTAATTATATTGAGCGGATCCATTGAATGTTATCTATGTTTACCTTTCATGAATATCATCAACTAGTTGTGATTTATAAAATTACCATTTTACCCTTCTAGTTGTTATTTCCTCAACTCCTTTAGTACTTGTGAATAAGTTAGAAACAATGTATTGACGAGGAGCTAACAAGTCACATTGTTTCATCCAAATAAAGTCGCTACTTAAAATTTGGACACTGTGCAGTTCATTTATTCACAATCCAAGTAATAAAGCATGAGGTGATATACATTGCATCTCAGCAATCTTGTACATGAATTTCATATCTATGAGAACTTCACAAAGTTGGTTCATGACATCTTCATAACTTAATATCTCACCAATAGGCCTTGTCTAGATCACGTAATGTATCTAGAATTTGACTTTCTCAAATGAGATTATTAATGCTATGAAATGACATGTCTCATTTCAGGATTTAGGTAAGCATGATGCGATTCATACATAGTGACCTTGAGATAGAAGATGATAAATGGTTTGTTCTTCTATTGTCTCTAAAGGTGCACTGGTCAATTCAGTATCTTTGAAAGATACACTGGAAGAACTATAGAGTTCCTAACTCTCTATGTCTCGTAACCAGACATCATAGATTCTGCCAACAATCATACTGGGATCAATAGTCTGTTGATCTTTAGATTGCGAATGTATTGTCTTAGTTAACCCATGAAGAGTTTGTTCACGCAAATCTACATTTGTCTCTTCATACATTGTTAGGTTTGATTAGGGACTATAAGACTATTGAATACATAAATCTTCAATCAAACTAAAAAGGAATGAATGAACGTTTCAACTTTTATTGATTTAATCAGCAAATTACAATAAGGACTTTATAAAGATTTATATATTACATCATATGTAAATAAACAATCTTCTTGTGGGCATCTCTACCAACAAACTTCCACTCGACTCAAAGAAGATGAGAGTAGTCCCTTCATGCCTAATCCGTCTCGATGTTGGTCGAAGACCTTATTGGATAGAGCCTTGGTAAAAGGATCTGCAAGGTTATCCACCGTTGAGATCTTCTTCACCTCCACGTCTCCGTGCTGCACGATCTCTCTAATCAAATGGTATTTCCTCTCAATATTCTTAGAGCGCTTATGGCTTCTAGGTTCCTTTGTGTTAGCAACAGCCCCACTGTTATCACAATAAAATATCATGGGCTCGTTGACATTTGGAACAACTTCCAAATACTTAAGGAATTTTCTAAGCCATACAGCCTCTTTGGATGCTTCACAAGCAGCCACATATTCTGCTTCCATGGTACAGTCAGCAATGCAAGATTGCTTGATACTCCTCCAAACAACAGATCCACCATTCAGGATGAACACAGATCTTAAAGTGGATTTCTTGGAATCCTTATCCGCCTGAAAGTCGTAATCAGTATACCCCGTCATAGTTGTTGGAATAGGTCTAGGGTTAAAGAAACATTTAACATTAATCAAATTAATGGCGGAATTTAAAAATTTCTTTTTCAAGTAAAACAATTTTACTAACCTAGAAAAAGCATATACATGTTATACATTAAAAACATTATTTAATTTACTAGAACACGAACATTTCTTTGTAACTTGATCTTGAAGCGTCTCGAGAAAGGTAGATCCTCTTCCTTGGCTCGCTCGTCACCTTCGCACCTAATCTTGAACTCGAGAAACCTAAGATTTCTATTACAATAGTCTATAGAGGTTTTGGAAGGATTTGTGTGTGGGCACATTTAAACCATATAAACCAAGAACAATTCTTGGATCATAAGCTAATTCTCTAGATTGAATGTGAATCTAGGTGCAAAATAAGAAGAGTATTTTCTAGAGAGAGAGAGGGAGAGGATCGGCCACAATAGGGAGAGAGGAAGAAAAATGCTTAACCTTCACATCTCTATGTGAGGCTCTATTTATAGGAGAAGGAAAAATCTACAAAGGTCAATTATTCATTCATGAATGAATAATGTATTCATGACACAATATTTGATTTTCCCTTCCCCTTTCCCTCATTGTTTGGCCGGCCATGATGTTGCATTAGTGCGGAAATTTGTTTCCTCACTTAGCACATTTGTTTCCTTCTTAAGGAAATTCATTTCCCTTTTTCTTTTGGGTAATTATCCTTATAAGAAAAAGAAATAAAACTCTCCTCTTTGATGCTATGTTGGCCGAATTCTACCTAGGGAGAGGGAGCATCTAGATGCTTCCTTATTTCTTTTAAGACAATTATTCGAATACCCATTGTAGAATTATAATTGCACAAATAACGAAATTTATTTCATAATGCCTCAAACGACTTTTCGGCTTTAGGAATTAATTTATATTTTCATCAAATGAAAATATTCAAAATCTTATTTTGACGTTCACATCATTTTATGTCCTTGTGGACAAAAATACCCTTTAGACATTTTCCGAGAAAAAGTCTAGTTCAACACTTGAACTTATTTTGACTTAGCTTCTAGTTTAACAATCTACTCTAATGACCTATAATAGTGACCTTATGGATCCAAATGAACAAAGCTCGAGCTTCTATACTCGGACTCAAAAGTTCTCAAACCTTTTCCGAGTATTAGCTTAATGTCGACTGACTCCACTAAAGAGTCGACACTGAGAATCTCTCGGTTCAAATGAATTTATTTTCTACTCAAGTTCAACTTAATTATATTGAGTGGATCCATTGAATGTTATCTATGTTTACCTTTCATGAATATCATCAACTAGTTGTGATTTATAAAATTACCATTTTACCCTTCTAGTTGTTATTTCCTCAACTCCTTTAGTACTTGTGAATAAGTTAGAAACAATGTATTGACGATGAGCTAACAAGTCACATTGTTTCATCCAAATAAAGTCGCTACTTAAAATTTGGACACTGTGCAGTTCATTTATTCACAATCCAAGTAATAAAGCATGAGGTGATATACATTGCATCTCAGCAATCTTGTACATGAATTTCATATCTATGAGAACTTCACAAAGTTGGTTCATGACATCTTCATAACTTAATATCTCACCAATAGGCCTTGTCTAGATCACACATTGGACCTAGAATTTGACTTTCTCAAATGAGAGTATTAATGCTATGAAATGACATGTCTCATTTCAGGATTTAGGTAAGCATGATGCGATTCATACGTAGTGACCTTGAGATAGAAGATGTTAAATGGTTTGTTCTTCTATTTTCTCTAAAGGTGCACTGGTCAATTCAATATCTTTGAAAGATACACTGGACGAACTACAGAGTTCCTAACTCTCTATGCCTCGTAACCAGACATCCTAGATTCTTGCAACAATCGTACTGGGATCAATAGTATGTTGATCTTTAGATTGCGAATATATCGTTTTAGTCAAACCATGAAGAGTTTGTTCACGCAAATCTACATTTGTCTCTTCATACATTGTTAGGTTTGATTAAGGACTATAAGACTATTGAATATCATAAATCTTCAATCAAACTAAAAAGGAATGAATGAACGTTTCAACTTTTATTAATTTAATTAGAAAATTACAAAGATTTATATATTACATCAATATGTAAATAAACAATCTTTCAATTAGGACTTTACAAAGATTTATATATTACATCAATATGCAAATAAACTATCTTCTTGTGGGCATCTCTGCCAACAATAGTCAGGTCAGTACCTGAATATGTAAGCATCAAACTCCGAAGATACTTAAAAACATGCTTAACAGCAACCCAGTGCTCGGGTCCAGGATTTGATTGGAAATGGCTAACTACGCCTACTGCGAAACATATATCCGGTCTAGTGCACATCATAACATTCATGAGACTTCCTACAGTTGAAGCATAGGGAATTTTTCTCACGTCCTCAATCTCTTGTGCAGTCTTGGGAGACTGGTCCTTAGAGAGTGACACTCCATGTCTAAAGGGGTTTTGACCCTTCTTGGAATTCTGCATGGCAAAACGATCTATCACCTTATCTATATAAGATGCTTGGGAGAGCGACAGGGTTCGGTTTTTTCGATCTCGAAAGATCTGAATCCCCAGAATGTATGCAGCTTTCCCTAGATCCTTCATATCAAACTGCTTAGCCAACAAGATTTTAACCTCAGATAATTTACCTACGTCATTACCAATGAGTATTATATCATCGACATACAATACCAGAAACACAACATTGCCCTCGTACATCAATTTATAGACACAAAGTTCATCTATTGATTGTTCAAAACTGAAGCCTTTTACAGTTTCATCGAATATAATATTCCATGATCTAGATGTTTGCTTTAATCCATAAATGGATTTAAGCAATTCACAAATCTTGTGCTCTTGATCACTTTCCATCAATAAAGCTCACATCCGTGTCTTCCAATATCCATAGTTTGATCCATCAAGAATGGAAGGAAAATTCACTGAGCCACCTTCCTTAGAATCGTCCATCTGAACATAATTGATTTACTACATGAAACCACCCTTTAGTATATTGGGTGCATGCTCTGACACCAATTAAAATTCAAATAGACACTCTACAAGATATTACACACAATGCTGAGACAATGCGTGTAACACTTTATTGAGCATATATTGTTAGGAATAATTGCCATGAGAGATAATAAATCTCAAATGATTACTAAATAGAATTAAAGTTTACTTTATTAACAATATATGATTAGTGGGTTGAGTTCTATATAATTAGAATAAAAAACAACTATCTTCCATAGTCTCCGTATTAAACTGAATCAAGTGTTGTCCACCTGAGTTCGAGCGGTGTGGTAAAACAAGGTCGATGACTGATACACGCTTAGAAAGCTATATCTAAAGTCATGTATGTCGAACACATGAGTGAAGACTGATCGCTATGTGGGAGCATTCTACACTTGTGGTACGTGTACGACCTGTACAAGCCTTGGGGTAGAAATCAATATTTTCGTTATACTTCTCTTGATACAATCAGTCCTAAGCATGGTTGCTTCCCCATTGAAAACTTCTTTCGAACGTTAACTTACTACAAAAGTGCGCACAATCAATCGATACTGGAATAAACTCTTAGGTGGGTGAACATTAACCTTCTTTCAGGAAGGTTGGATTCCGTATCTATAAATCATTTCGCACTCGAATCATACTCTGAGAAAACTCCCAAGATATAAACTGTGATTATCATGAATAGCCTTTTAGCAAATGATTCAAAGAGCTCAGAAATATTATCCAGTTTCCATGATCACTTCGGTATTTAGATTAATTTGAATTGTCACCATCGTAGTGGCCTTGTTTAGTGCGTCGTAACGGTCCTTAAGCGACACATCTACCCCAAGGCATGTCCCGGTCGTACACAATTACCACAAGTGCAGAATGCTCCCACATACTGACCAGCCTTCACTCATGTGTTCCACATACATGACTTTCGATACACCTTTCCATGCGTATATCAGTCATCGACCTAGTTTTAGCACACCGCCCGAACTCAAGTTCCCAACACGTGACTCAGTTTAATATGGAGGCTATGGAATGATGAATGTTCAATAACTCTTAATACATAAGAAACAACCATTTCAATTCAAATAGATAATAAATGACAAACTTTATTTCATTAATAATATCAGTGAGAATTTACATAAGTATATTCTTCTGGGCTAGAATTCCTAACAGGTTGAACTTGGAGGATCTTGATCACGAATTGACTATATCAGTGGACACTCGTCATGATGAGTAAATATAATTCTAGTATTAAAAAAAGGTTATGCCTTATATTACACGTTGGAGTATAGATAAAGACTATAAAAATCGATGAAAAAGAGATAGGAGTGTATCGTCGAGTTCGTTAAGCTTCTACTACTAGGTCCAATAAAGGCGGATAAGAACTTTCGAATAATAATGTTAATAATTATTTAATCTCACTTGCTGTAATGGGGATTGACAACATTAATTATGAAAATGGGTTTGCATAATTAAATAAATGTTTATAATATTAATTGTTTATTTATTTTTGGATCAAATAAATAAATAATTAATTGAATTTTTAAGCAAACGGTCTTTGAAATTTTTGGGTGGGCTTAGGACATGAGTTGGCCGAAAATCCCCTAGGGAGAAGCCCTAAGGTGGCCTAGTTCCCCTCTAAATGTAGCACTTAATTTTATCTCTTATGTTAAACCAAAGGAGAGAAAATCTCTTCCATAGATATTGATATGACGGATGAGAGAGATTGTAGATTCACTGTTGAGATCTAATGGCCCAAGTTAAATTCAATATGAGAGAATATCTCTCAAATGAGATAATATCTCTGAAATGAGATAATATCTATAAAAAGAGATAATATCTCTCAGAAATGAGAGAAAATCTCTTAGAGATTATCTCCTTTCCAATGCTATAATTAGGAATAGAAGGGAGGAGAAAATTCCTTCCATTCTACACAAATATACTCGGCCACTCTCCCTCTCTCTCTGGCCGATTATTTTCTCTCCCTCGAAATTGCAAACTTTGTTCATAGAAAATAGCAGTCAGATCCCGAAACAATCTGATTCGAGATCTAGTTTCTTATTCATCTCGGAGATTACGTTTCGAAAGACTACAGTGTCATCCTCGAGTACTCAGGTCTGACGAACCACGAAGATGAAGCATGCGTTGGATCAGAGCTTTCTGTAGTTGAGCCAAAATCCAAGTAAGTGTTCTAACAAATTGGCTGGTATCAGTTGCTGAATTTCTTTGAATAAATAAATTAGATCAGTAAATTTAGATATTGTTTAACAATCATTAATATTAATTGGCTAATGCGAGTGCAATTAATTACTTTCCGCATTTAATATAGTTGCTAAGGTGAATCAATCATCATCATATATGAGAACAATATGATTTAGTGCAACTATGTAAATGACACAAAATATGGTAATCCATTACGGTGCAACCACCTACATCTGGGGGACATACAATCCGGTGGAAATGAATTCACTAAATCAATATATGTAATTACACAACGATGACCTTATATGATTAGCCTCGATTTCACTCAATGAAGACTCTCCACAGTGTTATTTTAGTAGCTTACAACTTTAATAATGAGCAGTTATATCACGCATAATACAGATCCAATCAACTCAAACCACAATGTGTAAATTGAGCTCTTACACCGCTAATAACCAAGATCATAGATTTTCAGTCAACCAGTCCGGCACGTCGAAGAATTTTATAATCTTGATTGAAAGCGTCAAGGAAGCTAAGGCACATTGGCTCAACTTTTATGGCTTCCTAAACGTTGAATGTCTTTCTATGATTTCATTACCCTTAATCGTGATATTTCCTATGTGCGGTGTAATTGTATAATGAATCAACATATTGAATGAACATTTTTCGGCCAATACTTGCCTACTAAAAATAATCCACTACGAATGGACAACTATTTCTAACTTGTAATTTTTTTTATCTCTTTATATTATATTTTCAAAGTGATTTGTGGAGAAAGTAACTAAAATTTAACGACAGTTTCGTGTTTGAGTGTACAGTCGTCGATTATGAAAAAATTATATACGTTTCTCCACATTACCGTAGTAAATCATAATATACCGCAAATTTTTGTTTATTTCTTTTTTATTAAACTTAATTTTATATATTGCAATCCACCACGTCCAATAATATTATGTTGCGGCAATATGCAATGCTTGCGGTTTCTATTGTGGTGTTTGAAAAGAAAAAGAAGTTCGATAAGTATGTTACAGTGGACATTTTTTGTCATTATGCACATACATTTTATAATTAATTTTTATCACACATATTAATAAAATTATACTTCAGTATCACACACATTTTCTGAAATTGCCCTAATAAACAAACTAGTGCAGCGAAATGAAAGTAAAAAAAACTACAAAAGATTCAACATATGGTCACTGCAGCTGAAAAAAGGAAAAAGATAGATCCATGGATGAATCCCCAACTTCTCTTTCAAACAATCTATTTTAGCTTTTGCTTTATCACGTTGCCCGTCTTAAAGCAAAGAGAGGGAAGGGTAAAATAAATAAAATAAAAGAGCTTTGTTCTGAAACAATTAGTATTGATAGCTAGCCTTATTCTTATCCCAGCGACAAAGAAATAGTATTATATACTAACAAATCAATAAACATTACTTTAAAAGAAAAAGATGGTCTCACGCTCCAACCAAAGGAATCCACCTAAAAAGAAGAAACAAAGGATTCAAGGGTCGATTAATATGTATAATAAGCCCTATAGTTTGATATATATTTTGGCTGATCGACATTATTATTCAACTACAAGAAAAGACGACACGACAAACATATTCATTCCGCTTTGACTGATTTTTTTTTTTTTTTTTTGCTGTGAAGTTGTTGTCAGTGTGTCACCATATTCCAAGTAGTTTTAGAAACAGTGTAAGTTTGTTTAACGGATTTAAAGAATAAAAGAAAAAAGCTTTAGTCCTTAGTAAGATGCAAAGAATCATCTATTGTTGAGCAGTAGGCATGAAAATGAAATTGAAGATCTCCCACTAATATGGTAGATATGACACTTACGTAAGAGTATAATAATCATGATTGGTAAGAGGGTATTTGAAATGGATGGACATATATTCATGGGCGATCCACTTAGGCAACAGTCAACACAGAAACAGATTAGTGAAAGTTTTTGGAGGTTATTTACGTAATTTGAACCGAAAGGCCCAAAATAATAAAAGAAGAAAAATAGATAAAGTGTCTGAGGTCATATGGCGGATCAAACGGTCTGCTGTTATCCATATTAATATGCAAACGTTGCTTTTTTGCTTTAATAAAGTTGACCGTGAAAGCATATTTTATACTGTGATGAGAAAGGAAAGAAAAATAAATGGATCAAAATAAAAATGTGAATGGCCTCGGATACTAGTTCAATTATAAGACACTCCTCTGCATTGCAAAAGATATTAATTATGTGTGTGTGTAAATATATAATATACATCTATGCATGTGTAAACAGAAGAAGAAGAAAAACAATATATAATGCATATAAAGAGTCTACCATCATTAGAAATGTCACTTCCTTCTCTTCACTCCCAAAATATGAAGGTGTTACTATATTTGTTTCTATTCATCACTATTTCCAGTCACTCTGTTTCTACTTCTTCTTCTTTGAATCGGAGAAGACAAGCCTCCATTCTGGTGACACTCAAACAGTCATTCCAAACGACAAACGCTTCATTTGATTCGTGGAACCTCTCAAACCACGCTCTCCTCTGCGCTTGGCAAGGAGTCCAATGCGACACCACGAGATCGTCGGTGATCGTCTCGCTCGACATTTCCAACTCCAACATCTCGGGCTCTCTCTCTCCTGCCATCACTGCGCTCCGCTCCCTCGCCTCCCTCGACGTCTCCGGCAACGAGTTCGCCGGAGAATTTCCCGCCGGAATTCACGCTCTCGCGCGCCTGAGGCACCTCAACCTGTCCAACAACCTGTTCGCCGGGGAAATGAGCTGGGACTTTTCAGAGCTCAGAGAGCTCGTAACCCTAGACGCCTACAACAACAATTTCAACGGCTCGCTTCCCCGTGACCTCCACGCGCTCAGCAAGCTCAAGTACCTAAGCCTGGGTGGAAACTTCTTCTCCGGCGAGATTCCCAGGAGCTATGGTCTCATTTCGGGCCTCGAATATCTCTCCCTCGCCGGTAACGACCTCGGCGGAGAGATCCCAAGCACGCTTGGCAACCTCACGAGGTTGAAAGAGCTCTACTTGGGGTACTACAACTCCTTCGACGGAGGAATTCCTGCGGAGTTCGGTAAGCTTTTGAACCTCTCTCACTTGGACATCGCTAACTGTTCCCTGAAAGGTCCGATTCCGCCGGAGCTTGGGAACTTGAAGAAGCTCGACACTCTCTTCCTTCAGACCAACGAGCTCAACGGCTCTCTCTCCGCTCGCCTCGGGAATCTGAGCAGCCTTAAGTCGTTGGACCTCTCGAACAACGAGCTAAGTGGAGAAATTCCCGAGGAATTCTCGGGGCTAAAACAGCTCACTCTTCTGAACCTGTTCATCAACAAGTTCCACGGCGAGATTCCCCGGGTGATCGCTGAGCTTCCCAAACTGGAGGTCCTCAAGCTATGGCAGAACAACTTCACCGGGACGATCCCGCCGCGGCTTGGCCAGAACAGAATGCTCGCCGAGCTCGATCTCTCGACGAACAAGCTCACTGGAACAATCCCTACGTCTCTATGCTCCGGCAGGAAGCTCAAGATTCTGATCCTGCTCGACAACTTCCTCTTCGGACCGCTGCCCCAAGATCTCGGGCATTGCGACACGCTCGTCAGGGTTCGAATGGGACATAACTACTTGGCCGGAGATTTGCCACGGGGGTTTCTCTACTTGCCTGAGCTGTCACTCCTCGAGCTTCACAACAACTATCTCACCGGAGAGCTCGAGCAAGCAACCGCCGGAAAAGTTGCTTCAAAGCTCTCGCAGATAAATCTCTCCAACAATCGGTTGTCGGGCCCGATCCCTCGCTCCCTCGGCGACTTATCGAGCCTCCAGATCGCGTTGCTGAGTGGGAACGGATTTACAGCCGTGATCCCACCCGAGATCGGCCGATTAAAGAGACTCCTCAAGGCTGACCTGAGCAAGAACAAACTGTCAGGCCAAATACCTTCCTCCATAAGCAACTGCCTCGTCCTCTCCTACCTGGACCTAAGCCAGAACCAAATCGCCGGCGAAATCCCAGCCCAGATCGCGGAGATTCACAACCTCAACTACCTCAACATCTCGTGGAACAACCTCACCGGATCGCCGCCGGGAGAGATAAGCTCGATGAAAAGTCTAACTTCCGCAGATTTCTCCCACAACAACCTCTCGGGATCGGTTCCACAGACCGGCCAATACTCGTTCTTTAATTCGACCTCCTTCGCCGGAAACCCCTATCTCTGCATATCTCCGACATGTAACAGCAGCAACAACGCCGGCCCAGCCTCGCCCGAGAGCGCTTCCCAAACCAACCAATCTCCAGATCACGACCATCACGCAGTTCCCGCCAAATACAAGCTCATCCTCGCCCTCGCGCTCTTGCTATGCTCGCTCCTCTTCGCAGCCTTCGCCATCGCGCGGTCGAGGAGGATCAGAGGCTCGGGCTCCGTGGCGGGGACGTGGAAGCTCACGGCGTTTCAGAAGCTCGGGTTCTCGAGCCGAGACGTGGTCGAGTGCGTTAAAGATGGCAACGTGATAGGGCGTGGCGGGGCCGGAGTGGTGTACGGCGGAGCCATAGGGGTCAGCGGAGAGAGAGTGGCGGTGAAGAAGCTTCTGGGGATCAGCAACAGCAAAATAAGCTCGTCCCATCGCGACAACGGACTCAAGGCCGAGATTCAGACGCTGGGGAAGATAAGGCACAGGAACATTGTGAGGCTCTTGGCCTTCTGCTCTGACGGAGAGACCAATCTTCTCGTCTACGAGTACATGGAAAATGGGAGCCTCGGCGAGGTTTTGCATGGGAAAACTGGTGGGTCTCTCAAGTGGGAAACCAGGCTCGATATAGCCGTTGAGGCCGCCAAAGGAATCAGCTATCTCCACCATGATTGCTCTCCTCTCATTCTTCACAGGGACGTCAAGTCTAACAACATTCTGCTCGACTCCAACTTTGAAGCACATGTCGCTGATTTCGGGCTCGCCAAGTTTTTGCATGACACCGGGAATTCCGAGTGCATGTCTGCTATTGCTGGCTCTTACGGCTATATCGCTCCGGGTACGTACGCCGTTTGCTCATCATCATAAAATTAATTTCTCGCACTGTTCGGATAATTATGTGACTACAACTTCTTTCTCGCTGGGTTGGTCGGTTAATTTGGTTCTTTTAACTACATCATGCTAGAGTTATTTTTATTTTAGCTTTTTATGTTTACATCATGCTAGTTTGTGTTGAAAAGTTCGAGTCTAATCCCGATGGACATGGTTGCGTAGTAGATATATGAATATATATATATAAAACGTAAAGTGGTCTACACTCAATAGTAGGAATCTAATATCTTGACTCAAATGCTTAATGGTCTTTGAAAAAATAGTTGGCTAAACTTTAACGTACTAGTTTGCCCTTCGAGAGGAATAACTTTACTTTTGCAAGAAAAGAATAGGCACGTTGATTCCAAGAAGGGTAAAAAAGCTTGGCTCTACTAAAGGAGAATTACGCTTTAACTTTTTTTTTCTTTATATAAATTTATATGTTTATATATATCATATTTCTTTTTTGCATGTCTTGAATCCGTATACAAAACCCATGTTGAATTCTGTATAAGCGGTCACCACTAGCATTTGCTAGCCACAAAGCAAGCCATTGAGAATCCAGAGTGCTTTGTATATACATTATGTATATAAAGCTCCACTTTCCCTAATTCCTAGAAAGAGTAACATCTGAAGGCCATTCTGTAAATACTATATATGTACACGTACTTTTATGATTATTTATTTGCACCAGAATTTACTATACGTTTAAAATTAAAAACAAACATGCACGTTATGATTCTAGTATCTCATTAATAATAATATTCTGCAGAATACGCCTATACACTGAAAGTGGACGAGAAGAGTGACGTGTACAGCTTTGGCGTGGTACTTCTGGAGCTAATAACTGGAAAAAGGCCAGTGGGAGATTTCGGGGAAGAAGGGTTGGACATCGTTCAGTGGTCGAAAATGAAGAGCGACTCAGTCAAAGAAGGAGTTGCGAAGATCTTGGACGAGAGGCTGTTCAACAATGTGCCAATGGAACAAGCAATGCAACTATTTTTCGTTGCGATGCTTTGCGTTCAAGAGCAGAGCGTCGAGAGACCCACCATGAGAGAAGTTGTCCAAATGCTCGCCCAAGCCAAAAAACCTTCCACTTTTCACATGCAATGAATACGTAGTTTTTCATGTAACGAGTTATGAAGAGAAGACACCAACGTCAAATCCAACAGATTATGATCATGTGAGTTTTGTACTTGCTGTTGGGGTTATGTTCAGGTAAGATCTTCAGTAAATAGAATCGTGCCATTGGGTGGCTATGTAGATTGAGTGCCTCTTTATTGGTTTCCAGACCAAGTTATAAAAAGAGGGAACGTATTTGTTTGTACCGAATGAATCCAACTAATACAAGTGATGAGACGTAATTATATCATTATATACAACGCTCATCTAACTAACTCAAACAGTAACTAACTGCTGAATAGTTTGCTGAATGATTAAGACTGAGCGAACATTTATAGACTTCAATATCCCAAGTCCTTGTACACACACATATAGTTCTTGGAGAGTAAGGGAAACAGCATCCAAGTATGTTGAATTCAGCTCCCATGGATAGCTTGGAAGACAGGCAGCTCATCATAATCGGTGCAAGCTGATGTATTGCTGATCGTTTGCATCACAATCAGCAGCAAAAAATGAGCTGCCGGGTTGAACTACAAGTGGCTTGGAAGTTAGACATATTGGGACTTGATTTGTATTTTAAATACAGTGTTGCTTAGAATTTGCTGTAAGAACTTATTATTTAGTGTTCTAACTATATGAACACCTAAAAGTGGAAGCGAAAAGGCACTTTAGATGGTGTTGATTTCTGAATGTGTGAGTGAGTTTAGTGACCCAAAAATCGTTGTATTTATACACTCCAAACCATCGATGGAAAATATTACCCTCATAATTGTAAGTAACGATTTGATTTCTAGTATTAATATGAGCGTAATTAATGAGTTAATTACGCAATATATGGATTATAATAAGAGGAGATTACATCATATTATTTTCTCAAGTGTACAATGAAATATTCTATTATAAATAAAATAACCTGAATTCTCCCACTTGATCTATATAACCCAAACACTCACCTCAAAAGAAAAAAAAAATACATGAATCATGACGATAGGTTCTCGATTAAGCGAGTATTACCTTGCATGTTTTACAATATATACGTCTCTTATCTCAATAGTCTTTCTTATTCTTTAGTGAATAAACCATATATTTATTCTTGGTCCACTTAAATTATATTTCTCAATAAAGTAAAATGAATGTGCACAATAATATGATAAATTTCAAACTGAATATGAGGTTATAAAAGTACTATGCAATTAAAAGATTATATCATGAAACCAAGTTTCGTGCTTTCAACATGATCCTTAAATTTCTTTGGTGGTATGTCTTTAGTTAAAGGATCGATAATCATCAAATCAGTGCTAATGTGTTGGATGGCCACTTTATCATCTTTAACACGTTCTATAATGGCTAGATACTTGATGTCGATGTGTTCGTTTTGAACTTCACTTTTGTTATTCTTAGCCATAAAAACATCAGTTGAATTGTCACAGTACAATTTCAAGGGCCTATAAATAGAGTCGATAACTCTAAACCCAGATATGAAGCTCTTCAACCAGACACCGTGTGATGTAGCTTCAAAATAAGATACGAATTCAGCCTCTATAGTGGAAGTAGCTGTCAATGTCTGCTTTGTTCTTCTCCAAGACACGGCTCCGCCAGCTAGCATAAAAACATATCCTGAAGTGGATCTTCTTGAATCAATGCAGCCATCGTAGTCAGAGTAGCCAGCCACCTCCAATTCATCGGTCAGTCTAAACATAAGCATGTAATTCTTTGTTCCTTGAAGGTATCTCATAACCTTTTTTCCAACTTTCCAATGGCCAAATTTGGGTTACCTGATATCTACCTAATACTCCAACAACATATGCAAATTCTGGTCTGGTATAGACCTGAACATACATAAGGCTTCCTACAGCAAAAGCATATGGAATATTGTTCATTTGTTCCCTCTCAATGTCATTCTTTGGACAGACTACAACAAAAATGACTTTTAGAAGCAACGCCTATCTTTAGAAGCGACAGTTTACTATTAGAAGCGATTAGTCGCTTCTAACGCATGTACTCCAATTTCTTCGAGAAAACGAAAATTTTGACATTTAGAAGCGACTAGTCGCTTCTAATATTGTTTCTAAAGCTTAAATAATTTGGCTCCAAAAATTTTCCAGTAGCTTGTCACCTTTCACAATGGGTGCTACACTTGGTGACATTGGTCGAAACTGAACTTGAACTTGTCACCCTTCACAAATGGGTGCTACACTTGGTGATATTGGTCCAAACTGAACTTGTCACCCTTCATAATGGGTGCTACACTTGGTGAACAATCTTTAATCCGAAATCTTTCTAATTTTTTGTTGATATAGGTCTCTTGAGACAAACGCAGAATGTCTCATGATCTTTCCATATGGATCTTAATGCCAATGACATAAGATGTCTCGCCCATGTCTTTCATATCAAAGTTCTTTGAAAGAAATTGTTTAACATCGTATAACAATCCTTTATTAGTCGCTAGCAAAATATCATCCACGTATAAACCAAATGAAGTGATGACATCATGAAACTTTAAGTACCATTGGTGAGACGCTTGTTTCAAACAATAAATGAATTTATTAAGCTTGCATACTAAATGCTCACCATTTCTAGAGGAGAATTTTTAAGGTTGTTTCATTTAAACCTCTTCCTCTAGATCTCGGTTTAGGAATGCCATCTTCACATCCATTTGATCTATCTCAAAATCAAAATTAGCTACTAATACCATGATCGTGCGAAGGGAATATTTCTTTGATACATGAGAAACGGTCTTCGTGTAGTCAATTGCTTCTCTTTGAGTAAACCATTTGGCTACAAGTCTTGCCTTATGTCTCTCGATGTTGCCTTGTGAGTTTCTTTGTTTTAAAGACCCCTTTGCATCTAGTGGATTTTAAGTCATCAAGAAACTCGTCGAGATCCCAGACTTGATTAGTTGCCATATAGTTCATTTCATCAATCATTGCATTTTGCCATAAGTTAGATCCTTTAGAACTTACAGCTTGTAAAAACGTTTCAGGATCATTTTCGGCTCCAATATTGCAGTCTAGTTCTTGTAGATACACTTCATAATCACTAGGGATTGCTCATCTTCTGACTCAAGTAGATTTTATTAATGTTGCTTCAACATTTTCTTAAGGATCTTGTTGTTCGATCGGTAATTCGATTGGTCGTTCAACATGACCTTGATTAGCATCTTGATCTAATAGATCAACATTATTAGCTTGTTGAATTTTTATAGCTGGTTCTCTTACACACAATTGAGCTTGAGGAGTGTGTATGATAATCAGTCTATCACTTGACTTACATGGTTGAGCTTCATTGTGATCCAATTCAATGATCGAGTCATGTAATTGGTCAGTCCCACTAATCAATTCATTCTCAAGAAATTTTGCGTTTCTTGATTCCACAATCCTAGGACTGTGAGATGGACAATAGAATCTATAACCTTTAGAATTCTCAGCATATCCAATGAAATACCACTAATAGTCCAAAATTCTAGTTTCTTTTCTTGTGGATTATAAATTCTCACTTCAAACAGGCATCCCCAAACGCGTGTATGTCGCAAACTAGGTTTCCAACCTTTAAATAACTCAAAAGGCGTTTCCAAAAGAGCCTTGGTTGGAACTTGGTTTAGTATATACGATGTTGTATTTAGTGCTTCAGTCCATAAGAATTGTGGAATTTTTTATTTACTCCTCATACTTCTCACCATGCCATTAAAGTTTGGTTTCTTCTTTCAGATACACCATTCTGGTCCGGAGGCATAATGTAATGGGAAACAATCTTATATTCTTGAAGAAACTCCGCAAATGGCCCATGTGCTTGTCCATTCTCAGTGTATCTACCATAATACACTCCACCTCTATTAGATTTCACTATCTTGATTTGTTTACCACATTATTTCCCTACCTTAGGCTTGAAAACATTAAAGGCATCTAAAGCGTCATCTTTTAAACGAAGTAATTAGAGATACATAAATCGTGATAAATCATCTACGAAGGTGATAAAGTATTTTGGACTACTTGCATCCATGTCAGGACAACAAATATATGTATGTATGATTTCTAACAGTTCAGTACTTCTATTTGCACCTTTCTTAGACTTGTTGGTTTTCTTTTCCTTAATCCAATCCACAAAAGTCTCAAAGTTAGTAAAATCAGGAGCACTAAGTACTCCCTCATTCACTAATCTTTGAATTCTTGGAATGGAGATATGCCACAATTTCCAATGCCACAATAAAGAATAATTTTCATTCGTCATACAACGTTTTAACCCAACAGTAACGTTCATAGAATTATAAACGTTGTTAGTTTGCAACGTAATAGAATAAAGACCATCACACAATGTACCATAACCAGCAGTTTTGGATTTATTTAATAATGTGAAACCACTATCAAAACATTTAAAGTCATAACCAAAAGGTACAAGTTTTGAAACCGAAATTAAATTCATTCAAGAACTAGGAACACAAAAAGTATTTTCCAAATGCAAAATAAAACCAGTATAAAAAACCAACTTGCAAGAACCAACATCGTCCACATATGAGCTCATCTTTCCTTCTAAATAGATGCAATACTCATTTCCCACTGGCTTCCGTAGGTTTTGCATACCGTGCAGGGTATTTGAAACATGGATTGTAGAATCAGAGTCAATCCACCACGTATGATGACCAATATCAGTTAGATAAGATTCATATCATACAAACAAAAGTTAAGTACCTTTCTTGTCAAGCCAATCTTTGAACCTAGAGGATTCTTTCTTCATGTGTCACGACCCGCGAGCGTCACCTTTTGCCCACGAGCCATAACTTATCGACACATGTACAACAAAATAATTAAAATAACTCGAAAATAATAATGACGTCTACTGACGCGTAGCGGATCTAAAAACAATTATGAAAATCGGGGAATTTTTTTTCTATTTTAAAATATAAACGTGGAGTTTCACAACTCCTATACAAACACGTTCGGGAACGTTTTTAAAAGACAAAGTAAGAAATCACATCCCCGGTTGGTGAGACCCCATAGCCCATAGGTCGAGGCGATACGTGCTCGGTCTTGGTCTTCAACTCCACTTGCAGCTTACTAGCTTCCCCTTTTCTACATTACCAAAGGTCATAAAACTATGAATCGATTGACTCAGTAAGCGGGAGTCTAACTTAGAAATAAAAACAACTAAAGTCATATGACTTGCAACAAACACACAAGGATGCATAACTAGCCTAATTTCAATGCATAATGCATGTGTGGCCACATTTACCTAATCACTTGTCATTCCACAAGGTTGTCCAACATTCTCCGACTGCCACAACCTTGGGAACAACAAGAAGCCAATTTCAGACCTCGAGCAGCGGTCTTTCAACGGCTTAAGTGTTTTAAGACTGTATGGGATCCACTAGTGGTACCATCTTCATCTGCGCGCCGGCGCTCGGTGCTTACGGGCACGAAGAAATGGGCTCGCCATTTGCGATCGCCCAAGCGATACGCTTACGCGTGACACTCGCTAAAATAGAGTACTCAGCGCCACCAGGACCCTCTGGTCCTAACACGAGGCATTACCGCGTGGGTACCACCGACATTGTTAATTAATATTTGGGTGCTCTGTTACACGCAGAGCATACATATTCTATTTTTACAGGAGATCGTCTCCGGTTAAATCTCGAATAATTAGGGTGCCCATGTTAAACGCTCGTTAGTGTCTTACGGTAAAGGCTCAGGATGTGATTCCCTGCACTTCCACTCTCGACTCGAATCTGAGAGTCAACATATGGTATCCTGTCTCCCCCGCTCTAGTAGGTCAGACTATGGGATAGTTATATCACGTAACACTGGTCGGGATCTAACAAATCTATGTTTGAACCTATCGGGGATAGCCCGAACTATATTTCAAGAAAAAGGTGGCCGAAGCCTTATTTTTATATAGATATCTCAATTTAAGGCTTTCATCTAATCTTGTTTACTAACAAGTATGATGCCCATAAACATGGTTTATTCCCTTGCTAAGTAGTTGACTTAGATCTCCGCACTTACTTGGAATAGTCAACGATGTTGACTTCTGGGCCTTGTCATCTCACTCCATGCTACTCGTTGTCGATCACTCCTCAGAGGTTTGACGCTTCCCTTCACATTCCTCGGCATTGAACGTTCCTAAAAAGGCTTGTCATATTCTGAGTTCATTGAAGCGTATCAGAGCTCTTGATTATATTTTTGTTAAATATTGTACTCGAGTTGTTGAAGAGTTGATACTAACTCGTTGCCGAAGTTTAACATTTTTTGATTTATTGTTCGAGAATGTAATTAAATTTTATTTAAAACCTGTAATCCAATAAAAATGGTACCGATGAGGTACGAAATAATTTTAAAAAAAATTGAGAGTTCGAATGGTTATACGTTAACCGTTTAACCCTCTAACGGGCCTTAAATAACGAATCTAAAATCTTAGAAATCGAGATTTTAGATTCCAGCTTAATTCATTTCTCGAACGTCCCTTTTTAACCAACATACAAATCCTTTTAAAATATAAACAAGAGCCGAACCTTGACGTCACACGAGAGAAATAACGCTAAAAAGCGATACTCACGATTAGTCGTGATCTCGTTTATGGTCTCTTTTGCTTTCACGTTCTCTTCTCACCGTTGTCCTAGATTATTCTCGTTCTCACTTCACCGTGAATCAACACATACAATCAATCAGATCTCTCATTTAAACAAGCAGCCATGACCATTCCCGACTAAACCCGAAACTAAAGAAACATTAGTCCCAGATCCTTTCCTCATAATCGTCCTCAAACATAAACGATTCCAAAAACATAACAACGAGTCCAAAGACACCATAACCACATAAAAACTCTTCTTAGCCACAATAATAATGAAATCTCGGTTCCACAACATAACCAATAGTCAACAAAATATAACTCGTCCCAAAATTTACGATTGATCACGGACTGACTCGAACAACAACCAGAAAACGCATCATAATTTGAGCTTCACAAACTAAAATCAAACGATTCTAATTTCTTAAGAAAGCCAGAATCCGTAGCTTTCTAACGGTATATTACAAGTCAAATTATAATAAGAAGAACTATCTCAAAAACATCCCGTAATATCAAAATTCTCTGGTTCGGAGTTCACTTTTCACAAATTTAAAACACAAATTTAAAATTTCATAACTCATTCAATATTCAACGGAATGTGACGTTCTTTAATGTTTTAGAAAGCCCAAAACCTCTACTATCCAATAAAAATATTAACAGAAAATAACCCCAATCACAGGTGAGTCGTATACCCCGGTTAAGGTTCAGATCGGAGTCGTTTATATTCTCCAAATTCTCAAACTAAATTCAAAACGAACCCAAGTTTAATCCTTCTCAATTCCGACATCAAATGTACCATAAACCATGAATATAATCACCAAAACGAAATCCCCAAATTCGTATGAAGCACCCTAATCCGAAAATCAAAAATTGGCCGTCTAGAAAATCAATACCTCACGTCGTTAAAAAGACGCAACCTATTAGAGTAAATGAGAGCTAGCCACGTGGCTGTTTATCAGTGGCTATTTCTATTCCCTTGTTGACAGTCTCTTAGGTTGTTATCTTTTCTCATTTACTCTGTTAGTATAAATGTTGTACTACACCTTCAGATTTATTAATGACAATTTTATCTTTCTTGAGGACGGCGGCGGAGGAGGAGTAGGGAGGACGGCGGCGGCGGAGGAGGGGGTGGCTGGTCGGAGGGAGATGGGAGAAGGGGACGGCGGGGAGATCTGGGAGAAGAGGAGGGGAGGGACAACGGCGGCGGCGGGAGAGGGACGGCGGCGGGGGAGGGAGGAAGGCGGTGGCCGGCGTTGACTGGTCGGAGAGTGAGAGGGAGTGAGAGGGAAAATGAGAGGTGAGAAAATGAGGGAGAAGGGAGGCTCACGCGATTTAAAGCCTAGGAACATTAGAAGCGACATTAGAAGCGACTAGTCGCTTATAATGTCTGATAAAAACTAAAACGACATCGTTTTGATAAGTTGGGACATTATAAGCGACATTAGAAGCGACTAGTCTCTTCTAATGCCCAATATCTATACTTCACGAAAGTTTTGGCGGAGGAAATTTGGAGCAAAAATTTTGGGGCTAGAAGTGACATTAGAAGCGACTAATCGCTAGTCGCTTCTAATGCCCCAATTTCTATACTTAGCGAAAATTTTGGTGGAGGAAATTTGGAGCCAAAATTTTGAGACATTAGAAATGACTAGTCGCTTCTAATTCCCCGAGCCAATAATTTTGACAATTAGAAGCGATTAGTTGCTTCTAATTGTCAAAATATTGATAATTTGGTTAATCGGGGTGTTGAAGTTAGAAGCGACTAATCGCTTCTAATTCCCCATGTTGCTTCTAAAGGTATCTTTTGTAGTAGTGTACGTAGTATAGATTTCTATCATGGTATCAGAGCCATCATCTCCAACTATGGAAAATTGTTCATCGGCCTCAATTGGATCATTTTCCGCAAAGTCCAGTGTGGTTAATTTCACGCATTCTCTATCTATTAAGCTAAATCAATATAACTTTCTCCTCTGGAGTCATCAGGTTCTAGCTGCGATCAGAGGACACAAGCTCTTGCAGTTCATAAAAAGTTTAGAAAAACCACCAGAATACCTCACCGAAGTTGATCGGAAGAATGGAGCTGTCAATGCTGAGTATCTTGATCATGATCAACAAGATCAACTTCTTCTTTCTTGGCTCTTGTCTTCGATGTCAGAGTCGCTACTGACTCGAATGATCGGCTGTAATGAATCTCATCAAGTCTGGTCCAAGCTTGAATACCACTTCACTGTAACCACAATAGCCAGAATCAAACAGCTGAAAGCCGATCTAGCTACTACAAAGAAAGGTTCAAAATCTATGAATGATTATCTCCTTCAAATCAAAACTCTCATTGAATCACACTTCTTCTTCGTTGAATCACTACAAAACTTGAGAAACGCAGAGAACAAACATCACTATATGAACCCTAGCTTGTGAGAATCGGAGTTCAAACGAAGAAAAATAAGAAGAATCGGTGATTTTCCTTACCGTGAAGCTCCGACTTCGTCTTCGGCCGATTCCTTGATTTTCTGGCGAAAATCTTCACATTCTCTTTAGAACATCTTCTCCTTCTTCGTCCACTCTCTCTCTTTCTTATTTTTGGGTGCTCTTGGTCGTGTAACATGAAGGAAGAAGGAGAGCATATTCAACTTTTTCATATTTGCTCATTTAGATCCTCCAGTTTTCATCCTTGTTCTAAAGTGACCCCAGCTCATTTCTTCTTGACATCTAAGTCCTTAATCGTTGTAGCAATTAGGTCCTTGTCACAAAATGATCTCCATAAATCCATGATAAAAATGGATAATTAATTTGTGACTAACCTCAGAATTTTATCGTTACATCTTTTAATTTAAATATAATTAAGGTCTCTCGAAATTTTTTATTATCATTTAATAACTCCGAGATATTCCATTCCCTTAACGTAATTTAAATTAATTTTGATTTCATTGGACTTGTAATCCACTAAATATTTACTTGGAACGAAAGGAGCTCGTTATATTCCTTAATTTATCCAATCGAGTGATACAAAAATTTATACTTTATATAATGTGTCTCTTTTTCTTGCAAAAAGAAAAACACTTTGACTCTTTCTTAATGTCTGGTTTGACAGATATCTTACCTTTGTCTTTGGCACGATCTTTCTTCTTCCTTTCGGAGAAGGTTAGATTCACTTTCTCACCCTCTTCCATATCTAGCCTATGCTCTTTGTGAACACACATGGTCATAAGTTCATTAATTGACCATTTATACTTATGTGTGTCATGAAAGATCTTAAATGGGCTAAATTGTTGAGGCATACTGCATAAAATCAAGTGAACCATAAATATTTATGACATTTGAACTTATAAAGACTTTAATTGAGCCGCAATATCTTTCATGCGCATGATATGATCAGACACACCTCCCAATCCGATATACTTCGTGGATGAGAATTTCATAATAAGGGTACTAGGTAAAGCCTTATCCGAAGTGACAAATTGTTCGTCTATTGTTTTTATTAGGAGACGAACATTTTTATATTACTCAATTGAACCCTGAATCCCAACAGATACTTCGGTCTTTATGAACATAACGCATATGCGATTAGATTGCTCCCACTTTCATGAAAAACAACCTTATTAGGGGTATTTTCCTCTGTGATTGATAGAGTTTCAGGGCTTCTTTATGGCATAATCGATATTCATCCATCCCAATTGAAACTCTCTTTCAAAACCTTAAAATTGTCCCCTTTGAGTTCAGGAACATTATCAGAGTAACCTACAGTTTAACTACCTGCAAAATACATAAAATAAACATACTTATTAAAATATGTTTTGAAGAAAATAACCATATCATACTTTACTAATGTAAGAACATGTATTACTCAATGAATCTAGAGACATAAAACTTGCATATGGGCTAAAGTCCTAATTCAATTAGATTCACATGTTCATAATAAAACTATCAAAATATGTTCATTTTCTAATTCGTGTGAGTTAATTAGAAAATATAATTTGATATTTTATCTTAATTTATTATAAAAATATTACAAAATTCTCGTGGGTAAGTTCTATAATATATCGTATAAAAACTCACAACTATTGTTTATGTGATTTTAATTCTAAATATATAGTCTAAATTAGTTAAAGATATTGTGATTATTCTGTAATTAATCAAAACAATATAGCTCACTAAACATTATAACAAATAATATTGTGTTATCATTATTTTGCTTTATTATATACGTGCATATAAAATCAACATAAACGAGATAACAACGCATTAATACATTTACTTAAAAAATTACTTTATTGAATATACAATATAAACTTCATTTATTTTTGTTACAAGATCTATATCCCAAGAGATGTATAAAAATGCACAACTGCATGTACAACTTGAACTTAATAAAATTAATAAATTAATTCTAAGAAATATATACAATTGATTGAAAAAGAATAAAAGATACAAAATATATACAACTGATTTCTTAATGTACGGTTACATACAAAATATATACAATTGATTAATAAAATAGATACAGTGCCTGAATAAAACTAATAAGAATTAATGAGTTTGAATGGAATCAGGCCCAATAATAAAAAGCCCAAAGAATTTAAGGACAAGAAATCAGATTTAAAAGAAAAACAACACAGAAGAATAAATGACATCTTGTTTTGTGTCGTCTTCAATCTCTAGATGGGTTATTCTGACATTGGTTGAGACTTATTTAAAGATCCGACACGTTTTTTCTCATTTCAACACTAAATTAAGTTATTCAAAAATCAAGAGAATCACAAACAATTTTCTTAAAGATTTCAATAAAAAATAATTAAATTTTAACGTCAAGCAAAATCATAAACACACAATGATATGGAAGTTTTCAAAAACAAGGTGGAGGTTATGTGAGGTAAAAGCGGAAGCAAAAATACTCGGTTTACCTCCGGCGTTGTTATGCTTCTCCATCGACTTTCGGCTCCAATTCCCGCAAACTTTGGACTCCGAATCTAGCGAATTGTTTTGAGGATATGCTAAACTCTCTCTCACTTTTAGATGGTGTTGTTTTCTAAATGTGTAAGTGAGTTTAGGGACCCCAAAATCGTTGTATTTATAGACTCCAAACTATCAATGAAGAATATTGCCCTCATACGTGTGAGATAACGATTTGATTTCCGGCATTAATATGAGCGTAATCAATGGGTTAATTACGCAATATATTGATCATAATAAGAGAAGATTATATCATATTCTTTCCTTAAATATACAATGATATATTCCATTATTAATAAAATAATCTTACATTTGTAAGCAACACAATTATTCTTTTTCATACGATTAGTGAGAGAATGAGGGATAATCAAACACTTGAGAGAAAGGTTAAAATTCGATGAGAGTTGTCTTAGTTGGGAAGTTTCTATCTATTGGAGTTCTTGGGAAATAAGAGTTTGATGTAAACTCTTCTCGAGTCAAAATCGATGATGTATCGCCTGTGATTGGAGACTATATATTGGTTTAACAATTACTGCAAATGAGTTGCCTTAAATCTCCTTACTCATAAACGTCGAACCTTGATAAAAAAAAAATCTTTTACGAGTTCGTTCTTCAGCTTTATTATTTCTTGTGATTCAAAGCACATGGTTCTGGTTTATACATTGTCTACTCTAAGTCTGAATTTGAAATACTGGTATCACAACAAGGATTATTACACCAGACATAAAATTGAAGTGATCTTCGTAGACTCCAAGGCCTTCTCAATTCCAATATTGGAAGAGACTCAAGCTTCAAATCAAGTAAAGGTGCACAAAGAAGTTGATTCCCCTTGCTTTGATTCGAGATCAGACCATCGAGCCGCGCTGTGACAACTCGGTTCGATTTGTCTTGCTGCGCGCTCGAATCTTCTAATCATCATGTCAAAGATCACCTTGATCCTATAAGGGATTCATTCCGTGATCTCGACGAGAGATTGAGAGAAAGACATAATATTAGAAAAAGATACTATTAAGCGAAGTTGATCTTACCGTTAGATTCCCACTGATAACGCCAAATTGTTGATGTCGAATTTCGTCATCAACAATCACAAAAAAATGATAGATGGATTGTGCGGTTTGAATTTTTATAAAGTGGATCTCGGTAAAATGTCAAAATTAATAATATCATATACTTTAAAAGATGAAAGAAGGAAGTTGATCGAATTGAGAACAGTTATTTATATCCAGGATTAAAATTGCGCGCGTCGGTAACGTGACGATGGCTCGAAAATACGGAAAATGCGGTAGTTGATGAAAATTGAGACAAAAATAATGTGAAAATTTGAAAATCAAATTACGAGAGAAATTGCGGTGGCCGACGGAAATTGCGCTAAATTACGGAAATTGCGATGGAAATAATGTTGCAAAATTTTACACATAAACATAAAAAAAATATACAATCAACATTTATTTAATTTTAAGATTTGAAGTATTTTTTTTATTTTATATACATTTATAAAAAAAAAATTATAATTGGAGTTAGTTTTATTTAACTGGGCTCAAATAAAATATCACTGTTATAAAAACCTAAAACCCTAATACTATCTTTCTCTTACACCATCTTCCCACACACCTAGTTTTCAACTTGTCCCTTTTTTAAAAATTTTGCTTCTGTACAGAGAAGCTCTTCACAAGAACTCCCCATTTCCCTCAAGATTTTTCTCATCTCCTTCTCCAAAAATAAAAATAAAACACACCCAAAAATATTAACCAAGTTCATCGTAGGTAGGGAAGGGTCGCACGCCAGGATCTCTCCATTTTACGGCCATTCAAACTCGTCGGCGCCGTGTCCAGGCCAAAAATTACTCGACAAAATAACGTTACCGCCATCATGACGATGTGGCGCCATAATTTTGGCGAATCATTTACGTGAAACGAACAAATGTAATAACGTTGTCGACTTCTTCCCGGCGACGCGATTTCGACGCCCTTTCCACGCGATTTCGCGACATTTTAATCGTTGATTTATATAAATAAAATCGACTGAGAAACTGAAACGAGTACAAGTAAGAATAGTTAAATGAAGTGAATAGAGGTGATGCTAATAATGTACGTGATGCTAATAATGTACGTGATGAGATTTCAAACATGCATTGCAGAGATCATTAATGAAGTTGCCACTTCACATCTAGTCATTGAAGTTGAGGTTTTGACTTCTTATTTGATGATGTTCTGGCGGAGAGTTTACTTCGTGGACTGAAGAATTCGACTTCGACGACTTCGGCTGATGGGTCTAACCTTAACTGATGGATCTGTTTGATGAATGATTTTGAATATTGGGCTTTATACGGGCACAGTATATTAAATATTCTAGTTTGATGTTATACTCACAGCTATCTTGCCGGAATCTTCTTCGAGTGCATAATATCTTCCATCGTCTTCCTAGTGTGTTTATTCCCTCTCTCTTTTTTTGTTGCTTTGTATGTAATAAGAACTTTGTTTTAATTTCTTTTGGGATTTCCTTTTCCTTTGCCTTTGTGTGACAAATAGGGGAGTGGCTATGTGGTGTATTTATTGTTTAAACAACTCTTAACCTTTCCTTGAATAATTTTATTGTTTTGTTGTAAGTCTCATGTTAGTCATTGTGTCATGAGTTGATTACCAGTGGATTTCGTCTGTAGGTGTTCTTCTCAGGATTTGTCTTCACATAGTTAAATGAAGAGTTTGTTAGTTCTTTGTCTTGGCTAGTTTACTCAGCCAAATCTTGATGTCTGGTAAGGTGTCTTCTACATGTTCTGAGAACATCCCTATGTACATTGCTTTTCTCCGTCTGAAGTCTTTTCACCAGCTCTACTATTCCTTCGGCGTACCCTTTGTACTTTGGTACAAAGGGTGTTCGCCTTTTCTGGTACTATCAATACTCTGCTTAACCTTTGGTAGGACTATTCTAAAGGAGCCGAAAAACTCTTTAAGAAGGTTTTTAATCTACATCTCATTGTAAGGTTTTAGCTCATTGAATGAAAGCAAAATTGTAAGTGAATTTATGATTGTATTAAGTTTCTTCTACACGAACATTAACTGAAAACACTGTGTGTTAAGGTAAAAGGTGCGTCGAGCTCACACTTAGGGGGAGCCTTACGTTAAGTTATACTTTCATAGATAAAGAGTTAGGTTTAGGTAGTTGAGATTTCTTTGTAAACTGAAATATATATCTCAGATGTTTGTAATAACCGAACTAGGTAACCAAATTTTCGTGTTATTTACTTTTTTTCTATAAAAGTATTAGTAACATATGAATAACCTATAATGAAACGGTGTAAACTCATTTTCGTACTTATTGTGAATTTATATTTATATTGAAGTATGGTTTTTATAAGAATTTTTTCATTTTATGGGCTTGGAGCAATTAAAAAAAATTTAAAATTGAAATTTTGATCGAAGTACATATCAAATACCATTTCAACTAAAATAATATTTTGATCCTAATAAAATAATATAATATTTTGTATCCGATTTTTTTTTATATAAAATGAAGATAAAATCAAGTGTTATTTATAATTGTGAATAATAATTACGATGAAATTCAAAAATTGAAGTTAGATTTTAGGATTTGTTTTCTAAGTGATAAGGATAATGTTTATAAAATTGGATAAAATTGAAATATTTTATATGATTAAAAGAATTTTGGATAAATTTTGATGAAATTTAAAGATTTAGATGATTAAATGAATTCGGACGATTTTCGATGAATTTGTATGAATTCGCATGAAATAGCTCGTTTGTGATTGGGGTCAATATTAAATTTAAATTTTTTAAACTAATAATTCCAATCTTGATACGTCCAAAAAATGAGAAAAAAACACAAATATATAACAAGAAAACAATCTAGCGGTTAAACCTCTAGTCGTCTTTCTATATGCTTTTAAATAACAGGTGGTTAAATAACAGGTGGGAACAAGCTCCCTTAAGTATATTTAGTCCTTAAAAGGTTACCCAGTCTTGAGATTGTGTTCACCCGATTGCTAGAAGAACTTCTATGGCATGTTTGGTTGGTGATAATTTGAGTGGATGGAATGAAATAGATTCTTAAAAACGTTAATTCTTGTCTACATCCATTCCATAGAATGCTCATTGCTTTAAATTTTATTCCTCCACTTTATGCATATAACGACCACTCCATAAAATAATCATCCAAATTTTCAAATTTATCCTTGAAAATTATATTAAAAAATAAATAAAAAATTATTTACTAGCACAAAACTCTGAAACAACCAAACACCATTAATGGTGAAAGTCATGCGTCGTTGTCATAATCGGCGGAGGAAAGATCGAAGACGTTGTCGCTGGTGCTACCACTCGCTTCAATGACCTTGAGCCCCGTTCCCACTGTTCCGACCTTAACTCCACGCGCTTCTTTCACCGCCTCATTCCCGTCGAGATCCCAAATTCCAACGGAGGCGCGAAGTACTCTGCCTCTCGGACCTTCTGGCAGTCTTCGTTAGAGATGAAATAGGCGGCGTTGGGAGAGCATGAGTGGTTGAACCACGAGAAACAGGGACCATAGACAGCGATGCCGCCACACGCTTCAATAATGTTAGTCAACACAGAGCACACCGTCGCCACTGGCTTCCTCCTCACTGATCTGCGCCGCGGATGCCGTCTCCGTAACGGCGGAGGCGGCATTGGGATCAGATGTGAGGTTGCGGGTGTTGGTGAGGATTTTGGCGATGCGGTGACCATCGAAGGCGAACCGGAGGAGAAGGAACGCGGAGCGCGGGACGAGGGAAATGGAATCGTTGTTGTTTGAGAGTTCGAAGCACATAGGCTGTGAAATTCAGGTTGGACAATTTGAAATCGGAGAAGATGAGCACATTTTGGTCACTCATAATTCATTCCACTCAATTATTTACTTCATTTAAAAAATAAAGCAAACGAGTGAATATCTTTTATTATTACATTTAATTTTTATTACATTGTCCATTCGCATTTACATTTCATTTTAATTTTGAAACCAACCATGCCCCTAATCTCTTACTTTTTATTTTTCGTATCATCATCGATCTTCCGTTCCTTCAAGATAATTTCTATCCTTCAAGACAATTTCTATCCAATATTTGAGAGTTGTCTAAAGAGGCTGATCACAATTATGTCAAATTACTTAGATGACATAACTACTCCGGCATTTTGCAAATGATCAATTTAGTTGAGTTTATTCAAAAGTTTGTATGCAAAATCGTGATTAAAATTTAGTTAAAAGAAATTTCTCTAAATGTCAAAAAATATTTTTTTTATATAAATATGTCACTAAAAATAATTGAAAAGACAATTTCCTCTAGAAGTTATCTTTTTATACCCCTTTTCTATCTTTCTTGTTTTTCTTCTCCGATTAAGATATATACTGTTCAATACCCAATTTCAAACCCATTTTCTCCCTCCACTCAGTAAAAAAAATTAATGAACCGGGAGGAAAAAAAGAGAGGGCGGAATGTGTTAAAATTTAAATCAAGGGTAAACCATCATTTCGTCTATTTTGTAATGGTAAAGTGAAAAAAAATTATTTTCTAAGAGAAATGGAAAAAAATCAGATGGTGGAAGTGCAATTGTGGACAATATATCTTTAATTAACTAGCAAAATTACCGGAGTTTAAATTTTTACTCGGAGTAGTCAAAATTATGTTGTCAATTCTTTTACCACCAAGATTAATTATTTGAAAATTATTATAAGAGTTAATGTACCCTACACAGGTTGATAATTTGGATTTGTTTGTCGAACGTTTTGTAAAATTTTGGTAAATGTCCACTTGTTTTGCCTCTAAAATTCAAGCCCAAATTTAGTGAAATTTAAATAATTAATTTCGGGAGTTAATTTACAGCTATAAATTACAAACTAATAACTGCACCAGTGTATCTTATATATAATTTTATATTTCAAGAGATAGAAACTTCAAACTCATTCAAACAACCGCCATTTTAAAAAAAATTCTCTCCGAAACCAAAATCCATTAACAAACAAACTCAAGTCATTTTCGTCGATCAATCATCACCAAGAAGTTTTGTGGAGTTGAACGACGTACATCACTCGGCAATTAACAGGTCTTTATGTTCTATTTTTTTTATCTAATTCTTTTTTCGAAATCTTTTCTGTAAATTGATTTTTTAGAAACGATTTATTCATCTCTTGTTTATGATTCATGATCTTGAACTACATGAACACGACGTATGTGAAGCTTTCATGGCGGAGAAGGATGTGAAGATTTCATAAACACGATCTTCGTTCTTTTTTTCTTCTTCTTTTTTGTGTTTTGATTTTTATTTCAAATTAATATTTGAAAATTTTATTTTTTTTTCTAATAAAATTAACAAAAATCGTGTTTTGTTAATTAATTGGCAATTAACCATGAAAATTTTCAATTTACGTTGTAAAAATCAATTAACGTTGTAAAACGCAACTCAATTTATTTTAAAACGATTACATTTCAGTTTAAATTAAATATCAATTAACAAACATATTACTGGACATAAATAAAGATCAATATCGGAGAGAAACAATGGAATCTGTAATCGACTGATATTAATTCTCGGAAATAAGAAGAGAGGAAATATGGTCTGTAATTAATTGATAATAATCTCGAATTAAGGATATAATCACATAAATATAACCGGTATAGAATAAAAAAAAACTTTCTCAAAATAATTGCATATAGTTACAATCGGCCATAAAGAAAGGATTTTAAGTAATAATAATGTAAATATTTGGTCAATTAACTACCCACAATTATAGGATCTAATATGAAGTTAATTAAATAAAAACCGGCAGAAATCTGAAAATGAATGGAAATAATTTAATATTAATCAAAAATTATTTTTTTAATTAGTATGCGATTAACGTTAAATAACTTCAATGTACATTAATAAATCAATTTACGGTGTAAATTGAATATCAATTAACGAACGTAATACTAGACGATATTAATGAAAATTTTGAAACAAAAATTATGAACAACCAGATCTGTTACGAAAAAAATTAAAATTTGGCAATATGAAATGTTTCTATAAATAAATGGATATGAAACTATAGAATATAATTATAACCTGCAAAAAAATAACTACCCAAAATTGTAGGATCTTATCTACAATAATTAACGAATTTTTTTCAAAGTTTGGGAAAAATTTAAACGGAAAAAATTCCGAAAATTTAAATGGTAAAACAGTAACTTAAATGCATAAATTAAAATGTTACGTAAGCGTTTTGAAATTTACAATAATTTTACGAAACGTTGGACAAAACCAAATCACGCTTGTAAGCTAGGGCTATTTCCCAAAAAATTTGTGATTATAAGCAATTTATCACTTCAATAATATTAATCCTACAAATTTAGAAACTTGATTAGTGCATATTTCAGCTGTTAGTGTTGTTTATGAACTTGATTACTGCATAGTTTGGTTATTTGGACAGTTCTAGTAATTTTCAATCCTCATATTCCATAAATGTAATTATGTTTCCAAAAGGACAAAATTAGGAGTAGTCAAAAGAGAGAGATTTTTTTTCAAAAGAGAGAGAGAAGTAAAAATACTAAGCTACCCTTACACTTTATATTTATTTACTAACTAATATAAACTAATATTAAATACCTAAATAATATCAACCAATCAAAACACATAAAAAAGAATTTTCTTCTCTTTCATTGACCCCACAAACATTAAGTCAATCTTTCACCTCTCATATTTTTAATTTATATCTCATATTTTAATCAAAATAATTATCATATTCATTATTTTCTCCACTCCTCCATCTTTTTCAATAATAATTATTTTTCTCATTTTATTTATTAATCGTTTTTTAGCAATTATTTTTTGATTAATCTAAAAAAATATTTAGTTTTAAAAAAATCATGAATAGTCATTAGTTTTTGTGTGTAACTAATTCGGTTTTGTGTGTCACTAATTTGATTTTATATGTAACTAATTCGGTTTTGTATGTAACTAATTCAATTTTTATGTAGCTAATGTTGATATTTATGTAACTAATCTATTTTTTAATATAACGAAATTGGTTTTTATGTATCTAAAGTGATTTTTATTTATTAACTACTCATTTAGTGGACAAATATATCATATTCCTCCTCTTGCATACGCATTTCTACTCTTTTATGTTATTAAACTAGTCTTTTATGTAACTAACGTGGGTGTTGCCTACAAATCACCTCTTTTATCTAAACTGGTAATGTTGCCTATGAATCACCTTTGATGTGAGTGTTCTTTAGTTTATCATATCTCTACGCTCTGCTCAACTTTTTATTATAAATGCACAATCACAATAATGTGACAAACAAATTGATTTGAATTGAATATATATGGTTAAATATTCAGAGATGTAACTAATTAGAGATAAAGGTAAATATTCAGTCAAAGTTATGTAACTAATCCAAAATAAAAGTAACTATTCAGTTAAAATTCTGTAACTAATCGGATATAAACGTAACTATTCAGTCAAAGTTAAATAAAGGTAACTATTCAGTCAACGTTACATATTAATCTAATTAGTTACATTCAAACTTGTATTTAATTATATACAAATCTAATTACTTACATCTAAAATTATGTTTAGTTACATTTAAATTTAATTAGTTACACTCAAAATTAGGTTTAGTTATAAAAATGTAATTAGCTACATATAAATCCATTTGGTATGTAACTAATTCGATTTTGTATCTACCAAATTTGTATCAAATGATGAAATTAAACAGTTGACTATTTCTGTTTGTAGGCAGCGTTTAAGCCAATTGGCACGTCATGTGTTTATTTACATTAGTCGCTTTTAATACCAAAAAATAATGAAGAAATGGCTCAAAAAAGACGAGCTAAAGTATTTGGGCATTAGAATCGACTAATCGCTTCTAATTTGCCGCCACTGATTAGTAGAAGAGACTAATCGCTTCTAAAGGTCATAAATACCGCTTCTAATTAGATGGATGATGTTTGTGATGGGCACAAACGACAGATTCGTGACCGTTAAGCGGCTCAAAAGCAAGCTCAGCTGCGCCGCCGGGCGAGTTAAGACTCATCTCATCGACGGAGTCAGCCATTTTCAAATGGAAGGTTGTGATTGCAACGCCAAAATGGTTAATCTCATCCACAATTTCAGTTCGTCTTTGGAGGGTATGTAACTAATCAGTAAAAGGTATGTAACTATTCAGATTTAAACATAACTATTCAGCAATATGTGTAGCTAAGCAGATTTAAATGTAAGTTCTTGGATCAATCTTTGTAACTAATTGAATATAAAGTTAACTATTCTGTCAAAATTATGTAGCTAATCGGAAATAAAGGCAACTATTTAGTAAACGTATCTAACTAATCCAATATAAAGATAACTATTCAGTCAAAGTTATGTAACTAATCGGAAATAAAGGTAACTATTCAGTAGCGACTTTAGGGGCGAGTAATCGCTTCTAATTTCATCGCTTCGCTTCTAAGCTTTTAGAAGCGAAAAAGTTGATTCTAATGTCACTTCTAAAGGTACTTTAGAAGCGACTTTTAGGCCTTTAAAAATTGTCCTTCTAAAGGCTTATTTTGTTCTAGTCCCAATTAAAGTTATGTAACTAATCGAAAATAAAGGTAACTGTTCAGTCCAAGTTATGTAACTAATCGGATATAAAGGTAACTATTCAGTAAGCGTATGTAACTAATCGGATATAAAGATAACTATTCAGTCAAAGTTATATAACTAATAAAAAATAAAGGTAACTATTCAGTCAAAATTATGTAACTATTCGGATATAAAAGCAACTATTCCGTCAAAGTTACATATAAATTTACTTAGTTACACATTAATTTAACTACTAACATTAAAACTTGTGTTTAATTACATACAAATCTAATTAGTTACATGTAAAAGTATGTTTGTGTGCATATAAATGTAATTATTTACACTCAAATATTAAGTTTAGTTATAAAAATCTAATTTGTTACATATAAATCGATTTTGTATGCGACTAATTCAATTTTGTATGTACCAAATTTGTATTGAATGATTAAACTAAACAGTTTACTATTTATGTTTGTAGGCAGAGCTTAAGACAACATGCACTTGATGAGTTTAGTTACATTAGATACATTCAAACATGTGTATAGTTGCATAAAAATCTATTTATTCACATATAAATCTAATTAGTTGCATTCAAATCTAATTAGTTGCATTAAAATCTATGTTTAACTAATCGGATATAAATGCACATATTTAGTCAAAATTATGTTACTAATCCGAAATAAAAGTAACTATTCAGTCAAAGTTATGTAACTAATCCGAAATAAAGGTAACTATTCAGTAAACGTACGTAATTAACCAGATATAAAGGCAACTATTCAGTCAAAGTTATGTAACTAATCCGAAATAAAAGTAACTATTCAGTCAAAGTTATGTAACTAATCATAAATACAGGTAACTATTCAGTCAAAGTTATGTAACTATTTGGATACAAAGGCAACTATTCAGTTACAGTTATATATAAATCTACTTAATTACACATTAATGTAATTAGTTACATTCAAACTTGTGTTAAATTACATATAAATCTAATTAGTTACATGTAAAAGTATGTTTAGGTGCATGTAAATTTATTTATTTTACATTCCAATTAGTTGCATTCAAATCTATGTTTATCTAATAGGATATAAAGGGAACTATTCAGTCAAAGTTATGTAACAAATCAGAAATAAATGTAATTATTCAGTCAAAGTTACGTAACTAATCGGGAATACAAATAATTATTCAATAAAGTTATGTAACTAATAGGATATAAAGGTAACTATTTAGTCAAAGTTATGTAACAAAGTCGCTTCTAATCTTTTAGAAGCGAAAAAGTTATAATGTCGCTTATAAAGGTACTTTAGAACCTACTTTTAGGCCAATAAAAAATTTGCCGCTTCTAAAGGCTTTTTTTGTCCTAGTGCCACTTAAAGTTATGAACTAATTGGAAATAAAGGTAACTATTCAGTCCAAGTTATGTAACTAATTGAAAATACAGGTAACTATTCAGTAAGCATATGTAACTAATCGGATATAAATATAAATATTTAGTCAAAGTTATGTAACTAATTAGAAATAAAGGTAACTATTCAATTAAAGTTATATAACTAATCGGAAATACATGTAACTATTCAATAAAATTATGTAAATAGTCGGATATAAAGACAACTATTCAATCAAATTTATGTAACTAATCGAAAATACAAGAAACTATTCAATAAAGTTATGTAAATTGTCGGATATAAAGACAACTATTCAATCAAAGTTATGTTATTAATAAAAAATAAAGACAACTATTCACTCATAGTTATGTAACTAATCAAAAATACAATAAAATATTCAATAAAGTTATGTAAATAGTCGGATATAAAAACAACTATTCAATCAAAGTTATGTTATTAATCGGAAATAACGGTACCTATTCAATCAAAGTTATGTAACTAATTGAAAGTAGAGGTAACCATTCAATAAATTTATGTAACTAATCGGATATAAAAGTAACTATTATGTAAGCGTATGTAACTAATCAGATATAACTAATTGGAAATATAGGTAACTATTCAGTAAGCGTATGTAACTAATCAAATATAAAGATAACTATTTAGGCAAAGTTATCTAACTAATAGGAAATAAAGGTAACTATTCAGTTAACGTATATAACTAGTCATATTTAAAAGTAACTATTCAGTTAAAGCTATGGAACTAATCGGAAATAAAGGTAACTATTTAGTCAAAGTTATGTAAGGTAACCATTCAATGAATATATGTAACTAATCGGATATAAAAGTAACTATTCAGTAAGCGTATGTAACTAATCGGATAAAAAAGTTACTATTCAGTCCAAGTTATGTAACTAATAGGAAATAAAGGTAACTATTCAATAAGCGTATATAACTAATCGGATATAAAGATAATTATTTAGTCAAAGTTATATAACTAATATGAAATAAAGGTAACTATTAATATATCATATTCCTCCTCTTGCATACGCATTTCTACTCTTTTATATTATTAAACTAGTCTTTTATGTAACTAACGAGGGTGTTGCCTACGAATCACCTCTTTTATCTAAACTAGTAATATTGCCTATGAATCACCTTTGATGTGAGTGTTCTTTATTTTATCATATCTCTACGCTATGCTCAACTTTTTATTATAGATGCACAATCACAATAATGTGACAAACAAATTGATTTGAATTGAATATAAATATTCAGAGATGTAACTAATCAGAGATAAAGGTAAATATTCAGTCAAAGTTATGTAACTAATCCGAAATAAAAGTAACTATTCAGTTAAAGTTCTGTAACTAATCGGATATAAACGTAACTATTCAGTCAAAGTTATGTAACTATTCAGTCAACGTTACATATTAATCTAATTAGTTACATTCAAACTTGTGTATAATTATATACAAATCGAATTACTTACATCTAAAATTATGTTTAGTTACATTTAAATTTAATTAGTTACACTCAAAATTAAGTTTAATTATAAAAATGTAATTAGCTACATATAAATCCATTTGGTATGTAACTAATTCGATTTTGTATGTACCAATTTTGTATTAAATGATGAAATTAAACAGTTGACTATTTATGTTTGTAGGCAGCGTTTAATAGGAAATAAAGGTAACTATTCAGTTAAAGACAACTATTTAGTCAAAATTATGTAACTAATAGGAAATAAAGGTAACTATTCAGTTAACGTATGTAACTAATCATATTTAAAAGTAACTATTCAGTCAAAGCTATGGAACTAATCGAAAATAAAGGTAACTATTCAGTCAAAGTTATGTAACTAATTAAAAATAGAGGTAACCATTCAATGAATATATGTAACTAATCGGATATAAAAGTAACTATTCAGTAAGCGTATGTAACTAATCGGATAAAAAAGTTACTATTCAGTCCAAGTTATGTAACTAATAGAAAATAAAGGTAACTATTCAGTAAGCGTATATAACTAATCGGATATAAAGATAACTATTTACTCAAAGTTATGTAACTAATAGGAAATAAAGGTAACTATTAAGTAAACGTATGTAACTAATCATATATAAAAGTAACTATTCAGTCAAAGTTATGGAACTAATAAAAAATAAAGGTAATTATTCAGTCAAATGTACATATAAATCTATTTGGTCACATATTAATTTAATTAGTTACATCCAAGCTTGTGTTTAATTACATACAAATCTAATTAGTTACATTCAAACATGTATTTATTTACATAGAAATCTACTTACGTTCAAATCTATGTTTAGTTAAGTATAACTCTAGTTAATTACATAGAAATTTAATAATATATATTTTAAATTTTAATAATCAATCGACCAAAATATGTTTGATTCAAAGAAATTGTTGTTCATTATGTTATCTTGGACGTAATTCAAAGAACCATTGTTTCACTTGTATATTTTTATATTTTAAAAATAGATGAGAATCATTAGCTAATACAATATAGTTTCATGGAAGAAAAAAAACGCAATGTATTGAGAATAGTGATCTTTTTACTAGTTGAGCTCTTTGCAGATACAACACCCAAATCGAATAAAACAGTTAAAATATAATCAACACACAAAAATAATCAAGAAGCCTTAATAGAACTTGTAAATCAACATAGAAAGATAAAATGCTGATCATCCTAAGTAATAAGATATCACTAAAGCTCTGACTATATCCCCGGCTCGAAAAGACAAATGCATGTCTACTTTATCAATCTCAGTAGCTCTAACATCATGTTGCCTGTAAAACACAAAATCTAAGCCATGGATTCAATTGATTATTAAACACAAACTTTACGAGAAATTTGTATTAAACTGAAAACTTGCTGAGAATACCTAATTATGCCGGAAAACTTTTCTTGCACGGACTTGGTCCTACACACATGATATCAGTAGAAACCATTATAGCCGTCACTCGAGTAACCTAATAAAACGAGGATGAGATTATGAACTTTTAGGGAAACTGAAAAATTAATTATGATCACCGATAAGAATACAAAGCAAAACGACGACGTACTCGAGCGATAACCATGGAACCAGGCTCCGGAAGAAGAATGTGGGCCTTGTGACCCCGTCACCTCCACGATCGAACTCTGTAGCGAATCACCATTTCTTATAGTCAGCTATGCAATTCGAACCTAGGTTTCACTATGTAACCTTAGAAATAATCACCCGTCTTCAATTTTCTTTATTTATCGAAAACAATGAACGACGCGAAACCCTAATTCGGAAAACATAATTGCGCATTTTTTGGGGAATTCAGTTGACGAGGAACGAGAGAGTATTCGAGGTCTGACCTGGTCGGAGGCATCGAAAGGCGGGGATAGAGTGCAGCGGAGACCAGTGAAGGAACCGTAGACGGACTCGTCGTGAGGCGACACATAAGCGCCTCTGCCGGATTTTAAGTTCGAAGCTTTTCCGAGAAGCTCGCCAGGAGTTACCATTACTTGTCGGTCTACTTCTTCTCTCATTCTCTTAACACCGAGAACGCGATTGAAGATAATCGCTATGTGACCTCTTCGACCTTGTACATAGTGTTCCCAGCTCCGTATACTCCGAGCGCGCCGATGACTCCGAGCTTGATCAATGCCGAGGCGACGCCAATGACCCCAAAGCGGTGATGGCGGAGGACGAAGTTGTGGTGGAAGCGGCGGCGGCGGAGGCGGTGGGGATATCAGTGAAGGAGGAGGATTGATATTCCGGGATTCGTCTTGAGATTTCATTTCGAGAGGAAAGGAGAGAGAAAGAGATGAACACGAGCGAGAGGAAAGTTTAGAGAAAGAGACAAACATGATTTTTTAATAACACAGTTCTGGATCTCTATTTGGAAATTATAAATAAAGTTGGGAGATAATGTTTTAGATTAAAAATAAGGAGAGGAGAGAGAATGTTTGGGTGAGTATGTAAATAAATTAAAAAATAAATAAAAAGGGTAAGATGGACTTTGCACTTAGTGGCTACTCTTAGTTTTGTTTTTTTGGAAACATGAACACATTTATGGAATAGAGGCCCTCATAATTACTACTGTGAGCAAATTCTATCAAATCTTAGGCAAATCTTGGCCTATTTTACAATTTTTCACCTTTATATGGGCTATTTAGCCAGATCACCATTTAGGCAAAGAAACAAAGAGAAGCCAGGCTGACATATTTAGTTTGTAAATAGAAGTGTTCTCACTGTTTCCGTTAGCTATATACAGCATATATCACCTTTCTCTCTTTGAAATTCAAGAAGATGCAATTTAAAAACATGTTTTGTAAAGCACATCCTCTGGTATAATTAGTTGTAATTCGAAAACCCATTTCCTGTAGCCTCGAGATTCCCGTTCATTACCCCAAACTTCGTGAACTAACTCTGGATTAAGTTCACAAATGTTTAATTTGTCCGCTGTGAGTAGCCTGGTGGGCAATGCTGTACCTCTCAAGTCCGATCAGTGAAACTCGGCTCAGGTGGATCTCGAGTTGAATCTATATGCACGTCCACACCAATGTGACTGACACAACTAAGCACAAGTTTGAGAGCTCTCCTTTGAGCCCAATTCTTGCCATCACAGTCCATGAACGATCATGTCGAGCGGCAAGAATAGCTTCCTCAAATTACTTGCTTGAAATTGAACAAAACGAACCAATGAAAATCTGAGGGGAAATGCTTTAGTAAGTTGAAATTTTAAGGGGCACTTTCAATAGCTTTTCTTTATTCTGTATTGAAATTCTCTGCATATTATCTTTTAAATAATACCCAGACCAGGCACTTCAACCTATACAGGAATTCACCTATAATTCTATAACAAAGACATGGACAACCCATGTACGATATAACATTCAAAGAAACATTTTAGAACCTTTCAATGCAGATTGTATGAAATGTCAGCAAGATTAAAATAGATGGATTATTTTGTGCAAGAATTTTTAGGCCTACTAAAAGCAAAAATTGTGCTTGTGGCAATTATCGAGTAATCATAAATGCCAAAGAACGAAGATCCGAAATTTTGTGAACAATTAATGTGAAGTCGAATTTGTTGATTCGAGAATACAAAGATATCATACGGGCTACATTAAAATAGCATGCCCAGTAAACTATCATCCCCATTCAATCGAACTAGGATGCCCTAAATTTGATGTCTCGTGGTAAAGTAAAGTAACAAACTCAGAATTAGGAGTATGTTGAATACTTACAAGTAAAAACGTGAAGTGGTAACAATTTTCTTGAGAAATAACTCATTTGCGTTTCTAGGTTTATTCTCAGTCAGGTTGTTCTTCCTACCACAAACATATAACTACTCAAATGCAACAGCAATTATCGTGCCTGAGATTTTAAACTCAATACTAAATCTCTGAAAGCTAAAAGAAGTTCCTGTACTAATTTTATACAACTGCTCCAGAAATAGCTGTCTTGGTTAAAATGTGCAGAGAAATACAGCACTAGACTGTAAAACTAACAGCTCTGCAAATAAACACTAGTTTCAAATGGAGCTATCGGAAAAGCCTTGGCACGGATCTCTTGGGCACTTTACCCTCAATCTTCAGCCTCCGATACGCTTCTCTGATGTGGCAGGGCCTTATGGGTCCCGACTCTTTCCTCTCACTCATGACCATTCTTGCTGTAAACAGTTTTGGGAGAACAAATATATAACTTCTCTGAAAGAATATATTCTATTCGGTTCTAAAGTTCAGCACGGGAATGTAATTTAAGATCTAAAAAATTACCTGTTTCCACAAGTTCTCCAACAAACATCTTGGCAATACCAGAGACTACAATTGTCATCGGAATTGATATTTTCTGTGTTCCTGTGATGCTAGCTAATAACTGCGCTAAGAAACGACGGATCAAAAAGTTAAGGTTATAACACATAATTTAAAAGAAATCAAAGCTGATGTTAAAAGCCTTCTAAAGTTCATATTGGACACTAGAATTTAAAGAAATATATGAAAAGGAAAGCATATTATCTCAGGCTGAATAAACGTCCTTAACATCCTTTGCATATCACAATATGACTGAAATTTTTCATGCACCAAAAATACACACGAAGCATAAAAATAAGGATTCAGATATATTTATTCAATATTTAATTGTAATATGAAATTTTCTCAGTAAAAACCAACCAGAGACTTACGAATTCGCTTTATACAAACTAATTGAAGTTCAAATATCAGATATTCAAACTCAACCAGACGTGATGATGATGAACCACAGCCTCTGATTTCTTCATTTTTGAATACATTATATTTTTTAAATTTACCAAGTCAATTTAGGCATAAAATTTCTCTATACCTCTAACATGTTTATCAGAAAACAGATTTGACCATGTTTTGCAGGAAATGAATCCAATGACAGACGTACCCTTTTCATATTAGCTCTCTGGAATCCAGCTCTCCGAAAGGATTCGTACCGACTCATTTGTTCCTCTGAAAACTGAGACAAGATAGCCCTAAAAATGAGAGAAACGGGGAATAATCAGTTCTAATATTAGTAGTGCAGAATGTAAAAAAATTGAACATGAAAAAGCAAGAACTAGGAAGAGACTGCATTTTGGCACTCTTATCAGGATCGCCAGTGGAGGCGAGCTTGTCGAGCTCTACATCCATATTCTCCTCCTCTTCCTCGTCATCGTCATCTCTTGCCTTGGCCGAAGCAGAGGCTGCCACGTGGTCCGCGCGGGCTGGCAGGAACGACTGCGTTTCGGCGGGGGAAGAGGGTGGCGGGTTATCGGAGGCCGTGGAGGGGGGTGCTTTGAGACGAGCTTCGTCGCTGGGATCTTCGTCATAATCGTCGTCGTACTCCATTTCCGCGGCGGAGGAGAGAGTGGCGGGATTCGCTGAGGGTACGGCCGCGGCGGGGGGCGAATGGGGAGGGGAGTCTTCGTCGTCTTCTTCATCGAACGCTGCTTCGAATGGGTCTTTCGATTGCTGCTTCACTAGCCTTTTCCCTTCCATTCTCTCTCCACTATTGTGTTGTGTGTGTTTTGGTTGTTTTATTTGAAAGAATTATTTTATGTATCTATTTCTTTTATTTTTTTGAGAAATTGCTAAGATTTTTCCAAAGTACGCAAAAAATAATTTTTTTTCAAAATATTAATTTAAAAGATAAAAATACTCATAAATTAATATTTTACATTTTATTTCATATTTATAATAACCGGTTACTATTTATTTTTTAACACAAAAAATAAAACTAAAAAAAATTAAAAATAGTTTAACCGCTAAATTTTTTAATTTTTTAATTTTTTTTACCAATAGTATAATGTAGGATATTTGTGTAAATTTATATTTTTAAAAGGTAAATAGTCTTTTCAAGTGAAAATATTTATATTTTGGGAAGAAATTGAGTTTTAATAAATTATGAAAAAGTCAGAAAAAAAAAAGTGATAGTTTAATTTTTTTTTTTTTTTTTGTTACTTGAGTTTACAAGTCTTTTATTATATTTTAAATTATTTTAAAAAATTTGATTATAAAATAATTGATTTTCAAATTGATTACGTTATCTGAATAGTTAGAGAAAATGTTTTTTCAAATTCTTTGAATTCTTGTTTATTTCGGTTAAATTTCAATTTTATATGAAGAGACATAGTATTAATTGGATTTGTGGTATCTATATCCTTACATTAATTTCGATAAGTTCAAATTATTTCTATTTTTTTGTGTATTTGACGTGCTGTTTTAAGTTTTAATCTATAAACGTAACCAACGCTGTTGAATCTTGCTAATTTTGATATATTCCATAATTCATTTTTTTTCTTTTTTTGGATTTTGTTTTTCTTGTAATCTGGTAAAAACATATTTATATCGATTATTTTTATTCTTTTGTACTTTTGACATGTTATTAGTTTTATTCCATAAGGATAGTCAACATTGTTAGTTTTCATCAATAAGTCTTTTTCAGCACTTAGAATCTTTTATTAAGTCCGTTGGTTCGATTTTGCAAAATAAAAAATAGTAATGATCCGTTTGGAACTTGAAAAATGCGACTGAACAAATTTGACATTCCCTTACATTTTCTCTAAGTTGTTTGGATTGAAGAAAATAGTCAGGAAAAATTTTAAGTTGAAAAATATAAGAGAAAATGTACAACAAAAAGTGAATTTGATTTTCTTTTGAAAATATGGTGGAAAATGAAAATCCATCTTATTTTACACATGTGGAAAAAATTTCATTTTTCATCCACATATGAACAAAATAGAAGAAAATGTATTGTATACTTATATTTTATATTATATATACATACATAAATAGGACAAAAAATACCTTAAAAAATTATTTTTTTTCTTGAATATAAAAATAAATAAAAATTCAAAAAATTCAGAAAAATTGATTTATGAGGAAAAAAAATATTAATTAAAAAATTATTTGTTTCTTAAAAAAATAAAAACATAAAAAAATAGATTTTTTCCTTAATAAAAATAAAAAATAATAATATAATAAATAAAAAATTAACTTTTTTTCTTAAAAAATATTACATAATAATTAATAAAAAAAATCAAAAAAAATTTGATTTTTCAGAAAAATTAAAATTAGTTTTTTTAAAAGAAAAGTTAAAAGATAAAAAAATTAGTTTTTTTCTTAAAAAAAAGAATTAAAAAAAAAAGTCTTTCAAAATATTAAAAATAAAATAAAATAAAATTTCATAAAAAAAGAGGTTTTCAGAAAGAAAAAAAATAATAAAAAATTAATTTTTTTCTTTAAAGAAAATTTAAAAGATATTAAAATTAGTTTTTTTTCTTTAAAAAAAGAAAAAAGAAAACATAAAGTAATATTTTTTTTCTTAAAAAAATATATTTTTAAAGGAAAAATTAAAAAAAGAGAAAATTAAATAAATTAAATAGAAATTAAAATAACAATAATAATAATAGAAAGTAATCATTTTAAATTTAATGGTTAATTAAATAATTACAAAATTTGAATCAATTTTCAATTGTGTTTTCAATCTTAATGTTTTTAGTGTAGCCAAATAAGAACGGGAGAATATTAGGGATTCTAATTTTTTCCTTTGCATTTTTCATCATTCCAAACATAATATAGAATTTAATTTTCTCATACATTCTCCCTTCCGTTTTCATTTTCCCTCGCATTTTTCAGGTTCCAAACGGAGTCAATACTACTCGATATTTGCAGTCCAAAGACCAGTTTGTTAAAAAGTTATCACAATATTAGACTTGATTTGGTATTCCAAAAATGCAAAAAAAAAAAAATAGAAGCATTGTCTTAAACCTGGAGTCGATGCTACTCAACATTCGCAGTCATGTTTAAGATATTGAAACCATCAAGGTTTTTCCTACCTTTTCAACAAGACCAGTCTCAGATCATGTAGTCCTCATCTGGGAAACTCCAACCTTGGGAGTAGTCAAACTAAATGTTTGTGCAACCTTCAAGAACGGTCAGACAACGATAAGAATGATTGCGAGAGACCACTTAGGCAATTTGAAATGGTGCTGGACTGACTTCTTTCAAGTTTCTAGTGCAGTAGAAGCTAAGCTTTGAGGTACGAGTTAGCTGCTAGGCTGGATTTTTACTACATATAGCACAAAATCACGATTGAATGAGATTGTAAAAGATTCTTTTATAGCCTGCTCAAGATAGAGTTAAGTGCCCTGATTGAAAGCTATTTGCTGAATTTGAACACTTAGTAGACTTAAGGAACAAGTTTGAAGTTTGTAACTGTAGATGGATTAGGAGATCTAATAGTGAAGTAGTTAATAGCTTGGCTAGATGAGTCTTACAATCGAAATTTTTTGGTTTGTCTACCGAAAGGGAATTGATTATTAGCGAAAGTATTAATTGAAACGGGACACATGTTTTCCCAATCACACCTAATTAGGGGTGAGCGGTTTTAACGATACCTTAATTTTCAAAAAAAATATTGTATGATAATATACGATAAATACAATGCTAAGATTGACATATAATATATATATATATATTATTTTTTTTTTATCTATAATTAAAAATATATATTAGATATTTTTGAAGTAAAAAGTCTAGTATTGTGATTCGTTCATGATTATTCTCCTACTTTTTCCTAGCCAACTTCCCAAATAGTCATAATAGAAATTTTATCTTGTACACCTAAATTTGAATTTATGCAAAATATCAAAATTAAATCCATTATATTAAAAACATCCGAATTTTTTTTTATCGAATTTCGAACAAAAATGCTCAAAAATTTCCGATGAGATCAGGTCTTATCGAATAATTTCCAATGAGATCCAACTAAAACAAATGACTTGAGTGCATTTCAACGAGTTCCGACCATTATTGATGAGTATTGATGAGTATTTCGCACAAAACTGATTACAAATAGATTTGCTGCTAGTATTAGTGTAGAATTTTGATATTTTGCAGAAATTTAAGTCTACCATCAGAAATTTGAGTATGTAAATATCATACATCTCTCATTAGTAAAAAGCTTTATCATCTATAAATATCAAACCATGTCTCTCATTAGTAGAAAGCAATCTATTTATTCAGTTCAATCTTTTATTTACAAAAAAATTTAGTGTCTATGCAGCAATAGCTTATCTTCTTTAACGAAACCGACCATAGTTAAAGAAGCCACGATACATGACAATCAATTTCATTTTCTGCACATAGTTACACAACGTACCAACAGGTTAGGAAGCCCGAGATATTATTAGATAACGAAGCCGCAACATATCAGACATTGGAAATCTTTCTAGTCCTTTTAGCCGTCTTGGCAAGAGCATCACAAATTTCTCTTCTTCGTTTAGAGTTGTTCTTTTTGTTCTCATCGTTGCTATTGTTGTTGGTGTTTGTGTTCGTGTTGGTGATGGGAACCATGTTGTTTCCCTGAGCTTTGAGCGCTTCCTTCACAAACACTTTCAGCCTCCAAAGCGTGTACTCCGTCTATATACAAAACGGAGTAATTAAAGTAGCGTTGTTATGTAAGAAACCAAATAAAATGTTTTGGGAAAATGGTTGGTGAGATAATGTTAATAGATCGTACCTGAGCGTCGATATCAAGATCCACTTCCTGGGCAGTAGCTTGGAAACTCGGGTTGTTCTCAGCTACGATTTCTAATGCTTTGCTCAAATCTTCAGGAGATAATTGTGTAATAGCAGCCCCGAGTTTTCTCTTGTCTTCAGTTGACATTCTCCTAAACAATTTTTTTCCAGAAGTATGGGGTTATGGCTCAGTTCATGTCAAAGTCAATACAAAATTGAGACACGATGAAAGACACAACAAAGTTCACATATGGGTATTACTTTGGCTTCGTGGGTCATAAGCTCTAACGAATATAAGATATCGCACTTTGGACAAATATGAAACACGTTTGATACAAAACCCAGAACTTTGAAAGAATTACTAGGCATGTCCGAAACAAACCTGCATTTTTGGATGACAGCTTCTTTCAGAGACCTCAAATGCATTTCCAACTCATGAAGCTGCGAAATGAAAGAACATTGAGCTCAGCATGCATCAATAACAGATAAAACCTGATTAATCAGTTCTTTTTTATATCTCTTCACAACTTTTTTCTCATAGAATAAAAGCTTATTAAAGTTTGGTTAACCTCGTTCCTTGTATGCTTTGCGATGCTTGCATAAGCAGCTTCTTGGGTGATTTGCATGTCTAGCTGAGCCTTTGCTTCCTCTTCTTCTCGTCTCTTTTCCTAAATTTACGATTGGTTCGAGTTTAATAGCAAGAAGAGAAACTAGAAGTATGACAATCCACTGTTGAAACTTATGGCTCACTGAATCCACCCTCAAAGATCGAAGGAAAAAAAAACTACCTCCTCGGCAACTTTAGGCAGAAGCTGCAACCATTTGTCTTCGAATTTCTCCAACAACGTTTTAGCCATCACATGCACGTCATCTTTGTCGTCATTGTACTTCATTGCATTCTTGAAAACCAGTCTCACGTCAGCATAAATCTCACGGACATTCTTGTAAGCAACACCATCCTTGGCCTCCATTTTAGTTTTTATCGTGCCGAAATCCATGGGCTTCTCAATAACCTGCAGATAGAAGAAAGAAGCATTAGAGAAGACTGACTTACAGCTTCAGTTTTTTAAGTGTTTCAGAGTCAGACACACAATTAAAACTGACCCACAGTATTGAGTGTACCTTATAGTAATCATGCAAACCCAGTCCCTTGACATCTACAGGTTCCATGAAAGGCCATGCCCATTTGTGTTGAGTGATCTGCTCACAAAAAATAAAAATAAATAAATAAAAATTTGTAATCTTGCAGCTATTCCTAAGGGCAGTCCTACAAGCTGTTAGAAAATTGGTCCACGAGCCTGATTACGAACCGAAAAATCTACCATAACGAAGAGAGTGAGAGAAAAAAAAAGGGGGTTTGCCTGACGGAGAATTGTGGCGAATTGTCTCATTAACTCTTGCATTCTCTTTGAGGCGTCGCAATGCTGTTGCTGCCTAACATTGCTGACGTGTCTCTCCCTCTCTCTGTCCTTCGAGGCCGAGCTTCCTTTACTCGGCTGAGCAATTCCTGTGGCCGAGTAAAAATGTTCGACCTCGTTCACGCTTTTCTCAAGCTGTGTCATTCGATATGCAGATTCAGGCCAGCATAAAAGGGGACAGAAATATAAATATAAATTTAAAGATGGAAAAATCTGACCTTTTCGACCTTTGAGGAAATTTCATCGACGGTACACGCGAGACCCTCCACCTCTCCGGCGACGCCTCTGCGACTACTTCCTGGGTCGACAAAATTATTTGGAACTTCTTGGTTTAAGGGATTCATTAGCCCCATCTTATTCAAGCGCATCAAACGTCGGTTCTGAGCAACGAAAATTCCCAATTCATATGACTCTCTGTTTTAGGGATTTCTGTAAATTGAATTGAAATTCGGAGAGATAAAACGACTCCCTGTGGACTCAAATGTTATTTTTTTTTTTTGGAAGACTGGAGTTGTATACTTGGAACCTTGTAAAGTGGAAAGATTCAAAATCTTTCTGATTCGGAAGATATTGGATATTATATAAATTTATGTATTATACGAACTGAATGCGATTTTTTGTGCACTAAAAAAGAAGCGCATTTGTCAACAAAATTATAATCCAAACACGAGAAAACCCAGCTTGGAATGAGAATTTTCTCTAAATTGTCTAAATATGAAGACTAGAGTATTTATTTTAAAAATATTTAAAGTCAAATTCGTATTTTGCATTTCACGTAAAAGTGCTCTGCTATTATTATATTTTTACCATCTTTAGCATCATTTTAACTCTAAAACTTTACGATAACTAGCACAGGTTATTGGTTGTTAGAAATTTTTAGTCGCTTGAGAAGATATATATGTAAATTTTTATTGATATTATTAATAAAATAAAGTTTGAATTTATGATTTATTCGAATTGAAATGGTAATTTTTTATATATTAAGATTTATAAAACATTTATCATTTCATAGTCTCCATATCAAACTAAGTCACGTGCTGGACACCTGAGTTCGAGAGGTGTGATAAAATAAGATCGATGACTAATATACGCCTGGAAAACTATATCGAAAGTCATATATGTGGAACACATGATTGAAAGTTGATCATTATGTGAGAGCATTCTACACTTGTGGTAAGTGTACGACCTGGACAGACCTTGGGGTAGATGTGTCGTTTAAGGACCGTTACGACGCACTAACCGAGACAACTATGATGGTCACAGTGAGACTTGATCTAAATCCTGAAGTGATCATGGACACTGAATCATGTCTCTGAGCTCTTTAACTCATTAGCTAAAAGGCTATTCATGCTAATCATAGCTTATGTCTTGGGATTTTTCCTCTGGAAGTCTTCTCAGAGCATGATTTGAGTGGTAAGTGATTCACAGATATGGAATTCAGCCTCCCTGAAACGAGGTTAATGTTCACTCACCTAAAGATTCCAGAACTGATTGATTGTGTGCACTCTCGAAATAAGTTAACGTTCGAGAGAATCTTTTGCTAGGGAAGCAACAACGCTAGGGCTGATATGTATAAAGAGAAGTATAACGGAATAAATTGACTTCTCTTGACATGGGTTGAACCTGGAGGATCTTGATCACGAACTGATTATATCAGTGGACACTCGTCACTATGAGTAAATATAATTACAATATTAAAGAAGGGTTCAGTCTTTGATTACACGGTGGAGTATTGATAAATACTAGACGAATCGATGGAAAAGAGATAGGACTATATCGTTTTTCTTTTGTCGAGTTCGTTAATCTTCTACTACTAGGTCTATAGTCCCCGATCCGACTCTGATAAAGGAGGATGTAATAATGTTATTCATTATTTAATCTCACTTGCTGTAAAAGTGATTGACAATATTAATTCTGGAAAGTGAGTATTTGCATAATTAAATAAATGTTTATAGCATAATTGTTTATTTATTTTTGGATCAAGTAAATAAATAATTAATTGAATTTTTGGGCTTGGGAATTTCGAACTGGGCTTGGCCTAAGAAGTTGGCCGAAAATCCCCTAGGGATATGCCCTAGAGGTTGGCCGAACTTCCTCCCCCCTTTTCTCCTTAGATTTCTCTCTTAAGAGATAAATTCTCAACCATAGATATTGATTTGATGGATGAGAGAAAGTTTAGATTCATAATTGAGATCTAATGGCTAGATTAAATCCAAAGGAGGGAATATCTCAACAGAAAGGAGAGAAAATCTCTTAAGGGTTATCTCCATACCAAGGCTATAAATAGGGACACAAGGGGAGAGGAAATTTCATCTCATTCTTCACAGAATAATCGGCTAACATCCTCTCTAGACTTGCCCGAATTTTTCCCCCTACTCCCCGGAATTGATGATTCCAATCATTAATAATAGGAGCGAGATCCCGAAACAATTTAGTTTCGAGATCTAAATGAGATATTGATATGATCCCACCTGCGAAGAAACAAATACATTTCATCGAGCATATTCCCAATTCAAGAGTTCAAGACTTCAACAAAGAATTTAATGGTTTAAGCCAAAATCAGTGGAAGAAGTATAAAGCTTGGCTTGGGCTGATCGAGCATATTCCCAATTCAAGAGTTCAAGACTTCAACAAAGAATTTAATGGTTTAAGCCAAAATCAGTGGAAGAAGTATAAAGCTTGGCTTGGGCTGATCTACACTTTGGTAATTAAATGGTCAGATTACCAATGGGAGAAGATAAAATGAAGTAAAAATGTTAATTCCTTAGTCAGACTAACGAAAACAGTGACTTTTGGTTTTCCTTCATTATTGCAGTTCCATTTAGGGGCTTTTATTTGGTAGAAGATAAAATGTTGTTATTATTATGTGCTTTATTTAATTTTCGTGGGTTTTAAGTCATATTGTGTTTAATGGTTGTTAAGGGGTTTAAATGTGTGTCTTTTGGTTTTCCTAGTATGAAGGGTTGTTTCATGCTTATAAATACATATTCATTTTAATGAGAAAAACGATCAAGATTTGAAAAACGAAATATGAGAGTCTTCTCTTGAGTTATTATGAACTTTTATGAACTTTTATGAACTTATCAAGATTAATCTTGTGCCGTTGAAAACTCGACTCATCAGACGCTTTCGCAACCGTTCGTGGCGTCATTCGTTCCACCATCGTTGCTAACTCGTAGAACGATCCGCCGCTGTGTTATATAGGATATTGGGTCTCGGAGCAAGTCGATCGAGGTTCTTATCAACGTGTGATCGTTGCGTCCCAATGACCTTGAAAAAAACATCTTTCAATGGATGTCATATACATCGATCTTCATTATATTCTAGAAGATTCTTGAATTTCAGTCTTGTAAATGTTTAATTCATTAAATTACCCAAAAAATTAAAATATGTACAAACTGAAATATAATTTTTTTAATTTACCCGACATTAACTCAAAATCATATATCGTAAACTTGAAGATTTTTCCGTCAAATTGAAGTGCAATTCATCGTAGTTTCCGGACTCGAGTTGATTTAGCATTAGTAAATGCACTAATTTATTCGAAAACACGTCGCTTTTTATATACTGAAAATATAAAAAAAAAAAAAAGCCTTTGTTAAACAACTCATGTTCTTGTTTTGAATCTATTGCCAACAACAACTGTTTCACTGCTGTAAAACTTGTATACATGACGATCTTTTGATGGAAATCTCATTTTCTGTGACATTATACAAATCACAAATTATTATACAAAATAATTCCCTATACATAAACAAATAAAAACCAACAATTGTAATCAATGAATACTACCTTTGCTGTAATGCTTTCCTAATCATATTGACATGTGTAAAATATTTTAACTACAGTATGATTAACATTTACATTACCAAATAACTTAAAATCTCAAAACATTTTTAAGAAATGAAATCAATATTAACAAATTAAACAAAGTAAAAAACATGACCCAAAGTATTAATTGGTTAGACCAAATTATTCAACATTAACTCGTAATCACATTTTTTACCAACATAAACACACACATTTTATTCGGTTAAAGAAAAGTATTCAACATTAACCAAAAGAGTCAAAGTGTCTAATAACATTAACACATGATTTAATCGGTTAGACCAAAGTATTCAATATTAACGTAAATAAATTACATTCGAACCCTATTTCCTATCCAGATAACAATATAAATTTTCATCAAACATTTATCTTTCATACAGAAACCAAAGTAAAAAAATTCATGCTAACATCATTCAAGGTTTACGGCGTTGAAGATTTTATTTAAAAATAATAATAAATTGCATGCAATACATAAACAGGACATCGACTGAAAAAAAATTCTTAAATCGTAACAGCTAATTTAACAGAATAAGAACAACGACTTTTTATGGTTAAACGATAAAAAAAAAAGTTTTTCATTGAAGAAGAGCCGGTTAAAAGTTATATGTTGCGATTTTGATGATCTTCAACCGACAAAACTCTTTTAATCTTTTATCGCGCATTTGTTGGCCTACATGTAACTCGGTTATTGGCATCGTTGGAAAATCTCTTGACCTCTATTCCGCCGTCGGATACAATAATTTGCACTGACGACCATGGCGATTTTAGGGTTTTTTGAAAATTTTTGGAGAAATTACGAGAGAGAATATAGGAGAGAGAGAGAGTGTAATCGAAGATGCAAACTGAAATTGAATCTCAAATTTTATTTTATTTTAAATAAATTCATGACGTGGCAAGAAAATGGATGCGGGAACATATTTTGGTCAAAACCGTTCGAAATTTTACATTAAATTAAACAATGAACACTAACCAAAATTTTACGCAATGTTAACTAAAAGAAACGCCACAGATGTTTATAGAACTATGTATCTTAATAATCCTTTAAACAACATATTCATGTATATGCTTTGGAACATAATTTCGAATTTTTAATAAAATTTCTTTGAAATGTGATGATACAAAATACACGAGAGGAAATTGAGGGCGTCATGCAAAAATTTTAAGTACTCCAGTGGTTTCACCTTTATTTCGCAAAATATCTTAACCTAATCACATTATTTCGCCGATATTTGACGGTTTCTTGACGAAAAGAGAATGGTTGACCGTTTCTTTTTCTAAATAACTGTGTCTATAGTTTAGAGAGAAAGAGTTTGAAGAAGATGAATCAAAATGAAAGGAGCCTCATATTAAAGGACACATTATTATCTTAAAAGGTTGAATATCTAGTAATAGGCCCACGCTGATCGAATCTATATCATAGGTAATGCGCTGCCTAAAACTATATATACAAAGAAATTTTTGAAAATAACATCATTTTGTTTTTTTTTTAATTCATTAAAATTGATTTTTTTTTAAATATTAATATAAAAGACCAAAATACTCCTAATTTTTTTTTTTTACATTTTTATTCCATATTCATATTAATAAATTATTATTATTATTTATAATTTTTTTGGCGGTAGTATAGTATAGAGGATTTGTGTTAGTTTTATTTTTAAAGGAAATTACGTTTTTTCATATGAAATCATGTTTTATTAGATTTTGAGAAAATCAACAATAAATGTGGTACTTTGGACAATTAATGTATATATATAGCTCAAGTAACGATTTCTATGCTTCTGTTTACTTTTTTCATTATGTAATGTTTTTTTCATTAACATCTCAAAGTAAAGACTTTAAAACTATTAATTTATAAATCCAGCACACTGATACAATCTCATATAAATAACATGATTTATTAAGTGGTCTTCTTTTTCATACGGAAAAAAACTAATAAGTATTTAGGAATTTAATTGAACAAAGACTACCAGAAATTATACCACAACTATTGTGCTATAAGGTAAACGGCAAAACCAAATAATACAAGTCTTAAAAGTAAAATAAATTTAAAGAAAAGTTATGGACATGAATAAGTTTTTTTGTAAATGCATGTAAAAGTCAATCAATAGGAATGAAAAGTCTTTAGAAGCGACACAAGTTGCTTCTAAAAGTTAAAAAGTCGCTTCTAAATGACCTTTACAAGCGATATTAAAAATGACAATGTCGCTTCTAAAATATCGCTTCTAAATATAAGTCGCTTCTAATTTTTTGAAGCGACAAATTTAGAAGCGACTAGTCGCTCCTAAAGTCGCTTTTAAGAGTCCGAAAAAAACGTAGGAAATTGCAGGTAACTTTTAGAATACCCGCCATATTTTTAGAAGCGACTAGTCGCTTCTAGAAGGTCTTAAAAATATCACTGTCAATAATTTGGCTGATAGAAACAAAGTACAGCACTGTCAATAATTTTAATTTTTGGACTCTCTTTTACACAGTATCGTTTTTTAATTAAAAAAAAGCATTAACCAATTAACCAATTACATGAGTGATGAGGACTCGAAGTTGGTACAAATATCATGTCACTCGCTAGAGATTTATACCAAAAGCAGTGTTGTCATTTATGGTACATAAATACAAGTGATGTGTCTAATACTCTCCAGATGGTTCATATATATTGATGATGTCTGTATTCTTCAAACCAGCATGAGCTTTTCCGAGTAAGCCGAGTTGGATTAATCAGTTTATTTTTACGGGTTTATCCTCGGGTCAAAACATGATCAAATTTTGTTTCCGAAATAAAAATAAATCTACCTAAAAAATTATTTTGATATGTTTTTGAAATAAATTTCATCCACATCAGTAATAAGTAACAAGAAAGACATAAATATGTTCATTTCAGTTTCCTCAAGCTTTCAGAACAATTATTGTAGTAGCTTTCAGAAAGACATTAGTTCAAATCGATTTTAACCAAAAATCAATCAACAGAAAATAAGTGCGAAAAATAAAAACGACACAACTAATTTATCGTGCTTCGGTCATATCGACTCACATGCATGTTAAGCTCTGTTGAAGTAGTTTAGTCTATATTATCTCGAACGGGTTAAAGACTCAAATTCGTCGAAGTTCACACTCCCATCAACAACAACCATCTAACTCAGTACAACAATTCTTATCAAAACCTCACACAAGGAAATGTCGGTGGAAAACATATAGATCGCTCAACATGAAACTTTCAGAGAAGAATAGAGAAAACTCTAATAATAGGTATCGACCAAAAGAGACAGATGATTTAGGTCTTCGAATGACGAAAAACCTCATTTATATGTAATACAAAATAGGTCTTACAGACAGTCGTCAGATCAGCTAGGAATCTATGACTCGGATAGAATGCTACACTGATGTCGTTTATTATCATAAACGACAGGGCAATCATTCCACTTAAGTCAGTTAAGCAAAACGTTGATTGAAAACGTACGAGTTAGGCTTCAATCCAATAATTCCACCTTGAAACTCAAGCATTATGTGGCACCCGATTCATTTAAGTACATACTGACTACTTCAACGTCTTCATAATTTGGTACCTGCAAAATCAACCAATATACAGTAAGTCCTGATAGTGCTGGAACTTACTAACATTAATTATTTTTGTAGCCCTATCAAAAAGATTATCTTTGGTATCTATTTTTAACAATTTAAAAACAACAGTTGATATCAAGTCCTTGATAAAATGGAACTTGGCATCTACATATTTGGTATTTTCATCATACACAAGATTTTTACTCAGGTATATTGCAGATTGACTATCTGAGTATGCTAATGCACTTTTATCAATTATTTTAGCTTCCTTTAACTGTCCTTGAACTCACACATCTTCCTTAAAAGAATCACATATAACTACATATTCAGATTCAATAGTTGACAAAACTACTAAGGATTACTAGTTAGATTTCTAAGAAATAAAATTTCTTCCTATAGTAAAACAGAAAGAATGAGTAGATCTCGTAGAGTCTCTATCACTAGCATGATCAGCATCTACATAGCCTATCAGTTCAAAATATCCATTCCATTTAGCATAACATAAACCACAATACCAAGAGTAATATTAACATAAACAATCACTCATTTCAAAGCAGTCCAATGATTAATACTTAGACTTGACATAATCTAGCATTGTATCTAGGATGGTCTGCCTTAAATAGATCTGTCTTGATTTTAGAAACGCCATCTATAATCTAGCATTTCATGAGTAACAAGTTTCTTTACAAATATCTATGTTTTATTTACCTTCAAGGAATATATTACTTCTACCATAGCTTTTTTCCATTTAATTTTTATCTTCTGAACTCATGGAATCAAAGTAGTTTTCAGGTTCAATATTATGAGTTTCTTGAGCAGATACTATAAGGCAGTAAATACAAGATCAACATATGAATACCTAGAAGGAGGCCTGATATTTCTTCTAATTATGTCCCTAGTCGGTTCATAAGTTTCAAGATCATATTTGTTTGATCTTACAAGTTTCTCCACCAGAATGCTCATAATTTTGACTTGGCTCATGAACAGGTATAGAGCCATCTGATGTTCGTTACCAGACTTATCCGAGACTAGTTCTTGATTATTAGTTTGTTCACTCAAATCATTAGGTTCTATTTCTACATGATTAGTAGGATTATTATAATTAGTTAGTTCATTAACAACATAATCAGTTTAATAACAAAATAGAGTTTTCGTCAATACAGCATCCCTATTGATAATAACTTTTACACCTCCATATCCTTTTTTCAAAGTCTAACTCCTTAGTACTACTATGTTATTGATAACCGAGACAAAAACATATTAGGCAAGTGCTTCTCCCAAAAATAGATTTTGTTAAATCTGAAGAATAACATATTCCTAACTTTCTCTAGTAAAGTTCTACTCATTCTTTCATCTACACCATTTTGTTGTGGCGTTGACCTAACAGTTCTATGCCTAAAAATACCATGAGTTTTACATAAAGAATCAAATTCAACATTATATAATTCTAAGCCACTATAAGCTCTGAGTACTGTTGATGCGATTTTTGATCACTCAACATCAAATTTATATAATTATATTATACGAATGATATAGAAGTTTGAAGAATGGTTCTCAAGAATTCTATTTAAAACAAATGAGAAATTACTATATCGATATTGAAATCAATCGAAAATGAAAATAAATGATTGTGATCTAGAATTGAGTTTATTTCAGAAATGAACAATTGAAGTAAGAATACAGGCAAAAAATAAAATCCTTTTCTCTATCTAAATAATCCGTAAAAAAGGTCACGTAAAGCATGAATTTCTATAGATATTTATATTGAATCTAAAGAAAATCCTCTTTTTGCTCTTGTCCACATGGCGTGCCAAATGTCGCTTGATCTTTTGAATGAAGTCCGCTTCTTCAGGCTTGTTTGGAGGGTTGACTCCTTCATCCTAATCGCGAGATCCTAATTTCTTTTGGCGTGGTCCGCGTGTCCTCTGTTGGTAATATCTTCTTTCCTGGTGGGCTTGTTGGCGTGCTTCCCACATCTCGGACCTCGCTCCTTGAATGGGGTACGAAGTGAAACTATTTTCTTTGGGCCTAAGCCTAGGGATATCGCTCATTTTCACTTTTGATACCTCGGGTAAAACTTGGTTACCTCAAGTACCTTTAATTTTTTCTTAGTTTGATTTTCTTCTAAATTTTTTCATTCTTTAAACTTAGTGAAAGATTCATCTTTAGTTCTTAAATGAAAAGTCCAAACTTTCATACAGAAATCATCAACAATACACCAAAAAAAAACTTGTTCCCTCCATGAGACTCATTTGCCTCTGGACCCCATAAATCAGCATCTGTATAATCTAAGGTTTCAGTAGATATATGAGTTCTTGTAGGGAAGCTTTGTTTGTGTTGTTTTGTTGTAACACAAGACTCACAAAAAAGTTAATCATAAATAAAGTCTTTACCAAATATATCTTGGTAACTTAAAGCAGTCAAGCCTTTTTTACTCATGTGGCCAAGTCTTAAATGCCACTTTCGAGTAGGAAAAATCAAATCATGATCACAACTAGAAACAATAGTGCATGTACATCCATTCAACATATACAATCCAGAAACCTTATTACTAGAACTAACCAACCTATCACCATTAAGAGTTCCATTTACAACATTGTGTGTACAACTACATTCATATAAACTACCAAGTGATATTAAGCTCCTTTTAAGATGGGGAATATGTCTAACTTTAGTCAAGGTAATAAAATGGACATGCTGAGAGATTCAACCGCAAAATACTGGAAAGATTCAGGTATGGTTCACCATGCCAAACTTCCTCATCATTTCTGAGCAGAGCTGTCAAGATTGCTTGTTACCTGGTCAATAGATGCCCTTTAACATCTATTGACCTAAAGACTACACAAACCCTGACTACACAAGGCGCAGGATGATGTACAACTTATGCTCACATCAGACCAGAGAAACTAGATCCAAGTGCTGTAAAATTTATTTTTATTTATCCTGAAGGAGTTAAGGGGTATAAATTATGGTGCCTGAAAACATGACATAAAAAATGTCTAATCAGTTGTGATGTTAACTAGTCGTGAAGATCAAGACAAGTCTATTGAAGAATAAGAAGACACCTAATTGCAAAAATTAAGGTGGAGAATCTCATTCTTAACACCAACCTTCATTAAGAGCAAGCTCAGATTACATAGGAGGATATTGAAAAACCTGAGGTGCACGAGGAGCAGGAAACAAATGAAGTTCAAACTAAAGATACCACTGACTATAATCTAGTCAGAGACGGAGAGAAAAGTAATTCTAAACTTACTCAAAGATTTGGATATGATCTAACTGCATATGCTCTTATGACCGCCTCATATCTAATGGATGAAGAACCAAGACGATACAATGATGCCATCAGATGCAAGCACAATGATTCTTGACAAACTGCCATAATTAAATAATTGAAGTTTTTTTTTAAGGAAAATGAGATCTGGATAGTAGTAGACAAGCCTCTAGGACACAAGATCATTGGCTCAACATCAAAATTAGAGATGGCATTCCTAAAATTGAAGCTCCCATATTCAAAGTTAGACCTGAACCAAATGATTCTCACAAACTAAAGAAATTGACTACAATAAAATTTACTCTAAAGTTGTCAAACATAGGTCAATTCAACCCATTTTATCCTTTGTAGCTAACTTTGATATGAATTTAAGAGTCCTTTAGAGAAATTAACACGAGAATCATTAGATTGTGTAATTGGAGATAATTCAAGGATTTCATTCGAATTTTTGTTGTAATTGTACGTTAAATAATTGATATTGAAGATCAGAGGCTGGACTAGATCATTAGTGATCAAACCATGGTAATTTATGTGTGTGATTTGCATCCAATACTTCTTCCGTCGTCGACGATAATAATTCCGATAAAATCAAACTTGTCTTTTATCTAAGTTTTTATTTTATTGAGATTGATTTCACAACATGCCACGATTAGTTTGAATCAAGCACGAGAGCTGATTTGACAAAGGGTTGATCAATTGATGTATATGATATGTAAAGAGGTTTAAAGAAGAGGCACTTGAAGAAAAATGTCACAACCACCTCCATCTTTAGATCCTTCGACTGTTGGCAGAGATGCCCACACGAAGATTGTTTATTTACATATTAATGTAATATATAAATCTTTCATTAAGTCCTTATTGTAATTTGCTTGATAAATTAATAAAAGTTGAAACGTTCATTCATTCCTTTTTAGTTTGATTGAAGATTTATGGTATTCAATAGTCTTATAGTCCTTAATCAAACCTAACAACGTATGAAGAGACAAATGTAGATTTGCGTGAACAAAATTTTCATGGTTTGATTAAAACGATATATTCACAACCTAAAGATCAACAGACTATTGATCCCTGTATGATTGTTGGAAGAATCTATGATGTCTAGTTACGAGACATAGAGAGCTAGGAACTCTATAGTTCTTCCAATGTATTTTTCGAAGATACTGAATTGACCAGTGCACCTTTAGAGATAATGTAAGAACAAACCATTTAACCTCTCCTATCTCAAGGTCACTATGTATGAATTGCATCATGCTTACCTACATCCTGAAATGAGACATGTCATTTCATAGCTTCAAAATTCTCATTTGAGAAAGTCAAATTCTAGGTAAACTGAGTGATCTAGACTAGACTAATTGGTGAGATATTAGGTTATGAAGATGTCATGAAACAAGCTTTGTGAAGTTCTCATATATAAGGAATTCATGTACAAGATTGCTGAAATGCAATGCATATAACCTCATGTATTATTACTTGGATTGTGAATAAATGAACCGCGCTGTATCTAAAATTAAGTAGTGACTTTATTTGGATGAAACAATGTGACTTGTCAGCTCCTCGTCAATACATTGTTTCGAACTTATTCACAAGTAACAAATGAGTTGAGGAAATAACAACTAAAAGGATAAAATGGTAATTTTATAAATCTCATCTAGTTGATGATATTCATGAAGGGTAATCATTCGATAATATTCAGTGGATTTGCTCATCACAAACAAGTAGCTTTTTGAGCAGAAAATATATTCATTTGAACCGAGAGATTTTCAATGTCAACTTTTTAGTGGAGTCAGTTGACATGAAACTAGACTTGGAAAAATTTGTGAACTTTGAGTCCAAGAGTCATAGTTAAAGATTTGTTCATTTGGATCCATGAGGTCACTATCACAAGTCATTAGAGTAGAATTTGTTAAACTATAAGCTAAGTCAAAATAAGTTCAATTGTTGAACTAGACGTATTTTCCGAAAATGGTCTAAAGGGTATTTTTGTCCTTAAGGATAATTGATGTAAAATGTCAAAATAAGATTTTGAATGTCAAAATAATATTTTTAATTTTCTCGTAAATTAATTTAAAGTCACACGACTGAAAATTGATTTTCATGCTTAGTGAATTAAATTTTGTGACATGTTATTGTATGGGAAATAATGCGAGGGCTTTTCCGTAATTTGTTATGAACAAATTAGGAAGTAAATATGTGTGTAGACACCCATATGGCCGGCCACTTTACATCAAGGGAGGGAGAGAAATATCTTATTTTATTTGGTGCATTATTGCATATTAGTATTTGCCCAAAAGAAAAGAGGAAATTAATTTCTTTGAAAAGGAAACAAATGTGCTAAGTGAGAAAACAAATTTCCCTCACTTAAAACACAAGGATGGCCGACCATGTAGAAGAGAAAAGGAGGAGAAAATCAACTATTATGTCATGAATGCATAATAGGAACGGGCAATTATCATTTCTTGATTGTCCTTCTCCTATAAATAGAGCCTCACGTAGAGATGTGAAAATAAGTTTTTTGGTCTTGCTCTCTCTCTTCTAACCGACCATGTTCCTCCCTCTCTCTCTAAAATACTCTGTTATTGTGGCACCTAGATCCTCACTTGGTCTAGAGAATTAGCTTATGATCCAAGAATTGTTCTTGGTTCATATTGTTTAATAGTGCCTACTCACTAAATTCATTAAACGCTCGATGACTCTAGTAGTAGAAACTTTCGTGGTTGGTCGAGAATCTAAAGACGAAAGGCAGCGAGACAAGGAGAATGATCTCCATCCAAGAAGGGACTCCAAAATCAAGCAACAAGAGAAAGGTTTGTATTCAAGTATTTTAAATAATGTTTTTAAATTGATACATATTCATGTACTTTGCCTAGGTTAATAAAATTGTTTTACTTATAAAGAAATTTTATATTCCACTATTAATATAATTAATGATAATTTTTCTTAACCATATACCTATTCCAACATCGACAATGTTCACTTGGCTTTGAACTTGTGTCCTACATGCTATACATGGAATTTATACCACTTCTTAGTCGTGCGTTCTAACATCTTTCAGTATGTGCATACAGATATTTCTTTTCCATTTGACTTATTTAGATCTACACAAATTAACATTGCCAAGTATTTGGATTTTTTATCACTTGAAGAGAAGAATCTAATCCTGTCGATCCTTTAGTTTCCTTGTGAGTCAACATGGTATAGCTCTTAGTGATTGGAGGAATTGGCTGTTATGAATTCTTGCCCGCTTGAGAAGATATTTATGTAAATTCTCGTTGATATTATAATAAAATAAAGTTTGACATTTATGATTTATTCTAATTTAAATGGTTATTTCTTATGTATTAAGATATATAGAACATTCATCATCCCATAGTCTATGTATCAAACTGAATCACGTGCTGAGCATCTGAGTTTGAGCGGTGTGTTAAAACAAAGTCGACGACTGATAAACGTCTGAGAAGCTATATCGAAAGTCATATATGTGAAACACATGAGTGAAGTCCCCGATTTGACTCTGATAAAAGCGGATAAGAATTTTTGAATAATAGTGTTTAATCACTATTTAATCTCACTTACTGTAATGGTGATTGACAACATTAATTTTGGAAAACGGGTATTCGCATAATTAAATAAATGTTTATAGCATAATTGTTTATTTATTGTTGGATTAAGTAAATAAATAATTAATTGGATTTTTGGGCTTGAAAATTTTGGATTGAGCTTGGCCTAGAGAGTGGCCGAAAATTCCCTAGGGATAGACCCTAGAGGTGGTCGAACTCTCTCCCCCTTTCTCTTCCTGGATTTCTTTCTGAAGAGAAGATTTCTCAACTATATATTAATCTGGGAGATTTCTCAACTATATATTAATCTGGGCCATAATTCTCAATCATTAATCTGGGCCATTGGATTTCCTCTTATATTAATGGTTGTTGAATTGTTTTCATAATCAAATTAAATTAATAAATCTAAATCTGGTTTAGTAATCATTATCATTACTTGGTTATTATAAGTGCAATTAACGATATTCTGCATTTACGAAAGACTCAAAGATGGTTGGAGTCGCGTTGGAGAAGTGGCATCTACTCGCAAGACCCATGCCATACGGTTAAAGAATATCTCAAATGTCTAGTGACGCCAAAATTTTGTAAGTAGTCCTGGTATTCACATAAGTTTCCCTTTACTTTCATTCTTTTCCCTCCATGAATATCACCTTCTCGTCACTGTATTCTAAAAATAAATTTGAATTTTTTGGGTCAGCTTTCTATCAGCCTAGTAAGAAGATATGATAGTTTAGTCAGCAGAGTTACAAATACCATAATCAAATTGAAAACATGATTCTTTCTTGTGTAAAAGGATTTTTTTTAGTATTATTTTGTATATATACAATTTATTTTATTCTTCTTAAAATGCGTTTTAGCACAGCAGGAACTGAACTCAGGTTAGCTCCTTTTTTGCATCTTTTACTTTTGCATGACTTGATCTAATCTCCTTGTGTGGAAGTTCTAATTACCTGAATAAGGGTTTTAAGAGAAAGGTCTTCAAAAACCTTCAGCCATTAAGAGAGGTTTTAAAAGAAAACCAAGATGATATTAGATAAAAGTACACTTTATACAGATAAAAGGCAAAGCAAATATGACATTTGTTTAAATCAAGGGGTTAAGCGAGCACCCATGTTCAAACATGTGCAAACCCAAAAAAGAAAACAGCTCAAAAGAAAACCGAGGAAACAGAAGCAAAGCCTTCTGTAAAATCACAAATCGCCAAAACAATGGATACAAATTATTCATCAAGCTGTAACACTCTGGATATGAGCCCAACAGCAAACTTGCTTCCGGCTCTTATTTTCTCTCATACCCTTCCTTCACTCACTCGTCCACAGCCAGAGGTACGGATTCAGCCTAACCATCAAAATAAATACAAAATTACACAGAGATACTAGGCAAACATTACACTGTGTTATTACGTATTACATTTCAGAGACTAAAATTTGTGTCTATCTATTGAGCAGAGAATACTTACCAACTTGCGGTACTTGAGAGCATAGAACATCTCGATGTAAAGGCGGCTCTCCCGGCGATCAAGGTTAGACACATGTTTCCAAAAACCATACACTCCAGTCAAGGTTAACAGCCTCTCGGAGTAAATCTTCCATGTATACCTGTTTAACAACAAAAACAAGTTGATCAAAACAAGCCATGATTTCTAGGGGAAAGAAGAAAAAAAAAAGAACACTTAGATAGTCAAAGCTTACTTCTCGTGAATAGGCTTCAATCCCCCGTGAGAAATCTTCTCCCAGTGAGTGGGGTCAGCCTTTGACTTCTCGAAGAAGTCAACCAGCAGCTCGGCAGCCTGGTCTCCGTGGTAAGGGTCGATTTGGAAGCCAGACTTCCCGTGGACGATGATCTCAGCGGGCCCACCCTTGCACGTGGCAAAAGTGGGTAGACCACAGGTCATGGCCTCGATGACGGTCAGCCCAAAAGCCTCATAGACTGCCGGCTGAACAAAAGCTCCTTTGGTGTCTAGAGGATGTGGTGCCAACGGTTCTTATTATTTCTTCTTCCGCAATTTAAATTCGTATAATTCTTAATATACGAATTTGTTAAATTATTTGTTAAATTCGTATAATTCTTAGTAATCATTATCATTACTTGGTTATTATTATAAGTGCAATTAACGATATTCTGCATTTAATATAGTTACTAAGGTTAATCAATTACCAGCATTTACTTCATGAGAATAACTTGTCCTTCAGCACGTAGATCTCGTTAAAGCCAATGACAAACTGCATAATATACTTTGATTCGGCAAACTAGCTCAATTTAACTAGTCTTCCACAAGTACTGGTGCAAGTACATGATGATTGAATTCACCAAGGAAAGTTGATCTTACGCAAGATTGATGAATTTATTATTTTATTAGAATATTCTTAGACCGTTGATTTGTTGAAACCAATACTTTAAGCGATTCCAAATATCCTTTGATATTCTTCTAAGAAGAAGATTGGAAGTGATTATTTTGCCGACAGAGTTCACGATCCATGCATTAATGGTGATGTTATTCTAGCTCCACAAACGAAGAAGATATGATTCCTCGAATGAAGATTTTGTGCTGAAAAAATGATCAACATCGAATGACTCCCGAGGAATCCGATTAGTGTATATAGACGTTGGAGACAAGACTACCTTCAATTATCGACCTAAGTCAAGGATTTTCGGTGGAGATATTTTGTAATGAAAGCTTCAGTTCCACCATTAATGTGGAAGATAATAGAGCTTGAAATCGAGAAGAAGAGAAACATCGAGAGTTCTTAAAGGTTGCGGGAAGCTCTAACACCGTATTGAATTTTGAGAGCTCTAAATCAGAGAGAGTGTTTCATAACAAATAAACTGAAATTATTGAATTGATTATGAAGAGAATTTGAATATACTTAAATGCAAGTCCTTAGCGTAACGATGTCTTAGACGATGGTCTCAATTGTTGCGTTATGTGAGAATGGAAACGTAAACTTATACAAGGCCTAGAGAATCAGCCGTAGATGTCTAGTTTGACGAGCATTTGCATTCGAGAGTATGCACAGGTTTCACTGGTCTTTTAGGAGTACTATTTTCCATTGAAGTTTGGTGTAAAAGGTCAGTGATAATACCAAACGAACTAACCAACAATCTGATATCACATGAGGTCAAAACTCAAAACAAACATGAATCAAGCATTTTGTCGTATGACATATGTTACCATGACTTTTATAACTTTATAATCTAACTCAAAAAACACAAGCAAGTAATAATTAGAGTATAAAACTCAATTGCGGAGCTCTCTGTTCAAGTAGTCCACGAACATCCTCTTTGCGCTCACGCTGTCCGACGGCGGTGGAGGACCGCTCAGGCTAGTCTGTCCGGTCAACTTAGTGAAAGTCCGACGGAGCCGCCGGAGCTCCGGCATCCCCACAAACCTCGTCAACACTACCGCCGGGATTCCGGCCCCGACCTCCACCGTTCCACCAGTCGAAATCCTAGCCTGAGCCTCTACGATCGCCGCCGCAACTTCCTGAGTCGCACGGTCAAGCTCGTACAGAGAGTTCGCCTCCGACGGCCTCGCTCCCCGAGTCGCGATAGTCGGCTTCAAATCCCTAGCGCTAGAATCCGTCTTCTTCGTCAAATATTCCGCCGCTTCCGAGATCGCGGATCCTCCTCCTACGACGATCTCGAACAGCGGCGAGTCCCAGCGGTTGCGCCGATCCGGCCGCTCGAACCTCGACGCCAGGTCTTCGAAGACTCGATCGTCGTAGGAGGCCTCGCCTGCATTCCGGCGAGCGTTGTTCCATTCGCGACAGATTCCGGCGTCGGCGTCGCAGTGGACGAGGCAGTATCGGACTCCAGCTGCGCGCGCGAGGCACCAGAGCTCGTAACGGTAGCCTTTGATGCTGTTGAGCGAGTCGACGATGACGACGGATGAGTCTCCGGTGAGAGATCGGTCGACTTCGGAACGGAGGACGCCGCGGAGGTTCTTCTCGGACGGGACTGTGGCGTAGCTCTGGTTCCGATCGAGGTGGAAGGAAGTTTCGTCGATTATCTTCACTGTTGGTGTTGGAGATTCGGAATCGAACGTTGATTGTTTAATCGCCTCTGCGAGTTTCCTAGCGGCTTCGGATTTTCCGCTGCAGGGGTGGCCGCAGATCACCACCAGAGCCATGGATTTTGCCGGGAATGTTTTCTAGGGTTTTACTCTGATTGACGAAGATGAGAATAACTGAAAAGACAAACCCTTTTGCTTTTGTTACAATATATTTCTAGGATTCCAAATCCAAATGACGTCGTTTTACAGAAGCGTATATTTCTAGGCCTCGCCGCTCGCTGTCCAAATCGAGCAGTCCGTGCAGTCTATTTCCGACGATAACGACGGCGTTTCAGTCGGAGTCACCGTCATCACCGGCTATCTCGGTGCCGGAAAGTCCACAGTAAGCTTTCTTTTCTACACAACTGTGGGAACGACCAATAACCGATGTATCCATATCGCTATGCCTGCCCGTTGATTCCTTCTTCAATGAATGGTTAGCTGGTGAATCACGTGCTGAATTCGCAACACGGAAAGAGAATCGCGGTGATACTGAACGAGTTCGGAGAGGAGATCGGCGTGGAGAGAGCAATGATCAACGACGGAGATGGCGGGTCTCTCGTGGAGGAGTGGGTCGAGCTCGCGAACGGTTGTATTTGCTGCACCGTCAAGCACAGCCTCGTTCAAGCGCTTGAACAGCTTGTTCAGAGAAAGGAGAAGTTTTAGGTAAACTAATTATCATATTAATTATCCGCGTATTTGAAATAAATAATGAGAAGTTTTTTACTTCCATTAGCGTAGAATGTCCAGCCACATTGCATGCCATAGGGGGAAAATGAGCGCAACCCTAGCTGCCCCATGGGCCCAAAGCCGATTTCAGCTTTTGAGCCTGTTAAACCCAATATATATACTCAATTTCAATTACTTATTTACTTAATCAATGAATAAAATAATAGATAAATTGATTATTTACTTGATCTAACAATAAAAAATCAATTTCACTATAAATATTATTTTATTATGCAAATACTTATATTTTAGAATTAATGTTATCAATAATCATTATGTTGTGTGAGATAAAAATGATGATGCACATTATTAGGGAGTTCCTACTTGCTTTAATTATAGTCGACTCCGGGACTATGGATTTAGTAATAAGAGTTACACAAAGAACAAAAAGACAAAACAATCATTGCTCTTTCTCGAATGATTCATTAACCTTGTTCAGTACTCAACCATCAAATACAAGATTGATATCTCATTTATACTAGAATTTATCTTTATTTGTTTCTAATAAAGGGCGATTAAAATAAATTTGATTGGCCGAAATTTTCTTCCTATATTGAAGAGATATATAGGAGAAAAATACTCATATAATCTCTTAAGCAAATACAATATTTTAAGTTGATATCTAACGTCCAAGATTAAACCCACAATTGAAACAAATATATATATATATATATATATATTCTAAATATCCCAAAAATATCTCATTTTGACTACTATAATAGACGGGTTATTGTATAGTATAGGCTTATATACATTTGCCACTTTGGATATGGCCAACGTTTTATAAAACTCGTGTAAATGTCCACCCCTTTGTTTTACAACATATTCATTCTGAATTTGACCCAAATAAGTTCCCGCCTATTCGTAATAATAATAAATTAAAAAATGAAATTCATTTTCAAGGATAATTACTCCCCAAGAATTCATAACGCATTCACTCAAAATGTAATCTTTCGGATCCTAAGGGAGAGAAATTCAAAATCCATGTAAATTTTTTTACCAGATTCATTTATGAAAAATAAATTCAAATCAAAGGTCAGACGCAGGGGAGGAAGATGATGGAGAGTCCGGCGAGGAGGTCACGACCAAGCACGATACCTTCCTCTGGTGGCGATTCTACGGTGTGGAACGGAACAGACGAGGACAAAATGCTACACGAACACGATGCCAAAGAAGAAGAAGAAGAAGAAGAAGAAGAAGAAGAAGAAGAAGAAGAAGAATGATGTGAAGTTTTCATGGCGGAGATGATCATCGCGTGGTCCTTCATGGAGCTCAACAAACCTATGATCGTTATCGAATCCATTTTTATTCGTTCTTCCTTCTCCTTCTAGATTTAGAGTATTGCGATTTCTGGAATTTGTGTTAATGTTGATGAAATTTATTCAGAAATATGAGTTTCGTTATTGATGCTCTTGGTGTACGAATTTTTAATTTCTTAATCTAGTAAATTAAACCAAAATCGTGTTTTGCTCATTATATGCAATTAATAATGAAAAACTTCAATTTACGTTTGAAAAATCAATTAATGTTGTAAACTCAACTCAATTTACGATATAAAAATCAATTAACGTTCAATCAATAGGTCGCTTGTTTATTAGTAACAGATTCGGTTTCAATTTTTGTATAAATCGAATATGAAGAAGATAATCAAATTCCGGCCGGTTAAAAAAATACTTTCCAGAACTGAAAATAGAAATGAAATAAATATTCTTAATTAATATAAGAATAATTAACGAATATTGAATATATTAACTTTTCATTTTTGCAGGATTTTCTGGTAATTGTAAGGAAAAATTTGTTAATCCTAATGAAACTGCCTAATTTTGAATTATTCTGGCAGTTAATTCAAAAATTTAACTCGAATTTCCTAAAAAAAATTAAAATTAAAAAATATTGACCGAAATATTAATAAGGGCAGTCAGGTAAAATAATAGTGTAAATGAAGATGCCACGTAAGAACCAGGATCATTTACACGAATTTTACGAAACGTTGGCCATTTCTAAAATGGGTCAGTAAACCAGGATATTTCGTCGAAATGTTGTAAATAGAGGGTGAAATGAAGCAATTTTTAACCTAATTGTTTAAGAGAATTTTGTGGCTACCCTCTCCCTAATTGAGGCCTTCCATTTATCTCTCCCACCCCTAAAACTGCTTCACTTCCGTTCTCAAATATAATAGAAAAGACGGTGAACTAGTCTATTTAGACTAAAAACGGATCATGAAAATTTGAAATTTTGTTTCGTGAGTGCAACCCATGTCCTCTAGTTTATATCTTGAATTGGTTGCTTGTTATTGTTTGTTAGATATATAGTCAGAAATTATTTAAAATTCGAGAATGAAACAGATTACAATAATAGGAAAAAAAAATTATAACAAAAATATTTTATAATGAACGAATAAGAAGCGAAATCGAGGACTGTTCGACGGTTTCCTTAGAGTAATATTGTCCTCCCACTGCCGAAAAACCGTGAGCAATTTACCTCCCAAGATACAACGGTAGACGAGAAGATCTTTGAGCAGTAAAAAGACCTCTCTGGCGAACCAAACTCGTAGCTAAACTAACCAGACTACAAAATGAACAACTGGATTCTAAAAGGAGCAACCTGAAACAACCAAATTTCGAAAAAAAACAACCAAATTTCCAAAAGGAACAACCATATTCCAAAAGAAACAACCATATTTTTAAAAGGAACAACCACAATTTTGGAGAAAAGAAAGGAAGAAAATTTTGAGAGAGCTCTCAGCTTATCTCTTGTGCGTATGTGAGGTGAGAATCTGTGGCCTTTTATAGGCGAGCCATGAAACGTTTTAGGCACAAAAATGTTCGGCCATTAAGGGCTACTTAACCACAATTATACTAAATAATTGTGCGTATGTGAGGTGAGAATCCGTGGCCTTTTATAAGCGAGCCATGGAACGTTTTAGGCACAAAACATTCGACCATTAAGGGGTACTTAATCACGATTATACTCAATAATATTAACTTTATTTTGACCGGTACAAAACCTCAATAAAAAGATAATGCATTGGGCCAAGAAGCCCGAAGGCACAAGAAAAGCCCAAATTGCCAAAATCCAAGATCCAAGCCCGGCCCGGCTCGGCGGCGGCGCATGGGTGTGCGCGCGCGAGAGGTTAGAACTATTCAACTCATACTCTCCTCCCTTCCACTTCGATACCACCTTAAGTATGATAGTCGTATATAATCTCTACACCAACTCTCATACCCAACTAATGAGGGACACTTTTGAATTCTCTCATCTTCACTTCTTTACAACACATAACAAATGTGTTTTTAAACATATTTTGAGCAATAAATTCTCATTCATCATAGACATGATTTTGACAAATAAACGCATAATCTTGTACCTATGGCAATGATGAATAATAATATGAAAGAATTATCCAATTTCAATTAGTGGACCCCACTCAAATATTATCCAAAAATCATCCATAACTTATGTTAATAATATTTTATTAGCATTTCTTCTAACAATTTTTACATAATGATTGATAAAGTAATCTAGATTTTTGTATGTAATCATGTTTAATTAGTTTATGATAATGTGATTATTCTTTTCGCATCTTAATGTTTCTTTGAGGTGGCTAAAAACACTAACAAGTTTTAACCCCTAGCACGCACACACGCGCATCGTCGCCGCCGTGTCGTACTCGTGCTCGGGCTCGAGGTTAAACTTGGGGTTTGATCATCAATCTTGGATCTTGATAATTTAAGTACTTCTTGGGTCTTCGAGGTTGACTTCTATTGTGATAAATCTTGGAACAATTAACACTGACTAACATGGTAAATTCATACTGAATTAACTGTGTTAATGATGTTATAATTAACAACGTTTTGTTCAACAGTTCAAAAAGACTAAAGAACAAAATATCGAGAAAAAAGTGTCAAACGTCCAGAAAGATATGGAACCTCCAAACAAAGATTTTTTGGCGCCTGTCAAGTTATTGGTAAATTTATTGTTTATTTATAAGTTAATTAGGTAACCATGAAACACGAATAAAACTCATAATAGTAAATTATGGTGAATTGCTTTGTATTAATTATGTGGTATATAACAAATTAGTTTGATATATCAGTCTAAAAATCCAGAAGCTAAAAGTGTGCCCACCAATATTCAACAAGAAGTACCAATGGTCCAAACAGAAATGGAACATCCTACCAAAGAAGTTTCCCCACCACTCAAATCATTGGTAAATGTTTTAGTTTTAATTACACATAATGTTTATGTCCAATCAGATTAAGTTATACTTATAAGTAATGAACAACTTTTATTGTGTAAACAGTTCAAGGTACCAACGAATAGACCAATGACACTCAACCAGAATGAGTCAGCAAGTGGAAATCCCCCTCAAGACATATCTCTACTACTCGGAGTAGATAACACAAAAAAAAAATGACTCCAGTAAGTAAATGTATATATAATTAACATAGGAAATTCTACTGATGTGCATGAATATTTCAGGAAAGATTACAACAGCTGCAGGATGATTGGGTATTTGCAATAAATGATGTGTTCGAAATGGATCCTAACGAAAACTTTTATGAACAGGTGTCCAAATACAAACGTCTAAGAAAATGTTTACCCAAAACACAAGCATTGGAGAACATGGTGCCCAAGAATATCGTAAGTAAAATTGATCCAAATTAATATATTTAACTCATCATCTCTAATTAATATCGTAATTCATAGGAACAAGAAGATTTACCACCTATTCCAGAAGCAACGAAGAACCTCCAACACCCCAGCGTATGTAATGAATTTCAATTTACATCTATAAAGATGAGATCATTTACGACATAAATAATTTAACAGGACATACAAAAATCCAAAGAAGGAGATCATGTTGCCCTATTGAGGGCTAAAAAAAACGTGAGCAAGTCTGTCTACCAGCGGCCACCGTACACGGCAGAGAAAAAAAACAAAGAAAATGAAGAAATCCGCACCAACTGCAGCAACAGGTAAAACAGAAGAATCACAAATTGCAGGAACTGAAATCACAGAAGAAACACCAAGTAGCCAACCATCGTTTGATTTAGGACTAGGACTAGATGAGTAATGATGTAATGATGTCTGTAAGTAAATTAATTTTCTGGAACATGTTTATGTTTATTGTCTATTTTGAGTATTGTTGAACTGTTTCTCAGTACAAAAACATATATACTTAAAAGTTAAAATATTTTGAGACAAGATTAAGTAATAAGTAATATTTTGTGTGTAATTACTCATCTTTATTAATTAACAATGTTTTATATAATCAATTTACTGTCATAATATTTTAGTCCTTCTCATTTACAGTATAATAAATATTTGTTTAAATGGTTAATGACATACTAAGTTATAAGGTAAATATTATAATTAATATTTAAAAAAAATTAATGTATATACTAATGATATAAAGCGGATAGTTAATGGCTAGTAATCACAAATAACATGACTGTTGTTAAATAAGACTATATTGCATTAATGCTGTAAATTACCTCGCGATTTACAACAAATAATAAATAAAAAAAGGAAAAACTTTATTATTAATTTGAAATGACAGCAAAACTTGCATAAAAAAAACAATCTGAAACACCACAACTGAAACAAATTAAACAACAAAAAAGATCCAAAGACTATTTAACCCTGGCAACAACGTTTATTATGACCACTTTGACCACAATTACCACAACGTTGGACATATGGGTGAACTTTTTCAGATTTTGATTGGTATCTCATTTCCTTAGGCCTCCCAGATTAACGCTTTATAACAGGAGATTTAAGAACAGCTGCATCTGAAGGCAAACCCCACTCCCCTTCATTTGATATCGGAAATACATCTTGTAAATACGTCATCCTAAAATACTCTTGTGTATAGAATGGAGAAACAAAATCAATAGGTTGTAAATATCGTCGATATAACGCAACACAAGCATGAGGACATGGAAATTCTTCAAACTCCCAAAACCGACAACCGCAAGACCTTTCTTGAACATCAACTATTTTTCTAATGGACCCATCAACAACTTCATATTGAAAAGTCATTGATCACATTAACCTGGGAAATAAAAATGAATCAAATACATCGTAAATATTACATTAATTTACTGTAAACATAAATACGAAATTAACAATGTTAATTTAAAGATGAAACGAGTAATTTACGTTCATAGTACGTGCAGCTTCTTGAGCTTCCTTCAATAATGTAAGCCCAATGTCTGTTAAACCTGATAACATCTTAGGAATAAGTCCCCTCTTCTTGACTATCCATCTTTGAATAAGATCTCGCTAACTCAAAACAAGACAAGAAACAGGCCATCCACGAGCTTCATGCAAAACTGAATTCAAACACTCCGAAATATTGGTAGTCATGATATTAAATCTCTTTCCTGGGAAATGACTACGAGCCCAAACTTCTGGATTTGCTTTCAGCAAATATTTTTTAATTTTTGATCGCCGGTATACAATAAATTCAGCCAAAAATCAAATTCTTTAGATGTGTAAGCCTTTGCACACTTGTAGAAAAGGGGCTGAATATGACTACTACCAAATTGACCTTTATCATTACCCCATAAATGTTGCATGCATGATGCCCATTTAACCTCAGGAAATACCTTGATCACAGCTTTTTGAATGGATTTGTGCCTATCCGATATAATGACCATTTCATCACGTACACCATAAACATGACGAAGATGCATCATAAACCACGACCATGATTTATCATTTTCTGAATCCACAATACTAAAAGCCAGTGGAAACAAATGATTATCCCATCTTGTGCAGTAGCAAGCAACAACGTCCCATGCGATTTTCCCTTCAAAAATGTACCATCAACGGATATCACAGGGCGACAATATCGAAACCGATGAACACAAGCTCCAAAAGCAAGGAAAAAAAATACTTGAAAGTACCATCTTCTAATACTGTTTTCATATAAGAACCTGTTCAGAATTTACAAAGCAAATATAATTGTCAGCGTAAATTGAGTAATATATACTGATGTAAATTGAAAAATAATTTCCGCTCATATGAAGTAAATTGAATAAAAATAACGTTGTAAATAATATACTTACCAGGGTTTTTGGCGCACATCATATCACCAATGATTGGAAGATGACTGTAAGAAGAGTCAAAATCACCCCGTAAATCAATCAAAGCATTTTTTCGTCCCTACCAAGCCCGATAATAAGACACTTCCACATTCCAACGAGTACTCATAATCTCAGCAACTCCGGCAAGTTTAATTTCCGTAGCTAAAGATCCCCTAAAATAATCTCTAACACATTGACTAATTAGCATAGATGATGCATGCTTATTTTTGTTGATAACCACACGACCAAAACATGAATGATCTTTGGAAAAACTTTTAATGACCCAAATTTCGAATTTATGGCTCACATTAGCATAAACATCCAAGAACAATTAACATCCTTACAACATACACGATACTTTGACTTGTTGGATTTTATAGTCCTATATTCAAAACTATTACAAACGGCCAACATACTCAAAGTTGTTTGTAGAACAGATTTGCTGGTGAAAACATTGTGAACATTTAAATCAAATTTCATTGGGAAATTTTGCAAATCAAAGTGATCATACAACACTACATCTTCCTTTGAGGTTTCTTCATTGGCAATAGTCTCAACATCTCGTGATTGGGAACATTGTCGCTCGAATAATTCAACTACAAAATAAAAAAAATAAAATAAAAACATTAGTAAAATTGAAAGGAACCCATTAACGACCACAACAGATAAATATGTACCAGATTGTTGTAGAGAAGAACCCTCCCCATTCTCGTAAACCATCTTTCGTAAATTAACAATCAATAACTGTCGACAATGAAACGAGGACGAACAACTATTTTCGTAAATTGATTATCAATTTCCGACTACTAACTAATCTCTGGAAAAAAAAGTTACAGGCTTCGAAATAAATTAACAAATACATAATACATTAATTATAATATCGGAAATCAATTACCAATAATTAAAAAAGGAAACTAAAAATCCCTAAATTAATAACCGCTTTTTATTCAACAAGTCAAGGTAAATCCCAATATTTTAGGATCTATTATTCATTCCCAAAAAAAAAACACGTTAATTATAAAAAAAATATAAAAGGCAATAATTTCAAAATGAAATTCAAATTAAATCCGGCAATCAAGTTGAAATTAAAAAAAAAAATTGAAATTCAAATCATATTTTTTTTAAAACGCGTCCAAATATAAGGGCAAAAAAGTAATTAAATAAATAAATTAAAAAGCCACGTAAGCAAAATGGACATTTACAAAAGTTTAACGAAACGTTGGCCAAATCCAAATTATGTTTGTCAGCCAGGGCCAATTCTCCAATTTTTTGAATATTTTATTAACATTTCTTCTAACATTTTTACATAATGATTGATAAAGTAATCTAGATTTTTGTATGTAATCATGTTTAATTAGTTTATGATAATGTGATTATTCTTTTCGCATCTTAATGTTTCTTCGAGGTGGCTAAAAACACTAACAAGTTTTAACCCCTAGCACGCACACACGCGCGTTGTCGCCGCCGTGCCGTACTCGTGCTCGGGCTCGAGGTGGTTAAACTTGGGGTTTGATCATCTATCTTGGATCTTGATAATTTAAGTACTTCTTGGGTCTTCGAGGTTGACTTGTTTTGTGATAAATCTTATTTATTTAAGAACATGGTAATGGTATTATAATCAATGAGCAGATTTCTCGACTCGCTTGTTTTCTCTCATTACCAACTGAACTGTTTAAGACAAAATAAACAAAAATAATTTTAAAATGATTACCCTAATAGTTTCATGTTTTAACGTTAAAAAACATTCTAAGTGTATGTACACTATTTTTGGACAAACAAGTCAGAGCATGAATAACATCAGTTTTAAGTTATTCATGCGATCTATATAAACATGAAATTGCAGGAGTAAAATGATCATAATGTTTTCTTGTTTTTTCCAACGAGTTTCAAATTTCAGCTTCGCCGATGTATTTTTTGATTTTTCTAAGCTCGCACTCTTCATCTAAGTCTTAGATGATTTTATTTATAAGACAGCATATTTGAGCTTGATTTGGTCCATGAATGAATAGATTTTTCTAGTAAATATGAGGTTTAGAAAAAGAATGTCAAACGTTTCAACGGGTTCTAGTCGTGCAACGTGGGCGTTGTTAATGGATTATAAGCTACGGCTTTCCAAGATTGCAACATGGACGGCAAATATTTAATATATATACATATATATTTCGTTTTATTTGACTTTTTTTAAACTGTTGTTGTAGTTTTTATTTAAAAGAATTTCTGTTATTTACAGTTTTATTTCAAATTAAAAGCAAGATCGTTTTGAAAAATAAACGTTAAATGTGGAAGATTAAGCTATTTACATATTTAAAGAGGTACTATACTAAACTAATTATCGTGTTATTACGGGAGTTACTGTACCTATTATTGGTTTTGAAAATTTAATTCATTACGCATGAATGTATAATACTTATAATACTTTCGTGTGAGTTAGCTTAAGGGTTATTTTTATTAAGGTAACTGATGAGATCGTGTTTTCAGGCAATTTATTTCTAAGTTATAAATGGGTGGTTCCTTAAACGTATCAATCTTTTGGGCTTATTGGACATGAGTAGTGACACTACCTAATTAAGAAAACAAAACTCACATTATAAGTCAAAGGAACTCACAGAAACAAAACATAAAAAAAAATCAAATTCACATTCTGAACAGGGGCGGAGAGAGATATTACAATGTAACAATAATGCACAATAAAAGAATAACAAATAAATGACATGTTCCTTTTGTTTTTTCGTTCTTGGTTTCAACGTAAAATTTTAAAAACTATTACACATGAATAGTAGGTAATAAAAAAATAATGATATTATTACAACGACGACGACAGCAACAATAATGATGCACTGCGAATGCTTATCATGGCTTAGGCTGCTCCGGCGTAGCTTCCTCAACCCTTTTTGGCGGCTCCGCTGCTTCTACTGCCAGCTTTGGTGGCGCATCGACCACCAACTCTTTCTTCTCTTCGACGACGACGGCGGCGACTGTGGTCGGAATATCTTCTTTCTTCTCGTCGTCAACAGCGACCTCTTTGTCTTTGCTGGTCTCGGCAGTTTGAGGTTTTACTTCTTCTTCAGGTTTGGCTTCTTCGGCTTTGATAACTTCTTCTGCGATCGCCCTTTCTTCTACTTTGACTGCCTCCTCTGTCACGATGAACGTTGAGACCTTCTCAAAGATGAAGAACACCTGGGTTGACACGGTGGCTCCGAACTTGGAGTACGCTTCTGAAACTGGTTTTGACCCTGGGAATTCTGTACCAAAAAAATACATATTTTCACGTTAACAAACATGGCCACGTGTGTATGTACATACATACAAGATAAAAAGATGATTGAATATTACGCAAGGATAATGGTGATAGTACATGTAAAAAGTAACTTTTTGAACATAAGATTATCATGCTAATTAACTAAATGAAAAAATATTCAATGTAAATATCGATCTGTACCAATTTTAACGAGGTCGTCCAAAAATTTCTGGACCGCAGCAGAGTTCTTCTTGAGATCTGCCTCCTTAGGATCCTTGACCAACGTCTGTAATATAAATAAATAAAATTCAACATATTGAATAAATTACAATATTCATCTAGAGTAGTATTTTATGTATATAGTATAGATTTCTTTGAATATCAAGACATATTGTTTGTGATAAATATATGTACCTTGATTTCGGATGATGAAGCTTCATATATTTCAACAGCCTTAGGTTGGAGGTCAGCCTTCTTCTCTTCAAACTCCTTGCTGTATTCCTCCTGAAAAATATAATCATACGCTCAAGTATAGTTCCATATTTACAGATATGGTTGATATGGAATAGAATTCTGATGCTATAGAAACTACGTATACCTTAGACCCATCAAAGGATTTTGCGGCTTCTGCAGCTGCAGCTTTTTTAGGACCGCTTGTATCAAAGACCTTCTTGATCTTTGGAAGCACCTTGGTTTTCCAATAACCCATCTTATTTCGTTCTGAATTGATTTCCAAAAGAAACTGTTTGAAAAATCAGAGAGAACCCAAAAGCCTTTGTAGGAGGAGTCTAAGACGACAATCTGAACCAGAAAACACAACTAGGTCAATGATAACAATTCAGAAGACAAAAGGAACATGTGAATATATAACAGATAGCTCCAGGGAAATGAAAAGTGTACAGCAAATATGGCCAATTGATGAAAAACTGAAAAGCTAAGAATATCTCTCTGTCTCTCTTTCCTTTTTTTTTTTTTTCTAATTTCTTGTCTGTCTCCCTCTCTCCAATTAGTAAATTACTCGCATAATGAAGTGTTTGTTGTGTTGAAGGGTCTCAAATCAAAACAAATTATTAAAAAAAGCAATAAACAATTTTTTTTAAAAATATGTGTCTACCTCAACGCAACTATTGGAGCCAACTGTCCGTCTCTCTAAATTAAGAGTTTCCTCTCTATTATGCTTAAGACCGTGGCATGCATCAATCAAACATATAGACAACAGCACTCTTCCGCCAGCGGAAAGGCCCTGGAGCTCGCCACTTATTTACCAAACTGCCACCCCTCTCAATGATTCAAACAAGCTGAAATGACGCTCTTGCCCCTCCTGCGTGGGGGTTGGGCAGGTGCATAACCGTCCGACAGAAAAAAATGTGGGGTTTGGTTGGGCATGATTGGTGAAGCCAGGGCGGATAGTTTGAATATGAGGTGGCGTGGGGTCGGGTGACAGCTGGCAATCACCTAAAGAAGAGGTGGCCGTGTATCGTATTCCTCCTTTGGTGGGGCCCAGTGGGACCTCACCAACTCTCCTCCGGGGATTGCCAAGATCATCATCATCGCTTGAATGTGATCAATTGAGGTTAATTAATAATGCACATAATCATACCATGTTCACCCTCGTACAAATAATAGTCTTATATTTGAATCAATTCTTGCCTGGACTCAGGTGTGAATGTGATTCTGATTTTCATTTAAAAAAAAAAATAAGATGAGATGTCAAATTCCTAATCAGAACACTTTGCTTATCTTCCCGTGTAAGCCAATTTCAAGTCCTTGTAAATATTATTGGGTACGAAAAAATCAATCAAATTTTGTTACAACCATGGAATAAACTACCGGTATGGAAAATTTGGTATTTTGAGTTAGTGTATATCAATACCAAAGAAGCAAGAGATACTGAAAGCGATTGACTTCTTGCCTTAGCTTCTATAAAAGTAAATTTTTTAACAACGTAAATTGAGTTGAATTTTACAACGTTAATTGACTTTTTACAACATAAAATGAAGTTTTTTTTTTCGTTAATTACATATTAATTAACAAAACACGATTTTTTATATTTTACTAAATGTAAGAAATCACAAGAATCATATAATTTGCTCAGTCTCTATGACTGAAACCAAAACATATTTCTCATTTCAAATCTGATCTCAGCTCAATTTAATTACAAATGTACCACCGTCTTACTTCTCAATTCTTCAGCCATTCTCTTCCCTCAGATTAACCGTTGCATTTCCCAATCGAAACCCACTCCGATTCTTCAGGGATTCGCCATGATCGGTTGATGGAACATAATAATGGTAGTTATGATGGAATATCAGCTTTCCTTATCATGAAGGTCTCCGAGCAGATCTAATTATAACGACAATGCGGGAACAACCACAATGGTGACGAGCCAGAGCCTCTCTTTGATACTCAACAATCCTAATGCCTCTGATTTGGCATTATGGATGACCTGGTGGCCCGCCTCGGTGTCGCTCACCGTCATTCACCATAAATACATCAATAAGAAATTTAAAATCGATTCGAGAATAATTAGTGGTTACCCAAAAAATATTTCAAAAACATAAACAAATAGGGATAGAACATAACATAAATTTATTAATCAATTGAGTGGTTTACGTCGTTGACCTCTACGAAATCTGTCTGGTGAAGATCGGTTTGATGAAAATAGGTTTGGTTTGTTCGTGTTTGGGTTTTATTTTCAAAGAGAATTCTTTTTGAAATTTTTGCATGCGATTGGTAAGTGTCTCTCTCATAGAATCCGAAAGGATATATTTGAGTTAATGGGTTGCATCTTTTTACGAAGTAATTTACTTCGAAATTTAGTTTTTTAAAATTCAATATTACATCGGGTAGGAACTTATAATTTGGGCCACTTTCGGTATGAAAATTTTACAAAACAAAGTGGTTGACATTTACACAAGTTTTGCAAAACTTTGGATATTTCCAAAATGACAAACATATATAAGGCTATTATATACAATAATCTTATCTTATAGAAAGAGTTACACGTTGTCGCGATGTAAAAGTTCTCGAAAGCAGTCCATAAATATTGGTTCACATTTTCCGCGACAACGTACAATTTGATGGGGCGAGTATAGTTTTTCTAAAAATTACACTTCTTGTCGCGACAGAAAACATACCGAGAGAAAATATAATTTTTTGGATGAGTTTTTCCGCGGTAAGAGTATACTTTTTAGCAAATTTTTACTTTTGGTTATTCTTTTTTATCACTTATCGTACTTCATACATATAAATTCAAATATCAAAACATAAATATGTCTCTTAAGCATACTTAGATAATTTCAAATTCAAATGGAAAGTCTCAAAACAAGGTCTAAGAAAACAAAACAAAAAATATAAATATTTCTCAAACATAGATAATGAAAATTGCATAAAACATATATGTCTAATAAACAAACATAAATAAGTTGAAGTCTCACTCCTTGTTATCTTCTCCATTTTTTTAACACTCTTGATTCTTTTTCTTCTTCCTCTTCATTCTCTTCATTTGCAATCGGTTGTAGTTGTTGTAGCGGTGGTGGAGCCGGATACTGAGGTTGCGCCATATGTGGTGGTCATTCTAGAAGTGGGTGTAGGATTTCTGTGTATTGAGGATATATAGGGAATCACACTTGATTCTATTAGTTGATATATCATCGCCGTATAACTTGTTATGTTGGTCGATATGAGTGGCGCCATATTGTGACTATTGATGCAGGAATTGTTGTGTATGATGGAATCCGCCGAAAAGATACCGCGAGCAATGAGCGACGTAGTTGATGGTGGTGAGTTCAATATTCGGATATCCTAGATGGAGTACATGTTGGTTAGGGGTTGCTCTTCCTCCTCAGACTCCTCATCTCCTCTTTTGATCTTGTAACTCTCAATCGTCTTATCATTAATGGGCAATATATACTTTTTGATTGACTCATGCTTTGTACCTACCACAAAGATAAAGGTCGTAAATGATGGATAAACTGTTCCATGTGATGTTGTACTTAATTATCCTTATCCAGTTGGAAATTAACTGACTCGCGTTAATCGTTTTCGTTCGGACAACAAGATACAATACGTGGACATGATCCTCGTCAAGACGGATGAAATGCTTTATCAGAAAAAGTCTCGAGAAAATAAAGTAAGTCCAAACTTTTACAAACATGTGCGAATAGTTATAATTAAGTCAATAAATTGCAATAAGTAATAAACTAAATACAAAATATTAAGTAAAAATGTTAACGAACATGTGCAGTTGCTCGTGACAGAGGTATTTCTTTCCATGATCGATATTCCAGTCCTCTCCATCAGATATCAACGCCTGCACCATTATTACGTAGTTTGGATCTCTCAGCCACACACGATAGCCCTCATTTTTGTAATCAACATCCGGAGTAGATAACAAATTGCTGATGGTTTTGCCACTAAAGAACTTTCATTCCTCGAATCGTTACGATGTAATTCTCGACATTCGATAAGTTCGCATAGAATTCCTACATGAGCGTGATGTTTGCTTTGTTATAGTGCGTACCACAAAATACTCTCCACGAGTAACCTTTAATGACGTTCCATATTAGGGCGCTAATTTATGTAGCACAAACAACGTTCAATCATCACTCAAGAATTAGACTACGTAAGGCAGAGTTTTTGTAGCGTTCTTTGGCGCCATTACTTGAAAAAACATAAAGTTGTTGCAACCTACAACTGGTTATGGCGAGGTTGACGAATCCGTTTACTTTTTTTTATGCGGGTCTGGAAGAGAGAGGCATCCACACGACCCAGATTTTTAGATGCACAATTTTGCATCTAAAAACGTATACATTCAATAATAATATTGAAAATTAAAATTTTTAAATCCAAGATTTAAACAAAAAAACACATGTCAACAATATCACGTTTTCATTGAAGATTTTTGACACAAACGAACTATAAATCATATACATAAACCCTTAACATAATAACCAGCTCAAGAGAGCGAGTGCAAGAGATTGGAATCCTAAACACACCTTAAGTGAATAGGACAAGCAAATACACGGGGAAAAGAGGAAGATCTCACAGCGAGGAGACTCTTTGCACCGACAAGAAAGAAACGAGGAGAAGAAAATGGAAAAAATGGTTGAAATGCGTCTAGGTTGAGAGAAAATGGTCAACAACTCGTTGCAACGAGATTTGTGTTTCGCCGCAACGAATATATTCCACTTCGGGTAATTTTACTTGATGTAGAACTTGTTTGCCGTTCCATAGTACAAATCTTGCCAAGACGATATTATTTTGAAACTTAATCCGACATCAGGTTATATGTCCCGTTATGGGACACTTCACACCGTGGAGGATGTAAAGCTTAGTCGTGGCGAAGTTGTCCAACATTGGATATAAACGATTTACAACCTAGACAAAATGCATGAACATGTAATCTCTTTAAATTCAACTATGACAATTATTTAAACTCGCTACCATCCTTTGAATTTTCAAGCCTAGTTTCCCATCCCAACAAGTCGGCTACACGTGGCCTTGAATATGAGCAATCACGATAGTTTCTACCACTTAAGCCTATTTCTTTGATTTAGTGTGTGAGTACTATTAAAATCATGACTCAATAATTAAGGAAATGAGAAAGAAAAATAATGAATTTGGGCTAAACCCTAAATTTGTCACTATTAAAATAGATAGTTTTGTATTGCTATAACTATTTAATCCTAAAATTTAAGGTGTACACCACTTTTCATAACTACGAGTCTCAAACTTGACTTATACCTAACCACGTCAACTCGTAATCAATATACGAACACCATTTAATAAGTTTAACAAAAAAAAAACAACTGGTAAAATGAGAGGGTAACCAAATGTTTGAGTAAATTTCATATAATGTATTTTTAAAAAAACTTAGTGTTTTGCTTATAAGGGCATTTTCGTTCCTTTTTGTCCCAAGTCCATTTTTGGATTAAATTAAAAAGATGGTCTAATGTGGTTTCACAAAATAAAATTTCTCTATAGTAATCTGTATTAAAAATGCCTGAGCCGCCATAAATTATTGGAACCTACGAATCGGAACTTCTTATAAAATTTGAGGTCTTTGTGTTTAATAATCAGCCGAAGTTAAGTAGACTTGAAAATACCTCACTTTTTTTTTGTTAATTTTGTGTAAATAGGCAGTCCAAATGATTTACACACAAAAAAAAATCTAAAATAAACGAAAACACTTAAACATATCATATTTAGCTGATTTTACAATTTAAAATTTAATAGTTTAACATTAATTGAGAACAAATTGAAAGTCAATAATTGTTTAACCGCTAAACAAAAAATTAAAACTCTGAAAATCAAACTTACAAATATATTTCATATCATGTGGAACAAAAGAACAAATAGGTAATAAAATAGAAATTCGATTAAGCGTGCTTACTAGTGTATGACGTATCAAGTTTAGACCAATGTTTACACTTCTATCTAAAAATGAACTTTTGATAAAAAAAAAAAACAAAATACCTGTATAAGCAATATACTTAATATTTTAAAAAATTTCTAAGAGATTTACTTAAAAATTTGGTCATTTATCATTTGTTTTTAAAAAAATTATTGTAAAAACTTATTAAATGTTGTTAACACTTTGATACTTCATATACTAGGAAGCTCAACTAATGAAATTTCTTTATTAAAAACTCACTAAATTAATATCACGTAAGTTTGATTATTTACAAAAGAACACAATAACTTAATATGACATAATCAATTTAACTTACTTACAAAAAATTAACAAAAGATTTCTTATTTCTTAATTCGTGATATTTTGATAGTTTACTGCATTTTGTATAATTGATGTTCCCAGGTGCTAACCTCTTTTTCTATTTGTGTACGTGAGTTTAACATAGAGAGGTACATTCTAACTTCATGCTGCTACAATCTTACTACAATTTGAAGAATAAGAAAACGTAGTGTTTCAAGCACCAAATACGTTACAAACAAGATCGTTGTAAAGTCATAGTGAAACCTTCCTCAACTTTAATGGATGACATCAACACTGAAATGTTTTTCCCTTGCGAAATCTGTGACTCAAATCCTAAAAAAATATTAAATATCATCATTCAATGACATAATTTGGCGCAACTGCTAATATTCTATCGTTTCTAGATACTAAAGGTGGCTGTCCTTCGCCTTCCCCGGCCTCTGATTGCCTTCCGTCATCTACAACTATTAAATGGCCCTCTCTCCGAATCAAACTCTGCGACAACATTTGATTTCAAGTTAGTACACTTTTAAACACATGTAACAATTTTCTTTGGCAGATTAGAAAATGTTAGCACCTCAATGATTGCTTTGATTTTGGATACTTCACTGGCAGCCTCTTCCATGGAGCTGTACTTGTTTTTCTCATTTTGTTGACCAACATACCACTGAATCAAGTCTCTCTGCCTCATTCCAGCCAGCCCAGTCCCTACAAAAAGTAACCACATTGATTATAAACCTTTGACGACTTCTTTGTTTCTTCTTCGTCCTAATGGAAAGCTCAAAACACTTGATACGCAACATGTCATGTAGGTTGAAGTCAAGGTTACCTTCTCGTGTGATTGTTTCTTCGTGTTGTCTAAGGCGCATAACAAGAGCTTGTGTGACCCTTTGGAAGTACTCGTCAGTTATAACAAGTTTCTTGCTTTGTTGGGTTGTGGATGTCCCGTCCTTTTCTGCCTCTGAGTATTATCAGAATCAATCAAGGTTAGAGAGAGAGAATAATTAGACTATAATGGTTTATAGTAAAAAAATGTGATTAGATTCACCATGGTTTCCAGGAGCTGGTTCAGAGCCTGGATTACTCGGTTCTTGATCTCCTTGATCAGCACTTCCATTTTGGTGGTTTAAATCCCCATCGTCACCATTACTAGGATTTTCTTCTTGGAACTCAGACAAATCTATCTCACTGGATTCAACACTGCATGAAAAGAATATACAAAGCCATTATAGCTCCCTCGGAAAATAAGAGTCAGGAAGATGAACAAAACGACAGAAAAAAAATACACTTGCCTGATTATGGATGTCTTTAACAACCTCACTGCTAAACGGACATGACGTTCTAGAATCTGTAAAAATAAAACACGTGGGTCATCAGCAAAACGTGAGGAAATGGTACAACAATTTGCTAGGTATATCTCGGGGTACCTGACTATCCATATGACTTCTTGCAACTGCTTCTGAAAGTCTGATTAATGCCTCCAGCTGTCTAACAGTCATGCGATAGGCAACCCTACTCCCGGGAGCTGTATCACTTCTACGAAGAGTAACATAGGACTCGACCAACATTTTCCTAGCTTCCAAGCTTAGCTGCATTTGGTAGCCAAAACAAGATAAAATTAATTTTGAATTAGATGATATATTTAAGAAGTTCGATAAAGGCTGTAGAGTAAACCTTGGGTTTTAGAGTTTTAGCATAAGCTATGTAACGCTTTAATTGTGCAGTTGTGAAAGCGGGACTAAGCGCCGCTTCACGCTTCTGGTGTACTCTCACAATATGATGGGCAATGTGGTAATCGGTTTGATCGTCTGGGTCATCAATCATGACATATACCAGATCAAACCTCGAAAGAATAGCAGGAGGCAGAGCCACATTATACTGTAAAAATAAGCACACTCAAACGATTAGAAAACATGTAATACAAAACCCCAATTTCTAGCAAGTAGCAAGTTATAACTAGTTTTCCTTCACAATGGAAAACTAATAAATGGATGTACGATTAAAAGTTCTAGATTTTCAAAACAGTTTGTAGGATATCTTTACTTTGAGGGGTTTAGACTTGTCATAGCGTCCTCCGGCAGGATTGGCTGCTGCTAGAATTGATGTCCGTGCATTAAGTGTAGCTTGTATTCCTGCTTTGGTAATACTTATAGTTTGCTGTTCCATGGCTTCGTGAATCGCGACCTTCAAACCCATTTTACGTATCAGATTACATGAGCCGCTTTATATACAATGTCTGATAACTAGCTTATAAATATAAACATGGAGGATTACCTGGTCTCTAATGTCCATCTTGTCAAATTCATCGATGCAACATATGCCATTGTCTGCTAGCATCAGCGCACCAGCCTAAAATATTGAGAAGTGAATATGTTACATGAATAACTGTATTACAATAGTATCAACGGCTAGGAGCGATGATTTCAAAAGAGGTTATGTACATGGGGATTTAAGATTACGGAGTTTCAAACTTTAATATCCTACCTCTATGCAAAATTCTCCAGTTTCAGGTTCTTTGGCTACAGTAGCGGTTAACCCAGCAGCTGAAGAAGATTTTCCAGATGTGTATACAGATCTTGGAACTATGCCTGAAGCGTATCTGTAGCATAAAAACCACTTGATGAATTTGTACAAATAAGATAACTATGTACACGAAGATGCTAAGTAAAAGGCTCGTACTTAAGGAACTGAGACTTTGCACAACTAGGATCACCGACAATACAAACATTAATGTCCCCTCTTAAGTTGATGCCTTCATGAGTTACTTTGTGGATACCCCCAATTAGCATAAGCATGATAGCTCGCTTGATATCTTGGTGTCCAAAGACTGTTGGGGCAACACTATCGACAAGCTTGTTTAAAAAGTCGGGCGTGTTCCTCATTTTCTGAAGTTCATTAAGCTCTTCCTCCTGTTGGTGTCATTAATTATAGAAGTCATAAATACAGGTAAATACAGAAGTAGGTTGATCTTTAATGATCGTGCAAATTAAGAAAGGTTTCAAAACTAGTGGAAAATCAAGGATGAAGTGCCGTAAATATTAAGATAAAAAGAAAGCACAATAGGAGCTAACAGTGAATTGCTGGTTCTCATCTTCCTCAGAATCCTTCTTTCTGTTTCGTATATCACTATCCTTTCTACCGTCACAAATCTGAATGAAGCAAACATGCGACAAGTGTTAGTTAAATACTCGTGAAAAATGGGAGTGGAGTACACCAATACGATACCTGAACAGAGTTGGCAATAAACGCAAGCTTGTAAGAGAGGTCTCTGACTCCTAATCCTCGAAGGCCTCTCACACCTTCGTGACCAACAGAAGAATTCTTTTGCTGACTTGCTTCACGACGCGTTTCCGATCTCTCTCCAGGGGCAGCTAATGCCATGATGTCAGGTATAACAACCACTGTCCCCGTGAAGATGACACTAGATTCAAGAAAGCACACAACACCATGCTTAACTACCATTCAGATGGAAGAAAGATGACATGAACGAGGACTGGCTTGTTAAGAGTCAGAGTGAGAGAATATCTTACGTGTCACCAGCCCTTGCCTTTTCCACAATCTCATGGCGGAGAATGATGTCCAATGATCTTGGAAGTGAACCCGCTGGTATCTCCTTCGAAGTCTCTTGCATCCGTACCCTCTGCCAATCTGCAAATTTGCTGTCTTGCCGAAGCAAAACCCATTTATTTCTGTTGGCACAAGTCGCATTCACACATATTGTTGGCTGAAAAACAGGCAGTACTACATGTTACAATTGAAATTCGTACGGGAAAAAGTAATCTATTTTGAAATTCAAGATATGCACCTCGGTGTACTTAAATTGCTGCTCAACATTCTTGATGACTCCTCCGCATTCCAAACACTTAAAAGTCCCTTGTAGAAGCTCAGGGCGAACTTCACTTGTCCTCGTCACGACTCCGGTAACCGACACGAGTTTACCGATTTCAGCTGTTGCTAGTTCCCTGAGCCTGCAACACATGGTAACAAATGGTTAGTCACCTGTGCTTCCTCGTTATAAAGCATCTGATAACTCACTCAAGTATAAATCTACCGACAGGCTTAATATTCCAAGTGAACCATTACGCTGATGACTACATTAAAGTCTCTCCTGAATTGGGGATAATTATGGTACTAGCTTGTGAGTGGCAAGACCTCTTATCTTTTGTTACTAATTAAAAATTGGTACAGAAATGTGACCCCATAACTAAGAGGATAATTGGAATAGTTCTAACAAGAAATACGCTTTAATAACGTAGAAGCTGAATATATCCATACCCATTATAATTTGTGACAAAAGAACGCAAACAAGATCTCAAAAGAGTTGGGTAAATCAATAATTTAACCTTTTGCAGGCTGGAAGATTGAAGAAGGCGAGGTTGATATCCTTGTTAGGGTTATCGTCTGAGATGAAAGTAGGCTTCTGATCCATGACGAATCTCTTACACGCGTTCTTCAAGTAAGGCTCGAATCTCAAGAACTCGTCGGAGACGGCTTTCTGAAGCACGTCACTGAAGCTCATGATGTGAGAGAAGTCGATGAACATCGTGTTCGACTCGTTCTCTCTCATCAACTCGATCTCCGAGTCGTACCACAACTCCCCAGAGACCCTACAGCTGTTCAATTCGGCGGAATTTCAGGGCGAAGAAACATACCAAAACGAATCAAATTGACTAATGATGAGCTAAATGTAAAGAATACCCTTTGAGGAATTCGAGGAAAGTTTCCTCCACTTGTACGGCCTTCTCGTCTTCCATGTATCCATTGCTTCCAAAAGCCTCCATGGCTTCTACTCCGTGGCGGTAACTTTTTTCTTTTTCTTTTTCGTTGCTAGATTATTTTGGGTGATTAAGGGTTTCGCATTGCAGTCCGATGGAATTCATTTCCGGTCCTTGACCTTTTCAGCGGCAATACTAACACGTTTCCCGCCAAATTAAATGGGCCTTTGGGCTTTCCTTTGTTATCCCGCCAAATTAAATTTCGATATCTTCTGCCAGGTTCGGCTGGTTTGGTCTTGGGCTTAGATATTTTGAACGAAGAGAAAAAAAGTGTATTTGAGGATAAGAGTGACAATAGAGACTACTAATACCAACTAATGCATTTTCTAAAAAAAAAAAAAAAAAAAACCAACCAATGCAAATTACATATCTCTAAAATAGTTAAGCTTTCTTATAATCTTAGTTAATTAGGTAAAATTTGTAAAAAATAAATAACAAATCAATAACATTTTTAAGAAAATGTTTATATAGAAGATCAAAATTAATAATGAGAAAATTCTCATTCTGCCACCATTACTAATCCTCTTTCCCTAAATCCACCAAAAGTGAAATCCTTCCCAAAATACAAGTCTTTTGGAGTTGAAAAGACCTTTTACCCTTAAAAAAAAATACTTACATTTTCACCCTTCAAAAGGGGAACCGGCTAAAAAGAGAAAATGTAAAAAAAAAAAAAAAAAATTAATCAGCAAACTCCCTATAGCCGGTCTATTAGCTCTAACTTTTCACCTCTCTCCCCTTCTCTCTTACATTCTCTCTCTTCTTGTCTTTTCACCTTCTCTATTTTCTTCTTCAACACTCAACCTTCTTGAATGTGGGTTTATTCAGGCTGAAAGCTTCATGAGTCAAACAAATCTTCATCTCCAACAACACTTAACGAAAGCTTCATCTCCGACGACAACACTCACCCAAACATTCATCTCCGGCAACACTCCATTCCTCCCGTTGTCGGACGTCTCAGAGTCATCTCCAGTCCATCTCCGACGTCTCCGACGCAGGTCCTCTCCTTCTCCGACGAGTTTAGCTTATTCTCGTTATCTACAATATTGTCTACAAAAATTTACAGAGTCTACAATGTCGTCTACAAAAACTTACAGAGTCTACAATGTCGTCTACAAAACTGTAACAGACTCTACAATATCGTCTACAAAACTGTAACAGAGTCTACAATATCGTCTACAAAATTATAACAGAGTCTACAATGTCGTCTATATTGTAGACGTTATTGTAGACATATTTGTAGACGTTAGTGTAGACAAATTTGTAGACGTTATTGTAGACATATTTGTAGACGTTAGTGTAGACAGATTTGTAGACATTAATGTAGACAGATTTGTAGACGTTAGTGTAGACTTCAGTGTAGACATTCCTGGTTATTGTAGACGTTATTATAGACGCTGCTGTAGACAAAATTGAATACGTTAGTGCTTAATGTAAAATTGATTTTGGAGTTGTTGATGCAGATATGGGGGAAATATATTTGTTATTCAAGCATGGTGGATCTTGGATTGATATTGGTCGGTATCACGAGAAAAAATCATTCGGAATTGTGGTGTCGGAAGATATAAATTTTGCTAGTTTGAAGCAAGAAATTTACGAGTATTTAGGCAAACCACCACCCGGTCATACAATTAGCATTGCGTACATCATGAACGGTGCTCTTGAACCAGTTGAGATAACCAACGATAAGACGTTGAAAGGTTACTTATATTTGAGGAGAACGATGAAAGATAACTTGGAGAAATATCAACTGATATTGGAAGTGAAAGAAACATCATCGGTGCTTAATTCTGTAGGATATGTTGGACATGAATATAGACCATTTTTTCCAACGCCATCGATATCCGAAGAAGAGCGGGGTACGTTTCCTTCCGGTACGATTGGTTTGGAGGATTTTACGTTGTTCGAGTCAAGACAACGGCTTCCATCTTCCCCTCGGTTGCGACCGCGAACACATCAATCTCCACCACCACGATCTCCACGAACACATCAATCTCCACCACCACCACAATCTCCACCACCACCGCGATCCCCACAGCCATCTCCTCCGAGATCTCCACCACCACAATCTCCACCTCCGCAATCATCAAACTTCTCTCCTCCACCTTGTCGTGAAGCAAGTCCACCACCATCACCCTATGTCGCAAGTTCCTCTACTACGACCGGTGATAAGAGTAATGAAACATTTATTTTGGATAGTAATTCCCCACTGTTTATTAAGCGTCACGCACAATACGCGAATAAAAAAAGTCTACAAAAGTACTTGATGTTGTTCGCCATAAACAAGAACTTTACATACAAGACAAAGAATTCGGACAAAGATTCGTTGCACGTCATTTGTCTAGGAGAACGTTGTAAATGGGCTGTTCGAGCTGTGAGAAAAGCACCATCGCCTATATTTCAAATTCGAAGGTACACTTTTTTTTTGTCTAAGTTGTTCTTGCATTCTAGACATTACAATCTACATTAACGTCTATTGTAGACTGAGGTTGTCAACTGTAGACGCAATTGTAGACTTCTAGTTTACATCCGATTACATCCTACAAATTACTGTCTACAATAACGTCCTATGTAGACTGCACTTAGTATACTGTAGACGCAATTGTAGACTTCAAAGCTCAGACCCGATTACCAACTTAAAATTACCGTCAACAATATCGTCTACTGTAGACTGCACTGAGTATACTGTAGACTGGATTGTAGACTGTAATATTTCCAACTCCATCTAGTCTAAGCGTTCAATTTCAATGTTTCAGGTTTGATGATGAGCACAGTTGTCCCCTAAACGTAAGGCATGGACGCCATCCGCAAGCCACGAGCTCTTTAATTGGGGAGGTTGTGAAACATAAGTGCATTGATCCAAGCGTTGGTATGTGTAGACCAAAAGAGATAATGAATTACATGCAAATGGATTATGGGGTGTCCATGTCTTACAAAAAAGCTTGGTTGTCGAGAGAGAAAGCTTTGAAATCGCTTTATGGCAGCTCTGAAGAATCATACGCGTTCTTGCCTAAGCTAAGGTACATGATCGAGACTAAAAATCCAGGTTCTTATTTTGACCTCGTCACCAGCGAGGGTGGTGTATTTGTTAGCTTTTTCATGTCACTAGGCCCATGGAGAACGGGCTGGAAGTATGTACGTCCGGTTATTGTGGTAGATGCTACTCATTTGAAAAATTATTACAAAGGAACGTTGTACACTGCTTGTGGGATGGATGGGAACAAGCAAATTTTTCCATTAGCCTACTCCATTGGTCCCTCAGAATCAAACGAGGCCTGGATTTACTTCTTGTCCAAATTGAAGGACGCAACTGGAGAGCGGGAGGAGCAAGTTTTTGTATCGGATAGACATGCTGGCATAATCAATGGTGTGAAGACAGTCTTTCCGAATTGTGATCATGGGTTCTGTATGTTCCACTTACACGGTAATTTGAAGACTGCTTTTAAAGGGATTACAAAGGAGGTGAAGTGGAAATTCTACGGCGCTGCGAAAGCATACACCCAACGAGAGTTTGAAAGTTTCATGGTCATGTTGGATAATGAAAATCCTGAAATACGTCGATATTTAGCCAATGAAGTTGGTTACCAAAGATGGGCTAGAAGTATGTTTAGAGAAAAGCGCTATGGTATCATGACGAACAACAACGCGGAGTCGTTAAATGCGTTGAATGTTAAGGTGAGACAATTCCCTGTTTCTAAGTTGATGGATTGGTTGAGAGAGAGAAGTATGAAATGGTTTTATGAACGTCGAGAAGTCGCTGCGAAAACCCAAACACTGCTTACGAAAACATACCAACAACGAGCAGACAAATACAACTCCTACGCTGTGCGTATGATGGTAAGTTATGGCTGAATACAACTCCCTTAATTCTGAAATGTAGACCTACTTGTAGACGGAATTGTGAATTGTAGACCAGATTGTAGACTGAATGTAGACATAATTCTGAATTGTAGACCGGATTGTAGACTGAATTGTAGACATAATTCTGAATTGTAGACAGGATTGTAGACTGATTTGTTGACATAATTCTGAATTGTAGACCGGATTGTAGACTGAATTGTAGACATAATTCTGAATTGTAGACAGGATTGTAGACTGAATTGTAGACATAATTCTGAATTGTAGATCGGATTGTAGACTGAATTGTAGACATAATTCTGACTTGTAGACAGGATTTTCAACTGAATTGTAGACATAGTTCTGAATTGTAGACATAATTATAGACGGAATTGTAGACATAATTCAGAATTGTATACCGATTTGTAGACTTATTTGTAGACTACATTGAACTCTTTGCAGTTAACTTTTGTTGTTCGTGTACCTAATAGGTAAGGCCATCTTCGGTCGAAGAGTTTGAAGTCGTGGACAGAGATGGAACTGTTTTTGCAGTTAATTTGGAGAATAGTACATGCTCTTGTCGACGATGGGAGATTCACAATTTCATTTGCCCACATGGAATCGCTGCATGTCGAGTTCGTAATCGTCCTGTAGAGCCACATATATCAAAGTATTATACTACAGAATATTGGAGGGCTACATACGAAGGTGTACATCATCCTCATGGCGATGTATCAAGTTGGGATATTCCTCAAGAGATAGAGAATATCAAAGTTCTTCCCCCGACACACAAAGCTCGTGCTGCTGGTCGGCCAAAAAAGAGGAGAATACTCTCACAAGGTGAAGACGCTACGCGGCGCAAGTGCAGACGTTGCGGTGCGATAGGTCATAATCGTCAAACATGCAATAGTGCTACTCCTTTATTTCGAGGATGAGATAATGTGTACAATTCTGTTTACAAATATGTCTACAATTCTGTCTACAAATATGTCTACAATTTTGTCTACAAAAATGTCTACAATTCTGTCTACAATTCTGTCTACAAATATGTCTACAATTTTGTCTACAAATATGTCTACAATTCTGTCTACCAAATATTATAAAATTATGTCTACAAAGCTGTCTACAATTCAATTGTTCAAGAGAAAATTTACAATAGAGAGTCAGTCTGTCTACAAAGTTGTTCCCACTTACACATACATATCCCAACATACACATACATATCCCAAAAATAGAAGAGAAATAGTTTCCAATTAACAACTATACATTCGAACATACAAATAGTCAGTCTACAAATCTAATTTTCAACATCCGAATTCGCACGTTTCGCGAACTTCAACCATCCGTGTTGAAACAAATCAATGCATAACTGTTGACGGTAGTCGGGTATGTTTTCTTGACAAACTCGTGTAACTGATTGGCCGTGGACCATATAATCCATGGCCTTAACCACAAACATGCCACAATCCCCGCTGTTCACATGAAGAAACAAACATATTTAATAAAAAAGAATACCATTGCATACTAAATTCGTATTAGTCAAAATAAATACGTACCCGTTATTTTGTTGAGGCATCATTTGCATGAAGTTGACCTTCAACGGCGCGGAGCTGCTATCTTCAATCCCTAAATGCTCGAAAACATTTAGGTATGACAGAATTACTGGGATGAAGGCAGCCCAAACCTCGACCTTGCGAACAGTGACAGCCTTGTGGTACTTGTTGTCGGATAGAGAGTCGTACACAGTCAACGATCTATCCGCAATGTTCACAACCACAAGATACCAATGACCGATGTCAGACATACATATAGGCATGTAAATGTCTTTCACATTAACCCATGGCCACGTATAGCGCATTGACTTATTGGTTGCCGTCACGTAGTCAATCACCCGTGCATGTTGGCTCCAGTCGAACTCGTCTTTATTCGCCGTCCCCATCCAGGCTGTATAGCTCTGCTCAAGGTAGGACGCGAAATGACAGGTCATGATAGTGAAAGACGTGTCCAGCTCGCCAAACCACCTCTTCTTCCGAAGGTAGTACGAAACGACGTCAATATGCTGTCAATATACAATCATGTCTACAATTAAGTCTACAAATCAATCTACAATCAGGTCTACAATCAAGTCTACAATAAGTGCTACAATTAAGTCTACAATCAGGTCTACAATCCAGTCTACAATCAGGTCTACAATCAGGTCTACAATCAAGTCTACAATCAGGTCTACAATCAAGTCTACAATCAAGTCTACAATCAGGTCTACAATCAAGTCTACAATCAAGTCTACAATCAGGTCTACAATCAAGTCTACAATAAGTGCTACAATTAAGTCTACAATCAGGTCTACAATCAAGTCTACAATCAAGTCTACAATCAGGTCTACAATTCAATCTACAGTCAGGTCTACAATCAAGTCTACCAGTCTACAATTCAATCTACAGTCAGGTCTACAATACGATCTACAATCCAATCAACAATTCAATATCAAGTCTACATTCAAGTCTAAAATACGTACCTCATCTGACAACCATTGCTCCGATTCTCATAACGTGTAGAAGAAGGTTTTCGAAAACACGTCAACCACGTTGAAACTCCATTTCCCAGGTAAGCTCTCCTCGTATTTCTTGAACCAATGCCCTTCTGCATTTTTTTTCCTAAGCTTGTCAAGCTTCATCCAAGATCTCATGATATTGGCTTCTTCGTGAGTAGGGGAAGTACACGGTAGAGAGAGCGGATGTTTGAGGGGCTTTTTCATTTTATTCATGAAATATTTGTAGATCGGATGGGGAGGGGATGGAGTGTATCTACTCGGGGACCGAGTTATCCGGGATGGTCGGACTGAATCATCTTGTATGACGATGGGCTGCGACATAGACGGGGCTGAGTCATCGTATACGACGATGGCCTGCGATGGCGTTGTTGCTGCAGGTGTTTCTTTGCTTGAGCAGGATTGGCTCTCTACGTCGGGTACGACATAGTATTTGTCCAACGACGCTATCTGCGTATCTGTAAGCCATTTGCTGGATTCATAACTCTCGGCTGAACCAGGTCCTACATTCAAAAATTTAATCAATTTCAACACATATGACTCTTCAAATAAATATAAGAGAAATCAAATAAGTACCTTCGTTTTCTGGGGCCTCTTTTTCTCCTTCGTCTTCTTCGTTGTTTTTATCTTCTGTGTCTTCGTTTTTCTCTTCCTTGTCTTCTGTGCTCTCTTCCTTTTCTTCATTTTGCTCGTCATTGCCTTCTTTTCTCAGGACCTGGTCGTCTTCGTCGTCTTTGTCTTCTTCTATCTCTTTCTCTTCTTCTTTCTCTTTCTCTTCTTCATCTTCTTTCTCTTCTTCATCTTCTTTATCTTCTTCTTCTTGAACCACAACTGGTTCATTGGGTCGGGGGTTCGCCACCGGAAACTGGTCACGGATAGTTTGTTTAAACTCTTCAAACATTTGCTTCATTTCTAACTTGAAGCTTGTCCATTCTCCCTTCAAATTTTTGACTGTTTCTTCAACAGTCTTCAACCGAGCCTGCAAGAGTTAGTCAACTAATCAATCTACAATTCAGTCTACAATTTAGTCTACAATCAAGTCTACAATTCAGTCTACAATTTAGTCTACAATTAACTCTACATTTCAGTCTAAAATCAGGTCTACAATTTAGTCTACAATCAGGTCTACAATTCAGTCTACAATTTAGTCTACAATTAACTCTACATTTCAGTCTAAAATCAGGTCTACACTTTAGTCTACAATCAGGTCTACAATTCAGTCTACAATTTAGTCGACAATTAACTCTACATTTCAGTCTAAATCAGGTCTACACTTTAGTCTACAATCAGGTCTACAATAAGGTCTACAAAACAATCTACATTTCAGTCTAAAATTCAAGCAACAAGTCGTTCTATATACTTACATCCGAATGGGTATCGGTGATGGACTCGGTCGATGTCGGGGTACGTGTTGTCGGGGTAGGTGTTCTCGGGGTTTTTGGGTCTGGGGCTACAAATTCTCGAGCCGAGACCTGCAAAACAAATCAATCATATTGAGTACATAAACATAATCATTAAAGTTACAAACTCACGAGATATACCTCAGGTGCGCCGCAAAGGTTGTGGAAGGGGAATTTCGGATTTTGAAAATTCGTTTTGTGGAAGGCGTCTCCCACAACGGCCAACCCCGTCTTCGACTGCCGCATAAGTGGTTGCTCGGAGGTCGAGACCCTCTCGCAATGATGAAGCGTGGTCAATATGGGCATCGTCTCGTACGCCCAGATCTGAAGCGGGTACAAAAAAGAGGGGAAGTTGATTTTCCCCTTTGACCCCTCCTTCCCAGCGGAATTCTTAACGAACTTCCGGGCAGCGTCTAGGAAATACTTCCACACCACGTTCCCCCACGGGTGCGAGTTGAAATCGTCAATATGGTCAACCAACTTCACGAACGTCCAATCAGGAATGTTGGTATGACCGGGTGCGGAAAGTAAAACGCTTATCAAAAAATGAACGAGCTTGAACTTCACTCGCTTCTCGATATCCCATGCTGCCGTAATCTGTAGGAAGGCAGCCAAGCCGGCTCGGGACTTCACGGTCCCATTCATGCTGACGTCGGAGTAGACTCCACCCTCGACGACGTCACAAACCGGGGGAACGTAGTTATCCACTACTCGGAGACCGGTTATATCCGCAAATTGTTTAATTGTGAACCCCCTGGGCAAGCCGCCGATCTCCATCTGTAGGAAGTTGTCGTTCTCTACCCCGTCGAAAGTTCCAACCCTCGAGAGAAGGTTGTTTATGATCCGTGACGACCGAATCACCTTCGGGAGGTTCAAGAATTGCCCGAAACATGATTTTCCGAAGAGAGCCTTCTCCTCTTCGGACAATGCCACCTCGGTCTCAAATTTTTCAAACGAACCATAAAAACTAAATTTATGGTCCGCTATACATTCTTCTTTTATGGCCCGAGTCCATCCCTGAAAATAAGTAAATAAATCAGGTCTACAATCAGGTCTACAGGTCTACAATCAGGTCTACAATCAGGCCGAAAATCAAGTCTACATTTAACATCAGGGATACATATAAGGTCTACAATCAGGTCTACAATCCTACAATCAGGTCTACAATCAGGTTTAAAATCAGGTTTACAATCAGGACCAAAATCAGGCTACAAATCAGGTCTACAATCGGGTCTACAATCGGAACCAAAATCAGGCTATAAATCAGGTCTACAATCAGGTCTACAATCAGTTCTACAATCAGGTTTAAAATCAGGTTTACAATCAGGACCAAAATCAGGCTACAAATCAGGTCTACAATCGGGTCTACAATCGGAACCAAAATCAGGCTATAAATCAGGTCTACAATCGGGTCTACAATCGGGTCTACATTTTAAATCAGGTCTACAATCAGGTCTACATTTTAAATCAGGTCTACAATCAGGTCTACATTTTATATCAGGTCTACAAAAATGATCCACATAACAGTCCACAAAATTGTATACATCTCAAACATACCTTCAGGTACACGTTCCCTGCTTTTTGAGGACGTTTTGGGTTTGTCTTTACAAAATCAGAGTCCGAAGACTCAGCTATGCAAGGTCGTTTTGGTTTTTCAGACGGTATGCGAATGGACTTCCTTTTTTTTATCTTTTTTCTTCGAAGGCTCTACGTGACCAGCTACCGGCACAGCTCGAGATTTCACCCTCTCGCTTGTACGTTTCTTCTCCATTTTGATTACCTGTTACAATATCTATGAGAAGCTGCAAATAACCCCTTGCAAAACCGAAAACAAGACGACGAACACCACGACGAACACCACGAACTCGAACCCAAACCCTCGCACGAAGATACGAACCCGAACCCAAACCCACGCACGAGAAGACGAACCCAAACCCAAACCCATGCACGAGAAGACGAACCCAAAATCAAAACCCTCCCCCGAACCCAAACCCCAACCCAAACCCACGCACGAGAATACGAACCCGAAACCAAACCCTCGCACGAAGATACGTACCCGAACCCAAACTCACGCACGAGAAGACAAACCCGAACCCAAACCCTCACACGACGAACCCAAACCCTCGCACGAACCCAAACCCGAACCACCAAACCCTCACACGACGAACCCAAACCCTCGCACGAACCCAAACCCTCGCACGAACCCAAACCCGAACCACCAAACCCCCGAACCCAAACCACCAAAACCCCCGAGCCCCAAACACCCAAACCCCCGAGCCCCAAACACCAAAACCCAAAGAAATCGCGAAGTTCTTACCTGAGAAGTGAAGTGAAGAGTCAACGGCGGGAGAGAGAATAAGCGGGATAAGCGGGGGAGAGAGAGAGAGAGAGGTGGGATAAGCGGGGGAGAGAGAGAGAGGTGGATACGCGGGGGAGAGAGAGAGAGAGGTGGGATAAGCGGCGGAGAGAGAGAGAGAGAGAGGTGGGATACGCGGGGAGAGAGAGAGAGAGAGGTGGGAAGTGGGAACGGTGGGAATGGGATACGCGGGTAGAGAGAGAGAGAGAGAAGAGACTTGAGAATGAGATGGGAGGGAAAATTGAAAAAGAAAGGAAGAGGGAACCGGTTACAAACAAGTAAAAAAAAGAGGGACTAAATTTGAAAGAAATATTTAATGTCAAGGGTATTAGGTCATTTGTACTGGCAGATTGGGAAAAATTTATTTTTAGAGGATTTAGGGAAAATGGGTTAGTAAAAGTGGCAAAATGGGCAATTTCTCATTAATAATCGCATATTATTTCCATAAATGCGCTCACTAATGTTCATGTCCTTCAAGTACTATAATATCATGAAAATACGAGTTATTATTATCAATAACATTTAATATTAAATAGGAATCTAATAACTACATAATAACCTGAATATAAGATAATGAAATCTAGAAATATTTGACTAACCAAACTTTAACAAGAATAAATAAAATTAAATAAAGAGTGAGATTAGACATGAGAAAACAAGAGTTTGTTTGGCTTTTCTATATTTTTTTAATTGGGATTTCTAAATTGTTGATATCAACTTAATTATGTAGTTATGTTAATTGAGTTTAGTAATTTTATCGCTAATGTTTATTTTTACTTGAGGGGTTTCAAAAAATATGTGTGGTAGTGGGGTAAAATTATGTTTTTATGTGTAATAAATTTTTATTACGAAATATATGTGTCAAACGACAAAAAAAGTCTTTGATAAAGATTTGCAAATGCGGTATATTGCTGTCGATTGCGATATTATACAGAATTTAATACCACATGGATATATTTTGGTATATTACGGTCAAATTTTGATAAAGACTTTTTCGTCTTTTGACACATATATTTCGTATTAAAATTTTATTACATCAAATGAAACATATATACCGGAACATCAAATTGATGCGAAAAAACGAGCTGAAAAAATGACTTGCAAAAAAACATTAAAAAAATTCGTCTTTTACCCACTAAAAAATGAGTCATCAAGTGTTTTAACATTAAAATATTTCATATATTGACGATGATGTGTTTCGACGTCGAGTCATTATGGATCAATCAAATTTGTCCTTGTTATGATTAGACGGAGCTAAAACTTTGTATTTAGGGACTAAAATAAAATAAATATTAATGGAATGTTAATGTGTAAATTTTCAAAGTATAAAAATGAAATAAATAAATAATTCTGACTGAAAAATGTAGTTTCTTCAAGAGACTTAAGCCGAAACATGATCACGTCGGATTAGAGTGATCCGCATGGTCTTCCTACGCATTTTGGTTTTCCAATAAACTATTGTTTAATGCCCAATCCTTTATGTTAGGGCAGAGGCTCATCATATCTAAGCACATACGTATACGAACAAAATGTAGGATAAACGTGATGTTATGACTTTAGTAGGCATCAGTTTCGCCGCCTCTTTGTTCTTTTTATTATATTATTATATGCGTTGAGAGAATTCTTTATCCACTTTGTAGATATCGGGTTGTGAAAGTTGAGCTAAATAAGTCTATTCGGGATTCATTTCGGACTGAATGAGTGGTTGTATGTTTGAACTGTGGGTGGCCATGAAATTCGAGATATCGGGGGAACGTATTTCGTATTGAAAGGGTATGCCGTGTCTTCGTTATCTTGAAAATAATTCAACCAATTTTTTTCAAATTGGTGAACTTATAGATCTTGTGAACATCTTCCCTTACGACATCGACCTCGATTTTGGGATGAGAAAGTCATTGAAAAAAAAGAGTTAAAACTTTAAAACGAGAATGAGAGAGTTGAGAATGAAACAATGAAGAGAATGAGAGAATGGAGAGACTTGTAGAGAGAATGATAGAATTATATTGAGAATGGGGTGAAAATATTATTAGGGGGAGAGGTTTATATAGATTATACGAAAAGAGTTGAAATAAAATCGAGTTCTAACTGTTGGGTGGATTCAAACGGTAATAAACAAATACTTTCTTAGTGCCATTCGATTTCAAATCCGACTGGTCTTATTTAAAAAAAAAATAATTAAAACGTTAACGGACCGGACCGTCCGATCTATTTGGACACACTACCGGATCGGAATGGTCTGGTCCGTTTGGGTTAACGGACCCATGCAGTCCGTTAAGAAGTTATCGGACCGGACGGACCAGGTCCAGTCCGGTAAACCAGCTTTACTACAGATATAGTCTGCTTTTAGGTAAGCTAACTAAAAATGAGTTTAAAATCCTCAAATTTTGTGTAAAAGAAAGAGACCAAATGTTAAGAAAAAAATGCCTAAAATTTTAAAGTTTAAATACCAAAATATAAAATATAAAAGTCAAATAAAATTCCCAATTTGCTTGGTTAATTATAACATTTCAAATTTGAATTCGTTTTGCTGCATCCACTATTCAAACATTCATATATAATTAGAACTTATTTTTTCTTTTTTTGGTGAAATTCTATTTTTATTCATAAAGTTTGTAGAGGGGGAAAGCGACTAACCCTCTGAAACAGTCACAAGGACAAATAATAATAATTGTAATGAATAAAAGGTGTGAGGTCTGTATTGTCCTTGATTTTATCAGTGTAATGAGGCTCGATTTCTTTTGTTTATTAGCTTGGAAGTTTGAGAATTACAGGGTATATTTATGGGAAAAACTCAAACTGTATTGTTCTATTCTCTCTCTCACGCGGTGTCCCCTTCAATGAGAATTTATATTGGTATTTATAGACATGTGGTTACCCGAATTGTTTGCTAGGGTTTCCTTATTAATCTCGGATCTCAACCGCCTAGAATACAAGATTTTCTCCGAGATTTACTGAAAACATCGCGTAATTATCTCCTACGGTTTTGACACTTTTCGATTTTCTTTCCTATTTAAACTCAACAGTATCTGTGAAGATTTTTGACGATGAGCTTTCCTCGCAAAGACGTTCTTCCTCGCGAAGACATTATTACTCGCGACGAGCCTTCCTCGCGAAGACACCTTTTCTCGCGAAGACGTCTTCCTCGCGAAGACATCTTTCCTCGCGAAGAGCCTTCCTTGCGAAGACATCCTTCCTCGGGACAAGCTTTCCTCGCGAAGGCATTCTTATTCGCGACGAGCCTTCCTCGCGAAGACGTCTTCCTCGCGACGAACTCTTCTCGCGAAGACATATTCCCTCGCGACGAGCCTTCCTCGCGAAAACATCCTTCCTCGGGACAAGCTTTCCTCGCGAAGACATCTTTCCTTGTGATAAGCTTTTCTCGCGAAGACATCCTTACAAGCGACGAGCCTTCCTCGCGAAGGCACCTTTCCTCGCGAAGACGTCTTCCTCGCGTTGAGCTCTCCTCGCGAAGACATCTTTCCTCGCAACGAGACATCTCACAAATAAATGGTTGAAAAGAAGCAGAGTTGGTCGGTCAACTTTATTGAAAGCCGATCGGGCTTTGCCAAGATTGGGCTGAGAGAGTGCTTAGGCACTGATGACCTGAGAAACAGAGTGCGAGTCTCTGAGGCGGTTTGAGGCGATGAGCGCGAGCTCTTTCACGCCTTTCATTCACGGACTAATTTCTTTGCATCACCAAAAACTCATGCATTAAGACGGGCGAACCAATGTACTTCAAAAATAAACAACATCCTTACCTTCTTTATGGAATCTTGACAACAACGTTGAATCGTCGGATAAATTTTTCCCAATTTGGGTTCGTCCTTGTTTTTTTGTTTGTTTGAGAGATAGCTTCGTTTTTGTGTGAATACAATATTTTGAGTTCGAGTAATATGGAATGAGATAAACGAAATTAATCATGAATGCAAAATTTTAGTGATTGGATTAAAATCCCGCCCAAAATTTGGTAACGGCTTGATGTAGTGGGTGTTTATTTTTATATTTGGTTTTTCTTTTATCGCTTAAAAATTAAGGGTAATTTGGACAATATAAGCCAATTTATACTTAATAATTGCTATAAACCAAAACCTTTAAAACTTTTAACTATATTGCAATTCATATGTTTGTAATACGTATATGCCTACTTATCCCTATAAAAAAACAACCTTGCAAGTACAAAGAATTTCGAACTAGACGATTATAAGAGCGTAACTCAGGTGGTCAACATCCCCGCAGATATATAAATGAAGGATGAAGTTGTGATTTCGAGTTTCCCTTGGAGTAAATATTAATAAAAAAACGTACACAAAGGTACTGGCTTCATATTCAGTCGGAACTTGGTAGTTTTCCATTAATGCACTACGGAACCAACGACTCTATGCATAGTTATAACGCTTAGCTTGACTATAGCAAAATACACAGGCACACCCGCTGAGAATGCATGCTTCGAAGAATGAACACGTGGCAGACCCTGAACACAAAAAAACAGGAAAAATACACACTTGGGTAGCAGTGTTTAGTCTGTCGAACAAAAATTTCACATTCAGCCAAGTCAATTCAATATAATATAGCCTTGTTTTGCTTTGTATTAAAGTTCGGACTCAAAATGGCCGTTTCATAGTTTAGTCCCTTTAAAAAATTTCCAAAAATCCACTCTCGTCACCAACCTCCATTTGCTTTGCATTAAATAACTCTCTCTTTCTCTCTCTCTCTCTCATGCATGAATACATTAGTCTAGAAGCTCTTGTCAATGACCTACCATATTAGCTATATTATTATCCTTTCATTTGAACACTAAATTAAACAGTTATGAAGATAACTACAGCTTATCATCACGGTCTCCAAAACCACAGTTGTGGGAAAAGTTTGAACCGACCTCTATCCTAAGCAATAAAACATCCTTAGTCTTTCTTTTTTCATTTCTTATTCCCCAAATGGTTAGCGGTCGCACATTTTCTTTTAATTATTTTTAGTGGTATTGTAAGTATAATTATCGTAATAAATGAAGGGGATAACTATGAATAAAAAAACCAGTTTGCTGGATTTTTTCCTACTTTTCTTCTTCTTCTTCTCTCTCTCTCTCTATATATATATATATATATATTATATATATATCTATATTAAATGTACATGCATTCAGTCAAATCTATGTAGAATTCACACTAATTTTTTATCAGTGTAATACAAGTGAATCGAAAGAAGAAATAAAATGGAAAAGGCGTCGTCAAACTCGGAGAGAGATGATAACGAAGAGCAAAGCAACGGTTCAGAAGCAGAGACACCGATGCGTATGACGCAGAAGAAGAAGAGCATGAGGAAGGAGGCGAAGAAGCAGTGGTACGACCCTCTCCTGATAGCCAACTTCTTCTGCCTCTTCGTTGGGTCGGTCTCCTCGGCCTTGCTCTCCAAATACTACTTCATCCACAAAGGCTCAAGCTTGTGGGTGTCGACGTGGGTCCAATCCTCGGGTTTCCCTCTCCTCCTCATCCCGATCTACGCGCCATATCATCTCCTCAAAAGCAGCGAAAGAAAGCCCTTCGCTCGCTTCACTCCCAGAATCTTGTCTCTTTCGCTCCTCATCGGCCTTCTTCTCGGAGTGAACAACCTCTTGTTCTCGGTCGGAAACTCGTACCTCCCGGTCTCGACCTCCTCTCTGCTCCTCTCGTCCCAGCTGGCCTTCACGCTCATCCTCTCCGTGCTCATCGTGAAGCAGAAGATAACGTTCACGAACCTCAACTGCGTGGTCCTCCTCGTGACCAGCTCGTTCCTGCTGGCACTGGGGTCGAGCCACGACAAGCCGGACGGGCTCACCAAGGCCAAGTACTTCCTGGGGTTCGCGTCCACAGTCGGGGCGGGGTTGCTGTTCGCGCTGTACCTCCCGGTGATGGAGCGAGTGTACCGCCACGTGCACTGCTATGCCATGGTGGTGGAGATGCAGATGGTGATGGAGGCCGCCGCCACCGCCCTCGCCACCCTCGGCATGGCCCTCGGCCGCGGATTCTCCGACATGGCCACAGAGGCCTCCGAGGTCTTCGACAAGGGCGGGCCCGCCTACTGGGCCTCCGTCTTCGGCAACGTCCTGACGTGGCAGCTCTGCTTCATGGGCACGGCCGGGATGGTGTTCGCCACCACGTCGCTCACCAGCGGCATCTGCATGACGGCTCTGATGGCCATCAACGTGCTCGGCGGCGTGGTCGTTTACGGGGACAACTTTGGTGGGGTCAAGGCTGTCTCCACGGTGCTCACCGTCTGGGGCTTTTGTTCCTATGTGTATGGGATGTACGTTAAGGCCAATGCAGATCACGAGAATGGCGACGCTGATGATGACCATGAAAATGGTGATCTTCAACGTCAGCTTCGTGGTGGTCAACGTGCTACGGAATTGGTTGCTACCGTGAATGATCGAGTTTGATGACAGTAGGCGAACTTGCTGATGTATTATTTGGAAGATAGTCGAATAAATTCATTGGTGGCTTCTTACATACTGTAAATTACTTTTAATTATCCTTCTGTTTATAAGTATTTTTATAAAGCTTAACGTTGGTAACAACTATCCCATGCTACGAATCTAATAGAAAAGAGTAATATTAATTGAGGATGTTATACAATAGGTGAAGATATAAACTAATGCTTAATGTTTTTGTATGACTGGAAACTTGTCTCTCTTGATTTCATCTTTGGATTATTCCTAGAGGTTTGAGAGCATTTTTTTGCTAGTGGCCGTCGTAAGGGACTGTCTTAGATCGTGAGATGATCAGTTTCACGTTCTAGCAATTATTTCTAACCTCATTTTTATAATAAGTCATGGGTGATTTACTTGCCATTTCCTCAATCTTAATCGTCAAAATGTGCGTTTTGTTATCTGACTAATTTTATTAACTTATTATCTTCTCTTCTTTTTAATTTATAGTTAATTATATGTTGTGTGACGGTTGTTTTCTAATCTCATGAATTTTCGGACCCTTTAACACTACAAAAGCTTGTACAACTGATTCTCCCTCTCTGGACCCTCGTTACTGGTGGCGTAATATGAGGCTATGATGTCGTGGCCTGCTAAGACCGTGCATTCGAGCTTGAATATTGTATGAGCTCTTTAACTGCAATTTAAAACTTATGGATCCGAATATAGGATTGCACCTACATCTCCAACTTTTGGATCTATGACTCTGAAGGTTAACTATTTGGATGATAAACTAAACCGATATGATTACAACTCAAGGAATATGAAAATCTCCTTAAACATCAGGGGAGCTATCTCGATTTTTCGGTCTTAACGTTTCCCAAAAATGTTGTTCATTAGTGCACGCTCTTCCAAATAAATAAAATTATATTTGATGCCTCGTAATGGAAGTTACGACCAAAGGATAGCATAACTATTTAACACTGAAAGTATGTTTACATTGTTTCAATCTAGTTTCTTGAGATGTTACTATTGGCAGAGATGCCCAAAAGAAGATTATTTATTTACATATCGATGTAATATAAATCTCTCATCAGTCCGTATTGTATTTTGCTGATTAAATTAATAAAATTTGAAACGTTCATTCATTACTTTTTCGTTTGTTTGAAGATTTATGATATTCAATAGTATTATAGTCCTTAATCAAACCTAACAACGTATAACACGTGCCATCTCATGTATTGTCATGTTCTTTCTTTCAACTATGTCATTGGAGTGATGAGTAATAAGGGCAGAAAACTCATGAAAAATTCCTTAAGAGGAGCAGAAGTCCGAGAATTTGTTGTGTATTCTCGAACATGATCAGTTCGAATCCTGACTATGTTCCCAGATGTAGCCTCTTTAAAATCGTTGTAGGCGAAGAGAAAGAGAGGAGAATGCTTGAAATGCATCAGACTTTTATCGAAGGAATTCCACCTAAGTATATCTAAAAGATCATCAACAACCACAAGAATATAGCATCACCACCTAAGCTTTTCACTTGCATCGGACCCATGAGATCCATGTGGAGGAGCTCAAGAACACATGGGGTGTTGATAAAATCAACGCTCCTGTGCGAGGCTTTGACCTGTTTGCCTATTTGACCTATTTATGAACAAAAGTTTGGAGAGTAGGGACACCAACTTCTTTGGAGATGAGTTTTCCCATGCTACGAAGATTAAGACGACCTAGACGTTTATGCCAATAGTCCGTAGGATCCTCTCGACTAATGAGAAATGAGGATGAAGACTTTGATGGAAAGTTCCACACATAAAAATTATAAGAAGTTCTCGAACCACATACAAGCTCAGAATTGTCAGCCTTGAACACTTTGCACCTAGATTTAGTAAACGTGATTGTGAGATCATGGTCGCACAATTGACTTATATTTATCAACTTAGCTTTCTAACCATCCACCAGTAAAATTTTGTCCAAAACATGAAGACCAACACTATTCATATTTCCCCGACGAACAACTAAGTCAGTAGAACCACCCCCAAAAGTGACACTGCTCTTTGAATTGGGCTAAATATTGGGTAGGATGTCAAAAAATTTGGTCATGTGGTGATAGAAACCACTGTCAAATTACCAACATCTTTTGATGTAGCTTTTAAAGAGATATAGGCAACGTATGCTAGATAATCATTTTTGACTCTCCACTCCTTAGCAATACAAGAAAAGGATGGACTTAAATCAATTTTCATCATTAATGCATTACTTTGAAAAACACCATGAGAATATCTCTGATTCGTTAAAAAGGATTTCTTCCAAACAACTTGAAATAGAAAGGGCAAATATGATATGGTTGTCCACAATGATGACATATCCAAATTGTGCCTTGATGGAAGAAAATGAGTTTTTCCAGAGCCTTGATATGTATGGAGCCTAGACGGAGAATTTTCATGAAGGAGTATTTGACATTTGAGGAAGCATTATGAGATCTGAGACTTGAGGAACGATTGACATATGCTGGAACAAAACAATCATGGATGAAGTTTGATGAGACAAAGAGACACCATATCCTAACCCTGATCGATCTGAGGAAGACTTCCCACTCCACAATAGATCATTTAAAATGTCAATACCAAGGTGCATTTGGATTGACGTGGATATTATTGTAACTTCCATGGTTAATCGAGTAAGTTTAGATTTTAGACCTCCAATCACCTCCATGAGTTGGTTTTTTTTTCTCAGATACCTAAGAAACAATTCATTCTTTAACTAAAACCAGAGAGTCTCCCTCTAATTCATGAATTTTCTCAAGAAGGTCAAGCTGAGATTTCTCAAGATCCGCAATCCTTTTGTTATACTTAACAAATGCATTTGATTCATTAACCCGTTTGACAAATAAGGTCTTGTAAGCTTCAGTCAATAATTCATAACTTAGCTCGTCTTCATATGAGAAATCTGTAGTGGATCCAGATTGAGAAAGTTTGAAATCAGGTTGTGACATGATGATGTCATAAGCATGAGCAAGGAATTCATCATCTTCACTGTTGGAAGACTTAAAAGATTCTTCATGAGGAGGTCCTAAAAGAGTCAGGGGAAGTCAAGATATTCTCTTCAGAATCTAGATTCAACTTAGAAACAAAGGCCAGGAAGTTGTTGACATCTCCATCAGCCTCACTGGAATGATCACTCTCATCATCATCGCTGAAAGTGGTAGAGTAATTTTTTTTTATTGTTGTTGAGAAAAATTTGGACACTCTACTTAAATGTGTCCAAAATCTTCACATTCATGATATTGAATACATTTACCCTTTGACGATTGATGAGGAAGCCTTTTTTTCTTTTCCTTTTCGGTTACAGTTCCTAGGCTTGTAACTCTAAGAAGGCTTCAATCCGTTTGCTAAGGGATCGTTGGGATGTGGATTCTTGTCAAATTTTTTTATGAATTGTCTAAAGTTCTTGGCTATCATGGAAAGAGACTCTTCTTCAGACTCCATAGACTCATCACCTTTGGAGGCGCTAGAGTCTGAGCAGATACATTGTATGCAATACCACAACTTTTCTTCTGAAGTTGAGAAGAAAAGGACATTTCATACGTGAGGAGAGTTCTAAAGAGTTCATATACTCTCATTGTGGATGTGTTGTTGACATCGTCTATGGTTGTGACCTTGGTTATGAATCTCTCGGGAAGAGACATGATAATTTTATTGACCAGCTTCTCATCTGACATTGGTTCGCAAAGAAAGTGAGACTCATTTGAGCGTTCACGAATTCTGACATAAAACCTTTTATGGTTTCTTCTTCAGATATTTTCAAGTTTTCAAACATAATGGTGACCAGTTGGAGGCGAGAGTTTTTCATTTTATTATTGCCTTCATTAGCTGTAAAATCCCAGAAAATTTAGTTTATTAAGAAATTAAGATATTTTATAATCATATATAAAATTTCAAGGTCATAGTTTAATGTTGGGTGGTTGAATTATTATTTGAGTTAATTATGTGATATTTTCATAACTTTTAATAATGGGGCTGAGTCGGAGTCCTTTTTAAAATGATTTTGAGTCTAACTTATATTAAATGAAGCCCATATTTTTTAGGTATTAAGTTAGACTAATTATATTGTTATTAGGTCAAATATTGATTTTTAAGCCTATTTTAGGTAGAGCAACCATTAACTTCGAAAATGTATTGTAGTTTCTTTATTTAAGGAGTTGTTGATCGATGGAGTCTCCTTTTCTGGTACTGTGCATCTCATATAGAATTGTTAACAACTAGAAAACCACCCTAAAGTTCAAAGTGCCAGCTCTGATATTAATTGAAATTCTGTTAACCGCGCTGCAAGTTACATGCAAATGATGCAACTGTTGGTATAGGTATAGGGTTACGAAAAAATTATCATTAACACATTAATGGCGGAATATAAAAATTTTTTTATTAGTAATTTTTTTACTAACCTAGACAAAGTGCATGAACATGTATATATTAAAAATATTATTTAATTAGTTGAACACTAACCTTTTTTGTAGGTTGATTTTTGATGAGTTTTGGGAAAGGTAGATCGTCTCGCTCCTTACTTTCACTCCTAATCTTGAACTCGAGAAATCTAAGGTTTCTATTACATGAATCCATAGAGTGTTTAAAGGATTTGTGTGTGGGCACAATTAAACACAATAACTCAAGAACAAGTTTATGAGCTAAAGAGCTAATTTAGCATGTCTAATGAGGACTTAAGTGCCAAAATAAATGAAGTATTTTGCCAGAGAGAGAGAGAGGAAAGCGGACGGCCACAATGAGAAAAATGAGAGCAAAAAAATTATTTTCACATCTCTATGTGAGGCTCGACATTTGGCCGCTTCAATGAACATTGAGGTCTTTAACGACTAAATCACGAAACCCACACTTCTCTAATCTTGTAATAATGAATAAGTGTTTAGAGAATTACAACCATGTACAAATCCATAGTTTCTCAATCTGTCAATCGAGCACGACTAAGAACCCTTTAGATATGTTGAAGATGAAATTTTTCTTTGCTCCTAAAGGAGACCACTTGGCTTTAATAGCACTCATACAAAGTGAAAGTCTTCATAGGACATCATCACCCTTTATGAAACCTTCCCAAAATAGACAAAATGTATTAGACGAATGTTGTAGCATTATGAAAAAATCTGTCAAAATAAGGAACTTCCATAATATCACAAAATCCGGAACTTAATACAATTATCACCAAAAAAGTCAACATACAAAACTTTTCAAAATATGCATAAAGGATATCTTGAAGAAGTTAAAATATTTATCCCTGAATAAATCAACATTTAGAATTTCTCAAAAATATGCGTAAAGGATATCTTGAGAAAGTTAAAACAATAAATCATGATATATTTGATTTGGATCTTTGAGCAAAAAATAATCCGATTTTTTTTTCTTTTGTGGTCTCTGATATGATCACCGTGGATGTTCTTCTTGATATGGAAGCTGCTCCAATCGCCGTGGTCACTGCTTCGCTCGCCGTGTTCAGGTATGTTACATGTTTTTGTTGGGTTTGGGGTCGGGTCCGCTTGTTATGGTCGCTGTGTTAATAATAATTTTAATTAATATTGTCAAAATTAAATATTTTAGAAGCGACAATCTGCTTAAAATATCAAACAAACAAATTTCAAAATCAGGTTTGACGCGACAAGACGCTTTAAAGATTAATAGCAACATTAATAGCAACAATCTGCTTCTAATGTCTCTTATAATTTTAAATTAAAAAATTTTAACGTCAGATTTGAAGCAACAAGTCGCTTCTAACATTGTTTTTTTATGGCGGGTAAAATTTAGAAGAGAGTTGTCGCTTCTAAAGTTGTTTCTAGTATTCATCTGCTATTTTTGGAAGGATTTTATACGCATTTTTTAGACTCTTAAATACGGCTATCGAGGCGACTAATAGTATTTTAATTAATTTTTCGTTTATAATATTTGGAAGCTCCTTACCTTTAGAAGCGGGGTATTAGCAGCAACTTTGTTAATTCTAATGTCGCTTTTAAAAGTAAAATATAAGCGAGGTTTTGACTTTTAGAAGCGACTTTATCGCTTTTAAATATCGTTTTTCGGTGTAGTGTCAGCTATATACACGCATGATCTAAATAAATTTGTTTATCTATTTAAAATCAAATACAACAATATTTACAATGTTAATAAATTATATATACGTAATTAACATATATAAAAGTACGATAACTTTATTGAGTCTTTTTTAGGGTTCGTTTAATCAATAGTTACAAACAAACTTATTCTTTAAAAACTATTTAAAATTAATACTATTAAAAAATTGTCAATCAAGTCGAGGTAAATTAAATTAAATAATTTAATTTACAAATCTTACACCTTCATTAAAATGATAAAAAATACCAAAACATTGTTCTAAACAGTTTTTTTAGTTTTTATTTTATAAAAAATTAAACTATTTATGTATCATTCTTTTTGTATTATTTAAATACAATATTTTTTTTTATTTTATAATTTGCTACGAAATACAACTTCATCCATTCTTACGGATTCGCTTTATATAAAAGTGAAGAAGCAGTTGTTTTAAAAGATAAAGCTAATTACTTTTAAAGCTGATTCGCGTGATTATGCTTAGGTTGATAGTCTTTCCATACAGTAGAGTTCTTTTTGAGGAGTGATATAACTGTTTCTCGTGATCTTTATAATACTTTATGAGCGTTATTTTTACTGCTTATTTTGTTATTTTAGAGTTTAGGAAAATCAAAAACCTTTGGATGTGTGGTGATGTCGGTCTTTCGGACTCCAAGCCTTCGGGATTTCCAGGATGACATAAGACACGTAAATCAAAGTCAAGTTTTGTGTTGTTATATGTATTGAGGAATAAATAATTAAACATAATGTTCGGCTCGAGGGAAAACATTGCAAGTGAAATTTTTATTAGCAAAGACATTTGAAAAATTCTTAACAAGAAATTGGAAACAAAAATTACAAGGATGTCCAAGGCGTGAGTGCCAAAGATCAAATTTATTCAACTTCTGAAATGAAAAAACGGAATTTATTGAATGGGAGACATGCAGGTAGTAGAGTCCTTGTTGCACATTATCCTGACCAATCGTCATGTTCTTCGAACGGTCCTGAAATAGACATGATATGAAAGAAAATATTACATCATAATTGTGCTGACGAGTTATAAACATAATTTCAACATAAATCTACAATTTCAACATAAACGTAAACACGAACACAATTTTAACAATTTCAACAATATTTTCAAAATAAACATAAACACAATTTCAACATTTTCAACAATAATTTCAACATATAAACGCAATTTCAACATAAACATCTAAACAAACCAATAAATTCGGATTCAATTCACAAATATCTAAACATAAACTCAAACAAACCTACAAATCCCAAAACAAATCTATAAATCTAAACATAAACGAGAGGGACGGATTCTATTCACAATAACAACAAATTCGGATTCAATTCACAAACATCTAAACCAAACAAACCTACAAATCTAAACCAAAACAAATCTATAAACTTATCTAAACCTAAAAAAATTAAAATTCATCAAAACCTAAACATGGAAGAGGACGGATTTACCTTGAAAATATGGAAGAGGAAGTGAGACCGGCGGCGAGGTGAAGGCGCGGGAGAAGGCGGCGACGTGAAGGCACGGGAGGGAGCGGCGACGTGAAGGCACGAGAGGGAGCGGCGACGTGAAGGCACGGGAAGGAGCGGCGACGTGAAGGCGCGGGAGCGGCGACGTCAAGAAGAGGGAGTAGGGGCGTCTAGGGGAAGGAGGGGCGATGAGCAATCAGGACAGACTCGGCCGAAATAGGTTTTGGGAGAGAAATGGATTTTGGGTAAAGTGAAAAAACCCTAAAAATTCGAATTTATACACAGATTTCGTCGCCGGCGCCGCGGCCCAACCAGGCGTCGCCGCGGCGCCGTGTAAATTTTTTTGCACAGATCGTGTCTGGGCAGCGGTGCCGCGGCGACGTAAGATAGCGCCGCGGCGCAGCTGCACAGAAAAGACCTTTTCGCACAACGGATCTTTGTATTCGTTGTGGGACGTCGCGCCGCGGCCCTAGTTGCCGTCGCCGCGGCACGTGACCCACAACGGATCTTTTAAGGGTTGTGGGACCTTTTATATTAATTATAATTAAACAACTCTTAGAACAATGGTTGTAGAATAAGCTAGTTTGCACAACCGATAGTTATAAAGGTTGTGGAATACCTGAAATCAATCTTTTCCCACAACCCTTAATTGTAAGGGTTGTGGGATCTCGAAGTCCACAACCCTTAGTAATAAAGGTTGTGGAAAGTCCGTTGTGGGATCCAACATTTGTACTAGTGTAATTGTGAGATTGACAACAAGTTGAATTTGAAGGATGGAATAAAGAACACATCCTTGAGAATAAGTGATGATAACGCTACCGACGCGAGTCACCGATGAATACGAACCGTCATGTAGTTAGACACAAATATTTTTAATTATAGGGCATGAGTGGAAAATAGTGATAAAGATGTACATATGCGATTAGATGCACCCGTGTCAATAATCCAACAAGGGGATGTACAAGAGAGCGATATACCTGCTAAATTTGCCGAAACATCATTGAAGGAGTCTTTAGCCAAGAGAGACACTACTACAAAAGATACCTTTAGAAGCGACAGGGGGAATTAGAAGCGATTAGTCGCTTCAAATTAGAAGCGACATTTGGGAATTAGAAGCGACTAGTCGCTTCTAACTTTAACACCCCGATTTTAACCAAATTATCAATATTTTGACAATTAGAAGCGACTAGTCGCTTCTAATTGTCAAAATTATTGGCTCGGGGCATTAGAGGCGACTAGTCACTTCTAATGCCCCAAATATTTGGCTCCAAAATTCCTCCGCCAAATTTTTTGCAAGTATAGAAATTGGGGCAGTAGAAGCGACTAGTCGCTTCTAATGTCGTTTCTAATGCCCCAAATATTTGGCTCCAAAATTCCTCCGCCAAAATTTTCGCGAAGTATAGAAATTGGGGCATTAGAAGCGACTAGTCGCTTCTAATGCCCCAAATATTTGGCTCCAAAATTCATCCGCCAAAATTTTCGCTAAGTATAGAAATTGGGGCATTAGAAGCGACTACTCGCTTCTAATGTTCCAACTTATCAAAACGCTGTCGTTTTGGTTTTGATAGACATTAGAAGCGAATAGTCGCTTCTAATGTCGCTTCTAATGTTCCTAGGGCTTTAAATCCGTGAGCCTCCCTTTCTCTCTCATTTTCTCAATTCCCTCTCACTCTCCCTCATTTTCTCCGACCAGTCCTCCGACCTAACCCCAGCCGCCGCCTTCCTCCCTACCCCTCCCCCGCCGCCGTCCCTCCCCCTCCTAACCCCTCCCCTCCTCCCCTTCTCCTCCCCTCCCTGCCTTTCTCCGACCAGCCTCCCCCGGCCGCCGCCTCCCTGCCCTCCTCCGCCCTAACCTCGGTCGCCGCCTTCCTCCCTACCCCTCCCCCGCCGCCGTCCCTCCCCCTCCTCCCCTTCTCCCCTTCTCCTCCCCTCCCTGCCTTTCTCCGACCAGCCTCCCCCGGCCGCCGCGTCCCTGCCCTCCTTCCCCGGCCACCGCCTCCCTGCCCTCCTCCCCCTGCCGGTGCTTCCGTGCCCTCCTCCCCCCTGCCGAGCGCCACCTCCCTGCCCTCTTCCCCCTGCCAAACTCCGCCCCTCCGGTCTCCTCCGGCGAGCTCAGCCCTCCTCCGCCGCCCCTCACCCGCCGCTCTCCCTCCCCGCGCTCAGCCCTCCTCTCCCTCCTCCGCTCTCCCTCCGCTGCTCTCCCTCCCCGCTCTCCCTCTCCCTCTCCCTCTCGCTCTTCACCCGTCGTCCACCGAGCTCCGCCACTGGGCCTCCGCCGTGCTCCACCCCTGCGCCTCCACCGCCGAGCTCCGACCCTCCTCCTCCTCCTCCGAGGTATGTTTAGTTTTATAATTTAGTCTAATATTGTTATAGTTTAGTCTAATATTATTTTATAATTATTTGGTTATTTTTAATTTATTATTGTCGTCGCAGCCTCGTCACTGCTCGTTTGTCGCTGCACCCTCGCCTCATCGCAGCCTAACTCCTCAACTCGCATCGTTGCTTCTTAAGGTATATGTTTGTTTTAAAAATTATTTTAGTTATATTTTGGTTTATGGTTTTAATTTTATGTTTATTTTTTGTATTTATACATTTGTCCGTTTGTTGTTCGTCGCGTCGTCTTGTTGAGTGTAGACTTTGCTCGTCTTGTGCCTACTCGTCCCGTCTCGCTCGTATTGTTATCTACAAGGTTAGATATTTATGTTTACTTGATATTTATGTTTACTTGATATTTATGTTCAATAATTTGAATTAGTAATGTAGGTATGCAATTGAAATAATAATTTGTTATTATTAATTTTGTTATGTATTTAATTTGCTAATGTAAGTATGTAATTGAATAATTACTTTGTTAAATGAGTGAATTTGTTAAATAAATAATTTGTTATGAATGTAAGATATTAATAATTTGAATGTGATAATAATTTACTTAATTTGTTAAATATAGATATGTAATTTGTTTAGTTATATTAGTTTGAATGCGATAAGTAGTTACTTAATTTGTTAATTTAAATATGGAATGTAATTAGTAATTTGTTATATGAACTAAGTTTTTTAACTAGAATATGTTATTTGAAAGTTATTAAATTTATATATATATAAATTTTGTGAATTGCAGATTTTTGGTTTGTTCATATTTTAGGGAAAATCTGCCCAAATTTCTGTAAATTTTTAAATAATTAAGTGAACTAAACAATTCTAATCTCTAAGTTATCTAAATCTCTAAACTTTCTTAGATCAAATCCTTATCCTTCTTCTAATTGATCACAATGTCACAAATTTCCTAACTTTCGTTGTCCTAATTTTCAACAATCAGCGTCATGTCAAACCCAAGTCGAAATTAGATTATTGAAAATAATCGTTGTGGGCTTGAATTCAAAATGGGCGTGAACGAGTTTATTCGAGTTGCACGATTCCAAATGAACAGCGAGCACAAAGTAAAATATCTTTGTCGTAGTTGCAATAATGCGTTAAGACAACACATAGGAGTTGTTCGAGCGCATCTCATGCAAAAGAGATTTACTCCGTATTACACTCGATGGTATCATCACAGCGAGTCACGTGAAGAAGTCGTTTTTGTACTAGAAATTCTCGATGATTTAGACGATCAAGACGGTGTTGGTGGAATCCATGACGCAGTCGACGATATTAGGAATGATCCTGATTTTTATAATGATCCAACTGCTGAAGATGTGGCTGACGAAGAGCAGATCGTGGATCTATTTGCCGAGTGGAATGCAGAATTGTATCCTGGTTGTAAAGAGTTCTCGTCATTATCTTTCTTGGTTCAGTTAATGCACATTAAAGTGACGAACCATTGGACAAACAAGTCATTTACAGAACTTCTGCAACTCTTGAAAAAATCTCATCCTGTTGGGAATAGAATTCCTGAAAAACATTACGAGGCAGTCAAAGCTGAAGCAATTTGGCATGGGCTACGAGATGATTGACGTCTGCTCGAACGACTGTGTCTTGTTTTGGAAGGATTTGAAAGATGCAGATGTTTGTCCGGTGTGCAACGAAAGTAGATGGGTTGTTGGAAAAAAAGTACCGCGTAAAGTTTTACGGTACTTTCCTGTAAAATATCGTCTCAAGCGGTTGTAGGCTTCTCGACATACAGCTGTTGAAATGCAGTGGCACGCGAAAGAACGTGTGGTTGAAGAAGGTGTTGTACGTCATCCTGCTGATGGGAAAGCGTGGAAGAAGTTAGATGAAACATATCCAGACTTTGCCATTGAGCCGAGGAATGTACGACTTGGACTTGCTGCAGATGGTTTCAAACCCTTCGGAGAAATGAGCCTATCATATAGCATGTGGCCGGTTGTGTTGACGGCGTACAATTTGCCACCGTGGTTGTGTATGAAATCCGAATACTGGATGCTGGCTCTCTTGATTCCTGGTCCGAAATCGCCTGGGAAAGACATTGACGTGTTCTTGGAACCACTCGTTGAAGAGTTGAAAGAATTGTGGGAATTGGGTGTTCGAGTGCGAGATGGGTCTAACCATAATCATGTCTTCCTTTTGTTGGCAGCAATTCTCCGGACAATAAACGATTTTCCTGCTCGAGGAAGTTTATCTGGGTGGAGTGGTCAAGGGTACCTTGCGTGCCCGACGTGCACCAAAGACACTCCATCGCTTTCCGTTAGAAATAGAGTCGTGTATTACGATCACCGACGATATTTGCCCGATTCTCACCGGATGAGAACATGCAGTGGTCACTACACAACGCGTGTCGAGAAACGAAAACCTCCGAAGAAGTTGACTGAAAGCCAGATTCTCGAGCAATTGAAAAGTCTTCCTGAATTGATTCCAGGCAAGCAGTCTATGGGTTCGAAACGAAGGTGGGGCGAGAGCGAGCTAAATTGGACCAAGAAAAGTATCTTTTATGAGTTACCTTACTGGTCCGATTTGACGTTGAGACACAATCTTGATGTGATGCACATAGAAAAAAATGTGTGCGAAAACTTACTTGGGACATTGCTCAGCATTGACAGGAATTATAAGGACACCGATAAGGCGAGATAAGACTTAAAAGACTTGAAGATTAAGTATAGTTTACACTTACTGAAGCGAGGAAACAGGTGGTTCAAACCAGAAGCTTCATACGTTCTCACACCCACGCAACGAAAAATGTTTGCTGAGTTTCTCAAGTCAATTAAGTTTCCCGACGGTCTCACAGGGAATTTGAAAAATAATGTCACTCCCGATGGAAAATTGACCGGCTTAAAGGCACATGACTTGCACATGATAATACAAAGGCTGTTGGCAGTGGGTATTGGTCCTTATGTTCCGAAACAAATCCAAGAGACTATTGCAGAACTTGGAAGCTTTTTTAAGCTCACTTGTTCAAGAACGTTACGAGTGGAGGATCTCGAGAAAGCCCAAAACTCCATCGTTGAGATATTGTGTAAGATGGAAATCATTTTCCCGCCTGCTTTCTTTACGATTATGCTTCATGTCATCATTCATCTCCCTGAGGAAGCTCTCGAAGGTGGTCTAGTGCATATGAGATGGATGTATCCATTTGAAAGGTATCTTGGAACACTTAAAGCATTTCGTTCGAAACAAAGCGAGACCCGAAGGATCTATAGCTGAGGCTTACGTTGTGGAAGAAGCTTTGGCATTCGTTGCAAGGTACTTTGAAGATGCCTCGACCGATGTCGTTCAGCCTCACGAGTTCTCTATTTTTCAATCCGAGAAGTGTTTGCCTTATGGGAAGATGAGTCCGACATGGTTAGACGACAAGTTGAGAGAGATGGCAGAGCGGTACATCTTGACAAATTGTACCGAAATTTATCCGTATATGACGTGAGTGTTTTTAATCGTATAAATTGATCCATATACAGTCATAAATTTGTTTTTTTTATTTCTCTAACTTCTTGAACGTATAAATAGTGAGCATTGGAATCTCGTGGAATATGAACGTCGCTAAGATGTTGACGAAGCACATCCAAAAGCATTTAGAGTCTGGTTTGCCAAAAAAGTGTACGACCAAAAAGTTGGCGGAGTCGATGTGTCTGACGAGTTGTATGCATTGTCGGTCGGACCTTTACTGAATGTTCACATTTATCCGAGTTGTATGGTGAACGGCGTCAAATTTATCACTTCTCGTCGCGATTCACTGCGTACTACTCAAAATAGTGGTGTTTGTGTACCTGTGGACGGCTACACGTTCTACGGAAGGATGGACGATGTTGTCGTGCTGAACTATCGACATGATTGTAGTGTGGTACTATTTTGGTGTCGTTGGTATGGTGACAAGCACGATTCACGTAGACGCTTTCACAAAGATAATGTATGTGGAACAACGAGTACATTTGTTGCGAAAGAATGGTTTCCAGACGAGCCTTTTATACTCGCTACTTAAGCCAAACAAGTGTTTTACTTGCCTGATCCTCGAAATCCTGAAAAAGGGGAATGGAATGTCGTCGAAGATTGTAATTATCGATTCGTATGGGATTTGCCTGACATTGACGTTTCATCGTCGGCTGTAGTTCCATTGTCCGTACAACATACTGATTTCGTGAGTTTGTCTCATATTCACGATAATTGTGAATCGATTCTAGTTGATGATGCTATCAAAGATGAGCCTATCGACGACTTCATAGACGACGATGATCATGACGCTGATGTTGACCGTTTCCTTGGAGATACTGTTGATGATGATCTTAAAATAGATCAAAATGTATTTCATAAACTAAAATTCTAATTTATCTTTTCTGCTTTGCAGTATGTCGACTAGCGGAGATGAGCCTCCGCCGCCTTTGTCTGGACGAGGTGCGACTACGGGTCAAAGCTCGCAGAGAGCTAGAAAAGGGAAGAAAGTCAAGATTGTATTCGACCCCGTCTGTCTCCAATTTTTTCCGCCTCTCAGCAGAGGTGATGAAGAGAGAGTCAAAAAAGGAGAGCGCATTGGCACGTTTGCCAATAGTCTTGGAGTTTTGGTGTGAGAGCACATCCCTCCGACGACGCCGAGCTGGAATGACGTCTCGGCGCAACAAGTAGCAGCCATTTTGTCTGGTATAAATGAAGATTATGACTTTGTGTACGAGGACGAGTCGGGAGACCTTATTCCAGCAACGTGCCACTCGAGCCTTATCGAGAAGACTATTATCCGCGACGCGAAGAAGCGTCTGCGAGATGGAAAATCAAAATATAGTCGGTTTTACCGGATTGAGTGCGGCAGAAAAAAAGAAGAGGCGCTCTAGAGAACGCCCAAGGGTCTGACGAGACAACAGTGGTATGAGATGATTGATAGGATGAACACAGAAACGTTTCAGGTATAAATTAGATTAAACGTATTAATCAATTAATCTTAAAAATAATTTTCTAACCAATGTTATTTTCTAGCACATGTCCAAACGGAATACGGCGAATCAAAAGAAGAAGACCACGAAGAGTCGATAAGGCACGATCTCATTTTATGAGTATCGTCATAGTCACGTAAGTATATTTTCATTCAATTTCAAATTACATAAGTTATATATTATAGTTATAATGTGTTATATGCATATGCAGCGGGTAGAAGGCATGCAGATGCTAGGACCGCTTGGTGCGTGGGAGAGGATGCACACGACTCCCAATGGTCTGTGGACTACGCCTGCTGCTGGAGAGTATCATGTAAGTATATATGTTATTAATTAAGTTTACCTTATAATTGTTGTTATTAATAATTACTTTAATTTGTATTGTGTATGTAGGCTCGGATAGTAGCTCGGGTGGCTGATCTACAAGAATAAGCTCGGGAGTCGGGACGTGAGGTGAACTTGCTATCTTTGGAAGAGACTGCTATGAGCGAAGTCCTCGGGACGCGACGTGATTGGGCAACGAGAATTGGGCCTCTAATTCCGCGCTCTAACATGCTAGAAGAACGGGACGTTATCGGTTTACGTTTGTTTACATATCGACTTTCGGTTATCTAATTAGCCGAACTTATGTTATTATCGACTTTAGACATTATCGACGTTCGATTATATTACTACCGACTTTTGATTATATTTAGTTTATGTTTAATCTGATTTAAATTTAATTAATTAATAATAATATTTAATTAATTAATATTTAAACCGGAAATTTATTTTTTAAAAATTAAATTTTACAGTTTTAGAAGCGACTAGTCGCTTCTACAATATGGTGGGTAACAATTAGAAGCGACTAGTCGCTTCTAAAATATGGCGGGTACCAGTTAGAAGCGACTAATCGCTTCTAAAGTCGCTTCTAAATATGGCGGGTAACATTTAGAAGCGATTAGTCGTTCTAAAGTCGCTTCTATTTGTTACCCGCCATCTCTTCGCACGCTTTTTTGGTCGATAATAAGGGCCTTTAGAAGCAACTATAGAAGCGACTAGTCGCTTCTAATGTCGTCGCTTCAAAACATTAGAAGCGACTTTAGAAGCGACTCGACTTTAGAAGCGAAACATTAGAAGCGACTTTGTCGCTTCTAAAGCCTATTTAGAAGCGACTTTTTGGCCTTTAAAAGCGACTTTTGTCGCTTCTAAAGACTTTTTTTCTCCTAGTGAGAGAGCAAACGGTTGTATTGGTCGGTTTGGAAGGAGGTTGCTGGTGGTACCGAGTTTGCCGTAGGTGGTCCCGAGGGCTTTGCAGGTGGTCAAGAGTTGCTTCGCGTATGATATTTTCGTTGACTCTTTCCGTATGAGTGATTGTTTGGAGTTTAGTGCTTGGCAGCATGGAGGGCTGCAGAATCGACAGAGGCATTAGAGCGGAAGTTGATTTGTTGCTGCTTTTCTTCTTGACAAACAAGGCTGAAGATGCACTGGACAGATGAAAAAGGCTCCATGAAGAGGATTTGGCTTTGAACCGCCGAATAGTTGTCGGTGAGGCCTTGTAGAAACTCCATGGCTCGGTCTTAGTTTTGTTGATCGACTAACCATTTTGCGTTATCGCAAATACATGGAGGCATCGGAACGATACTGGACAATTCATCCCATAGGGATTTGAGTTGAGTGAAATAGAGAGAAACAGTCATACCATCTTGTTTAAGCACGAAAAAGGAGTGCTTGAGTTCATAGAGATTAAAGAGCATTTGACTGCGAGAATCTCTCCTTGAGGTCAATCCAGATTTGACTAGCTGTTTCAGCGTAGAATGCTAGGTCGTATCTCGGGAGAGACGGAATTGAGGATCCAACTGCTCACAAGATCGTTGCAGCTTCCCCAATTGACGGCGGCGTTCGCATCGGTCGGCTTGGTCGAGGAGCCATCGACGAAATTGAATTTGCTTTTGGCCCGTAATGCCATGGTAACCACTCGACTCCATAAATCGTAGTTGTCGCCAGTAAAGGCGTGACAAGGACAGTGGACGGACTGTCGGAGTGATGAATTGCGTACGCATTGGATTGGTACAGAGATTCAACGACATTGGTTTTGCTGGACATGTGTGGTTCGGCGGCGTTCACTTCGCTGGACATGTTTATTGACTAAAAAAAACAGACCAATGTACTGTTATAAATATTGTTTGCAAATAATATTGCAGGATTTGAGAGTACGAATCTTTGACAATTAATTATTAATGGAAAATAAATGACTTAGACATGGAGTAGATATACAGTGTCGCAAAAAAGAGAAAATAAATGCAGAGAGATTAAGTCTGCTCTGATACCGTATTAAATGAGTGAGAGTGAAGAATGGATTGCGATGCTTTATCATTGATTGTGCCTTGAATATATAGGCATGTTTACAACATATAATTAGCATAAAATAAGGAAATTAAGTAGCATAAAAGAAGGAAACTAGCATAAAAGAAGGAAACCAATTAACGCAGTAAAACCTAATAACAAACCAACGTAATATACAAACAATATAATAGGAAACTGTTGTTTAAGTGCATACGTAGAGATACTGTTCAACAGAAAATGATATTAAAAACAATGATGCCAATAATCCGTGTGATGCCAAGAGGCATAGAACCTAACCAGCACCACGAGGGATAAATCCCGTGCAAGGTCACTGTCATAGGTACAATTTCCGAATTCGAAAATTGTCTTAAGTAGAGCTCGAGTATTGCTCATATTCCACATAACTAAATACTTACAGAATGTACGACGGACAAAAAGCATAAGGTGATAATAATATTTAACACTTCAATCGAGCAAACACAAAAGATAAATCAATGTTTAAACAGACACATAAATGAACACAAATGTTTTATGAAAACAATTTTTCAACTTTTATTGTCATTATGATTGTTGTAGATCTCTAGTATGACCTACTGATCTTCGCGTGGACTTGAGCATATCGAGATCGGTGTCTCGAGCTGTCTCTTAGTTTTGGTAATCCCCGAGCTCGTCGTAGTACCTGAAAAAAGATAAAAAAAATAATGAATTACAAATGGAAAACAAAGAGAGGGCTTCTGTTTACCTCTTCAACGTTCAACATTAATAAGATTGAGATGAATTATAGAGGTAAACAAGAGGTGATCGTCGAGAATGAGTAAAACGAATTACTCTCGAGTCGATAGCATCTTGAGGCTCTATTCTCGAGATCTTTGATGAGAGAGTGTATAATTTTCGGTGGAAAAAAAGGCTCTTTGAGTGGAAAATTGTTCTCATTGAGGTTGTGGCCATAAACTCCATGTATAAGCACAATTAAGATTATGGCCGTGTAGGCTTTGCATGGGCTGAGTGAAATGGGCATGATCGTCCCAAGGAGGGGGGAAACAAGGCTGACCGGCCCTAGGGAGCATGGGCGAATGGTGTAAGATTTCATACGGCTATAAGACGTTTGATATTTTTTATTTATGGTCTATTATATTTCATGCTTTTAGTTACGAATTTATATTTATTAAGGCTCTCATTTCCGTTTCTCTTTGATGAAAAGAGAAATGTTATAAATTGAGAGGTTAAATTTTGGTTCCTAAGCCATTAATCTCATACATAAAACATATACTATCTAGTTCGTGATTATCACGGTTTAGAAGAGCAAAACGACGATTTGTGTTCCGTCGGACGCCGGCAAAATCATTCCGAGTCACCGATAAAGCTCCGACGATATTCCGATAACAATGGCCGGAGGTAAACGCTTGATGCATTTTGTTTCCGATTTAAGGTTCATGTTTCTAATCATGTGTGTTTAGATTAAAGATTAAATTATTCTGACATTTTGTGTCAGAGCGAATATATAACCTTTTTCTTGTTTATGACAACCATGTTCATGGAGATTTTCGGATTTGATGTATTTGTATTAAAACACATGAAAACTTTTATGCGAATCTTTTGGAAAATTGTTTTCTGTTTATTTTGGCTTTTGAATCGCTTAATTCGGTGTTGTAATAAGGGAGAACGAGCCAGGTCTCTAAATAGGTCTCTACCAGGTTATTTTAACACATCTAGAGGTTGAAAACGACTAAAAACGATATGTAGTTGCTGTCTGATGCCGTTTTGGTCGTTTTATTCAGCATTATTGTCGTTTTTTTTTTTTATCATTCTGTTGTTTATTTTTTTTAGTCATTCTGTTTCTTATTTGGGCTGACATGAGTTTGGATTGATATCATTTTGAGCCGATATATCCATAGCGTATAGTAATATATGATATTAGGCTGATTGATATGGATTTATGCTTTGTGCGTTTAATCACATATAAGACTAAATCAATAATTAACGGTTGAATACTATGCATGTTCAGTTTTGTATATAGTATTCAGTTTTGTTTGCATAATCAATTCTATATGCAAATGTTCAGTTTAATATATATTATATTGTTGTGCTATATACCTAAAGTTATATGCGTTATTATTAATACTGTGTAATATACGTATAACATTTTAACACAATAATGATTAGCATAATATTATATTGTTTCAGTTTTATTGTTTATTAGAGAGCAGCCACAACATCTTTCACTAATTTAAGTTCTATATTTAGAATTAAAATCATATAAAATAATAATTGTGATTATTCATACAATATATTATGAGATTTACCCACAAGAATTTTGTAATATTTGTATGTTTAATAAGGATAGAATATCAAATTATTTTTTATAATTTACCCACATGTATTAGGAAACGGGACATAGTTTGATAGTTTTATCATAATCGTGTGAATCTAATGAAATTAGAATTTTAGCCCACATGAAAATTTTATGTTTCTAAATTCATCGAGTAAAACATGTTTTGCATTGGTAAATCATGATCTATTTATTTCTTCAAAACATAATTCTTATAAGCATATGTTTAATTTTTATTAATTGTAGCTAGTCAAACTGTTAGTTACTCTGATGTTGAATGTGATGTTCTCGAACTCAAATGAGACAATTTTAAGGTTTGGAAAGAGAGAGTTCTCCTTCAACTGAGATGGATGGATATTGACTATGCCATAAGGAAGTCTGAACCCCCCTCAATCACCAAGGAGAGTATCACTGATCAGGTTGATCTTTATGAAAAGTGGGAGCGATCTAATCGCCTCTACGTTATGCTCATAAAGACCAAAGTATCTGCTGTGATTAGGGGTTCAATTGATTGATATGACAATGTTCATCTCTTAGTGAAAGCTATAGACGATCAATGACTTCAGATAAGGCTTTGGCAAGTACTCTAATCATGAAGTTCTCATCCATGAAGCTCACTTAAAGATATCATGCATATGAGGGATATTGGGGCTCAATTAAAGACATTAGAAATTGAAATGTCTGAAACCTTTCTGGTTCACTTCATTATGTGCACTCTGCCTTAACAAGACGACCCTTTAAGATTTTTATTACACACATAAGGATAAATGGTAATAAGTACACTACCTATTCCTTTTGCTTTGACATAGACACGAGAGTTCATGCGCTAGTATCCGCGCACATTGTAACAGTAATATTTGCCATTAGACTTGTCCAACTTTGATTACTGGGGCTTCTTCTTCTGAATCTCTCCATGGTTCTTCTTCATAGCTTTGTTAGATCTCATTTTACATCTAGAGGTTGAGGCTCCATGCTTAGTAGCACGTGCCTCTCATTGGCCCGTCTTTCTCTTTGTTAAACTTCAGCAGTATAAATCTTCTTCATTAGCTTCGTAATAGAGTGCACAAGCTTGTTCATAGTGTGGTTTAACTTCAAATTATCAAACGATTCAGGAAGAGTTTACAAGATAATATCTATTTTTTGTGTTTAGTGAATCTCCGATACTAAAGTTTTCATCTCATTTAGATAACCGGTGATCAATATTATGTGGTCTCTGACAAGAGCGAGAATAAAGAAAAAAGAAAGAAAGGAAAGAAGAAGAAGAAGAAAAAGAAGAAGAGAGCACGAGAGAGAGAGAGGAAGAGAGAGAGAGAGAGAGAGAGAGAGAGAGAGAGAGAGAGAGACGAAGTTGAGCTCAACAAGGACATTGACTCAAGGTAAAGTCCCAATTTCTCAATTGATGAACCTAGGGTTTTGGATTTAAATAATTTGAGGATTTTCTTGTGGATTAGGGTTTCGGCTGAGATTGTTTGGATGTTGGTTTCATGATTTAATTTCGATGACGATTCTTAGTTATTGATTGAATTGGTTGTTGGAATTTTCTCTCGTTGTCCTCTCTCGGTCGACCATGTGGTTTGAGGAGTTGATATTGTTGTTCCTTGTTTTGGCTTTACTGAATGTTTGGGTTTTGGACGTGAAATCAATTCGATGATTTTGTTTTGGCTTCTGTTTGGTTACCCTATTTTGACTGACTATTTTTGTGATGTTCGTGACATTCTGTGAGTAAGTTGTTGAAACGAATATGATAATTTTTTAAGGCATAATATGAGAAGTCATGGTGATTAGATAGGAAATTGACGTTATTTTCAGATTTGTTATATGGTTATTAAGTCGTGTTTTGTTGCGAGTTTGTCGTTGAGAGTTAGGCTCAGTTTAGGGGGATGGCACATGGTTCGGGGCAGCGGGTTCGGGATGGCGAGGACGCTGCTCGAGGAGTGGCGTAGCTGCCGCGCGAGTGTCGACGAGGCAAGACCGGACCAAGCCGGGAAAGAAAGGCCTTTCGGCTTTGGTTCGAAGGATCATGAAATGTTCGTTTAACGTGTAGCGATTCGAGAAATTCCCGAGTCTTAACTCGGATTGATTACGAACCATTAATTACTTGTACAAGTTGTTTAATATGTTATTAATTATAGTACTATTATATTGTAAATGATTAAGTGTTTCAATTTTTGGGTTTTATTAAATATGAATTATTAGAAAATTATGTTATTATTAAAGTCGTTGATTATTCACGTAATTATTTAGTATTCTTATTCTTTTTATGTATTAAAAATCGAGTTTGACTATAAGCTCGGCTCTTTTAGTTGAAAAAAAAGAATGTCAACGAAAAATGTTCTATTTATGTTCTTTTCCACAGTTTCGACTCTCTGGGAATCTATTCTAAACTATGAGCCTTGCCCAGTTATAGTGAATAGGTTGTCGAATGATATTGGACGTTCTTAAGTTTATATCTTATGTTTATGTTATGATTTGAGTATTTTTATGCTGTTAACCAAGACGTTAGGAGTAGCGCAACTAGGAGAACGTTTTGAATACGTTTGAAGTGGGCTTTCTTATATTAATAAATTGTTCGTTAGTATGTGGATGAACGAGATACTAAGTACCCTCGACATTCAATCTTTCTCTTCTATAGATAAGTCCAGATCATTGCAAGGAGAGCATCGCGTAAAGGTATTACGTGGGCGAAGCTACGTGAAGTAAAGAAATGACTCTTTTTGTTAGAAAAAGGATCCGGGATTCAAAAGAATCGTATCCTGATAAGTAGAAACATTTCAACTGTATCACAAAAATGATGTGTTGTGTGTATGCGTGCATTTACATGACCCGTGTTTGTTGAGTTGATTGCATTTGCATACATGTGCATATTGTTGGAATTTAGTTAACAATTAACCTAATTAATATGAAACATATCTATATATGGCGGAAATTCATAATTCAATTTAACATATGAAAAACGTTTTCTAACATATTCATAACCATGTCATTAAATCTAAACTAGCATGTCAACAAATTTATGTACATATCAATAAATTCATTTAAGCATGCAAACAAACAATCTAAATAAATATAATCATTCTACAATACTATATCATTCAGATCCAATTCGTTTAAGAGACACTTACATAGGGTGGACTCTTTCGTGGGAACAAGGGAAGAAGGGGAAACTCATAGAAAAGGAAAGGCTGCCGGGAAACAGTTTTCCTCTCTCTCTTTCTCTCTTAATTTCGGCCAAAACCTCTCAAGCACAAGGGGGAAGAGGTTTGGTTGAGTGTTGGTCGAAATTAGGCTAGGTTTACCAAAGAGAGAGCCTCCTTTTATATCAGAGAGAATTGGCTTAAGTTAGGTCAAAATCCAGTTAAGACCCATTAGTCAAACTTAAGCTCAAAACTCATTTTAATGAGTTTAAACAATTTTTCCAGCCCATAAAACACTTATTATGGCCGGTCATATTGTCCTACTTAACTCCCAAATTTAATTGATTTCTAAAATAATATTTAATTAATTTAGAACATCTCATTTATTTAATGACAAGTCATTAATTATTTTCATACTAATCAATGTAGTACGAAACGAGAAAATATTTATTTTCATCTTTTATTTATTTGAATCATCAAATTATATTATTATCAATATAATAAGATAATATGATTCGTGAAATAAATGTAATAATAAATAACCAGTTATTTATTTAATTACTCAGAAAATAATTTTCTTAGCGTAAATCACAATTTACGTTGAATGAGAAAATCAGTCATTTCTTGTTGACCAAAATCTCGTCCGAGAGTCTATCATTGAGACCTTATGGACCCACATGAACGAAGCTTTAGAATAAAGCTCGGACAGAAAAGTTCACAAACTTTTTCCGGCCTTTAATTCTTAATATTAGTCGATTATACTAAAGGACCAATATTGAACATCTCTAAGTTCATATGCGTTTATATTTCCGTTTGATGTTACAAAACTATTCTTCACACGGTTCACGGTGTATTTTACGATATTACCCTTTGTGTGTATCATTAACTCAGAGGAATGTAAAATTACCGTTTTACCCCTGAGTTATTATTTCACCAAGTCCTCTGTTATTTGTGAACGAGAAAAACATAAAGTGAAATGTCTCAACATGTCACATGTTTTATTTCAAAGAATTATTTATACGATGAATACCAGGCCTGATTTATTCGCTCACACTCTCATAACAGAGCATGGTGTGATACTAATGCCTTAGCATTGTTTCAACACTAATTCCATATCTGTGAATCACATGTTTCAACGAAACAGTATTATGACACCAACCGTCGGGTCAATGAAACTTCATTTAGCCATTGCCCATTGACAAATCAAATGTCATAAAGTGTTACAAGAATACATGTACTCACTTCAGGATTTAGGTAATTACTAAAATACCCCTCGTATGTGAGTTTGAGGTTTCGAGTGATTAAACGGTTTTATCTCAAACTTCAAAACTTCACTGGTCTTGTTCAATATCTTCATTAAGATATCAAGAATGAATTACAGAGTCACAATACTCCATATCACAAGATAAGATATCGTTTAATTCATTCTAACAATCATTACTAGGAATCGATTGCCCAATCGATCTTTAGATTGCGAACTATTATTTAAACTAGTCATAAGAAGGTATCTTGTCAAGTCTGTACTTAGCACTTCTTTCGTTGATGACAGTTTCAGAGCGTAGACATAAATGCGTAAATACAATCTTAAATAAGAATGGATATTCAATCTTTATTTAATTTCAAAGCAAAACAAATACAAAAGTATTTAATATCAAAAATCTCCTTTGTGGGCATAAATGCCAACACATATATTATAAAATGGAAGTGAAAATAGTTTGTAATAAGAAATGAGGTTTTCGAAAAATGGTGCGTGTTGTGGGTCGTTCATGGATGGCTTGACTGGTTCCTAGAATCGGGGAATCAGTTCAGTTAATTCCTAGGATCGGGGAGTTAACCATCGCCTGCGAGATAGGATTGGTCTCACGAGTCGTCGGGCTTGGCCGCGACCTCCAAACTGTATGGAGTCTGGGACCTTATGGTTTTGGTTTGAGTTAGTCATGCATGTATGCGAGACAAGCCATTGTGAACCTCTTACAATACGTACCACGCACGTGAATAAGAAAAGTTATCAAATGACGAAAGATGAAAAGAATGGATTGAGTTGTAATTGACACCATTTCCGTATTAAGCTATTCATATCATATTCATTGTTTTTCTTACTCGGCATTAGCTCACTCAGTGTTTTTGTGATATAGGTAGGGAGTGTTAAAAAGCTATGTAGGTACAATAGCGGGTTGACTGGAAGGCGCCTTCACACGAGCAAGACCTCGTATATTAACTAGTTTGACCCGATGAGCTTTATTTTGAATAATGTTTATTTTGAATAATGTTTTGTGAACTTTGTGTGAATAGAAATATATTATGAGTGTTTAATTGTGTGATGTGTGTCTAAACTTAGAAAGTTAATGTTTTACGAGTTTGTCATGCTTTATGTATATGATTACTAAGTATTGATAGACTTCAAATTAAGTCACTGTTATTTTGTGTGGTGATATAAAAAGTTGTTACACGACATGTCGTTTATACTTTAAAAAAAAAAATTAATCACAAAATTTGAGTAAATGATAAACGACTTGTAAGGGTGTGACAGTTCCTGAGTTTGTTGAAATATATATTTAAGGCTTGGCGTGTTCTTATTTATTTCAGGACATGGACATATATAAACATCTTATGAAGATGTCTACACTCAAGTAGAATTATTTACATCCATTTGTGGGCATTAAACCCAGCAACCTAACACTTATTTTACTTTTATACGAATACTCGCGGTGTTACAATACAGATTTAGTTATAAGGTTCGCAGTCGATTCCAATCATTATTATCTTCCAGGGAAAAAATATTAGCAATAATGAATATCTCTCTCCGGATTGTGCAATATTAGCAATAACATATTAGTAAATAGCTAGTTGGTTCTTAGTGTTGGTTCCCCAATTGGTTTGGATTTTTTTATAAAAAATACTTGAAGAAATGAAAGAAAAACAATCAGACAAATAAAGATGGTTGTGAACCTTTTGTTTTTATTTGAAATACCAAAAACACAACTCTGGAGCTTGAAGAAACAATCAGATAACAACTCCTATATATACTACTATTTTTAAAACGTAAACAACTTTCCTACGACCCAAAACGTAAGCTTTAAATAGCTTTAAATTACAACAAATTAAACCGTAGGAATTTATTACACAATTACCATCCAAAAATAACTCCCACATTTATTCCACTTAATTTGTAACCGATTCGTTCCGATACCAAATCAAAATTAAAACTTACAATCTTCCTTGTAAGTTTGATTTGGTTCAAGGTTTTTCACACCGAGCAGCTTTCGCATTTTCGCAAATTTGACTCTTGTTAGAGTTTTGGTAAAAATATTTGCACGCTGCCCTCCGGTACTTACAACCTCCACGATGATCTTTCGGTTCTCGACACAATCTCGAATAAAGTAGAAGCGAGTGTCGATATGTTTGCTACATCACGACACACCGAATTCTTAATAAAAGCGATTGCAGACATGTTGTTGACGTAGAGAGTAACTTGCTTTGACTCGCTACCGGTCACCTCACTCAACAAACTTCTCAGCCACAGTGCTTGGCACGATGCCGAAGTGGCTGCCATGAACTCTGCTTCATAGGAAGATAAATCAACGGTCCGCTGCTTTCGGAATCGCCAAGTGATCAGATTTCTGCTAAGGTAAAACACCATCCCACCAGTGCTTTTTCTGTCGTCTGTGTCACTGGCCAAGTCGCTGTCAATGAAACAAACAATTTCTTTAGCTCCTCTTCCTCTTTTGTACTGGATCCTGTAGGTCACTGTTTCCTTCACATATCGGAGAATGTGCTTCACTGCTTGTTAGTGTAGAGTGGTAGGCTGCTCCATGTAACGACTCACCATGCGAACTGCATATGAGATATCAGGTCCAGTGTGCGTCAAGTACCCGAGACACCCAATGACACGCCTATGCTCAATGAGATTCACAAAATTTCCTTCTGCATCTTTTCCGATTTGCAACTTTGCTTCCATCGGATACTTGCTCAGATTGCAATCCGCCATCGCGAACTGCTTCAGCACCTTCTTCGCGTAAGTCGCTTGCTTCAGCTCGATATGATCCTTCTTCTGGTCCACCTCGATACTGAGGTAGTATGAGAGAAATCCTAGATCACTCATCTCGAACTCCTTCATCATCTACTTTTTGAACTACTCAACGCCTTTTGTGCTTGATCCTGTCACGATCAAGTCGTTAACATATATGGCAACTATGAGTACCTCTTCTTCATGGTTTCTCGTGTACACGGCCTGCTCTTGATCACACTTCATGAAGCCGAGACTCATCATCATTTTGTTGAGGCAAGTGTTCCACGCCCTTGGTGCTTGACGTAGTTCGTAAAGAGCCTTGGACATCTTGCACACCTTGTGCTCCTTCTTCTTGACAACGAACCCTTCAGGTTGGGTGACATACACTTCTTCTTCAATATCACTATTAAGAAATGCTGATTTGACATCAAAGTGGTGAATCTCTAAACCACAGTGAGCTGCTAGAGTTAAAATTAGTTTGACGGTATCGAGTCTCGCCACCGGTGCAAAGGTCTCCTCGAAATCAACTCCTTGCTTCTGTACATAGCCTTTCGCCACCAATCTCGCTTTTTGTTTGAGGATGTTGCCTTTGTTGTCCCTTTTTAACTTGAACACCACAACCCGATGAGCTTGTGACCAGGTGGTAAGTTAGTGAGCTCCCACTTCTTAATAGACTCGAGCTCTTTCTTCATGGCCTCATTCCATGCCTCTTTGTTGTCGCATGGTGATATGTTGTTGGCTCGTCGGTGGTGAGCAACAACAATTTATCAAGCTCCATCTCTACTAATGGTGCCTCCGCATAGATATCGGCGAGCAAGCGGAGTTTGGTAGGGCCATATTCACCTGTGTACCCACCCAATCTCTCTAGTGCCGGTGCTACGTTATCAAACTCTGCTACATCTTTGTCTTGTAGGATTCCGAACTCCACAAAATTTTGGACGAGCTCGTTGTTGTCTTTGCACCACTCCCACTTCTTCTCTTCCTCGAACACGACATCTCTACTCACACGAATGTTCCCGCAAGTTAGATCAAGAAACCTGTGCACCTTCGTGTTTGACACCAAGGTACACCTGTGCGACATCTCTGAAACCTTTGAAATGTTCAAGGTGTTTAAGGTTTTATTCGAGAAGCAGACAAAGAAACAGATCAAAACTCTTCAATAAGATCGAATGGAAGAGTATTTGTCTGGAGAGTTCGAAGATTTTCTTAGGGAAGAAGGTATTCATTCTCAGCTTACAGCACCTGGCACCCCGCAGCTAAACGGTGTGTCAGAGAGAAGGAATGGAACTCTACTAGATATGGTGAGATCGATGATGAGTTGCTCATCACTTCCCGATTCGTTCTATGGATACGTCTTGGAAGTGGCAGCTTACATTCTGAACCAGGTTCCGTCTAAAACAGTTCCTGGAACACCTTACAAAAGATATGGAGTGGCAGAAAATCTGTTTTACACCACGTCCGTATCTGGGGTTGTCTAGCACATGTGCTGAGACAAAAGACTAGCAAGTTGGCTGGTTGTTCAAAAGTATGCCTTTTCATAGGACATTCCAAAGAATCGAAAGGTTGCATCTTCTATAGCTCTACAGATCAGTAAACATTTGTTAGTACGAATGCTAGGTTTTTGGAAGCAGACTATATGAAAGATGTTGTACCGAGAAGCAGACTTGTGCTGAAGGATCTATTGGATGAAGTAGCTTGTACTTCATAGAATAGAACAAGTTCTATGGCAATAGTGGAAGATACACACCCGGAACGAGAGAGTCCTGCGATTCGTCGCAATATCAGGACTGTACGACAGCCTGATCGATACATGGGTGTCAGAGAGACTTTCACTGCAGTTGCATATCAGGAGGATGATGATCTTATATCTTTTTCCCAATTGAAACAAAGTTCCGAAGCAAACCTCTGGCAAGAAGCCATGACCGTTGAAATGCATTCGATGTACTACAACAATGTCTGGAAGCTTGTAGACTTACCAGAAGGCATTAAGCCTATAAGTCGATGACATATTACTCATTGGGAATGATGTTGGTAAGTTATCAGAGGTTAAGATCTGGCTGTCAAAGCAATTTGAGATGAAGGATTTGGGAGAAACGGCTTACATTCTGGGTATTCAGAATATTCCGTAACCAGAAGAACCGGAAGTCAGCGTTTTCCCAAGCATCTTATATTGATAAGATCATGGATCACTTCAGTATGCAAGACTCCAAGAAAGGGCAGTTACCCTTTAGACATGGAGTGCATCTCTCAAGTAAGCAGTCTCCTAAGACACCTCAAGAGGTTGAGGACATGAGACATGTTCCGGACGTTTCAGCCGTCGGAAGTCTCATGTATGCTATGCTTTGTACTAGACCAGATATTCGCTGCGCAGTAGGCGTGGTGAGTAGGTTTCAGTCGAACCCTGGACCCTAGAACTGGGTTACTGTGAAGCATGTTTTGAAGTACCATCGTATGACGAGGAACTACATGCTATAATACTCAAGTAGTCACCTGAATATGACGGGATATACCGACTCCGATTTTCAAACAGACAAGAATTTCAGGAAGTCCACATTAGGGTCTGTGTTTACCCTGAATGGTGGATCTGTGGTCTGGAGGAGTATCAAGCAATCTTCCATTGCTGACTCGACCTTGGAAGCTAAATATGTGGCAGCTTGTGAAGCTGAAAAAGAGGCTGTGTGGCTGAGGAAATTCCTTATGTACTTGGAATTTGTTCCAAGTGCAAGCGAGCCCATTACACTTTATTGCGATAACAGTGGGGCTGTAACCAATTGTAAGGAGCCAAGAAGTCACAAGCGCTCAAAACACATTGAGCGCAAATATCACCTCGTGCGAGATATTGTGAACTAAAGGATATTGTATCTCCTTTGAGTCAAGTGAGAGTTTGTTGGGATTGGTGCCCACAAAGGAGAATATTAGACATTTTATTTATTATTTGTAATATTTTGCTGAAACATTAATATTAATAAATGAGCATTCTTTTCCTATAGTTTGTGTTTATGTATGTATGCTACGCTCTGAAACTGTCATCAACGAAAATGGTGTTAAATACAGATTTGACATGATAACCCCTTGTGACTAGTTTAAACCATTTGTTCGCAATCTTAAGACCGATTGAGCATTCGAGTCTAAGTAACGATTGTTTGAATGAATCATGATATCTTATCATGTGATATAGAAAGTTGTGACTCTATGATTTCATTCTTGATATCTTATAGAAGATATTGAACAAGACCTAGTGATTCTATGGAAGCTCGATATAAAACCGTTTAATCCAGAAGCTCCAAGATCACATACGAGGGGTACTTCGATAACTACCTTAATCCTGAGGTGAGCGCATAGTCGATACTACACTTTATGTCATTTGATTTTTCAATGAGTGATGGCCGTGTAATGGCTGCATCTGACCCGACGGTTGGTGACATAATGTCGTAGTGTTGGATTATGTGATTCACAGATATGAAATTCGTGTACACATAATGAAAGTCATTGTATCACACTATGCTTTGTTACGAGATAGTGAATGAATTAATCTGGCCAGATAATCATTGAATATGAGATTCCTTGATTAAAACATGTGACACGTATTGACGTCTCACTTTATGTTTTTTCTCATTCACAGGTAACAAAGGAGTTAGTGAAATAATAACTCTAGGGGTAAAACGGTAATTTTACATTCCCCGGACTTACTGATACACACGAAGGGTATTTTAGTAAAGTACACCGTGGATCGAGTACAGAAAGGTTCTGTGACTTCAAACGGAAAAATAAGCGCGCATGAACTTAGAGATTTTCAATATTGGTCCTTTAGTGGAGTCGACCATTATTAAGAATTATAAGCCGGAAATAATATGTGAATTATTGAGTCCGTGCTTACTTCTCAAACTTCGTTCATGTGGGTCCATAAGGTCTCAATGATGCACATTTAGAAGAGATTAGTTGAACGCAATAAATTGATTTACTCATTAAATACAAATTGTGATTTGTACAGAGAAACTTATTTTCCAATCGAATTAATGAATAATGTGTTATTCATTAATTATTGATTTTGTGAATTAAAGAACTTTAATATTATTGTGATAATAATTTTCTTGAGAATTCATAACAACAATAATTTTCATTAACATGGTTTTGGGCTGAATATTGATTTAACAAAAGCCCACATGAGAGCCCCTTAATAAAACCTATAAATAAAGGGTTTGTGGAAACCCTAGGTTAAGCTTTCCTCATTATTTTTAGGCTGAAAAGTCAGCCCCCTCTCTCTCTCTCTTGGCCGACCATACCCACACCAAGGATGACGAAATTTTTTCTTCGTTTTTCTTTCATATGCGTTCATCCGAGCCCACACTCATCTTCTCGTTTTTCTTTTTGTGTCGTCGTTGAATCAACTTGTGGTTGTTTGGTCTATTTTCATTAAAATTTATTTTTCTGGAAATCTTACCTCCGAACGAAAGATTTGATGAATCTGACGAAACCGAGTCCGGAAACCCTGAACTCTTTCCGAACCCATTTAAGTCAGTTCATTTCCAACGCAACGCAAAATACGGCGTCCCGATTCGAGTTTCCAAGAGCTCTCAGCGTCGTCGCGAAGTATCTCTTGCGATATGCCTCCGCCCGTCCGCGCGCATCTGCGCCCAACAGCGACCTAACAGCATCTCCGCGCCTCGCTGCCTTTCGCCCAGCCTCCTAGTGATGCCACCAACGAGCCCAGGTCCGAGCCAAGCCTCCTCCGTTACGCTGCCCAGACTCGCGCCTTTGCTGCCTCTGTTCCCGCGCCCGCTGCCGCGCCTTGGGGCTGCTCCGCGCCTCGCTGCCGCGCCTTGGGGCTGCTCCGCGCCTCGCTGCCGCGCCCAGAATCAGCAACATCCCTTGCTGCCTCCAGCTGCCATCAAGCGCCGCCCAAGCCCGGTTCTAGGAGCTGACACCGAGGAGTCCAACCCCTGCTCTTCTTCGACGTAGTGACGTGACGGGGAGCCTTGCTTTCCGTAATTGGAGAAGCTTGAAGATTCTCGCATCGAACTCTTTTTCAAATCCTCGACTGAGTTATTTATAACTCGACGATGTAAGTTTCGATAACCTTAATACTCTTAATTAATATAATTGTTGTATGATTGTTTGGTGTGTTTGATTTTATCGAAATAACATGTTTAGAATTAATCGTTGATTAACATGTTCATAGATTAGAATTAAATTGTTGATTAACATGATTATGATTTTAATGCCAATAGGTTGTTAGATATTAAATAGTTTAATATGCTAGATCTTTTTTATTATTAATTCCGCACGTAATTAGTTATGTTTAATAATAATCTACTTAAATCGTTAAGTAATTCCAACACTACCGCCTCTCCCCATAAGTTTGTCGGGGCTCGCATGCTCTTAAGCAATATCCTTGCAGTGCCCATTACGCTGCGATTTCTCCTCTCCAACACACTAATCTGTTGAGGAGTGTATGGTGCCGTGAGGTGACGCTCGACTCCTTGTTCTTTGCAAAACTCCGCAAAGTTCCGAGATGTGAACTCGCCACCTTGATTCGATCGCAAAGTCTTCAGCTTGTGCTCCGACTTGTTCTCAACAAGTTTATTGAACTTCTTGAACACTTCAAAGGCTTCTCCTTTTTCTCTGAGCATGTACACCCACATCTAACGACTATAATCATCAACAAGTAAAAAAAATACTTATTACCAACGAGTGATGTCAGTGTGATCAGACCACACAGATCCACATGCACAAGTTGTAGGGGATGATTGGCTTGGGCAGAAAATGGAAACCTTGTTTTTTTTGAGACCAAGAAACCTTCACACACTTGGTTGGGGTGTGTGATCCTGGGAAGCCCATCAACCATCTCCTTCTCCCCCATCATCTTGAGCGCATAAAATTTCACGTGTCCAAGTCTCGCATGCCATAACCAAGCTAGATCTGCCACCAACGCCAACAAAGACACGGGTTTGCTCGTCTCTAGAGAAATATTGTACAACAAATGGTGCAATTTCTCTATCTTCATCAATATGACGCCATTTTGAGCTGATTAAGGTGATCGTATTGTCTTCTTCTTTCATCTCACCAAGGCTTATGATATTACTTTTAAATTTTGGAATGTAATATACCTCAGCTGTTAATCATTGATCGCCATTCTTGCATTGGAATATAATGGATCCTCGGCCCTTGATCTCGATGAGTGAAACATCTCCAAACTTTACATTTCCCGTGATCTTCCCGTCGAGAACATTAAATTTCTCTCGATGGCCCGTTATATGGTTGCTTGCTCCGTTGTTGAGGTACCACACGTCGGTGTTATTGTACTCCTCGCCACTTGCGAGGAGGTTTGCCATGAACTTCTCTTCATTGTGCATCAACAAATTGGATATTTCCTCCGCCGATTTTTGTGCAAGCTCTTGGTCATCTCCACACTCGAGCTTTGACTTATTGTCTTCGGGAAAGGGATTTGCCAACTCCTCATCGAACATCAACGCTGGTTCGTCGTCATGGATACTCGTGAGATTTGTCTCCCCGTCGAGCTCCTTGGTTCGACACTTGTTCGCGTAGTGCCCGTATTTTTTACAAGCGTCGCACTTCACCTTGCTCTTGTCTTTACGGGATTTGGTGTCTTCTGGTTGAGGTGAGCTGCTCGCTCGACCTCGTTCCCGACCTCGGCCTCGGTTGTCACCACCATTGCCGTTGCGACTCGACGAGTTTTAAGAAAAATGAGCCTCTCCATTTTTTTTCATACGTGAGAAAAATGTGCTTCTCCTCCTCTTGGTCTCCTTAGTTGTGAAGTCTCTCATCGTGGAATTTGAGACTACCGACGATCTCTTCGATGGTCATATTCTTGAGGTCACCAAATTGCTCGATCGAAGTAACGATCTGCATGAATATTTGTGGTATGACTCTATAACTTCTTGACGACGGAGATCTCGTCCATCTTCTCTCCCTACGAGCGGATACCTGCCACAATGGATGTCAATTTCATGACGAAATCGTCTACCAACTCCTCGTTCTTCATACGAATCGCCTCGAAATGTGTCTTCAAGGTTTGCACTTTTGCCTCCTTGACTCTTTCCACTCCAACGTGCATCGTTTTTAGCGTCTCCCACGCTTTTTTGGTAGAATACTTCTCGACCACCATGAGAAGGAAGTTCTCAGGAAGAGCTTGATAGATGGTTGCGAGAGCCATTCTATCCTTCCATCCGTCGACCTCGTCGACCTCAACGGCTTCCCATACTCCCTGCGCTTGTAAATTCACTCTCATCTTCAACGCCCACACCGAGTAGTTACTCTTCGTAAGTAACAGATACGAGAGTGTCACGTTCCCTTCTCTTCCGATCTTCGTTGCCGCCGCATCTTCTCCGATTTCTTTGCTTGCCATAGCTCTGATACCAAATGTTGGTTCCACAATTAGTTTGGATCTTTTATAGAGAATACTTAGAAGAAATGAAAGAAAATGAATCAGACAAATAAAGATGGTCGTGAACCTTTTGTTTTTATTTGAAATGCCAAAAACACAACTCTGGAGCTTGAAAAAACAATCAGATAATAACTCCTATATATACTACTATTTTTAAAACGTAAACAACTTTCCTACAACCCAAAATGTAAGCTTTAAATAGCTTTAAACTACAACAAAATAAACCGTATGAATTTACTACACAATTAACATCCAAAGATAACTCCAATATTTATTCCATTTAATTTGTAACCGATTCGTTCCGATACCAAATCAAAATTAAAACTCACAGTTAGATCTAAATGTGGAAAAAAGGGGGGAGAGGTAGAGGAATGGCGTGTACTAGATTGGTAAAATGAAAGTCTTCTCTTTATTACATTACACTACATAAATAAAGATATGCATATATATATATATATATATATATATACACATAGACATGAGATGAAGGTGGATAGTGGAAGTAACGATACATGTGTTTATAAAAACCAAAAACGGTGGAGAAGACAGTGAAAGGGCAAGGTAGGGGTCACTGCAGAGAAAAGAGGGAAGCGGTAAAGAGTCGGATAAAAGGGAAAAGCTGGGATACGGGAATAATGGGGGCTTGGAATGCTTGGCCGACACTGAAAGGAGCGCAGCCGGATGCAATGACACGGCAGAGTGCCGGGTCAAGGACCCTCGTAGCAGCACTGGGGACGTTTATTGTGAAGAGGTCTGACTCAGAGGCATTGACCGCCGGGACCAAAGCAGTCCGACCTCCATTGCAGGACAGAGTGACGTTGACCGGCATCGACGCCAATGACCGCGAGCAATTCACAACGCCCAAAACCGTCACGTTTGTCGGACCTCCGGCTAGTGGTGGAAGTACAGGTATGCTTGGGAATCCAGGAAGTGGTGGAAGTCCAGGTAGCGTTGGCAGTGAAGGAAATCCTAGAACCGTTGGCAGTGAAGGAACTCCGGGCAAAAATGGAGGCAGTCCAGGGAACTGGAAGTTTGCCACCCAGGATGATGTTGATACCACCAATACCAGGGCGATCACAACGATCGGCATGTTCTTAGGGTTTCCCATGCTTTGACTTGATTACACTATATGCTATGTTATAAATAATATGATATGATATGTTAGAATTATTTCAACACGAAGGCGATGAATGTGAAACATAAAGAGTTTGCGGAGTTGAAACAAGATACGATGATGGTTATTGAGCCTGTTAGAAAATTCAAGCAATTAGCTAGGTTATGGCTTCATTTGGTTCTGAATGATAAGAGAGAGTGAGATGGATGATGGGAATGTTCCAACCAAGATTGGCATTAACCATTGATAGTGAAAGTTAGACACCTACCACCGTTCGGGATTACTTGATACGTGCCATGAGAGCTGAGTACCATTTGATACTAGTAAAGGAAGAATGAGCCCAATTTTTTTAGACTCGAAAGGAGGAAAATGGTCAAAGAAGAGGACCAAACCAATTTGAAATTCATCATCCTAATCATAAAAATAATGACTCCAAGTCCAAACTCATTGGAATGAGAATGACAAGAAAAGAAGTCATCCTGGAAATGGGGGTAACCCCAACTACAAGGTCAAGATAAAGTGAGCGACCTTTCCAGTGTGCAAGACTTGTGAAAAGATGCACCGGGGAGAGTGTCGAATGGGAAACATGACATACTTCATGTATGGTCAGGCTAGTCATTTTCTCAAAGATTGTCTAAGGTCAAGTTCCACTCAGAATGGACATTATCAACAACATTATCGGAATGGACGAGTCAATTTCATGTGAGCGGCAATTGAAGGGCTAGAGATCTTCCAAGGTTGACTAGAAGTAGCACCAATAAATCGAATGTGGTAGTAGGTCAGCTTTCTATGGGTAATTTTGACGCTATTGTATTGTTTGACACTAATACTACTCATTCCTTTATTTCGTTGGAGTGGGATAAGAAATTAGACAACAATTTAGAGAAAATTAGAAAGCATTTTCAAGACAGCTTTACTGTCCGGTGAGCATTGTTTAAAAAGTTTCTCGATACTAATTAGTGGACAAGAGTTTAAGATCAATTTCATTGTATTGGAGATTAAAGATTTTGATGCCATTGTGGGAATGGACTTCCTTAGAAAGAACAACGTTAAAATTTATTGGCTTAGAAAGAGAGCGACTTTCAGACCAACTTTGAGAAAATGGTTTATTTTCATGGGAAGACCACTTTAAAATCCTAAGGTGATGGTGTCCGCCATACAATCTAGAAGGTTCTTAATACGGATTGTTACAAATTTTTATCATCTATAGTGGACAATACTAAGGAGGTGGAAACAACTTTGGAGGATATGTTTGTGGTAAGAGACGTTGTGGATGTTTTTATCGAAAAATTACCAAGTTTAGCTCCGAAACTTGAGATTTTCTTTAGGATTGAATTATTATCTGGTACGGGACTTATCTTTAAGGCACCTTATCAAATCACGTCAGCTGGACTCAAGTACCTACAAACACAACTGCAAAAGTTGCTTGATAAGGGTTTTATTCGTGCAAGTCATTCTCCGAGGAGAGCACCGGTCTTATTTATGAAGAATAAGCATGGATCTTTTCAATGGGCATTGACTATAGAGAGCTCAACAAGGTCACTATAAGAACAAGTATCCACTTCCTTTGATTGATGACTTGTTTGATCAGCTCAAAAGGAGCAAGGGTATTTTCTAAGATTATTTTGCCATATAGATATCATAGTTGCGAGTCAAGGAGCAAGGGTATTTTCTAAGTTAATAGCTCTATTTAAAAGGTCTTTAATGAAATACCTATATTGGAAAATCTGTTAAAATGCTTGACGTTTTTGAATGTTGATAAACCAAACTTTAGTGGCTAAGTATCTTATCCTATTCCTTGAAATAACCGTTATCCTACAAAGTGCATTGCTCATATGTAATATATTCAATATTTAGGACTCATTTTGGTCTCATCTATGTTTCATAACCAATCATGCTCTCGAATTATTTGTTCATGTGTTCCCGAGTCTGTTGTGCAAAATATATATTTAAGGCTTGGCGTGTTATTTATTTCAGGACATGGACATATAAACCTCATAATCTCTTATGAAGATGTCTACACTCAAGTAGAATTATTTACATCCATTTTGTGGGGATTAAACCCAGCAACCTAACACTTATATTACTTTTATACGAGCACCCTTGGTGTTATCTATACACTTGTTGATGTCGTTTATCCGTGTGTCAACCGCATCAGGGCCACTGAAAAAGCTCTTGTTATGAGACACAAAATAGAATTTTTCGGCCCGTTTGAATTCCTCTTGTTTGGATTTTAGAAAGCTTATGAGGAAAAACATATAATTAAGAGTTATGGATAATTAAAAAAATTTACGCAATGATGAAAGTACAAAATATTAATCAATTGTTCACTCATGTAAACCATAATATGCATGGAATGCTTAGTTCATTACACATTAAAAACCTCGATATGTAGTTGTATATATTTTTTATAGTTGTAAATTTTATCAGCTAACAATTATTGACATTATTTTTAGTGTAAAAGAACTTGTATAACATTTTATTATAATTTTATTTTCTAATTTTGATATTTAATATAATTACTAATATTATGAAAACTCAAATATCTTATCATATGAATTTTGTTGTCACTAAAATTTGGACATAGCTACGAGACCTAAACGGTCAGAACTCCACTCAGAATGAGTGACCCTCACTTCAGTCTGATCGGACTTGGTGTCTCAAATCGTATCTTAGCTATTGGGGAGTCTTCAAATTCTTCTTCTAAAACCCCATAAAAAGTTATCTTATTCATAAATTTAGATATTTCATCATCGTACATGAAATTTGAGTTCATAATTTAATGTTGGGAGGGTAATTAATTATTATTTGACTTAATTATTTGATATTTTCGTAGCTTAAAATAATGGGCTGAGTTTGAGTATTTTATAAAGTAATTTTGGGTTTAATTTTTGTTAAATGATGCCCATATTTTTAAGGTTCGCAATCGATTGCAATCATTATTATTTTCTGGGGAAACAATGTTAGCGATAATGAATATCTTGTTGGAAGGAAGTTTTGGATAGGTGGATAAAGTGTTTAAATATTTTGGGTGTTTAGGAAAAGGTGTTTGGAAATTTGGGGGCTTTGATAATGCTAGAGAGGTAGAGAATTGTTTTGTAGAAAGGAGAACTTTTTATTTGACTTGATGTTAATTGCTTAGATTACAACTCTATTTATACTAGTCCATGGATTTCTCTAGATACAATAGTATTTAGAGAATTCTACTAGTAACCTATTATCCTAGAAATTACAAGATAATTTTAGAATTAAGTCTCCCTAAACAACTTTAGACACTTAGAGAATATTCTAGATAATATGACAATTCTAATTGGCCCAAAACATTAAAAGGCCCAAATTACAATTAGGAATAACTAAAGCCCAAATATTATAACCGAAATCAAGTTTAACAATTCAACACTACCCCTTAAACTTGATTTGTGACTCCAAGTATGTTCCTTAACTTGACAAAGTCTTTGAGCTTGAGAGGTTTGGTGAAGATATCGGCCACTTGGTCATTTGTCTTCACGTACTCCAGTTGCACCTCCTTCCTAGCAACACACTCTCGAATGTAGTGATAGCGTTTGTCAATGTGTTTACTTCGATCATGGAAGACTGGATTCTTCGCTAAAGCTATTGCTGACTTATTGTCCACGAAGATCTTTGTCGGCTCCTCTTGTGACAAACTCAACTCCTTCAGTAAGTTCCGTAGCCAAACCGCATGACAAACACACCAAGTGGCAGCTACATACTCCGCCTTGCAGGTGGATAGAGTGACAATCAGTTGCTTCTTCGATATCCATGTGAAGGCTGTATCTCCAATGTAGAAGACGAATCCACTTGTACTTTTTCGATCATCTATGTCTCCTCCCCAATCGTTATCGCTATATCCAAGAAGCTTATAATCGGTAGAAATAATGTAGTACAAGTTAAATTTTGTCGTACCTTTGATATAGTCCTCTTTGCCGCTTTCAAATGGGTGGTTGTTGGATGCTCCATGTATCGACTGACGACTCCGATTGCGTACAAGAGGTCAGGCCTCGTACACGTTAAGTATCGAAAGTTTCCAATCAGACTCTTGAAAAGTGTCGGGTCCACTTTTTCTCCCTCCTCGTGGTTTGAAAACTTGATTTCACATTCCACTGGCGTGCTGACTAGGTTCGAGTCATCAATCTTGAATTTCTTGTTTGACTTCAATTCCGAGGTAGTAGGACATGAATCCGATATCAGTCATTTCAAACTCCTTCGTCATTTCTTTATTGAATTCCTTGAACATGCTCGAGTTACTTCATGTGAAGATCAAGTCGTCTACATACAAGCATACAATCAATATATCATTGTTTTGAACTTTGATATAGAATGCATGCTCATATGGACACTTGATGAAGTCTCTTTCTTTGAAGTACTTGTCGATCCGAGCATTCCAAGCTCTTGGGGCTTGCTTCAACCCATAGAGCGCGTTCTTCAGCTTCAAGACTTTGTCTTCTTCTCCCGCAACTTCATATCCTTGTGGTTGCTCGATGTAGACCAAGGATTCCATTTAGGAATGCTGATTTCACATCCATCTGATGTATCTTCCATTTCTTTTGAGCTGCCAGCGATATGATTAGTCTGACAGTTTCTAGTCAAGCAATAGAAGCAAATACCTCGTCATACTCGATGCTGGCTCTTTCGCTGTAGCCTTTTGCCACCAATCTCGCCTCTTATCTTTCAGCTTCCCCTTTCGAGTTCTTCTTTACCTTGTACACCCACTTCACACCGATTGTCTTGTGCCCTTTTGGAAGTGAAGCTAACTCCCAAGTATCGTTCTTCTTTATCTCCTTGATCTCTTCATCCATGACGTTTCTATAGGTCTTCTTCTCTAAGGCTTCTTGGAAGTTCATAGGTTCGCAGTCCGCAAATAGACAAAATAGAGTAAGGTTGTTTTGAGTTTCTGTTACCTCGTATAACTCTTGCAGACTTCTGAAGTGGGGAGTCCTTTCTGTTGAACTTTCGCCTTCTTGGGAACCTTGAGTTGGTGAAGTTGGTGGAGTGGCTGCATCTTCTCTTGGTTGCTCTGGCTGTCCCACATCACCTTCTTCAAATTGCGGGAAGAAGTTGAAGTCTTCATTGCTCGATCTCCAATCCCATTCTCCTTCTTCGTCAAAGATGACATTCCGGCTGATGATTGTCTTTCCCGTATTTGGACTGTAGAGCTTGTAACGTTTTGAGTTTGCGTCGTAGCCGATGAGGATGTTGTTGGAATAGGTCTAGGGTTAAAGAAAAATTTATCATTAATCACATTAATGGCGGAATATATAAATTTCTTTTAGAAGTAAAACAATTTTACTAACCTAGATAAAGAGCATGTACATGTTATAGATTAAAAGCATTATTAAACCTACTTGAATACGAACCTTTCTTGTAGCTTGATCTTGAAGCGTCTTGAGAAAGGTGGATCTTCTTCCTTGGCTCGTTTATCACCTTCACACCTAAAACGTGAACTCGAGAAACCTAAGGTTTCAATTACAAGAGTCTATAGAGGTTTACAAGGATTTTTGTGTGGGCACAATTAAACAATATGAACCAAGAACAATTCTTAGATCATAAGCTAATTCTCTAGATCAAGTGTGAATCTAGGTGCAAAATACAAAGAGTATTTTCTAGAGAGAGAGAGAGAGAGAGATGGTCAGCCAAGAGCAAGAGAGATCAAGGCAAAAGCTTCTTCTTCACATCTCTATGTGAGACTCTATTTATAGGAGAAGGACAAATCTATAAAGGTCAATTATTCATTCATGAAAGAATAATGTATTCTTGACACAATATTTGATTTTCCCTTCCCCTTTCTCTCTTAGGGTGGCCGTCCACACACAAGGCGTTAGTGAGGAAATTTGTTTCCTCACTTAGCACATTTGTTTCCTTCTCAAGGAAATTCATTTCCCTTTTTCTTTTGGGTAATTATCCTTATAAGAAAATGGAAATAAAACTCTCCTCTTGATGCTAGTACTTGGCCAAACTTCTACCTAGGGGAGGGGCATCTAGATGCTTCCTTATTTCTTTTAAGACAATTCTTAAAATACTCATTGTAGAATTATAATTGCACAAGTAATAAAATTAATTTCATAATGCCTTAAACGACTTTTCGGCTTTAAAAAATAATTTATATTTTCATCATATGAAAATATTCAAAATCCTATTTTGACATTCACATCATTTTATGTCCATGAGGACAAAAATACCCTTTAGACATTTTCCGAGAAAAAGTCTAGTTCAATACTTGAACTTATTTTGACTTAGCTTCTAGTTTAACAATCCTACTCTAATGACCTGTAATAGTGACCTTATGGATCCAAATGAACAAAGTTTGAGCTTCTATACTCGGACTCAAAAGTTCACAAACCTTTTCCGAGTATTAGCTTAATGTCAACTGACTCCACTAAAGAGTTGACACTGAGAATCTCTAGGTTCAAATGAATTTATTTTCTACTCAAATTCAACTTAATTATATTGAGCGGATCCATTGAATGTTATGTTAATATCTCACCAATAGGCCTTGTCTAGATCACGCAATGGACCTAGTATTTGACTTTCTCAAATGAGAGTATTAATGCTATGAAATGACATGTCTCATTTCAGGATTTAGGTAAGCATGATGCAATTCATACATAGTGACCTTGAGACAGAAGATGTTAAATGATTTGTTCTTCTATTGTCTCTAAAGGTGCACTGGTCAGTTCAGTATCTTCGAAAGACACACTGGAAGAACTGTAGAGTTCCTAACTCTCTATGCCTCGTAACCAGACATCCTAGATTCTTCCAACAATCATACTGGGATCAATAGTCCGTTGATCTTTAGATTGCGAATATATCGTTTTAGTCAAACCATGAAGAGTTTGTTCACGCAAATCTACATTTGTCTATTCATACATTGTTAGGTTTGATTAAGGACTATAAGACTATCGAATATCATAAATCTTCAATCAAACTAAAAAGGAATCAATGAACGTTTCGACTTTTATTAATTTAATCAGCAAATTACAAAGATTTATATATTACATCAATATGTAAATAAACAATCTTCTAATAAGGACTTTACAAAGATTTATATTCCATCAATATGTAAATAAACAATCTTCTTGTGGGCATCTCTGTCAACAGATGTATTTTTCACTCTTGTCGTCTAGTTTGCTTCGTTTCTCGTATGGTACGTGGGTATGAGCTATACTTCCAAAGACTCTATTCCAGGTTTCCTTCCACTCCATGCTTCTTGTGGTGTTTTTCCCAAAACACTTCTTATGGGGGACCTATTTGAGAGATAAACCGCGCATGAACCTGCTTCCACCCATAACTCCTTCCGTAGTTTCTTGCTCTTGAGCATGCTTCTTGTCATCTCTAAGATCGTCCTATTCTTCCTCTCCGCTACTTCATTTTGTTGAGGGGTTCTCGGTACCGTTAGCTGTCGTCGAATGCCGTTGTCTTCGCAGTACTTCAAGAACTTATTTGAAGTGAACTCTCCTCCTCGGTCGGATCTCATGGCTTTGATCATTAGGCCACTTTCTTTCTCAACATGGGCTTTGAACTTTTTGAAGCTCTCAAATACTTCTGATTTCTCCTTCAAGAAGTATACTCATGTTTTTCTTGAATAATCATCAATAAAGAGAAGGAAGTAGTTACGCTTACCTAATGATTTTGGCTTGATCGGACCGCACACGCTAGTGTGTATGAGTTTTAACGGCTTCTGGGCTCTTGAGATTGACTCCTATGGAAAGCTGATTTTGAACTGCTTTCCAAGTATACATCCTTCGCAGACTTGATTGGGGTGGCTGATGGAGGGCAATCCTTTGACCATTTCCTTCTTTGAGAGTAGCTCTAGTCCTCCAAAGTGAGATGCCCGAATCGAGGATGCCAAAGCCAAGACTCCTCCTTGTAGCATATCTTGAGACATTGTGCGACGTCGTTTTGAATGTTGATGATGAACATTCTATTTCTTGGCATCGGCACCTTAGCAATGCAGTTGCTTGCTTGATCTCTTATAGAAAGGTTATTAACCTTCATTCGAATATCATAACTTTTCTCTAAGAGTTGTCCTAGGCTCAAGATGTTGCTCTTTATGTTTGGCACATAATATACGTTGGAGATAAATTGATGATCACCATTCTTTAATCGGATAAGGAAATTTCCTTTACCTTTGACTGCGACCTTTATTCATCTCCGAAAGCAACGTTCCCCTTCACCGATTCGTCAAGCACTGCAAACATGCTCCTTTGCCCACACATATGGTTGCTCGCACCACTATCGAGGTACCATTGTGTATCTGGTTCCTTCTCATGGACCTTGTGAGCCAACAACAACGTCGCATCTTCTAGAGTTCTTTCTTTAACATAGTTGACCTTCTCTTCAACTATATTGTTGCGTGGAACTCTACATCTGGAAGCATAATGCCCAAACTTATCACGATTGTAGCATTTAATCTGCGACTTGTCGTACCTTGGCTTCATGGCTCCTCTCCCACGACCTCTAGACGAGCTCTCTCCTCTTTGGTTGTTGTTGTCGTCATTGTGCCTCCATCCTCGTCCACGTCCTCGTCCTCGGCTTCCACCTCTCCTTTGGTTTCTTGCACCACGATCTTCATTTGTTGAATCGACTCGCGTCTTGAATGTGTGCTCCACAATTTCTTCCTTCTTCTTCTTCTTCTTTTCTTCATAAGCTTAGAGTGACCCGAGGAGTTACTCCATTGTCATGGCCTCCAAGTCTTTCGTCTCTTCAATGACAATGACGATATGCTCGAACTTTGAATCCATGGATCTAAGAACCTTTTCCATGATTCTCACGTCGTCTAACTTCTCTCCGTTTCTTTTGAGGTTATTGGTAACCGTCAAAACTCTTGAGAAGTAATCGGAGACGAGTTCACCTTCTCGCATTTGCAAGGCTTCAAACTCTCCTCTTCAAGTTTGAAGATGTACCTTTTTGACTTGATCCGCTCCCTTGTACGAGGTTCGAAGCTTCTCCCAAGTTTCTTTGGCCGTCTTTGCTCCCGAGACCTTCTCAAACGTGTCTTCATCTAAACCTTGATAGATGAGACAGAGAGTCTTCTTGTCTCTCTTCCTTGAGTCTCTCAAACTATCCTTTTGGGTTTGAGATAGACTACCTTCATTCTCCGGGTCGGTGTGACCTTTCTCAACTATCTCCCACACGTCATGTGCACCAAGTAGAGCCACCATTCTAAGACTCCAATTTTCGTAGTTGCTCTTTGTGAAGATAGGAACTTGGAATGGAACACCGGTAGCCATATTTAGGAGGATCTTGTAGCTCTTATACTACTTTATTGGAAGGAAGTTTTGGGTAGGTGGAGAAAGTGTTTAAATATTTTCAGTGTTTAAGAAAAGGTGTTTGGAAATTTGGGGGCTTTGATAATGCTAGAGAGGTAGAGAATTGTTTTGTAGAAAGGAACTTCTTATTTGACTTGATGTCAAATGCTTAGATTACCACTCTATTGATACTAGTTCATGGATTTCTCTAGATACAAAATTTTATAGAGAATTCTACTTACCTATTATCCTAGAAATTACAATATAATTCTATAATATTAGAAGATAATATGACACTCTAATTGACCTAAAACATTAAAAGGCCCAAATTACAATTAGGAATAATTAAAGCCCAAATATTATATCCCAAATCAAGTTTAACAATTCTAAAATATCTCTCTCCTGATTGTGCATGAAGTAACATATTAGTAAATAGCTAGTTGGTTGTTAGATCTAAAAGTGGAAATAAGGGGGGAGGTAGAGGAATGGCGTGTACTAGATTGGTAAAATGAAAGTCTTCTCGTTATTACATTACACTACAGAAATAAAGATATGCATATATATTCGTACATAGAAATGAGATGAAGATGGATAGTGGAAGTAACGATACATGTGTTTATAAAAACCAAAAACGGTGGAGAAGACAGTGAAAGGGCAAGGTAGGGGTCACTGCAGAGAAAAGAGGGAAGCGGTAAAGAGTCGGATAAAAGGGAAAAGCTGGGATACGGGAATAATGGGGGCTTGGAGTGCTTGGCCGACACCGAAAGGAGCGCAGCCGGATGCAATGACACGGCAGAGTGCCGGGTCAAGGACCCTCGCAGCAGCACTGGGGACGTTTATTGTGAAGAGGCCTGACTCAGAGGCATTGACCGCCGGGACGAAAGCAGTCCGTCCTCCATTGCAGGACAGAGTGACGTTGACCGGCATCGACGCCACTGACCGCGAGCAATTCACAACGCCCAAAACCGTCACGTTTGTCGGACCTCCAGCTAGTGGTGGAAATGCAGGTATGCTTGGGAATCCAGGAAGTGGTGGAAGTGCCGGTATTCTTGGAAATCCAGGAAGTGCTGGAAGTCCAGGTACCGTTGGCAGTGAAGGAACTCCGGGCAGGAATGGAGGCAGTCCAGGGAACTGGCAGTTGGCCACCCAGGTTGATGTTGACACCGCCAAGAGGAGGGTGATCACAGCGATCGGCAATTTCTTTGGGTTTCCCATGTTTTGTTTTGATTCAAATAGATTGAGCTCACAGGTTTGTTTTCTGTTTTCTTTTGCTTTGTGTTGTTCATCTGTACTCCGACACGTTTTCCATTTATAGGGTTCCAAAAGATTCCGTTATTGATTTATATTCAACACCACTTGCTCTACGTACTTGGGCTTAATTAATTAAAAAATGTGGCCATGCATATATACTAGGTAAGGTCGACACTACAGCACAAATATTTATATTTTCTACCAAGAAAAATATGACTTCTATTTCTTCCAATCCATTAAAGTACGCCGGCCTCTAAATTTGATGGCTGTTCCCATTCTACGTACTAATATGTGCCAGCACTCCTGCGGTTTTAAACTATACGGACATCTTGCAACTCTTTAAATTATTTTGTTTCTTACAAATATGATTTGTTCTTTTAAAAATTAATTAGTACGCATGGACTTATCTAATATAAGTGAGAAGTATACATTGTATTGTATGGAAAAATACAGGATATGGACATTAAGATCATATTATATACAGTATATTAAAATGTTGAAATATACGCAAATCACACGCCGTCCTATATTAAGATAAAATATTGGTTTCGAAACATATTGCCCGACGCCTCCTTCGGGTCACTGATATTCAAAAACTATTTCTAGGCCAGGGGTTTACTTTTGATGTTTCGGAGTTAGTTTTTTTTGTAGTCATGTTTAAATTACCTAAGCTCGTTAAGATAGTTCAAGAAGTAGTTTGAAGAACTTGTACAACAACTAATTGTTTAAGCAGATTAATAGTAGTGCTCAGAAACCAAGAAAACAGTTAAGGTGTTAGCAATATTTAGCCAGAGATTTTGTATGGAAAAATACAGGAGGAAATTAAGATCATATTATATACAGGATATTAAAATGTTGAAATATACGCAACTCACACGCCGTCGTATATTAGAATAAAATATTGTTCGACGCCTCATTCGGGTCACTGATATTCTAAATTTTGGTCTAAGCTAGGGCTTTATTTTTTACTTTGGGGGAGTTAGTAATTTTTGTATTCATGTTAAGATTACCTGAGTGGGGGGTGAAAATTAGTCCGAACAACATTGGGCCGACTACGCAAGCTTAATGAGTTAACGGGCCGCTGAAAATATTCAATTGAAATCCCGTTTGACCAAAAGGATCATGCCAGCAGCGAAGTCAAGCACGTCGATCTGCTCGTTCAATGAATCTCGGAACCGCATAGGCGAAGTCGTGCAGTTGGAGTAAATCTAACCCGAAGAACTGGACTGCAAGCGAATAGGAAGGACGACGGACGACGTGGCAAACTCTGCGCAAACTTAGGAAGCACGTGCTGATGATTGCTAGCTCGAAAGTAATTATAAATAGAAAATCGAAATTGTATTTAGGGATCTAATCGAAGTCTTTATTACTGATCTGAAAAGAAAATAATATCATTTTTTGTATTTAACAGTTCGACCTCGCACATCCGTTATTATATTTTAGTTCGATTACGAGAACTGTTATTGTTTCTTATATTCCCTTTGATTCTTTTTATTTCGTTGCGATGTTATCAGTCTACGACACTTTACCGATATTTGTTTTTCATTTTCTTTTCTATATAAATAAAAATTGTATAAAATCTCCTACCAATTTATTTTGTGATTGTTGAGTTTCGATTTCAATATCAACACTAAGTTGTTTAAGATAGTTGTTCAAGAAGTAGTTTGAATAACTTCAACAACTAATTCCTCGACGCCTCCTACTGCTGCTGCGTATTAATTTTTTTTATGGACATATATGATTTGTATTTATTAATCTAATATAAGCGAGAGAGTACATTGAAAAACCTGAATATTGTGTATGGAAAATACATGATATGGTGATATAGATCATATATATACAGAATATATCCAAATGTATAAATGTTTTTAGCAGATTAATCAAAGTGATATGCAAGTAAGGGAACACTCAAACATAAAGCAGTAAAGAACACAAGACAAATGATTAGCCTCTTTGATATAGAAAATTTAGTTGGGGGACTGATTCAATCACTGTAATTTAAAGTGATATTATATCTACTTAAACCCTCCATAATGCATCTGTATACTAGAGATCTAGATGGATAAATATATGCAATGAATCTTTTACTGAATCCGGTTTCTACAAAGCTGAAGTCGATTACAATAGTGTCAAATTATTAATCTCCACTATTTCATCTTCATAAGCATTGCTACCACCCGAAATTTTTAAAAGTAACAAACGACAGCACAATTTAATTTATAAGTACATTTTAATACTAGATATGCAGGATTGATGTAATTGCTAGTTATGTAAGTTAAATGATTTTGGGATATAGCTCGTGTTTGTAAAATAGTGGTCGTAAATGGTCGACTCAAACATCTGATTCCTTTTATACTAATTTATCTCAAAAATATATTTTCCTGCTCCTTTCAAAAATGGAAAGGGCAAATTGGTAAGTTTTTTAAAAAATAAATTTGTCATGTAACCACTCTGATTATTTGAAACTAACTAGCAAAACGTTACTTAAATTCAAATTTCTAATGTTAAGGTTGGATAGTTATCCAATTTTTTGTTATACGTATTATACATTTATTTATGGGTTAAGGTATAATATTGCCCTATATAAATTTAATAATTTGGTTATATCCAATGTTTAGTTAAAATTTTGTAAATCTTCACTCATTTAATTAACGAAAAATTTCTTCCAATTTTGCCCCAAAACCAAATATACCGCCGATATTCTAATGAAATTAAAATTCTGAATATTTCGGAAGTTAATTTACAACGTAAATTAAGGAATAATAACTGCACCACATTAACTTATATAAGTAATTTCATATTTCAAGATAGAGAAACTTCAAATGCATGTAAAAAATCGTCATTTAAAAAAAATAATCCTCTCTGAAACTATAATCCATCGACAAACAAATCAAAGCCATTTTCTTCGATCGATCATCACCAAGACGTTTTTGTGCAGTTCAAAGATGTAAATCGATCGTCGATTAACAGGTCTTTATGTTCTTTTTTGTACCTAAACTGCTTTTGTTTTTAAATCTTTTTTATAAATCGATTTTTTTAGAATCTGATTCTTCATGAACAACATGGCGACGATGAAGAAGAAGAAGAAGAATGATGTGAAGCTTTCATAGCGGAGAATGATGTGAAATTTCTATTGCGAAAAAGGATGTGAAATTTTAATGAACTTCTTTTTTTCTACTTCTTCTACTTTTTTTTTCGTGTTTTTATTTCAAATTTATGTATGAAATTTTGATTTATTTCTTCTTTTAAATTAATAAAAATCGTATTTTGTTAGCGATGAAAAATTTCAATTTACGTTGTAAAAATCAATTAACGTTGTAAAACGCAATTCAATTTACGTTGGAACAAATCAATTTCAGTGTAAATTGAATATCAATTAAGGAACTTATAACAATTCGTAGAGAGTAAATGGAAACAGTAATTGTTTGATAATAAATATTAGCGTAAAATAGATAATATCAAAGAAATAAAATTGACTGAAAATATTAAATTTACGAAAATAAGTGTAAAAAATAAATTAATTCGACCATAAAGGAAGGTTTTTAATTAAAAATATCTGTAAATAAAAGAGGTCAATTAAATATTCACGATTCTAGGATCGAAAATGACTTGATAGACCAGTAATAAATTTTTTGAATAAAAAGGAAATTATTTGAAAATTTAAAACGGAATTTTTAAAAACAAATTCAAAAACAAACCATCTGAAATAATAAGGGCATATAAATAATTAAATAACATTAATAAATATACCATGTAATCGTTTTGGACATTTAAATTTTTTTTACCAAACGTTGTACAAAAATCAAAAAAACGTTTATTAGATAGGGCCAATTCGCCAAATTTTTATTTATTTATAAATAAGTGAATTATAAAAAACATCAATCCTTAAAATTAATATTTCGAATAGAAATCACAAATTTTATACGGAACATAAGAAAATCAAGACATTTAAAAGTGACATAATTAAAAACTTAAATCATAAAAATATAAAGAAATAAAACAAACGACGTAGACTTGTATGAAATCTCTCAGAAATCCACTTCCATCTCTTTTAATATTGTCAATTATTGTCCCAACCACATTAAAAGAAGTAACCGGTCCATGGTATTGTAGTATTTCCTTATATATCTTGTGTGCAACACCCACTATAGAAAAATTAGATTTTAAAATACTTATGAAAAGTTGTAGAAAAGTCTCAAAATAATTATAATCATTCTAGGATAGTAAGTTGTAGAAGCTTTAGATATTCATTGAGAGAATTTTGACATCACATAATACGTAGCATCCATTGTGAGAGTTTCGACGTTGAACTACATTTTATGGCTTCAAAAACGGACGAAACCCGTCGTTTAAGAGGTTAAACGAACAACATAGTTTGTCGTTCAACCTTTCATCGTTGAAGATTTGAATGACGGATTCAATGTCCATCGTTAAGTTTGTTTTAACCACATGCGTTGTCTTTCGTTTTAGTACAAAATGTGACAATAGACGTTCTTCTAAAATAGCGAATTCATAAAAACTTATAAAAATATTCTTCATGAAAAAAATCGATTTTATCAAGATTAAATTAAAATAAATACCCATCATTGAATGATTAAAAATTCCTTCATGACGCTATTTTTTTTTTATCGTTGTGACCATTAAGAGTATATCAATACATATTAAATGACGGAAAATGTACGTTGGAAATATATGTTAGTACTGCCAGGACACACATTCTTCTTGTCGTGACAAAGGAACAACTTATGTTTTGACATTATAAGTCGGACATATCTGTCGTTGAATGTCAAGAGCGTCGTGACATTATGTTTTATTGGCGCTAAAAACCTGCTAATATTCACAAATATATCAATATCCAAATATTCATATCCAAATTCATATATATATATATGATATCCATAAAATCGTCTTCCAAAAATTGAAACCTATACCATGTTCATCGACAAAAAAAATTGACTAATTTTTATCAAATTATTAGAGCACCGGTGCGAACGTGCTAAATTCCAAGGTCATTCCCTCATCGGTACGGACCCGCTGTGAGAGGTATTTTCTCCCAAACGGGCGAGGCCCGATGTGGCAATCTTTAACTTCCCACATCCAGACACTGACCACCAGTATTATGCTCCTATAGGGGAGGTTCTAACAATGGGACTGATCCGTATAGGATCTTCCCACAACAGTTATGAACCGTTGTGATAGCTTAAATAAATAGGCCCAAACACTACGTCCCTAAAAATCAATATCCAATAATGACCTAACAATTTATAATAGTCTTCAAAATCAATAAATGAAGTAATATAATTCACCAAATGTTCTCTAACACTATTAATATCATCTTCTGTAAAAGACTATTTTCGCTGAAGCTTTTTAATACTTTCATTGATGATGTTGTACACATATAATAAAGTATAATATTTACGCTCTGTATTTTTGGGTTCTTTCGGTTATGCCTTAGGTGCAGAAAGTAGTTCATTTACTTTAGCATTGTTGCGAAAAATGCGTGTGCAAGTACACGCGTCAAACAAGTAAGATACATATTAAGTTCTGTTCATTCCCACGAGGATGTATAATTAAATGTAATTCTAGTTGTTACTATAATCCGAATCTAGAGAGAATGAAAGTGAAACTTGTGATTTATAATTACTAAGCAACTTATAAAAAACCTTTAAAAGATGGATGTGTGGAACAAGGGTGTGGTTTCACTTTTCTATCCTATTTTCGGGATTTCTAGAAGAATGATCAATCCTGTGGCTATGATAATCGTGTCCACGTGAATTTTACGCTAACCCTCGCTAGAGTGATATTAACGACCTAAGATTAAGAACTCCTTTTACCTCTCGGTCTAAAGACATAAACCTAGCTTGCTTTATGTTTTGGAACACTCACACGACTCCCTAGCAGATGTAACTATCTCTAGATTTCACATAATGTAGTATAGTATTCTATTTTACTGGCACGACTAATTAAACCTCGCTAGAGAGAATAACTAATCATAGAATCAAACATACGATGATCAAGCGTATACAATCAATACGAATAAAAGTAGACTAAACACCAGCCAAAGAATCAAATCAAACTTCAAAACAAATTAGAATAAATCGATGAAAATTATCAAGAAAAGATAAACCATCATCCTCTAAGGGATTAGTTCATAGTGAATGTGGAAGAATTATAAAACAAACAATAAAAATAATCCATGACAATAGAGATTCAGAAGGAGAAGAGAAAGAAAAACTAGATTGGTCATCGCACACTCGTCGCAGGCTCAAGAACGTTTGCGGTCTTCTTCTTTGTTCACCTTCTGTTCCTACGTGAGGTTTCCTCCCTTTAAAAGCTAAAACCAATCAAAAATGACTTCTAAGATGCTGCTATTAGTTATATAGATGAACTGCCCAAATTCGTACAGATTTGGCCTTCAAAAATTGATCCAACGGCTTAAAATCGAAGTCCACGGTCAAATTTAGCTGTTGTCGGAGCCCCATCGCGACGTGGTGATTTTCATCGCGTCGCGATGGATTCCTTCGCATCGCGGTTGGTTTCGTCGCAAAGCAATGGGAACTCTGGCACTCTGTGCACTACTTCACCTTTGATCACATATCTTGAACTCTGGGTATCATAATCGAGATCCGTAAAGAGATTCGGAATCCTTGATATCGCGCTGTTGTCCTTAGACGATATATTTCTCTTCTTAATTTGCACCTATAATTCTTATTTTCACTTCTTTGCATCTCATAAATCTTTTCGACTATGAATGTCCTGAAAACTTCACACAAACTGCAAAAACTATCAAAATACTTGCGGATAAACATCGATTCTTAGTTCAAGATTGTTAGCGCGAGTTGGCCTTGCTGCTTCGTCAAAACATTGATGTCCCTCCAGTTGTCTTTGGCTGCTCAGAAGACCTTCCCTCTGTCATCTTGTACCTTCTCCTCAGTTACTTCTGGCGCCAGTCTATTATCCGCTGGGTCTTTGGTTGCCTTGGGTCCTTGGCATATTACTGGAGTATATAAACCCTCTCTTGCATCTTCTAGGGTTTATGCATATTTTCAAAAGACGCCGCCCTAGCAAGTTCAACCTCATTGCTTCTTTCTTGTTGCGTCTTCTCTTTATTAGAATTGCTTTATGGAGGAAAAGCTTTTCTGTAAGTGCATCTTTTATTTACCTTCCTTGTTTTAAACATTATCAAGGACGCGTTCCTAACTAGTGTGACGAAGTGAGAAGGGCTCACTCTAAGGGGGAGCCTTAGGTAGATTTACTTTGAGAGATAGAAAGTGTTAGGTCAAGGAATCGGTAATTCACTTGTGTAACCTTTGTAACTTTGCTCTTTCTTTATAAAGTAATCTCAATCACCGAGATAAGCTATCCCCCCAGATGTAGGCAGTTGCCAAACTGGGTTAACAACGTGCTTGTGTCTCTTACATTCCAGTATTCTTGTTGTTATCTTGTGTGGCAGGAACAACTTACATATCATCTCAACATATCTCAAGAACCCTCTTTTTATTTGGTATCAGAGCAGGAGCCCTAAGCTACTGGGTTTTCAATCCTTTCTTGTTGTCTGTCTTGTGTATTCTAATGGATACATTCAGAGAAGGTGGTTCTGTTAGTCGGGCGCCCTTACTTGACGGGCAAAACTATCCTTACTGGAAAGCTCGTATGGGTGCATTCATAAAGTCTATTGATCAAAAAACCTGGAAATCTGTTGTTGTGGGGTGGAGTACTCCCAAGAGACTTCTTGCTGATGGAATTACTGTTGAAGATGTCCCTGCTCTTGAATGGTCTGCTATTGATGATGAAGCCTCCCTTTCAAACTCCAAGGCTCTAAATGCTATTTACAATGCAGTTGACAAAAATGTTTTTCGGTTAATCAACACTTGCAAAAGTGCAAAGGAGGCTTGGGACATTCTCGAAACCACCTATGAAGGAACATATAAAGTAAAGAACTCTCGCTTACAACTTCTCACTGCCAAGTTTGAAAGTCTGAAAATGGCAGAAGATGAATCAATCAATGACTTTTATGTTTGTTTTCGAGATCTCTCTAATGAATCACATTCTCTAGATGAACCCATGGGAGACGCAAAGATTGTCGAGAAGATTCTCAGGTCACTGCCTGAATGATTCAGAATCAAGGTCACTACCATTGATGAAGTTCATGACACCTCTTCCATGAGAGTTGATGAGCTCATTGGATCTCTTCTCACTATGAAATGTCTCTGACAAGTAACTCTGTCTCAAAATCTCGTAACCTGGCTTTAAATTCGACCGGCCCGGACTTTTCTTCTTCCAGAAGTGATGAGATTACAGAATCTTATGAAGACTCTCTGGCTCTCTTGGCGAAGAATTTTGGTAGATTTATGAAAAGGTTTGACAAGAAACCTATCACGACTGGGAACTAAAAAACTAAGCCAACCCAAAATTTCAATCCAAACTCTCAACCTCGGCGTTTCCGTGAAGATCGTGTATCGGGCCAAACAGCCAAAGGATAGGCATTCAATGTCATTAATGCGAAGGTTTTGGACATATCCAATCTGAATGTCCTAACTTCATCAGACGTCAACAAAAGAGTTACAATTCCACCTTATCAGATGATGACCAGAGCGTCAAGTCCGGTGATGATGATGAGACTGATGGTGGAACAAACAATTTTCTTGCTTTTGTGAGTCAATGTACTTCCTCCTCTGAAGAAAATATAGAGCTCTCTTTGGCCCTTTCTGGTCTTGCTGGATCAGATTTTGGTAGCCAAGCTGGTTCCTCTGACAAAAGCTCTAGCATCTCTGATGAGTTCCTTGCACATGCATTTGATGTGTTGTCATCTCATAAGAACTTCAAGCTCTCAGACTCTATGTCTATCTCTCAAGATAACGATGAGATCAGTGACTGTGTCCTCATTGAAGCTTACAAAACCTTGTTTGTAAAGTGGGCAGATGAATCTAATGCCCTTGTTGTTCAGGCAGATAAGATTGCTGAACTTGAACAGTCTCATGCGGATCTTCTTTCTCAACTTCAAGAGTTTCAAGCTGACTCTCCTGTTTCTGTCAAGGAAAGGATCACTTCTCTTATGGATGAGAAAACTCATCTGCTGGAAATTATCCGTGTTCTAAAGCTTGATGTCGCTCGTCTCTCTCAAGATGTTGCACGACTTACTCAGTCTGTTGATGCTCACCCAGGTACTAGGATTCTCAATGATCTTCTGAGAAGTGGAAAGTCCTCTGTTGACAAGTCTGGTTTAGGTTTTAAGAGAGATTCGACCCCTCGTTCTCAACCTCGTTTTGTGTCAGCTTGTGCAAATTTGAACATGGTTAATTCCTCTCCATCACACAGCTCACCAGGTGTCTCAACGGTCCCTGCAAACATATCAACCTTGACTAGATCAAACTCCTCTGTGCATCATAAATGGATTTTCCACTTCTGTGGAAAGAAAGGTCATATTTGTCCTTTTTGTTTCAAATTGTTTGGTCGTACTCCTTATCTTACTGGGCAGCGTTTTCCTCGAGGAGGATTTCAACGATCTGTGCCTCACCAGAAGATTGGTCCTTCTTCCCATCGACACTGGCGTGTCAAAAGATTCTCATACAGCTGTTGTAGCCTACACCTCTCTAAAGGCTTCTTCTCGAGATAATTGGTACTTTGATAGTGGTTGCTCTCGCCACATGACTGGTGTCTCTGACTTCCTTGCAAATGTTCAGCCCTGCACCAAAGGCAGTGTTACTTTTGGTGGCGGGTCTACAGGATTTGTGATTGGTCGTGGGACACTTGAAGTGTTAGGATGTCCCCCTATTGACAACATTCTTCTGGTTGACGGCTTCAAAACAAATCTGATCAGCATAAGTCAACTCTGTGATAATGACCTTACAGTTACATTCACCAAGACGGGTTGCTCAGTCCTTAATCCTGCGAATCTGGAAATCATGCAGGGCACTCGATCCTCTGATAACTGCTACATGTGGTCCTTTTCTTCAAAGTGTCTTTTGAGTGCTGCTGACACTTCCTCTCGGTTGCATCGTCGTCTTGGCCACCTAAATGCACCCAGTATAAGTAAACTCATCTCACAGGATTCCATAATTGGCCTCCCTTCTTCTTTCTCCTCCGATCTTGAAGTATGTGGTGAGTGTCAGATTGGGAAACAGACTCGTGTTCCACACAAGAAAGTTGATTTCATAACGACCTCGTCGGTGCTTGAACTTCTTCACATGGATCTCATGGGTCCGATGCAAGTTGAAAGCATTGGAGGAAAGAAGTATATTTTGGTGATTGTGGATGATTTCTCACAATACACGTGGGTTGAATTTCTCCGAGAAAATTCTGATGCTTTTCTTGCTTTTCATTCTCTCGCTCTTCGTTTGCAACGGTCTCGATCTGACAAAATTACTCGAATTCAAACTGATCTTGGTCGTGAGTTTGAAAATGCCGATTTTTCTGGTTTCTGTGTTTCTGAGGGCATATCTCACGAATTCTCTGCGCCCATCACTCCACAATCAAATGGAATCGTTGAAATAAAAAATCGTACAATACAGGAGATGGCCCGTGTCATGCTTCATGCGAACAACGTCTCCTACCGCTTTTTGGCTGAGGCTGTCAACACCGCGTGTCATATTCATAATCGTGTGTCCATTCGACCGGGGACATCATTCACGAATTATGAAATCTGGAGGGGGAGAAAGCCAAATGTTAAGTATTTTCATGTGTTCGGGTCTGTGTGTTTAATCTTGGCTGATAGAGAGCCTGAGAAGAAACTTGACCCTCACAGTGATGAAGAATTTTTTCTGGGATACTCTTCTACAAGTCGTGCTTACAGAGTATTTAACAACAGAACTCAAGTTGTCATGGAATCAATGAATGTGAAGTTCAGTGATGAAGTCTTGCCTCTGTCTACTTCCTTGACTGATGAAGTTCTCCTTGTTTCTCCTAATTCTCAGATGTCGGATGTCTCTCCTATTGTCCCTAACAGCGAGACTGCCTCCCCTCCCAATCATGTTAATCCCTCTTCGCCTGTTCCTAAGACTCTTTCCTCAAGGATTACCTTAAATCATCCCATGGATGCCATTATTGGTGATCTTCATCAAGGTGTTACCACCCGAAGGAAAGACCCTGTCAACTATCTGGAACTAATTGGAAATGTATGCTTTACATCTCCCATTGAACCAAAGAATGTCTCTGAAGCCATTCTTGATGAGTTGTGGGTTGCTGCAATGCAAGAGGAACTATCTCAATTTGAAAGGAACGACGTGTGGGTTCTGGTCCCGCGTCCATCTGTGAATGTCATAGGGACGAAATGGATTTTCAAAAACAAATCCGATGCTCTAGGTAATGTGACCAGAAACAAAGCTCGCCTTGTGGCTCAAGGCTACTCCCAAATTGAAGGTGTTGATTTTGATGAAACCTTTGCCCCAGTTGCTCGTCTGAAGGCAATTTGTCTTCTCTTAGGAATTGTTTGCCTAAAGAAGTTTAAATTGTTTCAAATGGACGTAAAAAGTGCATTTCTCAATGGTGTCATAAATGAAAAGGTTATTATTGTTGAGCAACCGAAGGGTTTTGTTGATCCTCTTTTTCCAAATCATGTGTTCAGACTTAACAAAGCTCTATATGGTCTGAAACAAGCACCCAGGGCTTGGTATGAGCGTTTAGCTGTTTATCTGATATCTCAAGGGTACTCACGGGGCATCAAGGATCAAACTCTATTCAGCAAAAATTCTGGATCAAGCATGATGTTTGCTCAGGTGTATGTGGATGACATTGTCTTTGGGGGAATGTCCACAACTCTTGTTGACGATTTTATTGAAAAAATGCAATCTGAATTCGAGATGAGTATGGTAGGTGAATTTTCGTTCTTCTTGGGATTTCAAATCAACCAACGTCATGATGAAATCTTTCTGTCGCAAGGCAAGTATGCTCGGGAACTTGTTAAGAAATTTGGTCTTGAATCTGGAAAACCCAAGAGAACTCATGCATCATCTTCTATGAAATTATCTAAAGATGACTCATCTAATCTGGTGAACACCAAGACTTATAGGAGCATGATTTGGAGTCTCCTCTATCTAACAGCTAGCAGGCCGGATATTTCCTTCTCCGTAGGAGTGAGTTCCAGGTACCAATCACATCCCACTGAAAATCATCTGAGTTATGTTAAGAGAATCATTAAGTATGTTCATGGTACTCTTGATTATGGGATCTTCTACTCTCATGATACTAATTATCATCTTGCGGGATTCTCTGTTGCTGACTGGGCTGGTAACATTGATGATCGAAAGAGCACGTCAGGGGGGTGTTTCTTTCTTGGCAACAATCTCATTTCGTGGCTCAGTAAGAAGCAGAACTGTGTCTCCCTCTCAACTGCAGAAGCAGAATATATTGCAGCCGGTGCTGCCTGTACTGAATTGGTTTATCTTAAGTGTATGCTTGAAGAATACGGTATATCACAGGATGTCATTACTCTTTTCTATGACAACACTAGTGCTATCAACATTGCATAAAACCCTGTTCTGCACAGTAAAACCAAACACATAGAGATCCGTCACCATTTTATTCGCGACCTTGTTGAGTATAAAATTCTTTCACTCGAGCATGTAGTAACCGAGAATCAGCTTGCCGACATTTTTACTAAGCCCCTTGATGTTGTTCAATTCGAAAAACTAAGGGCTGGTCTTGGAGTTTGCTTGTTGGACTTATAGAAATCACAGATGGGCCAATTTTGCTGTTGTTGGGCCCACTTACTCTTTATGTCTGTCTTCAAGTAAAACTCAGCATTTTGTCTCTAAATGGCAGACTAGTGCGTCGTTTCATATTCTGGGTTGAAAACCATTTTCAAAGTGGGTTGTGTCAGTTGTGTTTTTCAAACTGCTCTTAGACGGTTATCTCTCTTAACTGTACCCTCGAAACGTTGCCTGATAAACCCACTGTAAAAATGGTCTCGACTCGCACCGGTCGTTCTTCATCTGCGTCCATGGTTAATGAAAAGAAGAAGAAGGCTCTCAAGAAGGGTGTCAAGGAGTCACAGAGGAACAAGTATGGGGTTCGGTTTCGGGGTCTATCACCAAACCCTAACACTCTCTTCTCTAAGGAGCCCCCTTTGTCCTCTCCCTCTGACGACACTCGTCAATGTAAATCTGCTTCTACTCCCTCCGATGTCACATTGCCCACTGTTAAACTTTCTCATACAGCGGCATATACTATCTTGGGTTTTCGTTGATGTCTCTGACATAAGGTCAGACAAAGTCGGTGTGTCTATTCCTCAGACAAAGGGTGATTTTGATAATCCTTCCTTGGACGCCATGACAAAGGAATTATGTATTGAGCGTCAGTCTCCTCCTTCGTCCCCATCAAAGTTTATCACAGAAGAAGAATTTCATCGCATCATGGATGAAAGTGTTGTCCCCTCAGGTCCTGCTCTCGACCCTCCTATGGAGTTTGTTCATGTCTCTCCAGTCAAACATGTGCATGCACCGACTGCTCCCGTTGGGTCTCCTCCTCAGGTCCCATTGGTTCACTCAGACAATCTTGGGTCTGACTCTGAAGCTCCCATTGCTTCCCTGCGGAAGAGAAAGCCCCCTCCTAAGCAGCCTGTTCGCAAGAAATCTGCTAACAAGAGAACTCAGCGTGCCTCTTCTTCTGTTGTCTCGGATCCCAAGGACGCTTCACCTTCTGTTTCCTCTCAATCTCCGGATGACTCAGAGTTTGTGGCAAATGAGGCTGAACTCGCTGAGGATGCTGATAATGAGATCCCTCCACCTGAGAAGAAGAAGATCAGAGCCCCTCGCCATAATATTCCGGATGTCCCTATAGACGGTGTATCCTTTCACTCCATCTCGAATGCTCTCAACTGGAAGTATGTTCTTCGCCGTAGTATCTCGCCTGAGTGTGTTCTGTCGTATGAGGCTCTTCAATGCACGGATCTTGTTAACATTGTGAATCATGCATGCCTGTTGAAGTCTATTACTTCTGTCGGTCCCTATCATCCTCGCCTTGTCAGAGAGTTTGTTGCCAACTTGTCGATTGATATCAATACACCAGGGTCCCCTCACTTTCACAAAGTGCATGTTCGTGGAAAGTGTTTCTCCTTTTCTCCAAAGGATATCGCCCTGTTTCTTGAGCTTCCGCAGCGAGTTACTCAGCCGACACTTCCCTCCAAGGTGGATCTTGTCAAAGAGCTATCGGGTGGCCGTGACTTCAAAGGTTGGCCTGACCGTGGCCCGTATCCTGCCTCGAAACTCAGCACTAAATACTCAGTCTTGCACAAGATTGGGATCAAGAACTGGTGTCCCACAACCCATCATACAGGGTTGTCCTTAGCCCTTGTTGGATTCATTTATCTTGTCGGGACCCGTTCTCCTATTGATGCTGCTGGTTTCTTCTACGACCAAATTCTTCGTCATGCAGTATCTTCTGCCATCAAGCTTCTTATTGGATTTCCCTCTCTTATCTTTGGGATTCTCCTCTCTCAAGCTCCCGATCTTCTGTCTCAAGCTGAAGTGACCTAGTGTATCACCTCTCCGGGAAAGATTGTATTCAACTACAAGCTCTTTCAGGCTCATCATGTTCCGAATATGGCTCCACCTCCTCCTTCCAGCTTTCTGCACTCAGTGTTCTCCGACGGATCTGCTCCTGTTTTTCCTCCTCTCTCTTCCGAGATCAGGTCTCTTGTAGCTGTGTCGATATCTAATGAGCTAAAGTACCTTGATGGGATAATTGCTACTGCAACTATTCGCCGCCAAGAATTGACGTCTCTTCTTCGTGCTGTTGTTCACTCCCCTGCCTCGTCATCGGTTCCTCCATCCTCTCCAGCATAACTCTTTATTTTCCTATTTTTTTATGGGTTGTACTTCTTTCTGAACTATGGTTTTTTCCTCTCTCCTTTGCCTCTGGTAAAAAGGGGGAGTTCTTTTGGTTGTTGTGTTTTTCTTGTTGAACACTCTGTGATACTCTGATAATCTTTTTAGTGTGTTTGCTCCTCTGTCAGTTTCAGTGACATGAGTTTTGTTTTGCCTAAGTTTGTATTTCTAGGTTTTTCCTCAGCAAAGCCAAAGGGGGAGTTTGTTAGTGGGAGTTGGCCTTGCTGCTTCGTCAAAATCTTGATGTCCCTCCAGTTGTCTTTGGCTGCTCAGAACACCTTGTCTCTGTCATCTTGTACCTTCTCCTCATTTACTTTTGGCACCAGTCTATTATCCGCTGGGTCTTTGGTTGCCTTGGTCCTTGGCATGTTATTAGAGTATATAAACCCTCTCTTGCATCTTCTAGGGTTTATGCATATTTTCAAAAGACGCCGCCCTAGCAAGTTCAACCTCATTGCTTCTTTCTTGTTGCGTCTTCTCTTTATTAGAATTGCTTTATGGAGGAAAAGCTTTTCTGTAACTGCATCTTTAATTTACCTTCCTTGTTTTAAACATTATAAAGGACGCGTTCCTAACTAGTGTGACTAAGTGAGAAGGGCTCACTCTAAGGGGGAGCCTTAGGTAGATTCACTTTGATAGATAGAAAGTGTTAGGTCAAGGAATCGGTAATTCCTTGTGTAACCTTTGTAACTTTGCTCTTTTATTATAAAGTAATCTCGGTCACCGGGATAAGCTATCCCCCCAGATGTAGGCAGTTGCCGAACTGGGTTAACAACGTGCTTGTGTCTTTTACATTCCAGTATTCTTGTTGTTATCTTGTGTGGTAGTAACAACTTACATATCATCTAAACATATCTCAAGAACCCTCTGTTCAAAGATCATCAAATAATCACGTATAAAATGTGATTATCAAGATATGCATGCTCAAACTTGAAACTTATATAAACTATACCAAACAAATAATAGAGCTGGATAGTTTATCTACACATTTAAAATTTTATTCAAAAGTAAATGTATATACGTTACCTAGTTATCTGATATCCTTTAACTAAAAAGGAGGTCTTGTATGAATCTTTAACATTACGAAGAAGATACTAATACAAGTCCAAAGCTCCAAAACCATAAGCTTCCAATGTGTTTGGAAATTGTGTAGAATTATCACTTTTTGTCACCGCTTGCAATTATCTATAGACTTGTTGATGTCGTTTCTCCGCGTGTCAACCGCATCATAGCCACTAAAAGAGCTCATGCTATGAGGCACAAAATAGAATTTTCCGGCCCGTTTGAATTCCTCTTGTTTGGATTTTACAAAGCTTATGAGGAAAGACATACAATTAAGAGTTATGGATGATTAAAAAAATATACACAACGATGAAATTACAAAATATTAACCAATTGTTCACTCATGTAAACCGTAATATGCATGGAATGCTTAGTTCATCACACATCAAAAACCTCGATACGTAGTTATAAATTTTTTTAATAGTTGTAAATTTTATCAGGGAACAATTATTGACATTATATTTAGTGTAAAAGAACTTGTATAACATTTTATTATAATTTTATTTTCTAATTTTTTATTTTTAAAATAATTACTAATGTTATGAAAACTAAAATATCTTATCATATGAATTTTGCTGTCACTGAAATTTGGACATAGGTACGAGACCTAAACGGCCAGAACTCTACTCAGAGTGAGTGAACCTCGCTTCAGTCTGATCGTGTCAGATTTGGTGTCTCAAATCGTATCTTAAGTATTGGGCTGAGTATTTTTTAATTTATGGGCTGAGTATTTTTTAAAGTAATTTTGGGTTTAATTTATGTTAAATGAAGCCCATATTTAGAAGGTTCGCAGTCGATTGCAATCATTATTATTTTCCAGGGAAACAATATTAACAATTCTAACATATCTCTCTCCTGATTGTGCATGAAGTAACATATTAGTAAATAGCTAGTTGGTTGTTAGATCTAAAAGTGGAAATAAGGGGGGAGGTAGAGGAATGGCGTGTACTAGATTGGTAAAATGAAAGTCTTCTCGTTATTACATTACACTACAGAAATAAAGATATGCATATATATTCGTACATAGAAATGAGATGAAGATGGATAGTGGAAGTAACGATACATGTGTTTATAAAAACCAAAAACGGTGGAGAAGACAGTGAAAGGGCAAGGTAGGGGTCACTGCAGAGAAAAGAGGGAAGCGGTAAAGAGTCGGATAAAAGGGAAAAGCTGGGATACGGGAATAATGGGGGCTTGGAGTGCTTGGCCGACACCGAAAGGAGCGCAGCCGGATGCAATGACACGGCAGAGTGCCGGGTCAAGGACCCTCGCAGCAGCACTGGGGACGTTTATTGTGAAGAGGCCTGACTCAGAGGCATTGACCGCCGGGACGAAAGCAGTCCGTCCTCCATTGCAGGACAGAGTGACGTTGACCGGCATCGACGCCACTGACCGCGAGCAATTCACAACGCCCAAAACCGTCACGTTTGTCGGACCTCCAGCTAGTGGTGGAAATGCAGGTATGCTTGGGAATCCAGGAAGTGGTGGAAGTGCCGGTATTCTTGGAAATCCAGGAAGTGCTGGAAGTCCAGGTACCGTTGGCAGTGAAGGAACTCCGGGCAGGAATGGAGGCAGTCCAGGGAACTGGCAGTTGGCCACCCAGGTTGATGTTGACACCGCCAAGAGGAGGGTGATCACAGCGATCGGCAATTTCTTTGGGTTTCCCATGTTTTGTTTTGATTCAAATAGATTGAGCTCACAGGTTTGTTTTCTGTTTTCTTTTGCTTTGTGTTGTTCATCTGTACTCCGACACGTTTTCCATTTATAGGGTTCCAAAAGATTCCGTTATTGATTTATATTCAACACCACTTGCTCTACGTACTTGGGCTTAATTAATTAAAAAATGTGGCCATGCATATATACTAGGTAAGGTCGACACTACAGCACAAATATTTATATTTTCTACCAAGAAAAATATGACTTCTATTTCTTCCAATCCATTAAAGTACGCCGGCCTCTAAATTTGATGGCTGTTCCCATTCTACGTACTAATATGTGCCAGCACTCCTGCGGTTTTAAACTATACGGACATCTTGCAACTCTTTAAATTATTTTGTTTCTTACAAATATGATTTGTTCTTTTAAAAATTAATTAGTACGCATGGACTTATCTAATATAAGTGAGAAGTATACATTGTATTGTATGGAAAAATACAGGATATGGACATTAAGATCATATTATATACAGTATATTAAAATGTTGAAATATACGCAAATCACACGCCGTCCTATATTAAGATAAAATATTGGTTTCGAAACATATTGCCCGACGCCTCCTTCGGGTCACTGATATTCAAAAACTATTTCTAGGCCAGGGGTTTACTTTTGATGTTTCGGAGTTAGTTTTTTTTGTAGTCATGTTTAAATTACCTAAGCTCGTTAAGATAGTTCAAGATGTAGTTTGAAGAACTTGTACAACAACTAATTGTTTAAGCAGATTAATAGTAGTGCTCAGAAACCAAGAAAACAGTTAAGGTGTTAGCAATATTTAGCCAGAGATTTTGTATGGAAAAATACAGGAGGAAATTAAGATCATATTATATACAGGATATTAAAATGTTGAAATATACGCAACTCACACGCCGTCGTATATTAGAATAAAATATTGTTCGACGAATCATTCGGGTCACTGATATTCTAAATTTTGGTCTAAGCAAGGGCTTTATTTTTTACTTTGGGGGAGTTAGTAATTTTTGTATTCATGTTAAAATTACCTGAGTGGGGGGTGAAAATTAGTCCGAACAACATTGGGCCGACTACGCAAGCTTAATGAGTTAACGGGCCGCTGAAAATATTCAATTGAAATCCCGTTTGACCAAAAGGATCATGCCAGCAGCGAAGTCAAGCACGTCGATCTGCTCGTTCAATGAATCTCGGAACCGCATAGGCGAAGTCGTGCAGTTGGAGTAAATCTAACCCGAAGAACTGGACTGCAAGCGAATAGGAAGGACGACGGACGACGTGGCAAACTCTGCGCAAACTTAGGAAGCACGTGCTGATGATTGCTAGCTCGAAAGTAATTATAAATAGAAAATCGAAATTGTATTTAGGGATCTAATCGAAGTCTTTATTACTGATCTGAAAAGAAAATAATATCATTTTTTGTATTTAACAGTTCGACCTCGCACATCCGTTATTATATTTTAGTTCGATTACGAGAACTGTTATTGTTTCTTATATTCCCTTTGATTCTTTTTATTTCGTTGCGATGTTATCAGTCTACGACACTTTACCGATATTTGTTTTTCATTTTCTTTTCTATATAAATAAAAATTGTATAAAATCTCCTACAAATTTATTTTGTGATTGTTGAGTTTCGATTTCAATATCAACACTAAGTTGTTTAAGATAGTTGTTCAAGAAGTAGTTTGAATAACTTCAACAACTAATTCCTCGACGCCTCCTTCTGCTGCTGCGTATTAATTTTTTTTATGGACATATATGATTTGTATTTATTAATCTAATATAAGCGAGAAAGTACATTGAAAAACCTGAATATTGTGTATGGAAAATACATGATATGGTGATATAGATCATATATATACAGAATATATCCAAATGTATAAATGTTTTTAGCAGATTAATCAAAGTGATATGCAAGTAAGGGAACACTCAAACATAAAGCAGTAAAGAACACAAGACAAATGATTAGCCTCTTTGATATAGAAAATTTAGTTGGGGGACTGATTCAATCACTGTAATTTAAAGTGATATTATATCTACTTAAACCCTCCATAATGCATCTGTATACTAGAGATCTAGATGGATAAATATATGCAATGAATCTTTTACTGAATCCGGTTTCTACAAAGCTGAAGTCGATTACAATAGTGTCAAATTATTAATCTCCACTATTTCATCTTCATAAGCATTGCTACCACCCGAAATTTTTAAAAGTAACAAACGACAGCACAATTTAATTTATAAGTACATTTTAATACTAGATATGCAGGATTGATGTAATTGCTAGTTATGTAAGTTAAATGATTTTGGGATATAGCTCGTGTTTGTAAAATAGTGGTCGTAAATGGTCGACTCAAACATCTGATTCCTTTTATACTAATTTATCTCAAAAATATATTTTCCTGCTCCTTTCAAAAATGGAAAGGGCAAATTGGTAAGTTTTTTAAAAAATAAATTTGTCATGTAACCACTCTGATTATTTGAAACTAACTAGCAAAACGTTACTTAAATTCAAATTTCTAATGTTAAGGTTGGATAGTTATCCAATTTTTTGTTATACGTATTATACATTTATTTATGGGTTAAGGTATAATATTGCCCTATATAAATTTAATAATTTGGTTTTATCCAATGTTTAGTTAAAATTTTGTAAATCTTCACTCATTTAATTAACGAAAAATTTCTTCCAATTTTGCCCCAAAACCAAATATACCGCCGATATTCTAATGAAATTAAAATTCTGAATATTTCGGAAGTTAATTTACAACGTAAATTAAGGAATAATAACTGCACCACATTAACTTATATAAGTAATTTCATATTTCAAGATAGAGAAACTTCAAATGCATGTAAAAAATCGTCATTTAAAAAAAATAATCCTCTCTGAAACTATAATCCATCGACAAACAAATCAAGCCATTTTCTTCGATCGATCATCACCAAGACGTTTTTGTGCAGTTCAAAGACGTAAATCGATCGTCGATTAACAGGTCTTTATGTTCTTTTTTGTACCTAAACTGCTTTTGTTTTTAAATCTTTTTTATAAATCGATTTTTTTAGAATCTGATTCTTCATGAACAACATGGCGACGATGAAGAAGAAGAAGAAGAATGATGTGAAGCTTTCATAGCGGAGAATGATGTGAAATTTCTATTGCGAAAAAGGATGTGAAATTTTAATGAACTTCTTTTTTTCTACTTCTTCTACTTTTTTTTTCGTGTTTTTATTTCAAATTTATGTATGAAATTTTGATTTATTTCTTCTTTTAAATTAATAAAAATCGTATTTTGTTAGCGATGAAAAATTTCAATTTACGTTGTAAAAATCAATTAACGTTGTAAAACGCAATTCAATTTACGTTGGAACAAATCAATTTCAGTGTAAATTGAATATCAATTAAGGAACTTATAACAATTCGTAGAGAGTAAATGGAAACAGTAATTGTTTGATAATAAATATTAGCGTAAAATAGATAATATCAAAGAAATAAAATTGACTGAAAATATTAAATTTACGAAAATAAGTGTAAAAAATAAATTAATTCGACCATAAAGGAAGGTTTTTAATTAAAAATATCTGTAAATAAAAGAGGTCAATTAAATATTCACGATTCTAGGATCGAAAATGACTTGATAGACCAGTAATAAATTTTTTGAATAAAAAGGAAATTATTTGAAAATTTAAAACGGAATTTTTAAAAACAAATTCAAAAACAAACCATCTGAAATAATAAGGGCATATAAATAATTAAATAACATTAATAAATATACCATGTAATCGTTTTGGACATTTAAATTTTTTTTACCAAACGTTGTACAAAAATCAAAAAAACGTTTATTAGATAGGGCCAATTCGCCAAATTTTTATTTATTTATAAATAAGTGAATTATAAAAAACATCAATCCTTAAAATTAATATTTCGAATAGAAATCACAAATTTTATACGGAACATAAGAAAATCAAGACATTTAAAAGTGACATAATTAAAAACTTAAATCATAAAAATATAAAGAAATAAAACAAACGACGTAGACTTGTATGAAATCTCTCAGAAATCCACTTCCATCTCTTTTAATATTGTCAATTATTGTCCCAACCACATTAAAAGAAGTAACCGGTCCATGGTATTGTAGTATTTCCTTATATATCTTGTGTGCAACACCCACTATAGAAAAATTAGATTTTAAAATACTTATGAAAAGTTGTAGAAAAGTCTCAAAATAATTATAATCATTCTAGGATAGTAAGTTGTAGAAGCTTTAGATATTCATTGAGAGAATTTTGACATCACATAATACGTAGCATCCATTGTGAGAGTTTCGACGTTGAACTACATTTTATGGCTTCAAAAACGGACGAAACCCGTCGTTTAAGAGGTTAAACGAACAACATAGTTTGTCGTTCAACCTTTCATCGTTGAAGATTTGAATGACGGATTCAATGTCCATCGTTAAGTTTGTTTTAACCACATGCGTTGTCTTTCGTTTTAGTACAAAATGTGACAATAGACGTTCTTCTAAAATAGCGAATTCATAAAAACTTATAAAAATATTCTTCATGAAAAAAATCGATTTTATCAAGATTAAATTAAAATAAATACCCATCATTGAATGATTAAAAATTCCTTCATGACGCTATTTTTTTTTTATCGTTGTGACCATTAAGAGTATATCAATACATATTAAATGACGGAAAATGTACGTTGGAAATATATGTTAGTACTGCCAGGACACACATTCTTCTTGTCGTGACAAAGGAACAACTTATGTTTTGACATTATAAGTCGGACATATCTGTCGTTGAATGTCAAGAGCGTCGTGACATTATGTTTTATTGGCGCTAAAAACCTGCTAATATTCACAAATATATCAATATCCAAATATTCATATCCAAATTCATATATATATATATGATATCCATAAAATCGTCTTCCAAAAATTGAAACCTATACCATGTTCATCGACAAAAAAAATTGACTAATTTTTATCAAATTATTAGAGCACCGGTGCGAACGTGCTAAATTCCAAGGTCATTCCCTCATCGGTACGGACCCGCTGTGAGAGGTATTTTCTCCCAAACGGGCGAGGCCCGATGTGGCAATCTTTAACTTCCCACATCCAGACACTGACCACCAGTATTATGCTCCTATAGGGGAGGTTCTAACAATGGGACTGATCCGTATAGGATCTTCCCACAACAGTTATGAACCGTTGTGATAGCTTAAATAAATAGGCCCAAACACTACGTCCCTAAAAATCAATATCCAATAATGACCTAACAATTTATAATAGTCTTCAAAATCAATAAATGAAGTAATATAATTCACCAAATGTTCTCTAACACTATTAATATCATCTTCTGTAAAAGACTATTTTCGCTGAAGCTTTTTAATACTTTCATTGATGATGTTGTACACATATAATAAAGTATAATATTTACGCTCTGTATTTTTGGGTTCTTTCGGTTATGCCTTAGGTGCAGAAAGTAGTTCATTTACTTTAGCATTGTTGCGAAAAATGCGCGTGCAAGTACACGCGTCAAACAAGTAAGATACATATTAAGTTCTGTTCATTCCCACGAGGATGTATAATTAAATGTAATTCTAGTTGTTACTATAATCCGAATCTAGAGAGAATGAAAGTGAAACTTGTGATTTATAATTACTAAGCAACTTATAAAAAACCTTTAAAAGATGGATGTGTGGAACAAGGGTGTGGTTTCACTTTTCTATCCTATTTTCGGGATTTCTAGAAGAATGATCAATCCTGTGGCTATGATAATCGTGTCCACGTGAATTTTACGCTAACCCTCGCTAGAGTGATATTAACGACCTAAGATTAAGAACTCCTTTTACCTCTCGGTCTAAAGACATAAACCTAGCTTGCTTTATGTTTTGGAACACTCACACGACTCCCTAGCAGATGTAACTATCTCTAGATTTCACATAATGTAGTATAGTATTCTATTTTACTGGCACGACTAATTAAACCTCGCTAGAGAGAATAACTAATCATAGAATCAAACATACGATGATCAAGCGTATACAATCAATACGAATAAAAGTAGACTAAACACCAGCCAAAGAATCAAATCAAACTTCAAAACAAATTAGAATAAATCGATGAAAATTATCAAGAAAAGATAAACCATCATCCTCTAAGGGATTAGTTCATAGTGAATGTGGAAGAATTATAAAACAAACAATAAAAATAATCCATGACAATAGAGATTCAGAAGGAGAAGAGAAAGAAAAACTAGATTGGTCATCGCACACTCGTCGCAGGCTCAAGAACGTTTGCGGTCTTCTTCTTTGTTCACCTTCTGTTCCTACGTGAGGTTTCCTCCCTTTAAAAGCTAAAACCAATCAAAAATGACTTCTAAGATGCTGCTATTAGTTATATAGATGAACTGCCCAAATTCGTACAGATTTGGCCTTCAAAAATTGATCCAACGGCTTAAAATCGAAGTCCACGGTCAAATTTAGCTGTTGTCGGAGCCCCATCGCGACGTGGTGATTTTCATTGCGTCGCGATGGATTCCTTCGCATCGCGGTTGGTTTCGTCGCAAAGCAATGGGAACTCTGGCACTCTGTGCACTACTTCACCTTTGATCACATATCTTGAACTCTGGGTATCATAATCGAGATCCGTAAAGAGATTCGGAATCCTTGATATCGCGCTGTTGTCCTTAGACGATATATTTCTCTTCTTAATTTGCACCTATAATTCTTATTTTCACTTCTTTGCATCTCATAAATCTTTTCGACTATGAATGTCCTGAAAACTTCACACAAACTGCAAAAACTATCAAAATACTTGCGGATAAACATCGATTCTTAGTTCAAGATTGTTAGTGCGAGTTGGCCTTGCTGCTTCGTCAAAACATTGATGTCCCTCCAGTTGTCTTTGGCTGCTCAGAAGACCTTCCCTCTGTCATCTTGTACCTTCTCCTCAGTTACTTCTGGCGCCAGTCTATTATCCGCTGGGTCTTTGGTTGCCTTGGGTCCTTGGCATATTACTGGAGTATATAAACCCTCTCTTGCATCTTCTAGGGTTTATGCATATTTTCAAAAGACGCCGCCCTAGCAAGTTCAACCTCATTGCTTCTTTCTTGTTGCGTCTTCTCTTTATTAGAATTGCTTTATGGAGGAAAAGCTTTTCTGTAAGTGCATCTTTTATTTACCTTCCTTGTTTTAAACATTATCAAGGACGCGTTCCTAACTAGTGTGACGAAGTGAGAAGGGCTCACTCTAAGGGGGAGCCTTAGGTAGATTTACTTTGAGAGATAGAAAGTGTTAGGTCAAGGAATCGGTAATTCACTTGTGTAACCTTTGTAACTTTGCTCTTTCTTTATAAAGTAATCTCAATCACCGAGATAAGCTATCCCCCCAGATGTAGGCAGTTGCCAAACTGGGTTAACAACGTGCTTGTGTCTCTTACATTCCAGTATTCTTGTTGTTATCTTGTGTGGCAGGAACAACTTACATATCATCTCAACATATCTCAAGAACCCTCTTTTTATTTGGTATCAGAGCAGGAGCCCTAAGCTACTGGGTTTTCAATCCTTTCTTGTTGTCTGTCTTGTGTATTCTAATGGATACATTCAGAGAAGGTGGTTCTGTTAGTCGGGCGCCCTTACTTGACGGGCAAAACTATCCTTACTGGAAAGCTCGTATGGGTGCATTCATAAAGTCTATTGATCAAAAAACCTGGAAATCTGTTGTTGTGGGGTGGAGTACTCCCAAGAGACTTCTTGCTGATGGAATTACTGTTGAAGATGTCCCTGCTCTTGAATGGTCTGCTATTGATGATGAAGCCTCCCTTTCAAACTCCAAGGCTCTAAATGCTATTTACAATGCAGTTGACAAAAATGTTTTTCGGTTAATCAACACTTGCAAAAGTGCAAAGGAGGCTTGGGACATTCTCGAAACCACCTATGAAGGAACATATAAAGTAAAGAACTCTCGCTTACAACTTCTCACTGCCAAGTTTGAAAGTCTGAAAATGGCAGAAGATGAATCAATCAATGACTTTTATGTTTGTTTTCGAGATCTCTCTAATGAATCACATTCTCTAGATGAACCCATGGGAGACGCAAAGATTGTCGAGAAGATTCTCAGGTCACTGCCTGAATGATTCAGAATCAAGGTCACTACCATTGATGAAGTTCATGACACCTCTTCCATGAGAGTTGATGAGCTCATTGGATCTCTTCTCACTATGAAATGTCTCTGACAAGTAACTCTGTCTCAAAATCTCGTAACCTGGCTTTAAATTCGACCGGCCCGGACTTTTCTTCTTCCAGAAGTGATGAGATTACAGAATCTTATGAAGACTCTCTGGCTCTCTTGGCGAAGAATTTTGGTAGATTTATGAAAAGGTTTGACAAGAAACCTATCACGACTGGGAACTACAAAACTAAGCCAACCCAAAATTTCAATCCAAACTCTCAACCTCGGCGTTTCCGTGAAGATCGTGTATCGGGCCAAACAGCCAAAGGATAGGCATTCAATGTCATTAATGCGAAGGTTTTGGACATATCCAATCTGAATGTCCTAACTTCATCAGACGTCAACAAAAGAGTTACAATTCCACCTTATCAGATGATGACCAGAGCGTCAAGTCCGGTGATGATGATGAGACTGATGGTGGAACAAACAATTTTCTTGCTTTTGTGAGTCAATGTACTTCCTCCTCTGAAGAAAATATAGAGCTCTCTTTGGCCCTTTCTGGTCTTGCTGGATCAGATTTTGGTAGCCAAGCTGGTTCCTCTGACAAAAGCTCTAGCATCTCTGATGAGTTCCTTGCACATGCATTTGATGTGTTGTCATCTCATAAGAACTTCAAGCTCTCAGACTCTATGTCTATCTCTCAAGATAACGATGAGATCAGTGACTGTGTCCTCATTGAAGCTTACAAAACCTTGTTTGTAAAGTGGGCAGATGAATCTAATGCCCTTGTTGTTCAGGCAGATAAGATTGCTGAACTTGAACAGTCTCATGCGGATCTTCTTTCTCAACTTCAAGAGTTTCAAGCTGACTCTCCTGTTTCTGTCAAGGAAAGGATCACTTCTCTTATGGATGAGAAAACTCATCTGCTGGAAATTATCCGTGTTCTAAAGCTTGATGTCGCTCGTCTCTCTCAAGATGTTGCACGACTTACTCAGTCTGTTGATGCTCACCCAGGTACTAGGATTCTCAATGATCTTCTGAGAAGTGGAAAGTCCTCTGTTGACAAGTCTGGTTTAGGTTTTAAGAGAGATTCGACCCCTCGTTCTCAACCTCGTTTTGTGTCAGCTTGTGCAAATTTGAACATGGTTAATTCCTCTCCATCACACAGCTCACCAGGTGTCTCAACGGTCCCTGCAAACATATCAACCTTGACTAGATCAAACTCCTCTGTGCATCATAAATGGATTTTCCACTTCTGTGGAAAGAAAGGTCATATTTGTCCTTTTTGTTTCAAATTGTTTGGTCGTACTCCTTATCTTACTGGGCAGCGTTTTCCTCGAGGAGGATTTCAACGATCTGTGCCTCACCAGAAGATTGGTCCTTCTTCCCATCGACACTGGCGTGTCAAAAGATTCTCATACAGCTGTTGTAGCCTACACCTCTCTAAAGGCTTCTTCTCGAGATAATTGGTACTTTGATAGTGGTTGCTCTCGCCACATGACTGGTGTCTCTGACTTCCTTGCAAATGTTCAGCCCTGCACCAAAGGCAGTGTCACTTTTGGTGGCGGGTCTACAGGATCTGTGATTGGTCATGGGACACTTGAAGTGTTAGGATGTCCCCCTATTGACAACATTCTTCTGGTTGACGGCTTCAAAACAAATCTGATCAGCATAAGTCAACTCTGTGATAATGACCTTACAGTTACATTCACCAAGACGGGTTGCTCAGTCCTTAATCCTGCGAATTTGGAAATCATGCAGGGCACTCGATCCTCTGATAACTGCTACATGTGGTCCTTTTCTTCAAAGTGTCTTTTGAGTGCTGCTGACACTTCCTCTCTGTTGCATCGTCGTCTTGGCCACCTAAATGCACCCAGTATAAGTAAACTCATCTCACAGGATTCCATAATTGGCCTCCCTTCTTCTTTCTCCTCCGATCTTGAAGTATGTGGTGAGTGTCAGATTGGGAAACAGACTCGTGTTCACACAAGAAAGTTGATTTCATAACGACCTCGTCGGTGCTTGAACTTCTTCACATGGATCTCATGGGTCCGATGCAAGTTGAAAGCATTGGAGGAAAGAAGTATATTTTGATGATTGTGGATGATTTCTCACAATACACGTGGGTTGAATTTCTCCGAGAAAATTCTGATGCTTTTCTTGCTTTTCATTCTCTCGCTCTTCGTTTGCAACGGTCTCGATCTGAAAAAATTACTCGAATTCGAACTGATCTTGGTCGTGAGTTTGAAAATGCCGATTTTTCTGGTTTCTGTATTTCTGAGGGCATATCTCACGAATTCTCTGCGCCCATCACTCCACAATCAAATGGAATCGTTGAAATAAAAAATCGTACAATACAGGAGATGGCCCGTGTCATGCTTCATGCGAACAACGTCTCCTACCGCTTTTTGGCTGAGGCTGTCAACACCGCGTGTCATATTCATAATCGTGTGTCCATTCGACCGGGGACATCATTCACGAATTATGAAATCTGGAGGGGGAGAAAGCCAAATGTTAAGTATTTTCATGTGTTCGGGTCTGTGTGTTTCATCTTGGCTGATAGAGAGCCTAAGAAGAAACTTGACCCTCACAGTGATGAAGAAGTTTTTCTGGGATACTCTTCTACAAGTCGTGCTTACAGAGTATTTAACAACAGAACTCAAGTTGTCATGGAATCAATGAATGTGAAGTTCAGTGATGAAGTCTTGCCTCTGTCTACTTCCTTGACTGATGAAGTTCTCCTTGTTTCTCCTAATTCTCAGATGTCGGATGTCTCTCCTATTGTCCCTAACAGCGAGACTGCCTCCCCTCCCAATCATGTTAATCCCTCTTCGCCTGTTCCTAAGACTCTTTCCTCAAGGATTACCTTAAATCATCCCATGGATGCCATTATTGGTGATCTTCATCAAGGTGTTACCACCCGAAGGAAAGACCCTGTCAACTATCTGGAACTAATTGGAAATGTATGCTTTACATCTCCCATTGAACCAAAGAATGTCTCTGAAGCCATTCTTGATGAGTTGTGGGTTGCTGCAATGCAAGAGGAACTATCTCAATTTGAAAGGAACGACGTGTGGGTTCTGGTCCCGCGTCCATCTGTGAATGTCATAGGGACGAAATGGATTTTCAAAAACAAATCCGATGCTCTAGGTAATGTGACCAGAAACAAAGCTCGCCTTGTGGCTCAAGGCTACTCCCAAATTGAAGGTGTTGATTTTGATGAAACCTTTGCCCCAGTTGCTCGTGTGAAGGCAATTTGTCTTCTCTTAGGAATTGTTTGCCTAAAGAAGTTTAAATTGTTTCAAATGGACGTAAAAAGTGCATTTCTCAATGGTGTCATAAATGAAAAGGTTATTGTTGAGCAACCGAAGGGTTTTGTTGATCCTCTTTTTCCAAATCATGTGTTCAGACTTAACAAAGCTCTATATGGTCTGAAACAAGCACCCAGGGCTTGGTATGAGCGTTTAGCTGTTTATCTGATATCTCAAGGGTACTCACGGGGCATCAAGGATCAAACTCTATTCAGCAAAAATTCTGGATCAAGCATGATGTTTGCTCAGGTGTATGTGGATGACATTGTCTTTGGGGGAATGTCCACAACTCTTGTTGACGATTTTATTGAAAAAATGCAATCTGAATTCGAGATGAGTATGGTAGGTGAATTTTCGTTCTTCTTGGGATTTCAAATCAACCAACGTCATGATGGAATCTTTCTGTCGCAAGGCAAGTATGCTCGGGAACTTGTTAAGAAATTTGGTCTTGAATCTGGAAAACCCAAGAGAACTCATGCATCATCTTCTATGAAATTATCTAAAGATGACTCATCTAATCTGGTGAACACCAAGACTTATAGGAGCATGATTGGGAGTCTCCTCTATCTAACAGCTAGCAGGCCGGATATTTCCTTCTCCGTAGGAGTGAGTTCCAGGTACCAATCACATCCCACTGAAAATCATCTGAGTTATGTTAAGAGAATCATTAAGTATGTTCATGGTACTCTTGATTATGGGATCTTCTACTCTCATGATACTAATTATCATCTTGCGGGATTCTCTGTTGCTGACTGGGCTGGTAACATTGATGATCGAAAGAGCACGTCAGGGGGGTGTTTCTTTCTTGGCAACAATCTCATTTCGTGGCTCAGTAAGAAGCAGAACTGTGTCTCCCTCTCAACTGCAGAAGCAGAATATATTGCAGCCGGTGCTGCCTGTACTGAATTGGTTTATCTTAAGTGTATGCTTGAAGAATACGGTATCTCACAGGATGTCATTACTCTTTTCTATGACAACACTAGTGCTATCAACATTGCATAAAACCCTGTTCTGCACAGTAAAACCAAACACATAGAGATCCGTCACCATTTTATTCGCGACCTTGTTGAGTATAAAATTCTTTCACTCGAGCATGTAGTAACCGAGAATCAGCTTGCCGACATTTTTACTAAGCCCCTTGATGTTGTTCAATTCGAAAAACTAAGGGCTGGTCTTGGAGTTTGCTTGTTGGACTTATAGAAATCACAGATGGGCCAATTTTGCTGTTGTTGGGCCCACTTACTCTTTATGTCTGTCTTCAAGTAAAACTCAGCATTTTGTCTCTAAATGGCAGACTAGTGCGTCGTTTCATATTCTGGGTTGAAAACCATTTTCAAAGTGGGTTGTGTCAGTTGTGTTTTTCAAACTGCTCTTAGACGGTTATCTCTCTTAACTGTACCCTCGAAACGTTGCCTGATAAACCCACTGTAAAAATGGTCTCGACTCGCACCGGTCGTTCTTCATCTGCGTCCATGGTTAATGAAAAGAAGAAGAAGGCTCTCAAGAAGGGTATCAAGGAGTCACAGAGGAACAAGTATGGGTTCGGTTTCGGGGTCTATCACCAAACCCTAACACTCTCTTCTCTAAGGAGCCCCCTTTGTCCTCTCCCTCTGACGACACTCGTCAAGGTAAATCTGCTTCTACTCCCTCCGATGTCACATTGCCCACTGTTAAACTTTCTCATACAGCGGCATATACTATCTTGGGTTTCGTTGATGTCTCTGACATAAGGTCAGACAAAGTCGGTGTGTCTATTCCTCAGACAAAGGGTGATTTTGATAATCCTTCCTTGGACGCCATGACAAAGGAATTATGTATTGAGCGTCAGTCTCCTCCTTCGTCCCCATCAAAGTTTATCACAGAAGAAGAATTTCATCGCATCATGGATGAAAGTGTTGTCCCCTCAGGTCCTGCTCTCGACCCTCCTATGGAGTTTGTTCATGTCTCTCCAGTCAAACATGTGCATGCACCGACTGCTCCCGTTGGGTCTCCTCCTCAGGTCCCATTGGTTCACTCAGACAATCTTGGGTCTGACTCTGAAGCTCCCATTGCTTCCCTGCGGAAGAGAAAGCCCCCTCCTAAGCAGCCTGTTCGCAAGAAATCTGCTAACAAGAGAACTCAGCGTGCCTCTTCTTCTGTTGTCTCGGATCCCAAGGACGCTTCACCTTCTGTTTCCTCTCAATCTCCGGATGACTCAGAGTTTGTGGCAAATGAGGCTGAACTCGCTGAGGATGCTGATAATGAGATCCCTCCACCTGAGAAGAAGAAGATCAGAGCCCCTCGCCATAATATTCCGGATGTCCCTATAGACGGTGTATCCTTTCACTCCATCTCGAATGCTCTCAACTGGAAGTATGTTCTTCGCCGTAGTATCTCGCCTGAGTGTGTTCTGTCGTATGAGGCTCTTCAATGCACGGATCTTGTTAACATTGTGAATCATGCATGCCTGTTGAAGTCTATTACTTCTGTCGGTCCCTATCATCCTCGCCTTGTCAGAGAGTTTGTTGCCAACTTGTCGATTGATATCAATACACCAGGGTCCCCTCACTTTCACAAAGTGCATGTTCGTGGAAAGTGTTTCTCCTTTTCTCCAAAGGATATCGCCCTGTTTCTTGAGCTTCCGCAGCGAGTTACTCAGCCGACACTTCCCTCCAAGGTGGATCTTGTCAAAGAGCTATCGGGTGGCCGTGACTTCAAAGGTTGGCCTGACCGTGGCCCGTATCCTGCCTCGAAACTCAGCACTAAATACTCAGTCTTGCACAAGATTGGGATCAAGAACTGGTGTCCCACAACCCATCATACAGGGTTGTCCTTAGCCCTTGTTGGATTCATTTATCTTGTCGGGACCCGTTCTCCTATTGATGCTGCTGGTTTCTTCTACGACCAAATTCTTCGTCATGCAGTATCTTTTGCCATCAAGCTTCTTATTGGATTTCCCTCTCTTATCTTTGGGATTCTCCTCTCTCAAGCTCCCGATCTTCTGTCTCAAGCTGAAGTGACCTAGTGTATCACCTCTCCGGGAAAGATTGTATTCAACTACAAGCTCTTTCAGGCTCATCATGTTCCGAATATGGCTCCACCTCCTCCTTCCAGCTTTCTGCACTCAGTGTTCTCCGACGGATCTGCTCCTGTTTTTCCTCCTCTCTCTTCCGAGATCAGGTCTCTTGTAGCTGTGTCGATATCTAATGAGCTAAAGTACCTTGATGGGATAATTGCTACTGCAACTATTCGCCGCCAAGAATTGACGTCTCTTCTTCGTGCTGTTGTTCACTCCCCTGCCTCGTCATCGGTTCCTCCATCCTCTCCAGCATAACTCTTTATTTTCCTATTTTTTTTATGGGTTGTACTTCTTTCTGAACTATGGTTTTTGCCTCTCTCCTTTGCCTTTGCTCTGGTAAAAAGGGGGAATTCTTTTGGTTGTTGTGTTTTTCTTGTTGAACACTCTGTGATACTCTGATAATCTTTTTAGTGTGTTTGCTCCTCTGTCAGTTTCAGTGACATGAGTTTTGTTTTGCCTAAGTTTGTATTTCTAGGTTTTTCCTCAGCAAAGCCAAAGGGGGAGTTTGTTAGTGGGAGTTGGCCTTGCTGCTTCGTCAAAATCTTGATGTCCCTCCAGTTGTCTTTGGCTGCTCAGAACACCTTGTCTCTGTCATCTTGTACCTTCTCCTCATTTACTTTTGGCACCAGTCTATTATCCGCTGGGTCTTTGGTTGCCTTGGTCCTTGGCATGTTATTAGAGTATATAAACCCTCTCTTGCATCTTCTAGGGTTTATGCATATTTTCAAAAGACGCCGCCCTAGCAAGTTCAACCTCATTGCTTCTTTCTTGTTGCGTCTTCTCTTTATTAGAATTGCTTTATGGAGGAAAAGCTTTTCTGTAACTGCATCTTTAATTTACCTTCCTTGTTTTAAACATTATAAATGACGCGTTCCTAACTAGTGTGACTAAGTGAGAAGGGCTCACTCTAAGGGGGAGCCTTAGGTAGATTCACTTTGATAGATAGAAAGTGTTAGGTCAAGGAATCGGTAATTCCTTGTGTAACCTTTGTAACTTTGCTCTTTTATTATAAAGTAATCTCGGTCACCGGGATAAGCTATCCCCCCAGATGTAGGCAGTTGCCGAACTGGGTTAACAACGTGCTTGTGTCTTTTACATTCCAGTATTCTTGTTGTTATCTTGTGTGGTAGTAACAACTTACATATCATCTAAACATATCTCAAGAACCCTCTGTTCAAAGATCATCAAATAATCACGTATAAAATGTGATTATCAAGATATGCATGCTCAAACTTGAAACTTATATAAACTATACCAAACAAATAATAGAGCTGGATAGTTTATCTACAAATTTAAAATTTTATTCAAAAGTAAATATATATACGTTACCTAGTTATCTGATATCCTTTAACTAAAAAGGAGGTCTTGTATGAATCTTTAACATTACGAAGAAGATACTAATACAAGTCCAAAGCTCCAAAACCATAAGCTTCCAATGTGTTTGGAAATTGTGTAGAATTATCACTTTTTGTCACCGCTTGCAATTATCTATAGACTTGTTGATGTCGTTTCTCCGCGTGTCAACCGCATCATAGCCACTAAAAGAGCTCATGCTATGAGGCACAAAATAGAATTTTCCGGCCCGTTTGAATTCCTCTTGTTTGGATTTTACAAAGCTTATGAGGAAAGACATACAATTAAGAGTTATGGATGATTAAAAAAATATACACAACGATGAAATTACAAAATATTAACCAATTGTTCACTCATGTAAACCGTAATATGCATGGAATGCTTAGTTCATCACACATCAAAAACCTCGATACGTAGTTGTAAATTTTTTTAATAGTTGTAAATTTTATCAGGGAACAATTATTGACATTATATTTAGTTTAAAAGAACTTGTATAACATTTTATTATAATTTTATTTTCTAATTTTTTATTTTTAAAATAATTACTAATGTTATGAAAACTCAAATATCTTATCATATGAATTTTGCTGTCACTGAAATTTGGACATAGGTACGAGACCTAAACGGCCAGAACTCTACTCAGAGTGAGTGAACCTCGCTTCAGTCTGATCTTGTCAGATTTGGTGTCTCATATCGTATCTTAGCTATTGGGGGGTCTTCAAATTCTTCTTCTAAAACCCCGTAAAAATTTATCTTATTCAGAAATTTAGATATTTCATCATCGTACATGGAATTTCAAGTTCATAATTTAATGTTGGGAGGGTAAGGTATTATTTGACTTAATTATTTGATATTTTCGTAGGTTAAAATAATGGGCTGAGTATTTTTTAAAGTAATTTTGGGTTTAATTTATGTTAAATGAAGCCCATATTTAGAAGGTTCGCAGTCGATTGCAATCATTATTATTTTCCAGGGAAACAATATTAACAATTCTAACATATCTCTCTCCTGATTGTGCATGAAGTAACATATTAGTAAATAGCTAGTTGGTTGTTAGATCTAAAAGTGGAAATAAGGGGGGAGGTAGAGGAATGGCGTGTACTAGATTGGTAAAATGAAAGTCTTCTCGTTATTACATTACACTACAGAAATAAAGATATGCATATATATTCGTACATAGAAATGAGATGAAGATGGATAGTGGAAGTAACGATACATGTGTTTATAAAAACCAAAAACGGTGGAGAAGACAGTGAAAGGGCAAGGTAGGGGTCACTGCAGAGAAAAGAGGGAAGCGGTAAAGAGTCGGATAAAAGGGAAAAGCTGGGATACGGGAATAATGGGGGCTTGGAGTGCTTGGCCGACACCGAAAGGAGCGCAGCCGGATGCAATGACACGGCAGAGTGCCGGGTCAAGGACCCTCGCAGCAGCACTGGGGACGTTTATTGTGAAGAGGCCTGACTCAGAGGCATTGACCGCCGGGACGAAAGCAGTCCGTCCTCCATTGCAGGACAGAGTGACGTTGACCGGCATCGACGCCACTGACCGCGAGCAATTCACAACGCCCAAAACCGTCACGTTTGTCGGACCTCCAGCTAGTGGTGGAAATGCAGGTATGCTTGGGAATCCAGGAAGTGGTGGAAGTGCCGGTATTCTTGGAAATCCAGGAAGTGCTGGAAGTCCAGGTACCGTTGGCAGTGAAGGAACTCCGGGCAGGAATGGAGGCAGTCCAGGGAACTGGCAGTTGGCCACCCAGGTTGATGTTGACACCGCCAAGAGGAGGGTGATCACAGCGATCGGCAATTTCTTTGGGTTTCCCATGTTTTGTTTTGATTCAAATAGATTGAGCTCACAGGTTTGTTTTCTGTTTTCTTTTGCTTTGTGTTGTTCATCTGTACTCCGACACGTTTTCCATTTATAGGGTTCCAAAAGATTCCGTTATTGATTTATATTCAACACCACTTGCTCTACGTACTTGGGCTTAATTAATTAAAAAATGTGGCCATGCATATATACTAGGTAAGGTCGACACTACAGCACAAATATTTATATTTTCTACCAAGAAAAATATGACTTCTATTTCTTCCAATCCATTAAAGTACGCCGGCCTCTAAATTTGATGGCTGTTCCCATTCTACGTACTAATATGTGCCAGCACTCCTGCGGTTTTAAACTATACGGACATCTTGCAACTCTTTAAATTATTTTGTTTCTTACAAATATGATTTGTTCTTTTAAAAATTAATTAGTACGCATGGACTTATCTAATATAAGTGAGAAGTATACATTGTATTGTATGGAAAAATACAGGATATGGACATTAAGATCATATTATATACAGTATATTAAAATGTTGAAATATACGCAAATCACACGCCGTCCTATATTAAGATAAAATATTGGTTTCGAAACATATTGCCCGACGCCTCCTTCGGGTCACTGATATTCAAAAACTATTTCTAGGCCAGGGGTTTACTTTTGATGTTTCGGAGTTAGTTTTTTTTGTAGTCATGTTTAAATTACCTAAGCTCGTTAAGATAGTTCAAGATGTAGTTTGAAGAACTTGTACAACAACTAATTGTTTAAGCAGATTAATAGTAGTGCTCAGAAACCAAGAAAACAGTTAAGGTGTTAGCAATATTTAGCCAGAGATTTTGTATGGAAAAATACAGGAGGAAATTAAGATCATATTATATACAGGATATTAAAATGTTGAAATATACGCAACTCACACGCCGTCGTATATTAGAATAAAATATTGTTCGACGCCTCATTCGGGTCACTGATATTCTAAATTTTGGTCTAAGCTAGGGCTTTATTTTTTACTTTGGGGGAGTTAGTAATTTTTGTATTCATGTTAAAATTACCTGAGTGGGGGGTGAAAATTAGTCCGAACAACATTGGGCCGACTACGCAAGCTTAATGAGTTAACGGGCCGCTGAAAATATTCAATTGAAATCCCGTTTGACCAAAAGGATCATGCCAGCAGCGAAGTCAAGCACGTCGATCTGCTCGTTCAATGAATCTCGGAACCGCATAGGCGAAGTCGTGCAGTTGGAGTAAATCTAACCCGAAGAACTGGACTGCAAGCGAATAGGAAGGACGACGGACGACGTGGCAAACTTAGGAAGCACGTGCTGATGATTGCTAGCTCGAAAGTAATTATAAATAGAAAATCGAAATTGTATTTAGGGATCTAATCGAAGTCTTTATTATTGATCTCAAAAGAAAATAATATCATTTTTTGTATTTAACAGTTCGACCTCGCACATTCGTAATTATATTTTAGTTCGATTACGAGAACTGTTATTGTTTCTTATATTCCCTTTGATTCTTTTGATTTCGTTGCGATGTTATAAGTCTACGACACTTTACCGATATTTTTTTTTCATTTTCTTTTCTATATAAAAAAAAATTGTATAAAATCCCCTACCATTTTATTTTGTGATTGTTGAGTTTCGATTTCAATATCAACACTAAGTTGTTTAAGATAGTTGTTCAAGAAGTAGTTTGAATAACTTCAACAACTAATTGCTCGACGCCTCCTTCGGCTGCTGCGTATTAATTTTTTTTATGGACATATATGATTTGTATTTATTAATCTAATTTAAGCGAGAAAGTACATTGAAAAACCTGAATATTGTGTATGGAAAATACATGATATGGTGATATAGATCATATATATACAGAATTTATCCAAATGTATAAATGTTTTTAGCAGATTAATCAAAGTGATATGCAAGTAAGGGAACACTCGAACATAAAGCAGTAAAGAACACAAGACAAATGATTAGCCTCTTTGATATAGAAAATTTAGTTGGGGGACTGATTCAAGCACTGTAAATTCAAAGTGATATTATATCTACTTAAACCCTCCACAATGCATCTGTATAATAGAGATCTAGATGGATAAATATATGCAATGAATCTTTTACTGAATCCGGTTTCTACAAAGCTGCAGTCGATTGCAATAGTGTCAAATTATTGATCTCCACTATTTCATCTTCATAAGCATTGTCTACCACCCAAAATTTCTAAAAGTAACAAACGACAGCACAATTTAATTTACAAGTATATTTTAATACTAGATATGCAGGATTAATGTAATTGCTAGTTATGTAAGTTAAATGATTTTGGGATATAGCTCGTGTTTGTAAAATAGTGGTCGTAAATGGTCGACTCAAACTTCTTATTCTCTTTATACTAATTTATCTCAAAAATATATTTTACTGCTCCTTTCAAAATTGAAATGGGCAAATTGGTAAGTTTTTTTAAAAATAAATTTGTCATGTAACCACGCTGACTATTTGAAACTAACTAGCAAAACGTTACTTAAATTCAAATTTCTAATATTAAGGCTGGATAGTTATCCAATTTTTTGTTATACGTATTATACATTTATTTATGGGCATATAAATTAACGTTAATAAATATACCATGTAATCATTTTGGACATTTACAAAAACTTGAACAAACGTTATACAATACCAAAAAACGTTTATTAGATAGGGCCAATTCGCTAAATTTTTATTTATTTATAAATAAGTGAATTATAAAAAAAACATCAATCCTTAAAATTACTATTTCGAATAGAAATCACAAATTTTATACAGAATTTAAGAAAATCAAGACATTTAAAAGTAACTTAATTAAAAACCTAAAATCATAAAAATATAAAGAAAAAAACAAACGACGTAGACTTGTATGAAATCTCTCCGAAATTCACTTCCATCTCTTTTAATATTGTCAATTATTGTCCCAACCACATTTAAAGAATTAACCGGTCCATGGTATTGTAGTATTTCCTTATATATTTTGTGTGTAACACCCACTATAGAAAAATTAGATTTTAAAATACTTATGAAAAGTTGTAGAAAAGTCTCAAAATAATTAATAATCATTCTAGGATCGTAAGTTGTAGAAGCTTTAGATATTCATTGAGAGAATTTTGACGTCACATAATACCTAAAATCCATTGTGGGAGTTTCGATGTTGTACTACATTTTATGGCTTTAACAACGGACGAAATCCGTCGTATAAGAGCTTAAACGAACAACATAGTTTGTTGTTCAACCTTTCATCGTTGAAGATTTGTATGATGGATTCAATGTCCATCGTTAAGTTTGTTTTAACCGGCATGCGTTGTCTTTCATTTTAGTACAAAATGTGACAATATACGTTCTTCTAAAATCGCGATTTCATAAAAAATTATAAAAATACTCTTCATGAAAGAACTCGATTTTATCAAGATGAAATTAAAATAAATACCCGTCATTAAATGATTTAAAATTCCTTCATGACGCGATTTTTTCTCGTTGTGACCATTAAGAGTATATCAATACATATTAAATGACGGAAAATGTACGTTGGAAATATATGTTAGCACTGCCAGGACACACATTCTTCTTGTCGTGACAAAGGAATAATTTATGTTTTGACATTATAAGTCGGACAAATCTGTCGTTGAATGTCAAGAGCGTCGTGACATTTTGATGTCATGAAGAGAAAATAAATGATTTGTCGCGGCTGTAATTTTATTTGTGAGGAAAAATATTGATGACATCCTCAGTTATGTGTTTTTTATATGACGGACAATTCCCATAAGAAAATATTAATTAATAAATTAAAAAAATATTACACCGCGTATGATATATTTATTTTCACAATGGGATGTTGTTCATTGAATTCGTTTCTGAAAAATCAGCAGAAATTATGTTTTCATTGGAGGTAAAAACCTGCTAATTTTAACAGATATATCAATATCTAAATATTCATATCCAAATCTATATGTATATATGATATCCATAAGATCGTATTCCAGAAATTGAGACCTATACCATGTTCATCGACAAAAAAAATTGACTAATTTTTATCATATTATTAGAGCACCGGTGCGAACGTGCTAAATTCTAAGGTCATTCTCTCATCGGGACGGACCCGCTGTGAGAGGTATTTTCTCCCAAACGGGCCAGGCCCGATGTGGCGATCTTTAACTTCCCACATCCAGAAACTGATCAGCAGTATTATGCTCGTATAGGGGAGGTTCAAACAATGGAACTGATCCGCTATAGGATCTTCCCACAACAGTTATGAACCATTGTGATAGCTAAAATTTGTACTAGTGATCCTTGTCCATAAAATAGGGTAACATTTTATGTTCTTAAATAAATAGGCCCAAACACTGCGTCCCTAAAAATCAATATCCAATAATGACCTAACAAATTTTAAGAGTCTTCAAAATCAATAAATGAAGAACCATAATTCACCAAATTTTCTCTATCACTATAAATATCATCTTGTGTATAAAGTACTTTGGCTGAAGCTTTTTGATACCTTCATTGATGATATTGTAAACATATAACAAAATATAACATTTACGCTCCGTATTTTTGGGTTCTTTCGGTTATGCCTTAGGTGCAAAAAGTAGTTCATTTACTTTAGCATTGTTTCGAAAAAATGCGCGCGCAAGTACACGCGTCAAACAAGTAAGTTAGATATTAAGTTCTGTTCGTTCCCACGAGGATGTATTATTAAATGTAATTCTAGTTGTTACTATAATTTGAATCTTAAGAGAATGAAAGTGAAAGTTGTGATTTATAATTACGAAGCAACTTATAAAAAACTTTAAAAGATGGATGTGTGGAACGAGGGTGTGGTTTCACGTTTCTATCCTATTGTCGGGATTTCTAGAGAAACGAAGAATGATCAATCTTGTGGCTATGCTAATCGTGTTCATGTGAATTTTATCGCTAACTCTCGCTAGAGTGATATTAACGACCTAAGATAAAGAACTCCTTTTACCTCTCGGTCTAAAGATAGAAAACCTAGCTGGCTTTATGTTTTGGAACACTCACACGACTCCCTAGCAGATGTAGCGATCTCTAGACTTCACATAATGTAGTATAGTATTCTATTTTACTGGCATGACCAATTAAACCTCGCTAGAGAGAATAACTAATCATAGAATCAAACATACGATGATCAAGTGTATACAAGCAATACGAATAAAAGTAGAATAAACACCAGCCAAAGAATCAAATCAAACTTCAAAACAAATTAGAATAAATCTATGAAAATTATCAAGAAAAGAGAAACCATCATCCTCTAAGGGATTAGTTCATAGTGATGGTGGAAGAATTATAAAACAAATAATAAAAATAATCAATGACAATAGAGATTCAGAAGGAGATGAGAAAGAAAAACTAGATTGGTCATCGCACACTCGTCGCAGCCTCCAGAACGTTTGCGGTCTTCTTCTTCGTTCACCTTTTGTTCGTACGTGAGGTTTCCTTTAAAAGCTAAAACCAACAAAAAATGACTTCTAAGAGGCTACTATTAGTTATATAGACGAGCTGCCCAAATTCGTACAGATCTGGCCTTCAAAAATTGATCCAACGGCTTAAAATCAAAGTCCACGGGTCAAATTTAGCTGTTGTCGGAGCCCCATCGTGACATGGTGATTTTCATCGCGTCGCGGTGGATTTTGTCGGAACGCGATGGGAACTCTGGCACTTTGTACGCTGCTTCACCTTTGATCACATATCTTGAACTCTAGGTATCGTAATCGAGATCCGTAAATTGTTTCGGAATCCTTGATATCACGCTGTTGTCCTTGGATGATATATTTCTCTTCTTATTTTGCACCTATAATGCTTCTTTTTACTTCTTTGCATCTCATAAATCTTTTCAACTATGAATGTCCTGAAAACTTCATACAAACTGCAAAAACTATCCAAATACTTGCAGATATCGATCCTTAGTTCAAGATAATCAAATAATCACGTATAAAACGTGGTTATCAAGCTATGGATGCTCAAACTTGAAACTTATATAAACTATACCAAACAAATAATAGAGCTGGATAGTTTATCTACACATTTAAAATTTTATTCAAAAGTAAATGTATATACGTTACCTAGTTATCTGATATCCTTTAACTAAAAAGGAGGTCTTGTATGAATCTTTAACATTACGAAGAAGATACTAATACAAGTCCAAAGCTCCAAAACCATAAGCTTCCAATGTGTTTGGAAATTGTGTAGAATTATCACTTTTTGTCACCGCTTGCAATTATCTATAGACTTGTTGATGTCGTTTCTCCGCGTGTCAACCGCATCATAGCCACTAAAAGAGCTCATGCTATGAGGCACAAAATAGAATTTTCCGGCCCGTTTGAATTCCTCTTGTTTGGATTTTACAAAACTTATGAGGAAAGACATACAATTAAGAGTTATGGATGATTAAAAAAATATACACAACGATGAAATTACAAAATATTAACCAATTGTTCACTCATGTAAACCGTAATATGCATGGAATGCTTAGTTCATCACACATCAAAAACCTCGATACGTAGTTATAAATTTTTTTAATAGTTGTAAATTTTATCAGGGAACAATTATTGACATTATATTTAGTGTAAAAGAACTTGTATAACATTTTATTATAATTTTATTTTCTAATTTTTTATTTTTAAAATAATTACTAATGTTATGAAAACTAAAATATCTTATCATATGAATTTTGCTGTCACTGAAATTTGGACATAGGTACGAGACCTAAACGGCCAGAACTCTACTCAGAGTGAGTGAACCTCGCTTCAGTCTGATCGTGTCAGATTTGGTGTCTCAAATCGTATCTTAAGTATTGGGCTGAGTATTTTTTAATTTATGGGCTGAGTATTTTTTAAAGTAATTTTGGGTTTAATTTATGTTAAATGAAGCCCATATTTAGAAGGTTCGCAGTCGATTGCAATCATTATTATTTTCCAGGGAAACAATATTAACAATTCTAACATATCTCTCTCCTGATTGTGCATGAAGTAACATATTAGTAAATAGCTAGTTGGTTGTTAGATCTAAAAGTGGAAATAAGGGGGGAGGTAGAGGAATGGCGTGTACTAGATTGGTAAAATGAAAGTCTTCTCGTTATTACATTACACTACAGAAATAAAGATATGCATATATATTCGTACATAGAAATGAGATGAAGATGGATAGTGGAAGTAACGATACATGTGTTTATAAAAACCAAAAACGGTGGAGAAGACAGTGAAAGGGCAAGGTAGGGGTCACTGCAGAGAAAAGAGGGAAGCGGTAAAGAGTCGGATAAAAGGGAAAAGCTGGGATACGGGAATAATGGGGGCTTGGAGTGCTTGGCCGACACCGAAAGGAGCGCAGCCGGATGCAATGACACGGCAGAGTGCCGGGTCAAGGACCCTCGCAGCAGCACTGGGGACGTTTATTGTGAAGAGGCCTGACTCAGAGGCATTGACCGCCGGGACGAAAGCAGTCCGTCCTCCATTGCAGGACAGAGTGACGTTGACCGGCATCGACGCCACTGACCGCGAGCAATTCACAACGCCCAAAACCGTCACGTTTGTCGGACCTCCAGCTAGTGGTGGAAATGCAGGTATGCTTGGGAATCCAGGAAGTGGTGGAAGTGCCGGTATTCTTGGAAATCCAGGAAGTGCTGGAAGTCCAGGTACCGTTGGCAGTGAAGGAACTCCGGGCAGGAATGGAGGCAGTCCAGGGAACTGGCAGTTGGCCACCCAGGTTGATGTTGACACCGCCAAGAGGAGGGTGATCACAGCGATCGGCAATTTCTTTGGGTTTCCCATGTTTTGTTTTGATTCAAATAGATTGAGCTCACAGGTTTGTTTTCTGTTTTCTTTTGCTTTGTGTTGTTCATCTGTACTCCGACACGTTTTCCATTTATAGGGTTCCAAAAGATTCCGTTATTGATTTATATTCAACACCACTTGCTCTACGTACTTGGGCTTAATTAATTAAAAAATGTGGCCATGCATATATACTAGGTAAGGTCGACACTACAGCACAAATATTTATATTTTCTACCAAGAAAAATATGACTTCTATTTCTTCCAATCCATTAAAGTACGCCGGCCTCTAAATTTGATGGCTGTTCCCATTCTACGTACTAATATGTGCCAGCACTCCTGCGGTTTTAAACTATACGGACATCTTGCAACTCTTTAAATTATTTTGTTTCTTACAAATATGATTTGTTCTTTTAAAAATTAATTAGTACGCATGGACTTATCTAATATAAGTGAGAAGTATACATTGTATTGTATGGAAAAATACAGGATATGGACATTAAGATCATATTATATACAGTATATTAAAATGTTGAAATATACGCAAATCACACGCCGTCCTATATTAAGATAAAATATTGGTTTCGAAACATATTGCCCGACGCCTCCTTCGGGTCACTGATATTCAAAAACTATTTCTAGGCCAGGGGTTTACTTTTGATGTTTCGGAGTTAGTTTTTTTTGTAGTCATGTTTAAATTACCTAAGCTCGTTAAGATAGTTCAAGATGTAGTTTGAAGAACTTGTACAACAACTAATTGTTTAAGCAGATTAATAGTAGTGCTCAGAAACCAAGAAAACAGTTAAGGTGTTAGCAATATTTAGCCAGAGATTTTGTATGGAAAAATACAGGAGGAAATTAAGATCATATTATATACAGGATATTAAAATGTTGAAATATACGCAACTCACACGCCGTCGTATATTAGAATAAAATATTGTTCGACGCCTCATTCGGGTCACTGATATTCTAAATTTTGGTCTAAGCTAGGGCTTTATTTTTTACTTTGGGGGAGTTAGTAATTTTTGTATTCATGTTAAAATTACCTGAGTGGGGGGTGAAAATTAGTCCGAACAACATTGGGCCGACTACGCAAGCTTAATGAGTTAACGGGCCGCTGAAAATATTCAATTGAAATCCCGTTTGACCAAAAGGATCATGCCAGCAGCGAAGTCAAGCACGTCGATCTGCTCGTTCAATGAATCTCGGAACCGCATAGGCGAAGTCGTGCAGTTGGAGTAAATCTAACCCGAAGAACTGGACTGCAAGCGAATAGGAAGGACGACGGACGACGTGGCAAACTTAGGAAGCACGTGCTGATGATTGCTAGCTCGAAAGTAATTATAAATAGAAAATCGAAATTGTATTTAGGGATCTAATCGAAGTCTTTATTATTGATCTCAAAAGAAAATAATATCATTTTTTGTATTTAACAGTTCGACCTCGCACATTCGTAATTATATTTTAGTTCGATTACGAGAACTGTTATTGTTTCTTATATTCCCTTTGATTCTTTTGATTTCGTTGCGATGTTATAAGTTTACGACACTTTACCGATATTTTTTTTTCATTTTCTTTTCTATATAAAAAAAAATTGTATAAAATCCCCTACCATTTTATTTTGTGATTGTTGAGTTTCGATTTCAATATCAACACTAAGTTGTTTAAGATAGTTGTTCAAGAAGTAGTTTGAATAACTTCAACAACTAATTGCTCGACGCCTCCTTCGGCTGCTGCGTATTAATTTTTTTTATGGACATATATGATTTGTATTTATTAATCTAATTTAAGCGAGAAAGTACATTGAAAAACCTGAATATTGTGTATGGAAAATACATGATATGGTGATATAGATCATATATATACAGAATTTATCCAAATGTATAAATGTTTTTAGCAGATTAATCAAAGTGATATGCAAGTAAGGGAACACTCGAACATAAAGCAGTAAAGAACACAAGACAAATGATTAGCCTCTTTGATATAGAAAATTTAGTTGGGGGACTGATTCAAGCACTGTAAATTCAAAGTGATATTATATCTACTTAAACCCTCCACAATGCATCTGTATAATAGAGATCTAGATGGATAAATATATGCAATGAATCTTTTACTGAATCCGGTTTCTACAAAGCTGCAGTCGATTGCAATAGTGTCAAATTATTGATCTCCACTATTTCATCTTCATAAGCATTGTCTACCACCCAAAATTTCTAAAAGTAACAAACGACAGCACAATTTAATTTACAAGTATATTTTAATACTAGATATGCAGGATTAATGTAATTGCTAGTTATGTAAGTTAAATGATTTTGGGATATAGCTCGTGTTTGTAAAATAGTGGTCGTAAATGGTCGACTCAAACTTCTTATTCTCTTTATACTAATTTATCTCAAAAATATATTTTACTGCTCCTTTCAAAATTGAAATGGGCAAATTGGTAAGTTTTTTTAAAAATAAATTTGTCATGTAACCACGCTGACTATTTGAAACTAACTAGCAAAACGTTACTTAAATTCAAATTTCTAATATTAAGGCTGGATAGTTATCCAATTTTTTGTTATACGTATTATACATTTATTTATGGGCATATAAATTAACGTTAATAAATATACCATGTAATCATTTTGGACATTTACAAAAACTTGAACAAACGTTATACAATACCAAAAAACGTTTATTAGATAGGGCCAATTCGCTAAATTTTTATTTATTTATAAATAAGTGAATTATAAAAAAAACATCAATCCTTAAAATTACTATTTCGAATAGAAATCACAAATTTTATACAGAATTTAAGAAAATCAAGACATTTAAAAGTAACGTAATTAAAAACCTAAAATCATAAAAATATAAAGAAAAAAACAAACGACGTAGACTTGTATGAAATCTCTCCGAAATTCACTTCCATCTCTTTTAATATTGTCAATTATTGTCCCAACCACATTTAAAGAATTAACCGGTCCATGGTATTGTAGTATTTCCTTATATATTTTGTGTGTAACACCCACTATAGAAAAATTAGATTTTAAAATACTTATGAAAAGTTGTAGAAAAGTCTCAAAATAATTAATAATCATTCTAGGATCGTAAGTTGTAGAAGCTTTAGATATTCATTGAGAGAATTTTGACGTCACATAATACCTAAAATCCATTGTGGGAGTTTCGATGTTGTACTACATTTTATGGCTTTAACAACGGACGAAATCCGTCGTATAAGAGCTTAAACGAACAACATAGTTTGTTGTTCAACCTTTCATCGTTGAAGATTTGTATGATGGATTCAATGTCCATCGTTAAGTTTGTTTTAACCGGCATGCGTTGTCTTTCATTTTAGTACAAAATGTGACAATATACGTTCTTCTAAAATCGCGATTTCATAAAAAATTATAAAAATACTCTTCATGAAAGAACTCGATTTTATCAAGATGAAATTAAAATAAATACCCGTCATTAAATGATTTAAAATTCCTTCATGACGCGATTTTTTCTCGTTGTGACCATTAAGAGTATATCAATACATATTAAATGACGGAAAATGTACGTTGGAAATATATGTTAGCACTGCCAGGACACACATTCTTCTTGTCGTGACAAAGGAATAATTTATGTTTTGACATTATAAGTCGGACAAATCTGTCGTTGAATGTCAAGAGCGTCGTGACATTTTGATGTCATGAAGAGAAAATAAATGATTTGTCGCGGCTGTAATTTTATTTGTGAGGAAAAATATTGATGACATCCTCAGTTATGTGTTTTTTATATGACGGACAATTCCCATAAGAAAATATTAATTAATAAATTAAAAAAATATTACACCGCGTATGATATATTTATTTTCACAATGGGATGTTGTTCATTGAATTCGTTTCTGAAAAATCAGCAGAAATTATGTTTTCATTGGAGGTAAAAACCTGCTAATTTTAACAGATATATCAATATCTAAATATTCATATCCAAATCTATATGTATATATGATATCCATAAGATCGTATTCCAGAAATTGAGACCTATACCATGTTCATCGACAAAAAAAATTGACTAATTTTTATCATATTATTAGAGCACCGGTGCGAACGTGCTAAATTCTAAGGTCATTCTCTCATCGGGACGGACCCGCTGTGAGAGGTATTTTCTCCCAAACGGGCCAGGCCCGATGTGGCGATCTTTAACTTCCCACATCCAGAAACTGATCAGCAGTATTATGCTCGTATAGGGGAGGTTCAAACAATGGAACTGATCCGCTATAGGATCTTCCCACAACAGTTATGAACCATTGTGATAGCTAAAATTTGTACTAGTGATCCTTGTCCATAAAATAGGGTAACATTTTATGTTCTTAAATAAATAGGCCCAAACAATGCGTCCCTAAAAATCAATATCCAATAATGACCTAACAAATTTTAAGAGTCTTCAAAATCAATAAATGAAGAACCATAATTCACCAAATTTTCTCTATCACTATAAATATCATCTTGTGTATAAAGTACTTTGGCTGAAGCTTTTTGATACCTTCATTGATGATATTGTAAACATATAACAAAATATAACATTTACGCTCCGTATTTTTGGGTTCTTTCGGTTATGCCTTAGGTGCAAAAAGTAGTTCATTTACTTTAGCATTGTTTCGAAAAAATGCGCGCGCAAGTACACGCGTCAAACAAGTAAGTTAGATATTAAGTTCTGTTCGTTCCCACGAGGATGTATTATTAAATGTAATTCTAGTTGTTACTATAATTTGAATCTTAAGAGAATGAAAGTGAAAGTTGTGATTTATAATTACGAAGCAACTTATAAAAAACTTTAAAAGATGGATGTGTGGAACGAGGGTGTGGTTTCACGTTTCTATCCTATTGTCGGGATTTCTAGAGAAACGAAGAATGATCAATCTTGTGGCTATGCTAATCGTGTTCATGTGAATTTTATCGCTAACTCTCGCTAGAGTGATATTAACGACCTAAGATAAAGAACTCCTTTTACCTCTCGGTCTAAAGATAGAAAACCTAGCTGGCTTTATGTTTTGGAACACTCACACGACTCCCTAGCAGATGTAGCGATCTCTAGACTTCACATAATGTAGTATAGTATTCTATTTTACTGGCATGACCAATTAAACCTCGCTAGAGAGAATAACTAATCATAGAATCAAACATACGATGATCAAGTGTATACAAGAAATACGAATAAAAGTAGAATAAACACCAGCCAAAGAATCAAATCAAACTTCAAAACAAATTAGAATAAATCTATGAGAATTATCAAGAAAAGAGAAACCATCATCCTCTAAGGGATTAGTTCATAGTGATGGTGGAAGAATTATAAAACAAATAATAAAAATAATCAATGACAATAGAGATTCAGAAGGAGATGAGAAAGAAAAACTAGATTGGTCATCGCACACTCGTCGCAGCCTCCAGAACGTTTGCGGTCTTCTTCTTCGTTCACCTTTTGTTCGTACGTGAGGTTTCCTTTAAAAGCTAAAACCAACAAAAAATGACTTCTAAGAGGCTACTATTAGTTATATAGACGAGCTGCCCAAATTCGTACAGATCTGGCCTTCAAAAATTGATCCAACGGCTTAAAATCAAAGTCCACGGGTCAAATTTAGCTGTTGTCGGAGCCCCATCGTGACATGGTGATTTTCATCGCGTCGCGGTGGATTTTGTCGGAACGCGATGGGAACTCTGGCACTTTGTACGCTGCTTCACCTTTGATCACATATCTTGAACTCTAGGTATCGTAATCGAGATCCGTAAATTGTTTCGGAATCCTTGATATCACGCTGTTGTCCTTGGATGATATATTTCTCTTCTTATTTTGCACCTATAATGCTTCTTTTTACTTCTTTGCATCTCATAAATCTTTTCAACTATGAATGTCCTGAAAACTTCATACAAACTGCAAAAACTATCCAAATACTTGCAGATATCGATCCTTAGTTCAAGATAATCAAATAATCACGTATAAAACGTGGTTATCAAGCTATGGATGCTCAAACTTGAAACTTATATAAACTATACCAAACAAATAATAGAGCTCGATAGTTTACCTACACATTTAAAATTTTATTCAAAAGTAAATGTATATACATTACCTAGTTATCTGATATCCTTTAACTAAAACGGAGGTCTTGTATGAATCTTTAACATTACGAAGAAGATACTAATACATGTCCAAAGCTCCAAAACCATAAGCTTCCAATGTTTTTGGAAATTGTATAGAATTATCACTTTTTGTCACCGCTTGCAATTATCTATAGACTTGTTGATGTCGTTTTTCCGCGTGTCAACCGCATCAGAGCACTAAAAGACCTAATGTTATGAGGCACAAAATAGAATTTTCCGGACCGTTTGAATTCCTCTTGTTTGGATTTTCCAATGCTTATGAGGAAAGACATATAATTAAGAGTTATGGATGATTAAAAAAATATACACAACGATGAAATTACAAAATATTAACCAATTGTTCACTCATGTAAACCGTAATATGCATGTAATGCTTAGTTCATCACACATCAAAAACCTCGATATGTAGTTGTAAATTTTTTTAATAGTTGTAAATTTTATCAGGGAACAATTATTGACATTATATTTAGTGTAAAAGAACTTGTATAACATTTTATTATAATTTTATTTTATAATTTTTTATTTTTAATATAATTACTAATATTATGAAAACTCAAATATCTTATCATATGAATTTTGCTGTCACTGAAATTTGGACATAGGTACGAGACCTAAACGGCCAGAACTCTACTCAGAGTGAGTGAACCTCGCTTCAGTCTGATCGTGTCAGATTTGGTGTCTCAAATCGTATCTTAAGTATTGGGCTGAGTATTTTTTAATTTATGGGCTGAGTATTTTTTAAAGTAATTTTGGGTTTAATTTATGTTAAATGAAGCCCATATTTAGAAGCTTCGCAGTCGATTGCAATCATTATTATTTTCCAGGGAAACAATATTAACAATTCTAACATATCTCTCTCCTGATTGTGCATGAAGTAACATATTAGTAAATAGCTAGTTGGTTGTTAGATCTAAAAGTGGAAATAAGGGGGGAGGTAGAGGAATGGCGTGTACTAGATTGGTAAAATGAAAGTCTTCTCGTTATTACATTACACTACAGAAATAAAGATATGCATATATATTCGTACATAGAAATGAGATGAAGATGGATAGTGGAAGTAACGATACATGTGTTTATAAAAACCAAAAACGGTGGAGAAGACAGTGAAAGGGCAAGGTAGGGGTCACTGCAGAGAAAAGAGGGAAGCGGTAAAGAGTCGGATAAAAGGGAAAAGCTGGGATACGGGAATAATGGGGGCTTGGAGTGCTTGGCCGACACCGAAAGGAGCGCAGCCGGATGCAATGACACGGCAGAGTGCCGGGTCAAGGACCCTCGCAGCAGCACTGGGGACGTTTATTGTGAAGAGGCCTGACTCAGAGGCATTGACCGCCGGGACGAAAGCAGTCCGTCCTCCATTGCAGGACAGAGTGACGTTGACCGGCATCGACGCCACTGACCGCGAGCAATTCACAACGCCCAAAACCGTCACGTTTGTCGGACCTCCAGCTAGTGGTGGAAATGCAGGTATGCTTGGGAATCCAGGAAGTGGTGGAAGTGCCGGTATTCTTGGAAATCCAGGAAGTGCTGGAAGTCCAGGTACCGTTGGCAGTGAAGGAACTCCGGGCAGGAATGGAGGCAGTCCAGGGAACTGGCAGTTGGCCACCCAGGTTGATGTTGACACCGCCAAGAGGAGGGTGATCACAGCGATCGGCAATTTCTTTGGGTTTCCCATGTTTTGTTTTGATTCAAATAGATTGAGCTCACAGGTTTGTTTTCTGTTTTCTTTTGCTTTGTGTTGTTCATCTGTACTCCGACACGTTTTCCATTTATAGGGTTCCAAAAGATTCCGTTATTGATTTATATTCAACACCACTTGCTCTACGTACTTGGGCTTAATTAATTAAAAAATGTGGCCATGCATATATACTAGGTAAGGTCGACACTACAGCACAAATATTTATATTTTCTACCAAGAAAAATATGACTTCTATTTCTTCCAATCCATTAAAGTACGCCGGCCTCTAAATTTGATGGCTGTTCCCATTCTACGTACTAATATGTGCCAGCACTCCTGCGGTTTTAAACTATACGGACATCTTGCAACTCTTTAAATTATTTTGTTTCTTACAAATATGATTTGTTCTTTTAAAAATTAATTAGTACGCATGGACTTATCTAATATAAGTGAGAAGTATACATTGTATTGTATGGAAAAATACAGGATATGGACATTAAGATCATATTATATACAGTATATTAAAATGTTGAAATATACGCAAATCACACGCCGTCCTATATTAAGATAAAATATTGGTTTCGAAACATATTGCCCGACGCCTCCTTCGGGTCACTGATATTCAAAAACTATTTCTAGGCCAAGGGTTTACTTTTGATGTTTCGGAGTTAGTTTTTTTTGTAGTCATGTTTAAATTACCTAAGCTCGTTAAGATAGTTCAAGATGTAGTTTGAAGAACTTGTACAACAACTAATTGTTTAAGCAGATTAATAGTAGTGCTCAGAAACCAAGAAAACAGTTAAGGTGTTAGCAATATTTAGCCAGAGATTTTGTATGGAAAAATACAGGAGGAAATTAAGATCATATTATATACAGGATATTAAAATGTTGAAATATACGCAACTCACACGCCGTCGTATATTAGAATAAAATATTGTTCGACGCCTCATTCGGGTCACTGATATTCTAAATTTTGGTCTAAGCTAGGGCTTTATTTTTTACTTTGGGGGAGTTAGTAATTTTTGTATTCATGTTAAAATTACCTAAGTGGGGGGTGAAAATTAGTCCGAACAACATTGGGCCGACTACGCAAGCTTAATGAGTTAACGGGCCGCTGAAAATATTCAATTGAAATCTCGTTTGACCAAAAGGATCATGCCAGCAGCGAAGTCAAGCACGTCGATCTGCTCGTTCAATGAATCTCGGAACCGCATAGGCGAAGTCGTGCAGTTGGAGTAAATCTAACCCGAAGAACTGGACTGCAAGCGAATAGGAAGGACGACGGACGAAGTGGCAAACTCTGCGCAAACTTAGGAAGCACGTGCTGATGATTGCTAGCTCGAAAGTAATTATAAATAGAAAATAGAAATTGTATTTAGGGATCTAATCGAAGTCTTTATTATTGATTTCAAAAGAAAATAATATCATTTTATGTATTTAACAGCTCGACCTCGCAGATCCGTTATTGTATTTTAGTTCGATTAAGAGAACTCTTATTGTTTCTTATATTCCCTTTGATTCTTTTGATTTCGTTGCGATGTTATAAGTCTACGACACTTTACCGATATTTTTTTTCATTATTTTTTCTATATAAATAAAAATTGTATAAAATCCCCTACCATTTTATTTTGTGATTGTTGAGTTTCGATTTCAATATCAACACTAAGTTGTTTAAGATAGTTGTTCAAGAAGTAGTTTGAAGAACTTCAACAATTAATTGCTCGACACCTCCTTTGGCTGCTGCGTATTGTCGGGATTTCTAGAGAAACGAAGAATGATCAATCCTGTGGCTATGATAATCGTGTCCACGTGTATTTTACGCTAACCCTCGCTAGAGTGATATTAACGACTTAAGATTAAGAACTCATTTTACCTCTCGGTCTAAAGACATAAACCTAGCTTGCTTTATGTTTAGGAACACTCACACAACTCCCTAACAGATGTAGCGATCTCTAGACTTCACATAATGTAGTATAGTATTCTATTTTACTGGCACGACCAATTAAACCTCGCTTGAGAGAATAACTAATCATAGAATCAAACATACGATGATCAAGCATATACAAGCAATACGAATAAAAGTAGACTAAACACCAGCCGAAGAATCAACTATTTTCATCGCGTCGCGATGGATTCCTTCGCGTCGCGGTGGGTTCCGTCGCGTCGCGATGGGAACTTTGGCACTCTGTGCGCTACTTCACCTTTGATCACATATCTTGAACTCTGGGTATCATAATCGAGATCCGTAAAGAGTTTCGGAATCCTTGATATGGCGCTGTTGTCCTTCGATGATATATTTCTCTTCTTATTTTGCACATATAATGCTTCTTTTCATTTCTTTGCATCTCATAAATATTTTCGACTATGAATGTCTTGAAAACTTCACACAAACTGCAAAATTTATCAAAATACTTGCGGAAAAACATCGATTCTTAGTTCAAGATTGTTAGTGCGAGTTGGCCTTGCTGGTTCGTCAAAACCTTGATGTCCCTCCAGTTGTCTTTGGCTGCTCAGAAGACCTTGTCTCTGTCTTCTTGTACCTTCTCCTCAGTTACTTTTGGCGCCAGTCTATTATCCTCTGGGTCTTTGGTTGCCTTGGGTCCTTGGCATGTTAATGGAGTATATAAACCCTCTCTTGCATCTTCTAGGGTTTATGCATATTTTCAAAAGACGCCGCCCTAGCAAGTTCAACCTTATTGCCTCTTTCTTGTTGCGTCTTCTCTTTATTAGAATTTCTTTATGGAGGAAAAGCTTTTCTGTAAGTGCATTTTTTATTTATCTTTCTTGTTTTAAACATTATCAAGGACGCGTTCCTAACTAGTGTGACTAAGTGAGAAGGGCTCACTCTAAGGGGCAGCTTTAGGTAGATTCACTTTGAGAGATAGAAAGTGTTAGGTCAAGGAATCGGTAATTCACTTGTGTAACCTTTGTAACTTTGCTCTTTCATTATAAAGTAATCTCAATCACCGGGATAAGCTATCCCCCCAGATGTAGGCAGTTGCCGAACTGGATTAACAATGTGTTTGTGTCTTTTACATTCCAGTATTCTTGTTGTTATCTTGTGTGGCAGGAACAACTTACATATCATCTCAACATATCTCAATAACCATCTTTTCATTTGGTATCAGAGCAGGAGCCCTAAGCTACTAGGTTTTCGATCCTTTCTTGTTGTCTGTCTTGTGTATTCTAATGGATACATTCAGAGAAGGTGGTTCTGTTAGTCGGGCGCCCTTACTTGACGGGCAAAACTATCCTTACTGGAAAGCTCGTATGGGTGCATTCATAAAGTCTATTGATCAAAAAACCTGGAAATCTGTTGTTGTGGGGTGGAGTACTCCCAAGAGACTTCTTGCTGATGGAATTACTGTTGAAGATGTCCCTGCTCTTGAATGGTCTGCTATTGATGATGAAGCCTCCCTTTCAAACTCCAAGGCTCTAAATGCTATTTACAATGCAGTTGACAAAAATGTTTTTCGGTTAATCAACACTTGCAAAAGTGCAAAGGAGGCTTGGGACATTCTCGAAACCACCTATGAAGGAACAGATAAAGTAAAGAACTCTCGCTTACAACTTCTCACTGCCAAGTTTGAAAGTCTGAAAATGGCAGAAGATGAATCAATCAATGACTTTAATGTTCGTTTTCGAGATCTCTCTAATGAATCACATTCTCTGGATGAACCCATGGGCGACGCAAAGATTGTCGAGAAGATTCTCAGGTCACTGCCTGAAAGATTCAGAATCAAGGTCACTACCATTGATGAAGTTCATGACACCTCTTCCATGAGAGTTGATGAGCTCATTGGATCTCTTCTCACCTATGAAATGTGTCTGACAAGTAACTCTGTCTCAAAATCTCGTAACCTGGCTTTAAATTCGACCGGCCCGGACTTTTCTTCTTCCAGAAGTGATGAGATTACAGAATCTTATGAAGACTCTCTGGCTCTCTTGGCGAAGAATTTTGGTAGATTTATGAAAAGTTTTGACAAGAAACCTATCACGATTGGGAACTACAAAACTAAGCCAACCCAAAATTTCAAGCCAAACTCTCAACCTCGGCGTTTCCGTGAAGATCGTGTATCGGGCCAAACAGCCAAAGGGATAGGCATTCAATGTCATTAATGCGAAGGTTTTGGACATATCCAATCTGAATGTCCTAACTTCATCAGACGTCAACAAAAGAGTTACAGTTCCACCTTATCAGATGATGACCAGAGCGTCAAGTCCGGTGATGATGATTAGGCTGATGGTGGAACAAACAATTTTCTTGCTTTAGTGAGTAAATGTACTTCCTCCTCTGAAGAAAATATAGAGCTCTCTTTGGCCCTTTCTGGTCTTGCTGGATCAGATTATGGTAGCCAAGCTGGTTCCTCTGACAAAAGCTCTAGCATCTCTGATGAGTTCCTTGGACATGTATTTGATGTGTTGTCATCTCATAAGAACTTCAAGCTCTAAGACTCTATGTCTATCTCTCAAGATAACGATGAGATCAGTGACTGTGTCCTCATTGAAGCTTACAAAACCTTGTTTGTAAAGTGGCCAGATGAATCTAATGCCCTTGTTGTTCAGGCAGATAAGGTTGCTGAACTTTAACAGTCTCATGCGGATCTTCTTTCTCAACTTCAAGAGTTTCAAGCTGACTCTCCTGTTTCTGTCAAGGAAAGGATCACTTCTCTTCTGGATGAGAAAACTCATCTGCTGGAAATTATCCGTGTTCTGAAGCTTGATGTCGCTCGTCTCTCTCAAGATGTTGCACGACTTACTTAGTCTGTTGATGCTCACCCAGGTACTGGGATTCTCAATGATCTTCTGCGAAGTGTAAAGTCCTCTGTTGACAAGTCTGGTTTAGGTTTTAAGAGAGATTCGACCCCTCGTTCTCAACCTCGTTTTGTGTCAGCTTGTGCAAATTTGAACAGGTTTAATTCCTCTCCATCACACAGCTCACCAGGTGTCTCAACGGTCCTTGCAAACATATCAACCTCGACTAGATCAAACTCCTCTGTGCATCATAAATGAATTTGCCACTTCTGTGGAAAAAAAGGTCATATTCTTCCTTTTTGTTTCAAATTGTTTGGTCTTACTCCTTATCTTACTGGGCAGCGTTTTCCTCGAGGAGGATTTCAATGATCTGTGCCTTACCAGAAGATTGGTCCTTCTTCCCATCGACACTGGCGTGTCAAAGATTCTCATACAACTGTTGTAGCCTACACCTCTCTAAAGGCTTCTTCTCGAGATGATTGGTACTTTGATAGTGGTTGCTCTCGCCACATGACTGGTGTCTCTGACTTCCTTGCAAATGTTCATCCCTGCACAAAAGGCAGTGTCACTTTTTGTGGCGGGTCTACAGGATCTGTGATTGGTCGTGGGACACTTGAAGTGTCAGGATGTCCCCATCTTGACAACATTCTTCTGGTTGACGGCTTAAAAGAAAATTTGATCAGCATAAGTCAACTCTGTGATAACGACCTTACAGTTACATTCACCAAGACGGGTTGCTCAGTCCTTAATCCTGCGAATCTGGAAATCATGCAGGGCACTCGATCCTCTGATAACTGCTACATGTGGTCCTCTTCTTCCAAGTGTCTTCTGAGTGCTACTGATACTTCCTCTCTGTGGCATCATCGTCTTGGCCACCTAAATGCACGCAGTATAAGTAAACTCATCTCACAGGATGCCATAATTGGCCTCCCTTCTTCTTTCTCCCCCGATCTTGGAGTATGTGGTGAGTGTCAGATTCGGAAACAGACTCGTGTTCCACACAAGAAAGTTGATTTCATCACAACCTCGTCGGTGCTTGAACTTCTTCACATGGATCTCATGGGTCCGATGCAAGTTGAAAGCATTGGAGGAAAGAAGTATATTTTGGTGATTGTGGATGATTTCTCACGATACACGTGGGTTGAATTTCTCCGAGAAAATTATGATGCTTTTCTTGCTTTTCATGCTCTCGCTCTTCGTTTGCAACGGTCTCGATCTGAAAAAATTACTCGAATTCAAACTGATCTTGGTCGTGAGTTTGAAAATGCCGATTTTTCTGGTTTCTGTGCTTCTGAGGGCATATCTCACGGATTCTCTGCGCCCATCACTCCGCAATCAAATGGAATCGTTAAAAGAAAAAATCGTACAATACTGGAGATGGCCCGTGTCATGCTTCATGCGAACAACGTCTCCTACCGCTTTTGGGCTGAGGCTGTCAACACCGCGTGTCATATTAATAATCGTGTGTCCATTCGACCGGGGACATCATTCACGAATTATGAAATCTGGAGGGGGAGAAAGCCAAATGTTAAGTATTTTCATGTGTTCGGGTCTGTGTGTTTCATCTTGGCTGATAGAGAGCCTAAGAAGAAACTTGACCCTCGCAGTGATGAAGGATTTTTTCTGGGATACTCTTCTACAAGTCGTGCTTACAGAGTATTTAACAACAGAACTCAAGTTGTCATGGAATCTATGAATGTGAAGTTCAGTGATGAAGTCTTGCCTCTGTCTACTTCCTTGACTGATGAGGTTCTCCTTGTTTCCCCTGATTCTCAGATGTCGGATGTCTCTCCTGTTGTCCCTAACAGCGAGACTGCCTCCCCTCCCAATCATGTTAATCCCTCTTCGCCTGTTCCTAAGACTCCTTCCTCCAGGATTACCTTAAACCATCCCATGGATGCCATTATTGGTGATCTTCATCAAGGTGTTACCACCCGAAGGAAAGACCTTGTCAACTATCTGGAACTAATTGGAAATGTATGCTTTACATCTCGGATTGAACCAAAGAATGTCTCTGAAGCCATTCTTGATGAGTTCTGGGTTGCTGCGATGCAAGAGGAACTATCTCAATTTGAAAGGAACAACGTGTGGGTTCTGGTCCCGCGTCCATCTGCGAATGTCATAGGGACGAAATGGATTTTCAAAAACAAATCCGATGCTCTAGGTAATGTGACCAGAACCAAAGCTCGCCTTGTGGCTCAAGGCGACTCCCAAATTGAAGGTGTTGATTTTGATGAAACCTTTGCCCCAGTTGCTCGTCTGGAGGCAATTTGTCTTCTCTTAGGAATTGCTTGCCTAAAGAAGTTTAAATTGTTTCAAATGGACGTAAAACGTGCATTTCTCAATGGTGTCATAAATGAAGAGGTTTTTGTTGAGCAACCGAAGGGTTTTGTTGATCCTCTTTTTCCAAATCATGTGTTCAGACTTAACTAAGCTCTATATGGTCTGAAACAAGCACCCAGGGCCTGGTATGAGCGTTTAGCTGTTTATCTGATATCTCAAGGGTACTCACGGGGCATCAAGGATCAAACTCTATTCAGCAAAAATTCTGGATCAAGCATGATGTTTGCTCAGGTGTATGTGGATGACATTGTCTTTGGGGGAATGTCCACTTCTCTTGCTGATGATTTTATTGAAAAAATGCAATCAGAATTCGAGATGAGTATGGTAGGTGAATTTTCCTTCTTCTTGGGATTTCAAATCAACCAACGTCATGATTGAATCTTTCTGTCGCAAAGAAAGTATGATCGGGAACTTGTTAAGGAATTTGGTCTTGAATTTGGAAAACCCAAGAGAACTCCTGCATCATCTTCTGTGAAATTATCCAAAGATGACTCATCTAATCTGGTGGACACCAAGACTTACAGGAGCATGATTGGGAGTCTCCTCTATCTAACAGCTAGCAGGCCGGATATTGCCTTCTCCGTAGGAGTGAGTGCCAGGTATCAATCACATCCCTCTGAAAATCAGCTGAGTTATGTTAAGAGAATCATTAAGTATGTTCATGGTACTCTTGATTATGGGATCTTCTACTCTCATGATACTAATTATCATCTTGCGGGATTCTCTGATGCTGACTGGGCTGGTAACATTGATGATCGAAAGAGCACGTCATAGGGGTGTTTCTTTCTTGGCAACAATCTCATTTCGTGGCTCAATAAGAAGCATAATTGTGTCTCCCTCTCAACTGCAGAAGCAGAATACATTGCAGCGGTGCTGCCTGTACTGAATTGGTTTATCTTAAGTGTATGCTTGAAGAATACGGTATCGCACGGGATTTCATTACTCTTTTCTGTGACAACACTAGTGCTAGCAACATTGCAAAAAACCCTGTTCTACACAGTAAAACCAAACACATAGAGATCTGTCACCATTTTATTCGCGACCTTGTTGAGTATAAAATTCTTTAACTCGAGCATGTTGTAACCGAGAATCAGCTTGCTGACATTTTTACTAAGCCCCTTGATGTTGTTCAATTCGAAAAACTAAGGGCTGGTCTTGGAGTTTGCTTGTTGGACATATAGCAATCATAGATGGGCCATTTTTTAATGTTGTTGGGCCCACTTACTCTTTATGTCTGTCTTCAAGTAAAACTCAGCGTTTTGTCTCTAAATGGCAGACTAGTGCGTCGTTTCATATTATGGGTTGAAAACCATTTTCAAAGTGGGTTGTGTCAATTGTGTTTTTCAAACTGCTCTCAGACGGTTATCTCTCTCAATTGTACCCTCGAAACATTGCCTGATAAACCCACTGTAAAAATGGTCTCGACTCGCACCGGTCGTTCTTCATCTGCGTCCATGGGTAATGAAAGAAGAAGAAGGCTCTCAAGAAGGGTGTCAAGGAGTCACATAAGAACAAGTATGGGTTCGGGTTCGGGGTCTATCACCAAACCCTAACACTCTCTTCTCTATGGAGCCCCCTTTGTCCTCTCCCTCTGACGACACTCGTCAAGGTAAATCTGGTTCTACTCCCTCCGATGTCACATTTCCCACTGTCAAACTTTCGCATACAGCGGAAGATACTATCTTGGGTTTCGTTGATGTCTCTGACATGAGGTCAGACAAAGTCGGTGTGTCTATTCCTCAGACAAAGGGTGATTTGATAATCCTTCCTTGGACGCCATGACAAAGGAATTATGTGTTGAGCGTCAGTCTCCTCTCTCGTCCCCATCAAAGTTTATCACAGAAGGAGAATTTCATCGCATCATGGATGAAAGTGTTGTCCCCTCAGGTCCTGCTCTCGACCCTCCTATGGAGTTTGTTCATGTCTCTCCAGTCAAACATGTGCATGCACCGACTGCTCCCGTTGGGTCTCCTCCTCAGGTCCCCTTGGTTCACTCAGACAATCTTGGGTCTGACTCTGAAGCTCCCATTGCTTCCCTGCGGAAGAGAAAGCCCCCTCCTAAGCAGCCTCTTCGCAAGAAATTTGCTAACAAGAGAACTCAACGTGCCTCTTCTTCTGTTGTCCCGGATCCCAAGGAAGCTTCACCTTCTGTTTCCTCTTAATCTCTGGATGACTCAGAGTTTGTGGCAAATGAGGCTGAACTCGCTAATGATGCTGGTAATGAGATCCCTCCACCTGAGAAGAAGAAGACCAGGGCCCTTCGCCATAATATTCCGGATGTCCCTATAGACGGTGTATCCTTTCACTCCATCTCGAATGCTCTCAACTGGAAGTATGTTCTCCGCCGCAGTATCTCGCCTGAGTGTGTTCTGTCGTCCGAGGCTCTAAAATGCACGGATCTTGTTAACATTGTGAATCATGCATGCCTGTTGAAGTCTATTACTTATGTTGGTCCCTATCATCCTCGCCTTGTCAGAGAGTTTGTTGCCACCTTGTCGGTTGACATCAATACACCAGAGTCCCCTCACTTTCAAAAAGTGCATGTTCGTGGAAAGTGTTTCTCCTTTTCTCCAAAGGATATCGCCCAGTTTCTTAAGCTTCCGCAGCTAATTACTTAGCCGACACTTCCCTCCATGGTGGATCTTGTCAAAGAGCTATCGGGTGGCCGTGACTTGAAAGGTTGGCCTGATCGTGGCCCGTATCATGCCTCGAAACTCAGCACTAAATACTCAGTCTTGCACAAGATTGGGATCAAGAACTGGTGTCCCACAACCCATCATACAGGGTTGTCCTTAGCCCTTGCTGGATTCATTTATCTTGTCGGGACCCGTTCTCCTGTTGATGCTGCTGGTTTCTTCTAAGACCAAATTCTTCGTCATGCAGGATCTTCTGCCATCAAGCTTCCTATTAGATTTCCCTCTCTCATCTGTGGGATTCTCCTCTCTCAAGCTCCCGATCTTTTGTCTCAAGCTGAAGTGACCGAGTGTATCACCTCTCAGGGAAAGATTGTATTCAACTACAAGCTCTTTCAGGCTCATCATGTTCCGGATATGGCTCCACCTCCTCCTTCCAGCTTTCTGCACTCAGTGTTCTCCGACGGATCTGCTCCTGTTGTTCCTCCTCTCTCTTCCGAGATCAGGTCTCTTGTAGCTGTGTCGATATCTGATGAGCTAAAGTACCTTGATGGGATAATTTATACTACAACTATTCGCCGCCAAGAATTGACGTCTCTTCTTCGTGCTGTCGTTCACTCCCCTGCCTCGTCACCGGTTCCTCCATCCTCTTCAGCATAACTCTTTATTTTCGTATTTTTTTTATGGGTTGTACTTCTTTCTGAACTATGGTTCTTGACTCTCTCCTTTGCCTTTGCTCTGGTAAAAAGGGGGAGTTCTTTTGGTTGTTGTGTTTTTCTTGTTGAACACTCTGTGATACTCTGATAATCTTTTTAGTGTGTTTGCTCCTCTGTCAGTTTCAGTGACATGAGTTTTGTTTTGGCTAAGTTTGTATTTCTAGGTTTTTCCTCAGCAAAGCCAAAGGGGGAGTTTGTTAGTGGGAGTTGGCCTTGCTGCTTCGTCAAAATCTTGATGTCCCTCCAGTTGTCTTTGGCTGCTCAGAAGACCTTGTCTCTGTCATCTTGTACCTTCTCCTCAGTTACTTTTGGCACTAGTCTATTATCCGCTGGGTCTTTGGTTGCCTTGGGTCCTTGGCATGTTACTGGAGTATATAAACCCCCTCTTGCATCTTCTAGGGTTTATGCATATTTTCAAAAGACGCCGCCCTAGCAAGTTCAACCTCATTGCTTCTTTCTTGTTGCGTCTTCTCTTTATTAGAATTGCTTTATGGAGGAAAAGCTTTTCTGTAAGTGCATCTTTTATTTACCTTCCTTGTTTTAAACATTATCAAGGACGCGTTCCTAACTAGTGTGACTAAGTGAGAATGGCTCACTCTAAGGGGGAGCCTTAGGTAGATTCACTTTGAGAGATAGAAAGTGTAAGGTCAAGGAATCGGTAATTCACTTGTGTAACCTTTGTAACTTTTCTCTTTCATTATAAAGTAATCTAAGTCACCGGGATAAGCTAGCCCCCCAGATGTAGGCAGTTGCCGAACTGGGTTAACAACGTGCTTGTGTCTTTTACATTCCAGTATTCTTGTTGTTATCTTGTCTGGCAAGAACAACTTACATATCATCTCAACATATCTCAAGAACCCTCTTTTCAAAGAACATCAAATAATCACGTATAAAACGTGATTATCAAGATAGGCATGCTCAAACTTGAAACTTATATAAACTATACCAAACAAATAATAGAGCTCGATAGTTTACCTACACATTTAAAATTTTATTCAAAAGTAAATATATATACGTTACCTAGTTATCTGATATCCTTTAACTAAAAAGGAGGCCTTGTATGAATCTTTAACATTACGAAGAAGATACTAATACAAGTCCAAAGCTCCAAAACCATAAGCTTCCAATGTGTTTGGAAATTGTGTAGAATTATCACTTTTTGTCACCGCTTGCAACTGTCTATAGACTTGTTGATGTCGTTTCTCCGCGTGTAAACCGCATCAGAGCCACTAAAAGAGCTCATATTATGAGGCACAAAATAGAATTTTCCGGCCCGTTCGAATTCCTGTTGTTTGGATTTTACAAAGTTTATGAGGAAAGACATATAATTAAGAGTTATGGATGATTAAAAAAATATACACAACGATGAAATTACAAAATATTAACCAATTGTTCACTCATGTAAACCGTAATATGCATGGAATGCTTAGTTCATCACACATCAAAAACCTCGATATGTAGTTGTAAATTTTTTTAATAGCTGTAAATTTTATTAGGGAACACTAGTAGAAAAACTGGTTCCCACAACTCTTAATAAGGGGTGTGGAATTTTCCCACAACACTTAATAACGGTTGTGGGATCCTGAGTTGTGGAATTTCCCACAACCCTTAAACTTCCGGTGTGGAATGTTCATATTTCCCACACCGAATGTCTATGGGTTGTGGGAAATTCAACAACCAATCAGTTATCGGTTGTAAATTTTTTTTATTTTTGAAAACATCTCGCCGCGGCGACTCTTTACGGCGCCGCGGCCCCAAGTCCCACAACGGTTGTTTGGATCCGTTGTGGGACTTGGGGCCGCGGCGCCGTAAAGAGTCGCCGCGGCCCCACCAATCGGTGCCGCGGCACCGGAGTCCCACAACGGATCCCAACAACCGTTGTGGGACTTGGGGCCGCGGCGCCAGTTGAACACAACTGGTGTCGCGGCGCAGCTCCCACAACGGATGTTTGAATCCGTTGTGGGACATGTGGCCGCGGCTCCAAACATATGTCGCCGCGGCGCCATTGTCCGAAGAGTGCATCTCTTCATTATTATTGGACTAAACCCAAAATATCATATAATACCTGCATAATACATGCACAATCAATCTAAAAACATACTATACATCCAAAATCATCATAATCATTCAAAATCATCTAAAATATATACATTCAATATCACAAAATGTAACTAATCATCACATTCAATAAATGTTTGTACATAGTTAATCAACTCTTCTCTTACTCTATCTATATCCAAAGGTGTATACGTGTTTTTGTTTTCTAATCTACTTATACCTCCTACAACTATTTCTCGCATATAACATAAAACAAAATATCCACATTCCGTGTTACCGCTTTGTCTTGGCGCGGCCATTGACCTTATGTATGTTGATTGTCCGTGGCCAATAGCGCCTTTGTTTTCAAGTTTGAAATTTGAAAACACCCTACAAAACAAATAGTATGAGTATCTTTTATAACAAATATTCAATATATATAAGTAAAAAAACTTACCTTTTTATCAACAAATCCAAGTCTTGTGGAATTTGTTTATTCAACGGGTCAAAAAACATAGCACAATCTTTCCATAAGTCAAGGACAACAAGCATCCAATGAAAGTTTCGATTGTAGGGCATGAAAACTAGTTGCCCAACTGTGCATCCTCGCACCGCATTTCCAACCTCTTTGACTCGTGTCGACAAATGGTAATCTTCGTCATTTGTAGACATGTGAGAAGCTAACGCGGCGTTTACAAAGACAAATTTTTTTTCAACTTTGACATCGATGCGCGTATACAACTACATTCCAAATTATTCAAATAGTTAAAACACTCAATATTCAATCATCAATATTAAAAAAAAATCATGAAAGAAACACTTACTCCATGTAAAGAGATATGCTTGACGCCCCAATTTCCGAAAATTGTAAAAATTCGGAAATATCATCAAATCCCAACATAATCGGTATAACAGAGATTGTTGGACAAACGTTGACTTGAATAACGTTTCCTTGTGCTAACATCATTATGTTGGCATATTGAGCGAGCAATTTAAACTTGGGATTTATTACCTTGTAACCATTTAAATTTGGAATTAATTATCTTATAACTAATTTGAATAATCAATACATAATAATGAGTAGGTTAATATATATTACCTTGTAATTAATTCTCCTATTATCGTCGGGAGTAGGTTGACTCGTAGAATCGAGTTTGTGTGGGCCGCGACTCTCTTTTGCCGTAGTCTCAGTTTCTATTAATCGTTGCGGCCACGAGATAAAACCTCCCATTGCATCTTCTACGGTTAGAGCTTCTTCGGTGGGAATCGGTAATTTGGCTTTCTTAACCAAAACGCCAGAAACGCTCACACGTGCATTTCCTTCCTCTAAACTTGAGAAGTGAATTACACCCTCGTTCAAATATACTCGCCCATTTGCAACATGAATTGTGTTTCCTTCCACGATATCGTCAATGTAGAGAAAACATTCGACACTTTCATTCGAACACAGTGTCACCGGTGTGGTTGGATTCAATGAGCAACTAGCCCGAACACTAGTTAGTTTTTCCACAATAATCGGATCAACTTTCGGAGGTTTATGTATATCGTCATGTCCTATGAAAATCACCGATTTAATACCGAAAATAAGCAAACTTTTTAAGTAAATAAATAAGCATGAATAAAGCATGAATAAAGATTACCTAAGGAGACGACCTCTTCGACGACTTCTTGAATCTTAGTCTTCTCTTCAATATTAACGACACTTGCATTAATACTATCTTCAACTCGATCAACACTCGCTTCTCCAACACCTGTACCACCACGACCATTAATCGCTTTCAAGATATCATTTTTAAACTCCATCAACTCGAGACGCATTTCGAGCCGCATCTTGTTAAGTTCTTCGTTTGGAGTCGGAGGAACAAAATACTTGAAACGCTTGGCAACATGTTTAGATTGACCGCAAACATATTTCTTTGCTCCCATGGCTTCTTGCAAGATACTTTTTCCCGTTTCCGGGATAAAAGTACCTTCGGTTGCTTGTTGAGATAATTTTTGCTACATATTATAATAATTTGTAAATAAAAATATTAAAAATATAACTTACATTATTAAAAATCTTACAATTGATTCTCCCATTAGTCGATCTTTGTCATTCTTGAACTCTTTTTCGTCTATCCCGTCTTTCTTACGCGAGTCAATCCATAATTCTTCTAACGTTGCCCATTGCCCGGTTTCGTCGTGCTATTAATTAACAAGTAATCATATTAATCATATATTAAATGTTAAAACCGAATACAAAATAAATAAATGAAAAAACTCAACCTTTTGTTGATCTAGTTTTTGATATCCATCTCGGCCACATCGAGATTTGTATTCCACTTTAGCGGAATTAGTTTTCCCTTGCTCCGACGTTTGCTTGAAAGTTGCGCTTCGTCTATACTCAACAAACTTCACCCAATCTTCTTCGGTGATACTCGTGTAAAATTTTAAAACACAACTTGGTCTTTTTAACGAGCTTGGTTCATTGATTTTGTCTTTGAGAAGATCGTGATATAACTCGTGACGAAATAGTTTTGCGGCTTCACCTACTCTCATGAGGCAATCGTGCTTATGTTCTATTGGAATCGAAAATCCTTCACATATTTCGTTCCAAATCCTCTCTTTTAATTGATCGTTCTCTTTTAATCTCCAATCACGAGTCGAAAGTGGAACATATTCTCTAGCTAATACGCCAAAGTAACTCAACAATACATCACATTCCTTACCCTTTGGTTGCCCTTTGGAATCTAACTCTATCGTGATTTTTCTACCAAGACTTCTAATTTTATTAACACGACTCATAAGGGTGTTTCTTCTCTTTCCTTTCTCATCGGGATTTAATGCTAATAGTCGTCTAGGTTTCTTTTTAATATTGTCGCTAGAAGTAGTAGTAGTTGTAGTCGACATTGAATCTATAAACACAATTCAAAATACAATTTCAAACACAAAATATATATCAATGCGTCTAAACTAATTATCCATTCCAAACACAAAATAAATGTCAACCTAAACCATTCCAAACACAAAATATATCTCAATGTGAATCTAAACTAGTTACCAATTTCAAACCAAAAATAGTAGTAAAAAAAACTAACCGTTGAGGGACGAGGTGAATTAACCGGGAGAGGGAGACGACAAAATGAAGATGGAGGGCGGAGTGAAGGAGTGAGAGAGGGAGGGCGGAGTGAGAGAGTGAGGAGTGAGGGAGAGGGAGGGAGGAGTGAGAGAGTGAGGACGGATGGAGGGCGGAGTGAGAGAGTGAGGAGGGAGGGAGTGAGGGAGTGAAGGGCGGAGTGAGAGAGTGAGGAGGGATGGAGAGGGAGGGCAGAGCGAGAGTGAGGGAAGGCGGAGTGAGGGAGTGAGGGAGTGAGGAGGGAGAGAGGAAGAGGGAGGCCGGAGTGAGGAGTGAGAGGGTAAGGGAGTGAGAGAGTAACGGAGTGAGGAGTGAGGGAATGAAGGGCGGAGTGAGAGAGTGAGTGGCCGGAGTTTTGAGTCGCCGGAGAATTTGAGTCGCCCGAGAATAGAAGGTTGAGAGAGAATGAGTTTGGGTTTTGAGAGATATTGAGTTTTGAGAGAGGAATGAGAGTGAAAATGAAGAATGAAGAAGAAGAAGTCGAAAGTTAGTTTTGGGCGAAATTTGGGCGGGGTTATGAAAAAGTTGAAGTTTTCCCGAAATTTAAACATCCCACAACCCTTCCACTAAGGGTTGTGGGAGTCTCGCCGCGGCGACGGCTAGCAGCGCCGCGGCGCGGTTGAACCCATAAACAAGCGCCGTGGCACTGCTAGACGTCGCCGCGGCGCCTATGACTTCCCAAGAGCTCCAACTCTCGGGTGCTCTCGGGAAGTCACCGGCGCCGCGGCGACGTCTATCAGTGCCGCGGCGCTGGTTTCTGGGTTCAACGGCGCCGCGGCACCTCTTGTTTATCGCTGCGGCGCGATCCCTTTACCTTTCCCAAGAGGGTTCCACTACCCTTCCCAGAAGGGTTGTGGGAGCTGCGCCGCGGTGACGACCTGAAGTGGTTTAAATGCGTTTTAAATCGTTTTTTGGAATTAAATCTCTCAAAACTTCAGTCGAAAAAACACTAGAAACAACATTTCGACCCATTCTGTGTCATTAACGTTCACAACTCACAACTATATACATCTAATTCTTGTAAGTTCCTCTTTACTTGTTACAAAGTTGAATATTTTTGGATTGTTTATTTCAAATCTGATATTTCATGTTATAATTAGGGTTTTTTTTTAAGATGGTGAGGCAATGGATGTGGGAGAAAAGGTTAAACGAGATATATCAAAATGGTGTAGATGAGTTTTGTGAATTCGTTAAAGATAATGTCGGTGATGTGGAATCAATTCGTTGTCCTTGTGTGAAATGTGGAAATCATAGACATTTTTCTCTTCATATTGTTCGAACTCATTTGTTGGTTTACGGAATAATGACTTCTTACCAAATATGGTATTATCATGGTGAAGAATTCCGTCCTACGATTAACAATAGAAATGATGATCTTCAAGATGATGACTTTGATGATATGTGCGGGATGATGAATGATTTGGAGAATGATTTTGTGGAACGGCCGGAATTGTTTGAGTCGATGATGAATGATGCGGAGACACCATTGTATGAAGGGTGTACAAGTTATTCGAAGTTGTCATTTTTAGTTACTTTATTTCATTTGAAAGCGTCGGGTGGGTGGACAAACACTAGTTTTACTCTATTGTTGGAAACACTCAAAGAAGCATTCCCAAAAGACAATAAAGTTCCGCAAAGTATGTATGAGGCTAAGAAAACTTTGGGCACATTGGGTATGAAGTACGAGAAATTTCATGCGTGCCCAAATGATTGTGTTTTATATAGAAATGAGTATGAAGATCTAGATGAATGTCCGAGGTGCAAATGGTCAAGATGGAAAAAAGGTAAATTGCCACGTGACGGGGTAAAAGGAGTTCCAATCAAGGTATACGTACATAATAATTACTTGTTTTACAAATGATTATGTTTTTTATATTATTATTTTATATGTTTTTCAGGCATTATGGTACATACCACCAATGCCACGGTTCCGACGAATGTTTAATACTGCCAAGCACGCAAAGAACATGGTTTGGCACTCAGAAAAACGTATCGATGATGGTATGTTACGGCATCCTGCGGATGCTTCACAGTGGAAGTCATTTGATTTGGAGTATAAAGATTTCAGTGTTGAACCTCGGAATTTGCGTCTTGGTTTAGCATCTAATGGCATGAACCCTTTCAGCATGATGAGTAGTAAATATAGTGTCTGGCCGGTTATTCTTGTGAACTACAATCTCCCTCCAAAGTTGTGTATGAAGAGAAAATACTTGATGTTAACGCTTCTGATTTCAGGACCGAGTCAACCAGGAAATGATATTGATGTTTATTTGGCACCATTGATCGATGATTTGAAGATGTTATGGGAGACAGGGATTGAGGTCAACGATGGTTACCGCGGCGATTCATTCTACTTGAGAGCAATGTTGATGTGGACTATAAACGACTTTCCAGCGTATGGAAATTTGTCAGGATACTCTGTGAAATGCTTAATTGGTTGTCCAGTTTGCATGAAAGAAACATCTTCCATTCGTTTGAAGCATGGTAAGAAAACTGTTTTTCTTGGTCATAGAAGATTTTTACCGAGAGATCACTCGTATAGAAGGTTGAAACAGGCATTTGATGGAAATACGGAAGAACGACCCCCTCCTAGAATATTGTCTGGTGAAGATGTCTTCGAAATGGTTAAAAATGTCAATGAAGTGCTCGGAAAAAGGAAGCGGCGTGCTAGTACTAAAGAGTCGTTCCAAGAGAATCCTTGGAAAAAGAAATCGATTTTCTACGACCTTCCGTATTGGAAAACATTATATGTTCGGAATTGTCTGGATGTTATGCATATTGAGAAAAATGTATGTAAATCTTTCATCGGTACGCTACTTGATGATCCAAATAAATCGAAAGACGGAATAAAATCTCGAATGGATCTCAAGGAAATGAATATAAGAAGCGTTTTGCATGTCGACGAGGAGAGTGGAAAAAAAACAAAAATACCACCGGCAAAGTATACTCTATCTCGGGAGGAGAAAAAAAAATTGTGTAAGTGGTTTGAATCTATCAAAGTCCCGGATGGTCATTCTTCAAACTATAAAAGGTTTGTATCTTTAAGAGATCTCAAACTTATTGGAATGAAGACTCACGATTGTCATGTGTTACTACAACAAATGTTACCGCTTGCTCTGCGGGGCATTTTGTCAAAAGATGTGAGGTTCGCAATTTCCAAAATATGTGTATTCTTCAATTCGATATGTTCAAAGGTCATTGATCCAACTCGGTTAGAGGCGATGCAATCGGAAGTTGTGAAAACTATGTGCTTGTTGGAAATGATATTCCCACCATCATTTTTTGATATCATGGTTCATCTAATTGTTCACTTGGTACGTGAAGTGAAATTATGTGGACCTGTGTTTTTACGGTGGATGTATCCAATCGAGCGTTACATGAAAGTGTTGAAGAGTTATGTGAAGAACTACAATCGACCAGAAGGGAGTATCGTTGAAAATTATATAGCTGAGGAGACTGTTGAGTTTTGCTCTGAATATTTAACTAAAGCAGATGAAATTGGATTACCGAAGGACAAAGGGTTTGAGTCAAAAGCACTATCTACAGGTACGTCAATTTGAGACATTTTATATAGATCAAACCTGAGTAATTTAATTCTTGTTTAGTTAATGTAGTAGTATACATATCTATAGGTACATATTCTAGTGTCAACCGGAAAGAATGGGAACAAGCCTCGCTACATGTTCTGCACAACGTTTCTGACGTAACCCCGTTCATGGATATTCATTTGAATGACCTGAGAGTTAAAGATCCAAAGAAAGCTAGAAATGACAAATGGTTGCAAGAAGAGCACAACCGTTTATTTCAGATATGGCTTGGAAAACGACTATTTAAAGAGGCGGGTCATTCAACTACATTGAGTAAACTATCATCAGGACCTTCGAGCATGGTTACAAGGTACACTACTTGGTCTGTTAATGGTTTTACATTTTACACGAAAGAGAGAGACGACAAGCATCCGGTTCAAAATAGCGGTGTAACACTATTGGCCGAAGCATTACATGTTTCGTCGGCCAAAGATAAGAATCCCAAAAAGGGTTTCATGAACTATTATGGATACATTGAAGACATATGGGAGCTTGATTATTGCGGATTACGGGTGACATTATTCAAGTGGAAATGGGCTGACAATAATCACGTTAAAGTTGATAATGACGGAGTTACTGTTGTCGACTTCAGGAGGATCGGTTACGAGAATGATTCATTCATGCTCGCTTCACAAGCGAGTCAAGTCTTTTATGTTACAGATCCAATCAATCCGGAGTTGTCATTAGTAGTTCATATGAAAGCGCGAAATATTCAAGAAGAAGAAGACGAAGATTTGACTAGTATACCGCCATTCACATCCGGATTACCACCGATCGATAAAGAGATGGATGACTTCGACGATGACGATGTTTCTCATTTACTTCGAACTGACATAGCTCCAACTTTTGTTTGATTGAGTTGTATTTATAACTTTATATTGATTTGAATTTGAGTAAAACAAAGTTTTTAATAGGTTTTCACAAAGTTTAACTATAAATTTAACACGGCGCTGCGGCCCTATACCCCATAGCCGGGCGCAAGGTCCCACAACGGATGTATATCCGTTGTGGGAACATCGTCACCGCGGCCTTGGTAGGCGTTGCCGCGGCGCCAACGACTTACAGAGTCATTATAGACTCTGTAAGTCACCGGCGCCGCGGCGACGCCTACCGGGGCCGCTGCGATAACGACTTACAGAGTTGTGGGAACATCGGCGCCGCGGCCTTGGTAGGCGTTGCCGCGGAGCTAACGACTTACAGAGTCTATATAGACTCTGTAAGTCGTTGGTGCCGCGGCTCCGGTGACTTACAGAGTCTATATAGACTTTGAAGTCGTTAGCGCCGCGGCGCCGGTGACTTACAGAGTCTATAATAACTCTGTAAGTGGTTGGCGCCGTGGCAACGCCTGTCGGGGCCGCGGCGCCGCTGACTTACAGAGTCTATAATGACTCTGTAAGTCGTTGGCGCCGCGGCAATGCCTATCGGGGCCGCGGCGCCGCTGTTCCCACAACGGATATACATCCGTTGTGGGACCTTGCGCCGCGGCTATTGGGTATAGGGCCGCGGCGCGGTGTTGAATTTATAGTAAAACTTTGTGAAAACCTATTAAAAACTTTGTTTTACTCAAATTAATACAAAGAAACAATTTATAGTCTGCATACTTTAGTTCCTAACTATCGTAATTCATACAAACAAACAATATTTTAAAAAAACATGAATAAAACAAACATATTAAATCTTAAAATCTCAAATATCGTAATTTAAACAAAGAAACAAACATAATTTAAACAAAGAAACAAACATAATTCAAACTAATAATTCAAACTAAGAGTCTTTAAAATAAATAAAAAAGCATTTATTAGTTGTTGTTGTCGTTGTCACGTCGTGGTGGTGCTCCTGGAGGACGTGGGAATTCGGACGGCCATTCTGGGGCTGAGTGTGGTAAATACTCGTACTGGGGGTACGGAGGAAACCGCCACGCTATCTGGTTGTTTATGTCCAACTGACTGATGACATCATTGAACGCCTCGTATGACATGGCGTTGTACTCCCTTTGCTGTTGTTGGTAATGTTGAAATTTTTGATTCTCGGCGATGAGGTAGTGGTTGGTGTGAGCGATATACTCTAGCATCGGATCTCGCACCGGAGGTGCGGGTAGCTCAAGTACCGTCGCTCTACGCGGTCGTGCCGGTGGTACCTCCTCCTCCTCTTCAGCTGCCTCGTCCTCATCCGCCGCCGCCTCCTCCTCTCGAATCTTGTACCGATCGATGATTAACTTCGTGATTAGCCCCATTGGACCTTTGATCGTGTCCTGCCTCCCAATTCTCACGCCCGCTCTCATACAAAGGCCAGTGATGATCGACGGATACGGTAGACCGGTCTTCTTAGCCTTGTAATCAACACTCCTCATCCGACTCGAGATAAATCGACCAATGTTTATCTTGAGCCCCTTCACGATGCAGTACAAAATTTGTATGCGACCCTCGTCGAGGCTGGAAAAATGCGTGATTCGGAATATGCGAGCGCACACAAAGTATACCCATACTTTGGCAATCCTACAAAAACAAAATTCAAAGCACAATCATATTTCAATTCATTTCAAATTATAAAAAAAATCGTTAAATAATTACGTACTTTGTGAGTTGATCACGATGCAAGACTTCTCTTCCCTTCTCCGTCGTCCAACCTTGGTTCGGGAGGCACACTAAACTCGCCATCTCTGCCTTATCCGCATGACGTACATATTGAATGTATTCCTCCGTCTCGAAAGGAATGTTAGGAGTTTGAAGATAAGCGTTGATCGCCTCGGTACTCCTGTTTACCTTCACTCCGCGAACCGTGACGATGTTATTAACTGCATCCAGTAGGTTCGCGTAAAATTCCTTCACGATGGTGATATTGCCATCGCACGAGGGAGGATTGCAAAATTCTCCCCAACCATAGGCGTTGATCAAGTTGTGGATTTGTTGGCCAATGTCGAATCCATCCCGGGGGACACTAAATCCCCTCTCCTGGATTACGGAGCGCTTAACGAGCAACTCGTAGTGATCCTCGGCTTGTTGAGATGTGAATATCACCGACTCGTAATGTTCTTCTTCTTCACTTTCCAACGATGAAGAAGACTCCACAACTTTTCAGGAACGCTTTGAAGTTGCGACCTTAGCTTTGCCCTTGGCGGCACGAGTAAATTTTGAAGGCATTTTGACCTAATATAAACATAAACAGAAACACAATAAAACTTATTTCAACATAAACGCAAACTATCAACCTACAATTTCAACATTAACAAAAATTATAAACATAATTTCAACATAATCTACAATTTCAACATAAACGTAAACACAAACACAATTTTAACATTTACAATTTCAACATAAACATAAACACATGTTTCAACAATATTTTCAAAATAAACATAAACACAATTTCAACATAAACATAAACGCAATTTCAACATAAACATAATTTTGGATTCTATTCACAATAACAACAAATTCGGATTCAATTCACAAACATCTAAACCTAAATTCAAACAAACCTACAAATCTAAACCAAAACAAATCTACAAATCTAAACATAAACGAATCTACAAATCTAAACTTAAACAAATCTAACAATTATCTAAACCTAAAAAAATTAAAAATCATCAAAACCTAAACATGGAAGAGGGACGAATTTACCTTGGAAATATGGAAGAGGGAGTGAGACCGGCGGCGACGTGTAGGCGTGGGAGAGGCGGCGAGGTGAAGGCGCGGGAGGGAGGGTCGACGTCAAGGCGCGGGAGGGAGGGGCAACGTCAAGGCGCGGGAGGGAGGGGCGACGTCAAGGCGCGGGAGCGGAGACGTCAAGAAGAGGGAGTAGGGGCGTCAAGGGGAAGGAGGGGCGAAGAGGACTCGGGACAGACTCGGCCGAAATTGTTTTTGGGAGAGAAATGGATTTTGGGTAAAGTGAAAAAAACCTAAAAATTCGAATTTATACACTGAATTCGTCGCCGGCGCCGCGACCCAACCAGGCGTCGCCGCGGCGCCATGTAAATTTTTTTGCCCAGATCGTGTCAGGGCAGTGGCGCCGCGGCCCTATCTGACGTCGCCGCGGCACCACCTCCCACACCGGTTGTACAGATCCGGTGTGGGAGGCGGCGCCGCGACGACGTAAGATAGGGCCGCGGCGCCGCTGCCCAGACACGATATTTTCCCACAACGGATCTTTGCATTCGTTGTGGGACTTCACGCCGCGGCCCTATTTTCCGTCGCCGCGGCCCTTGTCCCACAACGGATCTTTTAAGGGTTGTGGGACCTTTTATATTAATTATAATTAAACAACTCTTAGAACAATGGTTGTAGAATAAGCTAGTTTGCACAACCGATAGTTATAAAAGTTGTGGAATACCTGAAATCAAGCTTTTCCCACAACTCTTAATTGTAAGAGTTGTGGGATCTCGAAGTCCACAACCCTTAATAATAAGGGTTGTGGAAAGTCGGTTGTGGGATCCAACATTTGTACTAGTGGAACAATTATTGACATTATATTTAGTGTAAAAGAACTTGTATAACATTTTATTATAATTTTATTTTCTAATTTTTTATTTTTAATATAATTACTAATTTAATGAAAACTCAAATATCTTATCATATGAATTTTGCTGTCACTGAAATTTGGACATAGGTACGAGACCTAAACGGGCCAGAACTCTACTCAGAGTGAGTGAACCTCGCTTCAGTCTGATCGTGTCAGATTTGGTGTCTCAAATCGTATCTTAAGTATTGGGGGGTCTTCAAATTCTTCTTCTAAAACCCCATAAAAAGTTATCTTATTCAGAAATTTAGATATTTCATCATCGTACATGGCATTTCAAGTTCATAATTTAATGTTGGGAGGGTAAGTTATTATTTGACTTAATTATTTGATATTTTCGTAGGTTAAACTAATGGGCTGAGTATTTTTTAAAGTAATTTTGGGTTTAATTTATGTTAAATGAAGCCCATATTTAGAAGGTTCGCAGTCGATTGCAATCATTATTATTTTCCAGGGAAACAATATTAACAATTCTAACATATCTCTCTCCTGATTGTGCATGAAGTAACATATTAGTAAATAGCTAGTTGGTTGTTAGATCTAAAAGTGGAAATAAGGGGGGAGGTAGAGGAATGGCGTGTACTAGATTGGTAAAATGAAAGTCTTCTCGTTATTACATTACACTACAGAAATAAAGATATGCATATATATTCGTACATAGAAATGAGATGAAGATGGATAGTGGAAGTAACGATACATGTGTTTATAAAAACCAAAAACGGTGGAGAAGACAGTGAAAGGGCAAGGTAGGGGTCACTGCAGAGAAAAGAGGGAAGCGGTAAAGAGTCGGATAAAAGGGAAAAGCTGGGATACGGGAATAATGGGGGCTTGGAGTGCTTGGCCGACACCGAAAGGAGCGCAGCCGGATGCAATGACACGGCAGAGTGCCGGGTCAAGGACCCTCGCAGCAGCACTGGGGACGTTTATTGTGAAGAGGCCTGACTCAGAGGCATTGACCGCCGGGACGAAAGCAGTCCGTCCTCCATTGCAGGACAGAGTGACGTTGACCGGCATCGACGCCACTGACCGCGAGCAATTCACAACGCCCAAAACCGTCACGTTTGTCGGACCTCCGGCTAGTGGTGGAAGTACAGGTATGCTTGGGAATCCAGGAAGTGGTGGAAGTGCCGGTATTCTTGGAAATCCAGGAAGTGCTGGAAGTCCAGGTACCGTTGGCAGTGAAGGAACTCCGGGCAGGAATGGAGGCAGTCCAGGGAACTGGCAGTTGGCCACCCAGGTTGATGTTGACACCGCCAAGAGGAGGGTGATCACAGCGATCGGCAATTTCTTTGGGTTTCCCATGTTTTGTTTTGATTCAAATAGATTGAGCTCACAGGTTTGTTTTCTGTTTTCTTTTGCTTTGTGTTGTTCATCTGTACTCCGACACGTTTTCCATTTATAGGGTTCCAAAAGATTCCGTTATTGATTTATATTCAACACCACTTGCTCTACGTACTTGGGCTTAATTAATTAAAAAATGTGGCCATGCATATATACTAGGTAAGGTCGACACTACAGCACAAATATTTATATTTTCTACCAAGAAAAATATGACTTCTATTTCTTCCAATCCATTAAAGTACGCCGGCCTCTAAATTTGATGGCTGTTCCCATTCTACGTACTAATATGTGCCAGCACTCCTGCGGTTTTAAACTATACGGACATCTTGCAACTCTTTAAATTATTTTGTTTCTTACAAATATGATTTGTTCTTTTAAAAATTAATTAGTACGCATGGACTTATCTAATATAAGTGAGAAGTATACATTGTATTGTATGGAAAAATACAGGATATGGACATTAAGATCATATTATATACAGTATATTAAAATGTTGAAATATACGCAAATCACACGCCGTCCTATATTAAGATAAAATATTGGTTTCGAAACATATTGCCCGACGCCTCCTTCGGGTCACTGATATTCAAAAACTATTTCTAGGCCAGGGGTTTACTTTTGATGTTTCGGAGTTAGTTTTTTTTGTAGTCATGTTTAAATTACCTAAGCTCGTTAAGATAGTTCAAGAAGTAGTTTGAAGAACTTGTACAACAACTAATTGCTTAAGCAGATTAATAGCATTGATCAGAAACCAAGAAAACAGTTAAGGTGTTAGCAATATTTACCCAGGGCGATAGCCACATCTCCATTGAATCCGTAGACCTTTCGCCGCCGCTCCCCGATCTCTAGGCCCTCAATCTTCTACTTCTCGAGGGCATTCGTAGAAAATGACGTCGACGGCGCTCCCATTATCGACGAGAACTCGGCACACATCGGCGTTGCCGATCTCTTGCACGAGGACCAGCGCATCGTCGTGCATCTCCGCACACTCTCCGGTCTCGACGAACTCGATCTTCGCCTGGGAGCCGGTCGTCGCCGGATCCCCGCGGTTGTGCTCTTTTCCCCGGCGCTGGAAAGTCTTGATACTGTTCACGGAGTCGCCACACAAGCGCGACCCACCCATGATCACCTCTATCCTTGCTCTCTTCGCCGGCCTGTCTTCCGGGGCCCGCTCCACCGCCTGCCTTCCTGCGGTCGGGTGTCTCCTTGCTCCGTCTAGGGCGCCTTCGGCGCCCCGCGCCTGAGCTCCCTGCGGCCTTTGCCACGTTCGGTTGTCATTCCTCCATGGTTCGCGATGTCAACGGGCCAAATCCCACAGCTCCCCTTGCGCGTACCTCTTCTGAAGCTCGCGGTTCAACATGGCACACTCATCGTTAGCGTGCCCACTCATGTTGTGGAACTCACAGAACTTGCTCGCGTCTTTTGTTGGAATTTATTTAACAATTAAACAATATTAATTATAATACACATCCTATGTGGCGGAAAATTATATTTAGATCTAATATATTAAAACTAATTTTAATATATTTAACAACCTAAGGCATTAAAATTTATTAAGTAAACAATTTATAATACACAAGCTCAATCAAATAATAATAATTTATATAACATTTATATAATTTATATTTAATTATTTAATTGAGAATGACTTACGTAAATAGTTGTAAACAACTATGACGTTGCTAGCTAACTCCGGAATGCCACGTCACGCTCAAATCCCGAGAAAAAGCTCGTCGGATTGCACGGGAGTGCCCTCGCCGGATTGGAAGCTGTCGCCGGACTGTACAGCTCCTGGAAGTCTCGCCGGACTGGGATTCCTCGCCTGACAGGGAGCTCGCCGGAATGGGTGCCCTCGCCGGACTGGGAGCCTCGCCGGACTGGGATCTGTCGCCGCACAGGGACCCGCCTGACAGGGAACTCGCCGGATTGGGAGCCTCGCCGGACTGGGACTTCTCGCCGGACTGGAGATCACTGGGACCCCTCGCCTGATGACCTCGCCGGATTGCCCTCGCCGGAATGCCCTCGCCGGATTGGATCTCCTCGCCTGACAGACAGACTCGCCGGATTGGATCTGCCTCGCCGGATTGCCTCTGTCTCGCCGGATTGGATCCGCCTGACTGGTAGCCCTCGCCGGATTGGATCTGGGTCGCCGGAATGGGCTCCTGGAGGCTGGGAGGTCGCCGGAATGCACAGAAAACGACCTAGGGTGTTTTGTGATGGCTGAAACCTTTTTAAAACAATTTTAAAAATTCCAAAACAGTTTTCTAAATTATTCAAACACCACAAGTGATGAATCAACAATATTACACAAGAAAAATATTGAGATCAAGAGTGTGGGCTCTTAAGAACAATTAGGAAATCAAAGATGAAAAAGGGAAAACAATTTTTCTCTTTTTGTTTGGGGTTTTGGTCGAGAATTGCACAAGGGGGAAAAGGAGAGAGGTTGCCGAAAATCACTTAGGGTTAGGCTTATGTGATTAGGGTTTCTTAGTCTTATTTATACAGGTTATAAATGGGCTTAAGCTGGGTCAAACCCATGACCCTATTCACTTAAGGAATCCGGCCAAACACTCTCTCCTTACTCGTCCATGTCTTTGATTTTTGTTCCTAAATTTATTTGATTTAATTTCTAAAATTAATTTAGAACTCTCATTATTATTTAATGACACTTCATTAAATATATTTCGTAGTTATCGAATAAGTACGAACTGAGAAATAATTTGTTTTCTTCTTTTAATATATTTAATCACCCGAGAATGTCATCATCAATATGATGTTATCTTGTGAAAATAAATAACTAGTTATTTATCGAGTTTCAAGAAAACAACTTTCCCAATATAAATCACTATTTATATTTAATGAGTAAATCAACTTTTCAAGTTCTTTTAATCTCTTCCAAGTGTCTATCATTGAGACCTCATGGACCCACATGAACGAAGCTTTAGAATAAAGTACGGACACAAAAGTTCACAAACTTTCTCCGACTTTTAATTCTTAATATTGGTCGATTCCACTAAAGGACCAATATTGATAATCTCTCTGTTCATGTGCGTATCTTTTATGTTTGATATGAAGAAACAATTTCTCATACGATCCACGGAGTATATTACGATGTTACCCTTCATGTGTATCAGTAACTGAGAGGAATGTAAAATTACTGTTTTACCCCTCGAGTTATTATTTCACCAACTCCTTTGTTATTTGTGAATGAGAAAAACATAAAGTGAGATGTCTGTACATGTCACATGTTTTAATCAAAGAATGAACTCATTCAATGAATACCTGGCCAGGTTTATTCATTCACACTCTCATAACAAAGCATAGTGTGATACTAATGCATTTGCATTGTTATTACATGAATTCCATATCTGTGAATCATGCAACCCAACATTGCATCCTTGTGACACCAACAGTCGGGTCAGATGCAACTAAAATTTATTCATTGCCCATTGACGAATCAAATGTCACAAAGTGCAATGTCAATTACATATTCACTTCAGGATTAAGGTAAGTATCATAATACTCCTTTAGTTGTGAACTTGAAGTTTCGAGTGTGTAAACAGTTTTTGTCTCGAGCTTCTAAGTGTCACTGGTCTTGTTCAGTATCTTCTATAAAATACTTAGTATGAATAATAGAGTCACAACTCTCTATATCACAAGATGAGATATCATGATTCATGCTAACAATCAATAATAAGATACGATTGCTCTATCGATCTTTAGATTGCGAACAAATGGTTTCAAACTTGTCACAAGGGGTTATCTTGTCAAGTCTGTACTTAACACCCTTTTCGTTGATGACAGTTTCAGAGCATAGCTTAAACATAACTAAACACAGTCTTATAAAGAATGAACATTTATTAATATCAATGTTTCAACAAAATATAAATACATAAAGTATCTCAATGTCTAATATCTCCTTTGTGGGCACCAATCCCAACAAACTCCCACTTGACTCAAAGGAGATGCGAATGATCCTTCAGTCCCAATCCTTCTAGGTGTCCCTCGAAGACTTTACTCGTTAAAGGCTTCGTGAAGGGATTAGCAAGGTTGTCTAACGTTGAGATCTTCATGACTTCAGCATCCCCTCTGTGAACGATGTCCCGAACGAGGTGATACTTGCATTCTATGTGTTTAGAGCGCTTGTGACTTCTTGGCTCCTTACAATTAGCGACTGCCCCACTATTATCACAATAAAGTGTAATAGGCTCGCTTGCACTTGGAACAACTTCCAAGTATATAAGGAATTTCCTTAGCCACACAGCCTCCTTTGCAGCTTCACAAGCTGCCACATATTCGGCTTCCATGGTCGAGTTAGCAACACAAGATTGCTTGATACTCCTCCAAACCACGGATCCACCATTCAGGGTGAACACAGACCCTGATGTGGACTTCCTGGAATCCTTGTCCGCCTGAAAGTCGGAGTCGGTGTAACCCGTCATATTTAGGTCACCACCTGAATATGCAAGCATGTAGTTTCTCGTTCTCCGAAGATACTTGAGAACATGCTTGACAGCAACCCAGTGCTCGGGTCCAGGGTTCGACTGGAATCTGCTCACTACGCCTACTGCGTAGCATATGTCTGGCCTCGTGCAAAGCATAGCATACATGAGACTTCCTACGGCTGAAGCGTAAGGAATGTGTCTCATGTCCTCAACTTCTTGAGGTGTCTTGGGAGACTGCTCGTTTGAGAGATGCACTCCATGCCTGAAAGGTAGCTGTCCTTTCTTGGAGTCTTGCATACTGAAGCGATCCATGATCTTATCAATATAAGATGCTTGAGAGAGTGCTAGCTTACGGTTCTTTTGATCTCTAAATATCTGAATACCTAGAATGTAAGCTGCCTCTCCTAGATCCTTCATCTCAAATTGCTTTGATAGCCAGACTTTAACCTCTGACAACTTTCCTACATCATTCCCAATGAGTAGTATGTCGTCAACATAAAGGACTAAGAAAACCACTTTGCCACCGTTTATCATCTTATAAACACATGGCTCATCTACAGACTGATCAAAGCCGTAGCTCTTTACAGTCTCGTCGAATCTAATATTCCACGACCTAGATGCTTGCTTGAGTCCATAAATGGACTTGAGCAATTCACAAACCTTGCCCTGTTGGCCTTTCTCCATGAACCCATCTGGTTGAGCCATATATATGCGCTCATCAAGATTGCCATTCAGAAATGCAGTCTTGACATCCATTTGCCAGATTTCATAATCTAGGGCTGCGGCAATGGATAAGAGAGTTCGGATGGACTTTAGCATTGCGACTCGCGAGAAGGTATCCTCATAGTCGATACCTTCTTTCTGTGTGTACCCCTTCGCCACAAGTCGTGCTTTAAATGTCTCGACATTTCCATCCGGTCCTCTCTTCTTCTTATAGATCCATTTACAGCCTACAGGCTTGATGCCTTCAGGCAGATCTACAAGCTTCCAGACCTCGTTGACATACATCGAATGCATTTCAACGTTCATGGCTTCTTGCCATAGGTTTGCCTCGGAACTCTGCATTGCGTGGGAAAATGATACGGGATCATCTTCTTCATTGTTTGCAACTGCAGTAAAAGATTCTCCGATACCTATGTATCGAACAGGTTGTCTCACAACTCTGTTGCTACGATGAAGCGCAGGAGTCTCTGATTCCGAGCTTGGTTCTCCCACTGTTGGAATAGGACCCGTCCTATCTTGTGAAGTACCAGTTGCTTCACCCAACAGTTCCTTTAGCACAAGTTTGCTTCTCGGTACCGTATTCTTCATATAATCTGCTTCCAGAAACCTAGCGTTCGTGCTAACGAACGTTTTCTGGTCAGTATCATTATAGAAGATGTACCCTTTTGTTTCTTTTGAATATCCCACGAACAGGCATACTTCTGAACGACTAGCCAACTTGCTAGTCTTTTGTCTCAGCACATGTGCTGGACAACCCCAGATGCGAGTATGGTGTAAAACAGATTTTCTACCACTCCATCTTTCATAGGGTGTGCCAGGTACCATTTTAGATGGAACCTGGTTCAGAATGTAAGCTGCTGTTTCAAGGGCATATCCCCAGAACGAATTAGGAAGCGATGAGTAACTCATCATCGATCTCACCATATCTAGCAAAGTTCGATTCCTTCTCTCTGACACACCGTTTTGCTGCGGAGTGCCAGGTGCTGTAAGCTGAGAATGAATGCCTTCTTCTCTAAGAAAGTCTTCGAACTCTCCAGACAAGTACTCTCCCCCTCGATCTGATCGAAGGGTTTTGATCTGTTTCTCTGTTTGCTTTTCAACTAAAGCCTTATACTGTTTGAACATTTCAAAAGTATCTGACTTATGTCGCATAAGGTAGATTTGACCAAATCTAGAGTAGTCATCAGTGAAGGTTACAAAATATTCGTAACCTCCTCTTGCCTGGATGTTAATTGGACCACATACATCACTATGTATCAGTTCCAATACTTGCGTGGCCCTAAGACCCTTTGTTGAGAAAGGTCTCTTGGTCATCTTGCCTTCAAGACAGGATTCACATGTGGGAAGGCTTCCCACGTGTAGAGATTTTAAAGGACCATCCTTTGTTAATCTCTTGATCCTATCTAGGCCTATATGTCCAAGACGCAGGTGCCATAGATATGTGTCGTCAGTTTCATCAGTATGAAACGTCTTACGCTTCCTAAGTGAATCACCATTCACTTCGGTGTCCAAGATTGTCGGCTCAGCAGGATATAAGTAATATATTGAATCCACACGTTGAGCTTTAGTAATAAAACAATCATCAATAAAAATTTCAATACCATTATTGATCTTAAAATTGAAACCTTGTTCTTCTAAACGACCAAATGAAATCAAATTCTTGCAAAAATCCGGAACATAGTAAACATTATTCAATAATAAAGTTTCTTTTCCAAACTTGAGCTTCATGGTCCCGACAGATCTTGCTCCGACCTTCGTTCCATCACCCCAGTTGAATCCGAACTCTCCGTCACCTAAGCTCCTGGTTTTCCTAAAACCATTCAAATTACACACAACGTGGTCAGACGACCCGCAATCAAAAATCCAGGGCGATGCCTTGTTTGTAGTATAACAAGCTTGAGTAACGAAGATCTTACCTTTCCCCTTGACACTCTTGAGGTAGGTAGGGCAGTTCCTCCGCCAGTGGCCAGCCTCTCCGCAATGGTGACACTTGTGCTCAGACTTGTCCACCTTTGCGATGCCTTTGCCCTTAGCATCCACAGCCTTCTTGTAAGGCTTCTTGGAACCCGCTCGGTTGGCGTTTTTGGGCCTCTTCATCATCCTCTTAGAACCAGAGGTCGAGGCTCTGTGTTCTGCAACATTGAGCTCTCCCGACTTCTTCTTGTTCTTAGGGAGAAGTCCCTCGGCAGTCTGCAACTCCTTCATAAGCTCAGTCACAGTGTAATTGAGCTTGTTCATGGAGTAGTTCAGACGGAAGCTATCAAAAGATTCCGTAAGAGTCTCCAAGATCATGTCAATCTTGGTTTCTCCGTCAATCTCCGAACCAAGAATCTCCATATCGTTCAGGTGACCCATGATCAATAGCATGTGTTCCCGTATGGAAGATCCTTGCTTCATCCTACAGTTCATGAAACTGCGGATAGCTTGCTGCCTCGCCTGACGCCCATGACATCCAAACATCTCATGGAGATTGAAAAGGATTTCATATGCAGTGGCGTCCTTGTCTTCCTTGCTCGAGTCAGCACTCGGTTCAGGAGGACATGGGGTCGTGAGAACGTACTTATGCTTTTCCACCGTCAGTACGATGTCGAGGTTACGTTTCCAGTCAACGTAATTCTCGCCCTCGAGTTTATTCGAACTTAAAATCGTTTGTAGTGGGTTAAAAGACATTTTGTTGAAAAATATTGATAAAATAAATGACTTTAGTATGTGCTATATTTTCGAATTATATGCATGCATGAACAATCCTAATATGGTGAGGAAAGCGTTAAAATAATTCATGGTATTGTGAACAACAATAGTTAATTACTTTTCCTATGGGGAAACCGTAATTAACCTCCTTTCACAGTCGTGACACATCACTATTTAGTTCGAACCATCCAAGAAGTCACAACTTCTAGTTCTTACTAATTACCATAAATTTTGGTCACTTATTTTTAATGCAGAGCCTCTATGTGAGGATTACTTTAAAACATAAGTCTAAGTGTATAACCGACACGTGGGCCCTCACTCAAGTTGCTTTGAAGACGGTTCACCTATGTGGAGACCCCGTTTCAAAACTTCTCTTTTAGGCTTAGTTCTTTAACAATGAGATTAATTAAATACTTCCGAAGTACTCCCATTGAAGGGAGGGCCACTATGTGTGACTCTTAGTTCATCACATATTTAATTAATTTCACTCGCGTCGGGGACCTTGGGTTGCTTCAACGATAAACAACCCTCCCACTTAGATTTTGCAAATGAATCATATTCAGTTATGACAGTTTATAATTATTTCATAACTTTTATTAATTATAAACTACATGAACAATTTCATTTTCAATGATGTTGGCGTTCTATCCTATATGACATGTGAGTGTTTTATGCAATGAGATCAATAAATTTAAATATCAAATATGAAAAAATATTTAACTTATCAATAGGCCCATTTCTATTATACAACTTTTGTAAATAAATGAAATAAAAACATTTTAAATTTCATCTTCGAATGGCGCGTCATTGGATGTCTCGGGTTAGCCCCCACATGTTCTCCAACGTGCGGCCAATCCCGAGGTGCTGCCTTCTTGCTCCTTCGTCGTCGAATTACGATAATAAATTACAAATTTACATGTCCTCTCAAATTGAGGCTCACAATTTTAAATAAATTAAAATCCGGGACGATAACCGGAATAAAAACATCCTAGGGCCATATTGAATAAGGATCCATTCATTCACAAGCGCACACACAAAACATTCATAATGCATTCATACAAAAAACGCCAACACCAACTAGTCAAACAAATTTCCAAACTAGTCATTAAATCTAAATTTTAATGCCTTTTACTAGCTCTGATACCATTTGTTGGAATTTATTTAACAATTAAACAATATTAATTATAATACACATCCTATGTGGCGGAAAATTATAATTAGATCTAATATATTAAAACTAATTTTAATATATTTAACAACCTAAGGCATTAAAATTTATTAAGTAATTATAAACAATTTATAATACACAAGCTCAATCAAATAATAATAATTTATATAACATTTATATAATTTATATTTAATTACTTAATTGAGAATGACTTACGTAAATAGTTGTAAACAACTATGACGTTGCTAGCTAACTCCGGAATGCCACGTCACGCTCAAATCCCGAGAAAAAGCTCGTCGGATTGCACGGGAGTGCCCTCGCCGGATTGGAAGCTGTCGCCGGACTGTACAGCTCCTGGAAGTCTCGCCGGACTGGGATTCCTCGCCTGACAGGGAGCTCGCCAGAATGGGTGCCCTCGCCGGACTGGGAGCCTCGCCGGACTGGGATCTGTCGCTGCACAGGGACCCGCCTGACAGGGAACTCGCCGGATTGGGAGACTCGCCGGACTGGGACTTCTCGCCGGACTGGAGATCACTGGGACCCCTCGCCTGATGACCTCGCCGGATTGCCCTCGCCGGAATGCCCTCGCCGGATTCGACTTCGCCGGATTGGATCTCCTCGCCTGACAGACAGACTCGCTGGATTGGATCTGCCTCGCCGGATTGCCTCTGTCTCGCCGGATTGGATCCGCCTGACTGGTAGCCCTCGCCGGATTGGATCTGGGTCGCCGGAATGGGCTCCTGGAGGCTGGGAGGTCGCCGGAATGCACAGAAAACGACCTAGGGTGTTTTGTGATGGCTGAAACCTTTTTAAAACAATTTTAAAAATTCCAAAACAGTTTTCTAAATTATTCAAACACCACAAGTGATGAATCAACAATATTACACAAGGAAAATATTGAGATCAAGAGTGTGGGTTCTTAAGAACAATTAGGAAATCAAATATGAAAAAGGGAAAACAATTTTTCTCTTTTTGTTTGGGGTTTTGGTCGAGAATTGCACAAGGGGGAAAAGGAGAGAGGTTGCCGAAAATCACTTAGGGTTAGGCTTATGTGATTAGGGTTTCTTAGTCTTATTTATACAGGTTATAAATGGGCTTAAGCTGGGTCAAACCCATGACCCTATTCACTTAAGGAATCCGGCCAAACACTCTCTCCTTACTCGTCCATGTCTTTGATTTTTGTTCCTAAATTTATTTGATTTAATTTCTAAAATTAATTTAGAACTCTCATTATTATTTAATGACACTTCATTAAATATATTTCGTAGTTATCGAATAAGTACGAACTGAGAAATAATTTGTTTTCTTCTTTTAATATATTTAATCACCCGAGAATGTCATCATCAATATGATGTTATCTTGTGAAAATAAATAACTAGTTATTTATCGAGTTTCAAGAAAACAACTTTCCCAATTTAAATCACTATTTATATTTAATGAGTAAATCAACTTTTCAAGTTCTTTTAATCTCTTCTAAGTGTCTATCATTGAGACCTCATGGACCCACATGAACGAAACTTTAGAATAAAGTACGGACACAAAAGTTCACAAACTTCTTCCGACTTTTAATTCTTAATATTGGTCGATTCCACTAAAGGACCAATATTGATAATCTCTCTGTTCATGTGCGTATCTTTTATGTTTGATATGAAGAAACAATTTCTCATACGATCCACGGAGTATATTACGATGTTACCCTTCATGTGTATCAGTAACTGAGAGGAATGTAAAATTACTGTTTTACCCCTCGAGTTATTATTTCACCAACTCCTTTGTTATTTGTGAATGAGAAAAACATAAAGTAAGATGTCTGTACATGTCACATGTTTTAATCAAAGAATGAACTCATTCAATGAATACCTGGCCAGGTTTATTCATTCACACTCTCATAACAAAGCATAGTTGTGATACTAATGCATTTGCATTGTTGTTACATGAATTCCATATCTGTGAATCATGTAACCCAACATTGCATCCTTGTGACACCAACAGTCGGATCAGATGCAACTAAAAGTTATTCATTGCCCATTGACGAATCAAATGTCACAAAGTGCAATGTCAATTACATATTCACTTCAGGATTAAGGTAAGTATCATAATACTCCTTTAGTTGTGAACTTGATGTTTCGAGTGTGTAAACAGTTTTTGTCTCGAGCTTCTAAGTGTCACTGGTCTTGTTCAGTATCTTCTATAAAATACTTAGTATGAATCATAGAGTCACAACTCTCTATATCACAAGATGAGATATCATGATTCATGCTACCAATCAATAATAAGATACGATTGCTCTATCGATCTTTAGATTGCGAACAAATGGTTTCAAACTTGTCACAAGGGGTTATCTTGTCAAGTCTGTACTTAACACCCTTTTCGTTGATGACAGTTTCAGAGCATAGCTTAAACATAACTAAACACAGTCTTATAAAGAATGAACATTTATTAATATCAATGTTCAACAAAATATAAATACATAAAGTATCTCAATGTCTAATATCTCCTTTGTGGGCACCAATCCCAACATCTTTTGGCCAAGGTTTTCTCTCGAAACCCCCTCGCCCTCCTGAGGGTCCTCCTCCCCCTTCGACGTGGCCTCCTCGTCCTTCAGTAAATCCTCCTCGGCTCGATATGAAGCCTCCTCGCTGACCATTTCTCGGCTCGCCCGAGAAATCTCCTCGCGGTCGGGCTCCCTCGGTGGGGCCTCTCCTTTCTTCTACCTGATAGACCCCTTTCCTCGGGATCTCCTAACCCCTTCGCTCCCCAAGCGCTCCCCAGTCGTCCCCACGCTCTCTTGTTGCTCGGACCTCAGCTCCGTCTCGCTGATCCCTCTTCTCAGGATGCTTCCTTCTCCCGCCTCCTTCGTGGATCTTTCACAACGCGGTTTCTTCTTCCTCGATTTCCATAAAAATCGAGGCCCGGTGAATGGCGTCCTCAATCGTCGAGGGGCGCATCTTCAATTCCTGGATCGCGATCATCTCGTCCTGGTTCGATATTCTGACCATAACGGCCTTGAACCTTTCGATGTAGTGGCGGAGCGTTTCTCATTTCTCCTTTCTCTTGGGCGAGGTTCCACAACGTGGTTATCGTCGCATCGCTCTGAACGTACATCGAGTAGTGGCGCAGGTACGCAGCGACGAGGTCGTCGGAGTCGTCGATGGACACCGAGGGCAGCTTGGCGAACCAGTCGCTCGCCGGAGCTTGCAGGCTCTCGACGAAGAGGCGGCAGAGGATGACCTCTACCTTCTCCGTCTCCCCGGTAATACGGTCCGTCACGATTCGGAACGACTTCACATGGGTGTTTGGATCCGAGGTCCCCTTGTACGGCATGATCTTGACCTTCGGGAGTTCTCCTAGCTCCACGCCGCGGATCTTGGATGAGAAGGGGGTGGCTCTCGCCTCCCTGATCATTCGGTCGATCTCCGACGCCGAGCTCGTCGCCTGGTGCACTCGAGACGCGACCTATCCCACTCTGGACTCGATGCCCGAGGATAATTCTTTTACCATCTTCCTTACTTCTTCCGCCATGAGCGGCGTCAGGATGGGATGAACATTTACAGCCGCCGCCGGGCCTTCTTCCTCCGTTGTAGACGGCGTGAGCACGGTGGTCTGAAAGAGGTTTCTGTGGACTAGGGCCCCCGGCGTCGTCCATCCTTCCATCCCTCCGCTGGTCACGAACCGGTACAGGTGGGCCGCGAGCTCCATGTTCAGCTCGGCCTGCTCCTCGGCCCTCTTGTTGGCCTCCTGCACCGTCGCCAAGGCTTCGGCCAACTGCTGCCGGAGCAATCCTGCCTCTGTAATCTCCTCTTGACTTCCTCCTGCACTGCTATCGTCGTTCGCCATATCTTCAGACTTTGCGAGCTTCCTGGATGTGAGGTAGAAAAAGACAGAGCCCCACGGTGGGCGCCAAACTGTAGAAGTCGATTTTCACCGGATCTCTTACAGTCGTAAGGATTAACAATAACAATTTATATGTGTGAAGGCCAAATTAGTGAGTTAATATCCTTGAGTTTATGTTTATGAGACTCGGTCTCTTTTTGTTTATAGTGGCGGTTAATATCTCTCTTTCTTAGGGTTTTCGATCCCCTTTATGTGGTCTTTACATTGGTATTTATACTCCCCTCCTCTCGTGTGTGAGGTCTCTAGGGTTTTTCCCTCCATTAGGGTTTCCTTTTTCGGCCCAGCCTTTTTCTGACTAGCTTCGCGATTCTTTCCTGAACTTTACCTACTTAATCCCGTGATTGCCGCTCTTTCGACTGACTCTATGACGCCAAGTCTTCTCGCGCACGCTTCCGTTTTCCCGCTCTTTTCACAGCGACGACATTCCTTCTAAGGCAGGACCCCTCCGAGGGGAGGAGGGGAAACTCCATCGAGGAGTACCCCCTCGGAGAAAGGCTTCCTCGCAAAGAGCTTTCCTCGCAGTCCTTCCATTTTCCTCGCTCGGAGCTGGACCCTCCTACCGGGGATTAATCTCTCTCTTCATTTCACTGTTGCCAACCGCGGGCCCCGTTTACTTCCTCGTCTTTCTTCGTTTCGAGAGCCGAAACGACATGTAACTGTGTTAAGAGTGATTTGATGAAATCTTACCTTAACAACCACTTGCTCTACGCACTTGGGCTTAATTAATTAAAAAATGTGGCCATGCATATATACTAGGTAAGGTCGACACTACAGCACAAATATTTATATTTTCTACCAAGAAAAATATGACTTCTATTTCTTCCAATCCATTAAAGTACGCGGCCTCTAAATTTGATGGCTGTTCCCCATTCTACGTACTAATATGTGCCAGCACCTGCTATACGGACATCTTCCAACTCTTTAAATTATGATTGTTTCTTACAAATATGATTAGTTCTTTTAAAAATTAATTAGTACGCCTGGACTTATCTAATTTAAGTGAGAAGTATACATTGTATGGAAAAATACAGGATATGGACATTAAGATATATATATATTAAAATGTTGAAATATACGCAAATCACACGCCGTCCTATATTAAGATAAAATATTGGTTTCGAAACATATTGTCTGACGCCTCCTTCGGGTCACTGATATTCAAAAAAAATTTCTAGGCCAGGGATTTACTTTTGATGTTTTGGAGTTAGTTTTTTTTGTTGTCATGTTTAAATTACCTAAGCTGGTTAAGATAGTTCAAGAATTACTTTGAAGAACTTGTACAGCAACTAATTGTTTAAGCAGATTAATAGCAGTGATCAGAAACCAAGAAAATAGTTAAGGTGTTAGCAATATTTACAACATTAATATTGATATAATAAGGAGACATAAGTAACTGGATATGAAATTTAACTGAAATGAAAAGGAAACAAATGAAAAGGTTGTCGAGGCCTATAGGAAAGTTTTCTTAAAGTTTTTTATTGTTCTCTCAAGTACGAGATGACTCGATCAATAGTTTCACAGATACAACTATGTAAGAAGAGCTTGTAGTGTCACTCAGCTCGACTTTGGCGAACTGACTACCTGTGCTGAACTACGACCGGACTGCAAAATTTAAAAAAACAATTTTAAGTGAGGGAGATATGTTTTAGTTTTGTGAAAAAATTATCTTTCCGAATGAGACTCGAGCTGCCTTTTATAGGCTTTGGACTCTGCTGGTTACCCATAAATAATCGTCCAGCCTTTAATATCTATTAATTTCGTTTAATAGAGTTAACGCTTGGTTAAAAACGTTTGAACGTTTTTTTTGTATTCATTCCAGCATATAGTTCGTCATTAGTGACCTTACCTGATGCTCTAATAATTCCTATAATAACATAAAATTATTTACGAAATTAAAAGTTTTTCGAAGTGAGATTTGTAGTAAAAGAGTATATTTATTATAAATAAACCAAGCCCGGCCCACAAGCTTGAAGGCCCAAGAAGAACCCAAAGTACCAAGATCCAAAACCCACGCTCGAGCCTGAGCCCCTGCCCGAGCTCCGCCCGACTCGCCTCGATACGACACAAAGACGATGGCGCGCGTGTTTGTGCGCGTGAGGAGTTAGTAATAACCCACCCACACACTGCTCCCTTATACTTTGATGTCACTTTAAGGAGGAGAATCATTTATAAACAAGTCACCAATACACCTTCCGTACTGATGTGGGACTCTTTTACTCACTTCATAAATGCATTCATGACAACATTGATACACATATTAATAGTTTTTAGCCATACTTCGATAACAATTTCTCATTCGTTATAGACTTATTTTTAGCGAACAAATTCTCAATCTTATACTCGTCGCAACGAGAAATAAAAATACCAAAGAATTATTCAATTCCGCTAAGTGGACTCCACTTAAATATTAAGCAAAAATTACTCTTACACTAGATATAAAATAGGCAAAGTCAAATCGACACGTGTGTCACTATAAATGGCCGACGACTCAGCAAATATCCTAGATGGGTTATCGAGGATGTGCCTGTAAAGGTAGATAACTTCATTTTTCCGGCTTATTCCGTGGTTTAGGGATATGAAGGAGGACATAGACATTCCGATCATTTTGGGGAGGCCATTTCTAGCAATCGGAGGAGCACTAATCAACGTCCAAAAAGGAGAGCTGAAGCTGAGAGTGCAAGATGAGGAAGTCATTTTCAACGTCTAAAACTGGATGAAATATCCAAAGCCGAGCGATGACATTTTTAGAGTGGATGAACGTGACGAAATAATAACCACTTGCAATTAACGTTTGAAAAATCCACCACAGGTTTGTCATGCCAACCTATTGATTGCGCTAATCCTAATGTTCAATGTGAAGTTCTAGAAAAAGTCAAATGTCTTGATGGATTTGGAGCAACCAATGGAAGGTATGTTGTGTCCCACAACGGATCCAAATATCCGTTATGGGAGTCAGCTCCGCGGCGTTGTCTGACGTTTCCGCGGTCCTAGTTGTGTTCAACTAGGGCTGCGACGACTCTTTACGGCTCCGCAGCCCCGAGTCCCACAACGTATGTTTGAATCCGTTCTGGGACTCGGCGCCGCGGCGTCGAGTGGTTGGGCCGCGGCTCTGTTGGGCCACAGCGACCCTTTACTGAGCCGCAGCCCCGGGTTCCACAATGGATCCAAACATCCGTTGTGGGACTCGGGGACGCGGCGCCGTAAGTTAAAAAAAATTAAATTTACAACTGATGATTAATTGGTTGTTGAATTTCGCACAACTAATAGACATTCGGTGTGGGAAGTATGAACATTTCACACCGGAAGTTTAAGGGTTGTGGGAAGTTCCACAACTATGGATTTCACACCTCTTATTAAGGGTTGTGGGAAAATTCTACACCCCTTATTAAGGGTTGTGGGATCCAGTTTTTCTACTATTGAATGTATATATTTTTTGTTTTTTTAGCTTTTCATTTTCTTTCTAGGTATTATGTTTGTTTGTTTCTTTAGGTTGTTTTGTGTCTTTAGATTTTAAGTTTTGAATTTTTTGGATTAAGTTGTCTTAGGTTGTTTGGTAGGGTATTTATTATTGTTAGATTGATTGTTTCACATATGCTTGTCAATGAGATTTTTAGTATTTAAATACTTTCAGACTTTGAGTCACTAGGACAAAAAAAAGTCTTTAGAAGCGACAAAAGTCGCTTCTAAAGGTCTAAAAGTCGATTCTAAATGACCTTTAGAAGCGACTAAGTCGTTTCTAATGATTCTCTACTAAAGGTCTAGAAGTCACTTTGTCGCTTCTAAATGTATAAGCGTCAAAATTAGAAGCGACAAGTTGCCCCTAAAGTCACTTCTAAGGGTCCAAAAAGTATGAAAAAAGGGTGGGAAAATTTGAACCGACAAGTCGCCCCTAATGTCGCTTCTAATATCCCCGCAGGTGAAAGTTTGGCGGAAAGATTTTTGGAAGCAAAGATTTTGGGCATTAGAAGCGCCATTAGAAGCGACTAGTCGCTTCTGATGCCCAAACATATTGAAATATTTGGCGCGGAGGGTGCGAGCCCATATTTTTGGCCTTTAGAAGCGACTTGTCGCTTCTAAAGTGTCGACTCAGACAATTAGAATCGACTAAACGCTTCTAAAGGTAAAAATTTTCATTTTTCGGGAAAAATAAGGGTGTTTACGTTAGAAATGACTAATCGTTTCTAAAGGTGAAAAATCGCTTCTAGTTAGAAGCGACTAGTCGCTTCTAATGCCCTCTGTCGCTTCTAGTGAGTATAATTCATAATTTGTTACAAGGAATTTGAGTTTTGAGAATTTTTGTTATCACATAAGCCCGAATTTTGTATTTATCGAAATTTAGGAATGCTAGATGCGTATTATTGTCGCACAATTGAATTAAAATTACGGTATTTACTAGAACCTTTTCATATCCATAATCGAGGCAAAATTGAGTACACTTTGGTCTAATAGGGATGGTTAGGGCATTAGGATAAGCCCTTCGAGCCAAACAGTCATACCAAAAACATTGAATACCATTTAGAACCCAGACCAAGAAACTTTTGAAATCCAAAAAACTGTCCATTGATCTTTAGCGACTCTTGACAGCAATTAAATTCGTTGAGCTTAAAAAGGAAAGTGCAGCAGAATATTTAATTGTCACTAGAGATTGTATATGTTCTTTGTCAAACTGAAAAATTCAAACTCCACGTCGAGTTAGTAAATCTTGTAATAACCTTCTCTTTTTCATCTTCTTCTTCAAAATAAAAATTCATAAAAAAAAAGAAGAATTGAAAGGATAAAAGAGAAGCGTTTGTTTTTGGGTAGATGAAAAAAGTGAAAGTAAAAAGTTCTTTATGAGAAAAGCACGTCATGGTAAATTAATTGTAAAAAGTAGAATTTTGTTTCTCGTTTGAATTACTAAGGTAAACTCTAGTCATTAAAAATTCATGTCCATACATTGACCCGAGCCTAACATTACAAGTCTAATAAGAACTTTTGACAAGATAGAAACGATCTGTGTACATTAGTGGAGACCAAGGGAGAAGAGTAAGCCTATCGTAAATCAAAATTCTAAATATAAAATCTCAATTATATATTACGGTTTTTTTGATTTTATGATTTTGCTTGACAATAAGACAATTATATGTATCCAAATACTTTCGAGATAGGTAAACATTGTGACACGTCTAAAGATAATATGAGATTTTTGTTGGCAGAGATGCCCACAAAAAGATTATTTATTTACATATTAATGTAATATATAAATCTTTCAAAAAGTTTTTATTGTAATTTGCTGATTAAATTAATAAAAGTTGAAACGTTCATTCATTCCTTTTTAGTTTGATTGAAGATTTATGATATTCAATAGTTTTATAGTCCTTGATCAAACCTAACAATGTATGAAGAGACAAATGTAGATTTTCGTGAACAAATTCTTCATGGTTTGATTGAAATGATATATTCGTAATTTAAAGATCAACAGACTATTGATCTCAGTATGATTGTTGGAAGAATCTATGATGTCTGGTTACGAGTCATAGAGAGTTATGAACTCTATAGTTCTTCTAGTGTATCTTTCGAAGATACTGAATTGAACAGTGCACCTTTTGAGACAATAGAAGAACAAACCATTTAACATCTTCTATATCAAGGTCACTATGTATGAATTGCATCATGCTTACCTAAATCCTAAAATGAGACATGTCATTTCATAGCTTTAATATTCTCATTTGAGAAAGTCAAATTCTTGATCCATTAAGTGATCTAGACTAGACCAATTGGTGAAATATTAAGTTATGAAGATGTCATGAATCAGCTTTGTGAAGTTCTCATAGATATGGAATTCATGTACAAGATTGCTGAAATTCAATGTATATGACCTCATGCTTTATTCCTTGGATTCTGAATAAATGAACCGCGCAGTTTCCAAAATTAAGTAGCGACATTATTTGGATGAAACAATGTGACTTGTTAGCTCCTCATCAATACATTGTTTCTAACTTATTCACAAGTAAGAAATGATTTGAGGAAATAACAACTAGAAGGGTAAAATGGTAATTTTATGAATCTCATCTAGTTGATGATATTCATGAAGGGTAATCATTCGATAATATTCAGTGGATCCGCTCATCACAAATAAGTAGATTTTTGAGCAAAAAATATATTTATTTGAACCGAGAGATTTTTAGTAACAACTCTTTAGTGGAGTTAGTTGACATTAAACTATACTTGAAAAAGTTTGTGATTTTTAAGTCCAAGAGTCCTAGTTAAAAGAAGACATTAAACTAAAAGTTAAGTCAAAATAAGTTCATTTGTTGAACTATACGTATTTTCCGAAAATGGTCTAAAGGGTATTTTCGTCCATAAGGATAATTGATTTAAAATGTCAAAATAAGTTTTTGAATGTCAAAATAATATTTTGAATTTTCTCACAACTTAATTTAAAGTCACATGGCTGAAAATTGGTTTTCATGCTTATTTAATTAAATTTTCGGCATGTTATTGTATGGGCAATAAAGCGAGGGCTTTTCCGTAATTTATTATGAACAAGGAAATAAATATGTGTGTAGACAGCCATATGGACGGCCACTTTACATCAAGTGAGGGAGAGAAATGTCTTCTTTTATTTGATGCATTATTGCATATTGGTAATTGCGCAAAATAAAAGAGGAAATGAATTTCTTTAAGTAGGAAACAAATGTGCTAAATGAGGAAATAAATTTCTCTCACTTATGACACAATGTTGGCCGACCATGTAAAAGAGAAAAGGAGGAGGAAATCAAATATTGAGTCATGAATACACAATAGGAAAGGGTAATTACCCTTTCTGGTATTTCCTTCTCCTAAAAATAGAGCGTTACATAGAGATGTGAAAATAAGTTTTTTGGTATTGCTCTCTCTAAAATAGTCTTTTATTTTAGCACCTGATCCTCACTTGATCTAGAGAATTAGCTTATGATCCAAGAATTATTCTTGGTTAATATTGTTTAATAGTGCCCACTCACGAAACTCTTCAAACGATCGAAGACTCTAGTGGTAGAAACTTTCGTGGTTGCTCGAGAATCTAAAGACGAAAGGCAGTGAGACATGGAGAAGGATATTCATCCAAGAAGGGACCCCAAGATCAAGCGACAAGAAAAAGGCTAGTATTCAAGTATTTTAAATAATGTTTTTAAATTGATACATGTTCATGCACTTTGCCTAAATTCGTAAAATTAATTTACTTATAAAGAAATTTTATATTCCGCCATTAATATGATTAATGATAATTTTTCTTAACCCTAAATCTATTCCAACAATTTTATATAATCTTTTGAATTCTAGCAGTTAACGAAGTGTTTAAAACCATGAATTCCAAACCCGAAAAGTCTAAAAAATGAAAATAGATTCTAAGCGTTAATCAATCGAAACAAAAATAATATTGAACCTATTTTCATGTTGTGTAGTTTTTATTTTGTTTGTTTTTACCTTATTACTTTTGCATTTTGTTATTCCTTGTTGTTGCTCGAGGATAAGAAAAAGTTGAGTTTGGGATAATCACGTTTTATACGTGATTATTAGATTAGCTTTAACAACGAACATATGCTTATCTTTAAGTGTTTTGATTGTTTTGGCAGATTTTAGGTTTTGCACAATTGGAGGGAGGTTGAAATACTGGTGCGAAACGGGAGCTAATGAGCAAAAATTGGTCAAAAAGAAAGAAGAAACGACCATCGCATCGCCTTGGGCTTCAGGGCATCGCTATCAGGCAAATATTGAGTTTTCAAAAAGTTACAGATTGCCCATCGCGTCGCGCCGGGCGCTGCGTCAGCAAAGTGTTTTCACATGCAGACATCGATTTTAAGCTGTCATATTAGTTTTTAAAGGTCAGATCTGTGCGAATTTGGGGCGCTCGACCTTATAACATAGGAGAAATCATTTAGAAGTGAATTTGGCTTTGTTTTTATTTTTGGGAGAGAGAAATCTAAGGAGAGAGAAATCTAAGGAGAGAGATCAAGGTGATAATAAAAGAATTCCGGAGACGTGTTCGAGGCTGCGACGAGCCTGCAACATCCAATCTAATTTTTCTTTCTCTCTTCTCTGTGAAACTCTATTTATTCGTTTTATGTGTTGTTTATGTATCAAGGATCATTGTTCTTGCTTTCTTTCTAGTTCTCTCACTATCACCATGAACTAAACCTGTAGAGGGTGATAGTTGATCTTTTCTTGATAATTGTTATGGATTTATTCTAGTTTGTTTTGAAGTTTGATTTTATCCTGTTGGCTGGTGTTTATTCTATTTATGTTCATAGCTTACATAAGTTTGATGATCGTATGCTTGATTCTAGGATTAGTTATTCTTTCTCGCGAGGTTTAATTAGTCGTGCGAGTAAATTAGAATAATGTAGTACATTATGTGAAGTTAAGAGATAGCCAGAACTGCTAGGGAGTCGTGTGAGTGTTTAAAAACGTAAAGCAAGTTAGGTTCTATGCCTTGAGACTGATAAGTAAAAGAAGTTCTTAGTTTTAAGTTTCTAATATTAATCTAGCGAGGGTTAGTGATAAATTCATGTGAACACGATTAGCATAGCCATAAGACTGATTAATCTTCATTCGTCTAAAAATCATGACAATATGATAGAAAAGTGAAACCACACCCTTAGTCTACCTCATTAGCATTCAACCCATTTTTAGTTTAAGTTGTTAAGTTATTCGGCAATCACACTCTCCACATTACAATTTCTATTGATTTAAATCGTAGTTGATATTTGATTCACGTTTAATTCTAAGTCTTCGTAGGAACAAAACACGTACTTATTCATTATATTACATGAGCGGCAAGTGCACTTGCGAGCGCATTTTTCTCAACATTTACCATTATACATCACAATATTTCTTGTACCAATAGCAAATTGGTTATCACAATATACACATATTACTGGCACAATTTTATTCCAACCGTGAATATCTTTAACAAAATTTCTAAGCCATGCAGCTTCTTCGCCATATTTATGAATGTAACGAACTCAGCGAACTCAGATTTCATCGTGGATCTTGTTATCACTGTTTGTTTGGATGACTTCCTTGAATTATAGTCGTAACCGGGGACGTGCTTCCTTGGGTCAGGCGCCGATGTCGATGCCGAAGGGTCCTGCCCCGGAGCAGATTTCGGCCGCTCCGTCCGCTTCCGGTCCTTCTCGCGAGGCGGAGGTCGTTCCGACGGGGAATCGCGGTCTTCCACCTCCCCCTCCCAAGAATGAGGGTGGGCTCTCCGTTAAAGGGTCTGTCGGGAGCGGAAGTTCTTCCTCGCGCTCGCGAAAGAGGCCGGCTATCTCGGTGAAGGTTGCCGTTTAAACTCCTGAGATTGCGGCCGCGGCAGTCGGGGCAGATGTTGCGGCCGTTGCCGCAGGTTCCCCACGGCTTTGTGGTCGCTTGGAGGAGTCCGGAGATGTGGGGCGACGTCGTCTAAGGAGGTAGATGCTCCCGCCGGGGCCTCGGATCCCCTGGACCCGGCTGTGCGGGCGTCACGTGAAGAGGGCCAGGAGCGAAGGCATATCCGGTACAGCGCCGCGTGCCATGGGGGTCCGCATCGTTTCGCAGCAATGTGCTCCTCTGGACGCTTTTCCAGGATCTCCTCAACTGGAGCCCCTACAACGACGGTCGGGTAGCCCATGCCCTACCTCTCCTCCTCCTTCAGCCTCCGTTTCTTCTCACTCTTCGCTTCCTCTTCCTTTTCATTTTTCATCATCCGTTTCTTCTCACTCCTCGCCTTCTCTTCCTTCTCACTTCTCATCCTCCGTTTCTTCTCACTCCTCGCCTTCTCTTCCTTCTCATTTCTCATCCTCCGTTTCTTCTCACTCCTCGCCTACTCTTCCTTCTCATTTCTCACCCTCTCTCCCCGCTCTTCTGCCCTTCGCTTCGGCTTCTCTTCAGCCCTCACCTCCTCCTTCTCCCCATGCTTCGGCTTTTCGTCACCCTCCACCTTCTCTTTCGTCTCACTGCCGTTATCCCCCGGGCGGTCCTCGTCCGCCTCCCTTCGTAACCCCCGGTGAGCCTGGCTGGGACTCGCCTATCGAAGTCTAGAGGGAGTACTCCTTGCGCACGTACCGAAATCTGTCCAAGGGGACCTCCGGCTCCTCCGCTACTCGTCACTGTTGAAGAGGTCGAGGGATACTCCGAGGCGATGGCCTTTTTGCTCGAGGGGATTGCTCGGGCGAATAAAGTCGTCCTCCGTGAGGCCGACAGGTCCTCGATGGCGGAGGAGTCCATTGACGCCTCCCGTCGGACATCAACACTCCGGGGGCAGTTCGATTTCTCCCTTCACATCGAGCGCCTATCTCAGGGGCGGATCGCCCGGCTAGAGTCGGCCCTGGCCGAGGAGAGGCGGGATCGCGTTTCCGCCAAGGTTGACCTGGCGGAGTTCAAAGCTCGATCGGGGCGGCATATCGAGGAGTGCGAGCGGCGACTCTCCGCTCGCGGGGCTCTTCTGGAGAAGGAACGGAGGTGTCATCAGGAAGCCTTGGAGCTTTCTCGCCACCGGGATGAGCTCCTCGCACAGATAAGCGAGGCCGTTGGCGCCCCTGTTGTCGTGAAGGAGGGTCTGTCTTCTCGGGTTCGTGGCGTCTTGCGGACACTCGCTGATGAGCTGGAGGCGGCTCGGGCCGAGGCGGAGAAGGAGCGTCGAGCTCGGCTGCGCCTTTTCGAGGAAGCCAGAGACAAGCTCGAGCGAGCCTCTGCTCGTTTTCGGGATCTTAGGGATTTCGTCGAGCCAACCGCATGGCGGCCTCCTACCAGACTCACAAAAACGCGATCAACGCGCTCCCTCCAGGGGCGCCGGTCGCGCTTCTCCGTGCCGAAGTCTTGGAGTGGGAGCAGGACCGCATTCGGGAGGAGGCCCTCGCCTCGGCGCTCAAGGAAGAGGCCGCGGCCGATCCCAATTCTCCCCCTCTGTCTCCTGGTAGCCTCCCGTCGACCGCGCCTCCTCGCTCGCCTCCCCTCGTCGTTGGCAGTCCTTCGGATGCTTCGGGTCGCTAAGCGAGCGAGAGGCCACCGAGGCCAGATCTCGTCTTCGCGACTTAGGCCTTTTTGTAGGTTGTAAATTTTGCTATTCTTCTTTTCGATGTAGGGCTTTTGTCGGCTCTTGTAGGGTTTTGTTTGATTGATATGCTTGTAATTTTGTACCACCTACTTGTAACTCATTGAGATTCAATAAAACATCCTTTTCCTTCGTTAAGTTTTTGTCTCTTACTTTTCTCCGCATTCGAACATGGCTATTTACCTGCTCGCCCCTTCGCGTTGCACTACTTTGTCATACCTGTTTGGCACTCCTCGAGGCTGTCTGTCTCGACGACCCTTATAATCGATGCGAGCAACTTTGGTGCTGATGTGGGTAGTGCTGATGTGGGGACGGTCAGCCTCCCTTTGTTTTATCAAGTGTAAGCACTTGGTAAAAATAAGAGAAATCCGTGCCCAACAAGCTGCTCGAGGTGGGGTTTCCTTCTTGCACGTGACATCTGCACTAACCTGTTTACTTTATTATTTTTGGGCGCGTCTCCTCGATTTCTGCGACTTTCTCTCTCCTCATTAAAACTGATACAGGCACTTGAGTGCTGATGACTTTTCAGAACCCATCACTTCGAATGGCTCTTGGGTTCCTGCTTCTTTTTGGAGATCCACGTGTCCTTTCGTAGGCCGTGGGGTCGAGACGCGTCGATTCACATAGCCTTGCCTCCTCCTACTATAAAGTTGGAAACCCTACCTCGAGGCATAGTTTTACTTCCTCTAAAACCCAGATTCCTCTTCTTCATCTCTTCTTTGCATAACTTCCTTCGCCCTATAGACTTCGACTGATCATGTCTCGCACCTACGACGCCGGTCCCATCTTTAGAATCCGATCTCCTCCCTCGGCGATGACGAAGGAGACCCTGGGACATTTTCGGGAGGAATTCGTCTTTGAGCCGCAGGTCGCCCTTCTCCTCCCTCGCGACGGCGAGCTTGCCGACGCCCCCGAGGACGAGTGCATTGCCCTGTACGAGGTCTTCTTTCCGAAAACGGGACTCTGTTTTCCCATCCCGTCGCTCATCGTGGCCTTTTTCTGCGCCTTCATGGTTCCCATTATTCAGGTAAGTCCAAACTCGATTCGTCTCCTCGTGTGTACCATAGTTGTGGCGTTGGAGGCGAATGTTGACCTTAACCTGGAGGACCTTATGCGTCTGTTTAAATCCTCCAAGAACCCCAAGAACCCTGGTCGCTATTCTCTCTCCCCACCGAGTTCCTGGTCATGTTATCGACACCACTCCTGCGAACAAGTCTGGGTGGGAGGACAAGTTCTTCTTTGTGTCGGTGGATGAGCATAGTTTCGGGTGCTTTCACAAGCTTTTGCCCAGGGAGTGGCTTGTCGACCAGTCCCCTCTTAGGTATGTTCCCAGTACCGAAGTCGAAGCCGCTCGTCGCTTTGAGGCGACCCACAGGAAGCTTCTTGCCGTACCTGACCGCGATTGGAACTCGGACTTCTCCAACGTTAGGGTCAAGAAATCTGGGATTTTTTCTTGGCCTTATCCCTCTGGAATGAATATCCGGGATCTTCTTCCGCCTTCCGAGTTCGGCGGCCTTCCATTGTCCAGGGCCTCGTCGCAGGCCGCTCGAGGGGGGACTCAGGACCGGAGGATAAGGAAGGTGTTCCGAGGAGTCCCGGCCGTCAGTGGGAATGGTCTGTCGCGAAGAGGGAACGCCTCCTCAGATGGGTCTCCTGCGATGAGGCCTCGTGGCGATGGGGGCTCTGCTCGTGTTCCCCCTAAACCAAAGGGTACCGGCGGGCATGTTTCCGATGGGCCGGGGGGCAACCGTTCCCCTAAGAGGGCTAGGGTAATCCCTCCGTCTGGCAGAACGCGGGAGGCGTCGAATCCCCGGGGAGGTGCTTACTTGGGTCAGGCGCCGATGCCAATGCCGAAGGGTCCTGCCCCGGAGCAGACTTCGGCCGCTCCGTCCGCTTCCGGTCCTTCTCGCGAGGCGGAGGTCGTTCCGACGGGGAATCGCGGTCTTCCACCTCCCCCTCCCAAGAATGAGGGTGGGCTCTCCGTTAAAGGGTCTATCGGGAGCGGAAGTTCTTCCTCGCGCTCGCGAAAGAGGCCGGCTATCTCGGTGAAGGTTGCCGTTGAAACTCCTAAGATTGCGGCCGCGGCAGTCGAGGCAGATGTTGCGGCCGTTGCCGCAGGTTCCCCACGGCTTCGTGGTCGCTTGGAGGAGTCCGGAGATGTGGGGCGACGTCGTCGAAGGAGGTAGATGCTCCCGCCGGGGCCTCGGATCCCCTGGACCCGGCTGTGCGGGCGTCGCAGGGGGGTGCCCTCGAGACCAAGGTGCCGGCGGTCGTGGATCCTCCAGTGTCGTCAGATGTCGTCCATGCCGGGACCTCAACTTGCTTGGGCCAGGCCGTGCAGGTGGCAGAGGAAGGAGTCGTCGAGCCCGAGGAACCGGCCGTCGCGGACCCTCCCGCGTTGTTGGAAGCTGCCCCGGCCAACGAGCCTTCCTCGTCCTCCGAAGGAGGGACATACTTGTCTCCTCTCCGGTTTACTGAGGGTCTACCCTGCGTTCCTCCTGCGGATGCTCCCGACGAGGCTTGGAAAACGTACTCCGCGTTTATGTGCCAGAGGCTATCGCGCCGTGCGCCCGGGACATCCAAGTCCCCTTTGGTCCTCAGCCAGTACGAGCAGTACCTCAATTCCACGGGACACCTGTTCCAGAGTGTTGCCTACCTGAATGATTTTATCCTCCTCGAGCGCGATCAGCGAATCTTGGCCGCGGAGGAGTCGGTGGGTGAAAAGCAGAAGTCCCAGGAGGTCGCCGAGCAGCTCGATGCGTCTATTGCCCGGGACCGTTGGCTCGGAAAGGGGTCGTTGCCGGTGGTGGCCAAGTCCGTTGTGGAAGGGCTCCATGGCGAGCTCGCGGCGGCCCGAGCCTTGTCAATGGAAGAGGGTAATGCCCGATTGCGTCTCTTCGAGAGAGCGCGTGCAAAGCTTGACAAAGCATCGGCTAGGTTCCAGGCCTTAGACTCGTCAATCGACTTCCATCGCCTCGCCGCGTCGTACCAGGCCAACATTGCGATGATCAACGCTCTTCCCGTTGGGGCCTTGGCCGAACTGCTCCGATCCCAGCTTCCGGAGTGGCAGTAGCTCGAGGACGAGAAGCAGGCACAGGCCGACGAGTTTGAGAGGAAAGCCGAAGCCGACCCCAAGTCCCCTCCTCTCTCGCCGTGCAATCCCGCTCCGGCGGAGGGCGCTCAGCTCGCATCTCCGGAGGCGTAGACTTCTTCTTATGTAATCCGCTCTCTTTTACGGATTAAACGATATAAACTTCTTGTCTGTAATAATAAATTCTTTTCTCCTTCGCTTACTTGTTAATATTCCATGACTTCTTATTAACCTATTGTCTGGAGGTTGTGTTTGACATATCTATATTTTGAATGGTGCCAATAGAATGACGCTTAGTAAGAGTAGATACTTACATGGGGATGTGTAGCTGTGATACTTCTTGGCAGGAGGGGCTCTAGCTGTTCCTGTTAAAAGTTTTTAACCCGCTCGCTCGGGAACCTTTGTGCTCGCGCGGAGCCTTTTGTGCTCGCTAGGAGTCTTTTATGCTCGCGAGGAGGCTTTATTTGCTCGCTTGGGATTCTTTTAATTGTGCTCGCAAGGAGGCTTTTATTGGCGATGTATGCCTTTAGTAACTTTTGGGCACTCTCGCCTCTTTATTTTGGGCACTCTCGCCTCTTTTATTCTCGCTGTGGAGTCTTGTATTTGCTCGCTGGGAGGCTTTATTTACTCGCTGGGAGGCTTTATTTGAAGATGGCTCCCGGTCTTTTAAAGACGGGCCTCATCTGTATGTGCTCACTGGGAGGCTTTGATTGCTCACTAGGAGGCTTTATTGGCGATGTATGCCTTTAGTAACTTTTGGGCACTCTCGCCTCTTTATTTTGGGCACTCTCACATCTTTTATGCTCACTGTGTAGTCTTTTATTTGCTCGCTGTGAGGCTTTATTTGCTCGTTGGGAGGCTTTGATTGACAATGTATGCCTTAAGTAACTTTTGGGCACTCTCACCTCTTTATTTTGGGCACTCTCGCCTCTTTTATGCTCGCTGTGGAGTCTTTTATTTGCTCGTTGGGAGGCTTTATTTGCTCGCTGGGAGGCTTTATTTGCTCGCTGGGAGGCTTTATTTGCTCGCTGGGAGGCTTTATTTGCTCGCTGGGAGGCTTTGATTGGCAATATATGCCTTTAGTAACTTTTGGGCACTCTCGCCTCTTTATTTTGGGCACTCTAGCCTCTTTTATGCTCGCTGTGGAGTCTTTTATTTGCTCGCTGGGAGGCTTTATTTGCTCGCTGGGAGGGTTTGATTGGCAATGTATGCCTTAAGTAACTTTTGGGCACTCTCGCCTCTTTTATGCTCGCTATGGAGTCTTTTAACATTAATCAAATTAATGGCGGAATTTAAAAATTTCTTTTTCAAGTAAAACAATTTTACTAACCTAGAAAAAAGCATATATATCAAGTTACATATTAAAATCATTATTTAATTTACTAGAACACGAACCTTTCTACGAAGCTTGATCTTGAAGCGTCTCGAGAAGGTAGATCCTCTTCCTTGGCTCGCTCGTCACCTTCGCACCTAATCTTGAACCCGAGAAACCTAAGATTTCTATTACATGAGTCAATAGAGGTTTTGGAAGGATTTGTGTGTGGGCACAATTAAACCATATGAACCAAGAACAATTCTTGGATCATAAGCTAATTCTCTAGATTGAATGTGAATCTAGGTGCAAAATAAGAAGAGTATTTTGTAGAGAGAGAGAGGGGGAGGTTCGGCCACAATAGGGAGAGAAGAAGAAAATTGCTTAACATTCACATCTCTATGTGAGGATCTATTTATAGGAGAAGGAAAAATCTATAAAGGTCAATTATTCATTCATGAATGAAAAATGTATTCATGACACAATATTTGATTTTCCCTTCCCCTTTCCCTCATTGTATGGCCGGCCATATGGGTGCATTAGTGAGGAAATTTTAGCACATTTGTTTCCTTCTCAACGAAATTCATTTCCCTTTTTCTTTTGGGTAATTATCCTTATAAGAAAAAGGAAATAAAACTCTCCTCTTTGATGCTATGTTGGCCGAATTCTTCATACGGTGAGGGAGCATCTAGATGCTTCCTTATTTCTTATAAGACAATTCTTCAAATACCCGTTGTAGAATTATAATTGCACAAATAACGAAATTAATTTCATAATGCCTCAAACGACTTTTTCGGCTTTAGAAAGTCATTTATATTTTCATCAAATGAAAACATTCAAAATCTTATTTTGACATTCACATCATTTTATGTCGTTGTGGACAAAAATACCCTTTAGACATTTTCCGAGAAAAAGTCTAGTTCAACATTTGAACTTATTTTGACTTAGCTTCTAGTTTAACAAAGCTTGAGCTTCTATACTAGGACTCAAAAGTTCACAAACCTTTTCCGAGTATTAACATAATGTCGACTGACTCCACTAAAGAGTCGACACTGAGAATCTCTCGGTTCAAATGAATTTATTTTCTACTCAAGTTCAACTTAATTATATTGAGCGGATCCATTGAATGTTATCTATGTTTACCCTTCATGAATATCATCAACTAGTTGGGATTTATAAAATTACCATTTTACCCTTCTAGTTGTTATTTCCTCAACTCCTTTAGTACTTGTGAATAAGCTAGAAACAATGTATTGACGAGGAGCTAACAAGTCACATTGTTTCATCCAAATAAAGTCGCTACTTAAATTTGGACACTGCGCAGTTCATTTATTCACAATCCAAGTAATAAAGCATGAGGTGATATACATTGCATCTCAGCAATCTTATACATGAATTTCATATCTATGAGAACTTCACAAAGTTGGTTCATGACATCTTCGTAACTTAATTTCTCACCAATAGGCCTTGTCTAGATCACACATGGGACCTAGAATTTAACTTTCTCAAATGAGAGTATTAATGCTATGAAATGACATGTCTCATTTCAGGATTTAGGTAAGCATGATGCGATTCATATATAGTGACATTGAGATAGAAGATGTTAAATGGTTTGTTCTTCTATTATCTCTAAAGGTGCACTCGTCAATTCAGTATCTTCGAAAGATACACCGGAAGAACTAAAGAGTTCCTAACTCTCTATGCCTCGTAACCAGACATCCTAGATTCTTCCAACAATCATACTGGCATCAATAGTCCGTTGATCTTTAGATTGCGAATATACTGTTTAGTCAAACCATGAAGAGTTTGTTCACGCAAATCTACATTTGTCTCTTCATACATTGTTATGTTTGATTAAGGACTATAAGACTATTGAATATCATAAATCTTCAATCAAACTAAAAAGGAATGAATGAACGTTTCAACTTTTATTAATTAAATCAGCAAATTACAAAGATTTATATATTACATCAGTATGTAAATAAACAATCTTTCAATAAGAACTTTACAAAGATTTATATATTACATCAATATGTAAATAAACAATTTTCTTGTAGGCATCTCTGCCAAAAAACTCCCACTTGACTCAAGGAAGATGAGAGTAGTCCTTCATGTCTAATCCGTCTCGATGTTGGTCGAAGACCTTGTTGGATAGGGCCTTGGTGAAAGGATCTTCAAGGTTGTCCACCGTTGAGATCTTCTTCACCTCCACGTCTCCACGCTGCACGATCTCTATAATCAAATGGTATTTCCCCTCAATATGCTTAGAGCGCTTATGGCTTCTAGGTTCCTTTGAGTTAGCAACAGCCCCATTATTACACTTTACTGTGATAACAGTGGAGCCGTTGCAAACTGTAAGGAACCAAGAAGTCACAAGCGCTCAAAACACATCGAGCGGAAATACCACCTGGTACGAGATATAGTTCATAGAGGGGACGCGACGGTTATGAAGATCTCAACGTTGGACAACCTTGCTGATCCCTTCACGAAGCCTTTAACCAATAAGGTCTTCGAGGGACACCTAGAAGGATTAGGACTGAAAGATCATTCGCATCTCCTTTGAGTCAAGTGGGAGTTTGTTGGCATTTATGCCCACAAACGAGATTTTTGATATTAAATACTTTTGTATTTGTTTTGCTTTGAAATTAAATAGAGATTGAATATCCATTCTTATTTAAGATTGTGTTTACGCATTTATGTCTACGCTCTGAAACTGTCATCAACGAAAGAAGTGCTAAGTACAGACTTGACAAGATACCTTCTTATGACTAGTTTAAATAATAGTTCGCAATCTAAAGATTGATTGGGCAATCGATTCCTAGTAATGATTGTAAGAATGAATTAAACGATATCTTATCTTGTGATATGGAGAGTTGTGACTCTGTAATTCATTCTTGATATCTTAATGAAGATATTGAACAAGACCAGTGAAGTTTTGAAGTTCGAGATAAAACCGTTTAATCACTCGAAACATCAAACTCACATACGAGGGGTATTTTAGTAATTACCTAAATCCTGAAGTGAGTACATGTATTCTTGTGACACTTTATGACATTTGATTTGTCAATGGCCAATGGCTAAATGAAGTTTCATTGACCCGACGGTTGGTGTCATAATAATATGTTTCGTTGAAACATGTGATTCACAGATATGGAATTTGTGTTGAAACAATACTAAGGCATAAGTATCACACCATGCTCTGTTATGAGAGTGTGAGCGAATAAACCAGGCCTGGTATTCATCGAATAAAGAATTCTTTGAAATAAAACATGTGACATGTTGAGACATTTCACTTTATGTTTTTCTCGTTCACAAATAACAGAAAACTTGGTGAAATAATAACTCAGGGGTAAAACGGTAATTTTACATTCCTCTGAGTTAATGATACACACAAAGGGTAATATCGTAAAATACACCGTGGACCGTGTGAAGAATAGTTTTGTCACATCAAACGGAAATATAAACGCATATGAACTTAGAGATGTTCAATATTGGTCCTTTAGTGGAATCGACTAATATTAAGAATTAAAAGCCGAAAAAAGTTTGTGAACTTTTGTGTCCGAGCTTTATTCTAAAGCTTCGTTCATGTGGGTCCATAAGGTCTCAATGATAGACTCTCGGACGAGATTTTGGTGAACAAGAAATGATTGATTTTCTCATTCAACGTAAATTGTGATTTACGCTAAGAAAATTATTTTCTGAGTAATTAAATAAATAACTGGTTATTTATTATTACATTTATTTCACGAATCATATTATGTTATTATATTGCTAATAATATAATTTGATGATTCAAATAAATAAAAGATGAAAATAAATATTTTCTCGTTTCGTACTACATTGATTAGTATGAAAATATTTAATGACTTGTTATTAAATAAATGAGATGTTCTAAATTAATTAAATATTATTTTAGAAATAAATCAAATAAATTTGGGAGATAATTAGGACAATATGGCCGGCCATAATAGGTGTTTTATGGGCTGGAAAAATTGTTTAAACTCATTAAAAGGAGTTTTGGGCTTAGGTTTGACTAATGGGTCTTAACTGGATTTTGACCTAACTTAAGCCCATTCTCTCTGATATAAAAGGAGGATTTCTTTTTGGTAAACCTAGCCTAATTTTGACCAACACTCAGCCAAACCTCTCCCCCCTTGTGCTTGAGAGGTTTAGGCCAAAATTAAGAGAGAAAGAGAGAGAGGAAAACTGTTTCCCGGCAGCCCTTCCTTTTATTTGAGTTTCCCCTTCTTCCCTTGTTCCCACGAAAGAGCCCACCCTCTTTGTCTCCTAAAAATCCCTAGAGTATTATCATTGACTCAACTTGTGGTTGTTTGAGTGATTTTTCTCTCCCCAGGGCCGGCTAAGTTTGGAGGATTGAAGGCACGACGGTTTTGAGGATTTCTTGGACGCGCGTGGCGTAGAGGATCGGCCGACCACCTTGACGTACACCGAGACTTGCTCTCGCATATCCAAATCTTATGTAAGTATCCCTCGAACGAATTGGATCTGAATAATATGATGTTTTAGAATAATTATATGTATTTGGATTATTCGTTTGCATGCTTAGATAAATTTATTGATGTGATTGTAAATTTATTGACATGTTAGGTTAGATTTAATGATATGGTTATCGAACATGTTTTAAAACGTTTATAATATGTTAAATTGAATTATGAAATTCCGCCACATATTGATGTGTTTCGTAATTAAATTAGGTTAATTATTAACTAAATTCAAACAAATGGTATTAGAGCCATAATTGTCATTAAATCGATTTTGAGTGTTGGCGTTTTTGTATGAATTGCATTTGTGAATGTATGTGTGTTTTGTGAATGGATCCTTATTCTAATTGGCCCTAGGATTGTTTACGGGTTACGTCCCGGTTTTTATTTTATTTAAATTTGTAATTTGTTGTAAATTTAAATTTTGTAATTTGTAATCCGGGAGACAAGAAGAAGAAAGGCAGCCTCCGGGAATGGCCGCGCGATTTTGAAACGTGTGGGAGCCATCCCGGACGATTCCGAACACGCCTAAGGACCTGTGTATTGGACACAAGAGGGCTGTTTGGGTCGGCCAAAACCCTAGCGTGGCCGTGTGTCTTCGGACGCGCGCGAGCTAGCTAGGGTTAGGCCCGACGACCGAGATTCGGAAATCGTTTCCGAATAAATTTAAAATCTTGAATAATTAAATTTTTTTATATTATTTTTGAAATAATAAAAGTGAATTTAGTTATTTGAGTGGGAGATATTAATCTCTAAGTTTTAAAACTCGGAAATTCGACGACTCGACACAAGACTAGGAATAAAGTAGTTTATTTATTTTTCTTTTGTAAATGGTTGTAATTTTAGAAATGGGCCATTAGATAAGTTAAATATTATGTTTTATTTTATTTAATTTTATCTCATATTCATCCACATGTCATAAAGGATAGAACGTCAACACAACACTATATGAATTGTTCATGCATCATTATAGTTTAATTTAAATAACTAGTTATGAAATTGAACATCGTCCACAAAAATATGATTTTTGCAAAAACTAAGTGGGAGGGTTATTTGTCGTTGAAATAACCCGAGGTCCCCAACATGAATTTAATTAACTTGTGTGAATGAACTAAGAGTCACCCTCGTGGCCCTCCCTTTAATGGGAGTACTTCGGAAGCACATAGTTAATTAAATTGTTACGAACTAAGCTCTAAAGAGGAACGATGAAGCGGGGTCTCCCCTAGGAGAACCATTTTCAAAGTAACTTGGATAAGGGCCCACATGTTGGTTACACGCTTAGACTTATTGTTTAAAGTAACCCTCCATAGAGGCTATGCGTTAAACATAAGTTACCAAAGTCCATGGTAATTAGCGAGAACTAGAAGTTGTGACTTCTTGTAATAGTGATGTGTCACGACTATGAAAGGCGATCAATTGCGGTTTCCCCTAGGAAAAGTAATTGATCATTTTTGTTCATAATACCATGGATTATTTATCGCTTTCCTCACTAATTTAGGATTGTAAATGCATCATAATTCGAAACTGTAGCATATGCTAAATTTATTCATTTCATTTAATTTCAGCAATATCATGAATCCACTTGCATCTATACTGAGTTATAACAAACTCGAGGGTGAGAATTACGTTGATTAGAAACGTAACCTCGACATCGTACTGACGGTGGAAAAGCACAAGTATGTTCTCACTACCCCGTGTCCCCCAGCTCCGAGTGCTGACTCAAGCCAGGAGGACAAGAACGGCTATGACACGTGGGTAAGGTCCGATGAGATTTCCAAATGTTATATCTTGGGTTCCATGAGCAATGTGTTGCAACAATCTCACAAGGACATTGCCACGGCATATGACATGCTCTACAATCTTCATGACATGTTTGGATGTCATGGGCGTCAGGCGAGGCAACATGCAATCCGAAATTTCATGAATTGTCCGATGAAGCCGGAAACGTCAGTCAGGGACCACATGCTAGTGATCATGGGTCACCTGAACGACATGGAGATTCTCGGATCGGAGATCGATGGACTCACCAAGGTTGACATGATCTGGGAGACTCTGACGGATTCTTTCGATAGCTTCCGTCTGAACTACTCCATGAACAAGCTCGATTATTCTGTAACCGATCTGATGAAGGAGTTGCAGACTGCCGAGGGACTTCTCCCTAAGACCAAGAAGAAGACTGGTGAAGCCAATGTTGCTGAACATAGGGCTTCCACTTCTGGATCGAAGAGAGTGACGAAGGGTCCCAAAAACGCCAACCGAACGGGATCCAAGACGCCTTACAAGAAGGCTGCGGATGTCAAGGGCAAGGGCATCGCAAAGGTGGACAAGTCTAAACACAAGTGCCACCATTGCGGAGAAGTCGGCCATTGGCGAAGGAACTGTCCTGCCTACCTCAAGACTGTCAAGGGGAAAGGTATGGCTTTCGTCACCCAAGCATGTTACACGACATATAACGAATCACCATGGATTTTAGACTACGGGGCTTCTGACCATATTGTGTGTAATCTGAATGGTTTCAGGAAAACCAGAAGCTTAGGTGAAGAAGAGTTCACGTTCAACTGGGGGAATGGAACGAAGGTCAGAGCCAGATCTGTCGGGACCATGCAGCTAAATTTTGGGAATAAGGCTTTATTATTGAATAACGTTTATTATGTTCCAGATTTTTGCAAGAACTTAATTTCTTTTGGTCGTTTAGAAGAACAACATTATGAGTTTAAAGTCAATAATGGTATTGAAATTTTTCTTAATGGTTGTTTTATTTCTAAAGCTCATCGAGTAGATTCTATTTATTATCTATATCCTAATGATACGACAATCTTGGACACTGAGGTGAATAGTGATTCACTCAGGAAGCGTAAGACATTTCATAGTGATGAAACGGATGATACATATCTATGGAACTTACGTCTTGGACATATTGGCCTAGATAGGATTAAGAGGTTAACAAAGGATGGTCCTTTGAAATCTCTAAACGTGGGATCTATGCCCACGTTTGAATCCTGTCTTGAAGGCAAGATGACCAAGAGACCTTTCTCTTCGAAAGGTCTAAGAGCCACACAAGTATTGGAACTCATACATAGTGATGTATGTGGTCCAATCAGTATTCAGGCAAGAGGAGGTTACGAATACTTTGTAACCTTCACTGATGACTACTCACGTTTTGGTCATGTTTTCTTAATGCGACACAAATCCGATACTTTTGAAATGTTCAAACAATATCGGGCCTTGGTTGAGAAGCAAAGAGAGAAACAAATCAAAACCCTTCGATCAGATCGAGGCGGAGAGTACTTGTCTGATGAGTTCGAGGATCTTCTTAAAGAAGAAGGCATTCATTCTCAGCTTACAGCACCTGGCACACCACAACAAAACGGTGTGTCAGAGAGAAGGAACCGAACGCTACTAGATATGGTGAGATCAATGATGAGTTACTCATCTCTTCCTGATTCGTTCTGGGGATATGCCTTAGAAACGGCAGCTCATATTCTGAACCAGGTTCCGTCAAAACCGGTTCCCGGCACTCCCTACGAGAGATGGTGTGGTAAGAAATCTGTTCTAAACCACATCAAGATCTGGGGTTGTCCAGCACACGTGCTGAGACAAAAGACTAGCAAGTTGGCTAGTCGTTCAGAATTATGCTTTTTCATAGGATATCCGAAAGAAACAAAAGGGTACACATTCTATAGACCTATTGACAAGAAAATGTTCGTTAGCACGAACGCTAGGTTTCTTGAAGAGGATTACATGAAGAATACCGTACCGAGAAGCAAACTTGTGCTGAAGGAGATGTTGGGTGAAGTAGCTGGTACTTCACAAGATAGGACAAGTCCTACACCAACAATAGAAGAACCACATTCGGAACTTGAGCCTCCTACGATTAGTCGCAGTAGCAGGATTGTACGACAACCTGAGCGATTGATGTACATCGGAGAGGCCTTTGCTGCAGTCGCATACAAGGAGGAAGATGATCCAGTATCATTTTCCCAGGCGATGCAGAGTTCTGAAGCAAACCTATGGCAAGAAGCCATGAACGTTGAAATGCATTCGATGTATGTCAACGAAGTCTGGAAACTTGTAGATTTACCTGAAGACATCAAGCCTGTTGGGTGTAAATGGATCTACAAGGAGAAAAGAGGCCCGGATGGAAATGTCGAGACATTTAAAGCACGACTTGTGGCGAAGGGGTTCACACAAAAGGAAAGTATCGACTTTGAAGATACCTTCTCCCCCTTGGCGATGCTAAAGTCTATTCGTACTCTTTTATCCATTGCTGCCGCCCTAGATTATGAAATCTGGCAGATGGATGTCAAGACTGCATTTTTGAATGAAAATCTTGACGAGCGCATTTACATGGCTCAACCAGACGGGTTTATGGAGAAAGGCCAACAGGGCAAGGTTTGTGAGTTGCTAAAGTCCATTTATGGACTAAAGCAAGCATCTAGATAGTGGAATATTAGATTCGACGAGACTGTGAAAAGCTACGGCTTTGATCAGTCTTTAGATGAGCCATGTGTTTATAAGATGGTAAACGATGGCAAAGTGGTCTTCTTAATCCTTTATGTATATGACATACTACTCACTGGGAATGATGTGGGAAAGTTATCAGATGTTAAGATCTGGCTGTCGGAGCAGTTTGAGATGAAGGATCTTGGAGAAGCGGCTTACATTCTGGGGATTCAGATCTTTAGAGATCGGAAGAACCGAAAGTTAGCGCTTTCTCAAGCATCTTATATTGATAAGATCATGGATCGCTTCAGTATGCAGAACTCCAAGAAAGGACAGCTACCTTTCATACATGGAGTGCATCTATCTAGTGAGCAGTCTACCAAGACTCCTCAAGAGATAGAGGACATGAGACATATTCCCTACGCCTCAGCCGTAGGAAGTCTCATGTATGCAATGCTCTGCACTAGGCCAGATATTTGTTACGCAGTGGGCGTGGTGAGTAGATTCCAATAGAATCCTGGACCCGAGCACTGGGTTGCGGTCAATCATATTCTCAAGTATCTCCAGAGAACGAGAAATTATATGCTTGCATACTCAGGTGATGACCTGAATATGACGGGGTATACCGATTCCGATTTTCAAGCGGATAAGGATTCCAGGAAATCCACATCAGGGTCTGTGTTCACCCTGAATGGTGGATCTGTGGTCTGGAGGAGTATAAAGCAAACTTGTGTTGCTGACTCGACCATGGAAGCCGAGTATGTGGCAGCTTGCGAAGCTGCAAAAGAGGCTGTGTGGCTGAGGAAATTCCTGATGTACTTGGAAGTAGTTCCAAGTGCCAACGAGCCCAATACACTTTACTGTGATAACAGTGGAGCCGTTGCAAACTGTAAGGAACCAAGAAGTCACAAGCGCTCAAAACACATCGAGCGGAAATACCACCTGGTACGAGATATAGTTCATAGAGGGGACGCGACGGTTATGAAGATCTCAACGTTGGACAACCTTGCTGATCCCTTCACGAAGCCTTTAACCAATAAGGTCTTCGAGGGACACCTAGAAGGATTAGGACTGAAAGATCATTCGCATCTCCTTTGAGTCAAGTGGGAGTTTGTTTGAATTTATGCCCACAAAGGAGATTTTTGATATTATATACTTTTGTATTTGTTTTGCTTTGAAATTAAATAAAGATTGAATATCCATTCTTATTTAAGATTGTGTTTACGCATTTATGTCTACGCTCTGAAACTGTCATCAACGAAAGAAGTGCTAAGTACAGACTTGACAAGATACCTTCTTATGACTAGTTTAAATAATAGTTCGCAATCTAAAGATTGATTGGGCAATCGATTCCTAGTAATGATTGTAAGAATGAATTAAACGATATCTTATCTTGTGATATGGAGAGTTGTGACTCTGTAATTCATTCTTGATATCTTAATGAAGATATTGAACAAGACCAGTGAAGTTTTGAAGTTCGAGATAAAACCGTTTAATCACTCGAAACATCAAACTCACATACGAGGGGTATTTTAGTAATTACCTAAATCCTGAAGTGAGTACATGTATTCTTGTGACACTTTATGACATTTGATTTGTCAATGGCCAATGGCTAAATGAAGTTTCATTGACCCGACGGTTGGTGTCATAATAATATGTTTCGTTGAAACATGTGATTCACAGATATGGAATTTGTGTTGAAACAATACTAAGGCATAAGTATCACACCATGCTCTGTTATGAGAGTGTGAGCGAATAAACCAGGCCTGGTATTCATCGAATAAAGAATTCTTTGAAATAAAACATGTGACATGTTGAGACATTTCACTTTATGTTTTTCTCGTTCACAAATAACAGAGAACTTGGTGAAATAATAACTCAGGGGTAAACCGGTAATTTTACATTCCTCTGAGTTAATGATACACACAAAGGGTAATATCGCAAAATACACCGTGGACCGTGTGAATGATAGTTTTGTCACATCAAACGGAAATATAAACGCATATGAACTTAGAGATGTTCAATATAGGTCCTTTAGTGGAATCGACTACTATTAAGAATTAAAAGCCGAAAAAAGTTTGTGAACTTTTGTGTCCGAGCTTTATTCTAAAGCTTCGTTCATGTGGGTCCATAAGGTCTCAATGATAGACTCTCGGACGAGATTTTGGTGAACAAGAAATGATTGATTTTCTCATTCAACGTAAATTGTGATTTACGCTAAGAAAATTATTTTCTGAGTAATTAAATAAATAACTGGTTATTTATTATTACATTTATTTCACGAATTATATTATGTTATTATATTGATAATAATATAATTTGATGATTCAAATAAATAAAATATGAAAATTCATATTTTCTTGTTTCGTACTACATTGATTAGTATGAAAATATTTAATGACTTGTCATTAAATAAATGAGATGTTCTAAATTAATTAAATATTATTTTAGAAATAAATCAAATAAATTTGGGAGATAATTAGGACAATATGGCCGGCCATAATAAGTGTTTTATGGGCTGGAAAAATTGTTTAAACTCATTAAAAGGAGTTTTGGGCTTAAGTTTGACTAATGGGTCTTAACAGGATTTTGACCTAACTTAAGCCCATTCTCTCTGATATAGAAGGAGGCTTTCTTTTTGGTAAACCTAGCCTAATTTCGACCAACACTCAGCCAAACCTCTCCCCCCTTGTGCTTGAGAGGTTTTGGCCGAAATTAAGAGAGAAAGAGAGAGACGAAAACTGTTTCCCGGCAGCCCTTCCTTTTATTTGAGTTTCCCCTTCTTCCCTTGTTCCCACGAAAGAGCCCATCCTCTTTGTCTCCTAAAAATCTCTAGAGTATTATCATTGACTCAACTTGTGGTTGTTTGAGTGATTTTTCTCTCCCCAGGGCCGGCTAATTTTGGAGGATCGAAGGCACGACGGTTTTGAGGATTTCTTGGACGCGCGTGGCGTAGAGGATCGGCCGACCACCTTGACGTACACCGAGACTTGCTCTCGCAGATCCAAATCTTATGTAAGTATCCCTCGAACGAATTGGATCTGAATAATATGATGTTTTAGAATAATTATATGTATTTGGATTATTCGTTTGCATGCTTAGATAAATTTATTGATGTGATTGTAAATTTATTGAAATGTTAGGTTAGATTTAATGATATGGTTATCGAACATGTTTTAAAACGTTTATAATATGTTAAATTGAATTATGAAATTCCGCCACATATTGATGTGTTTCGTAATTAAATTAGGTTAATTGTTAACTAAATTCAAACATCAGGTTCCTAGTATTCCTAAGATACTTGAGAACATGCTTAACAGCAATCCAGTGCTCGGGTCCAGGATTTGATTGGAAACTGCTAACTACGCCAACTGCAAAACATATATCCGGTCTAGTGCAAAGCATAGCATACATGAGACTTCCTACGGCTAAAGCATAGGGAACTTTTCTCATGTCCTCAATCTCTCGTGCAGTCTTGGGAGAGTGGTCCTTAGAGAGTGAGAATCCATGTCTAAAGGGGTTTTCACCCCTCTTGGAGTTTTGCATGGCAAAGCGATCCATCACCTTATCCATATAAGATGCTTGGGAGAGCAACAAGGTCCGGTTCTTTCGATCTCGAAAGATCTGAATCCCTAGAATGTATGCAGCTTCCCCTAGATCCTTCATATCAAACTGTTTAGCTAACCAGAATTTAACCTCAGATAATTTACCTACATCATTCCCAATGAGTAGTATATCATCGACATATAATACCAGAAAAACAACTTACCCTGATGTATCAATTTATAGACACAAGGTTCATCTATTGACTGTTCAAAACCGAAGCTTTTAACAGTTTCATCGAATCTGATATTCCATGATCCAGATGCTTGCTTTAATCCATAAATGGATTTAAGCAATTCACAAACTTTGTCCTCTTGATCATTTTCCACGAAACCGTCTGGCTGAGCCATGAAAATGCGCTCGTCAAGATTGCCATTCAGAAAGGCAGTTTTGACATCCATCTGCCAGATCTCATAATCGAGAGCAGCAGCTATGGATAGAAGTATACGGATGGATTTAAGCATTGCGACTGGCGAGAAGGTTTCTTCATAATCGATACCTTCCTTTCTGGTATAACCCTTAGCCACTACTCGCGCTTTGAACGTCTCAACGTTTTCATCCGGACCCCTTTTCTTCTTATAGATCCACTTACACCCTACAGGTTTAACCCCTTCAGGTAGGTCTACAAACTTCCAGACTTTGTTGACATACATCGAATGCATCTCAACTTTCATGGCATCAAGCCAAAGGTTTGATTCAGAACCAGCCATCGCTTGGCTGTAGGAAACAGGGTCATCCATATCTGCGACGGCTACGAGAGTGTCGCCAAAGGACATGTACCTGTCAGGTTTTTCAGAAACCCTCCCACTACGTCGAAGTAGCACTTGACGAGATTCTGAATTTAAAGGTTGCATTTTAGTTGGGGTAAGAACAGTTCTTACAGATGAGGCTGAAGCTTCCTCACCCAACTTTTCTTCAAGCACAATTTTGCTTCTAGGTTTCGCATTTTTCATATAGTCCTCCTCAAGGAAACGAGCATTAGTGCTGACAAACGTTTTGTCATCCTCGGGACTATAGAATGTGAAACCTTTTATTTCCTTTGGATATCTAATGAATACACATAATTCTGACCTACTAGCCAACTTGCTAGTCTTTTGCCTTAGCACATGTGCATGGCAACCCCAAATTCTTATGTGGCTTAAACTAGCTTTACGCCCAGTCCATCGTTCATAAGGAGTACCAGGAATCGTCTTAGACGGAACTTGGTTCAGAATGTATGCGGCAGTTTCGAGGGCATATCCCCAAAAGGAATTAGGGAGTGATGAGTAACTCATCATTGATCTAACCATATCCATCAAAGTTCGATTCCTTCTCTCTGACACTCCGTCTTGTTGAGGTGTGCCAGGTGCTGTAAGCTGAGAAGCGATACCTTCTTCTTTAAGAAAGTGATCAAACTCTTCAGACAAGTACTAACCACCTCGATCAGATCGAAGGGTTTTGATCTGTTTGCCAGTCTGCTTTTCCACTAAAGCCCGAAAGACCTTAAATACGTTAAAGGTTTCAGATTTGTGTTTGAGCAAAAAGACAAATCCATATCTTGAGTAATCATCGGTAAAGGTAACGAAGTATTCGTATCCTCCCCGTGCCTGAATTCTGAGCGGACCACATACATCAGAATGTATTAGTTCTAGCAGCTCAGTGGCTCTTCGACCTTTATCAGAGAAAGGTCGTTTGGTCATTTTTCCTTCTAAACAGGATTCACAAGTCGGCAGTGAGCCTATTGTAGAGGCTTTGAGTGGACCATCCCTCACAAGTCTCTTAATCCTATCTAGACTAATATGACAAAGTCTTAAGTGCCAGAGATATGTTGATTTTATTAGATCAGAGGAGTGGTTAAGTTTGATCCTCTTAGGTTCCCTAATTAGATCATTATCTATTTCAGTGTCTAAAAGCAAAGGTTGTGTAGGATAAAGATAGTATAAACCATTCTTTAAACATGCATCAGTGACAAAAGAATTGGAAGAAGTAATACAAATTCCATTATCAATAAACTTTAAATAATAATTATGCTCAACAATTTGAGCTACAGATATTAAGTTTTTCCCAAAGGAAGGAACATAATACACATTATTCAAATTTAAAGTTTTGTCTTCGAAAGACAGTGTCACGGATCCCACAGCCTTAGCAGACACCAAGCTCCCATCACCCCACTTGAAACATAAGTCGCCATCCTCTAAGCTTTTGCTTTTCCTGAACCCATTCGAGGAACAACAAATTTGGTTAGTAGCAGTGGAGTCAAGAATCCACAATGATACATTATCAGCTACTAAACAAGTTTCGGTAATCAGTACAATACCTTTCCCTTTAGCCTTGAGGTAGGTAGGACAGTTTCTATGCTAGAGTCTCTCAGCGGTGCGAATCTCCTTCATCAGCTCGGTAACAGTTTACCCTAGCTTATTGATGGAGTAGTTCAGTTTAAAAGTATCTAAATATTCAGGGAGAGTTCCTAAGATCATATCTAATTTGATTTCTCCATTAATCTCAGATCCAAAGATTTCCATGTCATTGAGATAACTTAGGATCAATATCATATGTTCTCTAACATGAGTCTTAGCTTTCATACGATAGTTCACAAACCGTCAAACCGCTTGTTATCTAGCATGGCGCCTTTGCCCTTCAAACATCTCATAGAGATTGAAGAGCATGGTTCAGGCCGAATCAATATCACGATGATGTTGTTGCAACATATTGTTCATCGATGCTAAAACATAGCATCTCACAATCTCATATGATCGGATTCAGGCTGCTAGGGCGCCATTGTCCTCTTGAGTCGAATCATTATTCGTTTCAGGAGGACATGGGGTGGTGAGTACCTAATTGTGCTTGTCCTTCGAAAGGACGATGTCTAGGTTATGTTTCTTATTTACGTAGTTTTCGATTCCAGTTAATTTGAGGAAACGATGATAGAGAAAGTGTTTAGAGACAGGTTGCTGATAAGTTGAAACCATTTACGATAAGTCTTTTGTTTAGGATTTTAAGTTTAATTTTATTTAGACAAGGTAAAAATCCAAAGGTGTTATGAACAAAATGATAATTTACTCCTTCGAGGGAAGGCCGCAAAGAGTCGCCTTTCATAAGTAAATGACACATCATTAATGCATAGTCATGATGTCAATACATCAGTGTTTAACTAGCCACCTTAAAAAAATGTTTGATCACTCAAAACTTTTCGCAGGGCCTCGAGGGAGGATTACTAGAGTTTGAGTCTAAGTGTGTAACCAACAACTTAGTTCAACAAGATCTACTTTGGAAACAATCCTCCGAGGGGAGGCCTTGTCTCATTGTTTCACTTTTGAACGTAGCTAAAAGCAATGTTAGGAGCAATGCGTATATGAGTACTCTCATTTAAGAGAGGGCCACGAGGGTGACTCTTAGTCCGCCGACATATGCACTTCACATTAGTGTTGGGGATCGCGGGTTGCAAACAATAAGTACAACCCTCCCACTTAGTTTTTAGGAAAAAATAAGGGGACACTGGATTGCAAACGAGTGCAATCCTCCCACTTAATTTTTGGAAAAATGGCACGTCTACTCTTGTACATATAGGAAACATATTTCCATTAGCAAAGAGAGATAGAGTGGATCACTAGAGAAAAAGAACCCTAAAATTGATATTTGTAAGGGGAGAGCAGTGTTAATGCACTAAGGCACAAGGAACATACTCGGATCTTTTTGTCTATTAATTTTTTTTCCTAAGGAAAGTGTGTGCGATTAATAAATCGTAACTTTTGCACTTGAAAGTTTTTGAGATTAAAAATCTCGTAAAACTAATATGTATATCTATATATATATATATATATATATATATCTTGATGACATCTTCCTTCAAGGCGTCTTCATGGTGGTTGAGCGCGAGAACGTTGGAATTCCACGATAGCATTAAGAAGACGGGAGAAAGCTAGGAGTCGCAAAATCCGGATTAAAAAATCTAGATTCGCGGACTGCCGAACACCTCGGACTTAAAAGGTCATAAATGACACATCCGGTATCTGATTGAGCTGAAACCAATTGCATTGGATAGCTAACATCAGTACCTTTAATTTGGTTCAAGAACCACTAATTTTCAAGGTCGGAGAAAAGAGTTATACCCGTTTTACGGAGCCATAACAATTTGTCCAGAATTTGAAAAAATTAAAAGTACGTCGGATCTAGGTGTAAAGAGAAAGAGGTTTATTGAAAACATTTTAATTGTATGTTTTGATTTCAATTGTATGTTATATTAACATATTAATAGTTAAACACAATATAAAATAATTAACATACTATAAAACATTCAATAACTAATTTAAACTAGAAGTGCAACAAACTAGTTTAAACTATGTACACAAATTTTCAAACTTGTCAAAAAATTGATTTTGAATATGCTAAACATAAAATAATTAAAAACTGTTTTTAACGAATTTATATAGCATATATATCAAGTGGAAAATCAACAAAAAATTAATTTTAGAGGTCGTACCAAAAAATTAAAATTTTGTAAGATCTAGTCTTTTGAAAAAACCATTATTCAAGCAAATTTAGAAAACAATTTTCTCATAATGATTTTAAATAACATGTACATGTTTATGCTTTTACCATAGCTCTGATACCATTTGTTGGAATAGGTCTAGGGTTAAAGAAAAATTTAACATTAATCAAATTAATGGCGGAATTTAAAAATTTATTTTTCAAGTAAAACAATTTTACTAACCTAGAAAAAAACATATATATCAAGTTATATATTAAAATCATTATTTAATTTACTAGAACATGAACCTTTCTACGTAGCTTGATCTTGAAGCGTCTCGAGAAGATCCTCTTCCTTGGCTCGCTCGTCACCTTCGCACCTAATCTTGAACCCGAGAAACCTAAGATTTCTATTACATGAGTCAATAGAGGTTTTAGAAGGATTTGTGTGTGGGCACAATTAAACCATATGAACCAATAACAATTCTTGGATCATAAGCTAATTCTCTAGATTGAATGTGAATCTAGGTGCAAAATAAGAAGAGTATTTTGTAGAGAGAGAGAGGGGGAGGTTCGGCCACAATAGGGAGAGAAGAAGAAAATTTCTTAACCTTCACATCTCTATGTGAGGCTCTATTTATAGGAGATGGAAAAATCTATAAAGGTCAATTATTCATTCATGAATGAATAATGTATTCATGACACAATATTTGATTTTCCCTTCCCCTTTCCCTCATTGTATGGCCGGCCATATGGGTGCATTAGTGAGGAAATTTTAGCACATTTGTTTCCTTCTCAAGGAAATTCATTTCCCTTTTTCTTTTGGGTAATTATCCTTATAAGAAAAAGAAAATAAAACTCTCCTCTTTGATGCTATGTTGGACGAATTCTTCATAGGGTGAGGGAGCATCTAGATGCTTCCTTATTTCTTTTAAGACAATTCTTAAAACACCCGTTGTAGAATTATAATTGCACAAATAACGAAATTAATTTCATAATGCCTCAAACGACTTTTCGGCTTTAGAAAGTAATTTATATTTTCATCAAATGAAAACATTCAAAATCTTATTTTGACATTCACATCATTTTATGTCATTGTGGACAAAAATACCCTTTAGACATTTTCCGAGAAAAAGTCTAGTTCAACATTTGAACTTATTTTGACTTAGCTTCTAGTTTAACAATCCTACTCTAATGACCTGTAATAGTGACCTTATGGATCCAAATGAACAAAACTTGAGCTTCTATACTCGGACTCAAAAGTTCACAAACCTTTTCCGAGTATTAGTTTAATGTCGACTGACTCCACTAAAGAGTCGACACTGAGAATCTCTCGGTTCAAATGAATTTATTTTCTACTCAAGTTCAACTTAATTATATTGAGCGGATCCATTGAATGTTATATATGTTTACCCTTCATGAATATCATCAACTAGTTGGGATTTATAAAATTACCATTTTACCCTTCTAGTTGTTATTTCCTCAACTCCTTTAGTACTTGTGAATAAGCTAGAAACAATGTATTAACGAGGAGCTAACAAGTCACATTGTTTCATCCAAATAAAGTCGCTACTTAAATTTGGACACTGCGCAGTTCATTTAATCACAATCCAAGTAATAAAGCATGAGGTGATATACATTGCATCTCAGCAATCTTATACATGAATTCCATATCTATGAGAACTTCACAAAGTTGGTTCATGACATCTTCATAACTTAATGTCTCACCAATAGGCCTTGTCTTGATCACACATGGGACCTAGAATTTGACTTTCTCAAATGAGAGTATTAATGCTATGAAATGACATGTCTCATTTCAGGATTTAGGTAAGCATGATGCGATTTATACGTAGTGACCTTGAGATAGATGATGTTAAATGGTTTGTTCTCGTAACCAGACATCCTAGATTCTTCCAACAATCATACTGGGATCAATAGTCCGTTGATCTTTAGATTGCGAATATACCGTTTTAGTCAAACCATGAAGAGTTTTTTTCACGCAAATCTACATTTGTCTCTTCATACATTGTTAGATTCGATTAAGGACTATAAGACTATTGAATATCATAAATCTTCAATCAAACTAAAAAGGAATGAATGAACGTTTCAACTTTTATTAATTCAATCAGTAAATTACAAATATTATATATTACATCAGTATGTAAATAAACAATCTTTCAATAAGGACTTTACAAAGATTTATATATTACATCAATATGTAAATAAACAATCTTCTTGTGGGCAACTTTGCCAACAGAGATGGCATACTCTTGATCTCCTTGATCTGCTCGAGGTCTGCCTCGACTCCTCGCCGGGTAACCATGTGACCCAGGAATTTCCCGGAGGAGATGCCGAAGGTGCACTTGGAGGGATTCAGCCTCATCTGATGTCGGTTCAAGATCTCAAAGCATTCCGCCAGGTGTTCGATGTGCCTCACTGCCTTCATCATCTTGACGACCATGTCATCGATATACACCTCCATGCTCTCTCCAATCTGCTCGTGGAACATCTTCGTCACCAGTCTCTGGTAGGTCGTGTCGGCGTTCTTCAAGCCGAACGGCATCACCTTGTAGCAATAGGTTCCCCGCTCGCTGATGAAGGCGGTCTTCTCCTCGTCGTCTGGATGCATCCTTATTTGATGGTACCCCAAATATGCGTCCATGAAGCTGAGGAGTTCGTATCCCTGAGTGGCCTCGACGAGGCGGTCGATGTGCGGCATGGGGAAGCTATCCTTTGGGCAGGCCTTGTTGAGGTCGGTTTTCACCGGGGCTCTTTTAGTCACAAGGATTAACGACGACAATTTTATATGCGTTAAGGCCCAATTAGTACGTTAATATCCTTGAGTTTTATATATATGGGAGCTCGGTCTTTCTCGTTTATTAGCTTGGAAGCTTGCCAAAATTTACCGACAATATTTAACAGTGACGGCTAATATCTCTTTTTAGGGTTTCGATTTGATCCCCTCTATGTGGTCTCTACATTGATATTTATATTCTCCCACTTTGGTGTGTATGGTTCTCTCGGGTTTGTCCCTCCATTAGGGTTTCCTCTTTCAGCCCGGCCTTCCTCTGACCGGTTCCGTGATTCCTTCCTAATCTTTACCTACTATATCTCGTGATTGCGGCTCTTTCGACTGACTCTCTGATGCCAAGTCTTCTCGAGCACGCTTCCACTTTCCCGCCCTTTTCATAGCGACGACACCTCTCTGAGGTAAGACCCCTTCGAGGAGGGAAAGAGGAAAACTCCATCGGGGGGATCCCCTCGCAGAAAAGCCTCTTCGCGAAGAGCCTTCCTCGAGAAGGATCTATCTTCCTCGCTCGGGGTTAAACCCTTCTCACGGAGGTGAATCTTTCCCCTCGTATCACTGTCACCAGCCGCGGGCCCCGCTTGCTTCTATCCCATCTTGTCGTTTTGAGAGCCGAAACGACATGTGCTTATGTTAAGAGGGATTTGACGAAATCTTACCTTAACAAGGTCACTATGTATGAATTGCATCGTGCTTACCTAAATCCAAACATAAGACATGTCATTTCATAACTTTAAAGTATTCGTTTGAGAAAGTTACACTCTAGATCCAAGGGAACTAGATGCGTTGTATTGGTGTTGTATTGGGTTGTGAAGTTGACATGAGTATACTTTGTGAAATTCTCATAGATATGGAATTCATGTACAAGATTGTTGAAATGTAGTGTATATCACCTAGTGCTTTATTACTTGGATTGTGAATAAATGTACCAGCTGGTGTCCAAATAGAATAAAGGACTCTTTTAGATGAAACATTGTGACTTCTTAGCTCCTCGTCAAAACATCATTACTAACTTATTCACAAGTATTAAAGGAGTTAAGGAAATAACAACTAGAAGGGTAAAATGGTATATTTATAAATCTCATCTAGTTGATGATATTCATGAAGGCTAATCATTCGATAATATTCAGTAGATCCGCTCATCACAAATAAGTAGATTTTTTTAGTAGAAAATGTATTCATTTGAACCGAGATATTTTCAGGGTCAACTCTTTAGGGGAGTCAGTTGACATTAAACTAGACTAGGAAAAGTTTTTGAACTTTGAATCCAAGAGTCATAGTTAAAGCTTTTTTCATTCGGGTCCATGAGGTCACTATCACAAATCATTAGAGTAGAGTTTGTTAAACTAGAAGCTGAGTTAAAATAAGTTTAATTGCTAAACTAGACATATTTTCCGAAAATGGTCTAAATGGTATTTTTTTCCTTAAGGATATTTGATGTAAGATGCCAAAATAAGATCTTGAACAAATTAGGAAGTAAATTATGTGTGTAGATACCCATATGGCCGGCCACTTTACATCAGACGAGGGAGATAAATATCTTATTTTATTTGGTGCATTATTGCATATTGGTAATTGCCCAAAAGAAAAGAGGAAATGAATTTCTCTGAGAAGGAAACAATGTGCTAAGTGAGGAAAAAAATTCCCCTCACTTATGACATAGGGTGGCCGACCATTTGGAAGAGAAAGGGAGGAGAAAATCAAATATTGTGTCATGAATACACAATAGGAAAGGGGAATTACCCTTTCTTGTACTTCCTTCTCCTATAAATAGAGCATCACATAGAGATGTGAAAATAAGGTTTTTGGTCTTGCTCTCTCTCTTCTAGCCGACCAACCTTCTCACTGTCTTTCTAAAATAATCTTTTATTTTGGCACCTAGATCCTCATTTGATCTAGAGAATTAGCTTATGATCTAAGAATTGTTCTTTGTTCATATTGTTTAATAGTGCCCACTCACTAAACTCTTCAAACGCTCAAAGACTCTAGTGGTAGAAGCTTTCGTGGTTGCTCGAGAATCCAAAAACGAAAGGAAGCGAGTCAAGGAGAAGGATATTCATCCAAGAACGAACTCCAAGATCAAGCAATAAGAAATTTATTGTAAGTCTTTTTCATATTTATTATATGTTTTAAGTAACAACATGTTCATGTACTTTGTCTAGGTAGTAAAATAGTTTTACACATGTTAATTTTTTTTTTTTTTATATTCTGTCATATATGATATGATAATTAATTGTTAAATCTTATATCGATTCCAACAAATTGTATAAGAGCATGGGAACATGTTTTTAAAACTATATAGAAGAAATTGTTTCTGAAATTTGCTTATATGTTGAGCATGCTAGGATTGTGTTCAATATTTTTATTTTATTTTGTATGATTTTGAAACAACATTCATGGAGAGTTTTCAAAATTATATCTATTTTCGTATATCCATCAATCTCAGATCCAAGGATTTGCATTTCATTGAGATAACTTATGATCAGCATCATATGTTCTCTAACAGGGGTCCCTGCTTTCATACGACATTTAATCAACCGTTGAAATGCTTGTTCTCTAGCCCGACGACCTTGCCCTTCAAACATCTTTTGGAGATTGAAGAGAATTTCATAGGCTTACTCAATATCATGATCTTTTTGTTGCAACACATTGTTCATCGATGCTAGAATATAACATCTCGTAATCTCATCGGATCTGAGCCAGGCCGCAAAAGCGTCCTCGTCCTATTGAGTCGAATCATCATTCGTTTCAAGAGGACATAGGGTGGTCAGTACCCATTTGTCCTTGTCCATAGTAAAGACGATGTCTAGGTTAGGTTTCCAATCTACGTAGTTATCACCTTCCAGTTTGTTCGAGGAAAGGATAGTAGAGAAAGGGTTTTGAGACATGTTACTAAAAGTTGAAACAATTTATGATTAGTCTTTTGTTTATGATTTTAAGTTTAATGTTGAACAAGAAAAAATTCAAAGGTGTTATGAAAAAAATGACACTTTACTCATTCGAAGGAAGGCCACAACGAGTCGCCTTTTATAAGTAAATGGGACATTATTAATGCATAGTCATGATGTCAATACATTAGAGTTTTGACTATCCACCTTATAAAGAAGTTTGATCACTCAAATAATTTCGCAAGGCCTCGACGGAGGATTACTAGAGATTGAGTTTAAGTGTGTAACCAACTTAGTTCAAGAAGATCTACTTTGAAAACAATCCACCAAGGGTAGGCGTTGTCTCATTGTTACACTTTTGAACGTAGCTCTACAAGCAATGTTAAGGGAAAAGCGTTGTTGAGTACTCTCTTGTACGTATAGGAAACTTGTTTCCATTAGTAATGAGAGACAGAGTGGATCACTAGAAAAAAGAACCCTAAAATCAATATTTGTGAGGGGAGAGCAGTGTTAATGCACTAAGGCTCAAGGAAAATATTAGGATCTTTTTCTATTATTATTTCTCCTAAGAAAAGTGTGTGAAATTCATAAATCCCACTTTTGCATTTGAAAGTTTTTGAAATTAAAAATTTACTAAAACTAATTTCTTCATTTTCGTGTCATCTTCCTTCAAGGAATCTTCATGGTGGTTGAGTGTGTGAATGTCGATAAGCCACGATTGCATCAAGAAGAGAGGAAGAAGCTAAGAATCGCAAATCCATTAATGACACATCCGGTATCCGATTGAGCTGAAACAAATTGCGTTGGATAGCTAAGTTTTGTAACTTTAATTTGGTTGAAGAATCACTAGTTTTCATGTTCCGAGCAAAGTGTTATGCCTATTTTACTGATCCATAACAAGTTGTCTAGAATTTTGAAAAATAACTAAAAGTATGTCGGATCAAGGTGTTGGAGAATAGAAGTTTATTGAATTGTTTTATTTGTTTGTTTTGATTTCAATTGTTTGTTATATTAACATATTAATGATTTACAGAAAATAAAACAAAAGACATTATTGAATACAAACAAAATAAAATAAAAAACATGATATAAAACATTCAATAAAACATTCTTTACAAGTAAACAATTTTACAAACCTAGGCAAAGTGCATGAACATGTTATTATTTACAAAACATTATTTAATTACTTGAATACTAACGTTTCTCTTGTAGCTTGATCTTGGATGAGCTTTGGGAAAGGTAAATCGTTTCGTCTTGCTCGTTACCTTCACGCTAGTCTTGAACTCGAAAAACCTAAGTTTCTATCACAAGAGTCTATAAAGTGTTAGAAAGATTTGTGTGTGAGCACAATTAAACGGAATAACTCAAGAACAAGTATCTGAGTTAAATAGTTAATTCAAGCCTAAGTCTAATGATGAATTAGGTGCCAAAATAAAAGAGATATGAGAGAGAGAGAGAGATAGATAGATAGAGAGAGAGGGAGAGGGTCGGCCAAAATCAAGAGAGAACAAGAAGAAAACTTAATTTTCACATATCTATGTGAGGCTCTATTTATAAAAGAAGGAAATACAAGAATGAGTAATTAGCCTTCCTTATTTTGCATTCATGACACAATATTTGATTTCCTCTCTCCTTTCCCTTGTACATGGCCGGCCATCCTTTTGCATTACTGAGGGAAATTTATTTCCTTACTTAGCAAATTTATTTCCTTCTCAAAGAAATTTATTTCCTCTTTTTTTGTTTGGTAATTATCTATATAATTAAAGACAGAGAATTCTATCCTCTTTGGATGTGTTTTGGCCGAACTCTACACATGGGGAAGGAGCTTCTAGATGCTTCCTTGTTTCTTTTAATACAATTCTTAAAATATCCATTGTAGAATTAATATTGCACAAATAATGAAATTAATTTCATAATGCCCCAAACGACTTCTCGGCTTTAGAAACTAATTTATATTTCCATCATATGAAAATATTCAAAATCTTATTTTGACATTCACATCATTTTATGTTCATGTGGACAAAAATAACCTTTACACATTTTCCGAGAAAATATCTAGTTCAACACTTGAAGTTATTTTGACTTATCTTCTAGTTTAACAATCCTACTCTAATGACTTGTAATAGTGACCTTATGGATCAAAATGAACAAAGGTTCAGGTACTATACTCGAACTCAAAAGTTCACAAACTTTTTCCAAGTATTAGCTTAATGTCAACTGATCCCACAAAAGAGTTGACACTGAGAATCTCTTGTTTCAAATGAATTTATTTTCTACTCAAAATTCAAACTAATTATATTGAGTGGATCCATTGAATGTTATCTATAATTACCCTTCATGAATATCATCAACTAGATGGGATTTATAAAATTACCATTTTACCCTTGTAGTTGTTATTTCCTCAAATCATTTGTTACTTGTGAATAAATTAGAACCAATGTATTGACGATGAGCTAACAAATCACAAAGGTGAAATATCCATTTCAACAATCTAGTATATGAATTCCATATCTATGAGAACTTCACAAATGTGGTTCATGACATCTTCATCACTTAATATGTCTCACCAATTACTCTAGTCTAGATCACTTAGTGGACCTATAATTTGACTTTCTCAAAAGAGAATATATAAGCTATGAAATGACATGTCTCAGTTCATGATATAGGTAAGCACGATAATATTTGTACATAGTGACCTTGACACAGAAGAGGTTAAATATTTTGTTCTTACATTATCTCCAACGATGTACTGGTTAAATCAGTATCTTCAGAAGATACACTTGAAGAACTATAGAATTCCTAAATCTTTATGCGTCGTAACTGGACATTATAGATACTTCCAACAGTCATAGTAGGATCAATAGTCTGTTGATCTTTAGATTGTGAATATTTCGTTTTAACTAAACCATAATAGTTTGTTCACGCAAATCTAAATTTGTCTCTTCATTTATTGTTAGGGTTGATTAAGGACTATAAGACTATTGAATATCATAAATCTTCAATCAAACGGAAAAGAAATTAATGAACGTTTCAAATTTTATTAGTCTAATCAGTAAATTACAATAAAGACTCATGAAAGATTTATATTACATCAATATGCAAATAAATAATCTTCATGTGGGCATCTCTCCCAACATGAGCTCCACTCATCTTTCACCTCGACACCTACAGTGTTATGAGTATTTTTTTACAGAAGAAATATAGTACATGCATAAAAGCACTAACAGTTTAGCTTTCATTCAAAAAGTTAAAACCTTACAGTGAAGCGTGGAGAGTAAAGACTTGATCAAAGTGTTTTCGGTTCTTGTAGAAAAGGTGTTTAATCCTAACAAAGTGTAAATAAGGGTTATATAGTACTGAAAAAGGCTGGAACATTCTTTGATCAGAAGTACATAACTCGGAACGAGGTAGCGCCGAATAAACAATGAAGTAGGTAATTTGGCGTCAATCGTAGACATAAAAAAGTACATGAGGATATCCTCTAAACAATCCCGAGATACCTTGGCGGACAACATGATTTGACGAAGCAAACAGGCCAACACAAGTACAAAAAAATCTATTCTTTGGTAAAGGTCCAAAACATAATTTTTTAACGAGTCAGTATTCTCCCAAACTCTAAATCATTTTATCATCCAAAAAAAAATAATTAAATGGATATATAAAATTATGTAATGAAGTAACTGACCTTAGATTTGAAGGTGATTTCAACGGATTTGATAGAAAAAATGAGAAGATATGCTTGATTTCGACAAAATTATGTTTTAATAGCCAGAAAAGCATTTTTTTTAAAATCTATTTTTGGTCCAAAAGGTTCATTTTACGTATACTTTGATATATGAGTCTAATATCAGAATATATTGGACAAAAATCGATCTAGAAAATAAAATGTCTATTCGTATAACTAATTGGGATAATAGGTTATATAGCTACTTCAAACTTAAGAATTGCTAAATAGTCAAACTTTTAAAAAAAAATTGTTTATAGCCATAAAAAAAAATAAACCGCTTATAATAAAAATATTACCCCTAAATAAAAAAGCGTAATTAGAAAAAAAAATCAACCGATATTAATACTCACTAACCAATTAAAAAATACACCAATAATGAAGGTTAATAAAAGAAATAGACGGGATTTTAAAACATTTATTTCTCTCATTAATTACCTCAAAATTTGAAACACAACTTCTCGCACTAAAAAAAATTAAATAGTAAGAAACCAATGAAAATAAATATTTAAGTACGTAAATAAACAAAAATTAACGTACCAGACTAAAATATCCCACTTGAAAGATATAACAAAAAATGAATTATTAGATATTTCAAAAGAGCCGCCTTTAAAAAAAATACGTTAAATATATAAGAAGTTTATATCACAGCAAAAATAACGGTTCAAAAAGTAGTTATTAACAACCTAATAAAAAAATTTAAAATTAACGCAAATAAACGAAATGTAATTTTGAACAGCGTAAATTTTTTTTTGAAATAACCACCCAAAAAACAGTTTTTTTATAAACAAAAAAAAATAGTTTTGTAAAAACAATAGTGTTTTATTAATTATCTGAAACGGCACTATTGAAAGTGAAAAAAATAAAATAACTGTCAAGTCATATTGGCTGGCTATATACTTAAAATGCTAAAAGTATGGTTAAATTGCAATAATATTGTTTTCAAGTGCTAATTAGTACGTATGTGTTTTTTTATTCAATTTGAATATGAAGTATAATAGTTTAATTTACGTTTTAGTGTGTTTTTTGTTTATTTTTATTATAAGATTCAAAGCTTTAAGTTGCGTATTGTATTTTCAATCAACGAATTGGCATATTCTGTGCAAATAATATTATATTTGGAATTTAGACATATTATGAATAATATATATGCTTTTGGAATAATATAAAAAATTATTGGGTAAACTTGTAATATATAAAAATAAAGATGGATTGAAATTATATTAATAAACATTAAGTAAACAGAATATACATAATGACTCCGTTTGGCTTAGCTTTGCTTTTAAAAAAAGTGCTTTAACAATTTATTTAAAAAAAAACGGCTATTTTAAAAGATAGATGAGTGTTTGGTAAACTTTTATAAAATAATTGTCATATTTAGTAAAATTTGATTTAGTATTTGGTAAAATATAAATTTATATTTATAAATATTAATGATTTATAAAAAATAGAATTAATAATAACAATAAAATATTTTTGGTACATATAAAATATATTTAAGTGGTTGTCTATTTATTGAAAAAATATATTATAAATTTTGCTGATGTCAAAAAAATTATTTGATAAAAGAATATATAGATAATTAAGAATCAAAAGTAGTGTAGATAAAAATAAATTAATGAAAGAGAAATATAAAAGAAATAAAATACTACGCTTTTGAAAAGCTACAAATTCTAACTTTTGATTTCTTAGTTAAAAAATGTAAAAGCTATTTTTCACTTTAGAAAAAATATATTTTACCAAACGCTTATATATAATTTAGCTTTTAAAAAAAGTGAAAGTTGGCCAAAATAATCTAAGCAAAACGCATCCAATATTTTCTTTGAAAAAAATTGTAAAATAAAGATTAAATATACAGATAAAATATGTGAAGTCGTAAAATATAGATGAAATTTAAAATGCATGATTGAAGATGCTCGTGGAAATAAATTTTGGTGATTGAAGATGCTCGTGGAAATAAATTTTATATTGGAAATAGCGTTGCTCTGAACATTAAATAATAGGTCTAAAGTTAATTTAGACTATAAAGTGTATAGTTAATAGTCTAAAGTTAAGAAAATACTATTTTCGTACAGTGTCCTTTATTCTACACTATAAATGCACACATATGACTATTATTGCTAAGTTTGTAAAAGTTAGTTAAAAACTTAAAAAGACTATTTTGCTTCATTGTCCTTTATTCTATACTACATATGCGTACCTATGGGGGAATGCTAGACTTCATCATAAAATTCTGGTAAATGTATGAGGTTTTATGGCGCAACTAAATATACCGTATAAAAGTATAAATTCTGGTAAATGCTAGACTACATCATTAGTGGTATACTATAATAGTCGTATAAATCTTATTGTTAAAATAAATAAAAGTAAATCATAACATAAAATATATTTGTATGGGGAGAAACTGGGGATTGATACCATTACGTAGTTTTTTAAGGTAAGCTCTCTTTATATACTATTTTTTAAAAATATATCACAAGCCCCGGATATTGCAAATCGTAAATTCTCTTAAAGAAGATTTTATAAAGTAAAAACAAACTGTTTAGGTTTTAAGCGTTGCAGTCAATTGGCATAAATATTGTATAGTAATAACTAACATGGCTGGTACCATTAGTTTGTTGATAGAAAAAGATAAGCGTAGGAATAACGGGAGAGCTACCGAAATGCGTGTCGTATAAAGATTGATAAAAGAAAAAGCCTTCTCGTTATTAAAAGACAGAAACACAGTAACGCATAGATATTAGTGTGCTTAGACACGATGAGATGTAGTGGTAGTTGCGATACATTACGACACGTGGCCTACTTGCTAAACTTTCTACCGACGAAGGTGTTAGGCGAGCGCACCCCTTATCAAGCGTTGAAAGGGAACAACCCTCATCTAAAGCATCTGAAGTTGTTTGGGTGCACCACACATGTGACGACTATGGGACCACAGCTCAAGAAGTTTGATGATCAGAGTCAACCGATGGTGTATCTAGGCATCGAAGAAGGGAGCAAGGCACACGGGTTTTACGACCCCCGACGCGGAAAGTGCATATGAGCAGAGACGCCGTGTTCGAAGATGAGAAGAAGTGGATTGGCACGACGAGAAGGGAGATCCCGAACCAAAACTCGATAGAGTTCATCCTCGGAGAAGAAAATGCGCTCAAGCAAGAAGAGAGAGAGTCACAGCCATGTACAAGCTACTCCCAGTTCGCCTGGAACCAGCTTACCACAAGGCTCACCTAACCCAAGAGATGAGATGATTACCCCGTCTCCAGAGAGAGCAAGTTCAGGAGGAATTAGTTCAGGAGACTCGTCGATCAAGGACGGACCAAGAAGGTTTTATTCATTATCTGAAGTCTATGAAGAAGCGCTAGAGCTTGACATGAGCCAACAAGAGCTACTGCTGATGAGTGCTGATTAACCAGCCAGCTATCGTGAGGCAACCACCGAGAAGGAATGATAGGAAGCGATGAAGAAAGAGTTGGAGTCTATTGAGTATAATCAAACGTGGGAGCTTATCGACCTTCCAACTGGTCACAAGTCCATTGGTCTGAAAGGGGTCTACAAGCTAAAGACGGACTCAGAAGGCCATATCCTCAAGCACAAGGCCAGACTGGTCGCAAAGGGTTACGTGCAGAAGCAGTGAGTAGACTTTGAAGAGGTGTTTGCCCATGTAGCCTGACTCGACACATTGAGGCTGATCTTCGCCCTCGCAGCTCACCGAGGATGGAAAATCCATCAGCTGGATGCACTAGGAGAAAAAAGGCCTTTAGAAGCGACAAAAGTCGCTTCTAAAGGCCAAAAAGTCGCTTCTAAATAGGCTTTAGAAGCGACATTAGAAGCGAATTTGTCGCTTCTAATGTTTCGCTTCTAAAGCCGAGTCACTTCTAATGTTTTGAAGCGACAAAATTAGAAGCGACTAGTCGCTTCTAATGTTTTGGTTAAATATTATTATTATTAATTAAATTTAATAATATTGAAATTTAGTAATGTAAATCAGATTAAACATAAACTAAATATAACTAAAAGCCGGTAGTAATATAATCGAACGTCGACAATGTCTAAAGTCGATAATAACATAAGTTCAACTAATTAGATAACCGAAAGCCGATATGTAAACAAACGTAAATCGATAAGTCTAAAACGTCGAATAAATTACAATCATCATCGTCGTCCTCGTCCTCGTCGTCTTCATCTTGCGCGTCGTCCGCTGGGTCCGTGTGGAGGCTCGTCTGGTTCGGTGTCGGTGGGAGTCGAAGGTCGATCTGGTCTCTGCTGCGAACCCGAAGCGCCTGCATTGTCCGAATCACCTACACTGGGTCCGAACTGGGCCATGTAGAGGTCCAAAGTCGCCCTAAACACGGGAGTCGGAGTGAAGTCTGGGGTCTGGCTCAAACCAGCAGCCATCCCAAACACAGCTCCTTGGAGAGCCGCTAGCTTCTCTTCCATATCAGAGGACGACTTCGAACTCACATTCCCTACGGAAGACGATGAGTTGTCGTGGGCTTGAGCTTCTAGCATGACTGAGCGCGGAATTAGATGCCCAATTCCCGTAGCCCTATCACGTCGCGTCCCGAGGACTTTGCCCATAGCAATCTCCTCCAAAGATGGCAAGTTCACCTCACGTCCTGACTCCCGAGCTTGTTCTTGTAGATCAGCCACCTGAGCTACTATCCGAGCCTACATACACAATAAAAATTAAAGTAATTATTAATAACAACTATAATAAGGTAAATTTAATTAATAACATATATACTTACTGTTGGCAGAGATGCCCACAAGAAGATTGTTTATTTACATATTGATGTAATATATAAATCTTTGTAAAGTCCTTATAAAAAGATTGCTTATTTACATATTGATGTAATATATAAATCTTTGTAATTTGCTGATTAAATTAATAAAAGTTGAAAGGTTCATTCATTCCTTTTTAGTTTGATTGAAGATTTATGATATTCAATAGTCTTATAGTCCTTAATCAAACCTAACAATGTATAAAGAGACAAATGTAGATTTACGTGAACAAAATCTTTGTAGAGAGTTAGGACCTTTGTAGTTCTTCCAGTGTATCTTTCGAAGATACCGAATTGACCAGTGCACCTTTAGAAACAATAGAAGAACAAACCATTTAACATCTTCTATCTCAAGGTCACTACGTATGAATCGCATCATGCTTACCTAAATCCTGAAATGAGACATGTCATTTCATAGCATTAACACTCTCATTTGAGAAAGTCAAATTCTAGGTCCAATGTGTGATCTAGACAAAGCCTATTGGTGAGATATTAAGTTATGAAGATGTCATGAACCAACTTTGTGAAGTTCTCATAGATATGGAATTCATGTACAAGATTGCTGAGATGCAATATATATCACCTCATGATTTATTACTTGGATTGTGAATAAATGAACTGCGCAGTGTCCAAATTTAAGTACCGACTTTATTTGGATGAAACAATGTGACTTGTTAGCTCCTCGTCAATACATTGTTTCTAACTTATTCACAAGTACTAAATGAGTTGAGGAAATAACAACTAGAAGGGTAAAATGGTAATTTTATAAATCCCAACTAGTTGATGATATTCATGAAGGGTAAACATAGATAACATTCAATGGATCCGCTCAATATAATTAAGTTGAACTTGAGTAGAAAATAAATTCATTTGAACCGAGAGATTCTCAGTGTCGACTCTTTAGTGGAGTCAGTTGACATTAAGCTAATACTCGGAAAAATTTTGTGAACTTTTTAGTCCAAGTATAGAAGCTCGAGCTTTGTTCATTTGGATCCATAAGGTCACTATTACAGGTCATTAGAGTAGGATTGTTAAACTAGAAGCTAAGACAAAATAAGTTCAAATGTTGAACTAGATTTTTTCTCGGAAAATGTCTAAAGGGTATTTTTGTCCACATGGACATAAAATGATGTCAAAATAAGATTTTGAATGTTTTCATTTGATGAAAATATAAATTACTTTCTAAAGCCGAAAAGTCGTTTGAGGCATTATGAAATTAATTTCGTTATTTGTGCAATTATAATTCTACGATGGGTATTTAAAGAATTGTGTTAAAAGAAATAAGGAACGATCTAGATGCTCCTCCCCTAGGTAGAGTTCGGCCAAGATAGTGCATCAAGAGGAGAGTTTTATTTCCTTTTTCTTATATGGATAATTACCCTAAAAAAAGGGAAATGAATTTCTTTAAGAAGGAAACAAATGTGCTAAGTGAGGAAACAAATTTCCTCACTAATGCAAGGTATATGGCCGGCCAAACTAAGAGGGAAAGGGGACGGGAAAATCAAATGTTGTTTCACGAATACATTATTCATTCATGAATGAATAATTGACCTTTATAATTTTTCCTTCTCCTATAAATAGAGCCTCACATAGAGATGTGAAGGTTAAGCTTTATTCTTGCTCTCTCCCTCTTTTGGCCGACCCTCTCTCTCTCTCTCTCTAGAAAATACTCTTATTATTTTACACCTAAATCCATACTTGATCTAGAGAATTAGCTTATGATCCAAGAATTGTTCTTGGTTCCTATTGTTTAATTGTGCCCACACACAAATCCTTCTAAACCTCTATAGACTCTTGTAATAGAAACCATAGGTTTCTCGAGTTCAAGATTAGGTGTGAAGGTGACGAGCGAGCCAAGGAAGAGATCTACCTTTTTCAAGACGCTTCAAGATCAAGCTACAAAGAAAGGTTCGTATTCTAGTAATTAAATAATGCTTTTAATATATAACATGTATATGATTTTTCTAGGTTAGTAAAAAATTGTTTTACTTGAAAAAGGAATTTTTAAATTCCGCCATTAATTTAATTAATGTAAAATCACTACTACAATTTAAGAATTCCACAACCCTTTTTTTGGGTAGTGGAAGGATTCCACAACCCTTATTAAGGGTTGTGGAATTCGGGGTTGTGAAATCTTCCACAACCCTTAGACTTTCCTTGTGGATAATCAAATTTCCACAACGGATGTCTAAGGATTGTGGAATATTCAACAACCGATCAATTTTTGCACCATATTATATAATTTTTATTTTTTCGGCGCCGCGGCACCGAGTTTCCACAACGGATCTAAGATTCGTTGTGGAAACATTTCATTTTATTTATGCAGCGCCGCGGCGAAAATTTATTGTCGCCGCGGCGCCGTTATCCATAATATAGTTTTTACTCAAAATATGTGAAATGAACCCACATAATTATATAATACATGCAAAAGGACTTATAACATGCATAAGTAATCTAAAAAACTTCCAAGATCTTATATATATATATATATATATATATATATATATATATATATATATTCCAAATTCATCCGAGATTATATACATTCAAAATCACAAAATGTAATTAATCACATTCAATAAATTTGTGTACATAGTTCATCCGCATTTTGTGTTACCGCTTTATCTTGGAGCGGTCATTGACTTGATGTACGTTCATTGCCCGTCACCAAGATAATCTTTGTGTCCGAGTTGAAAATTGAAAACACCTTATAAACGAAAATCATGAGGAATATTTTAACAAACGCTCAAATTCAAAATACAATCTCAATTTCAACTCAAATTGACTCAAATTCAATCAAGAATTCAAATTATATTTCAAACAAACAAAAATATATGTCACTTTTATCTAAAATGAATTTGAACCAAATCATATCTATACATATTATCAATTCCAAAAACAAAAGTTATATCTCAATATCAACCTAAACTAAATATCAATTTGAAACACACAAAATATCAATCAAAATCTCATCTAAACATATTATCATTTCCAAACACAAAAACTATATCTCCATATCAACTTAAACTAAATATCAATTTCAAGCACACAAAATATCAATCAAAATCTCATCAACATATTACCATTTCCAAACACAAAAACTATATCTCCATATGAACTTAAACTAAATATCAATTTCAACCACACAAAATATAAACAAAATCTCATATAAACATATTATCATTTCCAAATAAACACTTAATAATAATAAATAAATAAAAAACTAACCAATATGATGAGAAGACGTGGAGGGGCGGAGATAACCTTTTGAGGCATAGATAGAGGGCGGAGGGAAAGATAATAATAAGTTTCGTGGGTTTTGAGGGATGGATTTCGTGGGTTTGAGGGTGGGTTTCATGAGTTTTGAGGCGTTAGCATGGGTTTCGTGGGTTTTGAGTGTGAAAAGAAGGAGAGAGAGCGCGGAGTGAAAGAGAGGGTGGAGGGAAAGAGAGGCCGGAAGGAAAAGAGGGTGGAGGGAAAGAAAGGTTAGAGAAAAAGAGAGAGCTTCATGGATTTTGAGGCGTGAGTTTGTCGTAGTGAAAAGCTCGTCGGAAAACGAGAGTGACGGTGGTTGGATATTTATGAGTCGCCGGAGAAGAGAAAATATTAAAAGAGAATAGGTTTTGAGAGAGAATGAGTTTTGAGTGAGAATGAAAAATGAAGAAGAAGACGAAATATAGGTTTTGTGCAAAATTTGGGCGGGATTTCACAAAATTTTGATTTTTTCACGAATTTTAGACATTTCACAACCCTTATGAGAAGCGTTGTGGAAGCGGTGCCGCGGCGACGACAAAATGGGGCCGCGGCGCAACGAAACCCAGATTTTTGGGCCGTGGCTCGGGATGAACGTCGCCGCGGCGACGAAAAAATGGGGCCGCGGCGCCATCAAAATTTTATTAACCAAACAAGTTTCCACAACCCTTTTGGGATCCGTTGTGGAAGCGGTGCCGCGGCGCCGATTTTTTTTTTTTTTTTCAAAATAATTTTTGAGACATTCCACAACCCTTGTGGGAAGGGTTGTGGAAGAGGAGCCGCGACGACGACAAAATGGGGCCGCGGCGCCGTCGTCTTTTTTTTCTTTTGCACAACGGATCTCTATATCCGTTGTGGGACGTGGCGCCGCGGCCTTGATTGGTCATCGCCGCAGCGCCTATCCCACAACACATACAATAAAGGTTGTGGAATATTTTAAAATAAGTAAAATTCTACAACCCTTATAATAAGGGTTGTGGAATGACCTACAATCCACAACGCTCAGGCTAAGGATTGTAGAATAGGTTACATTCCACAACCCTTAACTCAAACAGTTGTAGAATCAACCACATTCCACAACCCTTAGCTACAAGGGTTGTGGAATCTTGGATTCCACAACTTTTACCAATAAGGGTTGTGGAAAGTGGGTTGTAGAATCCAATATTTTTAGTAGTGAATTTTTCTTTAACCCTAGACCTATTCCAACAGCGACATTAGAAGCGACTAGTCGTTTCTAATTCCCCGAGCCATTAATTTTGACAATTAGAAGCGACTAGTCGCTTCTAAAAGTCAAAATATTCATATTTTGGGAAAAATCGGGGTGTTTATGCTAATCGCTTCTAAAGGTAAAAGGTCGCTTCTAATTGCCCCTGTCGCTTCTAAAGGTATATTTTGTAGTAATGATGTCAAATCGGCATTCATTAATGGTGAACTTGAAGAAGAAGTCTACGTTGCTCAGCCGGAAGGCTTCGTCGACAAGACCGCAGAGCATAAGGTGTAAAAGTTGTCAAAAGCTCTTTATGGGTTGCGACAACCACCACGTGCATGGAACACTCGAATCGGCATGAGTATGAAGAGTCTTGGGTTCAAGAAGTCCTCCCAGGAGCAAGCGGTCTACACGAGGAACAAAGAAGAGGAAGCCCTCATCGTCAAGGAGCAAATGCTGACGGAGTTCAAGATGAGCGATCTCGGACTACTCTCATACTACCTCGACATCGATGTCGATAAAAAGAAAGAATGTGTCACGCTGAACCAGATGGCTTACGCGAAGAAAATCCTGAAGCAGTTCAAGATGGCGGATTGCAACTCGATAAAGTAACCGATGGAACCAAAGTTTAAGCTCAGGAAGGATGCAGAAGGAACCCTAGTGGATTCCACGGAATACAGGAGTGTCGTTGGGTGTCTCAGGTACCTAACTCACTCGACCGACATCTCATATGCAGTTGGTATGATTAGTCGTCACATGGAGAAGCCTACTAGTCTACACCAGCAGGCTGTAAAGCACATCCTTCGTTACGTGAAAGGAACGATGAGCTACGGGATCTAATACAGAAGAGTAAGTTGAGCTGAAGAACTGGTCGGTTTTACTGACAGTGACCTATCCGGTGACATCGATGACAGAAAAAATAAGGAGGAATGGCGTTTTATCTCAACGAAAATTTGATCACCTGATAGTTTCAGAAGAAATGAACTGTGGCCGTATCCTCTTGTGAGGCCAAGTTCATGGAAGCAACCGCAGCGGCGTGTCAAACGTTGTGGATCAGAAGTTTGTTGAGCGAGATAAATTGGAAACGAGCAGAAGCCAATATGAATCTATACGTGGACACCATGTCCGCAATCGCATTGATGAAAAATTTGGTGTTTCATGGACGCAGTAAGCACATTGACACTCTTTTTCATTTCATTCGCGAGTGTGGAAAAACGAGAGATCGTCGTGGAATTTGTCACCACCAAAGAGAAATGTGCGGACATACTCACCAAGGCCCTAGCAAGAGTCAAGTTCGCGGAGATGCGAGAATTCTCAGCTTGAAAAACCTCAAACCATGTCAAGCTTACGGAGGAAAATGTGAATATAAATCAGCTTTGACCAAGTAAACTTACTATGCAAGTTTTCACCTCACGATTGTTTTTCAAGCTTGTTTATCAAGCTTCTTCTTTTTGTTTTTTTAATTATTAGGCTTAGCCTTTAGTACCAAATTTGCATTACCTATATAAACTACTAGTGTGTAATTGTAACCAATCTTCCACTTCAATAGAATTCCTACGTTTATACATATTAAAAGAACCATTCCTCTTTATCTCCTACTCCTAACACATTATAATCAAGAGTGTGTTGTGATGTTTTTATTGTTTTTATCGTTTCTTCTTCATTGAGTTTTTGTCAAAGATACAAGCATTTGAAACCAACATGTGTGGCTCGAACCATTACGTAGTTTTTTAAGACATCAAAGAAAGTTTGTAAGGTTTAAAGAGTTGAGATAAATAAAATTCAGATCCATGATTAAGGAAAGTTCTCTTTATATAATATTTTTTAAAAATATACTTGAAGCCCCGGATATTGCAAATCATAAATTTCGTTATAGAAGATTTTATAAAATAAAAAAGATGTTAAGGTTTTAAGGTTTTAAGGCCGAACACTCTTTGACTCGAAGTACACAGTCGGCAAAGAGGTGGCGCCAAGTGAACAATGAAGTAGGTACTTTGGCATCAGACGAAAACAGACAACGTATACGAGAATGTCCTCTATGTTGGGATTGGTGCCCACAAAGGAGAATATTAGACATTTTATTTATTATTTGTAATATTTTGCTGAAACATTAATATTAATAAATAAGCATTATTTTCCTATAGTTTGTGTTTATGTATGTATGCTACGCTCTAAAACTGTCATCAACGAAAAGAGAGTTAAATACATATTTGACATGATAACCCCTTATGACTAGTTTAAACCATTTGTTCGCAATCTTAAGACCGATTGAGCATTCGAGTCTAAGTAACGATTGTTTGAATGAATCATGATATCTTATCATGTGATATAGAAAGTTGTGACTCTATGATTTCATTCTTGATATCTTATAGAAGATATTGAACAAGACCTAGTGATTCTATGAAAGCTCGATATAAAACCGTTTAATCTAGAAGCTCCAAGATTACGTACGAGAGGTACTTCGATAACTACCTTAATCCTGAGGTGAGTGCATAGTCGATGCTACACTTTATGTCATTTGATTTTTCAATGGGCTATGGCCATGTAATGGCTGCATCTGACCCGACGGTTGGTGACATAATGTTGTAGTGTTGGATTATGCGATTCACAGATATGGAATTTGTGTACACATAATGAAAGTCATTGTATCACACTATGGTTTGTTACGAGATAGAGAATGAATTAATCTGGCCAGATAATCATTGAATATGAGATTCCTTGATTAAAACATGTGACATGTATTGACGTCTCACTTTATGTTTTTCTCATTCACAAGTAACAAACGAGTTAGTGAAATAATAACTCTAGGGGTAAAACGGTAATTTTACATTCCCCGGACTTACTGATACACACGAAGGGTATTTTGGTAAAGTACACCGTGGATTGAGTACAGAAAGTTCTGTGACTTCAAACGGAAAAATATGCGTGCATGAACTTAGAGATTTTCAATATTGGTCCTTTAGTGGAGTCGACCATTATTAAGAATTATAAGCCGGAAATAATTTGTGAATTATTGAGTCTGTGCTTTATTCTCAAGCTTCATTCATGTGGGTCCATAAGGTCTCAATGATGCACATTTAGAAGAGATTAATTGAACGCAATAAATTGATTTACTCATAAAATACAAATTGTGATTTGTATAGAGAAATTTATTTTCCAAGCGAATTAATGAATAATGTGTTATTCATTAATTATTGATTTTGTGAATTAAAGAACTTTATTATTGTAATAATAATTTTCTTGAGAATTCATAATAACAATATTAGAAAATAAAACGTTTCTCGTTTTATGTTATTCGATAATCATGAAACAATTTAATAACAAGTTATTAAATAGATGAGAGTTCTAAATTAAGTCGAATTTGGAAATTAAATCAAGGCAATTTGGGAAATAAAATTGAGAAACGAGTAGGACATAGGGGCCGGCCATTAACATGGTTTTGGGCTGAATATTGATTCAACAAAAGCCCACATGAAAGCCCATTAACAATGTCTATAAATAAAGGGTTTGAGGAAACCCTAGGTCAGGCTTGCTCTCTCTCTCTCTCTTCCCCTCCCTCTTGGCCGACCACCCTATCACCCGAGAGGACGAAAAATTGCTTTTCTTGTTTTCTCGTGTGCGTTTATCTGAGCCCACACTCATCTTCTCGTTTTTCTTCTTGTGTTATCGTTGAATCAATTTGTGGTTGTTTGGTCCATTTTCGTTTTCTGAAAATCTGACCTCCGAACCAAAGATTCGATGAATCCGACGAATCTGAGTCCGTAAACTCAGATCTCTCTTCGAACCCATTTAAGTCAGTTCGTTTCTGACGCAACGCAAAAAACGGCGTTCCGATCCGAGCTTCCATGAGCTCTCAGCGTCGTCACGAAGTTTCGCCTGCGATCTGCCTCCGCCCATCCGCGCGAACCTGCGCTTGACTCCGCCCGACCGCCCCTCTGCGTGTCCCAGCAGCCTACCGCCTTTGTTCAGCCGAGCCTGCCTCTGCCCAGGACGCTGCCGACATCCCCGCTGTTCCTCCGCTTGAGCCCAGAGGTGCCTGCCCCTCTCAGCCGCTCCGGGGTCTCCTAGGGCCGCTGCCTTCTGCGTCGGACGAGTCCAGCCGCTGCCGCCCGTTCCTAGCCTGCCGAGGACCTCGCGCCATTTGCTGCCAGCTTCCCGGACCAGCCCCAAGGACGCGCCTGCTTGCCGCCTTCGCTGCCCGTGTTGACGAGCCGAGGAAGTCTCTTGCAAACCCGGAATTGGAGAAGCTTGAAAATTCTCGCATCGAACTCGTTTTCAATTCCTCGACTGAGTTATTTATAACTCGACGATGTAAGTTTCGATAATCTTAAATACTCTTAATTAATATAATTGTTATGATTGTTTGGAGTGTTTGATTTTATTGAAATAACATGTTTAGAATTAAATTGTTAATTAACATGCTTATAATTTTAATGCCAATAGGTTGTTAGATATTAAATAGTTTAATATGATAGATCGTTTTTATTATTAATTACGCACGTAATTAGTTATGTTTAATAATAATTTACTTAAATCGTTAAGTAATTTCCAACATTCTAAACAAGTCCAAGAAACCTTGGAGAACAATAGGATTTGGCGAAGTAAACAGGTTAACACAAGTATTAAAAAACATATTCTTTGGTACAAGTACAAAACCTGATTCTTTAACGGATTGATCTTCTCTCAAACTCTAAATCGTTTAATCATCAAAAGGTATATAAGTGGATAGATAAAACTATGTAAATGAAGTAACTTACCCTAGATTTACTTGACATATTTGAAAGTGATTCCAACGAATTTGAGAGAGAAAATGAAAAAATATAATGAAATTATTTTGGACACTAATCGATCTAGAAAATTAAATCTCTATATTAGTACGTATGTATGTTGTATTTATTTTTATTATCAATTATAATGGTTTAACTTATGTTTTAGTGTGTTTTTAGTTTATTTTTATTATAAGATTCAAAGCTATAAGTTGCGTATTATAATTTTAATCAACGAATTGTCATATTTTGTGCAAATAGTATTATTTTTTTTGCAATTTAGACATATTATGAATAATATAAAAAAATTATTGGGTAAACTTGTAATATATAAAAATAAAGATGGGTTGAATTATAATAATAAATATTACAGTAAATGGACTATACATAATATTTTCTTTGAAAAATAAAGATTAAATATACAGATAAAATATGTGAAGACGTAAAATATAGATGAAATTTGAAAATGCATTAGAGATGCTCTTATTGACTGTGATTGAAGATGCTCTTGTTGAGTGTAAATAAATTTTATATTGGAAATAGTGTTGCTCTGAGCATTAATTAATAGGTCTATTGGGTATTAATTTAGACTACAAAGTTTATAGTTAGTTTCTAATAGTCTAAAGGTTACAGTTATCTTGCGATAGTTAAAAACTTAAAAAGACTATTTGCTTCATTATAAAGACTATTTGCAATAATTTATATACTATATATGCGTACCTATGGGGAAATGGTAGACTTCATCATAAAATTCTGGTTTACGTATGAGGTTTTGAGGTCCAACTAAATATACCAATTAGTGGTAAACTATGATACACGTATAAATCTTAGTGTTAAACATAAATAAAAGTAAATTCACAATATGAATAGATTTGTATGGGGAGAAACTGGGGATTGACCGTGGCTCGAACCATTACGTAGTTCTTTAAGACATCAAAGAAAGTTTGCGAGGCTTAAAGAGTCGAGATAAATAAAATTCAGATCCATGATTAAGGAAAGCTATCTTAATATGTTATGTTTTTATAAAATATACTAGAAGCCCCGGATATTGCAAATCATAAATTCCGTTAAAGAAGATTTTATAAAATAAAAAGAAAATGTTTAGGTTTTAAGCGTTGCAGTCAATTGGCATAAATATTGTATAGTAATAACTAACATGGCTGGTACCATTAGTTTGTTGATAGAAAAAGATAAGCGTATGAATAACGGGAGAGCTACCGAAATGCGTGTCGTATAAAGATTGATAAAAGAAAAAGCCTTCTCGTTATTAAAAGACAGAAACACAGTAACGCATAGATATTAGTGTGCGTAGACACGATGAGATGTAGTGGTAGTAGCGATACATTGGTTTATTAAAAAAAAGTGGAGAAGACAGTAAAAGTAGTGATTACTGGACAACGGGAGCGAGAGCAAAGGCACCAGTTGTGAAGACACGGAGAAAGGAACCAATGATTGGAATAAGCTGGGTAATGGGAATGACGGGGGCTTGGAGAGCTTGGCCGACACGGATAGGAGCGCAGCCGGCGACGGACGAGGATGCAATGACGCGGCAGCGTGTTGGGTCGACGAGGGTCGCATTAGCCCCGTTGACGGTGATTGTGAAGAAGCCTGAATTGCTGGTCATGACCGGTCGGACCAAGGCTGTCCGGCCGCCATCGCAGGACAGAGTTACATTGACCGCCATCATCGGCCGCGGCACGATGGAGAACGAGCACCTCAGGACGCCGAACACCGTCACGTTTGATGGAACTCGTCTGGGGATTGTTGGCAGTGAAGGAAATCCTGGTAGCGTTGGCAGTGAAGGAACTCTAGGGATTGTTGGCAGTGAAGGAACTCCCGGTGTCGTTGGTACTGAAGGAACTCCCGGTATCGTTGGTACTGAAGGAAATCCCGGTATCGTTGGCAGTCCAGAGAACTGGCAGTTGGCCACCCAGCTTGATGTTGACGCCACCAATACCAGGGCGATCACAGCGATCGGCATGTTCTTAGGGTTTCCCATGCTTTGACTTGATCACACTAAACCCTCGGATAGACTGAGCTCACAGCTTGTTTTTTCTGTTTGCTCTTGCTTTGTGGTGATCATCTCTACTCCGATACCCTTTGCATTTATAGGCTTCCGAAAGATTCCCTTATTGGATTATATTCAACACCACTTGCTCTACGTACTTAATTCAAAAATGTGGCCATGCATATACATTAGGTAACGAGGACTCTGGAGCACAAATAAATAAATTGTCAAGCATGACAAATGCGACTCCTATTGCTTCCAATTCCATTAAATGTATATGCTACGCCTCCCTTCCATGGCTGTTCCCCATTCTACTACCTTATGCCCGCCCTGCTGCGTATCAAAACTGTATCTACACTCTGTAACTCTGTTGTTTTTTCTTCATCTTCATTTTTTGTATATTGTTCACATTACGATTTGATTTTAAAATCTGCAAACAAAAATTGTTAAAAAGATCTACAAAGTCATATTTTTTTGACAAATATGACTTTTCATTTTTACTAAACATTTCTATAGAGTTCAATATGGTTGTTAAGTCTTTTTTTTGGATTAAAATTTACAGACGCATGGCGAGAGCGAGCTCGATTACGCGTCGTCGAGGGTGTGAAACTAGTTATGAGATTTTTGTCGTATAAAGTGAAGAACAAGGGAATTGGTTTCCCGAACTCTTGAACACTTTTATAGAGAGAAATCAATTTTGCTTGAAAGCCGTGGAGTATGAAAGGGAGTGAATCTTCCCTCTTCTAATCTAGAGAAATTGGAAGATAATTATTCATCTTTAGGGTGAATTGTTTGTAGTGTTTTTGAGTTTGATCCTTTTTTGTCTTTGATCCCTTATTATGTTTTGGTTTCGGGTGCGAGGCGTCATGGATCATGTAATTGCATATGGCTGAAACTCGGACATGTTCGAGCTGAGACATGTTGCTCTTACATGTTAGAATGACATGTTAGGATTTGGAGTGGCATGTTGGGGTTTGGAGGTTTAAACTCGGACATGTTGCTTTTACATGTTAGGATTCGGTACTATAAACTCGGACGTGTTGGAGCTGGGACATGTTACTCTTACATGTTAGGATGACATGTTAGGATTTGAAGTGACATGTTGGGGTTTGGAGATCCAACATTTTAATATAACGTGTTAGAATGACATGTTAAAATGACATGTTAGAATGACATGTTAGGACGACATATACGATTTTATCGTGTTGTGATTTTAACATGCTGGGGCATGTACGTGTTGAATGTTAAGCATATTAGAGTTTTGAGCATGGCTATGATATGGAACAAGTCCTTGTTTTCTGCCAGCGTGATGCTAGGCGAGAACCCAATGGCGCACCCTTTTTCTATTTGAAGCCCTTATACCATGTGGCGAGGGGGCAACGAAGTTGTGCCTGAGAATTTGGGATGATTTGATGCCTTAAAATCTCTCAACGAGCGTTGAGGCGGCTCCTCAGGTATACATGCGGCTCTAGGCGTCTAGGAAATCTGGTGTGTCGAGGTGGTGAAAACATCTTTGTGCTCCCACCGTCGGCGACCTTCATCTTCATGTTCTCGTCTTGAAAGATATTGTACTCTTCATGGTGTTGGCGTAGATATCTTTTTTACCTAATGGTCATCTGCTCTTGTTGACACAATCGTATGTCATCTAACATGTCTAGGTCAAACATGTATGGATCAGACTTGTCACCACAATCATTTTTGTTTAGGGCATATCCTTATTAAGTTCCAATCTTGGCAGAGTGGGGTTGCGACCTTATATTTACTTGTCCTTCCCCTCGATGGGCTTTTGAGTGCTGGGGTACTTGTTCTCGTTCTTGAACGATCATGCACCATGCATGTTGTTGGAGCACATGTCTTCGTTGCTAGATGGTGATTTTCCCCTGTTGGCGCTGGCGTCTGCAGTCTAACGTGTCAGGGTCATACATGTAACAATGTTCATTTTTTCGTGCTACCCCCTGACATGCTCGTGGATCTGTTCTCTTGTTGCTCACTCTAGCTGTTTTTTTTTTGTGGTCTTCTACCTCAGCTGACGCAAGCGTTCCTAGTCCGCCATGTTTGGGTTAGACATGTCTATGTCTGACATGTTGCCATGATCATTGTTGTTGGGATGCTCTTAACATGTCCCTATTCTTAAGGCGCTCCATCTGGTCGTCTCGTTTGATGTGTATCAAGCCAACGACATTCGGGTTAGTTGCTAGTATGACGTTCACAGACGGGTTGGCGCTTGTTGGTGATGTTCTTTGTGTTTGTTTATGTCTCGCCTGCATTTGTGCTTGTTTATGGAGCGCGATGCTCTCAGCTTCCGATCGGATGACGGTCACAATGGCGGTCACATGGTACGACGTTCGTAGACGGGTCGGCGCTTGCTAGTGATGTTCTTTGTGTTTGTATTTGTCTCGCCTGCACTTGTGCTCGTTTTTGCAGCGCAACGCTCTCAGCTTGTTGTAGGATGACATTCTCAATGGCGGTCGCATGGTTCGAAATTTGTAGACAGGTCGACGCTTGCTGGTACCCTGTTGTAATATAAATATTTGATGGACATACAAACTTATTAGTGATTAAGTAGTGAAGATTTTGCAGGTGGAGAGCCTGCATATGTATATTTTCGGGACCCCCTCCTTCTAGCGCCAAAATGTTAAGTCATTTTTTAGATTAACATTTACAGACGCGTGACGGGAGCGAGCTCGATCACGCGTCATTAAGTCTGTGAGACTAGTTAAGAGATTTTTCTCGTATGACGTGAAGAACAAGGGAATTGATTTCCCAAACTCTTGAACACTTTTATAGAGAGAAAGAAATTTGTCTTGGAAGCCGTTGAGTATGAAAGGGGGTGAATATTTCCTCTTCCAATCTAGATAGATTGGAAGATAATTATTCCTCTTTTGGGTGAAGTGTTTGTAGAGTTTTTTGAGTTTGATCCTTTTGTGTCTTTGATTCTGTTCCAAGACATGTTTTTATGGGAAAGATGGTTGTGGAGAGAATTTAGTATAGTTTTTCTAGTGACAGAATTGGATCCCTTTTTGTGTTTTGGTTTCAGGTATATATAGGGGATGACTAGTCGTTTGGGTAGGTTTGTAAGTTTTCCAGGCGAAGCATCATAGGTCATGTAATTGCATATGGCTGAAACTCGGATATGTTCGACATGTTGCTCCTACAAGTTAGGATGACATGTTAGGATTTGTAGTGCCATGTTGGGGTTAGGAGCTCTAAACTCAGACATGTTGCTTTTACATGTTAGGATGACATGATAGGATTCAGAGCTCTAAACTCGGACGTGTTGGAGCTAGGACATGTAACTCTTACATGTTAGAATTTGAAGTGACATGTTGGGGTTTGGAGATCCAACATGTTAGTATAGCATGTTAGAATGACGTGTTAAAATGACATGTTAGAATTTGAAGTGACATGTTGGGGTTTGGAGATCCAACATGTTAGTGTAACTTGTTAGAATGACATGTTAAAATGACATGTTAGAATGACATGTTAGGACGACATATACGATTTTATCATGTTGGGATTCTAACATGTTCGGGCCTTTACATGTTGGATGTTAAGCATATTAGAGTTTCGGGCATGGCTACGATTTGTTCTAGTTTGGCTCATTGTTCGGGGTGGACCGTTATATATTTGCCATCTATAGGAGCAAAATTAGGCTGAGTTCCAAGTATGTTTTTTTTTGGAAAAAAAGACTCAACTTGGAGCTCGGGAAGAGAGAGAAAATAAAAATCTCTACTATACCCTCATGCTTAATATCTTCTCTCTCCTCTTCCTCTTTCCTAATCTAACTCGTCTCTCTCCTATCACCTCGTAATCTCTGTCAATGACTAAACTTCGTAATCTCCGTCAATGCTTATACCCATAAATAATATTTTCTCTAGTCATTTCCGTCAATGGCTATACCCAGAAATCATATATTTCCTCTCTCAGAAATCATATATTTCCTCTCAGCCGGGCAAATTAATCGTTGTCAATGGCATATCCAGAAACTCATTTCCCACCCGCATCTTACAAAACTCAGAACATAAATATCCAGAAGTTTTTGCGTTTCGAGTATCGTACAAAACCTCGAACATAAAAATTTAGAAGTTTTGGCGTTTCGAGTCTCACCCAATTCAGCAAACAAAGTTCGGGTAAATTTTTCTTTTTCATATAACCCGGATTTCTATCAAAAATTTGTAGTAACCACAAAATTTTGACTGATAGTGATATGCTTTGTAAACGAAACATAAGATTTCAAACCAGAAAGACCTGATATTAAGTTTCGTCACAATGTTGTATCGAACTCTTAAGTGGTCGCGTACATTATCGTGAATGAATTTATTTGAAATATATTGTATAAACATTGATATTTTACTATTGAGTGAGTGTTGAAAAGATCAGTATTGTATGATGAGGAGGCACAAATTTATTTAAATTATTTTGTATTCATAGTGATAGTTTACAATACAGTTTTATGAAATGAAAGAAAAAAATTAGAATAGTCGTAGGTAAATGATTTTTTTTTTAATATTTCGTTACGACTTGGTGAAGGAAAAGTGTGATTCCTAGACCAACTGTCGTCATGAAATTTAGAATTTCGTGACGACTTCGTCACAAAAATGTTAAAATGTCATCACGAAACTGTCAAAATGTTGTCACGAATTTCTTGACTTGGTCACGAAATATTATGTTTTCCCACCAAATCGTGCGGGATCGACATAGATTTAGTTCATATACATTTAAGAACCTCATATACGACATTTTAATCAATTTCAAAATTAGTAAATAAGCAACGAACTCATATTTTCATCTAAAAAAAATAAAGACGACCATTGTACGTGATGTAGTAATAGATCATTAGTATTAATACCTATGAAAACTAAATATTACTTTTTTATTTTTATTTTAATGAATTTTTTTTTGTTTGGTTTGGTTTGGTTTGTTTTGTTAATGTGGTACTCCTTGGTAACTAACTACCAAACAAAAAATCAACGTGATGACATATTACGGAACAAGTATGAATATATGGTACATTATATATATTTTATCATCCAATTAGATGTTGGAAAGATCAATATTGGGTAAGAACCCGATCTATGTAGCTAAATGTCGTAGGGAATTATATTTTAATATTTCGTGACAACATTTTGACGATTTTGTGACAACTTGGTCACAGGATTTTGTGATTTCGTGACAAACTGTCATTACAAAATTTAGAATTTCGTGATGAAGACGTCATGAAATTGTTAAAATGGTATCATAACAATATAAAAATACCTTCCTTTTATAATCACCATATTGTGCAAGTTGTCCCTTACATTTAATACATTTTTATCTACAATGGTAACATAAATATTACATTTATACAAGATGGTTGGGTTTACATTGATGGATCTCCCTTTAAAATAAATAAGGTAGGTGTATCTAGTGTCAACTTCGTCACCCACTAATTGATATGACAATTAATATATAATTGGTGTTCCCCATATATTGCGGATTCATTTCAAGGAGTATAAAAAATCATCTTACCAACAAGCTATTATTGTTCCTTCTGTAAGATTTTACAATATGGATGTCTATACACAGAATGTTTTGAAACAAATTGAAGAAAACACTATCAAAGTTCAAAAGTATATGTTGTCGCTTGTTTTCGGACAACGATTTAGGAACCCAAAACGGTTCGACCCAAGGCCAGACCAAGTGATCGCGTTCGGGTTCTAGCGTGTCGGACTCGGTATCCCGAGTTGTCCCTTAGCCGTCAATGAGGTTCGCTCCATGCAAGTACCTGAAACGTAACGAAGTCAAGTGAACTACAAAGGAGAAACAGAGGGGGTGCCTCTGTTTACATCTCCGACGCTCAACATTAGTAGGATTGAGGTGGATAAAAGGTTAGGAGTTTAGAGGGTTAAGGTTTGAGAGAAACGAGTGAAGCACGAGTTCAACAGCGTTTCATTACTCAACTTTTGTTTACCTGTTCTCGGGAATCGTGCCCCATATTTATAAGATATGTATTGGGAGCATCGAAGACCTCTTCGACCGAGTGAAGAGATTTTGGGGCGGCCTTTGGCCGGAGGAGAGGCCTCAACCAGCCCTTGGCCGAGGGAAGGGGGAGCTTCGGCCTCCCCTTAGCCGAGTGAAGCTTCGGCCTCCCCTTGGCCGAGGGAAGGGGGAGCTTCGGCCTCCCCTTGGCCGAGGGAAGGGGGAGCTTCAGCCTTCCCTTGGCCGAGGGAACCTCCTTGGGCCTCCCTTTGGCCGGGGGAAAGCCTCACTCGGCCCCTGGCCGAACGAATATGCCCCTGGCTACCTCGCGTCCTTTCGGTGTTTCCGTTGAACCGTCGTGTCTTTTAGTGCCCACAACACTAGCCCCCCGAGTTTGCCATTCGGTGTAGACTGTGTGGTAAACTCAATCTAGCGCCGCTCTATGTCGTCCCGTTAAGCAGCCTTAATTCATCATTAGTATCAAGTACGTTTGTTGTTTCGTCAATTTCCCGTGATGTGTGCCACTTGTTGGGGGGAAAGTTGTTTAATTGTTTTTGTTTTTTGTTACTTCCAGGATCAATGATCTAATCCGCCGACGTGATCATTTGGAGCTCGCAATTTTTCAGCACGGGGGACGGCTGAGAACGTCACAGGCATGATGCGTCAAAATCAGCGGTCCGGTCCGCGGACGCGATCCCTTCGAGCCACTGTATTTTGGAGTGCGAGGTGGGTCTTGTGCGAGAGCGTCGCACCGAGATCAACGACGTATCGGGATTGGCGGACCGGTGCGGGGATGCGATCCCGTGGAGCTCGCTGCCTTTCGGCATGCGAGGAGATTGTCGTGCGAGAGCGTCGCACGAATGATGCGTCAAAATTAACGACGCGTCGGGATTGGCGGTCCGGTGCGCGGATGCAATCCCTTGGAGCCCGTTGCCTTTCGGCAGGCGAGGAGATCGTCGTGCGAGAGCGTCACACGAATGACACGTCGAGATTAACGACACGTCGAGATTGACGGTCCGGTGCGCGGATGCAATCCCTTGGAGCCCGTTGCCTTTCGGCGGGCGAGGAGATCGTCGTGCGAGAGCGTTGCACGAATGACAAGTCGAGAATAACGACGCGTTGGGATTGGCGGTCATGTGCGCGGATGCAATCCCTTGGAGCCCGTTGCCTTTCGGCGGGCGAGGAGATCGTCGTGCGAGAGCGTCGCACGAATGACACGTCGAGAATAACGACGCGTCGGGATTGGAGGTCCGGTGCGCGAATGCGATCCCGTGGAGCTTGCTGCCTTTCGGCATGCGAGGAGATTGTCGTGCGAGAGTATCGCACGAATGATGCGTCGAGATTAACGACGCGTCGGGATTGGCGGTCCGGTGCGCGGATGCGATCCCGTGGAGCTTGCTGCCTTTCGGCATGCGAGGAGATTGTCATGCGAGAGTATCGCACGAATGATGCGTCAAGATTAACGACGCGTCGGGATTGGCGGTCCGGTGCGCGGACGCAATCCCTTGGAGCTCGCTGCCTTTCGGCAGCGAGGAGATTGTCGTACGAGAGTGTCGCACGAATGATGCGTCGAAATTAATGACGCGTCGGGATTGGGGACGCGATCCCTTTGGAGCTCGCTATCTTTCAGCTTGCGAGCTGGGTGATGTGCGAGCAGCGCATAACTAACCCATATCCCCCCGAGCTTCTTAAGGTCTCGAAGAGGGATTTTTAGAAATTAATTCCATATACGCCGACGGCTGGTCGATTGAGGGTTGGCCGGCCTACAATGATGTTATAAGCCGACGGCTGGTCGACGACCAGTAAGGGTATGACATGGGTGGCCTCGAGCCCTCCCAACGTCCCAAAAGTGACAGGGAGGTCGATGACGCCCTCTGTCATGACCCTTTCGCCAGAAAATCCGAAGAGTGGGGTTGCGACCGGAGTCGATTTCAACCCGGTCAACTTCATCCTGTCCAAAGTTGACTTGAAGATGATGTCGGCGGAGCTCCCGTTTTCGATAAGAATTCTTCGGACAAGGTTATTCACGATCGGGGCCGAGACCACTATCGCATCGTTATGGGGGTGCATGCGAGGAAATTGTCCTGTGAAGAACATGGACTCGAATTCATTCGGAGGCGGGGCCTAGTAGGTGTGGTTGATATGATGCTCGGCCGCCCCGTGAGAGGTTTCTCGAGCGTATCGCTTTCTCTGGGTAGATGAATCTCCACAGCCCGGACCACCCAAGATGGAGCCAACGATGTGCAATGATCGTTGCGGAACCTTTTCTCTCTTGGCGCCCTCGTCCATTCTCTGTCGCCGTTGAACCCAGAGTTCGGAGTACATACTCTTTTAGCTTCCCATCCTGTATGAGGGCCTCGATTTGTCTTTTGAGTTGGTAGCACTCAGAAGTTTTATGGCCGTGATCCTGATGGTACTAACAAAACTTGCTTCGATCTCGCTTTGCCGGATCTTTTGTGAGTGGGGTTGGGCTACCCAATTTGTCGCGATGTAACGCCAATATTCGCTCTTGGGGGCTATTCAACGGAGTGAAGGTCGAGAACTTTTGAAAATTGTCGGGGCGTGGCGGTCCGGCCCCTGAGAAAGATCGGTCGCTGAGGTCCTGTTGTCCTTTGTTCCTTCTCTTTCGAGGATCGGAATAATCCTTCTCGTGGTCCACTAACCGGCGGCCATGTTGCCCACTAGCCTTTTGACCATCTCGGCCTTCCAAGTAGTCGTCAACTCCCATGAATGTGCGAGCCCGCGCTATTTGCTCTGCCATGTCTCTTGGGACCTTTCCGACGATCGACTTCAGGAAGTCGCTCGTGCGAATTCCTTCAGTGATTTTCGTGATCGTGTCTTTGTCGTCGAATCCTTCGACTTTATGCGACTCTTCGGTGAAACGCGCAAGATATTGCCTTACAGTTTCATCCCTACTTTGCCGGATTGATAAGAGATGAGTTTTTGATTTTTTCTGCATCACGAGAGTGGCGAAGCGGGCGAGGAAAGTTTCCCTCAGAGCCCTGAAAGAAGGAATGCTCCCTGGCTTCAAGCTCCTAAACCACTCGAATGCCGTTCCGGAGAGGGTCAAACTAAAGGCCTGACATAGAGTCGCATCTGATTGCCCTTGCATTGACATCCACGTTTCGTAATATTGGATGTGAAAATGAGGGTCTGTGCGCCCATCGTATGGAGGAATTGAAGGCAATTTGAAATTTCCCCCACAAGATTGTGCCAAGATCTGGGCGGAAAAAGGGGAGTAGGATTCTTCAGCTCCTCTGTAGGGCCGCGGTCTCCCCGACTCTCTCATCTCGATGATTTGATTCTGGAGGCTTTGGATCATCGTCACCATATCGAGTCCGTCGGCGGGGCTGGCCGCCGGTGCCAGGGGAGTAATGTGATGCCGCTCATTAGACGCCTGATCGGCCGCATTGGTTCTTGGGCGACCAAGCGTGATGGCCGGCAATACGTCTCTTTGAGAGTTCAACCTCTGGCGGAGGTCTTCGCCCCTAGAGTTCCTCTGAGCTGTGAGATGTTCCCTGAGATCCGCGTCGGGGACCCGACGAGGCGAATCCGGTCGGCGCCGAAATGTCCTTCGAGTTCCCCGACTGTCCACCCCTTCATCACGCCGGGTGCTTCTATGCTCAAACCGCAGTCGCGATCGACCACCCAGAGATGTTGAGGACGATGCGCCTCCGAATTGTGGACTTGGCGGTCGAATCGACGGTGGTTGGTGTGAAGGTGGCCTTGCGCACGTTTCCCGACTAGGGCGAGGAGTTACCTCGTCCGTTCGAGATTTCCCCACGTATTTGAAGTCGGAGCCATCCCGGAAAGAACTTTTGTCAATTTCATATCCGAGGAGGTCGGCGATGAGCGAATTGTCCACACCCGGTCGATCCAGAATTTCCGCGAGTCGTCGAGCTGTATCCTCTCGGAGAGCGACGTCGGGATCATCCCTCGAGCCTCGGGACCCATTCTCGTTCTCACGAGGTTGATCGCCGAGTCGGTGGGAGAGGCTTTGAAGGCCATATCTGGCGTTCATCGCCCGGGTGCCGGTAGATGCAACAGGAATCTGGCTCATTTTATAGGAGGTTGCTGATGGGGAACAAGGCTGGCTTCGCCGGAAAGCAAGAGTACTTAGCCAAACTGAACGGTTCCCCTCCTTCTAGCGCCAAAATGTTGTCGCTCGTTTTCGGACAACGATTTAGAGTGTTGTGGGCACTAAAAGACACGACGGTTCAACGGAAACACCGAAAGGACGCGAGGTCGCCCTAGCCGGCGCCCAGGGCATATTCGTTCGGCCAGTGGCCGAGTGAGGCTTTCCCACGGCCAAAGCTCCCCCTTCACCCGGCCAAAGGGAGGCCCAAGGAGGTTCCCTCGGCCAAGGGGAGGCCGAAGCTCCCCCTTTTCTCGGCCAAGGGGAGGCCGAAGCTTCACTCGGCCAAGGGGAGGCTGAAGCTCCCCCTTCCCTCGGCCAAGGGGAGGCCGAAGCTCCCCTTTCACTCGGCCAAGGGGAGGCCGAAGCTCCCCCTTCCCTCGGCCAAGGGGAGGCCGAAGCTTCACTCGGCCAAGGGGAGGCCGAAGCTCCCCCTTCCCTCGGCCAAGGGCTAGTTGAGGCCTCTCCTCCGGCCAAAGGCCGCCCCAAAATCTCTTCACTCGGTCGAAGAGGTCTTCCATGCTCCCAATACGTATCTTATAAATATAGGGCACGATTCCCGAGAACAGGTAAACAAAAACTTGAGTACTGAAACGCTGCTGAACTCGTGCTTCACTCGTTTCTCTCAAACCTCAACCCTCTAAACTCCTAACCTTTTATCCACCTCAATCCTACTAACGTTGAGCTTCGGAGAGGTAAACAGAGGCACCCCCTCTGTTTCTCCTTTGTAGTTCACTTGACTTCGTTACATTTCATGTACTTGCATGGAGCGAACCTCATTGACGGCTACGGGACAACTCAGGATACCGAGTCCGACACGCTAGAACCCGAATGCGATCACTTGGGTCTGGCCTTGGGTCGAACCATTTTGGGTTCCTAAATCGTTGTCCGAAAACAAGCGACAACAGTATATTAGTTGGACTTGTCCGTTTTGTAAGAAAAGTAAAAACAACGCTTATGCGTACCAGGGGTTAGTAGAACATGCTTTGGAATTTACATGTGGATCTCGCGAAAGAGACCCAACTCAAGTGGCCAATCACACTGCACTGCAAATCTATTTGATTAACAACTCTAAGAAGAACGTAAGTATTGATTAATTCATATTGTATATAATATATTCGCGTATCATGTTGCCTAATACTTGTTAACGGTTGGAGCACTGGTTTGTTGGTTAAGTATGCTTTAGTTTCTATAAGTCTTGACTGTTGAATATTATTTTAATATATTTTACATATTCGAACTACTTATGTTTTATTATTTATATTAGATGTATCTATCTGTGTAGTTTGTAATCAAAATTTCTTGACAATAACGTGTTATCGTGACGACATTGTCACAAAATCCTGACTTATACAATATTGCTAAAACATTTAAATGGTAAAAATGAGTAAAACGTAATTTCAGTACAAAATTAGTATGTGAATATTATAATACATCCCAAAAAATCAGTAGGACATGCATACAAAAGAGTCTAGCTAATGGTATATATAAGTAACATGTATAGGTTAATCATGTTATGTGACACTACAAATGTCACCCAAAAATCAATATTGTTCGTTCACGACTAAACCGATTATTCGCGGTTTAAGACCTTCATCGCACCATGCTTTACGAGTTCAATCGTGAGCTTCCTCCGATGGTTTTCAAAAATTTCAGCGGAATGTTGTGTATAAGGTACTCTGTCACCTTAATACAAAATATTCCACAATCTCTCCTAAAAAAGTATGTACATTTAGTAAAAGATTTAGCATAGATTAAATAAGAAACTATAATTCTTACCCATTGCTTTGTTGCGGACTATCCGCACATGACAACGAAAATGGAGAAAAAAAATTGTTGGCCATACCAAGAACGTTGAGAACATGGGGAAGAAAGAAGCAAATGGAAAAATTTCTACTCTCCGGTGCCAAAACGATGCGCTCATCGAGTCGTAAGCCATGATATGTCGCCGACGAAAATCGATGACGAAAAGGATTCATCGAGCTGATGTGTGTACGGGCATGTACACTTTCCCCTCATCCGACCACAATATCAGCATCAAATCTTCATTACCATCTCCTAGTATGTGATCCAGTAAATGAATATGCTTGGACCCGTTTAATAAGCATTTGTCATTTTATGCTTCCCACTAATTACTTATGGAGGACAAGAGGACGTATAAGTATGTGTCTGTAGTCATGAATGACTCGCACATCTTTATCAACTTCCCTTTCTTCCTGAAGTAGTATAATGCAACGTTGACGTGCTGCAACAGTATAAATGGATGTGTCAAATCATGATGTATTAATATAAATAACGTGTCAACATTTTAGTCGCACGTGACAACTTGATCACTAAATTGTATGTAAAAAAACGTGACAATCATGTCACTAAAAATAACGACTTCAAGAAATAAGCGAAAAAATATCATATATATTTTTTGAGTACGAGCATTCTTTATTGTCATTTATTACAACCACACAAATAGAAAAAAAAAAGTGTAATATTATTCGACAATATGTCACAGTGTTCTTGTGAAAAAGGAAAAATCACATAAAACTATAAAAATTCAAACAAGCACACATTAAAAGAAAGGAGGAGAAATTCCATTTGTGAAGTCGATGGCGCTAATAAACTAGTTCCAGACGTACATCTCCATCCAACCAATGATTCATTTCCCACATATTATAAAATCAAGTCTTTCTGGTAATGGTCACCATAGTATAATCGAAACGTGGATTCATTTTCTCATCATTCTCCCGATACATGGACTTGCAAAAAGAAACCAATAATTTCCGACGGTTATCAAATTGTTTATGAATATTTCGTGATCATGTTGCCACGAAATGGGTCTATGTGACCATGTTGTCACGAAAAGGGTACTAGTTCCATGTTGTCACAAAAAGGAACTTCGCTACCATGTTGTCACGAAACAAATATACTTACATGTTTTTCATGGAGTTTAGCAGACCAGTTTTAACCATTTCTTCAGGCTATCCGATTCTAGTTGTAAGGGCTCAACCATTGGCTCGAAAAAATGATACTTCTCTAATTTCTTCTGTGATTTTATAAACTTTTGAATTATGGGAGGCAGTGACGTAGGCGTGTAATGGGTCAACATCTTCCTCGACCTTAATGAAGGATCTTCTGAAGAGGACACCATTATCACCTTATGGGGATTCCTCTTCGGGGATGACACAAAAACACCTGAGAAATTTACCTCACGAACCCCCTCGACCTTAATGAAGGATCTCCTGAAGAGGACACCATTATCACCTTATGGGGATTCCTCTCCGGGGATGACACAAAAACAACCGAGAAATTTACCTCACCAACACCCTCGACTGGACGGTTGGGAGGTTTGGATTCCTGAGTAACTTTCGCCTCGTATTTGTCCCTGCAATCACTACCCTGAGGAGTCTTGTTCTAGTCTCCGTGATCCTCTGTCGATTTATCGGCATGACTGTCTTCATCGTAATCATCACCGTCCTTCCGCCGTAAAAGGTTGTCCACTTTAGAACCATCTTTCCCCTCTACCTTCTGCTTATCCACTTTGCCATCTCCACTGCAAATCTTCACCTCCCTTTGCAGACCCCTCCCGACTTTCTTTGTTTTCTTCCTCTTCTCTTTTTTTCCTCCTTCTTCTTCTTCTCCTTCTTCTTCTCTTCTTCTTCTTCTTCTTCTTCTTCTTCTTCTTCTTCTTTTTATTTTCTTTCTCTTTCTCTTTTTCTTTTTCTTTCTCTTCAGCATTTACACCTTGTTGTTCCCTGTCTCCCTCTTCGGCATTATTCTCTTTCTATTCGTCTTGGTGGTTGCTGAATCTTGAAAAATAATTATTGGCTGAGACTGGTTTGGTCGGGGGAGGGGTTCTCACATCGATGATTTTTTTGAATTCGTTGCGTATCAAAGAAAATACATCCTTCTTAAACCTACTAAATTCTCATCGAACAGATTGGACTACAGATTCAGGTTCCGAATACCGAACCTATGAAAAAAAAATTATTTTCACGATATTTGAAATTATTGTGACGATATTGTCAAGAAACCAATTAGTTTCGTGACAACAATGTCAAGACATAGTCAAGAAATATTGCAATTTTAATGTCAAGACATAGTCAAGAAATATTGCAATTTTCTATCAACGTTATCATTTATTATATTATATTATACCTCCAGGTCTGACGATCTGAGGGCATTGTCATCAGGCTTCCTCTTAGTCCCCGACAGGAGTTATTTCATCACAGGCTCTGGTGATTCAACGGGACCCCCGATGGGTTTGAATTTGAGCTGAAAACAAACAATTAGGTATATAAAAACACAATTATGTATACAGTTTTATAGCACCCAATATATTACCTCCAGAAAACGAATTCGAGTTGTGGGACTCGAACACCCTTTCGCCGGCAGCTGTCTATTTCTTGATCAGTGGACTCGCGTTAGGGTTCTGGACATGAGCAAACAGGACTGCGCTAAACTTGGGAATACATTCATAGCTCCAAATCTGGAGCGGGATTAGGAAACCAATAATGTGAAGTTTTTTGTGCTTGTCCTTCCTAGAAGATAATTAATTTTTCGCCTTCGTGACGAAGTTGGTTACTGACTCGATGAAAAAGTTCCACACTATGTTGCCCCAGGGATAATTGTTAAACACGTCGGTGTTGTCCACCATCTTGATGAAATTATTATTGGGCAGGTAGACCACTATTTTAGACAAGAGGAGGACATTGTACATAAAGTGTATGAGAATAAACCTTACCCTCTTCTCGTCACCCTGGGTATAGTTGACATGCGTTGCAATAGAAGCAATATTGCCATACTTAGTACACAGGGTGCCATAACAGAACGTTTCCTAGTACAAGCCTTTGTCAACCACGTTCAAGTACTCTTCTCAAGACTCAAAGTCAGGATCAAACTTCAGCCCCATTATCTACACAAACTATTCTTTGTTGAACTCCCTAGGACGTCCATCGATCTCAATATAGAGACTGTCTTTCGACACGCCTGTATCGCCAAAATAGTATGAACTTAGAATTACGTGAGTATTATCTTGGATGACTTCATCAAATACGACAAATCAAGAAACTGCCCGAAACAACTCTTCCTGAATAGCTCTTTTTGGGAGCTTGTCATCTCCGTATCCTTACCAAAACCATTATGGTTTACATTGAAGTTAAACGAATATCCCTCTTTGTTATTCTCTTCTTGAATATGTCGGATTCAACCCTGTAAATATATATAAAAACTACAGTATAATACTCTAAAACATTGTCACGAAATATTGTGTTCGTGACAAAGTTGTCTCAAAACATTATGTTCTTAACGGAGTTGTCACGAAACATTATGTTTGTGAGGAAGTTGTCACGAGACAATATGTTCGTGACAAAGGTGTCACGAAACACAGTGTTTGTGACGAAGTGTTCATGAAACATTGTGTTCGTGACGAAATTGTCTCGAAACATTATGTTCATGACGAAGTTGTCACGAAACATTTAGTTCGTGACGAAGTTGTCACGAAAAAATGTGTTCGTAACGAAGTGGTCATGAAACATTGTGTTTGTGACGAAGTTGTCACGAAATATTGTGTTCGTGATGAAGTTGTCACGAAACATTATGTTCGTGACGAAGTAGTCTTGAAAAATTATATTCGTGACGAAGTGGTCACGAAACATCGTTTAGTGACCGCTTCATCATCACGATACAGAGTGTTGACCCAAAATATCTTTATGATGAGTTTGTTGACGCAAAATATTGTTTTCATTACCAGATTCCTGACCACCACCGGCCTTTCTTCTTTGGAAGCATTTGTAGGTTGCATGATATAGGCACCGGGATCGAAATCAGATTACCAAGAGGATAATACTTCGGATTTCTTCAGCATTTTTTTCGTGGGGTTCACCTGAGACAGACGAGATCTCCGCTTCTTTGTAGGCCCGGTGGTTGAGGTTTGACTTCTGTCGCCGACGGCTTCGTGACCCACTCTTAGACTCCGACTAGGCGTGAACTGATAATCCAAATGTACCTTGGGTGGTCTGCTTGGGGACCCAAACCATGGTTGTTCAACCTATATGGGTTTCGGTTTCGGAGACGAGGTCTTCTTTTTCATCTTCTAGGTTTTGCAGACGAAGGTGGTGTCAACATGTTGGAACAGGTCTAGGGTTAATAAAAATTATCATTAATCATATTAATGACGGAATATAAAATTTCATTAAAAGTAAAAATTTTACTTACCTAGGCAAAGTGGATTAACATGCTATAAATTAAAAACATTATTTAAACTACTTGACTACTAACCATTCTTGAACCTTTACATTGAAGCGTCTTGAGAAATGTGAATCTTCTTCCTTGGCTCGATTCCTTCACATCTAGTCTTGAAATTAAGAAACCTAAGGTTTCTATTACAAGAGTCTAAAGAGTGTTTGAAGGATTTGTGTGTGGGCACAATTAAAATATATAAACCAAGAACAATTCTTGGATCATAAGCTAATTCTTTAGATCAAGTGATGATGATTTAGGTGCCAAAATAAAAAGGAATTTCTAGAAAGAGAGAGAGGAGAGCGTTGGCCAAAAATACAAGACAGAGCAAGAAAAAAACTTCTTTTCACATCTCTATGTGAGGCTCTACTTATAGGAGAAGGAAAATCAAGAAAGGGTAATTATCATTTCCTATTGTGCATTCATGATACAATATTTGACTTTCTCTCCTCTTCCTCTAATATATGGCCTGCCATTCTGTGCTATTTGTGATGGAAATTTGTTTCCTCATTTAGTACATTTGTTTCTTTCTAAAAATATTCATTTCCTCTTTTCTTTTTGGGTAATTATCTTTATAATTAAAGGCGAAAGAATTTCTAGAAATAATTTCCTTCTCTCTATGATGCTTGGCTGAAATTCTACCTAGGGGGGAGTTTCTAGATGTTTCCTTATTTATTCTAAACATTTTTTTAAAATACCCATTGTAGAATTAATATTGCATAAGTAATGAAATTAATTTCATAATGCCTCAAACGACTTCTGGGCTTTAGAAACTAATTTATTATTCCATCATATGAAAAATATTCAAAATCTTATTTCGACATTCACATCTTTTTATGTCCATGTGGACAAAAATACCCTTTGGACATTTTCCGACAAAAAATCTAGTTCAACACTTGAACTTATTTTGAGTTAGGCTCTAGTTTAAAAATCCTACTCTAATAACCTGTAATAGTGACCTTATGGATCCAAATGAACAAAGCTTGAGCTTCTCACTTGGACTCAAAAGTTCTCAAACCTTTTCCGAGTATTAGCTTAATGTCGACTGACTCCACTAAAGAGTCGACACTGAGAATCTCTCGGTTCAAATGAATTTATTTTCTACTCAAGTTCAACTTAATTATATTGAGCGGATCCATTGAATATTATCTATGTCTACCCTTCATGAATATCATCAACTAGTTGGGATATATAAAATTACCATTTTACCCTTCTAGTTGTTATTTCCTCAACTCATTTCTTACTTGTGAATAAGTTAGAAACAATGTATTGACGAGGACCTAACAAGTCACATTGTTTCATCCAAATAAAGTCGCAACTTAAATTTGGACACTACGCAGTTCATTTATTCACAATTCAAGTAATAAAGCATGAGGTGATATATATTGCATCTCAGCAATCTTGTACATGAATTCCATATCTATGAGAACTTCACAAAGCTGGTTCATGACATCTTCATAACTTAATATCTCACCATTTAGTCTAGTCTAGATCACTTAGTGGATCTAGAATTTGACATTTATCATATGAGAATATTAAAGCTATGAAATGACATGTCTAATTTCAGGATTTAGGTAAGCATGATGCGATTCATACGTAGTGACCTTGAGATAGAAGATGTTAAATGGTTTGTTCTTCTATTGTCTCTAAAGGTGCACTGGTCAATTCAGTATCTTCGAAAGATACACTGGAAGAACTATAGAGTTCCTAACTCTCTATGACTCGTAACCAGATATTCTAGATTCTTCCAACAATCATACTGGGACAGTAGTCCGTTGATCTTTAGATTGCGAATATATCGTTTTAGTCAAACCATGAAGAGTTTGTTCACGCAAATCTACATTTGTCTCTTCATACATTGTTAGGTTTGATTAAGGACTATAAGATTATTGAATATCATAAATCTTCAATCAAACTAAAAATGAATGAATGAATGTTTCAACTATTATTAATTTAATCAGCAAACTACTAAGATTTATATATTACATCAATATGTAAATAAACAATCTTTTAATAAGGACTTTACAAAGATTTATATATTACATCAATATATAAATATACAATCTTCTTGTGGGCATCTCTGCCAACAAACTCCCACTTGACTCAAAGAAGATGAGAGTTGTCCTTCATGGCTATTCCGTCTCGATGTTGGTCGAAGACCTTGTTGGGTAGGGCCTTGGTGAAAGGATCTACAAGGTTGTCCACCGTTGAGATCTTCTTCACCTCCGCGTCTCCACGCTGCACGATCTCTCTAATCAAATGGTATTTCCTCTCAATATGCTTAAAGCGCTTATGGCTTCTAGGTTCCTTTGAGTTAGCATCAGCCCCACTATTATCACAATAAAGTGTCATGGGCTCGTTGACATTTGGAACAACTTCCAAATACTTAAGGAATTTTCTAAGCCATACAGCCTCTTTGGATGCTTCACAAGCAGCCACATATTCTGCTTCCATGGTGGAGTCAGCAATGCAAGATTGCTTGATACTCCTCCAAACAACAGATCCACCATTTAGGATGAACAAATATCCTGAAGTGGATTTCCTGGAATCCTTATCCGCCTGAAAGTCGGAATCAGTATACCCCGTCATAGTCAGGTCAGAACCTGAATATGTAAGCATCAAGTTCCTAGTATTCATAAGATACTTAAGAACATGCTTAACAGCAACCCAGTGCTCGGGTCCAGGATTTGATTGGAAACGGCGAACTATGCCAACTGCGAAACATATATCCGGTCTAGTGTACAGCATAGCATACATGAGACTTCCTACGGCTGAAGCATAGGGAACTTTTCTCATGTCCTCAATCTCTTGCGCAGTCTTGGGAGACTGGTCCTTACAGAGTGAGACTCCATGTCTAAAGGGGTTTTCACCACTCTTGGAGTTTTGCATGGCAAAGCGATCCATCTCCATATCTATATAAGATGCTTGGGAGAGCGACAAGGTGCGGTTCTTTCGATCTCGAAAGATCTGAATCCCCATAATGTATGCAGCTTCCCCTAGATCCTTCATATCAAACTGTTTGTGTAACCATATTTTAATCTCAAATAATTTACCTTCATCATTTCCAATGAGTAGTATATCATCAACATATAATACCAGAAACACAACCTTACCCTCGTGTATCAATTTATAGACACAAGGTTCATCTATTGACTGTTCAAAACCGAAGCTTTTAACAATATCATCGAATTTGATATTCCATGATCTAGATGCTTGCTTTAATCCATAAATGGATTTAAGCAATTCACAAACTTTGTCCTCTTGATCATTTTCCACGAAACCGTCAGGCTGAGCCATGAAAATGCGCTCGTCAAGATTGCCATTCAGAAAGGCACTTTTGACATCCATCTGCCAGATCTCATAATCGAGGGCAGCAGCTATGGATAGACGTATACGGATGGATTTAAGCATTGCGACTGGCGAGAAGGTTTCTTCATAATCGATACATTCCTTTTGGGTATAACCCTTAGCCACTAGTCGCGCTTTAATCGTCTCAACGTTCCCATCTGGACCCCTTTTCTTCTTATAGATCCACTTACACCCTACAGGTTTAACCCCTACAGGTAGGTCTACAAGTTTCCAGACTTTTTTGACATACATCGAATGCATCTCAACTTTCACGGCATCAAGCCAAAGGTTTGATTCAGAACCAGCCATCGCTTGGCTGTAGGAAACAGGGTCATCCATATCAGCGACGGCTACGAGAGTGTCGCCATAGGACATGTACCTGTCAGGTTTTTCAAACACCCTCTAACTACGTCGAAGTGCTACTTGAGAAGATTCTTAATTGAAAGGTTGCGTTTCAGTTGGGGTAAGAACAGTTCTTACAGATGAGGTAGAAGCTTCCTCACCCAACTTTACTTCAAGCACAATTTTGCTTCTAGGTTTCGTATTTTTCATATAGTCCTCCTCAAGGAAACGAGCATTAGTGCTGACAAACATTTTGTCATCCTCGGGACTATAGAATGTGAAACCTTTGGTTTCCTCTGGATATCCAACGAATACACATAATTCTGACCTACTAGCCAACTTGCTAGTCTTTTGCCTTAGCACATGTGCAGGGCAACCCCAAATTTTGATGTGGCCTAAACTAGCTTTACGCCCAGTCCAACGTTCATAAGGAGTACCAGGGACCGTCTTAGACGGAACTTGGTCCAGAATGTATGCAGCAGTTTCGAGGGCATATCCCCAAAAGGAATTAGGGAGTGATGAGTAACTCATCATTGATCTAACCATATCCATCAAAATTCGATTCCTTCTCTCTGACACTCCATTTTGTTGAGGTGTGCCAGGTGCTGTAAACTAAGAAGCAATACCTTCTTCCTTAAGAAATTCATCGAACTCTTCAGACAAGTACTCACCACCTCGATCAGATCGAAGGGTTTTGATCTGTTTCCCAGTCTGCTTTTCCACTAAAGCCCGAAAGACCTTAAATACGTTAAAGGTTTCGGATTTGTGTTTGAGCAAAAATACAAATCCATATCTTGAGTAATTATCGGTAAAGGTAAAGAAGTATTCGTATCCTCCCCGTGCCTGAATTTTGAGCGGACCATATACATCAGAATGTATTAGTTCTAGCAGCTCAGTTGCTCTTCGACCTTTATCAGAGAAAGGTCGTTTGGTCATTTGTCCTTCTAAACATGATTCACAAGTCGGCAGTGAGCCTATTGCAGAGGCTTTGAGTGGACCATCCCTCACAAGTCTCTTAAACCTATCAAGACTAATATGACCAAGTCTTAAGTGCCAGAGATATGTTGATTTTATTAGATCAGAGGAGTCATTAAGTTTGATCCTCTTGGGTTCCCTAATTAGATCATTATCTATTTCAGTGTCTAAAAGCAAAGGTTGTGTAGGATAAAGATAGTATAAACCATTCTTTAAACATGCATCAGTGACAAAAGAATTGGAAGAAGTAATACGAATTCCATTATTAATAAACTTTAAATAATAATTCTGCTCAACAATTTGACCTACAAATATTAAGTTTTTCCCAAAGGAAGGAACATAATACACATTATTCAAATTTAAAGTCTTGTCTTCGAAAGACAGTGTCACGGATCCCACAGCCTTTGCAGACACCAAACTCCCATCACCCCACTTGAAACAGAAGTCTCCATTCTCTAAGCTTTTGCTTTTCCTGAACCCATTCGAGGAACAACAAATTTGGTTAGTAGCAGTGGAGTCAAGAATCCACAATGATACATTATCAGCTACTAAACAAGTTTCGGTAATCAGTACAATACCTTTCCCTTTAGCCTTGAGGTAGGTAGGACAGTTTCTATGTTAGAGTCCCTCAGCGGTGTGAATCTCCTTCATCAGCTCGGTAACAGTTTACCCTAGCTTATTGATGGAGTAGTTCAGTTTAAAAGTATCTAAAAATTCAGGGAGAGTTCCTAAGATCATATCTAATTTGATTTCTCCATTAATCTCAGATCCAAAGATTTCCATGTCATTGAAATAACTTAGGATCAATATCATATGTTCTCTAAAAAGAGTCTTAGCTTTCATACGATAGTTCACAAACCGTCGAACCGCTTGTTATCTAGCATTGCGCCTTTGCCCTTCAAACATCTCATAGAGATTGAAGAGCATGGTTTAGGCCAAACCAATATCACGATGATGTTGTTGCAACATATTGTTCATCGATGCTAAAACATAGCATCTTACAATCTCATCTGACTGGATTCAGGCTGCTAGGGCGCCATTGTCCTCTTGAGTCGAATCATTATTCGTTTCAGGAGGACATGGGGTGGTGAGTACCTAATTGAGCTTTTCCTTCGGAAGGACGATGTCTAGGTTATGTTTCTTATTTACATAGTTTTCGGCTCCAGTTAATTTGAGGAAAGGATGATAGAGAAAGTGTTTAGAGACATATTGCTAATAGTTGAAACAATTTATGATTTGTCTTTTGTTTAGGATTTTAAGTTTAATTTTATTTAGACAAGGAAAAATTCAAAGGTGTTATGAACAAAATGACACTTTACTCCTTCGAGGGAAGGCCGCAAAGAGTTGCCTTTCATAAGTAAATGACACATCATTAATGCATAGTCATGATGTCAATACACCAGTGTTTGACTAGCCACCTTATAAAAATATTTGATCACTCAAAACATTTCGCAGGGCCTCGAGGGAGGATTACTAGAGTTTGAGTCTAAGTGTGTAACCAACAACTTAGTTCAACAAGATCTACTTTGAAAACAATCCGCCGAGGGGAGGCCTTGTCTCATTGTTTCACTTTTGAACGTAGCTATAAAAGCAATGTTAGGAGAAATGCGTCTATGAGTACTCTTATTTAAGAGAGGGCCACGAGGATGACTCTTAGTCTGGCGACATGTGCACTTCACATTAGTGTTGGGGATCGCGGGTTCAAACAATAAGTACAACCCTCCCACTTAGTTTTTAGGAAAAATAAGGGGACCTGGATTGCAAACGAGTGCAATCCGCCCACTTAATTTTTGAAAAAATGGCACTTTATTTTTCCTAAGGAAAGTGTGTGCGATTAATAAATCGTCACTTTTGCAGTTGAAAGTTTTTGAGATTAAAAAATCTCGTAAAACTAATATGTATATATATATATATATATATATATATATATCTTCATGACATCTTCCTTCAAGGCGCCTTCATGGTGGTTGAGCGCGAGAACGTCGGAAAACCACGATAGCATTAAGAAGACGGGAGAAAGCTAGGAGTCACAAAATCCGGATTAAAAAATCTAGATTCGCGGACTGTCGTACACCTCGGACTTAAAAGGTCATATATAACACATCCGGTATCCGCTTGAGCGGAAATCAATTGCATTGGATAGCTACCATCCGTACCTTTAATTTGATTCAAGAACCACTCATTTTCAAGGTCGGAGCAAAGAGTTATGCCCGTTTTACTGAGCCATGACAATTTGTCCAAAATTTAAAAAAATTAAAAGTACGTCGGATCTAGGTGTAAAGAGAAATAGGTTTATTGAAAACATTTTAATGGTATGTTTTGATTTCAATTGTGTGTTATATTAACATATTAATAATTAAACACAATATAAAATAAACAACATAATATAAAACATTCAATAACTAATTTAAACTAGAAGTGCAAAGAACTAGTTTAAACTATGTACACAAATTTTCAAACTTGTCAAAAAATTGATTTTGAATATGCTAAACATGAAATAATTAAAAACAGTTTTTAATGTATTTATATAGCATATATAACAAGTGGAAAATCAACAAAAAATTAATTTTAGAGGTCGTACCAAAATATTAAAATTTTGTAAGATCTAGTCTTTTGAAAAACCATTATTCAAGCAAATTTAGAAAACAATTTTCTTATAATGATTTTAAATAACATGTACATGTTTATACTTTTACCATAGCTCTGACACCATTTGTTGGAATAGGTCTAGGGTTAAAGAAAAATTTAACATTAATCAAATTTAATTGCGGAATTTAAAAATTTCTTTTTCAAGTAAAACGATTTTACTAACCTAGAAAAAGCATATACATGTTATATATTAAAATCATTATTTAATTTACTAGAACACGAACCTTTCTTGTATCTTGATCTTGAAGCGTCTTGAGAAAGGTAGATCCTCTTCCTTGGCTCGCTCGTCACCTTCACACCTAATCTTGAACTCGAGAAACCTAAGATTTCTATTACAAGAGTCTATAGAGGTTTTTGAAGGATTTGTGTGTGGGCACAATTAAACAATATGAACCAAGAACAATTCTTGCATCATAAGCTAATTCTCTAGATTAAATGTGAATCTAGGTGCAAAATAAGAAGAGTATTTTCTAGAGAGAGAGAGAGAGAGAGGGTCGGCCACAATAGGGAGAGAGCAAGAAAAAAAACTTAACCTTCACATCTCTATGTGAGGCTCTATTTATAGGAGAAGGAAAAATCTATAAAGGTCAATTATTCATTCATGAATGAATATTGTATTCATGACACAATATTTGATTTTCCCTTCCCATTTCCCTCTTGGTTTGGCCGGCCATATACCTTGCATTAGTGAGGAAATTTGTTTCCTCACTTAGCACATTTGTTTCCTTCTCAAGGAAATTCATTTCCCTTTTTCTTTTGGGTAATTATCATTATAAGAAAAAGGAAATAAAACTCTCATCTTGATGCTATGTTGGCCGAATTCTACCTAGGGGGGAGCATCTAGATGCTTCCTTATTTCTTTTAAGACAATTCTTAAAATACCCATTGTAGAATTATGATTGCACAAATAACGAAATTAATTTCATAATGCCTCAAACGAATTTTCGACTAGAAAATAATTTATATTTTTATCAAATGGAAATATTCAAAATCTTATTTTGATATTCACATCATTTTATGTCCTTGTGGACAAAAATACCCTTTAGACATTTTCCGAGAAAAAGTCTAGTTCAACACTTGAACTTATTTTGACTTAGCTTCTAGTTTAACAATCCTACTCTAATGACCTGTAATTGTGACCTTGTGGATCCAAATGAACAAAGCTTGAGCTTCTATACTCGGACTCAAAAGTTCTCAAACCTTTGCCGAGTATTAGCTTAATGTCGACTGACTCCACTAAAGAGTCGACACTGAGAATCTCTCGGTTCAAATGAATTTATTTTCTACTCAAGTTCAACTTAATTATATTGAGCGGATCCATTGAATGTTATCTATGTTTACCCTTCATGAATATCATCAACTAGTTGGGATATATAAAATTGCCATTTTACCCTTCTAGTTGTTATTTCCTCAACTCCTTTCGTACTTGTGAATAAGTTAGAAACAATGTATTGACGAGGAGCTAACAAGTCACATTGTTTCATCCAAATAAAGTCGCTACTTAAATTTAGACACCGCGCAGTTCATTTATTCACAATCCAAGTAATAAAGCATGAGGTGATATATATTGCATCTCATCAATCTTGTACATGAATTTCATATCTATGAGAACTTCACAAAGCTGGTTCATGACATCTTCATAACTTAAAATCTCACTATTTAGTCTAGTCTAGATCACTTAGTGGATCTAGAATTTGACATTTATCATATGAGAATATTAAAGCTATGAAATGACATGTCTCATTTCAGGATTTAAGTAAGCATGATGCGATTCATACGTAGTGACCTTGAGATAGAAGATGTTAAATGGTTTGTTCTTCTATTGTCTCTAAAGGTGCACTGGTCATTTCAGTATCTTTGAAAGATACACTGGAAGAACTACAGAGTTTCTAAATCTCTATGCCTCGTAACCAGACATCCTAGATTCTTCCAACAATCATACTGGGATCAATAGTCCGTTGATCTTTAGATTGCGAATATATCGTTTTAGTCAAACCATGAATAATTTTTTCACGCAAATCTACATTTGTCTCTTCATACATTGTTAGGTTTGATTAAGGACTATAAGACTATTGAATATCATAAATCTTCAATCAAACTAAAAAGGAATGAATGAACGTTTCAACTTTTATTAATTTAATCAGGAAATTACAAAGATTTATATATTACATCAATATGTAAATAAACAATCTTTTAATAAGGACTTTACAAAGATTTATATATTACATCAATATGTAAATAAATAATCTTTGAATGAACGTTGTTGTCTACAATTTGGACCAAAAAAGTATACAATGTGGTCTACAATATAGATATATGAAGATCGACAAGTTTGCAATATAGTCTACAATAATGTAAACAATATAGACGTCCTAGTCTACGTTGTAGACATCGGATGTTAACATTGTGATAATTAACAATGTTGAAACCAGGATCTACAATGCAGACAAGAGCGTTTACATTGTACACTTTAATATGAAATTCGTACAAACATATGAAAATGGTGAAAAATAGAATAATTTTGTAATTGAAGTCTCATAAAATAATATTTAATTAAAAAATGAACACAGTGCTTTCAAAAAGTGAACACAATTCTTTCGAGGATAAGTTAAATAAAGATTATGATATTAACAAGAAAAAGAGCGTAAAAATAAAATATACAGACGTGATAAAGATGATAACCATGTTAATTTCAAAAACTGTGAAGAGTTTAAAGATAACGATGATGACAGAGACAAACACGACGTAGATGAAGACGGTAATAATGAAGTAAATCACGATTTAGTTTGTGCAAAACTTCAAAGTTCGTTTGGATAACTTTCAAACTTCAACTTATATTATTTACCAGTTTGATCACCTATGATATATGAAACCGATCCTTCAAAAGAGCTTAATGTACTGAAATCCTCAAGTCAATGTGTAGGAAGTACATTGTGAATACAACATCGTGAATACTCGAGCCAGTGTTTTAATTTACTGAAATCCTACTTAATATTATGTAAAAAAAATTATGTTACTTCATTATATAATGCAGGCAAGAGCATTTACATTGTCGACTTTTGTATAAAATTCGTACATACATATAAAAAAAAGGTGAAAAAATAGAATAAACCGTAATTGATGTCTCTCAAAGAAATCTTTAATTAAAAAATGAGCACAATGGTTTCGAGGATGAGTTAAATAAATATTACGATAATAATGCGAAAAAGAGCGTAAAAATTATATATATAGATGTGATAGAGATAATACCCAAGTCCATTTTAAAAACTATGAAAAGTTTGAAGATACCGATGTTGATAGAGACAAGGACGACGCAGGTGAAGACCGTAATAATGAAGAGTATCACGATTTGTGCAAAACGTCAAAGTTCTTTCGGAATAATAGCAATTTTCAACTTATAGCATTGAACAGGTTTATCACCTGTGATGTGTGAAACCTATCCTTGAAAAGAGTCTAATTTTACGGCCAAAAATTTATTAAGGAAGTACAACATCGTGCATACCTGAATCAATCTTTTGTAAGGAATTTACTAAAAACGTACTTTATTTTATGTAAACAAAATTGTTCTACTTCTTTTTATAATGCCTCATTTATAAATAAATTGTTAATGCACATAAGTTATTAAAATATAGTTAACAATTAACTTTTTGGAGGTCTTATCATCTTTTGAAATATTCCGTAGTACAAATGTGATTAAATATGTTTTGAGATAAACTTTTGTAATAAACCCCACGTTTGAAAGATGTACACGAATTTGAACATTCGTTGTTAATATTTAGCCTTTTGTTTCTCTACTATAAGAATGCATGGCGGAAGCTTTAAGAAGATATAGTATCATTTTTGGATACTATTTAAACACGAATAGAAATATAAACAATACAACTATATAATTTCAAGAGGCCGTAAGACTTCCATATCTTGTACTTGTAATAAAAGACGGTATGCATTTATTTCAACGTGAATTATATTTTATATATACTCTAAGCTCGTCATTCTCTACAATGCATGTTTGATTCTTCTTACTTATTTTTAGAGGATTATTCTTATTTAATTTCCATCCTCAGTGGATTTAGACAAAAAAGAAAATCAGTAGAAATATACAGTCATATTTTTTAATTATTCTCATATATTTCATTTCGTATGCTTAGTTTATATATATACATGCTTACTTTATATAATATATTTGATTTATTGACGATGTTGACATTAAAAATTTATTACAGGAAAATTTAGAAAAAACGTCGTGAGAAATGTGGTTGCTAGGATAATACCACATCTTATCTAGTTAAAAGGTCAAGCACCCAATCCCTACAAGCAGCAAACACTGCCATGAAAAAATGTGTGTGAAATTGTTATGGACAACGATGTATATATATCTAACTCGTCAATTTCATTGATATTTAATATTTTTTGTAGATTTCAAAATCAATTTGCACTATCGATAATATAAATAAATTTAATAAAATACAGAAAGCGCTGTAAATACACTAGATAGATCATTGAAAATAATATTAATAAAGTAGATATATTTGTTAAAACAAACAAATATTTTGTGAAATAACCCTACTTTACTAACTCATTTTGGATATGTCCAACATTTCGTAAAACTCGTGTAAATAGCTCTAATTCTTACGTGACATGTCAATTTACGTTGTAAAATAACAACGTACATTGATATGACACATTAGCACTAGGGCCATTTATACGAGTTTTACGAAATGTTAGACATATCCAAAATAACAAACGTATATAAGCCTACTATATACAACAAATTCAAAACCAAAAATAACACTGACTCAAACTTTTTCTGGCGAAAACTCTGCTTAAATATATAAATTAAAAGTTAAATATAGCATCATTTTAAATTTATGGTGCAGAGTTAAGGATCTCAGCGTATAAATATTACGAAAATTAGGAGTAGGATAAAACAAAGAGAATTATAAACAATATAATTATATATTTGGAAAGAGAACTTGGTAAGGACCGGAACTTTAAGAATTATAAATCTAGTTATTGAAACTAATGACCATATGCATTTATTCTAGGCTGACTCACATTTATACATAATCTAAGAACATCATTCTCTACAATGCATATTTTATTCTGCTTACTTATATTTGGAGGATTATTATTTATTTACTTCCTTCTCAATCCTTGTAGACAAAAAATAACTCAAATTGACCAAAAAAGTAAAAAAATTTATTTCTGACATACAAATACCTCACTTTTATTCTTCTTTTAGATTTTTCCTCAAAAAAAAATCATTTTCTAGATTTGCTTTATATGCATGCCCGTCTATTCAATATTTAATTTATGGACATTGCTGACAATAGTAATTTATGTTAGAGAAATAAAAAATAAAAAAAATTTAAAATGTGTAGAAAATTGTTATTAACATATATGTCTAAAATTATTTTTAACGAATTCCTAGATCTTTTTAACAATTTTTGTTTGCAGATTCTAAAATCAAATCGTAATGTGAACAATATACAAAAAATGAAGATGAAGAAAAAACAACAGAGTTACAGAGTGTAGATACAGTTTTGATACGCAGCAGGGCGGGCATAAGGTAGTAGAATGGGGAACAGCCATGGAAGGGAGGCGTAGCATATACATTTAATGGAATTGGAAGCAATAGGAGTCGCATTTGTCATGCTTGACAATTTATTTATTTGTGCTCCAGAGTCCTCGTTACCTAATGTATATGCATGGCCACATTTTTGAATTAAGTACGTAGAGCAAGTGGTGTTGAATATAATCCAATAAGGGAATCTTTCGGAAGCCTATAAATGCAAAGGGTATCGGAGTAGAGATGATCACCACAAAGCAAGAGCAAACAGAAAAAACAAGCTGTGAGCTCAGTCTATCCGAGGGTTTAGTGTGATCAAGTCAAAGCATGGGAAACCCTAAGAACATGCCGATCGCTGTGATCGCCCTGGTATTGGTGGCGTCAACATCAAGCTGGGTGGCCAACTGCCAGTTCTCTGGACTGCCAACGATACCGGGATTTCCTTCAGTACCAACGATACCGGGAGTTCCTTCAGTACCAACGACACCGGGAGTTCCTTCACTGCCAACAATCCCTAGAGTTCCTTCACTGCCAACGCTACCAGGATTTCCTTCACTGCCAACAATCCCCAGACGAGTTCCATCAAACGTGACGGTGTTCGGCGTCCTGAGGTGCTCGTTCTCCATCGTGCCGCGGCCGATGATGGCGGTCAATGTAACTCTGTCCTGCGATGGCGGCCGGACAGCCTTGGTCCGACCGGTCATGACCAGCAATTCAGGCTTCTTCACAATCACCGTCAACGGGGCTAATGCGACCCTCGTCGACCCAACACGCTGCCGCGTCATTGCATCCTCGTCCGTCGCCGGCTGCGCTCCTATCCGTGTCGGCCAAGCTCTCCAAGCCCCCGTCATTCCCATTACCCAGCTTATTCCAATCATTGGTTCCTTTCTCCGTGTCTTCACAACTGGTGCCTTTGCTCTCGCTCCCGTTGTCCAGTAATCACTACTTTTACTGTCTTCTCCACTTTTTTTTAATAAACCAATGTATCGCTACTACCACTACATCTCATCGTGTCTACGCACACTAATATCTATGCGTTACTGTGTTTCTGTCTTTTAATAACGAGAAGGCTTTTTCTTTTATCAATCTTTATACGACACGCATTTCGGTAGCTCTCCCGTTATTCATACGCTTATCTTTTTCTATCAACAAACTAATGGTACCAGCCATGTTAGTTATTACTATACAATATTTATGCCAATTGACTGCAACGCTTAAAACCTAAACATTTTCTTTTTATTTTATAAAATCTTCTTTAACGGAATTTATGATTTGCAATATCCGGGGCTTCTAGTATATTTTATAAAAACATAATATATTAAGATAGCTTTCCTTAATCATGGATCTGAATTTTATTTATCTCGACTCTTTAAGCCTCGCAAACTTTCTTTGATGTCTTAAAGAACTACGTAATGGTTCGAGCCACGGTCAATCCCCAGTTTCTCCCCATACAAATCTATTCATATTGTGAATTTACTTTTATTTATGTTTAACACTAAGATTTATACGTGTATCATAGTTTACCACTAATTTGTTGGTTCCCTGAAAAATGATATGCCACAAGTACTTGAGCACAACAAGACTTTGGAAAGATAAACAAAACCACACTTTTCCACTATCTCATTATATGGAGAGATAAATTTGAATATGAAGAGATAAATATTTTTGAGTCGATGTGTCTATTACAACCCACAAACCGTGCTATTTATAGAAAACATTAACCTATGGAAATTACTATGATATCCTTAAGATGATTGAGCAGCAAGTAAAGGTTACAATATAAAAGTAATAAAACAAACTTGATGCCCAAGTTCCCTTGTGAGCTAATCAAAGCTTACGTTCACAGTTTCTCCCGTAAATTTAACTTGGCTCGAGATTCTTTACGCCGAGCAGTTTTTTGATTTACGTCCTCTTCCGAATTGGATCTTGTAGCTCGTTGTTCACTTCACGTAACGAAGGGTGTGCTTCACAGCTTGCTGGTGTAGACTAGTAGGCTTCTCCATGTGACGACTAACCATGCCAACTGCATATGAGATGTCAGGTTGGTATGGGTTAGGTACCTGAGACACCCGACGACACGTCAGTATTCCATGGGATCCACTGGGTCTCCTTCTGCATCTTTCCCGAGCTTCAACTTTGGTTCCATTGGATACTTGCTCGCGTTGCAGTCCGCCATCTTGAACTGCTTCAGGATTTTCTTCGCGTAAGCCGTCTGCTTCAGCGTGACACATTCCTTCTTCTGGTCTTTCTCGATGCCGAGGTAGTATGAGAATAACCCGAGATCACTCCTCTCGAACTCTTTCATCATTTGCTCCTTGAATCCATTAACGTCATCTGCACTGGATCCAGTCACGACCAAGTTGTCGACGTACACACCGACGATGAGGACCTTGTCTTCTGAGTTCCTCGTGTAGATCGCTTGCTCCTTGGAGCACTTCTTGAACCCAAGACTCTTCATACTCCTGTCGAGTCGAGTGTTCCATGCATGTGGTGTTTGCCACAACTCATAAAGAGCTTTTGACAACTTGTTTACCTTATGCTCTATGGTCTTGTCGACAAAGCCTTCCGGTTGAGCAACGTAAAATTCTTCTTCCAGTTCACCATTCAGGAATGCCGATTTGACGTCAAGGTGATAGATTTTCCAGTCTCGGTGAGCTGCAAGGGCTAGGATCAGCCTGACTGTGTCGAGTCTGGCTACAAGAGCAAACACCTCTTCAAAGTCTACTCTTTGCTTCTGCACGTAGCCCTTTGCAACCAGTCTAGCATTTTCCTTGAGAATCTTGCCTTCTGAGTCTGTCTTGAGCTTGTAGACCCATTTCAGACAGATGGACTTGTGACCTCTTGAAAGGTCGACAAGCTCCCACGTCTGATTCTTCTCAATAGACTCCAACTCTTTTTTCATCACTTCTTGTCATTCCTTCTTGGTGGCTGCCTCGCAATAGCTGGCTGGTTCATCAACGCTCATCAGTAATAGATCTTCTTGGCTCATGTCGAGCTCTCACGCTTCTTCGTAGACATCGAAAAGTGAAAGAAACCCTCTTGGTCTGTCCTTGATCGACGAGTTTCCTGAGCTAGTTCATCCTAAACTTGCTCTCTCCAAAAAAATGGGGTGATTATCTCATCTCCTTGGTTAGGCGAGCCTGGTGGTAACCTAGTTCCAGGCGAACTGGTTTTCGTCGAGCTGGGAGTAGCTTGTCCATGACTAGCACTCTCTCTATCTTCTTGCTCAAGCGCATCTTCTTCTCTGAGGATGAAGTCTACTGCGTTTGGTTTGGGCTCTCCTTTTTTGTCGCACCAATCCCACTTCTTCTCCTCTTCAAACATGGCGTCTCTGCTCACATGCACTTTGCCGCGTTGGGGTCGTAAAACCCGTGTGCCTTGCTCCCTTCTTCCACGCCAAGGTACATCATTGGCTAACTCTGATCATCAAGTTTCGTGAGGTGTGGTCTCACAGTCTTCACATGTGCGGTGCACCCAAACACCTTCAGATGCTCCAGATGAGGTTTGTTCCCTTTCCACGCTTGGTAAGGGGTGCGCTCGCCTAGCGCCTTTGTCGGTAGTGTTGGCATTTATGCCCACAAAAGAGATTTTTGATATTAAATACTTTTGTATTTGTTTTGCTTTGAAATTAAATAAAGATTGATTCATAATTATCTAATTTGGTTCATAATTTAAATAATTTATACAAAAATACATAATATCAATGAGAAAAGAGAATAAATAATATGAAATTAATATTATAACATAACATTAATTAAACACAATACAACTAAATAAAATATATATTAATTGTTCTAATTAACTAAGCACAATACAAAAAACTAAAATAACAACGTACGTCATATAAATAGAAAAAAAAATATAAAAGCATACATAATTTATAATTTATTATCCAAAATGGTCTATTATTGTGCAAAGAATTCAACAACTTCACGGTCGAAAAAAAAAAATTGTGATGAAACAAGAGTCATGTAGAAAAGATGTGGAGCAACGTTTCATAGTTTTACAATCAAAATTTGCAATCGTGGCCAGAGCAGCAGGTTTTTTGCAAAGTAATGTGTTACATGGCATAATGACTGCATAATTTATTATGCACAATATGATAAAAGAAAAAGTATGTGATCTTAACGCTCCAATTCAACGGATGACAAATACACAAGATCAGATATTGAAATGGAGATAAATAAGAGTGTTAAGATTTGAACAGTTTCTTAATGGAGATATGCACATGTAGACATTCGTAATGCGTTAATTTGATCATTTGTGGAATAAGTATACTAATGGAAACGAGTAACCAATATCAATATTTGTAATGTTTTTGTAATATTTTTTTTTTATTGATGTTATCCAAGATAATATTTACTTTTATTAGTTAAGTTTTATATTTTAATATTGTAATATTAACATAATATTTAATATAAATATAAGTTAATTTAATATTTTTTACATACACAAATTAATTAATGTTTAATAAGATTAGTATTAGCATAACATATTAATGGAGAGGTTAATATGAAATTAATATAAAGTAATATCGGAAATGATAAAAAGAGAATATTCTTTTAAAAAATTCGACGAATTGGCTCTGGTTGACAAACATAATTTTAAAAAATCTAAATTTTTGTAACACTTTGGTAAATAGCCCTATTGATGACGTGGACATACGTATTATTACGTTTAAGCCCTTTTAATTAACCTGGTTTTTATTTGCGAAATTAATTTTTGGATAGCTTTATAATTAACCGGTTGTTTTGAATTTTGAATTTGTTCCGAATTTTTGGTAATCAGTTATTAAGTAATTGATTTATTTGTTAATTTATTTCCTTAATTAGGGCATTTACTTTTAGCTAACCGATTATTTACTCTATATCAATTTAGTACACTTTTAATACATGACGTGTTTAGTAATTCCCATTTACGCTAACCGGTTTATTGGAAATGATTTATTCTGAATTTATTTTCCATTTACGTGTTCTGAAATTTTTAAAAGAGATTTCCTCTGAATTAACTTCCCATTTACGTATTTTTGAGTTGAGTTTTACAACTAAAATTAAGTTGAGTTTGAATAGTTATTTCAAATTTTAAAAATTTATTTTCGTTTTGAATTTTCTAAATTGTTTTCGTTTTTAATGAATTCGGTTATTAAGTGTGGGTATTATTTCCTAAATTAGTGGTTTGACTTTGTTTTCATATTAATTACCGATTTTCATTCAATTTTGGTCGATTTTTTAATTCTTTTTTATAGTTTCATATCCATTTATTTATGGAAAATATATCATATTACCGATTTTTAATAATATAACTGCTTATTTCATATTTTTATTTCAAATTCTTCATTTTTATCGACTAGTTGTTACGCTTGTTAATTGAATTTAGAACGTAAATTGAGTTGAGTTTTACAACATAAGGTGAATTTACAACGTAAAGTGAATTTACAACGTAAATGTTCGATGGAGACAGCCCAGGCAGACATTCTCCGGATCGACGGTGATGGTTTCCACAGTGGTGGGTGCTTTCTCTCTGATCGCCGCGGGAGCAGATTCAACTATCCGAAACAATGGTCCGAGTGCGCCTTCTTCAACCACGATTTTGCGAGCAGACTCGTCGCCGGAGGCGGCGATGGCGGAAACAAAACATCTAAAAATCCTATTTATAAAAAAAAATTCAGCGGTTTTTTTTTAAAAAAATGAAGAACATATATTCGAAGACCTAGATTTCAATTTTTTTACCAAAGTAAATTTAGTAGACGATGGCGGCGGTTTTTTCGTCGTCGGCGAGGAGGCGGATGAGAGAGTTGAGCTGCGTGAAGAGATCGCGGAGGAAGAAAGCGATATCGTCGTTGGCGGAGTGATGTGAGAGGACAATGACGTTGGACTGGCGGTCAGAGAGAGCGGCGGCGGCGATTTTGGAGAGAAAATGCAAAAAAATTGTGACAGAATGATTTGATTTTCTCTCTCAATAATTTGGACATTTTAATTAATTGGTTAAAATGATTTCCGGATATAAAGGATCTAATTTACCAAAAAAAATCGAATTTTTTTTAATTAATTTTCTTTTGGGCGGGAGAATTTTTTTGGGCTTTTTGGGAATGAAAATTTGGCCGAATTGATTTACTAGACTTTTACCAAAATTTTACAAAACGTTGAACAAATTGAAATTGGGAAACTTATATAGGGATATTCTATACAATAACCCAATTCTTTTTGTTGTAGAATTTGAAGTAGAATTTGCTGTTGTAAATTAAAATGAAAATATTGTAACTTCACAAAGTTTAATAAAAAGTTATATTATTTGTGTTTTTGAATCGGAGATGTCTTACCAACTAACTATAAACTCTATAGTTTAAATTTACTAAATAACTTAAACTAAAATTGGTTTAAATGCGAATGAGGTGGAACAAGAGTGTGGTTTCACTTTTCTATATTATTGTCGGGATTTCTAAACGAATGAAGATTAATAAATCTTATGGCTATGCTAATGGTTTTCACGTGAATTTATCGTTAACCCTCGCTAGTGTGATATTAACGACCTAAGACTAAGAACTCCTTTTACCTCTCGGTTTCAAGGTATAGAACCTAGTTTGCTTTATGTTTTAAAACACTCATGCGACTCTCTTGCAGCTGTGGCTATCTCTAGACTTCAGAGAATGTACCACAGTACTCTATTTTACTCGCACGACTAATTAAACCTCTCTAGAGAGAACAACTAACTCTAGAATCGAGCATATGAGGATCAAACGTATACAAGTTATATATACAAAAATAGAATAAGCAACGGCCGAAAGAATCAAATCAAACTTCAAAACGAACTAGAATAAAATCATGACAATTATCAAGAAAAGATTCACTGTCACCCTCTAAAGGATTAACTCATGGTGATGGTGGAAAAACTAGAAAACAAACAATATTGATCCATGAAAAATAGAGTTTCAGATGAAGACGAGAAAAATAAAACTAGATTGGTTTTCGCACACTCGTCGTAGTTTTGGGCACTTCTCCGGTCTTCTCTGTTCACCTTGATTTCCCTCCTAAGGTTTTTGTCTCCCAAACTCTAAAACCAAACAAAAATTACTTATAAATGGCTGCTATTATGTTATAAGGTCGAGCTCCCCAAAATACACAGATCTGGCCTTCAAAAATTGATCCAACGGCTCAAAATCGCCGTGTGTGTGTCAAAATACTTTACTGACGGAGCCCCGTCGCGATGAATGCCCCTAGAAGTCTGTGTGCTTCCTCACCTTTAATAACATATCTTGAGCTCCGGGTATCGGAATTGAGATCCGTAAAACGTATCGGACTCCTTGCAATCGATATGTCGTCCTCTGATGCTCTATTTCTCTTCCTATTCTGCATCTATAATACTCATTTTCACAAATTTGCATCTCATAGATCTTTTCGAATCTGAATATCCTAAAAACTTCACACAAACTACAAAAACAATCAAAATACTTGAGAATAAACATTGATTCTTAGTTCAAGATCACCTAATAGTCACATATAAAATGTGCTTATCAATAAAAATAAATAAAACACACGTACGTATTAATTGGCTATATGAATATATACTTGAGGATAAATATTGATTCTTAGTTCAAGATCTACTTGGAGTTAATGATGTTGAGACTGCGGTACAATACGCAATGGGTGCACCTTATCATGATATGTGTTATCTCAGTCAGATTTTCTTTCAACATCAACAACTCCACCCGAGGAAGTCTGACCCCTTTCAGAGGCCTCAGTCAGGGGGACTCTCTCTCTCTCTCTCTCTCTCTCTCTCTCTCTCTCTCTCTCTCTCTCTCTCTCTCTCTCTCTCTCTCTCTCTCTCTCTCTCTCTCTCTTTTTATTCCTCTTTTTCTCTAAAGGTCTTTCGAGCCTTTTTGGAGCAACCAAAGATACTGAAGAAATTTCAGGAGTTCGATTTCGGGATCTACACGTGTCTCGCCTTCTTTTCGCAAATGATAGCATGATATTCTACCGAGCGATACCTGATGAGTGCGAGAGGGTCACAGACATTATATGAACTTACTATGAGGCATCAGGCCAGTTAGTGACATTTCAAAAGTCCGATGTCTGTTTTGGTACGAATGTTAGTGAGGAGGAGGGGGAGGCTTTAGCCTAGATCCTTGGTGTTAGGATGATGCAGTGCCACGAGCGATACTTAGATCTTCCTACGTTTACTGGTCAAAGGACGAAAGAGCTTTTTGGGTTTGTGAGAGACCGCGTTTGGGAAAATTTTAAGGGTTGGAACGGTCTCTCCCTCTCGCAGGTTGGCATAGAGGTGCTCATTAAGTCCGTCATTTAGACGATTCTTAGCTACATGGAATCATGCCACAAGATCCCGCGACGTTCGATTAGGGACATCCATTCGGCGATTACCATATTCTGGTGAGGCGGTGGCACGGTGACGAAGAAGATCCACTGGTGCAAGTGGGAAGATATTACGAGAGACAAGTCAGAAGGCGGGATGGGCTTTAGAGATATGGATAAGTCCAACCAGGCCTTTTTGGCTAAGAGTGTCTGGAGGCTTCTCAGCAGACCATATAGTTGTTGGTAGAGATGTCCACAAGAAGATTGTTTATTTACATATTGATGTAATATATCAATCTTTGTAAAGTCCTTATTAGAAGATTGTTTATTTACATATTGATGTAATATATAAATCTTTGTAAAGCCCTTGTTGTAATTTGATGATTAAATTAATAAAAGTTGAAACGTTCATTAGAACCGAGAGATTCTCTGTGTCAACTATTTAGTGAAGTCAGTTGACATTAAGCTAATACTCGGAAAATGGTTTGTGAACTTTTGAGTCCGAGTATAGAAGCTTAAGCTTTGTTCATTTCGATCCATAAGGTCACTATTACAGGTCATTAGAGTAGGATTGTTAAACTAGAAGCTAAGTCAAAATAAGTTCAAGTATTGAACTTGACTTTTTCTCGAAAAATGTCTAAAGGGTATTTTTGTCCACATGGACATAAAAGGATGTGATCAAAATAAGATTTTGAATATTTTCATATGATGAAAATATAAATTATTTTCTAAAGCCGAAAAGTCGTCTAAGGCATTATGAAATTAATTTCGTTATTTGTGCAATTATAATTCTACAATGGGTATTTTAAGAATTGTCTTAAAAGAAATATGGAAGCATCTAGATGCCCTCCCCTAGGTAGAAGTTCGGCCAAGGACTAGCATCAGGAGGAGAGTTTTATTTCCCTTTTCTTATAAGGATAATTACCCAAAAGAAAAAGGAAATGAATTTCCTTGAGAAGGAAACAAATTTGCTAACTGAGGAAACAAATTTCCTCACTAATGCCTTGTGTATGGCCGGCCATCCTAAGAGAGAAAGGGGAAGAGAAAATCAAATATTGTGTCATGAATACATTATTCTTTCTTGAATGAATAATTGACCTTTATAGATTTTTCCTTCTCCTATAAATATAGCCTCACATAGAGATGTGAAGTTTAGAAGCTTTTGCCTTGTTCTCTCTTGCTCTTGGCCGAACCCTCTCCCTCTCTCTCTCAAAATACTCGTTTTATTTTGCACCTAGATTCACACTTGATCTAGAGAATTAGCTTATGATCCAAGAATTGTTCTTGGTTCATATTGTTTAATTGTGCCCACACACAAATCCTTCTAAACCTCTATAGACTCTTGTAATAGAAACCTTAGGTTTCTCGAGTTCACGTTTTAGGTGTGATGGTGACGAGCGAGCCAAGGAAGAAGATCCACCTTTCTCAAGACGCTACAAGAAAGGTTCGTATTCAAGTAGGTTTAATAATGCTTTTAATTTATAACATGTATATGCTCTTTATCTAGGTTAGTAAAAATTGTTTTACTTCTAAAAGAAATTTTATATTCCGCCATTAATATGATTAATGATAAATTTTTCTTTAACCCTAGACCTATTCCGACAATAGTCTAGTAGGACGGGTCTTTAGTCAGAGCTACTTCCCCGACGGAGATATCATGACGGCTCCTCCTGGCCAGTGGAGCTCATCCATCTAGGTGCAGTCTCCTATAAGGTTGTGAGATTATTCAGTATGGTTCAAGATGACGGATCGGGGATAGGGACCGTGCTCGTTATGGGCGTCAGTTGGGTCCTCAGGGACAAGCCAGTCACCTGGATTGATCCCCCTTGGATTTCCCCCCGATATGCCGGTTGTTAAACTTGTGAGATTCGACGGTTGTTGGGACGTCGATCTTATTACTACGATGTTCAGAGAGGAGGACATTGCGGTGATCCTGAGCATCCCATGTGGTGGTGAGGGTATCCCTGACGTGCATCACTGGCACTTCACCGAGGACGGAGAATACTCTATCAAGAGCGGCTACCCCGTTGCGATGGTGACAGCCAGTACTCCCATCGCCAGCTCTTCAAATCTGATGGTGATGGAGAGGTGGTGGACGAGTTATGGCAGCTGAGAGTTCCTCTCAGAGTAAAACTCTTTTGGTGGCGAGCTTGCTTACGCCAGATTTCGGCCAAAGCAGTCTTAGCCAAGAAAAGAATCACCTTAGACGACAGTTGCCCTGTCTGTCAGGAGGCGAGGGAAACAGTTTTCCACGCGATTTGGGGTTGCAGGTGGAGTATAAGAGTTTGGATGGAGACGGGTTTCGGCCACATCCTTCCTCCTTTTGGGGATGGGGACATCTTTAACGCTATCCTCAGAGCGTCAGATGTCCATGAGTTTCCATGAGTTTTTTGTTCCTACTATTTGGGAACTTTAGAACCACATGAACAATGTCCTTTCCAGAAGATCTGCATGGAGCCAACAAAAACAGACAAAGTACACGAGAATGTCCTCTAACCAAGTCCGACACACCTTGGCGAACAACCGGATTTGGCAAAGCAAACAGGCTAACACAAGTATTAACAAACATATTCTTTGGTACAAGTATAAAACCTAATTCTTTAACTGATCGATGTTCTCTCAAACTTTAAATCATTTTATCATATCCAAAAATATATAAGTGGATAGATAAAACTATGTAAATGAAGTAACTTACCCTAGATTTATTTCAACGAATTTGAGAGAGAAAATAAAAAGATATAATGAAATTATTTTGGACACTTATCGATCTAGAAAATAAAATCTCTATATTTTCGTATAACCAATTAGTACTCATGTATGTTGTATTTATTTTTATCATAAAGTATAATGGTTTAATTTATGTTTTAGTGTGGTTTTAGTTTATTTTTATAATAAGTTTCAAAGCTTTAAGTTGCGTATTTTATTTTCAATCAACGAATTGTCATATTTTGTGCAAATAGGATTTTTTTTTTTTTTTTTTTTTGCAATTTAGACATATTATGAATAATATATATGTTTTGGAATAATTTAAAAAAAATCATTGGGTAAACTTGTAATATATAAAAATAAAGTTGGGTTGAATTATATTAATAAACATTATAGTAAATAGAATATACATAATATTTTCTTTGAAAAATATGTAAAATAAAGATTAAATAAAATGCATTAGAGTTATTGACCGTGATTGAAGATGCTCTTGTTGAGTGTAAATAAATTTTGTATTGGAAAATAGCGTTGCTCTGAGCATTAATTAATAGGTCTATTGGGTATTAATTTAGACTACAAAATTTATAGTTTGTTTCTAATAGTCTAAAGTTATGAATTACTATTTTCGTAGTGTCCTTTATTCTACACTATACATGCACTCATATGACTATTTGCTAAATTTGTAAAGGTTACAGTTATCTTGCGATAATTTCTATACTATATATGCGTACCTATGCGGAAATGGTAGACTTCATCATAAAATTCTGGTTAACGTATGAGGTTTTGTGGCCCAACTAAATATACCAATTATGTGAACGTAAGCTTTGATTGGCTCCCAAGGTAACTTGGGCATCAAGTTTGTTTATTGTAACCTTTATAACTTGCTGCTCAATCATCTTAAGGATAGAATAATAATTTCAATAGGTTAATGTTTTCTATAAATAGCACGGTTTATGGGTTGTAATAGACACTTCGACTCAAAAATATTTATCTCTTTATATTCAAAGTTATCTCTCCATATAATGAGAGTGAAAAAGTGTAGCGTTTTGTTTATCTTTCCAAGTCTTATCGTGCTCAAGTACTTGTGGCATATCATTTTTCGGGGAGCGAGGTCGCGAGTGTTGTTGTTAGATCTTTTGAAATTATGAGTATGCTCTGTGGTTGCGGTTCTGATTGATCCTCCACATGAGAAACGATTTCTTGAGATTTTACTGTATGAGTTTTCTTTGCGTCGAAGTACTGCCAACACGATGGGTGATCTCCAAGTTGTCGGATGAATTAAGAAACTCAACAAAAACAACTACAACACGTAGGTAACATGCATGATATCCTATTTGCAAGGACAAGACCTTTGGGAGGTCGTTGGCGGAAGCGAAACTTCACCACCGGAGGAAGATGCTAATGGCATCTTACGCAAATAGAGAACTAAAGCAGGCAAAGCGATGTTTGCCCTGAAGACCACCATTGAAGAAGAGATTTTGGAGCACATTCGGGACGACAAGACGCCTAAAGAAGCATGAGATACGTTCACGAAACTTTTCTCAAAGAAGAATGATGCGAGTCTACAACTCTTGGAGAATGAGCTAATATCGATGTCACAACGATACCTGACGATTGCTCAGTATTTCTACAAAGTTAAGTCGATATGTCGTGAGATTAGGGATCTTTAACCAAAGTCTGTCATCGGAGAAGCTCGTATGAAGAGGATAATCATCCACGGGTTGAGACTGGAGTATCGAAGCTTCGTGATTGTTGTATAAGGATGGCCCATTCAACCATCACTTGTAGAGTTAGAGAATTTGCTAGCAAGCCAAGAAGCGATGGCTAAGCAAATGGGAGGCTTCACGGTGAAGAATGAAGAGGATAAGCATCTCTTGCTAACGCATGGAGAATGGATGGCCAAGCAGAATAAGAACCATGAAGTTGAGTGTTCTTCTAGCTCGTCGAGTTGTAACGGATGGCCGAGATAGCCGAGCACGTGGTAGAGGCCGAGGACGAGGCCGAGATCGTGACATCCGAGGTCGCGACATCAGCTTATCCTGTCAAGATGGAACCACCACCCAAAGAGACAAGAGCACAATGAAGTGCTACAATCGTCAGAAGTTTGAGCACTATCATCTGACTGCAGCAGTAAGAAGCAAGGCGAGGAAGCGAATCTGACAAGATTCCACCAAGTCGAGCCGATGCTGATGTTCACCCAGCAGGAGAAGAGCGTTGAAGTGCGGAGAGACAAGAAGACGAGAGTTGAAGTTGAGATCGACGCTGAGCCTGGTCGAGAATCGGTCAGATTGAAGACCGATCCGGAGGAGCCAGCCGACGTGAAGTTGAGCCCGGAGCCCAAGCTGATGACGCTTGAGAAGAGGCTCAGCCCGGAGAAGATGACCACAAAGATGGTCATGTTTATCAAGGACAAGGTTATTGCAAACCTCCTTGTAAATGGAGAGAAGAATGTCTATACCGACCTCTGGTACTTAGACAATGGTGCGAGCTCGATGAGAAGATCACAGGGCAAGCGAAGTTTGAAGAGCTCGATGAGAAGACCACAGGGAGTGTGAAGTTTGGCGATGAATCAATCATCGAAATAAGAGGACGAGGATCAATCCTGTTCTAGTGCAAGAACTGAGACCAACGTCTACTAACCCAGGTGTTCTACATACCAAATATGAAGAGTAACATCATCAGCCTTGGTCAGATGATGGAGGTCGGCAACATGGTGGTGATGGCCGGATCATACCTGAAGATGTGAAACAAGAGTGGCGCCCTTCTGATGAAGGTCAAGAGAACATCGAATAGGTTATACAAGATACTCTTGGAGACAGGCCAACCAGTCTGCTTAATGACATCCTTAGCAGACCCGACTTGGTTGTGGCACGTACGACTTGGACACGTAAACTTTCACGCGCTCAAGTTGATGGGAGAGAAGAAGATGGGCTTTAGGGTACCGAAGATTGAACACCTCGACCAACTGTGTGAATGCTGCATGGTCGCGAAATAGACAAGAGTGCCATTTCTGATCCAGGCCAAGTTCTGAGCAGAGCGACCCTTCCAACTGGTGCACGCTGACCTCTGTGGTCCAATAACCCCAAAAACCCTAGCCGGAAGCAAGTATTTTCTGCTACTTGTTGACAACTAAAGTCGTTGGATGTGGGTTTATATGCTCAAGGAGAAGTGTGGAGCCTTTGAAGTCTTCAAGAAGTTCAAGAGGCTCGTGGAGAACCAGTCAGGGCATAGGCTAAAGACCCTGCGAACAGATCGAGGGGGTGAGTTCATGTCTCAGAATTTCTCCGAATACTGCGGAGAAGAAGGTGTGAGAAGAAGGTGTAACGAAACACCTCACTGCACCATACACGCCCAGCACGGTGGAGAGATGGAATCAGACATTCATGGAAACTGCAAGGAGTTTGCTGAAGAGCTTGCAAGTCCCGACGAAGTTCTAAGGAGAAGCAGTACGGCACGCGTTCTACTTTCTAAACCGTCTACCTGTCGAAATTTAGTTAACAATTAACCTAATTAATTATGAAACATATCTACATATGGCGGAAATTCATAATTCAATTTAACATATTAAAAACGTTTTTTAACATATTCATAACCATGTCATTAAATCTAAACTAGCATGTCAACAAAATTTATGAACATATCAATAAATTCATTTAAGCATGCAAACGAACAATCTAAATAAATATAATCATTCTACAATACTATATCATTCAGATCCAATTCGTTTAAGAGACACTTACATAGGGTTTGGATCTGCGAGAGCAAGTCTCGGTGTACGTCCAAGTGATCGGCCGATCCTCTACACCACGCGCGGCAAGGAGATCCTCAAATCCGTCGTGCCTTCGTTCCTCCAAAAGTGGCCGGCCCTGGGGAGAGAAAAATCACTCAAACAACCACAAGTTGAGTCAATGATAATACTCAAGGGATTTTAGGAGACAAAGAGGGTGGGCTCTTTCGTGGGAACAAGGGAAGAAGGGGAAACTCAAATAAAAGGAACGGCTGCCAAGAAACAGTTTTCCTCTCTCTCTTTCTCTCTTAATTTCGGCCAAAACCTCTCAAGCACAAGGGGGGAGAGGTTTGGCTGAGTGTTGGTCGAAATTAGTATAGGGTTACCAAAGAGAAAGCCTCCTTTTATATAAGAGAGAATGGGTTTAAGTTAGGTCAAAATCCAGTTAAGACCCATTAGTCAAACTTAAGCCCAAAACTCCTTATAATGAGTTTAAACAATTTTTCCAGCCCATAAAACACCTATTATGGCCGGCCATATCGTCCTAATTATCTCCCAAATTTATTTGATTTATTTCTAAAATAATATTTAATTAATTTAGAACATCTCATTTATTTAATGACAAGTCATTAATTATTTTCATACTAATCAATGTAGTACGAAACGAGAAAATATTTATATTCATCTTTTATTTATTTGAATCATCAAATTATATTATTATCAATATAATAACATAATATGATTCGTGAAATAAATGTAATAATAAATAACCAGTTATTTATTTAATTACTCAGAAAATAATTTTTTTAGCGTAAATCACAATTTACGTTGAATGAGAAAATCAATCATTTCTTGTTCACCAAAATCTCGTCCGAGAGTCTATCATTGAGACCTTATGGACCCACATGAATGAAGCTTTAGAATAAAGCTCGGACACAAAAGTTCACAAACTTTTTTCCGGCTTTTAATTCTTAATATTAGTCGATTCCACTAAAGGACCAATATTGAACATCTCTAAGTTTATATGCATTTATATTTCCGTTTGATGTGACAAAACTATTCTTCACACGGTCCACGGTGTATTTTACGATATTACCCTTTGTGTATATCATTAACTCAGAGGAATGTAAAATTACCGTTTTACCCCTGAGTTATTATTTCACCAAGTCCTCTGTTATTTGTGAACGAGAAAAACATAAAGTGAAATGTCTCAACATGTCACATGTTTCATTTCAAAGAATTCTTTATTGATGAATAACAGGCCTGGTTTATTCGCTCACACTCTCATAACAGAGCATGGTGTGATACTAATGCCTTAGCATTGTTTCAACACAAATTCCATATATGTGAATCACATGTTTCAACGAAACAGTATTATGACACCAGCCGTCGGGTCAATGAAACTTCATTTAGCCATTGCCCATTGACAAATCAAATGTCATAAAGTGTTACAAGAATACATGTACTCACTTCAGGATTTAGGTAATTACTAAAATACCCCTCGTATGTGAGTTTGATGTTTCGAGTGATTAAACGGTTTTATCTCGAACTTCAAAACTTCACTGGTCTTGTTCAATATCTTCATTAAGATATCAAGAATGAATTACAGAGTCACAACTCTCCATATCACAAGATAAAATATCGTTTAATTCATTCTAACAATCATTACTAGGAATTGATTGCCCAATCGATCTTTAGATTGCGAACTATTATTTAAACTAGTCATAAGAAGGTATCTTGTCAAGTCTGTACTTAGCACTTCTTTCGTTGATGAGAGTTTCAGACCGTAGACATAAATGCGTAAACACAATCTTAAATAAGAATGGATATTCAATCTTTATTTAATTTCAAAGCAAAACAAATACAAAAGTATTTAATATCAAAAATCTCCTTTGTGGGCATAAATGCCAACACTACCGACAAAGGCGCTAGGCGAGCGCACCCCTTACCAAGCGTGGAAAGGGAACAAACCTCATCTGGAGCATCTGAAGGTGTTTGGGTGCACCGCACATGTGAAGACTGTGAGACCACACCTCACGAAACTTGATGATCAGAGTTAGCCAATGATGTACCTTGGCGTGGAAGAAGGGAGCAAGGCACACGGGTTTTACGACCCCAACGCGGCAAAGTGCATGTGAGCAGAGACGCCATGTTTGAAGAGGAGAAGAAGTGGGATTGGTGCGACAAAAAAGGAGAGCCCAAACCAAACACAGTAGACTTCATCCTCAGAGAAGAAGATGCGCTTGAGCAAGAAGATAGAGAGAGTGCTAGTCATGGACAAGCTACTCCCAGCTCGACGAAAACCAGTTCGCCTGGAACTAGGTTACCACCAGGCTCGCCTAACCAAGGAGATGAGATAATCACCCCATTTTTTTGGAGAGAGCAAGTTTAGGATGAACTAGCTCAGGAAACTCGTCGATCAAGTACAGACCAAGAGGGTTTCTTTCACTTTTCGATGTCTACGAAGAAGCGTGAGAGCTCGACATGAGCCAAGAAGAGCTATTACTGATGAGCATTGATGAACCAGCCAGCTATTGCGAGGCAGCCACCAAGAAGGAATGACAAGAAGTGATGAAAAAAGAGTTGGAGTCTATTGAGAAGAATCAGACGTGGGAGCTTGTCGACCTTTCAAGAGGTCACAAGTCCATCTGTCTGAAATGGGTCTACAAGCTCAAGACAGACTCAGAAGGCAAGATTCTCAAGGAAAATGCTAGACTGGTTGCAAAGGGCTACGTGCAGGAGCAAAGAGTAGACTTTGAAGAGGTGTTTGCTCCTGTAGCCAGACTCGACACAGTCAGGCTGATCCTAGCCCTTGCAGCTCACCGAGACTGGAAAATCTATCACCTTGACGTCAAATCGGCATTCCTGAATGGTGAACTGGAAGAAGAATTTTACGTTGCTCAACCGGAAGGCTTTGTCGACAAGACCATAGAGCACAAGGTAAACAAGTTGTCAAAAGCTCTTTATGAGTTGTGGCAAACACCACATGCATGGAACACTCGACTCGACATGAGTATGAAGAGTCTTGGGTTCAAGAAGTGCTCCAAGGAGCAAGCGATCTACACGAGGAACTCAGAAGACAAGGTCCTCATCGTCGGTGTGTACGTCGACAACTTGGTCGTGACTGGATCCAGTGCAGATGACGTTAATGGATTCAAGGAGCAAATGATGAAAGAGTTCGAGAGGAGTGATCTCGGGTTATTCTCATACTACCTCGGCATCGAGAAAGACCAGAAGAAGGAATGTGTCACGCTGAAGCAGATGGCTTACGCGAAGAAAATCCTGAAGCAGTTCAAGATGGCGGACTGCAACGCGAGCAAGTATCCAATGGAACCAAAGTTGAAGCTCGGGAAAGATGCAGAAGGAGACCCAGTGGATCCCATGGAATACTGACGTGTCGTCGGGTGTCTCAGGTACCTAACCCATACCAACCTGACATCTCATATGCAGTTGGCATGGTTAGTCGTCACATGGAGAAGCCTACTAGTCTACACCAGCAAGCTGTGAAGCACACCCTTCGTTACGTGAAGTGAACAACGAGCTACAAGATCCAATTCGGAAGAGGACGTAAATCAAAAAACTGCTCGGCGTAAAGAATCTCGAGCCAAGTTAAATTTACGGGAGAAACTGTGAACGTAAGCTTTGATTAGCTCACAAGGGATCTTGGGCATCAAGTTTGTTTTATTACTTTTATATTGTAACCTTTACTTGCTGCTCAATCATCTTAAGGATATCATAGTAATTTCCATAGGTTAATGTTTTCTATAAATAGCACGGTTTGTGGGTTGTAATAGACACATCGACTCAAAAATATTTATCTCTTCATATTCAAATTTATCTCTCCATATAATGAGATAGTGGAAAAGTGTGGTTTTGTTTATCTTTCCAAAGTCTTGTTGTGCTCAAGTACTTGTGGCATATCATTTTTCAGGGAACCAACAAATTAGTGGTAAACTATGATACACGTATAAATCTTAGTGTTAAACATAAATAAAAGTAAATTCACAATATGAATAGATTTGTATGGGGAGAAACTGGGGATTGACCGTGGCTCGAACCATTACGTAGTTCTTTAAGACATCAAAGAAAGTTTGCGAGGCTTAAAGAGTCGAGATAAATAAAATTCAGATCCATGATTAAGGAAAGCTATCTTAATATGTTATGTTTTTATAAAATATACTAGAAGCCCCGGATATTGCAAATCATAAATTCCGTTAAAGAAGATTTTATAAAATAAAAAGAAAATGTTTAGGTTTTAAGCGTTGCAGTCAATTGGCATAAATATTGTATAGTAATAACTAACATGGCTGGTACCATTAGTTTGTTGATAGAAAAAGATAAGCGTATGAATAACGGGAGAGCTACCGAAATGCGTGTCGTATAAAGATTGATAAAAGAAAAAGCCTTCTCGTTATTAAAAGACAGAAACACAGTAACGCATAGATATTAGTGTGCGTAGACACGATGAGATGTAGTGGTAGTAGCGATACATTGGTTTATTAAAAAAAAGTGGAGAAGACAGTAAAAGTAGTGATTACTGGACAACGGGAGCGAGAGCAAAGGCACCAGTTGTGAAGACACGGAGAAAGGAACCAATGATTGGAATAAGCTGGGTAATGGGAATGACGGGGGCTTGGAGAGCTTGGCCGACACGGATAGGAGCGCAGCCGGCGACGGACGAGGATGCAATGACGCGGCAGCGTGTTGGGTCGACGAGGGTCGCATTAGCCCCGTTGACGGTGATTGTGAAGAAGCCTGAATTGCTGGTCATGACCGGTCGGACCAAGGCTGTCCGGCCGCCATCGCAGGACAGAGTTACATTGACCGCCATCATCGGCCGCGGCACGATGGAGAACGAGCACCTCAGGACGCCGAACACCGTCACGTTTGATGGAACTCGTCTGGGGATTGTTGGCAGTGAAGGAAATCCTGGTAGCGTTGGCAGTGAAGGAACTCTAGGGATTGTTGGCAGTGAAGGAACTCCCGGTGTCGTTGGTACTGAAGGAACTCCCGGTATCGTTGGTACTGAAGGAAATCCCGGTATCGTTGGCAGTCCAGAGAACTGGCAGTTGGCCACCCAGCTTGATGTTGACGCCACCAATACCAGGGCGATCACAGCGATCGGCATGTTCTTAGGGTTTCCCATGCTTTGACTTGATCACACTAAACCCTCGGATAGACTGAGCTCACAGCTTGTTTTTTCTGTTTGCTCTTGCTTTGTGGTGATCATCTCTACTCCGATACCCTTTGCATTTATAGGCTTCCGAAAGATTCCCTTATTGGATTATATTCAACACCACTTGCTCTACGTACTTAATTCAAAAATGTGGCCATGCATATACATTAGGTAACGAGGACTCTGGAGCACAAATAAATAAATTGTCAAGCATGACAAATGCGACTCCTATTGCTTCCAATTCCATTAAATGTATATGCTACGCCTCCCTTCCATGGCTGTTCCCCATTCTACTACCTTATGCCCGCCCTGCTGCGTATCAAAACTGTATCTACACTCTGTAACTCTGTTGTTTTTTCTTCATCTTCATTTTTTGTATATTGTTCACATTACGATTTGATTTTAGAATCTGCAAACAAAAATTGTTAAAAAGATCTAGGAATTCGTTAAAAATAATTTTAGACATATATGTTAATAACAATTTTCTACACATTTTAAATTTTTTTTATTTTTTATTTCTCTAACATAAATTACTATTGTCAGCAATGTCCATAAATTAAATATTGAATAGACGGGCATGCATATAAAGCAAATCTAGAAAATGATTTTTTTTTGAGGAAAAATCTAAAAGAAGAATAAAAGTGAGGTATTTGTATGTCAGAAATAAATTTTTTTACTTTTTTGGTCAATTTGAGTTATTTTTTGTCTACAAGGATTGAGAAGGAAGTAAATAAATAATAATCCTCCAAATATAAGTAAGCAGAATAAAATATGCATTGTAGAGAATGATGTTCTTAGATTATGTATAAATGTGAGTCAGCCTAGAATAAATGCATATGGTCATTAGTTTCAATAACTAGATTTATAATTCTTAAAGTTCCGGTCCTTACCAAGTTCTCTTTCCAAATATATAATTATATTGTTTATAATTCTCTTTGTTTTATCCTACTCCTAATTTTCGTAATATTTATACGCTGAGATCCTTAACTCTGCACCATAAATTTAAAATGATGCTATATTTAACTTTTAATTTATATATTTAAGCAGAGTTTTCGCCAGAAAAAGTTTGAGTCAGTGTTATTTTTGGTTTTGAATTTGTTGTATATAGTAGGCTTATATACGTTTGTTATTTTGGATATGTCTAACATTTCGTAAAACTCGTATAAATGGCCCTAGTGCTTATGTGTCATATCAATGTACGTTGTTATTTTACAACGTAAATTGACATGTCACGTAAGAATTAGAGCTATTTACACGAGTTTTACGAAATGTTGGACATATCCAAAATGAGTTAGTAAAGTAGGGTTATTTCACAAAATATTTGTTTGTTTTAACAAATATATCTACTTTATTAATATTATTTTCAATGATCTATCTAGTGTATTTACAGCGCTTTCTGTATTTTATTAAATTTATTTATATTATCGATAGTGCAAATTGATTTTGAAATCTACAAAAAATATTAAATATCAATGAAATTGACGAGTTAGATATATATACATCGTTGTCCATAACAATTTCACACACATTTTTTCATGGCAGTGTTTGCTGCTTGTAGGGATTGGGTGCTTGACCTTTTAACTAGATAAGATGTGGTATTATCCTAGCAACCACATTTCTCACGACGTTTTTTCTAAATTTTCCTGTAATAAATTTTTAATGTCAACATCGTCAATAAATCAAATATATTATATAAAGTAAGCATGTATATATATAAACTAAGCATACGAAATGAAATATATGAGAATAATAAAAATATATGACTGTATATTTCTACTGATTTTCTTTTTTGTCTAAATCCACTGAGGATGGAAATTAAATAAGAATAATCCTCTAAAAATAAGTAAGAAGAATCAAACATGCATTGTAGAGAATGACGAGCTTAGAGTATATATAAAATATAATTCACGTTGAAATAAATGCATACCGTCTTTTATTACAAGTACAAGATATGGAAGTCTTACGGCCTCTTGAAATTATATAGTTGTATTGTTTATATTTCTATTCGTGTTTAAATAGTATCCAAAAATGATACTATATCTTCTTAAAGCTTCCGCCATGCATTCTTATAGTAGAGAAACAAAAGGCTAAATATTAACAACGAATGTTCAAATTCGTGTACATCTTTCAAACGTGGGGTTTATTACAAAAGTTTATCTCAAAACATATTTAATCACATTTGTACTACGGAATATTTCAAAAGATGATAAGACCTCCAAAAAGTTAATTGTTAACTATATTTTAATAACTTATGTGCATTAACAATTTATTTATAAATGAGGCATTATAAAAAGAAGTAGAACAATTTTGTTTACATAAAATAAAGTACGTTTTTAGTAAATTCCTTACAAAAGATTGATTCAGGTATGCACGATGTTGTACTTCCTTAATAAATTTTTGGCCGTAAAATTAGACTCTTTTCAAGGATAGGTTTCACACATCACAGGTGATAAACCTGTTCAATGCTATAAGTTGAAAATTGCTATTATTCCGAAAGAACTTTGACGTTTTGCACAAATCGTGATACTCTTCATTATTACGGTCTTCACCTGCGTCGTCCTTGTCTCTATCAACATCGGTATCTTCAAACTTTTCATAGTTTTTAAAATGGACTTGGGTATTATCTCTATCACATCTATATATATAATTTTTACGCTCTTTTTCGCATTATTATCGTAATATTTATTTAACTCATCCTCGAAACCATTGTGCTCATTTTTTAATTAAAGATTTCTTTGAGAGACATCAATTACAGGTTTATTCTATTTTTTCACCTTTTTTTATATGTATGTACGAATTTTATACAAAAGTCGACAATGTACATGCTCTTGCCTGCATTATATAATAAAGTAACATAATTTTTTTTACATAATATTAAGTAGGATTTCAGTAAATTAAAACACTGACTCGAGTATTCACGATGTTGTATTCACAATGTACTTCCTACACATTGACTTGAGGATTTCAGTACATTAAGCTCTTTTGAAGGATCGGTTTCATATATCATAGGTGATCAAACTGGTAAATAATATAAGTTGAAGTTTGAAAGTTATCCAAACGAACTTTGAAGTTTTGCACAAACTAAATCGTGATTTACTTCATTATTATCGTCTTCATCTACGTCGTGTTTGTCTCTGTCATCATCGTTATCTTCAAACTCTTCACAGTTTTTGAAATTAACATGGTTATCATCTTTATCACGTCTGTATATTTTATTTTTACGCTCTTTTTCTCGTTAATATCATAATCTTTATTTAACTTATCCTCGAAAGAATTGTGTTCACTTTTTGAAAGCACTGGGTTCATTTTTTAATTAAATATTATTTTATGAGACTTCAATTACAAAATTATTCTATTTTTCACCATTCATATGTTTGTACGAATTTCATATTAAAGTGTACAATGTAAACGCTCTTGTCTGCATTGTAGATCCTGGTTTCAACATTGTTAATTATCACAATGTTAACATCTGATGTCTACAACGTAGACTAGGACGTCTATATTGTTTACATTATTGTAGACTATATTGCAAACTTGTCGATCTTCATATATCTATATTGTAGACCACATTGTATACTTTTTTGGTCCAAATTGTAGACAACAACGTCAACATTATAGACAATATTGTAGATCTTATAACTGCAAACATGAATGAGATTTGTGTACATTTAATTTTAATTCTACATTTTTGAAGCAACGAAGGAGGACATATTTATTATTCAAGTTTGGTTGATATTGGTTTGACATTGGTGGGTATAATGACAAATGATCATTCGGATCTCATGAAACAACGTCAAAGCTCTCAAAACGTATTTCCAAGACAATCTTTTCCTTCGGCACAAAATTTTAGATTTTACTGTAATTTTATTTTTTCAAGTTTAAACTATTTTTATGACAATATTATACATTTTTATGTTTTCCGGTATGAATTAAGATAATATTGTTGACATTTTTTTGTTTTCCACTATAAACTTTAAGGCAATATTCTTGGCAATTTTATGTTTTCCAATTTGAATTATATTTAAGTCAATGTTGTTGATAACATTGTCAATATTGTAGACTTCGTCGTGTCAATATTGTAGACATCATCGTCAATATTATAGACAACAGTGTCAACAATGTAGACTTCGCGATCTACAATGATCTACAATGTAGGGAACGAAATCTACAATGTAGACAACGAAATCTACATTGGTGACATTGTTGTCCACAACATTGACGACAAAGTTTACGATGTAGAGAACTACGTTTATAATATGTGATAACCAATCTAAATTAAACTTTGGTAATTCGGAGTGCTTTTGGTAGTTTAAGTTGTAAGCGTATCAAAGATTTAATATTGATCTACAAAAAGTAAATGGATGAGAATAGAGAAACAATATTTTGGCGTGTGTATATATATATATATATATATATATATATATATATGATCAACAATGAGAAACCATGGGTTGTCTATATGGTTTACATGAGCAAAAACTCAAGCATGCATACATATGAGTATGATATATTATATTGGTTAACCTGAAAAAATAGTATAACAATATCTTGCTAATATCTTCGAGATACCGAGTAAATTTTTCAAAGAATGAAAACAAGACTTTCTCATATAACAAATGAGTCGAATGTAAGAGAACAAAATGATGTGAACTTTACAAAGGAATAAGTGAATAATAATTAGCAGTACTTTGATTGTGTATTCGTCTCTTCCTTTGTGCCTCATGTTTCCTTTTATAGTTGTTGTTTTAACTGCCCGACGGTTATTCTACAATTTCACGTCCTTGCTGCGAGATTTGTCTCTTGAGTATATTCATTTTAGCACTTGTTTGCTGAGTGGTTTTATTTACACGTATTATTTTTCTTTGACTAGTTTTTGACCTATAATCTTTTCTTCACTTCTAAGGTTTTGATTGATAGGTCCGTTTTTTATTTATGAGCGTAATGTTCATTATCTTAGGTGATCCTTGAGTTTATTTTCCTCAACCTGTTTTCATTAGAATATGTATGTTTCTCGATATCCCAGATTACGTCCTGGCTATGCTAATTTGCAGGTACACATATGCTTCACACCGTACATTTTGGAGGGTTTAGTTTAATCTGTGGCATGACTTCCGATATTAAATACCAATCCAAAAAAAATAAAATCGGAGTAGAATCATAAAAAAAAAGGAGTGGATATGTAAATGGAAGAAGAATAAATAATGAAAAACTTTGTACCTTCCATAATCTCTACATACCTAGAACATAATAACTTCACCTTCAAGTAAAAAACTGTATCTACACTTTGTAACTTTGTTGTGTTTTCTTCTTCTTCATTTTTTTTGACAAATATGATTTTTCATTTTTTTTTCAAAACTTTGAGTTTTCATCTTCTGCTAACATTTTAATTGAGTTCGAGATGGTGTTGTTGTATTTTTTGAAATTGTTGGAATTAATTTCTCTACTTTATTGATATTATTTCAATAATATATCTTATTTGTTTCCGTCGTCGATGTCGTCTTAATTTGTTCATTTTGTTGATATTGTTCATATTACGATTTGATTTTAGAATCTGCAAAAGAAATTGTTATACAAATCTAGGAATTCATTAAAAATAATTATAGACATATATGTTAATAACAGTTTTCTACACTTTTTTTTTTTATTCCTCTAACATAAATTACTATTGTCGGCAACGTCCATAAATTAAATATACTATAGACGGCCATGTATATAAAGGAAATCTAAAAGAAGAATAAAAATGAGGTATTTTTGTATGTCAGAAAAAAAATCTTACTTTTTGGGTCAGTTTGAGTTTTTTTTGGTCTACAAAGATTGAGGAGGAAGTAAGGAATAATTAGTATAATAGCACTTTGAAATAATTTAATTACAAAATAGTCAACGTTTCAAACTGAAGTCATTTTTAGCCCAAATTTGCAGTTAATCAAGTTCAATATTAGGTCAAAATCAAACCACGAACACAATTACAAAACATACATCAACCACAAGAAAAGTAAAAGGAGAAACACAATCATATTTGTTCCCGTGCTTTGAGCTATGAATAGATGTACATGCACGCTGAGCTTCGTGAGAGAAACTCGGTCTGCACTCTTCCTCACAGGTCTCACCCACACAGAAGATCTCACCAATAACACTCAGTACAATAGTGGTTCTGTTTATCAGCCTTATGTAGAAGGCACGATCAACATGATCGCCCAAGAACCAACACCAAATACAAAGAAAAGTATAGAAGAGAGATTAGAGTCTTAGAAAACTAGAGGCAAGAAGAATCGGGAAAGCTAAGAATGAATAAGCTCGAGATTATGTTTTGCCTTTTATAAGTAACAAGGCAAAGACCTTAAATCTCAACCATCCATTTACAATCTCAACGGCTGAGGTACACTAAATAGACTTGATGTCGTTTCCAAAACTAATGACAGACAATACAATAATGCACTAGTTGTTTTGGGCCTTCACACTGGGCTTCGGCAGTTGGTTGTTGAGGTTCCAAATCCAACAATCTCCACCTGAAACTCAGCAAGCCCTCATATAACCGCGACCATTCACATATGTACAGACCTGCTTTTTCGATCACTTCATCGCTTGGTACCTGCACACTCATTCAATAAACAACAACTCCAAGTAGTGCTTAAATTTGGCATTAGTAACAATCTTTGTGCCCATATCAGCAGGATTGTTTTTAGTATATATTTTAAGTACCTTAACTACATCAGAAGCAATTAAATCTCCAATATAATGATACCTAATATCCACATGCTTTGTACATTCGTGATAAACATGATTTTTACTCAAATGTATTTCACTTTAACTATCAGAGTAAATAACAGCAATATTACTTATTATTTTAGCTTATTTCAACATATCCTGAAGCCAAATAGCTTCTTTACAAGCATCACACACAACAATATACTCAAACTCAGTAGTAGACAAGGCAACAACAGACTGTAAGTTAGATTTCCAGGTTATACAATTGCTACCCAAAGGAAAACATAAAGAGGTAGTAGAGTTCCTATTATCTCTATTTCCACCGTAGTCAGCATCAACATAACCAACCAGTTCAAACAGAGTGTTTCTTTTTCCATAACAAAGTCTAACATTAATTGTACTACTAATATATGCAATAACACATTTAAGAGCATTCCAATGAATCATACCTGGATTAGATATAAAACGACTAAGCACATAAATAGCATAAGACAGATCAGGGCGTGTACTAATCATTGCATACATGATTGATCCTATAGCATTAGAATAAGGCACATATTCCATTTTCAACATTTCATACTTAGACTTAGGACACTGAGATTATTCTAAGATGAAAGGAGGAGCTAAAGGCATGAACAAAGATTTACGATTTAAACTACCAAATTTAGTTACAATTTTCTCTAAGTGTGGTTTTTGATGAACAAACAATCTGTGACCATTCCTACAATTTTCCGAGCAGGTCCTATATCCTTCATATCAAAATTAGAATTTAATTCACTTTTAAACTTATTTATTTTTACAACAGATTTACTAACAATTAACATATCATCTACATACAATAACAGATAAATCGGTAAATCATCCAGAAAAGAAAAAGAAAAGCAACCGTCATATTCACTTCGCATAAAACCTATACTAATTACTAAAGAGTCAAATTTATTATACCATTGTCTAGGGCTTTGCTTTAAACCATAAAGAGATATTTTAAGGAGACAGACTTTTTCAAGGTTCTTATTATCCACAAAACTTTCAGGTTGCCTCATAATTTTATTTTCATCTAATCACCATGTATGAAAGCAGTTTTTACATCTAATTGTTCTAACTCAAGATCATAAAAAGCTACTAGTGCAAGCATTATTCTAGTGGTTTTAAATTTAACAACAGGTGAGAAAATTTCAGTATAGTCAATACCCTCTCTCTGAGTATAACCCTTTGCAATCAATCTGGCTTTAAATCTAGGAGGGTCCTGATCAGACATACCCTCTTTGATTTTAAAAACCCACCTGCATTCAATCAATTTGGGTGTGCTAGGTTTATCAACCAGAATCCAAGTATTATTTATAGACTGAGATTTCATTTCATCTTTCATAGCAATTAACCACTTGTCACTATTATCAGAAATAATTTCTTTAATATAAGTTTCAGGTTCTCCAGTTTTAAGATCTTGTGCAGCAATTAAAGCAGTGTAGACAAGTCCAACATATGAAAATCTAGGTGGTGGTCTTATATCTCTTTTTTGTCTATCTCTAGTTAGTTGATAATTCATTAATTCTTCCTGGGTAGATACCGAATGATGTTCAGTTTGTTCAGAGTGCTCAGACATTTCTGCTGGCTCCTGAACAGGTAACTGATCATCATTTAGGACTGCCTCAGGAGAATTTTCTCTAACATTTTCAGACACAAAAATTCCAGGCTCCACCTCAACACGTGTATTATCAAATTCATGATCATCATTATTAGGAACAGGGTTATTTGATTCTTCATTAAGTTTACAAGGAAAAGTTTTCTCATCAAATATTACATCCCTACTTATGATTATTTTTACACCTCTAGATGATTTATCCCAAAGTCTACAACCTTTAGTTCCTTATTGTTGTTGATATCCTAAAAAATAAATTTGATTGATCTCGGGTCTAATTTACTATCCCTAGTATGAGCATAGACAGAACAACCAAATATCATAAGATGATCCTGATTCGGTTTTCTATTGTTCCATACTTCAATTGGTGCTTTAAAGTCTAAGGTTTGATTAGGACTTCTATTAATCAAATAAGCAGCAGTATACAAGGCTTCACCCCAAAAATATTTAGACAAACCAGAAGTAAACAATAAACTTATAACTTTTTCTAACAAAGTTCTATTCATTCTTTCAGCCACACCATTTTGTTGAGGGGTTGTTCTTACAGTCCTATGTCTTAGAATTCCATGTTCCTTACATAAGTTATCAAATTCATTATTACAGATTTCTAAGTGTTTTCTAAGTTTTGTTAATTTGATTTTCTTCTAGAGTTTTTCATTCTTTAAATCTACTAAAAGCTTCATTTTTTGATTTAAGCAGAAAAGACCAAACTCTCCTAAAAAAATAATCAACAATACTGAGAAAGTACTTATTACCTCCATGAGTCTCATGACTCTTAGGCGCCAAAGATCTTCATGAACATAATCAAGATTTTCACAGGAGAGGTGTGTACCCGCAGTGAATCTAAGTCTATGCTGTTTAGACATAACACAAGGCTCACAAAATGAAGGATCATAAATGGGGTTCTTACTCAGAATGCCTTCTTTGAACAAGACATTCAACCCCTTATGACTCATATGACCCAATCTCAGATGCCACAATAGGGTCATTTGATCATTATCAATAACAGCAAGTGAACTATCAATAGAAAGACTGCAAAATGAACCATCAAGAATATACAAGCCAGATATTAAAGATGCAGATATGAACACCCAATTTTATTAAGTACACCAAGTGAAATCGGATTTTTTTTTCTATTATGGTATTAGTCTAACATTTGACAGAGTTATCATTTTACCATTGTTTAGTTTCAGATTCACAGATACTATACCTAATATTTTACATTCATGATTATTACCCATGAAGACATATTGATTAGTTACACGACGCAAATCACTAAACCAGTGTTCATGTGGACACATATGAAAAGAGAAACCATAATCAAGAACCCAATTATCTACACAGGATTGTTCAGTAACATTCAAAACTTCAGAGAACTCAACATCATCACAGAGTTTTTGTTCTTTTCGAACCATTTGAAACAGTCCTTCCTAAGATGTCTAGTTTTACCACAATAGAAACATTACATAGTTTCGGAGTTAGACTTTGATGTTTTATCCTTAGATTTCTTGTTCTTGTTATTATTGGCAGATTTGTTTTTAACAAACAGATTAGAACATGATTTAATCTTAACATTTTTCAATTCCATTTCTCTAGTTTTCAGGGCAGAACATAACTAATCATAATTAGGCACAGTTCCTGACTATTGAAATGCATCTTTTACCACTTGATCGGATTCAGAAATTGAATTCATTAAAATCATAACAATACTAGTGTCGTCTAATTCATGATCAATGCCTTTAAATACCAGTGTTCTTTGTAGAAACTCGTCTAAGTTATCGTTCACATATTTGGCAGAATCCATTTTAAAAGAAAATAGAGAAGCCTTAAGATAAGCAAGATTTGTTTATTAGAGTATAAGCTTTCGAGCTTACCCTATAATAACACGGGTATTTTGCACCCGTAGACCTTTCTGATCACATTATCAATAAGGTTCAAAATCAAGAGGTTGTAAGCCTCTTCATCAATCTCAGACTTACGTTTCTTGCAGTCTTCATACCACTTCTTATTTTTTGTCTCAAGTGCGATCAGCACTTTCTGGTGAGAAAGTAGAGCACGAATTTTAGTGCTCCAAACACCGAAGTCCGATTTCTCATTGTAGGCTGACACCACAACTCGGCTAATAGCCATTGTTCCAGTACCTGAAACACACAAGCGAGCACCAGTTTAGGCAATGACCCACACGAGTTAAACAGCTAACTTGAAAACCAAGAAACCCTTAATCAAAGTAGAGAAAAGAGATTAGGTTTTCAGAGAAGCAGAGGCAAGAAGAATCGGGGAAGGTAAGAATGAATAAGCTCGAGATTAGGTTTTGCCTTTTATAAGTAACAAGGCAAATATCTCAAATCTTAACCATCCATTTACAATCTCAACGGCGGAGGTACATTAAATAGATTTGATGTCGTTTCCAAAACAAACGGCAAACAGCACGATAATGACTAATCGTTTTGGGCCTTCACACTGGGCTTCGGCAGTTGATTGCTCAGGTTCCAAATCCAACACAAACAAACTGATATATAGAATTACCCTTAATAAACTGTAATAAAATTACTAGATTACCATTATTTTATAACAAAACCAGTTACTAATAGGACAAATTCGTAAAAATAAAAAGCACAATATTAACACGTCATCATTATTGAGTATAAACGACTTACTTATTTGGCTAATTCAAGGTTTTCATTGGTTATATAGAGCAATTTGTTTCCTCTAAATATAAGTAAGCAGAATATGACATGCATCGTAGAGAATGATGTGCAAATAACTAGATTTGTAATTCTTAAAGCCCCGTTCTTGACCAAGTTCTCTTTGCAAATATATTGTTTATAATTGTGTTTTTTTTAAGGAAAATTGTTTATAATTCTCTTTGTTTTATCCTATTCATCATTTATCACAAATTTAAATAAATAATTTATTTAGACTTATACGCTGAGATCCTTAAATCTGCAACTATAAATTTAAAATGATGATAGTTCTTAGTTTTAAAATTGTATATTTCAGCAGACTTCTCGCCAAAAAAAAAAATACGAGACGGTGTTATTTTAGGTTTTGAAATTGTTGTAATTAATATATCTACTTTATTGATATTATTTTCAATAATCTCTCTAGTTTATTTACGTTGCAGTGTGTAATTTATTAGATTCAAATGTAGGAGTTCATTTAAAGATTTATGTACATCTTTGCCAGTAACAATGTCACACACATTTTCTCAAGGCTGCTTGTAGGAATTGAGTGCATAACCTCTTGACTGGATGAGATGTGGTATTTATCCCAACAACCACATTTCTCTTACATTTTAAACGTATTCTTTCTAAACTTTCCTACAATAAATTTTTAATGTCAACATTTTCAATAAATCAAATATATTATTGACGAGCATGTTTTATATATAAAGTAAGCATACCAAATGAAATATACGAGAAAAATTAAAATATATGCCACGTGGACAGTATATTTCAACTGAATTTTTTTTTGTCTAAATCCATTGAGGAGGAAATGAATTAAGAATAATCCTCTAAAAGTAAGTAAGAATAGTTTACATGCATTGTAGAGAATGACGTGCTTAGACTTGATATAAAATATAATTCACCGTAAAATAAATGCATACCGTCTTTTATTACAAGTACAAGATATGGAAGTCTTGCGGCCTCTTGAAATTATATAGTTATATTGTTTATATTTCTCTTTCGTTACCTTACTCCTAGTTTTCTAATTTTTAAATAAAAGTTAGTGTGATTTTTTACAGCGATATCTAAAATTGATACTATATCTTCTTAAAGCTTCCGCCATGGATCCGTATAGTAGATATAGAGATGGAGATGGCTAAATATTAACACTTCAAAGTTGGGGTTTATTGCAACAGTTAATCTCAAAACATATTTAATTCCCATGGCTCATTTCTAATACCGAACATTTCTAAAGATTACAAGACATCCGAAAAGTTAATCATTAACTATATTTTAAAAATTTATATGTACTAATAAATTATTTATAAATGAGTGCATTATAAAAAAAAAAGAAGTAAAATAATTTTTTTTTTCAAAAAAGTAAAGTATAATTTCAGTAAGTTACAGATAGAAGATAACTTGGTTATACACGAAGTTGTACTTCCCTTATAATATTTTTAACCGTAAAATCAAGTACTTTCCAAGAACAATTTTCGCAGTTCATATGCGATCAATCTGTTCAATGATGTTTTAGTTGAACTTTGAAATTATACACAAATTAAATTGTAATACTCTTCACTATTACCGTCTTCACCTACGTTGTGCTTGTCTCTGTCATGATCAATATCTTCAAACACTTCATAATATACGAAATTAAAGTGATTATCATCTCTATCACGTCTATATTTCATTTCTACGCCCTTTTTCCCGATAATCGTAATACTTATTTAACTCATCATTGAAACCATTAAGTTCGTTGTTTAATTAAATTATTTTGTGAAACTTCAACTGCAAGACTATTCTATTTTTTTTTCATTTCAATAAAAAGCATCGTCAAAACATCTTTCTATTTTTTAGGATCTCTAAATCATAAGCACTCGGTGCCGTGATATATTTTGCTTCAAACACATGAAAATTGAATATTTTGTCCATAAATTGTGTTTCATATAATAGAAGACATCATCATGGTGTTGGAATTGGTGTACACAACGGAGATATTAGACGTTAAGATACTTCATATTTAATTTTGCTGAGACATTAAATAAAGGTATATATATTCATTCTTCATTTAATTTTGTGTTTATGTATGTATGTTAAGCTCTGAAACTGTCATCAACAAAAAGGGTGCTAAGTATAGACTTGACAAGATAGCCCCTTGTGACTAATTTAAACATGTGTTCGCAATCTTAAGATCGATGGGGCAATAAGTAATGATTGTTTGAATGGATCATGATATCTTATCTTGTAGAGAGTTGTCACTCTGTATTTCATTCTTGATATGTTATTGAAGATATTGAACAAGACATGTGATACTCTGAAGCTCGAGATAAAATCGTTTAAACACTCGAAACTTTAAGATCACATACGAGGGGTGTTTTGGTACTTACCTAAATTCGAAAGTGAATGCATAATCGATGTGACATCTTATGACATTTGATTTGTCAATGGGCAATGGCTCAGTTATAGTTGCATATGACCCGACGGTTGGTGTGATAACACTGTCATGTTGGGTTGTGTGATTCACAGATACAGAATTCATGTTGAAACAATGCCAATGCATTATTATGACACTATGTTTTGTTATAAGAGTGTGAATGAATAAACCAGGCCAGGTATTAATCGAATAACAACATTCTTTGATTAAAACATGTGACATGTAAAGACATCTCACTCTATGTTTTTCTCATTCACAAATAACAAATGAGTTACTGAAATAATAACTCAGGGGTAAAACTGTAATTTTACATTCCTCAGAGTTACTGATACACATGAAGGGTAATATCGTAAAGTACTCCATGGATCGTGTGAAGAATTGTTTTGACAAATCAAACGGAAAATATACGCATATGAACTTAGAGAGTTTCAATATTAGTGCTGAAGTGGAATCGAATAATATTAAAGAATTAAAAGACAGAAAATGTATGTGAACTTTTGAGTCCGATCTTTATTCTAAAGTTTCGTTCATGTGGGTCTATTAGGTCTCAATAATAGACCCTCGGACGAGATTTATTGAACTAGAACGATTTGATTTTCTCATTTAAGTAAATATTTTTTTTATACTAAGAAAATGTTTTTCTAAGTAATTGAATAAATAATTGGTTATTTATTATTACATTTATTTAATGAATCGTATTATGTTATTTATGGATAATAACATATTTAAATGATTGAAATAAATAAAAGATGAAAATAAATATTTTCTAGTTTCGTACTACTTTGAAGGGTACGAAAATAATTGATGATTTGTCATTAAATAAATGAGACGTTCTAAAGTAATTAAATATTATTTTAGAAATAAAAAAAAAAAGAATTTAAGGGAGATTTAGGTCGAAAATTAATTTAAGAAATTAATTTGAAGGAACAATGGGCTTAAGTTTTGACTAATGAGTTTTTGAAACCCTAATTAGATAAACCCTAACACATAATCTCTGTCAAACCCTTCACCTCCTTTGTGAGAGTGTTGGCCGAGAGGTTCCAAGAGAGAAACAGATCAAGAAACGTTTTCTTGATCTCCCGAATGATCCTGAGTATTTTCGTTGTTCAATCAAAGATCTCACCCTCTAAATCTCCAAAAACTCCGTGGGAATCATCATTGACTCTTCTATTGGTGCTTGAGTGACGTTTTGGTTGCACGAGTTTACTCGAAACGCGAAGAAATCGAGCGAAACGGAGCGAGACTCATTTCAGCCTCCTGACCGAATTGGGTCGTCAGACAAGAGAATTTCGCCGGACTCAAAACGTGCCTAGCTCATCCCGGGAGTTTGACGACTAATCTGGCCAAGCCCTTTTACAGGGACCTAGTCCTAGGTCTCCTCCATGTTCCTGCAGAGTTTCGCGATCAGATTCTACAGGAGGAAGCCACAGCGTCATAGGCCAATTTCTAGCCGGCTGACCAGAATTTGTAATCCGGAGGGTCAAATTTCAAAATTTTGACGAGGCCTTCATGAGTTAGCTACCAACGAACGAGATTGTTAACAAGCTTACATGTAAATTTTCTAAAATGAATTGGATCTGCGATTAAATTTTATAAATGCATTTATAGGTTGTTTAGATCGTTTGTTCAATTTGTTGACATGTTTACAATAAATAGTTTATTGACATGTTAGTAATTTTTAATAGCTAGGTTATTAACATATTAAAATGAGTTTTAATTCATATCATATTATATAATTCTGCCACATATAGATGTGTTATATAGTATTATTGTTTAAATCGCTAAATAATTTGCAGCACGGTCGTAAAAATTTCAGGTGCCAACGAAATAATACCCATTGTATATATGACATCCACTCTAAACTCATACGACATCTTGTTGACTTTGATCATGCTTTATATCTTATCTACGAGTTTGAAGTACGTTGTTTTTGTTGTAGTATCAATACTGTATGTACGAGCACAACTGAAATATCATTAAATAACTATTCTCACCCAAGTGCCACCAAATATGATGAAAACGATAGACCGAATAATAAACATGTAAAAAAACAATGAAAACATAGTCCAAATCGATTATTTGTTGGAATAGATCTAGGGTTAAGAAAAATTATAATATAAAATTTCTTTACAAGTAGACAATTTTACTAACCTAGGCAAAGTGCATGAACATGTTATAAATTAAAAACATTATTTAGAGTACTTGAATACTAACATTTCTTAAACCTTTATTGAAGCGTCTTGAGAAAGGTGGATCTTCTTCCTTTGCTCGATTCCTTCACGTCTAATGTAGAACTCGAGAAACATAAGGTTTCCATTACAAGAGTCTATAGAGTGTTTGAAGGATTTGTGTGTGGGCCAAGAAAAATTCTTGGATCATGAGCTAATTCTCTAGATCAAGTGAGGATCTAGGTGAAAAAATAAAAAATGAGTTTCTAGAGAGAGAGAGGAAATGGTCGGCTAGAATAGAAAGAGCAAGACCAAGAATGCTTATTTTCACATCTCTATATGAGGCTCTATTTATAGGAATAGGAAAATCTATAAAGGTCAATTATGCATTCATGAAAGAATAATGCATTCATGACACAATAATTGATTTTCTCTTCCCCTTTCTCTTCTAATATGGCCGGTCATATCAAGCTCAAGAGGGAGGAAATTTGTTTCCTCACTTAGCTTATATATTTCCTTCTTAAGGAAATTCATTTCCTCTTTTCCTTTTCGATAATTATCTTTGTAAATAAAGGGAAATAACTCTCTCCTCAATGATGCATGTTGGCCGAATTCTATAGTTAGGGAAGGAGCATCTCGATGCTTCTTTATTTCTATTAAGACAATTCTTAAAATACCCATTGTAGAATTATTATTACACAAATAATGAAATTAATTTCTTAATACCTCAAACGACTTTTCGGCTTTAGAAAATAATTTATATTTTCATCATATGAAAATATTCAAAATCTTATTTTGACATTCACATCATTTTATGTCCATGTGGACAAAAATACCATTTAGACATTTTCGGAGAAAAAGTCTAGTTCAACATTTCAACATATTTTGACTTATCTTCCAGTTTAAAAATCCTACTCTAGTGACCAGTAATAGTGACTTTATGCATCCAAATGAACAAAACTTGAGCTTCTATAGTCGGACTCAAAAGTTCACAAACTTTTTCCGAATATAAGCTTAATATCAACTGACTCCACTAAAGAGTTGACACTGACAAAATCTCGGTTCAAATGAACTTATTTTCTACTCAAATTCAACAAAACTATATTGAGTGGATCCATTGAATGTTATCTATGTTTACCCTGTTGGTATTTATGCCCACAAATGAGATTTTTGATATTAAATACTTTTGTATTTGTTTTGTTTTAAATTTAAATAAAAATTTGAATATCCATTTTTATTTAAGATTGTGTTTATGCATGAATGTCCATGCTCTGCAACTGTCATCAACGAAAGAAGTGCTAAGTACAGATTGTTGGCATTTATGCCCACAAAGGAGATTTTTGATATTAAATACTTTTGTATTTGTTTTACTTTGAAATTAAATAAAGATTGAATATCCATTCTTATTTAAGATTGTGTTTACGCATTTATGTCTACGCTCTGAAACTGTCATCAACGAAAGAAGTGCTAAGTACAGACTTGACAAGATACCTTCTTATGACTAGTTTAAATAATAGTTCGCAATCTAAAGATCGATTGGGCAATCGAATCCTAGTAATGATTGTTAGAATGAATTAAACGATATCTTATCTTGTGATATGGAGAGTTGTGACTCTGTAATTCATTCTTGATATCTTAATGAAGATATTGAACAAGACCAGTGAAGTTTTGAAGTTCGAGATAAAACCGTTTAATCACTCGAAACCTCAAACTCACATACGAGGGGTATTTTAGTAATTACCTAAATCCTGAAGTGAGTACATGTATTCTTGTAACACTTTATGACATTTGATTTGTCAATGGGCAATGGCTAAATGAAGTTTCATTGACCCGACGGTTGGTGTCATAATACTGTTTCGTTGAAACATGTGATTCACAGATATGGAATTTGTGTTGAAACAATGCTAAGGCATTAGTATCACACCATGCTCTGTTATGAGAGTGTGAGCGAATAAACCAGGCCTGGTATTCATCGAATAAAGAATTCTTTGAAATAAAACATGTGACATGTTGAGACATTTCACTTTATGTTTTTCTCGTTCACAAATAACAGAGGACTTGGTGAAATAATAACTCAGGGGTAAAACGGTAATTTTACATTCCTCTGAGTTAATGATACACACAAAGGGTAATATCGTAAAATACACCGTGGACCATGTGAAGAATAGTTTTATCACATCAAACGAAAATATAAACGCATATGAACTTAGAGATGTTCAATATTGGTCCGTTAGTGGAATCGACTAATATTAAGAATTAAAAGTCGGAAAAAGTTTGTGAACCTTTGCGTCCGATCTTTATTCTAAAGCTTCGTTCATATGGGTCCATAAGGTCTCAATGATAGACTCTTGGATGAGATATTAGTGAACAAGAAAAGATCGATTTTCTCATTAAACGTAAATTGTGATTTACACTAAGAAAATTATTTTCTAAGTAATTAAATAAATAATTCGTTATTTATTATTACATTTATTTAACGAATCATATTGTGTTATTATATTGATAATAATATAATTTGATGATTCAAGTAAATAAAAGATGAAAATAAATATTTTCTCGTTTCGTACTACATTGTTTAGTATGAAAATAATTAATGACTTGTCATTAAATAAATGAGATGTTCTAAATTAAGTAAATATTATTTTAGAAATAAATCGAAAATATTTGGGAGATAAATACATAAGATGGCCGGCCACTTAATGCAAATAAGGGGTTGGAAAATTTCTTAAATGATTTATCGGGCTTAAGTTTGATTAATGGGTCATTAATTGTTTTTGACCTAATTAAGCCCATTTTCCCCGAAATAAAAGGAGCTCTTCTCTCTCTCTTTTGACCTAGCTCATTCGGCCACTCTCTCTCTCTCTCCCCTCCCATTTGGCCGACTATTTCCTCTCTCCCAAGGAGAAAAATACTTGGCCAAAATCCCTAAAGAATTGAGAGAGCGAACCGTAGAGAGAATCCCCTTTTATTCCTTCTTCCCTTGTTCCTACGAAAGAGCCCACCCTCTTTGTCTCACAAAATCCCTCGAGTATTATCATTGACTCAACTTGTGGTTGTTTGAGTGATTTTTCCTCCCACAGGGCCGGCCATATTTTGGAGCAACGAAGGATCGACGACTTTGAGGATTTGCTTGACGGGCGTGGCGTAGAGGATGGGCCGGCCAGTTTTTCCAAGAGACACCGAGACTTGCTCTCGCAGATCCGAATTATGTAAGTATCCCTCGAACGAATTGGATCTGGACAATATGATATTTTAGAATGATTATATGTGTTTGGATTGTTCGTGTGCATGTTTAGATAGATTTATTGACAAGATTATAAATTTATTGACATGTTAGGTTAGATTTAATGATATGGTTATCGAACATGTTTTAAATTGGTTTTAATATGTTAAATTGAATTATGAAATACCGCCACATATTGATGTGTTTCGTAATTAAATTAGGTTAATTGTTAATCAAATTCCAACAGAGCCATAATTGTCATTAAATCTATTTTGAGTGTTGGCGTTTTTGTATGAATTGCATTTGTGAATGTATGTGTGTTTATGTGAATGGATCCTTACTCTAATTGGCCCTAGGATTGTTTACTGGTTACGTCCCGGTTTTTTATTTTTTATTTTATTTAAATTTGTAATTTGTTGTAAATTTAAATTTTATAATTTTGTAATCCGGGAGACAAGAAGAAGGAAGGCAGCCTCCGGGAATGGCCGCGCGTTTTTGAAACGCGTGGGAGCTATCCCGGTCGATTCCGAACATGCCTAAGGACCTGCGTATTGGACGCAAGAGGGCTGTTTGGTCGGCCAAAACCCTAGCGTGGCCGTGTGTTTTCGGACGCGCGCGAGCTAGCTAGGGTTAGGCCCGACGACCGAGATTCGGAAATCGTTTCCGAATAAATTTAAAATCTTGAATAATTAAATTTATTTATATTATTTTTGAAATAATAAAAATGAATTTAATTATTTGAGTGGGAGATATTAATCTCTAAGTTTTAAAACTCGGAAATTCGACGACTCGACACAAGACTAGGAATAAAGTAGTTTATTGTTTTTTCTTTTGTAAAGGGTTGTAATTTTAGAAATGGGCCATTAGATAAGTTAAATATTATGTTTTATTTTATTTAATCTTATATCATATTCATCCACATGTCATATAGGATAGAACGCCAACACTATATGAATTGTTCATGCATCATCATAGTTATGAAATTGAACATCGTCCACAAAAATATGATTTTTGCAAAAACTAAGTGGGAGGGTTATTTGTCGTTGAAATAACCCGAGGTCCCCAACATGAATTTAATTAACTTGTGTGAATGAACTAAGAGTCACCCTCGTGGCCCTCCCTTCAATGGGAGTACTTCGGAAGCACATAGTCAATTAAATTGTTACGAACTAAGCCCTAAAGAGGAACGATGAAGCGGGGTCTCCCCTAGGAGAACCGTTTTCAAAGTAACTTGGATAAGGGCCCACATGTTGATTGCACGCTTAGACTTATTGTTTAAAGTAACCCTCCATAAAGGCTATGCGTTAAACATAAGTGACCAAAGTCCATGGTAATTAGAGAGAACTAGAAGTTGTGACTTCTTGTATTGTTCAAACTAAATAGTGATGTGTCACGACTATGAAAGGCGATCAATTACGATTTCCCCTAGGAAAAGTAATTGATCATTTTTGTTCATAATACCATGAATTATTTATCGCTTTCCTCACTCATTTAGGATTGTACATGCATTATAATTCGAAACTGTAGCATATGCTAAATTTATTCATTTCATTTAATTTCAGCAATATCATGAATCCACTTGCATCTATACTCAGTTATAACAAACTCGAGGGTGAGAATTACGTTGATTGGAAACGTAACCTCGACATCGTACTAACGGTGGAAAAGCACAAGTATGTTCTCACTACCCCGTGTCCTCCAGCTCCGAGTGCTGACTCAAGCCAGGAGGACAAGAACGCCTATGACACGTGGGTAAGGTCCGATGAGATTGCCAAGTGTTATATCTTGGGTTCCATGAGCAATGTGTTGCAGCAATCTCACAAGGACATTGCCACGGCATATGACATGCTCTACAATCTTCATGACATGTTTGGATGTCATGGGCGTCAGGCGAGGCAGCAGGCAATCCGAAATTTCATGAATTGTCGGATGAAGCCGGGAACGTCAGTCAGGGACCACATGCTAGTGATCATGGGTCACCTGAACGACATGGAGATTCTCGGATTGGAGATCGATGGACTCACCAAGGTCGATATGATCTTGGAGACTCTGACGGATTCTTTCGATAGCTTCCGTCTGAACTACTCCATGAACAAGCTCGATTATTCTGTAACCGAGCTAATGAAGGAGTTGCAGACTGCCGAGGGACTTCTCCCTAAGACCAAGAAGAAGAATGGTGAAGCCAATGTTGCTGAACATAGGGCTTCCACTTCTGGATCGAAGAGAGTGATGAAGGGTCCCAAAAACGCCAACCGAACGGGATCCAAGACGCCCTACAAGAAGGCTGCGGATGTCAAGGGCAAGGGCATCGCAAAGGTGGACAAGTCTAAACACAAGTGCCACCATTGCGGAGAAGTCGGCCATTGGCGAAGGAACTGTCATGCCTACCTCAAGACCGTCAAGGGGAAAGGTATGGCTTTCGTCACCCAAGCATGTTACACGACATATAAAGAATCACCCTGGATTTTAGACTGCGGGGCTTCTGACCATATTGTGTGTAAGCTGAATGGTTTCAGGAAAACCAGAAGCTTAGGTGAAGAAGAGTTCACGTTCAACTGGGGGAATGGAACGAAGGTCAGAGCCAGATCTGTCGGGACCATGCAGCTGAATTTTGGGAATAAGGCTTTATTATTGAATAACGTTTATTATGTTCCAGATTTTTGCAAGAACTTAATTTCTTTTGGTCGTTTAGAAGAACAACATTATGAGTTTAAAGTCAATAATGGTATTGAAATTTTTCTTAATGATTGTTTTATTTCTAAAGCTCATCGAGTAGATTCTATTTATTATCTATATCCTAATGAGCCGACAATTTTGGACACTGAGGTGAATAGTGATTCACTCAGGAAGCGTAAGACATTTCATAGTGATGAAACGGATGATACATATCTATGGCACTTACGTCTTGGACATATTGGCATAGATAGGATTAAGAGGTTAACAAAGGATGGTCCTTTGAAATCTCTAAACGTGGGATCTTTGCCCACGTGTGAATCCTGTCTTGAAGGCAAAATGACCAAGAGACCTTTCTCTTCGAAAGGTCTAAGAGCCACACAAGTATTGGAACTCATACATAGTGATGTATGTGGTCCAATCAGTATTCAGGCAAGAGGAGGTTACGAATACTTTGTAACCTTCACTGATGACTACTCACGTTTTCGTCATGTTTTCTTAATGCGACACAAATCCGATACTTTTGAAATGTTCAAACAATATCGGGCCTTGGTTGAGAAGCAAAGAGAGAAACAAATCAAAACCCTTCGATCAGATCGAGGAGGAGAGTACTTGTCTGATGAGTTCGAGGATCTTCTTAAAGAAGAAGGCATTCATTCTCAGCTTACAGCACCTGGCACTCCACAACAAAACGGTGTGTCAGAGAGAAGGAACCGAACGCTACTAGATATGGTGAGATCAATGATGAGTTACTCATCTCTTCCTGATTTGTTCTGGGGATATGCCTTAGAAACGGCAGCTCATATTCTGAACCAGGTTCCGTCAAAAACGGTTCCCGACACTCCCTACGAGAGATGGTGTGGTAAGAAATCTGTTCTAAACCACATCAAGATCTGGGGTTGTCCAGCACACGTGCTGAGACAAAAGACTAGCAAGTTGGCTAGTCGTTCAGAATTATGTTTTTTCATAGGATATCCGAAAGAAACAAAAGGGTACACATTCTGTAGTCCTACTGACAAGAAAACGTTCGTTAGCACGAACGCTAGGTTTCTTGAAGAGGATTATATGAAGAATACCGTATCGAGAAGCAAACTTGTGCTGAAGGAAATGTTGGGTGAAGTAGCTGGTACTTCACAAGATAGGACAAGTCCTACACCAACAATAGAAGAACCACATTCAGAACTTGAGCCTCCTACGATTCGTCGCAGTAGCAGGATTGTACGACAACCTGAGCGATTGATGTACATCGGGGAGGCATTTGCTGCAGTCGCATACAAGGAGGAAGATGATCCAGTATCATTTTCCCAGGCGATGCAAAGTTCTGAAGCAAACCTATGGCAAGAAGCCATGAACGTTGAAATGCATTCGATGTATGTCAACGAAGTCCGGAAACTTGTAGATTTACCTGAAGGCATCAAGCCTATTGGGTGTAAATGGATCTACAAGAAGAAAAGAGGACCAGATGGAAATGTCGAGACATTTAAAGCACGACTTGTGGCGAAGGGGTTCACACAAAAGGAAGGTATCGACTATGAAGATACCTTCTCGCCCGTGGCGATGCTAAAGTCCATTCGTACTCTTTTATCCATTGCTGCCGCCCTAGATTATGAAATCTGGCAGATGGATGTCAAGACTGCATTTTTGAATGGAAATCTTGACGAGCGCATTTACATGGCTCAACCAGACGGGTTCATGGAGAAAGGCCAACAGGGCAAGGTTTGTGAGTTGCTAAAGTCCATTTATGGACTAAAACAAGCATCTAGATCGTGGAATATTAGATTCGACGAGACTGTGAAAAGTTACGGCTTTGATCAGTCACTAGATGAGCCATGTGTTTATAAGATGATAAACGATGGCAAAGTGGTCTTCTTAATCCTTTATGTAGATGACATACTACTCATTGGGAATGATGTGGGAAAGTTATCAGAGGTTAAGATCTGGCTGTCATAGCAGTTTGAGATGAAGGATCTTGGAGAAGCGGCTTACATTCTGGGGATTCAGATCTTTAGAGATCGGAAGAACAGAAAGTTAGCGCTTTCTCAAGCATCTTATATTGATAAGATTATGGATCGCTTCAGTATGCAGAACTCCAAGAAAGGACAGCTACCTTTTAGACATGGAGTGCATCTATCCATTGAGCAGTCTCCCAAGACTCCTCAAGAGATAGAAGACATGAGACGTATTCCCTACGCCTCAGCCGTAGGAAGTCTCATGTATGCTATGCTCTGCACTAGGCCAGATATTTGTTACGCAGTGGGCGTGGTGAGTAGATTCCAATCGAATCCTGGACCCGAGCACTGGGTTGCGGTCAAGCATATTCTCAAGTATCTCCGGAGAACGAGAAATTATATGCTTGCATACTCAGGTGATGACCTGAATATGACGGGGTATACCGATTCCGATTTTCAAGCGGATAAGGATTCCAGGAAATCCACATCAGGGTCTGTGTTCACCCTGAATGGTGGATCTGTGGTCTGGAGGAGTATAAAGCAATCTTGCGTTGCTGACTCGACCATGGAAGCCGAGTATGTGGCTGCTTGCGAAGCAGCAAAGGAGGCTGTATGGCTGAGGAAATTCCTAATGTACTTGGAAGTAGTTCCAAGTGCCAACGAGCCCATTACACTTTACTGTGATAACAGTGGGGCCGTTGCAAACTGTAAGGAACCAAGAAGTCACAAGCGCTCAAAACACATCGAGCGCAAATACCACCTGGTACGAGATATAGTTCATAGAGGGAACGCGACGGTTATGAAGATTTCAACGTTGGACAACCTTGCTGATCCCTTCACGAAGCCTTTAACCAGTAAGGTCTTCGAGGGACACCTAGAAGGATTAGGACTGAAAGATCATTCGCATCTCCTTTGAGTCAAGTGGGAGTTTGTTGGCATTTATGCCCACAAAGGAGATTTTTGATATTAAATACTTTTGTATTTGTTTTACTTTGAAATTAAATAAAGATTGAATATTCATTCTTATTAAAGATTGTGTTTACGCATTTATGTCTACGCTCTGAAACTGTCATCAACGAAAGAAGTGCTAAGTACAGACTTGACAAGATACCTTCTTATGACTAGTTTAAATAATAGTTCGCAATCTAAAGATCGATTGGGCAATCGAATCCTAGTAATGATTGTTAGAATGAATTAAACGATATCTTATCTTGTGATATGGAGAGTTGTGACTCTGTAATTCATTCTTGATATCTTAATGAAGATATTGAACAAGACCAGTGAAGTTTTGAAGTTCGAGATAAAACCGTTTAATCACTCGAAACCTCAAACTCACATACGAGGGGTATTTTAGTAATTACCTAAATCCTGAAGTGAGTACATGTATTCTTGTAACACTTTATGACATTTGATTTGTCAATGGGCAATGGCTAAATGAAGTTTCATTGACCCGACGGTTGGTGTCATAATACTGTTTCGTTGAAACATGTGATTCACAGATATGGAATTTGTGTTGAAACAATGCTAAGGCATTAGTATCACACCATGCTCTGTTATGAGAGTGTGAGCGAATAAACCAGGCCTGGTATTCATCGAATAAAGAATTCTTTGAAATAAAACATGTGACATGTTGAGACATTTCACTTTATGTTTTTCTCGTTCACAAATAACAGAGGACTTGGTGAAATAATAACTCAGGGGTAAAACGGTAATTTTACATTCCTCTGAGTTAATGATACACACAAAGGGTAATATCGTAAAATACACCGTGGACCATGTGAAGAATAGTTTTATCACATCAAACGAAAATATAAACGCATATGAACTTAGAGATGTTCAATATTGGTCCTTTAGTGGAATCGACTAATATTAAGAATTAAAAGTCGGAAAAAGTTTGTGAACCTTTGCGTCCGATCTTTATTCTAAAGCTTCGTTCATATGGGTCCATAAGGTCTCAATGATAGACTCTTGGATGAGATATTAGTGAACAAGAAAAGATCGATTTTCTCATTAAACGTAAATTGTGATTTACACTAAGAAAATTATTTTCTAAGTAATTAAATAAATAATTCGTTATTTATTATTACATTTATTTAACGAATCATATTGTGTTATTATATTGATAATAATATAATTTGATGATTCAAGTAAATAAAAGATGAAAATAAATATTTTCTCGTTTCGTACTACATTGTTTATTTAGTATGAAAATAATTAATGACTTGTCATTAAATAAATGAGATGTTCTAAAAAGTAAATATTATTTTAGAAATAAATCGAAAATATTTGGGAGATAAATACATAAGATGGCCGGCCACTTAATGCAAATAAGGGGTTGGAAAATTGCTTAAATGATTTATCGGGCTTAAGTTTGATTAATGGGTCATTAATTGTTTTTGACCTATTTAAGCTCATTTTCCCCGAAATAAAAGGAGCTCTTCTCTCTCTCTTTTGACCTAGCTCATTCGGCCACTCTCTCTCTCTCTCTCCCCTCCCATTTGGCCGACTATTTCCTCTCTCCCAAGGAGAAAAATACTTGGCCAAAATCCCTAAAGAATTGAGAGAGCGAACCGTAGAGAGAATCCCCTTTTATTCCTTCTTCCCTTGTTCCTACGAAAGAGCCCACCCTCTTTGTCTCACAAAATCCCTCGAGTATTATCATTGACTCAACTTGTGGTTGTTTGAGTGATTTTTCCTCCCACAGGGCCGGCCATATTTTGGAGCAACGAAGGATCGACGACTTTGAGGATTTGCTTGACGGGCGTGGCGTAGAGGATGGGCCGGCCAGTTTTTCCGAGAGACACCGAGACTTGCTCTCGCAGATCCGAATTATGTAAGTATCCCTCGAACGAATTGGATCTGGACAATATGATATTTTAGAATGATTATATGTGTTTGGATTGTTCGTGTGCATGTTTAGATAGATTTATTGACAAGATTATAAATTTATTGACATGTTAGGTTAGATTTAATGATATGGTTATCGAACATGTTTTAAATTGGTTTTAATATGTTAAATTGAATTATGAAATTCCGCCACATATGCATGAATGTCCATGCTCTGAAACTGTCATCAACGAAAGAAGTGCTAAGTACAGATTTGACAAGATACCCTCTTATGACTAGTTTAAATAATAGTTCGCAATCTAAAGATCGATTGGGGAATTGATTCTTAGTAATGATTGTTAGAATGAATTAAACGATATCTTATCTCGTGATATGGAGAGTTGTGACTATGTAATTCATTTTTGATATCTTAATGAAGATATTGAACAAGACCTGTGAAGTTTTGAAGTTCGAGATAAAACTGTTTAATCACTCGAAACCTCAAACTCACATACGAGGGGTATTTTAGTAATTACCTAAATCTTGAAGTGAGCACATATCTTCTTGTAACACTTTATAACATTTGATTTTTCAATGGGCAATGGCAAGTGAAGTTTCATTGACCCGACGGTTGGTGACAAAATACTGTTTCGTTGAAATATGTGATTCACATATATGGAATTTGTGTTTAAACAATGCTAAGGCATTAGTATCACAACATGCTCTGTTATGAGAGTGTGAGCGATTAAACCAAGCCTGGTATTTATCGAATAAAGAATTCTTTGAAATATAACATGTGACATGTTGAGACATTTCACTTTATGTTTTTTTCGTTCACAAATAACAGATGACTTGGTGAAATAATAACTCAGGGGTAAAACGGTAATTTTACAGTCATGTGAGTTAATGATATACACAAAGGGTAATATCATAAAATACACCGTGGACCGTGTGAAGAATAGTTTTTTCACATCAAACGGAAATAGAAACGCATATGAACTTAGAGATGTTCAATATTGGTCCTTTAGTTGAATCGAATAATATTAAGAATTAAAAGTCGGAAAAAATTTGTGAACTTTTGTGTCCGAGCTTTATTCTAAAGTTTCGTTCATGTGGGTCCATAAGGTCTCAATGATAGACTCTCGGACGAGATTTTGGTGAACAAGAAATGATTGATTTTCTCATTCAACGTAAATTGTGATTTACGCTAAAAAAATTATTTTCTGAGTAATTAAATAAATAACTGGTTATTTATTATTACGTTTATTTGACGAATCATATTATGTTATTATATTGATAATAACATAATTTAATGATTCAAATAAATAAAAGATGAAAATAAATATTTTTTCATTTCGTACTACATTGAATAGTATGAAAATAATTAATGACTTGTCATGAAATAAATGAGATGTTCTAAATTAATTAAATATTATTTTAGAAATAAATTAAATAAATTTGGAAGATAATTTTGACAACATGGCCGGCCACTATATGGTATAAGTGAGTTGGAAAATTGTTTAAATGAATTATTGGGCTTAATTTTGATTAATGTACCGTTAACTGTTTTTGACCTAACTTATGCCCATTCTCCGTGAAATAAAAGGAAGGCTCTTCTTTCTCTCTTGACCTAGAATTTCACACGCATACTCTCTCCCCTCCCCATTGTGTTGGCCAACTATTTTCTCTCCCCGGGGAAGGAAATACACGGCCAAAAATCCCAAAGAGAAAAGAGAGAGTGAGATTGTTGAGCCTTTCGTTTTATTCATTCTCCCCTTGTTCCCATAAAAGAGTCCACCCTCTTTATCTCTCAAAATCCCTTGAGTTTTATCATTGACTCAACTTGTGGTTGTTTTAGTGATTTTTCACCCACAGGGCCAGCCACTTTTGGAGCAACGGAGCCACGACGGTTTTGAGGATTTCCTAGACGGGCGTGGTGTAGAGATTCGGTTGACCTATTGGACACACTCCCGGGACTCAATTTTGCAGATCCGAATCGAACGTAAGTTTTCTATAAACGAGTTGGATCTAAATGATATAATCATGTAGGATTGTTAGAAATTTTAGATCGTTCATTTTTGCATGTTTGAATGAAGTTATTGATATGTATATAAATTTATTGACATGCTAGATTAGATTTAATGACATCGTTAATGAATATGTTTTAAAATGTTTTTAATATGTTAAATTGAACTATAAATTTTCGCCATATGTTTAATTGTTAACTAAATTCCAACAATTTGCACCCCATAGTCTTGTTCCATGTGTGTCATGATATCTCTCGCCTTACAAGGTGATAAGGACGGATCCATCAGACTGGGTTTCACGACTTCCCTGACCAAATTCATTGACGCCTGAGGATGGTGTCTTTGCCTGAAATTAGCCCCGCACCATTCAAGAGTGGAGTGATATATACGCTCTTCTTCGACTAGATTCAAATAATTCATATATCCAGTTCTCCAGGTCACGACAACATCACAAATACAATGTGGATAAATACAGATTCCATTGTAACTAATTGTATCTGACAGTAACTACCACAAATGTACATTATAACTAATAGTATCACGCAGTAACTACGCAACGTTTTCTTTGTAACGAAACACATATCTTTTTGGTAACTAACTGGTTCTAAAATAACTACATAAATATTCATTTGTAACTAATTATACCTGAAAGTAACTACGCCAAATATATTTGGTAACTAACTAGATCTAAAAGTAACTATATACATATTCCTTTGTAACTATTTGTACCTGAAAGTAACTACGTCAAATATATTTTGTAACTAACTTGATCTAAAAGTAACTAAACATAAATTACATTTTAACCACGTCTACCTGGAAGTAACTATGCAAATTCTACTTGAATGTAACTAACTGGATCTAAAAATAACTAAACAAATATTTCATTGTAACTACCTGTACCTGAAAATAACGTCATAAATTCTCTTTTGTAACTAACTGTATCTATAAGTAACTAAACACATATGTATACGTAACTAATTGTAATTATACGTAATTTATATCAAAAATCAATACCTCCGAATCTGAAATATGCAAGTTTTCTTTAATTGGACTGCACGCACGGTCCACGAACACGATTCATCACTGCAAACGACCTGATAAATAATCTGGTAGACGTCCTAACCTTGAAAGTGAAATGATTTTTTATTGCATACATGGCCAAATGTTTTTGAAACGCAGTTTTGTTGGCGTATAGCCCTCCTTGTCGTAGCCTTAGCGGAGAGTACATGTCTGTTACGTCTAACATAGTAGAATCGTCCGACTAAACAGTTGTCCTTGACTGTGAAGATGGACGACTGCGTTGACATCCTGCATCTGTGTCGGAATCTCAAGAAGGCTCCGGTCCTCCGGCTCCGACGGGGGTGCTATGTTCTCCGCCGTCAGGGGGTGCTATGTTCTCCGGCACCATGCGAGCGCTTTGTTCGCTGTGTGCTGGAGAAGTGCTCGGTTCACGCTCAATTTCTATTGTGTTCGAATTGGAACCAACATGCGTAGAAGACGTTGGCAACGATTCAATTTCTAACACCAGAGACATTTTAGATGTGTCGTTTTACTCTTTCCGAATATGTAAATAACAAGCCAAACTAATGTCTGAGTCAATGGTGACAGGTTTTACCAACCCCTCGGTCTCGTACTTTACGCTCAATACCTTACGCGTATTCTCATGTAGTCTCCCACCAGAACACGTGAACAATAGTTTTGTTAAACCCTCAAATGTGGTGGTCGACGGAATGAGGGCCGCGAACGAACCGCCGACCTCGTAATAATCATCTCTCACCCACTCTCCGCTATGCTTAACGTACATGAAAACATCTCCTTTCATGACTACGGTCATTTCATATACCAGGTTCAAAACTCAAGTATTAGTCACGATAAATTATGTAACTATTACTATTTAGTTAAATTGACCAACCAGGTCGGAAAACTAACAAAAAAATTGTACCTTTTCACCGGATCTTAAATCTTCTCTCCTTCTAATTCTTCTACGCAAACTAACTGATAATTTTAGGGGCACTTCAATTGCGTCGAAAGACAAAATTCGAACCAATATATGAACTCCGCCAGACGTAGAAGGGTCGTGGCCGGAAAACTCGACGACAAATAAGGGAGGGCCGTTGGGAAAGTTACAGCTAAAGTAAATTTATTTTTATTAAACTTCGACCTCAGATGAAGTCCCAAACAAGTCGACGGAGATTATATTTCGGACCTATGACCGGAAAACTAAAAAAACAGAGGACATCCAAAAAATGTACACAAATTTCATATCGGCGGAAGCACAACTCTGCGAGACTGACCTGAAACGCCGGCGACCTCGATTAGATGAAAATCCCCACCAACGACCTCCGGCGACTCCGACACGCGAACGAATAAATGGGTTTCACTACCCAGAAGTGGTCGGAGACTAAGTAATTGTCGGACTCAAATTTTGTCACCCACAAACTTTTTCAAACCTCGTTTCACGCTTGCCGGCCGACCTTGAAAGCATCAATGAGAAAAAAAAATTGTAGTTCAAATCCCCTTGGATTTATGGTCGTTTTAAGGTTTTTAGCTATAAAATAGTATTTTGGACTTTCCCATTTTCTGACTCCTTTGACCAAAATCCTTTCTCCCTTAACTACTCTTACTTATGTCCTTTTGCAAAAATAATGATATTCCCGAAATAGAGGCCTTATAAATTACTAGAATTGTCAAAATCCCTTTCTTTTATCATAGAAAACTATTTTAATAAATTAAATATAAATTACTGTTAGGTCTGAATTGTTGATTGTAGGCGATGGATCAAAAAGCTCACACTGGTTATTTTATACATAAGAAAGAACGAGCAATTATGTTAAATATGACAACTTAGTGGAAATATCACGTCACGACATCGTGGGTTCGATTACACGAGCACAAATGAGAGCTGCCTTCAAAAAGAAAAACACTAGCAATTAGGTGCACTTAAACGTAAAATTTGAATATATTTCCTCCATGAACTGTATCGTAAACAAATGGAAACTATATCTTCTGTCATATCCAAAGTTTAAGAAAGGCCTATGACTTCACTTGTTCATCAAGTTAAGAGAATAACACAGCTAGAACCTGCATTAAAGTTTTCTACTGTATACTTGGCAAAGATCCAAAAACAGGGCGATCTAGCGACCCTAAAGCGTCTTCTGATGTATCAACACGCAGTTGTTTGTTGTAAGAATATCCTTGTCGAAGCAAGGTGGAAAGCTTCTCCCTGATTGCAAGGAAGGGGTGTTTATGCAAAAGTCTGTGTCCGTCATAAGCTTCGCGGAGTATGACGGTGTGCTTGTCGCCCTTCATGGATATGTAAAATATGCCCGGGTGTCGCTCAAACACCTTTGTGAACTTCTGCGGAAGAGAAAACGGCTTTCGCAGATTGCTCACGTTCTTGCGCTCGATTCGCTTCTCCACAGAGAGGTGAAGAAGCTCGTGAAACACGCCCACGATCCTCTTCTCCGACACGTCGGTCCGCGAATCCAAGTGGGACGAGTCTGCGTACGGAGAGGTGTACGGGAGAGTCTGCCACTCTCTCAGCCACTCCATGCACTTCCTCTTCAGCCCAAAACCCCTTGTGAATCCGATACGGAATGGTAAGCAATCCGACGAAGAGGTCGAAGAAGAAGCTCTCTGCAGTTCAGAGACGGCGAGGTCTTTGTCCCACACATTGAGCTTCAAGCCGACCTCTTCGTGGGACAGTTGGACGAGGGAGAACAGATCAGGGTGGCGAGGAATGAACGAGCGATGAAAATCGTACGGCAAACCGAGCTCCCATTTGAGCTGGTGCAGGGCTCGTAGAGGAAGAACCCGATCTTTCGTGATCATGAGGAGTTTGCAGAGCCTGTTGAGGATGTCGGTGTGGTTCTCCTCGGCAATGCGGAGTTCCTCATCGCGTAGCTCGTGGGCTTCGGGTGTTAAGCCGAAACACGGGACCAGACAGCCTTTGTGATCAAAAGCTTTGGACTCCGTGAAAATGGAAGCGTGTTTCCTCATGAGTTTAGTGAGCCTGAGACCCGTTTGAACACCGAGTTGGCCACGGTGACTCGAAAGCTGATGTACCGGAAGACAACACTCGGGTGCGCGGGATATCACAGTCACAAGCCTCGACGCTGCTTTCACATTCTTCATTCTCGTCACAGAACTGTCTAATGCCTTGTCTTTCACCCATTTCAACTTCAAATTAACCAAACTACGGGTTTGTATGTAAACAAAGCAGCAATTGGATCTACTCCACTCTTCGGCCTTGCTTACACGTGTAATTTTGTTTAGAAGGAAAGCCATTATCACAAGTGACCACTTTAAGGCCTAGATGAGCTTTCCCGGCGGCGAAAAAGTGGGAATTTGTTTACCGTCTTTGATTACTTGGGTTTCACTTGATAAAATAAACAAACTTACAGCTAAATTTCAGAATCATCCTTATTATTTCATATATAGACTTCCACAGTACTCACCAAATCACAAACACCTCGTTCAGTTTCTTTGCCGAATTCCTCTGCTCACGGCTTTCTTCCTCGTATCTCTCACTATCTTTCGCTCCCTCAATCTCACCGTCTATCTCTCACTCGCAGTCACGCTGATTCTCTCTCTCTCTCTCTCTTCGTCTCTCTCTGTTTCCATCATTATTTCCCTTTGTGTTTCTTTTCGTGGTTTGATTCGGGGCTACTGGGCGATTAATCGAGAACACTAGGCAGTTGTGACTTGTAAGAATAAGTACGGATTAATTTTTAAAGAGTCCTCCCGGTGTATAAAACGGTGGCTCAAATTAAAACAAATATATTGGATCTTATAAAAGTTTAATGTCTTTACACTTCGGTCTCATTTTGGTTTGTTGGTACACGGAAGGACGGACGGCAGGTTTCCTTCCGCTGACAAGCGGCGACTTCCGCAGAAGGAGGACGCGCGGCAGATGGCATGCGTCTTCCGTGTCAGCCGCCGAAGGAAGAGGGACCCACGAACAGTAGGTTTCCGTTGGAGAGAGGAGAGGACAGACTGATGTAGCGCAATCATGTGCGTTCAAAGTGTAACCGTTTATTAATTTAATTGGTGTAAACAAATTATGTTATTACACTATAACCACATTCGAAAATTCTTTTATAAATTCAACCACTTTCATTACAATGTTTCACACCTCATTCAAAATTCAAACTACAACTTTTACAAATTCTCTCTACAGTTCCTCTAAATTTTATCTTAAGTTTACGAATTCTCTCTACAAGTTCTATACAATTTTTATAATTTTTCATTATGTCTCGGGAATCATCTCACGAAATAAATTCTCGGGATCTTTCTCGCACTCTCTCATCGTCTCCCGATTGAGAAGAAGTTCATCAACTATTACCAAATTCATCTCCATCTAACCTATACCAACAAAATTGGTTAAACCTTTCTCAATTCCCAAATTTCGAAAACACCGAATGCCCGATACCCACTCCCGCTCCTATACCGAATTGTCAACCACAAAAATTTTCATACACACAATAAAAAAATAACCGAGATAGCTCAATTTTCTCCCGTCAATCCCTATGTTTCCGGCCAATCACATTATTCCCCTCAACAACAATATGGATATCAAGATCCATATCAAGTTTATCAACAACAACTTCGTCACTACGAAACACAATCACCAACACATCCTACTCCACCCCGTCCACGTCGTTCAAATACTCCGACCTCCACCACCACCAACACAACCTCCACTACCAACACAACCTCCAAACATGTCACCTCCACAAGAACAAGGCGACGTCCCCGACAATCAAAAAATTCCAAGGACGACTCAACTAAAGAAGAAAAGGAGAGCAAGGTCTGAAATGTGAAATTACTTCTTGAAAATCGAGGACGACGAAGGATGGAAGGGCATGTGCAACAAGTGCAGGAAACATATCAAATGTGATAGTAGGGAACAATTGACTTGATCTATGTGACATCACTACCAAAAATGTCAATGTCTCAAATTATCTTCAAGCCAGGTACGCTGTGACCCCAAACAATTTAGAAAATAATTAATTATATATATTATTTCAACCTATCCAATTTTTTCGCACGTAGAACCTACAGGTTTTGGTAGCTTTCTTCATTACTTAGGTCCTATGATTCAAATGTTCCAAGAAAAAGTTAAATAACAAACATAATAAGATTTTATCAAGACAAAAAAAAGAATTATGAAATTTTTTATTTCAAGCCGGGGATTTTAACGTAGCACTAATGTCAGATATTTAGTCGGGAGACGCTAAAATGGATTAAATGAATGTAGTAGTCCATAACATAAACTTAGCTTGGAACCTTAACAAAATAAATTATTGCTTTTAAAAGAATTGAAGGTATGCACACCGGGGATGCTATTTTATAAATTTTACTAAGCGCTATGGAAGAATGGAACCTAAAAGATAGAATAATTTCTATAACTCTAAATAGTTGGCAGAGATGCCCACAAGAAGATTATTTATTTATATATTGATGTAATATAAATCTTTATAAGACCTTAATATACTTTGCTGATTAAATTAATAAAAGTTAAAACGTTCATTCATTCCTTTTCCGTTTGTTTGAAGATTTATGATATTCAATAGTCTTATAGTCCTTAATCAAACCTAACAATGAATGAAGAGACAAATGTAGATTTGCGTGAACAAACTTTTCATGGTTTGATTAAAATGAAATATTTGCAATCTATAGATCAACGGACTATTAATCCTAGTATGATTGTTGGAAGAATCTATGATGTCTTGTTACGAGGCAAAGAGAGTTAGAAACTCTATAGTTCTTCCATTGTATTTTTCGAAGATACTGAATTGACCAGTTCACCTTTAGAGAGAATGTGAGAACAAACCATTCAACCTCTTCTGTCTCAATGTCACTAAGTATAAATTGCATCGTCCTTACCTAAATTCTGAAATGAGACATGTCATTTCATAGCTTAATATTCTCATATGATAAAAGTCAAATTCTAGATCTAATAAGTGATCTAGACTAGACTAAATTGTGAGATATTAAGTTATGAAGATGTCATGAACCAGCTTTGTGAAGTTCTCATAGATATGGAATTTATGTACAAGATTGTTGAAATCAATGTATATCACCTCATGCTTTATTACTTGGATTGTGAATAAATGAACCGTGCGGTATCCAAAATGAAATAATGACTTTATTTGGATGAAACAATGTGACTTGTTAGCTCCTCGTCAATACATTGTTTCTAACTTATTCACTAGTAACAGAGTTGAGGAAATAACAACTAGAAGGATAAAATGGTAATTTTATAAATCACGTCTAGTTGATGATATTCATGAAGGGTAAACACAAATAACATTCAATGGATCCGCTCAAATAATTAAGTTGAATTTGAGTAGAAAATACATTCATTTGAACCGAGAGATTCTTCGTTTCAACTCTTTAGTGGAGTCAGTTGACATTAAGCTAATATTAGACATTGAAAAAACGGCTAAAGACAATATTAGATTCTACTTTCTCATTTGAAGTCTAGCAATTGACGATGATGTTTAAAACCATGAATTTCCAAAACCAAAAAATCTTGAAAATGAGAAATAGAGTCTTAGCGTGAGTTAATTGAACTAGCAGTAATATTGACCCTATCATTGTGTCGGGTAGTTCGTACTTGAGTTAGTGTTTCTAGTTTATTTATTTGCACTTTTTATTATTTTTATTGCTTGATGACAAGCAATAATTTGACTTTGGGGGAGTTTGATAAGCGCATTTTATACGTTATTATTAAGCGATTCGGACGAAAATTCAATGCGAATCCTTAGGTGTTTTTTATAGTTTTCGCAGTGTTGGTTGTTTTTGACACAGATTATGCTAGGAGATCAAGTTTGAAACACAGGAGCAAATTGGAGCAAAAAAATCAGTTTTAAGGAGAATTCAGCGTTGGGCACCCGAGTGCCCATCGCGGTGCGATCAAGTCCATTGCGTCGCAATCGCCCTTGGTCGCGTCGAGATGGAAGCGTCAGGAAAGAGGAAAATTTCCCTTTTTTGTGCGATTTTGGGCTAGGCAATCCGATAAAAAAGGAATTAGGGTTACACAAAAAGACAACGGGGGTCTAAAAAGGAACAGAGTAGCCACAAGGAAGAAAACCCCTTTTTGCTTAAATTTTTGAGAGAGGAACGGAGCTCACGACGAGTCTGCAGCAACTTCGACTACGCTAGTTTTATTCTTTCCCTTCACTTGCACTTAGTATTTTATTTGCTTTCGATTGCTATCATGAATTCTATTGTGTTTACGTTTTTCGTTTTTTCCACCATCACCATGAACTAATCCCGTAGAGGGTAGTGGTGGATCTTCTTTTGAATTCTGTTATGAACTGATGTTGATCTAGAGTTTGATTCGTTTCAATGATGCATTTTTTATTGGCTTGTTATTAATGCTTACATGAAATTGATCACTTTGTGTATGATTCTTGAATTAATCAATTACTCTTGCGAGATTTGATAAATTGAGCATTAGGCTAACAAACCTTGAATTACTGCGATGACTAGAGATAGCCGTAGAATTTAGGGATTCATTGTGTGTTCTTGATTGTATTGGAAATTAGGATTTTAATCTTGAAACCGAGAGGTAAAAGTTGATTCTGATTTAGGTTGTTGATATCACTCTAGCGAGGGTTGACAATAAGTATACGTGAGCACGAATACTGTATTAACGAACAGTGAAGCAAACTCGAAGTCAAATAGGTTTGTAACGGAAGAATAGAGAAGTGAAACCTCACCCTTGTCTCCTACATTCACCTTTAACTAGTTTTAATTAGATTGTTTAATATTTTAGAAGTTATTCTATTCACATTACATTTTCTATTGATTTAAATTGTAGTCGGCTTTGATTCGCATTTAATTATAAATCCTCGTGGGAACGAACTGAACTTACTAACTATATTACTTGTTCGACGTGTGCACTTGCACGCGCGATTTTCGCAACAGGTATTTTTGTCCACATGGGCATAAAATGATGTGAATGTCAAAATAAGATTTTGAATATTTTCATATGATGGAAATATGAATTAATTTCTAAAGCCGAGAAGTTGTTCGAGGCATTATGAAATTAATTTCATTATTTGTGCAATATTAATTCTACAATGGGTATTTTAAGAATTGTCTTGAAAGAAATAAGGAAGCATCTAGAAGCTCCTTCTCTAGGTGTAGAGTTCGGCTAAAACACACCTCAAGAAGAGAGAATTCATTGCCTTTAATTATAAAGATAATTACTCAAAATGAAAAGAGTAAATGAATTTCTTTGAGAAGGAAATAAATATGCTAAGTGAGCAAACAAATTTCCTTCACTTATGCATAAAGTTGGTCGGCCATGTACAAGGAGGAAGATGAGAGAAAATCAAATATTGTGTTATAAATGCTCAATTGAAAAGGATTATTATCCTTTCTTGATTTTCTTTCTCCTATAAATAAAGTCCCGCATATAGATGTGAAAAATAAACTTTCTTGCTCTTGTGCTCTCCCTCTTGGTCGACTCTCTCTCTCTCTCTCTCTCTCTAATCCATTTTTATTTTTGGCACCTAAGTTCTCATTCGACTTAGGCTTAATTAGCTCTTTAGCTCATAGACTTGTTCTTGAACTATTGTGTTTAATTGTGCCCACACACAAATCTTTTAAACACTCTATAGACTCTTGTAATAGAAACCTTAGGTTTCTCGAGTTCAAGACTAGACGTGAAGGTGACGAGCAAGACGAGACGATCTTCCTGTCTCAAGGCTCATCAATGATCAAAGCAACAAGAGAAAGTTAGTATTCAAGTAAATTAAATAATGTTTTAAATATACACATGTTCATGCAGTTTGCCTAGGCTAGTAAAATTGTTTTAGTAGTAAAGAAATTTTTATATGCCACCATTAATATGTTATTGATAATTTTTTCTTAACCCTAGACTTATTCCACGAATGCAACTAACAATGATGTTATGATTCGAGTTTTAAGAGTTAAAATTCCTAATAAAGAATCTTTTTTACATCAAAGATGTGCCACACACATAATAAACCTCATAGTAAAAGCCAGATCGAGACATTTTCAAGAATGTATTGATAAAGTTAGAGAATTAATTTTATGGTTAAATAGTTACACATGTTGGGTAGATGAATTAAAAAGACGAGTTTTATTAAATGGACTAAAGGAAAAATAATTCATACCGATGTTAGGATTAGATGGAATTCCACATACTTAATGTTAAAAAAAAAGAATTAGCCGATATGTACGTAAATGTTATTGTAGAATATATTAATCGAGTAGGAAAAAAAATGATATAATGGAAGATAACATAGTTAAATGTCATGTTATATGCGATTTTTAAACCTATTTTATGATGAAAGTTGTGCTTTATCCATTTTCTATACTCCAACCTCATTTTTATCAATTCATATTGTTTCAAAAATTGCGTGACATCTAAGTAAGTCTAGCCATTTTGAATTTTTTAAAGCTTGTATTGCTTCAATGAGAGCTAAATTTGACAAATATTGGGGATTCGTAAAATTCTTTATTTCTATGGTTTACAGCTATACTAGATCTTAAAGTGAAATTTAGTGATTATCTTACCTTTGTAAATTATTTGAAGTGTTATACCGGACAATATTGCGTTGCCTACAATCATTCAAGGATCGTGGAACAATTTTTTACTTTTTTCAGGTCCTACCAACTATGTAAATTGTTATAATCTGTAGAGATGAATCTACCAAGACCACCAACAACTAGTCGAGAGATTCTCCGAGACATTGCTCTGTTTACAAGGGGAGGAGCTTCATCGCTAAGATCATCACCGCATCGTCACCTCTGGAGACGTTGGAGTACGACGAGATTTTTTGTATAACTCTTAACACTTCGCATTAATGAGCCAAAAGAATTTTTAGCATGTTGGAGAAAACACGAGAATATGTTTTCTATCCTACCAAAGATGGCTCGAGATATCCTATCGATCCCAATTACAACTGTATCATCCAAATCAGCTTTTAGTATAAATCATATACGATTGACGACAAACTTTGAAGCCCGAGATAGTCGAATCTCTCACCGTCTACAAAGATTAGTGTCAACACGACAACCGATCTCAAAAAACGTTTGTAAACATTGATCGTATCGATAATTACGACTTGAACTTGCAAGCATAAACATCAATAAAAATTAGTGAATGTAAAACTTGTAATGTTTCAATTTTATAAATTTCTAATAAATTTTCAATTACTAATATCTATTTACAATTTTATTTCATAATAACACCTTCTTTGAATTTTTTTACATTTACCTCCGTCAAATTTCATTTTTTCAATTTTTTTATTGCCCCCACGGTTTCCGCAGAAGGACTTAAGCCCCAATGAAATTTCCTTCCGTCCACCGCCGCCGCAACGGTAGGCGTAAGGAAATTTTCGTCAAGATTCGGAAATGGCTTGGGTGGTAGACGGTTCTTCCGTCCTCCCATCAAGCCGGGATGACTTCAGTACAAGTTCATGAGATGAGATTACCGAGTCCCTTCCAAGTAATGACGAGCTCGATCTTAACGAAACTACAAGTAAAAAGAGTCGACATCACCCCAAAGACGGAATCTACAATGAATCAAAATCATCATCTTCAATGATAGAATACGACACGGCATCGACTTCAGCAATCTCGACGACATGTGTCTGAAGATAGCAGCTTAATTCGTTATATAAATATAAAATAGATTATCTCAACAAAAATCATCATTTGTTATTATCATTTCCTACTCCCTAATCGTTTCTAAAGTGATTCTAACTTGATTTTATTATAATTGAATTCGCATTTCATTGACTTTTTTATTCAATATATTTTTTTGAAAAAGATAAACTCATTAGCAGACAGAACTGGCAAAAGCCTTACAACCAAACTGGATAGAGACCGAAATCTCATACGCACGATACAATCTAAAAAATTAATGAGAAGCAAAAGAAAAGAATACTTGGAACAAAGGAGCCGATGTGCTATTAATAAGCTAATGAAAAATCCCAACAAGCACACTCACGGACTCATTCAACAAAAGCCTTCTGCAAATCCTACGGTACGCACATAGTTCGCCAACCCAAAATATGGGCAGTAAGAACAGAGACTAGACATACCCGTTTCCTAAACTTTTATCTTTTTTCGATTTAAAACTAATTGTTTATCTCTCACTCCAATAAATAAAAACTACTATAAACTAAAACACCGATCCAGACAATTGAATTAAAACACGAGCAAAATACTTCGAAATCAGACTAAAAACTAAAAAACTACCCTCACCGTAGTCGGAAACGCCCGCTGCCACATCTCTACTTCCTCCCGCCACTCACCGCCGACCCATTGCTCAAAGAACTCGCAGTAACTTTCCTTCGAAGAACCGAGGACACGGCAAGCGAGACCGCGAGTCCGAGCACCCCGACACGCAACACCTCGCCTCCAGAAGCATCCCCGACAAAGAACTCGCCCCGGAAGGAAGTGATTTACACCGACATGATCTACAACCAACGAGGACATGGCCAAGGCTCGCGAGCACCGATCCGAGATGGATCGAGCTTGTAGTCGCGGGATTTGCAAAACCGATATCTACAAAGTCGGGATCTGCAAAGTGGTCACACCCTCGACGCTTATCGACGGGATATGCAACACTGGCGCGTTGGTATGTGCCGGAGACAAGGGGCTTGAACCATCGGCACTCATCGACTAGATCTTCAATATCGATGGCTTTGATCTGTGACGGAGACTGAGGGGCCTAACAAGAACGGAAATAAAGCAGTGAAGGAAAGAAAAACTCAAAAGACGAAAGCCATAGAGTTAAATTAGCTATAGGTCTCTCCCCCGCGATCTTGACCACGCCTCCAAAGAGAGAGACCGGCGACCGAAGTCGCCTAAGGGAGGGGGAGGCAGCTGAGTAGAGAAGATGAAACCCTAGAGAGACGGTCTATATTCAATTTCTTATTTTTTTATATTTTATTACGATGTCTTCAAGTCAATTTCTTTTTATTCAAATTTTTAATGGTTAAATTGAATCAACAATTCTTTAAAAGCATGTACGATGAATTTCGAATTTTATGCTTTCATTTAGTAAATCGACTTAATCGAATTGTTTTTCAAAATTATTGTATCACTAGACCATTTTCGTAATCGGGAATATTTATTTGCAAAAATTCAGATGCAAATACTATTTTCTTTAAAGTACTTCTTGCAACTAGTCAATTTGTTTATATCTTTATCTATCTCTCTCGCATACTGCATTTACTTTAAAAGCACCACCTTTATGCCTATTTTTTAATAAAGTGATGGCAAAAACTAGTGCTTAGGCAAATATACACTTAAATACCTCGTACCTTTCCCAGTAAAAATATAATGTTATATTTCAGCTTTTGTTTTTAAAGAAGGCCACACCAAACCTCAACCCCCCGAAAACGGTGAGGAGTGAGGAACAGCGACCCATGAATAGATCAAGGAATCCTGAAAAGATCCTGAGTCAAATTGTCCCGCACAGAGAGCGGGACTTCTTGTTCATGACACATGCCGGAGAAATCAAACTTAATGTCCCATTTAGCCAAAAAATTAGCCACATTGTTAGCATCCCGAATAACCCATAAAAACTTACAATTAACAAAACCCTTCCCCGGTTCAAAATTATGGTCACAAACATATTTATATCTCCAGCTAGCATAATCCTTCATCTGCAAACACTCCATAAAGATTTTTTTATCACCTTCAAATTCAACTTTAGAGTATTTGTAAAACTTTGCCATTTTAACTGCCAGATCCACTCCTTTGAGCTCCGCCACCAAAACTTCTAGAGCATCAACCTTGCACCTCCACATCCATAATGCTCTTCATTGATTATTTATAGCCACCAACCCCACCGTTGAGCCTGTGCTGGTCACTGTCGCATCAGAATTTATTTTGATTGTACCTGTGTCCGGTGGTCTCCAGTGAATCTCCGAGTTTCGAACCCCATAGCTAGCTGAAGAAGCCGCCTCTTCCATTATGTTCTTCACTGCAACCTCATAACTTGTCTCAATATCTCTGTCGAGTCTTCTTATCTTTTCCACCAGATCTTCCACACTCCACTTGACATTTCTGAATATCATGTCGTTTCGCAGCTGCCAAATGGTTTCAATGATGGATATTGCACGTCTAAGAAACACGTCCTTCCAACAAGACCTTGTTCACTTCTTCGTTGCTCTCCAGTAAGTCTCATATGACATCCTTCCCTGATCTCCACCCAGTGATTGTCCATCTCTTTTCAAACTCTTCTACAAACCATAGCCTTGCCGCAATCTCACATTCGAAGAAAAGATGAAATATAGTCTCTGGATTGTCTTGACAAATTCTGCAACTGCTATCTCCCTCTTTAGAGCACTTAGCAATCTTCACAGCTCTCGGAAAATTAAGATGCCCTAGCCTCCATAACACCAAAATGTAGCGGGTATTGAATTTTAAGTTCCAGATTACCTTCCACATTAGGTCCTTTGGATCGAAGGAAGATCAAATTAAAGATTATAGGCAGATCTCACGCTAAACCTTCCATTCACGTTCTCCGTCCAAATCCTTTTATCATTTTTGTTATATGGGAAAGGAAGAATTTTCAAAACTTCCATAGCTCTATCCTCCCCACATGCTTCCATAGCTCTGTTATTCAGGGATGAAGTAGCCGGTTTCACAATTCTACTGCCATTACACCAAATATCCATATAAATCATTGTGTCCCTCCCATCCCCATTCAACATGGTTGAATTGTTGCTGATAAATTCTCTGAGATCCCAGATCTCTTTCCAACCTCCTGAATGGCCTTAACTCAAATGACTATGAATAAACGAACCAATACGTAGATCTCAGAACCTTCACCCAGTACTAATCACCTCTCGCAACCATAAACCAAGCTAATTTTGGCAAGAAACCCATATTAAATTTCTCCGAGTGTCTGAGTCCCAAGTCTCCTGAGTATTTAGGCTGGAAAATGGAATTACAGTTTAAGAGGGCCATATACCTGTTCACCGACACCTTGCCTTTACACCAAAATTCTCGAGTCGCCCGGTTGATGCTCGCCCAGAATGATTTTGGACTTTTCACTGTAGCAATGGCTATGTAGAGATGCTTTGAACAATAGATTTAATAAGAGTTGATCTGCCTGCCTTGGATATTGATCTTGCCATCCAACCTTCAAGTCTCGAAAACACTTTCTTTTTCAAAATCTCAAAGCTTTTTTTATCTGTTCTTGACCAAAAACAAAGGATTACCTAGATATTGGATATCCTCTTCACACCCCTTCATTCCCAGATTGGTCATAATCTCAGTTTTTATTTTGTCGTTGCAATTAGATGAGAAAAAGACCGCTGACTTATCTTTGTTCACTTTTTGACCAGACCACCTTTCATACTTCTTAACACATTGCATCACAGCCTCTACTTGAACAGACTCAGCCCTACATAAAATCATTGTGTCATCAGCAAACATCAAATGAGAGATAGTAGATCAGTCTCTTCCGATTCTGATCCCTTCAAATTTGTCTAACCATTCATCTCTTGCCAGTAATCTACTGAGAATTTCTGAGGCCAAAATGAAAGGTACGGCGATAAGGGGTCCCCTTGCCTCAGACCCCTAGACATAATAGACTTATTGATTGGACTTCCATTTAATAGAATGGCCCCATAGACTGAAGTTATACAGCCTGCAATCAATTTAATCACCCGAGCAAAAAAATCGAAGCATTTTAATACTTGCAAGACGAAATCCCACTCCAATCTATCGTATGCTTTAGTCATGTCAATCTTTATCCCCACCAATCCATATTTTCTTTTCTTCTTCTTCATCGCTGAAATCACCTCTCTCGCCAAAATTGCATTTTCACCAATCCACCGACCAGGAACAAAGGTCGATTGGATGGGCAAAATCAGTCTGTCTAGATGGTGTCTCAACCGGGCTGTGATGATTTTAGTGACAACCTTGAAGGTGAAATTACATAAGCTAATTGGACGAAACTTTTCAAATTTATCCGCACCTGGCGTTTTAGGAATCAAGACAAGATGAGCAAATTTCGCCTCCTCCGTCATAGACCCTGATCTGAAGAAATCTTTTAAAAAATGGATCAGGTCATCTCCGACAATATTCCAATAATGTTATATTTCAGTTGCACCTTAAAAAAAAGTCACTTTAAGTTTAATGAAAGTTCCCGTGACAGCCTTAAATGAACATAATTTAGCTTTTTTTTCTTAAAAGTAATTAAGCATTAATTATACTATTCTTATGACAAAATAAAAAAATTAAAATAGTTTTAGTACGATCAAATAATAATGGTATTAGAATCATATTTTCTATACAAAAATAGAATATTAATCATGCCTGATTGTTTAAAAAAAATGAACCCGTTTGGTAATAATATTAATTTGTAATTATAATATAAAATATTTGTATTCGTCATTATTTTATTTCTGGAATAATATTAAGTTGTAATTTTACAAAGAAAAAATGTTAAGTCGTGTTGAATCTGAGACTCCACGTGTATTATTTTTTTTGTCCAAATCATCCGTCTTTGGTTTACCGTGCTATTGAAATCTGATATTAAATAGTTATATTTTATATATATTTGTATATTTATTTATCGTGTAAAAGAGAGGAAGAGTAAATGCAATTTACTGATTGTTTATTGCTCTATTTGATACTCTTTCTGTACAGTGGGTCATGGCTTTTATAGAATACAAACCCTAATGATTACATGATTATTATTTAAATCATAAATGCAGGAATCCAATGTTGCTGACGTGGCTAACTGAAAGTGTAGCCCTAATCCTCATCCGACGTGGCAGCTACCTCAGCAGAGGGAATATCTTCATTACCTCCCCCAACCGGAACGGAGGGGCACCAACGTTGAGGTTGCCTTTGAAGCGAAGGAACGCCTTGCCAGAGAGATTTTTGGTGAGTAAGTCAGCAACCTGATCCGCTGTAGGAACATAGCGGACCTCCAGTTGTCGTCGAAGGATCATATCCCGGATAAAACGAAGATCGATTTCAACGTGTTTTGTCCGAGCATGAAAAACTGGATTGGCGGTCATGGTAGCGGCACCAAGATTGTCACACCAAACAACAGGAACAGGTGTGATGGGTACATGGAGTTCTTTTAAGAGAGAACTCAACCAAGAAATCTCGGCGGCAACGTGGGCTAGAGCACGATACTCAGCTTCGGTGCTTGACCGAGCGACGACCTGTTGTTTGCGGGAGCTCCAAGACACCAAGCAGCCGGCGACAAAGACACAATAGGCGGACGTGGATCTGCGATCATCCGGGTTGCTAGCCCAATCAGCATCAGCAAAGGCGGTGATGGAGAAGGTTGCGGATGGCCGGAAAGTAATGCCATCCATGATCGTGCCTGTAAGATAACGAAGAAGACGCTTACAGGCAAGCCAGTGTATATTTGTCGGAGTTTGCAAAAATTGGCTGAGCTTATTCACTACGTGGGAGATGTCTGGCCGCGTGAGAGTGAGATATTGCAGCGATCCAATAGTGCTGCGGTAGATGGAAGGGTCAGCCAATAACTCACCATCAAGCTTTGACAGATTCTGGCCAGGAGCAGCAAGAGTTGAGCACGGCTTGACCCCAGACATTTGAAGACGGTGGAGAATGTCAGCAACGTACTTTGACTGGCTGAGATGCAGTCCTATCGAGTCTCTGAAGGCTTCTATACCAAGGAAGTAGTGCAGGGAGCCCAATCGTTTAAGGGAAAACTGAGAGTGGAGATCCTGTATGAGGTTCAAGACTGCCGAGGAGTTGTTACCGGTGACGAGGATTTCGTCAACGTAGACTAACACAAGTATGTAGATCGAGCGGCCACTGTAGATGAAGAGCGAGGAGTCAGCGTGAGAGTTATTGAAACCCCATGCAAGCAGCGAGTTTCGTAATTTGTCAAACCAAGCCCGAGGCGCCTGTCGGAGGCCGTACAGAGCTTTGTGAAGACGACAAACATGGTCCGGGTAACGAGGGTCGACAAAGCCAGAGGGTTGAGCCATATAAACCTCATCAGTCAAGACACCATTTAAAAATGCATTGTTTACATCAAGTTTTTGGACATCCCAGTTTCGGAAAACAGCAAGAGTCAAAATAAGGCGAACGGTACCAGATTTGATAACTAGACTGAAGGTCTCAGTGAAGTCGAGGCCTGCCGTTTGAGAGAATCCTTTAGCCACTAAGCGCGCCTTGTACCGGTGAAGAGAACCATCCGGCTTATATTTGAGTTTGAAGACCCACTTGTTGCCAATAATATTGTGATCACGAGGCTTGGGAACAAGTGACCAGGTGCTGTTGGTGTGTAGGGCTTCGAGCTCAGTGTCCATGGCTTTGCACCAGTGGGGGTCGGTGAGAGCATGTTTTACCGAGGTAGGCTCGATCTGAGAGGGTGAGATAAGAGGAGGATATTTTGTTGCAAGGAGAGCTTTTGGTTTATATATTCCAAACTGATAGCGTGTATGGTAACGAGGCTGAGGCACATGGCTCGAGGTGGGGGCAGTCGGGTGCGCAGAAGGCATGGGGACTGATGCAGCCTGCAGTGTTGGGACCACACCCGATGTGGCAGCCTGCAGTGTTGGGACCACTGGACATGGAGCAGATGGGCGTGGCAGTGATGTTGCAGCCTGGAAAGGTGCTGTTAAAGGAGCCGTTGAAGCATGCTGAAATGTCTCCTCATCTGTCGTGGCAGCTGGAGTAACAGTGGCAGGGACCACTTGGCTGATAGGCTGAGATGGTGCAGGTGGCACACAGCCTGGAAGAGGTGACGAGGGGACAGCAGGGAGCTCAGTAGTCAGAGGACAAAAAACTGACGCAGACGTGGGAACATCAGTGTAGGCATTGTCTGGATAGTCAGCAGCTTCATCTGCAAAGAGAGAGCAGAAAGGAAACTCATGCTCATCGAAGACAACATTGCGGGCCACATAGACACGGCCTGAAGGGTGCAAACAGCGATAGCCCTTGTTAACGGGACTATACCCGATAAATAGACACTTCGACGATCGAAAATCTGTTTTGTGGTTATTATACGGTCGGAGATGCAGATAGACGCTACAGCCAAAAACTCTGAGAGCCGTGTAATCAGGGTCTCTACCATATAAGTTGAAGAAGGGAGACTGATGATGAAGGACCGGTGTGGGAAGCGTGTTGATAACATAAGCAGCGTACGAAAAGGCTTCCCACCAAAAGGAGACAGGCATTGACGCATGCGCTAACATCGATAGACCAGCCTCAACAACATGACGGTGCTTACGCTCAGCCACACCATTCTGAGCATGAGTATGCGGGCACGGATGTCGAATCCCAATGCCTTCAGCTGCAAGAAAGGCACCAAACGGACGGTATTCACCACCGAAGTCACATTGCACAGCTGCGATGTCAGTTTGGAGGGACTTTTCAACAAATTTCTTAAAGCTTTTAAATACAGCAAGAGATTCAAATTTTGTGCGTAACGGATATAACCACGTAAATCTGGTGTAATCATCCACAAAGTGGATGTAATAGCGATAGCCTTCTGAGGACATGACTGGTGCTGGACCCCACAAATCAGTGTATAGCAACTGAAGAGGTCGAGTGGTGTGTGTAGTCGAATGAGAGAATGGTAACGAATGACTTTTTCCCATTTGGCATGAAGAGCAAAAATCAGACACAGATTTCTTAGAACAGTGAACTTTTGCTTTATTTAGCACAGTGATTACAACATGATCTGAAGCATGACACAAACGACGATGCCAAATACTCCATACATTGTTATTAACTGTTGAAAAACACTGGTTAATATTATGTCTAGGCTGAGACACTGTAGGAGTTCTGAGAGCAGCTGAGTGAGCCTGAACGTCCACATCTTCATGATCTTGTGAACTTCTGTCCTTGTTGAAGAGATAGAGTCCATTATCCAGCGTGCCTCGAAGTAGAAGACTCTCCGTTCTCTTATCCTTAATTGCACAATGTGTGGCATGAAATTCAACAAAAACGTTATTATCTGCAGTTAACTGAGAAATGCTAACCAAACTCTTCCGTATTGCAGGTGTTCGAAGGACATTTTTCAAGACAATGACACTGTAAGTATCAGATTTTGGACTGAGTGTAGTATGGCCAGTATGAGTAATATCAAGAAAACTACCATTCTCAACCATTAGCTTCTCCTTGCCTTTGTAGGTTGAGCTCAGCTGTAAGTTTTCAATTCCGGCAGTGACGTGGTTAGTTGCTCCAGAGTCGGCGTACCAGCACGGGTCGTACACAGCTTCGGGCCCTGTGAAGAAGGCTACATGACCTGTACTTCCTGACCTGTAAGGAGGCTGAGAGGCGTTGATGTTTCCATGATTGTTCATCGGAGCTGAGTAGTTGAGATTGTTGTGAGGTTGACCAGTCGATTGTTGAGTCGGGGCTGGAGGATGATAGCTCTCATCGAGTCAATGCCAGCACGCTGAAGCAATGTGCCCGGCCTTGTTGCAGATCTGGCATATTGGACGTGAGTTAGCTGCGGAGGAGCCTCGGCCAACGTGGAATCGTCCTCGACCAGATCTGCCTCCACGCGAACGCCCACGGTTACGTGTATCGACATAATTGGCCATCGCACCGTGGACTTCTACGTTGACTGAGCTCGCATCTGTTCTAGCCGGGTTTCATGTGAGAGTGCCATGGAGAGAACCTCCTGTACAGTGACCTCCAAGCCTGTTAATTCTTGGTTCTGCATCTTATCACTAACCATAGCAACAAGGACATCATACTCAGTAGGAAGACCCATAAGGATATTCATTATCATATCTGAATCTGAAATCTCAAACTCGGCCAGAAACAGCGCATCAGCTAGAGCCTCCATCTTCGCGAAATAATCTGAAATGGTCGAGCCCCCTTTCTTCGTTGTTTGGAGCTGCAGTCGGAGGGGCAAGATCCGAGCTCGAGACCTGACGGCGAAGAGAGACTCCAGGGCTAGCCAGAGTGCTTGTGAAGACCTGATTCGTGTAACAGATCGCAAAATAGTAGTGGTTAGAGATGATAATAACCAGCTTAAGAGGAGTTGATCCTCACGAACCCAGATCTGAAAATCCGGATTTATTCTTCGTTCTTGTACGCCATCTTTGACTGAGTCAAGAAACTGAGCTGGCTGAGGTCTGGTTCCATCTATGAAACCCAGCAGGTTGTGCCCGATGATAGCACGAAGTACCTGTGACCTCCACACAGAGTAATTTTCTCTGTCTAGTTTTACTGAGACCACTGTGCTCAGAGTTGTGGCGAATTGCGAGGGAGCTATCGTCCTAGGCTCTGTGATGACAGGTGATGGCGCAGTGGAAAGCCCTTCTGACGCCATTTGTAAGAGCTCTGATACCAAGTTATATTTTATATATATATGTATATTTATTTATCGTGTAAAAGAGAGGAAGAGTAAAGACAATTTACTGATTGTTTATTGCTCTATTTGATACTCTTTATGTACAGTGGGTAAGGGCTTTTATAGAATACAAACCCTAATGATTACATGATTATTATTTAAATCATAAATCATAAATGCAGGAATCCAATGTTGCTGACGTGGCTAACCGAAAGTGTAGCCCTAATCCTCATCCGACGTGGCAGCTACCTCAGCAGACGGAATATCTTCATTATAAATAACCGTATGTCTTCGAAAACATTAAATATTTATGTCAATATTTCCTCTTTGAGAAAAAGTGTATTTAATCATTTTTCCATTATTTAACTTTGTTCTTGTACTTCATGGTGTTGATTTCTACGATTGATTTATGCATGCATAACAATTAAGCTGTTGCCGTAATAAGAAAAATGATAATATATAATAGCTATATAATAGCATTATATACGTTTGTTATTTTTGATATGTTTAACGTTTCGTACGACTCGTGTAAATAGTCCTACTTCTTACTTGTCATGTCAATTATATTATTATTTTACAACGTAAATTAACATAACACGTAAGAATATGTCCATTTGCACGAGTTTTACGAATTTGACATATTCAAAATGAGTTAATAAATTAAAGTCATTTTGCCGAAATTTTGTAAAAAACTTACACTGAAACACTAAAAAAAAAATCACTCTTATAGTACTTGCTGCGCATCGTCATCAAACTCAAGACCACTAAGAAACATATTTGCCTTCTCTTCACAGAAGCTTTTATTTTCCCAGGTTATATTTAATTATTATACAAGTCTCACATTCAACCAAAAATCAAGCAGCTGCTTCATTGGCTGTTCCGACCTTCCTGATAACATACACCGGGTCCCCGATCTTCAGAGCATTTCCTTTTCGCCCGTTGTCCCTCCAAACCATGTTCTGCCCAAAGTAAACCTGCAGAATAGTTGAGAATTTATTATATCAATCATTCATGGAAAACTGAAAGAGAACTTTGTAAGTCCTTCATTAATAACGACGCTTTTTACCTTTCCTTCTTGTTTTCGAGCAGGACGTAGAGCTTTATCAGACCGGATTTCCTTGAGGGTCTCAGTCGGCTCGGACCCTGCAATGCCTGTCTCTTGGTTGATCGAAGGAACCTAAAGTCACAGCATAATTGAACATGCTATATCAATAAGCACAAGCGTTATCCATTGAACTATTCTCTTTCAGTAATTTTATAGCCCCAACCTTGCAGCGAGAGCAGAGCTTGACACCTTCAAATGTTGAACTGTTTATCTTGATCTCTGTCCATGTGTCCTCCGAAAATGGTTCACACCCATCAACAACAATGCTGCGATGTGCAATAAAAGTGCATCGAATCAAAGGCTGTCAATGAAATACAGCTCAGTAATTACAATCAACAGGGAGCAAGGGTTTTGTTTACTTGTCTTACTTGGGTCTAAAACGATTGACTGGGATGGGTTCCTTCAGAAGCTTATTCAATGCATCCACTGAACTCTGCAAGTACAGATTCTTACTTCACAAGAAAGATTGAGCAGTAAAAATAACCCACAGAAGAAGGAAAAATAAACGACAAAACTGAGAACAGGAGTTCCTTAATCATTCTTCAGCAGTAGTATATCGTTATACTCTTCTATTCAAATGCTTTAGAATTATGTTTCTATTATGTGTTTAGAGGCCCGATCGAGAAAAGCGTGGTTGTAAGTGTAGACCTGTGTCGATTATCAAAAATTGAATCAAAGTCCGTCAAGGATAAATTTCCTATTCTGATGTGGATGAGCTCCTCCACAAATTGCACAAGAGAACCTACTTTATGAAGCTGGATTAGACTTCCGGATACCACAAAGTGAGCATGGCTCCTGATGATATTGATAAAAGAACCTTCAGACCACAGCCGTGATGAGTATCTTTTGACTCTGTTCCGCTTTTCGAACACACTGTCCACAGTCCAGAGCCTAATGAGTGCGTGTTTTGAGAGCCAACTACGGTGTTTTATCCTCTTTTCTTTGATGATATCTGGATATACGGTTAGTGATGGGCATAAGATCCTTCGCAACTTTGTTCAAGTGTGGCAACGGTACAAGCGGTTTTTCCAGCCTCGCTTGGTTGATTTCGAGGCGGGTGGTCTAGTCACGGTATCTCATCGTGCCTTGACAAAACAAAATTATTTGGAATATTTGTGTTGAGGTGTGGAGCCTAATTGATCGGCCGGATGACTGAAGACCTTTCCACGATGATTTTCGCATCGAACTGAGCTCCCTCAGCAAAAGTTATATTGCAAGGATTATTAGTCTAGGATATTTTGGGAATTTCAGCCCTGTCTGTTAGCCATCGCATTTTCTTATAAAAACTCTGTCAAATTTCTTCGTAGAGCACAAGTGAAATTGTTAACACTATTTTCTTCAGAATTTAAGTTTAGCATTATTTTTGTTCTTTTCGATTAACATATTTCCTGATTTAGCTCGGACCGAATGATAGGAATTGTTAATCCTAACAATTTGTACCGAAGCTCAACATGGAAGGAATTCAAGAGGTTTGTGGATGCATACCCGGAGCTCGAGCTTGTGGCAAGCTTGTTGCAGAGAGAGTAAATATGCAGGCTTCATTTATAAACATTACGAAAGAAAGAATCCTAACAACGGGGTCGCGTACATAGAAGGCTTAAGAGGGGGGATTTATTTTTAATTAACATGTTAGTAACTACGAAGCCTAGTAGGATCTAGAGTCATGTGTTTAAGGATTGATTAAAAAAAAAGTCCGGTCGTGAGTGAACCTACCTATAAATGGATCTTTCTCGTTAATTAAGCTCATATATCAGCCAAATTAAATTAATCCCTTTAAAACAAGGAGTATAAGGTTCGATAAGAAAAAAGCTTTTGACTTCATGGCTCCCATAATTGAAATAAATCACAAATACAACAACGTAACCCTTATTCTTCGTTGCTACTATTAAATTATTACTAACTCAAAAAGCACAAAAAGTATGTATAGATATACAGTCAACTTGGGAATTCTATCGCCTTCTGTGCTTTTAAGACTCAAAAGCAGAAGAAGAAATATATATACATGTATAAGCAACTAAACAAGGACTAGCAAAAAATTGTGGTACCTACAATAACCTAATTAGTAATACCATATCACTTGTTCAATCTGTAGCAATAAAACTGCCTTAAGAAAAAGACTAGCGAGTAATATGTCAAATTAGACTAACCTGGGATAGTAACATGTATGGATACTGGTCAGCAAACATGACTTTATGCCCAACAGCAAATTTAGGATCCACTGACCTTATCTGTGAGGCTGAAATCATCAGAAGTGTAACCAATTAAATGTCATACTTGGTTGATTAAACTAGAAATCTGAGTATATTAATGTATAGCAGGAAGTATATATTTATCGTTTTTTAATTCAGCGAGCCAAACAATCGTAGCTTGATCAATGTTCAAACGCCAACCTAAACAACAGCTTTTCCAATTCTTATATTTGAACAAACGTCTTCATTAAAACTCAAATTCCATTTGGTTATTCAATAAGATGAATTAAATCGTTTTCTAAAAATGTATAAAATTAAATACGTTTTACCCGCATTAAACCGAACCAGGTTACTGGGTTTTCCAAGATAAGTCGAAAGCCAATTAGATGCTTCGATTCCTTCATTCAGCGCAGAACCAGACCATTCCCAGACAGAGACACCATCAGCAACTTCTTTCGCACCACCTAGCGGAACTTTAAGAATGTTCATTCCAGGTGCTTTTAACACTGCAGAGTTCATAAGTAAATGTTATTTGGCATTCACACTTATACTTTTATCCTGTTCTTATTCTAGAGCATCTTTCGCAAATTTCTCTTAATGTATTTTCACGTTTGTTATTTTCAAACATAGATTTTCTTCTTAAACGTGTCTTTCATTGAAAACTGAGGAACAACTTTGACTTAATAAAATCACACACAGATAAGTGGTTTTCTTTTCTTCGTTATCAGTTCTTTTTGCTCGAAATAAATTTCGTGAAAAACTGTATCTTGGCAAACGGTTATGATCAGCAAGAACACACTTTAAGCTAAAATCCCCAGCAATCGGAAAAGATGTTTCAACAGTATTAAAGAATAAGATGCATACCCATATAGGAACTTGTACTTGGTTCCCAATTATCCATAAAAGCTTCCGTTGGGAATTCCACTTGAATTAGCGCAAGCTTTGGTTCATTTCTTTGGGTATACATTCTCCCCTTGGAGTTGACGATTAACCACTGACGATCCCATCGTAATCCTTCAAACAACATTTTCATTGTCCAACACTCGATAGAGAAACGAACAGAAAGAACAGGATTAGGGAAATACCAGTAGGAGTGATAGGAGCTTGAGGAACTGAAATCCCACGGCATGATTTTATTGGGTATATCAGAATCGACGACACCTTGGCTACGGGCGTTTCCATTATCACTATCTTCTTCTTCTTGGTGTGTTTTTAGGTAGCTCTGTAATACTTCTATATTTATAGCAGAATTTCTCCCTTTCTGTGAGCGGGGGAATAATTCAGTATAAAGGAAGAGTATCAGTAAGTGGAATGGTAGGGTCAATCAGAATCTGCTTTTCTGGAGTCGGAAACTTTGTTTGTAGTAAAAAATTCGGATTATATATCTATTTATTTATTTGGTACGGAATTATGGATAAGGATTCTTATACAGTCGGATTCATTTCTTTCTTGCATGCTACTTTAGCATTGACGAATCGGGCATTAAATTTTTTGAGAAGATAAGATCGAAGAAAAAGAACGACTATGACTTTCAAACAATTTTTATTTTATTTTATTGGTTACAATAAAATTCTTCAGAACTCTTATGCCATTAGCAGATTAGCTCCACGATCTTTTTTTTTGTGTTGAGGTTTTACTTAGTCAGAAATATATATATATATATATATATATATATATATATGCATGTAAAGCAACGATTAAAATGTCGACGAAAGTCGGCGGAAACTTGTCGGATTATCATTTTTTGGTAGTAATCGGCCAAAAAACACCTACTTAAAATGTCGTTTTTAAGATAAATCAACGACGTTTTAATAAAAAAAACATAACAGCTCAATTGATTTGTGTCCCACTTGTACTATCCTGTTGTCACATATTCATTCATTTCTTCCTTCCTTTTGATTTATTTATATATATTTATTTTCTAAAATTAAAATATATGCAAAATAATATTATAAATAATTTAAAAATATAAATTTAAATAGTTTAAAAATAATTATTAAATTCATTAATGACATTCTTTAAATAATTAATTTTTTATAATATTGAACAAATAGTTTAAAAATATAAATATAATGTTTATAATATTGAATTTTTGGTACCAACATTTTTTATGTCGAATTCTCATTATTTTTGTTGGATTTCCGACCGACTAACGATAATTCCATCGGCGTTCTCTTTTCCGTTTTCCACATTTTTTCATCGGATTCTCATTCGACTAGCGGCATTCTCGTGTTTTTGAGTCAACAATCGGCCGTTCAATCATTGATGTAAAGTATATGGATAATTTAATATGTTAACATAAAAATAAATTTTAAATTAAATCATTTCGACATTGAGTCCGACGGGACTTTATCGCAAGTCTAGAATTGATTTTCAGTGCACCAAACATGTTTGGTAGCTCCACGAATCTTTTAACTCTTGCAATGTACTATTTTTCTAAAATTTAAACAATACATGGATTACCTGACTTGGACTCGGTCGTGTGTATTTCTTATGTACATAAACTCAGTTTTAATACTCAAAAACCTCTCGTGATTTGGATGATATTTTGCACCAATAACTTTTGACTCCACTTTGCACCAATAACTTTTGACTCCACTTTGCACACATATGCTTATAATACTCACTTTTTGTTAGATTATTTATTTAATTTTAATTCTGAAACACGTCAAAAAATTCTAAAATATTTTGAGCGAGATCATGTTTTGTGCAATATTTCACTGAAAATACGTGAGGCAACAATTTAAGGGTAATTTTGAAAAATATGTGTCATAATAGGGTAAAATTTTATTTTTATGTGTCATGAAGTTTTATTACGAAATATATGTGTCAAATGACAAAAAAGTCATTAATAACAGTTTGGTCAGTTGCGATATATTGCGGTCGATTGCGTTATCTTGCATAATTTAATATTGATTGCGGTACATTGAGGTATGTTGCGGTCAAATTTTGTAGAGGGTTTTTTGTTATTCGACACATATATTTCGTAATAAAATTTCACCAGATATAAAAACAGAATATTACCCTATTATCACACATATTTTCCGAAATTCCCCCAATTTAATAAACAAGTATGTAAATGATCAAAAATCGAAATTGCGACGGTCGATAACATGTCGATGGTCTAAAACAAAAATTACGATAGTTTAAAATATTTTAGAAAAAAGTTGTAGCGAAAATTTCGGTGACCGAAAAAAATTGTAATGAAAATAATATTGTCAAAATTTAAATAAAAACAACATATAAAAATAGCATGTGTATTAGATCAAAATAATGAAAATTAAATTCAGGTAATTAATTTAGTTAAGATTAATAAATACTATTTTGATATGTAGTGGCATGACAATTATAGGAGATGTTACCTGACTTTAGAATTATTGAGGCCCAAAACAAATTTAATTTTAGGCATTTTTAAAATACTATTTAAGTAATTTATACTTTTTTAATACACAATTTAAATAAGTTAGCTTTAAAGATTATTTAAAATTTGAACATTTTAATTACATAATTTAAAGTTTAAAATAATGAGGTCTAAAACAATTATTTTACTAGTATAGGATAAAACCGGCACTGGATAGTACGTAAATCAACAAGTGGAAATATGCAAAGAAGTCACGTTGAAATGCAATGCATGACTAAAATCTAAATCATTCATTTGTATGTCTCATGGAAAACCTGTTTATACTGAGCAAAGTGCATCTCACTATCTCTCTAACCTTTCCAAACAAAAACTCGTCCGAGTTTGTCTCTCTCGTTGAAACCTAACATGTTGGAAATTAGTTAACGATTAACCCTTTATATTAGTGACATACCTAACATGTTAAAACTCATTTTCAGTATATTCGAATTATCATGGCATTAAAATTCACTAACATCTCAATAAAAATTCTAAACATGTTTAGTACCGAATTGAACAATCAAACTTGCAATCTATAACCAATTTATATGTCGTCGATCCAATTCGTTAGAGAACACTTACACGTTAGATTGTAAACAATCTCGTGTGTGGCTAGCTATCACCGGAATGTCTCGTCAGATTGATATTAGGGGCTGGTCGGATGCAAACGGGTCAACTGGTCGGATTGGGCATGTGGGCTACCGGTCGGACTCGCATGAATCCTTGGGCCTGCTAGCTATCGGTCGGACACATAGGAGAATCAGCCGGAAGCACTTATCCAGTCGCTGGCGGTACTCCTTCTCGCCAGATGGGGCTGTATCCGACCGGTCAGATTTGTTTGTGTCTGACTGGTCGGATTAAGTATGCTGGATGTCCGGTCGGATTGGCATGTCTGGCCGGTCGGATTGGCCTTTGTCTGGCCTGTCGGATTGGCCTGTGTTTGGTCGGTCGGATTGGCCTTTGTCCAGCCGATCAGATTTTCCTTCGAATTTTCGATTTGATTCGCCTTCGTCTCTTGAAAAGTTTTGGCCGAGTACAATCAACCAAAATTACACTCAAACCACCATAAAAAGATTCCATGATAATTTTCTGGGAATTTCAATGAGACCAAGATGGTAGACTCTTTTAAGTGAACAATGAAGAAAAGGGAAAAAACTCAAGAATTGGGAAGAAAGCTTTGGGAGAACAATTCTCTCTCTTTCTCTCTATCTATCTCGGCCACAAGCATAGGGGACGAGGGGAAGTTTGTTGGGCGAGTGTTTTCATTAGAGTTAGGATTGGGAGATAGCCTTCTTTTATACCCAGAAAGAATGGGTTTAAATTATGTCAAAATTCAATTTTGGCATGTTAGTTAAACTTAAGCCCAATTCTCTTTTAATGAGTTTCAAATTCATTTTCATCTTTAATCCATTAATTATAGCCGCCCATATAACTAATTTCATTCCTCAAATTTATTTAATTTATTTCTAAAATTGTATTTAATTATATTAGAACATCTCATTTATTTAATGACAATTCATTAATTCTTTTTCATGCAAACAAGTACGAAACGAGAAAATATTTATTTTCATCTTTTATTTATTCGAATCACTAAATTGTATTATTATCAATATAATAACACAATATGATTCATCAAATAAATGTAATAATAAATAACCAATTATTTATTTAATTACTTAAAAATAATTTTCTTAGTGTAAATCACAATTTACATTAAATGAGAAAATTATTTTTTCTAGTTCACTAAATCTCGTCTGAGAGTCTATCTTTGAGACCTTATGTACCCACATGAACGAAGCTTTAGAATAAATTTCAGACACAAAAGTTCACAAACTTTTTCCGACATTTAATTCTTAATATTAGTTGATTGGACTAAAGGACTAATATTGAAATTCTCTAAGTTCATATGCGTTTATATTTCCGTTTGATGTGATAAAAAAATTCTTCACACGATCCACGGTGTATTTTACGATATTGCATTTTGTGTGTATCATTAACTCAGATGAATGTAAAATTACCGTTTTACCCTTGAGTTATTATTTCACCAATTCCTTTGTTATTCTTGAACGAGAAAAACATAAAAGTGAGATATCTCTACATGCTACATGTTTTATTTCAGGAATGTTTTATTCGTTGAATACATGGCTCTGTTTATTCGCTGACACTGTCATGACAAAGCATTGTTTCAACACAAACTTCGTATATGTGAATCACATAATTCAATGAAACAATATTATGACACCAACCATCGGGTCAATGAAACTCCATTCAGTCATTGTCCATTGAAAAATAAAATGTCATCGGGTCAATGAATCACAAGAAAATATGTAAACGCATATGAACTTAGAGAATATGTATTCACTTCAGGATTAAAGTAATTACCAAAATTCCTCTCGTATGTGATCTTGAAGTCTTGTGTGATTAAATGATTTTATCTCGAGCTTCAAAGTGTCACTGGTCTTGTTCAATGTCTTCATTAAGAAATAAAAAATAAATTACAGAGTCATAACTCTCTATATCACAAGATAAGATATCGTTGATTTATTCAAACAAGCGTTACTCATATTTGATTGCCCAAGCGATCTTTAGATTGCGAACTATTATTTAAACTAGTCATAAGAGAGTATCTTATCAAGCCTGTACTTAGCACCTCTTTCGTTGATGACAGTTTCAACGCATAACAAGTATATATAAACACAAACTTAATTTAGAATGAAAATTTAATTTTATTCAAGTTTCAGCAAAAATAAAAATACAAAATGTATTTGAATGTCTGATCTCCTTTATGGGCACAAATCCCAACAAACTCTCACTTGACTCAAAGGACATGCAAATGGTCTTTTAGTCCTAAGCCTTCTAAGTGTGCCTCGAAGACTTTACTCATTAAAGCCTTTGTGAAGGGATCAGCAAGGTTGTCCAACGTTGAGATCTTCATTACTTCAACGTCTCCTCTATGAACGATATCTTGTACCAGGAGATATTTTTGTTCTATGTGTTTTGAGCGCTTGTGACTTCTTGGTTCCTTACAATTATGGGCCCACTGTTATCACAATAAAGTGTAATGGGCTCGTTCGCACTTGGAACTACTTCCAAGTACATCAGGAATTTCCTCACCCGTCTCCTTTGCAGCTTAGCAAGCTGCCACATACTCTGCTTACATGGTCATGTCAGCAACGCAAGATTGCTTTATACTCCTCCAGACCACATATCCACCATTCAGGGTGAACGCAGACCCTGAAGTGGATTTCCTGGAATCCTTATCCGCTTAAAAATCAGAGTCGATATATCCCGTCATATTCATGTCATCACATGAGTATGCAAGCATATAGTTTCTCGTTCTCTGTGGATACTTGAGAACATGCTAGACAACAACCTAGTGCTCGGGTCCAGAGTGTGATTGGAATCTACTCACCACGCCCACTCATAACAAATATACTAGTCTCGTGCAAAAGCATCGCGTACAAGAGACTTCATACGGTTAAAGCGTAGGTAATATGTCTCATGTCCTCTATCTCTTGAGGAGTCTTGGGAGACTTCTCACTAGAGAGATGTACTCCATGTCTGAAAGGTAGCTGTCCTTTCTTGGAGTATTGCATACTGAAGCGATCCATGATTTTATCAATATAAGATGCCTTAGAGAGCGCTAACTTTTGGTTCTTACGATCTCTAAAGATCTGAATACCCAGGATGTAAGCTGCTTCTCCAAGATCCTTTATTTCAAACTGCTTTGACAATCAAAACCTCTGATAACTTTCTTACATCATTCTCAATGAGTAGTATGTCATCTACATACAGGACTATGAAGACCACTTATTCATCGTTTATCATCTTATAAACGCATGGCTCATCTACTGACTGATCAAAGTCTTGTCGAATCTAATTTTAACGATATAGATGCTTGCTTTAGTCCATAAATGAGCTTAAGCAACTCACAAATCTTGCCTTGTTGGACTTTCTCCATGAACTCGTCTAGTTGAGCCATATAAATTCGCTCATCAAGATTTCCATTTAGAATTGTAGTCTTGACATCCATCTCCCAAATTTCATAATCTAGGGCAGCAACTATGGATAAAAGAGTGCAGATGGACTTCAGCATCGTGATTGGCGAGAAGGTATCCTCATAATCTATACCTTCTTTTTGTGTGAACCCATTCGCCAGAAGTCCTGCCTTAAATGTCTCAACATTTCCATCGAGTCCTCTTTTTTTCTTGTAAATCCATTTACACCCAACATGTTTAATAACTCCGGATAGATCTACAAGCTTCCAGACCTTGTTGAGATACATCAAATGCACTTCAACGTTCATGGCTTCTTGCTATAGGTTTGCTTCGGAACTTGCATCGCCTGAGAAAATGATACCGGATCATCTTCCTTCTTGTACGCGACAGCTGTGTAAGCCTCTCCGATAAACATATATCATTCAGGTTGTCATACAATCTTGTTACTAAAACGAATCACAGGAGGCTCACGTTGTGAATGTAGTTATTCGAATGTTGGAGTAGGACTCGTCCTATCTTATGAAGTACTCGCTACTTCACCTAAAATTTCCTTAACCACAAGTTTGCTTCTCGGTACTGCATTCTTCATGTAGTCCTCTTCAAGAAACCTAACGTTCGTGGTAACAAACGTTTGCTTGTCAGTAGGACTATAGAATGTGTACACTTCATAACTTATTCACAAGTAAACAAAAGAGTTGAATAAATAACAACTAGAATGGTAAAATGGTAGTTTTATAAATCTCATCAAATTGATTACATGCATGAAGGGTAATCATAGATAACATTCAATGGATCCACTCAACATAATTAAGATGAATTTGAGTAGAAAATATATTCATTTGAACCGAGAAATTCTCAGTGTCAACTCTTTAGTAAAGTCAGTTAACATTAAGCTAATACTCGGAAAAAGTTTGTGAACTTCTAAGTTCAAGTATTGTAGCTCAAGCTTTGTTCATTTGGATCTATAAGGTCACTATTATTGGTCATTAGAGTAGGATTGTTAAACTAGAAGTTACGTCAAAATAAATTCAAGTGTTGAACTAGACGTCTTCCCGGAAAATGTCTAAAGGGTATTTTTGTCCACATGGACATAAAATGATGTGAATGTCAAAATAAGATTTTGAATATTTTCATATGATGGAAATATAAATTATTTTCTATAGCCAAAGAATCTTTTCAGGCATTATGAAATTAATTTCACTATTTGTACAATATTAATTCTACAATCACTAGGATAAAAAAGCTTTTAGAAGCGAAAAAATCATTTCTAAATGCCAAAATGTCGATTCTAATTTACTTTTAGAAGCGACATTATGAAGCGACATTGTCGCTTCTATATGTCTTTTAAGCGTCGAACTTAAAAGCGACAAGTCGCCCCTAAAGTCGCTTCTAAGGGTCCAAAAAAAGTGAAGAAAAAGCGTGGGAAAATATGGCGGGTAACATTTAGAAGTGACATTATAGCGCTTGTCGCTTGTAAATAGTATAACCCGCCAAATTTAGAAGCGACTTATGAAGCGACATTGTCGCTTCTAAAAGTCAAAATCATATTTTTTTTAAAATTTTATCCGATTTAATTTTATTAAATATTAAATTTTAAAGTTATTATTAATTAATTAAAATATGTCTAGAATATAATTAAAATTAATCATAATTAAATATATTAATCGAATTTAAATAAACGTAAACAAAATAAATATTAAGTCGAACTGTTAAACATTAAAATGTCGATAATTCATAAAGACACATAAACTAATAAAAATCATAAACGAAATAGGTATAAAAAGTCATTAAGTCTACAACATGAATAAAACTAAGATCTTTTTTCGCGTCTTCGACTTCGTCCTCTGCCGGATCCGGAAGGAGGCTCGGTGTCGGTGGGAAATAATGAAGGCAAAGGCTCGTATGGGTGTCAACGTGGCTGATCCAGTGTGTGTTGCGAACCCCAAGCGCTCGAGTGTCCGAACCGAGACATGTACTGGTTCAATGTCGCATTAAAGGCGGGGTCGACAATAATGGTCGGGGTTTGGCTCAATCCAGTGGCCATGACGAACACAATATCTCTGAGAGCTGCCAAGTCTACCTTCTGATACGACGACTTCGAACTGTCATTCCCAACGAAAGAAGATGAGTCGTCGTAGGTCTTGGCTTCAAGCAAGTACGAGCGCAGAATGAGTGGCCCAATGCCCGTAACCCGGCCACGTTTCATCCCGAGGACTTCGGTCATAGCAATCTCCTCCAAGTTAGCCGTGTCGACCGGACGTCCAGAAGCCCGATCTTGCTCTTATAGATCAACAACACAAGCTACTATCCGAGCCTGCAAACACAATATAAAATAAATCATTTATTAATAATTCAAATCATAATGTAAATTTAGAAAAATATTTATACTTATGTGATACTTTCCAGCAGTAAGCGTAGTCCACTTATTATCGTGTATCATATGCATCATCTCTCATGCAGCGAGCAGCGCTAGTACTTGTCTCCCTTCTCCGACCATCTGCATTTATCACATATGACTATAATATATAACTTATGTAAGATATTTATAGTGAATTTGTAATTGAATGAAAATATACGTACGTGACTATGACGATACTCGATAAATGAGATCGTGCCTTGTCGGCTCTTCGTGGTCTTTTTGTCTAATTCTAATTATTTTTTTGGATATTTTCTGTAAATTAACATTGGTTAGAGTAAGAAAACTTGTTTTTAAAAGTAAAATGATTAATTAAAAGTTTAATCGATCTAATTGACACCCGAAACTCGTCTATGTCCATCCTATCTATCAGCTCAGCCCACATTTGGTTCGACATGCCCTTGGGCATCCGCACGAGCGCCTCCTCTCGATCTCCGCAGGAGTCAATCAGGTAAATCCGACTGTACTTCGCCTTCCTGTCGCGCAAACACTTCTTCGCGTCGCGAATAATGGTCTTCTCGATGAGTCTAGAGTAGCACGCCGTTGGAATGAGTTCTCCCGAGTCACTCTCGTACACAAAGTCGTACTCTGCGTAAATGCCAGACAAAACCGCCGCTTGTTGTTGCGGCGAGACGCTATTCCAGTTGAACGTCGTCGAAGGGATGTGCTCTCGCACCAAAGCTCCAAAGCTGTAGGCGAACATCCAAACGCGCTCACCTTTTTGACACTCTCTCCTTCACCCCTACTCAAAGGAGGATCAAACGGGAGGTGAACGGGGTCAAAGACAATGACCACTGTCTTTCCTCGTCTAGCCTTTTGCAAAGTTTGACACATGGTCAAACCTCGTCCGGACGAAGGCGTCCGAGAGTCATCGCCGCTAGTCGACATACTGCAAAATATAAAAGTTAATTTATAATTTTAGTTCATGAAATACATTAAATTTAGTTTAAACAATATATTTAATTTAGTTAAAAAAGTTACTCTAGATCATCATCATCAATTTTGAATTCAGTTCTATCTATTCGAGATCATCGTTAACAGTATCTCAGAGAAAATGATCAACGTCGTCGTCATGATCATCATCTATGAAGTCTTCGATAAGCTCATCTTCGGTAGCATCATCCACCAGAGTTGTTCACAATTCTCATGAAGACGAGACAACTGATCGAAGTCATTATGTTGTATGGACAATGGAACGTCAGTCGATGATGAAACGTCAATGTCAGGCAAATCCCACATGAATCGGTGATTACAATCTTCGACGACATTCCATTCTCCTTTTCTAGGATTTCGAGGATCGGACAAGTAAAACACTTGTTTGGTTTGAGTAGCGAGTATAAATGGTTCGTCTGGGAACCATTCTTTCGCCACGTAAGCACTCATCGTTCCACATACATCATCCTTGTTAAAGCGTCTACGTGCATCGTGCTTGTCACCAAACCAATGACATTGGAATAGTACGACTCCGCAAGTAATAAATGTGCTTGTCACCATCCTAGAAGGTGAGTGTTCCACAGGTACGCTAACGCCGCTATTTTGAATAGTACGCATCTCATCGCGACGAGAAGTAATAAATTTCACGCCGTTCACCACACAACTCGGATAAATGTGAACATTTTGAAAGGGTCTGACCAACAATGCGTACAACTCGTCAGACACATCAACTCCACCGACTTTTTGATCATAAACTTTTTTAGCAAACCCGACTCTGAATTCTTTCCGCTGCGCTTCGTCAACATCATGACGACGTTCAGATTCCATGAGATTCCAATGCTCACTATACATTATTGAATTGAGAAGTTAGAAAAATAAAAAAATAAATGTATGAACTTAATTATATGGAAACGATTAAAAAGAGTACTCACGTCATATACAAATCAATTTTTGGTACAATTTGTCAAGATGTACCACTCTGCCATCTCTCTTAACTTGTCGTCCAACCGGGTTGGAGTCATCTTTGCATAAGGCACACACTTCTTGAATTATAAAATAGAGAACTTATGAGGCTGAACAGCATCGGTCGAGGCATCTCCTAAGTATCATGCAACAAATGCCAAAACTTCTTTCACAACGTACGCTTCAACTATAGATCCTTCTGGTCTCGCTTTGTTTTGAACAAAAAGCTTAATTGTCCCGAGATATCTTTCAAATGGATACATCCATCTCATATGCACTGGACCACCTTCGAGAGCTTCCTCAGGTAGATGAATAATAACATGAACCATGATCGTAAAGAAAGCAAGGGGAAAAATGATTTCCATCGTACACAACATCTCAATGATGGAGTCTTGGGCTTTCTTAAGATCTTCCACTCGTAACATCCTGGAACAAATGAGCTTAAAAAATTTCTCAAGTTATGCAATGGTCCCTTGGATTTGTTTTGAAACATGCGACCGATACCCACTGCTAACAGCCTTTGCATTATCACGTGCAAGTCATGCGCCTTCAACCCGGTTACTTTTCCATCAAGAGTGACATTTTTTTTCAAATTTCCTGCAAGACCGTCGGGAAACTTAATGGACTTGAGAAATTCAGAAAACATTTTCTTCCATGCTTCTTCAAGTGTAAACTACACTTAATCTTCAAATCCTCTAAGTCTTGCCTCGCCTTTTCGGTGTCCTTATCTTTCCAGTCAATGCTAAGTAACGTTCAGAGCAAGTTCTCGCACGCATTTTTTTTATGTGCATAACATCAAGGTTGTGCCTCAACCTCAAATCAGATCAATATGGTAACTCGTAATAGATAATTTTCTTGGTCCAATTCAGTTCGCTATCGCTTTGCTTTTGTTTCGAACTCGTAGAGTGCTTGCCCGGAATCAATTTAGGAAGACTCTTTGGCTAGTCGATAATCTGGCATTCAGTGAGCTTCTTCAGAGGCTTTCGTTTCTCGACGGCCGTTGTGTAGTGACCACTGCATGTTCTCATTCAGTGAGAATTGGGAAAGTATATTCGATGATCGTAATACACGACTTTGTTTCTCACGAACAATGATGGAGTATCTTTGGTGCATGTCGAGCATGCAAGGTACCCTTGACCACTCCACCCAGACAAACTGCCACGAGCAGGAAAATCGTTTTTCGTCCAAAGAAATGTTGCCCGCAAAAGGAAACATGATGATGGTTAGACCCATCTCACACTCGAACGCCCAACTCCCACAATTCTTTCAATTCTTCAACGAGCGGTTGTAAAAACACATCAATGCCTTTTCGAGGAGATTTCAGACAAGGAATCAAGAGCGTCAACATCAAGTGCACAGATTTCATGCACAACCACGGTGGCAAATTATACGTCGTTAATACCACCGACCACATACTGTACGATAAGCTTATTTCTCCGAAAGGATTGAAACCATCTGTAGCAAGTCCGAGTCGTACATTTCTCGGCTCATTCGCAAAGTCCGAGTATGTTTCATCTAACTTCTTCCATGCTTTCCCATCAGCAGGATGACGTAGAACACCTTCTTCAATCATTCGTTCTTTCTCGTGCCACTGCATTTCAACAGTTGTGTGTCGGGAAGCGTACAACTGCGAGGGACGATCTTTCACAGGAAAGTATCGTAAAACTTTACGTGGTACCTCTTTCCCAGCAACTCATCTGCTTTCATTGCACACCGGACAAACATCTGCACCTTTCAAATCATTCCAAAATAGGACACAATCATTCGAGCACACGTCAATCATCTCGTATCCTATTCCAAATTGCTTCAACTTTGACTTTGCCTTGTAATGTTTTTCTGGAATTCTATTCCCAACAAGATGATATTTTTTTAAGAGTTGCAAAAGTTCTGTAAATGACGTGTTCGTCCAATGATTCGTCACTTTGATGTGCATTAACTGGACTAAGAAAGATAATGATGAAAACTCTTTACAAATGGGATACAACTCTGCATTCTAATAGATCCGCGATCTACTCTTCTTCATCCACATCTTCTGCAATTGGATAATTAAAATCGTCATGATCAATATCAATATCATTCTAGATATATTCGGTTGCATCATGGACTCCTCCAACATCGTCTTGGTCGTTTAAATCATCTAGCTCAGGAATGCCCTCTTCACGTGACTTGCCATGATGATACCACCGACTGTAATACGGAGTAAATCCTTTGAAATTTTGGCGGAAGTGTTTTCGACCTAGTCACTTCTAATGCAAAAAAAAATTATACTTAGTGAAATTTTGGCGTAGAATTTTTGGAGCCAAATAATTTGGGCATTAGAAGCGATTTGTCTCTTCTAATGCCCAAACATACTGAAATATTTGGCGCGGAGGGTGCGAGCCAATAATTTTAGCCTTTAGAAGCGACTTGTCACTTCTAATTTCTCACTTTTAAATGTCATTTTTGTAGTAGGGAATGAATATTTTAAGAATTTCTTAAAAGAAATAAGGAAGCATCTAGAAGCTCCTCCCATGCATGAAGAATTAGGCCAACATCAATGACTGAAAGAAATTATATCTAGAAATTGTTGTACCCTAAATTATGAAGATAATTGCCAAAAATGAAAATAGAAAATGTGTTAAGTGATGAAACAAATTTCTCTCACTAATGCACTGATGTGGCCAGTCATGTACTAGGGAAAGAGGAGAGGAAATCAAATATTGTGTCATGTATACACAATAGGAAAGAGTATTTATCATTTCTTGTATTTCCTTCTCTTATAAATAGAGCCTCACTTTGAGACGTGAAAAAATGTTTTGCACTTGTTTTCTCCCTTTCTAATCGTGCACTGCTCTCTCTCTCTCTCTCTCTCTCTCTCTCTCAAATATCTCTTTTATTTTGGCACCTAAGTCCTCATTAAACTTAGGCCTAAATTAGCTCTTTAGCTCATAAACTTGTTCTTGAGTTATTGTGTTTAATTGTGCCCACACACAAATCCTTCAAACACTCTATTGACTCTTGTAATAGAAACCTTAGGTTACTCGAGTTCACAATTAGGTGCGAAGGAGATGAGCATTTCATGGAGACGAAGCTTAGAGAAAGATGAGATGTTCAACCTTTTTTAAGGCTTCTCAAAGATCAAGCTACAAAAAATGTTAGTACCAAATAAATAATAGTTAGATAATGTTTTAAAATAATTAGATGTTCATGCACTTTTCCTAGGTTAGTAAAATAGTTTTACTTGTAATTTTTTTTTATATTCCGCCATTAACTTGTTCATGATAAATTTTTCTTAAGCATAGACCTATTCCAACAATGACCATGTAGAGGTATAAAGGTTTGCCATCCGCCGTCTTAGTCAAGACATGCAGCGACACCAAGTACTTCTTTATTTCTTGCAATTTCTTGCACGAATCTTCCCATGCGAAATCCTTGTCAGTGTTATTTTTTATGAGGCATTGGTGTATCAATTTGGATATAAAATCGGTTTAATGATGCTATATTCCCATCAAACGCCGAATCTCTCATTTGTACCCAGGTTAGGGCATTCCGATGACTACAATGATTTGATCATGATCGAGTGATTTAGCTTCATTTGGTATTGATTTAAGACCTTGAAACATTCCTTCATGTGGTACATGAACTGTGTCGGGGATATATTTAACCAATATGTCGTCGATATATACTTCTATGGTTTTGCCTAACCTCTCATCTAACATTTTATTCACTAGCATTTGGTATGTTGCTCCAACATTGTTCAGTTCGAAAGAGATTATTTTATAGCAATATATGCCCTTGTATGTGATACATGAGATATTTTCTTGATCGTTGAGATGCATCAGTACATGGTTATATATTGAAGACGTGTCCGTGATGGATAACACACTTTTACTAGTCGATCGATGTGAGGGAGAAAAATATTATCTTTTGGGCATGCATTGTTCAAATATGTGAAGTCAATTCATACCCTTAATTTTTTGTTGTTCCTCTTTACTATGACCAGATTGGCAATCCATCCGGGTATTTCAGTACGTTTGTGAATTAATCCGGCTTTCAAAACTTGTTCGACTTCAATGACTGAAGATCTCAATAACTTGGTTCAAACATACAACCTAGTTTGCCGAGACAAAGTGAGGTCATTTTAGAGGAAGACCACCATTCTTATTTCTATGATAAAAGGGTGACACCCGTATGAGGTCTAACTTTATGCTTTTAATGATTTTTTTATATAGGATCTTTAAGATTCTTAATGAATGATGCGAGATTACTCTTTGGTGTAAGAATCACCCATGTTAAGAGAAAAGTAAGGCCACTTTGAAAGAGAATTCATGGAGTTTAATTTTTTAAAAACTCTTACATAGATTAACGCATGTTCAACGCCGAAATGAATATAATCATGAAAACTAAGCATGTGCAAAAACATATTAGTGGGATAAAAATATCGCGTCTACTGAGTAATCCGTAAAAATTAATACAATTTCATGAGGGAAGGTTCAAGGACTTTATCTACACATATAATACATGTATTGACCGTAAAACCAATCACCATATTGAATTTTGTCTAGTCTTATTGTTGTCGTCATGCATTTCATTTACGTGCGAGGTTGTTGAAAGTTTAAGAAAATATTGATAATAAAGAGAATTTATTATCTAGTGGCTTAGAGATTTTAGGGAAATATATGAGTAGGGTCCACTCACAAAGTTTAGTAGTTCTTTAGTATTATTACTTCCAAAGAGGAATAATATTGATTATAAGTTTGTCAGAATAGAAGTTAAAACAAATAAAAAAGTTGATCTTGAATGAAGTACCTTTATTGGAAGTGAAGTAAAATAGTCGTTTATTCCACATTATCCTAGAATGCACAAATAATTGACTCTATATAGCTAATTGGTGCAAAAGGTTTTGTGTTGCCAAGGAAGACCCAAACATACACATGACACACATGCGTCGTCATGCCGTGTCAAGTGATGTAGGGTCCATGCCCCGAGTTGTTAAATTGGGCCTTTCTTGAAATTTGGGGTTTGGGCTTATTTGTGATAATTTTATATTTTATTGCAAATTTCACTTTATTTACATATTGAATTTTGTCAAGTCCTATTGTCGTTGTCATGCAATTTCATTTACGTGGGAGATTGTTGAAATTCTGAGGAAAATATTGATAATAAAGAGAATTTATTATCTAGTGGTTTAGTGATTTTAGGCAAATATGTGAGTGGGGTCCACTCACGGAGTTTAGTAATTCTTTAATATAATTACTTCGAAAGAGGTATAATATTGATTATAAGTTTGCAAAAAATCAAAGTTAAAATAAATAAATAAAAGTTGATCCTGAATAAAACACCTTAATGGGAAGTGAAGTCAAATAGTCTCTTATTCTATATTAGCCGAGAATGCACAAATAATTGAGCCTATATAACTATTTTTTTAAGAGGATAATCTCATTAACATACAGACACTACGGCAAAACCTTACAAGCAACCCAAATAAAGGTCGGAACCTTATAAATACAAGAACAAGTCTGATATAATAATGAGAAGCAGAAGACAATAAAATCGGAACAAAAGAGGCGATGTGTTCATTGCAACTAAAAAAATAGTCTAACAAGAACACAATCGAGATCATTCAACATAGATCTTCTGCTTATCCTAAAGCGCGCACCGAGCGTCGTCAACCCAAAAATCGGGCACAGAGATCCCCTGAGGCTAGACCAAAATCATCTTTTAAACTTTTTTTTTCAAAAACCTGCATGTCACTCCCACCAAATACTCACTAAATACTTTTAAAACAAAAACGAACAATTTACTAACCCAACCACTAAATCAAATCTACTAAAACAACTAAACTACCGACATCAAAATGCAACTCAACTAAGAACTAAAACATCCACCCGCCTAACTTCAAGACAACATGCCTCGCTATCTTTGGGGGAACAAACGCGGCATCACTCTTGTTACCAAAATGGTAACCAGATCTCTGGCGGCGAAACTCCGTCCGAAGCACCATGATTCGAGCAGCGACATTGTCGTCGAGAACCACCGGACCAGCACCACGGACCAAGCGCCGAACACCATCGTCGTGAACCACTGGGCCAAACCATTGACAGACCGTTCGTTGGCCTTGTCGAAGCTAGAGATCACAACGCTAAAAGACCACCGGAGCGTGCGGTGGAGTAGATCATCGACGAAGGAGTTTCGAGCAGCGGCGACACGAGCAGGGCAGATGCGGCTTGAAGGTCGGAGGTGGGAAACGCCCCCCCTCCTCGGGTCTAGGTCGCGTGAGCGGCGTCCAAAATCCAGGGGGGAGAGGCGGGTGTGAGAAACTAGAGGGAGAAAAAAATTAGGGATTTTTAGGGAGAAAAACATTTTGGTTGGAAAAATAGTTATGACCTAATTAACTGGTGCAAAAGGTTTTGTGTTGCCAAGGAAGACCCAAGCATACACATGACATATGTGCGTCGCCGTGTCTTGTTAAATTAAACCTTTTTTAGAATTTGGGTTTTGAGCTTGTTTGTGATAATTTTATATTTTTATTTGCAAATTTCACTTTGAAAAGTTTTAATTTCACAAAAAAATTTATCGTAAATTGGAAATTAAAATACAAGTGAAACCGGGCCTTTCCTACGACTGAATACAAATCGTCCGCCTAATATGAATAGTCATGTGAATATTTTGTTTGAGTTTTCAGCCGAAATCATAAAATACTAAAAGTAAATGCAATAAAAAGGCGACTTCTTGTGATTTAATATATGTAACCACTCCAAAGCAAAGCTTCCGCTCTCGTGTTAGCATTTCGAAACACATATATTTTTTTCTCTTCGAAATGATTTTTCTTTGTCTGTAGCGATAATTGTCCAATCTCAAACTTAATTCGCCTAAATAGTAAGTTTGGTGTAAAAACTATTCTCATTCAGTTGTTATATCCTAAAAGATAAATTGCTTGACAATATGATTTAAAAGAACCATTCAATAGTCTTCGGTATTTATTTTTCTTTCATAATATTATTGTTTTTTTTAGAAAATGATAGATTAATATCCCTACTGGGGAGAGGCTAAATTAGTCAAAATGAGAGCAGAGATACAAGAAGGAGGCTCATTGAACCAGGTGACAGGAAAATCGATAAACAAATTACAACTCGCGAGAGTATGGGCTACCATATTGCCACTCTGCTGAATAAAACTAAAAGAAGCAGAACTTACCCGAGCAAGCTCTGATATGAGTTCGATGGAGAAACAGTCTTCAGAAGCCATGGGAGGCCTAGAGAGAATCAGGTTGCTGGCCACCTGAGAGTCTGACTCGATGATGCACGGAAAGAACCCCCACTTTGTCGCGAACGAAATGCCTTCCCTGATGGCAACCAGTTCAGCTCCTAACATTGACACCGCCTTCGGTTTTGGGATGCTGAAGCTAGCCACAAAGGAGCCACGAACGTCCCTAACGCAGCCGCCAAGGCACATCTTCGAGCCCTCCCGCGGATAAGCAGCGTCGACGTTGATTTTCCAGAGACGGTTCGAAGGAGGGGACCAGACTGCAGCTAGAGGGGTGCTATTGTTACAGGCCTTCGTCGGGACCGTGACGCGACCAAACTCCACGGAAACAGAGCAAGCCCTAGTGTAGATCTGACAAAAATCGCTGCGAGAGTTAAGATTCACACTGTTTATCTGATTCCACACATCCCACAACATAATAGCCACCAACGAAGCCTCGTCGAGCGGGAGAGACGCAGCCAACTCCCTAAGAATATCCCAGAGCCGACGATGAGGATTCCCCTCCTCGGAATGGGCCTTCCGGGCGATTATATACCCCTTCACTTAATACAAGCCTCGCTTGTCAAAATACCACATAATGGAGTCCGGTTTGTTGCTGCGGGGTCTTGCGAGCGAGAGGATATTGTCGGCTTCGAAAGGGAGAAAACCGAATGAATGAGTGGGGCATTCGAATCCCCAAAACCGAGAATGATATCACTCACCGTGGACGACCGATCCAAAAGAGGAGGGGACTGGACGGTAAAGCTCGAAGGGGGCGGTATCCACTTGCTACCGTAGATTTGGATACTCGTGCCAGAGCCCGCTCTCCACCGACACCCCTTATTAAGTAACTCAATTCTCCAAACCAGACTTCGCCACATGTAAGAATACCCTGGCTTTTCCTTCCCCTCTAGGATCGAGGAATTAGGTGTTGGGATTGGGGCCCACAAAGGAGATATTAGACATTGAGATACTTTGTGTATTTATATTTTGCTGAAACATTGATATTAATAAATGTTCAATCTTTATAAGATTGTGTTTAGTTATGTTTAAGCTATGCTCTGAAACTGTCATCAACGAAAAGGGTGTTAAGTACAGACTTGACAAGATAACCCCTTGTGACAAGTTTGAAACATTTGTTCGCAATCTAAAGATCGATAGAGCAATCGAATCTTATTATTGATTGTTAGCGTGAATCATGATATCTCATCTTGTGATATAGAGAGTTGTGACTCTATGATTCATGCTTGGTATCTTATGGAAGATACTGAACAAGACCAGTGACACTTAGAAGCTCGAGACAAAACTGTTTACACACTCGAGGCTTCAAGTTCACAACTAAAGGAGTATTATGATACTTACCTTAATCCTGAAGTGAATATGTAATTGACATTGCAATTTGTGACATTTGATTCGTCAATGGGCAATGACTAATTTTTTAGTTGCATCTGACCCGACTGTTGGTGTCACAAGGATGTAATGTTGAGTTACATGATTCACAGATATGGAATTCATGTAGCTAACGATGCAAATGCATTAGTATCACACTATGCTTTGTTATGAGAGTGTGAATGAATAAACCTGGCAAGGTATTCATTGAATGAGTTCATTCTTTGATTAAAACATGTGACATGTAAAGACATCTCACTTTATGTTTTTCTCATTCACAAATAACAAAGGAGTTAGTGAAATAATAACTCGAGGGGTAAAACAGTAATCTTACATTCCCCTCAGTTACTGATACACATTAAGGGTAATATTGTAATATACTCCGTGGATCGTGTGAGAAAGTGTTTCATCATATCAAACATAAAAGATACGCACATGAACAGAGAGATCGTCAATATTGGTCCTTTAGTGGAATCGACCGATATTAAGAATTGAAAGACGGAAAAAGTTTGTGAACTTTTGTGACCGATCTTAGTTCTAAAGCTTCGTTCATGTGGGTCCATGAGGTCTCAATGATAGACACTTGGAAGAGATTAAAAGAACTGGAAAAGTTGATTTACTCATTAAGTATAAATAGTGATTTATACTAAGAAAGTTATTTTCTTGAAACTCGATAAATAACTAGTTTTTATTTTGTTCATTGAATCACAAGATGCTATCATATTGATGATAACATTCTAGAGTGATTAAATATGTTAAAAGAAGAAAATAAATTATTTCTCATTTCGTACTTATTCGATAACTATGAAATATATTTAATGATGTGTCATTAAATAATAATGAGAGTTCTAAATTAATTTTAGAAATTAAATCAAATATATTTAGGAAAAAAATTCGAAGATGTGGACGAGTAAGGGGAGAGTGTTTTGGCCGATTTTCTTAAGTGAATAGGGTCATGGGTTTGACCCAGATTAAGCCCATTTATAACCTGTATAAATAAGGCTAAGAAACCCTAATCACTAACCCTAACCCTAGAGAATTTTCGGCACACACACTCTCTTCCCCCCTGTGTGTTTCTCGGTCGGGATCCCCAAACAAAAGAAAAGAAAAACAGTTTTTCATTCTTCAATCTTTGGTTTCCTAATCGTTCTTAAGAGCCCACACTCTTGATCTCAATATTTTCCTTGTGTAATATTGTTGATTCATCACTTGTGGTGTTTGAATGATTTAGTAAATTGTTTTAGAGGTTTTTAAATTGTTTGAAAAGGTTTCAGCCCTCCTAAAACATCCCTAGGTCGTTTTCCGCGCATTCCGGTTACCTCCCAGCCTCCAGTGCTCCATTCCGGCGAGACAGATCCATTCCGGCGAAGGTTCCCTGTCAGGCGAGCTCCAATCCGGCGAGACAGGTCCAATCCGGCGAGGCAGATCCAATCCAGTGAGGTTCCCTGTCAGGCGAAGGGATTCCAGCGAGGCGCTCCAGTCCGGCGAGTCCAATCCGGCGAGTGCAATCCGGCGAGGCTATCAGGCGAGGCGTCCCAGAGATCTCCCATCCAGCGAGGCTTCCCAGTCCGGCGAGCTCCCTGTCAGGCGTGTTCCCGTGCGGCAACAGTCTCCCATTCGGCGAGTGCTTAGTCCGGCGAGGCTCTCCAATCCGGCGAGCTCCCTGTCAGGCGAAGAACTCCAGTCCGGCGAGGCTCCCAGCAGGTGTGCATTCCGGTGACCCTTCCCAGTCCGGCGAAGACATTCCCAGGCAATCCGGCGAGGGTTTTCTCGGGATTTGGGCGTGACGTGGCATTCCGACGATAGCTAGCAACGTCGTGGTTGTTTACAACCTCTTACGTAAATATTTTCTCAATTAAATAATTAAATATAAATTATATAATTGTTATATAAATTATTAGTTTGATTTTATTTGATTGAGCTTGTGAATTATAAATTGTTTATAATTGCTTAATAAATTTTAATGCCTTACGTTGTTAAATATATTAAAATTAGTTTTAATATATTAGATCTAATTAAATTTTTCCGCCACATAGGATGTGTATTGTAATTAATATTGTTTAATTGTTAAATAAATTCCAACATTAGGAAAATATTTGCCTGCCATTACTCTGGACGCAAGAGAGTCGGGAGAGCCAGCGAGCCTCTATACTTGCTTGGCAAGAAGCGCTTGGTTGAACTCACGAAGACTCCGGAATCCAATTGAGTCTCGATGCGAGTTCGGAGAGAAAGAAATAGCAAACTTTTCGAGATTCACCAATTGACCTGAAACTCTCGAATAATTCTGAATACACTCTAGGAGGGCCCTGCTCTTTTTTATCGTGGCCCGGAAGAATACGATGTTGTCGTCGACAAAGAAAATGTGCGAGATCATAATGTTGTTGTTTGTTATTAGATGATGTCCTACCATTTTTTTTAATTATTTTGTTTCTGTTGTCTATTAAGTTTTTGAAAATAAATAAGAAATTAATAATTTAATTAGTATCATCTTACTTGAAATTAGCTTAATAAATTTTAATGCATTACGTTGTTAAATATATTAAAATTAGTTTTAATATATTAGATCTAATTATAATTTTACGCCACATAGGATGTGTATTGTAATTAATATTGTTTAATTGTTAAATAAATTCCAACAAATGGTATCAGAGCTAGTAAAAAGGCATTAAAATTTAGATTTTATGACTAGTTTGGAAATTTGTTTGACTAGTTGGTGTTGGCGTTTTTGTATGATTGCATTATGAATGTATTATGTGTGCGCTTGTGTTATGAATGGATCCTTATTCGATATGGCCCTAGGATGTTTTTATTCCGGTTATCGTCCCGGATTTTAATTTATTTAAATTGTGAGCCTCAATTTTCGAGGACATTTAAATTTGTATTGTAATTCGAAGACGATGAGACAAGGAGGCAGCACCTCGGGATTGGCCGCACGTTGGAGAACGTGTGGGGGCTAACCCGAGACATCCGATGACGCGTCATTCGTAGATGAAGTTTAAATTATTTTAATTTCATTTATTTTATTTTACAAGAGTTGTATTATAGAAATGGGCCTATTGATAAGTTAAATAATTTTTCATATTTGATATATAAATTTATTGATCTCATTGCATATAACACTTACATGTCATATAGGATAGAACGCCAACATCATTGAAAATGAAATTGTTCATATAGTTTATAATTAATAAAGGGTTATGAAATGATTATAAACTGTTATTAAAGAATATGATTCTTTTGCAAAAACTAAGTGGGAGGGTTGTTTATCGTTTAAGCAACCGAAGGTCCCCGACACGAGTGAAATTAATTAAATATATGACGAACTAAGAGTCACACATAGTGGCCCTCCCTTCAATGGGAGTACTTCGGAAGTATTTAATTAATCTCACTGTTAAAGAACTAAGCCCAAAAGAGAAGCTTTGAAACGGGGTCTCCACATAGGTGAACCGTCTTCAAAGTGACTTGAGTGAGGGCCCACGTGTCGGTTGTACACTTAGACTTATGTTTTAAAGTAATCCTCACATAGAGGCTCTGCATCAAATAAGTGACCAAAATTTATGGTAATTAGTAAGAACTAGAAGTTGTGACTTCTTGGATGGTTCGAGCTAAATAATGATGAGGCACGACTGTGAAAGGAGGTTATTTACGGTTTCCCCATAGGAAAAGTAATTAACCATTGTTGTTCACAATACCATGAATTATTTTAATGCTTTCCTCACCATATTAGGATTGTTCATGCATGCATATAATTCGAAAATATAGCACATACTAAAGTCATTTATTTTATCAATGTTTTTCAGCAAAATGTCTTTTAACCCACTGCAAACGATTTTAAGTTCTAATAAACTCGAGGGTGAGAATTAAGTTGACTGGAAACATAACCTCGACATCGTATTGACGGTGGAGAAGCACAAGTACGTTCTGACGACCCCATGTCCTCTTGTTCCGAGTGCTGACTCGAGCAAGGAAGACAAGGACGCCTTCGATGCGTGGATGAGATCTGATGAGATTGCTCGTTGCTACATTTTGGCATCGATGAGCAATGTGTTGCAACAATCTCATAGAGACATCGCCACTGCATATGAAATCCTGTTCAATCTTCATGAGATGTTCGGATGTCATGGGCGTCAGGCGAGGCAGCAAGCTATCCGCAGTTTCATGAACTGTAGGATGAAACAAGGATCTTCCGTACGGGAACACATGCTATTGATCATGGGTCACCTGAACGATATGGAGATCCTTGGTTCAGAGATTGACGGAGAAACCAAGATTGACATGATCTTGGAGACTCTTACGGAATCTTTTGATAGCTTCCGTCTGAACTACTCTATGAACAAGCTCAATTACACCGTGACTGAGCTTATGAAAGAGTTACAGACTGCCGAGGGACTTCTCCCTAAGAACAAGAAGAAGTCGGGAGAGCTCAATGTTGCTGAACACAGAGCCTCGACCTCTGGTTCTAAGAGGATGATGAAGAGGCCCAAAAACACCAACCGAGCGGGTTCCAAGAAGCCTTACAAGAAGGCTGTGGATGCTAAGGGCAAAGGCATCGCAAAGGTGAACAAATCTGAGCACAAGTGTCACCATTGCGGAGAGGTTGGCCACTGGCGGAGGAACTGCCCTACCTACCTCAAGAGTGTCAAGGGGAAAGGTAAGATCTTTGTTACTCAAGCTTATTATACCACAAACAAGGCATCGCCCTGGATTCTTGATTGCGGGGTGTCTGACCACGTTGTGTGTAATTTGAATGGTTTTTAGGAAAACCAGGAGCTTAGGTGACGGAGAGTTCGGATTCAACTGGAGTGATGGAACGAAGGTCGGAGCAAGATCTGTCGGGACCATGAAGCTCAAGTTTGGAAAAGAAATTTTTGCAAGAATTTGATTTCATTTGGTCGTTTAGAAGAACAAGGTTTCAATTTTAAGATCAATAATGGTATTGAAATTTTTATTGATGATTGTTTTATAACTAAAGCTCAACGTGTGGATTCTATATATTATTTATATCCTGCTGAGCCGACAATCTTGGACATCGAAGTGAATGGTGATTCACTTAGGAAGCGTAAGACGTTTCATACTGATGAGACTGACGACACATATCTATGGCACCTACGTCTTGGACATATTGGCCTGGATAGGATCAAGAGATTAACAAAGGATGGTCCTTTAAAATCTCTACACGTGGGAAGTCTTCCCACGTGTGAATCCTGTCTTGAAGGCAAGATGACCAAGAGACCTTTCTCAACAAAGGGTCTTAGGGCCACGCAAGTATTGGAACTAATACATAGTGATGTATGTGGTCCAATCAACATTCAGGCAAGAGGAGGTTACGAATATTTTGTAACCTTCACTGATGACTACTCTAGATTTGGTCAAATCTACCTTATGCGACATAAGTCAGATACTTTTGAAATGTTCAAACAGTATAAGGCTTTAGTTGAAAAGCAGACGGAGAAACAGATCAAAACCCTTCGATCAGATCGAAGGGGAGAGTACTTGTTTGGAGAGTTCGAAGACTTTCTTAGAGAAGAAGGCATTCATTCTCAGCTTACAACACCTGGCACTCCGCAGCAAAACGGTGTGTCAGAGAGAAGGAATCGAACTTTGTTAGATATGGTGAGGTCGATGATGAGTTACTCATCGCTTCCTAATTCGTTTTGGGGATATGCCCTTGAAACAGTCGTTTAAATTCTGAACCAGGTCCCATCTAAAACGGTACCTGGCACACCCTATGAAAGATGGAGTGGTAGAAAATCTGTTTTACACCATACTCGCATATGGGGTTGTCCAGCACATGTGCTGAGACAAAAGACTAGCAAGTTGGCTAGTTGTTCAGAAGTATGCCTGTTCGTGGGATATTCAAAAGAAACAAAAGGGTACATCTTCTATAGTGCTGCTGACCAGAAAACGTTCATTAGCACGAACGCTAGGTTTCTGGAAGCAGATTATATGAAGAATACAGTACCGAAAAGCAGACTTGTGCTAAAGGAACTGTTGGGTGAAGCAACTAGTACTTCACAAGATAGGACGGGTCCTATTCCAACAGTGGGAGAACCAAACTCGGAATCAGAGACTCCTGCACTTCGTCGTAGTAATAGAGTTGTGAGACAACCTGTTCGATACATAGGTATCGGAGAATCTTTTACTGCAGTTGCAAACAATGAAGAAGATGATCTCGTATCATTTTCCCAAGCAATGCAGAGTTCCGAGGCAAACCTATGGCAAGAAGCCATGAACGTTGAAATGCATTCGATGTATGTCAACGAGGTTTGGAAGCTTGTAGATCTGCCTGAAGGCATTAAGCCTGTAGGCTGTAAATGGATCTACAAGAAGAAGATAGGAGCGGATGGAAATGTCGAGACATTTAAAGACGACTTGTGGCGAAAGGGTTCACACAGAAAGAAGGTATCGACTATGAGGATACCTTCTCGCCAGTCGCTATGCTAAATTCCATCCGAACTCTCTTATCCATTGCCGCAGCCCTAGATTATGAAATCTGGCAAATGGATGTCAAGACTGCATTTTTGAATGGCAATCTTGATGAGCGCATTTATATGGCTCAACCAGACGGGTTCATGGAGAAAGGCCAACAGGGCAAGGTTTGTGAATTGCTCAAGTCCATTTATGGACTCAAGCAAGCATCTAGGTCGTGGAATATTAGATTCGACGAGACTGTAAAGAGCTACGGCTTTGATCAGTCGGTAGATGAGCCATGTGTTTATAAGATGATAAACGATGGCAAAGTGGTTTTCTTAGTCCTTTATGTTGACGACATACTACTCATTGGGAATGATGTAGGAAAGTTGTCAGAGGTTAAAGTCTGGCTGTCAAAGCAGTTTGAGATGAAGGATCTTGGAGAGGCAGCTTACATTCTAGGTATTCAGATCTTTAGAGATCGAAAGAATCGTAAGTTGGCGCTCTCTCAAGCATCTTATATTGATAAGATCATGGATCGCTTCAGTATGCAAGACTCCAAGAAAGGACAGCTACCTTTCAGACATGGAGTGCATCTCTCAAGCGAGCAATCTCCCAAGACGCCTCAAGAAGTTGAGGACATGAGACACATTCCTTACGCTTCAGCCGTAGGAAGTCTCATGTATGCTATGCTTTGCACGAGGCCAGACATATGCTACGCATTAGGCGTAGTGAGCAGATTCCAGTCTAACCCTGGACCCGAGCACTGGGTTGCTTTCAAGCATGTTCTCAAGTATCTTCGGAGAACGAGAAACTACATGCTTGCGTATTCAGGTGGTGACCTGAATATGACGGGATATACCGACTCCGATTTTCAGGCGGACAAGGATTCCAGGAAGTCCACATCAGGGTCTGTGTTCACCCTGAATGGTGGATCCGTGGTTTGGAGGAGTATCAAGCAATCTTGTGCTGCTGACTCGACCATGGAAGCCGAGTACATGGCAGCTTGTGAAGCTGCAAAGGAGGCTGTGTGGCTAAGGAAATTCCTTATGTACTTGGAAGTTGTTCCAAGTGCAAGCGAGCCTATCACACTTTATTGTGAAAATAGTGGGGCAGTCGCTAATTGTAAGGAGCCAAGAAGTCACAAGCTCTCTAAACACATAGAACGCAAGTATCACCTCGTTCGAGACATCGTTCACAGAGGGGATGCTGAAGTCATGAAGATCTCAATGTTAGACAACCTTGTTGATCCCTTCACGAAGCCTTTAACGAGTAAAGTCTTCGAGGGGCACCTAGAAGGATTGGGACTGAAGGATCATTCGCATCTCCTTTGAGTCAAGTGGGAGTTTGTTGGGATTGGTGCCCACAAAGGAGATATTAGACATTGAGATACTTTGTGTATTTATATTTTGCTGAAACATTGATATTAATAAATGTTCATTCTTTATAAGATTGTGTTTAGTTATGTTTAAGCTATGCTCTGAAACTGTCATCAACGAAAAGGGTGTTAAGTACAGACTTGACAAGATAACCCCTTGTGACAAGTTTGAAACATTTGTTCGCAATCTAAAGATCGATAGAGCAATCGAATCTTATTATTGATTGTTAGCGTGAATCATGATATCTCATCTTGTGATATAGAGAGTTGTGACTCCATGATTCATGCTTGGTATCTTATGGAAGATACTGAACAAGACCAGTGACACTTAGATGCTCGAGACAAAACTGTTTACACACTCGAGGCTTCAAGTTCACAACTAAAGGAGTATTATGATACTTACCTTAATCCTGAAGTGAATATGTAATTGACATTGCACTTTGTTACATTTGATTCGTCAATGGGCAATAACTAATTTTTTAGTTGCATCTGACCCGACTGTTGGTGTCACAAGGATGTAATGTTGGGTTACATGATTCACAGATATGGAATTCATGTAGCTAACGATGCAAATGCATTAGTATCACACTATGCTTTGTTATGAGAGTGTGAATGAATAAACCTGGTCAGGTATTCATTGAATGAGTTCATTCTTTGATTAAAACATGTGACATGTAAAGACATCTCACTTTATGTTTTTCTCATTCACAAATAACAAAGGAGTTAGTGAATAATAACTCGAGGGGTAAAACAGTAATCTTACATTCCCCTCAGTTACTGATACACATGAAGGGTAATATCGTAATATACTCCGTGGATCGTGTGAGAAAGTGTTTCATCATATCAAACATAAAAGATACGCACATGAACAGAGAGATTGTCAATATTGGTCCTTTAGTGGAATCGACCGATATTAAGAATTAAAAGACAGAAAAAGTTTGTGAACTTTTGTGTCCGATCTTAGTTCTAAAGCTTCGTTCATGTGGGTCCATGAGGTCTCAATGATAGACACTTGGAAGAGATTAAAAGAACTGGAAAAGTTGATTTACTCATTAAGTATAAATAGTGATTTATACTGAGAAAGTTATTTTCTTGAAACTCGATAAATAACTAGTTTTTATTTTGTTCATTGAATCACAAGATGCTATCATATTGATGATAACATTCTCGAGTGATTAAATATGTTAAAAGAAGAAAATAAATTATTTCTCATTTCGTACTTATTCGATAACTATGAAATATATTTAATGATGTGTCATTAAATAATAATGAGAGTTCTAAATTAATTTTAGAAATTAAATCAAATATATTTAGGAAAAAAATTCAAAGATGTGGACGAGTAAGGGGAGAGTGTTTTGGCCGAATTCCTTAAGTGAATAGGGTCATGGGTTTGACCCAGATTAAGCCCATTTATAACATGTATAAATAAGGCTAAGAAACCCTAATCACTAACCCTAACCCTAGAGAATTTTCGGCACACACACTTTCTTCCCCCCTGTGTGTTTCTCGGTCGGGATCCCCAAACAAAAGAAAAGAAAAACAGTTTTTCATTCTTCAATCTTTGGTTTCCTAATCGTTCTTAAGAGCCCACACTCTTGATCTCAATATTTTCCTTGTGTAATATTGTTGATTCATCACTTGTGGTGTTTGAATGATTTAGTAAATTGTTTTAGAGGTTTTTAAATTGTTTGAAAAGGTTTCAGCCCTCCTAAAACATCCCTAGGTCGTTTTCCGCGCATTCCGGTTACCTCCCAGCCTCCAGTGCTCCATTCCGGCGAGACAGATCCATTCCGGCGAAGGTTCCCTGTCAGGCGAGCTCCAATCCGGCGAGACAGGTCCAATCCGGCGAGGCAGATCCAATCCAGTGAGGTTCCCTGTCAGGCGAAGGGATTCCAGCGAGGCGCTCCAGTCCGGCGAGTCCAATCCGGCGAGTGCAATCCGGTGAGGCTATCAGGCGAGGCGTCCCAGAGATCTCCCATCCGACGAGGCTTCCCAGTCCGGCGAGGCTCTCCAGTCCGGCGAGCTCCCTGTTAGGCGTGTTCCCGTGCGGCAACAGTCTCCCATCCGGCGAGTGCCCAGTCCGGCGAGGCTCTCCAATCCGGCGAGCTCCCTGTCAGGCGAAGAACTCCAGTCCGGCGAGGCTCCCAGCAGGTGTGCATTCCGGTGACCCTTCCCAGTCCGGCGAAGACATTCCCAGGCAATCCGGCGAGGGTTTTCTCGGGATTTGGGCGTGACGTGGCATTCCGACGATAGCTAGCAACATCGTGGTTGTTTACAACCTCTTACGTAAGTATTTTCTCAATTAAATAATTAAATATAAATTATATAATTGTTATATAAATTATTAGTTTGATTTTATTTGATTGAGCTTGTGAATTATAAATTGTTTATAATTGCTTAATAAATTTTAATGCCTTACGTTGTTAAATATATTAAAATTAGTTTTAATATATTAGATCTAATTATAATTTTCCGCCACATAGGATGTGTATTGTAATTAATATTGTTTAATTGTTAAATAAATTCCAACATTAGGAAAATATTGGCCTGCCATTACTCTGGACGCAAGAGAGTCGGGAGAGCCAGCGAGCCTCTATACTTGCTTGGCAAGAAGCGCTTGGTTGAACTCACGAAGACTCCGGAATCCAAGACCCCCTCGCATTTAGGCTTGCAAAGCCGGTCCCACCGCGGCCAATGAAACCGCTTTTTGACACCTTCAGAACCCCACCAGAAGTTCGCACAAATATTTTCAATTTCCTCTCTCGCCTTGTCAAGAATCTTGAAAGTGGTCATGGAATAGGTAGGAATTGATTGCAGGATAGACTTGATGAGCGTCTGTCGCATTGAGAAGAGATTTTTCTTCCAACCACTAATTCACCCTCGACCTAAAATAGCCAAATTAGATATTTTTGGCCCGCATGGTGAACGTGGGAAGCCCGAGATAGATCTCGAAATCCCCCGAAGTTCGAACCCCAAGAGTCAACTTAACCCCTGCAATTGAGTCTCGATGCGAGTTCGGAGAAAAAGAAATAGCAAACTTTTCGAGATTCACCAATTGACCCGAAACTCTCGAATAATTCTGAATACACTCTAGGAGGGCCCTGCTCTTTTTTATCGTGGCCCGGAAGAATACGATGCTGTCGTCGACAAAGAAAATGTGCGAAATCATAATGTTGTTGTTTGTTATTAGTTGATGTCCTGCCATTTTTTTTAATTATTTTGTTTCTGTTGTCTATTAAGTTTTTGAAAATAAATAAGAAATTAATAATTTAATTAGTATCATCTTACTTGAAATTAGCTTAAATGATTTGATGATAAAAGTTTGGCAGCAGAAAAGCTTAAAAAACAAATCAAATAAATAAAACATTTTTTAATAAAATCTGCTTAAAACCCTAGGGGTTTAAGCTGTAAGCTCGTTTCACCTAGAAGCTGTAAGCTCCTTGACGAATTGGCAATGGCGGACAAGTTCGAAGAATCGCTTAAAAACATCGACGAAAATGATATCGACCTCGATAGCGACGAAGACGAGGTTCAAGGCTGGGAGGACTGGGAAGAAGAAGAAGAAGATAACGATTCAGACTCGTCTTTCTTGTGCCTCTTCTGCGATTCCACTTTCACGGAGACAGAGTCCCTCTTCTCTCACTGCACCTCCACCCACCATTTCGATTTTCAGTCCATCAGGCGAGCTCTGCGCTTGGATTTCTATGACTCCTTCAAGCTCATCAACTTCGTCAGGTCGCAGGTCAGTCCTGGAACAGAACATATTTTCTAAATCCTGAACCCAAAATCTTCTGTCCAAAGTTTATTAACTTTGCTCTATCGCCAGGTTGCAGAAAACAAGTATTGGAGCTTTGGCCTGGCCAGTCAACCCAACGGAGATCTTCGGAATGATTCACACGAAACAGTTATTCTTGAGGGGATTAAGCCTCTTTGGAACAACGATGCATATCTAAAACCTTTTCTACAAGATGATCCGCTCTTGTACAGCTTTTGTGAAGCCGATGACGATTCTGGAGATGAGGACACTTCTGCAACCGGTGCGGAGAAGTTTGAAGAGCTTTGCATCGAAGACAGAGAACATGTTTCTTCGGCTTCAGATAACCACTTGGACCCGGAGAATTCCAAGGGATCGGACCAAAACGAAGTTGGTGAAAATGCGAACCATAAAGAATTAAGTGCCTGTTTTCCAAACCGCCGTGCTAAGGACGTGAAATTTGTCAACGAAGGTTATTTTGGATCATACAGTTCGTTTGGCATCCACAGAGAGATGCTTGGCGACAAGGCACGTGGTTCTGATTGAACTTGCATCGTGACTTTCAAAGTTTTGAATCCTTTTGTGTGTGTATCTAATTCTTTTGTGTTGCAGGTGAGAATGGATGCTTACAGCCAAGCTATCATTCGAAATCCGTCTCTTTTCAATGGTGCGGTTGTTCTTGATGTAGGCTGTGGGACTGGGATACTAAGGTAATTTGGTCTCCTTTGCTTCTTTTTCTTGACCAACCATGGTATATCAATTTTATCTTTTTTCACTATTTAGATCATACAATATGACTCTTTTAAAACAATTAGGTGTTTCTTCTATTTATTCTTATTCCCACATTTGTTTTCGGGATGTTTGTAAGATATGTCCCCACTTTCAATCAAATAATGGAGAATGGTTTGTGGAACATCATTCTTATGGCTCATAGTAGTATGCAATTACATTAATCTCCACAGTTGCCTTTTCTTTCTTCGTTTTTCTTCTTTAATTTCTACAACAGAGATAGGTACGAGGTTTAGCTTCGGTTATCTTTCACGTAGCTTTGTAATGGCTGTGTGGGCTATATGTTTGGGGTACTGACTTGAAGAGTTGATATATATCAGTAATTAGTTGGCCGGAGCTATGCAAAGTATTGTTTCTTTTCTTGTGAATGTGCACTCTGTTACACATGCCAGACTATGCAGATACTAATCCTGTATGTTTTTTGTTTTGGTTTCTAGTCTCTTTTCAGCTCAAGCCAAGGCATCACGTGTGATTGCTGTTGAAGCAAGTAAGAGAATGGCTTCTGTAGCCACTCGGGTAAATAGTTCTCTTCAAAGCTCTTAAACTTGGTTGATTTATTGAGTTATTTCCTAGCTCTTAATTTTTTTCCTATTGCAGATAGCCAAAAACAATGGTCTTTTGCATAGTAAAACCCCGACTGATGGTAATAACCAGTGCTCTGGAGTGGTAGAAGTTGTTGAGTGTATGATTGAGGATCTCGATAAAAACGTAGATATTAAGCCTCATAGTGTTGACATACTACTGAGTGAATGGATGGGATATTGCTTACTATACGAGTCGATGCTAAATTCCGTGCTTTTTGCTCGGGATCGATGGCTAAAACCTGGAGGTGCAATTCTTCCTGACACGGCCACAATCGTGAGTATCGCAGCTCTTCCTTGCTTTATTTAATTTTTTTTCGTGGGAATAATCTTAATCAAAATTTATTTATTTATATTAGATTGTTGCCGGGTTTGGTAAAGGTGGTACCAGTCTTCCTTTCTGGGAAAGTGTATACGGCATCAACATGTCCTGTGTGGGTAAGGAGCTAAATGAAGATGCTGCTAGATTTCCGATAGTCGATTACGTGGAAGGTCACGATCTAGTGACAAGTCCCTCAGTTCTGAAGGTTGGCACTGTTCATTTTCCGCAGAACATTTATTTTTTCATTCTCAAATCATAAATTTGTTCGTTTAAGATGCCTTTCTTAATCGGCCGCATCATACAAAAGAAATATTTGAAAAAGTACAGTCTTTAATAATTTTTGAACCTCCTTTCAGGCATTTGACTTGGCAACGATGAAGCCGGACGAGGTAGATTTCACTGCGAGCGTTGAGTTGGAGCCGAATGTGATCAGTACATCGGAACTGAAGACCACAGTGTGTTATGGGGCGGTTTTGTGGTTTGAGACGGGCTTTACGAGCAGGTATTGCAAAGAAATGCCGGCCGTTTTGTCTACCTCACCTTGCACGCCTAAGACACATTGGTATCAGACAATTTTGACTTTTCGAGAACCGATTGTCATCTCATCGGGGAAGTCGAGCACCACTGGAACGCCGGCGGCGATCGGTACCGATCAATGCCCTGCTGCTGGAATTAATCTGCGGATAAGCATTGTTCGTGCTCCTCAACATCGCAGCATCGACATTTCCATGGAAGCTACTGGAATTGCCTCGGATGGTCGAAGGCGCTGCTGGCCAGTGCAGCTCTTTGGTTTATGATACTCCCAAGCTTTTGTGTGTTGAATTTTGTTTTCTTCCTGTTTTTGTGAGATTGTAGTTCATTTGTGAACTCAGGTAAGCTTATTGCTATTGATCATCTTGTTTTGATGGTAACATCCTGACTTATGAGTCAAATATCTTTAGTATTTGTGCTTTGCGAGGTGTTTTCCTTCCTAGTTCTGTGTAGTACAAATTTTTTGTTGGTTTACTGGTCGAGTTGATCGGGGGTCATGTAGGATTGGGATGCAAAGAACAGCTCTTGATTCTTCTTCAAAAGTCTCTACAAAACCAGCTAACTTTATGAAAGATAAGCTCTTCCTATGTGTGAGTATGACTGAAGTTTAGTGCATGTGCATCAGACTCTACATTTGCCTTGTAGTGAGAGGCTGATGAAGTGGAATAAGTTATCACGTCATTTTAATTCTTTGACACATTCTGTGAACGAGGTATCTACATCTGGCGGACCAGAGACATTGTTCGTACTTGCATAAACTCTGTGAGCTGTACCTAGTACGGGAAGAGTTTTGGGCTTCTTTTGTTGGTCAAATGGAGAGTTCCTATCTGAAAACTCTGACTAAACATTACCGTGCACCTACTAATAGAGCATGAACAAGTGCGTATAATGTTGCTGAATAAATAATCGGAGTTTCTGTACAAGTCTTATTTGTTGTGTTTTGATTCATTTGGTATCTTATGGAGACGGATTACCATCATTGACTATGTTCGTGTGGATTTTTTGGTTAATCTTTTATCTATACAATCCGGAGAATCATATTCTTCATGGTAACTGGATCGATGTTGAATGGATTTTTCCTGTCAACCATCTTGAGTATTGTAAAAGACCCATATGTGTGCTTGAATTTGTTTGTGGTCGTTTTTTAGATGTGCGATCACTTTAACGTAGTGTTAGATTCAGAGACATTGAAAAGCTAGACCTCGTTGGCAACGTGGCTAAGTTCGGTCGCAAAATACACAAGCCTTTATCAGTTTGGAAGCATTTGAAGAATATTAATGGCACGTCAACTAAGCATTTGAAGCATTTTAAACTTAAAAAGTCTCGTTAAAACTTTTTGACTTGAATTAGTACGATAAGAGAAAAAAGTGCCCTATTAATTCATTCCATTTCATCATTTAACTGATTTCGAACAAGGGTCAGAACCTCCCCGATATTACAAATAAAGGATTTAGTTTCAAATACCTGGTTGGCTAGTAAATGTGCTACCCTATTGGTAGACCTCTTAATTACTGAAATTTACAACTAGTAAAGAAATTCTTATCCAGCAATATTTGTTCGAATAAGATTGCTGATCTCCAATCCGGGCAACACTTTCGTTCCTCCAAATGTTAGTGATGCCTTGATTGTTACTCTCAAACTTAACTAAGGAATGATTTGGAGAAGCACTATTGAAGATAGAGATGCATTTGAAAGCACTATTGTTACTCAAATGCATCTCTAGCGTGTAAATAGTGATTCTCCAAATCCAAGGTTCAAGCCATTCTCAGCTCGTGCAAGAGTACCTGCAGCTGCTTCACCATTTGAAGTTGCATCTACATTGATTTTTACCACCCGAGGTAGGTTTGGCCCATAAGGTATCAAAAGGATTGATGTTCGATTCATGTATTAGGTTTCCTTCTGATTCACTCTGCTTAATGTCTTCTACATGAAGCCTTACTTTGAGAAATAGGCTTTCAAATACTATTTTGGCTCCTCTAAAGATTATATCATTCCTATGGTACCATATGTTATCGATTATGGCTATAAATGCTCATATAAATTCTGTTGTTATTGAAGCCCATCGCCGTTGAAGATTATTGCCGAGGCCCAAGCCCACTGCTCAAGGAAGAAACGACAGGTAGTAAGCATTGGTAGAGAAAAACGACACTTAGTCGTTTTGATGACTTGCCAGGTTAATTGCCGTCAGATCTAATTGGTGTGGATGGCTTGGATTGTTTCTGAAGCTTTGAGTATAAAAGTCACTCTTCGACATCGTAAAAACCTGACTTAAGTCACTTAAAAATATTTGGTTGTTCTGCTTATGCTCACAATAGAGAAGGTAAATTAGATCCCAGATCCCTTAAATGTGTTTTTATTGGATACCAACAACCTTATGGAACTAAAGGATATAGGTTATGGGAAAAGGGGTCTAGGGGTGTTAAAATAATTATTAGTCTTGATGTTATTTTTGATGAATCTACATTTCCCTGTAAAATTGCTAATTCTGAAACTGAATCTGAACTTGTGTTAGAAGTTGATCATCTTGATAATACTCAGTTTCAGGTGGAGCCTAATGAACTAGGTAATAATGTAGAACCTGAACATGACCCTGTAATTGTTGACCAGAATGATGAACATGAGCCTGAAATATTACATGAAAATGAAAATGTAAATGTAAATGAAGATGAAAACAACTTGGAAGAAAATCTAAATGCCTCTAATCACAATGAACTTGACAATTACCAATTGGCTAGAGATAGAGATAGGAGAACTGTTAGACCTCCAAATAGATTTTCAGTTGCTGATCTTGTTTGAACTGCATTAATTGCTGCTCATGATATTCAAAATGTTGAACCTGAGAATTACTTAGAACCTATTGAATCTGTTGATAGTTCTAAATGGTTAGCTGCTATGCAACATGAAATGAAATCATTAGCTTTAAATAAAACCTGGATTCTTGTTAAACCTAAAAATCATAAACTTGTTGAGTGTAGATGGTTGTTCAAGTTAAAAGAAGGTCTAACTGAAAATGAACCTCCTAGGTATAAAGGTAGACTAGTAGCTAAAGGATATACTCAGAGAGAAAGAATTGACTTTAGTGAAATATTCTCACATGTAGTTAAGTTTAAAACAATTAGGATAATGTTATCTCTTGTTGCTTGTTTGAATCTGGAACTAGAACAACTAGATGTAAAAACCGCATCTCTACATGGTGAATTGGAGAAAATAATTTTCATGAGACAGCCTGAGGGATTTGAGGATAAAGTTCATCCTGATTATGTTTGTTTATTGAAAAAATCTTTGTATGGTTTGAAACAATCCCCTAGACAATGGTATAAACGTTTTGATTCGTTTGTTGTGAATCTTGGTTTTCTCAGAAGTAGTTATGACTCCTATTTCTATTTTACATCATTAGAAAATGTTTATGTATATGTTCTTTTGTATGTTGATGATATGTTGCTGATTAGTAGTTCATCTGAAAAGATTAATAACTTAAAACATAGCTTCAATTCGGAATTTGATATGAAAGATCTAGGTCCTGCAAAGAGAATATTAGGAATATTCATAGAAAGAAACAGAAAGAACTACACTCTTAAAATTCATCAAAAACCGTATTTGACCAAGTTAGTCGAGAAATATGGAAATCTGAATTTTAAACATGTGAATATGCCATTAGCTGCTCATTTGATGCTGAGTAAAAGTCAATGTTCTAGTACCAAATCTAATATTGTTAAAATGGAAAATGTAGTTTATACTAATGTTATAGGTTCTATTATGTATGATATGATTAGTACACGCCCTGACTTGTGTTTTGCTATTTCATTACTTAGTCGCTTTATGTCTAAGCTTGGGTATGATCACTGGATTGCACTGAAATGGGTAATAGCCTACATAAATAGTACATTGGATTATGGTTTGTGTTATGGTAAAAGGAATGCAAATTTTGACTTAATCGGTTATGTTGATTCAAATCATGCTGGTGATAGAGACTATAGGAAATCAACAACTTGTTTCTGTTTCGCGTTAGGAAGTAATTGTATTACCTGGAAGTCTCAACTTCAATCACTAGTAACTTTGTCAACCACTGAATCTGAATACATGGCTATTGCTGACTCTTTTAAAAAAGTTGTTTGGCTTCAGGGATTGTTAAAAGAAGCTCAATTATTGAATTATGTTGCAACTATATTTAATGATAGTCAAAGCGCATTGCATTTGAGTAAGAACCCTGTTTACCATGAACGCACTAAGCACATTGACATTAGGTATCATTTTATTAGGGAGTTAATTGCTACTGACACTGTTAAGATTTTGAAAATCTCCATATTAAATCCAGATGAGAGAATATCTCTAGAAGGAGAGAATATCTCAACGAATAGGAGAGAAAATCTCTCAAGGGTTATCTCCCTATTCAATGCTATAAATAGGGATACAAGGGGAGAGGAAAAATCATCTCATTCCTCACATAATAATTGGCCAACATCCTCTAGAGGCTTGACCGAATTTTTCCTCCCCCTATTCTGTTGGCAGAGATGCCCACAAGAAGATTGTTTATTTACATATTGATGTAATATATAAATTTTTATAAAGTCCTTATTGTAATTTGCTGATTAAATCAATAAAAGTTGAAACCTTCATTCATTCTTTTTAGTTTGATTGAAGATTTATGATATTCAATAGTCTTATAGTCCTTAATCAAACCTAACAATGTATGAAGAGACAAATGTAGATTTGCGTGAACAAACTCTTAATGGTTTGACTAAAACGATATGTTCGCAATCTAAAGATCAACGGACTATTGATCCCAATATGATTGTTGGAAGAATCTATGATGTCTGGTTACGAGGCATAGAGAGTTAGGAACACTATAGTTCTTCCAGTGTATCTTTCGAAGATACTGAATTGACCAGTGCACATTTAGAGACAATAGAAGATCAAAACATTTATCATCTTCTATCTCAAGGTCACTATGTATGAATCACATCATGCTTACCTTAATCCTGAAATGAGACATGTCATTTCATAGCATTAATAATCTTATTTGAGAAAGTCAAATTCTAGATCCATTACGTGATCTAGAAAAGGCATATTGGTGAGATATTAAGTTATGAAGATGTCATGAACCAACTTTGTGAAGTTCTCATAGATATGAAATTCATGTACGCGATTGTTGAGATGCAATATATATCACCTCATGCTTTATTACTTAGATTGTGAATAAATGAACTGCGCAATGTCCAAATTTAAGTAGCGACTTTATTTGGATGAAACAATGTGACTTGTTAGCTCCTCGTCAATACATTGTTTCTAACTTATTCACAAGTACTAAAGGAGTCGAGGAAATAACAACTAGAAGGGTAAAATGGTAATTTTATAAATCTCAACTAGTTGATGATATTCATGAAGGGTAAATATAGATAACATTCAATGGATCCGCTCAATATAATTAAGTTGAATTTGAGTAGAAAATAAATTCATTTGAACCGAGAGATTCTCAGTGTCAACTATTTAGTGGAGTCAGTTGACATTAAACTAATACTCGGAAAAAGTTTGTGAACTTTTGAGTCCGAGTATAGAAGTTCAAGCTTTGTTCATTTGGATCCATAAGGTCACTATTACAGGTCATTAGAGTAGGATTGTTAAACTAGAAACTAAGTCAAAATAAGTTCAAGTGTTGAACTAGACTTTTTCTCGGAAAATGTCATGTTTGTCCACAAGGACATAAAATGATGTGAATGTCAAAATAAGATTTTGAATTTTTCATTTGATGAAAATATAAATTATTTCCTAAAGCCAAAAAGTCGTTTAAGGCATTATGAAATTAATTTCGTTATTTGTGCAATTATAATTCTACAATGGGTATTTTAAGAATTGTCTTAAAAGAAATAAGGAAGCATCTAGATGCCCCTTCTCTAGGTAGAATTCGGCCAACATGCATAAAAGATGAGAGTTTTATTTCCCTTTAATTATAAAGATAATTACCCAAAAGGAAAAGGGAAATGAATTTCCTTGAGAAGGAAAGAAATAAGCTAAGTGAGGAAACAAATTTCCTCCTTGCTCTAAGTACATGGCCGGCCAGCATAGGAGAGAAAGGGGAAGAGAAAATCAAATATTGTGTCATGAATATATTATTCTTTTATGAATGAATAATTGACCTTTATAGATTTTTCCTTCTCCTATAAATAGAGCCTCACATAGAGATGTGAATGTTAAGCTTTTGCCTTGTTCTCTCTTGCTCTTGTCCGATCCTCTCTCTCTATCTCTCTCTAGAAAATACTCATTTTTATTTTGCACATAGACCATACTTGATATAGAGTATTAGCTTATGATTCAAGAATGATATTTCGCATTTAATATGGTTACTAAGGTGCATTAATCACCAACAGTAAGCGTTATGACCATTTACATAAATTTTATAAAATGATAATTATTTCTAAATTGTGTATGCTAACATTGACCATTCAGCCGAATTTTTGTTAATTTATTTTATATGAATTTTACATAGGGAACCAAATTTTAGTTAGAAGAGCCTAAAATATTATTTTAGGGATGATGTGCAATAATGAAATAACAACATTTTCATCCATAATACTAAAATATTTTTTTGTTTAAAAATATTGCATAATTTTAATGAGTTCTTATCTAAAAATAATGTTAAGAACACCAATAAGTTTAGATATCTTATTTGTATTGCCATAAATCTCAATAAATAAAATAAATTATTTTACAAAATCAGCCCTCTTACTACAACGTGGCCTCACCCATGTGCATCCGTGGTTCTAATTAGAATCAACGATCTTCTTTTATACCTATTATCATGAGCTTATTTTTATAAGAACGTGCGACACTCAGGGATGGTTCCAACCGAAGCACGTATCCTCCTAGTCTAGATGGTTCAACTGAATCAACGGTACGAGTCACGAACCATGGATTGCGACACTATATTGCCTAAGATGTAGTGGGCACCGATTAAAGCTTCACATAACATTATGAGTTCAACTAGACAAATCTCGTAGTCTCTGCCAGCGATGCTGTTAGTATACTCTTCTTAGGACAAGCTTGACTTTATGCATTAATTATTTTATGCGATCGAACCATGTGGTACATTACGTTTGCATGTTTCATTGTCATTTGCAAGATCATGCTCTCGAGCTTTTGAGTTTTAAGAGACCTTTCACGGCCTACAATTCCCTTTCAATGCGATTTCCATTGTAAAGGAAAAATAAGTTTTATTTTAGTAGTTTTCATGCGTTTTAGACAAAAACAAAAAGCCTTGAGCTTGAGCTGAAAACCTACAATAATCTCGTTATCTTTTTCGAAATCAACTAATATTCTTAATCTAAATTATATTTTCGAAATTAAACTGGTTGTAAAAAATAATAATTATTTAATTACTACTTTTTGAACAATAATTTAAAAAATTTATTTTACACAATTGAGTGTTTTAGCTATATAACCATAAAAACGTTTATCAATTTTAAAACATCTAAAATTTTGTAAATTTTGTGTAATTATTCACTTAAAATTGTTTACATAATTATTTAAATTATTTTTGTCCGGATTTGAAATTGTTTACAAAATCTGCGAAAATGTAATTTGAACCCAATAAATAGAATTGGATAGATATTTATAAAAAAAATTACAAAAAATTTGTTATTTTGAAAACAAGCCAATTTTTTTATATTTTAATTCTATTTAACATAAATTAAAATTGAAAGAGAAAATCAGACGGCCCGTTGATGTTTAGTCGCTTCTCTAGTTCCCAGTAGCCGCTTCTTCGTTCTCGTCCGAGTTCGTCAACAAACCCACTTTGCTTATCTTTCTATTGGCCTAATACAGGTTACTTTTCTCATTTCTTGCTTTTTTGTGTACTGCGTCTCTGACGGCCATGTGTTTAAGGGTTTTGATCTGAGTATTTCTGTTCACGATTCCGTCGAAATAGGTCGTGGGAGTGCTGTTCCGATTTGGCTCTCGTGTTTTTTTATGGTCCGTTTCGGTTTCTGTGTTTAACAGTTGAGTATTTAAGGTTATGACGATTGCGTTGGAGGTTCCTTATTGACTGTCGAATGAATTTGAATATGAGGTTGCTTGTAATATTGGATTCAGTTTGTTGCTGAAACCTATAGACGGGTGAAAAGGATTTAGATGCGCGTTAGGTTTTTGTTTTGTTTTGAAGTTTTACAATGTAGCTCTTGCTTGGAATATGTCATGAGTGAAAATAAGGAAGGTTTCTTCAAATTACATTATCTTTCTGAGGGTTTTGGCTTTTGATTAGTTGATATTTTCACAACTGGATATTTTGGCTTTAGTTAGTGATATTTGGACTGCTGTATATATTTGTGGCTTTGGGTTAGTTTATATATGCACAGCTGGCTTTGGCTTAAGTTGGTAGACTTCCATCAGTAGTTGGTGAGTGAGCCAAATGAACTGATTATTGTGAGCTAGAGAGAGTCAAATGAACTAATTATTGTGAACTGATTATCTGCAGATTCGCACAGCTATGGATGTCACCCAAATTCTTTTAAATGCACAAGCGGTTGATGGAGCCGTGCGAAACCATGCAGAGGAAAGCCTCAAACAGTTTCAGGAGCAGAACCTTCCCATGTTCTTGCTGTCTCTCGCGGGGGAATTGGCTAATGACGAAAAACCTGGCGAGAGCCGAAAGCTAGCTGGTTTGATACTAAAAAACGCATTGGACGCCAAGGAACAAAACAGGAAGATTGAATTTGTGCAAAGATGGTTGGCACTGGACCAAAGTGTGAAGGCCCAGATTAGGGCGTGCTTATTGAACACCCTCGCATCTCAGGCCCTCGAAGCTCGCTCAACTGCGTCGCAGGTCATTGCAAAGGTCGCTGGGATCGAGCTTCCTCACAAGCAGTGGCCCGAGCTGATTGAAGCTCTCTTGTCAAACACGCACCAGCTTCCTGCTCAAACAAGACAAGCCACCCTTGAAACTCTTGGGTACATTTGCGAGGAAATATCTCCTGAAATTCTAGATCAGGTTCAGGTGAACAAGATACTCACGGCTGTCGTTCAGGGCATGAATGCTACGGAGAGTAATAACGACGTCAGGCTTGCTGCGACGAAAGCACTGTTTAATGCCCTGGGTTTTGCTCAGGCAAACTTTTCTAATGACATGGAACGGGATTACTTGATGAGAGTCGTGTGCGAGGCTACTCTCTCTCCCGAGTTAAGGATTAGACAGGCTGCCTTTGAGTGCTTGGTGGCTATATCCTCCACCTACTATGAGAAGCTTGCTCCATATATTCAAGATATATTCAACATCACATCTAAAGCTATAAAGGAGGATGAAGAGCCTGTTGCTCTTCAGGCCATCGAGTTTTGGAGCTCAATTTGCGACGAGGAAATCGATATTTTGGAAGATTACATTGCAGAATGTATTACTGATTCTGAGGTTCCGTGCTTCTATTTTGTAAAACAGGCTCTCCCTGCAATTGTGCCTCTGTTATTGGAGACTTTACTGAAGCAAGAAGAAGATCAGGACGAGGATGAAGGAGCATGGAATATCGCAATGGCCGGAGGAACTTGTTTGGGGCTCGTTGCGCAGACAGTTGGGGATGACATAGTCCCCCTTGTGATGCCATTCATCGAAGAAAACGTGAGGAAGCCAGATTGGAGGCAGAGGGAGGCAGCTACTTACGCGTTCGGTTCGATTCTCGAAGGTCCATCCCCGGAAAAACTCATGCCTCTGGTCAATGCCGGGCTGACCTTTATGCTCAATGCGCTGATGACTGATCAGAACACTCACGTGAAAGACACCACTGCGTGGGCTCTTGGAAGAATATTCGAGTTTCTGCACGGTTCGACTCCAGCCGCGACCCTGATTACCTCGGCAAATTGTCAGCAGATTATCACGGTCCTTCTTCAGAGCATGAACGATGTGCCGAATGTTGCCGAGAAAGCCTGCGGTGCTCTGTATTTTCTGGCTCAGGGTTTCGAGGACAGTGACCAGTCGCCCTCGCCGTTGATGCCCTATGTGCATGATATATTTCATGCCCTTCTGAGCGTGACTCGTCGACCCGACGCTGGAGATTCACGGCTCAGAACGGCAGCGTATGAGACGCTGAACGAGGTCGTGAGGTGTTCCACGGACGAGACAGCCCCCATCGTGGTTCAGTTAGTTCCTGTCATCATACACGAGATGCAACAGACTTTCTCGGTGCAACCCAACTCGACCGAGGAGAAGGAGAAGCTAAACGAGCTTCAGGGCCTTCTCTGTGGTTGTTTGCAGGTCATGATACAGAAGCTCGGGTCGCTTGATACAACGAAGCCCCTCGTCTTGGAGAAGGCTGACGAAATGATGAACCTCTTTGTGGCAGTTTTCGGCAGCAAAAGTGCCACCTCGCACGAGGAGGCTATGCTTGCCATCGGAGCTCTCGCCTACTGCGCTGGCCCGGGCTTTGCGAAATACATGCCCAACTTCATAAACTTCCTGCTGATGGGTCTGCGAGACATCGAGGACTACCAGGTGTGTGCCATAACGGTGGGCGTGGTGGGCGATGTGTGCAGGGCCCTCGAGGGCGACATTATGACTTACTGCGACCAGATAATGGTCGAGCTGCTCAAGAACTTGTCGGACAACCAGCTTCACCGATCCGTGAAGCCCCCGATCTTTTCTTGCTTGGGCGATATCGCATTGGCCATCGGAGACGGCTTTGACAAGTACATGGAGCACGCAATTCCCATGCTCAAGGGTGCCGCGGAGGTGTCTGTCCATATTCAAGGCGTCGACGACGACATTCTTGAATACACCAACTCTTTGAGGAACGGGATTTTGGAGGCCTACTCTGGGATCCTTCAGGGCTTCAAGGGCTCTGCTAAGGCTCAGCTTTTGAACCCTCACGTGCCTCATATCGTGCACTATGTGGGTGCTCTGTATCTGGAGAGGGACATGTAAGTCAAATCAGATTTGCTTCCACACAACTCATTTGAGTTACTGATTTCTCATGATGATTTTATCCTGTTTCAGGGATGATCTTGTTACAAAAACTGCGGTTGGTGTCCTTGGTGACCTGGCTGATACCCTGGGCAATGGCGCGTGCTCTTTAATCCAGCAATCCAAGCCGTGCAGAGACTTTCTGACTGATTGTTTGGAATCAGCCGAGCCTTTGGTCAAGGAAGCTGCCGATTGGGCCGAGTTGGCGATCACTCGGACACTTTGAAGCCGGGGTTCACTTGACGGCATGTTCTTCTTTCTCTAAATGCTTTTTTGGTGTCTGGTGATTGCATATTATTATGGAGTCGAGTCAGCAAACATTTTTGGTCTGGAAACTGATGTGTTGTGGGAGGGCAGTTCTTGATCTGGTCATCGTCTAGGAGTCCTTTGTCACTTATTTTAATATTATTTATTATTATTATTAAGTTCCTTTGCTGTTTACATTTGACCATTGGCACCTTAACATGACGATGTTAGTGCTGATGAGAGATTTGTGGATACGCTGTCAGAAAGTTTAGGAAGATACCAAATTGAACAAGGAAAAAGTTGTCAAAGAAATTGAATGAAAGAGATTGAGTAGATGTGGTAGGCCTATTTTTTTTATTCAATAGCTCGGCCCTTTCCATTTAAGTTCTTCTTGTGCGTGGAATGTTAAGAAAAGTAAAATCACTATATTTTGGGTGTCCAATGGATAGAGTAGTGCATATCTATCGTCGCAGAATGTAATTAAGGTATCATTACCCCCATCATCTAGTCACTTTTCGTTTCTAGGCATTGGTGACACCGCCTACCAAAAAAATTCACGTATTCACTTATTCACCATGAATCTCATACTTCACTCTTATCGTAAACGCTCAAAAGATTCATGGTTATTTCGGCGTCTTTAATGAAAATGACACTGAAACGGTGACATGGATACGAAGTCTAAGTTTTTTTGTTGTTGAAATTACCAGACTCCTCTTCCCCTGGCAATCGCGGTAAGGGAGTCACGGAAAAGAAGAGAAGCCGGAGAAGTTTTCATATATATCTAATAAGCATTGTTTCCGAATAGGGATCAGAGTATCCCAAAGTTTACAAAAACCGAATTCTGTTGACACCTATGCCCACTGGGCGAGTTCATATATTGTTTTTGGGTGGTTTAACACTCGATTGTAATATGTTTTTTTTTGTATACTCGAATTGTTGATGATCTTATTTATCTTTGACAAGACAACCGAGTCGGTTATTTATTAGGGTGATTCGACTTACTAACCATATAAACATGTAAGATTTTGATAATAGTCAACATTTTGTAAACGTTTAGTAAATAGTCAGAAAAATTTGTGTACAAATGTTTGGACCAATATAGCTCACAATTTGAAGTGCAAAAAACGACTGTAAATAAAGGGCATTCATAATTTATTGTAAATGATTGCTAAGTAAGCATATTGGCTTTTATAACATATTTACATAACGTTGTTTGTTTCCAAATTCCTTATATTTAAGTTGGCTAACGACCATATTTTTTGTATTTATAAATATGATGAACATGTTATATATGACGTTGGTTCTTTATATATGGGATATTTTTTTAGTGTCTGTTTACAAATATAACTTAAACATGTTTTCCTTTTTTGGTGGTTAACAAAAAACAAAGCCAATTTATTTGCGGGAAAGAAGAAGAATCAAACATGGGAATTATTTATAGGTCATTTAAATATCATTTACACGTTATTTACAATTTACAGGTCATACAAGATTATTTTTGAACTTTTAGACCTTCATCACCCAGATTTATAACTTTTCGAGACTATGAACATTGATGATTAAACAATTTTACTGGAAAAACATGTAGATGACGTAAAGTAAAATTGAAACAACAACAATAGACTACATACCAGATTTGGTGAATGAAAAACTTTCATTATGATACAAATTCATCCTTACAAAATTAAAAATAAAAGAGATGTATGATTTTTTGAGTTTTGAATGAAAAGTTTGAAAGCACAGAGCTACAAAGAAATATAAAATAGGACCTTCAATTCTGTAAATTAATTGCCCGAAATTGATTTAAGAAAGTGTTAATAAATACTTTCAAATAATCGGAAACAAAACTACATAAAAATAGCAATTAGGACTTTTAATTTTACAAGTCAAATGCCGAAAATTGATAGATATCGGTTGTAAATAAATATTTTCCAAAAGATAGGATCAAAACAATATTATAAACTAATACAAAATTAAAATTTGAATTTAAACATTAAATTAAAATTTGAATCGAAAACTAAAATTACAGCAATTAATAAGAGTAATTTGGACATTATATGTCTTGTAAATCACTGACACGTATAAAAAGTGGTTATTTGCTATGCATTTACACAACTTTATTTATTCCCAATTTTCTTAAATTGGGTTGGATAAAGAGCCAATAAATTATTTAAAAAATCAAGAAAACATATGTAAACATGCATCTAATTTATTGCAATAACATGAAAAATAACTCATGCAATCAACTTTATTTTTTCTATCTACTAGCGGAAAAAACCTACATAACAATGGAATGAAATCTCCAAATCACTAAAATCCTAAAATCTACCATATCACCGAAACAACATATTTACAAATTTTAGAAATTACTCGATTTTAAACTTACAGATCATGAACAAAAACCAAAAAAATTAATATATTTCTTTGATAGAAACCTACAAAATTTAACAAATTCATTTATAGCGATTTTTTCTATTGTAACCCAAACAATTATTCGTTTTTTCAACAACAATGTAAAACATAGAACTAACATTTATTTTCACGAATTTCAACCTTATTTGTGTCTTTTTGTTATTTTCTCGTAGATTTTCTCTGTTTTAAAAAAAATTGAAGAGTTTGCATGTGATTTTTTGTTTCCATTTTTTTACTAAATTGATTTGATTTGATTTATGATGATTATTCTCAATTCGTGGACGTTAATTATTCTAACCTTTTTATTTAATATTTGGATTTCATTCTCGATAACGTAAATGAGTGAAAAGATGAAATTGACTAATTTGATCATTAAAAATATGTAAATAGTTTGGACCGATCATGGTCAAATTGAAAGTTTTATTTATAAAGTACATCTCCAAAAACGTACATGTATTTTGGATTTATAATTTTAAATATTCACTATAGAAGGAAAAAAATTCCTACAAAATTCACATTAAAAAAAAAAAAAATCAGTTCTGTTATTTAGTTAGTAAACTGATCCGAGGAATTATTTATTTAGTTACAGCTTACAGGTGGATAAGTAAGGGGTTGAGTCGAGTAAGAGACGAAACGGGATGTCAGTCTATCCTGTGGCTTCCCTCACCGTTTCTCCACAAACTCCAAAGCCAAAACCAGCGTCGCCGAAACCCTTCTCCGTCTCCACAACCACCTCTGCTCCACAGACTCACTCGTCTTCCACATGGATCGAAGCCCTCCGCTCCCACGTCCGCTCCAACCACTTCCGCCAAGCCGTCTCCACCTACCTCCACATGACTCTCGCCGGATTTCCGCCGGACAACTTCGCTTTTCCGGCCATGTTGAAGGCCGTCACAGGCCTTCGCGACTTGAACCTCGGAAGGCAGGTTCACGCCCACGCCGTCAAACTCGGCCACGCCTCGTCTTCCGTCACCGTCGCCAACTCCGTCGTCAACATGTACGGCAAATGCGGTTATATCGGAGACGCACAGAAGGCGTTCGACAGAATTCCCCAGAGAGACCAGGTTTCGTGGAACTCCATCATCGTGGCGCTGTGCAGGTCCGAGGAGTGGGAGCTTGCTCTGGAGGCCTTCAGGCGTATGCTCGCTGAGAACGTGGAGCCCAGCTCGTTCACTCTCGTAAGCATCGCTCTGGCTTGTTCCAACCTGAGCAAATCCTGTGGCTTGTCGCTCGGGAAGCAACTCCACGGCTATAGCTTGAGACAATGCGACTGGAAGACGTTCACCATAAACGCTCTCATGGCTATGTACGCCAAGCTCGGGAGAGTGGACGAGTCGGTGTCCTTGTTCCGGACGTTCGAGGACCGGGATTTGGTCTCGTGGAACACGCTGATAAGCTCGTTGTCTCAGAACGACCGGTTTTCCGAAGCCTTGTTGTTCTTGCGGGCAATGGCCCTCGAGGGAGTCGCGGCCGACGGAGTCACGATCGCCAGCGTCCTCCCCGCTTGTTCCCACCTAGAGATGCTAGTCTCGGGGAAGGAAATCCACGCCTACGCAGTGAAAAACGACAGCGACTTGACGAGAAACTCCTTCGTGGGAAGCGCTTTGGTAGACATGTACTGCAACTGCCAAGAAGTGGACGTTGGCCGCCGGGTCTTCGATTCCATCCCGGTCTCGGACCGGAAAATCGCGCTTTGGAACGCGATGATCGCGGGCTACGCGCAGAACGAACGCGACAGCGAGGCCTTGAAGCTCTTCCTGGACATGTACGGAGTGTTCGGGTTCGCTCCCAACTCCACGACAATGTCGAGCATCGTCCCGTCGTGCGCCCGCTACAAGGAATTCTGCGGCAAAGAGAGCATCCACGGGTACGCAGTGAAGAGGGGCGTGGTGGGCGACAGGTACGTCCAGAACGCGCTGATGGACATGTACTTCCGGGTGGGGAAGGTCTCGATAGCGAGATCCATGTTCGAGGCGATGGGGGAACGAGACACGGTGACGTGGAACACGGCGATCACGGGGTACGTGCTGCAGGAGCAGCACGAGGAGGCGCTGCAGCTGCTGCGGGAGATGGGGCGGCCGAATTCGGTGACGCTGATGACGATGCTGCCGGGGTGCGCGGCACTGTCGGCGGTGGAGAAGGGGCGGGAGATCCACGGGTACGCGGTGAGGCGCGGGTTGGCGGGGGACGTGGCGGTGGGGAGCGCGGTGGTGGACATGTACGCCAAGTGCGGGCGGCTGGCGGAGGCGCGGGCCGCGTTTGAGTGGATGCCGCAGCGCAACGCCGTGACCTGGAACGTGCTCATCATGGCCCACGGCATGCACGGCCGCGGAAGGGAGGCGCTGCAGCTCTTCCGCGCCATGCCGGGCCCCACCGAGGTGACCTTCATCGCGGTGCTGGCGGCCTGCAGCCACTCGGGGCTCGTCAGCGAGGGCCTCGAAGTGTTCCACGGCATGGAGAGGGAGCCGACCGCGGAGCACTACGCGTGCGTGGTGGACTTGCTGGGGCGAGCGGGGAGGGTGGCAGAGGCGTACCGCCTCATCGCCGACGAGATGCCCCCGGGCCTCGACCGCTCCGGCGCCTGGAGCAGCCTCCTCGGGGCGTGTCGCATCCACCGCAACGTCGAGATCGGGAGGGTCGCAGCAGAGAATCTTGTGAGACTGGAGCCGAGCGTGTCGAGCCACTACGTGCTGCTCTCCAACATCTACTCGTCGGAGGGCCTGTGGGAGGAGGCGATGGAGGTGCGGAGGCGGATGAGAGAGAAGGGCGTGAGGAAAGAGCCGGGGTGCAGCTGGGTCGAGCACGCGGGCGGGGTCCACAAGTTCGTGGCCGGAGACGGGTCCCACCCCGCCCTCCACGCCTTCCTCAGAGAGCTCTCGGGGAGGATGAAGAAAGAAGGCTACGTCCCCGACACCTCCTGCGTGCTTCACAACATTGCCGAGGAAGAGAAGGAGACTCTGCTCTGCGCCCACAGCGAGAAGCTCGCCATCGCTTTCGGGATCCTCAACACCCCTCCCGGCACCACCATCAGAGTTTCCAAGAATCTCAGGGTCTGTAATGATTGTCACGCTGCGAGTAAGGTCATCTCCAAGATCACCGCCCGCGAAATTATCTTGAGAGATGTCAGGAGGTTTCATCATTTCCGGGATGGGACTTGTTCTTGCGGCGATTATTGGTAGTTGACACAAACAAATATCTTTTGGCATGTCTGTTACCGATGGTGATGATTATATGCTGTTCCAAAGAGAATCGTCTGAGTACCGATTACTAGTCTTATATTAATTATCTCAACTTTTGATTAATAAACAGGTGCTTGAAAATTTGCATTGGATATTACACAAATGATGATGAACTTAGTTTAAATAAAGTCCAAGATAAATTCATAAACATGCTACCACTAAAACTACGCAACACTGAGCTAACTGGAAAGATCGTATTCTTTTCCGTAGAAAAGAAGACAAGTAAATCTACTATTAGAACAATATTCTCTCTTGATAAATATCCAAAGCTAGCATGATTTTCTCTAAGAACAACTTCCTATGCAATCGGTACCTGCAAAATGACACAGGCAGTTTTAGAGATCCAAGCATGTACCGTTTTGAACACTGAAATATTTTATTTAGAATAAAAACTAATCTTACTTGATAGCAGCTTCGAGCGTCCTGCTAACTTCTGAATTTGAAACTGTCAGTCGGAACAAATATTAGCTTTCAATATCAAAAGTTAGTTTCTCGCGAATCAATATTTTAATAACACGCATTACCCTATCTTCAGTTGCACAGATCACGAGTGATCAAATTGAAAAAGACATTAAAATTATATCTATAACCTATGCGTTCTCACTAGTAATGACATGACCAACGGTATGTTTTCATCCCACCCGCAATCTGCCAACTAGGCTTTGGATGAATTTGACCTTTTCACTTGTAAAATATAAGTATTTTAATACGTGGTGAACGTGAATAGAAACTGATTATCACTTATTCTTTTACTTGCACATGAGTTGAGCAAGCAAACGGCAACAGTCGAGGAAAAAAATCTTTTACCCATGGAAACTCTTAAGTCATTTCATCCTATAAAAAATGAAATAATTTTAAAGACACAGGTCGTTGAGGGTTGTACCGAGAGTCTTTTTGTCTTGCTTAGCCGTAGAAGGAAACCCAGAAAGCATCTTCTTGCATTCTTCCTGTAACTCCTTCACAGCTTTCTTCTCGAGGCTCGGGATCGGAGGCCTATCTCCGTCTGACCAAGTGGGCAGTGTTCTCGCTGCCGCTATAACCGACCCATCAACAAACGTGTCCCCGTTATTAGCTAGTTGGCCTGCTACAAACAAACCCAATCAAAATTTGATAAAATAATTTAATCAAATAATTAATAATAACTCGAAAATGAATAATCAAGGGAACCATACTGTTGTGATAATATTCTTCCGGAAGGCCCGATATGTTAAATACCGACAAGAAAGTGTCTAGATGAATCTTTGCATTGCCAGAGAACTTTATTACATCCCATGGATTCTGCAATCCAATAATAAGCTAAATAATTAATTGGATTCTTTTCCTATTTGTCACAGTAAAAACTAGTTAACGAACATCTTAAATGGGTTACCGTGGGTGATGAGAAACCATATCTTTCCATGAATGTGAAATTCTGCTGTCCGTCCATGTAGTTGACAGTCATCTGAAAATAATTGTGATTAAGACCACATTAGGATGTCATATAAAGCATATAATGTGTTGCACAAGTGAATAGATACCTCGTCCCCTTTATGAATTTTCTGTCCCGCATTTATCATCACCTCAAGCATACGGTCTTTAAAACGCCAATGGAAGAAGCAGTTTGGTTGAAATGAATGGTTCAACATGTCTGCAAGAAAAGAATTAATGTTTAATTTTATTTGAAAACGCGAAAAAATTAAAAGGTGATGCAGAGATCGGTTCGCGATCCTAATATAGAGAAACTGAATCTAAACTCAAAGTCAGAACTAATATTCCAAATTCCTAAATGCCCATTTAGATCTAAATCCAAAAGAAATTGTGGAGTCGCTGAACAGGGATTTGTAACTATAAATTTTTACTTCTCTAAAAGAACAACTTGGACAATAATAATCCATAACTCAGAGAACTACATTAACAATGTGCAAGTCTAGTTAAAAAAAAATTATACATGTAAGAGAAAATTACTAAATCCCTGTAAAACAACTGGAAAATTAATGTGATCTCAAATGAAAGAACAATGTATGTGGAACTAGTCTAAAGCTGCTCTAAAAAACACTTCTAAAGCAGAACCGACAAAAGTATTTGGAATATCAGCTTCCATATTTAATCTGGAAATTTGAAGCCATTTCACGTTCGATGCACCATAATCTTAAAGATGATGAAACCGAAAGTTCCACTTTTCTGTTTAAGTCAACCGAATAATTCACAGATTCTTACAAAAAAAAAAAGCACACCTGCATAAGGAATAAGCATATTCGCGTCTTGAGTGAGAGCACCGATCCTCACGTGCATGTTTATGCATCGTGACTGTGCGATGCCAACGGCCCAAATGAATCTCTCAGGTTCTCGAGCAAGCCGTTTAATTTTGAGAGGTACACCACTGTGCTGGTTGAGATGGTATTGCACAGAACATAAATGTTACAACAGAGAAACTAACTTGCCTGTTATAAAAGAACATAAGTTCAAAATCTTAGGAATTTAACTACCCAATTCTTTTCCCAAAATTCTAGAGCACGGCGTTTCTGCTCTCTAATCGTTGAAGCGAGATCAGAGTCCTGAAGCTCCAAAAGCTCCTTCTGCAATTGACAAAGAGGATAATTGATTGTTTACAGCAAAGCCTCCCATATGGTTCTGAAATTTAATCTCAATTATGTTATAAAGTACTAAATAGCTCAACCTACTGCTATCTTCCGTGTGTAAGGATGATTTAACCAGAGAACTCTTTCATTGCACTGACAACCGTATTTACATACCAGAAGAGCTTCTCGTAAATACTGAATTATAATTTGGAATGATACTCAAGAACTTAGCTGCAATTACCACCGCGCTTTTAAATAGATCAAGAATCTGTTTCTTAAATCCTGTGCTATCTCAATCGAACCACGTTCAACAGAGAGATAAACAAAAGAAAAAGGTATCTTGCTCAACACACCTCTGAAGCAAAATGATAATAACTCAAGTATTGTTGGTTTATGTAAAATTACTCACACACCTCTGAAGCTAGAAGAAGATTGGTACACTCGTCGGCAGCGGGTAAAAAATCACTATAGAGCTGCCAAAAGTTGTCCTCGCAATCAAATGAATATAAAAGAAGGCATGCCAGTCTCAGGTCCCAATCTGTCTGCCAAATAAAAAGGCATGGCCTTCGGTTAAATTCTATTTGTAGAAAAAGAAGAGGAGAAAATCGAAATGCAATTCAAGATCATGGTGAGTGTTCAAACTTGATACCTCCGGATTAGTCGAGTTAATGATGTCAAAAATGGGGTGACCGATCGGTATAATGTCCGGGAAAAACATCCATGGTAGCTTCTGGCTTATGGTTAGCATAAGTTCTAGAGGAATTTCCATTATTACCTGAACAATCAAGCACATATTTCCTTAAAAACGAAACCCACTTAATACACTACTTGAACTCCGCGTCACCATACTTTTGTTGTTACTACTATTTCACAAAATTAAGCGAAAAAAAAAACTCACTCTGGAGCGTCGAAGTGGCTCAACATCTTTAGAAGCATAGACTCCAAACCCATCCGGACCTTCTTTAAAATCGATTCCATAAGCTCTCATGCGACGAACGAACCCTATTCTATAGAAGTCCGGGTCTGCTGGCTCCAACTATGCGAATTTGACAGCGAAATGCTCACTTTTTGTTTATCTCAATAATCAATACAAAAACTTGGAGTCGATTATCAGAACAACTGTACCCATTCCTAAACTCCTACCTAGAGTCTATTGTTCTGTAATTTCAAAATCAATTTCGGAAAATTTATCATCACAAACACTCACACCGCACGTCGGAGAAGCAACAACTTTTTTGATAAAAGGCAGTAATGGTTTACCTCACTCGGAGATTCCTCGACTTCGGGATCCTGAAAAAGTGGATATTGAGAAGTCTGAACCAAAGCCTTGATGCGGCGAGGGTCAATTTTTGGGTCGCCGGCGATTGAGCATCTAGGTAGCGCTGAGATTGACCAGCCATGTCTGTACCTCTTTAACTGCTTTCAGTCATTCACACAGCTAGAAAGTTAAATACGAGCCAACATAGGCGTATATCCGTATATATGTATATATATATATATATATAGAGAGAGAGAGAGAGAGAGAGAGAGAGAGAGAGAGAGAGAGAGAGAGAGAGAGAGAGAGAGAGAGAGAAATACCCTAGGGACACAGGGGTTGAGGCAATGGAAGGGTTGTTGATGTAGAGACGTCGAGGAAGCCATTGCCATTAGGGAGGAACTGAGTTAGTGAGAAAAGTGGGATTCTAAGTGCAACATCTATAAGCGAAGCACAGAATAATTGCGCCTCGACAACGTTATCCGGTATTTGACACGGCCGAGTTTAGGAGTTAGTAACACTGACAAAGCCATCTCCAACTATAAACATCAAATTTGGTGTTTTTTTAGCACCAAATTTGATGTTAAAATTTTTTCAACTCTAATCACACCACTAAATTTAACACCAAAAAACTATTCATCATTATTATATTATTATTTTTATATTTTTTTATATTAATATATATTTTTATAAGTAGTTGGAGGTATAAAATGATTTTTTTTATAAAAAAAAAAAAATTTGCCGTGTGACACTGTTCATAACACCAAATTTGGTGATAATTTTGCAATGAAGTTGGAGCAAAATTGACACCAAATTTAGTGTTATACCGTTAAATTAGAGATGGCCTATGCACGCTCCTAAATGCCGTCCAAAAGCCTCAACTTTCTTTTATTTTTTGGTAATACCACTCGACGACTTGTACTAATAAATTTTAAAGGGTGATCAAGGAAAATATTATTTCGTTAGACCTGCCAATTTTAATTTTTTTTAAGTGACATATAAAGTGTAAACAAGTATAAGTCCTCCATCTTGGCAAGGACATGTATTTCTTTCATTATTTTAGGTTAATTCTTTTTTTAAAAAGTAAATAAAAATTTATAAAGTTGCATCAAACATGCATGATTTGATAAATTTCGAATAAATAGCATTATTTCAATGATGTTCTAGAATTGAACCACATACCAATCATCACCTAAATAAGAAAATATTGTGACACTACTGAAAATGAAAATGATAACAACCGTCTTCAAAGACAAACTAAATTCGTAGAGCTTATTAAAATAATTGCACTGGTAAAATTGGTGAAAATAATTTTAGGGATGCCTACAATTTGTAGCAATTTGTAGAGCATACTAAAATCCTTGCACGGGTAAAATTGGTGAAAATGATTTTAGGGATACCTAAGAGGCTCTGCTCAAGAGAAGAACGAAAGGGGCAGCGCCTCAAGAAATTCAGCCAATAAAGATTTCTTTCTGGAAAAAAAATTGAAGTAGGTGAAGTTCGAAACCATGACATCTTAACTGAAAATCATGTGGTATTACCATTAGACTATCTTAATTACCACTTTCGTTGAAAAAATTAAATAGAATTTGCCATCTATAAGAGTAAAATTGCGCTGAACGTCAAGTATGTTTTTTATAAAAGACTTAACTAAGAGTTCGAGAAGAGAGAAAAAATAAAAATCTCTAATATATCCCGTGCTTAATACATTCTCTCTCTCATTTTTCTCTTTCCTAATCACACTCCTCTATTTCTCCTCTCACCTCGTCATCTCTGTCAATCAATGGCTATACCCCGAAATCATAATTCATCTCCGTCTCACCTCATAATGTCCGTCAATGGACATATCCAAAAATCACAGTTCCTCCCCCCATCATACAAAACTCATAACATAAAAGCTCAGAAGTTTCAACGTTTTGAGTCTCATCCAATTCCGCAAACGAAGCTCCGATTAAAATCTGCCTCTCAATCAGTTCACTCCAGTAAGTTGTTCGTGTTCATATCACCTGGGTTTTTGTCGAACATTTGCAGTAACCACAAATTCAGATTGATACTGATATACTTTGTAAACTTGACGTCACCAACTAGTATGTGACAAGAAACGTACGACTCCAAACCCATACCTGATGATAATTTTCGTGACAGTGTTGTAACAAAATCTTATGTAGTCGCGTACACTATATAACGAGGCACAAATTTATTTGAAATGTTATGTATAAAAAGTGATATTTTAGCATTGAAGGAGATGTTGAAAATATCAATATTGGAAATCAACTCGATCCAATTAACTAGTTGTATGATGATGCACAAATTTATTTGAAATGTTTTGTATTCGCAATGATAGTTTGTCATCCAATTAGATGAAATGAAAGTTAAATATTGAAACTAATTCCATCTAGTTAGGTAGTTGTAGTATATGAAAAAAGAATTTCATATTTCTTGACAACATTTTGTCAGTTTCGTGACAACTTCGTCACGAAAATCTTAATTTCGTGACAATCTTCACGAAATCACAAATTTTCGTGACGAAGTTGTCACAAAAATGACAAAGTGTTGTCATAAAATATGAAATGTTCGTGATGACTTGGTCACGGATTAATATTTTATTTATCATAATCGAGCGGGATCGACATAGATGTACTTTATATACGATTTCAAGCCTCATATATATGACATTTTGATGAATTTAAAAATAAATAAAATAACAACGAATTCATATGTGCCTATACAAAAAATCAAGACAACCATCGTACGTGATGTAGTCATAGATTATTAGTATTAAACTACGAAGACAAAACTAAACTATATATTATTTTTTTATTTTGTATTTTACAAAATTTGGTTTGGTTTGTTAATATGTTACTTGTTGGTAACTAAAAAACAAACTAAAAATCATGCAATAACATATTACAAGTATGATTAAATCAATATTTTATCATCCAATTAGATGTTGGAAAGATCAATATTTGATTATACCCGATCTAGTTAGCTAGTTGTCGTATACAAATTTTGTTTAAAATTTCGTGACAGCTTTTTGTCGGTCTCGTTATAACTTTGTCACAAAATTTTGTTATTTCGTGATCAAAGGTTGTCAAGAAATTATATAATTTGTTACGATGTTGTCACAAAACTAAAAAAATGTTGTCACAAAATATGAAATGTTCGTGACGACTTGGTTACAAAATATTTTTCGTCTTTCACAAACTCAGGGAGGATCAACGTGGATGTATTTAAAGGCTTTTTACATCCCCATATACGGTGTTTTGGTTGATTTAAAAATAAAAAAATAACAATGAACTCATATGTGCATTTACAAAATGTCAAGACACCCATTGAAAGTGATGTAGTCATAGAATACATTATAAGTCTAAAACGAAACTAAAATTTAAGTTTACGTTTTATTTTGTGAATTATACTCAACTTGGATTGGTAATAGGTCACTTTCTTGTAACTAAATAAATATTTGTCGTATATAAAGAAAATATTTCAGATTTTGTGACAACATTTTGACAATTTCGTGACAACGTCGTCAAGTAATTTTGTAATTTGTATTTTGTGGAAGTTGTCAGTTGCATTACATATACGAGATAGTTAGGTTTACATTAACGAATCACACATACTTTCTTCTAAATAGGGTACGAAATATATTGTGTACCTACTTCCAACTTCGTCAACTATTATTGCTATCACAATTAATAAATTATATATATAATTCTTGTTCCACATATATTTTTTTCTCTTCGTCATTATCAATCAGATCAAAGGCGGACATATTGTGAATTCATTTCAAGGGAGAAGAAATCATCAACAAGGTATTATTGTTCATTTCAGACAGATTTTATGCATACCAATATAGATATGGATGCATATACAGAGAATGTTTTGAAAAAAATCAAAGAAAACACAATCAAAGTTCAAAAGTATAATAGTTGGACGTCCATATTGTAAGAAATATAAAAACAAGGCCTATGACTATTGGGGGTTAATAGCTCATGCCTTGAAATTTACCCGTGGATCCCATGAAAGAGACCCGATGCAATTGGCCAATCACACTGCACTACAAACCTTTTGATTAACAACCCGAAGAAAAACGTAAGTATTGATTCATTCATATTTTATATACTTTACAGACATATCATGTTGCCTAATATTTCAATTTCTATCTTATGTTACATGTTAGTTTTTATGTCTCTCTTTATATTAGGGCTTGGTTTATTTGTTGACACTTGATTGTTTCTTATGTTACTTGCCGACAGTTACTGTAATGTATTTAAAGTAATTGTACTACATATTTTATTTTAAAAGTATCTATGTGGTTAGTAGAAATGTTGTCACAAAATCATTGTTTTGTTTATTTTCGTGACGACATTGACACTTAATCAAGTTTTCGTGACAACATCGGCATGTAATCATATTTTCATGACAACATCGTCACAAGGTGCTATTCCTTTGACGACATCGTCACAAAATCCTGATTTCTTGACAATATCGTCTATGTATTGCTAAATTTTATATTTGGTAAAAATGTATAAAACATAAGTTGAGTAATAAATCAGTAGCTGAATATTATACATCTAAAAAATCAGTAGCATATACAAAAGAGTCTAGCTAATAAGTTTCATTTAGTGCTATATACGTAACATGTATAAGTTATAATGTTATGTGACACTGCAAATTTCACCCAAAAATTCAATACTGTTTGTTAAAGACTAAACCGATTCTTCGCGGTTTACTACCTTCATCGGTCCATGCTTTACAAGTTCAATCGTGATCTTCTTACGGTAGTTGTGCATGGAAGTTGACGTCAAATATTTCAGTGGAATCCGTGGATGAGATATTCTGCCACTTTTATATAGAACATTCCACAATCACTCCTAAAAAACATGTATATTTAGTCAAACATAACCCAAAATCGTGTATAGATTAAATAAGAAAATATATTTCTTACCCATTGGTTTGTTGTGGAGAATCCGCACATGACAATAAAAATGGAGAAATGTTTATGTTTTCCATACCAAAGACGTTGAGAACATGGGGAAGAAACGAAGCAAAGGAGGATAGTTCAACTTTGTGCGTGCATGTGATGAGCTCAACGAGTCGTAAGCCATGAACGAGTCGTAAGCCATGATGTTTCGCTGCCAAAAATGGATGACCAAAAGGATCTAGTGATCATCAATGTGTACGTGCATGTACACTTTATGGACATCCGAGTATGTTCTCCAAGTATATTATTCAGCAAATGAATATGTTTTGACTAGTTGAATAACCTTTTGTCATCGACCGCATCCCACTCATTTTTTATGGAGGACAAGAGGACATAAAAGTATGTGTATGTAGTCGTGAATGACTCGGACATCTTTAGCAAATTACCTTTCTTCCCGAAGTAGTAGAATGCAACATTAATGTGCGGCAACAATATAAATGGATGTGTCAAATCATGATGTATTTATATAAATAATGTGTCAACAGTTTAGTCTCATGTGACAGCTTGGTCACTAAACTATATGTCATACAAAACGTGACAATCATGTCACTAAACATGATGAATTCAACACATAGGAGGAAAAATACCATATATATTTTATACAGTACGAGCATCATTTATTGTTAGTTATTATTGTTGGAATATAGTTAACAATTAACCTAATTAATTATGAAACATATCTACATATGGAGAAAATTCATAATTCAATTTAATATGTTAAAACATATTTTAAAACATATTCAATAACCATGTCATTAAATCTAATCTAGCATGTTAATAAATTTCTAAACATATTAACAAATTTATTCAAACATACAAACGAATGATCTAAACACACTAACAATTCTAATAACGATTATTATATTCAAATCCAATTCTTTTAAAGGAGACTTACGTAAGGTTTGGATCTGCAAGATTCTTCCTCGGGATGTGCGTCCAAGTCCTCGGCCGAATCTCCTCCCTACGCTCGTTTAGGATGTCACAAAATCCGCTTTCGTCCGTTGCTTCAAAAAGTGGTCGGCCCAATAAAATAAATATCCCTCTAACAACCACAAGTTGATTTAATGATATATCTCTGGGAGTTTTAAGGAGATCAAGAGGTTGAACTCTTTATGAGAACAAGGGAGGAATGGATAAACCAAGGGTTAAGGGAGAAATCAAATTTCTCAATCTCTCTCTCTCTCTCTCTCTCTCTCTCTCTCTCTCTCTCTCTCTCTCTCTCTTTTTCTCTTTGGGATTTTGGCCGTGTGTTTTCTCTTGAGGAGAGCGAAAACAATCGGCCAAGAGGGGTGGAGAAGAGAAAACATGCGTGTAACATTTGCTAGGGCAAGAGAGAATAAGTCTTCCTTTTATTTCAGGGAGAATGAGTTTTAGTTATGTCAAAATCAATTAATGGCTCATTAATCAAACTGAAGCCCAATAATTCATTTAAACAATTTTCCACCTCACTTCTACCTTAGAAGTGGCCGGCCATATTGTTATTATTATCTCCCAAATTTATTTGATTTATTTCTACAATAATATTTAATTAATTTAGAACATCTCATTTATTTAATGACATTCATTAAATCTTTTCATACTAATTAAACAAGTACGAAACGAGAAAATATTTATTTTCATCTTTTATTTACTTGAAACATTAAATTATATAATTATCAATATAATAACATAATATGATTCATTAAATAAATGTAAATAATAAATAACCAATTATTTATTTAATTACTTAGAAAGTAAGTTTCTTAGCATAAATCATAATTTACGTTGAATGAGAAAATCAATCAATTCTTCTTCACCAAAATCTTGTCCGAGAGTCTATCATGAAACCTTATGGACCCACATGAACGAAGCTTTAGAATAAAGCTTGGACACAAAAGTTCACAAAGTTTTTGTGACTTTTAATTCTTAATATTGGTTCCACTAAAAGACCAATATTGAACATCTCTAAGTTCATATGTGTTTATATTTCCGTTTGATGTGACAAAACTATTCTTCACACAGTCTACAGTGTATTTTATAATATTATCCTTTGTGATATATTAACTCAGAGGAATGTAGAATTACCGTTTTACGCTTGAGTTATTAATTCACCAAGTCCTCTGTTATTTGTGAACGAGAAAAACATAAAGTGAGATGTCTCAACATGTCACATGTTTTATTTCTAAAAATTCTTTATTCGATGAATACCAGGCTTGGTTTATTCGATAACACTCTCATAACAGAGCATTGTGTGATACTAATGCCTTAGTATTGTTTCAACACAAATTTCATATTTGTGAATCACATATTTCAATGAAACAGTATTATGACACCAATTGTCGGGTTAATGAAAATTCATTTAGCCATTTCCTATTGACTAATCAAATGTCATAAAGTGTTACAAGAAGATATGTAGTCATTTCGGGATTTAGGTAATTACCAAAATACCCCTCGTATGTGAGTTTGAGGTTTCGAGTGATTAAACAATTTTATCTCGAACTTCAAAACTTCACTAGTCTTGTTTAATATCTTCATTAAGATATCAAGAATAAATTATAGAGTCACAAATCTCCGTATCACAAGATAATATATCGTGTAATTTACACTAACAATCATTACTAAGATTCGATTGCCCAATCGATCTTTAGATTGCGAACTTTTATTTAAACTAGTCATAACAAGGTATATTGTCAAGTCATTACTTAGCACTTCTTTCGTTGATGACAGTTTCAGAGCATAGACATTCATGCATAAACACAATCTTAAATAAGAACGGATATTCAATTTTTATTTAAAATCTAAACAAAACCAATACAAAAGTATCCAATTCAGGTTTTATACGGTCAACCATTGGATCGGAAAACCGATACTTATGTAACTTCTTCTGCAATTTTATAAACTTTGAATTATGTGTGGCAATGGTGTAGGCCTGTAATGGACCGACAACTTCCTCGACCAAAATGACTTCTCAGGTGAAGAGGACACCATTATCAATTTATGAGGATTGATCTTCGGGGATGACACGAAAACAACCGAGGAATTTACCTGACCAACCCCCTCGACTAGACGGTTGGGAGTTTTGGATTCCTGAGTCACTTGCACTTCGTCTTTTGTCCTGCAGTCACTACGCTGAGGAATCTTGTTCTGATCTCAATGCTCCGATGTCGATTTATCGTCATGATTGTCTTCCTCATGATCATCACCTTCCGGTCCTCGGTAAAAGGTTTTCCTCATCATCTTCGTCTCCTTCTGCCTTCTCTTCTACTTGTGGTTCACCATTCTTGTTTTTTTCTCGGACGCTAGATTCATTTTCGTCTCCTCTTCCTACAAAACTTCATCTCCCTTTGCAGTCTTCTCCTGACTTTCTTTGTTTTCTTCTTTTTTCTTTTTCTTCTTCTTGTTTCTCTTCCACGGACGTCTCATTAGCATTTATCTCTTATTGTTGTTCCTTGTCTCCCTGCGACATTCTTCTCTTCCTCTATGTCTTTGTCATTGCTGGATCTAGACAAAGACTCATTGGCCGAGATTGATTTGGCCGAGGAGGAGGAACAACATGTGCTTCGACAAATTTTTTGACTTCGTCGCATATAATGGAAAATACATAATTCTTAAACCTCTTAAATTGTACTTGAAAACCTTTGACCACAAATCCCAATTCCGAGAACCAAACTTATGAAACAGAAAATGGAAAAGATTTACACGATATTTGAAACTATCGTGACAATATTGTCAAAAACCTAATCAGTCTCGTGACAACATTGTCAAGAAATATTACAATTTTCTATCTATGTTGTCAGTTTTATATTATACCTCGAGGTTTGACCACCTGAGGTCATCGTCAACAGTCTTCCTCTTTGTCCCCAAATGGGGTGATTTCATGATAGGCTCCAATAATTCAACCTGAGACCCGAGGGTTTGAATTCGAGCTGAAAACAAAGAATTAGGCATAAAGAAACACAATTATGTATACATTTTTATAGCACACAATATATTACCTCCTGAAAACGAACAATTACGCATAAAGAAACACAATTATGTATATTGTTATATAGGATGGCATATACCTCGTGAAAACGAATTCGAGCTATGTTGGACTCGAACACCTTTCCGTTGGCAGTTGTCAATTTCTTGATCAATGGACTCGCGTCGGTGTTCAAGACGTAAGCAAATTAGACTGTGCTAAACTTGGAAATACATTCATAGCTCTAAATCTGGAGCGGGATTACGAAACTCTGAACATGAATTTTATTGTGCTTCCTAGAATATAGGTTCTTCTTCGCCTTCGTGACGAAGTTGGTCGATGAAGAAGTTTCACACTATGTTTCCCCAGGGATACGCGTTAAACACATCAGGGTTTACCACCATCTTGATGTAATTTCGTTGGGCAGGTTGACTGCCTTCTCAGACGCGAGGAGGACTTTGTACAAAAATGTATGGGAAGAATCCTTGCCGTCTTCTCGCCACCCCAGGTCTGGTTGATCTCCGTCGCAATGGAAGAAACAGACTAATTATTCTAGACGACTTCTTCAGATAGGGAAAATCAAGAAACTGCCCAAAACAACTCTTCTTAAACAGGTCTATTTGGGATCTTGTCTTCCTAGTATCCTCACCGAAACCATTATGGTGTCCATGGAAGTTAAAAGGATATCTCTCTTTGATATCCTCTTCCTGAATAAACCGAATCCAACCCTAAAAACATAGTCAATCACACTTATTAACATGTTCCAAAAATTGTTTAACTTTATACCAAAACTCCAATACAATATTATGAATTTTTCACGAACGATGTATATCGCGACAAATTCGTCACGAAAACAGTCTTTCGTGTCAATGTTTTCACGATATACATCTCTTCGTCACCACTTTGTCACGAAAAATTGTGTTCGGGACCACTTTGTCATGAAAGACTGTATTCGTAATCACTTTGTTATGAAAAACTGTGTTCGTGACCACTTTGTCAAGAAACACTATTTGTGACCACTTTTTGTCATGAAATACTATGATCTTGACGAAGTCGTCACAAAAACAATATTTTTTGTCAAAGTTGTCACGATATAGAAGTGTTCGTGACCACTTTGTCACAAACACAATGTTTCGTGACAATGTGACAACGTTGCCAAGAAATAATATGTGGGTGATAAAGTTGTCCCATGCCAGAATTTTGGGACAACGTCGTGACACAAATAAATTTTCATGATAAGATATGATCACTATAAATCTTGCATATATTCATGATCAGAAATTTTATATATTTGACGTGCCCAGATCTGAGACCTACAACTTGCAAAAATACACAACAAAATTAACTGAAATAAACGTGAATTTCAAATGGGAAGTTATTTATTAAAAAAATTCATGATTCAAAATTCATCCAACTATATAATATTTGAAATTCAAGTTTCAAATTCAATATATATTAATAATGAATCATCTATATTAACAATGATTAAACTATTTGGGACAAAGAATTACTATTTATAATTGAATTAATATATATATATATGATTAATTAATCTAAAAGCAATAAAGCGTATAGTTGTAAAAGCTTTTGAAATTGCCAAAAATGGTTATAGTTCAATGAGAATCAAAAGATTTGATAAATTTCAATTATAACGTTTAAGTTGGCTTAGTTGTAGCAATTCTTCTTTTACATATAAAACAATAAAACAGGCACTTAAATAAATTTTAATTTTTTATTACAAATATTAAGTTTAGTCATTTAAAATTCAAAAATGAAAACTAAAATATTCATTACACATAATAAATATATTAAACACATCTAATTTCAAAATTAAAAAAAGAGAAATATGCAAAAGTAACTTGAGTGAAAATTTGTTTCGTATAAACTTTCAAGTCGTACGTGGAAGACATTGTGGTCCACCCATATCGGGTAGTTCGCATATGTGCTTGAATATGTTTTAGAAAAAGTTCACAAATTTCATTTACATCATTTACAAAAGATAATCAAAACATGTAACTCAATTTTCTATCACAAGCGACATAAAATTAACAACACTTTATCAATTTTTAGGCAAAACTTTCATATAATCACTTTGTTTATAGTGAAAATGAGTAATTGAAATTACATGGAAATGGATAGCAAACCAATTTTCTATGATATTTCATTTTCATCGATTTGACTATAACATAATTCACTTTTTGATACAAAACTTCTCTGATGGGCGCGCAATTTTGCTAAAATATCTCGAAATTTCAAACATTGCAAACAGCAATTATGAAACTCTCAAATAAAACACTTAAACAATCAATACAAATTTTCAAATAAAAAACACAAGACACACTTATAAAGCTCAAAACTCTAATATACAAATTTGAAATCAGCAAAAAAAACAAATAGTTCAAAGTTGCAAAATAAAATTCGCTACTCCATTGTTCATCAACACACACACACACTTATAATGCTCAAATCCACAACTCAAAAAGTATGTCCAATTTTCAAGAACGAACTTTATGCTCGAATTCAGTGATACTCCAACATTTGAGAAAACCCTAAATTTAATTTTAGCTTGACTGGTTGAAGCTATTTAAAAAAAAATCATAGTTATCTCTTCACCCATACTAATTTCGATTGCACAAAACACCATCTCCACCGTCTATAATGTGGTCAATGAATTTATGTTAACATTTCTTGACCATCGAACGATGAACAAATGCTGAATTTTCAGTTAAAGGCTCTAGTATCATTTGAAAATTTTATAACCTCCAATAATTTCGTAAAGAAGCTAAATATTATAAGGGTTACATTGTGAATTTCTTATCGAATTATACGTCAAAGAGATATAAAAATAGGGAAGATAATATATAGCTACGGACAAAGAAAATTTACATTTATGCTCGAAATTACCATGCTATCATAATTGAGAACATTACTTTGAAATATTTTATTTGGATTTTCTCGTTATTGCTACCTTCTTCAAATTTTATAGAGCAGCAATGTTGCGAATCTCTTTGACGATTACAAATGAGATAAAGGAGGTGATGCAAAATCCTTTTTTGATGGATGAGATTAAAGGTGGTGTTTTTGCTATGAATCATATAGTAGCACTCAAAATTAATGTCTTTCCCTCGATTTTCTTTTAATAATTCTTGCTGATAGTTCACTACTCTCGGGTTTTACTAGAAGAAGTAAGGGTGAAATCTTAGCATTTATTGGGGACATGGAAGTTTGAAAGACATGTCATTCTCGAATGAGGAGAAACAGGTCCTCGTCAAGGTAGTGGTGTATGAAATTCCATATAAATGATATGAGTTGTTTTCGGTTTCCTCAAATCGTGAACATCCATGGAGTCGTTGCCTAGTTTTGGTGGAGTCCCGTAAATTGTGTAAATAAAAATCAGTAAGAGGTTTGGGTTTTTGAGATATCGCGCGCTTTAACCAAGCACTACTTGTTTTTGATATGTCATAATTCTTATATGTGCGGGGTCTTGAAATAAGAATATAAATTTGATAATTTATAAAGTTAGAAGAAATAAAATTGTTGTTATGTTTCTAAAAATAACTTCATTGTTAATTGATGCTTGATCATTTTAGCCTCATATTTGCTTCAATTGCTATTCAATATTCACTTATGTGATAAGTGATAATTCTTGTTATTTTGTGATCATTCTTAACCACACTATTCATCGCAATTACTTAATATCACGTTCATAATGCAAAATCTTATGATTTGAGTGTTTACATGTGTTTAGATAATTTGGGGCGAATTCGGAGCTAAAAGACGAACTTTTTGGAAGCAAACTAATCAGCACACAAAACAAGAGCATATCAATAGATTTACACTGGTATAGAAGTCTCGTATTATGGTTCCGGAGTGCGGAAGAAGAATCAGTGATTGTACCGTGGTATAGAATACATGTACCATGGTATACATCCGTTAAAAGCCCATTAGTCTAAATTAAAGCCCATTCGAATTCTAATTAAAAAGGGAATTCGAGATTTTGACCTAACAGACTTGGACTTCGACTTTTAGAGTTTTAGAAGACCATAGAGACATTTTTGGAGAGAAGCGACTCGACTTGGAGAATTATCTCACCGAAGGGAAGATTCGAGCCATCGATCTTCGCCGTTTTCTCGTTCTTTCTTCTCTCTATTCTCTATCAAGAATTCTATTTGTCTTTGTGCATATTTTATTATGAGTAGCTGAATTCCCAAACGATTAAGGGGAATTTAAATCCCATGACATGAATTGAAGATTTTTATGTAGACTTTGTTTTTATTCCTAGTGTTGAAATTGTTATCTCTTTTCCAATTGTTAATCGTTCATGTATTCTAGTGTTTCTGTTTAGCTTGATCATCTACATAGAGATTCGATTATTCATAACTATACTAGCGATTTTAATCCGTAATTATTAGAATTTTTAGTAATTAGTGGTGCAACTATGGGTACGAGTTTTGTAAGGATCTTGTACACTTAGCGAAAAGTATAACCATAATTAACTGAATCACACGTGTTGAATTTATATTATTCCGTTCGTCTCGCTTTCTAAATTCATTATTGTTGTTGAATTAAATCTAAGCGCGTGTTCATTAGGTTATCTAACAATTAGGGCTTTTTATCGGCACAACGTCATGATTAGCTAATATAAAAGGATTGTGGAGATTATTGACCGCATGTGTCTATTTTCAGTGGACGTTGATTTTAATAGAAGTATGAAAGAATTGTCGAATAAAAATTGGATAGAATTATTGCGGGAGCGAATGAAACCTTAATCGTGCTTCTTGTTCATTTGATTTCATATAGTTAATTTTATTATTCTCCAAAACCCCCCGATTTTTTTATTTTATCTATTTTTCCTGAAATTAAAAGTCTATTGATTAAACTAGGTCCTTGTGGGTTTGACCCTGATCTATCGCTATACATTAGTGTATTTAAGGTTATTTTTTTATCGCAAAACGACACGCATCAAATTTTGGCGCCGCTGCCGGGGATCTTTTATTTAAACGAGCGAATCGAACGACTGAAAGAATAAATCTCTACGTCTAGTTCGTCCCGAACACTCACTGCCCCCAACGTCTTTCCAACCACAACACATTCCCTTACCATCTGATTCCGATTTTGACTATGACTCAGTCAAATCAGAATATCCAATGGCATAGCCACAAAGGACTCTTAAAGAGTTAGATACACCGGATCGTGATGTGCAGCCATTGTGCATCACATATCCAGAACTCGAGGTGAATTTTGAACTCAAATCTGGACTAATCTATTTCTTGCCTCGGATCTATGGTCTCGGAGGTGAAGATCCGAACAAACATCTCAAGGAGTTTCACATGGTTTGTTCGAGTATGAGACCAGCTGGTATCACAGAGGAACAAATTAAGCTCATCGCATTTGCTTTCATACTCGTGGATGCTGCAAAGGAATATCTTTACTATCTACCCTCCGGAACAGTGACAACATGGAACCAAATGAAGCGACTCTTTCTCGAGAAATATTTTTCTGCGTCAAAAGCCGCTACCATCCGAAAGGAGATATGAGGGATCCGACAACAACATGGAGAATCGCTTTATGAGTATTGGGAAAGATACAAGAAGTTATGTGCTAGTTGCCCTTATCACCAAATCACAAGTCAACTCCTCGTTCAGTATTTTTACGAAAGACTTCTACCCATGGAGAGGAACATGATTGACGCCACGAGTGGAGGTGCACTAGTAGACAAGATTCCGGAGGCAGCAAGAGATCTCATTTCCAACATGGTCGCTAACTCTCAGCAATTCTACATCCGCAATGATGCACCTCGAGCAGTGAAGGACGCAAGTACTAATCTTGAACAACAAGTCTCACAACTTACTTCTCTTGTACATCAATTGGCAGTGACACAAAATCCAAGAACCTGTGGAATTTGCTACATGACGGGTCACCCGGAAGATGCGTGTCCAACACTTCAAGAAAGTGAAACCGAACAAGCAAACTTCATCGGTGAATTTCAAGGTCAATCAAGACAGCGGTACGATCCCTTCTCCAACACTTACAATGAAGGATGGAGAGATCACCCAATTTTAGATATGGAGGTCAACAACAACACAACAATCCTCAAGCTCCTCTGAATTACCGACCACCGGGCTTTGCACCACAACCTCCCCAACAATATCTGCCTCTTGCTCCTCCACCGCAACAACAATCTCAAGATCAAAAGCAATCCCTCGAAGACATTGTGCACACTATCACGAATAGTACATTACAGTTTCAACAAAGTACCGAGAGTCAACTTTGATACTTAGATACTACCATTGGACTAATGGCCACATCTCTTAGTCGTGTGGAGCGCTAAATTCAACCGGAAAATTACCATCGCAAACGGAGAGGAACCCAAGAGAGAATGCAAGTGCAATCACACTTCGCAGCGGGGCTCAAGTGGGAAATACCCAACCTTTGGCACCACCTTCGCAAGGTGTAGTAAGACCAGCCACCAATGAATCTACACTCCCAGCGGAAGATTCTTCCATTCCCAAGCCTCAGGTAAACATCTCTAACCCTATTACCGATCCTCATATCACACCTCCTCCTTTTCCTAGCAGGCTTCGAAAACAAAGAAGGATGACGCAGATAAAGAGATTCTTGAAACCTTCCGAAAAGTCGAAGTGAATATTCCACTACTAGAACTATCAAGCAAGTACCTCGATATGCAAAATTCTTGAAAGAGCTATGCACCAACAAAATGAAGTTGCGTAGGAATGAAAAGGTAAGTGTGGGGGAGAATGTTTATGCCGTTCTTCAACAAAAACTTCCCTCGAAATGCAAGGATCCAAGTACATTCACTATACCTTGCAAGATTGGTAACATTAGATTTGATAGATGCATGCTTGATCTTGGAGCATCAATAAATGCCATGCCTCATTCAATTTACAAGGATTTACATCTAGGACCTTTAGAAAAAACTGGTGTTGTTAGATCACCATTTGATCGTTCTAATGTTTACCCTTTGGGTATGCTAGAAGATGTCTTAGTGCAGGTTAACGATTTGATTTTTCCAGCCAACTTCTATATCTTGGTAATGGATGATGACATATCAACCAATCCATGTCATATCTTGTTGGGAAAACCGTTTTTGAAGACGACCCGAACAAAAATAGACGTTCATAGCGGAACCCTCACAATGGAATTTGATGGAAACATCATAAGCTTCAACATCTTCGAGGCAATGAGATATCCCTGCGACGTCCACACGATCTGCTCCATCAATGTCATTGATTCCCTTGCCCAAAAGTTGTTCGATATTAGTGGGGAAGACGAGCTAGAGGTTGCAATTCGAGAAAAGAGGGGCGAAAAAAACCAGAATTAAACCATAATATTTTAGGGGTATTTAAGTCATTCGGATCATATAAACCAGAATTAAAATTTATGCCACATAGAAAAATAATAATACCTCACTATCACATGTATATAATGAAATTTCACGCTAACATTAGTATATGCTTATTAAATCCCTTATAGAATGAATTTTAAGAGAGAAATTTAATTTTCGTTTCGATGTAATTTATTATAATTTTTCACAAGGATTAAATGGCCATTGAATTTCGGTGAAATTTCTCCAAAATTTGTCGTTTCGGACGTTACCGACCAAAAATGGTTTATATGTTCATTTCGTCATTTTTGTTCGACAAAAATCGTCGTTTTCTCGTCAGAATTCGGCAATGTCATTTTCGATTTACAATTTAATATAATTTAACGAGAATATGTAACTAAAAAATGCAGCAAATCAGATGGTCTCTTTCCAAGCGTCTCCTACCTTGTATTAGGGGTTCAAACCCTGCTATGGCTATTTTTACAATTTTGTTTAACTTTTAAACTTAATATTTATATTTTATTTTATTCTAAAATTTAATATTAGTAATATTAAATCAATATAATAATGTTGAACAGATTATATTAAAAATACAGTTTCAACTAAATTTTAAGTCATATTTTAATATATTAATATATTATTAAAATTTTATAAATATTATTACTTTAATTTTTGTAATCTTAATTATTTATCGTCAAAAAATTTTCGTCAAATTTTTCTTATTTTAGTCGAATTCCAAAATGATCAACAGAAATCCCATAGCCATTCGCTTTTTCGTTTTCTATATTTAATCCGTCGAATTTCTGTTCGACTAACGACATTCTTGTGTTTTTGAGTTATCGGGCGTTTATCGGTAATCGGCATTGCAATCCTTGATTTTCCAAGTGCATTGAGTATAAAGAAGAAGAGGACATGAAATGCAATATTTAATAGGAGATTGACACGAGAAATTTAGTTTGTAAATTAAATTAATCATAAAGTATAAATATTATATTTGTTTTGTATATTTATGTAGATTGTAACGATTTCAAACAAAAATACCTTTTTATATAAATTATTATTGAGAACAAAAACTAAATTTTAGCTCAAATCATTGGAAATAATGAATTTAATTGCAAGAACGCTGATTTGCAATAGCGAGTTGTTTTGGTTAAAATACAATTATTTTAGATTTAAATAGTCTCTATATAACGTACCGATGGCTCGAAAATTCGAAAATTCGGAAATTGCGGTGACTGATGAAAATTGCGACAGAAATAATATTGTGAATAATGAATTTAATTGCAAGAACGCTGATTTGCAATAGCGAGCTGTTTCGGTTAAAATTTCAATTATTTTAGATTTAAGTAGTCTCTATATAACATACCGGTGGCTAGAAAATTAAAAAATTGCGGTGGCTCGAGAATTCGAAAATTGCGGTGACGGATGAAAATTGCGACGAAAATAATATTGCAAAATAATAAATATAAAACTACTATCCTAATATAAAATATAAATAAAACAACATACAAAAAATAGGATTTTTATTAGATCAAAATAATGAATAATAAATTTTATTGGCATGGTAGTTATAGGTGATGGTATGGTAAGTCAACAAGTGGAAGTATGCAAAGAAGCCATGTTGAAATGCAATGGATGACTAAAATCTAAACCATTCATTTGTATGTCTCATGCAAGAAAAAAATGGCCGACGAAACCCGAACAAATTTCATGGAAACGCCGAGTTTTGGTCAAAGTCCGCCAAAAAACTCTCATCTACGCGTTTCGTCATTTTTGACCGAGGGTTTTCATCGTTTTGGTCGCCGAAATTTCGTTGTCGCTGGTCGATGTGTATTAAAAATTAGAGATAAAAGAACAAAAAAATAGCTTGAAGGGATACTTAAAAAAATATGTATGACAAAAATCTAGTTTAGATAGTTCAATGTTGAGATTTTTGTGACTAATTAATATTGAGATTTCTAAAAAAATTTATTTTGAACTATAGAGATGGAGAATTTCGGAAAGTATGTGAGATAATGTGGTAATATTCTTTTTTGATATATGATAAAGTTTTATTATGAAATTTATGTGTTAAAAGACAAAATAACCTAGATAAAATGGGGAATTTCGTTTTCTATGTGCCATAGTGGTACTAAATTCTATTTCTATGTGCCCACTAAATTAATACCAATATTTAATACTCAAATTACTAAACTATCCCTCAATGAAATCTCACAAATTTAACCTATCTCCTCTCCCGCAAATTTAACTTAATCTTCACGCATCCCTCTCCCAAATTTTCTCTCCTCTCTGCCGCTACAAACCCAGCCGTCGCACGCCCACCCGTCGCACGCCCAGCTGTTGCACCCATGCTTGTTACGCCCAACCGTCGCATGCACGAGCGCTTCACGCCCAGCCGTCGCACGCAGCTTCTTCACGCCCAGCCGTTGCACGCACGAACGCTTCACGCCCTTTGTTCCTCTTCTCGTCGTCGTCCCACCTTCTCTTCCTGGAGTCGTCGCAGACCTCTCTCGCGCCTCTCTTCACCGATGTCGATTCCACGTCGTCGCAGACCTCTCTCGCGCCTCTCTTCACCACTCGTTGCAAGGTACAAACTCCCAACTCTTCATCACTCGTCGCAAGGTACAAACTCCCAACTCTTCACCACTCATCGTTGCAGTCCCAGCCTTCTCGCCCCGCACCTCTCTTCACCGACGCAGACCCGAGTCGTGAAGCACAACCTTCCTCTGAGCTCGTAAAAGACGTCGGAAGGTACGAACTCCCAACTCTGATGCTCGGTATTGGATTTTGTGATTTTGATATTACGTTTGGATTGGGGATTTTGATATTAGATTTAGGTTTCGTGATTTTGGGGATTTTACGTTTGGATTGGGATTTTAAAGTATCTGTTCGGGGATTTTGAGGATAATATTTCGTGTTTTGAGGATTTAGATTTAGGTTTCGTGATTTTGGGATTTTGAGTATCTGTTGGTGACGCTGTGTTTTTATGAGTTTCGTCCTAACTTGAGTATCAAATAATTGTCTCTAATAATCTCGTCCTAATCTGTTTACGAACAGGGGATCCGGTTGTATTGCGTTGGTGAAAAAAAAATCACAGAATTAAAAATTTTAGATCGAGTTGAGAAGTCATCATTTGGTAATCTTTTTGCTCTTTCGGATATGGAATTTCATGGGACGTTGGTGCCTAGTCTTCTATTGCGGAAGATAGAGACTGAGAAAAAAGACGAGATTCATTTCAAGTTAGGACAAACCGAGTGCATGTAAGTTATGAATTATTTACGTTCTTACGTAAGTTTATAGTTTTTATTGTGTTTATTGTTCGATATGTTTGACTAAATTTTTGTAAATTATTGCACTTTGTAGATTTTCCGCTTTGGAATATGTGTTGATCACGGGTTTATCAATGGAACCCACACCGTCCGAAGAAGATATTCAAACCCACAGCACCTCAAACGAGTTGTCCGAAAGTTACTTCAACAGAAATTGAAGATCCCTTATGGATAATTAGCAACCGCGTTTATGAACATGGATGAAAATGATTTTGTCGTCGATGATGCGTTGAAGATGGGGTTTCTAACATTTGTGGAGGGCTATCTATGCGGAACCGGGCCTCCAAAGTGTTGGAATTTAGTTAACAATTAACCTAATTAATTATGAAACATATCTATATATGGCGGAAATTCATAATTCAATTTAACATATTAAAAACGTTTTTTAACATATTCATAACCATGTCATTAAAACTAAACTAGCATGTCAACAAAATTTATGAACATATCAATAAATTCATTTAAGCATGCAAACGAACAATCTAAATAAATATAATTAATCATTCTACAATACTATATCATTCAGATCCAATTCGTTTAAGAGACACTTACATAGGGTTTGGATCTGCGAGAGCAAGTCTCGGTGTAGGTCCAATTGATCGGCCGATCCTCTACACCACACGCGTCAAGGAGATCCTCAAATCCGTCGTGCCTTCGTTCCTCCAAAAGTGGCCGGCCCTGGGGAGAGAAAAATCACTCAAACAACCACAAGTTGAGTCAATGATAATACTCAAGGGATTTTAGGAGACAGAGAGGGTGGGCTCTTTCGTGGGAACAAGGGAAGAAGGGGAAACTCAAAGAAAAGGAAGGGCTGCCGGGAAACAGTTTTCCTCTCTCTCTTTCTCTCTTAATTTCGGCCAAAACCTCTCAAGCACAAGGGGGGAGAGGTTTGGCTGAGTGTTGGTCGAAATTAGGCTAGGGTTACCAAAGAGAAAGCCTCTTTTTATATCAGAGAGAATGGGCTTAAGTTATGTCAAAATCCAGTTAAGACCCATTAGTCAAACTTAAGCCCAAAACTCCTTTTAATGAGTTTAAACAATTTTTCCAGCCCATAAAACACCTATTATGGCCGGCCATATTGTCCTAATTATCTCCCAAATTTATTTGATTTATTTCTAAAATAATATTTAATTAATTTAGAACATCTCATTTATTTAATGACAAGTCATTAATTATTTTCATACTAATCAATGTAGTACGAAACGAGAAAATATTTATTTTCATCTTTTATTTATTTGAATCATCAAATTATATTATTATCAATATAATAACATAATATGATTCGTGAAATAAATGTAATAATAAATAACCAGTTATTTATTTAATTACTCAGAAAATAATTTTCTTAGCGTAAATCACAATTTACGTTGAATGAGAAAATCAATCATTTCTTGTTCACCAAAATCTCGTCCGAGAGTCTATCATTGAGACCTTATGGACCCACATGAACGAAGCTTTAGAATAAAGCTCGGACACAAAAGTTCACAAACTTTTTCCGGCTTTTAATTCTTAATATTAGTCGATTCCACTAAAGGACCAATATTGAACATCTCTAAGTTCATAAGCGTTTATATTTCCGTTTGATGTGACAAAACTATTCTTCACACGGTCCACGGTGTATTTTACGATATTACCCTTTGTGTGTATCATTAACTCAGAGGAATGTAAAATTACCGTTTTACCCCTGAGTTATTATTTCACCAAGTCCTCTGTTATTTGTGAACGAGAAAAACATAAAGTGAAATGTCTCAACATGTCACATGTTTTATTTCAAAGAATTCTTTATTCGATGAATACCAGGCCTGGTTTATTCGCTCACACTCTCATAACAGAGCATGGTGTGATACTAATGCCTTAGCATTGTTTCAACACAAATTCCATATCTGTGAATCACATGTTTCAACGAAACAGTATTATGACACCAACCGTCGGGTCAATGAAACTTCATTTAGCCATTGCCCATTGACAAATAAAATGTCATAAAGTGTTACAAGAATACATGTACTCACTTCAGGATTTAGGTAATTACTAAAATACCCCTCGTATGTGAGTTTGATGTTTCGAGTGATTAAACGGTTTTATCTCGAACTTCAAAACTTCACTGGTCTTGTTCAATATCTTCATTAAGATATCAAGAATGAATTACAGAGTCACAACTCTCCATATCACAAGATAAGATATCGTTTAATTCATTCTAACAATCATTACTAGGAATCGATTGCCCAATCGATCTTTAGATTGCGAACTATTATTTAAACTAGTCATAAGAAGGTATCTTGTCAAGTCTGTACTTAGCACTTCTTTCGTTGATGACAGTTTCAGAGCGTAGACATAAATGCGTAAACACAATCTTAAATAAGAATGGATATTCAATCTTTATTTAATTTCAAAACAAAACAAATACAAAAGTATTTAATATCAAAAATCTCCTTTGTGGTCATAAATGCCAACACAAAGGTCGTTGACGAACAACGTCTTGTTCTTGTTAACGATCTCGACTTCTTTTGCTCATTGCCATGGGGTAGAATATCTTGGGAAGCTACATTTTTGGCTCTGTCGAAGGATATGCGACGATTTTTGGCTGAATATAAGAAAAAAATGACTCAGGTGTCGGGAAACCTAGAATTTCGTATACCCTTTTAGGCAACGCACATGCCTTTCAATATTGGGCGTTTGAGGCCATTCCTAAAGTAGCTCTTAAATTTGCCTCAAGTAGTTCTCCGAAGATTCCGCGAATGTTGAAGTGGTCCCCGAAGACCAAACAGATTCATGAGAAGAACTTTCCAATATCGTATATAATCCGAAAACCTAGGGTACGAAAGCATTACTTTTTTATTTGTTTTCTTATATTTATACTTAAATGTGTGTTTTGTGTTTTGGTGTGTAGTTGATTGCGATGGCGTTGCTAAAACCACGGAGTGTCGAGAGAGAGGTGTATGATAAGACCGCGGCACTCCTCAAAGTACCTAAATTTCCAGAAATCGAGAATGACGAGTCCTGTTCCGACGACTTAGAGGATGTGAACATTACGGAAGACGATGTGATTGCTACGGCTCAAGAGATTTCGTGTGCAGCTGCTTAAGCGGGTAGGTTTTCATCACCTACCTATTCTCCTTCGGCATTGAACTCAGCGAGAGATCCTATCGATCTCACGTCGTCAAAGAAATCACCGTCTTCGAGTTTATCGAATGAGAGAAGATTGAGTTTGGTAGAGGACAACCTAAAAATCATTCAAAGGAATCAGGTATATCCAAATAAAAAATATTAAAGCATGTAGTGAAAAATATTGATTTCATGTGTTGTTTTCGTTTCAGATTAAAACAAACAACGACTTGCAATGGATTAAGAACAAACTTGAACACATTGGTAATGTTCTTGTTATTCTCAGAAAACACAAGCCTCCGGCTGATTCGATGATTGACGAAGAATATGAAATCCCAATGTCGATGGCTTCAAGTGGAGAACGTACCCCCGATGATCCAATTACAAACAAAAGAGTCAGATTTGCCTCGTCACGACTCAAAGTCTTCACCGATCCAACCAAGAAAAAAGATGGAAAAATCTTCAATCATTTGAAGAAAAATGATCCAATACAAGCGAAAACTTTCAAGAGATGACTCATCGGCGAGAAAATTGATGGTACAACAGATACTGTTGATCTTCAATGTGGAAATTTTGGAAGGGACTGGTTCATGACCTTATACCAACCACGACAATGGTTAACGGACTCGGTAATTACAATTTTTATATTGAGTGGATTTTTTTACTGTGTTGTGTGTTGCTGTGGGTTGCTGTGGATTGCTGTTGTTGTGTGTTGATGTGGGTTGTTGTGGGTTTCTGTGGATTGATGTTGTTGTGTGTTGCTGTGGGTTGCTGTGGTTTGCGGTATAGGTAACTGTTTCATATTATTTTTTCAGCATATTGACACGGCCCTTCACTTACTTCGACGACAGAGATTGTTAATGAAAGGCTCGTTTAGAGAAGATTCATGTTGTATGAACACCTTGTGGGTGTCATCCATTTGCGAGCGATTTGAAGCTATGTACGGGGGCAAAAAAATCCAAGAAGAAAGAAACCGTACAAGTAGATCTTTTGGAGGATGACGTGATGTTGAAGCCGATCCGTGGAGATGAAGATAAATTTTGTCCAGCGTGGCAAGGCATGACCGACATCTACTTCATCGTCAATCACGAAGGTCACCAGTGGCTCGCGTGTGAGCTAAACATCTCGGGATGGAAATGTTGGCATTTATGCCCACAAAGGAGATTTTTGATATTAAATACTTTTGTATTTGTTTTACTTTGAAATTAAATAAAGATTGAATATCCATTCTTATTTAAGATTGTGTTTACGCATTTATGTCTACGCTCTGAAACTGTCATCAACGAAAGAAGTGCTAAGTACAGACTTGACAAGATACCTTCTTATGACTAGTTTAAATAATAGTTCGCAATCTAAAGATCGATTGGGCAATCGAATCCTAGTAATGATTGTTAGAATGAATTAAACGATATCTTATCTTGTGATATGGAGAGTTGTGACTCTATAATTCATTCTTGATATCTTAATGAAGATATTGAACAAGACCAGTGAAGTTTTGAAGTTCGAGATAAAACCGTTTAATCACTCGAAACCTCAAACTCACATACGAGGGGTATTTTAGTAATTACCTAAATCCTGAAGTGAGTACATGTATTCTTGTAACACTTTATGACATTTGATTTGTTAATAGGCAATGGCTAAATGAAGTTTCATTGACCCGACGGTTGGTGTCATAATACTGTTTCGTTGAAACATGTGATTCACAGATATGGAATTTGTGTTGAAACAATGCTAAGGCATTAGTATCACACCATGCTCTGTTATGAGAGTGTGAGCGAATAAACCAGGCCTGGTATTCATCGAATAAAGAATTCTTTGAAATAAAACATGTGACATGTTGAGACATTTCACTTTATGTTTTTCTCGTTCACAAATAACAGAGGACTTGGTGAAATAATAACTCAGGGGTAAAACGGTAATTTTACATTCCTCTGAGTTAATGATACACACAAAGGGTAATATCGTAAAATACACCGTGGACCATGTGAAGAATAGTTTTATCACATCAAACGAAAATATAAACGCATATGAACTTAGAGATGTTCAATATTGGTCCTTTAGTGGAATCGACTAATATTAAGAATTAAAAGTCGGAAAAAGTTTGTGAACCTTTGCGTCTGATCTTTATTCTAAAGCTTCGTTCATATGGGTCTATAAGGTCTCAATGATAGACTCTTGGATGAGATATTAGTGAACAAGAAAAGATCGATTTTCTCATTAAACGTAAATTGTGATTTACACTAAGAAAATTATTTTCTAAGTAATTAAATAAATAATTCGTTATTTATTATTACATTTATTTAACGAATCATATTATGTTATTATATTGATAATAATATAATTTGATGATTCAAATAAATAAAAGATGAAAATAAATATTTTCTCGTTTCGTACTACATTGTTTAGTATGAAAATAATTAATGACTTGTCATTAAATAAATGAGATGTTCTAAATTAATTAAATATTATTTTAGAAATAAATCGAAAATATTTGGGAGATAAATACATAAGATGGCCGGCCACTTAATGCAAATAAGGGGTTGGAAAATTGCTTAAATGATTTATCGGGCTTAAGTTTGATTAATGGGTCATTAATTGTTTTTGACCTAATTAAGCCCATTTTCCCCGAAATAAAAGGAGTTCTTCTCTCTCTCTTTTGACCTAGCTCATTCGGCCACTCTCTCTCTCTCCCCTCCCATCTTGGCCGACTATTTCCTCTCTCCCAAGGAGAAAAGTACTTGGCCAAAATCCCTAAAGAATTGAGAGAGCGAACCGTAGAGAGAATTCCCTTTTATTCCTTCTTCCCTTGTTCCTACGAGAGAGCCCACCCTCTTTGTCTCACAAAATCCCTCGAGTATTATCATTGACTCAACTTGTGGTTGTTTGAGTGATTTTTCCTCCCACAGGGCCGGCCATATTTTGGAGCAACGAATGATCGACGACTTTGAGGATTTGCTTGACGGGCGTGGCGTAGAGGATCGGCCGGCCAGTTTTTTCCGAGAGACACCGAGACTTGCTCTCGCAGATCCGAATTATGTAAGTATCCCTCGAACGAATTGGATCTGGACAATATGATATTTTAGAATGATTATATGTGTTTGGATTATTCGCGTGCATGTTTAGATAGATTTATTGACAAGATTATAAATTTATTGACATGTTAGGTTAGATTTAATGATATGGTTATCGAACATGTTTTAAATTGGTTTTAATATGTTAAATTGAATTATGAAATTCCGCCACATATTGATGTGTTTCGTAATTAAATTAGGTTAATTGTTAATCAAATTCCAACAGGAAAATCATGGTGTACGACTCTAATTCAACCTCGAAGACGGCAATGGCCAAGACATTGAATCCGTTCACCGTATTGATACCAAAAATACTTGAAAAGATAGACGTTTTCGGAGATATACTCACAATGAACCGGACGATACCCTTCACCATAGCAACCTCCGAGAAGCAAAAATTTGAGTAAGCATTATGTGAACATTTAACTGAAAATGTTTATAAAATGTTTGATTATTTCTTTGTAAAATGTTTATGTATTTTTCAGTGGCGATTGCGGTATCTATTGCCTCAAGACCGTGGAGCATTTGATGGGTGCAATGCCTTTATCGGATATCAACGATACCAAGATGGAGTTTTATAGAGAGAAATGGGCAATAGACCTTTGGTATCAGAATATAGTCTCATAAACATTTTGGCACATTTTATTATATTTGGAAACATAGATGTTTATGTATTGTTTCCATCATTTTGACACATTTTATTATATTTGGAAATATGTGTATGTATTATTTCCATCTTTTGACACGCTCTCGGTATAATTTTTTGCCTATAAGACGCGACGCGATGGCCTTCACGCGTCGTGTGGGATCTCTTCGTGTTGCGGTGGTTTGCGAAGTGTTGCGGTTGTTTGCGAAGTGTTGCGGTTGTTTGCGAAGTGTTGCGAAGTGCTGCGGTGTGCGACGTTTTGCGGTGGTTTGCGACGTGTTGCGGTGGTTCGCGGCGTATACAGAATAAAAACACTAGTTTTCACAGAAAATTGAACAATTCCCAGAATTTAAATAACATAAACAACACACATTGGTAAAGGGCATAAAATTCAACAACCATCAACTCAACAGACATTCAAAAATTCCATAACGTAAACATAAAATCAACAAACATCAAGATCTATAAGTACATGAAGCTCGATTATGACCTTGGCCGCTGCATTTGCTCCATTTGCGATGAGTGACAACTATTTCACCTTGTGATGGAAGACGGTTAACTCGTCGTCTTCCCCCGTTACTTTTTTTGGGACGTCCAGCCGGTCTTTTATATGGCGGAACTTTTATTTCCATATCCTTCAACTCGCTAGGAACATCCCACTCAACCTCATTACCAACCGGATATATTGGTTCCAAATAAGACTTTGCCATGTGTCAACAAAATAAACATTATCACAAAGAGAATAAATGTTTACCTGTTTGGTACGTGCAAAAACCACGGCGTGAGAACAAGGAATTCCAATAATTTGAAATATTCCACAGGTGCAAGTCCTATTCGCCAGATTAACTACGTACTCTACACCATTATTTATAACCACACACTCATTTTCAGTGATCGGATGAGGTATATGATGGCCGGCTTTCTCAAAATGATGTTTCAGATCGTCTTCCATTAGAGGTGACAATGTTGATGATTGTTTTGACGTCTCTTCTCTACGACGATTAAACCATGTTTGTACCGTGAACCGAATGTATTCCAACAAAGTCGTAATTGGGTAGGTACCCGCAATCCTCGTCTTGTAATTGAAGCTTTCGGCATAATTATTAGTCATAATATTGAATCTGCATAATTTGAGTATAGTGGTAAGTAAATATGACAGTAATATTGAATTTTATGTAACTCAAACCGTTTTTACCTATTTCCGGGAAAGTAAGCACGAGCCCACTTATGAAGTCCGATATCCTCTAGATATTTGGCTACAAGTGGATCTTTTCTTCTAATCTTTTCCAAATATGCTTGACACTTTGACTTCTCAAAAGCATATGTCGCTAGCTTGATTTCAGGATTAAAATCTTCAATTTTGAACTTATGTTGCACATTCATCTTTACATGGTTATAACAAACACCATGGTAAGCATCTGGAAATACTTCCTCCAACGCGTGCTTAATACTTTGATGCTTGTTATCATTTTATAAACAACACCGCAAGTTACCGCATGCCGCTGCAACAAACCGCATACGTAATTCTAAATGACCGCAAGTAACCGCAGTTTACTTGTCCAATATGAAGGCCTATTGGCCACCTCACCGATTGCTTCTTTGAGTTTCAATGCAAAATACATCCAAGACTCGTGATTTTCGGTATCGACAACTCCAAAAGCAATAGGATACAATTGCGTGTTTGCGTCAATGGCAACCGCCGTAAGAACTTGACCACCGTATTTTGTCTTCAAAAAGGCCGCATCAACACATATAACCGGATGACAATGAGCGAATCCACGAAGACAAGCTCCGAGTGAGAAAAAACACGCCTTGAAGCACCCACTTTCGATGACATAATTTGTAAGTGTGCCTGGATTACGTACCTTTAACATGTGTAGGGTAAGAAGGAATCTTTGAATACGAGTCTTCAACGGAATCTCTAACAATGTTAATGGCCGCCTCTCTACATCTCCAAGCTTTAGAATAGCTCATCTCAATGCCATATTTTGATCTCGTGTCTTCTTGGATACTCTTTGGCATGTATGGAGTTCCATCCACGGTATACTTATTCTTTATTAGCTGCGCAATAACCCAGGGCGATACTTTCTGGTGCTCTTTACTGCGAACATCAAGAGAACAAGTATGTTCACTACTGTATGATGTGATTTCAAACATTTTAGATCGTATCAATTTTCTCGCCCTCAACCTCCATTTGCATTCCGGGTATTTAAAATTTATGTACCACAAATCCGGCCCAGAATGTTTCACAATATACTTGAACTTGTTCTTCAACGCAATCAATGCAACATGCGTCTTCAACTCATCTTTGTTATCAAAAAGTTGTTTGACCGCCAAAGTGTCGTTACTTCCTGTTATGTAATTAAGTAGATCATATACTCATGTGTTTCATAAAATGTATGTGTCAAAAAACAATATAAATTGTAACACAATTTGTACCTGCCGAAGAGCTAGCAAATGAATATTGTTGTGTGTCGTCGGCTGAAAAATTTGGTGCCGTCCATTGGTTTTGACAAGAAGTTCCCGGGGTTGAATGAGGATTAGAATTTGACCTTATGGGTGATGATTGAGGTGAATCATGTCGTTACAGGGGCGAGTCTCTTCTAGCATAAGAAGATGATGCAACGATAGTTGGTGTGGTCCTTATATTGTAGTCTTCATTGTTTGCATTAAATGAGCAAAAGTCATCGATTCCGGGAACGTATTCATTGAAGTGTACATGTTCAGAGGGACTAACATCAATTATACGTTTCTCAATTCGAGTAGCGCATAAAGGAAAATTTTGACCATACTTAACATAGTACGAAATTGTGCCATCATCGAAAATCATACTAGGAGGACATTGCACATCACCAATTTTGTAAGGAACTTCAATTTTGAGATCAAATAGTAACCTATCCACACGAAATAGTTCATATAACGTATCCAATAACTCGTTATACTTTATGTTGTTCTTCATTTCAAGAACATACGTAGAACTCCCTCGAAATGCAGCTAGTTCACCATCTTTTAGAGTCTAAATTCCATCATACAACACAATTACACCGCGGTAATCTGCACAAAATGAACATCAACAATTGCGGTCAGTTGCGGTAAACTGCGGTAACTTGTAGAGTCCATATGAGTTTAAAAAATATGTAAATTTATATATTACTGCGGTTAGTTGCGGTGACATGCGGTATGTTTATAATAAAAACATGAATACAGTTGTGCGGTATGTTGATGTTACTTGCGGTCGTATGCAGTGACATATACCAGATAACAGGAAAAAATTCATACTCATTAGATATTAAATATGCGACGGCGACGATAAATATATTGCGACCACAGTGAGCGGAGGATGAAAGAGCGGCGACCGGAGATGGAGGAGACCCGATGAAGAGAGGCGCGGCGCGAGATGAAGATGGACTGCGACGACGCCGGGAAGAGAAAAGTGGAGAGGCGCGGCGCGAGAAGTATGGGCCTGCGACGACGGCGTGCGTGAAGAGGAGGAGAGAGGCACGGCGCGATGTGTGCGTGAAGAGAAGAGGCGCGCAATGTGTGCGTGAGTAGAAGAGAGGCGTGGGATAGAGAGGTAAGAGAGGAGAGAAAATGGTATGAATAGGTAAAATTTGGGTGTTTTCATTTAAGGGTAATTTAGTAATCTGCGTATTAGATATTGGTATTAATTTAGTGGCCACATAGAAATAAAATTAAGTACCACTATGGCACATAGAAAACGAAATTTCCCCAATAAAATTCGACCGTACATAACGTAACATATCGTAACTAATATGAAATTTTAAAAGATAAGTCAATCGACCACATATCATAACTAATCAACGTGTTATTAATGACATTTTTTTTCTATCTTTTAACACATATATTTCGTAATAAAAATTTATCGCCAATAAAAATAAAATATTAACACATAATTGCACATATTTTCCGAAAAATGTTTCTCTTAATTTTTTTGATTTTTGGTACGGAAAAAAGAAAAAAGAAGTGTATGAAACCCCAAATCGGTGGCCGGAGATTGCAGAGACGACAATGAAATCTGTTAAACGAGAATTTGAACTCCTCCGTTCCACTTCCCAGTACTCGTCTTCCTCTCCTTACCGGCCATTAACGAAAGACCAGTTGGCCCGAACAAATTTCCTGATCCCGCGGCTGTGCTTCGCGGACCGCGTGAAGCTCGCCGCCAAGCTGGCCATGACAGCCCTCCTCACCAACCCGGCGCCGGAGTCAGTGTCCCTGTCGGCGCTCCTGGACCGCCTCGCCTCGAAGCCCGGCACTGAGCGCTCCCTCTCCTTCCTCGCCCGCCTCCGCCGCGCCCCTCCCTCCCACCATCGCCACGTCGCCCCCATCGCCGCCGTCCTCGCCGCCTCCTACTTCAAGAAATCCCGCCCCACCGACGCCCTCACTCTTTTCAACTGGCTCGTCATGCCCAACTCGCCCTCCTCCCTTCACGCTAACCTCGCCGGGGTTTTCGTTTCCGGGTTTTCCAGGTACGTCATTGCTAGTATTTTTTGTGTTGGAATCGTAAGGATGCTGAGTGCAGAATTCTGCTCAATTGTGCGACAGAAATGAGATGGTGCTTGAGAGTTTGAAGGTGATGAGGGCGGTGATGAGGGCGGGCTCCTATGAGGAATTCCGATGCAGCGATTCTGGGAAGTTGGTGTGTAGAGCTTTGTTGAGGGAAGCGAGGGTTCGAGAGGCCGAGGATTTAAGAGAAGCTTTGGAGGGTGATGATGCAAAAAACGTGTTGTTGCTGCTTAATCGGATCATCAAGGTCTGGACTGTGTAAAGTGCAAGTACGGTACCTTTCTTGTCTCTCTTATACATCAATATAGCTCTGGAGCTGTTTGACCTCTGTGGGTCTCGGGAGAAAGGTCTCTCTGTAGCTGAACTTTTGTTAAGTTGTTTTATAATAGCTCATTGTAACAATGTAATTGCTTATACTGAGGACGCTAAGGCGTTACACAATTTGTTGCTTCATACAGACGTGAGGGCCCAAAAAAAACTAAAGCGGTTAACTTTCACAATGTAATTGCTTATACTGAGGACATTGTAATTGCTTATACTGAGGGCGCAAAGGCTAAACAATTTGTGGCTTCATACAGACGTGAGGGCCCAAAAAAAAGTTACAGGCATTTCTCTTGTCCAAAGCGGTTAACTTTCACAAGGTGACCTTCCTAGTTCCCAAGAAGAAAATGACATGTATGAATATTGAATTCACATGTATGAACCAGTGAAGAAGAAAAGAGCTTGAAGAGAAAAATTGGATCGCAAGCTTGATAGTAATTCGGAAACTTGCACACTAGTTATTTGCGTAAAAAACTCTCTTAAATTATGATTCAATCATTAGCGGTATTTATACAATGATTATTGTAACTAACTCCTAAGTGATTGATCTACAATCATAAAATACAACAATAAATAAGTAAATAACTTTTCCTCTAAGTAACTACTTACTAATTACAATAAAACTAATTTAAGTCTAGTTCTCATTACACAAGATGACCTCCTCAAGATGGCATGTAGATGTTCTTTAAGGCCATCTTGCCCATAAGATGATTGAGTGTAGGTGGAAGCAAGTGAAAGCATCAGCCACTTGTCACGTTGAACGAATCTGTATTAGATTAAAAACTCATTTCTTCAAGTGTTTCCGAACAAAATGACAATCTATATCCATATGTTTGGTTCTTTCATGAAAGGTTGGATTCGCCGCAATATAAGTAGATGTCTTGTTGTCGCAAAACATCAACGTGGGATCTGATTGTTTGACTTGCAAATCTCTGAACATTTGATGTAACCATAGAATCTCACTTACAGAAGCTGCAACTGCTATATATTTTGATTCTGCGTATGACTTAGAGACAATGTTTTGGTTCTTAGACTTCCAAGCAATTAGAGAATTATCCAAAAAAACTCAAAACCATGTAATCGACCTCCTTTTGTCTGAACATGTTGCATAGTCAGCATAAGAAAATGCATTTAGTTGTAGAGTAGAGATAGATAAGTAGAACATGCCAATCCTGGTTGATTCTTAATGTATTTGATCAGATGCTTACACGCCTGCAGATGAGGTTCTCTTGGCTTTGCCATGAAGTGACTTAGATGATGAACATCGTAAGGTATATAGAGTAATCGTCCAACAAGTTTTCTGTAAACTGTGTGATCCTCCATTTCTAGTCATGTTTCTCTATCAAGATGAATTCTTGGATCCATAGGAGTCTTGGCTGATTTTGAATTTAGAAAACCTGCGTGTCTCACAAGATGTTTAAACAATATTGGCTCTGATTAACAATGATTCATGTTTTAGACTTGCAATTTCAAGGTCAAGAAAATATTTGAGTTCACGCAGGTCCTTCACTTTGAAACTCTTGTGAAGATAGACTTTCACTTTCTCAATACTATCACAACATGGACGACCAATGACAATGTCATCTACATAGAGGACAATAGCTATAAAGTAATTACATGTGCCATGTGTAAAAAAGTGAATAGTCAGCCAGAGACTGAGTGAAAAACGCCATGAGGACTTGTGTGAATTTTGGAGACTAACTTATGAGAAGTTGACACCTCCTGAATAGGTAAACCTTGTGGAATGTCCATGTAGACCTCCTCATCCAAATCCCTATTCAGAAATGCATTGTTGACGTCCATTTATGCTAGGATCCAATTTTGAGAAGCTGATATGGCTAACAACATTTAGATTGTGACTAGCTTAGCCGCTGGCAAAAACGTCTCAGTATAGTCAGGTCCTTCACGTTGTTTATAGCCTTTTTGCCACTAGACGTGCCTTTCTCCTAGTCAATGTGCCTTTCTCCTAGCCAATGTGCCATCGGCAAGAAATTTATTCTTGAATAGCGATTTGCACCCTATGGCTTTCTTGTCTTTAGGAAGTTCCACAATTGATCAGATGAAATTATCATGCATTGCCTTAAGCTCCTCTTGCATTTCCTCGGCCCATTTCTTATGCCTTGATGCTTGATGATAGTATCCAGGTTCATAAGTTCCTGAAACTGCAAGTGTAAAGACTTTATAAGTAGAATTAAGAGAATCATAATTGAGGACTTTCAAAATGTTGTGAGGTATTGTAAATGCAAGTTGCTTCTGGGAGCATTGATGTTTTTATTTTCCGTTGAGATCTTGGGGCACTTTTGTTTCGAGATGAATATTGAATTCACATGTATGAACCAGTGAAGAAGAAAAGAGCTTGAAGAGAAAAATTGGATCGCAAGCTTGACAGTTATTCGGAAACTTGCACAATATCACCAACCTCAAGGTATTAGCTGCAGTATTCTCATCAACCTCAAGGTCAACAAATTGATTGCCTTCATCTTCATCTTTCCATTTATGAACTCTCTGTTTGGCACTCATTGCATGTTCTCCGGTACGGAAAATAACTCATATAGTTTGTCATAGTTTTGAATTGCACAATATCTCCACTTGTTTGCCTTTAGATTTTTCTACACATGCAAAATAACATAATAATTATTACTTCGTAATCTCAATTCAACACAATAACAACAAAAATGGAATAAATTTAGAATTGCCTCTATAAGAGCGTTCCAAACCTCAGTTTCGGCCTCGAATAACTTTGTTGTTGGGTTCCAAGAAAATCCACTTAAACCTTTAAAAAGATCATGAATGCCATTAAAATTATTTTTTAATGTTTTGATTCTATTTTTGAGGTGATCTTTATCAAACAAATAACTAAGCTCCTTTTAACAAATTTTGAGAATATTATTATATGCTATTGTTGTGAAAGTTCCATCAATCTTGTTTCCATTAATTTGTTGCTCCAACAAAGCATCGATGAATCCAACATCCATATGTTCCGTCCAATTCACCGATTCTCTTTTTGTTTGCTCAACATTAGTGGCACTCTTTCTTTTTTTGTTCATGCTACGATCTGATCAATAGACATTGGAAAAAACAAAATTATAATAGTATTTTTAGACAAGTTTCAAAAACAAAAAAACTATAATTAGACAACAATATAACAGTAAATTAGATTACAAAAGCTAGCATGTATGACTACAAAATAAAAGTCATAAAACAATATCAAACAAAACATGAATATGACTAAGCTAGCATATATATGCATATAGAGTTATTCTCTAGTCATGAAATAGTCTTGCCACATGACTTGTGCTATATTATCTCTCAAGGCAGCTCCATTTTTTGCATCTTCTCCATCATTGGCTATATTGAGGTATTCATCTACTTTCGATTCCTGGTTCAAAAGTTCTTGATCTACTTGTCTAAGTAATTCACTATCCAGATCTTCACCCATTAAATAGTTGTCCAAGATAAAACAAGCTATTAGTATTTATGTGAGTGTCTTGATAGGATATTGAGACTCGGTTCCACTCAATATGATAGGAAAGCGTTTTTTTAGCACACCAAAGACTCTCTCAATGAAATTGTGCAATGATGCATGTCGAAGATTAAACAACTCTTCTTGATTTTGCGGATCACGTTGCAAATACTCTTTCAAATGATAGCGCACTCCTCTAAATGGGGTAATAAATCCACTCCGTAACATATAGCCCGCATCCACTAAATAATATTTTCCTATATAAAAAAGAATTTTGTCTTCATTTTTGTTAGCATATGAATGTATATAAGTACACATAAATGTGTATCTATTTTGAACTACCTTTGGGAATTATTAGTCTATCCTCTCTTGTTAGAGCATTTTTAATAATTCTTGAATCTGAAGCCGTTCCTTCCCATCCAGGCAAAGCATAAGTGAACTTCATATCAAATCCACACGCGGGCATGATATTTTGTGTAGGTTATTCTTTTCTTCCCCGAAATCGTGAAGTTTCATCTCGAGGCACTTTCACTCGGAAACAAGTTCCATCAATTGCTCCAACACAATCCTGAAATTAATATATACTTCATTTCTAACTAATATATTCATATTAAGCATATGAAATATCTAAGTGATTTATAAATACCTTATAGTAAGGGTAGAATATAAAATTGTCAAGTATTTCCTTGGGTATTATTTCTCCGTCCGGTTGCTTCATATATGTATCTTCCAACGAAATAATTGTTTGTAACACTTCATGAAAATGCCTACTTATTGTCTCGCCACACCGACGAAAGAAAAATGATATTAGGCGATTTTTTACATTGTGTGATACTATGAAGAAATTTTTTTCCATTTTTTCCTCTACTAGGAAGTTTTTGTTATCCTTAAGGGGACCCAATTGTCGAAGTAGATCACACAACTTAGCAAATGCAAAGGTACTCATTCGTATAATATCTCGGCATTCTTCGTCAATGCTAAGCCGGTGTATAAGTTGCTCCTAGTAGTTTCACTATCGACGCTACTATTAAGGAAGGCCGGGTCAACATAACTAGACCAAATAAACAACTCCATCATGTATATTGTTTCCACTATATAACACACAAGTTGAGTAGTGGCTATACGTCTTTGTCTTTCCCATTCATACTTGAATCTTCTAAAATTTTCTTGATATATCTTAATGACGTTCTTTCTTATATTCTCATCTTCATCGGTTGAGTTTTCTTGTCCTTCCATCTAAATAAGAAGTATTAGAACCACAAAAGTAAACTAAATTTGCAATTCAGACCATCAAGCAACGAACCCTCAAATAATGTATATAAATCAATTATGCATAAAACAATGTTCGGACTAGTAGTAATAAAAAAAATTAAATATTGTAAATAACAAAGTCTATAATATTGCATAAACATATCTGGATGTTTAATGTACATACCTCCTAAGCAAACTTCGGCAATGTAGTTCAAGAACTAGTTACAGCGAGTGTAGAAGAAACACACATTGATATGAAGAAGATGCGTATTTGGAGTATTTGGAGAGAAACGACAAAGTCGCTCGAAAAAAGAGAGAAGATAAAGAGTCTATAGACTTATATCAAATACTACAATTTTGCCATAACAATAAGGTTATTTTTGTAAAAACTCAAAAAAGTTGGTCCCTATTTTTTTCCATCCGTCCAAATATGGGGGGTTATATTTTGGTGGGTCCCATGGATTTAAATTCATCCTAAGATTGTTACCATTCATCCTCTTTCACATACCAAATACAAAAATTAAAAAAATCCATCCACTCAAATCCATTTACTTTATTCCATCCTTCCTAATTCTCTCCTACCAAACAAAGCCTAAGTAACTACTTACTAATTACAATATAACTAATTTAATTCTAGTTCTCATTACACCTCCTCAAGATGGCATGTAGATGTTTTTTAAGGCCATCTTGCCCATAAGATGATTGAGTGTAGGTGGAAGCAAGTGGTTTTGTGAAACCATCAGTCACTTGTCGCGTTGAACAAATCTGTAATAGTTTAAAAACTCATTTTTTTCAAGTGTTCCCGTACAAAATGATAATTTATATCAATATGTTTGGTTCTTTCATGAAAGGTTGGATTCTTCGCAATATAAATAGCTGCTTTGTTGTCGCAAAACATCAACGTGAGATCTGATTGTTTGACTTGAAAATCTCTGAACATTTGATGTAACCATATAATCTCACTTACAGAAGCTGCAATTGCTATGTATTCTGATTCTGCGTATGACTTAGAGACAATGTTTTGGTTCTTAGACTTCCAAGAAATTAGAGACTTATCCAAAAAAACTCAAAACCATGTAATCGACCTCCTTATGTCTGAAGATGTTGCATAGTCAGCATAAGAAAATGCATTTAGCTGTAGAGTAGAGCTAGATGAGTAGAACATGCCAATCCTGGTTGATTCTTAATGTATTAGATCAGATGCTTACAAGCCTGCAGATGATGTTCTCTTGGCTATGCCATGAAGTGACCTAGATGATGAACATCATAAGGTATATATGAGCGTGTGATTGTGAGGTAGAATAATCGTCCAACAAGTTTTCTGTAAACTGTATGATCCTTCATTTCTAGTCATGTTTCTCTATCAAGATGAATACTTGGATCCATGGGAGTCTTGGCTGATTTTGAATTTAGAAAACCTGTGTGTCTGACAAGATGTTTAAACAATAATGTCTCTGGTTAATGATTCATGTTTTAGATCTTGCAATTTCAAGGCCAATAAAATATTTGAGTTCACGCAGGTCCTTCACTTTGAAACTCTCGTGAAGATAGACTTTCACTTTCTCAATACTATCACAACATGGACAAGCAATGAAAATATTATCTACATAGAGGACAATAGCTATAAATTAATTACATGTGCCATGTGTAAAAAGTGAATAGTCAGCCAGAGATTGAGTGAAAAACGCTATGAGGACTTGTGTGAATTTTGCATACTAACTTCTGAGAAGTTGACACCCCCTGAATAGGTAAACCTTGTGGAATGTCAATGTAGACCTCCTCATCCAAATCCCTATTCAGAAATGCATTATTGATGTCCATTTGTGCTATGATCCAGTTTTGAGAAGTTGATATGGCTAACAACCAAGGTTTAAAAAGGTGTAGACGTATATCGAGGCGTTTTCATTTAAAAGGCGAGGCATGCGCCTTGAAGGCGTAAATGGCGTACTATAGGCAAAATTAATTATAAATAATTTAAAAAAATTAAAAACTGAAATAATATAGTCAAATCTCAATCATTAACCGGTTGTTATTATTTTTATAGCCGATTGTTTTGTTTTGTTTAGAAATAACCGGTTGTTATTTCTTTTATAATTGAAACCCTATGTTTAAAACCCAAGCCCGACCCAATTAATTCTTTTATACCCATCAGGCAGGTCTAAATTTCATTTACACGATTGAAAGAGTGAAAAAGCCTCAAGACAGGGCGCACGCTTTTTTAGTCAAAGGCGGACGCCTTTTTGGATCAAGGTGCAACCCGCCTCAAATTTTTAAAGGCGTAAGCCTCAAAGAGCCGGCTCTCTACGAAAGCGTAAGGCGCGCCTTTTTAAACTATACTAACAACATTTAGATTGTGACTAGCTTAGCAGCTGGCAAAAAAGACTCGGTATAGTCAAGTCATTCACATTGTGTATAGCCTTTTTGCCACTAGACGTGCCTTTCTCCTAGCCAAAATGTCATCAGCATGAAATTTATTCTTGAATAGCCATCTGCACCCTATGGCTTTCTTGTCTTTAGGAAGTTCTACAATTGACCAGATGAAATTATCATCCATTGCCTTTAGCTCCTCTTGCATTGCCTCGGCCCATTTCTTATGCCTTGATGCTTGATGATAGTATCCAGGTTCAAAAGTTCCTAAAATTGCAAGTATAAAGACTTTATAAGTAGAATTAAGAGAATCATAATTGAGGACTTTCAAAATGTTGTGAGGTGATGTTAATGATTTTGATTCCACATCTATAACATTAAGTAAGTCGTAAAGTCTTGTAAGTAAGATGGAGGTTTAGAGGATCTGGATAATTTTTTGATGGTTTGATTTGTGGCCTGATCTGTCTCACAGTGGATGATAATATCTCTGAGGCTGTGACTTGAGGCTCAAGTTGCTAGTAGACTTTGAAGGTGATTCTTCAGGCACTGGTATGACATGAGTTGAGTCTTCTGTAGGAAATTACTTAACGATTTAAGTAAATTATTATTAAACATAACTAATTACGTGCGGAATTAATAATAAAATCGATCTATCATATTAAACTATTTAATATCCAACAACCTATTGGCATTAAAATCATAAGCATGTTAATTAACAATTTAATTCTAAACATGTTATTTCAATAAAATAAAACACTCCAAACAATCATAACAATTATATCAATTAAGAGTATTTAAGATTATCGAAACTTACATCGTCGAGTTATAAATAACTCAGTCGAGGAATTGAAAACGAGTTCGATGCGAGAATCTTCAAGCTTCTCCAATTCCGGATTTGCAAGAGACTTCCTCGGCTCGTCAACACGGGCAGCAAAGGCGGCAAGCAGGCGCGTCCTTGGGGCTGGTCCGGGAAGCTGGCAGCAGATGGCGCGCGGTCCTCGGCAGGCTGGGAACGGGCGGCAGCGGCTGGACTCGTCCGACGCAGAAGGCAGCGGCCCTAGGAGACCCCGGAGCGACTGAGAGGGGCAGGCACCTCTGGGCTCAGGCGGAGGAACAACGGCGACGTCGGCAGCGACCTGGGCAGAGGCAGGCTCGGCTGGATAAAGGCGGCAGGCTGCTGGGACACGCAGAGGGGCGGTCGGGCGGAGTCAGGCGCAGGTTCGCGCGGATGGGCGGAGGCAGATCGCAGGCGAAACTTCGCGACGACGCTGAGAGCTCATGGAAGCTCGGATCGGGACGCCGTTTTTTGCGTTGCGTCGGCAACGAACTGACTTAAATGGGTTCGGAGAGAGATCTGGGTTTGCAGACTCAGATTCGTCGGATTCATCGAATCTTTGGTTCGGAGGTCAGATTTCCATAAAACGAAAATGGACCAAACAACCACAAGTTGATTCAACGATGACACAAGAAGAAAAACGAGAAGATGAGTGTGGGCTCAGATGAACGCACACGAGAAAACAAAAAACGAAATTTTTCGTCCTCTCGGGTGATAGGGTGGTCGGCTAAGAGGGAGGGGAAGAGAGAGAGAGCAAGCTTAACCTAGGGTTTCCTCAAACCCTTTATTTATAGACATTGTTAATGGGCTTTCATGTGGGCTTTTGTTGAATCGATATTCAGCCCAAAACCATGTTAATGACCGGCCCGTATGTCCTACTCGTTTCTCAATTTTATTTCTCAAATTGCCTTGATTTAATTTCCAAATTCGACTTAATTTAGAACTCTCATCTATTTTATAACTCGTTATTAAATTGTTTCATGGTTATCGAATAACATAAAACAAGAAACGTTTTATTTTCTAATATTGTTATTATGAATTCTCAAGAAAATTATTATTACAATAATAAAGTTCTTTAATTCACAAAATCAATAATTAATGAATAACACATTATTCATTAATTCGCTTGGAAAATAAATTTCTCTATACAAATCACAATTTGTATTTTATGAGTAAATCAATTTATTGCGTTCAATTAATCTCTTCTAAATGTGCATCATTGAGACCTTATGGACCCACATGAACGAAGCTTGAGAATAAAGCACAGACTCAATAATTCACAAATTATTTCCGGCTTATAATTCTTAATAATGGTCGACTCCACTAAAGGACCAATATTGAAAATCTCTAAGTTCATGCGCGCATATTTTTCCGTTTGAAGTCACAGAACTTTTCTGTACTCGATCCACGGTGTACTTTACCAAAATACCCTTCGTGTGTATCAGTAAGTCCGGGGAATGTAAAATTACCGTTTTACCCCTAGAGTTATTATTTCACTAACTCGTTTGTTACTTGTGAATGAGAAAAAACATAAAGTGAGACGTCAATACATGTCACATGTTTTAATCAAGGAATCTCATATTCAATGATTATCTGGCCAGATTAATTCATTCACTATCTCGTAACAAACCATAGTGTGATACAATGACTTTCATTATGTGTACACGAATTCCATATCTGTGAATCACATAATCCAACACTACAACATTATGTCACCAACCGTCGGGTCAGATGCAGCCATTACACGGCCATCGCCCATTGACAAATCAAATGACATAAAGTGTAGTATCGACTATGCACTCACCTCAGGATTAAGGTAGTTATCGAAGTACCCCTCGTATGTGATCTTGGAGCTTCTGGATTAAACGGTTTTATATCGAGCTTCCATAGAATCACTAGGTCTTGTTCAATATCTTCTATAAGATATCAAGAATGAAATCATAGAGTCACAACTTTCTATATCACATGATAAGATATCATGATTCATTCAAACAATCGTTAATTAGACTCGAATGCTCAATCGGTCTTAAGATTGTGAACAAATGGTTTAAACTAGTCACAAGGGGTTATCATGTCAAATCTGTATTTAACACCCTTTTCGTTGATGACAGTTTCAGAGCGTAGTATACATACATAAACACAAACTATATGAAAAGAAAGCTTATTTATTAATATTAATGTTTCAGCAAAATATTACAAATAATAAATAAAATGTCTAATATTCTCCTTTGTGGGCACCAATCCAAACATCTTCATCATGGTTTCCTGATTCAGAAGTTGGAATTTGACTTGTACTATAAACAACATTTGGCTCAACACTGTTTTGCTCACAAACATCTGTGAGTGAGTCTTTATAATGAACCCGGTCAGTTTCAGTTACTGGCATTATTGACATATCAACATCAACAAATATTGTGTGTTCATTCCTTGAATTACCTAAAACTGAAAAAAATAGTTCATGAAAAATGACATATCTAGATAGGAAAATTTCATGAGTATTTAGGTCAATTCATTTATATCATTTGACTCCATTAGGATATCCAATGAAGGCACATTTTTGAGCTCTTGAGTCAAATTTTGATCTATTTTGTTTCATTGTAGAGGCAAATGAGTAGGTATCCAAAAACTCTTAAATAATGTAGTAAAAAAAATTATTGTGTAGGACTTCATAAGGACTTTTATTCTCAAGTCTTGGTGTTGGATTTCAGTTAATTGGATACACGGTATATAGTATACATTAAGACCATGATTGAATGGGCAACTCAGATTCAAATACTCAGGATCTACTAACCTTTAATAAATGTTGGTATTTTTTTTCTCAACAATTGCATTTTGTTGTGGTGTGTTCACACATGAAATTGATGTAAGATTTCTTTCGTTTCAAATTTTTTTTTTTTTGGTAAAAAACAGCTCTTTAGCATTGTCAAATATGAAGGTTTTGACTTTGTAATCAAATTGCTTTTCAATCATGTTGATGAACTTTGGTATTGTGAATAGTACATATGACTTTTGTCTTAACAAATACACCCAAGTAAATCTAGTGTAGTCATCTACAATTGTTTAAGAAAAATCTGAAACCATTATGAGAAATTGTCTTAAACAAACTCCATACATCACAATGTATTAATTCTAGAGGACTTTTATTTTAGAAGTTGAATCACTAAAAGCAGCATGTGTTGTTTTGTTTTGCTAAATGAAAAAAGGTACAAGGTAAAGAAAAATTACTATCTTGGATGTGAAGAACATCCTTAAGCGCAATAATTCTTTTATTTGATGGATGGCCGAGGCGATTGTGCTAAGTAGATGTTGAAACTGTGTTGATGTGTTCATTTTTGATGACTTCATCTTGTTGCTTGTCCAATAAATATAGATCTTGTCTACAATTACCCATGCCAATTATCTTACTCGTTTTGGAATCTTATAGAATAAAACCGAAATTAGTGATTAAAACTTTTACATTGTTGTGCTTTGTTAATGCAGTAATTGAAAGCAAACTGAATTTGAATGTGGGGAGAAATAAAACTAGTTTGATTGTAAGGTAAGAATTAATTTTCACTTCTACATATTGATGAACAACAGTGACAACATGGTTGGTAGAATCACAGTAGATTAGTTAATGGTTTTAGAGACATATACATAGACTTTTAATTGCATATGTGCTGGCACTTGAATCTAAAATCCAAAAAAATTCAAATCCATTACTAATTAGTGTAGACTCTATGAGATAGCAAGAACATGCAATTACTAAGTTGAATTAGAACTGGTTGATCCTCTTGTACCGGTGAGTTTGGTTGACAACATATTTATGAGTTGATGGCATTGGTCGTTGGTGGGGGAGTTGATTGATGCACTTTTTCCATCATTCTTGATGTGTGTCGCTAAGTTTTGAGTCTTTAATTTTGGTGTATAACATGGAGGATAACTGTGTATGTTGAAGCATTTTTTCACTATGTGGCCTTGCATTTTACAATGCGTGCATTAAGGTCTATCTTTCTTGGTAGACTTCTTGCCATTTGAGTCGTCTTTGACTGCAATTGACATGACATTGGACTTGTATGTGCTTGTTGATTATGATCTCGCTGCTTAATGATCTTCTTCATTAGTCAACAATGAGAATACTTTATTCATCGGTGGTATGGGATCCTTGAGGAGAACTTGACTCCTCGTGCACAAATAGGTCTCATTCAATCCCATGAGAAAGATCATCACGAATACGGGTTATTTGAACTTCGCATATTTGTTGCAGCTCCGCAGATGCAGCGAGCACGGGAACACTTCTGCTAGATCTTCAATTTGCGTTCTGATCACACGTACAATGCTCGATTCTTACGCTCTTGTTTCTTGTTGATCTACAATCTTGGAAGGTAAAAACGCTTATTCCAACAAAAAATAAAGTACAACAATAAATAAGTAACTAAATTTCTCGCTAAGTAACTACTAACTAATTACAATTTAACTAATTTGAATCTGGTTCTCATTAATGAATAAAAAAACACGAACTGATACTTGTAGCATTTTGTGTACAGAAGAAGTAAATATTTCTACATTACTATCAAAAGTTGATTTATGTCAATATAATGCTAATATGTGGATACTATTCATTTGTAGAATACTTCGACAGCTGCTAAACTTAGAGGGAAATTGCGAGCATTAAATGTGTCTTCTGCAAAACAATTTTAACTTTAAAGATGCAAATTATTTCTTCCAATGTTGACAGTATATACTGTTGTAAAATAGTAAAACAACAATCTTGAAGTAAAAGGCATATGAGTCACAACATGCCTTCCAATCATTTCATTGGACAATGCATTCTTGAAGACAAAATATGGTGAACAGCTACTCTGCGCTATTGTAATGGATGCAAATATTGGAATTGTTTTATGGTTAAGAATAATATAACGTTTCCTAAGTGACATTATATAAAAAATTATATGTAGAACAATTTTACAATCTAGAAAAAGTACATGAACATGTAATCAATTAAAATTAAACTACAATATTTTATTTAATCGGTACCAACCTTTGAATCTTGAAGCCTTCATCTCCCTTTGCAACAAGTCTTCTTTGCATATTCTTAAATTTGAGCAAACACGATAGTTTCTATCACTATAGTATAATAAGTGTTTGTTAGATTTAGTGTGGGCACTATTAATCACCTTGACTCTAGAACTAGTTTTCGAGTCAAAGAGTTAATGCAAACTCTAGGTCTAATGAGAACTTAGATTCTGAAACAAACGAGAGAGAGAGAGAGAGAGAGAGAGAGAGAGAGATGTTCGGCCTAGTCTAGAGAAAGAAGGCTATGTGGCTTTGTATTGGTGTGTCTCACATTCACAATACGGGGTGGTATTTACAAAAGAATGAGTTTACCTAAATCAAATCAATAAATATTATCTCGTATTCATTTGTATGGTATTTCTTTCCCATTCTTATCAAATCGAAATTAAGATAATATATCTCCTTCAGTGCATACACATGGTTGTCATATTGTTGCCCAAATCACCATGATTTGCTTCCTCTTTTTCTTATTTGGTTGATATATTCATATATCAGTGCTTCCATATGATACATTTCAAATTCTTTCTCATGAGCATGATGTGATGATGTACAAAATCTTATTTTGACATTCACATAATCGTTTGTTTCAAATGGACAAAAATACTTTTAGCCAACTTTGGAAAATTATCTAGTTCAACTTGAATTTGTTTTAACTTAGCTCAATAACAAAACTTCACAAATATTTTCCAAGTTCCAATTTATTTGTCAACTGACTACACTAAAAAGTTGACGTTGAAAATTTCTCAGTTTGAATATTATCCACTCATAATTCAGATTTGGTACACACGCGTCACTTTCGCCGTAGGCTATGTCAGCCAATTCATGGAGTCACCCACCGCTGAACACTGGAGCACTGTCAAGCACATATTGAGGTAAATCTCCGGTACATTGAGCTATGGATGTCGCTATGTCAGAGACATTACAAAGGAGGTCAAGCTTGTCAGGTATAATGACGTCGACGTGGCCGGTGACATTCACAATAGAAAAAGCACCACCGACGTGGTGTTTTTTCTCGGGGGAAGCTCGGTGAGCTGGCAATCACAGAAACAAAAGGTGGTTGCATTATCGTAGGCGGAGTCTATTGCTGCAACCAGGGCTGCGTGCCAAGGCGTTTGGCTTGCAAAACTGCTGAGATTTGCTCGGAAATGAAACCCACACTGCTACTCTCCTTGTGGACAACAACTCAGTTATCCAGTTATGCAAGAATCCGGTATTCCATGACCGAATTAAGCACATCGAGACACCATACCATTTCATCAGGCAGTGCGTCGAAGACGGGAAGATCGTCGTCGATTACATCAACACCGACGAACAACTAGCGGACATATTGACAAAAGCGCTTGGGTAGGTCCAATTCCAGAGTCGGCGTACGAAGCTTAGTGCCGTCAATACCTAAAGCAATTAGATTAGGGGGAGTTTGTTAGTTAATTAATTGCTTTAGTTATTTTCCATAAATTAATTATTTTAGTTTTTGAACTTTTCTTAAGAAAGTCACATTCATTCCGTCCTTATAGAATGTAGTGAATTAGAAGTGGATTAGTCATATGTATACAAAATGGGATCGTGGAGTTAGTGTGTTTAAGAACTAGTTTTCTGCTTATTTATATAACTGTTAATCTGTAATTTCAAAACAATGCACTTAAAACAAATCAATTTGTGTTCTCATTACTACTGCATCTCTATTTATTTTTTATCAATCGTGTAATTTTTTAGTTAGGTTGAACAATACTCAAATTTGAGTGAATATTTAAAACGAGTTGGAGCACTTATATTAAAAAAAATATCTCATACTTATCCAAATGAAGGTGAATCGGAGATGTTCTAATAAATTCGAAATGAAGTTAAATAATAATCTGGTGTTACTCACCTCCATACTAAACAAAATGGTAAATTTAATCATTTCCAAACCTTTACGCTAACTCGCTCTGCCCCACTCATCTTCGTCTTCTTTTATTTCGTTTTCGTTGGCGATACATCAAAAGACCGCAACTCTCTCTCTCTCTCGTGCATCTAGGTTCACGACCGGTCATCGATTAGCAATGGGACAGGTCCTGGACAGACTTCAAGGCACATCATCTATATCTTTTGTTTTCGTTTCCGTTTCCGTTTCCGTTTCCCTTATTTCCTTTAGTTTCTGTTATTCTTTCTAGAAGAGGAGTTCGTGCGACTACGCTGTCGAATTAGAAATGACTTCTGCTTGTTTATGATCTTATTTTCTTCTATTTCTTTGCTGAATCACAAACTAACAATACCGGTGCTTGTCGAATTCCCATAATAATATGTATGGCTACAAGGTTTAATGTTATTTTACTTGATTCCCTGCGCAGGCAAGGAATGGAAGCAAAGACAAATAAGGAAAATAAGTGATAAGGTTTTCGATCGCCTCCTGGATCATCAGACAAGCGAGGCTGGATTGGCATTTGAAAAGCTATACATCGCTGTCCTTCTCGTCTACAAGTGAGAAGACTGTACTATTTCGTCTTTCCCCTTTCAGGACCTTAAAAGTCTTTAAATGTGATGATAGAACATTTAACCCTGCAGCGATATGAATAAGCATTTACCTGGACCTCATTTTGACCCTCCATCCAAAGAAGAAGTCAGAACGTTGATTCAGGTAAATCTTATAACCCTGTTACCGGGTGCATAAAAATTGGAACTATGGCGTCCGAAGAATTGTTCTCGACTAAATTTGAGATTAAATCCACACCAAAGTCAATAAACGATTACCAGATAAACTTAAGAGTACGATTCAGCTTCGCGTTTTGGTTTTAGAATGGAGTTTTCATATTAAAACATCTCCCTTATAAATATATTAATGTATTTATATAAATACACCCTGAACTTATATGGAAGCTTGATTGTTTTAAGCTACCACGTAGAAATGATTGCTGATGTAGGTGGAAAAGAGAAAAGTAAAAGCCGATTATGTCAAGTATTTTAAGCTTTAGCTTACCAAACAGTAATTCGTTATTCAATGTTAGCTGGAATTGTCAATGAAGTTTCTTTCAATCCTACATCAAAGTTAAGTTTTTGTGCAGTTGTATCTTAACCCTCAACTGTCAACATAAAGATATAGTCCAAGTATGTACTGAAAAATCTTAACACTACCAGAACCTGCCACCAAGCGTCCAATGTCTTGTGTCATTACTGAGATCTGGCAGTTTTCGGTAATTTTTGCAACAATCTGAAATAGCAGATAAATTTACCAAATTTTATTGACCTTTCTAAATATTGAAATATACATTGAAAATCGGAAAAAGATTCAGAAATTCTGGCGAAAATGTCGAATCTGTATTTGAAATTTCTCTAGAATACCCATAAGCCTCATCATTGACAATGGGCCCTTAAATCATTGGTTATAATAATTGCTTTGTGTAGGAATGTGACATGAACCTGGACGGTGAACTCGACCGTGAAGAATTTGTGAAGTTCATAAAGCAGCTAACCGCTGGAGCAATGTCGGTTGTGAGTCAGGGACTGATCATCACATTGGTGGTGGCTCCGACGGTGGCGGTGGCCACAAAGAGGGCAACTGAAGGCGTTCCCGGCGTCGGAAAAGTTGTTCAGAAAGTACCCACTTCAATCTATGCCTCCATAGTCACTCTCGTAATTGTGCTCATTCAGAAATCACACCTCGAGTCATCTCACTAAATCTGTGTATTACTATATCACGATGTATAAATAGGGTTTAAACTCTGTTACATTCGCTGTATATTCAAGCACCATACGGCTCTCCTCAATAGTGTTTTCTGTATTGTATTAAATAATACAACGACTTCGTTGCAATTGCTGCTCATTTTCGCCCTTATGCTTATTCTTTATTCTTCAGTTTTATAGTGGATGCTGGTCCCCGAAATGCAAATGATCCAAAATGTCGTATAGCTCGTTTAAAGCTTGGTAAAATTTCTGAAATTCCAGCAGAGTATCTTGAAGTTCGAAATCCGCTCTGTATATTTTGGGGCAACTTATATTTTGTAGTATAAAAACCTGCAAGACCAACAAAATTTTTAACATTCCGGATAATTTACAAATCTATTTGCATTAGCAGTTGACATTTTAAGCAAAATGGAATTGCCTGCTGTTGACAACTGTCATTTTCTTTTATCTAATTATTCCTACTCTTTATCCTCGATATCTTCACACCTCATCTTCTCTCTTGCTAACTTTCACCTCATTTTGTTGCTTCCTCATTTAAACAAGTTACTAAGGTCTTATAAATATAAACTAGATGATAGAGTTTGATTGCGAAACTAGCTGAGGTAAAAAGGCTGCTTGCAAGTATTCCGAATTCTTTCCCTGACTAGCTTTGAAGAATCATACAAAAGATGCTCATACTAACATCAGAGGCTTGCAATTATAATTCTATTAACTAAATCCTGTAGAATCGTACGGAAAAATAAACCAACAATGCGGCATAACTTGTGCCTAATTCAAGTTCACATAGAAATTATTACAATAGCAACATTCACATAATCTTTTTTTTTTCTTCCTTGCAGTAAATATCAAGCATTAAGTTGCTTTAGTCGAGATTTGGCCTGATCCAATAGTTCTGCCACAAACACCCAACATGAGAAAATGGATCAATATAAAACGACAGAGTAAGGGGAGAGAAACACATCTCTTACTTTGCTCGGACGCTGTTGCTTTCTGTGTGGTTGTACGGAAATACAAGTTTCCATTCTTTTGATACACACCCTAACATTCATAATTGTGAACAAGTCATTCAACTTACTGAGAGTGACGCTGAGTGAAGCAAGGTGTCGTAGTACAAAAGGGTTTGAAAAACAAGAATGATATAATACCCGTGAGGAAGAAAGAGAGCTAAGCTCGGCCAAAGCAGTTTCGTGGGATCTTATTTCCCGGACTACCTCCTCTTTCTGCCGTAACTCGCCAATGGATTCTCTGCTGCTCGCTGCAGAGGAAGCCATGCGTCTCTGAAACTGAGAGATCAACGACGACGGATATGCTATTACAGAAGCAGATAAATATTTCAATATTTCTGAGCCCAATTCATAATTTTGCAGTTGAATGATTATCCACACGTTCTCGTCCTAGGAAATTAGGACTTTTACCTTTCTCTTTTTCTTTTCGGGCCCTGGACTTGAACGTGTTTCCGAGCCTGCGAATAAAACCTGCGCCATCAAAATCTAAAACTTGGAAAGGAATAAAGAAAAAATTACCGATAATCAAAGGCGCTTCCAGAACTCAAGCAACTGAAATCGTACTGGTCCTGCTCTCCTCGCTGCCGAATACGAATTGAGAGAGCAAAAAGAAAGAAACAAATAAAGTAAAAAGGGTATATTCCGGGATATGTTTTATGAGTTTGTATTGAGAAATTTCATATGAAACTACAAACAATTAAAATATCCACAATAAATCCCTATTATTCAAAATATCCAAAAATGAACTTTAGCCACTAAAATGGACAAAAATACCCTTCTTCCTCATTCTCTTCACTTTCTCTCTTCCCTTCTCTTCCCTCTCTTCTCTTTCTCGGCCGAAATCCATAGAGACCCATTTCAAATTTTTTTTTTTCTTCAAATCAATCTTCACAAGTGCAAAAGTAAAGGTCCACGATAGAAATAGTCTCAAAACAAATGTCTTCGAGCTCGGAAACTCATTTCGTTGGAGGGGGAGACGGCCGGAACACTCAAGAGAGCTCACAAGAGAAAAAATCTCAAAAAAAGGTATGATTTATGGTTTTTGTTGTTTGAAATCGATAGAAATTAGTTTGTATAGTGTTTTCGACGGTAATGTAGGTTAAATCGGATTGATTTGGGAAGATTTGAGATAGGATTGAGATTTTAGGGTTTAAGGTTTCTGGGAAAACGATGAACACCATCGTAGAGGCCATCGTACGATAACGTACGATACCATACGATACCGTACGATGGACGTACGATACCGTACGATATCGTACGATGGCCTTCGAGGCACCATCGTACGATATCGCACGATATCGTAAGATATTGTACGATATCGTGCGATTGTTGCTATTTTTTGCTCGATTTGTGTATTGTTATCTTATTTTTTTGTGTTTTTTGTAGGACTACTTGAAATTTCTCATTAACGAGACTTTCTCGGGACGTATCACGTATGGTGGATCCGCCGTGTTGAAAAATGTGAAGAATAGGTTCGAAGAAATGAAACTTACCGAGCAACTACGAGGGACGGTCTTCGAGCAATTCTTCTTCGATAATAGCGAATTGAATTTCGCACCCGTTCTTGTGCACGCACTTTTTGAGAGAAAGGTCGAGTCAATCAAGTACGGAGAGATTCAATTCGGACTTGGAGGAAAGAGGGTTCGATTCGGCCGTCTCGAATATGCCTTAATATCGGGTTTAGACTACACCGACGGTCCGACAAAAGACGAGAAGGACAAACGATCCTCTAGAAGGCTCATTGATGAGTACTTGAACGGGACAAGCAACATCAAGTTCAGTGCACTCATCGGTTTCTGGAATGCGTGCAAGAACCCCGTAGACGTTTACAAGCTCGGTTTGTGCGTCTTCGTTCTCGGATATCTACTGGGACAACCGGCGAACAAAGTTATCGAGCCGAGGTGGCAACCATTCGTGCAATACGTAGAAGATCTCCCTTTCTTCTACAGTTTGCCGTGGGGGAACATGAGTTGGGCCGAGACGTTTCAATCGCTCTCGGTCGACTTGAAGCATCACCTCGAGGGTCTCGAGACGAAGTTGAAGAAGAAACCCGACGTTCTACAAAAGGAGGCAAAGTACACATTGTCTGGGAATCTTCACGCCTTTCAATATTGGGCGTACGAGGCGATCCCGGAGATTGGGCAAGCCTTCGGAACAAGCAGTGGAAATCGATTGCCGAGGATGCATTCGTGGTCGGGCACCGTCGTTGTTCTTAGGAAGGACGTCGAGAAGATTCTGAAGAAGAAATCGGTAAGTTTTATTGATTTTCCATATTTTTCTTTAATTGAGATTGATTTTTAATAAATCATAACATTTTTCAATGTTTTCAGCTAAGCGTCCTTCAAATGCTTCGACCTAGACCGGCAGAGAAAGGGTTCTTCGATATTCTCGAAGACCAGACGAAGAAATGTCTATATCCAATAGACATCGAAGGAGTCAATGCGGCGGAGCCAAGGAACGTTGATGAAGAAATCAACATCGTTGGTTCAGCCGCGGAGGAAGCCGACTTCCTCGGCCACGACGAGGAAGAGGACGATGATGAGGAGTATATCTCTGATACTCCTCGAATGCGTCCGACGAAGGAGTCAAAAACTCGAACTCCTCGTCCCGATGCTCGACCTCCTCGTCCCGATGCTCGACCTCCTCGTCCCGATTCTCCTCGCCCAAGAACTTCGCCTCCTCCACAAGGTCCTCGTGGTTCCGAGCCAAGCGATGATGACCCAACTGTCATAACGGTGGGAATGTGGAACGAGCTTCGTCAAGGAATAGGATACATACTCCAGACGATGGCTACCCTAGGACGAGGGATGAACGTAGTTAACAGTCGAGTTGAGCGCATACGCAACAGTCAGGTAATAAGGTCGTTTGAAAGTTATAAAATTTTATTCAAAGTATAACTAACAATTTTTACAGATTCGTACATGGACGCGTCTGAATCACGTATTCCGTGACGTTACGGGGATGCCAGGTGGACCCATTCCTACCACGCAAGCGCGTGGTCCTGATACGCAAAAGCAAAGCAAGAGGAAGGCGAAGAATGCTAAACAAGCAGAGCAGTCGGAGCCCCCGACGGATGCTCCTCCTCATCCTCCTACACCTCCATCGCCTTTTACGCCCCAGAGCAGTCGGAGCCCTTCACCTGAAATCCCGGATAAACAAGCAGGGTTATTCAAAAGACGACCGACGCAACAGGATGAGAAGTTAAAGGGCCATGCCTTTGAGAGACCGTCAAAGCGTCAACGGAGCGAGCCACCCGAATCTCCAGCGAAGGCACCACCTCAGAAATCGAATAGGTGGGACGACTACACCTACCCGACGAAGCGCAAGTACACAACACGTAGAAGAACTTCTTTCAAGCCGGTTAAGGAGCCTAACCGAAAAGACTTTACCGAGATGATGTTGTGGGTGAAGACGGGGAAGTACTATGGCCGCTTTATGCCGAACGTTCGGTTAGTGGCGAGAGAAGTGGGTCAAAAGTTCTTTGACCCCATTGTCGGCGTAGGAGTTTGGCTGACAGATGAGGTACACTGCATTTTAATTGTTCAACTATTAGAAATTTTATATTAATTATATGTTTGTATTGTAGCATATCGACGCAATCCTTCATATGTTGAGGACTCGACAACATGAACTCAGTGGTTATCGGCAGGATGTCCGCATTATGGACACTGTATGGGTTCAGAACGTCTTCGGGAGGTACAAGCAAGAGCAGGCAAACATAGAGAAGGCGAAAGAGTTGGGGACTGAACCCGAGAGAGTTGATTGGGATCAGAGATCCGTCATTACGCCGATGACGGGATACCGAGACATCAAAATCAAATCGTGGAAGGGTGCTAAGGAGATCCTACTGGTCGTCAACTTCAAGAATGTCCACTGGTTCACATTTCAAGTTGATTTGATGGAGTGGACGATCACAGTTCTTGATTGTCAGCGGGTACTAGTGGAGCAGGAGCAGCATTCAGCAGACTTCATGGAGTTCATGCACGTAAGTTTAAATAGATACTCTTTAAACTCCTACAATATTTATATATAAATTTGTAATTACTTAACATTTTTTGGAATACTATAGGATTGGAGTCGCGCATTGCCACGAGTAATGAATTTGAGTGGCCTGTTCAACAACCACCCGAAAATGTATCACCCTCTCTCAGCAGGTCGACCGACGCTTCATGAGTTCACATGGTTGATTGACCAAAATGTCCCTCAATCAAGATTAAGGTAAACGTTTTAATTATATTTTTAAATGTTAAAATTAAGTTGTTGACAAATTCTTATGTATCTTATGTATCTTATGTATCGTTATTGTAGCGGTGATTGTGGGATATTCGCCGTCAAATACGTTGAGCATCTTCTTGTTGGAATTCCCTTTGATACACTCATAACGGAGAACATGAAGATATTCAGACAGAAGTGGGCGGTTGACTTGTTCTTAGATAGAATAACCCGATAATTGTTTTTATATTTAAACACTTTCTGATTGTGTATAAATTTTGTTTTTAAATTTGACACTTTTTGATTGTGTATAATTTTGGTCATTAAAAAAGAGTTCAACGTCATTCAATATAATTCAAAAGAGTTCAACGTCATTAAAAAAGAGTTCAACGTCATTCAATATAATTCAAAAAAGTTCAACGTCATTAAAAAAGAGTTCAACGTCATTCAATATAATTCAAAAAAGTTCAACGTCATTAAAAAAGAGTTTAACATAATTCAATATATTTCAAAAGAGTTCAACGTCATTAAAAAAGAGTTCAACGTCATTCAATATAATTCAAAAGAGTTCAACGTCATTAAAAAAGAGTTCAACGTCATTAAAAAAGAGTTCAACGTCATTCAATATAATTCAAAAGAGTTCAACGTCATTAAAAAAGAGTTCAACGTCATCAAAAAAGAGTTCAACGTCATTCAATATAATTCAAAAAAGTTCAATATAATTCAAAAAAGAGTTCAACGTCATTCAATATAATTCAAAAAAGTTCAACGTCATTAAAAAAGAGTTTAACATAATTCAATATAATTCAAAAGAGTTCAACGTCATTAAAAAAGAGTTCAACGTCATTAAAAAAGAGTTCAACGTCATTCAATATAATTCAAAAGAGTTCAACGTCATTAAAAAAGAGTTCAACGTCATTAAAAAAGAGTTCAACGTCATTAAAAAAGAGTTCAACGTCATTAAAAAAGAGTTCAACGTCATTCAATATAATTCAAAAGAGTTCAACGTCATTAAAAAAAAGTTCAACGTCATCAAAAAAGAGTTCAACGTCATTCAATATAATTCAAAAAAGTTCAACGTCATTAAAAAAGAGTTCAACGTCATTCAATATAATTCAAAAGAGTTCAACGTCAGGCTCACTCTCGCCATGTGCAAGTCTTTCTATTGTGACCTAAACCACCGCATTTTCCGCATTTTCGTCTTACAACTACCTTTTCACCTTGAGATGGATATCGGTTTACCCTTCGCCTTCCTTGTTTACTTTTTCTTGGACGACCGGCTTGTTTCTTTTCAACGGGAACCAATACTTTCATATGCTTTATATCTTCTGGAACATCCCATTGTTCTTCACTCCCAACTGGATAAACGGCGTCTTTATACTGTTCGATCCACGTTTTCTTTACATAGAAAGGACTACATAAAGAGTATACGTCCACAGAACGATGTTGAGCTGATGCAATGGCATGTTCGCAAGGGATACCTAGAAGTTGAGGAATTCCACAAGTGCAAGTATGTTGTTGCAAGTTTACATCATGCTCACCCCCACTGTCTTTTACGTGACATTCGTACAACCCAAGCCCGTACGCGTGTACAAATTGTGCTTTATTGTTCATATTCTCAAAGTCAGCTTGCCACCTTGGTGTAAGTTTCGTGTTTAACTTATGTGCAATGTCTTCTCGTTTGAAGAACCAATTCTGTAGTGTGAATCTTATGAACTCAAGAAGCGTCGTTATCGGGAATGACCTCGCATGCCTTGTTTTAGCGTTAAAACTTTCGGCGTTGTTACTCGTCATAATATCATACCTGCCAAAAATAACAATTAAGTTGTTATGAAATGAATATTTGATTACACGTTATTTAATTTTACCTTTTTCCAGGAAAGAACGGTCTTGCCCAACGATCAAACCCGATGTCTTCAAGATATTTTGCCATCTCGATATCTTTTTGCCTCAACTGCCTGAAGTGTGCTTCGAATGACGTCTTATTGAAACAATAAGCAGCTTCGTACAATTCACCGCGACAATGATCTGTCTTAAACTTATGTTGAACGTTAAGCTGCATATGATGGTAACAATAACCATGAGGTATTCCCGGAAATGCAACTTCGACACCATGACTGATACTAACATGTCGATCGGATATGAATGCCAAATCAGGTACGTCTTCACCAATAACTTCTTTCAACTTCAACAAAAACCACGTCCATGATTCGTGACACTCACTGTCGACAACGCCAAAAGCGATTGGATACAAATGTGAATTCGCATCCAATGCAATCGCTACAAGCAACTGTCCCCCGTATTTAGTCTTCAAAAATGAACCATCCAAAGATATGACCGGTCTACAATACTTAAATCCTCGAAGACATGCTCCAATGGCAAAAAATGCATATTTGAATTTGTCGCCATTTCTCACAAAATCAGTAACCGTGCCTGGGTTTTTTTGCTTCAACATGTACAACCAAGAAGGTAGTTTCTGATACGAATGTTCATGTGTACCACGAACGAGTCCAATAGCTACTTCTTTAGATCTCCACGCCTTCAAATACGATATGTCTAAACCCCATCTTGTCTTCACTTCTTCTCTAACGTTATGTGCTGAATAATCGGCCATTGAGTTGATGGAATATTTGTCTTTAAACACGTGTCCAATAACCCACGGTGCAGGTCCTCGTTGACCTTCTGCTCGAACAACACGCGAGCACGAGTGAGCTTTTTCGAAAGCCACAACTTCCCATATTCCTGACCACTGAACGACGCCCCGGAGTTTCCACGTACAACTCTCATCTTTGCAAAGAACGTACCACCTTTTTTTCGATGATGATTTAACTCGAAACTCAAAATTATTTTTCATGGCGTATAGGTGCACGTGTGTCTTCATTTCTGATTTGTTCTCAAACTGTTTTCCCAAATACAAGTCTTCTGAGCTGCCTATTATATTAAACGATAAACGGTTAAGTTCAAAACATAAATAAATTATACATGAACTTTAAAAGAATTACCTGTAGAGGATTGAGTCGGGCCTTCAAAATATTCTATCTCCTTAACCAATTGTTCTTGCGTGAATTGAGGATCTTTCCAAGTATAAGTTCCCGAAAATCCTCCACAAGGATTAACTTCGGGATGATACTCACCAGAAGGAACTTCGTAGTTCTCAAAAAGGTGATCGTACTCTTCATCATTCACAAACTCTTCAAAATCTTCACCGTCTTGAACGTCATTATCGTCATCATCATCTTCGTTTTCTTCAAAGTCTTCAAAATCTACGTCAAAGGGATCTCTATCTCGCCTATACATTTCATCTTCGCCGCTCTTGTCTGCTGAAAATTCATCCTCGGCAACCGAACGTTCATCATTTCGTTTTGGATTACTTTGTGAGACTTCAATTGCGAGAGGATAATGTTGTCTTCTGCCTTCAATGCAAGAAACCTTCAACACCTGTTTTCCTTTTCGCTTAGGATCCAAATCGTTAGCAATTGGTGACATTATTCGTTTTGGTTCAAAACTAACGCAAATAGGAAATTTAGTCCAATAGTCGTTGTTCATATAATATGCGACATCATCATCTGACACCAAGACTGCTGGCGCCAACACAATGTCACCCACAGTGTACGGGACTTCAATTTTTAAGTCATACGCCATCTTATCCATCTTGGAAATTTGGTAAATCATATGGACCAACTCATCATATGTTGTTTCTTTTGTAGCGTTCACCGTATACGTACGACCTTTACTAAAATCTCACCTATCTCTTTTTCTCACCCACGTTCCACCAACACTGATGAACACTGCAAACATATTCATAAAAACAGGTCAACAACTACACTTGTCCAAAATTAAACTAAACTTGTCCAAAATTCATCTAAACTTGTCCAAAATTCATCTAAACTTTTCCAAAATTCATCTAAACTTGTCCAAAACCATCAAACCATGTCAAAAAAAATGCCAAAACATGCCAAAAAACTGTCAGAAAAACATCTAAACCTATAAGATGTCGTAGGGCATCGTATGAATTTGCAGGGCATCGTACGATGTCGTAGGGCATCGTATGACCTTGCACGGCATCGTACGATGTCGTACGATATCATACGATGCCCTACGACATCGTACGATGCCGTGCAAGGTCATACGATGCCCTACGACATCGTACGATGCCCTGCAAGGTAACTTATCGTACAATTTTTCCAGTTTTTTGACGAACTTTTACTTTCCCGACCCAAAAATGATTCTAACACCAATAATGACTACAAAAATGATTTAAACAGAGTTAACGAAAAAACATACCCATTATGACGATGATCTTATGTGATTGCAACGTATTTTAAGAGAATTTGAGTGAATTCGAAAGTGAAAATGAGATTGAAATTTGAAATAAACCCTATATATGAGTTGAAGGGTATTTTTGTCCGAATATTGGTCTAAAGTCCATTTTAAGATATTTAACAATTGATGAGTCTAATGTGGATATTTTTAACGTTTTTTGGTCTATATTATGAAATTTCTCTTTGTATTTGAGAAATTTCATTTCATAGAATATTTAAACTTATTATTTGAAAAATATTTAGAAATGAATTTCTGGATCAAAATCCAAAAGAAATAATTTTATATGCAAAACATATAGTTTTTCAAAAAAAGTATTAAAAACAACTCATATTTAATCAAATAAAAATTACAGGACAACACGAATAAAATAAAAATATAATACAAATACAAATAAAAAAAAATTACAACATAACACAATACAATTAAAAAAAAATACAAACATAATTATGCATTTGAATGACTATACTCTTCCCACAAGTGTTCAATCAATGCATTCCGAAGTGCGACGTGTGCATCTCTATCTCTTATTTTTTTTATAACGAGTTACAAATTGTTCGAATTGCGTCTCGCCTTCGCCACCATTTCGACTTCCACAGGTGGCGTTTCTCTCGCGACTTCAATTGGAGCACTAAGATCACGTTCATTCTCTATTATCATGTTATGCATAATTATGTCGAGAGCTTTTAATTACTCTCGAGATGAAAACAAACTCCTTTGTCAAGTTTACATGGAGATTTCTCAAGACCCAATCATCGGTGTATACCAATCATCTGATCATTTTTGGACTCGTGTTGCGGTTGCTTACAACAACGGCAAAAGTCCGGATTCAGAGACGCGTTCAACGAGATCCATACAATGTCGAATTCAAGTGATTGAAAAAGCTACAAGGAAGATGCATGCATGCAGTCGACAAATTGAAAATAGACACCCAAGCGGTGCTTCAACTGAAGATATTGTTAGTACTAGAGTTTATTGTTTTAATACAATTATTTTTTTTACTTAACCATTGTTATATCAAATTTCAGATGGATCAAGCAAAAGTATTGCTCTCACAAGATGAAAAATTCAAGAAAGGTTGGAAGTTTGATCATGTGTGGAACATTATTAAGAATTTTGAAAAATTTCAAGATGGAGCCTCAAGTTCAAGACAAACATCTCGAGGTTCATCTTGCCCACAAGAGTCAGAAAATCCCACTCAGGAATCTGCTAGACATCCATCGCCTCCCGAGCGGCCGATTGGGGTGAAGAAAGCAAAATTAAAAAATAAATTAGATGATGGACTACTGTCTCGAATCAGTGGCATTGATTAAGGAAACAAAGAACTTCTTGAGCAATTGAAGAAGACAAGTGCAATGAGGTAACGCCACTTAGAACTGAAAGAAATTAAGGAAGAAAATAAAATATTGTTAAAGGATTTAAGTGCAATAACAGATCCACAAGTCCGTGCATACGTTCAAACCGAACAAGTAAAAATTATGCAAAAGAGGCTTGAACAACAACAATCACATGCACCACCTCCGACTTTCGATTCTTATTCTTAATATTTTAGCGGTCTCGGGGGATCCGGAACCAATCTTCCAGAATATTAGTTTATCTATTGGAATTTTATTTTGTTGTGTTCTGTGTTTTTATATCTTTTTAGGTTCGTTATTAATTTTCTTTCAAGTTACTAATGTTTATATTCGTGTTTGATATTAAGTTATTAAAATCGTGTTTGGTATTTAAATTTTATGCAATGTACAATCTTTGTTCATTTTAACTTTTGGTTGTTTTTTAAATTATATAAAATCCTAAATATTAATAATTTATATAAGTTTAAGGATAAATATTAAGCAATTATATAAAATTTGGGTCATTAAATAAATTATAAAAACGAAAAGATTAAAAAAAATAACAGATGCACAATGTGCGCTAGAAATAGCGCAACACTGTATAGCGTCAATGTTAAAGTTCTATAGGGGATATTAAAAGGTATATTAGTTATTTTAGAGTCCCAATGGAGATGGTCTAAGTAGCACAACAAATTTTTAAAGCAAAAGTATCCACACGACTCCGTAACAAGTTCGCTGTATCTAGCCTATCAATATATTATAGCAAAATCAATTCATGAACATTAGAAACCTAATACTTTGAAATTCAAAATCGTGCAAACCATAGATAATCCGAAACATGCATTAAACACAAAATTGAATTGAGTAAAGCAGTCAAAATAATAATTCAACAATAGGAATATAAAGAATTCATCCCATTTTATGTAATCATTGTGCCATAGCCGTTCGAGAAATCTAGTGCAGCATAAAAAAAGAAAAAAAATAAACAAAGTGGGGCACACAGTGTGCGGTAGTGTAATCTGCGATTGCGTGGCCTGCACATTACTCTCAGCCAAAATGTTAGGTCTTCTCGATTCACTAAGCGCCTTCTAAACAAGATCCCGCGGCGCGGCCATGTGCATCATTGTTGTTTTTGAAGTCCGCTTGGTTTGATTTCTTTCTGAAATGCTCGTTTGCCTTTGATCAAGTTGTAAGAAGTAATAAAAGCCCTTTGACATGTAAAACCTCAAACCCATCATAAAACATAAAAACTACTCAAGAAGTTGTTAAATTAATAAAGTAGAGAAATGAGAGTTTAACGCGTACGACACACACCAATCAAATACCCCAAACCGGTCATACTCATCTGGAGTTATGGTGAGAGTCGCAATTCAAGAAGGTGCGTTGAAAATGGAGAGATATCATAGTCAAACGCTCAATAGCACTATGAAATTGAGTTGTGTTTAGCGTATTAAAGGAGAAGTCCTCGGGGTGATGACCTCTCGCGATGAGAGTGCCTTGTGTTGAAATCTTCCTGAAAATGATGGACAGGCGGCGTGTCCCTAGGCCCGCCTTGAGAAGATTTGAGGCCTAAAACAAAAAAAAAATCATTAGGCTTTCTTTAATACCAATTTATATATTTAATCTTAAAAAAATATCTTAAATTTTGGGTATTTTTTATATTTATGCTTAAACCTCGGCCATTTAAACTTGATAAAAGGTCAAATAAAGTGTAAAATTACTATTAGAGTCAACATCTAGTGTCACATTTTGCAGTTTATTTGGTTGGTATTTTGGTGTATCTTGTTTTAAATGTCTTTTTCTAGTGATTATAATTAAAAGAATTATTAGGATCAATTTTGTGACTTAGTCTAAAGCAAAGTAGTTTATTGATATAATTAAGTTGTGTACTTTTCTTTTGGTTATTTTTTTTAACATTAACCTACAGTTCAAAGAGCAAATTATAATTTAAGCGGCCAATTGAAAGTTTCAGAAAAAAGAGAGCACATATTACACTCACAATATGTGCGTGCATTCATTTCATACCAACACTCCAACTATACAACCACGCCTTCATCATCATTGATGACCTTAGTCATCGGTGAAGATTGACCCACGTACCCACACTCGGAACCCCATTGCGGACCACGAACAGCATATAATACCCCGGTGGCGCGATCGCTGCGCTCGATGGCCCAACCACGCTCGCACTGTGAACGAAGGGCAAGATCAACCGCGAAACCCCGGCCAATCTCATCACCACCATCCTCTGATTCATTCCAAACGAATGCGTCGAAAACGCCGGCGATATCAGCCCGAACGACACACCGTCCAGCCCGGCGGCCGCAAAAGTCACGGAGAACGGCCTCCCGTATGCCAAGTCCGTCGGAACTGCCAGAACTCTCGGCCGCATCACCGCCATGTACGGCGGCGAAAACGCCTCGAGGCTGACGTCTGTTGGGAAATCGACGCCGGTGAAGTTGTAGTACACGTGAGGGTTGCTTCCCCCAACGAGGACCCTCCCGTCTGGAATCAGCACCGCCGCAGAGTGGTACAGCCTAGGCCTCGACGCCGGCGCCATGAAGGAAAATCTCCGTCCCGGACCTCCGACGGGACTGTACAGAACCGGCGTCGTGACCGGGTCCCGCGCCGCCTCCCACCCGGCCGTCCCGCGAGCCGCACCGTTCAGGATCGCCACGTCGCCGGACGGCAAAATGACCATATCGCCCATGACTCTCTCCATCGGCATGTCCTCCATAGCCCAGCTGGGGCTCGGGTCGCTCACTCTGATCCTCCCACATGAGGCGAGAGCTTCGGCAAAAAACGTCCCGTTCATGGCCGCTTGGTGCGTCCCCCTGGGTGCACCACCACAGATCATGATCTCAGCCTCGACCACACGGTTCTCGTCCAGCGGAAGCAGAACCGACGATCCCGAGCTGGGGTAGTTCCTCGGGTCTCCGCCGGGGATCGGAGGAAACTCCCTAACCACACGGTTCTCGTTGTAGTCAAACGACATGGACCGCGTGTTGGCAAAGACGAAGAGATTCCCGTCGGGCAACAAGTGGAGGAAAGGATACAGATTGTTTTCGTCTGAGTCAATGGTGTCCCTCAGAAACTCCATCCACAAGAGATTATTAGTCCCAGTACTCTCTGGCGAGCCTCTGGGGAAGAACTCGTAGTTGAACTGCCGTCTTCCTCCAATGACGATGACCCGACCGTCCGGCAATATTTGGTTCGAGGCGTACCATCTCCGCTGGGCCAAATAGTTGGGAGTCTCGATCCAGTCGCACCTCTGGTCGCCGCCGCGGGCGTTGCACGGAGTGAAGGCGCGGATGACGTGGTCGCCGTCGTTAAAGCCGCCGGTCTGGATCAGGGTTCCGTTGGGAAGGACGGCGCCGGAGGAGCACCACGAGTCTGTGAGGAGAGTCAGGGCTCGGAACGAGTTCGTGGTTGGGTCGAAGAGGACGGAGTGGGCGGTGCAGTCCGTCTGGAGAGCGGTGTCTGTGGGGTCCACGCGGCACCGACCGCCGGCGAGTGGGACCAGCGACGGCCCAAAGTCGGTGCGGTCAAATATCACAACTGTGTTGTCGTGAAGGACCTGCATGTGCATGGCCGATATTCCTATGTTTCCTTGTACCATTTGCCACCTTCCTAATCCCCTCGTTTGAGATTTCACTTGTACTATCATTGCACTGGCCAGCAATGTCATTGTCGTTAAGATCAGCATATTGTTACACAGATCACTACTCTTCATTTTTTTTTTGGTTTCTTTGGGTGTTTGGTGGGAAGAGAGTAAGAGGGAATTAAGTGGAGTTGAATAACAGGCGTGGACTACGAAGCGATCGAGTGGAGACAATGAAGAAAGTGTGAGGGCTTGGGAAGAAAAAGTAGGATTAAGGAAGAAAGAGAGTTTAGCGTTAAAGTAGGCGATTTTCCTCGAGGAAAATGTCATCAAATGTGTGGTGGTTTATTGAGACAGTATCGGACTGATCTATATTCTTGGGCACTTCGCTCGGCAAATAAACAGACATGCATTGAAAGGCTGCTTCACGGAAATAAAGTTTTTGACAGCAAAATTGAAAGTTAGCCATCTGTTCAGATAGCTCAAAAATATTTTGGGAAATTTCAACCGGTAGACCTCGTAACTTAAAGACTAGTTCATGAATATAAATTTGTTTATATATATATTAAAAAAACTTGTGTCCATGTTTTTTAAGAGAAGCGGTCCTTAGTACAAAAAGTGGCGGAACTAACATTTGTAGTCAATGACGACTTTGATATTCTAAATTTTATAAAGATGTGTGAGAAAAAAGCAATATCTAGGAGGAGCAAAACTAAATTAAAATAAAAAAAAGGTAATTTGGGCTTAAAGTGTAAGAAATTTAGAATAAAAAATCAGGGGTATAAATATAATTTTCAAAAGTTCAAACCCTCGTCCCCGTCTTAGGCTATCTCCACCCATGCATGTGAAATATACCTTATTTCAAACTCTTTTTCTCATCTTCTCACTCATCTTTTTTACTATATTTCTAACTCCCTTGGTTCTCAATCCTCACACATCACTTAGATGACCCCCGAAAATCTGAGTTTAGTCCTAATCCATCAGTTTGACAACTTCCTACAATCTCATATGAGTAATCGTGAAATCAGCTTTTAAATTAATTTCATTGTAAACGCTATCATTGAAAAATATTTTTAATTTTATTGAAATTCAAGGAAATTCATTAGAACCCGAAGGGCTCAAGGGTATTAGGTGAAAGCCATCTGGTAATGTATGATTTGTTGTGGAATCATACAACAAATCAGCCAAATTTTCACACCCCTTTTGGGATCCGTTGTGGAAACAGCGCCGCGGCGATGCTCATCCGGGGCCGCGGCGCTGAATTTATTTTTATCTTTTTCCACAACCCTTTTCTTTAATCCGTTATGGGATGTTGCGCCACGGCCCTGCGTGGTCATCGCCACGACGCCTATCCTACAACAGATACAATAATGGTTGTGGAATGTTTTAAACTAAGTAAAATTGTACAACCCTTAGAATAAGTGTTGTAAAATCATCTATATTCCACTACCCTTAGGCTAAGGGTTGTGGAATAATCTACATTCCAAAACCCTTTGATTTAAGGGTTGTGAAATCACCATATTTCACAACCCTTAGCTATAAGAGTTTTGTAAAGTGGGTTGTAGAATCTAATATTTCTAATAGTGTGAGCAGTCGAGAATTGTGAATGCTACATATGTAGATTGGGAACAACAAAATGAATTACTCTTATCATGGCTTCTATCTTCTATGTCTGAAAATTTGTTAACGAGGATGATCGGATGAGATGAATCGAGCAAATTCTGGGCTCAATTGCATCATTATTTCACAGTAAAACTAACACGAGAGTCAAACAACTCAAAGGCAACCTAGCAACAATTAAGAAAAGGAATATGTCAATGAATGAATACTTGCTTAAAGTCAAGAACTAGGTAAATCTCATTAGATCTGCAGGCAAGAAGATGACATCGGATGAGCACGTGAATACGATCTTTTACGGACTTGGAGAAAAGTAAAATTTGTTTGTAACATCAGTAAAGACAAGACTATAGAATCCTATTTAGTTGCAGAGAATGAAGCTTTTTACTTCTTACTCAAGAGAAACGTGTGGAGAAATAAAACTCGGTCAATGAAGGCTGGGTGAATCAATATGCACATTTATCTTCAATAACAACGAGCACTAGTCATTGCAACAACAACACAGTCAACATAGGCAATACACGAGGCACCTACCGTGGAGGCAGATCAACTCGAGGTGGTCGTGGACGTGGATTCTCCAACAACGATAAGCATTTGTGTCAATTATGTGGAAAACTAAGTTATCTAGTTTTCAAATGCATTACTACAAAATATACTTTTAGAAGCAACTAGTCGCTTCTAATTATAAGCGACATTTTGGCCTTAGAAGCGACTAGTCGTTTCTAACGTAAACACATTGATTTTCCCCAAAAAATGAAAATTTCGACAATTAGAAGGACTAATCACTTCTAATGGTCCGAGTCGACATATTAGAAGCGACTAGTCGCTTCTATAGGCCAAAAATATTGGCTCAAGCCCTCCGTGCCAAATATTTCAGCATGCTTGGGAATTAGAAGCAACTAGTCGCTTCTAATGCCAAATTATTTGGCTCCAAAATTTCACTAACTATAGAGTTTTGGACATTAGAAGCGACTAGTCGCTTCTAATGTCGCTTCTAATGCCCATATTATTTGGCTCCAAAACACTTCCGCCAAAATTTCACTAAGTGTAGAAAATTGGGCATTAAAAGCGACTAGTCGCATCTAAACGTCGCTTCTAATGCCCAAATTTTTTGGCTCCAAAATCTTTCGGCCAAAATTTCACTTCATAGACGGCGATGATCATGACGTTGATCGTTTCCTTGGAGATACTGTAGACGATGATCTTGAAATAGATCAAATTGACTTCTTAAGTGACGATGAGCAAGATTGAGTAAATTGTTTGACTACAATTAATATAAACTAAATTTAATGTATTTCATAAACTAAAATTAATGTATTTCATACACTAAAATTCTAATTTATCCTTTATGATTTTCAGTATGTCGACTAGCGGAGATTAGCCTCCGACGCCTTTGTCCGGACGAGGTGCGACTACAGGTCAAAACTGTTGGTAGAGATGCCCACAAGAAGATTGTTTATTTATATTTTGATGTAATATATAAATCTTTCATAAAGTCCTTATTGTAATTTGCTGATTAAATTAATAAAAGTTGAAACGTTCTTTCATTCCCCTTTTAGTTTGATTGAAGATTTATGATATTCAATAGTCTTATAGTCCTTAATCAAACCTAACAATGTATGAAGAGACAAATGTAAATTTGCGTGAACAAACTCTTCATGCTTTGGTTAAAAACGATATATTCACAATCTAAAGATCAACGGACTATTGATCCCAATACGATTGTTGGAAGAATCTATGATATCTGGTTACGATGCATAGAGAGTTAGGAACTCTATAGTTCTTCCAATGTGCCTTTCGAATATACTTAATTGACCAGTGCACCTTTACAGACAATGGAAGAACAAACCATTTAACCTCTTCTGTCTCAAGGTCACTATGTAGGAATTGCATCATACTTACCTAAATCCTGAAATGAGACATGCCATTTCATAGCATTAATATTCTCATTTGAGAAAGTCAAATTCTAGATCCATTAAATGATACTAGACCAATTGGTTAGATATTAAGTTATGAAGATGTCATGAACCAACTTTTTGAAGTTCTCATAGATATGGAATTAATATACAAGATTGTTGAAATGCAATATATATCATCTCATGCCTTAAGGACAAAATTACCCTGTAGACTATTTTCAGAAAATATGTCTAGTTGAACAACTTAAAGTATTTTGAATTAGATTCTAGTTCAACCAACTCTATTCTAATGACTTGTGATAGTGACTTCGTGGATTCAAATGAAAAAGCCTTTAACTAGGACTCTTGGACTCAAAGTTCACAAACCTTTTCAAGTCTAGTTTAATGTCAACTGACTCCACTAAAGAGTTACACTGAAAATCTTTCAGTTCAAATGAATATATTTTATCCTAAAACATCTACTTATTTGTGATGAGTGGATCCACTGAATATTATTGAATGATTACCCTTCATGACTACCATCAACTAGATAAGATATCTAAAATTCTCATTTTACCCTTGTAGTTGTTATTTCCTAAACTTCTTTAATACTTGTGAATAAGTTAAAAACGATGTATTGACGAGAAGCTAACAAATCACAACATTTCATCCAAAAGAATCTTGTATTCACAATCCAAGTAATAAAGCATGAGATGATATACATTGTATTTCAGAAATCTTGCCCATGAATTCCATATCTATTGGAACTTCACAAAGGATACTCATGTCAACTTCATAACCCAATACATCACTGATAGAGGGCATCTAGTTCACAAAGCTTGGATCTAGAGTTTAACTTTCTCAAATTAATATATTGAAGTTATGAAATGACATGTCTCATTTTAAGATTGAGGTAAACACAATGTAATTCATACATTAATAAATGTCAAACTTTATTTCATTAATAATATCAACGAGAATTTACATAAGTATCTTCTCGTCGGCAAGAATTCCTCACATTAATGGGTACTAACATTGTTGGCAGAGATGCCCATAAAAAGATTATTTATTTACATATCGATGTAATATAAATCTCTCATGAGTCCTTATTGTAATTTGTTGATTAAATTAATAAAAGTTGAAACGTTCATTCATTCCTTTTTCGTTTGTTTGAAGATTTATGATATTCAATAGTTTTATAGTCCTTAATCAAACCTAACAACGTATGAAGAAACAAATGTAGATTTTCGTGAACAAACTCTTCATCGTTTGCTTAAAACGAAATATTCACAATCTAAAGATCAACGGACTATTGATCCTATTATGGTTGTTGGAAGAATCTGTTGGCAGAGATCCCACAAGAAGATTGTTTATTTACATATTGATGTAATATATCAATCTTTGTAAAGTTCTTATTGTAATTTGCTGATTAAATTAATAAAAGTTGAAACATTCATTCATTCCTTTTTAGTTTGATTGAAGATTTATGATATTCAATAGTCTTATAGTCCTTAATCAAACTTAACAATGTATGAAGAGACAAATGTAGATTTGCGTGAACAAACTCTTCATGATTTGACTAAAACGATATATTCGCAATCTAAAGATCAACGGACTATTGATCCCAGTATGATTGTTGGAAGAATCTAAGATGTCTGGTTACGAGGCATAGAGAGTTAGGAACTCTATAGTTCTTCTAGTGTGTCTTTCGAAGATACTAATTTGACCAGTGTACCTTTAGAGACAATAGAAGAACAAACCATTTAACATCTTCTATCTCAAGGTCACTATGTATGAATCGCATCATGCTTACCTAAATCCTGAAATGAGACATGTCATTTCATAGCATTAATACTCTCATTTGAGAAAGTCAAATTCTAGCCATATTTTATATACGTTTGGTAATTTGGTTTTGTGTAACGTTTTATAAAAAAAATTGTAAATGTGCAGTCCTTTAATTAAAAAAAATATCTTTCTAATTTTGCCCCAAAAAAATCCCGCCCAACTTCTAATAAAATTTAAATAATTAATTTTGAGAGTTAATTTACAGCGTAAATTACGGACTAATAACCTCACTATATATATATATATATATAATTTCGTATTTCAAGAGAGAAAAATTTCAAACGCATTCAAACAACTGTTATTTTTAAAAAAAAATTCTCTCTGAAACCAAAATCCATCGACGAACAAACCAAGCCATTTTCTTCGATCGATCATCACCAAGAATTTTTTGTGGAGTTCAACGACGTAAATCGATCGGCAATTAACCGGTGTTTATGTTTTTTTTATCTATTTTTTTTTTGAAATCTTTTCTAAAAATCAATTTGTTTAGAAACGATTTTTCATCTCTTGATTATGATTAATGATCTTGAACTACATGAACACGACGGATGTGAAGTTTTCATGGCAGAGAAGCATGTGAAGTTTTCATGGCTGAGAATGATGTGGATCTTTCATAAACACGGCATTCATTCTTCTTTTTTTCTTCTTTTACTCCTTTTTCTTTTTCGTATTTTGATTTTAAATTTAAATTTATGTATGAAATTTTAATTTCTTTCTTGTAGTAGAATTAATAAAAATCGTGTGTTTTAATCAATATGCAATTATCGATGAAAAACTTCAATTTACGTTGTAAAAATCAATTAACGTTGCAAAACACAACTCAATTTACGTTGGAGCGATTAGATTTTAGTGTAAATTGAATATCAATTAGCGAATATAATACTGGACGTTGTAAAAAAAAATTGAACAATCCGAAATAAAAGAACAATGGCGGAACAGAAATAAAGAGCAATATCAGAGAGACAATGGGATATGTAATTAAGTGATAATAAATCTCGGAAATAAGGATTAAATCAGTAATGAACTCGGTATAAAATATTAAGTTTCAAACAATAATTGTAAAAGATATAACTCATCCGACTAAAATGAAGGTTTCTCATATTAAACAAAAAATTGGTCAATTAACTGCCCACAATTGTAGTATCTAAATAATTAATAAAATAAGTGAAATTTGAACAATAAAGGAAACAATTTAAAAAATCGGGCTATCATTTTAAACCAAAATTTCAAATTCAAAAAAAAATATTGACCGAAAAAAATTAGGGCATAAAAGTAACTAAACAACGTTATTAAATGTACCACATAAGCGTTTTGGACATTTACAAAAATTTTGTCAAACATTGGACAAATTCAAAATACGTTTGTAAAGTAGTGTCAATTCGCCAAATTTTTACTTTTTTTATTACTCATTATATGTTATACAAATCAGATTTTTTTTATTACTCATTATATGTTATTTACAAATCAGTTTTTTATTCAATATTATTTCCATCAGAACCATCTGTGCTTTAGCACAATTTTTTCATAGGTGTCTAGGTACACTATTTTAAAACTATTTCTACCTGTCGCAATTCGCAATTTTTCGATTTTCGTAACTACCGACACGAAAACGGCAACTGGTAGTCAATCTTTGATATTAGTATACAAGCAATATGTATGCTATTTGTTACATTCACCCTCTTTCACTCCTATGAAATTTAGATACGACGTTGAGAAGATTACAGATTTTGCTTGTATTGTATACGTGGACTTTCTGAATTTTACAGACCATCATTCAGTGACTTAATATGTCTACTGTGTTTCCCGTCGGACCATCATTTACATCTCGGAATTTTATCAACAAAAATACTGAAAAAGGAAAGTATCGAAAAACTGTTCATCTTAATAGTAACAATCAAATCATGACTATTTCACTTCCAGGGTAAGGCTGGAATGATCTCTAATTTCCACAAGAGCTATATGGAACGGGCTTCCTGTAAGTGTATCTATTTCATGCGTACATCAGTGACGTGTGTTTCTGTAAATAAAATTGAAAATCAGATAAGAAAAAAAAGGAATTTAAAAGCGCATGAGATGGTATTCGAAGACACATATAGCTAACTAGTCTTACCTTTTGTGAAGTCAATTAGAAGTTACACCGAGCCTTGTCGCAATGGCTCGGTTTCCATCGTTTGGACTTGGTTACGTTGGTTGTCCAGTGGCATGTACTGCGACATAATGGCCATTATCTCCGAGTCCATGTATGACTACAAAATAAAAAAACCGGGATTTAAGTCAATGATACGCGAAAATGATTGGTCATGATCGAATGAAGTCTTGTAAAATATGGACTTACCCGCAATCTGTACTTGTAAAATATGTAACCTCCGAGCCCAACACTCACCATACCCCCCAGAACCATAAATGTTACAATCCATGCGAACTTTGATCCACGGCGCTCTGCTCATGAAATGAATTATTTTTAATGATATTTGGGAATTGATTTTAGACTAAATTCATTATGAAAAGCTAATGTCCCACACTGATGTTGGATTAAGTTGATTGTGCAAAGTTGTTTTTCCAAGGTCTTATATTCATTTATAGTCACACGTTTCCTGAGTAATGCAACTAAAAAAAACAAGGTATTTCTCTGTGAATTAGAAGTTCTGAAATGAATTATTGGTAATGTTCAATAGTGTGTTGTGTTACCAATACAAGTGTCTTGGTCGCTGATGTATAGCATGTCTCCCTTGCACTTGCAATCGTACCCTCCCCACTTGTTCTTGCAACTGCAGTTCTCGCACTGACAAGCGCTACGTTCCTTGCACTCATCAATATCTATTCCACCCATTTCGTTAAAAAATTAGACACAAAATTAAAGATGCCAACAGAAAACAGACTTATATTCAACATGCCCTCTAAAGATAGAAGTTTGAAGAAATCATGGTTACCTTCACAGTTATGACCGTCCCCTCGAAAGCCCGTTGGGCAGCGGCAGCCAGACAAATCAGCGTCCTAGAACAGGCAGAGCATATGAGGAGAGTAAAAGAGACAGAGCATATCAGTTAAAGAGGGTTGAAGTCACTGAACTGAGCAAGCTGAGAAAGTTAGTCCCTTGTTTGTTTCTGACCAACATCCTCCGTTGTCCATTGCACATCTTGCGGGTCCATAAGCTGGTTAAGACCCAATAAAAAGCAATAAGTCACAAAGATTTCCCTCTTCTTTTTGGTCTTCAACTTTCTTGATCACAAAACTATACAGAATTCCAATCGGCTATATAGATATATATACCTATGTCCAGCTCTTATTAAAGCATATACCTTGGCAAGAGGAGTAACCATCACCCCTATATTGTACACCATTTACAACAGGGCACTCGCATACTCTTCCCCGAAATGTGTCCTGAAGTAATCGAGAAATACTGAGAAAACATGTATACGAAATCAACTATGTATATGGTTATATACGTTTAGAACTAAACCGATGACGTCTTTCTGCATACCTTGCAAGCGGTTATATTTGCGTGTTTATCCTGCCAACAACCACCATTTCTCTCAAGGCATTCATTTGTCTCGATAGCTGGTTTATAATACGAGAGTATATAGATAAGGTCTACACGGTTCTCTTATTAATGATAATTTCAAGAATTTCCAAAAAAATGATCCATACCTTCATTCAAACAGATTGGTGGTTCACTTTTCTCCTCAAATCCTGAGCATATTGCCTTCAGCACAGAAGCCCTCTCCAATTTTCCTAAAAGCAACTAGAAATCATTAGAACTTCACCAAGGTCGGCAATATAATATACGTTTCCCAAACATCAACAAAGAAAAAGGCAAACCTCGGTACTGAACATCGTTAATGACCAAGGTCGGCAAGATGGTAACGTCCCCACGAGATCCTTTTCCGACCTGGATAATTAATCACAGTGTTTATTTCCGACACGTCCTCAAAACCACAAACCATTAGTCGTAGACACCGTAATCACCTGGAGTAGTTGCTCGTTTTTCAGCACTGGATTTTCGACGTCCGCTTCGGGATCACCCATGCAACTCTTAACCTTATCAAGGGGCAAATCTGGCAAAAAAAAAAGAAACGAGACGATCAAACGCGAGACGAAGAACTAAAGCAAAGAAGAGGGTCAGAGGGTACGCACCGAGAGACTTGATGATATCCTCCGCGCATGCTTTGGTGTAGGTCTTGTTCTTCATGGAGCATCGGAGGTGGAAGTCAGTGACGAAGTCCCACCAAACCCAAGGGCGTCCGGTGTGGTTGCCGACCCTGTGAACGCAGAGCTGCCTGAGATTCTCGAAGACGACTTCTCTGCCGTCGTAGCCGCGGCCGAAGTCCTTCTCGGGGTCGGGAGCGCAGTAGCGGCCGCGGTTGATGCACTGGGAGCGGCACTGCGCGCTGTTGAGGAAGGGCAGGGGGCAGAACCAGGTGATGTAGTGGGGCGTGAAGAGGGCGTAGCCGCGCTTCTCGAGGAGCTGCGCGTGGCCGCGGAAGTCGGACACGAAGCGCGTCTGGTGGTCGCAGCGGGGCCCGCACTCGTCGTTGCCGTTGGTCCAGAGCTGGAACTCCACGCGGGCGTCCGGGTGGGGCACCGCCTCGCGCCAGTCCAGCTTCACCACCACCTCCTCTCCGGCCGCGATGGCCTGCTTCATCGAGTCCCCGAACGACTTCTTCACGAGCGCCGAGGGGATCGTGATGCGCTCCACGAAGCCTTCACCCTCCGCCCGCTCCTCCGGCGAGTCCATCGTCAGAAGCGCCTCCTCCTTGTTGTCGCTCACCAACACCGCCGCCGCTCCCGCCTCCTGCGCGTTCCACACTTTCAACGCAAAGTAGCAATCTGACCAACAAATTGTACTCATTTAATTGACAATATTGGGTTATAATTCAGTACTACTCAAAGATGATAATAAATAGTAAAAAAATATACTACCTGGGGGCTGTCATTTACTATTAAAAAAGATGAGATTCAGTATAGTTTACATAAAAAGCGCACCTAAAGTGCTCATGATCCAACTAATCTTGTGAAGCAAGCACAACAATAAGAAAGAGCTTTTGCTTTAGGTGAAAGCAGTATTGTTGAAGGAAAGTCATTACAAATGTGCCGTTGAATTTTTCTTTTTTTCCTTCTTCAGTTGGGAATCCGTCAGTTCTGTTTTTAGCATTCCCAAGTACTAAACGAACTACGTATAATTAAAACTAAAAAAGCACCGACCGATGGTGATGACAACTTTAAGAGCTACCAGAAAGTATGCACAAGCGTCGTCATCAATAACTAACACGGGAAATTAACCGCAATTTTCTCATGTATCTAGCTATTACAGACATAATTGATATCGTAGTCTGAAACTAAAAGGCTAGGAAGAAAAAACCAGAAAAAGAAACTTTTAAAGACTGGAATGAACCACGAATTCAGTTCTTAATAAGGAGAAGATAATTATGCAGAAAGAGATTGTCCCAATAAATACAATTCCACTCCACTTATTGTTATAAAGTCTATTTCTATATAAGAAAAAAAACAATAGTGCTAGAGAGAGAGAACTGTACCTCCACGATCAAGAAGAACGATGGTCGGCCTATGAGATTTAGCTTTAAGAGGCTTATCTCCAGGAAAAGCCTCGCAGGCAAACGAGCCTTTATCTGGATAAACAACAGAGCCAATAATATAGCCTCCATAGTCTGGAACTCCAAAGTTCGCTATAGAACCGTCATGCTTCGATCTCAGACTCATTGGAGACAGTACTTTTATACTTTCTGTCTCAACGATGAACCCTCCTTCAACGAAGCTCCTTGCGTTGTCGTTTACCAGAGCTGATATAATCAGAGCCAGAGATATCGCTACAAGCTTATTTCTCATCATCATCAAATTAGCCATGCAAGCTTTTCGCTCCTCTCGCTCTCTGATTCTAATCCCTGTGTTTCCACTTCTGTCAAATGGGGTTTTCTCCAACTCCCAAAACGTGTCTCCGGTATGACTTTGCAACGGTCAACAGGTGGAGAGGAGAGAGAGACGGTTTAGTTCGGAATGAGAGAGGAGAGAGAAATAGTTTTGCGTTGTCTTATAATATAAGTGAGTGAGGTTTAACTTCCTCTTTTTTAAGTCTGTGACGTAAAGGAAACGACAGGTTAGAAGAGAGAGAAAGGTGAGTAGACTTGGACGGAGTCATTGGAACTACCTGAACAACTTCCACGAGGAAGAGTGTGCGAGAGAAATGGGAGAAAGAAAGTCAATAGAGGAAGGATTGCAGTTTTCATCGTAATATATATAATGCCTTGTTATAATTTTTAATTATATAATCTAAGGACGATTTTTCGATAAAAGGAAAAATATATAAACACTACTTAAAATAATTTTCTCAGTATCTCCTACATTATAATAACAAATATTTGGCTCTATAGCTAAAGCGTTTTCAATTTTAGATATACCCTAGATTTCGTTAATAGATTGAAAATAGTCAGTTTCATTTACATAATGTAAATAGTCCAAATTATCTTTAATTTTTCTATTTTTGTTGAAATTTTGATATTAAATTTGGGTTTCGAATTTGGATTTCAAAATTCAAATTTGGTTAATACGTGTTGACCCATATTCCCGAGATTTTGAATTAATTATTCAATCAAATTTTATTTCCACATTTGTTAAGGTCCTATATTAAAGAAAATACAATATATTTTTTGATATTATCTTCATAAACTCGTTTTCTCTTTCGTAGTTGGCCAAAACAAAATAATAAAACAGTATATTTTTAGTTTTGATTGGGAAAAAAATTTCAAGAGCTATGGAGTTGTTTGATGATAATAATTTATCGCTTCAAGATTTTGGTATGTGTTCGTAATTAGTATGGTTTACGTCTTATTAACACTGTAATGTTATTTTGCTTTTTTTCGTTCGAATCAGTTTACATCATGTTTACATCTTATTAACATTATAATGTTATTTGCTTTTTTCGTCAGAATCGATTTACATCATGTTTACGTCGTATTAACATTGTATTGTTATTTGCTTGTTTCGTCATAATCGGTTTACGTCATGTTTACGTCTTATTAACACTGTAATGTTATTTATTTATTGCAGAGAACGTTTTGTTATTTATTTGTTGCATATATCGTTTGATTTTTTCGGAAAATAAAATCTAAAACTGAAAAATATTTTTTTGATGGAAATTATAATTATTTCATGCGGTTAATGCCCTTAATTTTTTGGAATATTAATTGATTTGACGTGTTACATTTGGCGGGAAGTGTTTTTGGGGTATTTTTGGCTCTAAATCTTTGTAAACGAATTCGTCTGGATATTTTCAACTTATTAACGAAACCTTGGTAAAACCAAATTAGTTATAGTTTAGATGGCTATGAATCAAAATAACCCTTATAATAACTTCCATTTGATATAAACAATAACGTTATTTCATCTCAAGGTGACATTGAATGTTTTTAGGGTTATTTATAAATATAAAAAGTTTTTAAAATGTTCAGTAAAATTTGAGTTAATAGACAGGTCTAAGTTTAACAAAAAATTTAAGTTAATTTTAGACAAAAAAAACTTTGCACTCATTTTGTTGTCACCTCATTAACATGCAGTAATACTAAATCAAATCGCGAGTGAATAGGGTACAGTTACTACTCCACTAAGCACGTTAATCAATCAAACATTAATCGAATAAAATAAATTCGGAAATAACAATTTAATTAACCCAACCTTTGAGTTGCAGTCTAAACATTCTTGTTTCTTTCTTTCGAAATTCTCTCGACATTTTCTCTAAGAAAACTTTAACATCGCCGGTCGGTTTAACGAAGAAGGAAATTGTTTACAATGGCGTTGCACTTGGAAACTCATCGGACGTTGATAATTCAGCCTTGAACACGTACACAAATGTTTATTTTTAGGTTTTTTGAAAAAAAATTAATGATTTTAAATCGTATGGGGAAATTTTTCATCGTCTCAAAAATATTTTTCCAACAGTTCTCAGAAAAAGAATTATATGTTTGGTTTGAAATATCTGTTTAACAATTTTCTAAAGTAAAATAAATATTATGTTAAATGATTTTTTGGGTTTTTGGGGTTTTTCATTCTATGAACTATAAAACTGTTATAATTTATTTACTATTAATATTTTTTTAAAGATCTCACGTTGTTAAACTTTCATATTATTTGCATGTTATTTTTCTTCTGATATGTGTTATTGTAGTTGAAAATATAGGATGTTTAGTTCTATTGATCTGTGAATTATATGAGTTACATCATTGTGTGTACATTTAATGTTAAAACTATGGCGAAATCTGATAATATAATGAAAATTCAATTTATTTTTGTTAACGTAAGATATATATATTCAATAATAAACTGTCGATTCCAATTAATATTTCAATTTTGTTATTATACTAGTAACACCAACGCATGTACATACTAAATATATAGATAAGTCGTTAATATAAATGTTATGGTATTAAATTAACAATTGCTAACCATGACCACAATGGGTCGGAATACCACATCCGAGCATAACATTGGCAAAAATACGGAGACTCGCGCGAAACAATTGCTCTTTAAATATTTTTGTTTGCAATTGTTCAATAAAAAATTGTAATTTTATTTTGATTTATGTAGATATGAAGCTATATGGAGGATCCTATTAAATGAGATTTTCATCAACGTATCGTTGTGCACACAAATTTTACAACGATGAAACAATTACTGTTAGCAATGGAGACCAATTAGAACATGAACTGTTTAACAAAAGGTCTTTTGCACATTTCTAAAATTAAAATTTAAATGAGACATATTCCCTAAGAAATTGGTACATCTGCTTTAAATTTGATGGCAACATATACATGTTTATGATGTTAATGTAAGGTAAATGAATCTGTTAATATTTCATTGTTATTCAATCTTTTAATTTGTATATGATGTTAATTATTGAAATATTTACAAAATTGAACTCCACGAACCTATCGTCAATTAAAGAAGACCTATGTATAGATAACCTATTGAGTGATGCCTTTTTCGAGGCCAATGGGACAGAATGATTACACGTGCTGCTCGAGATTCTTGCTGTTAGGTTCGGTGGAACCGAAGATAAAAAAAAATTGCGCTTCTAAATGTGGAATTAATTGAGACCTTGATATTGCCTAGGGAACAACAATACATCATATCCAACAACGTGCTAAAAATGACAAGCAATCCTACACCATTTTATAATTATCTTTGGAGTAGGGTGAGTTTTTACAAGTTATGCGAGTCGTTCAAAAAGAATAAAGTTGCAAGGACAAAATATGATTAAACATCGATAGATTCCTACACCCATTGATCGCCTAAGCGTACAAAGTATTTCCATCATTTGAGAATAACGGGTTTATGAAGAAAAGTTTGGAGCATCCACTCCCAACGATGTTAAGTGGTCGTACACATCAACTTTGGAGTACGATGAGATTAGACGAGTTCTCGAAGACAAAACGGTAAATTTGTATTTACATATTACTATTATTGCATATCATTGTTAGTATTTTAAATGTTAATACATTTTTTTGAAGGATGAACTCAACGTAATTGACAACTGGAGCCGAAATCGCAAAAGGCGTGCCTAAACTATCCGACCAAACTGTTTGCATTCTAGTCCCGGATTCTCCAAGTACACCAAAGACAAAGGGAAATGAAAAAGAAAACTGGTCTGATTACCTTGATGAGTTTGTTACCCTCAGAGAAATGAAGAAAGTATGTTATAAATTGGATTAAGCATTGGATGAAATCGATGACCTGAAAATGAGAGTGAATGATTGCAACAAGCGTTGCAAAGAAATGTATCAAATGAAAAGTTAATCTTTATAATCATAAGTAACTGAAAGTAAACATATTGTAACTTTGTTGACATTGTTTTACATGCCCGAATTGTGAAAAAAAGGAAAGATAACAATCATTAAAAAGCAACGACAACAATACCGTTGATCCACCTGAAGTAATATCAAATACAAGTTAATTAACATGTTTATTAATTATGTAACTGTATTCTATAAAGTTTAAACATGTTTTCACATCATATTATTACTAATGAAACACTGTTTTACAAGAACAAAATGGTAAAAAAGAAAAGGAAGCGGAAACTAAAAAGAAAGATAACAACGATCATACAACACCTAATGAGGTAAGACTACATATTTGATAACCATATATAGAAATATAAGAATGTTAATTACACAATTTTATTCAAAAACAGATAAGGATGGTACATCATAAGAATAAGATCAACAGACGCTTATAGAAATGCTATTGGAAAGTAGTTTTTGCAGTAAATTAAATTATATTTAACTGCATAATTGTTTTTTTCAATTTTTGTAGCTTATTAATTTATTTTCTCAAAAACCAATAGAAGTTGAAAATAAACGGAACAAACTATCTCGTATCTGGAAAAACCACAAGAAGACATCTCTCCATTGCTAGGGGTTGATAAAGCTGCAAAAAGGACATTGGTAATGTTTTCCCCGGGATTAATTATATGATTAATATAAACAATATTTATTTTTAAGTCAATTAGATTAGAAACATGAAAGATTAAAAAAGAAGCATGTTCTTCCTAGGACCGACTAGTTCTCGTCTGACCATGGGCTAGCTCCAACTCACTCGAGCAAGAGCCTTTTTCTCGGCTGCCTATATATACGGGTATAAATGTTGGCAGAGATGCCCACAAGAAGATTGTTTATTTACATATTGATGTAATATATAAATCTTTGTAAAGTCCCTATTGAAAGATTGTTTATTTACATACTGATGTAATATATAAATCTTTGTAATTTGCTGATTGAATTAATAAAAGTTGAAACGTTCATTCATTCCTTTTTAGTTTGATTGAAAATTTATGATATTCAATAGTCTTATAGTCCTTAATCAAACCTAACAATGTATGAAGAGACAAATGTAGATTTGCGTGAACAAACTCTTCATGGTTTGACTAAAACGGTATATTCGCAATCTAAAGAATCAACGGACTATTGATCCCAGTATGATTGTTGGAAGAATCTAGGATGTCTGGTTACGAGACATAGAGAGTTAGGAACTCTGTAGTTCTTCCAGTGTATTTTTCGAAGATACTGAATTGACCAGTGCACCTTTAGAGACAATAGAAGAACAAACCATTTAACATCTTCTATCTCAAGGTCACTACGTATGAATCGCATCATGCTTACCTAAATCCTGAAATGAGACATGTCATTTCATAGCATTAATACTCTCATTTGAGAAAGTCAAATTCTAGGTCCAATGTGTGATCTAGACAAAGCCTATTGGTGAGATATTAAGTTATGAAGATGTCATGAACCAACTTTGTGAAGTTCTCATAGATATGGAATTCATGTATAAGATTGCTGAGATGCAATGTATATCACCTCATGCTTTATTACTTGGATTGTGAATAAGTGAACTACGCAGTGTCCAAATTTAAGTAGCGACTTTATTTGGATGAAACAATGTGATTTGTTAGCTCCTCGTCAATATATTGTTTCTAACTTATTCACAAGTACTAAAGGAGTTGAGGAAATAACAACTAGAAGGGTAAAATGGTAATTTTGTAAATCCCCCCTAGTTGATGATATTAATGAAGGGTAAACATAGATAACATTCAATGGATCCGCTCAATATAATTAAGTTGAACTTGAGTAGAAAATAAATTCATTTGAACCGAGAGATTGTCAGTGTCGACTCTTTAGTGGAGTCAGTCGACATTAAGCTAATACCCGGAAAAGGTTTGAGAACTTTTGAGTCCGAGTATAGAAGCTCAAGCTTTGTTCATTTGGATCCATAAGGTCACTATTTCAGGTCATTAGAGTAGGATTGTTAAACTAGAAACTAAGTCAAAATAAGTTCAAGTGTTGAACTAGACTTTTTCTCGAAAAATGTCTAAAGGGTATTTTTGTCCACAAGGACATAAAATGATGTGAATGTCAAAATAAGATTTTGAATATTTTCATTTGATGAAAATATAAATTACTTTCTAAAGCCGAAAAGTCGTTTAAGCCATTATGAAATTAATTTCGTTATTTGTCCAATTATAATTCTACAATGGGTATTTTAAGAATTGTCTTAAAAGAAATGAGGAAGCATCTAGATACTCCCCCCCTAGGGAGAGTTCAGCCAAGATAGTGCATCAAGAAGAGAGTTTTATTTCCTTTTTCTTATAAGGATAATTACCCAAAAGAAAAAGGGAAATGAATTTCCTTAAGAAGTAAACAAATGTGCTAAGTGATGAAACAAATTTCCTCACTAATGTAAGGTGTATGGCCGGCCAAACTAAGAGGGAAAGGGGAAGGGAAAATCAAATATTGTGTCATGAATACATTATTAATTCATGAATGAATAATTGACCTTTATAGATTTTTCATTCTCCTATAAATAAAGCCTCACATAGAGATGTGAAGGTTAAGCATTTTTCTTCTTCTCTCCCTATTGTGGCCGATCCTCCCTCTCTCTCTCTCTACAAAATACTCTTCTTATTTTGCACTTAGATTCATATTCAATCTAGAGAATTAGCTTATGATCCAAGAATTGTTCTTGGTTCATATGGTTTAATTGTGCCCACACACAAATCCTTCCAAAACCTCTATTGACTCATGTAATAGAAATCTTAGGTTTCTCGAATTCAAGATTAGGTGCGAAGGTGACGAGCGAGCCAAGGAAGAGGATCTACCTTCTTGAGACGCTTCAAGACCAAGCTACAAAGAAAGGTTCGTGTTCTAGTAAATTAAATAATGTTTTTAATGTATAACATGTATATGCTTTTTTCTAGGTAAGTAAAATTGTTTTACTTGAAAAAGAAATTTTTAAACTCCGCCATTAATTTGATTAATGTTAAATTTTTCTTTAACCCTAGACCTATTCCAACAATAAAATCTACCTCGAAGGTAATCTCAAATATGACTATGAGCGTCGGAGAAGTAAACAGAGGCACCCCTTTGTTTCCCTCTAAACTTTTTGTCTTCTTCTATTTTCAGGTACGACGGGATTCACCACCACCACCACTGATTGCTAAGCTAGGCTCGGAAAATCGAGACTAAAGACGCTTGAAGTCGGCGATCACAAGGTAACTTCCAAAAGATATCAAGGTTGTCCAAAAAGGGCGACGACAAAATTCTCAAAGACTGTTGCTAGTAAGGGCTGAATAAATTAATAAAGAGTTGAAACTTTCATTTTATTTTGTTTGTATGAAGTTTTACGATGAACATTAGTCTTTAGTCCTTAGACAAACCTAACAAAAAATGAAGAGACAAATATAGGTTTGCAAGAAAAATTCTTCAAGGTTTGCTTATTACAGTAGATTCGCAATCTCAGTATCAAATGACTACATATCTCCTTATGATTATTAAGAGAACTTATGATGTCTGGTTATGGGATGTAGAGATTTAAGGTATGAAAGTTCTTCCTAGGTATCTTATGAAGATTCTTAATTGACAAGTGCACTTCTAGCGACAGAATAAGAATAAATCACTTAACTTCTTCTATCTTGAATTCACTATGTATGAATTGCATCATGTTTACCTTAATCCTGAAATGAGACATGTCATTTCATAGCTTAAATACTCTACTATGATAAAGTCAAAGTTCTGGATTCATTATGTGATATCGAGACAAAACTTATTAATGAAATATTACATTATGAAGATGTCACGAACGACTTTGTGAAGTCTGTTGGAATAGGTCGTTAAGAAAAAATTATCATTAACAAGTTAATGGCGGAATATAAAAATTTGTTTGCAAATAAAACTATTTTACTAACCTAGGCAAAGTGCATGAACATCTAATTATTTAAAAAAAAAACATTATCTAATTATTATTTACTTGGGAGTAACTTTTCTTAGAAAAGGTTGAACTGTTGGAATCGATCTAGGATTTAACAATTAATTATCATATCATATATGGCGGAATATAAAAAAAAAAATTAACATGTGTAAAACTATTTTACTACCTAAACAAAGTGCATGAACATGTTGTTAATTAAAACATATACTAAATATGAAAAAGACCTATAACCTTTTTTTGTTGTTTGATCTTGAAGTCTCCTCTTGGATGAAGATCCTTCTCCTTATCTCGCTGCCTTTCGTCTTTGGATTCTCAAGCAACCACGAAAATTTATACCACTAGAGTCTTCGAGCATTTGAAGAGTTTAGTGAGTTGGCACTATTAAACAATATGAACCAAGAATAACTCTTGGATCATAAGTTAATTCTCTAAATAAAGTGACGATCTAGGTGCCAAAATAAAAGAGTATTTTAGAGAGAGAGGGAGAAGTTGTTGGAATAGGTCTAGGGTTAAGAAAAACTATCATTAATCATATTTATGGCGGAATATAAAATTTCTTTACAAGTAAACTATTTTTACTAACCTAGGCAACGTTCATATACAAGTTATAATTAAAAACATTATTTAAACTACTTTAATACTAACTTTTCTTGTATCTTCAAACTTGAAGCGTATTCGGAAAAGTGGATCTTCTTCCTTGGCTCGATTCATTCACGTCTAGTCTTGAACTTGAGAAACCTAAGGTTCAAGCTTTGTTCAAACTTGAATTTTATGTCCAAGTATACTAGTTCAAGCTTTGTTCATTTTGGTCCATGAGGTCACTTCCATAAGTCATAAGTGAAGGATTTGTTAAGTTGGAAGTTAAGTCAAAACAAGTTCAAGTTTTGAACAAGATAATTTTTCAAAAATTGTTTAACGGGTTTTTTTTTTCATTGGGACAAAAGGCTATTCTTATAATTGTCTTGGACAATTAAAAGAAATATCTATAAGCATGTTCTAGAGTGAAATAGTTGGCCAAGAGATACCATAGAGGAAAAGATAAATTATTTTGGTCAAAGACATGTAAAGATATACACCAAATAAAGAAAAAGAGAAAACAAATTGTTTGTTTTGGGTAATAAATATGGCCGGCCATGGTTTGAGATGAAAGATAGATACTGTATTTGATGGAAATGGGTAATGAAGTTTTATAAATGAGTTTGAGATATTTTTTGGTTCAGCCCACTTTCCCTATTAATACACATTCACATTGAGATGTAAAAATACACAAGAATTTAATAGCCAACATTGGGAGACGAGTGTTTGAAGAATCAAAACTTGGTATGGAGTTTAAATATTTTTCATTGTTTAATTTAATTTAGATTACATGTTCATGCATTTTGTATATGTTGTAAATTGTTTACATAGAATTTTTTTTATATTCCGCTATTTATGAAGTGTTAAATTATTTTGAAACCCTATAAGAATTCCAACACTTGTTAGCATCAATGCCAACATTCTCGGATGTCAAATATTTTGATTTCTTGTCTTGCTATTATAAGCGAGTTTATCTTTCACAAATAAATTATAACTAGATTTTTATTTAACATTTTCCGATACCATTTTTGTAGTTTTTAAAGCAGATCATAACAAATCATAATTACATATTATTCCTGATTTTTTAAATGCATATTTCACAAACTTTCAAGTGTTGAATTCATTAAAATCATGACAATACTCATACCATATACTTCATGGTCAGTTCCAATTATTACAAGTATACGTCTAAGAAATTCATCCAAATTATCACCAACGGATTTAGCTGAATTTGTTTTAACATAAAATTAAGAAGTCTTCATATAAGCAAAAATAAGAGCAGATTGATTCAAGTATGCGGTTTGAGCTTACTTCACAATAAAAACGAAATTTTACTATTGCGTCATTTTTTTTATGACATTATCAGCCAAATTCATAATAAAGAGGTTACCTTCTTCATCAATCTTTTCTAAATAAACATAAAAATTAAAATATAACATAATTTGAGAAGACATATTAAAAACTTAAAGCGCAATTTAATAACCGGAAAAATTATTTCCAATTTTGTCAGAGAAAATTATAATAATGATGTTACCAATCTTTCAAATACATGTTTTTCATGTTTAGTTTTTAAATGTAATATTTTTTTTAGTTATGTAACTTTTATTTCAATTTATTGATTTATTTTAGTTTTTATGATTAAAAAAATATAAAAGCTATATTGTTTTATTCAAATAGTTATTTATAAATAGATTGTATGATTTTAATAATATAATGAGGTGAATAATATTTTTTAGGCTAATGTTGATGTATAGTCATGTAAACTATAGCTTATTTGTATATACCCAAGGTTTCGTAAAATAGATCGAAAATAATCAGGAGAATTCGTTTACAAAATTTTAGAGACAAAAATACCCCAAAACAACCTAACAAGTAATATTAATAATTTTCTTTAATATAAGATCATAACTAATTAAAAAACTAAATATTGTTGATAATTAATAAAAAAAATCTCGCTCAAAATTGGTCAAAACACGTTTAAAATTTGAATTTTGATTTCCAAATTCGAAGACACCAATTCGATTTTCATATTTAATTCAATAAACAAAGTGTATTTTTGTCTGTTTACAAACATATTTACGACGTATTACAGTGTTAACATAATGTAAATACGGCATAAATGATACATGTATCGAGTAAATAAATCCAACCATAAAAGAATAATCAACACAGTGTTAACAGAACGTAAATACGACGTAAATTATTAAGAACATAAATGAAATCTGAAAATAATTCGTTGCAAACAAACAAATAATAGTACAATGTTAATAAAACGTAAATACAGTGTAAACCATATTGAACTACAAACACGTTTCAATCTCTACACAAACCTGATTCGTATAGTGAAAAACTATCATCATGAAACAAATCCATATCCGGCCAACTCGATTTTTTTTCCGATCTGAATCAGTAATTCAAGAGGTTTTTTTGGAATACCAATGAGAGAGAAACGAAAAAAAGGTAAATGAATATAATAAATATGGAATAATTAACTATAAATTAATAGTTTCCTTTAATATAGGATCACTACTGATTAGGAAACTAGATATTATAGATATTTAATGTAGAAATCGCACAAATTGATATATCCACATTTAAAATTCGAAAATTGAGTTTCAAATACGAAAACGAAAATTTAAAATATAAAATAATAATTAGAAACGTTCGGGTACATCCATTAATAAACTGTTTCAATTCATTAACGAAACTTTGGGCTTTTACAAATTAGAAATGTTTTATAAGGCTTTAGAGCCAATTTTTCATTTTTTTTATGTGAAATTTGGTGATGTTGTGGATGGAGTTGAAAAAAAGTCATTGTCTAACCAACACAAAAATTGTTCATCACCGAGTAAAAGTCTTTGGTTGGAGATGTCCTAATCTTTTTTATAGCTGGAGTCAAGGTTGATTAGATAGCTTGCAGTTTGCGAAACCTTTCCTGAACAAGGCTTATTCCGCAGCAAAAATATATTCTTTATATTGTTTGAGACACACGGAGAGCACACTTAAATGACAACAATTAACACCAACATAATGGATACATCAATACGGCTTCATACAGCTCAAATCTTTCCTACGGAAGAAATGATAGGTCATAATTAGAATTATATACATATCCATACATATAAGCTACATGTCTGTCCTTGGATTTTTCTTCCTCCAATTCCATGGTTTCTCTGGATTAGGGGATGCCCATAATCCAATTCTTTTAGCCCGCGCCTCTTTCTCCCACTGTTAAATGTAAGAATGTAACTAACAGTTCAATGCCGATGAAAACACAGCTAATAAAAGGGACATTATCTGAAGTTTTGGACGTACCCTTGCAAACTCAGGGCGTTTATCATAGAAAACGTAGTGCCATGCACAGCCAGTTCTGAGCATTTTTTCCTGAAAAAATGCATATCAAGACAATCACTCTTGTTTACATAAATCCAGGTTCTAAGTAGCAGACAGGAATGTTTACCTGCACGAAAACTCCATTGCAATATAGATCACTAACAGAACGACCATATTGATCTTCTTCATAGACTTGAACTCTCAAGCACTTTCCCTGTATCAGATTCATCAGTGCATCCCTGGCTTCATCTCCGTACGGCATTTTATGTTCCGGTGCGTCAATTCCCCTGTCTCATTTACACTAATAAGAGCTCCTCTTTCTAATTTTAATTTGAGACGCATTTGCACTATATGTACCTTAATCTTAGTCGATATTTATGAGCAAGGATGTTCTCATTTCCGATTTTAAGTACCCTGATAAAAAGAAAATGTTACGTTTACGTGTTTCACATTTATTTGCGACAAAATAGAGTTACCATAGAAGAAAATAGTTAACCTATAGCCGGCGCTGATAATTTTCTCATGTAGTCCGTCAGCCTTTGTGTAGTTCTTCGTGGCACGGGATTGGGACATTTTCGTCGCATTTAAGTTTACTTGTGGAGGAACAATCGATGACTCTCTGGGGTCCACAGTGCTGACATAGACCACAACAGAGTCCCCATCTTGAACCGCTCTTCCATCAACCTATAGACTTAATCCAATCAATACTCGCCCAACGTCGTAAAAAGTATGCTAAATTATAAAATTGATATAGAAGTCTAAAAATTTCTAACTTACAAGTTGAACAAAAATATAGGGTGACCAAAGACTTGCCGAAATGGCCATTTTTATATGCACATGAAACAAGTAACTTGAGAAAATTATGGAAGTAGAAGTGGAATATGATTATCATGTTTACTGGCAAGGTTTGAAATTCAAACTTCACTCCTGGCAATGCTGATGGAACCTCGGTGGAATAATCTAAAGGAGTATCAGGAAGTTGGAGATGATAAAAGCCCAAGAATCCCTGTATGTATCAGTGATCCATTAGGATAAGATTCAGATATAAAATAATAAGACAAAAGGCACAATTAAAATCTCTGGCAACCTCAATTTCTGACTGTTGGATTTTCTTCAAAGTGTTTACTACGAGCCAAGCCGCTTCTTCGGCTGTTTTGGGGGGTGGTCGCGATCGTTTCCATTCTAGTAGTATTTCTCTGTACCTTTTGCAATACTCACCGACTCTCCATCAATGGGAACATTGTATATCTTGTTAACAGATCAACATAGCTCAACAACTTACCAATTAGCTTGGATTTTCTTTGAAGATCGAACATACTTACTGAGTCCATTAGGAACCTAAAATTGTAACAAGCAACATGTTATAATATCAAGTAATTTGTTCTCACGGTACGCCATAAAATCATATTAAAATAAAATAATACAAAATAAGGTTCAAGTTCATCAAGAGTTGACCATTATTTCCGTCCAGTTACAGAAATATTTAAAACTCTCTACAAATGAACGAATATACTACTTCTAATATCTCAAAACCAGAAACTAGTCTGTACCGTTGTGTACTAAAAAATAAAACAAAGAGGGTTTGTAATTTTTCAATTTGTCTATCCTTTTTGACCTATCAACATTAATAAAATATATATAGCAACATTCAAAAAAAAAAATTGATATATAGCACTAATTGATCCCCGTACGACCAATCACCCCCGTCTTTTCCATTAATCAGGCGAAATGCGAAATAACTTCAAGTAATGCTAATTTCTTTTCTTTCAAAAAAATAAGTTTAGTTCGTTAGAAATCAGCAGGCAAAATTGGTATGTTTTATTCTTTAGAGATAGCAAAATTAGTAGCTGTGTGGGCACAATTAAAAGAACAAGTTATGAACCACAACAAAACAAAAGTTCTGGTCGTAATAAAAATGAACTACTATGATCGCAGTAACAGAACTGATCATACTGACAGAAGAACAATGTATGTATTAAAAAAATAGGAGTGGAAGAGAGAGAGAGAGAGTTAAGAAACCTGAGAGGTGATTTCAAAGTTGAGGAGGTCATGGCCAAGAGCGGCGAAGGGAACACCGGCCGATTGAGGCGTCTCTGCGTCCGCCGAGCTGCCTCTGCACAGAAGCCGCAGTACATTTCCCATTCTTTACTTGTTTCTATGAGAGCAGAGAAACGAGTCGACCTAGTTCCGTGTACAGTGAGAGTGAGTCTGTGAGAGAGAGAGAGAGAGTTAAAGAATGGAAAAGAAACGCAAGCGACAAGAGAAGAGACCAAGACTCGTCAAAAAAAGGTACGATCAATTAGCCAATAGAGTAGAAAGAACGTATTTGCAACTGGACTTCTTTTTATATTTGTTTAAGTGAAACTGGATTTCTTAGCTACTGTAGTTAGATGGTGTCCTCATCACTCACGGCTGGTGGGCTCTTTCTTACTTTTGCATATTTCACTCTTTAACCCTCCACTTTTGAAATCATCATCTACGGTCTCCTTACTTGTACTTTTGAGATTTTAATACAAGGGACTGGATCAAGTGATCGAGAATCACCCTGCGCGTTCGGTACACGGAAGGAAGTGTTCCACCCGCAGCGCGTGCGGAATACGGCTTCCGCGGAAGGACGACACGCGGCACGCGGAAGTGGCGGAAATGTGTCAGACACGGAAGGAAGGAATAGGTTTTTTGGCAGGTTATTGTTTGGAGAGAGGGGAGAGTTTTTGTGACGTAGACAAATCTGATGCATTGAAATTATTACCGTTTTTTAATCCAATTATTGTAATAATTCGTCCGTTATTACACTATAACCCCATCCAAAAAAATTTCTATAAACACAAATTATTTCCATAACAATTTTCACAACTCATCCAAATTTCTATCTTTCTTTTCATCATTCTCTCTATATAATCTCTAAAAAATCTCTCTAAAATCTCTTCAAATGTTCTACAATTTTCATAATGTCTCGAGAATCATCTCACCGTAAAAATTCTCGGGATCGTTCTCGCACTCTCACAGCTTCTCCGAATTGGGAAGAAATTAATCAACTGCCACGAAATCAATCTCCCCGACTCCAATACCCCCAAAATTGGTTAAACCTATATGAATTTCCAAATTTCGATAATACCGAAAACCCAATTCCGACTCCTACTCCTATACCGAATTACCATCCACCAACCTTCCCGTACACCCATTAAGAAATGACCGAGCTAGCTCAATTTGCCCCGTTAAATCCTATGTTCACGGTCAAACAAGTTATTCGGTTCAACCACAAAATATTTATCAAGATCCATATCAAGTTTATCAACAACAATTTCATCACTTCGAATCACAATCACCAACACATCCTACTCCACCTCGTTTCCGTCATTCACAACCTCCCCGTCCACCATCACAACCTCCACCACCCACATATCCTCCACCTCCGACATATCCTCCACCTCCAAACACAACATTCACAAGAAGAACAAGAAGAAGGCAACATCCCCGAGACTCAAGAGATTCCAAGGACTCAAAAGAAGAAAAGGAGAGGAAGGTCCGAGATGTGGAATTATTTCTTAGAAATCGAGGACGACGAAGGGCGGAAAGACGCTTGCCGAAAGTGCGGGAGACACATCAAATGCGATAGTAGAGAACAAGGTACTTCTTCTTTACGCCATCACTACCGAAAATGTCAAGGTCCCGACTTATCTTCTTCAACTTAGGTACGCCATGACCCTGAACAATTTAGAAAAGAATTAGTTAGATATATTGTTTCAACCGATCAAACTTTTTCACATGTAGAATCTAAAGGGTTTGGTAGGTTTGTCCATTATTTAGTTCTTACAATTCAATTAGTTTCTAGAAAAACTTTAAGAAATGACGTAATGAGATATTATAATGAAGAAAAATAATTACTTCAAGTTTTGTTTCAAACTGGTGATTTTAACGTAGCGCTAACGTCGGATATTTGGTCAGGAAATGCTAAAATGGATTATAAAAGCGTTTAAAAAAATGATTATAGTGTCGTAGTCCATAACAGAGACTCGGCATGTAACCTTAACAAAATGATTATAGCGTTTAAAAAAATTGAAGGTAGTCACACCGGGGATGCTATTGTAGAAATATTATTAAGTGTTATATAAGAATGGAACTTAAAAAATAGAATAATTTCTATAACTTTAGATACTGCAACGAACAACGATGCTATGATTCGAGCTTTACGTCTTAAAATTCCTAATCAAGAATCTCTATTACATCAAAGATGTGCTACACATATAATAAACCTCATTGTAAGAGCGGGATCAAGACATTCAAGACTCAATTGATAAAATTAGAAATTCAATTTCATGGTTAAATAGTTCAACGTCTAGGGTGGATGAACTAAAAAGAAGATTTTTATTAAACGGATTAGCAGAGAGAACATTTTATACCGATGTTAAAGCTAGATGGAATTCCACGTACTTAATGTTAAACCAATTTTTAGCCGATAGGTACGTAAATGTTATTGTACAATATGTTAACCGAATTGGAGGTCATGAGATAACGGAGGATGACATAGCTAAATTTTCTTGTTATATGCGATTTTTAAATTTATTTTACGATGAAATATGTGTTTTATCCGTTGTTTATACTCCAACTTCATATTTTAGCAATTCATAGCGTAAGTGCAATTGCACAACATCTAAGTGATTCTAATAGTTTTGAATTTTTTCAACCTTGTGTTGCTTCAATGAGAGCTAAATTTGATAAATACTGGGAGTTGGTAAAATTCCTTACTTATATGGTTTTGCGGCTATATTAGATCCTAGACTAAACTTTAGTGGTTTTCTTACCTTTGCCAACTATTTGAAACGTCAAACCGGACAAGATTACGTTACACATGATCATCCAAGGATCGTGGAAAATTTTTATTCATTTTTCAGGACCTACCAACGACGTGAAATGCCGCAAGTTGTAGAGATGAGTCCACCAAGGCCACCAACAACTAGTCGAGGGATCTTTCGAGACATTGCTCATTTTGCACGGGGAGGAACTTCATCGCCAAGATCATCACCGCATCCGGAGCCACCTATGGAGACGTCGGAGCACAACGAGATTCTTTTGTACAACTCTCAATAATTTGCGACAATTAATCAAGAGAATCTCAACTTACTAGCATGGTGGAGACAACACCAGAATATGTTTCCAATTTCAACTCACCTCTTATCCATTCGATAAAAAAGAGACGAGACTTTGATGCAATACATATCTCATTTCATTGACGAGTCCCACAAAGTGGAAGTCTTCGACGATAAAGACGTTATCACGACTTCGTCAAATCCATTGTCGACAAGATTCCAAAGGGACACGGCCGAATTAATGATGAAGAATCGCACTTACATGGGGATCGAGAAGTACCTCGAAAGCTGAAGCGGCCAAAACGACAAGAAACTTGGCGCTGTGACGACCGAAAGGAGGGTTATTCTACAAGGTTATTTTTGTAATTCTATGCATTCATTTTATTGAATTATATGTGATAATTTTATAAGGGTTATTTTTGCAATTGTCTTAGACAATTAAAAGAAACATCTAAAAGAAGCTCTAGAGGCATATGGCGGGCCAAATAATACATAAAAGAAAGTATAATTTATTTTAGGTAAAGATATATTAAGATATACACCAAATAAAGAAAGAGATGAAACAAATACATTGTTTTTAACATGCATGTGGTCGGCCACATCTATGGAAGGAAAGAGAGATATTGCTTTTATGTGTATTTGATAGAAATGAGAACTAAATATCATGTATATGAGTAAGATATATTGTAGAATAATAGAGAAGAAGTTATTACGTCTTTTAGTATTGATCTAATTAAGGCATTCCATAGTAAATGTAAAACACACAATTCGAATACCCAAAAATCTTTTTAGACTTGGTCGAATTCTCTCTCTCTCTAGCCTTGGTCGACACTCCCCCTATATATATATATATATATATGTGTGTGTGTATATTTCGTGAGTTATCACGAAACTTACAATTTCGTGACAACATCGTCTAACGTGACAACATTGTCAAGTAACAAATTTTATGTGACAAGATAGTCATGAAATTGGTATCTTGTGAGGACCTTGTCAAGATGTAGGAAGTTTCGTGATGGCTGTAATGAAACATTTGTTTCGTGACAATATCGTCACAAAGTTGATAATTTCGTGACGACAATATCACGAATTGGTTGTTTCGTCACGACGTTGACGAATTTTGTAATTTCGTGACAACATTGTCACAGATCTTGTAATTTTGTGACAACGTTGTCATGAATCTTGTAATTTCGTTACAACGCTGTCACGAGAAAGACAATTCGTAATGATATTTTCACGAAACTACCAATTTCGCTACAACGTTGTCACGATATTTAACAACATATTTGAGTTTTCGTAAAATATTTAGTGACTTTGTAGTCATGTACTCTTACGAAGCTTTCATCCAAAATTTGTCGAAATATGTGATTATTTGCACATGTTAGCCGAAAACTTAGGTTACATGAATATAAACAACTTACCTAAGTCAACTGGTTGTGCACGGAGATTAGTCAGACTTTCGTTTGCTGAGTTGGAACACGAAAATTTCTAAGTTTTTTTATGTTCTAAGATTATTACAAGATAAAAAATGAACTTATAAGTTTCTGTCTTTGACGATTTTCAGCATTTTTTATGCTGTCGAGGAGAATTTATAAACTCGGAGTGAATAGAAGAATGTGATTTCTGGTTATGAAAATTGACGGGAATGATAAATATACTTTATAAGTACGAGCATCGACGGAAAAGATGTGAGATGAATATTAATTCAAAAAAGAAAGAAACCGGTGTGAGATTCGAAAATAGTAAAAAAAAAAATAAAAAATTATTAGATAAGTTTAATTTCTCTTTTGTCGAACTCTTACTTCAATTAATTTTAAAAAAATATAAATGAGATATAGCCCTCATTTTACACGGGTAAATTCTTGTTACATTTGAGCAAGGGCATATGCACTCGTTGAAACATTTTGCGTTAAATAAAGAAAAAGAATTGGGGTACGCTAAACTCAACAACTGCGATGGGCTAAATGTAAAGATCACACAACCAGACAACATAGGCCCAACTAGTTTTTATTAACTCGAAAAAAATAATTATAATAATATAATTAAATTTTTTTTTAAGAAAAAAATATGTCGTATAAACTCTGGTCGCCCACTTTCTGGTCTGGTAATTGCAGAAGGCAGCGGAGAAAGAAGAGGCTCTCAATTGCTTATTATTTTTCCTTTTCGTTTATTTTCTTTCTTTCTTCTCTCGAGTCCTCTCTCTCTCTCTCTCTCTCTCTCTCTCTCTCTCTCCGTGTGAATATTATACACGCATCTTGTCAATTGCTTGACTGTTATAAAATAAGCAACGGAAAACCGAGAAAAGAATAGAGCTCTCATTCTCGTTCGACGGACTTCTTGTCTGGGACTGAGACGATCTGTATTTCCTCTTCATTTTTGTTGCCAAACAAACACTTAAATCCATCGCTGAACGAACAATCCAACCAATATCTTCTCCAAGAACGAACTAACTAACCCAGATATGGAAAAATGCACGCGACTGGGTCGCTGATCGGAATCGGAATCGTTCTCTCTCCTTGCGCTCTAAAACGAACGCTTAGAGGGAACGAACGCTCTGCAAATGATGAGGTCTGGTTCACTGTACCTCCGAATCGAGATCTCTGTTCTTCACTTTTTTTTCTTTTTGGGTTAGACTGTGAGAAACTGTTCCTCCCTCATGGATTCACTGTTTGGAGATCGGCTTTAGCAAAAATAAAATTATTTTCTTGACCCGAGCTTTCTTCTTCTTGATTCCAAACTCTTCGAAGAAATCCGTTGGATTTTAGTATATCTATGTATAAACCTGTTTTCCGTAATTCAGACCGAGTTCGTTCCCAAAAAAAATACAGGTTATGTTGTTCCAGTTTTAGGTACCAGTGTGGTCGAAAAGCACCTTTAAGATCTCATTCTATCTTTTTTTCTTCAGTTCGTTCCCCATATCTATAAAAGATTGCGTTTCGTTTGATGACGCGGAATCTGGGTCTGTTTTGGGGATCTTAATTTCGTTCTGAGTTAAATCATTACAGGCAAAAACGATGTTTTGTATTCTCGTCAATCAAGTTAATTTTTTTTTTCTTCTATTTCAACAGATATCAGAGAGTTAGCCCAGACTGTGCTCCCTTAGCCGGTAACGGAAAAAGGCCAAACGGTGGAACGATACACCAAACACAACCGTCGACGACGACGACACCAACAAATCCGAACATTGCCAGCAATCCGATTGCTTCTTCTTCGTCTTCTTTCGAACCAAACAAAGCGCTGAGATTCAGATCCCCTTCGCGAACCCCAGAACGCAACAACAATCATTTCGAGAGCAATGAAGGCAGTCCCAGCGACATGCTTTTGCAGTGGGGTCACCGGAAAAGGCCGCGAGCGTCGAGGACTGAGATCCGAGCCCCTCTCACCGACGATTCTTCGTCGTCGTCGTCGGCGCAAGCCAAGCACTCGCTCAAGCCGCACAGGAGACTCGTGGGTCCCATCGTCGCCTCTATGCCTCCGCCGCCGCCGGCGACTCCTCTTTCGTCCAACGGCAGAGCCAGGAAAGAGGTTTCTGGCTCGCTTCTCAATAGGTTTGTGGTCTGGATCTTATCTGAGCTTGGATCGAGATTGCTTTTTCTCATTAGCCCTAATTCTGATGGTTATGAACTTATGATTAAAGTCTTGTTGTACTCGCTGTTTTTTTTTAATGTTTTAAATTGAAGAAAAAAGTTGAAAATATATATTTTTTTTTTGGTCGAGAAAGTTGAATATAAAAGTTATTTGGTTATTTCCGGATCTGATTTCTAAAGCCAAAGTCTTACCTTCTATTTGAGTTTGAAAGAAGATTAGTTGCTTTCGTATCTAACCTTTACTTTTTATTTTATTTTTGTTGAGAGTTTGGTATTTATTTTACCTATTTACCCCTATGAATATTAGTAAATCCCGGTTAGGGTATCTGTTGTTTTCATTGGTTTTCTAAATGGTACGCTCTCCGTTGTTCTTTTGTGTTTTTCTTTTAATTTAATCCTCTATACCCATTTCATCTTTTGCTTGTTGTAGCATTGATGTGTATTGCTCTAAATCTGTGTTCATTTCTTATTTTAATTAAATATAAAGCCTGAAACCAAGCCCCTCTTGCTTATTTTAAGTGTGACAGGTCATTCTTCCAACACCAGTCATGATCGTTTGCCCTTGTTTTTGAAAAAGAATTACAACCCGATTAGCCTTTTTCTTTTGTTGGAAGATTTTGTATTTTGTAATTCCCGTTTCTGTTTCTTTCATGACTTATTTCTCTCTCTCTTTTTTATTTTCGTTTTTTCCCCTCGGGCAAAGTAATTATGAACAGAAGAGAAGTACTTAATTTTTTTATTCTTAGGTGTGTACTAAATTATGTCCTTTTTTCATCTGTCTACTGTCTTGTATAGGCGAAGTTGAATTTAAACATTGTTTAAAAAATAAATTAGAGTTTGCTTTATTCCGGCCTGAGATCTCCTTCACTATCATTTGGGCTATCAAGTAATCACCATTTGCGATGATCAGGACATTAGAGGACCGAGCAGTGACAGCGACTGGTTCTTCGCCGGCGAGAATCCCCGGAGGAGGCAATGCCCGGAACGCATCTAGATCCACGGCCGGGAAAAGATCTCCCCCGCCGGAGAAGAGTGAGAGGAAGATCTCTTCCTCGGCGCGAACGGCTCAGAACGAGAAGCTTAATGGGTCTTCCCCCGATGGAATCAGTCATGTCGATTCCCCTGCGTTGACTCAGCACCGTGACCATGAAGCTCACAATTTCAACGTCTCTGGTTGGGGTGCTTCGAAAGACGACAAGGCCGCGAGTGTGGAGACCCTCCTCGAGTGGCCGAAAGTCGTGATTCCTTTATCCAGGAAGGAGAAGGAAGAGGATTTCTTTGCTATGAAAGGGTCGAAGCTTCCACAGAGACCCAAGAAACGGCCCAAAAATGTTGAACGAGCTCTTCAGGTTTACATTAATTTCTGATGTCTCCTCCTTTTTTATTATCGCTTTACGTGTCAATTAGTTCTGATAGCAAGTCACTTGGCTAATTGACAGTATGTTTTCCCGGGGACGTGGCTAATTGACGTGACTAGGAGTCGGTATGAAGTTAGAGAGAAGAAATGTGTGAAGAAGGTTCGTGTTTTAGGTCTTGGTATAGTTGCACGTGATTTTTGCGTGATAAAGAGTGCTTGTATATTGTAACACCCAATAAAAGCAAACACCCGAATATGAAATGGTTTAGGGTTGCACAGAGTTGATATTAGGGGACATGTTTGTTGATGCAGCAGCAAAAGCGCAGAGGATTGAAAGGAATGGAGAGCGTGGAGAGTGATTCGGAGTAGCAGCTCATCAGATTTTTGTTTGCAGTCGAGGAATGGTTTCGAATTTGAGATTCACGGTGGTGGGTGGGAAGTGGGGTCCACCCACGACCTTTTGCTTATCTCCTACCTTTATGGCCCTTCATCTGCTCTGGTGCGAATTATTACTGTCATTTTGTTTTCCTTGACATCGAGAAGAGAGAGAATCAGTATTTCATCTTCTTCTTTTTTTTGGTGGGATCAGGGATGGCCAAAAAAAATATGATTTCCGTTTTTGGGGAGACCTGAAAAAGGGCGAGGAGCGAAAATGAAGTCTTGGGAGACATTGCGGTTTAATTTCTGGGCAACTGATCCTTTGACTCAGAATTCAGAAGCTTGCACGTGCCAACCTGGTACGCGTGCGAACACCAACACCGTGATTCAAGGAATATTTTGTCTTCAATTCCGTTTTCAGTGTACCAAAATATACAATTTTTGTTTGTTAATTCATGGGTGGTCAGTATGTCTTATGATGTTTAAATTGCTTATGGTGTTGTCTCGTCAACATCGCCATCCAGGGAAAGGAAAAAAAAGTTCCCTTCTTTCTGCGAGTGTCTTTCTTCATTTCATGTTTAACTGATCGATCATCTTTCATATTCATGATGGTACACAGTGCGTCCTGAAACCAGGCCTATGTTTTCGTCTGAAACCATCTATTCGTCCATAAACTCCATGTTATTCTCTTAATTATTTATATAATTCAACATTAAATGTGGAATAGTAAGTAATTACGTCCTTTGTGCTATTTTATGAAACGACGGTCACACAATCCTTTTTAAAACGAAATGATCTAAAATAAACCAACTAAAACGATGATTCGACTTCCATGAAGCCCGGAAGAAAATTAAACTCAATTTCCTTGATCTAGAACAATTAATTGCGGCTGATCTAAAGCTATCCTTAATTGCACCAACTAAGTCGTCAATATTTAGGTAAGTAGATGACGTTATATATAAAATAAAAATTGATAATAACAATGATAAAAAATTGAACTGAAAAATGATCTACATATTGCAATCTAAAAAAATGGGCCTAAACGCAGCAGCAATTTTAGGTTCAAATTAAAACGATCAGATAAGTTATACATGGTCGCAGATTAAGCAATGTCTGTTTCTTCTCTACTAAAGACCCCAAATATTACACAAAAACCAGTATCCATCTTTATCTGCACGAGTGATTTCTCTGGTGAGTCTTCCTCGACTATGAACGATTCCTCTTAATTCTCCTCCTTATTTCAGCTTGGCCCTTCCGTCCTTCAGACTCTTCAAACCAGTGCATATATAAACTTGTTAATTCAAGTTACACATATCAGAAATTTTACCAAATAAGTTACAGCAATATGTGGACCAACCATTCGCTTGAAGGATGCACTTTGCCCCGTTTTCTTGGAATTTTCTGTCTCTGGCTTTGCACGATCAAGGGCCTATGAGAGAGTGAACCGATATCAGCCGTATTGACTCAACTATCATAAGTTTGAAAATTACAGTTGAACTTGTTATAGGACGGACAGTACCAGGATCAAAGATTCCACGCGACGTCGCATCCGTGTGTGCATGAAACCTTCAGAGCACTGTTTTAGAATATTTACACAATTGTGACACGTGAAAAACAAACATGAACCATGCGCACCATGAGAGGTGATATTATTCATAATAAATACATTTGCTAGCATGATTCCTACATTGACTAGAACCAAAAGTTTTCGTTAATAACCACTGACATGTCTACTAAACCAACTCTTGGGTAGATATGTCATATGTTACTTACATAATTACCTGTTTAAATCGAAAGATTAAAATAAAAAAATTATTTAATACGTCGAACAAAATCTTATCTCCATTGGTAGAGCAGTTCTTAAAAGAGTAGAAAATGCAAATCCGCTTTCATGAAAGACATTGCACCTTAACATGATAGCTAACATATGCATGAAACGTTGACAAACTCCACACCGTGCGGTCTAGTTTCTTTCCTTCTATATGACGAGGAAAAATCACTGCATTCATAAAAAAAGTACATGAGTAAGACTTTGAAATGAGATAATAAAGTATTAGAATCATAAACCAAAATACCAATAGTAACAAAGCCTGCATTTGCAGATAATGCTTCCGCAGGAGCTTCCTTCAGTTCTGGAGGAGGATTTGGTGACCACAAACACATAGGAGCATTGTTAAGGCCTGCTGTGCGCCTTGCTTCAACGAATTCCTATTTTCAACCAAAAACATGACTACCATATCCCCCAAGGATAAAAGGATAATTGAAAAGAAAATAAAGCAGAAAATTCTAGAAAAGCACCTTCAGTTCACAATGAGTATATTTAACAATGAGCATAGCATTGCAATTTTAGTGTTATTACTAGTTATGAGTTATAAAATTTGATCAGAGCACAATACCTGAAGGAAGGAAGTCGCTAGAACAATTTCTACTGAGTCCTTAAATCTCATAGGAAACACAACAGTGACTTTTTCTGCCTGCAATTAACATGTTGACATTACATTCTGAGTCATAGCATCATGCACCATACTCTCACTACCAGCCAAACCCTAAAACAAGGTACATTATATTCATACATACACCACAAACCTACTGCTACATTATGGAGTAACAAATTTAGATTAAAAGATCTATAGAAAAGTAATATCTTAGGTATGAAGAGCAGGAAATGCATGCTGCAAGGACGTTACGCAGAGTGGTGCAATGGTTATATGTTTGTACATTTTACATGAAAAGAGAATGAGAAGAGTTCTTCTTGTTGATGTTTAAACCTGTGGAGCGAGGAAAAATGACTCATTTGGCCGATGCACAAGGGAAACAAGCCGATCTATGTTGGAGGGAACTGTTCTGGAGCCGAGACTTTTCAGAATTATCCTTAATGGAGCACCGAGTACCACTTCCCTTACAGATGCAATTTTTACCAGAATCGCATGTCTACGCTCTGCATAAATACCAATGCAGAGTTTCTCAAAACTCAGCTAAAGAATTCAGATACTGAATGGCAGATCATAAATAATTTTGCGCAATACAAAGAAGTTCAGATACGCAAGTTTAAATAATCACAATAAGACCTTTACATGAAAAATTTGCATGCTTTCCTTGAATAATACACAAAATTGTTGTGATCCATTAGAAGTCACAGAGGAGTTTCAGCATATAGACTCAAACAAAAGGCTTTCATAGTATACAACCTTTCGCATTAGCCATACACAAACCGGAATTCACATTATGTCTAATTGCATTAACACTTGTAACTAACTAGATGATGAAACAGTTAACCAGCAAAGATGTAGGATGGGCAGTAGGACAATGTTAGACCCCTGCGAACGTGTAAGCGTAGGAGCAGGGGCAGGAAATCTGTAGTTTAACAAATATATTATGTATTAAATTAGTAGGGTAGTTTAGGGAATTTGCGTTTAGAGGGATTTTTAGTAGGATTGGGGTTTCTAAATAGCCACATAGCTTAGTTAAGTTTTATGCATTGAGTCTTTGGTGACCATCACGAGGAGTGATAAAATCTAGCTTTTGAATGATGCGTCAAGTATTTCGTTTTCACTTGGTTTTCATAAATAAAATCAACAGGAATTCATCACCTTGGTGAATGTCTAATACAATTCCATCGGGTTCCTATCTGAAAACTACAAGAGAATAGATATATCATGTTCATGTATGGAGAAAACATGAGCCTATCTAACTACGGACTAGTTTTCACAAGATCCCATATGTATCAACATTTCCATAGCAAGCTATAATGACCTTAGGAAAGGAACTCGTTGAACCTTCATCTGGAGGGAGTTTTGAGAGATTGAGCTTCAGTGTTAGATTAAAGCCGTCCCTTGGAGGATCAAGAATTTGTGTAAACCCACTATATGAAGCTTTTATGGCTTCTATGGCCCCAAAGGGAAGTCCTCCAGCGAAAGCAGTTCCTGTAGGTGGCACCGGTAACGATACTGATAGCAAAAGATGATTTGGGTTCTTCATCGACACCTGTTAACCGTGTTTTCTTGAATCAATCTTCATCTTCATTACTAATTTTTTTCTTTCTTTTTAAAAGGATGAAAAAAATATAATAAAGAACAGGTATCCAATTACCAGAATATGGAAACGAACATCGCCAAACTCAACCCAATGGTAGTCCAACTCTACTCCTTTTTCGAGGCTGTCAAATCAACGAAAAAATCAAACTCAACTGACTGTTTGCAATGATGCGGATTCTATAAGAGCAGTGATTTTAGCATTTTAGTAGTGACAGTGTTTTTTATGAGGAAGACTAACAAGCTGGAGATATATATAAAAAAAATTGACGAACTATTGGGAGACTTATCCTCGCACCAATGCCTGTTTGATTTAAAACCTAAATTCAAGTCTTCCACATTTCTGGGAAACAAATTGCAAAATTACAAATTTCTAAGTGAGCAGTAATTAAGTCAACATGGATGTTACGATTACCAAAATGGAGAAACAAAAGAAAAATCGATTTATCACTCATACGAAAAACTAAAATACCGTCTAACGAAACCCTATAAACCTACCTCATGAATTAATCCCACAGAGACTCAGGAAATGCTAGAACCACGAAACAAAACGAAGTGAATATATATGACTATATACTTATACATATTTCAGAACGACTAGAAGCTAAAGCTGAAAAATGAAATAAAAGAAGACGCACTTGTGGACGCGATTTAGCAAGGTCTGAAGAAGAAATCTCGAGTGAGACTGCAACAGTATCATCGATTTTTCTTCTGCGCCCCGAGAGATATCGATTAATCAAATTCGAAGCTGATGAGCTTCGATCTACGAGAATCTAATACTTCCGAAACTCGAGCCAAAACAATTTTCCTAGTTTGAGATCTCTCGTTCAATTTTGTTCTGTTATGTTCTTCTCTACCTTTCTCTTTCGTGTAAGCCTGGCAAGGTAGTACTGACTCAGACGGGGCATGTCGTTTTTGTTCTGGCGTCACATTTGATGTCGTTTGTTTCTTCTACCATTCGCAGGATTTGGACGTGGACGTGCACGTGCATGCCCAGGTTTTATTTGCCTCATTCTGATTTGTTTTTAATTCATTATTATTATGGTGTTAAAATGTGAGAAATATATATAACTATGCGACATAAAAAATTAATACTCTATTTTAATATCAAATTATACGTGAATATGAGGTAAAAATATACTGTCATTTTGATTGTGCACATACTAACTACTTTTAGGAAAATAAAAAAATAATATATTTCTTTTTTTTTTTAAGTGAAAAAATAATATATCTTTTAAACATGAATAATTGCAGATACTAGCTGGATAAATTATATAATATTCGAAAATAGTCTATGTTTCGTAAATAATGATTAAATGTTCGGTATAATTTATGGGATAAAAAGTTATATATCCTAGTATTGATTGCAAAATATCCAACTTATTAAATGTTTTGGTTAATAACCAATTAGACAAATTAACATAAATTTCTAACTAATATATCTTTTTCGATTTATTTAAAGGTTATTAAATCTGAAACAATAATTTCTTAAAATTAATTACAATATAGCAGGTTTAGCGTTTGATTGGATATACTCACAATCTCTCTCCTTTAAATGACCGAATATTTGGTAAATTATACGAAATTAGTAGTGTTTTAAATGTGGGCAGGAGAAATTTTTGGGGTGTTGTTATATACTACATCTTTCCTCTTAAACTCCAAACCCTTTTTAACACGTCTTCTATTATCTATTATCTCTATATAACCACCAATTTCTCTCTCTCTGCAATTATCCTCCACCATTTTTCTCTCTTCACTCCGAACACAAATACAAACACGACCACGACCACGACCAAGAACACGAACACTCCTTCCTTCTTTTCTATTTCTGAACCTAACCCTAACTCTAGCCCTAAATCGAGACAGTCGGGATTTTCTTCGATGACGCCAAACCTCGACTCTCCGAGCGCCTCCGCGACCAAATCGTCGATATCGTCCGTGAGATTAGACTCCTCGACTCGCTGGTGGAAGAGATCGATCACAAAATTGACCTGATTATCGCGGTCCTCCATGCTATCGACGACGGAGATCTCTGGAACAATGTCTTCAAACGACGATTCAAAGCGCGAGAAGAGGCGGTCTTCGATGTCGATTTTCAGGTCATATTCTTCCTCGTCTAGGGTGAACTGGGCATGGAGAGAGAGGTCGGAGGGAGAGACTTCGGGATCTGCGGAGTAGAGGTAGAATTCGGAGCAGTGGGACCAGTAAGGTAGAGAGAATTCTTCATTTTGCGCTGAGGGACAGAAAATGTCACGTCCGCCATTGGAAAAGATTATTGAAGTTTTCTTAATTTGGTGTGATTTTCTCTTTGTTTGTTTCTCAGGCGATAATGGTGTAAAAAAACCGCCCTTACTTAAAAGCCTTTTTATCTTTGGTTCTGTTTCGTTGTAGTGTTTTGTTTACCTTATATTTATCTTTGGTTCCGTTTCATGAATCAAAGTACTCACCGAAAAATGAATGAAAGAATAGTTAGAGCAATCTTGACGTCGAATAAATTAACTTAAATTAATATCAATTTAACAGAAATTAACCAATATTACAGATGGACGAATCTACTTCAACTGTAATCTACAATCCGGATTAGTATTAAATGATAATTACTAAAAAATCCAGTCATTAATGAAATACATTTATTTAATGAAATCAACAAAAAATCGTTAATTATTCAGTTGACTAATTCAAATATTAATCAAATCCAGTAATTAACTATTTCATATCCATGAAATCAAGGGATGTGCTTTGAATGATTCGCTGTCTCTGTAAAAATAAATTTACGCAAATGAACTAGTATTATATATGGATGAATATACTTCAATTGAAACTTGAAAGCGGTTTAATGCAAGTTGACTATTTCAAGTAAATATTAAATCCATTAATTAACAGTTTAACGCAAGTTGACTATTTGAAAAAGATATTAATGGTTGCTGAATCAAATTACTCACCAGAAAATGAATGAAAGAATAGTTAGAGCAATCTTGACGTCGAATAAATTAACGCAATTTAATATTAGTTTAACGAAAATTAACCAATATTACAAATGGACGAATCTACTTCAACTATAATCTGCAATCCGAATTCGTATTAAATGATAATTGTTAAAAAAATCGAGTCATTAATCAAATATATTTATTTAATGAAATCAACAAAAAAGTTGTTAATTATTCAGTTGACTAATTCAAATATTAATTAAATTTAGTAATTAACTATTTCAAATCCATGAAACCAGGGGATATGATTTGAATGATTTGTTGTCTCTGTAAAAATAAATTAACGCAAATTAACTAGTATTATATATGGACGAATATACTTCAATTGAAACTTGAAACCGGTTTGACGTAAGTTGACTATTTTAAGTAGATATTAAATCCATTTATTAACAGTTTAACACAAGTTAACTATTTCAAAAAGATATTAAATCCATTAAATAACAGTTGCAAATTTGATAATTGAAAATTAAACACGAAAATCCAGAATTTTAGGTTAATATTTAAAAACTGGATTAATTAATTAATTTTATCGAAAAATAAAAAAGGGCATAATTGGAATTGCATCTCCCATAAAAATTGCATGTAGGACCGAATGGGTATTTTTAAACGTTTGCAAAAGATTGGATATTTTACAATAAATGGGTATTTTTTAAACATTTGATATTTTACAATAAATGAGTATTTTTTAAACATTTGCAAAAAATTGGATATTTTACAATTGCAACGTTTCATGTCGATTAGTTAGAGTAATTATTCATAAATCACTAAATAAGTAATTATCAAAAATCGTCCACATACACAGTTATACACAAGTTATTTATAAATCATTTATAAGTAACAAATATAAAAAAAAATTAATATTACGTAAGCAATTACGGTATTTATTAATAATAACGAACGTTGATTATATCTAAATTTTTGAAGTTTAAACTAACTAATTATTCGATATTTAGTTTAAGTCATAGGAAATCAATGAATCAATACTCGTTATAAGCAAAAACTTGTTTTCATATAAAAAAAAAAAAAAGTTGTCATCACATTTTCACTAAAATCGTGGGGAGCTTTATGTATCATCTCATCCTCCAACGTTTGTGAAGTCCGAATCTCAGCAGTGGGACGGGTCAAGACACTTACTTTGGAAACGTCAAAAATGCGTCTTAGAGCTTCTCCATTCCTAACGCAACATGCAAATGCAGTAGGAATTTTCCTCTACCCCCTCCAAATCTAGCTGCAAAATGAAGTTATTTATAGTGCCACACCAAATATTTGTGACACTGTTCATCACTGCATTTTTTTGTCCTTCTAAATTTATTCTTAAAACATTTATATTTTTTTTAACAATTATATCATATTTGTATTGATATGTAATTTAGATATTTACATTGATTTGTGAATTTATATCATGTTTATTCTTAAAATTATTTATATTTTCTAAAAATTATAAATTTATCATTGTGTTTTATTGTCATTTTATTAAAATAAATATTAATATAAGTTTGTATGTATTTATGTATTGAATTATTTTATGGAACAATATTTTGTTTACATAATAAATAAATAAGTGATATAATTAAAAGATATTGATTTAATATATGAATATGAAAATAAATAAAGAAGTTGAATATAAAATTAATATGTCAGTTTAACGTAAAAAGTAGAGTAGAGATGAAAATGAGTCAATATTGGATTTTACATATACTGTTAAATAAAAATAAATTGAATAACCGCATGAAAATGATCTTAGTTCATAGTCTTTATCCCGTAAAAAAAAATCAAATAAAACAAAACAAAACGTTATTTTCGTTTTGGATATCCAACAACAAACCCTTAAACCCTTATAATAATGAATGATTGGCCGATTTGTCGATCTCTATCCTTAATAAATGAATCGACGCCCAAAATTCCATTTTTGAAAACACGTAACACTTGTATGGAATTTCTTCGAAGGCTGTAATCTTATCTCGAACGTGGCAATATTTGAGAGCATAATCTGAATACGAATAGCTGATAATAAATCCTCGTTGATCTAACCACATATATTAGAAATTGATAAATCCTGTCTCTCCATCTGTCAAAATAAGAGCAATTGTAATTTATAATGTAATGGGTGTGTTTGTTAACACTTAATGTCACTTTAGACTTTTTTTAAATGTTAAAATATTTTTTTAGTGTTTGGTAAAATTACTTTTAAAAGAATTTTCAAAAGCATTTTTGGAAAAATAAGCTAAATTCTAAATTTTTTTAAAAGCTAAAAATCGTAATTTTTGGATTTTGATTTTCGGATTGCATATTATATTTACTATTTTACCCTCATAACCAAGTCAATTAATTATCTTAATGAGATTACAGGTTCAAGTTCTCATTACAGATATTACGTTCAAACAGTTTAATAACTTCCTTATAAATTTGTTGATGACAAATTATATTGAATAGCAAATCTTCAATAAATTATAGATCAATATGAAAAAGCGTAGAACTTATACGAGTTGTTTGGATAACTTAAAAGAGATTGATGTAATTTTAATAGAATCAACAAATTAATAGTTTATATGTTTGTTAATAAAATATATTATATTCAAATATAAATTTTATTTTGTTAGTCTATCTAATCGAAAATACTATATCAGCATTTATATATACATATAAATTAAACACCAAAATAATAATAATTATTTAAATATTTATCTCCAAGTTATTTTAGTCTTTTTTATAATTTTGTTTGTTTTACCAAACGCCAAATCAGCTTTTACTTTTACAAAAAGCTGAATTAAAAATATTTTAACAAATAGATTTTGTAAAAAGCATCTTTTTTTAAAAACAAATTTTAAAAGCACGAATAAGTAAAGTGTTACCAAACGGAGCCAATAATTGTGGATATAAAATTGGTAAAATAAAGGTATTGAGCACTGTAAAAATTCAGTATTTTAAACATTTTGGCTCAATTCCATCAGACAAAATCAGCCGAGCTCAACTCAAGAAAATACGAGGTCATCAAATGAGTTGACTTCGCCGAAAAAGTTGAATTTAAGACGAATTTAAATCATCACTGTGACGCGACGACAACTTTAGCATTCTCGACGATACGTGTCTTAATCTAGTTACTTAGTTCACCGTATTAATTTAAAGTAAAAGTGTTCGTCACATTCATTCATTTTTTATCCCCAATCCTCTATTATGAAGTAATTGAAGGTTATACTGATGCGAGTTAAACTATTCGAGATATCCTAAAGTCATTGAAGGTTATACTGATGCGATTTGGATATATGATATTCAAGATTCTAAAGTCACTAGTGGATATGTATTCACTCTGGAAGATGCGGATATATATGGGAAATCATACAAACAAACAGTGATAACTAGATCCACGATAGAATATGAGTTTTTTGCATTGGATAAATGTGGAAGATATTCCTGGTTGAAATACACATGTGCTAGCAATATGTGTATATTATGATAACCAATCTGCTATTGGTAGATCACATAGTGTGATGTATAATAGTAAGTCTAGTCGTATTCGTCGACGACATAATACCATTAGACAACTTCTCTCTTCTGGAATCATAAGTATGACTATGTGAGGTCCAAAAAGAACATTACGGATCCGTTATTCAAAGGGTTAAATATGGACCTAGTAGAGAAGACATCGAAAGGAATGAGACTAAAGCCCATGTAAAATAAAGCTAAGACAAATGAAACCCAATCATGATGACCGGAGATCCCCAGATCTTGGTTCAAAGAGACAACCTAACTGTCAATGGCTAAGTGGGGTCACTGTGGGGGAAACCCTGATCCTATTCATGTGAAACAGTGATTCCCATACGAGGTTAAGCTTAGAGCGTTTAATGATTATGAGAGATTGAATTGTTGAAAATCTAAATGAATAATGTGAGGGTATTCTGGATTAAAAAATCACCTCTGTGAGAGAGAAGTGGAGCCGCATCAAAAGAGAATTAATAGGGTTTAATTCTTTAGAAACTCTTGGAAAACCATGTCAATGTTCAGTCCAAATTGAATATAACCATGAAAACTAAAATTGTGTCACGGAAACATCAGTGGGGGATATTGATGTGGACATAGAGACAAATCCACACGAAGAACACGTCAAGAAGGATTCAACTCTTGAACAAGTAAAGAATGTTCCGTTCCGAGATCAACCAGGTCCAATGACAAGATCATGAGCTAAACAACTCAAGTCCGAGATGGAGAGTTTTGTCCATGACGCACAACAACAAGGAGCCAAAATACACTATTTTCAGCAAATAAGGAGTTGTACTTACTTCTCCAAGCAATATCTGATTAGAGAAGGCTTATGGCATCAAATGAAGCACTTAATGGCCATCTATAACACCATTTAAAGCAGCATCAAAGGAGATTCCGAATTTCACAAAGCATGTGATCAGTTTCATGTTTTATTTCATTTAAAGTCAAGTTTAAATTCTCATTAAGTGTGTATTTACTTCATTTCAGTTTCTTTTTCTTTACTTTAGCAAAAAAAACGTTTTATAAGGTTTGTAATGGTCTGATTGAGTACAATCCTTATTTTTGAATGAATTTGTGAGAGATTTCTCTTTGTTTCTTGAAGAAACTATTCTGAACTTATCTAGGAAATTCTTAGTGGCGTTCAAATCCGACTTATCAAACGATCTTCCATCCTCGTTTGTGGCGTCTTCATCATTCTAAGGTTCGAGCTTCCACATAAGCTACGGGTCGCGGATTCACCGAATCTGATCTCGAAGGATCCTAGGGTCTGCATCCAATCCAACAAATTGAGAAGGGTCATAGTCACATTGTTGGCTTGGTTCGCATCAGATATGCTTATCGTTTATGGAAAATGACTAACAGTTCAAGGACTGGGTGTCTACGGAGTAGTCAGTAAAGATGACATATATTTCCGAAAAAAAGTTCAAAGGTTTTATATACCTATCCCATACTAGTATTGACCGTAGAACTTTCATCACCTTGAGTCGTCTTATGTTTTTATAATTTTCGTATACGATTTCATGCATATGGGGGATTGTTGGAATATTAGGTATTAAAGAGGATTTATACCTAGTGTATGAATGATTTTTGGCTAAATATTTGATTGGGGTCCACTCATCCGAATTAGATAATTTCTTCATATTCTTATTTATCGTTGCGACAAGTATACGATTGGGTATTTATTTACCAAAATCATGTTTATAATGAATGAGAAATTGATGCTCTAAGTATGCTTAAAAATCACATTTGGTATATGTTTTTAAAGAAGTGAATATAAAGAACACACTTGGTAGTGTAATGAAAAGAGTCCCACATTAGTTGGGAATGTGTGTTGGTGTAGGTTTATAAGGGATTTTCTTTCATAAGGTGACATCCAAGTGCAATGGAAGAGAGTGTGAGTGAGTTAGCTGTAACTCCTTGCACGCGCAGACACACGCGCCGCCGCCGAGCCGAGCCAGCCCGGACTCGGGGCCTTCGGACTCCTGAGCCTAACCTTATATTTTTATTACAAAATTCACTTCAAATGAGTTTTAATTCTACAAATAACTTGTGCGTTATTTAGGAAATAAAAACAAAACCGCGTAAACGGTCATATGATCTTTAGATGTTTGGAATTAAGTATATTAACACGCATTAAGCCTCATGATAATGACCGAAGGTAGCTGCCATTAATCATGAACGTTTAACACATTTGAAGGGTATAAACCATGAACTTTTTTTTGACGTTTTGGCATTTTTATAGCCGAGCTCTAACTCCTAGAAATAGAGCTATTTGAATCTCATTCTAGATATACCGAAACACAAAAAACACAAATCTTCCTCTCTCTCTCGAAATTAATTTTCTTTTGTAGTCCGGTGGAAGTTGGGCATTTAGGTTCTAGTTCGTCGATGACATTTCGAGCGGTGCTAGACTCGTCTTGAAGTTATTGTATCATCGTAGGCTTTCGCTCAACTTATCCAACACTTGTGGAGGACAATAAAAAGTTTCAAGACAATCGTCGAACGAGCCTTGACTATTTTCTGTCTACTTTTCTTACTTCCGGTTTATTATATTATTTTTTGTTTAGTGTCTTTACATTTCGAACAATATTATTTGTAATATTACTAACAAAACCCTAATATCGAAAAAATGAAATAAGAACACAGTTATCGTGATACTGATGATAACCAACGAAAATATTGGTCACATAGATCGACAAATATGGACATGACAATTGAAGATAATAGTGACAAAAATTGAAGACCATGCATGAGCATTAAATCTATGTTGACTCTTAGCTCTCGAAATGGGATGTTGATCCAATTAAAACGGAGCAAGTTGTTATGAGGCAAGAACATATTCGAAAACATCACTTGTAATGGGGCAAAATCATTGGTCGTGGCTTTCTTCGAGAGCGTGGACAATTCAGATATATGTCAGATTGTGGTAGCTTGCCTCATGCAGTCTTGGCCTTGAATTTCTTTGAGTCTCAACGAAGAGAAGTCATCGCGAGCAACATGATGTTTGTAGTGGAGACTTCCACACCATCATCATCATCATCGCAAATTTTTGGTAGAGACTTGTCGTTGATTTATACCAAGGAGCAAGTTTTAAATGTGGCAAATAATCACCTGATGAAGATCTTGGTTGAGTCTCCAAAAGTTTCAATCTTGATGAAAAGCTCTCTTGTTAGCAAACATACATATGAGTTTTTAATTTTAAATTTTGGGTTATTTTGTAAACCAAAACTTGAACATTTCTAAATAGCCGCATCGCCCTATTTATGAGCTAGTATTGTGATAAAGTGATTCCTAATGAAGTTATATCCAACCAGTTTTATAAACCACCCATTTCTCTGTCAAATCCTTATCTGTTGCGTTGATGACACTACTAAATTTTAGGATTCCACAAATTTTGTTTTGGGTTGTGGAAGGATTCCAAAATGTTGTGGAATATGTAGTCGTGGAATCTTCCATAACCCTTAGACTTTCGTTGTAAGATGTTTATATTTTCCGCAACGGATGTCTAAGGGGTTGTGGAAGATTCAACAACCAATCAACTTTTGGTGTAAAATTTAAATTTTTTGAAAGATTTGTCACCCCGGTGACGTTGATTCCTCGCCGCAACCCCTACATCACACAATAGATCATGAGATCCGCTGTGTGATGTAGAACTTCGGTGCGGAATCTGTTGGCAGAGAATCCCACAAGAAGATTATTTATTTACATATTGATGTAATATAAATCTATATAAGTCCTTATTGTAATTGCTTATTAAATTAATGAAAGTTGAAACGTTCATTCATTCATTTTTTCGTTTTTTTGAAAATTTACGATATTAAATAGTCTAATAGTCCTTAATCAAACCTAACAATGTATGAAGAGACAAATGTAGATTTGCGCGAACAAACTCTTCATGGTTTGGTTAAAAATGAAATATTCACAATCTAAAGATCAATGGACATTGATCCTACTATGATTGTTGGAAGAATCTATGATGTTTGGTTATGAGGCATAGAGAGTTAGGAACTCTATAGTTCTTCCAGTGTATACTATATTGACCAGTGCACCTTTAGAGACAATATAAGAACAAGCCATTTAACCTCTTCTGTCTCAAGGTCACTATGTATGAGTTGCATCATACTTACCTAATTCCTGATATGAGACATGTCATTTCATAGTTTTAATATTCTCATTTGAGAAAGTCAAATTCTAGATCCATTAAGTGATCTAGACTAGACTAATTGGTGAGATATTAAGTTATGAAGATGTCATGAACCAAGTTTGTGAAGTTCTCATAGATATGAAATTCATGTACAAGATTGCTGAAATGTAATATATATCACCTCATGCTTTATTACTTGGATTGTGAATAAATAAATCGCGCGGTATCCAAAATTAAGTAGCGTCTTTATTTGGATGAAACAATGTGACTTGTTAGCTCCTCATCAATACAGTATTTCTAACTTATTCACAAGTAACAAAGGAGTTGAGTAAATTACAACTAGAGGAGTAAAATGTTAATTTTATAAATCACATCTAGTTGATGATATTCATGAAGGGTAATCATAGATAACATTCAATAGTTTCACTCAATATAATTAAGTTGAATTTGAGTAGAAAATAAATTCATTTGAACCGAGAGATTCTCAGTGTCAACTCTTTAGTGGAGTTAGTTGACATTAAGGTAATACTCGAAAAATGTTTGTGAACTTTTGAGTCCGAGTATAGAAGCTCAAGCTTTGTTCATTTGGATCCATAAGGTCACTATTACAGGTCATTAGAGTAGAATTGTTAAACTAGAAGTTAATTCAAAATAAATTCAAGTGTTTAACTAGACTTTTCCTTGAAAAATGTTTAAAAGGTATTTTTGTCCACATGGACATAAAATGATGTGAATGTCAAAATAAGATTTTGAATATTTTAATATTGTGAAAATGTAAATTATTATCTATAGCCAAAAAGTCGTTTGAGGCATTATGAAATTATTTTCATTATTTGTGTAATAATAATTCTGCAATGGGTATTTTAAAAATTGTCTGAAAAGAAATAAGGAAACATCTAGATGCCCCTTCCCTAGCTATAGAATTCGGGAAAGACATATCAAATGAGGAGAGAATTCTTTGCCTTTAATTATAAAGATAATTATCCAAAAAAAAGAGGAAATGAATTTCCTTGAGAAGGAAATAAATATGCTAAGTGAGGAAACAAATTTTCCTCTTTTGTGATAGCATATTGTTGGCCATGTTAGAAGAGAAAGGAGTGGAGATAAAATCAAATATTGCGTCATGAATACACTATTGAAAATGGTTATTACCTTTTCTTGATTTTCCTTCTCCTATATAAAGAGCCTCACATAGAGATGTTTAAATAAGCATTCTTGCTCTTGTCTCTCTCTTTTGGCCGACCCTCTCTCTCTCTCTCTCTCTCTCTCTCTCTCTCTCTCTCTCTCTCTCTCTCTCTCTCTCTTTCTCTAGAAAATCCCTTATAATTTTGGCACCTAAGTCATCATTAGACTTATGGTTAATTTGCTCTCTAGCTCGTAGACTTGTTCTTGAGCTACTGTGTTTAATTGTGCCCACACGCAAATCCTTCTAAACCTCTAAAGACTCATGTAATAGAAACCTTAAGTTTCTCGAGTTCAAAACTAGACGTGAAAGAATCGATCTAAGGAAGAAGATCAACTTTTCTCAAGACACTTCAAATTAAAGGTACGAGTAAGGTTTGCACTCAAACACTTTAAATTTATACATGTTCATGCACTTTGCCTAGGTTAGTAAAATTGTTTTACATGTAAAGAAATTTTATATTCCGCCATTAATATATTAATGATAAGTTTTCTTAACCCTACACCTATTCCAACAAAATCAACGTCGCCACAGCCCAGGAAAAATAATGTACCGGGTCGCGGCCACGTTATGACGGTGCTGCGGCTACGCATCCCACTAAGGATCCTTATTTTCGTTGTGGAAACATGGGGCCGTGGGTCTAGATGAACGTCGCCGCGGCCCTATATTATATAATATTGATGATCACGGTGTCGCGGAGCCGAGTTCCCACAACGGATCTTAGAACCGTTGTAGAACCATTTCGTTTTTTTTAAGTAGCGCATACAGTTTTCTGGCGCCATTGTGCAGAGTGCGGTTTTTCCTCAAAAATTAAATTCACAAAATAATATAATACCTGCATAATGACTTTAAATATGCACATGCAATAAAAAAACTTCCAAAATCATATATATACATTCACAATTCATCAAAAATTATATACATTCAAAATAACAAAATGTAATTAATCACATTCAATAAATTTTTGTACATAGTTAATCCATTTTTCTCTTACTCTCTCTATTTCTACATTTATATACATTTTTTTGTTTTCTACTTTACCTATACCTCTTATAGTAATATCGTGCATATAAGATAAAATAAAGCACCCGCATTCCGTGTCACCGCTTTGTCTTGGAGCGGCCATTGACTTGATGTACGTTGATTGTCCGTCACCACGGCAGTCTTTCTATTCGAATTGGAAATTTGAAAACACCCTATAAAATGAAAAGTATGATGATCTTTTTTAACTAACGATCAATAAGTGAAAAAATTAACTTCTTATCAAAACAACTAAGTCTTATGGAATTTGAGTTTTCAACGGGTCGAAAAACATCGCGTAATCTTTCCACAAGTCAAGTACAACAATCATCCAATGAAAGTTTCGATTGTGCGACATGAAAACTAGTTGCCCAACATTGCATCCTCGGACCGCGTTTCCAATATCTTTAACTCGTTTCAGTAAATGGTTATCCTCATCATTTTTTATCATGTGAGAAGCTAACGTTGCGTTTAAAAATACAAATTTTTTCTTCAACTTTGACATCGATGTGCGTAGATAGCTATAACAAACTAATAAAAAAGTTTAAACACTCATTATTTAATCATTTATAAATAAAAAAAAAGTATTCATGAAAGAAACACATACTCCATATAAATCGATATGCTTTTTGCCCCAATTTTTGATAATTGTAAAAATTCGAAAAATATCATTAAATTCCAACATGATCGGGATTGCGGAGATTGTTGGACAAAACCTTGACCTCAATAATGTTTTCTTGTGCTAACATAACTTTTTTGGCATGTTGAGCGAGCAATTTAAACTTCGGATTAATTACCTTGCAACAATTTAAACTTTGAATTAATTACCTTGAAATTAATTTAAACAATCAAAATATAAAGAGTACGTTAATATATATTACCTTGTAATTAATTTTCATGTCATCGTCAGGAGTAGGTTGACTCTTAGAATCGAGTTTTGAGTCTTTGATTTAAAGACCGTGACTCTCTTTTGTCGTCTCCATTTCTATCAATCGTCGTGGCCACGAGATAAAATCCCCATGGCATCTTCTACGGTTAGAGCATCTTCGACGGGGATCGGAAACTTAGCACTTTTTACTAAGACGCTCGAAACGGTCACCTGTGCATTTCCTTCCTCCAAAGGTGAGAAGTGAACTACGCCCTCGTTCACATGGACTTGCCCATTTGTAACATGAATCGTGTTTCCTTTCACCATATCATAAATGTAAAGAAAACACTTGATGCTTGCATTCAAAAACAGTGTCACCGGCGTGGTTGGATTCAATGAGCAACTAATTGAACACTGGTTAATTTTTCCATAATAATTGGATTGCAGATGAATCAACTATCACGTTTTGACAAGGATACTTTGGTTGAGTTTTTGAAGTGATGGCCACGTCTTTACCCTTGGAAGCAGTTGTACCACGAGTATTTTTCGGAGACATTTTAACCTAAATACAATAACATAATAACAATCACAATTTAAACATAAACACGATCAAGTTCACTAATTAAATTCAGATTCAATTTAAGAACCTAAACAAAATATTTCTACTAATTTTCAGTTAAAATAACCAAATTTCTCAAACCATCCAATGTAGTGTTAGTAAAATCAAGTCATCAAATTCAATAAATTATCATGAAAACAAACCTAAATACGAAAAATCACAAATTTCTGAAATACAAACCGTTATTTTTGAGTAAAATAAACATATTATTTTCGGGTAAACCCTAAAAAAAACTCCTAAAACCACGCAAATCAAAGTTTTCCTAAACACGAACCCTAATCTTAGGACTAAATAAACAATTTATTCAAATCAACATGTTATTAGCTATAATAAATCATAAAAACCCAAAAATTAACACGAAAATATACCTAAAAAGTTGTATTAAGCTGAGATTTACCTTTATACTAGTAAGGGAAGGCGAGGGAAGAGCACGACGAGATGAAGGCGTGGGAAGACCACAACGAGATGAACGCGCGAGAGGTGGCTGGCGTGATGAACGCGTGAGATGAGGACGGTGAGAGCTCAACGAGGACCAAAGCGAGGAGGAAACAATATAAAAACGGCCGAAATAAGATTTGAGAGAGAAATAGATTTTAGGTAAATGAAAAATGGCCTAATTTTTCACATATATATTTTAAATTCGACGCCGACGCCGCAGCCCCATCCTTCGTCCCTACGGCGCCACTTAAAAAATGACTGCCCAGATTCAGTTTTCGAATCAGCGCCGAGATCCCTATCCGTAGTCTCCGCTTAAAAATGAATGTCCAGACTCAGTTTTCGAACCGGCACTACGGCCCCTATCCTTAGTATCCGCAGCATCATCAAAATTCTAGTAACCAAAGACGTTTCCACAACTCTATTGGGATCCGTTGTGGAAACGTCGCCGCGGCTACGCTCACCTGGCGCCGCGACGCTGCCTTTTTTTAGCTTTTCCCAGAATCCTTTTATTAATCAGTTGTGGGATGTGGCGCCGTGGCCTTGAGTGGTCATCACCGCGACGTTTATCCTACAATGGATACAGTAATAATTCTGGAACGTTTTAAAATAAGAGTTATAGAGTGCTAACTAGGATAGTCTACTGATAATTCACACCCCCTCCAAATTGGAGGGCTTGGGTTCAATCTCCACCGCAAGCAAAACTTGCCTTATGAAATAGTGTATATTCCACAACCCTTAGACTAAGAATTGTGAAATAGTATGGAATCCACAATCCTCAACTCAAAGGGTTGTGGATTCAACCACATTCCAGAACTTTTAGTTGTGGAATCTCGAATTTCACAACTCTTATCAATGGAATCCACTATTTCTAGTCAGTGATCTTATGTTAGTTAAAGATAAATATATGGACTGTAATATTATAACAAATTTTTTTTACAGATATATACTAATATATATCTTATCATGTTGTATACTTTTTTTTTCAAAATATATATGATATATACCAACATATCTAATAAGTATATATTATATGTGTTTTTGTTAAAATAAACAAGTGTATATAAAATAAAGTCAAAACAAATAATCTTGAATACTCGCAACAAAATTACATACATATGCACAAAATATTTTGCAGTTATGTATGCTGGCAGTTTTGTTTTCGGAAAAACTTAAACTTAATTGGCGTATGTTGTATAAATTTTAAACATAAATGACGACAATGTAATTTATTTTAGTTAAAAATTAAAAGAAAAAATACCAACATTGTATCGATTATTTACCAATTATAATTTTTTTGTACCAACGTATTTTCATATTTTATGATCTATCAATAATATACCGATATATACCCTTAATATTTTAAACCTTGGAAGCCTATGTACGTGACGTTCTGTTTATTTTTTAATGTTCCAAAATTTCATTCATTTGATATTCTGTGTAAACAAAACCAATTGATTATCTTCGAATTATTGATGAAGATGAAAGGGATCAAAGCTTTGCTATTATAGAAATTCTAACGCTGATCACTTGTACTTTTGGCTGCGATGATCTTAAACAAAATACAGATTAGAAAAGAATGTGTTTTATATTCTTCGACTTCAATTGTGAATATCAAAGCCATTCATATATATTGTACAAAAAATCGATCTGAAAATTATTGAAAACAATATATGATAAAAATGATTCTGCATGGAAATTATCGGAAATAACTATGCATAAATAAAATGCACTGTTTGTTCTAGAAATTAATATTAGATTCGATTAAACACCATGATGTCTCCAGATAGACCGAAATGAAGAAGAAAAATAACAAGAAAAATCATGTTTCAAACTATTTTGGTGATGATGCAAAACGATGAAAAAATGCACAAATAAATATATTAGGATAGAAAATGAATGAGCGCTCAAATATTTAGGTGATTTAAATTTATATTAGGGTTAATGTATAATATAGTTTTATATAAGTTTGTTAATTTGGTTTTTTACAACGTTTTGTAAATTTTTTGTAAATGTACACTCTTTTAATTAACGAAAATTTCCTGCCAATTTTGCCTAATAATAAAAATCTCACCCCAATTTTAATGAAATTCAAATACTAAATTTCGGGAGTTAATTTATAGCGTAAATTACGGACTAATAACCGCATCACATTAAATTATATAATTTCGAAATTCAAGAGAGAGAAACTTCAAACGCATGAAACAACCGCCATTTAAATACAAATACCAAAATTCATCAATGAACAAACCCAAACCATTTTCTTCGATCGATCAACACCAAGAAGTTTTTGTGGAGTTCGGAAAATCTGTCGGCGATTAATAGGTCTTTATGTTCTTTTTTGTTTCTAAATTGTTTTTTATTTTGAAATCTTTTCTGTAAATTGATTTTTTTAGAATCGATTTCTTCATCTCTTATTTATGATTAATGATCTTGAACTACATGAACACGACGGCGACGAATATGAAGAGGAAGAAGAAGAAGAAGAAGAAGAAGAACAACAACAAGAAGAAGAAAACCAATAATGTGACATTTTCATGGCGGATAATGATGTGAAGCTTTCATGAACATGACCTTCGTTACTTTTCTTCTTATTCTTCTTCTTTTTCGTGTTTTGATTTTAATTTCAAATTCATGTATTAAATTTTGATTTCTTTTATCTAGTAAACTTAAACTTAATAAAAATTGTGTTTGGTTAATTAATATGCCATGAACGATGAAAAATTTCACCTGAAATCATTATTATGCATTAGTCAAAACTTCAATTGTGTTTGGTTAATTAATATGCAATAATTACAGGAACAATTTCATTTTGGTGTAATTTGAAGATCAACTTACCCAAAATAATTATAGGAACAATTTCGTTTCAGTGTAAATTGAATATCAATTAGCGAGTAAAATCTGGATGATCTTCCAAACAAGAAATGAATCAATTGATTATCCTAAAATTAATGAGTCAAATAAATGATCAAAATTGTAGGATTTTATCTCAAATTAATTAAACAGCCGAATTTTAAATCATTGAATATATTAACTTTCCATTTTTTGTAGCATCTTCCAATAATTATAGGAACAACCATTTCGGTGTAAATTGAAGATCAAATTATACAAAATAATTATATGAACAATTTCATTTCAGTGTAAATTGAATATCAATTAACGAGTAAATACTGGATGATCTTTTAAACAAGAAATGAATCAATTGAAAACATAATTAATTTTGAAAATTCAAGAGTATAACAGTAACTTAATTTCGTAATTAATATGACAGATAAAAAGTTTGGACATTTAAATTTTTTTTATAAAACATCAGACAAAACTAAATCATGTTTGTAAATTAGGACGATTTCGCCAAATTTTTATTTATATTATAGCAGGTAGTCCGCAATAACTGCCTTCTATAAAATCAGGAAATACAACAGTGGCATGATTAACGAGAACGATAACTGAAAAGAAAAAAAAGACACACACGTATAACAACCACAAATAATAAGATATGATTAAGACAATTCAACATAAATATTCTATAGCCACCTTATCACGTTTTTGTTAAAAAAAATTGGGAAACGCTAACTAAAAGAAATTAAGTTTGAGATGACTCAATTGCTTAAAAGTCGTTATTAATAGAAACATATAATTACATGAATTTTTTATATAAATGATATTGTACATGTTTTATTCCAGGTACCTTTGATATAAAATTTACGTGATAAGAATATAGAGACTTTACAAATTGAAGCGAAGTGAGAACCAATAGTTATGATAAGCTGAATAGGCACCAATCCTTTGGTTCTTTTACTTTGGAATATACTATTAAAAAAACACACAGTTAAACCCTTGCCAATGAATGTTTTTGAAAAGGCTGAAGTTGAAGTTGGGGAGTATTTGACTTTGACTCTCCAAATACGTCTTTGTTTGACGTTCGACCAAGGTGGAGAATATATTTGAGTTTCATATTATTTATACTCTCTTCAAAGAATAAATGGCTCCAAAACGCACAACTGTAGCGAAGAACTTCCAATTACAGAGCCTACTTGTTTGAGCATCTTTGCTTATTGCTACCATCTTATGTCTGTCCACTCGAAATTTTAGAATTTTTCTGTAAATAGTATTTGACCTTTAAATTACTAGTTTATTTATAGGGTCTATTAGCTAAATACTTGAAAATAGGTTTACCAATTTCAATATACATACGTTACGTTAATTTTGCGTAAATATCAATTGAATTTTGTTTACGAAAATTTTCAAATTATTTTTACTCTTTTTAATTACAGCCTACGGTTGCCGCTCAAATTTAAGTAAACGAAATATATGTAATCAAATAAATTATTAAAAAAAAAAGAGTGTTCAAATCGAAGAAAAAAATAATCTCGAGAAAACATTTATATTGACGGTTTGAAGGGTATTTTGACCCAATAATTTTGTAAATAATTTCAATTGGGTATACACAAAATTAACGAAATGTTGGGTATAATGAAATTCGTAAACGTAAACATGTGTAAATAACTAATTTTTTGTTATTTATAAATATTATTAGACATCTGACATTCAAAGTTACATATATTTTTATGTAAAAGGCAGTAATTTCTTCTTGATCTTTATACTCATTATGTGGGAGGCTCTTACAATAAATATGATTCGTTGTGGGAACCTCCCACGACAGGTCATTGACTCGTTGTGGGAACCTCCCTCGATGGGTCATTGACTCGTTGTGGGAGCCATTTACATTTATAACAAATCAGTCTCGATGTAGAAATGGGTCAAAATTAAGTCATTTTTGCCACACCGATGCTTTACCTTTACTCTCACCACGACGAGATCCTCGCAACAACATGTCTGTCCTATTTTGGCAGTCCGGCAAGGATCTCAAATATCTCTCCTCGCAATGCAATCCTCTCCCTGTGACAAAATATTGTTTCACAATGGGTTAGACATTTTAGAGCCGCTGTGAGGGGCTCAACATTTTAGAAATCTCACTACGACGATGCTTTATCTCACTGTGGCGAGATCTTATCCCACAATGGATCAGAGATTTCAAACCCAATGTGGAAGGCTCAACATTTTAGACATGTATCCACGATAATGTACATTCCTTGCCGTGGAGATATCGTATTCCACAACGGGCCAGTCCAATTACGTGACCACGGTGAGATTTCTGAAACGAGATTGATGCAACGAGATTCCTATGCGACACAAAAGCATGTCGAAATGCAAAATCTCGTCGCAACAAACTATTATTAGGTTGAGATGACACTTTAAAATCTGTTCAAAATATCAATACTCATAAAAATCAAACATTCATATATATATATATATATATATATATATATATATATTCATTCAAAATATTCCAATCCAATTCATAAAAAATTACACATCCAAATCTACAAGATCTTTCGCATTAAAAATATTTTGTATGTAATAAACCACCCCTTCTCTTTAAATGAACAATGTATATGCTTTCTTCAGTTATAACTTCTCTAAATCAAGTGAAATAGTATATATAACTTAAGACATAATACATGCATCTGGGGGCACCAATTTTTCTTGTAGCCGAGACACACTTGATGTTGATTGACCGTTTTGATATGAGCTTTCTACTGCACAACTTTGAAATCTGAGAAAACCTTATAAAAATCAATGCGAATTATAAATAAACATTAGAAAACAAACATATAGATATGTAAAATAATATATAGAAAAATCAAAACATTACCTTCTAATCAACTTTGTTAATTCGGTTGATTTTTTTTGTTAACATATCAAAGAAGAACTCTTGATCTTTCCAAAGATCAACGACAACCAACATCCAATGATGATCTAAATTATATGCCATAAAAATGAGTTATTTTGGTTTGGAATTTCGTACAAATTTGCCAATTTGGTTAACTTGTTCCTACAAATGACAATCGCTGTCGTTGATTTGGAGAAAGCCACTCAAGCTCTCTTATATGAAAGTTATACCTTTACTCTCCTTCATTTTGTCTATGATAGATTGTAGATACCTACAATGACAAAATATTGAATTAATTAAAATATTATATATTGATATATAATAAAGAGTTAAGAGAAACATTTACCCCATGTAAATCGTTATGTTCGACGCGCCTATTACATTATATTTCAAAAATTCTGAAATATCTTTTTATGTTAATGGAATTGACATCACATCGACCCTTGAATCTTGAATTACATTGATGCAATCCCCTTACGGTAACATCACTTGATTGACAAGTTGAGCGCGTAACTGAAACTTCTGGTTAATCATCTTGTATGGAATCTCTGACCATAATCAATGTTTGGTTCACCGAGCTTTTCTTGTTCGATAACTAGCATTGAGTTTGTTTTTCAATTTATGTTTCAATCAATCTCTTTGGCTATTTATCGAAATCTCATACGACTTCTTCAATATTATTAATTTCTTTGGTGGGAATTGGAAATATTGTTTTTTTCACTAAAGCGACCACAACACTAACACATACATTTTTTTCCTCCAAAGATGATGTGTGAAATAATAAGTCGTATTCTTGTACACTTACATCATCTTCAACGTGAATCATATCTTTGTCTTTAATGTGAACTATCTCTTCATCTTGATTGTGAAAAAAATCTTCATCTTTATTGTGAGCCACCTCTTCATCATCAACTTTTTTTTTCGTGTTTATACTACTTGGATGTAGGTTAATAAGCAACTCGATATTCAAATATTGACGTTGACTAAATGTTTTCACGAAAAGAATATTTTAGGTCACTCAATTTCGTATGTAACATTGTTACCTCATCCGTTGAGTTGGAAGTACGAGCATTTTCAACTTGACGAGTATATAGTGTTGGTGATTGATTCACCTTAGAAACCATATTAAATGCAAAAAATAGTTTATTGCACTCACAATAGCCAATTAATAATTATGATTGCTAACAAGATTTAGATTTATTAATTTAATTTAATTATGAAAGCAATTCAGCAACTATTAATTAAAAGAGGCGATCTGAAGACTTACATTAATTTGGCTTAGCTACAAAATGCTCAAATCCAATGCTCGTTCCGTCTTCAAGCTTTCACAATTCTTTCGTCTGATTTATTACTCGAGGATGACATCTTAGTCTTCAGAAATATAATCTCGGAGATGAATAAGAAATATCAGTGGGCACAATTGATATCTCACTTAGATCTCGAAATCATATTGTTCGGGATCTCGCTCCTATTATTTAGGATTGGAATTAGCAATTCCGGGGAATAACGGAAGAGAAAATTCGATCAAGAGAGAGAGAGAGAGATGGCCGAGTGATCCTTAAATGGATTGGGTAATTTTCCTCTTCCATTTTATCCCTATTTATAGCATTCGTAGGGAGATAACCCCTGAGAGATTTTCTCTCCTTTCGGTTGAGATATTATCTCCTTCAAGAGATATTCTAACTTCTAGAGATATTCTCTCCTTTGGATTTAATCAGGGCCATTAGATCTCAACACTGAATCTAAAATTTCTCTCATCCATTAGATCAATATCTATGGTTGAGAAATTTTCTCTTCACAGAGAAAGGGGGAGAGAGTTCGGCCACCCGTAGGGTCTATCCCTAGGGGATTTTCGGCCACTCTCTAGGCAAAGCCCAATCCAAAATTCCCAAGCCCAAAAATTCAATTTATTATTTATTTACTTGATCAGACAATTAATAAATAATTATGCTATATTCATTTAGTTAATTTTGCGAGTACCCGATTTCCTGAATCAATGCTGTCAATCACCATTACAGCAAGTGAGATTTAAATAATGAATAACATTATTATTCGAAAGTTCTTATCCGCCTTTATTAGAGCCAAATCGGGGACTATGTGTTGGAATAGGTCTAGGGTTAAGAAAAATTTATCATTAACTCATTAATGGCGGAATATAAAAATTTCTTTATAATCAAAACAATTTTTACTAACCTAGGCAAGTTGCATGAACATGTATATATATTTAAAAAAATTATTTAAAATACTTGAATACTAAACTTTCTCTTGTTGCTTGATCTTGGAGTCCCTTCTTGGAAGAAGATCCTTCTCCTTATCTTGCTGCCTTTCGTATTGGATTCTTGAGCAACCACGAAAGTTTCTACCACTAGAGTCTTCAAGCGTTTTAAGAGTTTAGTGAGTGGGCACTATTAAACAATATGAACCAAGAACAATTCTTGGATCATAAGCTTATTCTATAGATCAAGTGAGGATCAAGCTGCACAAATAAAAGATTATTTTAGAGAGAGAGGGAGAATGTTGGTCGGCTAGAAAAGAGAGAGAGCAAGACCAAAAAGCTTGTTTTTCACATCTCTATGCGAGACTCTATTTATAGGACAAGAAAATACAAGAAAGGGTAATTACCTTTTCCTATTGTGTATTCATGACACAATATTTGATTTCCTCCTCCTTTTTTCTTCTACATGGTCGGCCAACATTGTGTCATAAGTGAGGGAAATTTGTTTCCTCACTTAGCACATTTGTTTCATTCTCAAAGAAATTCATTTCCTATTTTTTTTGGGCAATTACCAATATGCAATACTGCATCAAATCAAAGAAGATATTTCTCTCCCTCCCTTGATGTAAAGTGGCCGGCCATATGATGTCTACACACACATATTTACTTCCTAATTTGTTCATAACAAATTATAGAAAAGTCCTCGCATTATTGTCCATACAATAACATGTCACAAAATTTAATTCACTAAACATGAAAACCAATTTTCAGCCGTGTGACTTTACATTAATTTGTGAGAAAATTCAAAATCTTATTTTGACATTTTACATCAATTATCCTTAAGGAAGAAAATACCCTTTAGACCATTTTCAAAAAATACGTCTAGTTCAACAATTGAACTTATTTTGACTTAGCTTCTAATTTAACAAACTCTACTCTAATGACTTGTGATAGTAACCTCATGGACCCAAATGAACAAAGCTTTAACTAGGACTCTTGGATCAAAGTTCACAAACTTTTCAAGTCTAGTTTAATGTCAGCTGACTCTACTAAAACGTTGCCACTGAAAATCTCTCGGTTCAAATGAATATATTTTCTGCTCAAAAATATACTTATATGTGATGAGCGGATCCACTTAATATTATCGAATAATTAGCTTTCATGAATATCATCAACTATATGGATTTATAAAATTACCATTTTACCCTTCTAGTTGTTATTTCCTCAACTCCTTTGTTACTTGTGAATAAGTTAGCAACAATGTATTGACGAGGAGCTAACAAGTCACATTGTTTCATTTAAATAAAGTCGCTACTTAATTTTTGATATTACGTGGTTCATTTATTCTTAATCCAAGTAATAAAGCATGAGGTGATACGCATTGCATTTCAGCAATCTTGTACATGAATTCCTTATCTACGAGAACTTCACAAAGTTGGTTTCATGACATCTTCATAACTTAATATCTCACCAATTGGTCTAGTCTAGAGCACTCAGTGGACCTAGAATTTGACTTTCTCAAATGAGAATACTGAAGTTATGAAATGACATGTCTCATTTCAGGATTTAGGTAAGGATGATGTAATTCATACAGTGACCTTGAGACAGAAGAGGTTAAATGGTTTGTTTTTATATTGTCTCTAAAGGTGCACTGATCAATTCAGTATCTTCGAAAGATACACTGGAAGATTTATAGAGTTCCTAACTTTCTATGCCTCGTAACCAGACATCATAGATTTTTCCAACAATCATACTGGGATCAATAGTCGTTGATCTTTAGATTGTGAATACACCGTTTTAACCAAACCATGAAGAGTTTGTTCATGCAAATTTACATTTGTCTATTCATACAATATTAGGTTTGATAATGACTATAAGACTATTGAATATCATAAATCTTTTATCAAACTAAAATTGAATGAATGAACTTTTCAACTTTTATTAATTTAATCAGCAAATTACAATAAGGACTTATGAAATAATTATATATTACATCCATCTATAAATAAATAATCTTCTTGTGGGCATCTCTGCCAACAATATGGACCTAGTAGTAGAAGCTTAACAAACTAGACGAAAAAGATGATATAGTCCTATCTCTTTTTCATCGATTTGTATTTATCAATACTCTACCATGTAATCAAAGACTGAACCATTCTTTAATACTCGAATTATATTTACTTATTGTGACAAATGTCCACTAATATATTCAATTCATGATCAAGATCCTCCAGATTCAACCCGTACCAAGAGAAGTCAATTTCTTCCGTCTTCTCTTGAGACATAACAGCCCTAAGCATCGTTTCTTCCCCAGTGAAAGATTCTTTCAAGTGTTAACTTACTTTGAAAGTGCACAATCAATCGGTTTTGGAATCAACCCTTAGGTGAGTGAACATTGACCTCCTTTCAGGGACGTTGGATTCCGTGTCTGTAAATCACTTCCTACTCGAATCATGCTCCGAGAAGACTTCCAGGGGAAGACTCACAAGACATAAGCTTTGATTAGCATGAATAGCCTTTTAAGAATGAGTTAAAGAGGTCAAAGACATGATTTAGTGTCCATGACCACTTCAGGATTTAGATCAAGTCTTACTGTGACCATCATATAGGCCTTGGTTAATGCGTCGTAACGGTCCTTAAACGAAACATCTACCCCAAGGCTTGTCCAGGTCGTACACTTACCACAAGTGTAGAATGCTCCCACATAGTGATCAACATTCACTCATGTGTTCCACATATATGAATTTCGATATAACTTCCTAAGCGTATATCAGTCATCGACCTTGTTTTAGCACACCACCCGAACTCAAGTTCCCAACATGTGACTCAGTTTGATACGGAGGCTATGGGATGATGAATGTTCAATAAATCTTAATACATAAGAAATAACCATTTTGATTAGAATAAATCATAAATGTCAAACTTTATTTTATTATAATATCAACAAGAATTTATATAAGTATCTTCTTAAGCGGGCAAGAATTCCTAACATTTAGATTCTCCACAAACACGACCAGAATGTTCATTTGTTCACAAAGTAAATTGTTAGATACTTTAACTGTCTTCTAGTTCCCTTGTCTCATCTATATCTTGTTGACATTGGTTTCATTTAAACACATTGTGGTTGGTATGATTTGATTCCATCAACTGTTAGGAATTCTTGCCTAGGAGAAGATACGTATGTAAATTCTCGCTAAAATTATTAATAAAATAAAGGTTGACATTTATTATCTATTTTAATTTAAACGATTAATTATTATTTAATGAAATTTATTAACGATTCACCATTATGTAGCCTTCGTATTAAACTAAGTCACGCGTTGGGCACCTGAGTTCGGGAAGTGTGCTAAAAGAAAGTCGATGACTTATTTATGCATGGCAAGTTATATTTAAAGTCATATATGTCAAACACGTGGGTGAAGGTTGATCACCATATGAGAGCATTCTACACTTGTGGTAAGTGTATGACTCAGACATTTCTTAGTGTACGTGTGTCGTTTAAGGACCGCTACGATGCACTAACTGAGGCCACTAAGATGGCTACAGTGAGATTTGATCTAAATCCTGAAGTGATCATGGACACTAGGTCATGTTACTGAGCTCTTTGACTCATTCGTTAAAAGGCTAATCATGCTAATCATAGCTTATGTCTTGGGAGTTTTCTCATAGCATGATTAGAGTGGGAAGTGATTTACCGATACATAATCCAGCCTTCTTAAAAGAAAGTTAATGTTCACTCTCCTAAGGGTTGATTCCAATACCGATAGATTTTGCGCACTTTCAAAGTAAGTAACGTTCGAAGGAATCTTTCGCTAGGGAAGCAACAATGCTTAGGGCTGATATTTATCAAGAGAAGTATAACGGAAAAATTGACTTCTCTTGACACGAGGTGAACCTAGAGGATCTTGATCACGAACTTACTATAGCAGTGGACACTCGTCACGATGAGTGAATATAATTCTAATAAAAGAAGTGTTCAACCTTGGATTACACGGTGAAGTATTGATCAAGATTAGACGAATTGATGAAAAAGATATAGGACGTTATTATCTTTTTCATCAGGTTCGTTAAACTTCTACAACTAGGTCCATACTCCCCGATTCGGCTATGAAAAAGGCGGATGAGAACCTTCGTATAATAATGTTTATAATTATTCATCTTAATTGCTGTAATGGTTATTTGACAACATTGATTCTGGAAAATCGATAATCGCAAAATTAAATAAATATTTATAGTAGAATTGTTTATTTATTGTTGGATCAAGTAAATAAATAATTAATTTGATTTTAAGCAAACGGGCTTTGGAATTTTTGGATTGGGTTTTTGGACTGAGATGGCCGAAAATCCTCTTGCTTTAAAAGGCCTATGGCCGAAAATTCTAGGTTGGTAGTTACCAACATTCTCTCCTTGGTCGTTGAATCAAAAAGAGAGAAAATCTCTCAGATAGATTCTGATTTGATGGATGAGAGAAAAAGTAGATTCACGATTTAAGATCTAATGGCCTAAATTTAATCCACTATGATATAATATATAGCATAGGTGGGAATATCTCCCAAAAAGGAGAGAAAATCTCCTTGAAGTTATCTCATTTTCTCTGCTATATATATGGATTTATGAGAACAGAAAATTGAACCTGATTTCTCTATTGATATTCTAGGCCTCCCCCTCTCCCCTTGTGGCCGACTATTCTCTCTCTCTCTCTCTCTCTCTCTCTCTCTCTCTCTCTCTCTCTCTCTCTCTCTCTTACTCTCTCTCTCTCCCATTGTAATTGCATATTCCATTCTTAGAAAATAAGAGTGAGATCCCAAAACACCTGGTTTCGAGATCTAGTAAGATATCGATTGTGCCCACTCATCTTTCTTATTCGTCTTAGAGATTACATTTCAAAAGACTAGTGTATCATCATCGAGTACTCAATCAAAATGACCCACAAAGACATGAAAGCTTTGAAGAAGTACGTATTAGACTGGAGCGTTCCGTAGCTCAGCCAAAATCCAAGTACTCTAAAGCCTTAGATGATCGGTTGCTGAATACGCTTTCATTAATAAATTAAATTAGTAAATCTTGATCTTATTTAGTAACCATAATAATCAATTGACTATTGTGAGCGTAATTAATGACTTTCCGCACTTAATATGGATGCTAAGGTGAACCAGTCACCAACATGAACACCTAGCATGAACACTATCGGATATCGATCCAAGTTGAGGATTGAATATCAAATGTTCTACATCACCAGCACTAATATCTGTGTGCACTTCATGTTGAGATGAATCATCTAGAAAAATCACGCACATTATTTGTAAATCATATAACGTATTTAGATTTATGTTTTTTATTAGATGAGAAATTAAAATACCTAATGATGTAACTTCACTCTGGTTTGTTTCTTTCTTTCCATTATTGGGTGTAGCCATCTCATCAACTTCAACGTTGGTTATCTCTTTGTATTCAACGTGAACCATATTCATCTTCATTGCGAGAAAAATCTTTATCTTCATTGTGAGCCACCTCCCATCATTACTTTTCTTGTTTGATACTACTTTTGTTGGCAGAGATGCCCACATGAAGATTATTTATTTACATATCAATGTAATATAAATCTCTCATGAGTCTTTATTGTAATTTGCTGATTAGATTAATAAAAGTTGAAACGTTCATTCATATCTTTTTCGTGTGTTTGAAGATTTATGATATTTAATAGTTAGTCCTTAATCAAACCTAACAATGTATGAAGAGACAAATGTAGACTTGCATGAACAAACTCTTCACGGTTTGCTTAAAACAAAATATTCACAATCTTAAGATCAACAGACTAGCGCATTTTCATGACTCAACCAGACGGTTTCATGGAAGGTGGTCAAGAGACCAAGGTTTGTGAGTTGCTTAAATTCATTTATAGATTAAAGCAACCATCTAGGTCATGGAATATTAGATTAGATGAAACTGTAGAAAGTTTTGATTTTGAACATTCAATAGATGAACCTTGTGTTTATAAGTTAATACACGAGGGCATGGTTGTGTTTTTAGTATTATATGTCGATGATATATTACTCATTGGTAATGAAGTGAGTAAATTATCTGAGGTTAAAATCTGGTTAGCTAAGCAGTTTTATATGAAAGATCTAGGGGAATCTGGGTACATTCTAGGGATTCAGATTTTTCGAGATCGAAAGAACCGGACCATGTCGGTCTCCCAAGCATCTTATATAGATAAGGTGATGGATCGCTTCGCTATGCAAGACTCTAAGAAGGGCCAAACCCCCTTTAGAAATGGGGTATTACTCTGTAAGGACCAGTCTCCCAAGACTGCATAAGAGATTGAGGACATGCGAAAGAATCCATATGCTTCAGCTGTAGGAAGTCTCATGTATGCTATGCTGTGAACTAGACCAGATATATGTTTCGATGTTGGCGTAGTTATCCGTTTCCAATCAAATCCTGGACTCAAGCACTGGGTTGATGTTAAGCATGTTCTTAAGTATCTTTGTAGAACTAGAAACTTGATGCTTACATATTCATGTACTGACCTGACTATGACGAGGTATACCGATTCCGACTTTCAGGCGGATAAGGATTCCAGGAAATCCACTTCAGGATTAGTGCTCATACTGAATGGTGAATCTATTGTTTGGAGGAGTATCAAGCAATCTTGCATTGCAAACTCCACCATGTGGCTGCTTGTGAAGCATCCAAAGAGGCTATATGGCTTAGAAAATTCCTTAAGTATTTGAGTCAACTGGGAGTTTGTTGGCAGAGATACCCACAAGAAGATTATTTATTTACATATCAATGTAATATAAATCTCTCATGAATCTTTATTGTAATTTGCTGATTAAAATAATAAAAGTTGAAACGTTAATTCGTTCATATTTTCGTTTATTTGAATATTTATAATATTCAATAGTCTTATAGTCTTTAATCAAACCTAAAAATGTATAAAGAGAAAAATGTAGATTTGCGTGAACAAACTTTTCATGGTTTGCTTAAAACGAAATATTAACAATCTTAAGATCAACGGACTATTGATCCTAGTATGATTGTTGGAAGAATCTATGATGTCTTGTCACGAAACATATAGAGTTAGGAACTCTATAGTTCTTCCGTGTATCTTCCGAAGATACCGATTTTACCAATGCACCTTTAGAGACAATGTAAAAACAAACCATTTAACCTCTTCTGTCTCAAGGTCACTATGTATCAATTGCATCGTGCTTACCTAAATCCTGAAATGAGACATGTCATTTCATAGCTTACATATTCTCATTTGAGAAAATCAGATTCTAGGTCCACTCTGTGATCTAGACTAGACTGATCTGTGAGATATTGAGTTATGAAATAGGCATGAACTGACTTTGTGAAGTTCTCATAGATATGAAATTCATGTACAAGATTGTTGAAATACAGTGTATATCACCTCATGCTTTATTACTTGGATTGTGAATAAATGAACCGCGCGGTATCCAAAATTAAGTAACAACTTTATTTGGATGAAACAATGTGACATGTTAGCTCATCGTCAATACATTGTTTCTAACTTATTCACAAGTAACAAATGAATCCAAGTTCTAGTTTAATGTCAAGTGACTCAACTAAATAGCCGACACAAAAAAACTACCAGTTAAATGAATATATTTTCTACTCATAATTAAGCTAAATTGTAATAAGTGGATCCACTTAATATTATTTATGTTTCCCTTCATGAATATCATCAACTAGATGAGATTTACATTTTACCCTTCTAGTTGTTATTATCTCAACTCTTTTGTCACTTGTGAATAAGTTAAAAGCAATGTATAAGCGATAGGCTAACAAGTCATATTGTATCATCCAACAAGGTCACAATTTGCTTTAGACAATAGCCAATTCATTTATTCACAATCTAATGAACAAAGAATGAGGTGATATATATATATATATATATATATATATATTCCATTTCAACAATCTTGTACATGAATATCATGAACTTATTATAAAAGAATATCATCTGCCACCATAAGATCTTGCCTTGAATTCTGAAATACAACGAGCATCGATGTAAACAAAGATGTTGAAGTTCAAGTATTTGGAAGTTTCGACGAGAACAACATCAAAGAAACAATTCGCAATAAGTCAATCTAATCAACAAAAGAGGTTTAAGGTTGTAAACCACCCTTCCGCGTAAAATGAAAAAAATCAAAACGTACTAAACCTTTAAAATCAAAAGGTGCAGTTTTGAAGTTTGAAGTCTTGTCTATTAAAAGTAAAGTAAACGCATCGGTGTCCTCGACCATAAAAGGAAACGACGATACAATGTACGCTAATTTATCCACTACCACTCCTACCAAATCGATTACATGCATGAGACCCCGATAATCCATCACTAAAACACGGAGCACTTGAGGCGCAGTAGTACTAACAATAGTTGACACCCATATTGCTACATTTATCACACACCCACGCGCACGTGTCGCATAAGTAGTATAGAATATAGAGATTCAAAATTTGTTCCAACGTAGACTAACAAAATAACTGTTTGTAAAGTTGTTTTCAATTAATTTCTAATAAAACAGCGGTTGTTTATAGCTAAAATTCAAGTGTTTAATTAAAAATAGTAAATTAAGGAGGTTTGAATGCAAGTTCAAAAGGTACATGTCACAATTTCAACGGGCTAAGTTAGGCTGCGGGTTTATGGTTCAAATTAACAAATTAATTTCTATAATTGCTAATCTCACTCAAGCAATATTATTCATTGGCCTCTCTCGAGTGATCTAATAAATTTATGTAATTGTCGGATTATTATCCTCCAAACATCTAATCCTATTAAAATAATTACCAGCAATTATACATGAGATATAATTATTACATAAGTTGCCTAAGTTTTGCATTAACCTAAGATCAACTATGTTAACATAAAGATGAGTACAATTATTATTCTTTCTCAAGTAATGAATAATCCTACAAAATATTTCTAATGGTTATCAAGCACTAGAAACCATAATTTTTTTATTTATAAGAAATTCATGTTATGAAATTAACAATCTTTTTCTAACCCTAACGAATCCCCTAAATCATAATTTCACCTAGCTACATCACAACCCCATAAGAAAAGTAGCCCTAAAGGAAATCATAATCAGCGATAAGCATAAAACTAAAATTTTAAGCATAAGAACAAAAAGGGAATGGAAATGACAATTCATACTAAATAACGTTGTGTAACAGTATTTCAAAAATAAAAAACAAGAAGGAGGGCTGTGAATCTCAAATTCATTTATATGTTGGAGTACAAGATCTCACGACGACATCCCTCTTGTTCAACAATATTTAAAGACGAGAACAATAAAAACTATACGAGAAGAAATAAGAAAAAAAATGAGAGTTACGAATCTGAAATTCGGTTTGCGTCGGAGTACAAGATCTCATGATGACAACTCTATTTTCTCTTCTAAACTTCTTAAACAATAAAAAACTAAGCAAAGTAATGAAATACAAAGTATGAGATAAAGATGAGATTTATAGTATAGGGTTTTGGGTCCCTTTTTATAGAAGTTTTGTGTAAGCTCCAGAGTTTCCAAAAACGGGTAACAAGATTGAACTGATAAAAAAATTCGCTCAAACTTCATTTTCCTTTTTTAATTTTGACGCTCTCCATGCGCACGCCTTGCCTTTTGCGGCACGCCCTTCCTAGTCTGACCATGTGAGCACCAGACAATGTGTTGTTCCAGGTGCTACTCGGATGTAGCAAAAAATATCAATTTTTGATCTGTAGAAACTCTTATTTTCGTTAAATTTTCTCATTTGAGCTCTTTTTACTTGGAAACACTACCAACAAAAACAAATATCAAATGAATTTGATAACAAGTTTGGTTTTAGCCGGGATAATAGGAATTCTCTACGTTAAATAACACACATATCAACCCACATTGTTTTAATTGCCTATTTTTAAATTACATAAGACATGCGAGCCAATGTCTTAAGAATTTTAAATTTTTAAGTAAGATGTTCTCTTTGCTCGATAACTATTTGATCCATAAAGTTCTTAAGTGAATAAAAATCACTTCTAAACTAAAAAAAATTAGGGATAGTTGCATAAATGGTAAGGCATGTAACCTCGAGCACGCTAAAATCACACTCCCAAGAAAATAAAACATCAAGGTCATCCAAAACAACTTGACAAACTACATAGTTGATCAAGAAAAAAACACATGACATGCCCGCCAAAGCAACACGTTTACAAAAGAACAAGAACAAAGCTTTAGGATGCTTAGATGCCGAATGGATACATCGCTAAGTGTGTATTACTCGCCCTTACCCAAAAATGCAGCGCACTCGCTCGAGAACAAACGTAGTTACCACAAAACGGTCTTGTGCCAAAGGAAAAAGACTATAAACCCGAAACGTTTCCAAGAGCACTAAGGCCTGACCAAAAAGTGTGACACGCTTGTAGAGACAACACGCTCATACAAGATACACGAAAGCCACACAATGGTTCTAGCACATAAGGCAAAGTCAGTAAGCACCCTACATCGCCAATGCACGATACATTAACCTTAACCTACAAAAAATGACACATTTCTCAAAGCGTTACACTTGCACGTGTATACAAACTAATATGATTCAATGCCAAAAATGGATACATCAACGACACAATGAAATTGCTAAGGAACGATCTTACAACCCAAACCCATGTAAGCAATGTTAGCAATATTACACACAATAATAATAAAATTTTACAAAGACGAAATGAAATGAACAAAAATTAACCAGCGAGTTAGAAAACTAAAGGTTGAGCTCGTCGAGGCCTGTTAGACAGTTTCCTTAAAGCTTTTATCGCCCTCCCAGGTACGAGATGTCTGAGCGAAAGTCTCCCAAGGTACAACGACGTAAGGGGAGCTTCTAGTACCACTCAGCTCGACTTCGGTGAACTGACTACCTGTGTCGAATTCACACCGGATTACAAAGAGAAAAACCATTTCAAGTGGAAGGAGAGCTATTTGATTTCGGTTTCAAGGTTTTCCTGAATGAGAGATTTTGCATACCTTTTATAGTCTACGAATCACCTTTGAGCGGTTTACAAAACCGTCCGACATTAAAAGGAATTAATGCAATTCAATTGAGCTCGCCCACACAGTCCTAAACGCTCAAACGTTTTCCAGTATTCATTGTGACATGAACTCGTCATTAAATGACCGAGTCAAAGCTCACCAAATTCCGAAGATAACATAAAGTTATTTAAGCAATTAAAATCTTTTTCCGAAGTGAGATTTGGACGAGCGTTTGGAGCTATACATATTTTACAGCGAGTAGTTAAGACTATTCATTACGGAGTTCCGACACAAGTAGTCGGAATCCTTCCATGCACTAACATCATTAGCACATGCCGATAGGTTTCATCCTCGCGAAGAGTTGGTGGATCTTCGGTCAAGAACCGCGCAAGACCGAGTGTTGTTAAATAAAACAACATTTTTTGTTGCCATCGCTTGAAGTTCAACCCCGTGAACTTATCGGGCTTTTCGGCCGGTATGACTCCGGGCACGCGTGCCACAGAACCGGTCGAACTGTTCATTGCCATATAAGCCATTGGATGAATTAGAACTGCAGGTCCGTTCCCGACCATAACCGCCATCGATCCTGGAACCAAGTTCACAGGAATCTGACCAATCATGGTCGAGGTCGAGGTGTTGACCGCAAAGGGATAATCGGTGGTACTCCCATCGACATTCACAGTAGTTGTGTCGTTCGTGTTTGTAATTTTCTACAAAAGAAATCAACAAAATCAGTAGTCTGTTGAATTTCAAACAATTTTGGAAAGAAAACAAATTTTCTCTTCCTCAGAAGCAATCTATATAAAAATTCAGGTTCAGTTCGCCAAAAAGCTGATATAAGCTCATCAAAAATTTCTAGTTCGTCAAAAACTTAGATGAGCTCGTCAAAAAATATTTCAGCTCGTCAAAACGAGTTGAGCTCATCAAATTTTTTGTCAAAATAGTTTAGCTCGTCAAAAAGAGTTGAGCTGGTCTAAATAGTTCTGCTCGTCAAAAAGAGTTGAGCTTGTCAAAAAAATTCAATTCGTCTAAAAAGTATTTGAGCTCGTCAAAATAGTTGAGCTCGCCAAAATTTTGTCAAAAAATATTTCAGTTCAACTTCATCAGCTAGACTTCGTCATTCGATGTCGTCAGCTCGACTTCGTCACTTCAGGTCGTCGAATTTCTTCAGCTCGTCAGTTTGTCACTTCAGCTTGCGTCAGCTTGACTTCGCAGTTCAGTTCGTCAGCTCGTCACACCAACTCGTCACATTGACAAAATCAACTCGTCACAGTGAAAAATTTAGCTCGTCACAGTGAAAAAATTCACGTAATCACTTCGTCAAAGTCAGGAAAAAATTTCCCGCTAAAAGCTTCAAGATTGTTACCAATATTACGCACAATAATATTGAAATATTACAAAGACAAAGTGAAATGAACAAAAATGAACCAGCGAGATAGGAAACTAAAGGTTGAGCTTGTCGAGGCCTGTTAGATAGTTTTCTTGAAGCTTTTATCGCCCTCCCAGGTACGAGATGTTTGAGTGAAAGTCTCCCAAGATACAAAGACGTAAGGCGAGCTTGTAGTACTACTCAGCTCGACTTCGGCGAACTGACTACCTGTGTCGAACTCACACAGGATAACAAAGAGAAAAACAATTTCAAGTGAAACGAGAGCTGTTTGATTTCGGTTTCAAGGTTGTCTTGAATGAGAGACTTCGCATGCCTTTTATAGTCTACGAATCACCTTTGAACGGTTTACAAAATCGTCCGACATTAATAGAAGTTAATGCATTTTAATTGAGCTTGCCCAAACAGTCCTAAACGCTCAAACGTTTTCCAATATTCATTGTGACGTGAACTCGTCATTAAATGACCGAGTCAAAGCTCACCAAATTCCGAAGATAACATAAAGTTATTTAAGGAATTAAAACCTTTTTCCGAAGTGAGATTAGTAATAAAAATATAATATTTATCACAAATTATCCAAGGCCGGCCCGCAAGCCCGAAGGCCCAAGAAGAGCCCAAATTTCCAAGACCAAGATCAAGTCCGAGCCCGGCTCGGCTCGGCACGGTGGTGGGGCGCGCGTGAGGGGTTAGGACTAATCCACTCACACTCTCTTCCCCTATTCTTAGATGTCACCTTAAGGAGGAGAATACTTTAAAAACACTTCACCACCACACCTTCCTAACCTATGTGAGACTCTTTTACTCACTTCATGAATACTTCTATGACAACAACATAGATACACATATCAATGTGTTTTTAGTCATATTTTGAGCATCAATTTCTCATTGATTATAGAGTTCTTTTGGCAAACAAATACTCAATATTATACCCGTCGCAACGAGAAATAAGAATACGAAAAAATTATTCTATTCCGTTGAGTGGACCCCACTCAATTATTATGCCGAAAACACTCTAACACAAGTTATAAAATACTCTTATATAATATTTATTCCAACAAAGAAAAACTTTCCAAAACAACGATATAATCGTTAGAGGAACGAGAGTAAAAATTACAACCAAGTACTCACAGATACTCATGACATACTCCCCAAAACATTCGACAGTTGATCGGGAAGAAAAAAGTACACAATGCAGCAAAGATTGCAAGAAAATAACATAAGGAAAAATTAAAAAAGGTAAACTTGCTCAAAATTAAAATATATTATTTAAACTTGAAGAGCGAAAATCTTATAAGAAAAAGAAAAAATATATATATTGTTCAAAAATTTCAATAAGCATACGCTAAAATAAGTACGTTGAAAAAAGAAATTTCTAAATAGAATGCACTAAAATTGCGTGTGATAAATAAAGTGGTTCACTACTTTCCATGAGACCCTAGTCTACTTGGCCCTCATCCTTGCCGACGCGAAGATCAATCACATGGTTAATCTCGTCAAGTGCTAAGAAAATTGCGTCGAGGAAAGAGGATGTTACCCCTGAGATCCGTTCTTAGTTGCAACAACATGATAACATGCAATCATTGCAGCATAACATTCATCCTCGAGTCCAACGTTGAAGTCAGCTGCATTTTAAGTGCAAGTTAATCCGCCATTTGCATATCCATATAAATTTAACAGTTTGGTAATCATGATATACCTAAAACAATATTAGTTATTTATTAAACATATATATATATATAAGTGTAAAACTCAAAAGCCTTTCAACTCCAAACCATTTTTTAGATATTAAAAATATGACACGTTGATTAAAAGAAAAGAAGAACGGAAAAACTTTCGAATACAACATACGCCCATCTAAAGGTTTTAGTTGACTTTCGGATGCGACAAATCACATCTGAAAGCTTATATTGAATTTTATTTACCCTAATTTTCACGTGTAGATGAGACATGTTGCACCTGAAAATATGTCTAGATGGCACATGCCGCATTTGAAAGTCTTACGTATCAAAAAAGTTAATTTTGTAGTAATATAATCGTTATATTATCGAATTGTCCATACCTCCCCCTTAAAGTTTGATGGGGATTATTTTTTGATATGTGCCTCCTGTAAACGTTATTATTAGTACTTGATTATTTATAAAATTATCCAGCGTCAGAAAACAACATAAATATTGTTGATACACGTAGCTACGTGTGCAATGACTTGAATTGTAGGTATGCGAATGTTTTTCAAATGTATACGTCAAAAGATTCAGGTCATGTGTTGGGAACCAACGAAAATAGACCACTAATTGGTAATATAACAATCAAATAAAATAAATAAGAGCCGTCGCTGATAGGAATTAGAGAGATATACACGCGCCTAGAAAGGGCATGCTTGGTATAGCAGTGCAGCCAAAAGATTAGAATTAAGTAAAGCTTGCATATAAAGCTCAAACACTCAAAAGCCCTAAAACATTGCACTTTGTCAATTATGTTGTTGATTATGGCTTCATAATGTCGACATCTCCTGCACTTACCTCACACTTGTACACCTCAGCCAGCTGCACTTTTCTTAACCTTTGCCACTCCATGTCGCCATTTCACCACTCTACAACACTACCACGCTTTATGCCCCTCGATATCTCCTCATAAATACACCTCTCACAACCCAAACAACTAAACGGAAAAAGAAATCACACTCCAAAGCCATCACTAGAGACAAACACAAACAAATTACTACGGCCCCGGCTCTCTCTCTTTCTAAAACAGAACCATCATGAGCATGAAGACGCTTCTCTGCCTCTGCTCCGCTCTGGCGGCGGTCCCCATGGCCGTCGCGAAGGAGTGCGCCTGCGACGAGGCCGCCGGAGGAGGCGCCGGTCGAGACAAATCGGAGGCTCTCCGGCTGAAGCTGTTGTCGATGGCGTCGATCCTGTGCGCCAGCGCGGCGGGGGTTTCGCTGCCGATACTTGGCCGGAAGATCCCGGCGCTGAGGCCCGACGGCGACGTGTTCTTCATGGTGAAAGCGTTCGCCGCCGGTGTGATTCTCGCCACGGGGTTCGTTCACATCCTCCCCGACGCCTTCGCCAGCCTGGCGAGCCCGTGCCTCGTCAGTGGGCCCTGGCGCGACTTCCCCTTCGCCGGCTTCGTCGCCATGGCCTCCGCCGCCGCCACGCTCATGCTCGACACCTTCGCCACCGGCTTCTTCCAGCGCCAGCACTGCCACGTCGACGACAAACCCCCCCTCCCAGTGGTCGTTGCTTCCGCCGGAGGCCACGTGGCGCCCGAGGAGGCTCACGTGCATGTCCACACGCACGCCTCCCACGGCCATGCCCATGGATCCTCCTTCGTCTCCCACGATGTTTCCTCCTCCGATCTTGTTCGCCACCGTGTCATTTCTCAGGTACGTCTTTTGTAAGCCACGGATCCCCATCACTCGTTCCGATAGTTTAATTACATATTATAACCTCAAAATCTCTGATTTTTTTCAAACGTAATTATCTTTACTAACTTCTTTTAAAACTAATTACAATTTATAATCTCAACAATAATACTTTTAATCGTTTTATTGCACCATATAACTTGATTAGCTATCGATTTATTTCAAATTTATATTTAGTCGAAAAGATATTCCGACTTCGTCATGTTCGGTTTGAAATTTGAATTGGGTCGACCTTCATATACGTATTAAATATAGATTATCACTCTATATGCAGCTTGAAAGAAAAGAGCTTCATTATTATTTTATTTATTTATTTACTGTGCATGTCCGTGTATTACTATTACATGGGTGACGTGCACTTGTTCTCTATTATTTTGCTAATCTATATACAGCTTCCTGTCTGCCAATATGATTATTTTCCTAAGCACATATATGGCTTTTTTCCAATTTCTCTTCATGTAAAAGTCTATCTTCATGGCTAAAGATATATTTTCTATTACATATTATTTATCCTTTCGGGGTGACTTCAACGTACATAATACTATATCATATTGAAGTGCTTTCCAACTTTCTTTTGGATTTCGTACTCCATTCAACCGGAATCTGATTCACTATTCTTGTGCAATGTGATCAGGCCCTCTGATTATTTAACAGAAGAGAACTCAATCATTTTCCCCCTGTATTTATATTTTTATTTTTTTAATTATTTTGTCAAAGAGTTCACTACCGTGGATCGTGGGCCCGTGAGAGTATATATCAGATCAATAGTAGTAATTAAATAAATCTCTGCTTTTTATAAAACAAAAGTTACGTATAAGGTATAGCATTTTTGTTTTAAAAATTAAGAAACAATTTAAACCAAGGAATAACATATGATAAGAATATACTGCTCCGACCTGCTTTGTATATAATATTTGTTCTTTCGAGTCTAAGGTACAAAATGAGAAGGTCAATTAATTAGAAAAGTATTCTATTGTTTTTTATTGATGTGCAGGTATTAGAGCTTGGGATTGTTGTACATTCAGTGATTATAGGAATATCTTTGGGTGCGTCATGTGACCCAAATACAATCAAACCTCTGGTCACAGCTTTAACTTTCCATCAGTTTTTTGAAGGCATGGGTCTCGGTGGATGCATTACTCAGGTATACATTTTCTACTTCTTTATTTATTTATTGGTTTTCCTTTCTACAGAAATACATGTTAATCGGTCAACTTTTATTTATCCTAATTACTGTAAGAAAATAAACGTCATCCTAAATACAGGCTATAACTCATCACTCATGGTTATGGCTCTGAATATTTAGTCGTATTAATCAAGAAAAGTATAATGGCACACCTATCCAAAAACTATATTCATATCTAAAATAAGGCAGATTTCTCAACAATATATGCCAAAGCAGGCTATTTATAAAAAAAAAAAAATTGTCCAAAATGTTATTTTTAACACTAATATTTTACATTTTCTTTAAAAACTATTATTTTCTCATTTTACAACTACCAATAAAAGTGAAAAAGACAATTTAACCTTGTCTACAATAAATGTTTATTATTGACCGGATCTGTCTACAATATACGTCTTTTGTCAACAAGGAATGTTTATTGTAGAGATTTATTATAGTAGTCTAATGTTTCTTTTAACTTAGTAGAAAATTAGAAAAGAAAAAAAAATATTTAAAAGAATTGGAATAATTATTGCTGAAAGTGGCATTTTTTTTGGCAATTTTTTAAAAAAGCCATACCAGCATTTCAAGGAAAAAAAACGAGCTTGGTGAATTTACAGCAATTCCTTGAAGCACATTGTAACAAGTATGCCTTTAATTCCAGGCAAAGTTCAAGTCAAAGGCTATAGCAACAATGGTGCTGTTTTTCTCTCTCACAACACCGGCAGGAATTGGGATCGGAATGGGAATATCAAATGTGTATAGCGAGAAAAGCCCAACTGCGTTGATAGTGGAAGGGATTTTCAACGCCGCTTCGGCTGGGATTTTGATATACATGGCACTCGTTGACCTTTTAGCCGCTGACTTTATGAGCCCCAGATTGCAATCCAATCTCAGGCTTCAGCTTGGAGCTAATGTTTCTCTGCTTTTGGGCACGGCTTCCATGTCTCTTCTGGCCATATGGGCTTAAAAGAGCATTTCACTTTAGAAGCGTTCCTCAAACGTTAGTACTCTTTATTTTATTGTATCTCATCTTTTCTGTAATTGTCACATAAGCAATAGGGTTCACCTATCGTACTTGGTTTCTTTTTGGATACATCTCTATTCTCATGTTTCCATTAATACATCATTTATGATGACAAAACATAGTTTTTTTTTCTCCACTGATTATTGCTTTGAGTCTATAATGAAATGAATGAATTGTGGTTGGTATAGTGCTGGAATGTGGGACTCCGGTCCGAGCTCTTTGTAAAAAAAATGAGTGAACAAAAACTGAATTTGATCCATGCAAATAATCGTAAGCCATTGTAAATAATCTCAAATATTGAATTTCATTGCAAACAAACTGAATTAAGGGAATATAGATCTTTGTGTAGTTGCAACCCATCACAAATTAAATTTATGGCAATAGAAACTTCGTTGGGCAGTTAGTACAATCGAAAATTGATTTTTTAGATTAAATCACTTTTGTATAGCTTGTCGAGGATAAATTTGTTTTGAAAATACCAAATTTGTACTTGTTGTATGCATTTTATATGAAACTTGAGTTTTGGCCAAACTAAAATTTGTAAGGGCTCATGTTTAAACGTGGCCAACCGGGAGTCCCGGTACCTCCCGGTACCGTTCCCGTGGGACTCCCGGTTGGTACCGGGACGGGAGTCCCAGTCCCGATTTAAACCGGGACGAGACTTAGCGGGAGGCTGGGACTCCCGGTCCGGTCTGTATAAAAAAAAGTAATTTTTAAAAAAATGAAGGAGTTGAAATGAAAAAAAAGATGTAATTGTAATGTTTTAAACTAAATGGAGTAATAAACAAAATTAATTTAGACTCATGTAAAATAAAAATGGGCCTCTTAAAAAACCTTACCGACCCCTAAAAAGGTGCGATGATAAGGAAAAAGAGTACCCCTTACATCGATTATAAACAAAAAAATCCCGAACAAGGGTCGGGATATCCCTTTACAATAAAAATATAAATGTTTTAAGAAGAATTGCTCTAACTAAGCCACATGAAACGTTGCAATTGTAAAATACCCAATGTTTTGCAAATGTTTAAAATCTACCCAATTAGTCTTACGTGGCATATTTTTAAGTAGTTGTATTTCCGGATTTGCCCTTTTTTTTTACTTTCCGGATGTTCGTAATTAACAGAAATTAACCGGAAATTTCGGAAATTAGTTTTAATTTTCTTTATTTAAAACTGCGACAGTTTTGTTTATTTCTGTTAATATGATTTTGAATTAGTCAACTAATAAATGCATAAACCATTTTATTTTTTCTTTAATTTTATTCATATATATTTCATTCAGATAAATTCATAAATCATTAATTGCTATATTTATAAAAAGTCGGTTACAAATTTTACTCCCCCAGTATTAGTTAATTTGTGTTAATTTGTATGCACGCACATCTTTATCTCAGATTTCGGGACTTAATTGACGCATATTACTTGAGATTTCGGGAAGTTGATATAATTTTCAACTTTCTTATTTGAAATCGTTATTTATTGGAGTGATATCTTTTTGATTTAGTCAACTTTAGCCAAATAAATTAAGAAGCAATCGATTTTGTATGATTTTATTGTTATTTCATTTCCGTAATTAATTGCTCTTCTAAACAGACTCGATTTAGTAGTTAATTTGCGTTAATTTGTATACACGTTGACTTTTAATCCTTTGCTGTTTTTAGTTTCCTGTTTTTATGGAATTCGAATTCCTTTGTTAATTAATGTTTTGATGAATATCTTTTAATTGAATTAGTCAAATGATCAATTTTATTGATGAATATCTTTAATTTGAATTAGTCAAATGAAAAATTAAATATTAAATATTAAATATTTCAATATTTATTCTCGATTTCATTTTAAACTGTTGCATAACAGACCGGGTTAATTTCTGTTAATTTATATACACGCACATTTTAATCTTATCTATCCACCTTATTTCATGGGACTCAATTAACGCATATTTACCTTAGATCACGGGATTTCGACGTTAATTTTCAACTTTCAGATTTGAAATCGTTATTTAATGGTTTTAATATTTTTTTGATATAGTCAACTATCTTCTTTAATTTACAATTGATTTAGTTCATTTCTGTCATTAATGGCTATTTTAAACAGACACTGCTTTACGTGTTAATTTTGGTTAATTTCTGGTGTACAGCTACGAATTTCCTGTTTTGTAGCCTTTTTTTTGCAGTATTAATTGATATATTCCATTCTGTTTTTAATTTTAACTATTGATGCGAATAATTCCAATTAAGATATATTCTTTCCGAATATATTTAGCCTAAAATCTTGTTTGATTTAAAAAATAAAATCTTATCTTTTTCTTTCCTAAAAAGATGCCCAGATATTCGGTATCTATTACTAATAAATGAAATTAATATCAATCGAATATAATATTGAGAATTTGAAATTTAAAAATTTATTTTGTAATTCACCTATGTTTACTGATTCCCAAAATCTATATGATTTTCGTATTAATTTTGGTTAATATGTGCCTCTACTGCTAGTATGTTGTACAGTTACAAATATCCTATCCTATTTTGTAGTTGTTATTGATTATAAACTTAATTGATATTTCCCTTTTTATCTATAATTCATATAGTCAATAATTGAATTTTGAATCAGTCAAATATAATCTTGAATCTTGAAATTTATTTTTTGATTTTGAAACTTAAAATATGGTAACTGATATGAAAAAGAACACTATTTTACGTGTTAATTTTGGTTAATTTGTGGTGCATAGTTACGAATTTCCTGTTTTGTAACCTTATTCCATTCTGTTAATAGTTTTAACTATTAATTCGAATAATTCCAAATTGATGTTAAGATATATTCTTTCCGAATATGTTTAGTCTAAAATCTTTTTTTATTTAAAAAATAAACTTTACCTTTTTATTTCCAAAAATGGTGACCAAAAATTCGGTATCTATTACTAATAAATGAAATTTATATCAGTTAAATATAATCTTGAGATTTTGAAATTTAAAAATTTATTTTATAATTCAGTTATGTTACTTATTCTTAAAATTTATATTATTTTCGTATTAATTTTGGTTAATTTGTCTCTCTGTTAATAACGTGTTGTACAGTAACTATTAATTTTCGTTAATTTCTGTGACGAATAAGTTCATAATGATTCTAGGGGAGAAGATATATACAGATCTAATTGAAATATTTGAGGGGGAAACAAATTACAGATGTAATACAATAAAATAAGAACTATATGAACGTTCTTCTTCGTCATACTCTTTTTCTTTTCGCCGGTCGCCGACTTCTTCATCATCTTCTTCTTCTTCTCTCCGGGGGAAGTTTCTTTCATTATTTCGGGTTCTATTGATTTAGAGCTTTCTCGGTCGCCGGAGTTTTCTTCTCCTCCACCGACTTCTCCTTCGCTGGCTTCTTATCTTCCTTCGAGGCCATTGAAATCGTAGATTTTTCTTCGTAGAGAGAGAAGAGATGAGATAGTATTATTGGTTTAGAGTGAGAGAAAGTGACAAGAGAGAGAATAGTTACGTGCGTTTGTGTTTCGGTGGGAATGAGAGAGAGTAAGTTTGAGTGTTGAAGGGGGTTAGAGTTTAAGAGATTTGATGGGGTATATAACAACTTTCCAAAACAATTTCTCCCTCCAAAAATTAAAAGCCTTCATTAATTTTTATTAATTTCCAACATATCCGGCTCTTTAATTGGAGAGAGAAATTGAGTCTATCTTTATGCATAAAATCCGGCCATAATTTATTTAATTTTCGGAAATTAATTTCCAAAAATTACAAAACCGAAAAGGGTATAATAGTCCGATAATTTGCGTTAATTTTTACAACTGGGTATTAACCAAAACTTACAAAAAATTGGGTATTTTGCAAACTCAATACTATAGAAGGGTATATAGCTCTTTATCCCATGTTTTAACCATTGAAGTTTATGTTTGAAAAATTAACATCAAAATCGTCTACAATTTCAAAGTTTTGAAATGTTTCTTGGGCTCTATGGCGATGTTGAAGCCAATCCTTTCCGCAAGTTAAAGTTTCTACCATCCGCGGATGCAAACTACATCTTTTATCGTCGATGATGCGTCCGGCGTTGTTGAATGCCGCTTCCGATGACACGGTTGAAACAGGAATAGTGAGGATGTCTTGTGCCATTGTAGACAACACTGGGAACCTCCTTGCATTTTGTCTCCACCATATGAGTAAGTCTAAGCCTTCGTCGTCCGGTTTGACCCTCTCGTTCCTGTCAAACTGCAGTATCTCAGGATGAAAGTGTGTGTCGACTGAGCTTGGCTGACTGGACCCGGCCTCTTGTTGTTGAGGAGATGGACTGTACGCAGGAGTGTTGACGAACACATTCTGAAATTGATGTCGTCGGGGTTGGTGCATCTGTGACTGACTCTCCTGCTGCGCTCGGTAATGTGGTAGGAGTTTGGCTTCGTACACCCTGAAAAGAGAATAAAACGCTTCCATGATTCGGGGAAAATCAAGTGCATAGTAATCTTGATCAACAAAAAATGTCTAAAGTACTTATAATTTTTTTTCAAACCAATTATTCTACATCGGAGATCTAGAATGATTCCCAAACCGTAAAGCAAAGGAACCTTCCTAGCCCCCCAATATTTTAAAAAATTTGTTTCCATTGCCTTAATACAATCTTTGAAAATAGTTTCATCTCTATACTTGTCTAAATGTAGTGCAATTGTTGTAATAGTATGCAAACCAAGAAAAGAAGTAAGAGTGTAAACGGCGGAAAGATAACAAGTTTCTTTATAAAAGATGTCAAGAAAGGAAACAAAGGACTCAGCAATTTTAATATCATAATCAGAAATAGAATCTTTCCCATGTTCATTGTTAATATAAGCTACAATAACTTCTACGTAACCTACAGATAAAAAGTTTGTTAACATTAAGAAGGTTGAGTTCCACCTAATTTTGTTATCTAAATGCCATGTTCGTTCTTGGAGACCATTGTGCCTAAGACGTCTTTTAAGTTCGTCTACTCTACTAGTTGAGCTATTAATCCAACTAATATAGTTCCTAATTTTGTTTATTGAAGGGTAATAACTAGCTGCCCCTGCTTGAACAATAAGGTTGATTATATGAGTTGCACATCGTTGATGTAAAAAAGAGTTGTTAGTTTGTAGTTTTTCTTGTAAGTATCTTATCATAGCATTGTTACTTGTGACGTTATCTAACGTTACTAATATAATCCTACGTGTTAAACCTCATTCTTCTAATACACTAACCATGATATCTAAAATGTTTTGACTTGAATGAGATCTTTCTATCCTCCCAAATGCTATTATACGTTTGTTCAAATTCCACTCATCATGTACGTTATGAACAACAACACTGATATAATCCATTTTAGCTTGACCAGTCCATATATCAGAGGTTAAAGCTACACGATATCTACCGTTTAATATTGTTGATTTTAGTGTTTCCTTTTCTTCCAAAATCCATTTTAGAATATCTGCTCTTAGTGCTTTCCTAGAAATTACTTGAACACCAGGAACTAAATAACTAACAAAGTTAACGAAACCTTGTGATTCTATATGCATAAAAGATTGATCCGTTAAAACAAAATATTCAACAAATTGTTTTTGTAATTGATTAGGCTCAACATGACTTACATGACTCGAAGACGCTGTAGCTCCATCGCCCTTGCAGTATTTGTTGTGACTCCACAAAAGCGACGTCCTGACTCTGTCGTTGTAAGCACTAAAATTATTTCCACAACGGTAACATTTTCCTGATATCTCACCGTTGTGAATCAATTTCTCATAATACGTCCACACTTGAGACCTAGGTTGCCTTCCGGTTGGTTGAGGTTGGTCGGATTTTATGCCGACGGTTGTTTTCTTTGTCGTCGTTGTTGCGTCTCTTCCTGTTGTTGTTTTCGAGGATGAGGAACACTAACTGGAGGTGACCTCTGACTTCGGCTTCGATGTGGAAGAGGAGGAATATATTCGTCTTCATCGTCGTTATGATCTTGCGTTTCGTCGTCATCGACTTCAACACCTTGTTCATCTTCATTTGAATTTTGGGAATCATGAATTTTTTATACATATTGTTGAAACGCTTCAAAAGCGATATCGGCATCGGGTGGAGGTGGAGGCATATGAGGGATGTAGTTGGCTTTTTTGTTTAGGTTGAACGGATGGGGGGTACATAACATTTGGATTTGTACTGTGAATATAGTTAGGATCGTAAGTGTATTTCGCAATTTGAGAATGATGTAACCAATTTTCTTCAAACCGATGCATCGGGAGATCTTGAGAATTCCTTCCCTTTCGACCACCCCGACCCCTTCGGTTTTGGGACGCCATATAATAAACGAGCTAGTGATGAATTGAGACTGTTTGAGAGATTGAGAGAATGTGAGAGATTGAGAGAATGTGAGAGTTTGAGAGGTGTGGAGAAATGGGAGAAGGAGGGGGAGTTTTTATAAGAAAAATAGTGGAAGGAGAAAAAAAATTAAATTACTTATAGTCTTTGCAAAGCAACGGCTATATTGCAAAGCAACAAACAACTTTTTTTTGCCATTAGATTTTCAATCCAATGGCCGACATTTTTTCCTTTTCTTTTTATAAACTTACCAGGAGGTACCTCCCTGTTACAATAAATACTGGGAGTCCCGGTCCCGCCCCGGCCAGTGGACCAGGACTCCTACTCCGGTTTTTAAACGTACTGGGACGGGACTCCCGACATCGTCCCGTCCCGGTAGAGCCACGATTACTCATGTTGTTATATAAACGTTGTTGTTTTTTAAAATGGTTAACGTTTGATTAATTTTCTGTAAATGATCGGCTCATTGAATTTACATATTTTCAAGGACATTTTTAGCTCAAAAACGATTCTCGCCCAAAGCAATAAGCAGCTAGTTAAGAAAAATAAAAATTACATTTATTTGAAACCTTGAAACAAGGCGTCATTACTCCATGCGCTGGGTTTGAGTCATTCATTCAAAAAAAAAAGAGAAACTGAATTAGAGAGAAAATCAAATTTTCACATGCAATAAAATGTTGATGAACGTGATAAGTGTAAATAGCGGCTTTGTAAATTGACCTTTGTTTAACAATGTTTTTTCAGTCAAATGAAAAAAATGAAAATGGCTTAGTGAAATTTGAAAATAGTACTAGCACATAAGTGTGATGGTCATTTACAACAATTTTACAAAATATTAGTCATTTTTAAATGAGAAATTGTCCAAAGTACCATTTTTTAATTGATTTTCCCAAAATCCACTAAAATTATTTTTTCCCAAAATACTAATATACTCCTAAATAATTTGTTTACATTTTATTCCATATCCATATTAACCAGTCACTATTTATTTTATTTTTTAAAAACTAAACTAAAAAAGTTAAAAACTATTACTCCCTTAAAAATTATAACTTTTAAGTTTTTTGACCAATAATATAGTACAGGATATTTGTGTTATATTTTTGAAGGGTCTTTTCACATAAAATTTACTTGTATATTGGGAATAAAGCATGTTCGGGTGGATTTTGAAAAAATCAACAATAAAAAGTGGTACTTTAGAAAATTCCTCTTTTTAAATTTTGTATGTTTAGGCTGACTAGTTATTTAAATAATTGTTTTAGAAATAAAACATATCTTCTATGTCTCTGTAACTTTGTATGTCATTTCATTCGTTCAACGATATTGATCATCAGAAATCATCAACGGTTGTCGATCGTTAGATGAGTGAGAACTGATAGATAAAGCAGTCACATTTTTAGAAATATATTTTTGTTCGAAACAGTTCATTAAATCTTATCTTTATATTTTTCAACTTACTAATATTGCAAAAGAGTCATGCAGTAAGCCAAGTACTCTAGACCAAAGTTTGAAATTGTGCGGCCGATTTCGTGCTAATGGTCTGAAAAAACGGAAATTGTGGTGATCCACGAAAATTACGACGAGAATAATGTGGAAATTTGAAAAAAAAAATATTACGTTAGAAATTGCGATGCCGACAGAAATTGCGATAAAATACTAAAACTGCGACGAAAATAATGCTACAAAACATTAGTATAAAACATAAAAAAACACACGCATAATATATTTTTCTCTCTCGCCTCTTTGCCGCACACTTCTCCTCTCTCCCCTCGCTCCTATTTGCCACCCACTCTCTTTGAACCTTTGTTCTAAACTGTTGTTCTTTCTCTCTCCCTCTCTATCTCTCTTTGTACATATATATTTTTATTTACTACGGCGACTAAAACTACATTTTCTCCTCAAACGGACACAGTTCTTCGACATTCAACCGGCTGGACGAGAATTTCGGCGCAATAATATTGAATAACAAAGCAAGCTAGCGACATTACCTGGCAAGGGAGAAACTGCGTCGTCTTCTCGTCGACCGCCTGAATCGCCCAAAAAACCACAAGCTCTAGGTTTTCTTCGCCCAACATAACTCCGAAGTCTTCATTTTTTGGGGTTTTATACGCATAAACGAACGACATGTTCCGCCATTTTGTTGTCGTAATTACGACTCAACAACAATGACGTTTCGGTGAAATATTCGGGCAAAACGAACAAACGTAAAAAAAGACAAATTCATTTGACCGCGTCAAAAATGACACAATATTGCGACATTTTAATCCTTGCTCTAGACAGAGAAATGCAAAATCTATGCTTATACTAATATGACATTTCAATTAACAAATCTATTATCATTTAATAATTCATTTCTCATTCTAAACTAAAGTGCTTAAGTTATACGTTTTTATTAGTGAGTCCAATGTGCAAATACGTTTTAACCATTATTTTTCTTTTCCTTTCTTTTCCACCATTATCTTAGTGTGGATGACGTCGAGCATTTTGGGGCCGCAATCTCCATCTCATGCGTCGTTCTTCTTGGCGGAGAAGGTTCTCTCCATTTGGGTGTGACAATTGAGCAGAGAGTTTTTTTTTTTCTCTTTTATGTGGCTTGCTCGTATGAGTCAATGGAGAAGGAGAATATTTTTTCTTCTTCTCTTTTATGTGCCTTTTGTGGCTACATGCATGTAAAATGAAGGAGCTAGGAGATACGCTTCTTATTTTCTCTATTTTGTTGTTGTTTTGATTGTGTCTCATAGAGAAGAGGGAAGCAGTTTACTACGGAGAATGTAAATGAGAAATCTTTTTATCCTCTTGCCGTCTGCTAGTGGGGTGTGTCAAGAAGAGAAAACTTTGTTTTCTTCTGTTCGTTTGGTGAGATTGAGTGTCATCGCTCAGTCCTGAAAAAAGAGAAATATATTAGAAGTTTTCTTAAAAACAAATGTTTGTGTGTGCATTACCATTTGTTGATATGTATGTCAAGATATTTTGTCTTGACATATGTTAAGAAATTTTGTCATGGATATATATGTCAAGAGATTTGTTATATATCAAAAGTTTAAGTAATTTGTTGACATGTCAACAAGTTTTATCATTTGATATATGTATATGCCAAAAATTGTTTTTTTTATCAACACATATGTCAATAGATCATTAAACAAACTTAAGTTAGTTGAAATATACGAGATTTAGAGAAGAAGAATATTAGAAGAAAGAAAATAGAGAGAGAGCGAGTTTGACTAGACAATTTAAGAGTATTTATTATGAGAGAGAGAGAGTGTGTCATTTTGCGAGTTTTTTTTTGTGAGATTTAGCCATAATTCTATTTTATGAGAGAAGATTTTAACAAATTTTGATGAACTGGTCTTAGGTTACAAACATGATTTGATTTTTTCAAACGTTTCGTAAAATTTTTGTAAATGTTAATAACGTTTATGTGACACTTTAATTTTTGCATTTAAGTAACTATTTACCTTTTAAATTTTCGGAACTATTTCTGTTTAAATTTTCTCCAAAATTTGAAACAAATTTGTTAATTAATGTAGATAAGATCCTACAGTTTTTGGTAGTTATTTGACTCATTAATTTCAGAATAATTAATTATTTTTTTTCGATTTTAATTATCTTCTACAGCTTCATATCCATTTATTTATGGAAACATTTCATATTGCCGAAAAATAATTTTTTTCGTAACAGATCTGGTTGTTCATAATTTGTTTTCAAAATTTTCATTTATATCGTACAATATTACGTTCGTTAATTGATATTCGATTTATACCGTAAATGGATTTTTTATGATGTAAATTGAAGTTGTTTATCGTTAATTTTATACTAATTAGCAAAACAAGTTTTAATTAATTTTCAATTTTTTACCGGTTTTTATTTAATTAACTTTATATTATATCCTTTAATTGTGGGTAGTTAATTGACCAAATATTTCAATCATTATTAATTAAAATCCTTTCTTTATGGCCAATTGTAACTATATGCAATTATTATGAGAATTTATTTTATTTTATCCCGGTTATATTTTGGTTATATTTGTATGATTTTATCCTTAATTCGCGATTATTATCAATTAATTACATAATATATTTCTTCTTTAATTATTTTCGATATTGATCTTTATTTATGTCTAGTAATATGTTCGTTAATTGACATTCAATTTACACTGAAATATAATCGTTCCAATGTAAATTGAATTGCGTTTTACAATGTTAATTGATTTTTACAACGTAATTTGAAGTTTTTCATCGTTAATTACATAGTAATTAACAAAACACGATTTTTGTTAATTTTATTAGAAGAAAAAAATCAAAATTTCATACATTAATTTGGAATCAAAATCAAAACACGAAAAAGAAGAAGAAAAAAAGAACGAAGGTTGTGTTTATGAAAGTTTCACGTCCTTCTCATCCATGAAAGCTTTATATTCATCGTGTTCATATAGTTCAAGATCATTAATTATAAACAAAAGATAAAAAAAATTGTTTCTAAAAAAGTTGATTCACAAAAAAGATTTAAGAAAAAGATAAATAAAATAACATAAAAACCTGTTAATTGCCGACCAATTTATGTCGTTGAACTACACAAAATGTTTTTGGTGATGATCGATCAAAGTAATTGGCGTGAGTTTGTTCGTCGATGGACTTTGATTTCAGAGAGAACTTTTTGTTAAAATGCCGATTGTTTGAATGTGTTTGAAGTTTCTATCACTTAAAATCCGAAATTATGTATAAGATAATATGTTGAAATTATTAGTATGTAATTTATGTTGTAAATTAATTTTCGAAATAATTAGAAAATTTGGGCGGGATTTTTTTGGGGACAAAGTTGAAAGAAAATTTTCGTTAATTAAATGAGTGAACATTTACAAAAATTTAAAAAAACGTTAGACAAAACCAAATTATCAAATTTATATAAAGCTAATACTATACATTATCATGCCAAAGTTAATTAAATCAATTTTTTAATCAATCGAATATATAATTTATTATATATTAATTTAATACAATATATTTATAATAAAATAAAATTTGAGGTATGTTTATAAAAAAAATAGTGGTTATTAAATTACTGGTTTAATTTTTTCTAATATAGAGCTATGTATTTTCTTCAAACTAAATTTTACTATAAAACGAAAGTTCTTATAACGGAGGTAGCACGATATTGAGATAATTTTTATTCTCAACTCGGGATGAAACGAATCGCGTTGTCAAAATTAATAAAAGTGTCCGTTATTACGTTGGGACTAATTTGCTAAATAATTTTATTTATAAAAATAAATTTTGATATATACTCGTCAGACAAATACGGTGTTTGGCAGCATAAAAAGGGAAAGACTTTAAAGTCCGTAACTACTACTACTACCTCATACCAGTATTCACTGTCTTCTTCATCAATGGCAGTCTTGAAGCCCTCTTTCTCACTCACGCTCCAACAACAGCTACTCCGAAACTTTCCGTGAAACCGATCACACTTGAAATGTATGTATACTATATAGTTACTATTTCATCCAATCTGTCTTTGTGCTTTCTGCTCTATTACAGTCGAATAAACCTATCTCTTTGTTTGGTTCGCTAGCTAATGTCCCCGAAAATTGTCGTGATTCTCGGAAAATTTCCAGGCTTCTTGCTCTAATAATTCGCTGTTCAGGCCAGTAATAGCATGTATTGATCTGCTTACGCTAGTAAGAAACGACATACACTTGAGGTCAATTTTTTTTTCAGTACGTGATCTTGTTCGAGATAGAATGAGCTTGGCCTTTTCAGGACTTCCTTTCAGAATTATCATGCATGCAGTTTGTTAGCTTTTCTTTTTCTTTTTCTTTGGTGATTTTGGAATTTTTCGTTTAGTTTCGGAGAAAGTGAAAGAGGGGGAAAAAGAAAGGCAAAAAAAAATTGAACTGAACAAGTTAAATGTTGGCTTTGAAATTGGATTGATTATACACGTTTGTTACTTTTAGTTATCTGTTATTTTGACTTCTCAGTGACTGACCATAACTTGTAACTCTCTTGTATCTGGTTACTAGGGTTCGTGAATTGGCACCAATGGAAACTGGACGTGTATATAAGAGATTGGTTCTGATCCTGATTTTTGGTGTTTTCTTCGATGTGTGCGCTTCGGATACGGTAAGAAGTTTGGTTGCTATTTGCATTAGATATTTTTGTTTAATTTTTCTCCAAATTTGATGAAAGCTCAATCTCTCTCTTTAGATATTCAACAAGTCGATCGATGATCAGCATGGTGCTTCTGTTAGTAGAGGACTTAAAGGTGTGAGTAACTTTTCTTTTTTGTTGTTTCGCTATTGTTGTTCTGTTCTGGAATTTGCAAGCAAAGGCTTTTGCCGTGGTTCAAGTGATTTAAAAGCTTGACACTCTTCTTTGAGAGGAATTTCTTTTTATCATATATCACCTTCTGGTTTGGTGGTTACTGTGTATGCATTCGTAAATATATATATATATATATATATATATATATATCGATATATATGTGTGTATATATATGTATGTTATATATATATAATATTGAGAAAGAGAGAGAGAGAGAGAGAGAGAGAGAGAGATTGTTTTCTACAGCCAGAAGATCAAGTTGTTTAAAAGAATGACTGTAATTGTCTGTCAAACTATGTAAAATAATTCCTTTGATCTTGAGCAAGATGAAAAAAGTAAAAGGCAATTTCTGTGTGGTTCATTATAACAATGACAATTTATGTCATAATTCCTCGCCTGCAAACCTGACCAGGTGAATCGCATGATGTAATTTGGTATATGGTATTAACAATGTTTACAATCTTCAAGAGAAAACTTGAAGTTCCTTCACCAACACCATGTATCCTTTTCTATATAAGTTTGTGATTCATTGTTTTATTTTAATGTTGACAGGAAAGTGCCCAGTTGGTTGGAGTGTTGGCCCGCGAAAAGACAAATGCTTTGTTTTTATCAACGCTACATTACCCTGGACCAAATCGGAGATCCATTGTCAATCTTATGGTGGACACTTGGCAGCATTGTCGTCGCCTGAAGAGCTAAGCTTTACTGAGAATCTATGCCAAGAAACTTCACATAGGTGTTGGATTGGGGGAAGAAGCATCAATTCTAGTCTTGGCCATGATTGGAAGTGGTCCGATAATTCTTCCAGATGGAATGAGTCACTCTTCTTAAGGGTACCTCTTTTGTCCGATTGTGGTCGTTCATGTCGCAGTAGCAGCTCAACTGATTTATGCACACTGGTTATTAATGGATCTAAATCACTCCATGGTGAAAGATGCAATGCCACAAACTTCTATATTTGCATGATTGATATAGGTATAAAAAGATAACGCGCTTGCGTACATATCTTGTATACCTTATTTTCTTTCTACTTTAATCTGTTCTGTTTTTCAGGGAGCAAATGCAACCACATGCATTGCCACAGAGAGTACCTAATTATTCTAGCCGTAGTGAGCAGCCTCATCCTCTTTACGATGCTAGCGATGGTCATTTGGCTTCTTGCAACAAAGCGGAGCAAGAAGCGAAGGCGTTCCCGGAAATTGTCTAACCCGGCAGCTTCTGCGTTAGTTCCACCATCATGGAAAGTGTTCACGAAAGACGAGCTCAGGTCGATCACGAAGAACTTCAGCGAAGGAAACCGCCTTATTGGCGATGCCAAGACAGGAGGCACCTATTGCGGGCTCCTACCAGACGGCTCAAGGGTGGCAATCAAGAGGCTGAAGAGGTCGAGTTTTCAGAGAAAAAAAGAGTTCTCTTCGGAGATAGGAAGGGTCGCGAGGCTACACCACCCGAATTTGGTTGCGGTGAAAGGTTGCTGCTACGATCACAGTGACCGCTACATCGTCTACGAGTTTATAGTCAACGGTCCCTTGGACAAATGGCTCCACCACATACCAAGAGGTGGTCGTACCTTGGATTGGGCCATGAGAATGAAGATCGCTACCACTCTTGCCCAAGGCATCGCGTACGTCAACTCTCTCTTCTCCTTGGAAAATTCATTTATTTCTTAAGGCTCCAATGACCCAACTTATCCTAACAACTGAAAATCCATTTTAACAATGACCCGACTTGCATGTTGCTCTTTTTCTGCTCAGGTTCCTCCACGACAAGGTGAAGCCTCACGTGGTACACCGGGACATCCGCGCCAGCAATGTGCTTCTGGACGAAGAGTTCGGAGCCCATCTGATGGGAGTGGGGCTCTCCAAGTTCGTGCCGTATGAGGTGATGCAGGAGCGGACAGTGATGGCGGGAGGCACGCACGGGTACCTCGCCCCCGAGTTCGTGTACAGAAACGAGCTCACCACGAAGAGCGACGTTTACAGCTTCGGCGTTCTGTTGCTGGAGATTGTGAGTGGTCGCAGGCCTGCCCAGGCCGTCGACTCGGTGTGCTGGCAGAGCATCTTCGAGTGGGCCACGCCGTTGGTGCAGGCCCATCGCTACCCGGATCTCCTCGACCCCAACATCACCTCCTCCTCCTCCTCGCTCATCCCCGAGTCTGGGGTCATTCAGAAAGTCGTGGATCTCGTCTACTCTTGTACTCAAAACGTCCCTTCGATGCGACCCAGGATGTCCCACGTTGTTCATCAGTTGCAGCAACTAGCCCCGGCGCCCCGTCCTTGATGCTGTTTCGTGTTCTAGGAGATTGTAGTTCTATATCTATGCATTCAGGACTAGGACTGTATATTTAGAACACTTTGAACTTGACTAGTGTATGTGACCAACTATAAATGTAACCAACAATATTATGGTAGTAGACTTTGCATTGTTGAATTTCGTTGCTTTGTTTTTACTTGGATGGAACTCATTTTAAGGCAGGCATGAATAAGTTTGAAAGATGAAGGGAATCCACACAATGTACAATTGACAAATAGCAGCAGTACATTCACCAACTAGGATTGGATATATACAAAGTGTGTTTGGCGAACTGAACATGTTCTGTTCTTCTGTAACAATTTACAGTTGAGCCTCTATGAATGCCAAGAGTGCCAACCCAGCTGCCCAAACATCTTCATCCAACACATGCTCCGCCGGCGAGTGACTTATGCCTCCCCGGCAACGCACAAACAGCATCCCAACCTGTTTTTAGTAATAAAGAATCATGTTACAAATTGCTTTGAAAGGTAAGAGAGAAAAAAGAATACTTCTACCTTTGTTAAGTGAGATATAGCCATGGCATCGTGTCCTGCTCCGCTCATCAAGACGGGCACGTCGGTCTGAATCTCGCCTCCCATTCTCTTAACCGCAGCAAAAGCAGACGATTTGAGCTGCCTGCTCAATTCTGAATCGCACATCACCGCATTTGCATCGTGCTGCAATGCAAAAGAAAAAGTCAACCATCCGAGAGCTTAATCTACGAATGTTTTCAGTTTCTAAAGATCACCCTGTACCTTGCGGTCAATGGTGCACGAAACTGATCGAGTATCGCAAATTTTATACACGCGCTCAGATAGTTCATAGATCACAGCCTCACGTCCAGCATCGTCTATGGTACGTAAATCTACGGTGAACGTAACCTGAGAAAATTCTGTGCACATCAGCATCGGTATTGGTGATAGTGCACATATGCGATTATGTTCTTACCTGGCCTGGAATGACATTGCTTGAGCTTGGCCAGGTCGATATCTCCCCAACAGTACACACGAGGGAACTCGAAAGAGATTCCAATGACGAAGCATCGCAATTACCATCATCAGGCAAAAAATTTCGGGGATTTTTACAGATATCCTCTAGCAGTACAATCATTTCAGCTGCAGCGGCCATCGGGTCTCTTCGCATAGACATAGGAACCGTTCCGGCGTGCCCTTGAGATCCTCTAACAGTAACCTGAAACATTTGTAAGAAAATTGAAAAGAAAAACACTAAAATGTGAATGCAAAAAGTCTTGAGCAAAGAAACCAACTTCAATATAAATTCACATTAACCCAGCTCCAAAAATTGTATTTATTGCTACGTTCCTGATAATCGGAACTGGAATGACGGTTTCGTCCCTATGACTCGCATACCTTCATTCTAGTCTGACCAGCTATGCCCTTAACCACTCCTAGAGGAAAGCCAGCCCATTCAAGGACTGGTCCTTGTTCAATATGAACCTGCAATATTGTTGAAGAGTTTATAATATACAAGAGAACCAGTTTTTGTTTCTTCTTCTTTTTCCAAACTGAACAATAATGAATCAACAGACTTTCCCTCAGGATATAGAATACCTCGACGTAACCCCAAACAGACTCTGAGTCATACTTCATCTGCAACAGTTTGTCATTTGTAATATCTATGGAGTTCTTCTTAAGAACATTTTGAACTGTCATACCACTGGGAATGGATCAGCTGATTAGTAAATATTAATATTACATCCAAAGTTAGTATAAATACAGGGAAATATTTGAAGGGAAACCTTTTATCAGCTATCTGCAGTGCTGAAACCGGTAAGATTCCTGCTATGGCTGCACTTCCAAGGAATGTGGATTGAAACCTCACTCCCTCCTCGTCACTAAATGCAATAACCTGCAAGGTTTTACCGTTATGGGCAATGCAATTTACGATAGAAATGTTGCCAATCCCTCAAGAAAGAAAAGGATCACTTGATCCGCTATTCTTTCCTAGTTATGATTTCCCTTGTAACTAAGACCTACTAGGAGTTCTTGTTTTATTATTCCTTTTAACACACTGTACAGCTTATAGGAAAAGCCACGACAATCCAATCTATCTAAGAGCTTAACGTGGAAGAGATTCATCACGGCTATAACTACAACATTTTATAGAATTTTTTTTCCTTTAGAAGAAACTGACTTTTTTTCCTTGAAACAAAACTGACATGTTCTAGGCCTTTTGAGAATAGTCGAGAAGACGATGAAAAATGAAGTTTTTTGGCAAAGAAGCGGTGAAACACATACTGAATCCCTTATAAATATGAAAACCTTTCAAAGTTTAGATGATTTTTTTTATTTCATTGCGAGACAGGCATTAAGATGATAGTTTACATACTCTTTGAAAACAAATACCACATTCTCACCTCAATGGGCCTCTTGAGATTTTCTAGCTTGCCATTGACTTTCAAAACCTTCAGAGCAGCTATCGCTGACACGATGCCCAACGCCCCGTCAAACATCCCGGCATCAACAACAGTATCCTAAAACCCAATGCAAAAGAAAAAGAAAGACATCAGATGATCGAATCCCATCACATTAAAGCTTAGAGAGAATCGGAAACTGAAAATATTACCAAATGAGATCCAATAAGCAAAGCCTTTGCGCTTGGATGCTTTCCCTCAATCCGGCCATGAACATTTCCCAAGTCATCGACCCACCTGTAACACCATCATCACCAACACAATCCAATGAATAAACCGAAAGAACAAACAAAAAGAAAGTAAATTAACCAACGTTTTCAAGCCGGCATCTTCCATCCATTGGGATATGATGTTCCCGGCCTTCACCGAAGCCGGGCTTTGAAACGTCCTCTCGAGATAGCCATCAGCATCACTTACCTGTTATCTACAAACAACCTCATCAGAAAATAAAATTACACATTTATGTATTAGTGCATTCATTTACAATTGAACTCTGTGTGTATTGAGTTTTTTTCTTGGGTGTATATTCAACGGACATGCTATACAACTAAGCCATTCTCGTTTCAGGTAAATGAAAATATATACTCTTGACCAGGCTTCAGACTGCTCATATTTAGATTTTAGTCATTGAATGCATTTTAAAAGTATATCCTCAGTACCGGTAATTATTGTATAAAATGAAAATAGCTTTTCCTTGCATCAAAGGACAAATGGAATGTCGCATGTGCTTGGCCATACCTATTCTCCAATAAATAAAATAGAACAAAACAGAACGAGAGACTATTAATTATGGAATCTCTGATCCACAGTAACTAGGATGGACTAATTATAAATTAAAAAGTGAATTTAAGCTGATTGGACTCCACTATCTCAATTGAATAACAACCGTGGATCATCTACTCGAACTTCAATCATTAAAATATCAAAAACAAATGATTCTAGTCCACAAAGATCATACACTGGCTTTTTACTAATGTGTTAAATTACTCGGTGAAAGATTGAACAAACAAGGAAGCAATTAATAAAGATTGAACCCACAGTCCAGGGGAAACAATCACGTAAACTATTGAATCAAGAATCTGATAAACAAAATAATCTATGAAAAGAAAAAAAGTACCAGACCGAGCTGTTCAAGTCTGGCCACTGATTCATCCCTTAAAATCTTCGGATACCAATCACTGCTCAACCCGTTTTCCGAACCTTCAACCTCGTTCCCTGTATATATACAAACACTACACACACGATTAAAGAACAGGTTTTATAGCTATACGAATATGGAGATACAAGACATACCACTATATTAACTAATTACCTGATAGAAGGAGATTGGAAGAAGAGGCGGATAAGGATACGGCGAAAAGAAGCGAGAGGATGAAAGAGAGAAAGAAAACGGAAACCATATTCGACGACGAAGGATAGGAGATTATCGCCATTAACGAAGAGAAGAAAAGGCAAGAAACCACCACCGCCAACCTTGTTGGATTTTCGGATGGTGTGGTGGCTTTTGGAAAACTTGCACTTTCTCTAGGATGACAATTCTGAAACTAACAATAGGAAAAATGAAGGGTATTTATATTTTGGCTCTGAAAATGAAGAAAGAGAAAACGATCTATGTTCAAGAGACAAAGTCTGGTACGTTAGATATCATCTGGTGGTGGTGTGGCTGCGGTGAATCACTGGACTCCACTTTTTGTCTTTCGTTGCACGTGACGTGGCTTTCCATGCAAATTATTTATTTCCTATTGTCATTTAGCTAATCTATTATTAAAATATGGCCAAGCAATTTTTATATTATAATGTTTTATTATTATTAATTATTTGTTGATGGTATCAAATAACGAAAATGCCAATATAAAAATAAACGCACAAATTTGTCAGCTGATGAATGTGCGGCTGAATTTTATTTGAACTAATTATGTGATATTATCATTAAACTTTAAGTATTAGACACTAATTTGTATCTAAACACACAAATAACTTAGTAAACAAAATTTTACTAAACATAATCTTTAAGTCCATATATAAATATAGAATTATATATATTAAACAATTTTAAAGTAACCCCAATTTTCATCTCAATGATAATCAGGTATTATACAAAATTCGAAGTCCATACGTAAATACGTATATATTTATTGGGCAATACTCAGCTAATCACAATTTTCATCTCAATGATTATCCAGTATTATACAGAGTATAATTCACGTACAGAGCTAAATAACTGATAACGATAAATATGTTTATTATCAATTGCATCTAATAATTGCAATTAACAAATAAATGAATTTGTTTGAAAACATTACATATTGTCGCATTAATAATGCATTTGTAGTATGGTTCTAGTGAAACTTATCAAAATGGACGGGAATTTAACATATGATAATAAAGCCCCAATTCTAAAAATATAAAATAAAAACAGAAGTCGTCAAAATTGAACTAAAAATAATAATAACAAATATAATGGATTCAAGAGTTTGAGTGACACTACTTTCTACTGGGTATAAGGTCCTTCTTTTTGCGTAATTACAAAATTTTAAGCATATGATATAAAAATTATTTTTAGTGTTTGAAGTCTAACTTTTTTTTTGTAGTATGAACTGAAATGTTCAATGTAATTAACATCATGATTTAGAATACATAATTTTGCTACATTTACTTTTTTGATGCCTTTACGTTGATGCTCTAATTTAATTACTGAATAAAACACCAACAAAGGCATAAACGTTACATACTTCATAAACTCGAAAGTATAAGCACGTGATTTTAAAAAACAAATAGTTTCATCCGCAAAATAAGGACGATCCTTGTTGTTTCTAATTTTGTTTTCTAATAAAAATGTCTTGGGTCATTAAGTGGTGTCATGAATTCTAGCTAAATCCAAAGTCCATCTCGTTACATTTCTTAAAAACACGACCATTTTTACTTGAAAACCAAATAAGTACTTAGTTATAAAATTTAGTAATTATTTATTCAAAAATTCAACGAATTGGACATGGTTGACAAACTCAATTTGAAAAAGTTCAACTTTTTTTATAACTTTTGTAAATAGCCATGTTGCTGACGTATCTTAATTTTAATCTATATAGTTTTACGTTTAAACCTTAATAATTTGGCCAAATTTTTTTTAATTTTAAATATTAATTTCGAATTTTAAACCTTAATTTCGTTTGAAAATTCAAATCAAGTTCCGGAAATTGAAAGTAAGCGGTTTATATGACTTGGATATTGTTTCCTCGATTAGTGGGTTGACTTTTATTTTAAATATTAGCCTATTAATTCAAGATAACTTATTAATTACAGATTATTTCTATCTTAAATTCGAAAAAATCATTTTCGATCAATTAGTAATAATTTTATATATTTGGAAATGATTTTTAATCTGTCTAATATTTGTTCTCGAACTGTTCATACGATTTTATTCTCTTGTTAATTGACTTTCCATTTACAGTGTAATTGAAATTTTGAACTGATAATAATATTAATTTCGTTTGAAAATTCAAATTTGTTTCCGAAAATTAAAAGTTGGCGGCTTATAGGGCTTGGATATTGTTTCCTACATTAGTGGGTTGATTTTTTATTAAATATTAGCGTATTAATTCAAGATAACTTATTGATTATAGATTATTTTCATGTTTAATTTCGAACAGATTTAATATCGATTAATTAGTTATCATTTTCTATATTTGGAAATGATTTTGAATCTGTCGAATATTTGTTCTCGAACTGTTCATACGATTTTATTCTCTTGTTAATTGACTTTCCATTTACAGTGTAATTGAAATTTACACTGATAATATTTGTTAATTGATATCCAATTTACACTGAAATAAAATTGTACCAGCGTAAATTGAGTTGTCTTTTACAACGTAAATTTAATTTTACAATGATAAAAAACACGATTTTGATTTAAATACAAAGAAGAAGAAGAACGTAATTGCTTATTAATTAACAAAACAATATTTTAATTTATATTATTAGATAAAAAGTCAAAATTAAAACACAAAGAAGAAGAAGTAGAAGAAGAACGAAGAACAATTTTTTTTTTCTAAATCCACGAAGGACCGCCATGAAAACTTTAAATCTCGCCCACACCTTTCTCAGTTTCTCCTTCTCATATCCTCAAAATTCGCATCTCAAATGTTCCAATCCAACCTCAAGTCCTACGTGGCGTCGATCGTGGATCCGTACGGTCGGTTAGAGGACGTCATGTTGGCAGAGATGCCCACAAGAAGATTGTTTATTTACATATTGATGTAATATATAAATCTTTGTAAAGTCCTTATTGTAATTTGCTGAAACGTTCATTCATTCATTTTTAGTTTGATTGAAGATTTATGATATTCAATAGTCTTATAGTCCTTAATCAAACCTAACAATGTATGAAGAGACAAATGTAGATTTGCGTGAACAAACTCTTCATGGTTTGACTAAAACGATATGTTCGCAATCTAAAGATCAACGGACTATTGATCCCAGTATAATTGTTGGAAGAATCTATGATGTCTGGTTACGAGGCATAGAGAAATAGGAGCTCTATAATTCGTCCAGTGTATCTTTCGAAGATACTGAATTGACCAGTGCATCTTTTGAGACAATAGAAGAACAAACAATTTAACATCTTCTATCTCAAGGTCACCATGTATGAATTACATCATGCTTACCTAAATCCTGAAATGAGACATGTCATTTCATAGGTTTAATATTCTCATTTGAGAAAGTCAAATTCTAGATCCATTACGTGATCTAGACAAGGCCTATTAGTGAGATATTAAGTTATGAAGATGTCATGAACCAACTTTGTGAAGTTCTCATATATATGGAATTCATGTACAAGATTGCTGAGATGCAATATATATCACCTCATGCTTTATTACTTGGATTGTGAATAAATGAACTGCGCAGTATCCAAAATTAAGTACCGACTTTATTTGGATGAAACAATGTGACTTGTTAGCTCCTCGTCAATACATTGTTTCTAACTTATTCAAAAGTACTAAAGGAGTTGAGGAAATAACAACTAGAAGGGTAAAATGGTAATTTTATAAATCCCAACTAGTTGATGATATTCATGAGTGGTAAACATAGATAACATTCAATGGATCCGCTCAATATAATTAAGTTGAATTTGAGTAGAAAATAAATTCATTTGAACCGAGAGATTCTCAGTGTCGACTCTTTAGCGGAGTCAGTTGACATTAAGCTAATACTCAGAAAAGGTTTGTGAACTTTTGAGTTCGAGTATAGAAGCTCAAGCTTTGTTCATTTGGATCCATAAGGTAACTATTACAGGTCATTAGAGTAGGATTGTTAAACTAGAAGCTAAGTCAAAATAAGTTCAAATGTTGAACTAGACTTTTTCTCGGAAAATGTCTAAAGGGTATTTTTGTCCACATGGATATAGAATGATGTGAATTTTCAAAATAAGATTTTGAATGTTTTTATATGATGAAAATATAAATTATTTTCTAAAGGTGAAAAGTCGTTTAAGGCATTATAAAATTAATTTCGTTATTTGTGCAATTATAATTCTACAATGGGTATTTTAAGAATTGTCTTAAAAGAAATATGAAAGCATCTGGAAGCTCCCCCCTAGGTAGAATTTCGGCCAAAGAGTGCATCAAGAGGAGAGTTTTATTTCCCTTTAATTATAAGGATAATTACCCAAAAGAAAAAGGGAAATGAATTTCGTTGAGAAGGAAATAAATAATGTAAGTGAGGAAACAAATTTCCTCATTGCTTGAGGTGTATGGCCGACCATCCTAAGAGAGAAAGGGGAAGGAAAAATCAAATATTGTGCATGAATACATTATTCTTTCATGAATGAATAATTGACCTGTATAGATTTTTCCTTCTCCTATAAATAGCGCCTCACATAGAGATGTGAAATGTTAAGCTTCATTCTTACTCTCTACCTCTTTTGGCCGACCCTCTCTCTCTCTCTCTCTCTAGAAAATACTCTTTTTATTTTGCACCTAGATCCATACTTCATCTCGAGAATTAGCTTATGATCCAAGAATTGTTCTTGGTTCATATTGTTTAATTGTGCCCACACACAAATCCTTCTAAACTTCTATAGACTCTTGTAATAGAAACCTTAGGTTTCTCAAGTTCTCGTTTAGGTTGGAAGGAATCAAGCTAGAAGAGAAGATCAACATTTCACAAGACGCTTCAAGTTTGAAAACACAAGAAATGTTAGTATTCAAGTAGATTAAATATATAACATGTATATGCACTTTATTTAGTTTAGTAAAAATTGTTTTACTAGTAAAAGAAATTTTTATATTCCGCCATTAATATGATTAATGATAAAATTTTCTTAACTCTAGACCTATTCCAACACGTCCGTCAACACGCGAACTTAGGAAAAAAAATAAGAAAACCAATTTGAAAGTCAAAATCCAAAAACAAAGAAAATAAATAAATGAGGGGTAGAAATATACATGTTAACCGCTCCAACATTTACGCTGTTTGAGAATCTCGAAATTTTTTACAAAAGTTTTACGATGAACAAAAATGGCGATTTGCATTTTTATGATTTTTCGTTTTTGAAATTTTGGAGAGAAAATGCAAAAAAAAAAAAATTGTTGTAGAATTATTTGAATTTCTCTCTCCAGAATATGGTTGTTTTAATTAACTAGTTAATTGGTTTCCGGATTTTAAGGATTTAATTTACCCAAAAAAAATTGGATTTTTTTAATTAATTTTCGTTTGGGCGGGAAAAACGATTTGGTATTTTTAGAATGAAATGTTGGTAAAAGAGTTTAATGAACTTTTACCAAAGTTTTACACAACGTTGAACAAATCAAAATTAGGAAACCTATATAAGGATATTCTATACCATTTAAAATTTAGTAAAAACGAATTCTATTAAAAAAAACCTTCAATATTCATACAGCTACACATTAGAGAGCCCATTATTTAAGGATAAAGATTTTTTTAAAACTATTAAAATAGTCAAAATGTTATAAAATTTCAAATAATAAAAAATGTCGTTCCTTTGTTTCTTAATGTAATTAAAATTTGAAAATGTGCAGGTAACTTTTATAAATAATGGCTGAGTAAGTGCCAAAGGGAAAAAAAAAGAGCAAAACTTTTAGAAATAGAAGATAACAAAACATTGAATAATTTAGGTTGACTAAATGGAAACAAAAACACCAATGGTTGATGTTTGAGCCTTTGAAAGTCAGTCTACCCAATACATGTGATTCATTAGACTCATAATTTGTCCAAAGATTATGTATTTCTTGATCTGGTCTTCTTAGATTGTGGATCATCCTAATTCAGATGATACATGTCATCATAATTGTGGGCATTCGTTGATTCAAAGTTGTATGTGTTTACACTAGGCTGCTCCTCCTTCTTGTACCCTTCTCTTGCATGACTTTTGGTTTTCTTAAATTTTTCTTTTGGTATTTTTACCTCTTTTCTCGACTTATGGTGGGATCGATTGTCTTCAGGAGTTATAAATTAACTTAGAATTATTACTCTCTCTGTTTTGATCTGCATTAATTTTTCCTTTTCAAAATTTTGAGCTGCTCTTGCATCTCTTTGAACAATTCAAGAAGAGTCGACTGGCTGAGCATTTCCTCAATTTCTTTGGCTATCAGCGGTAACTTTCCTATTTTTTGGTGCTCAATCTATGCATGCTCTTCACGCAGGCGTCGTTCCTCCGACTCTAGTATGGCTGACGATGATGAGTTGGCCATCAAACTTAAACATTGCGAACTTGCTCCTTCTAGCGCCAAATGTTGATTTCTGAAAATAGGTAAAACAATATCTCGAGGAATATATTATTCGGTATTAAAATTAGTACTCGATGAAATACAAAGATAGTATTTTCTCATACAAGACGCATCTTAATACGAGAAGTAAAATGTATTAGAGATTCTAAGAGAAGTTTAGTAGTAAAAAAAGTGTATTTGTGTTTTTATCCACCTTTCTCACCTATTTATACCGTTAGAGTCCCTTATCTTCTGGGTTGATCATACTCACGTCTTCATGTGTTGGCAGAGATGCCGCAAGAAAATTATTTATTTAAATATTGATTTAATATAAATCTTTATAAGTCCTTATTGTAATTGTTGATTAAATTAATAAAAGTTGAAACGTTCATCCATTCCTTTTTCATTTGTTTGAAGATTTATGATATTAAATAGTCTTCTAGTCTTTAATCAAACCTTACAATGTATGAAGATACAAATGTAGATTTCCGTGAACAAACTGTTCATGATTTTGTTAAAACGATATATTCACAATCTAAAGATCAACGGACTATTGATCGCAGTATGATTGTTGGAAGAATCTATGATGTCTGGTTACGAGGCATAGAGAGTTAGGAACTCTATAGTTCTGAATTGACCAGTACACCTTTTTAGACAATGTAAGAACAAACCATTTAACTTCTTCTGTCTCAAAGTCACTACGTATGAATTGCATCATACTCACCTAAATCCTGAAATGAGACGTGTCATTTCATAGCTTTAATATTCTCATTTGAGAAAGTCAAATTCTCATTAAGTGATCTAGACTAGACCAATTGGTGAGATATTAAGTTATGAAGATGTCATAAACCAGCTTTGTGAAGTTCTCATAGATATGAAATTCATGTACAAGATTGCTGAAATGCAATATATATCACCTCATGATTTATTACTTGGATTGTGAATAAATGAACTGCGCAATATCCAAATCTAAGTAGCGACTTTATTTGGATGAAACAGTGTGACTTGTTAGCTCCTCGTCAATACATTGCTTTTAACTTATTCACAAGTAACAATGGAGTTGAGGAAATAACAACTAGAAGGATAAAATGGTAATTTTATAAATCTCATATAGTTTATGATATTCATGAAGGGTAAACATAGATAAGATTCAATGGATCCACTCAATATAATTAAGTTGAATTAGAGTAGAAAATAAATTCATTTGAACCAAGAGATTTTCAGTGTCAACTATTTAGTGAAGTCAGTTGACATTAAGCTAATACTCGGAAAAGGTTTGTGAACTTTTGAGTCCGGGTATAGAAGCTTAAGCTTTGTTCATTTGGATCCATAAGGTCATTATTACAGGTCATAAGAGTAGGATTGTTAAACTGGAAGCTAAGTCAAAATAAGTTCAAATGTTGAACTAGACTTTTCCTCGGAAAATGTCTAAAGGTTATTTCTGTCCACATGGACATAAAATGATGTGAATGTCAAAATAAGATTTTGAATATTTTTATATAATTAAAAAATATAAATTATTTTCTAAAGCCGAAAAGTCGTTTGAGGAATTAAGAAATTAATTTCATTATTTGTGTAATAATAATTCTATAATGGGTATTTTAAAAATTGTCTTAAAAGAAATAAAGAAACATCTAGATGCTCCATGCCTAGCTATAGAATTCGGCCAATATGCATCATAGAGGAGAGAGTTATTTCTCTCTAATTATAAAGATAATTACCCAAAAGGAAAAGAGAAAATGTTTCCTTTGGAAGGAAATGAATAAGCTAAGTGAGGAAACAAATTTCCTCACTCTTGAGCTTGATATGGCCGGCCATATTAGAAGAGAAATGGGAAGAGAAAATCAAATATTGTGTCATGAATGCATAATTGACCTTTATAGATTTTCCTCCTCCTATAAATAGAACCTCACATAGAGATGTGAAAAGAAGAATTCTTGGTCTTGCTCTCTCTATTCTAGCTGACCATTTTCTCTCTCTCTCTCTCTCTCTCTCTCTCTCTCTAGAAATTCATTTTTATTTTGGCACCTAGATCCTTACTTGATCTTGATAATAAGGTTATGATCCAAGAATTGTTCTTGGTTCATATTGTTTAATTGTGCCTACACACAAATCCTTTAAACCTCTATAGACTCTTGTAATAGAAACTTTTGGTTTCTCGAGTTCAAGACTAAGCGTGAAGGAATCAAGCCAAAGAAGTAGATCAACTTTTCTCAAGACGCTTCAAGTTTGAAGATAAAAGAAAGTTAGTATTCAAGTACTTAAAATAATGTTTTTAATTTATAAGATGTTCATGCACTTTGCCTAGGTTAGTAAAATTGTTTACTTGTAAATAACTTTTATACTCCGCCAGTAATATGATTAATGATAATTTTTCTTAACCATAGAACTATTCCAACACGAATATTATTGTTTAAGTGAGATTAGTTTTTATAGAAGTTAACATATTAGTTTGAACACGAAACCCCCAACCTAAGTTAGTCCGGTGAAGTCGTGACCCCTATCTTTTCAACCTACATTCAAACCTCTCTTTTTAATTAAACTCTTGAATTTTAGTCATAAACAACCAGTCTTTTAAATCGAAATTAATTGAAAAGAAGTTTACGGAAATTGGTTTTGATAATCTATGTGCGAATGAACTTTGAAATTTGATATTCTATACTACTTGTGCAATACATGTGCTTGTATGTGTGATAAAATTATCTCAACAATTGTTGGGCCTTGAGCAAGGCCATGGTGAAAAAAAATATCTAGTCTCGAACGTGGAATTTGTTTTTGATCGTCTAACAAAGGCCCACTACTTTAGCAAACTAGCGATCGGGATATTGACAAGTACGTGTTGCAACGAGGGATGAGGGAAAAACAACATGTACGATAAGGTACGGTTCGTTTGAGTTTTTTGTAATTCCTTTCGGCTTAACCACTGCCCTTGACGTGTTCTATGTGTTGGAATATGTTTATGATTAATAAAAAATTATTATTAATAAGTTAATGGCGGAATATAAAAAATTCTTTACAAGTAAAACAAGTTTACTAACCTAGGCAAAGTGGATGAACATCAAATTATTTAAAAACATTTTAAAATTATATTTTACTTGTGACTAACATTTCTTGTAGTTTGATCTTTGAGAAGTCTTAGGACAAGTTGATCGTCTCCTCTTGCTCGTCTCCTGCACACCTAGTTGTGAACTCGAGTAATCTAAGGTTTGTATTACAAGAGTCTATATATTGTTTGAAGGATTTTTGTGTGTACAATTAAACACAGTAACTCAAGAACAAATTTATGAGCTAAAGAGCTATTTAGGTCTAAGTCTAACATGGACTTAGGTGCCAAAATAAAAGAGATATTTTAGAGAGAGAGAGAGAGATTGGTCGGCCAAACTAGAGAGAACAAGAGCAAAAATTTATTTTTCACATCTCAGTGTGAGCCTCTAATTATAGGAGAATGAAATACAAAAAATGGTAACTAACCTTTCCTATTGTGCATAGATGACACAATATTTGATGTCTTCTCCTCTTTCTCTATGTATTTGGCCGGCCATACAAGTGCATTAGTGTGAGAAATTTGTTTCCTCACTTAGCACATTTGTTTCTTTTTCAAAGAAATTCATTTCCTCTTTTCATTTTTTGCAATTATCTTAATAATTCAAGGCAAAATAATTTCTAGATATGAATTTCTCTCCTCTTTGATGTTGGCCAAATTCTTTGTCTATGGGGGAGCTTCTAGATGGTTCCTTATTTCTTTTAATTCAATTATTAAAATACCCAAAGCATAATTAATATGCACAAATAATGAAATTGATTTCATAATGCCTCAAACGATTTCTCGGCTTTAGAAAATAATTAATATTTTTCCATCATATGAAAATATTCAAAATTTTATTTTGACATTCACATCATTTTATGTCCACGTGGACAAAAATACCCTTCAGATATTTTCCGGGAAAACATCTTGTTTAACACTTGAACTTAACTTCTAGTTTAACAATCATACTCTCTAATGACTTGTAACAGTGACTTTATGGATCCAAATGAACAAAGCTTGAGCTACTATAATTGGACTCAAAAGTTCACAAACGTTTTCCGAGTATTAGCTTAATGTCAATTGACTTCACTAAAGAGTTGACAATGAGAATCTCTCGGTTCAAAAATGAATTTATTTTCTACTCAAATTCAACTTAATTATGTTGAGTGGATCCATTAAATGTTATCTCTTATGACCATTCATCGATATCATCAACTAGATGACATTTATAAAATTACCATTTTACCCTTCTGGTTGTTATTTCTTCAACTCATTTGTTACTTGTGAATAAGTTAGAAAAAGCATACTAACGAGGATCTAACAAGTCACATTGTTTCATCCAAATAAATTCGTTACTTAATTTTGGATACCGCGCGGTTCATTTCTTTACAATCCAAGTAATAAAGCATGAGGTAATAAACTTTTATTCGCAATCTTGTACATGAACGTCATATCTATGAAAACTTCACAAAACTAGTTCATGACATCTTCATAACCCAATATATCACCAATTAGTCTAGTCTAGATCACAGAGTTGACCTAGAATTTGACTCTTTCAAATAAGAATATGTAAGCTATGAAATGACATGTCTCATTTCAGGATTTAGGTAAGCACGATAAAATTCATATATAGTGACCTTGAGACAGAAAAAATTAAATTTTTTGTTCTTACATTGTCTCTAAAGGTGCACTGTCAGTCAAGTATCTTCGGAAGATACACATGAAAAACTATAGAGTTCTCAGCTCTCTATGCATTGTAACCAGACACCATAGATTTTTTCAACAACCATACTAGGATCAATAGTCCGTTGATCTTTAGATTGTGAATATTTTGTTTCAAGAAAACCATGAAAAGTTTGTTCACCCAAATCTACATTTGACTCTTCATACGTTGTTAGGTTTGATGAAGGACTATAAGACTATTAAATATAATAAAACTTCAAACAAACGAAAAAGAATGAATGAAAGTTTCAAATTTAATTACGAAATTACAATAAGGACTCATGGAAAATTTATATTACATCGATATGCAAATAAATAATCTTCTTGTTGTGCCGATAGTATTAACCTATCAAAATATGTATATTTGATGAACGATGTGTTGTATGAATATTTGGATAAGTTCGTTGTAATATATCTGGATGATATTGTGGTCAATAGTCAAAACTTATTACAGCATGTCTGCCATCTTGAGACTGTGTTCTTAAAGTTAAGAGAATATAAGTTGTATGTGAAGAAGGAAAATGCGAATTTTACAGAGGAAAGATGAAATTCTTGGGACATTAGGTGCGCCAAGGATGAGTGATAACTGGCTGGGGCATTTTAGGAGCTACAGTTTTATATGGTTATTCATAGTGACGGTTGATGGATGCCAACTGCCCACACGTTAATTAAAAGTGATTAAGAAACAGGCTTGAATCATCACATGTGTGATGTCCTTACCGAGAGTGTAAACATACTATTATCCTTTATTGAGTGAGTAAAGGGTTGAGAGGGTTCTCGTAAATTGTGGTGTGTCATGCTCTTATATATTATTTAGTTTTCTGTTATTATTCATTGTTTATTGTGTGCTTTTACTGCGTTGTGTGAGACAGATTGACTGATCAGACAGAGAAGGTTCAATCGTCACAATCGTGAAATTTAGATGAAATATTGTCCATGTGATACAAAACCACTATAAAATAAAAGACTATAGCCAAACCGAACTTATCATTTTCAACACTACTTATAACCCTTGTTGAACGAGTACATAATTTTTAACTTCCTAAAAATCGCTTATATCGGAGTAAGAATAAAGTTCAAGCTTCTAACGAGATGATAATTAAACTGTAGATCCACTTTCAAGGAGACTCGAACTACTGGAGACCTAACTCTTGGGAATAGTGCAAACTAGGATAACTTAGTGTAACGCACTTAAAAAAAAAAAAAAATAAACTCAGGGGAATAATTTAGTAATTACATGTAAAATGATAGATATTTGCAAAGTTAAAATATTAATAGATGCTTCCTCAAAAAAAAGTATTAATAGATGCAATCTCAAAATGAACGCTATATTTGTACTAGACATTTTATCTACAATGATCAATTTAAAATATCAATCTACAATGATCTAACCCGATATAGAAAAGAAAAGAAAAATATAAAAGAATCACGGAGCTAACACTTTTCTGATCGGGTAGTTGTAAATTTGTACGCGATAAAAAGTCACACAGACGAAACATTGTAAGCTTACATTTTGAAGTAACAGAAAACCATGTCCAGTGGCAAAGCGGAAGCGGAAGAGTCCCCCTCGACTCCTCCGCCGCTGATCCCGTCGCTCCCAGACGACGTGGCCGTGAACTGCCTTGCCCGAGTACCGGCGATCCACCACCCCTCTCTCTCCGCCGCGTGTAAGCCCATCAGAGCCCTCCTCTCCTCCGCAGACTTCTTCGCCGCCCGAGCCCTCCTCGGCACCGCCCAGCCGCTCCTCCACCTCTCCCTCCGCCGGCGCGGCTCCCCCACCAACTCCTGGTTCGTCCTCCACCCCGACCCCGCCGCCCCCCGCCTGGCCCCCCTCCCGCCCCTCCCCGCCCCCTCCATCGGCGCCGCCTACGCCGTCTCCGGCCACCAGATCTACGCCCTCGGCGGCTCCCTCGCCGACGTCCCCTCCTCCCACGTCTGGGTCCTCGACTGCCGCCTCCGCTCCTGGCGCCCCGGCCCCTCCATGCGGGTCGGCAGGGAGTTCGCCGCCGCCGCAGCGCTCTCCGGCAAGCTCTACGTCCTCGGCGGCTGCGCCGGCGACACCTCGTGGGCCCGGACGGCCCACTGGGCCGAGGCCCTCGACCCGAATCTCGGCAGATGGCAGCCTGTCCCCAGCACGGCGGAGGCGCGGGGAAAGAGGTGGATGCACGCGAGCGCGGTGGCGCAGGGGCGGGTGTACGCAATGGCAGACCGCGGGGGCGTCGTGTTCGAGCCCGCCTCGGGGGAGTGGGGCGAGGTCGGCGGCGAGCTCGACAAGGGGTGGAGAGGGCGGGCGTGCGCCATCGACGGGGTGATCTTCTGTTACGACTACCTGGGGAAGATCAGGGGGTTCGACGTGGCCGACCCGGGCGGGGCTTGGCGGGAGGTGGAGATCTGGGGTGGCGTTTTGCCCAAGTTTCTGTGCGGGGCGACGATGGCAGACGTGGGGGGGAGGTTGGCGCTGGTGTGGGAGGAGAAGGGGACAGAGAAAGGGGTCATCCGAATTTGGGGTGCGGAGATTGAGGTTCGACGGACTTCTCGAGGAGGGCTTTTGGGGAACCTCTTGTGGTCTGCTCAGCTTGATTCACCTCCGGATGCCTCCTCCATCGTCCACTGCCTCGCAGTTTCCTTGTGACCTAAGGTATCTAACTGCTTTCCTGGTCCTATTTCAGAGAAGTTGTAAGCATAGACACAGAGAAGAGATTTTCTCTGTGTGGTATTCGTTGTTACCAGAAAGCAATTATGAATGTTAATTGTCATTTGGGATAGAGTTTGGTGTCTGTTTAACGTTTGCGTTTCATGAATTTGGCTCATAAACTCATGTTTCCGTTGCACAGTCATGTACGAGATCCATGTATCGGTTTCGTAAGATTGAAGCCATTGTGAACATGCACTCCTACATTTTTGGGTGAAATAGACCACTTCATAATCTGTACATGTGGTAAAAATGTAATTCTGCTATTAACATTTTCCACTCTCATAATTTCATTTTGTAGATCTAAAAGCATTAAAAATATCCACATTAGACCCCTTTTGTTAAAAAAATCTAAAACTGAACTTTTGGCTCAAAATCGGACAAAAATACCCTTAAACTCATATATAGGGTTTATGTCTCCATTTTAATCTCATTTTGAACTTCCAATTCACTAAAAACCTCTCCAAATCCGTTGGAATCACTACAGAGCATCGTAATAATGAGTATGTTAATTCACTTATTGTATTTAAATCATTTTAGTAGTCGTTTCTGGTGGTAGAATCGATTTCGGATCGAAAAAGAAAAAGTTCGTAAAAAATTTGGAAAGTATACGATAGACTTGATGAATTCCATCGCACACCATCGCCTTCCATCGTATCTCATCGTCCTCCATCGTCCTCCATCGTAACTCATCGTCTTCTGGACGATGAGATACGATGGAGGACGATGGGATACGATGGACGGCGATGGTGTGCGATGGAATACGATGCAGGACGATGAGATTTCGAAATTTTGATTTTTTGACAAGTTTCATTAGTTTTTTTTGACAATTTTGAATAGTTGCTGACAATTTTGGGTGATGTTTTTCAGTTTTCGTTAGTGTTGGTGGAAAATGGGTGAGATTGAGCGATAGATGGGATTTTAGTAAAGCTCGTACATATACGGTGGATGTTACAAAAGATACGACATATCATGAGTTGGTCGATATGATTTACGATATTTCCAAAATCGATAGGATGACGTATGACTTGAAAGTTGAAGTCCCGTACACTTTAGGTACTGTTGTGTTGGCGCCTGCAATCTTGGAAACTGATAATGATGTCTCATATTATATGAAACACGAGTACTGGAGTAAATTTCCTATTTGCGTGAGCTTGGAACCGAAACGAATCATGTCACCAATTGTTAGCAATGTGGATCCAAAGCGAAAAGGAAAACAAGTGTTGAAGGTTCAACGCAATGAGAGCAGAAGACAATATCATCCTCTCGCAATTGAAGTCTCTCAAAGTAATCCGAAACCAAACGATGAACGATTTGCATACGACGATGATGAAACGTATAGACGTGATAGAGATCCTTTTGACGTCGATTTTGAAGATTTTGAAGATGTCGAAGAAAACGAAGATCACGTCGACAATGATGATATTGAAGATGTTGAAGAAGAATTCGAAGAGTTTGCAAATGATGAAGACTATGCTGAGTTTGTTGAGAATTACAAAGTTCCTTCGGGCGACTACCATCCCGAAGTTAATCCTTGTAAAGGATATTCAGGGACTTATACTTGGAAAGATCCTGAATTCACATCAGAACAAGTAGTTAAAGAGATAGAATATTATGAAAAACCAAGTCAATCATCTACAGGTAATATATCTTAATTGTTTACGTGGTTAAATATCGTGAACTTAATCGTTTATCGTTTAATAGGTAGCTCCGAAGACGTATACCTTGGAAAACAGTTTGAGAACAAATCGGAAATGAAGACACAAGTGCACTTGTTCGCCATGAGAAATAATTTTGAGTTTCGAGTTAAATCATCTTCGACAAAAAGGTGGTACGTTCTTTGCAAAGATGAGACTTGTACGTGGAAACTCCGGAGCGTCGTACAGTGGTCAGGAATGTGGGAGATTGTGTCTTTCGAAAAAGCTCACTCTTGCTCGCGTGTTATCCGACCCGATGGTCAACGAGGACCTGCCCCTTGGGTTATTGGACACGTGTTTAAAGACAAATATTCTATCAACTCAATGGCTGATTATTCAGCGCACAACGTTAGGGAAGAAGTGAAGACAAGATGGGGTTTGGACATATCTTATTTGAAGGCGTGGAGGTCAAAGGAAGTAGCTACTGGACTCGTTCGAGGTACACCTGAACAATCGTATCAGAAATTACCTTCGTGGTTGTACATGTTAAAGCAAAAAAACCCCGGCACGATTACTGAATTTGTGAGAGACGGTGACAAATTCAAGTATGCTTTTTTTGCCATTGGAGCGTGTCTTAAAGGATTTAAGTATTATCGACCTGTCATATCTTTGGATGGATCATTTTTGAAGACTAAATACGGGGGACAATTGCTTGTCGCTATTGCATTGGATGCGAACTCACATTTGTATATGGACCACGGGCTTGCGTGGTAGGAATAGGTCCACCAGGCATCCCAGTAACCTCTCCAAATATGTAGTTCAGACGCTCCCATTGACGAATCTGCAAAAAGTCTTAGTTAAGCATATTAAATAAAATAATAAACGAAATAAATGACCTTATTACCTGATCATGGCGTATTCGCTCAATTCGATCTTGAACGCGCTCAGATCGCCTGTTCAATGCGTTCACGCCACGCCCTACGGTGGCGATGCTTTGGAGGATGAACCCGATTCCTTGGCGAAGGTCGGCCCACATGGCAGCCGTGATAACGATAGGTTCATCCGAACGAGGCGGAGATTGAGGAGGAGGTGGAGATTGAGGAGGAGGCGGAGGACGACGAGGACGAGCTTGAGATTCTTTCGTCGGACGACCTTCCCGAGGAGTATCAGAGATGTACTCCTCATCCTTGTCATCATCCTCGTCAACGTCGTGACCCAGCACGTCTCTTTCTTCTGCGGCAGAACCGACGATGTTAATTTCTTCGTCGATGTCCATCGGCTCTGCCGCGTCCTCTCCTTCGATGTCTATCGGATATAGACATTTTCGGGTCTGCTCTTCAAGGGTCTGAAAGAAACACTTTTCCCCCGGCCGCGGTCGCAGCATTTGAAGGACGCCTAACTGCAAAACATAATAACAATGTTAATATTTAATCTTAAAAGAACTTTATTAAATAACGAAAAAAATTACCGATTTTTTTTTCAGGATCTTCTCAATGTCCTTGCTAAGAACGACGATAGTTCCTGACCACGAATGCATTCTCGGCATTCGATTTCCTACTCCGTTTCCGAAGGCGTGCCCAATCTCCGGGATAGCCTCGTACGCCCAATACTGAAAGGCATGAAGATTGCCAGTCAGCGTGTACTGCGCCTCTTTTTGGAGGACGTCGGGCTTCTTCTTCAGCTTGTCCTCGAGGCTCTCCCGGTGGCGCTTCAAATCCACTGAGAGGGATAGAAACGTCTCTCCCCAGCTCATGTTCCCCCATGGCAGGCTGTAGAAGAAGGGGAGATCTTCCACCCACTGGAAGATCGGTTGCCACTTCGGAGGTATGGTTTTGTTTCCTGGTTGTCCGAACAAGTAACCGAGAACAAAGACGCATAAACCTACTTTGTAGACGTCATCCGGAGCTTTGCACACCGTCCAATTATTGACGAGTATGCTGAATTTGATATTGGCAGACTCATTCAGATACTCGTCAATGAGCCTGCGGGAAGAGCGTGCGTCCTTCTCCTCTTTAGTTGGACTGTCTTTGTAGTCTAGCCCCGAGATTAGGGCATACTCGAGGCGTCCGAACCTCACTCTCTTTCCTCCTAAGCCGAATTGGATCTCTCCGGCTTTGATTGACTCAACTTTCCTCTCAAACAGAGAGTGGACGAGGACGGGAGCGAAGTTCAAATCAGAGGTGATGAAGAATTGCTCGAACACCGTCCCTCGGAGTTGCTCGATCAATTTCATCTCCTCGAAGCGCTGCTTCACATCTTTTAGGACCCAGGATCCACCATACGTGATTCTCCCCGGAAAAGTGTCTTGAACAAGGAATTTCAAGTGATCCTGCACAAAAAAAACAACAAAAAACATCAAAAAACTAATTTTTTTCAAAAAAAAAAATCAAAACAATCGCATTTTATCGTCCATTATCGCCCCCTATCGTCCTTTATCGTCCACATCGTACGCCATCGTAACTCATCGTCCCCTATCGTACGCTATCGCCCGCCTATCGTTTGAAGCCTATCGTACACCATCGCCCAGCCCATCGTACTGTATCGTAACCTATCGTAACATATCGTACGCTATCGTATTCCATCGTCCGGACGATGGCATTCAACGTGTTCATCGTTTCCGGAAAACTTAAAATCTCTAAACTAGCTCAAATCTTCTCAAATCATTCCGTTTTAACTTACTCTATAGTCGAAAACACTATCTAAACTAAATGCAATAGATTTAAGTAAGAAAAAACAAGAAATCTAACCTTTATTTGAGATTTTCTCTTTTGGGAGGTTTCTTGAGTTTTCGGGTCCTCGCCTCCACCGGTTAAGAAGTTATCCGACCTTGACGACATTGTATGATGTTGATAACTTCGGTGTGATTGTTTAGGGACGTTGAGTTGGATTATTTGAATTTTTTTTTATGAAGGTGAAGAGCCGGCCGAGTGAAAGAAGAAGAGAAGAGGAAGAGAAGGAAAGAGAGGGAAAGGAAGAGAGAGAAGGGAGATATGAACTTAACGGGTATTTTTATCCGATTTTGGGCCAAAGTCCATTTTTAGATATTATTAAAAAGAGGGGTCTAATGTGAATATTTTTATTATTTTTAGGTCTACAAAATGAAATTTCTCTTGTCTTATATTGTACAATTGTTTTAAGAAAAATATAGTGCGAACGGATGTTCAGTGTATTATGCCCTCTCATGGTTCTTAATTTAAGACTTTAAACAGCAAAAAGGTAAGACCAGATGCATTGTAGTGCGGAGATCTTATTCCGATGCTGATGTGTAGTTGGTCATCGCAGTTTCGAACTAGAAATCGCAAAGGGTAATATCTGCTGAAGCAGACTAACTTGCACTCCTGGTAGACATTCTTTAACGAAGACGTTGATGTCATAAAACAGATAAAGCATAATATTTCTCTCCAAGAAACTTAAACTCGAACAGGTTGCATTGAGAAGATTTAAACGGGTTTATCGAAATAATAGACAAATTTAGTTATAAGGGTAGTAAATAAATATATTTTGAGGGTTTTGATAATAAACGCCAAGTACAACTGGTGTCTAAAAAAGAGATCCTTTTTTTTTTCTTTCTCTTTTTGGTGTTCTTATGTAGGGCTTAGATTAGATTGTCCGTAACGTGGGTTACTTAGATCCTCGTTCTGACTCTTATGTTGATAATGCTTCCGTGTGTGTGATAATTACCTGGTGGCCAATTGAGAGTTACATAGGCATTATAAATATTTTTATTTTACCTAGCTCTTAAGTAATTGCTATTTATCTCTCTCCTTCTGTTCAGAGGTTATCTGACCTTAACTTTGTCATGTTCGCTTCTCAATCCAAGATGCCACGACATGTCCATTCGGCATATATTTGGCTATTCGATATATAATTTGGTCGATGGTATTCTCCTTATAACAATGTCTCCCCGTTTCTTTAGTGTTTTGTAAGAATAATGAAAAACTTAGTTCAGGTGTAATTCTTCGGTGTCTTTGTATTTTTATTGAGAAAATTTGGTTATTTCCGTACTTGAGTTGGAATGTCGTATGATCATAATTTCAAAATACCAAATAGGTCGTATATTCCGAATAAGAAGCACATTATAAATATGTCGAGTAGGTTCTCTCAAAGACAAGCCCTAGTGGGGGGAGCTGCGGCCAACCGCGGAGCTGGTTGAGTCCCTGACGACCATCATATGGATCGCGTCGGCGCTCCACGCGGCCGTGAACTTTGGGCAGTACCCGTACGGGGGATGCCCGTCGCGAGGAGGTGGCGCGGGACCCGCAGGGGGCCTTCCTTGGGATGTTCCGGGGCAGCTGCTCGGCATCTCCCTCGTCGAGGTTCTGTCGAGGCACTCCGCCGACAAGGTGTACCATGAAATATTTTTTGTATAAAAGATATATTTTTTGTCAAGCTTGATTATTTTTTGTATAACATGAAATTAACCCTAGAAGCTAAAATAATAGAGATGATAATATTAGGAAACAAAATAATATGTGAAAATGGAGTGTGGAGACTGGAGATTCATATTTATAGAATTTTATAGTGGGAGTTGTATTTTGCGTCAAACATGCAATATATGGAAGTTGTATTTGGAAAATAAAATTGTCTACCATCCTTTTTCTTTATTTGAGGCTGGAAGTCTTACACAGCAGGCTTCTCTTTTTCCGATCCAATATTTTTTGAGAAATTTCATTTCATAGACTTAAAATCGCTTAAAATATTCACAATAAACTTATCTTTATCAAAATATCTTACAATGAACTTTTGGGTCAAAATCAGAAAAAAATGCTCTTAAGTTCATATCTTCTATTTTCCCACTCTTCTCTCTTTTCTTCTCTCTTCTCTCTTTTCTCTCGGCCGGCCCCTTCATATTTTTAAAAAAATTTCAAAAACTCAAACTTAACGTCCCTAAACAATCACACTAAGGTTATCAACATCCTACAATGTCTTCAAGCTCGGAAAATTTCCTTATTGGTGGTGGAGAGGACCCGAAATCTCAAGAAACCTCTCAAAGAATAAAATCTTCAAAAAAGGTAAGATTTGTTATTTTTTTCTTAGTTAAATCTATTGCATATAGTTCATATAGTGTTTTCGAGTATAATGTACGTTTAATCGGATTGATTTGTGAAGATTTGAGTTAGTTTAGACATTTTAGATTTTCCGGAAACGAAGAAATCTTTGAATGTCATCGCCGGACGATAGCTTTTAAAAATTTACGATGGATTACGATAGGTGGAAGATATATGATACGATAGGCTTCAAATGAGACTAGATTATCGTTCGGACAACGGTGTACGATAGCTTACGATAAGGGACGATAGCCTACGATAGTTTACGATCCCAGACGATTGTGGACGATGAGTTACGATAGGGTGAGATATAGGACGATAGAGGACGATATAGGGTGATAATTTTGAATTTTACGATACTTTAAGATGATAAAATTGATTTTTTGATGTTTTGTTGTGTAAGATCACTTGAAATTCCTTATCGATAACACACACGGGGCGAATCATGTATGGTGGACCGGAAGTGCAGAAAAATGTTAAGCAGCGTTTCGAAGAAATGGATTTGATCTAGCAACTCTGAGGGGCGGTGTTTGAGAAATTCTTCATCACGTCATACTTGAATTTTGCTCCCGTCCTTGTCAATTCTCTATTGCAGAGGAAGGTTGAGTCAATTAAAGCCGGAGAGATCCAATTCGGTCTAGGAGTAAAAAGAGTGAGGTTCGGACGCCTCGAGTATGCCATAATCTCGGGGCTAGACTACAAAGATGGTCCGACAAAAGAGGAGAATGGCAAACGCTCCTCCCGCAGGCTCATTGATGAGTATCTGAATGAGACAATCAACCTCAAATTCAGCATACTCGTCAACAATTGGACGGTGTGCAAAGCTCCGGATGACGTCTACGAACTCGGTTTGTGCATCTTGTTTTCGGTTATTTGTCCGGACAACCGGGGAACAAAACAATAAATCCAAAGTGACAACCGATCTTCCAATGGGTCAAAGATTTCTCCTTCTTCTACAGCCTATCATGGGAGAACATGAGCTGGGGAGAGACGTTTCTATCGCTCTCAGTGGATTTGAAGCGTCACCGCGAAGGCATCGAAGACAAGCTGAAGAAGAAGCTCGACGTCGTCCAAAAAGAGGCGAAGTACACGCTAACTGGAAATTTTCATGCCTTCAATATTGGGCATACGAGGCTATCCCAGAGCTTGGGCACGCCTTCGGAAACGGCGTCGGAAATAGAATGCCGAGAATGCATTCGTGGTGAGGAACCATCGTCGTTCTTAGCAAGGACATAGAGAAGATCCTGAAAAAGAAATCGGTAAATTTTATAGTTATTTTTATTAATGTTCTTTAAAATTACGATTAAATATTAATAATATTATTAGGTGTCCTTCAAATGTTGCGACGGCGGCCGGGAGAAAAGGGTTTCTTTCAGACCCTTGAAGAGCAGACGCATAAATATCTATATCTGATAGACATCGGACCTTGTGCGATGAATAATCGGTCATTGAGTTGATCGAATATTTATCTTTAAACACGTGTCCAATAACCCAAGGGGCATGTCCTCGTTGACCTTCTGGACGAATTACACGCGAGCAAAAGTGAGCTCGAAAGCCACAACTCCCATATTCCTGACCACTGTACGACGTCTCGGAGTTTCCACGTACAAATCTCATTTCTGCAAAGAACGTACCACCTTTTTGTCGAAGATGATTTAAATCGAAACTCAAAATTATTTCTCATGACGTACAAGTGCACGTGTGTCTTCATTTCCGATTTGTTCTCAAATTGTTTTCCAAAGTAGAAGTCTTCTGAGCTACCTATTACATTAAACGAGAAATGGTTAAGTACACTAAATAAACAAATTTAGAATCTTTAACGACATAAACGTTAAGTACACGAGCTTTCGATATATTACATGTAGAAGATTGACTCGGTTTTTCACGACATTCTTGTAAGAATAGGTCTAGGGTTAAAGAAAAATTTATCATTAATCATATTAATGGCGGAATATAAAAATTTCGTTTAGAAGTAAACAATTTTTACTAACCTAGATAAAGAGCATATACATGTTATAAATTAAAAGCATTATTAAACCTACTTGAATACGAACTTTTCTTGTGACTTCAAACTTGAAATGTCTCGTAAAAGGTAGATCTTCTCTTCTAGCTTGATTCCTTCAAACCTAAAAAAAGAACTTGAGAAACCTAAGATTTCTATTACAAGAGTCTATAAAGGTTTAGAAGGATTTGTGTGTGGGCACAATTAAACAATATGAACCAAGAACAATTCTTGGGTCATAAGCTAATTCTATAGATCAAGTATGGATCTAGGTGCAAAATAAGAAGAGTATTTTCTAGAGAGAGAGAGAGAGAGAGAGGGTCGGCCAAAAGAGGGAGAGAGCAAGAATAAAGCTTCACTTTTCACATCTCTATGTGAGGCTCTATTTATAGGAGAATTAAAAATCTATAAAGGTCAATTATTCATTCATGAATGAATAATGTATTCATGACACAATATTTGATTTTCCCTTCCCCTTTCCCTCTTAGTTTGGCCGGCCATATACCTCAAGTAAGGAGGAAATTTGTTTCCTCACTTAGCTTATTTATTTCCTTCTCAAGGAAATTCATTTCCCTTTTCCTTTTGGGTAATTATCTTTATAATTAAAGGGAAATAAAACTCTCATCTTGATGTTATGTTGGCCGAACTTCTACCAAGGGAGGAGCATCTAGATGCTTACTTATATTTTTTAAGACAATTCTTAAAATACCCATTGTAGAATTATAATTGTACAGATAACGAAATTAATTTCATAATGCCTCAAACGACTTTTCGGCTTTAGGAAATCATTTATATTTTCATCAAATGAAAATATTCAAAATCTTATTTTGACATTCACATCATTTTATGTCCTTGTGGACAAAAATACCCTTTAGACATTTTTCGAGAAAAAGTCTAGTTCAACACTTGAACGTATTTTGACTTACCTTCTAGTTTAACAATCCTACTCTAATGACCTGTAATAGTGACCTTATGGATCCAAATGAACAAATCTTGAGCTTCTATACTCGGACTCAAAAGTTCACAAACCTTTTCAAAGTATCAGCTTAATGTCAACTGACTCTACTAAAGAGTCGACACTGAAAATCTCTCGGTTCAAATGAATTTATTTTCTACTCAAATTCAACTTAATTATCTTGAGCGGATCCATTGAATGTTATCTATGTTTACCCTTCATGAATATCATCAACTAGTTGGGATTTATAAAATTATCATTTTACCCTTCTAGTTGTTATTTCCTCAACTCCACTGTTACTTGTGAATAAGTTAGAAACAATGTATTGACGATGAGCTAACGAATCACATTGTTTCATCCAAATAAAGTCGCTACTTAAATTTGCACACTGCGCAGTTCATTTATTCACATCCAAGTAATAAAGCATGAGGTGATATATATTGCATCTCAGCAATCTTGTACATGAATTCCATATCTATGAGAACTTCACAAAGTTGGTTCATGACATCTTCATAATTTAATATCTCACCAATAGGCCTTGTCTAGATCACACAATGGACCTAAAATTTGACTTCTCAAATGAGATTATTAATGCTATGAAATGACATGTCCCATTTCAGGATTTAGGTAAGCATGATGCGGTTCATACATAGTGACCTTGAAATAGAAGATGATAAATGGTTTGTTCTTCTATTGTCTCTAAAGGTGCACTGGTCAATTCAGTATATTCGAAAGACACACTGGAAGAACTATAGAGTTCCTAACTCTCTATGCCTCGTAACCAGACATCCTAGATTCTTCCAACAATCATACTGGGATCAATAGTCCGTTGATCTTTAGATTGCGAATATATCGTTTTAGTCAAACCATGAAGAGTTTGTTCACGCAAATCTACATTTGTCTCTTCATACATTGTTAGGTTTGATTAAGGACTATAAGACTATTGAATATCATAAATCTTCAATCAAACTAAAAGGGAATGAATTAACGTTTCAACTTTTATTAATTTAATCAGCAAATTACAAAGATTAATATATTACATGAATATGTAAATAAACAATCTTCTAAATAAGGACTTTACAAAGATTTATATATTACATCAATATCTAAATAAACAATCTTCTTGTGGGCATCTCTGCCAACAATTCTATCTCATTAACTATTTTTTCTTGCGTGAATTCAATATCTTTCCAAGCATAAGTTCCTGAAGATCCTCTACAGGATTAACTTCAGGATGGTAGTCGCAACGTTTAAATTACCGATACCGATACCGATACCGAGGTTCTGATTTTTAGAGATAACCGCATATCGATGGATATACCGGTGGGTATTCTATAAAAAGATTCTTACCGACTACCGATTATACCGAAATTTTTTTGAAGGTATACCGAATACCGACAGGTATACCGGCAAATATCATATAACACATATATTTATAAAATTCTAAAATTCTAAATATGAAATTAGGTAGCAAGTTTTCAAGATCCAACATAAACACCAATGAGAAATACAATACTAAATACCAAAGTTCTTAACTGTAATAGACAAAGAGAAAGATCAAAATACAAATATCACTTCAGTTACTTCAGTTGTAAGTCGAGTGTCGGGGCGGTTGGAACGTTCGTGGGTTCATCATCTGTCCTTGACAGTACATCGGCCACGACATGTACGACATGTAGTATTGCTCGTAGGTCTTGATATGCATTTCGTAGTTGTACTGATCTAGACCAATGAAAATGTTGAGGATAGGATAGCCCATGTACCGTATAACTTCCTTGGGTGTAGTCTTAGGTGGCTCATTTTCCGTGACCGACATCTCATAAAATTGAGAAGACATTCGATCAATGTCTGTGCTCGAAGACGCACCGGACATGGGATCTGGATATGCCGGGGGACCACCAAAAAAATAGTCAAATGTGGATAGTTGTTCTTGATCTAACCTGTCATCGCGTCGAGTTGGAATTTGAGGTTGAGAGAATGCACCACCATCACCATATTCACCTCCAAAATCACGACCATAGTCACGACTAAAGTCGTCGTCGTATCCACCACCAGTATATTCCACACCTCGTTGTGAACCACCCCCGTGAGTACTACCTCCGTGCGTACTACCCCCGTGAGTACTACCTCCGTGCGTACTACCCCCGTGAGTACTACCTCCGTGCGTACTACCCCCGTGAGTACTACCTCCATGAGAACTATCTCTGTGAGTACTACCTCCATGAGTATTACCTCCATGAGTACTACCCCCGTGAGTACTACCTCCATGAGTGCTACCTCTACCAACACTACCTCCGCGTGGGCTACCACCTCCCCCAAAATCATGACCAAGACCAACATCCTCTCGCATAACTCGATCGACGTCGACGCCCAAATTTTGGGCCTCTTCAACTACTTCAGGATTTGGATTCCCATGATCATCATCGAGGTGCGAAGGTCGAATCCAATCAAGAATTTCTTCGTCTAAATTTTCGTTACCCACCGTCGTCATAGATCGTTCAAGGATTTCATAGGGATCTTGCCTATCGATCCCGTCATTCGCAGCTTCCATGTCTCTAATTTGCAACTTCTGATTGTAGCTGCAAAAAACAAGTTGCTCCAAGCGTTTGTAAGCCAATCGGTTTCGTTGTTTGGTGTGAACCAATGCGAAGGTACTCCAATTTCTCTCGCACGCGGATGAAGACGCTGTTTGAGACAAGATGAGCAAGGCCAACTTTCGCAAGGTTGGGCATTCATGCCCAAAGGCGTTCCACCATTCGGCTGCAAATAAAAACATATAAGTTACAAAAAGTAATCGCAAATGATTAAGTGTCTTATTAACATACCTGGTGCCATGTTTGTTCTTGCAGATACGGTGGCCCGCTCTCCAAATCCACCATTCGCATCACGAAAATAAACCATCTACGTCCATAAAATACATGTATAAAATCTCTAGAAATAGTCAAAGTCAAATTCAAAATTCGAATAAGTGCTTACCTCTTTTCCGATATCGGTAAAGTCGTCGTGAGGATGTAGTCTATCGAAGACTCTAGTCACCATTTGCATGTATTCGACACGCATGTTAACATCGTCTCTGTACTGAAGCCTTGGATTTAACCAATAAGCTGCTTCATGTAACGGATGGTGTAGTTGTTTTTTCCATCGTTCATTCACTATGTCAATGACCCACTGTTTCCCTTGAAGTTGTGACAATTTAGCAACCATGGTCTCGAACACATTAAACATCATCTCAAGAGTGGGCACGACTTCGGTGTCAACAATCCGTAAAGCTGCATACATGGGCTCAAAAATCGAACATACCATCTCTATCGAAGTCCAAAAAGCCGGCAGAATATACCACGACGTTGAGAATACTCAACTTCGTGGTCCCAGTCCAACCGTCAGACATAATGGTACATCCGTATTTTTCCCACGTGGGTTTTTGCGCGTCCACATATTTCTTGAAATCTTCTACCTCCATTGGCAAATACACAGAAGATATCTCATATGGTGTTGGAATTGGTACACCGGGACCTGAAAACAAGACATGAACAATGTTTTATACATACATGAACAATATCATATCATATGTAATCACGCAAACAAATTATTACCCGCTTCGGCAACTCTAGCTATCATGTTCTTAAAGTGATGTGATTTCGCTTTATTAAAAGCAAGATTCGTGTGGATGAAGAATTTGCTAATGAGACGACCTATCTTTTTCTTCTTTCCTGGAGTAACCATCTCTGGAATCCTTTGTTGTTTTGCACTCTCGGACCGATAAAGCGACGGAGCGACCGGCGAGGATCCCGATCCACCACCGGGTCCTTCAAACCCACTAGCAAATCGCTGTGAAGCAGCATCATGACGACATTTTTTTAATTCGTTGAACAACTGTCTTTCAATATCGGCTTCGTCATCCGAATTATCAAGAGTTTGTGACAATCTTTGTCCGATGTTAATATCGGAACTCTTTTTCTTTTGCTTCTTTAGTGCGGATTCATGAAGCAATTCTCGCATCTCGTTTCGAACTTTGGGTGGCACTCTTGTGCATGCTCTCACATTTTTGCGGGGATCATTTCCACTCAAGTGATATTTCATCCGAGTAATCCCGCCGCCTCTCATTTTCCATTCACAAAAGTGAAAAATGAACCCATTCGCAACTCCATGGATAGGCGTGCAATATTTCTTTGCGCCATCGTCCCCCATTTTCCTACACCAATACAAATTTATAATTCAATATAAAACTCTTTAAAGTAAATAACAATTCCATCATCACATAATCACAAATCAAACTCACGAGTCACAAACTTATATTTTAAATTAAAATTCAATCAACAATTCTATAATCACATAATCACAAATCACAACCTCATATTTTAAATTCAAATTCAATTAAAATTTCATAAAGTTGGATCACCGGAAAAGGTCACCGGAAAAGTTGGATCTCGCCGGAACTTCAAAAAAATTAGGCATCTTGAAAGTAATCACTTCCCGACCACAAAAACGTTGAAATTTTTCTCAAAAACATGCCCAAAACAACAAGATCTACAAAAGAAAATCAAAAAATTAAAAACCCTAAATACCGGCCGGTTACCGGCGTTTACCAGCTACTACCGTCGGTATCATATAAATTATAAACTACGTACCTCGATTTTAGGTCGGTATGGAGCTCCCGAGTTTGAAATCGTCGGTATTCTATAAAATCTCCACAGCCGGTTTCGGTTTTTCTCGGTAAGCAAGAGCCGGTATTTTGCAAAAAAAATTCGGTATTTGGCCTTTTATAACTAGCCAAAATATCGCGGTAAGTTGGTAAAAAACGATATTTTGGCGATTTTTTGGTCGGTAAATATAAAACTTGAACTTGAAACATCTTTTTTTTACCGAGTTTTTGTTTTTGGGCGGTAACCGGCGGTATTTTAAACGCTGGTAGTCGTTTGAAGGAACTTTGAAGTCCTCACCAAACTCATCATACTCTTCATCATTTGCAAACTCTTCGAATTCTTCAGCGGCTTCATCATTTGCAAACTCTTCGAATTCTTCAGCGGCTTCATCATTTGCAAACTCTTCGTTTCCTTCAAAATCTTCAAAATCGACGTCAAAAGGATCTCTATCACGTCTATACATTTCATCTTCATCGCTCTTGTATGCGAGAAACTCATCCTCGACAACAAAGTGTTCATCGTTTGGTTTTTGATTACTGTGTGAGACTTCAATTGCGAGAGAGGATGATGTTGTCTTCTCCTCTCAATGCCAGGAACCTTCAACACTTGTTTTCCTTTTCGTTTTGGATCCGCATCGTTAGCAATCTGTGACATAATTCATTTCGGTTCCAAGCTCACGCAAATAGAAAATTTACTCGAGTACTCGTGTTTCACATAATATGCGACATCAAGATCGGTCACCAAGATTGCAGGCGCCAACACAACGGTACCCAAAGTGTACGGGAATTCAATTTTTAAGTCATACGCAATCCTATCGATCTTGGAAATATCGTAAATTAGATCGATCAACTCATGATACGTTGTTTCTTTTGTAGCTTCTACCGTATACGTACGAGCTTTAGTAAAATTTCATTTATCGCTCGATCTCACCCACTTTCCACCAACACTAACGAAAACTGAAAAACATCACCCATAATTGTCAACAACTATTCAAAATTGTCAAAAACTATTCAAAATTATCAAAAACTTAACAAAGTTATCAAGACCTATTCAAACTTATCAAAAACTCATCAAACTTGTCAAAAACTATTCAAAATTATCATAAAACGTATCAAATTTGTCAAAAACTAATCAAACATGTAACATATTCATGATAACTTGTCAAAAACTAAACAAACTTCTCTAAAAATAGTCAAACATCTAACAAAAACATCAGAACTTATCATAAAACCATCTTAAGCTGTCCAAAAATCATCTTAACTACTCAAAATTGCAATTTTTAAAGAGTTATCATAAATCGTCTTCCTTCAGCGTATCCTACCGCCGTGTGTCGTAGGCCATCGTACGACGTCGTATGTCATTGTACGATAGCGTACGACGACATACGACGTCGTACGATGGCCTACGACACATGACGATAGGATATGATGGAATTCATGCAACCTATCGCAAAATTTTTCCCAGATTTTTGACGAACTTTTTCTTTTTCGATCCGAAAACGATTCTAACACCAAAAAAGACTACAATAATGATTTAGATAGTGTGAATTGAGTAATATATCCATTACGACGATTATCTTAAGTGATATCAACGGTTTTGGAGAAGTTTTTAGTGAATTCGAAATTGAAAATGAGATTGTTATGATACATAAATCCTATATATGAGCTTAAGGGTATTTTTGTCCGATTTTGGGCCAAAAGTCCAGTTTTGGATATTTAGATGCCCTATATATGAGCTTAAGGGTATTTTTGTCCGATTTTGGGCCAAAAGTCCAGTTTTGGATATTTAGATGAGTTCATTCTGGATATTTTTAACATTTTTGGATTTACAAAATGAAATTATGTATGATTGCAGCTTCTCTATTTTTGAGTCAGCATGTATTTTTTTTTCTTTTATATTTTGACGGATACCGCTGGTAGTACTTTTTTTTATTTGTAGTTTTTTCAGCGGGATCACCTGCCCTGATCCCACTGTGAATCCGTGATTAACTGTGGGAACGAATGTGCATGCCAAAATTAGATGGGGTCTCGATTTTAAAGCGAAACAGGGGTGGAGGATTGTCAAACGACCTGACTTTCTCTCTCTCTCTGCAAGGGTTCTAAAGTCCAAGTGCTTTCACGATGAGTTGTGTTTGACGGCCAAGGAACAAACACCTCCTCATTCTTGTGTCGCTCTCTCATTTGAGGTGAGCTGATAATACTGAAAAGGGTCAAGATGGAAGCCTTCCCACTCGACCTCTGCTTGACTTGCTTGAGTTGGCTAAAGCAATTGCTTGACTTTCTTAGAGGTCAAGCCAGCCATGATGGAAGGTCAATTAAAGTATTTGAGGACTAATGGCTTACTCTTACTTCCTCCCTTTATCCAATCACACTTCCGAGTCAGAATCAGCGGGAAATGATGGCAGCCGAGTTGATTAACCAAGATACTCTAGCAGTATTCTGGCCAACGGAGATCCCATACATCATGGTGTCATCTTATCAATCCGGAGAATTTTGGAGTGCAATTTGGCAACTTCAGGTTCCACCGAAAGGCCGATTATTCTTTTGGCACGTGGCCAATCAACGCATTCCCACCAGAGTTTCTCTTTTCAGGCGTGCCATCGACAGCACAACAGGCTGTACATGTTGTGGAGGAAATGGAACTACTTTTTGCTGCTTCTTAGGATGTACGCGTGGACAACGACTATTTTTAAGGAAGGATTAGAGGCCAGAGGCGGAGACATTTTTCTCGCCACTTTGAAAAGGTAAGGTTCTCCAGCATCGAGTGTGGAGAACACAATGGCTACGGTACATGGAAAAGTGTCCCAAGCTGACGTGGCTCACCAAGTTATCTGTTTCTCGCCTTGAATGGTCCCCTTTTGGGTTGGTCTTTCTCCCTTCTTTAAATCAGAGAATGCTGCTAGAGGTGTGACAAAATTCAACAGGTGAAGAAATAGCAGAGCTATAAAATAGTAATGCGCTCCAAACAGAGATCAATGCTCGAAAAACAAAATGTATGAAAACATGACCCAGACATTCCTCGAACACAATGACGTTCGACTTATTACACATATTTTGGACTATATACATTTACAATCTCCTCAAAACTCTAAATTAGAAAAGTACAACTCACCATTCAGTGACGTTATTTGGTTTATAAAAAATACAAAATACATAATGCATGAACCGGAACATTAAATGAAATAAGAACACAAAAATACCACGCATGCCCAATGTCGAAGGTTCAAAATTCATTGCCACCTTTCAAAAAGTCTGCAATTTGGTCCAGCGCCTACAGAATGAAAAATCAAAGCGTTTAATTAATTAGATTCAGACTCATTCAACTAATATATACGTAGTCTTTGACATATGTATAAATGAGAGAGAGAGAGAGAGAGAGAGAGAGAGAGAGAGAGAGACCTCAACGGCAACAACACTAGGGGTGAGACGACCAATATCTGGTTGTCCCAACTCCATTGCTATATCTGTTACATGCGAACACATTCAATATCTGATGAAAGCAGAAAAAATGTGTCTAAGTTTGACCTCTACAAGCCTGTCCCGTTCTTCAACAAAGTTTCCATGCATTGGCAACCTCTATAAATAAATAATTAAGTAAATAAAGGCACGGATTCAACGTACTTTTAAATGAAACCCTCACGCTGGCATTAGCATACAGTTTACCCCGCACTTCAAAAATACTAGAGAGGCGCATGAACGTCTGCGAAGAAGCTAATGCGTTAGCATCAACATCATTTGAGGAGAGAACATTCTCTCTCACTTTCCAAGTACTCCAGCTAAATGCTATTCTTTAGTGAAAATAGTAAAAAGGAATTTACCAACCTCAGTGTATATGTCTTCTGTATCACTAGGCAAGAGGGGACGAGAACCAGTTCCATCTTCAGCAATTCTTCTAGCCAAGGTTTCTAAAGGTACATCTAACCAGACACTAACACCCTTATGCATGTATTCCCTGATTAACCGATGGTAACATCATGTTTCATCAAACCCCATCCATCATCGACTGCAACTAGGAGATATTAAGTCGAAATTACGATTAGCTCATTACCAGTTGATTGGCCGAACAACTGCCCCGCCACCGGTAGAAATCACATGATTGTGCATTGATGAGTTCTCCTGAAGCACCTTTGTCTAAGATGATAGTATAAGAGAAACAGGATTACTTTTGGGTAGTCAACAGGATTCCACATATGTCCCTCATTTCGTGGCGCGGAAGAGAGAGACAAATTTCATTCCGTAACCCCCTTACTCTATACTTGCAAGTAGTTTAGGAAACCCAAAGACCTCTCTCCACCAATTATATTTATTGTAGCTTCCCATAAGTTCTAAGAATTTTAGTTGGTATTGCATAACAGCATAAGGGGCACATAAATGAACAATAAAAAATAAAACCATGCCATAATCATAGCAACATTATTGCAATAGAAGAGACACATATAAAAATATTTAAAAGGGACAAATCTCATGAGTAGTCCATGACGATTAATCCATTTTACAAAACTGAAACACAAAATTTTAGCTTATATTTCCTGCAAATTTAAAACGTGCAACTTCATTTATACTAGTGACAAGAATTAAGGTAATCATAGAATTAAACAATGACAAATAATATGATACAACCGGGGATCTGGATCTCGTGACAGCACCTGTAGGGTGAATTCCAGTCATTGGAAGGCTAGTCTTTTTCCCTAAATCTAATCATTCTTACTAAAGAGATCAAGTAATTGGCTGAAAAGTGGTTTCTTCATAGATCGAAAAAGACATATTCACATGTTAGGTCATTTACAATCCTGATCCTGCTATGAACATAAATTGTATAATCAAAATCCTACTTTTAAGATAAGTGTCCCACAAAAAATCTCATTCCGGCTCGCTAGGCTGGATTCTTTACATAATATTGTTATCTTCATACTAAATACTTCTTGGAGGTTTTTCCCAAAGTAATTAGATGTTTTGTTTGTAACATAATAAGTAAATGCTCTCAAGTTTATTAAAATAGAGAGACATGCAAGTATCCTCCACATATTTTATTTTTTCCAATTAAAATGGACTGAAGGACTATAAATAAAATTTTCAAATATTAAGGACTAAGTTTACAACTTATTCTTCAGGGGCCAACTTGAAAATACTTTGTTCTTCTTCAAAAAAGTGTACGATTAATAAATGTTTAAACCAACCTCCAAATCTCTGAAGAAGTCCTCTCCATGGAGACTAAATATATCCCTCACGGAAGTTCCATCAACTTTCTGCTCTATCAATTTGTCACTGAACCATCCGCAAACACAAAGCAGAATTTAGAACAAAGTATATCCTGGTTGATGGATATCGAAAACATCAAATATTGCATCCCAAAAATTCATCATAATATGGATTAGACAGATTTCTCAAGGATCATGAGGAGCTAAAACTAATACTCAGTTACAAAACAATACAAACCAATCATTAAAGGAATATCCAAGTGCTTGTGACAATATTTTTCCCACAGTTGTTTTGCCAGAGCCCATCATACCTACATGTTACAAAATGACAGTGTCATTTATGCAAGGAACTGAATAGTGAAAACATTTAGGGAGAGAGTATAAAAGAGACAAACCAACAAGATATATGCAGCGCCCACTTAAATAAGGTTTAACCTCTTCTACCTTCTTCTGCAAGATTGTTACGTTTCCCGTACATTAAAAAGCCATAAAAACACTTCATTAACTTTCTGTTACATTAAATTTATTAATTTTAAGAGGCAATTTTATCAAAAAACCAGGGGACAAAAGAAAATGGTATAGGCCTGAGTACTCAAAGAAGCCAGAAAATGACAGCAGGGGAGCGGTACCTTTAGAAGTATATCTTCGTCAGAAAATGCATGCTGAGTTTCAGATTCTACAACAGAACCTACCAGAGAATATTTGATCAAACAACTACATAAAATTTGTTGTATGAACAGGTTTCAGATGCACTAGTACATCAATAAAATTTATACAATAAGAGACAATCACAGATAGATGGTTTATCTATCTTAAAATTTTATATCAAGCACGACAACAGACTGGAAAAGGATTGCGTTGTTGGATTTCAGAAATGAACTCCAAGCAATTAAAATGTTAGCCTTTTCGGTATCTCTGGCGCTTTATAGGTTTGAATATCTATCTATCAAAGTGTGACTAGAACTAGAAGCTGAGTACTTGATTTGGATTGTAAGCAAAACAATAATAAGCTGAAATTGATAACAAGTCACCTGGAAAGTTCTTATATGAGCACGAAACCTCGAGGGCCACATTTCTACGCCGACTGGTCCGGCTTCGCACAAGAGAACGAGCCGATACAAGAGCCTGAAACTTTCCCCGGTCCCTCGAAGTTCGCGAAACAAGAACTGGAAGCCCATGTCTCCTCTCGATTATCTCCGAGTTAATAAAGGTTGAAAACGGCGTCGTATGTGCCACTGTTGCCTCCATTTACCCTTTCAAAATCACTAGCCAACAATTTCCCTTGACCGAACAAACCGCTCGACAGTTCTACTCCAAATTATGAACCAAAACAACCTCCTCGTGGTGACTCAACCTATGTATGAACATAGAGATTTCAATTACCGGATGAATTAATGTCTGTGGAAAATATGGATACATATACTTCAAACAGACATAAACGGAAACTCTGTTTTGAAAAAGAAAACCACGACAAGGTGAAGTCTGCGAGCAAGGTAAATAATAATAATAAAAACATTCAAGAACAATATCTTGTCGCGAAAAAGATTTGAAGTTGCCGAAGATTGCAAGGATAAGAGGCCTCGAAGTCGCAAAATCGCAAACCATACAAAAGGAAAATAGAGAAAGAATAAACAATGTCTGACCTCGAGGCTGAAGAAGAAGAACAGTCGCTCGGGATTGGGGATCCGTCGAAACTTGAGAGCCGAGAAGTTCAAGGTCTCGATGACTTCTATATGCGCAGATTGGGCAAGTACGGAATGTTTATACGATGTTGAGTCCGGAAATGGTGAAACTGTATGAGCACAGGAAGTAGAGTTGTGAGTTTGTTGGGTCTTCTCTCGTGCCTCTCTCTCTCTCTTTGGTAGTTGGTATAATTTGTGAACCCCTCAGCTTGAAAGAAACGCGAAGGAATCTGATTACGTGTATATTATCATTTTTTATATATCAAGATGTATATATTTTATATTTAATGAATAGGGAACATTGTAGAAATTTGGACAAGCGTTTGTGGTTATGTCATACGACGTCATTTTTTTAATTATCGCCAATATACCGTTTTTTTTTAATTATCGCCAATATACCGTTTTTTTTTTAATTATCGCGATTATTTTGAAAGCTATAAATATTATCGTCATTTTGGTGATCAATACCGCTCATTTCTAAGCGTCCCTAACCGAGTTATCCAGACCAAATTTTTTAGATTAACAAAAAATTACAAAAAATATTAGGCAAAAGCAAAAAAACAAAAATATGTCAAGCGTCCAGACGAAAAAAGAAACAAAATTTGAAGACGACCAAAAAGAAAGACAAACATGGAAAGTAGAACTTATTGGAAGAATCGACCTTGAGCTTACGGCGACTCGGTAACCTCGCGACGGAAGAGACAAAAATTCGAGGCGCTAGCGTTCGAACCTCCTTAGCTGCGACTAGCTCTGGTAGTTCCTTCCGTGGCCGTGACCGTCGATTTAATTTTTTAATTTATTTATTTGTTTCACTTAGGTTTAGTTTGATAATGGAAGAAGGCAAGGGGAGATTGGGGCAGATCGGAACCCAGAGAAGAAATTTAATAGTATTGGACTCTAGTAAGCCAGTTTTAAATGAAAAATTGCTTTCAATTAACCAGCAATATCGTCAACAGCTTGTGATTTTTAAATAAGGTTATTTTTAAATAAATAATCTTAATTGGATTGTTGAAGTGTCTATTTATTGTTTTTTATTTACCAATATGATCTTTGTAGGAAAGAGAAATTTTATTTGGTAACTGCATAGTAAAAAACTTTTTTATTATTATTAAATTACCGCTTAAAGTTTGGAACATTTGTGTCTTTTCATTGTTGTTTATATTCGATTATGCCTATAAATCAAAATCTGTTAAGCGTTGTGATGTATTGCAACTTTTAAGTTTGAGAGTGTTATATAACTACTTTACCCCTTTTAAATCGTTTTATATTTCTATAAGAGATCAAAGTAACGCCGTTTCTAATAAGTAAATATTTTTATAAACGTAACGCCGTTTTTAATAAGTATATATTTTTATAACTTTTCATTGCAACGTACGTACTACTTTTTTACTGCATGTTATGATTTTAGTCGGTATATTTGTTGGTATTCGATATACCTTAGATAATTTGTCGATATAATCGATAATCGGTTAAAAAAATTTATAGAATACTCATCGGTATCCATGTCGACAGACCGAGCTTGAAAAGATTTGAGGCCTAAAGCAAAAAAAAATTATTAGTCTTTTTAAAATTAATTTATATATTTAAATTTAAACATATCTTAAATTTTGAGTTTTTTAATATTTATTTTTAAAAAATAGGCTTTTTTTTATATTTAACCTTAAAAAATATTTTAAATTTTGGACTTTTTTTATATTTATGCTAAAAAAATGGGTTTTTCTTCTTACCTAATTTAAATTATAATTTGGTAAGCCTAAAGAATTTGTTTTAGTGGCCTTAACGCTGAACCAGCTATGCGATCAGAAATTCGATAGTAGTATCGGCATCGATAATTTAATTCTAGATCATTGCTGAAGCACCAAAATACTGACCAAAAAAAAAAAAACTCACCAACCTAACAAAGAAGTGGTTGGTGGCGATTATGAAAGATAGAGTTGGTTGTTTAATTCTGTATTTCATTTCCTCGTGTTTTAGAAGCATACCGATGTCTCATGAAATGTAATTAAATTCCATATTTTAAATGTGAAATTATACAAATTTTTATTTAAAATGCTATATGAATTACGTTACAGCCGGTGAAGGATCATAACCTAAACTGCAGTACTTGTATCTCATGAACGATTTACAATAATCTAAAAATCAGTTGATGTGCCACATATTCAACTATTATTAATACGTAACTCCAAACAAATAATACGAAACGATTCATCAAATTATTCTACATGATTTCAAAGGTCGTTAATTAAGAATAGCGTACAATTGTGTTGATTCAAAATTTCTTTGGTCAAACACCATTGTGGAAGATTTAATCGTGAAAAAAGAAGACCAAGGACTATTTTATATTAGAATGAAGATAAATTGTTAAAGTTTGAAAATTCGGTGAATCAAATTTGTAAGTTTTTTATTTCGTCTGCTTTATTGAATTTTTAATATTACTCTGCGTCCATAATTAATTAAGTTATTTAAATTTTTATTTACTATTATATTAAATTTTTTATGATAACAAAATTATTTATTTCCGCATATTTTGTTGTATAAAATGCGTGCCTATATCATCAACATTAGGCGTCAACAATGTTGACTCAACATTGTTGACAACAACATCAACCATATTTGTTATGTTTGTTTAAGAATAAAAAGGCTAATGTTTATCATAAAACTTCAAACAAACAAATAGAATGTATGAAAGTTTAAACTTTTTATTAAGTTATTCGGCAGTTACAAACAAAAGTTTTTGAGACTTTATTACATCAAATGAACATAAGTAAGAAATATTATTCTTCTTGTAGGCATCTCTGACTCAAAGAAGATGTGAGTTGCTTTCCATGCCTAGTCTCTTCCGCTGCTAGTCAAATGCCATGTTGGCTAAGGCATTCATGAATGGATCTGTGAGATTGTCCACTGTCGAGATCTTCTTCTCTTCCACGTCTCCACGCTGCATGATATCTCAAATCAAACAATATTTCCTATCAATATTCTTAGAGCGCTTATGGCTTTTAGGTTCATTTGAGTTAGCAAAAACTCCATATTATCACAAGAAAGTGTCATGGGCTCATCGACATTTGGAACAGCTTCCAAATAGTTAAGGATTTTTCTAAGTCATACAACATTTTTAGATGTTTCACAAGCAACCACGTATTTTTCTTCCATTCTAGAGTCAACAATGCAAGATTAAGTAATTCCCCTTTAAACTACAGATCCACCATTCATGATGAACACAAATCTTGAAGTTGATTTTTTAAAATCTTTATCCGCCTGAAAGTCGTAGTCGGTATATCCAATCATAGTTAGGTCAGCACCTAAATATGTAAGTATCAAATTCCTAGTTCAATGAAGATATTCAAGAACATGCTTAACAACAACCCAATGATCGAGTGCAGGATAGATTAGAAGCGACTTACCACGCCATCTACGAAAATAAATTATGGTTCAGTACAAAGCATAGCATACATGAGACATCCTACTGCTAAGACATAAGGAATCTTTTGTCACCCCTCGACGAGTCGTTTATCGTTTACTCAAAATTTGTGGTTAATTTTTTTTTGTCAAAGTATAAACGACATGTCGTGTGACAACTTTTCATATCAGCATACAAAACAACGTTGACTTAACTTGAAGTCTAGCAACATCTAGTGTATATATATATATATATATATATATATATATATATATACCATAACAAACTTCTAAAACATTAACCTTCTAGGCTTAGACACACATCACACAATATAAACATTCATACTACATTTATATTCACACACAGTTCACAAAACATTACTCAAAATAAGGCCCATCAGATCAAACTAGTTCATATACGAGGTCTTGCCCGCGTGAAGGCGCCTTCTGTTGGAATAGGTTGTTGGCAGAGATGCCCACAAGAAAATTGTTTATTTACATATTGATGTAATATATAAATCTTTGTAAAGTCCTTTATTGTTAAGGTAGGATTTTGTCAAATCCCTCTTAACATAATCACATGTCGTTTCGGCTCTCGAAACGATAAAATGAGGAAGAAGCAAGCGGGGCCCGCGGCTGGCGACAGTGACACGAGGGGAGAGATTCACCTCCGCGAGGAGGGTTTGGCACCGGGCGAGAAGGGTGGAATAATTGCGAGGGAAGCTCTTCGCGAGGAGGCTTTTCTGCGAGGCGATACTCCTCGATGGAAGTATTCATCTTTTCTCCTCGAAGGGGTCCTGCCTTAGAAGGAATGTTGTCGCTGAGAAAAGGGCGGGAAAGCGGAAGCGTGCTCGAGAAGACTTGGCGTCAGAGAGTCAGTCGAAAGAGCGGCAATCACGGGATTTAGTAGGTGAGGATTAGGAAGGAATCACGGAGCCGGTCAGAGGAAGGCCGGGCCAAAAGGGGAAACCCTAATGGAGGGACAAACCCTAGAGAACACACACACCAAGGAGGGAGACTATAAATATCAATGTAAAGACCACATAGAAGGGATCGAATCGAAACCCTAAAGAAAGAGATATTAGCCGTCACTGTTCACCAGTGTCTGTATTCTTTGATAAGCTTCCAAGCTAATAAACGAAAGAGACCGAGCTCCCATATACATAACACTCAAGGATAATTAACGCATTAATTCGGCCTTCACGCATATAAATTATCATTGTTAATCCTTGTGACTGAAAGAGCTTCGGTGAAAACCGACCTCAACAAAACGGAGTGTCAGAGAGAAGGAATCGAACTTTGATGGATATGGTTAGATCAATGATGAGTTACTCATCACTCCCTAATTCCTTTTGGGGATATGCCATCTAAACTGCCGCATATATTATGAACCAAGTTCCGTCTAAGACGGTCCCTACTACTCCTTACGAACGATGGACTGGGCGTAAAGCTAGTTTAAGCCACATCAGAATTAGGGGTTGCCCTGCACATGTGCTAAGGCAAAAGACTAGCAAGTTTGTTAGTAGGTCAGAATTATGCGTGTTTGTTGGATATCCAAAGGAAACCAAATGTTTCACATTCTATAGTCCCGAGGACGACAAAACGTTTGTCAGCACTAATGCTCGTTTCCTTGAGAAGGACTATATGAAGAATACGAAACCTAGAAGCAAAATTGTGCTTGAAGAAAAGTTGGATGAAGATGCTTCTACCTCATCTGTAAGAACTGTTCTTACCCCAACTAAAACGCAACCTAACAATTCCGAACCTCGTCAAGTAGTACTTCGACGTAGTGGGAGGGTTTCTGAAAAAACTCGACAGGTACATGTCTTATGGCGATACTCTCGTAGCCGTCGCTGACATGGATGACCCTGTTTCCTACAGCCAAGCAATGGCTGGTTCTGAATCAAACCTTTGGCTTGATGCCATGAAAGTTGAGATGCATTCGATGTATGTCAACAAAGTCTGGAAACTTGTAGACCTACCTGAAGGGGTTAAACCTGTAGGGTGTAAGTGGATCTATAAGAAGAAAAGGGGTCCGGATGGGAACGTTGAGACGTTTAAAGCACGCCTAGTGGCTAAGGGTTATACCCAAAAGGAATGTATCGATTATGAAGAAACCTTCTTGCCAGTCGCAATGCTTAAATCCATCCATATACTTCTATCCATAGTTGCTGCTCTCGATTATGAGATCTGGAAGATGGATGTCAAAACTGCCTTTCTGAATGGCAATCTTGACGAGCGCATTTTCATGGCTCAATCAGACGGTTTCGTGGAAAGTGATCAAGAGAACAAGGTTTGTGAATTGCTTAAATCCATGTATGGATTAAAGCAAGCATCTAGATCATGGAATATTAGATTCGATGAAACTGTAAAAGGCTTCGATTTTGAACAGTCAATAGATGAACCTTGTGTCTATAAATTGATACACGAGGGTAAGGTTGTGTTTCTGGTATTATATGTCGATGATATACTACTCATTAAGAATGATGTAGGTAAATTATCTGAGGTTAACATCTGGTTAGCTAAGCAGTTTGATATGAAGGATCTAGGGGAAGCTGCATACATTCTGGGGATTCAAATCTTTCGAGATCGAAAGAACCGGACCTTGTCACTCTCCCAAGCATCTTATATAGATAAGGTGATGGATCGCTTTGCCATGCAGAACTCCAAGAGGGGTGAAAACCCCTTTAGACATGGAGTCTCACTCTCTAAGGTCCAGTCTCCCAAGACTGCACAAGAGATTGAGGACATGAGAAAGATTCCCTATGCCTCAGCCGTAGGAAGTCTCATCTATGCTATGTTGTGCACTAGACCGGATATATGTTTCGTTGTTGGCGTAGTTAGCTGTTTCCAATCAAATCCTGGACCCGAGCACTGGGTTGCTGTTAAGCATGTTCTTAAGTATCTTCGGAGAACTAGGAACTTGATGGTTACATATTCAGGTACTGACCTGACTATGACCGGGTATACCGATTCCAACTTTTAGGCGGATAAGGATTCCAGGAAATCCACTTCAGGATCTGTGTTCATCCTGAATGGTTGATCTGTTGTTTTGAGGAGTATCAATAAATTTTGTATTGCATCCAAAGCGCTGTATGGCTTAGAAAATTCCCCAAGTATTTGAAAGTCGTTCCAAATGACAACGAGCCCATGACACTTTATTGTGATAATAGTAGGACTGTTGCTAACTCAAAGGAACTTAGAAGCCATAAGCACTCTAAACATATTGAGAGGAAATACCATTTGATTAGAGAGATCGTGCAGCGCGGAGACGTGGAGGTGAAGAAAATCTCAACGGTTGAGAACCTGGCAGATCCTTTCACCAAAGCCCTATCCAACAAGGTCTTCGACCAACATCGAGATGGATTAGGCATGAAGGACTATTCTCATCTTCTTTGAGTCAAGTGGGAGTTTGTTGGCAGAGATGCCCACTAGAAAATTGTTTATTTACATATTGATGTAATATATAAATCTTTGTAAAGTCCTTATTAGAATATTATTTATTTACATATTGATGTAATATATAAATCTTTGTAATTTGCTGATTAAATTAATAAAAGTTGAAACGTTCATTCATTCCTTTTTAGTTTGATTGAAGATTTATGATATTCAATAGTCTTATAGTCCTCAAGCAAACCTAACAATGTATGAAGAGACAAATGTATATTTGCGTGAACAAACGCTTCATGGTTTGACTAAAACGATATATTCGCAATCTAAAGATCAACGGACTATTGATCCCAGTATGATTGTTGGAAGAATCTAGGATGTCTGGTTACGAGGCATAAAGAGTTAGGAACTCTATAGTTCTTCCAGTGTGTCTTTCGAAGATACTGAATTGACCAGTGCACCTTTAGAGACAATAGAAGAACAAACCAATTAACATCTTCTATCTCAAGGTCACTATGTGTGAATCGCATCATGCTTACCTAAATCTTGAAATGAGACATGTCATTTCATAGCATTAATACTCTCATTTGAGAAAGTCAAATTTTAGGTCCATTGCGTGAACTAGACAAGGCCTATTGGTGAGATATTAAGTTATGAAGATGTCATGAACCAACTTTGTGAAGTTCTCATAGATATGGAATTCATGTACAAGATTGCTGAGATGCAATATATATCACCTCATGCTTTATTACTTGGATTGTGAATAAATGAATTGCGCAGTGTCCAAATTTAAGTAGCGACTTTATTTGGATGAAACAATGTGACTTGTTAGCTCCTCGTCAATACATTGTTTCTAACTTATTCACAAGTACTAAAGAAGTTGAGGAAATAACAACTAGAAGGGTAAAATGGTAATTTTATAAATCCCAACTAGTTGATGATATTCATGAAGGGTAAACATAGATAACATTCAATGGATCCGCTCAATATAATTAAGTTGAATTTGAGTAGAAAATAAATTCATTTGAACCGAGAGATTCTTAATGTCGACTCTTTAGTGGAGTAAGTTGACATTAAGCTAATACTCGGAAAAGGTTTTTGAACTTTTGAGTCCGAGTATAGAAGCTCAAGCTTTGTTCATTTGGATCCATAAGGTCCCTATTACAGGTCATTAGAGTAGGATTGTTAAACTAGAAGCAAGTCAAAATAAGTTCAAATGTTGAACTAGACTTTTTCTCGGAAAATTTCTAAAGGTTATTTTTGTCCACAAGGACATAAAATGATGTGAATGTCAAAATAAGATTTTAAATATTTTCATTTGATGAAAATTTAAATTATTTCCTAATTGAAATTACACTTTGTGACATTTGATTCGTCAATGGGCAATGGCTAAGTTTTAGTTTCATCTGACCCGAGTGTGATGTTGGGTTACATGATTCATAGATATGGAATTCATGTTGAAACAATGCAAATGCATTAGTATCACACTATGCATTAAATGAATGGTGAAGAAGAAAAAGAAAAGAAGAAGACAATAATGTTGGGATTGGTGCCCACAAAGGAGATATTAGACATTGAGATACTTTGTGTATTTATATTTTGCTGAAACATTGATATTAATAAATATTCATTCTTTTGAAGATTGTGCTTAGTTATGTTTAAGCTATGCTCTGAAACTGTCATCAACGAAAATGGCGTTAAGTACAGACTTGACAAGATAACCCCTTGTGACAATTTTGAAACATTTGTTCGCAATCTAAAGATCGATAGAGCAATCGAATCTTATTATTGATTGTTAGCATGAATCATGATATCTCATCTTGTGATATAGAGAGTTGTGACTCTATGATTCATACTTGGTATCTCATAGAAGATACTGAACAAGACCAGTGACACTTAGAAGCTCGAGACAAATCTGTTTACACACTCGAGGCTTCAAGTTCACAACTAAAGGAGTATTATGATACTTACCTTAATCCTGAAGTGAATATGTAATTGACATTACACTTTGTGACATTTGATTTGTCAATGGGCAATAAATAATTTTTTAGTTGCATCTGACCCGACTGTTGGCGTCACGAGGATGTAATGTTGGGTTACATGATTCACAGATATGGAATTCATGTAATGAAAATGCAAATGCATTAGTATCACACTATGCTTTGTTATGAGAGTGTGAATGAATAAACCTGGCCAGGTATTCATTGAATGAGTTCATTCTTTGATTAAAACATGTGACATGTAAAGACATCTCACTTTATGTTTTTCTCATTCACAAATAACAAATGAGTTAGTGAAATAATAACTCAAGGGGTGAAACAGTAATTTTACATTCCTCTTAGTTACTGATACACATGAAGGGTAATATCGTTAAATACTTTGTGGATCGTGTGAGAAATTGTTTTATCAGATCAAACATAAAATATGCGCATATGAACAGAGAGATTGTCAATATTGGTCCTTTAGTGGAATCGACCAATATTAAGAATTAAAAGACGGAAAAAGTTTGTGAACTTTTGTTTCCGATCTTTATTCTAAAGCTTCGTTCATGTGGGTCCATGAGGTCTTAATGATAGACACTTGGAAGAGATTAAAAGAACTGGAATTGTTGATTTACTCATTAAGTATAAATTATGATTTATACCGACAAAGTTATTTTCTTGTAACTCAATAAATAATTGGTTATTTATTTTGGTTATTGAGTCATAGAGTATTATTATTAGTATGTTGATAATAGTACACTTGAGTGATTTGATAAAAGAAGAAAATAAATAATTTCTCATTTCGTAGTTATTTGATAACTATGAAATAATTGTAATTATGTGTCATTAAATATAATGAGAGTTCTAAATTAATTTTAGAAAACAAATCAAATATATTTGGGATCAAAATGAAAGAATTTTGGACGAGTATGAGAGAGGGAGTTGGCCGAAATCTTTAAGTGAGTAGGGTCATGGGTTTGACCCAGTTCAAGCCCATATATAACTGTATAAATAAAAGTTTAAGAAACCCTAATCACTTAGCCCTAACCCTAGTTAATTTTCAGCCAAGTTGATTTCTTCTCTCCCTAGTGATACTCGGCCTCCAAGAAAGATCAAGAGAAAATTCGTTTTCAATTCTTCCTCTTTAATTCCTAATTGTTCTTGAAAGCCCACCCTTTCAATCTCAATAATTTCTAGTGTATTATTGTTGATTCTCAACTCGTTGTGTTTAATAGAATTTAGGGAATTGTTTTGAAGTTTTAAAATTGTTTTAAAACCTCTCAGTCGGCCGAATTGGTTTCCCATGACGTCATGCGTCCAATCCGGCAAGTTTTGGCCTTCCAGCGCTAGTCCGGCGACTTTGCCCTGTGTACAACGAAGATGTCCTGTCCGGCGAGGATAATTCCCAGCGAGGCGCTCCAGCGACCAGTCCGGCAAGGCACTCCAGCGACCTGTCCGGCGAAGGTGACCAGCGAGGTTCCCCGCGTCCTGTCCGGCGAGGCGAGTCTGGCGAGGCGTCCCAGGATCTCCAGTCTGGCGAGACTGATTCCCAGCGAGGACCTCCTGTCCGGCGACCAGTGAGGAGCGTCCAGGCGAGACTTCTCCAGTCCAGCGAGGCGCATCCCAGCGACCAGGTCCCAGCGCGGATTCCCAGTCCGGCGAACGATCAGTCCAGCGACCAGGTCCAGTCCGGCGAGACCTCCCGCCAGCGTCCAGTCCGGCGAAGGTGTTCCCAGGCAGTCCAACGAGTGTTTTTCATCATTTTGGACAAGGCGAGGCATTCTGACGATAGCTAGCAACGTCAAGGTTGTTTACAACCTTTAATGTGAGTAAAATCTCAATTTATTAAATAGCAGGAAATTATATAAATTGTTATATAGGTTATTTAGCTTATTTAATTGTTGAGTGTTGTGTTTGATAAATTGTTTATAACCACCTAATAAATTTTAATGCTTTAGGTTGTTAAATATGTTAAAAATAGTTTTAACATATTAGATCATATTCTACTTTTCCGCCACATAGTATGTGTATTATAATTAATATTGTTTAAATTGTTAAATATATTCCAACAAATGGTATCAGAGCTAGATAAAAGCATTAAAATTTAGATTTAATGACTAGTTTCGAAATTTGTTTGACTAGTTGGTGTTGGCGTTTTTTGTATGATTGCTTGTTTGCATTGTGAATGCTTTGTGTGTGTGTTTGTGATTATGAATGGAACCTCATTTGATATGGCCGTACGATGTTTATTCCGGTTATCGTCCCGGATTTTAAATTTATTTATTTAAAGTGTGAGCCTCAATTTGCGAGGACATTTAAATTGTTATTTAATTTTGTTATAATTCGACGACGAGAAGACAAGATGACAACACCTCGGGATTGGCCGCACGTTGGAGAACGTGTGAGGGCTAACCCGAGACATCCGATGACGCGTCATTGAAGATGATGATTAAATTGTTTAATTTTATTCATTTTGTTTTAAAGGGTTGTATTTAGAAATGGGCCTATCGATGAGTTAATTATTTTAAATATTCGATGTTTAAATTGATTTTACTCATTACATATAACACTCACATGTCATATAGGATAGAACGCCAACATCAATTTAAAATGAAATCGTGCATATAGTTTGTAATTAATAAAGGTTATAAAATTATTATAAATTGTTATCAAAGAATATGATTCTTTGCAAAAACTAAGTGGGAGAGTTTTTTATCGTTGAAGCAACCCAAGGTCCCCGATACGAGTGAAATTAATTAAATATGTGATGAACTAAGAGTCACACATAGTGACCCTCCATTGAGTACTTCTGTGAAACCCTATTTTTATTTTCCCCCTCTCTCTTCCTTCCACATGGGGCCCACAGTTTGGCCACCTCATACTCCACTTATTCTCTTTCTCTCTCTCTCCCCTTACGCGCGGGCCCCACTTCTCTTCTCCATCTTTCTTCTCCTCTCCCGTGTATAGCCTCTCTTACTCTTTCTCTTTCTCTCTCTCTCACCCTCATGCGGGCCCCACCTTTCTTCTCTCTCTTTCTTCTTCTCCCTTTTCTTCTTCCTCCACATGCCATCCACCTCTTCTTTCTCCTATCTTCTTTCTTCACTTGGTCTAGTGGAAGAGTGCCACTTGGCCACGTACTTACCCTCCCCACTTTCTTTCCCTTCTCTCGTTCTTTTCCTCATTCCTTCCCGAACCTATTTTTATCATCTCTCAGCAAGTTCTCTCTCTCTCATCACCGGTCACTCAACTCCGACCGAAACCACCACCAACCTTCATAAAAAATATTCCTCTTGTCGTCGCGAACCCCTATGTCCATCTCCGCCTAGTCGTCGGCTGCTCCATCCTTCGTTCTCGCCTCTTCTTTGTCGCGGTGGTCGAAGATCCATCGCCGGCCCCGGTTCTTTTTGGCGCGTTCAAGCGTCGGGAAAGCTCAAGGACAGCCTGAATCTCACGAATCTAAGGTGAGCCAGGATCAATTTGATTTTGACTTTGATTTTGATTCCGAATTTGGGGATTTAGGGTTCGTCGGAGAAATTTGGGGGTTTTGTGGAATCGAGTTTGATTTGATGCAATTAGTTGTACTTCCTGCTTCTGTAACCCTTGAATTGAGTTTTGAACCCGAATTTTTAGGGTTTCGATTTGAAAATCATTTTTACCCAAAAATTAGGGTTCATACTCGGAGATTTGGGGTTTTTGATTAATTCATCTGTCATGGGTGAAATTGAGGGTGTGGAATGTCTGCTTGTACTTTGAATTGTATTCTGGGTTGATTTGTTGTAATTTTGGGGCTGATTTGGAAGCGGTCCGATAATTAGGGTTTCGGCTCGGGAAAATTTGGGGCTTTTCAGATTGTGCGATCATGTTGTTAAATTGGTTGTAATTGTACCTTGAATTGTAACTGAATTGTATATTGGAACTGGTTCGGATGATTTTCGGGTTGTTTTGGCCCGGGAATTTTGAAATTCGGGATTACGCTCAAGTTTGAGAATCTGAGAATTCAGCTCAAATATAACGTGATTATTTATGTTGTAATTGTGCTGAGAATATTGTAATCTGAATCTGTACGTTGTAAATCAAAATATGAAATCGAAAGTCTCGGGTTTTTGTAAAGTATTTCAAAAGTAAAGATTACGGGAGGCAGAAGCTAAAGACGATATAGTTTCTGAAATCCCGAAAGAAATTTTATAAATATCACGAGACTGTGATTTTATTTCGAAAACCAATAGCAGATTATCGAATTTTGTTCGGACTCGGTTTTGGATTCGTTCGTCAGTTGGAAGTCAAGATTTGGGATGCAAAGGTTGGGATTTGATGAATTTAATTCATAGAATTAATTCGTTCCCGGATTCCGTAATCTATTTTCAGACTCGCGTGAAGATTTGACAATCGAGCGAATCAAACCTCCGGAATTAGCTTCGAGACCTGGAATCCGAGATATATCTGGGAATCATTAGGCTTCTGCCGAACTAGTCTGGGTAAGTGAGGAGACATAAGTCAACTACTTACCAAGGGAATAATTCTGATTGTCTGTGCATTTGTTTGATAGTAAACAAGATTAGAGAAAGCCTTAAAAGCTACAACTTGAACGTTAAGGCTTCGGCCACCCATATTGTAAATATTAACTCGGGTACGCCCGTTTAACTCAAACGCTAATGTGAACCAGCCATATTTACAATATGTATAGTTAGATCCCTCCTAACTCTACGAAATAAGTTAGGTCTCGATTTCCGGAAGAGCATGAGCATCAGATTCTCGAATTCAAACGGGAAAAGAATAATCGAAAGTCACACTTCGACCTTTTGTATAAAACACTAAACGAGCTTGAGGCTAAACAATAAATACCTTCGGGGTTTAACCCGACAGTGCTATTCCGTCAATAAAAACAGTGAGTACACTGCTAGTTGCAGGGTACACAAACAAAACGAAATTAATGTCGGTAAGTATGGAGGTACACTGCTAGTTATATATTGTAACGACATAAGTATGGAGGTCGATTTACAACTTTGATATCTTGGATAGAAACGAAAAATTTCCCGAGATTTTTGGACAACCACTACTATATACTACTATGTTATACGTTTCCGCATGTTAAATTATGTTGTACCGTATATATTATATCTTAATTAAACTGTACTTTTATATAAGTATTATCTATGATTATTGCATGATAATGAAATGCTCCCGATATTATATGATGACTTGATTGTTTGGTTGGAGTCGCAGTCTGTGGGCGAGGTGATGACGCTCACGAGTCGTGACAACTTCGGAAGTGTTTAATTAATCTCATAAAGAACTAAGCCTAAAAGAGAAACTTTGAAACGGGGTCTCCACATAGGTGAACCGTCTTCAAAGTGACTTGAGTGAGAACCCACGTGTCGGTTGCACACTTAAACTTATGTTTTAAGGTAATCCTCACATAGAGGTCCTGCGTTAAAAATAAGTGACCAAACATTTATGATAATTAGTGAGAACTAAAAGTTGTGATTTCTTGTATGCTTCGAACTAAATAGTTAAAAAGAGGTTAATTACGATTTTCTCATAGAAAAAATAATTAACTATTGTGATCTTCGTCAATTCAATGATATCTATCACCATAATTACACGTACTCAGTGGTTAAAAGCTATTTGTGTTTTCACTAAACTGCTCCTTTTTGTAATGGTCTCTTGCATATCTTTTGATATTCTTAGACCTTTTCTCAGATCAATCATCTATATTTCGAACTTAACTCATTTTCTAATTCGTTTATCTTAATTTATGCCGAATCGCAAAAAAAGAGATTCTATTTCATAATTATTCGCATATGCACTTTTGAATTTCGATCATAAGGACATCAACAATATTATCAGCAAGGCAAACATAATTTTTTATATATATATTATTTTCATTGCAATTTTACCGTTAGCCGTCGCAGTTTCCGATTTATCAGGGCAGTGACCCCATTCGGCATTTTAAAACATTGTCGAATGCAGGATAAAGTTGACGCAACTTTTTTAAGTTTAAATCACCGATTATCGAAGAGCCTCGACGTTACTCTTCAAAGCAAGTATCAATGGAGCGTAACCCCACCGCTCGCGCCATGGAATGGAGCGTGGAGCTGGAGAAGGGCTTGCGCTCGAAGACACCTCTCCGGCAAGCCCAAGCAATCTCTGACTTTGGTCCCAGACTCCTCCAGTGGAGCAGGGACCCACGCCGTCACTCTCTCTCCCCCGCTGTCCACCACCTGTTCGACCTAATTCCCGGCGAAGACCGCCTCTTCGCCAACGCCGTACTCCTCCGCCTCGCCGACGCCTTCAGGTTCGGCGATCTCCGGACCCGAGTCTGCGTCGCCGAGGTGTTTCTGGCCGAGTGCAGAGAGCGCGCGAAGAGGAAAGGTCGTGGAGGATTGTTGTCGAAGGAGAGAGCGAGGAACTGCTCGGAGCTTCTTGGGCGAGTCAAGGATGTGTACGAAAATGGAGATGATGTCGAGTCGAGGTCGTTGGCTTTGTGTCTCTTTGGTTGCTGGGCTAGTTTCGCTGCTGAGAGCTCCAACGTTCGCTATTTGGTGCTCTCTAGTATGGTTTCTTCTCACGCTTCAGAGGTATGCATCGTGAACACTTCTTTCTAGATTGTGGTCTTTATATTCTACTTGAAACTTCCAACTCTCGATGGGTTTGAATACAAATGCTGTTCGGAATCAGAGTATGCTTAAGCTCAATGAAGCAGCGCTTTGCTCTGTTCATTTTGGTATCAGTAATGAATTACACTTCTTTCATGGAAAACTATATGAGTTATATCTGATGACTTCTATTAAGCTAATGATGTGTATTTCCATTGCCATTACCAGCTATATTTTTTTTTCTGCATTGTCGTTTCTTAAAAAAATAAAATTAGACTACATTGTCTACTTGGCCATTTGATTTAATTTTATTTAATCACAAGTGATAATTAGAGATTATTAACCTTATAAGTTGAGTCCTTGTGAACAAAATCAGTTGACTGCGCACAATAATAAAAACATTTATGTCGATGACAGCTCAAGCATGACCTCGAAGTCCAAAACTGACTCTAAATTTCAGCTACAACCAGAAAATTTATTCTGAAAATTATTACAACTAGATTTTGGGTGCTATTTTTACATTCATGGACAAATTATATAACAAATGGAAGCAAATAAACAAGTTAGTATGTGCATTATCATGTTTGAGTTCCTGAAATCAGTATACCAGTTTGTCTCTTATATGTGATTCTGCAGGCAAAAGCAGCTTTATTTGCTGGTGGATGCTTCTGCGACGAGTCCGACGACTTTCCATTTATTTTCTTGGAAATGCTTCTAAATCTGATGACTTCTTGTGAACCATTGTCACCTGTTAAGCTAGCCGCTGCTCATGTCTACGCAAAACTGGGGAACTCTCACTCAACGGCAACAAAATCGTACAAGGTTCTGCCCTTTATGCTTGGTGTACCACTGTGTGTTCTCGTCTTATTTGTTTTCTTGGATCTGTCAGATGATGCTGAGAGTTTTTGTAGGCAGGGCTAAAGATTCTGTTGGACTCTACGGAGGAGGATTTTCAAGTTGCTCTACTGGTTTCACTATCTAAAATTGCTTCGAGATCGAGCACTCTAATGTCTGATCAGGTACTTTAACGATAGATTTTTTATTTATTTTAAAATATAGAAAATACATATGTATGGTATAGTAAACGCGAAATATCTGTATTATTAAATTTTTTGTGTCAATAGTTTTTTTTATTTGTACATAAAGAAAGTTGGGCCTTCAAAAGTAAGACTGGTATGCAGAAGTATAATATCTATTTAAAATTTCTTTGATCAATTTTTTGTTCTTAATAGAAACTCTTTTGTGACTGGAACCCACAACCTCATAGAATTTATTGTCATTAATGGATTGCATTTAATTCTTTGAATGGGCATTCAGTTTCTATGAAAATAGTTATTTAACTAGTTGTGATTGATGCTTCATGATGGGCTACTGTGTGTGTCAATACAGGTTAACTTTCTTGTCTCACTTCTCAGACAAGAGAAGAAGTCACCAGTAGCTGCAACAGCATTGAGATGCCTCCTTTTTATTTTCAGTAAAGGGGTGTCTCAACTATCTCTCCAAACTGATGTCGTAAAAGTATTGCTCAACGTGCTAGACGAGTCCGATCTCCCAGCAAATGTGCACTTTGAAGCTCTAAAGATTTTGCGCAAGGTTTGATTCTGAATAATTGCGAACCAGGTTATCTATTTGTTTCTAACACGAAAATTTGATTCTTTCTTTATAGTGATTGCAGATAATTTTATACACGCAATCCTGCGCGCCTTGTGACATACTTGATCCTGGTAAGCTTACAACAATTGCGGGGAATGCATTTGTAACTGAGTTCACATCCATGACTCTTCTAGCTCTTTATATTCAAGTTGACATATCGAAGAGATGCACTGTAAGAAAAGTTTTGGACCCCGGTGTTCTCGACCCCTTTCGAATTCCGCAACAAGCGGTCATGCTGATATTGAGACAGATAACCTCTCTTATAAACTCGCTGATCGGTCAGGCTGATTCCGTGAAGTTTCAGAAAATTAGTCAACTTTTTCATCTCCTTCTTTCTGTTGTTCAAGAGGACCAGGGCTTGGCTTTACTAGTTCTGGATCAGCTTGTTTTACTTGTTAGACACGTTGACAGTGATTTCATGGATACAACGCATGCAGAGACAATAGGTCAAGATAATATAGAGGTTGAGGGAGAGGAGAGAAAAGCTGTCACATCAAAACTTATGTGTAATGTTTATAGGTTTCTGGTGAGCTCTCTTGAATCTCCCAACAGTGCTGGTGGGATCACTATGCATGTATTTGACGGAGTGAAGCGTCTTGTTGAAAATGTCTGCAAAATTAAGTTTCAAGACAGATATATAAGTACAAAATACTCCATGCTGTTGCACTCTCCAGTTCTTTGGGGCCACAGTATGAATAAGAATGATAAACGTTGTACTGTTGAAGAAAATTCACAGAATAATTTGGCTGAGAGGGAACTGATAACGCTCGACCTCACAAAGAGAATCCTGGCAGAGAAGAACTACTGGGTCGCGTATAAAGTTGGGAGATATTTAGCATGTCAAGGTGCATGGTTGTCTTCGAGCATTGTATTTAAGCATCTAATTACGCAGGTTAGTTCTGATTCTTGTCGTTGCTGGTTAAAAGCGTTATTTAACTTTGCTTGTTCTGGTAGAAAGGCTACACTTATGTTTCCAGAAGACAAATACTCCAGTCTCGCTGACATGGCCAAGGCAACCAATGTCCCACTTGAGATTGTCTTTGACGATCTCAAGGAAATTGGCTATGATGGCACCAACCCTCTTTGCAAGCTTAGCTGTAGTAAGGTGGTTCTGAGTGCGTATATGAGCATTTTCTCTGCAAAAGAAGCTTTAGAAGCTGGTCTGACATTGGGTAAAATATTCTGTTTCCAAAGGTGGTTTTTGTCCTTGCGAGCAAAAACATTACGACTTGTGGTGGACGTACTTGAAACGCTCGAAACTATTCCGTTTCTATGGGAAGAGAATGGCACAAGTTGGACAGATGTGAAGAATTCGGTAGTTCAATACCTATCACTAATGGGTCAGGTATCTTTGAGGATGAAGAGGCTAGCTAAGGAATTTGATCTTTTAGGTTCCTCATTCATTGACATGGATACCGAAAGTTCAAAATGCATTTCAGATCTTGTGCTAGCTGTTTCCTTGCTGGGATTTATTACTAGTTTTCCAAGGAACTTCGAAAAATCTGTTGGTCTGAAGAACTCAGAAGACAAATTATTTGCGCACGAAGTGCAAAATCTGGCTGCAAGGCTGTGTTTCATAGATCCCGATACGAGTACACAACTCGTCCATCTCATAGATAACGACAAAGCCACCAGTAAAAGCTGCTTTCACTCGTTGTCCAGAAATCAGCCAGCTAATGTTTGTTTTGGAGCAGGAGATATTCTTGGTGTTTGTCGTTATTCTGCTTCTGAGATCTCTTGCTTGAGAAGCAAGGCAGATGAAATAGAGGATGAAGAAAACATGCCTCGATTCATACAAGATGGATTACGGCTTACGGTTAAACTTCTTGATCTGTGGATGCGAATCCCTTTCAGGATTCCAAAGTGCTTCTTTCGTATCAGGTAACATGCTTTTGGTTATTATAAAAGAAATGTATGTATGGGCTTCTTACTTTCCACTGAGCTCTTAGCATGGGGATGAGGGGATATGTACATCCAATTTCTTTGTCATGGTTATCCTGTTTGATATATACACATAACGTTAAACGTAAGGAAAGTTTATCCAGTTCCCGGGCTTCATTCAAATCGGCTACTCAGTGTTTGGTGAAAGTCTTATATATAAAACTGTTTTGTGTTTTAATAGTTACACTGTCGTATTGGATTTGTACTTAGTCACGAAGAGCAAGAATGGTGGCTATACAGTTTCCAACTTAATATTATGACCACGCCGTAACCTGTTGATATATGAAACTTTATTTTTGGGCTTTTAGGTGGTTATATTTTTTATTTATCGTCCCTGATATCCCTCGTAATTTTTTTACGATGAAACATCTTTCTCAGGCCCTGCATCGGGTCCGAGCTCTTCGCAGTCAGTGTCAACAAAAACCCAGACGCAATTTGTGTATCACAAGGCTACCGCCTTTCATTGAGTGTTTGTCTTCAACTGAGAAACATGGCGTCGTATATCCCATTTCGACCAGCCAAGTTACACTGCATACTCTACTCAAGCACCTCGTTTCAGGAGCCAAGTCGGGCTCAACATCATGGTTGGGAAAGCAACGAGTTTGTCGAAATGAATGATGTACTGTTGCACCACATGAAAAACAGCGCTGCACGGAATACTAACAACCGCAAGACAAGCAGTAGCGGGAATAAAGATTGTGGGTTTGTGAGTTCATTTATTCGTTGTGAACCAAATGAGGTCGGACAGGGTTTCTCGAGCTGCTTGCTTGATGTTTCTCGTTTCCCGTTGGGTTCTTACAGAATCAAATGGCAGTGCTGTTGTATTGACAACCAAAGTAAGATTTGGAATCTCCTTCCTGTGAACTCTGGACCCGTTTTCACTGTAAAGTAGACCCCTGTTATTAGCCAGCTGTTAAAGGCAAACTTATCATAGTAAATTCAATTGGTTCTACTCTTTTAAAGTTTTCAAGAAATAATATGTTTCAAGTTAATCTGCTCAAATGGAAACGGTACAACGGAAGGAAAGGAAGTCTTCCATTATGCATTTTGTTCCTGACAGGCATTCCATTTTACGTGGGTCTGGAATATTTATTTTCGTGAATATGCGGAGACGTTAGGCAGAAGAAAAATGAGTTATTTACTTTAGTATAAAATTGTTGGTTTAATATTTTTCGTTCATTTTTGTATAGTTCGATGATTAAGGGTAAGATTTTTTGCATTTATTTACATGTTTAGCCTTATTCAAAAAATTTACAACAAAATTACTCATATTTACAACACATTTTACAATCTATAAAAAAAAAAGTCTAATTCTTTAAGAAAAAACGGAAATAACAATCTCTTCGAAGTCTCTCGAAATTTTCACTTCCATTTAGCCGGGGAAGGTTAGTTGCGACGGAAAGGCGAAAAGAGAATTTTCGTGTGTACTCAAAAGTCACTCTGGCAATAATGCCATTCCTTCCTTTGCCGAGGTTGATCTACAAGAAGAAAAATGTGTAATGATTATTGCAATTTTGAGATTCTGTTTACGATTTCTTTTACACTTTTTTTGGAAGGAACGATTTCTTTTACACTTGAACCACCAAAATTAGCTCTAAAAAATTCGTCATATATACGACACCTTGTAAAGATACTAATGTTTACAGCTGAAATTACAAATTCTAAAATAATTACGGTGATGTGAAAACATAAAATATTTATCGTCGGAAGTGGGATTGTTTGTTATACATTGTAAAAATTATTAGTTTTAGGATTACTGACAGCTGAAATTAAAATTGAATATATTCGTTGGTTTTTGTCAGAAGTGGGATTTGAACCCACGCCCTCTTTCGAAGACCAGAACTTGAGTCTGGCGCCTTAGACCACTCGGCCATCCTGACAATTTGTATTAGTAAGTACAAAAAATATATTTGTTCTTTATTCTGCTCTTCTGCGATAAAATTTATTAATTGAAGGAAAGAGACCACGTTGTTGTACAATGCTACTGGAATTTTCTTTAAATCCGATTTACTAGTCATTTTTTTGTTATTATAAAAAAAAGGTTCCATAACAATACACAGTCTATATACTCAGTCTAGTATGATTGAGAGATTTGTTCTCACGTTTATAGTAAAAAAAAAAAGGACACTCATCTTTTACCTATTAGTCTAAATTATTTATTTGTCAAGAGTTTTCTATTTAAATCTCGATTACTTTAGATATAACTAAGGTCCCTTGGAGTTTCTTCTTGTCGTTGAAAATATTTTAACTTTAATTAAATCTCAAAAGTATTCCTTCAAGAGATTATTACTTCATTGAGATAAATTTGATAAGTCCATCAATAACTCCGAGATCTTCCATTTCGTTAAAGCAATTTAAAGTAACTCGATAATTTATCGGACCTTCAATTTACTTAAAATTTATTGTAGCAAAAAGAGTGCTTATTTTATTTCCTTTTAGTTATTAGACTTGTGTTTTTGTTTGAAATGTAAAATTTTGTTTTAATTGTGCCCAAACTTTTCTCGATTCATCGCATTCAATCATCCTTGCTTACAAGCTCTCAGACATCGATGAAAGTGAAGAAGATAAGAGTAATTAATCTTGTTGTTCCCATTCAAGATAGCTAGGATTTACGATTCTTGAGTTTTCATTCACATCAAGAAAAAAATTGTTCTTTGTTTGACAAACCTTGAACGAATTGAAGTACGTTATAACATTTGATTGCCGCTTGGATCCAATGAGTCCATAATAGAAAATTTTCGTCGCTGAGTTTGATGGAAAGATAATTGTTGAAGACGACTAGTCCAAGACAGAATATCAATGTCGTCGGTGACGACACATTTGCTGTCAATGAGGATTTGTTGACTGGTTCTTTTTATTCCATATAAGACTAGCGGAAAAAGAATGAATTAGAGAATGAATCTTAATTCTCATTGCTGAATTCTTTTACATAGTGTGTCTTATAATTGTGAAGTAATATATTGTGAAGCTTTAGGAAATCTTTGTAACATATAATTGTTTCCTAGCATATACAACTAATTTAGTGTCTAGACTATCTCTTTTCACATGGCATTGAACATACTACATAATTTAATATATAAGGACAATAGAGGCCACATATCGATGGTTCCATTCTTGTGGCGCGCGACGAAGATGACGTGCCTTAGTCATGGCAAGCAGCAGTGGTTCATGATGGGTGACGACAACACACTATCGTACTTATAATTCACTCAAGGTTCTTACTCTATGATATAACAACCGCAATATGTACCACATCAAAATATCATCGGATAGTATTCTCATACGTTATGGCCTACGATGGTCGAAGATTCACGACCAGTCATTCCTCTCGTAATAAGATTATCTAGTGGAGGCAAATCTGCATTGAGAAGTCAAGCAACGAAGAAAACATAAATTATTGATGACGTGGTCATGATATACGTGTATGAAGATCTCTTATTTTGGGATATCATGCTCCTAATGAGTAAAATAATTCTTCTTTGGGGCTCTCATGCTTCTAATGAGTAAACAAATAGCTTATGATTGTTTTTCAATTTGATAACCGATGAGTATACGACAAAAGTTGCATAAGATTTATATTTTTAAATATTCAATATATATATATAAGTAACTAAATTCAAATTATAAAAGATATTACAATGTTTATATCAAATAATAAACTTAAAATTAGTTCTTAAATATTAAATATTAAAAAGTCCAACAACAAACTCAAAATTAATCGTCAGTCGAGCATTGAAATAATTAAAAAATTCTCGTAATTTAAAAAAAAATTAAGAATCCAAAAGAAAATAACTTTATAATACAGGTGGTAGAGGTTTTTATTATACATGTATAACATGTGTATACCACAATATAGCGTAAGTATTTTAAACCTTGGTATCTATCACACTTATACAAAAAAGATAAAAAAAATAAATCTTAAGCTAATAAAAAAGTACAGAATGGTGATCTCCAAAGATATTAACTAAGACCATCTCCAACCGATCACTCTATTTTCCACTCTATTTCTTACTCTATTTTTCAATGAAAGTAAATTATCTCCAACCGAACTCTATTTCTCAACTCTATTTTTATTCTCTTTTATATTATATTTACATTTACATACATACCCTAATATTTATTTACCGATTCCTAATTAGATCATCTTAATCAAATTATTACAAACCACTCAGATTTTATAAAATAAAAATTACAACACAACACAAATAAAATAAAAATACAATACAAACACAAATAAAATAAAATTACAACACAACACAAATGCAATTAAAATACAATACAAACACAATTATGCATTGGAATGACTATACTCTTCACACAAGTATTCAATCATTGCTAATGTTTGTATTCGTGTTTGGTATTAGTTATTAAAATCGTGTTTGGTATTAAATTTTTATGTAATGTACAAAAATCTTTGTTCATTTTAATTTTTTTTGTCTTTTAAATTATACAAAATAATAAATATTAGATAATTTATATAAGTTTAAGGATAAATATTAAGTAATTATATAAAATTTGGGTCATTGAATGAATTATAAGAAGTAAATGATTGAAGAAAAAAATACATTGAAACAGTGTCGTGCCAAAAATAGTGCAATCGTGTACAAAACTTACAACAAACGCTATTATATCGTCAGTAATCACTACTACAAAATATACCTTTAGAAGCGACGGGGGAATTAGAAACGACTAGTCGCTTCTAATTAGAAGCGACATTTTGGCATTAGAAGCGACTAGTCGCTTCTAATGTAAACACCCCGAATTTTCCTGAAAAATGAATTTTTTTTCATTTAGAAGCGACTAATCGCTTCTAATTGTCCGAGTCGACATATTAGAAGCGATAAGTCGCTTCTAAAGACCAAAATTATTGGCTCGCACTCTCCGCGCCAAATATTTTAGTATGTTTGGGCATTAGAAGCGACTAGTCGCTTCTAATGCCCAAATTAGTTGGCTCCAAAACCCTTCTGCCAAAATGTCACTAAGTATGGAAAATTGGGTATTAGAAGCTCCATTGGAGATGGACAACTCAATATTAGTTAATATTGAGGTCCATTGAAGTTTCTCTAAAGATCGTAAAAGCAAAGAGCCAATTTAAGACTAAGATCATCTCCAACCCACCTTTAATTTGGGAGAGGATGAAACATATTTTGTGTAGGAGAGCTCCAACCCACCCCAAAAATTTACCCAAATTTGGGTAGAATGAATATTATCTATTCAAATTTGGGGTCAACTATTCATTACTAATAAACTATTTTTAATTATAAATTCACCACAAAAATGTTAATATGTAATTTATAACATAATTTAAATAATTTATACAAAAATACATATTATTAATGAGAAAAGAGATTAAATACTGACAATAGTAGTAATACATAACATTAATTAAACATAATATAACTATATTAAATACATATCAATTATACTAATAGTTGCACAAACACAATATATAAAAATTAAAATTATAACGTACGCTATATAAATAGAAAAAAAAAATTGTAATATTTATGTAATATCTTTTTCTATTAATGTTATTCAAAATAATATTTATTTTTATTAGTTAATTTTTATATTTTAATATCGTAATATAAACATAATATTGAATATAAAACTGATTTAATATCGTGAACATCCAAAAATAAATTAGTGTTTAATAAGATTAATATTGACATAAGATATTAATAGAGGGGTTAATATGAAATTAATATAAGTAATATTGAAAAGTATGAAAAATGAATATTTTTTTTCGGAGTAAGATTTGGTGTTGAGTTGGAGTGAAAACATTGTTATTACACCAAATTTGGTATAATGTTAATCCAAATTTAAGATTTGGGTCGGAGATGGTCTAAGGGAGCCATGAACTATATTCAAGGGGCAAATTCTGAAAAACTTATCTAAGAGGGAAATTCTTAAAAAGATCAATATTTTGAGAAAAAGATATGTAAAAATAAAATAAAAGTGTAGAGTAAAGAAATAACTTAGAAGTCCCGGGGGGCAGTGATACCAATTCTTGAAGTGTGAATTAATGATGCCTGATCAACTGCTCAAGGGAGTAATGACGAATTCTTCAGGTTGAAGTTATACCAAATCGAACCCTTGAAGCAATAAAACCTAGTCACCAAACAATCTAATTATTCGTGCACCACTCTCTAATCAATAAAGCAAATAAGGCAGTGGGAATATCTTATTGGTCCACGTACGTACGCTGGTACTACAATCGGTAAATGACTAAAGTGACAAGCTCCTACTTTCTTTCACGCCTAGATCTGATGCACAAAGACAAAAGCTTTCCACAGCCTGTTTTGCCACTTGTTCTAGAAATGGCCTTTTTCACATGTCAAACTTGCGTGGTTTCCTCAAAAAATTAACTCTAGCCCCCCATAAAATTACATAAAATAAATACACACATACGCATAAACACATAAAAAGCACCAACGTTGTGCATCAGGTGTTGTATGTGTGATCACGAAAGCAAACATTTCGCGTTCCTCTTCTCTGCTAAATAGTTAAGCCCGTCTCTTTTCATGCCCTCCTATCTTATGCTCTATCTCTCTAATTATAGTATATATATATAAACTGCGAAAAATCAACTCCCTACTTTTCTCTCTCAACAACTCTTCTCCAACTTAAGTGAGAGAGACAGAGAGTGGGTGAAACAGAGAATAATAATCCCACCACCGCAACTCTCCATATCTCTCTCTCTTTTCTTTTTCCGTAGAGACAAATGGCGAGACAACTTCCTATGGTAATTGTGGTTTTGACGTCGTTCTTCATCGTCACATTAATCCCGAACGAGGTACATGGTGAGATGAATCATGATCATTTCCGGGAGCAAATACTGAGCAAAATACGAGCCGTCAAGCGTGACTCAGTTTCTGCCCCTGCACCTTCTCCAGATCAGGTATACATATATACATACGTATCATGGAATTAACCTGTTAATCAAGGAATTAACTTGTTAATAATGGCAGGGTGGTGGAATTAGTGAAAGTCCAAGAGTGTACCACGTCACGACGTTCGGAGGAGACCCGACGGGGAAAGAGGACAGCACGGCGGCGATAGAGGCGGCGATGGAGGCGGCGATCGGAGGTCCGGCTACCGGAGTTTTGATGGAAGGAATAGCGAATCTGGGCGGCGCTCGCATTGACCTCCAAGGCGGCCATTACCTCGTCTCTCGGCCCCTCCGCTTCCCCGCCGCTAGAGTCGGCAATCTCATGGTACTTCTTATTTCCTTACTCAAATCTTACATTTTTTATTCTTTGATTATTCAAATTATGATAATTATTTTCAGAGCCTCTATGAATCCGATAATCTTATAGACGAACATAATTATTTTCAAATTATGTTTTTCTAATCGAAAAAAATAAGAAACTACGTCTGAAGTCTGAAGCGTTAAGATTCTAAATTTTGAAGTTGTAGCAATTTATTTTTTGTGATTTTTTGGGACATAATTCAAGGTTATCTCGTGTGACGTGCAAAGTTTGGTTGGTAATGAATTTTCGGCCAGTAGATGTTGCCTTGTTAGAGTAAGGTTCTTGTTTGAAGAAAAAGAAAAAGTAACTTTGACTGACTTTGTTTCTTCATATTGCCACGTCGTAAAGTACAAAGCAGTTAAAAAAATATTTTATGTGATTTTTCTTCTTCTTCATCGTATTAGTTCGAGAAGTCAAACTTTTAATCTCTTCTGAATTTGATTTGCGTGCATTTTGTGAATTAAAAAACTTGAGACTATTGCCATTAAGCTCTAAAATATTTTAAATTGATTGTTTGATCGTAATTAATAAAAATATAATCATCTAAAATTGTCAAAAATTTATAGAAAATCACCGGAAATGTTTGAATTTTGTTGTAAACTATCTTAAATGATTATGTAAATCATTAAAATGAAAATTAGGAAAAGAGTGAAAAAATAAAAGTTAGCCGAAAGATCATCTAAATTGAATTTATCATTAAGAGTATAGTTTTAAATATTAAAATCTAACTTTTATATTTCTGAGTTGATTTTTTATATTCTATTTATTTATGTAAATGAATTTAATAAATAGTTTTCTTCTGTCATTCTCAGTTTGTCTTCGACTTCTTCAACATTTTATGATGTTGACTTTTTTATATATATTTGTCCTTTTAATTCATAATATGAAATATAAAGTCTATAAAAAATTCGAAATATTAAAATAAAATATATAATGCTATGTAATATTTTTATTATAAATATATATAAAAAGATAACATAAAATTATATAAAATAGTTCGATGAGCAGTAGTTTAAGGCATCGGATATTATAAAATATCTCAATTCATACATTTTTCTCTTTAATAGGGAGCATATTTGTTTTTTAAATTTCATATATGTTCTTATTTTTAGATAATTGGACTACGATTTTAATCTAAGAAAACTTATGGGTTTTAAGCTCAATTTCTCCTATATTATAAGTGCATTTCGAAAAAGGTAAAGAGTTGCTCTAGTGTAGAATATATTTCGTATGAAATAATACGGAATGTATTCAAAAGATAATTAAATCCTAAACTGTCAAAAACAAATGCATGCTATATATAGAAAATTTCAATTCATCGGAAATTTGGCAATTTCATATATCAATTTTAGCATGGTGGAAAATGAAGTTGTAATTTTTTTAGAAACGAAAATTTAAGTTGCATGTGAAATAAAATTTGCACCAGCTTGTAATTACAGTTCAGTAAACCACTACATACATATGCAGGTGTCAATATATATATATATATATATATATTTAGGATATTTAATTTGGTAGGTAAGCTGCGTCATTTAAAGGAATAACAAAACAAAACTTGCAAATCTGAAAGAATAATTTATTTTGCTTAATTAATAATAATTCAAAATGGCTATAAAAAAGAACAGGTAGGTCATGACTAAATGTCGTACAATCTGTAGCTAACTAGTTCCTACTTCCTATAAGTCTTAAAGTGCTTTGAATTGTATGTATATTAAGATATTCTCTTGACGGAGAAAATAATGTTTACTGATGAATTCAAAACGACGGAAAATGAAAAAAAATAGGTTTATTATAATTTTTTTAAATATTAATTGGTATGATAAGAATAAGTATTATTATTCATTACTTTAATTTTTTGATAAAATTATAAATGAAAGATAATGATTAAATATGTAGATTAAAGTACTTTTGTATTCTTATGCGACTAAATTTGAATTTTTATGACCTAATATATACAAAAGACATATATATATTTACAAATAAATAAATATGAATTAAAAGAAATAACACTTATAAAGAAAAATCTTTATTTGTATATACAACTTATTAATGAATTTATGTTAGTTGAATATTAACAAAAATATTTAAAAAATAATAATATTTATAAAAGAAAAATAATTTTATTTATATATAAAAAAATACTATTTATAAAGAGTAAATGAAGTTATGTCAATTGAATATTATGATTTCGTTATTAATAATAAGATTAGTATTGTAAATATTAAAAAATTTGTTCTATCCCTTTTCACCCATTTCCCCTATGTCCAATTTCGAAATGATCGTTTTTTGCTGAGTCTCATTGATTCACATCTTTTTTAAGAACATTATTTTTCCACTTCTCTTGTATACCAAACACCAATAACAAAAAATTCATCTTCATAAATTCGTTTATATTGTTCCATCCTCACTAAATTTTTCCTATCAAGACTTAGTAACTTCCTTGGAGTAACATAAACTCTAGGAATCGTCTATGTTTACAAAAACCTACAACTTTAGTAGACTTCACTAAGAATTTTCGAAGTGAGATCAACTAAAAAATTTAAGAGTTTCATGCGACACACAATATGTGATTTGTGTGAATGATACTTTTAGTTACTAAGTCAAATAATTAGAAAAAAATTATCAACTGTTTGATACGTTATTCTCTATACTCTTTTGAGGCAAATATTAAGTTACGCTTGGAGTAAAGAATAAAATATTTAAAATAATCATGATAATCTATAGCTAAAAATTATATTAACTAGCAAAAATTTGGAGAGGCTCTTCGTAGGTATTTGACCATTTGTGTTTTTTACATTTAATCGAGCACAAACTTTCTGTAAAATACTTGATGTTGTGTCATTAATTAGTTTATTGAAAGCGAATAGTTTACATACGAATAAGAAATTGATTTGGAAGAAAAAAAATAATAATAACAATAATAATCTGTTTTGCTAGTAGAGAACCATCTACTCAAATGATTTTACGTTGTATTTCATGGATATTTTTAACTCTAAATCATGACTATTACGTTTGTTTCTTTTGGCAATGGTTTATCTAACTTGGATATATGGCGAAACAGATTCACGGAGGAACAATAAGAGCGTCTGATGATTTCCCAGTGGATGGATACCTAATCGACTTATCATCTCCACCACGATCCAGGGCCGAAATCCCTGAACAAACCCAAAACCAGACCTCATCATTAGACGCCCAACTCTCTTCTTCGTCGTCCTATAACTACGAGTACGTGACATTGAAGGACCTAATGCTTGATTCCAACTTCAGAGGAGGAGCTATATCAGTGATCAACTCTCTTCGGACGAGCATAGACAATTGCTACATAACCCACTTCGCCACCATCGGAATCAACGTCGTTCAGGGCCATGAGACGTACATCAGAAACTCCTTCCTCGGGCAACACATCACCGCCGGAGGGGATTCCGGCGAGCGGAACTTCTCGGGGACGGCCATAACGCTCGCCGGAAATGACAACGCCGTCACCGACGTCGTCATATTCTCCGCCGCCGTCGGAATCATGGTCTCCGGTCAGGCCAATACTTTGACCGGCGTGCACTGCTACAACAAGGCCACTGGTTTCGGCGGGACCGGGATTTACCTAAGACTTCCCGGTCTAACCCAGACCCGGATAGTCAACTGCTACATGGACTACACCGGGATCGTGGCTGAGGACCCAGTTCAGCTTCTGATCTCCAACAGCTTCTTCCTCGGAGACGCTTCTATTGTGCTGAGGTCGGTCAACGGAGTGGTCAACGGGGTCAACATCGTGGACAACATGTTTAGCGGGTCGGGGAGAGGGATTGATATCGTTCAGTTGGACCAGTCGAGAGGGGCTTTCAAGAGGGTTGACCAGGTGGTCGTTGACAGGAACAATGTCGATGGGATGAGGCTCAGAGCCACCGTAGCGAAGGGTAGTTCTCTAGGCAATGGAACTTCATGGACGGTTGATTTCAATGGCGTTCTTTTGTTTCCCGATCTCATCAGGCACGTTCAGTACTCTCTCACTGCTCTTGGGGATGGATTCCCAAACCATATTCTTCGAAACTCCTCACACAATCGGGTGGTTGTGGAGTCAAATGTTGCGGTGCCGGCGCGGGTGTTTGTCGCCGTTAACCAAGAAGTCTCAGATTTATGAACATCCCGAGACTAGTTCTGTTTTTTCTTTTATATATTTTAAATGAGGCAGACACACGTTTACGCTGTTCACTGGAGTTTCTGTGAATAGGCTTGTGGTAACTGATTTAATCAGGGAGGCACTAGATATAGTTAATAAGAAAGAAGTTTCTTCATAACTTCCGGTTAATAAGATTGCACTACTGTTTGTAGTACTAGTTGTTCAAACCAATATTTGAAGTGGATTTTCATTGAAAATAAATAACATTGGTCTGGATATCAACACGTTACAACTCAACGGAAGTAAGTTTGGATCCTCTCTTTTTCTGTGTGACCCTCTCTCCAATGGTCTGGATTCTACACAAGTATGGAAGTAAAATTGCCAATTATTCTCATTCAACTGTCGTTAAACGATAATGAATGGAAAATGAAAGTTGTGTTCTTAACAATTGGATCATAAAAATGGTGATGGGAATGAAGAGGTCTAGAATATCCATCAATAAAAAACGACGACAATGTAATAAAATGAAATCGATAGTCTAGAGATGAGAGGAAAAGACATCTGTTTGAAGAAGAGCAACAAGCTTCGTTAATCGAAGTCGTTCGTTTTAAGCACCACGAAGCATCAGGAGCCATCACATTGAACGAGATCGTGTGGTCCAAGTCAAGCTGGTCAAAGGTAATCTGGGTTAAAAAATACAACGTAGATGAATAGCTATAACTGCTAATCATAATCCTCCATCTAGAAAATGATGGTAACCTTGAACAATGGGAATTTCGGAGTCAATGATTTGGTAATTGTCTTAGTATTTTTCTTATAAATATTTCGTGCTTAAATGTCTGTAGGGCGAGAGCCATATTATTAACATCTTTCATATGTAATTTTCGCCTTGGAAATAAACCACGATAAATCTTGTACTTGTTATTTTGTTGTGCTTATTTGTAGATTATTTTTGTTGTTGCTGTTCCATATCACGCCAAGACCGAGACGAAGAAGACATGTTCAAAAATTTGAAAGCGTCTCAAACTAGATCAAGCACACTACAACATGTTGGTAATTATACTGCATTACATGTTTTTTAAATGAATACTGCATTACATGTTATCATGCATATTCCTGAGTTTTATTAAACGTGTTTTTCTATAATTTTTTCTTAATGAATACAATTCTTTTATCTATGCAACAGTCAATATTTTGTGTCTATACAAGACTCCAATATTTCATGATAATATTGCACTATAAATATAATACGTTAACATTAATTTGATGCAGTAGATTCTTTTTTTTTTAGAATTTCTCTAATTAAGTCAATTTAAATATAGCAATTGCATTTTGTTAACTTTTTTTTAGAATTCACTGGAGTTTCTGTGAATAGGTTTGTGGTAACTGATTTAATCAGGGAGGCACTAGATATAGTTAATAAGAAATAAGTTTCTTCATAACTTCCGGTTAATAAGATTGCACTAGTGTTTGTAGTACTAGTTGTTAACACCAATATTTGAAGTAGATTTTCATTTTCCAGCTTACTTTTCATCGATTAGAAATATTAATTGCAAATTCCGGCGATAATCGAAATGTGTTAATGAATCGGATCGCGAAATTGAAGAATTTCTTTGGTTACAACCATAAACTCTTCGAAGAAATGAGGAGTACAATTCCCGGGGATTTTTTGGTAATATATATACATATATGTATATATTTAATTCCATAATTTTATATATTTTAACTATATACTATATCATTTAGGAGAGGTTTTGTAGAAGATTGAATTTAAGTGCAGACGTCCTAGAAAGTGTAGGAACATGGCTACACAAGTACAAGCTCTCGACATAAGATAGTCATGTGTCATGTTCTTTACAATTTAATTGTTAATTTTATAAAGTGTGTTTTTATGTAACTTAATGATATAAATATAGGAGATCACCGATAACATTGGCGGCGATCATTTTATTGAGAGTTACAAGGGAAATCATAACAACTGAAGGTAAGTTTTTTTATATTAAATATATGTGTCACGCTTTCTTATAAAAATTCTTGTTATTCTAATTTTTTTTGGTGAAAATAGAAATTTCAGATATCACACGAGTCACAAATGAGACAATCACAAGGTGTTGGAAAGAGACTAGCCAATTATTCTAGATTTGATTTTTTTTTTCATTTTTTTATTTCTTTAGTAATATTTTTTGATGTACAAATTCTTTTAGTTATTTTTTGATTTTTTTCATTTATGTATTTCTACTACATGTTTGTGAAATTTGATACCTTTTTCCAATTATTTTTGTGGTAGTAGTCATTATTGCTCGACAAGTTTGTCATGAAAAACATTTTTATTGGCAAACATGTCATTACACAAGTTCATGACAAACTTGCATGAAATGAAATATTTATTCATACAAGTTTTGAAATACAAGTATAAAAATATAATTAAAATTAAAGTTAATGTAAAGAATAATAAAAGTAAGAGAGAGAAATAAAAACTAAAACCAAAGTGTAGCTACGCTGTAGTTTTAGTTTTATAATTAAAGTTTTCAAAATTTACTTTTAGGTTTTAAAAATAGCAATTTTAACAAACATTTAAATAAGATATAACCTTTAAAAAAATTAAAGCTAACCTTAATAAACTCAACCAGTGTTTGATAAAATATTTTTGTTAAAAGCTAAAAATTAATTTTAAATAATTTACTATATAGTGGTGGAAGTGGTGTCATATTATTTTAAATTAATTTTAAAATAATTTTAAAAAAAATTTATAATAATTTTAAATTAATTTTAAAATAATTTTAAAAAAAATTTATAATAATTTTAAATTAATTTTAAAAAAAATCAAGGGTATATCATATTTAACTACTTTTAGTGGCAAACAAGAAAAAAAATGTAGTGGTGGAAGTGGTGTCTCTATAGATACATATATTATCAACACTTTACAACTCAACGGAAGTAAGTTTCGATCCTCTTTTTTTATGTGTGACCCTGTATCCAATGGTCTGGATTTTACACAAGTATGGAAGTAAAATTGCCAATTATTCTCATTCAACTGTCCTAAGGGTTAAACGATAATGAATGGGAAAAAAAAAGTTCTGTTCTTAACAATTGGATCATAAAAAGGGTGTTGGGAATGAAGTGGTCTAGAATATTCATCAACAAGAAACGACGACAATAAAATAAATGGAAAATGATAGTCTAGAGATGAGATGAATAGACATCTGTTTGAAGAAGAGCAACAAGCTTCGTTAATTTAAGTCGTTCGTTTTAAGCACCACTCAAGAGCCATCATATTGAACGAGATCGCGTGGTCCAAGTAAAGTTGGGTCAAAGGCGATCTCGGTTAAAAAAATGCAGCGCATATGAATAGTTAAAGTTTCTAATCATTATTCTCCATCTAGTAAAATGATGGTAAACCTTGAACAATGAGGATTTCAGAGTCAATGATTTGGTTATTGTCATAGTGTTTTTCTTATTAATATTTTGTGCCTACATGTCTGTAGGGCGAGAGCCCAATTATTAACATCTTTTAGATGTAATTTTCGCATTGGAAATAAACCACGATAAATCTTGCACTTGTTATTTTGTTATGCTCATTTGTAGATTATTTTTGTTGTTGTTGTTCCATATCACGCCAAGAGCGAGACGAAGAAAACATGTTCAAAAATTTGAAAGCGTCTCAACCTAGTTCAAGCACACTACAACATGTTGGTACTATACTGCATTACATGTTATGAAGTATATTCCTGAGTTTTATTAAACGTGTTTTTCTATAAATTTTATGTTAAGGAATACAATTCTTTATCCATGCAACAATCAATATTTTGTATATATGCAAGACTCCAATAATGCAGTGTATTCTTTTTTAATGCAAGACTCCAATAATTTGATGCAGTAGATTCTTATTTAAAAATTTCTCTGACTAAACCAATTTAAACATTGTAATTGCATTTTGTTATTTTTTTTTTCTTTGAGAATAAGCCATTATGGATGATGAGTCAAATTCAAAAAAACTTGCAATATATTCCTTACTTATTTTGATATATATATATATACACACACACATACTAATTTAACCTGTAATTTTAAAACATGGCACACAATTTCTCAGATGTTGTTTGTTTAGAAATTTTTTTCTTTTTCATTTATGTAATTCTTTAGTATCTTGTGGAATTTGATATATATTTCAGTTGTATTCATTTTCGTGGTAGTAGTCATTATCGCTTGATAAGTTTGTCATGAAAAATAGTTTTACTGACAAACATATCACTAATGACAAAGATACATGAAATAAAATATCTATTCATACAAGTTTTGATTAAATAACTTAAGGGAAATAGTTGAGACTATATGACTTTTTGTGTGCAGATAAATAGATTTATTTAATCGTTTAATACATAACTTAAAGGGCCTTAAAAGAAACACATAACTCAAAGGAAAATGATAAAAGAGTACACGCTGTATTTTTTTTATTAAGATCTAAAAAATTCAAGGAGTATAAGTTTTACTTTACTGTTTTTCTTTAATAATAAGTTTTATTGTATAAGAACCTACTTTTAATTCCTGAATCCTCAATTGAAATGAAATTTTTTAAGGTTATCTTTTATGTCTCTCATTCAAATTTTGTTTTGAATGTGTGTCTCCATACTTTCCGCTTACTCTAAGCTGTCTTTTTTGCAGCCTTGATATCAAAGAGTCAGACCAAGGTAAATCTTATTATAAGTAAATTATAAAAATATAGCTCTCAAAATGTTTTTTATAGAAAAAAGGGAGAAGATTTTCAGGATTTTATGCTCCAAAAACAATTACTGCAAAAAAATTGCAAAAATTTCATCTTGCAATAATCTAACCATCCTCGAACACTTAGGGGTAAATTTAATTTTTATATTTGTGAATAAGATTCTTTTTCAGTTACATTCTAAAAATTATAATTTTCTTCAATAAAATAAATATTAATTGCTAATGCGTGCGAGAATCAATATGTGTTAATCAGGCAGATCGCGAAATTGAAGAATTTCATAGGTTACAACCATAAACTCTTCGAAGAAATGAGGAGTACAATTCTCAAGATTTTTTAGTAATATATATACATATATGTATATATTTAATTCCAAAATTTTATATATTTCAACTATATACTATTTCATTCAGGAGAGGTTTTGTAGAGGATTAAATTTAAGTGCAGGCCTCCTATAAAGTGTAAGGAATATGGCTACACAAGTACAAGTTCTCGACATAAGGTAGTCATGTGTACTTTTCTTTTACAATTCAATTTATAATTTTATAAAGTGTGTTTTTATGTAATTTAATGATATAAATATAGGAGATCACCGGTAACATTGGCGACGATCATTTTATTGAGAGTTACAAGGGAAATCCTAACAACTGAAGGTAAGTTTTTTTATAATAAATATATGTGTCACACTTTCTTATAAAAATTCTTGTTATTCTAATTTTTTTTGGTGAAAATAGAAACTTTAGATATCACAAGACTTACAAAAGAGACAATCACAGTGTGTTGACTTACAAAAGAGACAATCACAGTGTGTTGGAAAGAGATCAGCCAAATATTCTAGATTTGATTTTTTTTTCATTTTTGTATTTAATTAGTAATATTTTTTTATGTACAAATTTATTTAGTAATTTTTTGATTTTTTTCCTTTATGTATTTCTACTGTATTTGTGAAATTTGATACATTTTTCCAATTGTATTCATTTTGGTGGTAGTAGTCATTATTGCTCGACTAGTTTGTCATAGAACACATCTTTATTGACAAACATGTCACTACACAAGTTCATTACACATATTTATTATGTGTGACCGTGTCTCCAATGGTCTGGATTCTACACAAGTATGGAAGTAAAATTGCCAGTTATTCTCATTCAACTGTCCTAAGCGTTAAACGATAAGGAATGGAAAAATAAAGTTCTATTATTAACAATTGGATCATAAAAAGGGTGTTGGGAATGAATGGGTCTAAAATATTCATCAACAAGAAAAGACGACAAAGAAATAAAATCAAAATGATAGTCTAGAGATGAGAGGAAACGGCATCTGTTTGAAGAAGAGTAACAAGCTTCGTTAATTTAAGTCGTTCATTTTAAGAACCACTCAAGAGCCATCATATTGAACGAGATCGCGTGGTCCAAGTAAAGTTGGGTCAAAGGCGATCTCGGTTAAAAAAATGCAGCGCATATGAATAGTTAAAGTTGTTAATCATAATTCTCCATCTAGTAAAATGATGGTAAACCTTGAACAATGAGGATTTCGGAGTCAATGATTTGGTTAGTGTCTTAGTGTTTTTCTTATTAATATTTTGTGCCTACATGTCTGTAGGGCGAGAGCACAATTATTAACATCTTTTAGATGTAATTTTCGCACTGGAAATAAAACACGATAAATCTTGTACTTGTTATTTTGTTATGCTCATTTGTAGATTATTTTTGTTGTTGCTGTTCCATATCACGCCAAGAGCGAGACAAAGAAGACATGTTCAAAAATTTGAAAGCGTCTCAACCTAGTTGAAGCACATTACAACATGTTGGTAATTATATTGCATTACATGTTATGAAGCATATTCCTGAGTTTTATTAAACTTTTTTTTCTATAAATTTTATGTTAATGAATACAATTATTTTATTTATTCAACAATCAATATTTTGTACTCCAATAATTTGATGCAGTAGATTCTCTTTTAATCCAAGACTCCAATAATTTGATGCAATGTATTCTTTTTTAATGCAAGACTCCAAATTAATTTAATGTAGTAGATTATGTTTTAAAAATTGCTCTAACTAGACCAATTTAAACATTGCAATTGCATTTTGTTAATTTTTCTTATTTTTGTTTGAGAATTAGCCATCATGGATGATGTGCCAAATTCAATAAAACGTACGTTATATCCCTGACTTATTCAATGAATTGGCCTTGATTCACAAACGCGTTTTGAAAAAGTCCAACCTTTTGTAAAACTTTCTTAAATTGCCTTTTTGATGACGTGTATATATATATTATTACGTTAAGGCCCTTTTTTAATCAACCGGTTTTTTTTTTTTTTTAATTCAAAATTTGGATTATAATTTAAGTGCAAATGTCCTAGCAAGTGCAAAGAACATGGCTACACAAGTATAAGTTCCCGACATAAGGTATTCATTTGTCCTTTCCTTTTACAATTCAATTGTTAATTTTATAAAGTGCGTTTTTATGTAACGTAATGATATAAATATAGGAGATCGCCGGTAACATTGGCGGCAGCCATTTTATTGAGAGTTACAAGGGAAATCCTAACAACTGAAGGTAAGTTTTTTTTAATAAATATATGTGTCACGCTTTCTTATAAAAATTCTTGTTATTCTACTTTTTTTTGGTGAAAATAAAAATTTTAGATATCACATGAGTTACAAAAGAGACAATCACAGGGTGTTGGAAAGAGACAGCAAAATATTGTAGATTTGATTTTTTTTCATTTTTGTATTTTTTTAGTAATATTTTTTGATGTACAAATTTATTTAGTAATGTTTTGATTTTTTTCATTTATGTATTTCTACTATATGTTTTTGAAATTTGATACATTTTTCCAATTGTATTTATTTTGGTGGTAGTAGTCATTATTGCTCGACAAGTTTGTCATGGAACACATTTTTATTGACAAACATGTCATTACACAAATTCATTACACATTTTTTCTGTGTTATTTGTCTCCAATGGTCAGGATTCTACACAAGTATGTAAGTAAAATTGCCAATTATTCTCATTCAACTGTCCTAAGCGTTAAACGACAATGAATGGAAAAAGAAAGTTTTGTTCTTAACAATTGGATCACAAAAAGGGTGTTAAGAATGAAGGGGTCTATAATATTCATCATTAAGAAACGACGACAATGAAATAAAATGAAAACGATAATCTAGAGATGAAAGGAAACGACATCTGTTTGAAGAAGAGCAACAAGCTTTGTTAATTGAAGTCGTTCGTTTTAAGCACCACTAAAGAGCCATCAGATTGAACGAAATCACATGGTCCAAGTAAAGTTGGATCAAAGGTAACCTGAGTTAAAAAAATACAGCGCATATGAATAATTAAAGTTGCTAATCATAATTCTTCATCTAGTAAAATGGTGGTAAACCTTGAACAATGAAGGTTTTGGAGTCAATGATTTGGTTATTGTCTTAGTTTTTTTCTGATAAATATTTTGTGCCTAAATGTCTGTAGGGCGAGAGCCAGATTATTAACATCTTTAAGATGTAATTTTCGCATTGGAAATAATCCACGATAAATCTTGTACCTGTTATTTTGTTGTGCTCATTGGTAGATTATTTTCGTCGTTGCTGTTTCATATCACGCCAAGACCGAGACGAAGAAGACATGTTCAAAAATTTGAAAGCGTGTCAAACTAGTTCAAGCACAGTACAACATGTTGGTCATTATACTGCATTACAAGTTATGAAGCATATTCCTGAGTTTTATTAAACGTGTTTTTCTATCAATTTTATGTTAATGAATATAATTCTTTTATCTATGCAACAATATAATTTTGTATATATGCAAGACTCCAATAATTTGATGCAGTAAATTCTTTTTTAATGCAAGACTCAAATAATTTGATGTAGTATATTCTTTTTTTTAATGCAAGACTCCAAATTAAATTGATGCAGTAGATTCTTTTTTAAACATTGCTCTAACTAAGCCCATTTAAACATAGTAATTGCATTTTTTTAAAGAATAAGCCATTATAGATGATGAGTCAAATTCAAAAAAACTTAGCGTTATATTCGTTACTTATTTTGATATATATATATATATATATACACACATTAATTTAACCAGTAATTTTATAACATGACACATAATTTTATAACCAGTAACGCAAACGAGAACGTAATATAACGAGACACCAATGTCTTCCAAATCACCCAATTGAAGAAGAAGAACCATTAGTCGTACACGATCTTCGAAGCGATTCTTAACAGTTACGTTTGTCCCAAATTTATTGAAAACTGGTTCTTGAAAGTCTTATATTTTTCTTTCTTATGATCACGAGTTTAAGCTTTACATGTAAGAACCTATTTTTCTCTCATTCTAATCATTTCTTATGTTGTGAATAAATAACTTCTTGTTTAGTTGCATTTTTGTTCTTCTCATTTATGTAAATTTTAGTATGTGAAATTTAACATTTTTTTTAATTGTATTCATTTTGGTGGTAGTAGTAATTATGGCTTGACATGTTTGTCATGGAAACACTTTTATTGACAAACACGCGAATTCATGACAGATGTACATGAAATTTGGTTCTTGAAATTCGTATTTTTTTTTCTTTCTTACGATCACGAGTATAAACTTTATCTGTAAGAACCTATTTTTAATTGACATATTTTTTCTTGTTTTCTCTCATTCGAATAATTTCAGATGTTATCGATAAATAACTTCTTGTTTAGTATTTTTTTTTTATTTTTCATTTATATAATTCTTTAGTATCTTGTGAAATTTGATATATTTTTTCAGTTGTATTCATTTTCGTGGTAGTAGTCATTATCGCTTGACAAGTTTGTCATGAAAAATATTTTTACTGACAAACATGTCACTAATGACAAAGATACATGTAATAAAATATCTATTCATACAACTTTTGATTAAATAACTTAAGGGAAGTAGTTGAGACTATATGATTTTGTGTGTGCAGATAAATAGAGTTATTTAATCGTTTATTACATAACTTAAAGGGCCTTAAAAGAAATACATAATTGAAAGGAAAATGATAAAAGAGTACATACGCAGTAATTTAAGGGAAGTAGTTGAGACTATTTTTGTTGTTGTTGAAAATAGAAATTTCACATATCACAGTAGTCACAAAATAGACAATCACAGAGTGTTGGAAAGAGATCAGCCAAATATTCTAGATTTGATTTTTTTTTCGTTTTTGTATTTCTTTAGTAATATTTTTTGATGTATCAATTTATTTAGAAATTTTTTTAATTTTTTTCATTTCTGTATTTCTACTATATGTTTGTGAAATTTGATACATTTTTTTTTTCAGCTGTAATCATTTTGGTAGTAGTAGTCATTATTGCTTGACAAATTTGTCATGGAAAACATTTTTATTGACATACATGTCATTATTATCATTTTCGTTGAACCAATGTTTAAAATACCGACGGTTATCGTCGATTTATAGCTAAAATATCGCCAATATCCTGTTCTAGGTAAAAAATCAAAACTTATCGTTAATGTTTTATGTTTATTGTTTATATTTTCGTTTATTTGCGATAAAGTCAATTGTTATAAAATTCAAAATATCACCCATTTTTTTCATTTTACCGTCCCTCTATGTGCGATTTTAATACAATACCAGCGAGATTTGAACGCCATATCCACCCAATCAACAATACTTGAAGAACACTGTAAAATGATAATAATGATGAATACTCGTGGGCTTCTCTTAAAGCCATTACCAGATGCATGAATCAAAAGCAAGTACAATGATTACAAGACGAGAGTCAGTAACAAAGTCAAAAGCACAAAATTGAGAACCGAATTAGCTTGCCCTAGAACCGAAAATTGTACCCAAGGCTTATCTTAGTTGCAGACAACAAGATAAAGAACATTAATTCATATCAATAGCGAGGAAGAAGATATCTGTGCTTCTAGAAATTTTAATATGTTCAACGTAGCCGAGCCCAGCCCAGCCCAGAGTGCTAATGTGCCTAACCCAAATTTATGATTGAAATATTTATAACTTTTTCTAAAATGAAAAAATATTATAACTTTGTTAACTAAATTACCATACACATTTATGCGTTAATCGCTTAAAGTGAAATTGCATAGATTTAGTGTCAGAGTTAAATTATGTATTTGGTATTATATTTTCTTACTTATATGATTGTGGATTTTTTAAAAATATATGGTATATGGTATTTGTCGGTATACTTCTTGGTAATCGATATAGTTTCGATAATTTGTCAGTATAATTTATAGTCTGTAAGAATATTTTTATAAAATGCACATCGGTATACCCGTCGATACACGTTTTGAAATACAACTATAAAAAGATAATTAAAATTAAAGTTAATGTACAAAATAAAAAATGTAAGAGAGAGAAATAAAAACTAAAAACAAAAGTGTAACTACATTGTAGTTTTAGTTTTTTAATTAAAGTTTTCAAACTTTACTTTTTAGGTTTTACCAATAGAAATTTTAACAAACATTTAAATAAGATATAATTTTTTTTTAAAAAAAAGCTAACCTTAATAAACTTAACCAAACACTTCCATTGTTTGATAAAATATTTTTGTTAAAAGCTAAAAAATAATTTTAATTTTTTTAACTATATACCTTAAAAATTCAGTATCATGACTGTGTTTAGCGTAGCTTTTATTTTTAGTTAGTATTTCTCTCTCATACTTTTATTTTATTTTTCTTATATTTTTATTTTTAATTATTCTCTCGTGTTTTAATCAAATAAATTTGATGACATCACAAAAATTTATAATGTAGTTTGCAATATGTAATATCTATTTAAATATAATTTTATATATCTAAAAATATATTATCATTAATAATGATATTTTATATAAATAATAATTATTTATAAATATGAGAATTTTAAAACGCCACCTTATTATTTATCTTTTCCCCTGAAAAGGTATTATTGCTTGCCACACAAAATTTTTGAAAAGAGATTTACCTTAAATTAATTTTTTTAAATGTTCAATCTACCTCTTTTTTCTCACGTATATTAAAAGAAAAAAAAATTATTGTTTTGGACAGAGAGAAAACGGGAGGGAAGGTCGACAATTATTTTAATAAACCGGGAGAAAAAAAGGAAGAGAATTGAAATTGTTAAAAAAATTCAAGGGTAAATCATATTTAACTGTTTTTTAGTGGCAAACTAGAAAAAAATGCAATGGTGAAAGTGGTGTTTTGAGAAATTTCTCTATAGATACATATTTTATCAACACGTTACAACTCAACGGTAGTAAGTTTGGATCCTCTCTTTTTCTATGTGACCATGTCTCCAGTGGACAGGATGCTACACAAGTATGAAAGTAATATTGCTAATTATTCTCATTAACGAAAAAAAGTTGTGCTCTTAACAAATGGATCATAAAAATGAAAAAGGTGTTGGGAATGAAGGGGTCTAAAATATTCATCGACAAGAAACGACGACAATGAAATAAAGTGAAAAAGGTAGTCTAGAGATGAGAGGAAACGACATATGGTTGGCGAAGAGCAACAAGCTTCGTTAATTTAAGTCGTTCATTTTAAGCACCACTCATGAGCCATCATATTGAACGAGATCGCGTGGTCCAAGTAAAGCTGGGTCAAAGACGATCTCGATTAAAAAAAATGCAGCGCATATGTATAGTTAAAGTTGCTAATCATAATTCTCCATCTAGTAAAATGATGGTAAACCTTGAACAATGGGGATTTCGGAGTTAATGATTTGGTTATTGTCTTAGTGTTTTCTTATTAACATCTTTCATATGTGATTTTCGCATTGGAAATAAACCACGATAAATCTTGTACTTGTTATTTTGTTGTGCGCATTTGTAGATTATTTTTGTTGTTGCTGTTCCATATCACGCCAAGAGCGAGACGAAGAAGACATTTTCAAAAATTTGAAACCGTCTCAAACTAGTTCAAGCACACTACAACATGTTGGTAATTATACTGCATTACATGTCATCATGCATACTCCTGAGTTTTATTGAACGTGTTTTCTATAAATTTTATCTTAATAAATACAATTCTTTTATCTATGCAATAGTCAATATTTTGTATCTATGCAAGACTCCAATAATTTGATGCAGTAGATTCTTTTTTTTATGTAAGACTCCAAATTAATTTGATGTAGTAGATTCTTTTTTAGGAATTGCTCTAAGCCAATTTAATTATTGCAATTGCATTTTGTTATTTTTCTTTCTTTTCCTTGAGAATTAGCTATTATGGATGATGTGTCAAATTAAAAAAAACTTGCGTTGAATCCGTTACTTTTTGTCTGACATGTAATCTTTTTTGGTCTATCAGTGTTAAAATTTCTTACAACTTTTTGAGGAGTTATACAACGAGTCCACAGTAAATTCGTGCCTATACGCAATAATCAAACTTGTCCATGATTATGATGAAATCACGTATCACTTCATTGGTGGGACAATCATTGTTGAAGGTGTTTTTATAGTTAGAAAGGTAAACAGCGACGACAACTCTACCAGTACGTAACTAAATTTATTACTTTATGTGAAGCTTCTAAACATTGGATCGCTAATATGAACAGATTAGGATAAATCAAATAACGAATATAAAGGGAAGGAGGTTTACTCTTGATTTGCACTATCCAAGTTGAAGATGAAACCGGGGAGGATATTTTAAGTTTTAGCATCATTATATTATTATCTTATCAAACTACCAAGTATATAGATGCTTCAAGTGAATTCGTAATAACTGATCGCGGTAGTGTTGAACAAGTCTTATAAGTTGTCAGTGTTGTTCCATTAGTTAGTTCTTTGTATTGTAGTGGAGAGAAAAGAAAAACTTAAAAAGAAAAAAAGAAAAGAGAGTCCAAGCGACAATTGTTCTCCGGTGTTATTGATTCTTATGTAATGAACAAGATGAAGATAGAGATTCGAGGGAAAAAAAGTTCTTATATTGATGAGCTCAATCGAGTTTTTAAGGATTCAAAAAGTCCATTATATGTCACTGTAATTGAAGAAATGGCGAGTCGTTTTATTAACTAAGCTAATAGCATAAACGACAACAAACTCATAAAGATGGACTAAAAAACTGTTGAAGTTTTTCTTGATCATCAAATGAGCCAAGCCGGAGAAGCTAGAGGCTTTGCAAAAGATGTCCGCAAATTGATTTTGGGTTCGGTTTGGGAGAAGCTTGACTGATCCTCGTTGTATGTGATCATAGAAAAAGTGCATATCGATCTCGATATGCTTTGTTTGCTAATGGAAATAGGGTTGTTAGCAATATGAATTGCAGCTTGGTTGTTATTGTAAACGACCGCCGAACTGTTCTGTTTAATCTGAAAATCCTTGAGCAGCTGATGCATCCAGATCTGACTACTACGGCTAATGACCAGTATTAAAATTCAGTAGAACGCTTGGAAATCATAGTCTGTTTCTTTAATTTGCACGATACTAATGAGTCCCTATAAAAAACACAAAAAACAGTTACTAAACGTCTAAAATCAGTACAGATACCCTTATCGGCGTTTGAGAAAGCACGCATTTGAGTTGTAGGTTGTGAAGAATAGCTTTAACATAACGTACTAAACGATGAACTGATTTTAAATGTGTAATTCCAGGAGCTTGAACAAGCTGACGTAATGTATTAACAACAAATGTAATATCACGACGCGTTATTGTCAAGTAAAGTAATTTACTAATTAATCTCATATAATTATTAGTACAATCTGTAAGAACTTCACCATCAAATGTTGCAAAACTAATTTTGAATTCATTGGTGTTCTAACACGTGTTGAATTTAGAAAGTCATGTTCATCTAAAATGTTTAAAGCATAGTGTCTCTAGTTAAGTATAATTTATATTTTTGATCTAGCTTCAAGTCTTAAAAATATTTAAGAAACCCCTAAATCTTTCAATCTACATAAAGTAAAATGACAATAAAATAAATTAAAGTACCACAAGTGTACATGAAATAATCGCACATGGATTGAACAAAATTTGCTTTTGTAACAGATTTTGTAAACTTGATATTCCATTGGCCCGAGACTTGTTTCAATCCATAAATAGACTTATGAAGTTTACAAGCATACTTAGATTGATCAGTTGTTAACACCCCCTGAATTGGATAGCGTAAAGGTTACTTCATATAAACTTCCTCATATAGATCTCCATTTAAGAATGCATTGTTGATATCATGTTGTCATAAAAACCAGTTTTGTGACGCAGTTAGGCGAAGTAAACATTATATAGAAACTAACTTAGCACCGGTGAAAATGTGTAAGTAAAATCTCTTTGCAAATAGTCTTGCTTTATGTCTAGCCAAAGTACCATTTGAATAAAATTTATTAATAAAAATTCATCGACAACCAAATTGCAACTTTATTAATACGTAGAGGTAAAATAGACCAAGTATTGCTCCTATGCATAGCCTCAATTTCCTCATTCATTACAGATCTCCATTCAAGACTTTTAATAACTTCACCATAATAATTTGGTGGATAATTTATTGACGCAGAGCAAATGAAAATCTTAAAAGAAGTGAATAACTGATTATAAAAAAATCTCAACGTATGTTTTAATGATTATTTGTCAACTGTGTTGACAATACTTTGATAATCAGTCAAATATTTTGGAGGAACAGATTTCTTAGTTGTTTTTCTAGCAGTTTGAGTAGGGTTAGTAGTCTGTAATGGTTCTATGGATTCTGTATGTTTATCAATGTGAATAGGCTGTGAACATGAATAATTAGCAGAAGAAGGAGATAGAAATAGGTTCATTAATATGTGTAGATGAAATCTCTGGAATAGAATTTATTGGTTTTGAAATAAAGTTAAAATTTTACTCGATATGTTAAAATATAGTCTGTCCAATAAAATAAAGTTAAATTTTGATAATAAGGTAGGTAGCAGTCAAAATGCAGTCTGTCCAATAAGTAATATGAATATTTGATTGAAACAAAAGTGATCTTGCAACATTTAACAAAACAAATGTTGATGTTTTCTTTCAGCAACTGAATTTTGATTTGGACTCTCATAATAATAGTGGAGAGAAAAGAAAAATTAAAAGCAAAAAATAAAAGAGAGTCCAAGAGACAATTGTTCTCCGGTGTTGTTGATTCTTGTGAACTGAACAAGATGAAGATATAGATTCTAGGGAAACAAAGTTCTTTGATTAGTGAGCTCAATCGAGCTTTTAAAGATTCACAGAATCCGTTACATGTCACTTTCATTGAAGAAATGACAAGTCGTTTTACTAACTAAACTAATACCATAAACAAAAATAAACTGATGAAATAGAAACGACATTAAACTAATCCTAATAGGTATTATAGATTAATTGGAAATTTTCTTTAATTTTTGTAATTGATCCTAAGTACGTTTCTTAGTCAAGAAGTGTATATGTGAGTGCAAATCCTATGTTCCTTGGAGTTCACGAATATTTGGGTCATTACAGCTGATCTTCGCAATCAAGAAGTGTACATTGTAGTTTGGCCAAAATTATTTCCAATATGTCTTACATTATGTTCTTAACATCTTGTCTTACATTATGTTCATAGTTTTCCGAAAGTTAGATTTATTTATTTTTACACCGTATTTGAGTATGAATTTTTTTGAGTATTTTGAGCGAGACATCTTTTGTTTTTAAGTATATGGTTTAATTCTATATTTTTTTTTCTTTTATTTTGCTATTTGTGCATGTGACATAATTATGTTTGTGTTCGTGTATCTAGATCACATAAAACTATTACTAATTAACCACTGAGTGACTGAAAGTAAATAGACTCCTGTTCAATGAGAGTTTTAAGCAAAATTTAAGGATTAGTGTTGAACTATTGAGATATGAAATATAGCTCATTCAAATTAAAATCACTTGAAATTCATTTCCCCCAGGAATATGTGAATTTCCAAATTGAATTATCAATTTGTCTCTTGTTTATTTTATAACTTTACTTATCCTATTACTATGGTAAGTCAAGATCATCTCCAATGGTGATGCATTTTGCATCAATATTTAGAGATCTCACTCCAACATTGATCTATAATTTGATGTATTCTCTATATTTGCATCTTATTTCAATAGTGGTGATCCAAATATAGATCACCACTATCCATAAATGTATAAACGTTTTTTAATAGGAAAACTTTTAATAATTCTATTATTGACCTTATTTGTATTTGTAGTTAAAATTTTGTCCCTTATGTATATATTTAATAAAATTATTTAAATTATTAATATATCTTTTAAAATACTTAAATTTAAATACAAATCATACATTAACAAACAATACTATAATTAACCAACAATACTTTCTTATACAAAAAAAAAAACCCACAATACTACATAGACAACTGAAATAAATATAACAAAGGTATTAAAAAAAACTACTACAATCAAACCATAATACACTACATAGACTATTGAAATAAAAATACCAAAGACAAAAAAAAAAAAGAAATTGCCATGTTTGATGCAATAGATCCAAATCTTATTCCATGTGTTTTTATACATAAATTTAAATCACATATACAAATTTGGTGATATGAAAAGAATAATTATTATGGGCAAATTTGTTAAATATAAAAGTAGTATAGGTTTAAAACTGTAATTTTAAGAAAATTCAAGTGAGAAAGAATATACTCAGAATATTCTTTAAAGAGATGTAAAATATAGATAAGGGAGTGAAAAAGACGGTTTACTTATGCAAAGATGCATTTAGATCAAAATTTTGCATCATGGTTGGAGATGCTCTAACGTCTTCAGAGATATCGACCACATAAAATAGGAGTTACTTATTTTACATCTATATATTTTATATTAATCAAGCTTAAAGCATATTTAATTTTATTTTCTTACATATTTAATTTAGAATTTCCTCAAATAAAAACATTTCTTAGACCTAGATTTAATTTTATTGTTTTCTTAACTGAAAACTCAACTTACTCGTTCTTATTGTCACCTCTGTTCCAGTCAACATTATCTAGAGCCTATATCTATACAGTTGCCCAAAAAAATGATAGCTCACAAATTATTATACTTAGGTAAAATGAGCTGGTGTGCATACCCCTTTTTCTATAACAAATTTAGCACTTAATACGAAAATTGGGAAAAGGAGTAAGTAAGCCCTCTGCAAATTCAAAGTTAAATTCTTAGTAATATATCGTCAAATAAATTAATCCAACAAGAAATTTATTTCCCTTCTATATTCAAATAAATTACATCACGTTTACTTTGAAAAGGAGATACATGCATTAACAATAGCATGTATATACTTCAATCCGAATCAGAACGTCCACCAAAGGTCCTACTGCTCTTAATTAAAATAACCTCATCAACCGCTATAATTTATCAGCAATTATATGCCTTAATGACGAGAGAAAATCGTTTCTCTTTTTTTTTTTTCCGCATTGTACATTTACACTTTTATTCCCCAGAAAAGAACCGGCTTTTAAAAACATGCTTAAGTATTCTGTTTGTTGGCTTTCTATTCCTTATTCCGTTTATGATGAATTTTAATTTCTTCTTTTATTCGATTTCGTGCACAGTTTATTCCATCAGAATTTATGAGAGATCTGAGATCCATCTTTTATTAAATGTTCCTACCGGACAACGAAGACCATTCTGTGTTTACGTTGACTTATCTTTCTACTTGTTGAAACTTGAAACATAAACAGCCACAATTAATTTAAGATTGATTAACTTTCTTTTTTAATTATTAGTATGCATATACGTGGAAAAAAACCGTTCCACCTAAAAATAAATATTAGTTCCGAAGCACATTATGTGAGTCGTGACACTTAATATTTTGACAAATACTGATTATTATACATGTATTTAAGATGAATTATGAATTTGTACACATTTGAAGGGGAGGCCCAAATATATAGCAAGACTCAGAGACGCACGCTCCAAGTCATTACATACACAGAAGAAAATATATATACATCATCATCATCTGAAGATAAAAGTTCACTTAGAGCTAGATTCAGAAGCTCAAATATGAAACTACTACACTTTGTTTTACTATTGTTGATTGTAGCAAATCATTCTGCAGTGTATTCCTTACCCTACAGTAGACACAATGAGCTATGGAACTTCAGAAAGAAACTTGACGAAAGAAAATACAGGGCAGACTTTAAATCTCAGCTCCCAAACGTAACAAGAGTAAGTCCCATTACATTTTTCTTTGTAAATAAAAGTAAAATATCTATGTATTAAAAAACTGGAAAGTTACGTAAATCACATTTTACATAGCGAATATGTACACGACACTTCAGCTTTGCAGTCAAATATCTCACATGCTCATAAGTACTATATATATATATATATATATATATATATATATATATATATATATATATTCACGAGGTATGATATAAGAATAAGTCCGGCCCAAAGGAGGGGCGAGAGGGGTGGCGGCCCAAGGAAGACCTTCGTTTTGGAATAAATTAAAAACTTTGTGTAAAGTGTGAGTCAAATTCATGACCTCTTAATTGAAAATCGTGCGTTATTACCACTAAATTATCGTAACTACAACTTTCATTTTAACTATACAAAAAAGCTTTATATTTTCTCTTGCCCAAATCCTTCAATTTGCTTTAAATTATATAAAAAAACCTTTATTTTTTTCTCGTAGAAGTCTCTAATTTGCTTGAGCCGCCTCTCTATAGAAACCTCCCATGAACTTCCAACTAATGTGGAATGATTTTTAGTAAACACTTTTGTTTTTTCAGAGTGGAAGAGTGTTTTATCCGATTGGTTATGGAGCAGATCCAAGTGGGAGAGTTGATAGTAGTATAGCCATACAAAAGGCAATTGAGGAAGCGTTTGAAGTTAAAAATGGAGCGGAATTGCTTCCCGGAATTAATGATTTGGGAGGAGTAATCATTGATTTGCAAGGTGGAGACTACAGTATACACCAGCCTATTCAAATTCCTCCCAATCTAGGCAATCTTGTGGTCAGTCTCACTCCCTTACTACAATATACTAAAACTGTGCAATTCTTATAAAGGATATTGTATATTACTAGGCAATCTTGTGGTCAGCCTTATATAAGTTTGCTATTTTGGATATATTTAACGTTTTATAAAACTCGTGTAAATGGTCATGCGCTTATGTGTTATGTCACTTTATATCGTTATTGTACAATGTAAATTGGACATTTACACAAGTTTTAGGAAACGTTAGACATTTTCAAAATAAATTAGTAAACTAGTGTCATTTCGTCGAAATTTTGTTCTTACAATTAGTCCCTTTCCACTATATTTGAGGCTTAGAGATTAACTTCAAATAGGGAGCTAAATTTAATTTTCCAGTATGGGTTCATACTTGTAATGTGTTTAAATTATTATAATGAGATGTGGACAATCTAATCCTATGTAGCTTAGATTTGGCATAATAGCCCAAGAGACAAAATAGTCGGAAATTTAAAATTTTGAAAAGCTGTGCTTCACCACGTACAACAACATAAGACATAGCCAGCTCAACTTAGTTTTCAGTTAGCAATAGTCCAAATTTAAGTTATTTTTAGTTACAAGTTTAAGTTAGGGCATCTCTAACTTATAGCATTAAATTTAGTGTTAATTTAGAACTAAATTTGATGTTAAAGTGTTTTCATCTCCAAGCATAAAACCAAATTTCACACGTACTATTCATCATTATTATATTATTAAATTTGTATAATCACATATATTTTAATAATTAATTATCATATTTTATTTTTTAATTAAGTGATAAAAATAATTTATTCCACAAAAGCCAAACTAAATTAAAAAATAAAATTACATTACTAAAAAAACAACACAAAAAACTATACATTTGAAAAATAAATTACATCAAACTAATTATCGGAATTAACATATTCAATATAAATTACATCAAAATAAATATTAAGTGTGTTTAATTTTAATTTTGGTGTGTTTAAATTTTTAATGTTTAAATGAAGTTTATTTTTATGTGCTTTTTGTAATCAATTTCAAAATTTTGGTGTAAATATATAGGGTTTAATGTAATACTAAATATAAAAGGATTTGAAAAAACTTGCCGTGTAAACAGTGCATGCCAACTATGGCATGGTGTGTGAACAAATAACACACCTACTATGACATGGTTCATAACAACAAATTTGGTATGAAAAATACAATATGGTTGGAGGTATTTTTCACACTAAATATGATGTTTTGTCGTTGCATTGGAGATGGCCTTATAAGCTCAACAATTAGATGAAAATCACCTTATTCATTCAATCCACTTGAATCAAGATCCTTGATCAACACAAATCTCTCTCTCTCTCTCTCTCTCTCTCTCTCTCTCTCTCTCTCTCTCTCTCTCTCTCCCCTTGATTCTTCTTTTGGTACCAGAGTAATCAACTAACGTCAATGGAGTTTTCGGAAAGTCACTTTCTGACTGTTACTCACCTTGTTCCGAGGATGCTCAAGGTTGATCGAGGAAATTTCAACTTCTGGAGGTCACAAGAGCTGGATGCGATTCTCGTACACAATCTCGAAAGTTTTTCAATGGAGCCAGGTTAGCACCACAACGGTTTCTTTAAGTTGAAGAAAGATCGAAGAAAAAATCAGGAGAAAGGGTCACGATCGTTTGAACTAAACCCAATCTTTATATAGATACGCACATATCAAGCCATTATGCTGTGGAAAATTTCTTCAATCTCTGAATCCATATCCGTTGTGTTTTAAGATGCCAAAATTCATCAAAGATTTGGTATGTCTTGTATCAGTTGTTCTCGGGAAGCTCGAAAGGTAAGATGGCTACAATTTCAAATTCAACTGCACTATCAAGAAAGACTCATTGAACATTAGCGAGTATGTGATGAAGATCAGGTCATCGGACTTCACCGTTATTGGTTAGCCGATGAGCAGTGATGAAGTTTTGATGTATGTCATCGGCAGACTTGATTATGAATGTAGCTCCGTATAGCGATTCTCACAACGAGACTTGTGTATGTTGCTATATTTAAAGCTCACTTTCTAGTGCAATGTCATAAAAACTCAACATGATAAAAAGAACTCCATAATCAATCTTGATTTGACTCACTCTTCTGGAAAACTTCGTTGTAAATTGGTTAAGAGGACGTGGACCACAACATACAAGAGGTCGTGGAAATCGTTGAAACGGACACCGTGGTCGTTGTGGTTATCGTCTTGTATTCCAAATCTGTACAAGAACAAATCATCTCGCTTCAACTTTCTGGTTCAGGTTCTATCAAAACTATCAAGCTCAATCTAAATCTAATTCAAACCATAAAATTATTAGCCAATCGTCAACAATTTTAATTGCAACTGTAAATCTATTACTTGTGCCCAAACTTATAGACAATCTTGTCAGTGTAGCCATAATAACAAGAGATTATAATGTTGTTGTTGAATTTGACTCAAATAATTGTTGCAAAATGGACATGACAACGAGGTATGTCCTTCTAACAAGGGAGCTCAAGGATAACCTCTGTAAGCTAGACGTGTCCAAGTTAAAGGTTGATGTTCAATCATCATTTAGTTTCAATAAAAATTTCTGGTTTTTTATATAAAAGACTAAGACATTCATGTGAAAAACCCATGTCTTTGGTGTTAAAGCAGTATAGTATACAAAATGTTAATATCATCAAACTGAATTTTTGTAATTCGTGAAAACTTGGAAATTCAAAAAGTTTAGTACATAAAAAAATTGGCTTTTCTTGTGAAAGAATCATTTGATATTGTGTTCGCTGACTTGTTGGGGCCATCTCCAATCAGCACACCTAAATGAGATATATATTAATTGCCTTCGGTGATGATCTTTACTTTGGCATGCCTCTCAAAATCAAATATAAAACAAAACAATATTCATTTTGTTCAAATCACGACTTGAAAGACTATTTAGTATACAATTAAAATGGTTACAGACCAATCAAGGAGGTGAATTCAGGTCATACCTCGTTACTTGCTATATTAGGAATTAACTTAGACATCTTTATCTTCATATTCACCCTCAAAACGGTAAAGTTGCATGCACAATTGACAAATTGTTGAAATTTGGCTTTAATTACTTGAAAAAGTCAAATTCCTCAAGATTTTTGGTGGTATGAATTCTAAAAAAACCTTATTGCTCAATAGATTGCATTCATCAACTGTAGACTTCAAGTCTCCATATGTAATGGCGTTTTAGGTTAGTTTTGATTCAAAGCTTCCGAAAGTCCACGATTGTGCTTGTTATCAACATGTGCGCTCATATAACAATAATAAATTATACTATATACCACAAATGTGTACTTTCATTGGATATAATGATCATCATAAAGTATATAAATGCCTCATCCATCTGACTGAGTTTACATTGACAAGAGGGAGGTTTTTAATGAAAGTCAATTCCTATCCAACATGCTAAACATTCTCACAAACACATTGCCGTTATAAATCAAATATATGAATACTCAATCCATTATTACAAGTCTGTAACAATAGTCTCATCCCAATCCCTCATTATCTAAACATGCAAAACAAAATGAAGATGTCTGCACAATAGCTGATACAAAGATCACAAAACCTACGCACTTAGTCACACGACATAACCTAGAACCAAACACATCTCATCCATCACCATGTGAATTTTTCAACTCTACGGTTCCTACCATGTTCTAGTGTGCTTCACACCCACATCATCAAATGAAAACTTGTGCTCGGGTGGCTACCTTCAAGCCAAAATCATGTATAACTCGACTGTCACTCTTCACACATGTGAACGTTGTTGAAGCATTCAACACCATGGCATAATTAAGTGACCCAAAATGGACTAGAGCTATGCAAGATGAAATCCAGAATCTGCAACAATGAGACATGGGATTTAGTACCTATGTGATCCACATGATGCTCCTATAGTGGAAAACCAGTGGGTATTCAGAGTGAACTACACACCTGATGGATCCGTTAACCTCTTCAAGGCATGTCAAGTTGCCAAATTTTTTTAACAGACGAAGAGATTATACTGCTATACGACATTAAGTCATATAATAAAACAAGTATGCCTTTGACTTACTTGTCAAAGAAAATGTGGTTAATGGAAATTCTTACCTAACTATGATGATCTCCTTAAAGCCAATCATTGATGATGATGGATTTAAGCCAGTACGAATAAACCCCGCGAGAGTAACGTTGGAAGGCCTGCAAATGTGTACTTTGATATGTTAACGACACTTGTGATTATGTATTTTTGTTCAAACCCTCAACCAGATCGAGTCTTTGCGATGAAGACATACAACCACGACCAGCTCACATGTGTATTATGATAAGGTGTACACATCTAATTAGAGTCAGCCAACTCAACCTATTTTTAGTTAGCAACAGTCCTTTAGTGTATTAGCATGTGTTTTTGTATAAGTGAATGTTAGTTACAAGATTAAGTTATAACCTTCATAATTTATCGAAGTCATCATTCAATCAATTCAATTGAATCAAGATTCTTGATCAACACAAATCTCTCTCTCTTTCTCTCTCTATATATACATATATTCTTGATACTTCTATACAGAGCAGGCCATCTTCTGAAGTAGAACATGTTCGACCCCTCGCGCTCTCTGATGAACGTGATAACTTGACCTATCTCACTTTCTCAAGAGCTCCATAAAGCGGTGAAATTCCCTAGCTCGTCTTCGTCGTTTTCTATCAGGAAGGACCAAATCGATTTAGTTGTGGCGCTTCTGATTGAGTAGTTTTATGAGTCTCTTGGCTCTTTGTCTTTCTATTCTCTCGATAGTTCTAAGTTTAGGACTTTCCTTTTCGCGTAAGGCTTCTTATGACTTTAGGAAAAAATTCTCCAATATTACGGTCCAGGCCAAGTTTTACGAGGCTAAGGCTTAGTATTATGGGAGGATTGACGATCTTGTGATCTTTCAGTTCACCTTCATCGGCCGGGAGGAGACTGAGGTTAGGTTCACTTATTGTCGTCTATCGAAGGCGGGCTTTTTAGGAACATGTGGTCACTGGAGAGTAGGTCCCGTCTAAGCCCACGTATGAGATTCTCTAGACCGTAGTATCAAAGTTAGAGAGAGGGTCCCCTAAAGTAGAGTTCGCCGTAAGAATTTAGACAAATTAATTAATTGGAAATTCTTCAAATGCTAATGATATTTTAGTATTATTTTACACTACTATAGATGACTAAACTACCTAGCTTATTAAACTTGTACTATTTTAAACACTTACTTTGAATTAATACTTTATAGCAAAAATCTATTATTATATTGCACTGATCGAAGAAATAATGAAATTTATTTGTGGTCTTGTTGTTTTTTTTAAAGTTTATTTCACGTTGAGTAGTTATCTTTTTCTTTCAAAGATTGTTTAATGCTTCGATCTCTATAATCTCATTAAGTCGTCTACGGATTAAAAAAAATACAACATTTTATATAAATAATTTAAAACGAAAACTATTTTAGAATTGCTATATATTAACAACACTACCCTTGTAATTATCCAACAGAAACTATTAACAAATTTTTCTAATACAATTTTTCTAATAAGAATAGCTCTATTACAATTTTTGTAATACAATAATTAATTTGGTCCAATAGTAAGTAATAACTAGTTACACCAGAAGATGTGGTCAACGCAGTCAAAACTATGGGGGAAGATGTTGTCAATACCAAAGTTTAAACGGTCGAGTGCCGATAAATGGCCGGTAACTCAAAATCACGGAAATGCCGTTAGCCGAACGGAAATTCGACGGAAAAAATGTGGAAAACGGAAAAGAGAATGCCGATGGGATTGCCGTTCGCCGGTCGGAAATTCGACAAAAATAACGGAAATTCGACGAAAAAAAAATGTTGATGACATTTTTAGTTCAAAACATAAGTTTCATATATATATATATATATATATATATAAATAATTAAGATCACGTATGATTGAAACCAAATTTTTTTACATATAAATAAAATTTTACTAATTTCAAACATAACATTACATATAAAATTTATATATAATTCATACATGATTAACTTTTTATTTTTGCAAAAAAATTATAATAACTTCTATTTCATAAACAATCTTAAAAAAATCAAAATTTAAATGAACTACACTAAAGAGCTTAAATAATATAATAAAAATTAAATAATTTATACCTATATTAACGTTTCTAATCATCTAATAAATTTGAAGCAATTACATCACATATAAAATATCATTTCTAACAACTTTTATTTCATAAACACTTTACAAAGAAAATTAAAATTTGACATAATATAATCAAAGATTAAACTAAAATGCACTCTTCAACTAAAGAACTTAAATAATATAATCAAAGATTAAACAATTTTAACATAAATTAACGTTTTTCGATTTTCAAAAAAATCTGAAAAAATTACATCGTATCTATAACATCATTTCTAACAACTTTTATTTCATAAAAAATCTCTAAAAAAAAATAAAAATATGTAAAAAAATCTACCTTAAAATTTTTACGGAATTCCTTTAAATGGAAATTCCATATGGAATTCGCATGGAATTTCCAATGGGATTTCGGGAAAAAAATGTTGTTTTATAACTAAATATAAAGGGAAAATATCGAAATCCGGCAATGGGATTTCCATGGAATTTCGATGGAAATTCGTGGGCATAAAATGACGAAACGCTTATATAGGCTAAAAATGGCCGGTAAGTTCCGAAACACGGAATTTCGATGAAAATTCGTGGAAATTCGTCGGCCATTTAAACCTTGGTCAATACAATTAAAACTACACCGGTAGATCAAGTCAATCCATCGAGGTTTTTTAAAACCCTGATAGACACATGCACAACTTCTTTTAAGAAATTAGAATTAGTTGTTTAACCAATGATGCAGGCTTTTATAATTGTAATTATTTAATTAAAAACACTTGATTATAAATTTTATGAATGAAAAAACGCTTTATCAGCATTCAATGAACTACTAGTTTAATTAAGAACTGATTTTATGCTATTTTTTTTAATAAGTTAGTTTAACGAAAAATTAATAAGTAGTTGTAATTATAAACCTAACAATACATTAATAAGTATTGTGAAAGGATTATTAATCAAAGTTTTGTACATATAAGTACTAACAAAGAAGCTTAAGGGGAAATAAAGAAAATAAATTGAGGTTTTCTTGCGCTGGGGGAAAAATAATACTACGCTAAATAAACTATAAACTAAGACTCACATGGTCACAATATGCCGTACTTAGAAGTTAGAAGTACAGTTCCTCAAAAGAAAAAGAAGAAGAAGAAGTTAGAAGTACACATTCACTGTATTTTTCTCTTCGTTTATGTGTATAGTTGAGCGGAGGAACTCTTCGAGCATCAAAGACATTCCCAGGCGACCGTCATCTCATAGAACTCTTATCACCAAACTCCATCCACGCTCGAGAATCATCGCTCAACACAGAGCAAGGCTTCACTGGCGACGCTAAGTTCCAAAGCGGGGAATCAATATTCTACGAGGACATAACATTCCGAGACATCTTCTTTGATTCGAGCTTCAGAGGAGGAGGCATCTTCGTCCTCGACTCTGTCAGAGTTCGAATACAAGACTGCTTCTTTCTCCATTTCACGACTCAGGGCATAATCGTAAAAAACGGTCACGAGATGTTTGTCTCGAACTGTTTCCTGGGGCAGCGATCGACCATCGGAGGCGACGCCGATGAGAAGTACTTTGCGGGAACGGGGATCGATCTGCGGAGCAACGACAACGCGATCACGGACGTTGTCATTTTCTCCGCCGCCATTGGTCTAGTCTTGCGAGGCCAGGCTAATATTATAACTGGTCTTCACTGCTATAACAAAGCCACGGGTTTTGGCGGTATTGGAATCTTGTTGCCCAAGCATGGCGTTTCTCAGACCAGAATAGACAACTGTTACATGGACTTCACAGCCATAGTCATGGAAGACCCGGTTCAAGTCCACGTCACGAACGGGTTTTTCCTCGGTGACGCAAACGTTGTTCTGAAATCAATCGACGGTCGGGTTTCAGGGTTGAACATCGTGGCCAATATGTTTAGCGGTAGCGCTGCAAAGATGGTTCCAATTGTGAAACTGGATGGGGTATTTTCGAGCATCGACCAAGTTGCGATCGAAAGGAACAACGTGATCGGGATGAGCCTGAAATCGACGTCCGCCAAACTGACTGTGATTGGGAATAGTACGAAATGGATTGCTGATTTCTCGCACACTTTGGTGTTTCCGAATAGAATCGGTCATCTTCAGTATTCTTTTTACGTCCCTGAAGGATCTCTCAAGTTCACTTCTCATGCCGTGACCAATGTTTCCAATAATATAGTAATAGTGGAGAGCGAGAAAGCTGTAAACGGGGAACTTTATGTGGCTGTTGATCAACAGTGATGATTACTAGTTTTCCTCGTGTCATTGAATTTATTGTTATTTTATTTTCAACATCTACCGTATTATGTTAAAGTTAGTTATATATGTTTCGTTGACAAATATTGTTCCCTAAAATATATGCACTATTTTCGTACGTGAATGCATAGAGTCGTTGAGTTCATATATATCGTAAGACGAGCCAATCTCACGGATACTTTACTTGATCAAAACTTAACTATCTAACAATGAAAAAAACTCAAGAATACAAATGATGATTATTTACTAATTTACATAAAATAAATAAAAGAAGAAATAAATGTGGATGTAAAAGGTAATTGCAATGGCGTCGAAAAAGCTCTGCTATATGTTTGAGCTTTCTAGAATTACGCACGAGAGCATTTAATCAGTTATGTCATTATCCGATTTTTGTCTATCAATTTCAAAGCTCAAAAAGTACCACAAACATTACAAACCAAAAATGTATGCACGACTTCATATAATAACTATCTCTAGTTATTGAATGTACTACAGTGAACATAGCCCTTGTGCACGATTATTAACTCTTTTTCGAGCAACTAAACAATCATAAAACCCATGAATGAAGTCTTGAATCTCACACAAGCATTACACACAAAATTAATTCAAGCCATTGAGAAGATGAACAAGAAAAATACTCCAAGCAAATAAACATGATTCCATAGTCATAATTAAAATATAATGGGTCTTTAGCCAACTTAAACATAATTTTTTTGGATATAGCCAATCTTATGTAAACGTGAAGTAAATAGTCAACTTGCTCACCTGTCAGTTATTTACAAAACGTGTATCGTCCGAATTTAAACTTTTAATTTCGTTTTTAAAGTCAAAGTGTCCTACGATCCTCCGATTCGCTTCAGAGTCAAGCACCAGGCGTGTCATTGGGTGATGTCGGACAACGGCAAGACTTGGACAGAACTACATAAATCGGCTAAGCTCTATCAGACTGGAAAGGTGAGAGGGTTTACCAAGACCGGGCATGAGATACTTATGCTTGGTCGCCCTCGGAAAGAGCCCGGCTTGATCGCCTACAACGTTGTCCAGGGCAAGCGTCGACGTATTTGCCCAGACAAAACAATCTGCCCAGACAAAACAATAGCCGAAGTCACCTTATTCCTTACGTAGACAGTTTTGTTGCACTCTGAACCATGATTGTTTTCTTCAATGCTTAGGAACTTTTAGCTGTGTCGGTCTCTTCGGTTTGACATTATATTTTTATTCTTCTTTTCATTTTACCAATAATTAATTATTGTTCAGTCAGTCACGTCTTGCTTTACATTTTTCTATTACAGCTTATTTTTGATCAATTTATTTTCACTACAATTAATTACATTATTTCCGAGGACAAATATGGCATTCCTACGTCGGAATTTTCATTTACTTTCACACAAATCCAGCAACAATGTTCAGCTTCGCAAAATTCCGCATTATAAGTGCTACAAAACTTGTATACCAATCAGCTTCAAGTTACTAAAGTCTTGTCTTTTATTTCTTTTATGTGCAAAATGGATCAACACTGTAATATTATCGCTTAATGATATTTGCATACTTAATATTTAAATTTTGTGTTACTACTTGATACATACGTTGAATTTGATTGGTTTTACACGTGTCATAAGCATAGTGTCTACATTGTTACATGTTTTAATCATGTAATGGGCATTTCGAGAGCGGGAATCAGAGTGAGGTGGTAAGTATGGTGATGGTGTTGGTCTATCAGTGCAATGGTCAAGTTTTGGTTCGGACTCTCGACATGCATTAGATGCGACATATATTCTTGTATAATGGTCGGGGAGGACTGACACTAAAAGTAGCAACAAAGTGAATTGTTAAAATTTCAAACGAACAATAAATGAGCTACCCAAAATTGTGAAATCGATCCTCAGGATACATGATGACATGGTTTTTGACATACTTTTTTTTGCGAATATTTTATTACGAAACACGTAAGTGTACGTATCGAACAAGTAATATATTGATAAAATACGAGTGTCGAACCCACAGAGACCTATTACGCGAACGATTTATTTAAAATCTTGCAAATTGATGTTAAGATGACTTTGAGTTGAGATATTAACTAATACGAACTAAACTAATGATTTCTAAGAAAAGACAACTAAACAAATAATACGAGATTTAAGAATATAAAGAAAGCAAGGGACACGATTTCACAGTGTAGCTACAAACCTAGGACTTTCAGGAAAGAACACTTAAATAATCCTATGCATGCTAATCTCATTCTTTCACAAATATTCGCTAGCCTCTCCCAAGTGATCTAGTGAACCTACGCAAATGTCGGATTAATTATCCTCTCGACCTTAAATCCTATTAACGCATTTATGAGCATGAAAAACAACAACTCTAACAATTTCACAATTTCTAAATTGTCAAGAAACTTAAACAATTACAATGAATGAAATAGAGCACGGATGTTAATTCTCTCGCAATTAACTAAACATTTCAGTTAATCGATTCTAAAGGTGATTAGTTTTAAGAACGCTTTACGCACAATTTCACACAAGCACACACTTTTATAGAAGAATTCTAGCAGATCTAACCCATCCAAACCTAACTAAACCCAACACGGTTACATCGTAGTCCCTCTAAAAATCTAGCTTCTAATGGCGTTCAAGAACATGATAACAATTATTAACGCAATCAGAATCAACAAAACTAGAAGAGAATAACAATACGAACTCATAATTGAAGTGTACTATGAAGTTATGAAAACAAAATTCAAAATCATATAAGAGTAGAAGGGAAAAGAATGAAAAAAATTATTAATAGAGTTCCGGCGGCCAAAGTTGTCAATTCCGACGAATTCCTTTTCTCCAGAGCGATAGCTCTCCAATACAGTGTAAATAAAACTAAAGATTAAAAAAACAGTGGCTAACATGTGTTTATATAATTATATAGGTCGAAGTTTCTTTCTACGCGAATTTGGACGCTTAAAATTGCATATGATGGTCGAGATTGAGTCAAAATCCAACTTTTAATGCGTCAAGAATCGCGAGCTCGCGACGCGGTGCATGTTCTAGCAGCGCAAACTGTCCGCCTTTAGTAACATCGCAGCGCGCGATCGCCGGGACATGCACCGCCGTGAGTCTCCGTAAACGTTTGTGACTCGTGCAAACTTCATGTGCGCGACTCAAAGAATCTTTGTTGACGTCCTCGGTGCGTTATGATCGCGACTTGTACCGCGAGGAGTCTCGGTAAGTCGTTGTTGCTGCTCAATTTGATTTTTTTCATGTTTAGCACTAACTCTTGTTTTTTTGCTTATGTTGCGTCGAATTATGACTCAATACCCCATTTTACCTGTGTTGACCTGAAACTCACTATAAACACACGTAAAACATTAAAAATACGTAAGAAAACGCGCAAATCCAAGCCTAATGTTAGCGAATTCGTCAATAAAATACGCAGTCATCACTTTTCTTTTCTCAAAAATCCATAATTGGCACTATTAGTGGGAGTTAATGGGAACCGAGTCAAATGAGTAATTTCTTCCTCTAATTTTTTGAAAGAAATGTAGTGAATGTTGGAGGGAGATAGGTCTGTATTTTAGTCTTGACGTTCGTGGATAGCAACTTGTCCTTCCAAAAGATTCGTTATCCTGGATTTTCATCTTGACAACCACTAGATTGATCTGTTACTCTGACCCTAAAACCCACTTGTCCTAGATCTTTGTCTTGATTGTCAGTGGCCCAAATAAAATCCCTCACCTCCAAAGGCACTTACCATGGATTTTCGTATTCACGAGAACTAGACGCGGAAAGATCTTCAACAACTATGATGGAGATAAATGTTACGAATCTATATATGTGATCTAAAAGTTTCACGACAAATACGATAAATAACTCACCTGGAATATTCAAGCCTAAGAACACCCGATTGAACTCGAGTTGGTGAATGAATCCAATCGATCTGACCGCTTCGCAACAAACAGACAAGATTCTTGAATAGCGGGTACGATTCCATTGTCTTCAAAGAAATACACCTGAAAATAACAATTTATATTTAGAAGCTCAAAAAAATATACAAACCTAAATGTTTATTATTTTCAGTTGATTGAGTATGAACAATATTTATAGTTTATTATCCTGCATTATAATATGTAAATTATTACAAATGTATACTACTATTAATTATAAAAGGAACACAAACTTTGTGTTGAAATAATGAGTTTAAGGTTGTTATGGTCCATGTTTGAAGTCCACTTTTAGATATTTTGCAAATATAGGTCTAATCTGAATATTTTACATATTTTCGGGTCTAGAAAATGAAATTTCAATTATAATACTTTTAAGAGAGGGTATTAGAGTAATAGTCTCAAGTAGGTGTAAATATGCCCGGATAATCCGACCGGTCAGAGCCGAATCAAAATAAAATCCAATAAAATTTTTATCTTCCCTCCTTCATTAGATAATCATTTAAATAATTGTTAACCCGAATCCGATGGCACGGAAGATTCAAGTGGTTCTTCTATTTAATCGTACTCCCATAACATTCATTAAAATAATTGTTAACCCTAATTCAATCGCACAGAAGATTCAAGTGGGGAGCTTCTTCTATTTAATCGTACTCCTGGAATAGAGGTATGCGTTTATGAGTTTTTAACTCTGATTTCCGAGTTCCCCCATCCTCCCTCGCCGGAATGTTAGGGGATGGGAAGTTTTTTTTTTCTGAAAAAAAAAACTCTGATTTCCGTGTCGATGGATGCATAGTTGATGTGTTGTGTTGTGTACCTACTGCTGCTTTGTTTTTTGTTTGATTTACTTTTTTAATTTGGAACCCTGTCTTCATAGCGTTTGATGTTTTGTTTTTCGTTGGCTGTTTGTAACCTATTTTTTTCTCTGTTTTATTGGTTTGTAATTAGAGATATAATCACGGCATGGCAAATCTTTCCGACTTGCCTGACGACGTGGTAGCGAAAATATTTTCGTTATTACCAGCAAAGGCGGTGCTAAAGCTAAAGAGCGTCCAAAAATCATGGAATATTCTAGTTAAGGCTTTGGTCAAGAGTCCGAGTTTCGTGGCAGATTATCTGTACAACAGCAACAACAACCGGCCTACCTCGTCGTTTATCTTCAACTCGTCGTATCGCAATTCGGGGTCGGATAACTGCGATAAGAAGCTGACTTTGCTGACCCTCCACCAAGGTAGTGATGATGCTGTTGTAGAATTCAGCAAGATCCCCAACCAAGTCAACGCACTCATAGAGAAAAAGTTGTGATCTTCACCCACTGTGACGGCATAGTCTGCCTGATCGACCTGTATGCCATGACTATCGAGCTTCGGAACCCAACAACCAGAGAGCTCAAGCTACTCCCGACCCCGGGGTTCAGCAACAAACCACCGGCGAGGATAAGCGATCTCTTTGATGGATTTGGCTATGACGCGGTTTCTTGCGCTTACAAACTCATCGTGGTGTACAGACAGTGGAGGGATGCTTCAGAATGCGTAGCAAAAGTGTGTACCCTGGGAGAGGACACGTGGAGAGAAGTGGAGACATCTGTGCCACTCAGCGTGTTGGAGCGTAACACCTCTGGTATTTGCTGCGGAGGAGTCTGCTATTGGAAATCTACATGGGGCCTTCTGCCTTTCAACTGCACTGCGAGAAATTTGATCTGGTGGAGCTGCCGCGACTTGCCAAAGACGAACGGGAGTTTCATCCGCCAAGGCTCTTGCCGCTAGGGGACTCGATAGCAGTGTCCTATGATCCTCCGATTCGCTTCATAGTCAAGCACCAGGCGTGTCATTGGGTGATGTCGGACAAGGACAAGAATTGGACAGAACTACATAAATCGGCTAAGCTCTATCAGATTGGAAAGGTGAGAGGGTTTACCAAGACCGGGCATGAGATACTTATGCTTGGTCGCCCTCGGAAAGAGCCCGGCTTGATCGCCTACAATGTTGCCCAGGGCAAGCGTCGACGTATCTGCCCAGACAAAACAGTAGCCGAAGCTCACCTTATTCCTTACGTAGACAGTTTTGTTGCACTCTGAACCATGATTGTTTTCTTCAATGCTTAGGAACTTTTAGCTGTGTCGGTCTCTTCAGTTTGACATTATATTTTTATTCTTCTTTTCATTTTACCAATAATTAATTATTGTTCAGTCAGTCACGTCTTGCTTTACATTTTTCTATTACAGCTTATTTTTGATCAATTTATTTTCACTACAATTAATTACATTATTTCCGAGGACAAATATGGCATTCCTACGTCGGAATTTTCATTTACTTTCACACAAATCCAGCAACAATGTTCAGCTTCGCAAAATTCCGCATTATAAATGCTACAAAACTTGTATACCAATCAGCTTCAAGTTACTAAAGTCTTGTATTTTATTTCTTTTATGTGCAAAATGGATCAATACTGTGTAATATTATCGCTAAATGATATTTGCATACTTAATATTTAAATTTCGTGTTACTACTTGATACATACGTTGAATTTGATTGGTTTTACACATGTCATAAGCATAGTGTCTACATTGTTACATGTTTTAATCATGTTACGTGTCATAAGCATAGTATGGTGATGGTGTTGGTCTATCAATGCAATGGTCAAGTTTTGGTTCAGACTCTCGACATGCATTAGATGCGACAGATATTCTGGTATAATGGTCGGGAAGGACTGACACTAAAAGTAGCAACAAAGTGAATTGTTAAAATTTCAAACGCTAAAATATAGCATCTCGCAATCTCATCGGATCTGAGCCAGGCCGCAAGACCATCCTTGTCCTCTTGGGTCGAACCATCATTCGTCTCAGGAGGACATGGGGTGGTGAGTACCCACTTGTGCTTGTCCACGGTAAGGACAATGTCTAGGTTACGTTTCCAATCTACGTAGTTATCACCTTCCAGTTTATTCGAGGAAAGGATAGTAGAGAGGGGGTTTAGAGACATTGCTGAAAAGTTGAAACAATTTACGATTAGTCTTTTGTTTAGGATTTTAAGTTTAATTTTTTTTAGACAAGGAAAAAATCCAAAGGTGTTATGAACAAAATGACACTTTACTCCTTCGAGGGAAGGCCGCAAAGAGTCGCCTTTCATAAGTAAATGACACATCATTAATACATAGTCATGATGTCAATACATCAGTGTTTGACTAGCCACCTTATAAAAATGTTTGATCACTTAAAACTTTTTGCAGGGCCTCGAGGGAGGATTACTAGAGTTTGAGTCTAAGTGTGTAACCAACAACTTGGTTCAACAAGATCTACTTTGAAAACAATCCGTCGAGGGGAGGCCTTGTCTCATTGTTTCACTTTTGAACGTAGCTATAAAAGCAATGTTAGGAGCAATGCATCTATGAGTACTCTCATTTAAGAGAGGGCCACGAGGGTGACTCTTAGTCCGACGACATATGCACTTCACATTAGTGTTGGGGATCGCGGGTTGCAAACAATAAGTACAACCCTCCCACTTAGTTTTTAGGGAAAAATAAGGGGACACTGGATTGCAAACGAGTGCAATCCTCCCACTTAATTTTTGGAAAAATGGCACGTCTACGCTTGTACATATAGGAAACATATTTCCATTAGCAAAGAGAGATAGAGTGGATCACTAGAGAAAAAGAACCCTAAAATTGATATTTGTGAGGGGAGAGCAGTGTTAATGCACTAAGGCACAAGGAACATACTCGGATCTTTTTGTCTATTAATTTATTTTTCCTAAGGAAAGTGTGTGCGATTAATAAATCGTCACTTTTGCACTTGAAAGTTTTTGAGATTAAAAATCTCGTAAAACTAATATGTATATCTATATATATATATATATATATATATATATATATATATATATATATCTTAATGACATCTTCCTTCAAGGCGTCTTCATGGTGGTTGAGCGCGAGAACGTCGGAAATCCACGATAGCATTAAGAAGACGGGAGAAAGCTAGGAGTCGCAAAATCCGGATTAAAAAATCTAGATTCGCGGACTGCCGTACACCTCGGACTTAAAAGGTCATAAATGACACATCCGGTATCCGATTGAGCTGAAACCAATTGCATTAGATAGCTAGCATCAGTACCTTTAATTTGGTTCAAGAACCACAAATTTTCAAGGTCGGAGAAAAGAGTTATGCCCATTTTACTGAGCCATAACAATTTGTCCAGAATTTGAAAAAATTAAAAGTACGTCGGATCTAGGTGTAAAGAGAAAGAGGTTTATTGAAAACATTTTAATTGTATGTTTTGATTTCAATTGTGTGTTATATTAACATATTAATAATTAAACACAATATAAAATGAACAACATAATATAAAACATTCAATAACTAATTTAAACTAGAAGTGCAATAACCTAGTTTAAACTATGTCACAAATTTTCAAACTTGTCAAAAAATTGATTTTGAATATGCTAAACATAAAATAATTATAAACTGTTTTTAATGTATTTATATAGCATATATATCAAGTGGAAAATCAACAAAAAATTAATTTTAGAGGTCGTACCAAAAAATTAAAATTTTGTAAGATCTAGTCTTTTGGAAAAACCATTATTGAAGCAAATTTAGAAAACAATTTTTTTATAATGATTTTAAATAACATGTACATGTTTATGCTTTTACCATAGCTCTGATACCATTTGTTGGAATAGGTTTAGGGTTAAAGAAAAATTTAACATTAATCAAATTAATGACGGAATTTAAAAATTTCTTTTTCAAGTAAAACAATTTTACTAACCTAGAAAAAAAGCATATACAAGTTATACATTAAAATCATTATTTAATTTACTACAACACGAACCTTTCTATGAAGCTTGATCTTGAAGCGTCTCGAGAAGGTAGATCCTCTTCGTTGGCTCGCTCGTCACCTTCGCACCTAATCTTGAACCCGAGAAACCTAAGATTTCTATTACATGAGTCAATAGAGGTTTTGGAAGGATTTGTGTGTGGGCACAATTAAACCATATGAACCAAGAACAATTCTTGGATCATAAGCTAATTATCTAGATTGAATGTGAATCTAGGTGCAAAATAAGAAGAGTATTTTGTAGAGAGAGAGGGGGGGAGGTTCGGCCACAATAGGGAGAGAAGAAGAAAATTGCTTAACCTTCACATCTCTATGTGAGGCTCTATTTATAGGAGAAGGAAAAATCTATAAAGGTCAATTATTCATTCATTCATGAATAATGTATTCATGACACAATATTTGATTTTCCCTTCCCTTTTCCCTCATTGTATGGCCGGCCATATGGGTGCATTAGTGAGGAAATTTGTTTCCTCACTTAGCACATTTGTTTCCTTCTTAAGGAAATTCATTTCCCTTTTTTTTTGGGTAATTATCCTTATAAGAAAAAGGAAATAAAACTCTCCTCTTTGATGCTATGTTGGCCGAATTCTTCATAGGGTGAGGGAGCATCTAGATGCTTCCTTATTTCTTTTAAGAAAATTCTTAAAATACCCGTTGTAGAATTATAATTGCACAAATAACGAAATTAATTTCATAATGCCTTAAACGACTTTTCGGCTTTAGAAAGTAATTTATATTTTCATCAAATGAAAATATTCAAAATCTTATTTTGACATTCACATCATTTTATGTCCTTGTGGACAAAAATACCCTTTAGACATTTTCCGAGAAAAAGTCTAGTTCAACATTTGAACTTATTTTGACTTAGCTTCTAGTTTAACAATCCTACTCTAATGACCTGTAATAGTGACCTTATGGATCCAAATGAACAAAGCTTTAGCTTCTATACTCGGACTCAAAAGTTCACAAACCTTTTCCGAGTATTAGCTTAATGTCGACTGACTCCACTAAAGAGTCGACACTGAGAATCTCTCGGTTCAAATGAATTTATTTTCTACTCAAGTTCAACTTAATTATATTGAGCGGATCCATTGAATGTTATCTATGTTTACCCTTCATGAATATCATCAACTAGTTGGGATTTATAAAATTACCATTTTACCCTTCTAGTTGTTATTTCGTCAACTCCTTTAGTACTTGTGAATAAGCTAGAAACAATGTATTGACGAGGAGCTAACAAGTCACATTGTTTCATCCAAATAAAGTCGCTACTTAAATTTGGACACTGCGCAGTTCATTTATTCACAATCCAAGTAATAAAGCATGAGGTGATATACATTGCATCTCAGCAATCTTATACATGAATTCCATATTTATGAGAACTTCACAAAGTTGGTTCATGACATCTTCATAACTTAATATCTCACCAATAGGCCTTGTCTAGATCACACATGGGACCTAGAATTTGACTTTCTCAAATGAGAGTATTAATGCTATGAAATGACATGTCTCATTTCAGGATTTAGGTAAGCATGATGCGATTCATACGTAGTGACCTTGAGATAGAAGATGTTAAATGGTTTGTTCTTCTATTGTCTCTAAAGGTGCACTGATCAATTCAGTATCTTCGAAAGATACACTGGAAGAACTACAGAGTTCCTAACTCTCTATGCCTCGTAACCAGACATCCTAGATTCTTCCAACAATTATACTGGGATCAATAATCCGTTGATCTTTAGATTGCGAATATACCGTTTTAGTCAAACCATGAAGAGTTTGTTAACGCAAATCTACATTTGTCTCTTCATACATTGTTAGGTTTGATTAAGGACTATAAGACTATTGAATATCATAAATCTTCAATCAAACTAAAAAGGAATGAATGAACGTTTCAACTTTTATTAATTCAATCAGCAAATTACAAAGATTTATATATTACATCAGTATGTAAATAAACAATCTTTCAATAAGGACTTTACAAAGATTTATATATTACATCAATATGTAAATAAAAAATCTTCTTGTGGGCATCTCTTTCAACACAAGCAACTTAAACAATTACAATGAATGAAATAGAGCACGGATGTTAATTCTCTCGCAATTAACTAAACATTTCAGTTAATCGATTCTAAAGGTGAATAGTTTTAAGAACGCTTTACGCACAATTTCACACAAGCACACACTTTTATAGAAGAATTCTAGCAGATCTAACCCATCCAAACCTAACTAAACCCAACCCGGTTACATCGTAGTCCCTCTAAAATTCTAGCTTCTAATGGCGTTCAAGAACATGATAACAATTATTAACGCAATCAGAATCAACGTAACTAGAAGAGAATAACAGTACGAACTCATAATTGAAGTGTACTATGAAGTTATGAAAACAAAATTCAAAATCATATAAGAGTAGAAGGGAAAAGAATGAAATAAATTATTAATAGAGTTCCGGCGGCCAAAGTTGTCAATTCCGAAGAATTCCTTTTCTCCAGAGCGATAGCTCTCAAATACAGTATAAATAAAACTAAAGATTAAAAAAATAGCGGCTAACATGTGTTTATATAATTATATAGGTCGACGTTTCTTTCTACGCGAATCTGGACGCTTAAAATCGCATCTGATGGTCAAGATTGAGTCAAAATCCGACTTTTAATGCGTCAAGAATTGCGAGCTCGCGGCGCGGTGCATGTTCTAGCAGCGCAAACTCGCCTGGACATGCACCGGCGTGAGTCTCCATAAACGTTTGTGACTCGTGCGAACTTCATGTGCGCGACTCGAAGAATCTTTGTTGACGTCCTCGAGGTGCGTTATGATCGCGACTTGTACCGTTAGGAGTCTCGGGAAGTCGTTGTTGCTGCTCAATTTGATTATTTACATGTTTAGCACTAACTCTTGTCTATTTGCTTCTGTTGCGTCGAATTATGACTCAATACCCGATTTTACCTGTGTTGACCTGAAACTCACTATAAACACATGTAAAACATTAAAAATACGTAAGAACACGCGCAAATCCAAGCCTAATGTTAGCGGATTCATCAATAAAATACTCACTCATCACTTTTCTTTTCTCAAAAATCCACAATTGGCACTATTGGTGGGAGTTAATGGGAACAGAGTCAAATGAGTAATTTCTTCCTCTAATTTTTTGAAAGAAATGTAGTTAATGTTGGAGGGAGATAGGTCTGTATTTTAGTCTTGACGTTCGTGGATTTTCGTCTTGACAACCACTAGATTGATCTGTTACTCTGACCCTAAAACCCACTTGTCCTAGATCTTTGTCTTGATTGTCAGTGGCCCAAATAAAATCCCTCACATCCAAAGGCACTTACCATGGATCTTCGTATTCACGAGAACTAGACGCGGAAAGATCTTCAACAACTATGATGGAGATAAATGTTACGAATCTATATATGTGATCTAAAAGTTTCACAACAAATACGATAAATAACTCACCTGGAATATTCAATCCTAAGAACACCCGATTGAACTCGAGTTGGTGAATGAATCCAATCAATCTGACCGCTTCGCAACAAACAGACAAGGTTCTTGAATAGCGGATACGATTCCAGTCTTCAAAGAAATACACCAGAAAATAACAATTTATATTTAGAAGCTCAAAAAAATACACAGACATAAATGTTTATTATTTTTAGTTGATTGAGTATGAACAATATTTATAGTTTATTATCCTGCATTATAATATGTAAATTATTACAAATGTTTACTACTATTAATTATAAAAGGAACACAAACTTTGTCTTGAAATAATGAGTTTAAGGTTGTTATGGTCCATGTTTGAAGTCCACTTTTAGATATTTTGCAAATATAGGTCTAATCTGAATATTTTACATATTTTCGGGTCTAGAAAATGAAATTTCAATTATAATACTTTTAAGAGAGGGTATTAGAGTAATAGTCTCAAGTAGGTCTAAATATGCCCGGATAATCTGACCGGTCAGAGCCGAATCAAAATAAAATCCAATAAAATTTTATCTTCCCTCCTTCATTAGATAATCATTTAAATAATTGTTAACTCGAATCCGATGGCACAGAAGATTCAAGTGGTTCTTCTATTTAATCGTACTCCCATAACATTCATTAAAATAATTGTTAACCCTAATTGTTAACTTCTGATTTGGATTATTCTCGAAGATTCGAGATCAGAGCCTAGAAACGACGTTAACCCAAGTGTCTCTGTTTCCATAATATCGACGATCCCTGCTTGTCATCCTATAACTCCACCATCATTCTACTAATGTTGAGCGTCAGAGAGGTAAACAAAGTACCCCCTCTGTTTTCCCTTCTTAGTTCACATCTGTTCATCTGGTTCAAGTAGCAGAAGAACTCAAAAACCTCGAGACAGATAAGAGACAATTCGGGACACCGGATTCTACATGCTAAGGTCGAAGCGAGGGTCACTCACCCCAAGCAGAGATTTGACCATCGAGGTCTCTGTACGTTGTCCAGATTTCAGTAACAGCAAACTTTATTCTAAACTTTTGTTCATGTGGGTTTATGAGGTATTCACATTAGACTGGGACGAGATTTAGATGAACAAAACAAGTATTACAAATATGTAAAGATGATTTGTTAAAATCATGTTTTAAGTTCCATTATTAAAGTGAAATATTTTTAAGTAATAAATCAATTTAACTGTTTTCTCATTGAACGTAAATTTTGATTTACGCTAAATTAATTATTTCTCTCCTGATTAAATAAATAGACGCGAATTTCAACCCTAATCACTCTTTGGCCGTGCATCACCCTAGAGAGAGAGAGAGAGAGTTTGCAGCTGAAAATCCTAGAGAGGGAAAGAGAAATTCTTCAAAAACCATAGCCGGTTTTAGTCTTCTTGCCCGAAAACTAGGAGGAGAGAAAAAAATTTCGTCTTATATGTTTTGAGTGATATTTTATTCTTCCTTGTTCATAAAAGAGCCCACCCTCTTAATCTTATAAAAATTGATAGATGTCTTCGTTGACTCCATTTCGTGGTAGTTTGAGTGAATTTGAATAAGGGCCGGCCACTCCAAGACGCGCGCGCGGGACTCAAACAAGACTCTAGTAGTCCTACACACGCGTGAGTGTCACACCCGGAGCAGAGTCGTGGACGCGTGACGCAAACCGTAGTTATGGTTAATTCATATTAAATTGAAGTTTTGAAATTTCGGCCATATTAAATATGTTTCATCATTTATAGGTTAATTGTTAACTAATTTCCAATAGGTTGACTCACAGGCTAAGTAGCATGTGCCTAAAGTTTTTGATCAAATCAAAACCAACACGAAGAGGCAAAGTGTCCAGATCTAATGCATATCTGACAAACAGCAGCTCTATTGCCTCGGCCACCACGACCTCTATTATCCCTGGTACTTTTTCCTCATCCATGTTAGAACCAAGACCTCTTTATTTATTTTAGCAAAGTTAGCTCAAGTATGGGACAAATCTAGTCGAATGAAGTTTTGTTTATCTAGTCGAGTCTCGTGACATTAAACCAAGAACTAAGCCTCGGGTTGATGAACAGAATTAGGACGAGTAGTGAGGATAGCCGCAGATAAGTTGTACTCAGAATCCAAGACACCTAGCACACATAGGAGCAGTTCATCATCGCTCATCTGTAGACCTACGGTGGCAAGGCTATAAGGGACTAATCTGACCTGCCTAATGTACTCACAAACACGAAGTGAGCACTTTCAAATTGTTTGAAACTGCACCCTCAGCTAAAGCATTCTCGCCTTGGAGCTACATGTGAAAAGTTGTATAGTGCTGGCCATATTTGAGCAGGCCATATTTGAGCTAAAGCATTTACTATGACATGGAGGACATTAGCCAAGACGTGATACTTTGGTCATTCTGAATCCAGATCAAGTAATCTGGATTGGACCTGGGTTGAAAGACTTTGACAGTTTCTCTAAGTCCCATTATTTCCATCCTAAAACTTTCTTTGATCTGCAAGGACTACGAAGGCACCTGTCTCAACCGTAGAGGAAGCTTGCAAGGTCGTGCACATGGATCGCTGCAAGCACTTGGAACCTCTAGAAAAAGAAATTCTCTCGAGCTTTAGAAAGGTGGGAATAAGGTGTGTGACTATCGAAAAAGGAAAAGAAATCACAGGTGAAGCCATTTGATGTTTGTCAGAAGCTCCGATACCAAGAGAAGAAAGTGAAATGAATGGAGTAGCTAAAACAAGAGAGAGAGAGAGAGAGAGAGAGAGAGAGAGAGAGAGAGAGAGAGAGAGAGAGAAATTTTGTAATTGACTTGATAGAGAGAATCTCTTTTTCAATGACGACTTAATTTATTCAAAATTTAATGCAGCTGATTGCTTTAAGAGGACATCTGGGACCTCGTCATTGGATGGAAATAATAAAATAATGGACACATGGCAAAGCAGTATTCGTCTATACTATTGTTGAGTTTGAGGGGTCTTCACATGTGGAATCGGTAACATCTCTGGTCAAGATCGAAGACCTAAAAGTGTTCAAGTTTCAGTTCAGGTCAAATGGTTTGGAACTCGATTGCTCTTGGAAGCTGGGATTCGGTCCATAACATGTTTTCATTCTGAAATTTTTATTCTTGCAAATTGAAATATCAGAAATCTGTTGCGAGTCTAGTATGGTTTTGTATTTCTACATGTACAAGTTAATTATTTGTAAAATTTTCATCTTTTTTTAGGGTGTTACATGAAAATTTAGCAAAGACCAGAAATGTCATCGGGATACCAGGGATAACAGCCATGCTTAGAAGGTCCCGAGAAAAATATTACTCGAGGGCCGACTAAAATAAGGAACAAAACGTTCATAAGTTAAGAACGGACCCTATTAGTGAAAGACTTCGAAGATTATAAAAGACGATAGGTCAAAGGCTAGTCAAAACAAAATAACACGTGTAAATAAGTGAAAGCTCAGGTCGCAACGGCGACCCAGCGTAAAAGACGATGAGAGATAAATCTCATTAGCCAGAACGTGGGACTGACCACCCCACGATGCATCAAAATCACTCACCCACTACTCTAAAATAACCGACAGACGGTTAAAACGAGAATTATAAAAGGAAACCAAAGACCAAATTTCAGAGGATTATAAGCTATTATTTGTTGGCAGAGATGCCCACAAAAAAATTGTTTATTTACATATATCTTTATAAAGTCCTTATTGTAATTTGCAGATTAAATTAATAAAAGTAGAAACGTTCATTCATTCCTTTTTAGTTTGATTGAAGATTTATGATATTCAATAGTCTTATAGTCCTTAATCAAACCTAACAATGTATGAAGAGACAAATGTAGATTTGCGTGAAAAAACTCTTCACGGTTTGACTAAAACGATATATTCACAATCTAAAGATCAACGGACTATTGATCCTAGTATGATTGTTGGAAGAATCTATGATGTCTGGTTACGAGGCATAGAGAGTTAAGAACTCTATAGTTCTTCCAATGTATCTTTCGAAGATACTGAATTGACCAGTGCACCTTTAGAGACAATAGAAGAACAAACCATTTATCATCTTCTATCTCAAGGTCACTATGTATGAATCGCATCATGCTTACCTAAATCCTGAAATGAGACATGTCATTTCATAGCATTAATAATCTCATTTGAGAAAGTCAATTTCTAGATCCATTACGTGAACTAGACAAGGGCTATTGGTGAGATATTAAGTTATGAAGATGTCATGAACCAACTTTGTGAAGTTCTCATAGATATGGAATTCATGTACAAGATTGCTGAGATGCAATATATATCACCACATGCTTTATTACTTGGATTGTGAATAAATGAACTGCGCAGTGTCCAAATTTAAGTAGCGACTTTATTTGGATGAAATAATGTGACTTGTTAGCTCCTCGTCAATACATTGTTTCTAACTTATTAACAAGTACTAAAGGAGTTGTGGAAATAACAACTAGAAGGGTAAAATGGTAATTTTATAAATCCCAACTAGTTGATGATATTCATGAAGGGTAAACGTAGATAACATTCAATGGATGCACTCAATATAATTAAGTTGAATTTTGAGTATAAAATAAATTCATTTGAACCGAGAGATTCTCAATGTCAACTCTTTAGTGGAGTCAGTTGACATTAAGCTAATACTCGGAAAAGGTTTGTGAACTTTTAAGTCAGAGTATAGAAGCTCAAGCTTTGTTCATTTGGATCCATAAGGTCACTAGTACAGGTCATTAGATTAGCATTGTTAAACTAGAAGGTAAGTCAAAATAAGTTCGAATGTTGGACTAGACTTTTTTCGGAAAATGTCTAAAGGGTATTTTTTTCCACATGGACATAAAATGATGCGAATGTCAAAATAAGATTTTGAATATTTTCATATGATGAAACTATAAATTATTTCCTAAAGCCGAAAAGTTGTTTAAGGCATTATGAAATTAATTTTGTTATTTCTGCAATTATAATTCTACAATGGGTATTTTAAGAATTGTCTTAAAAGAAATAAGGAAGCATCTAGATGCCCCTCCCCTAGGTAGAAAATCGGCCAAGTACTAGCATCAAGAGGAGAGTTTTATTTCCCTTTTCTTATAAAGATAATTACCCAAAAGAAAAAGGGAAATGAATTTCCTTGAGAAGGAAACAAATGTGCTAAGTGAGGAAACAAATTTCCTCACTAATGTCTTGTGTATGGCCGGCCATCCTAAGAGGGAAAGGGGAAGGGAAAATCAAATATTGTGTTATGAATACATTATTCTTTCATTAATGAATAATTGACCTTTATAGATTTTTCCTTCTCCTATAAATAGAGTCTCACATAGAGATGTGAAAGGTTAAGCTTTTGCCTTGTTCTCTCTTGCTCTTGGCCGACCCTTTCTCTCTCTCTCTCTAGAAAATACTCTTTTTATTTTGCACCTAGATCCATACTTGATCTAGAGAATTAGCTTATGATCCAAGAATTGTTCTTGGTTCATATTGTTTAATTGTGCCCACATACAAATCCTTCTAAACATCTATAGACTCTTGTAATAGAAATCTTAGGTTTCTCGAATTCACGTTTTAGGTGTGAAGGTTACGAGCGAGCCAAGGAAGAAGATCCACCTTTCTCAAGACGCTTCAAGATCAAGCTACAAAAAAGGTTCGTATTCAAGTAGGTTTAATAATGCTTTTAATTTATAACATGTATATGCTCTTTATCTAGGTTAGTAAAATTGTTTTACTTCTAAAAGATATTTTTATATTCCGCCATTAATGTGTTAATGATAAATTTTTCTTAACCCTACACCTATTCCAACATTATTCACTCTTTCCATTGTAACCTTCATATCATTTTTCTCTCTTATACCCTACACATTTGATATAAGAGAAAGACTCGCTCTATTTCTTTGGAACCCCATTTGGCATCCCGAGGACTGGGACGAGATATTGTTTACCATTTTTACAAGTTAATAGAGGGGAAAGGATATCCAAAGAAGACCTCAAATACGCTTAGGCATACCCGCTAAAGCTCCCGCTTGCAACTTGAGTGGGAGAAAGTTGTACCACAAAACATCCGAATCCAAAACAAGAGCCCGTTTGGCTAGATTATGAGCTAAACTATTACAAGACTGGGGAATGAAAGTAACCACACAAAATTGAAATTTAGCAACAAGGTCTTTAATATCCGCCAAGATTAGACCAACTTCCGAAGTCGGTGAATCAATAGCCGTGATGCCTTTGACCGTCACTTCGCAATCCGACTGAATAACCACCCGATAGACGCCCCTTCTAAGCCCTTCTTCAAGACCCCGACAAATAGCCAAGGCTTCCGCCAAAAGAGGGTAAAACTCCCGGAAAGAGGAGAGCTATAGGAGAGATATATGAAACCATTTGAGTCGCAAAAAGTACCTCCCAAGCCACACTTTACACCATTAGGTCTGATTGCCGCATCCACGCTCACCTCCATGGCTCCCGAGAGGGAGGGGGTCACCTAGAAAGGTGCGGAGGGGAAGTCCTCTCTGTCTTAGAAGCCCCACAAGCTTGACAAAAAGCTCTGAGCAAGCAATCGCGTCGGTGATGATCTCCGTGGGAGACTTGACCAGCGAGATCTGGACCGTATTCTTCCGACGATTCCACACATACCAAAGCACCTTGGCCATGATCTCGAACTTGTTAAGCGGGAGATAGGAGGAGAGGTGGTCAAGGAAATCAAGGGTCCTCCCACAGAAGAAGGCTTTGGAATCTTTCCACCACCCAAGAATCTTCCACACACCGACGCTCTCGCGACACTCCCAAAGCGCATGGAAAGTCTTCTCTCTCTCATTCGGACACCGAGGGCAAAAGGGGTCGATCTTCATCCGATGTTTGGCAAGGTTACCCATCATGGAAATCCAATTCTTCGCTACCTTTCACAAAAAGAAGTATACCTTTGGGGGAACGTGAAGCCTCCACACGAACTACCACCACACCTCCGACTCCCTCGAAGCGGAAGGCCCTGCCACGCACCGAGCATCACTAGCCACCCGGTGGTAGGTTAATTGTTGTTAAATAGTTTTGATAGTAATTTTGATTGATCTGGATCAGCTTTGAATTGTTTTAAAATATTTGAAGATTTTAAGCAATGAAATATGACGATTTAAGATGATATCCGACATAAAAAGTATAGGATAGTATTTGGTTAAATACGGTAATCTAACATAGAAAAATAAATTAAAAATAATACTTTGTTTGAATTTAGATTAAAAATACATTGATTCTACACTTTAGGTCCGAATGTAAAATCTCTCATTTAAGTATCTCATCTTATGTGCTAACTAGGATCCATGCTTGATCCATACTCTTTCTATTTTGCACCTAGATCCATACTTGATCTAGAGAATTAGCTTATGATCCAAGAATTGTTCTTGGTTCATATTGTTTAATTATGCCCACACACAAATCCCCCTAAACCTCTATAAACTCTTGTAATAGAAACCTTAGGTTTCTCGAGTTCACGTTTTAGGTGTGAAGGTGACGAGCGAGCCAAGGAAGAAGATCCACCTTTCTCAAGACGCTTCAAGATCAAGCTACAAGAAAGGTTCGTATTCAAGTAGGTTTAATAATACTTTTAATTTATAACATGTATATGCTCTTTATCTAGGTTAGTAAAATTGTTTTACTTCTAGAAGAAATTTTTATATTCCGCCATTAATGTGTTAATAATAAATTTTTCTTAACCCTAGACCTATTCCAACAAATGGTATCAGAGCTATGGTCAAAGTTAAGCATGTACATGTTATTTAAAAATTATGATAAGAAAATTATTTTCTAAATTTGCTTGAATAATGGTTTTTCAAAGACTAGATCTTACAAAATTTTAATTTTTTGGTACGACCTTTAAAATTAATTTTGTGTTGATTTTCCACTTGTAAAATATGCTATATAAATACATTAAAAAAGTTTTTAATTCTTTTATGTTTAGCATAATCAAATTCAATTTTTTGACAAGTTCGAAAATTTGTGTACATAGTTTAAACTAGTTTATTGCACTTCTAGTTTAAATTTGTTATTAAATGTTTTATATTATGTTGTTTATTTTATATTGTGTTTAATTATTTACATGTTAATATAACACTTAATTGAAATCAAAACATACAATTAAAATGTTTCAAGAAACCTCTTTCTCTTTACACCTAGATCCGACGTACCTTTTAAATATTTTTCAAATTATGGACAAATTGTTATAACTCAGTAAAATGGGCATAACTCTTTGCTCAGACCTTGAAAATTAGTTGTTCTTTAACCAAATTAAAGGTACGGAAGTTAGCTATCCAATTCAATTGGTTTCAGCTCAATCGGATACCGGATGTGTCATTTATGATCTTTTAAGTCCGAGGTGTACGGTAGTTCGCGAGTTCAGATTTTTTAATCCGAATTTTGCGACTCCAAGCCTTCTCCCCTCTTCTCAATGCAATCGTGGTTTTCCGATGTTCTCGCGCTCAACCACCATAAAGACACATTGAATGAAGATGTCATGAAAATTAAGATATTTTAGGAGATTTTTTAATCTCAAAAATTTTCAAGTGCAAAAGTGAAGATTTATTAATCTCACACACTTTCCTTAAGAAAAATAAATTAATAGACAAAAAGATCCAAGTATGTTCTTTGTGCCTTAGTGCATTAACACTGATCTCCCCTCACAAATATCAATTTTAGGGTTCTTTTTTCTAGTGATCCACTCTATCTCTCTTTGCTAATGGAAACATGTTTCCTATATGTACAAGAGTAGACGTGCCATTTTTCCAAAAATTAAGTGGGAGGATTGCACTTGTTTGCAATCCAGGATCCCCTTATTTTTCCTAAAAACTAAGTGGGAGGGTTGTACTTATTGCAAACCAATTAGTTTAGAAATGACTTACGCGTGAAGTTGTAAACAACCTCGTGCGTTGCTAGCTCACTCCAGAATGCCTCGTTAATTGCCTCGCCAAAATTGAAGAGTTTTACTTGCCGGAATGGATGAGGCACACGCTCGCCGGACAGGGAAGATTCTGCCTCACCGGACAAAATCTGTCGGCTTGCCAGATTGCCTAATCGCCGGCCGAAGAAGGTGCGCATGTGAGCCTGCGGATCCGTGTGCCTTGCTGGAGGTGCGGGACCTGTGCGCCTAGGTGGAGGATGACCTGAGACACGTGGTAGGTGGGGTTACTCGGGATAGAGGCGTGCAGGACGTGCGTGAGGATTCATGCCCACTTGAGGCTGCTGGTCGGCCGGGATGCTGTCTGGCCGGTCTACGGCACGCGCAAAGGTTAGCTTGCCGGTTTACGTCTCGTCGTGTCTCGCTCGTTTGACTCGTGTTATGGTCGGCCCTGTGAAAATGAACACTCACCAAACACCACAAGTTGAGTCAACAATAATTCTCTCAGGATTTCAGGAGATCAAGAGAGTGGACTCTTTAGATTGAACAACGACGGAAGGGGAATCACTCAAGAACGAATCAAGAAATCAAGATACTTTTTCTTGATCTCTTTTCTCTCTCTAATCTTTCGGCCAAGAAAACCACAAAGAGGAAGAGAGGTGTTGGTCGAGAATTTTCAATTAGGGTTAAGGTTAGGGTTTCGAAAAACTTTTTTATAACTAAGAGAGCGGGCTTAAGTTAGGTCAAAATTCAATTTTGGCCCGTTCGTCAAACTTAACCCCAATATTCTTTTTAATTGAGTTTAAATAATTACTCACCCCTAATTATTCAATTTGGCCAAGTCAAACATTTTATTTTCTTGAAATACATTCATTTATTTCTAAAATAATTAGTTAATTTAGAATCTCTCATTTATTTAATGACAAGATTAATTCTCTTTATACTTCTTAAACATAATTCTCTTTATACTTCTTAAACAAATACGAAAAATATTCATTTTCATCTTTTATTTATTTGAATAATCAAACTATATTATTATCGATATAATAACATAATTTGATTCATTAAATAAATGTAATAATAAATAACTAATTATTTATTTAATTGCTAAAAAAGTTATTCTCTTAATGTAAACCACGATTTACATTTAATGAGAATATCAATCGTTGTAGTTTAATAAACCTCTCATGAGAGTCTATCATTGAGACCATATGAACTCACATGAACGAAACTTTAGAATAAAGATCGGACTCAAACATTCACAAACTTTTTCCGACTTTTAATTCTTAATATTAGTCGATTCCACTAAATGACTAATATTGAAACTCTCTAAGTTAATATGCATTTATTTTTGGTTTGATGTGACAAAAAAATTCTTGACACGATCCACATAGTATTATACGATATTACCATTGGTGTGTATCATTAATTCAGAGGAATGTAAAATTACCGCTTTACCCCGGAGTTATTATTTCACTAACTCCTTTGTTATTTGTGAATGAGAAAAACATAAAGCGAGATGTCTTTACATGTCACATGTTTTATTCAAAGAATGTTCTATTCGATGAATATCAGTTCCGGCTTATTCATTCACACTCTCATAACAAATCATAATGTGATACTAATGCTTCATCATTGTTTCAACAAGAATTTCGTATTTTTGAATCACATAATCCAACAAATCAACGTTATGACACCAACCTTCGAGACAGATGAAACTTCATTTAGTTATTTCCCATTGACAAATCAAATGTCATAAAGTGTTACGAGAATATATGTATTCACTTCAAGATTAATCAAATTACCAAAATACCCATCGTATGTGATCTTGAAGTTTTGAGTGCTTGAACGGTTTCATTTCGAGCTTTAGAGTATCAGTGGTCTTATTCAATGTCTTCTTTAAGACATCAAGAATAAATCACAGAGTTAGAACTCTCTATATCACAAGATAAGATATCGTGATTCATTCAAACAATTAATACTTGGATTCAATTGCTCGATTGATCTTTAGATTGTGAACTATTATTCACAAGAGTATATCTTGTCAAGTTTATACTTAGCACATCTTTCGTTGATGACAATTTCAGAGCGTAACAAACATACATACACACAAAGTTAACCAAGAATGAATATTTAATTTTATTTAATGTTTTAGGAAAAACCAAATAAAAATATATTTGTAATGTTTAATATCTCCTTTGTGGGCATCAATCGCAACATACCTTGTAAAAGATAATCAAAATATTATATTCGACAATCATGTTATTAAATAACACGAACTAGAAATTTGTTCCGTATTACTTATATAAGTTGATGACTATTTTGTAAGTATAATAAATAAATTGTCATATTAGTTATATATATGATGTGACTACTTCATAAATCTTCTAATTAAATTTTCATATTAATTACATGATGCAAGTATTTTGGAAATTTGTAACTAATATCTCACATTAGTTACATATGACGTAATTATATAACTTAATTCTCATATTAGTTACACACAAGATGTGACTAATAGAAAAAAAAATAACTAAATTTGCATTAGTTACACACACGATGTAACCAGTAGAGAATATATTTAACTAAATTCTTATACTAGTAACACTTGAAGATACTAATCAATTTTGTAATTAAATTTCATATTAGTTACACACAAGCTATAACTAATAGAGAAATTTGGTAACTAAATTTGCATATGAGTTACAGAAACGATGTAACTAAAGATTATTTAGCTCCGACTATTCAATTAGTTTCTAGTTTCTAGAAAAAGTTAAAGAAAAGATGTATTGAGATTTTATCTAGAAGAAAAAGAATTACTTAAAGTTTTGTTCCAAAAGGATGATTTTAACGTAGCACTAACTTCAAATATTTGCAGGATAACGCAAAAATGGATTACATAAGTGTGACTTCATAATATAGACTCGACTTGAAAGTTGAACAAAAAAATTATTGTTTTTAAAAGAATTGAGGGTTGTCACATCGGGGACGCTATATTAAATTTTTTGATAAGCGTTACAGAGGAGTGGAACTTAAAAAATATAATAACTTATATACCTTTTGATAATATAATCAACAATGATGCTATGATTAGAGATTTAAGAGTTCATATTTCTAATCAAGAATCTCTTTTACATTAAATGCGCCACATACATAATAAACCTAATGGTAAAAGACGGATCTATACATTTTTAAAGAATCTATGGATTAAATTACATAATCAATTTAATGGTTAAATAGTTCTACACCTAGGGTAGATGAACTTAAAACGACGATTTTTATTAAAAGAATTAGAGAAAAGAACTTTTCGTACCAATACTAGAATTAGATGATATGCAACATACTTAATGTAAACATTATTTAGCCATAGATACGTTCAAGTTGATGTAGAGTATGTTAACCGAGTACGGAACCATGACCTAACGAATGATGACATAGTTATATCTAGGTTAAACCTGGCTTACCGGACCGGACGGACCGGTCCGGTCTGGTAGTCCGATAAGGTCCGGTTATTTTAATCGGACCTGATCCGGTTCATTAAGATAACGGACCGGATCCTAACCGGACCGGACTTTCCGTTCCGGTCCGGTAATAAAAAAAAAATTAAAGAAAATATGAAGGTTGTTTTGATGGATTAAATTGTTAAATTTTTTAAAGATGTTAATTGTAAATACTCTAATTGAATTAAAGAAAATATAAACTACTTGAAATTTTGAAACGAGCCTCCTTAAAAACCTCATCGACCCCTGGAAAGGTGCGACGATGAGGAAAAAGAGTACCTTTATTGTATTAAAATTGAAAAAAAAATTCCTGAACAAGGGTCGGGAGATCCCTTTAGTGTATTACAAATAAAATAAACTAATCGTTCATGTGATGTGTAGTAAAATCAAAATCAAAATCGTCTAAAATGTTGAAGCAGTGGAATGTTTCTTGAGCTTAATTCTTGTGTAGAAGCCAATCTTTTCCACAAGTGAGTGCTTCAACCATCTCTGGTTTGAGACTACATCTTCGGTCATCGATAATGCGTCCCGCACTACTGAACGCCGCCTCGGAAGACACTGTAGAGACCGGAATGGTTAAGATATCTTGAGCAATTATGGACAAGATTGGAAACCGTCTAGAGTTTTGCCTCCACCAGTGAAGCAAGTCAAGGCGCTCATCGTCATTCCTCACCCAATCATTGCAATCGTGATCCATGATCTCGGGATGAGTACGAGGGTGGTCTTGGCTTCCTCTTGGTGTGCTTCCTCCAACTTCTTGTTGAGGAGAAGGGCTATACGCGAGAGCGTTGGTGAAGACGTTCGCGTATTGGTGACTCCTTGCATATTGCGACTGTTGACTTTGGGAAGTCCGGTAATGCGGAAGAAGTTTCTCCTCGTACACCATGAAAAGAGAATAAAAAGTATCTACGATCCTTGGTAGATCAAGTGAGACGTAATCTTGTGTACCGGAAAAACGTAATCTAAGAAATTTGAAAAACTTTTTAAGTCCACCAATTTTAGTTCGAACATCTAGAATGGCTCCACAACAAAAGAGTAATGGAACCTTTCCAGCGCCCCAATACTTAAGAAATTTAGTTTCCATGTCTTGAATACAAGTGCTAAAAATGGAATCTTCCCGGTATTTTTCAAAATGTGTCGCTAAAAGCAGTCATAGTATGAATGCCTAATTGAAAAGTCGGTGAATAACAAGCGGAAAGGTAACAGGTTTTTTTATAAAAAATATCAAGGAAAGACACAAATGATTTAGCCATGCTAATATCAGAAGGGGTTAAAGATTCTTCCCCGAGTTCGTTGTTTATAAAGGCTACAGCTACATCTACATAATGGGGTGATAAAAAGTTGTTCAACATTAGATAGGTTGAGTTCCACCTAATCTTGTTATCTAAATGAAATGTTCGTTCTTCTAATAAGTTATGTCTAAATCTTTTTTTAAGTTCATCAACCCTACCGGTATTTCGTGTTATGGTATTTCGTGTTGCCATTTATGCCCACAAAGGAGATTTTTGATATTAAATACTTTTGTATTTGTTTTGCTTTGAAATTAAATAAAGATTGAATATCCATTCTTATTTAAGATTGTGTTTACGCATTTATGTCTACGCTCTGAAACTGTCATCAACGAAAGAAGTGGTAAGTACAGACTTGACAAGATACCTTCTTATGACTAGTTTAAATAATAGTTCGCAATCTAAAGATCGATTGGGCAATCGATTTCTAGTAATGATTGTTAGAATGAATTAAACGATATCTAATCTTGTGATATGGAGAGTTGTGACTCTGTAATTCATTCTTGATATCTTAATGAAGATATTGAACAAAACCAGTGAAGTTTTGAAGTTCGAGATAAAACCGTTTAATCACTCGAAACCTCAAACTTACATACGAGGGGTATTTTAGTAATTACCTAAATCCTGAAGTGAGTACATGTATTCTTGTAACACTTTATGACATTTGATTTTTCAATGGGCAATGGCTAAATGAAGTTTCATTGACCCGACGGTTGGTTTCATAATACTGTTTCGTTGAAACATGTGATTCACAAATATGGAATTTGTGTTGAAACAATGCTAAGGCATTAGTATCACACCATGCTCTGTTATGAGAGTGTGAGCGAATAAACCAGGCCTGATATTCATCGAACAAAGAATTCTTTGAAATAAAACATGTGACATGTTGAGACATTTCACTTTATGTTTTTCTCGTTCACAAATAACAGAAGACTTGGTGAAATAATAACTCAGGGGTAAAACGGTAATTTTACATTCCTCTGAGTTAATGATACACACAAAGGGTAATATCGTAAAATACACTGTGGACCGTGTGAAGAATAGTTTTGTCACATCAAACGGAAATATAAACGCATATGAACTTAGAGATGTTCAATATTGGTCCTTTAGTAGAATCGACTAATATTAAGAATTAAAAGCCGGAAAAAGTTTGCGAACTTTTGTGTCCGAGCTTTATTCTAAAGCTTCGTTCATGTGGGTCCATAAGGTCTCAATGATAGACTCTCGGACGAGATTTTGGTGAACAAGAAATGATTGATTTTCTCATTCAACGTAAATTGTGATTTACGCTAAGAAAATTATTTTTTGAGTAATTAAATAAATAACTGGTTATTTATTATTACATTTATTTCACGAATCATATTATGTTATTATATTGATAATAATATAATTTGATGATTCAAATAAATAAAAGATAAAAATAAATATTTTCTCGTTTCGTACTACATTGATTAGTATGAAAATAAATTAATGACTTGTCATTAAATAAATGAGATGTTCTAAATTAATTAAATATTATTTTAGAAATAAATCAAATAAATTTGGGAGATAATTAGGACAATATGGCCGGCCATAATAAGTGTTTTATGGGCTGGAAAAATTGTTTAAACTCATTAAAAAGAGTTTTGGGCTTAAATTTGACTAATGGGTCTTAACTGGATTTTGACCTAACTTAAGCCCATTCTCTCTGATATAAAAGGAGGCTTTCTCTTTGGTAACCCTAGGCGAATTTCGAGCAACACTCAGCCAAACCTCTTCCCCCTTGTGCTTGAGAGGTTTTGGCCGAAATTAAGAGAGAAAGAGAGAGAGGAAAACATTTTCCCGGCAGCCCTTCCTTTTCTTTGAGTTTCCCCTTCTTCCCTTGTTCCCACGAAAGAGCCCACCCTCTTTGTCTCCTAATGAGTATTATCATTGACTCAACTTCTTGTTGTTTGAGTGATTTTTCTCTCCCCAGGGCCGGCCACTTTTGGAGCAACGAAGACTCGACGGTTTTGAGGATCTCCTGGACGCGCGTGGCGAAGAAGATCGGCCGACCACCTTAGACGTACACCGAGACTTGCTCTCGCAGATCCAAACCCTATGTAAGTGTCTCTTAAACGAATTGGATCTGAATGATATAGTATTGTAGAATGATTATATTTATTTAGATTGTTCGTTTGCATGCTTAAATGAATTTATTGATATGTACATAAATTTGTTGACATGCTAGTTTAGATTTAATGACATGGTTATGAATATGTTAAAAAAACGTTTTTAATATGTTAAATTGAATTATAAATTTCCGCCATATATAGATATGTTTCATAATTAATTAGGTTAATTGTTAACTAAATTCCAACAAATGGTATCAGAGCCATAATTGTCATTAAATCGATTTTGAGTGTTGGCGTTTTTGTATGAATTGCATTTGTGAATGTATGTGTGTTTATGTGAATGGATCCTTATTCTAATTGACCCTAGGATTGTTTACGGGTTACGTCCCGGATCCTTACTTGAAGCGTTATAGTCGACAAGATTACTATGCACATGGTCATATAAGAGTTATAGAATAATTTTATTTTTTTCGGGTACTACCAATGTCAACTCCCACAACCTTTAGAGATGAGTACACTACGAATACCAACATCTAGTCGAGGGATCTTTCGAGACATTTCTCGATTTGCATGGGAGGAACTTCATCGCCAGGATCATCACGACATCGGAGCCACCTGTGGCAACGTCGGAGCACGAAAAGATCATTTTGTAGAACTCTCAACATTTCACGTTTATGAGTAAAGAGGATCTCAATTTGCTAGCAGGATGGACACAACACAAAATATGTTCTTCATCCTATCAAAGATGGCTTGATATATCCAATCGATCTCAGTTTCAATCGTCTCATCTAAATCAAAATTAAATACTTAAGGCTGAATGATCGATGATCAAAGATAAAGTTTGAAACCCGACATAGTCGAAACTCTCACGTTTAGATTGGTGTCAACATGACGACAGATCTCAATAAACTTTTGTAAACATTATTCTCGTAGACAATTACGACTTGAACTTTTTAAGCATGAACATCAATGAACATTAGTGAATGTATAACTTATAATATTTCAATTTTATGAGTTTTCAAATAATAATATCGATTTATGATTTTATTTTACAATAACATCTTCTTTAAAATTTCTTACATATACATCCTTTAAAAAAACCATTTTTAAATTCTTTTTTGTTTTCTTTATTATTTCACGGAATTAGCGAAACTGCTTACTTTTGACGGGAGGATCACTTTTTTGACTCCCAAAAACGCCCGAAGGATAGCCGGAAGGAAAACAATTGTCCACTTTCGGAAGCCATTATGACGATAGAGGGTTCTAGTGTCCGTCCATTAAGCCATGACCAATCTAGAAACTTTCAGTCATATTCGATCTACCATAAAAAAAACATTTGACATCAAATATAACATACATGCGCAACAGATATATGATGGATCACACAACGTAAGATGCTAAATACATAGCCCAACTTGTCTATACATCAGAATATGCCTTACAAAACGTTCCACACATTATCAATGGATATGACAAACTTGTCTCACCAAAAAATGTAAAATAACAACATGCACTCTGTTTTACGTGTCCACGTCATAACCTGTTCTATGGAACACACACACGTGCTCTCTGTTTTTTTTTTCTTTTCTTGAGGTTGGCGTGCTCTCTATTTCTAAATAAATCGAATTTCAAGAAACTACGAAGATAGAACAAACCTATACAATTTTTCAAGAACCTATAGTTTTTACCACGACGATGAAGACTGCAAGAAGAAAAATTGGGGGAATAATTAAAGTCCCTCATGCACCAAAAATAGAAGCTTATAGGGTTATGTTAGTCACAGTCCCATCGATTTTGATTATATAAATAATAGTTTTTTGAAGCCTATAAATAAAACTTCATATGTTATTTTCAGTATCATCTCAAATTTAACTCAAAATAGATAGATTTGTATTTATAGGCTTCGAGAGAGCATTGGACGTGTGCCTTCGGGTGGCCGTCCAGCCTAGTGTGAAGGCTGGCCGACCGGTTGCATGACGGTCGGGCGTGGCCGGACGACCCTTGTTTGGGCCAAAGGCCGGCCATCCCCACCGGGGCAGGCATGGATGGCCAATTGTCCTTGTCTAAGGAGGGTCCAGGGTCGGCCGGATCTTGTTTGGGACAAGGGAGGCCGGTCGGCCTTACCATGTGTGTCCAAGGGCCGGCCAGCCCTTGTCTAGGCTAAGGAAGTCCGATCGGCCAACTTGTGGACGTTCCAGGGCCAGCCGGCCCTTGTTTGGGCCGAGGCGACCGGTCGGTCTTCTTTCGCCGGTTCTGAGGGAGGTCCGTTCAGACTGCTCTTCAAATATTGTCGCATCGAAAATCGATGACAACATATTACATGAGTGTTGTATTCAGAATATAGATTCGACTTAAATTATAAACAAATGAATTGTTGTTTTTAAAAGAATTTAGGGTAGTCATATCGGGCATGGTATATTAATTTTTTTTAGTAAAAGAACGGAACTTAAAAAATAGAATAGTTTATATAACTCTAGATAATGGAACCAACAACGATGCTAAGATAAGAACTTTAAGAGTAAAAATTTCTAAAAAAGAATCTCTTTTACACCAAAGATGCGCCACATACATAATAAAACTAAAGGTAAAAACCGAATCTAGACATTTAAAAGAATATATGGATAAAATTAGAGAATCAATTTAATGGTTAAATAGTTCCACATCTATGGTAGATGAACTTAATCGAATTAGAGAAAATAACTTTTTACACCGATGCTAGGACTAACTAGATGGAATTCAATATACTTAATGTTAAATAATTTTAACTGATAGGTACGTTCAAGTTGTTGTACAGTATGTTAACCGCGTATGAAACCATGACATAACGAATGATGACATAGCTATATATAGGTGTTATATAGAATTTCTAAACTTATTTTATGATGAGTCTTTTGCTTTATCCACGGAATATATTCCAACATGGTTTTAGCTCTACATAGCGTTTCAACAATTCTACGAAATCTAAGCGATTGTTAAGATTTTGAATTTTCCCAATCTTGTATTAATTCAATGAAGGCTAAATTTAACAATTATTTGCGGGGTGGCTAAAATTCTTTATTTATTTTACAGTTATACTAGATCCTAGATTGAATTATCTTAACTTTTTACAATACTTGAAACGTTATACCAGATAAGATTACTATGCACATGATCATACAAGGGTCGTGATTTTTTTTTACATTTTTCAGGTACTACCAATGCCAACTGCCACAACCTATAGAGATGAGTACACTACGACCACCAACAACTAGTCGAGCGATCTTCCGAGACATTGCTCGGTTTGCACGAGGAGGAACTTCATCACCACATTCGGAGCCACCTGTAAAGACATCGAAGTATGAAAAGATCATTTTATACAAATCTCAACAATTCACGTCCATGGGAAAAGAGGATCTCAATTTGCTAGCATGGTGGAGAAAACACAAAAATATGTTCTCCATCCTATCAAAGATGGCTTCATATATCCTATAGATCCTGGTTTCAACTATCTCATCCACAATCAACGATAAAGTTTGAGCCACAGTCGGAACTCTCAACGTTTGTAGAGATTGGTGTCAACACGATGATCGATCTGAAGAAACTTTTGTAAACGTTATTCTCCTAGACAATTACGACTTGAACTTTGTAAGCATGAATATCAATGAGCATTAGTGAATGTATAACTTGTAATGTTTCAATTATATGAATTTTCAAAGAATAATATCAGTTTAAATTTCATTTCATACTAACACATCTATTAAATTTCTTACATTTACATCCTTTCACAAATGTATTTTTAAATTCTTTTTTATGTTTCCTTTATTATTCCACAGAAATTGCGGAACTTCTTATCTTTGACGAAAGGAATAATTTTGTTGACTGCCGAAAATTGCCCAAATGGTAGACAGATGGAAAACTTTTGTCCACTTCGGTAAGCCATTTTGATGGTAGACGGTTCTACTACCCGTTCGTTAAGCCGGGATCAGTCTAGAAACTTTCACTCATATTTGATCTACCATAAAAAAGATTTGGAATCGAATATATCATACAAGCGCAATAAATATATGATGGATCACACAACAAAGATGCTAAATACATCACCCAAAGGAGCTATACATCAGAATATGCCTTTACAACATCCCACACGTTATTAATGGATATGACAAACGTGTCTCACCGAAAAATTTGACACACTAAAATAACAACACGATCGTCTAGGGAGCACTGATAAAAGTTAAATGTCGATTCCGTACCAAAATTACAATCGTAGTCCCACATAAATGACTTAATGTAACGTACTTGTCCAAACATGAAAATGCCGCATGTTTGTAAAATTAATATTTCTAAGGAATAAATACTTGGTTTGTTGGCTTGTCAACTTATCCACTACGTGTTGGATACATTTAAAGGGTACGTTCATGACCAGAGTGCTCCTTGTGAGTGAGTGGTCTCAATAAAGTTCATTGATAGACGAAAGTAAAGATTAATAGTTCCGAGTATCGTGCAACTCTGATTAAGAGTTGCCATTTATGACAAGAAGATAGGGGAAACTCACGTGAGGAAAAGCTTTGAGTGCATGTGTATTTTTTGAGTGAAACGAGAAGTCTTCGTAGATACCAACTAGGAAATTTTATTTGCACATACATTTTGAGAGTACAATAATGGCTGAGGGAGAAGACTTGGAAGAGGAGATAGAGTTTGCTTTTTTTTTTTTTCTCGCAAATAACTTGGTTATCTCAAGAAACTGGAATGATGAAGGCAAATGTGAGGAATATTATTTCCTAGCAGGAAAGATATTGACAAGGAATGAGGACGAGGTGCAAAACACTTTTACGAGATCTTTAATACTATTTTGATTTGTAAACAAAGTCGGACTATATAAGAGATAAAGTCGGGTTTGTACAAGATACAGCTCAACAATAGAAAAGATGCAATAGACATCCTAGGCGGGAGGCCATGGATCTTCAAGGGAGCTCAATTCCTGGTTGCAGAGTGGTCACCACTAAAATTAATTGACTAAATTGAATTCAACTACTCTCCTTTTTATATCCGAATAAGAGGCCTTCCACCAGGCTTGATGAATGATGATGGAAATTGGTTAACGATTAACCTATTAAATTATGAAACATATCTAAATATGGTGAAATTCATAATTTCGATCCTTATATGTGAAACTCAATTCGTAACATATTATATAACCATGTCATTAAAAATAATCTAACTTCTCAATAATTTCTAAACATGTCAACAAATAAAATCAAGCACACTAGCAACCTATATCAAATATATTCGCAGATCAAACTCGTTTAAGGGAGACTTATGGTTGTCATCGACAACTGCACGAGTCTTCCTTCCGTCTTCAGTTTGCAAGAATTGACGCCAGAATGCGCGTTCAGTAGTTGGCCAAGAAAGAATCATGCACGCGCCTAGGAGGTGGTGTTGTGCGCGCCTCTTAGCTTCGGGACGGATCTGCGTCACACGTCTTCCTATTAGCCGAGTGAATCTGGAACCGGATCTGCGTCACACTCCTTGACGTTGGCCGAGAGGTGTTGGATCCGAGGAAGACTCGCGCACGTCCAAAAAACCCCTTTAGCCGAGAGCAATTCCACACACGCGCCTAGGATGTAAAAAAATATGTCACTGCTCCTTTGCTAAAACATGGCCGACCCTGTACTCAAATGATCACTCAAACAACGACAAGTTGAGTCAATGATAATTCTCATGGATTTTTGAAAAATTAAGAGGGTGGGCTCTTTCTGTGAACAACAGGAGAAGGAGAAACTCAAGATTAAAAGAACGGCTTTCGGGAAAACAAATTTTCCTCTCACTCTGACTCTATGAAGGTCGGTCGAGACACACAGAAGGGGGAAGGAGTCTGGCCGAGAATCACACTGGAGTTAGGGTTAGAGAGAGAAAGCTTCCTTTTATATCAGGCGGAACAGGTTTAAGTTAGATTAAAATCCAATAATGACCCGTTAGTCAAACTTAAGCCCATTAAGTCCTTAAAATGAGATTAAAAAATATTCCAGCCCCTATATCAATATATATGGCAGAGTATATCATTATTTTTATACTCCTATTTTATTTGATTTATTTCTAAAAAAAAGTATTAGTCGATCACTGAGAGTATATCATTGAGACCTTATGGACCCACATGAAAGAAGCTTTAGAATAAAGTCCGGACACAAAAGTTCACAAATTTTTTCCGACTTTTAATTCTTAATATTAGTCGATTCCACAAAAGGACTAATATTGAAACTCTCTAAGTTCATATGCGTTTAACTATTTGATACACGGTCCAGGGTGTATTTTACGATATTACCCTTTGTGTGTATCATTAAGTCAGAGGAATGTAAAATTACTATTTTACCCTTGAGTTATTAATTCACCAACTCATTTGTTATTTGTGAACGAGAAAAATATAAAGGTGAAATGTCTCAACATGTCAAGTATTTTATTCAAGGAATGTTTTATTCGTTGAATACCAAGCCCGGTTTATTCGCTCACACTCTCATAACAAAGCATGGTGTGATACGAATACCTAAGCATTGTTTCAACACAAATTCCATTTAACTAAAAAATATTATGACACCAATCGTCGGGTCAATGAAACTTCATTTAGTAATTTCCCATTGACTAATCAAATGTCATAAATTGTTACAAAAAATATATATATTCACATCAGGATTTAGGTAGTTACCAAAATACTCCTCGTATGTGATTTTGAAGTTTCGAGTGATTAAACGGTTTTATCTCGAACTTCAAATTGTCACAAGTCTTGTTCAATATCTTCATCAAGATATTAAGAATAAATTATATAGTCACAACTCTTTATGATTATAAAATATCGTTAATTTATTTAGGCAATCAATACTAAGAAACAATTTCTCAATGGATCTTTAGATTGCGAAATACTATTTTAAACAAGTCATAAGAAGGTATTTTGTCAAGTCTGTACTTAGCACTTCTTTCGTTGATGGCAATTTTAGAGCGTAGACATACATGCATAAACACAATCTTAAATAAGAAGGAATATTTTGTTTTATTTAACTTTCAGCAAAAAAAAATACAAAATGTATTTAATGTCTAATATCTCCATTGTGGGCACAAATACCAACAAACTCTCACTTGACTCAAAGAAGATGTGAATGATCTTTCAGTCCTAAGCCTTCTAGGTGTTCCTCGAAGACTTTACTCGTTAAAGGGTTCGTGAAGGGATCAGCAAGGTGGTCCAACGTTGAGATCTTCATTACTTCAGCATCTCCTCTGTGAACGATATCTTTCACCAGGTGATATTTCCGTTCTATGTGTTCCATATAATTAGCAACAGCCCCACTGTTATCACAATAAAGTGGAATGGGCATGTTAGCACTTGGAACTACTTCTAGGTACATCAAGAATTTCCTTAGCTAAACAATCTCCTTTGCTGCTTTGCAAGCTGTCACATACTCGACTTCCATGGTCGAGTCAACAACGCAAGATTGCTTTATACTCCTCCAAACCACATATCCACCATTCAGGGTGAACATAGACCCTGAAGTGGATTTCCTGGAATCCTTATCCGCTTGAAAATCAGAGTCGGTATATCCCGTCATAGTCAGGTCATCACCTGAGTATGCAAGCATATAGTTTCTCGTACTCCATAGATACTTGGGAACATGTTTGACAGCAACCCATTGCTCAGGTCCAGGGTTTGATTGGAATCTATTCACCACACCCAATGCGTAACAAATATCTGGTCTAATACAAAGCATCGCATACATGAGACTTCCTACGGCTGAGGCGTAAGGAATATGTCTCATGTCCTCTATCTCTTGGGGAGTCTTGGGAGACTGCTCACTTGAGAGATGCACTCCATGTCTGAAAGGTAACTGTCCTTTCTTGGAGTCCTGGATACTGAAGCGATTCGTGATCTTATCAATATAAGACGCCTGAGATAGCGCTAACTTTCGGTTCTTTCGATCTCGAAAGATCTGAATCCTCAGAATGTAAGTCGCTTCTCCAAGATCCTTAATTTCAAACGTCTTTGACAACCAGATCTTAACTTCTGATAACTTTCCTACATTATTCCCAATGAGTAGTATGTCATCTACATACAGGACTAGGAAGACCACTTTGCCATCGTTTATCATCTTATAAACGCATGACTCATCTACTGACTGATCAAAGCAGTAGCATTTTCCAGTCTCGTCGAATCTAAGATTCCACGACCTAGATGCTTGCTTCCCACGAGAAGGCATAATTCTGAACGACTAGCCAACTTTCTCGTCTTTTGTCCAGCACATGTGTTGGACAACCCCATATTCTAATTTGGTTCAAAATAGATTTCTTACCACACCATCTCCCACAAGGTATACCAGGAACTGTCTTCGACGAAACCTTGTTCATAATGTAAACTGCCGTTTCTAAAGCGTATCCCTAGAACGCCTCAGGAAGTGATGAGTAACTCATCATTGATCTCACCATATCTAATAAAGTTTGATTCCTTCTCTTTGACACACCGTTTTGTTGTGAGGTGCCAGTTGTTGTAAGCTAAGAATGAATGCCTTATTCTCTAAGAAGATCTTCAATCTCTCAACACAAATACTCTCCTCCTCGATCTGATCGAAGGGTTTTGATTTGTTTTTCCATATGCATTTCAACCAAAGCCCTATACTCTTTGAACATTTCAAAAGTATGGGATTTGTTTCGGATAAGGAAAACATGTCCAACCCGTAAGAAGTCATTAGTGAAGGTTGCGAAGTATTCGTAGCCTCCTCTTGCCTGGATGTTGATCGCCCCACATACATCACTATATACGAGTTCCAATACTTGTGTGGCTCTTAGAACTCTCGAGGAGAAAGGTCTATTGGTCATCTTTCCCTCAAGACAGGATTCACACATGAGCATGTATCCCATGTTTAGAGATTCCAACAGACGATATCCTTTGTGAATCTCTTAATCCTATCTAGGCCAATATGTCCAAGACAGAAGTGCTATAGATATGTGTCATCGGTTTCATCACTATGAAACCTCTTACGCTTCCTTACCAAATTGGTATTCACTTCGGTGTCCAAGATTATTGGCTCATTTACATATAAATAATATATAGATTCCACACGATGAGCTTAAGTAATAAACGAATTATCAAGAAAAATTTCAATACCATTATTGATCTTAAACTTGAAGAAATGTTATTCTAAAAAACCAAAAGAAATTAACTTTTTGGAAAAATATGAAACATAATAAACATTACTCAATGATAAAGTCTTATTCCCAGAATTCATCTTCATGGTCCCTACAGATCTAGCTCCGACCTTCATTCCATTTCCCCAGTTGAACATGAACTCCTCATCACTTAATCGCCTAGTTTCCCCTGAAATCATTCAAATTACACACAAAATGATCAGAAGCCCCGCAATATAACATGCAGGGTGATTCTCTGTTTTTCCTGTAACAAGATTGAATGACGAAACTCATACCTTTCCCCCTGAAAATCTTGAGGTAGGTAAGATAGTTCATTTTCCAATGGCCGCAATGGTGACACTTGTTGTTAGACTTGTCCACCTTTGCGACGTCATTGCCTTTGGCATTCGCAACCTTCATGTAAGGCTTCTTGGATCCCGTTAAGTTGGCGGTTTTAGGACCTTTCATTACCCTCTTAAAATCAAAAGTGGAAGCTCGATATTCATCAACATTGACTTCACAAGTTTTCTTCTTGTTCTTCGAGAGAAGTCCCTCGGCAATCTGCAACTCCTTCATGAGCTCGGTTACATAATAATCGAGTTTGTTCATGAAGTAGTTCAGACGAAATCTATTGTAAGAGTCCGTCAGAGTCTCGAAGATCATGTCGATCTTGGTGAGTCCATTGATCTCGGATCCAAGAATCTCCATGTCGTTTAGGTGACTCATGAAATTGCAGATAGCTTTCTGCCTTGCCTGGCGCCCATGACACCCAAACATCTCACGGAGACTGTAAAGCATTTCATATGTCGTGGGTATGTCTCGGTGAGATTGTTGTAACACATTGCTCATAGATGCTAAGATGCAGCTGTTGGCAGAGATTCCCACTACAAGATTATTTATTTACATATTGATGTAATTTAAATCATTATAAGTCCTTATTGTAATTGCTGATTAAATTAATAAAATTTGAAACGTTCATTCATTCATTTTTCATTTGTTTGAAGATTTATGATATTAAATAGTCTTATAGTCCTTAATCAAACCTAACAATGTATGAAGAGACAAATATAGATTGCGTGAACAAACTATTCATGGTTTGGTTAAAATGAAATATTCGCAATCTAAAGATAACCGGACTATTGATCCTAGTATGATTGTTCGAAGAATCTATGATGTCTAGTTACGAGGCATAGAGAGTTAGGAACTCTATAGTTCTTCTAATGTAACTTTCGAAGATACTAAATTGACCAGTGCACCTTTAGAGACAATAGAAGAAAAAACCATTTAACATCTTCTATCTCAAGGTTACTATGTATAAATCGCATCATCCTTACCTAAATCCTGAAATGAGACATGTCATTTCATATCATTAATACTCTCATTTGAGAAAGTCAAATTCTAGGTCCATTGCGTGATCTAGATAAGGCCTATTGGTAAGATATTAAGTTATGAAGATGTCATTAACCAACTTTGTGACGTTCTCATAGATATGAAATTCATGTACAAGATTGCTGAGATGCAATATATATCACCTCATGCTTTATTACTTGGATTGTGAATAAATGAACTGCGTGTTGGAATAGGTCTAGAGTTAAGAAAAATTTATCATTAATCATATTAATGGCGGAATATAAAAATTTCTTTTACTAGTAAATTTCTTTTTACTAACCTAGATAAAGTGCATATACATGTTATAAATTAAAAAAAAACATTATTTACTTGGATTGTGAATAAATGAACCGCGCGGTACCCAAAATTAAGTATCGACTTTATTTGGATGAAACAATGTGACTTGTTAGCTCCTCGTCAATACATTGTTTCTAACTTATTCACATGTAACAAAGGAGTTGAGGAAATAATAACTACAAGGGTAAAATGGTAATTTTATAAATCCCCTCTAGTTGATGATATTCATGAAGCGTAAAGATAGATAACATTCAATGGATCCGCTCAATATAATTAAGTTGAACTTGAGTAGAAAATAAATTCATTTGAACCGAGAGATTCTCAGTGTCGACTCTTTAGTGGAGTCAGTCGACATTAAGCAAATACTCGGAAAAGGTTTGAGAACTTTTGAGTCCTAGTATAGAAGCTCAAGCTTTGTTCATTTGGATCCATAAGGTCACTATTACAGGTCATTAGAATAGGATTGTTAAACTAGAATCTAAGTCAAAATAAGTTCAACTGTTGAACTAGACGTTTTCCCGGAAAATGTCTAAAGAGTATTTTTGTCCACATGGACATAAAATTATGTGAATGTCAAAATAAGATTTTGAATATTTTCATATGATGGAAATATAATTATTTTATAAATCCGAAAAGTTGTTTGAGGCATTATGATATTAATTTCATTATTTGTGCAATATTAATTCTACAATGGTTATTTTAAGAATTGTCTTAAAATAAATAAGAAAGCATCTAGAAGCTCCTCACATGCACTAAGAATTAGGCCAACATCAATGAGAGAAAGAAATTATATCTAAAAATTCTTTTGCCTTAAATTATGAAGATAATTTCCAAAAAGGAAAAGAGGAAATTAATTTTTTTGAGAAGGAAACTAATGTGCTAAGTGAGGAAACAAATTTACTCACTAATGCACTAATGTGGCCGGCCATGTACTAGGGAAAGATGAGAGAAAATCAAATATTGTGTCATTAATACACAATAGGAAATGGTAATTACGCATTCTTGTATTTCATGCTCCTATAAATAGAGCCTCACATTGAGATGTGAAAAATAAGTTTTTGCCTTTGCTCTCTCCCTTTCTAGTTGTGCACTCCTCTCTCTCTCTCTCTCTCTCTCTCTCTCTCTCTCTCTCTCTCTCTCTCTCTCTCTCTCTCTCTCTCTCTCTCTCTCTCTCTCTATCTATCTAAAAATATCTCTCTTATTTTGGCACCTAAGTCCTCATTAGACTTAGGCCTAAATTAGCTCTTTAACTCATAAACTTGTTCTTCAGTTATTGTGTTTAATTGTGCCCATATACAAATCCTTCAAACCCTATATAGACTCTTCTAATAGAAACCTTATGTTACTCGAGTTCACGACTAGGTGTGAAGTAGACGAGCATTTAGTGTAGACGAAACTTGGAGCGAGATGAGATGTTCAACCTTTTCTAAGGCTTCTCAAAGATCAAGTTACAAGAAAGGTTAGTCCCAAGTAAATAATAATTAGATAATGTTTTAAAATAATTAGATGTTCATGCACTTTGCATAGGTTAGTAAAATAGTTTTACTTGTAAAGAAATTTTTATATTCCGCCAGAACTTGTTAATGATAAATTTTTCTTAACCCTAGACCTATTCCAGCAATTATATGTTTAATGCTTGAATTCACTTTGCGAACTATTCATGAAATCAGGATTGATTTGATGCTTGAAGAAGATCAAGTTAGTTGTGCAAAATAGTCAATCTACCGTAATACATTTCTAGGTTAGATCTAGTTTGAGTGTTACGAAGTAAAAAATACGTTCTTTTTATTGATGCTAACCGTTGTTTTTAGGGATTGAGATTGAGAGAAAATATCATTGAATAGGTTTAGAATCTTGAAGAACTGAGAGATAATTGCGATTACAAATTTGTGTGAATGTGATTATCAAAATAGGAACATATGAGTCGTGCTTAATTTTGAGAATCCATATCATATGATTAACTTATAAAACGGTAGTTCATCTATTACATTATCGTTTAAAATCATCTTTTATAATTTTCATTGTTATCATTACTCTTTCTTGGCACAACCACAAACGTCCATCCATTTTGGTTCAATTCGTGTTAGTTAGTAGTGTTAGTAATTACGATTTTTTCCCGTGGGATCGATTCGTACTTCTAGAATATACTACTTGTGCGACCACGTACACTTGCATGTTGAAAAATTGCAACAAGTTACTGGAGCCGCTTTATTTTAACTACAATTCGGTTTCATTATATTCAATTTGAATTATCTTGCATTATTCTTTTTACTAATCTACTTTCGTATTAATTTTAATTTTTTGAAGGTACATGTGAAAGGACGACGAACGAAGCCTTTTTCCGATTGATCCCGAGATCGAAAAAAACGTGCAAGCCAAATTGCAAAAGCGCCAAAGAATAAGTCATGGGCGATAGAGCAGGCAACAACGGCGAAGAATTTCACAAAACTCTATTTCAGTATGAGCTGCCCCCTCCGAATGCGACACAGTCATCCATCGTTCTCTATTTCAGCAGACAATTAGAATTTTGAGATAAATACGTGAGTAATTCACATGGTCCAACGATCACAATTTCCGGAGAAACCAATAAAAGACCTGCAAGACCATCTCACAAATACTTCGAGATAAGCAACACGTTCAACCTTCAAAACTTCTCGGATGAAGCCATTCGTCTCTGCTTGTTCTCACTCTCTCTACCGGATCGAGCCAAAAATGCTTACATGCACTAACATCCAGCTTTATCACCTCGTGGGCCGGTGTGTGCATCAAGGTCATTTTCAAGTTCTTCCCGTTTGTGAAGATGCACAAAAGATGGAATGAGATACACTCTTTCACTCAATTCGATGGCGAATCCTTAATTGTTTGTTAAGCGCTGGAGATGGCATGATCTGAAGAAAGAAGAAAATTTGACTGGAGGAACATTGTCGCAAAATGTTCGAGAAGCCTAAAAATTTGTTGGAGTAACATCGAGGTCTATTGCAAGTCATCATAAGCCACCGCAAGTAATCGTAAGAATTTCTTTTGTCGCTCATTTATTGGAAGAGCATCATAGAAAAGATAAGTGAGGCGAGTGAAGAGCTATAGATAAACGAAAAAAGTCTAATTCTCGATTGAACGACTTAAGTTTGATATTTTAACTCCCATAATAAAAATAATTATCTTCAAAACTAGGTTTCTCTATTGGGGTTGGGTAATTTAGTTTTCTACCCTTAAATATCAAAACTATTAAGTGTCTACCCTAACAGTTGACGACTTTAGCTGAGTACCTTTGCATTTTCAACTTCTCAAAAATAGCCTCATTCTTTTATTTTAATTTTTCTTTTATTATAAAAAAATTGAGAAATCTCTCCCGACACTAAAAAATTTCGACGCCCGCAACGACGACGGCGACAACGACAACGGCGGCGACGACAAGCAGCAACATCAACAACGACGGAGTCTAGGCGACGATTGATGATCTCAACTCAATTCGACGAATGGAATTAAGATTTTTTAATTAAACGTAAATGATTCCTTAAATTTGTATAATTTGAATGTTAATATTCGTTAAATTTATAACATTGATAACTTTAAACAATAATATGTATCATACTCGTTTCATGAATCCAATATGATTTCCTCGAGTTTATTTTTTAATGTTGAAAATGACAAACAAATCTACTAGTACTTGGTAGTTTGAAGTAGAACGGTAGAGTAGTAGAGTTATGTTGAAGATTAACGTAAACTCTAATAGGGTAGTAGTTTACAGTAAAGCCAGTAGAGTTATGTATTCATTAGAGCGTTAAAGTAAACCAGTAGAACACAGTAGATCGTTAGAGTAAAATCGTGAATGCAATAAAAATATTCAATGGAGAGAAATAAATATGGCTTATGTATTAAACGATCATCAATATTCTATTTTTAACTATAATATTGTAGATAATGATAGAAACTACAATTACGGTTTAATACAATGGAAAGTGAAAAGAAGAAGAAGGCTCGCATCAATATATAAGGGTACAAATGTATGAGGCAAGTTATACCGTTAGATGGGACGTACTTGAAAACGAAATTTGGAGGTTGTTTGTTGGTCGCTACGACACAAGATGAAAATCATGCTTTAGCAACTTTGAAGACCTTTGAGAATTTACGTGATTACACGTCTGAGTATAATATTGTGGATTTATGGTCGCTAGCATACTATGAATAGACATACTCGGTTCCATCATAATATGTGAATGAATATCTCTAAAGAATCCGAGTTGGTTGATGTTATACCGCCAAGTTCACAATAGAAAAAAGGTAGGAAAAAAGACAAAGATAATTCATTCAGTTGGTGAGAAGATGCGGATTAACAAATGTTCAAAATGAAATCAATTTGGACATATCATATCCAGGTGTTCTTTAAATGGAGGAGAAGATCGATCGACGCCAACAAAAAGTATAGAAGATAAAATAGTGTTTTCATTTTTTTTTGCAAGTGTAATAACATGAAGTTGTATTAGATCTCTAATGATCAATAGATTATTCAACTCTAACGTTCTATAGATCCAAAATATTTTCAGCATATAACTCTACTGATAAGTAGTGAAAATGTAATGGTCGGTAGAATATTAAGCTCTAATGGTAATTAGCGCAAATTTACCTTTTCAGTAGAGTCGTATTGAAAAATTAAATTTTTTTAATATATAACTCCAATGATAAGTAGTGAAAATCTAATAGTCGGTAGAATATTCAGCTCTAATGGTTTTTAGCGCAAATTTACCTTTCCAGTAGAGTTGGAAAATGAAATTATATGATTTATTATATTAATATATTATATATGAAGTTATTTATAATTAATATCTCACTTATTATAATTGCATATATATCATTTTACATATTATAATTTTTTAATTTTAATTTTGATTTTGTTATTCTATAAGGATTCACTAGTTTTAAGTTTGTTCAAATACATGATTAACTTATTATAGATGAAGTAATATATAATTAATTGATCACTTAATTTAATTACTTATATATCATTTTACATAGCATATATTAAATTATTTAATTTTAATTTCTTGATATAATTTTGTTATTCTATAAGCAATTCACTAGTTCTAATAAGTTTGTTCATATACATGATTAACTTGTTATAGATAAGTAATATATAATTAATTGATCACTTATTTAATTACTTGTATATCATAAATTAAATTATTTAATTTTATTTTTAATTTATTGATATGATTTTGTTTTTCTATAAAGAATTCACTAGTTCCGATAAGTTTGCTCATATACATTATTAACTTGAAGTAATATATAATTAATTGATCATTTATTCTAATTGTTTATATATCATTTTACATATCATAAATTAAATTATTTAATTTTAATTTCTTGATATGATATTGTTATTCTATAAGGAATTCACTATTGCTAATAAGTTTGTTCATATACATGATTAATTTATTGTAGGTGAAGTAATAATCAATTAATTGATCACTTATTCTAATTGTTTATATATCATTTTACATATTATAAATTGGATTATTTAATTTTAATTTTTTAATATGATTTTATTATTCTACAAGGAATTCACTAGTTCTAATAAGGTTGTTTATATACATGATTATCTTATTGTAGATGAAGTAATATATAATTAATTGATCACTTATTCTAATTGGTTATATATCATTTTACATATTATAAATTGAATTATTTAATTTTAATTTCTTGATATGATTTTATTATTCTATAAGGAATTAACTAGTTCTAATAAGTTTGTTCATATACATAATTAATTTATTGTAGATGAAGTAATATATAATTAATTGATCACTTATTTTAATAACATTCGTCATTTTAATGTTAATTGCACACTAATTTACTAACTAGTATAATTTTAATGTGTAGATATTAATTTACTTATAAGTATATTAACTCTAATGTTCAGAACCACATGCTTTAATATCGAATAGAAGCACAAGAATCATGGATTTACCAATCAGTAGATTATCTCGGATGATATTTAGAACCACTTGAAATATTGATCTACTCATCGATAGATAATTTTTTTAGCCGTGTAGAAATTTGGTAATCATCCAAAAAAAACTTCTCAAGCACTTGTTCACCACATTAGTTTGCAAAAATAAGTACTATCACGACAAACTTAATCAGTACGTGCACTGAAAATTTAAGTCAAAGGCCCCAATCGCCTTAAAAAATATCAAATGCCATCTTCTTCTTGAAAAGTGAAACTTGAATGTCGTCTTTATCGTAAAAGCCTACTCTAGCTGAATCAAACTCAATATATTTTATTGCATGTACTCCATAATCAAGGAATGGATCATCTTCGTCTGACAATTTAGTGGATCCGCGTAATATCTTTTTCTCCCTTTTCGTTGGGAGCAACATATCTCGCACGATTTACATTATATAAAAAATGAAAGTAATTTTTTCACGGTTTATAGTATTCTTAAAATGAAATGGCTAGAACATTAAGTTATATGACTTACCTCTTCTTTTTTAATAATGGTCGAAATTTCGCTCAAATTGGAGATTTTTGTTTATTCCACTTCTTAGTTTCCCATTGTAACATTTGTGGGTAGGTATTTTCGCTTATCAAATCAACGTGCTTCTTCGCTATTGCAGGTATCATCTCGTATATCCATATCTACAAAAAAAACAATGTATTTTAATATGACATGTATAATATGTCTTAATCTACTGACCTGTAGACCATCTCTTATATCAGTAGAGTCACTATCGAGTTCACATACCAAATTTTCAATATTGATTTTATTCCTACCAAAATACTCGGTGGCGAGGCGTACATTCTGAGATGTTTTCGCTTTGATTTTCTCTCTATCTGGAATATGAGTCAAATTCAGCCCCGTACTCATTTGATAATCTTCCATCGAGAATCTCATCGGTGTTGCATTAACCATCTTCCACATCTCCTTTCTTTTTTTTGTTTGAATCTGACAAAAAATAAAATACCACATCAACTGACTCGAGTGTTGGTATTGTTCACGAAAATCAAGAAGATGGCCAAATTACATTTTCTTGAGAACTTCCAACTCGTTCCTTATAAGACCTTTCTTGATTAGGTTACAATACTCCTCAAAATTACTTCGTATGATAACTTTCATCAGGAAATGATCGTTCTCTTTCAAAATCAGTTTTAATGCTTCTAAATCTTTAATCTGAAACGATGTAAGAATATTAACAAACATGTTATATTATTGTTTTTTTTTAAATCTACTTATCAGTAGAGTAGTCTACCAGACAGTAGAGCTCACCATAATTCTATTCTACCAGCCAGTAGAGTTTACTCTACTTACGAGTAGTGTTTTATGGAAGAAATAAATTTCAAACAGATACACAAGAGCTTTTTTACCTGAATGATTTGAGGTCTCAAATCAGTTGATAACTCTTCATCGCCCTCATTTTCATTTTCTTTTTCGTCCGTGTACTCGAAGTTATCTTCCTCCGTGAATCCTTCACAATTCTCATCGTTTTCTTCTTCTAAAATAGACTGAGTATAACCCGAACTCATTCTTGTACATAAAAAAATACCCAATTTAAACATTCATCCCTAACAAGATTTGATTAAGAACATGTTAGCATAAAAAGTTGCAAATACCCACATTTATAGTTTCGGACGGAGTAAGGAGAGAGAGCACCAAAATGAGAATCGATTTTGAGATGAAGGTGCAGATGAGAGAATACCAAATTTCAAAACTTAATTGTAAGCGTCGGAGGTTTTTTTTTTAACCCTTGAACGGATGAACTCTGAATGAGATGAATAAGAGAATCCGTATTATGGAAAATGAGGATGAATGCAAAATGAGGATGAGGTAGAGTAAGAAGAAACTCTTGGTTATGGAAAATGATAATGAAATAGAAGAAGCAAATGAAAAGTCTCGTAGAGGAAAAAAGAAAAGGAAGGGAGAGTCACGAGAGAGAGTGTTCTATAATTTTTTATTTAAAAAATTAATTTTATGATGAGTATATGAGTAATTGCATAGATTTTTTATGATTTGGCCATAAAATTTAATTGAAAACGAAAATGAAAATAAATAAGAGTAGAAACTTTAAAGCAATTTATAAGTAGGCGCAAATATTGCAAATTTTTAAGTTTGATATTTTAACTCATAATAAAAAATTTTATCTTCAAAACTAGGTTTCTCTATTGGGGTTGAACGGAATAGCCATGGAAGCTGCCGTGGTCGACGCTGGCTCCAAGCTCCTCAAAGCCGGTCCTGCCATTCCCGACCAAGCTCCTTCGATGGTTATCCTTCAACTTACTCTTCTTTATGATCAAATTTGATTCGGTTACACGGTCAATTTGAACAGAAAGTTGGGAAATTAATTCGTTTTATGTGCATTGTTCAGATAATTCCCACGCAAATGAAGCGAGTGACGGAAGATGGAGTATTGAACGACAGTCCTTCCGCTGATGATTTCACAGTGGATCCCGTTTCGCGGGGTATTGTTAAGGATTGGGACGCCATGGAAGACCTACTGCACCACGTGCTGTACACTGGCCTTGGATGGGAAATGGGCAACGAAGGACAAATTCTATTCACTGACCCTCTTTGCACCCCCAAGGTTAGTTGATATGGTTTAGTCTCTCATGTTTCTCTACATTTTACTTTTAGTATGTAAGTGAGACAGATTCTTTGTTTTCAGTCTGTAAGAGAACAGTTGGTGCAACTGATGTTTGAAACGTTTAACATATCGGGGTTCTATGCGTCAGAGCAAGCCGTGCTGTCTCTCTATGCAGTGGGAAGAATCTCTGGATGCACAGTTGACATTGGCCATGGAAAAATAGGTCAGAACAAACCGTTGTTTTCTTTGCTGGTTGGTATACTCTTTCTGAACCCTGTGATAAATTTTAACATAGGTTTAGCTGAGAACACACAACACCCTAACGAAAAATCTATGTCTGAAGGGCATTTGATATGTACACATGGGACATGAAAAATAGCAGATTTGGAGTGGTTGTGTCAGTAACCAGTGAGAAATATACGCATTTCACCCTAATGATTCAGTTTATTTTTATCAGAATACTTACAATATTTGTGTTGTGTCATATTGTGATATATTGAAGACTTCACTGCTAAACTACTAATAGGTATTTCCCAATTTCTAACCAGAAATGTCTCTCTATTAGTTGATGCCATACTCACAGAAATCTATGTAATATTTCATGGTTCAATCTTGCTGGCAGTCATAGTTACCTTAAAAGTCTCAGAAATTTTGCGCTGCTGCCTATCTCCCTTATACTTTTTTTTTCTTTCTGTTTTGCTACTTAACTTCTTTTATACACCTTGGGGAAAACTAAAAAATTCTAATTTGACCACTCCATCCTCTTTTCGCAACCACGTCTCTCCAGATATTGCACCTGTAATTGAAGGTGCTGTTCATCACATTGCCTGTAGAAGATTTGAAATGGGAGGGCTTGATTTGACAAAGTTACTTGCACAAGAACTTGGAAAATCCAATCCACTTGTTAACATAAGTTTGTCGGATGTCGAGAGAATTAAGGAGCTATATTCATGTTGTGCTGATGATGATCTTGCCTACGAAAAGCTACAAAAGTCGTGTCAGACAGAGACGCACACACTTCCTGATGGACAGGTCCACGTTTTTACCATGTCCACCAAGCTAAAAGGATTATCGATCTTTTTTAAATATTAAAGTTGATTGCTGATGTTGTACCTTTTTCAGGTTATAACAATTGGAAAAGAAAGATATACGGTTGGCGAGGCTTTATTCCAACCATCTATATTGGGTTTAGAGGCCCATGGAATTGTTGAGCAGCTCGTTCGTAGTATTTCTGCAGTATCATCTGATAATCACCGGCAGTTACTAGAAAACACAGTATTATGTGGAGGCACGGCATCCATGACAGGTGAGTTCATAAATTGGGTTAATGGTGTGATGAGCATCTTTGCTATGCATAGTAGATAAGTCCTCATCTTGTTATGTTGTTTGCTTTTATGTTTAATTTATAATAACAATATAAAAAAAAAAAAATTGGATGATTCACTTAGGTCCTGATTAGGTTATATTATTTGATTTCATCCAAATGATATTCAAACCTACACCACTCATAATTAAGCTTCCCGATGGAAGCGAATGATCGTGACCACTCTGCACCTGAATTGTGCATCCATCTGAAACAAAAAAGGGTTGCGCTTTGTGATGATAAAAGCTATCAAGCCCGTAGATAGTATTATTGAGGAATGGTAATACTAAACCAATGATGAAGAGGACACTTATTTGGACAAATTTTCAGTATTTAGGTTTATTTATTTAGTCAGAATCAACACTTTATATCCAGGCACTCATTGACATATTGTTTTAGGTTTTGAGGAAAGGTTTCAGAAAGAAGCTGGTCTATGCTCGTCTGCTGTTCGTCCTGCTTTAGTTAAGGTAATTATACAATCAAAATGTCATTTAAATTCAATAAGTAAAAAGAACATCTACAAGGCTCTAGCCAAACTTAAACTTCACATCATTCCACAGTTTCTTATATTCTCGGGTTGTTTTTCTTCCAAACTTTATTTATCTGATTGATGTGCGCCGACTATAAGGATAAACCGTAGATAACAAAATGTTCACTCCGTCTATCATTTTCTTGGATGTCGAGGAGTGAAATTTTGAATGGAAAACTGTTTTGATCTCAGGCTCCAGAATACATGTCAGAGAACTTGACGATGTACTCTGCATGGGTGGGTGGAGCCATACTTGCAAAAGTTGTGTTCCCGCAGAATCAACATGTCACTAAATCAGACTACGACGAAACTGGACCTTCCATTGTGCACCGGAAATGTTTTTAGGAACCCTTTTCCATAGATTCTTCAGTATCTATTTATTTTCTGCAACTCTAACTAGATAGGTTTATAGACCATGCATGTAAGAAAGCTAATATGCATTTATGTACAATTATGTGACTTTGCCTGCTTCAATCTCAATTCAAGACTGGCTAGAGTTCCGAAAAATTGACCGGGATTTGAATGTTACAAGACCTTGCTAGTAGTACTTAGAAGTTTTATTTTCTAAACTACAAACTTAAGAAAATATCATGATTACACAAATTAATTTAATAATAACACTTGTGTCACAAAATTGCTATAAAATAAAAATTCAATTCTTTCTTCCTCATTTTTAACTCTTCTCTTTTGCATAACTTAAAATGCCAAAAGTGTTATATTTTTTTCTATTTCGTTTTTATTGCTGTAATATTTGAATGTGACAAAAATCTAATTTTAATTTTTTTTATTTTTTAGTTAAAAGAATAAAACCCAATACTTTTATTCGTGTAGAAAACCAAAAATTTTAAGTGGGAAAAAGGAATTCACTAATTGCTACATTACGAAATAATGAAATTATAAATAAAATCTCAAATTTTGTTGCTTGGCATTTACAAGTGAATATTTTATATTGTTAACAAAATTGTTTTGGTTTATTTCTGAAGAATTTAAGAGAACAGTTGTTACCAATCAAACATTTGAAGTTACCCTTTTGTAAAACATAACAGCAAACAATTAGAGCTGGTAGGATGATTTAAGTTGAAACAAAAGTAAGAACCAACAAAGCAGTTAATCCGTAGCTGAAGCTAATCAATCATAGTCATGGTATCATTCGACGAACTACAGGAGATATTCGGCGAGGCAAGGTTGGAATCTAGTGGAAACCGTTCGGTTGGAGGAGAGCCACGTCGTTTCGTGTTCCACGTTCACGCCGTCGACTCTTCGCATCTCGCGATCCACGTCACTGATTTCCGCTCCGACACTTGGGAGTCCATTCGCTCTCTGCTTCACATGGAAGACTTGGTCAGAAATTCGTTCTTCTCATTTTGAAAAACAAGTTTCTCGTCCTTTCCGTTCCTGTTTGTTTATACGGCAATGTCCAAAATTTGCAGATGGATGACACTGGAGTTGGAGGCTCTTTCTCCGAGTTCATGGAGTATTTTATCTCTTCCTTCAAGTCGCAAGATGTGAAGCTTGTTTGTCAAGGAGATTTGACCTCTGACACTGGTTCTATTCACATTTCAATGCTCTTAGTTATGTATATGCGCGGCTTCTTTTGTTTTCATCATTTTGACCTGAATGCTCTGAATATCTTGGGGTTCTCTTTGTTGATTGTTTTTATTTTAAATTTTCTTTTATACCTTAGACGGGTGTTATATACGTCTCAGATTGATTTTAGCGGAATGAAATGATTAGACTAGTGCTTTTGTTGTGGTTGTGTATCAGGTACTGGGTGGGTGAGATTAGTTGCTCAGAAGAGAAAAGGAATGCCTGTAATATCAATTTCTCTGGAAAAACTTACAGATTCCGCTGCCATGGAAGCCACCGCGAATTTGTCTCTTCAACTCTTCCAAGCATACAAAAATACCAATGAGTTACGTTTGAAAGGTAATTTTGTCTCTCCTCGTAAACGGCAATAACAACAATGTCTATGGGTTAAGTGGTTTAACTTCCTTTTGTTGGGTGTCTAGATAGAGATGGCTCTGCTCGGTTGATGAGTGAGAGATCCGACGAGCAGGTATGGCTTCTTCGATTTGAACTTTACGCTTTGGGATACTTATGTAGATAATTTCCATTTGGTTTTGTAAAATCCCTTCTCTTTTCTGGTATGGCTTCTTCGGGCTTGATCATTTGTAATCATTTTCATCTACTATCTGCACAGGAGTTATTTTTTAGAATTGAATTGGGTGAATTTGGGAATCAGTTACTTGGTTTGGTCAAAAGTTCACGTAAAATGATGTCATAATAGGAGAATATTGAAAGTATTACGAGCCAATCGGAGCAGTATTCGAAGAGAAAAAAGTTACAAGGTGCGAAAATCTCCAAGGATGCTGATGCTCACACCGTACCAAATAATGGCTTGCAATCCCCAGGTATATAAATTCTTTTGATTCTGTTTAGTAAACTTTTCTCATTTTCTTGGAAAGACTAGTTGTGTTTTTGGTATATATAAATGAAAAAGAGATATAATGGAGAAGAAAAGGAATAAAAAACTTGAGGGGTGAATTACCATACAAAGGACAAGTGAAATCCCTTAATGAATTCGAAAGAGCATTAAACTGGAAACCATCACAGTTCACGTAAAGCCACATGGCTATATCACAGTCAATCCTCTACGCTCCCTCAGATACGTAGAAAGATTTATCACAACCAATCCTGATCTTCTAAACCCTTCTCACTTTATCTTTTGGCGAAGACAACGCCAAGAAAAAGATAGGGCCGTGGGAAGTGTAGGGAAGAAGGGGCAGGGCTCAAGGATTGGAACATACAAAGTAAATGAGAAATCCTTGTCATCATTCACCCAACACCTCCTATCCCAAGCCGTACGTGGTCTAACTTGCCTCACAAACACAGATTTCTTTTGGTCTAATTCCATGAAACCTTCATGAATCCCAGAATCTAACACAATCTAGGCGTTGAGAGAATAATTTTCTAAAATGACTCCAAAAGTATTGATTCCACAAACAAGGGGTTCTCTTCTCCCAATAGAGTCCAACCCGTATAAGATTCCTTCATGGGAGCCGCTGAGCCGGGTTTTCAAGAGGAGTGTGGGTCCATGTCTCCTATTTCTCGTGGGATCAAATTGGCGAATGCTCGGTAATCGTGGGAAATTACCTTGGTGTAAGGCTCTCCATAATCTCACAGCATCAGCAGCAGAGGTGAGGCCAAAAGGTCAGCACATTCGAAGGTCGCTCAAGTGGATATTACCGTTCTCAGGCATCCCAGATTTCAAGCTCTTATCTCGAGTTAATGGGCATAGCACCCTGTGCTGGAATCTCTAACCACCACTTTACTGACCCGTATAGAGAGAACGAACTTCTTTGAACTCCAGTCTTTGTGCTACCTCTATAGAGAGCCCTCGATAGGTTCAACTCCATTACTCGCTGGTGAGGTCATTCTGGCGCAAAAATGCTTCTTCCATCCCGGTTAACCACCTTCATTACCCGAGACAACTCTCTCTAATTTGTTTTACTATGGCATTGACCACGGCTCATGTTAAAGGGATTATCCTCATAATGGTCAGCCAAGAGTACAATGGACTCTTTCTATGCTTACACAGAACCTTTTCGATCCTTACCTTAGATATTTGTTATTAAAAGAAGACGACTCTTTGACGCAGATTGTCTTTGGACTTTTATGATTGTGCTATTTCTCAGTAACCCTTCTTCTATGCATTTCGGCTCTGTTGATTTAATAGCTTTTTTGGTCGTTTTGAAAGAAGAAATATTGATCCATAAAAAAACTCAGAACAACTTAAAACATGTTTGAAGTTAATTTGGTTGTTTATAATTTAATAAGTATCATTCAAACGAAGTAACTCTAATAATCCAAAATCTCTCTAATGATGAAAAATATGCTCTTATGCAATTTAGTTACTTTCCTTAATAATATGAACAAGATTATTTGGTTTGTATATACGCTTAAAGTTGTTTAGGTATTAACTTTATGAATAAAAAACAAATTATTTGTTTCAAAAGGAACAAAGTAAAGCATTATGTCAGTAGATCAATGCTCCATAAAACGGTTTAAGGACTTGAATGACACAATCATAGTAGTGAGCGAAAAACAAATCTAGACTAAGCGGAGAGAGAAGAGAACAAGGAAAAAATCTTGATTCAGTATAAAATAACAAGGTTAATGATTTGTTTGTATATATTTTTAAAAGACACATGATGGAGAAACAATTGTTGTTTATTATTCTGAACTTCAGAGAAACAAGCGCCGCGGGAAAGTGCGTCAACAAAAGTTGCCAGTCGTGTTGTGCCTGCATATCGAAGGTTGGGATACCTTTACACACTGCTAATTTGTGTTTCAGAACCAATATCAGTGATTTTAGTAATGAATAATTTCTTTTACAAATGAATGATAGGGCGAGAGTTAGAGGAGCCCTTCTGCAGGATACTGAAGATACTGAAGATAAGAAGCAGTGACAGCGTCTCTTTAAATACTAATTCTCTAGATGAAACTAGGTTGAAATGAAATTACAATTTATAATCGCAAGGTTGAAAAAATTATTCGCATCTTGTGAGTGAAGGCATTTGAAGTGAAGGTTGGTATATACAGTACATGTTTCTGAGCATTGTAGTAATTAATTTTTTATGTTATTTAGAGAAGAAGTAGATTGTTATCCATATGGAAAACTAAAAAAAATACATATAAATACATTGGTATGTGCTTTTTCCCCTGGAATATCATATTTCGGCTGTCTAGCGTATAGAACATAGGTCAGAAATTCTTTACTCGTGTCAAGCTATGATTTGACATGTGAACATATTTTAAGGAAAAAACCTTACTTAACCTGATTTGTGTTGTCAAGATTGGATCATTCTAGCTTTATTACACATTCATTATGATCTAAAAATTTCATATATCATCTTATTCTGTTTTCTATTGGGAAATTGTGTCAAATATTCCCTAAAAGCATGTTTGTTACAACCATAAATGTTCATAGCAAGAAAACTATGCGTAAAAAATTCGAATAAAATAATATAACTTAAGCTATGCTCAGTGTATCTACATTACGATTTATGTTTCAAGAAATTATTAACTTTGAAGTCATCCTGATCAGAGATTATATCGTTTTAGATTAATTTCTCTCATTCAGCAGACAAACCCTCAATCCCTCATTGTTTTGCTCTTCTTGCTCTGGAAGAAGGACCAACACCCAGGTATGGAATTCGCCTCACTACCATCCCTGCATAACGTAGGACGAAGGAGAAAGAAACCTGAAGTTAGATTTTTCAATGCATTTCTGGAGTTTTTATGACGTTTATGGGTTTCTTTTGACTTTAAAGTACTACACAATAATATTAAGCTAATTACCTTCTCGAGCTGTTGGTACTTCCGCTGGTGCTACTCCGAGAAAAGCTTATACTCTTCCTGGTGACAGGAAAGCACTTAACCCACCAGACTCTCTGTTTGTTCGTTTCAGGTCTGTCTAGCAATCTGAGGGACGTGACTCTAGCACTGTTCCCCGGTTTCGCTTTCTTCTTTGAACTCAGTGATGTTGGAAAGAACATCTTGATGAGAAAAGCCTCGCTCTCCATGCTCTCCGCCCTTGTCAACAGACATCTCTTCACTTTCCCTCCTCCGTTGATCTCATGCTTCGTGGCTTTGATAACCCTACTTGCTGCCTCGTTTTCATGAAGGCTCTGCGGCGCATCGACAATGTCTTTGAGAGAGAGCTCGTAGTTCGACTCGGCCATGTTTTCAATCATCCCCATGAGCTCTCTCCTTCCATCTACAATGGCCTGTCTTCTAGAGATAGGTGAGAGATTGCTGTAGTGATGGCTCCGCGGAAGCAAAGGAGAGGACTCGTGGCTGAAGCTCCTCGAACGGCAAGACTTCCATAATGGCGGAGAGGAATAACCGAACCCATCTCCGGGTAGTGCTTCAGCTTCAAACTCTAGTTCGGTATTGAAGCTAAAGTGGTCCTCTATGCTGTTTCGTTTGGCGTGCATTTTAAGGTCAGGACTTTCAGAGAACACTGATGATTTTATGTGAAGTTCCGGTTTGAAATTCAAGTTTGGGCTGATTAAGACGAAATCTGCTGAAGGGAAACTGCTAATTGGTTTTTGGGTCCAGAGCAATGAATTTAGGAGAAGCCAATGCAGGTGAGATATTTAGTCAATGCTGATGGGTAGTGTGTTTAAATAGAGAGCTCAGGTCTTTGCCGTCTACGAATGGGAGGGCTTGTCATTGTCACAATTTCTATATTCAATTACTCGTCTTGGTCTATGTTCACCAAGAAGTACATTTCAACCGAAATAATATCGTCCACTAGAAAACAGCTCGGCTGTGTGACTTTTGGTACTTTTGTTTTTTTCTAATTAATTTTTGAAGAAGTTTGAAGACGTGGGACAAATCTAATTTTTTGGAAAAACTAACCTTGTAAATTTTTTGTATTTATTTATAAAATGGTAAAAAGAGACTGATATTGTTAAGACTCTTATCAGATTTTTAATCTGCAAAACAAAAAGAATAACATATTTGGAAATACATTTTATACGTAAATTTTATTTTACATGAGTAATATACGTATTACCGAAACGATACAACGTTGTGCTTCTGAGAATTTAATGTTTAATGGCTGCATTTTAATATTATCAGTATCATATTTTCGCTTAAATAAATGAGCAAGTGGTCTTTTGTTTGTTTATTTGCCTTATCGATAATTGTAGGACAGAATTAGTTTTCCATGATGATAAATAACTGTTTACCGTGCCTCAAATGTAACTTATTTTGAATCTCGAGTCAACATTCCATACCAATAAGTCGTGATTTTATAATTCAAATCAAGGTCAAGAAAAATTTGAGTCACAATATCATTTGAATAGTTATTCAATGTCATTTGTAGTGGTGTCAATATTTTAATGATCCCGTATTGATGGGTGCCTTTGGACTGAGTTTTATTGTGAAGCTTTTACCACACACAAATGGTTCTCTCTTTCATATAGCGTTCTCATTTTCCGAAGTTTCGGCATTTTTAGAGAAAGCCCAGAATAGAAGACTTTATCGGAATATCATTCAATCGGATTACGAAGTGCCGATTAATCTTATTATCGTCAAAACTACATCGAATATGGACGCCAGACTCATTATGGCGGACATTTTTGTTTTGAGTTCCGGTTTTTCTTAGTTTTGAGTTTATGTTTATTCATCGTGGTTGTAATCGCCTAGCTCATAAACTCACTAAAAAAGCTATTTCCTTATATTTGGATTTGTTTGAAACTGTTTACCCCCTTTTGATAATAACGTTTTGGCGGAAATGCCTTATGAATTTTGAGGTCGGAGACCCTATCACTCAAATAAAAATGGTTCTCATCATAAAGGTCATCGCAAAGTCATGTCTGCAGGAGTTTAACCAATGAAAAAATGAATATAGAGCTTCCAAAGTATAACCATAACGCATTCGAAAGAAATTTTTACTATATAAACTAATACAAATACACGTGGCTACCTAATTTCTTTTCTTAAACATGGCTAAATAGTAACAATAAAATTGTAAACTAATATTATAAGTGTTATTTAGGGTAATTTAATTGGAAATACCACATTAAGTTAAGAGCTCATAGGTCCAATCTCACCCATAACAAAAAGCTGCTTCACAAAAAAAAGGTTTATTTAGACAAACCAAGCAAAAATAGCCAAAAACTTATCAACTTCGAAATTATAATGATGAAGTGCCATTACAATAAATTATTTATTATATGAACAAAAAATGAAGAACATCAGATAAAATAATTCTACAAATTCGACACTGAAACTATTTGAACTCAGGGTTTGGCACATCGACAAATTTATATCAGCATTTACTCAAATGTAAAATTTCATTCTTGCCAATGAAGTTATATAAACTATAAAGTGAAAGCAATGTAAAAATGGATTAGTGATGATTAAAATCAACCTATGATAGACTGGAATGAAAATTTATTTTACGGTTTATGAAATGCTTTGGAGCCTTAATTCATGTACTATATGTGGTGGAATGTTGTATCTCTCAGCAACATGAGCTGTATTATTCAATGGCACACTTTTAGAATGCGTTAAACCCTCTCGAGGTATTCGGCAAGGTGATCCCTTCTCGATACATGTTCATCGTTACTTCTAAATTTTGATCAGATTGCTTGCCAATAAAGAATGGTTGGATGGATTCGGTGGAATAAGCCTTGGAAGAAATGTCCCAATCATTTCTCATTTAATATGTGCTGATGGCACAATTTTATTCTGCAACGCCAAAATAAGTTAAGTAAAAGAAATTATGAACTGTGTTGAGAAGTATGAGTAGTGGCCGGTTCAAAGGACTAATATCAATAAATTGGGAACTTTTTATTTCAATAAATTGCTCCATAATGAGGAGAAGAATTAACAATGTGTTGGTAGGGCTGAATGTGGGCATGAAATTTCCTATCTTGGTAATCCACTATTCGTAGACAGGAAGAAGTCATAGGATTTCATGGCTTTGAAGCAAAAAGTTTTGGTCATGCTTGAAGGGTGGATGGTTAGATGCATATCCAAAACATGCAGATCAAGTCGATGGTACAAAGCATCCTATATATGCTACGTCCACGATCCGTCTACCAAAAATATAATGGTTCAATATCGATAGGGTTACAAGAGAATTATTATGGAAATGAGACGTCTCCAAAAATAGATTTATGGGAAAAAATAAAAGTTAGGCGAAATAACTCTATTTTGCAAACGTGTTTTGATTTTGTCCAACATTTCGTAATTTTTTTGTAAATGTCTAAAACGCTTACGTGTCCCTTTAATTTATTCATTTAAGTTACTTTTATACCTTTCAAATTTTGAAATATTTGAATTTTTAAATTTTCTCAAAATTTGAATAATTTTTGTTAATTATTACATATCCGGCCGTTAATTATGTTGATAAGATCCTATAATGCAGGGTCGACTCATTAATTTCAGGATTATTAATTTATTTCATAACTTGTTTGGCCGATTTTAATTATTTTTACAGTTTCATGTCCATTTATTTCTGGAAACATTTTATATTGTCGAATTTTAATTATTTTCCTAAACAATCTAGATTTTTTTTTTCAATTTCTCCATTTATATCGTCCAGTATTATATTCGTAAATTGATATCCAATTTACACTGAAATGGAATTGTACCAGCGTAAATTGAGTTGTGTTTTGAAACGTAAATTGAATTTTACACTGATAATATTCGTTAATCGATATCCCATTTACACTGAAATGGAATTGTACCAACGTAAATTGAGTTGCGTTTTACAACGTAAATTGAATTTTACACTGATAGTTGATTTTACAATGTAAATTGAAACTTTTTATCGTTAATTGCTTATTAATTAGCAAAACACGATTTTGATTTATTTTACTAAATTAAAAAAATCAAAACAGAAGAAGAAGAAGAAGAAGAAGAAGGAGGAGGAGGAGGAGGAGGAGGAGGAGGAGGAGGAGGAGGAGGAGGAGGAGGAGGAGGAGGAGGAGGAGGAGGAGGAGGAGGAGGAGGAGGAGGAGGAGGAAGAATTTTTTTTCTAAATTCACGAAGGACCGCGACGATTCTCTCCACCATGAAAACTTCACATCTCGCCCATACCATCGCCATTGTTGACCTTGCTGTGTAATGCGCTGCCGTCGCGCTCAACGTCTGCCTCGTTGTGCGCCGCAATGAAGGGCGATACTCCTCCTCCGTAAGTACCTTAAATTCATATTCAGCTTCCTCGGCGCCTCCATCATCGGCACCACGGCCACTGGAGCCGTCGCCACCAGAGCCAACTCAGCGTCCACCTCCGGTGAGATCACCAAAAATGAGAAGTTTTTTGGAATTTGTTTTTGCATGCAGGTGTAATTTCTCTTTCATGAGAATGTGAGTATAAATAGGAGTAATGAGATGCGGCTATTTAAGGACCATTTATTTCAAAATTAGTTTTTTCTAATTTCATTATTTTTTGGGCGGGATTGTTTTTCGGGGTAAATTTTGAACACGTTTGATGTTAATTAAAAATTACATTTACAAAAGTTTTACAAAACGTTGGACAAAACCAAATTACAAAACTTATATAAGGCTATTATATACATTAACCCGGAAAAAAAATATGCCAATCAACAGATTCGGGTGGTTTGGGATTTAGAAATTTTGAAGCATTTAACAAAACATTTTAATAGCCATATTATCTTGGAAGATGATCTCGAATTAAGATCAATACTATCTAAAAATTATGAATGCTAAGTATTGTGTGAATAAGTCTTTTTGCATCATTAGATGGTTGGCAGTGTGTTAGGAGGATGAAGGATATTCGTAGCTCGATAAAATTGATAAAAAGACAATTCATTTTTCATAATAATGGATGAAAAGTATATGCATATCTATCTGAATATGAAATATCGATAAAGTGTGTGAAGCGTGTGGTGCTGATTGAGTCTCTGAAATTATAAAAATTCAACCTCGGTCAGATAAGTTAGGTAAGCTCATATGGACATAAACGGTCAAGGGACAATTCAGTGTTAAATATGCTTATGTAGCGCTAATGAGATCTACCTTCGGTCAAGGGACATGGTTTGGAAGCAGATTTGGAGTTCAAATCTAACGCCAGATATAAGATGATCCTTTGGCACTTGGAAGAAAAAATTTCTCGATGACATCGAGGCTTACCAAATGCTTTCTAAAGATGAACACATATTGCATAATGAAAAATCAGGCTTATGAATCACTTTACCATCTCTTTTTCGAACGCAACTTAGCGAGAAGACTCTTGTTTGTTGTAGGCTTCCCAAAATATTGGATTGTAAACTCGGGAAATTCAGTAATGGATATCGTTAGTGAACTATTAGTATGCAGTGAGGAGGCTAATAAATTGATGGAGAATAATAAATTCATTCATCCGGCAATAATCATATTCAAAATTATATGGTTTTACCCGAATGAGATAATTTTCAGGATGCATGTGGTGTTGATAAGTCGTCAGATAGATTGATAAATAAGGCTTGGAACCGTACATCAGACACTAAACAAAGTGAACTGAAGACTATTCCAGATCAAGAGACTAGTAAAAGTCCTTCGGAGATCCCCTGGTCGAGGCCAGAGAGTGGTTTGGTTAAAAACAATGTTGATGCTGCTTTTCAAAGGGTGCAACGACGTAGCATTCATTCTTCGACATGAGAATTGATTGGTTTTATGGCTTGGGGAAGCCCTATTAAGGATAGAGATACTTTGAAAGATGAATTGAAAGTTGTCATTTTGGCCTTAAGGTTGTGCAAATCTTACAATCTTACTTACATCAAAGTGGAGGGCAACAATCAAATTATCATGCGACATGTCGCAGAAGTTAACTTTTTTCACCTTTTATATGAAATTAATTTATTGATGAAATAAAATTATGTAATGGGATATTCTTTTCTCTCGTCATACTAGTCGGGATCGAGAAGTTATGAAAAGAGTTTTTAAATTTTAAATAAATATGTCTAAAAGTGTTATATATTACACAGCTCTAAGCGTTTTGTAGTTTCTCAGATAACATATCCAACGTTGAATTTGAATGAGTGATCATGCTGATGTGGCAGTACAAAAAAGACCACATTCAATTATTTTATCTCTTCTTCTTTGGAGGAGGCCATTATGAGAACGTTATTAGAGAGATGATGATCGCGAGTTGAGCTCCTGTGTTTAGTCTCATCTGTTCGAAAGTGGCTATTAGAGCCGATGATCGTGAGTTGAGATCCTGTGTTTAGTCCGCCTTGTTCGGAAGTGGCCATTAGAATCGATGATCGCGAGTTGAGATCCCGCACGGCAACCTAGAGCACGTATGTTTATGAATTTTCATTTGAGTTTCATATTATTTTATGTGATTTTTATTTTATATTTTTATCTGTGTAATCACGGTTTTGATTTCTATGTTATATTTTTATCTATGTAATCACGGTTTTCCTCCGCTATACGTGAGAGTTTTTATGATATTTTGTGGCAGCTACACCACGCTTCCTAAAAGAAATTTCTTTTTTGTTTTGTATGAACAATAAGAATACCTAAATTAAATGGGGTCACCAGTCACAGTCCGTCTTCTTCGTGCATGTGAGGTATTCGCTTAGGTGAAGACTTGAGTTCAATCCTCCGAAGTTGTAATTCGTCTTCATTCTTTTCTTTATTTTTTTTCGTAATCCGACATTTACAGTGTTCTATCTCACCCCAGGAATTCGCTATGCGGAAGCACGGACCGTACGCTTCTTTCCGCAGGCGTGCGGAAGACTTCTTCCGCGGAAGTGCGCAGGACGGAAAACGGAAGTGGCAGTACCGTGTCAGGTGCGGAAGGAACTGGACCCCACGATGGGCAGGTTTCCGTTGGTGAGGAGAGAAGGGAGCTGATGACGTGGATGAATATGGAGCGTAGAAAATGTTACCGTTTTTAATCCAATGGTTGTTATAATTTGTACGTTATTACACTATAACCCCATCCAAAAATTTCTCTATAAATACAAACCATTTCCATAACAATTTTCACAACTCATCCGAATTTCTATCTCTATTTTCAACATTTTCTCTCTATAATCTCTCTAAAATCTCTTCAAAGGTTCTACAATTTTCATAATTTCTCGAGAATCATCTCACCGTAGAAATTCTCGGGATCGTTCTCGCACTCTCACACCTTCTCTGAATCGGGAAGAAGTTAATCAACCGCCACGAAATTCATCTCCCCGACTCCAATACCCTCAAAATTGGTTAAACCTATCTGAATTTCCAAATTTCAATAATACCGAAAATCCAATTCCGACTTCTACTCCTATACCGGATTACCATCCACCAACCTTCCCGCATACCCAACAAGAAATGATCGAGCTAGCTCAATTTTCCCCTGTAAATCCCTACGTTCACGGTCAAACAAGTTATTCGGTTCAACCACAAAATGTTTATCAAGATCCATATCAAGTTTATCAACAACAACTTCATTACTTCGAAAGACAATCACCAACACAGCCTACTCCACTTCATCCCCGTCGTTCACAACCTCCCCGTCCACCATCACAACCTCCACCATCCACATATCCACCACCTCCGACATATCCTCCATCTCCAGCACAACATTCACAAGAAGAAGAAGAAGAAGAAGAAGAAGAAGAAGAAGAAGAAGAAGAAGAAGAAGAAGAAGAAGGAAACATCCCCGAGACTTAAGAGATTCCAAGACTCAAAAGAAGAAAATGAGAGTAAGGTCCGAGATGTGGAATTACTTCTTAGAGATCGAGGACGAAGAAGGGCGGAAAGGCGCTTGCCGGAAGTGCGGGAGACACATCAAATGCGATAGTAGAGAACAAGGTACTTCTTCTTTACGCCATCACTACAAAAAATGTCAAGGTCCCGACTCATCTTCTTCATCTCAGGTACGCCATGACCCCGAACAATTTAGAAAAGAATTAGTTAGATATATTGTTTCAACCGATCAAGCTTTTTCACAAGTAGAATCTAAAGAGTTTGGTAGGTTTGTTCATTACTTAATTCCTACAATTCAATTAGTTACTAGAAAAACTTTAAGAAATGACATAATGAGATATTATAATGAAGAAAAAGAATTACTTCAAGTTTTGTTTCAACCCGGTGATTTTAACGTAGCGCTAACGTCGGATATTTGGTCGGGAAACGCTAAAATGGATTATATGAATGTCGTAGTCCATAACATAGACTCGTCATGGAACCTTAACAAAAAGATTATTGCATTTAAAAGAATTGAAGGTTGTCACATCGGGGATGCTATTTTAGAAATATTATTAAGTGTTATAAAAGAATAGAACTTAAAAAAATAGAATAATTTCCATAACTTTAGATAATGCAACGAACAACGATGCTATGATTCGAGCTTTACGTCTTAAAATTCCTAATCAAGAATCTCTTTTACATCAAAGATTTGCCACACATATAATAAACCTCATTGTAAGAGTGGGATCGAGACATTTTCAAGACTTAATTGATAAAATTAGAAATTCAATTTCATGGTTAAATAGTTCAACGTCTAGGGTAGATGAACTAAATAGAATATTTTTATTAAACAGATTAGCAGAGAGAACATTTCATACCGATGTTAAAGTTAGATGGAATTCCACGTACTTAATGTTAAACCAATTTTTAGCCGATAGGTACGTAAATGTTATTGTAGAATATGTTACCTGAATTGGAGCTCATGAGATACCGGAGGATGACATAGCTAAATGTTCTTGTTATATGCGATTTTTAAACTTATTTTACGATGAAACATGTGCTTTATCCGCTGTTTATACTCCAACTCATATTTAGCAATTCATAGTGTAATTGCAATTGCGCAACATCTTAGTGATTCTAATAGTTTTGAATTTTTTCAACCTTGTGTTGCTTCAATGAGAGCTAAATTTGATAAATACTGGGGGTTGGTAAAATTCCTTGCTTATATGGTTTTGCGGCTATATTAGATCCTAGAATAAAATTTAGTGGTTTTCTTACCTTTGCGAACTATTTGAAACGTCAAACCGGACAAGATTACGTTTCACATGATCATCCAAGGATCGTGAAGAATTTTATTCGTTTTTCAGGACCTACCAACAACGTGAAATGCCGCAACCTGTAGAGATGAGTCCCCCAAGGCCACCAACAACTAGTCGAGGGATCTTTCGAGACATTGCTCGTTTTACACGGGGAGGAACTTCATCGCCAAGATCAACACCGCATCCGGAGCCACCTGTGGAGACGTCGGAGCACGACGAGATTTTTTTGTACAACTCTCAACAATTTGCGGCAATGAGTCAAGAGAATCTCAACTTACTAGCATGATGGAGACAACACCATAATATGTTTCCAATCCTATCGAAGATGGCTAAAGATGTTCTTTCGATCCCGGTTTCAACCGTCTCATTCAAATTGGCGTTTAGTAGTTCGGGCCGAATCATCGACGATCTACGACAAAGTTTGAAATCCGAAATAATCGAAGCTCTCACTGTCTACAAAGATTGGTGTCAACATGACGACCGATCTCAAGAAACCTTTGTAAGCATTAATCTTGTCGACAATTACGATTTGAACTTTGCAAGTATGAACGTCAACGAACTTTAGAGAATGTAAAACGTGTAATGTTTCTTTTTTATTATTTTTAAAGTTTGTAATGAATTTTCAATTATCCATATCAATTACATGTCATAATATTACACTTCTTTTAAATTTATTACATTTTACTCCCTTTAATATACCATTCTAACTATTTTTTTATTTATTTTTAAAATCACACACGGTACCGAGGGAAGGAAGCATTTCCACCGGAATAATCTCTTCCGCACAGTACCGGATTCCGCCAAAACGGTGGACAGAATTCCGATTTTCGCGGTAGAGTCTTTTTCGCATGGACGGTAGACGGTATTTCCGTCCGTACGCTCACGATGTGGTTGATGGAATCCTCCGGTTCGTGCTTGTAAGTTGCAGTAGTCCAACCACGTCATGTAGCTCGCGTAGTTAGATATGTAGTTGATCACATGGTTGTTGTAGTTGAATTGATCACCCCCAACGACATTGCAAAAGATCGGAAACTCGGGTATTGCTCCTTGAACTTCAACGACGGACACGGCGACGGCAACGGGATATGGATACGGGTATGGGTAAGGATATGCGTACGAACCTTGACTCTCATGTGATTGAGTGGACATTTGATCAAACGACATTTATCCGAATTGGGTAGACATAGATTTAGCGTCGTAATCACGCGCCGCTTGTCTACCGGCAGTGTACACCTCCGTATCGAACTTGAAGAAGTCATCCGTAGTCTTAAAATACATTTCAATTTGCATAAGAAATAATTTGATGCACTCATAATAAGAGAAAAGTAGCTCTCTCGTTTGCTTTTTTTTCATTTCGTTTTCCTATAATAGTGCGCGCATCTCATCCCTCACTTCTGGAGGACACTTATCGCAACGCTTCACGTTTTTTTGGATCGTATCCGCTCAAATGAAGTTTCATTCGCGTCACGCCACCTCCCTTTGTTGTCATTCCACAATAGTTACAAGTGAAATGATTTAATGTCCCGGCTACTTTCGTACAATACTTACGTACTCCTTCATCCGCCATTTTCCTACAACAATACATATTCCATTTCAAATTTCATTTTCAATTCTAAAATATTTGAAAAAAGTGAATCTAAACTTCAATTTCAATCTGGATTTTCAATTCTAGAATATTTCCGAAAACAAAATCTTAAATCACACAAAGATCTACAAACCAAGCTTAATCATATTTCAACTAAACAAACACAATTTCACACAAGTTAATCAGATTACATATCTTCGAATTTCCAAAAAAATTTTAAAAAATTATATGTTAACCACATCGTCATTACAAACATTTTTCATTTAACAAACTTTTCCTAAAAAAATTAGTAACCTAAACAAATGTACAATATTCTCTGTGACGGACACGAAACCGTCGAAAAAATGTGGACACATCGCCGAAATGACGATATAACCGGCGAAATATTGTTGATTTTGTACAGGGAGTGTCGAAATTACCTGGGCACGGTGGAAATCTCGGCGAGATCTAACTTCTCCCCGGTTTCGGCTGGAAACGAAAAACTTAGGATTTTTCGGATGAGAATGACGCGAAAATGCCGAGTTTTTGAGGCATTTTATACCTGAAAAAAATGACATCTACCGACATGTCGTTTTGGAAATTTCGTCGCAATTTCCACGAAATTTTGACGACAAAATTTCACGAAACGCAAAAACGCATGAATTGTGCCGGCTTCCCCCATTTTCCGAAATTTCGACGACATTTCCTCGAAATTTCCCGACATTTTAAACGTTGATCTAATCTAATCAAGTATTCATTATATCATGTAATGTATAAATAATAAATATATTAATCTCTTTGTGTCAGCTGAATGATCGAGCAAAGGTATTTGCCGGTTTCGTCTTTATATTCCAGTAAGTGGGTTGCAGTACATAACTTGGACCCGGGAGTTAGTTCAGTGCCTAGTGAGAATATATAATTATGCATTCAAGGTCTCGTTGTAATGTCACAGCGAATGGTTATTTCTGGAGTGCTTAGGATCATGGAATGGCTAGGCATTCACCGCTCAAAACAATCGTCGGTGACCTCTCGTTCCTGGATTCAACGCCCTTCTCCAAGCTTTTAGATTCTTGCGGTGTCTCCAAGTCTATACGCGGCACATGTCGCGTTCACGCTCGTATTATCAAAACCCAGTTCTCTTCGGAGATTTTCATCCAGAACAGGCTCATCGACGTGTACTCAAAATGCGGTTGTTTGGGTTCCGCTCGGAAGGTGTTCGACAAAATGACCGACAGAAATACTTTCTCTGGGAACTCAATCATCACCGCGCTAGCCAAGTCCGGGTTTCTCGACGAGGCTGTGACGGTATTCTGGTCGATGCCCGATTGTGACCAGTGCACGTGGAATGCTTTGGTCTCGGGGTTTTCCCAGCACGGGCGATTCGAGGAAGCCTTGAAATTCCTCGTTACCATGCACGCCGAGGACTTCGTGCTCAACAATTATTCTTTTGGCAGTGCTCTCTGCGCTTCCTCCGGGCTAAGGGACCTGAAAATGGGGATTCAGATTCACGCTTTGTTATCGAAATCACGTTGCTTCGAGGACGTTTACATGGGGTCCGCTCTTATCGACATGTACTCAAAGTGTGGCAGCGTAGATTCTGCGCAGAGAGTGTTCGACCGGATGAAAGAGCGAAACAGAGTCTCGTGGAACAGCCTGATAAGTTGCTACGAGCAGAACGGTCCGGCCATGGAAGCTCTGGATGTTTTGGCTAGGATGATGAAGTGTGGGCACGAACCGGATGAGGTCACACTGGCCAGCGTTGCGAGTGCCTGTGCTGCCTCTATGTCCCTGAAACAAGGTTCGCAAATACACGCACGCGCAGTGAAAAATGACCGGTTCAGAGAGGATCTCGTACTGGGCAACGCTCTGGTGGATATGTACGCGAAATGTGGGAAAATAAAGCAAGCTCGAGGGGTCTTCGATGGGATGCCGGTCAGGAACGTGGTCTCGGAGACGTCCATGGTCAGCGGGTACGCGAAAGCAGCGAGCTTCGACGACGCGAAGAGGTTGTTCGGGAGAATGAAGGAGCGGAACGTGATCTCTTGGAACGCGCTCATCTCCGGGTACACACAGATCGGGGAGAACGAAGAGGCGGTCTCGCTCTTCCTGCGCCTGAAGAGAGAGTGCGTGTCTCCGACGCACTTCACGTTCGGGAATCTTCTGAACGCGTGCGCCAACCTCGCGGACCTTCAGCTCGGGAAGCAGGCGCACACGCACGTCGTCAAGCACGGCTTTCGGTTCCGATCCGGCGATGAGACCGACATCTTCGTCGGAAACTCTCTGATTGACATGTACATGAAGTGCGGGTCCGTCACGGAAGCTCGTCAGGTTTTCTCTGCCATGGCTGAGAAGGACCGTGTCTCCTGGAATGCCGTCATTGTCGGCTATGCCCAGAATGGCTTTGGGAATGAAGCCATCGGAACTTTCCGCGAAATGTTGGCTTCGGGGGAATGCCCGGACAATGTCACCATGATCGGCGTGCTTTCTGGTTGCAGCCACGCAGGCTTCGTCGAGCAAGGTTCCTACCATATTCCCCTATTCCTTTTTCTCTGATTTTTTTTACATCCTCAAAAACTTCATACCATTTGGAACTAACTGACTAGTCAAATAGCCATTGTTGTAATTCTTTTTATAGGAGAATCGCCAAATTTATGTTTTCCAACTTTTTTTGTTTTGACACCGTAGATAAAAATAATGACCCCAAGTAAGCAATTTATCAGTGTAAATCTTTTTATTGATAGGGTCAGAGTAATTGACACCAGTGCCTGCATATTTTATTCTTTTGACAATTTCTTTATAGGCTATTCCTCTATTGACTATTTTACGAATTCATCACTGTTACTTGGCTATTTAGCTCGGGATAAGTTTTCCTCTAAATTAAATATTGATATTTGGTTGTTCCCAAAGGTCGCGCATACTTTGGGAGGATGAGAGAGGAGCACGATCTGATACCGACAAAGGACCACTACACGTGTATGGTTGATCTTCTGGGGCGAGCGGGTCATCTCGAAGAAGCGCGAAACCTGATCGAGAGGATGCCAATGCAGCCCGACGCCGTGATATGGAGCTCTCTGCTCGGAGCATGCAAACTTCACCACAACATCGCATTGGGAGAGCACGTGGCGGAGAACCTGATGGAGATCGAACCGGAGAACTCGGGGCCGTACGTGCTTCTCTCAAACATGTACGCCGAGCTCGGACGGTGGAGTGATGTCTCGAGAGTACGGAGGCTGATGAAGCGCCGCCGCGTGACGAAGCAGCCCGGCTGCAGCTGGATCGAAGTCAAGGGTCGTGTTCATGTGTTCTTGGTCAAAGACAAGAGACACCCTCAAAGGAAACATTTGTTTTTGCTTTTGATCTCTCTTTTGAAACATATGAAGCGAGCCGGGTATGTTCCGAACCATGGTGAGGATGAGGATTACGAAGAAGACTGATTCAGAACCAATTCCTTCTTTTTCTTGTCTTGGGATATATCAGAGAAGACACTTCATTTTTGCTCACAATTTTTTTTTTCAGTACTGGAATGTCTAAACCCTTGAAGTAAATTCAAGAACAGTATTTTTCTGAAAAATTTTACACTTTACATAATTATTTACCTTATAACAGATTTGACTGTTAAATCTTTGGCATTTCAACAGTGTCTGACTCAATGGGGCAGATATTCCACGATGAGAAGTTTGAATTTCTATACAAAAAAGATATAACACGATCTTATTATTCTAACTCTATGTGCATCTAACTAAACTAGACAATAACCTTAGAAGTACTAATTAGACAAGAGATCTCTTAGACAATGTGAACTTTGTCAATTGTATTTAGCCTACGGTTAATTAATGATTAAAATATTAACCCTATTAATGTTATGGCATTTAAAGTAGTTGGTAATTAAATGTAACCTATTTTTTTTATCAAATACGAAATACTGTTCAAATTTAATAGATAGTAGGTTATACGTAACTAATACGCATGATTCTCATGTTCCTACAATGCGGGGTGAGGTCCGCATGTTTGAGAATGATATTCTGCAAGACTTTAATATTAAATTACGGGGTTCCTTTCTTATTAAGATTGATTAGGTTTGGTGGTTCGGTGGTTCCTTTCTTATTAACATTTTCGTATTTATTCCTTTTTTGTATTAATTTTTATTTAATTCGATTTATTTTGTACTACTATTTGAGATTTTACTGCACCGTTCATCTTTAATTTACATATTTTTCTTTTACATATTTTTTCATATTTTCTTTCATCGTTGAAGTCACGTAAATTACATATTTATTTCGATTTATTTTGTACTATTATTTGTGATTTTACTGCAATGTTCACCCTTAATTTACAAATTAGTTTTTTTTTCCATACAATATGATTTACTTCCGACAGTTCAGAATGATTTTTTAATTTGGGTTTATTTTCATTAGAATAATTAAATTGGAATGATTCTCCACCTAAAATTTATTTTCTAACATTTTCCAAATAAAACTTAATATGTTCTTTAGTTTTAAGTACGAAATTTCTCGTTATAAATTTTCCAAGAATTTAGAAATATATATATCTAGCCACGTACCAACTAAATCCCTATATCTTTATATCTCTCACGTTTATATATATGGTGAGTCAATAAAAAATCTAACGGAGCTACCAATTCTTCAAATCTCAACTATGTTTCGTTCTGTCTAAGAAAAAAAAATACCTCGGTCGTTTTAATCTTGGACTTTTATTGGGCATTACTGTGTCATTTATAATGGTGTAACGTTTAATAGAGTTCAAAACAGACTAAGGTGATTTTAGCAGTCAAGACAAGAGAAGAGGAGGAGTAAACTGTAGTACAAAGATTTACAAATTAGTTTTTTTTTCCTACAATATGGTTTACTTCCGACAGTTCAGAATGATTTTTTAATGGTTTATTTTCATTAGAAGAATTAAATTGGAATGATTCTGCACCTAAAATTTATTTTCTAATATTTTCCAAATAATAAAACTAAACTTAATATGTTCTTTAGTTTTAAGTACATAAAATGAAATTTATCGTTATAAATTTTCCAAGAATTTAGAAATATATATATATCTAGCCACATACCAACTAAATCCCTATATCTTTTATATCTCTCACGTTTATATATATGGTGAGTCAATAAAAAATCTAACAGAGCTACCAATTCTTCACCACCCCCATAGGATGGTCTAAATGGGTGTATACGAGTTCAATTGTTTTCATTCAGTCAATACGAAAAGTGAGAAAGGAGATCCTCTCCACAGCCAAATAACACTTCAAATCTCAACTATGTTTTGTTCTGTCTAAGAAAAAAAAACTACCTCGGTCGTTTTAATCTTGGACTTTTATTGGGCATTATCGTGTCATTTATAATGGTGTAACGTTTAATAGAGTTCAAAACAGACTAAGGTGATTTTAGTAGTCAAATACAAGAGAAGAGGAGGAGTAAACTGTAGTACAAAGACTTCATAATATATTTTTGAAAAAAGGGTATTTTTTAAACTAGACGCGACGATCCAATTTTTTGAAGAGTTAATTTTAAATTTTATGTTATGATTTTTATAATTATTTATGTACTTTATAAAAAAAAAGTTCATTTTTCAATTAAACTAATTTAATTTATTTAAAGTTAAGATACTAATTTTTAGTAAATTAAATTAATTTATTTACTTCGACAGTAAATTATTTATTTAAGAAAATAAAATTCTGACTATCTTTGGTAAAAGAATGATTTATTGAGTCACTGTAAATTCGTGTCTTTGTAAATATTTATAAATATAAGTAAATATATACATTTGGTTGGATGTACAAAAGCGCTGCCTTCATACGTGATAGATAAATGCGGTGTAATTTATTATAATTTATATATTTCCATATCGAAATTTGATTGGTTTCTATTTAAAGAAAGAGAAGTAGTACTATCATATTATCCATTAGATTTTCAAACCATGAACGCAACAATTTAATCTAAGAGCAACTACTAGTCCCACGTACTGTTCATTCATAACACCACGCTTGCATGTGGCAAAATATGAATGAATTACACGCATTCAAAATATGAATGCACGTGTATATAAGTACGTGATAGTAATAGGATCCACGTTGAATCTCATAGCATCATTCGTATGAATAATAAAATAAAGTAAGGGTAGCAGCAGAGTCAGTGGCGGTGGCGCTGGTCCCTCAGCTTGCTCCACTTGTGGATGCAGAGGTGGAGCTTCTTGCCGACCGCCAAGAAGTCCACCGCCTGAGGCGGCGTGAGGATGGCGAGCACCTCCTTGACAGTGCAGAGGCGCAGCTCGTCCGCCTCCTCCAGCGCCGCCGCCATCTTCTGCTCGTGCGCGTCCAACGCCCCGTCCACCTCGCCGCTCACCTCCCCGACGCGCCAGCGCTCGCAGTCCTTCACGATGGCGGCGATGGGGCGGTCGGCCACCTCCTCCTGCAGCCTGGAGAAGCGGGAGGAGAGGCGGTCCTCGGCGCGCACGGTGCGGCGGTGGACCTCGTCCACGAGGGACAGCTGGCTGGCGGAGAGCTCGCCGAAGTCGGGGGCGGTGCCGGAGAGGAAGGCTTGGAGGCCGGTCTCGGCGTAGGCGGCGCCGAGGCCGTAGATGAGGCGGAAGTAGGAGGAGGGGCGGCAGCCGGCGATCCAGAGCAGGGAATTCTCCCACGGGGTGCACCAAGTCGGGGCGAAGAACGCCGCCGGGTCCGCTCGGGAAAGCTTCGAGCGCTGCCGCATGTACTCCTCGAAGTGGGACACGGCCTTCTCCGCGAGCCCGATGAGTCGGGCGTCGTCAACGCCGGCCGTGGAGGAGCCCTGGGCTTCCTCCAGCTCTGCCAAGTCCCGCTCCTGCTTCTCCATCCACTCCACAAAGCAGCATTTCGAGCGATGTCTGTCGCCACTGCTGCTCGCCGCCATTGTTTTGCTTTCACCACTCATGTCATACGGTCCTTCCCGTGCGTGCGGCCATGCGTGTGTGCTTACATTACATCCAAAGGGTTGAGAGACTTTGAATGAATGGAATTATATTTATAGAGAAAAAAGACGATATAATATATATCTAGCGAATCTCGAGTCTTAAAGTGTAATATACGACAGATTAAGAGATTGCGAGATTCTTCCTGAGTATGCAATAAAAAAACTACAATAAAGGTTGCCGATTCCGGCGCTATATAAATACCAGCTGTATCTATCAACGTCATCACCTTTGTCGAACGCGATTAAAGCAAACAAGGGTTACAAAACAAACAAAGACCGGCAAGAGTCTGAAGGAACGTCATCAGAATAGACTAGTATCATTTATATCCACAAAATTAACTGCACACTTCTTATGCATTACAGTAAAATATATTATTGGAAGGTAGCGAAAACCGATTGCGGCGATATTAACCTTCCACGTATTGGCGGAGCCATGATGTGTCAAAAACTAAGCATGCGCATGCACGGTATGAATCATCATTCTTTGCCACCCGTTGATCTCTTTCTTCAATGTATATTAATTCGGGCAACTTGCTAGAGTTAACCATTTTAGGCTGAAATAACTTAACTATTTTTAGCTTCCTATCCATATTAGTGGACAGCTTTGTAAAGTTTGACCGGCAATTATGCAGAGTTAAAACTAGTAAATATGAACAAAGAGTTTAATTATTATTTTTCTTTTTTATATTAATTTAAGAGAAAATGACTGCAAAAATACTCAAGTTGTTCGAGTTGTTGCAGTTTAATATCCAATGTTAAATATTCGCGGTAAAAATCACCAACTTCGATTTTGTCTTTCACCGTTATTACCTCAAGCGGTAAATGAGCTAAAATTACACGTGGAAATTGTTTTTCATTATTTAAAATTTTATTTGATAAATATTTTAAATAAATATGATAATAAAAAGAAAATAAATGAATATAACACAACAGATCTCCTAACACCATAGCAAAACCATCGAACCATAAATCCTAAAAAACAAAAAATGGGAGAGAATAATCTAGGTAACAGTAGTGAAATCGAGCTTGAATAAGAGAAATGCGTTGAAAAAACGGTGTCAATCAAGGAGCCCACCCCAAGTGAACCGAACAAAGGGTAGTCTATGGTCAACGACATTTGCAACCCCGACCCAATTGGTGGAAATGAGTCAGTGTTGGAGTCAAATCCGAGAGCGACCTCGATAGTTTTTGCAGTGACGAGGAGGAGCAACGTACAAGGAAGAGTGGGATAGAAATACAACCCTCATTCAAGCAACGAAGTCAAGATGTTACTCGGTATGATTTTCCCGAACGCTGATTGCTTTCGATATGACGATGAAGAATTACTGTTTTGCCATTCCACCTCTCGTGTGACGTTGAAGGAATAGAGTTTCGTCATTTGGGATTCCTTAACTTGGAATTTTTTTTTATTACGAAACTCTTACTGTTTCTTATTTTCCCTTTTAATTCTTTTGATTTTGTTAAGATATTATAAGTCTATGACATTTTACCGAGATCATTTTTTCCATTTCTTTTCTATATAAATAAAAATCGTATAAAATCCCCTACCATTTGATTTCGTGATTGTTGAGTTTGAGTTTCGACATCAACAATTTGGCGCCGTTTGTGGGAAACAATCGGTAAGATGAACCTCGGTTATAATATCGCGATCCTCTTCTCGTAATGTCTTCTCCCCAATCACCTACTGGGATCCCAGAACCAGGCCCTACGGCCATCCAGGCTATCCTCGACAGTTTCTACGAGAAGTTCGAAGAAGCAAACAAACAGATCAATGCTCGCATCGATAAGCTAATCTCGACGCCCTCATCGATTCCCACTTTCGGAAAAGATGATGACGAAATGACCCAAAATGATCCATTACGCACCCCGAGTGCGCATCACACCCGAAAAATCCCTCGGGGAACCCGCCTGGATTTCTCGGGAATCCAGGTGATTCCCCGAGGGATTTTTCGGGTGTGATGCGCACTCGGGGTGCGTAATGGATCATTTTGGGTCATTTCGTCATCATCTTTTCCGAAAGTGGGAATCGATGAGGGCGCCTGGATTTCTCGGGAATCCAGGTGATTCCCCGAACCGACCAAAATCATTATCCAGTCTTTCAGCTCGGAGAATCCTCGCGAGAGAACGCGACCGAGCTGCCTCCTCCACCCGCAGAGGGGAGATCTCGCGGATACCTCTGACCTGATTTGACCAGGGCTGCATCGGACAGAACGATCGACCCTTCCGTCCGCAAAGACGGACCTCAGGGTCCAAACCTTGTCGACCTAAACAGCGAGCTCGCTCGCACGTTCGACCCGTCTCGTCAAGGAAGCGACCCAAATTCTAACGAGTTCAAAAAATTCAAAGAAAACATGGAAGCCGAGTTCAAAGCCGTGCGTTCCAAATTTCACAATGCAACGAGCTCGGCACCCGAGATCGACCGCCTGGTGGCAGAGGCGAGTCGAGCCCTGTTCGCTACGAATATCACTGACATCTTCTTAGGAGATGCCGGAAAGATTCGGCTGTCGAGGTATAATGGCACATCAAACTCAAAGGCCTTCTTAATTTCCTTTAGGATCGCGATGGGACGAGCTCAGCTAAAAGGCTGGGAGCGAGATGTCGGATATTGACAGCTCTTCGCAGAAAGCCTCTATATGTCCGCCTTGGAATGGTTTTCGCGATTGGAGGTCAACTCCATCGATAAATTTTTCGCCCTCTCGACTGCTTTCCTCAAACATTATTCAATGTTTGTAGACGACGAGATGACTATGGCTGACCTATGGAGCATACAACAAAAGGAATCCGAGCTTTTGAAGGATTTCATGGCCCGATTTAAAGAAGTGTTATCCAAAATATCAAATGTAGATCGAAATTCGGCCTTGACAGCCCTCAAGAATGGATTGTGGCATGAATCCCGTTTCTGTCTAGAAATGACCATTAACCGACCCCCGTCCATCCAAAACGCCTTACATCGAGCCGCTAACTTCGCCCGAGCAGAGGACGAGATAAGCTCGCTGTCAAAAAATTCCCTCCTAGAAAAATTCAGCCCAACCAAGTGAGTATATGGGTCAAACCAGGAACGAGTTTCAGGAAAGGGGAACAACGGAAAAATGGCAGGGCCACCCATGAAGCCCAACATGTTTCCAAGAAACCAAAACAGCAAACATCCCGGATTTGCATTTGCCATAGGTGATGAGCCCGAAAGACCCGGGGCCTAAGGATTTCAAAGGAAGAAATGGACCCGAGACCCAGAAGCCTATTGCGAATTCCATAAGAGAAGTAGTCACACCACCATTAATTGCGAGACCATGCGAAAAGTTCTCGCGGAGAAGTACGCTAAAGGAGAATTAAAGGATCTCGACATGGGACCTCCTCCCGAGCGGAAGGGGCAACCCATCACCAAAACAATCCCGTCCCGATGAGGAAAGAGAAGAACCCGATTCTACGCCATTTCCAATCAAAGATCGGTTAGACTTCGTTAGGGGAGGATCGAAATATTGCGGTAACTCGATCAACTCCGTAAAATCTTACCAACGGCAACTGAACAACCGACCCAGCCACGTCAAACAAGTTAGAGAGACCCAGATCACTTTTCTCGAAAGCAAAGCGTCCGAGACAGCGTACCCTCAAGACGACGCGCTAGTCGTAACAATAGAAGTATTGAATTGCGAAGTCGCCCGAGTTCTAATCGACGGAGGAAGTTCGGTCGATCTCATCTTCAAAGATACCCTAGCCAAAATGGGGATCAATGAATCAGAGATCGAAATAGAATCGACTTACCTAACCGGATTCAACGGCGTAACCACTCCATTGCTCGGAGAAATCAAGTTACCTGTAAAAACCGAAGGAATAAACAGAATGGTCGAATTTCAATTCCTCGATTGCATATCACCCTACAACACGATTCTGGATAGACCATGGATCCATGGAATGAGAGCAGTACCCTCCACATATCACCAGAGAGTCCGATTCCCTACTTCGAATGGAGTAAGATAGATCCTCGGCGACCAATCCGCGTCAAGAAGTTGCTATCTCGTGGGCCACAAACTCCAAACAAGAAAAGATTAACAATTACTGAACATCGAGCCGGGAACGGACGACACAAGTCCCGTATCACTGGACGGCCTGGTAAATGACAAACCCGGAGGCATCGAAATGATCGTGCAAGTAAGACTCGACCGGGCCGATCACACAAAATGTGTCAGAATCGGGTCCACGCTTAGAGGGAAAACCCGGCGCGAGATGATTAACTTTTTAAAAAGAAACAAATCAACTTTCGCATGGAAGACCGAAGACATGCCTGGAATCGACACAAATTTAACGTCACATCAACTAAACGTCGACCCCAGCTTCAAGCCAGTAAAGAAAATGAGAAGGAAACTAGGCCCCGACCGGGAAAAAATAATCAAAGAAGAAGTCGATAGATTACTCAAAGCCGGCTCCATCCGACCTGTGCAATACCCTGACTGGCTGGCAAATACAGTCGTGGTAAAGAAGAAGAAAGGAAAATGGAGGAGGTGCATCGATTTCACAAACTTAAACAAAGCGTGTCCGATAAAATAGCTTCCCATTACCACATATCGACCAACTCGTGGAAGCTACCGCCGGGCACAAAATTCTCTCCTTTATGGACGCATTCTCCGGTACAACCAAATCTTGATGCACCCAAACGACCAAGAGAAAATAGCATTCATCACAGATAAGGGAACCTATTGCTACAAAGTAATGTCTTTCGGACTCAAAAACGCTGGAGCCACTTATCAAAGACTCGTGAACAAAATGTTCGCAGAAAAGATAGGAAAAACCATGGAAGTCTATATCGATGACATGCTCCTAAAATCCCTGCGAGAAGAAGAACACATACCCCATTTGGAAAAATGTTTCGACATCTTAAACAAATACAAGATGAAACTCAATCCCTTCAAGTGCTCCTTCGGAGTATCGTTCGGGAAATTCCTCGGGTACCTAGTAACAAAAAGGGGCATAGAAGCCAACCCAGACCAACTGCATGCTCTACACGAAATTTCGTTTCTCCGAATCCGAAGGGAAGTACAAAGGTTAATAGGTAGAATCGCTGCACTAAATCGATTCATCTCCCGATCCACCGACAAATGTCTCTCATTCTACAGATTACTCAAGGCTAACAAGAATGCGCAATGGGACGATAAGCGACCCCCCTCCCCCCCCCCCCCCCCGATGTTAACAAAGCCAGTAAACATCGAACCACTCTACCTCTACGTTGTCGTGTCCCACGCCGACGTAAGCGGAGTATTGGTAAAAGAAGATCGAGGACACCAAAAGCCGGTATTCTACACTAGCAAGTCACTCGAAGATGCCGAAACCAGGTACCCAACAATGGAAAAACTCGCACTAGCAGTAGTCTCGGCGGCACGAAAATTGAGACCATACTTCCAAACTCATTCGATAATCGTAATGATGACACAACCTCTGCGAAGTTTCCTGCATAGTCCAAACCAATTAGGAAGGCTAACAAAATGGGCGATAGAACTCAGTGAAAAAAATATAGAATACCGCGCAAAAACTTGCGCGAAGTCGCAAATGCTGGACGATTTCTTAATCGAGCTGCCAAAGGAAGATCCATCAACCACCGCATCTGATGGAACATGGACGCTCAAGGTAGACGGAGCCTCCTCAAAATCAGGGGCCGGAATAGGAATCCACCTCACCTCACCACAAGGCAAAGTCCTAGAACAATCCTTCAGACTAAATTTCGCCACGTCCAATAACGAAACCGAATACGAGGCCGTTATAGCCGGTCTCCGCCTAACTCAACCTATAGGAGCCAAAAAAGTGCACGCTTTTTGTGATTCACAATTAGTAGCATGCCATATCTACGATGTGTAGGAAAAACGGAAACCCTCGCAATATTGGAAGATATTAACGAGGGAGAATGCGGAAACCATGCAGGGGGAAGAGCCCTGGCCATCAAAATAAAAAGGCAAGATTACTTTTGCCTAACGATGCTCGCCGATTGCGAAAATCACTCAAAAAAATGCGGTCATTGCCAAAGGCACGCCCCAACATTAAGGTGCCTGCCGAGGAGATCTCTTTGATCTCGGCACCCTACCCATTCATGAAATGATCGATGGACATAGTAGGACCAATGCCCATCGCTCCAGGAGCACTACGCTACCTACTAGCCGTCACATAGTATTTTTCCAAATGGATCGAAGCAGGAGCATTCACTCTCATCAAAGAATCAGATGTAGAAACATTTATATGGAAGGAAATCATATGTCGACATAGGGCCCTCCCAAGAAATAGTAACCGACAAAGGGTTCCAATTCATATCCAAACGACTCGGAACTTTCTGTCTGAAAAATAACGTCGAACTCAAAATGTCGACCCCAAGATATCCACAAGGAAATGGACACGCCGAAGTGGCAAACAAAACAATTGTGAACTCTATAAAAAAAAGATTAACCCTCAAGAAGGGACGATGGGCAGACGAACTATCCGCCGTACTTTGAACGTATCGAACCAGCCCTAGGCGCCCCACCGGCGAGACCACCTTTTCATTGGTATACGGAATTGAATCTGTAACCCCTGTAGAAAGGGAAATACAAACCCTCCGCACGATGACAATACACGAAACTAACAACGACGCCGCTCTCCAAGACGCGCTAGACCTCATCGAAGAGAAAAGAGAAAGGGCCCTAATAAGACTCTCGCAGTACAGGCAATCCATAGCAAAATTTTACAATAGAAAAGTTTTCCCACGGAAATTTCAAGTGGAAGACCTAGTCCTTCGAAAAGTCTTTCAAAACACCGCTGAACCAAACACAGGAAAGCTCGGAATAAACTTGGAAGGCCCATACCGAGTAACTAGAATCATCCACCCAGGCGTCTACGAACTCCAAACCATGGATGGAATACCCGTCCTAAGGTCCTAGTACGTCATAAACTTAAAAAAATTCTACTATCAACCAGCAAAAAAAATCCAACTATGACCGACTTGATCCCTGCAAAGGTTACGTAGACAGCTCTCCTTGGAAGACATAGTCCAAAAAAAGTATATATAAAGATATTTCATATTCGAGGTATTTCAACCCGAATTGATTTATTTGAAAACACCAAGATATTTCACACCCAGCTGAAATATTTGAGCCACAAATCAAATAAATCAACTCAAACTTATTTATTTGAAAACAATAAATCAACCTAGTTTATTTGAAGACACCTAGATATTCGAGCTGAAATACTTGAGGCACAAATAAAATAAATCAACCCGAATTGATTTATTTGATAGATATTTCACACCCGAGCTGAAATACACGAGGCACAAATCAAATAAATCAACCCAAAGTGATTTCTTTATAGACCTCAAGATAATTCACACCTGAGCTGAAATACTTGAGGCACAAATCAAATCAATCAACCCGAAGCGATTTATTTGAAGACATCAAGATATTTCACACCCGAGCTGAAATACTTAAGGCACAAATCAAATAAATCAACCCGAATTGATCTATTTAAAAACACCAAAACATTTCGTACCCGAGCTGAAATACTTGCGACAAAAATAAAAAAATCAACCAGAATTGATTTATTTGAAAAACACCAAGATATTTCACACCCGAGCTGAAATATTTTATCCACAAATCAAATAAATCAACCCGAACTGATTTATTTGCAAACATCAAATAAATCAACCCGAACTGATTCATTCGAAAACACCAAGATATTTCATACCCGTGCTGAAATACTTGAATCATAAATCAAATAAATCGAGTTGAACTGACTAGCTTAAAACATTAAATCGAACTAAAACATTTAGTCAAAATAATCACAAGCCAAACAAAAGCTGATTTAAAATGGTGTCTCATACAACGATTAATCCGACCCGCCCAAAACAAGGGGCCCAGAGTTTGGATATTCACCGGGACAAAAGAAAAACAAACAAAACCATAATAGTTCAATTATTGAAAGCAATAAACAAATCAGAACGGCTCCCTCAGGTCGTTTCAGTTCTCGCCTCATCGCCCTTGAAAACTGAAGGCAAGATCTCGATTATGGGCTCCCCGACGAGAATGCGAGCGATCTCCTTGTTAGGGAGCTCGGAAGGGGAAGTCTCCGCATAAGGAGTGAGGGGGATCTGGTCAACGACAAGAATCTCAATCGCCGCATATTGGGCAGAGTATTCCTCGACGTCGGCCTCGGTATCCTTCAACTCATTTGACCAATCAGGCATGTCGCCACCCATGATCTCCGAGGTTAGCTCCCGGTTCCCCTTGCATTGCTCTAGCTTCTTGAGCATAACCACCGCCTCATCCATCTTCGCCTTCTGATCTTTATATCTGATGATATGCTCGTGGTATCTCATCGAGGTGGCTTTCTTGGCAGCATAGACTGCTCGATCAACGTCAGCCTTTGTCATCCTGTGAGTCTTCTCCAACTCGGCCTTGATGCGCTCGCAATACCTCTCGAGCTTGCAATGAACCTTGTCCAAATGCTTTTACTTGTCGACGTTGTCTTCATAGTCGGATTGGACGGCGCTTAGCTCCAGAGCCAAGTCTTTTATGCGAGCTTTAGCCTTAACGATAATAGCGTCACGAGCTTGTGTCTCCTAGGTCAAATGCTCAAGCTTGGATTTCATCTCTTCGACCTCGCCCTGCAACGACTCAGCTCCAGCTTGCAGCTGGCTCAGGCGAGCTTCTTTCTCCTCAGACTCTCGAACTCGACGTTCATAAAGATGAACACCGCAGTTCAGATGAGAGGCCAACTGAAATTCAAGACAAATATAGTTAGAAAAAATCCCTATCTATTTCCTCAAAAATGAAAATAAAAGAGAGGAAGGCTTGGATGACATACCGAGGTAACCTGAGAGGACATAAAACGATACCAGCCTGGTTCGTAAAGCTCGGGGACCTTGGGTAGCGGAAACGACTCGTGCATAAGCTGACGGATGAGACCAGTCGACTGGTAAGGATTCTCACACAACTTTTTTTCTTGATTATAGACAAATGTGTGGTAGTACTTCCTCAGGGCCGAGTGAAGAGACCCCGACCGACTGCCGCTCCTCGACGAAGTAGACCTTTCCTTCGTCTGCTCCTAGACCGCCACTTTGGACGCTTTCTCCTTCCCTTTTTTCTTCTTCTTCACAGCTTCGCCCTCAAGAGGCCCGAATCCTTCGTCCCTGTGGGCAGCCTCCTTCCGTTTAGTTCGACACAAACGAAGTCTTACGAGCTTCTCACCGAAAAGTAATCTCGGTAGGAGGAGCACGAATTTTTACTGACAACAAAAACAATAATATACATGAGAAATTTGCCAACATATACATCACAATAATAGAAAATTAGAAATCTTTACTCTTTGAGCTCATGCAACTCTTTCGACGTGAGCTAGTAAAATCCCCGAAGAATTTCTCATTCACCTCGACAAAGAAATACCTACGACCCGAATCCTAGTCTTTGTTAGGAATACCTTCTAACACCCCCCGACGATGTGCCTTGGATAGATAAAAACACTTAGGATCGTGTTTCAAGTTCGCCTTAACTACGCATAGACGAACTAAGTCAACGATGGTTAATTTTACCTCTTGCTCGAGAGCTAAGAGAGACAGCCCTATAACCATCCGCACAAAGTTAGGACACATTTGAGGAACGGAGATACCTAACTGATAAGAGAAGTCTATTAAAAGGGCTGGCATGAGGAATATAAGGTCACAAGAAGCGAACCATACTTCGTAAACACAAAAATAACCTAGGACGACAGTATCGGCAGTGATATCTAGAGGAGGAATAAAAATTAGGAGACTAGGAGAAATATCGTACTTAAACCTAAAACTTTCAAACTCACTGGGCGAGATCCTAGTCGGACGAAGCATATCAGAGTAATAAGTCGAAGCGGACTTCGACATGATCGAGAACGAATAAAATACGGGATAGCGAAGTCCTAATTTTGACAAACTCATAAGAAACGAAGTTCACGAGATAAAGAAAACAAAGAATAAAAAGAAGAGAGAGGCAGAGTAAAAAGAGAGACAAAATAACTTTAACCTTATACAATTTTTCACCACGCAATATAAATGAAAAAAAAGTGACCCTTCGAAAAACATTTATAGTTAGTTCATTAACCAATTCAAGAAAATCACGTCTAATTGACCTGACAATTCGCAATGATTACACTTGAAATTGCATAAAAATCTCAACCGATTCCGACCTTTGGACTTCGACTTCGCAAAATATCAACACGTGTAGAATCATCATTACCAACGTCATAAATCCTTCCGATTCTCCCCCAATTTGATGAGCCCAACCGTTTTCGGTTGCCGTTGCGGATATGTTTTGAAATTTAAAATATTCTACCGCTATCAACAAACCCATCATTAAGTATGTTTTTAATATTATACAATATTAAAAAAATATTGGGGACAGATTGTGGGGGTGAGAATTAGTCCGAACAACTTGGGCCGACTACGTAAGCTCAATGAGTTAACGGGCCGCTGTAGATATTCAATTGAAGGCCCGTTTGACCAAAAGGATCATTGCCAGCAGTGAAGTCAAGCACGTCGATCTGCTCGTTCTAGGAATCTCGGAACCGCATAGACGAAGTCATACAGTTGGAGCAGATCTCGCCCAAAGAACCGGACTGTAAGCGAATAGGACGGACGACGGACGATTGCCAGCTCAAAAAGAATTATAAATAGAAAATCGAAATTGTATTTAGGAATCGAAGTCTTTATTTTTATCCAAAAAGAATATCATCATCATTCATTGTACTTAACAATTCGATCTCGCAGATCTGTTGTTGTTTCTTAGTTCGATTATGTGAACTCTTACTATTTCTTATTTTCCCTTTTAATTCTTTTGATTTCGTTGCAATATTATAAGTCTAAGATATTTTACCGAGATCTTATTTTCCATTTCTTTTCAATATAAATAAAAATCGTATAAAATATTATACCATTTTATTTCATGATTATTGAGTTCGAATTTCGACATCAACAGGTATTAAACTGCATAACTCGTACAACTTGAGTATTTTTACCGTCATTTTCTCTTAATTTAATTAAATTAATTACTTTATAAAATAAATTTGCTAAGTCAAATATGGACCTATATTTATATTAAAAATACGATAAAGCTAACATAATTTATCTAGGAGTGACAAACGGGTACGAATAGTGACAATGGGTAGGAGAAACGTGAAATACACCTATCCTATTTATAACTCATACTCCACTTAATTTTTTTTATTTAGTATCTGTGCATATTAACATATTTTTATACGGATCAAGTAAACGGGTAAAAAAATGTTGGACCACTTACTAATTTACCAAAATCAAGTAACGTAGAATTTACCCTGGATTACTTTTTGGATGTTTTTTCTAACTATACTTCAAAAAGAAAACTTAAATAAGAATTTGGCAGGAGATGTAAATATTTTATCTCGTATTTACCCTCATTTTTAGAGTATGAAATAATTGTTATTTCCCTGCAATTAAGTATATAACTTAATTAATTAACTAAACTCTTTATTAACTACTTTTATTCTCCGTCTCTCTCTACATCAACTCCTCTCTCTCTTTCACTACGCTAACATGTCAGACGTGTCATCGGTTGTCTTTCCAACATCCGACTCTTGATGTTCTTCTCTTTTTCGACACGTCATTTGGCTAATTACTCTCGTCTCGACTCTTCATCTTCTTCTCTTTCTTCGACACACGGTTTGATTTAAAAAATTTGACTCTTCATTTTATTCTCTAATCTTTCTTTCCTTGTAAAAATTTCTCTCTGTCTTCTTCTCTCTCGATGCCGCCAAAAACACTAGTTTCAAAGATATTTGACCCAAAAACTGCGCCTTCTCTCCTCGCACAAACTCAGTGTTGAAGAAGATCTCGTCTCCGAGTTCAAGCAATGACGACAAAGAGACCTCTAGTTCCGAAACCCTAACAACCGCACCTTCTATGAAGAAGACTTCTCGTCAGTTTTCGGAGGGAACCAAAAAAGGCAAAAAGTTTACTACAAATCATCTTCTAGGTCATCCGATTACGATGACGAGATTAGAAAACTATTATTCTGGTGTTTTAGATTCTTGTTTCGTAACTATCTCATCAAAACTAATATTAAGATCTAATAAATCGCAGACAAAAAATGGTTAAGATGACATCATTCTGTGACGAGGTTATCATGAAGTGGTTATGCATTGACAACCTATTTTATACCATTCGTGTCAATATTTCCAAGAAAGGATCCATTCGTGACCACATCGTCACGAAATGATATGTTCGTTACAACATGGTAACAAAATGATGTACTCGTGATAACATCATCACGAGAATATTAGTTCGTGACGAAGTTGTCACGAAGACATATTTCGCGACCATTCACATGAAATGTGTAACGATTTATTGTTAACATTTTACCTGGTTTGGATCATATTAATACTAATATTATGTTGTTTACATGGTTTCTTTGATGTTCATACACGACTTCCTTCCTTAATTCAAAATTGTCTAGGAAAACGAAAGAAGCCAATAGCATATCCCATTTTCGATCTACTTGTACCTCTCAATAGCGCTGCCTTGGATAACGTCTATAAGTGGCTCCACTATAGGATCCTAAAATCTTATCAAAATGAGTAAACATATTTTTTTTTATTCTTTTGTAACCAAATAGTATTCTTAGTTTTTGCTATAATCTTCTATGTGACCATGTAGTTTTATCTACAACGAAAATGAGAAAAATATGGATATAGTATTTGACTACAATATGGCCATCATATCGAAGAAGACGTGGTTTTGAAATCTTTAGGGCAAAATACATGGGATGACTGGAGAAGTTCGTCAACAACTACTTATCTCTAACTACGAACTTGTTTAAATATTGTTGTAACACATCAACATAGTTTACTACTACTACTTCAGAAAGAAGGTTAGTATGAATCAATTGTATGAGAGATTCACGACGACGGACTGCTAATGTTTCAAGATTTTGATGGCCGCTAGGAATAAATGGGCCAACTTTGTGGATCCAATTAAGTACAACTGGTCATTGCACGATGACGTGCTTAAGAAGATATTAGGAAATCCTGAGACTGGAGAGCGCTTCGCTCCATACGTAGAAGTTTAGAACATCTACATGCCCATCCATGTACTGGACCATTGGATTTTTTTCGTCATTAACATTCGCGAAAGAAGAGTCACAATCTGATCATTGGTTTCAAGATCTGACAACAACGAATCCATGCTATTGGAAGTAGCTGAATTCCTATCCAAAATACTCGACGTCTTTAGTCTCGTAGGTGAGAATTTGGACTCGTTTACGTTGATAAGAGAAAAAATTCCACAACAAAAAAACTTGTAAGAATTATTGTCTTATGTAATTTATCTCTATTCGAGTAAAAATTACCAAAAAGGAAAAAAAAAAATCTTTTTGACTGCGGCATGTGTTTGCATCAAGAGTGCAAAACTCCTAATTCACATGATTTCTCTTTCAGAATTAAATTCAGCATACATGTGTACGATAATGTGTATCCAGCTAATAAGGCATGGAGCTTTAAAGGTCTAAGAATAAGACTTGTCTGATTGTTAATTTTTATAGATATGGTTACTTTTTTGGTGATACTTACAATTTTACAAAAATAGTAGTAATATTATATATCCTATTTTCTAACAAATTAGATAACTACATTATATATGCATGCATATGTACTATTTTGGTTACATTATAAATTTAACTATATGCTATAAGTGTCTGTTATAAAATTTCGTATGTAGATGTTTCGTGTGAATTACAGAAACATAAAAATAATTCTTGACTTAATTGTCACAAAATATAGAAAGTTTGTGACAACATTTTCTTGATTTCGTGACAATTTCGTCCCAAAATTTTGAATTTCGTGACAACTTGTTGTCATGAAACTTCAAAATCTTATCACGATCAGTACTTCTTAAAAAACATCATATCTTGATAGGTAATTCCAATAGGATTACCAATGTTCGTGTAATGCTAAATAAAAAAACTAATGTTAAAAGTTAGTTTTTGTTTTTAGTCTAGATGTTTGATATAGTCACATACGAATACGAGTTTACTTTTTCTTAAAAATCTGTTAAAACGTCGTCAACGAGGGTGGATGCTCTGTATAAATTCCTTCCAAGTATATCACATATGAATTAGAGAAACAAAAACAAATTTTGTGACTATGTTGTCACAAAAATATTGATATTTAGTGACAATACTTCCCTGGTTTTGTAACAATTTCGTCCCAAAATTTTGAATTTTGTGACAACTTGTTGTCATAGAAATTCATATTTTCGGGACGCAGTTGTCACGAAACCAGGAAAATGTTGTCACAAAATTTCAATATTTTTTTAAAAACATCATACATGGATCGGTAAATCCAGTGGATTACTAATGTTCGTATAGTACTAGGTAAAATACTAAGGTTAAAAGTTAGTGTCGATTTTAAGTCTTTTACCAATATACTATGACTATATATCTTAATATGTTAGTCTAGATATTTGATAGTGTCACATATAAATAAGACTTTTTTTTATTTAATTTTAAAATCTACTAAAACGTCGTCTACGAAAGTGGATACCCTGTATAAACACCTTCCAAGTCAACCCCGTGTGAATTAGGGAAACAAATATAAATTTTGTGATTATGCTGTCACAAAACAATGAAATTTTGTGACAACATTTTTCTAGTTTCGTGACAGCTTCGCCTCGAAATTTGAATTTCGTAACAACTTTTTGCATGAAAATTTTGAATTTCGGAACGAATTGTCACGAAACCAGGAAAATGTTGTCACGAAATGTCAATATATTTTAAAAAAATATTGAGATTACGAGTTCGAATACACATTGATTCTACATTGTGTGAGACACATAGGTGAGGGGTAAACATAATTACACCATTTTAGAGTATCATGATAACTCATGACTTAGAAGGAGAATAAGTGATATATTGGATTAAACAACTAGTTGAACAACTATTATCCTGGTGAGTAAATAATTATGCATGTAATCAACCAAGCGGATAACTAAAACAAATTAAGGACACGAAGAATTGGTAACTTAGTTTTTGAAAATCATGCTTACATCTGTAGGATGATATTTTTGTTGAGGAAAAGTAATACACTATCATAGTTAAAGGTACAGTAACTCAAATTTACACAGTCTCTCTCAAATAATTGTCTCCTTCGATCTACAATGAACTTCCATCTAAAGTCTCCTCAATTTTAAGACATCTTCTCACTTCAGCGGTATCTTCCTCCAGAACGATTATCCCTTAAAGATATTATTGACGTACGTACCAAACACAAACACACGTAGTCACATACCGTGTACAGAAAAACACAACAGTATCAAGCTATCTTGAACCAATTTTTTTTTATGTAGATCTACTATAGATAGGTTGATTCGAGATTAAAATTAGTGCCTTTCGATCTAAAAGTTCCATTTAGCTAATGAAAACTATTAAGGAGTTTCAATAGATTTCAATAAAAATAAAAAAAAATTAGTGAAATGTATCAATCATGAACGGTTCGCTCGCATCTTCATAAAATTGCACCTAAGTTATTCAAATTTATTTTTATGTTTTTAGTTCTGTTCACGTAAACTTTAACGTGTCTTGTACAGTCCAAATTTTATCCAAATAATTGCATTATCGACTTGAATAACTTATGATATATAGCTTTGTCAAACTAAAACCATGTCACAATATACAAACCATTTTCACTACTTATCATGTTTGCGCTCCAAATGGTTTTGTCACGCAAATTTGATAAGCGCGGTCTATAAAGGTTTTCAAATATACTCGAGTTTAAATGTTTTTTAGAGTATTTTTTATATTTTCAGAGTTTGAGACGCAACGATGAAAATCTTAACATATTTTGAGGATCGGGTAATCTCAAAAAAGATAAATATTTTCGCATAAACATTTTTCGGCAACTTGAACTCCAATATGGTAGTCCAATGAACAAAAAAAATTGGTACGCCGCACAAAACTTACAAGAGCTTATTGTGTTTGCATGTTCATGCACGTTCGTACTTGTGCGGTGCACTGACGCCGATAGCCTCTCCTAATTTAGTGCTTTAAAAGTAATTCGAGACGTCAAATTTCACTGAATGACCCACAAAGACTTCAAAAATTCAAGAAGCTCTATATAAAGGCGCATTGGGCTTTTAAATAGCCATTCTTTGTTATTCATAGTTATTTCTTTTAGAGAATTTTAAATGCGCCTTCATAATCACAATTTTATTTTAATGAATACTTTTATTACATTGTTTATATTTATTTCTCTAGGATTATGAAGTAGCTAATCTAGAACTTGGTGCGCATTCGATTCATTATAATCGTGAGTATTTATGCATTCATTATCTCTTTTTCTTAATTTTTGATTGTGCTTAATGCTAGAGTGAAAGCCATGACTTTGATCTTGAATATAAATGAAGTTTATGTTGGCAGAGATGCCCACAAGAAGATTATTTATTTGCATATCGATATAATATAAATCTCTCATGAGTCCTTATTGTAATTTGCTGATTAAATTAATAAAAATTGAAGTTTTCATCCATTCCTTTTTCGTTTGTTAGAAGATTTATAATATTCAATTGTCTTACAGTCCTTCATCAAACCTAACAACGTATGAAGAGTCAAATGTAGATTGTGTGAAAACAATCTTCATGGTTTGCTAAAGACAAAATATTCACAATCTAAAGATCATCGGACTAGTGATCCTAGTATGATTGTTGGAAGAATCTATGATGTCTGGTTAAAAGGCATAGAGAGTTGAGAACTCTATAGTTCTTCCTTTGTATCTTTCGAAGATACTGAATTGACCAGTACACCTTTAATTTAGAGAAAATGTAAGAACAAGCCATTTAACCTATTATATCTCAAGTTCACTATGTATGAATTGTTGGAATAGGTCTAGAGTTAAGAAAAATTATCATTAATCATATTAATGTCGGAATATAAAATTTCTTTACAAGTTAAACAATTTTACTAACGTAGGCAAAGTGTATGAACATGTATAAATTTAAAAACATTATTTAAAGTTCTTGAGTGCAAACCTTACTCGTACTTTTAATTTTAAACGTCTTGAGAAAGGTTGATCTTCTTCCTTGGCTCTATTCCTTCACATCCAATGTTGAACTCGAGAAACCTAAGGTTTCAATTGCATGAATCTTTAGAGGTTTAGAAGGATTTGTGTGGGGGCACAATTAAACACAATAGCTCAAGAACAAGTCTATCAGCCAGAGAGCTATTTAACCTTAAGTCTAATGAGGACTTAGGTGCCAAAATAAAAAAGGATTTTAGAGAGAGAGAGAGGGTGGTCGGCTAAAATAGAGAGAGCAAGACCAAGAAATCTTATTTTCACATCTCTATGTGAGGCTCTATTTATAGGAGAATGAAAATCAAGAAAGGGTAATTACCCTTTCCTACTATGCATTCATGACATAATAGTTGATTTCTCTCCTCTTCCTCTAGTACATGGCCGGCCAAATATGCTTCATTAGTGAGGGAAAATTGTTTCCTCACTTAGCATATTTATTTTCTTCTCAAGAAAATTCATTTCCACTTTTTCTTTTGGGTAATTATCTTTATAATTAAAGGCAAAGAATCCTCTCCTCTTGGGATGATGTTGGCCGAACACTACACCTAGGGAATGAGCTTCTAGATGCTTCCTTATTTCTTTTAAGAAAATTCTTAAAATACACATTGTAGAATTAATATTGCACAAATAATGAACTGAATTTCATAATGCCTCAAACGACTTCTCGGCTTTAGAAACTAATTTATATTTCCATCATATGAAAATATTCAAAATCATATTTTGACATTCACATCATTTTATGTCCATGTGGACAAAAATACCCTTTAGACATTTTTCGAGAAAACGTCTAGTTCAACACTTGAACTTATTTTGATTTAGCTTCTAATTTAACAATCCTACTCTATTGGCCTGTAATCGTGACCTTATGGTTCCAAATGAACAAAAAATTATCTTCTATACTCGGACTCAAAAGTTTACAAATTTTTTCCGAGTATTACCTTAATGTCAACTAAATCCACTCAAGAGTTGACACTGAGAATCTCTCGGTTCAAATGAATTTATTTCCTACTCGAATTCAACTTAATTATATTGATGGGATCCATTGAATGTTATCAATGTTTACCCTTCATGAATATCATCAACTTGATGGGATTTATAAAATTACCATTTTACCTTTCTAGTTGTTATTTCCTCAAGTCCTTTGTTTTTTGTGAATAAGTTAGAAACAATGTATTGACGAGTAACTAACAAGTCACATTGTTTCATCCACATAAAGTCGCTATTTAATTTTGGATACCGCGCGGTTCATTTATTCACAATCCAAGTAATAAACCATGAAGTGATATATATTGCATTTCAACAATCTTGTACATGAATTTCATATCTATGAGAACTTCACAAAGCTGATTCATGACATCTTCATAACTTCATATCTCACCAATTAGTCTAGTCTAGATCACTTAATGGATCTAGAATTTGACTTTCTCAAATGAGAATATTAAAACTATGAACTGACATGTCTCATATCAGGATTTAGGAAAGCATGATGCTATTCATACATAGTGACCTTGAGACAAAAGATGTTAAATGGTTTGTTCTTACATTGTCTATAAAGGTGCACTTGTCAATTCAGTATCTTCAGAAGATACACTGGAAGAACTATAGAGTTCCTAACTCTCTATGCCTCGTAACCAGATATCATAGATTCTTCCAACAATCATACTAGGATCAATAGTCTGTTGATCTTTAGATTGTAAATATTTCATTTTAACCAAACCATGAAAAGTTTGTTCACGCAAATCTACATTTGTCTCTTCATACATTGTTAGTTTTGATTAAGCACTATAAGACTATTTAATATCATAAATCTTCAAACAAACGAAAAGAAGATTGAATGAACGTTTCAATTTTCATTAATTTAATAAGCAATTAAATAAGGACTTATAAAGATTTATATTACAACAATATGTAAATAAATAATCTTCTTGTGGGCATCTCTGCCAACATGAATTGCATCGTGCTTACCTAAATCCTGAAATGAGACATGTCATTTCATAGCTTTAATATTCTCATTTGAGAAAGTCAAATTCTAGGTCCACTCTGCTATCTAGACTAGACTAATTGGTGAGATATCGAGTTATGAAGATGTCATGAACTAGCTTTGTGAAGTTCTCATATATATGGAATTCATGTACAAGATTGCTGAAACGCAATGTATATCACCTCATGCTTTATTACTTGGATTCTAAATAAATGAACTGCGCGGTATCCAATAAGAAATTACGACTTTATTTGATGAAACAATGTGACTTGTTAGCTCCTCGTCAATACGTTTTTCTAACTTATTCACAACTAACAAAAAAGTTGAGAAAATAACAACTAGAAGGGTAAACAGATAATTTTATTAATATCATCTAGTTGATGATATTCATGAACGGTAATCATAGATAATATTCAATGGATCCACTAAACATAATTAAGTTTAATTTGAGTAGAAAATAAATTCATTTGAACCGAGAGATTGTCAGTGTCAACTCTTTAGTGGAGTCAGTTAACATTAAACTAATACTCGGAAAAAATTTGTGAACTTTTTAGTCCAAGTATAGTAGCTTAAACTTTGTTTATTTGGATCCATAAGGCCACTATTAAAATTCATTAGACTATGATTGTTAAACTTGAAGTTAAGTCAAAATAAGTTAAAGTGTTGAACTAGACGTTTTCCCGAAAAATGTCTAAAGGGTACTTTTCCCAACATGGACATAAAATGATGGGAATGTCAAAATAAGATTTTGAATATTTTCATATGATGGAAATATAAATTATTTTGTAAAGCCGAGAAGTCGTTTGAGGCATTATAAAATTAATTTAATTATCAGTGCAATGTTAATTCTACAATGGGTATTTTAAGAATTGTCTTAAAAAAAATAAGGAAGCATCTAGAAGCTCCTCCCATAGGTAAAATTTGGCCAACTTATCAAGAGAGGAGAGAAATTATATCTAAAAATTCTTTTGCCTTGAATTATGAAGATAATTGTCAAAAAGGAAAAGAGAAAATAAATTTCTTTGAGAAGGAAACAAATGAGCTAAGTGATGAAACAAATTTCCCTTACTATTGCATATAGAGGGCCGGCCAAAGATATAGAGAAGGAGATGAGGAAATCAAATATTGTGTCATGAATACACAATACGAAAGAGTAATTACCCTTTTTTGTATTTCCTTCTCCTATAAATAGAGGTACACATTTAGATGTGAAAATATGCTTTCCTCTTGTTTTTCTTCTTGTTGCCGACCACACTTCTCTCTATCTCTCTAAAATATCTTTAGTTTGGCACCTAAGTCCTCTTCAGACTTAGACCTAAATTAACTCTTTAGCTCAAAAAAAAAAATCTTGAGTTATTGTGTTTAATTGTGCCCACACACAAATCATTTCAACACTCTATAGACTCTTGTAATAGAAACTTTTGATTACTCGAGTTCACGATTAGGTGCGAATGAGACGAGCTAGATGTTTGAGATTGAAATATGAAAACTCGGTGTTAATGTATGTCGCTAGATGTTTAAAAAAGGTTTAAAGATGATTTTGTGAGTGTAACTAGTAAAAGCTGACTGTGTTATGTGGAAATTCATACCGATAGATAGATTAGTGAAGCTATAGTCCTTACATCCGCTTACTCGTAAATTTGTTTCATTTGTTCGTTTGTTTACGTGTTTTCCATACTTGTCAAAAATATTAAAAGTTTTGTGACAATTCTTAATAGTCTTTAGTTGACGCGTAGTTTTAATAATCAAGTTTTTTTTCTGTGTGAAACTTTACGGGAGACGTTAAGCTATCCTGTGAAATTTTGCTTAACTAATACCGGTACAAAACATTTTCTCACCTAAATACTTCGGGTTACAAAAAGTTGATTTCATGCCGTGTCAAATTTTCGGTAGTGGTTGATAGGTCTCCTCCTAATTATTTCCAATTATATATATCGAGAAACAAGTAAATAGAGATCCAGAATCAGACCGAATGGACTTTTTCTAAGGCCGGCCAAATGGAATAATATAGACAAAACTATTTTTAAACATGCATGACATGTATGTGGTAGCTGATGCTACGAGACTAAATTCCAAAGCCCGTGAACCCTGAAACACACTCGTGAGTGAGAGAGTGTTATCACAACTAAAAAAATATAATAAAAATTCAGAGAGAGAGGCTCCTTAGCCCTCTCTGAGAGCATCTACATCTGAGGATGACGTAAGAAATGAACCTGTAAAGCAAAATGAAGCCAAGCATGACACCAACGTTCCTCCATCGGCTTTCCACTTCATAGCCTTCCTCTCGCAGAATATCTTCGCCGCTGACCATACACCTCCCGAACAAGTACTCCAAGCACTTTCCGGAGTTTGAGAACTCGTTTATCAGAAACCCTTCAAACGGGTACTTGAACAACGAGACATAGTGCATGAAAATCCAGTAGCTTGGGATCTCATTCTTCGATATGAAGTAGCCGGAGAAGAGGAAGAAAGAGCCCATGACACCCGCGATGACCGAGTTTCCGACGATGAAGTTGGGCACGAGCGCACTGAAACACACCACCACCGAGTTCGCGGTGTACAAGATGAGCCATATTAAGAGCAAAAAGTGTAGAAAAGCCGATAGATTGGGGTTTAGGCCGACAAGCCAGTAGATGGTGGTTGAAAATAAGAGGGCGAGAATGAGCAGAAACGGGAGATAGACGAGGCCGTTGGCTATGGCGTAGGACGAGACTCTATAGCTCCCACAAGAGGTCTCTTTCATCACGATGTCCCTCTCTTGCAAAAAGATGGGCAAAGCCTCTATGCTTGAAGACAGCAAGAAGGTGAGAATGAAAGCGAAGAGACCCACCCTTTCTTGAGCGCCAACCAAGTCGTCCTTGAGGTTGTGGAAGATGGACCCCAACACAAGCCCAGCGACCAGCATCTGAAAAGTCCTGCACGCGAACAGCTCTTTGGTCCTGAATATGTTCTTCGAGAACCTGTGAGTGAGGACGACTGTTTCAGCGAGCCTCGAGTTCGCGAAATCCACCGAGGAAATCCCTTGACACTGATCGCCATCATTAATGTCGGCCACGACGGCCTTATTACCGGACTGTTGGAAGAGCTGTTGGAGGGTGATCGACGACTTTCCCCCTCCGGCCTTGTTCTCTTCGATGCTGTCGATGGAGTCCAGAGCGAACTCGACGACGTTGACGTGGAGGGGAAGCTCCAAGCCCATGAGCCTGAGGTTGAGCGCGAGCTGGTCAACGGTCCCGTGGTGGAGCACCGAGCCGTTGGCCAAGAACAAGAGCGAGTTGAAGGACTTGACAATGCGAAAGCCCGGCTGGTGAACCGTCAGCACCACTGTCCTTCCCCGAGTCTCGGCCATGGTCTTCAACATGTCAACAACCTGGAGTGCGGAGGAGCTGTCGAGCCCCGAGGTCGGCTCGTCCAGTATCAACACCTTCGGGTCGTGAATCACGTCCACGCCGATCGAGACTCGCCTCCTCTCTCCTCCCGAGATCCCGCGGACCCGGTCGTCCCCTACCCGAGCGCCCGCCACGTGGCTCAGCCCCAGCTCCTCCAGCAGAGACTCAACCCTCGAGTCGATCTCGGCTCGGCTCACTGAGGCTCCGAGCCTGAGCTTGGCGCTGAACGTTAGGGTTTCCTCGACGGTGAGAAGAGGGAACAGCATGTCGTTCTGCGTGACGTAGCCTGAGGTCTTCTTGAACAGGGCTCGGTCCATGGGCTTTCCGTTGACTGAGACTGAGCCGGTCTGGGGGGAGGCTTTTCCGGCGAGGATCTCGAGGAGGGAAGACTTTCCGGCCCCGCTCGGGCCCACCACGGCCAGGACTTCCCAAGGCTTCGCCACGCAGCTCACGTCCTTCAGCACTTGCCTCGTCATCACTCCTTTCGGAAATGGGGCTCCTTGTACTTCTAGATCGTCGTGTGTTTCTTGTCTTTTGGTGGTGAAGATCTTCAAAGGGTTGCCTTTGGTTTGTGTGATGATGGTGTAGTTTATGTCTATGGCCTCAATCTCACACCCTCGTTTCCGCATTACAAGTCCCTTCTCACTACCATTTCCTTCCATATCTGCTCTCTCTCTCTCTCTCTCTCTCTCTCTCTCTCTCTCTCTCTCTCTCTCTCTCTCTCTCTCTCTCAACTGGCTCTCTAAGCTCTCATGGACGGACGTAGCATTTGAGTAGTAAGAAGGCCAGTTATATAACCCAAATGCAACCGAGTTTTTCCATTGTTATTTATTATTAATATGTTTTATTATAAGTGTAAGTTTTCTATATAGGAAAATAGTAAATTTAATCTACTATCCTGCTTTCTCTATAGCGTTTTATTATTATTAATACTATTATTATATATATTCATCGCTGTTTAAATATAAAACACCTTAATTTCTTTCTTATTTCCTGACGGAAATTTAGAACATTGTATGACTCAATCACAGAATCATAACGAACGTTATATCTTTTATGAGATGTAGATTCGTGATTCAGTTAAAAAATTCTTAGAGCGCGAAATATATGTATTGTTAGTTTATCAAACTCATATTTAGTTTCAATTATAGATCAAATAAATTTGATATTATATTTAGTACAATTTGTCCTTATAAGTGGCATATCTAATTATTTGAATACAATTTGTCCTTTTAAATTGAGACTCGAATTTTATAATAAACAAAAGGGGTCACGTACTTGAGTTGTTGAGTATACGATCTTTCACATGCAAGTTTAACCCTACTACGTATTTTCCCCCATTGTGATCTGTCTATTACGTATTTCTTCGGAAACATACGTGACAGTACATACGTTTCCAATAAGGCAATAAAGTTATTTTTTCTCCACTGAGGAGTGTCTATGTTTTATTTTATTGCATTTTATTTAATTGTTTTGAAAACACTCTCTCACTCACGAGTGTGTTTAGTTGCTCACATGTTTTGGAATTTACTTAACTCGAATAGCATTAGCTGCCACATAAATCTCATAAACTCTAAAAGTTTATTTATATTCGATTTGGTCTACGTTATGATATATATATATATATATATATATATATATATATATATATATATCATCGGCGTAACTCTAGTACGAAAAATTTCTTCAAAAAACAAACTCTAGTATAAAATAATACAAAGTTATATAAACCAAAATAAATTAACATCGGCACAACATATCAATATAGCTATTTTGAAATATATATATATATATATATATATATATATACACACACGTATATATAGTGGTAGATTTATACCCATAGTGGTAGATTTATAGCCATAGTAGATTCTTGGATAAAAAGAACAGTGGTAGAATTTTAGCCACTAAAAGTGAAATGAAATATAAGCCACAAGTTCAAAGAGTCAGTGTGGGTCCACAATCTTAATATGTTTTTTTGTTGGCCGAAAACATTCTTGATTCGCGTTCTATAATAATCAGGCCAACACACTACCGTCAAATCCTACTTAAACTGTGTATACGACAATGACATTATTTTTGGTGCGTCTTTGATAATGCCTGACCATACAAAGCTATCGTTAACCATCCTCAAAAGGCAAAAGTAGAAGCTGACCCAGCACGTATTTGTAATCCTAGAAGCTCATCTCCCATACTTTTATCCATATATCCACGTCCATAAGGCATGAGCCGCTCTCACAATAACATTTGTTATTTCTAAGACTAGATACTGTCAAAGTCAATGTGGGACTGCTAGCATTTTCTTCGACAAAAATGAGTAAGAATCGTAATTTATGAGCGAGCTAAGGGGAAATAATTGAATGAAACTCACTGATGGTGGAGAAGCATTTATATGAGGATTAATCACACGTCTATAAATACATGAACGTAGGATTTTATTTTCTCAATCGCGGTAGTCCTAAGATTGTCATATTTCCTGAAGTTGTTGATTCATTCAAGAATAGCTAATGGTTCAGTATATCTTTTTGGGATTCGAAATATGATAACTATATAGAGTGGGATTTACATATAGAAAACCAACTTCCCTAACAAATGTAAAAGATAAGTGCTAATGCTCTCTCCCTTAAAAATTCTAAAATCGATTAACCGTATATATTTTATTATCAATTTACTGAATCAAATATATTTTGCTAGAAAATCAATGGTGATTCTTTTTAAGAAGAAAAAAAATCAATGGTGTTTATAGATTATATTAACTTAAAAAGTAAGATGATGATATATACATCTCTCGTCACGACAGTAACTTGGAGGATGAACGACATAGAACATGAACATCCATGATCTGTGTAGTGATCATATCAGGGTACTTCTATATTGGGTAATGTTACGAGCATAATTTCATAAGACAGAATATGTGATAATATGCCGAAAAATATATTGTCGAGCACGCTATAAATATGTCGAATAATTTCTCCCAAAACATAGGAATAAAAGATGATTCAAAACATAAGTTACGTTTCGAATACCAACCAATATAATCGAACAGGTTAGATAAGTCATCGGCAATATAAAAACTAGCGATTTGAATTAAAACTTACGAACGTCATGTAAGCATTAAAATTGGCTTAAATAAATGTGTAATAGTTATAGAATACACTAATACACGATCTAAATAACACAATAAATTGTTTAGCCTATTCGGTATTTATCATATAATCGTTGAGACAATTGTTGTATTTATTTCTTGACATCAACATTTGGCGCTAAGAGGATATTTTATGGTGAAACCAGACGACTAGTTTTTCACCACCACGGTCTTGGAGAAGAAGAACAGAAAAATCGGAGAGTTTTGTTATGAAGATATTTTCATAATGTACCGGGCAGCATAATGTACCAAGTCATAACATGCCGAATAGATCTACAGTTAAAAATATATGTAAAAAATTATACTTTTTGGCAATCGAAACCATGTACATGTCGATCAGCTTAAAAGTTGTACGTACCAATTCGCTCTATATTTAAAAGTATAATTATTGTTATGATCATATTTTCATAATATGCAGAGAAACATACCATGTCGAATAGATCTATACTTAAAAAGTAGAAACATAAGAATTATACTTTTTGACAATAAAAAAATATGTACATGTCGATCAGCTTAAAAGCCATCGAAAAATTGTAAATGTCGATTAGCTCTATACTTAAAAAGTATAATTAATGTTATGACCATATTTTTATAATATGTGGAGCAGCATAATATCGAACAGGTCATAACATTCCAAATGGATTTATACTTAAAAAGTATAAAGTAGAAAAATTATACTTTTGGGCAATCGAAAGTCTATACATGTTGATCAGCTTAAAAGCAATAAAAAAAAGTTGTACATGTCGATTAGCTCTATATTTAAAAAGTATAATACCGAACATTTATACTTAAGTATAAGTATAAGAATTATACTTTTTGGAATTTGGAAGCTTATACATGATGTCTGTTGGAAGAGATGGTCACAAAAAGATTATTTACTTACATATCGATGTAATATAAATCTCTCATGAGTCCTTATTGTATTTTCTGATTAAATTAACAAAAGTTGAGACGTTCATTAATTCCTTTTTTGTTTGTTTGAAGATTTATGATATTCAATAGTCTTATAGTCCCTTAATGAAACCTAACAACGTATGAAAAGACAAATGTAGATTTGCGTGAACAAACTCTCCATGGTTTGCTTAAAATGAAATATTCACAATCTAAAGATAAACGGACTATTGATCCTAGTATGATTGTTGGAAGAATCTATGATGTCTAGCTATGAGGAATAGAGAGTTAGGAACTCTATAGTTCTTCTAGTGTATCTTCTGAAGATACTGAATTGTGTACCTTTAGAGACAATATAAGAACAAACCATTTAACCTATTTTGTTTCAAGGTCACTGTGTATCAATTGTATCGTGCTTACCTTAATTCTGAAATGAGACATGTCATTTCATAATTTCGATATATTCATTTGAGAAAGTTACATTCTAGATCCAAGTTTATGAGATGCCTCTACTAGTGATGTATTGGGTTATGAAGTTGATATAAGTATACTTGTGAAGTTCTCATAAGTATAGAATTCATGTACAAGATTGTTGAAATGCAATGTATATCACTTCATACTTTATTACTTGGATTGTGAATAAATGAACCGCGCCGTATCCAAAATTAAGTAACGACTTTATTTGGATGAAATAATGTGACTTGTTAGCTCCTTGTCAATACATTGTTTCTAACTTATTCACAAGTTACAAATGAGTTGAAGAAATAACAACTAGAAGGGTAAAATGGTTATTTTATAAATCTCATATTGTTGATGATATTCATGACGGGTAATGATAGATAATATTCAATGGATCCACTCAACATAATTAAGTTGAATTTTTAGTAGAAAAAAATTCATTTGAACCGAGAGATTTTCAGTGTCAACTCTTTAGTGGAGTCAGTTGACATTAAGCTAATACTCGAAAAATGTTTATGAACTTTTGAGTCCAAATATAGTAGCTCAAACTTTGTTCATTTGGATCCATAAGGTCTCTATTATAGGTCATTAAAGTAGGAATGTTAAACTAGAAACTAAGTCAAAATAAATTCAAGTGTTGAATAAAACGTTTTCCTGGAAAATGTCTATACGGTATTTTTGTCCACGTGGACATAAAATTATGTGAATGTCAAAATCAGATTTTGAATATTTTCATATGATGGAAATATAAATAAGTTTCCAAAGCCGAGAAGTTGTTTTAGCCATTATGAAATTAATTTCATTATTTGTGCAATATTAATTCTACAATGGGTTTTTTAAGCATCTAGAAGCTCCCCCTAGATAGAATTTCGGCCAACATCAATTGAGAGAAGGAAACAATATCTGTTATTATTTTATGCATTATTGTATATTGGTAGTTGCCCAAAAGAAAAGAGAAAATGAATTTCTTTGAGAAGGAAACAAATGCGCTAAGTGAGGTTACATATTTCTCTCACTTATACATCAAGGTGGCCAGCCATATACTAGAGAAAAAGGAGAGGAAATCAAATATTGTGTCATGAATACAGAATAGGAAATGGTAATTACCATTTTTTTGTATTTCCTTATCCTATAAATAGAGACTCACATTGAGATGTGAAAATAAGTTTTTTCCTCTTGTTCTCTCTATTGTGGCCGATCATCTCTCCTCTTCCTCCTCTAAAATATCTCTTTATTTTGACACTTAAGTCATCATTATACTTAGACTTAAATTATCTCTTTAGCTCATAGACTTGTTCTTGAGTTATGGTGTTTAATTGTGCCCACACACAAATTCTTTAAATCCTCTATAGACTCTTGTAATAGAAAACTTAGGTTTCTCGAGTTCATGACCAGGTGTGAAAGAAGCGAGCAAGAAGAGATGATCTACCTTTCCTAAATCTTCTAAAAAATAAAGCTACAAGAAGGGTTAGTCCCAAATAAACAAGTAATTAAATAATGTTTTTAAATAATTAGATGTTCATGCACTTTGTCTAGGTTAGTAAAATTGTTTTACTTGTAACAAAATTTTTATATTCCGCCATTAACTTGTTAATGATATCTGTATCTTAACCCTAAACCTATTCCATCAATGTCACCTTAAATTCAATCGAAAAGTTGTACATACCAATTAGTCATATACTTAAAAAGTATAATTAATGTTTTGACTATATAATCATAATACTTTTGGGTCGGAAGCTTGTACTAAGTAGAAAACTTATCAATTACTATCGAAATGAAAGTATACCTATGAAACAGGAGGTCTTTGTTATGACCATAATTTCATAGCACCGAATAGGCTATAATATGCCTAATAGCATATTGTCGAGCACACCATATGTCGAGTAGGTCCCAAAGGCATATGAATGAATTTTTTTTTAGAAATATAAGTAAAGTTTCGAATACATACCAACTTAAGTGAACAATTTAGATAAGTCTTCAGTAATATAAAAACTAGTTATTTTAATTAAAACTTACGAATGCCACGTAAGCATAAAAATCGCCTTATATAACTGCACATCAGTTATAGAATAGAATACACTAATACACGATCTAAATAATCGACGACGGTTATCATGAACGTATGTATGATCAACCCACGTTCTCACCCAAAAACATATAAAAGAAAGAGTGCCAGAAAAGCAAAGAGGACCGGAAAAAAACTTACTGCAAAATCTCTGTAGTTGCTCTAGATCAATCTGATATAAAAAAAACCTACTTTTACATTCAATAAATCATTTAGTATATTCGACATTTATTACGCAGTCGTAATCGTTGACACAACTATTATATCTACTTTTTGATATCAACATTTACATAATTTTAATCGTTGACACAACTATTATATCTACTTTTTGATATCAACATTTACATAATTTATATTATAAAAAAGTTGTAGCACGCGTTCATTTTTAGAGAAACTAATATCAATAAATCATTTAAACGTGAGATATAGTTTTAACTAATTTATTAGAGATTTAAGTTATGGTACGTATCCCCAGAGTCATTGTAGTTCATGATAATTACAATTGTTGGAACTGAGCAACGTTTAAAATTTTGCGAAATACCGGCGATATTTCGGCGATATTTCGCTAAAAGTGGGTTACCGGCACGTTTATCTCCTTTTCTCGTTTCGGGTCATTTTGTCGTCGAAATATCGTCGAAATTTCGTCAAAATCTCGCGAACGACATGTCGTCATATATCGTTAGTTCCAGCTATAAAAACCCAAAAATTTTCGTCATTTCCCCGACATTTCGAAGCTCAAAACCCTAATATTTTCGTTTTTGCCGGAACCGGGGAGAAGGGAAAAGCCGACGACATTTTCACCGTGCCCAAGTAATTTCGACGTCCTCTGTACAAATTCCACATAATTTCGCCGGTATTGCGGTAATTTCGGCGTCGTGTCCACCGGTTGCCGACGGTTTCGTGTCCATCCGAGAGAAAGTTGTAGATTTGGGTAGGTTACGAATTTTTTTAGGAAGAGTTTGTGAAATGAAAAACGTTTGTAATGATGATGTGGTTAACATATAATTTTTTCAATTTTTTTTTGGAAATGCGAAGTTACGAAATCTGATTAAGTTGTGTAGATCTTTGTGTTTTTGATTGAAATCTGATTAAGTTGTGTACATCTTTGTGTTTTCGGAAATATGATTGTAGAATGTGTTTTCGGAAATCTGATTTTAGATTTTGTTTTAGGTAATTGAAATCTGATTTTAGATTTTGTTTCGGAAATATTTTAGAATTGAAATTGATTGGAATTGAATTGAAATTGTTTTGTTTTCGGAAATCTGATTTAGATTGAAAATTTGAAATTGAAGTTTAGATTCACTTATTTCAAATATTTTAAAATTGGGTGAGAAATGAAATTTGAAATGGAATATGTATTGTTGTAGGAAAATGGTGGATGAAGGAGTACGTAAGTATTGTACGAAAGTAGCCGGGACATTAAATCATTTCACTTGTAACTATTGTGGAATGACGACAAAGGGAGGTGGCGTGACGCGAATGAAACTTCATTTGAGCGGATACGATCCAAAAAAGAACGTGAAGCGTTGCGATAAGTGTCCTCCTGAAGTGAGGGATGAGATGCGCGCACTATTACATAAAAACGAGATGAAAAAGAAAAGTAAGGTAGCCATGGAGGAGAATATACGGAGAGAAATGCGTTCTACCCTCGGTCCAGTTGACGAAGAAGGAGAGTATGAGGTTGACATGGAACATGAGTTGTACAAGACAATGAAGAGAAGTCGACAAGAAGCGGCAGCAGCTACTTGGAGATCCGGCCCTGGTGGTGGTTCGGCTTCTCAACGAGACCTGGGAAGTGGGAGATCCGGCCCAGTTTCACCATCTCTGTATCGATCCTCGAGTGCACGTCAACCAGAAATTAGTCCCGAGACGAAGTCGTCGTTGAAGAAACGTCTTGGAAAGATTATAAGCCGCTTCTTCATACACAAAAGCGTACCGACGAACAAGGTGAAGTCGCATCATTTTAAGAATATGATGCACGAAGCGGCCGAGATTGGTAAGTTGTTATGTTTTGTTGATTTATGTCAACGTTAAAGTTAATCCGCTTCTTGTTGTTTTTTTTTTCATTTTGTAGGCCGTGGGATTCCGTTACCTTCTCCGTACGAGGTTCACAACACTTATCTCAAAGAAGAGGTAATGGAAGCACAACGATATGTGGACGAGCAACGACCAATTTGGGAAGAGTATGGATGCACCATAATGTCCAATGGGTGGACCGGGCCAACGAGATTGAGTATTATCAACTTCATGGTGTATTCAGCCAGAAACTGTTTTTTTGAAGTCAATCGATGCGTCCGACCAAATCAAGAACTGGGAGTACATCTACAAGGCGCTTTGCGATGTAGTCAACGACGTTGGAAAGCACAACGTGATACAAGTCGTGACGGATAACGGATCGGCGTATAAAAAGGTTGGGAAGAAGTTGATGAGGAAGTTCAACTTGTATTGGACCCGTGTGCAGCTCACTGCATCGACTTGATGTTGGAAGACATCGGGAAGCGTGATACCATTTCACGGGTCGTGAAGGACGCGAGAGAAATAACGAAGTTCATCTACAACCATGGAATAGTATTGTCAAAGATGAGGGAGCAAGGGGAAGGAGAGTTTATTCGTCCAGGTCCAACACGTTTCGCCACCAACTACTTAGCTCTTACTAGCCTACGAAGCTCTAAGGCCGGATTGAAACGGATGTTTAGCTCAGATTGGTGGGAGGAGTCGACGTTTAGTAATACTCCAGCGGGAAGATTTGTGGCATCCAGAGTTATTGACTCGACATTTTGGTTACATCTTGATGGAGTTTTTAAGGTACGTGTTTTGTTATCAATACTTAAGAATCTATTATGTTAGTAACATTTATTTGTTTTAGGTATTCGAGCCCTTTTACACTGCTTTACGCTTCGTGGATATTGAGGTCGTACCGACTCTAGGTTCGTTATATCACGTGTTCAACTTGATGAAGGCGAAGTTGGAGAAGATTCCTAACAAACAGTGGGTTGTTGATATCGTGACCGAACAGTGGGAGAGACAACTTTGTCACCCCTTACATCAAACCAGCTATTACCTTAATCCAAAATGTCAATACAACCCGGACATTAGAATGAAACCCGAGGATTTAACAGCCGTGACGACCGTGTTTGAAGTCTTGCACCCACACGATGATTGTTCCACCCTCGGAAATGAGGTATGATATTCTATCGTCGTATATGGATAGTTCAGCTCTATAATTATATCTTATTTCTCAGCTCTTACGAATTTGCGACGCCCGAGGATTGTTCGGAAAGAAAACCGCGGTTTCTAACCGTGACGACATGTCACCCGGTAAGATGACTTACATTGTTTTAATTCATAGTTCATACGATATGCAATGTTTGATTGTTTGACTGAAATGTTTATTGTGTAGCGGAATGGTGGGCCATGTTTGGGATTGAGACACCCACGTTACGCAAGTTAGCCATACGAATCTTGTCCCAGACGTCGTCTTCTTCAGCGTGCGAACGAAACTGGAGCACTTTTGCTTTAATCCACACAAAGCAAAGAAATCGTCTAGCGTACAAGAGGTTGGAGTCACTTGTTTTCTGTACTTATAACATGAAGTTACAACTCGAGATCGAAAAGATAGGTATGAGAACAACGAGAGGCGAGATCCATTGGAACTCCTTGAGGTGGCTATGCAGAGGATGGGTGAGCAGGTGGACGATGATATTTTGCTTGACTGGATTCGACCGGTTCACCTTGATGATGACTCTCAACAACCCGACCCGCAAGTGGCTTCGCAAGCCCGATCGGAAGGTATTGATGTGAGCCGAGTACTTAGTGAAGAGGTCGGTCTTTCTTCATCTGATGATGACGACGGAGGTGACGGCGGTGGTGACGTTGGTGGAGGTGGTGGTGGTACAGTTACTGGTGATGTTGGTGCGGGTAGTAGCGGTAGTGCTCCTCGTCCACCATATGACCCTTGGACTATGGAATCCGGCTATCAACCTACTCAAGATCAGGATCACGGAGCACGAGAGAGGTACTTTTATCTTATTATGAGTGCATCAATTTATTTCTTATGCAAATTGAAATGTATTTTAGGACTACGGATGACTTCTTCGACTTTCATACGGAGGTTTACACTGGCGGTAGACAAACGGCGCGTGATTACGACGTTGACTCTATGTCTACCCAATTCGGAATCAATGTCGTTTGATCAAATGTCCAATCAATCACAAGAGAGTCAAGGTTCGTACTCATATCCTTACCCATTCCCGTATCCATATGCCCGTCGTTGAAGTTCAAGGAGCAATACCCGAATTCCCGATCCTTTGCAATGTCGTTGGGGGTGATCAATCCAACTACAACAACCACGTGATCAACTACACATCTAACTACGCTAGCTACATGACGTGGTTGGACTACTGCAACTTACAAGCACGAACGGGGGATTCCATCAACCACATCGTCACTCGAGTTATTATTGAGTATTTTCAATTTCGAACTATTTAATGTTTGTATGAACTTGAAATATGTCTAAAACTTGTGTGTGCTTGAATTTGAAGATTACTTATGTATGCTTTATGAATTTCATGACATTTTAATCCTTGCTTATACGTATGTTTTTTATATTTCATATTTATTATTTCGCAACATTATTTCCGTCGCAATTTCCGTAAATTACCGCAATTTCCGTCGGCAACCGCAATTTCTCCCGCAATTTTTTTTTTCAAATTTCCACATTTTTTCCGTCGCAATTTCCATTGGCCACCGCAATTTCCGTATTTTCGAGTCATCCGCACGTTACCGACGCGCGCAATTTTAATCGTTGAACTGAGCAAGTATAAATGTTGGGTTGAGTCTAACTCGAACAATGATTTGAGGTTGAGCTCATCTATAAAACCTATCCTCTTTACTTGATTTCTTTTAATGTAAATTAGTATTTGTTATCATTATTAAAAAAATTATGGACATTTTGAAAGTGACATTACTCTTTTTTTATTAAAAGCGATACAAGATTATTAGAAGCAACAATTTACTTTAGAATCAAAATAGCCAATTTATACAAAATAATATAGAAGATTTTGCGGTATAACAAGTCATTTTTATTGTATATTTTATTAATATTTAGAAGCAACTTATCGCTTCTAACTTGGTCTAAAATTTTTACTACATTTTTTCAACGCAAAATTTTCAATAAGTCATTTTTTTAACTAAGAAGCGACATGTCAAATTTTTAAAACCATATGTCGCTTCTAAGACATTTTTTCACTAAGACAAATGTCGCTTCTAATTAACAAAGAAAAATCATTTGCATCGTAATAGAAGCCACATATCGCATCATATCACTTTGAACTTTTTACCACGAAATGACAGAAATGCATTAAAAGCGACATGTAGCTTCCATATTTTTCTCACGGAATGACGTGAAGACACTATAAGCGATATGTCGCTTCTAGTCTTCCCGTCATTTACAAGAAACCATTTTGGGCGCCCTTTGTACAACTCATAAGTGACTAAAGAAGAGACATGTCTCTTCTAACTTGCTTTTAATATTTAAAAGAGACAGACTTTTAGAAGTGTCCAATTATATGTTAAATTTTCAATTTGTAGTTGAAGCAGGTCCGAATGGAGCAAATGCAGTGAAAAATTATTTAGATCATATAATATGAGATCTAATGAACGATAGTTGCAGTATTTTTCGTAGTAGTAATAGTAATTGTTGGTGTGTCTTGGCCTGATTGCTTCGTCAAAACCTTGATGTTCCTGCAGATGTGCTGATCATATGTTAAGAACTTGTTTCTGCCTTTTTCTGACGCATTGTACCTGCTTCACAGTTCCCTTCGGCGCCTTTCCCATTTCTTTTGGGCTCTCGGGTGTTGTGGTTCTTCGTCGTTTTGTGCAGTATATAAACCCTCTCTTGCACTCTTCTAGGGTTTGTGCATTGCTTCTGGCGCCGTCTCTACACAATCAAGAAGTTCTCTTCTTTGTTGTGCGTCTCCATTGTAAAGGAAAAGTTTTCTGTAAGTGCATCTTTTGTTTGCCTTCAGTCTTCAAAACAGATTCAAGGACGTCATCCTGATTGAGGTGATTAAGTGAGATAAGCTCACTCCTACGGGGAGCCTTAGGAAGAGTATTACTATGAGAGAAGGGAAGTGTTAGATTAAGGAATAAGTTATTCGCTTGTAAAACCTTTGTAACTTTGCTCTATCATCATATAGTATACTCATTCACTGGGGTTCAATATACCACTAGATGTAGGCAATTGCCAACTAGGTTACCAATGTCTTTGTGTTATTTACATTTCGGTATTACCTTCAGTTGTCTCTCTTGGCTAGAACATTGTTTATAACATCACAACATAGTTGCTTAACCCTCATTTCAATTGGTATCAGACCAGGGGCCCTAATTTTCTGGGTTTACGATTCTATCTTGTTTACTGTGTTGTTCATTCTAGAATGAATACATTCAGAGAAGGTGGGTCTGTAAGTCGTGCACCCTTACTTGATTGGCAAAATTATGCTTACTGTGAAGCGCGAGTAGGAGCATTCATTAAATCCATCAATCAAAAACTTGGAAATCTGCAGTGGTGGGATGGAGTACTCCCAAGAGACTTCTTGCTAATGGAGTTACTCTCGAAGAAGTTCTTGCCCTCGAGTGGACTGCCGTCGATGACGAAGCATCTCTCTAAAACTCTAAGGCCTTGAACACCATCTATAATGGAGTAGATAAAAATGTTTTTCGGTTGATCAACACGTGAAAAGTGCGAAGGAAGCATGGGACATCCTTGAAACCACTTATGAGGGAATTGACAAAGTAAAGAATTCCCGCTTGCAACTTATCACTTCTAAGTTCGAGAGCTTAAAGATGGCAGAAGATGAGTCAATCAATGACTTCTATGTTCGGGTTCGCGATCTCTCCAACGAGTCTCATTCGCTGGGTGAACCCATGGGTGATGTTAAGATCGTTATAAATATTCTCAGGTCGCTTCCAGAGAGATTTAAAATTAAAGTTACCACTATCGATGAAGTTCATGACACGTCATCCATGAGGGTTGATGAACTTATCCGCTCACTTATCACTTAAGATGTCTCTGTCATCTAATTCTGATGCAAAATCCGAAGTCTGGCTCTGAAATCTACCGGTCCTGATTTTTTTAACTCAAGGAGCGATGACTCCACAGATTCCTAGGAAGACTTTCTCGCTCTTTAGGCAAAAAACTTTGGAAGATTCATGAAAAAGTTTGACAAAAAGCTTGTGACTTCATTCAATAATTCAAGCTACAAGCCCAAATCATCTCAGAGTTTAAGACCAAGCTCTCACTCTCGACGTTTCCGTGAAGATCATGAATATGGTCAGTCAGCTAAAGGATAAGAAATTTAGTGTCACGAATGTGACGGCTTCGGGCACATTCAATCTGAATGCCCAAAATTTATCAAGCGGCAACAAAAGAGCTACAACTCCACTCTTTCGGATGACAATCAGAGTGTCAGATCTGACGATGATGATGGGAATGATGGTGGGACAAACAACAACTTCCTTGCATTTTTCAGTCAATGTAGTTCGTCTTCTGAAGAGAATATAGGGGTTTACCTGGCTCTTGCAGACCTTGGTGTTTCTGACTCTCCTCCAAGCCAATTTTTTGTTTCAGCAAACAGCTCAGATCTCTCTGATGAATTTCTTGCTCATGCGTACGATGTCTTGTCCGCTCATCAAGATTTCAAGCTCTCTAATTCTATTAATGCCTCTCTCAAAGAAGATGAGATCAGTGATGACGTACTCATTGAGGCCTACAAAACTCTCCTTATCAAGTGGGCAGATGAATCTAATGCCTATGATATTAAGAATAACAAGATTGTTGGGCTTGAAAAATCTCGAGCTAAGCTTCTTAAACAACTACAAGAACTTCAAGCTGACGTCCCTGTGTCTGTCAAAGAACGAATTTCTTCTCTCTTGGAGGAGAAAACTCATTTGCTTGAGGTTATCAGCTCTTTGAAACTCGAAATAGCTCATCTCTCGCAAGAATTTACTCGACTGTCTCAATCGGTCGATGCTCATCCTGGTACTGGGATTCTGAATGATCTTCTGAGATGTGGCAAGTCTGCAGCTGACAAGACAGGGTTAGGATTCCACAAAGGCTCAACTCAACAGTCTCAACCTAATTTTGTTTCAGCGTCGGGGAAAGTCACTCCTCCTCATCGTCAAATGTATGTTGGTTCTAGCTCTTCACGTGGCACTTCAGGTATCTCTACCATCCCTGGTAACATGTCTTTCTCAAATCGAAGACCCAATCCTGCTCATCATAATTGGAGGTGTCATTAATGTGGGAAGTCAGGCCACATTCGCCCTTTCTATTTCAAACTGTATGGTCGCACTCCATTTCTCACTAGACAGCGGTTTCTTCCGGGGAGCTTTCTACGACCAGTGCCTCAAGAAGATTGACCTTCTCTCTCCTGGTCAGCACCCTTGGCAACGATGGCGTGTCAAGAGGAGCCATACTGCTCCTGTTTCATATACATCTTTAAAGACATCCTCTCGAGATGATTGGTACTTTGACAGCGGCTGCTCTCGACACATGACTGGTGTCTCTGACTTCTTAGCAAACGTTCAGCCCTGCACCAAAGGCAGTGTCACTTTTGCCCTTCTCTTGATAATATTCTTCTTGTTGATGGATTGAAAGCAAATTTGATCAGTATAAGTCAACTGTGTGACCAAGATCTTACATTCACTTTCACCAAGTCTGTGTGCTCTGTTCTCGACTCAGCTAACTTGGAAGTAATGCAATGAACTCTTTCCCTCTGATAATTGCTATATGTGGTCCTTTTCTACCTCTTCCTCTACATGTGTTATGAGTGTTGCTGACACCTCCTCATTGTGGCATTATCACCTTGGGCATTTAAACATGTGGAGTATTAGTTCCCTTGTATCCAAGGAAGCGGTCATCTTTCTCCCTTCAACCTTCTCCTCTGCTCATGTTGTGTGTGGGGACTGTCAGATCGGTAAGCAGACTCATGTTCCTCACAAAATTGTAGATTTCGTTACGACATCTTCTCTGCTTGATCTTATTTACATGAATCTTATGGGTCTTATGCAAGTGGAGAGCATTGGTGAAAAACGTTATATTTTGGTCATTGTGGATGATTTTTCCAGATATACGTGGGTTGAATGTCTTCGTAAAAAAGCCGATGCCTTCCTTGTCTTTCATTCTCTTGCTTTAAAGCTTCAAAGGTCTCGACCTGAGAAGATTGTTCGGATCAGGACTGATCATGGCCGTGAATTTGAGAATGCAAGTTTCTCGGACTTCTGTGACTCTGAAGGTATCTCTCATGAGTTCTCTGCTCCCATAACTCCTCAGTTGAATGGCATCGTTGAAAGGAAAAATCGAACGATCCAGGATATGGCTCGTGTCATCCTTCATGCTAAAACATCTCTTATCGGTTTTGGGCTGAGGCTTCCAACACAGCTTGCCATATTCATAATCGTGTATCGATTCGCCCAGGAACCTCTTCTACGAATTATGAAATCTGGAGGGGGAGAAAACCGAATGTCAAATATTTTCATGTGTTTGGAACTGTGTGTTACATTTTAGCTGATAGAGAGCCTAAGAAGAAACTTGACCCTCGCAGGGATGAAGGTTTCTCTCTAGGATACTCCTCTACAAGTCGTGCTTACAGGGTTTTCAACAACAGAACTCAAGCTGTTATGGAATCCATGAATGTGAAGTTTTGTGATGAGGACGTGTCTTTGTCAGTTCCTCAGATGACGAGGTCTTATTAGTTGCTCCAAACTCTCAGCTTTCTGGTGTCTCTCCGGTTGTCTCTGACGCTTAGATTGAAATTGTTCATTCTCCTGTCATAAAACTTCTTCCAGCGGGATCTCATTGAATCACCCCATTCATGCAGTCATTGGAGATCTTCACCAAGGGATTACCACCAGAAGAAAAGATCATGTCAATTATCTGGAATTAATCGGAAATATTTGTTTCACCTCGAGAATTGAACCAAAAAACGTGTATGAAGCCATTCTTGATGAGTTTTGGATCTCTGCTATGCAAGAGGAACTCTCTCAGTTTGAAAGAAATAATGTGTGGGTTCTTGTTCCTCGCCCGTCTGCAAATGTTATAGGAACTAAATGGATTTTTAAAAAAAATCTGACGCGCTTGGAAATATGACCAGGAACAAAGCCCGGTTAGTGGCTCAAGGCTACTCTCAGATTGAGGGGATTTATTTTGATGAGACTTTTGCTCCAGTAGCTCCTCTTGAAGCCATCAGACTCCTACTTGGAATCGCCTGCTTAAAGAAGTTCAAATTATTTCAAATGGGTGTAAAAAGTGCGTTTTTAAATGGCGTGAGCAATGAAGAAGTGTTTGTTGAGCAACCAAAAGGTTTTATTGATCCTCACTTTTCCAATCATGTCTACAAACTCAACAAAGCGATGTATGGCCTGAAGCAAGCTCCCAGGGCTTGGTATGAGCGTCTGGCTATCTATCTAATTTCTCAAGGGTACTCGCGAGGAGTCAAAGATCAAACCTTGTTTAACAAAAATTCTTGTTTAAGCAAGATGTTTGCTCAGGTATATGTTGACGACATTGTTTTTGGGGGAATGTCTCAGGTTCTTGTTGATGACTTAAGATGCAATATGAATTTTAAATGAGTATGGTTGGAGAATTGTCCTTCTTCTTGGGCTTTCAAATCAATCAACGTCATGATGGAATTTTCTTTTCCCAAAGCAAGTATGCTCGTGAACTGGTTAAGAAGTTTGGTCAAGAGTCTGGGAAGCCTAAGAGGACTCCTGCCTCCTCCTCAGTCAAACTTTCTAAGGATGACTCAGCTGATCTCGTGGATTCTAAGACCTATAGGAGCATGATTGGAAGCCTGTTGTATCTGACAGCTAGTAGACCCGGCATTGCTTTCTCAGATGGGGTTAGTGCCAAGTATCAATCCAATCCCACTAAAAATCATCTGAGCTACGTCAAGCGGATCATCAAGTATGTTCATGGAACCATTAACTATGGTATCTTTTATTCCCAAGACACGAATCATCATCTTGCAGGTTTCTCATATGCAGATTGGGCAGTGAATGTGGATGATCGGAAAAGTACCTCCGGGGGTTGTTTCTTCCTTGGTAACAACCTTATCTCATGCCTCAGTAAGAAACAAAATTGTGTTTCTCTCTCTACTGCAGAAGCAGAGTATATAGCAGCTAGTGCCGCTTGCACTGAATTTGTCTACCTAAAGTGTATTCTTGATGAATATGGTGTCTCTCAAGATGTCATTACACTGTACTGCGACAAACCAGTGCCATAAACATTGCCAAAGATACAGTTCAACACAGTAAGACCAAGCACATTGAAATCCGTCATCATTTTATTCGAGATATTGTCAAGTATAAAATTCTCTCGCTGGAACACGTAGGAACGGACAATCAACTTGCGGATATTTTTACTAAGACTCTCGATGTCGTTCAATTTGAAAAATTGCGGGCTGGTCTTGGAGTTTGCCTACTAGATTTATAGCAATCATTGTTGGGCCTACATGTTTTGGTGTTCCTGGGCCCATCTTTACTGTGTATTTCTTGTCCAGACTAACGCAGCGTTTCAATGATTATCTTTGCTTGCTTGTGCCGCTTCGTCTTCGGTTTTGAAAAGTACCATCAATTGTTGTCTTGTCAGTTGTTTTTTCTCAACTGCTCTCTACCAGTTATCTCGCTTAACTACACTTTCAACTTCGTATTATCGGCTACAATGGTTTCTACTCGTAATGGTCGCTCTTCATCAGAGATCATGGGAAGCCCTAAGAAGAAAAGTTCTAAGAAGGTGGTTAAGAAGTCTTAGAAGAACAAATATGGTGTCCGCGTTCGTGGTCTCTCGCCTAACCCTAATGACCAGTTATCGATGGATCCTCTTCCGTCATCCCTGTAGTTTCCTCTCCTTCTGACGATACTCGTCAAGGTAAAACTGTTCCTTTTCCCTTGGTGTCAACTTTCCCTCTGTTAAACTATCTTATTCAGTGGCAAAATCTATTATGGGGATCGTTGATGTCTCTGACAAGGTGTCAGACAAAGAGGATCGTCCCTCTTCGATGAAAAATGATGTTTTCCATAATCCCTCGTTGGATGCCATGACTGAAGAGCTGCGGATTGAACGCTCTCCTCCTCCCTCATCCCCAAGGGAAATCATCTCTGAAGAGGAGTTTCATCGTATACTGGATGCCAGTGTCGTTCATTCAGAATCTCCCCTTGAACCCGAGAAATATTCCAGTGTTCCTCTTCCTCCTGCTGAGAGCTCTCCACCAGTTGTTCCTGTTTCTGCTCAGCCTGCTTCTCCTCGAGTCACCATGTCTTCGTCTCCCAGCCCTGTGTCAGACTTTGATGTCCCTCTTGCCTCCTTGCGAAAGCGCAAGCCTACTCAGAAGAAAGGATCTCTTAAGATGAGTGTGAAAAACAAGACGTTTGGCTTTTCTCCTCTAAAGAAGACTCGGCCTGATCCTTCTCATGTTCTTGAGGAGCCAAGGAAAGCCTCTCCGGCAGCGGTTTCTTCTCAGTCAATCGATGGCTAGGATTTTGTGGCTAATGAGGCAGAACTTGCGGATGAGGCTGATGATGGGATTCCCACTCCTGTGAAGAAGAAATCCAGAACTTCTCGGCACAACATTCTTGATGTGCCCATTGATGGTATCTCCTTTCACTCCATCTCAAATGCATTAAATTGGAAATATGTGCTACGAAGAAGTATGTCTCCTGAGTTTGTCTTGTCTTCGGAGGCTCTTCAATGTAAATATTTTGTTGATATTGTGTCCCATGCGTGTCTCGTGAAGTCTATTACCTCTGTTGGGCCCTACCATGCTCGCTTGGTTAGAGAGTTTGTTGCTAATCTTCCTGCAGAAATCAATGATCCTGGATCGTCAAATTATCATAATGTCCATGTCCGAGGCAGATGATTTTCTTTCGCTCAAAGGATATTCCTTCTCTGCTTGAGCTTCCCTAGACCGTGAAACAGCCCCCTCTCCCTTCCAAGGTTGATATTGTCAAAGAGATGTCTGGTGGTCGTGACCTAAAGGGGTGGCCTGATCGTGGTCCCTATCCGACCTCTAAACTTAGCTCTAAGTATTCCGTGCTCCACAAGATTAGGATAAGAAATTGGTGTCCCACCGCTCAAAACACTGGTTTGTCTCTGGCTCTTGCTGGGTTCATTTATCTCATTGGCACTCGATCTCCAGTTGATGCTGCCGTCTTTTTCTTCGAGCAAATTCTTCACCATGCTGGGTCCGTTGCTATCAATCTTTCTATTGGATTCCCTTCAATGATTTGTGGGATTCTGCTTTCTCAAGCTCCAAATATTCTCTCTCAGGCGGAGCAGGCTGAGTGCAGTACTTCTCCTGGAAAAATTGTGTTTAACTACAAGCTGTTTCAGGCTCATCATGTCCTGGACTTGGCTCCGCCTCCTCCAACTAGTTTCCCTGCACTCAGTGTTCTCCGGTGGTTCTGCTCCGGTAATCCCCCCTCTCTCCTCTGAGACCAGGACTTTGGTGGCTGTCTCTATTTCAGATGAGTTGAAATTCCTCGATTGGATCATTGCATCTGTTACTCATCTTCACCAAGAGTTAACCTCACTACTTCGTGTTTTTGTCCCTTCCTTGGCTTCGTCCTCAGCTCCTCCTCCGCCCTCATCTTAAATCTGTTATTTTTTTTTTCTGGTTTGTAATAACTATACTTAATCGCTCCGTTTTCTTTCTCTCCTTTGCCTTTGTTGTGGCAAATAGGGGGAGTTGTTTTGTGTTCTGTTGTACTCTAGACTTCTAAACTGTTTTAGTTGTTGAAGTTTGTCCTTTGTGCTTTCCTCTGTCAGTCACTGTGACATGAGTTGATACTTCAGTTTGCGTTTTCAAGGTTTTTGCCTCATCAAAGCCAAAGGGGGAGTTTGTTGGTATGTCTTGGCCTTGTTGCTTCGTCAAAACCTTGATGTTCCTGCAGATGTTCTGATCATATGTTAAGACCTTGTTTCTGCCTTTTACTGACGCATTGTACCTGCTTCACTGTTCCCTTCGGCACCTTTCCCATTTCTTCTGAGCTCCCGAGTGTTGTGGTTATTCGTCGTTTTGTGCAGTATATAAACCCTCTCTTGCACTCTTCTATGGTTTATGCATTTCTTCTTGCGCCGTCTCTACACAATCAAGAAGTTCTCTTCTTTGTTGTGCGTCTCCATTGTAAAGAACAGCTTTGTGAAGGAAAAGTTTTCTGTAAGTGCATCTTTTCTTTGCCTTACATGTTCAAAACACATTCAAGGACGTGGTCCTAATTGAGGTGATTAAGTGAGATAAGCTCACTCTTAGGGGGAACCTTAGGAAGAGTATTACTTTGAGAGAAAGGAAGTGTTAGGTTAAGGAATAAGTTATTCGCTTGTAAAACCTTTATAACTTTGCTCTTTCATCATATAGTATACTCATTCACCGGGGTTCAATATCCAACCAGATGTAGGCAGTTGCCGAACTGGATTACCAACGTCTTTATGTTATTTACATTTCAGTATTACCTTCAGTTGTCTCTCTTGGCTGGAACATTTTTTATAACATCACAATATAGTTGCTTAGCCCTCATTTCAGTAATAGTATTAGTTAAAAAACAGGAGAATGTATAGATTTGCCGCAATTATATTTTTCGGTACCAACCTTAACAAAACGTGAAATTTTTTTACAACTTTTGTGCTTCGTGTAGTACACAACGTCATCATCATCTTTCAAAGTGGCAGACTCTATCGACATTCTTCACATGACTTACAGAACTTCAATTTTAAAGTCAAACTTAATATATTTATATCGATTCTCTGGTACATCGTATCCACTAATTCATGATAATTAAGTCGTGTCTTCGGTTCAAGATCATGGCATCCTGTTCTATTAGATAGGAAGGGTTGTTGCACAATATGTACATCTAAGTAATTGCTCCATAGATCTTATATCTATCTATATGAAAAAGAAATCATGTAACAAAGAGGCTTCTTATTTGTATAAATGGTACTTCGAACTTGGAACAAGCATGAAGAAATTAATGATACTTTTTTTATCTTTTAGCCTTTTTGAACACCCATAGATCACTTTTAATCTTTCAGGTGTCGTTATGGAGTGCTAAAATTTTAAAAGTTATAAAATTATGCTAATTAAACATGTACTAAAATAAAGTACATAGAAAACAAAAATAGACATGGAATCCAATGAAACTTGCAGATTTCTACGAAAACTTGGGATTTCCATAGTTTTTGAGATTCCACCGAATTTTTTCTCAATTTTCATAATTTTAATCAGAATGTACATACTTAAAGTTTTTTAATGAAATACATTACACTAAAATAATAACATGTTATCAAATAAGCAATTTGAATAATTACTACTTGCTTAAAAAAGTATTTTGATGGGAAAAATAATTAAAAAAAGAGTTAGGGTATAATATAGCTTTATATAGGTTTGATAATTTAGTTATGTTCAATGTTTCGTAAAACGTTTAGTAAATATCTACTCTTTTAATTTACGAAAAATTTCCTTCAATTTTGCCACAAAAATAAAAATCTCAAGTTTTAATGAAATTTAAATACTTAATTCATGTATTAATTTCCAGCATAAATTACAGACTAATAAATGCACCACATTAACTTATATATATATAATTTTGAATTTCAAGAGAGAGAAAATTCCAAACGCATGAAAACAAACGCCATTTTAAAAAAAATTATCTTTGAAACCAAAATATATCGACAAACAAACCCAAATCATTTTCTTTGATAGATCATCACTAAAAAAATTTTGTGGAGTTCAACGACGTAAATCGATCGGTGATTAACAGGTTTTTATGTTTTTTTTATCTAGTTTGTTTTTGTTTTTAATTTTTTTTCTGTAAATCGATTTTTTTAATCGATTTCTCAATCTCTTGTTTCTAATTAATGATCTTAAATTACAGGAACATGACAGCGACAATGAAGAAGAAGAAGAAGAAGAAGAAGAAGAAGAAGAAGAAGAAGAAGAAGAAGAAGAAGAAGAAGAATGATATGAAACTTTCATGGCGGAGAAGAATGTGAAACTTTCATGAAAACGACTTTCGTTCTTCTTCTTCTTCTTCATCTTCTTTTTTTTCTTAATTTAATGAGTCAAATAACTACCCAGAATTGTAAGATTTATCTCAAATTAATTATTAAGGGCAATTTTTAATTAATTATGCTGAAAATAAATGGTCGATTAACTACCGACAATTGTAAGATTTGAATGAAATTATTAAACCGCTGAAAATTTGAACAATTAAGGAAATTTTTTTAAAAAAATTGGCGATAATTTCAAAAAAAAAATTAAAAATTCAAATAAAATTGGCCGAAAAATATAAGGGCATAACATTAACTAAATAACGTTAATTAATGTGTCACGTAAGAGTTTTGGACATTTACAAAAGTTTTACAAAACATTGGACAAAACACAAATATATTTGTAAGGTAGGGCCGATTAGCCAATTTTTTTTTTTGTTAAAAAAAGGTATTATTTCGTATATTTCACTACTATAATTATAATAGTAGTATGTCCATAAAAATGGAGTCCATAAAATGAAGTTTATAACTAAACTATTAAGCAAGGTTTTTTTTTTGTTGCTTAAGATTAAAGTTGCTCTAAACTGCCGCCTTCTCTTTCCTGTTGAATGTGACCGTTCTTTTAATTCCAATGGCATGAATTTGTGAAGCAAGTGACTGTTGCGTTGATGCTCTTATCACTTGCACAACGAAAAATGGACCTCCTCATCTCCCCTCCCACGGCTTTCTCTGGTATGCTCGTCCTTTATTTTCCAAAACACGATTTGTCGCGCCTAGTCAAGTACTATTACTGCTCTGTTGCGTCTTCACTTCTTCTGTGGAACTAACAATTTTATATGCAAAGAGGCCTAATTCTGTGGAACAAACACTTAAAAGGAGGATTGAAATCATGCTGATATATCACTGATATTGTGATTGGGCGACTTCAAAACACTAATTCATGTTTATAGTTTTATTGTTGCTGAGATTGCACGATGTTGGTTTGTGAGACATTTCTGTACTTTAACCTAATTTGAGTAATTGTAGATAATCAAAATTACGCTTATTTTAATTGCTTAAGGACGCCTATCAATGATTTCTAGTTTTGAGATTAAAAGAAAAGAGAACAGGTTTCTAATCCTTACTGTATTTTGACATTATACCTTTTGACAAGACGGTATACTTGAGGCATGGTAAGTGCAGTACCTGCCAAGTGATCACATCTTTGTTTATTTAGGGAATTTGCTGCTCTCTTTACGGCGGTGTCTTTGTAGTGGGAAGAGTCTTGCTATGTTTGACTCGGGTTTTAAAAGTTCTGGAAATTGTATATCCTACACGAACTCGGGAGTACTTAGTAGAGGCTTTGCTAAGAGAAGAGGGATTTCCATTGCTTGTTCAGCTAGTATCGAGACAAAACAGAAATTAACCGATGCTCGTATTGTATATGCTGTAGCTCCTGCGATGGGTCATAATCAGGTATATATAATCTAATTGTTTCGAATCATAGTACTTGTCTTTTGCCTGAATTCGATATGTATCTGTTCTCTTTTGGCTGAAAAGCTTGAAAGAATATCGTCGAATAGGATATGACTGGCATATTGGGTGCGTGTGTGTATTTGCTTATTTTGTATGCCATTGAAGATAAATATCATGCAATTGTAATTGGTATTAGTACTGTTAACAGGAATCCCATCCAGAATCTCATCTTAGAGTCCCTTCAATAGTGACTGCTCTTGAAACGATGGAGCTGACTCCAAAGGTATGAAACATAACGAGGAATTCATGTCATCCCTTGATGATATTACGTTATCCTACTTCCTTCGATTACGCCACATCTTGGAAATTTTGGAGAACCTGTAGTTTAAAGTCAATGGGTATTTACGAAAAGTCAATTAGCAAAATACCCATATATAAGTTTACGAATTTCATTTTACCCCATGTTTGGTAAATTTTTCATAAATACCCATTGTGTTTTGTTAACGAAAAATTTCGGACTAATTTAGCCGTTTTTGGATTCCCGCCAAAACGGTTTGAAGGGCATTTTAGACTCATTAATATCGTAAATAAATTCATTTGGGTATTTACGAAAAATTAACCAAACGTTGGGTATCGTGACATTATCAAACGTAAACATGGATAAAACGCTAATTTTTTGTTTTTAATTATAGTTTCTTTTATTTTTAAATGGAAAAAGAAAGACACTTTCAGTTTTTTCTCCTTTTGTTTTCTTATTTTTTCTCTTGTATGCAGCTGCGTGGCTCAGAAATCATGGAAATCAACGACTTCAAGTCTGCTGTGGTAGAAGATATTACAAGTGTTCATACAAGAACTTATGTATCAGGCCTTGAGAAGGTGCTCTTATTTTTGTTTTACAATAATCTGGTTTATGGATGCATATAGCCCCCCGTACTAGATACACTAATCTGGTAGAAGAATTAGTATAATCAGAGTTAAAATTATAAAATCTGTATTTATTTATTCATGATGAGTTTTCCTTATAAATTCTGCTGCACTCTTGTCGTGTTTGGTAATACAGGCTATGGATAAGGCATTACAGCAAGGCCTTATTTTTATTGAAGGATCTGGACCAACATATGCTACTGCAAATGTACGCGTAATGATTATAATCTATCTGCCTCTTTGTTTCCAATTTGTTTCTCTCTTTCTCTGTGTTTATTGTCTTATGCACCAGTAATAACACTGAGTTTTCCGTTGTTAATGATACAACTCAGCTTCATAAGCATCCAGTGATTTCATATCTTGTCATCGCTAATAATGGAAATTTCAAAGCAGACATTCCAGGATTCACTAAAAGCTGCTGGAGCGGGGCTTGCCTTAGTTGATTCAGTGGTGATGCCTTAGTCAGTTTCTCAGTTGATCGATTTCTTTATCTATTCATTTTTTACTAGTTCTACCTAATTTTCCGTATAAACTATTTTGGGTTTCATCGTCATTTATGATTACAATATTTTTCAAGAGAAACAGGATGAAAATTCTAAATGTGGACTCTGCTCCTGAACATGGAAAATATCATGCTTCATATATCAGGTTGAAGCATCAAAGTTGAATCAAGGTCAGCTCACCGGTTTTGCTTTGATACGACCACCGGGGCATCATGCTATACCCAAAGGTCCAATGGGGTTTTGTGTTTTTGGAAATGTGGCCATAGCAGCCCGTTATGCCCAACGAGTGCACGGCTTGAAGCGTGTTTTCATCATCGATTTTGATGTGCATCACGGAAACGGAACAAATGACGCTTTCTACGAGGACCCAGATATATTTTTTCTTTCAACTCACCAAGTCAGTAACATTCTTGTTTTGTTCTTATCCTTCTCGTGCTCCACGAGTATAGTTCCGTCTTTGATAAATTCATAAAATCAAAGACGGGGCAGGGACTTATTGAGAAGATGACTTGAGTATATTAAGATTATTTAAAGCAGCAATAACCTGCATATTCTTTTTTGCGGATTTGCAATAATTAGGATGGAAGCTATCCAGGCACCGGTAAAGTTGATGAGATCGGGCGAGGTGATGGGGAAGGGACGACTGTAAATCTACCTCTACCAGGGGGCTCTGGTGACACCGCGATGAGAACTGTGTTCGATGAAGTTATTGTACCGTGTGCTCAGAGATTCAGACCCGACATTATACTCGTCTCTGCAGGGTGAGTTCTACGCGACCCTTAATAGTTCTATGAATTTCAGTCTTGTTATGTTGATACTTTAGCTTTAGTTTGGAACTTGGGTTGGGTTTTTCAAAGAGAAACACAAATTTGAAATAAATAAATAGTGGTGAAAATGTTAGATTGAAAATCACCGCCTCTATTGTAGTTGGAAGTCTTTGATAATTAATAAGAGATAGAGCAAGTAAACTTTATACTAACTTTCATTTACAACGTCTGAATAAAAGAAAAAAATACGGAAATTCGAAAGCTAAGGAAGAAAAAGGGAACACGCATTTGCGAGAGAGGGAAAATGAAATTCACTACACGCGAACTCTCGTTGTTTTGAACTCTAAATGTACGTGATCCACTAAGCTTTCCCTCGTTTAAAAGGTACGACGCTCATGTACTAGATCCGCTAGCGAATCTGCAATTCACAACAGGGACGTACTACATGCTTGCTTCGTATATTCGTCAGCTTTCCAGAGATTTATGTGGTGGTCGATGCGTCTTCTTTCTTGAAGGAGGCTACAATCTCAAGTCTCTCTCTTACTCGGTCGCAGACTCGTTCCGAGCCTTCCTTGGGGACCCGAGCTTGGCATCGGAGTTTGATAACCCAGCTGTATTGTACGAAGAGCCTTTGACCAAGGTCAAGAAAGCTATAGACAGAGTTAAGCACTTACATCTCCTATGAGAGGAAGCTCTACTTTCATGTAAAGTTGATTGTATACAGACTGGTGTATAGGAATATAAAAATCGCCTTTTATAACTTTTGTATTTGACATACTCAGGGAGATCAACAAATACTTCACACTCTTGAATATCACTCGTCATCTCAATAATTTTATAATCTCATTTTATGCAATACTTATTTTGTTTGTTAGGATAGATTTAGGAAGGATGGAATAATATATGAGGATTTGAGTGGATGGTTTATCATTTTTTGTTTTTGGTACATCTGAATTGTGTCATAATTCCACTTATTTAAATTTAAGGATATACGATTAATAGGTAGCTATAAGTAAATGAAACGTAACAAAATAAAGACTGCTAATTCCTTAAACACAGCAGGGTCGTTCAGTATCCCAATCAAGCCGACGAGTACAAGTTGTACATTCCATGTTTGTCAACCATTTTCTCAAATGACTCTCTATAACTTTCTAAAATGTTTAATCAATTTCAATGTCTGTGTACGACCGTGGTGCACAGGTTGTGAAAGACTCTTGAGTGTGTTGATATAACGTTGGGTCATCACTCTCAATTTTGCTAATATAAACTTTAGCCGCAAATTCTCGATGTAATGTCATAATGGTAGTGAGCCTTGCAACAGTGATTGTATCTTACTCCTAAAAAGGATACCACGTTATTCAAGTAGCACGCCGTGGGGTTTATGAGGGTTTTTCTCTCCGTACACTTTTAGTTAAGGTGTCTGTTCTTCGTTTTTAGAGCCGGTTTCTTGGGGGTATAGGAAGAGTGGGAGTTACATAGGTCTGTGTGGGTGCATTCCTGGTAGTTTTGTGAGTGGCATCCGGTCAGGTGCAAAAGGGAGAGTGTTCGGTGAGCGAGCTAGAGAGTTCGGAGTCAGGTGGGAAAGGGAGAGTGTTCGGCGACCGAGCTAGAGAGTTCAGAGTGAGTCCCTGTGAGAGGCTAGTGGGAGAAGGGGAGAGGGAGCATGGAGGAGCCGGTGGACTGGGAAGAGGAAGTTGAAACCACAACTGCCTTCCTTGCTAGCAATATGTGCATCAATTCTGCAAGTAATAACGAAGGCCGGAGAGAGGATCAATGTTACCTGGCAGGCAAATTGCCCATGAAGCAGGAGTGGAGTTGGGGAGTTAGAAGGTTTTATGAAGTATTTTTCAGGGGTGTGGAGGTGCAAGAACCAGTGGTCGGCTAAAGAAATAAAACCATGAATCTACCAAATCCAGTTTGATAACTCAGAAGATGCTATGAAGGTATTGCGAGAAAGGCCATGCACGTCAAAAGGGCACAGCTTCTCTTAGAAGATTGGCCCTTACTGAAGAATATTGAGGAGATTTCTTTCACCCATTCTCTGTTTTGGGTGAGACTTGGTGGTTTACCACCCGGCCTTATGAACGAAGGGAGCGCAGAGAGTTTAGCTGCAAAGTTTGGGAAGATGCTTGTCTATTCCGGAAAACAGGGAGGGGAGTTGAGATTCAAGGTTTTGGTGGACATCTGTCGTCCGCTATGCCCAAGTCTCTTCTTGGATAGAGGTGAACTCCCTCCGATTTGGTTACAAGGGCGTTATGAAAAACTCGGAAGGTTGTGCTTTAAATGTGGGAGGTTAGGGCATCTCCATGGGGACTGCCTAAAAATGGAACTGACCAAGATCAAACACAAGAACTTCCGAGTGGTCGATGCGTACGGGGTGTGGCTGTTCCAAGAATCCAAATGCTTCACCTGCTTTGAGCAACAGGTTATCGAGAAGGATGAATCGAAAGGTAAATCGAAGGAAGCTAGCGAGGATTTGCTCCATTCATCTGTTACTGGTGATGCGAAGAGGATGTCGGTAGTTCACGCGCGTCCTGAGGAGAGTGGAGCCCTGGAGTTTGATCAGGAATTAACAGAAGGAAAGCAAGCCATCGCGTGTTCAGCCTACTTTCTGCCCCCTAACAAGTCAGAAGTAGTTAGTGGCGCTCCCCCTAAGATGGTCGGCCTTGTCGAGAGGTGGGCCATTATTATGAGAATATGAGGAAATTTGTCCCATTACGCTTTGGAACAAAAGTTGAGAGCACCCAGGAGCAAGGCAAGGAGGCCCAGTGCCATATGGGCCAAAACAGTAAAGCCCAAAACATACCCAAGTTGGATTCAGATATTAGAGAGTGCAGTATTGGGCCAAAGCTAAAAAAATTTAAATGTGGGGACTCTCATGACTTTCCGAATAAAAGAAAAGGCGGGCAGGTAGTTTAAGGTGAGTAAGCATCAAAATGCAAATTCCTACAGGAAGGTCGAGTTCATCTAGAGCAGAAAGAAGAAGTCTTAGCTCAGCAGTATAACGAAACATATGGAGAAAGTGTTCTCCAGGAAGCAAGGAGGGTTGAAGATCGCCTCAGAGAGAGGCTTAGAACAAGACCAAAGTTCCAAAGGAGATGACGTCTTTGCCCAAATCCAACAACCAAAATTCCCTGAGGTTAAGCAGGATTGCGAGAAGGGAGTTAAAAGCATTACAGTTAACAAATCTGAAAAGGCTAAGGAGGCGGATCATAACAACCCCCTACGGAGTTTATGTTAGTTCTCTCATGGAATTTTTGGGGTCTCGCAAGGGGTACAGCTGAAGAGGCTCTGCAGAGCCTATTGAGGGAGGGAAAGCCGAATATCCTTTTCATTATGGAAACTAAAGTTGGTTTGGGGCATAGCGGCGGTTGGTGCTTCTGGTACCTTCGGCGGTTTGGCGGTCTGGTGGAAGAAAGGAATTAAGTTGGATATTTGGAGAGCGACTCATAACTTCATCTGGATGTTGGTCAGAGAGGATAACAAGGAGCTAGATTGTGATATTTTTGGAGTTTATGGCCCTCCGATCAGAAGTGAGCGGGAGGCTCTTTGGCTCGAGATATAAAAAGTGGTTAGTTTTTCGGGCAGACCTTGGGTGTTGCTGGGGGATTTGAATCTGATTCTGAAACAGGACGAGAAGTTAGGTGGTCTAAAAGTTACATGGGGTCAAGGTAAGATTCTGAGAGAGTTTATTCAGCGATCGGGAGGCATTAATCTGAAACCGTCGGGGAGTTGGTTCACGTGGACTAATGGCCAAGACGGTAAGAATAGAATTTTGGAGCGGCAAAACCGAGTTCTAGTGAGTTCAGATTGGTTATGTGCCTTCCCTAATGCAGGTGTTAAACAGGGGCCGATTATTTACTCTGATCATGTTCACCTCCTCCTCGATTGTTTCCATGGCGACACTCGAGGCGTGAAACCTTTCCGTTTTTATTAAGCTTGGGCCAAAGACGCGAAATGTGCTAATATAGCGAATTGTATCTGGAACCGTGGAATACAACAGGATCTAGGGGGGCTGGAGAAAAGGATTTGTGGAATTGGCAAAGAGCTGCGTAAATGGCAAAAGGATAAATGGAAAGAGTGTCAAGAAAGAAGTAATTATTGCAAGAAGAGAATTGGCGAAATTCAATCAAGTAGAGTTCTGCAGATGACAACGGGTGGGGAAGAGAAGAATTTAAAGCTGGAATTACAGGAAACAGAAAGAATGAAGGAAATAGTCAGGAGACATCGGTCTAGAGAGACGTGGCTCAAGTATGGTGATATAAATACAATTTATTTTCACACTGGTTCCTTGATTCGTCGAAAGCGGAACTACATAGGAAGTATACATACAGACTCGGGACAGTGGCTTCATAATAGAGCTAGCATCAGCAATTATCTATAACACAAGTATGAACAGGTCTTCACTTCCTCAGACCTGAATTTCCCGGAGGGGTTGGAGCAGCTGATTCCTAAAGAAATCACATATAAGGATAACTCAAGTTTCTGTAGCATTCCGACCGAGGAAGATATTAAGAAGATTGTGTGGTCCATGCATCCCCTAAAGGTGCCGGGGCCAGATTGACTTCAAGGCATTTTCTACCGGGAATTCTGGAAACAATCTGCAAAAGACCTCGTCCATTTTGTCCAAGAGTTTTTCAGAACAGGAGAGCTGCCGAGAGATAGTACTCTGGCCCATATTGTGTAGATTCTGAAGAAACAAGGAGCAGTTACCTTCGATAATTTCCGTCCCATAAGTTTGTAATTTCAGGTTCAAAGTAATTACAAAGATTATTACGAGCAAAATGAGAGCTTGCTTAGACAAACTTATTTCTCCTACTAAATCAGCTTTTGTTCTGGGTCGGTGGATTGCGGAAAACACGATTATGGAAAATGAAATAATTGCGTCGATGAAGGCCAAGAAAGGAAAGTTGGGCTTAATGGGAATTAAAATAGACATGGCTAAGGCATACGATCGCATCGAGTGGAAATTCGTTTTGGAAGTTTTGAAATGCTTCGGAGCAGGCCCTGACTTCCTCAAATTAATAGAGGCTTGTATGTCTAATGTATCTGGGGCATACTTCTGAATGGAAGTCCCTCGAAGCCTTTCAATATGTCGAGGGGGCTAAGGCAAGGCGACCACCTCTCGCCTTACCTATTTATATTGGTCTCGGAAGTTCTCAATAGGATCCTTAAAAATCACGAGTGGTTGGTCGCTTTAACAAAATTAGAATTTGCAAAAATGCCAACCCAATTTCCCACCTTATGTTTGCCGATGACACCATTTTGTTTTGCAAGGCCAAGATTGAGGAAGTTAAAAGCCTAATGCATGTAGTGAAAGTCTACGAAGAATGGTCGGGGCAGAGGATCAATAAGGCTAAGTCGGGTTGTTTCTTCTCAGGTAATGTAGCTGAAGGGGATGGAGTGCCTATCCGGAATGAGCTTGGCATGGTAAAATGTCGTGAGGATATCTCCTACTTGGGCAATCCTCTCTTCATCGGGAAAAATAAATCGAAGAGCTGAACTGAGAGTGAAAAGTGACTTCCTGCATAGCATAGTGAAAAGTGGATGTGGGGCAGCATGGTGGAAGCAGCGAGCCCTTTTGAAGCTGAACTGAGATGATTTACTATGGCGGTGAATCTGTGTGGCTTTATGGCTACTCAAAAATCGATATAGAAGGCGATTGTAGGCTGATGTGCTCGAGCTTACAAGATCGGAGCCAATGTCCTGGATGGAATTGTATTCCAGAGTTTGAAGAGTTGGTTAGATTTCAAAGAAATTTTGGTTGTTATAACTTTGTGTGTATTAACAGACAAGCTAATGAAGTTGCCCATGGTGTGGCTAAATGGGCCTACTTGGCAAACTTTTCCGGTATGTGTACCGCTTGAGAAATCTCGCTCTCTGTGTGAGATAAAATTGATGTTTAAATGAAATATTGTCGTGGGGCTCTTTCCTCTCATCGCACCTTCCTAGGAGGTGAGAGGTTTTACCGAGGCTTTTTCTTAAAAAAACGTTATTCATCAGAAATTAATAATATCCTGAAGTTTAGCGAGCATCAATATGTGATCCAACCCAATCAATGGCCCCCAAAAGAAAAGCTCTCGCATAGTTGTATGGTCGGGTTGTGCCCAACAATTTAGGTTTTCTTTTTTTTCTTTTAAGGTTTATATTGTGAACTAATATTTACTTCGATATTTTACTTCAATAATTAATTTACAAAATCACCATTTGAAACTAATCTTATAGAAAAATAACCAAAGTTTCAAATTTCAAACGAACTATCTAAGGTTACGTTGTCAAATTCTTTTCTGTCAAAATATAAAAAAGAAAAGTACGATTATTATAACCAATTTATTATATTAAAAAAATTAGGTACAATTTTAGCAATTTATTACTTAAAAAAAACTGAAATTTAGGTCCAATTTTTATTTAGAACTTGATTATTGCATATCTTTATTATTTCAGACTTTGTAATATGAACCCATAACCTATTGTACGGCTATTTCCCAAATTCATCTTTCTTTTTGCAATTTCATCATAGTGCTGAAGCGCAAATCGTGTGACCCAGATTTAGTTATGCTAGAATTACAAATTTTTCTTTCCAATTTACTCTCTCTTTTTTAGCTTTGTTCGATTATATATTTTGTGATGCAATTGCTTCTTCGATATGGATGGTGTTAACGATGATTTGTTTCAGTGTTTGATCTACAATTGAATATGCATAAATAACTATTATTTGGAGTTATGTAGGGGAAATTTATTTGAGATTATGCATTTGGAACCGACATGAAATGAGAAAAACTGAGATGTTTCTAATTTCAAAATCATTACTTCAATCAACAGCTCGGTTCAACGATCAGCGTTCAATTGGAAAAACATAAAAGACAAGGAATAAGATTTTATGGCATTTGGTAAGGTGTACATCGAGTCTAACCTCTTTTTTTGCAAAGCAAGTTAGTTGAAGATTGACATTAAGCTCTTTAACAAAAAGTATTCTAGAGTTTTAATGAGCTATGTGCATTTTTTGAGATTAGCTTTCTTTGACCGAATTGTTATATTTCGAGTATCTTCATCTTACATATCTTAGAGGAAGGAACAACGTCTAGTTTCGTACGACTCTTCGAGATGATTTTGGATAACAGTAGATTTTTTTTTATCGCATTTCTCTTCGCTTGATTGAATTCATGGTCAATGAGTCGTCAGGCTCACATTGATCCGAGAGGCATCAACAAAGAGATTTTTCCTACTTCATCATCAACCGAACAATCAACATAAGGCTCAATCTTTAGCCGCTAGCTATGATGAATGTAGTTTATGCAAACAAACGATCATTGAAAAGCGCAACCTATCTCAAGCTGCTTAAAAAATCACAATAACCTTTACAATGCAAATATGATAAAATCAAACTTCGTGATCTCCTTTTGTTATATCTCTTAACTTGGATACTCTTATTTTATGCATATTCCGATAGCATTATTTTTGTAACAATTTCACTAATTCTTTGCTCCGCAGCTATATACTACATTAGTCTCCTACAAAAAAATTTCCTCCAGACCACATCAACATCAAGTTCATCTTCTTTATATGTGTTTTTTTTATTCTGACCACATTTTATATCATCCATATTAATTCTAAAATAAATAAAAAATATATCAAATAGTGGGAATCAGTGCCTTCATTTAAAATTATAATCCATGTATTTCAATGTTAATAAAATAGTAGAACTCATGTCTATGTGTCACATAGTGTTGTAGATTGTCACATAGTTTTTGAACTATTTTTGTAATCCTTAAATAACTTATCAAAAAAGTTTGTAAATCAAACTGTATTATAAAATTTCAGATAGAAGTAGATACGATGTAAGGAAATGATATACTATTTATATAAAGATATGAAAGAAATCAAAACTGATTATTTCATTCGTGACAAAGTAAGACATGATAGATTGTCCTTTTCTATTAGCAAACTGCATAAGCTAAGATGACACGTGTAAGAAGCGTACGAGGTAACTTGTTTGAGTACCATAAGTTATGTGAGTATCTCATCTCATTTATAATAATCTACGTTGAGATGCTCATCATGTTTACTTGTTTATAGTGTCTCGTTAAAAAACTTTACTAGAAAAAGTTCAGTTGGATAAAAATCTTGGTACAGAAAACAAATACAGCCACTTAAAACTCCCTCTCAAGCTATTATTATGACATCTTCATATAGTTTACGCATCCAAATGTCATGGACATATACTTTATGAATTTTGAAGTGGAAAGCGCATTTATGAGAATATCAGATGATTTATCGCATGAACGACCATACTGGATGATGAGGAAATTATTGTTTACAACTCTTAAGTAAATGAAAAGAACTTCGGAGGGATATGCTTCGTTCTATCACTTTGATAAATTTTTCTTTCATTCGTGCTATACAAGTGACATTGTCTTCATCAAGTATGATTGAAACATAGATGGGTTGAAGAACACTTATACATATGATATGATGCGTAATGCATCTCTTTTGGCATTCCAGTTTGTCGCTTGTGAATGTGACTTGAGTCTGAGGAGGCAAATCCAAATCAACTTCATGCGAAATAGAAAAATCATCTTGAGCATACGTAGCCTCATACGATTCCTTCCTATAATATGGTGACATGTAATCAAGTATAAGTAAATTTCGATTGTATAAGCCAGCACACACATGAGAGCAAGGAAAATCTTCCAGTTTCCAGTAACAACGTGTGAAAGTCCTCCCTTCCACATTGACAACTCTACGAATTGCACCATCAACTACCTCAAATTGGTCTTCATTATTTGCATTAACATGTAAATCAACTGTAAATACGTAAGATATTACATGTGTTTAACATATAAACATTAATGTATAATTTACAGAATTAAAACTTACATTCATATATCGGACATCTTCTTGAGCGTCATGTAGGATCTTAAAACTAGTGTTAAATAGCTCATAATTCATTTTGGGATTTAACTTCCTCTTCTTGACAATCCATTCTTGAATAAGATATCTATAACTCAGCACAAGGCATGGAACAAGCCATCCTCACGCTTCACACAAAACGACACTCAAATATCCAAATATGTTTGTTGTCATTGTTGGCAGAGATGCCCATAAGAAAATTGTTTATTTACATATTGATGTAATATATAAATCTTTATAAAGTCCTTATTGTAATTTGCTGATTAAATTAATAAAAGTTGAAACGTTCATTCATTCCTTTTTAGTTTGATTGAAGATTTATGATATTCAATAGTCTTATAGTCCTTAATCAAACCTAACAATGTATGAAGAGACAAATGTAGATTTGCGTAAACAAACTCTTCATGGTTTGACTAAAATGATATAGTCGCGATCTAACGATCAACAGACTATTGATCCCAATATGATTGTTGGAAGAATCTATGATGTCTAGTTACGAGACATAGAGAGTTAGGAACTCTATAGTTCTTCCAGTGTATCTTTCGAAGATACTAAATTGACCAGTGCACCTTTTGAGACAATAGAAGTACAAACCATTTAGCATCTTCTATCTCAAGGTCACTATGTATGAATTGCATCATGCTTACCTAAATCCTGAAATGAGACATGTCATTTCATAGCATTGATACTCTCATTTGAGAAAGTCAAATTCTAGATCCATTATGTGATCTAGACTAGGCCAATTGGTGGGATATTAAGTTATGAAGATCTCATGAACCAACTTTGTGAAGTTCTCATAGATATAAAATTCATCTAAAAGATTGCTGAGATGCAATATATATCACCTATTGCTTTATTACTTGGATTGTGAATAAATGAACTGCGCAGTATCCAAAATTAAGTAGCGATTTTATTTGGATGAAACAATGTGACTTGTTAGCTCCTCGTCAATACATTGTTTCTAACTTATTCACAAGTACTAAAGGAGTTGAGGAAATAACAACTGGAAGGGTAAAATGGTAAGTTTATAAATCTCAACTAGTTGATGATATTCACGAAGGGTAAACATAGATAACATTCAATGGATCCACTCAATATAATTAAGTTGAATTTGAGTAGAAAATAAATTTATTTGAACCTAGAGATTCTCAGTGTCAACTCTTTAGTGGAGTCAGTTGACATTAAGCTAATACTCAAAAAAGGTTTGTGACTTTTGAGTCCGAGTATAGAAGCTCAAGCTTTGTTCATTTGGATCCATAAGGTCACTATTACAAGTCATTAGAGTAGGATTGTTAAACTAGAAGTTAAGTCAAAATAAGTTCAAATGTTGAACTAGACTTTTTCTCGGAAAATGTCTAAAGGGTATTTTTGTCCACATGGACATAAAATGATGTGAATGTCAAAATAATATTTTTAATATTTTCATGTGATGAAAATATAAATTATTTTCTGAAGCCGAAAAGTCGTTTAAGGCATTATTAAATTGATTTTGTTATTTGTGCAATTATAATTTTACAATGGGTATTTTAAGAATTGTCTTAAAAGAAATAAGGAAGCATCTAGAAGCTCCCCCCTACGTAGAATTTCGGCCAACATGCATAAAAGAGGAGAGTTTTATTTCCCATTAATTATAAAGATAATTACCCAAAAGGAAAAGGGAAATGAATTTACTTGAGAAGGAAATAAATAAGCTAAGTGAGGAAACAAATTTCCTCATCGCTCTAAGTACATAGCCGGCCAACATAGGAGAGAAAGGGGAAGGGAAAATCAAATATTGTGTCATGAATGCATAATTGACCTTTATAAATTTTTCCTTCTCCCATAAATAGAGCCTCGCCTAGAGATGTGAAAATTAGTTTTTTGAAAGTTTTTTGAAAGATTCATTCTTGCTCTCTCTCTCTCTCTCTCTCTCTCTCTCTCTCTCTCTCTCTCTCTCTCTCTCTCTCTATTTGGCCGAACCCCCTCTCTCTCTCTCAAAATACTTATTTATTTTGGCACCTAAGTCATCATTAGACTTAGGCTTAATTAGCTCTCTAGCTCATATACTTGTTCTTGAGCTATTGTGTTTAATTGTGCCCACACACAAATCCTTCTAAACCTCTATTGACTCTTGTAATAGAAACCTTAGGTTTCTCAAGTTCAAGACTAGAAGTGAAGGAATCGAGCTAGAAGAGAAAATCAACCTTTCTTAAGATCAATCTACAAGAAAGGTTAGTATCCAAGTAATTATATAATGTTTTTTTAATTTATAACATGTATATGCACTTTATCTAGGTTAGTAAAAATTGTTTTCCTACCAAAAGAAATTTTTATATTCCGCCATTTATATGGTTAATGATAATTTTTTCTTAACCCTAGACCTATTCCAACAGTCATGACGTTGAACCTCCGAACCAAAAGATGATTATGAGATCATAATTCGGGATTGGTTTCGAGTAAATACTTCTTAATATTTTTCATGTCGCTGGATAAAATATTTAACCAAAACTCAAACTCTCTAGAAATGTAGACATTTACAAATCTGTAAAAAAGGATGCTGCATGTGACTTTTACCAAATTAAGTTATAATTTTTCCCACAAATTTTGCATGTATATGGAAAATTTGGTTTCTGGAAAACCACGTGGAGTGTCGTTGGTGTACGGTTGTGCCTATTAGAAACAATCACCAAATCTTATCTGCCACCATACACAAGTCTAATCTTTGCCATAAATCACAATCAAAAGTTGTCATTTTCAAAATCAACGATACTAAACGCCAACATAAACAAATGATAATCTTAACGATAGCTAAAAGCAGAGTCCCATATGATATGTCTTTAAAGAAAGTGCCATTAACTGATATGACTGATCTATAAAATCTAAACCTGTGCACGTTAGCCCCAAATGTCAAAAATGTTTTTTACTTGAACGTACCATCGTGCAAGTACGCGTGTAGTAAATGATAATGACATGTAAATAACACATAACTTGAATGTAAATAATATTAATGATAATAATAATAAAAAAATGATCAATAATTGGTAAATATATGTATGACATCTCAAAATCACCACAAACATCTTTCAAAGCGTCTTCCCAACCCTTCCAAGAACGATAATATGATAGTTCTACATTGAATCGAATCCTAATAATTTCAGCCACACCGGCCGACAATCTCATTTTCTTATGAACTCATAAAATCGTCTTTTACACATTTTCTTATAAGTATTGATGATGCATGTTTATTCTTATGAACTAATTTTTTTCCATAACAAGCATGAAATTTTGGATATGATCTAATAACACACATTCCAGACATAATGCAAACTGAAACAATTTCCATGAACAAAGAATATTCAAGCATCGAATGCTATATACTGTCTTACATGACCTAAGAACTCGAAATTCAAAAGTGTTTCAAACCGCAGTAACAATATAAGAGTAGATTGAAGAATATTTTTACGTCTAAAAATACTATTTACATTTAAATCAATGTTTATAGGAAGATTCTTCTAAGTCCGAATCATCATATAATTTTATTTCGGAATTTTTAAAACTATCATCACCGAGATCTTCAACTTTCCGGGACTTTGAACTTTGACGTTCAAACAATTTACTGTAAATATATGTAAATGAAAGCCGGATAAATAAATAAAGAAAATAAACGTAATCTTAAATAGAACGTGAGCATAATTGGAGAAGAAACGCCGAAACTTAAACGACGCATACTTAATTTATTGAGTGAAAAATTTTAATCTCAAATAATTCCATCAAGGCAAATTAGAAAATAGATGAACAATTTTTCGGTGTTTTCGAGAAAAAAAAATAAAAAAAAAGGGAAACACACGAAAACAAAGCTAAAAGATAATTTAAATTATGTAGATTAATTAGATAATACCAAAAATCAGTTAGTTAGATGTAAATAAGTAAGTTGTTTATATAAAATCTAAACAGTTTAAACAACTAATAATTCGTAATTAATCATACTACATTGAAATTCAGATTTTATTTTTAAAATTCAAATTTTGTATCTAAAATCTAAATTAAAAAATTAAATTCGAACTTTAGATTAGGTCAAATAAACGACGACAATCTGGACTATAAATATATCATAATCGCTGTAATTATTTATAAAACAGTAGTTATTTTCAAATTTCTTACATTTAAATTGCCTTTAAACTCAATTTTAAATATTTTTATAGAGAATACATATCTAATTCTCCTCTAAAAAAATGATTGATTTACGATTTATTTTCATTTTACAAGCTAATCCATATAAAACTAAACCTGGGCATTGTAAGAAACGGAAGTTCCAGTCATTGAGATAGGCGAAAAGGGGCGGCGAACTTGAGAGCAGTAAGGCCGGCATTTTGTCGTCGAAATAATGTGGACAGCAGCAGCGACAGCCGTGTCGTTTCCCTCGTTCCCCATCCGCCCAAACTCTCGGACGAGTCGTACGGAAGTCAAGTGTTTGAAGCTCAAAGCGACCAAATCCTTCTTCGACTATCCCCTCGCCAGCAGAGTCATTGTCTCAAGTAATTTACCCTTTCTCTTCATCCATGGATTGCTTAACCATTCTCTTTTTTCTCCAAGTTTTCATCTTTGTTTCATCACAAAATTCCTAAACTGTACTATTTATATTGGCTGAATGGCTAATTCTTCTGTGTGGAAGGAATAACGGTGTTCATAATGAGACCTGTTTGGTTATTTCCAATTTGATAGAACTATCTTTTAATACAAGTTATTTCCTCGTGGATTACGAAGATTGATCATGTCTGTTCGCGGATTACAAAAATAGGCTCTTTTTTTGGATGAGTTTTGTTCGTTTTTCTTTCAGGTACATTATTCAGTGCTACAACTCTTAAACTACTTTTTAGACAGTACTGTGCTTTAACAAAAAAAAAATCTCACTCAAATCACAGGCATGGTATAACTTTGTGTAGCTAATGTTCCAATGAAGCATCGAAGTCTGTCTTTATAGTGGATATAAGGTTAAACCTATGTTTTGTCACTGCGGATAAAAGAGAATAATGTTTCTATTATCACTTTATTCAAACGATCATAACGCTGCTGAACATGATGCTGTCATGAAATGGCTACGCTATCATAAAAAGACTTTTCGAAGGGAATAATGTTGAGGTAAAATAGTAGAATTAGATGCATTAAATTGCAGGATTATTGGTCTGGTAAATATTGATTCTCCCTTGCATAAACCCGTTGATCACGTAAGTTACTGAAGTGTAAAGTAACACATATGCACAACCCTTAGATTTCCTCTGATCACGTAATTTACTGAAGTGTAAAGTAACACATATGCACAACCCTTAGATTTCCTCGGACATACCTGGGCTTTTGAGATGAATTATAGGACAACTTGCCAACATGTAAGAGCTGTAACAGTGCTTCAACTAACTTCTTTTGCAGATCTACCATACTCTATCAGTGAAAAATATTTGCTCGAGAACTTTTCCGATTTTGGCAGCATTGCTGAAGGTAAAAACCAAGTTGTTTGTCAATTTTGTATCTCTCCCTGTCTCGATTCTAGTAACCCTTTTATTTATTCTGTGTCAGTGAAACTTGTCAAAGACAACCGGACAAAAAGGTCTAAAGGGTTTGCATTTATCCAATTCACTAGCCAAGATGATGCCATGTTTGCCATAGAAACTATGGATAGTCAGGTTCTCAATTCACACACTTCTTTGTTTTTCTTTTTAAAGCCGAGATAAAAAGGATCGAGAAAATAACATCAATGTCAGTCTCTTTCTTTTCATCAGAAACTTGATGGAAGGGTAATTAATGTTGAAATTGCGAAACCTGGGAGAGCTGCTTTTAGAGGATCGCCACGGTCCTCTGGTCCTCCAATAAAGCAGCTGCGCATACAGGAACCAGATGATGCGGACTGTTGGTACTGAAGAAAATTCCTTTGGAGAACTTAGATCGGGCATGTTGTAATATAAGTTTTTTATGTACGAATGTCGGGACATGTAACCACTGAAACATCATTCCTTTGATGTACATACATGAAAAAGAGAATAATTTAGGAAATGAGCATTAGTTCTTACAGTTAGAATGGATAGAAGAAACATGGATGGGCAAGCATGCCTATTACCAGCCATCACTTTTTTACTGACCTCTTTCACTATTTTGCTTCACGGTGCAAACTGCCTTTCAAAAGTATAGCGTGTATTTCGGTCGAGGTCTTAATCGTTGCAGAGACCAAATTCCATGACAAGCCTTTGTCACCAAGAGACGAGTTAATAGAAATCGGAGAGAAAGTAAAGACGATGAATATGGGACTGTACAAATTTAAAAGGAACACTCATGCTGGGAGTTGGAGGAATAGTGGACCGCTCTGTAATATTTACAGAAAGTGATAGAGATTGAAAACGGGACCGCACTCATTTTAAAAGGAGCTTATGCTGGGAAACTTTTAGATTATCTCATAATCTAGGACAATGATAGTTTTTCTTTCTCTGTGCTTGTGAAGATTGAACTGAACTCACTATAGAGGGCGATTTTCACCACCTTTTTCAGTCACGAATATAATCACAAGAACAAAATGAAATGAACAGTGATGACCGTCGTTTTATTATATTTCGATGTGGACTCGGTATTCTTTCGTTTGATAGCTGGACAATTGAAGGAATACAGGGAATATTACCGTAAACTGAAAATATAAACACAAATTATATCTCTCTCCCAAAAAAATCCTCCCATCAATAAGAGTTTACATTGGTATTTATAAACCTTTTTAGTTACCCGAATTGTCAACTAGAGTTTCCTCATTAATCTCGGGTCTAAACTACCCTAAAATACGAGATATTCTCCGAGATTTACTGAATGCGTCGCATAATTACCTCATTCGGTTTAATTCTTCGATTTCATTTTCTATTTAAACTTAACCGTATCTATAAAGATTCCCCACATTGAGCTCTCCTTGCAGAAACGTCCCTCCTTGCGATGGAGTATTCCTTGCGACGAACTTCTTCTTCGCAATGTAATTTTTCTAGCGATGAGCTTCCTTTCCGCGACGAACTTCTTCCTCGCGACGAACTTCCTCTCCGCGACGAACTTCTTCCTCGCGATGGAGTCTTTCTTGCGACGGGTTTTTCCTCTCCCTTCATCATTGATATACCCCATCGCTGGCGGACCCATGCCAGTTTGGGCGCTGCAGACGGGTCTCATTTGGGCCTAGTTCGATTGAGGATGGCTAGAAAAATCACTGAATTTTCTTGCTTCCATTGCTCGTCGTTTCCCTGGGATAAAACGACATAAGTAATGTTGAGGATGAATTTGACGAAATCCGACCTTAACAATTACCACTAGACTATGTTAGCTAACCACAATTTATTAAATTGCAAGAATAGATATTACGCTAACCCGGTCCTCAAAATATAGGTTATCCATGATGAACTTTTTGATAAACAATTATTGTTTATTTGATAGCGTATAAAATGTCATATACATTGTTCAGCTTGGCAGCTTCGGTCTAAGCATTAAGCTACCACCTAAACAATTACTTTAGTGCTCATATGTTCATATGTTTTTAGAAGATAAAGCCAAATATAGATGTCAATAAGGCCTCAGATGTATTGAAATACGCCTCACAGATATTGAATAATAGGCTCGTGATTTTAGCTCAGATGTATGAGTAAGCCCTCACAAATATTGAATAATGGACTTTAATCTTGATTTGACGTTAGGCCACATTAATTATTGGACCGACCCTGGACGTCCCGTCCCAGGTTAAGGATTTGAGAAATGCTATGTTTGAGTTTGTGCTTAAAAATCAATTAAGCTTTTGAAGCGCTCACCATCATTCACGAAGTTTGCACACAATATTATGGGATTGCTTTAACTAGTTCACATCTCAAAAAAAAAAAAGCTTTAACTAGTTCATGTATCGTTGATTTTTCGTTATAGGCAAAACATTCCATCCCATATCATAACAACTTTCAAGCTTCCCAAAACTTTTTGTCAAGTGCTTGATAAATGCCGTGGAAATTTTGGTGAAGTGGAAGAGTGGTTATTGAATACATATATATACATACATATGTATATATACATACATATGTATACATACATACATATGTATACATATATACATATGTATACATATATACATATGTATACATATATACATATGTATACATATATACATATGTATACATATATACATATGTATACAAACATATATATATAGACATATGTATATAAACATTCATATGTACATTTGGCTCTCGGGGGTGAGATAAAAAAGATTTAACTATAGCCATATTCGAGGTGCACAAACAAATAACAGCAAACTCACTAACTTAGTAAGCTTGAAGCATAACCAACACACTACCACTTACAAATCTCTGAACTCATGTATCCACATGGTCAGGTTTATTTTGAACCTCTAAAATGTTTCGAATTCTAAAAAATAACAAAATTTTGGATTGTGTGCTCTTAACTACTGTATTCTTTGCTCGAAGTGCCTAGGCTAACCTAATGCGTGTGAGTAATAATAATAATAATAATAATAATAACAACTGAAGTTACTACTGGTAAGCTAATATGCAGAAACATTGCGTAACTCATCATCGTCGTCAAGATATAGAAGTCCCTTAAACTGATTCACACTTAAGCGCTCTTGTATTCCTTCTCTTATGGCAGCTCCCTGGTGCATTCACAATAGAAATGAGACTAAAGTATGTTTCCATTAAAATCTATCGACGTATTTTGTAACTAACCATTTTATGACACCGTTCTTCGAAAATCTCAAAAAACCCAGCTACAAGCCGGTCAGCATTCTCAATTCATTCATCTCTGTGCATTTTAACAACGGTTTGTATCTGCAGAGACAAAACACATAAGTCAGAAATATATAAAATAACAAGTCACAATAAGTCCTCTTATTGCATTAGAGTCACTGAATGCGTGCTAAGATAAAATGTTGGACTTGAGCAAGATTACAGCATGCATACCTTCTCTCCTAAATCCTTTTGGTGTTTCTTAACTCTTTCACGCAATCTTTTGAATCCCATATCAACCCTCAGTCGTTTCTCCTAGAAGACACAAACAAGAATGTCGGCAAGCAATTTCGCAGTAGAGATTTCGATAATAAGATACGGAAGTACCTTTATGTAGCTTACGCCCAGCTCTTTTCTTGTGTAGCCACAGTCCAAATTACGCATGATATATCTATTGTAATCCTTAACAATCCTCATTATCACATCCAACGTTGATATGCCTTTTGTGCGCTTTGTTTCTTTGAATTTCCCAGTTGCTTTAACCTGTCAAATTGATTATTAAAATAGATAAGTGGAAATGAATATCTGGAGCCACTGAAATTGCTAGAGAGACGGAAAACAACATAGCCTGGTTAAAAAGCACCATAACATAATATGTGAAAAAAAGAGAGGTGAAATAAAGTATGGTACAAAAGCATTTAGTATCTAATTGTAGATGATGAATTTATGCTAACGGAAAAGTGAGAGATGGCAAGCTATTGTCAAATATTCTTACAAATTCATAGACATCCTTTGAAGCACCACTTGCATCACAATAACTAGACAGATGAGATTTGAAAAAAAGAGTTAGCAGACCTGAAAAACAAATGCATATAAATATGACAGAAAACACAAATTTTCTCTCAACAACTTTTTAAGCTGATTGAAGAATTAGAATACAAGCTCGTTAAACTTATGGAAGAGAGTCATGCGCTACGCAGTCGATCCGGTGTTTGTCAAGAAACTCTTTTGTAATAACCCACGGCGCATCGGGAATTACTTCATCCACCCATCTGCATCACAATATAAGGCAACATATACTAAAATCACAAAAGAAAATGCAAAGATTATTGCGAGCTGGAATATGAAATTTTACAAGTTCCAATTCACTCACACTTTTTTCTACAGTCAAACTTCACGGTTCAGATTTCTTTAGTATGGAGGAAGGGGTTGATGGGATTTTTGGTCGGGTCACTAGGGCCACTATGAGTAGGGAAATCAACAGTGAAGAAAGAAAGTTGAATTAGAGAAAACACTTCAAGGAAAAAAAACGACTTACACTCTGAGCCAATAGGTTCTCATAGCGATGCCTATACACCAAATGTCAGTACTTCGCGCCAATTGTATGGACTCTTAACCCTCCGAGCAATATGACATTTCATCGGGTTAACGAAGTCACTGAGCGTATAGAATCTCTGGAAACTATCCAATTCAAGCCAGGCACCAGAGACCATAGAGCAGAGCTAGACAAGAATCTACCAAGGAAGTTGTAGTGAAACAGATGACTCACTCACTTCTTCCAGCAACATACACAGTGCATTTCCCTATTTAGTGAATATCTGGAATCTAGGGACCCAAAAATAGTTTCGATCTTTTGTTGGATTCTTGCCGATACAGATGATCTTCTGGTACCAAATCTGTATGGTCTGTGCCTTTAGGAATAGCTTAAATAAAGTAAACATAATTTTGTCTTAAAGTTATCGAAGTTTTAAATGGAAATGATCGCTGAAAAGTACAAAATTTCGGAAAATCTTTTGGGGAATCAGGACAGAAAGAAACGGGATAATCTTTGAAAACTACAAAGAAACTCTCTTGGAGGTTAGTGGGAGAGGATTAATCGACAGATTGCTTTATGGATTTGTGCTTAAAATAAAACCTTCTCACTCTGGGTGTCATAAAGCTTGTGACAATTTTTTTCCTCTCTCGTAACTCATCGATCCTTTTAACTGGTCTTTCACAATTAATAACATCTTTCTCTCATTTTAAAAAAAATGATTAAAATTTTGGTAAGAAATACTGCGGATACCCTAAAACATGGAATAATCACATCAAACATGTCAATGCAAATACCAACCTGCAATGGCGCAACGACTCATACCCCTCTTTCTCATTCAAAACAGTTTTGCCCTTATATTTGTGAGTAACATCGTCATTGCAGCATCCAACAAGCAAATAAGTTCTTGGGAACCTAGAGTGCATCGAAAACACAAAATTCATGAATTATAACAATTTATTAATCCTAAAAAATGGGGGTGAAGACCGCAAAGCATTCCAATAAAATGGATCAAAATGGCCACGAACTGAAAAGTAATTGGACGCGAATACTCATAATTGTTGAAAAATAGAGAAATACAATGACTGTTGAGGACCGAGTCAACATCACAGTGAAGCAATTGAAGTGCATGTGCAAGTGTAAGAATATAATAGATAAAAGTTTTTTATATAATATGTTAGTAGTAATAATAGATATGTCTTTTAATTAGGTAGTCCCGGTTCAAATCTCACGGGTGCCTTTATTTTCCAGCCTTGGGCCACCGCCCCTCTCGCCCTCCCCTTGGGCTGGCCCCTGCCTAAAAAAATTGCAATATAAAACCTATAACTTTCTTACTTATGTTTGTAGATTATTGCGATGATAACTTCCACACCTGATTTTGGAGGAAAGCCAACAACAAGATCACGCAAGAGGTTGACTTGACGACCATGTTACAGATATCCAACAGTAGTTCTTGAATTTGTTTCCATAATTTATGTGACACGAAAAAAAGTTCAACGCAATAAGCAAATTGATTCCACAAGTTGTCAAAAATCTACGTAATAAGGGGAAAATTGAGGCTCAAACCGGCGTGTTTTGCTTGTTAGCAATGAAACCTAATCAAAAGGAAAAACAGAAAAGCAGAGCGAATGAAAGGGGATTACAACAATAGTAATAATAGTAATTACAGTTTCGTGGCTTGCTCGAGAGAACGGGCATGGCCGAAGTGAAAAAGATCATATATTCCATCTGCGTAGACTCTGACCAATTTGGCTCCATCGACGCTCTGTTCCATTGATTTCTTCGGTGGCTTGTTTAGTTGCTTGGCGGTGAGGGAAAGGACACGTACACGTTCTACGACTAGCTTCCCTTTTCCGTACGCTTATTAAGCGCAGTCAAGTTTTCACTTTCCCGAAACTGAGCAATAGGTTTAATGGCCCACATTTCTAGTTAGGGAAAAACAAAAAAATCCACACAGCTACGCTTTTTTAGGAACATTATTATTCCTTTTACAGGCCCTTTTGACTTAAAGAAAAAAAAATCATTATATTTTCTTTAGTAAATTACCCTCGCATTAGTTCAAATGCATATAGTTTGTTAGGGTAATACCGCTTCCCCGACTAACAAAACCTTATTTATCTTAACTTGAATGAAAAAATTACATAACTAGTTTAAACCATGCTTCACTATTATATGTAATTTTTAAAATACTTAGATGTCGCTTTTATTTAGATAAAAATATTATTATGCTCCATAAATTTAGACGACTTTGCGGATTCAATCTTCAGTTAGGTTTGTGCAAACTGCAATTTTAAGACCTATTTGCGAAGGTGGAAACAAAATAATTGTACACTAGATACAAAGAGTTTTAATATTTTTAAATTTCAATTTCATTAATAATCAATGTAAAAATTATTGGATTAACAATTCGTTCGCTTGACTTATGTCACTCTTGAGAAAGCCTCATCCAACTACTAACTTAATTTCATGAAAGCATTATAAGAAAAAAATGAGGCTGATATGTTTCAAAAATTACCGCATCATGTTCCGAAAATATTTTGAGAAAGTTAACGACTTCCTAACTTGCAATGAGAGTATATGGAAGATTCGTAAATAAGTAGTACCTTAAAGATATTTCAATATTTCTCCCTAAAAGAAAATTTGCATCGGTTCTACGCTTGTTGACGCACGTCACTTCCGATGCAGTGGCACAATAGAGATCGTCTAAAAAGAGAAGATGTTTCGTGACTTCGAAGATGGTGATGGAACAACGTAAAATATTATAGCCTAAAAATACCAAATTTTGTTGTAGAGCCGCATATTGTGCGGTGTAGTATATCTTTTGATGGACCCAATCCATTTAGAAAAATGAGTTTAGTGTATATTATGTGACTTGCTTTGATTGAAATGAAGAAAGAACAGTGTTCCAAATAATCGCATCAAAATATTGTATCCAAATCTCAATGATTATAAGATGTGACTAGTTACATCCACGATCAACGCATGCAACAAATTTGCATTTATTATTTATAATAATAAGATGCACTAAATAAAAATTTAGAGAAGAGAGTTTTTGCATCCAAAATACTATTTATTCTAGCGTAATTTTCTCTCTCTCCAAAATGTATTTGTTTCTTGGTTTAACTATATATATATTCTACAAATTCTTGGCAAAATGACCCTTGAAAATGGCCAACTTTTCATGAAACTCTTGTAAACCGCCACAGTTCTAACGTGTCATGTTAATTAATGTTATTATTTTACCCGAATGCACTTGTTAATATTTTTGGCCAATATTATTTTTAATATTCGAGTGAAATTTTTGAAATAACTCCCGAATTAATTTAAATTTGCGCGATGTCCTATAATTATTGGAAGATCCTACAAAACTGAAAAGTTAATTATGCTCTTATTAACGCAATTTAATTAATCAAGATCTACAATTTATTTTTGAAAATAATATAGCCGTCAAACTGTTCCATAAATTCTTCTTCATATTCAAATATTCTTAAAGCATAAACAACACCAATATTATTTAAGTTCAAGCATATTTCTCGGAAATCATATATCATTCTATAATTTGGAAATTGACTTTTAATTTACATGGATCATGGAACAACCTCATTTTTGTTTTAGATAAAACATTTTACCGGGAAAACATATTTCAGTTTATAATGAATTTTACAACGTAAATTGAGTCGAGTTTTATAACATAAATTGAGTTTTACAACGCAAATTGAAACTAGTCGATGGAGCAGTCAGTAGTCCAGTAAATGTTTACAACCGATCGATTAACAATATTTTACACCTGAAACAAATCAAAACAGAAGTTAATGAAAAACAAAACATGATTTTGATTTATTTTACAAGATGACTTAAATTCAAATTTCATACACAAACAACATCAATAACGAAATTCGGATATTCCTAGATAAATGTCATAACCATTAACACAATTCTCATAAATCTCAACACCCTAAATCCAAATGTTTAACCTGTAACATTTGCACGCGTTTTTAATATATGAAAATATATAGCAACATGATATTTAAAAACTAGAAATCCATCAAAGAGATGTTCAAAATCGATTCTATAAAAAAAGTCGAGTAAAACATTGTTCTAATAAAAACGGGGATAAGAAGTATATTTACCTGTTAATCATAACCCAGTTTAAGTTGATGCAACCCTAAAAAAACAACACCATGAAACTTGTTTTGAGAAACTTGTTTTGACCAAAAATGGCGATAATAATATTTTTCGGATTTGAGAATTTTCAAGAGAATTTTTTTCGTTTTCTTTTTGCATGCGATATAATGGCTTTTCTCTCTCCTAAAATCCGAATAGTATCAAGGAATGAGGTTATTGCTATGTGGTTATTTAGGAAACAATTAACATGAAAAATGATTTATTATTTTTTATTTCAGAAATCATAAAATTGGACGGGAAGTTTATTTCGTGCAAAATTGGAATAAAATTTATGTAAAACCAATTGCTGAATATTTAAACGAGTTTTAGAAAATATTGTATATAGCTAAAATGACAAGCATATATATAGCTATTATATACAATAACCCAATATTCTATTGTCGACGAATCTATATGATCTGCTTTAATTTGTACTCTCTTCCGTGTCACTCAAAATTTAAGTTACATTTTTGTCACAAACCTACTAACTTCATAAATATACCAACATTAACACAAAAATATAGTTCACAAGAAATTATAAAAAATAAACAAATATATAATTGCCATATAAAAAAATAATGAATGTATATATACATATATATGAATGGTATTTAAATTAATTGTTACATTATTAAATCAAAATTGACTAATTTGTAAAAATTGTTAACACATTAAATAATTTACAATACTAACGTTTTTAGTGGCTTTGTTGCAAATTAAGAAAAATGAAGACCGAGACGTTCTTTATTATATCTTTTTTATGTTTGTCCAATTCTAAAGTTTCAGGCTCGATAAAATTACTATTTTCTGCTATTGGTAATTTTTAAATGTTTTACTCGGGAGACTTTTTGAATCTGTTTTAAAGTTGAGAAACTTCCAACACGCTTTTTATGATTTAAGTGAGTGCTTTACCGATGCATTTTGTTTCTTCCCGTATCTTTTTGCTACGTCCTACAGAGATAGATTGTACGAAAGAGAGAAATTTGGATCTGAGTGAGAAAGTCTGAAGTTGGAAATATATTAATATACTTAATATATAAATAATGAACATAGTTATAATTATGGCGGAATTTATAGTTACTGTGGGATTTCGGTATTTTTATTTAATATAAAAATGTATTTTCAACATATTTAATAATCATGTCGTTAAAACAAAACACTCAAGCAAAAATATTATAACTATGTAAACATTGAATTATATAAATTCTAAATTTATATAACTACTTATAGAATTAATTAAATAAAATTTTGGATTACTTACAGTTGTTATTGTCAACTTCACGAGTCGTCATTCCGTCTTTAATCTTCGAGAACTGTCTCTCCATCTCTGATCAAACGACCACGATGGATTCAATGTTAAGGTATTCGGAGTTTAGTGAGGTTAATAATAGTGTGAATTCTTTATGAACGAGATGGTAAACAATTAGAAACTTTAGCCTCTTATGTTTCTCTCTCAAAATTAACAAAATAGGAAGAAGTGTTTCTCTCTCAAAATAAGACACAATTAAAAAAAAATTCTCTTTCTCTCTCTCTAATGGTCGGCCAACTAATAGTTCAATGAGAGAAAGAGTGTGTTCTATTTATAGGAGAGTGAATGGGTCTAGGTCAAATCAATCAATATAAAATATTCGCCCAATATTTTCTTGTCAAAATTTGAGGCAAAAGTCAACCATTTTCCCCTTGATATGGCCGGCCATGTTATGCCCCAATATCATGTCAATATTGCTTGATTAATTCCCAAGATTATCTAATGATGTTTTTCTAATAGGGATTATCATGGATTAAATGGAGATATCTCATTGATTCTCATGATCTAAAGGTGGCGATAATGACATGTCATCAATTCTCGTCATATTATATTAACCAATAGAAATTAAGGAATTAATTTTCTCTACTTTTAATATCAATATAATTACACAACTTGATTTATTAAATAATAGTGATTAAAATAAAATAATTTTTTTTATTTAATCATGAGATAAATAATTTCCGTAGTGTAAATCACAACTTACACTCAATGAGATATTTATCAAATCAACGTAGTACTTAAAAACATTTCAATTTAATAATTGAACTTAAAATATGATTTCATCAAATAATTTTGTACATATTTTCGATACTTATTTTGTTAATCAAAATCTCGTCCGAAAGTCTAATATTGAGACCTCATGGACCCATGTGAAGGAAGCTTTAAAATAGAATCCGGGCACAAAAGTTCACAAATTTTTCCCGACTTTTAATTCTTTATATTGGTTGACTCCACTAAAGGACCAATAATGAATATCTCTAAGTTCATATCCGTTTACATTTCTGTTTGATGTTATGAAACTATTCTTCACACGATCCACGTTGTATTTTACAATGTTATCCTTTGTGTATATTATTAACTAAGAGGGATTTCAAATTACCGTTTAACCCATCGGTTATTAAATTCACCAACTCTGTTGTTATTTGTTAACAAAAAAACATAAAGTGAGATGTCACAACATGTCACATGTTTTATTCAGAAAATATTGTATTCACTGAATACCAGACCCGGTTTATTCACTCACACTCTAAAAAACTAAGCATGATGTGATAATAATGTCGTATCATTCTTACAACATAAATTTCATATCCGTGAATCACATAATTTAACGAGACAATATTATGACATCCATTGTCGGGTCTATGAAACATTATTGAGACACTGCCCATTGACTAATCAAATGTCATAAAGTGTCACAAGAAAATATGTATTCACTTCAAAATTTAGGTAATTACGAAAATACCTCTCGTATGTGATTTAAAAGCTTCGAGTAATATAACGGTTTTACCTCGAACTTCAAAGTGTCACAGGTCTTATTCAATACCTTCATTAAGACATCAAGAATAAACTATATAGTCACAACTCTCAATATCACAATATATGATATCTGTAGTTTATTCAAACAATCATTAATGAAGAAGAATTAATGATCCTAATTGCCCTATCGATCCTTAGATTTCGAATTTTATTTTAAACTAATAAGGAAGGAGTATCTTGTTAAGTCTGTACTTAAACCCTCTTTCATTTGTGATAGTTTGAGGGTGTAAACATACATTCATAAACACAAACTTAAATAAAAATGAATATCAAACTTTATTTAATTCTCAGCAAAAAGAATACAATCGTATTTTTACATTTTATTTCTCCTTTGTGGGCATGCATCCCAACATGAAGCACAATACTCTTTCATCAGTAATGAATTAAGATACAATTGAGTACTTATATATACAATGGTGTGAATATTAGCTTAACCGACTCTAACAGACTCTCCTAGTTTAACTGTCTAACTAACTATACACGTAGGCACATTAGGATTGGTTGTGTAGTTCATGGACTTTGAGTTTGTCTCGCAATTTTAAGCATCTAGAGACGGATAGACTCTTCGTCAAGGCATGCATCGGCAGTCAGCTGGCAGAGAGTTAGCCGATGCTTAATCCCCATATATCTTCATTGCTTCTTTTTAAAGAAAAGAAGTTCACGACCTGTAGGCCTTATACCTCCACGCAACATTGCTCCTTCAGGCTTTTTCCCATTGAGGAAAATTTCCCATTGCTTAGGAGTCTTGGCCGTGTCTATGTTCTGGTGTGCCTGATCATCCTCTCGGACTAGTTATTGATCATTGCCTTGGTAAGCAATTCCTTATTTATTTAAAAATAGAAAATGAATTTTTATATTTAAAAACAGAAAATGAATTTTTCCATTTGTTGGGGTCTCGAAGGGGTATGGAAACGAAAACACATTAGAAATCTTAAATGAAATGAAAAATGTTAGGAATTCTTGCCCGTTTGAGAAGATACTATGTAAATTCTCGTTGATATTATTAATAAAATAAAGTTTGACATTTATGATTTATTCGAATTGAAATGGTTATTTCTTATTTATTAAGATTTATAGAACATTCATCATCTCATAGCCTCCATATCAAATTAAGTCACGTGCAAGGCACCTGAGTTTGGCGGTGTGCTAAAACAAGGTCAATAACTTATATACGCCTGAGAAGCTATATCAAAATTCATATATGTAGAACACACGAGTGAATGGTGATCACTATGTGGGAGCATTCTATACTTGTGGTAAGTGTACGACCTGGACAGGCCTTGGGGTAGATGTGTCGTTTAAGGACCGTTACGACGCACTAACCGAGGCTACTATGTTGGCCACAATGAGAATTTATTCAAATCCTGAAGTGGTCATGGACACTGAATCATGTATCTGAGCTCTTTAACTCATTCACTAAAAGGCTATTCATGCTAATCATAACTTATGTCCCGGGAGTCTTCCCATGGAAGTCTTCTCAGAGCATGATTCAAGTGGGAAGTGATTTAAAGATATGGAATCTAGCCTCCCAGAAAGAAAGTCAATGTTCACTCACCTAAGCGTTAATTCCAGAACCAATTGATTGCGCGCACTCTCGAAGTAAGTTAACGTTCGAGAGAATCTTTCGCTAGGGAAGCAACAATGCTTAGGGCTGATATGTATCAAGAGAAGTATAAAATAATAAATTGACTTCTCTTGACACGGGTTGAACCTGGAGGATCTTGATCACGAACTAGCTATATCATTGGACACTCGTCACGATGAGTAAATATAATTTTAGTATTAAAGAAGGGTTCAATCTTTGATTACATTGTGGCGTATTGATAAAGACTAGACGAATCGATGGAAAAGAGATAAGACTATATCATCTTTTTCGTCGGGTTTGTTAAGCTTCTACTACTAGGTCAATACTCCTCGATTCGGCTCTGATAAAGGCGGATAAGAACTTTTGAATCACAATTTTGTTCATTATTTAATCTCACTTGCTGTAATAGTGATTGACAGCATTAATTCTGGAAAACGGGTATTCGCATATTTAAATAAATGTTTATAGCATAATTTTTTATTTATTGTTGGATCAAGTAAATAAATAATTAATTAGATTTTTGAGCTTGAGAATTTCGAATTGAGCTTGGCCTAAGGAGTTGGCCGAAAATCCCCTAGGGATATGCCCTAGGGGTTGGCCGAACTTCCTCCCCCATATTCTCCTTGGATTTCTCTTTTAGTAGAAAAATTCTCAACCATAGATATTGATCTAATATATGAGAGAGAGTTTAGATTCACTGCTAAGATCTAATGGGCCAGATTAAATCCAAAGGAGAGAATATATCTAAAAGGAGATAATATCTCAACAGAAACGAGAGAAAATCACTCAGGGGTTATCTCCCTACCAATGCTATAAATAGGAATAGATTTGGAGAAGGAAATCCATTCTATTCTACACAGAATAATCGGCCAAGATCCTCTCTAGGCTTCGCTGAATTCTTCCTTCCCTCATTCCCCAGAATTGCTAATTCCAATCATAAATAATTGGAGCGAGATCCCGAAACAATCTAGTTTCGAGATCTAAGTGAGATATTGATTGTGCCCACTCATATTTTTTATCTGTCCCGGAGATTACATTTCAGAAGACTATAATGTCATGCTCGAGTACTAAATCAGACGAAGGAGTGGGAAAGCTTGAAGACCGATCGAGCATTGAATTGGAGCGTTCCGTAGTTTAGCAAAAATACATGTGAGTTTTCTAATCGCTTCTTCTATTTATTAATAAATCTAGATCTTATTTATTAATCATTATTATTAATTGGATAATGTGACCGCAGTTAATGATATTCTGCATTTAATATCATTGCTAAGGTGCATGAATCACCAACAAGTAGTATCAGAGCTAGATGATTTATTAATTTAATTGATTTGTTCTTGTGATTAAATTTGATTTGAATGAATTTATATTTTTATATGAAATTTGTTACAATTCAATATGTGATATGTGAATTGTTATTCGTGGTTGATCGTAGATTTATTGATTTTTGCTTTATTAGATTTCTTGTATAGGTTTTAGGTTTTATGTAAATTTTTTAATTTTCAATTATTATTATTATTATTGTCATTGTTGTAATCCGACGATTGGCAAAAGACGGATCTGCGACGAGTAGACTGAACGAGACCGAAGGGCTGCCCTCCGAGCCACAAAGCACGACCGTCCGTGAAACCATAGAGGGCTAGGGCCGGCCGAACTTCATGTTTACCCTAGGCAACCGGTTGGGCCTTGGCTGCCCCTTGGCGGAGGCCCAACCAACTCGGGTCGGGCCCTGCCATGGCGGGTTGGGCTCGAGAATGATCTGGGTTTGGGCCCGGATTCCAAATGGGTCTTAAGGCCCATCCGAAAATGTTCATTTAATGTAAAAATGCTTAAGGTAGCTAAACCCACTTCTAATAAAAGAATTAAAATATCTAATGATGAACAAACCTATTTATGGCACTTAAGGCTTGGTCATATTAATATAAAGAGGCTAGAGAGACTTTCAAATATTGGGCCGTTGAAACAACTCCAAGTGGGAACTCTACATGTTTTTGAATCCTGTATAGAAGGAAAAATGACCAAGTGATCTTAAACTGGAAAAGGATTCAGAGTCCCCGAATCTCTGCAACTAGTTCACTCTGACGTCTGCGGAGAAATGCGTGAAGCTGCGAGAAGCGGTTACGAATATTTTGTCACATTCACTGACGATTATTCCAGATATGGTTTCATTTACCTAATGCACATAAAATCTGAAAATTTTGATAAGTTTAAAGAATATTGTGTTTGTGCTGAGAACCAATTAGGTAAAACTATTAAGATCTTTCAATCGGATCGGGGAGGCGAGTTCTTAGATACATAGTTCACCGATTATATGCTGGAACATGGAATTATTTCGCAGCTGTCGGCTCTTGGTATCCCACAACAAAATGAGGTTACTGAAAAGAGAAATCGAACTTTATTAGACATTGTAAGATCCATGATTAGCTATTCTTCGCTTTCTACTACATTCTGGGGTTATGAATTAAAAACAGCCATGCCTATATTAAATTATGTTCCATCTAAATCTATATCCAAAACTTCTGAGGAAACGTGGAACAGAGCTAATACTGGTTTGCGCTATTACCGAGGATGGGTTGTCCCGCTCATGTCTTGAAAAAGAAATCGAGCAAGCTTGAACCAAGAACAAACTTATGTTTCTTTGTTGGTTATGCTGAAGGGACAAACAGTGGTACCTTTTGTGATCCTAGTGATAGGAAAACTTTTGTTCCTACTCATGCTACTTTTCTTGAAGATGATTATGTGAAAAATCATACACCTCGTAGTAAAATCATACTCGAGGAAAATGTTAGACCAATCCCGAAGACTAACGTCCAAGGGAATCCATCTCCACCTACAATTGTTGTGAGAGTGAGAGATGAAGAAGAAAACACAAACATCGGTCCAAGTGCTGCATTGCCTCGTCATAATGGGAGGGTCTCTGGAGAGCATTACCGATATCTAGGCTCTGAAGCAAACGTTGTTGCATTGGATGCGAATGACGACCCCGTATCATTTAATCATGCCATGGTCGACTTGGACAAAGAGAAATGGCTCGAGGCCATGAATCTTGAGATAGAGTCTATGTTGGCAGAGATGCCCACAAGAAGATTATTTATTTATATTTTGATGTAATATAAATCTCTCATGAGTAATTATTGTAATTTGCTGATTAAATTAATAAAAGTTCAAATGTTCATTCATTCCTTTTTCATTTGTTTGAAAATTTATGATATTTAATAGTCTTATAGTCTTTAATCAAACCTAACAATGTATGAAGAGACAAATATAGATTTGCGTGAACAAACTCTCCATGGTTTAGTTAAAATGAAATATTCACAATCTAAACATCAACGTGTTTGAATAGGTCTCGAGTTAAGAAAAATTATCAGTAATCATATTAATGGCAGAATATAAAATTTCTTTACAAGTAAAACAATTTTTACTAACCAATGCAAAGTGCATGATCATATATATATAAAAAATACTTGAATACTAACCTTTCTTTTGTTGCTTGATCTTGGAGTCCATTTTTGGATGAAGATCTTTCTCCTTGTCTTGCTGCCTTTTGTCTTTGGATTCTCGAGCAACCACGAAAGCTTCTACCACTAGAGTCTTCGAGCATTTGAAGAGTTTAGTGACTGGGCACTATTGACAATATGAACCAAGAATAATTATTGGATTATAAGCTTATTCTCTAGATCAAGTGAGGATTTAGGTGCCAAAATAAAAGAGTATTTTAGAGCGAGAGGAACATGGTCGGGTAAAAGAGAGAGAGCAAAACCAAAAACTTGTTTTTACATCTCTATGTGAGGCTCTATTTCTAGGAGAAGGAAATACAAGAAAGGGTAATTAGCCTTTCCTATTGTGTATTCATGACAAAATATTTGATTTCCTCCTCCCTTTCTCTTCTACATGGTCGGCAACCCTATGCCATAAGTCAGAGAAATTTGTTTCGTCACTTAGTACATTTGTTTCCTTCTCAAAGAAATTCATTTCCTCTTTTCTTTTGGGAAATTACCAATATGCAATAATGCACCAAATAAAATAAGATATCTCCCTCCCTTGATGTAAAGTGGCCGGCCATATGGGTGTCTACACACATATTTACTTCCTAATTTGTTCGTAACAAATTACGGAAACGTCCTCGTATTATTGCCCATACAATAACATGTGACAAGATTTAATTCACTAAGCATGAAAACCAATTTTCAGCCGTGTGACTTTAAATTAATTTGTGAGAAAATTCAAAATCTTATTTTGACATTTTACATCAACTATCCTTAAGGACGAAAATACCCTTTACCCCATTTTCGGAAAATATATCTAGTTCAACAATTGAACTTATTTTGACTTAGCTTCTAATTTAACAAACTCTACTCTAATGACTTGTGATAGTGACCTCATGGACACAAATGAACAAAGCTTTAACTAGTACACTTGGACTCAAAGTTCACAAACCTTTCCAAGTCTAGTTTTATGTCAAGTGACTTCACTAAAAAGTTGACACTGAAAATCTCTCGGTTCAAATGAATATATTTTTTACTAAAAAAACTACTTATTTGTGATGAGCGGATCCACTGAATATTATCGAGTGATTACCCTTCATGAATATCATCCATTAGATGAGATTTATAAAATTACCATTTTACCCTTCTAATTGTTATTTCCTCAATTCCTTTGTTACTTGTGAATAAGTTAGAAACAATGCACTGAGGAAGAGCTAACAAATCACATTTTTTCATCCAAATAAAGTCGCTACTTAATTTTGGATACCGCGCGGTTCATTTATCCACAATCCAAGTAATAAAGCATGATGTGATATACATTGCATCTCAACAATCTTGTACATGAATTCCATATGTATGAGAACTTCACAAAGCTGGTTCATGACATCTTCATAACTTAATACATCACCAATTAGCCTAGTGTAGATCACTTAGTGGATCTAGCATTTGACTTTTTTAAATTAGAATATTAAAGTTATGAAATGACATGTCTCATCTCAGTATTTAGGTAAGCACGATGCAAATCATACATAGTGACCTTGAGACATAAGAGGTAAATGATTTGTTCTTACATTGTCTCTAATGGTGAACTGGTCAATTTAGTATTTTCGGAAGATACAATGGAAGAACTATAGAGTTCCTAATTCTCTATGCCTCGTAACCAGACATCATAGATTCTTCCAACAATCATACTGGGATCAATAGGCCGTTGATCTTTAGATTGTTAATATTTCATTTTAACAAAACCATGAGGACTTTGTTCACGCAAATCTACATTTGTCTTTTCATACATTGTTAGATTTAATTAAGGACGATAAGACTATTGAATATCATAAATCTTCAAACAAACAAAAATGGATTGAATGAATGTTTCAATATTTCATAATTTAATCATTAAATTACAATAAGAACTAATGAGAGATTTATATCACATCGATATGTAAATAAATAATCTTCTTATGGGCATCTCTGCCAATAAACTCCCACTTGACTCAAAGAAGATGAGCATAGTCCTTCATGCCTAATTCGTCTCGATGTTGGTCAAAGACTTTATTGGATAGGGCCTTCACGAAAGGATCTTCCAGGTTGTCAACCGATGAGATCCTCTTCACCACCACGTCTCCGCGCTGCACGATCTCTCTAATCAAATGGTATTTCCTCTCAATATGCTCAGAGCGCTTATGGCTTCTAAGTTCCTTTGAGTTAGCAACAGCCCTACTATTATCACAATAAAGTGTCATGGACTCGTTTTCATTTGGAACGACTTTCAAATACTTGAGGAATTTTCTAAGCCATACAACGCTTTGGATGCTTCACAAGCAGCCACTTATTCTGCTTCCATGGTGGAGTCAGCTATGCAAAATATATTGATACTCCTCAAAACAACAAATCCACCATTCAGGATGAACACAGATCCTGAAGTGGATTTCCTGAAATCCCTATCCACCTAAAAGTTGGAATCGGTATACCGCGTCATAGTCAGGTCAGTACATGAATATGTAAGCATCAAGTTCCTAGTACTCTGAAGATACTTGAGAACATGCTTAACAGAAACTCAGTGCTCGAGTCCAGGATTTGATTGGAAATGGATAACTACTCCAACAGCGAAACATATATCCGGTCTAGTGCACAACATAGCATACATGAGACTTCCTACGGCTGAAGCATATGAAACCTTTTTGATGTCCTCAATCTCTTGTGCAGGCTTGGGAGACTAGTCCTTAGAGAGTGAGACTGCATGTCTAAAGGGGTATTGGCCCATCTTGGATTTTTGCATAGCAAAGAGATTCATCACCTTATTTATGTAAAATGCTTGGGAGAGCGACAAGGTCCGGTTTTTTCGATCTCAAAAGATCAGAATCCCCAGAATGTACGCAGCTTCCCCTAGATCCTTCATGCCAAATTGCTTAGCTAACCATATTTTAACCTCAGATATTTTACCTACATCATTACCAATGAGTAGTATATCATCGACATACAATACCAGAAACACAATCTTGCCCTCGTGTATCAACTTATAAACATAAGGTTCATCTATTGACTGTTCAAAACCGAAGCTTTTTACAGTTTCATCGAATCTAATAGTCAATGATCTAGATGCTTTCTTTAATCCATAAATGGATTTAAGAAATTTACAAACCTTGGTCTCTTGTTCACCTTCCACGAAATCGTCTGGTTGAGCCATGAAAATGCGTTCGTCAAGATTGCCATTTAGAAAGGCAGTCTTGACATCCATTTCCCAGATCTCGTAATCGAGAGCGGCAACTATGGATAGATGTATACAGATGGATATAAGCATTGCGATAGACGAGAAGGTTTCTTCATAATCGATATGTTCTCTTTGGGTGTAACCCTTAGCCCTTAGTCACGCTTTTAACGTCTCTATGTTCCCATCCGGACCCTTTTTCTTCTTATAGATCCACTTACACCCTACGGGTTAAACCCCTTCAGGTAGGTCTACAAGTTTCCAGACTTCGTTGACATGCATCGAATGCATCTCAACTTTCATGGCGTCAAGCAAAAGGTTTGACTCAGAACCAGCCATTGCTTGGCTGTAGGAAACAGGGTAATCCATGACAGCGACAACTACGAGAGCATTGCTATAAGACATGTACCTGTCTGGATTTTCAGAAACCCTCCCACTACGTCGAAGTACTACTTGACGAGGTTCTGCATTGTTAGGTTGCGTTTCAGTTGGGGTAAGAACAGTTCTTACAGGCCTCGTAACCAGACATCATAAATTCTTCCAACAATCATATTAGGATCAATAGTCCAATGATCTTTAGATTGTGAATATTTCATTTTAACCAAATCATGAAGAGCTTGTTCACGCAAATCTACATTTGTCTCTTCATACATTGTTAGGTTTGATTAAGGACTATAAGACTATTGAATATCATAAATCTTCGAACAAACGTAAAAGGAATGAATGAACGTTTCAACCTTTATTAATTTAATCAGCAAATTACAATAAGAACTTATGAAAGATTTATATTACATCAATATTTAAATAAATAATGTTCTTGTGGGCATCTCTGCCAACAGAGAAATCATATATTCTTCCAACAATCATACTAGGATCAATAGTCCAATGATATTTAGATTGCGAATATTTCATTTTAACCGAACCATGAAGAGTTTGTTCACGCAAATCTACATTTGTCTTTTCATACATTGTTAGGTTTGATTAAGGACTATAAGACTATTAAATATCATAAATCTTCAAACAAACGAAAAAAATGCATGAACGTTTCAACTTTTATTAATTTAATCAGAAAATTATAATAAGGACTCATGAGAGATTTATATTACATCAATGTGTAATTAAATAATCTTCTTGTGGGCATCTCTGCCGACAAACTCCCACTTGACTCAAAGAAGATGAGTATAGTCCTACATGGCTAATCTCTCTCGATGTTGGTCGAAAACCTTATTGGATAGGGCCTTGGTGAAAGGATCTGTCAGGTTGTCAACCAATGAGATCCTCTTCACCACCAAGTGTAATATATCATCGACATATAATACCCATTTGTAGCTCAAATTGTTGGGCATAATTATTATTTAAAGTTTATTGATAATGGAATTCGAATTTCTTTTTCCAATTCCTTTGTTACTGATACTTGTATGAAGAATGGTTTATATTATCTTTATCCTATACAACCTTTTTTGTTAGACACTGAAATATATAATGATCTAGTTAGGGAACCAAAGAGGATCAAAACTAATGATTCCTCTAATCTAATAAAATCAACACATCTTTGGAACTTTAGACGTGGTCATAATAGTTTAGATAGGATTAAAGGACTTGTGAGGGATGGTCCACTCAAAACCTTTGCAAGGAAAAATGACCAAGCGACCTTTCTCTGATAAAGGTCAAAGAGTCACTTTACTTGAATTAATACAATCAGATGTGTATACAAGTACTCAAAGAAAGTTGTTGTGTTCTTAGTTTTTTATGTAGACAATGTACTCCTTATATGAAGTGATATCGAATTAATGTCTTACATAAAGAATTGGCTGGCAAAGCAATTCCAAATAAAGGATTTGGGGAATGCTGCTTTTGTTCTTGTATTCCAGTGTTGGAAATTATTTAATGATTTAAATAATATTATCATATAACACATTTATATGTGCCGGAAATATATAATAAGATCTAAAATAAATTAAAACTCATTTTAATAAATTAATAACCTAGGCATTAAAAATCACTAACATGATAATCAACTATTTATTCTAAAGATGTTAACAAATTGAATAAAACAATTTAACAACTTATAAACGCATTTATGAATATTAATCGCACTTTTAATTCGTTAAATGAAATTTACATGTGAGGTTGTAAACAACCTTGTGCGTTGCTAGCTAACGCCAGAGTGCCTCGTCAAATTTCTGAAATCTGCTTGGCCAGATTGAAGGCTCTGAGCCGCCGGATTGGACTCTGGCTGACCGGCAGGAATTGGCCTCCGAGCCTCTGGGTTCTTGCGAGTCGTTGGAGCTCCGAGACATGTGCACCAGAGTAGATATGGACTAGGGCTAGGTGCCGGTGAAGTGGCTCGACCTGGATCATCTTCAAGCTCTTGTGGTGGCTTAGGCACGCGTGGGACCCGACAGGTGTCCTGTCCGGCGAGTCAGTCCGGCCGGCAGGAAGGCAGAAACGTGCCTCGTTGCGTCTCGCTCGATTTATTCTCTATCCGAGTGAAACCTTGCAGGTATAATGTCACTCAAATACCAAGAGAAGAGTCAATGATAATTCTCTCGGGTTTTTGGGAGATTTAGAGGGTGGGCTATTCAATTTAACAACGAAGAACACTCGGGATCAGTCAAGAACGTTCGCGAGATCAATAAAATATTTCTTGATCTCTCTCTCTCTCTCTCTCTCTCTCTCTAACTCTCTCGGCCAACACACAAAATACTTGGGATGGACTTGGCCGAGTGATATGATTAAGGTTAGGGAATTAGGGTTTCGGAAAAGCCATTTGAATAGAGAGAGAATGAGTTTTTCTTAGGTCAAACCCATTAGTCAAACTTAAGCCCGTTGTTTCTTTAAATTAATTTAAAAAATTAATCCATTGACCTAATTCATTAATCTTGGCTGAGTATCCTTCAATATTTTCCAAAGAATATATTTTATTTATTTCTAAAATAATATTTAATTACTTTGGAATATCTAATTTATTTAATGACAAATCATTAATTATTTTCATACTTTTCAAAGTAGTACGAAACGAAAAAATATATATTTTAATCTTTTATTTATTTGAATCATCCAAATTTGTTATTATTCATATAATAACATAATATGATTCATCAAATAAATGTAATAATAAATAACTAATTATTTATTCCATTACTTAGAAAATCATTCTCTTAGTGTAAATCACAATAAATCTGATTCGAGAATATATCATTGAGACCTAATGGACCCACATGAACAAACTTTTATAATAAAGATCGGACTCAAAAGTTCATAAACCTTTTCCGTCTTATAAGTCTTAATATAAGTCGATTCCACTGAAGGACTAATATTAAAACTCTCTAAGTTCATATGCATTTATTTTCTGTTTGATGTGACAAAAAATTATTCACACGATCCACGAAGTATTTTATGATATTACCCTTCATGTGTATTAATAAATCAAAGGAATGTAATATTACCGTTTTACCCCCCAGTTATTATTTCACTAACTCTATTCTTATTTGTGAATGAGAAAAACATAGAGTGAGATCTCATTACATGTCACATGTTTTAATCAAAGAATGTTATATTTGATGAATACCAGTCATGGTTTATTCATTCACACTCTCATAACAAAGTATAGTGTGATACTAATGTATTAGCATTGTTTCAACATGAATTATGTATCTGTGAATCACACAGCCCAATATGACAGTGTTATGACACCAACCGCCGAGTCAGATGCAACTTCAATTTAGCCATTGTCCATTGACAAATCAAATGTCGTAAGGTGTCACATCAATTATGCATTCATTTCAGGATTAAGGTAAGTACCAATATACCCCTCGTATGTGATCTTGAAGTTTTGAGAGATTAAACGGTTTTATCTCGAGCTTCAGAGTATCACATGTCGTGTTTAATATATTCTGTAAGATATCAAGAATGAAACACAGACTCACGACTCTCTATAGCACAAGATAAGATATCCTGATTCATTCAAACAATCATTACTCTGATTCGATTGCCCTATCGATCTTTAGATTGTGAACTAATGTTTAAACTAGTCACAAGGGGCTATCTTGTCAAGTCTGTACTTAGCACCCCTTTCGCCGATGACAGTTTCAGAGCGTAGCAAACATACATAAACACAATCTTAAATGAAGAAAGAATATTTAATTTTATTTAATGTTTCAGCAAAAATCAAATACAAAGTATTTATAATGTCTTAAATATCCTTTGTGGGCACCAATCCCAACATCCAGATCATTCGTGACAGGAAGAACAAATTACTATCTCTGTCTTAATGTACTTATATTGATAAGGTACTTGCTCGCTTCTCAATGAGTAATACTCATAGCGCATTGTTACCAATGCACACGGGTTACCCCTGTCAAAAGAGCAGTGTCCTAGGACACCTCAAGAAGTGAAGGATATGAGTCGAGTTCCATATACTTCAACAGTTTGGAAGAACAAATTACTAGCTCTGTCTCAATGTACTTATATTGATAAGGTACTTGCTCGCTTCTCAATGAGGAATGCTCATAGCGCATTGTTACCAATGTACACGGGGTTACCCCTGTCAAAAGTGCAGTGTACTAAGACACCTCAAGAAGTGAAGGATATGAGTATGCTTTAGCAGTTGGGAGTCTAATGTATGCCATGTTGTGTACAAGACCCGACATATGCTATAAAGTGGGAGTGGTTAGTAGATACCAGTCAAACCCCGGTTAAGAACATTGGATAGCTGTTAAGCACATCATCAAATATCTTAAGAGAACTAGGGATATGATGCTTGTGTACACAAGTAAAGACTTGGTGATACAAGGATAAACTGATTCTGATTTTCAGGCAGACCGTAACTTATTAAAGTCTACGTCCGGTTCAGTGTTCACTCTCAATGGAGAAGCGCTTTTCTGGAGAAGCGTAAAATAATCTAGTATTGCAGACTCTACTATGGAAGCTGAATATATTGCAGTTTCCGAGGCAGCCAAAGAGGCTGTTTGGCTTAAAAATTTCTAAGCCAAACTAGAGGTAGTTCCTAACATGAACGAGCCCTTGCAACTCCACTATGACAACACTGGCGCGATTGCAAACTCGAAGGAACCTCGAATCCATAAGAGAGGATAGCATATAGAGTGAAAGTACCACCTGATTAGAGAGATAGTTCAAAGAGGAGACGTGGCAGCCATGAAGATCTCGACGTTGGACAACATCGTTGATCCAATGACGAAATAACTTTCCAAACGTGTGTTCGTGAAACACATAGAGGGAATGAGCCTTAGAAATCTGCCATATCTTCTTTAGGTCAAAGTGGAAGATTGTTAGGAATTCTTGCCCCATTTAGAAGATACTTATGTAAATTCTCGTTGATATTATTAATAAAATAAAGTTTGACATTTATGATTATTTGAATTAAAATGGTTATTTTTTATATAATAAGATTTATAGAACATTCATCATCACATAGCCTCTGTATCAAACTGAGTAACGTGTTGGGCACCTGTATTCGGGCGGTGTGCTAAAACTAGGTCAATGACTGATATACGCCTGGGAAGTTATATCGAAAGTCATATATGTGGAACACATGAGTGAAGGCTGATCACTATGTGGGAGTATTGGGGTAGATGTGTCGTTTAAGGACCATTACAACGCACTAATCAATGCCACTATGATGATCATAGCGAGACTTGATTTTAATACTGAAGTTGTCATGGACACTGAATCATGTCTCTGAACTCTTTAACTCATTCGCTAAAAGGTTATTCATGTTAATCACAACTTATGTCTTGGAAGTCTTCCCCTGGAAGTCTTATCAGAGCATGATTCATGTGGGAAGTGATTTACAGATACAGAATGCAGCCTCCCTGAAAGGAGGTCAATGTTCACTCACCTAAGGGTTGATTCCAGAACCGATAGATTGCTAGCACTTTCGAAGTAACTTAACGTTCGAGAGAATCTTTCGATGGGGAAGCAACAATGGTTAGGGCTTATATGTATCAAGAGAAGTATAACAAAATTAATTAACTTCTCTTGACACGGGTCGAATCTGGAGGATCTTCATCACGAATTGACTATATTAGTGGACACTCGTCACGATGCGTAAATTTAATTCTAGTAAGAAAGAATGGTTCAATCTTTGATTACACTGTGGAGTATTGATAAAGACTAGACAAATCGATGGCAAAGAGATAGGATTATATCGTCTTTTTCGTCAGGTTCATTAAGTTTCTACTACTAGGTCCATAATCCCTGATTCGGCTCTGATAGTGATTGACTACATTAATTCTTGAAGACGGGTATTCACAAAATTAAATAAATGTTTATAGCATAATTGTTTAATTATTGTTGGATCAATTAAATAAATAATTAATTAGATTTTTGGGTTGGGAATTTCGAACTGGGATTGGCCTAAGGAGTTGGCCGAAAATCCCCTAGGGATATGACCTTGGGATTTGCCGAACTTCCTCCTCCATATTCTCCTTGGATTTCTCTCTTAGGTGAGAAATTCTCAACCATAGATATTGATCTGATGGATGATAGAGAGTTTAGATTCACCGCTGAGATCTAATGGCCCAAATTAAATCCAAAGGAGAGAATATCTCTAGAAGGAGAGAATATCTCAACAGAAAGGAAATAAAATCTCTTAGGGGTTATCTCCCTACCAATCCTATAAATAAGAATAAATTTGGAGAAGGAAATTCATTCCATTCTACACAGAATAAACGGCCAATATCGTATCTAGGCTTGGATTAATTATTCCTTCCCATATTCCTAAGAATTCCTAATTCCAATCCTAAATAATAGATGCGAGATCCCGAAATAATCTGGTTTCGAGATCTAAGTGAGATATCGATTGTGTCCACTCATATTTCTTATTTGTCTCAGAGATTATGTTTCGAAATACTACAGTGTCATCCTCGGGTACTAAATTAGAGGAAGGAGTTGTGAAAGATTGAAGATCGAGCATCGGATTGGAGTGTTTGGTAGCTGAGCCAAAATCCATGTGATTTTACTAATTGCCTCTTCTATTTATTGGTTGTTGAATTGCTTTCGTAATTGAATTAAATTAATAAATCTTGATCTTGTTTAGTAATCATTATTATTAATTGGCTAATGTGACCGCAATTAATGATATTCCGCATTTAATATGGTTGCTAAGGTGCATCAATCACCAACAAAAAAGAGATCTAACACAGTTCCTTCAGAAATTGTAGATACGTTGCGTAAGAATCGTGATGTTGAGTTTCTCGACTCTTTGTCTTAGGATTTGTCAGTTTTATTTTTTGATGGGCGACTAAGAAGACTCAATATGCACTTGTTGATTGGCGGTCTGGACAAATTTCCCAGTCAGCGTCAACAAAGCTCGTTAGATGAAGAGATTTGTGCTGGTCGAAGTGTGACACCATGATAGATTGACCTCTTGAGATATTTGAGGACTCTCTTGTAGGCCATCCAGTGAAGAGAGGTCGAAGACTGTAGGAAGTGGATCAGCTTATTTACTGTGCGAGCTAGATCAAGCTAGGTTATTGTCGCATATTAAAGAGCTACCACTGTACTTTTGTACATGAAATGTTCATCAATTGGTTCTCCACCTTTAGCAAACAAAACTTGACCAGGAGCAGGTTGAGTTGTTGATCGTTTAACCCTTATCATGTTTAACTTGTGCATCAATTCACCAATATACTTTTCCTGAGACTAATGCATTTTTATTCACTAGGACAAAAAAGATCTTTAGAAGCGACAAATTCGCTTCTAATGTTTCGTTTCTAAAGTTCAGTCGCTTATAAATATTAGAAGCGATAACTTAAGAAGCGACTAGTCATATCTATAGTCGCTTCTTAAAGTAAATAAAGATACAAAAAAACCTTCGAAAATATGGTAATTTGGGCATTAGAAGCGACTTTTTGACCATTAGAAGTGACAAGTCGCTTCTAATGGTCAAAAGGCCCAAAAAATAAATTTATTTAATTTTTTATATATTAATTAAAATTATGATTAAATATTATTATTAATTAACAAATTTAATTACAAAAATTAACTAAATAAAACTAAAATATATTAATAAACTTATTAGAAACGATTATCAATACTGTTTAAACATATTTTCTACGATTAAGTGAGTACACGTCCTTGCTTTTATCAATAAAAACGTTCATTTTGGATTCCACATTTCATTTGAAGAGTAGTGCACACGTATATAGTCAATCTGTACAACGAACGAATCGCTCTTCGCGAGAACTTCGACCCAACTTCGAGAGTATCCAAAACCGACATACGAAACTCCCTCATCGACTCAAGAACGACCGCAGCTTTTCATTCCTTCCTGGTTGAGCTCATTATGAACTTTTCTTCCTCAATTTTTAATCCTTCGATGAACTCGATTTTACGTTCGACGAGCCCGAATTCCACGTTCGTCGAGGCGTCTGGAACGTGCCTTCTCTCTCCACGCCCTTCGCGAGTTCTTCTGCCTCTTCATGCAACCCTTTACGTTCATCATAATGTTGTTGCTTGCCTATGTTTTCAAATATGATTCAAAAAGAACAGGTTGCTTTAAAACAATTTATAATCATCAGAGAAAAGCGTCTCGGAGAAAAGCAAACATGGTTCACGCATTTTACCGTGTAATAAAGCATCAAATGCAAACCTGCAATCCTACTTACTAACTTAGTTTTGTAACATCTCCTCGAGTAATCCCTCTTATTTGTAAACACATAAAGTTCTCATCACAAGAAAACTGCAGTGATCAAGCAATTATCTCCCATAAAATTTTAATAGCTTTAATTTCCATAACAAAGCTTCTTTCTCCAACAAAGTCTTATCATATGCAGTGATCAAGCAACTATCACCGCAATGAATAGAAGAAACAAAACAAGTGATTGACTATTCACGAGCAGCCAAAAAATCAGAGTCGTTTCTAAATCCCAAAAATATTGAAAAATTGGAGGAAAAAAAACGAGCCAAAGATTTTGGCATTTAGAAGGGACTAATCGCTTCTAATTTGTCGACTCAGGTTTTTAGAAGCGATTAGTTGCTTCTAAAAGTAAAAAAAATTATTTTTTAAAGAAATTGGGGTAAATGCGTTAGAAGCGACTAGCGCTTCTAGTAGTAAAATGTCGCTTCTAATTAGAAGCGACTAGTTAGTTCTAAAGATAGGCGACACTTCTAAAAGTCATTTTTATAATAGTGATTGTTAAATCTCCATAAGTTTGAATACTAAAAAAATAATGTAGAGAGCTTAGTTGTTTCAAGAAAAACTTAGCATGTAAGTCAAGTGTCAGCTTTGCAATTGCGCTGTCATTATTTCATGTGACCAATATATCATCCATACGAACTAGGAGTAAGATAGAAAACTTATCCTTGTCATATATGAATAACAAGATATATGATTTTTCCTCCATGAATCCTCATTGAGTGAGTGATGCTCGAAGTCTTTCAAACTAGGTATGTGGCGCTTGTTTCAATTCATAGAATGACTTGTGTAGTTTGCATATGTGTTTAGGCCTAGTTGCATCATTGATCCCATCCGGATGAGCCATGTGCAAATCCTCAGTCAAAACTCCATTAAGAAAGCATTACTGACATCTAGTTGTTTGATATTCTAGCCTCTGAAAACTGCTAGTGTGAGGACTAATTTGATTATGCAAGGCTTGACAACACGACTGTATGTTAAGTCCCCTCAAGGTTGCCGAGAATAGCCCTTGGCCATAACTCGCACCTTGTAACTTTAAATGTTCCCATCTAAGAAGTATTTGACTTTAAGTACCCATATGTTTCCAATGATGTTGTGGTTTACTGGAGATGGGACCAGTGAGTTTGGTTTCATTTTGAAACAGTGCCATTAACTCAGATTTCATTGCATTGTTCTCGTTCTTGTCCTATAGTGAGTCAATCTAAGTGGGTGAGGCAAGTTAATTTGGTATTTTCAGGGTTGGACTTTGTGGTATGATGTTTGTGGTTGTATTTATGGTGTCTGCCTTATCAGGTGGCTTTATTCAGGCTTACTGACTAGTTGACTTATCTACTGTATATGGGGTCAGAGTTATGATTTTTGATGTTGGTTGGTGTTTAGGATCAAGTTTTGCAATTGCGACGATCGATAACCTGTCGATGATCCAAAAAATTGGAATTACGGTAGCCGACGAGAATTGTGACGAATATAATGTGGAAAGTTTATAAATATTACGATAAAATTTTGGTGGTTGACAAAAATTGCAATAAAATACGAAAATTGCAAAGAAAATTGCGAACATTAAAATTTATGCAGACAAATATGTAGTTTTAAATTAAGATAAATTTCATTATATTTTATATATTTTTAAACACAAAATAAAATTTTAATTCTACATTAATTGCACATAATTAAAACATTATTTATCAGCCCAAATAAATAGCCCACTTAAATAAAGGCCACTAAAATAAAATATTATCTTAACAACTCTTGCTCTTATTCTCTTTCTCTCCCACCTAACTAGTCAATCTATTGTAAGTTACAATAGCTATTTTTTTTTCTTTATCTATCTCACATCTTAAGCTTTTGCTTGTCTTTCCTTTTTTTTTCTTCTTTATATCATATTTCACCATAAACAACTTGATTAAACCTCAAAAAGTTGTTCTTATTTTTATTTGATTTAAAGTCTCAATATTTTCAGATTCGATCAATAAAATTTTGGCAACCAGATTTGAGATTAACGACAAAGTTGCACCAATGTGACAAAAATAATGTTGTTTTCTAAACCATTCGAGCAAACACTTATTCGTTGGTTGGGTATTGCACCAAATAATGGTGAAATGAAACCAAACGAAACGACCACGACACGACTTCGACGCCATGACTTCGCAATTCCGACAAAAGATTTCCCTGAAACGAATAAATGCAAAAAAAATTAACTTCCTCTATTGAGCGCAAGTTCGGCATAATTTTTATGTCATGCCCCAAAATTTAAATCCTTGTATAGCAGATACTAGAAGGGCTAATTTGTGGTTCATGTTGGCTTTAAATATTTTATGTACGGAACAATTAAAAATAGCTAAATTCAGCCTCATAAATGTAGCATTGCGAGTAATATAAACTTTGCGTTTACTTTGTAAATACTTGTATCCTTGATGAGATAGATTATAACCCCAAAAAAGAAGCTTAGCTGACCTACATTCCATCTTGTCATGGTTGTATGTATGAGGTGTGAATACACACTATTATTGGCATAGATGTCCACAAGAAAATTGTTTATTTACATATTGATGTTATATATAAGTCTTTATAAAGTTATTATTGTAATTTGCTGATTAAATTAATAAAAGTTGAAACGTTCATTCTTTCCTTTTTAGTTTGATTAAAGATTTATGATATTCAATAGTCGTATAGCCCTTAATCAAACCTAACAATGTATGAAGAGACAAATGTAGATTTGCGTGAACAAACTCTTCATGGTTTGACTAAAACGATATATTCGCAATCTAAAGATCAACGGACTATTGATCCCAGTATGATTGTTGGAAGAATCTATGATGTCTAGTTACGAGGCATAGAGAGTTAGGAATTCTATAGGTCTTCCAATGTATCTTTCGAAGATACTGATTTGTCCAGTGCACCTTTTGAGAAAATAGAAGAACAATCTATTAAACATCTTCTATCTCAAGGTCACTATGTATGAATTGCATCATGCTTACCTAAATCTTGAAATGAGACATGTCATTTCATAGCATTAATACTCTCATTTCAGAAATTCAAATTCTAGATCCATTATGTGATCTAGACTAGGCCAATTGGTGAGATATAAAGTTACGAAGATATAAAGTCAAATTCTAGATCCATTATGGAATTCATGTACGAGATTGCTGAGATGCAATATATATCATCTCATGCTATATTACTTGGATTATGGATAAATGAACTGCGCAATATCCAAAATTAAGTAGCGACTTTATTTGGATGAAACAATGTGACTTGTTAGCTCCTCGTTAATACATTGTTTCTAACTTATTCACAACAACTAGACGGGTAAAATGGTAATTTTATAAATCCCAACTAGTTGATGAAACTCATGAAGGGTAAACATAGATAACATTCAATGGATCCGCTCAATATAATTAAGTTGAATTTGAGTAGAAAATAAATTCATTTGAACCGAGAGATTCTCAGTGTCAACTCTTTAGTGGAGTCAGTTGTCATTGAACTAATACTCGGAAAAGGTTTGTGAACTTTTGAGTCCGAGTATAGAAGCTCAAGCTTTGTTCATTTGGATCCATAAGGTCACTATTACAGGTCATTAGTGTAGGATTGTTAAACTAGAAGCTAAGTCAAAATAAGTTCAAATGTTGAACTAGATTTCTTCTCGGAAAATGTCTAAAGGGTATTTTTTCCACATGGACATAAAATAATGTGAATGTCAAAATGAGGTTTTAAATATTATCACATGATGAAAATATAAATTATTTTCTAAAGCCGAAAAGTCGTTTAAGGCATTATGAAATTAATTTCGTTATTTGTGCAATTATAATTCTACAATGAGTATTTTAAGAATTGTCTTAAAAAAAATAAGGAAGTATCCAGATGCCCATTCCCTGGCTATGGAATTCGGCCAACTTGCATCAAAGAGGAGAGTTTTATTTCCCTTTAATTATAAAGATAATTAACCAAAAGGAAAAGAGGAAATAAATTCCTTGAGAAGGAAATAAATAAGCTAAGTTAGGAAACAAATTTTCTCCTTGCTTGAGGTGTATGGCCGGCCATATTAGAAGAGAAAGGGGAAGGGAAAATCAAATATTGTGTCATGAATATATTATTCTTTCATGAATGAACAATTGACCTTTATAGATTTTTCATTCCCCTATAAATAGAGCCTCACATAGAGATGTGAAAACAAGTTTTTTTTCAAAGCTTCATTCTTGCTCTCTCTCTCATTGTGGCCGACCCATTTCCTCTCTCTCTCTCTCTCTCAAAATACTTCTTTTATTTTGGAACCTAAGTCCTCATTATACTTAGGCTAAATTAGCTCTTTAGCTCATAGATTTGTTCTTGAGTTATTGTGTTTAATTGTGCCCACACACAAATCCTTCTAAACCTCTATAGACTCTTGTAATAGAAACCTTAGGTTTCTCAAGTTCAAGACTAGACGTGAAGGAATCAAGCCAAAGAAGAAGACTCACCTTTCCCAAGACGCTTCAAGTTTTAAGATCCAAGAAAGGTTAGTATTCAAGTAGATTAAACAATGTTTTTAATTTATAACATGTATATGCACTTTAACTAGTAAAAAAATATTTTATATTCCGCCATTAATATGATTAATGATAAATTTTTCCTAACCGTAGACTTATTCCAACAACTATAACCAAAGACCTTAAGAAATATGTGATCAGGCAGCCGATTGTACATGATCTGAAAAAGGAGGTTGTGCATCTAGCACATGTTTTGGTAGATTGTTGATGAAAAATATTGATCAAGAGTATGAATCCCACCGTAGCGAAGCAATAACTTTTCTTAAGTGTAGAAAGCCCCGGTTTAACAATGTGCCGATTTTTTTTCTCTGCCTTTCCATTTTGTGCATCGACATGTTTGCAAGGGTGTCAAATTCATATTCCTTGATCGACAAGGAATGATGCACATATCATGTATTCACCACTCCGGTCGCAATGTATTCCATTGAAATGAGCCTTTAAAGACTTCTCCACAAATTTCTAGAATGTTTTGAACACTGACAATGCTTCTGACTTTAGTCTGAGTGGGTAGATTCATGTAAATCTTTCGAAGTCATCCAAAAAGTAAATGTAATATTTAAATATTTACAGTGAGCGAATTGGATGAGTTGTCATTGTTACATAATTACTAAATGGTAGTGTAGGAATATTTCCACTTTGATAAGTTAAGAAGAAATCAGACTCATTTCTTTGAACATGAGATATTGCATTCATTCCATACAACAAGATCAAATGCATGAGGAAGCCTTCTATGACATAGACTATAGCCTATAAGTCAAAGGATACACGTTTTGTCATGATCGTCAACTCCACTAGTAATTTACGCGCTTTCACTTATCTACATAATCAATGGTCATTAAATTATCAGGCAATTGACGTAGTAAGTGGGAGTCTAACTAAAGAATATACACAATTAATTTTATATGATGTGCAAAAAAATACATAGGGATGCATAATTAGTTCTAGTTTCAATGAAAAATGTATGTGTTACCACATTCATCTAATCACTTATTGTTCCAGAAGGTTGTCCAACATTTTTGGACTGCCACTACCCGTGGAACAACGACAAACCAGCTTTAGACCTCGAGAAACGGTCTTTCAACTACTTAGTATTTTAAAAATGTTTGGGATCCACTAGTGGTGCCGTCTCCATCTAGGCGCCAACGCTACGTGCTTACGGGAAAGAAAAATGGGTTTGAGAGAGCGATCACCGGAGCGGTACGCTTACGTGTGACACCTGCTAAACTGGAGTATTCGGCGCCATCAGGACGAGCTTGGTCCTAAAACGAGCCATGGCATCGTGGGTACCACCGACATAGATCATTAATGTTTGCGCATTCTGTCACACGCATAACATACTCTTATTATATTTTACAAGAGATCATCTCGGGTTAAATCCCAAATTATTAGAATGCCCACAATTAATTGCTCGTTAGTATTTTATGGTAAAGGCTTGGGATGTGACTTCCAGCACTTCCACTCCTGACTCGAATCCAAGAATAAACTTATGATCTATTCTCTCTACCGGGTCAAACTATTGAATAGCTACATCATATATAATGGCTGGGTTCTAACAACTCTATGTTTGAACCTATCGGGAATAACCCAAACTACGTTTTCAACAAAAGGGTGGAGGAAGTCTTATCTTTATTCATTATTGCAATTTAAGGCTTTCATCTAGTCCTATTTATTAACAAGTACGATGCACATAAAAAAGGTTATTCTCTTGATAAGTACATAACTTTAGTCTCTGCACTTACCTGAACTAGGTCGGCATAAAGTTTAATGATTCCCGTAGATATCTTAGATTTCACATTTTTCGAGACACTTGACACTTTGTCAAATGTTGAAAAAACTAGAATCCGAAGTTGAAAGCCCGTTAGCTACGAGATTCAAAATTATTGAAGGCTATAGCATTCTGCTGACGGAACTAATTCAAATCGATCCAGGTTTCTAAAATTGATTTTATAGTATTTCAGTTATTAATTTTAGAACGATTAATTCATTTGAGACCTGTATTTTATTCCTTAAATTTATTACGTATTATTTGCGATAAAAAACCAAGCTTTTTTTTTTCTAGTATATGTAGGATTGAAACATTACCATTTTCCACCATGAATTTCTCTATTCCCTTGTAGCTTGAACTGACTTGCAGATTCACAACCTCCAAGATCACATGATTCGTTGCTTCTTAATTTGCATACTAAGAGAGATCGTACAAAGTTTATGGACCAGCAAAAAAAGTTGGCATGTCTTTGGAACTTGAATGATTGGCTGTAGTTTGTGCAGCTTCTTGGTGAATGTATTGTGGTGATGGTTGTGCCTTGCAATTCTCATCAAGCTTGTGCCAGCATGTTGATGCTATGTGAACACGTTTGTCGCAGGTTTGACCTTCTTTGTCCATGTCTGCCGCAAGAGCATCCTCTTCCATGTGAATCAACATAATTCACCATCACACTATAAGTATAGCTTTCTGTCTTCTCCATTCATTTGATCAATTCTTGTTTTATATGCCAAAGTCATGGCTAACAATGTTGGAATAGGTCTAAGGTTAACAAAAAATTATCATTAACACATCAATGGCGGAGTATAAAAATTTCTTTAATAGTAAAATAATTTTTTACTAACCTAGACAAAGCACATGAACATATATATATATATATATATATATTTAAAAACATTATTTAAATACTTGAATACTAACATTTCTCTTGTTGCTCGATCTTGGAGTCCCTTCTTGGATGAAGATCCTTCTCCTTGCCTCGCTGCCTTTCGTCTTTGCATTCTCGAGCAACCATGAAAGTTTCTACCACTAGAGTCTTCGAGCGTTTGAAGAGTTTAGTGAGTGGGCACTATTACACAATATGAACCAAGAACAATTCTTCGATCATAAGCTAATTCTCTAGATCAAGTGAGGATCTATGTGCCAAAATAAAAGAGTATTTTAGAGAGATAAGGAGAGAAGTGGTCGGCTAGAAGAGAGAGAGAGAGCAAGACCAAAAGCTAATTTTCACATCTCTACGCGAGACTCTATTTATAGGAGAATGAAATACAAGAAAGGGTAATTAACCTCTCCTATTGTGTATTCATGACACAATATTTAATTTCCTCCTCCCTTTCTCTTCTAAATGGCCGGCCAACATATGTCATAAGTGAGGGGAATTTGTTTCCTCACTTAGCACATTTGTTTCCTTCTCAAAAAAATTCCTCTTTTCTTTTGGGCAATTACCAATATGCAATAATGCACCAAATAAAAGAACATATTTCTCTCCATCCTTTGATGTAAAGTGGTTGGCATGTGGGTCTCTAAACACACATAATTACTTCCGTAATTTGATCTCTCCCTCTCTTGATGTAAAGTGGCCGGCCATATGGGTGTCTCCACACATATTTACTTCCTAATTTGTTCATAACAAATTACAGAAAAATCCTCGCATTATTGTCCATACAATAATATATCACAAAATTTAATTCAGCCGTGTGACTTTAAATTAATCTGTGAGAAAATTCAAAATCTTATTTTGACATTTTACATCAATTATCCTCAAGGAAGAAATACTCTATAGATCATTTTTGGAAAATACGTCTAGTTCAACAATTGAACTTATTTTGACTTAGCTTCTAGTTTAACAAACTCTACTCTAATGACTTGTGATAGTGACCTCATGGACCCAAATGAACAAAGCTTTAACTAGGACTCTTGGACTCAAAGTTCACAAACATTTCTAAGTCTAGTTTAATGTCAACTAACTCCACTAAAGAGTTGACACTGAAAATCTCTCGATTCAAATTAATATATTTTCTACTAAAAAATCTACTTATTTGTGATGAGTTGATCCACTGAATATTATCGAATGATTACCCTTCATGAATATCATCAACTAGATGAGATTTATAAAATTACTATTTTACCCTTCTAGTTGTTATTTCCTTAACTCCTTAGTTACTGTGAATAAGTTAGAAACAATGTATTGACGAGGAGCTAACGAGTCACATTGTTTCATCCAAATAAAATCGCTACTTAAATTTGGATACCACACAGTTCATTTATTCACAATCCAAGTAATAAAGCATGAGGTGATACACATTGCATTTCAGCAATCTTGTACATGAACTCCATATCTACAAGAACTTCACAAGCTATACTCATGTCAACTTCACAATCCAATATATCACCAATAGACCGCATCTAGTTCACAAACTTGGATCTAGAGTGTAGCTTTCTCAAATGAATATATTGAAGTCATGTAATGACATGTCTCATTTCATTATTAAGGTAAGCACGATGCAATTCATACATGGAACCTCTAGACAGAAGAAGAGGTTAAATGGTTTATTCTTACATTGTCTCTAAAGGTGCACTGGTCAATTCATTATCTTTGAAAGATACACTGGAAGAACTATAGAGTTCCTAACTCTTTATGCCTCGTAACCAGATATCATAGATTCTTCCAAAAATCATACTAGGATCAATAGTTCGTTGATGTTTAGATTGTGAATATTTCATTTTAACCAAACCATGAAGAGTTTGTACACGCAAATCTATATTTGTCTCTTCATACATTTTTAGGTTTGATTAAGGACTATAAGACTATTGAATATCATAAATCTTCAAACAAACAAAAAAGAAATGGATGAACGTTTTAACTTTTATTATTTAATCTACAAATTACAATAAGGACTCATGAGAGATTTATATTACATCGATATGTAAATAAATAATCTTGTTGTTGTCATCTCTGCCATCAAACACTTCCTCGAACAATAGATCAGTATCGTAGATCTTAAGGTTTCTAAAATTATTATTTCCCATAGCCACTAAGATGTCATATCAATCAGGAATCCCATAAGAATTGCAAAAATCAATTCATCATATGAAACCTCATGTCAAGCTAGGAATAAAGAGTATGCAATATTCTCCATCTTAGCAAAATATATAGAGATCAAGAAAGAATCTTTAGTAGATTATTGAAGTTAAAACTTGAGCGGCATAATTCTTGGGATCTTATAGAACACATTTATTCAAGTGATTTGCATAAGTCGTGAGAGGTTTTGACTATGGTAATCGATCTGAGAATTGTGGTGGAGAGAGATGCTAGAATCCAGCTCAAGAGAAGTTGATCCTCACGAATCCAGCTGGAATTCTATGGATTTGTGACTTCGATCTTCTTTCCTTGTTTGTCGGCTATCTCAACAAGCTGTGGTGGTGAAATCCTTACTCCATAGATGAAATATTTTGGCCAACAATCGTATGAACTACTTGTGACTTCCAGATTGAGCAGTTCTCTCGATCGAGTTTTACATAAATTATGGAATTAAGCGTGGCTCCAAATAGATAATTGATCGTTGAATTTAGCTCATTGCTTCAGATCTGTGAGATGGATGGCAAAGAGAAACTTTTGCTCGCTATTTTTTTGCTCCGGTATCAAGATAAATTGTATGAAAGACGGAGATAATTTAGATTTGAGCTAAGTAATTAGTAAATGTAGATACAATTGAGTACTTATGTTTTGAACAAAGCTTGACGACTCAAACAAACTCCCACAACCTAATTGTGCACGTGAGCACACATGATTAGTTGTGGCTAGTGGTGCTTAGCTGGCTGGTGGACTGTCGACTCTACTATACAAATATGCCAAAAACGTCAAATGCCTCATGATCACTCACGAATATGAAGATAACATACAGAACAAATTACGTACATTTTGGCGTCGCCACTTACTTTTGGACTAGCAACATTCTGTGGTGGCTATATCTCAATATCTAAGGGTAGTGCCTTTCATAATTGCAGTGAGAATATAATTGAATACAACCACAGAAGTCTTGAATTATGTGCACATCTTTGTGTATCAATGTCAGTTATAAACTGAAGACCGAACAGAAAATGAAAATAAATTCACATTATTGATCAGATCCATCCCTTGTCCCTTGAGTTTTACATAACTTATAGTCTGACTCTCCCTTCATTTGTACTTCTCTATGTCTAGTACGTAGTTGGTCAATCTTCTGAAATTTAAATTAATAAATTAAAGTCGCAATTCACCATATTTATACAGCATTAAGGATAGAAGGCTGTGCTATATATCTTCAACTTTCACTAAAAAATCATTATTGCGCTTTTGGGCATGAAATAAATTTGAGTACATGAATTTAAGAGGATGGAAAATAAGGAAAGCAAATGGGTAGATTTTGATATTCTCAAATATTGATTTGTATAATGAGATGAAGTATTATAATCTATCCCTTGATTTGTTTGGTACAAATATGAAATAACGAAGATGATGAAATTTATATATTAAAATTTATTTTGTACCCTTATGTGACTAAATCACAATTTATATAAATTTATCTAAACAAAGACTTATATATATGTATATATTTAAAATTTGCTACAGTATAAATAATATTATCTAATATTAGATTGTTAAATAAATATAAGTTAAAATAATTTAAAAAAAAATAACATTGTATATACAAATTTTTGTTAATAGGGAGAAAATAAAACTATCATTTTGAGATTTTTTTTAGCATATGTGTTATCTTAAAAACATGATATAATAAATCAGGAATTTATATCAATTCAATATTATAATATTTTTCCATCAATGGTTATAATTATAAATACTAAAAAAAATTATTCTCTAATTCTTAATCCGTACACTTTTTGGTATGAAAAGTTTTTGGTGGATCCCATAAATTCTAATTCTAATTCTTTTTAAAAGCATCATTTTCCTAATTTCTTGAATACCATACACAAAAAATGATAAATTTATTCACTCAAATGCTCTTATATTATTTCATCATTCCTAAATCCTCCCTCCTAAGTAAATCTTTAAATCTCAAAATTAGCATTTACAACTAAATTTATACGCGCAAATAGACACAAGCAGACTCGCGTCCAAAATATGTATTAATGGGAGTTTTGCGTCTATTCGAAGACAGGATAAGTGGTCACTTGTTGCCAAATAACATCTGACAACTAATTTAATGCATGATGTAAGTAGTCAAGAGAAGAAAGGTGTGAAATCTAACACTTACACTAACTTGACTAAATTGAGACATCTGTTTGGAACTAAACTGTGCATGGGTCGTGGACGCTGGGCTTGACTCTATTCCGACAAGTAGGGCAAGAAGAGTGGCTAAGCAACCACTTATCTACGCAAACAACGTGAAAGCGGTGGTTGCAGTCTGGCAAGACTCTGATGATGTCTCCGTCTTTATAATCGGTCAAGCAAATAGGGCAGCCAGAAGAAGCAGAGCTGGGAGCTGAATACATCAACGTCGGCAAGGCAATCATTTGCTTCTTGTTGAGGCCAGAGTCGAGCCTTCGAGAGGTGACCCACTCGACTGGCTCGGTGATGGCTCGGTTGGCGCACCTGAAGACGCACTGCAGCATCGAGTTCAGTCCCAGCGCGCACAGGAACGCGCACACTATTGCTGCCGCCACCACCCCGATGCTCATCTCCCTCGCTTCCCGTGCCCCGTTTTCTTGACAAGTGATGTTTGCTGCTACGGTTGGAGAGGGGTTTGTCCTAGGCATGATTCTGATTTTCACAGAGAGAGAGAGAGAGAGAGAGAGAGAGAGAGAGAGAGAGAGAGATTGGCATATAAATCGATTTCCTGCTACTTTATGGTGTCATTATCAATGTTTGAGTCTTAAAACTACAAAAGTTTATTTTTTATTAAAACTGTAAAAGTTGTAGATTTTCAACTAGTTATGCTACAGAGTAAATTATATAAGCGAAGCTGTAAAATTATAAAATTTTGAGTTACAATTCATATCTAACATAAAAGATTAGTATATGTAGTTCTTCAATTAATGTTGGAACTGAACTAACTATTTAAGATTCTACAATATACATTACATACAGGTTATGTTTAGGTTTATGTTTAAGATGGCTAACAACCAAGGCATGTAGTTGTATTTTGTATCTATACAAACAGGGATTAAGGACCCCTCAAACAAATATATTTTACATGTTTTACTCAAATTTATATTTTTTAAAAAATTTACAAATTAATGCTTCCTTAAACTTTAGTTTTATATTAGTCCGCTCTAAATTTAGAGTCTACCTCGTCCCTTCTTATAAACTACGAATTTCAGAATAGAATAGGAATTGAACTAACATGATTAATTAATATGAAGAATTTCAAAGGCACTATTATAAATATCGGCTCTCACAGTGGATCTTCCACAGCGGGATGTCGTCTCACTGCGAGAGACGTATACTATTATAGTGTGACGGTTAACCTGTTGTGAGACTTGTCTAATCCGTCAACGAGACAATATCTCATTGTGATACTCAATTTGTCCCACAACGGAACAACCAGACACAGTAAGATAAAGCTGTCGGCAAACCCTCGCCGCGGCGTGAGATGTATATTGTCGCGGTAAAATAATCTTACAACGGGTCATTTCAAAATTAACAATCAACATAGAATACATTTATATACAATTAAGTAGGTAACCTAATTAAAACTCCTTTGACATCGTTGCGGGACATTTTTCCGTTCTTCTATTTCGACTCTTTTGCATGCCGGACCTTGATCTAGATATTCATGTTCATGTCTATATAAAACAAAACGAATACAAGGAAAACAAATTTCACATCTATTAAATGTTCTTTTGCAAAATCACAAAACTCATCTAAACCTTGTCCATATACATCACTAAGTATTCTCCCACATTCACTTTTTCATCTTCAACGATACAGATTCCTAAATATTTCAACAAAAACTCATTATAATAAGTAAAATATACTAGAACACCAGGAATTCAAAAAGGAATAAAAGACAAGTTACAAGATTTGGATGTGTAGTTGAGAGTTTGGAGCTGAAACATAACAAAGTAGTTCAAAATGTGTTTTCGAGTTAGATTTTGTTTTTGAAAAAGTGAAAATCAATCAAATACTGTTACTTAAAAAATGTTCCTCCATATTCTTGTTGCGGCGAGAATACTTGCTTGTCGCGGCGAGATCATGGTCCATCAAATTGTGAGACTTTGTGGTAGCCTCATTCAAGTCAGCACTTCGGCGAAGTACAGTTTCTTCCGCGATGAGTGTTTCTTGCCGCGGCGGATGTAAAACATAGTTGTGGAATTTTTTTTATAGAAAGCATGTTAAAAATGCGACTTTTTCTCACTGTGGCAATAGCATCCACTCGTTGTGGCTGAATATTATGGAAATTTTTCAAAAATAATGTGTTGTGGTGAGTTGTACATATTGATGCGGTGAGAAATATCTATCTCGCCCCAGTCATAAACAAATTTTTTAGCGGCAAGTATTTTCTGGAAAATTTCCATAACTCTTGCTGCGTCGAAGATTGCTACATCGGGTCAGTTTGTCCGGTTGTGTGAGGTTCGCCGCGGCGAAAACATTACATTTTTGCAGCGAACTTCCATAGCTGGACATATGGCCCAACGTGAGACTATTTTTAAACTTAAAAATTGTGCAAATTGTTTTTCCTCTCCATATTTTCATGTTTTTAGAATATTATACTCAGTTCTCTCTCATGTGTCTTTAGTATTTTCGAACTCTCATCCCTCTCTCTTCTCTTCTCGACTTCTCTTTTTCTCTCATTTCCTTCCGGTCACCACCACCGAAGCCAGGAGTTTTCGTGGCCGTTATCTATTCCAAAAGTAATTCTGTCGTTCTCTCTTTCTCTCTTTTCTTGTCTATGTCCTCTCTTCTCTCTAACTATATACATATATATATCTCACATACACACACTCGCTTTGTACTTGTTTCCCCATGAACAAATTTATTTCCCTTGATGCCAACGCCACATTCATAGTCGCCGAGCCTCGTCGTCACAGTTCATGTAAATTTTATTCTTTTAAAATATCTAAAATTATTAGATACATAATATTGGTTATTGAAAAGCAATTGTTTGATTTTAGTGTTGATATATGTTGGTTGATTTTAGTTACATAAGGTTGGTTTTAGAATTGTAACATCATTAGTTGTTGGAATTGAGTTCATGTTCATGTTGATATTGATGTCGATATTAAGTTTGAATACGATTGAATATGTTTATATTGAAATATAGTGGTGGAATTGAGTTTTAGGTTAGCTTTCATATGTTGATAATTTGTATATTTGTTTGAGTTCAAATGGAGTGTAAATTTCTTTTTCGTATGTTTTCTCTTAAATTAAAATGTCTACTACTATGACTACTGGTACCGTTAAAGGGAAACAAGAGGGTCACTACATATAATGATACCGGTAATAATTGAAAAAAATACACTTATGCCTAAGGGAAAGAATCAAAGCTGAATTTGATGATAAAGGACAAGCAAAGGATAAGAAGGTTGATGAATTGCCGATTTATTTAGGTGTTTTAGCTAGAGAATACATTAGAATTTCAATGTGTAGTTCAAGGATAAACACTAGTAGAAAAACTGGATCCCACAACCCTTAATAAGGGGTGTGGAATTTTCCCACAACCCTTATTAAGGGTTGTGAGATTCAGGGTTGTGGAATTTCCCACAACCCTTAGACATCCGGTGTGGAATGTTAATACTTCCCACACTGAATGTGTATTGGTTGTGGAATATTCAACAACCAATCAATTTTCGGTTGTAATTTTTTTTTGTTTGAACATCAGTCGCCACGGCGACCCTTTACGGCGCCGCGGCCCCAAATCCTGCAACGGATCCAAGTGAGACCGGCGGCGACGTGAAGGCGCGGGAGAAGGCGGCAACGTGAAGGCGCGGGAGAAAGGGGCGACGTCAAGGCGCGGGAGGGGCGACGTCAATGCGAGGGAGAAGGCGCGACGTCAAGGCGAGGGTGAAGGGCAGCAAGAGCTCGGCGACGACCACGGCGACGAGGAACCAGGACAGACTCGGCCGAAATGAAGTTTGGGAGATAAATGGATTTTGGGTAAAGTGAAAAAACTCTAAGAATTCGAACTTATAGTGTGATTTCGGCACCGGCGCCGCGGCCCCATCATGCGTCGCTGCGGCGCCAACAAAAATGTCGGGCCCAGATTTCATCTGGGCGTCGGCGCCGCGGCCCTATTTACTGTGTCGCGGCGCCGCCTCCCACACCGGTTGTGTAGATTCGTTGTGGGAGGCGGCGCCGCGGCGACGACATATGGGGCTGCGGTGCCGACGCCCAGAAAGACCCTTTTCCCACATCGGATCTTTGGATCGGTTGTGGGACGTGGCGCCGCGGTCCCATTTTCCGTTGCCGCGGCCCCCACAACGGATCTATTAAGGGTTGTGGGACCTTTTAGATTAAGTAAAATTAAACAACTTTTAGAATAATGGTTGTAGAATAAGCTATTTTGCACAACCGATATTTTAAGAGTTGTGAAATACGCTGAAATTAAGCTCTTCCCACAACGCTTAATTATAAGGATTGTGGAATAACTGAAATCAAACCCTTCCCACAACCCTTAATTATAAGGGGTTGTGGGATCTCGAAGTCCACAACTCTTAGTAATAAGGGTTGTGGAAAGTGTCTCCGATGAAGATTGGGTAAAGTTTTTCTAGTATAGACGGACCGATATATTAAAAAAAAAAGATCAAACCATGGGAAAGAACTTGTCGCGAAAAATATGTAGAACCGATCGAATGGATATCTTAAGATTGATAAAAAAATGTGAGAGTTTATATGTTTTTTTATGATTCCTTATTTTGTATGACTTGAAATTTATTGTATAATTTCTTGATAATAGCTCGATGCGACTGTGCATGGGCTTCATAAGAGATTTTATGGATAGAGTCCCAGAAGATTGATAAAACGACCTACAAAAGTGAAATAGATCAACAAATGAGAGACAAAATCGTATATTTATTGGTCTTTAAAATATGTTACTATCTCATTTTACTAACGAGATTGTATATGTGTAAGTGAAATAGATCAATAAATGAGAGACAGTATCTTATCTTCATTTCTCTTTATAAACATATTACTATCTCATTTTAGTAACGTGATTGTATATGTATAAGTGAAATTAACTCAATAAGTTAAGGATGAGACATGTCGACCGGAAGACGGTCAAAGTGTCTTATAATTAGCTATAGGAACGATTGAACACCTCGTCGTGTTCGTGGGAATCAAAATACTCACCAAGTTGCAATTCAAATGGTCGTACTTCAAACCCAAAACATGAGGTATCAAAGTTACGTTGACTGAGCTAAAATCTTTTTCTTGACAACAGATAATGAACGTAAATATTTGAGTATTGAGCTGCCTTTTAAATTTTCCCAAGTGTCGAATAAAATATTTCTTATAATGAAGAGGTGTCTGAAACCGAGGAAGAATATGTTGCTCATATGCGGCTAATAATGAAGATGTGGATCATAATGAAGATGAAGAGATGGTTCACGCTGAAGACGAATACATGACTCATGTTGAAGATGATGAGATGACTACGCTCGATAGTGGAAAGAAGGCCACAAACTACGGTATTTTCATTCTTTCATTTAATGAAATTATAAATCTAAATGCTTTATATGAATTATATTTGTGATTTTTCTAGATGACGCATCTCAACATAAAGTTCGCGTGAATATCAATGTCTATGATATAGAATGTTTTTGATCCTCAAGTTGGATCGATACCTAATAGTGTTTGTTCTAGTTGTTCATTGAATCCAACCACGTCGATCACACGTGTTTGGATGAAAGCTCAGAATGTCTTCTTCTCGTCGATGATTTTGTGAATAGAGGTGTGCTTCATATTTCATACGGAAAAGAGTACGCCAAAAATAAATTATTAGTTCAAGGCTCATATTTGGAGGAAGAAAATGTACGTGTTAGTGTTGTGGATGTTTTAGTAAAAAAAGCAATATTACCAATTCCCACAGATGAAACTATCCTATTGAAGAAGTCATAGGAGGGTTCGTTAACCTATCAAAGAGATTGATAAAAACATAAATTGCAAAACAACGTTGTGGCCTAGTGATCGAATAAAAAAAGCTCGGTGAATCAAAAATTGATGATGGTCGAAAGATTCGGTACAGAATGATTAGTTTTGATTACTCGCACAACATGCCAACCGAGTGATGTTACCGCAAGGGGATTGCATCAGTGTATCAGTTAATGTTAGCCTCCCTGTGATATAAATTCCATTAAAATTTGAAGATATTTCCTAATTTTGGAAATACGTCAAACATAACAATTTCCATGAGGTAAATGTGTTTCTTAAATTTCTCTTTTACATAAACATATAATAATTATATCTTAGTTATCTAAAACTTATTGTACCTAAACTAAAGTGGAGTGAAAATTCTATAACTTTCATAGAAGCATACTTGAGTAGTTTTCTCAAAACCAACGACAACAATTCACATTTGTTGAAACGAATTAAACAAATCTTCAAATTGGTATGAAATACAAAACCCGGAAAATACCTACTTATGCCTTACAATTTATAACATCATTGCATGTTTGTTATCCTTGATCATTGGAAATATCAAGCGTTCTTCTTTGACCCGTTGACAAAACAAATTATCAAATGATTTAACAAAGTTGTTAGAACGGAATTTTTGAATTTTGTAAGTATTTTTTTAATATCTATATGTATTTTTTTTAATATTTATTTATTGATTAAAACGATCTTTATATATATCAAACCTATGTACCACAAAGTTCGACAAAGGTATCTATCGACATTAATCATGTGTGCCTCAGCCCCTAGACCAATTTGTGATTTCGAATGGGGGTATTATTTTTTTTAACTTATGTGCGTGATTTTGTTCAAATTTAGACATATTACAATAGAAGAAAACATATACACCAGATCATTTAGAGAAAGTACGCGAGGAATGCCCTTTTTACGTACAAACTTTTATTGAATGAGAAGATTTGTTTAGTTTTAATGAATTTAGATATGTAATTTCCATATATGAATGTTTTTAAGTGGAATATTATGAATGTTTGATCTGGATTTGGATATATATTTTGTTGTGACCATAGATCAAATATTGATTTGATTTTTATTCGGATATTAAACCTCTGCAACTTGTGTCGCGGAAAATGCAACTTCACTGCGGCAAGAACGCAACTTCGCCACTACGATTATAATACATTCTCCACCGCGAGTATAGTACATTCTCCACAGTTCTTTGACAAATATTCCGCGACAAAAGTCCACTGTTAGTGATTGTTGCACCTTAGTAACCATATTAAATGCGGAATAGTATTAATTGCACTCACAATAGCCAATTAATGATAATTATTACCAAACAAGATCTAGATTTATTAATTTAATCCAATTATGAAAGCAGTTCAGCAACCATTAATATAAGAGGCGATCAAAACACTTACATGGGTTTTGGCTCAGCTATAGAATGCTCCAATCCAATGCTTGTTCCGTCTTCAAGATTTCACAACTCCGTCGTCTGATTTAGTACTCGAGGATGACATTGATAGTTTTCCAAAACGTAATCTTCGAGACGAATAAGAAATATGAGTGGGCACAATCGATATCTCACTTAGATCTCAAAACTAGATTATTTCGGGATCTCGCTCCTCTTATTTAGGATTGAAATTTAGAAATACCGGGGAATGGGGGGAGGAAAACAATCAGCAAAAGAGAGAGAGAGAGAGAGAGAGAGAGAGAGAGAGAGAGAGAGAGAGAGAGCGAGAGAGAGAGAGTTGACCGATTTTTTGTGTGAATAAATGAGTGTAATTTTCCTCTTCCCTTCTATCCCTATTTATAGCCTTGGTAGGGAGATAACCTCTGAGACATTTTCTCTCCTTTTTGTTGAGACATTCTCTCCTTCTAGTAGATATTCTCTCCTTTGGATTCAATTGGGGCCATTAGATCTTAACAGTAAATCTAAACTCTCTCTCATCCATCAGATCAATATTTATGGTTGAGAATTTTTTCTTCAAAGAGAAATTCAGGGAGAGAAATGAGGAGGAAGATTCGGCCACCCCTAGGGTCTATCCCTTGGGGATTTTCGAGCATCTCCTTGTCAAGTCCAATTGATAAGCGCGTTTTAGACGTTATTATTAAGCAATTCGAGACGAAAATTCGATGCGAATCCTTAGGTGTTGGTTGTTTTTGTCGCAGATTTTGCTAGGAGATCGAGTTTGGAACACAGGAGCAAAATTGGAGCGAAAAAGGAGAAAAAATCAGCTTTAAGGAGATTTCAGCGTTGGGCACCCGAGTGCCCATCGCAATGCGATCATGTTCATCGCGTCGCGATGGTTGGTGGTCGCGTCGCGATCGCACATGTTCGCATCGCGATGGAAGCGTCAGGAGAGAGAAGAATTTTCCCTTTTTTGTGCGTTTTTTGGGCGAGGAATCGAGGAAAAAGGGGGATCAGGGTTACAGAAAAGGCACGGAGGGTCTAAAAGACACACAGCAGCCACAAGAAAAGAAATCACTTTTTGCTTAATTTTCGGAGAGAGGAACGGAGTTCATGACGAGTCTGCAGCAACTTCAACTACGCTAGTTTTATTCTTCCCCTTCACTTGCACTTAGTATTTGTATTTGTTTTCGATTGATATCATGAATTCTTTTGTGTTTACGTTTTTCGTTATTTCCACCATCATCATGAACTAATCCCGTAGAGGGTAGTGGTGGATCTTCTTTTGAATTCTGTTATGAACTGTTGTTGATCTAGAGTTTAATTCGTTTCAATGATGCGTTTTTTATTGGCTTGTTATTAATGCTTACATGAAATTGATCACTTTGTGTATGATTCTTGAATTAATCAATTATTCTAGCGAGAATTGATAAATTGAGCATTAGGCTAACAAACCTTGAATTACTACGATGACTAGAGATAGCCGTAGGATTTAAGGATTCATTTTGTGTTCTTGATTGTATTGCAAATTAGGATTTTAATCTTGAAACCGAGAGGTAAAAGTTGGTTCTGATTTAAGTTGTTGATATCACTCTAGCGAGGATTGACGATAAGTATACGTGAGCACGAATAAGGTATTAACGAACAGTGAAGCAAACTCGAAGTCAATTAGGTTTGTAACGGAAGAATAGAGAAGTGAAACCTCGCCCTTGTCCCCCACATTCATCTTTAACTAGTTTTAATTAAATTGTTTAATATTTTAGAAGTTATTCTATTCACATCACATTCTCTATTGAATTAAATTGTAGTCGGCTTTGATTCGCATTTAATTATAAATTCTCGTGGGAACGAACTGAACTTACTAACTATATTACTTGTTCGACGTGTGCACTTGCGCGCGCGATTTTCGCAACAAGTTTTTGGCGCCGCTGCCGGGGATTTATTTAATTATTTGTGAATCTGATTTATACTGCAATTTGAATATGTTCTTAAACTAATTTTATCTACGTATTCGTGTGCCATTTCAGGTGTATACTGCCGATCGACCTTGAGATAGAAAAGACGTGCAAAAGAAATCGGAAGACAAGAAGGCACGAGCGTCAATAGCCAGAGGGTCCAGAGCAAGAACGCCAAGAACCGATGGATGATTTTCCGAATATTCGGCAACAAATTCCTGAGGAACCTGTCCTCGTGGAAATATCTCTCATTGACTACGTATCACCAAATGCCGAGGGTTATCGATCGGCCATCCGTAAACCAGCGATTACGGCGGATCAAAGCTTTCACATCAACACGGGAATTATCAACATGATTCAACATAATCAATTTTCCGGAGCCCCCAATGAAGATCCGAATGAGCACATCTGCAATTTCAACGAGATGTGTGACACATTCCACATCCCAAATATTCCGGTGGACGCCGTACGACTACGGCTATTTTCATTCTCGTTACGGGACCGAGCCAAAGGGTGGTTGCAATCACTGCCGTCCGACTCCATATACTCATGGGAGGACCTCTGCAACGCTTTCTTCACCAAGTACTTCCCTTTCGAGAAAACCACTCGCCTTCGGATTGAAATTCACAGCTTCCGTCAATGGGACGGAGAAACTCTATGCGAGGCATGGTCCCGATTCAAGGAGATGCTTAGAAAATGCCCCCACCATAGGATCGCTCGGGCAGATTTTCTAGGTACATTTTACTATGGTCTACTAACCCCTACTAAGACTTTAGTAAACACTGGTGCAGGCGGAGCAGCGCTCACAAAGACGCCATCAGAATTTTACAAACTACTTGAAGAGTTGGCAAGAGCACACAAGCAGTACCCTATGGAGCGCAGAATTTTGAAGCCCGAGCCGAACACCGTTCATGCATCGTCGTCAAGCAACTCATCTAATGACTCGGAGCTATTGAAGATGATGTCAACTCAGATGGCTCTCATCACGAAGCAAATGGCGCAATTCGACGCTCAAGCCAAGGCGGTGCAAGCTTCGATGTCTGAGCCATGCTTTTGGTGCAACGGGGGACACTCATCCAACGAGTGTCCAACAAGATTCGAGGAAAACGTAAACTATGTGGGAAACTCCAACCGTCCGACGTTTCAAAATTCTAACAATTCTTATACAGGCGCGAGGAACAACCACCCAAATCTATCGTGGCGTCAACCACCGAATCAAGCTCAAAGGCCACCTCAAGGGAACCAACAGTTCAAACAACAGAGTTTTCAACAAACCGGCAACCAACAGCAACAACATCAGAAAGTGAATCTCGAAGAAATGATGGCGACATTCATGAACGAGACCCGCACCGCTATTCAGAGTCAGTCAGCTCAGATACAAAGTCTCGAGACACAGATGGGTCAATTAGCGTCAACATTGACCGGGAGAACTCAAGGATCACTTCCTAGCAACACCGAGGTTAATCCGAAAAATCATGTTAATGCTATTACCTTACGCAGTGGATTAGTTTTGGATGATGCAGCGAAGAACACAGGAAAGAGGGCCCTGGAAACCCAGGAAACGTCTTCATCGCGACGCGATGGAGAGGCATCGCGACGCGATGAAGGAGAATCGAGAATGGTCGCGACGCGACCAACCTCATCGCAACGCGATGGGCAATCGGGTCTCAAGTCTTCAGGAGCCGAAAATGAGGCCAGTTCATCGAAAATTCAGCCTTTTCCGCAAGTACCAGTTCCATACCCTCAGAGACTGAAGAATGTGAAGTTGGATAAGCAATTTGGAAAGTTTATTGAAGTATTCAAGCAACTTCACATCAACATTCTGTTCGCTGACGCCATCGAACAGATGCCGAGTTATGCAAAAATTTTAAAAGACATCCTCACACACAAGAGAAAGATTGAAGACTGCAGCACTATCGCTATATCTGAAGAATGCAGCTCAATCATCCAGAGGAAGCTTCCTCAAAATTTGAAAGATCCAGGGAGTTTTACTGTTCCATGTGCTATTGGTGACTCATATTTTGAGAAAGCCCTATGCGATCTTGGAGTAAGTATCAATCTCATGCCTTTTTCGATATTTCAGAAACTGGGAATAGGCGAAGTGAGACCAACTCGAGTCACACTTCAAATGGCGGATCGTTCAGTCAAGTATCCACGGGGAGTCATCGAGGACATTCTTGTAAAGGTAGACAAATTTATATTCCCAGCTGACTTTGTGGTGCTAGATATGGAGGAGGACAAAGACATTCTGATCATCTTGGGGAGGCCATTCTTAGCGACCGGGGGAGCACTCATCGACGTGCAGAAAGAAGAATTAAAATTGAGGGTGCAAGACGAGGAAGTCATCTTCAACGTCTACAATTTGATGAAGTATCCAAAGGAAAGCGACGACATCTTCAGAGTGGACGTGTACGAAGAAATTGTCAACAATTACTGTTTTCGTCCCGAGAACCCTCTACAGGTATGTCTCACTATCTCTATTGATTTTGCTAATCAGTTTGTTCAGTGGGAAGCACAGGAACAGGTGCAGTACCTTGACGGATTTAACGCCGATAGAAGAAAATTTTTCGAAGATTTGGGAGCGGGTGCAGAGCGCACAAAACCGTCAATCGAGGAGCCGCCAAAAGTTGAGTTGAAGGAGCTGCCTTCACACCTTCGCTATGCATTTCTAGGCGAAAATGACACACTTCCGGTGATCATCTCAGCACACTTGAAGAAGGATGAAGAAGACAAGCTCTTGAGAGTGCTGCGGGATCACAAGACCGCCATAGGATGGACCCTTTCCGACATAAACGGAATAAGTCCATCATACTGCACACATCGTATTCTCATGGAGGACGGACATCGACCATCCGTGGAGCATCAACGCCGGCTGAATCCAGCTATGAAGGAGGTCGTTCGAAAAGAGATACTGAAGTGGCTTGACGCGAGAGTGATTTACCCCATATCTGACAGTCAATGGGTAAGCCCGGTCCAGTGCATACCTAAGAAGGGAGGAATGACGGTGATTCGTAACGAAAACAACGAGCTTATCCCAACGCGCACAGTGACGGGATTCCGAATCTGTATGGATTATCGCAAGCTCAACAACGCCACCAGGAAGGACCATTTTCCTCTACCGTTCATCGATCAAATGCTTGATCGACTTGCCGGGCACGAATTTTATTGTTTTCTTGATGGATATTCCGGCTACAATCAAATAGCCATCGCACCCGAGGATCAAGAAAATACCACATTCACATGCCCATATGGTACGTTTGCTTTTAGAAGGATGCCTTTTGGTTTATGCAACGCACCTGCTACATTCCAACGATGTATGATGGCAATTTTTTCCAGTATGGTAGGTCGAACCATCGAAGTATTCATGGATGATTTTTTGTTTTTGGTTCTACTTATGATGTTTGCTTGAGAAATTTTTCAGAAGTATTAGGCAGGTGTGTAGAGACAAATTTGGTGCTGAATTGGGAGAAGTGCCACTTCATGGTGAAGGAAGGTATCGTGTTGGGTCATCGAGTTTCACCGCAGGGATTAGAGGTGGATAGAGCCAAAATAGCAACGATAGAAAAGCTTCCACCGCTAATTTCAGTCAAAGGAGTGCGCAGTTATTTGGGACATGCAGGATTTTACAGACGGTTCATCAAAGACTTCTCAAAAATCACGAAGCCGCTGTGCAGTCTACTTGAGAAGGACGTCAAATTCATCTTCGACGAGGCATGTCTCCAAGCCTTCAACACTTTGAAGGAGAAGCTGAGCACAACACCAGTGATCGTGGTACCAGAGTAGGAGTCGCCATTTGAGATTATGTCCGACGCAAGCGATCATGCAGTGGGCGCAGTGCTCGGACAACGACGAGGCAAGGCTTTTCATGCCATCTACTACGCGATTCGAACGCTCAACGACGCACAGTTAAACTACACCACGACTGAGAAAGAGCTCCTCGCTGTAGTGTTCGCCTTTGACAAATTCAGGCCGTATGTCATCGGGAACAAAGTCATCGTCTACACCGACCATGCCGCCATTTGCTACCTCATGACGAAAAAAGATGCAAAACCCCGTCTCATCCGGTGGGTACTTCTTTTGCGAGAATTCGACATAGAAATCAAAGAGAAGAAGGGCACAGACAACGTTGTTGCAGATCATTTATCGAGACTCGAGACACTAGAGCACGTTCATGATCGAGTCCGACCGATCGATGATAACTTTCGGGACGAAAAGGTGATGGCGATTAGAGTTGTAGAGACACCGTGGTTCGCTGACTATGTCAACTACTTGGCAAATGGTGTTCTTCCAAGTGAAATAACGTATCATCAACGGAAGAAATTCCTCTCAGATGTACGTCACTTTTACTGGGAAGAACCCATTCTCTACCGACAGTGTGCAGACATGGTGATCAGGAGATGCATTCCTGAAGACGAGATGGGCTCAATTCTTCGCCATTGTCACGCACTCGAATGTGGCGGACACTTCGGACCCGCCAAAACTGCAGCAAAGGTACTTCAAAGTGGTTTTTATTGGCCTACTTTATTTCGGGACAGCCGCTACTTCGTTTCTTTATGTGACAGGTGCCAGCGAACCGGAAACATGTCAAATCGGAACGAGATGCCACTGACAAACATGCTAGAAATCGAACCATTCGACGTTTGGGGGATCGACTTCATGGGGCCCTTTCCACCTTCTTACAGCAGCAAGTACATCTTACTGACAGTGGATTACGTGTCCAAATGGGTTGAAGCAAAGGCCACCCCAACAAACTAAGGGAAAGTCGTCCTCAAATTTCTCAACCAGAACATATTCACGAGGTTCGGAACTCCTAGAGCAATAGTGAGCGATGGAGGATCACATTTCTGCAACCGTCAGTTCGAGACTCTATTGTCTAAATATAGCGTCAACCACCGGAAATCGCTCGCCTATCACCCTCAAGCGAATGGACAAGCCGAAGTCTCAAATCGAGAGATCAAAAAGATCCTAGACAAGACGGTGGGCCAAACTCGGAAGGACTGGGCAAACAAGCTCGATGACGCACTCTGGGCATACAGGACGGCGTTCAAATCTCCGATAGGAATGTCACCTTATGCCCTTGTATACGGAAAAGCGTGCCATCTGCCGGTCGAGCTGGAGCACAAGGCGTTATGGGCAATGAAGAAGCTTAATTTTGATGAGAAGGCGGCGGGACATCAAAGGTTGCTACAGCTAAGCAACCTCGACGAATTCTGAAGAGAGGCTTACAAGAACGCCAAAATCTACAAGGAAAAGACGAAGCTCTGGCACGACAGACACATCGTGAAGAAAGATCTTACGCCGGGGTAGTCGGTGCTTTTATTCAACTCACGTTTGCGTCTTTTTCCAGGAAAATTGAAGTCGCGTTGGTCGGGACCATTTGAGGTAGTCACAGTCTACCCACACGGAGCGGTTGAGCTAAAGAGCAAGAATGGCGAGAAATTCAAGGTGAACGGTCAAAGAGTCAAGCCGTATTTTGGGACCCCGCTAGAAGAGGAGAAAACTGTTACATATCTCGGCATATAAGGTCAGGTAACACGTCAAGCTATTGACGATTAAACGAGCGCTTCTGGGAGGCAACCCATATGTTTTCAGCTTTATAGGTAATGTTTTTTTTTCGTTGTTTTCATTTTTATTTAAAAAAAAAAATCGTCATTTCACAGAGTGCCCATCGCAATGCGATGAGGCACAGTCGCGTCGCGATGGGTGCGAATTTCCTGTGGTCGCGACGCGCTCTATTCCATCGCGCCGCGATGGTCTAAAATCTGACGGTTTTTAATGAAAATTTTCACTCTCTCTTCACTTTTACACATCCACTCGGTTCTGTAATAATTTTCTCTCTACAAAAACGAATTTCTTTCGACCTAAACTCCCAAAAATCTCACTATTACACATTTTTGATCTACCATCACAACACAAAGTTCCTTCTACACGAGCCGATCTATCTGTTTACGTTGATTTCACACTCATTCCCTTTGTTTTCATCTCCGAATCAACTTGAGGTAAAATTTTGTTTTTGGACGTGTATTGCCTGTATAATTCGTTGATTCTGATGTGTAGCAAGAATATATTGTATTGTGTAGAGATTTTGGGTGTCGAGTTATACGTTATACCCATAAATTTTCTCTATTTTAGCTGCACGTCACGTGTTCGATAAAATATCTAAGAGAAAAGTTATGTGGTATTGAGAGCAGATTTGACAGTTTTTTGGGTGTTTTATAGATATGGCATCAAGAGCGATACATGACCGAGACAACAGGTTGCCAAAGAGGGTGAGACCGGAACCGTTGGGCTCGTCAAGAAAGTTTGTGGTCGGAGGAGCGGACGCCTACGCACGCTTGGAAGGTGTTGCGATCATTCCCGAACGAATGATCGAGGCCACAGCCGACGTGAGTTCCTTCGGGTACATGCGTCACCAAATTGAAGAGCGGGGGTGGAGGGATCTTACGTCAATCAACAATGGTGCGAGAATTTTACGCTAACCTTTTCGCAGGAACTCCAGGATCCGCCACGGTCATGGTTAGGGGGATAGAAGTCAACATCTCCCCGACGGCCATCAACCAATTCCTCAACATTCCGGAGGTTGATAGCGAATTTTACGACTCCAACATGCTACATCCGCCAACGGACATCATCCTTAACACCCTTTGTCGACTCCCTGAAAGATGGAATTTTACATCATCAGGTGCACTACGGGAGTTATCAACGGCGCGAATGAACAAATTCGCCAAAGGATGGACGTACTTCATCGCGTCCAACATCGTTTCCAACAATCACACCCACGAACTTACGGTACACCGTGCCTTTATCCTATATTGCATTGTGACTGACCAACCGTTAGACGTAGGTCAAATAATCAGGGATAGCATGGGCCACATCTCCTCTCGGGACGCGCAGCAAAACATGGGATTTCCTGGGCTTATCACGATGATGTGCGCCAACCCACGAGTCCCAACAGAAAGAGGAGACAAAATGGGAGTGCTCGGGAAGCCGACCGACGCCACCTTCATGAGTCGATTGAAGCAAAAATGGCCGTTCGCCGAACCTTCAGGTCAAGGATTCTCAGCGGATCCGGAAGTATTTCCGGCAGCGCTGGAACAAGAAGCAGGACCTTCACAATACGTCGGCGACAACGAGCCACCGAACCAGACCGGTTACGAACCTGGATACGCGCAGATGATGGAGATGTTGACCAAGATGGATACCAACATCGGGCGAATCGACGAACGGCAAATGACGTTCCAGGACGAGATGGGTAGACGCTTTGACAACGTCAACACCCGGCTCGACCACATGGACTCTTTCCTACACGAGCACGCCAGGCGGTCGGTGGCCACGCACCAATTCCATGAGCAGGTCTACGACACGTGGGTCAACAGCTACGCACCTCCACCGGACGCTACCCGTCACGATGCATCGGAGCCACCGCCATATTACCCGCTGCTCCCATCGTATCCAGATCACCTCACGTACGACTACCCTCCATACCACCCATATCCACCGCCGGATGACGAGTGAGTTAGTCGTTCACTCGCAAGGTAAGTTCCCTCAGTCCCATTTTCTGTTTTATGTCTCTCACATTGAGGACAATGCGTGAATTGAGTTTGGGGGGGAGAGTTTTCTTGCGATATATGTACTCTCGTTGTGTTTAGTTTCTTTGTTTTGTTAGCATAGTTTGTGTCTAGGTTGTATCTGATAGGTGATTTGATATTGTTAAGTAGATTTATTCACACATGCTAGTCAATGAGAATTGGAGTTTTTAAAGACTTTAAGCTTAGGAATAAAAATTCATGAATTGCTAGGAAGAAATTGAGTTTTGAGAATCTTTGTTGTCACATAAGCCCGAATTTTGTATGTCTCGAAGTTTAGGAATGCTAGATGCGTGTTATTGTCAATTAATTGAAATAAAAGGCACCGTATTTACTAGAACTTTCTCCAATCTCTAATCAAGGCGAAATTGCGTACACATCGATCTAGTAAGAATGATTTAGGCATTAGGATAATAAGCCCTTCAAGCCAAAAATCCGGACCCAAAAATATTGAATATCAATTAGAACCCGGTCACAAAAAAGCCTAATATTTTATCCTCTCGTTACTTAGTCAGAAAAAAAAACCTTGAGCCATAAATTTTCAAATTCCCACAAAAAACCCGTTGAATATTAGCGACTCCGGAAAACAACTAAATTTGTTGAGCTTTAAACGAGAAGTCATATGAGACTATTTGGTTATCTTTAGTGAGTTTTGCTCGTTCTTTATAGAAGTTTCATATGTAAACACCACGTCAAGTAGTAATATTGTAAAAACCTTCTCTTTGTCTTCTTCTTCTTAGAAAAAAAAAAAATTGAAAGTTGAAAAGAGAAGTGTTAGTCGTTTCGACGTGGTGTAATAGAAAAGGCTACGTGAGCCATGGTTTACAAAAAAAAAAAGAGTTGTAAATGAGGAAAACATTGTCTTGGGATAAAGTTATGAGTTCTCTACTTTGTATTCGAGTCGCTAAGGTCAACCCTAGTCACTAAAATTTTCACTTCCATACCCTTGACCCGAGCCTAACATTACAAGCCTCATAAGACCTTTTGACGAACTAGAAATGATTTGTGTGCATTAGTGGAGATATGGAGAAAGGAGAAAGCCTATGGTAAGTCAAAACTGTAAATAACAAATCTCAAATATATATTACAGTTTTTTTTGTGACTCTTTATGATTTTGGTTGGCGAGATGACAATTTTAGGTATCCGACACTTCGAGATGGATAGACATTGAAAAAACGGCTAAAGACAATATTAGATTCTACTTTCTCATTTGAAGTCTAGCAATTGACGATGATGTTTAAAACCATGAATTTCCAAAACCAAAAAGTCTTGAAAATGAGAAATAGAGTCTTAGCGTGGATTAATTGAACTAGCAGTAATAATGACCCTATCATTGTGTCAGGTAGTTCGTACTTGAGTTATTTTTTTTGTTTGTTTATTTGCACTTCTTAGTTTTTATTTATTATTGCTTAAGGACAAGCAAGAATTTGAGTTTGGGGGAGTTTGATAAGCGCGTTTTAGACGTTATTATTAAGCGATTCGAGACAAAAATTCGATGCGAATCTTTAGGTGTTTTTGATAGTTTTCGCAGTGTTGGTTGTTTTTGTCGCAGATTTTGCTAGGAGATCGAGTTTGGAACACAGGAGCAAAATTGGAGCGAAAAAGGAGTAAAAATCAGCTTTAAGGAGATTTCAGCGTTGGGCACCCGAGTGCCCATCGCGATGCGATCATGTTCACCGCGTCGCGATGGTTGGTGGTCGCGTCGCGATCAAACATGGTCGCGTCGCGATGGAAGCGTCAGGAGAGAGAGGCATTTTCCTTTTTTTTGTGCGTTTTTTGGGCGAGGAATCGAGGAAAAAGGGGGATCAGGGTTACAGAAAAGGCACGGAGGGTCTAAAAGACACACAGCAGCCACAAGAAAAGAAATCACTTTTTGCTTAATTCTCGGAGAGAGGAACGGAGCTCACGACGAGTCTAGAGCAACTTCAACTACGCTAGTTTTATTCTTCCCCTTCACTTGCACTTAGTATTTGTATTTGTTTTCGATTGATATCATGAATTCTTTTGTGTTTATGTTTTTCGTTATTTCCACCATCATCATGAACTAATCCCGTAGAGGGTAGTGGTGGATCTTCTTTTGAATTCTGTTATAAACTGTTGTTGATCTAGAGTTTGATTCGTTTCAATGATGCATTTTTTATTGGCTTGTTATTAATGCTTACATGAAATTGATCACTTTGTATATGATTCTTGAATTAATCAATTATTCTAGCGAGAATTGATAAATTGAGCATTAGGCTAACAAACCTTGAATTACTGCGATGACTAGAGATAGCCGTAGGATTTAAGGATTCATTTTGTGTTCTTGATTGTATTGCAAATTAGGATTTTAATCTTGAAACCGAGAGGTAAAAGTTGGTTCTGATTTAGGTTGTTGATATCACTCTACCGAGGATTGACAATAAGTATACGTGAGCACGAATACGGTATTAACGAACAGTGAAGCAAACTCGAAGTCAATTAGGTTTGTAACGGAAGAATAGAGAAGTGAAACCTCGCCCTTGTCCCCTACATTCATCTTTAACTAGTTTTAATTAAATTGTTTAATATTTTAGAAGTTATTTTATTCACATCACATTCTCTATTGAATTAAATTGTAGTCGGCTTTGATTCCCATTTAATTATAAATACTCGTGGGAACGAATTGAACTTACTAACTATATTACTTGTTCGACGTGTGCACTTGCGCGCGCGATTTTCGCAACACCAATCCGAAATTTCCCAAGCCCAAAATCCAATTAATTATTTATTTAATCGATCCAATAATAAATAAACAATTATTCTATAAACATTTAGTTAATTCTGCGAATACCCGTTTTCCAGAATTAATGCTGTCAATCACCATTACAAAAAGTGAGATTAAATAATTACATTATTATTCTAAAGTTCTTATCCACCTTTATCAGAGTCGAATCGGGGATTATGGACCTTGTAGTAGAAGCTTAACGAATCCGATGAACAATTTGATAAAGTCCTATCTCCTTTTCTCATTGATTTGTCTAGTCTTTATCAATACTCAACCGTGCAATCATAGACTGAACTCTTCTTTAATACTAGAATTATATTTACTCATCGTGACGAGTGTCCACTAATATAGTCAGTTCGTGATCAAGATCCTCCTGGTTCAAATCGTGCCAAGATAAGTCAATTTATTCCGTTATATTTCTCTGGATACATATCAGCCCTAAGCATTGTTACTTCCCCAGCGAAAGATTCTCTCGAACGTTAACTTACTTCGAGAGTGCACATAATCAATTAGTTCTGGAATCAACCCTTAGGTGAGTGAACATTAACCTTCTTTCAGGGAGGCTAGATTCCATATATGTAAATCACTTCCCACTATAATCATGCTTTGAGAAAACTTCCAGAGGAAGATTCCCAAGACATAAGATGTTATTAGCATGTACAACCTTTTAACGAATGAGTCAAAGAGTTCAGAAACATGAATCAGTTTCCATGATCACTTCAGAATTTAGATCAAGTCTCACTGTGACCATCATAGTGGTCTCAGTTAGTGAGTCGTAACGGTCCTTAAACGACACATATACCCCAAGGCATGTCCAGGTCGTACACTTACAACAAGTGTAGAATGTTCTCACATACTAATCAGCCTTAACTCATGTGTTCCACATATATGACGTTCAATATCGCTTCCCAAGCATATATATTAGTCATCGACCTCGTTTTAGCACACCGCCCGAACTCAGGTGCCCAACACGTGACTCGGTTTGATACGGAGGCTATGGGATAATGAACGTTATATAAATCTTAGTACATAAGAAATAACCATTTCAATTTGAATAAGTTATAAATGTCAAACTTTATTTTATTAATAATCTTAATGAGAATTGACATAAGTATATTCTCAAGCGGGCAAGAATTCCAAACATCCACAAGATTCGCTCCCACAACGTGTCTTGAATGCATGGCCCGCTGTAGGACAACACCTCGATGCGGCTTGACTTGCACTTCACCGCGGCGAGGATTGACTAATTCTCTTCTGGCCCCACATCAAGATTAACCTGTTGTGATATCGGGTCTTTTCTACGGTGTGGAGTGCTCTTCTTCGTGGTAAAGTTTGACCACATTTAGCCCTCTCCCATATTGAGATTGACGCGCTGTGGGAGTTGGTCTTCGCCGTGATATGGAGTGCCTTCGTCGCGGTGAAGTTTGGCTACATTCAGCTCATATCAACGTCAAAGTAACCCGTTGTGGGAGTGTGTCTTTTTCGCGGCGTGGACTGCACGTCGGAGTGAAGTTTGGCTACATTTAGCCTCTTCCCACATTGAGACTAACCCGCTGCGGGAGCATATGATTCTCACAATGGGCCAGTCCTGATGTGGGAGCACGTATGTCTCACAATAGGACAATAAACCGATATGGGAGGCTCCTACTGTGAGGAGTTCCCATAGGGGGACTGGTCTAATGTAGGAGACTTTCGCAACAAGTTAGACTCGTTGTGGAAGCCTAAAATTATAGTAATATTTGTAGTAAGTATTGTTAATGCAGAACTACTAATTCTTAAATATTCTTTAAAAAATTACTCGAATTAGGTTTAAGATGGGGAACAATTAATGCATGTAACTGTATTTTGTATTGATATAACTAGAGACGGATTCACTTTGACTACTCCCTCGAATGAATAAATATGTATTATATTTTTTTATCCAAATTTATAGTTTTTTCAATTTTTTTATCTTGAAAATTTATAAATTTAATTTTCTTGGAACTTTTGTTTTATTTTAGCTCACTCAAAATTTGGAGTAAACCGCCATAATTTTAAAATAGAATAGAAATTGTGTTTACATGACTAATATGAAGATTTTTTTGTTATGAACTGTTGATACCTGAAAATAGGTACAACAATGTCTCGACGCAAATATTAAATATGAGCAATGACAATAGTTTGATCTTTGTATTTAGGTCGGATTTTCCTTATACAAGACAAATCACTACTACAAATGTTGAATCCCGCAACCGACTTTCCACAACCCTTATTTGAAATGGTTGTGGACGCCGTGATTGTACAACCCTTATTACTAAGGGTTGTGGGAAGGTTTTAATTTCGAGTTATTGCACAACCTTTGTGGCTAAGGATTGTGGGAAGGGCTTATTCTACAATCATTATTCTAAGGATTGTTTAATTTTACTTATTTTAAAATTTTCCACAACCCTTAATGGATCAATTATGGGAGCGACGACGGGGCGACGCTTTATAGGGCCGCAGGGCCACGTCCCAAACGGATCCAAAGATCCGGTGTGAGAGAAGGGTCCAAAAAGTTTATGGCGCCGTGGCCTCATAAGGCGTCGCCACGGTGCTGCTCCCACAACCCTTACGGATCCGTTGTGGGAATGAGGGGGAGGTTAAAAAAAGTGACGGCGCCGCGGAGATGCTTTATGGTGCCGCGGCCCCATGTCCCAGACCTAATTTGGGCCCAATAAAATGGGCGATGCTGCGGAGATGACATACGGGGCCGCGGCTCCGCCGCCAAAATCAGACTATAAATAGTCCATTTTAGGTCATTTTCACTTTACCCAAACTCGAATTATCTGCCAAATACATTTTCGGTCGGTTCTGTCTCCATACCTCAGCGCGTTGGTTGTCGCCGAGCTCTTGCCACCCTTCTCCCTCACCTTCACGTTTCCGGCCTTCTCCAGCGTGTTCACTTTGCCGCCCTTCTACCGCACCTTCACGTCGCCGTCATTCTTCCAAATCCACAACTTCATCGACGAGTATGGATGGGGAGAATTTTGCAATCCTCCCGGGTGCGATGGAAATATCACCATCGTGAAGGAATTTTACGCGAACCTACCGGATGCAGTTAATAACATCGTCACGGTTCGCGGAGAGAAGGTAAACATGAGTACCGAGGCGATCAACGTTATATCTTCAAAACCCCAACATTCCTTTCGAGACGGAGGATTACATTCAATACATACGTCATGCAGATAAGGCAGAGATGGCGAGTTTATTGTGTCTCCCAAACCAAGGTTGGACGATGGAGAGGGGAATAGAAGTCTTGCATCGTGATCAACTAATAAAGTACGTAATTATTTAACGATTTGTTTTTATAATTCTAAATGAATAGAAATATGATTAGGATTTGTTTTGAATTTTGTTTTGATAGGATTGCCAAAGTATGGGTTTACTTTGTGTGCGCTCGCATATTCCCGATAACACATTTTTTCAGCCTCGACGAGGGTCGCATTCAAATTATGTACTGCATCGTGAAGGGGTTCAGGATAAACATTGGTCGATTCATTTTGGGCCGGATGAGGAGTGTTGACTACAAGGCTAAGAAGACTGGTCTACCGTATCCATCGATCATCACTGGTCTTCGCATGAGAGCGAGGGTGAGAATTGGGAGACGGGACACAATCAAAGGTCTACTGGGGCCAATCACGAAGTCAATCATTGATCCCTACAAGATTCGAGATGAGTGGGCGGCCGATGAGGAGGAGGCGGCGGCAAGACCGCGTAGAGCGATGATACTTGAGCTACCCGCAGCTCCGATGCAAGATCCGATACTAGAGTATATTTCTCACACCAACCACTACCTCGTCGCCGAGAATCAAAATTACCAAAACTACCAACAACGACAAGAGGAGTACAACGCCATGTCGTACGAGGCGTTCAAAACTGTCATCAGTCGGTTAGACATAAACAACCAGATAGCGTGGCAGTTTCCTCCGTACCCGCAGTACAAGTATTTACCACATCGAGCCCCAGAATGACCGTCAGAATTCCCACGTCCTCCGGGAGCACCACCACGACGCGACGATGACAACAACAACAATTACTAAATACTTTTTTTATTTATTTTGAAAACTCTTAATTAGTTTTATCGATGTTTCTTTAATTAGTTTGAATTATTTTTGTTTGTTTGAATTACGAGACTTAAGATTTTAAGATTTAATATGTTTGTTTTATCGATGTTTTTTATTAATTAGTTTGACATATGTTTGTTTGTTTGAATTACGAGACTTGAGATTTTAAGATTTAATATGTTTGTTTTATCGATGTTTTACCGTTAAGGCGCCGCCACGGCGCCGGGGCAATGGTGGAAAACGCCGCGGCGCCCACAAGGTGCCTCAACGGCGCCACCAACATACAGAGATTCCATTGTCTCTGTAAGTCAGCAGCGCCATGGCGACGCCTACTCGGGCCGCGGCGCTGTGCTCCCACAACGGATAAATATCCGTTGTGGGACCTTGTGCCGCGGCTATGGGATACAGGGACGCAGCGCGGTGTTAAAACAATTCTATAACTTTGTGAAAACCTATCAAAAACTTTGTTTTACTCGAATTCGAATTAATATAAAGTTATAAATACAACTCAATCAAACAAAAGTTGGAGATATGTCAGTTTGAAGTAAATGAGAAACATCATCATCGTCGAAGTTATCCATCTCTTTATCGATCGGTAGTAATCCGAATGTGAATGGCGGTATACTAGTCAAATCTTCGTCTTCTTCATCTTGAATATTTTGCGCTTTCATATGAACTACTAATGACAACTTCGGATTGATTGGATCTGTAACATAAAAGACTTGACACGCTTGTGAAGTGAGTATGAATGAATCATTCTCGTAACCGGTCCTCCTAAAGCCGACAACAGTAACTCCTTCATTATCAACTTTAACATGATTATTGTCACCCCATTTGCACTTTAACAATGTCACCCGTAATCCGCAATAATAAAGCTCTCATATGTCTTCAATGTATCCATAATAGTTCATGAAACCCTTTTTGGGATTCTTATCTTTGGCCAACGAAACATGTAATGCTTCGGTCAATAAGGTTACACCGCTATTTTGAACCGGATGCTTGTCGTCTCTCTCTTTAGTGTAAAATGTAAAACCATTAACATACTAAGCAGTGTACCTTGTAACCATGCTGGAAAGCCCTGATGATAGTTTACTCAATGTAGTTGAATGACCCGCCTCTTCAAATAGTCGCTTTCCAAGCCATATCTGAAATAAACGGTTGTGCTCTTCTTACAACCATTTTTCATTTCTAGCTTTCTTTGGATCTTTAACTCTCAGCTCATTCAAATGAATATCCACGAATAAGTTTACGTCAAAAACGTTGTGCAGAATATGTAGCGAGGCTTGTTCTCATTCTTTCCAGTTGACGCTAGAATATGTACCTATAGATATGTATACTACTACATTAACTAAACAACAATTAAATAACTCAAGTTTGATCTATAGAAAATGTTGACTCAAATTGACGTACCTGTAGATAGTGCTTTTGACTCAAACCCTATGTCCTTCGGTAACCCAATTTCATCTGCTTTAGTTAAATACTCAGAGAAAAACTCAACAGCCACCTCAGCTATATAATTTTCAACGATACTCCCTTTTGGTCGATTGTAGCTCTCCACATAACTCTTCAATACTTTCATATAACTCTCGGTTGGATACATCTACCGTAGAAGCATAGGTCCACATAATTTCACTTCACGTACCAAGTGAACAATTAGATGAACCATGATATCAAAAAATGATGGTGGGAAGATCATTTCCAACAAGTATGTAGTTTTCACAACTTCCGATTGCATCGCCTCTAACCGAGTTGGATCAATGACCTTTGAACATATCGAATTGAAGAATACACATATTTTGGACCTCACATCTTTTGACAAAATGCCCCGTAAAGAAAGCGGTAAAATTTGCTGTAGTAACACATGATAATCGTGAGTCTTCATTCCAATAAGTTTGAGATCTTTTAAAGGTACGAACTTTTTATAGTTTGAAGAATAATCATCTGGGACTTAGATAGATTCAATCTACTTACACAATTTTTTCTTCTCATCCCGATTAAGAGTGTACTTTGCCGGTGGTATTTTTGTTTTTTTTCACTCTCCTCATCGATATGCAAAACGCTTCTTATATTCATTTTCTTGAGATCCATTCGAGATTTTATCTCTTCTTTCGATTTATTTGGATCATCAAGTAGCGTACCGATGAAAGATTCTCATACATTTTTCTCAATATGCATAACATCCAGACAGTTCCGAACATATAACATTTTCCAATACGGAAGGTTGTAGAAAATCGATTTTTTTTCCAAGGATTCTCTTGGAACGACTCTTTAGTACTAGAACGCCGCTTTCTTTTTCCCAGCACTTCATTGACATTTTTAACCATTTCGAAGACATCTTCACCAGAAAATATTCTAGGAGGGGGTCGTTCTTCTGTATTTCCATCAAATGCCTGTTTCAACCTTATGGAATTTACAACTGATAACTGATTGATTTTTGAATTTCCCACAACCCATAGATATTCGGTGTGGGAAGTATGAACATTCCACACCAGAAATTTAAGGGTTGTGGGAAATTCCACACCCCTTTTAAGGGTTGTGGGAAAATTCCACACCCCTTATTATGGATTGTGGGATCCAGTTTTTCTACTAGTGAATATTCAATATAAGAAGTGTGTTTAATAGAGACTTCATGCGTAAGTAGATGTGTGTGTAAAAATATTTCCTCCCTTCGTGTTTTTCTAGTGCTCTTCCTTTTATATGTTTTTGGCTGAAAACATTGAATGATTAGACCCACGTTCATGATAACTGTCGCCGATTACTTAGATCGTGTGTCAGTGTCATCAATAATTGCTATATAGTTAATTTTAGACGAATTTTTTGCTCACATGACCTTCGTCGGTCTTAAATCAATTTACTTATCTTTATATACCGAGAACTTATCCAAACTATTCGGTTATGTTGGACGATATTCTAAACTTAACTTATGTCCATATTCGTTTATCTTTTACTTACGCCGACTCCTCTTGATGTTCGGTGTAACACTTGTATTCGGCATTATGCTATTCGACATATATGGCTTATTCGGGGTTATGAAATTATGATCATAAAACTGCCCTTTTTAGTATGTGATTAATGGTGAGAAACTTATGGTATTCGGTATATCTTGTGATATACTGATATCTAACATTGCTTTGAGATATGAATACTAAGTTTGTAGCACACGTATTTTGTTAATAAAGCTAATCGCCATGTTATGACCTTTTCGACATATGATGTTCGGATATTAGTAATTATAACAGGAACTATACTTTTTTAAGTATAGAGCTAATCTACATGTACTTCTTTTCAATTTCTTTTATGGTGACTGACATGTACGACATGTACAGGCTTTTGATTGCTGAAAAATATAATTCTTCCACTTATACTTTTTAGTATAAATCTATTCGACATGTTTGACATATTATAAAAATCTGGTCATAACATTAATTATACTTATTAAGTATAGAGCTAATCGACATCTATAGCTTTTCGATTGCATTTAAGCTGATCGGCATGTACATGCTTCCTATTGCAAAAAAGTAAAGTTTTCTACTTATACTTTTTAAGTAGAAATTTATACGGAATGATATGACCTATTCGACATATGTTGTTCAGTAATGTTGTTCGGCATATTATATGAATTTGGTCAGAATACTAATTATACTTTTTAAATATATAGCTAATCGGTATGTACAGGTTTTCGATTTCTTTTAAGATGATAGACATCTACAGGCTTCCGATTGTTAGAAAGTATTTTTTTTCTACTTATAATTTTTAAGTATAAATATATTTGGCATGTTATGAACTGTTCGATATATGTTGTGCGATATATTATGAGAATCTGCTTGTAACACTAATTATACTTTTTTAAGTATAGATCTAATCTGCATGTATAGCTTTTCAATTGCTTTTAAGCTGATCGGCATGTGCATGGTTACAATTGCCAAAAATGTAGAATTTTTCTACTATAATTTTTAATTATAAATTTATTCGGCATGTTATGACCTGTTCAGCATATATTGTTCGACATACGATGAGAATATCACTGCTCTCTAATTTTATGTTCTTCTTCTGCAAGACTGTGGTTATGACGAACTAGTCTTCTGATTTCAGTGTATAACACCCTCCTTCTAAAGCGAGATCTTTATGCCAGAAAATAAGTACAATAATGTCTCGACGAAAATATTAAATATGAACAATAACAATAATTTGATATTTATATTTAGGTCGGATTTTTCTTATATAAGACTAATCTTATATATAAGAAGTATATTGAATAGAGATTCTATGCGTAAGTAGACGTGTGTAAAAAATAATTTCTCATTCTTTGTTTTCTTGGTGCTCTTCCTTTTATATGTTTGTGGTTGAAAACGTGGGTTTATCAGACTCACGTTCATCATAATTGTTGGTGGTTATTTAGATCGTGTGTTTGTGTAATCAATAACTACTATATGATAATTTTATATGGATTTTATGCTTACATGAATTTTGTAAGTTTTTACACAAATGATTATTTTTTAAATATCGAAAATTTATCTGAACTATTCGGTTATGTTGATAGATATTCTAAACTTAATTTATGTCTATATATATATATATATATATATATATTTTTTTTTTTTACTTATACCGAATCCTCTTAATATTCGGTGAAACAGTTGTATTTTACATTATATTATTCAGCAAATACGACTTATTTGATATTATGAAATTCAAATCATACCAAGAACTATAATTAATCTAGAACTCTTAATTTTTTTTTTTTTGAATGGATCTAGAACTCTTAATTCTTTGTGAATATCCTTCCAGAAAGTACTCCAAGTAAATATCTTAAACGAATAGAGTACATAAAGAATTCCCTTTTGACTAAGAAAATCAGTTGTCTTGAAATTTACGATCATATCATTTCATTCATTTAAATTTTAATATGTAATTGAGCCTACCGCATTTAATTCCAAATATTTAAAAAGATTAACCAAATATATCCAAACGGCGGGGTAGCAATTCTTGGCTAAAGGTAGGAAAGATTAGCGAAAGTGCTGTACTATCATGGGAAATGGTGACAACGGATATATTTTATCCTCTCTTGATAAGTCAGTTTTGGTTTATGCTTTTCGAGTTAGGAAAAGACACACAAAAGTGAGGAAAAACATATGTTCGAAATAAAAACAGTTGAATAGAAAAGAATATGCTTAAACGGGAAAATCGATTCACTAGTAGAAAATTTGGTTCCCACAACTCTTAATAAGGGGTGTGGAATTTTTCCACAACCCCTAATAAGGGTTGTGGGATCTTGAGTTGTGGAATTTCCCACAACCCTTAAATTTCCGGTGTGGAATGTTCATATTTCCCACACCGAATGTATATGGGTTGTGGGAAATTCAACAACCAATCAAATATCGGTTGTAAATTTTTTTTATTTTTGAAAACATATCGCCGCGGCGACTCTTTACGGTGCCGCGGCCCCAAGTCCCACAACGGTTGTTTGGATCCGTTGTGGGACTTGGGGCCGCGGCGCCGTAACGAGTCGCCGCGGCCCCGCCTCGCCGCGGCCCCACCAATCGGTGCCGCGGCACCGGAGTCCCACAACGGATCCCAACAACCGTTGTGGGACTTGGGGCCGCGGCGCCAGTTGAACACAACTGGTGCCGCGGCTTGGACACTCTGTGCCGCGGCGCAGCTCCCACAACGGATGTTTGAATCCGTTGTGGGACATGGGGCCGCGGCTCCAAACATATGTCGCCGCGGCGCCATTGTCCGAAGAGTGCATCGCTTCATTATTATTGGATTAAACCCAAAATATCATATAATACCTGCATAATACATGCACAATCAATCTAAAAACATACTATACATCCAAAATCATCATAATCATTCAAAATCATCTAAAATATATACATTCAATATCACAAAATGTAACTAATCATCACATTCAATAAATGTTTGTACATAGTTAATCCACTCTTCTCTTACTCTCTCTATATCCAAAGGTGTATACGTGTTTTTGTTTTCTAATCTACTTATACCTCCTACAACTATTTCTCGCATATAACATAAAACAAAATATCCACATTCCGTGTTACCGCTTTGTCTTGGCGCGGCCATTGACCTTATGTATGTTGATTGTCCGTGGCCAATAGCGCCTTTGTTTGTAAGTTTGAAATTTGAAAACACCCTACAAAACAAATAGTAGGAGTATCTTTTATAACAAATATTCAATATATAAGTAAAAAAAAACTTACCTTTTTATCAACAAAACCAAGTCTTGTGGAATTTGTTTATTCAACGGGTCAAAAAACATAGCACAATCTTTCCATAAGTCAAGGACAACAAGCATCCAATGAAAGTTTCGATTGTAGGGCATGAAAATTAGTTGCCCAACTGTACATCCTCGCACCGCGTTTCCAACCTCTTTGACTCATGCCGACAAATGGTAATCTTCGTCATTTGTAGACATGTGAGAAGATAATGCGGCGTTTACAACGACAATTTTTTTTTCAACTTTGACATCGATGCGCGTATACAACTACATTCCAAATTATTCAAATAGTTAAAACACTCAATATTCAATCATCAATATTAAAAAAAATCATGAAAGAAACACTTACTCCATGTAAAGAGATATGCTTGACGCCCCAATTTCCGAAAATTGTAAAAATTCGGAAATATCATCAAATCCCAACATAATCGGTATAGCAGAGATTGTTGGACAAACGTTGACTTGAATAACGTTTCCTTGTGCTAACATCATTTTGTTGGAATATTGAGCGAGCAATTTAAACTTGGGATTTATTACCTTGTAACCATTTAAATTTTGAATTAATTATCTTATAACTAATTTGAACAATCAATACATAATAATGAGTAGGTTAAAATATATTACCTTGTAATTAATTCTCCTATTATCGTCGGGAGTAGGTTGACTCGTAGAATCGTGTTTGTGTGGGCCGCGACTCTCTTTTGCCGTAGTCTCAGTTTCTATTAATCGTTGCGGCCACGAGACAAAACCTCCCATTGCATCTTCTACGGTTAGAGCTTCTTCGGTGGGAATCGGTAATTTGGCTTTCTTAACCAAAACACCAGAAACGCTCACACGTGCATTTCCTTCCTCTAAACTTGAGAAGTGAATTACGCCCTCGTTCAAATATACTCGCCCATTTGCAACATGAATTGTGTTTTCTTCCACGATATCGTCAATGTAGAGAAAACATTCGACACTTTCATTCGAACACGGTGTCACCGGTGTGGTTGGATTCAATGAGCAACTAGCCCGAACACTAGTTAGTTTTTCCACAATAATCGGATCGACTTTCGGAGGTTTATGTATATCGTCATGTCCTATGAAAATCACCGATTTAATACCGAAAATAAGCAAACTTTTGAAGTAAATAAGTAAGCATGAATAAAGCATGAATAAAGATTACCTAAGGAGACGACCTCTTCGACGACTTCTTGAATCTTAGTCTTCTCTTCAATATTAACGCCACTTGCATTAATATTATCTTCAACTCGATCAACACTCGCTTCTCCAACACTTGTACCACCACGACCATTAACCGCTTTCAAGATATCATTTTTAAACTCCATCAACTCGAGACGCATTTCGAGCCGGATCTTGTTAAGTTCTTCGTTTGGAGTCGGAGGAAAAAAATACTTGAAACGCTTGGCAACATGTTTGGATTGACCGCAAACATATTTCTTTGCTCCCATGGCTTCTTGCAAGATACTTTTTCCCGTTTCCGGGATAAAAGTACCTTCGGTTGCTTGTTGAGATAATTTTTGCTACATATTATAATAATTTGTAAATAAAAATATTAAAAATATAACTTACATTATTAAAAATCTTACAATTGATTCTCCCATTAGTCAATCTTTGTCATTCTTGAACTCTTTTCCGTCTATCCCGTCTTTCTTACGCGAGTCAATCCATAATTCTTCTAACGTTGCCCATTGCCGGGTTTCGTCGTGCTATTAATTAACAAGTAATCATATTAATCATATATTAAATGTTAAAACCGAATACAAAATAAATAAATGAAAAAACTAAACCTTTTGTTGATCTAGTTTTCGATATCCATCTCGGCCACATCGAGATTTGTATTCCACTTTAGTGGAATTAGTTTTCCCTTGCTCCGTCGTTTGCTTGAAAGTTGCGCTTCGTCTATACTCAACAAACTTCACCCAATCTTCTTCGGTGATACTGGTGTAAAATTTTAAAACACAACTTGGTCTTTTTAACGAGCTTGGTTCATTGATTTTGTCTTTGAGAAGATCGTGATATCACTCGTGACGAAATAGTTTTGCGGCTTCACCTACTCTCATGAGGCAATCGTGCTTATGTTCTATTGGAATCGAAAATCCTTCACATATTTCATTCCAAATCCTCTCTTTTAATTGATCGTTCTCTTTTAATCTCCAATCACGAGTCGAAAGTGGAACATATTCTCTAGCTAATACGCCAAAGTAACTCAACAATACATCACCTTCCTTACCCTTTGGTTGCCCTTTGGAATCTAACTCTATCGTGATTTTTCTACCAAGACTTCTAATTTTATTAACACGACTCATAAAGGTGTTTCTTCTCTTTCCTTTCTCATCGGGATTTAATGCTAATAGTCGTCTAGGTTTCTTTTTAATATCGCCGCTAGAAGTAGTAGTAGTTGTAGTCGAAATTGAATCTATAAACACAATTCAAAATACAATTTCAAACACAAAATATATATCAATGCGTCTAAACTAATTATCCATTCCAAACACAAAATAAATGTCAACCTAAACCATTCCAAACACAAAATATATCTCAATGTGAATCTAAACTAGTTACCAATTTCAAACCAAAAATAGTAGTAAAAAAAACTAATCGTTGAGGGACGAGGTGAATTAATCGGGAGAGGGACACGACAAAATGAAGATGGAGGGCGGAGTGAAGGAGTGAGAGAGGGAGGGCGGAGTGAGAGAGTGAGGAGTGAGGGAGAGGGAGGGAGGAGTGAGAGAGTGAGGAGGGATGGAGGGCGGAGTGAGAGAGTGAGGAGGGAGGGAGTGAGGGAGTGAAGGGCGGAGTGAGAGAGTGAGGAGGGATGGAGAGGGAGGGCGGAGCGAGAGTGAGGGAAGGCGGAGTGAGGGAGTGAGGAGGGAGGGAGGAAGAGGGAGGCCGGAGTGAGGAGTAAGAGGGTAAGGGAGTGAGAGAGTAACGGAGTGAGGAGTGAGGGAATGAAGGGCGGAGTGAGAGAGTGAGTGGCCGGAGTTTTGAGTGGCCGGAGAATTTGAGTCGCCGGAGAATAGAAGCTTGAGAGAGAATGAGTTTGGGTTTTGAGAGATATTGAGTTTTGAGAGAGGAATGAGAGTGAAAATGAAGAATGAAGAAGAAGAAGTCGAAAGTTAGTTTTGGGCGAAATTTGGGCGGGGTTATGAAAAAGTTGAAGTTTTCCCGAAATTTAAACATCCCACAACCCTTCCACTAAGGGTTGTGGGAGTCTCGCCGCGGCGACGGCTAGCAGCGCCGCGGCGCCGTTGAACCCAGAAACAAGCGCCGCGGCACTGCTAGATGTCGCCGCGGCGCCTATGACTTCCCAAGAGCTCCAACTCTCGAATGCTCTTGGAAAGTCACCGGCGCCGCGGCAACGTCTATCAGTGCCGCGGCGCTGGTTTCTGGGTTCAACAGCGCCGCGGCACCTCTTGTTTATCGCCGTGGCGCGAGCCCTTTACCTTTCCCAAGAGGGTTCCACAACCCTTCCCAGAAGGGTTGTGGGAGCTGCGCCGCGGCGATGAATTACGGGGCCGCGGCGGTGACGACCTGAAGTGGTTTAAATGCGTTTTAAATCGTTTTTTGCACTTAAATCTCTCAAAACTTCAGTCGAAAAAACACTAGAAACAACATTTCGACCCATTCTGTGTCATTATCGTTCACAACTCACAACTATATACATCTAATTCTTGTAAGTTCCTCTTCACTTGTTACAAAGTTGAATATTTTTGGATTGTGTATTTCAAATCTGATATTTCATGTTATAATTAGGGTTTTTTTTAAGATGGTGAGGCAATGGATGTGGGAGAATAGGTTAAACGAGATATATCAAAATGGTGTAAATGAGTTTTGTGAATTCGTTAAAGATAATGTCGGTGATGTGGAATCAATTCGTTGTCCTTGTGTGAAATGTGGAAATTATAGACATTTTTCTCTTCATATTGTTCGAACTCATTTGTGGGTTTACGGAATAATGACTTCTTACCAAATATGGTATTATCATGGTGAAGAATTCCGTCCTACGATTAACAATAGAAATGATGATCTTCAAGATGATGACTTTGATGATATTTGCGGGATTATGAATGATTTGGAGAATGATTTTGTGGAACGGCCGGAATTGTTTGAGTCGATGATGAATGATGCGGAGACACCATTGTATGAAGGGTGTACAAGTTATTCGAAGTTGTCATTTTTAGTTACTTTATTTCATTTGAAAGCGTCGGGTGGGTGGACAAACACTAGTTTTACTCTATTGTTGGAAACACTCAAAGAAGCATTCCCCAAAAACAATAAAATTCCGCAAAGTATGTATGAGGCTAAGAAAACTTTGGGCACATTGGGTATGAAGTACGAGAAATTTCATGCGTGCCCAAATGATTGTGTTTTATATAGAAATGAGTATGAAGATCTGGATGAATGGCCGAGGTGCAAAGAGTCAAGATGGAAAAAAGGTAAATTGCCACGTGACGGGGTCAAAGGAGTTCCAATCAAGGTATACGTACATAATAATTACTTGTTTTACAAATGATTATGTTTTTTATATTATTATTTTATATGTTTTTCAGGCATTATGGTACATACCACCAATGCCACGGTTCCGACGAATGTTTAATACTGCCAAGCACGCAAAGAACATGGTTTGGCACTCAGAAAAATGTATCGATGATGGTATGTTACGGCATCCTGCGGATGCTTCACAGTGGAAGTCATTTGATTTGGAGTATAAAGATTTCAGTGTTGAACCTCAGAATTTGCGTCTTGGTTTAACATCTGATGCATGAACCCTTTCAGCATGATGAGTAGTAAATATAGTTTCTGGCCGGTTATTCTTGTGAACTACAATCTCCCTCCAAAGTTGTGTATGAAGAGAAAATACTTGATGTTAACGCTTCTGATTTCAGGACCGAGTCAACCAGGAAATGATATTGATGTTTATTTGGCACCATTGATCGATGATTTGAAGATGTTATGGGAGACAGGGATTGAGGTCAACGATGGTTACCGCGGCGATTCATTCTACTTGAGAGCAATGTTCATGTGGACTATAAACGACTTTCCAGCGTATGGAAATTTGTCAGCATACTCTGTGAAATGCTCAATTGGTTGTCCAGTTTGCATGAAAGAAACATCTTCCATTCGTTTGAAGCATGGTAAGAAAACTGTTTTTCTTGGTCATAGAATATTTTTACCGAGAGATCACTCGTATAGAAGGTTGAAACAGGCATTTGATGGAAATACGGAAGAACGACCCCCTCCTAGAATATTGTCTGGTGAAGATGTCTTCGAAATGGTTAAAAATGTCAATGAAGTGCTCGGAAAAAGGAAGCGGCGTGCTAGTACTAAAGAGTCGTTCCAAGAGAATCCTTGTAATTTAATTCAGCAGCGCCGCGGCCTTGGTAGGCGTTGCCGCGGCACTAACGACTTACAGAGTCTATATAGACTCTGTAAGTCGTTGGTGCCGCGGCGACTCCTACCAGGGCCGCGGCGCCGGTGACTTACAAAGTCTATATAGACTCTGTAAGTCGTTGGCGCCGGTGACTTACAGAGTCTATAATGACTCTATAAGTCATTGGCGCCGCGGCAACGCCTATCGGGGCCGCGGCGCCGCTGTTCCCACAACGGATATACATCCGTTGTGGGACCTTGCGCCGCGGCTATTGGGTATAGGGCCGCGGCGCGGTGTTGAATTTATAGTAAAACTTTGTGAAAACCTATTAAAAACTTTGTTTTACTCAAATTCATACAAAGAAACAATTTATAGTATGCATACTTTAGTTCCTAACTATCGTAATTCATACAAACAAACAATATTTTAAAAAAACATCAATAAAACAAACATATTAAATCTTAAAATCTCAAGTCTCGTAATTTAAACAGAGAAACAAACATAATTTAAACAAAGAAACAAACATAATTCAAACTAATAATTCAAACTAAGAGTCTTTAAAATATATAAAAAAAAAGCATTTATTAGTTGTTGTTGTCGTTGTCGCTTCGTGGTGGTGCTCCTGGAGGACGTGGGAATTCGGATGGCCATTCTGGGGCTGAGTGTGGTAAATACTCGTACTGGGGGTACGGAGGAAACCGCCACGCTATCTGGTTGTTTATGTCCAACCGACTGATGACATCGTTGAACGCCTCGTATGACATGGCGTTGTACTCCCCTTGCTGTTGTTGGTAATGTTGAAAATTTTGATTCTCGGCGACGAGGTAGTGGTTGGTGTGAGCGATATACTCTAGCATCGGATCTTGCACCGGAGGTGCGGGTAGCTCAAGTACCGTCGCTCTACGCGGTCGTGCCGGTGGTGCCTCCTCCTCCTCTTCAGCTGCCTCGTCCTCATCCGCCGCCGCCTCCTCCTCTCGAATCTTGTACCGATCGATGATTGACTTCGTGATTGGCCCCATTGGACCTTTGATCGTGTCCTACCTCCCAATTCTCACGCCCACTCTCATACAAAGGCCAGTGATGATCGACGGATACGGTAGACCGGTCTTCTTAGCCTTGTAATCAACATTCCTCATCCGACTCGAGATGAATCGACCAATGTTTATCTTGAGCCCCTTCACGATGCAGTACAAAATTTGTATGCGACCCTCGTCGAGGCTGGAAAAATTCGTGATCGGGAATATGCGAGCGCACACAAAGTATACCCATACTTTGGCAATCCTACAAAAATAAAATTCAAAGCACAATCATATTTCACTTCATTTCAAATTATAAAAAAAAAATCGTTAAATAATTACGTACTTTGTGAGTTGATCACGATGCAAGACTTCTCTTCCCTTCTCCGTCATCCAACCTTGGTTCGGGAGGCACACTAAACTCGCCATCTCTGCCTTATCCGCATGACGTACATATTGAATGTATTCCTCCGTCTCGAAAGGAATGTTAGGAGTTTGAAGATAAGCGTTGATCGCCTCGGTACTCATGTTTACCTTCACTCCGCGAACCGTGACGATGTTATTAACTGCATCCGGTAGGTTCGCGTAAAATTCCTTCACGATGGTGATATTACCATCGCACGAGGGAGGATTGCAAAATTCTCCCCAACCATAGGCGTCGATGAAGTTGTGGATTTGTTGGCCAATGTCGAATCCATCCCGGGGGACACTAAATCCCCTCTCCTGGATTACGGAGCCCTTAACGAGCAACTCGTAGCGATCCTCGGCTTGTTGAGACGTGAATATCACCGACTCGTAATGTTCTTCTTCTTCACTTTCCGACGATGAAGAAGACTCCACAACTTTTCGGGAACGCTTTGAAGTTGCGACCTTAGCTTTGCCCTTGGCGGCACGAGTAAATTTCGGAGACATTTTGACCTAATATAAACATAAACAGAAACACAATAAAACTTATTTCAACATAAACGCAAACTGTCAACCTACAATTTCAACATTAACAAAAATTATAAACATAATTTCAACATAATCTACAATTTCAACATAAACGTAAACACAAACACAATTTTAACATTTACAATTTCAACAGAAAAACATAAACTCATGTTTCAACAATATTTTCAAAATAAACATAAACACAATTTCAACATTTTCAACAATTTCAACATAAACATAAACGCAATTTCAACATAAACATAATTTTGGATTCTATTCACAATAACAACAAATTCGGATTCAATTCACAAACATCTAAACCTAAATTCAAACAAACCTACAAATCTAAACCAAAACAAATCTACAAATCTAAACATAAACGAATCTACAAATCTAAACTTAAACAAATCTAACAATTATCTAAACCTAAAAAAATTAAAAATCATCAAAACCTAAACATGGAAGAGGGACAAATTTATCTTGGAAATATGGAAGAGGGAGTGAGACCGGCGGCGACGTGAAGGCGCGGGAGAGAGGCGGCGAGGTGAAGGCGCGGGAGGGAGGGGCGACGTGAAGGCGCGGGAGGGAGGGGCGATGTCAAGGCGCGGGAGGGAGGGGCGACGTCAAGGCGCGGGAGCGGCGACGTCAAGAAGAGGGAGTAGGGGCGTCAAGGGGAACGAGGGGCGAAGAGGACTCGGGACCAACTCGGCCGAAATTGCTTTTGGGAGAGAAATGGATTTTGGGTAAAGTGAAAAAACCCTAAAAATTCGAATTTATACACTGATTTCGTCGCCGGCGCCGCGGCCCCACCAGGCGTCGCCGCGGCGCCATGTAAAAATTTTTTCCCAGATCGTGTCTGGGCGGCGGCGCCGCGGCCCTATCTGACGTCGCCGCGGCGCCGCCTCCCACACCGGTTGTACAGATCCGGTGTGGGAGGCGGCGCCGATGCCCAGACACGATATTTTCCCACAACGGAACTTTGCATTCGTTGTGGGACTTCGAGCCGCGGCCCTATTTGCCGTCGCCGCGGCCCTTGTCCCACAACGGATCTTTTAAGGGTTGTGGGACCTTTTATATTAATTATAATTAAACAACTCTTAGAACAATGGTTGTAGAATAAGCTAGTTTGCACAACCGATAGTTATAAAGGTTGTGGAATACCTGAATCAAGCTTTTCCCACAACCCTTAATTGTAAGGGTTGTGGGATCTCGAAGTCCACAACCCTTGGTAATAAGGGTTGTGGAAAGTCGGTTGTGGGATCCAACATTTGTACTAGTGATTTTTGACGAAAAACCTTCATCTCCATGAAACATATATTGCAGAATATATAGAATGGTTTTTTTATGGGAAAATGTATACACACTTCATACGTAATACGTTACTTATAATTTTGTCTCCTCTAAGATATATATTCTTAGTGTCACGCTTTGACCTAAATTATGTAGTTATTATAAGGTAATTGTATGGTATAGCTTTATATAGATTTTTTAATTTCAATTTGTGTAACGTTTTGTAAAATTTTGATAAAAGTCTAGTAAATCAATTCGGCCAAAATTTCATTTCCAAAAAGTCCAAAATCGTTTCTCTCGCCCAAACGAAATTAATTAAAAAAAACGAATTTACCTATTTTCACATCAGAGTAATTTATGAGAATTCACATTAAAACACACACATTAAATTCATTTATGAAATGTTTTAATATTGTAGAGAGAGAAACAAAATCGCCGCCTCCGCTCTCTCTGACCACCTCCAAGACCTCAACATCGTCCTCCACTCCGATACCAAAGATTGGACTTTTCCAAAATACGTTTGTCAATCAGGACCAATTCGTTGAATTTTGAATTATTATATACTAGATTTATAAAGACCAAATTATTTTTATATTAAACGAATCTCAAAACATGAAGTACAAAGTGGACGTCTTGTGTGAATGAATATCCCGCCTCGCTCTCTAGAGGTTTTGTTTTTATATGCAGGAGCCAGGTGTGAATGCGGGTTGATCATACTTACATTTCAAACATTTATTAAATAATTGTTCTGATTGTGTAGAGTCACCTTTTTGAATAACTGTTCTTGAGTTATCTGCATCGTATTGATGCTTGCTTGTCTATTATAAGCATTAAATGGACTAGACTGTTATTATACAGAAAACTTCTCTAATATTTATAAGGGTTAATGAGGTATATAGTCTTTTAAAAATGTATGAATTTTTAAATGGCCAACGTTTACAAAGAAATCTGTAAATGTCCAAGTTAATGTTTAACGAAATTTTTAGGACGAAATACCCCAAAAAGGTTCCCGCCCATTTGCGATGCCACATCATCCCGTGCATGAGGTTTATTGGGAACCAGAAAAAATTTGCAATAAATACATTGCGTGTCAATCAATAAACTTAAATGAAAAAAGTAATGATGAAATCGGTTAAATTAGTTTCACGATTTCAATTAAACATTTCGCAAACTTCTATTCATTTTAAAAAATAAAGCTTCTTTACTCTCAAAAAGAAGAAAATACGCAAATCCATAAAAAATCACACGAATCCTCAGATTTCACGGCGGTGATTAACAAACTCGAATTGTCTCGAACGTCGAAGTCGAAGAATACAACAGTTAGGTTTTTTTTGTTTAACTTTCGTTTATTTTTTTCATTTTAGAGTTTGTATAACTAGTTTTCATGAAGAATTTGTATGATGATTTCAATTTTGTTGATGTAGGTTTCTTCAATCTCTTCTATCTCAACATTTATATGTGGTTAAAATATTGTTTTATTTGATGTAGTATGTGGTTAAAATACAGTTAAACAGTCTGTAAAACAGTTTAACAGTATGTAAACAGAATTCCTTTAGAATTCACGTGTAAAAGTGTTAAATTGTAAATAATTTAACGAAAAAGTAAATGTGTTAAATAATGTAAATTACGTACTGATTATCAAATGTGTTAACTAGTATGTAAAACAGTTAAACAGTCTGTAAAATAGTATGGAAAACAGTTTAACAGTATGTAAACAGAATTTCTTTAAGATTCACGTATAAAACTATTGAATTGTAAATAATTTAACGAAAAACTAAATGTGTTAAATAATGTAAATTACATACCGATTATCAAAATATTGTGACGTTAATTGACAAATGGATTCGTTAATGTCTAATACTTGTAAATCGACTATAAATTAACATATGTTTACTTATGACTGAAGATGGGAACCATGACGAGCAGTGAAATCCATTAATTGCCCCACCCGGAAATTTGTTAATGCTTGGGAGCAAGTATGAATAACATGAACACGAGAGAATAAACAGGAAAAACTAATTTTGTGGGTGTTTAATATCTTTAATCAGCTTAAAATAAGAAATCACTTAATAAACAATGAAATAAATATTCGGCCATTAAAACCATTAATGACGTGCCCAATCAAATTTAAAGCACACCTCGTTTATATAAAACACTTAAAATAAGAAAATAATGATTATAATAAGTTGCCGAATTTTATGTAAACCAAAATTTGAATTTTAAAATTTTTCAAAAAAATTCGAGCTAATAAGGGCAATTTTGTAAAGTCAGCTCGTAAAACAGTGTGCCACGTATACACTTGGGCCATTAACTAAGTTTTACATAAACGTTATCCATTTTGCAATTACACCTCCAAACGTTGACCATTTGATCCATTATTTGTATTTATAATGATGTTGGTCGGAAGGTAGTCGGGGTTTATTTTATGTTTTTTATCATTTCTCACGTTATTTACACCTCAAACATAATCTTGCGTAGTGTTAATAAATTTTGATCAATAATTGCCCTCCAAATTTTTTAGTATTTTTTAGTATTCATTAATTTTATTTATATTTATTATTTTTAAATATATCGAACAACTAAGATATTAATCCGAGAGTTATATCTAAGAAACTTAAAATATATTATTGATTTATGAGCAAATTTCGATTTCAAACACGTGGGAGTGTCGATTTAGTTGTTGAGCCATTATTGAAATGTGAAGTCTCTTGTACCTCTTCGTATATAAACTACGTTTTGAATTTCGTAAGTCGGATTTATTCTTTTAACACAAGATTATTGCCAATATCAATCCTAGTTGTTTATTTTGGGAGCTTCCTTTGGAAACCTTATCAATCGACTAATTTCATTTAATTCAGTTTAAACAATATCGATTAACAATTAACCTCTAAGTGCTTGACACTTGTGTGCCCAATTAGTATTGTTTCTTTTGCGCCTAATTTATATGTGATCATAACCCGTCTATCCATGCTTTAATTTCACACATTCTCGAGTGATTTTGGTGTGTTTAATATGTTTTATGGGCTTAAAGCCCATGTGTTTGGAGTGATTAATAGGGTTTAATATGCTTTGATGAATTACATGTTTGAGTGAGTATCTTGGTGTTAAAGGTGGGTCAGAGATAATTACATATTTTTTATATATTATGTTGGCCATTGCATAGATTTTTTCGTTAGCTCTCTAACGCATCTTCAATTGCAAAAATCGGACATTGGAGATAAGGATTATGGTTGTTGAAGCTACTTTTGCGCCGTGGAAAATTACACGCCACGTCACGAAATCTATAGCTACTTGTGGAGAGTGAACAAACTAAACAAGATCCCTACAAAAGAAATCGCACACCACGAGTAAATGGAAAGCGCGCCATGGGGAATATCACAAGAGCGTACTACTCGGGAAAGAGATCATCACGTTGTAAAACCCTCGCGCACTATTAGATATATGAGTTTTTTATACAAATAATAACTTTTGGGTGTGATATTTTTGCATTTGAAGACCTTATTTGTTGTAGTAATATCGCGCGGGTCTAACATCCAACTCCCTAGAGTTATGCGTGTACCGTGTTCTGAACAACATACAAGCAATATTTTCCGACGATGACTTTCGACTTTCATGTAGGACTCTATGATAGGACTTCGACTTTAGCGTTTTAAGCAATTATTTTGGTGTAAGTACTGATAAAGACTGCAAACTTAGACCTAAGCGTAACCTATAGATGTTAGATTGCTCATCAAGAAATCTAGGGTTTCTTTTAGGTTTTAGTAGAGTGTTTGGCTTATTGGGAGAGAAGAGCCAACCAGATAGGAAGACAACCGTTTTTCGTGATTGACAATCACGAAATTAGCATTTCTCTTTTTATATCTATTCTTTTGTCCCACTGATATTTATTTATTTATGGTTTTCATGGATTATTTTAGTTTTGTGTTTACTATACTCAAAGTCATGAGATAAACCCTTTAATGGGGATGGCTTAGCATTTCTTAAGGGTTATTCTAACTAGTATCCATATAAATTAGTAGCATTTTATAAATAGTGCACGTTCTGTAAATATGTATTAAATAGCCATGCCCATTTGTTTACAAACTTTTTGGGACCAAAATACTAAATAATTGGATTTCTACCTAATTTTCATTCCAGAACTAAAAATATTTAATAAATGTGTATACAAGTAATTGGGCGTGTAAATCAGGGAACAACCCATCGAGTGTTTATAGTTTCATCATTTCATTTCCACACAAAAAATAGAGAAATGAAAAGATGAAACCTCAAAAAACAACAAAGCCCTAAAACGTTCCCAAATCGTCGAATAAAACTTGAACCGGGGAAGGTTGGATCATCGAGAATTTTCATCTGGTTAAGTTTTTTATTTACACGAGAACTTTTTTTAAAAATGAATCTAACACGATTAGTATATAAATTTGGGATTTCATTCCGTTCTTTCATAAATGAGTAGTGATAAATGTTTTGTTTGAATTAATTAGTCAAATATTTTTGGAGAAACCAAAAAAACTGGGATTTTAAAGGTAATGGAAAAACTATTCCAGCTAGTTGCAATATTTTAATGATTTTGTTCTATAAATGAGTTATTGTTGTATTTGGTTCCCAAGTTAAATGAGTTATCAACATCTGGAAATCTCAAGAACAACAATCTGAATTGCTTCAACGAGCAGATATCAAATGACAGTGCATGTGATTTTTATTGTTATAGAGTATGACTTGATGATTAAATTTTTTTAACTCAGTGGTAAAAAATGTTTAGTGAATTACTATTTTAATTACTGAATCCTGGCGAATGAATTTTGTTAAAGGATCTAAGTCAAAAGAAACGTTTTGTTGTTACTAATGGTAAATATCCATAATAGGATTAAAGTGTTCCAAAATCGTATTCATTAAACACTTTATTTACAAGTGATTTACATGTTAGTTACAAGTAATTTACATGTTAGTTACAAGTAATTTATATGCTATTTACAAGTCAAAAAACATTATTTCTAACTTTGTAAGACATTCTTGACCAAATCTTCAACTCCCTAAGACTATGAACATTAACGCTTGAAATTTTTTACTGAAAAAGACGTGTAAACGAGAGTTGGAATATATACAATTCAAGGATTAACATCAAAACTAAAGTTGATTTATAGTTGGAAACTTAAACGAAAAATATTTGAAAAAAAGTGTAAATGAAAGTCGGAATAAAAAAATTCAAGCATAAACATCAATATTGAATTTAACTAATACTTTAATTGAACGGAAAAAATGGAGAAGAAATATATAAACAAATATAACACATAATAGATTCGTTGAGTGAATAACTCTAATCGTGAAACAATTTCATCCAGAAAAAATAAAAAAGAGAAGAGATTTTATTTTTTTTGACAATTGACAAGCTCGGAAACAAGAGCTACACGGAAACAACAAAGAGGACTATTAATTTTGTAAGTTAATTATCACAATTCAATAGAATCAACTGTAAAAATAGTTTCCAAAAATATAGGATCTAAATAATTTTAGCATCTAATGCTTCTCTTTAAATCACACGACCAATATACATTCATATTTCATTTTCAAAATTTAAATTTCTATCGAGTCCCCTAGCGGCAAGAGCCTTGGTGGATCAAACTCCCGTTCGTCTTTGGCAAGTCGCGGCAGCTCCACCAGATCAAATTTCTCGCAGTGCATGTTGAAAGACAGAAGGCCCCATGTAGATTTCCAATAGCATACTCCTCCGCAGCAAATACCAGAGGTGCTACGCTCCGACACGCTGAGTGGCACATATGTCTCCACTTCTCTCCACGTGTCCTCTCCCAGGGTACACACTTTTGCTACGCATTCTGAAGCATCCCTCCACTGTCTGTACACCACGATGAGTTTGTAAGCGCAAGAAACCGCGTCATAGCCAAATCCAGCAAAGAGATCGCTTATCCTCGCCGGTGGTTTGTTGCTGAACCCCGGGGTCGGGAGTAGCTTGAGCTCTCCGGTTGTTGGGTTCCGAAGCTCGATAGTCGTGGCATACGGGTCGATCAGGCAGACTATGCCGTCACAGTAGGTGAAGATCACAACTTTTTGCTCTACGAGTGCGTTGACTTGGTTGGGGATCTTGCTGAATTCTACAACAGCATCATCACCACCTTGGTGGAGGATCAGCAAAGTCAGCTTCTTATCGCTGTTATCCGACCCCGAATTGTGATACGACAAATTGAAGATAAACGACGAGGTAGGCGGGTTGTTGGTGCTGTTGTACAGATGATCTGCCACAAAACTCGGACTCTTGACCAAAGCCTTAACCAGAATATTCCATGATTTTTGGACGCTCTTTAGCTTTAGCACCGCCTTTGCTCGTAATAACGAAAATATTTTCGCTACCACGTCGTCAGGCAAGTCGGAAAGATTTACAATGCCGTGATTATATCTCTAATTACAAACCAATAAAACAGAGAAAAAAAATAGGTTACAAACAGCCAACGAAAAAACAAAACATCAAACGCTATGAAGACAGGGTTCCAAATTAAAAAAGTAAATCAAACAAAAACAAAGCAGCAGTAGGTACACAACACAGCACATCAACTATGCATCCATCGACACGGAAATCAGAGTTTTTTTTTTTTTTTTTTTTAAAAAACTTCCCATCCCCTAATATTCCGGCGAGGGAGGATGGGGGAACTCGGAAATCAGAGTTAAAAACTCATAAACGCATACCTCTATTCCGGGAGTACGATTAAATAGAAGAAGCTCCCCACTTGAATCTTCCGTGCGATTGAATTAGGGTTAACAATTATTTTAATGAATGTTATGGGAGTACGATTAAATAGAAGAACCACTTGAATCTTCCGTGCCATCGGATTCGGGTTAACAATTATTTAAATGATTATCTAATGAAGGAGGGAAGATAAAATTTTATTGGATTTTATTTTGATTCGGCTCTGACCGGTCGGATTATCCGGGCATATTTACACCTACTTGAGACTATTACTCTAATACCCTCTCTTAAAAGTATTATAATTGAAATTTCATTTTATAGACCCGAAAATATGTAAAATATTCAGATTACACCTATATTTGCAAAATATTTAAAAGTGGACTTCAAACATGGACCATAACAACCTTAAACTCATTTTTTTCAAAAATTCATACGATACTACACGATGCTAGATGATGAGATACGATGATATACGATAAGATACGATAACTTTTTGAACGATATGATACGATGAGATACTATGATATACGATTGTATACGATATTTTGAGTATAAGGGTATTCTAGTCCATTTTTTAGGTTAAAGTCTATTTTTAGATATTTTGAAAAAGATAGGTGTAATCTGGATATTTTACATATTTTTTAGTCTAGAAAATGAAATTTCTTTTATTATATTTCAAGACAAAGTTTGTGTTCATTTTATAATTAATAGTAGTAAACATTTGTAATAATTTACATATTATAATGAAGGATAATAAACTATAAATATTGTTCATACTCAATCAACTAAAAATAATAAACATTTAGGTTTGTATATTTTTTTGAGCTTCTAAATATAAATTGTTATTTTCTGGTGTATTTTTTTGAAGACAATGGAATCGTACCCGCTATTCAAGAATCTTGTCTGTTTGTTGCGAAGAGGTCAGATCGGTTGGATTCATTCACCAACTCGAGTTCAATCAGGTGTTCTTAGGCTTGAATATTCCAGGTGAGTTATTTATCGTATTTGTCGTGAAACTTTTAGACCACATATATAGATTCGTAACATTTATCTCTATCATAGTTGTTGAAGATCTTTCCGCGTCTAGTTCTCGTGAATATGAAAATCCATTGTAAGTGCCTTTGGAGGTGAGGGATTTTATTTGGGCCACTGACAATCAAGACAAAGATCTAGGACAAGTGGGTTTTAGGGTCAGAGTAACAGATCAATCTAGTGGCTGTCAAGACGAAAATCCAGGATAACGAATCTTTTGGAAGGACAAGTTGCTCTCCACGAACGTCAAGACTAAAATACAGACCTATCTCCCTCCAACATTCACTACATTTCTTTCAAAAAATTAGAGGAAGAAATTACTCATTTGACTCTGTTCCTATTAACTCCCACCAATAGTGCCAATTATGGATTTTTGAGAAAAGAAAAGTGATGAGTGCGTATTTTATTGACGAATTCGCTAACATTAGGCTTGGATTTGCGCGTGTTCTTACGTATTTTTAATGTTTTACGTGTGTTTATAGTGAGTTTCAGGTCAACACAGGTAAAATGGGGTATTGAGTAATAATTCGACGCAACAGAAACAAAAAGACAAGAGTTAGTGCTAAACATGAAAAAAAAATCAAATTGAGTAGCAACAACGACTTCCCGAGACTCCTCGCGGTACAAGTCGCGATCATAACGCACCGCAAGGACGTCAACAGAGATTCTTCGAGTCGCGCACATGAATTTCGTACGAGTCACAAACGTTTACGGAGACTCACGGCGGTGCATGTCCCGGCGATCGCGCGCTGCGATGTTACTAAAGGCGGACAGTTTGCGCTGCTAGAACATGCACCGCGCCGCGAGCTCGCGATTCTTGACGCATTAAAAGTTGGATTTTGACTCAATCTCGACCATCAGATGCGATTTTAAGCGTCCAGATTCGCTTAGAAAGAAACTTCGAACTATATAATTATATAAAAACATGTTAGCCGCTATTTTTTAAATCTTTAGTTTTATTTATACTGTATTGGAGAGCTATCGCTCTGGAAAAAAGGAATTCGTCGGAATTGACAACTTTGGCCGCCGGAACTCTATTAATAATTTTTTTCATTCTTTTCCCTTCTACTCTTATATGATTTTGAATTTTGTTTTCATAACTGCATAGTACACTTCAATTATGAGTTCGTATTGTTATTCTCTTCTAGTTTCGTTGATTCTGATTACGTTAATAATTGTTATCATGTTCTTGAACACCATTAGAAGCTAGATTTTTAAAGGGACTACGATGTAACCGGGTTGGGTTTAGTTAGGTTTGGATGGGTTAGATCTGCTATAATTGTTCTATAAAAGTGTGTGCTTGTGTGAAATTGTGCGTAAAGCGTTCTTAAAACTAATCACCTTTAGAATCGATTTTAACTGAAATGTTTAGTTAATTGCGAGAGAATTAACATCCGTGCTCTATTTCATTCATTGTAATTGTTTAAGTTGCTTGACAATTTAGAAATTGTGATTTGTTAGAGTTGTTGTTTTTCATGCTCATAAATGCGTTAATAGGATTTAAGGTCGAGAGGATAATTAATCCGACATTTGCGTAGGTTCACTAGATCACTTGGGAGAGGCTAGCGAATATTTGTGAAAGAATGAGATTAGCATGCATAGGACTACACTGTGAAATCATGTCACTTGCTTTCTTTATATTCTTAAATCTTGTATTATTTGTTTAGTTGTCTTCTCTTAGAATTCATTAGTTTAGTTCGTATTAGTTAATATCTCAACTCAAAATCATCTTAACATCAATCTGCAAGAGAATAAATAAATCGTTCGCGTAATAGGTCTCTGTGGGTTCGACACTCGTACTTTATCAATATATTACTTGTTCGATACGTACACTTACGTGTTTCGTTATAAAATATTCGCAAAAAGTATGTCAAAAACAATGTCATCATGTATCCTGAGGATCGATTTCACAATTTTGGGTAGCTCATTTATTGTTCGTTTGAAATTTTAACAATTCACTTTATTGCTACTTTTAGTGTCGTCCTCCCCGACCATTATACCAGAATATCTGTCGCATCTAATGCATGTCGAGAGTCCGAACCAAAACTTGACCATTGCGCTGATAGACCAACACCATGACCATACTTACCACCTCACTCTGATTCCCGCTCTCGAAATGCCCATAACATGATTAAAACATGTAACAATGTAGACACTATGCTTATGACACGTGTAAAACCAATCAAATTCAACGTATGTATCAAGTAGTAACACGAAATTTAAATATTAAGTATGCAAATATCATTTAGCGATAATAATACAGTGTTGATTCATTTTGCACATAAAAGAAATAAAATACAAGACTTTAGTAACTTGAAGCTGATTGGTATCCAAGTTTTGTAGCACTTATAATGCGGAATTTTGCGAAGCTGAACATTGTTGCTGGATTTGTGTGAAAGTAAATGAAAATTTCGACGTAGGAATGCCATATTTGTCCTCGGAAATAATGTAATTAATTGTAGTGAAAATAAATTGATCAAAAATAAGTTGTAATAGAAAAATGTAAAGCAAGACGTGACAGACTGAACAATAATTAATTATTGGTAAAAAAAAAAAAAGAATAAAAATAATGTCAAACCGAAGAGACCGACACAGTTAAAAGTTCCTAAGCATTGAAGAAAACAATCATGGTTCAGAGTGCAACAAAACTGTCTACGTAAGGAATAACGTGAGCTTCGGCTATTGTTTTGTCTGGGCAGATACGTCGACGCTTACCCTGGGCAACATTGTAGGCGATCAAGCCGGGCTCTTTCCGAGGGCGACCAAGCATAAGTATCTCATGCCCGGTCATGGTAAACCCTCTCACCTTTCCAATCTGATAGAGTTTAGCCGATTTATGTAGTTTCTGTCCAAGTCTTGTCGTTGTCCGGCATCACCCAATGACACGTCTGGTGCTTGACTCTAAAGCCAATCGGAGGATTGTAGGACACTGCTATCGAGTACCCTAGCGGCAAGAGCCTTGGCAGATCAAACTCTCGTTCGTCTTTGGCAAGTCGCGGCAGCTCCACCAGATCAAATTTCTCGCAGTGCATGTTGAAAGACAGAAGGCCCCATGTAGATTTCCAATAGCAGACTCCTCCGCAGCAAATATATGAGGTGCTACGCTCCGACACGCTGAGTGGCACATATGTCTCCACTTCTCTCCACGTGTCCTCTCCCAGGGTACACACTTTTGCTACGCATTCTGAAACATCCCTCCACTGTCTGTACACCACGATGAGTTTGTAAGCGCAAGAAACCGCGTCATAGCCAAATCCAGCAAAGAGATCGCTTATCCTCGCCGGTGGTTTGTTGCTGAACCTCGGGGTCGGGAGTAGCTTGAGCTGTCCGGTTGCTAGGCATCAAAGCTCGATAGTCGTGGCATACGGGTCGATCAGGTAGACTATGTCGTCTCAGTGGGTGAAGATCACAGCTTTTCGTTCTAGGAGTGCGTTGACTTGGTTGGGGATCTTGCTGAATTCTACAACAGCATCATCACCACCTTGGTGGAGGGTCAGCAAAGTCAGCTTCTTATCGCTGTTATCCGACCCCGAATTGCGATACGACGAGTTGAAGATAAACGACGAGGTAGGCCGGTTGTTGGTGCTGTTGTACAGATGATCTGCCACAAAACTCGGACTCTTGACCAAAGCCTTAACCAGAATATTCCATGATTTTTGGACGCTCTTTAGCTTTAGCACCTCCTTTGCTGGTAATAACGAAAATATTTTCGCTACCACGTCGTTAGGCAAGTCGGAAAGATTTGACATGCCGTGATTATATCTCTAATTACAAACCAATAAAACAGGGAAAAAAAATAGGTTACAAACAGCCAACGAAAAACAAAACATCAAACGCTATGAAGACAGGGTTCCAAATTAAAAAAGTAAATCAAACAAAAAACAAAGCAGCAGTAGGTACACAACACAGCACATCAACTATGCATCCATCGACACGGAAATCAGAGTTTTATTTTTTTATTTTTTTTAAAAAAAAAAAACTTCCCATCCCCTAACATTCCGGCGAGGGAGGATGGGGGAACTCGGAAATCAGAGTTAAAAACTCATAAACGCATACCTCTATTCCGGGAGTACGATTAAATAGAAGAAGCTCCCCACTTCAATCTTCCGTGCGATTGAATTAGGGTTAACAATTATTTTAATGAATGTTATGGGAGTACGATTAAATAGAAGAACCACTTGAATCCTCTGTGCCATCGGATTCGGGTTAACAATTATTTAAATGATTATCTAATGAAGGAGGGAAGATAAAATTTTATTGGATTTTATTTTGATTCGGCTCTGACCGGTCGGATTATCCGGGCATATTTACACCTACTTGACACTATTACTCTAATACTCTCTCTTAAAAGTATTGTAATTGAATTTTCATTTTATAGACCCGAAAATATGTAAAATATTCAGATTAGACCTATCTTTTCAAAATATCTAAAAATAGACTTCAAACATGGACCAAAATACCTTAAAATCATTTTTTTCAAAAATTCATACGATACTACACGATGATATACGATGAGATATAATGATATACGATAAGATACGATGATATACGATAGTATATGATAAGATACGATGGTCTACGCTATTTTGAGTATAAGGGTATTTTAGTCCATTTTTGAAGTTAAAGTCTGTTTTTAGATATTTTGGAAAAGATAGGTATAATCTGAATATTTTACATATTTTTAAGTCTAAAAAATGAAATTTCTCTTATTATATTTGAAGACAAATTTTATGTTCCTTTTATAGTTAATATTACTAAACATTCGTAATAATTTTGATATATTTACATATTCTAATGCAGGATAATAAACTATAAATATTTTTCATACTTAGTAAACGGAAAATAATAAACATTTAGGTTTGTATATTTTTTGCTCTTCTAAATATAACTTGTTATTTTCTGGTGTATTTCTTTAAAGACAATTGAATCATACTCGCGATTCGAGAATCTTGTCTCTTTGTTGTGAAGCGGTCATATCGAGTTAGATCGGGTGTTCTTAGTCTTGAATATTCCAGGTTAGTTATTTATCGTATTTGTCGTGGAACTTTTAGATCACATATATAGATTCGTAACATTTATCTCCATCATAGTTTTTGAAGGTCCTTTCGCGTCTAGTTCTCGTGAATACGAAGATCCATGGTAAGTACCTATGGAGGAAAGGCATTTTATTTGGGCTACTGACAATCAAGACGAAGATCTAGGACAAGTAGATTTTAGGGTCAGAGTAACAGATCAATCTGGTGGCTGTCAAGACGAAAATCCAGGATAAGGAATCTTTTGGAAGGAGAAGTTGGTATCCACGAACGTCAAGACTAAAATACAGACCTATCTCCATCCAACATTCACACGCAACGTAAATAGTTTTATTTCAAACACTTAGAGGAAGAAATTACTCATTTGACTCTGTTCCCATTAACTCCCACTAATACCACCAATTGTGGATTTTTGAGAAAAGAAAAGTGATGAGTGCGTATATTACTGACTTGAGCTAAAGGGAAAGAAGTGAGGCATCGACTTGAGCTGCAGTTGCGTGCTAAAGGGAAAGAAGTGATGTGAACAAGTAATGTGGATCGTTCTTGGGGGGGTGGGAAGAGATGGGATTTCATTTCGCATAGGGAAAACAAGTTCTTTCGGGGTATGATGATTACTCACGATGTGACTCATCTAGCTCTCAAGGCCAAGGAACGATCGATGCATGTTTAGGTTCGACGTAGAAAAGCGATTTGGAAGATTATGAACTAGAGGAAGAGGTTGGTGAGGAGGGTCTTTCCATCGGTGGAGTTTCTAAGGAGACTTTGACCGTAGAGAAGGTGAGAGGCAACCAGGGCCAGGATCAGGACCTCGCTCCCTTGGCAAAAATTAGTACAAAGTCTTCTGTAAGAATTATGTTGGTTATAGTCGCACTAACATTAGCCAATTAAAATTAATGATTTCTAACCAAGATCTAGATTTACTAATTCAATTTAATTACGAAAGCAATTCATCAAACAATACTAGTTAAGTCGTTAGAACACTTACATGAATTTTGGCTCAACTACAGAACGCTCAAATCCAATGCGTGCTCCATTTTTTAACTTTCACAACTCCTTCGTCTAATTGAGTACTCGAGAATGACACCGTAGTATTCCAAAACATAATCTCCAAGGCGAATAAGAAAGATGAGCGGGCACAATAGACTATCTCACTAGATCTCAAAACTAGATTGTTTTGGAATCTCACGCCTATTATTTAGGATTGAAATTGCAATTCCGAGGAAAAGGAGGAAGAAAACTTCGGCCAAGAGAGGGAGAGAGTGTTGGCCGAGTGATTCAATGAAGAATGGAATGGTTTCCCTATTCCTTTTATTCATATTTAATGCATTCAATAGGGGATAAAACCAGAGATATTTTCTCTTCACAAAATCCCCTAAGGATAGACCCTACGGGTGGACGAACTCTCTCCCCCTTTCTCTCCCTGAATTTCTCGCTGAAGAGAGAAAATCTCTTCCATAGATATTGATCATATGGATGAGAGAGAGTTTAGATTCATTGTTGAGATCTGATGACCCAGATTAAATCCAAGGGAGATGAAATCTCTATAAGGAGAGAATATCTCCCAGAAGGAGATAATATCCCTCAGAAGTAAGAGAAAAGATCTCATAGGTCATTCCCTACCCAAGACTAGAAATAATGAAATTAATTTCTTAATGCCTCAAACGACTTTTCGGCTTTAAAAAATAATTTATATTTTCATCATATGAAAATATTCAAAATCATATTTTGACATTCACATCATTTTATTTCCATGTGGACAAAAATACCCTTTAGACATTTTCCGAGAAATAGTCTAGTTCAACATTTGAACTTATTTTGACTTAGCTTCTAGTTAACAATCCTACTATAATGACCTGTAATATTGACCTTATGTATCCAAATGAATAAATCTTGAGCTTCTATACTCGGACTCAAAAGTTCACAAACTTTTTTTGAGTATTAGTTTAATGTCAACTGATTTCACTAAAGAGTTTACACTGAGAATCTCTCGGTTCAAATGAATTTATTTTCTACTCAAATTCAAATTAATTACATTGAGCGGATCCATTGAATGTTATCTATGTTTACCCTTCATGAATATCATCAACTAGTTTGGATTTATAAAATTACCATTTTACCCTTCTAGTTGTTATTTCCTCTACTCCTTTGTTACTTGTGAATAAGTTAGAAACAATTTATTGACGAGAAGCTAACCAGTCACATTGTTTCATTCAAATAAAGTCGCTACTTAATTTTGGATACTGCGCAGTTCATTTATTCAAAATCCATGCAATAAAGCATGATATGATATATATTGCATCTCAGCAATCTTATACATGAATTTCATATCTATGAGAACTTCACAAAGTTGGTTCATGATATCTACATAACGTAATATCTCACAAATTGGCCTAGTTTAGATCACATAATGGATCTAGAATTTGACTTTCTCAAATGAGAGTATTAATGCTATGAAATAACATATCTTATTTCAGGATTTAGGTAAGCTTGATGCAATTCATACATAGTGACCTTGAGATAGAAGATGTTAAATGGTTTGTTCTTCTATTGTCTCTAAAGGTGTACTGGTCAATTCAGTATCTTCGAAAGATACACTTGAAGAACTATAGAGTTCCTAACTCTCTATGCCTCGTAATCAGACATCATAGTTTTTCTCAACAATCATACTAGGATCAATAGTCCGTTGATCTTTAGATTGTGAATATATCGTTTTAGTCAAACCATGAAGAGTTTGTTCATGAAAATCTACATTTATCCCTTCATACATTGTTAGGTTTGATTAAGGACTATAAGACTATTGAATATCATAAATCTTCAATCAAACTAAAAGGGAATGAATGAACGTTTCAACTTTTATTAATTTAATCAGCAAATTACAATAAGGACTTTATAAAGATTTATATATTACATCAATATGTAAATAAATAAATAAATTTGTTGGCATCTCTGCCAACACATAACACTTTTCGAAGCGATATGGGGAATTAGAAGCGACATTTGACCTTTAGAAGCGACTAGCTTCTAACATAAATACCTCGATATTTTCCGAAAAATGGAATTTTTGACTTTTAGAAGCGACTAATCACTTCTAAAGGTCCTAGTCGACAAATTAGAAGCAAATAGTTGCTTCTAAAGACCAAAATATTTGGCTTGCTTTTTTCCGCCATTTTTTTGGCATTAAAATCGATTAGGCGCTTATAATGTCGCTTCTAATGCCAAAATTATTTGACTCTAAATTTTATCCGCCAAAATTTTATTAAGTATAGAAAATTGGGCATTATAAGCGGCTAGTTGCTTCTATTGTCGCTTCTAATTCCAAAATTATTTGGCTCCAAATTTTTTCTGTCAAAATTTCACTAAATATAGAAAATTTCACACTGCCCAAATTTTTTGGCTCCAAAATTCCTCCACCAAAATTTCATTATTGGAGCATTGAAAGCGACTTTTTCGCTTTGGTTTAGAAGGACATTAGAAGCGATTAGTCGCTTCTAATGTTTCTAGGGCTTTAAAACTCGAACTTCCTCCTTCTTCTTCCCCATTTTAAAAACCTTAAACATTTTTGGCCTCCAAAAATACTCCTCCGACCCTCTATCCTTCCTGCACCTCCCTCCGGCCGACTACCCTCCTCTTGCCTCATTTTGGCCAATCTATCCCCTTTGGTGGTTGTTGACCTCCTCCGGCCGAGTCTCCCCCGATTCCAACGGCCGAGCCTCCCTCCAGCCGAGTCTCCTTTCGGCCAATTCTTTCCCTCCTATCGCATTCTCCTTCCCCTTCCCGCATCTCCTCATTTCGGCTGATAAGATTATTTTTTCTCTTTTTCACAATTTTGGTTCTTAGCCTTCCGCCCTCCGCTCTCGACGAACTCCGGCCGAGTCTCCTCTGCCCTTCACTCACTCTCCAGCCGAGTCTCCCCAACCCCTCCACCCCTCAGCCACTTCGTTGATAAGGTAAGGGTGTTATTTTTTATATATTTTTTTTATTGTTTTCTTTTAAATTGTTTTCTAATGTTTTCGTTCGATGCGCCCTCGTCGTGTCCAGCTCCTCCCAGACGTCACTGCTTGGTCCCGGACGTCGCTGCCCCTTCCGAACGTCGCTTCCTCCTTGGTATGCTTTTATTAGTTTTTTTGCGTTTGGTTTGGTTTGGTTAATAGTTTTATTAGTTTCGTTAGGTTTGTTTTTGGTTTTGTTAAGTTTGTTTTAATCCGGTTTTAAATTAGTATTTAGTTTTTCGTGTTGGTCGGAGTCTCGAGTCTAGCCTCGTCACGTGTCTTCATTGCCTCTCGGTATGTTTTGTTTTAGTTTTTCTTGGTTTGGTTATATATAAGTTTGTTAATCATTTTATTAGTTTCGCTAATATGTTTTTAGCTATTGTTAGTTTTGTTTTCGTTTGGTTTTACTTATTTGTGTTTATCGGAGTCTCGAGTTGGTTGCAACCTCATATTGATCGGTGCTTCATTTCGATAGTTGAATTTTGATAATAAATTTAATTATGGCTCAATAATTGGAGGTTTGGTTATGGTTTTGTGTGCTTTTGGTTTGCTTTGTAATTTTTGGTTTGGTTTCCAATTAAGGATGAATAATTTGTGATTTTGGTTTCGTTTTTAGTTTTAAATTTTAACGGTTTTTGATTATTTTATTTTAATCTCTTGCAGCCCGTCTCGTCGTTTGTTTCACACTACGTCTTGTTGTTGACTCGTAGCTCCTCTCGCACCGTTTTGCAACCACATCTCGCTGCAACGGTTAAATTTTTAGTTTGAACGTGTGAACTCGACTTATTTAATTAGAGTTTAGAAAGGATATTTGTCGTTCATTTTTTACGTGTTTATTTCTTTTTTTGTGTAACATGGAATTAAAGTTCTAAAATATTTTTTTATTTATATATTTTTAATTTTTTTAATTTTTTAATTTCTTTTTATTTTTTTTAATTTGTTTTACCATTAGAAGCGATTAGTCGCTGCCAAAGTCAAAAAGTCGCTTTTAATGGCAAAAAAATAAAAAGAAAATTGAACGCGTTTTATGAGCTTGTTTTACTGTTAGAAGCGACTATAGATGCGAGTGGTCGCTTCTAATTTCGTCGCTTCAAACATTAGAAGCGATTTTGTGACTTCTAAGCCTGAAGCGACTCTTTAGGAGCGACAAAGTCGCATCTAATATCGCTTCTAAAAGTCATTTAGAAGCAACTTTTAAGCCTTTAGAAACGACATTTGTCGCTTCTAAAGGCCTTTGTTGTCCTAGTGTCATATGTGAGAATTGAATAAGTCTTTTCTAACCCTAACGAATCCCCCAAACCTTCATTTTGCCTAGCAACATCGCAACCCCGTAACAAACTTAGCCGCTACAAGAACTCATGATTATTGATAAACATAAAATTAAAACTCTGAGGGTAAAGATAAAAAGAGAATAAAAAGACAATTTATATTTAAATAACAATGTTCACAATATTATGAAAGAGAAACGAACAAGAGAAGAGGGATGTGAATTGAATTCAGTAAAATGTCGGAGTACAAAATCTCAATATGGCAGCTCCGATGTTCAATGATAATGACAATTATAAAAATGAAATGAGAAGAAAGAAGGCAGAAGAAGAGTTTTGAATCTAAATTCAGTAAAAGGTCGGAGTACAAGAGCTTCAACCAATACTCTAACTTTCTCACTTCTAAACTCCTTAAACAAGATAAACTACGCAACAATATTTAAAGACAAAGTATGTAAAAGAGATGAGTGTTTGAGAGAAAAATGGAATGAAATGAATGAGGTCTTAGGGTCCCTATTCATAGATTTTCAGAGCTACACTTAGAGTTTTCGAAGCCAAAAACAGGTAATAAAATTGCACTGATGGAAAAATTCGAAAGAATATTCCACGTTTTGAAACTTTGTGCACTCCATGCGGCGCATGCGTGGTCCCTAGACATCCAGGTGGCATGGTGGGGATGTCTGGCGCGACGCGCTTTGAGCTTCCTAGACATCTACACGGCGCGTGGGACTCCTTGTGCGGCGTGCGCTGGGCGTTTCCTGGGGTAGGTGGTCGGCCCACGCGCCTTGCCTTCGTGACGATCCAAATGGAACGCAAAAATTTGTCTTTTCTTCATAATTCTTCCATGAAACTCTCAATACCTCAAAACACTACTAAACAATACTAAATATCAATAGTTCAACACCTAGAGCTAACGAACTCAACAAGCAGTTCTTATTAAAATGGTCTAAATGAGAGGAACTTCCATATAGTATTAATATTAGGTGAAACTCGACCTATTTGATTTTGAAACAATATTTAGACGATAGATATGTACAAGTCATTACAAAGAACATGAAAAGGGTTGGGGGCCATAACTTCACTGACGAAGATATTGCAATAACTAGTTGTTATCTTCAATTTCTACATTTTTTAATATTAAACATGTGTATTATCTGCAGTTTACACTCTAACGTCTTATTTAGCACTTCCTAATATTTCTACCATTGCACGATATCTTAACAGCTGCAATAACTTTACATATTTTCAACCGTGTATCTAGTCTACAAAATCCATAATTTAATAAACACTAGGTTAGTTCAAAAATACCTTACTTATATGTGTTTGCATGCATACTAGATCCACGAATGATTATTCTTTCATTTCTACAATACTTACAGTGTTACGCTGGACAACATTACGTTGCACAGGATCATACAAGGATGGTGGAGAAAATTTACTCGTCTTCTAGGTTCCCAAAGAAAAATTTCAACATCTCCCTAGCCGAGTCTACCACGACACACATCAACTAGTACATAAATAATTTGAGACATAGCTTATTTTTCAAGTGGCGAAACTGTTTGCAGAGATGCCCACGAGAAGATTATTTATTTACATATTGATGTAATGTAAATGTTTATAAGTCCTTATTGTAATTGCTGATTAAAAAAATAAAAGTTGAAACATTCATTGATTCCTTTTTAGTTTGTTTTAAGATTTATGATATTAAATATTTTTATAGTCCTTAATCAAACCTAACAACATATGAAGAGACAAATGTAGATTTGTGTGAACAAACTCTTCATGGTTTAGTTAAAATGAAATATTCGCATTCTAAAGATCAACAGACTATTGATCGTAGTATGATTGTTGGAAGAATCTATGATGTCGGGTTACGACGAATAAAGAGTTAGGAACTCTATAATTCTTCCAGTTTATCTTCCAAAAATACTGAATTGACCAGTGCACTTTTAAAAACAATCTAAGAACAAACCATTTAACCTCTTATATCTCAAGGTCACTACGTATGAATTGCATCCTGCTTACCTAAATCCTGAAATGAGACATGTCATTTCATAGCTTTAATATTCACATTTGAGAAATTCAAATTCTAGATCCATTAAATGATCTAGACTAGACTAATTGGTGAAATATTAGGTTATGAAGATGTCATGAACCAACATTGTGAAGTTCTCATAGATATGGAATTCATGAACAAGATTGCTAACATGAAATGTATATCACCTCATGCTTTATTACTTGGATTGTGAATAAATGAACTGTGCGGTATCCAAATTTAAGTAGCGACTTTATTTGGATGAAACAATGTGACTTGAGCTCCTTGTCAATATATTGTTTCTAACTTATTCCAATGTAACAAAAGAGTTCAGGAAATAACAACTAGAAGGGTAAACTTGTAATTTTATAAATCTCATCTAGTTAATGATATTCATGAAGGGTGAACACAGATAACATTCAATAGATCCAATCAATATAATTAAGTTGAATTTGAGTAGAAAATAATTTCATTTGAACCGAGAGATTCTTAATGTCAAATCTTTAGTGGAGTCAGTTGACATTAAGCTAATACTCAGAAAAGGTATTTAAACTTTTGAGTCCGAGTATAGTAGCTTAAGTTTTGTTCATTTGGATCTATAAGGTCACTATTACATGTCATTAGAGTAGGATTGTTCAACAAGAAACAAAGTCAAAATAAATTCAATGTTGAACTAGACGTTTTCTCGGAAACTGTCTAAAGGGTATTTTTTTTCCACGTGCACATAAAATGATGTGAATGTCAAAATAAGATTTTGAATATTTTCATATGATGGAAATATAAATTAGTTTCTAAAGCTGAGAAGTCGTTTGAGGCATTATGAAATTAATTTCATTATTTGTGCAATATTAATTCTACAATGGATATTTTAAGAATTTTCTTAAAAGAAATAAGGAAGCATTTAGATGCCCTTCCCTAGTGTAGAGTTCGGCCAACATCACCCAAGAGGAGAGAATTATTTGCCTTTAATTATAAGGATAATTACCCAAAAGGAAAAGAGGAAATGAATTTCCTTGAGAAGGAAATAAATAAGCTAAGTGAGGAAATATATTTTCCTTCACTCTTGCTAAGGATGGCCGGTCATGTACAAGGGGGAAGAGGAGACAAAATCAAATACTGTGCCATGAATGCACAATTGAAAAGGGTTATTACCCTTTATTGATTTTCTTTCTCCTATAAATAGAGTCTCACATAGAGATGTGAAAATAAGCATTCTTTCTCTTGTGCTCTCTCTCTTGGCCGACCCCCTCTCTCTCTCTCTAGAAAATCCCTTTTTATTTTGCACCTGAGTTCTCGTTAGACTTAGGTTAAATTAGCTCTTTAGCTCATAGACTTGTTCTTGAGTTATTGTGTTTAATTGTGCCCACACACAAATCATTTTAAACCTATAAAAACTCATGTAATAGAATCCTTAGGTTTCTCGAGTTCACGTTTAGGTGTGAAGGTAACGAGCAAGAGACGATCTACCTTTCTCTAGGGTCATCCAAGAACAAGTTACAAGAAATGTTAGTGTTCAAGTAATTTTGAATAATGTTTTTAATATATACATGTTCATACACTTTGCCTAGATTAGTAAAAATTGTTTTACTTATAAAAAAAATTATATTCCGCCATTAATGTGTTAATGATAATTTTTTTTAACCCTATACCTATTCCAACAGAAACGTCAACTCAAAGATCACCATAACATCTAGCGATCGTTGAACAGACGTGTGAACATGAAAAAAACACGTTGTACAACTTTCAACAATTGCATCCATGAGCCAAGAGGACCTCAATGTGCTATCATGGTGAATGCAACACAAAAACATGTTTCTCATTTTGTCTACTATGGCTTAAGATGTATACTCGATCTCGGTTTCAACAATTTCATTTAAATCTTCATTAAGAAGTTCGAATCAATCTATTAAAAAAACTGTTTTTGACAAATATAATTCATGTTTACACCTTGAAATTTAGGGTACAATGGTAGAATATGGTATCATTTTATTATATGTTAGAAACAATGGCGCCCACAACGTCAATTTTAAATTGGATCATCTTCTTCGAAGTAATAGTATTTTAATAAGTTCGAGGAAAATTGAGCCTGCGAACCCACTGCTAAATGTATATTAAATTAATGGAAATATATGAAAACTATAGAAAAATAAAAAGTGTATCAGGCCTGCGTCTCAATTTTGGTCTAAACCAAGCATAGTGATTAGTAAACAAACACCAAATATATACCCGTTAGCTGCGTTTGGTTAAACTTCACGATTAAGCTAAGGATTCGGTAACTTTTTGTGTGCATTAGATATTCACTAATCCACTTAGGAGTTTTCCTTGTTGTCATTCCACGGAATTTTGGGTTTGGATGTTTGTGCATTAGGTGATACCATCCATTTAATTAATCACTCGCAAAATTCATATCTATCAAGCTAATGAGGCAAAGTGTCATGTGCTAAACCAGTTGAAATTGCCGGATGCTGGTGAAGTATAGAATCGAGTGGTTTGCCAAACTCCAACTTCCACACTCCAAATTAATATCACTTTTAAATAATTATATATAGTTACATGTACTGTAAATCTAAACTGTAACACAATTATTCACCACTTTGCCACACTCCAAAGTTAATATTATTTTATGATAATTATATATAATAATATGTAAAAATTATTTGTTGCCATTAATCACTTTTATCACTTTTTAATGATATTGTCAAATTTTAATTTTATTTCCAAAATAGCATATCAGACTAATTAGGTTAATTAATTTAGTTCAGCATGATATGTTATTTTTAGGAGTAAATATTAATTTAAATACTTGAGTTATTTATTTCGATCTGATAGACTTTTTTATAATAAAATTATATTTTTGACCATTAACCAAAATAATAATAAGTTATTGGACTACTAATATAATTTCTCTATATAATAAAAACAATTTCATAGATAGTTTTAAATAAGTGCAAACACAGTAGGAAAATTAATAATCTGGCCAAAAATATGATTTCCTACATTATATATGTTACAATTTTTTTAAAATATAAGACTTTCTTATTTAATGAAACATCAAATTATTATTGGTTGAAGAAAATGACATGAATTTCTTAACTCAAGTTGAAATAATATTAGCTGCATACTAAAACATAGAAACTTGAACCATGTTATTTTACCATGACAAGTAACAATAATACATAGTATGGTGGAAACGTCTAAGGATTTGCGAGGATTTTAATCTACTTATCCACTTATTGGCGAGGCGGTTGAAGACTTATTCTATGAAAAAAAGTATCTTGAGGGAGAATTTGATGAAGATATTAGAAGAAATGTTTGGTAAATATGAATGCTAAAATCACCGGACGAGATGGCTTATTAGGGAGCTTCTACTGAGCACCAAAAGATGGGAAGTGATAGCATTCTTCAAGCTTTCTTCATCATATGCAGATTTGTTAAACCGCTCAAAATATTTTAGTTTGCCTCGTCCGGAAGATTTAAATTCCAACATGGTTTGATTTAGTTTGGCCAATTATGTTCACAATTCTATTTACAAAAATATTCCAAATCTTTGCAAAGTCGTAGTATGCTGAAACAATTTCTTCGAGCTTTAAAACGTCGAAACTGGAATCACGTGGAAAATCACCTTTTTAATAGTGTTTGGAGCACTCAAAAAATATCTTAAAGTCTCATCTCGGAAAAACACCCATGACAACACAACTCACCACAAAAAAATTGTAAATTATGGTGAAATTTTGATCGTAAACAAGAACACGTTGATATATATATATATATATATATATATATATATATATATATATATATATGTGAGTTTGATTTCGATTTTAAACAGTTTTAAAGAAAATCGCACTTTATTTTTTAGAAGTCGCAACTCTTTACAAATGATAACTACGGTATAATGACATGTGTCACTCCAATGGGATGAATATATAAACATACTCATCACAATATCATTTATAAACACTACACAACTGAACGTGAGATTTTTCTCTCAAGAAAGTCTTTTGTTATGTGAGATTTTTCTCTCAAGAAAGTCAATTCCGACATATATAAGTTTAGGCTTTTCATGTACATTTTGTTTAGACACGTATAATTTAGGCTTTTCATGCACATTTAGTTTCGACACATATAATTTAGGCTTTAAAATGAACATTTGTAATTCTAACATAGTAACCACAAATAGTAATATAATTGTACTTTTTTTAATGTTTGATGCGAGTCACATAGAGAACATCGAATTTTATCGGGATCGTTGATATAATTGAAAAAAATGATACCGCCAACTCATCATGTGTGACTTAATATATGTTAACCTGTAAAAATGTTAAAACAATGTCTCGTCCAGGATCCTTGGGACACCGAGTAGGATTCCAAAGAAAAAGAACCAGATTTTCTCTTATAGAAATGTACTGAATACAAGAGAGCAAATTGAAATAAGAGTTATAACGAAATAGGTGAATAATAACTAGTAATTCTCTCCCCCAGCGTCTCCTTTCCTTTCGCCCTTGATTTCCTTTTATAATCGTCGTTTTAACCGCATGTCAGTCATTTGGAGTAGTGGGTGAATAGTTTTGGTGGATCGTCGGGTGATCAGTCCCATGTCCTTGCTGATGAGATTTATCTCAACGCATTTGGTGCTTGGTCGCTGTGGCGACCTAAACTTTTTTATTACACGTGTTATTTTCCTTTAATTAGTTTTTCTCCTATCATCTTCTATCCTCTTCAGAGTCTTTGGCTGATAGAGTCCGTTCTTGACTTATGAACGTTATGTTCCTTATCTTAGTCGGTCCTCGAGTTTATTCTTCTCGGGTCTTTTGTTCTAAGTATGGTCGTAATCTTCGGTATCCCGATGACGATTCTGGTCTTTGTTAATTCTCAGGTAACAACCCCTCCCTAGTTTCTTTTTTTTTTTAGTTAAAATGGTAAGGAACATTTTGTGAGCAATTTAATTTACTTTTCATCACTTTTACTTCGATTTATGCTCAGTATATCCCGAATATTACGTAGACTTTATATCTCTACAGAACGTCGGCGTTTCGTTTCTACGTCGTCGTTGTACTTTATGAAAAAATAAAACTTTCGTGGCGACTCTACGTCTTCGGTCGTCGGATTCGCGAAGCTTTTTCAGCACGCTGAATCCCGATCGTCAGAGAGCTTTATATAAAGGTGTGAAAACGTTTTTTCACACTTTTCTCTGTCATTTTCGACTTTTCTGAAATTTTCGTCTCTGCAGCCTCTTCGGTACTTCCAGAGCTCTTCTAAAAAATTTCATTTTCGTAAAAAATTTCTTCCTCATCCTTCTTTTCGAACCTTACTTGTAGGTATTTATTTGCTTCCGTGTTATGAATTGGTATCATGTGGATGGGACTGAGTATGACTATTTTCGTCCCGATGGGGACTTTGATCCTCGAGTCGAGACATATTCTGGTTCGGGCTCTAAAGAGGACTTTGGGCTCTTTGGAACCGAGAAGCTAGAGCGGTATCACTATTGGCGCTTAGTTCCTTAGAGACGATGGGTTATTCTTGTCTTGGCATGTCTGTCGTCTAGGGTTCCTCCTTTTTCTGATCCTAAGCCTCCTTCGCTTTCTCTCAAGGTCGTTATCTCTTCTGACAATGCCGATGATTCCTCCTATATTCCTGTGAGGATACGACGAGTTTCGTCAGATGTTTCTCACTTTCGTGGTGCTGAGGGGAGAGGTCGTGTTTTTGGAAGGGACCTTCCTGCGGATTATTTCGAGGAAGTGTATTTTGAGAGAAAAGAGGGTGATATTTGGTCAAGCAATGGACTTCTCTGATGACCACGATGAATTTGGATTCTTTGTATGAAGAGTTTGTTTTTTATGACCGTATCAAGTTTTCTCTGCTTTCTGAGGGTGACCGGACCTGCTCACCTCCCGAGGGGAAAATGGCCATGAACGTTATGGTTTTGAGGGCGATTGGGGGATTTCTAATGCACCCGATCATCGCTTATTTTTTAGTCTGAGCTTGGGTGTTCTCCGACTCAGTTGATCCCGAATGTTTATCATCTTTTCGTCCGATGACTCAATTGTGGTTCTGTTTCTACTCATAGACTCCTACTCTTAGGGAGTTTTCCCAATTTTACCACTTTCAACTTGCTCCTGATCAACATGGATTCTATTGTGCTCGGTCTCATTCGAGTTCCGAAAAAATCATTACCAATCTGCGTTCCAGCCAAAAGAAATGGAAGGATCATTTTTTATGAGTAGAAGGCCCGATTGCTCCTCCTACATTCTCTATTTGTGCTCGATTTTTTGACCTTGTTAATTTCGAATGTTATTTTTGAAAACTTGTTTTAGTTTTTTCTAACTCTTTTTTCTTCTTCATTTAGGTCCCCTCCCATCGTATACCAAGGACGAGGAACCTGATCGCGAGTCGATCTTTGATTTGACAGACGAGGAACACTCTACGTATGTCTTATCGGACCCGGACCTTTTGACCAAATTCTTGTGGGAACCTGTAAACGGTAATTTTTTTCATTTTGTAACTTATTTTATTTGTGGGAACTAACCTTTCTCTTTTTCAATTGCGATGTTGATGAAAGTTCCTTCTGCCGCTGAGCTCGAAAATTCGGCTCCTCTGTCTGTTAAGAGGAAGAGGGTGGCCTAGTCGGCTGTTCCTCCCTGGAAGAAGTTGCCCGCTAAGCGGTCGGCCATCGCCAAAAACAAGCAAGTGGCCGAGCAATCTTCGGGGGATTTCTTGGAGGGAGCCAAGGGGCTACGCCTCTCCCATATTCGTCCCGAGGACATCGATCGGATGGAGGGCAGGGACTCACTCGGTCTAGCCGAGTTGGTTGCCGACCTTTCTTATGTGGTTAGTTTCACTATTTTTGCTTTTACTTGCTATTTGGAGTTTGTGCTGATAATGTTTATTTTCTTTTGTGCAGACTCTGGTGACTATTGCTCGTCTGGTCGAGATCCTCGATCCCGAGATCTCTTCCATGCGGAGGCAACTCGATCGTCGAACCCGAGAAGCCGCGGATGCCAAGCTTGGGACTTTGCGAGTTCGAGCAGAGCTCGAGGCCAAGCTTCTAGAAGATGTCTATGTCGCTCGTGCCGAGGCCATTACTGAGTTCAAGAAGTCTGAGGAGTACGAACATGAGTGCGATTTGTTGTACAACTATGCTTGCGAAGTTGTGTCGCTGCTTGGCCCGAAGAACCCTGGTCTCGTAACTGACGATCTTGACCTTGACTCCGACTCCACTGACGACAATCCCGAGGAAGAAGGGGAAAAATAGTTTTATTTTTCTTAGGATATTTTTTATGATATGAACAATTGGTCTGTGGCCAGTACCTTGTTACTTTTGTTTGAATATTTTTACTTGGTTTGTAATAGTAAATAGTCAGTATACCGACTTTAAACATGTGTTTTGTAAATTTTGTTTATAGAAGTATGAATGGGAAGTAGAATTTGAAAGTTAATGTTAGTATTCCGACAAAATCGAGACCAAATATGAAGAGACTTGATAATTAATCTGCCTTAAAAGTAAAGAGTAAAATAGTGTGTGTGACAAAACGTATTACTAATAATGAAGTAAGAATGCCACATAATTCATGCGACCAAGCTGCTTTTTGAAATTAAACAAAGTGCAAATGTAAAGTAGCTTTGTGCGAGCAAGCTGTTTACTTGAAATTTAAATGACATATGGCCAAGACATTTTAAATCTTAAACTTTAAACGTAAAATCTTCTGAGATGCTCGGCATTCCAAGGATTCTTTTTCATTTCCTCTTTTAAATTTTGAATCATGTAGGCTACATTTCCGATGTTTTCTTTGATGACGTAAGGTCCTTCCCAATTTTCCCCAAGTACTCCTTCTTGGGATACTTTGTTGTGGAGGAAAATATTTTTAAGGACTTTATCACCGATAGAGAAATCTCTCGGGCGAAATTTCATGTTGAATACTGAGCAACTCTTTGTTAGTTACCCATATTTTGAATGTGTGCGTTATCTCATCTTTCATCTAATAGATCGAGACTTAGCTTTAGGTTTTCATTGTTTATCTTGGTAGTGTATGTTTTCCTTCGGATAGTAGGAATTGTGACGTCTATTGGAATGAGAGTGTATGTTCCGTACACCAGTGAGAAAGACGTTTTGCCAGTTGCGGACTGGCTGGTGGTTCGATAAGACCATAGTACCTCGTGCAGCATTTCTTCCAAGTCTTCTTTGTGGTTTTCCAGTTTTGTCTTCAGGCCATGTTTGATGGTCTTGTTGACTGCCTCCACTAATCCATTGGATTGTGGCCTTACTGGAGTGGAAAAAGCTTTGTTAATACCATGTTTTTCACAAAATTGTTTGAAGGTATTGCAATCAAATTGGGTTTCGTGATCTGAGATTATCTTGAACGGCATCCCAAATCTGGTGATTATGTTTTTTCAAACAAATTTTCTATTGCGAAAGCGGTTATTTTGTGTAAAGGTTTAGCTTCGACCATCTTGAGAGTAATCTATTGCTACGACAGCGTACCTGCATCCTTTTTTTCCTATTGGTAATGTTCTGATGAGGTCTATCCCCCATTCGGAGAACGTGACCGAGCAATTCTAGGAGATCAGTTGTGTCGGGGGGAGCCTGGGTATGTTGGAGTATTTTTTGCATTTTGTTGACTTCTTTACCATGTCCTGAGAATACCCTTGGCGTGTGGGCCAAAAAGGTCCATGCCTTAGGATTTTTAGGGCTAGGGCCTCTGATCCTACGTGGCTTCCACAGATTCCTTCGGGTATCTCTTGTAAAACGTATTCGGCCTCTTAATCGTTTAAGCATCTAAGGAGTGGATAGCTTAAACTTCTTTTGTACAGCGTGTTTCCTTCGAGCACGTACCGAGCAACTTTATACTTGAGATTTCTGGCCTCGTTTTTGTCTTCTGGCAGGGTTTCGTCCTTCAAATATTTCCTGAAAGGATCTTGCGATGAAGACATCGTTGAGACATGCATAACATTTTTTCTTTGTTCATCTCCCTCGGGATTTGAACTATTTCACATGACTCAATATTCTAGATTAGTTGTTTGGCTTCCTCTGCATACAGCGACATATTTTCACTTTTTGCCTGAAATTGATTTTTTATTTGATTAACTATTAGTTGTGTGTCCGAGTATACTCGTAAGTTTTTTATTTCTAATGCTATTTTGAGTCCATCGATCATGGGTTCATAATCGGCTTCGTTATTTGACGCATTGAAAAAGAATTTTAAAGCGAAGTTTACCTGTGGGATATTCGATTGGTCTTGGTGCGGACTCTGTGATAAATCAGCCATGGCCTATGCCTTGACGATTGTTTGGGGTACAAATTTGATTTCGTACTGGGTTAATTCTATACCCCATCTTCCCAATACGTCAGGATTTGTCGGAGTGGGAAGTTCGCCAGTACTGATATTGGGTGAGCCAGGAAGTAGTGCTTTGGCTTTCTTGAGGCTATTATCAGGGCATAAGCTACCTTCTCCATCTTGTTTTATCTCCATTTGGCATCATTGAGGCGTTTTGAGGTATAATACACCGGTAACTTTTGTTTGTTATCTTCTTTGATTAATCCCGAGCTAACTGCATGCCCGGACACTGCTAGGTAGACTTGAAGGGGCTCTCCTGCCTTTACTTTTCTTAAAGTAGGGGGCCATGCGAGATGTTCCTTCAAAGCCTCGAAATCTCGATTACACTGATTGGTCCACTCGAATTCTTTCGAGCCTCTGAGAACGTTGAACAAGTGTATGCTTCGATCGGTCAATCGTAAGATGAACGTGCTAAAGGCCGTGATGCATCTTGTCAGCTTCTAAACCTCTTTGATGTTCCTTGGATGAGTCATGTTGAGTAGTGCTGTGATTTTTATCGGGTTGACTTCAATTCCTCTTTCATGCACGACGAATCCCAAGAATTTCCATGCAGTAACATCAAAAGTACATTTCAAAGGGTTAAGTTTCATTCTATACTTTCTAAGTATTTTGTATGAAGTCTGCAAATCTTCGGTATGAGAGTTCATTTTCTTGCTTTTGACCAGAAGGTCATCAATATACGCTTCCATTATTATACCGAGGAGGTCTGCAAACATTTTGTTTACCAATCTTTGGTAAGTAGTTCCTGCATTTTTTAATCCGAAGGACAAGACTGTTTAACAATACAAGCCTCTATCGGTTATGAAAGCAGTGTGGTCTTGGTCGAGACCATACATGGGTATTTAAATATATCTCGAGTATGCGTCCATGAAACTTAGTAGTTCATGTCCTGTAGTGGCATCGACCAATTGATCGATCCTCGGCATAGGAATACTATCCTTCGGGCAAGCCTTGTTAAGATCAGTAAAATCTGCACAAATTCTCCATTTTCCGTTTGATTTTTTAACCAAAACTGGATTAGCTACCCAGCTCGGATAATTTTTTTCTTTTACGGATTTTTTTAAAATTAGTTTATCTACTTCTTCTTTTATAGCTTCATACCGCTCGGTATTTAACGCTCTTCTTCTTACGTCGCATGGGTTTTGCTTTTGGGTCGATTTTTAATCTATGACAAGCTAACTCGGTATCTATTCCTACCATGTCCGCTTGTGACCATGCAAATATATCCATGTTATTTGACATAAGGGAAATTAAAGTAGAATTTATACTTGGAGCTATGTGTCTGCAAATGCGAATTTTCTTTTCAGGATTTTCAGGTTGTAGAGTGATTTCTTCTACCTCATCACCTGGGCCGATCTCTTCTTTGTGTTAAAATCGCGGATCAAAATCGGAGGTAATATTCAGCACCTTTCGTCCTTCTTTATCCTAATTTTTTTTTAAATAGTCTGCATAGCAGCTCCTAAACCAACGTTTGTATTCCCAATTCCTCGCCGGTGCCATTATCCGCAGGGAACTTGATCTTTAAATATTCCATCAAGGTGACAGCTCCAAGGCCCTGCAGGGTCGGTCTCCCAATGATTTTGTTGAAAGAGGACTTCCCCGGTACTATCACCCATTTCATGTTGACAGTTTTGATTTTTGGCTCCTCTCCCAAGGTCATCAGTAGTGAGACTATGGGATCTCCTGTAAAACCATATAAGTTTTGCAGAGAAGGGTAGAGAATGTCTTTATTAAGACCCATTCTCTCAAAAGTTTCTTTGTAGAGCACATCCACGTCACTTCTTGTATCAACCACCATTCTGTGAACTACTTTGTTGCTGAGTTTGACGGAAATTACCAGTGGGTCATTATGTGGAAATAAAACCCAACGGGCGTTCTCTTTGGCAAAGGTGATAGGTTCCGCTGCCGTTTTTGATAGTTTCATCGGTCTTTCCCTATCAGTGAACATGACATTTCTGTGTCCTGCTTGGGCCTCTCTCAAATAGCTTTTATGTGAGTTTCTAGAATTTCCCCCAATGTGAGGCCCTCCGACTATGAGAGAAATTTCCTCATATGCTTCGTTAGGTTCTGACGGCTCCTCCCTATTTCCAGCCTTGAACTTCTTCAAAGCTTCTCGTCGAATCAAAGCTTCTATAACTTTCTTCAAATTGAAACAATTTGTCGTTCGATGGCCTACGTTTGCGTGGAAAGCACAATACTTCATCTGGTCCCTTTTAGCTATGTCTTTTTTAATCCTCACGGGCCGAGGAAAATCTTCTTTGTCGTGTGTGAGACTGAAAATATCTTCTATCAAAGTATTCAGGGGGATGTACTGATCATACTTACTTTTGAACGGTTTCTTTGGCCATGCTCCAGATCGCATCCTTTTTTGAGGACGATCTTTCTCGGTGCCTCTATCCTTCTGTTCCTCATGCCGAGGTTTAGGTGTCTTGGCTTTCCTTGCTCCCAACCTTGCCTCCTCGGCATTTATATATTTTTGCGCTCTTTTGAGGAAACCATTGTAATCTCGATGACTGGTTTTTGAAATGACCACTAGAATTCTGATTCTGTTTTGACCCCTTATCTCTTTATTGAGGTCGTCTACTTGCAACGCCTGCTCTGAATAGCAGTTGATGTAATTTTTCAGTGATTCATCGTGGGCTTGTTTGATTTCCAGAAGTCTCTCCTTAGGATTTTTCCATGAGCTTGACCCGAAAAACTGCTCCATGAATCTTCGAGCCAATTGGTTCCACAAGCCTATTGTGTCTGGTATGAGCTTCCTATACCACCTCTTGGCTGAGCCCGAAAGTGTTATGGAGAATGCTCGTCACATGACTTCGGGACTTGCTCCCTACAAGAGCATCCAAGAGGAGAAAGTATCAAGGTGATCCCCCGTATCGGTCTTTCCATCGTAGACATGAATGTTCGGCATCTTGAATCTATTAGGCAGTGGATGACCGAGCACTCTTGCGGTCAATGGTGAGACTGCCTCTCCAATACTTTGGATCGGCTCTTTTTGACCCAAAGCGAAATCCTCGATTTGCCATTCTAGTCTTCTAAATTATGTTTCTTCAGTACTTTCCCTATCTTCAGTTTCTTCCACTCCGTCTAGACTTCTTAGTCCCAAGCGGCTTTTTTCGCAAGATGGCTGGTAACGTTCTGAAATCTTTTTCGTCGTGTCCCCCTATCTTTCGGCTCTGTGAATTCTTCCCTTTCGTATCGATCATTTGCATGTCTTCTAAATTTCTTAATCCGGGACTCGAAATTTTCAAGTTCTTTTCCTGATCAGTACGAGAGCTCTTCATCAGAAATCATTATTGCGCTTTGTAAAGTGACCTTTATCGCCTGCAACCTTCCTTCCAATTCCCTGTTTTTTGCTTACAAGGCTGCGAGGCGTTCTTGTATCTCTTGTAATTGAACGTGCAAATGAGGTTCTGGAAGCAAATCAGCGAGTTCTTCCTCGTTGAGAGGATGCGTGCGATTGTGGTGTTCGACCTCCTGGTTGTTCATGAGTGCATTCTCTGTGGGAATTTACGAACTAGCCATTGAAATTCAACGCTTATTTCCCTCGCCTTCTAGTGCCTACTATTAACTTCTAAAATTGGTAAAACAATATCTCATCCAGGATCCTCGGGACACCGAGTAAGATTTTAAAGAAAAGAAACAAGATTTTCTCTTATAACAAATGTACTGAATATAAAAGCAAATTGAAATAAGGGTTACAAAGAATATATGTGAATAATAACTAGTAATTCTCTCTCTCAGTGTCCCCTGTCCTTTTGCCCTTGATTTCCTTTTATAATCATCATTTTAACCGCCTGACGGTTATTTGGAGTAGTGGGTGAGTAGTTTTGGTGGATCGTGGGGTGATCAGTCACACGTCCTTACTGATGAGATTTATCTCAGCTCATTTGGTGCTTGGTCGCTGTGGCGACTAGAACTTTTTTATTACACGTGTTATTTTTCTTTGACTACTCTTTGTCCTATCATTTTCTCTCCTCTTCGGAGTCTTTGAGTGATAGGGTCGTTCTTGACTTATTAACGTTATGTTTCTTATCTTAGCTGGTCCTCGAGTTTATTATTCTCGAGTCATTTGTTCTAAGTATAGTCGTAATCTTCGGTATCCCGAGTACGATTCTGTTCTTTGCTAAATTTACAAGTAACAATATCAATGAGTTATTTAAATTTGAATTGGCTGATAATATCAATTATTTCTTTAATTCGAATTGGCTGATCGCGGAATCGACTGATATTTGAGTAAAGATCGAGCCTCGTGATATATTTCGCAGCCATATATGAGCCTTTAACCAATTGGTCAAGATTATCAACCAAAAGCATCAAAATGATAGGACGAGTCTTGGTTTAAGCTTGGTAGAGTTTACATCTTAGTTCATGGTTGGATTATATTCACCGGTAGGTCGGCACTAGCGGTCATGAGTAAAATCTCAGACCTACTCACGGCAAAATGTGCAATGTGCCCATTTATAATTTGCAATTTAACCAACCAATATATAAAGTTAGGTTCTTAACCGACACATGCATTTAAAATATTTATATAAAATGAATTTCAATCATATTATGTTTTGTGATGTTTTTGTTCTTATTGGACAGTTCATTATTTATCAGTACTTAGCTCATATTTCATGTACAAAATAGAATTGCGAAAAAACTCGTTTACACTTTATTTTGTGGTCCTTTTTTATGTTTAAATTGTTTGCTTTCTCAAAATGAACGATGATACTAAATAAAAAAATTATTTATATGATATCCATTAAACCGCAAGTTTGTTTACACACTGTACTCGGTTTTTCTTGAACTCATAACCCTTAGGCAGCCCCACTATGTTATAGAATATAATTTTGCTACAATATATTATCATATATAACCGTGCTATTTAGCAGAATTTTGAAACATATTGTATAGTCAATATCTGAAAAAAAAATTGATAAATAGTCATAAACCAAAATAAACCGTCATGTATTACTCAAAAGTTAACCAAATAATAGCAATTATTAGTAGACACCTCATACTAAATGACTATTTACAAAAAGCAAAATGGCCAAACAACAATATAAATGTTTCATTTGATTATTTAGAGCAACTTTTGTTTTAAAAGTGATGGAGAGAACAATTAAGTTGGATGTTGTGTTTGGCGAGAAGAGCACATGCATTTTGTCGTGGAGTTATATTTCTCAAGTGAAATTTTTGAAGGATTATATTTCCCCAATTTTCAAAGTGCGAGGACTTTGAGGTCGTCATTGGAGCCCGAGATGTAGGAGGAGAAGCGCCGACGGAGGGATATATTCTTCTCAAGATTCGTGGAGGTGAAATCAGCGCGATCGACGAATGAATATCTGACTGCGAAACCTAAGTTAGGATTCTCTAGCTTCGTCGAAACAAAAAACTCTAAGCTAGTCCACCCCAAGATGGAGCTCTTGCTTACCGGAAGCCTTAACATTAGTACGCTCGTCCTCGTAAGATATTTCTCCGGCAAAGGCCTTCATTCATTGGAGCATTTCCGATCATTCTAAAAAATGGCGCGCAAGGTTTGACTCCTCCACTTCCTTGCATTCGAATTCAAACTTGAGGCCTCAACTTTTCATGTCTCCAACTTTTTAGCTTTTCAGGCGACAAGTTAAATGAATAATTAAAAGAAATAAAAAAAGTAAAACAAATACAAATGAAAAATGAGCAACATTAAACTAAAATTCGTGTAGACAAATAATAACATGAAAGTAAGACTAAATATAAATGACCCCAATCAATTGTTGGAATTTATGCACATAAAAGAGACATGCGACATTTAATACATATGTATTCTTTTACTGAAAATTAAATAAAAGTTTAAATATTCATTCTTATTTAAAATTGTGTTTATGCATTTATGTCTACGCCCTGAAACTTTCATCAACGAAAGAAGTGTTAAGTAAAGATTTGATAAGATATCTTCTATTGATTAGTTTTAAATAATAGTTCGCAATCTAAAGTTTAATAGGACAATCGTATCTGGGTAATGATTGTTTGAATAAATTAACAATATTGGAATTTACTCTTGATGTCTTGATAAAGACATTGAACAAGAGCTGTGACACTTTGAAGTTCGAGATAAAACTGTTATATTACTCAAGACTACAAAATCACAAACGAGGGGTACTTTCGTTATAACCTAAATGCTGAAGTGAATACATATTTTCTTGTGACACTTTATGACATTTGATTAGCCAATGAGAAATGTCTAAATAAGATTTCATAGATCCGACGATTGATGTCATAATATTGTCTCGTTGAATTATGTGATTGACAGATATGGAATTTTTGTTGTAAGAATACTACAATATTAGTATCGCACCATGTGTTGTTCTTTGAAGTGTGAGAAAATAAACTAGGCTAGCTATTTAATGAATAAAACATTCTTAAAACAAAATAATGACATGTTGTGACATCTCATTTTATGTTTTCTCGTACACAAATAACAAAAGAGTTGGCGAAATAATAACTAAACGATAATTTTACATCTCTCTTAGTTAATTATACACACAAAGGGTGATATCGTAAAATACACCATGGATCGTGTCAAGAATAATTGTATCACATCAAACGGAAATTAAACGCATATGAACCTAGAGATATTTAAAGTTAGTTTTTGATCGACCAATATTAAGATTTAAAAGTCGGAAAATGTTTGTAAACTTTATGCTCGAACTTTGTTCTAAAGCTTCATTCATGTGGGTCCATAAGGTCTCAATGTTAGATTCTCGGACGAAATTTAGATGAACAAAACAAGTATTAAAAATATGTAAAAATGATTTGTTGAATCATGTTTTATGTTCAATTATTGAGTTAAAATATTTTTAGATCCTAAAACAATTTAATTATTTTCTCATTGAACGTAAATTGTGATTTACCCTAAAATAGTTATTTCTCTCGTGATGAAATAAATAATTAATCACCTTTCTTTAATAAATAAAAAATGTATAATTATATTGATAGTAATACAACTTTGGATTTAAATAAATTAAAAATAGAGAGAATTAATTTCTTGATGACATGTCATTAGAATCAATGAGATATTCTAATTTGATCAAGCATTATCTTAGAAATAAATAAAACAATAAATTGGATTAGTTTTGATCAATATGGCTTAGAGGTTAATGGGTTGAATATTGTCTCAAATTAAATAAAGGAATTAATAGGCTTAACTTAACCTAAACTCATTATCTCTTAAATAAATAGACACAATTTTCTCTCTCCTTCCCCTAACCCTAATTTGGCCGAGTATCACAAGCTACAAAGAGAGAGAGCAGCCGATTCTCCTAGAGAGAGAAAGAGAGGATTTCCGAAATTCCTATGCAGGGTATATGCCTCTCTCGGCTGAACCCTAGAAGAAGAGAAAATTGTTTTCTCTCTGTACATTTTATTTGAGTGATCTTGCTTCTTCCCTTGTTCACAAAAAGAGCCCATCCTCTTATTCTCATAAAATCCCGGAGGTCTTTTCATTGAATATATTTGTGGTAGTTTAATTGAAATCTGAGATACAGGGCTGGTCACCCAAAGATGCACGCGCGGGACGAGACGAAACCTTAGCAAGTTTACACGCACGTGAGAGCCAGACTCGACCAGGGACGCGCGCACGTGTGACACAGACCTAACCTTGCAGATTGAAGGAGGAAAGACGATGTTGGCAGAGAAGTCCACAAGAAAATTATTTATTTACATATTGATGTAATGTAAATCTTTAAAGGTCCTTATTGTAATTCCTAATTAAATTAATAAAATTTTGAAACGTTCATTCATTCCTTTTTCGTTTGTTTGAAGATTTATGATATTAAATAGTCTTATAGTCCTTAATCAAACATAACAATATATGAAGAGACGAATGTAGATTTGCGTGAACAAACTTTTCATGGTTTGATTAAAATGAAATACTCGCAATCTAAATACCAACAAACTATTGATCCTAGTATATTTGTTGGAAGAATCTATGATGTCTGATTACGAGACATAAAGAGTTAGTAACTCTATAGTTCTTTCAGAATATCTTCCGAAGATACTGAAATGACTAGTGCACCTTAAGAGACAATATAAGATCAAACCATTTAACCTCTTTTGTCTCAAGGTTACTCTGTATGAATTGAATCGTGCTTACCTAAATCCTGAAATGAGACATGTCATTTCATATTTTCAATACTCTGATTTGAGAAAGTCAAATTCTAGATCAATTAACTGATCTAGACTAGACTAATTGGTGAGATATTAAGTTATGAAGATGTCATGAACCAGTTTTGTGAAGTTCTCATAGATATAGAATTCATGAACAAGATAGCTGAAATGCAATGTACATCACCTCATGATTTATTATTTGGATTGTGAATAAATGAATCGCGCGGTATCCAAAATTAAGTAACGATTTTATTTGGATGAAACAATGTGACTTGTTAGCTCATCGTCAATACATTGTTTCTAATTTATTCAAAAGTAACAAAGGAGTTGAGGAAATAACAACTAGAAAGGTAAAATGGTAATTTTATAAACCTCATCTAGTTGATGATATTCATGAAGGGTAAACATAGTGGATCCGCTTCATATAATTAAGTTGAATTTGAGTAGAAAATAAATTCATTTGAACTGAGAGATTCACAGTGTCAACTCTTTAATGGAGTCAATTGACATTAAGCTAATACTCGGAAAAGGTTTATTAACTATTGAGTCCAAGTATAGTAGCTCAAGATTTGTTCATTTGGATCCATAAGGTCACTATTACAGGTCATTAGAGTATGATTGTTAAACTAGAAGCTAAGTCAAATTAGTTTAAGTGTTGAACTAGATGTTTTATCAGAAAATGTCTAAAGGGTATTTTTGTCCACATGGACATAAAATGATGTGAATGTCAAAATAAGATTTTGAATGTTTTTATATGATGGAAATATAAATTAGTTTCTAAAGCCGAGAAGTCGTTTGAGGCATTATGAAATTAATTTCATTATTTGTGCAATATTCTACAATGGGTATTTTAATAATTGTCTTAAAAGAAATAAGGAAGCATCTAGATGCCCCTTCCCTAGTGTAGAATTCTGCCAAAATACACCCCTTGAGGAGAGAATTATTTACCTTTAATTATAAGGATAATTACCCAAAAGGAAAAGAGGAAATGAATTTGCTTGAGAAGGAAACAAATGTGCTAAGTGAGGAAACAAATTTCCTCACTAATGCACAAGGGTTGGCCGATTATGTACAAGAGGAAGAGGATAGAAAATCATCTATTATGTCATGAATGCATAATAGGAGATAGTAATTATCCTTTCATGATTTTCCTTCACCTATAAATAGAGTCTCACATAGAGATAAGAAAATAAGTTTTTGGCACTCTCTATTCTAGCTGACCACCCTCTCTCTCTCTCTCTCTCTCTCTCTCTCTCTCTCTCTCTCTCTCTCTCTCTCTCTCTCTCTCTCTCTCTCTCTCTCAAATCCCTTTTAATTTTGGCACCTAAATCCTCATTAGACTTAGGCTAAATTTTCTCTTTTACTTGTAGACTTGTTCTTGAGTTATTGTGTTTAATTGTGCACACACACAAATCATTCTAAACCTCTAAAGACTCATGTATAGAAACCTTAGGTTTCTCGAGTTCATGTTTAGGTGCGAAGATAATGAGAAAAGACGATCTACCTTTACCTAGGATCATTCAAGATCAAGCTACAAGAAAGGTTAGTGTTCAAACAATTTTAAATAATATTTTTAATATATACATGTTCATGCACTTTGCCTAGGTTAGTAAAAAATGTTTTACTTATAAAGAAATTTTTATATTTCGTCATTAATGTGTTAATGATAAATTTTTCTTAACCCTAGACCTATTCCAATAGAGGACTTGTGAAGTTGATGACGACAACCATTAATAATTCTGAATTTCACTTATATTGATTCAGCAATTAATTATAAGAATCTGGATTTGTGTAATTGTCTGCTTGCGTGTTTTTGATATTCTTACATGGTTGAATCATTTTTAACGTTATAATTATTTGAATATGTTGAAAAATGTGTTTTTCATATTAAATAGAAAATTTGAAATATGTTTCATTATTTATAGGTTAATTGTTAACCGATTTCAAACATCAATCTCTGCGTTACACGTGGTATTTTTGAAAACTTAACATGAAAAGTTGAACAGTGCCAACATAAAAGTGATTTGAGTATTTTTGCACTTTTAAAGCTTGAACATGTAAGTGTAATTTGAGTGAACATAGATTACTTCTTCCTCCATTAGCTCTTTTAAATAAAATTTGAAACCAATAAAAATTTATATTTTAAGATATATACATGTCTACAAAGCTGAGCTTGAAGTTCAAACTAATTTCTTTTGTAATTGATCATTTTGAATGAACTTAAGGAAAAAAAAACTTATGTTTTCATCAGATATTAAAAAAATGTGGAACTACCAAATTCAATGATACTCAAACTCTGAACTTTCAATATATTTTATAATTTTTAGTAGAAACATACTTGCTTTTTGCTTAGAAGGACCTACCCCTTCAGTGCATGCATCGGGAAAAATTCAATGAAATATTGAGTGAGCTCAATCGATCTTTTGGATCATCACCCCGAGGTTTTTGGTTTGTGAAGGACCTTCCATAGTGGAAAATCTGTGAGGACTCTGATTGGATGTGCCAAAAAATACTGACGTAGTTTTCTCGAGGAGATTACTAGCGGCTTGATATCTTGTCAATTTTTTTATTTCTTGATATCTTGTCTCGACATATTCCATTCGGCGGCTTGTGTAATAAACCGGTAGCTGAACAATTCCTTCAATCTTGGTTAATGCCAAGCTTACAACATGCTTAGAGACTGCGAAATAAATATCTAACGTGCTTTCCTGCTCGACCTTTACCAACTAGGTCGGCCAGGAAAGGCATTCTTTCAAGTTCTTAAAATCTTCATTACAATCCTTGTTCCATTTAAATTCTTTTGATCCTCTAAGCCAATCAAATAACTTAATACTTTTGTCGGTAGAGCGTGAAATACACCTTCTAACCGCGGTGACCGAACCACTAAGTTTCTAAATTCTTTTCACATTTCTTGGAGGTTTCTTATCGATCAATACTTTAATATTCGCCAAATTGGCCTTGATTCCTCTATCATTGACAATATATCGAAGGAATTTCCCTATAGACACAACGAACATATATTTTAGCAGATTCAATTTTGTTATATATTCTTTTAGAATGGCGAACATTTTTTCAAGGTCTTCGACTTTTAACTAAAAGGTCGTCGACGTATGCTTCCATAGAAACTCCCAATTGTTCGGCAAACATATGGTTTACTAATATTGATAAGTCGCTCCAGCAATTTTTAAGCAGAAAGACATCACCGTATAACAGTAAAGCCCTCGGTCGGTGAAGAATGCGGTGTGATCCCCATCTAGGCCATACATCGAGATTTGATTATATCTCGAGTAGGCGTCCATAAAACTTAATAACTCGTGTCCCGTCGTTGAATTTGCTAATTGATCTATTCTAGCCATCTAAAACTATCTTTAGGGCATGACTTATTTAAGTCGGTGAAATCTACAGAAGTTCTCCATTTATCATTTGATTTTTAACCAAAGATTGGATTCGACAAACCAGTTACGGTACTTAGTTTCCCTAATTGATTTATTTAAAATAAGCTTGTCAGTTTCTTCCTTTAGTGTTGAATACGGATCACCATTTAGAGGTCTTCTCTTTTTCCTTGTTGGTCTCGTCTTAGGGTCGATGTTCAATTTTATGACAAGTATGTGTAGAGTCTATTCCTTCCATTTCTGCTTATTTTCATGAAAAAACATCTAAATATATGTTTGTATAAAAGTTCAATGAGTCAGGATTTGATACCTATTTTGAGGAATTTATCAATCTGCAAACTTTTGTTTGGCTTTACTCGGATCTGGAATTACCAAATCAATTTTGTCTCTAGGCCCGAGGTATCCCCTGATCGGAAGGCATGGATCCAAATCTTGCAACTCTTCCACCATCTTGACTGTGTGTCTACATTTATCTTAACTATTTTTAACATAATCCGAATAACAACTTCTGACCGTTTTCTAATCTCCCCTCAACATTCCGACTCCCGATTTAGTCGAAAGTTTCACGGTCAAATATTTTACTGAAGTCACGGCCCCCAACTCTTGTAGAGTGGGTCTTCCAATCGTTGCGTTGAACGCCGAGGACCCTGGAACGACTACCCACTGAGGTCTTATCGTCGTAGTATTCGCATTTTCTCCTACCATCAAAGGGAGGGCAACCAATCCTCTCGGAAAGACAGCATCGCCAGTGAAGCAGCAGAGTTGCGTTGAACTGTCTGTCAAGTGGTTGGCTTTGAGGCCCATTCTGACGAGAGTTTCTCCGTAAAGAATATTTACGAAACTTTTGTTATCTATGAGAATTCTTTCCACGACATGATTCCGATAATAGCTTTGACCACAATCTGATCATTATGGGGAAAACGTACCCACTTGCCGTCTTCTTCTGTAAAGGAGATTTCTTCTTTTTCCTTCGTAGGAAGTTTTGCTGGTTTCGTTTCAGATGTGAACATTATCATTTCCGACTAAGAGTTTGCTTCTCGAGTATAATTCTTATCTGCCCGGCGTGTAGTTCCTCCAAAGCGTGACCTTCCAGCAATGATTGTTATTACTGCTTTACTGGTTCTCCTTAGTCATTGTTTTTGTGATCAGGCTGGTATTTTTTGAAGTTTTCCTTTCCTAATTAAAGCTTTAATGGCTTCTTTTAGGTTAAACAGTTGGCAGTATTATGCTCGATGTCTCGGTGAAATAAGCAATTGTCACGACCCGCGAGCGTCAGCTCGCCCACGAGCCGCGACTTATCGACACATGTACAATTAAATAATTAAAATAACTTGAAAATAATAATGTCGTCTATTGACGCATAGCGGATGCAAAAACAATTATGAAAATCCGGGGGAATTTTTTTTTCTATTTTAAAAAATAAACATGGAGTTTCCTCACAACTCCTATACAAACACGTTCCGGAACGTTTTTAAAAGACAAAGTAAGAAATCACATCCCCGGTTTGTGAGACCCCATAGCCCATAGGTCAAGGCGATACGTGCTCAGTGTCGGTCTTCAACTCCCCTTGCTGCTTACTAGCTTCCCCTTATCTACATTACCAAGGGTCATAAAACTATGAGTCGATTGACTCAGTAAGCGGGAGCCTAACTTAGAAATAAAAACAACTAATGTCATGTGATGTGCAAATAAGCAAATAAGGATGCATATCTAATTCTAGTTGCAATGCAAATGCATGCATGGCCATGTCTACCTATTCACTTGCTGTTCCACAAGGCTATACACTCCTTCCTGCTATAACCGTCGGAACGACAAAAAGCCAGCCTCAAGCCTCGAGCAGCGGTCCCTCAGCAGCTTTGTGTTTTATTCTCTCTGGGATCCACTAATGGTACCATCTTCATCAAGGCGTCGGTGCTCGGTGCTTACGCACGAAGATCAGCGCCTTCATGACCTTCATCGGTCAACATCACGAGTCAGTAACTCGTGGGTACCACCGATTCCTTACGTTCAAGGTTTGGGTGCTCAGACACACGCAGAGCACACACCTAATCTATTTATAGAAGAGTATCTCGGGTTAAACCCCAATAATTTAGTGTTTCCCTTTCATTTGCTCGTTTAGTGTTTTAAGATGAAAGTTGAGGATGTGACTCCCAAAACTTTCACTCTCGACTTGAATTCGAGAGTCGACTTATGCTCTCCTGTTTCCCCCGCTCTAGCGGGTCAAACTATTGGGGTAGCTATATCACATAACACAGGCTGGGTTCTAATAAACTATGTTTGAGCCTGTCGGGGATGACCAGAACTACATTTTCAATAAAAGGTGGCCGAAGCCTTATCTTTATTACTCTTCATATTTTGAGGCTTTACTTAGTCTTGTTTACCAACACATTATATGCACATAAGCAGGGTTATTCCCTTGGTAAGTAGTTGACTTGTATCTCCACACTTACCCGGAATAGTCAACTAAGTTGACTTAGCCGAACGACTTCAACTCGAAGGCTCGACGCTTCATTTCACACTACCCTTCGTCAAACGCTCCTCGTGCCCTGAAGTACGCTGAGAAAATTCACAATTCTCATTGAGCTCATACCCATCACTTGATAGTAAGTCCAAAGGACAGTTCTGAGCTTGACTTGTTCTGAAAGTCATGGTCGTCCTTTCGATCGTCGCTTCAATCGGCTAACGTTGTTCTGCGAACATCATAGACTCGATATCAACTTTCTGGCTCTCAACAAATCCTACTCGAGACTCGCAACTTTAATATAGACTTTACACAACTCCTCGAGTCTAGCTAAAGAACATCCTACAACATTCGACCATTTATTCTCTATGATTCCCGAGGTCGATAGCTAACCACAAAGTAGAGAGAAACTCAAAGAGTCAACACTTCACAAATCATATAAACCAATAATTCTTAGTTTCGAGTTTTGAAAATACTTTAAATTCCATAACCTATTCTCAAATAAAGCTAAGACTATTTCAACCTATACATCTTTTATCGAAACCTATACATCTTTTATCGAAAAGCTATCACTCTTTAAGAACATAAACAAATAGTTTTACAACATATTTCTTCATTCAAAATAAATAGATAACTCTATTTCCAATGACAGCTACTTTGTAAATTAATTTTGAATTTGATGTGACAAATCGTAATAAAACAGTCAAATCCTAGGTTTGTACCGAAACCTTCCTTTCTACTTACAAAAGTAAACTCGTAGCTCGTTGATATTATCCTTCAATCAAAATAGTCGAGCTCATTGCCGAACTCGATTTCCAATTGTAAAATAAAACGAGGAAATTTCAATACTCGACGAGCACATATTTATAACTTTTAACAAACTCATTTGTAAAACAAATAGCAAACGAATTAACTTAGAAAATACCTCCAGTTCTCAAAATAGTTCGCAGCTCAAACAATTTAATATACTTGTAAACATAATGCACTCACTATATTTTCCTTAGCTCTTGAAAATAAATTCAGTGTTTTGAAGAGAATTAAAGTATTGCTTGAGCATGAGCGAAGATTTGATAAAATATGTGACCATACTAGTACTCAAAATAAGAAAAACTTAAACAAGCTATATGTTTCAAATCAACTCTAAAATAAAACATAACGGAACATACTCTTAACTTCAACGACTCTTAATGAAATTACATTTTAGAAACATTTAATATACGCAAGCTATTATGAGTTGAAACTCGGGAAAATTCCAACTCGCTAAGACGCTTATTGGAGACTAACTAAGCCTCCAACTAAAACTGGGAAGGCCTTGAGTACGCTGCCCGCTCTTGGATTCTTTCGGGCCGAGACCCAAACGTTCCCAAGCCAGAAAAAAAAAGGCCAAGAACAACCCTCGAGATGCAGGCCCAGCGTCACTCCGCCTTCAACTGCAGCCCTGCCATGTTGTCAAACACACAGCCACAGCGGCTTCGTCATCTCTCGACAACGCCTCCGCCGCCCTGAACCGCCGCTGCAGACCCCGCGCAACCTGCTTATACATTCCCAGACCCTCGAGAATGCATAGACTAACAAAGAGTATAAGGGAGAACCATATCAAACTCAAACAACTCGAACTCATAACTTTCAATTTCAGGCACTAGGTAAAGAATGTAGCATAACTCCGTCTACACAAACAAAAATCAACCGATTCAAACGGCAAACACAAATAGACTCACGTAGCTTTCTAAAAACATATCACAAGTCAGGTTTCAAGCATAACAACTATCTCAATTTCAGTTCGTAAACAGGTACTCAGATTCGGACTTCCAAAAATCACAGCTCTAGAACACAGTTTTTGAAAAATCATAACTTGCTCAATATACAACCGATTTCTGTGTTCTTGGTCATTTTAGAAAGCTCATAAAGTATACTATCCAGGAAAAATACAACCAAAATTAATAAGAGAACAATTTGGACTGTCCACGTCTATTTGTCAATCTGGCCGAAACAGAGTATCAAGAAAAACACATTCTAACAAACCGAGTTCAAACTAGCAGCAAACTAGGTTCAATACACATCACACGTCCATCAAAATCACCACAAATGAAGTTAACTCAAAAGCCCCAAAAATTCACGAAACCCTAGAAATCCGAAATCCAAAATTTAGGGTTTCTCAAGATTTCCATACCTCGTCATGAATCAATGAAACCCGAGGCTCACAACACCTTTTTCGATCCAAAGAAACCCCTTTGTGCTCCTTCGATCCCTACCCGGTGAGTTCTCCTTCATCCACGATCTCGAGAAGGGTCAGATACAAACTTGGTTTGGGTTGACGTGAACATAAACACAAGGGAGAGAGAGAGATGAGCGAGGTGAGTGACATGAGGTTGATGAGAGAAGGATTTCGGCCGAAGAATTTAGAGATGAATGGTGGCTATGGGTGAGAATCCGAGTGAGAGAGATGAGACACGATTTGGGCGGCCAAAAGAAGGGAGAACAAGAAAGAGAAGAGGCAAGATGAGGAAATGAGGAGATAAAATTTTACCCCTTAGGTTGTGGCCGAGATTTTTAAGTGGCCAAAGCCATTTGGGCCGAAATTTTGATGTTGGGCCAAGAAAGGATGAATTTCAGTTAATTTATTCTTCCGTAAATAACTTATGGTGAGTCAAAGATATTTAAAATCGATTCATGGTGATTTCAAAAAAAATGTCAACAAAAGGAGTTGAAAGAATTTATTTCTCTCTCTTGATTTAATTTGAAATATCATCTCATCATTCTCTCGAAAATCTCGCGTTACTGAGAAACTCACATTTTATTTCTTTTCGAAAATAAGATAAGGGCGTTACGGGAGTTCGTATATTACAACAATATTTTGTGTGATCTCTTTTCGAGATGTCTTTCTTAATCCTTGCCACCTCAGGAATTCCTCATGATTCTTCGTAAGGGCAAATTCTTCATCAATTCCCTTGATCAGTGGCGTGTATTTATTGTAATTACTTTGGAAAGGTTTACTAACTGTCGAATCTCCCCTCTCTCTCCTTGGTGGTCGTCTCTCTTCTTCTCTTTGGTGACCATGACGACTTTTATCTCTGCATTGTCTATCATGGGAGCGTCAATCTTCCCTTGGATATTTCTCTTGGGTTTTCAACCAATCCAGTTGCTATTCTTTCTTCTTCGACATTGATATATTTTTGCGCTTTTGTGATACATTTGTTGAAATATTTTAGCCTAGTTTTTTGCAAAGACCATTAGAATGTCAAGTCTGAGTCCTGATGTTATGTCGGACAATCCATCATTTAAATCATCGACCAAAATTTCTTGATCGGAGTAGCGATTGATGTAATCCTTCAAATATTTTCCTGGGTGTTGTCGGATTGCCAAGAGTCTTTTTTTGGGAGTTTTTTTGTCTTGTGAACACACGAATTAATCCACGAAGGCATTACACATCTGCTTCCACGAGTTTATAAATATTGGTTTCAATTTTTGGTACAAGTTTTTTGTAGTTCCTGTCAGAGTAATTAAAAAAGCTTGCCACATTATTTGGCTAATTGCGCTTTGCACAGTGTCATCCAAGATTTATAAGTATCCAAATGATCTCATGGGCCCGTGTTTCCATTGTATGGCAGAATTCTCGACATTCTGAAGCATTGATGGGGAAGATGATCCAAAATTTCCGACAACAGAGGGGAGCCGTGTCATGCCCTTTGGCAGGCTGGCATGTCCAAGAGCGACTTCTTCTATTCGGCATTCCAATATTTGGAATTATTTCTGCTATGTGTTGTGGGACTCCCCAGATCTGTAATATGTTGGAATAGGTCTAGGGTTAAGAAAAATTATCATTAACCATATCAATGGTGGAACATAAAATTTCTTTACAATAAACCAATTTTACTAACCTAAGCAAAGTGCATGAACATGTTATAAATTAAAAACATTATTTGAAGTGCTTGAACACTAACCTTTCTTGAACCTTTACTTTGAAGCGTCTTCCGAAAGGTGGATCTTCTTCCTTGACTCACCTTCACGTCTAATGTAGAACTCGAGAAACCTAAGGTTTCTATTACAAGAGTCTATAGAGATTTGAAGGATTTGTGTGTGGGCACAATTAAACTCAATAGCTCAAGAACAAGTCTATGAGCTAGAGTGCTAATTAAGCCTAAGTCTAATGAGGACTTAGGTGTCAAAATAAAAAAGGAATTTTTAGGGAGAGAGAGAGAGAGAGAGAGAGAGAGAGAGAGAGAGAGAGAGAGAGAGAGAGTGGTTGGCTAGAATAGAGAGAGAGAGAACAAGACCAAGAATGCTCATTTTCAAATCTCTATGTGAGGCTCTATTTATAGGAGAAGAAAAATCAAGAAAGGGTAATTATCCTTTCCTATTATGCATTCATGACATAATAGTTGATTTTCTCTTCTCTTCCCCTATTACATGTTCGGACAACCTTTGTGCAGTAGTGATGAAATTTGTTTTCTCACTTAGCACATTTGTTTCCTTCTCAAGGAAATTCATTTCCCCTTTTTCTTTTGGTAATTATCCTTATAATTAAAAGAAATAATTCTCTCCTCCTTTTATGTGTCTTGGCCGAATTCTATAGCTAGGGAAGGGGCATCTAGATGCTTCCTTATTTCTTTTAAGACAATTCTTAAAATACCCATTGTAGAATTATTATTACAACAATAATGAAATTAATTTTATAATGCCTCAAACGACTTTTCGGCTTTAGAAAATAATTTATATTTTCATCATATGAAAATATTCAAAATCTTATATTGACATTCACATCATTTTATGTCCATGTGGACAAAAATACCCTTTAGACATTTTCCGAGAAAAAAGTCTAGTTCAACATTTGAACTTATTTTGACTTAGTATTCAGTTTAACAATCCTACTCCAATGACCTGTAATATTGACCTTATGGATCCAAATGAACAAATCTTAAACTTCTATACATGGACTCAAAAGTTCACAAACCTTTTCCGAATATTAGTTTAATGTCAACTGACTCCACTAAAGAGTTGACACTGAGAATCTCTCGGTTCAAATGAATTTATTTTCTACTCAAATTCAACTTAATTATATGGAGTGGATCCATTGAATGTTATTTATGTTTATCCTTCATGAATATCATCAACTAGATGAGATTTATAAAACTACATTTTTACCCTTCTAGTTGTTATTTCCTCAACTCATCTCTTACTTGTGAATAACTTAGAAACAATGTATTGACGAGGAGGTACCAAGTCACATTGTTTTATCCAAATAAAGTCGCTACTTAATTTTGGATACTGCGCAGTTCATTTAGTCACAATCCAAGTAATAAAGCATGAGGTGATATATATTGCATCTCAGCAATCTTGTACATGAATTCCATATCTATGAGAACTTCACAAAGCTGGTTCATGACATATTCATAACTTTATATCTCACCAATTGGCCTAATCTAGAACACATAATGGATCTAGAATTTGACTTTCTCAAATGAGAGTATTAATGCTATGAAATGACATGTCTCATTTCAGGATTTAGGTAAGCATGATGCAATTCATACATAGTGACCTTGAGATAGAAGAGGTTAAATGGTTTGTTCTTGCATTGTCTCTAAAGATGCACTGGTCAATTCAGTATCTTCGAAAGATACACTGGAAGAACTATAGAGTTCCTAACTATCTATGCCTCATAACCAGCCATCATAGATTCGTCCAACAATCATACTTGGATCAATAGTCCGTTGATATTTAGATTGTGAATATATCGTTTTAATCAAACCATGAAGAGTTTGTTCACGCAAATCTACATTTGTCTCTTCATACATTGTTAGGTTTGATTAAGGAGTATAAGACTATTAAATATCATAAATCTGCAATCAAACTAAAAGAGAATGAATGAACGTTTCAAATTTTATTAATTTAATTAGCAAATTACAATAAGGACTTTATGAAAGATTTATATATTACATCAATATGTAAATAAATAATTTTCTTGTGGGCATCTCCGCCAACATAATCTTGTCTCGATACCCAAGTGGTTCTCGATCTGGTCTTTTTAGGCCGACAATCGTCTTCATTAGGGTAATACTTGTCTCCAAAACTGCGAGCCATCAGTGGGTCAGAGTTGTCGGTGTCTTCACTTTGATGCTCCTTTTCCTACCTATCTCTTGCTCTTCTTAGAATTTTTTTCCGAAGTTTCCACTTCTTTTCATGATCTTTGGACGAATAGGTTTTATTCCGGAGTCACAATCTCACGCCGAATAGTTATCTTTTTTGCTCTAATTTGTCCCTCTAGGAGTTTATTTTTCTTCTCCAACATTTCCGGACGCTCTTGCATCTCCTTGAATAATTTTGGTAGTGAAGGCCTAGGACGCATTTCTTCGATTTTCTCGGCTGTCATTTGTAGAGTCCTGTTATGGTGTTATATCTGATCACTTTCCATCGGCTGACGATGATCTTCGGTCTCCGAAATTGATGGTAATGACAAACTAGCCATCTGAAACTAACGTTATGAATCCCCCTCCTTCTAACGCCAAATATTTATGCCTGAAAAAAGGTACAATAATATATTGAAAAAATATGACGAAGTGAATTATATTTAGGTCGGATTTTTCTTTTACTAGACTAATCTTCAATAAGAAGAGTTTTTACAAGAAAACATTATATGTGCGAGTCTAATGTGCGTGTGTGTAAGTGTCCCTTTCTCCATTTCATCCTTTTGTTTTATATGCTCTTTTCCGGGAACGTGAATTGATCAGACCCACGTTCATGATAACCACTTTGGTTATCTTGATCGTATAATTCTATCATCCATAACAGTCTTTCGGTTATATTCGATAATTTTTATGCTTATGTGACCTTCATAAATCTTTAACAAATATTACTCTAAATAACCAAATGAAACATTGATAATATTGTTTGGCCATTCTTTTTTGTTTGTTTAGTAAATAGTCATTTATGGTGACGTGGTTGCTAGTAATTGGTGTTAGTGAGTATAACACTTTTAGTTAATATATACATATTCATTTTGATTAATGGGTATTAACTATTTTTTTTCCAAACGTTTGGCTATATATCAATTAATATGTTTTAAAGTATTATATTGTTATTTATCCCAATCTTTAATTCAAATGTTTAGTCTTAAGATACCGAACACGTATCCAAATTATTTGATTATATTAGTCAGTATTCTAAACTTAACTTATATCTATGTTTATTTCTCATTCACATGCGCCGAATACTCTTGCTACTTGGTCAAGCGTTTAGTTGGTGAAGTTGTGTTAAAATCCAACAATAACAATATATATATATATATATATAAACAAATATGGGGAGTTGGACAAACATAATTAATATAATATATATATATATATATATTATATTAACACACATAATACTCTTAATAATTAAATTATTATATAGTATAGTCTTATATAGGTTTCCAAATTTCAATTTGTCAAACGTTGTGTAAAATTTTGGTAAAAGTCCAGTAAATCAATTTGGCCAAAATTTCATTCCCAAAAAGCCCAAAAACCTTCTCTTGCCCAAACAAAAATTAATTAAAAAAAAATCGATCTTTTTTAGGTAAATTAGATCCTTAAAATCCAGAAATTAATAAACCAATTAATTAAAACATCCATATTATGGAGAGAGAAATTCAAATCATTCTGCCACAATTTTTTTGCATTTTCTCTCCACCCTCACCGTCTTCGCCATCACCGCCTCCGGCGACGAGCCTGCTCCCAGAATCATGTTTGAAGAAGGCGCTCTCCCATTGTTTCGAATAGTTGAATCTGCTTTCGCTGCGATCTGAGAGAAAGTCGCCGTCGCTGTGGAAGCCATCACCGTCGATCCGGAGAATGTATGGGCTGTCTCTGCGTGCAAAGGCGTTTTGATTTGCTTGAGGCTTACCAATCTGGTTCCGCCGCCGCCGTTGGAGCGATCAAGAACGTCGTGAACGTCGATGATGCGAGAATCGTGATCGCCGAAGAAGGATCTGTCCTGGTGCTTCTTCAGATCCTCGTCTACGACGCTGGATCTGGCGCGCAGGAGAAGGCCGCGGGATGTGTGGCGGTATTCGCCACCTCCAGCGAGAATTTACGTTGGAAATTCATTTTACGTTGAAAATTCATTTTACGTTGTAAAACTCAACTCAATTTACGTTGTAAATTCATTCGAGTGTAAATTGAATATCAATTAACAAGCGTAAAAACTGGACGATTTAAATGAGGAATTTGAAAGAAAAATATGAAGTAACCAGTTCTGTTATTAAAATGGAAAGTCAATTAACATATAAAATCTTCTGATGAAGGAAATAATATTCAGCGTTTATAACCCTATAATTAATATAAACAGAATTCTGAAATCAATAAAGATAAGAATAATCGGTAAATTAAAAGTCAAACCACTAATTAAGGAAATAAATCAATTACTTAATAACTGATTTACGTAAATACGGAAACTATTTCAAAATTCAAAACGAATCCGGTAAATTATAATCCAAAATTTGAATTCGAAAATAAAAAAAACCAGTTAATTAAAAGAGGGCTTTAACGTAATAATACATATATACACGCCATCAAAAAAGCTATTTACGAAAGTTTTATAAAAGGTTGGATTTTTTCAAAATACGTTTGTGAATCAAGGCCAATTCGTGGAATTTCTTTTAAAAATTATTAACAGATTACTTGTGTTACGTTTGTCCCTCCGACCCAATGCAAATGAAGTTGAGTATTGGTTATGCTTAATTGCTTATTCCAAACTAGAATGAAATCTTGTTAACTTTGGTTTAGTTAATCTTAATTATTAAGGTTCTTTTATCTTTTTATGTTACTAAAATACCCTCTTAAAGTCTTTTTAGAAAAAAAAATTAAAAAGCTAATATTTTCATGATTAAAAATCATCTAATCACCAAAGCACTTTTATTATATTTGTTAAAAGCTAAAGAATAACTCAACTTCATCAGACTGAGGATATCGAAGAAGATAGAGATCAAATATGTTCCCACACTTACACATTAGAGGAAACAAACTGATGTCTTGACTAAAAGCGTTTTCCTGTCGCCTTGTTGATAAGAACAAGTGGGCTAATAGGCTGTTACAGCAGTTAAGAGGAGTATCTGCAAATGTGAAGTGTCGACTGTATCAAACTGACTCGGTTTATATTAGATCAATAAAGGTTTTATCTCTGCAAATCCAAACACATATCCAATTCCTAAGTCGTAATCTACATATGTGTTTATTTTCCTTTTATTTACAAGTTTTAACTTTAACAGAACAAAAGGAAACTGGAATCTTTAGCACCGAATTTTTTTTTGAGGAAGCGTGGTCGGTGCCACGAGGTATTATAAAAACCCTCACGTATGGCGGAGGAAAACCGTGGTTACATATATAAGAGTAAATAAAACCAACGGAAATAGAACATACAAATCAATAACTCAATCGACAAGGACCCTAGGTGGCTGTGCGGGACCTCAGCTCATGATCATCGGCCCTAATGGCCTCCTCCGAGCAAGGCGGGACTAAACCCAGCCAGGTCGAAGATGAGCGATGGTTAACCGCATAGCGCGCAAGATTATGCGCAGCGACATTGCAGAGACGAAAGATATGTCTAATACTGAAATCGTCAAGCTCCCTCACCTCTCTGAAGATGCGGTGCAAGATCGTGCCAAGCTCTGTCGCAGGAGTCGCGCCCTCATCGATCATCATCACCACCCCCAAGCAGTCAGACTGGATCTCAGCTCTCCTGCCGCCGACGCTGCGAGCTAACTCTATGCCACAAAGGACAGCGTATGCTTCCGCAAGCTGGGGGGAGAATCCCCTAGCCAGGAAAAGCGTACGCGAGGCGATCACCTCTCCGGTGTGGTTACGAACAATGCAACCGACACCGAATCCTCCACGGTCGCGAGCTAGAGCCGCGTCAACATTAATCGAGAGAGTCCCATCCCTAGGGGGAATCCATCTGGGAATCGAAGTCGCCCTCGTGCTCCTCTGGGTGTCCCCACTCGTGGCCGCTCTGTACTCCTCGAGGAAGCTCACCGTCCACTGTACTAACTGAGGCTGATCCCAAGTAGATCTCCCGGCAAGGATATTGTTCCTGTGGTTCCAAAGTTCCCAAACAATAGTAACGAAAAGCTCATGGAAACGAACCTCCAGGATATCAGTCGCTCTGAGAATAATATCGAACGCATCGCCGTCTCTGAAAGGCGGAAGGATGTGGCCAAAGCCAGCCTCCTTCCAGACTCTCCTGCTCCACCTGCAACCCCATAACGCATGAAAAATAGTCTCACTAGCCTCCCGACAGACTGGACAGCAGTCGTCGGAGGTGATCCTCTTCTTAGCTAAGATTGCTTTGGCCGGGATCTGGCCTAAACAAACTCGCCAACAGAAGAGTTTCACCTTGGGAGGAACTCTGAGCTGCCAGAACTTCAACCACCACCTCTCCATAACAGTCGGATCAGAGGAGCTGGCAGCCGGAGAACTGGCTCTCTCAATCGCAACACGGTAACCGCTCTTGACGGAATACTCTCCGTCCTCAGTGAAGTGCCAACGACGCACATCAGGGATGCCATCACCACCACTCGGGATACTCAGGATCGCCGTGGCGTCCTCCTCCCCAAACATCGCAGAAATAAGATCGTCGTCCCAACTGCCGTCGGGTCTCATAAGCTCGGCAACTCGCATGTCTGGGGGAATCCAAGGGGGGTCAATCCACGTGGCAGGTCTGTCTCTAGGGACCCAACTATCGCCCATGACCAACACAGACTCCCCGTCTCCGATCCGCCATCTCGAACCAGACCTAATAATCTCGCGACCCCAAATAAGACTGCGCCATATGGAAGAGCAGTACGAGCCAGGACGAGCCGTCATAATGTCCCCGTCGGGGAAGTAACTCTGTCTGAAGACTCGTCCAACAAGGCTCTCAGGACGCCTGAGAAGTCTCCAAACACTCTTAGCCAGAAGGGCCTGGTTGGACTTCTCAAGATCTCTGAAGCCCAACCCACCTTCTGACTTGTGTTTCGTGAGAGCTTCCCACTTACACCAGTGGATCTTCCTAGTCGTCGTGCCACCGCCCCACCAGAAACTGGCAATCGCCGAATGTATGTCTCTAATCAAACGCCTGGGAATCCTGTGACAAGAGGCCACGTAGCTGGGAATCGACAGAAGGACGGACTTAATGAGGACCTCTCTACCAGCCTGCGAGAGGGAGAGACCGTTCCAACTCCTAATCTTTTCCCACACCCGGTCTCTCACAAACCCAAAAAGCTCCGTCGTACGCCGACCTGTAAACGCGGGAAGGCCCAAGTAACGCTCGTGGCACTCCGTCCTCGTAACACCAAGGATCTGGGCTAAGATCTCACCCTCGTCCTGACTCACATCCATACCAAAACAGACATCGGACTTTTGAAAGTTCACTAACTGGCCTGAGGCCTCAGAATAAGTCCGAAGAATGTCTGTGACCCTCTCACACTCGTCAGGTCTCGCTCTACAGAATACCATGCTATCATCAGCGAAGAGGAGGTGGGAAACATGAAGATCTCGAAAACGGACTCCCGAAATCGCCCCCGCCTCTTCGCTCACTCGAAAGAGGCTCGAGAGTCCCTCAGAGCAGAAGAGGAATAAAAAGGGGGAAAGAGGGTCTCCCTGGCGGAGACCTCTAAAGGGAGTCACTCTGCCACGGGTGGAGCCGTTGATGTTGAAAGCAAACCTGACAGAGGTGACACATCTCATAATAAGGCGCACCCACTGCGTGCTATAACCCAGTCTCAACATCATCGACTCCAAGAAGACCCATTCGACTCTGTCAAATGCCTTCGCCATATCAAGTTTGAGAGCTGCACAACCTCCATTACCGAAGCGTTTCCGCTTCATGGTATGGAGAGCCTCAAAACCAATCATGACATTATCGAATATCAGTCTACCCCCAACAAATGCACTCTGGGACTCGGAAATAGCGTCATGCATAGTGATCTTAAGACGGTTGGCCAAACACTTGGCCACAATCTTATAAATCACATTGCACAAACTGATCGGTCTAAAGTCCCGGACTCGTCTCGGCTCCTCCACTTTGGGGATGAGGGTGACCACCGTATCATTAAAGGTGGCAACGTCCTCCCCATCGTTAAGGATGCCAAGGCAGGTCTTCAAGACCGACTCACCAACAACGTCCCAGTATCTCTGGTAGAATATCGCAGGGAATCCGTCGCTCCCCGGGGCTTTGATCGCGTCCATCGAGAAGAGCGCCTTTTTCACCTCCCCTGGCTCAAAAGGCCGCTCTAACTCTGCGTTCAATGCCTCCGAGATCCTAGGCTGAACGCCCGCAGTCACTAACTCAATACTCTGGGAGGAAGGCCTCGCCGAAGAAAAAATATCCCCAAAGTAACCAGAGACGAGCCTCTCAATCTCAGTATCTCCACTGTGCCAAACACCATGCTCGTCCTCCAATCCTCTGATGGCGTTCCTCTTCTTCCTAGCAGAGGCCTTGCGGTGAAAAAGCTTCGTATTTTTATCCCCGCACCGCATCCAAGACACTCTGCTCCGCTGGCGCCAGTACTGCTCATCTCTCTCGACTAAAGCGTCAAGCTGTCTCTCCTCCCGTCTGAAGGACTCCATGCAAAAAGCAGGGCCAGATCTACCCGCAAGCTTGACGATCTTCTTCTGCTTCTCGATCTGGTCTCGGATCTCCCTATTCCTCACCCCGCCCCAGCGGGTGAGGCTCTGTCTGCAAAGGCTGATTGCCTCAGCCAAATCAGGTCTCCGGTCGTCGCTCTGATCCGTACCCCAGGTTCTCCGAATCCGCTCGTCACACTCTGGCTCGCCGATCCAGGACTCCTCAAAAAAGAATCTCCTCGGCCTCCTACTCCGACGCCTATCAGAGGCACCCTCAGTGAGAAGAAGGAGGGGTCTATGATCCGATCTCCAAAAACACAAGTGACGAACAGTGGCCGAAGGGAAGAGATCGCACCAGTCGTCGCTCGCGAGACATCTATCAAGGCGCTCCTCGACCCTTCCCCTGCGCCAGGTATAAGGATCTCCCTCAAAGCCTTAGTCGTGAATGTTGCAGTCCAACAACATCTCTCTGAAAGCGGCTAACTGGCCGGGGCCTCTGTCCCTGCCCCCTCTAATCTCCGAGTTGGAGGCAACCTCGTTCATGTCGCCCCCAACTAACCACGGCCTCGTAGAGGAGGAACGAAGGCGGCGAAGGAGATCCCAAGTGTGACGCCTCTGGGAGCTCATAGGGTCTCCATAAATCCCAACAAATCTCCAGCTCTCCCCAGACTCGCTGATCAAATCTCCCTCAATGTGAAATCTCGAAAAAGTCCCAAGTAGGAATCTCACCGGCTCTTTCCAAAGTAACATCAGACCTCCACTCCTACCAAGACAGTCAACCGTTATGCATCCATCAAAACCCAACTGAACTCTCACCCTCTCAGCCCCATCGCTCCTGAGCTTGGTCTCCGAAAGAAAGATAAAATCGGGACAATGCTTGCGAGCATGGGCCAGAAGGGCCAACCTCGTCCCGGGGTTTCCAAGCCCCTGGACGTTCCATATAACGCCAATCATCGCGCTCGGCGGCCCTCGCTCGTGAGGGGCGCCGCTCTCTCATCAGAAACTACTAGAGTCGAATCCAGCGAACTAGAAACTCCTAAAGTATGGGAATCATAAGGTAGATCCTTACTAACTAGGTCATGTGTAACTGTAAATAAATCTCTAGATCCTAAGTTAAGTGTAGCAGTAGGTAAGTCTCTATGCCCTATCGAATCGAGTAAAAATGGAAAGGAGGAGGGGGGAGAGATACTGACCTGGGTTCCGGAGAGCCTTGCCAAATTCTGGGGGGCAGACATGGCTTGAGGAGAAGAATCCCTAGGCTCCGTCAAGGGGGATCCCGAGAGACGAGCCATCTTCTTCATGTTGCCCATTCTGCCCATCTCCAAATTGCGTCCATCCTTAGTGCCATTGTCACCAAAACAAATCAGAGCCATGCAAGGGCTCGTATCTGTCGTTTTGTCATCTGAAGGAAATGATTTCCTTTTGCCCAAGGATCTGTCGAAGGGAGCGGGCCCAGAAGGCAGGCCCAAAGGGGAAGAGTCCTCCAAGTGGTGTGGGGAATCCGGGTGGGCCTCAATGAGAAGGCAGGACCGGCCCGATTCATCCAAGCAAGAGGGGGAAGGTGGGCCAGGGGGAAGCCCATGAGGCATCTTCGGCAAAGATGCTAAAGGGGTGGGAGAAACCCTATTTTGTTCATTACCCAAAACAGAGAGTACACACTCTGTCTCTCTGGAAGGAGAGTCTGCGGCCATTCCCGAAGGAAGGAGGAGCGAGCCAGTGACTGTAGGCGACCGACCAGGTTTGTCTCGAAGGGCACGCCTCCTCGAACGTGTTTTCACAGGCTTGACTGACCGGTCAGTGACCGTTGGGGGATGGAGGGACGGCCACGCGCCGGAGGAGGAATCCCCGAGGTTGGTGCACGGCAGGGGGTTCATTGCCGGGCCAGGGGAGGGCGAGGCTATTCCGCACGAAGCCACCGAGACTGGTTGCGTGCGCGGGGTCGGGAGATCTTCACTAGAGGCGGAGGGGAGTCGGGTAGCGGCGAGGGAGGCCTGTTGCAGGTCGGGCGGGGGCGTCTGCGGCAGCCCCACCTTCGTCGGAGCTGTCGCGTGCACATGGGTGATCCTCGACCCAGCCCTCCCGCGCACCTGGGCGTTGCTCGTCCCGGCCATCGCGCACACCTGGGCGCTCATCGAAGGAGCATCACGAGTCTTCGACTCCAGCAGGTCTTGTTCCATCGGATCTGAACACGAGGGGGAGGTCGAAGGCACAGGGATCCCCGACACCGATCCCGAATGCGAAGGGGCAGCAGAGGTATGGTGGCCTGGTTTTTGGGGGTGAGGGTTTTTCACTGTTTGAGGTTGTTTATCTGACAGGGAGCCAGGGCCCTCCCAGCCGCCGGAAGAACGCTCCCCGAAGCCCTTAAATTTCCAGGGTGAAGGGCCAGAGATGGAGGGGGCTTCGCAGCGGAGCCAAGCCCCAAAACGCGGTTTATCCGGCGCGGACGGGCTGGCAGCAGAGCATTCCGCGTCGCCGTGTCCAAGCTTACCACATCGATAGCAAAAATCTTGGAGACGCTCGTAACGGAAACTGATCCAGGATTTCGCCGCCGACGAGCCCAGTTGGACGTAGACACCATTTTTCAGTGGCTCGCCAACATCGATGGAGATGCGCAGCCTGATATAGTCTCCGGCGATGAGACCATCTTTTCCGGTATCGACACGTTTGACTTCGCCTATTTTTCTTCCCAGGATCTCCCCCATTTTAGTAGAGCGGTTCTTGCGAGGCAGGCCATGGAGCTGGACCCAGAAGTCCACGAAGCGGAATGAGAGGGTGGGAGAAGTCACGTCCTCCGGATCCTGCAAGACAAGCAAGGAACGATCAAAGTTCCAAGGGCAAAGCTCGAGTACCTTCTTCTTGTCTGAGGCTTTCGCGAAGGAGAAGGTGAAAATTTCGTCTTTGTCTTCGGAGATGGTGAGAGCACCAGAGGGCCTCCAAAGTTTGGTGATGACTGAGCGGAAGGCTCCTCTATTGAATTTCTTTCGTCTCAGAAGGCGACCCAGCAGGCAGGAAGAAAGATCAACGTTGGTCGGGGCAAGGTTGTCGTCGTCAAAGATCACAACATTGTCATCATCTTCGTCTTCGACGCCCAATTCCGACCATTTCTCGCACAGTTCCTCCATAGGCAATGGTGACAAAAGGCGAGTGACTCAGACAGGTCTCAGAGGAGAAGGCTGAGGTGTAGGTAAAAACTTAGAATCCGGTGACCGGAGTTATGTTGATGTGTACGGAGAGCTTTTAAAAAAAAAAAAAAAAAAAAAAAAAAAAAAAAAAAAAAAAAATTAAACCGCTAAATTAACACATATTTCATTTAAAAAATTACTTGGGTTATTATTTTTAATCATAAAACTATTGTCTTAATCAATTTATACTCTCATGAATCCGCTTTTAAGTTACTGTTTAGCTAATATGAGCATTTAAATGTATTTAATTTGATTAGTTCCTGAAGGCAAGTTCTATTTGGCGAAGAATGTGTTGAGACTGTCTTCATATAAAAAAGTTATCGTAGAGCTCATTCTGTTTGTAGACCGAAAAGAACAACTTTCTCAAATTTTAATTTAAAATGGATTATTAGATTTTGATCATTAGCCAAATGAATATTAAAAAAACTTCGGTATTTATATTTAAATGTCTGGTTTAATATGTCTGCATATACAATGGGAGTATGAAATCGTGTATTAATAAGTTAAGTCAAGCTTCCAATTTGAAGGACCCTATAATAGTGATAATCACACAAAAAGAGGTTTGAATGTTTTAATTTTTATTTTTTGAAAGGAAAATATTTTGAAGTTTAAACAAGGATATGGTTGAAGTCATCCTTAAAATTTAATGCATCACTGAGTTTCACGTCGATATTTGTATGCGGTCGTATAATAATATCTAAACACATGTAACACCATCTTCGTACAGTTATTTTATTTTTTACTTTATATGTCACATCAAACACTACCTCATCTCCAACTCTAATCTACATTAAATTGATATATTGATTTTATATTCAATATTTTTATATCCTTATATTTATTCCGTATCTTTCAATTATATCACTTATTTAAGTTCGTTTTGCAATATATGTTACATCAAACACTATCTCATCTCCAACTCTAATCTACATTAAATTGATATATTAATTTTATATTCAACTTATCTTATTTATTTTTATATCCCTATATTTATTCCGTATCTTTCAATTATATCACTTATTTAAGAAAAATATCGTTTTATAAAATAATTTAATATATAAATATACACTGTTAATGCCTAAAAAAGACACAACAAAGTCTCGACGAAAGTAATCAAAATTAACAAAGTATGAACGAAATTCTGATAAGACTTAGGTCGGATTTTCCTTATACAAGACTAATCTTCAGTACAAGAAGTGTGTTTTTTCTCTCTCTTTTTCCAGCCCCTTCCTCCTTTGCCGATTTTTCCCTTTATAGGACTTCCTTTCAGAACGTGGGTTGATCAGACCCACTCCTTGTTATAACCGCTGTTGGTTATTTTGGTCGTGTGTTCGTGTGTGTGGTAACCGTTTATTCGGTTATCCTCGGCGGTTTTTATGCTTACGTGGCCTTCGTAAGTCTTAATTCAAATGACTAGTCTTTTCGCTCGGAGTACTTGTTCAATTTTGTTTCGTTACTCGGAGTTCTGAACTTTCGTTTATGTTCACGTTCGTTTCTCTTCACCGTATCCGAATATTCTAATCATTCGGATATGGTTTATGGTCGGTGTTTATCGTTTTATTTCGATAGTAACACTGCCCTCTAGTTTTTCAGCATATAAGAATTTTGTTGAGAAACTTTTTATTCTTGGGGGTCGATGGCAGTCGGGATTCTGTCCCTAAGAGATTGCTTTCGCCCCTTTTTTTTTTTTTCTTTTTTTTTTTTATATGCTCATCGTTTTGTATATTTGTATATACATATATATATCCCTTTGTGATTATTATTTTGTAATCATTTCGCCGAGATTTGTGACGTCTGTTGAGAATGAGGGGTCGCGACCTTTGGTATTCGGATGCGACCGTCTCTGGCGTCGCGTCGCTTCGTGTCAGAAGATTTGAATTGCTCTTTAGCTTCTCGAGGACGTTTCTTTACTCTGTGTTCCTTACTATAAATACCCGTGGTTCTTATTTCATTTCTTTCTTTCCGCTTTTCCTCCTCTTGCTCGGATTTCTGTTTTGGCTTCTATTCGGTGAGTATTACTTTGCTCTGCTTCGCTTGTTCTAGTTTTTGTTTTAATTTCATCCGAGTATAAACAATACTGGTGAGGGCGAGTATGTCTAGATCCGATTCCTTTCTTGGGTCGGCGATAGATTCTTCCTTGGGTTCTTCCGCTGCTCGTTCTCGAGATGGGTCGAATTCTTCATCTACTTCGTCTGGGAATATCCTTACTTCTCGAAGATCCGCTTTGCGGGATATCTCTGATTCCGATTCACCTACGGGACCGGCCGTAGATAATTCCGATCGATCTTCCTCGGGGACGTCTCAAAATTCGACCGAGCGTAGGTCGACAGATTTCTCGGCGAAGCATCAGGATTCCAAAGTTTGCGAGTCGTACTTGTCCACATTTCGAAAAACGCTGGCCATTCCTTCTCACTATTCGCTTTTGGTTCCTGATCTTCACGAGCGTGCCCACCTTCCTCCCGATGGTCTTGTCGCCGTTAACCCGTCTATCTTGCGCGCACTCGGTGGTCTTCCTTTCCATGGGTTCATCACAAGGATTCTGGCCGAGTCTAATCTTGCGCCTACTCAGTTGAATCCGAATGTTTATCGCACTCTAGTTTGTGTGATAATTTTGTGGAGAAAGTATTATAATCGGGATCCTCCGACTTCGGTTATCCATAAACATTACGTTGTGAAGCCGAATCCCCGCTGTAATGGGTGGTACAATTTTACCACGAGGACTCGGAAGTTCTCGTTAATTACGGATCTCCCGACTTGCAGCAAGGATTGGAAAGATTGGTTCTTTTTTATAAGACATATTGATCTTCCGAGGACCAAATTCAAACTTCCGAGCAAATATTACATGTTTGGTATGTTTCGATTGATCGTTGTTTTCAATTCTTATATTAATTCCGACTGAAATTTTGTTTTTCAGACAGCTTCCGCAGCCGATCAGTTTCGGGAGACTTTTCGCTGGTTGAGAATTTGTCTCCTCAAGAAAGGTCTTACACGACGCTTTGGACATCGGAAAATTACCTTCAGTTTTATTGGCTATTCTGTCCGGCTCATCCCGGGTTTGATTCAGGTATGATTTTAAATCGTAGGTAGATCTGCTTTCCGATTATTTACTCATATCTCTTTTTTTGTTCAGAGATGGGTAAAGCTCCTTCGATTCCCGAGAACTTGGTTCTTCCGAAGGGTTTTAAGGTCCCGAAGCGCGGGGTCAAGAGGGTTGTGTCAAGTCCGAAGGCGGACAAGGGCGGTAAGAGGACGAAGAAATCCGAGTCTCCTCCTCCGCGTCCCTCTACTTCCGCTCAGCCTTCGACAGTCGACGCTCCCGACCATCTTAGCCCAGTGTTCGCGTACATGATCGATCTTCCGGGACTCCAGGACCCGAAGGTGGTGACTGATGTCCCCCTCGTCGCCCGGCTCAACAGACTCCCGCATCATCTTGCGCTTGTGAGTTTATCATTTTTACTCGGAAAATTGTATATGTCTTTATCTGTTTTTGATCTCCTTCCTCCCACCTTCTTTTTTTTATAATTTGCAGGCGATGGCCGATCTCTCCTATTTGGGTCCGGAGATGTTGAAAGACTTTTCGGAGAGGGGGGTTCTTCAAGATATCAATCAGCGTCAGATGGACCAGATTGCACTTTTGAAGAAAGAGTTGGCCTTTTCTCAGGAGAGGGTTCGTGCAAAGGAGTTGGAGATCGATAGTGCCGCTGAGAAGATGCGTGAAAGACTCAGGAATGTCCGAGCCGAGGTTAGAGAGACAATTGAAAGAGCTATTTCCGACTATAAGGAATCCGAGGAGTTTCAATCGGAGCTTTCGAAGTATTATTACGCTGGTCGGGTGGCTACAGTCGAGTGCTTGTTGAAGAAGAATCCGTCTTTGGATACTTCCGACCTTGACGCCCCCGAGTCGTCGACTGACAACGCCGACTCCAGTCTTCCTACCTCTCCTCCGAATGAGACTCCTGCAGCTGATGACGCCCCTGTTGATAAAACTTCTTCTCCTCCCGGAAATGTTTGATTGAATTATTTGTTTCTCGAATTTATCGGTATCCGTGGCCCGGATTTTATCAGCCAGTTTCGAATTTTAATACGTCCGTGGCGCGGATTTTAACAGCCAACCATATGTTTAAAGTTGTTATGTTCGCGACTTTCTTTATTTTGTTATCCGTGGCTCGGATTTTAACAGCCATTTTTGTGAACTTTATTTGTATCGAATATTTGTAGGTTTAATATCTGAATGTATTCCGATTAACAACTTTTACTTATTTAAATTATGAAATCATTATTCGTGATGAAACTATTCGACCTGTACTAATTTTTTTTTTTTTGAAAAATCCGGTATCCGACTAAATGTTTTATTCGGAGTTTTCACAAAAATAGCTCAGGGTTATTCGCCCTGACTTGAAATTTTATTGGATGTTTCTATATAGTGTAATCGAATTATTGGGCGATCTTTAGCCCTGACTTAAAAGGAAAAAACAGAAGTTTTGCGGCTTTTCGTTAGGTGAAAAATTGAATGGAATTTAAGTTATTATCCGAAAAAGATTTAGAAATTACTTTGGTGATAACAGCCTTGATTGAAGCAAGATAAAGAATTAAAATGTTCGGCAATATTCCGCCATGTATGTAAAACACAATATGAAATTATAGTGTTTGGCAATATTTTGCCTTGATTTATTCCGAACAAAACTCTAAATTGCTTGGCAATATTTTTCCTTGATGTAAACAAAACATGAATTCACATTGCTTGACAATATTTTGCCTTGATTTAATCCGAACAGAATTCAAATTGCTTGGCAATATTTTGCCTTGATATAATCCGAACAGAATTCAAATTGCTTGGCAATATTTTGCCTTGATATAATCCGAACAGAATTCAAATTGCTTGGCAATATTTTGCCTTGATGTAAACAAAACAAGAATTCAAATTGCTTGGCACTAGTCGAGATGTCGCCTAGTGGTAGTACCGTCGGAGGTGTTCCGCATTCCAAGAGTTTTTCTCTTCCTTTCCGTTTTTGGAGATTCGGTATGCGCCATTTTCGAGTGAGGAAACGATGGTGTATGGTCCCTCCCAATTTGGTCCGAGCACTCCATTAGACGATTCCTTAGCGTGTTGAAATATTTTTCGTAACACCATGTCTCTGGCTTGGAAATCTCTTTTCCGAACTTTTTGTTGAAGCATTTGGCAATTCTGGCCTGATTCATTTGGTTTCTGATCAATGCTTTGTCTCGTTTTTCTTCTAAGAAATCAAGATTATTTTTGAGGTTGATGTTGTTTACCTCTTCGGAGTAGAAAATCCATGGATTGGTTTCGATGCCCACATCTATCGGGATTATCGCGTCTGTTCCGAATGTCATTGAGAAAGGGGTTTCTCCATTTGACGAGTGTGGGGTAGTTCTGTAGCTCCACAGCACCCCGGGTAGTTCTTCCGTCCAATTTCCTTTGTGACTTCCGAGCCTTGTTTTTAAACCTCGTTTTAACGTCTTGTTGACTGCTTCGACTAATCCGTTTGCCTGTGGACGAATTGGGGTTGAGAAAGCTTTAGTGATTTTGAACTTTTCGCAAAATTCTCTAAAGGGAGAACAGTCGAACTGAGTTCCATGATCGGAGATGATTTTCTTTGGTATTCCGAATCTTGAAATAATATTTTTCCAAACAAAATTCTCAATTTTTTTCTCTGTGATTGTTGCCAATGGCTCGGCTTCCACCCATTTGGTGAAGTAATCTATGGCGACTACCGCATATTTGCACCCCCCTTTTCCTTTGGGCATTGGCCCGATTAGGTCAATTCCCCATTCGGCGAAGGGGATCGGACTTACGATATTGATAAGTTCGGTCGGTGGTTGATGTGAGAAGTTGGCGAATTCTTGGCATTTTCCGCATTTTTTAACAAACTCCTTTGCATCCTTCATCATCGTGGGCCAGTATATTCCCTGTCGGAGTATCTTTTTGGCCAATGCCATACCGCCTCCGTGGTTGCCGCACACTCCCCCGTGTATTTCTTTCATAGCGTATTCTGCGTCTTCTGTGCTTACACATTTGAACATCGGAGTGGAAAATCCTCTTTTGTATAGAGAATCTCCTTGCATCGTGTATTTTGCCGCTTTGAACTTCAATTTTATGGCTTCTCCTTTGTCTTCCGGGAGTTCTCCGTGTTTGAGGAAGCGGATAATCGGATTCATCCAATTTTCTCCTTCACCTACAAAATTTACTTCTTCTTTTAGGATGCTTTTTTCTGATATTTCAATGATCAATTGATCGGAGGGTTTTTCTATTAAACCTGATCCGATTTTGGCCAAGAGATCTGCATCTTGATTTTCCGCTCTCGGGATTTGTTTGAATTCCGATCTCTCGAATTCTTCGGATAGTGATCTCGCGATTGTGACGTACTGTATCAACGTATGTTCTTTAGTTTGGTAATCATTGTTAATTTGATTGACCACAAGTTGGGAATCGGAGAATACAGATATTCTAGAGATATTGCAAAACTTCGCTAATCGCAGGCCTTGGATTACTGCCTCGTATTCTGCTTCATTGTTTGAAGCTCGGAATTTAAACTTTAATGAGATTTTTACCTGGAAACCATCTTTGGCTTTTAGCATTATTCCCGCTCCGGATCCGGAGTCGTTGACCGCGCCGTCTACGTACAATTCCCACGTTGGACTTTCGAATGGTCGGTATGTAAATTCGGCAAGAAAGTCAGCTACCGCTTGACCTTTTATTGCCGGTCGTGGAGCGAATTCTATGTCGAATTGAGTGAGTTCTACCGACCATTTTGTCAATCTTCCGGAAGTTTCCGGTTTGTGTAAAATCTGTCGAAGTGGAAAGTTTGTTAACACTTTAATCGGATGTGCTAGAAAATAATGTCTTAATTTTCGGGAAGCAGTTACTAAGGCCAGAGCCAATTTTTCGATTTCGGGATATCTCAATTCAGCATCCACCATCCTTCGACTCGTGTAGTAAATGGGAAGTTGGGTTGATTCCTCATTTTTAATCAGGGCCGAACTTACTGCATGTTCGGAGACTGCTAAGTAGATGTCTAGCGGGCATCCCTGTTCCACTTTCACCAACTGGGGTGGTTTCGCTAGGTATTCTTTTAACTTTTGGAAGTCTTCGTCACACTTCTCATCCCATTCGAATTTTTTCGAGCCTCGCAGTCGGTCGAAGAATTTCACGCTTTTGTCCGTCGATCTTGAAATGAATCTTCCGAGGGCAGTGATTGATCCGGTGAGTTTCTGGACCTCCTTCACATTCTTCGGTGGCTTCATGTCGACGAGTGCTCGGATTTTGATTGGATTTGCTTCAATGCCTCTATCATTCACAATGTATCCGAGAAATTTTCCTGCAGAGACACCGAAAGTACATTTAAGCGGATTTAACTTCATGTTATACTTTCTTAGTATTTCAAAAGTTTCTTCGAGGTTCTTGACGTGATCCTCGGCATTTTTGCTTTTAACCAAGAGATCGTCAATGTATGCTTCCATTGTTTTCCCTAGCTGATTCTCGAACATTTTGTTCACCAATCTTTGGTACGTTGCGCCGGCGTTTTTTAATCCGAATGGCATTACTGTGTAGCAGTATAACCCCCGATCAGTGAGGAAAGCTGTGTGATCTTCGTCGGGGCCATACATCGGGATTTGGTTGTATCCCGAGTAAGCATCCATGAAACTCAGCAATTCGTGTCCTGCGGTTGAATCTACCAGTTGATCTATCCTCGGCATTGGAAAACTATCTTTTGGACATGCTTTATTTAAATCTGTGAAATCCACACATGTTCTCCACTTACCATTTGGTTTTTTAACCAAGACAGGGTTTGATAACCAACTAGGGTATTTGGATTCTCTTATCGATTTGTTTGAAATTAACTTATCGACTTCTTCTTTTAATGCCGAGTATCGATCTGCATTCAAAGGCCGTCTTTTTTGCCTTATCGGTCTAGCTTTTGGATCGATGTTGAGCCTATGGCACGCGTAAGTCGGATTTATTCCGATCATATCTGCTTGCTTCCAAGCGAAAATATCTAAATTTCTCGACAGTAGCTTGATTAGATTAGATTTTATACCTTCTTCGAGGAATTTTCCGATTTGTAGATTCTTCTCGGGGAATTCAGGATTCGGGGATATGGATTCCACTTCGTCTCCGGGACCGACGTATCCTCGGCTTGGGAGTCGAGGGTCGAGGTCTTGTAAATCATTTATCATCATCATGGCGTGTCCGCATTTACTCTGGCTGTTTTTGACGTAATCTGAGTAACAACTTCGTGCAGTCTTCTGATCTCCGATTATTTTGCCGACACCAGATTCCGTCGGGAATTTTATCGTCAGATATTTTTCCGAGGTTACGGCACCGATTGCTTGAAGTGTCGGTCTTCCGATTACAGCATTAAATGCCGATGATCCGGGGACAATGACCCATCGCGGATTCGTAGTTGTGGTATGAACACCTTCTCCTACAGTTAGGGGAAGTGCTAGTATGCCTCTTGGCAATACCGCATCTCCCGTGAAACTATACAAATGAGTGGGACTCGGCGTCAAACACTCGGTGTTTAATCCCATTTTGTCGAAAGTATCCCCGTATAGGATATCCACTGAACTTCCGTTGTCAACGAGAATTCTTCCGACTATATGATTTCCAATAGTTGCTTTCACTACAATCGGATCATTGTGCGGAAAATGGACCCATTTTCCGTCATCGTCAGAGAATGTAATCTCGTTTTTATTTTTCTTTTGGGTTTTCATCGGCCTTTGATCGGAATTGTACATGAACATCATCGATGCCGAGTCCATCTCTCGGGTATAATTTTTCTGAGCGCGCCTTGAAGTTCCTCCGACGTGCGGACCCCCAGCTATTATTGCGATCTCGTTGTATTGCCTCGTTGGATCTTCTTCTCGGAGTTTATACTCGGGCTGATACTTCTTTAGCTTTCCTCTTCTTATTAATGCCTCAATGGCTTCCTTCAAGTTGAAACAATCTGCTGTATTATGCCCGATATCACTGTGGAAAGCGCAATATTTTGTACGATCCCTTTTCGTAATATCTTTTTTAATCTTTGCTGGCTTCGGGAAATCTTCTTGATCCTGCGTTAGCGCGAAGACTTCCTCAATCCCCTTGTTCAGGGGTGTATATTGATCATACATGCTCCGAAAGGGTTTGTTCGGAGCTCGTTGATTATTTTCCCTTCTAAGAGGTTTGGTATCTTCAACATCCCGTTGATTAGAGTGTCTCCGATCGCCTTTGAATTTTTCAAGCTGAAGCCGATTTTCTTTACCACTCCTTCGATGATCTTCTCTTCGCTCCCGGCCATTTTCTGTCGGTCTCTTCATTGAGCTAGCTGCCATTCTTGCTTCTTCGGCGTTGATATATTTTTGCGATCGGATAATAAACTCATTGTAATTCTTGGGCCCAGTTTTTTGTAATGACCACCAGAATGCCGAATCTGTTCGGAGTCCTGAGGTTATTCCCGATAGCCGAAAATCTTCGTTTAAGTCTTCCACCAATATCGCCTGATCCGAATACCGGTTTATATAATCTTTTAAAGATTCATCCCGGTGTTGTCGGATTGCCAATAGTCGTTCCTTGGGAGTTTTCCCCGATTGCGACCCTACAAATTGGTCCATGAACACATTGCACATTGTTTTCCAGGAGTCGATCGATCCGGGTTTCAGCATCCTGTACCATTTCTTGGCAGATCCGACCAGCGTGATCGAGAAAGCTTGGCACATCACGCCGGAATTTGCTCCTTGCAAACTCATCCAGGATTTGTAGGTATCCAAATGGTCTCCGGGATCCGATTTTCCGTCATAAGGGGGTATGCTCGGCATTCTGAACCCTCTATGTGGGAGATGACTTAAAATTTCATGCGTTAGTGGTGAAGTTGTATCTAATCCCTTCGTTGGCTGACCATTTCCGAGGGCGATTTCTTCAATTCTTTGCTCTAACTTTCGAAATTCCGTTCGTTCGATGTTTTGTGACTCTCCTGCTTCGGAATTTGCCGCAGATGACCGAACATTTTTTGATCGTATTCTTTTAGATTTGGCTTCTTCCTCGTTTGGACAATATCGATCTGCAAAACAAGAATTCATTGGTTGGGTTGAGCTCCGAGTGTCTTCACTCGATTGCCCTTTCTCGTACCAATCCCTGGCATGTTTGCGGCCTTTTTTGTACTTTTCTTTCTCCGGTTCCATCTCTTTCCCGGATCTTTGCGCGTGTGGAATCTCGTCGGGGGTTACTATTTCACTCCGAATAGTTACCCGCCTTCCCTTCAGTTGTTCTTCTAAGAGTTTATTCTTTTCTTCTAAGGCTTCCAGACGCTCCCTCATGTTCTTCATCAGGTCCGGCAAGCTTTGCTGTTCGTTCAATTCTGCCATCTCTTCTTCGGTTTGTGGCAAGGTACGGTTGTGATTTTCAATCTCCTCCGCTTCATTCATGATGCGGTCACTTTCTTCTTGAATCTGTGGGAGAGACGGGTGAGCCATTCCCCCTCCTTCTAGCGCCAAATGTTAATGCCTAAAAAAGACACAACAAAGTCTCGACGAAAGTAATCAAAATTAACAAAGTATGAACGAAATTCTGATAAGACTTAGGTCGGATTTTCCTTATACAAGACTAATCTTCAGTACAAGAAGTGTGTTTTTTCTCTCTCTTTTTCCAGCCCCTTCCTCCTTTGCCGATTTTTCCCTTTATAGGACTTCCTTTCAGAACGTGGGTTGATCAGACCCACTCCTTGTTATAACCGCTGTTGGTTATTTTGGTCGTGTGTTCGTGTGTGTGGTAACCGTTTATTCGGTTATCCTCGGCGGTTTTTATGCTTACGTGGCCTTCGTAAGTCTTAATTCAAATGACTAGTCTTTTCGCTCGGAGTACTTGTTCAATTTTGTTTCGTTACTCGGAGTTCTGAACTTTCGTTTATGTTCACGTTCGTTTCTCTTCACCGTATCCGAATATTCTAATCATTCGGATATGGTTTATGGTCGGTGTTTATCGTTTTATTTCGATAGTAACATACACAAATTTATATTAATATTTATTTCGATAAAATGACAATACAACACACGTAAAATTCATAATTTTTTTAAAAAATATAAATGAATTCTAAAATACATATAATATAATTTGCTTGTTTTGAGTGGGAGGAGGAAAGTCTCTAGTGTAGTTGCTTGTTTTGCATTAGGAACGGAGATTGTGAGACATGTCCGTACACCGAATGAACTTAGTTTGTCAATTTCTTACGAAATTTCGTTATGATTTAACATCACTCATTTGATGATGCTCGGTGATGTTGAAGCGAGAGGCAAACAAACAAAAGCAATCTTCAAAACAATTCCTTGGGTTTCACCGGAAAACAGTGAATGGGATTTAAATGGACACAAATATTTTAATTAAAATGAAAATGAAGATATACGCAATTATAGAAGGTAATTATTTATAAAGTCCTGGCTGGCTGTATGTGTAGTGTTACTGGTGTACCATGGCCATCAAATCATGACTCGTCAGTGATCTCTTGTTGACAAATTATCAGTCAACCGCAACTATTCAACTTCAAGCACGATTTTCTGTTTGTCGTTTGCTATACCCGTCAAAGGTAACGCCGTCCGTCAACTTATTCTTACTTACTCCACTACTATTAGGAATAATATTACTAAACCAAATACACTTCAGAAAATAATTCACTCCTCCCACCCCATCAAAGTTCAAACCTCTCTCTCTCTCTCTCTCTCTCTCTCTTAAATGGAGACGAAAGAAAGGAGCAGTTTTTGAATATTTGTTGGGACAATAATAAACTCATCCCACAGAAATGCCGAAAATGAAAACCTTCTGTTGCTGGGTCTTTGTCATCTTGACTTTTTCCGGTCTAGCAAATTCAGCACCATCATCGGAGAACGATACTTTATGCAACACAACAGACCGAATCCTGCTTTCGAGGGCCTTCGAGTCCGTCTCAGGCTTCGACCTCTCCTGGTTCGGCCACGTGTCCTCGTCCCCTCCGAACTGCACGGACTCGCCAATCACGGACCTCAATCTTTCCGGCAGAAACCTCACCGGTGTAGTGACGTGGACGTTTCTCAAGAACATGTCTCGGTTGCGGACCCTGGATCTCTCCAGAAACTCGCTCTCAGGCTCAGTCCCAGGCTGGCTCTTCACCTCAATCCCAACGCTCCTCGAGGTAAATCTCTCTCGGAACCGGTTCGGGGGAAAAATCGGAATCGAACCGAACGGTTCGGTCTCAATGGTTCGGTCCCTGGACCTGTCCAGGAACCGGTTTACAAATCAGGCTCATTTCTCCGGTTTCCGAAACCTCACGACCCTCAACTTGTCGGAAAATCACCGGTTAAGAGCTCTTCCTTCTGGGCTGAGAAACCTCACGAAGCTAGCGCGTCTCGATATCTCGGGATGCGATATCTCGGGGAGCCTGGGCGACGAAATCTTGCCTCTCAAATCGCTGGACTACCTCGACCTCTCGAGAAATTCCTTAAACGGGACTTTCCCCTCCGATTTCCCTCCTCTGGATGGGCTAAAGTTCTTGAACCTGTCTCATAACAACTTCACTGTCCTGTCGTCTCGCCGCGAGAAATTGTACTACTCTAAGTTCGGGAAACAAGCTTTCATCTCCGCCGGGAATTTCAGCTCCGCTCTCAACAACGCTTCGAAAACGACAATGCGTAGCAAGTCGAACCAAACGACGTTGTCGCTTCACGGACACCAGTCGGCGAAGACTCGCCACGTCCACGAGCTCGTACACAGACACAAGACGTATCTGAAACAGAGTGCGTCGAAGGCGGCGAAGAAGAAGAGACATCTGGTTCTCGGCTTGTCCTTTGCGTCGTCGTTTGTCGTTGCCGTATCGATGGCTTTCATAGTCGTTTGCGCGTACAAGAGGCGGAAGCGGAGGGACAAGTGGGCGATATCGAAGCCGATGGCGATGCAATCTGCGCCGTTCAATGCAGCGGAAATCAGATCGGGGCCGTTCGCGTTCGAGACGGAGTCGGGGGCGTCGTGGACGGCGGATATCAGGGAGGCCACGTCAGCGGCGGTGGTGATGTTCGAGAAGCCGCTGATGAAGCACCTGACGTTCAGGGACCTGATGGCCGCCACGTCACACTTCGGGAAGGAGAGCCAGATGGCAGAGGGCCGATGTGGGCCCGTCTACACGGCTGTGCTTCCCGGCTCCGACATCCACGTGGCAATCAAGGTCCTTGAGACTGCGAGGTCAGTCCCTCGAGACGATGCCGTGTTGGCGTTCGAAGAGCTTTCGAGGCTCAAACACCCAAACCTTTTGACTCTCTCCGGTTACTGCATTGCAGGTAAATTTTACATTGGTTCTTAGTATTCTTTCTGTGTCTTTGTTAGTTTTTGTTTTTTAATTTAATTTAATTTCTGAAACCAACCATTTGGCACTGCCTTAGATTGAACTTTGAAAAGCTGAACCCTGTGGCTATTTAATGCCTTTTTCTGTTTCTTCGCTAAGTTCTCTCTACACGTAAATTTCAAGTGCACAGAAACTGTTCAGACAATCATCATTACATTTTCAATCTATTGAGATTAGAGTCCTTTTCTTGAAACTGATCAATTTGTTAACCTTTTTATTATTATTATTTTTTTAATTTTATAGCCTTTGTGCCTTACTCTTCTTTTTATATTAATTTTTATACTTTGATTTTGAAGGGACCTTTGCTCATCTTCGCAAACTTGCGTATTTTAAAATTCGGTCTTTAATATAATTTGCTGACACATTTGGGTATGTGCGATTTAGTTTTCTTCCTTTCCTTTTTGAAATGTGCAAAGATCATTTATTAAAATAAGTAGCAGATATCCTTTTTAAAAATCTAAGACTGAGAGCACTACGTATTTAATAATTATATCTGCGTGTGTAAACAGGAAAAGAGAAGCTGGTTTTATGCGAATTTATGGCAAACGGAGACTTGCAAAGGTGGCTCCATGAACTACCCACCGGCCAACCCAACGTGGAGGACTGGAGCGGTGACACGTGGCAGGAGAGTCCCAATTTCGGCAGCAGCAGCAACAATGTGCACTCGCATGACAAGATGGGATGGGTCACGCGCCACCGAATCGCAGTCGGAATAGCGCGAGGACTGGCGTACCTCCACCACGCGGGGTCGAGGCCGGTAGTCCACGGTCACATGGTGTCGACGAACGTGCTTTTGTCGGAGAGCCTAGAGCCAAGGATCGTCGATTTCGGGCTCCGTAGCATCGGGTCGGGTCGGGCGGATCCGGGTTGTAGCCCCGAGACGGACGTGTACTGTTTCGGAGTTGTTCTGATGGAGATTCTGACGGGTCGACCCGGGACGGCCGAGACGGTCGTGTGGGTCCGGAGGCTCGTCAGAGAAGGGCTCGGAGTCAACGCCCTCGATTCCAGGCTCCCGATCGACGGCGACTCGGACTCTGATCGCGACATGGTTGAGTCTCTCCGGGTCGGGTATTTGTGTACCGCTGAGTCTCCTGGGAAAAGGCCCACAATGCAACAAGTCCTCGGTTTGCTTAAAGACATACATAGAACCCTAGAACTAACCTAGGTTTTTTTCACGCGCCGTCTCATCGCGTGCACGTTTTATATTTAACACATTTATGGTAGTAGCAAGCTTTTGTTATCAAATATTGTGGTAGTAAGTAGTAACCACGTGTTTCCGTTAAAAAAAGTAGTAACCACGTGTATCTCTGTTTTGTGAATACTTGGGATTTGTTTTTCCGAAGAAAAATATGCTCCTTGAATGAATTCGTGTCTCCGATTCTGTTCCGCTTGATCTATACGGTATAAAACAAACCTAGTTTATAATAGTGACAAAGAGGTATATACATTTAATGTTGAGTTTGCAAAATATCTATTTTTTTTGAAAGTTTTGGTTAATACTCGATTGTAAAAATTAATAGAAATTACAATACTATTATATCATTTCCGATTTTGTATTTTAAGAAATTAATGTATGAAAATTAACTAAATTTTGGCCGGATTTTATGTACATGTATACACTCACTTTCTCTCTTCATTAAATAGACAAATATTTTGAAAATTAAAGAAAATTATTGAAGAGTTCTATTTTTGGGCGGGATAACTGTTTTGAAAAGTTGACATGTACCACATCAAAACTCTTAAACTCTAACCCATTTCAACACTCAACTTCTTCTCTCTCTCTCAAAACAATCGAACAAAAACCAACATCTTCATTTCTCTCTCATTTGGAATCCGAATCGTCACTTTCTCTCATTTCAAACACAGATGTTCGTGTTTCCTCTCGTTTCTCTCTTGTTCGGCTTTTCCTACCATCGACCAAGAAGCCATATTTCGAATTCTTCTCCCTGTCTTCATCTTCTTTAACCTGCAATTTTTGAACATTGTACAGGAAAAACACGGAAGAAGACGAGGTCAAAAATTATAGGATTTTCAACTTTCGTCTAATCTCGTCTAACCTGCAACTTTCATCTTCTTTAACCTGTTTTGTTAGGTTGTGATAATTTTAGGAAATTTTAGAAAATTTATCTGTTAAACAGTTCTCACATATGTATCTGTTAAACTTGGTAAACAATTCTCACATACGTATCTGTTAATTTTAGAAAATCTATGTTTGAAATTATGTTAATATAAAATATGTTAATTTTGGTTAATTGCATTTTACAGGTCTTAGATGTGACCCGATTCCATGTACAGGATGATGACTGATTTCGGTCAAAGTGAAGGATCTAAAAACAAAACTGTGAAAATTAAAAAAAAAGTGATAAAAGTGAACGTTTAATAAAATTATGCAAAATTAATGGTTGCTGAATAAAATTACTCACCAGATATGAATGATAGAAGAGTTATGAACCTTGCCTTCGTATAAATTAACGCAAATTACTATCATATGAACATTTGGATAATAGATATGAAAGATACAAACAGAAAATAGGACGTTCTTCAATTTTAACAGTTTATAATTAATAGACTCGCCTAAATTTAAATGTTTAAATGAAAAATTAACTTGAAATTATTCAAAAATTTAAAACTCTAACTTGAAATTATTCAAAATTTTAAAATTGTAACAATAAAAGCTCTAAAATAGGAAAGACAGCCGAAATTGTATTAAAGTTTAGGAGGATAAGCATGGAAACTGTAATATTACGTTTATATGAATTGAAAACGACTAGTTTCTCTCCAATTATGTTTATAAAAAGAAATATCATTATACTATATACAGATTTGAATAATTTCACGAAATATTCTGATATGAACAAAATTGACCTGTATTAAATTTTCATGGGACGTACCTCACCTGTAATATTCAACATGATTATTAATTTCTAAATACATCCGACTAATAAATGAAGAATATAACAGTTTAAATTGAAATCAACAAACAAATATTTAATTGTTCAGTTGACTAATTCAATATTAATCAAATCCCATTATTAACTATTTAAATTCCATGAAATCAGGTGGATGAATAAGATTAAAATGTGCGTGTATAAAAATTAACGCAAATTATTTACCACTTCGTGTCTGTAATATGTAACCGTTTATATATGAAAGAGTCATTAATGAAATATATCTGATTTAAACAAAATCAACAACAAAATCTTTTCTTAATTAATTAGTTGACTATTTCGAAAGATATTAAATCCATTAAATAACGATTTCAAATCTGAAAAGTTGAAAATTAAACACGAAATCCCGTAATTACAGGTTAATTTGCGTTAATATTAAAAAATTGGAAAAAAATAAACGTTTCGGAAAATAAAAAAGGGCATAACTGAAATTGCATCTCTCATATAAACTGCCACGTAAAACCGAATGAGCATTTTTTTAAACGTTTGCAAAAGATTGAGTATTTTTCAATTGCAACGTTTCATGTGGTTTAGTTTGAGCAATTCTTCCTCATAATATGATTGGTTAATGAAGCAGTTGAGGATTTAATTTGAAATTTGAATTGTCTTTTATCTTGTATTTTCCACGTTATCTGTTTAATTAGTTGTGTAAGCGTAACAGACAAAATAATTCGGATAAAAAATGATGTATATATAATTTTAGTGGGGTATATGTGGAATGGTTGTGGTGGTGGAGGTATAACAGATGTTCTTGTTTGGACGAGCATAGGGACCAAAGAATCCCACTTATTGTTTGTCTCTTCTACATGGTATATTATCATCATGCATTCTTTACTATTATTATTAATGTGATTTTCACTTTATAGTTTCATCACTTTATTTATTTACTCATTTCTCGTTACGTGGTCTTTCTTTATATGTTTCCATGGCCGCCTTTATTCCTTCATCATTTGATTTTTCTTTTTCCTTTTACTTTAAGCTTTACATAAGGATATTCCTTTTTAATTTTGGAAAGGAAAAAGAGGCATATGTATTCCCCAAGTTGATCTAATCTGGTTTCGTATAATTTAATTGGACCTTCAAATTGGGACCGCGTTCTGTGACACCTTTTTCTCTTCTTTCAATATTATTCACCGATCCAATAGGTTCCGTGGCATATTGATCCAAGTACTTCTATTATAGTGCGATTGTGGTCTAAAATTATGCAATCCATGATGAAGTTGACGTCAATTTAGCGCGGTCGGTTTGTCTGTTGTTGCGTTGCGGGTCAACATTCTCGGACCTCTTAGTGGTATGGTATTTGGCATGTACGGACGTCCACTTTTTTGAGCGCGCAATTTGGTTTAGACTTTTCGTTTTCGAAAGAAAATATTGTCGCGGGTGCAATTTGCATGGAATTTTAGAGTATGTATGCATCAACATATCAAATCCCATGTTTGCACATTTTTAGAGTGATCGTGAGGATTTTTAAACGAGTGCTTTATCATTCGCTGTAGTTATACAATGATCGATTGGCACTCTTTCTTACAAATAAAGGTAAAAAACTACAAGACAACTTTAGAGAAGAACGAGATGAAAGCTAAATAAATTATTATTTATTGAGCTTTACGAACTTTCTTTTTGTTTCTCTGTTATGGTTCGGTAGTTTTACCACAAGATAAATAGAAGTATTGAAATTACAAAATGATTCGTGATGAAGATTTAAGAGAGAAGAAATTTAATGATATTGTAGTAATTTTTAGCCCAAGTTTACAGCTAATCGATTACAGGTTAGGTCACAACAGACAAACAACTGCATACAAGATTCAAAATATTAAATCGCAGAAAATAAAAGAGACAAAAACAACCGATTTTATTCCCTTCCTTCGATCTATGAATAGATCTATATGCACGTTGAGTTTCGTGAGATAAACTCGATCTGTACTATAGATTTTCGCGATTACACCATCAGTCTCACTGATCTCACCCTCGATACACAACCTCACCAAAACAGTCAGTACAACTGTAGTTTAGTTTACCAGTTTTATACAGAAAGCAACACAAAAAAGTATAGAAAAATGGATCGAGAGAAAAAAAGGGTTTCAAGAACTCAAGAGGCAAGAAGATTATGTCCAAATGAGCTTCAGCATAGTTTTGGTCCTTTATAAGAGAGAATACCTTAACAAATAATTGCAGCCTTAGATCGTACATATCAACGGCTGAGACAAAACGCTACAATGTCGTTTTCCAAATAAACGATAGAGCACTATAGTTTCGTCTGAAAGATAATTTATATTGGGCTTGAGGATTGGGTTTCGATAAGAGATTGTTGAGGTTCCAAATCCAACAATCTCCACCTGAAACTCAGCAAGCCCACCAGAATCGCAACCATTCACACATGTACATACCGACTTCTTCAATCACTTCATCGCTCGGTACCTGCACAATCACTCAAATTACATCAACTCTAAGCAGTGCTTTAACTTGACATTAGTAACCACTTTAGTACCCAGGTCGGCAGGATTTTTATCTGTATCAATCTTAAGAAATTTAATCACATCAAAAGCAATCAAATCCCAAATATAATAATATCTAACATCCACATGTTTTGTACGTTCATGGTAAACAAGATTCTTACTCAAATGTATTGCACTTTGACTATCTGAATAAATGATTGCATTATTACTTATAATTTTAGCTTCTTTCAACATACCCTGAAGACAAACAGCTTCCATACAAGCATCACACACAGCTATATATTCGGACTCAATAGTAGATAAAGCAACAAACTGTAAGTTAGATTTCCAAGTTATACAATTACTGCCCAAAGTAAAACGTAATGATAGTAGATTTCTTATCATCTTTATTTCTACCATAGTCAGCATCAACATATCCAATCAGTTCAAATAAAGTTTTTTTTTACATAACACAGTCCTACATTAATTGTACTACTGATATAAGCAATAACCAATTCAGAGCATTCCAATGAATCATATCAGGGTTAGATATAAACCTACTCAGATCAGAAATAGCGTAAGAAAGGTCAGGGCGAGTACTAATCATTGCATACATTATTGATCCTATAGCATTAGAATAAGGCACATATTCTATTTTTAAGATTTTAGACTTAGACTTAGGACACCGAGACTTATCTAAAATAAAATGAGGTGATAGAGGCATCAAAACAGTTTTACAATTCAAGCTATTGTACAATTTTTTCGAAGTTTGGTTTATGGTGAACATGCAGTTTGTGATTTTTCCTATTCCTAGCAATTATCATTCCAAGGATTTTCCTACCTGGCCCTAAATCCTTGATGTCTAAAGCAAAATTTAAATAACTTTTTGACATATTTTTCTTCATTACAGATTTACTGATAGCATATCATCTACATATAGTAACAGATAAACAGATGAATCATTCAAGGAAGAAAAATAAAAAAAACTGTCATATTCACTTCTCATAAAACCTATACTACTTATAAATGAGTCAAATTTCTTATACCATTTTTTAGGACTTTACTTTAGACCATAAAGAGTTTTTTTAAGCAGACAAACTTTTAAGGGTTCTTATCATCTACAAAACATTTCGCTTGTCTCGTTATTTTTTTCATCTAAATCACCATGTAAGAAAATAGTTTTTACATCTAATTATTCTAACTCAAGATCATAAAAAGCCACAAGTGAAAGCATTACTCTAATGGTTTTGAATTTAACAATAGGTGAGAAAATTTCAGTATAATCAATATCCTCTCTCTAGGTATACCCTTTCGCAACCAATCTGGATTCAAACCACAGAGGGTCCTGATCAGACAGACCCTCTTTGATTTTAAAAAGTCACCTGCATTCAATAGGTTCTGAGCACTAGGTTTATCTACTAGAATCCAAGTATTATTAACATAGATTTCATTTCATCTTTCATAGCAATTAACCATTCAGCATTGTTATCAGAACTACTTGCATCAACATAAATTTCAGGTTCTATAGTAATAAGATCATGTGCAACAATTAAATCAGTGTAAACAAGTTCAGCAGATGAAAATATAGTTGGAGGCCTTATATCTATTCTCTGTCTATTACTAGTTAGTTGATAATTTATTAATTCCTCATGGGTAGACACATAATGATGTTCAGTCTGTTCAGAGTGCTCATGCATTTCTGCTGGCTCCTGAACAGGTACCTGATCATCATTAGGGACTATCGTAGGAGAATTTTCCCTAACTTTTCAGGCACAAATTTTCTAGTCTCCACGTCAACAGGTGTATTATCAGATTCAAGATCACCATCATTAGGAACAGGGTTATTTAATTCTTCATTAAGTTTACAAGGGAAAGTCTTCTCATCAAATATTACATGTCTACTTATGATTATTTTTACTCCTCTAGATCTTTTATCCCAGAGCCTATAACCTTTAGTTCCTTGTTATTGTTGATGTCCTAAAAATACACATTTTATTGATCTTGGGTCCAGTTTTCCATCCCTATTGTGAGTATAAGCAGAACATCCAAATACCCTAAGGTGATCCAGATGAGGTTTTCTATTTTGGGTATTTTGATACCCGGCAATGAGGTAGTGGTTGGTGTGAGCAACATACTCTTGCATCGGATCCCGCACTGGAGGTGCGGGTAGCTCAATTGTCATTGCTCTACGCGGTCGTGCTCGTGCCGCCGTCTCCTCCGCCACCGCTTCCTCTGCCGTCGCCGCCTCCTCGTCCGCCATCGCCTCCTCTCGAATCTTGTAGCGATCGATGATTGACTTTTGTTATTTGCCACATTGGAACCTTAATTCTGAAATGAGACATGTCATTTCATAACGTCAATATATTAATTTGAGAGATTTACACTCTAGATCCAAGTTTGTTAACTAGATGCGCTCTATTGATGATATATTGGGTTTTCAAGTTGACATGAGCATACTTTGTGAAGTTCTCAGAGATATGGAATTCATGTACAAGATTGCTGAAATGCAATGTATATCACCTCATGCTTTATTACTTATATTGTGAGTAAATGTACGGGCCGATGTCCAAATAGAATAAAGGATTCTTTTGGATGAAACGTTGTGACTTTTTAGCTCCTCGTCAATACTCGTTTCTAAAGGAGTTGAGGAAATAACAACTAGAAGGGTAAAATGATAATTTTATAAATCCCATCTAGTTGATGATATTCATGAAGGGTAATCATAGATAACATTCAATGGATCCACTAAATATAATTAAGTTGAATTTTAGTAGAAAATAAATTCATTTGAACCAAGAGATTTTCAGTGTCAACTCTTTAGTGGAGTCAGTTGACATTAAGCTAATACTCGGAAAATGTTTGTGAAGTTTTGAGTCCGAGTATTGTAGCTCAAGCTTTGTTTATCTGGATCCATAAGGTCACTATTACAAGTCATTAGATTATGATTGTTAAACTAGAACCTAAGTCAAAATAAGTTCAAATGTTGAACTAGACGTTTTCTCGAAAAATGCCTAAAGGGTATTTTTGTCTACATGGACATAAAATGATGCAAATGTCAAAAATAAAATTTTGAATATTTTCATATAATGGAAATATAAATTAGTTTCTGTAGCCGAGAAGTCAGTTGAGGCATTATGAAATAAATTTCATTATTTGCGCAATATTAATTCTAAAATGGGTATTTGAAGAATTGTTTTAAAAGAAATAAGGAAGCCTCTAGATGCCCTTCCTTAGGTGTTGAATTCGGCCAAGACACATCAAAGAGGAGAGAATTCTTTGCCTTTAATTATAAAGATAATTACCCAAAAGGAAAACAGGAAATGAATTTCCTTGAGAATGAAATAAATAAGCTAAGTGAGGAAACAAATTTTCCTTCACTCATGCTAGGGATGGCCGGCCATGTACAAGGGGGAAGAGGAGAGAAAATCAAATATTGTATCATGAATGCACAATTGAAGAGGTTATTATTCTTTCTTGATGTTCATTCTCCTATAAATAGATCCTCACATAGAGATGTGAAAAGAAGCATTTCTTGCTCTTGTGTTCTCTCTTTTGGCCGACCATCTTTCTCTCTCTCTAAAATACCTTTTCTAATTCGGCAGCTAATTCCTCATTAGATTTAGGCTTAATTAGCTCTATTAGCTCATAGACTTGCTCTTGAGTTACCGTGTTTAATTGTGCCCACATCCAAATCCTTCAAACAATCTATAGACTCGTGTAATAGAAACCTTAGGTTTCTCGAGTTCACGTGTAGGTGTGAACGTAATGGGCAAGAGACGATCTACCTTTCTCAAGACTCATCCAAGCTCAATCTACAAGAAAGGTCAGTGTTTAAGTAAATTTTAAATAATGTTTTTAAATAAATACATGTTCATGCATTTTCCCTATGTTAGTAAAAATTGTTTTACTTGTAAAGAAATTCTTATATTCCACCATTAATGTGTTAATGAAAACTTTTTCTTAACCCAGGGCCTATTCCTAAAATGGGTATTAGAGCATAGGTCAAAGTATAAGCATGTACATGTTATTTAAAAATCATTATACAAAAATTGTTTTCAAAATTTACTTGAATAATGGTTTTGGTGAGACTAGATCTTAGGCAATATTAATTTTTTGGTACGACCTCTAAAATTAAATTTGTGTTGATTTTCCACTTGTTAAATATGATATATAAACACATTAAAAACATTTTTTTAAGATTTAATGTTTAGCATATTCAAAATCAATTTTTTGACAAGTTTGAAAATTTGTGTACATATTTTAAACTTGTTTATTGCACTTCTAGTTTAAATTTAATATGCAATTTATTATACTATGTTATTTGTTTTATTTTGTGTAAATTATTAATATGCTAATATAACACAAAATTGAAATCAAAACAAATAAATAAAATGTTTCAATAAACCTCATTTCTCAATACGCCTAGATCCGACGTACTTTTAATTCATTTTCAATTTCTGGACAAATTGTTATGGCTCAGTAAAACAGGAATAACTCTTTGCTCGGAACTTAAAAATTAATGTTTATTGAACCAAATTAAAGGTACGGAAGTTAGCTATCCAATGCATTTGGTTTCACCTCAACCGGATACTAGATGTGTCATTTAGACCTTTTAAGTCCGAGGTGTACGGCAGTCCGCTACTCTAGGATTTTGAATCCGGATTTGCGACTCCTAGCTTCTTCCCCTCTTCTTGATGAAACTGTGGCTTATCGACGTTCAGACGCTCCACCACCATGAAAAATCCTTGAAGGAAGATGACATGAAGATGAAGATTTTACTTTTAGGAGATTTTGAATCTAAAAAACTTTCAAGTGCAAAAGTGAAGATTTATTAGTCTCACACACTTTCCTTAGGAAAAATAAAATTAATAGACAAAAAGATATGAGTATGTTCATTGTGCCTTAGTGCATTAACACTACTCTCCCCTCACAAATATCAATTTTAGGTTTCTAGTTTCTAGTGATCCACTCTATCTCTATTTACTCATGGAAACATGTTTTCAAAGGTACAAGAGATGATGTGCCTATTCCAAAAACTAAGTGGGAGAGTTATACTTATTGTTTGCAACCTATGTTGCCCAACACTAATGTTAAGTGCATATGTCGCCAGATTAAAATTCACCCTCGTGACCCTCTCTTTAATGAGAGTACTCAAAGATGCAGTGCCCTTAACATTGATTGTAGAGCTACGTTCAAAAGTGAAACGATGAGACACGGCCTCCGCTTGGTGGATTGTTTTGAAAGTAGATCTTCTTGAACTAAGTGATTTGTCACATACTTAGACTCAATCTCTGGTAATCCTACCTTGAGGCGATGCGAAAATATTTGAGTGATCAAATTTCTTTATAAGGTGGCTAAGCATTGATGTATTGACATCATGACTATGCATTAATGATGTGTCATTTATTTATGAAAGACGACTTTTTGCGGCCTTCCCTCGAAGGAGTAAATAGTTATTTGTTCAAAATTATGTTCAAAATTAAACTTAAAATCCTAAACAAAAGACTAATCATTAACTGTTTCAACAATCAGCAACATGTCTCTAAACATGATCTCAATCATCTTTTCCTTGAATAAATTGGAACAGAAAACTACGTAAATTAGAAATGTAACCTAGACATTGTCCTTATAATGGACAAACTCAAATAGGTACTCACCACCCCATATCCTCCTAAATCAATTGATGATTCGACTCAAGAGGAAAAGGACGCCTTAGCGGCTTGGATCCGATCCGATGAGATTGTGAGATGTTATGTATTAGCATCAATGAACAATATGTTTCAACAACATCATCGTGATATTGATTCAGCCTAAAAGCATGCTCTTCAATTTCCATAACAAGCGGTTCGATAGATTGTGAACTTTCGTATGAAAGCTAGGACTGCTGTTAGAGAACACATGATATTGATCATAAGTTATCTCAATGACATGGAAATCCTTGGATCTGAGATTAATGGAGAAACCAAAATAGATATGATCTTGGAAACTCTTCCTGAATCTTTCAATACTTTCAAGCTTAACTACTCCATCAATAAGGTAGGGTACACTATTACCGATCTAGTGAAGGAGATTCACACCGCTGAGGGACTCTAGCATAGAAACTGTCCTGCCTACCTCAAGACTAAAGGAAAAGTATTGTACCGAAGCTTGTTTAGTACCTGATAATGTATCATCTTGGATTATTGTCTTCACTTTTGCACTTGAAAGTTTTTGAGATTCAAAATCTCCTAAAAGTAAAATCTTCATTTTCATGTCATCTTCCTTCAAGGAATTTTCATGGTGGTGGAGCGTCTGAACGTCGATAAGCCACGGTTTCATCAAGAAGAGGGGAAGAAACTAGGAGTCGTAAATCCGGTTTCAAAATCCTGGAGTAGCGGACTACCGTACACCTCGGACTTAAAAGGTCATAAATGACACATCTGGCATCCGATTGAGCTGAAACCAATTGCATTGGATAGCTAACTTCCGTACCTTTCATTTAGTTCAATAAACATTAATTTTTAAGTTTCGAGCAAAGAGTTATTCCTGTTTTACAAATTGTCCAGAAATTGAAACACAATTAAAAGTACGTCGGATCTAGGCGTATTGAGAAAAGAGGTTTATTAAAACATTTTATTCGTCTGTTTTGATTTCAGTTGTATGTTATATAAATATATTAATAATTTACACAAAATAAAAAACCAGCAACATACTATGAAACATTCAATAACAAATTTAAACTGGAAGTTCAATAAATAAGTTTAAACTATGTATACAAATTTTCAAATTTTCAAAAAATTGATTTCGAGTATGCTAAACCTAAAATATTTTAAAACTGTTTTAATGTGTTTGTATAGCATATTTAAAAAGTGAATACTCAACAAAAATTTAATTTTAGAGGTCACACCAAAAAAATAAAATTTTCTAAGATCTAGTCTTAGCAAAAACCATTATTCAAGAAATTTTTGAAAACAATTTTTCGTATAATGATTTTTAATAACATGTACATGGTTATAAGTTGACCTATGCTCTGATACCATTTGTTGAAATAGGTCTAGGGTTAAGAAAAATTTATCATTAACACATTACTGCCGGAATATAAATTTTTTTGTTGCAACTAAAATGACTTTTACTAACATAGGCATAAGCATATACATATTTAAACATTATTTAAAATATTACTTGAAAAATAGCTTGATCTTGGATGACCCTAGAGAAAGGTAGATTGTCTCTTGCTCGTTACCTTCACACCTAAACATGAACTCGAGAAACCTTAGGTTTCTATTACATGAGTCTTTAGAGGTTTAGAAGGATTTGTGTACGGGCACAATTAAATACAATAACTCAAGAACAAGTCTATGAGCTAAATAGTTAATTTAGCCTAAGTCTAATGAGGACTTAGGTGCCAAAATAAAAATTCATTTGAGAGAGAGAGAGAGAGAGAGAGAGAGAGAGAGAGAGAGAGAGAGAGAGAGAGAGAGAGAGAGAGAGAGAGAGAGAGAGAGAGAGAGAGTCGGCAAAAAGAGAGAGCACAAGAGCAAGAATGCTTATTTTCACATATCTATGTGATGCTCTATTTATAGGAGAAGGAAAATCAAGAAATGGTAATAACCCTTTTCAATTGTGCATTCATGACACAATATTTGATTTTCTCTCCTCTTCCCCCTTGTACATGGCCGACCAACTCTTGCTAGAGTGAAGGAAAAGTTATTTCCTCACTTAGCTTATCTATTTCCTTCTTATGGAAATTCATTTCTTTCTTTTTTTCCTTTTGGGTAATTATCTTTATAATTAAAGGGAAAAAATATTTTCCTCTTGTAGTGTGTTTTGGCTTAACTCTACACCTAGGAAAGGGGCATCTAGATGCTTCCTTATTTCTTTTAAGACAATGTTTAAAATACCCATTGTGCAATTAATACTGCACAAATAATGAAATTAATTTTATAATGTCTCAAACGACTTCTCGGCTTTAGAAATTAATTTATATTTAATCATATGAAAATATTCAAAATCTTATTTTGGCATTGACATCATTTTATGTCCATAAGGACAAAATTACCCTTTAGACATTTTCTGAGAAAACGTCTAGTTCAACACTTGAACTTATTTTAACTTAGATTCTAATTTAAGAATCCTACTCTAATGACCTATAATAGTGAACTTATGATCCAAATGAACAAAGCTTGAGCTACAATACTTGGACTCAAAAGTTCACAAACGTTTTCTGAGTATTAGATTAATGTCAACTGACTCCACTAAGAGTTGACACTGAGAATCTCTCGGTTAAAATGAATTTATTTTCTACTCAAATTCTACTTAATAATATTAAGTGGATCCATTGTATGTTATCTATGATTACCCTTCATGAATATCATCAACTAGATAAGATTTATTAAATTACCATTTTACCCTTCTAGTTGTTATTTCATCAACTCCTTTGTTCCTTGTGAATAAAATAGAAACAATGTATTGACGAGGAGCTTACAAGTCATATTTTTTCATCCAAATAAAGTCGTACTTAATTTTGGAGGTGATATACATTGCATTTCAGCAAACATGAATTACATATGTATGAGAACTTCACAAAGCTGGTTTATGACATCTTCATAGGTTAATATCTTACCAATTACTCTAGTCTAGATAACTTACTTGATCTAGAATTTGACTTTTTCAAATGAGAACATTAAAGCTATGAAATGACATGTCTCATATCAGGATTTAGGTAAGCATGATGCAATTCATACATAGTGACCTTGAGAAAAAAGAGGTTAAATGGTTTGTTCTTACATTGTCTCTGAAGGTGCACTGGTCAATGCAGTATCTTCGGAAGATACACTGGAAGAGCTATAGAGTTCCTAACTCTCTGTGCCTCGTAACTAGACATCATAGATTCTTTCAACAATCATACTAGGATTAATAGTCCGTTGATCTTTAGATTTCGAATATTTCATTTTCACCAAACCATGAAGAGTTTGTTCATACAAATCTACATTTTTCTCTTCATATATTGTTAGTTTGATTAAGGACTATAAGACTATTTAATATGATAAATCTTCAAACAAACGAAAAAAGGAATGAATGAACGTTTCAACTTTTATTAATTTAATCAGCAATTACAATAAGGACTTATAAAGATTTACATTACATCAATATGTAAATAAATAATCTTCTTATGGGCATCTCTGCCAATAGTAGTGTCTTACGAAAAAGTTCACTCTTGCCAATGAAGACCTTCACCATGGGTCATTGGTCACGTATTTAAAGACAAGTATTCTATGAACACAATGACCGACTATTCGGCGCACAACCTCAGAGAAGACGTCAAGACAATATGGGGTTTGAACATATCGTATTTGAAGGCTTGGAGATCTCCATAATTAGCTCTTAGGTACATTTGTGGTACACATAATTAGATCTCCATAATTACCGTCTAAGCTATGTATGTTGTAGGAAAAGAAGCATGGTATGAAGACAAAATTGCGAGCGACAATGAAAATAATCAAGTATGATGTTTTTGAATTGGCGCGGGTCTCAGAGGATTTAAATATTATCAGCCGATCGTCTTACTAGATGATGCATTTTTTAATATAACTTATAGAGGATAATTGCTTTGCGCAATTGTAATGGATGTAAATTCACAATATCATCCAATTGCATTTGGTGTCGTCGACATCGAGTGTCATAATTTTTGGACGTGGATTTTGAGAAAGTTGAGAGAAGCTGTAAGTGAAGACGTACCTGATTTGGCATTCTTATCTGACCAACATGTTAGCTTCGTATATGGTGTTAAAGTTGTGTTTGTTGGAATACCTAATGGAACATGTTACCATCATAAATGTTCAACATAAGTTTAAGATTGATCATTGTTGCCGAAGTTATTTATTGTTTCAATAAGACATAGTTTGAAACCCACTTTAAACATTTTAGGTGGAAATATGTCGAGATTTCAAAATATCTTGCAAAAGTTGATCTTGATTGTTTAGCGATATCGTTACTTCATGGAGAAATATAACACTATTAATTTTAACTATATAATTATCTTAAAATATTTATTGTCCATGTTTTATTTACATATATGAGCTTATGATAAGTAACAATGGGACATGCTTTTTTCGTATGATGCTCGAGTTTATCAGATGCACACTCCATAATTTGTTCTTTGATGGAGAAGATCTTGCGCACAAATTGAACATGTAACTTACACCAAGGTGGCAAGGTGATTTATGCAAATATAAAGCACAACACGTCAACATGTTTCGGCTGATTTGTATTAGTGTCACATATAATTATCAAGGTGAGTATGATTTAGACTTGCAGGCAAATAAATGCACTTGCAGAATTACATAACTTCTTGATTCCCATACGAACATGCCATTGCATCAGCTCCACATCAAAGTGTCGACGTCTATTCTTTATGTAGTCATTTCTACATGAAGAAAACATGGATTAAAATTTATAAAGAAGCCATGTATCCATTTAGGAGTGAAGATTAATGGTATATTCCCAATACCATAAATAATATGAAAGAATTGGTTCCGGTTATAAAGAAACAAGTTCGACGACCAAAGGAAAGTAACAATAAGACGAATTATTAATCGTTATCCATCTAAAGGTGAAAAGTTGTTATCTGCCAAAAATACAAAAAATACGGTGGCTTGGCCACAATACGAAGACATGCATTTGCCGAGAATAAAGTGCATATTGCAATTTCTTATTTATATTAAGTGCATATTTTTTTAAATCAAGTTTAAACATTCACGTTATTTAATAATTACTTTGTTATGTACATTATTTTGAAGTTACGTTTTATTTATGTTACATGCGTATTATGTAATGTTAAGTTTAAACATTCATATTCTCAATTTACTGATTGGAGAAGTTAGTTATGATTATATAATAACAAAGAGAAGTAACAAAAATACATAAATACATCACGTACAAGTTTAAATAAAGTGTAGCGACTGTTCAAGAAATATGGAGCACACATTCATTTAATCACTTGCAAATCGGTTCACCAACTTCTTTTGGAATGTCCTCATATTTTTGGTTCCCAGAGTATCGAACGTTCGCCGACGAAAATGTGCTCCACGTACTTTGTTGCAAACATACCACAATCATTGGTACAATATATTTAAAATGTGTCATTAAATATGTTTATGTAATTTAATATATTGAAATACATTATTTGTTACATTTTCACGGACCAAGGCACACTATGGTCTACGAGCCATATCATGGGATGCAACTCAATTCGTTCGGTGAAAAGATCTTGATAGCATATACGATGATTCCAAAATAAGCCACTCAACTTCATCACACCAGTCAAAGCACACATCCAAATCTGCACGAGTGTAAAATGGTTCATTAATAAATAAAAATAAACTACTAAAATATTGAATTATTTAAAATAATAATGACTTCCATGAACTCCGAAACTCTTTCTCGTAACGCGGCTGTTGAAGGAGTTTCTTTTAAAAATCCAACACTGGAATCAGTCTGGATTGTGAACCAACAGACGTTCTTGAAGTTAACCACCTTTATTATCTCCCTCGCTACCATATCCATGGCATGACCGCCTGTTCATGGTACCCGCTCACAGGATGCAAGACAGTCTTCGTATCCTAGTCCACAATCTCGGGCTTTGTCGATGTAGTGGCAATTTTTTCTTGTTCTCCTCCTCCTGCATAATTTTTCCGTAAATGTGTTAGACCCATGCAATGTCCATAATTCGGACATCTTGACGATATCCATTTAAGCTACTGTTGGCGGATGAATAGCATGTGCATGATTGCATAAATACGGTGGAATGCGCGCATAATGTGATGAAATTTATAAAAAATAGGAATCTATAAATATAAAAAAAGTTTGGTTTATTGTATATCTCATAAGTAAGCCAACTCGAGCTCTCCAATAACTTGTTGAATTATGTAATTCATCCTTCGCCCTAGATATTTTTCCATCCTCACCCACTTAACAAACTGGTTGAAGTCATTTTGTTTCGGCTCAATAAGTGGTTTCAAAGAAGCCACTCGATGCTCACGTACTTAGACTTTTTTGGGTCGGTGAAATCATTCCACTTCGTTTTATTTTGTCGTTATTGAACCAAAAAGTTTTGTTGCTGACAATGCTTCTGTGATTTCCCCTAAACTAGAGACTTATGTGGATCTTGATGCTTTGTAGATTTCTCCCAAACAAGTGAATTGTGTCGTTCACACTTGAATGATTTCTCCTAGTCGGGAGGCTCTTGATGCTGCTTTAGGTTTCGAAATTATGAATAAAGGAGCCTTCTTATCCAGCATTCCACGCGAAGCAGTCCTACCCTGTTGTCCATTAGTCAAAGTGAAGTTGCGACCCACTGATCCCATGTCAACTCCTTATAACTTCAATAGAAAGTCTCTCAAAATCTTACCCGAACTCTAGTTGAGTTTCGAACCTCCTTTCTTCTCATCTTGATTTAGAATAAGGTGTAAATCCCCGATCAAGATCGATGATTTTTCGATAAATTGACCACTTTTACCATTTTTACCAGAATAGCTCTCTATCTGCCTTGACTGGGGGACCATAGACTAAAAACAAAATCCAATCTTCATCTCTTATATCTCCTCTTATTACCACCCACATATAGTTGGAAAAGGGTCTTTCATATATCTATTTTGATACCTTTTCTCCAGCACATACCTAGGCCACCTAAACTTTCTTGCGCCGACACTGTTGTGACTCCCCAAAACCCCACATGGCTCCTTATTTTTTGCATTCTACTGTATCTGCTTTTAGTCTCCATTAGAAAATTTTTGTTTGATTTTCCTTCTCTCACGAGGCTTCGTAAAGTCCCCTCTGTCGGTTCTCTTGCTAGACCTTAGAAATTTCATGAGTTGGTTAACATAAATATCGTAGGGGTTGTTAAGGCTCGCCTCCTCAGCATAGTATTTTTGTCATCTTCAAAGCCTGCTTCTGTTCCAAGTAGAGTAGCTTCTAAGTTCTTATGTTTAGTTACTTTAGTCTTGAAGCCTTGGTCAAACTATATGTTATTACTATAACTTTGAGCTCCTCTTCTTTGTCAACTTTATTTTTTTGCTTGTTGACCAACTTACTCTTGGCTAAGCTAGAACCGTTTAGTTATTAAGCATTTCTCTTGTAATCGCTTCTCTTTTCCTGATATGCATCAGGGCCTTCACACTCAAACTATTATGAAAGTTTGAGTCTATCATGCGAAATAGGCTCTCTTTTGACTCTTGGCCCCTATTCTCTTTTTTTCCTAGGCCTGTCAGGTGTCTTCATTTTCAAGCTACTAAGATCACCATTAGTCTCTTGCTCATAGGTTTTATCGGCTTGATTGCCCTCACTCAGAGCCAACCAAAAAGTTTTTCTTAGTGGATTGAGAATTTGTATATGCTGTCAGCGCTAAGAAACTTCTCCCCACCTTTTGGATACCCAACAATAATTTTTCTGTATTCCTTATTTCATTTTCCATGTAGACCTTCACTCGCTCTTCCATCTGTACGTCAACGCTACTCGTCTTCTCTAAACTTTCTTGCAATCCATGAATTTCTTTCCTTGGACTTCGCCTCTAGCATGGCCCCCATCTTCAGTCCTTTGACTATTTTGTAGAAACTTCACCTTGTCATCCGCCTTCAACTGCTTCCCTAAATGGATGTTGTATAAACAACTATTGATTTTAGATATTGACATTAACTAGCTTGCATAAGCTCTTGTATTTGTTCCAGTGTGATCCTTAATCATTGTTCATTATTTTTCTTGCAAACATCATCTTGATGACCCAGATGGCTGCACTTGCGACTCATCCTTTTTAGATTGTCTTATTTTCCTTGAAGCAAAAGTGGAGCTAAACCACCTCATGTCTCCATGAAAAAGGCATGTACATAAAATTCTCCTTACATCGAGTCGGACCTTAAATCTTATATATGTACCTTCTCGACCTGCATAGCTCAAGGAACTCCCAAACCTTATGGCTAGAGTCTGTGCGCTCCCCTCATTCATGAATCCCGGTGTTAAACCTCTCAGCTTAACTTGCACTAGAGAATAATCAAGGGGAATCTCCTTCAGGGTCATAAGAGCTGGCCATTCTTCGGGGAGAAGTTGTGAACCCTTGAAAATCCATGGACGTCCACTCAAAAATCTATCCTAGTCCTCTCTATTTTCAAACCAAACTTGATAAATCTACTGGTTAATTTCCTTGACTGACCACTTTTCTTGCATCTCCAAACACTCGACAAAACTTCATAAAATCTTTAGGCACTCCTACTCCAGTCCTTTGACATGAGGATTTTCGCGACTAGTAAGTACTTTTCCCTATTTCTTATTGGTGATTCATGCACCTTAGCAATCATATTAAATGCGAAAAATCATTAACTGCACTCACAATAGCCAAATAATCATAATAATTGCTAAATAAGATTTAGATTTATTAATTTAATTCATTTATGAAAGAAATTTAGCAACTGATACTATCTAAATAGTTACAACACTCACATGGATTTTGGCTCAGTTATAGAATGCTCCAATCTAAGCTTTCCCAACTCCTTTGTTTGATTTAGTACTCGATGATTACACTGTAGTCTTCTGAAATATAATCTCCGAGACGATTAAGAAAGATGAGTGAGCATAAACGATTCTCACTAGATCTCAAAACCAGATTGTTTCGGGATCTCACTACTATTATTAAGGGCTAGAATTATCAATTACGGAGAATGGGAAAAGGTAAAATTCGGCCAAGAGAGAGAGAGAGAGTTGGCCGAGTATTCTATGTGAAGAATGGAGCGTAAATTCATCTTCCCTTTTATCCTTATTTATAGCATTTAATACTAGAATTATATTTACTCAGAGTTAAAAATTAATAATGATTAAACACTATTGTTCGAAAGTTCTTATTTGCCTTTGTAAGAGCCGAATCAGGGACTATGGACCTAATAGTAGAAGCTTAACGAACCCCACGAAAAAGACGATACAGTTATATCTCTTTTTTATCGAATGTAATCTAAGATCGAACTCTTCTTTAAGACTAGAATTATATTTACTCATCATGACGAGTGTCCACTGATATAGTTAGTTCATGATCAAGATCTTCTAGGTTCTACCTGTGCCAAGAGAAGTCAATTTTTCAGTTATACTTCTCTTGATACATATCAGCCCTAAGCATTGTTGCTTCCCCAACGAAAGATTCTTTTGAACGTCAACTTCATTCGAAAGTGCGCGCAATCAATCAGTTATGGAATCAACCCTTAGGTGGGTGAACATTAACCTCCTTTCAGAGATGCTGGATTCCGTGTCTGTAAATCACTTCCCACTCGAATAATGCACTGAAAGTGAAATTATGCGAATGCCCATTTTTCAGAGTTAAAAATTAATAATGATTAAACACTATTGTTCGAAAGTTCTTATTTGCCTTTGTAAGAGCCGAATCAGGGACTATGGACCTAATAGTAGAAGCTTAACGAACCCCACGAAAAAGACGATACAGTCATATCTCTTTTTTATCGAATGTAATCTAAGATCGAACTCTTCTTTAATACTAGAATTATATTTACTCATCATGACGAGTGTCCACTGATATAGTTAGTTCATGATCAAAATCTTCTAGGTTCTACCTATGCCAAGAGAAGTCAATTTTTCAGTTATACTTCTCTTGATACATATCAGCCCTAAGCATTGTTGCTTCCCCAGCGAAAGATTCTTTTGAACGTCAACTTCATTCGAAAGTGCGCGCAATCAATCAGTTATGGAATCAACCCTTAGGTGGGTGAACATTAACCTCCTTTCAGGGACGCTGGATTCCGTGTCTATGAATCACTTCCCACTCGAATCATGCTCTGAGAAAACTCCCAAGACAAAAGGTGTGATTAGCATGGATAGCCTTTTAGCGAATGAGTTAAAGAGTTCAGAAACATGATTCAATGTCCACGATCACTTCAGGATTTAAATAAAGTCTCACTGTGACCATCATAGCAGTCTTGGTTAGTGCGTCGTAACGGTCCTTAAACGACACATCTACCCCAAAGTCTGTCCACGTCGTACAGTTACCACAAGTGTAGAATGCTCTCACATAGTGATCAACCTTCACTCATGTGTTCCACATATATGACTTCAATATAGCTTTTCAGGCGTATATCAGTCATCGACTTTGTTTTAGCACACCGCCCGAACTAAAGTGCCTAGCACGTGACTCAGTTTGATACGGAGGCTATGGAATGATGAATGTTCTATAAATCTCAATACATAAAAAATAACTATTTCAATTCTAATAAATAATAATTGTCAAACTTTATTTTGTTAATAATATAAGAGAGAATTTACATAAGTATCTTCTCATAGTCAATTACTAACATTTCTCTGATCATCCAATTTTTCTTGTTATATACTAATTGTTTGCATATTTGAGGAAGTAGTTCCTACCTCCTCCTCGTAGTCATGTTTTCTTCAATTCTCCTCTCGACTCCTTGTAAAGGCATTATACCTTCCCTAATAACGATTTACTCTCTTACATTTTGAAAAAAAACTTGTCTGACTAAAATCACCCCTCACTGTGTATGTGTGTTTATGTTTATCCAGGATATTGATCTCTCACTCAACGGAACCACCATCTCTACTCAGACTCTCACACTCTCGGACTCAAACTCTCTGTAAGGACAAGGCTTTCACTCTCAAGCACTTGGATACTTTACATTATAGATATTTATCCTTTAAAAAGAAATTACTAAGTTGTGTGTATTTGTATCAGTATCAAGATGCTCTTTATATTTTTTTGGTTTTATATTTATGTCGCTGTCCAGCTTTCTTTAGGAAGCTTCAAACCGGTCAAATCTCACTAAGCACAAAAGCTGCATGACAAATGATGTAAGCATGAATGTGCTTGAAATTCAGGTGCTTTTTAAGCTGTTGAGTATTTTCTTAATTTGTTGGTACATGCAACGATGCGTAAGAAAAGCTGTAGAAGAAAAGCATAATAGATGAATGATTGATTTTTCCCCTCTTCTTTTAAGGGATTCAAGGATTCGAGGAAAAGATTGAGAGGAGCTTAGCAATAATTCGTGTTTTCTGTGGGCATTTCAAACTTTTATATAATTCGTCACCTTTATCAATTCAATCTTTATGTGAAGAAACTTGCCATACTGCCTATACTGAGAGGATATGTTCTCTAGTTTACGTAGAGGATATGTTCTATATTCAAGCAAGTATACAATAAGTAGAATGATAGAGTATACAAGCATTCTACATTTTGTTCGATATGAAATTGTATCATCTTTATATATATTTATAAAATTTAAAACACATCATTCATATATTGATATACTAATTAATAATACACCTTATTCAGGTGGACATATAAAAGGTAGATACTATTTAATATCGGGTTATTATATATAATAATTTTATATAGGTTTGTTAATTTGATTTTCTTTAACGTTTTATAAAATTACTGGAAATTTCAACCACTTTAATTTTAAAAAAATCCGTACTCAATTTGCTCAAAATTTGAGTTCCCGCCCAATGAATAATTAAATTAAAAAAAAATAATTTTCAACGTAAATCAAATCCTAAAAATCGCACGTCATTAACTGTTACATATCCTTTCGGATTATAAGAGAGAGAACCTACTAAAGCATGCAAACAACCGCAATTTTTTTTAAAAATTCTATCTGACACAAAAATCCAGTGATTAAAAAACTCACGTCATTTTTATCCACCGAAATCACCAAGAAGTTTTTGTGGAGTTCGACGACGTAATCGGTCAGCGATTAACATGTATTTATGTTCTGTTTTATATTCTATTTTTTTTTTTTGAAATCTTTTTTGGGTACCTATAAATCGATTATTTAAAAATTGGATTTAAATCTCTTATTTCTGGTTAATTTTCATGAAACTGTAGTTTTTCATCTTCAACTAATGCATGCAAAATTTCGGGTTATACGTTTTGATTTAGGGTTCTTCGCAGCAGCGACCGAGCATAAGACCTTCTTCATGGCGGCGATTCTATGGCGCTGGAACGAAACAGATATGGACAAAATCCTACAAGAACACGACAGTGACGAAGAAGAAGAAGAAGAAGAAGAAGAAGAAGAAGAAGAAGAAGAAGAAGAAGAAGAAGAAGAAGAAGAAGAAGAAGAAGAAGAAGAAGAAGAAGAAGGATGTGAAACTTTCATGGCAGAGAAGGATGTGAAGATTTCGTGAACACGACCTTCGTTTTTTTTTTCTTCTTCTTCTTTGTGTTTTGATTTTGATTTCAAAATCATGTCTGAAATTTTGATTTCTTTTAATTTAGTAAAATAAATCAAAATCGTATTTTCTTAATTCATATACAAGTACATATAAAAAAACTTCAATTTACATTGTAAAAATCAATTAGTGTTATAAACTCAACTCAATTTACATTGTAAAATTTATGTTGAAATCGAAAATGAAGAAGATAAAATTATGGCCGGCTGAAATAATATCTTGAATTAGAAATATAACTAAATTATGTGTGGCTGAAAATAATTTCTAAAACAAAAAATTGAAATGAAATAAAGATTGTTAATTAAAATAAGAATAATTAACGAATATGAAATATATTAACATTTCATTTTTGTAGAATCTCCATAAAATATAGGAACAAATATTTAATACTAACGAAACTGCCTAATTTAAATTATTTATGTGGTGCATTCAAATTTTTAACTCAAATTTTCCGAAAAAATAAAATTCAAAATTTAATAATATTGGTCGAATACGAATTAACGTTGTAAATCAATTAATGTTGTAAAACTCAACTCAATTTACGTTGTAAAAGTTGAATATGAAGAAGTTAAAATTATGGCCAGTTGAAATAATTTCCAAAATAAAAAATTGAACTTAAATACAAATTATGGCCGGCTGAAAATAATTTGCACAACTAAAAATTGAAATAAAATAGATTTTTTTTTATTAATATAAGAAGAATTAACTAATATTGAATATATTAACTTGATCTTCCAATAATTATATTATCAAATTTTAATACTAATGAAAAAATAACTCATTTGAATTATTTCGGTAGTTAATTCAAACTTTTAATTCGAATTAAAAATAAATAAAAATAAAAAGGGTTTTAATTTAAATTAACATCGTATTAATATTTCTCATCAAAGGTTGACTGTTATTGCCTCATTAATCACATCAATCGACAAAAAAGACGAATACAGTAGGGAGAGATTACAAGTTAATTCAAATGTCATTTACTACGATTGACTTTTTTTTTTTTTCTTTTTTTTTTTTTCTTTTTTTTGTAAAATTGCTCTCAAAAACTCTAAAATCTGTCTAAAAATAAGAAGGATTTTAATTTAAATTAACATCGTATTAATATTTCTCAACAAACATTTCTCGCCGATTTATTTACTTTGACGTCGGTTCATTATTTGCTACATATTTCTCTGTGTGGTGAAACCTAAGATTTAATCATATTAATCATCTAATTTTGGTTTTTTGTTGATTAAACTCCATTTTTTTTTGTTTAGATTTGATGTTTTTCAGACCGACAAATAGTATTTTAGATATGGGATAACTAGTGAAATGGCACTTTGAAACATAAAAATTTCTATATAGCCAATGTTTCAAATTATTTTGTTTATAGTAGTTATATAAATCGGTATAAAAAGACAAGACCGCCACTAATTATTAGTGGTAAATGAACAAAACATAGGCGGGATTTTAAATAACTTATTTCAAAACTCGAATTGCTGGCCATGACCATAACGAATAAACTTGCAAACAAAATATCAATCCCATATTAAGATACAATGCCAGATTTAAAAGATAGGAAATAAACAAAAATAAACTTGGTAACCATATATAAAGCTTTAAAAATAGGAAGAATACGCAAAAGTAAAAAAAAACTATTAACTTAATTTCTCTCTCGTATTTATATTTCGGAATAAAAATATGAATTTATATAAATGGGAGCAGTTATAATTAAGTTGTAAATACAGTTGGCAGAGATGCCCACAAGAAGATTATTTATTTACATATTGATGTACTATATAAATATTTATAAAGTCCTTATTGTAATTTGCTGATTAAATTAATAAAAGTTGAAACGTTCATTCATTCCTTTTTAGTTTGATTGAAGATTTATGATATTCAATAGTTTTATAGTCCTTAATCAAACCAAACAATGTATAAAGATACAAATGTAGATTTGCGTGAACAAACTCTTCATGGTTTGACTAAAACGATATATTCGCAATCTAAAGATCAACGGACTATTGATCCCAGTATGATTGTTGGAAGAATCTATGATGTCTGGTTACGAGGCATAGAGAGTTAGGAACTCTATATTTCTTCCAGTGTATCTTTCGAAGATACTGAATTGACCAGTGCACCTTTAGATACAATAGAAGAATAAACCATTTATCATCTTCTATCTCAAGGTCACTATGTATGAATTCCATCGTGCTTACCTAAATCCTGAAATAGACATATCATTTCATAGCGTTAATATTCTCATATAAGAAAGTCAAATTGTAGATCCACTAAGTGATCTAGACTAGACTAATAGGTGAGATATTAAGTTATGAAGATTTCATAAACCAGCTTTGTGAAGTTCTCATAGATATAAAATTCATGTACAAAATTGCTTAAATGCAATATATATCACCTCATGCTTTATTACTTGGATTGTGAATAAATGAACCTCGCGGTATCCAAAATTAAGTAGTGACTTTATTTGGATGAAACAATGTGACTTGTTAGCCCCTCGTCAATATATTGTTTCTAGCTTATTCACAAGTTACAAAGGATTTGAGGAAATAACAACTAGAATGGTAATGTGGTAATTTTATAAATCTTATCTAGTTGATGATATTCATGAAGCATAAACATAGATAAAATTGAATGGATCCACTCAATATAATTAAGTTGAATTTGAGTAGAAAATAAATTCATTTGAACCGAGAGATTCTCAGTGTCAACTCTTTAGTGAAGTGCGTTGACATTAAACTAATACTCGGAAAACATTTGTGAACTTTTGAGTCTGTGTATTGTAGCTCAATATTTGTTCATTTGGATCCATAAGATCACTATTATAGGTCATTAGAGTAGGATTGTAAAACTATAAGTTAAGTCAAAATAAGTTCAAGTGTGTAACTAGCAGTTTTCTCGTAAAATGTCTAAAGGTTATTTTTTTCCACATGGACATAAAATGATGTCAATGTCAAAATAAGATTTTGAATATTTTTGTATGATGGAAATATAAACTAAATTCAATTACCGAGAAGTCGTTTGAGGTATTATGAAATTAATTTCATATTCTGAGCAATTTTAATTCTACAACGGGTATTTTAAGATTTGTCTTAAAAGTAATAAGGAAGCATCTAGATGCCCCTTCCCTAGTGTAGATTTTGGCCAAAACACATTCCAAGATGAAATAATTCTTTCCCTTTAATTACAAAGATAATTACTCAAAAGGAAAAGAGGAAATGAATTTCATTGAGAATGAAGTAAATATGCTAAGTGAGGAAACAAATTTCTTTCACTTATGCACACCTTTGGCCGACCATGTGGAGGAAGAAAAGAGAAAATTAAATATTGTGTCATGAATGCACAATTGAAAATGGTTATTACCCTTTCTTGATTTTCCTTCTCCTATAAATAGAGCCTCACATTGAGATGTGAAAATAATTTTTCTTGCTCTTGTGCTCTCTTTTTGGCCGACCCCCTCTTTCTCTCTCTCTCTCTCTCTTAAATCCCTTTTATTTTTGGCACCTAAATCGTCATTAGACTTAGGCTTAATTAGCTCTTTAGCTTATAAACTTGTTCTTGAGCTATTGTGTTTAATTTTGGCCATACACAAATCCTTCAAATCCTCTATAGACTCTTGTAATAGAAACCTTAGATTTCTCGATTTCAAGACTAGATGTGAATGTAACGAGCAAGAGACGATCTACCTTTCCCAAATCTCATCAAAGATCAAGCTACAAGAAAGGTTAGTGTTCAAGTATTTTAAATAATGTTTTTAAATATATAGATGTTCATGCATTTTGCCTATGTTAGTAAAAAATGTTTTCTTAGTAATTTTTTTATATTCCGCCATTAATGTGTTAATGATAATTTTTTTTAACCCTAGACCTAGTCCAACAAATACCAGGACAAAATTGTAAAAAGTAATATCCAAAGAATGACACCTCATCAATAAAGGCTATTAACTTAACAAAAATTAAAAAAATTCGCTAAAATACAACTACAATGTTTTCTTTGGTTAATTAAAAAAATTCGCTAAAATACAACTACAATGTTTTCTTTGGTTAATTAAAAAAATTATTGTTTATATATTCCAGATCATTTTCCATATAAATTTTGAGTATATAAATTTTTTTGGATATGTTGTTTTTTTCAGACATTATTCTTGTTCACCATTCAAGTTTAATATAAGTAATCTTTTCTACATTTCGAGTAAATGAGTTTTTTTTCATTGGTGAACACAAATTAGTATTCTATACTGTATGTTCCTATTTTTGGTCGTCATTAACTTCTGTTTTGATTGGTTTCAGGTGTAAAACATTGTTAATCGATCGATTGTAAACGTTTTTGGACTACAAATAGCTCCACCGACAACCCTAGACTAATTTATAGTATCATTGATATGTAAAATGCATTGCAATTCACAGTAATTTGCACTTTATAATATCAAACGCATTTTAATTTACAATAATTAAAAATAATATTAAATATTGAATAATCTCCATTGAGGACAAAAATTGACAGTGAAGCAGATTTATTTTCATATTTAAGTGTATTACGAAATTGGAGATTAATTCCCAGAATTTAAATGAAACGAAGAGAAAAAGAATTAAATTACCTGACAACTCATTAAAAGTAAATGAAATTTTCTTGCTAAAACTACAGAGCCTTATAATTTAGTCAAATATATCTAAATATCATTTATAAAAAGAATAATCACATTTGAAAGAAAATTAAAAGAGTTATTGGATGGGTAATTAATTAAACAAAGGAACTATATTTTATTTCCAAATTTATAGAATCTTGCAAGATTATAGGAACTAAATCCAACTATTATGAATGAAAAATCGTCAAAATTATTTGAAAATTAACTTCAGGTTTAATTCAAATTTTAAATTCGAAATGAAATTAAAATTAAAATTTCAAACGTTTTGCCGAAAATTTTAAAAGGCAAACGTGTAAAATAAAACTATAAATTGAGTTAAAGACGTAAATACTAGCACCATTTATATAATTGAAAAGAATATTAATAAATAATTGTAACCGATATGGAATAAATGGATATATAGCTACTAATTATTATTTATTAAGGGACTTATGAGTTTACTTAGAAAAAATATATATAAAAGCTCTTGGTTATGGTCTTCGCTGCAAATCAATCAAGTCTTCCTGTTCTCATAAAGAGTTAGACGTTAAGTTTTCCCGCAGATATATAAAGTGATTTAGTAAAGGAAGACAACGTACCACCCGATTCGAGTTTATCCAATCAACGATCTTTGAAGGTTTTATTCCGTATCAAGTGGTGATCGATTTAATAGATTCAAGTATTATCTTAATACTTAACAATTTAATAAGATGTTGATTATGAGAAATACTATTAGTAAGTAGTATTTCCATCACTTACGTATAGTTTGGCTTATCATTTACTGTAAACTTGTGCGGAATTATTTATTAAACATGATTTAAGATAGGTTGAGATATTCTGGATGCTACGCGAAAAACTGTAGTTTCAGTTTGTTACTTGGTTTGCGAAAATTGACAACATATGGCTTTTTATATATATTTTATTCACGAGGGGTCTGCTTTAGTCTTCATTTTATGCCTTCATTCACATAATTGAATTTTTTATAATTTTTATACGAGCAGCATCGACGAATTGGGAATTTAAATGTGGGGTAGATGTGGTGTAATCCTCAAAATGCTATTTATTTTCTTATTCAGTATTAGAGTTTCTTTCGGGATTTGTAAAATTCATGAGCGTTTGATAGAAGATTACTAAACACTTGGAGAGTGAGGGTAGTCTAGATTCAAGAAGAGTTTGATTAGGAATTCAAATGCAGTAATATAAAAAGGGCCTTGAAACGGGATTCGTTTATATAATTGTTGCACCAAATTAAGTTATATATTAATCTTGGTGTCCTTTCCTTTTATGCAATGCCATTTATTTATCTATAAAATCGAAACATATTGTCATTTGCATTGGCTCTACAAATGTTGGTGAGCATTGTTTGCGATGGATAATACTATGAAAGACGGATCTGTTAATCGACTACTGGTGCTTGATGAGACAATTAAGCATACCAAAAAGCTTGGCGTGTCTTAAGTCTGTAGATAACAACACTGAAAAGATGTTATCAATGAGTGTTACGAAATATATATACATGGTTATGTAAATAGTAAAGCTTTCGGGAAATAGTCCCACATTGATTTAAATGGTAAACTCTTTATAAAAACATAAATTAATAACCAACATTAAATGAGTTGTGGCCTAGTGAATTGCCGTGGACGTGAGCGGGAGGTGAGGTGGCAGGACAATGTCATTTTTCACTCTTGTCAACATCTTTACCGGCGTTACCACCGACGATACCAGCTTCAATGTAGAGGCGATTAGTGGCTCTTTATATGCGCACTTTGGCACTTCGGCAGAACGGAGTCGTGTCGTTTGCGAAAATAATTGTCGTGTATGCGAATGAGTGCGATCCAACTATATAAGCCGCACTATACTCCTAGTTTCGACACTCGATTCATTTGAAATATCTCTCCCGTAAAATTCTCCAGATAATATTTTTGTCTATGTTCGAATTTATCTGTGTTTTATGGAGTTCAAACTCAGATTTGTCGTATCCTGCAGTATTTTTGTGTGAGACTTTAAGACAATTTCAAAGTGCAAGAGATACTATAAGAAAAATACATCTCGTGCATGATTCATGTCGAAACGTTTTCGACTTCAAAAAGTTTCACAATAATGAGTTATATGCTTCTACTATCAAAGATGACAAAGGAGTGCTGAAGAAGATGAAGTTGCCTATGTAACCCACGTGCAATAATCAATATTATTTATAATGGTGGTGATTGTAATATTTGTATGCTCATCAATACATGAGTTGTGGCAAGGGATCCTTAAATTTTGTCATGAAGAAACCTCCAAAGTGTGTATTCATGAACTACTGTTTCTCACTACAAACTTTGAGGCCATGAATATGCTTAAAGATTATACCACCTCTTAATTTAATTTTTGGATCCAAGATGTGGCAATGCGTCTTTTTTATCTTATGGTTCATATGAGTTATGAGAAACTTGTCAGGAAGATCATAAGATCTCACCTTGAAATGTATGGAATAAAGAGACTGACTGCCAATGAAAAAGTGCATGATCTTTCCCTGATGAAACTTATCAAATTCTGTATTCCCAAACACGAGAAGAATTTTAAAGGGCGGCTTTCAAAAACTCTATTAATAATCGGAGAGAGCAAGTACATTCTAAAAATTGATATTGATGTTGGTAAGTCTATTTTGATGTTGACCGAGTATTATAACAGGGTGATGAGAAGACTTGACAAGTTATATGTGAAGAGTGTCTATCATGTGCCAGAGCCAATTTACCCCAACAACACTACAAAAAAGGAGGACGTTCTTAGTGGAAATGGTGATGGCTAGAGTCAATAATTCCGAGAAGTTCAGTGTCGTGAGTATGAAAGGTATGAACATGTACATAACTAATGCCCTAACTTTTTTAAGAAACAAAATGTATGCTACATTGCTACACTTTTGTTGATAGGTCTGATGAAAATGAATACAATCAAATAAGCAATTTTGCTACCTTCATGACCTATGTCATTAATCATAATTCAGATGATTCTGTTATTGTGACTAGATCTTATAATTTTGCTGATGATTATGTTTTCAATAATGTTTATTGACGATGATGACCATTAAATGAAGCTCTTGTAGAATCTTATAAAGTTATTAACTCTAACAGGATAGCAGATTAGCAGGTTATGGAGAAGCAAACATGGATGATTGGGTATCTTATAAGAGAATTTAAACGCTTTGAAAGTGTTTTGTAGTTTATGGTATTAGTATTGAAAATTGAAAAGGTCTAAGAGGTGCAATGAGTAAAAAAGAAAAATAGTATTCCAGAGGCAAAGACAGAGAAGAAGCAGTGAGATTATAGAAATAGGCGCTAATCTTGTTGCGATCCCCTCTGCTGTGGCGCAATCAACAAAAAGCGATGTCATCTTTCACCCAATTCATCGCGACTCAACATATTCTCACATTGATGTGACAATATTCTTAGTGTTTAGAGTTTCATAATTCTCACCCATAACCATATAAAATGCGGAAAAAAATAATTACGCTCATAGTTAATTAAAGTATAGTTGTTAAATAAGAATCAAGTTGCGTTTAGTTAATATGTGAGATAGATTTATCAAGCAACGAGTTCTATGAGATACAAGTTTATGAGAGATATTACGAATTGGACTCACGAACTCGTCTCTTCAAGCTTTCACAATACTCGTCCTCTAAACTCAGCTCCTAGACGAGTAGATCTTCTAAAAGTACTCATGTGGATGATATAAAGGTCTATTGGAATAGGTATAGGGTGAAGAAACATTTAGCATTAACACATTACTGGCGGAATATAAAAATTTGTTTAAAAGTAAAACAATTTTTATTAACCTAAGAAAAATACATGAACATGTATATATTAAAAATATTATTTAAAATTACTTGAACACTAATTTTTCTTGTAGTTTGATCTTGAACGACCCTAGAGAAAGGTAGATCGTCTCTTGCTCATTACCTTCACAAACGTGAACTCAAGAAACTTGAGTTTTCTATTACATGAGTCTTTAGAGGTTTAGAGGGATTTGTGTGTGGGCACAATTAACCACAATAACTCAAGAAAAATTAAATGAGATAAAGAGCTAATTTAGCGTAAGTCTAATGAGAACTTAAGTGTCAAAATAAAAAGGGATTTTAGAGAGAGAGAGAGGGTGGTCGGCCACTTTGAGAAAAATATGAGCAAGAATACTTATTTTCACATCTCTGTGTAAGGCTCGATTTATAGGAGAAGGAAAATCAAGAAATGGTAATTACCCTTTCCTATTATGCATTCATAACATAATAGTTGATTTTCTCTCTCCTTTCTCTTGGCATAAATCCGGCCAAATATGCTTCATTAGGAGGAAAATTGTTTCCTCACTTAGCATATTCATTTCCTCTTTTCCATTTGGGTAATTATCTTTATAAGTAAAGGCAATGATCTCATCTTGTGGTGTGTTTTGTCCAAACTCTACACATAGGTAAGGGGCATCTAGATGTTTCCTTTTCTTTTAATACAATTCTTGAAATACCTATTATACAATTAATACTGCACAAATAATGAAATTAATTTCATAATGCCTCAAACGACTTCTCGGCTTTAAAAATTAATTTATATTTCCATCATATGAAAATAATCAAAATCTTATTTTGACATTCACATCATTTTATCTCCATGTGGACAAAACTACCCTTAAGACATTCTCCGAGAAAATATCTAGTTCAACACTTGAACTTATTTTGACTTAGATTCTAGTTTAACAATTCTACTCTAATGACCTGCAATAGCGGCCTTATGGATCTAAATGAACAAATATTGAGCTACTATACTCGGACTCAAAAGTTCACAAACCTTTTCCGAGTATTAGCTTAATGTCAACTAACTCCACTAGAGTTGACACTGAGAATCTCTTGGTTCAAGTGAATTTATTTTCTACTCTAATTGAACTTAATGATATTGAGTGGATCTATTAAATGTTATCTATGTTTACCTTTCATGAATATCATCAACTAGATGGGATTTATAAAATACCATTTTACCATTCTAGTTGTTATTTCCTCAACTCCTTTGTTACTTGTGAATAAGTTAGAAACAATGTCTTGACGAGAAGCTAACAAGTCACATTGTTTCATCCAAATAAAGTCGCTACTTAATTTTGGATATCGCGCTGTTCATTTATTCACAATCCAAGTAATAAAGCATGAGGTGATATACATTGTATTTCAACAATCTTGTACATGAATTCCATATCTATGAGAACTTCACAAAGTTCATGACATCTTCATAATTTAATATCTCAACGATTAGCCTAGTCTAGATCACTTAATGGATCTAGAATTTGACTTTCTCAAATGAGAATATTAAATCTATGAAATGACATGTCTCATTTCAGGATTTAGGTAAGCACGATGCAATTCAGTATCTTTTGAAGATACACTGGAAGAATTATAGAGTTCCTAAATCTCTATGTCTCGTAACCAGACATCATAGATTCTTCCAACAATCATACTAGAATCAATAGTATGTTGATCTTTAGATTGCAAATATTTCATTTTAACCAAAACATGAATAGTTTGTTCACGCAAATCTACTTTTGTCTCTTCATATATTGTTAGGTTTGATTAAGGACTATAAGACTATTTAATATCATTAATCTTCAAACAAACGAAAAAGTAATGAATGAATGTTACAACTATTATTAATTTAATCAGCAATTACTATAAGGACTTATAAAGATTTTCATTACATCAATATGTAAATAAATAATCTTCTTGTGTGCATATCTGCCAACAAGGTCTTCGAAAACATAATTTATAAAACAAATGGTAAAAATGTGTGGTCAACACTCTTATCTTATTACATATGAAATCAAGTGTTTCAGATTTTCTCTCATATTTCTAATAGCAAAATTGAATAATTCCAAGGAGATGAGTAGAAGAATAAAGTCTCCCCAGAAGATGGAGACCACGAAACTCTTAATAAATTAGCTTAAGTTTTGCTTCTCATTAAGCACCTTTTCATAGTAGTGAAAAGAAATATTATAGGTAGTTACCAAAGTAAATTTATATATATATATATATATATATATATATATATAAATATGTTTGCACTTTTAGATTTAATCTTAACATTTGGATCTCATTATTTATAAATCTTACTTTTTCTCCGACCTATCATATCAATATCTAAGATTTTATTTTATAATTTAATATAAAATATTTTATTTCTTGAGAGAAGATAAGAAAATATTTCTCCAACATATTCTCCTAGATATAAGCAGAGAATATACGAAGATATTCATCCTAAATATATAGAGAGAATATATGAAAATAATAATTTTCTCTATGTTGTCCATTTTATTTTAGAAACAAACCAAGAGAAGAAACTAGTATAAAGAAATCCAAAAAAATTGCCACCCTATTGGTATAGAGGTTGTCAGTTTTTCGCTTGGCCCAAAGCGTAGCCCTAAAATAAAAACTTATTATTTACTTGGTCCAAGAATAAATAAATAATTTATAACTTGATTTGTTTATTTGATCCAACAATATATAAGTTTTTTTTACTATAAATAGTTATTTAATTTCGCAAATGTCCGTTGTTCAAAATAAATGTTGTCAGTTACCGTTGCAACTTGTAAGATTATAATAATGATACACGTTATTATTAGAAAGTTTCTACTGTTTTATTTCTGAGCCGAATAGAGAACTATAAACCTACTAATAGCAGCTACACAAATCTATCCAAAAAGACAAAATAGTATTTTCTCTTTTTCGAGCGATTCCTTTATCCTTTGTCAGCACTCGGCCATATAGTACAAGGTTGAACTATCCGTTACACTATAACTATATATACTCATGGTGCCTAGTATCCACTTATCTAGCCAGTACGTGATCAAGATCCTCTAAGTTCAACCTGTATCGGGATAAATGTATAAATTTTATAATATTTAATAATAATTTTGATTAATTAATAATAATTTTAATTAATATAACAAAAATTAAATTAAAAAAATAAAATTTGATGATAGAAGAGACTACTTGCTTCTAAAACTACTTTTAAATATGGCGACTAAATATTAGAAGCGACTATCAGTTCTAAAGCCCTTCTAATTTCAAATTTCAAATATTTTAAGCCAAATAGAAGCGACTAGTCACTTCTAAAATCGCTTAGAAAATATTGTAGGTAAACCTTAGAAGCGACTTGTCGCTTCTAATAATTCGCTTCTAAAGGTAAATTAGAAGCGACATTTTGGTCTTTAGAAACGAATTTTGTTGCTTCCTTAAGACAATTTTTATCCTAGTGTTCTTTCTACATTTATATCCGCTTATTCTGCAGACATAAGTTTTAAACAGTTTATGTACTATGCTTTAACATCATGAGTCAAAGAACACGTAGATACAACCTATAAATGATCGCTTTATAATTTAGATCAAGTCTCACTATGACCATCATAGTGACTTCAATTTGTGTGTTAAACATAGCTTAAACACATATACATAACCAAAATCCGTACAAGATGCAAAATTACCAAAAATGCATAATACTCTTACCCAATACTCAACATTCACTTTTTTGTTCCTCATATTAGATGGTTTTTGTCCGCACATATAAGTAACCGATCATGTTTTAGTTTACCAACCGAACACGGAACACGGATGCCCAACATGTGATTCAGTTTTATACGAAGAGCATGGAAGATGATTGTTATTGAATCTAATTATTTAGACCTCAACCCACGAATCATATGATGCTAATAAATTTAACTTCTTATCATTTAATATTCATTCATTTTATTATATTCAAGTGGAAAATATTCTCAACACTTAGATGATACATAACCGTGAGATATTCATGACCAGCACGGTATTGAAATCGTTCTAGAGTTTTAGAATAATTTAACACTTTTGTGGGAGAATATAAAAACATCTATGTAAAATATTTAGAACCTAGACAAATTGCATGAGCATGTAATCTATATTTAATTAAACAATGAACAATATTTAAGTTCGGTACCAACCTTTGATTCTTTAAATGCTCGTCTCACTTCGCAACGAGTATTTATACATTTATCTGAATCCGAGCAACCGCAAAAGTTTCTACCACTAAAATCTACAAAGTGTTTATTAGATTCAATGTGCGGGCACTATTAAATTATTTGAATCAGGAACAATTATTTGACCAAAATGGCTAATACAAACACTACGTCTAGTGAAGAACTAAGTGCCAAAACGAGAGAGAGAGAGAGAGAGAGAGAGAGAGAGAGAGAGAGAGAGAGAGAGAGAGAGAGAGAGAGAGAGAGAGAGAGAGAGAGAGAGAGAGAGAGTGAGTGAGAATTTTATAGAGAGGGAGAGAGAGAGATGGTCCTATTTTATAGAGAGAGAGAGAGAGAGAGAGAGAGAGAGAGAGAGAGAATTCAGCCAAGACTCTAAGAAGATTGGCTATCAAATTTTGTTGTGTTTTCATATCTCAATGTCGATGTGTATTTATAGAGGAATGGGTGGGCTGAATCTAACAATTAAAGAATATCTCATATTCAATTATATGATCTTCGTTACTCATTTCTATCAAATACATTATTCTCTTTCCTCTCTTACCATGGCCGGCCATATTCATTACCTAAGTCAAACAATTTGTTTTCTCTTTTTATTTATTTGGTGTATATCTTCGAATATCTCTACTCAAAATATATTATCTCTTACTATAAGGTATCTCTTCGCCAATTTTTTCTAACTTCAAACTTAAAAAATCATGTTGGAATAGGTCCAGGGTTAAGAAAAATTTATCATTAATCATATTAATGGCGGAATATAAAAATTTCTTTTACTAGTAAAACAATTTTGGCTAACGTAGATAAAGTACATATACATGTTATAAATTAAAAAACATTATTTAATTACTTGAATATTAACCTTTCTTGTAGCTTGACCTTTAATGGATCTTGAGAAAGGTTGATCATATCTTCTAGCTCGATTCCTTCAAGCCTAAACGTGAACTCAGGAAACCTAAGGTTTCTATTACAAGAGTCTACAGAGGTTTAGAAGGATTTGTGTGTGGGCACAATTAAACACAATAACTCAAGAACAAGTTTATGAGCTAAAGAGCTAATTTAGCCTAAGTCTAATGAGGACTGAGGTACCAAAATAAAAGAAGTATTTTCTAGGGAGAGAGAGAGAGGGGGTCGGCCACAATGAGAGAGAGAGCAAGAATGAAACTTATTTTCAAATTTTTATACGAGGCTCTATTTATAGGAGAAGAAAATATCTATAAAGGTCAATTATGCATTCATGACACAATATTTGATTTTCTTTACCCCTTTCTCTCCTAAGTTGGCCGGCCATGCACCTCAAGCAAGGAGGAAAATTTGTTTCCTCACTTAGCTTATTTATTTCATTCTAAAGGAAATTGATTTCCCTTTTCCTTTTAGGTAATTATCTTCATAATTAAAGGGAAATAAAACTCTCCTCTTTGATGCATGTTGGCCGAATTCTATAGCTTGGGAAGGTGCATCTAGATGCTTCCTTATTTTTTTTAAGACAATTCTTAAAATACACATTGAAAAATTATTATTGCACAAATAATGAAATTAATTTCATAATGCGTCAAACGACTTTTCGTCTTTAGAAAATAATTTATATTTCCATCATATAAAAATATTCAAAATCTTATTTTGACATTCACACCATTTTATGTCCATGTGGACAAAAATACAGTTTAGACATTTTCAGAGAAAGAGTCTAGTTCAACATTTTAACTTATTTTGACTTAGCTTCTAGTTTAACAATCCTACTCTAATGACCTATAATAGTGACCTTATTGATCCAAATGAGCAAATCTTGAGCTTCTATACTTGGACTCAAAAGTTCACAAACGTTTTCAGAGTATTAGTTTAATGTCAACTGACTCCACTAAAGAGTTGACACTAAGAATCTCTCAGTTTAAATGAATTAATTTTCTACTCAAATTCAACTTAATTATATTGAGCGGATCCATTGAATGTTATCTATGTTTACCCTTCATGAATATCATCAACTATATGGGATTTATAAAATTACCATTTTACCCTTCTAGTTGTTATTTCCTCAACTTCTTTAGTACTTGTGAATAAGTTAGAAACAATGTATTGACGAGGAGCTAACAAGTCACATTGTTTCATCCAAATAAAGTCGTTACTTAAATTTGGATACTGCGCAGTTCATTTATTCACAATCCAAGTAATAAAGCATGAGGTGATATATATTTCATCTCAGCAATCTTGCACATGAATTTCATATCTATGAGAACTTCACAAAGTTGGTTCATGACATCTTCATAACTTAATATCTCACCAATTGGCCTAGTCTAAATCACATAATGGATCTAGAATTTGACTTTTTCAAATGAGAGTATTAATGTTATGAAATGACATGTCTCATTTAAGGATTTATGTAAGCACGATGCAATTCATACATAGTGACCTTAAGATAGAAGATGTTAAATGGTTTGTTCTTCTATTGTCTCTAAAGGTGCACTGGTCAATTCAGTATCTTCGAAAGATACACTGGAAGAACTATAGAGTTCCTAACTCTCTAAGCCTTGTAACCATACATCATAGATTCTTCCAACAATCATACTGATATCAATAGTCTATTGATCTTTAGATTGTGAATATATTGTTTTAGTTAAACCATGAAGAGTTTGTTCACGCAAATCTACATTTGTCTCTTCATACATTGTTAGGTTTGATTAAGGACTAAAAGGGAATGAATGAACGTTTCAAATTTTATTAATTTAATCAACAAATTCCAATAAAGACTTCACTAAAGAGTTGACACTTATGGGCATCTCTGCAAACAAATCATACATTTATAATTGTGGTAGTAACCTCATGGTCCCAAATGAAAAATTATTGAGCAATACTTGGATATAAAAGTTCACAAACCTTTTCCAAGTTCTACGTTAATGTCACCTGACTTCACTAAAGAGTTGACACTGAAAATGTCTCGGTTTTTTAATGAATGAAATTTGTACTCATTATTAGACTTAATTATGATGAGTGGATCCATTGAATATTATTTATGTTTATCCTACATTAATATCATTAATTAGATCAGATTTACAACAATATGATTTAATCCTTCTAGTTCTTAATCTCTCAACTTATTTGTCACTTGTGAATAACTTAGAAACAATGTATTGATGAGGAGGTAATTAGGCACATTGTTTCATCCAAAAAGTGACAGCCTATTTCGGATATTGATCAATTTATTTATTCAATATCCATGGGACAAAGCATTAGGTGTATTGTATTTCTGCAATCTTTTACATGAATTCCATATCTATGAGAGCTTCACAAAGCCGTTCATGAAATCTTCATAACTTAATACTACACCAATAGGACTTGTCTAGATATCACATAGTGAGTCCATAAATTTGGTTTTCTGATATGAGAGTATGTAAGCTATGAAATGACACGTCTCATTTCATGATTGAAGGAAGCATAATGCGATTCATACATAGTGACTTTAGAGACAAAATCGCATAAATGGTTTATTCTTTCACTGTCTTTAAAAATACACTTCTCAATTTATTATCTTTATAAGATACATAGGATGAAATAAAGAGTCCCAACTTCCTACGTCACATAACCACATATTTAAGTCCTAACTAGTTGTGTCGTGATGATGCATTTTATGAGCTTGCAGAGAGCCCATACTGCTTATATTTGAGCTACTAAAGGGTCGTCGGCAAACGCTGGAGGACGTGTAGGACTACATAAATTAGATCTTATCGGATTCCATGACATAATTATGATCAAAACTTTTGTGGATGCCCCTATCACCGCTATATCATAGGAGGCCTCCAATCAGGGCCTTGTCGACTCCGAGGGTTTCTAGGAGCTCTCAAGGAGCCGGTTTGTTTCCTTAGTTATCTTTATCGGACTGTTCAAGTGGTGGTCCAAATAATTATGAGTGGCTAAGTGTTGGCAGAGATGCGCACAAGAAGATTATTTATAATTCATTTTTCATTTGTTTCAAGATTTTTGATATTAAATAGTCTTATAATCCTTAATCAAACCTAACAATATATGAAGAGACAAATGTAGATTTGCGTGAACAAACTCTTCATGGTTTGGTTAAAATGAAATATTCTCAATCTAAATATCAACAAACTGATGATCCTAGTATAATTTTTGGAAGAATCTATGATGTCTGGTTACGAGGCATAGAAAGTTAGGAACTCTATAGTTCTTCCAGTGTATCTTCCGAAGATAATGAATTGACCAGTGCACCTTTAGAGACAATGTAAGAACAAACCATTTAACATTTTCTGTCTCAAGGTCACTTATTGTGAAATTCATCGTGCTTACCTAAATCCTGAAATGAGACATGTAATTTCATAGCTTTAATATTCTCATTTGCGAAAGTAAAAATCAAGATCAACTAAGTGATCTAGACTAGACCAATTGGTGAGATATTAAGTTATGAAGATGTAATGAACTAGCTTTGTGAAGTTCTCATAGATATGGAATTCATGTACAAGATTGCTGAAATGCAATGTATATCACCTCATGCTTTATTACTTAGATTGTGAATAAATTAACCGCACGATATCAAAAATTTAGTAGCGACTTTATTTGGATGAAATAATGTGACTTGTTCGCTCCTCGTCAAGACATTGTTTCTAACTTATTCACAAGTAACAAAGGTGTTGAGGAAATAAAAACTAGAAGGGTAAAATGGTAATTTTTTAAATCTCATATAGTTGATGATATTTATGAAGGGTAAACATAGATTACATTCAATGGATCCGCTCAATATAATTAAGTTGAATTTGAGTAGAAAATAAATTCATTTGAACCGAGAGATTTTCAGTATCAACTCTTTGTTGGAGCAGTTGACATTAAGCTAATACTTGGAAAAGGTTTGTGAACTTCTGTGTCTGAGTATAGTAACTCAATTTTTTACAATTTGGATCCACAAGGTGACTATTACAGGTCATTAGGGTATCATTGTTAAACTAGAAGCTAAGTCAAAATAAGTTCAAATGTTGAACTAAACGTTTTTTCGAAAAATGTTTAAAGGGTATTTTTGTCCATGTTGACATAAAAGTATGTGAATGTCAAAATAAGATTTTGAATATTTTTATGTGATGGAAATAGAAATTATTTTCTAAAGCCGAGAAATCATTTGAGTCATTATGAAATTAATTTCATTATTTGTGCAATATTCATTGTACAATGGGTATTTTAAGAATTATCTTAAAAGAAATAAGGAAGCATCTAGATGCACTTCCCTAGGTATAGAATTCGGCCAAGACACATCAAAGAGGAGAGTATTCTTTACCTTTAACTATAAAGATAATTACTCAAAAGGAAAAGAGGAAATGAATTTCCTTGAGATTGAAATAAATATGCTAAGTGAGGAAACAAATTTCCTTCACTTGAGCATGTACATGGGCGGCCATATCCTTAGAGGAAGGGGAGAGAAAATCAAATATTGTGTCATGAATGCATAATAGGAAAGGGTAATTATCCTTTCTTGATTTTCCCTCTCCTATAAATAGAGCCTCACATATATATGTGAAAATAAGATTTTTGCTCTGGTTCCTCTCATTGTGGCCGTCCATTTTTCTTCCCCTCCCTCTCAAAATACTTCTCTTATTTTGGCACCTAAGTCCTAGTCTTATGCTAAATTAACTCTATATCTCATAGACCTGTTCTTGAGTTATTGTGCTTCAAACACTCTATAGACTCATATAATAGAAACCTTAGGTTTCTCGAATTCACGTTTAGGTGTGAAGGTAATGAGCAATAGACGATCTACCTTTCCCAAGACTCATCAAAGATCAAGCTGTAACAAAGGTTAGTGTTCAAGTATTTTAAATAATGTTTTTAAATATATATATATATATATATATATATACTCATGCACTTTGCCTAGGTTAGTGTTGTTGCTCGTTTTCGGACAATGATTTAGGAGCTCCGAACGGTTCGACCCAAGGCCGGACCAAGTGATCGCGTTCGGGCTCTAGTGTGTCGGACTTGGTATCCCAAGTCGTCCCTTAGCTATCAATGAGGTTCACTTCGTGTGGGTACCTGAAATGCAAAGAGGTCACATGAACTACAAAGGGGAAACAGAGAGGGTGCCTATGTTTACCTCTCCGACGCTCAACATTAGTACGATTGAGGTTAAAAAGAGGTTAGGAGTTTAGAGGGCTAAGGTTTGAGAGAAACGAGTGAAGTACGAGTTCAACAGCGTTTCAGTACTCAAAATGTGGATTACCTGTCTCGGAGTCCGTGCCCCGTATTTATAAGTGACGATCGAGGAGTCCGAAAGGTCTCTTGGCCGATTGGAAGACCCAAGCCAGCCTTTGGCCGAGAGGAAGGCTTCACTCGGCCTTTGGCCGAGTGAAACGTCTTGGGCCGGCCTTTGGCTGGGTCAAGGGAGGGCTTAGGCTGGCCCTTGGCCGAGGGAAGAGCTTCACTCGGCTCTGGCCGAGTGAAATGTCATGGGCCGGCCCTTGGCCGGGCCATATGAAGGCCTTTGGGCTGGCCTTTGGCCGAAGGGGGAGTTTCACTCGGCCTTGGCCGAGTGAAAGGGTTTTGGGCGCCGGCTAGGTCAAGGCCAAACCCCTTCGGAGCTTCCGTCGAGCTGTCGCGCCTTTTATGCTCACAACACTAACCCCCCGAGTTTGCGATCAAGCGGAGATTGTGTGGTGAACTCAAACTCACACAGCCTTGATCATCACCCATTGTCACGTCCTTACTAGATTCGGTAAGCTTCTTCCCAAAAAATTTGTCTTATTCTTGACGTCATCCCTAGCCACGTGTGCATGGATTCGGCCGACCACACGTCAGAAGGTGGGACCGTCGAGGATGAACTTTTTCCTCTCCTCAGGGATCAAAACGTGGATTTTGATAATTTTTAAATTCTCCTTCAGCTTCATACAGCGTGCCGTCCTCGTCATCCTCCCGTGCATTGGTTAGCACGTCCATTTCCTGTCGCGTGCGCTACTCATCGCTGCGAGTGTTGTGCTTTGGTTTTGATCGTCGGGATCAACGGTCTGATGCGCAAACGTGATCACTTGGAGTTCGCATCCTTTCAGCGTGCCGGGTGGGTGTCGTGCGAGAGCGTCGCACTTATTGACGCGTCACACTAATGACGCATCGAGATCTGCGATTCGGTGCGCTGGAGCGATCCCTTCGAGCTCGTTATATTCTAGCGTGCGATCTCGGTGTTTTTGCGAGAGCGTCACACGAATGACGCGTCGAGGCCAGCGGCCCGGTGCGCTGACATGATCACTTAGCACTCGCTACCTTTCGGTGTGCGAGGTGGTCGTAGTGCGAGAGCGTCGCACGAATGATGCATTGAGATCAGCAGTCCGGTGTGCGGACGCGATTCCTTGGTGCTCGCTACCTTTCGGTGTGTGAGGCGGGTGTTGTGCGAGAGCGTCGCACAAATGACGTGTTGAGATCAGCGGTCCGGTGCGCGGACGCGATCCTGTGGTACTCGCTACCTTTCGGTGCGCGAGGATGTCGTCGGGCGAGAGCGTCGCACGAATGATGCGTCGAGATCAGCGGTCCGGTGTGCGTACGCGGTCCTTGTGGTACTCGCTACGTTTCGGTGCACGAGGATGTCGTCGTGCGAGAGCGTCGCACGAATGATGCGTCGAGATTAACGACGTGTCGGGATCAGCGGTCCGGTGCATGGACGCGATCCCTTTGAGCTCGTTACCTTTCGGCGTGCGAGGAGGTCGTCGTGCGAGAGTGTCGCACGAATGACGCGTCGAGATCGGCGGTCCGGTGCACGGACGCGATCCCTTGGAGCTCGCTACCTTTCGGCGTGCGAGAAGGTCGTTGTGCGAGCAACGCATAACTAATCAATAGCCCCCCGAGTTTCTTAACATCTCGAAGAGGGATTTTTAGGAATTGATTCCATATACGATTATTTGTCATGCAACTAAAAACCAACTTGATTCTCATAATATAGTTTAAAAATTACATTTCTCGGTCATTGACCTTAGACAAATGTCTCATACAAAATAGTAGTTGACGCCAAACGTGCCGGCCTTCCACATTTCACGTGGGAATTCATCTTCGAGTCAGAAAACAGCGCTCACAATTTTCCCTTTTCCTTTTCCGTTGACCCCTTGGACGTAACACATCCTAGCCATGGTCTTATCTCCGGCCATGGTGTCGACTCCCCTGTCCGTCGGGAACTTCATCATCAGGTGGTAAATCGAAGTTATGGCCTTCAGCCAATTGAGGGTCGGTCGCTGATGATGATGATGTTATAGGCCGACGGCTGGTCGACAACAAGGAAAGGTACGATATGAGTGGCCTCGAGTCCTCCTAGCGTCCCAAAAGTGACGGGGAGGTCGATGATGCCCTCTGTCATGACCCTTTCGTCGGAGAATCCGAAGAGTGGGGTTGCGACCGGGGTCGGCCTCAACCCGGTTAACTTCATCATGTCCAATGGCGACTTGAAAATGATGTCGGCGGAGCTCCCGTCGTCGATAAGGATTCTTCGGACGAGGTTATTTGCGATTGGGGCCGAAACCACTATCGCGTCGTTATAGGGGTGAACGATCCTTGTCGCTTCTTGTCCTGTGAAAAACATGGACTCAAACTCATTCGGGGGCGGGGCCGCGTAGGTGTGGTTGATGTGATGTTCGGTCGTTCCGTGGGAGGCTTCTCGAGCGTACCGCTTTCTCTGTGTACTTGAGTCCCCGCATCCCGGGCCACCCAGGATGGATCCCACGATGTGCAGCTGTGAACCGTCCGGTTCTCGGGTTATCGCCTGATCAGCCACATTGACCGTTGCGGGATCTTTCCTCTCTTGGCGTCCTTGTTCGTTCCCCGTTGTTGCTGTACCCAGAGTTCGGAGCACATACTCTTTCAATTTCCCATCTTGTATGAGGGCCTCGATATGCCTTTTGAGCTGGTAGCACTCGGAAGTCAAGTGACCGTGGTCCTGATGGTACTCGTAGAACTTGCTTCGATCTCGTTTTGCTGGGTCTTTCGTGAATGGAGTTGGGCTACCCAATTTGTCGCGATGTAGTGCCAAGATTCGCTCTTGGGGAGTATTCAGCGGGGTGAAGGTCGAGAATTTTCGGAAGCTGTCGGGACGTGATGGTCCGGGTCCTGATAACGACCAGTCGCCGGGGCCCTGTCCTCCTATGTTCCTTCTTTTTTGGGGATCAGAGTGGTCCTTCTCGTGATCTCCGAGGCGGTGGCCGGGCTGTCCGCTAGATCTTCGATTCCCATGAACGTGCGAGCTCACGCCATAAGATCCGCCATATCCCTTGGAACCTTCTCGACGATAGACTTTAGGAAGTCACACGTATGGATTCCTTTAGTGATCGATGTGATCGCGTCTTTGTCGTCAAATCCTTCGACCTTATGTGATTCCTTGGTGAAACGTGCGAGATACTGCCTTAAGGTTTCGTCCCTACCTTGCCGGATGGACAAAAGATGGGTTTTTGGTTTCTGCTGTGCCACGAGGGTGGCAAAGCGGGCGAGGAAAGTTTCCCTCAAGGCTTTGAAAGAGGGAATGCTCCCCGGTCTCAAACTTCTGAACCACTCAAATCCCGTTCCGGTGAGGGTCAAACTAAAGGTCTGACACAGAGTGGCATCTGATTGCCCTTGCATCGACATCACGTTTCGTAATGTTGGACGTGAAAGTGGGGATCTGTTCGCCCGTCGTATGGGGGAATTGAAGGTAATTTGAAATTTCCCCCGCAAGGTTGTGCCAAGATCTGGGCGGAGAAAGGATTCGTCGATCTCTCCGTAGGGCCTTGGCTTCCCAGACTCCCTCATCTCGATGATCTGGTTTTGTAGGCTCTGGATCATAGTTACTATATCAAGCCCGTTAGTTGGGCTGACGGTAGGGACCGTCGGGACCATACGTTGTCGTTCGTTAGATGCTTGATCCGCTACGTTGGCCTGTAGCCGGCTGAGCGTGACAGTCAGTTGCGCGTCCCTCCGGGAGTTCAACCTTTGGCGGAGATCCTCTCCTCGGGAATTTCTTTGAGCCATAAGGTATTCCTCGAGGCCAGCGCTAAGTTCCCGGTGAGGCGACGTCGGTCGATGACGGAATGTCTTCCGCGTCACTCGGCTGTCTGCTCCCTCGTCACGCTGGATGTCTCCATGGCCGACCCGAGCTTACGCTCGGACACCCCTTGATGTCGTGGACGCGGTACCTTTGGACCGCGATCCGAGTGGGCGCATCGTGCGTTGCCGACGTGTGGGTTGCACTGCGCTCGCTTCTCGAGTAGGGTGGGGAGTAACCTCGTTGGTCCGCGACTCTCCCATGTACTCGGGATCGGAGCCATCCCGGAAGGAGCTCTTGTCGACGTCATACCCGAGTAGGTCGGCTCTGAGTGAGTTATCCACGCTTGGTCGATCCAAAATCTCCGCGAGTCGCCGAGCCGTATCCTCTCGGAGTGCGGCATCGGGGTCACCCCTCGAGCCTCGGGGTTGGTCCTCGTTATCACAGGATTGTTCGCCGAGTCGGTGGGTGAGACTTCGGAGGTCGTACCTCGCGTTCAACGCACGAGTGCCTGTGGACGCGACGGGGACTTGACTCATTTTATCGGAGGTTTTCTGGCGGGGAATAAGGTATGGTTCGTTGGGAAATGTCAAACTTGATGCCCCTCCTTCTAGCGCCAAAATGTTGTCCCTCGTTTTCGGACAACGATTTAGGAGCCCCGAACGGTTCGACCCAGCCGGACCAAGTGATCGCGTTCGGGCTCCGTGTCGGACTTGGTATCCCAAGTCGTCCCTTAGCTATCAATGAGGTTTACTTCGTGTGGGTACCTGAAATGCAAAGAGGTCACGTGAACTACAAAGGGGAAACAGAGGGGGTGCCTCTGTTTACCTCTCTAACGCTCAACATTAGTGTGATTTAGGTGGATAAAGAGGTTAGGAGTTTAGAAGGCTAAGGTTTGAGAGAAACAAGTGAGGTACGAGTTCAACAGCGTTTCAGTACTAAAAATGTGGATTACCTGTCTCGGGGTCCGTGCCCCGTATTTATAAGTGACGATCGAGGAGTCCGGAAGGTCCCTTGGCCGATTGGAAGACCCAGGTCAGCCTTTGGCCGAGAGGAAGGCTTCACTCGGCCTTTGGCCGAGTGAAACGTCTTGGGCCGGCCCTTGGCCGGGTCAAGGGAGGGCTTAGGCCGGCCCTTGGCCGAGAGGAGGGCTTAGGCCGGCCTTTGACCGAGAGGAGGGCTTCATCCGGCCCTTGGCCGAGTGAAATGTCTTGGGCCGGCCCTTGGCCGGGTTAAGGGAGGGCTTAGGCCGGCCCTTGGCCGAGGGAAGAGCTTCACTCGACTCTTGGCCGAGTGAAATGTCATGGGCCGGCCCTTGGCCGGGCCAAATGAAGGCCTTTGGGCTGGCCTTTGGCCGAAGGGGGAGTTTCACTCGGCCTTTGGCCGAGTGAAAGGGTTTTGGGCGCCGGCTAGGTCAAGGCCAAACCCCTTCGGTGCTTCCGTCGAGCCGTCGCGCGTTTTATGCTCACAACAGTTAGTAAAAAAAATTTACTAATAAATAAATTTTCATATTTCGCCATTAATGTGTTAATGATAATTTTTTCTTAACCCTATACCTATTCCAACACTTAGACCCCTAGACATGGGTCGCTATTTTCTATCTACGCTAGATCGCACAAATTTTACCTCAAGTCACGTGCTCGAGTATGGTGTGTGTGACGAGAGAAATGTGTCTGATAGATTGGGTCAACCATACTCATGATGTAGAGAAATGTGGATGAGAGTTGTCGCTAAAATTTGGACAACCTTAAGAGACCTAAGCGATTTGATCCTCGCTCGGGGCGAGTGACCCTCGCTTCGGCCTGAGCGTGTCAGATACGGTGTCCTGAATCTTCCCTTAGCTATTGGGGCGTCTTTGATTCCTTTCGATACCTGAAAAAGATGAAAAGACGTGAACTAAGAAGGGAAAACAGAGGGGGTCATTTGTTTACCTCTACGATATTCAACCTTATCTTATAAGAGTAGAACAAGGACAAAGATAACGTGCGGCTTGATTTGATGGACCCCAATAGTAAGTTAGCTTTGCGCTTGAAAAAACAAGGGACATGCGGTAATAAAACACGAGCTTTATACACCTTTACTCTTCTGCAGAGGCAATGATTTATCGAGATCCTTCAATTTGTCAAATTTCCAGATGGTCTTGTTTGTAACGTGAAGAAAAGTCTAACGACAGATGGAAAGTTGATCGGTATGAAGTAGCACGATTGCCACATTATTCTATAAAGGTTGTTGGCTCATGGTATTCGCACTTTTATACTGAAGCCTATACATGAGATGGACGCTGAACTTTGAGGGTATACAATCTTGAAAAGGTGCAAATTTTTATCATTGAGATCTTCTGCAATCTTGGAATCATATTTCCTCCCACTCTTTTCATGTGGCGATTCATTTACCGTAGGAAACCTTATTTGGTGATATCGTGCATATGAGGTGGATGTACCCGGTCGAGAGATATATTGGAACGTTGAAACATTTTGTAAAAAATAGAGCCAAGCCAGAAGATTTTTTATCGCAGAAGTTTACGTAGTTGAAGAAGTTCTAACATTTTTTGGAGGGTATTTGGAAGATCAAATGGATGTAGTTGAGGATGTAGTATGATAGCTCTCTGTTTTTCGATTTGAAAAATGTGTTCCTTACGGGATGATGAAAGCTTTAGTGTTAGACAACGAACAACGTGATATTGCAGAGTAGTACATCCTTACGAACTGTCCAGAAGTGGATCCATATTTGATGTAAGTTATCGATTCATTTTTCATGGTTTATTTTTTCGCCGGCACACATTCGGATGCGACTAATCATACCAAAATGTTTTGGTACGCAGACTATAGGATGTGAGTAGTCGCATCCGAAAGTCGTTTCCCGTCAATTTTTACATACTTTTTTGTTAGATTTAGATGTGATCAGCCGCGTCAAAATTGTTGCGTCTGATGTTGATGAACTATTAGATGCGACTTGTCGCATACAATACTTTTACCTTCAGTGTCGCATCCAAACACGCATCTAAAAGTGTATTTAGATGCGATTTTTGGCCTTTGGATACGAAAAAATTTCACATCTATTCGGGAAATATTTCCTACACGACAAAAAGAATATAGTTAAATATACGAATACGAAAAAATACTTACTGAAGATGATTTAAAGGCCGAACACTTCTTGAGAGCATAGATGAAAGCGGAAATGTTTCTAGAAAAAAAGAGTGTGTTTATAAGATTCGAATCGGCGAACATGATTTTCTGTGCTTGTGACGTTCTGTCTTCTTTTAAGATCTAACGGTACACAATAGAAAGAAAAAAAAAACAAATGTCAAAATACTAAGGGACGCCACGATTGACTCCCGTCCAATCAATTGAATTTTAAAATTAGCATATACCAAATATCAATTGGCAAGAACATTCGGAAATACCGAATATGTTAGAGCCGAATGCTTTCACAATTAATGTTATAGTCAAATTATACGACTACCTAATCGAATACAGCTATACCGAGTAGCTTATAATGTTCGGTATAACAGAAGAAAAGCTATGTTTAGAAAATCGACCCCATAATCATAAGGAATTAATAAGTAGTCAGTATATGAATGGTTATTATGATGTAGGTCTTGTAATCCTGAATCTCGAAGACTATGACGCTATATGTAGAAGATGAAGACGAGAAAAAAACATACGCACAAACACACAATTTTACAATTTAAGTACGTTTAGAATCTCATTTTATATTCTTCTTGGACTTCTTGTATTAGAAAAGTTCAACCTTTGTATAAACACTGGATATATATATATACATATATATATTATTAGCGTTCATACGTACGTTGAGACACTATAGTACCTTTCTCAGGCATCTAGACCACTTGGTTTGTTGCTTCACCTTCAACATTTGAAATTTATAATTATGCGTTTGTTTTCCGAAGGGTATGTTCTAGTCTGTATTTCCGCACAATTGAGCCCAATAGGCTCATATAATGTTATGGGGGGCATTTAATTCATTTATTTAAGTAGTTCAGGCAGTTAGAGGTTTCTTTGTGTTTCCTTCACAGTTCAATAGATTATATTCTGCAAACAGAGGAAAATGACACAATTATTATATGTTTATTATCAATTAAGCCGAAGAGCCTGGTACCATAAAAGGGAAAACAGTGGGTTGATGAGCAACATAGTAAAAGAGAGAGAGAAACTATGCATTGGACCTACCAATAGCTACCTAATATGCAGATATAAGCATATTCTGTTTCAGAAATGTAACGCACAAAACTTGAACCCCACAACCATACAGAGTCAAATGTGCAATGACATTTTGTCTCCAACGCAATAAGATAAGCTAACGATCTCAGCGCATTCTATTGATGGAAAGAACACTAATGACTGTTTATCTCCAATAAAATTCTCCCTTCAATTATCTTCTTTTCCGCTATAAGAAATAGTTTATCCGATTGAGATCAAAACTAACAATGAGTAAAGTTCATATGCAAAATTCTAATACTGATTAACACAGCCAAATAACAGAATCATGTATAATTCAGTAAGAATGACTTTTATCGATAGTGTATCAATAACGACATCAGGAATGGATTCATGAAGTAACATTCAAACAAGCATATTGTTTTTACTGCCACAAGGAATATTATGTATCAATGTTCTTATCATCCTCATACGTACTAACCAGCTTCTATATGAAAATATGTTCCACGGCAAATGAATCAAACCGTCGACTGGTCATAGAAAATAAAGCCATGAGATTGAATGCGTAGAGCTATTAGAAAGAAAAGACTTTGTGACTACTAATCAACAAACCAGTCAAGAACTCTCATGAAACACCCTCGATGGAACGGCGAACCTAGCGGAGAAGGAAAGTGATGAGTTTTCAAGGTTCACAGTCGATCCTCCGTGATCAAAATTCTGAGAGTAAGAGTGTGGATCGTACGGAACGAGGGCAGCTACATGGTGAGACGATGAACAATCGAAGAATCTCTTTCTCTTCTCTCTCTTCATCTTTGTCCACCACGATAACCAGGCCTTTGGCGAGGAACGAGTTAGCAATGCACTGCTCGTGTTGAGCTCAGCTTTACCACGAAAGCAAGACATGATCATGTGTCTTTTGTTGGTTTGCTAGGTAAAGATATGTTGAATTTGGTTATTACTATCTTTCGGGTTTTATATGCAGTAGATGAAGACGATTATAATTTCACTCTCGAAAGGTCCAACAATTTCGAACATCTCTTTTCATCCGTCAGCACTAATGTTGTCTTGCTGTCCTGTCATCTAGTTATTCAAGTATTTATTATTTTGAGCAAAATGCAGGGAAGTTTGATATAATGGACATTTAAAATCGCCAGCTGGTGAAAAGAAATAAAAATTTACCAATAATACAGGCCTAACACATATTGCCAACAATAAACTTGGTTACCTCTAACTTCAACTCACCGTGCCTATTTAAGTTGAGCTTGAGCCTATTATCAGTTATTATGCACATTTATTTGACTACTAGCGTATAGTTGATGGATAATATGTTGAGGTAAGCCAGACCCAGCCCCCAAGCAGTTAGCTATCTAAGGAATTGCTTGAGGGCTTCATTTTATTTTTCTTGAAAAATAAGCCAAAATATAAAAAGTGATAATGTCTCACGTAGGCATCATTAAAATTGAAAAACACACTTTAAAATTGATCTTAGCCAGAAGTGTTAGTAACAGCATTCACATTTGTTAGGATCTAGTCGATGATTTTAAACTCAGAATGTGTGCAATTGTCATACGATATCTCTTAGAACAAGCGCTCAACAAAAGGGGTGTATAAATCTCTATATATTTGCATACATTTTATTCGACGTACAAGTCTAGTCCATGGTTGATATGGAAATTTTCCAAGAATGAATGCATTTGATTCTCGAAGAGGCATGCATGTTCTAGAACTCGAATCGTGACCAGCAAAGACGTCAAAAATACTTGTGCCAAAAAATAATAAGCTACTATAAAATTTTAATATTTTTTGTAAAATTCTCTAAATGTTTTGCATACACTAATAAAGTTTCTGCTGTAAGCGGGCGTTTTGCAACTGGTTAGACCTTGACCGCTGAGATCAAGTTTTATAAGAAGTTGGAGGAGTAGTTTCATACATCTTTATACATGATGGAACCCGATGACGTGGTTGATCCACGTAATATCGAAAAAGAGATTGTTATCGAGTTAAATCAACCCGATATGATGATTATTATACTCCGCCCGGAGTCACATAGAAGACAGTACTCCAGTGGATCGATCGCGCCTCATGAGCGAGTCTGGGCGGCTGACCGCTCCTCCAACCGCTCAACAGGAGCAGACCATGCCAACGAGGATGTGCTCAAGTCCGCGCCTCAAGGGCGGCCACACCACCAAGGTTGTGTCTTAGGGGCCAACCATACCATCAAGGCCACACCTCAAAGGCCGGTCACACCACCAAGGTTGTGTCTCAAGGGCCGGCCACCCAATCGAGGTCACGTCTCGGGGGGCGGCCACGAGACATCCAAAAAATTCTATATGTAAATGGAGGGTTCAACACTTACACCAGAGACCATATTTCGAAGAGAGAAACCACATTTCTTAAAGAAACCCAAATACTAAATGGAGAAATAGCTAGAAGACAGATCTCGAACTCGTTCCCGACACGTCAAGACTACTCGTTGAGAATTCCTAGCCACACTTTCGGACTCCCTCCCATCCGGTTGTTCATACACCAATCTTGGTGTTGTAAGGGATTCCAAGGCTTCACAAAACATCCACGAGGCTCACTAGTGCTTAGCTGCCCAAAATTTCATCATACATAAACAACTCCATTGAACTACGTCATGACCTGATCACAATCCTCATTGGTATGTAGGCAACTGAAAGAGCGCAGCCACTAATCTCAATAACCACCACATTACCTTAGTCCACCTTGAGTGCAATTCAATGCTCGAGCTCGACAATGGCTTGTCATAAATGAATCTATAATCCAGTCTTTGCACCCTCGACATAGGTACTACCACCTGGACTCACCTTGGGTCAAATTTCCTATTTATGGTTGACATTGTTACAAATCCAATCATTTACATTTATAATTTAAGATGAGAAAGAATTACCCATTGATAAAGGGCTGTTAAGTCTGTCTATTTCATGAACACTTATTTCTTTTCTTATAAATTTCGGGCGGCATGATCTCTTATTCGATCCAGTTATTGTATTCCCGCTTGTGCCTACAATTGCGAAATGCGATGTTGACTCCCCACAAGGGTAGAATTCCTATCAAACCTTTCATCCTGACTTCATCCCACATAATCGTTATCCAATTTTGAGCGACGACATTTTCGCGCTAGAATGAGAGGCTTCAACCAAGAACTCTAATCCACAATCCATACGATCGACATGGGTAGAATCTCCGCGATCTCTGCATCCTTAAGCAACAATGGGAAAACTAGCACCGTCCCATGCACCAAATCCGAGCAGGTGGTTCAACCTACAATCTCTGCAATTTTGCGCAAAAAGTAGATGGTGGTCAGCATCTGGGGGCCTTTGATATTCCCAAAGGTTTATACAACCATTTGAGCGGTCCGACAACAATCACTGAGGAGACTAACCAAGTTCTCAACGAGCTCTTGGAGAGACCAAGAGTTAAAAAAAACCTTGATTGCTGACCTCCTGGGATACGACACGAAATTAGGCAACCTCGAAGATTTTGATCACGACTATGTGGGGGAAACCAAGAAACCAAATTCACCAGGTCCAATACCTCCTTTATCATTGGACGAGGACTCTCGAGTAACTCGAAAAGAGGAAGGTTCGCTCATCCACACACTTGCGCTCTTACCTACAGGTTCATCTGAACGCCTAAATAAGTGGCAGTGCAAACAACCATACGACTCATTTGTCCAACATTGATTTGCAAACTCGTATAGACAGTGTAGACGCCCGGAAGGACGATGATGCCAACAGCTGGAGGGTCCACTCACGGGATAAATTCAGGGGCCGCGTCAGCCACTATAGTGGTGACTTGCGAGTACGACTCGATACCTATAAAGGGGCACGTAGGACTGATCTCGGACATAAGTTAGAGTCTAAGAGACGATAGCCAAGTCCGGCTGGGAAAACATCCTCTGGTATACGTCATCTAACAAGCGTCATATGAGCACCAATAATTCATGTTGGGATGTACTGGCCGGATCTTTTGCTGATGGCGTGGATATGGCTGAAATCATCCAGAATCTCGAGAACTATATTCTAGATATCAAAGAGTTGATAAGGAGCCAAAATAAATTAGTTCGGGCCAATGGAAGGTTGCCCCTTCAATGCGCAAATCATAGCACAACGATATGAGGAGAACTTCAAGCTGCCTAATCTACCCTTCTACGACGGCAAGACTAATCCGGCATACCACGTCCATCATTTTGAACTTGGATGACAATGCAAGGTCAGTGTGAGGCAATCTTGTGTCAATCATTCTGCCTTACTCTAATAGGCATGTGATTCGAGTGGTATCAGAGCAGAAAGGTGAGGAGTATCGGCTCTTCGCATCCCTCAAAGATGTTTTTTCTAACCCGCTTTGCCACGATCACAAAGTAGAAAAGTCCAAGATGTACCTTTTTTCCATCTAGAAAAGGGAAGGTGAGTCACTGCGTCAATACTTGTGCATTTCACAAAGGACTCCAACATGGTAGATACTTTAAAGACAATGATGTCATCACGATTTGGAAATGAACCTGCTTTGGAAACACCTCAAGCAACGAACGTGGAACGCCCATCATGGATAGCATCACACTACTACAAAAACGACGTTTAGAAGTGACAGGGACTTCTAGAAGTGACTACTCACTTCTAATTAGAAGTGAAAATATACCTTTAGAAGCGACTAGTCTTTTCTAACGTTAACAGCCAGGTTTTCCCAAAAAATGAAATTTTTGACTTTTAAAAGCGACTAGTCGCTTCTAAAGGTCTGAGGTAACATATTAGAAGCGATTAGTCGGTTCTAAAGACCAAAATCTTTGACTCGCTTTATTTCGAGAACTTTTTCAGTATATTGAAGCATTAGAAGCGGCTAGTCGTTTCTAATGCCCAAATTATTTAGCTCGAACTTTTCTCTGCCAAAATTTCACTAAGAATAGAAATTGGGTATTAGAAGCGACTAGTCGCTTCTAATGCCCAAATTATTTTGCTCAAATTTTTTCTACCAAAACTAAGTATAGAAATTGGGAAATTATAAGCGATTAGTTGCCTCTAAATCTTGCTTCTAATGCCCAAAATTTTGGCTCCAAAAGTCTTCCGCAAAAAATTAACTTCTTGAGACATTAGAAGCGGCAGTGTTGCTTCTAATGCCCCTACTTACCTAAACTTCGTCATTTTTGTTGTATGACATTAGAAGCGACTAATCGCTTCTAATGTGGTTTCTAATGTCCCTAGGCCATTCAAACTCCCGAACATCCTCCTTTGTTTCCCATTTCTCTTCTCCCCTTTCGAATATTTCTCTATTCTCCCCTCTGACAACCTCTGACCTGCCCAGCCACAATTCCGATAGTCGCTTCCTTCCCTGCCAGCCTTCGCGCCTCCTCTAGCCCGTCGTCGTCCGTGCATCCTTCCCCCCCCCCCCTTCCCCCCCGCTGGCATCCACGTCTCCTTCGGCCTCTGCGTCTCCGCCGGCCCTTCACGCCTCCTCTCATGCCACTTACTCAAACCCTCCATGCAGGCTTCGGCATTTCAGTCTTATATGCCTCCTCCAACCCTCTGCTCTCTCCCTCCCACTGGCCTTCTGCGCCTCCTCCGGCCGAGTCTCTTCCTCTCTCCGGCCAAGTGTCTCCCTTGTCGCAGCTTCTCCTCCTTCCGGTCGGGTCTACTCTTGCGTGGCCTCGAAGAACTTTGTCTTGCCAACAAAAGGTTATCTATCTCTAACTCATTCTTATGTTGCGATCGAAAAACATAAGTTTTTTGGCTCCTCCGCTTGGGAATTTTGTTGTCTCATGTTCACATCTTCGCAGCCCCCGTTGACAGACCCGTTCCTACATCTTTCGCTGATCTTTGCACAGTTCCGAACTCAGCACACAGCTTCATCTCTCATCGTCACTGCCTCTCAGTAACTTTCTCTTTTTGTTTGGTTTATATGTAAGTTATGTTAATTTGGATAATTTTTATAATTCAGTTTGTTTTAATTTGGTTTTAAAAAAAATTAGTTGGTTGGCGACTCGGGTTGGTTGCAGCGTCATATCAATCTTCTTGGTCGCAACATAAACTGGTAAGTTTTTAAATTTTTGTAGTTAATTTGGTTTGGTTTAGATTTTTTGTTATAGGTTGGTTTAAATGTTAATTAGTTTTTAAATTTTCAATTTATCGGTTTTGAATTTTTTTTAATGTCTCGCAGCCTATCTCGCCGTTCGTTTTGCAGCCCGTCTCTCTGCTTGTTTCACAACCCGTCTCCCATTGTTTCCCAGCCGCGGCTCACAGCAAAGGTTAAATTTTTATTGTTTTTATTTTACTTAGTTGACTTAAATATTTAGGTAACTTGTGAATAACTTCACAAAATTCTTAGATTATGAATATGCAAATTATCTTAAGTGAATAACTAAATTAAGTTGTTAAATTGTATCTGCAATTGTTAATAACTTATTTCAAATATTACTAGTAACTTAGATAATATGTTAATTTTGGTATGTAATTTAAACCATTTATTATAATAAGTTAACAAATTAGTTAATTTGATATATTTGATATGTAATTTAGTTTGAATTTAGGTATGATTAGTAAATTTAGTAACTTAGTAATTTTGAATACGTTATTTAGTTTGTTTTACTTAGTTTTGATATTTAATGATCAATATGATAGTTCTGACTGTTGTATATATATCGTTTATAAATTTCAGGTTTTTGGTTTGTTAGTATTTTAGGGGAAACTCTGCCCAAATTTTTGTAAATTTTTAAGAAATTAGTTCATCAAAATAATAATTTATTCTCTATTTATTCATCTAAATCCGAAAATAGTACGGTATTAAATCATCCAACTATTAAGTATATCTTCCAATAGTTCACAATCTCACAAATTTCATAATTGCAACATGCAACGACGTGTCAAATCCAAGTAGAGATTGGTTAACTCAGAACAATCGAATTAGTCTTCAATTCGAAATGCACGTGAACCAGTTTATTCGAGTTGCACGATTTCAAAAGAACAACGAGCACAAAGTTAAATGCCCTTATCATAATTGCAATAATGCATCAAACAACAAATAGGAGTTCTTTGAGCGCATCTCATGGTCAAAGAATTTACTACGTATTACACTCGGTGCTATCATCACGGCGAGTCATGTGAAGAAATTGTGCCTGTATCATAAATTTTAAATGATTCAAAAGACCAAAACGATTTTGGTGGAATCCACGACTCACTCGAAAATATCAGGAATGATCATGACAATTTTAATGATCCAAATGCACAAGATGTGGCTGACAAAGAGTAGATCGTGGATCTATTTGCCAAGTTGAATGCAGAGTTGTATCTCGGTTGTAAGGAGTTTTTGTCATTATCTTTCTTGGTTCAATTAATGCACATCAAAGTGACACACCATTGGAAGAACAAGTTATTTACAGAACTTCTACAACTCTTGAAAAAGTCTCATCCTGTTCGAAATAAAATTCCAAAAAAACATTACGAGGCAACGTCAAAGTTGAAGCGATTTTTCATGGGCTACGAGATGATTGTATCATGTTTTGGAAGGATTTGAAAGGTGCAGATATTCTTTCGGTGTGTAACGAAAGTTTTACGGTACTTTCCTGTGAAGAATCGTCTCAAGCGGTTGTACGCATCTCGAAACAAAAATGTTGAAATGCAGTGGCACGCGAAAGAAGTTTGATTGAAGAAGGTGTTATACGTCATCCTGCTGACGAGAAAGCATGGAAGAAGGAATGTACGACACGGACTTGTTGCATATGGTTTCAATTCGTTCACGAAAATCAGCTTATCGTATAGCATGTAACCAATGTTGTTGACGGCGAACAATTTACAACCGTGGTTAAGCATGAAATCCAAGTACTTGATGTTGACGCTGTTTATTCCTGGTACGAAATCTCCTGGGAAAGATATTGATCTGTTCTTGCAACCGCTCATTGAAGAATTGAAGAGTTGTGGGAATTGGGAGTTTGAGTGCGAGATGGATCTGACCATAATCATGTTTTCCTTTTGCAGGCAGCACTTTTTTGAACAATAAGCGATTTTCAGCTCGTGGCAGTTTATTTGGGTGGAGTGGTCAAGGGTACCTTGTGTGCCTAACGTGCACTAAAGAAACTCCATCATTGTCCGTTAGAAACAGAGTCGTGTATTGACGATCATCAAGATACTTGCCTGATTCTTACCGAATGCAAAGGTTATTGGTAGTTGGTATTGGTCCTTATGTTCCGAAACAAATCCAAGAGACAATTGCAGAACTTGGAATCTTTTTTGTGCTCATTTTTTATAGAACGTTACAAGTGGAAGATCTTGAGAAAGCCCAACACTCCATCATTGAGATATTTTATAAGATGGAAATTAATTTTCCGTCTGCTTTCTTTACGATCATGGTTCATGCCATCATTCATCTACCTGAGGACGCTCTCGAAGGTGTTCCGCTGCATATGAGATGGGTGTATCCATTTGAAAGATATCTCAAAACACTTAAGTATTTCATTCAAAACAAAGCAATCTATAGCTGAGCTTACGTTGTGGAATAAGTTTTGGCATTTGTTGCAAGGTACTTTGAAGATGCCTCGATCGATGTCGTTCAGTCTCGCGAGCTCTCTATTTTACAATCCGAGAAGTGTATGCCTTATGAGAAGATGAGTCCGACCCGGTTGGACGACAAGTCGAGAAAGATGGCAGAGTGGAACATCTTGACAAGTCGAGAGATGACGTGAGTCTTTTTAATCGCTTCCATATAAAGTCATAATTTTTTTTAGTTCTCTAACTTCTCGATTCAATAATGTATAAACAATGCACATTGGAATCTCATGGTATCTGAACGTCGCAATGATGTTGATGAAGCGCATTGAAAAGAATTCAAAGTTTTGTTCGCTAAACACGTTTACGACCAAAAAGTTGGTGGAGTCGATGTGTCTGACGAGTTGTATGCATTGTAGGTCAAACCCTTTCAAAATAGTCACAATTATCCGAGGTTTGTGGTGAACAGCGACAAGTTTATCACTTCCCCTCACGATGAGATGCGTACTAATCAAAATAGTGATGTTTGTGTACTTGTGGACAACTACACACTCTACGGAAGGATGGACGATGTTATGGTGCTGAACTATCGACATGGTTGCGGAGTCGTACAATTCTGGTGTCGTTGGTATGGTGACAAGCACGATGCACGTAGACGCTTTTGAAAGGATAATATATGTGGAACAAAGAGTGCTTACATGGCAAAAGATTGGTTCTCATACGAACTATTTATACTCTGTACTCAAGCCAAACAACTTTTTTACTTTTTCGATCCTCGAAATCTCGTAAAAGGGGAATAAGATGTCATCGAAGATTGTAATTGCCGATTCGTATGGTATTTTCCTGACATTGATGTTTCATCATCGGCAGTAGTTCCGTTGTCCGTACGACATAGTGACTTCGATCGTTTGTCTCATCTTCACGAGAATTGTGAACTAACTCTTGTGGATGATGCTACCGAAGATGAGCTTATCAATGACTTCATAGACTACAATGATCATGACAATGACTTTGATCATTTTCTTGGAGATACTGTTTACGATGATCTTGAAATAGATCAAATTGACTCTTTAAATGACGGTGATGAAGATTGAGTAATTTTTTTAACAACATTTAGTGTATAGTATAAACTAAATTTAATGTATTTCATAAACTAAAATTCTAAATTATCTTTTATGCTTTGTAGTATGTCGACTAACGACGATTAGCCTCGAATGCCTTCGTCTAGACGAGGTTTGACCATGGGTCAAAGTTCACAAAAGGCTAGAAGAGGGAAGAAAGTGAAGACTTTCTTCGACCCCGTCCGCCTTAAACTTTATCCACCTTTGAGTAGAGGTGAACGAGAGAGTGTTAAAAAAGGTAAGTGCGTTGACACATTCACCAATAGCCTTGGAGTTTTTGTGCAAGAGCACATCCCTCCAACGACACCCAACTGGAATAGCGCCCCGCCGCAACAACAAGCGGCGATTTTGTCGGGTATGTACGCATAGTATGACTTTGTGTACGAGGACGAGTCGGGAGACCTTGTTCCGGTGGGGTGCTACTCGAGTCTTATCGAGAAGACCATTATCCGCGACGTGAAGAAGTGTTTGCATGCAGTTGGAGTTATCGGATCGAGTGCAGCGGATATCGGGAGGAGGCGCTCGAGAAAACGCCTAAGGGCTTGTCGCAGCAACAGTGGTCTAAGTCACTAGATTGGATGGACTCGAAGGCATTTCAGGTATAAATTAAATCAAACGTTTAATCAATCGTTTTATTCTTACAAAAAATTTGCTTACTCTAACCAATGTTGTTTTCTAGAAAATGTCCAAACGAAAAAAAGAGAATCAAAAGAAGACGACCACGAAGAGCCGGCAAGGCTGGATCTTATTTGTCGACTATCGTCACAGTCACGTACGTATATTTTTATCCAATTACAAATTAATTGTAAATAAATTACATAAGTTATATATTATAGTCATAATATGTTAAATGCATAGGGTAGGAGAAAGCGGACACATGCTAGGGCTGCTCGGTGCGTGGAAGAGGATGCATACGACTCCTGATGGTCAGTGGACTATGATTACTGTTGGATAGTATCATGTAAGTATAATATTATTCTGTATTTCCATTATAATTATTGTTATTAATAAATAATTTAATTTTTATTTTGTATGCAGCCTCGGATAGTAGCTCGGCTCGGTGATCCACAAGAGCAAGCTCGGGTGTCGGGACGTGAGGTGGACATGGATCATTTGGAGGAGGTGCTATGACCAAAGTCCTAGGGATGCGACATGACTGGGCTACAGGAATTGGGCCACTCATTTTGCCCTCGGACATGCTTGAAGCCAAGACCCACGACGACTCATCACCTTCTGTAGGGAACGCGAATTCGAAGTAGTTGTCTGACATGGAAGAGAAGTTGGCTGCTCTGTTGGCAGAGATTCTCACAAGAAGATTGTTTATTTACATATTGATGTACTATATAAATCTTTATAAAGTCCTTATTGTAATTTGCTGATTAAATTAATAAAAGTTGAAACGTTCATTCATTCCTTTTTAGTTTGATTGAAGATTTATGATATTCAATAGTCTTATAGTTCGTAATCAAACCTAACAATGTATGAAGATACAAATGTAGATTTGCGCGAACAAACTCTTCATGGTTTGACTAAAACGATATATTCACAATCTAAAGATCAACGGACTATTGATGCCAGTATGATTGTTGGAAGAATCAATGATGTCTGGTTACGAGGCATAGAGAGTTAGGAACTATATATATCTTCCAGTGTATCTTTCGAAGATACTGAATTGACCAGTGCACCTTTAGAGACAATAGAAGAACAAACTATTTAACATCTTCTATCTCAAGGTCACTATGTATGAATCGCATCATGCTTACTTAAATCCTGAAATGAGACATGTCATTTCATAGCATTAATACTCTAATTTGAGAAAGCCAAATTCTAGGTCCATTGCGTGATCTAGACAAGGCCTATTGGTGAGATATTAAGTTATGAAGATGTCATGAACCAACTTTGTGAAGTTCTCATAGATATGGAATTCATGTACAAGATGGCTGAGATGCAATATATATCACTTCATCCTTTATTACTTGGATTGTGAATAAATGAACTACGCAGTATCCAAATTTAAGTAGCGACTTTATTTGGATGAAACAATGTGACTTGTTAGCTCCTCGTCAATACATTGTTTCTCACTTATTCACAAGTACTAAAGGAGTTGAGGAAATAACAACTAGAAGGGTAAAATGGTAATTTTATAAATCTCAACTAGTTGATGATATTCATGAAGGGTAAACATAGATAACATTCAATGGATCCGCTCAATATAATTAAGTTGAGTTTGAGTAGAAAATAAATTCATTTCAACCGAGAGATTCTCAGTGTCAACTCTTTAGTGGAGTCAGTTGACATTAAGCTAATACTCGGAAAAGGTTTGGGAACTTTTTAGTCCGAGTATAGAAGCTCAAGCTTTGTTCATTTGGATCCATAAGGTCACTATTACAGGTCATTAGAGTAGGAATGTTAAACTTGAAGCTAAGTCAAAATAAGTTCAAATGTTGAACTAGACTTTTTCTCGTAAAATGTCTGAAGGGTATTTTTTTCCACATGGACATAAAACGATGTGAATTTCAAAATAGGATTTTGAATATTTTCATATGATGAAAATATAAATCACTTTCTAAAGCCGAAAAGTCGTTTAAGGCATTATGAAATTAATTTCGTTACTTGTGCAATTATAATTCTACAATGGGTATTTTAAGAATTGTCTTAATAGAAATACGGAAGCATCTAGATGCCCCTCCCCTAGGTAGAAGTTCGGCCAAGTACTAGCATCGAGAGGAGAGTTTTATTTCCCTTTTCTTATAAGGATAATTACCCAAAAGAAAAAGGGAAATGAATTTCCTGGAGAAGGAAACAAATGTGCTAAGTGAGGAAACAAATTTCTTCACTAATGCCTTGTGTATGGCCGGCCAAAATAAGAGGAAAAGGGGAAGGGAAAATCAAATATTGTGTTATGAATACATTATTCTTTCTTGAATGAATAATCGACCTTTAAGATTTTTCCTTCTCCTATAAATAGAGCCTCACATAGAGATGTGAAGTTTAAACTTTTGCCTTGTTCTCTCTTGCTCTTGGCCAAACCCTCTCCCTCTCCCTCTCTCAAAATACTCTTTTTATTTTGCACCTAGATTCACACTTGATCTAGAGAATTAGCTTATGATCCAAGAATTGTTCTTGGTTCATATTGTTTAATTGTGCTCACACACAAATCCTTTTAAACCTCTATAGACTCTTGAAATAGAAACCTTAGGTTTCTCGAGTTCACGTTTTAGGTGTGAAAGTGACGAGCGAGCCAAGGAAGAAGATCCACCTTTCTCAAGACGCTTCAAGATCAAGCTACAAGAAAGGTTCGTATTTAAGTAGGCTTAATAATGCTTTTAATTTATAACATGTATATATGCTCTTTATCTAGGTTAGTAAAAAATGTTTTACTTCTAAAAGAAATTTTATATTCCGCCATTAATATGATTAATGATAAGTTTTTTTAACCCTAGACCTATTCCAACATGCTCTCCAAGGAGCTGTGCTCTGCATCGCTGCTGGATTGAGCCAGAACCCGAGCATAAATGTGGAGTGTTTCAAGCAACTTTGAGCCAGTACATGTCCCGATTTGGACCCTCGGGCGCTTCAAGTTCGCAGCATAAACCAGACTAGCCTTTGCCTCCCACTGACACCAAGCCAGATGCGCCTCCTCACGGACCCCCCCGAAAGACGCGGAGGACGAGGACAAGGATGCAACAGAAGAAGATTGTAGTTTCTTTCCTTTTTTAGACTTTATGGATTATTTTTAGTTTATGCGAATTTATGTTTATGAATTATCGACTTATCGATTCATGTTTATTAACTTATCTACTTGCGTTTATGTTTAACTTGTCAACTTTATATATATTTAGTTTATCTTTTTTTAGATTCAATTAGTATATTTAATTATAATTAAATTTAATTATATTAATAATAAATTTTAATTAATTAAGAATATTAAATTCTTAAAAACAAAATTTTAAGATTTGGAAGTGACAATGTCTCTTCTAATACCGCTTCTAAAATTTGATGAGTTACCATTAGAAGCTACATTGTCGCTTCTAATGCCATGTCAAAAAAATTTCGAGACCTTTTAGAAGCGACTAGTAGCGTCTAATGTCGCTTCTAAAAATATGGCAAATAACTATTAGAAGCGACAATGTCGCTTCTAAAGGTTACTCGCCAAATTTTCCAACCCTTTTTTTGGACTGTTAGAAGCGCTTGTAGGAACAACATTTGTCGTCTGTAAAGGTCATTTATAAGCGATTTTTTGGCCTTTAGAAGTGACCTTTTTGGCCTAGTGTCATGAGATACTCCTCATAAACCCCCGATAAAATTTTCAATGAGCATGATTTTTCCCTCTATCAGGAGAAAATTGTGGCCCCACCACCAATGTAGGAAGACGGACTCGAGGGGGATTAAAAAAATATTGCAAATTTACCAAAGGTTACGAACACTTGACCTCCCACTGCTTCTACCTCAAAGGGGAGATCAAATCCTTAATCCGAGATGGAAAGCTCAAAGAGTTTTTCATAGAGACGATCTGGGCCACTAAGCCTCAGGTCGGTCACACCTAATCACAAGACAACACAAAATTGCTCGACCTAATGCGAGTCAGGTACATCCAAAGATACGGAGCTCTAGAGTAAGAAATATCAGAGAGGTCTCTCTCAAACACATATGTGTAGCATACGTGTGCTGGAATAGGTCTATGGTTAAGAAAAAATATCATTAATCATATTAATGGCGGAATATAAAATTTATTTACAAGTACAACAATTTTACTATCTTAGGCAAAGTGCATGAACATGTATAAATTTAAAAAACACTATTTAAAGTGATTGAGTGCAAACCTTTCTTGTGCCTTGATTTGGAGGAGTCTTGAGAAAGGTTGACCTTCTCGTATGGCTCGATTCCTACAAACCTAAACGTGAACTCGAGTAACCTAAGATTTCTATTACATGAGTCTTTAGATGTTTAGAAAGATTTGTGTGTGGGCACAATTAAACACAATAGCTCAAGAACAAGTCTTTGAGCTAGAGAGCTAATTAAGCCTAAGTCTAATGAGGACTTAAATGCTAAAATAAAAAGGGACTTTCTAGAGAGAGAGAGAGAGAGAGGGGGTCGGCCAAAAAGAGAGAGACAAGAGCAAGAATGCTTATTTTCACATCTCTATGTGAGGCTCTATTTATAGGAGACGAGAAATCAAGAAAGGGTAATAACCCTTTTCAATTGTGCATTCATTCCACAATATTGGATTTTCTCTCCTCTTCCCCCTTGTACATGGCCGGCAACCAAATGCATTAGTGAGGTACATTTGTTTCCTCACTTAAAATATTTATTTCCTTCTCAATGAAATTCATTTCCTCTTTTCCTTTTGGGTAATTATCTTTATAATTAAAGGTAAATAATTCTCTCCCCCTTGATGTATCTTGGACGAACTCTACACTTCGGAAGGGCATCTAGATGCTTCCTTATTTTTTTAAGATAATTCGGGAAGGGTAAACATAAATAACATTCACTGGATCCACTCAATATAATTAAGTTGAATTTGAGTAGAAAATAAATTCATTTGAACCGAGAGATTCTCAGTGTCAACACTTAAGCTAATACTCAGAAAAGATTTATGAACTTTTGAGTCCGAGTATAGTAGCTCAAGATTTGTTCATTTGGATCCATAAGGTCACTATTACAGGTCGATAGAGTAGGATTGTTAAACTAGAAGTTAAGTCAAAATAAGTTCAAGTGTTGAACTAGACATTTTCTCAGAAAATATCTAAAGGGTATTTTTGTCCACATGGACATAAAATGATGTGAATGTCAGAATAATATTTTGAATATTTTCATATGAAGGAAATATAAATTAATTTCTAAATCCAAGAAGTCGTTTGAGGCATTATGAAATTATTTTCATTATTTGTGCAATATTAATTCTACAATGGGTATTTTAGGAATTGTTTTAAAAGAAATAAGGAAGTATCTAGATGCCCTTCGCTAGTGTAGAGTTCGGCCAAGATACATCAAGGTGGAGAGAATTATTTGCCTTTAATTATAAAGATAATTACCCAAAAGAAAAAGAGGAAATGAATTTTCTTGAGAAGGAAAAAAATATGCTAAGTGAGGAAATAAATTTCACTCACTAAAGCATTAGATGGCCTTCCATTTACAAGGGGGAAGAGGAGAGAAAATCAAACATTTTTTCATGAATACACAATTGAAAAGTGTTATTACCCTTTCTTTCTTTTTCTTCTCCTATAAATAGAGTCTCACATAGAGATGTGAAAATAAGCATTCTTGCTCTTGTGCTCTCTCTCTTGGCCGACCCCTTCTCTCTCTCTCTCTAGAAAATTTCTTTTTATTTTGACACCTAAATCCTCATTAGACTTAGGCTAAATTAGTTGTTTAGCTCATAGACTTGTTTTTGAGTTATTGTGTTTCACTGTGCCCACACACAAATCCTTCTAAACCGCTAAAGACTCATGTAATAGAAACCTTAGGTTTCTTGAATTCACGTTTAGGTGTGAAGGTAACGAGTAAGATACCATCTACCTTTTCTCAAGACTCTTCCAAGACCAAGCTACAAGAAAGATTAGCTTTCAAGTAATTTTAAATAATGTTGTTAATATATACATGTTCATGCACTTTTCCTAGGTTAGTAAAAATTATTTTACTTGTAAAAAAAAATTATATTCCGCCAATAATGTGTTAATGATGAATTTTTCTTAACCTAAGACCTATTTCAACAGTTCGCACTCTTGAGGCGTTATCACCTGAAACTCAATCCGAACAAGCGTGCATTTGGGGTTAATTCAAAAAATTTATTGAATACATCGTTAGTCGGCAAGGGATTGAGCCAAACCTAGAAAATAAAGACCCTCCTTGATATGAGATCCTTTCAAAGAGTAAATATGGTATATAGCTTAGTTTGGCAGTCGCTACGTTGGCAAGGTTCACGTCCAAATTGACGAAAAAATATTTGTCGTTCTTCAAATCTTTAAAGAAGACTGACGGCTTTGAATGGACCAAATAATGTGAGAAGGCGTTCCATGAGCTAAAGTCATACTTCAACTCTCCTCCATTCATGTCAAAGCCAGTTGACGATGAAACACTTTGACTTTACCTCGCGGTTTTTTAGAGGGTCGTCTGAGCGGTCATAAGAGAATAGGAAAAGATGTAGCGCCCAATATACTACATGAGCAAGATAATGTTGGACACTGAGACTCAATACTCGGATATAGAGAGGCTAACCTTAGCCTCGGTGATGGCCATGAAGAAGTTGTGACCGTTCTTTCAATCACACCCTATTATGGTTCGAACAACTTTCCCCATCAAAAATCCATACATAATAATATCACCTCCTATATGGCCATTTCGACACACGAATTAAGAAAATATGGGATAAAGTTCCACCCGAGAACTGCTATCAAAGGTCAAGCTCTAGTTGACATTGTAGCGGAGTACGCCAATAGCATGCCACCCGACAAAGGCAAAGATAAGGACCCAAAAACACACGTACACGCTCTCTTGTATGAGATGCTTCTTGGATTAGATCTAGCATTAAGAATAAATTAACAAAACAATCTAGTGACAATATAAAAAATTATTTATATTAGTAAGCCGTTTTTACTAAATCTAGACAAAGTGCATGAACATTTTATTTACGACTATTTATTTATTTACTTGGAACCAAACTTTTTTGAAACTTTATCATTGAGAAGCTTTTTCGAATGGTTGAACCTTCGTCTCCCTCCGATGCTCGCCTCCTTCGTGTCTAGGTCAAACCTGAGCAAGCACAAAAATTTCTACTACTATAGTATTTAGAGGGTTTATAGAATTTAGTGTGTGGGCATTATTAAACACAATGGTTTAAGAACAAATTTTAAAATTAAAGAGCTAATACATAAGCTAGGTCTATTGAGGACCTAGATGCCAAAACCAAAATAATGATAGAGAGAAGAGAGGGAGAGGGTGCACGGATTTTAGGGAGAGAGAGAGTGACTCAATATTTTGCATCATCATGATTCATCATTCACCGGTGAAGTCCAACTGTGACTTCATCAATGATACCATCGTTGTACTTGAAGACTTTTGGAGTGCTTGCGGCCTAACGAGAGTAAAAAGGGCTGCCCCTATCCCGGAACCCCGGTGGCCTCCTCCTCCACCGTATATGGCGGCCATAAGCGTGGATGCACCTATTGGGGGAATCGGAAAGATATGCAACTTTTTGGATGTATTTTTCGGGATTCTCGTGGAATGGTGCTTCTGTCCTATTGTTTTCCTTGTCATCAAAATTTCAGCATGCTCCTTGCAAAAATCATGGCAATTGGACGAGGTTTAGAACAAGGTGCTAGGAGAAACCTTTCACGAATTATTGTCCGATCAGATTGTGACCTTCGGGTCACCTCTATTAAGGCGACGGCCTCTCCGATCGAAGATGGTGCTAATTTTGTCTGACATTACAATCTTAACGTCTCGGTTTTTTGTTGTCAGTTTACATTCATTCCATGGTTATGTTTTAGCCCATAAACTTGCTAAGAGGGCACTTTTATATGTAATGTGGAGCAAGTTTCTCTTTCTCGATTTACAAACGGGGGCTATGGCGGATATGCCTAAAAAAATCTAAAGTCATTAACCTATTCTCTAAAACAAGGAAGCCATTCAGATAACTCCCGACCGCCTTTAATTGATGACCTATACAAGGTCCGATTAACGACGATTATATCTTGTAAATATCAAATAATAAAGAAAAATCGCTATCTCGATAGATTGAACGAAAATTTTCACGTACGAAGATATATGGTGTCACCCCGACCGAAGCTACATGCTTGAGGATTTCTTATATCTCTCTTGTAAGCACAATTCGTAACAAAATTAACTATATGTATACATGCTTACACTGTGTACCAACAGGTTAAAGAATGGGTAAATTGATCTGGTACGTGATCTTACATATGATCACGTATGTATTTAAGTCCTTAAATGTAACTACTTCTAAATAATCATTGATCATAAAGACGAGAGATTACAAGTCGAAAAAAAAACCTTGTACATAGTTACAGATTGAGAATATGTACACCTTAAGCCTTTGGCTATGCAGGCATTTGACACGGAATTATAAACCATCACTGAAATTGGAAAACTTAAATTAGAGAAATATGTTACCAAAAAATTGACCAACAAAGTTATAAAATAGCATTGTTTCAAGATTTAAACAAGATAGTCTTATATCCTTATACTGGAAAAGTATTCACTTTAAAAGTTGGGGATTTTATGTTTTGAATAATTTATTTTTATATAGGTTGTTTCATTTGTTTTAGCGTAAGACTTGTATTTAGACTAATATAACATAGTTTAATAGTTGATATTCGTCGTCAGACGTTCTAATATTCATCTGCAGTTTCTTCTATTTTACATAAAATTTATTAGTTATACAGCCATATTTGAATTTTCACATTATTATATAATTATTTTTGAATAAATATTACATGAATAATCAAGTTCATTTATTTACATGCGTACTCATATACTTTACATTTTTTAATATAAATGAAAAAGTAAATATTTACAAAACGTTTGTTATATAGAAATTTCAATATTATGAAATTTTAGTTATATAGCAATTCCAAACAAAGTAATTGGCTAATTAATTAAATTTTTGTTATAATTATTATTTCACTATTAATATATCTATAAATTATTATATATTAGCCAATACCAACCTTTGAAGTTGGGTGATAGAAAAGGTTGTTTATGTTAGTTGATCTGATTTATGTCCATTCGAGTGGTTTGATTTTTTAAATTATAAATTGGTAATTAAATAGTGGCATTCTCGCAAATCGTTTTTGCTTATTTAGTTAATGGCTATTTTTTTAATATGTACGTAATATTACCTATTTCGCAAACATTAAATTTCTACTTAGCTAGATAGCTTAAGTATCATAAAAAAAAGTTTAAGAAAATAATATAAAAAGTTCAAATGTTGATATAAAATCACCAATAACGGTGACGAAATAGAACCGGGAAAATGCACAGCATCTCACCTGACGATTACAGTTTTGACGGAGAATAGTTTGATTAACTGTGTTTATTGATACCTCACACGACACATTTGCCTGTCCATCACATACATAGCACAAAGTAATTTATATGTTAAGTTAGTTAACTCTCACTTTATGAAATTGTAACACTGCGTACGCATAGACAAAACTCATAATAAAGGCTGTCGTATGTCACCAAACAGAAATACAAATAAGAGTAATGTAGATCAATGTGAATAATATGCACCGCTTACACCAATATCTTACGTGTTTGGTAAATTAAATTTTAGAGAAGTATCTAAATATGTTTTTAGAAGATAATTATAGTATTGAGCTAAAAGGTTATTGCTCAACTCAATAAATAAACGAGAAGATGAGTGTTAACTATGATTATTTAGTGGTAATACTACGCCACTCCAAGTTGGAGGTGCTTGCTTTCAAAAAATATAAACGAAAAGAGAATCCTTATTTTATGGAGAAAATGAACAGTCATTTCATTTTTCAGAGATCCCAATGATAGTCTATTTTCAAACTAACCTCATTTTGTCTCATTTTTTAGCGTAGAAAATATCACACATCATAAATATAAAAAGAAAAGAATGAAAAGGACATAAAATCAGTTATCTCTAGAATAAGGAAAAATTATATGAACACGAAATCTATAAGTTATTTAAATGTTCAAACTTTCTGTTTTACTAATCTTTTGACTAATACTGTATTTTTAATTCTACAATGCAGTTAAAATATCACGTAGTGCTAAAATAATTTAGTTAATATTAGTAGTGGAAGTCTATGTCATGAGGCTAAATGTATAAAAGTATATTTATCAGTATTTATTTAAGTATGTCTGTAATTCGTAAATATGTGTTGAGTATTTAAAATGGTAAGAATAAAAAACAAATATATATATATATATATATATATATATATATATAATTCGTTTTTTGTGATGTAAGCATTTTCTTATTTATCAATATGAGGTACCATTCATCTATAATAACAATAAGAATAAAAAACTAATCGATGGTTGCACCAAACAAGCAATAATTATCACACCTGTATAGGAAACTGGAGAGAAAAGAGACCAAGCCGGCCATTAATCGCCGTAACTGTTTCAAACCGAACTGTACCCTTCGCGAAATCCTCCAGCAACAATACAACGTCGGAGAATAAGCCGACGCCTTCAAGATCCAGCTCTGCGTCCACGTAAGACGATCCCCAGGCTCTCACGTGACCTCCGTCAGACCTAACGTGACCGAGTTTCTTTCCTCTGTACCCGACGACCACATCAAGTGCGGTGTAGTCCATCGAGTAAACGTCGTCATTTCGGACGCGAACAGCCAAGGCCAGGGACACGTCAACCTCCACGTGAGGCCTCGTGCGGACACGCACGCTCTTCACCCTCATCCTCGTGATCTTCAAGTCCGGATCGGACGGCCAGAAAGCGTACGCCGATCCGAGGAGTGCGATGAATCCGACGGCACAGATTGACCAGCGACTTCGGAGTCGGCGAGGGAAATAAAGAGGTAAAACGATGTAGTTGTGGTCGGTGTTCGAGGTTGACATTTCTTTCCCCTTTTTCTATTTCGCTCCTGCGTTAGCGTAAGTGATCTGAGAGCAGTTGGTATTTCTTTGCAAAAGAAAAAACAAATAGTCCTATTTTTTTGTTTCGATGCGCTTAATTATTTGTGTTGGTTTACTAGGAAAGTGTGGTGGGGTACACTTTTACTTTACGTTGTTTATTAATGAATTCCTAGCAAACTTAACGTGTGCAAATGTCTTCCAAATAATAATCACATAAACAAATTATCTGAAATATGTGGAAGGTTTTAATGTTTTCGACTAAATATAGTCCAACTTTTAAGGGTGTTTTGTTCTTTCAAACTAGTCAAAACTATTTTGTATAGAAGACATTCGCCATGTATTAATTAGTATTTGCAAATAGTTTAAAAATTCACATTTGACTTATTTAAGACAAGTTGTTGGATCTGGAAGCTTATCAAAGCCCTTTTGTCAAAGCCCAAACTCAAGCCCACATAGACTACTGGACCCAATGTCGTCTAACTTAAGATGCTTTGTCGTTTTGCCTAAACAACATGCTAACAATCAAGTTAAATCGAAACAATTCATTATAACAACTTGTCTCTCTTGTATCTCTTATACAAAAATAGAAATAGTAGTTGAAGCTCATTCAACATACTTCACCACATGCGCTGTGGCTTCGTCTGCTAGGGCCTCTCTTCATCTTTGTTCTGAGTTTGTTTTGAGAGATCATCTTAATCGTATTTTTTTGTGTAAAACTGGTAAAATAAATCATTTGTGTTAAAAGAAATAATTTATATTGAGATGCGTTGAGAGATTAGTGACATCGAGGGTGTAATCAAGACACATGATGCAAAATCGAACTTCTCACACGGAGCTCAACATGCACGTAGATCTTATGATCAACGAACGAAAAAAATTCAACTTCTGTTACGTCTTGCATTTTAATTTTTTGTTCGGTTGTTATTGATATAATGCGATTTAGTATTCTGGTCATAATCATTTATATAAGCTAAATAATTGGGGTCAAAATACCACATAAATTTTAATTATTTTATAAATTCTAATTTCTTGTTAAAGAATAACTAAATTTAAACAATATCTTTTTGTTTTATAATTTTATTTTGTTCAATTATGGTAACTGATTTCTCAATATTATCTGATTTTCGTGTTAATTTTGGTTATTTTGCATCTCTGATGATAAGGTAGATATTTTGGTTAATTTTCATGTTAACTTTTCTTCATCTTCCTTCGAATGATGTCCAAATTTCAGACCGCTTGATATGAGAAATTAACGTAAATTAATATATGTTGAGCAGTGAAAGTAGACAAAAAATAATAGTTGATATACCAAACAACTCACCAGAAATTATGAGTAGTGAAATTTCAGACCGCCTGATATATAAAATTAACGTAAATTAATGCTCTCTCGAGGGGGAGAGGAATTAACGTAAATAAACGTAAATTAATGTGAGAAATCAATATGAGCAATTAACATAAATAAACACTTGGTGATTAAATACCAAAACCATTTATCTCTCTCTCTCTCTCTCTCTCTCTCTCTCTCTCTCTCTCTCTCTCTCTCTCTCTCTCTCTCTCTCTCTCTCTCTCTCTCTCTCTCCAAACAGTCACAGATTGATATCGATGCCAACATAAAGAATAGACAACAGAAACACTACTGTAGAATCAGAAAATAAAATCCTCTTAACCGGCATCAATGGCGTCGATCTCCATAATCTTCTTGTCCATGTCGACGTCATCGTTGAAGCAGCGAGACTGAAGCCCCTCCTCAAAGTCGACCACACCTCCGCCGCGTGCCCGACGAACTACCTATTGGGATTAGTGCCCACAAAGGAGATATTAGACATTGAGATACTTTGTATTTGATTTTGTTAAAACATTAATAAAGTTAAATATTCATTCTTTATAATTATGTTTGTGATTATATATGAATGATACGCTCTGAAACTGTTATCAATAAAATGGGTGCTAAGTACAGACTTGACAAAATAGCCCCTTGTGACTAGTTTAAACATTTGTTTGCAATCTTAAGATCGGTAGAGCAATCGAATCTAAGTAATGATTGTTTGAACGAATCATGATATCTTATCTTGTGATATAAAGAGTTGTGACTCTGTGTTTCATTCTTTCTATTTCTAGAAGATATTAAATAAGACCAGTGATACTTAGAAGTTCGAGATAAAACCGTTTAACCACTCAAAATTTCAAAATCACATACGAGGGGTACTTTGGTACTTAACTAAATTCTGAAGTGATTACATAATTGATACTACACTTTATGATATTTGATTAGTCAATGGACAATGAGTAATTTATAGTTGCATCTGACCCAACGGTTGGTGTCATAACATTGTCATATTGGGTTATGTGATGCAAAAATATGGAATTCATGTTGAAACAATGCAAATGCATTAGTATCACACCATGCTTTGTTATGAGAGTGTAAATGAATAAACCTGAACAGGTATTCATCGAATAAGAACATTGTTTAATTAAAACATGTGACATGTAAAGACATCTCACTCTATGTTTTTTCTAATTAACAAATAACAAAGGAGTTAGTGGAATAATAACTCAAGGGGTAAAACGGTAATTTTACATTCCTCTTAGTTAATGATACACATGTAGGGTAATATCGTAATGTACTCTGTGGATCGTGTGAAAAATTGTTTTATCACATCAAACATAGAGAGTCTCAGTATTAGTCCTTTCGTGGAATCGACTAATATTAAGAATTAAAAGACGAAAAAAATTTGTGAACTTTTGAGTCCAATCTATATTATAAAGCATCGTTCATATGGTTCCATATGGTCTCAATGATAGACACTAAAAAAGATTAAATGAACAAGAAAATTGATTTACTCATTAAATATAAATTGTGATTTATATCGAGAAATTATTTTCTAAGTAGCTTAATAAATGAGAGTTCTAAATTAATTTAATTTAGAAATAAATAAAAAAGAATTTGGAAATAAAATAAAATGAATTGGCCGAGTATTGGGAGGAGTGTTGGCCGAAATTAAATGATTGAGCAATGGATTTGACCGAGCTTAAGCTCATTTGACTTGCTTATATAAAGGCTTAAGTGAAACCCTAATGACACCCAAACCCTAATTGAAATTCTCGGCCAAACACTCTCTCCCCTCTCTTGTGTGTCTCGACCAAATTCCCTAAGAGAGATCAAAGAGAGAAAATTATTTTCTTCCTTCCATGAGTGATCTCCTTATTCCTGAGTGTTCATAGAAGAACCCACCCTCTCAATCTCAATATATATTTTGTGTATTATTGTTGATTCTTAATTGTGGTGTTTGGGTGAATTGAATTCAGTGAAAATTTTATTTTAAAATCAATTCGAGGTCTTACTCCATTCCGGATTCGACCTAGGCGCATCATGCCCCTGCCGACGATCTCCTAGGCGCACATGCACTCCGATTCGGCGTCCTCCCAGGCGCAAGCCCGTATCCGGCGATCTCCAGAGGTGCAGATCCATAGAGCGCCATCCCGTCCGGCGAAGGCTTCCAGACGCAGGCTCCCTGTCCGGCGTGCCTCCCTATCCGGCGAAATCCATGTCCAGCGTGCCACCTACTCCATCAAAATCTCTGTCCAGCGTGGTGCACCTTGCAGCCTATCCGACGAGCCTCTTTCACACGTTAGACTCGACGAGGCGTTCAGGAGAAAGCTAGCAACCTCTGGATTGTTTACAATTCTAAACAATTTGGATCTGCAAGATAAATATGTTTATAGGTTGCTAAATTGAATCGTTTAATTGTTGACTTGTATGTCTAGAATAAAATGTTTATTGACATATAGTAAATTTTTAATGCGTAGGTTGTTTAAATATAGTTAAAAAAATTCTTAATATATTAGATTTTATTATATAATTTCGCCATATAAGAGATATGTTATGTAATTAATTATTTAATCGTTAAATAAATTTCAATAAATGGTATCAGAGCTAATTAAAGGTATTAAAAATTAGGTTTAATAATTAGTTTTGAAATTTGTTTGACTAGTTGGTGCTGGCGTTTTTGTATGATAAATTGTTGCATTATGTGTTGTGTGTGTGTTTATGTGAATGGATCCTCATTATTAAGGCCCTAGAATATTTCCGGATATCGTCCCAGGTTTATTTTAAATTTTAAATTATTTAAATTTGTGAGCCTCAATTTGCGAGGACAAATTAAATTGTAAATTATTTTTATTGTAATCCGACGATGATAAGACAAGGAGGCAACACCTCGGGCTTGGCCGCACGTTAAAGAACGTGTGGGGGCTAACCTGAGACATCCAATGACGCGTCACGAAACTCCTTGGCCGATCCACTTAGGATATAAATAGTTTATTTTCCTAAGTATTTTTTCTTATGGGTTGTAATTAGAAATGAGCCATTATGTGAGTTAGATATTTTATGTATTAATTTATTTAATCTCATATGAATAATCACCTCACATGTCATATATGATAGAACGCCAATATCATTTTAAAATGAACTTTTCATATAGTTTATAAGTGATAAATAGTTATAACAATTGTAAATTGATTTTAAAAGAATATGATTCTTTGCAAAAACTAAGTGAGAGGGTTGTTTATCGCTGAAGCAACCCAAGGTCCCCGACACGAGTTCAAATTAATAAATCTGTGATGAACTAAGAGTCACACATAGTGACCCTCCCTTCAATGTGAGTACTTTGGAAGCATTTAATTAAATTGATTTTTTGTGAACTAAGTTTTAAAGAGAAACGATGAAACGGGGTCTCCACATAGGTGAACCGTGTTCAAAGTGACTTGATTAAAGACCCACGTGTCGGTTTCACACTTAGACTTATGTTTTAAAGTAATCCTCACATAGAGGCCCTACATTAAAAATAAGTGACCAAACATTTATGGTAATTAGTAAGAACTAAAAGTTTTGATTTCTTGGATGGCTCGAACTAATTTTTTTTATATTTATGTATATAATTCAAAACTATAGCACATACTAAAGTTATTTATTTTTATCTATGTTTTCAGCAAAATGTCTTTTAACCCGCTACAAACGATTATAAGTTCCAACAAAATCGAGGGTGAGAATTACGTTGACTGAAAACGTAACGTCGACATTGTGCTGACAGTGGAGGAAAAGTACAAGTATGTTCTCACGACCTCATGTCCTCCTTCTCTGAGTCCCGACTCGAGTAAGGACGACAAGGACGCCTACGATGCGTGGATGAGGTCTGAAGATATTTCTCGATGCTATATATTGGCATCGATGAACAATGTGTTGCAGCAATCTCATCGAGACATTCCCACTGCATATGAAATCCTGTTCAATCTCCATGAGATGTTTGGATGCCATGGGCATCAGGCAAGGCAGCAAGCTATCCGTAGTTTCATGAACTACATGATGAAGTCGGTAACTCTAGTTCGGGAACACATGCTACTGATCATGGGTCACCTGAACGATATGGAGATCTTTAGTTCTGAGATCGACGGAGAGACCAAGATAGACATGATTGAAAACTCTGACGGAATCCTATGATACCTTCCATCTGCACTTCTCTATAAACAAGCTCAACTACACATTTACTAAGCTCATGAAGGAGTTGCAGACTGCCGAGAGACTTCATAGTAGTGACACATCACAATTTAGTTTGAACCATCCAAGAAGTCACAACTTCTAGTCCTCACTAATTACCATAAATCTTTGGTCACTTATTTTTAACGTAGAGCCTCTATGTGAGGATTATGTTAAAACACAAGCCTAAGTGCATAACCGACACGTGGGTCTTTAATCAAGTCACTTTGAAGATGGTTCACCTATGTGGAGACCCCGCTTCATCGTTTGTCTTTAAGACTTAGTTCTTAACGATTTAACTAACCGAGTGCTTCTGAAGTACTCACATTGAAGTGAGGGCCACTATGGGTGACTCTTAGTTCATCACGCACTTGTTTACTTAAATCTGTGTCGGCGACCTTGGGTTGCTTCAACGATAAGCAACCCTCCCACTTAGTTTTTGCAATGGATTAAATTCATTTAACTGTTTATAATTTTATAACCAATTATAGTATTATAAACTATATGACAATTCATATGAATTTGATGTTGGCGTTCTATCCTATATGACATGTTACGTGCTATGCAATGAGATTAAATTAAATAAAGCATAAATAATTTTAACTCATTGATTGACCTATTTCTAAATACAACTCACACATATTTAAATCCTATTTAATTCTCTATGTATCCGGTCGAGGTACGTCATGACGCGTCATTAATTCGATCGGATTAGTACCCACACGTTTCCAACTCCGATATCCTCCCACTCAAATAGCACACTCACACGTTCAATAACGTGCGGCCAAATTGAGTCTCTTCGTTCCTCGTCTCTACGTCGTCGGGTTACAACAATATAATATTTAACAACTCAAAACTCCTCGAAAATTGAGGCTCACAATTTTAAAGAAAAATAAAATAAACCCGGACGTAACCGGAAACAAATTTCTAAGGCCATATCAATACGGATCCATCCATAAACACATTCACAATTTTTATACACATCACAATGCAATAAAAACAACCATATCATAAAAACACCAACACAACTAGTCAAAACAAATTTTAAAACTAGTTACAACCTAGATTTCAATGCCAATTATAGCTCTGATACCATTTTTTGGAATTTATTAAACAATTTAAACAAAATAATTATATAACATATCAATATATGGCGGAATTATATAATAAGACCTAAACATATTAAAATAATTTTAATATGTTTAACAACCTACGGCATTAAAATCAATTTACAAGTTTAATAAACAATTTATTAAAACGTAAGACACTCAACAATTAAGCACACTAACAACCTACATGAACAATTCATATATTTATTTTATAAGTCCAATTCGTTAAGAAAATACTTACAATTAGGATAATAAATTATCCCGACGTTGCTCGCTAGCGTCGGAAGGCCACAACGAATCCACGTCGAAAACAGGCTCGCCGGATTGCCCAAGGAGCTTCTTCGCCGGACTGGGAAGAATAGGGTCGCCGGACTGGGAGTTCGCCGGACTGGGAGTCTTCTGGAGGCTCACCGGATTGGGCTCGTCGGACAGGACTCGCCGGACAGGGTCTCTGATCTTGGGACCGCCGGACTGGGATGATCTCGCAGGACAGCGTCGGGTCGCCGGACTGGGACTGGTCGCCGGACTGGGATTTCCGCCGGATTGGGACAGGTCGCCGGACAGGACACCCTCGCCGGACTGGACGCTTTCGCCGGACAGGGACGCCTACGCCGGACTGGACGCCTTCGCCGAACAGGGACACCTTCTCCAGACTGGAAGTCCTGGACGACTAGGAGTGATCCGGCCGGGAAGAAAATTTCCAAAAAATTAAAAAAAAAACAATTTTAAAACACTTTTTCATAATATAAAAATGACACCAAACACCACAAGTTAGATACAACGATAATACACAAGGGAATTTAGTGAGATTGAAAGGGTGGGCTTTCAAGAACACTCGGGATTGACAATGAAAACAAGAAAACAATTTTTCCTCTTTTCTTTCTTTTGGGAATTCGGCCGAGAGACTCAAAGAAAGAGAGAAGAGCTTGGCCGAAAATATTAGGGTTAGGGTTTTGGAGTGATTAGGGTTTTGCAGCCTTTTATAAACAGCTTTATAATGGGCTTAAACTGGATCAAACCCATGACCCTACTCACTTAAAATCTCGGCCAAAATACTCTCCCCTACTCATCCAAAATTCATTTAATTCATTCCCAAATACTTTTGATTTATTTCAAAATTAATTTAGAAATCTCATTTTATTTAATGACATCTCATTAAAATAATTTCGTAATTATCAAATAAGTACGAAATAAGAAATAATTTATTTTCTTCTTATATCAAATCGAATTACTCAAGTGCATTATTTTTAACATAATAATACTCTGTAATTCATTGAACAAAATAAATAACTAATTATTTATTAAGTTATATAAAAAATATTTTTCTCGATATAAATCACAATTTATATTCAATGAGTAAGTCAACAATCCTAGTTCATTTAATCTCTTCCAAGTGTCTATCATTGAGACCTTATGGACCCATACGAACAAAGCTTTAGAATAAAGATCGGACACAAAAGTTCACAAACTTTTTCCGTCTTTTAATTCTTAATATTGGTCGATTCCACTAAAGGACCAATATTGACACTCTCTCTAATCGTATGCGTATCACTATATTACCCTTTACGATATTACCCTTCATGTGTATCACTATTTAAGGGGAATGTAAAATTACCGTTTTACCCCTTGAGTTATTATTTCACTAACTCCTTTGTTATTTGTGAATGAAAAAAAACTTAGAGTGAGATGTCTATACATGTCACATGTTTTAATCAAAGAATCCTCTTATTCAATGAATACCTGGCCAAGTTAATTCATTCACACTCTCATAACAAATCATGGTGTGATACTAATGCATTTGCATTTTATTAACATGAATTCCATATCTGTGAATCATATAACCCAACATCATAGCATTATGACACCAATTGTCGGGTCAGATGAAACTAAGATTTAGTCATTGCCCATTGACAAATCAAATGTCATAAAGTGCATTGTCAATCGTACATCAACTTCAGGATTAAGGTAAGTATCACAATACCCCACGTATGTGATCTTGAAGCATCAAGTGTTTAAAAGGTTTTATCTCGAGCTTCTAAGTATCATTGTTCTTGTTCAATATCTTCTATAAGATATCAAGGATGAATCATAGAGTCACAACTCTATATATCACATGATAAGATATCATGATTCATTCAAACAATCGTTACTTAGACATGATTGCTCTTTCGGTCTTAAGATTGCGAACAAATGGTTTAAACTAGTCATAAGGGGTTATCATGTCAAATCTGTATTTAACACCCTCTTCATTGATGACAGTTTCAGATCGTAGCATTCATACATAAACACAAACTTAATCAAGAATGAATATTTATTAATATTAATGTTTCAGCAAAATATAAATACAAATGTATTTCATTGTCTAATTCCTCTTTTGTGGGCACAAATCCCAACACCTGGGTTTAGATTGTGGGGATTCTAACCATATTGTGTGTAATTTGAACGGTTTCAGGAAAACCACTACTTTAGGTGATGGAGAGTACGGGTTCAACTAGGGTGATGGAACAAAGGTCAAAGCTCAAGTTTGGAGAGAAAACTTTACTACTGAATAATGTTTATTATGTTCCGAATTTTTGCAAGAATTTTATTTCTTTTGGTCGTTTAGAAGAACATGGTTTCATTTTTAAGATCAATAATGGTATTGAGAATTTTATTGATAATTCTTTTATTACTAAAGCTCATCTTGTGGATTCTATTATTATCTATATCCTAATGAGCTGACTATCTTGGATACCGAAGTGAATAAAGATTCACTTGGGAAGCGTAAGACGTTTAATAGTGATGAAATTGACGACACATATCATTGGCACTTACGTCTTGGACATATTGGCCAATATAGGATTAAGAGATTGACAAAGGATGGTCCTTTGAAATCTCTAACCATGGGATCTATTCCACGTGTGAATCCTGTCTCGAGGGCAAGATGACCAAGAGACCTTTCTCTTCAAAGGGTCTAAGAGCCACGCAGGTGTTGGAACTCAGACATAGTGATGTATGCGGTCCAATCAACATCCAGGCAAGAGGAGGTTATGCATACTTTGTAACCTCTACTGATGACTACTCAAGGTTTGGTCATGTCTACCTTATGCGACATAAGTCGGATACCTTTTGAATTGTTCAAAGTGTATAAGGCTTTAGTAGAGAAGCATATGGGGAAACAGACAAAACCTTTCGATCTGATCGAGGGGGAGAGTACTTGTCTGGAGAGTTCTAAGACTTTCTTAGAGAAGAAAACATTCATTATCAGCTTATGGCACCTTGCACCCCGCAACAAAACGGTGTGTCAGAGATAAGGAATCGAACTCTACTAGATATGATGAGATCAATGATGAGTTACTCATCGCTTCCTAACTCGTTCTAGGGATATGACCTAGAAACGGCAGCTTACATTCTAAACCAGGTTCCGTCTAAGACGGTACCTGGAACTCCCTATGAGAGATGGAGTGGTAGAAAATCTATTTTACACCACATTCGCATATGGGGTTGTCCAGCACAGGTGCTGAGACAAAAGACTAGCAAGTTAGCTAGTCGTTCAGAGGTCTGCCTTTTCGTGGGATATTCCAAGGAAACAAAAGGGTACATCTTCTATAGTGCTGCTGATCAGAAAATGTTCGTTAGCATGAACGCTAGGTTTCTGGAAGAAGAGTTTATGAAGAATGCAGTACCGAGAAGCAGACTTGTGCTTAAGGAACTGTTGGGTGCAGTAGCTGATATTTCACAAGAAAGGACGAGTCCTATTCCAACAGTGGAAGAACCACGTTCGGAACCTGAGCCTCCTATGATTCGACGCAGCAACAGGGTTATCGACAACATGATCGATACATGGGTGTCGGTGAGACTTTCACTGTTTTTGCATACTTAGAGGAAGATGATCCATCATCATTTTCCCAAGCGATGCAGAGTTCTGAAGCAAACCTATAGCAAGAAGTCATGAACATTGAAATGCATTCGATGTATCTCAATGAGGTCTGGAAACTTGTAGATCTGCCCGAACGGATCAAACCTGTTAGGTGTAAATGGATCTACAAGAAGAAGAGAGGACCGGATGGAAATGTTGAGACATTTAACCACGACTTGTGGCGAAGAAGTTCACACAGAAGGGAGGTATCGATTATGAAGATACCTTCTCGCCAGTCGCGATGCTGAAGTCCATCCGTACTCATTTATCCATTGTTGCCGTCCTGCAATATGAAATCTGGCAGATGAATGTCAAGACTGCATTTTTGAATGGAAATCTTGACGAGCGCATTTATATGGCTCAACCAGACGGGTTCATGGAGAAAGGCCATCATGGCAAGGTTTTTGAATTGATGAAGTCCATTTATGGACTGAAGCAAGCATATAGATCGTGGAATATCATATTCGACGAGACTGTGAAAGGCTACGGCTTTGATTAGTCAGTAGATGAGCCATTCATTTATAAGATGATAAACGATGGCAAAGTGGTTTTCTTAGTCCTATATGTAGATGACATATTACTCATTCGGAATGATGTAGGAAAGTTATTAGAGGTTAAGATATGGCTGTCAAAGCAATTTGAGATGAAGGATCAAGGAGAAGCGGCTTACATTCTGGGTATTCAGATCTTCAGAGATCGGAAGAACCGAAAGTTAGCACTTTCCTAAGCATCTTATATTGATAAGATTATGGATCGCTTCCGTATGCAAGACTCCAAGAAATAACAGCTACCTTTTAGACATGGAGTGCATCTCTCAAGTGAGCAGTCTCCCAAGACTCCTCAATAGGTTGAGGACATGAGACATATTTCTTACGCTTCAACCATAGGAAGTCTCATGTATGTTATGCTTTGTATAAGGCCAGATATTTGCTACACAATGGGCGTGGTGAGTAGGTTTCAGTCAAACCCTGGACCCGAGCACTTGGTTGTTGTCAAGCATGTTCTCAAGTATCTTTGGAGAATGAGAAATTACATGCTTGCATACTCAGCTGGTGAACTGAATATGACGAGATATACTGACTCCGATTTTCAAGCGGATAAGGTTTCCAGGAAGTCCACATCAGGTTATGTGTTCACCCTGAGTGGAGGATCCGTGGACTAAAGGAGTATCAAGCAATCTTGCGTTGCTGACTCAACCATGGAAGTCGAGTATGTGGCAACTTGTGACGCTGCAAAGGAGGTTGTATGGCGGAGGAAATTCCTTATGTACTTGGAAGTAGTTCCAAGTGCAAACGAACCTATCACACTTTATTGTGATAATAGTGGGGATGTTGTTAATTATAAGGATCCAAGAAGTCACAAGCGCTCTAAACACATAAAGCGCAAGTATCACTTAGTACGAGATATCGTTCACAGCGGGGACACCAAAGTAATGAAGATCCAATATTAGACAACCTTGATGATCCCTTCACGAAACCTTTTACGAGTAAAGTCTTAGAGGGACACCTAGAAGCATTGGGATTGAAGGATCATTCGCATCTCCTTTGTGTCAAGCGGGAGTTTGTTGGGATTGGTGCCCACAAAGGAGATATTAGACATTGAGATACTTTGTATTTGATTTTTCTGAAACATTAATAAAGTTAAATATTCATTCTTTATAATTATGTTTGTATTTATGTATGAATGCTACGCTCTGAAACTGTCATCAACGAAAGGGGTGCTAAGTCCAGACTTGACAAGATAGCCCCTTGTGACTAGTTTAAACATTTGTTCACAATCTTAAGATCGGTAGAGCAATCGAATTTAAGTAATGATTGTTTGAATGAATCATAATATCTTTTCTTGTGACATAGAGAGTTGTGACTCTGTATTTTATTCTTGATATCTTATAGAATATATTGAATAAGACCAGTGATACTTAGAAGCTCGAGATAAAACCGTTTAACCACTCAAAACTTCAAGATCACATACGAGGGATACTTTGGTATTTCCTAAATCCTTAACTGAATACATAATTGATATTACACTTTATGATATTTGATTAGTAAATGGGCAATGAGTAAGTTATAGTTGTATCTGACCCGATGGTTGGTGCCATAACGTTGTCATATTAGGTTATGTGATTCACAAATATGGAATTCATGTTGAAACAATGCAAATGCATTAGTATCACACTATGCTTTGTTATGAGAGTGTAAATGAATAAACCTGACCAGGTATTCATCGAATAAGAACATTCTTTGATTAAAACATGTGACATGTAAAGACATCTCACTCTATGTTTTTTCTCATTCATAAATAACAAAGAGTTAGTGAAATAATAACTCAAGGGGTAAAACGGTAATTTTACATTCTTCTTAGTTAATGATACACATGAAGGGTAATATCGTAAAGTACTCCTTGGATCGTGTGAAGAATTGTTTTATCACATCAAACGGAAAATATACGCATGTGAACTTAGAGAGTCTCAATATTAGTCCTTTCGTGGAATAGCCTAATATAAAGAATTAAAAGACGGAAAAAATTTGTGAATTTTTGACCGATTTTTATTCTAAAGATTCGTTCGTATGGGTTCATAAGGTCTCAATGATAGAAATTTAGAAGATACTAAATGAACAAGAAAATCGATTCACTCATTAAATATAAATTGTGATAATGTAGTTGACTTCAACGCCTAGAAAGTAGTTCAATCGACCAAGGTCCTTTAGAGCAAAATAGGTATCCAACAAACTCATCAAAGTAGTCATTTATTTATCATCGATGCCCACAATTATAATATCATCAACATAAATTAGTAAAAATATTGTAGAGGTAGGTGAGAATTTGACAAACAGAGAGTTGTCGGCTTTGGAGTTGATGAAGTGTTTGGACAGAATCCAGAGACGTAGTTTGTCAAACCAGGCGTGCGGAGCCTGTTTCAAGCCATACAGTGCTTTGTGTAGTTGACAAACCATGTTGGGGTGAGTCGTGCTTTCAAAACCAGGTGGCTGGGCCATGTAAATTTCTTCAGTAATTGTCCCACTTAAAAAAGCATTGTTGACATCCAACTATCGAGTGGACCAGCCATAGGATAGAGCGAGAGAGAAAAAAACCCGAATGGTTGTTTGCTTCACTACCGGAGAAAAGGTTTCAGTATAATCTAGTCCTGCCTGTTGACTGAAACCTTTTGCAACCAAGCAAGCTCTTAGGCAAGCAAGTGAACCATCAGAGTGTTTTTTAACTTTAAAAATCCAACGACAAACAATAATAGATCTATCTTTTGGTATGGATACAAGTGACCAAGTCTTATTGTTGTGCAGGGCTTGCTGTTCCTCAGTCATGGTACCAGTCCAGCAAGGAGATGCGAGAGCAATATCCAGGGATTGTGGCTCTGTTGGTATGGTTAGAGGGGCGGAAGCAACTGTGAAGACTTTGGGCTTGTGGATCCCTGCCTTGGCACGAGTAACCATAAGGTGAGTATTCCTCCGCAGGTCTTTGGTCTGTAGGTGATTGAAAAACACTCTGTTGTCGAGATGTATGTGAGGCAACCTGTTCTGTAGAGTCAAAATGGTCAACATGTACTAAATCAATATTGTTAGACATAGATGGGCAAATAGTCGTGAAAGGAGCTGTACAGGATGTAGTCTCATTTGTAATCCCGGGATGATAAGTAGGAGATGAATTAGGTGTTAAGATAGGTATTGGAGGAGGTTGAATATCTGGAGATGACCAAGATGGAGTGGAGGGGTAAAGAGAGGGATAGGGAAAAATGAGTTCATCGAATATCGCATCATGAGAAATAAACACATGGTTAGAAGAGTCTAGGCACTTGTAGCCCTTATGCTGGTTGCTATAACCAATGAAGACACATTTCTTAGATCGAAAATCAAGTTTATGAGAGTTATAGGCACGAAGATAGGGAAAACATACACAGCCAAAAAAATTTAGAAATTTGTAATTGGGTTTTGTTTTGTAAAGAACTTCTAAAGGACTCTGAAAAGAAATAGATTTTGTGGGAAGTCTGTTGATCAAAAAAACACTAGTAGTAAATGCATTTTTCCAAAATGGTTTAGGTAATTTCGATTGAGCTAATAATGTCAATGTCATTTCAATTATATGTATGTGTTTCTTTTCGGCAGTACCATTCTGTTGAGGAGTGTGAGGACACAAAACTCTGCGAGATATACCGTGTTGAGTTAAAAATAATTGGAGAGATCGAAACTCCTCGTCTCAATCACTCTGAAACATTTTTATTTTCTGAAAGAAATGAGTGTTAACCATGTTTCTGAAATGAATAAATTTTTCGAACACTTCAGATTTAGATTTAAGTAAATAAAGCCAAGACTATTTTGAAAATTCATCGATGAAAGTGACATAGTATCGATAACAATTTCGAGAAGTGATAGGAGAGGGGCCCCAAACATCTGAGTGAATGAGCGCAAAAGGTTCAGTGTAAGTGGTTTCAAAGGATGAGTATGGTTGTTTATGGCTCTTTCCATGTGGACATATATTGCAAAACTGAAGTGTGCTAATGGACTCATTTGACAGATCACAAGATTTTAACATAGTTTGGACAATTTTTTCTGCAGGATGTCCAAGACGACGATTCCACATGTCTACTATTTTAAAGAAGACTCAGAAACAGTTTGAGAAGAAATAGTATTGGATTGACAGGGACCAGTATTTGTGATAGAATTTAAAGCAAGGTAAGGATTTTTATTGCTGAAGCTGGACTGATCTCAGGGTGAGGTTGTGGTGAGATCAAATTGGTAGAGATTGCCATCAAGTTTCCCTTTGAGGAGTGGAGCTTGTGTGACTCGATCCTTAACAAAACAAAAGGTAGGATGAAACTCAAAAAACGCATTGTTATCTTTATAAAACTGTGAAACACTTATAAGATCTTTTGTGATTGCAGGTACTATAAGAAGTATTTTTAACAGAAAATGATTTGACTATTTAGAGGTAACAACAGGCGAACATATATGTGATATTTTCAAACCTGCACCATTTCCCACATGAAGCTTGTTTATTCCATCGTATTTTGATGCCATGTTGAGGTTGCTCAAATCGTTGGTGACATGGTTGGTGGCTCTAGAGTCAGGATACCAGCTCTGACTGTCAACAGCATCTTGATGAGGTGAGAAATTTGTAGTGAAGGCTGAGGCTGGAGTGCTGTTTGTGGTGTTAAATTGAGAGTTCAGCTGGTTGGGTGAGAAGGTCGAATCAAAGCGGTAGTAGCAACGCTGGACAGTATGACCCATTCTTCCACAAAGCTGACATTGGAGTTTACTGTTGTTCCAGGTGTGACCACTGCTCCGACCACGACCATGAGAGCTTCCTCTGCTGGAAAATTCTGAGTGAGGATTTTTTGTATTGTTTGAGCTGGTGAAATTTTAAAATGGGGTTTTTTGCTGGTAAGGTTTGTTTGTGGTCTGAGTTGCATATTGCACGAGAATTGATTGTTATTTTCTGCAGGGTCAAGTCTGGTTTCAAAGCTTAATAAAAGAGCAGCAAAAATTTTAGTGGGTAGTTTTCAAATTTGAAGGTGATGGGTAGAGCTACGGGATCATACTCATGACCGAGTCCAACGAGGATATGAAGAATCTGGTCATCCTCGCTAAATTTGTGACCGGCTGATGCAAGTATGTCAGCAAAGGATTTCATTTTGGTGAGATAATCTCGCATGATTAGTGAGCCTTTCTTTTGTGTTTGAAGTTGTAACTTATATTGCATAATTCAGGCCCGAGATTGTGAGGCAAAAGGATGCTCTAATGAATCCTAGATTTCATTCGAGGTCTCACAGCCAACCATGTTCACGAAAATTGTCTCAGACATAGAGGCTAATAGCCATGAAACTAAAAGATGATCTTGTCTCATCCAAAGAATATATTCAAGGTTTCCTGATTCTTGGACGAGATTGTCGTTGTTTGGATCTTGAACTTCACAGAGTTTTTTTGGTTTGGGTATAGATCCAAATAAAAAACCATCGAGTCCATTCCCTCTCACATTAGATAAAACATGTTGTTTCCATAATAAGTAGTTGTTTTCGTTGAGCTTTATAGTGAGGGAATGGTTTGAAGGATTAACGAAGTGATTTTGTGTTTGTGTAGGTGTGATTGGCTGTGTAGCCACACTCTGTGTTTCAGTCTACGAATTTTTCAGTGTTTTATGCCATTTGTAAGAGTCTGTAGCTCTGATACCATAAAAGGTTTTGAGCAGAGTAATGAGAACAGATATAAAAATGGTAAGTCGCAGATTGCTTTCATTTATTGATTATTGTGGTATTTATACACATATTTGTACAAGTAAGGAATCTTTTCTTAATAACCTATACAGCTGTAGAATTGTACTGGAGAAATAGAAAAGTTCCACGTGGATGTGGCCATGCCCTTCAGGACCGTTAGAATTGGAGCTGGGAGAAACGACCGTGAGGCAAGATATACAAAACGACTTCAAACCAGAGTAAGTCGTTTTTATATGAGGTGTCGTTTTTCATACTTCAATAGTTACTAATCCTTGCCCTTTTTATATGCAATAGAAACAGTAGCTTACATCCTAAACCAAGTTCTATCTAAGATGGTTCCTTGTACACTTTATGAACAATGAATTTGGAGTTACCTTGTACATGTGCTAATAAAAGTTGGGTGAGGATACTTTTACTTCATTAGTAAAACTTGTTCTTACTCCAATTAAAATACAACCTAACTCATTAGAATGTCATCATTTAGTACTTCGACGTAGCGGGAGGGCTTCGAAAGTCTAACATGGATGATAGAGAAACTCTAGTAACTTTCTCTAACATGGATATTTTATAGAATCATGCAATAGTTACATCTTAATCGAACATTTGTGTTGACGTCATGAAAGTTGAAATGCATTCAATGTATGTCAACCAAATCTGGACACTTGATCTTCCCGAAGGGGTAAGATCCGTAGGGTGTAAGTGGATCAAGAAGAAAATGGGTCTTGATGAGAATGTCGAAACGTTTAAAGCACGACTAGTGTCTAAGGGTTGTACCTAAAAACAAGGTATTGACTATGAAGATACCTTTCGTGTGGACTCGTGTTGTCGGGCTGAATGGACTCGGAAATAATTGGATTTTATTTCAAAAGTTGCTGCATATTAGTTAAGGTTTAAGAATTTTTTTTTATTAAGTTATGAATACTCTACTTTTAGCAATTAATATTTATTTAAGAGACGTTATTACCCGTACCAAAACGATACGGAACAAGATTTTATCACATTTGCACAAAATCTCATTAAATATTAATTGATTTTAAATTTATTGCTTAGTTAACAAGTCTTAAAGAATTAATTTGGAATCCAACTAATTCCGAGCTCAAACATGTTATACACCACAAAATTAACTTCCAAATACAAGATCCCCAAACCGGATTCAAGAACCTTTATTTCGGATTCAAATATTGAGAATTTTTGAAAATCAATACTTTATCTTGTTGAAGATATACAATCGAACTCGATTACATAATTTCTTTCTAGTTGAATTACCATCGAGCTTGAAATTGAAGAGAAAAATAACACCACAAAATATGAGTTTGAAAATCTAATATAATTGAGTTGAAATCAAAAGGAAACAGATGAGAAAGAAGATAATCGGAGGTATTTCTTTACCTTGAACTTCCGGAAAAATTTTCCTTCATCTTCGACCGATTTGTTCCTCTTCTTCAGCGAATTTTCTTATTTGTGATTGTCTTCACTCACACTATCTATATGTAGCATATATATATATATATATATATATATATATATACATGTGTATATATATATACACATATTCTTTCTTCTCCTCAAGATTTTATTGAACTTTTTTTCATCTTTTCCCTTTAGGGAATTTCGGAATCTATGTATTATAGTGAGAGGTAATTTTATTTATATGTGCCTCATAAAATAATTACATTTACTAATACCCGGTTTACTAAAATACCCTTAAATTTTTAAAAAAAACTTAGACCTAAATCTCACTCTCTCTTCACTCACGCACGCACAAATCTCTCTTCACTCACGCCCATTTCTCTCGCCTCTCTTCACGAAAATTTTAACCTCTTCTCAACGTTGCGTCTTAAGGGGTCTTCCGTCATCTCAGATTGGCTCGTTTGAGGAGGAGTTCCCTCGGGCCGGTCGTCGTTCTTCTTCTCTCGCGCGACCCACGCCGTTCTTCTCTCGCGCGTCCCGCGAAAAACATCTTCCTTTTCCACGGTCACCGTCGCAGGTTTCCGCCGTCTATGTCACAGATCTCTCCTAGCACGGTCCTCTGTGCTCGCAAAAGTCGTGTCTGATGAATATGATTTTTTCTGTTATCTGGTATAGCGTATTACATACGACCGCAAGTAACAGCAACATACCGCACAATTATATTCATGTTTTCGATATTCTTGTTTCCATGTTTTGGACACATTATCATATATTTGGAAACATGTTTATGTAGTGTTTTCATATTTTGACACATTATGGTACTGTTTATGTATTTAGGAAGGGAACATGTTTATGGTACTGTTAACTTTGCGGCCATATTTTATGTAATAGTTACTCCAATAATGTGGTATTTTGCGGTATGTTGCGGTGTATTGCGGATAAGAAAACTAGTTCAACAAAAAAAATTAAAAAATCCCATAATGTAAACAACATACTGCACAATTATATTCATGTTTTCAATATTCGGGTTTCCATCTTTTTGATACATTGTTATGTATTTGAAATTGGAAACATGTTTATGTAGTGTTTCCATGTTTTGGACACATTATCATGTATTTGAAAACATGTTTATAAAGTATTTCCATATTTTTGACACATTATGGTACAATTTATGTATTTGGGAAGCGAACATGTTTATGAAACAGTTTACGTTGCGGCCATATTTTATGTTACAGTTACTCCAATGATGCAGTGGATAAGAAAACCAATTCAACAGACAAAATTAAAAAAATCTCAGAATGTAAACAACATCAAATTAAACAAACATCAAATGTGATTACATATATAACATCAAGATGTAAATGTACATGAACCTCGATTATGACCTCTGAAAACAAGATCTATAACATGAAATCTGAAAACATGAATATAATTGTGCAATATGTTGCTGTTACTTGTGGTCGTATGCAGTACCCTATACCAGATAACAGGAAAAAAAAAGCTATACTCATTAGAGACGACGACTTCTGCTAGTACAGACTGCGCTAGGAGAGATCTGCGACGACGACGGCGAAAATCTTCCGATGCGACCGTGGGAAAGGAGCATGTTTGCCGCGGGTCACGCGAGACAAGAACGTCGCGGGTCGCGCGAGACAAGAAGAATGACGACTGGCCCAAGGGAACTCCTCCTCCGACGAGTCGATATGCGACACGGAACACCCATTCAGACACGGCGGCGAGGAGACGTAAACATTTTCGTGAAGAGAGGCGATAGAAATGGGTGTGGGTGAAGAGAGATGTGTGCGTGCGTGAGTGAAGAGAGAGACGTAGATTTAGGTTTAAATTTTTTTAAAACTTTAAGGGTATTTTAGTAAACCGGGTATTAAACATTATAATTATTTTATGACGCACATATAAATAGAATTACCCCCACTATAACTCATAGATTCCGAAATTCTCCTTCCCTTTTGGCCGAATATAATAAGGAGAGGGTGTGAGAGAGCTTTTGATTTTCAATAATTGCTCATTTATGTCCTTAAATTCTCACCTTTTACGAAATGACCCCATATTCAATTTTTATGACACTGAAGTCCTTAATTTTGTTACAAGAAGATCCTTGTCACAAATCTTCATTCAAGCCTCTCGAATTTTATTATTTTCCATTTATAATTTCAAGATTTTCCATTTCTCTAATATAATTTAAATTAAATTTGATTTTACAGACCTTTATCATTTAGAGTTTATTTCTAACTAAGGAAGCTCGTTATATTTTCTTGAAATTGTACAATTGACTTATAGAAGAGTTCATACTTTACAAACAACAACAATATTATTTTAGAAGACAAAAAAGCTGAACATCAAAGATTGTTCGACAGTTTCTTTAAAATAATATTGCCCTTTTACGCTGTCGGGAATTATGAGATATTTATCTTCCAAGATACAATGATAGAATGAGAATAACTTATCTCCAAAGTTACTTTTCTGACAAACCAAATTTGTGATTGAGCAACCACCGACTACGAGAGAAAACATAATTTTGGGAGAGAACGCTGGGTGTGTGTGTGTGTGTGTGTGTGTGTGAGAGAGAGAGAGAGAGAGAGAGAGAGAGAGAGAGAGAGAGAGAGAGAGAGAGAGAGAGAGAGAGAGAGAGAGAATTTGTTTTTAGAAAAAATTGGCTCTATAGCCTTATTAAACGTTTATGTTTTGGATATACCCAAAGTTTGGTTAATGGATTGAAAATAGCCAGGAAGATTCATTTACATCACATGAACATACCAATTTGCCCTTTTGCCGAATTTATTTTGGAAAAATAGTTTTTAAAAAATTGAATTCGAATTTGGATTTCGAATTTCGAATCACCATAATTAGTGGGTTGACCAAATTTTGATTCCCGAAATATTGTATCATATTAAGTTTAAATATCCTAATTAGTTAGTTACCTATATTAAAGGAAACATTATCTCTTTTTAATATTAATTACCTAAAATTATTTACTCATTCATTTTGGCCGGTCAAAACTTAAAATCAACCATCATAATTTCTGTTTTGATCGGAATATAAAAACAATTCGAGAGCAATGGGATTGTTTGAAGAAGAAAATTTTTTGTTGCAAGATTCTGGTATGGCTTCTGTTAACAGTTTATTTTCGTTATATTTACACTGTATTTCTGTATTTCATTTTTCTATTTACACGATCGTTGCAAGATTCTGGTATCTGTTAACAGTTTATTTTTGTTATATTTACACTGTATTTCTGTATTTCTTCTTTCTATTTACACGATTAATCTTGTTTTTTTTTCAGTCCATCTTTTTTAATGCCTCGAATCTCGGTTGATTTATTATTCTTTATTTTTTATTTAGGGATACTGGGCGGGAGGTTTGATTTGTGACGTTAATGGCATTAATTTTCGGTTTTTCTTATATTTCTTTTTTTTTTAATTAATTGTAACTGGCGGGAAGTTATTATGAGGGTACATTTGTCTCTAAAGTTTTGTAAACAAATTTAGCCGAGTACTTTCAACTTATTAACCAAACGTTGGGTATATCCAAAACAGCTATAGTTTACATGGGTATCCATCAAAATGACCCTTGTTTTTAAGTGTATTTTGAATGTGAGAATAGCCTCATATATAGGCTCAAGACTCCACATAATTAAAAATCAAAAGTCGTCCAACCTTAATAGACTAATATTCATAGAAAATGCACGGTAGCATTCAAGATAGTTTTGCATTCAACCGTAGCAAATGATATCTTAATTTTTAGTATAACACAAAAATTATTTGTAGAATTAAAACTTTTACAAGTGAAATTTGCAATAGAATTATCACGAATAAGCTCAAGCCCAAGCATGGCCCAGTTAGCCACGATGGCGGTTGTGAGATGGACTGCATCATTTGGTCTTCATTGGCAACACAAAGCCTTTACTACCAATTAACCATATAAACTTAATTATTTGTGCATTCCCTGTCAATGTGAGACAAAAGACTTGTAGACATCGCTTCTCAGTTAAGGTGTTTCATTAAGAATGCTTTGAGTATCAATTTCTCATTCACTATCATTTTTATTTTGCAAACTTATAATCGCTAAAATACCTCTTTCTGTAAAGAATAATAATGCGAAAGAATTATAAATTTCATTGAGTGTATTCCATCAAGTTTTCAAGTAAGTCGATCAACACACTAGATAATAATAAATCCTCTTTATTAACAGTGTTTTAATCCGAAACTGCCTACCAAAGATTGATTTGTTAAACAAATTTAATTTTTTATTTTTTTCTATTTAGGTTCGATTTGTTAAACAATTTCTAATTTATAAATTCAAGCCTTGTGGGTGGTCTATCCATACGCATAACATAATAAAATAAGAATATTGTTTGCAGAACTGACAGTCAACTAAAACTACTAGTCCTTTGGCTGCCTTTGCTTCTGATTTCATCAAGGTTTTCAATCGAAGCGTACACAAGTCGTTTGCTTCCTTAGATATACACTGCAAATATACAAAACAGAAATCATTTTTTACTTGATTTTGTAATTTTGATCATAGTTCATGGCAAGGCCTGGAAACAAAATCATACAAGCCAAACTGGTGGGTATGTCTTACCTTGATATCGTTTCAAGTTTGTTTGTTCTTTGTCAAGTTTATTTTTTATATATTATATATTTCCAGGTACCTTTTCTTCACATTTAATCCTAGGATGCAAATAATAGATCCGAGTTAGATCGTATTGATTTTCTTGAATAAGTTGAGATTATTCCAAAAATATGACCAAATAGGAAGCTTTTAGCTGTTAAATATAGTTTTCTTATGACATGCGTTCTCAAAATAATCTTATAGTGATAAACGTCAGTCTCTCGTTTAAAAAAAAAATCCAAGTCTGAATTCGTGTGCTAGGTGCTTCTCGGGGACATGGGAACCGGGAAAACGAGTTTGGTAATGAGATTTGTGAAAGGCCAATTTTATGACCACCAGGTAAAGTTCTGAACAAGCTCTTCGTGGATTGAATACTCTGTGTATGACTCTTGGCGTAAGACGAAAACAAATCTTTCAGGAACCAACAATTGGAGCAGCGTTTTTCACACAGATATTGTCGGTAACGGAAGCAACGGTGAAGTTGGACATTTGGGACACGGCGGGACAAGAACGTTACCACAGCTTGGCTCCCATGTACTACCGTGGCGCTGCAGCTGCTGTTGTCGTCTACGACATTTCTAGCATGGTAAAACACCTCACTTGCTTTACCATTTAATTCTTTTTAGTAGGGGTTAAATGGAAATCTGATTTGACTTGTCTGCCAATCGCTAGATTAAATAACTTATTTTGATGATGTTTCTTTAACACCAAATTTTGAAGCTGTGAGTTTGAGCGTCAGCAAGATAACGTTACTCTTTTTTATGATTTGCATATTCAAATGTGTCATTCCAATATTTATTTGGTTAGGTGTTTGGAGGTTTTGGAATAATAATATTTTACTTCAAAAACAGTACTTTGATAAAAATAAAAAATAAAAAAAACTTCGAAATTACTTTTTATAGTACTGAGTTTTGATCAATTTAAAAGTAAAATTGTTCTCCAAAAATTTAATCAGAGGTTTAAAAATCGGTGCCTAAATTGAATTTTAATTCATAAACTAACTACTTGTGAAGGTGAATAAGTTCTAAATATTTAATAAAACTTAGGTGGACTCACTCGGGAGTAACTTTGATATTGAATTCCCACTACTCGTCGTCACATCACCTTTCTATTTATGTTCCACAATCATACTTTGTTGTGAATTTACAACGGAGATTGCTATATTTCAGACTTTCCCCTGAGATGTTTATGGATTTCCTCAGGACACGTTTGTTAGAGCAAAAAAGTGGGTTCAAGAACTACAAAGACAAGGTATGTCCAGCAGAATTTGAAGCGTAGTATTTCATAAGTACGAAGTTTGGAATTTTTTGGTTCACAAGATTATCATTAAGGTATTAACCATGAAATAGTTTATCAGGTAACTTAAGTCTGGTTATGGCATTGGTTGCGAACAAGTCTGACTTGGAACCAAACAGAGAGGTTGAAAAAGAGGTATGTAATTTTCTACCAGTAAAACGTAAATACAAGACATTCGTTATTCAAATTGGTATATGGTTTCAGGAAGGTGACCAATTTGCGCAAGAAAATGGGATGTTTTACATCGAAACGTCGGCAAAGACTGCAGAGAATATAAACGATCTCTTTTGTGAGATAGGTGAGACATCCAAGTAGTATATAGACATTAAATATTTTGATGTGGTTCTAATTGCATAACTTTATTATATACTTTATACAGCAAAGAGACTAGCGAAAGCTTTTCCGTCAAAGCCTGCCACAGGAATGAATCTTAACAATGGAGTCCGAAACGAAAGAAGAGGGTCTTGTTGCTTAGGATGACAAGTGTATTATTAAGACATGTAATTTATGTGTAAATAAATGCGCAATTCCAACCAGAAAAATACACAATTAAAAAAGTAGAAAAGGAAATGCAATTAACTTCGAACAACTATTGTTTTCGTTTTTCCGGAAACAAATGTATATTGCATGAAAAAAACGCATGATGGTTCTAGAGTCTTTGTTTTGGTTAAAGTTTGATTCTTACTTAGATAAGAGGTATAAATAAGAGACAAAAGAGGGCAGGGGCTGAACCTAGAAAATAGGAGAACAATGAAAATGAAATCATTTCTTGTTTTTTCTTGTGCTTTGGATGGCTTTCTTGTTTTTCTTGCGCTGTTAGGGTTGGTTTAGTAGTATTATTTTGGTTGTATGGCATGCGTTTAGTTTTTAAGGATATTGATAAATTAGTATCAATAGTAATGCATATGTTAAGGATTAACTACATAAATTATCGCTCAACTTTGGACTCAGTTCTAAACCAGCATTTCAAGTCCAAAAAAAACCACAAAAACGCTTTCTAATTTTGGTTTTTCTCGTCTTTTGTACCTTCCCTCCAATATTTAAGAGAAATTTCATTTTATGGGGTTAATCGTACTCGAAATATCAAAAATAAACTCATTATGTCAATTCTATATCAATATAGACTTTTAACTCATTTTCGGATAAAATACACCCTTGAAGTGAAGTGAAAACCTGAGTTTCATCAGAATTTATCAGAATAAATTTTTGTTTACGAGGTATTTTTGTCCGATAATAATTTGTTAAAAGTTCTATTTGCAATAAAAATGACCTTTTTTTATATTTCTTACACGATTAATCTCAAATGAAATTTCTCGTTTTTTATTATTATCATCCACTTTCTGAACTTGCGTGTGACCCTCACATGACCAGTGTTTAAAATACCGACGGTTACCGGCGACATACCGCCGTAACCGGTCAAAAGCAAAATCTCGGTAAAAAAATGGTGTTTCAAGTTCAAGTTTTATATTTACCGACTAAAATATCGCCTAAATATCGTTTTTTACCCACTTACCGCGATATTTTGGCTAGTTATAAAAGGCCAAATATCAAAATTTTTTTGCAAAATACCGGCTCTTCTCTACCGACAAAAACCGGTACGAGCAGTGGAGATTTTACAAAATATCGGCAACTTCATGCTCCTGAGCTCTATACCGACCGAAAACCGAGGTATGTTGTTGATATTTTATAGGATACCGCTGGTAACCGGCTGGTATTTAGGGTTTTTAATTTTTTGATTTTCTTTTGTAGATTTAGGTGTTTTGGACATGTTTTTAGGAAAATTTTCAACGTTTTTGTGGTCGGGAAGTGATTATCTTAAAGATGCCTAATTTTTTTTGAAGTTCCGGCGAGATCCAACTTTTCCGGTGACCTTTTCCGGCGTCCGATGACAATTTCCGGTGATCCAACTTTATGAAATTTTAATTGGTCTAGATCAGTACAACTACGAAATGCATATCAAGACCTACGAGCAATACTACATGTCGTACATGTCGTGGTCGATGTACTGTCAAGGACAGATGGTGAACCCACGAACGTTCCAACCGTCCCGACACTCGACTTACAACTGAAGTAACTAAAGTGAGATTTGTATTTTGATTTTTCTCTTTGTCTATTACATTTAAGAGCTTTGGTATTTGGTATTGTATTTCTCATTGTTGTTTGTGTTGGATCTTGAAAACTTCGGTATCTAATTTCATATTTGAGAATTGAGATCTATAAGTATTTTTAGAATTTTATAAATATATTTGTTATATGATATTTGTCGGTATACCTGTCGGTATTCGGTATACCTTCGAAAATTTGTCGGTATAATCGGTAGTCGGTAAGAATTTTTTTATAGAATACTCATCGGTATACCCGTCGATATGCGGTTATCTCTAAAAATCAGAACCTCGGTATCGATTTCGGTATCGGTAATTTAATCATTGCACATAACCAAAATTTAGAGAGTAAATAAAATAAATAAATGATTGTTCTGATTATAAAATTATAAAACTAAATACTAAATCCCACCTCTCTGCGAGCACCCAAATCACAGCCACTGAAAAATTATAAGAACATATAAGTGGTTCACCAAATGACACATACCAATCGGAGGAGCTAAAGAGCTTTGTGGGTCCTTCGACACTCTCAACCCCGCTTTAGATCATCAAGGATCACTCCGATCTTTTGGTAAGAAAATAGAAAGCAAAACCCGTTGCCAAGTCCCGCCGGAAGTAAAATCAGGTTGCCAAGCTTTACTCGTTGGAACAAATTTGAAATTTCAAATCTAGGGTTGAGGAAACAGAAACTTTTGAAGATCCCCCAACCTAGAGACGAACGAATGTGGGTGGAGAGTTAATGACTTAGCGTTGACATACAATGAACTGGTACGAATCCCACCACCAAAAATGGACCTTGAAACTTAAAACAAACAAGTGCCGGCGTACTTTAATAAATGCTTTTCTTTTGGGGTTTAGTTCAATAAATGCTTACCAAGAGTGACTGAAAGTGTAATGAACATTTAATCAACTAAGTTTGATATTTCCCCAAAAAATAAACGTTAAATAAACAAATCTAAATTTGATATTCACCAACGGAACCTTGCGAATTACATGTTCAACCAGTAAAAAAAAAGAATGGTAAATCAATAAGATCAATATTGGCATCTTCCGTATGTTTAAAAAATATCCTTGTTCGACTACAATAATAGAAAAAAATTAACCAAAAACACAGAAGACATTTTCCCTCACGACCTTATCATACATACACACATACATTATTACCCACCTAGTACAGCTACTAATTTTCCTCAAAAAAAAAAGTACAGCTACTAATTTGTAACTATAACGGAGGGGTAAATTTAGAAGAAAAATCAAAATTAATAAAAAAAGAAAAACAAAAAAGATACAAGTGACCGAAATTTGTAAATATACACGGGGGCGGTCCTAGGCAGAGATGTCGTTGTCGTTGGGATGACGTGGGTGCGACCTGACCCTCAACTCACTGTACATTGCGGAACAGGACATGGAGAACTCGGACAAGGCTCTGAAAAGCTCAGGAAGGCGGGTTCTGAGGCTGACGAGGGACTTCTCTCTCACCTGGAGGCAGTGCCTCTGATAGGCTTCGTGTTCCTCCTCGAGCCGCTTCTTGAGCAAATCGAGGGCCATTTGGCGCTCCACGACGGCTTCGTTGGCGCTGGGGTTGCCCTCGGCCTCGCCGTCCTCGGGAATCATGCGCTGCATATACTTGTGGTACCAATCCTCGAAGGCTCGGGTCTTGCGGGAGAGCTCTTTCCGGGTCTCCTCGCACCTCTCTCTCAGCCGCATCTCCTCGTCCTGCTGGATGCTGATCGTGTCGATGACGGCGCCGAAGTTGGAGATGGCTGACCGGGCGACCTCGTCGGGGAGCCGGTCCAGGTGGTCGTGCCAGGCGATGAGGAGCCTCTGGATCGGAGGGTTCTGGGGCCGCGGCGGGGACGACACCTTCTCCTTCATGCTCGTCTCCGTCGGGATCAGGTTCAGCTTCAGCCACGCGTTCAGCGACTTTATGTACTGCCTCTGCTTCTGCACCAGCTTCTCGAACTGCGAGCACCACTCGTGGACCACCCCGCACAGCTGGGACGTGATTCCGTGGTGGTGCTCGCTCGTCTCCTTCAGAGTCTGCGATATGTCGATGTACCTCAGCGCCTGCACGATCCTCGACTGGGCCTCGTGCTCCTCTCTCATCGTCTCCCACATCCTCGCCATCCTGTTACATCAACGACCACATATGCTTTTATATGGTCAACATGTCCTGACCGGAAACTCACTCACCCGTCCACGAGCTGAACGAGCTTGGGGTAGAGCTGCTGATCACGCAAACGGTTGATCTCCGAGACCGTGGAGTCCATGGCTTGCATGTCGACGATGTATCTTGTGTGAAGAAGGCTCACCGCCGCTTTCGCTTTCTCCAAAGCATCGGAGTTGCCGCCGCGCTTCTTCAGCTTGCTCAGCGAGTTCACCTTCCTCTGATACTCGAACTTCATCACTTCCCCTGCCTATCTCACCACCATCAGAACTGGATTCACTCGTAAAAAGAAAAAAGCAACACCACTCAAATCATACCTTGACTTCGTCGTAAAGCTTCTTTTCCCAAGCTAACAACTTGTCCAAAACCGTGGCGTGCGTTTCCTGCTCTTCCGAGTCGAAGTCGTCGTTCGCGTCGTAGTTGTTTGGCAAGCCTTTGAATGAGCGGTTCCACGTGATGACACGCATGACTCGAGCAGAGTGGTCAATATGTCCTAAAAACAAACATCATCAACAAGAGCTTTCCTTTGCATTCATGATCATCACAGCACAACGGCCTAACCTCGATTATCAGCGAAATTGGAGTGGTAGTGAAGCCGAGTGGCCTCGAGCATCTTCGAAACCTCGTGAGCGCTCTGCGACGCCTTGAGGAAATGATCGTCGAGATCCACAAACACCTTAAGCAAGTTGACCGGCCTCTTCGACTGCGACAGAGACGCACCTCCTCCGACAGGCTTGGCCTTCTTCGCAGCCTTCAATCCGGCATCCATGGCAGCCTCCGGCGGAGGAGGAGGAGGAGGAGGAGGAGGGGGAGCTTCCTCTTCCACCACGGCGGCTTTCACAACCTCCTCCACCTTCGGAGGCTCCTGGGCGGCGACAGGGTTCACTCTCGGAGGCCTTTGGACGAAAGCCTGGGGAGGGGGGTGGGTCACCTCTTCTTCGGCCTCCATCTCGCTGAGAGTGGGCCTGGGCATGCTATCGTAGTTGAAGAAGAAGTCGTACGTGTCCTGCTGCTGCTGGTACGTGGCCACGCGCGGAGGGGCCGCCTCGGAAGCCACGCCGTGGCTGCTCCCGCCGCCTCTGCGCCGCCGCCGCAGACTGGCCGCGGATTCCTCAGCGGCCTCGGCCTCGTCCTCGTCCTCGTCCTCGTCCTCCATGACGGGCTTGGGCCTCGAGCTCAGCTCAGGCTTCTGGAGCGTGATGATCTCGGGCATGGTGGCGGCGCGCTGCAGCGGGGCCGCGGCCGGGGCGGGGGGCGAGGGCGGCTCCCCGGCGGAGGCGAAATTGGAGGGCGGAGGAGGCGGCGGAGGGAGGGTGTCGGGGAGGGGAATCTGCGGCGGCGGAGGGGGGTCGGCGGTCACGGCGGCGGAGGACGACGACGGAGGGGACGAGTGGTTCGCCTCCGCGTGGGCGTAGTCGGAGAGGGCGGCGCCGGTGTTCTTCAGGCCCATCGCGTACGACGAGTGCGCCGCCGCGAAGGCGTTCCTCGCCGCCACCGCGTCTTTCATGTGAAGCTTCCGCTCCTTGCACCGCGCCACCGCCTCCTCGTTCTCGATCTTCGACTGCGTACAACCCATCTCCACTCTCTCTCTCTCTCTCTCTCTCACTCAAACGCCATCTCGCAGAAGCCTACAACGAAAGGAAAAGGGCTTTGGGTCGGTGTGTACTTTACCTTCTTTTTTTTTCTCGATTCGAATTCGCTCTGCTTTTTGGCGTGTCCTTGTCAGACTCAATACTTGTTGTCGAATCGGAATAAACGAACCTACAGCAAAAAGGGGAAGCTCGAGACGGTGTCGTTCTATTCCAAGACTTTATTGATCCGAGGAATTATTGGGATTGAAGAGGAGAATTTTTAGTTTTAAGTTATTATTATTATTGTAGTTGTACAGTACTCACCCACCAGTGATAATTATGTCTTGAAAATATGGCAATTTCTAAACTATAATTGAGATATTACTAACTATTTTCGCTTCCGTACTATAAACCTACCATTTTTTTTCTACTAGTACTATCACTACAAGAGCTACATTGATTGAATAAATACAAATCATATTAATAATTATTTTACTTTTATTAAAGTAGTTGATTTATGTTGTGATAAATATGGGGTATTAGAAGAACCAATATCTTCTATTTGTACTAGTTGGGTGGTAAAGTTTATAAAGATGGCATCGTGGCGTCCTGTTAAATGTTCCCAACTTTTCTAAGCGGTGGCGTATGAAAGTTAAAGCAAGGGTTACCTCCGAACAAATACACAAAAAAAGCGGTGGCGTATGAAAGTAAAAGCAAGGGAGGGTTACCTCCGAACAAATAAATAAATAAATATGAAAAGCAAGGTGTCACTAGTGTCTAATACATCTATTCGCGCTTTCATTTTTCAACTTGTTTTTCTCTAACCCTTATTCCAAACTGACCAAAGATGATATGAGGGAATATTGGAGGTAGAATTCAATTTATCTGCGGATAATTGCAAGATTGATGCCGTTGCCATGTGATGCCTATGTGTCTCTGAGCAGTTTATTCAATTCAAAACTCGAAAGGGCATAATGTTTCGTCTAACCCCTTGGGTGTGATGACGTTTTCATCAGCATATTATTGGACTACTTTACAGCTTATTTAAAACCACATTTTCCATTTTGTTTATAAAAATTAACTAATAATGCGTCTTATTATAATTGGTAGTTGCTATAGCATTTGTCAAAACACGTAACAAATTTAGTAGGTAACGAGTAAGAAGACATGCATGATCTCTAAGTGGTAGTTGCTATAGCATTTGTTAAAACACGTAACGAACTTAGTAGGTAACGAGTAAGAAGACATGCATGATCTCTAAGTGGTAAGAACCTGCTATCTCTAAGATGACGAGTTTGGAACATAACTGTACATATGCACATGAAGAGCGGATGGGGGACATATGGAAGGTGGTGACTCTAACCAGTTCTATTTTGGCTTCATAATTCACAGACGAAAAACGATAGGCAAACTTGACCAAAATGTGTTATTTAAGTCTATAATCAGCCGTAGCTTGATTACCACAGTGTTGAATAATGCTTGAAAGATACTGGAAGTTGGACGGTGAATAAGCTGAAATCATGTCTCATCAAAGTTACGATTGGACAAGCTCCTTGGACCGTAGCACAACTTCTGTTGGTTCATGTATCTAGAAGACTTGATGCCGAGCAAGATTAAGTTTGTGAGTTGCCCCTTCTTGATTCGGTGTTTATACCATCAAAAATTCGCTAATCTCATTAGGCAATTGCTTGAATGCAAAATTGATAAGAAATATAGGTACAACACCTAAGTCCAATTCAAAGGGGATGTGCATGTTGCAAATTGCCTTTTCATCAGGGTTTCTTGGAGCGAGTTGATTCCTAGACTAGTGGACCAAACCAAAATGTGAAAACCTTTGGACGTTCTGCTTTCGATGCAGCTGTTTGGGGCATCGGTAATTGGATTGTCGGGACTTCTTCATGGTGGCTGAAGCAGAAGTACGATCAAATCTGGAAAATAAACGAGCATCGTGGGGCATCCAACAGAGAAATCAGGAGTCTATGAGAAAGATGATATCTATATTGACCCTGGATGTGACAATGAACTTATTTTGTAAAAAATATAATCAAGGGAAGATGTATCCTAGACTCGACAAAACATACAATTCGGGGAGCAATGAGATGATTTGTGTGCAGAGGCGGCTCAAATAAATTAGAGCCTCAGGCGAGAAAAAAAATAGAGGCCTTTTGTAATCATAATTCAATTTCATATATATATAAAAAGTAAAATTAATATATAAAGCAAAAATCTTAAACAAAATCCACTTTTCTTGTTTTTTTATGTGCAAATTCAGAAATCAAATATTTATGTTCAAACTTGTCTATCGACTCTTTTTCAACTAATAAAATTGCGAGTTCACTTAATTTTTCTTAGCACATGGTTGATCTCAAATAAAGACTTGATTAATTTCAACTTGGAGAAATTTCTCTCTGCGGAAGAAACGGTAACAGGAATAGTCAACATTATTCTATATAATTAATGTAATTAATTATTTCCATCGAATTACTATTATCATTTTGAAAGATTTCCCGAAAAAAAATTAGTTCATAAAATAAATCCAAACCATCTAGATCTGAATTTTCATCATATCTTAAAAAACATTAAAAATTCAAACAACAATTTTTCAAAATATATTCATCCAATAACTTAAGTTTTTCAAAGAGACAAAAAACCAAATAGATTTTCAAATACTTTAAATTGTTCAAATCTAATTCTAAGAGAAGTTAGTACTTGATCAGCTATTAAAATAAAATATCCAACCCTAGATAACTCTTCAGAAAACTTTATTATATCATCAACATCATTTTCTTCAAAATGACTTTATTTCCTACGAAGGACTCTTTTTTCACAAAATTTAAGAGGTATCTTCATCTCATGCAGTATGATTTGGTATTTAACCATGCTTTAGTAAATAACTGATGAATAATCATAAGGAAATATTTATCAAATGTTACATTAAAGGTTCACTCCTTATCAGATTGAAAGTTTCAAGTCTCGGATCAAGCACCGTTGAAGCATAAAAATAAGACTGTTTCCTACACCATTTATCTACAACTAATATAAAAAATTTGTTTAAATGGCTTGATGTCACTCGTGTGAACAGGGGAAAATGAAGAGAAAGTTTACTTTAACTTCATTGTCTTAGTTAGTTGAGAAACACTTGGGAAATACTTTTGAGAGTCTTGTTTCTATATGTGTTCATTACTTTTATATTTGATTTATAAGTGCGTTGATTCAAAATATAAATCATAGTTTATTACGGTATTGATTTCTTTTTCAGAATAGAGGAGCCCTTCATTGGTTGGACTTGAAAGTTTTCATTGGTTAAAAATCTTGGACCACTGCCCCTCTTGCCTCTCTCTTGGGCCAAGTTTGTTTGTATGGAATGTCCAAGGGATTGGCAATCCTATATGGTCAACGCCCCCGGACACCACATCAAAGCAGATAATCTACGATTTCTTTATTTCATCCGAGACAAATATTATGAAACTTTGGTTTGAGAAACCTGGGCGAATATTTCGGGTTCAGGCATTAATTTGCGGTGGACAAGTATTAGATTGACAGTTTATTGAAAGGAAGATCGGGATAATGTTATTGGCCATTTTTTATACCACATTGGGTTAGATGTGTAGGGGAGAACAGATGGTCGAGGAAGTTTATGGGAGTACACGAGAATCCGGACGCGTCGCATGGAAATTCATACGAGAGCGTCTCCGGAGGGTTTATGGTATTTGGGCATATATATATATAGGTGTTAGAACAGTTTAAGTACTTGCCTAACCTCGCAAATTTTAAAAAAAAATTGCATTTCAATCAAACACATTTAAAGGGTATTAAAACAAGATTACATGCCGCAAGATGAAACCGATTTTACCAACCTTTGTGGCATTGATTTAAACAAATCAACGATGGTCATTCCGTATTCAGAAGCTCCAAAATTCTTCATGAATATCAAACCACGAGTGGGAGTCGACACTAAAAACTCAAAGTACAATTCGTAAAATGATTATATACTTAGGCTATAGGGAACAATTGATGCTATAAGATAAAACTTTCGAATCGCACAAAAGCACAAAACTTAGTTCATCCATTCAAGGAAAGAGCAGATAGAGAAGAGCACGATATACTCCAAAAGAAATGAATTAATTGAATCTTTAACTCTCATGCTATCAAATACCAAAATTCAAACTAGTTCGAAATTTCGCAAGGTGTTAAAATGATACTACCATTCAGGAACTTATGGGACATCTTGACCGGCCCCTTACTCTTCCTTGAATTTTATACAAGGCCTAGATCCACAAAATATATTCATGACTCCCAAGAATTGAGAACTAAGCAATTTTCACCAAAGCAGAAGTGGCAGCAAGTGGTTTTGGGCTTTGACAGCACAGGGACTCCCTCTTGCTGCTAATGAAAACTTATTAGTTTAGTTTATTCCATCTTTTCGAGAAGAAAAAAATCATTCCCCAGGTCCTGCCTTAGCTTCAACTGAAAGAAAACATACTTGAACCAGAGGCTCATCGACCCAAAATACTTATTAAGAAGCCCACTGTCATATGACCATTCCACATGTTGACATGCTGAGTTACAATAGATTAGATGTTACTGTGATTTGTAAATTATATAATCTTTTTAACAAAGTTCAGATAATTTAATCTCTTCCACACTACATATGCAAATTCCTCAGGAGAGCAAAACTATAGAAGCAATACTTTTCTACTAATACAAAGCTCAGCTTGAGACCTTTTTTTTGTTGAGGGTGATCCTCCAAAGCTCAACATCCTTTCCTCTCTCGTACTCGTTTGCATATTGAGGGATTTCTGCAATGTCTACAGGCTCACCCACAAAGACAGGCGCTGAAAAGAGCTCACCGCTTTCACAGTCTAGAGATAACAAAAAAGTAAGATAAACGGATTGTGACAAGGTGTGGTATCTCAGAGCACGCTTTTACCTTGCTTATCACACATATAACTCCGAAAATGTGCATAACCGTTTGCTACAACATCTAGATCACTGAGGCTGAAGTTATAGCGCTTCTCCAAGGCCAAGTACAGCACCTAAGGCAAAAGGAGAAGTAAGGAATTCAGTCAGATAAGTAAGCATAATCTCTGAAGTATTGTATGAAAACAAGGGACCATAAATGTGTAGCACATCCAGCTTCGCTAATTTCTTTTATGTACCTTTTCAGAGCCCGTACGCATTAATCTCTCCACCGTTCGGAAAAATGCTGTTGTTAAGTCATCACTGTAGATTACATCTGCAGCCACGAGCAAAGAAGCTTCCTGGGCTTCTCCACCTTCCAAGGAAGTCCAGGAATGCCTAAAGTAACACCATCAACGGACAGTGGTTACACTTCGGCGTAAACAAATTAACGAGATGAATTCATGCAAAAAACTACCGATGTGATATCACCTGTTAATATCGAACGTGGGAGATTCTTCAAGGTATGTTTTAGGAGGCCAAGAATGCATCCAATCGAGTTCGCGGACATGTACAATAGCTTTGTTACTGAAAATGCCAGCGTTGAGCTCAACGTTCCTTGAGCAGTTCTTCAGGATCTCGTCACCGTGGTCTGCAAATATTACGGTTTTATTTATAAAACACTCGTCGCATAGCCTTTACCAATTCTCTTACCTGTGAGATACACCGTCTTGGCAACACGTGCAAGTAACAATCCGGCCAGACCTAATAAACAGAATAACAGTGAGTCGTTTGAGAAAAAGAATAAGTAATTGAATAAAAGTGATTATGAGATTTATTAAAGCACCAGTTCCAGCGCCAAGTTCTAAGGAAACTATTCCATCGAGTTCAGACGATGTAAGCATCTTATGCAACAAAAAATCAGCTAATAATAATTCTGCTCTCCAGACCTGAATCAATAAATGATTTCAACAGAAACACCATATCGAGCTTTTAACAATGAAGCAAACAGAAAACCAAAAATTAACCTGCAAACCGACATTTGGCATCGACGACGTGACATTATGCTCAATTACCGCACTGAAGAAATGTCTAGATGTCTCTGCGATGATGTATTCTCACTCGTCAAAGAGCCATTGCCGCAAATCAAATTGCTTATAGGGAGACTTAGGCGTCAAATCCAAAGACTCACGTTTGCGTCTGGTGAGGACAAGATCTCCATCCTCGTCCAACTGGACCGACGATACACTTGTTGAAGCTGGTTCGGGTTCTGGCTAAATAGCAACACTCTGGTGATACAAAGGAGGAGAAAGGAGAGGAGCGAGTAGGTTAGACTTACCAGGGAGAAGGTGAAGAAGGAAGTGTGGGACCCAGACAGACCGGCCGGGCAGCCCAGATGAACCTCGCTCATCACGTGCTCGTCTTCCCCCAATTCTCCGCCTTTCGTTATCGTCGCCGATGCTTCCATTCTTAAGAGTTTTTCTTTTTTCTTAGGTTCACCGTTCACCTGCTAGTTGATGACATCATGATTTCTTTTAATTATCATAATATTCAGATTTATTATTACTTGGGGGTACGGAGCTTGCTATTGAGTGCGCACAAAGGAAATTCAATTTGTTCCGTTTTGTATTCTTCAGTGTATCGGAATGGCCTCCCGACAAGAATTAAAGACAAGCCTCGACGAATAATACTATAGTTGTAGATGCACTAATACAAAATTAAGCTTACACAGCGGTTTAGATTTGCTGTAGTAAGATCTTATTACGGGTCTGTCACATTTTCTGTACTTTTGTTGTACAAGTTTCCCCATAGGATTACCTTTGACCCAGCTTGACTTGAACCACACGATCTCGTTCAATTAGATGGCTCCTGAGTGGTGCTTAAAACGAACGACTTCAATTAACGAAACTTGATGCTCTTCTTCAAACAGATGTCGTTTCCTCTCATCTCTAGACTATCGTTTTTATTTTATTTCATTGTTGTCGTTTCTTGTTGATGATTATTCTAGACCCATTCATTCCCAACACTTTTTTTTATTTTTATAATCCATTTGTTAAGAACACAACTTTTTTTTCAGTTTATTATCGTTTAACGCATATAACAGTTGAATGAGAATAATTGATAATTTTACTTCTATACTTGTGTAGAATCTATACCATTGAAGAAATGGTCACATAGAAAAAGAGAGGATCCAAACTTACTTCCATTGAGTTGTAACATGTTGATAACGAAATTGCTAAAAACACCACTTCCGCCACTACATTTTTTTCTAGGTTGCCACCAAAAAAAATTGCTAAATATGATTTACCCTTGAATTTTTTTTAACAATTTCAGTTCTCTTCCTTTTTTTCTTTCGGTTTATTAAAAATAATTGTCTATCTTCCCTCCTGTTTTCTCTCTGTCCAAAACAATAATTTTTTATTATTTTTTCTTTTAATATACGTGAGAAAAAAGAGGTAGATTGAACTTTTAAAAAATTTAATTTAAGGTAAATCTCTTTTCAAAAAATTTGTGTGGCAAGCAATAATACTTTTTCAAGGAAAACGATTAATAATAAGGTGGCATTTTAAAATCCTCATATTTATAAATGATAATTATTTATATAAAATATAAAATATAATTAATAATGATAAATATATTTTTAGATATATAAAAATATATTTAAATAATATTTACATATTGCAAACTATATTATAAATTTTTTTGATGTCAACATATTCATTTGATTAAAACACGAGAAAAAAATTAAAATTAATTAACAATATAAGAAAAATAAAATAAAAGTATGAGAGAGAAATACTAACTAAAAATAAAAGCTACGCACGCAGTCATGATACTCATTCTTTAAGGTATATAGTTAAAAAAATTAAAATTATTTTTTAGCTTTTAACAAAAATATTTTATCAAACAATGTAACTGTTTCGTTAAGTTTATTAAGGTTAGGTTTAATTTTTTTTAAAGGTTATATCTTATTTAAATGTTTGTTAAAATTGTTAATGTTAAAACCTAAAAAGTAAATTTTGAAAACTTTAATTATAAAACTAAAACTACAGTGTAGCTACAAAACAAAAATTAGTTTTTATTTATGTCTTACTTTTTTTATTCTTTACGCTAACTTTAATTTTAATTATCTTTTTATACTTGTATTTCAAAACTTGTAGGAATAAATTTATTTCATGCAAGTTTGTCATGAACTTGTTTAATGACATGTTTATCAATAAAAATGTTTTCCATGACAAACTTGTCAAGTAATAATGGCTACTACCACCAAAATGAATACAACTGAAAAAGAAAGTATCAAATTTCACAAACATATAATAGAAACACAGAAATGAAAAAAATCAAAAAAATTACTCAAAGAATTTGTACATCAAAATGTATTACTAAAAAAATACAAAAATGAAAAAGATAACAAATATAGAATATTTGGCTAATCTATTTCCAACACCCTGTCATTGTCTCTTTTATGACTCCTGTGATATCTGGAATTTCTATTTTCACCCAAAAAAATAGAATAACAAGAATTTTTAAAGAAAGGCGTGACACATATATTTATTATAAAAAAACTTACCTTCAATTCTTAGGATTTCTCTTGTAACTCCCAATAAAATGGTAGACGCCAGTGTTACCGGTGATCTCCTATATATATCATTAAGTTACATAAAAACACACTTCATAAAATTAACAATTAAATTTTAAAAGAAAATGACACATGACTACCTTATGTCGAGAACTTGTACTTGTGTAGCCATGTTCCTTGCACTTGCTAGGACGTTTGCACTTAAATTCAATCATCTACAAAACCTCTACTGAATGATATAGTATATAGTTAAAATATATAAAATTTCGGAATTAAATATATACATATATGTATATAAATTACCAAAAAAATCCCCGGGAATTGTACTCCTTATTTCTTCGAAGAGTTTATGGTTGTAACCTATGAAATTCTTCAATTTCCCGATCCGCGTCATTAACACATTTCAATTCTCGCCGGCATTTGCAATTAATATTTTTATTATTGAAAAAAATTATAATTTTTAGAATGTAATTGAAAAAGAATCTTATTCACAAATATAAATATAAAACTTACCCCTAAGTTCTCGAGGATGGTTGCTTATTCAGCAACCAACGTAGATGATTGCAAGATGAAATTTTTGCAATTTCTTTGCAGAAATTCTTTTGGAGCATAAAATCCTGAAAATTAAGAGAGGTATACTTTTATAATTGACTTATACTAAGATTTTACCTTGGTCTGCTCTTTAATATCAATGCTGCGAAAAAGAAAGCTTAGAGTTAGCGGAAAGTATGGAGACACATATTCAAAACAAAAATTTCATTTTATTTGAGGATTCAGGAATTAAAAATAAGTATTTTTTAAGTAAAACTTATTAAAAAAACAATAAATTAAAACTTATACTACTTGAATTTTTTAGATCTTAATAAAGAATAAATATTGTGTAACTACTCTTTTGACATTTTCCTTTCAGTTATGTATTTCTTTTAAGCCCCTTTAAGTTATGTATTAAACGATCAAATAACTCTATTTGTCTGCAAAAAGAATCATGTAGTCTCTACTACTTCCCTTAAGTTATTTAATCAAAACTTGTATGAATAAATACTTTGTTTCATGTACGTTTGTCATTAGTGACATGTTTGTCAATAAAAATATTTTTCATGACAAACTTGTCAGCCGATAATGACAATTACCACGAAAATGAATACAATTGAAAAAATGTATCAAATTTCACAAGATACTAAAGAGTTACAGAAATGAAAACGAAAAAAAATTACTAAGCAAGAAGTTATTTATTGACAACATCTGAAGAAATTATTCGAATGAGAGAAAGTAAGAAAAAATATGTTAATCAAAAATAGGATCTTACAAATAAAGTTATGCTCGTGATTGTAAGAAAGAAAAAAAAATAAGAATTTCAAGAACCAGTTTACATGTACGTTTGTCATGAATTGACATCAATAAAAGTGTTTCCATGACAAACATGTCAAGCCATAATGACTACTACCACCAAAATGTATACAATTGAAAAAATGTTAAATTTCACATACTAAAATTACATAAAAGAAAAGGAAAAAAAAGTTACTAAATAAGAATTAATTTATTCACAACATTAAAAATTATTAAAATGAGAGAAAAATAGGTTATTACAGATAAAGTTTAAACATGTGATCGTAAGAAAGAAATATATACGACTTTCAAGAATCAGTTTTCAAGAAGATTAGGACAAATCTACCTGTTAAGAATCGCTTCGAAGATCGTGTACGATCGACGATACTTCTTCTTCAATTCGGTGAATTGGAAGACATTGGTGTCTCGTAATATTTTTTCCTCATTCGCGTTACTAGTTATAAAATTATGTGCCCTGTGTACGCAAAATTTAAGTAGAAAACTTGCGCGCTGCGTATAAGTGCAAATGACTTCCTAAATTTTGTTGGTATTTATATATTGACTGAACAGAGCCCAATATATAAATATTAACTTAAAAAAATAAAGACATCACAAATTGTTATTGCAGAGTTTCAAACCTGAGTACGACTGACGGTACTTCTTCTTCAATTCGGTGATTTGGAAGACATTGGTGTCTCGTAATATTTTGTCCTCGTTCGCATTACTGGTTATAAAACTCTGTGCCATGTGTACGCAAAATCTAAGTGGAAAACTTGCACGCTACGTATAAGTGAAAATGACTTGCTAAATTTCGCTGATATTTATATTATTGACCAAACAGAGCCCAATATATAAATATTAACTTAAAAAAATAGAGACATCAAAAATTGCTATTGCCGAGTTTCAAACCTGAGTACGACTAACGATACTTCTTCTTTAATTCGGTGATTTGGAAGACATTGGTGTCTCGTAATATTATGTCCTCGTTCGCGTTACTGGTTATAAAATTATGTGCCATGTGTATTCAAAGTCTAAGTGGAAAACTTGTGCGCTGCGTATAAGTGAAAATGACTTGCTAAATTTCGTTGATATTTATATAAGATTAGTTTCATTGGAAAGCATACTTTCAATGAAACTAGCTCGTTGGAGAAAACATACTTTCCACAGCAGGTGAGTCCCGTTGTGGGATAGAGTTAAATATTATCAAAAAATTTGCGGCTAAGTATTCCACACGCTGCAGCGAACAACTCATCCCACAACGATTCAATCTCGCTGTGGGAGGAGCTAAAATACTGTCAATTAATGATGCTAAGGTCACACACCGCAACGAAAATATATCATATAGGACGGAAATACCTTCAAATAACACCTCGGTAAGGTCTCCTACACGCGGCAAAAATATATCACACAAATGTTCATACTCGATGTGGGAGGGGTAAGTATGTGTCCAAATCTTGTCGCAACGATCTGGTCATGACGCGGCGGTGAGTGGATGTCCTATAGCGGGTTAAGGACAAATGTGGGGAGGTTTCTTTTTGGAACTTCCGCTGCAGCGAGTTTTATTATCGTTCGCGTCGAACGTTTAGAGTTCTCCGAGGCTATGTTGGTGTCTCACTGTGGCACAAGTTGCACATATTCAATAGCTAATGAAAATTAAATAAAAACAAATCATGTTCAAAACAAATTAACTATAAAAAAATGTTCACATTAAAATGTATATCCAAATCCAAATAAAACATTAATAAAATTGAAATCAAAATCTCATATATACAAATTACATATCTAAATTCACAAAAACTAAACTAATCTTCACATTGAATAAAAGTTTGTACATAAAAAGCTCATCCCTCTCTTATTTTCTCTAAATGATCGGGTGTATATGTTTTCTTTACTTGTAGTTTGTCTAAATCAAGTCCTCACATATAACTTAAAATATGATATCTGCATTCGGTATTACCAATTTGTCTCGTAACCAAAACACACTTGATCGAGATCGATTGATGTTTGTTCCGAGTTTTATGGTGCACAAGTTTGAAATCCGTGAAGACCCTATAACACTTAATAAGATCAATAAACAAACATTAAAAATAAACATATAGATATTTAAAAAAAATACATACACAAATTATGACTAACGCATCATCGTGGGTTCCCGCTATTTGGAAGTTTCGCTCTCGAGGAAAGAGATTTGAGTCTCTCATCCCTGATTAATATGATTGGGACGGTTGTTCAACGGTCGTTGATATGTCTTAATGGAGTTGATCGAATTACCATAGTACTTTAGTCCTCCCACAACGAAATCCACTCGGTGTTTTATTGAGGCTGGGGCCGAGTCGGGCTCTTCTCCTTCCTCGTCGGGTCACGATTATTTTGGCGATGGGTTGCCTCTGTCACAAGGTGCGAAAACCTTCTTTTCTGGCGGAGGTCCCATATCAAGGTCTTTTAGTTCACCATTAGCATATTTTTTCGGCGAGTACTTTTCGCATAGTCTTGCAGTTTATGGTGACGTGTTTGTTGCTCTTGTGGAGCTCGCAGTAGGCGTTGGGATCTCGGGTCCATTTCTTGGCTTGAAATCCAGGTTTCCTTGGTTCGTCACCGACAACGATATAAAAACTTGGATGAGGGTAACCACGGATCCTTTGGAACATGTTAGGTCTTTTGAGGGGTCCTGCAGACTCCCCATCGTTGGCCTTTCGAAAATTTGGTCCGGACCTCGCCCAAAGATTAGTTTAGGTAGGTTGCCCCCTCTTCGGAGGAAACTTCTTGGAAAGTGAACTAATCTCGTCTTCTGCTTTGGCAAAGTTAGTATCTCGATGAAGGGCATCTTCGATCGATGTGGTCGGTTAACAATCATTTTTAATCAAAATCGTAAGTCGTGGCTCATACCGTTTTTCAAGGTGGTCATGGAGGATTTTATGTCGACATTAGAAATTTTGGACAACACTTCCTTAAATCGGACCATGAAGTCTTTTAGAGATTTCGATTCTTTCTGTTGCACGCTCCAAAGGTTGGTCATGGTCAGTTCGTCTTCCGTAAACATGGAATAATGCTTAGGGAAGGCGGTGGACAGGGCGAAGAAACTATCTATCGAGTTAACTTCTAGCCTCGAAAACCATTTTAGGGCTGCTCTTATGAAACTTTTGGCGAAAACTAACAATGCCCGTCATCGCTCTCCTAGTCTTTAAGTTGAGCTCGCCACATCACAATCCTGAAAGACATCAAAAATGCTTTGTTGGTTGGTGAGGAAACTATGACTCCGTCATGGGTTGTCCGTAGGGTTTACCTGTTGGGATTGGTGCCCACAAAGGAGATATTATATTTGAAATACTTTTGTATTATATTTTGCTGAGACATTATTAAAATTAAATATTCATTCTTTATTATGTTTGTGTTTATGTATGAATTCTACGCTCTGAAACTGTGGGTGCTCAATATAGACTTGACAAGATAGCCCATTTGTGACTAGTTTAAACATTTTTTTCGCAATTTTAAGATCGATAGAGCAATCGAATCTAAGTAATGATTGTTTGAATGAATCATGATATTTTATCTTATGATATAGAGAGTTATGACTCTATGTTTTATTTTTGGTATCTTATAGAAGATATTGAGCAAGACCAGTGATACTTTGAAGCTGTAGATAAAACCGTTTAATCACTCGAAACTTCATGTTCACATACGAGGGGTACTTTGGTATTTACCTAAATCTTGAAGTGAATGCATAATTGATATGACACCTTATGACATTTGATTTGTCAATGGGCAATTGCTAAGTTATAGTTGCATCTGACCCGACAGTTGGTGTCATAACGTTGTCATATTGGTTATGTGATTCACAGATATGGAATTCATATTGAAACAATAATGATGCATTAGTATCACACTATGTTTTTATTATGAGAGTGTGCATAAATAACATGGCCAGGTATTCATCAAATACGAACATTCTTTAATTAAAACATGTGACATGTAAAGACATCTCACTTATGTTGTTCTCATTCACAAATAAAAAATAAGTTAGTGAAATAATAACTCAGGGGTAAAGCGGTAATTTTACATTCCTCTGAATTAGTGATACAAATGAAGGGTAACATCGTAAAGTACTTCGTGGATCGTGTGAAGATTTGTTTTGTCACATCAAACGGAAAATAAATTCATATGAACTTAAAGAGTCTCAATATTAGTCATTTAGTTGAATCGACTAATATTAAGAATTAAAAGACATAAAAGATTTGTGAACATTCAGTCCAATCTTTATTCTAAATCTTCATTCATGTGGGTCCATAAGGTCTCAGTGATAGACACTCAGAAGGGATTAAATGAAAAAGAATAATTGATTTACTCATTGAATATAAATTGTGATTTATATCGAGAAAGTTATTTTCTAAGTAACTTGATAAATAATTAGTTATTTATCGTTACATTTATTTAATGAATCATATTGTATAATTATATTGTTAATATTACATTTTAATGATTCAAATAAATAAAGGATGAAGCTAAATATTTTCGCATTTCGTACTTATTTGTAAAGTATGAAATTATTTAATGAAATGTCATTAATAATTTAGAAATAAATCAAAAGAATTTGGGAATAAATAAATTGGTTTTGGCCGAGTGTTTTGACATGTGTTGGTCAAAATAATAAGTCAAGGATTTATAAAATGGTTTAAAATTAAGTAATGGGTTTGACCCAGCGTAAGCCCATTTGACCTCTTTATATAAAGGGTTAAAGAAACCCTAATTTGATTGAACCCTAGAAAACTTTCGGCCATTCTCTCCTTCTACCCTTGTGTGTGTTAGGCCGAAAGAAAAAGAAAAAGAGATAGAAAAGAAAAATTGTTTTTCTTGCTTACTCTTGTTCTCTTGAGATTCCCCTTATTCCCGGGCGTTCATAGAAGAGCTCACACTCTTAATCTCTCTTATATTTTGATTGTATTATCGTTTAAATATTTTCATATGATGAAAATATAAATTATTTTCTAAAGCCGAAAAATCGTTTAAGGCATTATGAAATTAATTTCATTATTTGTGCAAAAATAATTCTACAATGGGTATTTTAAGAATTGTCTTAAAAGATATAAGGAAGCATCTAGATGCCCCTTCCCTAGCTAGAATTCGGCTAACATTCATAAAAGAGGAGAGTTCTATTTTCCTTTAATTATAAGGATAATTACCCAAAAGGAAAAAGGAAATGAATTTCCTTGAGAAGAAAATAAATAAGCTAAGTGAGGAAACAAATTTTCCTCATTGCTTAAGGTGTATGGTCGGCCATCCTAAGAGAGAAAGGGAAAGGGAAAATCAAATATTGTGTCATGAATACATTATTCTTTCATGAATGAATAATTGACCTTTATAGATTTTTCCTTCTCCTATAAATAGAGCATCACATAGAGATGTGAAAGATTAAGCTTTTGCCTTGTTCTCTCTTGCTCTTGGCCGACCCTCTATCTCTCTCTCTAGAAAATTCTCCTTTTTATTTTGCACCTAGATCCATACTTGATCTAGAGAATTAGCTTATGATCCAAGAATTGTTATTGGTTCATATTATTTAATTGTACCCACACACAAATCCTTCTAAACCTCTATACACTCTTGTAATAGAAACCTTAGGTTTCTCAAATTCTCGTTTAGGTTTGAAGGGAATCAAGCTAGAAGAGAAGATCAACCTTTCCCAAGACACTTCAACTTTGAAGACACAAGAAAGGTTAGTATTCAAGTAGATTAAATAATATTTTTAATTTATAACATGTATATGCACTTTATCTAGGTTAGTAAAAATTGTTTTACTAGTAAAAGAAATTTTTATATTCCGCCATTAATATGATTAATGATAAATTTTTCTTAACCCTAGACCTATTCAAACAGACACTTCCCTGCCGGATCCACCTAGGTGCAGGCTCTCCTTGTCTGGCGAAAGCTCCCAGTCCGGCAAAAGTCAGAGGCCCAACCGGGTCCCTGTCCGGGCGTGTCCCACGCTCCCTGTCCGGCGAATACTCCAGGCGCACAGAAGGCCCAGTCTGGCGAGCTTTACTATCCGGCGAAGCCCCTATCCGACGAGCCTCTCAATCCGACGAAAGGTCTGTCTGGTAAGCCTCCCAGTCCGGTGAAGCCTCCCTATCTAGCCGTGCACCTCACATCAAATCCGACGAGCTCTCTTCACGTGTTGACTTGATGAGGCCCTCCGGAGTTAGCGAGCAACGTCTGGCAACGTCTGTGATAGTTTACAATCTCTTTTGTAAGTATTTTTCAACGAATTGGATATGTGATAATAAAAATTGTTTATATAGGTTGTTAGTCTGTTCAATTTGTTGCTTAACATGTTTAGAATAAAAATGTTTATTGACATATTTATAATTTTTAATGCCTAGGTTAATTGTATATATAAAAAATGGTTTTTAATATATTAGATCTACTTATATATTTCCGCCATATTTAAGATACGTTATATAATTAATTGTTTAATCGTTAAATAAATTCCTACAATACCTTGGCAGTCTGACCTTACCAGCGTCTCCAATGACGACCTCGGTAATATTTTTTACGAACAAAGTTTGGGTTGCTTCTACGAATGAGGTCGATCTTGGGTCAATATTGTGCTAAACAGGTCGTTTATGTGCATACGAATGAGGTCGCTGTTTGGGTCAAAAGGGGATTGATCTACCTTATTTCTCCATGAGTTGGGGGATCTCGGTTCACCTCCGAGACGGTCATGTTTGAATCAACTCGAAAAGCTTCCTGAGGTACTCCCTCTGTAGGAGGCGGAGGTAGCTCGACCAAGTTCTCCAGGGAGGACTCTCCGAGCTCGAAGATCGGATATGAATCGCGATCAGCTAGAGAGTTCACCTAGATTTTGGAGAAGTCCAAGCGAGTTCTTGGAGGCATATTTTGGGCCTAGTACGCAGACAAAATGCGTACTAAATTGTTCTGAGTTGTTTCACCAATCCAGATACTGGGATCGGGAATGGATGGTGATTTCGAGATCAACATGTCGATCTGAGCGTTGATCTCTCTGTTTGCGTCTTCTAACTTCTCATACGCTAAGAGAAAAAAGGCCTTTAGAAGCGACAAAAGTCGCTTCTAAAGGTCAAAAAGTCGCTTCTAAATAGGCATTAGAAGCGACATTAGAAGCGACTTTGTCGCTTCTAATGTCGAGTCGCTTCTAATGTCGAGTCGCTTCTAAAGTCGCTTCTAATGTTTTGAAGCGACAAAATTAGAAGCGACTAGTCGCTTCTAAAGTCCCTTATAATCGGCCTTAAAAGCGTGCGAAGAGATGGCGGGTAGCAATTAGAAGCGACTTTAGAAGCGACTAGTCGCTTCTAATTGTTAACCGCCATATTTTAGAAGCGACATTAGAAGCGATTAGTCGCTTCTAATTATTACCCGCCATATTTTTGAAGCGACATTAGAAGCGATTAGTAGCTTCTAAAACTGTAAAATTTAATTTTTTTAAAATAAATTTCCGGTTTATTATTAATTAATTAATTAAATTTTTTTCTTATTAATTAATTAAATTTAATAATATTGAAATTTACTAATTTAAATCAAATTAAACATAAACTAAATATAATCAAAAGTCGGTAGTAATATAATCGAACGTCGATATTAATATAATTGACAATGTCTAAACTCGATAATAACATATGTTCAACTAATAAGATAACCGAAAGTCGATAAGTAAACAAACGTAAACCGATAAGTCTAAAACGTCGAATAAATTACAATCATTATCGTCGTCCTCGTCCTCGTCGTCCTCGTCCTCGTCCTGCGCGTCGTCCGCTGGGTCCGTGTGGAGGCTCGTCTGGTTCGGTGTCGGTGAGAGTCGATGGTCGATCTGGTCTCTGCTGCGAATCTAAAGCGCATGCATTGCCCGAATCGCCTACACTGGGTCTGAACTGGGCGAGGTAGTGGTCCAAAGTCGCCCTAAACACGGGAGTCGGACTGAAGTCCGGGGTCTGGCACAAACCAGCAGCCATGCCCACAATTCTTTCAACTCTTCAACGAGCGGTTACAAGAACACATTAATGTCTTTCCCAGGCGATTTCGGACCAGGAATCAAGGGAGCCAGTATCAAGTATTCGAATTTCATACACAACCACGGTAACAAATTGTACGCCGTCAACACAACCGGGCACATGCTATATGATAGGCTCATTTCTCCGAAGGGATTGAAACCATCTGCAGCAAGTCCAAGTCGTACATTCCTCGGCTCAATGGCAAAGTCTGGATATGTTTAATCTAACTTCTTCCATGCTTTCCCATCACCTGGATGACGTAGAACACCTTCTTCAACCACACGTTCTTTCGCTTGCCACTGCATTTCAACAGCTGTATGTCGAGAAGCGTACAACCGCTTGAGACGATCTTTTACAAGAAAGTACCGTAAAACTTTACGCGGTACTTTTTTTCCAACAACCCATCTACTTTTGTTGCACACCGGACAAACATCTGCATCTTTCAAATACTTCCAAAACAAGACACAATCATTCAAACAGACGTCAATCATCTCGTAGCCCATGCCAAATCGCTTCAGCTTTGACTTTGCCTCGTAATGTTTTTCAGGAATTATATTCTCAACAGGATAAGATTTTTTCAAGAGTTGCAGAAGTTCTGTAAATGACTTGTTCGTCGAATAATTCGTCACTTTAATGTGCATTAATTAAACCAAGAAAGATAATGACGAGAACTCTTTACAACCAGGATACAATTCTGCATTCAACTCGGCAAATAGATCCGCGATCTGCTCTTCGTCAGCCACATCTTCAGCAGTTGGATCATTCCTAATATCGTCGATTGCGTCATGGATTCCACCAACACCTTCTTGATCGTCTGAATCATCGAGAATTTCTAGTACAGGAACAACTTCTTCACGTGACTCGCCGTGATGATACCATCGGGTGTAATACGGAGTAAATCCTTTGTGCATGAGATGCGCTTGAACAACTCCTATGTGTTGTCTTAACGCATTATTGCAACTACGACAAGGAAATTTTACTTTGTGCTCGCTATTCATTTGGAATCGTGCAACTCGAATAAACTCATTCACGCCCATTTCGAATTCAAGCCCACAACGATTATTTTCAATAATCCAATTTCGACTTGGGTTTGACATGACGCTGATTGTTGAAAATTAGGACAACGAAAGTTAGGAAATTTGTGACACTGTGATCAATTAGAAGACGGATAAGGATTTGATCTAAAAAAATTTAGAGATTTAGATAACTTAGAGTTTATTTCACTTAATTTTTTTAAAATTTACAGAATTTTGGGCAGAGTTTCCCCTAAAATATGAACAAACCAAAAATCTGCAATTCACAATATATATATATATATATCAGCCAAAACTATCCTAAACATTTAATAACTTTCAAATAACATATTCTAGTTAAAAAATTTAAGTAACAAATTAACAAATTACTAATTACATTATTTTTTTAAATTAACAAATTAAGTAATTACGATGACGACCTTACCGGCGTCTCCAATGACGACCTCTGTAATATTTTTTACGAACGGAGTTTGGGTTGCTTCTACCACCAGGAGATCGATCTTGGGTCAATTTTGTGCTGAACAGGTCGTTTATGTGCATACAAATGAGGTCGCTGTTTGGGTCAAAAGGGGATTGATCTTACCTTCTTTCTTCATGAGTTGTGAGATCTGGTTTCGCCTCTGAGACGGTCATGTTTAAATCAACTCGAAAAGCTTCATGAGGTACTCCCTCTGTAGGAGGCGGAGGTAGGTCGACCAATTTCTCCAAGGAGGACTCTCCGAGCTCGAAGATCGGATATGAATCGCGATCAGCTAGACAGTTCACCTGGATTTTGGAGAAGTCCAAGCGAGTTCTTCGAGGCATATTTTGGGCCTAGTACGCAGACAAAATGCGTACTAAATTGTTCTGAGTTGTTTCACCAATCCCGATACTGGGATCGGGAATGGATGGTGATTTTGAGATCAACTTGTCAATCTGAGCGTTGATCTCTCTGTTTGCGTCTTCCAACTTCTCGTAGAACCTGTCGAGGGTTGCCTGGATAACCAGATGATTCGCGTCGGGGGTCTTGACTGGTGACTGAAGAAAAGTTAACAGATATAAGCGAAGTTAATCTTATCGATGATTTTCCACAGACGGTGTCAAATTTTTTATGTCGGAATTCGCTATCAACAATCACGAAATAAGATCGAAGTTTTTTATGCGATTTTAATTTTAGAGAAGGAACTGAAATTTCCGCCAAAAGGCCAAGGTTATAGACATAGGAGCTTGAGGCAATTTCTTTACGTTATTAAATAGTAGGAGAGACAAGAATCAAGAAATATCTAAGTCTAGATTGAGTAACTATTAACCCGGATTGCTAGAACGTTTTTGTATGACTAGGGTTAAGGTTCTTCTGACACTAAGCTCGAAGCACTATTTCTGTCATTTTAGATTCTTTAATGGAGAATCATGTTGAAATAGGTCTAGGGTTAAAGAAAAATTTAACATTAATCAAATTAATGGCGGAATTTAAAAATTTATTTTTCAAGTAAAACAATTTTACTAACCTAGAAAAAGCATATACATGTTATATATTAAAATCATTATTTAATTTACTAGAACACGAACCTTTCTATGAAGCTTGATCTTGAAGCGTCTCGAGAAGGTAGATCCTCTTCCTTGGCTCGCTCGTCACCTTCGCACCTAATCTTGAACCCGAGAAACTTAAGATTTCTATTACATGAGTCAATAGAGGTTTTGGAAGGATTTGTGTGTAGGCACAATTAAACCATATGAACCAAAAACAATTCTTGGATCATAAGCTAATTCTCTAGATTGAATGTGAATCTAGGTGCAAAATAAGAAGAGTATTTTGTAGAGAGAGAGAGAGGGAGATGATCGGCCACAATAGGGAGAGAAGAAGAAAATTGCTTAACCTTCACATCTCTATGTGAGGCTCTATTTATAGGAGAAGGAAAAATCTATAAAGGTCAATTATTCATTCATGAATGAATAATGTATTCATGACACAATATTTGATTTTCCTTTCCCCTTTCCCTCATTGTATGGCCGGCCATATGGGTGCATTAGTGAGGAAATTTGTTTCCTCACTTAGCACATTTGTTTCCTTCTTAAGGAAATTCATTTCCCTTTTTCTTTTGGGTAATTATCCTTATAAGAAAAAGGAAATAAAACTCTCCTCTTTGATGCTATGTTGGCCGAATTCTTCATAGGGTGAGGGAGCATCTAGATGCTTCCTTATTTCTTTTAAGACAATTCTTAAAATACCTGTTGTAAAATTATAATTGCACAAATAACGAAATTAATTTCATAATGCCTCAAACGACTTTTCGGCTTTAGAAAGTAATTTATATTTTCATCAAATGAAAACATTCAAAATCTTATTTTGACATTCACATCATTTTATGTCCTTGTGGACAAAAATACCCTTTAGACATTTTCCGAGAAAAAGTCTAGTTCAACATTTGAATTTATTTTGACTTAGCTTCTAGTTTAACAATCCTACTCTAATGACCTGTAATAGTGACCTTATGGATCCAAATGAACAAAGCTTGAGCTTCTATACTCGGACTCAAAAGTTCACAAACATTTTCCGAGTATTAGCTTAATGTCGACTGACTCCACTAAAGAGTCGACACTGAGAATCTCTCGGTTCAAATGAATTTATTTTCTACTCAAGTTCAACTTAATTATATTGAGCGGATCCATTGAATGTTATCTATGTTTACCCTTCATGAATATCATCAACTAGTTGGGATTTATAAAATTACCATTTTACCCTTCTAGTTGTTATTTCCTCAACTCCTTTAGTACTTGTGAATAAGATAGAAACAATGTATTGACGAGGAGCTAACAAGTCACATTGTTTCATCCAAATAAAGTCGCTACTTAAATTTGGACACTGCGCAGTTCATTATTCACAATCCAAGTAATAAAGCATGAGGTGATATACATTGCATCTCAGCAATCTTATACATGAATTCCATGTCTATGAGAACTTCACAAAGTTGGTTCATGACATCTTCATAACTTAATATCTCACCAATAGGCCTTGTCTAGATCACACATGGGACCTAGAATTTGACTTTCTCAAATGAGAGTATTAATGCTATGAAATGACATGTCTCATTTCAGGATTTAGGTAAGCATGATGCGATTCATACGTAGTGACCTTGAGATAGAAGATGTTAAATGGTTTGTTCTTCTATTGTCTCTAAAGGTGCACTGGTCAATTCAGTATCTTCGAAAGATACACTGGAAGAACTACAGAGTTCCTAACTCTCTATGCCTCGTAACAAGACATCCTAGATTCTTCCAACAATCATACTGGGATCAATAGTCCGTTGATCTTTAGATTGCGAATATACCGTTTTAGTCAAACCATGAAGAGTTTGTTCACGCAAATCTACATTTGTCTCTTCATACATTGTTAGGTTTGATTAAGGACTATAAGACTACTGAATATCATAAATCTTCAATCAAACTAAAAAGGAATGAATCAACGTTTCAACTTTTATTAATTCAATCAGCAAATTACAAAGATTTATATATTACATCAGTATGTAAATAAACAATCTTTCAATAAGGACTTTACAAAGATTTATATATTACATCAATATGTAAATAAACAATCTTCTTGTGGGCATCTCTGCCAACAAATCACAATAGAAAAAATATCTTAGGTGAGTAAACATTAACCTTCTTTCAAGATGGATGGATTTTTTTTTCCTCAACTACTTCTTTCTACAATCATTTTCTGGATTTTCAAAACATGAGTTTAACTTGCGTTTGTACTAGATTTTAACGAGATGAGTAAAAAAAACCCCGCATATACGATGTAAAAATCCATGGTCACTTTAAGATTTAGATCAATCTCAGTATGACCATCATAACAACTTCAATTAGTATGTCATTATAGTGCTTAAAGAAACATCTAGAGCCAAACTTTGTCTAGGACATACACCGACCAAAAGTGCAATAGGCTCCCACGCATTGATCAAATTTCACTTTTGTGTTCTGCATATATGAATTTAAATATGTACTTCCAAGTGCATATCAGTCACCGACCATGTTCTAGTTCACTGCCAAAACTCGGATGCCCAATATGAGATTTAATTGTGAAAGATGGATATTATGGAATCCGATTATTTAGAATTCAATCCACTAATCATGGGATTCTAATAAAATTAACTTTTTTTTAATTTAGTAATTATTCATTTTATTATTTTCAAGTTAGCGACATTCCTAACAATAATGTATGTTATGGTCTATAAACGTCAAGATCTAACACTCAATATGCTTGATCGTCAGATTCATGGCTAATTCAGGCGAGGAACACTTGTACGTAGTGAAGTGAGTACTAAGATCCATCATATTTCCTACTAACATATAGTACACTTGGATTAGAAGCTAATGTATTCACATGCTATATGGACTCAAATTATGCGAACCGTGGATAAGGAAGTCACTAATAATATATACTTTCGAAGTATTTGACACGATTTTGAGCTAGAAATCTTGTGAATTCAATAGTGATGTTGTCCACGACTGAAGCATAATTTATAATTGTAACGGAAGAGTTAGAGAGGCACTATGGCTTAAATGTGTTACTAAAGTCTGGTTTTGTCAAAGAGAAAATTATTCTTCAACGTATCAAATGTTCCATGAAAAATCTAAATACAATGATGTGAGACTGCATTTTATGCGTGGTGTAACTAGTGAAGGAGCTATTAAGAGACTGATGATTGCAACAAAAGATAATCTGCGGATGTGCTAAGAAAGATGATTCCCATCAACAAATTTGATCACTGCTTAAAGTTGATCAATTTGGTGAAGAAGGATCGAAGAAAGGAAAACCTCTACTTGTCAGAAGAGCATCATGAAATTAAGATGGAGATTGTGAGAGTTGATTCCAAATTATATAATTGTAATTGAGAAATTTCATTTTCTAGACCTAAAAGTATGAAAAATATCCAAATTAGACATATTTTTTCACAAATATCTAAAAATGGACTTTAGCCCTAAAATTAGATCAAAATACTCTTATACTCAAAAATATGTACAACACCGTATCTCATTATATAGCATCGTATCTCATCGTATCCTATCGTACAAAAAGTTATCGTATCTCCTCGTATAACATTGTATCTCATCGTATAGAATCGTATAGATTTTTGAAAATTTAGAGTATAAAGGTACTTTGGTCCAATTTTGCGACTAAAATTCATATATTTGTCTAATTTGAATATTTTTCATAGTTTTAAGTCTGGAAAAGGAAATTTTTCTTGGAATACTCAAGGTTTAAATAATCTTTGTGTGAACTTGTAATGGCCGAAACTCAGTTAGAGTTCTTATGCCTTGGTTGTGTATGAAAGGTAGACTCAAAATGTAGCTGAGTTAGTTAAACGATGCATACTTCAAATTGGGAAACACATAGCAATTAAGAAAGGGAAATACTAGAGAATTGACGAGGCCGACGATCGAGTTCTTGAGTCGATCGAGAAACAGATCAAAAGTTTAAGTTTGAATATTGTGTAACTCTTTTCATACATTCGAGAAGGCATGAGTAGATTTTGAACCTGAGGTAAATTGTGATCGTGTTCGCATGGTTGTGTTCATTTCTGTCGAATTCGTCGTCGTCATCATCATTTGCGAGTAATTGCAACAATCAAAAGCAAAAATTCACACGCAATTCTATAATAGTTAAGAAGTCTATATACTCTATAATACACCATTATGAGAAACAATACACTAGTGTTACAACAAGCTCGTTCACCAAATAATATGATCAAGAAGATCATGATGACGTTCAAATCCGAATAAATCATTCTTTGATAAGGCTTTTCTCTAGTTCCCTCTGAGGGAGGCGATGCGGGCGGCGAGCTCGTCGTAATCCCCCGGCAAAGACGCCACACGCGCCGGAGCAGACTTTTCGGGCGGAGATGCCTCCTGAGGCATGGACGCCGCTCTCCCCGGCGGGGGCTTCAAATTGAAGTTGTTTTGGTACCTCTGGCGGACCGATCTCGGGTTCTGCTTCTGTCTCTGCTCTTCACCGGCGTTGCTCTTTTCGGGTCCGCCCTTCGGCTTCAGATACGGCGGAGGAGGAGCCCTGCGTCCGCGGCGGAAACTCACCTTGCTGTCTGCCACGTCATCGTCGTCGGAAACTTCCGTGACGGTCGACCCATCCTCGCTGCTGCTCTGGGGCCCACCCCCGTGATACTCTGCCGGACTGTTCCGTCTGGGAATTAAATGCTCTTTGTTGCTCTGGTAATATTTAACGTCCACTCTTTTGTTCGCCTGATTCTGAAAGGAAAAAAAAAGAATGATTGGTCATCAGATTATCGATTGGAGAGAGTATTTCCGATGTTAAGAGCCATAAAAATGAAAAAGTTATGTACTTGGAGTGGGAGGGTCGGAGGAGTGAACAACATCTGGTCCAAGGCCTTGGAATCCCATTTGATGGAGAATTCGTTTGCTATGTCTTGCAATAATTGAAGCTTCACTTCTTTGGTGTAACTCCTTGGGTTCAACCTTTCCATGAACTGAACAAATTACAAGACACAGATTAAGTACGAGTAACAAAAAAATATAAAAAACTAAGATCACGTCTCGTACCTCTTTATTTGTGTAGCTCTGAAGAGAATCTCCGAATCTGTCCGTGAAAGTGCTTCGAAGCTCACGGAGCTCTGGTAAATCAGCGAATCTCGCAGCGGCGTAAACTAGAGACGCTACGAATTCCTTGCATTCCTCAGGGCATTCTCTGCACAAGAAACACTTAAAGTAAAAATAGTGTTCCGCTAAAAAAAGATGACGTATAATAATTTGGAGTTATATTCAATTTTAATTTACTTCTGCTTTTGCATGAGAGAGAGGTTGCTTGAGAGGTTGGCACAAAAGTTTTCGACTAATTCGTAACACCGTGCCATATTTTGTTCTATCAAAACCCCCTCGGCCTGTTGAAATAGACATTAATTAAAAAAATTATTAAAATTAGAAATATATGTATGATATGATTGCGATTGCGTAGCTAGAAAGCCCAGATCGAATTAAAAAATTAAAAATTAAAAAAGTAGATAAAGACGTGACAACACAGAAATTAGAGATCGTCGCAATGAAATTTTATGACTGTTTCAACGTTGGACAACACAGCACGAAGAAACTCTCCGTTGATGTGTCTCAGAGAAAATCTCGTTTTGAAAGGACAAAGACTATATGTACACACAAAATACGGAAGAAGAGAGAATTTTAATCTTGATTGATTTTCTTGGGAAAAAATATTTAAATATGAGCAAGAAAAAATAAAAATTACCCTGTTATAAGCATTCATGTCAAGGCCATTCCTGAGAAGATCAGCAACGTCGTTCTTCAAGAATTTCTGAACCGCGAGCTTCTTCTTCTTTATGCTCTCGACACGTGTCTTTGTCATCTTTACATTCGCTTTGCTACAATAAAACAAGAAAATAAATATAGCTGAATGCAAAAAAAAAAAAGAGTATGAAGAAAGAAAGAGCTTTTTGACGTTTGAGACGAACCATTTTGTGTAAAACTTCGACTTTAATAGCCCGTCAAGCATTTTTTATCTATGATAATCGTCGCACTAAAAGATTTTCCTTACTGAATTATAGAAAGTTAGACGAGCTAACAAAAAAAATGAAGTCAGGTTTGTTTTAAACGAGAAGACGATGAAGAGAGAACAAATATCGGTTGAAAAATCCGGGAATTAAGTAACGCCAAGAATCAGGCATTCAGAACCGAATATTAAGAAAAAGGAAAGAGAAGGAAAAGGAAATGGAAAGGGCTTTTCTTGGCTAATGGACGAGAGAGAGAGAAACGACAGATTCTTCGAATCGGCAATGGCGTCAGAGGAAATGCTAAAGACTATTGACTATAAAAGAAAGGATGAAGATGCCGTAGGGACAGATAAACATTAAAGAAATTTACAAGAGATATAAATGGTGTTATTATAATTCATAGTAAGCTTAGTTTTTTTTAACTTTGTATTTAAGGAGACACTCGAATGGTCATACAAAAATCTATATAATTTGGCAGCTAATACGAACTCCATCGAGAGCAAAATATAGAATGTTTATAGCTGGACTTTAGACACAGAAAATAAGGTACTGCCACGTTGAACTTTATTAACTTCCAGTCTCGCTAAATATACATATTATATTTTGTTCTGGGACATGGCCCATCGTGAGTACTATAACGGAATTGCCTTAAAAACCTTTATATATATATATAGATAGATATATATATATATATATGTATATGTTTATTAGCTCAAACTTAAATAAAAAACTACCATGATATTTTTTCCCGAGCAAAAAATTTGCGAGATTGACATAATAAATTTTTTCAGTTGTTTTATCCTACAAAAGACACATTTATTATCAGTCTGTGACAATATTGTCACAAATAATCATAAATGTGTTTTTCGTTTTTATATAATGGAAAAAGTGTCTAGACTTATCCATAGAAACACTAATTTGCCAAGAAACTATTAACATCTAGTCTTTCCTAGTATATATGGAAATCTTGGCCTTTTGTCTCGTAGCATTATATATATTGGTCTACTTTTCATGAATGGTTCACTCTAAATTATAAATTAATCAAAACGGGAGGATCAAGTAATATTGTTTTCTTACAGACTAGGATTAGTTGGCAGTAGCGCAAAAGCTGCGTTGTAATAATTAAAAAGTCAAATGGTGCACCCAACATGTGGTGTGCCAAATAGTTTATTTATCTTTTGATTAGCTAAAGAGCGCTGATTAACTAACTATTGTTTACCATGTTTAGATACGATAATTTTAACCCTGATTGACAGGGTATATATTCGACCTTTGTCAACTCTATTCATGGGTTTGCGTTGTTCAAATCAAATTTTTATTATTATCTTCTGTTTTGCTTCAAGTAAATTTCTCGACTTAATACACCGAACCTAAGTTTCATACTATAAAACTGTTGTTTGCAAAAGACAACTTCAGTACAATTAGGTCTCACTTTTTAGTCACCAAGTACTATTAATAACTAAAAATAAAAATAAAAAGTTGAGTAAAGTTTCATGACAATCATTAATTTGCATATTCTTGTGGTGTTTTAGTAATTTTATTTGAATAAATGCTATTTTTGAAATTAAGGAAAAAGAAAATTCGATTTTGTGGATAAAAGCAAAATAAAAAGGAGCATATAATAATATTGCCAAAAGGAAAGGTTCGATTACTTGGGCGCGATTTGCGTAAATTTGAGGCAGAAAAAAAAAGTGGATTTCCACCAGAGGATCCACGTGTCACCGCTGCTTTACGTGACGTGACACAAAATGTGCGTTTGATTTGCTAATAAACAGCTAGGGGCAGATCAGATCACGGGAAAAGTACAATTGTATCATCCTTTGTATTACCATTTTTGGTTGATTTTAAGAGTCAGTTAAAATCATATGCAGTCTCATTACTCATCACGTATCTTCCTTGGCTGCTAAGGAGACATGCGTTAGAAGTTTCTATTTTGTTAGTTATATACTTTTACGGCCAGGACTCTTTTTAAAGTTTCTTTCCCTTGGTTGCAAACGATTACGTTCGTTTTTGGTCAGTTAAGGATTATGAAAGTATCTGTTTATAAAAAAAGGATCATGAAAGTATCAATCCCATAACACCACCTATGTACCAATCACAACTATAGAGCTCCCCCGATAAATAAAAAATCAAATTTAAGATCGAGGATAATCAATACAAATTTCGTAATTTAGACAATTTACAACCGATCACTCTATTTTACACTTTATTTTTTATTTTATTTTTAAATGAACATTAAATAATTTTTAACTGAATCTTATTTCTCACTCTATTTTCATTATATTTATATCTATTTACACACGTACTCTTATATTTATTTACCGATTTCTAATTAAATCATCTTATTCAAATTACTAAAAAAACACTCACATTTAATCAAATAAAAATTACAACACAAAATAAATGAAATAAATCGTTGTTAATATTTGTATTCATGTTTGGTATTTAGTTTGTATTTAATTTTTTTTTGCAATTCGCAAAAATCTTTTTTCTTCAAATTATTATTGTCTTTTAAATTATACAAAATAATAAATTTTAGATAACTTTAAGATAAATTTTAAGCAATTATATAAAATTTGGGTCATTAGAATATTAATTATAAAAAGTAAAAAGACTGGAAAAAAAATCATAGTGAACAGTCTTTATATACTTTATGTGAAATAATGAAGTTGAATATAAAGCTTCATTGGAGAGGTCAAAAACAGTAATAACTAATATAGAGTTCGATTGGAGTTGCTCTTAGAGCGTTATAAAGCCGCGTATCTATTATACTAAAACGATTACGAAGTTGAAACCCACTCACAAAAAAATATTTCAAGACATAATTACATTTAAAGAAGAGGATTTTTGAGATATGTTGATGAAGTTGAACACAAGAATTTTGAGATGGCGTCGAGAGGAAACTTAAAGAACAATTGTCAAATCTTCTATTTTTCTAATGGAAAAAATATCTAATAAAATGTGGTAAATTGAATAAATTTTCTCGACTAAAAGCTAAAACAAAAAGCGGCAACAGGAAGATATTATTCTAAATTAAAAAATGATTTAACTAAATAGCGGAGGTTTTAATTTCCTTGCATAATTAATCAAAACTCTTATCATCGACTTACAGATTAAATAATTACAATGGAATAAGTAGCAAATAAAAATTTTAAGTTTTAGATTATAAGATATTTAGTATACGGGTATGTTAGAAAATAGGCAATTTAAACATTCGGCATTATAATATAGCTAACTTCGTAAATTTTAAGCAAATAATCATAAGGACTAGGTTTTGATAAAATTATGCTTTACACGTTGGTCTCTTTTCTTTTCTTTGTTTCGAATTTTTAATTTTAATTTTGCAATTTATACAAGACAACTACAAAAATGAAATCTAAATTTTCACTCTAGTACTTAAAAGAGAAATTGACGTCAAAACTACATAAACTTTTAAGCTGTATACACTTAAATATCTATTCTTTTTTTCACTGGCTAAACTATTTTAAATTATATTTGTTTGCACCATTCATAACTCGTCCTACGTGACATACGTGACACAGTTAGATTTTTCTAGAAAAAAAATCATTAACACATATACCCTTTTAATTGGTTTTTAAAAAATGTAGGGACATTGGTCTAAAAAATGTTCATTTTCTTTTTTTAGCACAAATCGAAAATGAAGTTGAGCTTATTTTCACCATATGTGTTGGGCTCGAGGTTGTTCTTGCCATGAACAAAGTTCGCGACCGTGGTCAACATTCTTGATTTTCTCTCAAAAAACCAAATTGATTCGCCTGAGCTTCCATGTCTCAGAGGCTCTGCTTTACCTCAGGTCTTCGGGTAGAGAATTACCCGATCTCTTCGGCTTCTCCGGCGCCATGAATTCCGGCTTGTAGCAACTCGCCACCATAGATCGCCACGTGCTCCTCCTCACAGCCATTTCTATTTCGATCCGAATCGCTTTCGCATTCACTCTTGAGTCAATACTCTCCGTGATTTGAATCGCAGCTTTCTTGATCTTCTTGTTGTTGTAATTCAAAATCACCAACCTTGGGTGGGAAGAGGGTCGGAGCGGAGTCCGGTTCGATCCTTGCCAACCTTAGAGGTCGGTAATAATGTCGCGGTGGACGACGACGCTAGCTATCTCCGGCGATGCGTACTTGAAGTCCAGGAAGGTTTTGCTGACCATTTCGCCGGAGAAGGAGAGGACGGGAAGGGTCGCCGCGGAGCAGGTCATGGAGGTGAGCGAGGGGAATTGTCTCTCGAAAGGTTTCACGGCGGCGATGAGTCGTCCGAAAGGCTTTGGGGCGGAGAAGAGAGAGGAAGCGAAGAATGAGAGGGAGGTTGGAGAAGCAGTGGAGGTCACCGTTGGAGAGAGAGCGCGAGAGAGACACGCAGAGTTTGAGATTGGATTATCTATTCCCATAAAATGATAAAAAAATATTTCTTTATTTTGACCAAGTCGATCAAGTCGGCGCTCAAGCGCAGCCACACCGGCGACTTCAACCACAACCGCTGGCTCTTCGAGACCAAGGGCACGTACGCCTACGGCAACGCCATGGCCTGAGCTTCCATGGAGCTTTCAGTTTCCTCTCTCGGGAAAATCAGGAATGCTGCACGGTCGCGAACTTCGTCCATGGCAAGAACAAGCTCGAGCCCAACACAGATGGTGAAAATAAGCTCAACTTCATTTTTGAGCTGTGCTAAAAAATAAAATAATTTTTTTTAGACCAATGTCCCTACATTTTTAAAAACCAATTGAAAAAGTACACGTGTCAATGATTTTTTCTCCTGAGAAACTAACAGTGCCACGTAGGACGAGGTATGAATGATGCAAACAAACACAACTTAAAATAGTTTAACCGGTGAAAAAAATAAGTATTTAAGTGTATACAACCTAAAAGTTTGAGTAGTTTTGCCGCCAATTTCTCTACTTAAAAAATAGAGCAAGTTTGACAATATTTCGTTGTTCCTGAGAGCATATGCCTAAAATATACGCAACAATTATTTTAAGGGTCTTTTAGCTATATACCCATATTAATGTGTACTGTTTTAGAAATACCCAACGTTTGGTAATTTTTTCGTAAATACCCAGCAAAAGTTTTTTACACGTTTTTATGGACTATACTTAGCGATTGTTAATGAAAATATTATAGTTTATAAAAACGTGTAAACAATTTTTGCTGAATATTTACGAAAAATTTACCAAACATTGAGTATTTCTAAAACAATAAACATTAATGTGAGTAAACAGCCACTTAATTGTTATTTTAATAATTTCGTGTTCTTGAAAATTGTAGTTCACATTTATACGTATTAAGAGACATTTACAGTGATGGTACATTTTAACATTTATTAACATATTTATTTTACATTTTTTATTTGAGCATGGCTATAGTCCAAAAAGAATATAGCATATAATTATGTTCAACATAATTGCGTGTATTATTGAAAGAACCAATCTCTTTTTCATTTTCATTTTCATTTAAAACTTTTTATGTGTTTCTGTTTTCACGCCTTTTTGAGATCCCGGAAAATATAAAAAATCATTTTCTTAGGAACACATACAAGATTCGTCAATACAAAAAGCAACCTTAAATATGCGCAGCAAGTACTTTTTTTTGTTAGGGTAGCCAAAATAGTTTAGTGATAATAACACATGACTTTCAGTTAGAAAGTCTAAAAGTCGTGGGTTCGATCTTTATCCGAAGTGAAGCTACCTTAAAAAAATACTTCTCTTATTGAACCTCGTATAATTTTAGTTCAAACTTACATGATAAACAAATATTTATAATTACCTTCATTTACACTTATTAATATGAGTAATTTTAAGTGCTAACTATGTAAACTAGTGATATTTTTATAATAGAAAATATTTTGTAACCGTGTAGTAAATAGCCAACTTAATTTGCTTACAATATTATTTAGACCAAATTAGCCCAAAACAATTTTCCCGCTTGTTTTGCCAACCAAATATTGAATAAAAAAATTACTTACAACAAACATTAAGTGTTCATTCCTGCTTAATTGTCATCCGAGAATATTCATGTAATTCATATAAGTTTTTTTTCCAATAAATTAAAGCGGAAATCAAAGAAAACAAATAACCAGAGTTTAATTGTTCAGTCAATTCATTTTCTTTCATAAAATTAAAAATAAAATGAAGAAGAGAAACTGAACGGACACATACAAAGGAACTCTGAATTTTTTTCCAAAATTTCAAGTCGAAATAGTATTGGATGATCTCTTGTTCAAAACTGTAAATTGATTAGTCTGTTATGTATGTAAGCATACAATTAACATTACATACCATAACATATAATTTACAAAAAATACCATATAATTTGCATGATAAAAATCTTACATTCATAGATTGAAAAAATGACTAGAGACCATTATTCAACTCAAGCATGAACACAAAAATTGAAACTGATTAATGGTTGATAAAGATGCAAAAGAATGAAGAAGAAACACGGAAACAATAATAACACATACTTGATTCATTGAGTGAAAAATCTTCATCGTGAAACAATTCATTCCAGACAAAAATAAAGAAGAGAAGTGAAAGTTTTTTGTTTTTATCTAATCAAATAAATCGGAAACAAAATGATACAGGAAAACAGCAACATGACTATTAATTCTGTAAATTAATAACCGGAAATTAGATATAATTAGATGTAAACAAACAATTTCCAAGAATATAGGATTTAAACAATTTCAGCAACTAATACTCTCTCTTTAAATCACACGACCAAATTAAATTCATATTTCATTTTCAAAATTCAAATTTTTTAATTAAGAAACGAAATTAAAAGTTTATATTCGGATATTAAAATATAACAAATCAATAAGGGCAATATGAACTAAAAAAAACTATTGTAGATGACTCCATGTAAGCAAGCTGACTATTTACTACATGTTTACAAAACATTGACTACCAAAATGCTCATGTTTATGTTGCCTAAAGACCCAATTTTTATATTCTAATAAAAATGTTGATGCGGTGTTCACGATCAACGATATTTTGCTTATGAGGAAAAGATTTAAAAATGTTATTGCGTCTCCCCGGCAATGGTGTTCACAGTGCCGTTGGAGAAAGAGAAAAAATTGTCGAGTGGTTTAGAAGAAGACAATTAATGAAGTGAAGTGGATACTTTAAAAGACGCTACCACTAATACAAAAACGTCGGTGTTTTGATTTCTGCTATAAAATTAAAAAAACTTAATTTTCCAAATCGCAATAATAAATAAATATAATTACTCGAGAACTTTTGAAGATTCGAGGAATAGACGCATGAACAACAAAAAATCAGTTCTAAATATTACGAAAAACAAACATTTTTCTTCAATAATTGTTGATTCCGGTCATCATTATTCGACCATGGGTTTTGTTTTTTTACTATCACCTGATATATTTTTTTCAAGAATGAAAAATCAAATGGATGTTTAAATAAATATACCGTTTGTCGGAATAATGATTTATTAGGTATATTCGTCAACTTACAAGTGTAAATAAAAGGCACTGAGTATTTACCTAACATGTATCAAATGGTGTAATGTTAAACGTATAAATTAGCTATTTTCTAATTATATGTTAATATGTAGTGTAGATATTTAACTACTAGACTAATCTGTTACCTCTGTTTTTTGTAATTCTTGCTGGTAAGAAGAACCCGTAGTATTCTCTTCAATTATCCAAGATTTATTAGATCAGTGCAAAAATTTAATGGAAACGACAGAAATAATTATAGGAACTGAAATAACATGTTCTTAAGATCCTAAGATGGACAAAACAGGCCGCTGATCATAGATAGATAAAACAAATATAAATGATTGGAAGGTAAACAAACTCTGTTAGTAGTACTAAAGACATCTGAGGAAGTGGATGAGGAAGTGAAAGAGAAAATTACGAGGATTAAGGAATTCACGTCTCACTAATCTCTCTAAGCTGAGATCTCGAGGCAACAGATTGCTGTAGTAGAGGAGTGTTGTGAAAGTCGCTGCTGGTTGACCCACAAGTCCCCAAGAAAACCGAACTAGTGACTCAAGCATCAATGGTATTAGAGACTGCGTCCAAACGAAAATCAGAAACCAAGAATTAGTGATTTATTCTGTCACCCGATTTTTCTTTTTTAAATCCCTTCCAACATGATGTTGAAAGAACTCCTGCTAACACTGGCAGTGATGGTTAACTTATAAGTGACAGCAGTGTACATTAAGAAAGAGATAGGAGATAAGTGAATTTGGAGATACAAAGGAAAGAGAGATGTAGAAAGACGATACCATGATTGTGAGTAAACAAGTGTTAAATGGAAATAAATCAAATACTTGCATATATGTGTAGAGAGACAATGTATTTAGCGTATGTAATAAGGTTAAGAGAGTGAGTAAGGGATGGTGTGAAATCTAAGTTTACAACAATTGATTCCATGGTGCACCTAATGTTCAGACCTGTCCTTCAACGTGTCTCATTTATAGCGCGAAATGTTACATAGTTTGACTGAGAAACCCATGAGATGTAAATATAGTGCATGTCTTATTGGGATTATCTCTATACATTGGGCATATCGGCAAACCAACTTTGGGCAAACTTAGAGCCTCCAATGGGGGCAACGTTGAGATCAAACTTAGGCATCGGTACCAACCCGTACTCCTCCTGCCCAGCAAGACCCCAAATAAATAAATAAAAATTACAAATATCTCTAACTTTATCTTTCATTTGAATTTTATATGCGATTTGATTTCAGATAAAAATAATAGTGAACAGATCTCTATATAAAATTTAAAGTATCTCTAAATATCAAGTTAATTTGTAATCAAATTCTTCAACACAAACATAAGGAAAAAAAAAAAGAGGAAAAGCTTATATTTTATTTTTGAGAAAAGGAAAAACTTATAGTAATAACATTAAATTCTAAATGTATACAGATATATGTAATGTACTATATTCATGTTGTAGTTTTTATCATTATTATCTGATTTTATCTTGACGTTATAGTCTCATTAGACATATTTTATAAAAGATTTCAGAATATCATTTCAATTTCTATATAAAAACAAATTGATAGTTACCTAATTTTCATATCAATTTGAGACATAAATTTTGCAAAAAGTTGGTCCCTGCTGCCGAGCACCCATGTCCATTAATTTTGTATAAATAATCATTCTAAATTATTTGCACTGAGAAAAAGTCTAAAATAACTCATATTACTTTTCTAAAAAAAAAAAAAAAAAAACACTCGAAGCACTCTCGCCTATTTTTATCCGAATACTAATTTCAAAATTTTTAAAACATATGAAAGTCAATATTTGCTGAACTACTAAATAAAAATTCACATTTTGAGAAAGAAAAAAAAAACTTTCAAATATATTTCATATAATGCATGGAAAAGATGACAAAATGCCAAAGTTATTTAACTATAAAATTAAATATTAATTTAGTAACTCCCCCTGAATTAGAGCCTCCGTATAGATCCATCAAAGACACACTCTTCACAATGTTCCTTCAATAACAAGAATAACTTCAAGTCTAACAAATTCTTTTACGCACAACACATATCCAAATGAATCAATCACCACTATTACAAAATATACTTTTAGAAGCGACAGGGGAATTAGAAGCGACATCTTAGCATTAGAAGCGACTAGCGTAAACATCCATATTTTTTCCAAAAAATATTTTTTTTGTCATTTAGAAGCGACTAGTCGCTTCTAAAGGCCTGAATTATTAGCTCACACCCTCCGCGCCAAATATTTCAGTATGTTTGGGTATTAGAAGCGACTAGTCGCTTCTAATGTCTCAAATATTTGGCTCCAAATTTCCTCCGTCAAAATTTTGCTAAGTATAGAAAAGTGGGCATTAGAAGCGACTAGTCGCTTCGAATGTCGCTTCTAATGCCCCAAATATTTGGCTCCAAATCTCTTCCGCCAAAATTTCACCTACGGGGACATTAGATTCGACTAGTCGCTTCTAATGCCCCCACTTACCAAAACGTCCTCGTTTTGGTTTTGGAGGACATTAGTCGCTTCTAATGTCGCTTCTAATGTTTTTAGGGCTTTAAAGCACCCGAGCCTCCCCCTCCCTGCCCCATTTCTCCTCCCCTTCGAAAATCTCTTCCTCTCTCCCTCCCCTCCGAATTTCTGCGTCACTCAACCCTCCGGCTGCCTGCTCCATTGTCCCTCCCCTCCTCCCTCCCTCCCTTTCTCTCGTCCATCCGGCCGCCCTTCCTCCCCTCCGCCCGTCCCTCCTCCCTCCCTCCCCTCTCCGCCCGTCCCTCCTCCCTCCCTCCTCTCTCTGCCCGTCCCTCCTCCCTCCTTGCCCTTTCCTCCCGCCGAGCTCCGCCACTGCCTTCCGCCGAGCTTCTCTTCGCTGCATCATGTAAGTTTCTTCGTCGTTGCAACCGTGTGTATGTCCCGATCTTGGTATTTAATTTATTTTTATTTTCAGCCCTCCTCTGGCAAGAACTCGCTGCACTCCGATCTCTGCCCTGTCGTCTACCGGCGAGCTCTCCTCCGGCCCTCTCCCCGTCATTGCAATCGGTAAATTTTAAAGGTTTAGTATTTAATTTGATTTCATTTTTATATGTTATAGTTGTGAATTAATTAATTTATTTTTTTAAGTATGTAAATTGAATTAGTAAAATTAGTTACTAACTTAGTTAATTTGTATAAGTAATTGGCAATTAGCAATCTCAAATGTTATAGTCCTTTAGATAATATGTGAAGTTTTGACTTAATTAATTTGTTAATTTATTAACTTAATTGTTGTTCATTTGACGTAATTATGAATTTAGTTTGATAATTTTGACGACATTAATTTGTTTGTTAATATCTTTTAGTTAGTTTAATTGTCGTTTCAATAGTTAGTTTTGTTTGTTTATTTTTGTAATTTGATTATTTTGTTTTGAAATTATTTTTCAAACTGTTAACTTTTAGGTCGTCGGAGTCTCGTATCAATCACCACATCTCTCCGTCGATTGCAACATAAACCGGTAAATTTGTAACTTTTTGTAGTTTATTTGGTTTGGTTTAGTTTTTTTGTTAGAGGTTGGTTTATATGTTAGTTAATTTTTTAGCTTTTTAATTTCTTAGTTTTGATTATACATTTTGTTAATATGTTTTAATAAGTATTGATAATGTTTTTAATAAGTTTGTTAATATATTTTAGCTCTATTAAAATCATTTTTTAGTTAGATTTGTCAATTAATAATCATATTTAATAATAATTTTAATTAATTAAGTAACAATTTTAATTAATATACAAAGAATAAAAAAAAAAAAAAATTTGGCTGTTTGGGCATTAGAAGCGACTAGTCGCTTCTAATGTCGCTTCTAATGCCCAAACAGTCATATTTTCGTAGGCTTTTTTTTGAAGTTTTTTAAACATTAGAAGCGACTATAGAAGCGACTAGTCGCTTCTAATTTCGTCGGTTCAAAACATTAGAAGCGACTTTAGAAGCGACAGACCTTTAGAAGCGACTTTGTCGCTTCTAATGTCGCTTCTAAAGGTCATTTAGAAGCGACTTTTTGACCTTTAGAAGCGACTTTTGTCGCTTCTAAATGCCTTTTTTGTCCTAGTGTAATAAATCGGATAATAAATTTTTTTTAAAATATTTTAAAGTTTTAGAAGTAACAAGTCGCTTCTAAAAAATATGGCGGGTAACAAATAGAAGCGAATAATCGCTTCTAAAGTCGCTTCTAAAAATATGACGGGTAATATTTAGAATCGACTAGTCGATTCTAATATCGCTTCTAAATGTTACCTGCTATATCTTCCCACGCTTTTTTTTTTGGCGATTTTTGGGACACTTAGAACTGACATTAAAGGCGACTAGTCGCTTCTAAATTCATCACTTCAAAACATTAGAAGCGACTTTAGAAGCGACTTATCTTTAGAAGAGACTAAGCTGAATTAGAAGCGACTTTTTGGCTTTTAGAAGCGACAAAAGTCGCTTTTAAAGACTTTTTTTCTCCTAGTGCACAGTGGGTGAATTATTTTTTATACTACTCTTTCAAAGTTCTCAAATTTATAGTCCATCGATCGTGCACGTCTTAGAACTCTGTGATCTCTTTGCAAAGTATCACGGAGGCTAAGAAAATAACTCGGTTTTTCATAGCATCCAACACAGTAAGGTATTCTCTAGGGTTTCATAGGCTTTAATGCGCATAGACCAGCAAGAGATGTATTCAAAATCCTTATCTTCGGGACTTAGAAAACTGTCCTAACATATCTTTCACAAAATCACAAAATGTAAAAGCACAATATCTCATCACACTAATACCACAAAATATGCGATACTTGCCCAATAAAAATGAGCAAATCCGAATGTAACCACAAACACAATAAAAAAAAATATTATGGTAACTATCCAATGTATCTATCTTTTTACCACTATAAAGAAAGCAAAGCACAAGTTTTATAAGGCAAAGCAAGCTTTTTTAAGGCCCAAAATATTTTAGGGAAAAAAGGCTCCAAATTTGTAAAGTTTAAAGTCCAAAATATTAAATATAAAAGCCAAATAAAAGGTTGACTGATTACAAGTTATCATACGATCATATATCATTTTACCTTCTTTTCTCTATTTTCTTTTTGTGAAACTCCACTTTTATTCATAAAGCTTCATCAATTCAAAAGATTAAAGTTTAAGGTAAACTTTGATTAATAAAAATTTATTTATTTGAGAAACATATACACAACTATATTGAATCCAATATGAGAAAACAAAAGAGAGAAAAACAAAAGTTTTATTTTTCTAACTTGTTTATTTTAAATTTTTTCATAATTAGTGTGGTTTGGTAGTTATTTTTTATTCACTTCATATGTGATTTAGGACTAAAAAATGTTGTGTTGGAAATATGTATCCAATTAGGAAAAAAACTTAAAAAAAAAGACGAAAAGAAGAAGGATCGGTTAACTCTAAAAAATGAGCTCTTGAAAAATTTCTGAACAAAAATGATATAATAACTGATGAAAAAGTGCATGAAAATGAAAAAGGTGAAATAAATGTAAAAGAAAAAGATTTTTTCAAATTTCAAATTTATAAAATCTTACTTGAAATAAACTATGTTGTAAGAACACTTAAACGGGGTAGCTATGTTATCAATTGAAAAAAGTATGTTATATGACTTGAATTTAAAGATTTTATTAGTGTGTTTGCATCACAAAAGGTTAAAAGGTCAATTTTTTAAAATATTTAATTTCTAATTTTTTTGTTTGTATGTTGATTTAATTTTTTTGGTATTTGAATACAAAAAAAGGGATAAATAGGTATATACCCTTATATAGTATTGAGTTTGCAAAATACTCAAGTTATTGAAAGTTTTGGTTAATACCTGGTTATAGAAATTAACGACATTAAAGGACTACTACTCTTTTCCAGTTTGGTAATTATGAAAAATTAATTTATGAAAATTAACGAATATAGAGCCGGATTTTGTGTACATGGATAGACTCACTTTCTCTTTCTAATTAAAGTGCCAGATATTTTGGAAATAAAGAAAACTTTATAAAGACTTATTTTTTGGCGGGATAAATTATTTGGAGAGTTTTTATATACTAAGTCAAACCTCTTAAACTCTAACATCTTTCAACACTCCAACTTTATTTTCTCTTTCTCTACGACCGATTAAACACTCAAACGTCACTCATTTTCTCTATGCAAACCCACTCGACATTTTCTCTCACTGCGAACCCAAACCATTGACATGTTCTCTCTCTGCAAAACCGAAACCCTCGTTTTCTTTGTCTGCATTTTACTCTCGGTATGTTTCTATCCATCCATTAATGTTCATTTTCAAGTTCTTCTCTGGTTTCTCCATCTTCTTTAAGCTTTGATTTTTATGAGGAAGTTAAAAAATATTGTTATTTACAAAAGTAACAGAACATTCGACACTTTACAAATATATTGTCGTAAAAAATTAACAAAAATTGACAACAACAAATAGTGTAACATAATAGTACAAGAGGAACTCAACTGTATTAAATTAACGTAGAAAATTAATATAAATTAACATGAATGATAGAAAGGTTATGAACCTTGTCTTTTTATAAACTAACGCAACTTAATATTAGTTGAACATTGAGATAATTGAAATGAACGATACAGAAAGAAAAGAGGACATTCTTCAAATTTAAATGTTAATAATCAACAGTCTCGCCTAAATTTAAAAGTTTAAATGAAAAATTAACTCGGAATTCTTCAAAATTTTAAAATTGTAATAGTAAAAGCTATAAAATAGGAAAATCGAAATTGTATTAAAGTTTAGGAGGATAAGCATGGAAACGGTAAAATTACGTTAGTTTGATTTGGAAACGACTAATTTCTCTCTCCAGTTATGTTTATAATAGGAAATATCATTATGCTATATAAACGAAAACAGGTTCGAAATTAATTCCATGAAATCAATGGAAACGAACAAAATTCACAAAAATTTACTCATATTAAATTTGCAATGAATGTACTTCAACTGTAATATGCAACAAGATTATTATGAAACGGTGTTTACTTACTAAAAAAAACCGAGTCATAAATGAAAAATATAACAGTTTAAAATGAAATCAACAAAAAATATTTAATTGTTCAGTTGACTAATTCAAATATAATCAAATCTAGTATATAACTAACTGAATTCCATGAAATCAAGTGAAGAGATATGATTTAAATATTCGTATATACAAATTAACGCAAATTAACTAGTATTTCATAACTGTAATTTGGAAAAATATTTAATTGTTCAGTTGACTAATTCAAATATTAATCAAACCCAGTAATTAACTATTTGAATTCCATGAAATCAGGTGAAGGGGTTGGATTTAAATGTTCGTATATACAAATTAACGCAAATTAACTAGTATTTCATAACTGTACTTTGACCATTAATGAAATATGTCTGATTAAAATTAAATCAACAACAAAATTGCTTCTTATTAATTAATTGACTATTTCAAAAATATATTAAATCCATTAAATAACGGTTTCAGATATGATAGTTGAAATTTAAACACGAAATCCCATAAATTAAGGTTAATTTGCGTTAATATTAAAAAACTGGGAAATAAAAAATTGCTATCTTTGTGAGAAAAAAAAAATGCATTATTGGAATTGCAACTCTCATAAAAACTATCACGTAAGACCAAATGAGTATTTTTTTAACCGTTTGCAAAAAAATGGGTATTTTACAATTGCAACGTTTCATTTGACTTAATTAGAGCAATTATTTATTAAAAATATATAAAATTTGAAGATACATGTTGGTATTTTTCCAATTTTCTTTTAGAATGTCTCCGGATTTTATCTGACATACCATTTTTATACGTTCTTTAATGATTGTTTTTTAGTTATTTTTGCCTTGTCTTTTTTCTTGTGATGATTAAAGACTTCATCAAAACCTACAAACTCATTTAGGGACGACAAGAAGAAAGAGTACCTCAATTAAATACCGCAACTAAATTTTTTTTGATGTCGAACAAAGGTCGAGAACTCTCTTGAGTCATCCAAGATTTTATCCCAGACAAAAGCCTGCAGCTCCCTTAAATTATGAATACCAAAATCATTAGACTTAAAAGCTCAATTAGCAAAAAAAAAAAAAAAAACTGACTAGTTGCATGATCTGTTCACCCAAAGAAAATTGCACGATATGTATTATAAAATATACGTACATGAGTTATAAACATACTATCATTTAAGAGAAATAGCCCAAATATCATTTACTTCCATGTTTTTCTAATTTTCTTTAAAAAATACTTTTTCCCCGTTTAATATAAACGTGAAAAGTCATTTGTTTTCTAAAAGTTTTATTTTTTAATAATTTCATTCTAACCTTTAGTCATTCATGGTTAATTAAAATGATATTAAACGACTATACAAAAGTCGGTTCTCATTTTCTATTTAATCATAAGTAGCTAAGAGTTGAGAATAGGTATATAAAAATAATTAAATAGTCAGTGGCGTTTTGCAAACACATCGAGAAAAATAATTTTTAAAAGAAATTAATTGTTTTTGCTCAAAGTAGCATTTCGGACATTTCTCCTAATTTAAATAAATAAATGTGATACTTTTTAAACTGCGAGCATAAGTCAGGATTTTGATTAAACACAAGATGCATATCATATTTTTCATGGTAAAAGATCTAAAATACCAACAAAATAAACGCAAGGAGGTAAAAGCAATAAAATAAAATTCTCACGGGTAATAAGACAATTATCCAACTGCAGGGGCGCTAAAACCCAAAAACGCAAAACTCGAAATCACGCGCTTAGTATACACGCGTAAGTTTGTGTATATAAATAGGAGACTCGAAAACATTAACCACCAAATTGTCGAGCTTTTTAGGGTTGGGGTTTCTGTGCTTTACGACCTGATCGTAGCCCTCGTAGATCCATCTCCACAGCCATGTCGTCCAAGCAAGGTATACGCAAAGCTAGTATCTCGGAATCGCCCTTCAAATTTTCGCTCTTCAAACTAGTATCCCTCGATGTTGTACCTGAGAGATTTATTTGTAGATTGTGTGGGTCTTATCATTTATGTGAGTATTTGTAAATTGGTATTGACTTTTCTTCTTCGTCTTCTATACTTAGGAGGAAAAGCTAAGCCTTTGAAGCAGCCCAAGGCTGACAAGAAAGAATACGACGAGGTATTGTATATTGTAACTTCTGTTTTCGTGAAGTAATTTTGGTAAAGTGTTCCACCGGAAAATTGGAGGATCTTTATTGTTGGCTCTTGTCGTAGCAGTACCAATGTCTTTGTCTTCTAATAGATGTAGAAGAAAAGAAGAATATTATCTACGGTGCTACTTGGGCTTTTTTCTTCCGAGTTTTTTGGTTTCATTAGTTATCAGTAACATTTTTTCAATCAAACTTTTTGCCTGAGTTCGAGCGTTGTTGGATTTTTTCATATCACCATAACGATTGGCCTAAGAGCGAATTTGATCCTATTGTGTGCTTTATCACTATCTAATCTAGCGATAGCAATTTCAGGGTTTAAATGTCTTACAAATTGTGTGAGTAAACGGTTGTTATTGATTGCTGATGCTAGATATAATTAAATAATATCAGCCATTATTGATGTGATGTTTTCTTCCTATATGCTTATCAATTTAACAAGCTTTGTAGTTCAGCATTTAGAATATTGTTCTCTGATAGCTTACACTCGTTACCTGATATTTTTTATGGCAACATAAATTTAGCTGCAAGGCTTTGGTATTTTTGAAATCTCCTTGTGAAGTAGGTCCAACTGTTTTGAGCTCGTCCTTCCTAACTGTTTATTTTCTTTAACTGTTCTGCATCACTGTTTCGTGATAATCAGGTTGACATGGCCAACATTCAGAAGAAGAAAGACGAAGAGAAGGTGACTCTCTCTCTCTCTCTCTCTCTCTCTCTCTCTGTGTTCGGATTCATGTTTCCGATATAACCATTGTTGTGTTAATTATTCCGATCGCAGGCCCTGAAAGACCTAAAAGCGAAGGCGCAGCAAAAGGGAGCTTTTGGAGGCTCTGGGCTCAAGAAGAGTGGAAAGAAATAAGAGGAGCTTCATGATTGAATGCTCTCTCTCTCTGATCTGTATTTATAATCATATAACTACATCACGATGGAGTGCTTTGATTTAAATTACCATTGCAAGCTGCGTGGTTGCTTAAAATTTACCCAATTTACTCTTTGCACTAGTACGTGTCTAAGATCAAATAAATGTTGGTGTTTTTGGTTACTTTGCTCATTTAGCTTGTAGATTGCTCTCGAAGTGTCCTAAACCAACAATGACCACCTAAATCCTTGGGTCTTTTCTAGGTCTACAACAAGTCAAACATAGTTTCTCGAATAGTTGCGGACTTGTCCATAACAAAAAGAAGAAGAAATCATTAATTGTTGAAAATATCAGATTCTTGCAATAGTCAAAACTTGCACCTCAAATGGGCGAGAGGGACGTATGAGGCCAAACCAATATTGGCGGACAATTCAATAAAATCGTAGTGGTGAAAATGTAAAGTGGAAGATGCTTTTTTTTTTCTTTTCAATATATTGCTCTAATCAAATTAGGCCACGTCTCGCTTAATTTTTTTGGATTTGAACCAAGGTTTAAAATACCGACGGTTACCGCTGCTATATCGCCGGTATACCGCAAAAATCAACTTCTCGGTAAAAAATCGAGAGTTGCCGGTTTATAATACTGGTCCAAAATATCGCCAATTTACCAATTTTTACCGAGCTAATTTGATTAGTTATAAAATTCAAATTATCGCCAAATTACCGATTTTTACCGATCACCACAGTGCATTTTTTATACTTACCGACAATAGTGTTATAAACTTAATTTTTTTTTTTTTGTAATTTTGATTATGGATTAAAATTTTATTACGGAATTGTGATTTTTGATTTTGAATATAAGATTCTTAATTAATAATTGATTTTGAATTTATAATCTAAAGTTGTGAAGTTGATTATACATTGTGAATAAAATTAGATTATGGATTATGGGATTGTAATTTTTGATTTTGAATATAAATTTCTTAATTGGTAATTGATTTTGAATTTATAATATATAGTTGTGAATTTGATAATGTATTGTGGATTACAAATTGATTATGAATTATGGAATTGTGACTTTTGATTTTATATATAAGATTGTTAACTGATAATTGATTTTGAATTTATAATATAAAGTTGTGAACTTGATTATGGATTATGGATTTGAATTTGATTATGGATTTTGGAATAGTGATTTTCGATTTTAAATTTATAGTATAAAGTTGTGAAAGTGATAATAGAATTGTGAATTTTGATATTGGATTTATAATATAAAGTTGTGATTTTGAAATATATAATTGTTAATTTTGTATCTTATTTGAATTTAAAATATAAGATTATGATTATGAAATATGAAATTGTGAATTTTAATAGTGAATTTAATTTAGAATATAAGATTATGATTTTTAAATATGGAATTGTAAATTTTGATATTTAATTTGAATATAAAATTGTGATTATAAAATATGAAATTGCGAATTTTGATATTAAATTTGAATTTAGAAATTTAGATTATGAATATATGTATATTTTGGATTTTATAAATATATGTTTTATATGATATTTGTCGGTATACCTGTCGGTATAGCTGTCGGTATTCGGTATACCTTTGATAACTTGTCGGTATAATCGGTAGTCGGTAAGAATCTTTTTATAGAATACCCATCGGTATACCCATCGATATGCGGTTATCTCTAAAAATCAGAACCTCGGTAGCGGTATCGGTATCGGTAATTTAATCTTTGATTTGAACACATAAAAATTTTGATGCTTGTATGCATAATGCATCTATTACACTTGAAAAATATAAAGTTTTTGGTTTCTCCAAATTCAAATCCGTAAAGGATTTGGTACACTCACGCCCTTATCCTCTACTTGCTAGTAGTAGAAGATGCTAATAAACTCACCTTTTGCCGTAATGGAAAGAAACCACCATAGTAAGCTCCGCAATATTCTAGTGGATGTTGAGGTAGCCATCGTCGCCAAATGACTTTGGTTTGCTTGCTGCTATATGTACTTGATGTCGAAATAAATCTGAGACCAAAATAACCAACCGCTATTTTAAGGCATTGATTCTTTGTGACGAGAGCCCTTTATGTTGTTTTAGGCATGTATGTGGCCGGCCACATCTATGCAATGAAAGATATATATTGTCTTGATAAGTATTTAATAGGAATGAGAAACAAATATTATGCATATGAATATGAGATATTATAAAATAATAGGAAAGAGGTAATTAACTCTTTTAACATTGATTTAATTCAAAACATTCCATTCTCTATAAATATCACACGATATTGTGAATATAAAATACACAATTCGAATAGCCAAAATTCTTTTTAGACTTTGTTGAATTCTCTCTCTCTCTCTCTCTCTCTCTCTCTCTCTCTCTCTCTCTCTCTCTCCCTCTCTCTCTCTCTATCTATTTATCTCTTTTGTTTAGGCACCTAGATCCTCACTAGTGTTTTGGCTCGAAAACTTGTTCTTGAATCAAAGAGTTTAATAGTGCCCACACACTAAATTATAGACACTCTATAGAATCTAGTGGTATAAACTATCGTGGTTGCTCGGATTTAAGGATATGTTGAGGAGACTTGCTGCTAGGGAGACAAGCGCTTGAAGATTCAAAGATTGGTACCGGATATAAACAGTTGTCGTAATTTAATTTAATTTAGATGACATGTTCATGCACTTTGTCTATGTTGTAAATTGTTTACATATAGTTATTATATTCTGTCACCTCAAGAAGCATTAGATAATTCTAAAATCCTAGAATGATTCCAACAAATGGTATCACAACTATGGTCAAAGTTTAAGCATGAACGTGAATTTTAAACTATGAACATGAAAAACATTTTCATAAATTTACTCGGGTTAATAGTTTAGTAGAATTCTTTTAGATAATTTGGATTTATTCCTTGGGTATTTAAATTAAAATGTATGTTGATTTTTTTTTACATGATATGGATGATATTAAAACATGATAGAATGAGTTTCAAAAGGATTTAATTTTTTACATAATAAAAAACGTGTTTTGATTAGTTTGAGAATTTTAGAATAATTTCATAAACTAGTAATATTGTCTTACTATATTTATTTAGTTACTCGTTTGTTTTATGTTTGTTATCATTCTCTTATATGCGTAAATCCACAAAAAAAATATGTCTTATCTTATTATAAGTTTCCAAAATTACATGTCTCATCAATACATAGATACTTACACACATGACGTAACTATTTTTGAAATTTAGTAACTAAATTCTTATATTAATCACACACATGATGTAACCAATGATTAAATTACCGATACCGAAATCGATACCGAGGTTCTGATTTTTAGAGATAACCGCCTATCGACAGGTATACCGATGGGTATTCTATAAAAAGATTCTTACCGACTATCGATTATACCGACAAATTTTCGAAGGTATACCGAATACCGACAGGTATACCGACAAATATCATATAACAAATATATTTATAAAATTCTAAAAATACTTATAGATCTCAATTCTCAAATATGAAATTAGATACCGAAGTTTTCAAGATCCAACACAAACAACAATGAGAAATACAATACCAAATACCAAAGCTCTTAAATGTAATAAACAAAGAGAAAAATCAAAATAAAAATCTCACTTTAGTTACTTCAGTTGTAAGTCGAGTGTCGGGACGGTTGGAACGTTCGTGGGTTCACCATCTGTCCTTGACAGTACATCGGCTACGACATGTACGACATGTAGTATTGCTCGTAGGTCTTGATATGCATTTCGTAGTTGTACTGATCTAGACCAATTAAAATTTCATAAAGTTGGATCACCGGAAATTGTCATCGGACGTCGGAAAATGTCACCGAAAAAGTTGGATCTCGCCGGAACTTCAAAAAAAATTAGGCATCTTTAAGGTAATCACTTCCCGACCACAAAAAATTTGAAAATTTTCCTAAAAACATGTCTAAAACACCTAAATCTACAAAAGAAAATCAAAAAAATTAAAAACCCTAAATACCGGCCGGTTACCGGCGGTTACCAGCGGTATCCTATAAAATATCAACAACATACCTCGGTTTTCGGTCGGTATAGAGCTCAGGAGCTTGAAGTTGCCGATATTTTGTAAAATCTCCACTGCTGGTACCGGTTTTTGTCGGTAGAGAAGAGCCGGTATTTTGCAAAAAAAATTTGATATTTGGCCTTTTATAACTAGCCAAAATATCGCGGTAAGTGGGTAAAAAACGATATTTAGGCGATATTTTGATCGGTAAATATAAAACTTGAACTTGAAACACCTATTTTTTATCGAGATTTTGCTTTTGACCGGTTACCGGCGGTATGTCGCCGGTAACCGTCGGTATTTTTTAACTAATACATAAATATTGTAACTAAATTCTTATATTAGTTACATAAGATGTAACTAATGAAATTTTTTGTAATTAAATAATGATTTAGTTACATAATTAATAGTTTAGGTACATAATTTAACATTTTAGTTACATAAATAAATTAAGTAATTACAAAATTTATCATTTAGTTACATAATATACCAAATTAGTTACATAACATACTAAATTAGTTACATAATAAAACAATTTAGTTACATAAAAAATTAGTTACATACTAAAAAATTGTAATTACAAAAAAACACATTTTAGTTACATAAAAAAACAGTCACATGATAAAATAAATTAGTTACATAAGAAAAAAATTAATTACATAATTTAAAAATTTACTTACTAATAGATGTTGTCGGGTCGATCCCAACCCAGCATATAAGCAACATAGATGAGATTGTTGTCTTGAAGGACGCGAGCTCAAAGCCCCGTATACATGAGCTCAAGACCGAGGCACGCAAAGTCCCGATGACGTGACCTCTCAAAGCCCCCAACAACGCCATAGACCCTCGACATCAAAGGCTTGGACCCTCGTCGCGCAACCTAAGGACTCCCGACATTGAGGCATGGCCTCAAGCCACCGACGTCAAAGTTCCAAGCCCTTGGCACGTGGCCTAAGGGACCCCAACAACGAGGCATGGCCTCAACTTGCCGGTTCCAAAGGTCCAAGCCCCCACCACATGGCCTAAGGAAACACCGGCAGTGAGGCATGGCCTCAACCTGCCGGTGCCAAAAGCTTAAGCCCCGGAAGGCGGCCTTGTGGCCATCAACAACAAGGCCTTCCTCGAAGCTCCCGACGTAGAGGGCTTAAGTCCTCGACGAGTCTTTTTGGGGCCCACAACACGAGGCCCAACCTTAAACTCCGGCACCGAGGGCTTGACCTCCCGACAGGTCACCTTAGGGCCCTCGACGAGGAGGCCCTGCCTCGAGCTCCCGACGTCGGGGGCTCAAACTTCGGCGAGATTTCCAGGAATCCCCGACAACAAAGGCTCGGGCCCTGGAGGCGCCGAAAAGAGGTCCCGACCATGAGGTCAGCAACAAGCTAAAAGGCCTGGCTGAACCATTTCCAAGCTCAAAGGCCTGGCTGAACCATTTTCTAAGGTTCATATATAAAGACTTCAGTACACAAACCAAGGACGATCTTTTCGGCCCCCAAAGAAAGAACTTCTCACAAAACATTTCCCCGAGAAAATCCCGAAGAACCCACAAATCTCAAGATGAGAAACAAGTCTATCAAAGAAGCGCCCTCCGAGAGACACAGTTCACGCGGCGAGAGTTTGATGATTTAACATGAAAGAAAGCTAGGTCCACCCCCCGAGGCGGCCACACGATGTTCTCTTTCTTCTTTCATACTCATTGTACCGATCCCGGTATAAAAAACTTTTTACATTCATCGTATCGATTTCGGGACAATGATAATCGATGTGGACTCCCGAATTTTCACACTAGGATCCATCGACAATCAACATGAACTCATCTTGAGCTGATAGCGGAATCTCATGGATACATAGGCAGCGCATTGAGCATAGTCACTTATCACAATAACCACCACCTCATCCTTACCGACCCGAGACACCGCACGGCGTCTGAGCCTTGGCTCACGAAATATCACGGGAGAATGTCTTTCCTAGGTTTTCACACTCTTGACGCAGGTACAACCAACTGGTCGGGCCTTGAGTCAACGCTACCTACGTCGCAAAAAGATTTTCCAAATTCGAGCGACAACAATATACCAAATTAACTACAACATTACATGCTGTTTAAAAAGTTACAAATTTCATTACATACCTACATACTTAATACATGAAATAGATACGAATTATAACAAAATAGTTACATATTTAATGTCAGAAACTAGATACTCAATGCAATAACATACTTACATAACGAAACAAAGTAACTATATAACGATATAGTTACATAGTTTAACAATTTACTAACGTAATTTAATTGTTTAGTTACATAGTTTATCATTTAGTTACAAAATATATAAAATTAAGTAACCAAATTTTACACAATTTGTCAATTAGTTACACCATGTTGGTAACTATTTCATAAATCTTGCAACTAAATTTTTATATTAGCTACATATAATATAACTATATGATAAATTAATATTAGTGATAATGTTAATTATGTTTTCTATTTTATTAATGATTAGTCATGATATTTCCAAAATAAAATATTATTTTTAATTGTATTTTTTTTAATAAAATATATGTGCAATAATTAAAAAAATAATTGGTGAAAAAAGACTTAAGAAAAGAAAAATGAGTACATAAAAATTAAAAAAAAGAGGGAGGAGTGGAGAAAAGAATAATAATGATAATTAATATGATACATAGATAAGGTGTAGCAATAATGTAAAAAGAATGAGAGAAGAAAGTATGATGTGATGGTCTGCGCGGTCAAAATACAAATACGAATCTAAGATTTTTTTTTGTATATTTTAATCAATTGATAAGTTTTAGTTATTTAATATTAGTTTATATAAGTTTGTAAATAAGCACTTGGTATAAGGCCATCTCCAAGCGGTCGATATATACCAAATATGACGTTGGATTTGCTCCAATGCCACTGCATAATTTTTTACTTTTCTTAATTTTTTTTGTTTTTTAATTTTATTATATTCATTAAAATATATATTAATAAAAAGATAATATAAAATTAATAATATAATAATAGTGAATAGTATTTTGGTGTTAGATTTGGTTTGTGGTTAGAGATGAAAAAACTTTAACACCAATTTGGTGCTAAAAAACACCAAATTTGATGCTTATGGTTGGAGATGGCCTAAGGTATATATATATATATTTTTTTTATCTTTTTCGCTTGACTGTATTTTTCTCTCCTTGGACTACTCATTGATCTATTGATCTGGGATTTTTTAAAATTAAAGTAATAATGAAAATGTGACCCAAAAAACACTTATTTTTGTCCAACCCCCATTTTCTATTGGACCACTTGAGTAAAAAAATGTTTCTTTTTCCGCATTGGGTATTTATTTAAGGGATTTTTCTAATAGTAGAAGTAAATTCGGCTGTTTTTTCACTTATTTTTTTTGTAAAAAAATCTTAACCAGTATTTCGACAGGAAATATAATTTTTTTATCTCATGTATACCCTCACTTTTTGAATCTGGAATACTCGTTTTACTCTTATACTTAAATAACATAATCAATAATTAATCTATAATCCAATAATTAATATTATCATATAAATACCCATTTCTCTCTATCTCTCTATCTATCTATATATATATATATATCTATATATATATATATATGTTCATTTACTCGGTCATTTTTCTGATCACCATCACATCACACCGACTCTCTTCCTCTCTTCAATTCAAATTTCGTGACCGAAATTGTTACACCTTTGGAGACTTAATCTTCATCTTTCTCTTCCCAAAACATCATCTTCGCCCTAAGCCTTCTCTTTGCCTTCTCTTCTCTTCGTTGATGCCCAAAATACCATATTTGTCGGTATTTTTGCTAGAAACTTCTCCTAGCGGCATAGAAACCAACAAACTTAGAAGATAAAGAAGAAAACCTCATCTCTAAAACCTAAACCCAAAAGGGGGAAGAAACATAGTTTGGCTAACAAAGCAAACCACCCAGAGTATCTTCAGATTCTCTGTTCACACCTCGTCGGAGTCCAAAAGTTGGTCACGAACTGGTCCCTGACAAACAATAAAACCCAACAACTTTGCCTACAAAGAAGAAGAGATCTTCTCTTTCTCGGACAAAATCCGCAAAAAATCTGAAGAAATATGACGCACTATCTTCTAGGTCATTTGATTTCGATCCCTGCAGCTATATCATGCTAGCAAATAAAAATGATCATGGAGAAGAAATGCCGCTAGTAAGAAAAATGTTAGATTATGGTATTTCCGTTGGATTTTAATGCATGCAATTTTTTAGGTCTATGTTTCGTGTCAACATAGTCATGAAACAAATCTTAAAAGATTAATAAAATAGATTCATAAGTGCCACAAATTTACCTTAAAAGAAGTGGCACAAATGTTAAGAGTTGAACTATTTTCGTGATAAATTCGTCACGAAAGTGTGTGTAGCTAACAACGTTGTCACGAAACCATGTGCGCGTGACAACTTCGTCACAAAAAATAAATTTTGTGAAAACGTTGACACAAAACTATGTGTGCGTGACAACGTTGTCACAAAGTGATGTATATTGTGACAAAGTCGTTACATATAAATTGTTTCTTGGCAAGATGGTAACGAAACGTTTAACATGTGACGATATAGTCACGAAAAATAGAATTTCATGAAAACGTTAGCACAAAACCATAATTTTGTGACGACATCATCACAAGTCATATGATTCGTGGCCACTTTGTCACGAAACAATTTGTGTGTGACAACTTTGTCGTGATACACATCATTTTGTGAACACGTTGTCTCGAATGTTGTTGTACTCTATTGCATATTTAGGGTATAACAATAACCAGATTTGGGATCATGCTAATAAGTGGTTGACTTTGTTTACAAGGTTGGATCCGACATATTCAAGAGGAGGATATCAAATAGAGATATCCTATTAACTTCCATGGAAACCATAATGGTTTCACTAAGGATATTGGGATGACAAAGTCCTAAAGAGATATGTTCAAGAAAACTTGTTTTGGACAAGTTCTTGATTTGACGTTTCTGACGAAATCGTCCACAATAATTAGTCACCTGATTCTAAGATCATGCTATTTTTGCGACTCTGGAGTGTCAAAAGACGTTATTTATATTGAGATTTGTGGATGCCCTAGGAAGTTCAACAAAGAGAACTTCGCACAGATAATGTGGCTGATGTTTGATCCTAACTTCGGACACTGAGAAGAATACTTGAACGTGGTTGAAAAAAACATGTACAAAAAACATTCTATAAGGGCGCCATGTGTTATAAGTATGACAACATTACTTCTGTTTCGAAGGAGGTCAACCGAGACCTGGATTGAAAAAATGAAGGTAAGGCTTCTTCTCATACACTTTATGCACAATGTTCACCTCGCGTCTGGCAAGACAATTAACCTGCCACCACGACTTTCATCAAGATGGTGGACGACCCCGATGTGTTTAACGCGTATTCTTAGGGAAATATAGCGTGGAACTTCTTCCTGAAGTCAGTGACCAACTTTCTCCCGAAGGCAAAGAGGAACATATCTTCTGAGAAGAACTCTAAAACTCATCTTCCGGATTTCCAAATCCCGCTCCAGATTTGGAGCTATGAATGTATCCCTAAGTTTACCGGAGTCCAGTTTGCTCACGTCCTGAACCCCAACACGAGTCTATTGATCAAGAAATGGAATGATGCCGAAGGAAGGGTATTTCAGTCTCGCATATCTCGCTTGAATTTTCAGGAGGTAATATATCATATAAAATTGTATATATAATTGTGTTATTTTATGCCTAACTGTTCATTTTCAGAGCAAATTCAAACTCTTCGCATGTCCAGTCGAATTAACGGCGCTTGTGATAACATCACCCTAGTCGGGGACATAGAGGAAGGCTGTTGACGAGGGCCTCAATTCATTAAACCTTGAGGTAATATAAAAATGACAACATAAATAAAAAATTATAATATTTCTTGACAATGTTGTCACGAAACTGGTTGGTTTCTTAACAATGTTGTCACGAATATTTTGAACATCGTGAAAATGTTTTTCATTTTTTGTTTCTTAGGTTTGGTTTTTGAAACTGGAAAATTCGTAGTAAATTTTCGAGGAGAGCTTATGAGGTTTTTGAAGGATGCATTTTCCATGATACGCGACGAAGTCAAAGAAATCGTCGAAGAACATGTTCCCCCTCCCTCGGCCAAACAAAGATGGAGATGAAGAGAAAAATACCATAGAGGAAGAAGGAGAATAACAATAAAAGAGAAATGACGAAGAGAATAATGTGGAAGAGGAAGAGAAAGTAAGAGAGGAAGAAGAAGAAGAAGAAAGAATGGGAGAAAAAGAAGAAGAAGAGAAAAAAGCTCCCGGAGGAGTTTGCAAATGGAGACTAAAGATGATTCCAACATCGGAGAAAAAAATAATGATGAACCAAAAGGAGAAGAGAAGGAAAAAAACAAGAAGATGAGAAAAAGGAAGAGCGGAAAGATGGTTGTAAAGTGGACAATGATCACGATGAAAACATTATGTCGACAAACTACCGAATGAGAACGACAACCATAACATGACTACTCGGGGTAGCGAGTGCAGGGGAAAAGAGGAAGCGGAAGTGACTCAAGAATTCAAAACTCCCAACCGTCAAGTCGAGGGGGTTGGTGACATAAACTCTTTGGTTTTTTGTGTCATCACCGAGAGGAAACTCCATAAATTGTTAATGGTATCCTCTTCACCTGAGAAGTCAAGGAAGTCTTCGTCCCATTACACGCTTACACCACCGCCACACATAATTCAAAAAGCTCATACGAATAGATAAGAAGCCATTGGTTTATCCATTTTTCGACCCAACGATTGACCCTCGAAGGTCTAAGGCGGACAACCTCTAGAAATGGATTAAAACTGGGTTTCTAAAGGCTTTTAAAAATATGTAAGTATATTTTAATTGTGACCATGTTGTCACGAAACTATTTTCTTCGTGTGTCCCTAATATTTATTTGGTGTCCATCTTTAAACAAAACATCATGTTATAACAACATGGTCATAGAAACATGGTTCCGTGATTTTGTTGTCACAAAACACCTTTCGCGATAACATGGTCACAAAATTCTTTGATCACAAAATTACAATATTTCGTGACAAAGTTGCCACAAAACTGACAAAATATTGTCACGAAATCTAATATACGACTACTAACTACCTAGATCTAGTTATTTTTGAATATTGATCTTTTTCAACATTTCATAGGATGGTAAAATATCACTTTCAAGTACCGTACCTTCAATCTTGTTTCATAAAATCTCATTGCATGATATTTTTAGTTAGTTAGTTACTTACAAGCAAGTAATCTATTAACAAACCAAATTAAGTATAAAAAAATAAAATAGTAAACTTAAACTTAGTTTTGGTTTCAGAGTTTGATATTAATATTCTATGACTATATCACGTACAATAGTTGTCTTGATGTTTTGTAGACGCACATATGAGTTCGTATTTTTTTAAAATCCACCTAAACATTGTATATGGGGCTGAAAATCGTCCATTAACTACATCCATGTCGATCTCGCCCGATTTAGTGAAAGAAAAAAATATTTGGTGACCAAGGAATCACAAATATTATAGATTTCGTGACAACATTTGTCAGTAACATGACAACTTCGTCATAAAATTTTGAATTTTGTGACTACTTTTTGCTATAAGATTACAAAATTTCATGACGAATTTGTCACAAAACTAATAAAATGTTATCATGAATCTATATTATTTTTCAATATAAGAGAAGTAGCTAACTAGATCGAGTTGATTTATAATATTGATCTTTTTAACATCGCTTTGGTTTTAAAAATATCAATTATAATAATCCAAGTGTGCAAAAAGTTTCAAATAAATTTGTACCTTATCATGTAGGGTTTGCGGCCACATAATACTTCGTGGCAACACTGTACAAAATGTTGTTCAATTGACCACGTTGTTACACAATTTAACATCAGACATGCGTTTTCGTCTTATGTTTTGTGCCACAATACTAGTTGATGACATCAGTGAACGACCATCCAAAAACCAGTCTGAATTGTGATTTATACAAATGTTCACCTAAAACTCAGGTCATATGAACACGAACAACTTACCGGAGTCAATTGATTGAGAGAGAAGATTAGTTGAAACTTCATTTGCTGAACTTGGTGAGAGTCGAAACGTCAAAACTTCCGAGTTTCTTGATGTTTTGATGTTCGGACTTATGAGTTTCTGTCGATGTTGATGTTCTAGGTTTTGTATGATGCGGGGAGTAAATGTGATTCTAGGTATGGTTATTGAAGGAGATGACGAGTTTAGACGGAGCGAAAATTTGATTTCTTGCATATCCATTGATTGAGATGACGACGTGAGAGCAAAGAGACGAGTGAGATTAAGAAAAAGGAGGAGAGATAATTTATTAAAAATAAGAGTATATTAGAAAATTTATTTTAACGTTTTTCGATTGTAACGAATGGACGTTTCAAATGAAATTCCAAATGAAAGTTTTATTCAATTCAGAAGCTAGATATCGAACGAATCCTAAGCATTACTGCTTAGGTTAGCACGTTGGGTTATCTATAGACCATTGATGCCAATATGATGGTAAATCTCAATTGATAATAGCAGGATTTCTCAAGTATTTAATACACATGGGAAAACAGAGGAAAAGCTTGGTTAAAATAAGACTTGTAACAGGTAAAGCACGAAAGCCAGACACAAGGAAAATCAAACGTGTCCATTTGAAAACAATTTTGTGAAAATCTTGAATAGGTAATGGAAGTCATTCCTATTAATCAAAATTTGTTATCAATGACTTATTTTATCTCCATATCCTTTGTTTTCTGGTTCGAGCGTACACACTAACCATAAGGAGACTGAGCAACAAGGCAGCAAATCATATCTTAACTAACCAAAACCACGACTTTCTTATAAAAGCCTGTTTCTGAGCAACTCTATGCAAACATGAAGCGCTATGTTGCAATACACATATCGGCACAGTCTTCGGTGAGATACCTCTCTCTTTCTCTCTCTCGCAAAAGAAAAACAAAAAAGATTGGATGTTCTAACATACAAATAAAGCCTCTACTGCTTTTCAGGGTTATCAGGGTTTTCCTTTTCAGGGTCCTCCTCTTCTTCTTCCTCCTCCTCTTTCTTCTCTTCCTCTTCCTCATCTTCCTCCGGAGGATCTGCCGGCATTGGCATCGGCAGCGGTGTTTTCAATGGAGCAAATTGAGGGAATATGTCTGGTCTCCTTCCCGGCTTTGGCCTTTCCCATTCCTGCGTCGTTCAAGTTCATTTCACATCAAAATACCAAACAAAACCCAAACTGCTGTCACACAACACACTTTTTATATGGACACTTCAGTAAACATTGAGTTTCGCAATTCACTTCTACTGAATTTCTAGCTCATCTTCTCATAAAAACAATTAATTAAAAAATTCGCTAATTTTTTTTCACGCACGATTCTGACTAACCTCACCAACTATTGAACCAACCTAACCAGAGATAGATCCAAATTAATAGCTTCGACAAAAATCCCCAGACTGTGCGAGATAGAGAACATACGATTGGGAAATCAAGAGGAGAGCGACGAGTCATCTTTTCCTCATCGGGAGCCATTCGAACGACATGGCTCGGAAACCGCCGGTTGGAGAACAAGGCGAGGGAGCACTTGGCAAAGCAAGAGCAGGGCGTCAGAGTGAGCAACGAATTCGAGCCACTGGTAGCCGGAAAACTGCTAGAAGAAGAAGACGAAGAGGAAGCTCTTTGAGAGGTTGAGGGGATCGAGGCCAGAGGCAGTGTTAGGGTTCGCGAAGCCATTCTAGGGTTTGGGTTTTTTCAAACTGTATATTTGTGTCTTCGAATATAAACCCAAACACCAACCACAAAACCCAACCGCCTCTCTCTCTTCACGAATGACTAGCAGTAGATGATGATGCTGACAAAGATGGCTTCTCACTCTCTTTTTTTTCTTCCCTCTTTTATATATTTTATTTTTAATATTTTCTATATGATAAAGTTCCAATTCAAGGTAGACGTCTAGCCCAGTTAATTATTGGGCCTCCTATCCAGTATTAATCTTAAGCCCGTATTGGTCTCCAGCTAAAATAATAGGGATCTTTGTAAATTTGGATGTTTTTATTAAAAAAGGATGACTTCATCAGAAGTTCGACAGGCCTGAAGAATTTTGTATACCATATTTACTTTCACTTTTTTAAAGTGGAATAACCGTTTTATCGTTATACATAAATTAACATAATCACTTAATTAACCTATAATTTAATAATTAAAATCATCATTTATTTTCCATTTCTCTTTCTCTTCATTTAAGCAGTCACTTTTCTGATTACCATCACATTACACCGTCTTTCTTTATCTTCAATTCAAATTTCGTGACTTAAATTGTTACAATTTTTTAGAGTTAATTTTCATCTTTCTCTTCTCTTCGCCGCCAGGCATTACACCATATTCGCTTCTAAGCCTTCTCTTCCCGAGCCACGGACGCACTCCTAGCAGCGGACGTGCTCCGAGAAGCAGACGCGCTATCAGCATTCGACGCTTCAGACATTATTCTTTATTCCTACATATAGAGAAAGGCATGATTAACATATTTCAACCGCAACAACGAATCTCGGAACACCAGGATAGCAAACACATTCAACAACAAAACAAATTTTACATAAGAACATCTATATATATACATAAGTCAAAAGATATATACAATACATTCTTTCATACATGCACACCTATATACACATCAACACGACCTCAACTATCTACGAGTCTATGACTCCAAAAATCGACTAGTCATCATCAAGACCTAGTCAGTCGGCCAAAATAATGACCGCTAACTAAGCTACTATGTAGCGTCTATATGCATCTAAGTCGGTCCTACAGGAAGATCCTCCTCCAGATCCTCATCCTCCTCATCATCATCGTCAATCTGGACCACTGGTGGGGCTGGTGGCAAACGAGTGCCACCCTCAGTCAAAACATAAAACTCTGTACGCTCATGAAGCTCTGCAAAGGTCGTGCTGCTAAGGCAAATCACTTCACTTCTACATTCAGGACGCAATCCACGGTAGTACATCTCTTGTCGCATCCTCTCTGGGGGAACAACGGGACATGCCTCCAAGACCTCGTCTACAAAACGCGTACCGTACGCGACAACAGTCTCCTCCAGTCATTGGGGACAGTCAGAAGCAGCAACCTCCCACAAGCGCAGTCGTCCCTGTGGGTGAAAGGCGTTCCACATGAACGTCTGAAACATCTCCCAAGTGCGGTTGCCGAGATGGCGCGTATGGTGACACCACCGGGTGCGAGCGACACCTGTAAAAAGAGTGGCGGCGATAGTAGTGCGGAACCTCATAGGTAGCGGGAGTAGATCTATCCAATCCCTTGTCATAACAATCCACTCTTCCCAGGTAAGTCCACCCCTCCCACTGAAAGTAGGAGCGGTCGGGGGTATATGGCACGTTGCCTGATATAGGGTCATGATTGTCGGCTGAGCCGAAAAAGGCTGGGCTGCTGAAGCAGTAGAGTGGGCCGCCGGAACATGATCACCAAAGAATCCATTCTCAAGAGTTCCTTGGTCTGCCATGTCAAACCTGCCAAAAGACAAGTTACAGATGAAAACTGAACCAATCCAACTAAAAATAAAGACAAATATCTCGTAACAAAACACAATCTATACTCGTGACCGTACCAAGAACACGTATCTCAAGTCTACAGAAACGGCTAAACTTGGGCTCTGATACCACAAAACCTGTCACGACCCGCGAGCGTCATCAGCTCGCCCGCAGGCCGCGACTCCCATAAAACCATCGACACGTGCACGAGTATATCATTATATATAAAGATAATATTTTAAATAAAATACTCAAGGTGGAAAATAAAACTTATTAAACATATAATAAACGTAAATACATTATATATAAAGTGCGGAATAAAAATAGTAGTTAGCAAAAACCCGGAGGAATTTTTCACTTTTAATATACATATAGGAAGTTTCACAAACTTCTTTAGATATGTACATATAAAACAACTCCTCGTCCTTAAATAGGACGTTTAGTTTCAGGAGTGTAGGTTACAAAATTGTTTGACATAATAATATTATACTAAACATCTTCTCTCCGGTTGTGAGACCCCATTAGTCCATAGGTCAAGAGATACATGTCTTGATCTCGGTCTTCATCTATGCCACTGTCTTCACGCTACTACCTTGACGTCACTGTTTCGCTGCTTTTCCCTTATCTACATTATTAAGGGTCATAAAACTATGAGTCAATTGACTCAGTAAGTAGGAGTCTAACCTAAGACATTTAAACATCTAATGTCGTGTGACGTGCAAATAAGCAAATAGGAATGTATATCTAATTCTCGATTCAATACAAATGCATGCATGGCCGTATCTACCTATTCACTTGCCGCTCCACAAGACTATACACCCCTTCCTGCTATAACCCTTAGAACGACAAGAAGTCAGCCTCAGGCCTCGAGCAGCGGTCCCTCGGTGACTTTGTGTTTTATTCTCTCTGGGATCCACTAATGGTACCAACTTCATCAGGGCGCCGACGCTCGGTGCTTACGCACGAAGATCATCGCCTTCATGACCTTCATCGGTCAACATCACGAGTCAATAACTCGTGGGTACCATCGATTCCCTATGTTCAAGGTTTGGGTGCTTAGACACACGCAGAGCACACACCTAATCTATTTACAGAAGAGCATCTCGGGTTAAATCCCAATAATTTAGTGTTTCCCTTTCATTTGCTCGTTTAGTGTTTTAAGAGGAAAGTTTAGATGTGACTCCCAGAAATTTCCCTCTCGACTTGAATTCGAGAGTCGACTTATGCTCTCCTGTTTCCCACGCTCTAGCGGGTCAAACTATTAGGGTAGCTATATCACATAACACAGGCCGGGTTCTAATAGACTATGTTTGAGCCTATCGGGGATGACCCGAACTACATTTTCAATAAAATGTGGCTGAAGCCTTATCTTTATTACTTTTCATATTCTGAGGCTTTACTTAATCTTGTTTACTAACACATAATATGCACATAAGCAGGGTTATGCCCTTAGTAAGTAGTTGACTTATGTCTCCACACTTACCCAGAATAGTTCAGCTGGAAAACGGATGACTTTCACAAAGAGGTGCGTCCTATACGCTTTGAGACACTTGATACTCTGTCGGCCGCTGAATGAGATAAAATCCGGAGTTGAAAGTCCATCAACCATGATGTTCAGAAATATTAAAGGATATAGGATTCTACTAACAGAACTAATCTAAATCAGTTCTGGCTTCTATAATTCAGTTTACAACTTTTTGGTTAGTAAAAAATAAACTTATTTAAGACTCGCCTGCTTTTGTATCGAACACAATACGCAAGAAGATTAAGCAATAAAATACGAGTCCCAAATGAATTAATCTTCCAAACAGATAACAGAGAATTTTCCGTTAGTTAAATACTTAATTTACACATTAGACGTTCTTAAATAAATAATTGATAATGATCAATTATTTATTTAATTATGAAATAACTACTACGTAAAGAAAAATTTCAATCCACACTCAGGATTCTATTAAACGCTGTAAGCGAATAATACTTACGAGTAAACCGAGATTCTGATTTCTGTTTCGATCCTCATTTCGAAGTTTTTGACCCGATCGACAGTCGTACGTTCACGTAAATCTGAAAATAGATTATAGGAATCCGCTGTGAATTAATTCATATTATTAAATTCCCAAAAATCCCAATTCCTTAGTCTGGAACTTTAATTCTGAATCCTAACATACGAAAAAACTTCGAATCTCGAAACTGGAATTATGACTCTTTATAATCTTATACATTCTTTTCAAATCTGAGAGCACCTGCTAACTATACTACTTCTCTCTCTCTCTCGGGATCCCAAATCCCTAATCCACAAATTCAACATCATATTTCAGATTCTCATATTCAAAGCAGAATCTATAAACCTACTGTCTATTTTTTTTTTCCTTTTATTCAAATTACAATCACATTTATAGTTTATTGCTTTGATATCTAATTCTTGGTTTTCAATATCAAATTAGTCTAAATCCTCAAATTCAGATTCCAATATTCTCAGTTGCGTTTAATAAATAAATTTACAGGTTATATATAATGAGGTTCTCGGGTTGAATATCAGATTCCCAAATACCAAGCGTGAATCCAAAATCTAAATTTCTTGATCCAAACCAACCCAGACTTACCAGATCAAATCTCAATATTATATTTGCATACACGACTCGACTAACTCATCCAAACAGGCTCGAATTTCATCTAATTTCCAAAGTTGACAAACTCGGACCCTGGTTCCACGGTTCAAGCTAAAATCTAACCAAAACTACGACAACTCAATCTCAAAATACAACTCAGAATACACATAAACAAGTAATAAGATTAACCTACTCATAAATTCTCAGATATTCGAAATCCCCAATTCGAAATCCCCAAATCAAAATCCAAACAAACCCTAACTTCGAATCCAAAACTCAATTCACAATTCAAATTACAATAAAAACTTAATTGCTTCATTCAATAACCCTTGGATTGAACAAAATCCCCAAAATTGCACATGAACCCTAACCCTTAAATTTGAAAATTTAAACTCAGCCAAAAATCAAATCCGAATCGCCGAATTCAAGTTTGGCTCACCTCGGGTTCGGTCCTCCGTCTTCTTGACGTTCTCCTTCCTTCCCGAAGTTCAAACATGCGGCGACGATCGAACACACGACGACGAACGCTTGCCGGCGTTGAAGCCCTCGACCAACACGACACGGAGAGACGAGGACGAGCGGGGACGAGCGGTGCGGAGGCGGAGCTGAACGGAGAGCTTTGCGACGAAGAGAGGGGGATTTTCGCAAAACCACGGCGGCGATGGCGGTCGGAGGTGAGACCGGTGGGGAGAGAGAGAGATTCGCGTGAGAGGGAAATAGAGGGAGAGAGAGAGATAGTGAGGGTTTGTGCGTGAGAAAGAAAAGAGAGAAAGAAAAGGATTAGTGAGGAGGAAATAAGAAAAGAGGCGGTGGAATAGGGTTAGGGGGGGGGGGGGGGAATTAGAAAAATAGTGGGCTTGGCCCTTTATATTTCGGCTTTTTTTTTTATCTAGGCTTCACTGTAAATAAATAAATAATTGGATTTTTAGGCTTGGGAATTTTGGATTTGGCTTGGCCTAGATAATGGAGAAAATCTCCTTGGGATAGACCCTAGGGGTGGCCAAATTCTCTCCCCTTTTACTCCCTGAATTTCTCTTTGAAGCGAGAAAAACTCAACTATAGATATTGATCTGATGGACGAGAGAGAGTTTAGATTCATTGTTGAGATCTAATGACCCAGATTAAATCTAAAGGAGAGAATATCTCTATAAGGTGGGAATATCTCTAGAAGAAGAGAATATCTCTTAGTGGTTATCTCCTTCCTAAATGCTATAAATAGGGATACAAGGCAAGAGGAAAATTCAGTCAATTCTCTCATAGAATTATCGGCCAACTCTCTCTCTCTCTCTCTCTCTCTCTCTCTCTCTCTCTCTCTCTCTCTCTCTCTCTCTCTCTCTCTCTCTTTGCCGATTATATCCTCCCCCTTTCCTCGGAATTGCTTATTCTATTCTTAAAAATCGAGGTATTGAAGTTAGAAGCGACTAGTCGCTTCTAATTGTCAAAAGTCGCTTCTAATTAGAAGCGACTAGTCGCTTCTAATTCACCCTGTCGCTTCTAAAAGTATCTTTTGTAGTAGTGAAGATCTAGTGAGATTCGATTGTGCCCATTCATATTTCTTATACGTCTCGGAGATTATATTTCAGAAGACTACAGTGTCATCTTTGAGTACTAGATTAGATGAAGGAGTTGTGGAAGCTTGAAGACGGAACGATCATTGGATTAGAGCATTTTGTAGCTGAGCCAAAATCCATGCAAGTATTATGATCGCCTCTTCTATTATTGGTTACTGAATTGGTTTTGTAATTGAATTAAAATAATAAATCTAGATCTTTTAGCAACAATAATTATTAATTGGCTATTGAAAGTGCAATTACTGATTTTTCGCATTTAATATGGTTGCTAATGTGCAGCAATCACCAACAAGTGGGATCAGAGTTATGATTTATTAATTTAATTAATTTGTTCTTGTGATTAAATTAATTTGGTTTGAATGAAATTATATTGTGATATGAAATTCGTTACAATTGAATATGTGATATGTGAATTGTTATTCGTGGTTGATCATAGATTTATTGATTCTCGCTTTATTAGAATTTTTGTAAACCTAAAATTCAAAGGGTATAGACTTTTTGTAAAATTTATTATTTTAAATTATTATTGTCATTGTTGTAATTCGATGATTGGCGAGAGATGGATCTGCGGCGAGGAGACAAAACAAGACCGAAGGGCTGCCTTCCGAGCCTCAGAAGCAAAGCCGGCCGTGTAGCATTCTACGGCTATGGCCGGCCGCATGACATGCCTTTCCAAAAGGCATTCGGCTGGGTCTGGCTCTTGGCACAATTCCAAACAACTCGGGTTAGACCCTACCATGGTAGGTTGGGCACCAGTATGATCTGGGCTGGGCCCGGATACCAGATGGGTCTTAATTTAAAGTTTTATTTAATTTATTTAAATGGGCTGGACTCATTTAAATATTATTTAAAATATTAAAAATAAATGATTTTGATATCAATTTGTTTTTCAAAAAGACATATGATGGACTTTTATTCAAATTTAATTATTCAAAGATGTTACGAAATGATATTTTTTGAAAAAAAATTATTTTTCCAGTTGAATATATGATTGTGTTCAACTGTCATCCATAAACTAATATGATTAGGTTCATCTCGTTTTAATTTATAAACAGTCAATTAGGATACGATCAAACACGAATCAAACCATGCTTGCTTTGCTTATTTATTTAATTGCTTTGATGTGATTGTTTGCTATAACATAGATATTGTATCGTTTGTTTATGGTTGTCATAGGCTTTCATTCATTTAAAACTTATCTAATATGTTAATTAATTAATGAACAAGTTGAACGGATCGGAAAAATTTGTCACCAAGCCGATAAGAGGCTAAGAGGGGGGTATTTAAGAAGACCTAATGTCTCACCTTCTCAATTGGGAGATTTTCCGTGTAAGAATGCTTTAGGTTAATCAAGACTAGATGTCATGCATTACGTAAAACCTAAGCTATATCGAAACATATATTTTTAAGGGTAGCTTAGAAGCACTCGAGTTTTTAATATGATTTAGTAAATTCGTAGTGGATCACCTAGATTAATGTAAATGCTAGGAAAATTAAAATGCTAAAAGTATATTGAGTCTTAGGTCTCCAACATTGACACAACACTGTGAGGATGAAAGATCCCTGCGTGACCCGCGCTCTTTTAAGAGATGGAAGGTCTATTCCTGAAGATTGGCTTATCTGATTCTAATACTAAGGTTGTGTTTCTGATGATAGGTGGGAGGATTGATCTCTACGTGTACTAGCTAAGTTAGTGCATAGGACTAGACTTTTCTCACTGGAATGTTGAGTCGACAAATGTATGAACCAACCGGTGGTTACTTATATGGTCAAAGTATTCCTATATGGTAGTTAGTGACCATAGTTATGAAAGGTACATGAATAATTGCTCACTAATACGAGTCAAAACCCATGTTCACTAGGTGCACTCCGTTACACAACCATAGTGGAACAGACTGTGGATATTGGGGATTACCATGGATAATAAAAATTGAGTCTTTTTATATATTAGCATTTTCCACGTGATTGTGAGCATTATGTTTTTATTTCCTAAATATATATGATGAATGTTTTCTTTTCGAGTTATTATTTATATACTTGTATTTTATATAATTTCAGCATAACTTCAAACTATAATCCGTTAAAAGAAATAATGGATACAAAGATTCAAGCGTTAGAGTGTTGTTGGAATAGGTCCAGGGGTTAAGAAAAAATTATCATTAACACATTAATGGCGGAATATAAAAATTTCTTTACAAGTAAAATAATTTTACTAACCTAGGAAAAGTGCATGAACATGTTGTTATTTTAAAAACATTATTTAAATTTCTTGAACATAAACCTTTCCTGTAGCTTGATCTTAGAGGAGTCTTGGGAAATGTTGATCTTCTCGTCTTGCTCATTTTCTTCAAGTCTAGTCTTGAACTCGAGAAATCTAAGGTTCCTATTACAAGAGTCTATAGAGGTTTGAAGGATTTGTGTGTGGGCACAATATAACTCAGTAGCTCAAGAACAAGTCTATGAGCTAAAGAGTTATTTAAGCCTAAGTCTAATGAGGACTTATGTGCCAAAATAAAAAGGTATTTTAGATAGATAGAGAGAGGGTCGGCCACTTTCAAAGAAAGAACAAGAGAAAAATTTGTTTTTCACATCTTTATGTGAGAATCTATTTATAGGAGAAGGAAAATAAAGGAAGGTTAACAATCCTTTTCCAATATGCATTCATGAATATTTTGACTTAGCTTCTCGTTTAACAATCCTACTCTAAAGACCTGTAATAGTGATCTTATGGATCCAAATGAACAAAGCTTGAGCTACTATACTCGGACTCAAAAGTTCACAAACTTTTTCCGAGTATTAGTTTAATGTCAGCTGACTCCACTAAAGAGTTGACACTGAAAATCTCTCGGTTCAAAAGAATTTATTTTCTACTCAAATTCAACTTGATTATATTGAGCGGATCCATTGAATGTTATCTATAATTACCCTTCATTAATATCATCAACTAGATGAGAATCAAAAAATTTCCATTTTATCATTCTAATTGTTATTTCTGCAACTCCTTAGTTACTTGTGAATAAGTTAGAAACAATGTATTGACGAGGAGCTAACAAGTCACATTGTTTCATCCAAATAAATTCGTTACTTAATTTTGGATACCGCGCGGTTCATTTATTCACAATCCAAGTAATAAAACATGAGGTGATATACATTGTATTTCAGCAATCTTGTACATGAACTTCATATCTATGAGAACTTCACAAAGTTGGTTCATGAAATCTTCATAACTTAATATATCACCAATTATTCTAATCTAGATCGCTTAGTGGACCTAGAATTTGACTTTCTCAAATGAGAATATTAAAGCTATAATATCACATGTCTGATTTCAGGATTTAGGTAATCATGACGCAATTCAAACATAGTGACCTTGAGACAGAAGAGGTTAAATGGTTTGTTCTTACATTGTCTTTAAAGGTGCACTAGTCAATTCAGTATATCCGGAAGATACACTAGAAGAACTATAGAGTTCCTAACTGTCTATGCCTCGTAACAAGATATCATAAATTATTCCATCAATCATACTAGGACCAATAGTCCGTTGACCTTTAGATTGTGAATACTTCATTTTAACTAAACCATGAAGAGTTTGTTCACACAAATCTACATTTGTCTCTTCATACATTGTTAGGTTTGATTAAGGACTATAAGACTACGGAATATCATAAATCTTTAAACAAACGAAAAAGGAATGAATGAATGTTTCAACAATTATTAATTTAATAAGAAAATTACAATAAGGACTTATGAAAGATTATAATACATCAATATGTAAATAAATAATCTTCTTGTGGACATCTCTGTTAACAAACTCCCACTTGACTCAGAGAAGATGAGAGTAGTCCTTCATGCCCAAGACGTCCCGATGTTGGTTGAAGACCTTATTGGATAGGGCCTTGGTGAATGTACATGCAAGGTTGTCCACTGTTGAGATCTTCTTCACCTCCACGTTTCCGTGCTGCACGATCTCTCTAATCAAATGGTATTTCGTCTCAATATGCTTAGAGAGCTTATGGCTTCTAGGTTCCTTTGAGTTAGCAACAGTCCCACATTTGGAACGACTTCCAAATACTTAAGGAATTTTCTTAGCCATACAACCTCTTTGGATGTTTCACAAGCAGCCACATATTCAGCTTCCATGGTGGAGTCAGCAATGCAAGATTACTTGATACTCCTCTAAACTACAGATCCGCCATTCAGGATGAACACAGATCCTGAAGTGGATTTCTTAGGGGGGTTTGATGAGTGCGTATTATACGTACAAATCCGCCTTCATTTGGCTTGCATTGCGCTTGTTTTCATGTATTTTAATGGCGTAAATGTGTTTATAGTGTGTTTAAGGTCGATACAGGTTAAAGAGTGTGATCGAATAACTTTTGGACAAGATGGAAGAGAATTTGAGCGAATCACGAAGAACATAACGTAAGACGAAAAACAAAGACTCCAGAGTCTACTCGCGCTGGATGTCGCGGTCATGTCGCGCCGCGAGGTCCCAGATGATTGAAATTAGCGCCACGAGATACATATTTTCACGAGCAAGATTTCGGTACAGAGTCTCCTCGTGCTGAAGGTCGCGCCTTGATCGCGCCGCAAGGATGCCTGAGATGGTGGGTCGCGCCGCGTGAAGATGAAGTCGCGCCGAGAGGTGTTATTCCTGACGCATTTAAAGTTGAATTTTGACTTAATCTCAGCCGTTAGATGCAATTTTGGGCGCCCAGATTCGCCCAAGAGGGGTATTCGACCTAGGGTACTATATAAACACATGTAACCTCAATTTTTAAAAGTTTTGGGTTTTTCTAAGACTTTTAGAGAGAGTTTTTCACCGGAGTTCATCTTTTCCGACCACCAGAATTTCAGAGCTTCGACCACCGGGTTCTCCAATTCTAGTTTTTCTTCTTTTCCCTTCTTCTTTATTTACTTTAATTCATATTACTATTCAATTATAAGTTCGTTTCTTTATTCTCTTCTAGTTTTGTTGATTTTGATTGCGTTAATATTTGTTATCATGTTCTTGAACGCCATTAGAGGCTAGATATTTAGAGGTACTACGATGTAGCCGGATTAGGTATTAGCTAGGTTTAGATGGGTGTGATAAGGTAGAGTTGTTCCATAAAAGTATGTGCTTGTGTGAAATTTTGTTTAATGCGTTCTTGACACTGATAACCTTTATAATTTATTATTTGGAATGTTTAGTTACTTGAGAGAGAATTAACATTCGTGCTCTGTTTCACTGATCGTAATTGTTTTAAGTTGTTTGACGATTTAGAAATTATAAAATTGTTAAAGTTCTTGTTTTTAATGCTCATAAGTGCGTTAATAGAATTTAAGACCGAGAGAATAATTAATCTGACATTTGCGTAGGTTCACTAGATCACTCGGAAGAGGCTAGCAAATTTTTGTGAAAGAATGAGATTAGCATGCATAGGAATATTTGAATGTTCTTACCTGGAAATCCCTAGGTTTGTAGCTATCCAGTGAAATTTTTCCCTTACTTTCTTTATATTCTTAAATCTTGTTTTAATCGTTTAATTGTCATTTGTTAGAATCCAATAGTGTAGTTCGTATTACTTCAGTCTCAAATCAAAGTCATCTTAAAATCAATTTGCGACAGATTAAAGAAATCGTTATCATAATAGGTCTCTGTGGGTTCGACAGTCGTATTTTATCATTATATTACTTGTTCGATACGTACACTTGCGTGCTTCGTTATAAAATAACGCAACAAGTTTTTGGCGCCGCTGCCGGGGAGACCTTTTTACAATAGCGGTTGGAATTAATCTGTTTTGCCATTTAATTTTGTTACATATCACTGACTTTGTGTGTCACTTTTTCTTTGAAGGTGTATGTGAAGCAAAGGGTCATCGAGTCTCATTTCGATAAATCTTGATATCGAGAAAGTCTACAGAACATTTTGAAAGTGGGCTAAAGAACGAATCATGGGGGACCATCAACCTAATATGGCTCGTGAGGAACAGAAGACCTTATTCCAATATGGGTTGCCACCTACTGATGCCACGCAATCTGCAATAGTTGTACCGGCACAGGAAACTAGAATTTTGAGATAAAGACCGGAGTGATCCACATGGTGCAATAATCACAATTCGCCGGATCACCAGCTGAGGATCCACATGATAACCTTTATAACTTCGGTACAGGATTTGATTGGAAAAGACTAACTATGCCAACAGAGAAACATATATCCGATCTAGTGCACAACATAGCATACATGAGACTTCCTACGGCTGAAGCGTAGGGAATCTTTCTCATGTCCTTACTCTCTTGTGCAGTCTTCAAGAATGGTCCTTAGAGAGTGAGACTCCATGTTTAAATGGGGTTTGGCCCTTCTTAGAGTCTTGGATAGCGAAGAAATCTATCCCCTTGTCTATATAAGATGCTTGGAACAGCGACATGGTTCTGTTCTTTCGATCTCGAAATATTTGAACCCCTAGAATGTACGCAGGTTCCTTTAGATCCTTCATATCAAACTGCTTAGCTAGCCAGATTTTAAACTTAGGTTATTTACCCACGTCATTACCTACGAGTCATATATCATCGACATACAATACCAGAAACAAAACCTTGCCCTCGTATATTGACTTATAAACAAAAGGTTCATCTTTTGTCTGTTCAAAACCAAAGCTTTTTACAGTTTCATCAAATCTAATATTTCATGATCTAGATACTTTCTTTAATCCATAAATAGATTTAAGCAACTCACAAACCTTGGTCTCTTGATTACCTTCCACGAAACCGTCTGGTTGAGCCATGAAAATGCGCTCGTCAAGATTGCCATTCTGAAAGGCAGCCTTGACATCAATTTATCAGATCTCGTAATCGAGAGCAGCAGCTATGGATAGAAATATGCGGATGAATTTAAGCATTGCGACATGTGAGAAGGTTTCTTCATAATCAAAATCTTCCTTTTGGGTGTAACCCTTAGCCACTAATCGGTCTTTGAACGTTTCAATGTTCCCATCCGGACCTCTTTTTTTCTTGTAGATCCACTTACACCCTACAAGTTTAACCCCTTCAGGTAAGTCTACAATTTTTTAGACTTTGTTGACATACATCGAATGCATCTCAACTTTCATGGCGTCAAGCCAAAGGTTTAATTCAGAACCAGCCATTCCTTGGCTGTAGGAAACAGTGTCATACATGTGAGATATGGCTATGAGGGTATCGTCATAAGACATGTACCTGTCGGGATTTTGAGCAACCCTCCCATTACATCGAAGTACTACTTGACGAGGTTCTGAATTGTTAGGTTGGGTTTCAGTTGGAGTAAGAACAGTTCTTTCAGATGAGGTAGAAGCATCCTCACCTAAATTTTTTTCAAGCACAATTTTGCTTCTAGGTTTCGTATTTTTCATAAAGTCCTCATCAAGGAAACGAGCATTATTGCTTACAAACATTTTGTCGTCCTCGGGACTATAGAATATGAAACCTTTGGTTTTCTTTGGATATCCAACGAAAACACATAATTCTGACCTACTAGCCAACTTGCTAGTCTTTTGCCTAAACACATGTGCAGGGAAACCCCAAATTTTGATGTGGCTCAAACTAACTTTACGCCCAGCCCATCGTTCATATAGAGTACTAGAGACCGTTTTAGACGGAACTTGATTTTGAATGTATGCTGCAGTAGTGAGGGCATATCCCCAAAAGGAATTAGGGAATGATGAGAAACTCATCATTGATCTAACCATTTCCATCAGAGTTCGATACTTTCTCTCTGACACTTTGTTCTGTTGACGTCTGCCAGGTGTTGTAAGCTGAGAAGAGATACCTTCTTCTTTAAGAAAGTCATCAAACTCTTCAGAGAAGTACTCACCACCTCGATCGATAGTAGGGTTTTAATCTGTTTGCCAGTTTTTCAGTTTGCTTTTCCACTAAAGCCCGGAAAACCTTAAATATGTTAAAGGTCTCGGATTATTGTTTGAGCAAATAGACAAATTCATATCTTGAGTAATCATTGGTAAAGGTGAAGAAGTATTCGTATCCTCCCTGTGCCTGAATTCTGAGCGGACCACATACATCATGATGTATTAGTTCAAGTAACTCAGTGGCTCTTCGACCTTTATCAAAGAAAGGTCTCTTGGTTATTTTTCCTTCTATACAGGATTCACAAGTCGGCAGTAAGCCTATTGCAGAGGCGTTGAGCTGACCGTCCATCACAAGTCTCTTAATCCTATCTAGACTAATATGGCCAAGTTTTAAGTGCCAAAGATGTGTTGATTTTATTAGATTAGAGGATTCATTAGTTTTGATCCTCTTTGATTCCATAACTTGATCATTATCTGTTTCAGTGTCAAACATCAAACGTTGTGTAGGATAAAGATAATATAAACCATTTTTTCATACAAGCATCAGTGATTATTGAATTGGAAAAAGAAATTTGAATTCCATTATCAATAAACTTTAAATAATAATTTTGCTCAACAATTTGAGCTACATATATTAAGTTTTTCCCAAAGAAATTAACAAAATACACATTATTCAAATTTAAAGTTTTGTGTTCAAAAGACAATGTCACACATCCCACAACCTTAGCAGACACTAAGCTCACATCACCCCTTTTGAAACAGAAGTCGCCACCCTCTAAACTTTTGGTTTTCCTGAACTCATTCAAGAACAAATATGGTTAGTAGCAGCGGAGTCAAGAATCCACGATGATACATTATCACCTACTAAACAAGTTTCGGTAATTAGTACAATACCTTTCCTTTTAGTCTTGAGGTAGGCAGGTGTGACTGTCGTTCATTAGCTTGGTAACAGTGTGACTGTTCTTCTTTAGCTTGGTAGCAGTGTACCTTAACTTATTGATGGAGTAGTTCAGCTTGAAAGTATCGAAAGATTAAGGGAGAATTTCCAAGATCATATCTATTTTAGTTTCTCCATCGATCACAGATCCAAGGATTTCCATGTCATTGAGATAACTTATGATCAGTATCATCTGTTCTCTAACAGGATTCCTAGCTTTCAGACGAGAGTTCACAAACTGTCAAACCGCTTGTTATCTAGTCTGGCGCCCTTGCCCTCCAAACATCTCATGATGATTAAAGAGCATGCTATAGGTCGAATCAATATCACGATGTTGTTGTTGCAACACATTGTTCATCGATGCTAAAATCTAGCATCTCGAAATCTCATCGGATCGGATCCAGGCCACTAGGGCATCCTTGTCCTCTTGAATCGAATTATCATTCGTTTTAGGAGGACATAGGGTAGTGAGTACCCATTTGTGCTTGTCCACAGTAAGGACGATGTCTAGGTTACGTTTCTATTCTACGTAGTTTTTTCATTCTAGTTTATTCAAGGAAAGGATTATTGAGAAAGTGTTTAGAGACATGTTGTTAATTGTTGAAACAATTTATGATTAGTCTTTTGTTTAGAGTTTTAAGTTTAATATTGAACAAAATAAATCCAAAGGTGTTATGAACAAAATGACACTTTACTCATTCGAGCGAAGGCCGCAAAGAGTCTCATTTCACAAGTAAATGACACATCATTAATGCATAGTCATGATGTTAATACATCAATGTTTTGACTAGCCATCTTATAAAGAAGTTTGATCACTCAAATCTTTTCGCATGGCCTTGAAGGAGGATTACTAGAGATTGAATCAATATCTGTAACCAACTACTTAGTTCAAGAAGATCTACTTTGAAAAAAATCCACCGAGGGGAGGCGTTGTCTCATCGTTTTACTTTTGAACGTAGATCTACAAGTAATGTTAAGGGCAATGCACCGTTGAGTACTCTCACTAAAGAGAGGGTCACAAGGGTGACTATTAGTCTGGCGACATATGCACTTAGCATTAATATTGGGGATCATGGGTTGCAAACAATAAGTACAACCCTCCCACTTAGTTTTTGGAATAGGCATATCTTCTCTTGTACGTTTGAAAACACGTTTCCATGAGTAAAGAGAGATAGAGTGGATCACTAGAAAAAAAGAGTCCTAAAATTGATTTTGTAAGGGGAGAGCAGTGTTAATTCACTAAGGCACAAGGAACATACTCGGATCTTTCTTTCTATTAATTTTATTTTTCAAAAAGAAAGTGTGTGAGATTCATAAATCTCACTTTTGCACTTGAAAGTTTTTGAGATTCAAAACTCTCCTAAAACTAATTTCTTCGTCTTCATGTCATCTTCCTTCAAGGCATCTTCATGGTGGTTGAGTGCGTGAGCGTCGATAAGCCACGATTGCATCCAGAAGATGGGAAGAAGCTAGGAGTCGCAAATCCGGATTTAAAATCTTGGACTCGCGGATTGTTGTATACCTCGGACGTAAAAGGTCATAAAATGACACATCCGGTATCGTATTGAGCTGAAACCAATTGCATTGGATAGCTAACTTCTGTATCTTTAAATTGGTTTAAGAACCACTAATTTTCAAGTTCCGAGCAAAGAGTAATGCCGAATTTACAGAGCCATTACAAGTACTCCACAATTTTGAAAAATAATTAAAAGTACGTCGGATCAAGGAGTTGGAGAATAGAAGTTTATTGAATTGTTTTTTTATTATTTCAATTGTGTGTTATATTAACATATTAATGATTTACACAAATAGAACAATCAACATAATATAAAACATTCAATAACAAATTTAAACTAGAAGTGCAACAAACTAGTTTAAAACAATGTCCACAAAATTTCAAACTTGTCAAAAAAATTGATTTCGAGTATGCTAAACATAAAATCTTTAATTTTTTTTTTAAAAATTAGTTACCAACCGAGGCAAAGTGCATGAACATGTTGTTATTTAAAAAACATTATTTAAATTTTTGAACATTAACATTTCTTGTAGCTTGATCTTAGAGGAGCCTTGAAAAATGTTGATCTTCTCGTCTTACTCGTTTCTTTCACGTCTAGTCTTAAACTCGAGAAACCTAAGGTTTCTATTAAACGAGTCTATAGACGTTTGGAGGGTTTGTGTGTGGGCACAATTAAACACAATAGCTCAAGAACAACTCTATGAGCTAAAGAGCTAATTTAAGCCTAAGTCGAATGAAGACTTATGTGCTAAAATAAAAAAAGGTATCTGAGAGAGAGAGAGAGGGTCGGTCACTTTCAAAGAAAGAATAAGAGAAAAGCTTATTTTTCACATCTCTATGTGAGACTCTATTTATAGGAGAAGAAAAATCAAGAAAGGGTAATTACTCTTTTCCATTGTGCATTCATGACACCATATTTGATTTTATCTCCTCTTCCTCTTTGTAGATGGCCGACCATCCCCTTGCATAAGCGATGGAAATTTGTTTTTCACATCTCTATGGAGCTTCTAGATGCTTCTTTATTTATGTTAAGACAATTCTTAAAATACCCATTGTATAATTAATATTGCACAAATAATGAAATTAATTTCATAATGCCTCAAACGAATTCTCGGCTCTGGAAACTAATTTATATTTCCATCATATAAAAATATTCAAAATCTTATTTTGACATTCACATCATTTTATGTCCATGTGGACAAAAATACCCTTTAGACATTTTCTGAGAAAACGTCTAGTTCAACACTTGAACTTATTTTGAATTAGTTTCTAGTTTAACAATCCTACTCTAAAGACTTGTAATAGTGATCTTATAGATTCAAATGAAAAAATCTTGAGCTACTATACTCGGACTCAAAAGTTCACAAACTTTTTCCGAGTATTAGCTTAATGTCAACTGATTCCACTAAAGAGTTGACACTAAGAATCTCTCGGTTCAAATGAATTTATTTTCTACTCAAATTCAATTGGATTATATTGAGTGGGTCGACTAAATGATATATATGATTACCCTTCTTGAATATCATCAACTATATGGGATTTATAAAATTTCCATTTTACATTTCTAGTTCTTATTTCCTCAACTCCTTTGTTACTTGTGAATAAGTAACAAAATAATGTATTGACGAAGAGCTAACAAGTCAGATTATTTTATCCAAATAAATTCGTTACTTAATTTTGGATACCGCGCGGTTCATTTATTCAGAATCCAAATAATAAAGCATGAGGTGATATACATTGCATTTCAGCAATCTTGTACAAGAATTTCATATCTATGAGAACTTCACAAAGCTGGTTCATGACATCTTCATAACTTAATATTTCACCAATTATTCTAGTTTAGATCACTTAGTGGACCTAGATTTTGAATTTCTCAAATGAGAATATTAAAGCTATGAAATCACATGTCTCATTTCAGTATTTAGGTAAGCATGATGAAATTCAAACATAGTGACCTTGAGACAGAAGAGGTTAAATGGTTTGTTCTTACATTGTCTCTAAAGGTTCACTGGTCAATTCAGTATCTTCGAAAGATACACTAGAAGAACTATAAAGTTCCTAAATGTCTATACCTCGTAATAAGGTGTCATAGATTCTTCCAACAATCATACTAGGATCAATAGTCCGTTGATTTTTAGATTGTAAATATTCCATTTTAACCAAACCATGAAGAGTTTGTTCGCGCAAATCTACATTGTTAGGTTTGATTAAGAACTATAAGACTATTGAATATCATAAATCTTCAAGCAAACGAAAAAGGAATGAATGAACGTTTCAACTTATATTAATTTAATCAGAAAATTACAATTAGGACTTATGAAAGATTTATTTTACATCAATATGTAAATAAATAATCTTCTTATTGGCATCTCTGCCAACAAGTGTGCCATCGACTACATGAAGTCGTTAACCGATAGAATGGTTCTTATCGGTATGTCTGACACACAGATTGACGAAGCTACTAAAATTGAAATTTTTATTGAATCGCTTTCTGTTGAGTACTCCGACTTTTAAAAGGACTTCCGAGGAAGGTTCTCTAAATATGTCATGAAGACGTTCCGAGGTGAACTTATGAGTTGGTGAGATGGATTGATAAGGCAATCTTTCCTCAGTCAATTGCATTATGAAATGGCAATACCAATTGATGACTACTCTCTTATATCTACACCACTGGAGAATGTTCTCGCAGTGGGAGGGCCTTCATATATCGATATCTCCGATGATGAAGAAGTAGGCTTGACCCCTGCGTCATGTGAAGGTACGGTACCGTTCAAAAACATAAATGCATTAGAGGATTTTTATGCTGGAGATTCATTCTCATCCTGGATAATTGATTCGGGGACTACTAATCATGTGTGTACATCTTTACAGGTGTTTGCCTCGTGGGAGGAACTGAGGGGAGACAAACTACAACTTCGAGTGGGTAACAGAGAGTCCATCACGGCTAAAGTTTTCGGAGTAGTTCGACTCCGTTTTGGATATAAATATTTGATATTATATTCAATTTATTTTATTCATGGTTTCTGTAGAAACCTAATTTCAGATTTTGAGTTACTTAAACATAAATTTTCTTTTTCTATGAATGAGAATGCTATTATTGTTTCTTTTGATGGAAGAATTTTATGTGATGCTCACTTATGCAATGTTTTATATGTTTTAACACCTGAAATTAAATGTTTATTTAATGTAGAAATGTTTAAGGTACCTAAACCCACTTCTAATAAAAGAATAAAAATATCTAGTGATGAATAAACCTATTTATGGCACTTAAGACTTGATCATATTAATATAAAGAGGCTAGAGAGACTTTCAAAATTGGGCTATTAAACCGAGAGATCTATAGTGTAAACTCTTTTGTGGAGTCACCTGATATTAACATGGAACTTGGAAAAATGTTGTCAACCTTTTTGTCCAAGTATGCTAGCTCAAGTTGTGTTCATTTGGATCCACGAAATCACTACCACAAGTCATTAGAGTGAGATTTATTATACTAGATGTTAAGTTGAAACAAGTTCAAGTGTTGAACTAGATGGTTTTACAAAGATTGTTTAACTTGTAATTTTCTTCATTAGGGTATAAGATCGTATAAATGTCAAAATAAGATATTGAACATTATTATATGATGGTACAAATGAAGAAACATCTACACCGGTAAAAATATTTAGCTCCCACAATGGGTTAGACCTGATGTGAGAAGCTCCTACAGTGGGTCAGTGCCGTTGTGAGAACCCTTGCTATAGGAGTTTCCCGCAGCCTACCAGTGTCCCGCTATGGGACGTAAAAGATATCACATAATAACTGGCATGTTGGGGAAAAAAAACTTCCCAATGCGGGTATTTCCGATGTGGGAATGGCCCTGAAATTTAACATTTTTTCCAGTCATGTGTACTACTCACCGCTGCGAGAAAACCAATCCCACAGTGGGTCACTTTGTGGGATAGGTGAAAATATAGTCACAATTCACCGCGACAAACAATCAATCCCTCAGCGAGCCAGTCCCGATGTGAGAGGGGTGAACATGTGTCAAAATATCACTGTTCATGACGCCGCGGCGCGTAGGTGTCCTGTAGCAGGTAAAGAACCATTGTGGGAGAGGTTCTTCATGTAATTTTTTTCCACAACTAGTTTAAGTACCAGTTGTGACGAATGTTTAACTTTCTCCACATCCATATTGGAGTCTTGCCGCGACACAAGTTACACAGATTCAATAGCTAATGAAAATAAAATGAATCAAACATGTTCACAACATATTCAATATCCAAAATTCATATTCACATCGAAATGTATATTCCAATCAAATATTCATAATATTCCTATCAAAATCTCATATATACAAATTAAATATCTAAATTCACAAAAACTCTATTAATCTTCATGTTCATATAAGGTTTGTACTTAAAAATTCATTCCTCCCGTACGTTCTCTAAATGGTCGAGTGTATATGTTTTCTTTACTTGTAATTTATCTAAACCAAGACCAACAATATCACGCATATAACTTAAAATATAATATTTGCATTCGGTATTACCAATTTGTCTTAGAGTCGGACCAGACTTGATTGATGTCGATTGATGCTTGTTCCGAGCTTTATGGTGCACAATTTTGAAATCCACAAAGACCCTATAACAATCAATAAGATCAATAAACACACAAATTAAAACATTATCTACAATCAATTTTGAAAAACCATTTGACTATTTTGTTTGACAAAAGATCAAAGAAGAACACTTGATCGTTCCAAAGATTAAGGACAACAAGCATCCAATGATGTCGTAAACTATATGGAAAAATTACGAGTACTCCGAGTTTGGTATTTCGTATCAATTTTCCCATTTGTTTAAGTCTTTTCGACAAATGATCGTTGTCGTTGTTTCTAGAAATCCACTCAAGCCCTCTTCTATAAAAGATAAAATATTCAAATTGCTTCATTTTATCTACGATAGATTATAGATAACTACAGGTACAAAACATTGAATTATAATATATTTATATAAAAGAGAAAGTAAAGAAACATATTTACTTCATGTAAAGCGTTATGCTCGAGGCGCCCTTATCATCATATTTCAGATATTCGGAAATATCCTCAAATGTTAACGGAATTGGCATTATGGTGAGACTAGCATCAACCGTCATATTGATGCAATCTCCTTCCAGCAACACCACTCGGTTGGCATATTGAGTGACTAACCGAAACTTCAGATTTATCATCTTGTACAGAATCTTTCGTTTATCATCAATCTTTGGTTCACAGAGATTTTTTCTTTGATCACCGGACCGCAACTTTGTTTTGAAATTTTCGTTTATATCACTCTCTTTGGCCCTTTAACGAACCCTCCTATGATTTTTTCAATAGTCTTAGCTTCGTCGGTGGGAATTGGCAATATTGATTTCTTCACTATGGCGGCCACAAAACTAAGATATACATTTTCTTCCTCCAAAGATGAGCCGTGAACTAATAAGTCTTTTTTCGTGTACATTCATCCATGTGCAACAATTAGCACACCTCCATTCACCAAGTCATCGATATGAAGAAGACACTTGAAGCTATCATGCAATACGGTGTGATCGGCATTGTTGGATTCAATAAACAAATAGCACGAGCATTATTGGGCATCAATACAAGTTAAGGATTGCTAATTGCACGCTCTATGTCACCAACATAGATATTCGTGAACTTAATGTTGAGATGGGTCATCTAAAAAAATCACACTATCATTCATATAAAATATTTAAATTGATCATAAAACTAGATGAAAGAACGAATATACCTAATGATTTTTGTTTATTCTCATTTGTGAACTTTTTTCCATTATCGGGTGTAGGCATCACCTCAACCGGTGCAACGCGAGTCATCTCTCTGTCTTCATTATTTACATATCTTCTTCTTCGTTGTTAGACACCTCTTCTGAAAGAACCTTGATCAACTTGCTCCGAGACCCAATGTCCTATATAGCACATCGGCGGATTGTTCTACATGTAGGAACGGATGTGGAATGAATGACGCCACAAGCGGTTGCGAAAGACCATCTTATGAGTCAAGTTTGAACGCCACGAGACTAATCTTGATAAGTTCGGTAAAAATTTCATAAGAACTAAAGATAAGACTCTTATATTTCGTTTCTCAAATCTGAGTTTCTTTCTCATTATAATGAATATGTATTCATAAGAAACAGCCCTTCATGCTAGGAAAAACTAAAAGACACTAATTTAAACCTCCTAATAAGCATTAAACATAATCATAATTAAAACCCTTTAAAAACCCACGAAAATTAATTAAAACACAAAATAAAAACAACATTTTGTCTTCAACCCAATAAAACAACTAAATGAAACTTAAATAATGAAGGTAAACCAAAGGTCACTGTCTTCATTAGTCTGACTAAGGCATAAACGTTTTGCTTCAATTTATCTTCTCTCATTGGTAATCTGACCATTTGTATTACCAAAGTATAAATCAACCCAAGCCATGCTTTATACTTCTTCCACTGATTTTGGCTTAAACCATGATATTCTTTGTTGAAGTCTTAAACTCTTGAATTGGTAATAGGCTCGATGAAATGTTATTCTGTCTTTGCAGGTAGGATCACATCATTCTCTCTCTCCTGAAGAAGAATTGTCCTCAAATCTCGTATGTTGTTGAATTTAGATATCGGAGAGAAGATCTCGGCATTCATTGATTGAAACAAAATTAGCTCTTCCTCGATACTCTTGTTATTCTCAAAATAAGGAGCTGCAAAATTTGAGACTTCTATTTTTATGGGAATAGTCTCCTCGATTAACGTAGCCTGTAACTCCTCTTCCACGAGAATTTCTTTTTCTTCAACAACTTCGACCTGTTGGGCAAGTTTCTTCTTGTTTTGTTGAAAGGTCTAGTGTTCAAACTAGATACAACGTTTTTCTGACAAAACATCCCATTTCTTGTCGAATTCCTCTAACCTTTTCTTTTCAGATACACTTTTGGATTGTTGTTTTTTTCAATTCGATTCAATCTCTCCATAACTTTTTTGTTTTTTTTAAATCATATCCTTTGCCACACTACAAAATTCATACAAATCCATCTTATTTTAAAGTTTTTTTAGAACAAAACAAGATTCAGATTGTGAATCGAATCGAAAAACAAAAGAAAAAAATTAAAAGGTTAAGCAGACCTAAGCGTAGAGCACTGCTATGATACCAAATGATAAGAACCTTGATCGACTTGCCCCAAGACCCAGTATCCTATGTAGCACATCGGCGGATCGTTCTACAGTTAGGAACGGATGTGGAATGAATGACGCCACGAACGGTTGTGAAAGACTATCTGATGAGTTGGGTTTGAACGCCACAAGACTAATCTTGATAAGTTCGGTAAAAAGTTCATAAGAACTCAAGAGAAGACTCTCATATTTCGTTTTTCAAATCAGGGTTTCTTTCTCATTATAATGAATATGTATTTATAAGCATGAAACAACGCTTCATGCTAGGAAAAACAAAAAGACACTCATTTAAACCTCCTAATAAGCATTAAACATAATCATAATTAAAACCCATTAAAAACCCACGAAAATTAATACCAAACAAAATAAAAACAATCTTTTGTCTTCAACCCAATAAAAGCCACTAAATGAAACTTAAATAATGAAGGTAAACCAAAGGTCACTTTCTTTATTAGTCTGATTAAGGCATAAATGTTTTTGCTTCAATTTATCTTCTCTCATTGGTAATCTAATGTATTACCAAAGTGTAGATTAGCCCAAGCCATGCTTTATATTTCTTCCACTGATTTTGGCTTAAACCATGAAATTCATTATTGAAGTCTTAAACTCTTGAATTGGGAATAGGCTCGATGAAATGTCATTATGTCTTTGCAGGCAGGATCACATCATTCTTAAAAAATCACACTATCATTCATATATTTAAATTTATCATAAAATTAGATGAAAGAACGAATATACCTAATGATTTTTGTTTATTCTCATTTGTTAAATTCTTTCCATTATTGGGCGTAGGAATCACCTCAACCGGTGCAACGCGAGTCATCTCTCCGTCTTCATTATTTCCATATTTTCTTCTTCGTTGTTAGACACCTCTTCATTAACAACGTTTTTGTTGTTCGATATTTGGACGAAATTTCCAAGGCAACTCAATGTTCAAATCTTTACGTTTAGCAAATGTTGGGGCAAGGAAAGATTTTAATTGGATCAATTCGGTACATAAATTGATACCTCATCTTTAGAGTTTGAAGTACGGGCGCCTGTAGCGGCGGCAAAAAACTTCCTCAGAGCAGCTATTTTTATTAAAACATTTCCGCGACTGTGTTCCAGATCCGCCGTGGCGAGTAAATATTTTTTTGGAAATTTCACAACTCAACGTGGCGATGGGACACACAGCTGTGGGGAAGTTAACCATTTATAGATTTTTTATGAGTCTCGTCGCGGTTGTATACAATTTCAATCGCGGCGAGGTAAATAATCATATTATTTTGTTGAGTTTCGCCGAGACATTTCACAATTTAAACTGCGGCGAGTCTATTTTTTTAGCATTTAAGTAATTTTGACGATTATCTTAGTTTAAAACATATAAATTCAAACATATTAATACAAATATATAAATTCAAACATCAAAATATATACATAAAACATTTAAATTTAAACTTGAAAACATAATTTTAGATAAATATTTGTAAAACCTTAATAAAAATAAACCAAACAAAAACATAAATATGTATTAAACATAAACTAAAAGGAAAGCAAACAAAAACATAAATATTTCTTAAACATAAAATAAAAGAAAACCAAAGAAAAACATAAATAAGTTTTTTACATCTCACTCCTCGTTTTCGTTTCCACTTTCTTCGGAGTCTCCTAAATCTTATTGATCATTCTCTACATTTGCGATCGATTCTTGTTGTGGTGCTGGTGGTGGTGGTGGAGTAGATACTGAGTTTGTGTCATATGACGTGGCCATTCTAGAGGTGGATGCGGATAGTCTGTATATTAATGATACGGAGGGAATCACAGTTGATTCTCTTGGTTGATATCTCATCGTTAGTATAACAGGTTGAGCTGGTCGATGTAGGTGGTGTCATCTTGCGATTGTTGATGAAGGAATTGTTGCGTATGTTGGATGTTTCGTACAGTCGACCACGATCAACGAGCAATGTATTCCATGGTCGCGTAATCATTCCCCGACCATACTACATATTGTCCTGAGTGGATTTTCGGAGGTTACTCTTCCTCCTCATCTTGTCTTTTGATCTTGTATCGCTCAATCGTCTTATAGTTAATGGGCAACATGTACTTCTTGATTGAGTCGTGTTTTGTACCTGCCACACCTGCTTGAAGACAAAGGTCGTAAATGATGAACGAATATAAAAAATCGTGTCGTGCATTGTTGTACTTGATTCTCTTCATCTAGTTGTAGATGAACTGACCCACGTCGATCATTTTCCCTTCGAAAACTGAATACAACAAGTGGACGTGATCCTCATCGAGACGCGTGACACACTTGATGAGAAATAGCCTCGAGAAAATAAAGTACGTCCAAACTTTTGCCAGCCTGTAACAATAGTTATAATTAAGTAAATTATGAATCAAATAAATAAAATATAGATGAAGCAAGAATGTAACATGTGAAATCGCTCGCAATTGACGTATTTCTTTCCATGATCAACGTTCTATTTCTCTTTGTCAATCATCAACACCTTTACCATTTGATGGTAATTTGGATCCCTAAGCCACACCTGATAACTGTCGTTCTCAAAATACATATATTCGAAGTGGATAACTAATTGTTGATGGTCGTGACACTAAAATCAACTTTTCTTCATCAAACCGTGAAGATGTCATTCTCGGCATCCGGTAAGTTATGATGGTAATGTTGGTTTTGTGCTCGGGATCTCCACAAAACACTCTCCATAGTTTTCGTTCGATTGTGTTCCGAATAAATTTTGCAATTTTGATTGTAATGAAAAACTTCAATTGCCACTCAAGAATAGGACTACGTAAGACAAATTTATGATAGTGTTCTTTGATGCTCTTGCTTGAAAACACTTGGTCGTTGTAGTCTATTATCGGTTCTGGCGACGCTTGACGAGTACGTTTTCCTTTTTTCACTTTGGGTCTCGACGAGCTCGGGGAATCCACATGATTAAGGTTCTTAGAATGCTTAATTTTTACCTAAAACATATCCGACAATAACAAATTAACATTCACTAAAAACATTTCATCAACGAATAGCTAGACATGCAAACACAGTAGTTTGAAACCTAGATTCGTTGTGATGTATCACAGCTGCGGAGAGTCTAGAAAATATTCGCACAAAAAGAATACATTTCCAAACTTGTTTTTCACAAAAAATATAGGCTCACCCGGCGCTCACAACCCATTGTCGCGGAGAATTAACCAGAACAGAGACTGTATAACTTTCTTTACAAGTATTTCAAATACAAACCTATAAAGAATCATTATACTATTGGAATAGGTTTAGGGTTAAGAAAAATTTATCGATAATCATATTAATGGCATAGTAAAACAATGTTATAAACATTTTTTTCTAGTAATCATATTAATGGCATACTATTATAATCACATTAATCATATTACTAGTAAAACTATTTTTACTAACATAAATAAAGTGCATATACATGTTATAAATTAAAAAATTTATTTAATTATTTGAATACTAACTTTTCTTGTAGATTGATCTTGAGAAAGGTTGATCTTCTCTTCTAGCTCGATTCCTTCACTTCTAATCTTTAACATGAGAAACCTAAGGTTTCTATTCCAGGAGTCTATAGAGGTTTAGAAGGATTTGTGTGTGGGCACAATTAAACACAATAACTCAAGAACAAGTCTATGAGCTAAAGAGCTAATATAGCCTAAGTCTAATGAGGACTTAGGTGCCAAAATAAAAGAAGTATTTCTAGAGAGAGAGAGAGGAAAAGGGGTCGGCCAAGAGCAAGAGAGAACAAGACAAAAAGCTTAAAAAACTTTACATCTCTGTGTAAGGCTCTATTTATAGGAGAAGGAAAAATCTATAAAGGTCAATTATTCATTCATGAAAGAATAATGTATTCATGACACAATATTTGATTTTTCCTTCCCCTTTCTCTTCTAATATGGCCGGCCATGTCAATGCATTAGTGAGGAAATTTGTTTCCTTACTTAGCACATTTGTTTCCTTCTCAAGGAAATTCATTTCCCTTTTTCTTTTGGGTAATTATCCTTATAACTAAAGGGAAATAAAAACTTCATCTTGATGCATGTTTGTCTGAGATTCTACATAGGTGGGGAGCTTTTAAATGCTTCCTTATTTCTTTTAAGACAATTCTTAAAATATCCATCGTAGAATTATAATTGCAAAAATAACGAAATTAATTTCATAATGCCTTAAACAACTTTTCGGCTTTAGAAAATAATTTATATTTTCATTATATGAAAATATTCAAAATCTCATTTCGACATTCACATCATTTTATGTCCTTGTAGCCAAAAATACCCTTTAGACATTTTCCGAGAAAATGTCTAGTTCAACATTTGAACTTATTTTGACTTAGCTTCTAGTTTAACAATCCTACTCTATTGACCTATAATAGTGACCTTATGGATCTAAATGAACAAAGCTTGAGCTTCTATACTCGGACTCAAAAGTTCACAAACATTTTCCAGTATTAGCTTAATGTCAACTGACTCCACTAAAGAGTTGAGACTGAGAATCTGTCGATTCAAATGAATTTATTTTCTACTCAAATTCAACTTAATTATATTGAGAAGATCCATTGAATGTTATTTATGTTTACCCTTCATGAATATCATCATCTAGTTGGGATTTATAAAATTACCATTTTACCCTTCTAGTTGTTATTTCATCCACTCCTTTGTTACTTGTGAATAAGTTAGAAACAATGTATTGACGAGGAGCTAACAAGTCACATTGTTTCATCCAAATAGCTTAATATGCTTTAATATTAAGCATATTAAAGCAGTTTTGGATACCGCGCGGTTCATTTATTCACAATCCAAGTAATAAAGCATGAGGTGATATATATTGCATTTCAGATATCTTGTACATGAATTCCATTTCTATGAGAACTTCACGAAGTTGGTTCATGCTTTACCTAATAATGAAAGATCCAGAGAAGCAGAAATTTGTCATGGTGTTCTCATTTTCTTGGATGTGTTTATTAGTCTCGTGCGTTATGGTCTTGTTTGTTTATATAATTGTTTCTTATGTGGTCCATCATTTTTTGAGCTTTAGAATAATTTGATCCAACAAATAATTTAATATGCTTTAGAGAATAAATATATTTTAAAATAATTACATAATACTAATTGAATTAAGTTGATTTGTTATCTCTAATTTTGTATAAATATTAATGTAACTTAAGTAGTATGGAATAAATTAATTTAATTATGATTAAACTCGAATTAATTAAAAATATGGATGTTTAATTAAAAATTAAATGTGAGTTACATAAGTTATAATATTATTCAAACGTTAAATAAAATATTTATGCTCGTTTGTGGTATAAAATTATATCATATATATCATTTTAAAGTTTTAAATATTTTTACCATTAAATAAGAAAAACTTTGGTGGTACTAGTGATCCACCCTAAAAAATCATTACTAGATGCAGTTTTTAGTTTTGAACTTTTGTTTTTAACAGTCAACATGGTTTGATTCTATACCAAGAAAACTGAAAATTTGTTGTGTCAGGTACCGTGACGTATCAGGTATAGAGTCGAGAGCCGTGAGGTATGCAAGGTTTGATAACAAGTTTAATTTATCAAGGTGGAAGACAATGACATATTTTGTAGCCCCACTTGTTATGGAACATGCACATGTATATCCAAATTGAAACTACTTTGAATTAATATGAAATTAGCTATTCACATGAATACACATTTTTATACTATATATTAAAAGAAAAACAAAACTCGAGCTACATGCCTACATCGTATTATAAGCTGCAAATTAAACTTTTCTTTGCATCGCAAAAGCGTCAATGTCACGAGAACTTATAGCATGGCCTTGTTTGCAAGTTTTCAACATTTTCTTTAAAAATAGTTTGGTACTAAGATATATATATATTTTTTTAAACTAATTTAGCAATAGCTCAAGCCAATCCTTAATACTCTTATTAACCGAGATCGACGTTATTATTCATATATTATTTTTTTCTCAAACCTCAAGAGCACATGTGATTATACAATAATCGTAATCAATACATTACGTGCACTAACAAAAGTCGTCAATTATGTTTCAGATTTGAAAAGGCCATGTTAAGATCAACCGTACTTAATATGCCACGACCTTTAAAAAGTTATAAAAAGAACAGCATAATGAACATGGTATTCATTTCATTAATATTATTTTTTTAAAATTTAGTTTCAATGTTTGTCATCAAAATAAGATAACGAATAGAAGGTTAAGAGGATGCATAGAAATTTATCATCATAGTCGATCACGCTAAATTTTGCTCGAACACTTTCACACAAACAACGATTATAGTCGGATCATAGTCGAGAATAACCTTCGAGTTACCCCAAGCAGACTATTTCCTTTCCGTCGTTCCAACTGGAGTCGAAACTTTTTTAATGAGACTCCTTCTTTCCAAAAAAAAACTCAAATAGACTTTTTCTCCATCGTCGAAATAATGGTCCACATATATACTTAGAAAAATCATCAGCCAACAAATAAACATTTAATTGATACGATAGATTTAACTAACAAAATTAAAGAAATTGTAGATTTGGAATTTGTATTCCTCTGCCCAACCTAAATGGAGACAAAGAAGTACTAAGGTTTTCTTTTTTTGGTTGGTGAGAAATATAATGTAAAATTATCTTATTCTTTGATTTTAGATATCAACTAAACTTAGAAAGATAATGGAATATTCTAAGTAAATTGATTAAATATTATATTAGAAAACGCCGTATTCAACTCATCTTAATCCAAACACAATTCAGCATTTTGCACAAGTGATACATAAAGTATCTAATGAAAATATACTTAATATTTAAATGTTCCCCACAAGATTATAAAAACAACGACGATGATGATAAAAAGAGGATCAACGAGTACCACACTGCTATGACATGGTTGCTACGTGGATGGTACTATCTGGTCCACGTGGAAATCCAGTATCCGAAATATAACAGAAACTTCGCTGTTGTGTGTGGCCCAATCACACTCCCTACAAATCACCTACTGCGGTGCTTTTTGTTTCGTTCTTTTAATTTGTTATATTATCATAATTACTTTGTGCTCTCTCCGCTATTTTCCGTTCTCACCGCTTACGTTCACTTTCTTCTTGATCTGCCTTTCAACCCTCTCTTACCCGCGAACCCAAAATCATTTCCCTGATTCTTTTTCCGTATTTTGGTGTCGAATTTTGTAACAGATACACCTTACCCTTTATAACCTCGAACCTATATTCAGAGCTTTTGTAACGTGCGAAGAGGAGCAACTCGTCACACAACCCCTCACATGATATAGCTTAACAAACTCGGCCGATTTGTTATTTATTTCCTACTTTTAAAGGGAAAGATTAGATAGAAGAGACTCAGAAGAATAGGGGGGGAGACAGAGAGAGAGAGATAGAGAATGGATTTCTGGCCAGAGTTTCTGGCGAGCAGTTGGGGGAAAGAATTTGTGGCAGGAGGTTTCGGTGGAATGGCCGGAATAGTTTCCGGGTACCCACTCGACACTCTCCGAATCCGACAGCAACAGCGACCGAATGGCTCTGCCGTCTCAATCTTCCGCAGCCTCGTCGCCTCGGAAGGCCTCGCCGGACTCTACGGCGGCATGGCCGCCCCTCTAGCCTCCGTCGCATTCCAGGCAGGTCCGCATTCACTTTCGAACAAAAAGAAAAAAAATGAGAATGAAAGTTGACATAAAAGAGAGGTATGAAGTGCAGAACGCGATGGTGTTCCAGATATACGCGGTGCTGTCGCGGGCGGTGGACAAGCCGTGCTCGGCGGAGGAGCCTCCGACGCTGAGAGGCGTGGCGGTGGGGGGGATGGGGACGGGAGCGGTGGGGTCGGTGATGCTGACGCCGGTGGAGCTCGTCAAAATCCGGCTGCAGGCGGAGGGCAAGAAGGCGGGGCAGAGGGGCCCGGCGAGCGTGGTGAAGAGCATCCTGAAGAGAGAAGGGGTGGCAGGGATGTTCCGAGGGCTGAGGATAACGCTGCTGCGGGACGCCCCGGCGCACGGGGTGTACTTCTGGACGTACGAGTACGTGAGGGAGGCCCTGCACCCGGGGTGCCGCCGGAGCGGGGACGAGAGCCTCCGCACCATGCTCGTCTCCGGGGGCCTCGCCGGAGTCGCCAGCTGGGGCTGCTGCTACCCCTTGGACGTCCTCAAGACCCGCCTGCAGGCCGATCGCCAAGGGGCTTACCTCGGCATCCTCGACTGCTTCCGCAAGAGCGTCCAACGGGACGGCTACTCTGTCCTCTCCCGCGGACTGCCCACCGCCCTCTCCAGAGCCTTCCTCGTCAACGGTGCCATTTTTGCCGCCTACGAGATCTCTCTCAGGTTCATTCTCAACGGATACCAATAAATTCAGTGACAAATCTGTTAGTTTTCGTTCGTGAAAAATGGTCGTTATGCTCTTTATTTTCATTCCCACGAAAGGAGAAAACACATAAGTTCCATCCAAGGGTTAAATATGTAGTACTAAAAGGAACTAGTAAGTATTTCAGGGTATACACACAAGAGAATGACCCGTTTCGTTGGCGTTGATATACCATATTTCAGTAATATTCCAATTCTTATGTACTTTACTGATTGCATTCGATCTATCGTAGATTTTACAGTAAACCTATAAGCAAGATTTAGGTAATGTTCAAGAAAGAGACGCTAGAATGGAATTAAACATGTCATTCGCTAATAGATCGTAACGATTTAATTTATTTTATTTTAATATAATAATACAAGTTTTGATTGGACATGCGATGCATGTTTCTTGTCAAATCCACATAAAAGACGCTCTCTAAAAGATTGTGTGTTTACTTGTGGAGTGTTAAATCATATCAAGTCTAATAGTTATTTTGATAGATGTTATGGAATAAATCAGGAACAATTAAACAAATGATGACTTAGTTAAGCCAAAATGCCTGTTTTGGAGATATAAATCCTGGTGGAAGGAGAAAGTTTACTAAATAATTATACAAGTACAAAGACGAAATAACATGAATGATGATCTTTTACAATTCTTAAATCCAATGCTATTTTTAAATAAGTTTTTAGTCTATGCTCCCCTTATAATTGAACTCCCTTCACTTCACTTTTTTATTTTTGGACCTTTTGTGTTTCACTTCGTGTTACTCAACATAACAACACTTCAACCAAATTTTCTATGTGGCTAGAAAATTATAACATAAAATTAGCTCTACCTCCATGTTTATTTTTTATCAATTTCAGTATATTCACCGTTACATTAATTTTGTGTAAATACTCATTATAAGTTATTTACGAAAATATTAGAACTATTTTGTGTAAATAATTTATTTAATTTATTCAAATAAACGGATAAAAATAGTCATAAATTTTTCGTAAACAACTTACACTGTATATTTACACAAAATTAACGTAACATTGGTATATTGAAATTGGTAAACATAAATATGGATATATACTTAAAAGACCATTTTTCACCCTATGAGACAAAATACACTTTTTTTTGCTTGATATTCTTCAGCATATGAGTGTATAACGGTCGCAAAAGAGAAACATCTTCTTTTATAAGAGACAACCAAAGAGAATATATTCTTATCCGCAATAGAGATAGATGGCGCACATCCCACGCCACCTGAAAAAAAATGTTTATGTAAACAAACCAACACTTTCTATTTTACTTTGAGAAGAAAAAATACTTGAAAAAACAAATTGAACACGTTGTAGGATCACTCATGCTACAGTGACTGACATAGGAACAAACATAAAGAATAACTAGCTATATTAAATAGTTTGCAAGACAAACATCAAGAGTCTAAAGACAGTATCATTTTCTGAGTCCCCATTTTTTTCCAAGCAAAGGTAGAGAAAGAGAGAGAAAGAAACACACACAATCTCCAACAAAATGTTACATACCTAAAACATAAGAAAGTTCAAGAGGGAGAAAAGAGAAAAGACATATAAATAACAAAATCTAGAAGCACTCAGAGAATTGGAGAGAATAACCTAGGGTCGGAAGATATCCCGAGGGATGTATAGTCGAGAGAGCCGCTTCAAGATCTTTCTTCCTAATGGTGATGAAGGCAATGATTTGCTCAAGATCTTTCTTCATGATGATGGAAGACACAATGAGTTGTCCACGACGGTAAGCGCAATCATAGTCCTTGTGCCAGAGGACATAGGGACACAATCAGAGCATCAGGCGAGTTGAATAAAGCATGAGATAATTTGGTCGGAGGAGGCTTCTTGATGTCACATGCATGGTTTTGTTGAAAGTGTTAGAATAGATCTAGGATGAAGAATAAATTAACACTACACGGTAGTGGCGGAATATAAAAATTTTATATTAGTAAAACGTTTTTACTAAACCTAGACAAAGTCCATGAACATGTTATTTACAACTATTTATTTATTTACTTGTAACAAATCTTTTTGAAGCTTGATCCTTGAGAAGTTTTTGAAATGTTGAACCTTAGTCTTCCTCTGATGCTTGTCTCCTTTGTGTCTAGGTCGTACATGAACAACCACAAGAGTTTCTACCATTAGAGTCTTTAAAGAGTTTATAGGATTTAGTGCGTGAGCACTATTAAACACAATGGCTAAAAACAAGTTTTAAAATCAAAGAGTTAATACAAAAGCTGTCTATTGAGGACCTAGGTGCCAAAAAAAAGAGCAATAGAGAGAATAGAGGGAGATGGTGCACATACTGAGAGAGAGATAGAGTCAATATTGTGTATCCTCACATGTGAATGTGATAGTGTATTTACAGGAGAATGAATAACAGGAAAGGGTAACAACTCTTTCATATTGTTTGAATATCACATATTTATGAGCATAATATTTATTTCTCATCCTATAACTAAAATACCATAAATAAAAATTTATTTCCATTCTCCTCCTCTCTTTCCTTGTCATGGACCTCCTTCATTTATAAGAGAAATTTGTTTCCTTTTTTTTTCCTTTTTGGCAAGTCTTTTGAAACTTCAAGACAAAAAATAATTTCTCATTTTCTCTTTATTTGATATGTTGGCTGAAAAACATCTGCTAGAATAAGTTTTCAGGTGTTTCTTTATTTGTCTAGAAAGCAATTTTAGAAATAATCATTGTACAATTTCTCATAAAAGTCCACCAAAAACGAAATTAATTTCTCAATGCCTTAAATGACTTATTGGTTTAGAAATTAATTTACATTACCATTATATGGTAATGTTCAAATATTATTTTGACATTTTTACCATCATATTTTCATATAGACAAATTTACACTTCAAACATTTTTTGAAAAAATGTTTAGTTTAATATAAGAACTTGCTTTCACTAAGCTTCTAGTTTCAAAATAATCCTACTCTAATGACTTATGATAATGATCTTATGGATGTAAGTGAACAAAGCTTGAGCTACTATATTTGGACACAAAATTTCACAAACTTCTTCTAAGTTCTACCATAATGGCAACTGGCTCCACTATACTTGAACATAATTTTATTTTCTACTAAAAAATCTATTTAATTGTGATGAGCGATCCACTGAGTATTATCTATGTTAAACCCTTCATGAATATCATTAACTATATGAGATTTATAAAATTATCATTTTACCCTTCTACTTGTTATTTCATCAACTCATGTGTTACTTGTGAATAATTTAGAAACAATGTATTGTTGAGGAGCGAACAAGTCACATTGTTTCATCAAAATAAATTCATGACTTAATTTTGGACACTACGCAATTCATTTATTCACAACCTAATTAGTAAAGCATGAGGTAATATATATTGCATTTCAACAATCTTGTACATGAATTTCATATTGTATGAGAACGTCGCAAAGTTTGTTCATGACATCTTCATAATTTAATATCTCGCCAATAAGTATAGTCTATATCACATGGTGGATCTTGAATTTTACTTTCTCATATGAGAATATTTAAGCTATGAAATGACATGTCTCATTTTAGAATTTAAGTAAGCATGATGCAATTCATAGATAGTGTCCTTGAGACAGAAGAGGTTAAATGGTTTGTTCTTATGAGGTGCACTGGTTAGTTATGTATCTTCGCAAGATACATATGAAGAATTATAGAGTCTCAACTCTCTATACCTCATAGCCAGATATCAAAGGTTCTTCCAACAATCATACTGAGATCAATAGTCATTTTATATTTAGATTGTGAACATTCTGTTTTAAGAAAACCATGAAGAATTTGTTCATGTAAATCTATATTTAATTCTTCACACGTTGCTCGGTTAGATTAAGGACTAAAGAATATTCACTAGGAAAAAAAAGGCTTTTAGAAGCGATAAAAATTCCTTTTAAAGGCCAAAAAGTCGATTCTAAATGACCCAAATTCGCTTCTAATTTTTAGACACGGAAAAATTAGAAGCAACTAGTCGCATCTATTGTCGCTTCTAAGAATAAAAAAGGCACCTAAAAAAGCTCTCGATTTTTTTTTGGCATTAGAAGCGACGCTTTAGCCTTTAGAAACGACTTTTGTCGCTTCTAAAAGTATAAAAACAATAAATAAAAAATATTAAAAAAATCATTTTTGAAAGCACTTAATGAATTACATATCTAAATTACTAAATTAACTAAATTATTAACTTATTAAATACATAACAAACTTAGTTATTAACAAACTACTATTTCAATTTCAATTGCATACCTAAATTAACAAATTAAGTAAGTTATTATCATATTCAAGTTATTATCACTAAACAAATTATATATCTAAATTAACTAAATTATTAACTTTTAAATACATATCAAAGTTATCAAATTAATAAGTGATTATTTTAAACAAAAATTTTAAGTACACATAAATATCCAACCATGTAGACAGCCATAAGAGAGAAACGATACAGCAAGACACGAGACGAGCGAACTAGATATCGATATGTAAAAAAAAAATCAGTGACGCAATGAACGAACAAACGCACGTAAAAAATTTAAATACAAAAATAAAATAAAAAATCAAAATATAACTAATAAAAAGAAATTACAAAACAAATATACTTTAGTTGCGAAGACGCAGCGACGAGGTGAGCTGATTAATGACAACCTACGCCGACATAAAAAACAAAGTAACATACTTATTTAAAAAATTAAGACTAATAATGCAAAAATATTATAACATACCGGAGGAGAGTCGAAAAAAACCGGTCGAAGAAACCGACGCCGGAGTAAAGTCAAAGCCGGTCGGAAGCTGCGCAACCGGGTCAAATCAAACACTTACAAACAACGAATAAAAAAATCAAGCAGGTGAAAGTGAAAAAAAAAACTTACCGCCATTGCTCGGAGGAGGCCGGCACGGTAGAGGTTGGAGCAGAGGGAGGGGCAGGGGCAGAGCGCAAGGCGCGCGGAGGAGGCGCAGGCACAGAGGACAACCGGAGGACATGAATAGGGAGGAGCGGAGGGAGAGGTGCAGAGGAGAGGCGACTAGTCGCTTCTAATTTTCAAATTTTTACATTTACTGAAATTTTGGTGGCGGAATTTTGGAGCCCAATTTTTTACACTTAGTAAAATTTTGGCAGAGAAAAGTTCGAGCCAAATTTTTGGGCATTAGACGCGACATTAGAAGCGCTTAGTCGCTTCTAATGCCCCAAAACACTGAAAATTTGGCCGAAAAAAAAGTGAGCCAAAGAATTTGGCCTTTAAAAGCACTAGTCGTTTCTAATATGTCAACTCGGACCTTTAGAAGCGACTAGTCGATTCTAAAAGTCAAAATTTTCATTTTTTTTTTAAATTGAGTGTTTACGTTATAAGCGACTAATTGCGTCTAAAGGTAAAATGTCAGTTATAATTAGAAGTGACTAGTCGCTTCTAAAGGTACCCGTCGCTTTCAAAATTCATTTTTATAGTAGTAATTGTAAATCATAAAGTTTCAAACAAATGAAAAAGGAATGAATGAATGTTTCAACTTTAATTAATTAATCAACAAACTACAAGAATGACTCAATTGAAAATTTTATTATATCAATATGCAAATACGTACAATAACTAATCTACTTGTGGACATCAACGCAAATAAAAAGAGTTTATAACTGAATAAGTTTTTCCCCGGGACAAAGCTACAACCTTTCAACTCCTCTGAAGAGAGAAGATCGTGTATTAATGAAATCACATTTATCAGTTAGGGATAGTAAATGGGAGGGTTTATTGCCTCTAATCCAGCATGTTTATGAATTTGGAAGTAGAAAAACTTTCCAACATCTATAGATCTACATGTTCCTAACATATATAGAAACTGAACAAGTGCAAGAAAAACACATGTAGAATGAGCTGTGGAAGCCAATTCTTAACGCCAATTTTGTGATGAGCATAGTACTTGGGAGCTCAAGAAAGAACACTATAGAGATCTGATCTAGAAAAACGTTTTCCATCTTTATTTTTTGGTCAAAGATGTCCATAAGAAGAGAAGTAGTTGTTACTTGTATATTTGTTTTAATAAAGTTTCACAAAATCTTACATGTAATTGCTGAATAAATTAATAAAGAGTTGAAACTTTTATTCATTTTATTTTGTTTGTTTTAAACTTTATGATGAATATTAGTCTTTAAAAACATAATATGAGAAGATAAATATAAATTTACCTGGGCAACTCTACATGTTTTACTTAAAACAATGCCTCCGCAATCTCATGATCAAAGAAATACTGATCTTAATGATTTCTAAGAGAATTTGTAATGTCTAGTTATGAGACATATAGAGAGCTGGAACACTATAATTTTTATCAGGTATCTTATGAAAATATTAAATGGACCAATGCATTCTAGAGACCACGAAAGAATAAAACATGTAACATTTTCTGTCTCGAAGTAACTATATATGACTAGCATCATGATTAGATTAATCCTGAAATGAGACATGTCATTTTATAGGTTAGAAATCACTATTTAATATCTAAACAATATTTATTGGTGAAATATTAAGTTACGAATATGTCTTAAACGACTTTGTGAAATTCTCATAAATATGAAATTTATGTAGAAAATTGTTGAAATACAATGTATATCGCCTCATGTTTTATCTCTTGAATCGTGAATAAATAAAGTAAGTTGTGACTTCTTTAGATAAATCAATGCGATTTTTTTGGAGGTCGAGCTCAAAAGGGAGGGCCAGCGAGAGGTGGTGGAAAACTGGGGGCACGAAAAGGAGACGTTGCGATGACAGGAATGAGAGAAACCGGGACAAGAAAGGTTGGGTGATGGCAACAGAGAAAGCTTGAGCTGAAAAATGAGACAAAATTGTGTTTCGTAACAAAGAAGAGTAAGGAACAGATAGATCAGTTTTAGATTTTTGAATTTGAGTGGGAAGAGAAGACAAAACATATCATAAAATTGTTTTAAATATTTTTTTATATAAATTGGGAGAAATACACATAAGAGATGATTGCTAACTAGATCTTTATGGTAAATTTGGAAAAAATAAATAAAAATTTGAGAAAAACTGCATTTTGAATATTTTTTTGAAACTTAGTATTTGACAAACTACGGGAGTTACAAACATAGTATTTGACAAACTATGGTAAGGAAGTCTGTTGCACACAAAATAAATGGTTTTTTCAACATTTTTAAGTAATAAAATGAAAGAAAAGACAATTTATAGAAAGAAAAAAAATGGAAAACGAAGTGCCAAAGATAGCATTTTGGGCAATTATGTATATGTAACGTCATAAGAAGTTGTAAACAAGTTATCTTATTTTCCGAATATTTGTCTCCCTTTTTTGCCCTCAAGACTCAATTAAATCTCAAAACCCAATCTTTGTTGTTTAAAATGAAATGAGGTGTAAAATATAAATTAAGAAATTTCTGGTGAAACCGCGCAAATTTGGGCCCTTAGAAACGATCCTGCCGGATTTCGTCCACGAGCTAAATAGGAAATTTATGTTCTGACGCGATGGTATTGCTATGGTCAATCAGACACCCCTCTTTGGTCGATCACATAGTCACATAAGACGAACAACAAAAACCATAAAACATTAAGGAAAATAACCCTGGAAAAGTTGCAGATAATCAGAATTTGGATTGGAATTTTTTTTCCTTCTAATTTAGTACGTATAAAATAAGTTTCATTTAGGATTGAAAAATCTATCATAAGGCGCAAAGAATGCAATAAGATTCAGTAGTGAAAGCTAGTCAGCAGTTGCTAATGTGTTTCAGTTATTTTGCGCATCTAAGAGATGATGAATATTAGATGACCATAGGAACTATCACATTTCATTTCCTTCTCAGATGAATATCTTTAAACTTGTAAGGTAACAAGAATTTTATGCTCAACCGATTATTAACCGGACCGTTCGTCCATTCTCGCGTTATTTACATCAAACACAAAACAAACAATTGAGTAGGAATCAACCAATTCACCTCTCATACACTTTCACTCCCAAACTGTTCGATCCGCTCCTCGCTGACGCTGAGCCCTTCCATGGCTTCGGCGACGCCGCAGCTCGTCTCCACAAGCACCTGCGGGTCGTTGTAATGCCTCACCGCCTGAACTATTCCTCTAACTCGCTTGTACGGATCAGGACCTTCGAAGACCTCGGGCCCCACAAACACCCCGTCGCAGCCGAGCTGCATCATCATGGCCGCATCGGCCGGAGTCACGATCCCGCCGGCGGCGAACATACCCACCGGAAGTCGCCCCATCTGCTTCGTCTGAGCCACCAGGTCGTACGGCGCCGAGATTTTCTTGGCGAACGTGAACACCTCGTCGTCGTCCATGCTGCCCAGCACCCTGATCGCGCCCATCACCGCCCGGACGCTGCGCACGGCGGCGGCGACGCTCCCCGCCGTCGCCCCCGTATCTCCCTGAGCCCTGACCACGGAGGCGCCCTCCCGGACGCGGCGGACGGCCTCGCCGAGGTCTCTGCAGCCGCAGATGAAAGGCGTACGGAAGTTGTGCTTGTTGATGAAGTGTTCCTCATCCGCTGCGGAGAGACACTCGCTCTCGTCGATGTAGTCCACTGATATCGCTTCCAGGATCTGCGCCTCCACGAAGTGCCCGATCCTCGACCGTGCGATCACTGGGATCGATACTGATTGCTTAATCTCCTTTATCACCTCCGGATCGGCCATGCGAGAGATTCCTGTTCCTCCTCTTTCGACGATGACGACGGCACAAGCACCGGCGTCCTCGGCGAGCTTGGCCTGCTCCACTGTGGCGATCTCGAAGATCGCGCCGCCGCGGAGAACCTGAGCTATGCCGACCTTGATCGAGAATGGATTCTTCTTCTTGGCATCGGTTATGGCGGTGTTGTTGTAGAGAGTCACCACGCCGTCTTCCTCTGCCATTTCGCCTGCCTGATGTTTGTTGAAATGCTTGAACGAATTCGGAATTGGAATGTGAATTATAACTATAGGGTTTTCGGATTCGAGTTTGGATTTTATAAGAGGGTAAAGAACTGTGTACTTGAGAAGGAAGATGGAAGAGAAATCTAGAAAAATAGGGTGTGAGATCTTAGGTCTTGCTTCAGATAGTTCCAGATGTTTCTTAGAATTTATACTTTATATTAGTCGGTGGGATTTTCTAATCCCATTTCCATGAAACTTAACTGCTCTTCCTTAATGTCTAACATTCAATTACGTATTTATTCTCTCATGTTAAGGGTAATGGGCATTCGGATTAATGAGCTGAAATAGAACGTGTGAAACTTTAGAATTAATGGATTGGTCGGGCTACTTTTACATCACAAAATTTGAATTTATTTTACTTTTATAAAAATTATCTTTTCCAAAAGTAGTCTACCGTTTGATAGTTTTTAGTTTAGTTTTGTAAAAGTAAAACTTAATCAACCATTTGATTAAACAGATAAAATATTTAAAAAAATTAAAATAATTTTGTGGATAGATATTTAAATAATTATTATTATTTTGACGATTGATTTATATGTAAATATTAATAGAACGTAGTATTAAATTACTGTGAAATAAACAAACAAAATGAAATTTTATGTTTAATATAAAATATTTATTTTTATTAACAAACATATAAATTATATTGATTTGTCGTTTTTTTTTTAACTTCCAACAATTTCATTCATCAAGTTATTCATATCTCTACACACTTCATCTTGATTTTCATTTGTATTGTTGTCCTCCATGATCTCATCATCCATTATCTCATCAACGTCAAAACTTAGATCTTGTTTTGCATTCATCGAATATAGTTATGCAATTTCATAGTAGTGATAACTACTTTTTACTTGATTCTTAAATGAGTAACTCAATATTGCATGCACGATTCTCCATCTTTTTTTCCACACTCCAAAAATACGACCGACAACGCTTCTAAACGAAAAACATGCTCGACTGAAAATTTATTTGAGAGTATTAGGTTGCGTTCTTCTGACATAAAAATAATCTAAATGGTATATTGATATTTATATGAACCAAGATATCCAGAAAATTTTGGAAAGCCAACATCAACCATATAATATTTTTATGTCATTACTTATTGATTTTGAGATTAGGAGAGAAATAGTTTCGAGAGAAAAAGAAATCTTATTGCTTAACTGATAAGCCACCATTTTATATATATATTTACAAACGTCATTAAGAAAAATGACTTACTGTGTATACGACAGGAATATGAAAATAGTAATAAAACAACATGAGTAACCTATAAATAAAGTTTCATACTATCTCTCCTAATACACTTACACAAGGTGGACGGAAAAGATCCTTGAAGTTCATATTGGGCATTAAAAACAATAGCGCCGGTGAAGCAAGTGGTTTAGTGAAGATATCTGCTACTTTATGGTGCATCCGAATGGGTAAAAATCGAACCGTCCCTTGCTGAACATGATCTCGAACAAAGTATATATTTATTTCTATTTGTTTTGTCCTCTCGTGGAAAGTTGTCTGAGAAGTAATGTGGATCATGACTTGGTTGTTGCAGTAAATGACCGGCTGTTTGTCTTTTTCAATATGAAAATCCCTCATCAATTGATGCATCTCGACGAGTTCGCTGACAATAGCTGCTAACAACCGGTACTCAGTCTATGCAGAACTCTGCGAGACAGTCCTTTGTTTCTTCGATTTCCAAGCAACCAACGAGTCACCTAAAAATATGCAATAACCAAATATGGAACGTCTAGAGTCAGTACATGTTCCCCAATAAACGTCTGAAAAGGCCGTCAACTGACTAGAAGAACTTGAGGAGTAAAAAAGGCCATATCCTGGTTTTGATTTAATATATCATAGTAAATGATGTGCAGTTTGTAATGTACCTAAGGGATTGAACAAACTGAGTCAATGAATTTACTACAGATGTATTATGCGGGCGAGTAATAGTCAAATAAATCAATTTCCCAATTTATCTTCTATAAGAAGTGTTATCTGTCAATAATACACCATCATAATTATTCAAAACAGGTTCCGAATCCATTGTAGTTTTAACTGGTTCAGAATCTAAGAAATTATATTCTGAAAGTATATTTAATGTATATTTTCGTTGATTTAATGTAATGACAGTGTTTGATCATGTTATCTCAAGGCACAAAAAGTATTTTAAGTAGCCTAGATCTTTTAATCTGAAAGACTTGCCTAAATTTTTTTTGACATTTGAAATTTAAGTTTCGTTAGGACCTGTAACGATTATATCATCAACGTATAATAAAATTACCATAAAAGAAATTACAGTACCACGAGTGTACATGGAATAATCACAGCTGGATTGATGAAAACTAGTTTGAGTGACAGGCTCGGTGAACTTGATGTTCCACTGACTAGATACCTGCTTCAAACCATAAATATATTATGGAGTTTGCAAGCATAATTTGATATCTCGAAATGTGGCACCCCTTGAACATAACAGCCTAAAGGCAATTGCATGAAAACCTCTTCATATAAGCCACCATGCAAGAAAGCATTGCTTATGTCAAGCTGAGACAAAAAGCGTTTTTGAGAGGCTGCAAGACTGATTAAAATTTTAACCAAAACCAATTTGGCCACAGGGAAAAAAGTATGTAAAAAAATCAACACCATCATGTTGTGTAAAACCTTTAGCAACAAGTCTTTCTTTATGTCGTGCTAAGGAACCATCGAGTGAAATTTATTTGTGAAAAACCATCGACAACTGATGGCTTTTTTATGTTGTGGCAATGGAACAATTGTCCATGTATTGTTATGATGCATTGCATCGATCTCCTCAGACATGGCAAGCCTCAATATGAGGATGTAACAGCTTCATGATAGTAATGAGGAACAGGATGTGATGAAACAAAACAAACAAATGTTTTATATGAATGAGACAATTTCTCATAAGACATGACATTTTCAATTGTGTGTTTTGAAGTGAATTTCATATTATTAATCAAATTACAATGATAATCATTCAAATGCTATGGTCGTGCACGTTGTCTAGTGGTTTTTCTAAGAAGAGTTTCAAGATTGATCACAACTACAAAAATGACCTTTAGAAGCGACGGGTGGCATTAGAAGCGACTTTTAACCATTAGAAGCGACTAGTCGCTTCTAACCTAAACACCCTTATTTTTCCCGAAAAATGAAATTTTTGACCTTTAAAAGCGACTAGTCGCTTCTAATTTTTTTTTAATTTTCTTTTTTAATTTTATAAAGGTCAAAAATCGTTACTAAAGGTCAAAAATCGAATGTTTTTTTATGAGATTATAGATGCGACTCGCTTCTAATTTCGTCGCTTCAAAACATTAAAAGCGACAAAGTTGCTTCTAATGTCGCTTCTAAAGGTCATTTAGAAGCGACTTTTAAGCCTTTAGAAACAACTTTTGTTGCTTCTAAAGACTTTTTTTTGTTTTAGTAGTAGTGTGTGTTCTTAATGGTGATGCAGTCCTATCAGTAGGAGTCATAGATTCAGATATAAAATTAGATGGCTCATGTGAATAATTGTCTTGAGAGATAGGTTTTGTAATATGATTACTAGTAGATTGATCTAAATCCGGTTGAATTACAGTTGGTTCATGTGCAGCAGTATCAGAATTGTGATTAAAATGCAAAACAGGTACATGAAAATGAACAAACAAATCTGAGGCACTATCACAATTATTAGTAGTGTGGAAGGGAAAGATGTTTTTAATAAAAAATCACATCTCGTGAAAGAAAAACTTATTTAGTATTTAAATTTAAAAGTATATATCGTTTAACCCCTTGAGGATAACCGATTAAAACACATTTCCTAGCTCTATGATCAAATTTTGATCTATTGGTCTTAAGTGTAGAGGCAAAACATAAACAACCAAAAGTTCTCATCAAAGAGTAATTGACTTGTTTGTTATACAAAATTTCATATGGGCATTTATCAGATAATATAGGAGTAGGAATTCTATTAATGATAAACGTAGCAAACAAAACACAATCTGTCCAAAAGGAAATTAGTATTTTTATTGAATAAATAATGATCGGAAGACATTAAGCAAATGTTGATGTATCTGGTTTTCAATAGAATTTTGTTGAGGGGTTTAACACACGAATATTGGTGTATGATTCCCTATTTTTGAAAACAATATGTAAATTTTAATCCATGAGCATTATCGGATTGAAACAATGTGTAAATGATTTTTAACATATGCACAAAACTGTGAAATTATGTTATGGAAATTTGATTTCCGTTTTAACAAAAAAATCCAACAAAATCGAGAGTGGTCATCAACTAATGTTAGCAAAAGTCTATGCCCTAATCTGGAGGAAACATTGTAATGGCCTCAGATGTCACAGTGAATTAGGTCGAAACAAAAATCAGCGTTTTTACTATTAGATTGAAAAGGCAAGCGATGTTGCTTAGCTAGTGGACAGATCAAACAAGGCATATTGTCTACTTGTGCATTCGTAAAAGATAACCTATGTCGTAATGAATTCAGACATTTATTATAGGGGTGACCTAATCGTTGATGCCATGTAGTGGCCAAGGTTGATCGTTTGTAATGAGTTGTATTAACAAAGCAATTCGCAGACAATATGTAGAGGTCATTGGTGCTTTTACCCCTGTTAATCGTCTTCATACATGTCGAGTCCTGAATCTGAAAACAATCCTTAGAATAGGAAATTGTTCAATTAGAATCGTTAGTTAAAGCCTTTACTGAAATAAGGTTGAATTTAAAGCAATGACTATATAAAACATTGGTCAAGATTAAATTATCATTAAGTATAATTGTTCCTACGTGTTCAACTTTAATAATTTTTTTATTAGAGAGAGTAACTACAGAATTATAGATATGTCTAAGATTTTGAAGCAATTCTTTCCTAGAACAGATATGTTTCAAAGCCGCTGAATCAAGAATCCAAGTCTTATTGTCAAGAATTAAAGGCTGGACAGAATTTACCATAATGTTCAAACCTGTTTGACAAGAGGTCATGTTGATCGCTTCATTGGATGAGCTTGGAGTATTCATTGTAAGTTGACCAGAAAGAAAGTTGAAAAGATGACAGATTTTGAGAAATAAATCCAGTTGGAGCAGTGAAGTCTGTCAAGCCACATCCAGTAACACCACCATATGTGCTTCCTTCAACGGTGTTGGACTTTGTCTTGAACTTATATCCGGGTGGATATCCATACAGCTTGTAACATTTGTTTGCATATTGTTCTAAAAGCTTGCAGTGAGTGCATAGAGGATGTTCCTTTCCCATGAATTTCTTTGAGTCTTCACGTGCTACCATAGCCATGATATTGATTTGTTCGACAGTGGCATGAACCTCATGTACCAGTCGTTGTGTCTCATCAGCGGATAATAAGGCATAAACCTTACTTATTGGTGGAATCGGTGTCATGAGCAAGATTTGATTCTTGTCGGTGCGTACTTCTCATTCAAGCCCATGAGGAATCGCATCACACATTCTGATTCATTGAATTCATCAATTTTCAATTTACCCCCACAAGTACATGCACAAGTGCATTCTAGCTTGAATTCACAGAGGTCTTTATGAATCGACTTTAATCTTGTAAAGTAGATTCCAATTGAATTTTGATCTTGAGCAAGGTTTATGTATTCTTTCTTGAATTGAAGAACTCGCGGACCATTTCTCTGTTGGAACCGATCCTTCAGATTTTCCCAACAATCTCTTGCAGTGCCTCCAAGAAGAAGAATATGCGATCTCTTTGGATACTGAATTCACAATCCAAGATATAATAGTGGAATTGTTTCGACTCCAGATTCTCCTAATTTTAGGTTGATCTGGTGGAGGTCATTGAAGAGTTCCATTGATGAAGTCGAGCTTGTTCTTTGCCTCAAGAACAACGAGCATTGACCGACTCTAAACCATATAATTTGTTCCAGTCAAAATATTCAAAACAAGAGATCGATATGTAGAGTCCAAATAATGGAGAAAGAACGGAGATATATCCTCAAATTGATGTCGAGGTGTTTCTGGTTGAGCTGATCTTTGAGGTTATGTTTGAGACAGAGATCTGGGAAGATTTTCAGGTCAAATTGGGGGATGACTTTCTTATCGAGGATTTTCAGTTCTCGCAGATGATTGAGTATCCGTCGTTGAAGCTTTGATTTTCGCCAAAGATTCCCACAAAGAGAAATTGATTAACGAATTTGAAATCTCAATGTAAGAATTGCGAGAAGAAAAAAAATCATGATTGCGGATAATTCACTCTGGTACCATATTGACTCTGGTACCATATTGGGTTTGAGTTTGAGAGAGAAGTAGTTTCGAGAGAAAAACTAATCTTATTACTTAACCGATAAACCACCTGCTTATATACGTTTACAACATTAAGGAAAATGACTAATACTCTGTATACAATAGGAATATAAAAATAGTAATAAATTCATACTATCTCTCCTCATATTACTTAAAAAATAGTTGATAATTAATTAATTGAAAGTACATTAAAATTTGTAGGCATTCATGTCTTTTGGAATTCTGGTATGTTAAGTTCGTTATCACGTAGAGCGGTAGAGAATATCATTGAATCATGTTCACCTATCTCCAACTAGTGTATGGAAAAGTAAGTTTCACATTGAAATCACATTCTACTAATACACTTCGTGTCGAAACTTTCTTTCTCTTGATAAAAGGAATTTCATTTTCTAGAGGTAATGTTGCTAGAACATGAAAAACATCTATATCCCCAATGCAATCCTTCAAAAGTATAAAAATATGTCATTTACATGACACCTTTATTTTACTTAGACAACAACGAAAATAAAATCACTAAAATTAGCATCTACGTATCTTAAACTGTGGCACATATATAGAATTTTGTGTTATTTCCTCCGGAGTATTCTTAAATTTCAGATAAGAGGTTTATTGACGTCTACTACCAAAAGACATAATACGTCTAATGTCTCCGCGAAATAACGAGTCATAGTTTCACTAGAATGTTGAAAAATCTCTTGCACTAATCGGTTTCATATGCCATGTCCAAGTATTATTACTTTCATTCCTAAAACCACGGCTCTAGTGAGTCTTCTTGAATTTTTCAATCCGTAATTTGTTTCCAAGTTATTGCACAAGCTTATAAAAAAGATTCCATTTTATACATTTTTTAAGAACGACTATGGCTTCCTTTCAACATCTCTTACATGAAAATATGCCTCATTTTCTTTAATCCATGCATGAAACCTTTTGTATGTACTATCATAATATAGTATAAGTTGCCCAATTTTTCTCCTATGGACAATGAATTTCTTGTTTTTCTTTTTGACAATAATTTTTAGCTACTCATCACTTAAAATATATATTATACCTTAGGCCCTGTTTGGTAGTAAAGAAAGAAATATGAGTGGATGGATTCAAAAGAATGGAAAAGGAAGGAAATGAAATTAGTGGACTCTTATTTTCTAAGATATTGATTGGTATATTCAGAGAAGTATTATCATCCATCCGTTTATTTGTTTTGTATAGGTAAACAAAAAATTATTATATTTATATTATGAAATTATTTTTATATCTTATATTAATTAATCTACATAAATATATATTTACACATATATAAATAATACATATGAAAGAAACCGTGATACACACGAAGGGTAATATCGTAAAATACTATGTGGATCGTGTGAAGAATTGTTTTGTCACATCAGACGGAAAAATAAACGCATATGAACTTAGAGAGTTTCAATATTAGTCCTTTAGTGGAATCAACTAATATTAAAAATTAAAAGTCGGAAAAAGTTTGTGAACTTTTGAGTCCGTACTTTATTCTAAAGTTTCGTTCATGTGGGACCATAAGGTCTTAATGATAGACTCTCGGGCGAGATTTAGTGAACTTGAACATTTGATTTTATCATTCAATGTGAATTTGATTTACATTAAAAAAGTTATATTCTAAGTAATTGAATAAATAATTAGTTATTTATTATTACATTTATTTAATGACTCATATTATGTTATTATATGGATAATAATATGTTTGATGATTAAAATAAATAAAAGATTGAAATAAATATTTTCTCGTTTCGTATTATTTTGAAGAGTTTGAAAATAATTAATGATTTGACATTAAATAAATGAGATGTTCTAAAGTAATTAAATATTATTTTAGAAATAAATCAAATTTGGACTAAAATTTTAACATATGGCCTGCCATATCTAGGGTATAAATTGGCTGGAAAATTGTTTAAATTTATTATAGGGCTTAAGTTATACTAATGGACCATTATTTGATTTTGACCTAACTTAAACTCATTTTACCTGAAATAAAAGAAGTGTTTAAACTCTCATTTGCCCTAGTACATAGACGCGCGTTCTCTCTCCCCTATACACTTGTTTGGCCGACTATTTTTCTCTCTCCAAGGGAAAAACAATCGGACAAAATCCCAAAGAGAGGAAGAAATTTGATTTCTTTCAAAAGCCTTGGTTTATTTCTATAATTTCTTCTTCCCTTTTTCACACAAAAAGCTCACTCTCTTGATCTCCAAAAAATTCCCCGAGTATTATTTTTATTCTACTTGTGGTTGTTTGAGTGATTTTTGGAGTACAAGGCCGATTTCATTGATCAAGGAGCGAGGACGATTTTTGTTTTCGTAGATGCGTGCATGAAGGGGAATCGGGATCTTCCTTGCGTGCGTGTGACTGTCTCTTTTCCAGCAAGTCTCGGCCATCGTGAAGTTCCGTGACTCAGACCCATAAACCACAGGTCCCACGACCGATTCGTTGTTCTTGATCAAATCAAGGAGATTGACGCATATCGTGAATCTCGATGAGGCCTTCCGGTGCAAGCAAGCAACGCACAAGATTATTTATAATCTCATATGGGAGTCTTCTAACGAATTGGATCTGCAATTATATAATTGTTATAGGTTGCTAGTGTGTTCCATTTGTTGATTAACATGTTTAGAATAAATTTATTGACATGTTAGAATTTTTAATGCCATTGGTTAATTGAACATGTATAAAATGTGTTTTTAACATCTTAGGTCTTTTACTTGTTTCTGCCATATTTAGATATGTAACGTAATATTATTGTTTAATCTTTAATTAATTTTCAAAAACCTATCCTTGCAGATTGAAGATGGAAGGACGACTCGTGAAGTTGACGATAACAACCGTAAGTAATTTTCAATTTCACTTGTATTGATTATGTAGTTATAGTAATCTGGATTTGTGAAATTGTTTGTTTGCGTGGTTTTGATATTCTTACATAGTTGAATCATTTTTAACGCTATTGTTATTTGAATATATTGAAAATGTGTTTTTCATATTAAATAGAAATTTTGAAATTTTGTCATATTAGATATGTTTCATGATTTATAGATTAATTGTTAATCGATTTCCAACATTAACTACCTAAGATTAAGAATTCATTTTAACTCTTGTTCTCAAGGCATAGATGTTGACAGAGATGCCCACAAGAAGATTGTTTATTTACATATCGATGTAATATATAAATCTTTATAAAGTCTTTATTGTAAGTTGCTGATTAAATTGATAAAAGTTGAAACGTTCATTCATTCCTTTTTAGTTTGATTAAAGATTTATCATATTCAATAGTCTTATAGTCCTTAATCAAACATCACAATGTATGAAGAGACAAATGTAGATTTGCGTGAACAAACTCTTCATGGTTTGACCAAAACAATATATCCGCAATCTAAATATCAACGAACTATTAATCCCAGTATGATTGTTGGAAGAATCTATGATGTCTGGTTACGAGGCATAGAGAGTTAGGAACTCTATAGTTCTTCCTGTGTATCTTTCGAAGATACTGAATTGACCAGTGCACCTTTAGAGACAATAGAAGAACAAACCATTTAACATCTTCTATCTCAAGGTCACTATGTATGAATTGCATTATACTAACCTAAATCCTGAAATGAGACATGTCATGTTATAGCATTAATACTCTCATTTGAGAAAGTCAAATTCTAAATCCATTATGTGATCTTGACAAGGTCCATTGGTGAGATATTAAGTTATGAAGATGTCATGAACCAACTTTGTGAAGTTCTCACAGATATGGAATTCATGTACAAGATTTTTGAGATGCAATATATATCACCTCATGCTTTATTACTTGGATTGTGAATAAATGAACTGCGCAGTGTCCAAATTTAAGTAGCGACTTTATTTGGATGAAACAATGTGACTTGTTAGCTCCTCGTTAATACATTGTTTCTAGCTTATTCACAAGTACTAAAGGAGTTGAGGAAATAACAACTAGAAGGGTAAAATGGTAATTTTATAAATCCCAACTAGTTGATGATATTCATGAAGGGAAAACATATATAACATTCAATGGATCCGCTCAATATAATTAAGTTGAACTTGAGTAGAAAATAAATTCATTTGAACCGAGAGATTCTCAGTGTCGACTCTTTAGTGGAGTCAGTCGACATTAAGCTAATACTCGGAAAAGGTTTGTGAACTTTTGAGTCCGAGTATAGAAGCTCAAGCTTTGTTCATTTGGATCCATAAGGTCACTATTACAGGTCATTAGAGTATGATTGTTAAACTAGAAGCTAAGTCGAAATAAGTTCAAATGTTGAACTAGACTTTTTCTCGGAAAATGTCTAAAGGGTATTTTTGTCCACATGGACATAAAATGATGTGAGTGTCAAAATAAGATTTTAAATATATTCATATAATGAAAATATAAATTATTTTCTAAAGCCGCCAAGTCATTTAAGGCATTATGAAATTAATTTCGTTATTTGTGCAATTATAATTCTACAATGGGTATTTTAATAATTGTCTTAAAAGAAATAAGGAAGCATCTAGATGCTCCTCCCTAGGTAGAAGTTCGGCCAATATAGCATCAAGAGGAGAATTTTATTTCCCTTTAATTATAACGATAATTACCCAAAAGGAAAAGGGAAATTAATTTCCTTGAGAAGGAAATAAATAAGCTAAGTGAGGAAACAAATTTTCTTCCTTGCTTGAGGTGTATGGCCCGCCATTCTAAGAGAGAAAGGGGAAGAGAAAATCAAATATTGTGTCATGAATACATTATTCTTTCATGAATGAATAATTAACCTTTATAGATTTTTCCTTCTCCTATAAATAGAGCCTCACATGGAGATGTGAAAGGTGAAGGTTTTGCCTTGTTTTCTCTTGCTCTTGGCCGATCCTCTCTCTCTCTCTCTAGAAAATACTCCTTTTTATTTTGTACCTAGATCCATACTTGATCTAGAGAATTAGCTTATGATCTAAGAATTGTTCTTGGTTCATATTGTCTAATTGTGCCTACACACAAATCCTTCTAAACCTCTACAGACTCTTGTAATTATAAACTTAGGTTTCTCAAGTTCTCGTTTAGGTTTGAAGGAATCAAGCTAGAAGAGAAGATCAATCTTTCCCAAGACACTTCAAGTTTGAAGACACAAAAAGGTTTGTATTCAAGTAGATTAAATAATGTTTTTAGTCATAACATGTATATGCACTTTGTTTAGGTTAGTAAAAATTGTTTTACTAGTAAAAGAAATTTTTATATTCTTCCATTAATGTGTTAATGATAAATTTTTCTTAACCCTAGACCTATTCCAACAATAGAACCTTGCTTACTTTATGTTTTGGAATACTCACACGACTTCCTAACAGTTGTTGTTATCTCTAGACTTTATAGGATGTATTGTATTTTATTTTACTCACACGACTAATTAAACCTCGCTAGAGAGAATAACCAATCTTAGAATCAAGCATGTGATGATCAAACTTATGCAAGCATTACGAACACAAATAGAATAAACATCAGCCAAAAGGATAAAATTAAACTTCAAAGTGAACAAAAATAAACCTATAACAATAATGAAGAGAAAATCCACCATCACTCTCTATAGGTTTAGTTCATGGTGAAGGTGGGAAAATTAGATAACAAACAAGAAAAATTATCCATGATAAATAAACAACAATAAAATGAATCAATAAAGTTTTAGAGCGAAGATGTTGCAGGCTCGTCGCAGTCTCGAACACGTCTCCGGTCTTCTTCTATGTTTACCTTGTTCTCCATCCTTAGGTTTCTCTCTCCCTAACTCTAAAATTGATCCAACGACTCAAAATTGCTGCATGCGTGTCAAAATACTATGCTGAGGAAGACCCATCGCATTGTGATGAGTGCCCATTGCGTCGCGATGGGCACTCTGAAAGTATGTGTGTTGCCTTAGTTTCAATCACCTATCTTGAGATCCGAGTATCGGAATTGAGATCCATAAAATTTTCTGGACTCCTTGCAATCGCCAGTCATCCTCGAATACTCTTTTTCTCTTCTTCTTTTGCATCTATAATGCTCATTTTCACTTCTTTATATCTCATAGATCTTTTTGAATCTGAATGTTCTGAAAATTTCACACAAATTACAAAAATAACAAAATATTTGACCATAAACATCGATTCTTAGTTCAAGATCATCTAACAATCCTGTATAAAACGTGCTTATGAAACTCTCACAAATTAAAATCATTGCTTGTCTTCAAGAAACAACAAGGAATATAAAAAACGCAAGAGTAACAAAGAACAAAAACGGATACAAAATAAAAACTACACAACACGAAGATAAGTTCAATATTATATTTGTTCCTATCAATTCACGCTTAGAATCTATTTTTCATTTTTAAGATTTTTTGGCTTTGGAAATTCATGGTTCTAAACGTTTCGTTAACTGCTTAAATTCAAAAGAGAAGATAAAATTGTTGGAATAGGTCTAGGGTTAAGAAAAATTTATCAATAACAAGTTAATGGCGGAATATAAAAATTTATTTACAAGTAAAATAATTTTACTAACATAGGCAAAGTGCATGAACATCTAATTATTTAAAAATATTATCTAATTATTATTTACTTGGTACGAAATTGTTTTGTAGCTTGATCTTTGAGAAGCCTTAGGAAAGGTTGAACGTCTCGTCTCGCTCCAAAATTCGTCTCCACGGAATGCTCGTATCCTTCGCACCTAATCATGAACTCGAGTAACCTAATGTTTCTATTACAAGAGTCTATAGAGGGTTTGAAGGATTTGTGTGGGGGCACAATTAAACACAATAACTCAAGAACAACTCCATGAGCTAAAGACCTAATTTAAGCCTAAGTCTAATGAGGACTTAGGTGCTAAAATAAAAGAAGAATTTTATGTCCATGTGGACAAAATAACCTTTAGAATTTTTCGAGAAAATGTCTAGTTCAACAATTCAACTTATTTTGACTTATCTTCTAGTTTAAGAATTGACATGTAATAGTGACTTTATGGATCCAAATGAACAAAGATTGAGCTACTATACTTGAACTCAAAAGTTCACAACCGTTTTCCAAGTATTAGCTTAAAGTCAACTGACTCCACTAAGGAGTTGACACTATGAATCTCTCGGTTAAAATGAATTTACTTTCTACTCAAATTTAAACGAACTCATTTTTTATCCCGATCGAAAAGTGATTTTAACACGAAAAACGACTACAAAAGTGATTTAAATAGAATTAATGAAGTAACATATTCATTATTTCGATAATCTTAGATGATTTCAACTGATTTAGAAATAATTTGAGTTGAAAATGAGATTGAAATCTCTAAAAAACTCTATAAATGAGGTTAAATGTATTTTTGTCCGATTTTCAACTTAAAGTTCAGTTTTAGATATTTTAAAAAAAAATTGGTATAATCTGAATATTTTTAATGTTTGGGTCTACAATATGAAATTTCTCTTTTAAAATAACTGTTTTCCCAGTTTGAACATTATTACTTAAATATCCTTATATCATTGTATATTTTCAAAAAAAAATCTTTATTTCTGACGGATACAAATTTTATAGTGTTACAAATCCACTTTTTCACGTATCTCTCTATCTACTCCGTGGCATTGTAAATTTTACAATCACATATCTATATACGTAGCCCATTTGTCATTGCTTTTTAATAAAAAAAAACGTTATGTGACTCATTAAATTTATTAAGTAGAGTTTTCATTTATTAATACACTAATTCATTTATTTATTCATGGAATTTTTGTAAAGACATTAAAAAGAATAGTTAAATACTAGATGGTCAGTACATTAATTAATTTACTGTTCTTGTAAGTTTTTATTTCATGGAACAAACATAATGGAATTCTATATATTAATGAAGTTTTATTTGACTCATTTGTATATACTAATCTTAGTATTGCTTGCTCCTATATTACAAAAGATTTAGGAACATTAATTTATAAATTTTCAAAATAAACAATATAGTTTTAACAACAAAAATAAAATTTGAAATGAGATGTGTGGGTTATTTCGTTACCAATTTTACTATACATATGCTAGGTAAGAAAATCATTTTCACCATTCATAAACATATAAGTTCACTCCCTAAAAAATCATATAAGTTCACCGTTAATAATAATATACTTTTATATTAAATATGAAATTTCATTTTGTTCGTCATAATTTAAATATTCGTGTACTATTTATATGTATATATAAATAATAAAAATTATTTAAATATTTATTTTCAAGGTTAATTTAGTTTTTTTTTCTATAATAAGTAAAGTGCTACTAAACGTTTATCAAACACTAAATAAATTTTGAAAAAAGCAGATTTTTTTAAAGCATTTTTTAAAAGCATTTTTTTCAAAAACAAAAGTGTTATTGAATAGAGATAATGGTTGCGTTTGGTAATACTGTACTTTTAAAAAGTGCTTTTAAAAAAGCTTTTTTTAAAAGTTATTTAGTGTTTGAAAAACTGTTTTTAATTTAGCTTTTTGTAAAAGGAAAAGCTGATTTATCGTTTGGTAATATTTTGCTTATTGTTGGAAAAAAACTAAACTGACCTTAGAAATAAATATATAAATAATCCTTATTATTATGGTTTTGTAGTTATATGTGTATATTAATACGAACGTATATTTAAACTACGACGAATTAAGCAAACAAAATGAAATTTCATATATATATTTAATTTTTTTACTAACAAAATTAATGATTTGCCGATTCTACTAAACTTGCAGCAATTTCGTCTCTTAAATTATCCATACAACTAGTAACTGTTCTATAATCTTCATATTGATCTCCATTTGTGTCCTCCCTATCATCGTCATCCATCGTCTCGTCATCGTTAAAATTTAAATCTTCCTTTGCGTGCATTCAAATGTACTTGTGTAATCCCATGGTAGCGATAACTACTTTTACTTGATTCTCGAACGGATAACTCGGCATGACATTCAAGATTCTCCATTTTTTTCACACTCCAAAAGTACGCTCGACAACGCTTCTAAGCGAAGAATGTGCTCGATTAAAAACTTCTTTAGGAGTACTGGGTTGGGTTCTTCTGGCACGAAAAAGATCCAAATGGAATGTTTGGCCCTTATATGGACCAAGATATTCAGACATATTTGGATAACCAGCATCTACCAAATAATATTTTCATGTCAACAGTGTAGGACACACGTAAGTACGTAGTTATAGCGTAATGTAAATATTTTTATATAGTCATACATTTTAGAGTTTTTCGGAATTTAAGTTCGTCATCACATAGAGCAACAGAAAACACCCGTGAATCATGTGCACTTACTTCCCAACCAGCAACCGCAAAAGTGAATCTCATATTAAAATCACATACAGCAAACACATTTTGTGCATGAACCTTCTTTCTCCCGATAAAAGGAATTTGAATTTCTCGTGGCAGCGTTGCTGGAACATGTACACCATCTATTGCCTCAATACAATCCTACAAAAAAAAAAAAAAATATGTCATTTCACATATCAAGTTATTATATTAAAACAATGCAATCACAAAAATTAGCAAGTACGTATGGCATATATCTGACATCTTGTGCTATTTCCTCTGGCGTATTCTTAAACTCTAGATCAGAAGGTTTTATGACGTCGGCTGGTAAAGACATAATACGTCTAATGTCTCCGCGAAATAACGACTTATAGTTTCACCAAAATGCTGAAATATCTCTTGCACTAATCGATTTCCTATGCTGTGTCCAATTATGATTAGAGTCATTCCTAAAACCTCGGCTCCATTGACTCTCCTCGAACCTTTCAATCTGTAACTCGTTTCTAAGATATTGCATAAGCTTATGAAAACTTCTTTTTCCATTCTAAACACTCTTTGACAACGACTAAGGTTTCCTGTCAACATCTCTTGCACGAAAATATGGCATGTTTTTTTTAATCCATGAAAGGAACTTTATTTATGTACGCGGCATAATAATGTTGTATCATTTGCATAGTGCTATTCACAAAGAGATTGAATTCTTTGTTTTCCTTTTTGGCAACAAATTCTCTCTCTTCGTCACTTGAATTATTCATGACGCCTGAAATAAAATTTATAGTGAATAAAATAACAATTATCATACGATTAAAAAAATACAAATTCATGAAATCAAATATCTATTACTCATCAACCAATAACAATAAATAAATAAAAAAAGATGTAATGAAATAGAGCATTGTTTTTTTAATTAGAAGTTCGAGGCGCTTCCTTGGTTAGAGCGGAGTAGACTCATAGTTAAGCCAACATTGTTGAGCACATGATCTTTTATAGTAGAAAACATTTCTCTCTTTTCCCGGATTTGAAATAGTGTGGTTGCAAATAGCCACAATGCATCTCCAACTACGACATCAGGCAATGATAAAACAACATCCATTGTTTCCGGGATGCTAGTACCACTCGGTTCTTTGCGACCTATGTATACAGTGTCGCTTCGATTTTCAACTGCCTGCACCATACGTTCAATTTGCATTGACAATTTGGAAGCTCCATTAATTTTGCTCCTTCTCCCCGTTTTTTTAAACTTTGAACTATTATTGAGCTCAACGAAATTCTTGTTCTTATTGTTCGTACTCTTTGGTAGACTCGGCAAAGGATCTTCTGATTCATCATTTCTTTCTTCGAAGTTGTCTAAATTTGAAAATGTCTCATTACTCTCGCGACGTGGAAGATTAGTTGACGAATATGCATACTTCCCGGTAGCAGTGATGTCCTTAAAGAGTATATCTAATTTATCTTCAAACGCGGGAGAAATGCCTTCTTTGTGGAATTTAGCGAATCTTTTATCCTCCTATAAAAGTTTGAAAATATTTAGATTAAAATAATTAGTTTACAAATATATTTTTTTAGCGATACGAACTTTTATTTTAATGTTCCACCACTCTTCACTCGCATCGACGGTACCGTTGTTCTCGTTCCACCCGAGACCAGTTTCTTTTCCAATCAATAACTTCCAGAGCTTCCATTCAATTCTAAGCAAGTCCAACTTAATCTTCGACTGAGATTTATCGTACGACCTCTGTGTTTTCTGAAAAATATATATTTGACCATATTTTCCCACGCCACTTTTGTGAAAGTTGTTCCGGGTCGGTTACCCGCTTCAATTTCGATAATACATCTGTCGTATAAGATATCGACGGCGTTAAAATTCCAAACTGCTTTGGTCCCCAACATTAAATCACTCACCTATACATATAAAAAAAATTAAGCCTAACATTTAAAATTAGTTTTCATAAAATATATATTGGAAGTTTGTATAATATTTAAAAAAATTTATAAATTTATTTACTAAATATGTACATGTATAAATTAAAAAAATAAAACTGAAATCATATTAAAATGTATCTACATATTACCTGATATATTACGTATTATTATTACAGTAGTACGTATTACTTATTAATATATTAAAATATTTTTTGTAAACAAATTGTCCATACTTTTAGAATTCACAAAGAAAAAGGGTTATTTTTTTAAGTTTAAAACAACAGTCGGTTGGCAAAAGCTTCTCAGAAAAGCTTCTCAGGAAAAACTTCTCAGAAAACCCAAAAATTTCGCGGTGATAAATCTCTCGCCAAGCCATCACTGATTCTAGACCTCAAACCTGACCCTAACCTCTCGTCGCCTACTTCTCGCTCACCAAACCATCGTACTGTCGTCGATTCGAATCACCTAGCAAACCAAATCCCTAATTTTACCTAGCTTTGAATCGGTAATATCTAAACCTTATTCTAACTACACGCCGCCGATTAGAAGGTTAACGCCGTCGATTAGAAGCTCAACACCGCCAATTAGAAGCTCAACGTCGTCGATCCGTAGCTTGACAAGCCCCCCTGGTTTCAAGGTTCATTTTCTCTCTCTCTCCCTATCTATCTATCTTCGAGTAAGATGAAGACGATTTCGTTTTAGACATAACCGATTCTTAGCCAATTGTTTTTGGTAAATTCCATGTATGTGTTCGTTATAGATATTTGTGAGTTTGAAATATGTTATGAATCATTGATAAGTCTATAACATATTTCAGTGATGAGTTTGAATATGTTCTGAATCTTTGGTAAATTTGTTTTCAATTTTTGTGACTCTATTTCGTAAATCTGTTTAGACTTTTTGTGACTCTGTTTTGAATTTCATATGTTTGGTAAATTTGTTTGAATATGTTCTGAATGTTTGGTAAAATTGTAAGTATTTCAGTGATGAGTTTGAATATTTAGGAATGTGTAACATTTCTGTATAAGTTTGAATGTTTCAAGATTTAGCATGAATATGAAATATGTTTGCCTTTAAATAAGTTTAAAACGATGGCACATTTATAAGCATCTGAAGTTATAACCAAATCAATATACTGAAACTGAATAGGGAAATTATGGTTTTTGTGATTAACATGTACTCAAAATATGTAATTAACAGAACACATTTGAACATGGTAATCTATAGCTACTCACATAATCTACATACAAAACAGATACAAAAAAACGTGTAATTCAATTTTTTGTTACTTGGTAATCTTCATGCGCTGATGATGATCTTGCTGAGCCTTTGATTCTCTTAACCTGTGTAAGCGTGATGTTTAGGTTTCGAGGAACATAATTCATGGATATCTGATAGCACAATTTAGCAGACTTACCGAAATCCCTATTTTTTAGATCTCTTATAATCAGATTTCTTAATTACATGAGAATATTTAGGATATAGTTAAATAGTCGTAGGAAATATTTATCATTAGTGTTATTTATGTCTTAGAAGTCTATTAATAGCCGATTGTATTTATCTCAATATGGATTATGTACTGATTCATTTTAGGCTATCTTTAAGGCAATTATTTAGATTAATTGATTTGAATTGTTATGCACGTCTATGAAATCAGATTTTAGTTTTAATTTCGTGGGTTACTTTCATATATATTTGTAGAGAATTAATTGCAGATCCACAAGCCTGAATTTAAGCCAGGAGACTAGGATCGTGTTATTTAAAATTAGGAAGTATATAAAGGTAAAATAGACATTTACAACATCAAAACCGAAAATAAATTTCCAAAAGCTCGAAATTCTGACTATTAATTTTTTTTTAGATTACGTTACTTTTTCAATTTCACAACAAAATCGCTTTTGAAATCTTTTTTTAAAGCAATTTCTACCAAACACGCAAAACTCATTTTAGCTTTTAAAAAAAAGCCAAGATCTCCAATAAACATTTGTAGTGACACTTACAAGCCTAAATGACAAAAAAGTCATTCGACGGTCCATCCCCGGGTGGGTCCTACTGCACTATTTTCAAACTACACCGTCGGATCGGCTCCAACATCCTATGCTTCCAGGTTACGACACGTGGCAGAAAATATTTGAATGCGGAGTCAAGCGCGCAACCAAAAAATAAAGTATTATTAATAAACCTGGAAAAACAATAAAATGGAAGTGGGGCCCGCCACGTGTAACGGGCGCCGACGGGCCCAGAGGAGCACGTCGTCGTTTAAGTCTCCTCTAATTACAAAATCAAAACAAACATCCTCGCACGTGCCTGTAGCACGTGTCAAACACTCTCTCAAGCCTCGTCTCTCACTCCCAGCATTTCTTCTTCATCTTCTTCAAAAATTCAAAGTCTCTCTCTCTCCCTCTCTCTCTCTCTCTCTCTCTCCTCATCTTCGGTTCCACTCAAACTCAGGGGAAGACAAACGAGGAGTGAAAGATTCGAAGCTCGATCGGATCGGGAAATGAACGGAATCGGAAGGCAAGGGCAGAGATCCGGTGCGGCAGGGGTACACCACCAGAGGCAGTACTCCGACAACTTCCTCGACTCCTCTTCCAACGGTCGATGGCTACAATCCGCTGGACTCAATCATCTCCAGTCCTCCTCTAACTCCTCTGCTAATCAGGTTCTTCTTCCGATCCCGAAGATCTGCGCTTGATTGAGATAATAGTCTTCAATGTCAGTTCTTTACCTGGTTTTGATTTCGAAGCAGGACTTCGGCTTTTATGGCGGCGGAGGCGGCGGCGGAGGAGGAGTTCAGGGGAACAGGATGTACCGGAGCTCGCAGCGCGGCGGCTACGGCGACTTCTTCATGGAGCCGGCCACACCGCCGCGGCGGAAGAACGGCGATGATTCGCCAAGCGAGTTCAGCCCGGGGCTCCTGGATCTGCATGCCTTCGATACTGAACTTCTTCCTGAGGTTGGTCACCGGAATTTCAAATGCTACATTTTGGGAAATCCTGCTAGATAAATTTCAATGTATCATGTATGCGTGTGTGTGATTGTTATGTTCATTAATGTTATGCATGCGATTCGTAGATGCCAGTGTCGTCAAGCATGTTTGAGAATAATGCCATGTATCACCCACCTAGGGGCCGGAGTTTTGACGATTCCGAGCCATTTCTCGCTAACAACAAACAGGCGGGCAAAGCCCGTGGCTTGCCCGATAACAGTCTGCTGAAAAGTTTCGCTGCAGACAAAGAGAAATCAAGTTCTGTAGCGAAGATTAAAGTCGTGGTATGTGTCTTTTTCTAATGTCTTTCTTGCTCTTTCTACATTTCACTGCTTCGGTTAAAGTTGTTTAACCATTTGATGGTGTTTCTTTTGGTTGCAGGTACGGAAGAGACCGCTAAATAAAAAGGAGTTGGCTAAGAATGAGGAAGATATCATAGATACACATGCCAACTCTCTAACGGTTCATGAAACTAAGCTCAAGGTAGAAATTATCTATTGCTTTATTGTTCAGTCACTTGGCTATATTTGTTGTAATTTATATGTTTATGAACATACATTGGAATTTTGATCGCTTCTGAGTTTTGGGTTTCTGATCCCTTAATTTTTTGCAGGTTGACCTCACAGAATATCTCGAGAAGCATGAATTTGTTTTTGACGCTGTGCTGAATGAGGAGGTTTCAAATGATGAGGTAACGCATTGCATTTCATTGTTTTCGAATGAAGTTTTGAAATGTTCAGACATGGAGATTATTGCTTTTTCCGCCATTGTGTGCGTGAGTCTGTTTTTGTTGTATTTAAAAAAAATTAAGTCACTTTTCTGTATTTTCTTTTAGGTGTATAGGGAAACTGTGGAGCCCATAGTTCCCATTATATTTCAACGAACAAAAGCAACATGTTTTGCCTACGGACAAACAGGTATGTTGTTGCTTTCCAAATTAATGAATTATGTGCAGATGCAGCGTAAGCTATCCTTCTTAATCTGTATTCTCTTTCTTTAGATACTGACTTTCTGTATAAATTAGTTATCATTTGGGTATAAATCGCGACTTTTATGCTTAGGACGCTTAAATGGCTCAAGTTTTTAATGTTTTCTCTTTGGACCTAACCAGGCAGTGGAAAGACCTATACCATGAAACCGTTGCCTCTAAAGGCCTCCCGGGATATTTTGAGGTTGATGAACCACACCTACCGCAATCAGGGATTTTATCTATTTGTGAGCTTCTTCGAAATCTATGGTGGAAAGCTTTACGATCTCCTTAACGAACGCAAGTATGTAGCTCTGTCATTCATTTCTTTGAATCTTTATTTTTTGAGATTTATTTAACTGATTTGCGACTCCCTCGTCTAACAGAAAACTTTGTATGAGAGAGGATGGAAAGCAACAAGTGTGTATAGTGGGCCTACAAGAATACAAAGTTTCAGATGTTGAGACAATCAGGGAGCTCATTGAGAAAGGAAGTTTAAGCAGAAGCACAGGAACTACTGGTGCCAATGAAGAGTCCTCTCGATCACATGCAATACTTCAGCTTGTTATTAAGAGATCGGCTGATGGAAGTGAGTCAAAGCCTCCCCGTGTTGTTGGCAAACTTTCCTTCATAGATCTTGCTGGAAGTGAACGCGGTGCTGACACTACAGATAATGACAAACAGACGAGGTTCCATATCAAATCTTAATTTCAATTGAAGAAAGGATATACTATGCACCTTGGATACTAGTGTTCATGAATCTGATTATGCTTAACTTAATAGCTAGCTTGGAATCTAAAAATGCTATAAACATGATGCAGGATGGAAGGTGCTGAAATCAATAAGAGTTTGCTTGCACTTAAGGAATGCATTAGGGCTCTTGATAATGATCAAAGTCATATTCCATTCAGAGGCAGTAAATTAACTGAAGTTCTCAGGGATTCATTTGTTGGAAATTCGCGCACCGTTATGGTGTCATGCATATCACCCAGTTCAGGGTCATGTGAACATACGCTAAACACTTTAAGATATGCAGATAGGTAATATCATATTCTTGTAACTTCAGCCCCTGGTATTTATTGATAATTGAAATGAGCGGATTATGAATCTTTATCACTATGCAAAATGATATGCAGAGTGAAGAGTCTTTCAAAGACTAACAACCCCAAAAAGGATTTGGTGTCTTCAACGATGAACCTTAGAGAATCAACAATGGTTCCAATGTCTTCTGTCTTAGCAAATTCCTCTCCCTATGAGGATGAACAAGATGACAGTGACGATTTCGATACACTGGAAGATAATTACGATCCGCCAAAGCCGTCAAGGCCAAAGAATGTTAAACTCGAGCAATCCTTAATTCCAACTTTCGAGGACAGATCACGAAGGCCTAGTGGCCAGTCAACATGGAAGGATGTGCCAAAAGTTGATTCCAGGAACACGCATCCAGATGATGATTTAAGTGCCCTTTTAAAGGTAATATACGATGCATAACAGTTTAAAGAAAATTCCGATCCAATTTTACAAATGACGTTATGAGTGCAAAGCAATGATTTCATTTGTGTTGACAATTCTTTTCTATGTTCGCAGGAGGAGGAAGATCTTGTAAATGCTCACCGCAAACAAGTGGAGGATACCATGAATATCGTTAGAGAGGTACATGATTAGATTTCAATAAACCAGAAACAGTAGAACTTTTAGAACTAGCAGTAGAAGCTTCTTTCCGTGTAGTATCGAATAATAAATTAATTTTTTTATATTTATTTTCATGAGATTTTTTATTGTTATTTTACTTTTTCATTTGTGTAGGAGATGAATTTGTTGGTTGAGGCAGACAAGCCTGGAAATCAGCTGGATGACTACGTTTCAAGACTGAATTCAATTTTGTCCCAGAAAACTGCAGCAATCCTGCAACTACAAAATCGTTTGGCTCACTTCCAAAAGCGTTTGAAAGAGCACAACGTTCTTGTATCTTCAGGCTACTGATTTCAATGAGAAAAATCGAATTCTATTCTGGTTGGTACTGCATGAGATAGTAATTTGAAGATTGGCACGACATTCATCTGGAATTCAGCACCTCGAGGCATTAAATTTACGTGGTGATTCTTTTTATGCTTTCGTTAACAATCTCTACTAGCTCGGATGAGATTGTAATTTATACATTGCTTATATCAAAGATTGGTTGTCATTTCCTAACAGCCATTTCGTGAGTTTTCATGCTCAAGGCATGTGTATAGCTTTGCACTGTAAGTCAGACCAGGGTGCTTGGTTTGCAGAAAAATCGACTGAAATGGAAAATCATGTATCCTATATCAGGATATATTACCATATGTTTCTTCACTCTATATTTGGTTAAGTCCGTCAAGTATAAAATACCCATGGTATACCCGTAAAATCAGAATTTTGGTATTGGTAAAGTGTCTGTATTCGGAAATTTTTAATTTTTTCGATATTCGACTTACAATTTATTTGTAATTTGTTGTTGGTTTTTAACATTTAGTGTCTGAAAATTATTTTTAAATTTATTGTTTATTAAAAATATTGTAATATATGATTTTTTATTTTTACAATTTGAATGTGATGACTTGTATTTTAGTTAAAATTATTTAAAAATATAATTATTATATCATTTTTGTCGATATATTTGACGACATTCGATATTTTATAAATAAATTGTCCGTATCATCGATAATCGGTATAAATATTTTTATAAAATTCTCATTGATATACTCGTCGAGATTAAATATAGGCAAAAAAATCAGAGCTTTCCTTGTTGAGATATATATGTATGATGCAAATCTTTTGGAATTATCATGCATATATAATATGGCAATATGGTCAAAAGCCCATATTTATCAGTGAAATACATCATTTAGGGCAATTTTCATTTGGTCGCCTAACCCTAGAATATGGTCAAAAGCCTACTTATGACCGAAATACATCATCTAGGTAGGGCAATTTTCAATTGGTGTCGAGGTCTAAACAATTTTCGACAAGCACATAAGATTAGTTCTTATTTTACATATTCTTTAACACTTGATTCGTATCTACAAATATAGCAAACATTTTTTTAAGGAAGCAATTAGTTTTAATGTATCCTAGTATAAAGACTATGACCAAATCATATTTACGATGCGGGAAATATAAAATGATTGCGGAAAGGAATGAAAGACTACTATTATAATTTTATAATTTTAAATTCAGATATAAAGCAAACGGAAAGGAAGAACTTTGAGTATTTTTTGACGATTTCCTTTAAATTTATATTGCTCTCCGCTTGTATTAGAGATAATGAATGACAAGTCTCTTAGAATATAATATTGCTAAGGAGAACATTATACCAAAAAAATCTCAATGTGATCATGGAAATTCATCCACACAACATCGTCTCATTATTTCCTTTAAAGTCACGAGCGCTCTTAATTCGGATGATAACTATCAATCAGAACGTTTATCTTTTAAGTGTAATATGTTGCTCCGATAACTACTAGCCAAAATGTGTATCCATCAAGTAAAATTTGTCGCATCAATTTGCACGATTACATCAAGTACAAAATTAATTCGCAACATAGTAAAACATTATTTGGAGAATCAAATTTTTATAGAAGTGATTTTTGCAATAAAAATATAAGAGTTACCTCGCCCAAGACCTAGCCTTGTCCAAATTCAAGTTGAATCTATCAAGACCAATCCGCCTCGGCATGACATGATCAACCGAAGAGACAGCCGAGGGTGTGTGTTGGTGGAATATGCTTCCCACACTCATTGTCTCTCTACAAAATTGAGTCTTTCTTGGTAACACAAACCTCTAGAACGAATTACTATTTTGGCATTTTCACTCAACGTTGTGGGGCTAGAAACTCTTGAATTTCATCTCACAATTAAGATGTTTTATTAAGCATACTTTACACATCAACTTTTATTCATTATACCTTTGACAAATTTACAATCGATATAATATCAATTTCCGTCATTTCCACAAAGTTTCATAATATAAAGAATCAACAAATTTCATTGAGTATACACACTTAAATCTTTGTCTAAAATCACCAATTCACGTCAAAATTCTCCACAAAATTATGCTAAAAAAATCTAATACAATTATTTCCCATAACACGTTAAGTTTAATTTCTATAGCATTGCCTGATCTGAAAAGAAAATTCAAACTAGTGTGAGTGGATATGAAAGTACTCACCACTTTAGCTAAATCATTGTATACTATCTAATTATTAATTCAAATTCTACGAATTTAAAAAAAAAAAATAAGTTGGACTATTATTATACTAGTGCGTCAAAGGTTTAGACAGGTTTGTACATAAATATAAATTTATCATATCTTAGTTCGTTAAATATTTTAATTTCAAATTACTCATATTAAACATGAATCCAACGGAATATTGAATCGAACATTGATCTTCATCTGATGGAGCAAATATGAGTGCCACCTCAGCGTATAGGTAGAATTCTTTTTTTTCGGCTTAGTTTATGACGTCGAGCGAGCGGATAGTGACTGTGAAGGTATGAGGTATAAAGCTAGACTGGTAGCTAAAAATTTTGGTCAAAAGAAAGACATTGACCATAATGAAATATTCTCATGTGGTAAGTATAAAACCATTAGAATTATGTTGTCTTTAATTTCACAATTTGATCTAAAATTAGGACAAATAAATGTTAAAACAACTTTTTTACATGGTGAGTTGGACGAGAAAATTTATATGTCACAACCCGTAGGATATGAAGTGAGAAAAGAAAATAACGAACTAGTTTGTTTACTGAAAAAAGTATTTATGTTCTACAACAATCTCGTAGGCAGTGGTACATTAGATTTGACATTTTCATAACTGGGAAAGGTTTTAGTAGGAGTTATTATGATACATGTCAATATTTCAGAGGAACTAACATTGTTGATGCAGAATATCTCCTGTTATATGTAGATGATATACTTCTTATAAGCAAATACAGGACTAAAGTCAAAGGTATGAAGGTCATTCTTGCATCGGAGTTTGACATGAAGGAGCTTGGCGCTGTTGTTAAAATTTTAGGGATAAGGAATGACATAAATAGGTTGAAAGTACAATTGTTCTTAAATCAACAAGGTTATTTGGAAAAACTTGTCAATAAGTTCTCTGCAAACTCTGAGAAGAAATCAAAATTACCTTTGGGACCTCATATAATTTTGTCAAAAGATCAATGTCCTAGTAAAACTAAAGATTTAAAGTTTATGGAGGATAAACCTTATTCTAATGTTGTAGGGTCAATTATCTATGCTATGACATGTACTCGACTTGATTTGACTTTTGGTATTAGTTGTTTGAGTCGGTACATGGCTAACCCTGGTAAGCCACACTGGTTTGCTATTAAAGGATTGTTGAAGTATATTGCTTGCACTGTTAGCACATGTTTAATGTACATGAAACAAGATTCTACCTAAGTAATAGTTGAGGGATACACAGATTCAGATTGTGCAGGAGACAAAGACTCAAGAAGGTCAGATTATGTAGGAGACAAAGATTCAAGAAGGTCAACATCTGCATATTTATTCACTGTATGTGGAAGTTGTGTGAGCTCGATATCTCAACTTCAATCAGTAGTGACTCGCTCAACTACAGAAATTGAATATATTGCAGCTAGAAAAGAAATCGAAAAAGAAATATGCATTCAAGGTTTACTCAAGGAATTGAATCTATTCTCAGGTATTTTTACTGTCTTCTCGGACAGTCAAAGTGTTATTCATCTTGGCAAGAGTCCGATGTTCCATGACAGAACAAAGCATGTGGAAATTAAGTATCATTGGAGAAGGTAGCATTGGAGATAATCAGATTGGAGAAGGTTTCAATATAAGAAAATCCAGCTAATTGTGGCACCAAAATTCTGTCGAGTAGTATGGTCAAACATTGTTTGGACTTGCTAGGAATAACAAAAAGAAATTGACTATAAGTGATGATCCACAAGAGTTCTGTTTGTACTAAATGCTCTTGTAGTAGCTGAGGTGGAGTTTGTTAAAAGTCAGTTGCCACATAGGCATTGACGTTTGTTAAGTAGTTAGAATGGTTATGTGTTAGTTATGTAATAATGCTAATATATAAAGCATCATTCTAGGACTACTTTAACATAGTTTTGAGAAGTCATTTTGCAGAGATTTAAGAAAAACACAAAGAGAAAGATTAAAGAAAAAGTTTTAAAAAGAGAAAATAGGAAAAGCTTATTCTCATGGTAGGTTAGACCGCAAGTAATCTCGTTGTGTTTGGTTGAAACTCTATTTGTGAGTTATCACCGATAATAATCGTCTGTAATTGTCTTGTTCATAGTGCTAAGAATTCTTGTGGAAAATTCCAAGGATGTAGGCTGGTTTTGGCTGAACCTCGTAAACAACTTTGGTGTTTCTTGTGTCTTAAGTAATCTCTTTACTTAGTTATTTGAGTGTTAATGATTTAGGCAAAGAAACCTAACATAGACTATTAAGTCGAAGTAATTAAAATTAACTTACTTAATTAATTTAAATTATTTGAAAAATAACAACTAATTAAATTAAGTGATTCACCTAATTTAATTTATTTTTTCCTGTTAAAGTATCTTATTAAAGAAATTGTTTATAATTTTAATAGAAATAAAGAATTGACTAGTTGTAATACATTCTTTCATAATTAAATAGTAAAATAAAACTATGCGGAACCAAAACTTTATTTTGATTTGGCCAAAATCAAGGCCACTTCCAAAACCAACAATCCGTTTCAATATATAGACGAATTCGAGGTTCATATTAGGACGGAACAGATTATGTGTGTCCGTATATACTCATGAGATTCAATATCGGAGGCGGGAGGTTTTAATGAAGGCTTAATTTAAAAAAAAAATGAAAGATACTGCAAAAGCAATGTTGTAAAATACTGAGAAATATATATATAGTAATTGGAGTCTTTGCGTAGTTGTAATATTTTATTTCCTTTTGGTCGATGTTCATAAATACTTGCCCGGTCAACGTTTGACTTCCACAAGTAACAGTGAAAGAACAGAAAGGAGCGACGGAGTTGAAAATGAAAATAAATAAAATTACACAAAAAAAATCTTGTTACGTACGGTAAGGTTAATCATGCAAAGTAGTGGCTTTAGCTTGATTAACTTTTTTTTCTATTACAAATAACACTTCTGATTTCTTGGTGTTCTTTTGAAGGACAACAATTAATTCAAGGAAATAGAAAGAAAAAGAAAACAATCGAAAATAATGAATCCGAGACACAAACTGTTGAAAGAGAGAAAGAAAAAGAGAAGTGACACAAAACAAATCAATGTACAAGAAATAAATAGAAAAGAAAAAGAAAAAAAAATCTAGAGCCTAAACGAACCACGTCTCCGCTTGGAATTGTTGATCTTGGCAGAAGAAGCGTTCTGAGGAACAGAGAGCTCGGAGTACATATCGACGAAGAACTTATCGACGATGTCGAGATAAACTGGGCTTTTGAGGCGCGAATAGTAGTGAATCGCCTCTTCAATGTCCAAAGCTTGTTCCATATCCCCCGAGTCCACCATTTCCAAGTCCTTCATCTTCCGAGCCAGCACTTGACCTCCTTGACCATCGTCCTTCCCTTTCCCTTGACGACTCTTCTTCTTCTTCACCGCCGACATCGTCTTCTCGTTCGAGGTCGCGATCTTCAATGGACTCTTCACGCCTTCTTCTTCTTCTCGCTCTTCCTTCATCTGCGGATTCGCTGCAATGGCGGATTTGCTCTCTCTCATGCTGATCTCGTCAAGCTGAGCCTCCCATTCCTCGTACAGATCGCTGTAGATTTGGTCCGTCTTACAGCTCTTCAGCTTCCTACTTCCGCAAGAGAAGCTTCTGAACGACAGAGATTTCGGTAGCTTCTGGTAGCCTCCGAAGAAGAAGAGCTTGAGATTCCGAATGGTTTTCCTGGCCAAGCTTTTGCTTTTATGGATGGTCTGTCTCAACAGCATTTGTGGCTTTCGTTTGATTACGCCAAAAATCTTTTTCTTTCTATGGAATCCACTAGAAGAGACACAGCTCTGATCTTGCTTTATCTTCCTCGCTCTCTCTCTCTGTCTCTGTCTCTCTCTTTGGATATAATTTTTTTCCTTTCGATATACAGCAACGAAAGAATGAGACAGTTCAAGTCTCTTGAGCTTACCTGTAGACAAAGGTAATTCAAGAATACATAAATAATTAGGAAGACTCAAGACATATTTGTCATTTTTCCTTTCGCCTGTGATTATGAGACTACAGATGATGATGAGACCTTTGCTTTTATTATGTATACTTCAAAAAAAGAAAAAACAAACTGTACAACAATGCAGTGAATGTAAAAATGATAATGACCAAAATTATGAAAGTTAAGTTCCGAACGTATTCTGTACGTGCAAAGGGACAAAATTTAAAGAACTGATTATGGAGAGGATAACAAGAAGCTTTGGAACCTCATAATTATTGATGATTTGATTTTGACTGTTTGTTGTGTAAAAGTGATGAGGCATTGATTAAGATGCAAAGCTAAAGGTACCAGGTTGTTACGTCTTGGTTTATACTTTAAAGACAAAGATAAAGCATGTATTGTAATTTAGTAACCTTTATCTTTTATTAACCAAAACTTAGATTTGGTTACCCTTTTCTATTCTTCTCCTGAAACGGCGGGACCCACTAGTCCTTGGTCTTCAGAGGCATTGCGTTGGAACAGAGACCAAGCCAATAAATAAAAACAAAGAAAAACGCAAGTCACTTTTGTTGCCACAAGTTACAGGGATTGCTATAAACAGTAGAATTATAAATTGGAAGGGTTCATCATCTGAAATCAAAATTGACATGTCAACCCATAAATTCAAAAATTATAAACGTAATATTGTTGCTGTCAGCAGTCAAGGAGTCACATGGAAAGTAAAAGGTCTACGTCAGTTTGCACACACTGATATTGCTTCCTTTGTTTGATAGTTCTTCTGGTGAGAGACTCTCTTACTGCCTAAAACCCAGTTATAAAATAAAGTGAAAAATCTTGGCATTTATAAGAGTTAACAGCCTGGTCCCAAAATTGGAAAGAGGTAGGTGATAGAGCTTTGCTGATTGGCATTGAAGTCGTTTTCAAACAGTTGATGCGTTAAAAGCTTCTGAACAACTCCAAATATATGTATATTGATATATAACTTACTTGGAAATATGGAAGGTCATTGCGGGTAGCAAGAGATATGGAAAGTTATGTCTGCCTCTTTGGTACCCAATGGGACCAGAGAGGGATTGTTAGGTTTGCTCATTCAATACCTGTTTTGCTTACCTGCCTTTGGAAGCATTCAAATGCTAGCCCACTCTTCTCTTTAGCTAGCTATCAGGTGTGGCAATGTGCGAGCATTCTTTAAATATGGAAGAAATAAAAAAAGAAAATTACAGAATTGACTTGACATAGACCACCTCTTTTAACCTGTACCTATGGATTGTTCATATTTTATCCAAATTATCATTTATAATCAGAAGAGAAGGGAGGAATTGTAGCTCATAACTCCATCCCCATTTTAGAATCTTTATTTAATATATGTAAATATTTGGTGTATACAGAAAGCATGTGATGGCGATAAATGCGCTGGGTACGGGACATGTATGGAATTATCCCATATTAATCTTAGGTTGTATGTACAAACAAGTATATCTTCTTACGCTTTCTACTGAATCAACAGACGAAAGATCTAACTAAAACCCTCTGGTCTTGTTGTACTTGAAGAACTGATGCAACATTCTATGAAGTTCGCCGTAATTATCGGTTGAAGCTAAACGGGCCTTTATCCATTGAGGAAGCTTTGTGGTTGGATGAGAGAAGCTTCTTTTCGAGGGATCGGATGTGTTTGCGTACCGAGAGTCTACCAGCAAAATTGCAGCATAGTCGTTAACATGCCGAATCGCTCTGCCTGAAACACGAAATGAAATGAAACAATGTGCAGTAAATTCACTGTTTATGGCGAGTCAAAATGAAATGAGCAAACAAGAATGTAACTTTATATGATATTGGAGAAAACGCAGAGAATTCAATGTCCCAAAAATCAATGCAGTTTATTTTATAGTGTACCTGTTGTCCATGACTCCATACCCAAGATAACGGCATGGCAGACTATGAGGTCAATCCAGATTTTTAAAATTAAACCAAGAAATTAGTTTCCATTATAAACTAGCCTAAGATATTTGCCCAGTTAGATATCTTAATGTGAAACATTGAACAGCGTAATGAGAGATTTCCAAGGTGGTTATCACTCACCTATCGACTGATTCACAGCTTTCATGCAAAGATTCTCGTAGTAGTCTCTTCCTCTGTGCTTACAACTTCTGAGGATGTCGATCCCGGACTTAGCATCTCCACCGCTGATCTCATCGTGGAGCGAAAGATGAGAAGTTTTTGTGGAAAGTGGATGTCCTAATCCTTCTATGAACTTGACCCTCTCCATCAACTCGATATCGGAGGGGCTAGGATAGGGCAGTCCAACCATGACAACACATCGGCCCATGCCATCGCTCAAGTTTATCCCTTCCGATATCTTACCGCCAACTATAGCCAGCAGTGTTGCACCTGTGATAGCTGGATTCTCTTTGAGATTCCCGGCTGAAAGCATGTCGATTGTTTCCTTGTATTCCCTGAGAACAGCTTCCACGTCCGTATTTTTCCTGGGCTCTCGGAATATGCGCTTCTTCTTCGTGATCCTTTCAACGATCCCTGACTCCTTCCAGGCGTTGTAAACCTGCTCTTCATAGTCGAATGAGGAAAAGAACACAACGATTCCTTCGGGAATTACAGTCGTCAAATTGCAGATCAGCCGTCCGAGCTCCTGTATCTGCAGCACGAGATTGATTAACCTATGAAAGTCTCTCGAGTCGGCTTGGACTATGTACGAAATAAAGAACGAGATGATCCTATCAACAAGAAATTCGCAAACCATTTCGGTTGAGCTTCTGGAATTATAGCTGAAATCGAAAGGGTGACCAGAAGGCCCCCGAGAAACTGAAACTGGAAAAATGCTCTCTGGAGAGACAATGTGACTGCACGAGAAGAACGACAGCTGGCTCGGAGACAACCATGGGAAGAGCCGTTCTCGTGTCTCCTCTATTGGTTGAAGAGTCCCTCCGGCCAAAATCACAGCATGTGCTTCACCTACAATCTAGATAATCTCCGTTTGATAAAAATTAATGCTTTAGTATTTACAAAAAAGAAAATATCAAGGAAAATGTTTAGCAAACCTCGGAGAAAATATTTGTTCCTGTCAGCATGACATATTTCAGGTATACTCCCTGTTGTTCCCTTGACCTTGATATGATAACCCGTCCATCACCATCCTTGTTAGTCAAGGACTTCAACATATCAACTAAAGCACGGAAACTGGACAAAGTGCTTCCTTCATCACTGTATTCTGAATTACCTTTCGGTGTTGATGCTTTTTGCAAGCTACTTAATCTATCTCCATATCCACTAACCTGGGAAGACGAGTTCATGAAAACCTCAAAATAAAAAACAATGAATGAAATAAGTGGGCAAGAAAATTCACCTTGTGCATAATGTTGCTTTCCTTTACATATTGAAGCAATTTGATCAAGTTTATGTTGTCTATGTTTAAAGAAAATAAAAAATCGTTGATGGCCATTGTAGAATTTGAAGCAGAGCTTGCTCTAGATGTCTTCCCTGAATCTCGGAACGGGTCCGTGCAGCTAACATTCTGCTCAATGCACAGAGCTTGCAGAAAAGCTCTACAGAAAACCATAAGCGTTTGGATATATCTCCGATTTCCTGGTCCCAAAAGATTGCGAAATCTTTCAAAGTACTTCTCAATATGGTGCTTCACGTCTTCCAGCTGAAACAAGCCATAACACATTGTATTATTCAATTAAGAGATGTATTCAAAAATCAATAAAGCAAACAGTATCAGCATGTAAACGAGTCAATTGGTGCTAGGTTTTAAACTTGGTAAACCTTAATAAATTCTCTGCAAATGAAGGCTGTTAATTAAGTGGGTTAATACTTAAACTCACTTCTCGACAAGGTTCAAACAATCTGAATAAGGATTTAACAGCTAGCTTATAAATTTTGGCAGACTCCTAAAACATATAAAAATAGCTGGACTTACTTGAGCCAAGGTGATTTTAGAGTTATACATATCGAGAAGAGAGTCCGCTAAATTGTGAGCCTCGTCGATGATGACAACATTATTTTTCAAATTCAGGCCAAGCGATTCACGAGACGACTTGGACAAAAGAGATTGATACGGTAGTACAATAAGATCTGCTCCAGGAACCATGCTTCGAGAGCCATAATATGGACACGTTTTTAGGGTTCTGCCGAGGTGAACAAGATCTTCAATGTCCATTGCACCTTGTTGAGATATCTCAGTTCTAAATTGTTTTTGCAGTTTATATTTTCCGAGCATTGGGCAACCAGATGAAGCCTTGGCCCTGCGCACTCTTCCCTCTGCCGCCAAGTTCTGAAATCAATTGTGCATCAGTGATGAGAAAAGTCCTCTCGGTCAATGAAAGAGGAACAAAAGCACATTTAATCAATCAGTCTAGACTAATGATGTTTTTGGAATGGTAATAAACATGGAGATCAACTAGTCTTTTCATATTTGAGACTTTAAGTGAACAGAAGACACGGCTGTTAGTCTTTGACATACATAACGGAAACAAAATGATTTGTTCAAGAAGAATAAATGAGCCACTGATGATGTAGCTTCACAAATTTTCTTCCTATGGTTTACTAGCCGTTTATATTGCTTATAGCCCTTCTTCTTAAACTCTCACTTCAGGGAACTGGAAATTTAACTTCCGTTATTGAAATAACAGGTGATCTTTTCGAAATTACTCACTCTGACCGAATGGTTCTTCAGTAGCTTTAGAAGCTTTCTTGCAAGATTGAGATAAGTTGTCTTCTTCAATCTCAAAAGCTCATTGATATAACGCCGAGAAAATATTCGCTTTAAGGAAGGTGATTGAATAGCTAGGGAAGTAAATACTCAGCTACCTTGATCTTGGAGACTTTGTCGTGTTTCTTCTTTTGAAGTTCCGAGCACTGTTCGTTAATGCGATTGGCACTTCCAAGCTTCAGCACCTCTGAAATAAATAACCCTGAACAATTACTAAATACGAACTTCAGTGAACAGATTTGATTGAAGAATGAAATACCTTCATTAATGCAAAAATTCTTCCTAGAGCCCAGGCAAACAGCGTTTATTTCATTAGCATACACCGTCTTCCTCAACTCTTTCACGAATTGTGAGAGCTGTGAATGCGTTCGACTGCAGAAAAATATCTTCAATGTATCCTCTTCCTCCTCATTAGAACAATCACCGTCTTCATTTTCATCACTAGACGAACAAACAGAAACCCCACAAGCCCTCTTATTAGTTTTCCTATTTCCTGAATCTCCTTCATCTTCACTATGATATTCTTCCAACAAAAAATCTTCTTCATTTGATCCCGCTCTCTCGTTTGACACATCTTCTCCGCCTATCTTACAGCAAGAGCCTTTCTCAGAGTCCTTGCTCAATGGATTATTGCATAAACTCCCAGGTTTCTTCCCCGCATTGTTTTTCCATGTCCCTATCCCAAAATTATTCCTCTTTACCTTCCTTTCCGGGCTTCGAGTATCATTTTTCGTGACGAAGTTTCGCATCCAATCGGGCTCGTCATCCGAGCCATTTTCACCAGCTCTTGCTCTGTCACAATCAGGTTCAACCCTTTCCTCAGATTCTTTTTTCTCTCTCCTGTCGATCAACCACTGCAATGTGCTACAGATTATGCTCAGCGTTTTCCCAGTTCCTATCCAACCAAAGCTTTCAGCTTAACCTCCTCATACGTGATATTTAAAATCGATAATAAATCCAGAAACAAATGACTGGTAGCCAGGGAAAATAATGCATGTAATAAGCGTTTTATTGCGTAAATTAATTTAACTGACAGTCCAATCACAAGACCCAAGCCATAACCCATAGTATTAATTTCAATTATTTGGGAAAGTTTGAGACGAACCAATTGACTTGGCTCAAATTAAGAAGGGGAAACGGAACTTGAAACAAAGATATGTAACACTCAAGGGAATTTAAAGTCGAAAAAATAGGGGGTGTACCGGTGGGGCTTTCGAGCATCGAGACACCGCCATTGTTGAGAGAGGTGTAGAGAGCGTTCATGAAATCGACCTGTATAGAGTAGGGTTTGTAAGGAAACCCTTCAAACTTCGGCATGTTCACTTTACTCTCCTTTTCTCTCTCTTGATTCTCTTTTCCTTTCTTCTACTTTATGATGAATTCTGATATTTATATTTTTACCGGGAAAACAACCTTAGAATGCATTCCCGCGCGTTCTATCTTTGACTTTGTCGTTTGTTTGTGTTAAGTGTATGCTGCGAATGGGTAAGTATGAAACTGCTGAAATTGCAACTGTCGATAAGGTAATATAGAAACAAAAATTACTCTAAATATCAAAATGAAACATTAATTAATATCGTTGTTTGTTTAGTAAATAGTCATTTATTGTGACGTGTCTGCTAATAATTAGTGTTAATGAGTTATATTTTTAGTTAATATATACATATTTATTTTTATTAATGACTATTAATCAATTTTTTTCAAAACGTTTGGTTATATAGCAATTAATAAGTTTCAAATGACTATATTGCTACTTATCCAGATAGAAATTGCAATGCCGATGAAAATTGTAACGGAGTTTTTATGAAAATTTTGAAAAAGAAATTGGACAAAAATTCTTGGAAAATAGTATAATAAAAATGGTTTTATTAACAAATCACTCGTGGCTAATACTTGAGTAGGGTATTCATTGATATTGGTTAATTCTTTCATGTTTTTATTTTTCGTTATAATTAAGTATTTATTTGTAAAAAATTATGTCTATAATAACGAAAAATCGATGCTCTAAATATTATAAAAAACACATTTTGTTATGTGTTTAATGAAGTAAATATAAAGATATACACTTGACTGTATTAAAAAAGTCTCATATTAGTTGATGAATTGTGGTAGTATAGTATTTATATAGTAACCTTTTAAGGTTTCCTTAAGAGGATAAACATGTGTAAGAGAAGAAAGTCGGGCGAGGCTCGGGGTCGAATCTTGGATCTTAATAATTTGGACTCTTTATCGCCTTTCGAGATTGGACTTGTGATAATTTTTACCATATTATTACAAATTTCATTTTCAAAAGACTTTAATTACACAAATAACATTTAGATGATCTTATGAATCTAATGGGTAACCGTGGAGGCATACAAAAGATCATATGAATGTTTTGATAGCCAAAGTTAAGTGCATTAAAATGTATTAAGGCTGTTCGTTTTGATGGATGAAGTTAAGTGACATTAAGGTCATTTAAATGCACTAAAATTCAATATTTTTAAAATCAAAGTTTAGACTATAAATAGAGATCCATTTGGTGGTTGTTTAGTCATTAGTTTGGTTTGCTGGAGAGATCCATTTGGTATACGACTATTTACGACGTTGTTGTATTTTGGAAAACTTATCGTTCATTTAGTTCAATATCCGTAAGAGGGTGATATAAATTTCAAGGAAACCGTCGAATGATCTTTAATGTTTTCCTTTCTTGTTTTTGTATTTCGGTTTATGGTTTTGTGCTTCTCTTTCCAATATGTTTATATTTTCTTAAATTATCAATATCATTTGTTACAATATTTTTAAGAAAAATTGCGGTTGTCAATGACAACTGTGATAATATACAAAAATTTTACAACTAAAATAATATTGATAAATTTTAAACATAAAACATAAATAATACACATATAAATAATGTTCAAATTCAAATACATGTAGACATAAATAGTTATAGAATAAAACATGAATAATTTTTTATATATTTTTCATAAAGCTTATATATATATAATATTAAATTAAAAAGTAAAATAAAATTCATATATCTTTTATCAAAAAAATATATTTAGTAACATGATTGTTTCATTTATTTGGGCCCAAATATATAAAATGGTTTATAAAAATAAAAAAATTGCTTCAACTAACCAAAACAAACATGGTTATTGCAATATAGCCGAATGTTTGTTACCTTTAAATAAATAACCTTAATTGATGAGGTGTCCATTTATTAGTTTTTTTTTATTGACTAATATGACCCTTCTAAGAGAGAAATTTTTAACCATTTTTTTCGAATTTAAAAAAATTGAATCAAAAACTGCTTAAGCGGTTTTTAATTAATTTCTGTTTTTACATACCTAATTCGTTTATTCTATTAGCCAACAAATTTTTATTGTTCTGCAACTAACATCCATGTTCTCTCTGGCCATATAATTTCAATTTATATTAGTGTATTTTCTCTGTTGCATGTCTCTATTTCGGTAACTTTATTTTACATACACCAACATCCGGTGATTCGCTAATTTTTGTGACTCTAATGACGAAGTGCTATGGATTGATTTTTTGGTTTGATGGTTTTGTATTTGAGAGATAAATTCAGAACTCGTTCAAAGCTTTAATGGTGGTTTTGATTTATGTTTATGGGTAAAGTAGCCGGCCTTTCGATTTACTAGATCTTTAATAACTTATTGTATATATTATCCCGAGTTTTTAAGTGTAGTGGTGTGACATGTAATTATATTCCCGCTCATTTCTTTAGTAACTGCATAGTCGAAGTTTTTAATTTTTAATTTTTATTACATTGCCGCTCAAATTTGGGGCATTTGTGTCTTTTCATAGTTGTTTATATTCGGTTATGGCTATAAACCAAAATTTGTTAAACGTTTGACTTTTTTGCAATTTTTAAGTTTGAGAGTGATGTATAACTACTTTGCCCATATATTTGTGACTCATTGAACTCCAAATATGTTATTCTATTTTATCCTTATTTATTGTCGGTTGTTCATGGATGTATATTCTGCATCATTCTATCCCTATTTATATCTTATGAACGTAAATTTATACTCAGCGGTTATTTTGTTCTTGGATACAACTTTGAAATTCAAATCTCTTTTATTTTGTCCTCGTTCATCGGTTGTTATGTTTGTGTTTTGCAGGGTGTCTTCCAATCTGGTTTCTATTTTATTATGATCTTGTACTTATTAAGATAGCTAGTATTGGCATCGATGCTTTTTTCTTTATAAAACAGCTTTTTGCTGCTTGTGTATTTGGAATCATATTAACACAACGAGTATTTGCATTTACTTTTTCTCCATTCATCGTTCTTGAACATTCTTTTTTGATTTTTTTCTATGAATCGGAAGTTTTATTTTTGTCTATGAATGATATGGGATTTCCAGCTTGAATGTGGAAGACGTAGCGTGTGGCAATGATTCTGTTCAATAATGGGATTTTTGGTGTTAGCATTATTTTCTATATTTTTCCTCTCTATATATACATCAGTGTAGAAATAGCCATGAATATTACATTTACTTTTTAGAGGTTAATTATAAAGAGAAATTGTCCAAAATACTTTTATTATTAGTTGGTTTTCTCAAAATACACTAAAATTAATTTTTTTCCCAAATGCCAGTACAAAAGGTCAAATACCCCTAAAATATTTTTTTTACGTTTTACTTCATATTTATAATAACTGGTTATTATCTATTTTTTAAAACAAAAAATTAAACTAAAAAGATTAAAAACTATTTCACCACTAAAACTTTTAATTTTTTTAATTTTTTTTACCGATAGTGTAGTGTAGGGTATTTGTGTAAGTTTTATATTTTTAAAGGACAAATGGTCTTTTCAAGTAAAAAACACTTAAACTTTGGGAAAAAAGATGAATTTGGTGTATTATGGGAAAACGAGAAAAAAAGTGGTACTTTGAACTATTTCTCAATTATAAATTACTCTATCGTGATTATAATAATTATGTTTTGGTAAGCTTAGGCCATCTCCAACCGATCGCTTAATTTTCCACTCTATTTTTCAATGAACACTAAATTATCTCCAATCGAATTCTATTTTTCACTCTATTTCTCACTCTATTGTTATTCTCTTTTATATTGTATTTACACACATACCCTTATATTTATTTGCCAATTCCTAATTAGATCATCTTAATCAAATTATTAAAAACAACTCACATAATAAAATAAAAATTACAGCACAACACGAATAAAATAAAAATACAATACAAACACAAATAAAAGAAAATTACAACACAACACAAAACAATTAAAATAAATGCAAATACAATTATGCATTGGAATGACTATACTCTTCCCACATGTGTTCAATCAATGCATTCCGAAGTGCGACATGTGCATCTCTGTCTCTTATTTGTCTATAACGAGTTACAAATTGTTCGAATTGCGTCTCGCCTTCGACCACCATTTCGACTTCCACAAGTGGCGTTTCTCTCGCGACTTCAATTGGAGCACTAAGATCACGTTCATCCTCTATTATCATGTTATGCATAATTATACATGCAGACATTATATCTGTTAACACCTCTTTTCTCCAAAATCTTCTAGGACCTGCAACAATTGCAAGTCATGATTGGAGAACTCCGAAGGCACGTTCTACATATTTTCTACAGGCTTCTTCCTTCATTGCAAAATGTTTCATTTTCGGTCCACGAGGCTCTCGGATAGTTTGCACAACAGTTGACCATTTTGGATATATACTTTCAGCCAAATAATAACTCATATTATACTATTTTCCTTGTATGACATAATGAGCTGGAGGAGCGATACCTTGGGTGAGATTGGAAAATAAGTGGGAGGCTAACACATTAATATCATTGTTGCTTCCTGGCATTCCAAAATAAACATGTCATATCCAAAGATCATAATCCGCTACTACTTCTAAGATAATAGTACGTTTTCCACTACGGCCTATGTATTGTCCGGCCCATCCGATAAGACAATTTTTTTTTCTTCCAATGCGTACAATCTAAACTTTCCAACATTCCTGGAAAACCACGTTGCTGACCAACATGTAGAAGTCTAGCAACATCATTTGAGTTTGGTGATCTTAAATATTGCTCAGAAAAATACCTCTACTATTGCCCGACAAAACTTCTTCATGCTTTCAACCGTCATTGACTCTCCTATTTTGATGTACTCGTCTGTGGCATCTGCGGGAACACCGTATGCCAACATCCAAAATGCAGCTGTAATCTTTTGAAGGGCCGATAAACCAAGTTTTCTAGCCTGATCCACCCGTTGCTCGAAGTAGTTGTCATGATCTTGAACAACATCCTTTATGCGTAGGAATAATGAGCGAGACATTCGATATCTCTGACGGAACATGGCTTCATCATACATCGGGGATTCTGAAAAGTAATAATTGAATAGCCGACGGTCTGCACTCACTCGATCACGGTTGATGAAAGCACGTCCTGCTCCCACGCCTACTTGGTTGGAATGTTGACGTATAAGCTCAGCGATCAGAATATTGTTTTTGATGATAGCACGAATTATGGCCTCATCCTCTTCATCCAAACTAATAATTAAGTCGTCTTCCGAGCTTGAAGATGATGAAGACGAGTTAGTATTCATTTTGGAGATACAACGAGAGAGTGTCTATGAAATTTAGAATGAAATTGGTATTCATAGGAAAAGGGTTATTGATAAACGTGAGATCTTGTAAGTGAAGTGTCAAATCGCGTAAGCCGAGTTGATAAACATGAGAATCTTGTAAGTGAATTGTCAAATCGCGTCAGTCGAGCTGATAAACGTGAGAATCTTGTTTGAATTTTCAAATCGCGTCAGTCGAGTTGATAAACGTGAGAATCTTGTAAGTGAATTTTCAAATCGCGTCAGTCGAGTTGATAAACGTGAGAATCTTGTAAGTGAATTTCAAATCGCGTCAGTCGAGTTGATAAACGTGAGAATCTTGTAAGTGAATTTTCAAATCGCGTCAGTCGAGTTGATAAACGTGAGAATCTTGTAAGTGAATTTTCAAATCGCGTCAGTCAAGTTGATAAACGTGAGAATCTTGTAAGTGAATTGTCAAATCGCGTCAGATTGAGTTGATAAACGTGAAAATTTGGCTATAAATATTGCATTCACAAGTTCTAACTTCACCACATCTCCCACCTTATTAAAAAAATATGTCGAGAGCTTCTAATTACTCTCGAGATGAAGACAAACTCCTTTGTCAGGTTTACATTGACATTTCTCAAGACTCAATCATCGGTGTATACCAATCATCTGATCATTTTTGGACTCGTGTTGCAGTTGTTTACAACAACGGCAAAAGTTCGGTTTCAAAGACGCGTTCAACGAGATCCATACAATGCCGAATTCAAGTGATTGAAAAAGCTACAACGAAGATGCATGCATGCATTCGACAAATTGAGAATAGACACCCAAGCGGTGCTTCAACTAAAGAAATTGTCAGTACTAGAATTTATTGTTTAATACAATTTTTTTTTTACTTATACATTGTATTTCAAATTTCAGATGGATCAAGCAAAAGTATTGCTCTCACAGGATGAAAATTTAAGAAATACTGGAAGTTTGATCATGTGTGGAACATTATTAAAGAATTTTGAAAATTTTCAAGATTGAGCCACAAGTGCAAGACAAACATCTCGAGGTTCATCTTGCCCACAAGAGTAAAAAAATTCCATTCAGGAATCTGCTAGACATCCATCTCCTCTCGAGCGGCTGATTGGGGTGAAGAAAACGAAATTAAAAACTAAATTGATGATGGACTATTGTCTCGAATAAGTGGCATTGGGGAAGGAAACAAAGAACTTCTTAAGCAATTGAAGAAGACAAGTGCAATGAGGCAACGCCACTTAGAACTGAAAGAAATTAAGTAAGAAAATAAAATATTGTTAAAGGATTTAAGTGCAATAACAGATCCACAAGTTCGTGCATACGTTCAAACCGAACAAGCAAAAATTATGCAAAAGAGGCTTGAACAACAACAATCCCATGCACCACCTCAGACTTTCGATTCTTATTCTCAATATTTTAGCGGTCTCGGGGGATCCGGAACCAATCTTCCAGAATTTTAGTTTATCTACTGGAATTTTATTTTGTTGTGTTCTGTGTTTTAATGTCTTTTTAGGTTCGTTATTAATTTTCTTCCAAGTTGCTAATGTTTGTATTCGTGTTTGGTATTAAGTTCTTAAACTCGTGTTTGGTATTTACTTTTTATGCAATGTGCAACCTTTCTTCATTTAAATTATATAAAATCCTAAATATTAATAATTTATAAAAGTTTTAAGGATAAATATTAAGCAATCATATAAAATTTGGGTCATTAAATAAATTATAAAAACTAAAGGATTAAAGAAAAACCAGATATACGGTGTGCGATAGAAATAACGTAACAATGTGCAACTAACTCCCTAAATGCTATTATAGTGTAAACTTTAAAGTTTCATTGAGGATGATAAATTGTATATTAGTTATTTTAAAGTTCTAACGAGGATAGTCTTATTAAGGTTAAATTTAGTTTTCCTTGGCTATATTTGGCATAACTTTATTTTTCAAAAATTGTTGTTTGAAAAAACGGTTATTTCTAAAATGAAATAAGTATTTAGTAAAAAAGTGTAAAATCATTATTGCTTTCAGCAAAAGTTGATTTACTGTTTAACAAAACATATATTTATATTTGTAAATAATAATAAGATATTTTGTGTACATAAAATATATATTTAAATGGGTGTTTATAGATTGCAAAAAATATATTTTAATTTTGATAATATCATAAAAGTTATTTGATAAAAATTTAAAGAGATAATTAAATTAAAATTTTAATATAAAAATAAAAAATGTAAAAGAGAGAAATAAAAACTAAAAACATAGTTGCACTGTAGTTTTAGTTTTTAATTAAAATTTTCAAAATTCACTTTCATTTGCTTGTTTGTAGTGGTGTACATTGAACTCATGACCTCCAGCTTAAAGTGGTGTGTTATTACCACTATATCATCTTAGTTACGACCACTTTTTATTTTTTAACGAACACTTAAATATGATTGAATTATTTTGAAAAAATTAAAACTAGTTTTAATATTTAACCAAACACTGCCATTGTTTGAGAAAATATTTTTGTTAAAAGCTAAAAAATAATTTTAAATTTTTTAACTATGTACTTTTAAAAATATTATCATGATCATGTTTAACGTAACTTTTACTTTTATTTAATATTTCTCTTTCATACGTTTAGCATAAATATTCAATGTTTGGTCATATTTACACTTAAATACTTAATGTTCAACGAGCTTCGGTCGACTCGTCTCTCTGAACAAGCTCATCCTTGGAAAGAACTCGCTCGGGATATGCTCGGGCCTGCAACTGGTCGACCTCAACGCGAACGAGTTGACGTGTTCTATCTCCGCCGAGCTCGGGAAGATCAAGGCTCTCGAGATCGCGCTTAATCTCACCTGCAACGCTCTCTCAAGTCCGATCCCACCTCAGATATCCGAGTTCGAAAAACTCTCAATCCTCGATATCTCGCACAACTTGTTCGAGAACAATTTGGGCCCTCTGACGGGCCTTGAGAACCTCGTGTCTCTCAATGTGTCCCACAACGAACTTCGCACGGAGATAATAGACCGGAAGAATCAATTCCGTTACTCCAGCTCGGTGCGGGGAATGAATATCTTGACGATTCGGAGGCGAGGAACATGGCTTCTTCCAAGGTTCTTCGCGAGCTTCGTTTCGCTGGTGTGACTGGCATGAGCTCCGAGGGCTTTGGTTTGACTGCCTTTTCTTGTCCAAGTACAATGTTTCGGTGTAACGACGAATCCGCGGTTAAGATTTGCTCCAAAAACGTCGAAACTCAAAGCGAGGCCACGAAGATCACACCGAAGAAAAAGAAAAATTCGATGAAGAGTTCGACTGGATATTTCAAGATGAACGAAGGGACTGAATCGGAGATTTTTAAGAGAAAAATGCTTTATGGACCAGAAGAGAACGGACCCAAGAGAAAAAGTGATAAGAAGAAGGGCGATCAAGCAAAGAGGTCGGTGAATGAAAGCCTTGAATGAGCTTTGGGAATAAGTTATGAGAAAACGACAATAACATTCAGTAAATGGCCACGAAAAAAAAGAAACAATGTTGGAGCAATCTTTGTGGTACACGTGGCAACCTGTTATTTTTAATAGCGATCTTTTGTTAGGTGGTAAACAAACACGACTTTGTGTATTTTACCCACCGTTTTTAAACATTAAGTATTTATGTGTAAATTTGATAAAAACATTGGGTATTTATACCGCCATTAACTCTTTTTCTTATATTGGTTATTAATTCTAATCGTCCTCTCGTGCTACAATCAAATAAAAATTTATAATGTATTTTGAAATTTGTAAATACCCCTACAAATATATTTTTATAGATCTAAATATCTAATTATTATTTACAAGAGAATTTCTTTAAATATATGAAAAGAGGTCTACCTTAAACTAATTTTTTATTTAAGGTTCAATGTACCTCCTTTCTTCTCACGGTATATTATATGAAAAGAGATCTACCTTCAATATTATTGTTTGCCATACAAAATATATGAAAAGAGATCTACCTTAAATTAATTTTTTTTAAAGTTCAATGTACCTCCTTTCTTCTCACGGTATATTAAAAGAAAAAAATAAAAAATTATTGTTTTGGACAGAGAAAACGGGAGGGAAGATATACAATTTTTTTTTAATAAACCGGGCGAAAAAAAGGAAGTGGGCCGAAATTGTTAAAAAAAGATATTTCAAAGGTAAATCATCTTTTTCGACTATTTTTTAGTGGCAAACTATAAAAAAAATAGTTGTGGAGGTAGCGTTTTGAACAATTTCTCTATAAAAGTATAAATACATATTTTACCAAATAATAAATTAGTTTTTGCTAACACCAAATTTTTAAAATTTAGTCGAACTAAATCTAAATTCACGTATTTAAAAACCAAGCCAAACGAAGCCCATATTCTCCCACAAACTGGCCAGTGGCGGAACTACAGGCTCAGAAGTGTTGATGAAATGGTGATCGGATGTGGGTATACAAAGAACAGTCTTTTGAAGCTTATAAATAAAACTTCATATGTAGTTTCATAATGAACTCACCTAGACTTACAACCCCTAAACATTTGTCTTAACGAGTAAATTCACAACCAAGATATGTATAGTCCATGGTAACAAAAGAATTCTAAACATGTAACTTCTCCTATCAATATACAGTAAATACTTGCATTTATCTTGCGGCTTGCTCACAAAATCACCTCAAAGTTTCTCAAATTGAAAACTAGTAATAAAACTCGGCCCTATGAATAAAATAATTTTTTAATAAAGGCGACGTTCAAAGATTTTAAAAAAAAATCAATCTGACAACAGAATCGTGTAGTCAGGCTATGTACCATGGCATGAATAGATCAACTACAAAACTACTCCTCCAGCTGAGTGTTGGAAACAATTGAGGTGTGTAGAGAAGCTTAGCTTGATTTAAACTCACCGAATTTATACTTTTCATCATGCAGCTGCTTGAATATGTAATCCATTTCCGGGAACGTGGACAATAGCAAAAGTTCAAGAAGATCATAAGCCAGTTGCTTTACACAAGCAGAAGACTGCACAACGGAACCGATCTTGTTCATTCAAAAGTTCAAAGTGAAGTAGTTAAAAAAAATTAGTGAAGGGTTAAGTTCCATATTTAGGTAGGCCATCTGCTGCAATATGAACTTGGTACAAACTCCAAATAGAAAGACCCATGAAAAGGGAGTACATTACCAACTACCAGCAAGTCAAAATAATCTTCTAGCATTTGTGAAATGGCAGTTAACATCAGAAAGACTAGGGGAAACAAAAAAATGTCCTAAACAGGAGACGTACCTGAAGAAAAAAATAGAGATCCTTAGCACACTGTTCATATTCCCGACGACCAACGAGACCAACGATAGCTGCCGGTGCATTTTCTGCATCCAATGAAAGAAAAAAAGTGGTCCTTTATATCCAAGCAGTGTTAAACATAATGTTGCGCTCTCCTAAGGAGAAGGAAGAGTAATTAGGGACCTTAGAGTACCTATCATTAATTCGTATACAAACTTCGCACGCCGGTCTGCCTCTACTTGTTGCTCATCAACATCCATTTTCGGCGAAGGCACTCGTCCACTAGGGGAACTCGGTGATGAGTTCACAGGTGGCGGTGGTGGGTGTCTCTTTGGATGCTTGGTTAGGAATATTCCATCAGGCCAAAGTATCTGTGCAAATTACATAGCGGGCTAAGTGTTTAGAGGTAATACCAAAAAATAGTCAAGCTAAATGAGAGAACAATGCCGGCATCTTTTATGCAAAGATACCTGCTCAAGCCGATTGAACCCCGAAGCAACTACTGATCCTCTGCGTAAGAGCTGGATTTTCTCAATCAACCAATCATCAAAGGCATCACCCATTCCTAGTTGTAGGACTTGTTTAGCCACCCAAAATGCCTTTCGCCTGCCAAAAAGTAAATAATAAACACATCATGGTCTCTTAAAATACGATGGCCAGGTATACTTTGCAAGCATAAATGCAAGTACCTGATCCAACCTCCATCTTGAAGTTGGAAAATGCAATCCACTAAATCGAGTATGGGAACACTTAAATTTGGTGGTACCCACTGAAAAGAAGAATTGTATGTTACACAAATAGGTAGACCCAAATAGTTTAAAAAGCCTGAGGCGCATCAAGTTATGCATGATGCAGCAAACATTATGGGTTTGGCAAAGAGAATATTAGTAAGGGTCAGAACTTTTTTTATAAAATACCTCTGTAGGGAAGGTTGGCTCAGTCGCAGCATCATGAAGCAGCTCGGATGCCCCCTCTTGGGTACCTCTTCCTTTAGTAGTCTTTTCCAAGTTTCTCAAATATGAATCATTCTTTGTTCTAGTTTCAGAATCAGTGCCAGAATTGTCATATGGCGTTATAAATTCTTTGCCAGGATTTTTTGTTGGAGAATATGACATGGTCTTTTCATTCAATCTGAATCCATCTGCCACCGCATTATTTTTCACCTGTAACGCAGGCTCCCCATCTTCAATTCTTATATGTTCTCTCTCTTCCTTCAAGGGACCACCGTTGCTTACGATCCCTTTACTCTTGTCAGATGACTTGCCATCCAAATCAACTACAAAGTTTTAATGAAATAAAGAAACGTTCAATCGTCAGAATTATTGGGCGTAAGATATAAAAAACGTAAAATAACCTTTTAAGGCTTCGGTCACGACTCACCTGATAAAGTGTCAATGATGGAGAAGGAATTTGAGAAAAAATATGTCTGCATTAAATTTTATAAAAATGTTAAGATATTCGACCCTGCAACACCAAGATATACCTTTTGTATAGTGTATAATAAAGACACTATGAATATTCTGAACCTGAGAATCAACACTAAGAAAATCCCAAACTTCGATTGATCCAGAAACTGTTGGAAGTTGCATAAGCTTCTGGAGAAGAGCAACAGATAATAAGTCAATACAAGGTAATAGACGGGACGGTATAAACTCGAATTACAAATTATATATGCACGTAGCCATATATGTAACCAGTATAGCTTCCAGTCTAGTTTTTAATTTCTAATAAATTCACTACAAATCTTTTAGTATTTGGTAAAACAGTATATGAGATCAAGTGAAATTAAATAATAGAAAATACAAAGCAACTTTATAACTTTCTGCAATTTAAGAGTTAAATTAATATCTTTAATAATTTGTCAAGACTAAAATGTGTACTAGAAACAAGCTGTAATCAGTTATGCCTTAATTCATAATTTGCTTGTTAGAAAGTGGATATGACAGAAAGAGAGTATGCTTTAAAAACCCCTAATAGCTCTTGTATATGCACATATATATATATATATATATATATAAATATATTACTTCCAGTTATATATGCTATCAGTGTATCATGAAAATCTTGATAAATTTGTTTACATTTCTGGGAGACAAATAAACAAAAGTAACCTTTAAATAGTTATCTAGCAATATACACCGCTCTCGGATGACTGGTATGTCCAAGCCACTTGATAGGAAATGCTTGGGTGGCAAATGAAGATTATATTCTGAAAACATTTTGAGGCGGCGGTGTAATTCCTCAAAGTGCCGAAACCTATTAAAAGGGAGATAAAGCTTTTAGATTGACGGAATATGACAAAGATTGACTAAATAATCAGCGATCTGGAAATTCATCCGGATAAAGGAGAAAAATGGAGTTGATAGAATAGTGGATAGAAACCTTCGTTTAATTGACCAATTATGGCTGTTAACATCAGTTACAGATATGGAATACACAGCAAAAGTTCTCGAGCCACTCTTCACGATGTTTGCACCCAATACCTGTGCAAAATCATATAAGTTTGCAATTTACATATGATATACGATATATATTACTCATGCGATAAAGAGCTGAAGTAGATAACATAAAATAAATTATAGAATTCTAAGGGAGTACCTCACATCTCAGCTTATAGAATGAATCTACTGCCAATGAAGTTTTCAGGGAATTGACCACCAGACCTTGACTTTCTGCAGGTTCAGAAGAAGAAGCAGCCTGACCACTCTGTGCCCTACCCAAGCTCCCAGTATCAGAATCATCAGTAGAGTCATCATTGTTTGCAATGAGTTTTGACGAGCCAAGTATATCCTGCCCATCTCCAGACAAGAAGCTTGTTCTCTCGATCTCTTGCCAGACATTACCCCTGTTATTGCTTGATCTAGACCTCTTCCTACTAGGCGCTGTTTGTAGTCTTTGATAATGAGTATCCCCTTTTACAGCTTTTTTATCTCTACTGCCTACATGATTTTCAAGTGGATGATGTATCTGAGCAACTGTTGTGCTTCTATTATTCTTTCCATTCCAAACTTTAGTTCCCGGAGAATCAAGGCCCATGACACATTTGTCTTCTTCTGAAGTGTAAGAACTGCTACTTACTGAGCCTTTCTCATCTAAATTCAGAGGGTTATATTCATCATTTTTCTCGTATGATTCTATTAGTGAGACATTTGGTAATTTCTGAATGCCACGGCGGGATGAGTTATTCTTCGTATGCTCTGCATGTTTTTTTCCTAGTAAGTTTTCCCTCGGATTTGTTACTGCTTTCTTATCATTTTCTACCACAAGCTTTCCTTGTGAAGAACTTCGGGGAGCGTGCTCACATGGCCTAGCATCCTTATTTGTCGTTTTGTAGTCTCTTCCTTTCGTCCACATGTTCTCAAAATGCTCAGGAGCCAAGGCTTCTGTTTTCCTATGAGATATAACATCAAGCATGTCACCCCATTCTCCTCCAGAGCGATGCCGCTGAATACCTCTCTCATCATTAGTTTGATCCATGGGCAATGAATTCCAGGAACGAGTAGAATGTGTATTGATGGAAAGCAGTGGATCTTTCACATTCAATGCATCTCCCCCACTCTTTTTCTTTGACTGATCCTTTTTCAACTGCACAAGTTCAACTCCCGTAACAGAAGGATCTAAGAACCTAGTGAACTCTTCAGAAGCTAATTTTGCCTGCCTATCTGAATTCTGCTGAGCCGAGTCATGTGCTGCACTAACTGCACTAGCTGCTTGTTTAGATTTGGTCATGTTGATGAATACATTTTCAATTCTCTCGTTGATAAACCTGCACCAACAAGTTAAGTAGAGATCACAATACCATCAGAGGTAGCAGTGCTAAACATACACAAAAAAAATAGTATGAATACTTTGGGGTGGCTAAATTTAGGACGGGTCGCATTACTGCACACGCAAGAAGCTCTCTGGTAACATAACGAAAGAAAGAGCACTGTAGGTCTTCAGGCTTGAAGGTAAAAGAGATAAGACCTTCCATCAGATGTTGCAAAACCTAATTACAGAAAGCACATGTCATACTCGAGAAAATTTATTTAAAATATTCAGGGAAAGGTTCACATAATGAGGGGATAAAGATCAAATCATAGTCTAGGGGGAACAAACAACCTTGTGTTCAGCTTCGGGGGAAAATAAAGCAGGATGTAATTTATTCTCAGAAGCCATAACAAGCCGTAGTTCAGTGTCTCTTTGTTCTATTGTTAATACTCCTGCTTGTTTTTCAATCCTCACTTGGGCCACACGAAAAAGCTCCAAGTGAGAACATATAAGATTTATAAGATCCCTGCAAAATCCTACGCGTCTCAGCCACCATTTCCCACAACCATCCTATTCATGAATAAATAAATCAAAATTGGTGTCAAGCATGGGCAGAACTAAACCTTGTGAGAAGATCGATCAGATTTATATTCCTGGCGCGTGCTGAAAACTCCCCAAGAACACCATTCATGATGTACACCAATTCTTCCGGACCTTCCTTGTCGGGAGTTAAGCGGCCGTACCAGAGATCCGTCACCCACTCGGAGACTATATGTCTAGTGAACTGATCTATCGCACTCTCAGCCGCAGGAGAATTCACTTTCCTTCTCCACTCAGATTTGTCGATTACTTTCCGGCCGTCCACTGGTTTCTTTTGTAAAGGATTATTTGCCGAAGATGGTTTGCTATTATACGAGGCGGCTTTTCTCTTTGTCTCCAAATCCAGTGATACATAGCGAAGGATAATAATTAAGCAAGCAGCCGCAGGCAAGTTGAACCAGACAGAGGAGCTTGTCACTGTAATTCAAAACGACAATGGAAAAACATAAAAGATTCATCACTAATGTTATTACTCTGGTTTCTTTAAGCAGCATCACAACCCCTCCAAAAAAATTTCCAAGTAGCAACATTGAGTAGGTTCATTTAAAATCCCTCAATTAATATATGTAAAGCTCTCAAGCTACCAATACGAGTTCTCAAACCGAATACGGAAGATAGAACACGGCTGAGGATAAATGTACTAGCTCCAGATTAACTAGGCGAATCAGAAATCGCAATGAACACAAGCTTACAAGTTATATAACCGAAAAATTACTTTCTGATCAGATGACAAACACATAATAATATCAACCAGTTCATCAATGCAATCAGTACAAATTCCAAGAAAAGCTGAGCCAAAGAAAAGCAAAAGAATTAAGAGAAAAAACTCACAAGACATTATGTAAGACAAGCCAACAACACATATGCCGAGAAACACGATCCTCTTCTTGGCCTCCTCAGCCAGGTCTCGAATCGTCACGCGTTGGTTCTGCGAGCTCATATTTCTAAACGAGGTTACCAAAACCCTAAAATGTGAAATCGGAATCCGATTTTATCAGTTACAGACCAGTATCTTCGTCGGATCGTGGCGAAGATCGGAAGGAGCGGCAAACTCGAATCTTATAGAGGAATTCCATCCGAGAGAGAGAGCGCGATCGGAGGGAAGGATAATTGAAGGAGAGATCGAACGAGAGAGAGAGAGAGGGACGTTAGGTTTTGATGGACTGGCAATGAATCAGTTTGCGTTACGCATCGGGTGCAAAGGCTTATCGAGCTTTCTGTGTGTCACTTTCTCTCTTCTCTCCTCTCATCAGTGTTTGTATTGAATTCAACCGCCATGTCATTCAAGCTCTCTCTTTATATATCTCCATCTTTCCTTTTATTTATTTTATCACTCACTTTTACTTTTTGTTTGAAATTAATTTTTCATTAAAACGGATTTCCACCATGCAAGAATTATGGTTAGAGATCAGTACCTCGTTCAAATAAATAAAAATTCCTGAGAGGCGTATGACAGAGAAAACAAAAAGGCCAAAATATATTTATTTTTCTGAAATGTGGCACTCGATCAAGAACTGATTTGATTCTTTAAACTATAAAAAAAAAAAAAAAAAGAATTTACTTAAAATTAGCACGAACTCGGATTCTACACCTGTTGTCTATATTTATTGTGAAATAATCGCCTCGGGCCGAATTATGAGATGTGAAATCTTTCGAAGTCGTAAACGTGTCGATCTCAATCTTGCATGAGATAGTGCTTTTTTAGGATATCTTTTGCACTTCAAAAATGTAGTGTTGCGTAAAAAAAATAACTGCAGAATACGTTCGAAGTGTATTAATACACATTGAAATTCGAAAGTTGGCAAAAATATTATATGGAGAAATTTCGAAGGGAGAAAGATAAATCGGTTTGTGGTAGAACTTTGGAACTATTAATATTATTAAATAGATGTGTTAAATCATTATTTATTAAGTAAAATGTTATTAATAGGACATATTTTTTTACTGTAGATGATAAACTCTCGTATTCCATTAATAAGAACACTTAATCACACAGACAATTTATAATTGAAATATCTCTCGCAGTCTTTTCATTTATGAATTCAGGTTCGTTTATGTTAATTTGAATCTATTTTGTTTAATTTGAATAGAATTAAAATAGAGAGTAAAAATTCCAAACAATTCTTATCAAAGCAACTTAATTTAATTTTTCTGAAAAGTCAAACATGTTATGAATACCGCGATTCTCTATGTTTTTCTTTCATTTGTATTCTAGGATGAAATATCAATTTCTCTATTACATAATCTTTTATATTGATATGCATAATTATTTTTAATTTGCGATATCTACTGCTCCACGTTCCCACTTGTGACTACGTTAATAAAAAGAAATGACATGTAAAAATCATGTGCGATATATATAAATTGCTTTGTTACATATTATTTTGATTCAGTTTGTTCATTATATAAATTGTCATGTGATGTTAATATGCGGTATTGAGAATTTTAGATCGATTTTACAACCAGATTCATATGAACAATTTTACAGATCCAAACATGAAATATTAAATCGAAACGTTCAAGTAAGAAAACACACAAGATTTTTATCGTGCTTCGGCGTAAAATACACCTGCTGCACGTTGAGCTCCGACGGGAAACTCATTCACTAGATCTGGGGTTGGCGTTTCAAAACTAAAGTACGAACAAGAAAAATCCCGATCGAAGCAGTATTCATATTTATAACAATCACAAGCTAAAGTATAACTCTACACCGAGCAATCACTTATCTAAGTTATGACATAAACCTATTACAACATATCTCTACATCATCAACAAACAGAAACATCAATCGAACAAGTTCTACAAAACCCGAGAACTTCAGCCGAAAGAAAGAAAGAAGAAGAAGAAGAGATACAAGTGTTTCAAATAATTACTCAGCTAGGTCAACATGACCTTTTATATCAAAGGATATTACAACTTCATCGCAGCCGTCAATTTCTTAGGCAATCAATGGTCAATACTCGCTCGTATCAAAAACGACTTGTCGTTTTGTCACCTAAACGAATTAGCCAAAACCACCAGAAGGAATCGGGCCAGGATGATTCTCCGGTTGGGCTTGTGGCATTTAGGCCTCAGAATATTAACATGCGGCAATTTTAAATTATTATCAAAATGGATAAATGACCAACATTTGGTGTATTTATTGTAAAATGGTCAATGTTTGTTTAAACTATGGTTAATTACCTTATTGTTTACGTGACATAGTAATTAACAAAATGACTTTAAAGTTTTGTTTTTCTTCATTTCGGAAACTTTTGAAAAAATTGAGGCGAATTCGTCCTAAAATTTTCATAAAACTTTAACAGGTTCATTTACCATAAATATGTTAAACGTTTGTTATTTTGAAAACCCACTATATTTATAGGATATATTACTTAATAATCAAATTATTATTTTAGTCAAACCTGGCCTGCCGAGACGGGACGGGACCGGGAGGTCCGTCCAGGTACGCAAAAAACCGATACCAAAACTCCCGGTTTCAATCCCGGTACGGGATTGGGAGTCTCGTTTTATGATTACCGGGACCCGGACTCTCGGTTAGGTCACGGGTTTTATAAAAAAAAGAAAAAAAAAACCTTAGCCGCCGGATGCAAGATCCGACGGCCATTTAATTAATTACATGTAATTTTTTATATAATAAAATAGGGAGTTTTCTCCCTGCCCCCCATCTCGGTTCCTGACCGTTAACTATCAGGACCGGGAGTCCCGTTTTGTTTTATACCGAGAATTCACCGGGAGCGGTACTGGGAAGTACATGAGACTCCCAATAAGGCAAGTTTAATGGTAGTTCCTCCACCCACGTTTACGAAAAATTGTTTTTTAAATTGAAATTCAGTTTGTTGAATTTTATAATATATATTATTCGATCCAGTAAACCAATTTCAATATGGATGTGATTGGGACGAAACGAGTGAAAGAGATATTTTCAAGTATATGGAAGTGCAGGAAACGATGGAAGGTCAATGAGGTAATGTCGAGGCTATGGCAATTTATGTTCGAAGACAAAAGTGATCTGACGGGGGTCATGGGAGGTAGACCATGGAAGTTGAAGGGGTTTCAGCTGGTCCTCAGCAATGGCCACCGAATTTAACGATAGATGAACTGGACTTTTTGCAGTCCCTTTTTTGGGTAAGATTATGTGGACTACCACTATGCTATATCAATGTTTCTTCGGATAAAGTTTTAGCATCTGTGATAGGCACGTTTATTGAAATGTCAAATAGAAATGGAAACAACCTCAAAATGCGTATTCAAGTTCACATCGAAAAACCAATGTTTCTAGGTTTTTTCTTAGAAAGAGATCAGTTGAAGCCTCTTTGGATTGCTTGTAAATATGAAAACTTTGGAAAATTTTGCTTTAAATGTGGTTTGCTCGGACATGAATAAGATCGGTGCAAACAGAGGAGTTGGGCGATGGTGAAATCGAGTCATTCCTGAGAAGTAATGATGTTTGGTAAATGGACATATGATGAATGTGGGGTTGTTGGAATTGGTGCCCACAAAGGAGATATTAGACAATAAGATACTTTGTATTTGATTTTGCTGAGACATTAATAAAATTAAATATTCATTATGTATTCTTATGTTTGTGTTTATGTATGAATGCTACGCTCTGAAACTGTCATCAACGAAAGGGGTGCTAAGTACAGACTTGAAAAGATAGCCCCTTGTGACTAGTTTAAACATTTGTTCGCAATCTTAAGATCGATAGAGCAATCGAATCTAAATATTGATTGTTTGAATGAATCATGATATCTTATCTTGTGATATAGAGAGTTGTGACTTTGTGTTTCATTCTTGATATCTTATAGAAGATATTGAACAAGACCAGTGATACTTAGAAGCTCGAGGTAAAACTGTTTAATTAGTCGAAGCTTCAAGATCACATACGAGGGGTACTTTGATACTTACTTAAATCCTGAAGTGAATGCATAATTGATATGACACCTCATGACATTTGATTTGTCTTTGGACAATGGCTAAGTTATAATTGCATCTGACTCGACGGTTAGTATCATAACGTTGTCATGTTGGGTTATGTGATTCACAGATATGGAATTCATGTTGAAACAATGCTGAGGCATTAGTATCACACTATGCTTTATTATGAGAGTGTGCATGAATAAACCTGACCAGGTATTCATCGAATAAGAACATTCTTTGATTAAAACATGTGACATGTAAATACATCTCACTTTATGTTTTTCTCATTCACAAATAACAACGAAGTTAGTGAAATAATAACTCAGGGGTAAAACGGTAATCTTACATTCCTCTGAGTTACTGATACACATGAAGAGTAATATCGTAAAGTATTCCGTGTATCGTGTGAAGAATTATTTTGTCACATCAAACGAAAAATAAACGCATGTGAACTTAGAGAGTTTCAATATTAGTCCTTTAGTGGAATCGACTAATATTATGAATTAAAAAACGGAAAAAGTTTGTGAACTTTTGAGTCCGATCTTTATTCTAAAGCTTCGTTCATGTGGGTCCATAAGGTCTCAGTGACAGATTCTCGGATGAGATTAGTTGAACTAGAACAAGTGATTTTCTCATTGAAAATAAATTGTGATTTACACTAAGAAAATTATTTTCTGAGTAATTAAATAAATAATTGGTTATTTATTATTATATTTATTTAAATGAATCATATTATGTTATTATATTGATAATAATATAATTTAATGATTCGAATAAATAAAAGATGAAAATAAATATTTTATCGTTTCGTACTACTTTGAGAAGTATGAAAATAATTATTGATTTGTCATTAAATTAATGAGATGTTCTAAATTAATTAAATATTATTTTAGAAATAAATCAAATAAATTTTTGGAGAAAAATTAATGTTATACTCGGCCATGTTAGAGAATAGGGCTAAGGATTAATTTTAAATACTCATTAAAAGGTTTAATAGGGCTTAAGTTGACTAATGAGTTTGACGTTAGATGTCTGGAGGTTGACAAATAATATGATATGGACTGTTATAAGAGGTCAAAGGAGAAGCATGGATTGGGATCTATTCGGGGTTTATGGTCTGCCTTATATGCATGAGAAAAGGTGTTTATGGGAACAAATGGAAACAATCACAGACATGATGAAGAGGCCATGTATGTTAATGTGGGATCTTAACGTCATTCTCGATCAACATGATAAATGTGGGGATAGTCCGGTGACCTGGGCATGCGGCAAGCTATTGCAGGAATTTTTACAAACTTCGGGGGGCATCGAATTAAAGCCAAGATTGGGATATTTCACGTGATCAAATAGGAGGCGAGGATCAAATGGAATTAAGGAAAGACTTGATCGAGTTATCGCATCCTTTGATTGGATTTTGAGATATCTGCATATTGGATCACGTATCCTGCCAGCTATGGGATTGGATCACAACCTTATTATAATGGATTATTTCCAAGCAGAATTAATAGGCCGAAAGCCATTTCGATACTACAAGGCTTGGATGGATGACACCGAATGCAAAAGGGTGGTTGAAAAATGCTGGCAATCTACGCTACCACGAGGAATTGATGTGGACCTGCCAAGGAAGTGCAGGGAAGTGGTGGAAAATCTTCAAAAGTGGCAAGCCAAGGAATGGAGAAAAACTCAAGGGAAACGAAAACTTTTGGAAGAAGAGTTACTCCAGCTACAGAGTACAACGACTAATAATTACTGTGACATACGTGAAGAAGAAATCCGTAGTGAAATTCAACAATTTGACTCTAAAATGGAAAGTGTATGGAGGCAAAAATCAAGATAAGAATGGTTAAATTGTGGAGATAAGAATACAAAAAAATTTCACATGCCAACGATGATTAGACGAAAACGTAATTAGATTGGATGTTTGACGACAGAGGATGGACTTTGTCTCACTTCTCAGACTCAGATCGGTAATTTAGTTAATACAAAATTTTCGGAGCTATTCAAAGGTGCCGATCTACAATTTCCTGTGATCCTAGAAGGATTGGTTGCCCCAATGGTGTCTATGGAAGAGAACATCCTCATCGAGCTTCTTCCGACATATGATGAGATCAAAGATATTGTTTGGAGTATGCCAAGGTTAAAGGCTTCAGGGCCAGATGGTCTTTAGGGGGTCTTCTACGTCAAGTTCTGGGATATTGTGGGAAAATCCTTGTGTGATTTAGAGGTTTATTTTAAGGCAAGGAACTTTCACATGAGGCATGCTTTACACACGTGGTGCTAATTCCAAAAGTAGAAGCTGCAGAAGAGTCTGACAGTTTCAGACCAATCTCGCTATGCAACTTTAGTTTGAAGGTAATAACAAAAATTCTTACCAACAGACTTAGCAAGATCATGGACAAACTCATCTCTCCGTTTCAATTGGCGTTCATCCCGAGTAGATGGATTGCTGAAAATTCTGTAATGGCGAGAGAGATTATGGAGAAAGTTTAGAATGTCAAAGGAAAGCAAGGTTTAGTGGGTATCAAACTTCGGTTTTTCAGAAAAGGTTTGTAACCTAATTCAAGTTTGTGTATGCTCTACAAATTTGGTTGTTCTACTTAATGAAAGCCCCTTGAGTAAACTAAAGCTGGAAAGAGGTCTTCGGCAATGCGATCCAATGTCCCCCACGTTGTTCATATTGACTTCAGAAGTGTTGAGTCGATTCCTGGCACGAGAGGAGTCTAAGGGCTTGGTCAAGGGTATAAAGATCGGGAGACGGTCAGCGCCAATCTCACATCTTATGTTTGCAGACGATACAATTTTGTTTTGTAGAGCAGTCCCTTTTGAAACTAGGGTTATGTGGAGTTGCATTGAAAAATTTGCTCAGTGGTCAAGACAGTTGGTGAATAGGAAAAAATCGGGGTTAATATTTTCAAACAATTGCTTGCCTACAATCAGACAGGAGATAGCGCGGGATCTAGGATTATCCGAATGTGCTCGAGATATTTTCCATTTCGGGAATCCTTTGTTTTTTAGGAGGAAGAAGGGCAAACGTTTCAAATTCATAAAGGAAAAAGTATTGAATAGGGTGGAAGGTTGGATGGCTCGGACTTTATCGAATGCAGGTCGCACAACTCTGGACAGGTCAGTTATCCAATCAATTATTCTTACAGACCTATTGTCAAAGTTTGGACAAAATTAATCGAAAATTCTGGTGGAAAGGGACCGAGGAGGGAAACAAATTTATGACATCGATTGACTGGAATGAGATATGTAAACTGAAAAATATGTGGGGATTGGGCTTTCGAAAGTTTGAAGATATCAATGAGGCTTTGTTAGCTAAATTAGGGTGGAATATGGCAAAAAGATCTAACCAGGTTTGGGTTAAACAATTCGAGGATAAGTATTGCAATCAGCACAAATTCTTAGAGGCGTCTGCAAGACCTCGTCACTCTAAAATATGGAAGGATATTATCTCTACAGAAAAGGCGATAAAAGATAATACGTGCTACATTGTGGGGGTGGAAATGAGATTTTGATCTTTAACGACAACTGGATTCTTCCAACTCAGGCTAATGGCATATTAAGGCCAGTTGGGGTATTTAACGAGATTGTAAGCTCTTTGATGATGAAGAGGAACTGGGATACATGACAGATTCAAAACCCGTGCAGAGAGGAATGGATGGAGCCTATTATGAATACCAAAATTCGAACCAAGGGGCCATATATGGTCTGGAAACTCAATAACCATGGAGAGTTCTAGGTGAAATATTTTTTTCACTCAAAGCACACATCATCATCTATATATCATCCAATTTGGCAGAAGATTTTTGGAAACTAAAAATTCAGGAGAGGGTCGACTTTTTCTATGGAGAATATCCAAAAAATTGTGGGAGTATAAAATTGACCCAATTACGTTTGGACCTCCTCAAGCCCAAAACGGAAACCCGAAGCCCAAAACGAAGAAGCCTAAAGCCCGAAGCCCGAACCAAACCCAGTTAGCATCTTTCTCGCCCCAAGACTAGGACCGAAGACGAGATCAAGTGCCTCCTCAGTGTTCGACGAGCCACATGTCGAAATGCCCGAAGGCCCGTTCATTTCGGATCTCGATTGGTCAAGATTATAAATGAAGAGATGGACTGCGATAGGGGGAAAGGCATGAGCTGATTATTATTCTTAACTATTATCTTATTCCAAATATTTTGTACTCATTTTCGATCTCGCTGAAGGTCATCTCTGTCGAGCTCGATTTCTTCTTTCATTTACATTCGATCGAGCGTATTGCGTGCTTACAATTTTATATCAATAAAATTCGCTTATTTATTTTGAGTTCGCTATATTCCATTATTGGAAGTATTTTATATTATCAATACGACATTTTGTCGAGACCTTCCCTATTTATTATTTCACATAAAATCCATCAAATCGTAGTAAGTTATCATATTTTTTACTCCATGATTGTTGAGTCCGATTTCGACATCAACAAATTGGCGCCGTCTGTGGGAATCAGATCGACAAAATCAACTTCGACGGTAATATTCATATTTTCACTTCGATGTCTTCTCCTAGATCACTCGTCGAGATCCCAGAATCAAGCCATTCTCCAGGCGATCCTCGACAGATTCTATGAGAAATTCGAAGAAGCGAACAAGCATATACATGACCGGATTGATAAAATAATCTCGACGCCCGCATCCGTTCCCAGCTCTGGAAATGAAATCGGCGAAATGACCCGAAATGATTCGATACGCACCACGAGTGCGCACAGACCCGAAACGTTCCTCAAGGGACCCGCCTAGATTTCTCAGGAATCCAGATGGATCCCCGAACCGGACATGACACTTATCCAGTTTTCCAGCTCGGCGAATCTTCGCGAGAGGAAGCGACCAAACTGCCTCCCCCCCCCCCCCCGCGCGGAGGAAAGGCCACGTGAACTCTTTAGGCCCGATACCAACCGCTTCGCTTTGGAAGGAGACACAGACCCCCCGGTTCGAGGAAGCGGACAACAAAGCCACTTCGATCTGGGGAACGAGCCCGCACACATGATCGATCCTTCTCGGCATGAAAATGACCCGAAGTCCAACGAGTTCAGAAAATTCAAAGAGACCATGACCGCAGTAATCAAGGCCGTACGCTCCAAATTTCATAACGCAACGAGCTCGGCACCAAAGATCGCCCGGTTGGTGGCAGAAGCAAGTCGGACCCCATTCGCCAAGAATATCACCGACATCTTCATTGGAGACGATGGAAAGGTTTGGTTACCGAGGTACAACGGTACATTGAACCCAAAAGCATTCCTGATGTCATTTAGAATTGCAATGGGACGAGCCCAACTGAGGGATTGGGAACGTGACGCTGGATATTGTCAGCTCTTCGGAGAAAGTCTTTCAGGAGCCGCCTTGGAGTGGTTTTCGCGATTAGAAGTCGATTCGATCGATAGCTTTTTCGCCCTATCGGCCACATTCCTCAAACATTACTCGATGTTCGTGGACGACGAACTAACCATGGTTGACTTGTGGAGCATACAGCAGAAAAAATCCGAGCCCCTGAAAGACTTCATGGCCAGATTCAAAGAAGTACTGTCAAAAATATCAAATGTAGACGGAAACTCTGCCTTAACAGCCCTTAAAAACGGACCGTGGCACGAATCTCGCTTCCGCTTGGAGATGACCATCAACCGACCCCCCTCTATCGAGGACGCGCTTCATCGAGCTACAAATTTCGCGAGAGAGGAAGACGAGATAAGCTCGCTGTCAAAGAAATTCCCTCCGAGAAAAATCCAGCCGAACCAAGCGACTTCCTGGACCAAGCCAGGAACCAATTTCAGAAGAGGAACCGACGGAGAGCCGTCCATCCCACCTAAGAGACTCGACACGTCCCCAGGAGCTTGGAGCAGCCATCACCCTGGGTTCGCATTCGCCGTGGGGGACGAACCCAAGAGGCCCGGATTCCAAGGAAAGAAATGGACCCTAGATCCCAAGGCCTACTGCGAATTCCATAAAAGCAATGGTCACGCTACAATTAACTGCGAAACGATGAGAAAAGTTATCGCGGAAAAATACGCCAAAGGAGAACTAAAAGACCTCGACATGGGACCCCCCGGAGAGAAAGATCTTCGCCTCTCGCGGAAGGGGAAATCCTTCACCTAAGCGATCTCGCCCCGACGAAGACGAAGGAGAACAAGGTCCCGCACAAATTTCCGTGAAACATCGGGTAGATTTCATTACCGGAGGATCTAGGTATTGTAGCAACTCGATCAACTCCGTAAAGGCATATCAGCGACAATTACGCAGCTCGCCCGGCCATGGCCGACTGACAAGGGAGATCCAGATCACCTTTCTCGAAAGCGAAGCTTCCGAGATAGCGAACCCCCATGAAGACGCTCTGGTCGTAACAGTCGAAATCTCAAACTGCGAGGTAGCTCGGGTGCTAATTGACGGAGGAAGTTTGGTCGAACCTGATATTCAAGAGTACCTTGTCAAGAATGGGGATCGACAAATCAGAAATCGAGAGAGAATCGACCCACCTGAAGGGATTTAACAGCGTAACTACCCCATCTCTCGGGGGAATAAAACTACCTGTAAAGACCGAAGGGGTGAATAAGATGGTCGAATTCCAAGTTCTCGACTGCCTATCCCCTTATAACGCCATATTTGGTAGACCATGGATCCACGGGATGAAGGCAGTCCCATCTACCTATCATAAAAGAGTCTGATTCCCCACTTCGAACGGTGTGCGCGAGATCCGTGGGGACCAGGCCGCATCACGAAGTTGTTACCTCGTAGGCCATAAACTAAATACCAGAAAAGATTAACAATTAATGAACATCGAGCCGACCGGGAATGACTCGAGTTCCGCGCGACTCGAGGACCCAGAAGAGGACGAACCAGGGAACATTGAAACGACTGTACAAGTTCGACTCGATGGGATCGACGAAACCAAATGTGTAGGAATCGGTTCCTCACTCAAAGGAAAGACCCCACGCGACATGGTCAACTTCCTGAAGAAGAATAAATCCACATTCGCTTGGAAAACCGAGGACATGCCCGGCATCGACACGAACATAACGTCGCATCAGCTAAACGCCGACCCTAGCTTCAAGCCGGTAAAACAGAAAAGGAGAAAATTAGGCCCGAACTGCGCTAAAATCATCGAAAAGGAGGTTGAAAGGTTGTTAAAAGCCGGCTCCATCCGACCCGTACAATATCCCGACTGGTTAGCGAATACGGTCGTCGTAAAAAAAAACGGGAAATGGAGAGTATGCATCGATTTCACCGACCTAAATCGTGCATGCCCAAAAGATAGCTTCCCCATTCCACACATCGATCAACTCATAGAGACCATCGCCAGACACAAAATGTTATCCTTTATGGACGTCTTCTCAGGGTACAACCAAATCCTGATGCACCCTAACGACCAAGAAAAAATAGCATTCATAACGGACAAAGAAAAATACTGTTACAAGGTAATGCCATTCGGACTCAAAAACGCAGGAGCTACCTATCAACAACTTGTGAACGAAATGTTCGCCAAAAAGATAGGCAAAACCATGGAAGTATACGTAGAAGATATGTTAGTCAAATCAATGCAAGAAGAAGACCATGTATCCCACTTAGAGAAATGTTTCGAGATACTGACCAAGTACCAAATGAAACTCAACCCGTCGAAATGCCCTTTCGGAGTATCATCCGGGAAATTCCTCGGCTACTTATTGACCCAAAGAGGAATAGAAGCCAATCCCGACCAATTACGCGCACTGCGCAAAATTCCCTCACCACGGAACCGCAGAGAAATACAAAGATTAACGGGAAGAATCGCAGCACCTCAACCAATTCATCTCCCGTTCCACGGACAAATGTCTCCCGTTCTACAGGCTACTAAAAGCCAATAAGAACATAGAATGGGACCATAAATGCGAACATGCGTTCAAAGACCTAAAAGATTATCTGGGAACACCACTGGTTTTGGCGAAACTAGAGAACGGAGAAGCGCTATACTTGTATGTAGCAGTATCGCATGCCGCCGTGAGCGGAGTACTCGTCAGAGAAGACCGAGGTGATCAAAAACTGGTATTCTATGTGAGCAGAAGCCTTACAAACGCAGAAACAAGATACACCGCAATGGAGAAACTAGCATTAGCAGTCGTTTCCGCAGCACGAAAATTGAGACCGTATTTCCAAGCTCACCCAATAGTAGTAATGACCACGCAACCACTATGCAGTTTCCTCCATATCCCAAATCAATCGGGGAGGCTAACTAAATGGGCAGTCGAATTAAGTGAATACGACATAGAATATCGCACCAAAACTTGCGCGAAATCGCAAGTATTGATTGATTTCTTGATCGAACTGCCAAAAAACGACCCATCCACCACTTTGACGGAGGGAACATGGACACTCAAAGTAGACGGAGCATCTTCGAAATTAGGAGCAGGGGTAGGAATCCACATGACTTCGCCTCACGGAGAAGTTATCGAACAATCCTTCAGACTCGACTTCACAGCATCAAATAACGAAGCTGAGTACGAAGCCCTCATAGTAGGACTTCGATTGACCCAGGCCCTAGGCGCCAAGCGAGTGCACGCCTTCTGCGACTCTCAGCTTGTAGCCTGCCAATTCTCGGGGGAGTACGAAACTAGAGACGAACGAATGGGAGCCTACCTAAAAATAGTAAAAACCATAGTAGAGCAACTCGACGATTTCGAATTGACCCGGATCCCCAGAAGCGAGAATGCAACGGTAGACGCCCTGGCAGCCCTAGCCTCCACGTCGGACCCTGACTTGAAACGGGTCATACCAGTGGAGACTATTAAACAACCTTCCATAGACGTCACCCTAAAAACCATAACAACCATACATCAGGGGGACTGGAGAGACAAAATATTCAACTATATATCCGAAGGAACAACCCTGGCAGACAAACAAGCCAGGAGAAAACTCATCCGAAGAAGTTCAAGATTCACAATCATAGACGGAACACTATTCAAAAGAAGTTTCTCCGGACTGTACCTGAGATGCGTAGGAACGACCGAAACACACGCCATATTGACCGACATCCACGAAGGAGAATGTGGAAACCACGCCGGAGGAATAGCATTGGCCCTCAAAATCAAAAAGCAAGGCTACTTCTGGCAGTCAATGCTAAAAGACTGCGAGATTCACTCAAGAAATTGCGACCAATGTCAAAGACACGCCCCGAACATCAAAGTACCAGCCGAAGAGATCTCTTCGATTTCGGCCCCCTACCCATTCATGAAATGGTCGATGGATATAGTAGGACCGATGCCAACCGCACCCGGTGGATTACGGTTCCTACTATTCATGACAGACTACTTCTCGAAATGGGTAGAGGCAGGGGCCTTTGCCATGATCAAAGACGCCGATGTAGAAACCTTCATATGGCAGAACATCATATGTCGACACGGAGCCCCCCCGCGAAATAATAACAGATAGCGGACCCCAGTTTGTATCAATAAGACTCAAGACCTTCTGTTTCAGAAACAACGTCGAGCTAAAAATGTCGACCCCGAGATACCCCCAAGGCAACGGACACGCCGAAGAAACAAATAAAACAATCGTCAGCTCCATAAAGAAAAGACTGACCACCAAAAAGGGACGGTGGGCCGAAGAACTACCCGGGGTCCTCTGGGCAAATTGAACCAGCCCCCGACGCGCCACCGGAGAGACCCCTTTCTCGCTAGTCTACGGCATAGAAGCTGTCATCCCAATAGAACAAGAGATGCATACACTTCGCACCATGACATCAGACGAATTGGGAAACGATATGGCACTTCGAGATTCTCTCGACTTCATAGAAGAGAAAAGAGAAAAAGCCCTCGTACGACTCTCACGATACAGACAGACAGTCGCAAAATTCTACAAAAAAAAGGTAAACCCATGAAGCTTCCAACCGGGCGATCTAGTCCTCAGAAAAGTCTTTCAAAACACCACGGAGCTAAACGCGGGAAAGTTAGGCACCAACTGGAAAGGCCCTTACCGAGTAGTCAGGGCAGTTCACCCTGGAGTGTACGACCTGACTACTTTAGACGAGGTGCCCATCTTGAGATCATGGAACGTCATCAATTTGAAGAAATATCACCAATAGACGGATCGAACTCCGAACTACGTAGGACTTGATCCCGAAAAGGATACATAGGCAACTCTGCTTAAGAGGCACAATCCAAAAAAAAGGGGGGGATATGTATATACACACAGCAAATCGTCCAAAAGGTCTCGGCAAGTATCTTCACAATCGAGCTGAAATACTTACCATAATTTTAAATATCTCAAATCGTAGTAAGTTATTTAAATAGATCTCGGCAAGTATCTTCACAATCGAGCTGAAATACTTAGCATAATTTTAAATATCTCAAATCGAAGTGAGTTATTTAAATAGATCGCGGCAAGTATCTTCACAATCGAGCTGAAATACTTAGCATAATTTTAGATATCTCAAATGAGTTATTTAAATAGATCTCGGCAAGTATCTTCACAATCGAGATGAAATACTTAGCATAATTTTAAATATCTCAAATCGAAATGAGTTATTTAAATAGATCTCGACAAGTACCTTCACAATCGAGCTGAAATACTTAGTATAATTTTAAATATCTCAAATCGACGTGAGTTATTTAAATAGATCCCGACAAGTATCTTCATAATCGAGCTGAAATACTTAGCATAATTTTAAATATCTCAAATTAAAGTGAGTTATTTAAATAGATTTCGGTTAGTATCTTCATTGTCGAGCTGAAATAGTTAGCATAATTTTAGATATCTCAAATCGAAACGAGTTATTTAAATAAATTTCGGTAAGTATCTTCACAATCGAGCTGAAATACTTAGCATAATTTTAGATATCTCAAAACGAAATGAGTCATTTAAATAAATTTCAGCGAATATCTTCAAAATCGAGATGAAATACTTAACACAATTTTAGAAACCTCAAAGCGAAGCAAGTTATCAAAAAGGCTTCGAAAAATGACCTCATAAATAATCGAAAACATTCCATCAAAATCAGTAAAACCCCATAAGAAGTCATTTCAAACATTCGAAAGAAACAAAAATATAAAAACACAAAGCAAATCCAGCTCGACCAAATCAAATAGAAGATCCCATAACAAATTGTTCGAAAAGAAAAGGGGCAAGAACAAGCCCAAATAATAAAAGAAAGGATTCTTCACACCGACGTCCCCGCTTCATCGACCTCGGGGACTGGAGCCAACACCTCGCTCGAATGACCTTCCTCCAAAAATCGAGCAATCTCCTCGTCGGGGAGCTCTGAAGGCGACGCGTCAGGGTAAGGCGAAAACGGAACGTTGTCGATCACCGGGATATCGATGGAGGCAAATTGAGCATTGTACGCTTCAATATCGGCCTCAGTATCCTTAAGCTCATTCGACCAGTCCGGCATCTCGTCCCCCAGGATCTCCGAGATAAGCTCCTTGTTCCCCTTGCACTGTTCGAGCTTCCTCAGAACCACGATGGCCTTGTCCATCTTCTCTTTCTGAGCCCGATACTTGATAATATGCTCCCGGTAGCGGAGCGAGGTAGTCTTCTTTGCCGCATACACGGCCCGTTCCCTCTCGGACTTCGCCGTCCTCTGAACCTTCTCCAGTTCGGCCTTCATTTGATCTCGCTCCTGCTCGAGCTGGTAGTTCGCCTGATCAACCAGCTTAAGCCGGTCGGCCTTTGCCTCGTAGTTGGACTGAACCATGCTTAACTCTAGCACAAGATCCTTGTGAGCAGCCTTCCACTTAGTGACAAGTTACTCCTTCAGAAGAGGTAAGTTCTCGTGGGTGATCTATCGAATTAATCCGGCCGACTGATAGGCATCCTCGGCCAACATCACCTCGGAGTTGTAAACGAAGGTGTGATAGTACCTTTTGGGGGTCGATTGGTGAGATCGACCGGTACTTCTCGAAGAGGCAGCTCTTGCAGCCCCCGGTTCAGTAGAAGGAGTTCGGTTAGGCCGACGAACCTCCTTATCGGCCTCCTTCTCTTTCCCCTTTTTATTCTTCCTCCTCCTCTTCTTGCCTTCGTCGCCTGAAGAAGGGACTCCCTTGGGACGAACAGCCGCTTGCTTCCTCTTGCTAGGAATCGGATTAGTCCTTCCGACCTCATCAGCATCTTCTCCAGCGGTCTCGACAATAGTCGGCACAACAGGAGACACAACAGGATGCACAACAGTAGCCGGACTCTCTTCGATCTCGGAGTCGAGACTGACCACCGGGGCCGAGGGTTCGGCAGAAGTAGCTTGCTTCTTCTTCTTGCGACGAGCACTGCAAGCTGACACTTCAATGTCCATATCGACTGCAAGTACGCAAACATACATAAAAATACGATCCCAAGAACTAATAAAAACAAAAAGTTTGGCAAAATCGAACCCCACCTTCTTCGTCTTCATCCTCGGGAACGTCGAGAGAAGGCCAAAACCTCGATTCAGCGTATCGAGAATCTGTGAATTCTGACCACTTGACCCGACCTCGACGCAGTTGATCGATCCTCAGTCCAAATCGAATCCCAGCAGCAGGAGCTTTGATAATTCCTGTAATAAAAAATAAGAAGTTTTTATTAAATTTTTTTTTTTGAAATTCGAGACAAAAAAAATCCTTTAACAACAAAACCAAACGCACGCGCAGTCTCGGCCCATTTTTACCTAAAAGACCCGGCTCGATTTCCCATGGAAAATTCATTCACCGCTACGAAGAAATAGCAACGACCCCAGGCGAAATATTTCTTTGGAAGATCTTCGAGGACGACCCTTTGCGGATGTCGGGAATGGTAGAAACATCTAGGACGATGTTTAGAGTTCGCTCTCACGACACATAACCGAACCAAATCGAAAAGGTACAAATCGACATCTTGCTCTTTGGCGAGGAGAGCGAAACAGAGTACCATCCTAACAAAATTAGGACACATTTGAGGCACTGTAAAGCCTAGAGCGTCTGCGAAATCAAGAAGAAGAAGGTGGATCGGAAAGCGAAGACCACAAGATTGAAACCAGACTTCGTAGACGCAACAATAACCGTTTATAATGATATCGGCGGTCGTACTCAAAGTCCGTAAGAAAGCCCTAAAACTGGGAGAAATATCGTAGCGAAACCGGAAAGTTTCAAACTCCTCAGGAGTAATGGCCGTAGGACTCAACATATCCACGTTAGTGGATCGACCGATATCAGATGAACTCATATCGACACAAGGGAAGGAAACTAGAAACTTAATATTATCGAAATAAAGGACTCGAGCGAAACAAAAAAATATATTCTATTTTGAAGGGATATGTCGAACACAGGGTTTCGATTAAACGATAACAAGATCTAGAGAGAGAAAGTAGAGAGATGAAAGAAAATAAAATTTACCTTGTTACTTTGACGGAGAGCAGTATAAATAAACGACCACGACCCTTGAATTATTTATACCGCATGTACTTTAACAAAAGCGAGAAAATTCGCCTCAAAAGTAGCGAAAAGGAAAAACCGCTTTCGATCCTTCGACTTCGATGAGACAACGTACGAGACACGTGCCCACAACTACGTAGGTTTTGCATGATTTAAATAGATCAGCGCCAACATTAAGTATCTTTAATATTCCATAATATTAAAAATACTAAGGGCTGATTGTGGGAGTATAAAATTGAACCAATTAAGAGAGAAAGAGAGAGAGGAAAACTGTTTCCCGGCAGCCCTTCCTTTTATTTGAGTTTCCCCTTCTTCCCTTGTTCCCACGAAAGAGCCCACCCTCTTTGTCTCCTAAAATCCCTTGAGTATTATCATTGACTCAACTTGTGGTTGTTTGAGTGATTTTTCTCTCCCCAGGGCCGGCCACTTTTGGAGGAACGAAGGCACGACGGATTTGAGGATCTCCTTGACGCGCGTGGTGTAGAGGATCGGCCGATCACTTGGACGTACACCGAGACTTGCTCTCGCAGATCCAAACCCTATGTAAGTGTCTCTTAAACGAATTGGATCTGAATGATATAGTATTGTAGAATGATTATATTTATTTAGATTGTTCGTTTGCATGCTTAAATGAATTTATTGATATGTTCATAAATTTTGTTGACATGCTAGTTTAGATTTAATGACATGGTTATGAATATGTTAAAAAACGTTTTTAATATGTTAAATTGAATTATGAATTTCCGCCATATATAGATATGTTTCATAATTAATTAGGTTAATTGTTAACTAAATTCCAACAAATGGTATCAGAGCCATAATTGTCATTAAATCGATTTTGAGTGTTGGCGTTTTTGTATGAATTGCATTTGTGAATGTATGTGTGTTTATGTGAATGGATCCTTACTCTAATTGGCCCTAGGATTGTTTACGGGTTACGTCCCGGTTTTTATTTTTTATTTTATTTAAATTTGTAATTTGTTGTAAATTTAAATTTTATAATTTTGTAATCCGGGAGACAAGAAGAAGGAAGGCAGCCTCCGGGAATGGCCGCGCGTTTTTGAAACGCGTGGGAGCTATCCCGGACGATTCCGAACACGCCTAAGGACCTGTGTATTGGACACAAGAGGGCTGTTTGGGTCGGCCAAAACCCTAACGTGGCCGTGTGTCTTCGGACTCGCGCGAGCTAGCTAGGGTTAGGCCCGACGACCGAGATTCGGAAATCGTTTCCGAACAAATTTAAAATCTTGAATAACTAAATTTTCTTATATTATTTCTGAAATAATAAAAGTGAATTTAGATATTTGAGTGGGAGATATTAATCTCTAAGTTTTAAAACTCGGAAATTCGACGACTCGACACGAGACTAGGAATAAAGTAGTTTATTTATTTTTCTTTTGTAAAGGGTTGTAATTTTAGAAATGGGCCATTAGATAAGTTAAATATTATGTTTTATTTTATTTAATCTTATCTCATATTCATCCACATGTCATATAGGATAGAACGCCAACACTATATGAATTGTTCATGCATCATTATAATTTAATAACTAGTTATGAAATTGAACATCGTCCACAAAAATTATGATTTTTGAAAAAACTAAATGGGAGGGTTATTTGTCGTTGAAATAACCCGAGGTCCCCAACATGAATTTAATTAACTTGTGTGAATGAACTAAGAGTCACCCTCGTGGCCCTCCCTTTAATGGGAGTACTTTGGAAGCACATAGTTAATTAAATTGTTACGAACTAAGCTCTAAAGAGGAACGATGAAGCGGGGTCTCCCCTAGGAGAACCGTTTTCAAAGTAACTTAGATAAGGGCCCACATGTTGGTTACACGTTTAGACTTATTGTTTAAAGTAACCCTCCATAGAGGCTATGCGTTAAACATAAGTGACCAAAGTCCATGGTAATTAGCGAGAACTAGAAGTTGTGACTTCTTGTATGGTTCAAACTAAATAGTGATGTGTCACGACTATGAAAGACGATCAATTGTGGTTTCCCCTAGGAAAAGTAATTGATCATTTTTGTTCATAATACCATGAATTATTTATCGGTTTCCTCACTAATTTAGGATTGTACATGCATCATAATTCGAAACTGTAGCATATGCTAAATTTATTCATTTCATTTAATTTCAGCAATATCATGAATCCACTTGCATCTATACTGAGTTATAACAAACTCGAGGGTGAGAATTACGTTGATTGGAAACGTAACCTCGACATCATACTGACGGTGGAAAAGCACAAGTATGTTCTCACTACCCCGTGTCCTCCAGCTCCGAGTGCTGACTCAAGCCAGGAGGACAAGAACGCCTATGACACGTGGGTAAGGTCCGATGAGATTGCCAAGTGTTATATCTTGGGTTCCATGAGCAATGTGTTGCAACAATCTCACAAGGACATTGCCACAGCATATGACATGCTCTACAATCTTCATGACATGTTTGGATGTCATGGGCGTCAGGCGAGGCAGCAGGCAATCCGAAATTTCATGAATTGTCGGATGAAGCCGGGAACGTCAGTCAGGGACCACATGCTAGTGATTATGGGTCCCCTGAACGACATGGAGATTCTCGGATCGGAGATCGATGGACTCACCAAGGTCGACATGATCTTGGAGACTCTGACGGATTCTTTCGATAGCTTCCGTCTGAACTACTCCATGAACAAGCTCGATTATTCTGTAACCGAGCTGATGAAGGAGTTGCAGACTGCCGAGGGACTTCTCCCTAAGACCAAGAAGAAGACTGGTGAAGTCAATGTTGCTGAACATAGGGCTTCCACTTCTGGATCGAAGAGAGTGATGAAGGGTCCCAAAAACGCCAACCGAACGGGATCCAAGATGCCTTACAAGAAGGCTGCGGATGTCAAGGGCAAGGGCATTGCAAAGGTGGACAAGTCTAAACACAAGTGCCACCATTGCGGAGAAGTCGGCCATTGGCGAAGGAACTGTCCTGCCTACCTCAAGACTGTCAGGGGGAAAGGTATGGCTTTCGTCACCCAAGCATGTTACACGACATATAAAGAATCACCCTGGATTTTAGACTGCGGGGCTTCTGACCATATTGTGTGTAATCTGAATGGTTTCAGGAAAACCAGAAGCTTAGGTGAAGAAGAGTTCACGTTCAACTGGAGAAATGGAATGAAGGTCAGAGCCAGATCTGTCGGGACCACGCAGCTGAATTTTGGGAATAAGGCTTTATTATTGAATAACGTTTATTATGTTCCAGATTTTTGCAAGAACTTAATTTCTTTTGGTCGTTTAGAAGAACAACATTATGAGTTTAAAGTCAATAATGGTATTGAAATTTTTCTTAATGGTTGTTTTATTTCTAAAGCTCATCGAGTAGATTCTATTTATTATCTATATCCTAATGAGCCGACAATCTTGGACACTGAGGTGAATAGTGATTCACTCAGGAAGCGTAAGACATTTCATAGTGATGAAACGGATGATACATATCTATGGCACTTACGTCTTGGACATATTGGCCTAGATAGGATTAAGAGGTTAACAAAGGATGGTCCTTTGAAATCTCTAAACGTGGGATCTATGCCCACGTGTGAATCCTGTCTTGAAGGCAAGATGACCAAGAGACCTTTCTCTTCGAAAGGTCTAAGAGCCACACAAGTATTGGAACTCATACATAGTGATGTATGTGGTCCAATCAGTATTCAGGCAAGAGGAGGTTACGAATATTTTGTAACCTTTACTGATGACTACTCACGTTTTGGTCATGTTTTCTTAATGCGACACATATCCGATACTTTTGAAATGTTCAAACAATATCGGGCCTTGGTTGATAAGCAAAGAGAGAAACAAATCAAAACTCTTCGAACAGATCGAGGCGGAGAGTACTTGTCTGATGAGTTCGAGGATCTTCTTGAAGAAGAAGGCATTCATTCTCAGCTTACAACACCTGGCACACCACAACAAAACGGTGTGTCAGAGAGAAGGAACCGAACGCTACTAGATATGGTGAGATCAATGATGAGTTACTCATCTCTTCCTGATTCGTTCTGGGGATATGCCTTAGAAACGGCAGCTCATATCCTGAACCAGGTTCCGTCAAAAACGGTTCCCGGCACTCCCTACGAGAGATGGTGTGGTAAGAAATCTGTTCTAAACCACATCAAGATCTAGGGTTGTCCAGCACACGTGCTGAGACAAAAGACTAGCAAGTTGGCTAGTCGTTCAGAATTATACTTTTTCATAGGATATCCGAAAGAAACAAAAGGGTACACATTTTATAGTCCTACTGACAAGAAAACATTCGTTAGCACGAACGCTAGGTTTCTTGAAGAGGATTACATGAAGAATACCGTACTGAGAAGCAAACTTGTGCTGAAGGAGATGTTGGGTGAAGTAGCTGGTACTTCACAAGATAGGACAAGTCCTACACCAATAATAGAAGAACCACATTCGGAACTTGAGCCTCCTACGATTCGTCACAGTAGCAGGATTGTACGACAACCTGAGCGATTGATGTACATTGGAGAGGCCTTTGCTGCAGTCGCATACAAGGAGGAAGATGATCCAGTATCATTTTCCCAGGCGATGCAGAGTTTTGAAGCTAACCTATGGCAAGAAGCCATGAACGTTGAAATGCATTCGATGTATGTCAACAAAATCTGGAAACTTGTAGATTTACCTGAAGGCATCAAACCTGTTGGGTGTAAATGGATCTACAAGAAGAAAAGAGGACCGGATGGAAATGTCGAGACATTTAAAGCACGACTTGTGGCGAAGGGGTTCACACAAAAGGAAGGTATCGACTATGAAGATACCTTCTCGCCCGTGGCGATGCTAAAGTCTATTCGTACTCTTTTATCCATTGCTGCCGCCCTAGATTATGAAATCTGGCAGAGGGATGTCAAGACTGCATTTTTGAATGGAAATCTTGACGAGCGCATTTACATGGCTCAACCAGACGGGTTCATGGAGAAAGGCCAACAGGGCAAGGTTTGTGAGTTTCTAAAGTCCATTTATGGACTAAAGCAAGCATCTAGATCGTGGAATATTAGATTCGACGAGACTGTGAAAAGCTACGGCTTTGATCAGTCTTTAGATGAGCCATGTGTTTATAAGATGGTAAACAATGGCAAAATGGTCTTCTTAATCCTTTATGTAGATGACATACTACTCATTGGGAATGATGTGGGAAAGTTATCAAAGGTTAAGATCTGGCTGTCAGAGCAGTTTGAGATGAAGGATCTTGGAGAAGCGGCTTACATTCTGGGGATTCAGATCTTTAGAGATCGGAAGAACCGAAAGTTAGCGCTTTCTCAAGCATCTTATATTGATAAGATCATGGATCGCTTCAGTATGCAGAACTCCAAGAAAGGACAGCTACCTTTCAGACATGGAGTGCATCTATCTAGTGAGCAGTCTCCCAAGACTCCTCAAGAGATAGAGGACATGAGACATATTCCCTACGCCTCAGCCGTAGGAAGTCTCATGTATGCAATGCTCTGCACTAGGCCAGATATTTGTTACGCAGTAGGCGTGGTGAGTAGATTCCAATCGAATCCTGGACCCGAGCACTGGGTTGCGGTCAAGCATATTCTCAAGTATCTCCGGAGAACGAGAAATTATATGCTTGCATACTCAGGTGATGACTTGAATATGACGGGGTATACCGATTCCGATTTTCAAGCGGATAAGGATTCCAGGAAATCCACATCAGGGTCTGTGTTCACCCTGAATGGTGGATCTGTGGTCTGGAGGAGTATAAAGTAAACTTGTGTTGCTGACTCGACCATGGAAGCCGAGTATGTGGCAGCTTGCGAAGCTGCAAAGGAGGCTGTGTGGCTGAGGAAATTCCTGATGTGATAACAGTGGAGCCGTTGCTAACTGTAAGGAACCAAGAAGTCACAAGCGCTCAAAACACATCGAGCGGAAATACCACCTGGTACGAGATATAGTTCATAGAGGGGACGCGATGGTTATGAAGATCTCAACGTTAGACAACCTTGCTGATCCCTTCACGAAGCCTTTAACCGGTAAGGTCTTCGAGGGACACCTAGAAGGATTAGGACTGAAAGATCATTCATAACCTTTGAGTCAAGTGGGAGTTTGTTGGCATTTATGCCCACAAAGGAGATTTTTGATATTAAATACTTTTGTATTTGTTTTGCTTTGAAATTAAATAAAGATTGAATATCCATTCTTATTTAAGATTGTGTTTACGCATTTATGTCTACGCTCTAAAACTGTCATCAACGAAAGAAGTGCTAAGTACAGACTTGACAAGATACCTTCTTATGACTAGTTTAAATAATAGTTCGCAATCTAAAGATCGATTGGTCAATCGATTCCTAGTAATGATTGTTAGAATGAATTAAACGATATCTTATCTTGTGATATGGAGAGTTGTGACTCTGTAATTCATTCTTGATATCTTAATGAATATATTGAACAAGACCAGTGAAGTTTTGAAGTTTGAGATAAAACCGTTTAATCACTCGAAACATCAAATTCACATACGAGGGGTATTTTAGTAATTACCTAAATCCTGAAGTGAGTACATGTATTCTTGTAACACTTTATGACATTTGATTTGTCAATGGGCAATGTCTAAATGAAGTTTCATTGACCCGACGGTTGGTGTCATAATATTGTTTCGTTGAAACATGTGATTCACAGATATTGAATTTGTGTTGAAACAATACTAAGGCATTAGTATCACACCATGCTCTGTTATGCGAGTGTGAGCGAATAAACTAGGCCTGATATTCATCGAATAAAGAATTCTTTGAAATAAAACATGTGACATGTTGAGACATTTCACTTTATGTTTTTCTCGTTCACAAATAACAGAGGACTTGGTGAAATAATAACTCAAGGGTAAAACGATAATTTTACATTTCTCTGAGTTAATGATACACACAAAGGGTAATATCGTAAAATACACCGTGGACCGTGTGAAGAATAGTTTTGTCACATCAAACGAAAATATAAACGCATATGAACTTAGAGATGTTCAATATTGGTCCTTTAGTGGAATCGACTAATATTAAGAATTAAAAGCCGGAAAAAGTTTGTGATCTTTTGTGTCAGAGCTTTATTCTAAAGCTTCGTTCATGTGGGTCCATAAGGTCTCAATGATAGACTCTCGGATGAGATTTTGGTGAATAAGAAATGATTGATTTTCTCATTCAACGTAAATTGTGATTTACGCTAAGAAAATTATTTTCTGAGTAATTAAATAAATAACTGGTTATTTATTATTACATTTATTTCACGAATCATATTATGTTATTATATTGATAAAAATATAATTTGATGATTCAAATAAATAAAAGATGAAAATAAATATTTTCTCGTTTCGTACTACATTGATTAGTATGAAAATAATTAATGACTTGTCATTAAATAAATGAGATGTTCTATATGAATTAAATATTATTTTAGAAATAAATCAAATAAATTTGGGAGATAATTAGGACAATATGGCCGGCCATAATAGGTGTTTTATGGGCTGGAAAAATTGTTTAAACTCATTAAAAGGAGTTTTGGGCTTAAGTTTGACTAGTCGCTTCTAAAGCCAAGAAATCAATACTAAGCGAAATTTTGGCGGAGGAATTTTGGAGCCAAATATTTGGGGCATTAGAAGCGACTAGTCGTTTCTAATGCCCAAATATACTGAAATATTTGGCGCGGAGGCTGGGAGCCAATAATTTTGGCATTTAGAAGCGACAAGTCGCTTCTAATATGTCGACTCCAAGAATTAGAAGCGACTAGTCAATTCTAACAGTCAAAATATACATATTTTTGGAAAAATCGGGGTGTTTACGTTAGAAGCGACTGGTCGCTTCTAATACTAAAATGTCGCTTCTAAAGGTATCTTTTGTAGTCGTGTAGATCACTTAATGGATGTAGAATTTGACTTTCTCTAATGAGAATATTAAAACTATGAAATGACATATCTCATATAAGGATTTAGGTAAGTATGATGCAATTCATACATAGTGACCTTGAGACAGAATATGTTAAATGGTTTGTTCTTACATTGTCTCTAAAGGTGCACTAGTCAATTTAGTATCTTCGGAAGATACACTAGAAGAACTATAGAGTTCTTAAGCCTCTATGCCTCGTTACCAGATATAATAGATTCTTCCAACAATCATACTAAAATCAATAGTCCGTTGAGCTTTAGATTGCGAATATTTCATTTTAACCAACCATGAAGAGTTTGTTCACACAAATATAAATTTTCCTCTTCATACATTGTTAGGTTTGATTAAGGACTATAAGACTATTTAATATCATAAATCTTCAAACAAACGAAAAAGGAATGAATGAACATTTCAAGTTTTATTAATTTAATCAGCAATTATAATAAGGACTTATAAAGATTTATATTATATCAATATGTAAATAAATAATTTTTTTGTGGGTACTTCTGCCAACAACAAAATGTACCAGTGCGGAAGTGTCACTGGACAAGACCAGCCCCAGGTGTAATCAAGATAAACACAGATGCGTCATTTAAAGCAAACACCGCGTCATTCGGAGTGGTTTCCAGAGATGACAAAGGCCAACCTAGGTGGATGTGGAGGTGTTTGATTAATGCAAGATCGGCGATCGAAGCATAAATGAAGGTGGTCTTCTTTTGACAAAATTTATGGGCAACAAAAGAGTTATCATCGAAGGAGATAATGCAGCAATTATGCACAGTCTCCAGGGAAGTCGCAGTGCCCAATATGGACTTTAATTCCTCAATAGGAGGAGATATGTAATTTGGCTTTACTTCTTATTTTTCAGTTCCTTAGTTTTGAGTGGATACGAAAAACGGAAAACAATGTAGCTCATGGTTTAAGTCAATGGGCTATGACGTCCCATCAATATGGTTTCTGTAAATTTTGGGAAGTTCTAACCTTTGTTCGGAACGATTTTGTTACAAATATACAAGTTTCTGATTCCTCTCTCCGGGTTCCTATAAGCCTTCCTCACCGGGAAATTTAGGGGCTGGGGGGACAATTTCTTTAAAAAAAAAAAAACCAATTTCAATATGAAGTTTACATTGATTCAATTAATTGTGGCCTACTTTATAAATCTTCCATGAATAACTATTTTATATTTTTTTGGCACATATGCCGTATTTTATTTACAAAAGAAATGATACACGAATTATTATATAATTAAGAGGAATGGTCCAAATTATAACTATCTATAATTGATTTTTTACAAAAATTTATTAAAATTATATAATCTTTAAATAACTTTTATTTTATTTTATTTCATATGCACATTATCGGTTACTACCTATTTTTTTTAAAATTAAACTAAAAAAGTTAAAAATTGTTTCACTCCTAATTTTTTTAAATTTTCTTAATTCTTTTATCTGGTAATGTAGTTTATAGCATTGGTGTTAGTCTTTATTTTTATTTTTTAAAGAGTATTTCATCTTGAATTTATAATTTTTAATTTTAATTTTAAAAAAATAGATAGTAACCATTAATATGGATATGGAATAAAATGTAGAGAATTTTTTTAAAGGTATTTTGGAAAAAAAAATTAATTTAGTAGATTTTGAGAAAATCAAGTACAAGTGGTGGTACTTTAGGCAATTTCTCTTTCATCTATTCATGTGAAATTTACTAGTATATTTGGAAGAAAATATGTTTTGGTGGATTTTAGAAAAGTTAACAATAAAAAAGTGGTATTTTGGGTTGCTCAAAAAGTACCATCATTTGTAGTTGATTTTTTCAAAATTCACTAAAATTGATTTTTTTTTTTGTTAAAATACTAGTACAAAAGATCAAATAGCTCTAAAATAATTTTTTTACATTTTATTCCATATTCATATTAACCGTTTATTATCTAGTTTTTAAAATAAATTAAATAGAAAAAATTAAAAACTGTTACACCCCTAAAAAATTTAATTTTTTTTATAACCAATAATGTAGTGTAGGGTATTCGTATTAATTTTATATTTATAAAAAACATTTTACTTTTTCATGTGAAATTTAATTATAAGAAAAAAAATGTTTTGATAGATTTTGTAAAAATCAACAATAAAAAATGATACTTTGTTCAATTCCTCAATTTTTTTTTACCAAAAAAACAAATCTTAATTGTAGGATGATTTTATTTATCATGCCAAAAAAGTGGGAATTTAGTATTATAAATGTATTAATTTTGAATGTTTTATTAATCTACGTGATACACTTTCTGTTTAAGTGCTCACACAATTTGGTACAATCAATGATTTTTAACTTCTTTAGCCATTAATTCTCACATTTATAATGTTTTTTTATTTTTATAAATAATTAAAGAAGGAGTTTATGGTTATTTCATCGATCCGTAAGAGAAGAATCAGACAACTTGAATTATTAAATTGTCCTCATAATAAACATTTATTTCAACTTTGACACGAGAGAGAAATGAGACATAAAAACTGTAACGGCTTTGAAGTACAGGGAAAGTGAGCTTATTTTCAAAGGTAAAAAGAGAAAGGAAATAAAAAGACACGCGCGGCTTCTTTGGCTTTTTTATTTCAAATTTTTTTCTAATATGTCAAAGTGCTTTGTATCTTTGCACTTTAAAATAATATTTTTAAATATGATTTGACAACTTACTTAATGTAATTTCAGCTTACCATTAAAAATACTCTAAATAATTTGATGACATTTTTACCTCAATAAAATCAAAAAATCTCAACTAAACAAACAACGTCACGTAAAAATATGGAGTTTCTTAATATAAATATATATTTTCTACACATAAATATAAAATAATTAAAATTGATATTTTACACATTTTTATAGATTTGAGTTATTTTTGTCCCTTTTATCATTTTGAACTAATGTTTTCTTTTAATGCATTTTTCTGTTTTTTTTGTCGTTTTATATCTGGTATGTCATTCTTTGTCTTTCCAATTTCACTTCATGATTACCTATTTTTTGATATTTCCTTTTAATACAGGTTTACGTAATTAGTTATGCTAAATTTAATTTTAATGCTAATAGTGATGGAGAAGAAGAAAATGAGCAAAAGAAGGCAAAATACTGATAGCTTGGCATATGTACTACTCTTTTTGGAATACGTACGGTGCACATTTTAATTAATATTCAAATATAAGTATAATTAGTTAATTTGTCTTAAAAAAATTTAATTACTATAAATTCTTAAATTTAGTTTTAATCAACGTTATCTCTATGAATACTTACATTTTATCATTGTTTATTTACAGGACTATAAAGACTACGTGAGTCTAACGTGATAGTTAATATGATGTGTTAAATTTAGGTTCCAGTTTTGCAAATTTACCGTGTAGAATATCTAATAATATATATATTTTACTACATAAGCATGAACGTATGTATATATGTTGTTCATACCTATAGGTATATGTTAGACAATCAAACGTAATATGTTTGTATTCATAAATGTTATTAGCATATAAATTAAGTCATTACTAGTAGATTATATATAATATATATTTTGTACTTTAATCTGACTCTTATTTTTTGGTTTATGCAATGTGTTGATAATGCTTTAAGTAACAAAAGATAAAAATGTGTTTAGCATATAATTCTCATTTGAGTATTTTTATAATCTTAAACTATTTTAACGCCAAAAATCTCCTCATATTTTTATATGTGATAATTAACCCCGCGTACGCGTTCTCGCAGTAACGCGCGGATAAATTTACTTATTATAAAATAAAGATAGAAAATAGTAATGGTTTGCATTGTGTTTTTAAAGCATCTCCATTATTATATTTGAGGTTGAACAAATTTATTTTATTATTTGAAATATTTAATAAAGACAATTAGAAAAAAGGTAATGTACTAATGTAAATTAGTGGCATTTTGATAATAATCAATGTTTTGTAAATATGTAATAAAGAACCACTCCAATTTATACAATATTAATTGAAAAAACAAAATTTCGGCGAAATAATTTTAGTTTACTAACTCATTTTTTATATGTTTAACGTTTCGTTAAATTCGTGTAAATGACTCTAATGCTTACGTGTCATGTCAATTTACATTGCAAAACTCAATTTACATTGTAAAATAACAACGTAAATTAACATGACACGTTAACAATAGTATGATTTACACGAGTTTTACGAAACGTTGACCATATCTAAAATAACAGGATTATTTTGTACTACGACCCTTAAAAAAAATATTCTCCCGCTTATTTTGCCACCATACTATTATTTGATAAAAATTATTTACAATAATCAATGAATGTTCATTCCCGCTTATTTGGCAACCGGCAATACTACTACGTAATTAATATTTTTTGTTTACAAATAAATCGAACAAGAAATCGAGAAAAACAAATAATTGGCATACCTACGTTCTTCATACCTGTACACAAACGAATAATCTTGAAAAGGTAAGTTGCTTTTTTTTTAACTTCTTTTTTTGTGTTACAACATCGTAAATGTAATCGGTCAATATAAATTTGGATACAAAGTTACTATTGGACAAATGGTTGTAAATTCTTTTTGATATGTTGGAATAAATGTTATAAAAGATAATTTTATAATTTGTGTTAGAGTGTTTTCGGCGTAATAATTAAGTGGGGTACATTCAACGAAATTAATTAATTCTTTTGTATTCTTATTACTCGTTGCGACGGGTATAAAATTGCGTATTTGTTTGCAAAAAAAACTTTATAATGAATGAGAAATTGATGATCAAAGTATGGCTAAAAATAAATTGATATGTGTATCAATGTTGTCATAAATGTATTCATGAAGTGAGTAAAAGAGTCTCACATAGGTTGGGGAGGTGTGGTTGTGATATATTTATAAAAGATTCTCCTCTTTAAGGTGACATCCAAGTCTAGAAGAGGAGGGTGTGGATGAGTTAGTCATAACCCCTCACGCACACACACGCGCGCTGCCGCCGTCGTACCGAGCCGAGCTGAGCTCGGGCTCGGGTAGCAATTCCAAATCACCTTCATGCAAAATTTGGAAAACGTCTTGAGCGTATGTAGCTTCAAATAATTCCTGCCTATAATGTAGTGAAACGTAATCAAGATGAATCAAATTATGACAGTATAGAGAAACACACGCATGATAACATGAGAAATATACCAGTTTTCAATAACAAACAAGTGCATGTCCTCTTCTCAATATGTACAACTCTATGAATGACACCATCTACCGCCTCTAATAATTTACATCTAAGTTAATGTAAATTGATTAGTCATTTGCGTATGTAAAACATACAATTAACATAAAATAACATATAATTTACAGAAAATAACATACAATTTATATGATAAAACTCTTACATGCATAAATCACGCATCTTCTTGAGCGTCAAAAAGTATGTTAAAACCAGTATTTTAGTAGCCTAGAAATCACCTTAAGAATTAGCTTACTCTTCTTTGACAATTCATTCTTGGATAATGTGTTTATAACTACATACAAAAAATGCAAGCGGCTACCATCTAGCTTACGCAAAACAACATTTAAAATTAAGAAATGTTTGCGAGAGAGATATTCAAAATTTTAAAATCTAAATTTATTTATTCGTATAACCAATCAGATGTTCTGGTGTGTTTCATTTATTTCATTATAAAATATAATGCTTTAATTTATGTATTTTTATTATGAAATACAATACTTTAAGTTATGTATTTTATTTTAATTAATAAACTATCATATTTGTGCAATTAAAGAATAATGTTTTTTTTCATTTTTAAATTATGAATAATATATATGTGTTTGAATTAATATGAACGTAATTTATTTTGTTGTGTAAACTAGTATGTAAATAATAATAGGTTAAAACTAAATTATAAAAGATATACTTAGGATATTCAATGTTGATATCAAAGGTTCTGATACGTATGAAATTACACTTGAATGATAATGACCCGAAGAAAAATGTGAAGCATTGTGAGAAATGTCCTCCCCAAGTGAGAGATGAAATGAAACTATTGTTAAAATTGACTAAAATGAATAAGAAAAGCTATGAAGGACAATCTAGTGAAAAATGTATGTGATATAGACACACCAGATGTTCCAACTCTTGTTGATGACATTCTGCCCTAGACTGTTGGTACTTTAAATGTCTCTGCACATATAGACCTCCTTTAGACTCTAATCAAGAGACTAGTGTTCTTAAGATCTCATTCAGACCTCTTCTATGCGAAAAATCATTGTTGAAGGCATGATTAAAGTTATGAAGTCCACTGAGAAGTCTTAAGAGTTTACCTCTAAAGGAAAACACAAGATGAAAACTGGCGCTACTACCTCCAAGACTGCTTCAAATGTTGCTCCCCGTGTTGCAACATTTGATGTCACATCTTCTCTCTAAGACTTTATTTGTCTTTTTTTTTGTTTGGTGTGTAATACTTAAACCTGTATGTGGTTACTCCTCAAGACTATGTTGCTCATGCTGTGTTTGTCTATTATGTTGAATTTGTTTAAGAAAAACTTGTAAACTCTTTGAAGGTCTTCCTCATTGATATCCATATGTACTTGGTATACCATTACCCTTTGTACTATCAATGATAAAGAATGAATCAGTAACTGTTGAAGATTCACTATGTTTATTGCTTGCCTAAAAAATAGTCAAAGAGTGAGTTTGTTGTTACATTCGGATTTACTCATTTTTATTAGGCAAGTATCACATGTTTTGTGCCATCAATATAATGAGATATTCTGCAATAACAACTTGTGATATTTTGTGAATTATTATAGGAAAGTTTCCTTATTAATGTGATACGGTTACAGAACACTTTCCCTTATGGGTTCCGTGCAATAAACATCATTTTTATGCTATAAAAATCCATTATGCTTCCCTTAGTTTCTTTGATGTTTTTCATAGAAATCACAAAGTTTGTAGACGTGCACAATCGGCGGACTGGAAATCTAAGACTTTTGAGAAGAGCAGTGTATGAATCAATTCACTCATTGTGATACTCTATTGGATTTATGTTAAGTGTGTAAGAATTGTCCGCTAGAGAAGTTGTTCTTGTAATTAAAGAAGTCACTGTGGATGTGACTCTATTGTGATCGTCACGTGGATTTGAGCAGACGCTCTAATTCAAGGAGAGAGACTGAATTAAGATTTCACTTTATACTTAACTAATTTTTACATTGGTGTAAAGTTTGTTCATATAAGTCAATCATTTATTGTTAACTATTTGATTAGTAAAATCTTTTCCACCGATTTTTCATATCCGCTGGATGTAGGTGACGTTATACCGAACTGGATTATCAATTTTTGTGTTACTTTATCTTTCTAAACTATATTAATATTATCTCATATTTACTTAATAAAGTGATACTCACACTGTTGCAATTTGTGTGTAACATCTTACCGAACAAATAACAAAATATCATAATACATGACATGGAAGAAATCCGTTAGACAAATTTTGAAATCTTATTTTATGTCCATTTTTTTCTTATACTAAATAATATTATTTGTTAACATTTTCGTGTTTTACCAAAATTTTTGTTTGCAGTCACAATTTTTTACAAAGTATTTTTCCAAAAATTTTAAATGATTTTTTTTGTAATTTTTGCCCGCGATCGCAATTTTTTTATTTTTGCTTTCGGTGTCGACATTCGTGGATTGTACATGGTATTAACCTAGAAAAAAAAAACCTAGAATTTTTTTTTTGAGGAAACGTGGTCAGTACCACGGAATAGCATATATAGCCCTCACGTATGGCGGAGGAAAACCGTGGTTACAAAAATATGAAATAAAATAGGAACCACAAATAATAGAATGAAACACAATAAACTCCATAAACAGAAGGTAACTAGGCTGCCATGCGGGACCTCAACTCGCGATCATTGGCACTAATGGCCTCCTCCGAACAAGGCGGGACTAAACCAAGCCAGGTCGAGCTCGAGTGATGGTTAACCGCATAGCGCGCTAGGTTATGAGCCGCGACATTACAAAGACAAGAAATGTGAATGATACTAAACTCCTCCAGCTCCCTCACCTCTCTGAAGATGTGGTGCAAGATTGTCCCAAGCTCTGTCGCAGGCGTCATACCTGCCTCAACCAACCTCACCACCCGGAAGCAGTCAGACTGGATCTCCGCTCTCATGCCGCCAACGCTACGAACTAGTACAATGCCACGGAGGACAGCATACGCTTCCGCAAGCTGGGGGGAAAACCCCCTAGCCAGGAAAAGCGTATGCGAGGCGATCACCTCTCCGGTATGGTCTCGAACGATACAACCCACACCGAATCCTCCATGGTCCCGTTCCAGGGCAGCGTCAACATTAATCGAGAGGGTCCCGTCCCTTGGGGGAGTCCATCTGGGGGTCGTGGTCACCCTCGTGCTCGTCTGAGTCTCGCTCGTCGTGGCCGCGCAGTACTCCTCGAGAAAGCTCATTGTCCACTGAACCAACTGAGGCTGACTCCAAGCAGATCTCCCGGCAAGGACGTTGTTCCTGTGGTTCCAAAGCTCCCAAATTATAGTGATAAAAAACGCATGAAAACGAACTTCCAGGATGTCAGTCGCCCTCAGGATAGTATCCAGTACGTCGCCGTCTCTGAAAGGCGGAAGGATGTGGCCGAAGCCAGCTTCCTTCCAGACTCCCCTACTCCAGCTGCAGCCCCAGATCGCATGGAATGTAGTCTCGCTGCCCCCCTGACACACTGGACAACTAACGTCAGAGGTGATCCTCCTACTGGCAAGTACTGCTCTGACCGGGATCTGACCTGAACAGACTCGCCAAGTAAGAAGTTTCACCTTAGGCGGAACACTCAACTCCCAGAACTTCGTCCACCAGCTCTCCATCACCGAAGTGTCTGAAGAGCTGGCAGTCGGGGTACTGGCTCTCGTCATCGCAACATGGTATCCGCTTTTAACGGAGTACTAGCCGTCCTCAGTGAAGTGCCAGTGGCGCACGTCAGGGATGCCCTCACCGCCGCAAGGGATGCTCAAGATCACAGCAGCGTCCTCGACCCTGAACATCGCGGAAATGAGCTCTACGTCCCAAGAACCGTCAGATCTCATAAGCTCGGCAACCCGCATATCGGGGGGAATCCAAGGGGGGTCTGTCCATGAGGCAGGTCTGTCCCTGGGCACCCAGCTATCACCCATAACCAAAACCGACTCCCCGTCCCCAATCCGCCATCTCGCACCAGACTGGATGATCTCGCGATCCCATAAGAGGCTGCGCCAAATGGAGGAGGCCCATCGGCTAGAATGGGCTGACATGATGTCCCCATCGGGGAAGTAACTTCGACGAAAGACCCGTCCTACCAGGCTATCCGGTCTCCTGATAAACCTCCAAACGCTCTTAGCCAAGAGGGCCTGGTTGAACTTCTCCAGATCTCTGAAGCCCATCCCGCCCTGTGACTTGTGTCTAGTGAGGTCATCCCACTTGCACTAGTGGATCCTCCTCGTCGAAGTGCCCCCTCCCCACCAGAATTTGGCAATCGTTGAATGAATGCCTCTAATCGTATGAAGTGGGATCCTGTGGCAGGAGGCCATGTAGGAGGGAATAGACTGAAGGACGGACCGGATGAGGACCTCTCTACCAGCCTGAGAGAGGGAGAGCCCATTCCAGCTCTTAATTTTCTTCCAGACTTGGTCTCTCACAAATCTAAAGAGCTCCGTCGTCTTCCTACCAGTAAAAGCGGGAAGACCAAAGTATCTCTCGTGGCACTCAGTCCTCCTGACCCGAAGAATCTGAGCTAAAACCTCCCCATCCTCCACACTAATATCCGAGCCGGAACAAACATCGGACTTCTGAAAATTCACCATCTGGCCCGAGGCCTCAGAATAAGTCCATAAAATGTCAGTGACTCTCTCGCATTCGTCAGGTCTCGCACGACATAAGACCATACTGTCGTCCGCGAAGAGGAGATGGGAAATGTGAAGGTCCCGGAAACGGACTCCAGAAATCTCCCCCGTGTCCTCGCAAGCTCGGAAGAGACTCGAGAGGCCCTCGGAGCAAAAGAGGAATAAAAAAGGGGAGAGAGGGTCTCCCTGGCGTAGGCCTCTGAAAGGAGTCACACTACCCCGACTGGAACCATTGATGTTGAAGGCAAATCTGACAGAGGTGACACATCTCATGATGAGGTGAACCCACTGTGCACTGTACCCCAGCCTCAACATGATCGACTCCAAATAAACCCACTCGACTCTGTCAAAAGCCTTCGCCATGTCCAGCTTAAGAGACGCACACTTTCCATTCCCGAAGCGTTTCCGTCTCATCGTATGGAGAGCCTCGAATCCAACCATGACATTGTTGAAGATGAGTCTACCGCCTACAAAAGCGCTCTGAGACTCCGAGATAGCGTCGTGCATTGTGATCTTAAGACGGTTGACCAAACACTTGGCCACAATCTTGTAAATCACATTGCACAGGCTGATCGGTTGAAATCACTAACTCGTCTTGGATCATCAACTTTAGGGATGAGGGTTACCACCGTATCATTAATGGTGGCAACCTCATCACCGTCGTTGAGGATCCCGAGGCAGGTCTTCACGATCGAGTCGCCTACAATGTCCCAATATCGCTGGTAAAATAGGGCGGGGAAGCCGTCGCTCCCAGGGGCCTTTATCCCCTCCATCGAAAAGAGCGCCTTTTTCACATCTCCAGGCTCAAAAGGACGCTCAAGCTCGGCATTCAAAGCCGCCGATATCCTAGGCTGAACGCCTGCAGTCACAAGCTCGATACTCCGAGAAGTAGGTCTCGCAGAGGAGAAAATACCACCAAAGTAACTGGAGATGATCCTCTCAATCGCCGAATCATCACTGTGCCAATCTCCGTGCTCGTCCTCTAGTCCTCTGATGGCGTTCTTCTTTTTTCTAGCAGAGGCCTTGCGGTGAAAAAGCTTCGTATTCATATCCCCGCACTGCATCCAAGACACTCTGCTCATCTTCCTCCAGTACTGCTCCTCATTCTCCACTAGAGCGTCGAGCTATCTCTCCTCACGTCTAAAAGACTCCATGCAAAAATCCGGGCCAGATCTACCAGCAAGCTCGACGACCATCTTCTGCTTCTCAATCCTATCTCTAGTCACTTGAATCCTCGCCCCGCCCCATCGGGAAAGGCTCAGTCTGCACCGGCTGATTGAGTCGCCAGGACGGGACTCTGCACGTCTCTCAGGTCGGACCCCCACGCACTCCGGATCTGATCCTCACACTCTGGCTCACCAATCCAGGACTCCTCGAAGAAGAATCTCCTCGGCCTCCTGCTGCGGCGTCGCTCTCTGGAACCCACAGTGAGTAAAAGGAGGGGTCTATGATCCGATATCCAGAATCTCAAATGACGAACATAGGCAGAAGGGAAAAGATCACTCCACTCGGGGCTCGCAAGGCATCTATCCAGACGCTCCTCAATGCCACCCCTACGCCAAGTAAAAGGATCTCCCTCGAAACCTAAATCATGAATGTCGCAATCGAGGATCATCTCTCTGAAGGCTACAAGCTGACCCGGGCCTCTGTCTCTACCACCTCGAATCTCCGAATTGGAGGTGACCTCGTTCAAGTCACCCCCGACCAGCCAGGGGCCAGAGAAGGAAGCCCGAAGACGACGCAGAAGCTCCCACGTGTGCCTCCTCTTAGAGCTCATAGGATCGCCGTATAACCCAACAAACCTCTACCTCTCGCCTGTCTCACTGATGAGATCACCCTCGATGTGGTATCTCGAAAAAGTCCCAAGTAGGAATCTTACCGGCTCTTTTCAAAGCAACATCAAGCCTCCACTCCTACCAAGACAATCAACCGTAAAGCATCCGTCAAAACCCAACTGCACTCTCACACTCTCGGCCCCCTCTCGCCGCAGTCTAGTCTCCGAAAGGAAAATAAAATTGGGACTATGTTCTCTGACATGGGCAAGAAGGGCCGACCTCGTCCCGGGGTTTCCAAGCCCCTGGACGTTCCATATAACACCTATCATCGTGTTCGGTGGCCCTCGCTCTCGAGGGGCGCCGCTCTCTCATCGGGAACTACTATGGTCGAATCTAGCAAGCTAGAAACTCCAATAGTACGAGTGGTGGAGACTAGGTCTCCGCTAGCTAGGTCATGTGCTGCAGAAAATAAATCTCTACTCCCTAAATCATGTGAGGCTGTAAGTAAGTCTCTGGTCCCTATGTGAGAGTAAGGAGAAAGACTAGCCAGAGGATCGGTCGTGGCATGTAGAGGAAGGCCAGCCGAGGCCGGGGGGAGAGAGGGAGCACCAAGAAGGAGGGGGAGGAGAGGGCTGCGAGTCGCGGGCATGCCAGAGAGTCTAGCAATTTTCTTCAAGTTCCCAATCCGTCCACGCTCGTTGCAAAGCACGGGACCAGCCACCCTAACGCCAGCACAAACCACCGCAAGGGCAAGGTCCGGGGCAACAATGCGGTCGGGGCAGTGCAAATCCTCCTCAAACTGCTTCCTTTTGCCTTTGCCGAAAGCCTTCAATTGGGAAAATTCACCATGAAGGCCCACAGAGGAGACATCCTTTGCAAAGAGATCCGCATCAAATGAGCTCAGGAGACAGGCCGGCCCAGGAGACAAAGCCAAGGAGGGCAAAGAGGGAGCAGACCCTCGAAGGCCCAAAATCGACGCAGGCCCAAGAGAAACAGGCGGCCCAGAGAGAGAAGGGGGGCTAATTTGGTATGAAGAGAGCCCTTGAAGAGTAGGCTTGCTAATGGGCTGGCCCAAGGTGGGATGGAGGCCCACCTCCATCATCTCAATTAGCTTAGGGTTATCCCCCTCATTCACGCTGGAGGGATTTGGGGCAGCAGGCGCGCGTTGCACTAAGGCGGCAGGGTCTGGAGACGCGCGGGCGCGCTGGACGCAGGCGTGCGTGGAGCGGGTTTCATCCTAGCCCACGCAGCTTTTGATTTGGGCGTGGGTTTCACTCGCGGAGGCTCGGGACTGGGCAAGCAAAAAATTCCCGTTGGGGAATGACTCGTGCGAGCAGGTACTAAAAGAGCCGTTAGTGAGGATGCACAAGAAGGTACGGAGAGTCCCGTTGGAGGGAGAGTACTATGCTGAGCTGGCAAGGCAGCGTCCTTCTTCACCTGCGCGTGGGAGACACACGTCGAGGAGGGAGATCTAGTCGTCGGAGGTCCCCCGAGATTCGCAGCCAAGGCCGGAGAACCCAGCGACGAGGAGGGAGAGCAGGTCGCCGGAGGTCCCCCGAGATTCGCAGCCAAGGCCGGAGAACCCAGGGACGAGGAGGGAGAGCAGGTCGCCGGAGAACGCGAGAGGCCTGCAGGGGACTTCGCCTGGGAAAGGTTCGTCGGGGTCCTCGGTGAGTGACCAGGAATGGTCTCGCGAGTCCTCTCACGCACAGCGACCGAACCCATCGCGTCCAAGCACGAGAGCAGGGCGTTGTCAGCGCGAAGCCAAGGTCCCAAGACTTGGGTGAGTTTTCCAGAGCCGTCTTTTATTTTCTTGCGAGGCTTTTTGCAGATGGCTTGGTCGTGCCCGATGACGCCACAACATAAGCAGAGCGCCGGGAGCCTCTTGTATTTGAAGGAGATCCAGAAATGTTTGTCTCCGATCGGGATATATCTCCCAGGGTAAATGGACTCCGACAGATTGATCTTAACCTTGCAACGGAAGAAGTCTTGTAAGAGCGAGCAGAAGGAACCGTCCCAAAGGAGGTAGGACACCTCGCCGCCTGTCTTGGCTAATCTGGTGAGGTTTTTCTCAGTTCTTGCAGGTGGTGGGACGCCGTGAATTCGCATCTTTAAGTGGATGGCCTCGAATTTACAGTCCTTCCAGTTGCCCAAGGCCGACCAAGGCTCGAGAAGGAGGCAGCCACCGTTGAAGCACCACGGGCCACGATCGAGCAGCTTCCGGCGAGAATCAGGCGAGGAAAATTCCAGGCCAACGAACAGGACTCCTTCGCCGCGGTGGAGTAGCTTCATATTCTAGCCTTTCTCGTCCCACCAAAGTCTTTGCAAAATGGAGTTTAAAAGTTTCAGAGAACCAATCTTATGGCTCAAAAGCTTACCGACTGCAGCGAGACAGGTCCTAGGCTGCAGGTCTTCGGAGGCGTCGCAAGCGGATTCAGTTTCCCAATCCTCCTCTTCCATGGATAAACCTTCAGCGAGGTCGGCAAGGGAGTCGACGTCGACGTCTTCAGGTCCTGCAGGGAAAGGCTCCATGGAGCAGCACACAAAAATAGAATAGCCTACTAAATGGAAGGCTTCTATGGAAGAAGCAAAGGTTTTCGATTGCCGGAAAGCAGAAGTGTATGGAGAGGTTTTTAGAATTTTCAGTATGTGTGTACGTATTAAAATAACCTAGAATATAGAAAAATGAAAAGACGACATCATATTCAAGGCATAAAGAGTAACGACATTGTCATGTCATGTCCATAGTAGCAGTAGATTTACGAACTGTTTGTTAATGGGACCCACAACATTCCTTCATTCGTCAACCAACACTAATCACAAAAGTCCGCATCAAATCCCACTCTCGCACACCCAAGCCAACACTTCACGTACACACGCCCACTATGTCGTCGTCTCCTTCTCCGACACTCTCTCCGCCGGCGAACTACACGTCTCCACCGCCTCCAGAGACTCCGCCACCCTCTTCAAACGCGACTCAGACGATTCCGTCGCCTCTGCCTCCGCAAACAACGGCGCCGGTCGACTCGCCGCCTCCGCCGACGCAAATTACGGCTCCGGCAGACTCTCCGCCTCCGCCGACGCAAACGACGAAGCCGTGTGATTTTACGGTTTCATCGCCGTGTACAATTCCGGTGGATTCGACAGCTACTGTGGGGGCGCCGGAGAGCCAGAGCCTGCCGCATGGGACGGTGGGGATAATCGTCGGGGTTGGGATCGGTGGGATGAGCATGCTCATCGCCGTGGCCATTTTCTTATTCTTCTACAAACGCTCGAAGAAGAAGAACAAGATGGTGGACACCAATTATAAGAGTGAGACGCCTTTGCTTGGCAGCAATTTTAACGTTAAGATTTCTAACTACAGATCTCGGTAATAAAAAACGATCTGATAATCCTATTTCCATTTCATTGTTTAGGGTCTATTTTTTTTTTTTTTTTTTTGCGAGCTTCCGTTCCTACGATTGTTTTTGTGTTCACAAATTTAGAAACTGGAGTGCCTAGCTTGGAAACCAAGTATTCTTGTAGAGGGTTTGGTAAGCTACAGACTCAAAGTACAATGCTCGAAAACTAGCCAAATAAAATGATGCTTGATATGAAACCGCTGGAAAACAAAGTCTTGTGGAGCAAATAAATAAAAAGTTTGATATAAAGTAAGCGGTTCATCTGATTCATGAATGGAACCCAGTATCAGATGGGAGGCAGGGAGTGCAGCATCAAAACAACGCTCAACGTTATTACCCGTCAGTGGGCTCGGAGGCGCCGTCCGTCGCGAAACCCCGAGGAGGGATGTCTCAGAGCGCGTTCACGTACGAAGAGCTTGCGAGGGCCACCAACGGGTTCTCACGGGAGAACCTTCTGGGTCAGGGGGGCTTCGGGTACGTCCACAAAGGCGTCCTTCCCGGCGGGAAAGTGGTCGCAGTGAAGCAGCTCAAGGCCGGGAGCGGTCAAGGGGAGCGCGAGTTTCAGGCAGAGGTCGAGATCATTAGCCGGGTCCATCACCGGCACCTTGTTTCCCTCGTTGGCTACTGTATCACCGGAGACCAGAGAATGCTCATCTACGAGTTCCTCCCCAACGGAACCGTGGAGTTTCATCTACACGGTATCAAACCCGCTCTGATCTGATTTACTTTAATCTTTTTGTCGATTATTTATTTGTTTTTGATTTTTTTTTATCAGGAAACGGGAATTCGACGATGATGTGGTCGAGCAGAATGAAGATAGCGATAGGCTCTGCTAAAGGATTGGCGTATCTACACGAGGACTGTAAGTTTTATTAAATATTTATTTTCTTTTTGACAAACATCGTTTTATTTCACATCAGTGGGCTTGAGATATCGCTTTTGAGCTAAAGTTGCCATCCCTCAGGTCAGCCTAAGATCATTCACCGGGATATCAAAGCTGCTAATATCCTTATTGACGATCAATTCGAGGCCAAGGTATAGGAGCTCCATGTCAGAACTAAACTATACTCGAACTCCTGATTTGTGCTCTGACTTTAGAACCGTGATCTATAACTCAACTTCCCAACTTTCCCTTTCACATTAAACAAATGTACGTTGCATATTTTGTGGCATCTTTAAATGCATAATTTTTACGAGAAAAAAATACGGCTAAAATTGTCTTGTCAACTAGGTCCACGTTCGAGTAATGTTCAAGGATCAGAATATCAACTTTCAAAACTTAGTCATATGCTTTCTTCCTTTTACCAGGTTGCTGATTTTGGATTAGCCAAGTTCTCTTCCGATACTGACACTCATGTTTCAACTAGGGTCATGGGAACTTTTGGGTAAGAACCTTTTATGTCATTGTTTTCTTAAATCTTATCTTATGGTTTCTAGCTTTTTTCAGTTTTAGTGTTTATGTTATTGTGATTCTTGAAAATTTAGATACTTGGCACCGGAATATGCATCAAGTGGAAAACTTACGGATAAATCAGATGTCTACTCATTTGGGGTCGTGCTTTTGGAGTTAATTACTGGGCGATACCCTATCGATCAAAAATATAATTTAGCAGACGATAGCATGGTGGCGTGGGTACGTAATATAACTTCTTAACCTTTAATATGAAATTTATACTTGGCTGGTTTTAAATTAGATCCATCTTTGCATCTACAGACAGAGAAATGCTTTAATCCTAGACTGCTTTGCCACCAGCTCTTTGATTATATTTTTTGTGTACTACATACTAGCAGATATTGGCCAAGCACCAACTACCTTTACTTTTTAGAACTGATTATCATTTATATAAATGTGAATAGTTAATCACACCGTGATGCATATAATCTTGCTACTTCTAAGTTTGTTTCGTAGCCAGTTCGCTCCCTGAGGGTCTATAGAATAATTGTACTGTTCCACTGGATCCAGGCAAGGCCTTTGCTTCATCAAGCACTGGAATATGGGAACTTCAAAGATATAGCTGACCCGAAGTTGCAGAGTGACTACAATCCAAATGAAATGAAACGAATGGTAGCTTGTGCCGCTGCCTCTGTGCGTCATTCCTCTCGTCTTCGTCCTCGAATGAGTCAGGTAATTCTTAAACTTATGCTGAATCATGTATATATTTGTTATAGTAACCGTAGATTGTATTAAATGAGTGGTAATTTCTGATAGAGGTGAGTCATGTTGAACTCAGGAAATAGATCAAGTGTTAAAACTACACGCCAGCCCAATTCAAAGAAACAAAGGTGATTGCACCAGAATAAAACCCACCATTCGTATAACACATGCCCCGGCGCAATCCCTGGATAGGCCGGATAGAAAGAAAGAAAAAACTGAAATTTTAAAAGCGCAACCATAGAGTAGTATTTTTCTACAACCCGAACGTCTCAAGAATCCATTCTGCACCCCATTCTTTATTTATTAATAAGCGGACCATTTAGAGCCTGTCAAATGTTCCAACATCTGCTTTGAGTGGCTTTATCGATTCACTGAAAAGTGAATTCGTCAATGGAGGAGATAGATATATAGGATCGACCTTCAGAAATTGACTAAGCAAGAGTCTGTTTGTCAGTGACTGTTACCATTTTTTAACAAAGTTTTTAGTTTGGTCATGTGAAAGACTTGGTTATCTAGAGTGGTCACTTGAAGTTGTAACCCTGTATAAAAGGTTATTGTGTCATCGGTGATGGTACATTTCATTCACCGAATATGCAGATAGTGCGAGCCCTGGAAGGAAATATGGCTCTGGATGAATTGAGTGAACGAGTTATACCTGGTCATAGCAGCGTCTACAGTTCCTCAGGAAGCCAAGACTACAGCACGAAGGAGTACAAACAAGATATGGAAAAATTTAGAAAACTGGCTCTAGAAAGCCAAGAACTTACCACTGGAGAGTACAGCGTCCCGAGCACCGGGTCCGCTGGCTTGAATCCTTCAGGCTGGAGCACTAGTGGAGAAATAGAAGCGGATTTCAAGAAACAGGGCCTGTGACATGTGAGTAACTTCCAAGCCTTGCTCTTTGGCTGGTACCCTTCCTTCCAAGGAACTTGGCTACCCGAAATTCCATTGATCACAAAGCCTTTTCTCCCATATTGCCATTTTGTACCTAGAAATTCATATTCAGAGGCTGCTCTCCATTGCTGATTTTAAGCATTGATAAGATTGAATTTGGTCCTTTTAAGCATTCAAACAGCAAGACAAATGTATAAAGTACTGCTGAAAGATTGCCTTCTAAATGCTTTATAGTTTATTGTATTTTGAGTCATGGGTACACGAGAGGCACTCAGAAACTACCAACTAATAATCGTATATTTAAAAGAAAATGGCGGTAAAAACACATGATGATTAACGGTTCTCTCACTTGTACGATGATTACCTGTTGTCTCACTTATATAATTTTATTATAGAGTTCAAGATTTACATTCAATGTCGATTTTTTGTCTCTCCATTACGAATAGTGTTAAATTTGCATATAATGATAAAATTAAAAGTAAATAACGATTAAGTTTTGCTAAGTTTTAATGTATTTAAACTTCTCTCTCAAGCGACAATAATTGTGACAAGAAATAGCCCCTTTGACTCATGAGACCATGCTCGTTGTCACCCTCGGTCCAATAATCGACGCTGTTAATCTCTCAAATTTTATCCGCAATAGCTCCCCAAGCTCGCCTCAGGCGACACACATTACTTGTGGGACAACCAAAACAAGGACAGATATTGTTACTCATTAGCGTATGTTCTTGCCGAGATCGCACCAAACCCCCTCAATGTCTAAGGCGTTCAAACACATAAATATTTGCAGTTTAGAGAAGACGTGCTTTGATTATCAACGGCCTGGTAAAGGCTTGAGTCGACGACGATATGTAATTTTAACAATATGGTATGCAATTTTACATTAAAAATTTGGCGAATTGGCCCTATCTTTCAAATATTTTTTGGATTTGGCCAACGTTTGGTTAAACTTTCGTAAATGACAAAATGCCTACGTGGCATTTTTATTTTTTTTATTTTATTTCTTATTTACCTTTTTTAGTTTTACCGATTTTTTAAAATATTTTCTGATTGAATTTCAAATTTTTGTTTTAAATTTCAAATTATTTTATTTCCGGATTGAATTTTAAATTGTTGCCTTTTATATTTATTCGATATTTAATCCGGTTTTAAACATGGTTGTAAGTAGTAGATCCTAAAATCGTGAGTGTTTGTTTGACTATTTATTTTAAGCAGTTATTAATTAGGTTGATATTTATTTTCCAATTTCGTTAACTGTATATCCTATTACAGAAGTTTTTTTCAAATTTATTGACATTTTGTATTTATTGGCTGGATTGTTTATGAAGGCTGTAACAAATTTTATGTTCTATTGTTATTCATTCATCGGAAATTGTTATTCAATTTACGACAATTTAATCTCGATAATCTCTCTTCGTCGTTAAAAATTGGTATTCAATTTACGACAGTTAATCAATTTACCAGTTTATATCGTCAACTTTTTACGCTCGTTAATTGATATTCAATTTACACTGGAATAGATTTGTTCCAACGCAAATTGAGATGGTTTTTACACCGTAAATTGAGTTGACATTTACAACTTAAATTGAGTTTATATTTACAACGTAAATTGAGTTGATATTTACACTGTAAATTGAGTTGATATTTACAAGGTAAATTGATTTTTGTAATGTAAATTGAAACTTTTTATCGTAAATTTTGTACTAATTAACAAAATAAGATTTTGATAGATTCAAGAAGAAGAAGAAGAAGAAGAAGAAGAAGAAGAAGAAGAAGAAGAAGAAGAAGAAGAAGAAGAAGAAGAAGAAGAAGAAGAAGAAGAACGAAGAACAATGAATTTTTTTAAACTCCACGAATAACCGCGACGATCCTCTCCGCCATGAAAGCTTCCACCGAAAATTCGGCGCCTCCGTCGTAGGCCCCACCGTCACTAGAGCAAACACAAATTTTGTTTAATCGTAAAAATTATGAACATTTCTGGAAAAAAATGGAGCAGACATTTTCAGAAAACATACATGTAGATTTCTTGCTCGTTATGCTTGGATCGTCTAAGAAATAACCAGAAGAAAAACTTTGGTTACTCCGGAAAAAACCTTGGTTAATCGCGAAAAAACATACCGGTGGTTAATCACGAAAAACCATAACCGGTGGTTAATCGCGAAAAAAAATCAGAAGAGAAGAAAAAAAAAGGTTGGTTAATCGCGAAAAAAGAAGATCATTAAGTAAATACTTGTTGTTTGTGTTGAATCTAAGCAGATTATTCGCCTCGATCGTTGTTAATCGCACGGTTGACGTTTGAGTTTAGAGAGAAAATTGAAACCCAATTTCATTTCCGATTTATGATTTCTCTCTCCAATTTCCGATTTTATTAAATGCACTAAATCTTTGGCGGTTTCTTAGCAATAATTAACCGAATCCTTTTTTTAAATATCATTTTTTAATTTCGACGGGATTTTTAATTTTGGGGTATTTTAGGAACGAAAATTTGGTTAATTAAAAGTCTGGACATTTACAAAAGTTTTACCAAAAGTTGGAAAAAACCAAATTACTAAACCCGTACAGGGATATATACTACATTAACCCTTTCGCCGAAATTTTGTAATTTTTTTTTTTTTAGTTATTAGTGTTTCTATAGATACAAGAAAGAAAAATAATGGTATATTGTGAAAACGAGCAGAAACAAGTTAAGTCCACAAGAAAAGGACTTCGAAAGTCAAACAAGAGAAAATTAAACATCTACCTCGCTAGGCGCGCAAGCTCACACGGTCAGAAACACGTCGTGTAATATCATCACAGATCTCTGATATGAGCGCGTTTTACACATCAATGAGGACTAATTCGGGCATGACACACCAAGCTCAGGCATGATGCTTATCATGACCATTTATTTTTAGAGTTCATCCAAGAACTAATCTTACCTCTTGAATTCCATCCAGAGGCTTATAATGCTTAAAAGAATACATCTTTTCGATAAGGTCTTAAATGAGTTTAAGTTCATGCGTTAGTAATATTGTGTCAAACTATAAGTGGTAATATAAAAAACGTTCGTAATGGTGACAAATTTAAAAGAAGATTTTCGCGTGTTGACTATAAATAAAATAAGAATGTATTTGTTGTGGCCTTGCTAAATTATTAAAGCTGTTTGATAAATTTTCAAGTCGTTCATGACTTTTACTTTAAACAGAATGGACGTTAAAAGAACCAAGGAAATTAATTAACAACTGACATAAACTCAATGGATGTTAATAGAAACATGGACACTGATTAAGAAGTCATATAACTCCCCACTGTTTTAAAACATATTCAGTTGCTCAAGTAAAACGTATCCAATACGCCAGCCGATTAATGTGTACGACTTATCATAATTAAAAAACTACTTTGATGTAATAAAACTGAAATGAGTCTACCTAAGAGTTTATACAGTAATCATGATATTAAAGCCTCGCGTCATCTACAAAAATATCATGATATTATAATACTAGACATCCAGATTAAAATATCGGTCCAAAGAATTAAATTCTTTCGTTTTCCCAAACAATACCTCACAAAAATACACGAACGATCAAACAGAAATGTTAACACAAAATAGTATGTAAAACCTCCGTAAGAGTCCAATCCAGGCTGTCCATTGCTTAGGGGTATAGTTGGCAAACTAAATCAACACTTGGCTGTCTGTCTATCATATAATCCCAAATCGAATTCTGTAATTCAAATATTTTACGTTTTTGTTTTCTTTAGATTTATTCCTGTAATTTTTTATAATCTCTCAGTTTGAACCATGGCTTCTCGCCGGCGAATGCTGCTGAAGGTCATAATCCTCGGCGATAGCGGGTGAGCAACTCTTTCTCACGCAAGTTATTTTGTTTTAGTTAATTTTCGAAGAATGTATGGTCCCATAGGAAAGAAGAATAGAAGAATTATAAGCAGAAAAAATATATGGGTGATTTGCTTTCATGACTGAATTTAACGTGTATGCTGATTGGTTTTCTCCCACAGGGTCGGAAAGACATCGTTGATGAATCAGTACGCGCTTGAAACCCAGATCAATCGTACTATCGTTTTCATTTGAATTTGTGGTTGTTTAAGATGTTTAATTGAAGAATTGGTGTGTTTTTGCTCAAACTATGGTCTAGGTACGTTAATCGTAAGTTTAGCAATCAATACAAGGCTACAATTGGAGCGGATTTTCTGACAAAGGAGGTTCAGTTTGATGATAGGCTGTTCACGTTGCAGGTACTAAATTTCGGCAACCCCACTCTTAAAATATGTTTTATATTAATCCTAATTTCGCATCAATGCTTTGTATTGTATCCTTGGGTATAGCTGTTAGTATAGAAAAAACATTACAATGAATCAAGTCAGTCATGTGAAGTAGATGTTTTTTTTGTTTTTTAAACTGGAGCAACACATTATTATTTAAAAACTAGTGAAGTCAATAAAAGCTGAAAATTGAACCATTTTGTGGAAATCATAGATATGGGATACCGCTGGACAGGAAAGGTTTCAGAGTCTCGGTGTGGCATTCTATCGTGGTGCAGATTGTTGCGTTCTGGTGTATGATGTGAATGTTATGAAATCGTTCGAGAATCTTAACAACTGGCGCGAAGAGTTTTTGATTCAAGTAAACGTTTCTCAGTTCATTCTTGTCATGCCACAACTCGAAACGCCAGCTGATTTGTGTGTGTGTGTGTGTGTGGGTTGAAATTATATTCAGGCTAGTCCATCTGACCCTGAGAACTTTCCATTTGTTGTGTTGGGGAACAAGGTCGATGTTGATGGCGGGAATAGTCGGGTGGTAAGTTCTCGTTGGCATTAGAAATGCTAATTATAGTATACGCGTTGTAACTCGTAAGTTATGGGATCATCCATAAAATATGTACAGGTCTCCGAGAAAAAAGCAAAGGCATGGTGTGCTTCCAAGGGAAACATTCCATACTTTGAAACGTCTGCAAAAGAAGGGTTTAATGTTGACGCAGCTTTTGAATGCATAGCCAGAAACGCACTCAAGAATGAACCTGAAGAGGAAATGTGAGTACTTATCTTTAAGGAACTTTAACTGCTCTATTATTGTTAGTTAATTCTGTATACTACCGTTTTCAATTGTCTATATTACAAACTGTATTAATTAAATAGAAGTGGGCCTATTTTAGATTGTCCCACTTGTGTGATCGTACATAAATGTGATGTCAATTTGTTTTCTTCCAATGGTTATGAAGATACCTTCCCGACACAATTGACGTTGCGGGTGGCGGACGTCAGCAAAGATCGACCGGCTGTGAATGCTAAAGATAAATTATGCACTGCAATTGTTCATCTCCTCATTGCAAAAATGTCTAGTTATTAATTCGATGAATACAAGCTTGTTTCACCCAGAAAGTTATTCTTCTGGAAAAGTCTCAATTATTCAAGAAGTTTAATTTAGATATTATCAATATCTGTGGATTTATATCCTTTGTTCGTACCTCCAATCGTGCTCCTATAAACTTCTTGTTTCGAATTTCGCATTAATTAAATTAGAACCACCTCTTTTAATTTATACAGAGTCCAGTTTGAGAGCCAGTATGGCAAATCGGTAAATGCGATTCCAATCAGTAGCTCCTTTCTATAAATGTTTTATTATTGCTTTTGCTTTCAGAATTAAATGGTGTATTAGAGCATCTTTCATGGTTAGTTAAATTTGTAGTACTTAAGTTGTCAAATCATATTTTGAAGCTAAACATATTTAAGATAAGTTCAATTTTGATGGTTACTAAAATGGAATTTTTATTCACATAGCTATATCCTTTTTTTAAAAGTCTCATTTGTTACTAATTATAATTAATTTGATTAAATTAAATCAAGAACAAGTATATTTATTCCAATATTATGGCAAACATATCTTAATTATGCATATGTAAAATTATGTTGACAAAAAAAATTATACAGCGAAAGCCTACTAAAAAATATTACAAACAAGGAAGAGAAAAGTTCACCAAGAAAAGGAGAAAAAGAACTAATCGTGCAATTAAATTAAAGAAAAAACAACACATGGATTTTAACTAATATCTATATGTCACAATCCTAAATTACTGTTCACAAGAGTTTTTTTTTCTGTTCTAATTTTTTTTCACATTTCTCACGCTGAGTTAAAACCATCGACCTTCTGCCCAATTTTTTTTCAACTCCGCCTCCTTGCTCGTTCTCAATCCTTCTCCGTCGCGACGGCTGAGAGCTCCATCTTCCGCCACCGATTTTATTGGACGTCTTCGACCTTGGATAAATCTGAAGAACGACCTGATTTTCACGAACAAAAATGTCAACCAGGATCGATTTGCTTATTTTTTCTATCATTTATGATTTTTCTATTTAAGAATCGATTGAGTATAACGAAAATTGATCGTTATGTATGTGGTTCAGCTCCCCGATATTCACTGGCGGGGACGGGGAAGAGGCGATTGGTTACGCTGCTGCAACAGCAGCTGCGGCAGCCGGTGGCGTTTCTTCTGGTTTTGATTCATTTTTAAATAATATTTTTAGCACAACGCTTGTACGATAAGCATAAAATGAATACTGCGTATTTGTATTTCAAGAACTACAACAATGTTGTTGAGTTTTTGGCTTTGATCCTTAATATTGTTTCGAATATATTAAGGATCATGCCTCTGGTTCTTTCTCATAATTGTGATAGAGTTTTTAGGACACATGTTACCACATTTTGGAAGTGTGTTGGTTTTGGAAGCTGGGTCCTCTTAGGAAGGGTTTTAATTTTTTTGAAGTGGTTGGTCGTGGTGAGTGAATCATTACAACACTTGGTGTGCCCTTTATTCCATCACAGTATTGGTCAATCTGTTTTTCTATAGCTATGTTGCTTCACTTTCTGAAATATTCAGCTACTTCACAAATTGAAAGATATTAATGATGTATAATATATTATATGTATTGAGATGGAATTTGGATTTTATCATTTTTCTATGAAAAATATTGACTTGTCATTTTGTAATGGTGGAAATTGTACATGAAGTTTACGAAGACCTTTTCCAAGAGTTAAGCAAGTACGGGGAACTGGAAAGTCTAAATATATGTGACAACCTAGCTGATCATATGGTACCACAATTGGTTCATTTAGCGTTGTCTAAGATAAATAGTGGTTTATCAAATTTATTGATTTTAAAATGCACGTTGTGGCAACAGGTGGATAATGTGTATGCACAATTCAGAGAGGAAGAACGTGATGCAAATACACTTCAGAACCTGATTGGGAGGTTTTATGTCGGTAGATAGTTTTCATCGCTTTTATCTTCAGGTCAACTGATTTCACGCCATGGCTGACTAATCACATTTTGCAGCACAGGACGTCCAATCATTGTGGACTTCTCTCTAGTGATGGATTTCTGCGAGGCAACCTGCAGGCAATACAAGGAGACTCTGAATTGGAGGAAAGTAGCACAATAGATGTTGGCGATCCTCTGTTTCTCGACCTTTTAAAGGATGAAAATGATGGCATCGCTGTAAATAAATATATCACAGATTTGTTTTTTAATCTATTTTTTATGTCATTTTATACTTGCGATTTTTAGATCATTTCTGTCAGATTTATTACAATGATGGAAAATATTAAGACTTTAAACCGTGAATTCAAGTTTTATTTATTAGGCACTTAAAAAAGTAGATATGGGTTTTTCTACCTAGGCGGTTACCCAATTACCTTTTAATTTTTTGTTTTCTTTTTTCATTTTGGTTTAGCTAGTGACAAAGTTTTATATGAACTTCTGTGTCATGTTTCAGGAACGCCATTGGAACTCCCCGAGCATGGCTACTACACTTCAGAATGCTATCAACATTCCTCAGTCTGATATGCTGAAAATGTTCTCAAACTAGCTCCCCGGCTAATTGATGTTTACTTTTTCGTCGCATTGCGTGATGCCAACGACTGTACGTAAATCCAAGATATCTAGCTTATATGTTCTTCTGCCAATAAATTGACTTTTTTTTATAACTTCTTTTATAATATATCTCGAGTATTTTGGGATAGGTACGATGGTTTCTTCTTTGCAAAATAATTCAATAACTTCTCTGATTAGTCATTAATAATAAGTTTCATTTAACCTTTTACAGCCTTGATATGTGCTTTGATCCCCCTGCTTATGTCCTGAAATGCCACAATGTTTCCCGACAAAATATTTTGTTTCGAGGTGCGTGTACATTCACAGATCCTTGATGTTTCAGAATTATCATTGTTCACAAAGAGTAATTTGTCACTGCAGGTCCGCAAAAGGCTCTTGGAGTTTATGCTTTTATCTTTACAACGCTCTCCACATTTTATTGCGCTTCTCAAGGTACACCCATCTAAAAGTATTGGTTCTTCAAATTGTATGAGATTAGCTTAAACCTTCTTGATTAGTGAGAATATTCTAACTTTTTCTTTCGTAGAAGCCCATAACGGAGAAACTTGCGGAGGCTTATGACAGCCCAGAAAAGGTGAATCTATCGCCTACTTTTAGCCAAGGAGTTAGCTTTCACTAAACTGTACAGTTTGAACTAATTATTAAAGAATTTCCCTTCTTATAGTCGGAATTTGCTCTGCGATTGTGTTAGGAAATAGGTGAGCATGGTGGGGGCGGTGGGTCCCACAAAGATGAATCTCGTGAGCTGTCCGAGGGGTTGGAATTACTTTTATATGAAAACCTTTCATCCAGGTATAGATTACTTCACAGACTCAAACGTGGTTTTACAGGCTCACTTTCAATATGCATCTTTGTTTATATGTTTTATTTTTTCCCTTGTTCTCTCTATTTCCTTGCAAAGTCGTCTAGGCCTAAGGCAAGAGTTCGCTTTTGGCTCGAGCAACCAAGTTTTCGACAAGTCGTCACAGTCGAGACTTCTGTATTTTGTCGTGACAGCCATTGCAAAGCTGACCACGTATCACCGCGAGTTATTACCCAGGGCACATGTTTCCTTGGGCAAGGTCGACCTTTGTTTTCTTTCGTTTGAGTACAAATCTCAAAAGAGTATAAAATGTCTCAAATTCAGTTGCCGGTATATACAAAAAATAGGAAATGCCCAAAATATCACATCTTTTTATGTTTTTTCTCAATTCCCTTAATTATTTTACCATTTTGTCACTAGAAACAACTTGAAAAAGGTCATTTACCTTTGAATTTATCTTTTGACATTATCATCCCAACCCTTAATTAGTCCCAGTTAATTAATAAAAAACTTAAAAAACTATTTACAGAAAAGATGAAAGACTTGAGTTTTGAAAAGTTTTATTTTTATAGTAGTTAATCTGGACTAATTAAAGATTGGGATGAAAATGTTAATTAAATAAAATTAAAGGGTAAATAGTCTTTCAAGTGCTTTTAGTGGCAAACTGAAAAAAAAAACGATTAAGGAGCAATACATGTCAAATTTAAGTTTATGTATAGAATTTCGTTGCGACTTTAAAAATAATGTTAATTTATTTTGACAGTTATTTGTATTCTCAGATGATAAATAAATGCTCTTATGAAGTAAATGTCATCACATCAAAACAATAGCTAGACAAATATCCTCAGATTATCATACTTCCTTACAAATATAGCAACAACTTGTTTGAACACTGAAGTGGTTTTCCTGTTCCTCAGGTTTCTCGGTCACGAATCTCAGATGCGAGGGTTTGGAGGCGCGCTTGTGATTACTTGGGCTATGCGGGACCAGAGAGTTTGTCGAAAGAGTCATCGATTTCATTGAGAGTGATCTCCGGTTGTCGGGGATGAGACTGATTGCGTCTCCGATGAGTCCCGAGGACGAAGCGATCCATCACGGCCACGATACGAGCTCACCTCTTGCGGCCGGCAAGGACTCACCTTTCCGGTGGGATCACGTGATAGTGAAGTTGAAGAAAGAGGTATATTCTTTCCATGAAATGAAATTTGAATTCAATTTTGAATACTTTTCTTTCGTTTGATTCTTTTTTGTTTATATATGATGCTGGAGCAGATCTCCCATGTGCAGAGCACGTTCACAATCTAGTATATAAATAAGACTTGACTTGAAGTAAAGATATGATCAATTAAAATATTGGTTTCCAAAACGTGCTCAAATATCTTTTATTAGATCTGCCTTAAGTTGATGATGCACTTGCCGGTCTCGGATGGCTACTTCCGCTTTGAAATATGCTTGAAAATCTAGAGCATGACCTTGTCGGGCGTCCCGGCCAATACTTGGTGAATAATTGTCGTCAGGAAAGTCTCCCGAGTATGCATGCCATTCATCTTCAACAATCATATTATGCAATACCACACAAGCTTCCATAATATCATGGAGTATACACTTCTGCCAACATCGTGCAGGTCCACGAACAATTGCAAAACGAGCTTGAAGGACTCCAAATGCCATCTCGACGTCTTTTCTAGCACTTTCATGTCTCTGCTTCAAACAAAGTTTTTGGGATCTTGAGGGTGTGGAAAACTTATGACGAATGCGGTCCACTCAGAATATATACCATTTGTTAGGTAGTACCCCATGTCGTATGTAGTACCATTTGCGGTGAAATCTATATCAAAAGCTATACCTTGTAATCTCTCCTTATACAAGTTGGATATGCTCAAGACAATAAGAACATTGTTTGAACCAGGAATACCAAAAATTGCATGCCATATCCAAAGATCCATCGAAGCAACTGCTTCAAGCATTACTATGGGATACACATAGTCACCTCTTGTATATTGGTCGTTCCACGCAAATGGACTACTTTTCCAGGTCCAGTGCATGCAATCAAGACTACTAAGCATACCTGGAAACCCATGACACTCCTTGTGCATCTTTAACAAGCGCTGGACTTCAAGATCAATAGGTTTTCTCATGTACACTCCTCCAAAAACTTCAAAAATAGCACAAAAAAATTAAATAAACATTAAATAGATGTGCCCTCACCTATTTTAATATATTTGTCAACAACATCAGTGGGAGCAAGTATGCGAATAGCCGAGGTGCATTTTTGGAGCGGAGACAATCCCATTCTTTTTTATGCATCAATTTGAAATACTCAGTGTGGTTTCCAAGATCTTCCACTATACGCATGAACACTTCCCTCCTCAGCTGAAACCTTCAACAAAATATAGATCTGGGATATATCGTTTGGTCAAAAAATTAATCTAGATATAGACGTGCATCACCCTCTTCACGATCACGGTTCACATATACTCGAGGTGGATTTTCAATTTTCTTCAGTAAGTATAGACCCATTTGTTCAGTTGTGTCATTCCAAAGTTCATCCAATCTTTATTATTAGTGAGCTGAGATTTCAGACATTTTAACGAGTGGATTTTGAATAGATAGAAGTTATAGAAGAATAATTGGATATAGCTAAGTAGTAAAAAAAATTAAGACTTGTACAAAGCCTCAAAAATTGATATGAATTACATATATACACAGTTCACAGTTTTATGTCCAACGGCTAATTATCAACCGCTAAATTCAAATCACTAATTTCCAAGCACTAAATGCAAACAATTACTCTACAACTACTTTTTCCAACGACAAGTTGCCAAGAACTGGAATTCAAATGTCTGGTTTTTAAAGTATTAATTACTTGTGACATTACGTAAATAATAACAAAATTTGACAGTACATATTACATAAAAGATAATATTGCAACGACTACTCAATTCCGTACTTAGCTTTGATGATATTGCAAGTTTGTTCGTGAGTTTTCTAAATTTTTCATCCATGTTTGAAGTGTCCTTACAAAGAAGCTCAAAATCTGTCACACGAATTGTCGTTCCTCAAATAATGAAAGTTTCTTCTTTTGAAGCTCTTCGTACTTACTCCATCTCTGCATATCAACATTGTTACCTGAGAATTTGGCAATCACTGAAAAGTTCATGGAGATACCGAAGAACATAAACCGTCCTAGGAGTAAAGGACCCGAGGACGACGAAGCCACGGGCGAATTAAGTTAAGGAATCTCACGTTCATAAGTAAAAAACGGACCCTATCTGTCAACGCTCCGAAGAGGAGATTAGACGATAGGTCAAAGACTAGTTAAAATAGAATAACACGTGTAGCTGGAAACGCTCGGATCGCCAAAGCAACCGAACGTCAAAAGCTGACAAGGTACATCCTAATCAGCATGGACGTGTGATTGATCACCCCACGATCCACACAAATAACTACCCACTACTCAGGCTAACCGCTGGACAGTTGAAGACTTGGACTATAAAAGGAAGACGAAGGCACTAGGGTAATGACCACCGATTTTTACACAGAGAACTACTAGTTATTATTCACCTATTCCTTTGTAACCCTCAAATTATTTTCCTCTCTTGTATTAAACACCTTATAAGAGAAAGTCTCGTCCATATTTTCCGTCTTACCTTCTCGGTATACCGATCACTTTGTTCGAGATATTGTTCTACCATTTTCGTAGGTTAACAGTTGGCGCTAGAAAAAGAGGGAATAAGCTTTGATTCAATGGCTAGTTCGTCAATTCCCACGGAAGATGCACTCATGAACGACCAAGAGGTCGAACACCATAATCGCACACTTCCCTCACGGAGGAAGAACTCGCTGAACTCCTCACGGAACCTCATTTGCACGTCCAATTTAGAGAGATTCAAGAGCATCTCACAACTTTGGAAGCGAAGAACAGAGAACTGGAAGGAAGACTACGGGCCAAGAGAGTCACTTTGCGGAGCGCAATAGTGGTTCCTAACGAAGAACCCTCGCATCGATCAGGAAAGGAGCCTAAGAACTCCGGGCCCAGATTAAGAAATCCAAAAGACATGCTAAGGATCGACACGAAATGGAGGAATTTGCAGAACCAGAGGAAGGAGAAGGCTCGCTGGAAAAGATTCCAGAGCGTTAACAGCCATCTGTTGAAAGATGCCCCTCGGGACTAAGGAGCCTAGAAAGAGCGGAAGATGCGACAGTGCAAGCACTGAAGGCTGGAAAGGCGGATCGAGGAAGTAGCTTTAGGATGAAAGGAACCGACCCAAAAGATTTGGAGGCTGTCTCATCGTTCACGGCGAGTGTGCTCGGACATCCATTGCCCGAGAGGTTCAGAATGCCGAGAATTCACTCCTGTGATGGGAAGACTGACCAGGGAGATCACCTCGACACTTTCTCTTACTGGATGCTTTCTCTTACTGGCATTTTCCATAACACTCTCGAGATCAGCCAAGAGATGATATAGGAAGCTCAGAACGAATACGATAGGCTCGTCGGACCAGTTGGCTCGGAGATTCTTGGAACAGTTCGTTGGGTCGAGGTAAGGGAAAACTCCCAAAGAGAGACTTCTGGAAATCAAACAGGCCGATGGGAAATTATTGAAAAGTTACATAAACCGCTACTCAAAACAGGCGTTGCAGGTAGACGACCTCAAAGAAGGTTTCAAGCTCTTCGGAATCACCTCAGGGGTCAAAACAGAATCAGAATTCTTGTGGTCTTTACAAAAAACCAATCCTCGAGATTATAACGATTTCCTCAAAAGAGCACAAAGTAGTATATAAGTGCCGAAGAAGCAAGACTGGCTGCCAGAAAGGCTGAGGCGCCAAAACAACGACATGGCGAACAGAAGGACATACACCCTGAAGAAGATCGTCCCCCAAAAAAGATGTGATCTGGCATAGGGCCGAAGAAACCTTTCAAAAGAAAATACAAGCAGTACTCCTCGCTGAATACTTCAATAGACAAAATTTTCAGTCTCTCCCACGACAAGGAAGATTTCCCTCTGCCTGCAAAGATAAAGAAAGACGTGGCTAAAAGAGACGAGACAAAGTACTGTGCTATCCACGCAGATGTAGGCCACCGAACTGCAGACTCTTCCAATTTGAAAGAAGCCATAGAAGCTTTGATCCGACGGGGAGCCCTGAAAAAATTCAAAGCCGGAAATAGAGAGGATCCGATGGAACCTAAAGAAGCATACGAGGAAATATCTCTCATAGTTGGAGGCCCCCACATTGGAAGAAATTAGAGAAGCTGGAAAAAAAGCTATGTGAAAGAGGCCCAGGCGGGACACAGACAGGTCATGTTCACTGATAGAGAAAGACCGACAAAACTCTCGAAAACAGCAGCAGAGCCCAGTACATTCACCAAAGAGGACGCACGTTGGGTTCTCTTTCCGCACAACGACCCATTGGTAATTTTCGTCAAAATTAGCAACAAAGTAGTTCACAGAATGTTAGTTGATACAGGAAGTCCCGTGGACGTGTTGTACGAAGAAACATTTGAGAGAATGGGTCTTAAAAAAGACATTCTCTCTCCTTCTTCGGAAATCTATACAGCTTCACAAGAGATTCCATTGTTCCTAGAGGTGTAATTCCATTACCAATAACCCTGGGAGAAGAGCCGAAGACGAAAACTGTCAACACAAAATGGGTGATAGTCCCGGGGAAGTCCTATTTTAACGAAATCATTGGAAGACCGACTCTGCAGGCCCTTGGCGCTATCACCTCAATGGAATGTTTAAAGATAAAATTTTCGACAGAAAACGGCACGGGCGAGGAACTAGGAACGCAAGCGTTGGCAATGAGTTGTGATGCAGATTATTTAAAAAATAATCAGGACAAAGAAGGACGAAAAGTACTCACTATCACTTCCGATTTGGATCCACGACTTCCACACAAAGAAGAAATCGGTCTAGGTGATGAGGTAGAAGAAATCACCCCACGACCGGAATGTCTCGAAAAGAAAATCCGCTTTGGCAGACACTTAGCCCCAGGTATAAAAACTACTTTAATTTCACTTCTGTCAAATAATATGGACATATTCGCATGGTCACAAGCAGACATGGTAGGGATAGATCCCGAGTTAGCATGTCATAGATTAAACATCGACCCGAAAGCAAAACCCATGCGACAGAAAAGAAGAACATTGAATACTGAGCGGTATGAAGCTACGAAAGAAGAAGTAGATAAACTAATTTCCAATAAGTCTGTAAAAGAAATGAAATATCCAAGCTGGGTAGCAAATCCAGTATTGGTTAAGAAACCGAACGGAAAATGGCGCACTTGTGTAGATTTTACTGATCTTAATAAGGCTTGCCCGAAGGACAGTTTCCCTATGCCGAGGATCGATCAATTGGTCGATGCCACGGCAGGACACGAACTGTTAAGCTTCATGGACGCATACTCGGGATATGATCAAATACCCATGTATAGTCCCGACCAAGACCACACCGCTTTCATAACTGACATGGGCTTGATTTGTTATACAATAATTCCCTTCGGACTAATGAACGCGAGAGCTACTTACCAAAGATTGGTGAATAAAATATTTGCGGACCTACTCGGCGTAACAATGGAAGCGTATATTGATGATTTTATGGTTAAAATAAAAAAATGAGCTCTCATACCGAAGATCTGCATACTTCATTCAAAATACTTAGAAAGTAAAAAATGAAGCTTAACCCTTTGAAATGTACTTTTGGTGATACTGCAGGAAAATTTCTAGGATTTATCGTCCACGAAAGAGGAATTGAAGTAAACCCGACGAAAATCACGGCGCTACTCAACATGAGCCCTCCAAGGAATGTCAAAGAAGTCCAAAAGCTTACAGGATAGATTGCGGCCCTTAGAAGGTTCATTTCACGATCAATCGATAGAAGCATACACTTTTGATGCCCTCAGAGGATCGAAAGAATTCGAATGGACCGAGCAATGCAACCGGGATTTTGAGGCCCTTAAAGAGCATCTTTCCTGGGCCCCTACGTTAAGAAAACCCCTCCAAATCTACCTGGCAGTATCAGAGCACGCAGTTAGCTCGGCGTTAGTCAAAGAAGAAAACAACCAACAACTACCGGTATAGTATACCTCAAAAAGCCTTAATGATGCCGAAGGAAGATATACCGAGATAGAAAAGCTGGTGTTTGCCCTGATAACGTCTTCAAGAAAGCTGAAACATTATTTCTTGGCGCACCCGATATCAGTACTGACAATCTTCCCACTACGACAAATCCTATAGAAGCCCGACGTATCGGGAAGACTTATGAAATGGGCGATAGAATTAACTCAGTACGAAATCAAACTCGTACCCCGAACAGCCATCAAGGGACAGGCTGTGGAAGATTTCATCGCAGAATTCGCGCCAAGACCAGTTGAATTTCCCACATGGGAGATGCATGTCGATGGCGCCACAAATGATTGTTGGAAGAATCTAGGATGTCTGGTTACGAGGAAAAGAGAGTTAGGAACTCTGTAGTTCTTCCAGTGTATCTTTCGAAGATATTGAATTGATCAGTGCACCTTTAGAGACAATAGAAGAACAAACCATTTAACATCTTCTATCTCAAGGTCACTACGTATGAATCGCATCATGCTTACCTAAATCCTGAAATGAGACATGTCATTTCATAGCATTAATACTTTCATTTGAGAAAGTCAAATTCTAGGTCCAATGTGTGATCTAGACAAGGCCTATTGGTGAGATATTAAGTTATGAAGATGTCATGAACCAACTTTGTGAAGTTCTCATAGATATGGAATTCATGTACAAGATTGATGAGATGCAATATATATCACCTCATGCTTTATTACTTGGATTGTGAATAAATGAATTGCGCAATGTCCAAATTTAAGTAGAGACTTTATTTGGAAGAAACAATGTGACTTGTTAGCTCCTCGTCAATACATTGTTTCTGACTTATTCACAAGTAACAAAGGAGTTGAGGAAATAACAACAAGAAGGGCAAAATGGTAATTTTGTAAATCCCGCCTAGTTGATGATATTCATGAAGGGTAAACATAGATAACATTCAATGGATCCGCTCAATATAATTAAGTTGAACTTGAGTAGAAAATAAATTCATTTGAACCGAGAGATTCTCAGTGTCGACTCTGTAGTGGAGTCAGTCGACATTAAGCTAATACTCGGAAAAGGTTTGGGAACTTTTGGGTCCGAGTATAGAAGCTCAAGCTTTGTTCATTTGGATCCATAAGGTCACTATTACAGGTCATTAGAGTAGGATTGTTAAACTAGAAGCTAAGTCAAAATAAGTTCAAGTATTGAACTAGACTTTTTCTCGGAAAATGTCTAAAGGGTATTTTTGTCCACAAGGACATAAAATGATGTGAATGTCAAAATAAGATTTTAAATATTTTCATTTGATGAAAATATAAATTACTTTCTAAAGCCGAAAAGTCGTTTAAGGCATTATGAAATTAATTTCGTTATTTGTGCAATTATAATTCTACAATGGGTATTTTAACAATTGTCTTAAAAGAAATGAGGAAGCATCTAGATGCTCCCCCCTTAGGTAGAGTTCGGCCAAGATAGTGCATCAAGAGGAGAGTTTTATTTCCTTTTTCTTATAAGGATAATTACCCAAAAGAAAAAGGGAAATGAATTTCCTTAAGAAGGAAACAAATGTGCTAAGCGAGGAAACAAATTTCCTCACTAATGCAAGGTGCATGGCCGGCCAAACTAAGAGGGAAAGGGGAAGGGAAAATCAAATATTGTGTCATGAATACATTATTCATTCATGAATGAATAATTGACCTTTATAGATTTTTCCTTCTCCTATAAATAGAGCCTCACATAGAGATGTGAAGGTTTTGCTTGTTCTTGCTCTCTCCCTATTGTGGCCGACCCTCTCTGTCTCTCTCTCTCTAGAAAATACTCTTCTTATTTTGCACCTAGATCCATACTTGATCTAGAGAATTAGCTTATGATCCAAGAATTGTTCTTGGTTCATATTGTTTAATTGTGCCCACACACAAATCCTTCTAAACCTCTATAGACTCTTGTAATTGAAATCTTAGGTTTCTCGAGTTCAAGATTAGGTGTGAAGGTGATGAGCGAGCCAAGGAAGAGGATCTACCTTTTTCAAGACGCTTCAAGATCAAGCTACAAAGAAAGGTTCGTTTTCTAGTAAATTAAATAATGCTTTTAATATATAACATGTATATGCTTTTTCTAGGTTAGTAAAAATTGTTTTACTTGAAAAAGAAATTTTTAAATTCCATCATTAATTTGATTAATGTTAATTTTTTTTCAACCCTAGACCAATTCCAACACCCATGCCACATGGACATTCACAGAATGGAAATGCAGAGCGGAAACACACGCATGTTGTAGAATTGGGACTCTTTACACTGGCTCAAGCTCAACTTTCGATGCATTACTGGTGGGACGCATTCTCCTCAGCTGTTTTTGTGATCAACACTCTATCGACCACTGTCTTGGAGGGGCTATCTCCATTTCAGAAAATGTTCAACAGGATGCCAGATTACAAATTTTTGAGAGTCTTCGGTTGTAGTATATATCTGCACCTGAGATCGTACAACCGACACAAAATGCAATTCAGGTCAGCAAAGTGTTTGTTTTCGGGTTATAGGGCATTACATAATGGATATAAGTGTCTCCATAGTTCTGGCAAGGTGTACATCACACATAACGCAGTATTTGATGAACTGAATATCCTTACTCTTAGTTGTTTCTCACAGAAGAAACATCAAGCCAATATGAACCACAAATTAGCCAACCAATAGTTTCTTACACACCAAGAAACCCCACAAACCATGACTTTAACCATACACACTCAAGTCCCACCCTCATCATAACATAGATATCACACCAAAAACAACCAAACACTTCAGCCAAAAAATAAATTCATCTCAAACACTTCAGAAAACCAACCTGAGCCACAAAACACAAACCATCAAACCACAACCCAAAATAAGTCTCAAAACCTAGCTGAGCAACAAAACACAGACCATCAAATCACAAACCAAAATGAGTCTCAAAAACCAACCTGACCACAAAACACAGAACATCAAATCAAAAATCAAATTGAATCTCAAAGCCAACCTAAGGCACAAAACACAGATCATCAAATCACAAACCAAATTGAATCTCAAAACCAACCGGAGTCATAAAACACAAACCATCAAACCACAAATCAACTTAAACCTTGAAACCACAATGAACCACAAATTACGTATATGGAAACCAGGTCAAAATCTGGAATTTTTAAGCCAAAAATTTACACTGTGTCAAAACACCCATTGCATATCCATCTTGGTCCACAAGAACCACGATTAGTGAAAGAGGCACTGCAGGATCAAGATTGGACAGGTGCAATGAAGAATGAGCTAAAAGCACTATTTGAAATTCAGACGTGGTCACTGGTACCAGCACATAGAGATCATAATATCATTGGTAACAAATGGATATATAAAGTCAAATATAAGCCCAATGGTCATATTCAAAGGCACAAAGCCAGACTTGTTGCAAAATGATACTCTCAACAACCGGGTGTTGACTTTTCAGAGACATACAGTCCTGTTGTAAATCCGTGTACGATCAAACTTGTGCTTACATTGGCAGTGTTCAAAAGCTGGGATGTCAAGCAATTTGATGTCGACAATGCCTTTTTGGATGGCACCCTAACCGAAGATGTTTACATATGGTCCAGCCAGATGGCTTCACAGATCCGTCAAAGCCTAATCACGTGTGTAAGTTGCATAAGGCCTTGTATGGCTTAAAACAAGCACCAATGGCGTGGTTTGACAAACTCAAGTCAGCTCTTATACAATCGGGTTTCCGAGAGTCGAGGTCTGACATATCCTTGTTTATCTATGACAAAAATAATCTCTACATTCTACTATTGGTATATGTAGACGATATTTTGATCACAGGTAATAGTGATGGAGTTGTGGCCAAATTAACAGTGGACCTGCATGCTCAGTTTGCCTTAAAACAACTAGGATCCCTTCACTACTTTCTGGGTATTGAAGCATACAGATATTCACAGGGAATGTATCTCTCACAAGCCAAATATATAGGTGACTTGCTCCGCAAGTTAAACATGGTGGGAGCCAAACCGGCGGCAACTCCAGCTGCACCAGGTGAAGTATTATCTGCAGAGTGCGGTGATCTCATGGATAACCATTTTCTGTAAGAAGTACGGTTGGCGCTATGACACGTCCTGGCATTGCCTTCATTGTCAACAGACTAAGCCAATATCTTCAAGCACCTACCTCCTTGCACTAGAAAGCCTGCAAGAGGGTGTTGAGATATTTGAAGGGACAATTTATCACGGTGTCACACCCAGACCAACGAAGTCACTGCAACTCACCAGCTTCGCAGATGTAGACTGGGCCAGCTGCCCTGACAATCGGAGGTCCACCAGCGCCTATTGTGTATTCTTGGCCGGCTGCTTAGTTTCTTAGAGATCACGTAAATAGGCAATCGTTGCTCGGTTGAATATAGAGGCAGAGTACAGGGCATTAGCACATGTGGCTGGAGAGATAGCATGGCTGAGATCACTGCTACATGAACTCAATATCTCTGTCACACACACACACACACACACCGATAGTCTGGTGTGATAATATCGGTGCAGCAGCCATGGCAGAAAATCCTGTCTTTCATGCAAGGAAGAAATATGTGGAGATCTATCATCACTTTGTACGCGACATGGTTATCCGCAAAGAGCTGGAAATTCGGTATGTTCCCACGGCTGAACAAACCGCGGATGTACTGACCAAGAGTATGTCAGTAGCCAGGTTTCTCATTCTCGGGGACAAACTCAACGTTGGGGAGACTCCGTTATGTTTGCGGGGGAGGGGGGGGGGGGGTTAATAGAGTCAGCTCACCATCCAGCTCAGCAGTCACTGCCATGTCAGAAGAGTCCGAGAGCCAGCTGTAACCTGCCATGTGCAAAGTCTGTTAATTAGTTATAACTGTATTATTATGTTGACCACGGTAAAATCTATATAACACACAGTTGTAATAGTATTTGATCATTTAATGAAAATCACAGTAAAGAGATTTTCTCTCTGAATCAATTATCTCTAAATCATCTCTTCTTGCCATTATATTTTGCCGCTTCTTTACATGCCTTTTGACCCATGGGCGGACAACCATAAGTTGAACATATTTTCTTTTTCATTTGCGTCGACATTTGAAGATGACTAGTGTACGTACCATATATGGTAGTCTTTTTTCTCTTTGAAGAATGACCCTCTTTTTTGGAGAACTCTTGCCATTTCGATTGCTATCGAAGGATTTTCCACTAGTGCAAATAATAAAATTTCCTATCTTTGTAACAATTCCTCAAAAGCTCTGTGGCCTTAGTGATTATTTGATCATCATCGTGGACGCTCGGATGACTTTTCTTAATCTGAATGTAGCACCCATTAAATGTGGAAACATCCTTCCTCATTTTACACTGATAGTTTCAAACTTTATTAAATGTGACAACTAGACCTTGTTTCTTCCATTTATTATAGTATTCAACATTATTCGCCCAATAATTATTGAATGTTTGATTGGTTTCTTTCACATCATCATTAAAATTGTTAACCAACTGTGACATAAATCATGTTCTTGAGTGTGGCTCCACTTTAACATTTTTACTCATCTGCCTTTTGGTTTACCTTTACTATTGTTTGTTGTTCAGCTTCAACGTCGTCTTCCTCGTAACCTTCATTCTGCGGTGTTTGAGACTCGGTATCGGATCCTTGAGTTGTTGGAGAATTTTGGTGCATGCAAAAATCATTTAAACAATGTATAAACAAAGAAACAAATACACACGACATAGACCAAAATAAACTACATCTAACAGTACTACTTCTTGCAGGTTCTTTTGTTGTGCCCAGAATTTCCACATTTTCCACACCGTTGATGATATGGATGGACAAATTCACTTGCAGCACGATATCGCTTCATCTTTGGTCTCCCGGCTTTAACCTTTTGGATTGAGGGATGGATGATACTAGCTCCTCGTGGCAAAACACTATTAAAATCGTATTCTATAGGGTTAACATCCATAGAATATGTAGCTGAAAAATCTTTCGCTGTGTAAAAGTTTGCCACAAAATCAATCGGCTTCAAGTTTAGCCTCCACAACGCAGCAAACGCATGAACACATGGGAATAAATCCATTTGTCAAACTCCACATGAACAGTTCTGACAACTAACATCAATGATATTAGGAAACGTACCATCAATGACTTTGAATTTCTCACCATTAATTGGATAAAACTGGTGTGAACAAACAAATTGTACGAAATTAATGACTAACATATGAAACAATAAAAATTAATCGAAATTAACTAGATATCGAAAATATAAAAGTTTGAGAAGTTAAGAATTATAAATAAAGAAACTCACATTCAGAGTCCTTCCTTTGTCTTCAAGCTGTGTAAAATGTTTGAAATATTTCCATGTGAGACCGGAAATCATAGAGGGGATAGTGGCTCGTTTGTCATTAAACCATTTTTGGAGGAGATCCTAAAGCTTAATACAAGTGAAGCAACTGGAGCAGCACGAGCTTCATTCAAAACAGCATTTATAGATTCGGAAATGTTTGTTGTCATAACATTGAATCACCTACCAGGAAATTTACAGCGTGCCCAAAGTGTAGGGTCAACATCAAGAAGATATTTCTCAACCCCAAGATAACCATCAACCATCATACGAAACCAGTAGTCAAAAGAATTAACAGTGTATGCTTTTCCACAATTGTAAAACAGTGGTTGGATGTAAGATTTTCCAAATTTGGCTTTGACATTCGCCCAAAGGTGCTGCATACAAATCGGGTATTTACTCTCCGGGTACATGGAGTATACAGCCTTAGGAATAGAACTGTTTCGATCTGATACAATAACCATGTCTTCTCTCACACCATATGCATACTTAACATGATTTAAAAACCAATTCCATGATTTATCATTCTCAGAATCAACGATGGCTATTGCGAGAGGAAATAATCCATTGTCACCATCTTGAGCAGTAGCAATAAGTAAAGTTCCGTGATACTTGCCTTTTAGAAATATTTCCATCCATAAATTGATGCCCCCAACGCCAAGAAGAAATATTTGAAATTCCCCACATCATCAACCTCGATGTTTGTAATTGTCCCTGATATACAAAAACATATTGTTAAGATCAGCAAGAAAATGAAGAGTAGCATAAAATGGTATGTAAATAAAATAAATTAACGTAAATTAACAACCAAATGATAACGTAATATAATAGTAAAACATGAACAAAAATAATTTACTAATGGAAATCAAAATAAAATTAAGATAAATAAACAGTACAAATAACTCTAATATAACAGTATAATATGAACTATAATAACTTAAATATACAGTACTAAATACTGTAATATAACAGTATAAAATTAATTTCAGCATTCTAGGAAATTAACAGAAATCAATAAAACAGCAGATAGTGTACCTGGGTTATTTTGCTTGATTAATTCAGCGATAATTGGCAAATGAGAATAAGAATTTTTAAAACTTCCCTGAATCTGTGTCAAAACCTGGCTACGACCTTTCCATGCTTTGTAATAACTGACTTCAACCTTAAATCGATTACGCATTATTTCCATGACAGTCTTTGGTTTGAATGACTCCGAACTCGAACCCATAAATTCAGGCTTGATGAACCTACTGATCAGGGAGGATGAACACTGATGATGCGCAGCTGAAGATACCTGCCCATGACAAGTATGCTGGTCGACAATGGATTTTATTCCCCAAATGTTGGATGCACCACTAACACCGGCGTTCAATTTCCAAGGGCAAGTTAAATCCTTGCATACAATAGTATATCGAGACAAGTCGGATCTAGTTACAGAGAATTCAAAATTATTACGAATTTCCATGATATGGCACGCATCTAGCAAACACCTCTTATTAACGAATAAATTGTTCACGCACAATTTCATAGTTTGGGGAAACTGGTCAACTTCTTGATCGGCATAAACAATATATTCCTTCTTTAATATAAATGGATGTCCAGTAGGCAAATCGGTCACATAACTGTTTTCGGTCATGGTGAAGGAATCAAAAACAAAACTGTGAAAAATATAAAGTTGTATAAGTGTACGTCAAAACAAATTATGTAAAATTATAAGTTTCTGAAACAAAGTACTCACCGGATATGAATGACAGACGAGTTATGAGCCTTGACGTCGTTGAAATTAACGCAAATTACTATCAGATGAACATAGGGATAATAGATATGAACGATACAGACATAAAAGAGAACGTTCTTCAGTTTTAACTGCTTGTGGTGCCTTAAAATGACCCGCCTAAATTTAAAATTTAAAATGAAACATTAACTCGGAATTATTCATAAATATTCAATCTTGAAAATGTTCAAAAGTTTAAAACTGTAACAGTAATAACTATAAAATAGGAAAATCGATATTGTATTAAAGTTTAGGAGGATAAACATGGAAACTGTTTCAAATAAGTAACAGTCTAATACTCTGATACGTATAAATTAACAGAAATTAACCCGGTCTGTTATGCAACGGTTTAAAATGAAATCGAGAATAGATATTGAAATATTTAATATTTAATTGTTCATTTGACTAATTCAAATTAAAGATATTCATCAATACAATTGTTCATTTGACTAATTCAATTAAAAGATATTCATCAAAACATTAATTAACAAAGGAATTCGAATTCCATAAAAACAGGAAAATAAAAACAGCAAAAGGATTAAAAGTCAACGTGTATACAAATTAACGCAAATTAACTACTAATTCGAGTCTGTTTAAAAGAGCAATTAATTACGGAAATGAAATAACAATAAAATCAAACAAAATCGATTGTAAATTAAAGAATAAAGTTGACTATATCAAAAAGATATCACTCCAATAAATAACGATTTCAAATAAGAAAGTTGAAAATTATAACAACTTCCCGAAATTTCAGGTAAATATGCGTTAATTAAGTCCCATGAAATCAGGTTGACACATAAGATAAAGATGTGCGTGAATATAAATTAACACAAATTAACTAATACTTCATGAGTCTAATTTGTAACCGACTTTTTATAAATATAGCAATTAATGAAATATATCTGAATAAAATTAAAGAAAAAACAAAATGGTTTATGCATTTATTAGTTGACTAATTCAAAATCATATTAACAGAAATAAACAAACCTGTCGCAGTTTTAAATAAAGAAAATTAAAACTAATTTTCTGAAAATTCTGGTTAATTTCCGTTAATTAAAAACATATGGAAACTAAAAAAAAGGGCAAAAACGGAAATGCAACTACTTAAAATTATGCCACATAAGACTAATTGGGTAAATTTTAAACGTTTGCAAAACATTGGGTATTTTACAATTGCAACGTTTCATGTGACTTAGTTATAACAATTCTTCTAATCAAAGTGGGTCTCATCTAATTTAGCTCTATAAAACTAATTAGTTACGTTAACTGAATGTGAAAAAGGAAAAATAGAAATATAATAGTGACTAAGAATGATTTTTTTATAAATAATATTGAGTAAGAATTATAAGTATTTACAAATAACTTTTTTAATGCACTATTAAAAATACTCGTAAAAGTCTAAAAACAAATGCAAGAAACAGTAGCACACACGTGAACGACACGTGTCCTAATTATATCAGGTGTTGATAAAGGAAGACAAAATCCCACAAAGGAATCAAAATGAGATTTATCAAGTAGCCGAACCGAGGGACAAAGAGGCTCGATCAGTTTCTAGGGTTTGCATTTTCTCTTTGTTTCGTCAATGGAGGCTACGGAAGATCAACGATTAGACCAAATCCTGCCCCCACGGCTAGAAGACGCTGGCCTCGAAGAGTGCGCACTTCCTCTCAATTCCATCCAGGAAGCTTTTCAGAAAGCCGCGGCAGCCGTGAAGTCACGCGCTGCCGCGATCTTGAGCTTCTCCGATGATGAGGACGACAGCTGCGTCGATGATCCCTGGTCCGAAGCCGGTAAGTTTCCGGGACCTTGCGTGGCGGTGAAAGGCCGCGACGTGACAGAGAGCGGGGGCGATGACGTGGTGGTTGCTGGAGGCGGCGAGGAAAAGAAAGGAGGCAAGGATTGCGTCGATGGGCTGCGGGAACTGGAGATCGGAGATGAGAAGGAGAAGAACGATGGTGGTCGTGATGACGATGAAGAAAGGCCCGTACTTGTTGGAGGTTATGTTTGAATTTCTGTCTTCTAATGCTTGTTAAGATCTTGTTGTGTACATATTTACATGGAAAGTGTTGTAATCGCTTTTGACTGCCCATTTTGCAATCTCTTGCTTGCTACTGAATCCGGTGAATCCGGTTTAAGTGCTCACGTACAAATTGTAGTCTTAGCTTTTTATATTTTGTTTCTGGTCGGGTAAATTCCCAGCCATTTAACCTCAATGTCGTTTTTGGAAAACATCTCGCCACAGCGAAGTTGAATCTGGACTGCGGCGAGAATCTCCTACAATGTTTAAAAACATCTGTTGTGGGATCTCGCCGCAGCGAGATTTGTACATCGCCACGGCGAGGTTCCACAACATATGTTTTTAAACGTTGTGGGAGCGTTTAGAATGAATTTTTTTTCGAATTTTTCAGTTCCCGCCCAAAAGATTAAAAAAAAATTAAAGTTTACTTCCTACTACCGGTTTCCACACTCACCAATTTCTCTCTTACATTCTCTCTCTTATCTTTTCACACTTTCTTTTTCAACACTCAATCAAAACTCATCTTCTTCACCACTTAACCAAAAATCATTCTTCTTCAAGCTTCATCTCCGACGCCCAGCTCTGGTCCATCTCCGACGAAGGTCGCCTCTACTCATTTGTCTCCGACGAAACTCCGCTGCTACTAGTTTGTCTCCGACGAAGTTCCGCTGCTTCTAGTTGTCTCCGACGAAGCTTCATTGGTACTTGTTTTTGTCTCCGACGAAGCTCCTCTGGTACTCCGACATCTCTGCCGCGCCATCTCCGAGGTTATGTTCTTCCCCTTTTCTACAATCTTGTCTACAGATACGTAACAGAGTCTACAATTTGATTTACAAAAATGTAACAGAGTCTACAATTTCGTAACAGAGTACACAATGACAGCAACAAATCACAAATAATGTCTATAATGTTGTCAACAATCTTGTCTACAATGTGGTCCGGGGTTGCAATGTTAACTCAACAATCTTTTACATTGTAGACGTTATTGTAGACGAAATAGTATCTCTTGATGCTTACTGTAATATTGATGATTGATGCAGGATGGGAGAAATCTATTTGTTATTCAAGCATAATGTATCATTGATTGACGTTGGTCGGTATCACGAGAAAACATCATTCGGAATTTTGGTTTCGGATAATATCAACTTTGCTAGTTTGAAGCAAGAAATTTACGAGTGTTTGGGAAAACCACCATCCGGTTATACAATTAGCATTGTGGACGTCATCAACGATGCTCTGGAACTAGTTGAGATTTTCAACGATAAGATGTTGAAAGCTTACTTATATTTGAGGAGAAAGAAGGAAGATAACTTGGAGCAATTTCAACTAATATTGGAAGTGAAAGAGAAATCATCGTCGTTTAATTCTCCAGGATATGTTGGACATCAATATCGACCACTTTCACCAATGTCGTCAATCCCCGAAAAAGTGCACGGTACGTTTCCGTCGGGTACTATTGGTTTGGAGGATTTTAACTTGTTCGAGTGAAGACAACATTCTCCATCACCGTGTTCACCACCACCGCATTCCTCACCACATCGATCTCAACCACCACCACGATCTCCACCACCGCATTCCTCCCCGCGATCTCCACGAGCGCAATCCCAACCTCCGCAATCACCACTACCGGGATCACCAAATTTCCCCCCTTCGCCTTGTCGCGAAGCAAGTCCGCCACCATCACCACACGTTCCAAGTTCATCTACTACGACTGGTGATAAGGGGGCGGACACATTTGTTTTGGATGCTAACTCCCTGCTATTTATTAAGCGTCATGCACTATACGCTAATAAAAAAATGTTTGCAAAAGCACTTGATGTTGTACTCCATACACAACAACTTTACTTACAAGACAAAGAATTCGGACAAAGATTCGTTGCATGTCGTTTGTGTCGAAGAAACTTGTAAATGGGCTGTTCGAGCCGTGAGGTTACTGTAGTCACCAAGAGTGTTCTGTAGACCAAATTAAAGACGACATTGTTCAGAACCGAGAGCATACATAGTCTGAATTGTCTACATTTTCGTCCATTGGATACTCTAGGAGTCTATTGTAGACGTAATTGTAGACTTCCCTCTGTAGACCCGAGTACAAACTTGAAATTACAGTCTACAATGCAGTCTATTGTAGACTTCAAGCGTATAGTGTAGACTGCATTATAGACTTCCGTATTCGTTTACATTGAATATAAATGTTCGACTTCAATCATTCAGGTTTGATGATGATCACAGTTGTCCCCTAAACGTAAGACAATGACGTCATCCCTAAGCAACGAGTTCTTTAATTGGGGAGGTTGTGAAACATAAGTGCATTGATCCAAGCGTGGGTATGTGTAGACCAAAAGAGATAATGAATTACATGCAAATGGATTATGGGATGTCCATGTCTTACAAAAAAGCTTCGTTGTCAAGAGAGAAGGCTTTGAAGTCCCTTTATGGCAGCGCTGAAGAATCATACGCGTTCTTTCCTAAGCTACAGTACATGATTGAGACTAAGAATCTAGGTTCATATTTTGACCTCGTCACGAGCGAGGGTTGGGTATTTGTTAGCTTTTTCATGTCACTAGGCCCATGGAGAACGGGGTGGAAGTATGTACGTCTTGTGATTGTGGTGGATGTTACTCATTTGAAAAATTATTACAAAGTAACATTGTACACTGCCTGTGGGATGGATGGGAACAAGCAAATTTTTCCATTAGCCTACTCCATTGGTCATTCAGAATCAAAGGAGGCCTGGATCTACTTCTTGTCCAAATTGAAGGACACAATTGGAGAGCGGGAGGAGCAAGTTTTTGTATCCGATAGATATACTGGCATAATCAATGGCGTCCAGACAGTCTTTCCGAATTGTGATCATGGGTTTTGCATGTTTCACTTACATTGTAATTTGAAGACTACTTTTAGAGGGATTATGAAGGAGGTGAAGTGGAAATTCTACGGCGCTGCAAAAGCATACACGCAACGAGAATTTGATAATTTCATGGTCATGTTGGACGCTGAAAATCCCAAAATACGGCGATATTTAGCCAATGAAGTTGGTTACCAAAGATGGGCTTGAAGTATGTTTAGAGAAAAGCGGTATGGTATCATGACGAACAACAACGCAGAGTTGTTAAATGCTTTGAATATTAAGGTGAGACAATTACCTGTTTCTAAGTTGATGGATTGGTTGAGAGAGAGGAGTCTAAAATGGTTTTATGACCGTCGAGAAGCCGCTTCGAAAACACAAACTCTGCTTACGAAAGAATACCAACAACGAGCCGCCAAATACAATGGATATGTTGTGCATATGGTGATAAGTTATTGCTTTATTTTCTGTACTTGAGTAATCTGTAGAGTGTTAATAGACAACAGGATAGACTGAATAGTAAACGATTGTAGATATGATTGTGTACTACTTTGTAAACTGCATTGTAGACTGAATTGTAGACGATTGTAGATAAGATTGTGGACTACTTTGTAGACTGCATCGTAGACTGAATTTTAGACTGAAGAGTGCAGTATAGACTGATCGTGTACCTTGTAGGTGAGGCCATCTTCAGTCGACGAGTTTGAAGTTGTGGACAGAGAGGGAACTGTGTTTGCAGTTAACTTGGCGGATAGTACATGTTCTTGTCGACGATGGGAGATCCACAATTTCATTTGCCCACATGGAACCGCTGCTTCTCGAGTTCGTAACCGCCCCGTAGAGCCTGATATATCGAAGTATTATAGTACAGAGTATTGGAGGGCTACGTACGAAGCTGCACATCATCCTCACAGATACATAGGAAGTTGGGATATTCCACAGGCGGTAGAGAATATAAAAGTTCTTCCACCGACGCACAAAGCACGTGCTGCTGGTCGCCCAAAAAAGAGAAGAATACTCTCATAAGGTGAAGATGAAACGCGACGAAAGTGTACACGTTGCGGTGCGATAGGTCATAATCGACAAACATGTAATAGTGCTACTCCTTTAAATCGAGTATAAGAACAATTTTTGGGTACAAATATTTGTCCAATGTTTCATCTGTTGTCTACAAATATTTGTCTACAAAGTTGTCTACATAATTGTCAACAAAAGTGTCTACATAATTGTCTACAGAGTAGTGTACATAATTGTCTACGTCATTGTCTACAGAGTTGTCAACAAAGTTGTCTACAGAGTTGTCAACAATGACTACAAAATCGTCTACAATGTCTACAAGGTCGATAATGACGATGTTTTTGCATACAAAATACACCACATAAAATGATAAATACGGCGGTGCCCAGTTACACAAACACAACACAAAAAGAGCCTACATGATAATGTATGAAAACTAATCTACATCTCAGTGTCGAACCGACTCCCTTCGCAGTCTTTAACCATCCATGTCTAAATAAATAGATGCAAAGTTGTTGACAGTAGCTATAAATGTCCTCTTGGCATACAAGTCCAACAGATTGGCCGTGAACCATGTAATCCATGGATTTCACCACGAACATGCCACAGTCTCCACTGTTTCCATACCGATACAACCATATTTAATAGACAGTCTACTACACTCAGATTAGACAACAATTAAATACGTACCCATTATCTTGTTAAGGCATCAACTCATGGAATTTGACCGAGAAGGAAAAAGAGCTGGTATCTTGAATCCCTAAATGCTCGAAGACATTTAGGTAGGTGAGGATCACACTGGGATGAAATCTGCAAATCTCTAGATGACGGGGGAGATTTGGGTGACGTGGTATTTGTTATCCGACATGGAGTCGTATACAGACAACGATCGATCAGTGATGTACAAAACGTGAAGCAGCCAATGACCGAGTTCTTGCAAACATAAAGGCATGTAAACATCTTTAACACTACACCACGACCAAGTATACAACATTGACTTGGAATAGCCCGTGAAATGGTCGATGATTCTGGCATGTTGACTCCAGTCAAAGTCGTCTTTGGTTTTTGTTGCTATCCACGTCGAACATGTCTGCTCAAGGAACAATGAAAAATGACAGTTCTTAATAGTAAACGACGTTTCCAACTCGCCGAACCCCCTCTTCTTCCAGAGGTAGTAGGAAACGACGTTTACATGCTGTATTAACCCAAAAAGTAGAAGGCAACAATTTAGTCTACAATCTAGTCAACAATTCAGTCTACAACTCAGTCTACAATCTAGGCAACAATTCAATCTACAACTCAGTCTGCAATCTAGGCAACAATTCAGTCTACAATCTAGGCCACAATTCAGTCTACAATCTAGTCAACAGTTCAATCTACAATGAGTCTACAATTAAAAGTATAGGATAATATGTTAACAGAAACGTACTTGATTGGACAACCATTTCTCCGGTGTCCACAGCAAGTAGAAGAAATTCTTGGAAACGACCTCCAGTACAGAGAAGTCCCACTTCCCACCCAAGACGTCCTCGTCAGTCTTGAACCACACCCCTTCTTTGTTTTTCTTCCTTAGCTTGTTTACTTTCAGCTAGGATTTCATGATCTTAGCTTCTTCTAATGATGGGGTAGTATATGGATGAGAGAGCGGATTCTTGAGGGGCTTCTCATATTTGTTCAAAAAATATTTGAAAATGGCATTGGGTGGAGACGGCGTATCTCTTTGGGGATCTGACTTGGCGGGATGGTCGGGCCGATTCCTCTTGTACGATGAATGCCTTCGACATGGTCGTGGCTGAACCAACATGTATGACGATGGCCTACAACATTGCCGTTAAGGAGTCATCGGGTATAATGACAGGCGAAGATGACGGCGTTGCTGCTTCAGCTACCTCTTTGCTTGAACAACATTGGGTGAGCTGTGATAAGGTTCTTCCGCCGTGGTCTTTGTTAATGACTCCAGCTGCGATTCAGTGAGCCATTTTCTCGATACATAACTTTCTTGGGTTCCAAACGGCCCTACATGCAATAAAATAAGATAACATTTGAGTATACAAATCTGTCTCCAATTCAATATATAACGCAGTCTATAAATAGGTCTATAAAGCAATCTACAGTTTAATCTATAATACCTTCGGCCTCCTTTCCTTCGGCCTCCTTTCCTTTGGCCTCATTTCCTTCGGCCTTATTTCCTTCGGCCTCCCTTCCTTCGCCCTCTTTTTGTACTTCGGCCTCCGTTTCTTTGGCCTCTTCTTCTCCTTTGGCCTCTTCATGCTTCTCGTCGTCATCATCTTCGTCGTTCTTTTCAGGTTCATGTTATGGTTTGTCTACTTCATGTTCTGGTTTCTTGTCATTATCGTCTTCGTCATTCTCCTCGTCGTCATTGTCATCGTTCTTCTATGCTTCCTCTTCTTCTTCTTTTTCTTCTTCTTTGTGTTCTTTGTAATCTTGAACCACAGGTTCAACTAGTCCGGGGTACGCCATGAGCAATTGGTTGTGGACACTATGTTTGAAGTCTTCAAATATTTCTTTCATTTCCGCCTTGAAGCTTGTCCATTCTACCTTACAACTTTTGATTGTGTCCTTTAAACCTTTGACTGTGTCTTCAACTGATTTCAACCGAGTGAATCAAAAATAAAATTGAATCTACAATTTAATATACAATTCAGTCTACAATATAGTCTACAATTCAGTCTACAATATAGTCTACAATTCAACCTACAATCCTGTATACAATTCAGTCTACAATCCTATATACAATTCATACTTACCTCCGCATCGGTATCGGGGATAGACTTGGGTGATGTCGAAGTTATTGGGGTTGGGACTGCAACTTGTCGAGTCGAGTCCGGGAAATAGAGGCAATAAAACATAAACATTATGGAAACAAAAATATTATGGCAATAAAATGATAAAGTGAATTTAATTACCTCAATGAGGCATCTCCGACTACTCGTTGTGCTGCCCCCAAGGTTGAAAACGAATGTTGGAGACTAAAAATTTGTTTTGTGGAGCGCGTCGTTCACAAAATTGACGTCCGTCTTCCACCGACGCATAAGGGGTTGCTCGGATGCCGAAACCCTCAAGCAATAGTGAAGCGCGGTGAGTATGGGCATCGTCTCATACACCCATATTTGAAGCGGGTATAAAAGGAGGAGAAGTTGATCTTCCCCCCCTTGGATGCCACCTTCCCACCGGAATTCTTTAGAAACTTTCGGACTGCGTCTACAAAATATTTCCACACCACGTTCCCCCACGGGTGCGAGTTGATCTCTTCAAAGTGGTCAACCATCTTGACGAACGTCCAGTCGGGAACGTTCGTATCACCAGGAGCGCTAAGGAGCACGGTAACCAAAAAATGAACGAGCTGGAACTTGACTCGCTTTTCCATCTCCCACGATTGTGTAGTATGAAAAAATACGGCCAACCCCGCTTGGGACTTAACGGTCCCATTATTGTTGACGCCGTAGTAGACGCTACCCTTTACGACTTCGAAGACCGGGGAATGTAATTGTCAACGATTTGGAGATCGGTTATCTCCGAAAATTTTTGGATGGTGAAAGCCCGGGGGATTCCGCCGAGCTCTATAAGTAGAGAATTCTCACCCTCCACACCCTCAAATCTTCCAACCCTCGAGAGAAGGTTGTTTATGACTCGCGAAGAACAAATCACCTTAGGGAGGTTTAGGAACTTCCGGAAACAGGATTTCCCGAAGAAACCCTTCCCCTCTTCGGACATGTCCAAATCCGCCTCGAACTTTTCAAACGAACCATAAAAGCTGAATTTATGGTCCGCTATATTCTTCTCATTTATAAACCGTGTCCATCCCTGAAAACAAGTAAAAAAAATAATATATTAGTCTACAAAGAGGTCTACAATATGGTCTATAATTTGGGTTCTGTCTACAATGTGGTCTACAATATGGTCTACGATATGGGTTCTGTCTACAATTTGGGTTATGTCTAGAATTTGGTCTACAATTTGGGTTATGTCTACAAAAGGCTCTAAAATATTGTCTACAAAAGCGTACACAATATGGTCTACAATTAAAATCTAGCCTACAAAACCATCCACAATATTGTCAACATCTATCAAAACAGTGTCAACAATCTCAACAAAACAACAATTACCTTCGGGGATGGGCCGATGATTTCTTGTAAAGTTTCCGCGTAGGCTTAACAAATCTGAGTGCGAAGACTCGTCGACACAAGGTCGTTTGGGCTGTGCAGATTCTATTGTCGCAGCCTTTCGTTTTTTTCTAGACGAACCCCGGCCAATGGTAACCTTCGCTACGCCTTTTGATTTAAATAAACCATTTCTTCGATTTTGCTCCATTTTTATGACCTATAATCCAACGACGAGATTTAACTACAGATCAAAACCAACTCTGATAACCGACGAGAATGCTTAAAGCCTTGTGGATGCTAAAATCCGAGAAAAAAATAAGAACACAAACTTGTTCGTTTGTACATGCTTAAATCCAAAATCCCTAAACGAACACAATCACAAAATGCAAACAACATAAAATGAAGAACACGAACAAAACGAAGAAAACGAAGAACAAAAAACGAAGTACACCCAAACAACACATGCAAACCCACGAAAAACCAAAACTTAAACTAAAATCCCTAAACAAACACAAACCCACGAAAAAAAAAACTCAAACCCACGAAAAACCCTAAACAGACCGGGGGAACCTTAAAATCGCAAACAAATAGTCCTAAATCCCAAAACAGATTGAGAATGAGAATGTTGAGGCACGAGAGAGAGAGAGGAACCCTAAATCCAAAAATAAAAGATACCTGACGAAGACCGGCGATTGACGTTTGACGATTGAAGAAGACCATCCACGCGATTCACAGAAGCCGCGAGTGACAGAGAGCAGCAGAGAGAGAGGTTCATCGGTTAGCAGGAGAGAGAGAGAGAGAAAGAGATTTCGAAAATGAAGAATAAGGAGAGAGAGACTCGAGAAAGTGAAAAGACGCGGCATAGTTCGAGAATGAAGAGGTTAACTGGTTACAAAAGGCAAAAAGTATGGAGAGTATTAAAATCGAAGGAATCTTTTTTTTCCAAGGGCATTTGGTCTTTTGCACTGGTGTTTTGGTAAAAAGTTATTTTTAGAGGGTTTTGGGAAAGTGACTTAACAATGGTGGTAGATTGAGCAAACTCTCTAACCAAATTGGGTGATTTACCTTATCCGACTCAATGTGTACCAAATTTGAGAAAGATAACGTCACCAATGTTGGCAGTTTTTTTGCTTCGAACCTCTTGTTCTGCCAAAGACTTGTAGTATTCGTTGATGAGTTGCAGTATACGTAGACATAATTTTCTTTCTTAGCAAGTTAAGAGATAATTAGTACTTCTTAAAAATATATTACCAAGTATATCTCAAATATAAAAGAATTTCATAAAATGTTTTTGAATAGTGGAGCCAAGATTGTTTTGCATACACTACTACGATTTTTGGCTCCAACAACATGCCAAACTTACTGTGGAAAGCTTCTACATCGGACCAGTTTGACTATAAGAACCCTCGCTATAGGAGCCTTCCACAACAAATCACTATCCCGCTGTGGGAGCCATATGCACCGAAAGTGGGACGGGTCAAATGACTCGTTGTGGGACTATTTCTTTGCAACAACATACATTTTATGTTGCTGCGAAAGCTTGTTAACGACGGTGTCTTACATCATCTGGCCGTCCCATTTTAGGACTACTAATGTTATTAACTAAATGTGTTTGATCATTATTATTTAAGTCAAAGTTAATGCTATTTATATCATAATAAATTTATGAGTTAAGAGCATATTTTTAATGAAGTTATAATGTGACTATTATAAGTACTCATATACTTTGGTGAAATGCCAAATTAGAAAAAATAAATAATTACTAATAAACGTATGAAAATCATTATATGTACTTATTAAGAATACCAAAGGTCTCTAATAGCCATATTATTCTTTCTTATATCATTATCAACAAGAACACTTCAGATTTTCAGGTAAAGTGTAATTAGAATATTATCGATGATTCAAAATGTTTTTTCTACACAAATATTTAAAATTTTTGATATTAAATTATATTAAAATTAAATTAGGGATTTTAAATTTGTAAAAAAAATTGTGCAAGCAACAACATCCAGTATAGCTATTTTTATTCGTTAAATGTACTACACGCTTTTTAGTTTGAAAGGATTTCAATTGTTCGAAAATACGTTTTCTATTTTCTACTGTTAAAATATAAGTGAATTGAATTCTATCACACTCCATATCTATGTATACTTTTAATTCAATCATTGTCAGTCTGAATATGGTCATACGCGTTTTACACAATCAACGTGCAGATGCTGATCCAGGCAACATACTTAAAACAATTTTCTTCATTACTAAGTTAAAAGATAATTAGTACTTCTTAAAAATATATCCGCAACTAAAAACATATCTCATATATTAAAGCTTCATAAAATATATTTTGAATAGTAGAGCCAAGATTGTTTTGCATACACTACTACAATTTTTGACTCCAACAGTAGACCATATTTGTTGTGGGAGACTTCTACATTGAACGAGCCCAATGTAAGAACTTTCGCTGTATGAGCCTCTCGCAACGAGTCACTTTCTTGTTGTGGGAGCCATATACTACTACAGCGGGATGAGCCAAATGACTCGTACTGGGATTACTTCTCTGCGGCGACGCACATCTCGTGTTGCGACAAAAACTTGCCAACGAATGTGTCCTACATCACATGATCATCCCATTGTGGGACAAATCGAGTCTCACCACAGAACATGCGGAATACACTGGTCCCACAGTGGGACATCCGTCCCGCTGTGAAAGTATACATTTCCTACAGCAGGACAACGGTCCGCCGTAGGAGATCTGATGTGGGAGTTGATATTTATAGTATTTATAGTACATAAAATTTTCAAATATTCCTAAGAAAACATACTTGAAATTGTATACTCAAATATCAAAATAAACTAGAAAAAGCTAATGGTAGAAATTCTTTGTTTCTGCGTTCCATAATGCACCCTTATCTTCCCAAAACAATTCACGCATGTCATCGGCTGATGCACCATTTTTTTTCTTCTAGTTTTTTCACAAATTTCATTAACTGTTTCTCCTTAATGATTGTGAGATAAATATTATTGATGAGTGTGTGTCGTATGTATGTTCCCCGTCATGATTTGTCAATGAGATAATACTTCCTACTAACGATAAATGCATGTTGCATGAAACCAAGAAATTTTAATCAAATGTAAAGTTTCTCAAATCATATGATCATAAAATGGAAATATTAAACCCTACTATAGTGGTGTCAACTCCACATAACTTCGGTTTATCACGGACAATTTTATATATTATCAAACTCAGGTGTGGCAATTACATTGTTTGTCGTTCTCAAAAATATCCCTCCCTTTAAAAAGGATTCGCGTATGTCATGCACTAGTTATACCAAGAATACAAAGTGGTGTTGGTCGGGTCAAACATATATTGAAATAAATGAACGCAAATTCAATGAAAGATATATCATTATACGTGAAAGATAGCCCAAACAATTTAGGGAACACTTGCATACATTTGATTTATATATATACATATATTGAAACCAAACATAAAAATATCATGTATATTTTAATTCAATCATTGTCAGTCTGAATGTGGTTATACGTGTTTTACACAATCAACGTGTGGACACTGATCCAGGCAACATACTAAAAACAATTTTCTTCATTTCCAAGTTAAGATATAATTAGTACTTCTTAAAAATATAACCGCAACTAAAAATATATCTCAAATATTAAAAGCTTCATAAAATATATTTTGAATAGTAGAGCCAAGATTGTTTTGCATGCACTACTTCAATTTTTGACTCCAACCGCAGACCATACTTGTTGTGGGAGACTTCTACATCTAACCAGCCCACTGTAAGAACCTTCGCTGTAAGAGCCTCTTGCAGCGAGTCACTTTCTTGTTCTGGGAGCCATAGACTACTACAGCGGGACGAGCCAAATAACTCGTACTGGGACTACTTCTCTGCGGGGACGTACATCTCGTGTTGCGACGAAGACTTGCCAACGACTGTGTCCTACATCACATGATCGTCCCATTGTGGGACAAATCGAGTCTCACCGGTAACAGGCAGAATACACAGGTCCCACAGTGGGACATCCGAAGTAGACAAGTCTCACAGCGGGACAACCGTTCCGCTGTAGAAGTATACATCTCCTAAAGCAGGACAACGGTCCGGCCGTAGGAGATCTGATGTGGGAGTCGATACTTATAGTATATATAGTACATAAAATTTTCAAATTTTCCTAAGAAAACATACTTGAAATTGTATACTCAAATATCAACTAGAAAAAGCAAATTTTGACTCTAAATTCTCAATTAAATTTAAAGTTTATCAATCATATGATCATGAAATGGAAATATTAAACCTTGCAACATTAATGTCATCTTTGCTTTCTTCTAGTTTATCACCGACAACTTGCTTAAAGTTTCAAATTTAATGGTAGAAATTCCTTGTTTACGCGTTCTAGAATGCACCCTTACCTTCCCAAAACAATTCACGCATGTTGACGTGATCCTAGAAACGAGGAACACGATTTTCAGCGGATACGGGTCGTTCTCCACAAGATTGGTGACTCCGCGACCCAACGCCTAGAGAGACGCGAACCTTGGAATAATGAAGACCCCACAAACGATGGTGGAAGCTCGTTTGATAAGTCGGGGATTGAATGACGCCACGATCGGATGCGGAAGACCGATTGATAAGTCAGTTTGAACGCCACAAGACTAGTCTTGATAAGTTCGATAAAAGTTCATATAGAACTCAAGAGAAGACTCTCATATTTCGTTTTTCAAATCTGGCTTCTTTTCTATTAAAATGAAAGAGTATTTATAGGCATGAAACAACCCTTCATGCTAGGAAAACCAAAGGTCTCATAAAAGAACCATTAAGTTAATTAAACACACTTAAAAACCCATTAAACACACTTAAATAATTAAAAGAACAAATAATGACACCTTTTACAATTCAGCCCACTTAACGCCATTAAATAAAGCTGAAAGTAATATGGAAACCTAAGAGTCATGCCCACTTGTAATCAGATCTTCTTCTTCACGTTTTCTTGATTCATGGTAGCATTCTGATTGACATTTTGACTCTAAACACGTGAATTTGATGTGTGTAAAAGCAGAATAAACCAATTCCTTATATTTCTTCCATTCATCTTCTCCTAAACCATGAAATTCCTCATTAAAGTATTGAACTAAATTCGGCATTGAATCTTTGAAATATCTCTGTTTTGTTGCTCCTATTATCATATCACATGTCATGGGCTGATGCACCATTTTTTTTTTCTAGTTTTTTCACAAATTTCATTAACCGGTTCTCCTTAATGATTTTGAGATAAATATTGTTGATGATTGTGTGTCCCGTATGTATGTTCCTCGTTATGATTTGTCAATGAGATAATACTTCTGACTAACGATAAATGCATGTTGCATGAAACCAAGAAATTTTAATCAAATGTAAAGTTTTTCAAATCATATGATCATAAAATGGAAATATTAAACCCTACTATAGTGGTGTCAACTCCACATAACTCCGGTTTATCACGGACAACTTTTTATATTATCAAACTCAGGTGTGGCAATTACATTGTTTGGCGTTCTCGAAAGAATCTCTCCCTTTGAAAAAGGATTCGCGTATGTCATGCACTGGCACACCTTTTCTTATCTAGTTATACCAAGAATACAAAGTGGTGTTGGTCGGGTCAAACATATTTTGAAATAAATAAATGCAAATTCAATGAAAGATAGCCCAAACAATTAAGGGAACACTTGCATACATTTGATTTATTTAAATATATATATACATATATATATATATATATATATATATATATATATATATAGACCAAACATAAAAATATCATTGTCATAAATGGCACACCCGGCTTTAGAATTTTTAAGGCCCAAACAAAATTCATTTTTATAAGCTTTATTATCACATTTATTTAGACTAGCTACTTCAACTTTTAGGCCTAAAAAATACTTTAAATTTGGCTTTTTTAAACTTAAATTATAGTGAGGTCTAAAATAATTGTTTGACCCCTAAAAGTCATGCGAAGCCTAATAAGCAGACACCCTCGCAGAAATTAGTGGAGCACCTTGAGGTTTTGATCAGAGTTTTGATGTCGTAAATTTGTACGTAGTACTTTTTTTTTTTTTTCTTTTATTAATTTGAATGAAAAGTTGTACGAGATTTTGGGATTCTTATATGTATGTGAAACCCTTTTTCATCGGTGATGTTCCCTAACTAATTATCCTAAGATGAGTCGGTTAAGAGCTGTAGATGTAAAATATTACTCGAGTGTAAAATTGGAGGAATACTAGAATATCTATATTACAAAGCGCACGTCAAAACTAACAATCAGCTTTTGAACTATTTAAATACCTTAATATCAAGTATGAACAATTCCTCAAAAAAAAAAAAAAAAGCATATGAACAAAAGTTAATAATAAGAAAAGAGTAGAAACTAAAAAGAAGGCTAAAGCAATCCGGGAGTGAAAGGTATGTTGGTGAAAGGCAACCAAGAGTAAGCATCAGCGAAATTCTGAAGCGTGAAAGACAAAGCCTCAGACAAAGTCATCTCCCTTTGAACGCCAGTCCACGAAACCCTAGAGTGGGTACCGGAGCCGGGACCGGTATTGTGAAACTCGCCGAAGTAGATATTCCCGCGTCGCTCGTTGCCGTTCATCTTTTGCCAACCACGGGGTTCAATGGCGGCCCCAAGATTGGACTGCATGTAGACGGTCCTGGCGTACTGGCGCCAGGGCCGGGCGAGAAAGCCGCCGGAGTTGGTGCCGTCTCTCTCGGAGTCGACGGTGCAGTTGTGGAAGACGAAGCCGCTGTTCTCGTCGGAGAGGTCTCGGTTTTGGGCGGCGACGGTGAAGGACCTCCCTTTGCGGCCGAGGATGAAGGAGTTCTGAAACACTGCGGAGGCGTCACCGAAGATGAAGTCCACCGTGCCGGTGACGAGGCAGTTGCGGTAGAACTGGGTCTTGGAATGGGCGTACAGCGTGTCTTGGTACCCCTCGAAGCTGCACCGGAAAAAGGCCGACCGGTCCGCTTGGTTCATCATCGCCACCGCTTGGCTTCCCGGCCCCCACGTGTTTCGGAACGCCACGTCGATGGCTATGAAGTTGTCTCCTTCCACGGCTGTAGCAAGAGGATAGATTAGTAATTTTCAAATAATGCATGCGTTTTGATTTGGAAACATGATAAATACAACATGTAAGTGGATGGGTAGATAATGAAATAATAATTGAATGGCATGAAAGAAAATCGAAGACTACCGAAAGTTGCGGAGCAGGAAGTACGCCAACCAGAGGAATTGCTGCGATTTCCAGTGATAATTGTGGAGTGAATTCCATCTCCCAGAAGCAGTATGCTTTGCTTGTGAGCGGGGATGCTGATATACTCGTCATAAACTCCAGCTTTGGAGTATATTACGAAATAGCCATCTTCAGGCCTAAGTCTCTCTGGCGCGAATCCGACGGCGTCTCCGATGCTCGTGAAGTCTCCGGTGCCGTCTTTGCTAACAATCACGCTGTCGCTCACTAAAATCCCGTTCCCTTTCAGACCTGGAAGCATTAATTTGCCATCGAGGTTGGACCTACACTTCGTCGAGCTTTTATCCCGCGACTTCTTTAGACCCTGAACAAGTTTGAGTAGACATGGTGACGTAATTGTTGAAACAAAAATATAAATTTATGAAGACCACTGATTTTAAATATTTTAGTAGCAGCGAGAATAAAATATAATATTCTGAAGATTTGACGTCATATAATCACTGAATTTAATATACGTATATTTAAGATAGTTGTATATTGATAATTATTTATAAAAAACGAACTCCTTTATTTTTATTTTTTTTGAAGGAAAAAATTAAGTCCTTTAAAAACTGAACGAAAAATTACCTTAATGATATCAGTGAGAGAACAGGGCGTCCCTGGAGCGTCTTGGGTTTGGTGTCCGCTGTTTGAAATGGCTGCGGGCGGCGGTGGTGGCGGTGATTGTGGAGGAGGAGGGGGCGGCGGTGGTGATTGTGGAGGAGGAGGCGGAGGAAGATGACGCCTGTGGCCACGTGGTGTGTGGTGGTGGTGGTGGTGGTGGTGGTGGTGATGGTGGCTGGAGCTCAACTGCTGATTATCCGTCTCCGGCGTTAGGGCTTGCGTCACCAACCCTAGAGTCACGCCGTATATCTTTCCCGCGCGTGACACCGCCGCCATCTCCGGAGACCCCTCCTCCACGAGGCCGTCCCGGCACGTCCGGTGGTTGGCCGTGACAGCGCTCAGGCTAGTCCGAACTCGGTGGGCGAGACTCGCACTGCTCTTCATCTTCGCGAGGTCTTCGGCGACGGAGGTGAGTATGTCCGCGTTCAGGTCGAAGAGGCGGCGGCACTCCTCCAGGGCACCGGCGGGGCCGCCTCTGTTGACGGGGAGGAGGCTTTGGACGTGGTTTGTGATTCGGATCGCGGTTCGGATTGAGTGCGGGTCATTCGAACTGACCATGGAACGGCACAGCTTTGGGTGGGGACTCAACTCGCATCTCCCCGGAGACGCCGCGCTGCCTGCGCTCCACAAGGATAAGAAGATCGTCATCATTAAGCTCATCGCTCGCATATTCATCGCTACCACTATGTGCTTCTTAGCTTATGATTGATTGATTTCGACGACTATGCTTTCTTAGGTTTTTCACGATTTGAGACTTTGGTGTGGCTCCCTACGTTACTCAAGTATTTATAGAGATCTGTTCTCTAGCTACTTCGACTTCGACTAGGAATTACCTGCTCATTTTTTTTATAATGCTTTCAAAATCACGTAAAACTACAACACACCTAACACGTGCGAAAGCTGTAGCTCATAATCATACTATCACACTACATCTGAACTTCGCAATCCCACGCATACAGCCCGCCCCGGCCCAGCCCAGTATATTAGCCGCCTTGGGCACAATTTGAAATGGGAAACATTAATTTTCTTATAACAAATATGGCGAACTAATTTTGAAACTGATAACTTTTCATGATTTTAAAATCATTTATAAAGAAGTACTATTTTTTTAAATCAAAATTTCTAATTTTAGAAAACCATCACTTTACTCTAACTAAACAGTAAACTAAAGTCCGACATAGTAATTACCTACGTTTAAATTTTATATAAACACAAAGAAATGACCTTTTATAAATTTGAAAAAGAATATTTCCTCAAAAAATAAAAGAAATTGAAAAAGAATATTTTCGCAATAAAACGAGAGATAACTCCCACTTTCCATTTAAGAAAACACTACCGTATGCCATGAATAATTAAATTTTAAATCATTATTTATTTATCAAAAATATATAATCCAATAATATTAAGACTTTTAAAAAAGGCATGACAAAGTTACCATTTTCCACCAGAAATTAGACATTCCAAATCTAGAGGGACGGCTTTCCTTGTCATATGGTCGAGGCGATTTAATATTTACCATTTATACTTTAGGGTAAAATAATAATGATTTACAATTTTATATAGGTTTTTACGACCTAAACTTCTGCAATAGAGTCTTCAGGCTTAGTTCTATTTTTTTCAAAATGTTTTAACCTGTTATAAGATATCTCTCAACGGCGTACGTCCACCTCATATGAACCGGACTACCAAAAAATACTTCCTCTTGTTAATGAATCCACCTCATATGTTGAAATAGACGTTGAGTATTTCAATGCGTATTTCAAGAATTGTCTTAGAAAGAAATAAGGAAACGTCTAAAACCTCCTCCCATGGATATAGAGTTTGGCCAACACCAAGAAGAGAAGAGAAATTATTGTTGGCAGAGATGCCCACAAGAAAATTGTTTATTTACATATTGATGTAATATATAAATCTTTATAAAGTCCTTATTATAAGTTGCTGATTAAATTAATAAAAGTTGAAACGTTCATTCATTCCTTTTTAGTTTGATTGAAGATTTATGATATTCAATAGTCTTATAGTCCTTAATCAAACCTAACAATGTATGAAGAGACAAATGTAGATTTGCGTGAACAAACTCTTCATGAACGATATATTCGCAATCTAAAGATCAACAGACTATTGATCCCAGTATGATTGTTAGAAGAATCTATGATGTCTGGTTACGAGGCGCCAAGGTGATGAGGAGCTGGAATGTGAAGCACCTGAAGAAATTCTACTGAAGGGAGAGACCATCTTCCGCCTCCCTGACTTTATCTTAAATATCTGTAAGCATTCTAACGTTTCTGTCAATTTTCTTTTAAGGGGACCCCGATCTTTTTATTCGGGAACACTGTTATGGCTTCGGCGAATTATACATACACGTTCGAAGGGTTTGAAACATACGACCAGAGCATAAAAGAGGCGAGAGTGCCCAAAATAAAGAGGCGAGAGTGCCGAAAAGTTACTTAAGGCATACATCACCAAATAAAGCCTCCCAGCGAGCAAATAAAGCCTCCCAGCGAGCAATTAAAAGACTCCACAGCGAGCATAAAAGAGGCGAGAGTGCCCAAAAGTTACTTAAGGCATACATCGCCAAATAAAGCCTCCCAGCGAGCAATTAAAAGACTCCACAGCGAGCATAAAAGAGGCGAGAGTGCCCAAAAGTTACTTAAGGCATACATCGCCAAATAAAGCCTCCCAACGAGCAAATAAAGCCTCCCAGCGAGTAATTAAAAGACTCCACAGCGAGCATAAAAGAGGCGAGAGTGCCCAAAAGTTACTTAAGACATACATCGCCAATCAAAGCCTCCCAGTGAGCACATACAGATGAGGCCCGTCTTTAAAAGACCGGGAGCCATCTTCGATCAAAGCCTCCCAGTGAGCAAATAAAGCCTCCCAGCGAGCAAATAAAAAAGACTCCACAACGATCATAAAAGAGGCGAGAGTGCCAAAAATAAAGAGGCGAGAGTGCCCAAAATTTACTTAAGGCATATATCGCCAATGAAAGCCTCCCAGCGAGCAATTAAAAGACTCCACAACGAGCATAAAAGAGGCGAGAGTGCCCAAAATAAAGAGGCGAAAGTGCCCAAAAGTTACCTATGGCATACATCGCCAATGAAAGCCTCCTAGCGAGCACAATTAAAAGACTCACAAGCGAGCATAACGACTCCTAGCGAGCGTAAAGACTCCTAGCAAGCATAACGACTCCTAGCGAGCATAAAAACTCCTAACGAGCACATAAGGCTCCGCGCGAGCACAAAGGTTTCCAAGCGAGTACGTCAAAAACTTTTAACAGGAACAACTAAAGCTCCCCCAGCCAAGACCCTTTTTCTCTGATAAAGAAAGGGAGGAGGAAGGGGAGGAACGGAGACATCCCACCATAGCTACACAGCCCCATGTAAGTATCTGCATTTACTGAAAGCATCATTCTATTGACACCATTCAAAATATAGATATGTCAAACACAACCTCCAAACAACAGGTTAATAAGCAGTCATAAAATATCACCAAGAAAGCGAAGAAGAAAAGAAATTTTTATTACAGACAAGAAGTTTATATCCTTTGATCCGTGAAAGAGAATGGGTTATATAAGAAGAAGTCTACACTTCCGGAGACGCGAGCTGAGCGCCCTCTGCCGGGGCGGGATTGCACGGCGAGAGAGGAGGGGACTCGGGGTCGGCTTCGGCTTCCCTCTCAAACTCGTCGGCCTGCGCCTGCTTCTCGTCCTCGAGCTGCCTCCATTCCGGAAGCTAGCACCGGAGTAGTTCGGCCGAGGCCCCAACGGGAAGCGCGTTGATCATCGCAATGTTGGCCTGGTGCGACGCGGCGAGGCGATGGGAATCGATTGACGAGTCTATGGCCTGGAGCCTAGCCGATGCTTTGTCAAGCTTTGCACGCGCTCTCTCGAAGAGACGCAATCGGGCATTACGCTCTTCCACCGACAAGGCTCGAGCCGCCGCGAGCTCGCCACGGAGCCCTTCCACAACGGACATGGCCACCGCCGGCAACGACACCTTTTCCGAGCTAGTTGCGCCCAAGATCTCGCACACTTGGGCGAAATGCTCGTCGTTCTCCTTCAGCACACCCACCACCTCCAGGTGTCTCTTCTTCTCATCGGCCAAAGTTTCTTCGCGGGCAGCCAAGCTCGCGCCGAGATCCTCGATCTCGCGATCCGTCTTGACTTTGAGTTCAGCAAGCTGAGCTTGGAAGGCCTTTTTCTGGGCTGCCTCATTCGCCAACTTGGACTCGAGCTGCTCAATTCGCTCGCGGTTCTGACGGTCCCGGGCAATAGACGCGTCGAGCTGCTTGCCGACCTCCTGGGACTTCTGCTTCTCACCCACCGACTTCTCCGCGGCCAAGATTTGCTGATCGCGCTCGAGGAGGATCAAATTGTTCAGGTAGGAAACACTCTGGAACAGGTGCCCCGTGGCATTGAGGTACTGCTCGTACTGGCTGAGAACCACAGGGGACTTGGATGTCCCAGGCGCACGGCGCGTTAACCTCTGGCACATAAATGCGGAGTACGTTTGCCAAGCCTCGTCGGGAGCATCCGCAGCAGGAACGTAGGGTGGACCCTCAGTAAACCGGAGAGGAGACAAGTACGTCCCTCCTTCGGAAGACTAGGAGGGCTCGTCGGCAGGGGCAGCTTCCAACAGCGCGGGAGGGTCCGCGACGGCCGGTTCCTCGGGCTCGAGGACTCCTTCCTCTGCCACCTGCACGGCCTGGCCCAAGCAAGCTGAGGTCCCGGCATGGACGTCATCTGACGACACCGGAGGATCCGCGACCACCGGCGCCTCGGTCTCGAGGGCACCCCCCTCCGACGACCGCACAGCCGAGTCCAGGGGATCCGAGGCCCCGGCGGGAGCATCTACCTCCTTAGACAACGTCGCCCCCACTTCTCCGAACTCCTCCAAGCGACCACGAAGCCGTGGGGAACCTGCGGCAGCGGCTGCAACACCTGCCCCGACTGCCGCGGCCGCAATCTCAGGAGTGTCAACGGCAACCTTCACCGCGACCGCCGGCCTCTTTCGCGAGCGCGAGGAAGAACGTCCACCCCCGGCGGCCCCTTTAACGGAGAGCCCACCCTCATCCTTGGGAGGGGGAGGTGGAAAGCCGCGATTCCACGTCAGAACGACCTCTGCCTCGCGAGAAGGGTCGGAAGCGGACAGAGCGGCCGAAATCTGTTCCGGGGCAGGACCCAAGGAAGCACCTCCCCGGGTATTCGACGCCTCTCGAGTTCCGCCAGACGGAGGGGATACCCTAGCCCTCTTAGGGGAACAGTTGCCCCCCGGCCTGTCGGAAACATGCCCGCCGGTACCCTTTGGTTTAAGAGGAACACCGGCAGAGCCCCCATCGCCACGAGGCCTCTTCGCGGGAGACCCGTCTGAGGAGGCGTTCCCTCTTCGCGACAGACCACTACCATCGACGGCCAGGACTCCTCGGGACACCTTCCTTTTTCTCCGGTCCTGAGTCTGTTGGGATTGGTGCCCATAAAGGAGATATTAGACATTGAGATACTTTGTGTATTTATATTTTGCCGAAACATTGATATTAATAAATGTTCATTCTTTTGAAGATTGTGTTTAGTTATGTTTAAGCTATGCTCTGAAACTGTCATCAACGAAAAGGGTGTTATGTACAGACTTGACAAGATAACCCCTTGTGACAAGTTTGAAACATTTGTTCACAATCTAAAGATCGATAGAGCAATCGAATCTTATTAATGATTGTTAGCATGAATCATGATATCTCATCTTGTGATATAGAGAGTTGTGACTCTATGATTCAAACTTGGTATCTTATAGAAGATACTGAACAAGACCAGTGACACTTAGAAGCTCGAGACAAAACTGTTTACATACCCGAGGCTTCAAGTTCACAACTAAAGGAGTATTATGATACTTACCTTAATCCTGAAGTGAATATGTAATTGACATTACACTTTGTGACATTTGATTCGTCAATGGGCAATGACTAATTTTCTAGTTGCATCTGACCCGACTGTTGGTGTCACGAGGATGTAATGTTGGGTTACATGATTCACATATATGGAATTCATGTAATGACAATGCAAATGCATTAGTATCACACTATGCTTTGTTATGAGAGTGTGAATGCATAAACCTGGCCAGGTATTCATTGAATGAGTTCATTCTTTGATTAAAACATGTGACATGTAAAGACATCTCACTTTATGTTTTTCTCATTCACAAATAACAAAGGAGTTAGTGAAATAATAACTAGAGGGGTAAAACAGTAATCTTACATTCCCCTCAGTTACTGATACACATGAAGGATAGTATCGTAATATACTCTGTGGATCGTGTGAGAAACTGTTTCATCACATCAAACATAAAAGATACGCACATGAACAGAGAGATCATCAATATTGGTCCTTTAGTGGAATCGACCAATATTAAGAATTAAAAGACGGAAAAAGTTTGTGAACTTTTGTATCCGATCTTTATTCTAAAGCTTTGTTCATGTGGGTCCATGAGGTCTCAATGATAGACACTTGGAAGAGATTAAAAGAACTGAAAAAGTTGATTTACTCATTAAGTATAAATTGAGATTTATACTGAGAAAGTTATTTTCTTGAAACTCAATAAATAACTAGTAATTTATTTTGTTCATTGAATCACAAAATGTTATCATATTGATGATGACATTCTCGAGTGATCAAATATGTTAGAAGAAGAAAATAAATTAATTCTCATTTCGTACTTATTCGATAACTATGAAATATATTTAATGATGTGTCATTAAATAAGAATGAGAGTTCTAAATTAATTTTAGAAATTAAATCAAATATGTTTAGGAATAAAATTCAAAGAGGTGGACGAGTAAGGGGAGAGGGTTTTGGCCGAATTCCCTAAGTGAATAGGGTCATGGGTTTGACGTGGCATTCCGACGATAGCTAGCAACGTCGAGGTTGTTTACAACCTTTTATGTAAGTATTCCCTCAATTAAATATTTAAATAAAAATTATATAAATGTTATATAAGTTATTAGTTTAATTTATTCGATTGAGCATGTGAATTATAAATTGTTTATAATTGTATGATAAATTTTAATGCCTTAGGTTGTTAAATATATTAAAATTAGTTTTAATGTATTAGATCTAATTATAATTTTCCGCCACATAGGATGTGTATTATAATTAATATTGTTTAATCGTTAAATAAATTCCAACAGAGTCCCCCATCGAGCGGCCCGCGACGAGTCCCCGGACAATGGAAGGCCGCCGAACCCGGAAGACGGAAGAAGATCTCGGAGATACATCCCGGAGGGATAAGGCCAAGAAAAAATCCCAGATTTCTTGACCCTAACGTTGGTGAAGTCCGAGGTCTAATCGTGGTTGGGTACGGCAAGAAGCTTCCTGTGGGTCGCCTCGAAGCGACGAGCGGCTTCGTCATCGGTACTGGGAACATACCTAAGAGGGGACCGGTCGACAAGCCACTCCCTGGGAAAAAGCCTGTGAAAGCACCCGAAACTATGCTCATCCACCGACACGAAGAAGAACTTGTTCTCCCACCCAGACTCGTTCGAAGGAGTGCTGTCGATAACATGACCAGGAACCCGGTGGGAGAGAGAATAGCGACCATGGTTCTTGGAGAATTTAAATAGACGCATAAGGTCCTCCAGGGTAAGGTCAACATTTGCTTCCAACTCCACAACTATGGTACACACGAGGAGACGAATCGAGTTCGGGCTCACCTGAGTGATGGGAACCAGGAAGGCGGAGAAAAAGGCCACGATGAGCGACGAGATGGGAAAGCAGAGTCCCGTCTTCCGAAAGAAGACCTCGTACAGGGCAATGCACTCATCCCCGGGGGCGTCGGCACGCTCACCGTGGCGAGGAAGGCGAAGAGCGACCCGCGGCTCCAAGACAAATTCCTCCCGAAAATGTCCCAGGGTCTCCTTCGTCATCACCGAGGGAGGAGATCGCGTTGTAAAGATGGGACCAGCACCGTAGGTGCGAGACATGATCAATCGAAGTTTATAGGGCGAAGGAAGTTAAGCAAAAGGAAAAGATGAAGAAGAGGAATCTGGGTTTTTAGAGGAATCTGGGTTTTTAGAGGAAATAAAACTATGCCTCGAGGTAGGGTTTCCGACTTTATAGTAGGAGGAGGCAAGGCTATGTGAATCGACGCGTCTCGACCCCACGGCCTGCGAAGGACGCGTCTCGCCAAAAAGAAGTAGGAACCCAAGAGCCGTTCGAAGTGATGGGCTCTGAAAAGTCATCAACACTCAAGTGCCTGTATAAGTTTTAATGAGGAGAGAGAAAGTCGCGGAAATTGAGGAGACATGCCCAAAAATAATAAATAAACAGGTTAGTGCGGACGTCACGTGCAGGAAGGAAACCCCACCTCGAGCAGCTTGTTGGGCACGAATTTCTCTTTCTTTTACCAAGTGTTTACACTTAATAAAACAAAGGGGGGCTGGCCGTCCCCACATCAGCACCAAAGTTGCTCGCATCGATTATAAGGGTCGTCGAGACAGACAACCTCGAGGAGTGTCAAACAGGTATGACAAAGTAGTGCAACGCGAAGGGGCGAGCATGTAATTAGCCATGTTCGAATGCGGAGGAAAGTAAGAGACAAAAACTTAAAGAAGGAAAATGATTTTTTATTAAATCTCAATGAGTTACAAGTACGTGGTACAAAATTACAAGCACAACAATCAAGCAAAACCCTACAAGAGTTGACAAAAGCCCTACAGCGAGAAGAAGAAGAGCAAAATTTACAAGCTACAAAAAGGCCTAAGTCGCCAAGACGAGATCAGGCCTCGGTGGCCTCTTACTCGCTTAGCGACCCGAAAGCACCTGAAGGACTCCCAACGACGAGGGAAGGCGAGCGAGGAGGCGCGGTCGACGGAAGGCTACTAGGAGACAGAGGGGGAGAATTGGGATCGGCCACGGCTTTTTCCTCGAGCGCTGATGCGAGGGCCTCCTCCCGAATGCGGTCCTGCTCCCACTCTGAGACTTTGGCACGGAGAAGCGCGACCGGCGCCCCGAGAGGGAGCGCGTTGACCGCATTTTGGTGAGCCTGATAGGAGGCCGCCATGCGGTTGGCCTCGACGGAATCCCCAAAAGCCCGAAAACGGGTAGAGGCTCGCTCGAGCTTGTCTCTGGCCTTCTCGAAAAGGCGCAGCCGAGCTCGATGCTCCTTCTCCGCCTCGGCCCGAGCCGCCTCCAGCTCATCAGCGAGTGTCTGCAAGACGCCATGAATCCGGGAGGGCAGACCCTCCTTCACGACAACAGGGGCGCCCACGGCCTCGCCGATCTGTGCGAGGAGCTCATCCTAGCGGCGAGAAAGCTCCGAGGCTTCCTGATGGCACCTCCGTTCCTCCTCCAGAAGAGCCCCGCGAGCGGAGAGTCGCCGCTCGCACTCCTCGATCTGCCGCCCCGATCGAGCTTTGAACTCCGCCAAGTCAACCTTGGCGGAAACACGATCCCGCCTCTCCTCGGTCAGGGCCGACTCTAGCCTCGCGATCCGCCCCTGAGATTGGCGCTCGCTGCGAAGGGAGAGATCGAGCTGCCCCCGGAGTGTGGATATCCGACGGGAGGCGTCAATGGACTCCTCTACCATCAAGGACCTGTCGGCCTCGCGGAGGACGACATCGTTCACCCGGGCAATCCCCTCGAGAAAAAAGGCCATCGCCTCGGAGTATCCCTCGACCTCTTCAACAGAGTGACGAGTAGCGGAGGAGCCGGAGGTCCCCTTGGACAGGTTCCGGTATGTGCGCAAGGAGTACTCCCTCCAGACCTCGATGGGCGAGTCCCAGCTAGGCTCACCGGGGGTGACGAAGGGAGGCGGACGAGGACCGGCCGGGGGATGACGGCAGGGAGACGAAAGAGAAGGTGGAGGGCGAAGAAAAGCCGAAGCAAGGGGAGAAGGAGGAGGTGAAGGCTGAAGAGAAGCCGAAGGGACGGGCAGAAGAGCGGGGAGAGAGGGTGAGAAGTGAGAAGGAAGAGAAGGCGAGGAGTGAGAAGAAACAGAGGATGAGAAGTGAGAAGGAAGAGAAGGCGAGGAGTCAGAAGAAACGGAGGGTGAGAAGTGAGAAGTAAGAGGAAGCAAAGAGTGAGAAGAAACGGAGGGTGAGAAGTGAGAAGGAAGAGGAAGCGAAGAGTGAGAAGAAACGGAGGCTGGAGGAGGAGGAGAGGTAGGGCATGGGCGACCCGGCCGTTGTTGTGGGGGCTCCGGTTGAGGAGATCCTTGAAAAGCGTCCGGAGGAGCACATTGCTGCGAAGCAATGCGGACCCCCACGGCACGCGGCGCTGTGCCGGATATGCCTTCGCTCCTGGCCCTCTTCGCGTTACGGTCGCTAGCACCACCTCCGACGGGTCGTTTTCCCGCAGCAATCTCGGCACGAGACGAGGCCTCCGGGGGACCCCTCGGCGTGCGAGGAGCACGATTATGCCTCAGTAGGAGGGGTCGCTCGGGCGACCTCTCCTCGTCTTCAAGATCTTCCTCTTCAACTCGTAGTACCGGGCTCGCTCCTTCCATGGTCGCGTCGGGGAAAGGGCCACCAATCGCGAGCCCCGGTCCACGAAACCCAATCGGGAAGTAGTCGGAGATAGGCGGGCCACTAATGAACTCCTCCCGGTATATTCTGAGTTCCACCAGCTCCCGAGGGTCTTGGAGAAATCGTCCCCAGTCGCGACGCGTGCTCGCGAGGAGGGCCCGACGAATTCCCTTGAAAATGGTCTCGTGAGGGTCACCCGAGCTAGGCGAGTAAACTGGAGGAGATTGGTTAATCTCTACCCATCGCGTGGGCAATGACTCGTGGTGGTAGCCGAAGGAGCTCTTGTCGACCCTGACAAAGAAATAACAGCTCTGCCATCCCGGCGCGTCGGAGGGAGCATTGAGGACGATCAGGTCCCGATCGAAGGGGATGAGCGTGAAATGCCCCAGGTGCCTGGTAACCCGGAATGGTCTGTACAGGCGCATCAGATCCTCCAGGGCCAAGACAACCCCCCTCCCGGCAGCGATCCCCATGGTGCACAAGATGAGGCGAATGACGCTGAGATGCATCTGGCCGATGGGGATGCCGAACGCATGAAGGAAGGAGAGGAGAAGGTATGGCGGAGCCCCGCGTCGAGAAAGAAACCCTCATAGACGGCGACCCACCCCTCGTCCAAGGGGTCTTCCGGCCGCTCGCCGGGTACGGAAGGCGGACCTGACAGACGTCCCCGTCGCAACACATCTCTTGGATAGCGCGGAGCCGCTCGGGGGTCATGGTGGAGTGGTCAGGGCCGAGACTTGGTGACGTTGGGGTCAAGGCCATTGAGAAAGCAAGAGGGTAACGGTGGAATAAAATTTGAATGACAAGGATTAGGCGGGATACCAAGTTGGGAGTACAGCAGAACGAAAGGACGCAAGGTTTGAAATCCCACTCCCACTAAGACCCACAATTTATATGAGGGAAACGGGCAGATCCAACGGTGGGAATCCGAAGCGACGCAGGCGAATCAACGGCTGGAATGCGAAGGGACGCTGAGCGAAAAGACGTCCTAGGGAACTGTTGTACGGCCATAAGCGGTGAGAGGAGCAGGCCGACGAGGGGACAGACACTCGAGTACTCTGCCCGCAAGGGGGTTCGCGGAAACCAAGACCACGCGCCTAAAAAGGGGTCGAGGAGAGCAGAATCGCCAGCGGGCAGTCAATCAACAGAGGGCTCGGCCTAATGAAAGGGGCCCATCAAAAGGATTTTCTGTATTTTATTTTACCAAGTGCCCACACTTGATAAAATGGGGGACTAACTGTTAAGGTAGGATTTCGTCAAATCCCTCTTAACATAAACACATGTCGTTTCGGCTCTCAAAACGACAAAATGGTTAGAAGCAAGCGGGGCCCGTAGTTGGCGACAGTGATACGAGGGGAAAGATTCACCTCCGCGAGGAGGGTTTAGCCCCGAGCGAGGAAGATAGATCTTTCGCGAGGAAGATTCTTCGCGAAGAGTCGTTTTTGCGGGAGATCCCCTCGATGGATCTCTCCTCTTTCCCTCCTCGAAGGGGTCTTGCCTCAGAGAGGTGCCGTCGCTGTGAAAATGGCGGGAAAGTGGAAGCGTGCTCGAGAAGACTTGGCGTCAGAGAGTCAATCGAAAGAGCGGCAATCACGGGATTTAGTAGGTAAAGATCAGGAAGAAATCACGGAACCGGTCAGAGGGAGGCCGGGCGGAAAGAGGTAACCCTAATGGAGGAAAAAACCCGAGAAAACCACACATACCAAAGGAGGAGAATATAAATATCAATGTAAAAACCACATAAAAGGGGATCGAATCGAAACCCTAGAGAGGGAGAGATTAGCCATTACTGTTCATCATCGTCTGTATTTCTTTGTCGGGACAGCTGTTGCGGCCGTTGCCGCATCGTGGTCGCTTGGAGGAGTCCGGAGATGTGGGGGCGACGTCTTCTAAGGAGGTAGATGCTCCCGCCGGGGCCTTAGATCCCCTGGACTTGGCTGTGCGGGCGTCGGAGGGGGGTGCCCTCGAGACCGAGGCGCAGGCGGTCGCGGATCCTCCGGTGTCGTCAGATGTCGTCCATACCGGGACCTCAGCTTGCTTGGGCCAGGCCGTGCAGGTGGCAGAGGGAGGAGTCCTCGAGCCAGAGGAACCGGCCGTCGCGGACCCTCCCGCGCTGTTGGAAGCTGCCCCTGCCGACGAGCCTTCCTCGTCTTCCGAAGGAGGGACGTACTTGTCTCCTCTCCGGTTTACTGAGGGTCCACCCTGCATTCCTGCTGCGGATACTCCCGACGAGGCTTGGGAAACGTACTCCGCGTTTATGTGCCAGAGGTTAACGCGCCGTGCGCCTGGGACATCCAAGTCCCCTTTGGTCCTCAGCCAGTACGAGCAGTACCTCAACGCCACGGGGCACCTGTTCCAGAGTGTTGCTTACCTGAATGATTTGATCCTCCTCGAGCGCGATCAGCAAATCTTGGCCGCGGAGGAGTCGGTGGGTGAGAAGCAGAAGTCCCAGGAGGTCGGTAAGCAGCTCGACGCGTCTATTGCCCGGGACCGTCAGAACCGTGAGTGAATTGAGCAGATCGAGTCCGAGTTGGCGGATGAGGCTGCCCAGAAGAAGGCCTTCCAAGCTCACCTTGCTGAACTCAAAGTCAAGACGGATCGCGAGATCGAGGATCTCGGCGCGAGCTTGGCTGCCCGCGAAGAAACTTTGGCCGATGAGAAGAAGAGACACCTGGAGGTGGTGGGTGTGCTGAAGGAGAACGACGAGCATTTCGCCCAAGTGTGCGAGATCTTGGGCGCAACTAGCTCGGAAAAGGTGTCGTTGCCGGCGGTGGCCATGTCCGTTGTGGAAGGGCTCCGTGGCGAGCTCGCGGCGGCTCGAGCCTTGTCGGTGGAAGAGCGTAATGCCCGATTGCGTCTCTTCGAGAGAGCGCGTGCAAAGCTTGACAAAGCATCGGCTAGGCTCCAGGCCATAGACTCGTCAATCGATTCCCATTGCCTCGCCGCGTCGCACCAGGCCAACATTGCGATGATCAACGCGCTTCCCGTTGGGGCCTCGGCCGAACTGCTCCGGTGCTAGCTTCCGGAATGGAGGCAGCTCGAGGACGAGAAGCAGGCGCAGGCCGACGAGTTTGAGAGGGAAGCCGAAGCCGACCCCGAGTCCCCTCCTCTCTCGCCGTGCAATCCCGCCCCGGCAGAGGGCGCTCAGCTCGCGTCTCCAAAAGTGTAGACTTCTTCTTATATAACCCATTCTCTTTCACGGATCAAAGGATATAAACTTCTTTTCTGTAATAATAATTTCTTTTCTTCTTCGCTTTCTTGGTGATATTTTATGACTGCTTATTAACCTGTTGTCTGGAGGTTGTGTTTGACATATCTATATTTTGAATGGTGTCAATAGAATGATGCTTCAGTAAATGAAGATACTTACATGGCGCTGTGTAGCTGTGGTGGGATGTCCCCGTTCCTCCCCTCCCTCCTCCCTTTCTTTATCAGAGAAAAAAAGGGTCTTGGCTGGGGGGCTTTAGCTATTCCTATTAAAAGTTTTTAACCTACTCGCTCGGAAACCTTTGTGCTCGCGCGGAGCCTTTTGTGCTCGTTAGGAGTTTTTATGCTCGCTAGGAGTCGTTATGCTCGCTAGGAGTCTTTACGCTCGCTAGGAGTCGTTATACTCGCTTGGAGTCTTTATTTGCTCGCTTGGGAGTCTTTATTTGCTTGCTTGGGAGTCTTTTAATTGTGCTCGCTAGGAGGCTTTCATTGGCGATGTATGCCTTAATTAACTTTTGGGCACTCTCGCCTCTTTATTTTCGGCACTCTCGCCTCTTTTATGCTCGCTGTGGAGTCTTTTAATTTTCTCGCTGGGAGGCTTTATTTGCTCACTGGGAGGCTTTGATCGAAGATGGCTCCCGGTCTTTTAAAGACGGGCCTCATATGTATGTGCTCACTGGGAAGCTTTGATTGCTCACTGGGAGGCTTTGATCGAAGATGGCTCCCGGTCTTTTAAAGACGGGCCTCATATGTATGTGCTCACTGGGAAGCTTTGATTGCTCACTGGGAGGCTTTGATTGGCGATATATGCCTTAAGTAACTTTTGGGCACTCTCGCCTCTTTATTTTGGGCACTCTCGCCTCTTTTATGCTCGTTGTGGAGTCTTTTAATTGTTCGTTGGGAGGCTTTATTTTCTCGCTGGGAGGCTTTATTTGGCGATGTGTGCCTTAAGTAACTTTTGGGCACTCTCGTCTCTTTATTCTGGGCACTCTCACCTCTTTTATGCTCGATGTGGAGTCTTTTAATTGCTCGCTGGGAGGCTTTATTTTCTCGCTGGGAGGCTTTATTTGGCGATGTGTGCCTTAAGTAACTTTTGGGCACTCTCGCCTCTTTATTTTGGGCACTCTCGCCTCTTTTATGCTCGCTGTGGAGTCTTTTAAATGCTCGCTGGGAGGCTTTATTTGGCGATGTGTGGCTTAAGTAACTTTTGGGCACTCTCGCCTCTTTATTTTGGGCACTCTCGCCTCTTTTATGCTCGCTGTGGAGTCTTTTAATTGCTCGCTGGGAGGCTTTATTTGGCGATGTGTGCCTTAAGTAACTTTTGGGCACTCTCGCCTCTTTATTTTGGGCACTCTCGCCTCATTTATGCTCGATGTGGAGTCTTTTAATTGCTCGCTGGGAGGCTTTATTTGGCGATGTGTGCCTTAAGTAACTTTTGGGCACTCTCGCCTCTTTATTTTGGGCACTCTCGCCTCTTTTATGCTCGGTGTGGAGTCTTTTAATTGCTCGCTGGGAGGCTTTATTTGGCGATGTATGCCTTAAGTAACTTTTGGGCACTCTCGCCTCTTTATTTTGGGCATTCTCGCCTCTTTTATGCTCTGGTCGTATGTTTCAAACCCTTCGAACGCGTATATATAATTCGCCGAAGTCATAACAGTGTTCCCGAATAAAAAGGTCGGGGTCCCCTTAAAAGAAAATTGACAGAAACGTTAGAATGCTTACAGGGATTTATGATAAAGTCAGGGAGGCGGAAGATGGTCTCGCCCTTCAGTAGAATTTCTTCAGGTGCTTCACATTCCAGCTCCTCATCACGTATGGCCCTTCCCGACTCTGCCCCAGCTTCCCGGCTTTGGCCTCGGCCGTGTTTTGGAAGACTCGTCTGAGAACCATTTCCCCGACCCGAAAGCTACTAGGGCGCACCTGCTTGTTGTAGTAGCGAGCGACGGCGTTCTGATAGTTAGCGACGTGGACACTTGCCAGTTTGCGTCGTTCATCTACATGATCGAGCTGGTCGAGCAGGCCCTATTCATTAGCTTCCTCGTTCCCTGGGGCCAGCAATCGGCGAAGACTCGGAATTCCCATCTCTGCTGGTATGACGGCTTCTACACCATACGACAAAGAGAACGGAGTTTGGCCGGTGGCCGAGTGCGGAGTTGTCCGGTAAGCCCAGAGGACAACAGGTAGCTCATCGGCCCAAATTCCTTTCTTGGCGTCGAGCCTCTTCTTGATATTGTCGGTGATCGTCCGGTTGACCGCTTCGGCGTTCCCGTTGCCCTGGGGGTATCTTGGTGTTGATGTGTGCAACTTCACTCCCCATTGTGCACAAAAATTCCTGAACCTCTTCGAGATGAACTGCGAACCGTTGTCAGCGATGATCTCCCTCGGCAGTCCAAAGCGCGTGATCCGCATCTCTTGGCATGATCGGCGCAATCCGCCACCATCGTGTTCCAGAAGAAGACCTGGCGCTTGGCCTTTCTTAGCAGCGACCTTCCCCCAGAATGGTTCCCGCACTCTCTGCTGTGGATTTCTCCCATCACGTAGTCGGCCTCTTTCTTGCCGAGGCACCTTAGGTAGGGTCCGGTGAAGCTTTTCAAGTAGAGCTTCTGTCTGATGATGGCGTATCTCGCACTCTTGGCCTTGATCTTCCTCGCTTCCTGGCGATCATCTGGCACGATTCCCTCCTGTATATATTTCTTGATGGGCGTCCGGCAGTCCTCCTCGTCGTCGTCCTCCACCACTCCTCGCTCGTCATCTTCCAGCTCTTTGTCCATGAACTCGTGGATGCTGAGCTTTTCGGGAGACTTTCCTTTCTCCTCGCCTCCGCCTCGAGACTTCTTCCTCGCCGGGCCTTCTTCCCTTCTTAAACTTGGCCTCTCGACTGTTTCCACCGTAATGGATCGGAGCTCGCCTACTCCCATCGTCGAGCCCAATCCCGCTAACGCATCAGCGTGGGTGTTGTCTCCTCGCGTCACCTGTGTCAGGCTGAAGTAGTCGAACTTCCTGGAGAGCGAATCCACGAGTGCCGCGTAAGCTTCCATCCTTTCGTCGCTTCTCTCATACTCACCGCTGACTTGTTTGACGACTAATTGGGAGTCTAAGAAGACGCTGACGTTCTTTACGCCGATTGCAAGGGCGGAATTCAAGCCTATGAGGAGGGCCTAATACTCGGCCTCGTTGTTCGTAGCCCGGTAGGCTAGGCAGCACGCCTTCTCGATGACCTCCCCCATTGGCGAGGTGAGTCTGACTCCGGCGCCTGCTCCTTGCGTGATGGCAGATCCGTCCACGTGTAGCTTCCAGGTACCATCCTCATCGCTCAGGTCGAGGGGTTCCCTCGGGAGTTCGATCAGGAAATCCGCGCGGACTTAAGACTTGAGACTCGTTCGGAGTCTGTACTCGATGTCATATGCTCCGAGCTTAATCGACCATTTCGTGATCTCCCCCGACTGGTTGGACTATGGATGATGGCGCGTAACGGTCTGTCGGTCATAACGACGACGGGATGCCCCTGGAAGTGGAACCTTAGTTTCTCCGAGGCGTCGTAGCCTGCCAGGGCTAGCTTTTCCATTAGCGGGTACCTTGTCTCCGCATCGAGGAGCTTCCGACTGATGTAGGCCACCGGCTTCTGCTCTCCCTCTTCTTCTCGTACGAGTACCTGGCTGATTGCCTGGTCTGAAACGGCGACGTACAGGTATAGGGTCTCTCCCGGGATTGGCTTCGTCATCACCGGGGGCGCCGAGAGATACGCCTTCAGAGCCTGGAAAGTTTCCTCGCAATTGTCGGTCCACTCGAACTTCTTGTTCTTCTTTAGCAGCTCGTAGAAGACGAGCGTTCTGTCGGCCTTCCTCGAGATGAAGCGGCCCAGGGCGGCGATTCTCCCTGTCAGCCTCTGCACTTCTCGCCGATTGCGTGGAGATGGCATACTCTTGATCGCCTCGATCTGCTCGGGGTCCGCCTCGATTCCTCATCGGGTAACCATGTGACCCAGGAATTTCTCGGAGGAGATGCCGAAGGTGCACTTGGAGGGATTCAGCCTCATCTGATGTCTGTTCAAGATCTTGAAGCACTCCGCCAGGTGTTCGATGTGCCTCTCTGCCTTCATCGTCTTGACGACCATGTCATCGATATACACCTCCATGCTCCTTCCAATCTGCTCGTAGAACATCTTGGTCACCAGTCTTTGGTAGGTCGCGCTCGCTGATGAAGGCGGTCTTCTCCTCGTCGTCTGGATGCATCCTTATTTGATGGTACCCCGAATATGCATCCATGAAGCTGAGGAGCTCGTATCCTTAAGTAGCCTCGACGAGGCGGTCGATGTGCGGCATGGGGAAGCTATCCTTCGGGCAGGCCTTGTTAAGGTCGGTGAAGTCCCCACAGACTCGCCACTTCCCATTCTTCTTCTTGACGACGACCGTGTTAGCCAACCACTCAGGGTATTTCACCTCCCTGATGGTGCCCATACAGAGTAGTTTGTCAACCTCTTTGTTGATTACCTTATCCCTGTCTGGTGCCATCTTCATCCTCTTCTGGATGACGGGACGGTGGCCCGGGTCGGTGTTGAGACGGTGGGCGATTACAGATGGGTCCACCCCCGGCATGTCTTCGTGGGTCTATGCGAAGCTCTTCCGATTCTCCTTCAAAAAGGCTATCAACCTGACCCTGACTTCGGGGTCGAGCTCCGCCCCTACGCTGGTCGTCCTAGTCGAGTCGGACTCGTTGATGCAGACTTGCTCGACCGCTTTGACCTGCGGTCCTGGTCGCCCTCTATCAGCCGCTCGCTCCTCAAGCGTCTCCGCCGCTGATGACTCGAGGAGCAGGCTCGCTGGACTTCTCCTCTCGTGTCCCTGCGAGCCGTTCCCCGGTTCTTCGCTCGCCTTGCTCGGGAGGGGATAGGCTAGCTGCTATAAATCAGCAGCCTCCTCCTCGCTTACTTCTGCCCGTGTCTTCTCTCCATGCACCTGTCGGTGGTGCATCATGTAGCAGACACGGTAAGCGTCCCTGTCGCCCCGTATTTCTTCTATCGTCCCGGCTTCTCCGGGAAACTTGATGCACTGGTGGTAGGTGGAGGGTACGGCCCTCATCGAGTGGATCCAAGGTCTCCCCATGATCACGTTGAAGTGCGAAGGTACGTCCATGACCATGAACTCCACCATCCTCTGCACCCCTTTCGCACGGACCGGGAGGTTGACCGTGCCCAGGGAGATAGCGACATCCCCATTGAATCCCAAGACCTTCCGCCGCAATCCCCCGATCTCTAGGCCCTCGATTTTCATCTTCTCGAGGCATTCGTAGAAGATGACGTCGACGGCGCTCCCGTTATCGATGAGGACCCGGCACACGTCGGCGTTGCCGATCTCGAGCACGAGGACTAGGGCGTCGTCGTGCATCTCTGCACATTCTCCGGTCTCACCGAACTCAATCTTCGCCTGGGAGCCGGTCGCCATTGGATCCCTGCGGTTGTGCTCTTTCCCCCGACGCTGGAAAGCTTTGATGTTGTTTACGGAATCGCCGCACAATCGCGACCCGCCCATGATCACTTCAATCCTGGCTCTCGTCGCCGGTCTGTCCCCTGCGACCCGATCCACCACCTGTCTTCCTGCAATCGAATCTTATTAATGATTGTTTGCATGAATCATGATATCTCATCTTGTGATATAGAGAGTTGTGACTCTATGATTCATACTTGGTATCTTATAGAAGATACTGAACAAGACCAGTGACACTTAGAAGCTCGAGACAAAACTGTTTACATACCCGAGGCTTCAAGTTCACAACTAAAGGAGTATTATGATACTTACCTTAATCCTGAAGTGAATATGTAATTGACATTACACTTTGTGACATTTGATTCGTCAATGGGCAATGACTAATTTTTTAGTTGCATCTGACCCGACTGTTGGTGTCACGAGGATGTAATGTTGGGTTACATGATTCACATATATGGAATTCATGTAATGACAATGCAAATGCATTAGTATCACACTATGCTTTGTTATGAGAGTGTGAATGAATAAACCTGGCCAGGTATTCATTGAATGAGTTCATTCTTTGATTAAAACATGTGACATGTAAAGACATCTCACTTTATGTTTTTCTCATTCACAAATAACAAATGAGTTAGTGAAATAATAACTAGAGGGGTAAAACAGTAATCTTACATTCCCCTCAGTTACTGATACACACGAAGGATAGTATCGTAATATACTCTGTGGATCGTGTGAGAAAGTGTTTCATCACATCAAACATAAATGATACGCACATGAATAGAGAGATCATCAATATTGGTCCTTTAGTGGAATCGACCAATATTAAGAATTAAAAGACGGAAAAAGTTTGTGAACTTTTGTATCCGATCTTTATTCTAAAGCTTCGTTCGTGTGGGTCCATGAGGTCTCAATGATAGACACTTGGAAGAGATTAAAAGAACTGAAAAAGTTGATTTACTCATTAAGTATAAATTGAGATTTATACTGAGAAAGTTATTTTCTTGAAACTCAATAAATAACTAGTAATTTATTTTGTTCATTGAATCACAAAATGTTATCATATTGATGATGACATTCTCGAGTGATCAAATATGTTAGAAGAAGAAAATAAATTATTTCTCATTTCGTACTTATTCGATAACTATGAAATATATTTAATGATGTGTCATTAAATAAGAATGAGAGTTCTAAATTAATTTTAGAAATTAAATCAAATATGTTTAGGAATAAAATTCAAAGAGGTGGACGAGTAAGGGGAGAGGGTTTTGGCCGAATTCCCTAAGTGAATAGGGTCATGGGTTTGACCCAGCTTAAGCCCATTTATAACCTGTATAAATAAGGCTAAACAAACCCTAATCACTTAACCCAAACCCTAGTTAATTTTCGGCCAACACTCTCTCTCTCCCCTTTGTGTTTCTCGGCAGAAATCCCCAAACAAAAGAAAAGAAAAATTGTTTTTCATTCTTTCATCTTTGATTCCTAATCGTTCTTAAGAACCCACACTCATAATCTCAATAATTTCCTAGTGTATTATTGTTGATTCATTACTTGTGGTGTTTGAATGATTTTGTGAATTGTATTAAGGTTTATAAACTGTTTTAAAAGCTTTAATCCAGCCAAAAACGTCCCTAGGACGATCTGGGCTCATTCCGGCGAGTTCCCCAGCCTCAGGCGATCCAATCCGGCGAAGGCTCTCTGTCAGGCGAGCTCCAATCTGCGAGGCGGATCCAATCCGGCGAGGTGCTCCAGTCCGGTGAGGGGATCCCTGTCAGGCGAGCTCCAATCCGGCGAGGCGGATCCAATCCGGCGAGGCGCTCCAGTATGGCGAGGGGATTCCAGTCAGGCGGGTCCAATCCAGTGAGGCGTTCCAGTCCGGCGAGGCAATCCGGTGAGGCGTCCCAGAGATATCCCATCCGGCGAGGTTTCCCAGTCCGGCGAGGTGCCCAGTCCGGCGAGGCTCTCCAGTCCGGCGAGCTCCCTGTCAGGCAAAAAATCTCAATCCGGCGAGGCTCCCCGCAGACACCCATTCCGGCGACCACCTCCCAGTCCGGCGAAGACGTTCCCATGCAGTCCAGCGAGGATTTTTCTCCGTTTTGAACGTGACGTGGCATTCCGACGATAGCTAGCAACGTCGAGGTTGTTTACAACCTTTAATGTGAGTGTTTCATCAATTAAATAATTAAATAATTAAATATAAATTATATAATCGTTATATAAATTATTAGTTTAATTTATTTGATTGAGCATGTGAATTATAAATTGTTTATAATTGTTTGATAAATTTTAATGCCTTAGGTTGTTAAATATATTAAAATTAGTTTTAATGTATTAGATCTAATTATAATTTTCCGCCACATAGGATGTGTATTATAATTAATATTGTTTAATCGTTAAATAAATTCCAACAAATTTTCGCTAAGTATAGAAATTGGGGCATTAGAAGCAACTAATCGCTTCTAATGTCGCTTCTAATGTCCCAACTTATCAAAACGCTGTCGTTTTGGTTTTAATAGACATTAGAAGCGACTAGTCACTTCTAATGTCGCTTCTAATGTTCATAGGGCTTTAAATCGCGTGAGCCTCCCTTTCTCCCTCATTTTATCAATTCCCTCTCACTCTCCCTCTCACTCTCCCTCATTTTCTCCGACCAGTCAACGCCGGCCGCCGCCTTCCTCCCTACCCCTCCCCCGCCGCCGTCCCTCCCCCTCCTCCGCTGCCGTCCCTCCCGCTCTCCTTCTCCCCTTCTCCCTTTCTCCGACCAGCCTCCCCCGGCCGCCGCCTCCCTGCCCTCCTCCGCCTTAACCCTCCCCCTCCCCCGCCGCCGTCCCTCCCCCTCCTCCCCTTCTCCTCCCCTCTCTGCCTTTCTCCGACCAGCCTCCCCCGGCCGCCGCCTCCCCGCCCTCCTCCCCCGGCCGCCGCCTCCCCGCCCTCCACCCCCGGCCGCTGCGTCCCTGCCCTCCTCCCCCGGCCGCTGCCTAGTGCCCTCCTCCGCTCTCCCTCTCGCATTCCGCCCCTCCTCCGCCGAGCTCCGCCACTGGTCTTCCGCAGTACACCACCCCTGCGCCTCCACCGTCGAGCTCCGACCCTCCTCCTCCTCCGCCGAGGTATGCTTAGTTTTATAATTTAGTATAATATTGTTATAGTTTAGTCTAATATTGTTTTATAATTATTCTGTTATTTTTAATTTATTATTGTCGTCGCAGCCTTGTCACCGCTCGTTTGTTGCTGCACGCTCGCCTCGTCGCAACCTAACTCCTCAACTCGCATCGTTGCTTCTTAAGGTATATGTTTGTTTTAAAAATTATTGTAGTTATATTTTGGTTTATTATTAATTTTGTTATGTATTTAATTTTCTCATTTAAGTATGTAATTGAATAATTAATTTGTTAAATTAGTGAATTTGTTAAATAAATAATTTTTTATGAATGTAAGATATTAATAATTTGAATATGATAATAATTTACTTAATTTGTTAGATATAGATATGTAATTTGTTTAGTTATATTAATTTGAATGTGATAAGTAGTTACTTAATTTGTTTATCAATATCTTTTATTCATTGATTATCAGGCCTGGTTTATTCTTTCACACTTCTAAATAACAAAGTATGGTGTGATAATGATATGGCAACATCATTACAACACAAATTTCATATATGAATCACATAATTCAACGAGACAGTATTATGACATCGGGTCTATAAAAAATTATTGAGACATTTTTCATTGGCAAATCAAATGTCATAAAGTGTCACAAGAAAATATGTATGCACTTCAAGATTTAGGTAATTACGAAAATACCCCTCGTTTGTGATTTTGAAGTTTCGAGTAATATAACGGTTTTATATCAAACTTCAAAGTGTCACGGGTCTTGTTCGATGTCTTCATCAAGACATCCAGAATAAATTCTAGAGTCACAACTCTTTGTATCACAAGATACAAAATCGTTAATTTATTCAAAACAATCATTACTCAGATACGATTGCCCTATCTTGATCTTTAGATTACGAACTATTTATTTTAAACTAATCAGAAAAAGGTATCTCGTTAAGTCTGTACTTAAATTTGCTTTCGTTGTTAACAATTTCAAGTCGTAGATATACATGAATAAACACAAATTTAAATAAGAATAAATATTTAATCTTTATTTGATTTTTAGCAAAAGAATACAAATGTATTTAAATGTCTCATGTATTTGTTGTGGGCAAAAATTCCAACACCTTTTAGAGCTTATACTCACCGTACATCGTCTCAATTATTAGGGTGGTAATCCAAAATATGAATTATTTTCCCTGGATTCGCCTCGAGGTTTGTTGGATCAAATTCATCTTTTCTCTATTTAACTCCATCATCATTTTTCCCCAAAAGAATTGGTGAGTCTAATAATCTCTTCAAATACTTTGACATCCCAATTTCACAAATAATCAAATAAATATAATTTAGAGCCAAATAGATAATATGTCTATCATATTTGGTACTATAAGTCCCTTTAAATCGTCAAAATAATTTACAATGAAATGTGACTTTTATATCTTGCTAAATGCTTATAGTAGGTCATGTTTTTCTATTTAAAAAAATGTTGTCGTCAAAGTTGAACACATTATTGAAGTTGAACAATGGAACAATATATATTCTATTTAAAAAAGTGGAACAATATATATTCTATTTAAAAAAGTGGAACAATATATTCAATGAAAGATACATAAATACACGACAACAAAATAAAAAAAAGTGGATATTAAATTCAAACATAAAATTTACTATCAATTGTCAAAACAAAAAAAAAATACCTAAACCACTACAACAATTGTTGGATTCTGCAATGTATAGAGTTCTCACAACGGTTACTCTTAAACGTTGTGGAGATCAGATATCCCACATCGTTTTTCTTTAATCATTGTGCGAAAATTGATTTCCTACAACGCTTATCCACAAAAGTTGTGGGATCTCTGATACCCACAACATTTACGTTAATTATTGTGAAAAATTGGAGGATAATAACTCTCCCACAATGTTTATTAGATATGTTGTGGGGTTCCTGCTGCAGCGAAGTACAAAACTAGCTGCAGCAAGATTCTCCCACAACGATTAAAACAATTATTGTGGAATCGATATTTTCAAACAACACGACCGCGGCGAGATTCTTACACCGCCGTGACGTGAGCTCCCACAATGCTTAATTTAACGTTGTGGGAAGATTTTGCCGCAACACGGAAGCTGCGGCGATTTTTTATTTTTTAATTCCTGGACTAATCTCGCCATGGCCACATGTTCATCTCGCCGCTGCATGATTTTGTGAACTAGCCCTAGAGCTTGGTGTAAAGCCTCTTTTTCTTAATTTTCTTTATTTCCCCTTATTTCTCCACTTTTCGAGTGTCTCTGTGCGCTTTTCTGCCGTTGTCGTCACCTCGTTGCCGCGTGTTCTCGCCTCCTTCCCGCCGCCGCGTGTTCTCGCCTCTTCCTCGCCGTTGCAAGTTCTCGCCTCTTCCTCGCCGCCGCAAGTTCTCCCCTCCTCCTCGCCGTCGCAAGTTCTCCTCGTTACTCCTACCTCCTTCTCTTCCCGGTACTAATCTGGGTAACTCGGATCTAAATTGATTCAAACTTTAAGATTTAGTTTGATTACATGTTATAACTCGGATCTAGGTTTGAAATTGGTTAGTTTGATGGTTTAAAACCTAGAAGTAAAATTTATTAACGGTTGAGGTGTTTGAGTTTTATGCCTCCGGCTGGGTTGTAGAAAGTTCCGAAAATTTTCATTTTCGTGCATGGCTGCAGCGTGATTTGTGCACGCCTGCGGCACGATTTTGAATCTCGCTGCAGCGGTTTGTTTTTGTCGCTGCAGCATGATGTAAATTATTTCACAATCCCCTGTAATTTTAAATGTTGACCTCGGAAATCGCATGTTAATGTTAAATGTATTTTGATATATAATATTTATTGTTATATTGAATCTTGTTTATACGATTATGATGTGTAAATTGTTGATTTTTTTTTTGTGTATATGAAAATGGTTAAAATAAAAAACAAATCGGGTGCTGGCCCTTCCAAGGAGGCTAATATTTAAATAGGTCTAGGGTTAAGAAAAATTATAATTAATCATATAAATGTCGGAATATAACATTATTTAAAGTGCATAAATACTAACATTTCTTGTACCTTTAATTTAGAGGAGTCTTGAGAAAGGTGGATCTTCTCTTGCTCGTTACCTTCACACCTAAACGTGAAATCAAGAAACCTAAGGTTTCTATTACATGAGTCTTTAGAGGTTTAGAAGGATTTGTGTGTGGGCACAATTAAATACAATAATCAACAACAAGTCTATGACCTAAAGAGTTAATTTAGCCTAAGTTTAATGAGGACTTAGGTGCCAAAATAAAAAGAGATTTTCTAGAGAGAGAGAGAGAGGGTCGGCCAAGAGAGAGAGCACAAGAGCAAAAATGATTATTTTCACATCTCTATGTGAGGCGCTATTTATAGGAGAAGAAAAATCAAGAAAGAGTAATAACCCTTTTCAACTGTGCATTCATGACACAATATTTAATTCTATCTCCTCTTTTCCCTTGTACATGTCCGGCCAACATTGAGCATAAGGGAAGGAAATTTGTTTCCTCACTTAGCATATTTATTTCATTCTTAAGGAAATTCATTTCCTCTTTTCCTTTTGGGTAATTATCTTTATAATTAAATGCAAAAAATTCTCTCCTCTTTGATGCATGTTGGCCGAACTCTACACTAGGGAAGGGCATCTAGATGCTTCGTTTTTATTTTAAGACAATTCTTAAAATAACTATTGTAGGATTAATATTGTACAAATAATGAAATTAATTTCATAATGCCTTAAACGACTTTTCGGATTTAGAAAATAATTTATATTTTCAACATATGAAAATATTCAAAATCTTATTTTGACATTCACATCATTTTATGTCCATGTGGATAAAAATACCCTTTAAACATTTTCCGAGAAAAAGTCTAGTTCAACTTGAACTTATTTTGACTTATCTTCTAATTTAACAATCCAACTCTAATGACATGTAATTGTGAGCTTATGGATCCAAATGAACAAAGCTTGAGCTTCTATACTCGGTCTCAAAAGTTCACAAACCTTTTCTGAGTATTAGCTTAATGTCAACTGACTCCACTAAAGAGTTGACACTGAGAATCTCTCGATCAAATGAATTTAGTTTCTACTTAAATTCAACTTAATTATATTGATCGGATCCATTGAATGTTATCTATGATTACCCATCATGAATATCATCAACTAGATGATATTTATAATATTACCATTTTACCCTTCTGGTTGTTATTTCCTCAACTCCTTTGTTACTTGTTAATAAGTAAGAAACAATGTATTGACGAGGAGCTAACAAGTCACATTGTTTCACCCAAATAAAGTAGCTACTTAATTTTGGATAACGCGTTGTTCATTTATTCACAATTCAAGTAATAAAGCATGAGGTGATATGCATTGCATTTCAGCAATCTTGTACGTGAATTCCATATTTATGAGAACTTCACAAAACTGGTTCATGACATCTTCATAACGAAATATCTCACTAATTGCTCTAGTCTAGATCACTTAGTGGACCTAGAATTTGACTTTCTTAAATCAGAATATTGAAGCTATGAAATGACATGTCTCATTTCAGGATTTAGGTAAGCATGATGCAATTCATACATAGTGACCTTGAGACAGAAGAGGTTAAATGGTTTGTTCTTACATTGTCTCAAAATGTGCATTGGTCAAATCAGTATCTTCGAAAGATAAACTGGGAGAACTATAGAAATCCTAACTCTCTATGCCTCGTAACCAGACATCATAGATTCTTCCAACAATCATACTGGGATCAATAGTCCATTGATCTTTAAATTATAAATATATCGTTTTAACCAGATCATGAAGAGTTTGTTCACACAATTCTACATTTGTTTCTTCAGATATTGTTAGGTTTGATTAAGGACTATAAGACTATTTAATATAATAAATCTTCAAACAATTGAAAGATGAATGAATGAACGTGTCAACTTTTATTAATTTAATCAGCAAATTAAAATAATGACTTTATTAAAGATTTATATTACATCAATATGTAAATAAATAATCTTCTTGTTGGCATCTCTGCCAACAAACTCCCACTTGAGTCAAAGAAGATGAGAGTAGGCTTTCAAGCCTTATCCGTCTTGATGGTTGTAAAAGACCTTGTTGGATAGGGCATTTGTGAAAGGATCTGCAAGGTTGTTTACCGTTGAGATATTCTTCACCTCCACGTCTCTGTGTTGCACGATCTCTCTAATCAAATGGTATTTCCTCTCAATATGTATAGAGCGCTTATGGCTTCTATGTTTCTTTGAGTTAGCAACAGCCCCACTATTATCACAATAAAGTGTCATGAGCTCGTTGACATTTGGAACGATTTCCAAATACTTAAGGAATTTTTAAGCCATACAGCATCTTTGGATGCTTTACAAGTAGCCATATATTCTGCCTCCATGGTGGAGTCAACAATGCAAGATTGCTTGATACTCCTCCAAACAACAGATCCACCATTCACAATGAACACATGTCATGAAGTGGATTTCCTGGAATCATTAACCGCCTGACAGTCGGAATCTGTATACGCCATCATAGTCAGGTCAGTACCTGAATATGTAAGCATAGAGTGTTAGAATAGGTCTAGGGTTAAAGAAAAATTTAACATTAATCAAATTAATGGCGGAATTTAAAAATTTCTTTTTCAAGTAAAACAACTTTACTAACCTAGAAAAAGCATATACATGTTATATATTAAAAGCATTATTTAATTTACTAGAATACCAACCTTTCTTTGTAGTTTAATCTTGAAGCGTCTCGAGAAAGGTAGATCCTCTTCCTTGGCTCGCTCGTCACCTTCGCACCTAATCTTGAACTCGAGAAACCTAAGATTTCTATTACAAGAGTCTATAGAGGTTTTGTAAGGATTTATGTGTGGGCACAATTAAACCATATGAACCAAGAACAATTCTTGGATCATAAGCTAAATATTCTCTAGATTGAATGTGAATCTATGTGCAAAATAAGAAGAGTATTTTCTAGAGAGAGAGAGGTAGAGGATCGGCCACAATAGGGAGGCTCTATTTATAGGAGAAGGAAAAATCTATAAAGGTCAATTATTAATTCATGAATGAATAATGTATTCATGACACAATATTTGATTTTCCCTTCCCCTTTCCCTCATTGTTTGGCCGGCCATGATGTTGCATTAGTGAGGAAATTCGTTTCCTCACTTAGCACATTTGTTTCCTTCTTAAGGAAATTCATTTCCCTTTTTCTTTTGGGTAATTATCCTTATAAGAAAAAGGAAATAAAACTCTCCTCTTTGATGCTATGTTGGCCGAATTCTACCTAGGGAGAGGGAGCATCTAGATGCTTCCTTATTTCTTTTAAGACAATTCTTAAAATACCCATTGTAGAATTATAATTGCACAAATAACAAAATTAATTTCATAATGCCTTAAACAACTTTTCGGCTTTAGGAAATAATTTATAGTTTCATTATATGAAAATATTCAAAATCTTATTTTGACATTCGCATCATTTTATGTCCATGTGGAAAAAAATACCCTCTAGACATTTTCCGAAAAAAGTCTAGTCCAACATTCGAACTTATTTTGACTTACCTTCTAGTTTAACAATCCTAATCTAATGACCTGTACTAGTGACCTTATGGATCCAAATGAACAAAGCTTGAGCTTCTATACTCGGACTTAAAAGTTCTTAAACCTTTTCCGAGTATTAGCTTAATGTCGACTGACTCCACTAAAGAGTCGACACTGAGAATCTCTCGGTTCAAATGAATTTATTTTCTACTCAAGTTCAAATTAATTAAATTGAATGGATCCATTAAATTTTATCTATGTTTACCGTTCATGAACATCATCAACTAGTTGGGATTTATAAAATTACCATTTTACCCTTCTAGTTGTTATTTCCTCAACTCCTTTAGTACTTGTGAATAAGTTAGAAACAATGTATTGACGATGAGCTAACAAGTCACATTGTTTCATCCAAATAAAGTCGCTACTTAAACTTGGACACTGCGTAGTTCATTTATTCACAATACAAGTAATAAAGCATGAGGTGATATACATTGCATCTTAGCAATCTTGTACATGAATTCCATATCTATGAGAACTTCACAAAGTTGGTTCATGACATCTTCATAACTTAATATCTCACCAATAGACCTTGTCTAGATCACACATTGGACCTAGAATTTGACTTTCTCAAATGAGAGTATTAATGCTATGAAATGACATGTCTCATTTCAGGATTTAGGTAAGCATGATGCGATTCATACGTAGTGACCTTGAGATAGAAGATGTTAAATGGTTTGTTCTTCTATTGTCTCTAAAGGTGCACTGGTCAATTTAGTATCTTCGAAAGATACACTAAAAGAACTACAGAGTTCCTAACTCTCTATACCTCGTAACCAGACATCCTAGATTCTTCCAACAATCATACTGGGATCAATAGTCCGTTGATCTTTAGATTGCAAATATATTGTTTTAGTCAAACCAAGAGTTTGTTCACGCAAACCTACATTTGTCTCTTCATACATTGTTAGGTTTGATTAAGGACTATAAGACTATTGAATATCATAAATCTTCAATCAAACTAAAAAAGGAATGAATGAACGTTTCAACTTTTATTAATTTAATCAGCAAATTACAAAGATTTATATATTACATCAATATGTAAATAAACAATCTTTCAATAAGGACTTTACAAAGATTTATATATTACATGAATATGTAAATAAACAATCTTCTTGTGGGCATCTCTGCCAATATCAAGTTCCTAGTTCTCCGAAGATACTTAAGAACATGCTTAAATGCAACCCAGTTCTCGGGTCTAGGATTTGATTGGAAATGGCTAACTACGCCAACGAAGAAACATATATCTGGTCTAGTGCACAGCATAACATACATGAGACTTCCTACGGCTGAAGCATAGGGGATCTTTCTCATGTCGTCCTCTTGTGCAGTCTTGGGAGACTGATCCTTAGAGAGTGAGACTTCATGTCTAAAGGGGACATCTTTAGATAGTATTCTGGAAAGCTATCACTTTCAATACTAGTTTCCCATATTTGTTACAAGAAAATTAATATTTCCCGTTTTAAATTAATTAGTTTCCCACATTAATGTTTTAGCCCTGTGTAGAGGACATCTTCGGTACTTTGTGTGTCATTGTCTGACTCTAGTACCTACTCTACTATGTAGCTCGGCGCCTCATCTGTGTGTCAGCTGTATCGTCCAGGTAAAAAGAGTTCGCTTGTTCTCGGTCATATAAAATCCCCTTTGTTCTTTTTGCCTAGGGTTTAAGCATTTACTTTACCTTGTAGCATTCATTCTTGTTTGCGCTGATATTTTGTAACGATTAACTTCTTGAAGGACAAGTTATTCTGTAGTGTGCATCCTTAAGCTCCTTATGTACTTAAGTCATATTAATAACACATGTGAGATCTTGCAAAGAAGATGGTTGAAACAAAAAAGAATAAGGTATATCCTCTAGTTTTTTTTGCTTATTACGCTTGCGTTAACTCTTCATGTTCTTACTGCATCAACTGAAAAATTATTCTCTAGTATGGATTACGTGAAGAATCGCTTACGCAAAAATATGGGAGATCAATTCAAGAATGACAACTTGATCGCGTACGTTGAAAAAGGAAATCTCTTATAACATTGATATTGAAGTGATTATTAAACATTTTCAGCTTATGAAATCTTGTCGAATGCAGTTGTAATATGTAAGTTGTTACTTGATACTATTTTGTTTATATCATGTATATGTTAAACATTTTACGTGATGAATTAGAAAAAATATTGACCTACTTATTTTATTTGTGCCCCCCTTTTCTTATGAATTTATAGATCCGCCACTGTATGCATGGATTAAAAAACATTCAACGATGGAGAAACGTGATATTTCACATAATTAGAAATGTAAATACAACATTATAGTAATACTTAAAAGATACATTGTGATAGATTCCCAATATCTTGATTCCTCTTCAATACTTGTGATATTAGAAAATAAGTAATAATCTATACTCAGGAGTTTAATTTTTTACAAAAATGAAAAAAAAAATATTATAGCAAGTGTAAAGTTACTAGCTATGTTAAATCTGATTCCTGAGGATAACTAGCATAAATTACGGAAATCATACATAAACTGCTTTCAAATTTCACCCTTTAAATTTCTTTTGTGATCGAACAATAACCTATATAGTCAAGCTGTATGAATCTACATTTAATGAGGAGAGGAAGGAACCGAAACTTGGATTTTATTCAGCTTGAATCAGAATTTTCTAGGTATACATATGAATATACTATCAACCCCTTATACTATCTAGCTAGTATTTGCAAATATCTTCAAATCCCATGTATTCCTTGCGGTGAATCTTCTCAACCGTATTGGCTATTCCAACGCCCCCTGTTTTTATAATCAAATTAAAATATTAATTTAACGATAAGAAAAAGAAAAAGAACGCTAGCTATTCATTCATGTGTGTACATATATTGTATATGTGATTCCCATAGATACCTAGCGTTAATGCACTGATGAATATCATGGAGGACAAGATGAAAATAATCAAAGAGGCTCTTCCTAATATCTTGATCGCCTTTCCCACCACATACTGGCCCACAACAGCCGAAAATACGGCCACCCCAGCAAAGTACAGAGCTGCATCCCAAAATGAAATCCACACACGTGTAGATTACTTGCATTGTTTTCCACGGCTAATCTTTTATCGATTATGATAGTAATTTGCAGTAAGAAAAATTATAGAAAATAGCGTTATAAATTAATTAAATAGCAATATAAATTTTCAACGAAATTGTCAAAATTCTGTTATCATATTACTTTTTACAATAAAATTAAAAGTTATGATTATTTATTAAAAACTTAACACTTTCAAAAAAATTAATTTTAAAGTCAAAAGAAATTTTGAAACTTGATTAGTACACGTTTGGTTATTTCACTAATCTTATACAAAACTCGACTATTTTGTAAATTCGTTACTTTAATTTATTATTTAACTAAATCGCGTTTTAATAAAAACAATTTGGTCAGTAGCCCAATAAGTCACTCTCATTTTAAAAGGTTAAACCCAAAACTATTTTTAATTAAAAACTAGTCCACAATTTGCAGACAATTAAATTAATTAACCAACTCTCACTAAAATTAAATATGTATTTATTACGACCAAATGATCTATTTTTTTTATAAAATAGAATTTTAACTAATATTTAATTGGATCAGCAAAATAGTTAGTTGTAATATTATTTTTTTAATTTAATAATTTTTAAAAGAGCGGAGTTATAAAAAAATTGAATTTTGTAGTATTTTAGTCATTCCCGTAAATAAATAAATAAAAACGGTGAAAGATACTTTTTTTTTAATTACGACACTTAAAACATATTTCAAAATTTCATTAAGTTGTTCCAATTATAAATATTAAAATATTGTTATCATAAAATTAAAGTTTTATTATTCATAAGACAATTATTTATGTTGCTTTATTAGCATATTTGGTTTCAAAATATTGTTAGTTTGATTCGATTGCTTAAGATTGTGGCATGTTTTAATTAACTCATTACATTTTTAATATATATATATATATATATATATATTTATAATAAAAAAGATAGAACTGATATATTAAAAAATCAACAATTCCATAAACTTTTGCTTGGAAAAATATTTAGGGATCAATACATAACTATGATATTCATTTCATAATCTATTCCCAACTTATAGTTACCTGTTATAGTGCATGCATTTCGTTTTATTTTAAATTATTTTCTTAATATTTATATATTCGTATATAACTTTTTCCTAAAGGAAAAAAATATGTTTATTAAATCTGGCATACATGTTATCTCGTTAATGGTTCTGGGCGTTGTTAATATTACATTCAAATTTTGGGAAGAAAAATTACCATAAGGTATCGGAAATCGTTTTAAAAGGTAGTATTCCAAAACGGACATGGATGAAGAGAATAGCATGATAAGTGTAGCCGTGGCACTTGATACCTGCATGCGACGATGAGTAAGAAATTGTGACCCGCATCTCTCTTCATTGATATGAGGACTTATCCTGTGGTGAAAATCTTTCACCACATACGTTTGCTATTTTACTGAACTATCAAATAATACTCGATAAAGCCACTAATCTATCATAATATATCACATCTGCTATATAATATATAATCCACAGTAATATAATCAATGCTGCTGCCATCTTTGACGATTCAGTCCTAAATTTCATAAGCATTGGGATCCATGCCTTATAAAAGCTATGTATAAAACAAATAAAAATTTGAGATAAAAGTAATTATTGAATTTGGATTTATAAAAAATAATTCATGGGATAAGCAAATGAAAATTATTAGTAAATATTTACCGGAATGCATGTTTGTTTACATCAAATTATAAATTATAATTAAAACTTAGGCCCTTTAGTCTATTTTGTTCAATCAATTACTCCGGTCTGGTCCCAATTTTTCTAACCGTGCAGAATGATCTCATCTCATAAAAGAAGTTGTACTATACTATAACTGCCAGTTCATGTAAATTAAAACTATTGTACAAATGTTTGAGGCCAAACAACAACTAGCAAATCTTTTTTAAAAATTCTTTATACATAAACTAGTTAAACATAATTACAAAAATAACCTTGCGAATTTTACAAATAAATTTTTGCGAGGCCCTAGAATATTAATTTAAAATTTATAAAATATTTACTGAATTTCAAAATAAATAAGTTGCTTACATTCCATAACTGAATTTCTGTAGAAACGATTAATATATTATTAAACTGGTAGAATAAAGAGAAATTGCCCAAAATACCACTATTTGTACTTGATTTTCCCAAAATCCACTAAAATTAATTTTTTCCCAAAATACTAGTACAAAAGTCTAAAATACCCCTAAAACAATTTCTTTACATTTTATTTCATATCCATATTAATCAGTTATTATTTATTTATTTTTTTATTAAAATTAAACTTTAAAATGTAGAAACTGTTCCAATCTTAAATTTTAATTTTTTTTATTTTTTAATTTATTTCTTAATTATTTTGGCCGGTAGTATAATATAGGGCATTTGTGTTAGTTTTATTTTTTTAAAGGGTATTTCGTCATTTCACATGAAATTTACTAGTATTTTGGGAAAAAATTATGGTTAGGTGGATTTTGGAAAAATCAAAAATAAAAGGTGGTACTTTGGGCAATTCCTCTAGAATAAAAGGAATGATGGAAGATAAAAATGAGGGAAGGTAGGTCTTTTAGCTATATATATATATATATATATATATATATGCATGTAAATATTTACCAATTTCAATATAAATATTTATTATAAATTGTTAACGAAATTGTTTGAACTAATTTAACCTTATTTTGGTTTCTCAATTACACTCTAAATCTGTAAATTTTCAAATATTAAATACAAGTCAACCGATCGCTTAAATTTTAAAAATTTTGAATTCAATTTCAATAACCGGGAAATAATTTCTGAAATTATTAAGGAGGGTAATTTGGACTCAATTGATTGTAAACAATTTACGGTGGGTATTTTTATAAACTTATTCCAACGTTGTATATATTGAAATTGGTAAATATTTATATGTTAATATAGCTAATTTATATATATGTATATATAGGAAGGTGATGAGAAAGGACCTGAGGAAGGATGCCAAGCTGAAGAAAGAGAGGGCCCATAATGAAGCCTCCGCCGAGACCCAGCAAACCACCGAGCATCCCCGCCGCTATCCCCAACCCGCAGCAAAACACCAGCTTTCCGACGCTCCAAACTGTCTCTTCCTCTCCTTTCGACGCCACCACTCTCCTTCCTTTGTACAAACTCACCGCCTCATACCCCGTCATCCCCAACATCACCGGAATCTAGATCATCACTCTGATTTATTCATTCATTCCTTCACCACGTCAACCACAATACTACATTACACTTGTACGTACCTGTAACACGTTTAGCGCCCAATACAACGGTGAACACGTTCTAGTTTGATCCTGTTCAAATACATTGTTATTACTTTCTGACAAGTGCTGTCTCCTACCTATATTTTATATACAATATAGTCGGATTGACTAACAGATACGCATGTATATTACACCTTTCCAATCTGGATAGCTAGTACTATGACCCAAACTCCAATCAAAAGCCCAAGTTCCTTCCAGTAAATATTCCTCATCGTACGAGCCTGTGGAGATTTAGATTTATTAAGAGAAAGTGAGAGTTGTGGATAGTTATTCAATATATGTGTATTCTGTACTTACCCTTTTTCTTTTCTCATGTTGCTTTGTTTCTGCTTCAATATTGCTGTCAGTGTTGTATTTAATCTCTTCGTTATTGTTGGCATTTTCTTGACAACGCAAAGCAGCCTCCTAATAAAAATGAAGAGGATATATATATATATATATATATATATATATATATATATATATATCATACGTGTAAGAAATAATTAACATATGGGTTTATTTATAAAAGAGCTAAATTTAAAAAGAAAAACCTTTTTCATGATTGTTTCTTTTTTCCAGATTTTGACGCCTTTAAGAAACGACATGGTGGACGTGGCTGAAGGGTAATAATAACATATTGTAAATAAATAATTAACCACGCACATTTTACAAGCATAGTAACTGTTAACCAATGAAACTATAGTAAATTACGTACTGAGAAAGACAATGATGAGCAAGAGAATGATCATCCAGTCTGCAAGAATGACGTTGAAAGCAACTCCGAGACTGATTCCAAGCATCAACATTGGTGTAAAGAGGAGAGCCAAGTCATAGTCTATTATTGGCAAATCAAGTGTTGGATGTTTTTGCCCTAGATTGTAAATCACCGTCGCTGCCGCTCCACCCATCACCATACCTTGTATTCATTTTATGTATTATTCAATTATTTCATTTTTTTAAAGTAATGATGCGTTAAGTGCAAATAAAGTAGTAATTAATTCTTACATTTTGAAACTGCCGTTGAGGATTTGTCATCGAAGCCAATAATGAGAGTGAGCATAGGTACAAATATGCCACCTCCACCAACTCCTCCAACACTCCCAAACGCTGCTCCAAGAAATCCAATTATACCTCCCACCACTATTCTCCACCCAATTTTCATATCCTATATTATTTATATCACCACACCCCAATCAAACTTTAATAATATGACAATACTATATAAAAAGTAACGATTTGAAACGGAGCGAATTGATCAGTAATAATAGTCTAAGCTGTAAGTTTCTTTTTTACAAAATAACCAAAGTAAGGTTTGTTGAAGAAATGTTACTTTGTTGCTGAAAGAAATTAAACCGATATATACAAGTAAATCTGCCTTTCCTAACAAAATTTAATAAGATGGTAAAAGATTAGTCAGACTTCTAAACCAAAAATTTAAAGACAAAAATGAGACCATGTATTGGAATCATGTTTTTTCTCCTTTGGTTAAGGAAAGTATTTTACCTGAGTCGACTATCCCTTTGAACAAACGATATGAGACGTCGTCAATTTAAATATATATATATATATATATATATATATATATATAAGACAAACATAATAACCAATTTACATATTCATTAAATTTAATTTAGCTATTTAGGGTAACACCTGAATCTTAATATTATTACCATGGTTGATGCATTTTCTGTTTGTTTTTATGGTACAAACTTATAAAGAAATATTACCTTTACTGTATGATCAGTGCTGTTTTAGGGACGCATATGTATAATTTTTTAAAGAGGGATTGATTACTAACAAACAACTGTTGCACGTGATTAAAGTTTGTCAATATGCTTAAATATAGTATCTTTTAAAAAAGTAGAAGCAGGCAAGAGGTAGAAGATAAATAAATTAGGTAGATTGAAAAGCAAATAATTCCATTTTCCATATATAGCTAGCTCAATGATCCTATTACAATTCTGGAAACTTCATAATGAAGATACAAAAAAGTACATTTGAGTTTGTAAATAAAAGAAACACATCGTATATCCAGTAATAAAAAAGATATCAATTTAATTCAGTGTGTATATATATATATATATATATATGTTGTAATCGAACTTACTGGCCAAACATGTTTATATCCAGATCGGCTTTCCGGTTGAGACGAATTCCTTCGGACCTTCACAACATGCTTGGCTCCAATCTCACCAGAGTCTCCAGACTTGATTTCTTGTGCTGAAACTAGGACTGAAGATAAAATCACAGAACAGATAATAATGGTTCCAATTTGCCTCATGATTTTGTTAAACCATTTTCCTTCAGTCCTCAAAGCCATGATGATGAGGGTTCTTCTCACCCCTCTAACTAGAGCGTATTTTGAATTCCGAATCTCAGTCGTACTAAATAGGCTTAATATAAGATTGAAGAATATATCTCCTGTTGATCCGCTCTCTCTCTCTCTCTCTCTCTCTCTCTCTCTCTCTCTCTCTCTCTCTCTCTCTCTCTCTCTCTCTCTCTCTCTCTCTCCCTCTCAATAACCTTTAGCATATCTTGTCAATAGTACAGTCCATATAAACGTGGCCCAAGGAAAACGAGTTGAAATGTATATATAGGCTATTGCAATCCAAAAATAAAAAATAAAAAACTCTCAACGTGGTATTTGGTAGTGAGTGATGAAAAGTTTCTATATTTGTAGCCTGGCTCGGCGTTCATATTGATCGTTTCACACGCGTACGTTTATATTTGGCCTTGTGCAATTCAATAAATAAATACATAGCATTAAGGAAGAATATAAATCGTGGGTGTCATTCTAATGCTAGACAATAAACAAATTATTTAAGGATAGTCATGATATTCCTTTTCCGCGTTATCGGATTTTTAGCCATGTGATTAAGCATATGGTCTTTTATGACCGTAGGTCCTAAAATAAAATATATTTTATAAAGATATTGATATCAAATCCTCATAGGAAAAACGTTCCAAGATTTTATGAAAGATTTTGTCATTATATAGATTTTTCTATCTTATCGTTATGAAGTCTTGAACTTTTTTTCTATGACTTCATATGAAAATTATATGAGATATCCTCATATTATTGTTCGTAGTCTCACGCAAAAAAGGGTTGCTTTTTGAGATGCAACAGTTGGAGACACCAAGAAACTTACTGTCGCTTTATCAAGGAAAATAATATACAAAAACAGTCATTTGAAACGTACGAGTGAAAAATAGTCAAAATTTAACTTTCCACCAAAATATCCAAATTTACGATTTTTAATTTTTTTAACACTGAATACTAAGTTCTTAAGAAGTATAATAAATACTTTATAACTTTTAATGAAATTAATACTAAAGATAACAACAAAATTGAAATAAAATATTTGCACATTAATTATTTCACTAATTTTATAAAAACATTAACTTTTTTTTTAAATTTATAGTTTTAAAATTAACTATATTTAGCTTATTCACCATATTTTAATATGATAAGATTGCCCAAAAAAAAGCTATGTTTGTTTTAGTATTTCCTAGCAATCTTATCATATTGAAATAGGACAAAGTAGCTATATAACACTCTCAAACTTAAAAATTGCAATATAACTCAACGTTTAACAGATTTTGATTTATAGCCATAACCGAATATAAACAACAATACAAAGACACAAATGCGCCAAACTTTAAACGGCAGTGTAATAATAATAAAAAACTTCTAGTAGCAGTTACCAAATAAAATTTCTCTCTCCTACAAAGGTCATATTAGTCAATAAAAAAACAAATGGACACCTTATCAATTAAGGCTATTTATTTAAAAATCACAAACGTTTGACTATATTTGCAGTAACCATATTTGTTTTGGTTAATTGAATCAATTTTTTTTAACTTAAAAATCACAGTGAGTTTTTTAAAAGACTTGAGTTAAGGATTAATCAATATAGTTTTTTATCCAAATTAATTAATAAGTTGCACTACTCATTTTCTTATTGCTTTAAACTTCTAAGGTGTACGTATATATGTATATATATATATATATATATATATATATATATAACATATATAACATTATTACAAAATTGGTTATGATACGGAAGATTTTCGTGTTGCATCTGATAATCGCATTTATATAGACTTTTTAATGCGACTTGTCGAACCTAAATATGAAAACTAAGGCAAATTATATTTCAACTTTTTTATGCGACATATTACATTCAAAAAATTTTAAATGACTAAAAAAACTTTTAGATGTGTTAAATATGAACATCACAAAATTATGAGCGGGCCAAAACTTCTTCTTTTTTTTCATTTAATCGAAGTAGAATGTTACCTTTTATTTGAATTTTTTAAATACTATCAGGTGCAACTTGTTACATGTAATAGTTTTATCATATGCAACCATGTCACACCTAAAAGACTATAAAATGTGACTTGTCATTTTTAATGATTTGGGTTTTTATTAAAACTCACTTTGCTTATTTCACTCGGCCATTTCAAAAATTCTAATAAAACAACGCTTTCATCTCTCTCAGTCACTCTGGCCAACTAGTGACCTCCACCCATCCTGCGACCGACCGTCACCCTTCTCACAACCTCCACACCTCTGCTCGCGACTGCATCTTTGATGACCTTCGGCTCTGGCACCTCCATGCGACCTCTGGCTCTGAAACTTCTGCGCACTCATCTTTCTCACTCTCATGACCAAGGATGAACGTGGACGACAAGGATGAAGACGTGCCACTTGAGCCGGAGGTTAGAGATATGATTTTTATGTGTGTTGTATTGTGTTGCATGGATATGCCAGCTGATCTTTGATTGTTTTGTTGTGTTGTAATTAGTCCTTTCTTTTTTCCCTCAAGGTATACATATGCACAACTTCTTATTCGCGAATCAAATGACTCAGAGCCACCACCACATGCGGCCACTCCTACAACCTCTTCTCCTCTGACCAAATTTTGCGTACACCACCATGCCCACGCGAAGGAACTCTCGCTCTCAAATTAGGTTGTGTTTTTTTTGTTTTGGATTTTTTAGAAGCAAATATGTGTTTGCTTCAGCTCCCGGATGTGTTTTCTTAAGTTCCCACTAGAACCATTTCTCGATTGAGCATTTTCAAATTCTATGCACCCCACCTTGTCTCGCTAAGTATTTAATGATCTTAAACTTTGTGATTTATATTCTATTTCGTGAGTTTTTTTGTTTTTTTTATTAATGTTGTCATTTTTTAAGCTCTTCCAAAGATCTCGCTGAAAAATGACATATCACTGCAAGTCTCAATTCGACGCGTCATAGCCCTGATCATATTCGTTTGTTTAATTAAATAAATTAAATTGTTATGTTACGTTCAATAAATTAATAATTTAAATTGTAATGTTAAGTTGAGTAAATTAATAAACGAAATTTTAATGTCAAGTTTGGTAAATTAATAAACTAAATTGTGATTTTAAGTTTAGTAAATTAATAAATTCAATTGTAATGTTTTCAACCATATATTGATAAACTATAGTAATGTTAAGTTTAGTTGAAGTTAATTTCAATTTGTTAAATTATATATGGTTGAATCGTCATGACTAGTTATGAATGATCTAATTAGGGTTTAGTCGGTCACACGAAAGTTTGGATGGTTTTTATAATTGCAAGTTTAGTTTATTAGTCTACTTGGATTTAATCGTGTTGGAAATTAGTTAACGATTAACTTAATAACTTACGTGACATATCTAAATATGACGGAAACACGTAAAATGACCTAACATGTTAAAACACATTTTAAGCTTGTTCAATTAACCTAGCATTAAGAATTACTAACATGTCAATCAACCTATTCTAAACATGTTAACAACAAATTGAACAATCAATCTAGAAACCTATAAAATATTTATAAAATTGTAAATCTTCATTAGAAGGGACTAACTCGTGAGATTATAAACAACCTCGTGCGTTACTAACTATTGCCGGAATGCCTTTGGTCGAATGTTAGATCTTTCAGGCTCGCTGGACAGAGAACTTCGGGCTCGCTGGACAGGGAAGCTCGCCGGAAAGGAGGCTTACCAGACAGGTACCTTCGTCGGACTAGGAGACCTCGCCGGATTAGCATGTGTCAGGCCGGTTGGGGAAGTTGCTAGCCGGCCGGAATTCCTTCGTTATCCTGAAAATTTTTGACCAAGTAAAATAGCACAAAAATCACTCAAACCACCACATAAAGTCAGGATAATTCTCTCGGGATTTTAAATGATATTAAGAGGGTGGGATCTTTAATCGAACAACGAGAGAAAGGGGAAACTCAAAGGATCAATCAATGGAAAGAAAAAATAATTTTTCTCTTCACTTTATCTCTCTGTGTCTCTCGACCAAACTCACTCTAAGGGAAGGGAAGTGGCCGAGTATTCTCTAGGGTTAGGGTTGTTGGAATAAGTGTATGATTAAGAAAAAAATCATCATTAACACATTAATGGCGGAATATAAAATTTCTTTATAAGTAAAACAATTTTACTAACCTAGACAAAACACATGAACATGTTGTTATTTAAAATAATTATTTAATTACTTGAATGTTAACCTTTCTATTGTAACTTGATCTTTGATAGCCTTGGGAAAGATAGATCGTCTTGTCTAGCTCGTCACCTTCACACCTAGTCTTAAACTCGAGAAACTAAGGTTTCTATTATAGAGTGTTAAAAGGATTTGTGTTTGGGAACAATTAAACACAATAACAAGTATATGACCTAAAGAGCTAATTTAAGTCTAAGTCTAATGAGGACTTAGGTGTCAAAATAAAAGAGATATTTTAGAGAGAGCGAGAGAGGGAGAGGTTCGGCCAACTAGGAGAAGGAAATACAAGAAAATGTAATTACTCTTTCCTATTGGGCATTCATACCACAATATTTCTTCCTCTATACATATGGCCGGCCACTCCATGGCATTAGTGAGGGAAATTTGTTTCCTCACGTAGCACATTTGTTTCCTTCTCAAAGAAATTCATTTCCTCTTTTCCTTTTGGGTAATTATCTTTATAACTAAAGGCAAAGAATTATCTCCTCTTGGATGTGTTTTGGCCGAACTCTACACCTAGGGAAGGAGCTTCTAGATGCTTCCATATTTCTTTTAAGACAATTCTTAAAATACCCATTGTAGAATTAATATTGTACGAATAATGAAATTAATTTCATAATGCCTCAAACGACTTCTCAGCTTCAGAAACTAATTTATATTTCCATCATATGAAAATATTCAAAATATTATTTTGACATTCACATCATTCTATTTCCATGTGGACACAAATATCCTTTAGACATTTTCCGAGAAAATGTCTAGTCCAACACTAACTTATATTGACTTAACTTCTAGTTTACCAATACTACACTAATGACCAGTAATAGTGACCTTATGGATCCAAATTAACAAAACTTGAGCTACTATACTCGGAGTAAAAAGTTCACAAACTTTTTCCAAGTATTAGTTTAATGTCAACTGACTCCACTAAAGAGTTGACATTGAGAATCTCTTGGTTCAACTGAATTTATTTTCTACACATATTTAACTTAATTATATTGAGTGGATCCATTGAATGTTATCTATGATTACCCTTCATAAATATCATCAACTAGATGTGATTTATAAAATTACCATTTATCCTTCTATTTGTTATTTCCTCAACTCCTTTTTTACTTGTGAATAAGTTAGAAAAAACGTATTGACGAGGAGCTAACAAGTTACATTGTTTCATCCAAATAAATTCGTTACTTAATTTTGGATATCGCACGGTTTATTTATTAACAATTCAAGTAATAAAGCATGAGGTGATATACATTACATTTCATTCTTGTACATGAATTCCATATCTATGAGAACTTCACAAAGTTGCTTCATGACATCTTTATAACTTAATATCTCACCAATTAGTATAGTCTAGATCACTTAGTGGACCTAGAATTTGACTTTCTCAAATGAGAATATTAAACCTATGAAATGACATGTTTCGTTTCAATATTTAGGTAAGCACGATGCAATTCATACACTGGAAGAACATTATCTCTAAATGGTTTGTTGATCTTTATATTGCGAAGAGGTTAAATTAGTCAATAAAAAAAACAATAAATGGACACCTTATCAATTAAGGCTATTTATTTAAAAATCACAAACGTTTGACTATATTGCAATAACCATGTTTGTTTTGGTTAAATGGTTTGTTCTTACATTATCTCTAAAGATACACTGGTCAATTCAGTATCTTCGGAAGATACACTAGAAGAACTATAGAGTTCCTAACTCTCTGTGCCTCGTAACCAGACATCATATATTCTTCCAACAATCATACTAGGATCAATAGTTTGTTGATCTTTAGATTGAGATTATTTCATTTTAACCAGACTATGAAGAGTTTGGTCACGCAATCTACATTTGTCTCTTCATATATTGTTTGGTTTGATTAAGTACTATAAGACTATTTTATATCATAAATCTTTAAACAAACGAAAAAGGAATGAATGAACATTTCAACTTTTATTAGTTTAATCAGCAAATTGCAATAGGGACTTATGAAAGATTTATATTACTTCAATATGTAAAATAAATAATATTCTTGTGGGAATCTCTGCCAACAAGGGTTAGGGTTGATGCAAAACTCTTTTTATATCTGAGAGAGCGGGTTTCAGCTGGGTAAAAATCAAATTTTGGCCGTTAGTCAAACTTAAGCCCAATGGTCATTTTAATAAATTTTAAAAATAATTTTGGAGCCCTAATACCGTAATTGTGGCCGAAAAAAATATATTTTTATCTCCAAAATTTATTTGATTTATTTCTAAAATAATATTTAAATAATTTAGAACATCTCATTGATTTAATAACATGTAATTAATTCTTTTCATACATTACAAACAAGTACGAAAGGAGAATATATTTATTTTCATCTTTTATTTATTTGAATCATCAAATTATATTATTATCAATATAATAATATAATATAATTCATTAAATAAATGTCATAATAAATAATTATTTATTTATTTAATTACTTAGAAAATAATTCTCTTAGTGTAAATCACAGTTTCCATTTAACGAGAAAATCAATCGTTCTAATTCAATAAATCTCATCTGAAAGTCTATCACTCAGACCTTATAGACCCACATGAACGAAACTTCAGAATAAAGTCCGGACACAAAAGTTGACAAACTTTTTTTAATTTTTAATTCTTAATATTAGTTGATTCTACTAAAGGACTAATATTGAAACTTTTTAAGTTCATATGCGTTTATATTTATGTTTGATGTGATAAAAAAATTCTTCACACGGTTCACAGAGTATTTTACGATATTACCCTAAATGTGTATCATTAACTCAGAGGAATGTAAAATTACCGTTTTACCTTTGAGTTATTAATTTACCAACTCCTTTTGTTATTTGTGAATGAGAAAACCATAAAGTGAGATGTCTCTACATGTCACATGTTTTATTCAAAGAATGTTTTATTCGATGAATAATAGGCCCTGTTTACTCGCTCACACTTTCATAACAAAGCATGGTGTGATACTAATACCTTAACATTGTTTCAACACAAATTTCGTATATGTGAATCGTAAAATTTAACGAAACGGTATTATGATACCAACTGTCGGGTCAATGAAACTTCATTTAGTCATTGCCCATTGACAAATCAAATGTCATAAAGTGTTACAAGAATATCTGTATTCACTTCAGGATTTAGGTAATTACCAAAATACTCCTCATATGTGATCTTGAAGATTCGAGTGATTAAACGGTTTTATCTCGAGCTTCAAATCATCACTGGTCTTGTTCAATGGCTTCATTAAGACATCAAAAATAAATCTAAGAGTCACAACTCTCTTTATCACAAGATAAGATGTCGTTGATTATTCAAACAATCAATACTCAGATTCGATTGCCCAATCGATATTTAGATTACGAACAATTATTTAAACTAGTCATAAGAGAGTATCTTGTCAAGTCTGTACATAGCACCTCTTTCATTGATGAAAGTTTCAGAGCGTAGCAAACATAAATAACCAAAAACTTAAATAAGAATGAATATTTAACTTTATTAAATGTTTCAGCAAAATAAAATACAAAATGTATTTATAATATCTAATATCTCTTTTGTGGGAACAAATCCCAACAAACTCTCACTTCACTCAAAGGAGATGCGGATGATCTTTCAATCCTAAGCCTTCTAGGTGGCCCTCGAAGACTTTACTCGTTAAATGCTTCGTGAAGGGATCAGCAAGGTAGTCCAACCTTGAGATCTTCATAACTTCAGAGTCTCCTCTGTGAACGATATCTCGTACCAATGTGATCCTTATGTTTTAGGTGTTTTGAACGCTTGTGACTTCTTGGTTCCTTACAGTTAGCCACAGCCCCAATGTTATCAAAATAAAGTGTAATGGGCTCGTTGGCACTTTGAACTACTTCCAAGTACATCATGAATTTCCTCAGCCACACAGCCTCCTTTGCCAGCTGCCACATACTCGGCTTCCTTGGCCGAGTCAGCATTGCAAGATTTCTCTATACTCCTCCAGACCACAGATCCACCATTCAGGGTGAACACAGACCTTGATGTGGATTTCCTGGAATCCTTATCCGCTTGAAAATCGGAGTCGGTATATCCCGTCATATTCAAGTCAACACCTGAGTATGTAAGAATATAGTTTCGCGTTCTCTTAAGATACTTGAGAACATGCTTGACAGCAACCTAGTGCTCGGGTCCAGAGTTTGATTAGAATCTACTCACCACGCCCACTGCGTTAAAAAAATCTGGTCTCATGCAAAGCATCGCATACATGAGACTTTCTATGGCTGAAGCGTAAGAAACATGTTGTTGGAATAGGTCTAGGGTTAAGAAAAATTTATCATTAACACATTAATGGCGGAATAGTAATATTTCTTTTACTAGTAAAACAATTTTTACTAACCTAAACAAAGTGCATATATATGTTATAATTAAAAACATTATTTAAAGTACTTGAATACTAAACTTTCTTGTATCTTCAAACTTGAAGCGTCTTGAAAAAGGTTGATCTTCTCTTCTAGCTTAGTAAAAACTAGAAGTTGTGATTTATAGTAATCAGTTTACGTTTTATAACTACTCTTATAAACATTAAACTATGTGATGCATATTTCATTTTAATGTGATGTTAGCGTTCTATCCTACATGACATGTGAGGTGATTTACAATGAGATTAAATAAATTAAAAAAAATTAACTCATTTAATGGCTCATTTCTAAATACAATCCATAAGAAAAATACCTTGGAAAAATAAACTTCTTTATCTTCAATTGTATGCTCGGCCAAGGACTTCACATGACGCGTCATCGGATTGTCTCGGGTCAGCCCCCACACATTCTATAACGCGCGGCCAAGCCCGAGGTGCTTCTTTTCTTGTCTTCTCGCTTCCGAATTACATATGAAATATTTATAATTTAAATTGTCATCACAAACTGAGTCTCAAAAATTTAAAATATAATTCCGGGACGATAACCCGTAAAATTCCTAGGGCCATATCAAAAAGGATCCATCCACAAAACACACACACAACATTCACAATACAAAAATTGATCATACAAAAATTCCAACACTAAACTAGTCAATAATCAAAACTAGTCAAAATAATCCTAATTTTTAATACCTTTAATAGCTCTAATACCATTTGTTGGAAATTAATTAACGATTAACTTAATAAATTACGTGATATATCTAAATATGGTGGAAACATGTAAAATAACCTGACATGTTAAAACCTATTTTAAGAATGTTCAATTAACCTAGGCATTAAAAATTACTAACATGTCAATCAAACTATTCTAAACAACAAGAAGTTGAACATTCAATCTAGCAACCTATAAACGATTTATAAAATTGCAAATCCTATTCGTTAGAAGGGACTTACTTGTGAGATTATAAACAATCTCGTGCGTTGCTAATTACCGCCATAATGCCTTAAAAAACTGGTCGGAATGGTAGATCTTTCAGGCTCGCCGGACAGGGAACTTTAGGCTCGCCGGACAGGGAACTTCGCTGAACAGAAGGCTCGCTGGACTAGGATTCGCCGGACAGGGAGAGCTCGCCGGATTGGTCTGTGTTTGGCTGGTTGGGAAGTTGCTGGCCGGCCGGAATTCCTTAGTTTTTTCTAAAAAAAATTGGCCAAGTAAAACAGCCCAAAAATCACTCAACCCACCACAAAAAGTCGGTGCTAATTATCTCGGGGATTTTTATGAGATTAAAAGGGTGGGCTCTTTAATCGAACACAGAGAGAAAGGGGAAACTCGAAGAATCAATAAATGGAAGGAAAAACAATTTTTTCTCTTCACTATCTCTTTGTGTCTCTAGGCAAAACTCACTCTAAAGGGAAGGGAATTGGCCGTGTATTCTCTACACTTAGCGTTAGGATTGATACAAAACTCTTTTTATATCTGAGAGAGCAGGCTTCAGTTAGCTCAAAATCAAATTTTGGCCTGTTAGTCAAACCTAAATCCAATGATCCTTTTAATGAGTTTAAAAAATAATTTTCCAGCCCTAATACCGTAATTGTGGCCAAGCAAAATATATTTGATTTATTTCTAAAATAATATTTAATTATTTAGAACATCTCATTGATTTAATGACATGTCATTAATTATTTTCATACTATACAAACAAGTACGAAACGAGAAAATACTTATTTTCATCTTTTATTTATTTGAATCATCAAATTATATTATTATCAACATAATAACATAATATGATTCATTAAATAAATGTAATAATAAATAACCAATTATTTATTTAATTACTTAAAATATAATTCTCTTAGTGTAAATCAAATTTACATTCAATGAGAAGATCAATCGTTCTAGTTTAATAAATCTCGTCTGAGAGTCTATCACTGAGATCTTATGAACCAACATAAAGGATACTTTAGAATAAAGTCTGGACACAAAAGTTCTCAAACTTTTTCCAACTTTTATTTCTTAATATTAGTGGATTCCACTAAAGGACTATTATTGAAACTCTTTAAGTTCATATGTGTTTATATTTCTGTTTGATGTGATAAAACAATTCTTCACACGAAACACAAAATATTTTACGATATTACCCTTTCTGTGTATCATTAACTCAGAGGAATATAAAATTACCGTTTACCTTTGAGTTATTATTTCACTAACTCCTTTGTTATTTGTGAACGAGAAAACCATAAAGTGAGATGTCTCTACATGTCACATGTTTTATTCAAAGAATGTATTATTCGATGAATATCAGGCCCGGTTTATTCGCTAACACTCTCATAACAAACTGTTGTGTGATACTAATGCCTTAGCATTGTTTCAACACAAATTTTCTATCTATGAATCACATAATTCAACGAAACACTATTATGACACCAACTGTCGGGTCAATGAAACTTCATTTAGTCATTTCCCATTGACAAATCAAATGTCATAAAATGTTACAAGAATATATGTATTCACTTAAGGATTTAGGTAATAACCAAAATACCTTTCGTATGGGATCTTGAAGCTTCGAGTGATTAAACGGTTTTATCTCGAACTTCAAAAAATCACTAGTCTTTTTCAATATCTTCATTAGAGCATCAAGAATAAATCACAGAGTCACTACTCTCTATATCACAAGATAAGATATCGTTGATTTATTCAAACAATCAATACTCAGATTATATTGCACAATCGATCTTTAGATTGCGAACTATTATTTAAACTAGTCATAACTAGGTATCTTGTCAAGTCTATACTTAGCACCTCTCGCGTTGATGACAGTTTTAGAGCGTAGCAAACATACATAACCACAAACTTAAATAAGAATGAATATTTTATTTTATTTAATGTTTCAGCAAAACAAAATACAAAAATGTGTTTATAATGTCTAATATCTCTTTTGCGGGCACAAATCCCAACAAATCGGTTATATGAAACTCTGTCAAAAATTTGTTAATATATGTCTATTTAGCATTGCAATTTTAACTCGTCATTTACTTATAATATTAAAATCCCTCTCTCTCTCTCACTTTATTAAACTTGCTCTCGATTCTTTAGTAATACTTTTCTTTCAAATTTATATCTTCTTGGAAATAACGCAACATCATGAGATGGCATGGCATTTTTCTTTTAAGATGTCATCTCATGGACTAGGGTTTTACGTAAGTACATTGAATGGTATATTCATGGCGAGCGCCATTTTCATTTTCATGATGCATTGCTCGAATCATAGATCACAATCCTGAGCGACGGGAGTGCAGATGTGCAAGTAAAATATCAATTCTCATAGTTGGAGGTAGAATTGTAACCTAGATGCAAATAATTTTTTGCTCAGTTGTTCTTGTTTTCGCTAATGCACATCAAACTTATGAAACCATTGGACGAGCAAGTTGTTCATTGAACAGTTGCAGTTTTTGAGGAATTATTTGATAAAATCGATCTAGGATTTAATAATTAGTTATCATATCATATATGGCGGAATAAAAAAATTTATTTTCAAAACGTTAAAATATTTTTACTACCTAGACAAAGTGCACGAACATGTTATTATTTAAAAATATAATAAATATGAAAAGAACATAATACCTTTTTCTTGTCGCTTGATCTTCGAGACCCTTCTCCGATGAAGATCCTTGGCCTCGCCTCGCTCCTTCTCGTCTTTTGATTCTCAAGCAACCACAAGAGTTTCTATCACAAAAGTCTTCGAGTGTATGAAGAGTTTACTGAGTAAGCACTATTAAACACTATGAATCAAGAAAGAGTCTTGAATCAAGAGCTAATTCTCTAGATTAAGTGAGGATCTAGTTGCCCAAACAAAAGATTAAAAGAGAGTTTAGAGAGAGAGAGAGAGAGAGGTTCAACTAAGAGAGAACAAGAATTGTGTGTGTTTGTGAGAGTGCTGGTCAATTTATATGAGGAAATAATCTAAAAGAGTAGTTACCTCTTTCTATTAATTTCTCATTCTCTAAAATCACCAATCAAAGAGAACCATTCTCTTTCTTCTTTGAAAAATCTTGACCGAGTATATTAATGCCCTATATCCAATTTTGGCCGAGCATCATGTACAATTGATTCCATATTAATTTTTTCCTCTTTTCTTTTGGGCAAGTATCAATATACAATAATGAACAAAATAATAAGAGATATTCTCTCTCTTTTTTACTTCATACAGACGAACAAAATTCCCCCCTCATTGATGTTTTTCAGCCGAGTATATTGATGTGTGAACACACATATTTACTTTGTAATTTGTTCACAACAAAATCGGAAAGACTTTCATATTGTTGTTCATACAATAACATGTCACAAAATTTAATTTACTCAGCTTAAAAAAAATTCAGCAAATTAATATTAATTCAAATTGTGAAAAAATTCAAAATATTATTTTGACATTTAACATCAATTGTCCTTAAGGAAGAAATTACGCTTTAGACTATTTTCAAAAGATACGTCTATTTCAACAATTGAACTTATTTTGTCTTAGCTTCTTGTTTAACAAACTCTACTCTAATGACTTCTGATAGTGACCTCATGGATCCAAATGAACAAAGCTTTAACTAGGACTCTTGGACTCAAAGCTCACAAACATTACCAAGTCTAGTTTAATGTCAACTGACTCCAGTAAAGAGTTGACACTGAAAATCACTCGGTTCAAATGAATATATTTTCTACTTAAAAATCTACTGATTTATGATGAGGTTATCCACTGAATATTATCGAATGATTACCCTTCATGAATATCATCAACTAGATGGGATTTGCAAAATTCACATTTTACACTTCTAATTGTTATTTCCTCAACTCCTTTTATACTTGTGAATAAGTTAGAAACGATGTATTGACGAGGTGCTAACAAGTCACAACATTTCATCCAAAGGAATTCTTTATTAAATTTAGACATCGACTGGTACATTTATTCACAATCCAAGTAATAAAGCATGAGGTGATACACATTGCATTTCAGCAATCTTATACATGAATTCCATATCTATGAGAAATTCATAAAGTACACCCATGTCAACTTTATAACCCAATACATCACCGATAGAGCGCATATAGTTCACACAGCTCGGATCCAGAGTTTAACTTTCTCAAATGAATATATTGAAGTTATGAAATGACATGTCTCATTTCAGGATTAAGATAAGCATGATGTAATTCATACATAGTGGCCTTGAGACATAAGAGGTTAAATGATTTGTTCTTACATTGTCTCTATCGGTTCACTGACCAATTCAGTATCTTCAGAAGAAACACTGGAAGAACTATAGAACTCTCAACTCTCTATGCCTCGTTACTAGACATTGTAGATTCTTCCAACAATAATACTAGGATCAATAGTATGATGTGTTGGAATAGGTCTAGGGTTAAGAAAAATTTATCATTAAGACATTAATGGCGGGATATAAATATTTCTTTTACTAGTAAAAAAGTTTTTACTAACCTAGATAAAGTGCATATACATGTTATAAATTAAAAACATTATTTAATCTAGTTGAATACTAACCTTTCTTGTGTCTTCAAACTTGAAGTGTCTTGAGAAAGGTTGATCTTCTCTTCTAGCTTGATTCCTTCAAAACTAAACGAGAACTTGAGAAACCTAAGGTTTCTATTACAAGAGTCTATAGAGGTTTAGAAGGATTTGGGTGTGGGCACAATTAAACAATATGAATCAAGAACAATTCTTGGATCATAAGCTAATTCTCTAGATCAAGTATGGATCTAGGTGCAAAATAAAAAGAGTAGTTTCTAGAGAGATAGAGAGAGAGAGAGAGAGAGAGAGAGAGAGAGAGAGAGAGAGAGAGAGAGAGAGAGTCGGCCAAAAGAGGGAGAGAGCAAGAATGAAGCTTAACCTTTCAATTCTCTATATGAGGCTCTATTTATAGGAGAAGGAAAAATCTATAAAGGTCATTTATTCATTCATGAAAGAATAATGTATTCATGACACAATATTTGATTTTCCCTTCCCCTTTCTTTCTTAGGATTGCCGGCCATACACTTCAAGCAATGAGGAAATTTGTTTCCTCACTTAGCTTATTTATTTCCTTCTCAAGGAAATTCATTTCCCTTTTCCTTTTGGGTAATTATCTTTATAATTAAAGGGAAATAATTAAAACTCTCCTCTTGATGCTATATTGGCCGAACTTCTACCTAGGGAGGACCATCTAGATGCTTCATTATTTCTTTTAAGACATTCACATCATTTTATGTCCTTGTTGACAAAAATACCCTTTAGACATTTTTTGAGAAAAAGTCTAGTTCAACACTTTAACTTATTTTGACTTAGTTTCTAGTTTAACAATCCTACTATAATGACCTGTAATAGTGACCTTATGGATCCAAATGAAAAAAGCTTGAGCTTCTATACTCGGACTCAAAAAATCACAAACCTTTTCCGAGTATTAGCTTAATGTCAACTGACTCCAATAAAGAGTTGACACTGAGAATCTCTCGGTTCAAATGAATTTATTTTCTACTCAAATTCAACTTAATTATATTGAGCGGATCCATTGAATGTTATCTATGTTTTCCCTTCATGAATATCATCAACTAGTTGGGATTTATAAAATTACCATTTTACCCTTCTAGTTGTTATTTCCTCAACTCCCACTACTACAAAAGATACCTTTAGAAGCGACAGGGGAAATTAGAAGCGACATTTTGGCATTAGAAGCGACTAGTCGCTTCTAACGTAAACACCCCGAATTTTTCCGAAAAATGAAATTTTTTTTCATTTAGAAGCGACTAGTCGCTTCTAATTGTCCGAGTCGACATATTAGAAGCGACAAGTCGCTTCTAAAGACCAAAATTATTGGCTCGCACTTTCCGCGCCAAATATTTTAGTATCTTTGGGCATTAGAAGCGACTAGTCGCTTCTAATGTCGCTTCTAATGCCCAAATTATTTGGCTCCAAAACTCTTCTGCCAAAATTTCACTAAGTATGGAAAATTGGGCATTAGAAGCGACTAGTCGCTTCTAATGTCGCTTCCAATGCCCAAATTATTTGGCTCCAAAACCCTTCCGCCAAAATTTCAGTCAGTATAGAAAATTGGGCATTAGAAGCGACTAGTCGCTTCTAATGTCGCTTCTAATGCCCAAATTATTTGGCTCCAAAACCCTTCCGCCAAAATTTCACTTACAGAGACATTAGAAGCGACATTAGAAGCGACTAGTCGCTTCTAATGCCCCCACTTACCAAAACGTCGTCGTTTTGGTTTTGAAGGACATTAGAAGCGACTAGTCGCTTCTAATGTCGCTTCTAATGGCCCTAGGGCTTTAAAACACCCGTCCCTCTTCCCTTCTCCCTCATTTCACCCTTCCTCCAAAAAAATCTCTCATCTCCGACTCCCCACCCCCTCCTCTGGCCGAGCCCTTCCGCCTCCGCCCCAGCCCTCCCCTCCGGCGCTTCCCTCCGCCCTCCCCTCCTCCGGCGCTTCCCTCTGCCCTCCCTCCTTCCTTCTCCTCCACCCTCCCCTCCTTCCTCCGCCCTCCCCTTTCTCTACCCTCCGCTTCCTCCGCCCTACCCTCCTCTGCCCCTCCCCTCCTCCCCTCCACCCATCATCTTCTTCCATCCTCCGCCTCCGGCCGACCTCCGCCCCTCTAACCAACCTCCGCCGGTGTCTCTCCGGTAAGTTCTCTTTTATCTATCTTTTACGTTAATTTCTTAGTGGTTATCATTTTTTACATTTTTTGTAGCCTCGTTTGCAGCCTCATTCGCAGCTCCCATTTTCTCCGCCGTGCCCCCGACCAAGACTTTGATTGCTGCCTGTGTCGCTCATCTCTAAGGGTGAATTATTTTTTTTAATGTCGTTTTTTTCGTTCCAGGTAAATGTGTTTCAGAATATATGACGTTAATTATATGTAACTAGAGAATATATGAAATGTGTAGTTAATTACTAGTGTTGGGATTGGTGCCTACAAAGGAGATTAAGTTTTGGTTGTGAATCGGCGAGCTTTCCTCCGGCCCTCTCCCCGTCATTGCAATCGGTAAGTTTTGGTTGTGAAATTAATTTATTTATTTATTTAAGTATGTAAATTGAATTAGTAAAATTAGTTACTAACTTAGTTAATTTGTATAATTAATTGGTAATTAGAAATATCAAATGTTATATTCCTTTAGATAATATGTGAAGTTTTAACTTAATTAATTTATTAATTTATTAACTTAATTGTTGTTCATTGACGTAATTATGAATTTAGTTTGATAATTTTGACGACGTTAGTTTGTAACTTTTTGTTTAGTTTTTTTGTTTAACTTAATTGGTTTAGTTTTTTTGTTAGAGGTTGGTTTATATGTAGTTAATTTTTTAGTTTTTCAATTTCTTAGTTTTGATTATATATTTTGTTAATATGTTTTAATAAGTATTGATAATGTTTTTAATAAGTTTGTTAATATATTTTAGCTCTATTGAAATCATTTTGTAGTTAGATTTGTCAATTAATAAAAATATTTAATAATAATTTTAATTTATTAAGTAACAATTTTAATTAATATACCAAAAATCAAGAAATTTTTTTTTTTTTGCTGTTTGGGCATTAGAAGCGACTAGTCGCTTCTAATGTCGCTTCTAATGCCCAAATAGCCATATTTTCGTAGGTTTTTTTTTTAGGTTTTTAAAACATTAGAAGCGACTATAGAAGCGACTAGTCGCTTCTAATTTCGTCGCTTCAAAACATTAGAAGCGACTTTAGAAGCGACTCGGCTTTAGAAGCGAAACATTAGAAGCGACAATGTCGCTTCTAATGCCAAATTAGAAGCGACTTTTTGGCCTTTAGAAGCGACTTTTGTCGCTTCTAAAGGCCTTTTTTCTCCTAGTGTCCTTTAGTACTTGTGAATAAGTTAGAAACAATGTATTGACGAGGAGCTAAACAATCCTAATCTCTAAGTTATCTAAATCTCTGAACTTTCTTAGATCAAATCCTTATCCGTCTTCTAATTGATCACAATGTCACAAATTTCTTAACTTTCGTTGTCCTAATTTTCAACAATCAGCGTCATGTCTAACCCAAGTCGAAATTGGATAATTGAAAATAATCGTTGTGGGCTTGAATTCGAAATGGGCGTGAATGAGTTTGTTCGAGTTGCACGATTCCAAATGAACAACAAGCACAAAGTAAAATGTCCTTGTCGTAGTTGCAATAATGCGTTAAGACAACACATAGTTGTTCAAGCGCATCTCATGCACAAAGGATTTACTCTGTATTACACTCGACAGTATCATCACGGCGAGTCACGTGAAGAATTTGTTCCTGTACCAGAAATTCTCGATGATTCAGACGATCAAGATGGTGTTGGTGGAATCCATGACGCAGTCGACGATATTAGGAATGATCCTGATTTTTATAATGATCCAACTGCTGAAGATGTGGCTGAAGAAGAGTAGATCGCGGATCTATTTGCCGACTTGAATGCAGAATTGTATCGTGGTTGTAAAGAGTTCTCGTCATTATCTTTCTTGGTTCAGTTAATACACATTAAAGTGACGAACCATTGGACGAACAAGTCATTTACAGAACTTCTGCGACTCTTGAAAAAATCTCATCATGTTGGGAATAGAATTCCTGAAAAACATTACAAGGCAAAGTCAAAGCTGAAGCTATTTGGCATGGGCTACGAGATGATTGACGTCTTCTCGAACGACTGTGTCTTGTTTTGGAAGGAATTGAAAGATGCAGATGTTTGTCTGGTGTGCAACAAAAGTAGATGGGTTGTTGGAAAAAAAAGTACCGCGTAAAGTTTTACGGTACTTTCCTGTAAAAGATCGTCTCAAGCGGTTGTACGCTTCTCGACATACAGCTGTTGAAATGCAGTGGCACGCGAAAGAACGTGTGGTTGAAGAAGGTGTTCTACGTCATCCTTCTAAAGTCGCTTCTAAAATATGGCAGGTAACAATTAGAAGCGACTAATCGCTTCTAATATCGCTTCTAAAATATGGCGGGCAACATTTAGAAGCGACTAGTCGCTTCTAAAGGCGCTTCTAATTGTTACCCGTCATCTCTTCGCACGCTTTTTTGGCCGATTATAAAGGACTTTAGAAGCGACTAGTCGCTTCTAATTTTTTTTCTTCAAAACATTAGAAGCGACTTTAGAAGCGAAACATTAGAAGCGACTTTGTCGCTTCTAATCTCGCTTCTAATGCCTATTTAGAAGTGGCTTTTTGGCCTTTAGAGGTGAATTTTGTCGCTTCTAAAGGCCTTTTTTCTCCTAGTGACAAGTCACATTGTTTCATCAAAATAAAGTCGATACTTAATTTTGGATACTGAGCAGTTCAGTTATTCAGAATCCAAGTAATAAAGCATGAGGTGATATATATTGCATCTCAGCAATATTGTACATGAATTCCATATCTATGAGAACTTCACAAAGTTGGTTCATGACATCTTCGTAACTTAATATCTCCCCAATTGGTGTAGTTTAGATCACATAATGGATCTAGAATTTGACTTTCTCAAATGAGATCATTAATGCTATGAAATGACATGTCTCATTTCAGGATTTCGGTAAGCATGATGCGATTCATACGTAGTGACCTTGAGATAGAAGATGTTAAATGGTTTGTTCTTCTATTGTCTCTAAAGGTGCAGTGGTCAATTCAGTATCTTCGAAAGATGCACTAGAAGAACTATAGAGTTCCTAACTCTCTATGCCTCGTAACCAGACATCATAGATTCTTCCAACAATCATACCGGGATCAATAGTCCGTTGATCTTTAGATTGCGAATATATCGTTTTAGTCAAACCATGAAGAGTTTGTTCACGCAAATCTACATTTGTCTCTTCATACATTGTTAGGTTTGATTAAGGACTGTAAGACTATTGAATATCATAAATCTTCAATCAAACTAAAAAGGAATGAATGTACGTTTCAACTTTTATTAATTTAATCAGCAAATTACAATAAGGACTTTACAAAGATTTATATATTACATCAATATGTAAATAAACAATCTTCTAGTGGGTATCTCTGCCAACATGATGATCTTTAGATTGTGAATATTTCGTTTTAAGCAAACCATGAAGAGTTTGTTCATGTAAATCTACATTTGACTCTTCATACATTGTTAGGTTTGATTAATGACTATAAAACTATTGAATATCATAAATCTTCAAACTAACGAAAAAGGAATGAATGAAAGTTTCAACTTTTATTAATTTTTATCAGCAAATTTCAATAAGGACTCATGAGAGATTTATATTACATTGATATGCAAATAAATAATATTCTTGTGAGCATATCTCCCAACAGTCTCACCCAATTCGTAACCGTATTTTGGAAAGACACTAAGATGCAAAAGCGAAACTCAAGCATTGTGTAACGGGGAACGAGTTGCTTAATGTTTCCGCTAACTATTGAGTCATACTCCAAAAGAGCTTAAAAAGCTGACGTCTGCCCAATTTTCCATTAGATCAAATGGAAGCTTGCATATAAAAAGTACCGTAAAATATTTTTGTAAAGTTTTCATATGAAAGTCCGCTTGAAACAGTTATACGCATATCAAGACACGTCCATTTAAATTCAGTGGCACAATAGAGAGCGTATGAGGGAAGAAGGTGTTCTGTGACATCTTTATGATGGAATGGTGTGGAAGAATCTAGACAAAAAATACCCAGACTTTGCTGCAAAGTTGCGAAATATACGACTTAGACTAGCTTTTGTTGGGTTCAACCCATTAGGAAAAATGAGTTTATCGTACAACATGTGACTTGTGGTGTTAACTATATACAGCTTGCCGCCCTGATTGTGTATGCAAAAAGATATTTGATGTTGACGCTTCTATTTCGAGGACAAAATTTATCAAGAAAACACATGGACTTTATATTTTAGAATGTTGTTGAAGAGCTAAAAGGAATGTGTAAGATAGAGGTGACAATGAATAGTTCCATCTGCAATCGGCACTATGTACTCTGGAAAATTAATAATTTTTCTGCTTAGTCATATTTATCAAGATTGAAAAAGAAAGAGGATATCTTGCGCGCAAAACGTGAAATGTTAACCACCATATGTGAAAGTGAGAAACAAAATTGTGTATTACGACCGTCATCGATGCTTTTCTAATTCTCATCGATTAAGAAAAAGCAATGATCATAACACAAATTGCAACAACAGATGCTAGAAACAAAATAAAAACTCCAAAATACATACTTGAGGAATTGTGTAGTATTGTGTACAAGAGTTATGGAAAACACGTCAATTCCCTAGGAAAAAAACGTAAGTGAGTCGAGTGCGAATTAATATGATCCAAGAAGAACATCTTTTAGGAGTTATAATATTGGTCAGTGTCAGAGTTGAAGCAGAACTTGGACTCACGCACGTAGAGAATCAAAAAACATGTTTTCACATCTCAATGTGAGACTTTATTTACATAAGAAGGAAATACAAGAAAGGGTAACTACCATATTCCTATTGTGTATTCATGACACAATGTTTGATTTCCTCTTATCTTTCTCTAGGATGTGACCGGCCATACATGTGCATTAGTGATGGAAATTTGTTTCTTCACTTAGCATATTTGTTTGCTTCTCAAAGAAATTCAGTTCCTATTTTCCTTTATGGCAAGTATCTTCATACTTCAAAGCAAAGGAATTTCTAGATATAATTGTTGGAATAGGTCTAGGGTTAAGAAAAATTTATCATTAATCATATTAATGGCGGAATATAAAATTTTCGTTTACTAGTAAAACAATTTTTACTAACCTAGATAAAGTGCATATACATGTTATATATTAAAAACATTATTTAATCTACTTGAATACTAACCTTTATCGTGTCTTCAAACTTGAAGCGTCTTGGGAAAGCTGGATCTTCTTCCTTGACTCGATTCTTTCACGTCTAGTCTTGAACTTGAGAAATTTAAGGTTTCTATTACAAGAGTCTATAGATGTTTAGAAGGATTTGTGTGTGGGCACAATTAAACACAATAGTTTAAGAACAAGTCTATAAGCTAGATAGCTAATTAAGCCTAAGTCTAATGAGGACTTAGGTGCCAAAATAAAATAAGTATTTTCTAGAGAGAGAGAGGGAGAAAGGTCGGCCAAGAGCAAGAGAGAATAAGGCAAAAGTTTTACCTTCAATTCTCTATGTGAGGCTCTATTTATAGGAGATGGAAAAATCTATAAAGGTCAATTATTCATTCATGAAAGAATAATGTATTCATTACACAATATTTGATTTTCCCTTCCCCTTTCTCTCTTAGGATGGCCGGCCATGCACCTCAAGCAAAGAGGAAAATTTGTTTCCTCACTTAGCTTATTTATTTCCTTCTCAAGGAAATTCATTTCTCTTTTCCTTTTGGGTAATTATCCTTATAATTAAAGGAAAATAAAACTCTCCTCTTTGATGCATGTTGGAAGAAATTCTACCTAGGGGGGAGATTTTAGAGGCTTCCTTATTTCTTTTAAGACAATTCTTAAAATACTCATTGTAGAATTATAATTGCACAAATAACGAAATTAATTTCATAATGCATTAAACGACTTTTCGGCTTTAGGAAATAATTATATTTTCATCATATGAAAATATTCAAAATCCTATTTTGACATTCACATCATTTTATGTCCATGTGGACAAAAATACCCTTTTGACATTTTCCAAGAAAAAGTCTACTTCAACCCTTGAACTTATTTTGACTTAGCTTCTAGTTAACAATCCTACTCTAATGACCTATAATAGTGACCTTATGGATCCAAATGAACAAAGCTTGAGCTTCTATACTCGGACTCAAACGTTCACAAACCTTTTCCGAGTATTAGCTTAATGTCAACTGACTCCACTAAAAAGTTGACATTGCGAATATCTCGGTTCAAATGAATTTATTTTCTACTCAAATTCAATTTAATTATATTGAGCAGATCCATTGAATGTTATCTATGTTTACCCTTCATGAATATCATCAACTAGGTGGGATTTATAAAATTACCATTTTACTCTTCTAGTTGTTATTTACTCAACTCCTTTCGTACTTGTGAATAAGTTAGAAACAATGTACTGACGAGGAGCTAAAAAGTCACATTGTTTCATCCAAATAAAGTCGCTACTTAAATTTTGACATTGCGCAGTTCATTTATTTACAATACAAGTAATAAAACATGAGGTGATATATATTGCATCTCAGCAATCTTGTACATGAATTCCATATCTATGAGAACTTCACAAAGTTGGTTCATGACATCTTCATAACTTAATATCCCACCAATAGGCCTAGTCTAGATCACGTAATGGATCTAGAATTTGACTTTCTCAATGAGATTATTAATGCTATGAAATAACATGTATCATTTCAGGATTTATGTATGCATGATGCGATTCATACATAGTGACCTTGAGATAGAAGATGATACATGGTTTGTTCTTCTATTGTCTCTAAAGGTGCACTAGTCAATTCAGCATTTTTGAAAGATACACTGGAAGAACTATAGAGTTCCTAACTCTCTATGCCTCGTAACCAGACATCATAGATTCTTCCAACAATTATACTGGGATAAATAGTCTGTTGATCTTTAGATTGCGAATATATCGTTTTAGTCAAACCATGAAGAGTTTTTTCACGCAAATCTACATTTGTCTCTTCATACATTGTTAGGTTTGATTAAGGATTATAAGACTATTGAATATCATAAATCTTCAATCAAACTAAAAAGGAATGAATGAACGTTTCAACTTTTATTAATTTAATCAGCAAATTACAATAAGGACTGTATAAAGATTTATATATTACATCAATACGTAAATAAACAATCTTCTTGTGGGCATCTCTGCCAACAATAATTTCTCTTCTCTTCTTGGTGTTGGCCAAACTCTATATCCATGGGAGGAGGTTTTAGACGTTTCCTTATTTCTTTCTAAGACAATTCTAGAAATACACATTGAAATACTCAACGTCTAATTCAACATATGAGGTGGATTCATTAACAAGAGGAAGTATTTTTTGGTAGTCCGGTTCATATGAGGTGGACGTACGCCGTTGAGAGATATCTTATAACAGGTTAAAACATTTTGAAAAAAATAGAACTAAGCCTGAAGACTCTATTGACTCGAAGAAGATGATAGTACTCCTTCATGCCTAATTCGTCTCGATGTTGGTCGAAGACCTTGTTGGATGGGGCCTTGGTGAAAGGATCTTCAAGGTTGTCCACCATTGATATCTTCTTCACCTCCACGTCTCCGTGCTGCACGATCTCTCTAATCAAATGGTATTTCCTCTCAATATGCTTAGAGCGCTTATGGCTTCTAGGTTCCTTTGATTAAGCAACAGCCCCACTATTATCAAAATAAAGTGTCATGAGCTCATTGACATTTGGAACAACTTCCAAATACTTAAGGAATTTTGTAAGCCATACAACCTCTTTGGATGCTTCACAAGCAGCCACATATTCTGCTTCCATGGTGGAGTCAGCAATGCAAGATTGCTTGATACTCCTCCAAACTACAGATCCACCATTCAGGATGAACACAGATCCTGAAGTGGATTCCTGGAATCCTTATCCGCCTGAAAGTCGGAATAGGTATACCCCGTCATAGTCAGGTCAGTACCTGAATATGTAAGCATCAAGTTGTTAGTTCTCTGAAGATACTTAAGAACATGCTTAACAGCAAACCAGTGCTCGGGTCCAGGATTTGATTAACGGCGAAACATATATCCGGTCTAGTGCACAACATAGTATACATGAGACTTCCTATGGCTGAAGCATAGGGAATCTTTCTCATGTCCTTAATCTCTTGTGCAGTCTTGGGACACTGGTCCTTAGAGAGTGAGACTCCATGTCTAAAGGGGTTTAGGCCCTTCTTGGAGTTTTGCATAGCGAAGCGATCCAACACCTTATCTATATAAGATGCTTGGGAGAGCGGCAGGGTCCGGTTCTTTCGATCTCGAAAGATCTGAATCCCCAGAATGTACGCAGCTTCCCCTAGATTCTTCATATCAAACTGCTTAGCTAACCAGATTTTAACCTCAGATAATTTGCCTACGTCATTACCAATGAGTAGTATATCATAGACATACAATACTAGAAACACAACCTTGCCCTCGTGTATCAACTTATAGACACAAGGTTCATCTATTAACTGTTCAAAACCGAAGCCTTTTACCGTTACATCGAATCTAATACTCCATGATCTAGATGCTTGCTTTAATCCATAAATGGATTTAAGCAATTCACAAACCTTGTTCTCTTGATCACTTTCCACGAAACCGTCTGGTCGAGCCATAAAAATGCGCTCGTCAAGATTGCCATTCAGAAAGGCAGTTTTGACATCCATCTGCCAGATCTCATAATCGAGAGCGGCAGCTATGGATAGAAATATACAGATGGATTTAAGCATTGCGACTGGCGAAAAGGTTTCTTCAAAATCGATACCTTCCTTTTGGGTATAACCCTTAGCCACTAGTCGCGCTTTGAACGTCTCCACGTTCCCATCCAGACCCTTTTTCTTCTTATAGATCCACTTACACCCTACAGGTTTAACCCCTTCAGGCAGGTCTACAAGTTTCCAGACTTTGTTGACATACATCGAATGTATTTCAACTTTCATGGCATCAAGCCAAAAGTTTGATTCAGAACCAGCCATTACTTGGATGTATGAAATAGGGTCATCCATGTCAGCGACGGCTACGAGAGTATCGCCATAAGACATGTACCTATCACGCTTTTTCAGAAACCCTCCCACTACGTCAAAGTACTACTTGACGAGGTTCTGAATTGTTAGGTTGCTATTCAGTTGGGGTAAGAACAGTTCTTTCATATGAGGTAGAAGCATCCTCACCCAAATTTTCTTCAAGCACAATTTTTTTTCTAGGTTTTATATTCTTCATATAATCCTCCTCAAGGAAACGAGCATTAGTGCTGACAAACGTTTTGTCGTCCTCGGGACTATAGAATGTGAAACATTTGGTTTCCTTTGGATATCCAACGAACATGCATAATTCTGACCTACTAGCCAACTTGCTAGTCTTTTGCCTTAGCACATGTGTAAGCCAACCCCAAATTCTGATGTGGCTTAAACTAGCTTTACGCCCAGTCCATCGTTCATAAGGAGTACCAGGGACCGTCTTAGACGGAACTTGGTTCAGAATATATGCACCAGTTTCGAGGGCATATGCCCAAAAGGAATTAGAGAGTGATGAGTAACTCATCATTGATCTAACCATATCCATCAAAGTTCGATTCCTTCTCTCTGACACTTCGTTTTGTTGAGGTGTGCTAGGTGCTGTAAGCTGAGAAGTGATACCTTCTTCTTTAAGAAAGTCATCAAACTCTTCAGACAAGTACCCACCACCTCGATCAGATCGAAGGGTTTTGATATGTTTGCCAGTTTTCTTTTCCACTAAAGCCCAAAAAACCTTAAATACGTTAAAGGTTTCGGATTTGTGTTTGAGAAAATAGACAAATCCATATCTTGAGTAAGTAAAGGTTACGAAGTATTCGCATCCTCCCCGTACCTGAATTCTTAGTGGACCACATACATCAGAATGTATTAGTTCCAGCAGCTCAGTGGCTCTTCGACCTTTATCAGAGAAAGGTCGTTTGGTCATTTTTCCTTCTATACATGATTCACAAGTTAGCAGTCAGCCTATTGCAGAGGCTTTGAGTGGACCATCCCTCACAAGTCTCTTAATCCTATCTAGACTAATATGACCAAGTCTTAAGTGCCAGAGATGAGTTGATTTTATTAGATCAGAGGAGTCATTAAGTTTGATCCTCTTGGGTTCCCTAATTAGATCATTATCTATTTCAGTGTCTAATAGCAAAGGTTGTGTAGGATAAAGATAGTATAAACCATTCTTTAAACATGCATCAGTGACAAATGAATTGGAAGGAGTAATACGAATTCCATTATCAATAAACTTTAAATAATAATTATGCTCAACAGTTTGAGCTACATATATTAAGTTTTTCCCAAAGGAAGGAACATAATACACATTATTCATATTTAAAGTTCTATCTTCGAAAGATAGTGTCACGAATCCTACAGCCTTAGCAGAAACCAAGCTCCCATCACCCCACTTGAAGCAGAAGTCGCCATCCTCTAAGCTTTTGCTTTTCCTGAATCCATTCAAGGAACAACAAATATGGTTAGTAGTAGCGGAGTCAATTATCCATGATGATACATTATCAGCTGCTAAACAAGCTTCGGTAATAAGTACAATACCTTTACCTTTAGCCTTGAGGTAGGTAGGACAGCTCCTACGCTAGTGTCCGGGCTCATTGCAATGGTGACAGTTGTCCTTAGACTTGTCCACCTTGACAGTCCGGGGCATCTTCTTCTTCTGAACCTTGCTAGGGTTCTTCTTGTCGGCTCTATGAGATCTTTTCTTAGATCCAGGGGTGGAGACTCTGTGCTCAGTAGCATGAGCTTCTCCAGTAGTCCTCTTTTTCTTTAAGAGTCCCTCAGCGGTTTGAAGCTCCTTCATTAGCTCGGTAACAGTGTACCCTAGCTTATACATGGAGTAGTTCAGCTTGAAAGTATCAAAAGATTCAGGGAGAGTTTCCAAGATCATATCTATCTTGGTTTCTCCATCAATCTCAGATCCAAGGATTTCCATCTCATTAAGATAACTTATGATCAGCATGATATGTTCTCTAACGGGAGTCTCTGCTTTCATTCGACAGTTCATAAACTGTCGTACCGCTTGTTGCCTAGCCTGACGCCCTTGCCCTCCAAACATCTCCTGGAGATTGTAGAGAATTTCATAGGCTGACCCAATATCACGATTTTATTGTCGCAACACATTGTTCATCGACGCTAAAATATAGCATCTCGCAATCTCATCGGATGTGAGCCAGGCCGCAAGGGCGTCCTTGTCCTCTTGAGTCGAATCATCATTTGTTTCAGGAGGACATGGGGGGGTGAGAACCCACTTGTGCTTGTCCACGGTAAGGACGATGTCTAGGTTACGTTTCCAATCTACGTAATTATCACCTTCCAGTTTGTTTGAGGAAAGGATAGTATAGAGGGGGTTTAGAGACCTGTTGCTAAAAGTTAAAACAATTTATGATTAGTCTTTTGTTTAGGATTTTAAGTTTAATTTAATTTAGACAAGAATAAATCCAAAGGTGTTATGAAAAAATGACACTTTACTCCTTCGAGGGAATGCCGCAAAGAGTCTCCTTTCATAAGTAAATGACTTATCATTAATGCATAGTCATGATGTCAATACATCAGGGTTTGACTAGCCACCTTATAAAAAAGTTTGATCATTCAAAACTTTTCGCAGGTCCTCGAGGGAGGATTACTAGAGTTTGAGTCTAAGTGTGTAACCAATAACTTAGTTCAACAACATCTACTTTGAAAACAATCCGCCGAGGGGAGGCCTTGTCTCATCGTTTCACTTTTTGAACGTAGCTATAAAAGCAATGTTAGGAGCAATGCATCTATGAGTACTCTCATTTAAGAGAGGGTCACGAGGATGACTCTTAGTCCGGCGACATATGCACTTCCCATTAGTGTTGGGGATCGCGGGTTGCAAACAATAAGTACAACCCTCCCACTTAGTCTTTAGAAAATAAGGGGATCCTGGGTTGCAACAATAAGTGCAACCCTCCCACTTAATTTTTGAAAAAAGGCACGTATACTCTTGTACGTATAGGAAACATATTTTCATTAGTAAAGAGAGATAGAGTGGATCACTAGAAAAAAGAACCCCAAAATCGATATTTGTGAGGGGAGAGCAGTGTTAATGCACAAGGCACAAGGAACATACTCGGATCTTTTTGTCTATTAAATTTATTTTTTCTAAGGAAAGTATGTGAGATTAATAAATCGTCATTTTTGCAATTGAAAGTTTTTGAGATCAAACATCTCCTAAAACTAATATCTTCATCTTCATGATTCTTTCTTCAAAGTGTCTTCATAGTGGTTGAGCGCGAGAACGTCGGAAAAGCACGATAGCATTAAGAAGAGGGGAGAAAGCTTGGAGTCGCAAAATCCGGATTAAAAAATCTGCACTCGCGGACTGCCATACATCTCGGACTTAAAAGATCATAAATGACACACCCGGTATCCGATTGAACTGGAACCAATTTCATTGGACAGCTAACTTCCATACCTTTAATTTGGTTCAAGAACCACTAATTTTCAAGGTCCGAGCAAAGAGTTATGCCCATTTTACTAAGCCATAACAATTTGTCCAGAATTTGAAAAACAATTAGAAGGTACGTCGGATCTAGGTGTAAAGAGAAAGAGGTTTATTGAAACATTTTAATCGTGCGTTATATTAACATGTTAATAATTAAACACAATATAAAATAAACAACATAATATAAAACATTCAATAACAAATTTAAAGTAGAAGTGCAATAAACTAGTTTAAACTATGTACACAAATTTTCAAACTTGTTAGAAAAATGATTTTGAGTATGCTAAACATAAAATAATTAAAAACTGTTTTTAATGTATTTATATAGCATAGTGGAAAATCAACACAAAATTAATTTTAAAGGTCGTACCAAAAAATTAAAATTTTGTAAGATCTAGTCTTTGAAAAACCATTATTCAAGCAAACTTGGAAAACAATTTTTTTTTATAATGATTTTAAATAACATGTACATGCTTAACTTTGACCATAGCTCTGATACCATTTGTTGGAATAGGTCTAGGGTTAAGAAAAATTTATCATTAATCATATTAATGGCGGAATATAAAAATTTCTTTTACTAGTAAAACAATTTTTACTAACCTAGATAAAGTGCATATACATGTTATAAATTAAAAACATTATTTAATCTAATTGAATACTAGCCTTTATTGTGTCTTCAAATTTGAAACGTCTTAGGAAATGTGGGTTTTCTTCCTTGGCTCGATTCCTTCACGTCTAGTCTTGAACTTGAGAAACCTAAGGTTTCTAATACAAGAGTCTATAGAGGTTTAGAAGGATTTGTGTGTGGGCACAGTTAAACACAATAGCTCAAGAACAACTCTATGTGCTAGAGAGCTAATTAAGCTTAAGTCTAATTAGGACTTAGGTGCCAAAATAAAATAAGTATTTTCTAGAGAGAGAGAGGGAGAAAGGTCGGCCAAGAGCAAGAGAGAACAAGGCAAAAGCTTTACCTTCACATCTCTATGTGAGGCTCTATTTATAGGAGAAGGAAAAATCTATAAAGGTCAATTATTCATTCATGAAAGAATAATGTATTCATTACACAATATTTGATTTTCCCTTCCCCTTTCTCTCCTGGGATGGTCAGCCATACACCTGAAGCAAGGAGGAAAATTTGTTTCCTCACTTAGCTTATTTATTTCCTTCTTAAGGAAATTCATTTCCCTTTTCCTTTTGGGTAATTATCCTTATAATTACAGGGAAATAAATCCTTAGAAAATGTCTAGTTCAACAATTGAACTTATTTTGACTTAGTTTCTAGTTTAACAATCCTACTCTAATGACCTGTAATAGTGACTTTATGGATCCAAATGAACAAAGCTTGAGCTTCTATACTCGACTCAAAAGTTCACAAACATTTTTCGAGTATTAGCTTAATGTCAACTGACTCCACTAAAGAGTTGACACTGAGAATCTCTCGGTTCAAATAAATTTATTTTCTACTCAAATTCAACTTAATTATATTGAGCGGATCCATTAAATGTTATCTATGTTTACCCTTCATGAATATCATCAACTAGTTGGGATTTATAAAATTACTATTTTTCCTTCTAGTTGTTATTTTCTCAACTCCTTTAGTACTTGTGAATAAGTTAGAAACAATGTATTGACGAGGAGCTAACAAGTCACATTGTTTCTTACAAATAAAGTCGCTACTTAAATTTTGACACTGCGCAGTTCATTTATTCACAATCCAAGTAATAAAGCATGAGGTGATATATATTGCATCTCAGCAATCTTGTACATGAATTCCGTCTATGAGAACTTCACAAAGTTGGTTCATGACATCTTCATAACTTAATATCCCACCAATAGGCCTTGTCCAGATCACACAATTGAGCTAGAATTTGACTTTCTCAAATGAGATTATTAATGCTATGAAATGACATGTCTCATTTCAGGATTTAGGTATGCATGATGCGATTCATATATAGTGACCTTGAGATAGAAGATGATAAATGATTTGTTCTTTTATTGTGTCTAAAGGTGCACTGGTCAATTCAGTATCTTCGAAAGATACACTGGAAGAACTATAGAGATCCTAACTCTCTATCCCTCGTAACCAGACATCATAGATTCTTCCAAGAATCATACTGGGATCAATAGTCTGTTGATCTTTAGATTGCGAATATATCGTTCATGAAGAGTTTGTTCACGCAAATCTACATTTGTCTCTTCATACATTGTTAGGTTTGATTAAGGACTATAAGACTATTGAATATCACAAATCTTTAATCAAACTAAAAAGGAATGAATGAATGTTTCAACTTTTATTAATTTAATCAGCAAATTACAATAAGGACTTTATAAAGATTTATATATTACATCAATATGTAAATAAACAATCTTCTTGTGGGCATCTCTGCCAACAATAATTTCTCTTCTCTTCTTGGTGTTGGCCAAACTCTATATCCATGGGAGGAGGTTTTAGACGTGTCCTTATTTCTTTCTAAGACAATTCTTGAAATACGCATTGAAATACTCAACGTCTATTTCAACATATGAGGTGGATTCATTAACAAGAGGAAGTATTTTTTGGTAGTCCGGTTCATATGAGGTGGACGTACGCCGTTGAGAGATATCTTATAACAGGTTAAAACATTTTGAAAAAAATAGAACTAAGCCTGAAGACTCTATTGCAGAAGTTTAGGTCGTAAAAACTTATATAAAATTGTAAATCATTATTATTTTACCCTAAAGTATAAATGGTAAATATTAAATCGCCTCGACCATATGACAAGGAAAGCCGTCCCTCTAGATTTGGAATGTCTAATTTCTGGTGGAAAATGGTAACTTTGTCATGCCTTTTTTAAAAGTCTTAATATTATTGGATTATATATTTTTGATAAATAAATAATGATTTAAAATTTAATTATTCATGGCATACGGTAGTGTTTTCTTAAATGGAAAGTGGGAGTTATCTCTCGTTTTATTGCGAAAATATTCTTTTTCAATTTCTTTTATTTTTTGAGGAAATATTCTTTTTCAAATTTATAAAAGGTCATTTCTTTGTGTTTATATAAAATTTAAACGTAGGTAATTACTATGTCGGACTTTAGTTTACTGTTTAGTTAGAGTAAAGTGATGGTTTTCTAAAATTAGAAATTTTGATTTAAAAAAATAGTACTTCTTTATAAATGATTTTAAAATCATGAAAAGTTATCAGTTTCAAAATTAGTTCGCCATATTTGTTATAAGAAAATTAATGTTTCCCATTTCAAATTGTGCCCAAGGCGGCTAATATACTGGGCTGGGCCGGGGCGGGCTGTATGCGTGGGATTGCGAAGTTCAGATGTAGTGTGATAGTATGATTATGAGCTACAGCTTTCGCACGTGTTAGGTGTGTTGTAGTTTTACGTGATTTTGAAAGCATTATAAAAAAAATGAGCAGGTAATTCCTAGTCGAAGTCGAAGTAGCTAGAGAACAGATCTCTATAAATACTTGAGTAACGTAGGGAGCCACACCAAAGTCTCAAATCGTGAAAAACCTAAGAAAGCATAGTCGTCGAAATCAATCAATCATAAGCTAAGAAGCACATAGTGGTAGCGATGAATATGCGAGCGATGAGCTTAATGATGACGATCTTCTTATCCTTGTGGAGCGCAGGCAGCGCGGCGTCTCCGGGGAGATGCGAGTTGAGTCCCCACCCAAAGCTGTGCCGTTCCATGGTCAGTTCGAATGACCCGCACTCAATCCGAACCGCGATCCGAATCACAAACCACGTCCAAAGCCTCCTCCCCGTCAACAGAGGCGGCCCCGCCGGTGCCCTGGAGGAGTGCCGCCGCCTCTTCGACCTGAACGCGGACATACTCACCTCCGTCGCCGAAGACCTCGCGAAGATGAAGAGCAGTGCGAGTCTCGCCCACCGAGTTCGGACTAGCCTGAGCGCTGTCACGGCCAACCACCGGACGTGCCGGGACGGCCTCGTGGAGGAGGGGTCTCCGGAGATGGCGGCGGTGTCACGCGCGGGAAAGATATACGGCGTGACTCTAGGGTTGGTGACGCAAGCCCTAACGCCGGAGACGGATAATCAGCAGTTGAGCTCCAGCCACCATCACCACCACCACCACCACCACCACCACCACACACCACGTGGCCACAGGCGTCATCTTCCTCCGCCTCCTCCTCCACAATCACCACCGCCGCCCCCTCCTCCTCCACAATCACCGCCACCACCGCCGCCCGCAGCCATTTCAAACAGCGGACACCAAACCCAAGACGCTCCAGGGACGCCCTGTTCTCTCACTGATATCATTAAGGTAATTTTTCGTTCAGTTTTTAAAGGACTTAATTTTTTCCTTCAAAAAAAATAAAAATAAAGGAGTTCGTTTTTTATAAATAATTATCAATATACAACTATCTTAAATATACGTATATTAAATTCAGTGATTATATGACGTCAAATCTTCAGAATATTATATTTTATTCTCGCTGCTACTAAAATATTTAAAATCAGTGGTCTTCATAAATTTATATTTTTGTTTCAACAATTACGTCACCATGTCTACTCAAACTTGTTCAGGGTCTAAAGAAGTCGCGGGATAAAAGCTCGACGAAGTGTAGGTCCAACCTCGATGGCAAATTAATGCTTCCAGGTCTGAAAGGGAACGGGATTTTAGTGAGCGACAGCGTGATTGTTAGCAAAGACGGCACCGGAGACTTCACGAGCATCGGAGACGCCGTCGGATTCGCGCCAGAGAGACTTAGGCCTGAAGATGGCTATTTCGTAATATACTCCAAAGCTGGAGTTTATGACGAGTATATCAGCATCCCCGCTCACAAGCAAAGCATACTGCTTCTGGGAGATGGAATTCACTCCACAATTATCACTGGAAATCGCAGCAATTCCTCTGGTTGGCGTACTTCCTGCTCCGCAACTTTCGGTAGTCTTCGATTTTCTTTCATGCCATTCAATTATTATTTCATTATCTACCCATCCACTTACATGTTGTATTTATCATGTTTCCAAATCAAAACGCATGCATTATTTGAAAATTACTAATCTATCCTCTTGCTACAGCCGTGGAAGGAGACAACTTCATAGCCATCGACGTGGCGTTCCGAAACACGTGGGGGCCGGGAAGCCAAGCGGTGGCGATGATGAACCAAGCGGACCGGTCGGCCTTTTTCCGGTGCAGCTTCGAGGGGTACCAAGACACGCTGTACGCCCATTCCAAGACCCAGTTCTACCGCAACTGCCTCGTCACCGGCACGGTGGACTTCATCTTCGGTGACGCCTCCGCAGTGTTTCAGAACTCCTTCATCCTCGGCCGCAAAGGGAGGTCCTTCACCGTCGCCGCCCAAAACCGAGACCTCTCCGACGAGAACAGCGGCTTCGTCTTCCACAACTGCACCGTCGACTCCGAGAGAGACGGCACCAACTCCGGCGGCTTTCTCGCCCGGCCCTGGCGCCAGTACGCCAGGACCGTCTACATGCAGTCCAATCTTGGGGCCGCCATTGAACCCCGTGGTTGGCAAAAGATGAACGGCAACGAGCGACGCGGGAATATCTACTTCGGCGAGTTTCACAATACCGGTCCCGGCTCCGGTACCCACTCTAGGGTTTCGTGGACTGGCGTTCAAAGGGAGATGACTTTGTCTGAGGCTTTGTCTTTCACGCTTCAGAATTTCGCTGATGCTTACTCTTGGTTGCCTTTCACCAACATACCTTTCACTCCCGGATTGCTTTAGCCTTCTTTTTAGTTTCTACTCTTTTCTTATTATTAACTTTTGTTCATATGCTTTTTTTTTTTTTTTTGAGGAATTGTTCATACTTGATATTAAGGTATTTAAATAGTTCAAAAGCTGATTGTTAGTTTTGACGTGCGCTTTGTAATATAGATATTCTAGTATTCCTCCAATTTTACACTCGAGTAATATTTTACATCTACAGCTCTTAACCGACTCATCTTAGGATAATTAGTTAGGGAACATCACCGATGAAAAAGGGTTTCACATACATATAAGAATCCCAAAATCTCGTACAACTTTTCATTCAAATTAATAAAAGAAAAAAAAAAAAAAGTACTACGTACAAATTTACGACATCAAAACTCTGATCAAAACCTCAAGGTGCTCCACTAATTTCTGCGAGGGTGTCTGCTTATTAGGCTTCGCATGACTTTTAGGGGTCAAACAATTATTTTAGACCTCACTATAATTTAAGTTTAAAAAAGCCAAATTTAAAGTATTTTTTAGGCCTAAAAGTTGAAGTAGCTAGTCTAAATAAATGTGATAATAAAGCTTATAAAAATGAATTTTGTTTGGGCCTTAAAAATTCTAGAGCCGGGTGTGCCATTTATGACAATGATATTTTTATGTTTGGTCTATATATATATATATATATATATATATATATATATTTAAATAAATCAAATGTATGCAAGTGTTCCCTTAATTGTTTGGGCTATCTTTCATTGAATTTGCATTTATTTATTTCAAAATATGTTTGACCCGACCAACACCACTTTGTATTCTTGGTATAACTAGATAAGAAAAGGTGTGCCAGTGCATGACATACGCGAATCCTTTTTCAAAGGGAGAGATTCTTTCGAGAACGCCAAACAATGTAATTGCCACACCTGAGTTTGATAATATAAAAAGTTGTCCGTGATAAACCGGAGTTATGTGGAGTTGACACCACTATAGTAGGGTTTAATATTTCCATTTTATGATCATATGATTTGAAAAACTTTACATTTGATTAAAATTTCTTGGTTTCATGCAACATGCATTTATCGTTAGTCAGAAGTATTATCTCATTGACAAATCATAACGAGGAACATACATACGACACACACTCATCAAAAATATTTATCTCACAATCATTAAGGAGAGACAGTTAATGAAATTTGTGAAAAAACTAGAAGAAAAAAAAATGGTGCATCAGCCAATGACATGCGTGAATTGTTTTGGGAAGATAAGGGTGAACGCAGAAACAAAGCATTTCTACCATTAGCTTTTTCTAGTTTATTTTGATATTTGAGTATACAATTTCAAGTATGTTTTCTTAGGAAAATTTGAAAATTTTATGTACTATAAATACTATAAATATCAACTCCCACATCATATCTCCTACAGCTGACCGTCGTCCTGCTGTAGGAAATGTATACTTTCACAGTGGGACGGATGTCCCGCTGTGGGACCTGTGTATTCCGCATGTTATGTGGTGAGACTCGATTTGTCCCACAATGGGATGATCATGTGATGTAGGACACATTCGTTGGCAAGTTATTGTCGCAACACGAGATGTACGTCGCCGCAGAGAAGTAATCTCAATACGAGTCATTTAGCTCGTCTCGCTGTAGTAGTATATGGCTCCCACAACAAGAAAGTGACTCGCTGCGAGAGGCTCTTACAGCGAAAGTTCTTATAGTGGGCTCGTTCAATGTAGAAGTCTCCCACAACAAGTATGGTCTGCGGTTGGAGTAAAAATATGAAGTAGTGCATGCAAAACAATCTTGGCTCTACTATTCAAAATATATTTTATGAAGCTTTTAATATTTGAGATATATTTTTAGTTGCGGTTATATTTTTAAGAAGTACTAATTATCTCTTTACTTGGTAATGAAGAAAATTGTTTTTAGTAGGTTGCATGGACCAGTGTCCGCAAGTTGATTGTGTAAAACGCGTATGACCACATTCAGACTGACAATGATTTAATTAAAAATATACATAGATATGAAGTGCGATAGAATTCAATTCACTTATATTTTAACACTAGAAAATAGAAAATGTATTTTTAAATAATTGAAATCCTTTCAAATTAAAAAGTGTGTAGTACATTTAACGAATAAAAATAGCTAAACTTGATGTTGTTGCTTGCACAATTTTTCTTACAAATTTAAAATCCCTAATTTAATATCATAAATTCTAAATATTTGTATAGAAAAAAAACATTTTGAATCATCGGTAATATTCTAGTTACATTTTACATGAAAATCTGAAGTGTTTTTGTTGATAAAGATATAAAAAAGAATAATATGGCAATTAGGGACCTCTGGTATTATTAATAAGTGCATCATTAAATATGCTCTTAACTCTTAAATTTATTATGATATAAATAGCATTAATTTTGACTTAAATAATAACGATCCAACACATATTTAGTCAATAACATTAGTAGTCCTAAAATGGGATGGCCAGATGATGTAGGCTCGGCAAGCTTTCCAGCAACATAAAATGTACGTCATTGGAGATAAATAGTCCCACAACAAGTCATTTGAACCGTCCCGTTGTAGGAGCATATAGTTGTTGAAATTTATTTAACAATTTAAACAATTCTATTATGTAACACATCCTATGTGGCAGAAATATATAATTAGATCTAATATATTAAAAATTATTTCTAATATATTTAAACAACCTAGGCATTAAAATTTATTGACATGTTAATAAACAAATTTATTAAAACATGTTAAGCAACAATTGAACACACTACTACCTATATAAACAATTTATACATTAATATGCATCCAATTAGTTTAGAAATACTTACAATAGAGATTGTAAACAATCTCGATGTTGCTCGTTATCTCCAGAATGCCACACCGAGTCAAAACGATGAAGAAGGGTCGCCGGATTGCCCTAGACACACGCTGGCTGGACAAGGAAGACAGGGCTCGCCAGACAGGTCTTCAGCGTGTCTGGAAGGTCACCAGACAGGAGATTAGCGGGCCAGGAGAGTCGCTGGACTGGGAGCCTTCACCGGACTGGGAGACCTTCGCCGGACTGGGACATGGACGCTTCTGCCGGACAGGAGCAGCCTGGATGCCTTCGCCGGACTGGACATGCGCTGGCACAAGTCGCCGGATAGGGTAACTGACCGGATAGGGAGTCTCGCCAGATGGGACTCTCGCCGGACTGGGAAGTCACTGGGTAGGACTTGTTCGCCTGGTGGTATCGCCGAGCAGGGAGGATCTCGCCGGGCAGGGGAGATCTCGCCGGACAGGGTTGCGTTGGAGCTTCAGGACTTCTAAATTTATTCTAAAATTTAATTTTTTGCAGAATTAAATCACCAAACTCCATAATAAAGAGTCAACAATAAAACACGAAGAATTCTATGAGAAGGAGAGGGTGGGCTCTTCTATGAATACTCGGGAATAAGGGATACTCTCAAATAAGGAAGAAAAACAATTTTAATTCCTAGCTCTCTCAAAAGAGTCGGCCGAAACACACAAGGGGAAGGGAAAGTTTTTGACCGAGTGTTTAATTAGGGTTAGATTAAGTGACTAGCGTTTACTTAAGCCTTTATATAAGCGAGTTAAATGGGCTTAAGTTGGTTCATACCCATGACCCAGTCACTTGAAATTCTAGGCCAACACACCTCCTTTTACTCGGCCATATTGATTCATTTTATTCCCAAATTCTTTTGATTTATTTCTAAATTCGATTAATTTAGAACTCTCATCAATTAATGACATTTCATTAAATAATTTCATACTTCTCAAATATGTACGAAATAATAAATTATTTATTTTCTTCTTTTTATTTATTTGAATCATCTAAATACATTATTATCAATATAATAACACTATATGATTTATTAAATAAATGTAACAATAAATAACTAATTATTTATCCAGTTACTCACAAAATAACTCTCTCGGTATAAATCACAATTTATATTCAATGAGTAAATCAAATATATTCTTATTCATTTATTCTCTTCCAAGTGTCTATCATTGAGACCTTATGGACCCACATGAATGAACCTTTAGAATAAAGATCGGACGCAAAAGTTCACAAACTTTTCCGTCTTTTAATTCTTAATATTAGTCGATTCCACTAAAGGTATAATACTGAGACTCTCTAAGTTCATATGCGTATATTTTCCGTTTGATGCGATAAAACAATTCTTCACACGATCCACGGAGTACTTTACAATATTAGCCTTCATGTATATCATTAACTAAGAGGAATGTAAAATTACCGTTTTACCCCTTGAGTTATAATTTCACTAACTCATTTGTTATTTGTGAATGAGAAAAACATAGAGTGAGATGTCTTTACATGTCACATGTTTTAATCAAATAATGTTCTTATTCGATGAAGACCTGGCCAGGTTTATTCATTCACACTCTCATAATAAAGCATAGTGTGATACTAATGCATTTGCATTGTTTCAACATGAGTTCCATATCTGTGAATCATATAACCCAATATGAAAACCTTATGACACCAACTGTCGGGTCAGATGAAACTATAACTTAGTCATTGCCCATTGACAAGTCAAAGTCATAAATGTAATACCAATTATATATTCACTTCAGGATTTAGGTAAGTACCAAAGTACCCCTCGTATGTGATCTTGAAGTTTTGAGTGTTTAAACGGTTTTATCTCGAGCTTCTAAGTATCACAGGTCTTGTTCAGTATCTTATATAAGATATCAAGAATGAAAACACAGAATCACAACTCTCTATATCACAAGATACGATATCATGATTCATTCAAACAATCATAACTTAGACTCTATTGCTCTATTGATCTTAAGATTGTGAACAAATGTTTAAACTAGTCACAAGGGGCTATCTTGTCAAGCAGTTTCAGAGCGTAGCATTCATACGTAAACACAAACATAATAAAGAATGAATATTTATTTATTTTTTTTTTTTTTGAGGAATTGTTCATATGCTTTGTTCATACTTGATATTAAGGAATTTCGCTGATTGTTAGTTTTGACGTGCGTTTTGTTATATAGATATTCTAGTAGAGAAATTTCATTTTATGGGCTCAAAAATGTTAAAAATATCCACATTGGACTCCTCTTTACCAAAATATCTCAAAATGTACTTTTGGGTCAAAATCAGACAAAAATACCTCTAAGTTCATATTCTCTCTTTTCCCTCTCTTCCCTCTTCTCTTTTTTCTCCTCTCTTCTCTCTTTTCTCTCGGCCGGCCCTTCATTTTCTTAAAAAAATTTAAAAACTCAAACTCAACATCCCTAAACAATCACACCAAGGTTTTCAACATCCTACAATGTCTTCAAGCTCGGAAAACTTCCTTATTGGTGGTGGAGAGGACCCGAAATCTCAACCTAGCACTCAAAGAAGAAAATCCCAAAAAAAGATCAGATTTGTTATTTTTTCTAAGTTAAATCTATTGCATGTAGTTTATAAATGTGTTTGAGTATACTATACGTTAAATCGGATTTATTTGGGAAGATTTGAGCTAGTTTAGATATTTTAAGTTTTCCGGAAACGAAGAACACTTTGAATGCCATCGTCCGGACGATAATTTACGATGGTTTATGATATGTTACGATAGAGTACGATGGGTAGGACGATGGTGTACGATAGAACTCATATGAAGGGTTTACGATGGGTTAAGATATAGGAAGATGGTTTACAATACAGGACGATAGGGACGATAATTTACGATATGTTACGATAATTTCGAATTTTACGATACTGTAAGATGGTAAAATTGATTTTTTGATGTTTTGTTGTGTAGGATCACTTGAAATTTCTTATCGACGACTCAATCCCCGGGAGAACAACATATGGTGGATCGGCAATGGGAGCGTCTGAATCACGTATTCCGTGACGTTACTAGGATGCCTGGTGGACCTAATCCTACCACGCAAGCCCGTGGTCCGGATACTCAGAAGCAGTAGAATGCCGATCTTGCTCAACCTCCTCCCCCTCAAGCACCTTCTAGTAGGCCCCCTTCGCCGTTTACGCCTGTGAGCAGTCGGAGCCCATTACCGATGATCCCGGATAATCAAGACGGGTTATTCAAAAGGTCTAAGAAGGCTCCTGCAGAGGAGAAGGCTCCTACAGAGGAGAAGGCTCCGAGATCGTCGAAGCGGGCGAGTCACTCAAATCTCCAACTCACCCACCCCCAGCGGTCGAAGAAGTGGGATGATTTCACCGATCCAACGAAGCCAGAGTACAGTCGAGCATCATCTTCTTTCAATCCGCTGAAGGAGCCTAACAAAAAGGAATACGCGGAGTTTATGATGTGGGTTATGACGGGGAAGTATCTAGGTCGCTACAAGGATATTGTTCGACTACCAACGTGTACCGCATCACCAAAGTTCTTCGCCTCGATCACTGACGCATGGGCTTGGATGACTGATGAGGTACAATGATTTTATTCGATAACGTACAAATTATCTATATATTCATTATTTGTTTTGTATTGCAGCATACCGATGCGATCATTCATATATGCTCATGAACCGACAACGTGATCTCAGTGGATATCGGCAGGATGTCTGCATCATGGACAATGTATGGGTTCAAAACGTGCTCGTGAGGTATAAGCAAGAGCGGATGAACATCGAGAAGGCAAAATAGTTGGGGACTGAGCCCGAGAGAGTCGATTGGGATCACAAGTCTGTCATTGTGCCGATGAAGAGATTCAGAGACAAAAAAATCAAACAATGGAGGGAGGCTAAGGAGATTCTTTTTGTCGACAACTTCAGGAGTGTGCACTGGTTCACATTCCAAGTAGATTTGACGGAGTGGACGATAACTGTTCTAGACTGTCAAAAGAACCTCGCGGAAGGGGAGCAGCATGCGACATACTTTACGACGTTCATGCAGGTATAATTCTATCTTACAATAACAATATGTTATATTCTAGTAGAAATTTCTTAACTTAACAAGAAATTTCTTATCTCGCATTGTCATGGGTGATGATGTTGAGCGGCATGTTCGACAACCAACCAAAGATGTATCAACATCTCTCATCCGACCGACCGGTGCTTCATGAGTTCACTTGGCTCATTAACCAAAATTTCCCTCAGTTTCGTCTACGGTAAATGTTAAGAATTAATTTTAGTGAAAAACGTTATATGTTGACACATTTTTCATCTATCATTATTGCAGCGGTGATTGTGGAATGTTCGCCATCAAATATATTGAGCATTTCTAGTTGGAGCTCCCTTCGACACACTCATAACAGAGAATATGAAGATATTCCGGAAGAAATGGACCGTTGACTTGTTTTTAAGTCGACTAACGTGATGAATGTATATTTTGTTAATATAATAACATTTTGTATTTTGTCTCTTTGCTATGTATATTGAACTTGTCAAAAAACCTGTAATTGAACTTATCAAAAAATTCTAATTGAACTTGTCAAAAACCTCGAATTGAAATGTCAACAACACATAAAAATAACAAACTTTTAAAGTAGTCTTACATTGAAATGATCAACAATACATAATTCACACTCTATTCTCGCCACGTGCATGTCTTTCTATTGTGACCTAGGCCACCGCATTTGCCGCATTTTCGCTTTACAACAATTTTTTCACCTTAAGATGGATATCGGTTTACCCTTCACCTTCCTTGCTTACTTTTTCTTGGACGACCGGTCTGTTTCTTCTCGTCGGGAACCAAGACTTTCATATTCTTAATTTCTTCAAGAACGTCCTATTGTTCTTCATTCCCAATTGGATAGATAACGTCTTTATACATTTCGATCCACGTTTTCTTCACGTAAAAAGGACTAGACAAAGAGTATGCTTCCACCGAATGATGTAGAGCTGATGCAATAGCATGTTCGCAAGGGATACCTAAGACTTGAGGAATTCCACAAGTGCAAGTATTTGCTTGCAAGTTTACGTCGTATTCACCTAACGTGACATTCGTACAACCCAAGCCTGTAGACGTGCATGAATTGTGTTTTGTTATTCATATTCTCAAAATCAGCTTGCCACCTTGGTGTAAGTTCCGTGTTTAACGTGTTTGTAATGTCCTCTCATTTGAAGAACCAATTCTCTAGCGTGAATCTTATGAATTCAAGGAGCGTTGTTATCGGAAAAGACCATGCATGCCGTGTTTTAGCATTAAAACTTTTAGTGTTGTTACTCGTTATAATATCATATCTGTAAAACATAACAATTAACACTTCAGGTAATGAATATTCTATTAAAAGTTAATGAATTTTACCTTTTCCCACGAAAGAATTGTCTTGCCCATCGATCGAACCCGATATCTTCAAGATATTTCGCCATCTCGACATCTTTTCGCCTCAGTTGCCTGAAATGAGATTCGAACGAAGTCTTATTAAAACAATAAGCTGCTTCATACAATTCACCGGGACATTTATCTGTCTTAAACTTGTGTTAAACGTTGAGCTGCATATGATGGTAGCAATAACCATGTGCTATTCCTGGAAAATCAACTTCGACACCATGACTAATACTAACATGTCGATCGGATATGAATGCCAAATAAGGTACGTCTTCACCAATAACTTCTTTCAACTTCAACAAAAACCACGTCCATGATTCATGACACTCACTGTCGACAACGCCAAAAGAGATTGAATACAAATGTGAATTCGCATCCAATGCAACAGCGACAAGCAATTGTCCCCCATATTTAGTCTTCAAAAATGATCCATCCAAAGATATGACCAGTCGACAATACTTAAATAATTTAAGACACGCTCCAATGGCAAAAAAAGCATACTTGAATTTGTCACTGTCTCTCACAAAACCAGTAACCGTGCCGGGATTTTTTTGCTTCAACATGTACAACCACGAAGGTAATTTCTGATACGACTGTTCAGGTGTACCACGAACGAGTCCAGTAGCTACTTCCTTAGACCTCCACGCCTTCAAATAAGATGTGTCCAAACCCCATCTTGTCTTTACTTTTTCCCTAACATTGTGCGCTGAATAATCGTCCATTGACTTGATCGAATATTTATCTTTAAACACATGTCCAATAACCCAAGAGGCAGGTCCTCGTTGACCTTCTGGTCGAATTACGCGCGAGCAAGAGTGAGCATTTTTGAAAGCCATAATCTCCCACATTCCTGACCACTGTATGACGCCCCGAAGTTTCCCGTACAAGTCTCATCTTTGCAAATAACGTACTCCTTTTTGTCGAAGATGATTTAACTCGAAACTCGAAATTATTTCTCATGGCGTACAAGTGCACGTGTGTCTTCATTTCCGATTAGTTCTCAAACTGTTTTCCAAGGTACAAGTCTTCTGAGCTACCTATTACATTAAACAATAAATGGTTAAGTTCACGACCAATACAAATTTAGAATCTTTAACCACATAAACAGTAAAGATATATTACCTGTAGAGGATTGACTTGGTTTTTCACGATATTCTTTTTCTTTAACTACTTGTTCTTGCGTGAATTCGGGATCTTGTCAAGTATATGTACCAAAAGATCCTTTACAAGGATTAACTTCAGGATGGTAGGTGCCTGAAGGAACTTCGAAGTTCTCAACAAACTCGTCATACTCGTCATCTTTTGCAAACTCTTCGAATTCTTCAGCGTCTTTGTTTCCTTCAAGATCTTCATTATTGAAGTCAAACGGATATGTATCACGTCTATATGTTTTATCTTTGGCAACAAATCGTTCATCATTTGGTTTTGGATTACTTTGTAAGACTTCAATTACGAGGGGATGATATTGTCTTCTGCTCTCAATGCGATGAACCTTCAACACTTGTTTTCCTTTCGCTTCGGATCCACATCATTAACAATCGGTGACATGATTCTTTTCGGTTCAAAGCTCACGCGAATAGGTAATTTACTCCAGTAGTCGTGTTTCATATCATATGCGACATCATCATTGGTTATCAATATTGCAGGCGCCAACACAACGGTACTTAAAGTGTACGGGACTTCAATTTTCAAGTCATACGCCATCCTATTGATCTTGGAAATCTCATAACTCATATCGATCAACTCATGATATATCATTTTATTTGTAGCTTCCACCGTGTACGTATGAGCTTTACTAAAATCTCATATGTCGATCAATCTCACCCACTTTCCACCAACACTAACGAAAACTGAAAAACATCACCCATAATTGTCAAAAATTTATTCAAAATTGTCAAAAACTATTCAACCATATCAAAAACTTAACAAAGTTGTCAAAACCTATTCACCCTTATCCTAAAACGCATCAAACATGTCAAAAATTAAACAAACTTGTCTAAAACTAGTCAAACATCTAATAAAAACATCAGAAGTTATCATAAAACCATCTTAAGCTGTCAAAAAACCATCTTAATTAGTAAAAAAACCAAATTTTCTAAATTCCTTTGTATCCTATCTTCCGTTGCCGTATTCCATCTTAGGATAATTAGTTAGGGACCATCACCGATGAAAAAGGGTTTTACATACGAGAATCCCCAAAAATGTCTTACAACTTCTCATACAAATTAATAAAGGAAAAAAAAAAGTACTATGTACAAATTTACGACATCAAAACTCCGATCAAACTCTAGTAATTTCAGCGAGAGTGTTCATTTATCTCTATAGTAGGGTTTACTATTTCGTCTTTATGATCATATGATTTGAGAAACTTTCCATTTGATACAAAAAAAATTGGTTTCATGCAATATATATTTATTAATTAGTGGAACATACTATGTCATCGACAAACCGTAACAAGAACATACTTGTGACACACAAAATCATCAATAACATTTGTCTCAAATTAGTTTGATCATCAACAACCTTTAGATGCGACAATATCGCATCTGATGCCTCTAGAAAAACAAAAAGTAAAAAATAATTCCAAATTCATTAAGAGTCGAGGGAGGGGGGAAAAATTGACTCGCCCAAATTTTTTACTATTAGATGCGACATAGTCGCATCTAATGCTCTTGAAAATTAAAAATATGAATTCCACGTCACTTAAACATTGCAAAAAGGGGGGAAAGTGACCCGCCTAAATTATTGAGAACATCAGATGCGATTTTGTCGCATCTGTTTCTCTACCCCAGGCAAAATAAATATTTCGTCATATTCTCTTCTTTAGATGTGACATGTCGCATCTAAATATTCTATCGGATGCGACTTTTAGATGCAATTAGTCGCATCTAAAAGTCATTCGTATCAGATGACTAAATTTATACTAGTGTGATTGAATTAAAACAATACATAGATATAAAGTGCATAACAATTCAATTCACGTATATTTTGATACTGGAAATAAAAGATTATTGCATTTTTAGGTTAGAATTGATAGAAACTGGAATTGAGAATTAGGGAGAAACTAACTCTCATTCTAAATGATTCAGAGTGAAAGTGTTTATTCAAATCTTAAATGAAAAATGTATAAGTTAATGATATTATATAGCTATGAAACGTAAATGAAAGTAAAGAAAAATACAATGAAACAAATATGAATACTAAACTAACTTTTATCTTTATTATACCCCCGCAAGATGAACTTTGGATTGAACATAGGTATCAGAGAAGATAACTCGAAAAAGACCTCGATTGTGTGAGTGAAGAAAACAATTGGCTTTGTAAAGAACCGATCTAATTTTGAGTTGGACTTAATTTGAATGTCGGAGAAGATAACTCGGAAAAGACCTCGATTGTATGAATGAAAAAAACAATTGGCTTTGTAAAGAACCGATCTAATTTTGAGATAACGCATTTCTCATAGGCATTTTGTAAGACATTTTGAGTGCATATTTCAGTGAGTCTTTAAGCCAAGAACAACACAAACCACCAAGAACCTGACAGGATTCTTTTGCAGTAGCACGGAGGCGCAGCAACAAGTCTGCATGAGTAGTCGAACACAAACTCCACGACATGGATGGTGAAGGTGGAATTGGATAAAACATCCGGCAATCTTTCTCGAGCAGTGTCGCGGTGAAATGAGGGTAGCTTTCGCCGAGGCTTCCAATCTTGTCGATTTTCGATCGGATATCCGAGGAGAACGAGAGGTTCGTCGCGGAAGAAGAAGAGGAAGAAATCTTCGTCGGTGCGCGTGTAGACTTCGACGCTAACGGCGCTGCTTATGCCCAGGATTCACCCTCGCGCGTTGGGAACACTATCGTCGAAGATGAAGGTTTGAGCGGAGATTTTGCCGGCGTCGGAGGAGGAAGCCGACATCAGGAAGGTCAAGAACCCGTCCTTGCTCATTGTTGTCGAGTCAGCGTACATGACGTCGTCATGTGCCAGGACCAGGATACTGAACGTGTGCGAGAGGGTCTGTGCCAGCGGATACCCGATGGCCCGCCACCGTCGATGATATAGTCGAAGTACTCCTCCGGTGTGAACTTTGTCGCATTCAAGATCAAGGTTCAGAAATTGGATGCCTCCTGTTGTGGGTTAGAGAAGGTGGGACCGGCCTTCGAGACTATGATGAAGATGAACATGAAGATGAAATTACTAAGTTTAATGATTCTTCTTTTCATGATAATAGAGTTTTCGTGAATCAGCATAAGAACGTCATCGATCAAATTTATGCCGAGGTTTCTTGAAAAGAAATCGAAGATCAAAAATTTGAAGTTTTTGACACGACGGAAATTCGCTGGAAGAAGATGTTTAATGTTGACACGGCAGAAATTGCCTGAAATAGATCTTGATATTTTGACACGAGAGACACGTCAGAGCAGATCTTGAATATCAACCGGCTTGAAATCACTGGTGATGAATCTTGATAAAAATTATCTTAATGCCCGATGCATCTTCGTCGATGAAGCTCTTCGTCGATGACGCGGTGAATTAGAAGAACTTGAAATAGAGAAGAAAGCGCTGAATACTAGAAATCTTGGGAGGTAAAAGGAAATCGATCTTCGTGAAATTTCACCAAACTTGGCATCGAAAATCTATTCTGATTGTTAAGGAATTGAGGATGACGAAGTGAATTTTTCTAACCTAAAAATTTGAATGCGAAAATTTCTTCTGATACCATATTGTATTTTTAGGTTAGGATAGATAGAAATTGGAATTGAGAATTGGGAAGAAACTAACCTTCATCTTGAAAGATTGAGAGTGAAAGTATTTATTCCAATCTTGTATGAAAAATATACAAGTGATTGACTTATATAGTCATGAAACGTAAATGAAAGAAGAAAAATACAATGAAACAAATATGAAAAATACGAACAACTTTTATCTTTAATAAAAAGATATTTCCAATATTTAATCCATTCAGACTAAAGAGCTTGTAGTACATATAACGGATAAAAAGAGCTAAATTTGATGTTGTTGCTTGCACAATTTTTTATTTGCAACTTTAAATCTCTAATTTAATTATTTGTATAGCAAAAACATATCTGAATAATTGAAAACATTAAGAAAAAAAGCTTGATTTTGCTAAGGAAAAATAGAAATTCTAAAGGTTATGTAAGAAAAAAAAAACTCCCAATAAAAAATGGAATCTAACATGAGGAATTCAACAATGCAGGTATTCTATTCGAGTATTGATGCATTGATCCTAAGGAAAGAGAAGTTAATGACAACAGAGCCAGCCTACGGTAGAAATCGATGAATTAAAGAAAAGGAACTTAGGAACAATAGTAGGTACATTCGAACCGTATTAAGTCATTCATTCCGAAGCAAAATCTTAGCAACAAAGCTAGAAACGTAGGTACCTGAGTTAATAGTATGAACCATGAAGAATAACAACGATAGTACCCGCCTCTGTATTAAATACGATAAAGAACCCGTTCATAACAACATGAATCATTCAATGACATGAGGGGCCATGATACAATAAGATGTACCATTATACGATCATAACCGATAGAAGGATAATACGAAATCTATAACTAATGAACCAATAAAGGTCACATTTAGTAATAATTATTTATTCTTTCTAATTTGGAATTTCATCAAATTATATATTAGCACTTATAATAATCACATAATAACCTCATTTAAACTATGCTCTTAACTTATAAACCTTGTTACGATACATTTCACATTAATTTTGATTTAATTAATTATGATTCAACACATTTATTTAAGAACATTAATAATACTAAAACGGACGGCCAGACGCTGTAGGACAAAGCCGTCGAAAAGTTTTTGCTGCAACATGAGATGTATGTCGTCGTAAAGAAGTAGTCCCACAACGAGTCATGTGACCCGTTCTATTGTAAGAGTATATGGCTCTCACAACAGGACAGTGACCCGTTGTGAGATGCTCATACAACGATGATTATCCCATTGAAGCTTATTCGATATAGAAGCCTCTCACGGCAAGTTTGGCCTTCTAATGGATCTAAAAATAGTTGGATCTAAAAGTAGTAGTAGTGCATGCAAAACAATCTTGACTCCATTATTCTTAACATATTTTATGAAACTTTTTATATTTGAGATATATCTATAGTAACGGATACATTTTTAATAAGTACTAATTATCTCTTTAACTTGATCATAAAAAAAAATTCTACGTATGTTGCATGGCTCAACGTCCACACGTTGATCGTGTAAAACGTGTATGACCATATTCGGACTGACGATGATTGAATCAAAACAGTTCATCGATATAAAGTTAAGAAGAATTCAATTCACGTATACTTATATAGAAATTTCATTAAAAGGGCTCAATAATCACTAAAATATCAAAATCTGTTGAAATCCGATAGAATCCGATTGAATTTTTTTGTTAACGAAATAAGATAAAATCCGAAAGAAATTGATGATTTTTTTGTTTATTTACGCAATAAATTCCGATGAATTTTTTTGTTAGCGAAATAAGATAAAATTCGATGAAGGAAAAAAATGATAAAATTTTGTAAATGCATTTGATAGGTATATTTGTCCGAAAATGGGTCAAAAGTCTAATTTGAGATAGAGGTAGATATCAGAGGTCTAATTATGATATTTTAGTGATTATTAAGACCAATTAAGAAATTTCTCTACTTAAAAGTGTCCTTATTAGTAAAAACATAAAAATGTGCTACCTATGATGGTTTAGGGTAATGCACACCCCCTCCAGGTTGGAGGGCGTGGGTTCAATATCCGCCGCAAAGCTTGCCTTAAAAAAAATATAAAAAACAATAGTGCATAATATTTGTCAAGCATTTATTGATGATTAGTTATTGTTTTTTAGTTTGGGCATTTTATCAAATTATATTAGCACTTATAATAATCACATAGTTATTTCATTAAAAATAGAGACTTTTAACTATATACCAATAAAAATGTTTATTAATTTCAAAATACTCAATGTTTTGTGAATTTTATGTAAACACCCACGTCAAATTGTTTATTACATAATTATTTGGACTGTTTTGGCCCGAATTTAGAAATGTTTACAAAGTTATAAGATGATGGTAGTTTGGACCTATTATTCGTATAAACAAAACTGGGTGGGTATGCTCAAATAAATTTACAAAACATTGGGTAAATTGAAAATACTAAACATAAAAGTGAGTAAAAACCAATTTTTTTGTTAAAAATATGTTTTTAACTCATAAATTTTAGTCTGATATATATCGCATTAATTTTGACTTAATTAATAATCATCCAACACATTTATTTAATAATATTAATAATCCTAAAATAATTTTAACAATATCCCACTAGATTACACATTTATAAAACAAATGTGTTAACCTTAAACATGTAAAAAAAAAAGAATAATTCGATGAAGAACGTCGACTATGCTAATGAATGGCACCGGCTACCATATTTGTCGATCATCACCGCTCTTTGTCTCAATGTAGGGGTCGGACGTTCGAAGACTGACACAATAAAGAGTTGTATGGGTCACATCAAGGATTCGACCATCGTTGTAAGAGATTTGTACATTGTCGTTGCGAGATCCCACAACGGATGCTTTTAAGCATTGTGGGAGCGTTTAAAATTATATTTTTTTCAAGTTCTCCAGTTCCCGCCCAAAAACATTTCGACCTAAAATGAAATTTCGACTAAGTCTTTCATATTTTCATTCATTTCTTCTTCTCTTTATCTCTCGCTCTCTCTCTCTCTCCGGCCTCTTCTCCTGCTCTCTCTCTCTATCTCTCTCTCTCTCTCTCTCTCTCTCTCTCTCTCTCTCTCTCTCTCTCTCTCTCTCTCTCTCTCTCTCTCTCTATCTCTCCGGCCTCCATCTGCTCTCCTCACTCTCCAGCCTCAAAATCTCGCCTGCCTCCCTCACGCGGCCCTCTCGCCCGCCCGCCCTCACTCTTCACTCGCCCTCTTGCCCGCCCTCCTTCTCCGCCCGTCCTCCCTCTTGCCCGCCCTCACTCTCCGCCTTCCATCCACTCGCCGGCCCTCTCTCACGCTGCTCTCTCTCTCCGGTCTCCTCTTGTCTCCACTCTCTCCGGCCTCCCTTAGGTATGTTTTTCTTTGGTTTTTTTTTTTAAATTAGGTATGAGTGTGGATTGTGTATAAATTAGTATGTTAATGTGTGTGCGCATTTGTTGAAAATTACTTAACGGTTAACTTAATAATTTACATGACATATCTAAATATGATAGAAACACGTAAAATGACCTAACATGTTAAAACACATTTTATACATGTTCGATTAACCAAGACATTAAAAATTGCTAACATGTCAATAAATTTATTCTAAACATGTTAAGGCAACAAATTGATCAATCATGCTAGCAACCTATAAAAATATATTTTTCGCAGATCCAATTCGTTTTAGGAAACTTACAAGTGAGATTGTAAACAATCTTGCTCGCTTTCTCCGGAATGTCTCGTCGGATTGTAGAGCCAAACCCTTGCTGGAAGGGTTCACGCGCGCCTATGTATCGGGAAGAGATCCTTGGACCCCCGCCTATTAGTCACCAGGGAATGGATCTGCCTACACGTGTGAGGCATGCTTGAAGGACCTGCACACACGCGCGTCTCGCAACTCGCCAGAATACAGCCTGCCGCACGCCTAAGCCTTCGCTGGAATGCTCGTTGCCGCGCCTAAACCTTTGCCGGAATGGCTGCTTGTGCGTCTCCTCTATCGCCAGCCGGATGAGCTGCTTTGCACTTTCACACCCCTGGATGGGAAGGCCCAATTTGTGCCTGCCTCTTTCCGGATCCACACGCCTGAATGCCTCACCGATTTGCCAAGAAGTGGCCGGATTGCCTTCACGTGCGCCTAGCTGGATAATTAATCTTTTGACCGACCCTATGACAAGAGATTTCTCACACAAACACCATAGTGATTCAATGATAATTCTCTCGCATTTTTCTAGAGATTAAGAGGGTGTGCTCTTTAATCAAACAACTGGGGAAGGGAATCACTCAAGGGATCAAAATCGAGAATTAAGAAAATGAATTTTCTTGACTTTCTCTCTTTCACTCTCTCGGTCAAATGCTCTCAAGAGGGAAAGGGAGTTGGCCGATTATTATGTGCTAGGGTTTGGTTTTCCTTGAAACAAAACTCTTTTTATATCTGAAAGAGCGGGCTTCAGTTAGATCAAAATCCAATTTTTGTCCGTTAGTCAAACTTAAACCCAATGATCCTTTTAATGAGTTTAAAATTAATTTTCCAACCTTTAATTCAATAATTAGGGCAGGCCACAATTTATTTTTATCTCCAAATCTTATTTGATTTATTTCTAAAATAATATTTAATTAATTTAGAACATCTCATTGATTTAATGACATGTGACTAGTTATTTTCATACTTAGTAAAGAAGAATGAAACGAAAAAAATTTATTTTCATCTTTCATTTATTTGAATCATCAAATTAAATTATTATCGATGTAATAATATAATATGATTCATTGCATAAATGTAATAATAAATAACCAATTATTTATTTAATTACGTAGAAAATAAATTTCTTAGTGTAAATCACAATTTACATTCAATGAGAAAATCAATCGTTCTAGTTATATAAATCTCATCTGAGAGTCTATCACTGAGACCTTATGGACCCTCATGAACGAAACTTTAGAATAAAGTGCGGACATAAAAGTTCACAAACTTTTTCCGACTTTTAATTCTTAATATTACTCAATTCCACTAAAGAATAATATTGAAACTCTCTAAGTTCATATGCGTTTATATTTCTGTTTGATGTGATAAAACAATTCTTCACACGATCCATTGACTATTTCACGATATTACCCTTTGTGTGTATCATTAACTCAGAGGAATATAAAATTACCATTTTACCCCTGAGTTATTATTTCACCAACTCGTTCGTTATTTGTGAACGAGAAAAAACATAAACTGGCATATCTATACATGTCACATGTTTTATTTAAGGAATGTTTTATTTGTTGAATACGAGACCCGGTTTATTCCCTCACACTCTCATAACAAAGCATGGTGTGATATTAATGCCTTAGCATTCTTTCAACACAAATTCTGTATCTGTGAATCACATAATTCAACGAAACAGTATTATGACACCAAACGTCGGGCCAATGAAACTTCATCCATCCATTGCCCATTGACAAATAAAATCTCATTAAGTATTACAAGAATATATATATATATATATATATATATTCACTTCGGGATTTAGGTAATTACCAAAACACCACTCGTATGTGATCTTGAAGATTCGAGTGATGAAATAGTTTTATCTCGAGCTTCAAAGCATCACTAGTCTTGTTCAATGTCTTCATTATGACATCAAGAATAAATCATAGAGTCACAGCTATATATCACAAGATAAAATATTGTTGATTTATTCAAACAATCAATACTCAGATTCGATTGCCCACTCGATCTTTAGATTGTGAACTATTATTTAAACTAGTCATAAGAGGATATCTTGTCAAGTCTGTACTTGGCACCTCTTTTGTTGATGACAATTTCAGAGTATAGCAAACATACATAAACACAAGCAGAATTGTGGGCAGAAATCACAACAGCATTGTGTATAAATATTTAATTTTATTTAAATTTTCAGCAAAACAAAATACAAAATGTATTTAAATGTCTAATATCTCATTTGTGGGCAAAAATCACAACAGCATTGTGTATAAATTAGAATGTTAATGTGAGTGTAGATTATAATGTATTAACTAGAATGTTAGTGTGAGTTTGAATTTTAACGTTTCGTGTTGAAATTGAATTAGAATGTTTTTTGTTATAATGTTTTTTTGTTGGAATTGTGTTTCAATTTGTGTTTTACTAGGTTCGATGTCGTCTACTACCACTACTACTAGCGATAATAGCCTTTAGAAAGTTAGAAGACTTTTATCGATAGATTTTGAGGAATCCGAAAAATGAAAAAATACTCTTATGAATCGAGTTAATATGGTCAAAACTCTAGGTAGAAAGATACCATTATCATTTGATGAAAAATGTTAACCAATAGGTAAAGAAGGGGACGAATTGTGGAGTTATTGTGGTGTGTTAGCTAGAGTGCACGTTCCTATTTCGATGCGCGATTGTAGATTAAAAGAGAACAATCAAATAAAAGAGCGTATTTGGAACAAAATACAAGAGAATCGATAAAGTTATTTCGTCATGAGTTGTATCATGATCTAGTCAAAGACATAATCAACGAACCAAGCAACTTAAAGAGACCGATTTTATGTATTGAAATTATTCACAAGTATTAGCGAAGAAGATTGGATTAAGTTTGTGGAGTATAGAAGACCCGAAGTATTCAAATAATCATCGGATAGTGGAAACCTTGAAAATGAAATACAAATCGCAAACCGGTCGACATGGATATCAAAAACTCGATCAACAAAAGGTTAAGTTTATTTTAGTTGATAATTAGTTAATATTACTCAATTATTTTTTAATGATTGTATTCTTGTAGTGTAATGAAATTGGAGTATGGGCTACAAAAGAGGAATTCTGGATTGACTCGCGGAAGAAAGAAAAAACAAACTACAAGGACAATGACGCCAAAGCAATGGCGGAAAAAATTGTAAGTCTTATATATTATTTTATACTATTACTGTTGTAGTGTTACCTAACAATAATATGTGTATATCAATTTTTATCGCAACAAGCAACGAAAAAGGGTCTTGGAGACCGGAAAATTGATAAAAAAAAAATATTACAAGAAGTTTTGGGAACATCTCGCCAATGCGATTATTCAAAGAACTCTACGCGATTCAAGTTTTATACTCCTCCAAGTTCGAGCGAAAATGAAAAGAAGATGCAACAACAATTAAATAGGCTTACATCATTAGTCATGGAAAAATTATGAGAAAATCAATGAATAAATTTGAATGAGTATATGTCTAGTTGTTATAATGTGAAGGAGCGTAATCATGAGCATGTGAAACAAAATATGAATGTCGACGAGATACCAAGTGAAAAGATACTCAATCTTGACAAAGAGATGGTCAATGATGAAGTCCCTATTTTACCAACCGTGAATTTAGGTAAGTTTTTTGTATTCTTATTAGTATATATTAATTAGATGTTTATGTATATCGTTATTAATGTATTTATTTATTTTCGTAGATCACGATGATGTGTGCATGAATATTTTCACGATGAAGGAAATCTCCAAGGGGTTAACAAACCAAATAGTGTTCGTGCAAGTTGCTCATTGAATCCAACTACGCCGGTAACCCCAAGTTTGGAAGAAAACGTCGAATGTCGTCTCCTTATTGATGATGTTTTGAATGCCGGCATGATTCATGTTGCGGACGGACGATCGTACAAGATAGGAGCGGTAATTCACTTTATACCAACGGAGGAAGAAAATATACGAGTAAGTATTTTAGGAGTTTTGGTTAAAAAAGACGAAATTGTCAATTCCTACCGAAGAAGCCATCACCGTTGAAGATGTCATGGGTGGGTTGGTTGAGTGGCCAAAAAGGTTGGTGGAATATGACGCGGAAAATTATAATCGCGGTCTGGTTGTCAAACAAGAATAAAAAAAGACTAATAAGAATCAATCGAGTCCCGACGACGGTAAAAAAATTAAATACAAGATTATTAATGCAAAATTTTGATTGCTCACTCAACATGCCAACAAAATTATGTTACCATGAGGGGATGTAATTATGGTTCTTTCAAGTCTCGTCGCGATCCCAATTTCGATATGCTTTGATGATATTTCCGATTTTTTGCGCTATGACAAAATTGTCGCGGGATGCATATTGATATATATGGAGTAAGTCTTTATTAACACGTTTTTTTTTCATGAATATCTAATTTTCGTGTCTTGATAAAATTAATATTTTGTTTATTATAGTTATCTACGTTCAAGGGTAGAAAAGGTAAAGAAAAATCTCGGTTATCTATTTGTCGATCCGAGTGTAAGTTCTCACATTCCAATAAACCACGATGATGATTTTTTGTCTAAACGAGTCTAGGACGTTGGAACATTGTTCGAAAATGTAATATCGATAAATTAGTTTTGATGTCGTATAACATAAATGCGCATTGGATGCTCGTTGTTATTGACCTTGATCTAACTCGATTGATAAAAAGGTAATGATTTATTTTCCCCATCAAGAAATTAACGTTCTTATGAGTCTAATGTTTTTTTTTATGTTTTTCATATAGGGTGTGTGCGTATTTAAAGCTCGAGCACCAAGACGCCAATTGTAACAAGCAATCAACTTACATCAAGCAATGCATAACCCCGAGACAATACGGAAACACGGAATCCGGGTATTTTATGTTATCTTATATGCGTGATATATTTGTATGAGATATAGCAAAATTACTAAGTAGTAAATCATATACGTCGGAAGATTTGGAGAGAGTGAGAGAGGTTGGGTAACTTATGTTAAGACATTTATAAAATGTGATGATTAGATTATTTGTGGATGAATTTGATTTTTGGATGTAAATATTATATTATGGATGTTACAATTTGGATATATAAGTTATATTCGCAATTGTACATATTTTCGGTAATATTGATAATTGTTGACGTCGTCGCCGCAACGAGATTTCTATATCGATGCGGCGAGTATTTTGAACATCTTAGAATTTGTCCCACAACGCTTAAAATATCTGTCGTAGGAGATCACGTCGCGGCAAGAATTTTAAAAAATTCTAGAAAAAACCTCACAACGGCTATGTACAAAATCCGCTGCGGCGAGATTTCCCACAACGGTTTCGATATCCGTTGTGAGAAATCTCGCTACAGCGGAAGTTGTACATAGCCACGACGGGGTTTTTTTACCCTAATAAGCGTTGTGGGAAGTCAAAACTCTTACAACGGATACTAAGCATTGTGGAAAAATTTTGCTCCCACGACACGGTTTTTATAGTAGTGCATTACTATGTTTTGCTTATCGCTAAAAGCCAATAGAGGGGGAAAAGTTATGATTTTGAAGTATTGAAGAATAAGACCAATAGGCGCAAAAGTGGGATAACCGTGTACAATCAAACAACCAATATTCATTTACTAAGCCAATATATGTCAAGCCTATAACACTAGAGTATAGCCATTAAATATCTTCAAGTTAATATTTTTATAAATACTTCAGAGGGGTTACTTGCCCTGACCCCTTAGTGGTCCATCATTGCATGCACACTAAACATATGCACGTGTTGTCAACGAAAATTAGAAAGTTTTGACACAAAAACTTCAACATCTTCTCCATTTAAATTATCAAATAAAAAACTGAAATGAGGGTTGGAAGTTGCTTTGAGTGCGACTCTATCAAACTAAGAAAACTAAAATGACTTGTAAGCATATGCTAAGAGTTAAGAGATTTGACTTCATCAGGCCCAAGATGCGGTTGGTTATTAGGTTTTATATTAAAGATGTTTTCTAATATCTATAGTCTGTGAAAACCTAGTAAATTTATCTGTTAGAATTTTGGTATTATTAATGTTATTAAATAAATGAATTAATTCATTATTAATTAAGTCAAATCGATGTAGTTTAATTCAAAATAAAGTTTGTGACTTACAGACGTATGTGTCATGAAACTATTATGTAGCTATCATAAGTGTTTATTTAATTTGATAAATAACCAAATTAAAAATATGCAATACTTATTTGTAATTGCTAGACAGTTATTAATACAAGATATAATCAAATTAAAAAAGTACATTTCTTTTTTTATATCCCCCTCAACGAGAATACTCAGGAAACTTAGATAATTTACAATTGAAAGACTACTCATCTTCACTATTGTAATCATGGATTCAGGTACATTTATGCTATTAATAATCTATTTCTTTAAACTGATTCAAGATTAAAGTAGGTAACAGAAAATTTGGTCGTTTAGGTATATACCCATATTTATGTTTACCGATTTCAATATACCAAACGTTACGTTAATTTTGTGTAAATATCTAGTGTAAGTTGTTTACGAAAAATTTCAGACTATTTTAGCCCTTTTATTTTAATAAATTAAATAAATTATTTATACAAAATAGTTCTAATATATTCGTAAACAACTTATAGTGAATATTTACACAAAATGAACGTAACTTTGGGTATATTGAGATTGATAAACAAAAATATAGGTATAGAGCTAATTTTTTGTTGAAAATTTCTAACAATTAGAATGACCAAATTTAATTTTTTGGATTTAATTTTTTGGTAATTTAAAACCGATCATACGGATTTGAATATTCTAGGCTTTTAGATTTGTAACTTCTTAAGTCGGCAAGATGTAGTATTGCTCTCAGTTACTTTTTTCATCTGATATACGATCTTGCTATTTGCTTATATGCGATTTTTTCTATCTATTTTGATATGTGTTATTCTTTTTATCGCACATTGATATGTTTTTATGGGATATATGAAGAGGACTCATATATAAATGCCCCGGAAATGCGATATATGAGTGTTGTGGTTAATATGTAATAGAAATTGTGTTGCTCATATGCATTACTTTCGCGATATTCCTCTTGTTTAAATTTGTTGCATTCACATTGGTCACTAAACGTATGCTCTGTGGTTGAAATGCGATATATGAGTGTTTTGGTTGATATGCAATTAAATTGTTGTTACTGCTATGCATTACATTCGCGATATCACTCTGATTTAAATTTGTTGCATTCACATTGGTTACTAAACGTATCTTAGCGGCAGCGGGACAGAATGGAATCCCTGCACCGTAAAGCCACTAACGGGAGGACGCACTCCCGTTTGTCCGTGTAGTAACGGAAGCAGGAGTCCCATTAATGAAGATAGCAGGACCGGGACTCCCGTTAGGTCTCGGTTTCAAAAATATTTTTTATTTAAATAAGGGTCATTGGATAAAAAAAAGGAGAAATAGTCGTTGGTCCCAATGGTCAAACTCTCAATCTTAATTGTTTTCATGGCTTCACCATCTCAAACCGGAGTCAAAAGGGAAGAGGCGCCCAAGATCAACCGGTGCACCGATTTGAAGAAAATTGGTTGCACTTGTCCCAAAACTTCGACACCAACCAATAAACTTTCAATCCATATTATGTTACTCCTACTTTCACTAATGCCCAAACACCCAAGAGAGATCTTACCCGCAAATGAATCTCGACAAGCCTATCAAGCTCAAATTTTGCCAACTGAAGCCGATGTGATTTATCAAACATTTCAAGAATATCAACAAATTCAAGATTTCCAAAATCCAAATGACGAAAAAAATTACAGCGCTCACAATGCAAGAGTCGGGATTCCGCTCTTGTGGAGTCATCATAGACACTGTAGTGCAGACCAATCTGGAGCCTCGACAAGCACAGTAAGTCATATCGACCCTCTACTATAAAGACATCAATTAGTAAAGTATGTTGCACTTTAAATCATTTTGTCAATCAAGATTATGTTGCACTTGATTTTTCTAGGAACGTCAAGATTTTTGTGATCTTTTCAGGGTACGAAGCGAAACTCCTACTGCAGTATCGGACGCAGCCAAGTCAATCACAAACGCAATATCCACGAAGACACCAATACACGAATGTGTTCATTAATGCTCCTGCTTATAGCTCATCTTGTCAACAACATGAGTCTGGGACAAGTCAGCCGAGGTCGAGAGGCAACACACGAGATTACGACATGAATGAGTGGGTCAAACCGGATGACGAAAGAATCGACCTATTGATTTGGTGGAGACAGAACGCAAGGAGGTTTCCCATGTTGGCAACTATGACGCAAGACATACTCACAATCTTTGTTTCAATCCTATCAGCAGTGCAAGATGCATCATTGACGAAATAATATGTAGCTTGGCTCTAGAGATGGTCGAAGCATTTCATATGTGCTAAGGATTGGCTTCAACATAGAAATCGAGCATAAGAAACATTCGTGTGCTTTGATATTTTTGACGATTTTGAAGTTATTTTTTCAAATGTAAACCTCAATTATTAGTCGTATAACTAAGGGATATCTCGGCCCTTGTCCGTGAGAATTTTATAAATTATTAACGAAGTAAGGAGTGTTCTTTTTTCTCGGTGTCGCACTTTTTTAGAGAGCAGTGAGGTTTTTTAAGTTAATCTACTTTTATATTATTTCTTTCAAATCATTTAGTTTAAAATTAGATCTTTCTCGATTTTTAATTTCAAGTCCTTTAGTTAAAATTCTTCCAATTAAACTCTTCTATGTAATTAATTAAAACCTTTTTAATTTTTTTTAATTCATTTTTTAATTTTTTAAGCCTAACGGGGCCTGAAGTCCCGTTAGGCATAATCTCGGTCCATCTTATTAATTAACAAGATGGGACTCCTCTGTTTGGGCCACTACCGAGAATGAGACGGGATGGGATCCAAATAGACTTTAACAAAGTGAGCAAAGTGACGGCCATGTATTTGTTTTTGTGGCACATCGGGCAATACTGCATTCTTTTTTAAGAAAATAGAACGACATATTGATTAAAGATAAAATAATATATAATGCTGAAATACAGGATTTGTTTTTATGGGCACGGGAAAAATGCATCGAATATCCTGTGATTAATATCGAATAAATAAATTGATTTTATGGTCATATGTAACAATTAATTTATGTGCTGCCAATATATGAAATATTGATGATGCAAATATCGATTGTGGGCTTCCTTTAACAAATTATTCATTGATAATTTCAGCATTAGTTTATCTTTTATTAATTCAACCGTGTACATATAGTTAGGCACCATTTTATCATAAAATCATTTTTGCATATATGTCACAATTTATTTAAAAAGCAGGTTACGTATATAGCTTATATACACATACTTGTTTTTGTCTTTTTAATTCAAATAAATGGTAAATATAATATATATATATATATATATATATATATCGTTCATTATTCTCAATAATTAATTGACAGAAAAATGTTGTCAAAGTAATTTTTATTGCTCATCCGCGAAACTTAAAATATTTCAGTCTTCGTCAACGATCTGTTTTTTTAGATTGAATTCCCAATTCTCGGCAGGTGACGCGGTGGGTGATGACTTCGTCACCTCGTTACTTCGGTTGTTCGTGAGATCGATGAAACTTATGAACGAATGGATCGTCGGCCCAATAATAATGGGCTGAACATAGTTATTCCGGTAATTCATGTGTTGGGCCTCTTGGATATGACATGAACAAAGAGATTAGAGGGGAGACTGGTTTCTACTCCCACAATCAGTACCCAGTGTTTCTTTATATTGTTTAATATAAAGATACACTTAAAAGACCGAAGTGATATACAAAACTAGCTGACGTCATTGAATTGGTTACGAAATAACTGTTTAGTTATCATAACTAACAGGATATGTGTCAGTAAATAAGTTTGAAAAGATGGGACTCTTCGTATTCGTTAGGATTTCTGCGGGATTGGCATCACTTGGTTGCGAATTCGAGGAGTCAGCTTCGGGAAGTAGGTTGCAACCCCTCGATATATAGTAGTCGAAAAGTCATTTATGTTTTTTTTATATATTCGAGGAGAGGTGAAAAAGGTACGCACTTCTCTACTTTTAGTTGGTATCTCCTTTCTTTTTAATCCTTCTCGCACAAGGTCTTCTCTTTAAGAATCTAAGAAACTTGTCAGTTCGGTTCGTCTTTCGTATTTTTTTTGTCAGTTCGATACTTGGGTTCAAGAACTTCTCGTAAGTTCGTCCTGATTTTAGGAACTTCTGTCAGTTCGATAGTTTCAAAAACCATTTTTTGTTCTTAGAGAAAGAAAAACTAAGAATTAATGACTAGGGACGTAGGGACCAGCGCTTCGGTGGCGGCTGGTGATACGGAGGGTCGGCTCCTCCAACCTACTAAAGCCACTCTGCACGATTTACACGTGTTCAGACAAGTTTTTGACATTCCCCCCGAGGTAGATCTCATTCTTCCTCCCAAAGGAGCCACTACCAACACTAACATCGAAGGTTATTGTTGTGTCTACAAAGTCTTTTTTCATAAGTGTGGGCATCGATTTCCAATTCCTAAGCTCCTTCTTTAGTATTTGGACGTGCTGAAGATCACCTTTCCCCATATGGGACCGAATTTTCTTCGCATTGTTATCGGTCTCATCGTGGTGGCTAGGGAGAAAGAGGTCGATCTTTCGGTGATGGATTTACTTCGCCTTTGCGTTGTAAAGGACAATTCTAAAAATCAACCGAAGACATTTTATCTTAGCAAGGAGGTAGGTCGAGGTGTAATCGACAAACTTCCTGGAAAAGATAACTTTTGGGGGACCCAATATTTTTTCTTTCGAGTAAATGAGTATTCGATGGGGGATTTTTCCAGTTTATATCATGGCGCATGGGCTACCCACTTCGGTTTGTTCCTCAAATTGTCCTCTAGAAGTATAACTTCGGGATTGTTCTGATCCTCTTTTTTTTTACCTTGCAAAGAGGAGAAAAGCCCTTGTCGAATCGTCTGAGTTTGAGAACAAACTCGTTTTGCTTCGGTCTTCGGACAAACTCAACTGGGCGGATTTCACCGGACCTCGGTTTCGAGCTTCCGGACTTTGGCCATCCGCAAGAAACCTGCAACCCGAAGGTCGGTAATATTCGCATCGTTATTTTTGTTGTGTATATGTGTGTATATATTGATCTTTTTCATCGTGTTCGTTCTTTCTAGAACGAGGGGACGAAAACATGTCTTCATCCAATCCATTGGCTGCCCGTCAGAAGAGAGACTTGAAGAAGACGGCCGAGGCCGTTATATGGGGATCGGCTTCGCGATCTAACCCGTCTGCTCCCTCAGTTCATCCTGACCGACGTGCTAGTTGACGGGTTGACGAGGTGACTCCTTCGCCGGTTGTTGACGGATCGGAGGACGTAGTTGCTGGCGCGACTGGCGGGGCCGATGACGCTGTAACTTCCGAGGTTGAAGCTGCTTAGAAGGGGGTCGAGATTCCTACGAAAGGGAAAGAGGTCGATATCCCTCTCTGGGAGCCCGGGTCATTCGGAAAGAAGAAGAGGGCTGCCAAGAAGAGGAGCCGAAAGGGGGGAGTGATCGAGCTCGATGGTCCCTCGGATGACGAAGAACAGAGCAAAGGGAGTGATCCCAAAGTTCACCGGAGCCGGACGGAGTGGGTCAGGGGATCCGCTTCGAATTCATCTCGTTCGTCGGGATCAAAGTCGGGGCCGCGGAAGTATGAGATAAACTTCAACTATAAGAGCGATCAGCCTCTCTCTTCTGACCAGTTCAGGTCGGCCAGGCTTCTTCGTAAGATAGCCGGTCCTCTGTTCGAGGACAAGAGGGTGCCTAACCTGCAGGAGGCCGACTGGTTCAGGAGGATGGCTGGGCACTTCGTCGAGGTAAAGACTTGCCCCTACCCCTTTTATTTATTTATTTAATTTTTTTTTGGCGTGTGTTTCTGATAAAGGCCTTCCTTATTGTAGATTACTGCTGACATCGTCACTGGGGCGAAGCTTTATGAGGATCGGCTAGATGTGGTCGACGGACTGATTGACAAGCTTTCTTCTGCTCAGACTGGGGCGGAGTCTTTTCAGAGCAAGATTGACGGGGTCGAGGCAGAGGTCGAGCGCTTGACTTCCGATCTCAATGCTCGCGAGGCGATCGAGAGGAAGCTGTCGAAGGCGATCAAGGATGCGAACACACAAAATCTGATGTTAGAGTCCAACCTGGATTCTTAGAGGGATAAAGTGCGGCGTTTCGACGATGCGCTCTTTGCCGTCGAGACCGAACGAGATCAGCTTCGTGCCAATAACGTTGAGCTTTCCGAATTTCATGCTCGTCATCTCGAGGTGTTGAAGGATGCGAACGCCGAGATCGAGGCGCTCAAACGCTCGAAGAGGGCCGAAGTCGATCGGGCTGTCCACCGGGCGAAGAAAGAAGCTTCCTCGAAGTACATGGTCTTGATTTCTCAGTACAAGCTCCACAAGGAGAAGATGGACGCTCATTTGGAGCGGGTCGCCGACCTCGAGCAGTGCCGAGGCAACAAGGAGTTGATCGAGGAGATCCTTGGCGGTAAGGAGTTTGATTGGGCCGCGGAGCTGGCTAAAGTCACGAAGGATTTCGAGGAGTATGAGCGGGGGATCGAAGAGATTCCCGAAATCGAGGAGGTTCCCATGACCCCGTACTCAGATGATTCTCCCCGTGGTGACCCCATGCCGATCATCGACGAAGCTCATGAAGATGAAGTCCCCGAGCCGATGGTGGAGGGAGAGGGTGATGAGCCGGGTCGGTCGTAGCTCTACCTCCGGTTCCTGACATAAGTTTTATTTGTTTGTTTATTTCCCGAACATTGCTCTGGCATGTTGTTTTACCTGGGTAGGCCGACATGGTTTTCCAGAGTTGGGTTTAAAAACTTTGTTTTAAGTAGTGCCGGGCCCAATTTGTTAAGGATAATTTCCGGTCATTGTTTTGAGACATTTGAGCTTGGAGACTCGTTTTATCTTTAATGGATGAATGCATCTTATTTTTGGTTTTGTCTTGTGCATTTTGTTTGTGTTTGATTTTATTGAGCCAGGTTCAGTTTTCATGATGTTGTAGTGAGGATTTCGACTATAGGAAATGAGGACGTGGTTATTTTGATAATCGACGTCGGTCACGAGGGCGGTTCGACTTCGGTCGTCGTTTTCTTCCCTCGAGTTCAGCCCATGCTTGGTTCATTCAAGGCGGGGCGGGGTCGATCTAGTGCTCGACTCGATTATCTTTCTTAGGATAATCAGAGACGATCAGTAGATGGCTTTTGTGGGGAATGTCAGATTCCTCGTTAAGGCCGTCAGGTGTTTGTATTCAAATTCGTTCGTCTGTCGATGATGACGAGGTCGTTGTGAATACGAGCTCCGGAGCTCGGCATGGTTCGGAGTTCGTTTTCGAAGCCATCCTGCGGGGTGATGATGCTTTTGGGACTGAGTTCGTTGCCGGACTGCCTACGTACCTTGACGAGAGGGATCAAGTCGATCATAGTTCTGGTTGTGAGGCCTAGCAATAGTATTTTTTTTAGGTTGATTACGTTCCATGCTCTCAAAACCGGAATTTCTTCCATGGTTTCGAGATTATAGACGCCGGGGTGGACGACCTGAGTTACCCTGTAGGGGCCCTCCCAGTTCGCACTGAGTTTGCTGGCGTTTGGTTCGGTGGTGTTTTGGAAGACTTTTCTAAGGACTAAGTTCCCGACGTCGAATTTTCTCGAGTTGACATTCTTGTTGTAGAACTTCGCTATAGAGTGTATGTATTGGGTTAGTCTAATCAGGGCTTGCTCTCGCTTTTCTTCTAGGAAGTCCAATGAGCTTCGTTTTGGTGAGCTCGCATTGACTGAAGTGTTTTAACATGTTGTTCCACCGGTATTACGGACTCAACTCTGTGGCTTAAAGAGAAGGGGGACTCTCCGGTAGGCCGACGTGGGCTGGAGGGGTAAGCCCAGAGGACGCCCGGTAGTTCTTCGGCCCATTTCCCTTTTTTTTGGTCGAGCTTTTTCTTGATCGAAGCTACGATGGTTTTGTTAGCTGCTTTGGCGTGCCCGTTTCCTTGAGAATATCGGGGGGTTGATGTTCTAAGTTCGATGTCGTTATCGAGGCAGAACCTTCGCATTTCTTTCGATATGAACTGAGATCTGTTGTCGGTTACGATCTCTCGTGGTTTTCCGTGTCGGCATATGAGGTTTACCCTGATGAAAGATCGTATATCAGAGTATTTTATTAGGGCGAATGCACCTGCTTCTATCCATTTGGTGAAATAGTCCGTTAGAACTAGGAGGTAACGAAGTCCGCCTGGTGACTTGGGCATCGGTCCGACAATGTCCATTGACCATTTCATGAAGGGATATGGCGCGGTAATCGAGGACATGTCGCATCGTCTTGCGCGTGGCGTTGGCATTGGTCAATGTTTGGTTGCCTTATGTTTGGCGCGTGGCGTTGGCTTATGTTTGGCGTGTGGCGTTGGCATTGGTCGCATCGTCTTGCGTAGGCTTCGCTGTCGGCCATCATTGTGGCGAGAGATCGACCTTCGGCGTGACTTCCGCAGTGTCCCTCGTGTATATCGGAGAGGATGAGTTCGGCTTCGTCCTTATTGACACACCTGAGGTATGGGCTGTTGGGATTGGACATTTTATTTATTATTTGTAATATTTTTCTGAAACATTAATATTAATAAATAAGCATTCTTTTCCTATAGTTTGTGTTTATGTATGTATGCTACGCTCTGAAACTGTCATCAACAAAAAGGGTGTTAAATAGAGATTTGACATGATAACCCCTTGTGACTAGTTTAAACCATTTGTTCGCAATCTTAAGACCGGTTGAGCATTCGAGTCTAAGTAACGATTGTTTGAATGAATCATGACATCTTATCATGTGATATAGAAAGTTGTGACTCTATGATTTCATTCTTGATATCTTACAGAAGATATTGAACAAGACCTAGTGATTCTATGGAAGCTCGATATAAAACCGTTTAATCTAGAAGCTCCAAGATCACGTACGAGGGGTACTTCGATAACTACCTTAATCCTGAGGTGAGTGCATAGTCGATGCTACACTTTATGTCATTTGATTTGTCAATGGGCGATGGCCATGTAATGGCTGCATCTGACCCGACGGTTGGTGACATAATGTTGTAGTGTTGGATTATGTGATTCACAGATATGGAATTCGTGTACACATAATGAAAGTCATTGTATCACACTATGGTTTGTTACGAGATAGTGAATGAATTAATCTGTCCAGATAATCATTGAATATGAGATTACTTGATTAAAACATGTGACATGTATTGACGTCTCACTTTATGTTTTTTCTCATTCACAAGTAACAAACGAGTTAGTGAAATAATAACTCTAGGGGTAAAACGGTAATTTTACATTCCCCAGACTTACTGATACACACAAAGGGTATTTTAGTAAAGTACACCGTGGATCGAGTACAGAAAAGTTCTGTGACTTCAAACGGAAAAATATGCGCGCACGAACTCAGAGATTTTCAATATTGGTCCTTTAGTGGAATCGACCATTATTAAGAATTATAAGCCGGAAATAATTTGTGAACTATTTAGTCTGTGCTTTATTCTCAAGCTTCGTTCATGTGGGTCCATAAGGTCTCAATGATGCACATTTAGAAGAGATTAATTGAACGCAATAAATTGATTTACTCATAAAATACAAATTGTGATTTGTATAGAGAAATTTATTTTCCAAGATAATTAATGAATAATGTGTTATTCATTAATTATTGATTTTGTGAATTAAAGAACTTTATTATTATAATAATAATTTTCTTGAGAATTCATAATAACAATATTAGAAAATTCGATAACCATGAAACAATTTAATAACAAGTTATTAAATAGATGAGAGTTCTAAATTAACTCGAATTTGGAAATTAAATCAAGGCAATTTGGGAAATAAAATTGAGAAACGAGTAGGACATATGGGTCGGCCATTAACATGGTTTTGGGCTGAATATTGATTCAACAAAAGCCCACATGAAAGTCCATTAACAATGTCTATAAATAAAGGGTTTGAGGAAACCCTAGGTCAAGCTTGCTCTCTCTCTCTTCCCCTCCCTCTTGGCCGACCACCCTATCACCCGAGAGGACGAAAAATTTCGTTTCTTGTTTTCTCGTGTGCGTTCATCTGAGCTCACACTCATCTTCTCGTTTTTCTTCTTATGTCATCGTTGAATCAAGTTGTGGTTGTTTGGTCCATTTTCGTTTTCTGGAAATCTGACCTCCGAACCAAAGATTCGATGAATCCGACGAATCTGAGTCCGCAAACCCAGATCTCTCTCCGAACCCATTTAAGTCAGTTCGTTGCCGACACAACGCAAAAAACGGCGTCCCGATCCGAGCTTCCATGAGCTCTCAGCGTCGTCGCGAAGTTTTGCCTGCGATTTGCCTCCGCCCATCCGCGCGAACCTGCGCCTGACTCCGCCCGACCGCCCCTCTGCGTGTCCCAGCAGCCTGCCACCTTTGTCCAGCCGAGCCTGCCTCTGCCCAGGACGCTGCCGACATCCCCGCTGTTCCTCCGCCAGAGCCCAGAGGTGCCTGCCCCTCTCAGCCGCTCCGGGGTCTCCTAGGGCCGCTGCCTTCTGCGTCGGACGAGTCCAGCCGCTGCCGCCCGTTCCCAGCCTGCCGAGGACCGCGCGCCATCTGCTGCCAGCTTCCCGGACCAGCCCCAAGGACGCGCCTGCTTGTTGGAATTTATTTAACAATTAAACAATATTAATTATAATACACATCCTATGTGGCGGAAAATTATAATTAGATCTAATATATTAAAACTAATTTTAATATATTTAACAACCTAAGGCATTAAAATTTATTAAGTAATTATAAACAATTTATAATTCACAAGCTCAATCAAATAATAATAAATTATATAACATTTATATAATTATTTAATTGAGAAAGACTTACGTAAATAGTTGTAAACAACTATGACGTTGCTAGCTAACTCCGGAATGCCACGTCACGCCCAAATCCCGAGAAAAGGCTCGTCGGAATGCTCAGCAGCGTCCTCGCCGGAATGGAAGCTGTCGCCGGATTGCACAGCCCCTGGAAGCCTCGCCGGACTGGGATTTCTCGCCTGACAGGGAGCCTGCCGGAATGGGTGACCTCGCCGGACTGGGAACCTCGCCGGACTGGAGTCTGTCGCCGCACAGGGACCTGCCTGACAGGGACCTCGCCGGATTGGGAGCCTCGCCGGACTGGGACTTCTCGCCGGACTGGAGATCACTGGGACCCCTCGCCTGATGACCTCGCCGGATTGCCCTCGTCGGAATGCCCTCGCCGGATTGCCCTCGCCGGATTCGATCTCCTCGCCTGACAGACAGACTCGCCGGATAGGATCTGCCTCGCCGGATTGCCTCTGCCTCGCCGGATTGGATCCGCCTGACTGGTAGCCCTCGCCGGATTGGATCTGGGTCGCCGGAATGGACTCCTGGGAGCTGGGAGGTCGCCGGAATGCACCAAAAAACGACCTAGGGTGTTTTGTGATGGCTAAAACCTTTTTAAAACAATTTTTAAAATTCCAAAACAGTTTTCTAAATTATTCAAACACCACAAGTGATGAATCAACAATATTACACAAGAAAAATATTGAGATCAAGAGTGTGGGCTCTTAAGAACAATTAGGAATCAAAGATGAAAAAGGGGGAAAACAATTTTCTCTCTTTTGTTTAGGGTTTTGGCCGAGAATTGCACAAGGGGAAAGGGAGAGAGAGTTGCCGAAAATCACTTAGGGTTAGGCTTAGGTGATTAGGGTTTTCTTAGCTTATTTATACAGGTTATAAATGGGCTTAAGCTGGGTCAAACCCATGACCCTATTCACTTAAGGAATCCGGCCAAAACATTCTCTCCTTACTCGTCCATGTCTTTGATTTTTGTTCCTAAATTTATTTGATTTAATTTCTAAAATTAATTTAGAACTCTCATTATTATTTAATGACACTTCATTAAATATATTTCGTAGTTATCGAATAAGTACGAATTGAGAAATAATTTGTTTTCTTCTTTTAACATATTTAATCACTCGAGAATGTCATCATCAATATGATGTTATCTTGTGATTCAATAAACAAAATAAATAACTATTTATTTATCGAGTTTCAAGAAAACAACTTTCCCAATATAAATCACTATTTATATTTAATGAGTAAATCAACTTTTCAAGTTCTTTTAATCTCTTCCAAGTGTCTATCATTGAGACCTCATGGACCCACATGAACGAAGCTTTAGAATAAAGTACGGACACAAAAGTTCACAAACTTTTTCCGACTTTTAATTCTTAATATTGATCGATTCCACTAAAGGACCAATATTGATAATCTCTCTGTTCATGTGCGTATCTTTTATGTTTGATATGAAGAAACAATTTCTCATACGATCCACGGAGTATATTACGATGTTACCCTTCATGTGTATCAGTAACTGAGAGGAATGTAAAATTACTGTTTTACCCCTCGAGTTATTGTTTCACTAACTCCTTTGTTATTTGTGAATGAGAAAAACATAGAGTGAGATGTCTGTACATGTCACATGTTTTAATCAAAGAATGAACTCATTCAATGATACCTGGCCAGGTTTATTCATTCACACTCTCATAACAAAGCATAGTGTGATACTAATGCATTTGCATTGTTGTTACATGAATTCCATATCTGTCAATCATGTAACCCAACATTGCATCCTTGTGACACCAACAGTCGGGTCAGATGCAACTAAAATTTAGTCATTGCCCATTGACGAATCAAATGTCACAAAGTGCAATGTCAATTACATATTCACTTCAGGATTAAGGTAAGTATCATAATACTCCTTTAGTTGTGAACTTGAAGTTTCGAGTGTGTAAACAGTTTTGTCTCGAGCTTCTAAGTGTCACTGGTCTTGTTCAGTATCTTCTATAAAGTACTCAGTATGAATCATAGAGTCACAACTCTCTATATTACAAGATGAGATATCATGATTCATGCTAACAATCAATAATAAGATACGATTGCTCTATCGATCTTTAGATTGCGAACAAATGGTTTCAAACTTGTCATAAGGGATTATCTTGTCAAGTCTGTACTTAACACCCTTTTCGTTGATGACAGTTTCAGAGCATAGCTTAAACATAACTAAACACAGTCTTATAAAGAATGAACATTTATTAATATCAATGTTTCAACAAAATATAAATACATAAAGTATCTTAATGTCTAATATCTCCTTTGTGGGCACCAATCCCAACAAACTCCCACTTGACTCAAAGGAGATGCGAATGGTCCTTCAGTCCCAATCCTTCTAGGTGTCCCTCGAAGACTTTACTCGTTAAAGGCTTCGTGAAGGGATCAGCAAGGTTGTCTAACGTTGAGATCTTCATGACTTCTGCATCCCCTCTGTGAACGATGTCTCGAACGAGGTGATACTTGCGTTCTATGTGTTTAGAGCGCTTGTGACTTCTTGGCTCCTTACAATTAGCGACAGCCCCACTGTTATCACAATAAAGTGTAATAGGCTCGCTTGCACTTGGAACAACTTCCAAGTATATAAGGAATTTTCTTAGCCACACAGCCTCCTTTGCAGCTTCACAAGCTGCCACATACTCGGCTTCCATGGTCAAGTCAGCAACACAAGATTGCTTGATACTCCTCCAAACCACGGATCCACCATTCAGGGTGAACACAGACCCTGATGTGGACTTCCTGGAATCCTTGTCCGCCTGAAAATCTGAGTCGGTGTAACCCGTCATATTTAGGTCACCACCTGAATATGCAAGCATGTAGTTTCTCGTTCTCCGAAGATACTTGAGAACATGCTTGACAGCAACCCAGTGCTCGGGTCCAGGGTTCGACTGGAATCTGCTCACTACGCCTACTGCATAGCATATGTCTGGTCTCGTGCAAAGCATAGCATACATGAGACTTCCTACAGCTGAAGCGTAAGGAATGTGTCTCATGTCCTCAACTTCTTGAGGTGTCTTGGGAGACTGCTCGTTTGAGAGATGCACTCCATGTCTGAAAGGTAGCTGTCCTTTCTTGGAGTCTTGCATACTGAAGCGATCCATGATCTTATCAATATAAGATGCCTGGGAGAGTGCTAGCTTATGGTTCTTTCGATCTCTAAATATCTGAATACCTAGAATGTAAGCTGCCTCTCCTAGATCCTTCATCTCAAACTGCTTTGATAGCCAGACTTTAACCTCTGACAACTTTCCTACATCATTCCCAATGAGTAGTATGTCGTCAACATAAAGAACTAAGAAAACCACTTTGCCATCGTTTATCATCTTATAAACGCATGGCTCATCTACAGACTGATCAAAGCCGTAGCTCTTTACAGTCTCGTCGAATCTAATATTCCACGACCTAGATGCTTGCTTGAGTCCATAAATGGACTTGAGCAATTCACAAACCTTGCCCTGTTGGCCTTTCTCCATGAACCCGTCTGGTTGAGCCATATATATGCGCTCATCAAGATTGCCATTCAGAAATGCAGTCTTGACATCCATTTGCCAGATTTCATAATCTAGGGCTGCGGCAATGGATAAGAGAGTTCGGATGGATTTTAGCATTGCGACTGGCGAGAAGGTATCCTCATAGTCGATACCTTCTTTCTGTGTGTACCCCTTCGCCACAAGTCGTGCTTTAAATGTCTCGACATTTCCATCCGGTCCTCTCTTCTTCTTATAGATCCATTTACAGCCTACAGGCTTGATGCCTTCAGGCAGATCTACAAGCTTCCAGACCTCGTTGACATACATCGAATGCATTTCAACGTTCATGGCTTCTTGCCATAGGTTTGCCTCGGAACTCTGCATTGCGTGGGAAAATGATACGGGATCATCTTCTTCATTGTTTGCAACTGCAGTAAAAGATTCTCCGATACCTATGTATCGAACAGGTTGTCTCACAACTCTGTTGCTACGACGAAGCGCAGGAGTCTCTGATTCCGAGCTTGGTTCTCCCACTGTTGGAATAGGACCCGTCCTATCTTGTGAAGTACTAGTTGCTTCACCCAACAGTTCCTTTAGCACAAGTCTGCTTCTCGGTACCGTATTCTTCATATAATCTGCTTCCAGAAACCTAGCGTTCGTGCTAACGAACGTTTTCTGGTCAGCAGCATTATAGAAGATGTACCCTTTTGTTTCTTTTGAATATCCCACGAACAGGCATACTTCTGAACGACTAGCCAACTTGCTAGTCTTTTGTCTCAGCACATGTGCTGGACAACCCCAGATGCGAGTATGGTGTAAAACAGATTTTCTACCACTCCATCTTTCATAAGGTGTGCCAGGTACCGTTTTAGATGGAACCTGGTTCAGAATGTAAGCTGCTGTTTCAAGGGCATATCCCCAGAACGAATTAGGAAGCGATGAGTAACTCATCATCGATCTCACCATATCTAGCAAAGTTCGATTCCTTCTCTCTGACACACCGTTTTGCTGCGGAGTGCCAGGTGCTGTAAGCTGAGAATGAATGCCTTCTTCTCTAAGAAAGTCTTCGAACTCTCCAGACAAGTACTCTCCCCCTCGATCTGATCGAAGGGTTTTGATCTGTTTCTCCGTTTGCTTTTCAACTAAAGCCTTATACTGTTTGAACATTTCAAAAGTATCTGACTTATGTCGCATAAGGTAGATTTGACCAAATCTAGAGTAGTCATCAGTGAAGGTTACAAAATATTCGTAACCTCCTCTTGCCTGGATGTTAATTGGACCACATACATCACTATGTATCAGTTCCAATACTTGCGTGGCCCTAAGACCCTTTGTTGAGAAAGGTCTCTTGGTCATCTTGCCTTCAAGACAGGATTCACATGTGGGAAGGCTTCCCACGTGTAGAGATTTCAAAGGACCATCCTTTGTTAGTCTCTTGATCCTATCTAGGCCTATATGTCCAAGACGCAGGTGCCATAGATATGTGTCGTCAGTTTCATCAGTATGAAACGTCTTACGCTTCCTAAGTGAATCACCATTCACTTCGGTGTCCAAGATTGTCGGCTCAGCAGGATATAAGTAATATATTGAATCCACACGTTGAGCTTTAGTAATAAAACAATCATCAATAAAAATTTCAATACCATTATTGATCTTAAAATTGAAACCTTGTTCTTCTAAACGACCAAATGAAATCAAATTCTTGCAAAAATCCGGAACATAGTAAACATTATTCAATAATAAAGTTTCATTTCCAAACTTGAGCTTCATGGTCCCGACAGATCTTGCTCCGACCTTCGTTCCATCACCCCAGTTGAATCCGAACTCTCCGTCACCTAAGCTCCTGGTTTTCCTAAAACCATTCAAATTACACACAACGTGGTCAGACGCCCCGCAATCAAGAATCCAGGGCGATGCCTTGTTTGTAGTATAACAAGCTTGAGTAACAAAGATCTTACCTTTCCCCTTGACACTCTTGAGGTAGGTAGGGCAGTTCCTACGCCAGTGGCCAGCCTCTCCGCAATGGTGACATTTGTGCTCAGACTTGTCCACCTTTGCGATGCCTTTGCCCTTAGCATCCACAACCTTCTTGTAAGGCTTCTTGGAACCCGCTCGGTTGGCGTTTTTGGGCCTCTTCATCATTCTCTTAGAACCAGAGGTCGAGGCTCTGTGTTCAGCAACATTGAGCTCTCCCGACTTCTTCTTGTTCTTAGGGAGAAGTCCCTCGGCAGTCTGCAACTCCTTCATAAGCTCAGTCACAGTGTAATTGAGCTTGTTCATGGAGTAGTTCAGACGGAAGCTATCAAAAGATTCCGTAAGAGTCTCCAAGATCATGTCAATCTTGGTTTCTCCGTCAATCTCCGAACCAAGAATTTCCATATCGTTCAGGTGACCCATGATCAATAGCATGTGTTCCCGTACGGAAGCTCCTTGCTTCATCCTACAGTTCATGAAACTGCGGATAGCTTGCTGCCTCGCCTGACGCCCATGACATCCAAACATCTCATGGAGATTGAAGAGGATTTCATATGCAGTGGCGATGTCTCTATGAGATTGTTGCAACACATTGCTCATCGATGCTAAAATGTAGCAACGAGCAATCTCATCAGATCTCATCCACGCATCGAAGGCGTCCTTGTCTTCCTTGCTCGAGTCAGCACTCGGTTCAGGAGGACATGGGGCCGTGAGAACGTACTTGTGCTTTTCCACCGTCAGTACGATGTCGAGGTTACGTTTCCAGTCAACGTAATTCTCACCCTCGAGTTTATTCGAACTTAAAATCGTTTGTAGTGGGTTAAAAGACATTTTGCTGAAAACATTGATAAAATAAATGACTTTAGTATGTGCTATATTTTCGAATTATATGCATGCATGAACAATCCTAATATGGTGAGGAAAGCGTTAAAATAATTCATGGTATTGTGAACAACAATAGTTAATTACTTTTCCTATGGGGAAACCGTAATTAACTTCCTTTCACAGTCGTGACACATCACTATTTAGTTCGAACCATCCAAGAAGTCACAACTTCTAGTTCTTACTAATTACCATAAATTTTGGTCACTTATTTTTAATGCAGAGCCTCTATGTGAGGATTACTTTAAAACATAAGTCTAAGTGTATAACCGACACGTGGGCCCTCAATCAAGTTGCCTTGAAGAAGGTTCACCTATGTGGAGACCCCGTTTCAAAACTTCTCTTTTAGGCTTAGTTCTTTAACAATGAGATTAATTAAATACTTCCGAAGTACTCCCATTGAAGGGAGGGCCACTATGTGTGACTCTTAGTTCATCACATATTTAATTAATTTCATTCGTGTCGGGGACCTTGGGTTGCTTCAACGACAAACAACCCTCACACTTAGTTTTTGCAAATGAATCATATTCATTTATAACAGTTTATAATTATTTCATAACTTTTATTAATTATAAACTACATGAACAATTTCATTTTCAATGATGTTGGCGTTCTATCCTATGTGACATGTGAGTGCTCTATGCAATGAGATCAATAAATTTAAATATCAAATATGAAAAATTATTTAACTTATCAATAGGCCCATTTCTATTATACAACTCTTGTAAATAAATGAAATAAAACATTTTAAATTTCATCTTCTAATGATGCGTCATCGGATGTCTCGGGTTAGCCCCCACACGTTCTCCAACGTGCGGCGAATCCCGAGGTGCTGCCTTCTTGCTCCTTCGTCGTCGAATTACAATAAAAAATTACAATTTTACATGTCCTCTCAAATTGAGGCTCACAATTTTAAATAAATTAAAATCCGGGACGATAACCGGAATAAAAACATCCTAGGGCCATATTGAATAAGGATCCATTCATTCACAAGCGCACACACAAAAACATTCATAATGTATTCATACAAAAACGCCAACACCAACTAGTGAAACAAATTTCCAAACTAGTCATTAAATCTAAATTTTAATGCCTTTTACTAGCTCTGATACCATTTGTTGGAATTTATTTAACAATTAAACAATATTAATTATAATACACATCCTATGTGGCGGAAAATTATAATTAGATCTAATATATTAAAACTAATTTTAATATATTTAACAACCTAAGGCATTAAAATTTATTAAGTAATTATAAACAATTTATAATTCACAAGCTCAATCAAATAATAATAAATTATATAACATTTATATAATTATTTAATTGAGAAAGACTTACGTAAATAGTTGTAAACAACTATGACGTTGCTAGCTAACTCCGGAATGCCACGTCACGCCCAAATCCCGAGAAAAGGCTCGTCGGAATGCTCAGCAGCGTCCTCGCCGGAATGGAAGCTGTCGCCGGATTGCACAGCCCCTGGAAGCCTCGCCGGACTGGGATTTCTCGCCTGACAGGGAGCCTGCCGGAATGGGTGACCTCGCCGGACTGGGAACCTCGCCGGACTGGAGTCTGTCGCCGCACAGGGACCTGCCTGACAGGGACCTCGCCGGATTGGGAGCCTCGCCGGACTGGGACTTCTCGCCGGACTGGAGATCACTGGGACACCTCGCCTGATGACCTCGCCGGATTGCCCTCGTCGGAATGCCCTCGCCGGATTGCCCTCGCCGGATTCGATCTCCTCGCCTGACAGACAGACTCGCCGGATAGGATCTGCCTCGCCGGATTGCCTCTGCCTCGCCGGATTGGATCCGCCTGACTGGTAGCCCTCGCCGGATTGGATCTGGGTCGCCGGAATGGACTCCTGGGAGCTGGGAGGTCGCCGGAATGCACCAAAAAACGACCTAGGGTGTTTTGTGATGGCTAAAACCTTTTTAAAACAATTTTTAAAATTCCAAAACAGTTTTCTAAATTATTCAAACACCACAAGTGATGAATCAACAATATTACACAAGGAAAATATTGAGATCAAGAGTGTGGGCTCTTAAGAACAATTAGGAATCAAAGATGAAAAGGGGGAAAACAATTTTCTCTCTTTTGTTTAGGGTTTTGGCCGAGAATTGCACAAGGGGAAAGGGAGAGAGAGTTGCCGAAAATCACTTAGGGTTAGGCTTAGGTGATTAGGGTTTTCTTAGCTTATTTATACATGTTATAAATGGGCTTAAGCTGGGTCAAACCCATGACCCTATTCACTTAAGGAATCCGGCCAAAACACTCTCTCCTTACTCGTCCATGTCTTTGATTTTTGTTCCTAAATTTATTTGATTTAATTTCTAAAATTAATTTAGAACTCTCATTATTATTTAATGACACTTCATTAAATATATTTCGTAGTTATCGAATAAGTACGAATTGAGAAATAATTTGTTTTCTTCTTTTAACATATTTAATCACTCGAGAATGTCATCATCAATATGATGTTATCTTGTGATTCAATAAACAAAATAAATAACTATTTATTTATCGAGTTTCAAGAAAACAACTTTCCCAATATAAATCACTATTTATATTTAATGAGTAAATCAACTTTTCAAGTTCTTTTAATCTCTTCCAAGTGTCTATCATTGAGACCTCATGGACCCACATGAACGAAGCTTTAGAATAAAGTACGGACACAAAAGTTCACAAACTTTTTCCGACTTTTAATTCTTAATATTGATCGATTCCACTAAAGGACCAATATTGATAATCTCTCTGTTCATGTGCGTATCTTTTATGTTTGATATGAAGAAACAATTTCTCATACGATCCACGGAGTATATTACGATGTTACCCTTCATGTGTATCAGTAACTGAGAGGAATGTAAAATTACTGTTTTACCCCTCGAGTTATTGTTTCACTAACTCCTTTGTTATTTGTGAATGAGAAAAACATAGAGTGAGATGTCTGTACATGTCACATGTTTTAATCAAAGAATGAACTCATTCAATGAATACCTGGCCAGGTTTATTCATTCACACTCTCATAACAAAGCATAGTGTGATACTAATGCATTTGCATTGTTGTTACATGAATTCCATATCTGTCAATCATGTAACCCAACATTGCATCCTTGTGACACCAACAGTCGGGTCAGATGCAACTAAAATTTAGTCATTGCCCATTGACGAATCAAATGTCACAAAGTGCAATGTCAATTACATATTCACTTCAGGATTAAGGTAAGTATCATAATACTCCTTTAGTTGTGAACTTGAAGTTTCGAGTGTGTAAACAGTTTTGTCTCGAGCTTCTAAGTGTCACTGGTCTTGTTCAGTATCTTCTATAAAGTACTCAGTATGAATCATAGAGTCACAACTCTCTATATTACAAGATGAGATATCATGATTCATGCTAACAATCAATAATAAGATACGATTGCTCTATCGATCTTTAGATTGCGAACAAATGGTTTCAAACTTGTCATAAGGGATTATCTTGTCAAGTCTGTACTTAACACCCTTTTCGTTGATGACAGTTTCAGAGCATAGCTTAAACATAACTAAACACAGTCTTATAAAGAATGAACATTTATTAATATCAATGTTTCAACAAAATATAAATACATAAAGTATCTTAATGTCTAATATCTCCTTTGTGGGCACCAATCCCAACAAACTCCCACTTGACTCAAAGGAGATGCGAATGGTCCTTCAGTCCCAATCCTTCTAGGTGTCCCTCGAAGACTTTACTCGTTAAAGGCTTCGTGAAGGGATCAGCAAGGTTGTCTAACGTTGAGATCTTCATGACTTCTGCATCCCCTCTGTGAACGATGTCTCGAACGAGGTGATACTTGCGTTCTATGTGTTTAGAGCGCTTGTGACTTCTTGGCTCCTTACAATTAGCGACAGCCCCACTGTTATCACAATAAAGTGTAATAGGCTCGCTTGCACTTGGAACAACTTCCAAGTATATAAGGAATTTTCTTAGCCACACAGCCTCCTTTGCAGCTTCACAAGCTGCCACATACTCGGCTTCCATGGTCAAGTCAGCAACACAAGATTGCTTGATACTCCTCCAAACCACGGATCCACCATTCAGGGTGAACACAGACCCTGATGTGGACTTCCTGGAATCCTTGTCCGCCTGAAAATCTGAGTCGGTGTAACCCGTCATATTTAGGTCACCACCTGAATATGCAAGCATGTAGTTTCTCGTTCTCCGAAGATACTTGAGAACATGCTTGACAGCAACCCAGTGCTCGGGTCCAGGGTTCGACTGGAATCTGCTCACTACGCCTACTGCATAGCATATGTCTGGTCTCGTGCAAAGCATAGCATACATGAGACTTCCTACAGCTGAAGCGTAAGGAATGTGTCTCATGTCCTCAACTTCTTGAGGTGTCTTGGGAGACTGCTCGTTTGAGAGATGCACTCCATGTCTGAAAGGTAGCTGTCCTTTCTTGGAGTCTTGCATACTGAAGCGATCCATGATCTTATCAATATAAGATGCCTGGGAGAGTGCTAGCTTATGGTTCTTTCGATCTCTAAATATCTGAATACCTAGAATGTAAGCTGCCTCTCCTAGATCCTTCATCTCAAACTGCTTTGATAGCCAGACTTTAACCTCTGACAACTTTCCTACATCATTCCCAATGAGTAGTATGTCGTCAACATAAAGAACTAAGAAAACCACTTTGCCATCGTTTATCATCTTATAAACGCATGGCTCATCTACAGACTGATCAAAGCCGTAGCTCTTTACAGTCTCGTCGAATCTAATATTCCACGACCTAGATGCTTGCTTGAGTCCATAAATGGACTTGAGCAATTCACAAACCTTGCCCTGTTGGCCTTTCTCCATGAACCCGTCTGGTTGAGCCATATATATGCGCTCATCAAGATTGCCATTCAGAAATGCAGTCTTGACATCCATTTGCCAGATTTCATAATCTAGGGCTGCGGCAATGGATAAGAGAGTTCGGATGGATTTTAGCATTGCGACTGGCGAGAAGGTATCCTCATAGTCGATACCTTCTTTCTGTGTGTACCCCTTCGCCACAAGTCGTGCTTTAAATGTCTCGACATTTCCATCCGGTCCTCTCTTCTTCTTATAGATCCATTTACAGCCTACAGGCTTGATGCCTTCAGGCAGATCTACAAGCTTCCAGACCTCGTTGACATACATCGAATGCATTTCAACGTTCATGGCTTCTTGCCATAGGTTTGCCTCGGAACTCTGCATTGCGTGGGAAAATGATACGGGATCATCTTCTTCATTGTTTGCAACTGCAGTAAAAGATTCTCCGATACCTATGTATCGAACAGGTTGTCTCACAACTCTGTTGCTACGACGAAGCGCAGGAGTCTCTGATTCCGAGCTTGGTTCTCCCACTGTTGGAATAGGACCCGTCCTATCTTGTGAAGTACTAGTTGCTTCACCCAACAGTTCCTTTAGCACAAGTCTGCTTCTCGGTACCGTATTCTTCATATAATCTGCTTCCAGAAACCTAGCGTTCGTGCTAACGAACGTTTTCTGGTCAGCAGCATTATAGAAGATGTACCCTTTTGTTTCTTTTGAATATCCCACGAACAGGCATACTTCTGAACGACTAGCCAACTTGCTAGTCTTTTGTCTCAGCACATGTGCTGGACAACCCCAGATGCGAGTATGGTGTAAAACAGATTTTCTACCACTCCATCTTTCATAAGGTGTGCCAGGTACCGTTTTAGATGGAACCTGGTTCAGAATGTAAGCTGCTGTTTCAAGGGCATATCCCCAGAACGAATTAGGAAGCGATGAGTAACTCATCATCGATCTCACCATATCTAGCAAAGTTCGATTCCTTCTCTCTGACACACCGTTTTGCTGCGGAGTGCCAGGTGCTGTAAGCTGAGAATGAATGCCTTCTTCTCTAAGAAAGTCTTCGAACTCTCCAGACAAGTACTCTCCCCCTCGATCTGATCGAAGGGTTTTGATCTGTTTCTCCGTTTGCTTTTCAACTAAAGCCTTATACTGTTTGAACATTTCAAAAGTATCTGACTTATGTCGCATAAGGTAGATTTGACCAAATCTAGAGTAGTCATCAGTGAAGGTTACAAAATATTCGTAACCTCCTCTTGCCTGGATGTTAATTGGACCACATACATCACTATGTATCAGTTCCAATACTTGCGTGGCCCTAAGACCCTTTGTTGAGAAAGGTCTCTTGGTCATCTTGCCTTCAAGACAGGATTCACATGTGGGAAGGCTTCCCACGTGTAGAGATTTCAAAGGACCATCCTTTGTTAGTCTCTTGATCCTATCTAGGCCTATATGTCCAAGACGCAGGTGCCATAGATATGTGTCGTCAGTTTCATCAGTATGAAACGTCTTACGCTTCCTAAGTGAATCACCATTCACTTCGGTGTCCAAGATTGTCGGCTCAGCAGGATATAAGTAATATATTGAATCCACACGTTGAGCTTTAGTAATAAAACAATCATCAATAAAAATTTCAATACCATTATTGATCTTAAAATTGAAACCTTGTTCTTCTAAACGACCAAATGAAATCAAATTCTTGCAAAAATCCGGAACATAGTAAACATTATTCAATAATAAAGTTTCATTTCCAAACTTGAGCTTCATGGTCCCGACAGATCTTGCTCCGACCTTCGTTCCATCACCCCAGTTGAATCCGAACTCTCCGTCACCTAAGCTCCTGGTTTTCCTAAAACCATTCAAATTACACACAACGTGGTCAGACGCCCCGCAATCAAGAATCCAGGGCGATGCCTTGTTTGTAGTATAACAAGCTTGAGTAACAAAGATCTTACCTTTCCCCTTGACACTCTTGAGGTAGGTAGGGCAGTTCCTACGCCAGTGGCCAGCCTCTCCGCAATGGTGACATTTGTGCTCAGACTTGTCCACCTTTGCGATGCCTTTGCCCTTAGCATCCACAACCTTCTTGTAAGGCTTCTTGGAACCCGCTCGGTTGGCGTTTTTGGGCCTCTTCATCATTCTCTTAGAACCAGAGGTCGAGGCTCTGTGTTCAGCAACATTGAGCTCTCCCGACTTCTTCTTGTTCTTAGGGAGAAGTCCCTCGGCAGTCTGCAACTCCTTCATAAGCTCAGTCACAGTGTAATTGAGCTTGTTCATGGAGTAGTTCAGACGGAAGCTATCAAAAGATTCCGTAAGAGTCTCCAAGATCATGTCAATCTTGGTTTCTCCGTCAATCTCCGAACCAAGAATTTCCATATCGTTCAGGTGACCCATGATCAATAGCATGTGTTCCCGTACGGAAGCTCCTTGCTTCATCCTACAGTTCATGAAACTGCGGATAGCTTGCTGCCTCGCCTGACGCCCATGACATCCAAACATCTCATGGAGATTGAAGAGGATTTCATATGCAGTGGCGATGTCTCTATGAGATTGTTGCAACACATTGCTCATCGATGCTAAAATGTAGCAACGAGCAATCTCATCAGATCTCATCCACGCATCGAAGGCGTCCTTGTCTTCCTTGCTCGAGTCAGCACTCGGTTCAGGAGGACATGGGGCCGTGAGAACGTACTTGTGCTTTTCCACCGTCAGTACGATGTCGAGGTTACGTTTCCAGTCAACGTAATTCTCACCCTCGAGTTTATTCGAACTTAAAATCGTTTGTAGTGGGTTAAAAGACATTTTGCTGAAAACATTGATAAAATAAATGACTTTAGTATGTGCTATATTTTCGAATTATATGCATGCATGAACAATCCTAATATGGTGAGGAAAGCGTTAAAATAATTCATGGTATTGTGAACAACAATAGTTAATTACTTTTCCTATGGGGAAACCGTAATTAACTTCCTTTCACAGTCGTGACACATCACTATTTAGTTCGAACCATCCAAGAAGTCACAACTTCTAGTTCTTACTAATTACCATAAATTTTGGTCACTTATTTTTAATGCAGAGCCTCTATGTGAGGATTACTTTAAAACATAAGTCTAAGTGTATAACCGACACGTGGGCCCTCAATCAAGTTGCCTTGAAGAAGGTTCACCTATGTGGAGACCCCGTTTCAAAACTTCTCTTTTAGGCTTAGTTCTTTAACAATGAGATTAATTAAATACTTCCGAAGTACTCCCATTGAAGGGAGGGCCACTATGTGTGACTCTTAGTTCATCACATATTTAATTAATTTCATTCGTGTCGGGGACCTTGGGTTGCTTCAACGACAAACAACCCTCACACTTAGTTTTTGCAAATGAATCATATTCATTTATAACAGTTTATAATTATTTCATAACTTTTATTAATTATAAACTACATGAACAATTTCATTTTCAATGATGTTGGCGTTCTATCCTATGTGACATGTGAGTGCTCTATGCAATGAGATCAATAAATTTAAATATCAAATATGAAAAATTATTTAACTTATCAATAGGCCCATTTCTATTATACAACTCTTGTAAATAAATGAAATAAAACATTTTAAATTTCATCTTCTAATGATGCGTCATCGGATGTCTCGGGTTAGCCCCCACACGTTCTCCAACGTGCGGCGAATCCCGAGGTGCTGCCTTCTTGCTCCTTCGTCGTCGAATTACAATAAAAAATTACAATTTTACATGTCCTCTCAAATTGAGGCTCACAATTTTAAATAAATTAAAATCCGGGACGATAACCGGAATAAAAACATCCTAGGGCCATATTGAATAAGGATCCATTCATTCACAAGCGCACACACAAAAACATTCATAATGTATTCATACAAAAACGCCAACACCAACTAGTGAAACAAATTTCCAAACTAGTCATTAAATCTAAATTTTAATGCCTTTTACTAGCTCTGATACCATTTGTTGGAATTTATTTAACAATTAAACAATATTAATTATAATACACATCCTATGTGGCGGAAAATTATAATTAGATCTAATATATTAAAACTAATTTTAATATATTTAACAACCTAAGGCATTAAAATTTATTAAGTAATTATAAACAATTTATAATTCACAAGCTCAATCAAATAATAATAAATTATATAACATTTATATAATTATTTAATTGAGAAAGACTTACGTAAATAGTTGTAAACAACTATGACGTTGCTAGCTAACTCCGGAATGCCACGTCACGCCCAAATCCCGAGAAAAGGCTCGTCGGAATGCTCAGCAGCGTCCTCGCCGGAATGGAAGCTGTCGCCGGATTGCACAGCCCCTGGAAGCCTCGCCGGACTGGGATTTCTCGCCTGACAGGGAGCCTGCCGGAATGGGTGACCTCGCCGGACTGGGAACCTCGCCGGACTGGAGTCTGTCGCCGCACAGGGACCTGCCTGACAGGGACCTCGCCGGATTGGGAGCCTCGCCGGACTGGGACTTCTCGCCGGACTGGAGATCACTGGGACACCTCGCCTGATGACCTCGCCGGATTGCCCTCGTCGGAATGCCCTCGCCGGATTGCCCTCGCCGGATTCGATCTCCTCGCCTGACAGACAGACTCGCCGGATAGGATCTGCCTCGCCGGATTGCCTCTGCCTCGCCGGATTGGATCCGCCTGACTGGTAGCCCTCGCCGGATTGGATCTGGGTCGCCGGAATGGACTCCTGGGAGCTGGGAGGTCGCCGGAATGCACCAAAAAACGACCTAGGGTGTTTTGTGATGGCTAAAACCTTTTTAAAACAATTTTTAAAATTCCAAAACAGTTTTCTAAATTATTCAAACACCACAAGTGATGAATCAACAATATTACACAAGGAAAATATTGAGATCAAGAGTGTGGGCTCTTAAGAACAATTAGGAATCAAAGATGAAAAGGGGGAAAACAATTTTCTCTCTTTTGTTTAGGGTTTTGGCCGAGAATTGCACAAGGGGAAAGGGAGAGAGAGTTGCCGAAAATCACTTAGGGTTAGGCTTAGGTGATTAGGGTTTTCTTAGCTTATTTATACATGTTATAAATGGGCTTAAGCTGGGTCAAACCCATGACCCTATTCACTTAAGGAATCCGGCCAAAACACTCTCTCCTTACTCGTCCATGTCTTTGATTTTTGTTCCTAAATTTATTTGATTTAATTTCTAAAATTAATTTAGAACTCTCATTATTATTTAATGACACTTCATTAAATATATTTCGTAGTTATCGAATAAGTACGAATTGAGAAATAATTTGTTTTCTTCTTTTAACATATTTAATCACTCGAGAATGTCATCATCAATATGATGTTATCTTGTGATTCAATAAACAAAATAAATAACTATTTATTTATCGAGTTTCAAGAAAACAACTTTCCCAATATAAATCACTATTTATATTTAATGAGTAAATCAACTTTTCAAGTTCTTTTAATCTCTTCCAAGTGTCTATCATTGAGACCTCATGGACCCACATGAACGAAGCTTTAGAATAAAGTACGGACACAAAAGTTCACAAACTTTTTCCGACTTTTAATTCTTAATATTGATCGATTCCACTAAAGGACCAATATTGATAATCTCTCTGTTCATGTGCGTATCTTTTATGTTTGATATGAAGAAACAATTTCTCATACGATCCACGGAGTATATTACGATGTTACCCTTCATGTGTATCAGTAACTGAGAGGAATGTAAAATTACTGTTTTACCCCTCGAGTTATTGTTTCACTAACTCCTTTGTTATTTGTGAATGAGAAAAACATAGAGTGAGATGTCTGTACATGTCACATGTTTTAATCAAAGAATGAACTCATTCAATGAATACCTGGCCAGGTTTATTCATTCACACTCTCATAACAAAGCATAGTGTGATACTAATGCATTTGCATTGTTGTTACATGAATTCCATATCTGTCAATCATGTAACCCAACATTGCATCCTTGTGACACCAACAGTCGGGTCAGATGCAACTAAAATTTAGTCATTGCCCATTGACGAATCAAATGTCACAAAGTGCAATGTCAATTACATATTCACTTCAGGATTAAGGTAAGTATCATAATACTCCTTTAGTTGTGAACTTGAAGTTTCGAGTGTGTAAACAGTTTTGTCTCGAGCTTCTAAGTGTCACTGGTCTTGTTCAGTATCTTCTATAAAGTACTCAGTATGAATCATAGAGTCACAACTCTCTATATCACAAGATGAGATATCATGATTCATGCTAACAATCAATAATAAGATACGATTGCTCTATCGATCTTTAGATTGCGAACAAATGGTTTCAAACTTGTCATAAGGGGTTATCTTGTCAAGTCTGTACTTAACACCCTTTTCGTTGATGACAGTTTCAGAGCATAGCTTAAACATAACTAAACACAGTCTTATAAAGAATGAACATTTATTAATATCAATGTTTCAACAAAATATAAATACATAAAGTATCTTAATGTCTAATATCTCCTTTGTGGGCACCAATCCCAACACTGCTTGCCGCCTTCGCTGCCCGTGTTGACGAGCCGAGGAAGTCTCTTGCAAACCCGGAATTGGAGAAGCTTGAAGATTCTCGCATCGAACTCATTTTCAATTCCTCGACTGAGTTATTTATAACTCGACGATGTAAGTTTCGATAATCTTAAATACTCTTAATTAATATAATTGTTATGATTGTTTGGAGTGTTTGATTTTATTGAAATAACATGTTTAGAATTAAATTGTTAATTAACATGCTTATGATTTTAATGCCAATAGGTTGTTAGATATTAAATAGTTTAATATGATAGATCGTTTTTATTATTAATTCCGCACGTAATTAATTATGTTTAATAATAATTTACTTAAATCGTTAAGTAATTTCCAACAAATGGTATCAGAGCTATAATTGGCATTAAAATCTAAGTTGTAACTAGTTTTAAAATTTGTTTTAGCTAGTTGATTGTTGGCGTTTTTTGGATATGATTGTTTATTGCATTATGAATGTTATAAATTATGATTGGTTGTTTATGGATGGAACCTTATTGATATGGCCTTAGGATTTTGTTTCCGGTTACGTCCAGGTTTATTTTATTTTTCTTTTAAATTGTGAGCCTCAATTTTCGAGGACGTTTAAGTTGTAAAATATAAAATTGTTGTAATCCGGCGACATAAAGACGAGGGACGAAGGAGACTCGGTGTTGGCCGCACGTTATTGAATGTGTGAGAGCTAAACCGAGAGACTCAATTTGGCCGCACGTTATTGAACGTGTGAGTGCTAATTGAGTGGGAGGAAATCGGAGTTGGCCGCACAATGTAAACGTGTGGGTGCTAATCCGATCGACTGAATGACGCGTCATCAAGCACCTCGACCGGAAATAATAGAAAATTAAATAGGATTTAATAGTCTATGTAATTATTTTATGGGTTGTATTTAGAAATAGGGCATTCAATGAGTTAAATTAGTTATGCTTTATTTAATTTAATCTCATTGCATAGCACGTCACACGTCATATAGGATAGAACGCCAACATTAAAATTAACATGAATTTTTCATATAGTTTATATTTAAATAATGAGTTATAAATTGTAAACTGTTTTTAATAGAATATGATTCTTTCCAAAAACTAAGTGGGAGGGTTATTTATCGTTGAAACAACCCACGGTCCCCGATGTGAATTTAATTGACTTAATGTGTGATGAACTAAGAGTCACCCTCGTGGCCCTCCCTTTAATGAGAGTACTTCGGAAGCATTAAGTTAATCAAATTGTTACGAACCAAGCCTTAAAGAGAAACGATGATGCGGGGTTTCCCCTAGGTGAACCGTTATCAAAGTGACTTGATTAAAGGTCCACACGTCGGTTGCACACTTAGACTTATGTTTTAAAGTAATCCTCCCTCGAGGCCCTGCATTAAAAATAAGTGACCAAAGTTTATGGTAATTAGTAAGAACTAGAAGTTGTGACTTCTTGGATGGTTCGAACTAAATAGTGATGTGTCACGACTATGAAAGGCGATTAATTACGGTTTCCCCTAGGAAAAGTAATTAATCATTATTGTTCATAATATCATGAATTGCTTACATGCTTTCCTCACCATATTAGGACTGTTGCATGCATCATGTAGTTCGCATTTGTAGCACATACTAAATTTATTTATTTTATTATTTGTTTCAGCAAATGTCTTTTAAATACCCCACATAGAATTATTTTAAGTACAAACAAACTCGAGGGTGAGAATTACGTAGATTGGAAACGTAACCTCGACATTGTATTGACGATGTAAAAGCACAAGTACGTTCTCACTGTCCCCTGTCCTCCTATTCCGAGTTATGACTCGAGTCAGGAAGACAAGACGCATATAACTCTTGGATGAGATCCGATGAGATTACAAGGTGCTATATTCTAGCATCTATGAGCAATGTGTTGCAGCAGTCTCATAGACACATCGATACAACGTACAAAGTGTTGTACAACGTACTTGAGATGTTTGGAGGTTATAGGCGTCAGGCTAGGCAGCAAGTTTTTCGCAGTTTCTTGAACTGTAGAACGAAGCCAGAAACTCTTGTTCAGACCACATGCTTGCGATCATGGGTCATATGAATGAGATGGAGATTCTTGGATCAGAGATCAATAGAGACACCAAAATAGATATGATCTTGAAAACTCTCTCTGACTCTTTTAATGGCTTCCGTCTGAACTATTCCATGAACAAGCTCGACTATACAGTCTAGGAGCACATGAAACAGTTGCAGACTGCCGAAGCTCTTCTTCCTAAGAACAAGAAGAATTCAAGTGAGCTCAACGTTACTGAACATAGAGGCCTCGACATCTGGTTCTAAGAGGTTTAAGAGGAAGCCTAAAAACGCCAACCAAACATGAATATTTGTCACCTAAGCTTATTACACGACAAACAAAGTGTCGCCCTGGATCTTAGACTACGGGGCATCTGACCATGTTGTTTGTAATTTGAATGGTTTTGAGAAAACCAGGAGCTTGAGTGACGGAGAGTTCGGATTCACTTTGGGAGATGGAACGAAGATCAGAGCAAGATTTGTCGAGACCATGAAGTTTAGTTTTGGAAACAATACTTTATTATTGAATAATATTTATTATGTTCCAGACATTAGCAAGAATTTTATTTCTTTTGGTCATTCAGAAGAACAGAGATTTGCCTTTAAGATCAATAATGGTATTGAGATTTTTGGTGATGGTTCTTTTATTACAAAAGCTCAACGTGTGGATTCGATTTATTATCTTTATCCCGTTGAACCGACAATCTTGGAAACCGAAGTGAATACTGATTCACTCGGGAAACATAAACGGTCACATATCTATGGCACTTGCGTCTTGGACATATTGGCCTAGATAGGATAAAGAGATTGATTGAGGATGGTCCTTGAAGTCTCTACAGGTGGGAACTCTTCCCACTTGTGAATCATGTCTCGAGGGCAAGATGACCAAGAGACCTTTCTCTTCGAAACGTCTTAGAGCCACGTATGTTTTTTGGAACTCGTACATACTGATGCATGTGTTTCATTTAACCTCTAGGCACGGGGAGGCTATGAGAATTTGGTAACCTTCACCGATGACTACTCGCGTTTTGGTTATGTCTAACTTATGCAACATAAGTCTGAAACCTTTGAAATGTTCAAGGTGTTTAAGGTTTTAGTCGAGAAGCAGACAAAGAAACAGATCAAAACTCTTCGATCAGATCGAATGGAAGAGTATTTGTCTAGAGAGTTCGAAGACTTTCTTAGGGAAGAAGGTATTCATTCTCATCTTACAGCACCTAGCACCCCGCAGCTAAACGGTGTGTTAGAGAGAAGGAATCGAACTCTACTAGATATTGTGAGATCAATGATAAGTTGCTCATCACTTCCCGATTCGTTCTATGGATACGTCCTAGAAGCGGCAGCTTACATTCTGAACCAGGTTCCGTCTAAAACGGTTCCTAGAACACCTTACAAAAGATATGGAGTGGCAGAAAATCTATTTTACACCATGTCCGTATCTGGGGTTGTCTAGCACATGTGCTGAGACAAAAGACTAGCAAGTTGGCTGGTCGTTCAGAAGTATGCCTCTTCATAGGAAATTCCAAAGAATCGAAAGGTTGCATTTTCTATAGCTCTACTGATCAGAAAATATTTGTTAGTACGAATGCTAGATTTCTGGAAGCAGACTATATGAAAGATGCTAGACCGAGAAGCAGACTTGTGCTTAAGGATCTATTGGATGAAGTAGCTTATACTTCAGAGAATAGAACGAGTTCTATTCCAATAGTGGAAGATACACACTCGGAACGAGAGACTCTTGCGACTCGTCGCAATATCAGGATTGTACGACAGCCTGACCGATACATGGGCATCAGAGAGACTTTCACTACAGTTGCATATCAGGAGGATGATGATCCGATATCTTTTTCCCAATTGAAACAGAGTTCCGAAGCAAACCTCTTGCAAGAAGCCATGAACGTTGAAATGCATTCGATGTATTACAACAATGTCTAGAAGCTTATAGACTTACCAAAAGGCATTAAGCCTATATGTCGATGACATATTAATCATTGGGAATGATGTTGGTAAGTTATCAGAGGTTAAGATCTGGCTATCAAAGAAATTTCAGATGAAGGATTTGGGAGAAGCGGCTTACATTTTGGGTATTCAGAATATTCCGTGACCGGAAGAACCGGAAGTCAGCGCTTTCCCAAGCATCTTATATTTATAAGATCAGGGATCGCTTCAGTATGCAAGACTCCAAGAAAGGGCAGTTACCCTTTAGACATGGAGTGCATCTCTCAAGTAAGCAGTCTCCTAAGACACCTCAAGAGGTTGAGGACATGAGACATGTTCCGTACGTCTCAACCGTCGGAAGTCTCATGTATGCTATGCTTTGTACTAGACCAGATATTCGCTGTGCAGTAGGCGTGGTGAGTAGGTTTCCGTCGAACCCTGGACCCTAGCACTGGGTTACTGTGAAGCATGTTTTGAAGTACCATCGTATGACGAGGAACTACATGCTATAATACTCAGGTAGTGACCTGAATATGACGGGATATACCGACTCCGATTTTCAAACGGACAAGGATTTCAGGAAGTCCACATTAGGGTGTGTGTTTACCCTGAACGGTGGACCTGTGGTCTGGAGGAGTATCAAGCAATCTTGCATTGCTGACACGACCATGGAAGCCAAATATGTGGCAGCTTGTGAAGCTGAAAAAGAGGCTGTGTGGCTGAGGAAATTCCTTATGTACTTGGAATTTGTTCCAAGTGCAAGCGAGCCCATTACACTTTATTGTGATAACAGTGGGGCTGTAACCAATTGTAAGGAGCCAAGAAGTCACAAGCGCTCAAAACACATTGAGCGCAAATATCACATCGTGCGATATATTGTGAACTAAAGGAATATTGTATCTCCTTTGAGTCAAGTGGGAGTTTGTTGGGATTGGTGCCCACAAAGGAGAATATTAGACATTTTATTTATTATTTGTAATATTTTGCTGAAACATTAATATTAATAAATAAGCATTCTTTTCCTATAGTTTGTGTTTATGTATGTATGCTACGCTCTGAAACTGTTATCAACGAAAAGGGTGTTAAATAGAGATTTGACATGATAACCCCTTGTGACTAGTTTAAACCATTTGTTCGCAATCTTAAGACCGATTAAGCATTCGAGTCTAAGTAACGATTGTTTGAATGAATCATGATATCTTATCATGTGATATAGAAAGTTGTGACTCTATGATTTCATTCTTGATATCTTACAGAAGATATTGAACAAGACCTAGTGATTCTATGGAAGCTCGATATAAAACCGTTTAATCTAGAAGCTCCAAGATCACGTACGAGGGGTACTTCGATAACTACCTTAATCCTGAGGTGAGTGCATAGTCGATGCTACACTTTATGTCATTTGATTTGTCAATGGGCGATGGACATGTAATGGCTGCATCTGACCCGACGGTTGGTGACATAATGTTGTAGTGTTGGATTATGTGATTCACAGATATGGAATTCGTGTACACATAATGAAAGTCATTGTATCACACTATGGTTTGTTACGAGATAGTGAATGAATTAATCTGGCCAGATAATCATTGAATATGAGATTACTTGATTAAAACATGTGACATGTATTGACGTCTCACTTTATGTTTTTTCTCATTCACAAGTAACAAACGAGTTAGTGAAATAATAACTCTAGGGGTAAAACGGTAATTTTACATTCCCCAGACTTACTGATACACACGAAGGGTATTTTAGTAAAGTACACCGTGGATCGAGTACAGAAAAGTTCTGTGACTTCAAACGGAAAAATATGCGCATGAACTTAGAGATTTTCAATATTGGTCCTTTAGTGGAGTCGACCATTATTAAGAATTATAAGCCGGAAATAATTTGTGAATTATTTAGTCTGTGCTTTATTCTCAAGCTTTGTTCATGTGGGTGCATAAGGTCTCAATGATGCACATTTAGAAGAGATTAATTGAACTCAATATATTGATTTACTCATAAAATACAAATTGTGATTTGTATAGAGAAATTTATTTTCCAAGATAATTAATGAATAATGTGTTATTCATTAATTATTGATTTTGTGAATTAAAGAACTTTATTATTGTAATAATAATTTTCTTGAGAATTCATAATAACAATATTAGAAAATTAAACGTTTCTCGTTTTATGTTATTCGATAACCATGAAACAATTTAATAACAAGTTATTAAATAGATGAGAGTTCTTAATTAAGTCGAATTTGGAAATTAAATCAAGGCAATTTGGGAAATAAAATTGAGAAACGAGTAGGACATATGGGCCGGCCATTAACATGGTTTTGGGCTGAATATTGATTCAACAAAAGCCCACATGAAAGCCCATTAACAATGTCTATAAATAAAGGGTTTGAGGAAACCCTAGGTCAAGCTTGCTCTCTCTCTTTTCCCCTCCCTCTTGGCCGACCACCCTATCACCCGAGAGGACGAAAAATTTCGTTTCTTGTTTTCTCGTGTGCGTTCATCTGAGCTCACACTCATCATCTCGTTTTTCTTCTTATGTCATCATTGAATCAAGTTGTGGTTGTTTGGTCCATTTTCGTTTTTCTGGAAATCTGACCTCCGAACCAAAGATTCGATGAATCCGACGAATCTGAGTCCGCAAACCCAGATCTCTCTCCGAACCCATTTAAGTCAGTTCGTTGCCGACGCACGCAAAAAACGGCGTCTCGATCCGAGCTTCCATGAGCTCTCAGCGTCGTCGCGAAGTTTTGCCTGCGATCTGCCTCTGCCCATCCGCGCGAACCTGCGCCTGACTCCGCCCGACCGCCCCTCTGCGTGTCCCAGCAGCCTGCCGCTTTTGTCCAGCCGAGCCTGCCTCTGCCCAGGACGCTGCCGACATCCCCGCTGTTCCTCCGCCTGAGCCCAGAGGTGCCTGCCCCTCTCAGCCGCTCCGGGGTCTCCTAGGGCCGCTGCCTTCTGCGTCGGACGAGTCCAGCCGCTGCCGCCCGTTCCCAGCCTGCCGAGGACCGCGCGCCATCTGCTGCCAGCTTCCCGGACCAGCCCCAAGGACGCGCCTGCTTGCCGCCTTCGCTGCCCGTGTTGACGAGCCGAAGAAGTCTCTTGCAAACCCGGAATTGGAGAAGCTTGAAGATTCTCGCATCGAACTCGTTTTCAATTCCTCGACTGAGTTATTTGTAACTCGACGATGTAAGTTTCGATAATCTTAAATACTCTTAATTAATATAATTGTTATGATTGTTTGGAGTGTTTGATTTTATTGAAATAACATGTTTAGAATTAAATTGTTAATTAACATGCTTATGATTTTAATGCCAATAGGTTGTTAGATATTAAATAGTTTAATATGATAGATCATTTTTATTATTAATTCCGCACGTAATTAGTTATGTTTAATAATAATTTACTTAAATCGTTAAGTAATTTCCAACATGGGCCACTGAAGTTTCTTTTGAACAGTACGTTGTCGATAATGCAGAATCTTAAGCTTCTTGCAATCAGTTTACGTCTTGCTTGTTTGTCGTGGGGGATCGTTCCATTAGAAATGTAATCGAAGATCTCTTTCCTCCAATCCCCCTCTTTTATTGCTGTGATAGTGTTAATTGTAGCAGTGATAGAAGGAGATTTGATTGTTTCTACCGGAATAATCCTCTTCAGGTCGGGGTCCGATGTGGATGCCAGGGCGGCTAGAGCATCTGCCGAGGTGTTTTCTCCTCTGGGGATTCTGGTCAGTTCGAATTCGTCGAACTGGGACGAGAGTGATTTAACGACTTAAAGGTAGGCTTCCATCCTTTCATCCCTAGCTTCGTACTCGCCGGAGTACTGGAAGGTGACTAGCTGCGAGTCGCAAAATGCTTGCACGCGTTTTGCCCTTACAGCTTTAACGAGCTGTAGTCCGGCGATTAGGGCTTCGTACTCGGCTTCGTTGTTGGAGGCGACGAAGTCGAGCCGGAATGATTGCTCTAATATTTCGCCTTGGGGGGAAATTGCGTGAATTCCGACTCCGGCCCCTTGTTTTGATGACGCGCCGTCAACTTTCAGGATCCTTGTCCCTGGGGCCGACGCGTCATTAGGGTCGTCTTTTGGGAGCTCGACTATAAAATCCGCGAGATTTTGCACAAGTCCGAGCTCGGTACTCAATGTCGTACTCGTTTAGTTCGACGACCCACTTCGTCAATCTTCCAGATTGGTTGGGAATGTGTAGGAACGACCTGAGCGGTTGTGTGGTCATTATGATTATGGAGTGCGATTGGAAGTAGGGCCGAAGTTTCCTAGCGGCTGTTACCACTGCCAAAGCCAACTTCTCCATAGCCGGGTAACTGGTTTCTGCGTCGACCAATGACTTGCTTATGTAGAAGATAGGTTTTTGGTCGCCGGGGTCCTCTCTCACGAGTACTCCGCTTACCGCTGTGTGGGATACATCGATGTAGAGGTAAAGAGGTTCGGCCTTGATCGGTTTTGCGAGTACATGAGGGGTGGCCAGATAGGTTTTTAGTTCTTGGAATGCCCTTTCGCATTCCTTGTTCCATTGCATCGACTTATTGGTCTTAAGTAGTTTGTAGAAGGGTAGGCACTTGTCCGTGGATCTGGAGATAAAGCGATTGAGGGCGGCTATTCGTCCTGTCAGTCTTTGTATTTCTCTCCGATTTATGGGGCATGTCCTGTAGAGCTCGGATTTGGTCGGGATTAGCCTCGATACCTCGCTGGGTGACGAGGTAACCGAGGAATTTGCCCGAAGAGACCCCGAAGGAGCATTTGCTCGGATATAGTTTCATCTTGTATTTGTTCAACACTTCGAAACATTCTTCGAGATGTTAGATATGGTCGGTTTCATGGAGCGATTTTACCAACATATCGTCGATGTAAACCTCCATGATTTTTCCTATACGTTCGGCGAACATTTCATTTACTAGCCTTTGGTAGGTTACTCCGGCATTTTTTTAGTCCAAAGGGCATTACTTTGTAGTAGTAGGTGCCCCGGTCTGTTATGAACGCTGTTTTTTCCTGATCTTCGGGGTGCATTAGGATTTGGTTATATCCTGAGAACGCATCCATGAACGACAACATTTTGTGTCCGGCTGTTGCCTCTACGAGCTGGTCGATATGGGGCAAATGGTAGCTGTCCTTGGGGCAGGCTTTATTTAGGTCGGTGAAATCGATGCAAACGCACCATTTTCCGTTTTTCTTTTTGACGACTACGGTGTTTGCCAACCAATCTGGGTATTTGACCTCCGGGATTGATCCAGCATTCAGGAGCCTGTCGACTTCGTCATTTATCACTCTTGCTCGGTCAGGGCCGAGTTTTCGTCGCTTTTGCTTCACGGGCATGTAGCTGGGGTCGACGTTGAGCTGATGAGAGGCTACATCGATATCGATTCCGGGCATGTCCTCGGTGGCCCATGCGCAAGTTGATTTGTTTTTCTTTAGGAAGCAGATTAAATCACGTCTGAATTTTCTGTTAAGCTCAGTACGGTACCGATGCCCACGCATTTATCTTGGTCGGTTCCGTCAATCTGGATTTGCGTGACTATTTCGATGCTTGGGGAATCATGATCTTCTGGCAGGTCAGCGTCGGTCTCTTTTGGGCCTTTGTCTTTTTCTGATGGCGCTGTGACTATTGATTGCTATTTCTCGACTTCTTTTTGGAGGTAGCCGGTCAGATAACATCTTCGCGCTATCGATTGGCTCCCTCTTACCTCCCCGACTGATCCTTCCGACTTCGGAAAGGGGATACGTTGATGATAGGTTTAGGGGACCGCTTTCATTGAATGTATCCAAGGTCGTCCGAGGATGACGTTGTAGGGGGTCGGACAGTCAAGTACAACGAAGTCGACAGATTTGTTTACTCCGTCGGCCTTAACGTACAGTGTAATTCTCCCTATGGACGAGGTTACTGCGCCGTTGAAGCCAGAGATGTTAAAACAACTCGGATTTATGTCGTCTTCGCTGATCTGCATTCGCCTGAGTGTATCCCTAAAGATGACGTCAGCCGAACTGCCGTTATCCACTAAGATTCTTTCGAACTCGACGTTCGAGATGTCGAGCTCAATGACGAGGGCGTCGTCGTGCGGACCCATGAGGTTGGTTGTATCGCTCTCCTCAAAAGCGATGGGGCATTTTTTGGCAGGGTCTTTTCGAGGGATCCCGTTAATCAATTGATGTTGGTGGGATTTGATCGAGTTGATCGAATCGTGGAAAATTTTTGAGCCCCAATGGATATGGTTTACCCTCAATTTCGTGGAGGTCTTGGGGGAACCGGGCTGTTCGCTGTCTGGCCTATCGCGCTTCGGCGAGGGATTACCTCGGCCTCGGGGGGGGGGGGGGGGAGTCTTTTTTCTTAGGAGGGGGTCCCAAGTCGATTCCTGACAGCTCCCCCTTAGCGTATTTTTCGGCCATTAATTTCCTCATAGTTTTGCATTCCACGGTCGCGTGTCCTGCTGCTTGGTGGAAGCTACAATAAGCGTCTAGGTTTCTGGTCCAGCGCTTGTCGTTGGGTTTTTCGCTGCTAGGTTCGTTGTTTACCCCAAATACGAAGCCGGCGGGGGCGTTTTGCTTTTTTCCAGATTGGGAATTATCCCTGTTCCTTTCTCCTCGGCTTCCTTCATTCGCAGGTCGGTTTTGTAAATGGGGTGAGTTGTGAGGCCTCTTATGCGATTTTGCCAGTAAGGCTGTTTCTTCTTCGGCCCTAGCGAAGTTAGAGGCCTTATGGAAGGCGTCTTCGATGGTCGGTGGTCGATTCACCGTCATCTCTAGACGGAAGCGAGATTCGTGCCATAATCCATTTCTGAGCGTGGTCAGTGCCGATTCGCCATCGATGGCAGGAATCTTGGCCATAACTCCCTTGAATCTAGTCATATAGTCTTTGAGGGGTTCGGTGTCTTTTTGTTGGACGCTCCACAGGTCGGTCATAGATGCTTCGTCTTCGACGAACATGGAATAGTGTTTTAGGAAAGCTGCTGTGAGCTCAACAAAACTATCTATAGATCGATTCTTGAGCCTGATGAACCAATCCAAAGCCGGGCCAGAGAGATTTTCCGCAAATAACTGGCAGTAGCCTGCATCTCGTTCGCAGTCCCGGAGATTGGCTCTCCCCATTGCTATTCGAAACGATGTGACATGAGCTTTCGGGTCGGAACTTTCATTGTAGCGATTTAGGTGGACTTTCCCCGCATCTCCGATGTAAACATTCGATATTCTTTCAGTAAAAGGAGTACGGCCCGTCTCGGCGACCAATCTATCGATCTGGGGCCCGAACTGGCTGCGTTATGGACTTTGGAGTTAACCGCTCTTACCTCGGCTATCACTGACTGCTTAAACTCTTCGAATTTGGTCCAAATCGGTCCGCTAGTCGTGATGGGATGACAATCCGTCTGAGCCGATGCGGTCAAATTCTGCCTGTTCGTTTTTCGGGCAAGCGCAGGTGGATCGGGAATACCTTGGGCGAATCGCCCATCATGATTACACACGGGGGTGCGATCTGTACCGGTCATGAGGGACCCTGGGTGCGGGCCTGTAGGAGGCGGCGGGAGACGTTCTAGGTCGACCTGGATAGGAAGAAACGCGTCTTTGTCTGGTGTCCGATTAGTCGATGGGTCGGGGTTTGGCGAATCATCGGTCGACCCCGTCTGGGGGGTTCGGATTTCTGAGAAGTCCAAACGTATCCCAAGTGGGGCAGACCGGCCTGCTCGTGCAAACAAGGCATGAGCTCTTCTCGAGTCAGTGTCAGTCACTCCACTGCCTCCGGCATGGGAGCCGGAGAGGCTAAGAGGCGGGGAGATCATGGTATCCAACTAAGCCTGAAGGGCTCGGTTGGTTTCCTCTTGACTATCCACTTTTTTGTTCAGTGCTTCAAGGAGGGACTTGATCCCTGAAGGGATCTCCTCTCCGTTCGGATAATGGGTCGAGAGCGAAGACATAGTGTTGGAGAGAAGAACGGATTTTGAAGAGGCAAAGCTCTTACTTCGCGAGGTTGGCTTCCTTGCTGATTTCCCACAGACGGCACCAAATTGTCGATGACGAAATCTACAATCACTTTACTATGATCGAGATATTATAAAGTTTTCTAATTTATAAATGGGTTCTAGGAAGACTTCGTATAAAGTATGAGCTCCTAAATAACGATAATATAAGGAGTGGCGTAATTTCAACTTTATTGATGAAGAATCAAGAAATTACAAACAGAGTTTTATTATATCATAAAGATCCCTTGAAATAACAAAGATTGGTCTTTTTATATGTGAAGATGGAACTGAGATCATCCGATATTAAAGTTGCCGTTATCTTTCTTGATGAACTCTTCAACTGCCACGTTGCTCATCCGCGAAACTTAAAATATTTCAGTCTTCGTCAACGATCCGTTTTTCGAGGTTGAATTCCCAATTCTCAGTAGGTGACGCGGTGGGTGATGACTTCGTCACCTTGTTACTTCGGTTGTTCATAAGATCGACAAAACTTATGAACGAATGGATCATCGGCCCAATAATAATGGGCTGAACATAGTTATTCCGGTAATTCATGTGTTGGGCCTCTTGGATTTGACATGAACAAAGAGATTAGATGGGAGACCGGTTTCTACTCCCACAGGCATCAAGCCCGCCTCAAATATAACCAAAAGATTCGACCCTGAGCCTCGGAACGCTGCCAAATTTGGACTTCACTCGTTTGTCTCACTGTCGAATCCCTTACTCTAACCCTTGCGATCACATCAATCTCCTAATGTTAAGCGTCAGAAAGGTAACAAAGGCACCCTTTATGTATCCCTTTGACGTCCTTGTTTCCTCTTACTTTCACCTACGACGGAAGTCTTCACCACCACCACCGACCGCTAACCTATAATCGAGAAATCGAGACTAGTGACGCTCAAAGCCCGAGCGCGATCACAAGGTCCGGTCTTGGATCGAGTTGCAGGAGGAAATCAAGGTTTTGCAAAAACGGCGACAATTTTTGGTGCTAGAAGGAGGGGGATCCCGCGCATTCAAACGCAACTCCCTCTCACCCAACAAAAGACGTCTCCCCGAAATGAGTCGACTCCCGTCCACCTCCGCAGCCACCCAAGTGGCTAGCTCGAGATACAGGCTCCAAGACATGGCGCACCGCCGTAGAGAGCCATCTCAAATTGACGAAAACAAAGCTGAAGACGTGACGGCCGACGAAGGCACCAACCTCTGGGTAGACAAGGCTCAGAGACTAGCCAAACTCCTAAATCAACCCGCCCTCAACATATCACTCATCGCCAACCTCTCCGGGTACAATGTCGAGGATACCTCTTACCATGACGAGACCGATCCAGTTACGAGGAGGAATCGAGGACCAATTCATTTGTCGCCGAGTTCGCATCTACCGATCGGCTCTGGCCCGGGACCCAGTTCCTGGCCAAACCCCTGCGATACAATAACAATGCACCGCTCCCTCGAACTCGAGGTACGAGCCCAATGGATTCCCTAGACCGGGTACAATCAACTGACCGGCTGCCTTGGATTTGAGGTACGAGCCATTGAGACTCCCATTGACGAGTAGAGTGACTCGGCCTGCTCCCTCAAACTCGAGGTACGAACCCGCCGAATTCTCCGAAACGGATCAAGTCGCCCACGGCAGCGACAACGCCGATACTCGAGGGGCAGCAGGCATTCTATTTGAGACAAGGCTATTTAGGTGAGGACCACCGGCAAAAACTGAACCCTCGGCCACCTTGGGACAACCTCATGCGAATGTCGGAGATCGGGCGTCGAATAAAAGTCAGCAGGTAACCCCTATCTGACTCTGAGTTTGAGTTAGGTTAAGATATTTTTTATAAAATCTATCCGGTTCGATGAGTAAAAACGAGTAATTTGAGTCGGGTAAAATCTTTTATCAAACTTGACAAAAAGGTCTGGCCCGAGACTGTTTACACTTTTACTCTACTATAAAGATTGACCCGGCTCGATCGGTAAAATAAAGTAATTTGGGTGGGGTCAATTTCTTTTACCGAGTTTGACAAAAGGGCCCGGCCCGAGGCTGTTCACACCTTTACCCTACTATATCTATGTATATATGTATACATATTCACACAACAAGAAGAGGCAAGCAACTTAAATTAGAGAAGGATATAAGAATAAAGGGGAGACATACCTGCTAAATTATTTCGTGGTGAGTTTTGCTTCTTCCTTTTTCGTCTTCTGTTGTCATTCAGATTCAAGCTTTTATGTATAAAAAACATTGTATAATTATACTAGAGACGCCATTGTCTTTTGCTTTTCAATATTAAAATATTAATTGGATGAATTCGATGTGGAGGTTTGCCCAGCTCCGCAACCACCGGCGAGTCTGTCACGCCGCCCCGCTGTCTCTGCCGTGAGCGTTTCTTGTGCCAAACCTTTTACTGATTCGGGTATTTATCTCTTATTACGCTTCATGCTTTTTCATAAAATTAGTTTAATTCATGAGTCCGATTACATTCCTCAATGTCATTACCATATATTAAGTTGAATCTATGTTCCCATTCGGGACTCTGTAACAGTGTTCAATTCTATATTTTGACGCTAAAAAAGTTTCTTTGTTTGGTACGTTTAGGCAGGTTCATCGTAGTTGCTATTATCTACTAACTGACCTGGTTATAGACTTTCAGCGGAAAAGAAGGGTTTGTTGCCTTCAGAGAAGACATTAGTAGCGGCATTTGTTTTAGGAACCGGAATCAAGGTTTATAGATTTGTTCCTAGCTCTATAGAAAGCTAGAAATCGGGTTGTTTTATTGCATCTACCAAGTTTGATGAAAATTGAAGGTAGATGATCAAAGCAGGTAATTTTACAGCAGTAGAATCTCAACTACATCCAAGGTTTGATCGTGATTAAGTGTTGATGAAACTTGACAGATGTGTCCTAGAGGAAACCATAAGTTAAGCATTGGCTGCAGAAATACTGTATCGAAAGGGGAGGATAAGAAAAATATTGATCCTTCGTATCCTAAAAAGTCGGCAAAACAATCTTCTGGACTATCAACTACTAGTTCAATGTCAAGAACATCTCTTGGGGATTTTGTATACAAACGTAGGAAGCTGCATGCTAACTCCAACTCGGGCGCTGCAATAAACGGAATCGATGACTCACCAAGAATTGGCTTTTCCACAGTTACATGTAATGCTGCCATGGCTGAGCCTAATGCTGCCAAGGAAAGACATTTGGCTCTTCCAGTTGAACGGGAAACCAAGACCATCAAAGAACGATGGATCTCTTCTACTCCCAAAGAATCAATAAGCTCTAAGAGCCTAGTTGATGAAACACCCATAACTTCCGCGATAAGGAGTTTTGAGGTAGATAATGCGACAGATAGTTGCTCATCATCAAAGTCAAATATAGATCAAGTTACATCTTTTAATAAAGATGAATACGATGAATTTAGCGGTTGCTCTTCTAATGTTGCGACTGTGAAGTATATGGAAGATGTATCAGAAAAAGAAATATGCATTCATATTCTTAGAAGGCATGGATTGCTCTCTAGAGATTGCACCACAAGGAGCATTGAGTTGGATGAGAATACCATTTCCAATTGTAACACTTGTTTCCGGTCTTGCAAGATTTGTAGTATCTCGGAAAGTACTAGCAAACTACTAATTTGCGATAACTGTGAAGCAAATTTTCATTTAAAATGTCACAAACCCCGAGTAAAGATAGTACCAACAGGTGAATGGTTTTGTCAAACTTGTGTGAGGAAGGGGTGTAGAGTAGCAAGAAAATTTTCAACTGTAAAAAGTGAACTAAGTGGAAACGAATGTGTATCTCCGAAAGGTAAAATGAATGCCTTAGGGCTGATGTTGAGAAAGAATGAGCCTTATACAACGAGTGTTCGCATTGGTAAAGCATTTCAAGCAGAAGTTCCTGACTGGCATGGTTCAAGAGCAAAGTAAGTGTTCCACTTTTTTTATATAGCTCACTTTTGCAAAGTTGTGTGTTTATTTTGGGCTAGTTTCTTAATTATTAGATAGTTATGTTAGAATTTTGAACATAGGAGGCCTAAATATGCCATATGGCTATCACTACCTTTTTCAACTACGTTTAGTTCCTAGGTTCCTTGTATGACCCCACATAGTTTTAAGAAGTGAACTAGCAATTATTAGGTTTATGCCATGATATAATTGAACCCACGACCTTTTGGAATTGGACCAAACCATTACTTTTAGGTAAATTATGTACATAAAATACTAAATACCCACAAGATGTTTAGAACATATCATGTTTTGTATTAAAAGTGCCACATAATATGGAAAACTGCTGGGTGTTCAAAGAACTAGGCCAATACGTAATCAACGCTCATAAGGGTAGCCTCGAAAATGAAGCACAAGTCCAAAAGCAAAGAGTTGTGCCATAGTTTAAGTACTTACAATTAAAATTTCCCTTATAAAGTAGTATTTTTATTTAGTTAACTTTTGTTTCTTGATTCCTACACAAGCGAGGGCTGCAATATTAGTTGAAGGTCGTACAAGTTGTAGTTTTTAGTAAGACGAGAGAAGCGTAAGCCTCATATTTGTATGAGAGTTGTAACACCTCGTTAGAATTTTTTTCAGCGCCTCATGTGTGCCCCGCACATGCTTTAATGAGAACATTAGATCCCAATCTTATCTTCCTCGGAAAGTAGAGAAGCAAGCTATGTTGACAATCTCGTAAAGAAAAATCCTCTTGACCCAGCCTCACCTTTTGTCTCACTTTCGTTGTAGTACTTGTACTTAAATTAATTCATCGATCTCCATGGACTTCTATAAGATCTAATTTTGAGGCCCCTCAAGTCCCAATTTTGTTTTATCCACAAAGCTCTATAGAGGGAACCTTCATAAGCCGCCCAAGATTTGATTTTAATTTTAAGTGAATCAAGTTTTGCTATGATTTGATGACCTGTCCAGCCATTCGAGACCCACTTTGTCCACGCGGATGTCACTGAAGCCTTGAAATCAGGGTGATCGAGCCAAACGTTTTATCCAATCTAAGAGGACTAGGCCCCCTTTTTACCTGATTTGTATTAAAACTCAAGGGAAAATGATTGGATACCCGTCTCAACGGAGCTTCTTGATATTAGTACAGGAAAATCCTTCGCCATTCGGCCGTGAAAAGAAACTTATCTATTCGATAGCATGTTGGGTTCTCACGAAAATTGGACCATGTGAACTCTCTATTAGCCAACGGAGGATCAATGAGAGAAAACTTGAAGATTAGCTCGTTGAACCTTCTCATGCCTCTTCTAGCTCAGATAGGTTTATTCTTCTTTATTGGGAATCTAACCACGTTATAATCGCCACCTAGGCACCATCTTCGACTGCAAATATCCCCTAGGCCGGCTAACTCGTCCACAAAACTCCTATCGCCTTGATGAACAGCTCGGCCCGTAAACTTGTGAACCATCAAGTACTATTTTTGTTCGCAACTTTGATCAAGACTGAGAATTCTCCCATAAGGTTGTCCAGTACCGTAACCCTCCTAGAGTCCCAAATAATTGTGATTCCTCTGGCCGAACCGACCAAGGGCAGCAAAACCCATTCTTTGAATCTAAAACTTCAAATACTTTCCATAAATATTATGTCAATAAAAATTTTCTTGACGTCTTGAAGAACCAAAAGATCCGGATTATTCTTGCCAACTAACAATTTCATTGGTCGGAATGCCACGTGCCTCTAACATTTTAAGAGAAAATTTTCATTTTAAAACTGAGACTTAATCTTTGGGGCTGACTTTCCCAAAACTTATATTAAAGTTCAACCTTTTTAGCTCTCTTATTTTCTCTTTAGGCCTCTTAGCCTTAGCCTTCGAAGAAAGCGAGCTTGATGACATTTCCTTTCCAATATGGGAGATCTTAAGACGGCCGCAACCAACTTGTAACGGAATTGTAGAATTTAAACGAGGAAATATAATGGGTACTTGGATTGGTATGTTTGAAGGGTGTAAGGTAGGATCCTGCTCCGTGTTGGACTTGGAGATAGAATCGGAGAGAGCAGAAACTCCTTCCAAGCACTCCAAGGGGTCAAAACCGGCCACTATCGATGCGTGGGAATCTTTCGAGGAACCTCCATCCAATGAAGAAGAGTCGATCTGATGTTCTAATATTCCATCTAGGAGAGATCAATTTTATCATCCTTATCAAGGCCTTCGTAGTGAAGCATAAATGCAGATTCTTCCTCTTGTTGGCCGAGCCTTTTTTTACGCCCATAGGATCTGATTTTTGAATTAGAATCAGAGAGAATAGGGGCCTTCTCTTTTCTCAGAGAGCACTCGTTACGAGAAAAATTAGACCACCTGTGGATTACACCGCCTACGAACGATCAAGGCAAGAAAACTAGAGTCATAATTTTGCACTTTTTTTGCCCAAGGGAGGAAAAGATTTGAGAACGAAAGCAGAGTGGCCTGACTCAACTTCGACGGGAGACGCGTAATCGATTTGATGAATGTTGGCTATTGCTCGGCCACTTCGGGAAAGAAATTCAAAACCACTCCAACGTGGGAGTCCAATGTGAATTCAGGAGTTCCGCTGACATGTTGAACCTCGATTGATTTTCCGTTGTTGTGCAGCGGGAGCTTCTCAGCCACAATCAAAGATGCATCCGAGGAATCAAGTGGAGTGGTGGCGTTCTAGAGATTGCTTTTCGCCACCTAGCGCCTTTGGACACTCGTGTAACGACCTGCGTCCTTCATTGAAAAGGGCAGCCCTTGATTTTATTCTCTTGGTGCTTCTTACTTCTATCTGTCGTGGGGTTTTGAGATTTCGTGGAGAGACGGCTGAACCACCTCATCTGTCTTAGCCGAACAGAAGATATGTCCTCTTGGTGCGTAGTTCAAATTAAAAATACCCACACTAATAGAAACAGATCCATGTGGGAGATCTAACAACGGAGGAATAAATTCATCTTTCGGCCTTTGACTTGAATCTTGGCGAATCTGGGGTCGGAATAGTCCAACGTTTTTTGAGCCGCCTGAATAATCCCTCCACAGAGGGTTTTCAATTGTCTTAAGAGCATGACGGTTCCACCATTCAAGGGGAGGCCTTCTATTCCTATCCAATCGTTCTTTAACCCTTAGCATATTTCCTTCCCGCTGCTCGCTCTAAGTCCAATCTGAAATCTCAGCTACGTTCCTCTTATTTATTAAAACTCCTTTGTTTTCTAATAAACCTTCTTTTGTCTTTCAATCTTTGCATTAAATGATAGCCTTGTTACCTGAGAGAGATGATAAATTTTCCTGGATTGAGACGACGTAGCACTTGTAGTATATTTCCCAATGGTATGCAGCCGCTGAGTCTTCTACCTGCCACGGCTAAATTCGTTTTTTTTTCAAAACTTGAAAAGTTGGTTTGGAGACCAGGACCGACGCCGATCTTACCCTCCTGGCTCAACTGCACTACCAACCGAGATATTTCCTTGCCTTATAACGCATTTGAATAGCTAACTTCTCTGGAAATCTGTTTGCTAAAATCGGGCTTCCCTCACATGTAGTCTTAATTCAGTGACCACCGATTGTGAGTTGTTCTTAAAATTCTTGCGAAAGCCCTCCACCCATTTCTCTTGACTCCTTCCGGAATAAGGATCATCCTTCTTTCGCCTTGAGCGACAGTTAGCACTCGAATACATGACCCCTTCTATCGTTCAAAACATCGACGATAACCGAGAAACTATTTCCCCTAAATCGTCTCCAAAATCTGACCTCCGCAGCATAAACCAAACTTTCTTCCACAATTTCTGCCAACCAGTTGGTTGTAGACCTGCTCAATAGGATGCTGAAAATTTGTTTCCTCCCATCCTCTACAAGACGGACAATTCCCCATCTTTGCCGATGGAAACCGAAAACTGTTTGTCTTCTATCTTACACGAATCTAGGAAAACATTGTTCCTTAAAACAACCATACTTCATAAATGCAGAAGGAAAAAAAACGAAAACTGTGAACTAACGCCCAAAAATAGAAACGAGCTGCTACTGCTCCAGAAATGAAGAAAGAAATTTCTCAACACCCAAAGAAGAAACAAAATCCGTCCGCGAATGAAGAAGCAGAGGGCGGCGCGTGGAATGCACTCTCTCTGTACAGAGGTGCGTGTGACTGCACGTGAGAGATGCGTGGAAGTGCGTGACCTGATCCCCGGCTCCAAAATCACCATAGATCGGATCGGAAAAATAAATCCTGAAGCTCTACGGTGATCGTGAAGCATAAAACTCTTTTATTGTTATCATTTTTGACTGATATTCCAAGAGAATGAAAAGAAAAGAACTAACGGCTATTATTTTTTATATCCAAGAAACCAACTATTTTCCGATAATTTAATGCGACATGAACTGAATTTCCCAAAATATCTCCCCTAGTGAAATCATTTTTGTCCAGAGAGCACCGATTGCTAGCTAGTTCCATTAGGTGGTTACTCATTGACCTTTTTATGGTTTTGTCACCTGATGTTTCAAATGTAATCATGCTTATCTAAAGTCAAATTATGAACCCTCGACCTATCTACTGTTAAACTGAATTTGTATGCCATTTTTCATTGCAGTGATGATGGCATTGCAGAGCCTACAAAACTAGAGCCTTCGGAATATCTTACTTTTCATGTATGAAATGAAGCGTGCTATTTTTTTTTTCATCAGTGACGTTCACCTTTGGTATCTTCATTCAGTCCTTTTGTGACTATTGACACCTGATTCCTATGTTTCTCGCAGGAGTTCAAACCATGCAAAACTTCCAAATCAGGCACTCTGAATAATTGGCTTCAATGCCAAGCGATTCTTGATACTTCAGAAAATGATCTGAGAAATAAGACTATTTGTGGAAAGTGGCGTAGGTAAGCAAACATAATAACTCGTTGAAGGAGAGCATTGTGTAATCCGTGAAATGTTAGATAAGGTTAATCACAGTAGCTCATTGTACTTTCGTGAGTTTAAAGAGGTTCCATTTATCGAATTATGTCACGTACTGGCTCGATGCCCATTAGTTGTGTAATCTCCATTTCATAAGTCATCTAGAACTTGTTTGTTTAGTAATGGGTATTCTTGTTTCTTTATGGAAAAGAAACTGAATAAATATCTAACAGTCACAACTCTAGAAGACAATATACATCCTCTCAAGATCCTATTAAGATGCATGAGATGGCTTGATGTTTTCATACACAGGGCTCCCCTCTTTGAAGTCCAAACTGATGAATGGGAGTGCTTCAGCTCAATCTCGTGGGAGCCTCGCTTTGCTGATTGTGCTGTGCCACAGGTGACTTTCCTTATTCTGCAACAATTTTCACTATGCTGCTTCTGGAGTAAAGCCTTTTCAAATATTTCTTAATTTTCCTTTACGATAACCTACTGTCAGGAAATCTCTACGAAGGAAGTTCACAGACAACTGAAGTGTGTCGAAAAGGTTAGCATACACACATTCTTCATAGGATATTATGTTCAAACTCGTAGCTGTATCAAATGCGATGCCCTAAGAACTGGGATTACTAAATGTGTGATGAATTTATATCAGCTATGTTTTTTTGGCATTTTTACAAATGTTTGGCATCTTAACCAAATACCTGATTGTGTATAGCTGCGCCTCCAACTACATGATCAAAAGAAAACATGATTAAGGAAACCTCCGCTACATATCTGCCATGAATGTGGTAAGAATTGATTATGAGTTTTCATGTTTATTCAATTATAATTGTGTCGACGTCGTAAGACTTTTTTTTTCAAAAATTGCTCTAAATAACCAAATGAAACATTGATATTGTTTTTTGGCCATTTATTTTGTTTACTAAAATAGCCATTTTCTAGGACGTCTGTCAATAACTGTTATTAGTGGGTTTCTTTTTGGGTAATATATACCTGTTTATTTTGATTAATGGCTATTAACTAATTTTTTCAAACGTTGGCTATATTACAATTAATATGTTTCAAACAGATATATTACTACTTACCCCTTTTTTAGGTTTTTTAACGAGTGTTCTAAATCTAATCATAAATGAAATATGATCCTGATTTAGAGAGATTAGATACAAAATCGAAAGAGAAGAAAATCAGGGATGTGCTTCAATTGAAGTGAAGTGAGCTACCTAAAGAATCATGATAGCTGAGATCATCACTTTTGGCGGCTAAACACCAACGACGTGTGATTTTTTTTTTTTCATTTTTACTTTTTCAGCTAATATGATTTGTTTTCTAACTTGAGGATGAAACCAATAAGTAAGGTTTAAAATCCATCGAGTCTAATAACATGTTATATAACAATTTTATTAACGAAGATATAAGCGTGCTTGAGCGAGAGTAGTAGTAGGATGGCTGACCTCTTGGGAAGTCTTCGTGTTGCATCCCTTTTTAAATCCAATTTTTTTCTATTTTTATTATGGATTATAACTAGTTCGTAAAAGCGTAGTAGAAAATAAACACTTTGACATGATTTATATTCAAAATAACCTTAATGGGTTGGTTTAGTGGCGACAGCAATTCTTGGGCCAACTTAGTAGTCTCTCGGGTAGATAAGCGTCTACTCGTACATTAATAAAAAACAAAAAATCGTAAGCCAACAAAACATTATGAATAGGAAAATAATCAATTTTTTTATTTATTTTTTGTAAATCATGTCATCAAATTTGTGAGTTTTTGTTTGCGAGTTTTATTTCAATTTTTTTCATGTTTATTAGTTGAACAAATATTAATTTCAATCTATTTTATAATTTTGAAATATTAAATTCTAAAATTAGCTGTTTGCACAAAATTAACAAAAATGTGGCTATTTCTCAATCCACTTCAGACAAAACCTTATGAATTGAGAAATAGTTAACCTTTGATAATAATTTGTAAATAGTCAAATTAATTATGTGGCATCAAATTCGTGAATTTTTATTATTTGTTTGCCCTTTATTTTACGCGGTATATGAAATATATAAATGATAATTTATCTTTTCAAGATTTGATTTATTTTGCTTAGTGGTTCAGTAAATATTAACTTTAACTTGTTTCACTTAATGTCAAAATAATAAATAAATATTAAAGTATATAATCGACGGGCATGAGATTTTTCAGAGTTGTTTTAAACTTTTTGAGTATGTAAATCATTTGGGCGGACTATTTGCTCAAAATAACAAAATGTAGACTACTTGTCAATTCATTTTTAACTTCGGGAGGATATTGACCATATATAATATAAAAAAATTGTTTAATTTCATGTCTGCCCCTTTAATTTTTTGACGAAAAATAGACATTATTCGACTTCATTTTTTGCTAAAACTGCTTATTAATTTGTAATTTTCTCAAAACTCATAGTTCCTCCAAGTATTTAACAAATTTACCAAAAAAATTAAGGACAGAATCTTTAAAATGATTTATGAATGTAATATATTTCATGCTAGTATTAATATTTAACCTTTTAGGTTTTTAATATAAATTTATTAAATATTTGACGAAACAATGAATTTTGAAAAATTAATCAGTTAATTGTAAATTGTTGTAACAAAATTAAAAGTGGTATAATGGCTATGTTTGGTTAAATACCTAGAGAGGAATTTTAAAAAAGAAAAATTAGTCAACCTATCACAATTTACTAATATTTTCTTATAATTCACAAAAATATTTTTTTTCCCACTTAATCAATATAAACTACCACTTATCTTTAAAAATAATTTGTTATTACATTTCAAAAAACAAACCGTATTTAGTATGTTATAGGTATTTTATTTTTGTGATATTCCAGGCGATTTATTTGATGATGATTCAATTGTTAATTTTTTTTAAGAGTATTTAGTATTCTCTTCTTATTCCTACTAAGCAATTTCTCAAAAGTATATCAATCCAATTGTTCAATTTATTCTAAATAAAGTTTATAATCACCATTTTAATAAATACTATATATATATATATTATATACAGATATATATGTTTCAACTTATTCCTTTGACATTGCTAAATAGTTAGATAAGTAATTACTAGTATAAAAATGCATATTCGTAATTTAGGTTTTTAATTTTTTATAATTAATTTAGTAAAAAAATTAGATTTTTAAACAAAATTTGCTCTAAATAACCAAATGAAACATTGATATTGTTGTTTGGTCATTCTTTTTTTTGTTAAATAGTCATTTTCTGTGACGTGATTGTTAATAACTGCTATTAGTGGGTTATATTTTGGGTAATATATACCGATTTATTTTGGTTAATAGCTACCAACCAATTTTTTTTCAAACGTTGGGTATATGACAATTAATATGTTTCAAACAGCTATATTACTACTTATCCCATTTTTGAACTGCAGTTTTCTTAACGGCGATGAAGACGTCTCTCTTCTCATAATGGAGGTGAATAACATCTGATTCAATGTACTAAACTTGTTACGTAGTCAGCCTTAGTGAACCGTCGCTTCTATCGAGTTATTTTTGCATAAATATATTCTTTCAATTTGTCTAAACTGAACTCTCGATCCACTATGAGTTCTCGAAAGTGAAGCTTAGAATGCAGACTTATTATTAAAAAGAAGATTAATACCTCAAAAATAAAAAAGCTCAAAGACAAATTAACTATAGAAACCATAGATCATATCACACATTAGCTCATTTAATTTCACAAATCATCCAAGATACGGAATTTTTATGTCGTCATGAAACATGACCCTCTTAGCTATAGAAACTGCAGGTTTTTGCTGATATTGAAGAAGATTTGAACCATCGTAGAAGCTCATTGCTCCATGAGGTTTTGATTTTCTTGTGTGCAAGTCTGCTATTATTAGGTAACCTCAAGTTTTGGTGACAGAGCCGTGTCGAAGAGTGCCCAAAAAGATAAAATTGGGAATGTGTAAATTGTGGTTTTTATCATTGTAAATGCTGGTGAAATTCGGTACTGGTGTCGCTGCCCGACCAAAACGCCCTGCTAAACTGTAATGCCTTATTTTAGCAAATTTTTGTTATAGTTTGGCAAAAGAACCTGCCGAACAAACAAAATGGCAACAGCAGTTGGTCCTTGACCTTTCGTTACGATGCGACAAAGTTGCAAAATCATTGGCGGGAATCGAAGTTGTTGTGCAACAATTGACAAGTTTTGCTAGTTTGTTTTTTTGACTGATACAACATTTTTTTTTCTCGGAGCATATGTGTTGAGGTCAACTTGAACAAGCGGAAGGAATCTAAATTACCGCTTCCAACTAAATAAGTATTGCCTGGATTAGAGGTCAATGTCCATTTTTTAGCAGGTGGTTCATGCTGCTAAGTCTTTTAATTCTTGTATGTTTACTTGAGTTTCAAATAATTGTAATGGTGTGGCTCATGAACTAGCTAATGGATTTTAATTTCAATTGTTACCGGTATGTGTGCCGCTGGAGAAATTATACCTCAAGTGCGGAATAGTTTGCTTAATGATTTTAAGTCAATGAATGAGAGGTGCTCTTTCTTCTCGTTGGCCATATTAAGAATTTTCAATGAGGCCGATAATTTTTCTTTAACAAAAAACCTTAGTGCCTCATATTGGCTCACGGAAACATCACTTCCATGACACATACTAATATCTTCTGAAGTCGGGTTCACGCAAAAAAAAAATAGAAGATAAACCGAAAGGATTAAAATGTTAGCACTTTAAAAGAAGTTGATAATGTGTAAATTAAATTGCATATTCGTTAAAGCATTACAAGATGCTTGTGAAATTACAAGTGAAAATTATACATAATTATATTGGTGCAAGTAAATAATATCAGAGAAGTATATCGTTTGGGAGTTTGAGAGATTTAAAGGAGGGAGTTGAGAGGTTTTTACCTTCACTACTAAATTTTGAGATTTTTACTTATTACTCTAATATATTTAATTTATCCCGCTATAATAATTTCTCATCTCTCTCTCTCTCTCTCTTAATTTACTACGTCACTTGGCCTCTTTTTAAATTTTCGTGACTAACTCGCTCTCGTTTATTTCTCTTCACTTGGGTTTTTCATCTTCTTCAACAAAAATACTTAAGTAAATTCACATGCTTTGTCGACACTAAAGCGTCGCCCAATTCTTAGACGATCGAAATGAGGAATTACTGGTTCTTCAATGGCAAAACTTCTTTAGGCCATCTCCAACCATATTCCAAAATATCAAATTTAGTGTGAAAAATGCTTTAACTATACTAAATTTTATACATCAAATTTGGTGCTATGAATGTACTGTTAGCACGAATTTTTTTTAATATTTTTATATCTATAATTATTTAAAAAATATTTATTAATAAAAAATAATATAGGTTTAATAATATAATAATGATATATAGTATTTTTGATGTGAAACTTTGTATTTTGATTCAAATGTAAAAATTTTAATACCAAATTTAGTGCTACGAGTTGAAGATGTCTTTATAAACGTGAACCCATGCAAACACCCACAAAAAATATTCCAACTGAGTCAGATGCAGCTGAGTAGAGTTTACCATCTTTAACGACAAAATCAACGAAGAGGCAGAAGTCATCTTAGCCGCCAAACAAATTTGGTAAACGTCATAAAATGGAGGACCCTGCACCGTTTGCCTCATATCATTTTGACACCGACACATCCGTGTTGCAACCATACAGAACAGAACAACTCCACCAAATAAGTAATTTGTAGTTAGGTATTAATATAGTCTTTTTGGATTTTAATAGATTTGGATAATAAATTGAAATTTTAGCTGTTGATTTTCATGGTAAATTTTTTGTGATTCTCGTATAAATGTGATATTTTCATGATTCCAATAGAAATATGGCCTAATAACGTGCAATTTTGTGTGTACATTGTTTGTTTTTGTGACAAAATTGTCATGAACTACACATGATTTTTGTAATTAGTGGCCAAATTTACATGAAATATTTTCTAAAGGTATGTTATCATGATTACGAAACAATTTGTAGTGTGACAATATCATCATGAAGTTAAAAAAAATGACAGCATCGGCACAGAGCAATTGTTTCAAATGATTTAACGTTTTTTTTTACATTTATGTAATGAACTATTTTATGTTGTTCATAGAAATGAGCTAAAAATGTAAATTTAGTGATATCATCGTCGCGAAACAACTATTTTGTGAAAACGATGTCAAGAGCAACAGTTTTTCCCTGACGACTTGTCACCAAATTTTCTTGACTACTTTGCCATGAAAGAGCTGCTCTCGTGCTGTTTCATGATACCTTTGTCACCAGATTTACCTATTTTGGTGATGCGTATAATCTTGTGACCTTGTTTATATCATTTAATTACAAAGTTCGAACCGGTGTATAAAGAATAAAATATCATTAAGGAATGTCCTTTCAGCTTTCACAACAATTTTAATGGTTTTGCGGGGGTGACTGCCATGACACCAATCCAAAGAGTGAATATTTTGTTTTGGGCAGTTTTTTAGATATTCATGTGATAACTAAATTTTCAATGAATATAAGCCACCTGATTTTAAGATCTAGAACTTTTAGTGGATGGGGACGTCCTAGGTGGCTGGGCGGCTGGATCTGCGTTGGGGGTGGGCGAAGTCCTTTTTTTTGTCGGCGGTGCTAAGCAAGTGTGTGGAGGTGGCGACCGGTAGGGCTTCCAATGCGAAACCCTAGTGCACATGCCCGTTAGGCCCATCCCTACTCCAGGTGTGACCGGCCGAGCCAGTAGTGTGGTCGACTAGCCTGGTGAAGTGGATGAGTGGCCGGTGCTGCCTGAGCGGGGGGATGGTCAACATCTTGTCTCTGATCCACTAGACGCTAGGGCTCTTCTCGGTGGATGAGTGGACGTTCGGGCACCTCTCGATGGATGAATGGATGTCCGGGCCCCTCCTGGTAAACGAATTGACATCCAGGCCCTTCCATGGGGCAAGTAGACGTTGGGGCCCCTCCCGGTGGAAAATGGATGTCCAGGCCGCTTCGCAAGGCAAGTGGATGTATGGGCCTTTTTTGATGGACGATTGGATGCTCGGGACTTCCTCGGTGGGCAAGTAGGCATCCGTTCAGACTCCGAGCGGGTAACAATCAGGCGGCGGACTACACCAAGGGAAGGAGTGGTCGGCATGAATCTGCTAGAGGCTCGGGGCACATGATCTTTGTGTGACGATGCTGCTTGGGAGAGCACGGGGAGAGCTCATTATCAATGATGTGTTGCAAAGGATGAACGAGATGAAGGCGGAGGGCAATTTGAAAGCGCGCCAAAACATCGAGGCCTTGGGTGAGGCACTCTTGGGCTGGGAGCTTGCTGGTTCAAAGCCATAGTATGAGCGGGTCTCGCAAGAGCAGGTGGAGCAATCCGTCGAGGTGTTCTTGGCTAGGGCAAGAAGCTCGAGAGGATACTCACGGCTCAAGACGCAGAGTTAGTGTCTACCAAAGGCAAGCTCAGCGAGAGGGAAGTCGCTCTTGAGAGGACGACCAAAGAGAACGAGTCGCTTCTAGATGACATACAGGTCATCATCAACGACATGGAAGAAGTCCTACAAGCCAAGATAAGGCTGGATTAAGACTGAGACGTGGCGCTATATGAGGCCTCTTATGCCAATGCATTTCGTGTTCGAGATGCTCTGGCCGAGGAGAACAAGTCGCACACGACAATTCGCGCGTTTTTGACGCGATATACCCGCCTCTTGAGGATGAGTCGGCCTTTGACGACCCTGTGGATCGTGCACCTGTCAAGACCACTCATTCGTCAGTTGGTATATCCCCTACCCAATCGACGCTTCTTTTTTCCACGGACGAGGAGCGCTGAATAAAGCGTCATTGTTTAGCGCATTGCACTTCGTCTTTTTTTTCTGTTTCTTTTGCATGTTTCAATGCTTCTTTTTTGGAAAACATGGTTCTGCACATTTCCTTTGGATAATTCAGTTTCTAATTTTTGTTGAGCAATGCGTGTATCTTTTTATGTGACATTTGAGGTAGATGTATTACTGATTAGTATGTGTGTCCTTTTGGAGAAGGCCTATGACTTTTTAGGCTTCTTTATCTGCAAGGTTTGGCCAAACTCTTGATTGGCCTTGCAAACGCAAGCCTTGTTGTCGTCGGTTTTTGCCGACGATAATGAGTATAAATATATCGTCTTCGGACGATCCCGGGCTCGGCCACCGGAGGGTGCCAAGGGCTCTCTTGACGCATCGGCCGGTCCCGACGGGTCCCGATTAGCCCTTGACCGGCCGTGAGATGTCCCCGGTCGACCCTGACCCACCTTGGCCGGTCCCGGCACGTCCTGGCCGGCCCTGGCACGCCTTGGCCGGCCCTGGTACGTCCTGGCCGGCCCTGGCACGTCTTGGCCGGTCCTGGCAGGGCCTTGGCCGGCCCTGGCACGTCCTGGCCGGTCCTGGCAAGGCCTTGGCCGGCCCTGGCACGCCTTGGCCGGCTCTGGTATGCCTTGGCTGGCCCTGGCCCTCCCTTGGCCGGTCCTGGCCCTCTCTTGGCCAGTCCTGACACTCCCTGGCCGGCCCTGACCCGTCTTGGGCGCCCATGATCGATTGTCTCGGCTATAAATAGCCCAAGACGCCTCTCACAAAAGGTAACGAACAAAAAATAGCTAAAAGAGAGAATTCCTCCCCGAGAATTCTCCCTAGATCTGAGACTTGAGCTTGGAAACGACGCTGATTTCATAATCTCCGTTTTCACCTCGCCTCGTCGATCTTCCCTTGTCATCCTACAAACTGCACCCACGTTATACTAATGTTGGGCGTCGGGGAGGTAAACCGAGGACCCCCCTCTGTTTTCCCTTCTTAGTTCACGTCTGTTTACTCTTTTCAGATAACAGAAGGACTCGAAGACCACACGACAGCTAAGAGACGGTTCGAGACATCGGATCTGACACGCTTAGGCCGAAGCGAGGGTCACCCGCTCTGAGCGAGGATCTGACCGCTTAGGTCTCTGAACGTTGTCCAAATTTCAGCGACAACATTTTGGCGCTAGAAGGAGGGGGCGGATTTCTCGACTGTAAAATTCGCTCATTCCACATCTTTCCATTTCATCTCCTTTCTTTTCCGCTCATTCGAAAATGAGTGACGTTCCGGCAACTTCTGCAGCTGTCCGATCGAGCAATCCCTTCGTTCGAGCTGCTAGCTCACGGTACGAGTTTCGACGACTCCCCCACCGAGGGACCAGGCAACAACCTGGGACCAGGGGTTTGGAAAATGACATCCCCGCCCCTCGTGAGAACAAAGAGGGTTTGAGAGACGAAACCAACCGCCGCTTGACGGAATTGTTGGCTCGACCGGGGGTGAATAGAGGCCTACTCATGAACCTCCTCGGATACGAGGAAGGAGGCAGTTCGACTCAGGACGAAGATTACGCCATGGACGATGCCGTCCCAGAGACAAGCGAAAGCTTGGCACTCACCCGTTCGCCCATGGAGAATGCGAGTGACGCTCCATTCGACCCACAGGCCGAGCTGCGGCAGGAGGTTTCGCGACGGGAGGGTTCGAGCAACCCCCGTCCCCGGACGGCGCAAGGCGCTTCGCGGAGCGGGCAGTCTCGGCGAGCGCGCCATGCATCCTCCCGACGGGGTGTGGATAGTCGCAGGGCCCGTCGCGAAGACCACCCGCATCCGCTTGGACCTTCGCGCTCCGCCGAGGAAGATCTGAGGACCCGCCTTAATTCGCGACGGGGTCCCCAAGGGGAGGACTTAAGGAGGAAGTTGGACGCCCGCCGGACCATCGCTGGGGCTACCACCCTCGGAAATCCTCCTCCGAACGCCTTGGACCAAGGGTCCAATGAGCGACAGGTCCCTACGCCAATGGGACCAGAAGCGGCAAACGGGCTCGAAATGATCATTATGATTCAGGACCTCCAGAATCAGATCATCGAGCTGCGGGGGACAGGCTCAGGAGGTTCCAGACCGTATAACAGTTTGGAAGGATCATACTCGCCTTTTACGGCAGCGGTCCTCGCGCAACCCCCGGGACGGGGATTCAAACTCCCCGCCATGCCACCGTATGACGGGCGTTCCGACCCCAATTTCCATATCCAACACTATGAGACTTGGATGACAATGCAAGGACTCTCGGGGGCAATGCTTTGTCAAGCTTTTAGCTTGACACTGGCAGGATCAGGATTCGAGTGGTTTCGGAACTTGAAGCTAGGCAGTATCGGCTCGTTCCGCGCCCTCAGGGAATCCTTTCTCGCTCGATTCGCTACGATGGTCGCGCAGAAAAAGTCCCAAACGCATTTATGGACGATCAGGCAAAAACCAGGCGAGAGCTTGCGTGAGTATCTGGCTCAGTTCATCGAGGAATCCCACAAGGTGGAGGATTTCGATGACCGAGACGCCATCGTGGCCATCACGGAAGGCTCCGAACCGAGCGACTTTTTAAAGTCGATCGTGGGAAGGGTCCCAAGGGACATGGCCGAACTCATGGCATGCGCTCGAACGCACATGGGGGTCAAAGACTACCTCAACAGCCGGAAGGGCGAGGGTCACAGGGATAATTCTCGATCAAACGATCGAGGTCAAGCTCGGGTCCCCCACGCCATTGAAAAAAGGTTCCGCAACGCGGGACAAAAGCAAGTACTGCGAGTATCACCGGGACCACGGACACGTGACCTCCGAGTGTTACCAATTAAAGCGACAGATAAAGGCCCTAATTCAGGATGGCAAGCTCAAAGAGTTTGTCATGAGAGCCGCCGGGGTGACAATCCCGGAGAATCACCCATCTGCCTAGTATCGGGGCTCGGCCAAAGGAAAGGCCCCAGCCATCGCCACCGTTAGTGGCGAGCACGAAAATCCCGAGATGAACATTGTGAGAACAATCACCGGGGGGCTTGATTGCGGCGAATCAATCAATCAGAAGAAAAGGTATTTGAGGGCAGTGACCAACGAGAGGGTCAGAAATGGCATCAACCTCACGTATGTCGCTCCCCCACCTACTGCCTTTGAAGACATCCGCTTCACCGAGGAGGAAGCGATACAAATACTCCATCCGCATAACGACGCTCTCGTCGTGACTGCAACTGTGGCCAACAACAAGGTTCGACAAATCCTGATTGACAATGGCAGCGCGGTGGACATAGTATTCAAATCGGCGCTTGAGCAAATGAAACTCGACGGAGTAAGGCTCGCCCCGATCCGGACCCCATTATATTGCTTTTCCGGGGAAAAGGTGTGGACGGAGGGGTCAATAGATCTCTCCGTCACTTTTGGAACCCGAAGTAGCGCCGAGGTCACTCGGATTGTAACATTTTTGATCGTCGACGAACCAACATCCTACAATATGATAATTGGAAGACCAACCCTGGTGGGCCTCAAGGCCATTACGTCAATATATCACCTCATGATGAAGTTTCCCACCGAGAGGGGAATCGCATGCATGGCGGGGGATCAGGCTATGGCACGATCGTGTCACGTACATGCCGCTAGTGACAAAATTGCCAAACTTGAGGGAGCAAAAGAGGTCAGCACCGTGTATCAACTCAATAACGAACTCCCATGCAAACCCGAGGAGGGGGGGACGTTCGGCGAGTTGGACCAGCGCGACGAGATCGAGCGTCGTCGCATGGAAATCCTGACGACCTCGTCACGGTTGTCCTGGATCCCTCCAAACCTGACCAAGTGGTCAAAATTGGCGCACAACTCTCCGTCAAAAGGCGGGAGTTGATGGCTTCCTTCCTCAGGGAACATAAAGACGTCTTTGCGTGGACACACGCGGATATGCCGGGCATTGACCCGAAGGTCATGGTGCATCGCTTAAACGATGACCATAACATACCCGAAAGGGTTCAGCCTAGGAGGGCGTTTAGCGGGGAAAGATATCTCGCCATAGGAGAGGAAGTTGAAAAACTCCTCGCCGCCAACTTCATAAGAGAGGCGGAACATCTCAAGTGGGTGTCGAATGTGGTGATGGTAAAAAAGCCCAACGGGAAGTGGCAAATTTGCATATATTACAAAGATCTTAACAAAGCCTGCCCGAAAGATAGCTTCCCCCTTCCCCGGATAGAGCAACTCGTGGATGCGACAGCAAGCCACAAGCTCCTTAGCTTCATGGACGCCTATTCAGGCTACAATCAAATCCGGATGCACGAGGACGACCAGATAAAAACAACCTTTGTGACGAACAAAGGCTTGTATTGCTATAAGGTAATGCCGTTCGGTCTAAAAAATGTCGGAGCAACCTATCAGCGTCTGGTCAACCGTATGTTCGCCGACCAAATCGGAAAAACCATGGAAGTCTACGTGGACGACATGTTGGTAAGAAGCCGACTGGCTCCCGACCACGTCCGCGACCTCCTAACCATGTTCACGATCCTCCGAAGGTACGAGATGAAGTTGAATCCCAACAAATGTGCATTCGGGGTCGAATCGGGAAAATTCCTCGGCTACATGGTCAGTAAGCGGGGAATCGAAGCCAACCCCGAGAAGATCACAACCATTCTCGAGATGAGGTCCCCGCAGAAACCCAAGGAGGTCCAAAGTCTGGCAGCGCGAATTGCGGCGCTAGCCAGATTCGTCTCCAAGGCCACCGACAGGTGCCACCCTTTCTTCCAATCTCTAAAGAAGAGAGATGGGTTCGAATGGACTGCGGAATGTGAAAGGGCGTTTCGCGAGATGAAGTCATACCTCGCGACCCCCCTATTCTTGGCAAAACCCGTCGACCACGATGTCCTTATATTGTACCTCGCAGTGTCTGAAAGGGCCACAAGTGCAGTCCTTATACAAGAAGAAGGCCAATGGCAACGGCCAGTCTACTACGTCAGTAAGTCTCTCTTGGACGCCGAGACTCGGTACCCAGAGATCGAGAAACTGTCATTGGCATTGGTCATGAGCACCTGAAAGCTGCGTCCATATTTCCAAGCACATCAGATAGTGGTGCGCAACGGACATCCTATCGAGAAAGCCCTTCAGCGAGGCTCCTCGACGAGGATGGCGATTTTGTCGCAAGAGCTCAGCGAATACGGGATAAAGTTCCAGCCGCGAGCAGCCATCAAGGGCCAAGCTATGGCTGACTTTGTGGCATCGCACCCGCAGAGATCAAAGTCGAATCAGACAATGTCCCGTCGGACCCCCCAAGGAAAAGCGACATCGGGCTGACAGGCCCGACGTGGTCCCTGCATGTCGACGGCGTTTCAAACGCCCGGGGGGCTGGCGCCGGGGTGGTTTTGACTAATCCCCACAAGAATAAATTGAAGTACGCCCTGCGCTTCGAGTTTCGCGCTTCCAACAACGAGGCCAAATATGAAGACTTGATAGTCGGTTTAGAGCTAGCTCGCCGATTGGGGGTCGATAACTTGCACATCTTTTGCGACTCGCAACTGATTGTGAAACAAGTAAAGGGCGAATACGCCGCCAAGGAGCCTAGCATGATCGCATATTTGTCAAAGACTCTCAAAAACTTAGAAGCGATAGCTTGGTTTGAAGTCATACAGATTCCCCGAGAAGAAAATGTCGAGGCCGACGCGTTAGCACGCTCGCCTCGGGGATCGATGAGGAAGAAAATGGCGATGTCCCTATCGAAGTCTTTACCAGACCTTACGTTTCCAAAAGTGACGTAGGAACAGTCGGCGACTCCCCAAACCCATTGTGGATGACTCCGCTAACGGAGTACCTCGGAGGCGGCAAATTGCCCGAGAACCGCGACGACGCTCGAAGGCTGAAAGGCTTAGCATCGAGGTATACCATGCGTTGGGACACGCTATACAAACGCGGTTTCTCGATGCCGCTCCTACGCTGCCTGGGCGAGGCCGAGGCAAAGCGGGCGATGTGCGAGGTGCACGAAGGGTTGTGCGGAAATCACGCCGCAGGGCAATCAATGGCCCTGAACCTCTTAAGGTTAGGCTATTTCTGGCCAACCCTAAAGAGGGACGCGCACAACTGGGCCTGACAATGCGACAAATGTCAAAGGTTTGCCCATGTGCCTAGACAACCGTCGGCCCCCCTTTGCCCCATCATCGTTCCCCGACCATTCGCCATGTGACTGTCGCTTCACCGCTTTCGTCTTGAATTTGGGTACTTAGCTTGTATCTATATAAATGATAAAAATGTGTGTCCCTATTTTATAACAAATGCTACTTCGATACATATATGTTATTTATGGGTAAAACTAATACCATGATATTGGGAGACCTTTTAGATATCCATGATCGTCACACCACCAGCATGTTCCCGATGGTTTGACTATTTTGTTGCAGGTGGGGCATGAGTTGTAATACCAACCTTGTCTTGTATCAAAATTGAGATATTGTTGCTTTGACATTATATTTGTCACTATGTAACGGATAAATGACGCCAATTTTAATATAATTTCTATGTCAGAACATGGATAGACATTTAAAATGACTTACGTGGTCCAAATTCTGGATTTCATTGATTAACATAATGTTCTTCGTTTTTTGCTCCTCTATGGATTCTACTGTTTTGTTAGTAGTAAAAGCTCAATAGTTTTTGGTTGGTTGAAAAATCTATAAACAAATTGAGAAGTGATAATTAGGGTTCAATAAATAAACAAGTGATAAGTATACATATATAGAAAATAATATACATACCTTGTTTTTAAAGTTTGAGTTTCCAATATGTTTAAATCCAAGCAATGTCGCAGATGTGTTTGAAACATATGATTGAATAACATTATTATTATTATTATTTAAGTATAGCTTCTTCGCTAAAACATCATGGAATAGAAACTGTAAACAATTCCTAGATATTGTTTGACGCACATGTCTGCAATTATTGTAACCAGCGTTTCAGTCTGTAATTTTCTTATTTCGTTTTCAAACTCATGCGCTGTGACTCCCCATAATGTCACGCAAATTTTCACCCCTGTAAAATGGTTAGGTGTAGAAAAATAAGGTGCTGCTTATTAATATATGTGTTGATAATAAAAGGAAATGAAATTTTTCAAAATGAAACCGAAAAATTAGCTAATATTTTTTATATTCACAGTTTTTCTGGTAGTGACTCTATTTTCAGAAGTCAATTGTTGTATCGGTTGAACACCTGCTAATACTCCGATGATGTTTATATTGAAATAGGGAAATGTAAAAATAATGTTATATTGTTGGTTGCAATAATCATCTTTGGAAAGTATTTGACAATATGATTAAATTTTACCTGTAAGAAAGATGTTGTTGCCAATCCTCAGTATAAGTTGGTCGTAGTCGACAAAATTAAATTTATGCTGCAGAATCATAGGAGTTTCTTCATCAATAATTGTGAGTGTCGATGCCTATGTTAGTTGTACCATTGCCATATGAGGGACAACTCTATACCTTGGTCTACTCTGGTCGACGAAAAAATTCTTTATTCCGTACACATGACTAATTTGAATTCGTGGTTGTACATTGTGTACATCTCGAGCTTTGATGGTTGCAAGTATTGTTTCATGCTAGTATAAAAGTGCGAAATGTAAGTGTAACATGAAAAATGAATTGTAAGGTTATGATAAATATCTACAATTCGTAATAAAAAAATATTAATCCAAGCAGAATGTATACCTCTTCGTCAACTAAAACATAGTCATAACTTACAAGTCTGCTGGTCAAGAAATCTTTTTTGGCCCAACCTCTAGAAATCTAATTGTGATCATGTCATATTTTTTATTTGGTCCGAGAGATTTGATTGACGTTGGCATTATAAACTTGTACATAAAATGAATAAAGTCGGTTGATAATATATAATTTGGTCAATAACTCAAATGGTAAGCAATTCAAACATAATTATTAGGTATTTTTTTTATTAACACTTTGAAGAACTTCTTTGTAAACAATATTTTTTATATGATTTGGATATTTGTTAGTAGAATCATCAATTAAGATGAATAATCCGTCTGGTGATTTAACTCTAGATAAACAGTGGGTAAAAATTTCGTGATCAATATATATATCAATTTTTTTTAAGAGATTGTCCTTAACTTTTAATTATTGTCAAAGCGTGAAAAATTTTAACAGGAAATTGTCTTCTTTTTAATGTAAAGGGTCATTTTGATTCATGTACAGTCATTTCTATTCTCGGTCTATACACTTTATTGTTCGTATCTTGTGATTTATGATTTGACCTTCAATTATTCCATCTGTTAATTGTGTAACTATTAGTCGAGTTCTGGTACATAATCCTAACGATTGGTTCAAATTTTGTAATAACATATTTGGTGCTCCTATTTTAAGATTTAATTCATGTGACGGTAATCCGTTGAATGTTAAAGTGTTTAAGAATTCTTCCGGGTATAAGAGATTGAAGTCGTCTGTGTTTCCTGATGTATGCAAAATTATATCGTAACTATAATAAATTTTTGATGTAGTTGGTAATACTAATAAAATATAGTTATTTATTTCCCCTACGGTTTTATTTCTTGGAGCAACGATTGTTCGTTTTTTGAGGTATTCAATATTATCAAAACTATTGGCTAGATCATTATATATTGTGTGTGTTATGACGTCATTTGGGGTCAAATCATAATGTAATATAATTTTTTTTTGGTATTTTAATTCATGCGGCATCTTCGTTTTTGATGTCTTTAATTCCTTCTGCAATACAATCATTGACATTTGGTATCCAGGTTGAAAATTTCAGGATTTTATTTTTTCTAATAGTAACGTGTTATGTTGTGTTAGTCTCATGTTTTATGTTAAAAGTAAAACTTCAAAATACAGCCACATATAAGAGCTCGTTAGAGTTGAATCAATTATTTGTTCTTTTGATCCATTTGTAATAATTGGTAAGATTTGACGAAAAGGTCCGCCTAATGCGATAGTCATTCCCCCGAATGGTCAGTCATAAGTATTTTTTATATCTTGTAATAATTTATCTAAAGCTTCAGAACAATATTTGTGATTCATTGGCGCTTCGTCCCATAAATCCGACACGTCTTTTCAATTAATTTTGCTAAGTGCGTTTATTTTTTGATGTGGCATGTAGAAGATTTATATGTAGATAATGGTATTTTAAATCTTGAATGTGTTCTTCTTCTTTTGGGAAGTAATAAGGATGATATTCCTGATGATGCTACTGTTGGCATTTATGCCAACAAAGGAGATTTTTGATATTAAATACTTTTGTATTTGTTTTGCTTTGAAATTAAATAAAGATTGAATATCCATTCTTATTTAAGATTGTGTTTACGCATTTATGTCTACGCTCTGAAACTGTCATCAACGAAAGAAATGCTAAGTACAGACTTGACAAGATACCTTCTTATGACTAGTTTAAATAATAGTTCGCAATCTAAAGATCGATTGGGCAATCGATTCCTAGTAATGATTGTTAGAATGAATTAAACGATATCTTATCTTGTGATATGGAGAGTTGTGACTCTGTAATTCATTCTTGATATCTTAATAAAGATATTGAACAAGACCAGTGAAGTTTTGAAGTTCGAGATAAAACCGTTTAATCACTCGAAACATCAAACTCACATACGAGGGGTATTTTAGTAATTACCTAAATCCTGAAGTGAGTACATGTATTCTTGTAACACTTTATGACATTTGATTTGTCAATGGGCAATGGCTAAATGAAGTTTCATTGACCCGACGGTTGGTGTCATAATACTGTTTCGTTGAAACATGTGATTCACAGATATGGAATTTGTGTTGAAACAATGCTACGGCATTAGTATCACACCATGCTCTGTTATGAGAGTGTGAGCGAATAAACCAGGCCTGGTATTCATCGAATAAAGAATTCTTTGAAATAAAACATGTGACATGTTGAGACATTTCACTTTATGTTTTTCTCGTTCACAAATAACAAAGGACTTGGTGAAATAATAACTCAGGGGTAAAACGGTAATTTTACATTCCTCTGAGTTAATGATACACACAAAGGGTAATATCGTAAAATACACCGTGGACCGTGTGAAGAATAGTTTTGTCATATCAAACGGAAATATAAACGCATATGAACTTAGAGATGTTTAATTATGGTCCTTTAGTGTAATCGACTAATATTAAGAATTAAAAGCCGGAAAAAGTTTGTGAACTTTTGTGTCCGATATTTATTCTAAAGCTTTGTTCATGTGGGTCCATGAGGTCTCAATGATAGACTCTCGGACGAGATTTTGGTGAACAAGAAATGATTGATTTTCTCATTCAACGTAAATTGTGATTTACGCTAAGAAAATTATTTTCTGAGTAATTAAATAAATAACTGGTTATTTATTATTACATTTATTTCACGAATCATATTATGTTATTATATTGATAATAATATAATTTGATGATTCAAATAAATAAAAGATGAAAATAAATATTTTCTCGTTTCGTACTACATTGATTAGTATGAAAATAATTAATGACTTGTCATTAAATAAATGAGATGTTCTAAATTAATTAAATATTATTTTAGAAATAAATCAAATAAATTTGGGAGATAATTAGGACAATATGGCCGGCCATAATATGTGTTTTATGGGCTGGAAAAATTGTTTAAACTCATTAAAAGGAGTTTTGGGCTTAAGTTTGACTAATGGGTCTTAACTGGATTTTGACCTAACTTAAGCCCATTCTCTCTTATATAATAGGAGGCTTTCTCTTTGGTAACCCTAGCCTAATTTCGACCAACACTCAGCCAAACCTCTCCCCCCTTGTGCTTGAGAGGTTTTGGCCGAAATTAAGAGAGAAAGAGAGAGAGGAAAACTGTTTCCCGGCAGCCCTTCCTTTTATTTGAGTTTCCCCTTCTTCCCTTGTTCCCACGAAAGAGCCCACCCTCTTTGTCTCCTAAAATCCCTTGAGTATTATCATTGACTCAACTTGTGGTTGTTTGAGTGATTTTTCTCTCCCCAGGGCCGGCCACTTTTGGAGGAACGAAGGCACGACGGATTTGGGGATCTCCTTGACGCGCGTGGCGTAGAGGATCGGCCGATCACTTGAACGTACACCGAAACTTTCTCTCGCAGATCCAAACCCTATGTAAGTGTCTCTTAAACGAATTGGATCTGAATGATATAGTATTGTAGAATGATTATATTTATTTAGATTGTTCGTTTGCATGCTTAAATGAATTTATTGATATGTTCATAAATTTTGTTGACATGCTAGTTTAGATTTAATGATATGGTTATGAATATGTTAAAAAACGTTTTTAATATGTTAAATTGAATTACGAATTTCCGCCATATATAGATATGTTTCATAATTAATTAGGTTAATTGTTAACTAAATTCCAACAAATGGTATCAGAGCCATAATTGTCATTAAATCGATTTTGAGTGTTGGCGTTTTTGTATGAATTGCATTTGTGAATGTATGTGTGTTTATGTGAATGGATCCTTACTCTAATTGGCCCTAGGATTGTTTACGGGTTACGTCCCGGTTTTTATTTTTTATTTTATTTAAATTTGTAATTTGTTGTAAATTTAAATTTATAATTTTGTAATCCGGGAGACAAGAAGAAGGAAGGCAGCCTCCGGGAATGGCCGCGCGTTTTTGAAACGCGTGGGAGCTATCCCGGACGATTCCGAACATGCCTAAGGACCTGTGTATTGGGCGCAAGAGGGCTGTTTGGGTCGGCCAAAACCCTAGGGTGGCCCTGTGTCTTCGGACGCGCGCGAGCTAGCTAGGGTTAGGCCCGACGACCGAGATTCGGAAATCGTTTCCGAATAAATTTAAAATCTTGAATAATTAAATTTTCTTATATTATTTTTGAAATAATAAAAGTGAATTTAGTTATTTGAGTGGGAGATATTAATCTCTAAGTTTTAAAACTCGAAAATTCGACGACTCGACACAAGACTAGGAATAAAGTAGTTTATTTATTTTTCTTTTGTAAAGGGTTGTAATTTTAGAAATGGGCAATTAGATAAGTTAAATATTATGTTTTATTTTATTTAATCTTATCTCATATTCATCCACATGTCATATAGGATAGAACGCCAACACTATATGAATTGTTCATGCATCATTATAATTTAATAACTAGTTATGAAATTGAACATCGTCCACAAAAATTATGATTTTTGCAAAAACTAAGTGTGAGGGTTATTTGTCGTTGAAATAACCCGAGGTCCCCAACATGAATTTAATTAACTTGTGTGAATGAACTAAGAGTCACCCTCGTGGCCCTCCCTTTAATGGGAGTACTTTGGAAGCACATAGTTAATTAATTTGTTACGAACTAAGCTCTAAAGAGGAACGATGAAGCGGGTCTCCCCTAGGAGAATCGTTTTCAAAGTAACTTGGATAAGGGCCCACATGTTGGTTACACGCTTAGATTTATTGTTTAAAGTAACCCTCCATAGAGGCTATGCGTTAAACATAAGTGACCAAAGTCCATGGTAATTAGCGAGAACTAGAAGTTGTGACTTCTTGTATGGTTCAAACTAAATAGTGATGTGTCACGACTATGAAAGGCGATCAATTGCGGTTTCCCCTAGGAAAAGTAATTGATCATTTTTGTTCATAATACCATGAATTATTTATCGCTTTCCTCACTAATTTAGGATTGTACATGCATCATAATTTGAAACTTTAGCATATGCTAAATTTATTCATTTCATTTAATTTCAGCAATATCATGAATCCACTTGCATCTATACTGAGCTATAACAAACTCGAGGGTGAGAATTACGTTGATTGGAAACGTAACCTTGACATCGTACTGACAGTGGAAAAGCACAAGTATGTTCTCACTACCCCGTGTCCTCCAGCTCCGAGTGCTGACTCAAGCCAGGAGGACAAAAACGCCTATGACACGTGGGTAAGGTCCGATGAGATTGCCAAGTGTTATATCTTGGGTTCCATGAGCAATGTGTTGCAACAATCTCACAAGGACATTGCCACGGCATATGACATGCTCTACAATCTTCATGACATGTTTGGATGTCATGGGCGTCAGGCGAGGCAGCAGGCAATCCGAAATTTCATGAATTGTCGGATGAAGCCAGGAACGTCAGTCAGGGACCACATGCTAGTGATCATGGGTCACCTGAACGACATGGAGATTCTCGGATCGGAGATTGATGGACTCATCAAGGTCGACATGATCTTGGAGACTCTGACGGATTCTTTTGATAGCTTCCGTCTGAACTACTCCATGAACAAGCTCGATTATTCTGTAACCGAGCTGATGAAGGAGTTGCAGACTGCCGAGGGACTTCTCCCTAAGACCAAGAAGAAGACTGGTGAAGCCAATGTTGCTGAACATAGGGCTTCCACTTCTGGATCGAAGAGAGTGATGAAGGGTCCCAAAAACGCCAAGCGAACGGGATCCAAGACGCCTTACAAGAAGGCTGCGGATGTCAAGGGCAAGGGCATCGTAAAGGTGGACAAGTCTAAACACAAGTGCCACCATTGCGGAGAAGTCGGCCATTGGGGAAGGAACTGTCCTGCCTACCTCAAGACTGTCAAGGGGAAAGGTATGGCTTTCGTCACCCAAGCATGTTACACGACATATAAAGAATCACCCTGGATTTTAGACTGCGGGGCTTCTGACCATATTGTGTGTAATCTGAATGGTTTCAGGAAAACCAGAAGCTTAGGTGAAGAAGAGTTCACGTTCAACTGGGGGAATGGAACGAAGGTCAGAGCCAGATCTGTCGGGACCACGCAGCTGAATTTTGGAAATAAGGCTTTATTATTGAATAACGTTTATTATGTTCCAGATTTTTGCAAGAACTTAATTTCTTTTGGTCGTTTAGAAGAACAACATTATGAGTTTAAAGTCAATAATGGTATTGAAATTTTTCTTAATGGTTGTTTTATTTCTAAAGCTCATCGAGTAGATTCTATTTATTATCTATATCCTAATGAGCCGACAATCTTGGACACTGAGGTGAATAGTGATTTACTCAGGAAGCGTAAGACATTTCATAGTGATGAAACGGATGATACATATCTCTGGCACTTACGTCTTGGACATATTGGCCTAGATAGGATTAAGAGGTTAACAAAGGATGGTCCTTTGAAATCCCTAAACGTGGGATCTATGCCCACGTGTGAATCCTGTCTTGAAGGCAAGATGACCAAGAGACCTTTCTCTTCGAAAGGTCTAAGAGCCACACAAGTATTGGAACTCATACATAGTGATGTATGTGGTCCAATTAGTATTCAGGCAAGAGGAGGTTACAAATACTTTGTAACCTTCACTGATGACTACTCACGTTTTGGTCATGTTTTCCTAATGCGACACAAATCCGATACTTTTGAAATGTTCAAACAATATCGGGCCTTGGTTGAGAAGCAATGAGAGAAACAAATCAAAACCCTTCGATCAGATCGAGGCGGAGAGTACTTGTCTAATGAGTTCGAGGATCTTCTTAAAGAAGAAGGCATTCATTCTCAGCTTACAGCACCTGGCACACCACAACAAAACGGTGTGTCAGAGAGAAGGAACCGAACGCTATTAGATATGGTGAGATCAATGATGAGTTACTCATCTCTTCCTGATTCGTTCTGGGGATATGCCTTAGAAACGGCAGCTCCTATTCTGAACCAAGTTCCGTCAAAAACGGTTCCCGGCACTCCCTACGAGAGATGGTGTGGTAAGAAATCTGTTCTAAACCACATCAAGATCTGGGGTTGTCCAGCACACGTGCTGAGACAAAAGACTAGCAAGTTGGCTAGTCGTTCAGAATTATACTTTTTCATAGGATATCCGAAGGAAACAAAAGGGTACACATTCTATAGTCCTACTGACAAGAAAACGTTCGTTAGCACGAACGCTAGGTTTCTTGAAGAGGATTACATGAAGAATACCGTACCGAGAAGTAAACTTGTGCTGAAAGAGATGTTGGGTGAAGTAGTTGGTATTTCACAAGATAGGACAAGTCCTACACCAACAATAGAAGAACCACATTCGGAACTTGAGCCTCCTACGATTCGTCGCAGTAGCAGGATTGTACGACAACCTGAGCGATTGATGTACATCGGAGAGGCCTTTGCTGCAGTCGCATACAAGGAGGAAGATGATCCAGTATCATTTTCCCAGGCGATGCAGAGTTCTGAAGAAAACCTATGGCAAGAAGCCATGAACGTTGAAATGCATTCGATGTATGTCAACAAAGTCTGGAAACTTGTAGATTTACCTGAAGGCATCAAGCCTGTTGGGTGTAAATGGATCTACAAGAAGAAAAGAGGACCGGATGAAAATGTCGAGACATTTAAAGCACGACTTGTGGCAAAGGGGTTCACACAAAAGGAAGGTATCGACTATGAAGATACCTTCTCGCCCGTGGCGATGCTAAAGTCCATTCGTACTCTTTTATCCATTGCTTCCGCCCTAGATTATGAAATCTGGCAGATGGATGTCAAGACTGCATTTTTTAATGGAAATCTTGACGAGCGCATTTACATGGCTCAACCAGACGGGTTCATGGAGAAAGGCCAACAGGGCAAGGTTTATGAGTTGCTAAAGTCCATTTATGGACTAAAGCAAGCATCTAGATCGTGGAATATTAGATTCGACGAGACTGTGAAAAGCTACGGCTTTGATCAGTCTTTAGATGAGCCATGTGTTTATAAGATGGTAAACGATGGCAAAGTGGTCTTCTTAATCCTTTATGTAGATGACATACTACTCATTGGGAATGATGTGGGAAAGTTATCAGAGGTTAAGATCTGGCTGTCAGAGCAGTTTGAGATGAAGGATCTTGGAGAAGCGGCTTACATTCTGGGGATTCAGCTCTTTAGAGATCGGAAGAACCGAAAGTTAGCGCTTTCTCAAGCATCTTATATTGATAAGATCATGGATCGCTTCAGTATGCAGAACTCCAAGAAAGGACAGCTACCTTTCAGACATGGAGTGCATCTATCTAGTGAGCAGTCTCCCAAGACTCCTCAAGAGATAGAGGACATGAGACATATTCCCTACGCCTCAGCCGTAGGAAGTCTCATGTATGCAATGCTCTGCACTAGGCCAGATATTTGTTACGCAGTGGGCGTGGTGAGTAGATTCCAATCGAATCCTGGACCCGAGCACTGGGTTGCGGTCAAGCATATTCTCAAGTATCTCCGGAGAACGAGAAATTATATGCTTGCATACTCAGGTGATGACCTGAATATGACGGGGTATACCGATTCCGATTTTCAAGCGGATAAGGATTCTAGGAAATCCACATCAGGGTCTGTGTTCACCCTGAATGGTGGATCTGTGGTCTGGAGGAGTATAAAGCAAACTTGTGTTGCTGACTCGACCATGGAAGCCGAGTATGTGGCAGCTTGCGAAGCTGCAAAGGAGGCTGTGTGGCTGAGGAAATTCCTGATGTACTTGGAAGTAGTTCCAAGTGCCAACGAGCCCATTACACTTTACTGTGATAACAGTGGAGCCGTTGCTAACTGTAAGGAACCAAGAAGTCACAAGTGCTCAAAACACATCGAGCGCAAATACCACCTGGTACGAGATATAGTTCATAGAGGGGACGCGACGGTTATGAAGATCTCAACGTTGGACAACCTTGCTGATCCCTTCACGAAGCCTTTAACCAGTAAGGTCTTCGAGGGACACCTAAAAGGATTAGGACTGAAAGATCATTCGCATCTCCTTAGTCAAGTGGGAGTTTGTTGGCATTTATGCCCACAAAGGAGATTTTTGATATTAAATACTTTTGTATTTGTTTTGCTTTGAAATTAAATAAAGATTGAATATCCATTCTTATTTAAGATTGTGTTTACGCAATTATGTCTATGCTCTGAAACTGTCATCAACGAAAGAAATGCTAAGTACAGACTTGACAAGATACCTTCTTATGACTAGTTTAAATAATAGTTCGCAATCTAAAGATCGATTGGGCAATCGATTCCTAGTAATGATTGTTAGAATGAATTAAACGATATCTTATCTTGTGATATGGAGAGTTGTGACTCTGTAATTCATTCTTGATATCTTAATAAAGATATTGAACAAGACCAGTGAAGTTTTTAAGGTTCGAGATAAAACCGTTTAATCACTCGAAACATCAAACTCACATACGAGGGGTATTTTAGTAATTACCTAAATCCTGAAGTGAGTACATGTATTCTTGTAACACTTTATGACATTTGATTTGTCAATGGGCAATGGCTAAATGAAGTTTCATTGACCCGACGGTTGGTGTCATAATACTGTTTCGTTGAAACATGTGATTCACAGATATGGAATTTGTGTTGAAACAATGCTACGGCATTAGTATCACACCATGCTCTGTTATGAGAGTGTGAGCGAATAAACCAGGCCTGGTATTCATCGAATAAAGAATTCTTTGAAATAAAACATGTGACATGTTGAGACATTTCACTTTATGTTTTTCTCGTTCACAAATAACAAAGGACTTGGTGAAATAATAACTCAGGGGTAAAACGGTAATTTTACATTCCTCTGAGTTAATGATACACACAAAGGGTAATATCGTAAAATACACCGTGGACCGTGTGAAGAATAGTTTTGTCATATCAAACGGAAATATAAACGCATATGAACTTAGAGATGTTTAATTATGGTCCTTTAGTGTAATCGACTAATATTAAGAATTAAAAGCCGGAAAAAGTTTGTGAACTTTTGTGTCCGATATTTATTCTAAAGCTTTGTTCATGTGGGTCCATGAGGTCTCAATGATAGACTCTCGGACGAGATTTTGGTGAACAAGAAATGATTGATTTTCTCATTCAACGTAAATTGTGATTTACGCTAAGAAAATTATTTTCTGAGTAATTAAATAAATAACTGGTTATTTATTATTACATTTATTTCACGAATCATATTATGTTATTATATTGATAATAATATAATTTGATGATTCAAATAAATAAAAGATGAAAATAAATATTTTCTCGTTTCGTACTACATTGATTAGTATGAAAATAATTAATGACTTGTCATTAAATAAATGAGATGTTCTAAATTAATTAAATATTATTTTAGAAATAAATCAAATAAATTTGGGAGATAATTAGGACAATATGGCCGGCCATAATATGTGTTTTATGGGCTGGAAAAATTGTTTAAACTCATTAAAAGGAGTTTTGGGCTTAAGTTTGACTAATGGGTCTTAACTGGATTTTGACCTAACTTAAGCCCATTCTCTCTTATATAATAGGAGGCTTTCTCTTTGGTAACCCTAGCCTAATTTCGACCAACACTCAGCCAAACCTCTCCCCCCTTGTGCTTGAGAGGTTTTGGCCGAAATTAAGAGAGAAAGAGAGAGAGGAAAACTGTTTCCCGGCAGCCCTTCCTTTTATTTGAGTTTCCCCTTCTTCCCTTGTTCCCACGAAAGAGCTCACCCTCTTTGTCTCCTAAAATCCCTTGAGTATTATCATTGACTCAACTTGTGGTTGTTTGAGTGATTTTTCTCTCCCCAGGGCCGGCCACTTTTGGAGGAACGAAGGCACGACGGATTTGAGGATCTCCTTGACGCGCATGGTGTAGAGGATCGGCCGATCACTTGAACGTACACCGAAACTTGCTCTCGCAGATCCAAACCCTATGTAAGTGTCTCTTAAACGAATTGGATCTGAATGATATAGTATTGTAGAATGATTATATTTATTTAGATTGTTCGTTTACATGCTTAAATGAATTTATTGATATGTTCATAAATTTTGTTGACATGCTAGTTTAGATTTAATGATATGGTGAATATGTTAAAAAACGTTTTTAATATGTTAAATTGAATTATTAATTTCCGCCATATATAGATATGTTTCATAATTAATTAGGTTAATTGTTAACTAAATTTCAACAGCTACAGCTAAAACAATTTTATTATTTGATCTTATTTCGCTAATTATTGTGTTCCATAATTAAGTTTTTCTTGTTCCTCCTTGTGCGTAAATAGAAAATAACTAATGATTTTGTTTTTACGCATATTCAAGAATTCGTATGTATATATCTCGTTGCTGACTATTTAGAGTGGGGACTAAATTTGAATCCTCTTCTTTTAATTTTGCAACATCATAATTTAATTAATCTCTTAGTAACTTGTTATTTAAATCATCAAATAAAGAACCGGTTGGCAAAGGTAGATTGAAGGTTGTCAAAGTGGGTGAATTTTTATTTAAGATTTTTTCTAAATCATATAGGATATAGTTTTCTAATTCAAGTTCGGGTATTTGGAAATTTTGATTATTGAATAATTTTTTAGAAATTTTGATTATTGAATAATTTTTTAATTCTATGTATAACATCATCACTCATGAGCTTCCAGTGGTCTGTAAATAGTTTGAGTGGATCATTTATATTACAAAATAAAATAAGGATAACAAATAGTTGTCGTAGTTGAGTTGATGGTGAGGTAATTGAAGATTCTAAAATAGATTCACTCCATTCCTTGTCATCTCCTAACAATCCCAATACATTATATGCTAATTGATATGTTGGATATTTTATATTATAAATGATTTTTAGAGATTCAAAGCTAGTTACGCCTTTTTGATGATTTAATAGTAGTGGTAAATAATATAATTCTCCAGAATTTGGATAAACATAATAAGTTCTTCCAATCGTATGACCATATTGTCTAGGAGTCCAATATTTATTTTTTTTTATTCCACACCCATTTTTTTGGGAAATTCTGTATAAGTTAGCTATTTAGCATCAATTTTGTTTTATTTATTTCCATCCATTCAGTTAAAGTAGTTTTTTGTATTTCTGGTTGTCCCAAAATTTTATTAACACGTTGATTGGAACGGTATGTGATATTTTGCATATGCGGTAGATGGATTGATAAGCGCTGAATGTAAGCTTGTCTGTGATGAAATGAATATTCACATAGTCTCCAAATAGCTTCATATGGTGTTATGTAGCGACGACTAATATAATTTATATTTCATCGATCTCTTGATTCTTTGTGTGCGAAGTATTTTCTGAACATATGTTTTCTTCGAAAGTTTCTCTGATTTTGTCAGGTGCTTTGGTTAAACAGTTAAACAAATATTTAATTAACATAGACTGCAAGCAAATTTCGGTGTTTATATGTGCATCAAATTTCTTACACAATATTTTGTTATATGGCACAATGTATCTATTGTCTAAGTTAATATCTTTTTTTGTACATAGATGCCATTATTTCTGCGTTTGTAGTTAACGATTCTTTTTTCATCAATTTTTGTTTCGTTTTGATTTTGTTGAGGAATTTTTTTGAACATGTCAATTTTTCTCATACATTGAGCGTTTGGTTGTACATGTCCACATGGGTCGTGCATCATAAATTCAACAATTTTTTATACCCTAATGGATCCTTTTGGGGATCAGGTAATTCAGCTGATATAATTTTGTCTATTTCTGATGGTTTGCGTTTTTTATCATCAGGATGTAAGCAGAATAAAAAATAGGAGTGTGGTAATCCTCTTTTTTGAAACTCAACAACATAGAAATCAGCAATTATTGTTCCAAAAATAGGTCCTTCTTTGATAGTTGATAGTATTTCATTTAACTTCATTTTGAAAACTCTAGCCATTATATCGGGCCTATCTTCAGGATTTTGACCGGGGATCAAAGAAATGAATCTACTAATCTCTGGCCATTTGGGATTACATGTGAATGTTATATATAATTTTGGATTTCTATATTCTCTACAAATTGGCATCTTGATAATTTTGTATCATGTATCTAGGGCTTCCAGTATGATTTGATGGCAAAATAATTCCTTTTCCTATTGAATTTGCATCTCGATCTACTCTAGTAATAGCATTGATAAATTTCAGATCCTAAATTTTGTTGATTTTTTCGAATGTAAGTCCAATCTATGTTCTTCCACAGAAGCGTAAACATCTACTAAATATTGTTGGAACAATCTTCCACTTCTATGTAAAGTAGTTCTTACGTTATCACGTTGTCGTAATTGATAACAATAAAATGCTCTCATCGGTTTTCGTTTTCCTGAAGGTCATATGGTCATATGATTGGTACTCCATTTTAAATATATCCATCTTCCCCATATGGAAATAGTAAATGATACTGTAAAGACATGTATGATGGATGTAATTTTGTAATCCTTTATAAATTATTGGTTTTGGTCTCGACTATAATGTCTTTTCTATTTTCACATTCTCCAATATCTCCTACTATTAATCCACCAATATTATTTGATGTGGGTAGATCATATTGATCTGGACTTGAATTTCGAGACCCTAAAAGTTTAAGCCTCACACATGGTGTATTTGTTTCCTTATATCTGTCTCTTCCATTCTAAAAAGCTTTACTAAAATATTTGTGTCGTCCAACATGGTGACCAATGTTTCAAGAATTCTTTCTGTGATATGTACAGATTATTTCTCAAAGGAAAAATGTGGCATTCTATTTTTAATTTCAATTTTTGTGTCGTATATATAAATTTGGGCAAACATTGGACGACTATTAATTATAGGTAATAAATATCCCAACAAATGATATATCTGACCACTTTTATTTTGAATGTATGAGGACTATGATAAATGTTTAATGTATGATCAATGTTTTCTCCGATGTTTTCTCCGAAAGATGTGAAAGCTAACATTGAATTTAGAGTGGGGATACTTCGTTTATAATAGATACTCGCAGACCCTGGAGAATAGTTAAGAAAATATATTGTTTGTGAGGCGTTTCTTTTAATAAAGGCAGTCCTATTTTACCCTTTTTGACGACATAAATTAAATTTGAAAGGGGTTGCTTCCTTTAGATTTCTCGTAAAACGAGAATAACGCGCCACAATATTCACAGCGATGTGTACAATCTCCACAATCCAAATCCAAGTACGGGGTGTTTTGAGACGAATGTTGTATCTGAGGTCATTATTTAGAAATCATGAATCTTCTATATACAGCATACCGGGATACCATAGATGTTTCCATATAAGAATTTCGATTGTGTGGCATGTAACTGTAATTGGTCAGATCTTTGACATTTTATAGTATTGGTGGGTTTTTGCCTTTATTCGACACCTACATTACACATTGAATATGAGTAGAAAAGTTAGTAAAAGAAATTAGAAACTGTAAATGACATAATATAGAAACTGAATTCTTATCGACATAAAATTTTGTTGTTGACTGATGATTTATATTTATTTATTGACTCCAACTGCCTATGGTTAGTAATAATAATAATAATAAAAAGTATGCTATTAGCTAGGTATGACAAATTTAATAGTAGAAAAAATTCTGTAAATATCTAACTAACACTTATAATTTTTTTTATTAGAGATCAGTTACGTGTACGTACGGGCTACGGTGAACGACTATTCTGGTGGTATATACAGTAGCGCAAACAGACGTAAGAGCTGAAAAATATATGAATCGTATTAGTACAATACGTGACTATACGCAAAACAACGTGAATATAAATATTGGAGATCACTTACATGTATATACAATGATGAAGGACTTTTCTCTTGGTATATAGAAGCGCAAACAGACGAACTGAAAACATATGAGTTGATATTAGTACAGTACTTCACTAAATATCATGAGTACAACAAAACTCGTCAAAAATATTAATTATTGAGAAGTTGATACTTAATCATAAAAAAATGGAAACCTGTTTTCCGTAAGAGAAAGAAGACTGTAAATTTTTTAAATAAGAAGAGGAAGGATGTATTTATAAAGATTGAGAGTTATCTTACGGTGAAACGTGGACATTACAGTGAAACGTGGACACTTCTTAAGGCAACAAATATCCACCATACCCTAATAACCTAATATTAAATAGCTACACAAAAGATAACTTTCAAATTTCTCAATGACTAAGAAATGAATAGTGTAGTCTCGACGTGCTGGTTTTGAGGCCTTTTAGTGTGTTTTAATGTTAATAATTTTTTTTGATGATGTGGTATTCATTTACTATAGAGTGTAAAGTAATAAAAAACAGTAAGTTGTTAGCTAGGTATGACAAATTTAATAGTTAAAACAAATTTTGTAAATATGTAACCAATACTTATAAAAAAACGTTTATTAAAGATCACTTACGTGTACGTACGGGCTACGGTAAACGACTTTTCTGGTGGTACATACAGTAGCGCAAAGAGACGTAAAAGCTGAAAAATATATTAATCGTATTAGTACAATACTTATACACAAAACAACGTGAATATAAATATTGGAGATCACTTACATGTATACACGCTGATGTAGAGCTTTTCTGTTGGTATATAGAAGCGCAAAAAGACGAACTGGAAAACATATGAGTTAGATATTAGTACAGTACTTCACCAAACTTCATCCGTACAACAAAACTCGTCAAAAATATTAGTTATTGAGAAGTTGATTCTTAATCATAAAAAAATGGAAACCTGTTTTTTGTAAGAGGAAGAAGGCTGTTATTTTTTTAATAAGAAGAGGAAGGATGTATTTATAAAGATTGAGAGTTATCTTACGGTGAAACGTGGACACTTCTTAAGGCAACAAATATGCACTATACCACAATAACCTAGTATTAAATAGCTACACAGAAGATAACTTTCAAATTTCTCAATGACTAAGAAATGAATAATGTAGTCTCTATATGTAGGTTTTGAGGTTTTTTAGTGTGTGTTTTAATGTTAATAATCTGTATTGATGATGTGATATTCATTTTACTATAGCTTCATTTTAGTATTGAACTATATCGTAATAACCTAGTGTCAAATAGCTACACATAAGATAACTTTCAAATTTCTTAATGACTAAGAAATGAATACTGTAGTCTCCATGTGCAGGTTTTGACGTTTTTTAGTGTGTTATAATGTTAATAATATGTATTGATGATGTGATATTCATTCATTTTACTGTAGAGTCTAAAATACTTTTTATGGCTTCATTTTAGTATAGAGTATAATATGTTACCAAGTCACATAGACTAGTCTTGCAATTCTTCTAAAATGAGGTTTATTATTTTTATAACTATTTCAGACTAAGTCATATAGAAGAAGGCATATAATGCTTCAATGCGTTTCATGTTTTATCCATACATGTCTTTCTGGAAAAAAAATATTAAATAGAAATATGAAGTATTAATATTGCAATTTTTCCTCGTACATTTTATTTTCCTTGATATTATTTTCTCTTAAAACAAAAAGAGTATATTAAGGATTCTGTTTGTTCAACCAAATTTGATTTGCTTTCAATATATTTCAAAATTTTAAATTTCCTAAAGACTTTTAAGTAAATTCCTGAGTTCCAAGCATAGCCTTAAAGGAATCATATCATCAAAATCAATTGAATGTATTACAAACTCGTTACAGAATACCCACTGCATGTAGCCTCGGCCTAGTGCAATCTTTGTGACAAGTAGCATATAAAATATGAGAGAACCGAATAGTAGGCTTTCTTGTCAAAACCGCGACTTGTGATAATTTACGCCGCAGTATATTTCTCAGCTACAAAATTAGCCCTCGCTATCCTTTCTAGTCGTGATACACAAAATAGTACGTGTGTGTATATATATATATATCCTATAATTCATCTTTAATGACTTTTTCCCTGGCTTTCAAGTGTTTGTTAATGGATCCTGCCAAGTCCTTCAAGCTGGCTTTTGTTGAAAGCTTAACCTGCACAATGGCCAAAAAGACAGAAAATATTCATAGACGAACATACAAGTTATGACAGCATCAGTGCTCTTATCTTATTGGACGATTAAGAAATTACAGGAGTCTCCTTATCGCCTGCTCGATAAAGCAAGAGTGTGGGATAATCATCGACCTGTATATATGTACACAAGTTATTAGCAAACCTTCTACGAATTAGCATTTCAACCATCAAATTTATTAGTTACTGCCCTATCAAATCATTAATTAATACATGTTTTTGGAAGCCTTGGAACACTCAGAGATACGGATACCCAAGCTCTTCTGAGAATCACTTACATTAAGTTTTGGATGCTCATTGACGGCAGCGTCAAACCTTGCAAAGACTAGATCAGAACCTTTGAAGTGCTTGGCCAACTTCTCAACTTGCTTGCTTGTCTTGTCACAAGCAAGGCACCACGGTGTATATACCTGATTCAAAGCAGTGAAAGCTCAGCACAAACCGTCCTCAGGTTTTGATAACAGGTTGGGTTTGAAAATGAAAGAAAAAGGTTCAGAAATCGGTATTATACCTCTAGGAGCACATTCTTGGGACTTCTTACAACTAAATCTTCAAACGTTCTTCCCACAACGACATGGATACTCGCATCTGTCTGCATTTTTTTTACAATCGCACACATCAAAATTGCTAGTTTGGATTTCAGTCAATACGCTGATCTATTAAACATAAAAAGTCAACCTAGTGTCTAAGGGAGAGAAGAGCTCACATTATCTGGGATAGGCTGTGATTTGAAGTATTGATCCTGTGTACCTTGTAGAAGCTTTGAACAGAAATCCTACAAGAGCCAAATATTAGCCTCCCAGATTAAGTATTCCTTGTAATCAGATAAATAAGAACAATAATAATAATAATAATAACAATAATAATAATAATAATACTGGAGAGGAAGTTTATACTTCTATGTTGTCACGAGTCGGATCTGATTCAAGGAGAAACTTGGAGCTCATGCTATTATCAAAAGCCGCTACCTGTTAGATATTCAGAGACCGATATCATGAGCTTATTATTGCATTATTAAAATACACGAAATGTAAAAGCACCAACTAAAAGGTCAACTACCACAGTGTTCTTTGAATCTTCGAGCCCATACAAGGTAAGAAAGGGCTTAGCAAGGTTTTCATCTGTGATGTCGATATACATAAACAGTATCTGTATGAAAAATTATATTAGAAAAGTCTGAAGAATAGAACCCAGGTAGAAAATTTCAATATCTAGTGCACTTTCACTACCTTTGACTTGAACTTTCTTGCAACGTCCCGTATAGGCTCTAGAAGTTTATCAAAGTCAGCCTCCTGTGCAAAAACCATAACCTGGAGTACAGAAAAAGTGTCGTTCATTTAATAAGCATGTCATTCCATTCAAGATTAATTTATACAATAAACTTTAGGCTCAGATACTTCAAGTCCTTATAACTGGAAAAAGTACAGACAGACAATGTAATATAATCGTGATTAATCCCCGAGAGTAGAATTTAAACATTGTGATCCGAATATTAAGAAACCTTTTGACACTTAAACGAGTTACTTAACATCATGAATACTACCTTTTCAAAAACAAAATAAAAAGAGTTCATCTCAGATGTCCGTTTCCCCTTAAATTGAGCAGCTTCGGATATTCCATGAGAAGTTTAGAATCAGCATTACACTATATACCATTAAAATTTGTTAATTTGGTTTTGGATCTGTCACAAACCTGAAGCTTTACAGGACTAGAGTAAACACTGGGCGAGTTCATCTCTGTCAGCTTTGTAACCAATGCAAACTTGTTGAAATTCACAAACTGCAACAGTGTCTCCCTTTCAAAGGAAGCCCCTTCTGCAATTCATAGATTACCAAAAGGCACAAATGAGACACGTCCAAGTTCAGAACCCGAACCAAGGATTCTGAAAAAGCAACGGCTTTCTATGATTTTAAACCGTAACCAACTCACCGTACACCGTGTATCTTTCAGGCTCGCTTTTGACTATTCCAACAAACATATTGTTGGAAGGCTTAATTTCAGGGAAAAGTACACCTGCAACTTCAACATTACTGGTTTCAACAAACTGTATTTCAGTGTCGGCACTTGCTGCTTTCGTAAACTCATCATGCTCAATCCCCTGTAAAAGAAGGGCATATGAAATCCAATGCAGAAACATCCAAATCGATAAAGAAAACACATTTCATTCGACAAATAAGAAGGCATTTTCAAATTATTTTTGAGCTAGGAGTGGAAGAAGAATACACAAGCTATCCTTCACGTTTAGTTTATTCCTATTGTTTTCCATCAAAGCTAATGGCTGTCACATCAAACCACTCGGTTGAAAAATAGAAAAAAAGTAGATATATTTGCTCGCCTACTTTCGGAAGTGAAAACAAATATTAAGAAAAGTTATCGAGTGCCTAAGACTAAATACCTTGAGCTTTTCAAAATAGCCAATAACATATGTGTGGTGTTTCTGGAGAAACTTCTCGGCCTCTGAGATGGTATTTATTCTAACAACAGGTATACCAGTTTTCTTCATCGCCCATATCACTATGTCCTCCCTGAAACATTATCACAGAAATCAGCAAGGTAGATATGCATATTTAAATTACGACGACATCTATCAGTGTCGTCCAAACATTCTGAATACATAGCTAAAAACAAACTCTGAATACTGCTTGCATCTTAATTGAAAGAAATCACTTTCCTTACAAAGTTCAGCAATTCACCAGACACCCTAGGCTGCCCTAGTTCAGCATTAATCAAAGGCGTGGGAAAGGGTAATATCGATTCGGAACAGAGATTGTGGCTAAAAAAACCTAACAATAACCCTAAACCCGGAAGCTCAGTTCAACACAGAAACACTTCAATTGGCCGCATCTAGATCCCACACTATGACAAAGTATAATTTCGGGGCAAAAGTAACCAAATTCCTCTTCCATGGCAAAAGATCAAATCTGATCGATAATAATTGAAGCACAAAATGAAACAAAACAAAAAAACATACGCTGAGAAACCGCCATTGTAGAGCTGCGAAGAGCCGTTGACGAAGAGTGCGAGAGTGGGAAAGCCCCTGATCTCGAGAGCTGAAGCGGCTTTGGGATGGCGATCGGCGTCGAGCTTGGCCATGAGAAGCGGACTGTTGAGAGCGTTGAGCGAATTGGCAGCCTCGGCGAATCGAGGCATGAGCTCGGCGCTCCTAGGGCACCACGGCGCGTAGCCGAGGACGAGGACGAACTCGTTGGCTCCGATCACCCTCTTAGCGTTGTCGTCGTTGAGCTCCAACACTATCCTCTGAGCCTTTGTCAACACATCTGCCTCCGAAGACCTCTGGCTCGTCTCATCGCGCCGTTCCTCGTTCTCTGCTTCGTCGTCCAAGGCCAGAAGCTCCTCGATCCCCTCCGAGTCTGAGTCCGAGTCCGAGTCCGAGCCCGCGTCAGGGACCGTGACACCATCTTCGTCGGCTCTGAGAGGAACCAAAAGCAAGAGAGAAGCCAGCAAGAAGAAGATCAACCAGAAAGTGGGCTTTTGTCTGAACATGGTTGTTCTTTGGATCTGTCGCGCCTGTGAGAGAGATCTCAGTTTCGTTTATTGGATTATAACGATCCTACTTTATAGAGGCGGTCGTGAATGAAATTAAAGTGTAAATCGGTAAAAATTGGATTACAAAGATACTACTTTATAAGACGTTAGAATAAGAGAAAGTAAAAAATAAAAATAAAAGGAAAATCGAACTCTTAGCACATTTAGAAAATAAATACATTCTAAATTAAGCAATAGTATAACAAAAGAGTTAAGTTTCACACGTATGTTCCAATGTGACTAGTCTCAACGGAAGCTAAGAAGTGTTGTCCGAAAGTTGCAGCATCACATGAGTTATTTAATGATCGCACAAGAATTTTGTTGAATATAGTATACAGGTGCGTTTGAAATAACGAAACAAGTTGGACAGTGACCTACGGAACTAGAGCTCTAACGGGCGTAAGCAATTTTCGGCACCCGGTTAAATGAGCCCAAATCTGGTTTCCACCACTTGTTAACCTCTCATCACAATGGTGCAATCGTTCCTAACAAAACCAACACATAGCTAAGTGGATCTAAGCGCTCTGGCAACCAAACTCCCGTGCAAATCTATCGACAAAACTTGTGAAATGAACCCGTACTTTTTTTTTGTTATTTACAAAATACTCGTAAGCTACCAATATGTTAATGTTTTATTGACTTATCTTAACATAAAATTATTAAAAACACAAGTAGGTTATCATTGATTCCATTTCTATCATTGTACAAATGGTTATGGATCCTCGAGCTTCTAAGAATGCAGTTAATTGTTAGAACAACGTGTATAAGTAGGCCCGCTCTATGGTATTTTAATGGTGTTTCATAAGGATGCACTATATTAGTATTTTAATGAAAGTTAAGTTTTGCTTATGACCCATAATTTTGTGGGGAAAAAGGCCCTAACATTTTTTTTAAGTTTAAAGCCCAAAAACTTGATAAAATATGCCTAATAAATTTACTTTTTTCTTGACATATTACATAAATTCGAAATTTGATTTTTTTTTATTGTTTTGCCTCTATAGCTCGCACTTTACTTTTCAATGGCCATTTCTTCGTTTTTTTAATTGAAATTCATGTCTTATTCACAAAATTTCATCAATTCAAAACCTTAAACTTTAAAAGTAATTTTTTATTAAAAAAATGTATTTATTTATATTTTATTTTCATGATCACTAGTTTTGTTTTCCTCTTAATATCAGTGAATATTAGAGAAATAAAAACAATCATCAATACTGCAGGCAAAGTTTTATATTTTTAACTTGTTTATTTTAAAATTTGAAGCTATAGATTAATAATGGATTTGGTTAATTATTTTTTTATTTACTTGTGTGATTTAGGAGCTAAAAAATCATGTCTTGTCTGACATATGTTTCGCATTTTGAAAAACTTTAAAAATAAAAGAAAAGATGAATAATTGGTTAACTCTCAAAATTGAGATGTAAAATTTCTAAAGAAAATTAATTTACTAAAATGAAAAAGAGCATGAAAATAAATATGGTGATTGTGGTGGAAAAAGTATTTTGGAGAAAGTTTGATTGTGCTAAAAATATTAACTCCCAAAGAATCATTTTGAATTGAAAAGTTTATCTTAATTGATCAAGTTACATCTTCACTTACCAATAGATTTGAAAATTTGAAACATATGAACATATTTTTGCATTTTTTTTCAATTTTAAAAAGCTAAAAATAATTGGATGAATGTACTTTGAAAAATATTCATTGAATCTTGAGGACGTGTTAAAATGTAGTGGAGTTTTTGACATTGATGTACTAGATTTATTTGGTAAAGTAGAAGTGATAAAGAGAAATTTTGGTAAAGGAAAACAGTAGTCCAATAGAAACACTTAATTATATTAAAAATATGGATTTTTTTTTCAAATGCATGATCGTTAATAGCATGTTACTAATTTTTGCATAAATGAATTTTTAAAAGTTGAAATTAATAAAATTTTACTTGAGATCAACTATGTTACAAGAACGGTTGAACGGATTAGCTATGTTGGCAACTGAAAAAAAAAAAGATATGTTTTTGTGAGCTTGAATTTAAAGATTTAATTAGTAAGTTGCATCACAAAAAGCTAAAAAGTTCAATTTAAAATTGAAGAAATTGATTTAAATGACTTAGAAGCAACAATTAAAATATCGCTTCTAACAGTACCCATCACTTCTAGAAATAAAATATCGTTTCTAAAAGTACTCATCACTTCTAAAAAGTAATTAACTTACCATTAAAGAGTAAAGGATAATTTATTTTAAAGATATAGTTATCCATGATTACTCTTTGAAATATAGTTAACCATGGAGGAAGAATTTTTTTGGAATATATTTTAGAGAATTTGCTCAAACTACCACCTTTCTTAAGTCACTTTCCCATAATCCACTAAAAATAAATATTTCCTAAAGTACTAGTGCAAATGACCAAATATCCTTAAAAACAATTTTTCCTCCAAGTTTAATCCTTTTTGAATTTGGGTCCTTGTTACCGGTTATACTTCAAAAAAGACAATAAAAAACTTTTAAAAAAACTCTTTACATTCTCCCTCTCTCTTCACTCTATCTCAACAATTACTCTCACTCTGGAAAGTTGCTCTCCCTCTCTTCTGACTCTCCAAAGTTTCTCTCTCTCTTCTGGCTCTCTCAAAAGTCTCATCATCTCCAGCAATCTTCCCCTCTCTCTCCGACTAGAAAACTCCGACGACCACACTCACTTTTTCTCGTTGTCTCTCCATCTCGTTGTTTCTCTCGTTGTCTCTCGGCAGGTATAGTCTCAGGTGGGTTCAGGGTTTTTGTTTCTCGCGATTTCGGGTGGGTTTAGGGTTTATATCTAATGTATTCTGGTTTATTTCATTCTCGGATATTAGGGTATTTCGCTATAACGATTTTGGTTATTTCGGTTTATTTTGTGTTTGTGTTCTTCGCGATTTCGTGATTTTGTGTTTGTGTTTTTTAGGGATTTTTTGTTTATGTTCGTGATTTTGTGTTTGTATTTGTGTTCGAGATTTTGTGTTTGTGTTTGGGATTTTGTGTTTGTGTTCGTGATTTTCGGGTTTTCCCGGCAGTGTTCTTCTTCTCTTCTTTTTATGTGTGGAAAACTCTCTTTTGCTTCGATGATAGAAATTGTTTCATTTCTGCTTGATGATTTGAAAACTCGAATCGCCTATTCGGTTTTCGTGGGTTTGTGTTTGTGTACTTTTCCGAGTTTGTGTTTTTTAGGTTGCTGAGAACCGTTTGTTACTGTTTTTTCTTAGAACCACATGTTTCTCGTCGGTTGTATTATAGGTCATCAAAATGGAGGAAAAATGAAGAAGCGGGCGACTGAATCGAAACGCGTACCGGCAAAAATTATCGTTGACGTGAGGTCGTCAAAACAAAAACGAAAGGTTGTGACACTATTGTATACAATATTGTAGATTTTTTTGTAGAGTTTATTTTAATTGTAGACGATGTTTTAATTGTAGACCATATTATAGATATTTTTGTAGACGATATTTTAATTGTAAACCATATTGTATACAATTTTGTAGACGATGCTTTTAATGAAGACAACATTTTAGACTTTCCTTATTATTGTAGACTGCATTGAAATCTACACTGTGGACCATGGAATAAAATAGACTACATTTCTAAGATACTTGACAAAATTAAAGGGAACACAACTCGAATAAATAGACATAATAATAACAATAACATATTGATTCAAATAAATCATTACACTAATAATCATTGTCTTCATTTTAGTTAACTAAGAGTTAACGTTGAAACCACTGTCTTCACGAGATTTGTAGACAACATTGTAGACTCAGTTACAGATTTGTAGACTCTGTTACAGATTTGTATACAACATTGTAGACTTTGTTACAGATTTGTAGACAACATTGTAGACTCTGTTACATATTTTCCAAATTTGAACAAAAGATTAAAAGATAACAAGAAGAGCCTAATATCGTCTTTAATAGCTATCTGGGCAGAGATTGAGCAGAGATGGCGCTATGGTATTATCGGAGATGGAGCGGAGTCTTGTTGGAGACGTGGGAGTACTAGCGGAGTTTCGTCGGAGACAAATATGTACAAACGGAGCTTCGTTTGAGACAAATGAGTAGCAGTGGAGCTTTGTCGGAGATGGATCAGAGCTGGACGGTGGCGTCGGAGATGAAACTTGAAGAAGAATGTATTTTGGTTGTTTTTGGTTGAGTGTTGAAGAAGAAAGTAAAGAGAAGAGAGAAAATGTGGGAGATGAAAAGTTTAGATGATTGAAAAGAGAGAGAGAATGTACCGGTTGTAGGAAGTAAAATTGCTTTTATTTTTATTTTTTTTATTTTTTTCTTTTCTAGTCGGTTATAAACAAGTAGGGTTATTTGTAAGTTTTTATCTGTTAAAGAGTAAAGTTTCTTTTCATGCGGAAAATACTAGTATTTTGGGAAGAAAAATACTTTTGGTGGATTTAGAAAAAATGGAGATAATTTGGAGGTACAATGGGCTATTGAGGCATCTTTACGTACTATTATTATGTATATAGAAAAGTTAATATCGAATGAACAAAATATTGATGCTTATTATGAGTCAACACATTAAATTGTTAACGAAATGAAATGTGAACACCACATAGGGTCAGAATGAATAAATGAATGTTACCTATAGTTGTGCAAAATGGTTTGGGTTATAAGAAGGACGACTGGGCTTTAGGAAGTTTGAACACTCTAACAAGGCCTTGCTAGCCAATCTCACGTGGAACATGGAAACCAGACCCCATAAGCTTTGGGTTCATGTAAGTTTTTCCAAAATCCCATCACTGACGGGTATGGAAAGACATACTATTTATATACCGTAATTTTATCAAGCAACACTCTTGTTACATTGTGGGAGATGGTAAAAATTTTAGAATTGATAGAGATGAATAAATTATTCCCAAGCCAAACCTGGATGCACCTGGTCTCCATATAACAGGTGATTTACATGTACAATGTCTTATGGTAGAGATGGAAAGGCGAAGTGATCCGATTAAAGTCTCATCAATATGTAGACAGGACACGACGCCTTTTATTTGAAGGTTAGTATGTGAAAGAAGGGGCCAGGAAAACTACTGTGGAAAAGCAGTCTGACGAGCAATTTTTCTGTGAAATCATACTTCAACTTATTGAGTGTTTCATCATTTACAACTATTCGGGTTTGGTTGGATCTATGTAAGCTTAGGATTTATGATAGGAGATGCATCTTTTTGTGGAGGCTAGGCAAGGAATGCTTCAATTTGAAATCAACATTTGAAAGACGAGGAGTAATGATAGACTTGGTCTGCAGAATATGAGGATTGGAGACGGAGACCTTAGCACATCTCTTGTTCACCTATGATTGAGCATCACGGTTGTGGCTAACCATGGGGGGCTGAACGCGTATGGAACTATGCGCTGGATACTCCTGGAATTCACTTGGTGGAAGAAGCCTTCCACTTCAATGACCTTCTCAATCAACAAAGAACTCACAACAACGAATTCATTATTCGAACTTGGAAGATCTATGAATAAATATGGATATAAATAATTTTATCTTTAACGGGATGACTAACTGCTTCCGATCTTCAATAAAGCGAGTCGATGGAGCAGTCCGATATTTTCTTTTTTCTACGGCGACCGACTAGATGCTCTTTGCAGGTTCGTCTTCAATACCTCTGCAGACATGGTCAAGACCTCCAATAGACACCATCAAAATTAATGTCGACACCTCCTTCAAACTCTAAGGGGCGTTGGTGGGAGCTATAGCTTGAAACAGAGAGGGGTGCCTCGCGTGGATGTGGCGAAGTCGTATTTCGATAGTCCATAGAAGAAGAAAATATCAGAGGGGTGTTTTTCGGTCTTGAACTTGCTATATTTTGTGGTCACACCCGTATCTGTGTTGAAGGCGACAATCTTTCTTTTATGCAGAATCTCTGCAAAAAATATCAGAGTCCATTCTGGAGGCTAATATCTTTGTTCAAGGACAAATCTGCAATATATCGTTGTAGCCCGCGTTTGAATCCGTTTATGTTTGGTGGGTACCGAGAGCTTGTAATCAATTAGCCCACGGGCTTGTAATATGTTTATTTGTTAAGAACGGGAAACTCCGATAACTATTCAAAGTGCCATCTCTTATGATTCTATGAAATTGAACTCATCCTCCTCCCTTTCTCCCTTTCCTTGATCGGAAGTATGGAATGAGGAGGCTGGCCTTTAAAAAAATGGTTTGGTTTACCAAGGTTACCCAGTTTATAATTGGACAATTTTCTTTTAAATTCGAGTTCACCATACACATGTACGTCGTTGCCATCAATTCGCGCCGCATCGAATTGGACTTGGACTTGTTTGCTGATCTTTTACTACGACATTCACTTGTTAAAATTTTAGTTCCTTAAATAATTTTTTTATTATATAAAATTTTTACAACATGGTATAAACACGCATTTAAGGCAACCTTTTTTAGCATGCAAAATAAAATGATATCAAGCTATAACGACTGCGTTTTTTATTCCTGAGTCAATACGATTTTGTAACATTATACGAATAACATTATTATAGTGAAACTTTAATACGTTTTAATTTGTAGTCTTATGTTTGAAGACACATATGTAATAATTTAGTAACTCTGGGTCCCAAAGAAAAAACAGAGCAAAAACTCTCTCAAAACAAACCCTAGTTTTTGGTCACCGCCTACCCCCTTGGGTCACAAATACCGTTCACGCCAGCACCGACAGAGGAGGCAGGAGGGAGGATTGCTGGAGCGAGACTGCCACGAAGTTTCTGGTCGAAGCTTGGGGAGAGAGATACTTGGAGAGGTTCCAGCACCGCATCTTACCTTGGTTGTTTTGCTGGCAAAGCTGTGGCTGATATATCTCCATGACCGGCAGATTTTTGGCGGAGAGAGACCAGCCGGAATTCGAGATCGTAGAGAGTTCTTCGACGTCCCTTGAAGTCGCCAGCGGGGCAGTGAAGACGAGGCCATGAAATATGGTTGGAGAGGTTAAAGAAATTTGTTTGGTTGTTTCTGCTTAGCATTTAGTGCACCTGAATGGTATTTTGACGATTTAGTTTGTGATTATTTACGATTTAGGACTATTGGCGCTCAGGTTTAAAAAAAAAGAGTTTTGGGAGTGCCAGATTAGGTTCGTAGTCTTTGTGGTTTGAGAGTGTTTGGGTTCCGAGCTAATGATATTTTGCTTGGTTTGGATTTGCAGAAAACTTCTTCTGAAGGAGCCCGCGAGTGTTCTTGTTGAGTTTGGTTATATCTTATCTTGCAACTAGCATCTCGTCTCTTTTGTTCCTATGATTTTCTTGTCTTCTGCTTCTTATTAGCAATTCAGATCTTATTTATATTTTCCCTCCGATTTTATTCGGATTTGTAAGGCGTTGGCCACTCTGTTTGTTTAATGAAAATCTCCCTTCAAAAAGAAAGCTGGACAATATTTTGTGGTTCAAATATTGTAATTATTCGGACCTTAGTCTATAAATTGAGTTTATTAGTTGTCATTCAGATACACCTCAAATCGAATTATCTACTATCTTATCCTGAAATAATTTATTTGTTTTTTCCAATGTAGTCAATGGATAGTTATTTTACATATTTTTTTTGTCGGAGAAAATTTGGTGTTGCACAACTCTTCTCATTCTACTAAGAAATAAAGTACTCATCATTTTCTCATAACTCGTGAAAGAGCAAAGTTACTTAAAAAAAACCGTCGAACAATCTTTGATGTATTTGTTTTCTTTTCTTCTTATTTCCTCTTTATATTTTGTTGTTACCATTGTTGTAACTTTATTTTTCCAACCATAATAATATTTTATGTTTATATATGTTCTTCTAATAGTTCCCCAAAAATAAATATTATGTAACATATCTAACATTAACAACCCAATTCGCTTTGTTATCCACCTAAATGACTCATTTTTACACAAACTGTAATTTCTCCAAAAATAAGAAGCAACAAACGATGACTCATGAGTAATCCCAAAAAGCGTATCAGCTATGATAATTTAGTGGTAATACCACATTAGTTTCAGTTTGGAGGTCGTGGGTTCGAACCCTACCACTAAACAAAAATGTCTTTAGAATTGACAAGTCGCGTCTAAAGGTCAAAACCTCGTTTGCCACTTCTAAATGTCAAAAAACCGCTTCTAATTGACCTTTAGAAGCGACATTGTCGCTTCGCTTCTAAAAATCAATCGCTTCTAAAGTTTGCTTTTAAAAGTCAGTCCTTCTAAATATATACTTAGCAAATTTTTGGCGGACAAAGGTTCGAACCAAATATTTTGGACATTATAATCAACTTTAGAAGCGAGTAGTCGCTTCTAATGCCCAAAAATCTATACTTAGCAAAATATTGGCGGACAAACGTTCGAGCCAAATATTTTGAGTATTAGAAGTGACGACTAGTTCGCTTCTAATGCCCAAAATACTAAATTTTGGCGAAAAAAATGAGCAAAATTTTTTGGGAGGTTAGATACGACTAGTCGCTTCTAATATTTTGCTTCGTAGTATTAGAAGCTATTTGTTGCTTCTAAATGTCAAAAATTTCAATTTTGTTGAAATAATTGGTTTAGATGGCATAGAAGCAACTAATCGCTTCTAAAGATAAGTGTCGTTTTTAAAAGTCATTTTTGTAGTAGTATCCACCCGCATCAAAGTTGCCTTAAAAATTAGTTGAATAATAAAAAAACATTTACCAAAGTGGAAACATTAAGTGTTGATGAGGATATAAGAAAATAAATGCACATTATGCAATTAGGGACTTAGATGTCATTAGAAAGTGCATAATAATTGTCAATTTCTATTAACTGTTACTTGTTTAGGATGTGACTTCTCAACAAATTAGATTAGTACTTATGATAACCACACATTAATTTCACGACAAATATGTACTTAAGTGACAATTTTTTTTTTATTTTAGATTAGACTACATTAATTTTGACTTAATTAATAATGACCCAACACATTTATTTTAGGGTTTTTAGGTATAATAGGCCTACAAACATAATGCATTTTCAATATGACTCACGTTTGGTTAAATTTGCGTTAAGTCTTGGCTGAAGTTAAACTTCTGCAAATGGCCGAAATTTAAAAAGGCAATTTAGTAAAACAAAAGTAGTTATTTAGTTTGACACGTAAGCAGTTGAGCCATTAACAAAAGTTTCACGAAACGTTAGTCATACTAAAAATGGGGTAGTAGACGTTGACCATTTTTTTGTAATATATAAGTCCCAAAATTATTCTAAGGACAACTCTGACCCAAACACTCGGGCTGAAATTACACAATTATGTGTTGATTTATCATAATCTTTTTTGAACTTCAACCACAATACTAAATCTCACACTAAAAATACTATTTACCATTATTACATTATTAAAATTATCTTTGGTGTAAATAATTATGGTGTTTTTATATTTTAATTAAGTGTTTAATGTGATATTAAAGACATTAGAAAAAAAAACTTTTGCGGTGCGAAAAGTGCACGATAAATATAACGTGACATTGTAGCACAGTGTATATTTGCTGCAAGAATTAAAGTGTGATCGGAGAATATGATACGGCCTATATGGTGTTATGCCGTGTGATAAGAGATGGCCTAACACTTCATATTTTGTTATTAAAAAATTTGTCGAGCACCTAATCATTTCAGAATGAAGGTTATATTGAGTAGAGCATAATTTGACCGCAATTGGCTTTACGAAAAGAAAGATGGATTAAAAATTTAAAATACAGTTCTGCGGGTTCACACATAAAAATCACTACAAGCTCACAAATTCAACACTGAAAATAACTAACATGTATAACAGCCAAAAACCATGAAGAGATATCTACAAGGAACATTTTGTTCTACACAATCCTCACAAAAACTCCAACAGTGTCGAGGCTCTCTCTCTCCCAAGATGCGTCTATCAGTCATAAGTGCAAGAATTCTTCTTAAACTTGATGGGCTTGGTTCTGGTCGAGTCAATGGAGACGGGGCAAGAAACTTGCCTCTTGTGCCTCGTCCTCACGAGCTTCCCGACCACATTTCCGCGTGATCGAATCTCGAAATTCAGAGTCAACGGAATCACAGGGTTGGTCTCGGCATACGTCAGAGTCGATCCCGCCCCGTACAGAGGAACCTTTGTCCCTTCCAAGTTCACCTTCACATTTCTTCTGCTCTTTCTTGGCTGATAGTACTTCTTGACCTTTAACACATTATAACCCAGCCCATAATCATTTCAATTATTATGCCTATGGACTATGGGTATTGCAAAAACATCATTATCGAAATTGGTCTTACAAGATATTACCTGGCCAGTTGCGACGGTGATCTCAGAATATATAAGGTTGACCGGCGTAGAGCTGACGTGGATACCAAAAATGGTGGCAGGATTGTAGACGCTGAGTCTCAGTGAGCCGTTCACTGTCAGCAGCTTTGTTGGGACGCCACTGAAGTCTGAACCAGAGCCAATGTAGAAGTTGTTCACTGTCAAGCTCTGCCAAACGATCACACGTGATATTATTATTAGTATTATTTATATTACCTAAATGAAGATTGAATTTGAAAAAAAAGATTCGCAGGATTTTTATTATATTGTTTTTGCCAGAGAAGAATGTGTATCCAAGAGTCCCAAGTTCCAATAAAAGAATATAAAAGTCTTTAATTACCCTATAGATAAGTTTAACAAAATAAATACAATGTTCAGCATGGATGAATGAATGTTCTGATTTGCTATCCACTGGTCCTAATCAACCAAATCAATGATTATATCTAAAATAATTATATCTTCATCAAACACACACACAGAATTCATATATGATTTAAATTCAGGTACAATACCCATAATAATTTAAGACCCACTACCTTTATATGCTTTGAAAAATCATAACGCATGTTTGTTAATGTGGATGGATGATGTTACGCAGCTTAGTCCTAATCACGAAAATTAAATCGAAGAAGGTAGTCGAAAGAAAACGAAATTGGCCATATACCTTGACGGTGATCTCTGCTTTGAAAGGCCTACTGGCCCCCCAAATGATCAAGCAAAACACAGTGAACAAGAGGAAGAAGACGAAGAGAGCGATCAAGGCCTGGACGCGCCTGGAGAGGGCTTTGTCGTGGAGGTCGTCGTAAGAGCCCTCCTCCATAATGACGTCACACTCCGGCCAGCCCTTGTCGTTGCTCCGGTGCTTCCTCCCGCCGCCCTTCCGGCCGGAGGAGGAGCGGAAGATGCCGGAGAATCTGCTGGCGGAGGAGTTGCGGGAGTGGCGGCCGAAGGAGGAGGAGCGAGAGGGGTGCGAGGGGGACTCCATCGGGCTGTTGTTGTAGATGGGCGTCGCTTGCATCGACCGCGACGACTTCTCTCCGTCGCCGTCGTGGGACGACTCGCGCGACGGGCTCTGCACGAAGTACATCGGACCCCTCTTCACCGGCGACCGGTTCGGCGACGACTCCGCCAGGCTCGTCATGTCCGATTCCGACTTCGTCGTTGACAGCATCTCGATGAAGAATGAGCGTCGGATCGGATGACACGTCACGCTTGCAGTGAGCGAATTATTATGTGTTCGTGAGTGGAATGGATTAGCTCACTGGTGGTGTGGTGGTGGTGGTGATGAAAAGGAAAATGCTAATTGACAGGCTCGGAACCCAAGGCTAAGGCCGGACCTAGATTCTTTTGTCCCGTTCTTGAGTTTCCAACTATTTATTGTCTGTGATAAGTGTCGGCAGATTTATTTTCCGCACATTTCTAATTTTCTATTGAGAATTATAATAAACAATTAAATACCGAATAATATTTATTTAATTCTTTTTGCTAAAAAACTAATCTTATTCTCCCATTTTAGTGGTTGACGGAGCCAAAGCAGCACTATAACTAACTTATGTAAAACTAAATTTAGTGTCGGCAAATGTTTAAGTAACACTTAAATATGATGGAATTATGCATAAGATAAACTTTATTTAAATAAACAAGGAATTAACAATTTTACGACCTGATTGTTACCCATGTATACGTAACATAACATGCTCATCGTGGTAATCTTACGGAAATTTTCTTCGGTGTACCGTTTAAAGTCTATAATGGATGCTATACAGTGGCGTACGGAAGCCGGAATTCTGTGTACGTAATTTTGTCGATTAAATATTTTTTTTTTATCAAAGAGATAAATTCAATGATGGAAAAGTAAGAAATTTTAGTGTTATTTTGAAATAAAATCAGTATTCGTTAAAATTTATTGAAAATTCATAACATTTAAACATTAAAAAGATTACATTTCATTTATAACGATCTTTGGAAGATTAACGTTAACGAACGTCGTTCTTGAGAAAAATGTAAGTGCTCAGAGGCAGCTCAGGCTAAATGGGAGCCTTGAGTGAGAAAGAAAATAAAGATTTTTTGTAATCATAATTTAATTTCGCTTAAAATAATTCAAATTAAAAAATATAAATAAAAAATGTTACACAAAATACACTTATTTAGATGCAAATTCAGATATTAAATCTTTATAATCAAATTTGTCTAGCAACTAATTTTCAACCGATAAAATTGCGAGTGCACTGAGTCTTTCTTGACACATTCTTAATCCGAAACAAGACTTGATCAATTTCAACTTGGAGAAACTTCTCTCTGCGTAAGGAATGGTAACATGAAGAGTCAACATTATTCTATAAGCAACATAAACATTAGGAAAATAATCAATGAATTTAATATAATTAAGTATTTACATCGAGTTAATATTGTCATTTTGAAATATTTGCCGAAAAACTTTTAGTTCTTAAAATAAATCCAATCCATATATATCAAAATTTCCATCAGACCTTAAAAAACATATTCAAACAAAATTTTTTCAAAACATCTTTTATCCAGTAACTTAAGTTTTTTAAAGTTGAAAAGAAAACCAAATAAATTTTCAAATACTTTAAATTATTCAAATTTAATTCTAAGATAAGTTAGTACTTGATCAACTATAAAAATAAAATATTTAATCCTAAACAACTCATCATAAGACTTTATTTTATCTTCAACATCATTTTCTTTAAAATGTTTTTTTTTCTATGAACGACTCTTTTTTCACGAAATTTAGGAGGTATCTTCATCCCATTTGCAATTTCTTTTGCGGAAATCATAGCGAATACAAATTCATTTGAAAATTTGCCAAAACTACCACATTTCTTAAGTCCATTTTCCAAAATCCACTAAAAATATTTTTTTTCCAAAAATACTAGTGTAAAAGACCAAATACCCTTAAAAATATTTTTTTTTCAATATTAATCCTCTCCCAATTTTGGCTCAATGTAACCGGTTATACTTCAAAAAAAAAAAAAATAATAAAAAAATCAAGCCCATTTTAACTTCTCACTCTCTCACGCTCTCTCTATTTCTTCCTCTCTTCATCTTCTTGAACCTCTTCGAGAAAACCTCTCTCTATGATCAGAAAAATTCGACGAACACACTCTCTTTGTCTCGTTGTCTCTCTGTTTCTCTGTGCCTCTTTGTCGCTCGTTCGCCGAAGAATCCACTCAGGTATAGTAACAGATTTAGGGTTTATTTGAGTCTCGTGATTTCGATTTCAGTTGTGTTGCATGTTTAATTTATGTCGTCGGTAGTAACGATTGTTTTTTTTTTTTGTTTTGAGTTTCGCCCCCGGTAATAACGATTTTAATTTTTTTTGTTTTTTGTTTTGGGTTTTGATTTTGTCTACATTAATAAATGTTCCTTTGAGTCGCTCGATTCTTTTTATTCTTCTTCGTCTTTCAAATATTAATTTTAAAAAGCGTTGATTGAGTGAGAAATAGGAAATTGTGGAGTTGAGAGCTATATGAGTTAAAGATCCAGATTAACACTTGGACTTACAATTTTTTCTTGATCAACTAGTCCATTAAGCTCTTTTTTCTTTTCTAATTTTTCAAATTTCTCAGTACTTTATTTTTTTCTTTTGCTTTTTCTTTTCTTTGCAGACTGGTATGATTTCTCCAAGTAAACTAAGGATGAAACTCATGGGATCCCACAATATAAGGAAGTAAGATGGGTTCCAACTCCGACAATAACTCCTTAAGTGACGACCCTCAATAATCTTCGAAGTTCAAAGGCGTCGGAAACAACTCGTGATCGATTCTTCCAGTGAGGATAATGGAAGACGACAATCTGGACTACGGTAGCAACGCGAAGAGTCGTTGTCGCTCTTTGGAAGAACCGCTGACACGAAGCCTGTAGCGATCCGAACAAGGGAATAAGAAGGCTTTATCCATCTCTCATCTCTCAGTACACAAATAATGAGTCCGAGAAGGCTCCATGCATTTCTCGTGTCAACACTTAACTTTAGGTATGTTTTGGTCACTATTTTGCTGGTGTTTTGTTCTTTTGCATAGCCAAGTTTTTTTTAAATAAGTGTAGTTTATTGATTGTTTAGTAAGCTTATTAATGTAGTTGTTCCTAAAGCTTTCATGAATCCAAGGGAGAGGAACGAAAATCACACATTATCGCAGTCTGCTCAAACTGATATTGTAGACCTTTTTGTAGAGATTTATGGTTAGACATTATTGTAGACATTCATGTTTATTATAGACGATACTGTAGAATTTTTTATAGAGTTTATTTTAACTGTACACTATTTTGTAGAAGATGTTTTAATTGTAGACCATATTGTAGATTTTTTTGCAGACGATATTTTAATTGTAGACCATGTTGTTTACAATTTTGTATACGCTGTTTTTAATTGTAGATCATATTGTAAATCGTTTTGTAGATGATGTTTTAATTATAGATAACATTGTAAACTTCTGAAATTATTGTACACTACATTAATAATCATTGTCATCTTTTCAGTCACAATAAACCAAAAATGGACAACATAGTTCACATTGTAGACGACATTGTAGACAATAGAGTCGTAAATCACAGAGTCTATATTGTAGATTATATTGAAGACAACTAATTTTAGTGCAACACAATAAGAGATCTCATACTATAATAAACGTTCAAAAAGTATTATAATAAAAACATATTTAATAAAAACATATAAATATCACATGTGGATCTATATGACGATTACAAACTCGACGATTTCATGTGGCCAAATGAAATTGCGAATTCCCTCCTTGTCCACAACCTCAAAATCGTCGACCGAAGATGGTCTCACCTACAAGGTACAAGAAAAAGAGAAGTTAAATCGTAAACATATCAGTGTACGATTCAGTCTATAATTCAGTGTACAATTCATTATATAATCTAGTGTACAATTTAGTCTTGAATTTAGTCTTCAATTCAGTCTACAATCCAATCTATAATTCACTCTATGATTCTGTTTACGCTTCTGTCTACAATCAAGTCTGAAATCAAATCTACAATCAATCTACATATTAAAAATAAAATTTGCACCACCGAAAGTAAAGCAATGACTTACCACCATACGAATAATCTAGTCTACAACAACGTCTACAATGTGGTCTACATCGAATGTCAATATTGTAGACATCGAGTGTCAATATTAATGTAAGGGTTAACGTTGAAACCACTGTCTACATTGTAGTCAACAATGTTGATGCTTTTGTAGACCTATATTGTAGATAACATTGTACAATCTGTAACAGATTTGTAGAAATATTGTAGACTCTGTTACAGATTTGTAAACAATATTGTAGACTCTGTTACAGATTTGTAGACAACATTGTAGAATCTGTAACATATTTCTCAAGTTTGAACAAAGACTAAAAGATAACAGGAAAAATCTAACCTCGTTTGTAATAGATATTCCGCTTAAAGATGGAGCGGAGATGGAGCGAAGCTCCTTCGGTGACGTCGAAGATGGAGTGGAGATGCGTCGCCGTCGTTGGATATGGACTTACGTGGATTGGTTTTCAGCATAAACAAGGGTTGTCTTTTGGATTGTTTTTCAGCATAAACAAGGCCTTCTTTTTGACTCTTGAAGAAGAAGTTTTTTTGGACTCTTGAAGAAGAAGTAAGGGTAAAGAGAGAATATAAAGACCGACTATTGTAAGTAATGTTGATTTTATTTTTAATTATTTTCTTTTCTTTAAGGTGGTTATAGAAAATGAGGGGGTGATTGTAAGTTTTAAATTTTTAAAGGGCAAATGGTCTTTTACACTTGTATTTTGGGAAGAAAATGAATTTTGGTAAATTTAGGGAAAGTGAGGATAAAAAGGTGGTACAATGGGCTATTTCTCATTTCATTTTCACGATAATTTTCAAAAAAAGAAACAAGACATTTTAGTTGATCTATCGCATCATCGATATGAATATCTTTACTTTGAAAATATTTTACTAACCGAATTGACAACAAACAAAATATCATACCAAATAGTCATACCTAGCAAAAATTCAAAATCCTCCAATTCATATATTGCTAGACATTTAGCTTCACATTTTATTTTGGGATCTTCACTTATTTCTTGTAACTCGAATAAAGCATTTCTAATTTGAGGAGCTTGAAATTTAATTGCCTTAACACTTTTAATACAATTTTCCCAACGAGTTTGTGATAGTGACTTGACCGTAAGACTAGGTATATTATCTTTTAAAATTTTCCATCCTTTGGGAGAAGAAGAAAATAATGGTAAACTCGTTGAAGAACTCCAAAAAATCATACAGCTCTAACAAAAGAGTTTGCAATATCACAAATTACTAGATTAAGACTATAACAACCACACGGAGTATATAACTCTCTAGGATTTATATCTAATAATCTTTTTTTGCACACCTTGATTTCTCTCTTTCATGTTAGATCCATTATCATATCTTTGACCTCTTGCATCTTGTATATCAATCCCAAAACATTTAAGGTCTTCTACAAGCTCATCAAAATGTCCTTTTTCCGGAAGTGTCATCTGCATTTAGAAATCCTAAAATATATTCTTGTATCATAATTGGATTTATAGAAATAGCAATGCACCTTAAAATCATTATCATTTGTTATGGATGACTTACATCTGGAGTACAATCAAGAATAATAGAGTAGTATTTAGCTTCTTATACTACTTTCAAAATTGTATTTTTCACCTCTTTTGCTAATAGTTGAATCAATTCATTTGGAATATTATGCCCTAAGTAATGATTGTGATTTTCACCATTTTGAATACGACGAACATGCTCTTTCATGATTGGGTCAAATCACTAATCATTTCAATTAAGCTAATTTTTTTCCATTATTCTCTTGATATATTTTCTCATTACTTCCACGAAATGCTAAATTATTTTTTGCTAGAATTTTCACAGCGACTATGATCCTGACCAAGACATTTTCCAATACTCTTTCTCTTTATTAAACTTTTCTTGAATTTCTCTATCAATTGTTTTATTTTTAGACAACTCTTTTGCAAAAATCAAACCAAGAACTCATATTAATCAAATGTTCATTATTTGTCTCATGACTCTTCAATTTGTGACTAAGGTGTTTCCAATCTCTAGTTCCTTCATTTCATAGATGACTCGTACATTGTTACACCAAATAGATTTCAACAAAAACAATATACTTTATCAAACTCTTTAGAATAAACCAACCATCTCCTATCATTTTTTTTCTCCATTTGATAAAATTCTTACATAATGAAAAATTGTAAAGTGTCTTGAATTTTCATCTTTGGGAAAAATTATCACTTTCTCATATTGGACTTTTCTCTATTACCAACGTTTTTGACTTGTTATCTAATTTTTCCATCTTCCCGGAACGTAAATACGGCTCAAATCATTATCAATTTCTTGATTTTTTCTATCATCTACGTTATTGTCAATTTCTTGTGTATTTTCAACAATTGATTCCTTGCTACTATCACCTAATACCTTATGCTCTTCATCAATTTTTTCATTCGATTCTTTACTTAAATTTGCTTGATCTTTTTTGTTGTATAAAACAAATTTTTCAATAGCTACTTTTTGTAAATTAATAAAACTTTCTAATTTTCTTTTATTTTGAATTTTTTCATACCCCGATTAAAATTTCTTATATAACATATCTAACACCAAATAGTAATATTTTTAGGAAAAAAAACACACAAACAAATTTTATACATTAAAAACAATAAATCTAATAGTGAATAAGATATGGAAGAAGATAAAACCCGAAAATATGGAAATTGCTCGAATTTTTTATGTTGAAGCTGACCTTCTCTCTATTTGAGTACTACAAAAATAGAGCTGCGTTTGATACCTGGTTCTTTTTTTGTGATTTTTAGAAACCTGATTTGTTTGTATTATGGTGAGAATGAGATATGACTCTTGATACTTTATGTGTTGTGTTTGAACGTACATATTCTATTGATATTCTATATGTACGGTACAGAGCCATTTAAAACTCATTTTTTATTTTGTTTTTTATTTTTCTTTTGGTTCAGAATAAAGAGGCTCTTTGATTCTAACACAGACATTTAAAACATATTTTTCATATTTTTTTTTTCTTCAGAAAAAGTAGGTTTTCTTTGGGTTGGAGGCCTTGGGATGTCGCCCCTCTAATACGCATACAAACTCATATAAATAAGGTAGTTTCGAAGCCCCTAATATTTGTTAAATTAAGCTCTCATAGATTTAATATAAGGTTGAAAAAATGAAAAAGTTACACTTGTTAAGTTGTTGTGCGATGGTAGAAATATTATGAAGTGCTAAATAAGACGTTGGAGTATAAACAAAATACAAAGCTCATGTTTCATCATAAGATAAGTTTATAGATTGCATATAACAACTAGGTATGACTATGTCTTCTTCTGTGATGTCATGGTATCCAACCATATTCACGTACTCCACAATAACTTGAACGTACGTATCGACTAAGAAATATTCCAACACTATGTAAGTTAAGTTCCATATAATCATAACATCAGTATAGAAATTTATTTCCTTTAAGCTGTTTAACAAAAACTGTCTCTTAAGGTCATCTACCCTAGATGTGCAACTGTCTAATCATGATATTGATTCTCTTATCTTGTCAATATAATCATGAAAAATGGGCTAACCCTACTTTTACTATAAGGTTTATAATGTGAGTGATGCATCTTTGGTATTAAAAGATACTATTGGTTATGTATTTTGACTCTTAAATCTATTATCATTGCATCGTTGTTTGTGGCATTATCTAGAGCTATGGAAACTTTTACCGTGAAGGTTTCATTCTTCTATGAAGCTTTTAAGGATCTCTAATATGGAATTCAATGTGTGGCTACCATCTATTCTTTTAAAAGTTGTTATCTGTTTGTTTAAGTTTCATGCTCTTTTTATGTTGTGAACTACGACACTCATATAAACCATTTTTTGTGTTACCTAGCCATCATGAAACATGCTTTTAGTGTTTCATAATATCATTTCCTAAAATTTTTCTAAAAATTAATTGAATACCAATGACTAAGTAATGCAAAAACCGACGAAGACATGTGGATCGTACATGTGAAAATGCTTGATCAATAAAAACCATGTATCTAACCAGTTTTTTTTTTAAATTCTGTAAAATCATGTGTTTGTACCTAACTTGAAGATGATTTGGGGCCAACGCATTTTATGTAGTGGACGAGTAAAGAGAAAATCCATTATTCTTTGCTATCTCCTTTGATTTTCTTCCTGCACTTCATGCAAAAAACTTTTGGCTCTTTGACGCCATCGATTTTTATGAAATATTTCCACATTTTAGCCCTTAGTTTCTTTTCTTCTTTTCTTGTGTTGTTTAAGGATTTTCATGATTTTTGGAGACGACTTTTTTCTTCTTATGATGGAGGTGGAAGGGGAGGTGAATGAGAAGGAGGGGGAGGTGACAAAAGAGGTGCATGAAATAAAGGTGGAGGTCGTAGAGTAGATGAACAAGGTTGAGGTGGATGTTTAGGATGTATAGGTACTGTGCCTTGAAATATTGATACAATTGGTATGGACCTTGATACATATATTTTTGTTTTGGAATGTACGGGTTTGACAGGGGCAAATTGAGCTAATTCGGTTAACACTTGTTGTGAATAAGAAAATTTTTGTGGTTGGTAATTTGATATTAGAGTGGAAAAATGTTGTATTTCGGTGTTTTTGTAATCCGAGAATTGAAGAAAGCTTAACTAATGTTGTGGATATTGGTCAACGAGAAATTCAATTGGTCGTTGAACTAATTAATCGAGACCGGTTAATGGTGTGAAAGTGCAATAACCTTCTTGAGAACGTCGGTGATATGATTCTCGGGATATGTTCAATTTTTCTAAGAAATCTTTCTGGAAAGTAGGAATCTATTGCTAAGGATTTCGTGTAAGAATTTTGGTGTTGGAATTGTAGTAATTATTGTAAGAAGAGTTGGAAGAGTTGTGAAAAATGAAATGAAATTGGCTATATTTATAAATAAATTTGTAGAGAGGGTCGGATGTGTAATAACCTTCATATTTTTTTGAACCTTTTGATAAAAAAATGATAAAAACATCAACGCATGAGATCTAATTTCAAAAACCAACAGTAACGTGCATCTGCAACGAAAAATCCTTATGGGCCCACCGCGTGCCACGTGCCACTATCGCACACCACAAAATAAAGTCCGTGTTCCGAGGCTCGTTGTGCACATAAGGTTTTGAGCCAAAATGTGCCAGATGACACATTCCTTTTTTTGTCGCTTCTAAAAGCCTTTTTTGTTCTACTTTGCCTATGTATTATTATTAGAATAAAAAAAAATAGATTTTTCATCATCACAGTTTACGTTGATGATTTACACATGATTGAAACTCATGATGAGCGCTTGAAGAGACGATGACGTATTATATAGTGATATGGAAATGAAGCAGTTGAGAAATATAAAAGTTTTTCTTGACCTTCAAATTAGGCATTTTGAGGAATTTTGTTCACTATTCATTATATATTGAAAAGATCCTTACACGATTTAATTTGGATAAATTACATCTTTTGGGTTCATCCATGATGGTTAGATTAATTGATGTGAAAAATGGATCATTTTATCTCTATGAATATAAAGAAGAGCTTCTTGGTCCTGAAGTACCATACCTGAATATCTTAGTGTCATTAGAGCATTATAATGTATCTTCAAACTGTAAATTTTTCAATCCAGCATTTTTGGTTAATTTATTAGCAACATACAGTTATTCCCCAACTCGAATACATTGTGCTGGTGTTAAGAAAAAATTTAGATATCTTTGATGAACAATCGAAGTGGGCTTATTTTATTGAACGAACTCAAAGTCCAAATTGATTAGATTGCCGATGCCAGATATTTATTTGAACCTCACAAACCATAGTCACAAACTATTTATGTATTCACATAGGGAAATAAGCGCGATCTCTTAGTGTTCGACAAAGAACATACTCGCATCCACTTTTTTAAATTACGCTGAATTGTTGACTCTTCGCGAAGCAAGTCGTGAATGTTTGTAGCTAAGATCTTTAATCCACCATATCAATGAATAAAGTCCAATTATCATATACGAATATAATGTAGATTTTTATAACTCAAATTAAAAGTGGATAAATAAAAGGCGATTGAACTAACCATTTTCGTCCAAAGTTTTTGTTTACTCGTCAACTTAATGAAAATGGATTTTTTTACCAAGTTGTTTCCTACATTTTCCTTTGAAAAATTGGTACAAAAAATTGGTATGAGAAAACCCAAAGATATAAATTAATGAATATGTTGAATTTGAGGGGAGAAATACGAGTTACACTAATTTTTTCTTGCTTTAGGTTATATCCCATTAAGTTTGTCTAACAAAGTTTTTAATGAGGTAACTTTTATGCATATTGTACAAATTATGTACTTTTTTTTCTTTTTACGATTTTTCCAACATAGTTTTTCCTAATAAAGTTATAACGATGCTTAATTTTTGTACAGTGTCATCCGAAAGAAGAGTGCCATAATTATTTGAAAGTTTATTTGATGATTTTTGTGACCTAGGCTTTTTGTTTCCGGTTTTTCATTTTATTTTGTGAGCCTATAAATAAAGATTATTGTAAATCATGAATCACAAAAAAACAATACAATTATCTTCCTCAACTTCCTTTCTTATTCTTTCTGTTATACTATATTATCTATCTTTGTTTTATAACAAAATTACCTTTAGCTTAAGGTTTTGTAACCATAAATATAATTATGTTGACTATTTATTTAAAGAGGCATTAATTATGTCGACATACCTTATTATAGTCATGGATGGGGCATAAATTAAATTCAAAATAGATTATTATAATTATCCGAATTATTATAAATTCATACAACTAACGGTTGTTTGAGGTCTCGTCTAAATTTTTAAACTAAATAGTGTGTGTGCTTTATAATTGTAACTACAATTATATTTTTGTGATGCCTTGTGGTTTTGAAAAGGTACCTACCAATGACATTCAAAATTCCCGTGCTCTTGTTTATTCTTTTCATCAGTAACATATATATGAAGTTATATATGCTATATAGTTGTGGTTTTGTTTCTGGGTTGGTTTTAAAGTTTGTGGTTTTCATATGGTTGGAATAATAGGAATACAAAGAGATTTTATATTTAGTGTGTAAATGATTTTCGGCTAAATATTTGAATGGGGTTTACTTATCGGAATTGATTAATTTTTCCATATATTTTTTTTTTTGCGACATATATAAAATGAGTATTTATTTGTCAAAATTATGTTTATAATGAATGAGAAATTGATGCTCTAATAATGCTAAAAATCACATATGTTATGTGTTATTTAAAGAAGTGAGAATAAGAAGTCTCACATTGGTTGGAAAGATGTGCTGATGAAGTGTTTATAAGTGATTCTTATTCTTAAGGTGACAGCTAGTGTAAGGGAGGAGAGTATATGTAGCTCAAACCCTTTGCGCGCGCACACATACATGCGCAATTGTCGGATCGTGCCTTCTTGGGCCTTCAGGCTTCCAGGCCCAATCCTTATCTTTTTATTGCAAAACTCACTTCAAATGATATTTAATTCTGCAAATAACTTGTGCGTATAAACGCTCATATGTCCTTTGGATGGTCGAATTTAAGTGTATTAACACGCGTATGGATCATGTCAATGGCCAGAAGTAGGTGGCCTTAACCATGACATTTGGGCGTTTAGCACACTTAAAGATCATTAACCATGGACGTTTTGTACATTTTTACTATATCTCCCTCTCCATAATTGTTTTTTTTTCTTTTGTAGTTCGGTGAAAGTCCGACAGTTTTTTTATAGTTCGTTGAAGTCAAGCCGAGTGGTACTAAAATAGCCTTTTAGTTGTTGTATCATGGGAGACTATTCTTATCCAGCACTTGTGGAGGGCGATAAATAGTTTCAAGGAAATCATACAACGGGGCTCGACAAATCTACCTCTTTGTTACCTTATTTTTACATCCGGTTTCTGTTCATCTTAATTCTTTGCATTTGTCTTCTATTTCTTTCAATATTAATAATAATATTGTTAAAAATCTTGAAGCTATTTATTTTTAGACAGTTTGCGAGGAAACAAATTCACTTGTCCAGATTTGGTTATTATTCCGATTCTAATAGAAATGATTTATTTTGTGGAAAATGTTGAACTGTAATGACATGATAAATGTAGGGGCCGAAGTGAGTACCACCGGGAATCCCTCCGCGGTGAACACCTCGATCACAACCATGGCTGGTCAGATTTAAGTGACCTTGGGTCAAACTTTGATGGCGGCTACAGTCGGGAACGGACCTGCGGGTCTAATCCAACCAATGACTTCAATGGCCATGAACGGTCCAAGCGAATCTGCGGCACGAGTACCCACCGTCATTGCCGCCGAGAAGCCCGAGAAGTTCACGCGGTTGAACTTTAACAGATGACAATGAAATATGTTATTCTACTTGATAACTCTTATTCTTGCACGGTTCTTGACCAAAGATCCACCGACTCCTTGCGAAGACGAAATCGATCGCAATGTGCTAATGGCGTTTAGCACATGGAAGGATTTCAACTAAGTCCAACAAATGGTATCAGAGCATATGTCAAAGTATAAGCATGTACAGGTTATATAAAATCATTATACGAAAATTGTTTTAAAAAATTTACTTGAATAATGGTTTTACTAAGAATAGTGCTTAAACAATTTTAATTTTTTTGTGCGACCTCTAAAATTAAATTGGTGTTGATTTTCCACTTGTTAAATATGCTATATAAACACATTAAAATCAGTTCTTAAACATTTTATGTTTAGCATACTCAAAATAAATGTTTTGACAATTTTTGAAAATTTGTTTATATTGTTAAACTAGTTTATTGAACTATTAGTTTAAATTTGTTATTAAATTTTTTATATTATGTTGTTTGTTTTATTTTGTGTAAATTATTATGAAACACAATTGAAATCAAAACAAACAAATAAAACAATTAAATAAATTTCTATTCTCTAACACCTTGATCCGACGTACTCTTAATTATTTTTCAAATTATAGACAAGTTGTTATGGCTCCGTAAAATGAGAATAACTATTTTCTCGGAACTTGAAAATTGTTGGTACTTAAATCATATTAAAAGTGCGGAAGTTAGCTATCCAATGCAATTGGTTTAAGCTCAATCGAATACCGGATGTGTCATTTAAGAAATTTTAAGTCCGAGGTGTACGATTGTCCGCGAGTCCAAGATTTTAAATCCGGATTTGCGACTCTTAACTTCTTTCCATCTTCTTGATGCAATCGTGGCTTATCGACGTGCACGCACTCTACCACCATGAAGATGTCTTGAAGGAAGATTACATGAAAACGAATAAATTAGTTTTAGGAGATTTTTGAATCTCAAAATACTTTCAAGTGCAAAAGTGAGATTTATGAATCTCACACACTTTCCTTAGGAAAAATAATAATAGAAAAAAGATCCGATTATGTTCCTTGTGCCTTAGTGCATTCACACTGCTCTCCTTTCACAAATATCGATTTTGGGGCTCTTTTTCTAGTGTTCCACTCTATCTCTCTTTACTCATAGAAACATGTTTCCAAACATACAAGAGAAGATGTGCTAATTCCAAAAACTAAGTGAGAGGGTTGTACTCATTGTTTGCAACCCATGACCCCCAACGCTAATGCCAAGTGAAATTGTCGCCAGACTAAGAGTCGTCCTCTTGACCCTCTCTTTAATGAGAGTACTCAACGACGCTTTGCCCTTAACATTGCTTGTAAAGCTACGTTCAAAAGTGAAAAGATGAGACAAGGCCTCTCCTTGATGGATTGTTTTCAAAGTCAATCTTCTTGAACTAAGTGGTTAGTAACACACTTAAACTCAACCTTTATTAATCCTCCCTCGAGGCTTTGCGAAAAGACTTGAGTGATCAAACTTCTTTATAAGGTGGCTAGTCAAAAGATTGATGTATTGACATCATGACTATGCATTAATGATGTGTCATTTACTTTGAAAGACGACTTTTTGCGGCCTTCCCTCAAAGGATTAAAGTCTCATTTTGTTCATAACACCTTTGAATTTTTTCTTGTTCAATATTAAACTTAAAATCCTAAAGAAAAGACTAATCATAAATTGTTTCAACTTTCAGCAACATGTCTCTTAACCCTCTTTTTACTATCCTTTCCTCAAACAACTGGAAGGTGATAACTACGTAGATTGGAAATGCAACCTAGACGTCGTCGTTATTGTGGACAAGTACAAATGGGTACTCACCACCCCATGTCCTCCTGAAACAAATGATGATTCGACTCAAGAGGACAAGGACGCCCTTGTAGCCCGACTCAGATCAGATGAGATTGCGAGATTCTATATTTTAGCATCGATGAAAAATGTGTTGCAACAACAACATCGTGATATTGAGTTAGCCTATAAAATGCTCTTCAATCTCCTAGAGATGTTTGGAGGGCAAGGGCGTCAGGCTAGACAATTAGCGGTTCGACAGTTTATGAAATGTCGTATGAAAGCAGTGACTCCCGTTAGAGAACATATGACGCTGATCATAAGTTATCTCAATGAAATATAAATCCTTGGATCTGAGATTGATGGAGATACCGAAATAGATATGATCATGGAAACTCTCCCTGAATCTTTTGATACTTTCAAGCTTACCTACTCCTTGAATAAAGTAGGGTACGTTGTTACCGAGCTAATGAAGGAGCTTCACACTGCTGAGGGACTCTTGAAGAAAAAGAGGGCTAATGGAGAGGCTCATGCTACTGAGCACAGAGCCTTAACCTCTGGATCTAAGAAGATATCTCATAAAGCCAAGAACCAGAGCAAGGTTCAAAAGAAGAAGGTGCCTGGGCTCTCAAGGTGGACAAGTCTAAGGACAAATGTCACCATTGCAATGAGCCCGGACACTGGCGTAGAAACTGTCCTACCTACCTCAAGGCTAAAGGGAAAAGTATTGTACTTATTACCGAAGCTTGTTTAATAGCTGATAGCGTATCATCGTGGATTCTTGACTCCGTTGCTACTAACCATATTTGTTGTTCTTTGAATGTGTTCAGGAAAAGAAAAAGTTTAGAGGATGGCGATTTCTGCTTCAAGTGGGTTGATGGGAGTTTGGTGTCTGCGAAGGCTGTGGGATCTGTGACATTGCCTTTTGAAGACAAAACTTTATATTTGAATAATGCATATTTTGTTCATTCCTTTGCGAAAAACCTAATATCTGCAGCTCAAAATGTTGAGCAGAATCATTATTTAAAGTTTATTGATAATGAAATTCGTATTACTTTTTCCAATTCATTTTTCACTGATGCATGTTTGAAGAATGATTTATACTATCTTTATCGTACACAACCTTTGGTATTAGACACTGAAATAGATATTGATCTAATTAGGGAACCATAGAGGATAAAAACTAATGATTCCTCTAATCTAATAAAATCAACACGTTTTGGCACTTAAGACTTGATCATATTAGTCTAGATAGGATTAAGAGATTTGTGAGGGATGGTCCACTCAAAGCCTCTGCAATAGGCTCACTGTCGACTTGTGAATCCTGCATAGAAGGAAATATGACCAAGCGACCTTACTCTGATAAAGGTCGAAGAGCCACTGAGTTGCTTGTGTATATGGTCCGCTCAAAATTCAGGCACGAGGATGATACAAACAATTCGTTACATTTACCGACGATTACTCAAGATATGGATTTGTCTGTTTGCTCAAAAACAAATCCGAAACGAAGTACACTCAAACAACACATGCAAACCCTATAAATGATGAACACGAACTCAAACCCACCAAAAACATGGGGAACACGAACCAAAACCCACGAAAAACACGAACCAAAACCCACGACGAACACAAAACAAAAACCACGAAGAACACGAACTCAAACCTAAATAGTGAAACCCTAAATTACAAATTCCATAATCGCGAAAACCTAAATCGAAAACTCAACCCTAAATAGCGAACACACGAAACAGAGAAAACCCTAATCCACAAATTCGAAAACTCTTACCAGGTTAAGCAAGAAGAGAAAGCGCCGACCGAGAGAGAGAGACGAGAAAACGCCGACCGAGAGAGAGAGAGAGAGAGAGAGAGAGCAATCACGACCGAGAGAGAGAGAGAGAGAGAGAGAGAGAGAGAGAGAGCAATCACGACCGAGAAAGAGAAGTCGCGAGCGAGAGAGAGAGAGTTCTAAATTTTAGTGGAGAGAGACACTCGAGAATCACGCGGGAGGGAAAGAAGAAGAGAAAAAGAGGTTCAAGAGGTTACAATCGGTTACAAATTATAAAAAGAAGAGAGAGATTAAAATTGAAAAAATATTAAAAATTAAGGGTAATTGATGGAACAAATTATTTTTGGTAGTTTTTGGGGAAAGTGACAAAATGGACAATTTCTCTTAATATATTTGTCAACAAACTGGAACAGCTTTATTAAATGCAACCTAATATTATATGCAAATTAATGTTTCATTTTTAAAATAGAACTTGAAGGGCGTGATTCAAACTTGATTGCAAATACTGTTTGAGAAGTATTGGACTGTTTGTCACCTAACCATTTAATGTTGGAAATATCTCAAATATTAAAATTTGTGAAAAACAATATCAAGTTGTCGTGTTTGTCGCGATCAATGTAGACAAACATATTGACTCTTATATCTTTATATCTGTAAACAAAGTAAACTATATTATTTCAACTTATGAAATTCATGAAACGGTGTTGGGCTACAGTTTAGGTTAGGATCGCTTGAAACTATTTATTGGCTTTGGTACAGAAAAGTTAGGAAAAAGACATTTCATTTGAAGAAAAACATATGGAACAAAATTGTCTTTATTATAACTAATCACTGAATTTTTTGCTTTTAATAAAGAGTCTCAAAACAAGAACAAATTTATTGAAACAATCTAAAGCTTTAGCCCGACACACTTGTAAAATGAAGAAAAACAATATAAGATAATAAAAACATACTTATATGAAGAAAATGAAGAAAATGAAGAAAATAAAGAAGAAATTTGTATTGTTTGTCGTCTTACATTATTTACAGTAATTTTATTAATACGTTCACGAAATACAAAGAAAAGCTACATTATAATAAGAATAAATACAAAATAAAATTTTTTGAACACAAAATGAGATTCAGTCTAAAAATTCTCAAATATTCGTATACTCTTCTTCTGGATGTCCAAGAGTGTACCACATATTTTCCCCCTAGTTCAAAAGTGTAACTCATACTTTTCTCCCTCATTTCAACATGTCCATTAATTTATATCTCAAAATTTACTCATGCTAATTTTATGTTCCAATTTCTAAGAAGAAGATGTAGGAAGTGCCTTGGTGAATTTGTTTTCAAGATTGACACAAAAGAACGAATTTGAAAAACATCAATTTTTTTTTATTTTTATTACATTTTTTAGTTAAAAAGAATTTTAGAGAAAATTGTTTCGTTATATTGCCTTTTGTAACAACCTTTGATTTGAGCTATACAAGCTGTATAATCTTCGTATAAGACAGTTGGACTTCTTTTATCTATTAAAAGATCTCATGATTCACAAAATGGTGGATTAAACATATTAGCCACACACATTCACAAATTACTGTTGGTAGAGATGCCCACAATAAAAATGTTTATTTACATATTAATGTAATATATAAATATTTATAAAGTCCTTATTGTAATTTTGCTGATTAAATTAATAAAAGTTGAAACGTTCATTCATTCCCTTTTAGTTTGATTGAAGATTTATGATATTGAATAGTCTTATAGTCCTTAATCAAACCTAACAGTGTATGAAGAGACAAATGTAGATTTGCGTGAAAAAACTCTTCATGGTTTGACTAAAACGATATATTCACAATCTAAAAATCAACGGACTATTGATCACAGAATGATTGTTGGAAGAATCTATGATGTCTAGTTACGAGACATAGAGAGCTAGGAACTCTATAGTTCTCCTAGTGTATTTTTCGAAGATACTGAATTGACTAGTGCACCTTTAGAGACAATGGAAGAACAAACCATTTAACATCTTCTGTGTCAAGGTCACTAAGTATGAATTTGCATCATGCTTACCTAAATCCTGAAATAAGATATGTCATTTCATAGCATTAATACTCTCATTTGAGAAAGTCAAATTCTAGATCCATTACGTGATCTAGACTAGGCCAATTGGTAAGATATTAAGTTGTGAAGATGTCATGAACAAACTTTGTGAAGTTCTCATAGATATGGAATTTATGTATAAGATTGTTGAGATGCAATATATATCACCTCATGCTTTATTACTTGCATTGTAAATAAATGAACTGCGCAGTATCCAAAATTAAGTAGCGACTTTATTTGGATGAAACAATGTGACTTGTTAGCTCCTCGTCAATACATTGTTTCTAACTTATTCACAAGTAACAAAGGAGTTGAGGAAATAACAACTAGAAGGGTAAACTGGTAATTTTATAAATCCCATCTAGTTGATGATATTCATGAAGGATAAACATAGATAACATTCAATGGATCCGCTCAATATAATTAAGTTGAATTTGAGTAGAAAATAAATTCATTTGAACCGAGAGATTCTCAGTGTCAAGTCAATTGACATTAAGCTAATACTCGGAAAATGTTTGTGAACTTTTGAGTCCTAGTATAGAAGCTCAAGTTTTGTTCTTTTGGATCCATAAGATCACTATTACAGGTCATTAGAGTAGGATTGTTAAACTAGAAGCTAAGTCAAAATAAGTTCAACGGTTGAACTAGACTTTATCTCGGAAAATGTCTAAAGGGTATTTTTGTCCACATGGACAAAAAATGATGTGAATGTAAAAATAAGATTTTGAATATTTTCATATGATGAAGATATAAATTATTTTCTAAAGCCGAAAATTTGTTTGAGGCATTAAGAAATTCATTTCATTATTTGTGCAATAATAATTCTACATTGGGTATTTTAAGAATTGTCTTAAAACAAATAAGGAAGCATCTAGATGCTCCTTCCCTAGCTATAGAATTCGGCCAACATACATCAGATATGAGAGTTTTATTTCCTTTTAATTATAAGGATAATTACCCAAAAGGAAAAGAGGAAATAAATTTCCTTGAGAAGGAAATAAATAAGCTAAGTGAGGAAACAAATTTCCCCCTTGCTTAATTAATGTGGCCAACCATATTAGAATAGAAATGAGAAGGGAAAATCAAATATTGTGTCATGAATATATTATTCTTTCATGAATGAATTATTGACCTTTATAGATTTTCTTTCTCCTATAAATAGAGTCTCACATAAAGATGTGAAAAAGAAGCTTTAGTTTTGCTCTCTCTTGCTCGGCTGTCCCTCTCTTCTCTCTATCTCTAGAAAATTCTTCTTTTATTTTGGCACCTAAGTCCTCATTAGACTTAGGCTTAACTAGCTCTCTAGCTCATAGACTTTTACTTGAGCTATTGTGTTTAATTGTGCCCACACACAAATCCTTCTAAATTTCTATAGACTCTTGTAATAGAAACCTTAGGTTTCTCGAGTTCATGTTTAGGCTTGAAGGAATCGACCTAGAAGAGAAGATCAACCTTTATCAAGATCCATCCAAATCAAGGTGCAAGAAAGGTTAGTATTGAAACAATCTAAATAATGTTTTAATTTATACCATGTATATGCACTTTGTTTAGGTTAGTAAAAATTGTTTTACTAGTGAAATAAATTTTTATATTCCGCCATTAATGTGTTAATGATAAATTTTTCTAAACCCTAGGTCTATTCCAACAAATGGTGTTAGAGCTATGGTCTAAGTATAAGCATGTACATGTTATTTAAAATGATTATAAGAAAATTGTTTTCAAAATTTGCTTCAATAATGGTTTTTCAATTACTAGATCTTACACAATTTTAATTTTTTGGTACGACCTTTAAAATTAATTTTGTGTTAATTTTCCACTTGTTAAATATGCTATATAAATATATTAAAAAAAAATTAATTGTTTTATATTTAGCATACTCAAAATCAATTTTTTGAAAAGTTTGAAAATTTGTGTACATAGTTTACACTAGTTCATTGAACTTCTAGTTTAAATTTGTTATTGAATTTTTTATATTATCATGATTGTTTTATATTGTTTTAATTATTAATATGTTAATATAACACAATTGAAATCAAAACAAAAAATTAAAATATTTCAATAAACTTCTTTCCAATTACGCCTAGATCCGACGTACTTTTAATTTTTTTTCAATTTCTGAACAAATTGTTATGGCTCAGTAAAAAGGGAATAATTCTTTGCTCGGAAGTTAGCTATCCAATGCAATTGGTTTTAAATCAATCGGATACCAGATGTGTCATTTATTACCGTTTAAGTCCGAGGTGTATGGCAGTCCGCGAGTCCAGGATTTTGAATCCGGATTTTGCGATACCTAGTCATATAGTCCCTAATAAAACCCCACAATGTATGAAGAGAAAAATGTAAATTTGCGTGAAAAAAATCTTCATGGTTTGACTAAAACGATATATTCACAATCTAAAGATTAACGGACTATTGATCCCATTATGATTGTTGGAAGAATCTATGATGTCTGGTTACGAGCCATAGAGACAATGGAAGAACAAACCATTTAACATCTTCTGTCTCAATGTCACAATGTATGAATTGCATCATGCTTACTTAAATCCTGAAATGAGACAAGTCATTTCATAGCATTAATACTCTCATTTGAGAAAGTCAAATTCTAGATCCACTTCATGATCTAGACTAGGCCAATTGGTAAGATATTAAGTTTTGAAGATGTCATGAACCAGTTTTGTGAAGTTCTCATAGATATGAAATTTATGTATAAGATTGCTGAGATGCAATATATATCACCTCATGCTTTATTACTTGGATTGTGAATAAATGAAATGCGCAGTATCCAAAATTAAGTAGCGACTTTATTTGGATGAAACAATGGGACTTGTTAACTCCTCGTCAATAAATTGTTTCTAACTTATTCACAAGTAACAAAGGAGTTGAGGAAATAACAACTAGAAAGGTAAAATGGTAATTTTATAAATTATTGGTATTGGTGGACACAAAGAAGATATTGACATTGAAATACATTTGTACTTAATTTTGCTGAAACATTAATACGAATAAATATTCATTTTTTATAATTATATTTGTTTTTATGTATGAATGATACGCTCTAAAACTGTCATTAACGAAAAGGGTGCTAAGTAATACTTGACAAGATAGCCCCTTGTGACTAGTTTTAACATTTGTTCGCAATCGTAAAATCGATTGAGCAATCGAATCTAAGTAATGATTGTTTGACTGAATCATGATATCTTATCTTGTGATATAGAGAGTTGTGACTCTGTGTTTCATTCTAGATATCTTATGGAAGATGTTGAACAAGAGCAGTGATACTTGGAAGCTCGAGATAAAACCGTTTAACCACTCGAAACTTCAACATCACATACGAGGGGTACTTTGGTACTTACCTAAATCCTGAAGTGAATATATAATTGATATTACAGTTTATGAAATTTGATTTGTCAATGGGCAATGACTAAGTTTTAGTTTCATCGGACCCGACGGTTGGTGTTATAAGATTGTGATATTGGGTTATATGATTCACGGATATAGAATTCATGTTAAAACAATGCAAATCCATTAGTATCATACTATGCTTTGTTATGAGAGTGTGAATAAATAAACCTGACCATGTATTCATCGAATAAGAACATTCTATGATTAAAACATGTGACATGTAAATACATCTCACTCTATATTTTTCTCATTCACAAATAACAAGGGAGTTAGTTCTAAAGCTTCGTTCATATGGGTCCATAAGGTCTCAATGATAGACACTTGGAAGAGATTAAATGAACAAGAATAATTGATTTACTCATTTGATATAAATTGTGATTTATATCAAGAAAGTTATTTTCTAAGTAACTTAATAAATAATTAGTTATTTATTGTTACATTTATTTTTTGAATCATAGAGTATTATTATGTTGATAATAATGCACTTGAGTAATTCAAATAAATAAAAGAAGAAAATAAATAATTTATCATTTTGTACTTATTTGATAACTATGAAAATATTTAATGAAATGTCATTAATGAATGAGAGTTCTAAATTAATTGAATTTAAAAATAAATCAAAAGAATTTGGGAATGAAATAAATGAATATGGACGAGTATAGAGAAGATGTTTGGCCGAATTCTATAAGTGATTGGGTCATGGATTTGACCCAGTTTAAGCCCATTTAAACCTGTTTATAAAAGCTTAAAAAACCCTAATCAGATTAACCCTAACCCTAAGATTTTCGGCCAAGGCATCCTCTCTCCCCCTTGTGTGATACTCGACCGAAATCTCCAACAATGAAAGAAGTGAAAAATTGTTTTCATTTTTTTATTGAGTGATTTCCTATTCCCGAGAGTTCATAGAAGAGCTCATTCTCTCAATGTCATTGAATTCCTCGTGTATTATTATTGATTCTCAAATTGTGGTGTTTGGTGTTTTAATTCTGAAAATTGTGATTTTTAGAATCGTTTTTGTAGTCCCAAAAGCTCCCAGCCATCCTCGGTCGGCCAGATCCTCCCGTGTGCCTCCAGTCCGGCGAGGATCCCTGTCTGGCGCTCCAGCCCGGCGAGTCCTTGTCCGGAAAAGGTTCCAGTCCGGCGAAAGCGTCCAGGTCCCATTCCGGCGAAGATCCCAGTCCAGCGAAGGTCCCAATCCGGCGAAGGTCCCCGTCTGGCAAAGGTCCCAGTCCTGCGAGCAGATCCTATCACTAGGTTCTAGTCCGTCGGGTCCCAGCGTGTTCCCAGTTCGGCGAAGGCCCTGTCCGGCGACCTTGTTCCCTCTGTCCAGCCAGTGTGTGCCTAGAGCATTCTAGCAAGCCTCATTCCACGTTTGGACTTGGTGCGGCCTTTCGGAGATAGCTAGCAACGTCGGGATTATTTACAATCTCAATTGTAAGTAATTCTCAACGATTTGGACTGCTAGAATTATATAAATTTGTTTATATAGGTTGATAGTGTGTTTAAATGTTGTGCAACATGTTTTAATAAATTTGTTTATAAACAAGTTGATGATATTCATGAAGGGTAAACATAGATAACATTCAATGGATCCGCTCAATATAATTAAGTTGAATTTGAGTAGAAAATAAATTCATTTGAACAGAGCGATTTTCAGTGCCAACTCTTTAGTGGAGTCAGTTGACATTAAGCTAATACTCGAAAATGGTTTGTGAACTTTTGAGTCCGAGTATAGAAGCTCAAGCTTTGTTTACAGGTCATTAAAGTATGATTGTGAAACTAGAAAATAAGTCAAAATAAGTTCAAATGTGGAAGTATACTTTTTCTCGGAAAATGTCTAACGGGTATTTTTGTCCACATGGACATAAAATGATGTGAATGTCAAAATAAGATTTTGACTATTTTCATATGATGAAGATATAAATTATTTTCTAAAGCCGAAAAGTCGTTTGAGGCATTAAGAAATTCATTTCATTATTTGTGCAATAATAATTCTACATTGGGTATTTTAAGAATTGTCTTAAAACAAATAAGGAATCATCTAGATGCTCCTTCCCTAGCTATAGAATTCGGCCAACATACATCAGATAGGAGATTTTTATTTCCTTTTAATTATAAGGATAATTACCAAAAAAAGAAAAGAGGAAATAAATTTCTTTGAGAAGGAAATAAATAAGCTAAGTGAGGAAACAAATTTCCCCCTTGCTTGATTAATGTGGCCGACCATATTAGAATAGAAATGATAAGGGAAAATCAAATATTGTGTCATGAATATATTATTCTTTCATGCATGAATTATTGACCTTTATAGATTTTCTTTCTCCTATAAATAGAGTCTCACATAGAGAAGTGAAAAAGAAGCTTTAGTTTTGCTCTCTCTTGCTTTTGGCATATAAGTCCTCATTAGACCTAGGCTTAGTTAGCTCTGTAGCCCATAGACTTGTTCTTGAACTATTGTGTTTAATTGTGCCCACACACAAATCCTTCTAAACCTCTATAGAATCTTGTAATAGAAACCTTAGGTTTCTCGAGTTCACGTTTAGGCTTGAAGGAATCGAGCTAGAAGAGAAGATCAACCTTTCTCAAGATCCATCCAAATCAAGGTGCAAGAAATGTTAGTATTCAAGCACTCTAAATAATGGTTTCATTTATAACGTGTATATGCACTTTGTTTAGGTTAGTAAAAAATGTTTTACTAGTAAAAGAAATTTTTATATTTTGCTATTAACGTGTTAATGATAAATTTTTCTTAACCCTATACCTATTCCAACACTTACTTCATGGAGAGTCAACAGTTCAGAATTTTTTGAGGAAGTGGATGTAAGGGTCTACTTTGTCGAAACATATGTAAATACATAACAAGTTTGTGACTGCGCTTTGTGAGGATCATATTAATATGGTATAAGTATATCAAATCAATTTAGTATTTGAGTTATTTGAATAAAATAAGCTCACTATCTTGTCCAGTTTATTCAACTTGGAGAAGAACTGTAGATTGATAATAATAGTCATTAGTACAACAATAGTCTTATATGAATCTCGACATCAATGCTACTTTGGCTAATACTATACATGAAAACTAAATTAAGAACTCCACCTGACTTTGAGACCCCTCTCAATTCCACTTTTTAAACACTTATCGATGTTTGGTCACTTCAATGCACAAATCGTGAGGACTTCAATCACGCAAGCACAAAACCGATACTTCTCTAATCTTGTACTATATCAATGAGTGTTTAGAAAATTACAACCATATAAATGTGAACACTGGCGTTTTTTTCTTGTTGCTAATGGAGAGCTACTCGACTTATATAGCACTCCTTCAAAGTGGAAGTCTTCCTAGGGTTTCCTTACCCTTTAATAAAAACTTTCCAAAATAGAAAACTGTAGCAGATGACTGTTACACCATTATGCGCGACACTATGAAAAAATCAGTAAAAATAGAAAATTTTCCATATAATATAAGAACCGTAATTAATCAATTTATCACCAAATAAGTTAACATGTAGATCTTCCCAAAATTAAGATGCTTAATATATTAAAGAAATTAATATATTTATCATCATATATGATTTAAATTTTTACACAAAATAAACCAATACAATTGTAATAACAATTACAATTCAACATTTTAGAGCGACTATACTCAACTAAATGATTAGCATGATTTTCATATTTTCTTTTATTAACATGTGCATTTGCAACAACCAAAAAAGACCAATTTATATATAATACTTTTGCTTCAAAACACAAATGCGGAAGCTACTTTTTATTATCAGAGCCAGGTTTCGATCCTGGGACCTGTGGGTTATGGGCCCACCACGCTTCCGCTGCGCCACTCTGATTTGGTGGTCTCATTTGTACTTTTAACCTATTAATATTATAAATTGTACAGTCGGTGCGAGATTTCATTACTATACGTCGAGATGTACCATGCTTCGTCAATCAGTTTTTTAATTTTTTACAAGAGTAAATAACACGAAGATCAATTTAACAATATGATGGTGTAAAATTGTTTTTGATGCTTTTGCATACATCAACAAATAAGACAATGTGGGGTTCCTAATTTCTCGAGGTCCTTTATCTCCGGAAAATATTCGTCATATCAATTATTCTATTATTTTACGGTTTCTTCTTCCATTAGTTTATATACTGCAACTGGGTGTATCCTATTATTTTAAAAAACATTACACAATAGAAACTTCCATAAAACTAGTTGCACTTTTTTTAGATAATAAAACTTATATACTTACAGTAAAATAAATTAATGTGTAAAGATTCTTAACTTTTATGGACTAATAATCAATTAACTACCACTATTTCCTATATTGCAAGTGTTAGAAAAAATATATCTGCCCTATGAATCAATAACCTTGGTATTTCATAAATGTTTTTTATTATCCAAAAAGACAAAAATAGGACTACACACTTGAAAGTGGGTAGTGTAAAGTTAGAAATACCCTTGTCTCTCTCTTCCACCTTCAAACTCGCTTTCTACATTTTTCAACGTGTCAAAAACCTCTCACCGACCGACCCCGATTCCAGAAGGAAGATCTGCCGATCGTCGCCGCCGCCCTAAAATTGTTCATACCCATTCGCCGATCGTCACCTATTTTCTTCGCCGATCGTCACCCATTTTCGCTCCGACCGACGCGTGTGTGTGAGGTAAGTATTTAACCTAAACCCATTTTTGAATGTTACTGTTCCTCATCTCTTTCGCATAAGTTAATCAATTTGTTAGGGTTTTTTAGTGTATTATAGTTTAATCGTCGACTGTTTTTTGTTGTCGAGTGTAAGACTTGTTTTATTTCAATGTACAATGGACCAAAGTTTCGCAGATCGCCGTTCGTATAGAAGCTGGTTATCCCAGACGCCGATCGTAGCCCATTTTGGGTGGTGGTGGCCCTTCTCCGACCGGCGTGTCAATTTATCAAGTAAGTTTAAATCCGAAACCCATTGTCCGTGACTGTTGGAATTCTGTCGTTCGCCCAAGTAATTTTTTTGGGGTCTTCACATCTTCTGATTCACTCGTTTATGATACATTGAACATCGATTAGAAGAAAATGAGTTTTCGGTCGAAGGTGAAGTCGCATGCAAGCAGTCGGAGAGGCATAAAATCCGGCGAAGAATCAACTCCACGCCGGAATCTCCGCATTTGCTCACTCAAAAAGAGCAGTGGTGGATCTGGAAGCCCCAAGAAGACGCATAAATGAATTGGGTCTACACCATAACTACCAGCCTCCAAAAAATCGAAGTCAACCGGAGAAAATGTGCGACGACGAGGGACATGAACGTCAGTGAGTGAAATTTTTGGTAGTTACCTACGTGTATGAGTAGTGGAATTAGGTTGTGGAATGTTTTTAGGTTATTAGTGAAATATTTGATTGTCTATGTTCAAAATTTTAGGAATTTAGTTACTGTAATGATGAAAAACTAATATTTGTTAGTTACAGGTTTAAGTGTTAATTTTACATTTAGTTACACACCTTGAAATTTAGTTAATATAATAATGAAAAACTTATATGAATTAGTTACAGGTTTAAGTGTTATTTTGACGTTTAGTTACACACATTGCAATGTAGTTATTGTAATGATGATAAACTAATATGGATTAGCTATAGATTTAAGTGTTATTGTTAAATTTAGTTAACACATTGGAATTTAGTTGCTCTAATGATGATGAACTAATTAGTTACAGGTTTAAGTGTTACTAATACATTTAGTTACACACATGTAATTATAGTTAGTGTAATGATGATAAAGCTACATTGAGTAGTTACAGGTTTAAATGTTATTTTGCCTGTAGTTACACATATTTCATTTTGGATAGTTACTATTAGTTACAGACTAATCCGTATTAGTTACAGGAAAAGCACTAAATTGGTTGTGTTTACAGGGGTGGGGGAGGTATGTCCCCGATGAAATAGCAGGTCAATTCAACTTCAACTTCCACGGCAACGTGATGTCGTTCAAGGACGAAGCCGAGATGTCGAAGACCCAAGCGGACTTGTTCTGGGAGTACTGTTTTGGCCAATTTTTGGACATGTACTCGATCACGAGGTCGTCGAAGATCCTCAGCACCCTGATGTTGAGGACATGATATTTCGAAGGAGTTGACAAGTCCAACTCGAGGCTGCTGATTGACGTATGTGGACACGCGCGGGAGTTCACAAGGAAGCAATTCAGTGAGATCACCGGACTGCATGTGCAGGAGGGGTTCAAGCTTACTCTTTCTAACACCTTCAACAAGGAAATCCCGGGGGGAATATATGTGGACACTTTCAAGGGCGGTATCCTTGCCACTAAGGCGAACATAGCGGCCCTTGTAAAAGATAGCCAACACTGAACGGACGTCAAGAAACGAGTTCGGTTTCTCTTGATTCATTTCTTGTAAAACGTCCTACTACCGGGCCAACGTACCGTCACGATAAAAAACAAGTCGTTCATTAAGATGGTGGACATCCCATGTGCATTCAACGGGTTTTCGTAGGAGAATGTCGTTTGGGACCACTTTATGGCAAGCGTGTTGGCCTTCATTCAAAAAGCCCAGGTCCCCTGCAGCCTTGAAAAGACGAAGAAGGTCCATGTGGAAGACTTCTTATTGCCGCTGCAAATATGGGTGTATGAATGCATACCCTGGTTGTCAGAATTTCGGTTTTATGCGACATTCTTCAGCCCACTGCAACCCCGCTGATGCATCGGTGGTCAGCCTCAGCCAAAGTGAAGGAACAGGTTATGCATGCTATTTAGTTGGATGATGTAAGTAACTTAATCAATTTTGCACCTTGTTTTTGTTGGAAATTATTTAACAATTTAAAAAATAATACTATATGACACATTTATATGTGGCGGAATTATATAATATGATCTGAATGAAATTAAAACTCATTTTAGTAAACTAATAACCTAGGCATTAAAAATAAATAAAATATCAATAAACCATTTATTCTAAACATGTCAAGAAATTGAATAAAACGACCTAACACTTTTAAACACATTTATAAACTTCATTTTCAGATCCAATTTGTTTTAGGGAACTTACAATTGAGATTGGAAATAATCTCAGACGTAGCTAGCTAACTCCGGAAGGCCTCGTCAAAAATTTCCTCAAAAAATTCCACTTGCCGGAATGGGCAGATCTGACCCCCCGGATTGGACTCTGGCCGGCCGGCTAGGAATGCGCCTGCGGTGCTATGACTTCCTCAGGCGGATCTAAGCTCCGGGACCTGTGCAGAACATAGAGGCGACCTAGGGCTAGGTGCCTGTGAAGTGTCTTGGCAGATTCATTGTCAAACTCCCATGGTGAGCTAGGGACATTTTGTGTCCAGCGAGAATCTCCAATCCGGCGACCAATAAGGCTAGTAGGCTGAAATGAGCCTCGCTCCGTTTCGCTCGATTTTATTGAGTGAACTCCTGCAACCACAATGTCACTCAAACACCAATAGAGGATTCAATGATAATTCCCTCAAGTTTTTTGGAGATTTAGAGGGTGGGCTCTTGGATTGAACAACAAAGAGTAATCGGGATCACTCGGGAACACTCGGGAGATCAAGAAAACGTTTCTTGATCTCTTTCTCTCTTGAAAATTCTCGGCCAACACTCTCACAATGGAGGGGAAGCGTTTGGCCGAGATTATGTGTTAAAGGTTAGTCTAATTAGGGTTTTGAAAAGCCTTTAAATAGAGAGAGAAAGTGAGCTATACATAGTGTAAATCACAATTTACTTAAATGAGAAAATCAAATCAAACTAGTTCAATAAATCTCTTCCGAGGGTCTATCATTGAGACTTAATGGACCCACATGAATGAAGTTTTAGAATAAACATCGGACTGAAAAGTTCACAAACATATTCCATCATTTAATTCATAATATTAGTCGATTCCACTAAAGGACTAAAATTGAAACTCTCTAAGTTCATATGAGTATATTTTTCGTTTGATGTGACAAAAAAATTCTTCACACGATCCACAAAGTACTTTACGATAGTGCCCTTCATGTGTATCAGTAACTCAGAAGAATGTAAAAGTATCATTTTACTCCTGAGTTATTATTCTACTAACTCTGTTATTTGTGAATGAGAAAAACATAGAGTAAGAAGTTTTACATGTCACATGTTTTAATCAAATAATGTTCTTATTCGATGAATATTTGGCCAAGTTTATTCATTGACACTCTCATAACAAAGCATAGTCTGATACTAATGCATTAGCATTGTTTCAATATAAATTTCGTATATGTGAATCACATAATCCAACATCACAACGTTATGACACCAGTCATCGGGTCAGATGCAACTATAAGCTTAGCCATTGCCCATTGAAAAATAAAATGTCAGAAGGTGTCACATCGATCATGTATTCACTTCAGGATTCAGGTAAGTACCAAAGTTCCCCTCGTATATGATCTTGAAGTTTCGAGTGATTAAACAGTTTTTTCTCGAGCTTCAGAGTATCACTAGTCTTGTTCAATATCTTCTATAAGATATCAAGAATGAAACACAGAGTCACAACTCTCTATATCACAAGATAAGATATCATGATTCATTCAAACAATCATTACTTAGATTCGATTGCTCTATTAATCTTAAGATTGCGAACAAATATTTAAACTGGTCGCGACGGGCTATCTTGTCAAGTATGTACTTAGAACCCCTTTCGTCGATGAAAGTTTCAGAGCGTAGCATTCATACATAAACACTAACATAAGAATAAAGAATGAATATTTAATTTTATTAATGTCTCGGCAAAATGAAATACAAAGTATCTCAATGTCTAATATCTCCTTTGTGGGCACCAATCCTAACAAACTCCCACTTGACTCAAAGGAGATGCGAATGATCCTTCAACCCCAATCCTTCTAGATGTCCCTCGAAGACTTTACTTGTTAAAGGCTTCGTGAAAGGATCATCAAGGTTGTCTAACATTGAGATCTTCATGACTTAGGCGTCCGCTCTGTGAACGATGTCTCGTCCCAACTTGCTAGTCTTTTGTCTCAGCACATGGACAACCCCAGATGCGGACGTGGTGTAAAACAGATTTTCTATCACTCCATCTCTCATAGGGTGTACCAGGTACCGTCTTTGACGGAACCTGGTTCAGAATGTAAGCTGCCGTTTCTAGGGCATATCCCCATAATGAGTCGGGAAGTGATGAGTAACTCATCATTGATCTCACCATATCTAACAGAGTTTGATTCCTTCTCACTGACACACCTTTTTCTGTGGAGTGCCAGGTTCTGTAAGGTGAGAATGAATGCCTTCTTCTCTAAGAAGGTATTCGAACTCTCCAGACAAGTACTCTCCCCCTCGATCTGATCGAAGGGTTTTGATCTGTTTCTCCGTCTGGTTTTCAACTAAAGCATTATACTCTTTGAACATTTCAAAGGTATCCGACTTATGTCGCATAAGGTAGACATGACCAAACCTTGAGTAGTCATCAGTGAAGTTTACAAAGTATTTGTAACTTCCTCTTGCCTGGACGTTGGTTGAACCACATACATCACTATGTATGAACTCCAACATCTGCGTGGCTCTTAGACCCTTCGAAGAGAAAGGTCTCTTGGTCATCTTGCTTCGGGACAGGATAAACACCTGGGAACGGATCCCACAATTAGAGATTTTAAAGGACCATCCTTTGTTAACCTCTTAATCCTATCTAGGCCAATATGTCCAAGACGTAAGTGTCATAGATATGTGTCGTCAGTTTCATCAACATGAAACGTCTTACGCTTCCCGAGTGAATCTTTAGTCACTTCGGTATACAAGATTGTCAGCTCATTTGGATATAGATAATAAATAAAATCTACACTATGAGCTTTAGTAATAAAAGAATTATCAATAAAATTCTCAATACCATTATTGATCTTAAAATTGAAACCATGGTCTTCTAAACGACCAAATGAAATCAAATTCTTGCAAAAATACGGAACATAATAAACATTAATCAATAATAAAGTTTTGTGTCCAAACTTGAGCTGCATGGTCCTGACAGGTCTTGCTCTGACCTTCGTTCCATCATCCCAGTTGGCCGCGTACTTTTCATCACCTAAGCTCCTGTTTTTCCATAAACCATTCAAATTACACACAATAAGGTCAGAAGCCCCGCAATCTAAAATCCAGGGTGACGCCTTGTTTGTCATGTAACAAGCTTGAGTAACAAAGATCATATATTTCCCCTTGACACTCTTGAGGTAGGCATGCCATTTCCTCCGCCAGTGGCCAACCTCTCCGCAATGGTGATATTTGTTCTCAGACTTGTCCACCTTCGCGACGCCTTTTCCCTTAGCATCCATAACTTTCTTGTGAAGCTTATTGAAACCCGTTCAGTTGGCGTGTTTGGGCCCTCTCATCACCCTCGTAGAACTAGAAGTCGAGGCCCTATGTTGAGCAACATTGACCTCCCTAGACGTCTTCTTGTTCTTATGGAGAAGTCCCTCGGCAGTCTCCAACTTTATCATAAGCTCAGTCTCTGTGTAGTCGAGCTTGTTCATGGAGTAGTTCAGACGGAAGCTATCGAACGAGTTCGTCAGAGTTTCCAAGATCATGTCTACCTTGGTCTCTCCGTCGATCTCAGAACCCATAATCTCCATGTCGTTCACGTGACCCATGATCAGTAGCATGTGTTCCCGAACTGAAGATCCTAACTTCATCATGCAGTTCATAAAACTGCGGATAGCCTGCTACCTTGCCTGACGCCCATGACATCCAAACATCTCATGGAGATTTTAAAGGATGTCGCATGTTGTGGAGATGTCTCGATAAGATTGTTGCAACACATTGCTCATAGATGCTAAAATGAAGCATCCTGCAATCTCGTCAGACCTCATCCACACATCATAGGCATCCTTGTCCTCCTTACTCGAGTCAACACTCGGAGGAATATGACATAGGGTCGTGAGAACATACTTATGGTTTTCCACCGTCAACACGATGTCGATGTTATGTTTCCAGTTGACGTAATTCTCACCCTCGAGTTTGTTTGAACTCAAAATCGTTTGCAGTGGGTTAAAAGACATTTTGCTGAAAACATAAATAAAAATGAATAACTTTAATATATGCTACAGTTTCAAATTACATGCATGAACAATCCTAATATGTTGAGGAAACCGTTAAATAATTCATAGTATTATGAACAAAAATAGTTAATTCTAAGTGTGCAACCGACACACTTAGAATGAGAAAAACATAGAGTGAGAAGTTTTTACATGTCACATGTTTTAATCAAATAATGTTCTTATTCGATGAATACCTGGCCAAGTTTATTCATTGGCACCCTCATAACAAAGCATAGTGTGATACTAATTCATTAGGATTGTTTCAATATAAATTCTGTATATGTGAATCACATAATCCAACATCACAACGTTATGACACCAGTCGTCGGGTCAGATGCAACTATAAGCTTAGCCATTTCCCATTGAAAAATCAAATGTCACAAGGTGTCACATCGATCATGTATTCACTTCAGGATTCAGGTAAGTACCAAAGTTCCCTTCGTATGTGATCTTGAAGTTTCGAGTGATTAAACAGTTTTATCTCGAGCTTCAGAGTATCACTAGTCTTGTTCAATATCTTCTATAAGATATCAAGAATGAAACACAGAGTCACAACTCTCCATATCACAAGATAAGATATCATGATTCATTCAAACAATCATTACTTAGATTCGATTTCTCTATCAATCTTAAGATTGCGAACAAATGTTTAAACTGATCACAAGGTTTTCTTGTCAAGTCTGTTCTTAGCACCCATTTTGTTGATGACAATTTCAGAGCGTAGCATTCATACATACATAAACACTAACATAAGAATAAAGAATGAATATTTAATTTTATAAATGTCTCAACAAAATGAAAAACAAAGTATCTCAATGTTTAATATCTCGTTTGTGGGCACCAATCCCAATAGTTTTAAATGTGCCGATGTAAACAGTTTGTTGTTCTTTGTTGTAGGCAGAGTTTATGCCGATGGGAATTACATGGCCGGAGGAAGACATGCAGATCATCCCCTCTCGAGTACAGAGTGGCGATGGTACTCCTCCTAAAGTTCCTGCCGGTGCTTCCTCCTCAACGTCTTCTCCAAAAGTCGAGGTAAAATGTTGTAATGTAAGTAGTTGTAATCATTAAGAAACTAAACATATTACTGAATGTAACTGAACTCATTTTGAATGTAACTAATTAGGATTGTACGTAACTAAACCCAGTTTGGAATGTAACTAATTAGGATTGTAGGGAACTAAACACTGTTTTGAATGTAACTAATTAGGATTGTAGGTAACTAAACACAATTTTGAATGTAACTAATTAAGATTGTAGGTAACTAAACACAGTTTCGAATGTAACTAATTAGAATTGTAGGTAACTAAACACATTTTTAAATGAAACTATTTATGATTGTAGGTAACTAAAAACAGTTTTAAATGTAACTAATTAGGATTGTAGGAAACTAAAAACAGTTTTGAATGTAACTAATTAAGATTGTAGGTAACTAAACACAGTATTGAATGTAATTAATTAGGATTATAGATAATCAAATACAGTTTTGAATGTAGCTAATTAGGATTGTAGGTAACTAAACACAGTTTTGAATGTAACTATTTAGGATTGTAGGTGACTAAACACGGTTTTGAATCTAACTAATTAGGATTGTATGTAACCAAAAACAGTTTTGAATGTAACTAATTAGGATTATAGGGAACTAAACTCAATATGGAATGTAACTAATAAGGATTGTTGGGAACTAAACACAGTATTTAATGTAACTAATTAGGATTGTAGGTAACTAAACAAAGTTTTGAATGTAACTAATTAGGATTGTATGCAGCTAAACACAGTTTTGAATGTACCAAATGGTCGTCTTTGTTTGTAGAAGAGGTTATGCAAGTTGGAGACGGACTTCCAACGACTATACTCCGACTTCACCTCTCTAGCTGGTGAGGTGAAGAAAATTTCGGAGGACCTGGCCCACGTTCTCGAGACCATCAACAATTTAATGGTAAAAAAAGTCGCGAAGGAGAAGCTTCGCAAAGAAGAGGCGGAACGGTTGGCACAAGTCACCCCCCAATCCGATGAATACCATCAATACAAACAGCCAGAAACAAAAAGCTGAAGAACCATCGAATTCTTCAAGCGAGGAGGACAATAGTGATGACAAAGAGAGTAGTGAAGAAGAAGTGGAAAATAAGGCCGAGGAAAACAAGAAAGATGAGGAGGAGGAAAACGACGATGAAGATGACGATGATGACGATGATGATGATAATGAGGAGGAAGACACGAAAAAACGGAGAAGAAAAAAAAAGGCAATGATGACGACAAGACAGACGAGAAAGAGGAGGAGAAAAAAAAGGAGAAGAACGAAGAGTAGAAGAACGACAAGGAGAAGAATGAAGAGGAAGTGGTTAACCTCGGCGGAGGAGATCGAAGTTCTTATTGCATCTCAGGCAACTTGAAGTCCCTTCATTCCAAAGATGCGTACAAGTATGGCGTAGTGGAGTTTTTTGGTCCTGGTACCGAGGAAGAGAGTTCCGACGACAATAGTTCCCAGAAGGTGATCACCATTGTAGAGTCCCAGGAACGACAAAAACGTGTCAAACGTCGAGCTATTACATTTATACCCAGTAGTCAACCCATAATCATCGAACCTTCACAAGAGGTCATCCGAAACTTAGGAAGCAACCGTTGGAGGACCCATTCAGGGGCACTAGTACTACTGATGTTAGACTAATGAAAAATTGGCTTGTGCTTGGAATTACGAGGTCATTGCGTGGTTTGGATTCATTTTCTTATTTTTAAATGAATGTAACTAATATTTATAGTGTACAGGGTCTATGACTCCGATATGGTGTATACTACCGAGGCAGAATTGCTACAGTCACGTTCTTTTGATTATCGGGTTGAGGTTATTGAGCACAAGACGTGGTTCAATAAAATATGGAACTCGGGGTACTGACTGAGTGGATCGGTAAGTTGTTAGGGTATTGGATGTTTGGATGTCGTTACGTTCTGAAATTTGGATTTCATGTACTTTAAAGTATTTGGTGTTGAACTATTTCCAACTGGATGAACCTAAATCGTAGTTGTGTTAAAGTAATATTATTTTAGTGTTGAACTACAAGTATGAGTCATTCACATTATATTCATCGATTAGTTACAGTAAAAAAACGTTTAGTTACGTTATGGCCATCGATTAGTTACGTTAAACCGAATTTAGTTACGGAACTTTATGTAATTTGTTACATTTAGATACGTTTAACTACAGTAAAAAAAACGTTTAGTTACGTTATGATCATCGATTAGTTACGTTAATACGAATTTAGTTACGTAACTTTATTTAATTTGTTTCGTTCAGATACATTTAGTTACTTTAGTTTCTTTTATTAGTTACTTTCATATACGTTTAGTTACATACCTATCACTTTTTAGGTACCTTCAGGTGCCATTTAGTTATATAAGTATGATATATTAGTTACGAGTAATTCTGGTTAGTTACGCATAAATCTAATTAGTTACTACATGTTTTAAGCAGCATATAAATGTGGCGTTCTACTACCTCCGGAAGTTGCAACCAACGATCAGAAATATGTACACGATAGCCGACTCTCATTTTTTTCAGCTCGTTGAAAGGACCCAGGCCAAGTGGACGAAGAACAAAACAGAGTACGACTGGTTCTGGCGTAGTTTTTTGGCCGAGGCCATCTTGACGGCGAGGCCCAGGAATCAAACTGAAATGCCATGGGACAGGGTGGGCTACATATACGTACATGTCCATGTCATGTGTAACCACTGGGTGCTTGCTAGGGTATGCAAACCCGAAAATCACATCAATGTTTATGATTCCTTGTATTCATCGGACCGATGGTACGACGAGATCGAAAATATGGCTGACTTGATACCGGCCATCATGTTCATACGTGTGTGGGAAGTTAGAGGTCAAAAATATGTGTCTGCTCGTCCTTTCACAATTACGTACGAGCCGTATATGCCGCCACAAACGAACGGGTAATTGTTTGAAATGCGTTGATGTTACATTCACCCTTATCTGCTCTAATGGTTTTTTTGGCAGAGGGGACCGTGAAATGTTTACAAGAATTTCTCGCGCACTTAGAGCTTGTGGAATTGTTAAAAGCATCCGACATGCAAATGTACCGGCAAAAACTTTGTGTCGAACTATTCAAACACAGGGTAATCAAGAGCACAAACTCATGTCCTTAATCAGATAACGAGGAGTGAGGTTTAGGGTTTATGTATGTGACATTAAAGTTGTAGTTTTTGTAACTATTTTGGAACCAAACGACCTAATGTGGTTTATATATGTAATATGTGAGGCGGAGGTAGGTGTTGTAACTAGTTTGGAACCAACTGGCCTAATGTTTTTATATATGTAATGAGGCGGAGGTAGGTGTTGTAACTATTTTGTAATATAAGTATGTGGAACTAAACCTTCAATATATATGTAACTAAAGTGGAACACTTTGTAACTAAAACGGAATACTATGTAATTAAAGTGGAATACTTTATAACTAAATTGGATTTTATGTAACTAAAATGAAATATATGCAACTAAAGTGGAATACTTTGTAACTAAAATTGAATACTGTGTAACTAAAATGGAATACATGTAACTAATTTGGAATAAATGTAACTAACATGGAATATATGTACCTATAATGGATTAGTTTATAACTAAGATGTAATTCTGTGTAACTAAGATGGAATTCTGTGTAACTAAACTTTGTGACTAAGTTGGATTTAGTTGCAACTAAAATGTACAAACGTGTAACTAAAAATATGAGGCCCCATCCATATGTATAAGGTAACTAAAGTGGAATATTTTGTAACTAAAGTTGAATACTTCGTAATTAAAGTTGAATATTGTGTAACTAAAATCAGGATATACATGTAAGAATAACCAAGTCCATACTCCATTTAAAACCGTAAATATCAAATACAGAAAAACCAAACATCAAACAATAGGAGACAAAACACATAGTTTATAGTAACTAATTGGATCTGAATGTAAACACACAATCCACCGTAATCCAACATTATGAAACTAAAGTCCAACTTCTCTCAAACACAACTTCATCAAATTGGCATCTTACACGTTACCCTATTTTGTCCTCCACATCTACAACGAGAACACTTTCGACCACTTCCACTATACTTCTCCCCTTGCGACGGGATTCTTCTCTTCTTCGGTCTGCCAGGCGGTCGTCTTATTATCTTAGGTGGTTTTACAATTATATTCTTAATTTTTTCGGGAATACTCCAAGATTGGGAATCTCCATAGGGATGAATAACTCATGTAAAACATGATTTCCAATACTCGGTAGTGTAATACGCCGAAGAATATGACTCAACACCATAATTTCGGAAACGAAAACATGCAATTGCGTGGGAGCATATGAAGTTGTCGGTTTGAAATACACGACACGTGCATGTCTTTATTGATAAATTCACATCCCATGATTTTCCAGTACTATCAACTACTTCAAATTCGCAGACGGAAGCCGGTCGCACCTATTCAAAACATTTAGCTAATGTAAACAAGTATTTGAATGTAACTAGTTGAGAAAATATGTAACTAAACACAGAGCTGAATGTAACTAATTGGAAATAAAGGTAACTACGACAATATTTATTGTAACTTTTTTGGATTGTAGGTAACTAAACTCAGTTTTGAATGAACTAATTGGAACTACAGAGAACTAAACACAGTTCTATATGTAACTAATCAGAAATAAAGGTAATTAAAACAGTACAGATTGCAACTATTTTGGATTTTATGTAACTAAACTCATTTCAAATGTAACTATTTGGAATATAGGTAACTAAATTAGATTTTTGGTAACTAACCACATGTTTCATTGTACCTGCATACCACTTGCGTCAAAAATGTACTCCACACGTCTTGCTTTTGGTGAGAGTGCCAATGTAGTACTGGTTTTAAAAGCTTTCTCTCTTCTTTCATAAAACCATTTCGTCATCCTCTCCCTCAAGAAATCGAGTATTTGTGAAATAGGAAATTCTCGAGTTTTTACGAGCACAAAGTTCAATGACTCTGCATTATTCGAAGTCATAATGGATTAGCTCTTGCCATTACAGTATGCGTGAGCCCATTTTTCGTTACCTACCTCTTTTTCAAGGTAGGTTCGGATACAAGGGTCCTCATCATCAAGCATAGACATAAACTTCTCCCACTCGGCGGGTGTGTACGCCTTCGCAGCGCTGGAAAATTTCCATGACGCTTCTTACGTCAACCCCTTGAACTTATTCTGAACGTTCTTCAACAAGTTGTATATGCAATACCCGTGGTCAGTTTTAGTAAAAACCTGTGCAGCTGCCTTCAGAATTCCTTTATTCCTATCTGACACAATCATCTTATGCTGTCTCTCGCCAATTGTTTTTTTTAACTGCGTCAAAAAGTAAACCCAGGACTCCGTAAACCCTGAATCCCCGACCCCAAACGCAAGTGGATAAATCTATTTGTTTGCATCCATGCCACAAGCGATAAACAACGTGCCTTTGTAGTAGTTCTTCAGAAAAGTCCTGCCTATGATGATAACGGGACGAACATACTTTCACCCCCTTTTCCAAGCGTCCAGAGACATAAAAATATATTTTAAATAATTTCATCGAGGGGTGGTCTGTAGGTCAAAAATAAAACTTGGATTCGCCGTCTCCATCATAAATATCAACGCAGGAAAATGCAAAAACGACGTGTCTTCAGTTCCATATAAGGACTCTAAAGCTTTCTCTCTGGCTCTCTAAGCTTTTTTCATAACTCATTTGCACACCATAATCTTGTTCCATGTGTGCTATGATGCCTTTCGCCTTACAAAGTGATAAGGAAGGATCAATAATCACAGGTTTCACGACCTCCCCGACCAACGTCATTGTCACCTGAAGATGGTGTCGTTGCCTGAATTTAGCCCCACATGTATGATCGGGGACAAACCTACGACATCAAAAATATTGAGTTATATTACGTAAGTAACTACATCTTTTCGTAACTAAACAGATATTTGATCTAATTCGAACTGAAGGGAAATAAACACATATTTGATCGTAAGTAATAGGATATGTATATAACTAAACACATAGTTTATCGTAACTAATTGGATCAGGCCGTAACTAGATGGTAACTACTTGGATCTGAATGTAACTAAACACATATTTTATTATAACTAATTAGAAGTGTACGTAACTAAACACATAATTTATAGTAACTAATTTGATCTGAATGTAAAAAAACACATATTTGAGTGTAACTACTTGGATATGAATATAACTAATCACATATTTGATTGTAACTAATTGGAACTGTACGTAACCAAACACATATTTGATTGTAACTAATAGGAACTGTACGTAACGAAACACATTTTTCGTCGTCATTAATTGGATCTATACGTAACTAAACACATTTTCAATTGTAACTAATTAGATTTCTATGTAACTAAATAATGATTTATGTAACTAATCTGATATGATAAACCATACATCTGAATATGAAATATACGAGTTTGCTTCAATTGGACTGCACACACGCTCTATGAACAAATTTTGTCACGGCAGACCACATGGTAAAATAATGTGTTAGACGTCCATACCTTGAAAGTAAAATGATTTTTTATTCCATACATCGCCAAATATTTTTGCAACTTAGTATTTTTTTTTGCGGTGTTGTACCCTTAGCAGGGAGTGTATGTACATTACGTCTAGCACAGTAGAATCGGGTGATTGACCAAGTGTCCCATACGTTGAGGATGGACCACTGCTTTGTTCACATGCGTATGCGTCGAAAGCTGGAGACGCCCCCTATGCCCCCTCTGCTCCCCCTACGGTTGGGGTGCTATGTTCTCCGGCACCATGAGAAGCACTATGTTCGCCGTGGGCGGGAGGAGCTCTCGGTTCACGCTTAATTTCTACCGGGTTTGGATTAGAAACAACATGCGTAGACGACGTATTCAATGACTCAATTTCCAACACCAGAGACATTTAGATGTGTCATTCTTCTCTTTACGAGTATGCAAATAACAAGGCAGACTAATGTCTGAGCCAATTGTGACAAGTTTTACCAACCGTTATGTCTTGTACTTAACGCTCAATACCTTATGGGTGCTCTCATGTAATTACCCACTCGAGCACGTGAACAACAGTTTCTTTAAATCTTCAAATGTGATGGTCGGCGGTATGAAGGCTGCGAACGAACCACTGGCCTCGTAATAATAATCTCGAAACCATTCGCCGATGTGCTTGACGTACGTGAAAATATCGCCATTCATAACTACTAATTTCATATAATAGGTACAAAACTGATGTATTAGTTACTTAGTTTATGTACATAAATACGCTTAGTTACTTAGACCGACCAGATCTCAAAAGTTGCAAATAATTTTCTACCTTATAAACAGATCTGATGATTCCTGCTGTCATGCTTTTCTTTGACCAACCGAATGACAATTTTACGAGTGGTTCACTGGAGTCGTTGGAGAAAATTCAAACCCACAAGTAACGCATACACATGGTCAATGATGCTTGTCGGAAAATTTTTTGTTTCGCCGGGAAAGCCGTTGACAAACCTTCACCTACACAAAACGAGGTACCCTCTGTCCGAATAAAATTAACAGAGTAAGGAGATTCTTAAGTAGATTCTACCGCCTACACAAATTCCACAAAACCAGACCATCTATGTTATCGTGGTAGCCTTCGCCGGAAAAAATTAAAAAACAGAGTACACTTCATTAAAAATTTGACCTACTTGGTACACGGCGGTGGAGGACAGCTAAGCGACAACCACCTGAAACACGTCGGCGACCTCCGATAAGAAATAAATCCCAACCCCCGACCTCCGACTACACTAAACCAAACGCGAAGTATTACAAATTAGGATAGAGGTTTCAAACCCCTAAAATTACATCTGCAAGGAACGCCGAGCTTGTTCGCCGCAATCGATCTACTTGAAAATAAAAATGGAAAAGAAATTACCGTATCTGAAATATACCTTGAGCCATACCCATTTTTGTTTAAATTGGTTAAAAAAAGAGTATAGAAAACCACCCTAAAAACCAAACCCGACGGCAATCTCCGATACAAAACCAAACCCGACGCTTGACCTTCGACTACGACGAATGTCAACGTCGTCAAATCAGATCGCCGATTTCAATGCAGTACAACTTGAGGACGCCGATCCCGAACTTCGACACCGACCGGCCGACATGTAACACCGATCCGACCTCTTGGAAAATGGACGTGGGGAAGACAAAATCACTTAGCTGAAACCCATCTTTATTGCCGGTCCAATATGTTTTTTATATCCAAAGGGTAAAAACGATTTTATACTTCTCTCTCTCCTTTGAAAAAAAACCTCTCTCCTTGGACTACTCATATTTTTGTCTTTTTGAAGAATTAAAAACAATTATGAAATACCAAGGTTATTGAGTCCTACAATTGTTCAATGCCCAAAAAAATATACATCACATGAAAGAATGAAAGAGAACGTGGGAAATAGTCTCATATTAATTAAAAATAAAAGTAGTGAGCCGTTTAGAAATGAATCAATTAATAATCATCAATGCATGTGTGGTGAAGTAGAAGTTTTTCATATGAATGTAAGGTGGAGGTGAGGTAGTATGACTATACCATTTGCACACTCATCAATATTGTCGTCGGCGTTGCCACCGACGACACCGATTCAGGCTCGAGCTCAGGCATAGAGGCGATTAGTGGCACTTTATAGGCGGACTTTGGCACTTCAGCATGACAATCGCTTGGCCAACGACCGTGTTGATTACAACAGAAACTGTTGTTTGAATTGAATATGTGCGATCGTCTATAAAAACCACGCTACATTCACAGTGTTTGCCACTCATTTTTCAAAACTATCTCTCTCTCAGAAATAATATTTTTATTTACGTTCGAATTTTGTTATGTTTTAGTACAGATCAAATTCAAGCTTGTCTTATCTTGTGGTATTCTTGTGTGAGACCTTAAAAAAATTTCGAAATGCAAGAGATACTATAAAGAATACACATCTCATTGATGATTTAGGCCGACATGTTTATAACTTCGAAAAGTTTCACAACAATCTCATAGTAGTTTCTGCAATGGCGACATAGACCTTTGTTCAAGCTGAAAGTGGTACCAAGACTTTGTCAACTTGGACCGTTTCGACGGAACCAAATTATCCTGCTGGTGATACAAGTTATGGTTCTTCTACATTTCCATGAAAATCGGCTACGTGCTGGACCCGACGATAAAGCACATCTCAGAGCCGTCATACCAAGATATCAAAGAGCTCAATGCCGACTAGAAGAAACATCAAGAGGACAAGTTGTTGTGCCGTGACCACATCCTCAACACCCTCTCCGACAGACTCTACGATCTCTACACCAATAACTCATCGTGAACAAAGATCCTGAAGGCGCTCGAGTACAAATTCAATGTGGAGGAAGAAGATACAATAGAGTTCCTTGTCTCGAGTTATTTGAATTATAAGATGTTTAATGACAAGTCTATACTTGATCAAGTTCCTAAAATGCAAATAATTGTCAAAAAATTGAGGACCGTGAATAAAGATGTTTCGGAGACCTTTCAAGTTGGTGCAATTATTGCAAACTTTCCTAATTCATGGAAAGTTTATCGAAAGAAACTTCTTCACGACATCGAGGACTTCTCTTTGAAGAAAATCCAAAAAACATCTTCAAATCAAGAAAGAATTGAGGATGGGAGAGAAAACAACGGATACCGGTACTTCTAAAGTCAAGCGGTGAGCGCAAAGGGCATAAGGAAGTGGAATGATATAAGTAATTCTTCAGGCCGTATAAAGGACTTGACAAAACTTAAGCATTCCGACAAATCTGCATTCGAAAAAAACTCTAGATCCAAGGGGCCAATATGGGTTGCTATGTTTGTGGAAAATCCGGTCACTATGCTCGCAATTGTCGACTTTGCAAGACAACGGAGAAAGAAGTCGATACCATTATGATCGACGTACACATAGTCACAACGGTGAGCAAACTTATGGTTGTCAAATGTATAGTTCCAGGAAGGTGGCATGATATATGTGCTACTGTCCATGTTTCCTACAATGGGACTGCTTTCAACACATATTCTAAAGCCAATGGGGGGCATGAAGTTCAGACCGGAAACGAGCATCGCTCCATAGTCGTCCGCATCAGAAATGTGGATCTCAAATTCACATCCGGGAAGAAGGTCACTTTGACCAATTTCCTTCATGTTCCGAAAATGAGTACAAATTTTGTTAGTGGTGATCTCTTAGACGCACCTGGGATCAAATATGTGTATAAATCGAGCAAGTTTATCTTGAACCGAAATAATGTACTTGTTGACAACGTCTATTCCTGTGAAGGGATGGTCAAATAATGTATAATATCTTCTTCTTTGTATATGCTTGATTATATTTCTTTATAGCATGATAAATTAGCACATATTGGAATTAGGACTATGAAAAAATTAATTAAATGTGGTATAATTTCGTGCAAATTTGATAATTTTAATTAACTTCAAATTTGTGTAAAATTGAAAAGTCTTAAAAAGACATTTTCATACTGCAAAAAGAAATTCTAAGTTGCTAGATCTTATACATGGGGAGATATGTTAATTTAATGGCATATTAACTCGTGGTGAAGATAGGTATTTTATTTCCTTTATTGACGATTGCTCTAGATTAACATATGTTTATTTGTTAAAACATAAATCCTTTTAAAGTTTATAAGGCTGAAGTGAAAAATCAATTAGGTTTAATTTAAATTTCTTAGAAGTGATGGGGATAGTGGATATTTTCCTAGTGATTTTAATGCATTATGTGAAGAAAATAATATTGTACATGAATATTTCGCACCACGTACACCACAATAAAATGATTTACCCAGGAAAAAAAGAAGACACTTCATGAAATGATAAATACCATGTTGTTGCATTCTAAATTACCTTTTAGTTTGTGGGGTAAAATTATACTTGCTGCATGTCATATTATAAATCATATTTTTTTAAAGAAAACTCAAGTATCTCCATATGAGCCACGGAAAGGGCGAAAGCCGAATATTGGGTACTTCAAAGTGTGGGGACGCTTAGCCTTCCTAACAGAAAGATGTTATTGAAGATGAAATGAAATATATTATATCAAAGCACACTTGGGAAATTGTCAATCTACCCAAAGGATCGAGATCTATTGGGTGTAAATGGGTGTTCCAAAATAAGTATCATAGTGATGGTACTCTTAACACTTATAAGGATAGGTTGGTAGCCAAAGGTTTTCGATAAGCAGAAGAAATTGATTATTTTGACACATATGCACCAGTAGCAAAGACAACAACAATTATAGTGTTGTTTGCCTTGGTTTCTTTCCATAACCTAGATGTTCATCAAATGGATGTCAATACAACATTCTTAAATGGAGATCTCAGTGATCAGATCTACATGGAGCAACCGAAAGGATTTGTACTTCCGAGTAATGAACAAAAGTTTTGCAAGTTTGTCAAATCAATGTATGGATTAAATCAAACTCCCGAACAATGGCATCAAAAGTTGACTCGGTTAAACTTTCTAATGGATTTATTCCTGATGTTTGTGACAATTTTTTTGTACACAATGGAATGTGATAACATTGGATTTTCCTATGTCTCAGTCTGGATGATATGTTTATTATTAGCAATGAGATGATAAGAATATTTGAAAAAAAAGGTTTCTATCTTCCGCTTTCAAAATGAAAGATCTTGGACATGTTGATACTATTTCAAGTATCAAGGTACGTAGAACCAGTGGGGATTACAAACTTAGTCAATCACACTATGTTGAGAAAACGCTTTATAAGTTCAAAAATTTAAAGTTAAAGGAAGTGAACACTCATTTCGATCCAAGTATAAAACTTGAAAAGAATGATGGAAGAGCAGTGGTTCAATTGGAATATATTGGTGTTGTCGGTTGTTTTATGTGCTTAATGCAATGTATTCGACCCGGCATATCATTTGTTGTTAGTAAAATGAGTAGATTTACCAGCAATCCAAGTACCGAGAGCTCGATACACTACTACAAATGTTGGATCCCACAATCGAATTTTCACAACTCTTATTAGTAAGGGGTGTGGAATCTAAGATCCCACAACCCTTATAACTAAGGGCTGTGGGAACTGGTTGATTCCAGACTCTTCCACAACTCTTATAACTAAAGGTTGTGGGAAGTACTTAATTCCAGTGTATTCCCCAACCCTTATAATATCGGTTGTGGAATATAGCTTATTGTACAACCGTTATTCTAAGGGTTGTAAAATTTTAATTATTTTAATATATTCCACAACCCTTAATCTATCTGTTGTGGGAACCATGTCGCGCGATAACCACTCAGGGCCGCAGCACCACGTCCCACAACGGATCCTAAGATCCGGTGTGGGAAAAGGATCCAAAAAAAATTAGACGCCGCGGCCCGATAACTCGTCGGTGCGGCACAGCTCCCACAATGGATCCATATATGTGTTGGGACCTGCCGGTGTTTCAGCTATGACGATCAGTGCCGCGGCGCCGCCTTCAACAATCCAATTCATAGATGGCGCTGCAGCTATCGCTTACAGTGCCGCGACGCCGGTACAAAAATCGTATCTGGAAATCTGATTTTTTACGCCGCGCCATGGCGATGGCATACAGGGCTAAGGCGCGGTCGTTGATTTCTCATTATAAATTCAAAACATTAGATCATTTCGACTTAACCCAAACCCTAATTCTATCCCAAAACAATTTTCCGCCGGTTTTGTCCTATTTCCGCATCTCCTTGGTCGTCGCCGAGGTCGTGTCGTCCTTCTCCAGCACCATCACGTCGCCGCCCTTCTCCCGTGCATTCACGTCGCTGCCTTCTTTTGCGCCTTCACGTCGCCTTGTTCTTCCCTATTTCAAAGGTAAATCCAAACCCAAATACGGATCTTTGGATGTACTTTGGTGTCCATTTCTAGGTTTTCATTATTTGATATTGCTAAAACCTTATCTTTTTAATCTATCCGACCCCAATTGTTGATTTCCATGGTTTTAGGGTTTTTGTTTAGGAATTACTTGAGATTAATGTGTTTATTTTACCCGAAAATAATGTTTTGAGTTTAAAAAATTTGTGATTTTCATATTCTTGTTTAGGTTTATAAATTGTATTGTGGATTTGTTGTTATTGTGAATTGAATCCGAAATTGTGTTTATGTTGAAATTGTATATGTTATTATGTTCTTATAGATTAAAATGCCTCCGAGAAGTACTCGTGCTACGGTTGCTCAAAAGGGCAAAGGCCGGCCACAACGTCAAAACCTCAACCAAAGCGTTCTCGTCAAACAGTTGTTGAATCTTCTTCATCATCATCGGATAGCGAAGAAGAAGTTTATAAAAAGCAACATTTTCACGTCCCAAAATGTCGAGGATCGCTACGAGTTGCTCGTTAAGCATTCCATAATTCAGGAGAGGGGATTTAATGTTCCCCGGGATGGATTCGACGTGGGTCACCACATCCACAACTTTATCGACGCATATAGTTGGGGAGAATTTTGCAAACCTCTCGGGTGCGATGGCAACATCAACATTGTTAAGGAGTTTTACGCAAATCTACCGGATGCTGTGAATAATGTAGCCACGGTTCGGGATGAGAGGTGGACGTGAGTCCTGAGGCCATCCACGGTTATTCTTAAACCCCCAACATTTCATTTGATACGGAGGGCTACATTGAATTTATAAGGCATGCGGATAAGACGGAGATGGCGAATTTTTTGTGCCTCCTGAACCAAGGTTGGACCGTAGAGAAGGGAAGAGAACTCATGCATCGTGACCAACTCACAAGGTACGTAATTATATATCGATCGGTTTTTATAATTTGAATTGAATAAAAATATGATAGGATTACATTTTAATTGTTTTGAATTTTGTTATGATAGGATTCCCAAAGTTTGGGTTTACTTTGTGTGTGCTCGTATATTCCCGATCACGCACTTCTCTAGCTTCGACAAGGGTCGCATTCAAATCTTGTTATGATATCATGCTTCAAACAAATCGAAGATGTTTCTTTCATGCAAATCGGACAACCAACCGAGCATTTCACGGAGTATCCATACGCTAGGATGTCATTAATAATCGACACCAACGTTGCTCTTAAGTAGAATGAATTGCCGCGGTAACCTTCTTTGACGTCGATCCCTGTCTCCCATAATATCTTCAAATCATCAATCCATGGTGCCAAATACACATCAATATCATTTTTTGTTGACTCGGTCCTAAAATCAAAAGCGTTAACATCAAGAACTTTCTCTTCATACACAACTTTGGATGGAGATTGTAGCTCACAAGAATAACTGGCCAAACACTATACTTACTACTCATCATACTAAAAGGGTTCATGCCATCAACTACTAAACCAAGACGCAAAATTCCGAGGTTCAACACTGAAATCTTTGTACTCCAAATCAAATGACTTCCACTGTGAGGCATCAGCAGGATGCCTTAACATACCATCATCGATACGTTTTTCCGAGTGCCAAACCATGTTCTTTGCGTGTTTGGCAGTATTAAACATTCGTCGGAACCATGGCATGGGTGGTATGTACTATAATGAGTGAAACAATAATATAAAACAATATAAAAACATAATCATTTGTAAAAAAAAGTAATTATTACGTACGTACCTTGATTGGAACTCCTTTGACCTCGTCACGTGGCAATTTATCTTTTTTCCACCTTTACTCTTTGGATCTCGGACATTCATCTAGATCTTCATACTCATGTCTATATAAAACACAATCATTCTAGACACGCATGAAATTTCTCGTACTTCATAACCAATGTAACCAAAGTCTTCTTCGCCTCATTCATACTATGCAGAACTTTATTGTCTACCGGAAATGCTTCTTTGAGTGTTTCCAACAATAGAGTAAAACTAGTATTTGTCCACCCACCCGACGCTTTCAAATGAAATAATGTAACTAAAAATGACAACTTTGAGTGAATTGTACACCCTTCATATAATGGTGTCTCTGCATCATTCATCATCGACTCAAACAACTCTGCCTTTCCACAAAATCGTTCTCCAAATCATTCATCATCCCGCACATACAATCAAAGTCACCATCTTCAACATCATTATTCCCATGTTTAATAGTAGAACGAAATTCATCACGCTGATAATACCATACTTAATTAGTCATTATTATGTAAACTGACAAATGAGTTCGAACAATACGAAGAGAAAAATGTCTATGATTTCCACATTTCACACATGGACAACGAATTGATTCCAAATCACTGACATTATGTTTAACGAATTCACAAAACTCATTTACACCATTTCGATATATCTCGCTTAACCGATTCTCCCACATCCATTGTCTCAAAATCTTAGAAAAACCTTAATTATAACAAGATATATTCAGATTTCTAAGAAATAATTAAAAAAATATTCAAATTTTTAACAAGTGAAAGAAGAACTTACAAAAATTAGATTTGTAGTTGTGAGTTGTAACCGAGGATGACACAGATTGGGTCGAAATGTTGTTTGTAATGTGTTTTCAAATGAAGTTTTGAGAGATCTAAGTGCAAAACACGAGAAAAAAAAATCATTTAAAGCAGTCCAGGTCATCAGAGCGGTGTCCCACAACGGATCCAAAGGGTTGTGGAACACAAAGACGCTATTGGTCAGAGACAATCAACGTACATAAGGTCAATGGCCGCTCCAAGACAAAGCAATAATACGGAATGTGGATACTTTATTTTATGTTATATGCAAGAAATAGTTATACGAGGTATAAGTAGATTAGAAAACAAAAAGACGTATACGCCTTTAGATATAGAGAGAGTAAGAGAAGAATGGATTAGCTATGTACAAACGTTTATTGAATGTGATTAGATACGTTTTGTGGTTTTGAATGTATATAATTTTGGATTAATTTGAAATGTATATGACGATTTGGATGATTTGGATGTTATACATCATTCTGCAGGTATTATATATGATTAATGTGGGTTTGATTCATACGATTATAAAGGGGACACTCTGGCCAGCGGCGCCGCGGCGATATATACACTATTACAAAAGATACCTTTAGAAGCGACAGGGGAAATTAGAAGCGACTAGTCGCTTCTAATTAGAAGCGACATTTTGGCATTAGAAGCGACTAGTCGCTTCTAACGTAAACACCCCGAATTTTTCCAAAAAATGAAATTTTTTTCATTTAGAAGCGACTAGTCGCTTCTAATTGTCCGAGTTGAAATATTAGAAGCGACAAGTCGCTTCTAAAGACCAAAATTATTGGCTCGCACTCGCCGCGCCAAATATTTTAGTATATTTGGGCATTAGAAGCGACTAGTCGCTTCTAATGTCGCTTCTAATGCCCAAATTATTTGGCTCCAAAACCCTTCCGCCAAAATTTCACTAAGTATGGAAAATTGGGCATTAGAAGCGACTAGTCGCTTCTAATGTCGCTTCTAATGCCCAAATTATTTGGCTCCAAAACCCTTCCGCCAAAATTTCATTAAGTATGGAAAATTGGGCATTAGAAGCGACTAGTCGCTTCTAATGTCGCTTCTAATGCCCAAATTATTTGGCTCCAAAACTCTTCCGCCAAAATTTCACCTACAGAGACATTAGAAGCGACTTGTCGCTTCTAATGCCCCCACTTACCAAAACGTCTTCGTTTTGGTTTTGAAGGACATTAGAAGCGACTTGTCGCTTCTAATGTTTTTAGGGCTTTAAAGCACCCGAGCCTCCCCCTCCCTCCCCCATTTCTCCTCCCTTTCGAAAATCTCTACCTCTCTCCCTCCCCTCCGAATTTCTGCCTCACCCAACCCTCCGGCCGCCCTTCCTCCCCTCCGCCCTCTCTCTCTCCGCCCGTCCCTCCTCCCTCCCTCCCCTCTCCGCCCGTCCCTCCTCCCTCCTTGCCCTTGCCTTCCCGCCGAGCTCCGCCACTGCCTTCCGCCGAGCTCCTCTTCGCTGCATCGGGTAAGTTTCTTCGACGTTGCAACCGTGTGTATGTTCCGATCTTGGTATTTAATTTTTTTTATTTTCAGCCCTCCTCCGGCAAGGACTCGCTGCACTCCGATCTCCGCCCCGTCGTCTACCGGCGAGCTCTCCTCCGGCCCTCTCCCCGTCATTGCAATCGGTAAGTTTTAAAGGTTTAGTATTTCATTTGATTTAATTTTTATATGTTATAGTTGTGAATTAATTTATTTATTTATTTAAGTATGTAAATTGAATTAGTAAAATTAGTTACTAACTTAGTTAATTTGTATAATTAATTGATAATTAGCAATCTCAAATGTTATAGTCCTTTAGATAATATGTGAAGTTTTAACTTAATTAATTTGTTAATTTATTAACTTAATTGTTGTTCATTGACGTAATTATGAATTTAGTTTGATAATTTTGACGACTATAATTTGTTTGTTAATATGTTTTAGTTAGTTTAATTGTCGTTTCAATAGTTAGTTTTGTTTGTTTATTTTGGTAATTTGATTATTTTGTTTTGAAATTATTTTTCAAACTGTTAATTTTTAGGTCGTCGGAGTCTCGTATCAATCACCGCATCTCTCCGTCGATTGCAACATAAACCGGTAAATTTGTAACTTTTTGTAGTTTATTTGGTTTGGTTTAGTTTTTTTGTTAGAGGTTGGTTTATATGTAGTTAATTTTTTTGTTTTTTAATTTTTTAGTTTTGATTATACATTTTGTTAATATATTTTAATAAGTATTGATAATGTTTTTAATAAGTTTGTTAATATATTTTTGCTCTATTAAAATAATTTTTTAGTTAGATTTGTCAATTAATAAAAATATTTAATAATAATTTTAATTTACTAAGTAACAATTTTAATTAATATACCAAAAATCAAAAGAATATATTTTTTTTGGCTGTTTGGGCATTAGAAGCGACTAGTCGCTTCTAATGTCGCTTCTAATGCCCAAATAGCCATATTTTTGTAGGCTTTTTTTTGAGGTTTTTAAAACATTAGAAGCGACTATAGAAGCGACTAATCGCTTCTAATTTCGTCGCTTCAAAACATTAGAAGCGACTTTAGAAGCGACTCGGCTTTAGAGGTGAAACATTAGAAGCGACAATGTCGCTTCTAATGTCGCTTCTAAAGCCAAATTAGAAGCGACTTTTTGGCATTTAGAAGCGACTTTTGTCGCTTCTAAAGGCCTTTTTTCTCCTATTGATAACATCTCGCTGCGGCATCATGTCCCATGATGGATCCAAACATCCGGTGTGGGATATGGCGCCGCGGCACGAGACCAACGTCACCGCGATGCTGTTTGTTTTTGTTCAAGTGTTGCGGCCACGTTGTTCTCGTGTCGCGGCGACATATCCCACACCGGATGTTTGGATCCGCTCTGGGACATGATGCCGCGGCGAGAGACTTCAGGTCCGCGGCGCGGTAACTGGTACGCCAGGCCACGACGACGTTGTCTTGGTACCGCAGCTACTATTCCCACAATGAATGTTTAGATCTGTTGTGGGACATAGCGCCACGGCGACGAGCCTTAAAAAAATTTGAATTTTACAACCGAAAATTGATTGGTTGTTGAATATTCCACAACCAATAGACATCCGGTGCAGGAAGTATGAACATTCCACACCGGATGTCTAAAAGTTGTGGAAAATTAAACAACCCTGAAACCCACAACCTTATTAAGGGTTCTGGAAGAATTCCACAACCCAAAAAAACGGTTATGTGATCCAGTTTTTATAGTAGTGGTTGGCCGAATTCTTGGTTTCCTTTTGAAAAAAAACCAACATTCTTGGTCTTCAATACGGTTGTTTTCCCGCCATATTAGAAGGATATACTGACGCAAGTTGGATATATAGTATTTAACCAACAAGTCTACGACTAGATGGGCGCTTACACTAGTCAGAGTTGCAATATCTTGTACATCCTATAAACAAACATGTATTACTCATTCAGCCATGGAACCAATGTTCAGGGCTCTAGTTTTTGCAGGTAAAGAGGCTGAGTGGTTAAGAGATCTTCTTTTATAAGTTCCATTGGTTAAAGATGATGTATTTCATGTGTCAATACATTTTGATGGTCAAACCACTCTAGCAAGAGCATGCAACAAAGTGTATAATGAGAAATCTAGACATATTAGTGTAAGACATGATATTGTAAGAAAATTGGTTCACTCGTATATATGCGATCAAGCTATAACATAGCGGATCATTTCACAAAACCTCTTGCTAGAGATTTAGTAAACTCACCTCGAGAGGTATAGTGTTGGGTTTTGTGCCCATAAAGGAGTTATTAGACATTAAAATACATTTTGTATTTCGTGTTGCTGAAACATTAAATAAAATTAAATATTCATTCTTATATAAGTTTGTGTTTATGTATGTTTGTTACGCTCTGAAATTATCATCAACGAAAGAGGTGCTAAGTAAAGACTTGACAAAATACCTTCTTATGACTAGTTAAAATAATAGTTCGCAATCTAAAGATCGACAGGGCAATCAAATCTAAGTATTGATTGTTTGAATAAATGAACGATATATTATCTTGTGATATAGAGAGTTGCAACTCTGTGACTTATTCTTGATGTCTTAATGAAGACATTTGAACAAGACCTGTGATACTTTGAAGCTCGAGATAAAACTGTTTAATCACTCGAAACTTCAAGATCACGTACGAGGGGTATTTTGGTGATTACCTAAGTCCCCAAGTGAATACATATATTCTTATAACACTTTATGACATTTGATTTGTCAATGGAAAATGACTAAAAGAAGTTTTATCTGACCTGACGGTTGGTGTCATAATATTGTTTCGTTGGATTATGTGATTCACAGATATGGAATTTGTGTTGAAACATTTCTAAGGCATTAGTATCACACCATGCATTGTTATGAGAGTGTGAGCGAATAAATTGGGCCTGGTATTGATCGAATAAAACATTCTTTGAATAAAACATGTGACATGTATAGACATCTCAACTTTATGTTTTTCTCGTTCACAAATAACAAAGGAGTAGGTGAATTAATAACTCAGGGGTAAAATGGTAATTTGACATTCCTCCAAATTAATGATACACACAAAGGGAAATATCGTAAAATACATTATGGATCGTGTGAAGAATTGTTTTTATCACATCAAACAAAAATTAAACGCATGTGAACTTAGAGAGTTTCAGTATTAGTCCTTTAGTGAAATCGACTAATATTAAGAATTAAAATTCGGAAAAAGTTTGTGAACTTTTGCGTCCGAGATTTATTCTAAAACTTCGTTCATGTGGGTCCATGAGGTCTCAATGATAGACTCTCGGACGAAATTTAGTGAACTAGAACAATTGATTTTCTTATTGAATGGAAATTGTGATTTACACTAAGAAAATTATTTTCTAAGTAATTAAATAAAGAATTGGTTATTTATTATTACATTTATTTCATTAATCATATTGTTTTATTATATTGATAATAATACAATTTAATGATTCAAATAAGTAAAAGATGAAGATATATATTTTCTCGTTTCGTACTTGTTTGCATAATATTAAAAGAATTAATGACTTGTCATTAAATAAAGGAGATGTTCTAAATTAATTAAAATTTTAGAAATTAATTAAATTAATTTTTGAAGAAATTAAATAAATTCTCTGCCATAATTAAAGAATTAAGGGTTGAGAAATTGTTTTAAAACTCATTAAAAGGCTTATATGGACTTAAGTTGACTAATGGGTTTATCCTAACTTAAGCCCGTTATTCCTTGATATAAAGGAGCAAATTTTTCTAACCCTACACCAAGTCCTCATTCTCGGCCAACTCATTCCTCTCTCTTATGTTTTTTGGCCGACTAGGGTGAGAAAGAAATGGAGAGAATCGTTCTCTCAAAAGGCTCCTTTAATCCTTGAGTGCAATCCCTTCCCGTTGTTCACCTAAAAAAGAGTCCACCCTCTTGATCTCTAAAGAAATCCGAGAGTATTATTGAATCTTGGCGTGGTGTTTGTGTGAGAGAATTTATTGCAGATAATCAGTCAAGACGAGCTAGGCGAGACAAGGCGCAAAAGAAGCATATCCGGCCAGCCAGCCAGAAGGCCAATTCGACCAGCCAATCAGGAGGCCAACCGCCCAGCCAGCCCACATCCTACCTGCCAGCCATGTGCATTCCTACTCTCGCGTGCCTGTCAGCCCCAGAGAGCCAGGCAACCCGCATGCCTGTTTCTCGCGATCCTGCCAGCCCCGAGAGCCAGCCAGCCCGCCTGCCTGCTTCTCGCGCACCTGCCAGCCCCGAGAGCCAGCCAGCCAGCCCGCCTGCCTGCCTTTCCCACACGCCTGCCAGCCCTGAGAGCAAGCCAGCCCACCTACATGTCCTTCCTTCTTGCCTGCCAGCCCGGAGAGCCAGCCAGCCCCGCCTGCCTGCCCCTCGTCGCCTGCTTCATTTTCTACACATCAAGTCTTTTCAATTATGGCGAGGATTTGACGAGGCATTCCGGCGTAAGCTAGCAACGCATGAGATTGTATACAATATCAAATGTAAGTTTCCTTCAACAAATTAGATCTGAGGCTGTAAATCGTTTATAGATTGTTAGTGTGTTTTATTCAATTTATTGACAACATGTTTAGAATAAAAAGTTTATTGATATGTTAGTAATTTTTAATGCCTAGGATAATTGAATATGCTAAAAAAAAAAAATTAATATATCATATCTTATTATATAATTCCGCCGTATTTAGATATCTTATATAATATTATTGGTTAACCGTTAACTCTTTTCAAGATATAGGTTTTAAACTTCTGAGTAGTAATCTGAAAATGATGGCAACTCAACCTAAGGTTAGGAAATGACTAATATGAGGTTAATGTGTATAAAGAAGTCCTTGATTTGGGTATTCAAAATATTATAAAAAAATGTTGGCTGTTACAATTAGAGTTTATTCTTGATGAAGTTCGATTGTGAGGACAAGTATCTATAAGTAACAGAGATACTGTAAATACTTCACCTATATGAATTATTTGATGGTTCCGTCCAAATTGAGACTTGGAGTTTCTCTAATAAAAATTCTCGAGACATGATGAGCACATGGCCATTAATGATGCTAAGCGAGTAACGTAGACAAAAAAAACTCTAAAGAGCGTGTGTTGAGTAGCACCGATTTTATCATAAAAAAATAAGTTCAAAGCCTAGCACCTTTTTTCTGATGAAATCTTGTGTTTCTTTTACTAAGAATAAGCTCAAATCAAAATATACTTATATGTATTAATACTCTGTTTTTTCTTCGGAATTTTATTTTTCTTTTTGAACAAGTGATTTTTAGAAAAATAAGTCTCGGTACTAATTAACTTCAAATTATTTCTATTGGTTGTATAATAAAGACAAAATATGTAGATCAGAGAGAGTATGAGAAAGATTTCTACATTGATTCAAAACAAAGGAGGTGAACTCCTTATAAATGAACCAATTAATAACCATCATTAAATATGTGGTGAGTTAGTGGATTGCCATATAGAGGTGAAGTAGATGAAGTGGCGGGAACATGTCTTTTTTCACACTCACCAACACCCTCGTCGGTGTTCTACCAGTGACACCGACTCCAGCTCTGGCTCCGGTTCGAACATAGAGGCCTAGAGGCTAAGAGGTGATTAGTGTCACTTTGTATGCGCATTTTGGCATGACGGCCAAGTCTGGGACTCTTGGATAGTTTGACAAAATGGCGCGGTCCTCAAGATTCTTGCGGCGATTCTCGCCCTTATCCACAGTCGCGTCTCTTGGTCGTTTGGTTATCTTGGTACCTGAACAGCTATGTCACTTTAGAATGAACGACTATTTGGTCAACGATCGTGTTGTTTAGGTTAATAATTGTCGTTTTATGCGAATGAGGCCGATCATCTATAAAAGTTGCATTGGGCTCACATATTTTTTCACTCATTTGTTAAACTATCTCCCACTCTCTCATAAAAAAAAATTAGATTATATTCTTATATACGTTTGAATTTCATTGTGTCTTAGTGCAATTCAAACCAAGGGTTATCATATCCTACAGTATTCTTGTGTGAGATCCTTAAGACTTTTTCGAGGTGTAAAAGATAGTATAAAAAATGTATCTCATGCATGATTCAGCCGAGACGTCAACTTCGACGAGTTTCACAATCGTAAGTCATAAATACTTACATACAAAAACCATTTCGCTCTATCAACTAATGATATTATTGTTCTGGATCTAATCTTTGTCTATATTAGACATGTTTAATCAAAACCTTTGCTTTAATAATACATATTATATATTGGATATGATGTTTCATATATTTAACCTATATGTTGTTAATTTTTAGTTCACAGTTTGGTCGTTTTTTTTAACTATGCCTTAACCGTTATTGGTGAGAGTGTTGTTGTATAGTGCGTTGTTTTTTTTTTCTGAAGGCAGTTCCACTACGGGTAGGAATCAAACCCACAACTTTTTAACTGAAAATCATGTGGTATTATCACTAGTTTATCCCTATAGTGTCATGTTAAAAAGCCTATATCTTAAGCGCAATCATGAAAATGTTCTTTTACAAAAAATCATTATAAGGTTTAAAGTAACAATATTAATTTTGTAATACAAATATATGATTTAGATTTTGAATTCAAGACAAAATGATTTGCATAAAAATAACCAAATTTCTTTTTAAATGAATTTTTCTATGACTAACTAATGAAAACATTTTGAGCACACGAAATTACTTGGCCTTAAATTTTAAGATAATTTATGATTGTCTTGTAAAATGAAAAACAAAAAATTAACAAATTTCTTGAAACTTTAAGCCCTTAATTGATGAGATAGTCATAAACACATAACTGTTGAAGGGTGTGGCCGCCTACGTCAAGACATGCACATGAAGCATACCGTTGGTCAAAAGCGTTTTGCGTCGAGTGCACATGTGGGGAATGTGCAAGAATGCAATTGGGAACGTGGGAAAGGCAGATAAAAGTTGCAAGGTGTCGGCCTATTGAAGAAACATCCGGCCCGTGGTAGCAAGTGACACATTTCAATGAAGGATCGTAGGCGTCAACAGTGGTAAAGAAGCAGGATAGTTGGCAGCACCTACTACGATGGCTTTTGGATGAACATGAAAAGTTATATACAACTTGTGATGCACATTCTTATCACTCGAGAAAGACTAAAACGTGGGCAAATTTCTGCATACTTAGATTATCGCTCGTGCCATGTGGTTATTGGCAGTTTTTCTAGTGGTTTGGGCTGTAAAACGATTTTCTTTATTTCTACTTACATTATCATGGAATGAAAAGGGGGAGAATGTCATAGATGCACTTGGTTGTATCCAATCATTAGTACATTGTAGTCCTTTGTTTATGATAATAAAGGTTGGAAGGGTTCCCTAAAGCCTGTATATTCTCTTGTGAACGTGTGTTTGTCTTAAGTAACCTTGTGTTTGTTTAATTCAAAATGTTACATATTGTTATCACCGCGTGCTTTTATTCTTTTATCCATTGTGTACACATGTGGGGGAATCGAGTGTTGGCAACTCTTAAGCCATCATGAGGGAAATTGCGGGCCAGAAAATTGTCCATGTGACAATTGGTATCATAGCTTTGTTTGGATTGAATTTCAGTTACAATGAAAATGCAAATGATTAATGAACTTAGAGAAAGAGTGACCAAGTTGGAAGGTATTATTAGGGTGGATGATCCTCGAGCTGATGATTTAGGAAGACTCTCACTCTAGATGATGGCCAATGGCAAGTCAGTAGCCTCTCTCAACTACGCTCATGTCAAGTGGGTGAAGATGGTGGAGATGCATGCCTCTCTCAACTACGCTCATGTGACCAGTTGAGGACTTTATGCAGGACTATATGCAGGGGGCTAAAGAAGCTGAAAGAACAAATGGTTGTGTTGAAGCCAATTTTGATAATAGGGTCACGACACGTTGATGGAACAAGTCTCGAAGCCGGAAGATTTTAAGGATGCGCATAATGCCTAGGAGTTGGATAACATCTTATGGTCCATGGAGCAATACTTCAAGGCTCTAAGTTTACCAGAGGTGGAGCGAGTGACCATATTAAGCATGTATCTTATGGTGGATGCAAGGCTATGGTGGAGAATCCCTTTGGGAGGTGATGATGCATCAGGAAGGCCTACCGTTGATACATAGGAAGTGTTTGAAGAAAAAATTGAAGGACTAATTCTTGCCTTACAACACTACATGGATTTCTAGAGAATCCCTTTGAAGGCTAAAGCATTATGTTACATTTTGGGAGTATGTGAAAACATTTAGTTGAATATCAAGAACATCTTGGATGGGGATAAGTTTTTCAACTTCTTATCAAGTTTGCAACCATGGACATAAACTGAGTTGCGGAGGCAATTTGTGCGAGATCTACCTTCGGCAACGTCGGTACTTTGTGCAAGAGCTGGGCGCAGAATGCTTTGGAGGAGAAGGATAAATTCAAGGATAAGGAAGAGCCTTCCAGAGAAGGGAATGACGAGAACAAGTGGAAGGAGGGACATGAAAGAAGGATGATGTGAGTTCTTTGAACAGATCAAAATAGTAGGGATGTTACATTTGCGAAAGTGCACATTTGGTGAGACTACCCAGACAGGGAGAAGTTGAATGCCATGACTACCAGGTAAGATGATTCTGAGCAAACTCAGCGCTGCAATCCAATGAAATTTCATAATGTTATGGCCACTGATGATGGAATGGATCTATGATTAAGAATAAATTAACACTACAAGCTAGTGGTGGAATATAAAATTTATTTATATTAGAAAAACATGCTTTACTAAACGTAGACAAAGTGCATTAACATATTATTAATGACTATTTATTTATTTATATATTTACTTGTAATCAACCTTTCTTGAAGCTTGAGTGTTGAGAAGCTTGTGGAACGGTCGAACTTTCATCTCCCACCAATGCTCGTCTCCTTCGCGTCTAGGTTGAACCTAAGCAACCACAAGATCTTCTACCACTAGACCATATGGATCCAAATGAACAAAGTTTGAGCTGCTATACTTGAACATAAAAATTAACAAACTTTTTCCAAGTTCTAACTTAATGTCAACTGACTCTACTACAGAGTTGACACTGAAATCTCTCGGTTCAAATGAATTTATTTTCTACTCAAAATTCTATTTAATTCCGATGAGCGGATCCATTAAAATTTATCTATCTTTACCCTTCATGAACATTATCAACTAGATGAGATTAATAAAATTATAAGTTTACCCTTCTAGTTGTTATTTCATCAAATCCTTCATTTGTGAATAAGTTAGAAACAACGTATTGGCGAGGAGCTAACAATTCACATTTTTTTCATCCAAATAAAGTCATGACTTAATTTTGGACAATGTGAAGTTCATTTATTGACAATTCAAGTACTAAAGCATGAGGTGATATACGTTACATTTCATCAATCTTATACATGAATTTAATATCAATGAGAACTTCACAAAACTTGTTCATGACATCTTCATAACTTAATAACTCACAAATAAGTCAAGTCTACATCACACGGTGGATCTTGAATTTGACTTTATCAAATGAGAATATGTAAGCTATGAAATGACATCTCTCATTTCAATGTATTTATGTAAGCATGATGCAAGTCATACATAGTGACCTTGAAACAGAAGAGGTTAAAAATTTTGTTCTTACATCATCTCATGAGGTGTACTGGTGAGTTCAGTTGCTTCAAAAGATACATAAGAAAAACTATAGAGTCTCAACTCTCTATACCTCAAAACCATACGTCATAGATTCTTCCAACAATCAAACTGAGATCAATAGTCCTTTGATCCTTAATTGTGAACTATCTATTTTAAGCAGACAATGAAAAGTTTGTTCATTTAAATCTATATTTAACTCTTCATACATTGTTAGGTTTGATTAAGGACTAAAGACTATTGTATATCATAAAACTTCAAAAAAACGAAAAAAAGTGAATGATTGAAAGTTTCAACTTTTATTATTTAATCAGCAAATTACAAAAAGGGTTCAATTGAGAACTTTATTACATCAGAATGCAAATAAGTAAAAATAATTAATCTTATTATGGGCATCAGTGCCAACAATTGATATATCCAATGCAATTGTTGAATTTTATGGTCACTTATACACATAATTCTTGGAAGAATCTAATGTATGTGACAATGCGTATCAAGAACCAGAGAGTCAACGCTCTGGTGGATTTAGAGTCCACTAATTATTTTCTATCAAAGAAAAAGGCAATGAGAGTAGGGTTAATCACGGAAGTATGCACGACCAAATTCAAGGTTTCTCAGTCGGTGATACAGCCACAGTTAAGAAGGTGAGACTGTTGGAATAGGTCTAGGGTTAAGAAAAATTTATCATTAACACATTAATGGTGGAATATAAAAATTTATTTTACTAGTAAAACAATTTTTACTAACCTAAACAAAGTGCATATACATATTATGACTAAAAACATTATTTAATCTACTTGAATACTAACCTTTCTTGTGTCTTCAAACTTGATGCGTCTTGGAAAAGGTTGATCTTCTCTTTAAGCTTGATTCCTTCAAACCTAAACGAGAACTTGAGAAACCTAAGGTTTCTAGTACAAGAATTTATAGAGGTTTAGAAGGATTTGTGTGTGGGCACAATTAAACAATATGAACCAAGAACAATTCTTGGATCATAAGCTAATTCTCTAGATCAAGTATGGATCTAGGTGCGAAATAAAAAAGGAGTATTTTCTAGAGAGAGAGAGAGAGAGAGAGAGAGGGTCGGCCAAGAGTAAGAGAGAACAAGGCAAAAGCTTAACATCTCTCACATCTCTATGTGAGGCTCTATTTATAGGAGAAGGAAAAATCTATAAAGGTCAATTAATCATTCATGAAAGAATAATGTATTCAGGACACAATATTTGATTTTCCCTTCCCCTTTCTCTCTTAGGATGGCCGGCCATACACCTCAAGCAATGAGAAAATTTGTTTCCTCACTTAGCTTATTTATTTCCTTCTTAAGGAAATTCATTTCCCTTTTCCTTTTGGGTAATTATCCTTATAATTAAAGGGAAATAAAACTCTCATCTAGATGCACTCTTTCGCCGAAATTCTACCTATGGGGGAGCTTCTAGATGCTTCCTTATTTCTTTTAAGACAATTTTTAAAATACCCATTGTAGAATTATAATTCCACAAATAACGAAATTAATTTCATAATGCCTTAAACGACTTTTCGGCTTTAGAAAATAATTTGTATTTTCATCATATGAAAATATTCAAAATCTTATTTTGACATTCACATTATTCTATGTCCATGTGGACAAAAATACCCTTTAGACATTTTCCGAGAAAAAGTCTAGTTCAAAATTTGAACTTATTTTGGCATAGCTTTTAGTTTAACAATCCTACTCTAATGACCTGTAATAGTGACATTATGGATCCAAATGAACAAAGCTTGAACTTCTATACTCGGACTCAAAAGATCACAAACTTTTTCCGAGTATTAGCTTAATGTCAACTGACTCCACTAAAGAGTTGACACTGAGAATCTCTCGATTCAAATGAATTTATTTTCTACTCAAATTCAACTTATTTATATTGAGTGGATCCATTGAATTTTATCTAGTTTTACCCTTCATGAATATCATCAACTAGTTGGGATTTATAAAATTTCCATTTTACCCTTCTAGTTGTTATTTCCTTAACTCTTTTAGTACTTGTGAATAAGTTAGAAACAATGTATTGACGAGGAGCTAACAAGTCACATTGTTTCATCCAAATAAAGTTGCTACTTAATTTTGGATAATGCGCAGTTCGTTTATTCATAATCGAAGTAATAAAGCATGTGGTGATATATATTGCATCTCAGCAATCTTGTACATGAATTCCATATATAAGAGAACTTCACAAAGTTGGTTCATGACATCTTCATAACTTAATATTTCACCAATAGGCCTTGTCTAGATCACGCAATGGACCTAGAATTTGACTTTCTCAAATGAGAGTATTAATGCTATGAAATGACATGTCTCATTTCAGGATTTAGGTAAGCATGATGCGATTCATACATAGTGACCTTGAGATAGAAGATGATAAATAGTTTTGTTCTTCTATTGTCTCTAAAGGTGCACTGGTCAATTCAGTATCTTCGAAAGATGCACTGGAAGAACTATAGAGTTCCTAACTCTCTACGCCTCGTAACCAGACATCATAGATTCTTCCAACAGTCATACTGGGATCAATAGTCCGTTGATCTTTAGATTATGAATATATCGTTTTAGTCAAACCATGAAGAGTTTGTTCACGCAAATCTACATTTGTCTCTTCATATATTGTTAGGTTTGATTAAGGACTATAAGACTATTGAATATCATAAATCTTCAATTAAACTAAAAAGGAATGAATGAACGTTTCAACTTTTATTAATTTAATCAGCAAATTACAATAAGGACTTTATAAAAATTTATATATTACATCAATATGTAAATAAACAATCTTCGTGTGGGCATCTCTGCCAACAGTGACTTGTCATGGTAATGGGAAAATAGTTTGGCTAGTGCGATGTCACAATTGTGGGATTTATATGACATTATAAAAATTTATATATTACATCAATATGTAAATAAACAATCTTCTTGTGGGCATCTCTGCCAACAGAGACTTGTCATGGTAATGGGAAAATAGTTTGGCTAATGCGATGTCACAATTGTGGGATTTATATGACTTCCATTTGATCTTCGGAATGGATTTTTTTGGTTCAAGAGAATATCTCGGTGATGCCACACGTGGGAATAATTTTTATCGAGGATGAGAATCGACTGTGCTTTCTCAAGTCTATCGACAAAGATTGAGGAAAATATGATGAAAAGAAGACGCTTGAGAAGAAGCAGTCCGACATTGGAGCAGAAGTGGAAGGGAGGTAGAACTTGAGGGCATGAGAAAAATTGAGGAACATAATACTAAGGAGGGCAGTGACACAATAGGGCGTGTGCCTACCCATGGTGATCAGTCGGTTCCCATTGACGAAGGCAGTAACACGGCGCGTTAATCAGAGTCTTATGGAGTCGGGTGTTCTTTTGCCATCTCGACAAATGAATGTAAAAAAACGAACAAGGTGCAAGGCATGGGCATGTTTTTTTTATACTTGGATAACCACTCGTGCCATGTGGAACTTTCCTAGTGGTTTGGGCCGTAAAACGAATTTTCTTTATTTATACTTGCATTATCATGGCACAAGATGAGATCATTAGAGAATATGCTCGGTCGTATCCAATCATTAATTTGTTGTAATCTTTTGTTTATGGTAATAAAAGTTGGGAAGAGTTCCCGTTAATCATGTGTACTCTCTTGTGATTGAGTGTGTGTTTGTCTTAACATTGACTTGTACCTTGTGTTCGTTTAGTTTTAAATATTGTACATTGTTATTACCGTGTGCTTTAATTCCAACGTGTGTTGTGTTAAGTATTTGGCTGAATCGGGTGTGGGCGACTCTTGAGCCATCACGAGAGAAATTTTTTGGTCGGAAATTTTTTATTGTAACAGGGGCCTTGGTGCAAATTATAATTGTATTTTTTATGCTACTATAAAGATTATCATTGTTTCATTTACATCAACTTTTACATTATTAATTGCGAATTTTCGTGTTAAATATGTAGCGATCCGGTAGTTTCTTTTGTTATATAATTTTTATTTTCTTGGTTAAATTTTTTATTATAATTTTGTTTCTCGGAAGCTCGGGTTCCGTTTTCTCATGTGTGAATAGGAGGTAAGACATGAATCAATATTTAACATGAGATGACGTTGACGGAAAGACTAGAAGAGAATCCAAGTGAAAGAGAGACTAGTCATTTGCCGCGTAAGCAAAAAGATATTAATGTTGGAAAAGGGAAAAGGGACATCACTGAGATGGCACCACGTATACATTATCAAGAATAGAACATATTTCCTGTTTGTAAGAAGATCACGAGAGGTTGATCTTTGGCCTCTCGAGATCACCTCTATCCCAACGACATCGTTATCCTCTATCCATGACCTCCCGGGACAAGAAATATGGAAAGAGCTTATCAATGTTATCGATGTACGTAAATGTTTTTATTTTACTTATTTAAAAGAAATAAGAACTTGCTCTGGCGTTAACAAAGTGGACAAACCCCCTAAAGTAAGGAGAGAAACGACACGCAAAACGAGTCTCTCGGTTTGATGGAACCATGTGCCTAACATATATATTTATTTGAGAAATACAAGTTATGCCCTCTACGTTGCGAGGGAAACTAATCGGTGAAAAGATAAGCTCCTTTGCTCTGACTCAGACTATTTTTCTTTTCTTCTCCCGTCATTACAATTTGAGGAGATTCTTATTCTGGGTTGTTCTAATAAGATAAATATAGATGAGTAGATAGACATCAATAGGTTATTCTTGTCTAGGAGAAACAGAAGAGAGCGAGAGAGAGAGAGAGGATGTTGGAAGGAAAGGCTTTGATTGAAGACACAGACATGCCGGTTAAGATGCAGGTTCAAGCCATGGCTGCTGCTTCTCAAGCTCTTGATGTGTATGATGTCTTCGATTGCAGATCTATCGCTGCCCACATTAAAAAGGTAAAAATTTTATGCTTCAATTATATCTCTCTCTCGATCGACTTCTTTCTCAATCTGAACCTTCTTCCTGTCATTGGATGTATAGGAGTTTGATAAAAGATATGGATCTGGATGGCAATGTGTGGTGGGGTCAAACTTTGGCAGTTTCTTCACTCATTCCAAAGGGACTTTCATCTATTTCACGTTGGAGAGGCTCAACTTTCTCATCTTCAAAGGGGCTTCTTCTTCCTCATGATCCCAGGATCAAAGCACATTCAAAGGAGATAGTACTTTTCTTTTTTCTTTTCTTTTTTATTTCCCTTTCTTTTCACGCGACCTTATGGTAATTGGGCTGGAAAAAACGAGGATGATATAAACATGGTCCGATAGTTAGTCACAACCTGAGTCCGTACGTATTAAAATGACGAAATGCTGTTTTCAATCCATTTGATGATGCTTTAGCTGTTTGTAAATACATGTCACTTATATTTTTCTTCCTAAGCTCCATGGTTTCTATGAAAATAAATGAGAAGAGATCTGAAGTCTTGATTAAAAGAACCAATGAAACATAAATTATTGTCAACGAATCTAGAAAGATGAAAGAACAACCGGCGTTAACAAAGGCTTGTTGAGGAAAAAAGCTTCTAAGTTCCGAAGGACAAGATCGGCCATGGCTTTGCTGGTCTCCGAAGTGTCGCTCCCAACGTGAGGAACAAGCACAACATTGTCGAGGCCGAGCAGCTCTTGCGGGACCCACGGCTCATTCTCGAAGACATCGAGCCCGGCCCCCCCGAGCCTCCCTTCCACCAGGGCAGACACGAGCTCGGGCTCGTCCACAAGCGATCCTCGTCCAATGTTGACCAAAATGCCCTCCGAGCCCACAGCTTCGATCACTTCCCGGCCGATGATGTGGCGCGTCTCCGCAGTCAGAGCGCAAGGCAAGACCAGGATATCGCTGGCTGCACCCAATTCCACAACGTTGGAGTAGTATTTGTAACTGGGATGTGGTTTCTCTGCTCTAGACGTGTAATTGATTCTGCATCCAAATGCTTGAGCTCTCCTCGCTATTGCTGACCCGATCCTGCCCAACCCAACAATCCCAACTGATTTGCCGGTGAACTTCAAAGCAGAGGGTAAACATATACCAAGGTTAATTGAGTTCCGTTTATGATTAGAGTGAGATCATGAATCATGTTATTGATACCCTTGTGGTCAGCTCAAAATTGGATCTTTTCCAGTTACCGGCCTTGACGAACCTATCGGAACCGCAGATTCGCCGGAGGACAGCCAAGATGAGTCCGATCGCGAGATCGGCCACGTCATCGGTCAAGACGTCTGGAGTGTTCGTAACCCTAATTCCTCTCTCGCCGCACTTTTTCAGATCGATCTTGTCGAGTCCGACGCTGTACGTCGAGACCATGGAGAGCGCCGGGAGCAAGTCGATCAGCTCGGCTTCAGCGCCGATTATGGTGTCTCCGACCACTGCTTGCACGGAGTTTGGGTATTCCTTCGAGAACTCGGCCGCCGAAGCGTAGTGCCAAAGCTTGAAGAGCTTGAACCGCTTTCCGAGTTCTTCTTCGAGGTAGTCGGACATTGGACGAGTCATCAAAACGCCAATGGCGTCCATGTCTCCGCACAATCGAAAACGAAGAAGGGGAAGAAGAATAATGTTCAGTGAGACTAATTTAAAGTCGATCAACTTTAAATATTAAGTACGTTCATAGTCCAGTTAAATCTCTTCAGTTTTAACTTTTAGTCAACCTTCAAAAGTACATTAAGTTTTCAAATATTACACATAACTCCGTTGAGTTTAGAGTTTATTCTTAAATTACCCTTCGGTTTTATTATTTTTGGTAAAAAGTTATCCCCTGCTTAGATGAAATTTCAGTCAACCGTTATTTACTTATAACTGAAATTTTCAATTAAAGATTAATTTTAAATCTAAATATTATTTTTTTCTCAATTAACCAAGACTGAAATCCACTTTATTATTATGTTTCATTTGAAAAGACATAAAAAAGGCTTTCATAAATGATTTAATTTTAAGTAACTTAGGTTAAATATTTTACTCGACCAAAAATTCAATGATTAATTGAGTATCTTCGCTTAAAATTTAAGTGAAAATTATTTTACTAACTGAAATTTCAGCTTTACCCCATAGTACTATTTTAGTTGAGTTTTACCAAAATCAATATCCTTAATAGAGAGAAGAAAAATTTATGGCACTTTTTTTATCTTCCTCTTTTCGAAACAGTTTCCTTCCACGGTGTTTAAAAATATAAAAAAAATCTCATAAAATCTTTATTAATAGCAATTATATACTTTGGGTAATTATAGTATATAGTCAAATAAACTAGTTTAATTTTGTAATCAACCTTTGATCAATGGATAATAAATGGTCAATTAATTTCGTTTTCAAAATATTAACTAAGGATAATCTAAATATAACATGCGGTGTAAATGAATGCCACGTAATCAAATGCAATTATTTATTAAGCGTGTACAAAACGTTTAATGTTATAAAATCACTGTAAAAAACATTGGTTAAAAAATCAATTTTTTGTTAAAATAAATGTATCTATCAAAATCCTATTTTTTAATGTTTTTTTTTTTAGTTTTTCAAATTTATTTTTTGAAATAGGGTAAAATGCCTCAATTTAAATAGTTTAAGTCTATTTTAATTTTTTTTAATTAATATTAACATTTAAACCGGGACATTTTTTCAATTAAATCTGCAAAACATAGGAATAACATTATAAAAATAGAATTTTCACCTCCATGCAACGGAGATTGAAGACAGGAGATTTCGAACATAAAAGTGGTGTAAAAGTACCATTAAACTATACTAATTAAAAAAAACAAAAAAATCATATAGCTTTACTTAGATGAAATTTCAGTTAACCGCTATTTACTAAAGTATGTACCAAATATTAATTAGAATCTTAAAGATATTCTTGATATATTTAAATTTATGAGAATAAACGCCAACATTTTATAAAACACAGGGGATAAATATGAAAAAGTTTTCCCAAATTATTCTTCCATTTTCCTCTTTAAATATGCATATTTACAATTTTTTATTTTGCCAAAATGTGGTGTATTACCTAAAACCAATAGATCAGCAGCAAATAAGAGTGTCCCCAAAACATATTATACGTGTAAAAGATAATTAAAGGTTTTTGTAACACTAGTGACACCGGCCCAATCATTTTTGAAATCTTTAACTAAAACATAAAGAGAAATTTCATTTTATGGGCTTAATAGTGTTTAAAATATCAAAGGTGGACTCACTATGTCATTTCTATCTTAAATTAGACTTTTGACCCATTTTCGGACAAAAATACCCTCCGAATGTGTTTAAACCTATTTTCTCTTTCACTCCTTCATTCATTTACTACTCTTCAACGAATTCAACTTCACTCCTCGAAACTTAACACTAAATCGTTGTGTTGTGAGCTAAATATCATTGTATAATGGGTACGTTTCCTAACTTTATGTAATGGTTTTGATTTTTTTCATATAGATTTAAGATTTGAATGGGCGAGGATGGTAGAACTTCATTTTAGTTGAAACCCGGTTTTTTTTTTTTTTTCCGATAATTTCGGATGGTTTAAGATGAAATTTATCAAAATTTCCGATGAAATGCATACAAAAAATTAAAAAAATTCCGATATCTTCCGATGACTTTTGATAACTTTTGATAACTTTTGATAACTACAATTTCCGATAACTTTTGATAACTTTTGATAACTTTTGATAAAAAAATTTCCGATAACTTTTGATAACTTTTGATAAAAAAAATTTCCGATAACTTTTGATAACTTTTGATAACTTTTGATAACTTTTGATAAAAAATTTCCGATAACTTTTGATAACTTTTGATAACTTTTGATAAAAAATTTCCGATAACTTTTGATAACTTTTGATAACTTTTGATAAAAAATTTCCGATAACTTTTGATAACTTTTGATAACTTTTGATAAAAAATTTCCGATAACTTTTGATAAAAAATTTCCGATAACTTTTGATAAAAAATTTCCGATTGTGACATGTTTTTTGACATTTTCAATTGTTTCTTGTAGTGTACATGATGTGTAACGGCACTTGGGTGAAACAAAAGAACTTATGGATGTTCAATAATGCAAGGACCTTGAGCGTTGAGGTACCGAAGTACATTACGTACGTAGAACTAAAGACGTTGGCGTACGAGAAGTTGAGTGTAGACTCTTTCAAGTATGATCTAAAACTTGAAGTCCCGTACGCAGTTGATACGATTTGTATGGCTCCGGTTGTTTTGAGTAACGATGCGGATGTGAAGTATTTTATGAAGCACGGGAATCATAAGAAGTTCCCTCTATGTGTAACAGTGATGACGAAAAAAGTTGTGGCGCCTAAAGTTGGTGAAGGGAAGTTTGTCATGATTGAAGATTCCCCTCGCCCAGTTGATAGACTTAGTTATGCAGTAAATCCGCATAAAGTTGGTGAAGGAAACATTGATGACGAATGCGATAGTGATGGAAAACAGGAAGTTGAAAATGAGAATGAAGATTTTGCGACTCATGAAGAGTACGCGAATTATGAAGATGAGAATGAAGAGTTTGCGACTCATGAAGAGCATGCGAATTATGAAGATGAGAATGAAGAGTTTGCGACTCATGAAGAATATGAAGAATTCGTACGAGAATTGGCAGCACCGCCTGTACCATTTAGTGAGGTACCATCATCACATAAATCGCCGGCGTTAGATTATCAAGACGGTCCCTACTCTTGGCAAGCTCCAAATTTCACGCCCGATGACGTTATGAAAGAAGAACCATCTCAGTTTCCAACTTCTTCAACAGGTGAAATTATTACTTTGAACTTCTTATTTTGAAATATTGTATGGTATTAATATTTTGTTGAAATAACAGGGAGTTCGGAAGAACTATTTCTTGGGAAAGAGTTTGAGAATAAACAAGCGTTGAAACGAGATTTGCATTTATACGCAATGAAACAGAACTTTGAATTCAGGGTGAAGTCTTCTTCGACAAAAAGATGGTATATCATTTGCAAGAATGATATGTGCACGTGGAAACTAAGAGGTGTTATGCAGTGGTCTGGTATGTGGGAGATCACAGCTTACGAGAGTCTACACAGTTGCTCGCGAGTTGTTCGATCAGAGGGGCATAAGGGAGCTGCCCCATGGGTCATTGGTCACGTCTTCAAAGATAAGTATAGTATTAACTCAATGGCTGATTATTCTGCTCATAACATCAGAGAAGAAGTGAAGACAAGATGGGGCATAAACATATCGTATTTGAAGGCTTGGCGATGTAGAGAAAAAGCAATCGGATATGTGAGGGGTACGCCGGAACAATCGTACCAAAAGCTACCTTCATGGTTGTACATGCTGAAAGAGAAGAATCCAGGGACCTTGACTGACTTTGTTCTCGAAGGGGATAGGTTCAAGTACGCTTTCTTTTCTCTTGGAGCCTGTCGGAGGGGATTCGCTTCGTGTCGTCCAATTCTGTCGTTGGACGGGGCATTCTTGAAGACAAAATTTGGTGGACAATTACTATGCGCTATTGGAATGGATGCAAACTCGCAATTATATCCTATTGGGTTTGGAGTTGTAGATAGCGAGTGTCATCAATCTTGGATATGGTTTTTGAGGAATTTGAGAGAAGCCATTGGTGAAGACGTACAAGATTTGGTGTTCGTATCAGATAGACACGTAAGCATCATACATGCCGTTGAGACTGTCTTCCCCGGCGTCCCTCACGGAACTTGCTACCATCATTTACAGTTGAATGTGCAACATAAGTTCAAGACTGATCATTGTCGAATTGAATTGTATGAATCTGCTTATGCCTTTAATAAATCATCATTTGTAGCAAACTTCAGACAATTGCGGACAAAAGACATTGAGATGGCGACGTATCTGGAAGAAGTAGGGTTTGATCGATGGGCGAGACCATACTTTCCTGGAAAACGGTACGTGAACTCATTTTACTTGAATAGTTGTTATTTTTGTTGTGTTATTGTAATAATTTTTAGAGTTGTTGTGTTGTTGTGCTGTTAGGTACGACTTAATGACGAGTAACAATGCCGAAAGCTTCAACAATAAAACACGAACTGCCAGGTCATTTCCTATTACGACGTTATTAGAGTTTATTCGTTTCACCCTACATTGTTGGTTTTTCGATCGAGAAGAATTAGCGAACAAGTTGAAGACCAAATTGACGCCGAAATTCCAAGGAGATTTCTGTCAAATGAATGAGAAGGCGCAATACGTCAATGTGTATGGTCTTGGTACGTACGAGTGTCACGTAAAAGATTCAAAGGGTGAGTATGATGTCGATTTGAGAGCGAAGACATGTACATGCGGAATACTACAGCAAATAGGCATCCCGTGTGAGCATGCAATTGCATCTGCTCAACATCGGAGTGTAGATGTTTACTCCTTATGCAGTGACTTCTATGCGAAGAGAACATGGATTGAAATGTATAAAGAATCCATTTTTCCAGTTGGTAATGAGGAACAATGGAACGTGCCGGATGAGATACGTAATATGAGAGTTGATGTACCGATCGAGAAAAAACAAGCGGGTCGACCCAAAAAGAGTAAGCAAGGTCGGAGGAGAGTGAATCGATACCCATCTCAAGGTGAAAAAGTTGTTGTTCATCGAAAATGTGGTAAATGTGGCGGAAGAGGTCATAATAGGGCGACATGCACGTGGAGAGATTAAAATTTGTATGTTTTTTTAGACATGTTAGTTTTAATTATTTTTAGACTTGTTCCTTTTTGTTAAGTTTTATTTATTTTAGACAAGTAAGATTGAATTATTTTTAGACTTGTTTTTGTTTAGTTTTATTTATTTTAGACATGTTAGTTTTAATTATTTTTAGACTTGTTCCTTTTTGTTAAGTTTTATTTATTTTAGACAAGTAAGATTGAATTATTTTTAGACTTGTTTTTGTTAAGTTTTATTTATTTTAGACATGTTAGTTTTAATTATTTTTAGAGTTGTTCCTTTTTGTTAAGTTTTATTTATTTTAGACAAGTAAGATTGAATTATTTTTAGACTTGTTTTTGTTAAGTTTTATTTATTTTAGACATGTTAGTTTTAATTATTTTTAGACTTGTTCCTTTTTGTTAAGTTTTATTAATTTTAGACAAGTAAGATTGAATTATTTTTAGACTTGTTTTTGTTAAGTATTTAGTTTAGACATGTTAGTTTTAATTATTTTTAGACTTGTTCCTTTTTGTTAAGTTTTATTTATTTTAGACAAGTAAGATTGAATTATTTTTAGACATGTACGGAGAAATCCATAATAAGAAAGAAATATCGAGCATAAAGAAGTGTGTCGATGTTCGAAATAAAGTCAATGTAAAACATAATGTCAAACATAAACATCAACAAAACTCCTCCTGGTAAAATAAATCTGTAGCCCATTTTTTCCTAAAAATCTCCATCCACGCACTCTGTATGCTCTTCATATCCACACCGACGAGACGATGTTCCACATACTTCACAGCAAACATCCCGCAATCGCCACTGAAATTAAAGAGACCACATTTAACAAAGAGACATCCCACAAGAACTTATTATTTAACAAACAATATGAATTTGCAATACCTGGTTACACATTGTGGGACAGTTTGATCAACTGACCACGTAAATTGTTCATGACAACGTGGATGCTTGGTAAACAATCCAGAACATGTATATGCCAATCTTGTAAATCGGCTAGAAGCGTGATCCAATGTTCATTCCGAAAGTTGACGACGAACATAATTTCTTTCGCACCATTCCATGACATGTACTCTTGGTCACGATTTCCAGTTATCGGCACCAAGATCGCTCGATCATCCAACGCGTTTTTCTCGACTACCGTTCCAGCTGCATCTGCCTCTTTCTGGTTTTGTACGTACGTCGTATATCGACCTTGTACATTCTGGACCCATCTAGTGTCCATGACGCGAATGTCTTGTCGGTACTCAATGAATTGACGTTGACGCCTCTTTAGCAAATCAATCATTGCATCAATATGCTACAAAAGTTGTCAATATGTATGAATTTAGTAACAAAAAATATGAATTCATAAACAATATATTTTAATTCATTAACAAAGTACGTACCGTATCCGTCAACCATTTCCAACGTCTAGTAACACGCGAAAAAATATGGGGGTGGCGTCAGCGGTTCGCAAATGAGCCGTCTCCATCTTCTTGCCTCGGTAAATGAGTGTGTTCATCCACTTATCTAAATCTTGCATTTGCTGTGCGTTCGGAGACTTCAGCGTCAAGAATGCGGTAGGACTATGACCAGCGTACTTATGTTTAGTTGGATCTGTAAATTTGGGGTCGAAAGTACCTACAAATTACATTGTTAGAACAATGCATACGTCGATATTTTAAATTCGAGTGTAAAATTACCCTTTAGAATTCTCTTTTGCTTCGGCGTCTGCGAAATTGTTTGAGTTAATACTCCCTTTTTCTTCTCTTCTTGTTCTTCACGCTTTGTCCTCTTGTACGTCCGAGCTGGAGCTGGATCTCGATAGGTCGAATGAGGTGGAGCTGGATCTCGAGAGGTCGAATGAGGAGGAGATGGATCTCGAGAGGTCAAATGAGGAGGAGCTGGATCTCGAGAGGTCAAATGAGGAGGAGCTGGATCTCGAGAGGTCGAATGAGGAGGAGCTGGATCTCGAGAGGTCGAATGAGGAGGAGAAGGATCTCGAGAGGCCGAACGAGGAGGAAAAGGATCTCGAGAGGCTGAAGGAGGTTGAGGAGGATCGTGAGATGCTGGTGGAGGTGGAGATGGAGGTGGAGGTGACGGTTTTTTGCCAGCTTGAGTTGTTGGTACGTCTCCTGGAGGTAGTCCCGTAAGTTCTTTGAAAATTATGTTCACTCTCTTGTAAACGTCAAGCTGTAGGTTATAAACGATATTACTTATTACCGTATCGAAAATCAACTTGTTCGTAACAAAACTATTACCTGATCAACTCGCATACGCTTTTGCCGACGCCCGAATACTGCAATCGCATGCAAGATTGTCCCCAACGCCTTTCTCGTATCATTCCACCTCTCGTTTTGCTCAAGTCTGTACTCATTCCACATCTCAGCTGTCAAAGCAAACGGAGCGGGATCGGTTCCAGACTCCGCTGATCCGACTATAGGAACAGGAGTGGGAGCGGGAAGAGGAGCGGTCTAATATAAGTCATAATTCATATTAGTTCAGAGAAATTTCCCAACAATTACTTATTAAAATTTAAAGACTTCTTTGTGAATGTACTAACCTGACGTTGAGTGTTAGCAACGTAGTCTTCGTCCGAGTCATCGTCTTCATCGCTCCATAAATGTGTAAAATTTTCTTCACGAGCTTCATTGAATGCATGAGCTCCTGCAACGTTCGTCTCCTCATCGATGGTTTGTGGCTCCGCAATGTTATTAGGCTCGACCGGGTACAGTGACGTACGAAGATGCTCCTCCAACTTCTTGTGAAACTCTATTTCACCGGTACGAGGTCTCAACATTTGTAAAACGCCCAACTACAATACCAAACACAATAAATTTATCAAAACGACGTTAATATGTAAAAATAACAAAAATATTACCGTTTTCTTCGCGAATATCTTCTCGACATCCTTGCTAGTCACCACTCGAAGAGTAGACCATGAATGCATCCTCGGAAATCGAATTCCCACATTCTTGGCGAATTTCACACCCACATCTGGAATGGCTTCGTACGCCCAATATTGAACGGCATGCATGTTTCCCGTCAATGTGTACTTCGCCTCCTTCTGCGTTATTTTCTTATCACTTAGCTTTTCGTGATGCTTCTCGTAGTAGGGGTTCAGGTTGACCGAGAGAGAAGAACATGTAGCACTCCAACTAATCCGACCCCAAGGTAGACTATAGAAGAAAGGAAGGTCGTCTACCAATCGTACGTACTTGTCGTCGATAGCTTTGTTGTGCTCGATTCCTAGGAGATATCCATAGACGAAGACACATAATCCGAGCTTAAAACAATCTTCCGGAACAGTACATGCGTTCATCATCAAGAGTATGAAGTCCAACGTTAGACTTTTCTTCGCGTTCAAGTAGTCGTTCAACAGTCTATCGCTACGATGCGCGTCTTGTTCCGACTTGGTGGGACCATCCTCCATGGAAAGACCGGTCACAAGAGCATACTCGAGGGGGCCGAAACGCACTCTTTGGTTTCCCAAACCAAAATGAATTTCTCCTTCTACGGATGGTTTCACTTTTCGCTCAAGAAGTGAGTGGACGAGCACCGAAGAGAAACTTAACGGACTTTCACAAAAAAATTGAGCGAAAGGAGTATCTCGAAGTCGATCGGTCAATTCAAGAGCGGTAAACCTCTCACTCACGTGCCTCAACATACTCGACCCAGCGTACGTAATGCGACCCGGAAATCTTTTGTCGCAAAGGTACTTCAATTTCGCCTACAAACATAAACATAAACAAACATAAACCAATAAACTAAAACTAAACATAAACCAATAAACTAAAACATAAACAAACATAAACCAATTAACCAATAAACTAGTCACAACTCTTATAAAATCATCAAACTTGTCAAAAACACTTCACAACTTATCAAAACACATCACAACATACTTCAAAACTTAAAACGTTGTCATTAAAAACTTATCATCAAAACTCATCGTCAAAACAATTTAAAACGTATCAAAAACATATCAAAAAATCATCATCACGACCTATCCGGCACAAACATATCAAAAATAATAAAACTTCTTTATAAAACTAAATAAAGTTGGGAAAAACTTGTCTAAAACTTAAGGTGAATCGTCATAAACATAATAAACTAGTCACAACTCTTATAAAATCATCAAACTTGTCAAAAAACAAGTCACAACTCTTATAAAATCATCAAACTTGTCAAAAAAACACTTCATCGGAAATTGTATCAAAACCATCGGAAATTGTATCAAAACCATCGGAAATTGTATCAAAACCATCGGAAATTGTATCAAAACCATCGGAAATTGTATCAAAACCATCGGAAATTTTTAAAAAACCATCGGAATTTTTTGAAAATCATCGGAATTCATGTCAAAATCATCGGAAATAATTTAAACCCACATCCATCGGAAATCTTCTCAAAACCATCGGAAATCAACCAAAACCATCGGAAATCAACCAAAACCATCGGAAATCAAGCAAAACCATCGGAAATCTTCTCAAAACCATCGGAAATCAACCAAAACCATCGGAAATCAAGCAAAACCATCGGAATAGATACAAAACCCTCGGAATAGACACAAAACCATCGGAAATCAACCTTAAACCATCGGAAATTTCTGGGTTTTAAAGAGACCCAAGTTCAAACCTTTTTCACTTGTAGATTCATGGCCGGCGTGGACGAGCGTGGCCGGCGTGGACGAGCGTGGCGGCGTGGACGAGCGTGGCGGCGTGGACGAGCGTGGCGGCGTGGACGAGCGGAGACGAGCGTGGACGAGCGTGGCCGACGGTGAAAGTTTTATCTTCAACTATCGGAGACCATCGGAGAACGAGCGTGGACGTCGGAATTTATCAGAACTCGTCGGAAGTTTTTGAGGAAGAAGATGAAGAAGGGGGTTCGGCTGGAAGAGAAAAAGAAAGAAGAAAAATAGGGTTTTTTTGAAACTGAGGGTATTTTTGTCCAAAAGTGTGTCAAAGGTCTACATTAAGATAGAATAGTCATAGTGAGCCCAATTTTGATATTTTAAATAGTATTAAGCCCATAAAATGAAATTTCTCAACATAAAATTGGTTTCTTATATAAAATAACAAATGAAAATATTTTGTGAGCACACCTCTACAATTTGCCCATTTTTTTATATGATTTGAATCCGCAATACAATCAAGTATGACCGAAAAATATTTTTCTTTTTCATTTTTCAAAATTCGTCCTAAAAGTGATTATGGATATCACCATTGTGAATCTCATGTCCTAAAAAAGTGATTATGGATATCACCATCGTAAAAGCTCATTTTTCTTTTTTTTTAATTCGGCTTTTAAGTTTAAGTGCTAACATTTGTAAAACCTCATTTTGAATCTTATGTCCTAAATGGATATCACCATTATGAATACAAAAAATTGGTGAATTGGCCTTAAATTACAAATTTTTTTTGGTTTTTCTAACGTTTGGTAAAACTTTTGTAAATGTCCAAAATGCTTACGTGGCAAATTTATTTTCTTTATATAATTACTTGTTTACCCTTATTTTTTTGAATTAATTTTCAAATTGGTTTTCAAACTTTCGTTTAAAAATTTAAATTGTTTCCTTTTTATATTTAACTGACTTCTTAAACAGTTTTTTGTCATATTTTTAGATCTTAAAATCATGGTGATACAGTTAACCAATTTATTTCAGTAGTTATTAATTTAAAACCCTTATCTTTTTCGGGTACTTTATTTTGGATATTTATTTCCGATATTATCTTTACATCAATTATATTTTCCAGAAATAAATTATTTTCGTTGACAATATTTAATTATTGCAGTAATTATTTAGTTTGGTTGTAATCTCTATAATCAATTTACGAAAATTGTTATTCAATTTACGACAGTTTGATCTCGATAATCTCTTTTTTTCGTCGAAAATTGGTATTTAATTTGTGACAACTAATCAATTTACCAGTTTACATCGTCCACTTTTTATGCTCGTTAATTGATATTCAATTTACACTGTAATGGATTTGTTCCAACGTAAATTAAGTTGAGTTTTACAACGTAAATTGAATTTACACTATAAATGGAGTTGAGTTTTACAACGTAAATTGATTTTTGTAATGTAAACTGAAACTTTTTATCGTTAATTTTCTACTAAGTAACCAAACACCATTTTGATAGACCCTACTAGATGGATACAATTCAAAACTTCATACTCAATTTTTTAATAAAAATCAAAAACACGAAGAAGAAGAAGAAGAAGAAGAAGAAGAAGAAGAAGAAGAAGAAGAAGAAGAAGAAGAAGAAGAAGAAGAAGAAGAAGAAGAACGAAGAACAATGAATTTTTTTTAATTCCACAAATGATCACGACGATCATCTCCGCCATGAAAGCTTTCACCGAAAACTCGGCGCCTCCGTCATAGGCCCCACCGTCATTAGAGAAAACAAAAATTTCGGTTAATCGTTAAAAATTATGAACATTTCTGGAAAAAATTGAGCGGACATTTTCGGAAAACATACATGTAGATTTCTTACTCGTAATGCTTGGATCGTCTCAGAATCGCGTAAAAATCGTGGTTAAAATGCTCGTCGATCGTTGTCAAATTCTTAAATCGTATTCGAGTGTAATGGGTTTTCGTTGTTGGGAGGAACCTTCCGGCTTCAGGCATGCACATGTGCTCTCTCTTCTTTTGGGGTAATGGATTTTCATTTTTCTCTCCTATCTTCGAATCTAATTAAAACCCAAAGAAATTGGGCGGTTTTGTAGGATTTATTAACTGATTTAATTTGTTTAAATTGCATTTATTTTTTAATTTCAATTAACCAAATTTTATAAACCGAAAAAGTTTGGGGGGGAATATCTTTGGGGTATATTTGGTAAAAATAAATTGGTTAATTGAATGTGTGGACATTTACCAAAGTTTTACCAAACCTTGTACAAATCCAAATTAAGAAACCTCTATGAGAATATTACCTTTATTAACCCTTATGAATATGTCTAACATGTTTTTCCTGTTATAGGAACATATTTCACAAATATTTCAACAACACTAAAAAAAGTCACATCCTTTTTTGATAACTTCTTCATTTGTTCGACTGAATACTAGATTGTCCTAAACTAAAACTTTCACAATTGTACTTGTTCTTACCAAAACATTCCTCCAATTATTGATCATTTTCCTTATTTATTCTTTCTTGATCGTGTTTGTCTATCATTTTATTTTGTGCTAATTTTTGTTCTAATTCAAACCAAGAAATTTTAATTTTTATGTGATCGTTGATACAATAACTATGTCTCTAAAATTATTATCTATATTATTTCATCTTCTTGGATCATATATATTTATAGACTCGTCATTCAAATTATTTTTAAGTACAATCACTAGTGTCTTCTTCATTACCAATTTATCTCTATCTTTTTTCTACTATCGTTTCACTATTTTCATTTTCATGCACTTTTTCATCAATTACTACACCACTATTCTTTAAAAAAAATCAAGAGGTCATTTTCTAGAGTTAACCAAATCTATTTTCTTAAGTCTTTCAAAATCAGAAAGATATTTTCGACATGATATGTTTTTTTAGGTACTAAATCGCATACGAAATAAATAAATAAAATAATTAAGTAAAGGCACTAAGCTAAATTTTCAAAATTTAAAATAAACAAGTTAGAAAGAGTGGAGGCGCGTAAAGCACCCCTCTAGCCTTACAAGACACAAGCCAGCAGGCTTCTTGCCCTTGCAAGACCTAGAACAACTAGCCTCCACATGGTGCACGACCAAAGAATTTCTGAAACTTTATAAATACAAACTTTGGTTCCCAAGGTTTGGAAAGTTTTCATTCTCTCAAAAACTCTTCTTCTACTCTATATTCTCGAGAATTCTCTCATGACAGGAATATCTCTCTCCAAAGATTTGAGACCCAAGCACCAAAAACACTTCGACCCAAGTGTCATCGTTCACTCGATCTCGTTGATCCTTCCTTATCATCCTAAACTATGTCCACATTCTATTAATATTGAGAGTCAGAGAGGTAAACAAAGGAACCCCCTCTGTTTTCCCTTTTTAGTTCACATATATTCATCTATTTTATGTACCAGAAGAACTCGAAGACCGCCCAACAGTTAAGAGACAATTTGAGACACCGAATCCAACATACTCAGGCCGAAACGAGGGTCAGTCGTCCCGAGTGAAGATTTGACCGCTTAGGTCTCGTACCATTGTCCAAAATCAGCGACAACAAACACATATCGCTAACATTGCATCCAACCAATATAATCATAATCAACAACATATAAAAGAATGAGAGAGCTTACCATGTTAGATGATGAACAGAACTAGTGAATGGTGAATAAAGTTTGAAGAAGTAGGGAAAAGGGGTAGAGAAAATTGTGTTTTAGAGAGAGAGAGGTATTTTTTGTGAGAAAATATTAAAAGGCTCCTATTACTTCTCAAGGAAAATGAAAAAAAAAAGAAATAATAATAAATCATATACACCGGAGGAGAGAGAAAAGAGAGAGAGAGAGAGAGAGAGAGAGAGAGAGAGAGAGAGAGAGAGAGAGAGGGGAATTAGTAATATGCATCCAAATATTTAATGAGATAACTAGGTTTTTGTGAATTTTAGATTGGTTGTGGATGTAAATATTTTCTTTTGCATGTATATTTTATTTTGGTGTATATTTCTTTTTAGATGTGAGAATTTGAATTTGAATGTGAAAGTTTATTTTAAGGTACTAACTTTAATAACGAGTTTATTTTAGATTTTAATATCTGGGAAGTTCAACGATCTAACATTATATGCCATCAGACTCATCATATGTTATGGTATTTCATTGGACGAATCGCTTAACATCGTATGACATTGCATGACATCGGATCAGATCAGAAATTCCAAAAAGACAAAAAAAAAGACGGTTTTAAAATAAAAGGTTCAGTCTTAATAATTTATTAACTTAAAAGTCATCGAATTAAATTTTTCTTTCAAAAACAAGTTATAGCGTGTAAATTAAACTGCAAATTTTGCCCTATATTTCTTGGATGGGCTAACATTAACATATGGAGCAATTGAATTAAATAAAATTCTTGTAGAGGTTTAAACTAAAAGAATCAGTATCATTCGATTTTATGCGGTTGTGTACATTTTATGTCAATTATCACAGTTATTTATTATCCTTATGTCCTAATGTCGTTTTAATAAGGGAAAATGACTACTATAGATTATTGAAACTTAAAATGTTTGGTTTGCATTGTAGTCAATTTTTTGACAAGATTAGTATATAACCAATTAACAAAATTAAGAGAAAGTTATCGAAAAAAATCCTTTAATTTACTAAGCCAAAATCAATTAATTTTTTATAATTTTTAAATTAAAAATAGGCAATTATTTATAATGAGCGGAATTTTGGGAGAATAAAAGCAAATAAATTGCTTTAATTTCTTGCGTGGGAGGCAATTAAACTCAGATGAAATAAAATGCATTATAATGCAACAAAATTTTTCTCTCTTATGAATTTCGACACGATTCCTCATTTTCTCTCAAAAATTTTAAAATAGGCAATTATTTATAATGAGTGGAATTTTGGGAGAATAAAAACAAATAAATTACTTTAATTTCTTACGTGGGAGACAATTAAACTCAGATGAAATAAAATGCATTATAATACAATAAATTTTCTCTCTTCTTAATTTCTACACGAATAGTTTCTCTTCTCTCGCCTCATTTTCTCCCAAAAATTTTGAAACCCGTCAGAAAAAATACTACTCGAAGGTATTGCTCATGATCTACGCGAGATATAAAATCGCGAGCAAAGTTTTTTTTATCCCTACGACGGTATGTGTTGAAGATATGTATTTTTTCTTATGATATCTCGGTTTTAATTGAATGTGAACATAAGACAACCGAAATCTATATTAGTCAGTAGAAATTATCCGATTTAGAAAAATCACTAGAATATTCATATAAATTCACATTAAATTAACCAAAAATAGCCGATTTAGCCAATCGATATGGTGGAAAATTCATTGTTTATTTCAATTTTCATATTCGAATTGTGAATTCAAAAATATTTTCGACAAATTTGAATGTCAATTAAACAATTAAGTATTATATATAAATAGATAAATGAATGAATTTTTATCACTAAAACTGCCAAAATAATAGCAACAAATAAAGAAATTTTGCAGGCTAAAACTTTCATCTACACTGTAAAAAAATCAACCAAAATTAACTTCATCTTTTAATCTTATTTATTTGAAAAATCCATAATCGAGTTTTTGACTTCAAATTGAAATATCAAAATTCAAAATAGTTTTTAATCAAATTTGCTAATTACTATTTATATATTTTATAAAACTAAAGAAATACATGCAACGTTAATGATAATTATTTAAAATATATAAAAAATTTCAAAAAATAAATTGACAGTTAATTTCCGTGAATTTCTTAGTTGATAATTACATTTATGAAAATTTAACGTGAAATAAATTCAAATTAAAAACCCAAGGAATGACGATTAATTTATAGCGATTTAATTTTTGTTTAAAATCATTAAAAATTATATAATTATAAATGCATGATAAAACTGTTACATAAGCCTGATTGGCTATTTCTCTAATAAATACAAAAAGTTGATATTTTGTCATTGCAATTACAATATTTGATGTGATTTAAGCAATTCGTTTTTAATAACATATTATAATGAAATATATTTTTAATTTCTAGGAAACTGGAAATATTTTCTTTCAAATGTTGAAAACTCAAAAGATATGACTAATTCAGTTTATTTTCCAAAAATGTGATCAACAGCCAATAGCTAAAAATAATTGTGCTAAATATTTAAGAAGGATAGCCTTATCAGCTTAAGTCCACATGGCATCGTCCAGATGAACCTCCAAATCCCCTACAGAATTGGCGAATCGCCAGGTGTCACGTCGAGATCCATGCAAAGGACCAACGGCCAAAGATAAGCAATCCCTCGAAAAAGACTAAAAAAAGAAAAACCTCAACTAAGCTATCTATCTGTAATTAGATCATACATCGGAACAATGGCATCTCTGGCAACCGTTGCTTCTATTCAGCCAGCGACCATCAAGGGACTCGGTGGGAGTTCCCTCACCGGAACAAAGCTCGTCATCAAGCCCACGCGTCAGAGCTTCAAGACCAAAAGCATCAGGTTTAAGTTCAAAACAAAGCTAGTCTAAATTTTAGATGCATGGTCATCAGAATACGTATAGTTCATTGACAATATTAAAAGCTGAATGAAAAACAGAAGTGGTGGTGTGGTAGCCAAGTACGGAGACAAAAGTGTGTACTTTGATTTAGAGGATTTGGGCAACACAACCGGACAGTGGGATGTGTACGGTTCCGATGCTCCTTCACCGTACAACCCTCTTCAGGTATCATCTAAATTCATACTTGCATATTTATTATGTATATTTGAGTTACAAAGAAAGAAGTTGTTGTAAGGTAGATGTATGAATGTGGTTAATGTGTGGAATGGCAGAGCAAGTTCTTTGAGACATTCGCAGCGCCATTCACAAAGAGAGGGCTTCTTCTGAAGTTCTTGATAATCGGAGGAGGCTCGACTCTTGCGTTCCTCAGCGGAACGGCCTCCGGAGACATTCTTCCCATCAAGAAAGGCCCTCAACTCCCTCCCAAGCTGGGTCCCCGCGACAAGATCTAATTATCATCTTCTTTTCATCGTCATTATATTCTTGTTAAACCTTTTCCCAACTTCCTTTTCCATTTGTATATCAATCTGTAAGCGTGTTCTTCGAAGCGTACATGTAATGATGCGAGGCGCACCGCCACCAACTATGAATTAAATCAAAACCACGTACTTCTTCGTTTGCATTTCGGTCTCTACGTACAATCAAAACCCTGCTTGAGAGATGAAGATTTAAATAATAAAAAAATTAATAAAACATTTTTAGTCAAACTACAAAGTTTACATAGCAAATTCGGTTTCCCTATTCACAAACCACCTTAGAAAATAGGTAGAAACCACAATTTGGGTACTTTGCCCATTGCGTTGAGGGGGTTCGCTAAACAAGATTTCAAGTACATACATCATTTGTAAGGCCGGGCTTAGTTGCTTCTCTCTCATTTTCTCTACTCAGTTGGTTCTTTCAACAATGTTATAACTCAAACTACCCTTTTTTTTCATGTCATGTCAATGGCGTGAGGTTGGGCTTCTCAAACCACCTAGAGTGTCAAGATAAGAAACCTTCTTATTAATCACAATGTTGGACATCTTTTGCATGTATGGATGCTTCAACAGATCACCTTCGAGGGGCTCGGCGGCGTCCGGGTCGGCGGGGTCCGCCGCGGGGGCCCCGCTCCAGCCCATGAAGTCGGAGAGGGTCTTCGAGTTCGGAGTCTCCGAGCCGTTCGAGGAGTCTCTCGGGCTGAGGGAGAACCGCTCCCCGGGGCTCGACACCTGCGGAACGTCCCTCAAAGGGTTTCGCTTGCACGCAGCCTGCGACGGGTTCTGCGTCACGTAGTCCGCGTACAGCACGTCCTCGATCCGCGACATCACCGTGAACGCCAAGCTCTCCAATATTCTCGAGTAGCTCTCCAACACCGCTTGTCCAACATCCTATATACACACAAACATGAGCAGCTTCTTCATGATATATATATATATATATATATGTAAATATATGTTTATATATGTATATGTATGTATATATGTGTATATGTATGTATATATGTGTATATGAATGTATATGGTCTTTGTCGGTGTCTCTATACCCGGTTGTATTGGATTTTGCTTATGTCGAGAGACGACTGAGGGATTCCGGGGAATCGCTGCTTGAGAATGAGCAAGATCGTCTCCGCTCGCTCTTCGAAAAGCTCTCTCTTCTCCAAGCTCACCGCCGATCCCCACGCCGATTTCCCGTCCTTCTGGTTCATCTTCCTCTTCCAGATCACGATGGATGCCTCGATCCTGTTCTTCAGGTCTAGGATCTTGTGCTCCGAGGACAAGTCCATGGTGGAAAGGAACTGATCTGGATCGAAGAACTCCACCGTGATGCTCTTGTAGATGGAATCTCCCAGGCTCGCCCTTCCGTTCTACATCAAGCCCGATTTTACATCGTTAAGAATAGTCGTTCACTGTATATGGGAGGGGACTGAAATGAGGTTTACCTTGGGGAGGGATTCAATGTAGTTGTCTGGTATCTCCATCTCCGATAGAGTCTGGGCGTTGATAGCCATGGCTGCTTTAAGCACTTGGTTGACACAATCTTTCTGATACTGCAAGAACTTTCTAGACATTTCCGAGAGGCCGTTTGCAGGAACTTTTGGGGTCGGAAGCCACCACTTGTCGTCTTTCCGCTTCGTGCTTCCCTTCTCAGATTCGGGAGCATCTTTCGAGACATAAGAGAACTCGTTCTGATCCTTGAAGTTGTCTAAACAATCCTGCTCATCGCAATTAAACCCTCAATTTTACATTGCCCTGTTATTCTCTTCTTGTAGAAATGAATTTTTTTTAAAAATGATTGTTCTTACGATAAGCATCGCGTCAAGCTTCCGTAGAGCAGGGATGTTCATGTGAAGATCGGTCCGTTGTCTCGTCACCATTATCTTTTTAACCATAGAAACCACTCAATTATGAAAATTATAGTGTCGAGAATAATCCTTTTATATATATATATATATATATATATATATATATATATATATTTATAGTTACCTCCATTTGGGTTCCATCTTTGGATTTCTGTTGTGAAGGAACAAACTCAACGATGTAATCAGTGACGCACAAGAGCCAATCGATTTCTTTTCGCCATCTCGCTTTCCTCTCAGCCGGCATCGGCTCTAACCGTGATTGTTCTCCGAAAACCGAAGCTGCATTTCAACCAAGAACGAGAAACAACTATATTTAAACAAGAATACAAAAAACTCTTATCTTTTTTATTTATTTACATTGAACTGATCAAAAGTACTAACCCGCGAGATTTGTGATGGCATTAGACAAAGCCAAAGCCGAAGAAACTCCTTTCCCACCACCAGACATGTCCTCTCCGAGGAGCAACTTTGCATACCTTTCCTTCATTTGTTCCATATCTGAACACGCAACAAACCCGATTAATATAAGAAAAATGAATTTAAGGATTTCATCACTGTTGAATTAAAAATTAAAATATGTGGTTGGCTTAATTTATATACCGCCAATTATTACCTGACATAACAATTGAATTCAACCGAAAATTTTCAATTTCGTTAAATAAACTCAAACAGACAGGTAAAATAATTTATGATCACCAACAAGCTTCGCAATTAATTCAACAATTTAATAGAAAGAAGAAAAGAAACCCAACCCGAAATCTGAGACTCTCTGGCGTTTTGAGGATCCCTGGAAGAGGCTTCTTCGCGGGTTAGCCTCGATCTCGGGCCTTTGTCGGCGGAGACGACGAAAGCGGAGCCGATCTTCATCCTCTCAGGGATGTCGAGGCCGATGGGCTTGCTTCCCTGGCTCCTCGAAGCGGCACGGCGATCCTGATGATGATGTAGCTCCATCTCAGCCGTCCGATGGTGTTGGTGGTGGTGATGATGATCGTCGTCGCCGTCGTCGGTGACCTCGCCGCTGATGAGGCTTCTGGCGTTCCTTCCGGCGGGGTCCTGCATGCCCTTGAAGTGGTACAGCCTCGACCTGTAATTCTCTTGCTCCTGCTCCAATGCCCTGACCATGTTCCTTACGCGCCAAGAAACCAGAGGCCACGCGAAAGCAAGCCGTCGTTTGACCTCCAACGGCTCTGGAAAGGTCAGAGAGCGAGCGAGAGAGCAAAACAATCGAAGTTTTTTTTTTTTTTTTTTTGTCTGCCAAGCTTGATTGCCTCCAAATGGTTTGTTGGTTTTTCTATGTTTGTTTCTTTGGAGAGGGGAAATGGCTATTGTTGGTGGTGGAGTTGTTTTATTTTGTTTTTTTTTCATAAATTAGTAGTTTGACGAAATTCCTGGGGGTGATTGAGTTTATTTTTTATTTTCTTTCTATTATTATTATAATTCTTATTGCTCCGGTTTATATATTTATTTAGCTGGTTGGCGAAACGTGGGGTGCACAATGTGGGGATATATTGAGATGGGTTAAGAGTGATTCGTGCTAAATTTTATAAATAAGAAATCTAGGAGATACTAAGTGGAGAGACGTCTGTTAATGCTATATACCCTATATACGTCGGACGCACTTATTAGTTAATATTGCATCATAAGGTTATCTATAACTTCCTACTAATATGATGTTAAGATTTTCACTCAAATTATTGCACTTAATTGTATTTGTAACATAACTACGTAAAAAGAATCATCCATAATAATACAAAAAGTTTCAAATGTCTTATAAAATTAGCCATATTTTTTAAATAATCTTATGATATTCAAACTTAAGTATGTAATTGTTACTTACGTAATTTGCTCTTTCCGAATATGTACTCGGATAATTCACCGCTGAATTCGAGTCAAAATAAGTTCGAGTACTCATAGAAATAGGAACAACTTTCCCTTCGTGAAGTACAAACCATATTAATTATAATTTCGTAGGAAAAGAAGATAGTAGATAAAAGAAATTGTCATACGAAAAATAAACATGTGCAAAAGTAATGAGAAACTAAGCAAAACACAATTCGCATATGAGAACATGAAAATGATCACCCACGAGCTCGATTTTAAAACCTATAAAACACCATTGAAAATCATTCACTTTTTTTCACACAGAAGAACATGTTATGAATTTTGCTTCTTTTAATTAATTTTGCTTTCTTTTAATATTTGTATTTAGAGATAATCTTAGTTAAGCATTCGAAATTCTAGAGATTGCGTTCTTATAACTCAGTATTTTTCGTGAGACAATTGTTTATTATAGCTCGAACTTAACAAAGCTTCGTCAAATCTTGCATTTAGTAACAAATTACTTTAGTCAACCTATTTAAAATTAGTTCATTTATCATATGATATAAACTTAAATATCATAGACATTTCCACTGAATCGACTCTTAATATCATATATATACATATACATATATATCTGGCAATCGTTAGTGATGTGGTTGAAAAATTGTGGTAATACCTTGGTGATGTTTGGTAAAAATATGATACAAAGCTAGGGATCCAACTTCCATTCGTATTAATAGTTATTTCATTTTTATTACATTTTAATGTTTAATATATAAACCTGATGAAGTGTCTGACATACTTAGGTTGAATATTCATTATAAAAAAGATATACAAAAAAATTAATTGGCAATCTTCTTCTCAATCGTTAGTGTTCAACGAATTTCATGGTTAATGTTATTGACCTTTATAATTAATTTTATTAGCGGTTATTGAATCATAACATGATTCACACAGCTCGTAAACATATTCAAGATCATACTTGAGTAATTTTTGCATGTTTCAAATAGATCAATGAGTTTTCTTTCCAAAATCAGTTCAAATGATATTTTAGGTAGCTAGTAAAATTTATTATTGAGTTACTTGGCATGTTTAGAAAAGATCAATAAGTTTTATTTCCAAAATCAGTCGAAAATTATATTTTAGGTAGGTATTAAAATTTTGGTCGCATGTCTAATATAAGCAAAATATTGGTCATTATATTAATTGCCCCGTGAAAACAAAGACAAGTTGAAAATCATAATTATTCTATTATAAGCTTTACCCTATTATACATGTACAAGTACACAAATGATCTAGAAAAAATCTATTGTATTTAAACTTGACAGATATATAGGCGTGCTTAGGCACCAAATTTAAAACAATAAGATCTTTTCTTTTGCATGTTAATGAAAGGTTTGTTTCCTTTTTATATATATACGAATTGCAAATATATATCCTAAGAATTATAAATATATCTGCTAACTTTAGATATTCTTGAAGCACCGTTTCTTTTAGAAAATTAAAATAGGCTTTTCCCTTGATGGTTTCTCGGCCTTCAAATCATTCACAAACTCAACTAAACTCCGGAAAAATTTACTTGTCACCATCAAAGGTCCTACTAACATAGGCAAACAATCTCATAACTGCATTCCTGATGAACAAAGTGCTTCATTTATAAGATCAAGGGGATCACTGAAATCTAGAAGCTATAGTCATCATGGACGAAGTCAGAGATGCTAATCAGTGAAGATTAATTGTAGTATCTACTTGTATAAACATATAGAGTTTTGAGTATATCCAAAATTTCGTAAATGGGTAGTAAATACTCAGCCCAGATTGTTTACAAAAATTTAAGGATATAATCAACACAAATAAGTTTTCACTCGAATGCCTCGCTCGTTTGGAAATGAGAAAATCAACAAATGTAAATGATGATACACGCCATTGATGGTAAGACATTTTCAATTATAGCAACCGAAAATCGAGGAAAGTAATTAATAAGAGTTAATAACTTTTTCAAATACACGCAGTGAAGGAAATTAAATATTGAAGAGAAATAATTTTTGTTAAACCTTTTAAAATACAACCGCATACAAAAAAAATTATTTTGTTACCGGTTATGTTAATTTGATTATGCTAAAAAAATTAGTTCTATTGAGTAAAAAAATAGTTTTCATGGGATGAAAATATATGTAACAAGTTTTATTAGAAGTTCTTCTTAATCGGTTATAATATTATGTTCGTCAGAGTAAAAAATGCATTGATTTTTTTTCTGGTGATAAACAAAATCGATAGTAACAAAACAAGGTTATAAGTATACACGATATGCATACAGTCCGTTTATAGGTTATCGTTTATAGTCAATTTATAACTAATGCATTTATTTAAAATCTCACGAGTAAATTTATTCAGATTTTATTTCCAAATAAATTTCTAAATTTAAAACGAAATTAAAATTAAAATTTAAACAAGAAATTAAAATTTGAATATGAAACTAAAATTACAAGAATTAATAAGGACTATCCGAACATGTCTTGTAAATGGTTCCTACCTATATAAGGTGGCTATTTACTATGCATTTACATAATGTTGGTCATTTCAAAAATTCACGATTTTGATTTTTTCCCAACATTCATTACCAATATTTTTCACTTACCGGGACTGCAGATACATGGTCACTCAAACAGTTTTACTAAGAAAAAGTAAATGAGAAACAAGAAGTTCAAAAACATACAACATGTGTTAACTAGTTTTAAATAATTCCGAAAAATATAAAAACTATAAGCTTACAAAATTTCGTGAGTGAAAAATCTTCATTGTGATATAATTCATCAGTACAAAAAAGAGGAATAAAGATGAGAAGAACTATGATTTTTGTCGGATGAACAAGCTATGCGTTTAAAAATCAGTAAACAATGGTATGAAATTTACAAAATTTGATATTTTAGAATTTCGACTGAAAATGGGATATGAGTTTTGAGTTCTTTAAACAATGGCTGAAAATTTACAAAATTCGATATATTTGAATTTCGATTGACCGAGATATGAGTTTTGAGTTCTTAAAACAAATGGCCTAAGAATTTTAAAATATTAGGAAAAACGTAAAAAAATAAATATTAAAAAGTCAACCCGCTAAAACAATCGATAATCAATTATTATGTTAATTAAATGCCTAAATAGACGAAACTCGGTGATAACAGGGTAAGTTTTCACAATTATAGGATCTAAAATTAAATTAAACTAATTATTTCCTTTCAAACTAATCTATTCCATTTTAAAGCTGGTTGATACCTAATTTCCAATATATACAAATCTACATCAGCGAATTTTTTTGAATTTTTAACTGAAATTAATTTTAAAGCAGGAACCAAATTCGAATTACTTATGGAGAGTAACATGGACAAAACATGCGTGTAACTTAGTGACACATAATTAATGGTTGGTATTTAACCGTTTACACAACGTTGGGTATATGCAAAACGCTATAAAGTTTAGTAAGTAAAGAACCAATTTTTTGTTGATTTAAAGTGTTGAATATACTAATGGTTGTTTGGTGTTCTTGAGACCTTGTTCCGACCTGATAACAATTTTGGAAAATTATCATTGACTTGAATCAATACCACTATTACAAAAATGAGTACAATGCCATAAGTGTGAAGGTTATGGCCACATACAAAAAGATTGCATAAACTTTCAGAGGAAACAAAAGAAGGAATATACTGCCACTCTTTTTTATGATGAAGATGAGAGTGAGCCTGACAACGCCAACAACTTTCTTGCATTCACATCTATTATTTCTAATCTGGAAGAAAATGAAGAAGATTGCACTGTAAGCTCCACGTTACCCTCTATCATATGTACTGAAAATGTTAACAAGATAGACGCTACTGATAAACTGAATGATGTTATCTTAACTCTAACAAATGATAAGACAAGGTTGCTGGAGACAATTATCGATTTAAAGGCTGAGGTTGTTCGCCTTAATAATGAATTAGAGAAAATGATGAAATCTGTCAAGATGCTGAATTCAGGAACTGATGATCTGGATAAGATTCTCACTGTTGGTAAATCTGCCAAGAATATGGGAGGTCTTGGCTACTCCCATGGCAGATCCTCCATGCAGACCAGATTTGTTCCTCGAAGTATGAAGGAAACTGATAACAGCAGTTTGTCTAAACAACATGTGAGAACTCATGTCAACAGGTCTCCTTGGATTTGTCATTATTGTGAAAGAAAATTTCACATTCGTCCCTATTGTTATCGTTTGATTAACAGATTGAATCGACAACCTAAGACTGTTGTTCAACATTACAATGGTGCTTACACACAGATGCATATTGTTTGGAGCATTAAAAATGATCATCGGGCCAACATTACTTATACTTCTCTTCGTGCATCTACCTATGATGATTGGTATTTTGACAGTGGATGTTCTAGACACATGACATGAGTAAAGGGCTATCTGACTGAGATCAAGCCATATAATAACTGCTACGTAACTTTTGGAGATGGTGTCAAGGCAAAGATCATAGGAAAAGGCACTATGAATTTTCAAGGTCTAAATTGTTTAAAAGAAGCAATCATTATTGAAGGTCTTACTGCTAATCTCATCAGTATCAGTCAGCTGTGTGATGCAAATCTTACTGTTAACTTCACTCGTGATGAGTGTATAGTTACTACTCCTAAGAATGTCAAACTTATGAAGGGGGTTAATGTTGTAATAGGTCTAGGGTTAAAGAAAAAATTTATCTTTAATCATATTAATGGCGGAATATAAATTTTTTTTAAGAAGTAAAACAATTTTTACTAACCTAGATAAAGAGCATATACATGTTATAAATTAAAAGAATTATTAAACCTACTTGAATACGAACCTTTCTTGTAGCTTGATCTTGAAGCATCTTGAGAAAGGTGGATCTTCTTCCTTTGCTCGCTCGTCGCCTTCACACCTAAAACGTGAACTCGAGAAACCTAAGGTTTCTATTAGAAGAGTCTATAGAGGTTTAGAAGGATTTGTGTGGGCACAATTAAACAATATGAACCTAGAACAATTCATGGATCAGAAGCTAATTCTCTAGATCAAGTATGGATCTAGGTGCAAAATAAAAAGATTATTTTCTAGAGAGAGAGAGAGAGGGTCGGCCAAGAGCAAGAGAGAACAAGGCAAAAGTTTAACCTTTCACATCTCTATGTGAGACTCTATTTAAAGGAGAAGGAAAAATCTATAAAGGTCAATTATTCATTCATGAAAGAATAATGTGTTCATGACACAATATTTTATTTTCCCTTCCCCTTTCTCTCTTAGGATGGCCGGCCATACCCTTCAAGCAAGGAGGAAATTTGTTTCCTCACTTAGCTTATTTATTTCCTTCTCAAGGAAATTCATTTCCTTTTTCCTTTTGGCTAATTATCCTTATAATTAAAGGAAAATAAAACTCTCCTCTTGATGCACTCTTTGGCCAAAATTCTACCTTGGGGGGAGCTTCTAGATGCTTCCTTATTTCTTTTAAGATAATTCTTAAAATACCCATTGTAGAATTATAATTCCACAAATAACGAAATTAATTTCATAATGCCTTTAAACGACTTTTCGGCTTTAGAAAATAATTTATATTTTCATCATAAGAAAATATTCAAAATCCTATTTTGACATTCACATCATTTTATGTCCATGTGGACAAAAATACCCTTTAGACATTTTCCGAGAAAAAATCTAGTTCAACATTTGAACTTATTGTCACTTAGCTTCTAGTTTAACAATCCTACTCTAATGACCTGTAATAGTGACCTTATGGATCCAAATGAACAAAGCTTGAGCTTCTATACTCGGACTAAAAAGTTCACAAACTTTTTCCGAGTATTAGCTCAATGTCAACTGACTCTACTAAAGAGTTGACACTGAGAATCTCTCGGTTCAAATGAATTTATTTTCTACTCAAAATTCAACTTAATTATATAGAGTGGATCCATTGAATTTTATCTATGTTTACCCTTCACGAAATTAATTTCATAATGCCTTAAACGACTTTTCGGCTTTAGAAAATAATTTATATTTTCATCATAAGAAAATATTCAAAATCCTATTTTGACATTCACATCATTTTATGTCCATGTGGACAAAAATACCCTTTAGACATTTTCCGAGAAAAAATCTAGTTCAACATTTGAACTTATTTTCACTTAGCTTCTAGTTTAACAATCCTACTCTAATGACCTGTAATAGTGACCTTATGGATCCAAATGAACAAAGCTTGAGCTTCTATACTCGGACTATAAAGTTCACAAACCTTTTCCGACTATTAGCTTAATGTCAACTGACTCCACTAAAGAGTTGACACTGAGAATCTCTCGGTTCAAATGAATTTATTTTCTACTCAAAATTCAACTTAATTATATCGAGTGGATCCATTGAATGTTATCTATGTTTACCCTTCATGAATATCATCAACTAGACGAGATTTATAAAATTACCATTTTACCCTTCTAGTTGTTATTTCCTCAACTCCTTTGTTACTTGTGAATAAGTTAGATTCAATGTATTGACGAGGAGCTAACAAGTCACATTGTTTCATCCAAATAAAGTCGCTACTTAAATTTGGACAATGCGCAGTTCATTTATTCACAATCCAAGTAATAACACATGAGGTGATATATATTGCATCTCAGCAATCGTGTACATGAATTCCATATATATGAGAACTTCACAAACTTTGTTCATGACATCTTCATAAACTTAATATCTCACCAATAGGCCTTGTCTAGATCACGCAATGGACCTAGAATTTGACTTTCTCAAATGAGAGTATTAATGCTATGAAATGACATGTCTCATTTCAGGATTTAGGTAAGCATGATGCGATTCATACATAGTGACCTTGAGATAGAAGATGTTAAATGGTTTGTTCTTCTATTGTCTCTAAAGGTGCACTGGTCAATTCAGTATCTTTGAAAGATACCTTGGAAGAACTATAGAGTTCCTAACTCTCTATGCCTCGTAACCAGACATTCTAGATTCTTCCAACAATCATACTGAGATTAATAGTCCATTGATCTTTAGATTGCGAATATATCGTTTTAGTCAAACCATGAAGAGTCTGTTCATGCAAATCTACATTTGTCTCTTGATACATTATTAGGTTTGATTAAGGAATATAAGACTATTGAATATCATAAATCTTCAATCAAACTAAAAAGGTATGAATGAACGTTTCAACTTTTATTAATTTAATTAGCAAATTACAATTAGGACTTTACAAAGATTTATATATTACATCAATATGTAAATAAACAATTTTCTTGTGGGCATCTCTGCCAACAATTAAATCACAGGATAAATGCTACATGTGGTCTCCACACAAGAATCCTAAGGTTGAATCATGTGATTACCAAAACCGAGGAAGTTAAACTGTGGCATCAACGTCTTAGTCATCTGAATTACAGGAGTTTTCGGAAAATTATCAGTCAAAATGCTGTTATTGGAGTACCAGACATTAAGATCATGGAAGGTCAAATTTGTGGAGATTTTCATATAGGAAAACAGGTTAAAACTCTCATAAACCTGTTCAAGTCAACACTACCTCTCGGGTCTTAGAACAATTACATATGGACTTGATGGGACCAATGCAGACAGAAAGTCTAGGTGGAAAAAGATATGTGTTTGTCTGTGTTGACGATTTTTTGAGGTATACCTGGGTTTATTTTCGCAAAGAAAAATTTGAGACTTCCAGTGTGTTTGAAGATTTATGCAGACTTGTTCAACGTCAAAAGGGTGACTCGAGTGAAAAAATCATCAGGATTAGAAGTGATCATGGAAGAGAATTCGAGAATTCTAGTTTTTCTGTCTTTCTGATGAGGGAATTGCTCATGAATTTTCGGCTCCCATCACTCCATAATAAAATGGTATTGTGGAAAGGAAAAAAACATAACTTTTCAAGAGATGGCTAGGGTAATGCTTCTGGCTAAAAACACTCATATCCTGTTTTGGGTTGAATCTCTTAATATTGCGTGTCATATTCATAATAGAGTTTCCATCAAGCCAGGAACTACAACTACACAGTATGAGATTTGGAACGGAAGAAAACCTAATGTGAAGTATTTTCACATCTTTGGATCTACCTGTTATATACTTGCAGACAGAGATGCTAGAAGGAAGTTTGATCCAAAGAGTGATGAAGGACTATTTGTTGGATACTCTAGAAACAATGTTGCTTATCGTGTCTACAATCTGAGAACTAAGAGGATCATGGAGTCAGTAAATGTTGTTGTAAAAGATACTACTGACTTGTACATTCCTGACGCTACAAATGTTTTGTTTCAACATCAGACAACTGTCAGACAGGATGTTACACCTTCTGTCAGATATGATGTTACGACATTTGTCTCTAATAATCCCTCACAGACTGATCCTAGTAACGAAGGGATGTCTGATCCTTCTTTTGAAAGGAGTTCTTCTCAAAATGACATGTCTTGTGAACCAACAGAGACCGAATCTTCTACTGAAATCAGTCATGAATTGATTCCTTCTACCATAATTTTAAAGAATCATCCTATTGATAATGTAATTGGAGATGTCAATGATTATATGCAAACTCGAAAAAAGCCTCATGTCAACTATAGAGAGATGATCAACAATATCTGCTTTGTGTCGAAGATCAATCCTAAGAATGTGAATGAGGCCATTAATGATGAATTATGGATGAATACCATGCAGAAGGAGCTTGTTCAATTTGAAAGAAACTCTGTGTGGGATCTGGTGCCGAAACGTGATCAAATAAATATGATTGGAACAAAATGAATTTACAAGAACAAGTCTGATGAACACGGCAATGTTACTCGAAACAGGCTAGACTTGTTGCTCAGGGGTATACTCAAGTCGAGGGAGTTGATTTCGATGAAACCTTCGCTCCAGTTTCCAGGTTAGAAGCAACACATTTGTTACTTGGTAATTCATGTCATTTTCGATTCAAATTATTTCAGATGGATGTCAAGAGTGCATTCCTAAATGGCTATCTCAATGAGAAAGTATATGTTGCTCAACCCATAGGTTTCATTGATTCTCATTTTCCAAATCACGTTTACAAGCTCAGAAAGGCTCCCTACGGTCTCAAGCAAGCACCACGTGCTTGGTATTAGAGACTTACAAAATTCATCAGTCACAAGGGATATATCCGAGGAGGTGTTGACAAGACTTTATTTGTGAAGAATGAAAATAATCAACTCATGATTGCACACATTTACGTTGATGATATTGTTTTTGGAGGAATGTCACATAACATGTGTGAAACAAATGAAGAGCGAATTTGAAATGAGCATGGTTGGTGAACTGAATCTGTTTCTTGGATTTCAGATCAAACATATGACAGATGGAATATTTCGTTCTCAGAGTAAATATGTCAATCACATTTTTAAACGTTTTGGACTTGAACACTCTTCTCACAATAGAAATCATGTTGCAACACGTATTAAGCTGACTAAGGATGAAGATGGGCTCCTGCTAATCAGAGTTTATACAGAAGTATGATTGTAAGTCTTTTGTACCTCACAGCCAGCAGACCAGATATTACTTACTCAGTGGGTGTGTGTTGTTGGAATTTATTTAACAAATTAAATAGTTAATTATATTACACATCCTATGTGGCGGAAAAATATAATTAGATCAGCGTATATTAAAACAATTTTAATATATTTAACAACCTAAGGCATTAAAATTTAATTACATGTTTAATAAACAATTTATTAAAATGCACACTCAACAATTAAAATACCAACAACCTATATAAAACATTTTATATATTATTAGCAATCCAAATCGTTGAGAAAATACTTACAGTTAGGATAATAAATTATCCCGACATTGCTCCCTATCGTCGGAAGGCCACGCCAATTCCACGCTGGAAATGAGGCTCGTCGGATTCCGCTAGGAACTTCTTCGCCGGACTGGGAAGACAGGGACGCCGAACAGGAGGCTCGTCGGACAGGGAGTCCTCAGGAAGCTCACCGGACGCAGACTGGTCGGATAGGACCCTCGCCGGACTGGAAGCCTCGTGGGACAGCAGACAGGAAGCCTGTGCACCTGTTCGCCGGACTAGAGTGACTCGCCGGACTGGAGCACCTCGCCGGACTGGGTCGATCTCGTCGGATAGGGATCGCCGGACAGGGACCTTCACCGGACTGGAGACTTCGAGCCTGGGACCGCTGGACTGGAATCGCCGGACAGGGAGCCCCCCGAACTGGACGCCTACGCTGGACTAGACAGCTTCGGTGGACAAGAGAGGACTCGCCGGACAAGGCCTACTGGACTGCAGGTCGCTGGAGTGGAGGCAGGAAGGGAATCTGGCCGGCAGGAAGCTACAAAATTTTCTAAAACAATTTTCAGAATTGAAACAATACACCAAACACCACAAGTAAAAATCAATGATAATACACAAGGATTTTTAATGAGATCGAGAGAGTGGGCTCTCAAGAACTCTCGGGAATGACAAAGAAGGGAAAAACGATTTTTCTCATTTTTTTTTCTTTTCTAGGGATTTCGGCCGAGAGAGACAAGGGAGAGAGAGAGAGTCACTTGGCCGAACAAATAAGGGTTAGGGTTAGTCTTTAGGGTTTTCTTAAGCCTATTTATAAACAAATTTAATTTTGGCCTTAAGTTGAGTCATACTCAAGGCCCGGTGGCTATTAATTCTCGGGCATACTCTTTCCATATACTCGGCCATATCCTTTTTTATTATTCCCAAATTATTTTGATTTATTTCTAAATTCAATTAATTTAGAACTCTCATTTTTATTTAATGACATTTCATTAAAATAATATCATACTTTCCAAATAAGTACGAAACAAGAAAGTATTTATTTCCTACTTTATTTTTTTGAATATTTCAAGTGTATTATTATCATTATAATAATACTCCATGATTCAATAAATAAACGTAACAATAAATAACTAATTATATATTAAGTTACTTAAGAAAAATAACTTTCTCCATATAAATCACAATTTATATTTAATGAGTAAATCAATAATTCTAGTTCTTTTAATCTCTTCCAAGTGTTTATCATTGAGACTCATGGGACCACATGAACGAAGCTTTAGAATAAAGATTGGACACAAAAGTTCACAAACCTTTTCCGTCTTTTAATTTTTAATATTGGTCGATTCCACTAAAGGATCAATACTGACACTCTCTCTGTTATGTTGGAATTTATGCCCACAAAGGAGATTTTTAATATTAAATACATTTTGTATTTGTTTTGTTTAGAAATTAAATAAAGATTGAATTTTCATTCTTATTTAAGATTTAGTGTATGCATTAATGTCTACGCTCTAAAACTGTCATCAATGAAAGAAGTGCTAAGTACAGACTTGACAAGGTACGTTCTTATGACTAGTTTAAAATAATAGTTCGCAATCTAAAGATCGATTGGGCAATCAATTCTTAGTTATGATTGTTAGAATGAATTAAACGATATCTTATATTGTGATATGGAGAGTTGTGACTCTGTGATTTATTCTTGATATCTTAATGAAAATATTGAACAAGACCTGTGAAGTTTTGAAGTTCGAGATAAAACCGTTTAATTACTCGAAACCTCAAACTCACATACGAGGGGTATTGTAGTAATTACATAAATCCTTAATTGAGTACATATCTTCTTGTAACACTTTATGACATTTGATTTTTCAATGGGCAATGGCTAATTGAAGTTTCATTGACCCGGCGGTTGGTGTCATAATATTGTTTCGTTGAAATATGTGATACACAGATATGGAATTTGTGTTGAAACAATGCTAAGGCATTAGTATCACACCATGCTCTGTTATGAGAGTGTGAGCGAATAAACCAGGCCTGGTATTCATCGAACAAAGAATTCTTTGAAATAAAACATGTGACATGTTGAGACATTTCACTTTATGTTTTTCTCGTTCACAAATAACAGAGGACTTGGTGAAATAATAACTCAGGGGTAAAACGGTAATTTTACATTCCTCTGAGTTAATAATACACACTAAGGGTAATATCGTAAAATACACCGTGGACCGTGTTAAGAATAGTTTTGTCACATCAAACAAAAATATAAACGCATATGAACGTAGAGATGTTCAATATTGGTCCTTTAGTGGAATCGACTAATATTAAGAATTAAAAGTCGAAAAAAGTTTGTGAACTTTTGAGTCCGTACTTTATTCTAAAGCTTCGTTCATGTGGGTCCATAAGGTCTCAATGATAGACTCTCGGACGAGATTTTGGTGAAGAAGAAATGATTGATTTTCTCATTCAACGTAAATTGTGATTTACGCTAAGAAATTATTTTCTGAGTAATTAAATAAATAATTGGTTATTTATTATTATATTAATTTAACGAATCATATTATGTTATTATATTGATAATAATATAATTTGATGATTCAAATAAATAAAAAATAAAAATAAATATTTTATCGTTTCGTACTACATTGATTAGTATGAAAATAATTAATGACTTGTTATTAAATAAATGAGATGTTCTAAATTAATTAAATATTATTTTAGAAATAAATCAAATAAATTTGGGAGATAATTAAGACAATATGGTCGGCCATAATAAGGATTTTATGGGCTGGAAAAATTATTTAAACTCATTAAAAGGAGTTTTGGGCTTCAGTTTGACTAATGGGTCTTAATTGGATTTTGAAATAACTTAAACCCATTCTCTCTGATATAAAAGGAGGCTCTCTCTTTGGTAACCCTAGCCTAATTTCGACCAACCCTCAACCAAACCTCTTCCCCCTTGTGCTTGAGAGGTTTTGGCCGAACTTTAGAGAGAAAGAGAGAGTTGAAATTTGTTTCCCGGCAGCCCTTCCTTTTCTTTGAGTTTTATTCCTTCTCCCTCTTGTTCCCACGAAAGAGCCCACCCTTTTTGTCTCCTAAAAATCCCTTGAGTATTATCATTGACTCAACTTGTGGTTGTTTGATTGATTTTTCCTCCCACAGGGCCGGCCACTTTTGGAGCAACGGAGGCACGACGCTTTTGAGGATATCCTAGACGCACATGGTGTAGAGGATCAGCCGACCTTTTGGACGCATCCCGAGACTCAATTTCGCAGATCCGAATCGAACATAAGTTTTCTATAAACGAGTTGGATCTGAATGATATAATCTGGTAGGATTGTTAGAAATTTTAGATCGCTCGCTTTTGCATGTTTGAATGAATTTATTGATAAGTATATAAATTTGTTGACATGCTAGATTAGATTTAATGACATGGTTAATGAATATGTTTTAAAAACGTTTTTAATATGTTAAATTGAATTATGAATTTCCGCCATATATAGATATGTTTCATAATTAATTAGGTTAATTGTTAACTAAATTCCAATATGTTCATATGTGCATTTTTTATGTTTGATGTGACAAAGCAATTTTTCACAAGATCCACGGAGTACTTTACGATATTACCGTTTTACCCTTGAGTTATTATTTCACTACCTCCTTTGTTATTTGTGAATGAGAAAAACATAGAGTGAGATGTCTATACATGTCACATCTTTTAATCAAAGAATGTTCTTATTCGATGAATACCTGGCCAGGTTAATTCATTCACACTCTCATAACAAAGCATAGTGTGTACTAATGCATTTGCATTTTATCAACATGAATTCCATATTTGTGAATCATATAACCCAATATCACATGCTTATGACACCAACCGTTGGGTCAGATGAAACTATAACTTAGTCATTGCCCATTAACAAATCAAATGTCATAAAGTGTAATATCAATTATATATTCACTTCAGGATTAAGGTAAGTACCAAAGTACCCCTCGTATGTGATCTTGAGGAATCGAGTGTTTAAACGGTTTTATCTCGAGCTTCTAAGTATCACAGGTCTTGTTCAATATCTTCTATAAGATATCAAGGATGAATCATAGAGTCACAACTCTCTATATCACAAGATTAGATATCATGATTCATTCTAACAATCACTAATTATATTCGATTGCTCTATAGATCTTAAGATTGCGAACAAATGTTTAAACTAGTCACAAGGGGCTATCTTGTCAAGTCTGTACTTAGCACCCCTTTCGTTGATAACAGTTTCAGAGCGTAGCATTCATACATAAACACAAACTTAATAAAGAATGAATATTTATTAATATTAATGTTTCAGCAAAATATAAATACAAATGTATTTCATTGTCTAATATCTCCTTTGTGGGCACCAATCTCAATATGTGCTAGATATCAGGCCAATCCTAGGGCTAGTCATCTCAGTCAAGTAAAGAGGATCATTAGATATGTCTCAGGAACCTCAGATCTTGGTTTGTTAAATTCTTTTGATACTACTTCTACGCTGGTTGGATATTGTGATGCTGATAGGGCATAGAGCGCTGTTGATCGCAAGAGTACATCTTGAGGTGTTGGAATTTAGTTAAGAATTAACCTAATTTAATTACGAACTACATCAATATGTGGCGGAATTTCATAATTCAATTTAACATATTAAAACCAATTTAAAACATGTTCGATAACCATATCATTAAATCTAACCTAACATGTCAATAAATTTACAATCACATCAATAAATTTATCTAAGCATGCAAACGAATAATCCAAATACATATAATTATTCTAAAACATCATATTATTCAGATCCAATTCGTTCGAGGGATACTTACATAAGATTTGGATCTGCGAGAGCAAGTCTCGGTGTACGTCAAGGTGGTCGGCCGATCCTCTACGCCACGCGCGTCCAGGAAATCCTCAAAACCGTCGTGCCTTCGATCCTCCAAAATTAGCCGGCCCTGGGGAGAGAAAAATCACTCAAACAACCACAAGTTGAGTCAATGATAATACTCTAGGGATTTTTAGGAGACAAAGAGGGTGGGCTCTTTCGTGGGAACAAGGGAAGAAGGGGAAACTCAAATAAAAGGAAGGGCTGCCGGGAAACAGTTTTCCTCTATCTCTTTCTCTCTTAATTTCGGCCAAAACCTCTCAAGCACAAGGGGGGAGAGGTTTGGCTGAGTGTTGGTCGAAATTAGGCTAGGGTTACCAAAGAGAAAGCCTCCTTTTATATCAGAGAGAATGGACTTAAGTTAGGTCAAAATCCAGTTAAGACCCATTAGTCAAACTTAAGCCCAAAACTCCTTTTAATGAGTTTAAACAATTTTTCCAGCCCATAAAACACCTATTATGGCCGACCATATTGTCCTAATTACCTCCCAAATTTATTTGATTTATTTCTAAAATAATATTTAATTAATTTAGAACATCTCATTTATTTAATGACAAGTCATTAATTATTTTCATACTAATCAATGTAGTACGAAACGAGAAAATATTTATTTTCATCTTTTATTTATTTGAATCATCAAATTATATTATTATCAATATAATAACATAATATGATTCATGAAATAAATGTAATAATAAATAACCAGTTATTTATTTAATTACTCAGAAAATAATTTTCTTAGCGTAAATCACAATTTACGTTGAATGAGAAAATCAATCATTTCTTGTTCACCAAAATCTCGTCCGAGAGTCTATCATTGAGACCTTATAGACCCACATGAACGAAGCTTTAGAATAAGGCTCGGACACAAAAGTTCACAAACTTTTTCCGGCTTTTAATTCTTAATATTAGTCGATTCCACTAAAGGACCAATATTGAACATCTCTAAGTTCATATGCGTTTATATTTCCGTTTGATGTGACAAAACTATTCTTCACACGGTCCACGGTGTATTTTATGATATTACCCTTTGTGTGTATCATTAACTCAGAGGAATGTAAAATTACCGTTTTACCCCTGAGTTATTATTTCACCAAGTCCTCTGTTATTTGTGAACGAGAAAAACATAAAATGAAATGTCTCAACATGTCACATGTTTTATTTTAAAGAATTCTTTATTCGATGAATACCAGGCCTGGTTTATTCGCTCACACTCTCATAACAGAGCATGGTGTGATACTAATGCCTTAGCATTGTTTCAACACAAATTCCATATCTGTGAATCACATGTTTCAACGAAACAGTATTATGACACCAACCGTCGGGTCAATGAAACTTCATTTAGCCATTGCCCATTGACAAATCAAATGTCATAAAGTGTTACAAGAATACATGTACTCCCTTCAGGATTTAGGTAATTACTAAAATACCCCTCGTATGTGAGTTTGATGTTTCGAGTGATTAAACGGTTTTATCTCGAACTTCAAAACTTCACTGGTCTTGTTCAATATCTTCATTAAGATATCAAGAATGAATTACAGAGTCACAACTCTCCATATCAAAAGATAAGATATCGTTTAATTCATTCTAACAATCATTACTAGGAATCGATTGCCCAATCGATCTTTAGATTGCGAACTATTATTTAAACTAGTCATAAGAAGGTATCTTGTCAAGTCTGTACTTAGCACTTCTTTCGTTGATGACAGTTTCAGAGCGTAGACATAAATGCGTAAACACAATCTTAAATTAGAATGGATATTCAATCTTTATTTAATTTCAAAGCAAAACAAATACAAAAGTATTTAATATCAAAAATCTCCTTTGTGGGCATAAATGCCAACAAACTCCCACTTGAATCAAAGGAGATGCGAATGATCTTTCAGTCCTAATCCTTCTAGGTGTCCCTCGAAGACCTTACTGGTTAAAGGCTTCGTGAAGGGATCAGCAAGGTTGTCCAACGTTGAGATCTTCATAACTGTCGCGTCCCCTCTATGAACTATATCTCGTACCAGGTGGTATTTCCGCTCGATGTGTTTCGAGCGCTTGTGACTTCTTGGTTCCTTACAGTTAGCAACGGCTCCACTGTTATCACAGTAAAGTGTAATGGGCTCGTTGGGACTTGGAACTACTTCCAAGTACATCAGGAATTTCCTCAGCCACACAGCCTCCTTTGCAGCTTCGCAAGCTGCCACATACTCGGCTTCCATGGTCGAGTCAGCAACACAAGTTTGCTTTATACTCCTCCAGACCACAGATCCACCATTCAGGGTGAACACAGACCCTGATGTGGATTTCCTGGAATCCTTATCCGCTTGAAAATCGGAATCGGTATACCCCGTCATATTCAGGTCATCACCTGAGTATGCAAGCATATAATTTCTCGTTCTCCGAAGATACTTGAGAATATGCTTGACCGCAACCCAGTGCTCGGGTCCAGGATTCGATTGGAATCTACTCACCACGCCCACTGCGTAACAAATATCTGGCCTAGTGCAGAGCATTGCATACATGAGACTTCCTACGGCTGAGGCGTAGGGAATATGTCTCATTTCTTCTATCTCTTGAGGAGTCTTGGGAGACTGCTCAATGGATAGATGCACTCCATGTCTGAAAGGTACCTGTCCTTTCTTGGAGTTTTGCATACTGAAGCGATCCATGATCTTATCAATATAAGATGCTTGAGAAAGCGCTAACTTTTGGTTCTTCCGATCTCTAAAGATCTGAATCCCCAGAATGTAAGCCGCTTCTCCAAGATCCTTCATCTCAAACTGCTCCGACAGCCAGATCTTAACCTCTGATAACTTTCCCACATCATTCCCAATGAGTAGTATGTCATCTACATAAAGGATTAAGAAGACCACTTTGCCATCGTTTATCATCTTATAAACACATGGCTCATCTAGTGACTGATCAAAACCGTAACTTTTCACAGTCTCGTCGAATCTAATATTCCACGATCTAGATGCTTGCTTTAGTCCATAAATGGACTTTAGCAACTCACAAACCTTGCCCTGTTGGCCTTTCTCCATGAACCCATCTGGTTGAGCCATGTAAATGCGCTCGTCAAGATTTCCATTCAAAAATGCAATCTTGACATCCATCTGCCAGATTTCATAATCTAGGGCGGCAGCAATGGATAAAAGAGTACGAATGGACTTTAGCATCGCCACGGGCGAGAAGGTATCTTCATAGTCGATACCTTCCTTTTGTGTGAACCCCTTCGCCACAAGTCGTGCTTTAAATGTCTCGACATTTCCATCCGGTCCTCTTTTCTTCTTGTAGATCCATTTACACCCAACAAGCTTGATGCCTTCAGGTAAATCTACAAGTTTCCAGACTTCGTTGACATACATCGAATGCATTTCAACGTTCATAGCTTCTTGCCATAGGTTTGCTTCAGAACTTTGCATCGCCTGGGAAAATGATACTGGATCATCTTCCTCCTTGTATGCGACTGCAGCAAAGGCCTCCCCGATGTACATCAATCGCTCAGGTTGTCGTACAATCCTGCTACTGCGACGAATCGTAGGAGGCTTAAGTTCTGAATGTGGTTCTTCTATTGTTGGTGTAGGACTTGTCCTATCTTGTGAAGTACCAGCTACTTCACCCAACATTTCCTTCAGCACAAGTTTGCTTCTCGGTACGGTATTCTTCATATAATCCTCTTCAAGAAACCTAGCTTTCGTGCTAACGAACGTTTTCTTGTCAGTAGGACTATAGAATGTGTACCCTTTTGTTTCTTTCAGATATCCTATGAAAAAGAATAATTCTGAACGACTAGCCAACTTGCTAGTCTTTTGTCTCAGCACGTGTGCTGGACAACCCCAGATCTTGATGTGGTTTAGAACAGATTTCTTACCACACCATCTCTCGTAGGGAGTGCCGGGAACCGTTTTTGACGGAACCTGGTTCAGAATATGAGTTGCCGTTTCTAAGGCATATCCCCAGAACGAATCAGGAAGAGATGAGTAACTCATCATTAATCTCACCATATCTAGTAGCGTTCGGTTCCTTCTCTCTGACACACCGTTTTGTTGTGGTGTGCCAGGTGCTGTAAGCTGAGAATGAATGCCTTCTTCTTTAAGAAGATCCTCGAACTCATCAGACAAGTACTCTCCTCCTCGATCTGATCGAAGAGTTTTGATTTGTTTCTCTCTTTGCTTCTCAATCAAGGCCCGATATTGTTTGAACATTTCAAAAGTATCGGATTTGTGTCGCATTAAGAAAACATGACCAAAACGTGAGTAAGCATCAGTGAAGGTTACAAAGTATCCGTAACCTCCTCTTGCCTGAATACTGATTGGACCACATACATCACTATGTATGAGTTCCAATACTTGTGTGGCTCTTAGACCTTTCGAAGAGAAAGGTCTCTTGGTCATTTTGCCTTCAAGACAGGATTCACACGTGGGCAAAGATCCCACGTTTAGAGATTTCAAAGGACCATCCTTTGTTAACCTCTTAATCCTATCTAGGCCAATATGTCCAAGACGTAAGTGCCATAGATATGTATCATCCGTTTCATCACTATGAAATGTCTTACGCTTCCTGAGTGAATCACTATTCACCTCAGTGTCCAAGATTGTCGGCTCATTAGGATATAGATAATAAATAGAATCTACTCGATGAGCTTTAGAAATAAAACAACCATTAAGAAAAATTTCAATACCATTATTGACTTTAAACTCATAATGTTGTTCTTCTAAACGACCAAAAGAAATTAAGTTCTTGCAAAAATCTGGAACATAATAAACGTTATTCAATAATAAAGCCTTATTCCCGAAATTCAGCTGCATGGTCCCGACAGATCTGGCTCTGACCTTCGTTCCATTCCCCCAGTTGAACGTGAACTCTTCTTCACCTAAGCTTCTGGTTTTCCTGAAACCATTCAGATTACACACAATATGGTCAGAAGCCCCGCAGTCTAAAATCCAGGGTGATTCTTTATATGTTGTGTAACATGCTTGGGTGACGAAAGCCATACATTTCCCCTTGACGGTCTTGAGGTAGGCAGGACAGTTCCTTCGCCAATGGCCGACTTCTCCGCAATGGTGGCACTTGTGTTTAGACTTGTCCACCTTTGCGATGCCCTTGCCTTTGACATCCGCAGCCTTCTTGTAGGGCGTCTTGGATCCCGTTCGGTTGGCGTTTTTGGGACCCTTCATCACTCTCTTCGATCCAGAAGTGGAAGCCCTATGTTCAGCAACATTGGCTTCACCAGTCTTCTTCTTGGTCTTAGGGAGAAGTCCCTCGGCAGTCTGCAACTCCTTCATTAGCTCGGTTACAGAATAATCGAGCTTGTTCATGGAGTAGTTCAGACGGAAGCTATCGAAAGAATCCGTCAGAGTCTCCAAGATCATATCGACCTTGGTGAGTCCATCGATCTCCGATCCGAGAATCTCCATGTCGTTCAGGTGACCCATGATCACTAGCATGTGGTCCCTGACTGACGTTCCCGGCTTCATCCGACAATTCATGAAATTTCGGATTGCCTGCTGCCTCGCCTGACGCCCATGACATCCAAACATGTCATGAAGATTGTAGAGCATGTCATATGCCGTGGCAATGTCCTTGTGAGATTGTTGCAACACATTGCTCATGGAACCCAAGATATAACACTTGGCAATCTCATCGGACCTTACCCACGTGTCATAGGCGTTCTTGTCCTCCTGGCTTGAGTCAGCACTCGGAGCTGGAGGACACGGGGTAGTGAGAACATACTTGTGCTTTTCCACCGTCAGTACGATGTCGAGGTTACGTTTCCAATCAACGTAATTCTCACCCTCGAGTTTGTTATAGCTGAGTATAGATGCAAGTGGATTCATGATATTGCTGAAATTAAATGAAATGAATAAATTTAGCATATGCTACAGTTTCGAATTATGATGCATGTACAATCCTAAATGAGTGAGGAAAGCGATAAATAATTCATGGTATTATGAACAAAAATGATCAATTACTTTTCCTAGGGGAAACCGTAATTGATCGCCTTTCATAGTCGTGACACATCACTATTTAGTTTGAACCATACAAGAAGTCACAACTTCTAGTTCTCTCTAATTACCATGGACTTTTGGTCACTTATGTTTAACGCATAGCCTCTATGGAGGGTTACTTTAAACAATAAGTCTAAGCGTGCAACCAACATGTGGGCCCTTATCCAAGTTACTTTGAAAACGGTTCTCCTAGGGGAGACCCCGCTTCATCGTTCCTCTTTAGGGCTTAGTTCGTAACAATTTAATTGACTATGTGCTTCCGAACTACTCCCATTGAAGGGAGGGCCACGAGGGTGACTCTTAGTTCATTCACGCAAGTTATTTAAATTCATGTTGGGGACCTCGGGTTATTTCAACGACAAAAAACCCTCCCACTTAGTTTTTGCAAAAATCATATTTTTGTGGACGATGTTCAATTTCATAACTAGTTATTTAAATTAAACTATAATGATGCATGAACAATTCATATAGTGTTGGCGTTCTATCCTATATGACATGTGGATGAATATGAGATAAGATTAAATAAAATAAAACATAATATTTAACTTATCTAATGGCCCATTTCTAAAATTACAACCCTTTACAAAAGAAAAAACAATAAACTACTTTATTCCTAGTCTTGTGTCGAGTCGTCGAATTTCCGAGTTTTAAAACTTAGAGATTAATATCTCCCACTCAAATAATTAAATTCATTTTTATTATTTCAAAAATAATATAAATAAATTTAATTATTCAAGATTTTAAATTTATTCGGAAACGATTTCCGAATCTCGGTCGTCGGGTCTAACCCTAGCTAGCTCGAGCGCGTCCGAAGACACACGGCCATGTTAGGGTTTTGGCCGACCCAAACAGCCCTCTTGTGTCCAATACACAGGTCCTTAGGCGTGTTCGGAATCGACCGGGATAGCTCCCACGCGTTTCAAAAACGCGCGGCCATTCCCGGAGGCTGCCTTCCTTCTTCTTGTCTCCCGGATTACAAAATTATAAAATTTAAAATTTACAACAAATTACAAATTTAAATAAAATAAAAAATAAAAACCGGGACGTAACCGGTAAACAATCCTAGGGCCAATTAGAGTAAGGATCCATTCACATAAACACACATACATTCACAAATGCAATTCATACAAAAACGCCAACACTCAAAATCGATTTAATGACAATTATGGCTCTGATACCATTTGTTGGAATTTAGTTAAGAATTAACCTAATTTAATTACGAAACACATCAATATGTGGCAGAATTTCATAATTCAATTTAACACATTAAAACCAATTTAAAACATGTTCGATAACCATATCATTAAATCTAACCTAACATGTCAATAAATTTACAATCACATCAATAAATTTATCTAAGCATGCAAACGAATAATCCAAATACATATAATTATTCTAAAACATCATATTATTCAGATCCAATTCGTTCGAGGGATACTTACATAAGATTTGGATCTGCGAGAGCAAGTCTCGGTGTACGTCAAGGTGGTCGGCCGATCCTCTACGCCACGCGCGTCCAGGAAATCCTCAAAACCGTCGTGCCTTCGATCCTCCAAAATTAGCCGGCCCTGGGGAGAGAAAAATCACTCAAACAACCACAAGTTGAGTCAATGATAATACTCTAGGGATTTTTAGGAGACAAAGAGGGTGGGCTCTTTCGTGGGAACAAGGGAAGAAGGGGAAACTCAAATAAAAGGAAGGGCTGCCGGGAAACAGTTTTCCTCTATCTCTTTCTCTCTTAATTTCGGCCAAAACCTCTCAAGCACAAGGGGGGAGAGGTTTGGCTGAGTGTTGGTCGAAATTAGGCTAGGGTTACCAAAGAGAAAGCCTCCTTTTATATCAGAGAGAATGGACTTAAGTTAGGTCAAAATCCAGTTAAGACCCATTAGTCAAACTTAAGCCCAAAACTCCTTTTAATGAGTTTAAACAATTTTTCCAGCCCATAAAACACCTATTATGGCCGACCATATTGTCCTAATTACCTCCCAAATTTATTTGATTTATTTCTAAAATAATATTTAATTAATTTAGAACATCTCATTTATTTAATGACAAGTCATTAATTATTTTCATACTAATCAATGTAGTACGAAACGAGAAAATATTTATTTTCATCTTTTATTTATTTGAATCATCAAATTATATTATTATCAATATAATAACATAATATGATTCATGAAATAAATGTAATAATAAATAACCAGTTATTTATTTAATTACTCAGAAAATAATTTTCTTAGCGTAAATCACAATTTACGTTGAATGAGAAAATCAATCATTTCTTGTTCACCAAAATCTCGTCCGAGAGTCTATCATTGAGACCTTATAGACCCACATGAACGAAGCTTTAGAATAAGGCTCGGACACAAAAGTTCACAAACTTTTTCCGGCTTTTAATTCTTAATATTAGTCGATTCCACTAAAGGACCAATATTGAACATCTCTAAGTTCATATGCGTTTATATTTCCGTTTGATGTGACAAAACTATTCTTCACACGGTCCACGGTGTATTTTATGATATTACCCTTTGTGTGTATCATTAACTCAGAGGAATGTAAAATTACCGTTTTACCCCTGAGTTATTATTTCACCAAGTCCTCTGTTATTTGTGAACGAGAAAAACATAAAATGAAATGTCTCAACATGTCACATGTTTTATTTCAAAGAATTCTTTATTCGATGAATACCAGACCTGGTTTATTCGCTCACACTCTCATAACAGAGCATGGTGTGATACTAATGCCTTAGCATTGTTTCAACACAAATTCCATATCTGTGAATCACATGTTTCAACGAAACAGTATTATGACACCAACCGTCGGGTCAATGAAACTTCATTTAGCCATTGCCCATTGACAAATCAAATGTCATAAAGTGTTACAAGAATACATGTACTCCCTTCAGGATTTAGGTAATTACTAAAATACCCCTCGTATGTGAGTTTGATGTTTCGAGTGATTAAACGGTTTTATCTCGAACTTCAAAACTTCACTGGTCTTGTTCAATATCTTCATTAAGATATCAAGAATGAATTACAGAGTCACAACTCTCCATATCAAAAGATAAGATATCGTTTAATTCATTCTAACAATCATTACTAGGAATCGATTGCCCAATCGATCTTTAGATTGCGAACTATTATTTAAACTAGTCATAAGAAGGTATCTTGTCAAGTCTGTACTTAGCACTTCTTTCGTTGATGACAGTTTCAGAGCGTAGACATAAATGCGTAAACACAATCTTAAATTAGAATGGATATTCAATCTTTATTTAATTTCAAAGCAAAACAAATACAAAAGTATTTAATATCAAAAATCTCCTTTGTGGGCATAAATGCCAACATGAGGTGCTTCTTTCTGGGACACAATCTGATTTCCTGGTTCAGCAAAAAGAAAAATTGTGTTTCTTTATCAACGGCTGAAGCAGAGTACATTGCTGCAGGTAGTAGTTGCACTCAACTCATGTGGATGAAGAAAATGTTGGCTGAGTATGGTGTTTCACAAGGTGTAATGACATTGTTCCGTGACAACCAGAGTGCCATAAATATTTCAGCATAGCAAGACCAAACACATTGATATTCGACATCACTTCATCAGAGAACTTGTTGAAAATAAAAAAGTTCATCTTGAGTATGTTCAAACTTAGAAACAGCTTGCAGATATTTTTACAAAAGCTCTTGCTGCATAGACTTTGAAAATCTTCGTGCGTCTATTGGGTTATGCGTCCTTGACAATTAGCAATTACAGAATGAAAGTTGGGCTTATGTCTATGTGGCCCACTATTGTTGCAACATTTTTTGGGTTGCATACGTTTTATTCCGCATTTGTATAAACGACAGAAAGAGGTGTCGTTTTCAATACATCGCGCATGAGACAGTTGATTTCCCAACGAGCTTCGTGCTATTCTGCCTTAATTACAATAACCCTCTCGATCAAAGAGGTTTCAACTGTCACAACTCAAATTCTCTCTATAACCGCCTGAGTTTCGAAAATCATTTTCTCAACAAAATGGTTGGAGCGAGAAGTGAAATTCATACCTCTTTCCCTCGCAAGCCTACAAAAATAAAGAAGAAGAACGTGCCACGAAGGGTGATACGCGACCATGCAAAACATGACGCCTCTAAAGGTTTGGGACAGACCTCCACAGATTGTGCCGATGGTTAGGCCAGAGGTACTTCTGTGCGTGAAAAATCTCAAAATATCCCTTTCGATCAGCGCCCTCTTTTGACAATCCACGACATCACTAGTCCTCCATCAAGTGATTCTTCTGAGCATATCGCCACTACTCTTCAACTCTCTGTCAACTCTCAAGATCACTCTCTGACGAAGACTGTATTAGGTACTCTCACTCCATGTACTGATAATGTGGATACGAGTATCCCTCTGAATGTGATTCATGGCCTTGCTGATATGGAAATTATCAATAAATGTTTGGGTTTGAACAAAGAAAAGGAAAAAACCCCAAATGCTATCCTAAACTGTTCTGACAAGTTTGTGTCAGATTCTGTTGAAAACTCTGACTCCAATCTTAAGAGAAAGGATCCCTCTACTTCTGAAGCTGTTCCTGATGATGATGATGATGATGATACCATATTGAGTGCTCTTCGTACTGCTAAGAAGAAACTCAAGAATTCCTCTGATCCGGTTATGGATAACCAACCCACATAATCTGCTTCCACACCTAAGTCTCGTGAAAAGACTCTTGATGTTGACTCTGTTGCTTCTACACCTAAGAAGTCATCTCATATGAGCAAGAAAATGTCCCCTGCTCATCTGTGGGGTTATGAAGAATAAAAAACGGGTTGCTAAAAAGCCTAAGATGAAGAAGATTACTAAATTGTCTCTGAAAAAGAAGCAAACTGCTCAGACTCATCCTCCTCAGCAAGTTCCTTTTGCTCAGGATGAATCTTCAGATGACTCTTCCTCGCCCGTTCTGGAGAGGAATAAGTACAACGATGGAATGAAGATCCCGAAGAATGTTCTTGCTCCTTTGGATAATATCTCGTTTCGCACAGAGGCTCAAGTTGCAAAGTGGAAATTTGGCTATGCACGCAATATCTTCCCTGAATGTGAGCTCTCAATTGACACTACAAAATTCTCTATGATCATTGATCTTCTGCAAGAGTCTGGTCTGTTGATGACTGTTAGCCATGTGGCGCCTTACTACCCGAGACTCGTCAAGGAATTCATCATCAGCATGTCTCTCGAACTGGACTCTCTTGATAGTCCACATTATGGGAAAGTTCATCTGCGTGGTCACGCATTTACCTTTACCCCTGCTCTGATAAACACCAACTTGTGTCGTTCTACATCAACTCACAGTGATTCTCTCCCTAGCAGAGACACCATTGCTAAGGTGATTACAGGAAATGAGAAAGAAATTTGGCCTATGAAGACTGGTCTTCCTGCTGCTGAGCTTACTGCCAAATACTCAATCCTTGCTCGCATAGCAGCCACCTCCTAAATTCCTACATCGAATGGCTTTCTTGTCTCATTCAAAACTGCTCGCTTGATCTATCAGATTGGGACTCATGGCAGGCTTGACTTTGGTGCTCTTGTTTATGATCATTTTGTCAATCACGCAAAGTCTTATGCTGCACAAATGCCTATTGATTTTCCTTCTCTTGTCACAAAGGTACTCCTTGACCAAAGGAGGGATTTACTGTGTACTGATGATATACAGGGAAAGACTCCATTTCCCCTCAAGTTTCATCAGAAGCACATTAAGGGTCGACATGTGTGTGACATTGAGCGTCCTTTCTCTCAACCTACTGCTGATGAAGGTGTGCAAAATAAACGTGTCTCTCTCAGCTCTTTGCAACAGAATGATGCGTATCAACTCCTTCTCCAGGAGTCATTGTTCCTTCAAGAGCTTATTATGACCTCCTCTAAGCGCAAGGGGATTGTGGACTGCATGATTAAGACCATGAAGACTTCTGCTAAAGCTTCTACTTATGCTGCTCAAGATTATCCAACAATGTATGATATAGTTTCTACTTGATCTTGTTGTCATGCAGTTTTTGTTGGTTTCTTTTCATCTTCTGGTTCGCGCTTTTGTGTTCTTTTGTTCTGTTTGTATTGTTGTCAAGACATGTTGTGACTCTGTCTACAGTTTGGTTCAAGACTTATGCTATGTATTACTTCGTCTCTTGATATTTTGTCTTGTTTTGATTCTCTCTCCCTCTATGTTTGTCGATCCTTGCCTTTGTACTATATTTTGAGGCAATCAGGGGGAGATATTTTCAGTTTTGTTGAGATTCAGATCATGGTAAAAGAATCTTGTTTTCTTGCCTAAAAAAATAGCCAAAGGGGGATTTTGTTATTACGTTGTGATTGGCTTATTTTTATTAGGCAAGAGTATTAACTGAAAATATATGCAATATCTTGTCGTGATCTTTGTCCTGACAATCTGTGATCCTGCATTCTATATTTGGACAGTTTGAGGATCTCGGTTAAGGTGCATTTAAAGATCCTTCCATTTTTAGAGCTGAGCGTTGACCTTATGGAAACCCTAGCTAGGATCTTTGTATTTTGGATGCTATAAATAGCAGTGTTGCAGTCTCTAGCGTTCCTTGATGCTTTTGTTTGATCAATAGCCTTTTCTAGACGTGCAATACTGGAGGCCTGGAAAACTGTTGTGTTGAACAAAAGCAGTGTTGAATCGGATTACCCACTGTGATCGATTCCTGTTTGGTATTGTGTTTGTGCGTGAATGAACTGATCACGCTCTTGAGATTTCTTGTGATTAAAGAACACGTGAAGCTGTGTTTTTGGTGGATTTGTGAAGGGCCACCAATTCATGGGGAGGACTGAATTAGGGTTTCACTTTATAGTTAGTAATTGGGCATTGATGTGTGTGTTGCTCATGTAAGATCAATTGTACTGAGAACTATTATCATAGTGACATCATTTCCACCGGGTTATCACACCCCCCAGATGTAGGAGACGTTGCTCCAAACTGGGTTACCAATTGTGCGTGTTAATTATTGTTTCCTGCATTATTTTTACTGTCATCTTTATTGTGCTTGCGAATTGTCACATACACTGTTACAATATTGTGTGTGACAGTTGGCTAAGCGTTTAACAGAATTTCATTATATATATATATATATTTATTAACAAAAAATTTAAAAAAATTATAAATGCATTTGAGATATTATTTGAATATTTATTGACATCTTTGTCAATAAATTGACAAAAATATAAGTGATTCCGGCTTTTTAAATTTGTAATTATGATTGAAAATATTTAAAACCTAACTTTTACATTCAATTTATGCAGTATTTGTTGAAATTCCAATATATCTCAAACAATAGTGGTACATAGATATATTCCACCAATTCATTTGTACTTGTGTTTCTGGATTATTTTGACTCCATCATCTCATGGAGGCGTTATACGCGAAGATGTCCACTCATTCCGTTATGGCATATACGGGACTCTTTTTGTAAGATTACCATTGATAACCACGTTAAACGTTACTTACATTTGAGTTATTCCATCCAATTTCCATTTTAGAGATACCTAAGCTTCCATGAGACAGGAATTCGCACGCCCACCTTTTGCCTAAAATAAAGTCCAATTAAAACAGAATTGTAGATTTGAAAATTTAATATCTGATTCCACTCTTGGATTCAAAAGATACACGTTCGAAAAATCGTGTCAGCAATCTCAACAAATCCACTTCCTTAACACACGACATTCATGATGGGCTGGCTTTACTCCTAGACTACTAAAGCAATTGTTTTAGCCTTCACTATTTTAAACTTTAAATTATGTAATAAAAATGTCCAAATTTAAAATAATTTTTAAGTTTTAATGATTTAAATAATGTATTAAAAGGCTTAAATTACTTAAATAACGTATTAAAAAAGACCCTAATTTGTTTTTTTCCTCAATTATTCTAGAGGTAAACCTACTTCCATGACCCCGTACCAAATAATCATTGTTTTTGAATGATAGTGAGAATATTGAGCAGTATAAAGTGATGGATTTGAACTCGCTTATTTGAGTCATGGCTATGTCTATACGCCACTAATGAGTTTGCTTACATAATGCCATCATAATTTTCTTTTCTTTTTTAATGTAGTTTCGGTTATAAGCTTACTAGTGATGAGGAGTCGAGAAATAATCCAAAACATAATACTGCGAAACAAAAGCTTATGGATCCTCATCAAATGACTTGCTACTAAAATAAGGTCGTTGAGTTGCTATACGAAACTGATACACAGTTGTACGTGTTTTGCCTACCTATAAGTGTGTGGTCGAGACCAAAAACTCAACTGGAGTTTATGGTTAGCCGTGAAAACAAAGTTATACTTTTTTACGCCCCATAGTCCATTAATAAAATAAATGGAAATATAGTCTGCCTATCAAGTATTATTACGGAGCTTTGTTTATTAAATAAAGAGTGGAATTTATGAAATCGGGTCAGCGTGAGGCCGCTTATAAAAAAGGGTGTGATTTACTCCGTGGCGTAGTTACAGTTCGCACCATTGGTGTTATGAGAGCGGAAATCCAATCTAATTTCTTAGGTGTGGTGATGATGATAGACGAGGACGCGACGCTTGTGATATAGTTTAAGACAATCTTACACCGCATTTACAAATAAATAAGAGAGTTTAACGATTTTAGCATTATTCACATTTCGTCTTTATCATGTTTCAGCGCATAATCTTGCGCGCGATGTGGTTAATCACCATTCGTTTTCGACCTAAGTGGATTTAGTCTCGTCATGTTCGAAAGAGGTCATTAGAGTCGATGATCGTGAGTTGAAGTCCCGCACGACCACTTAACATCTTTGTTGATCGAGTATTTTGTGTTTATTTTTATTTATGATGGTTTCTGTTTTTATTCAACTATGAAAACACGGTTTTTTTCCGTCATTCATGATAGTTTTTATGATATTTCGTGACACGGAACACCTATCCTTGATAGCTTTTATAATATTTCGTGACATGGATGCGGCATTATTCATCTCATAATCAACCTACTCCCTCCTTCAAAAAAAAATAACAACCTACTCCAAATACTGACAACGTCCCTCCAAATCATAACACAACCATACACATCTCACCTCTGAGGAGTGAACAAAAGAGATCCCCTCTTCTTCCTCTCTCTTGAATTGTAGCAATGGAGTCGATCGGCGTTCTCATGGCGATCCCCATGGACGGCTACCTGGAGCGCGAGCTCGGGGAGCGCTACAACCTGATGAGGCTTTGGACAGTCCCAAACGAGAAGCAGTTCATCAAGGACAACGCCAATTCCATCCGCGCCATCGTCGGAAACTCCAACGCCGGCGCCGACGCTGCTCTCGTCGACGCGCTGCCGAATCTGGAGATCGTGGCGAGCTTCAGCGTCGGCCTCGACAGGGTGGACCTCAAGAAGTGCCGGGAGAGGGGAGTGAGGGTCACCAACACCCCCGACGTCCTCACCGACGACGTCGCCGATCTCGCTCTCGCTCTCATGCTCGCCGTTTCTCGCCGAATCTGCGACAGCGACCGATTCGTCCGTCAAGGCCTCTGGACTTCCGGGCCCTACAAGCTAACCTCCAAGGTCTGATATCAGTTCATCACAATCTTCTTTTCAGTCCATGAGTGTGATCTACTCTGATGATTCATAGAATACGGATGGAGTATTGCTCAATTCGCTACAAAAAAATTAAGAAGATTGGAGATAATCTGGAAGTACAAATACACCACTCTTTGCGTAATCCCCAACTTTGCTCCCATTCAAAACCCACACATAAACAAATACACCAATTGGAATAGTAAACAAATGATTAGTCTGCAACTGGTTGGTGAAAAGGAATGGAGTCCCTAACATGGTTTCCCCTTTCAGTTCACTGGAAAAAGAGTGGGAATAATCGGGCTGGGAAGGATCGGGCAAGCGATAGCAACGAGGGCGGAGGCGTTCGAGTGCCCGATATCGTACTACTCGAGGACAGAGAAAGGAGGGGTGAAGTACAAGTACTGCCGGACGGTGGTGGAGCTGGCGGGCGGGTGCGACATCCTGGTGGTGGCGTGCGCCCTCACGGAGCAGACTCGGCACATCGTGAACCGCGAGGTGATGGACGCGCTGGGCCCCGAGGGCGTCCTCATCAACATCGGGCGCGGCCCCCACGTCGACGAGCGCGAGCTCGTCTCCGCCCTCCTCGACGGCCGCCTCGGCGGGGCCGGCCTCGACGTCTACGAGAACGAGCCGGACGTCCCCAACGACCTCTTCGCGCTCGACAACGTCGTTCTCCTGCCTCACGTCGGTAGCGCCACCCTCGAGACCCGCCGCGCCATGGCTGACCTTGTCATTCATAATTTGGAGGCTCATTTCTTGAACAACCCATTGTTGACGCCCGTCGTCTGACTACGTTACGTCTGGATTCGATGTGACCTTGTTTTCAGTTGAACTCCCCTGTTATGTTACTGCCTCCACTAATTCGTGAACCTCATAAATAATATGTCCATGCTACATCATTTTATTTTATTTTTCCATTTGTATCCGTGTGTGTTTTCGGCTGTATGGCCTATCCGATGGCTGTATGGCTGTGTGGAGGCAAGGTCTTTCAGTTCAGGCCCTGTCGAAGTCAGTTTGTAGCCCCAAAGCTTTGTGGAAAGGCTTGGAAAATAGGTGATTCTTGATGACTTGTGACAAGGCGAGGCGAGGTTAAATTGGTCAGGTATGGCAAGTGCAGGGTGAAATGAAGGCGTGTGGATGCTTCGGCGACTGATCGTGCGTGCACCCTGAAAAAAAATTGTAGCCCCAAGCATACAATGACAGAGTCGTCCGTTCACATGTAAAAATATTACAACTTTTCTGCAAAGAACACTACAGTTCGAGCACGCAGTCCCAAGCACATATAAATCTTCCAAACATGAATTTCTCCAAAATCCAAATACATAATAGTTAAAACTTATGACGTTTACTTTTGTCTAAAATCATTGCGTTATTGCTTTGCTTTTTTTTATAGTGAAAAGTTATAAGGTCATGAGATAATGATTAAGCCTGCGATGTATTAGTTACTCTCTTTTGGTTCTTTTGTATAACCATTTTAAGTGTTATTTATAAGCAATAGCAGACTAGCTGACTGTTATAAGATGGCAGTAATTTTTATAGTTTTAAAGCAATAGTATTTTTTTTTATCGTTTTAAATGAATAGCTGGTCTATCTAATAAAAAATATATATATGATACTTGTAGCTAGCTCATTCCAAAGGTTCTTTAACAAAATTATAGTAAACCTTTGACTTCATTAAGAAAACAACTCGGATCCAGTTATCAAGTGACTTGTTATGATAATTTAATTTACTCAAATCATATAGGTCATTTTTCAAGTAAATAAAATTAATATAACCAGTTAATTAACTAACCTCGGCTTGGTGGACTAAATTTTTTAATGAAATGAAACAGTCTATTTTTTAAAAAATGAATAGACTTCTATTGGCCAATAAATTATGTCTTATTTACTTTTTAAGACTTTCAAGCATAAACCAATTAAAAGTAAAAATATAAGTAAACTCTATAGACACGAAATCAGTCTTACTATTTTAATATAGAAAATATATAATATATATTTGGTGAAAATACTTGTGGTCATAACAGTTTTTATATGATTTACAAATAATGAAGAAACTCCGTTTGACGCATTCTGTAAGAGAAATTTCATAATATAGATCCAAAAACGTTAAAAATATCTACATTAGACTCATCAATTGTTAAATATCTTAAAATGGACTTTAGACCAATTTTCGGACAAAAATATCCTTCAACTCATATATAGGTTTATTTCAAATTTCAATCTCATTTTCACCTTCGAATTCACTCAAATTCTCTTAAAATACGTTGAAATCACATAAGATCATCGTCATAGTGGGTATGTTTTTTCTTTAACTCTGTTTAAATCATTTTTGTAGTCATTATTGGTGTTAGAATCATTTTTGGGTCGGGAAAGAAAAAGTTCGTCAAAAAACTGGAAAAATTGTACGATAAGTTACCTTGCAGGGCATCGTACGATGTCGTACGATATCGTATGACATCGCATGACATCGTACGATGTCGTAGGGCATCGTACGATATCGTACGACATCTTATAGGTTTAGATGTTTTTCTGACAGTTTTTTGGCATTTTTTTTTACATGTCAGGTTTTGGACAAGTTTAGATGAATTTTGGAAAAGTTTAGATGAATTTTGGACAAGTTTAGATGAATTTTGGACAAGTTTAGATGAATTTTGGACAAATTTAGATGAATTTTGGACAAGTTTAGATGAATTTTGGACAAGTTTAGATGAATTTTGGACAAGTTTAGATGAATTTTGGACAAGTTTAGTTTAATTTTGGACAAGTGTAGTTGTTGACAGGTTTTTATGAATATGTTTGCAGTGTTCATCAGTGTTGGTGGAACGTGGGTGAGAAAAAGAGATAGGTGGGATTTTAGTAAAGCTCGTACGTATACGGTGAACGCTACAAAAGAAACAACATATGATGAGTTGGTCCATATGATTTACCAAATTTCCAAGATGGATAAGATGGCGTATGACTTAAAAATTGAAGTCCCGTACACTGTGGGTGACGTTGTGTTGGGGCCAGCAGTCTTGGTGTCAGATGATGATGTCGCATATTATATGAACAACGACGATTGGACTAAATTTCCTATTTGCGTGAGTTTTGAACCGAAACGAATAATGTCACCAATTGCTAACGATTTGGATCCTAAGCGAAAAGGAAAACAGGTGTTGAAGGTTCCTTGCATTGAAGGCAGAAGACAACATTATCCTCTCGCAATTGAAGTCTCACAAAGTAATCCAAAACGAAACGATGAACGTTCGGTTGTCGAGGATGAATTTTCAGCAGACAAGAGCGGCGAAGATGAAATGTATATGCGAGATAGAGATCCCTTTGACGTAGATTTTGAAGACTTTGAAGAAAACAAAGATGATGATGACGGTAATGACGTTCAAGACGGTGAAGATTTTGAAGAGTTTGTGAATGATGAAGAGTACGATCACCTTTTTGAGAACTACGAAGTTCCTTCTGGTGAGTATCATCCCGAAGTTAATCCTTGTGGAGGATTTTCGTGAACTTATACTTGGAAAGATCCTCAATTCACGCAAGAGCAATTGGTTAAGGAGATAGAATATTTTGAAGGCCCGACTCAATCCTCTACATGTAATTCTTTTAAAGTTCATGTATAATTTATTTATGTTTTGAACTTAACCGTTTATCGTTTAATATAATAGGCAGCTCAGAAGACTTGTATTTGAGAAAACAGTTTGAGAACAAATCAGAAATGAAGACACACGTGCACCTATACGTCATGAAAAATAATTTTGAGTTTGAAGTTAAATCATCATCGAAAAAAAGGTGGTACGTTCTTTGCAAAGATAAGAGTTGTACGTGGAAACTCCGGGGAGTCGTTCAGTGGTCAGGAATATGGGAAGTTGTGGCTTTCATAAAAGCTCACTCGTGCTCGCGTGTTGTTCGAGCAGAAGGTCAACGAGGACCTGCACCGTGGGTTATTGGACACGTGTTTAAAGACAAATATTCCATCAAATCAATGGCCGATTATTCAGCACATAACGTTAGAGAAGAAGTGAAGACAAGATGGGGTTTAGACATATCGTATTTGAAGGCGTGGAGATCTAAAGAAGTAGCTATTGGACTCGTTCGTGGTACACATGAACAGTCGTATCAGAAACTACCTTCTTTGTTGTACATGTTGAAGCAAAAAAACCCAGGCACGGTTACTGATTTTGTGAGAGATGGCGACAAATTCAAATATGCATTTTTTGCCATTGGAGCATGTCTTCGAGGATTTAAGTATTGTAGGCCGGTCATATCTTTGGATGGTTCATTTTTGAAGACTAAATACGGGGGACAGTTGCTTGTAGCGATTGCATTGGATGCAAATTCACATTTGTATCCAATCGCGTTTGGCGTTGTCGACAGTGAGTGTCACGAATCATGGACGTGGTTTTTGTTGAAGTTGAAAGAAGTTATTGGTGAAGACGTACCTGATTTGGCATTCATATCCGATCGACATGTTAGTATCAGTCATGGTATCGAAGTTGCATTTCCGGGAATACCTCATGGTTATTGTTACCATCATATGCAGCTTAACGTTCAACACAAGTTTAAGACAGATCATTGTCGCGGTGAATTGTACGAAGCTGCTTATTGTTTCAATAAGACGTCATTCGAAGCTCACTTCAGGCAGCTGAGGCAAAAATATATCGAGATGGCAAAATATCTTGAAGACATCGGGTTTGATCGTTGGGCAAGACCGTTCTTTCCTGGAAAAAGGTAAAATTAAATAACGTGTAATCAAATATTCATTTCCTAACAACTTAATTGTTATTTTTGGTAGGTATGATATTATGACGAGTAACAACGCCGAAAGTTTTAACGCTAAAACAAGGCATGCGAGGTCATTCCCGATAACGACGCTTCTTGAGTTCATAAGATTCACACTACAAAATTGGTTCTTCAAACGAGAAGACATTGCACATAAGTTAAACACGGAACTTACACCAAGGTGGCAAGCTGACTTTGAGAATATGAACAATAAAGCACAATTTGTACACGCGTACGGGCTTGGGTTGTACGAATGTCACGTAAAAGATGGTGGGGGTGAGCATGATGTAAACTTGCAACAAAATACTTGCACTTGTGGAATTCCTCAACTTCTAGGTATCCCTTGCGAACATGCCATTGCATCAGCTCAACATCGTTATGTGGACGTATACTCTTTATGTAGTCCTTTCTATGTAAAGAAAACGTGGATCGAACAGTATAAAGACGTCGTTTATCCAGTTGGGAGTGAAGAACAATGGGATGTTCCAGAAGATATTAAGCATATGAAAGTATTGGTTCCCGTTGAAAAGAAACAAGCCGGTCGTCCAAGAAAAAGTAAACAAGGAAGGCGAAGGGTAAACCGGTATCCATCTCAAGGTGAAAAGGTAGTTGTAAGACGAAAATGCGGAAAATGCGGTGGTTTAGGTCACAATAGAAAGACTTGCACATGGCGAGAGTGAGCGTGACGTTGAACTTTTTTGAATTATATTGAATTATGTTGAACTCTTTTTTAATGACGTTGAACTTTTTTGAATTATATTGAATTACGTTGAACTCTTTTTTAATGACGTTGAACCTTTTTGAATTATATTGAATTATGTTGAACTCTTTTTTAATGACGTTGAACTTTTTTGAATTATATTGAATTATGTTGAACTCTTTTTTAATGACGTTGAACTTTTTTGAATTATATTGAATTATGTTGAACTCTTTTTTAATGACGTTGAACTTTTTTGAATTATTTAAAACCAAAATTATACACAATCAAAAAGTGTTTAATTTAAAACCAAAATTTATACACAATCAGAAAGTGTTTAAATATAAAAACAATCATCGGGTTATTCTATCTACGAACAAGTCAACCGCCCACTTCTGCCTGAATATCTTCATGTTCTCCGTTATGAGTGTGTCAAAGGGAATTCCAACAAGAAGATGCTCAACGTATTTGACGGCGAATATCCCATAATCACCACTACAATAACGATACATAAGATACATAAGAATTTGTCAACAACTTAATTTTTAACATTTAAAAATATAATTAAAACGTTTACCTTAATCTTGATTGAGGGACGTTTTGGTCAATCAACCATGTGAACTCATGAAGCGTCGGTCGACCTGCTGAGAGATGGTGATACATTTTCGGGTGGTTGTTGAACAGGCCACTCAAATTCGTTACTCGTGGCAATGCGCGACACCAATCCTATAGTATTCCAAAAAATGTTAAGTAATTACAAATTTATATATAAATATTGTTAGAGTTTAAAGAGTATCTATTTAAACTTACGTGCATGAACTCCATAAAGTCTGCTGAATGTTGCTCCTGCTCTACTAGTACCCGCTGACAATCAAGAACTGTGATCGTCCACTCCATCAAATCAACTTGAAATGTGAACCAGTGGACATTCTTGAAGTTGACGACCGGGAGGATCTCCTTAGAACCCTTCCACGATTTGATTTTGATGTCTCGGTATCCTGTCATCGGCGTAATGACGGATCTCTGATCCCAATTAACTATCTCGGGTTCAGTCCCCAACTCTTTCGCCTTCTCTATGTTTGCCTGCTCTTGCTTATACCTCCCGAAGACGTTCTGAACCCATACAGTGTCCATAATGCGGACATCCTGCCGATAACCACTGAGTTCATGCTGTCGAGTCCTCAACATATGAAGGATTGCGTCGATATGCTACAATACAAACACATAATTAATATAAAATATCTAACAGTTGAACAAATAAAATGCAGTGTACCTCATCTGTCAGCCAAACTCCTACGCCGACAATGAGGTCAAAGAACTTTTGACCCACTTCTCTCGCCACTAACCGAACATTAGGCATAAAGGGACCATAGTACTTCCCCGTCTTCACCCACAACATCATCTCGATAAAGTCTTTTTGGTTAGGCTCCTTAACCGGCTTGAAAGAAGTTCTTCTACGTGTTGTGTACTTGCGCTTTGTCGGGTCGGTGTAGTCGTCCCACCTATTCGATTTCTGAGGTGGTGCCTTCGCTGGAGATTCGGGTGGCTCGCTCCGTTGACGGTCTCTCGAAGGCATGGCCCTTTAACTTTTCATCATGTTGCGTCGGTCGTCTTTTGAATAACCCTGCTTGTTTATCCGGGATTTCAGGTGAAGGGCTCCGACTGCTCTGGGGCGTAAAAGGCGATGGAGGTGTAGGAGGATGAGGAGGAGCATCCGTCGGGGGCTCCGACTGCTCTGCTTGTTTAGCATTCTTCGCCTTCCTCTTGCTTTGCTTTTGCGTATCAGGACCACGCGCTTGCATTGTAGGAATGGGTCCACCTGGCATCCCCGTAACTTCACGGAATACGTGATTCAGACGCGTCCATGTACGAATCTGTAAAAATTGTTAGTTATACTTTGAATAAAATTTTATAACTTTCAAACGACCTTATTACCTGACTGTTGCGTATGCGCTCAACTCGACTGTTAACTACGTTCATCCCTCATCCTAGGGTGGCCATCGTCTGGAGTATGTATCCTATTCCTTGACGAAACTCGTTCCACATTCCCACCGTTATGACAATTGGGTCATCATCGCTTGGCTCGGAACCACGAGGACCTTGTGGAGGAGGCGAAGTTCTTGGGCGAGGAGAATCGGGACGAGGAGGTCGAGCATCGGGACGAGGAGGTCGAGCATCGGGACGAGGAGTTCGAGTTTTTGACTCTTTCGTCGGACGCGTTCGAGGAGTATCAGAGATATACTCCTCATTATCGTCCTCTTCCTCGTCGTGGCCGAGGAAGTCGGCTTCCTCCGCGGCTGAACCAACGATGTTGATTTCTTCATCAACGTTCCTTGGCTCCGCCGCATTGACTCCTTCGATGTCTATTGGATATAGACATTTTTTCGTCTGGTCTTCGAGAATATCGAAGAACCCTTTCTTTGCCGGTCTAGGTCGAAGCATTTGAAGAACGCCCAGCTGAAAACATTGAAAATGTTATGATTTATTAAAAATCAATCTCAATTAAAGAAAAATATGGAAAATCAATCAAACTTACCGATTTCTTCTTCAGAATCTTCTCGACGTCCTTCCTAAGAACAACGACGGTGCCCGGCCACGAATGCATCCTCGGCAATCGATTTCCACTGCTTGTTCCGAAGGCTTGCCCAATATCCGGGATCGCCTCGTACGCCCAATATTGAAAGGCGTGAAGATTCCCAAACAATGTGTACTTTGCCTCCTTTTGTAGGACGTCGGGTTTCTTCTTCAACTTCGTCTCGAGACCCTCGAGGTGATGCTTCAAGTCGACCGAGAGCGATTGAAACGTCTCGGCCCAACTCATGTTCCCCCACGGCAAACTGTAGAAGAAGGGGAGATCTTCTATGTATGCACGAATGGTTGCCACCTCGGCTCGATAACTTTGTTCGCCGGTTGTCCCAGTAGATATCCGAGAACGAAGACGCACAAACCGAGCTTGTAAACGTCTACCGGGTTCTTGCACGCATTCCAGAAACCGATGAGTGCACTGAACTTGATGTTGCTTGTCCCGTTCAAGTACTCATCAATGAGCCTTCTAGAGGATCGTTTGTCCTTCTCGTCTTTTGTCGGACCGTCGGTGTAGTCTAAACCCGATATTAAGGCATATTCGAGACGGCCGAATCGAACCCTCTTTCCTCCAAGTCCGAATTGAATCTCTCCGTACTTGATTGACTCTACCTTTCTCTCCAAAAGTGCGTGCACAAGAACGGGCGCGAAATTCAATTTGCTATTATCGAAGAAGAATTGCTCGAAGACCGTCCCTCGTAGTTGCTCGGTAAGTTTCATTTCTTCGAACCTATTCTTCACATTTTTCAACACGGCGGAGCCACCATACGTGATACGCCCCGAGAAAGTCTCGTTAATGAAAAATTTCAAGTAGTCCTACAAAAAACACAAAAAAAATAAGATAACAATACACAAAACGAGCAAAAAATAGCAACCATCGCACGATATCGCACGATATCGTACGGTATCGTACGATGGCCTCTACGATGGTGTTCATCGTTTTCCCGAAAACCTTAAACCCTAAAATCTCAATCCTATCTCAAATCTTCCCAAATCAATCCGATTTAACCTACATTACCGTCGAAAACACTATACAAACTAATTTCTATCGATTTCAAACAACAAAAACCATAAATCATACCTTTTTTTGAGATTTTTTCTCTTGTGAGCTCTCTTGAGTATTCCGGCCGTCTCTCCCTCCAACGAAATGAGTTTCCGAGTTCGAAGACATTTGTTTTGAGACTATTTCCATCGTGGACCTCTACTTTTGCACTTGTGAAGATTGATTTGAAGAATTTTTTTTTTTTGAAATGGGTCTCTATGTATTTCGGCTGAGAAAGAGAAGAGAGGGAAGAGAAGGGAAGAGAGAAAGTGAAGAGAATGAAGAAGAAGGATATTTTTGTCCATTTTAGTGGATAAAGTTCATTTTTGGATATTTTGAATAATAGGGATTTATTGTGGATATTTTAATTGTTTTTAGGTTCATGAAATTTCTCTTCGTAAATATCATGTTTATTTCTTATTAAAAGATAAATTAATAGGGGGAAATCGAATATATTATTTGATTTTAATAAAGAAAGTCGGATTCCTCAAAAAAATAAATATAAAGAAAGTCGAACTCGTTAAACTTTTATATATATATATATATATATATATATATATATATATATATACACACATAACATTATAGATAGTACGTAGGCTTCCTAATAATTCTAGTGAAACCAGGTTTCCCAAAAACAACGAGCTCTCAGATATATTTTCAGCCCTAAAAAGAAACTACACAAGTTTCTCTTTGATTTCACTCATTCATATTCATTTAGCTCCCAAAAAAATAAAACAGTAAACGTAAGGTGAAGAAAATCGAGAAAGTGTCGATATGATAATGGAAACTTCGGCATCGAGTGGTCTTCCACTGCACGTGATCGAGGACGAGATTTTGAGCCGGAGCTCGGCGGGGACGGTGGCGATAGCGCGGTCAGTGTGCAAAGAGTTGAATGAAGAGACTCACAGGTGGAGCTTCGCGAGAGCCTTTCAGAACAAACAGCGAGGCGAGACCGTGTCAGGTTTCTTGGTAAAGACTACAGAGCCATACATGTACCGCAGGAGCTTCGTGCGCGGCTTCGATGACACATCGGGGACGGAGGTCTCGCTCTCGTTTTTCCAGGGGGTGGACCAAGCGGCGGTGGTGGCCGCCGCGTCGAGTCATGGGCTGATTCTCTGCGTGAAGCCCTGTCCAGGTCGGAACACCTGCGATTTCATCATCTCAAAGCCCACCACGCAGCAATGGAGGAAAATTCCCAGACCCAAAACCCGGTACTTCGCCGTCATGTACGCCATGGAGGTGATGAAGTCAAAACCCAGGGATCCGCTCCGGTACAAGATCATGCGGTTCTCTAACATGAACAGCAGTTCCTTCGCCCCCAAGTCATGGGTGTACGTGAACCGCTGCGAGATCTTCGACTCCGCCGCGTGGGCCTGGAAAGCGCTGCCGAAGCTTCTCTCGCTCGGGTACGGCGAGTTTCTCCGTCGACATCACCAGGCCGTGTCTGCATCGGGTTTCGCGTACTCGCTGACCAGTGCCAAGCGAGTCGTGGCTCTCGACTGGGAATCCGAGGCGTTGCACCTGATTGACCTTCCCGAGATCACGGCGAACGATCACCGCCTCGTGAAGTGGGAGGGGAAGCTGGCACTCTTGTTCGTCTCCGACGATCTGAAGCACATGGAATTGTGGGCCTACTGTTCTAAGGTTTGGAACATGAAGATGCGAACAAGCTTGGAATTCTTGAACGCGAGGTTCTATCTCCACCCTCTCGCAATGCTCTGCAGCGACGTCGCTGTCCTCGCCGCTTCCGGTTACGACATGATTTTCCTCAAGTTCGACACTGGGTCTGATCAAACCGGTCGCCTTTTGAAGGTGAACCGCGGAGCTTACCGGATCGATGACTGCTTCAGGATTGAGTCCGACTACGTCCCTGTCAACATCTACAAGCCCACTGCTCTTGTCAACTCAGACCAGCCTCGTTCTTATTCTTCTTCTTGGACGCCATTGGCTGCTATTATTTATTATTGCTTTTTCTGGTTATTATCACATTTGGGTATGCTTTGTGCGTTTAACCATCTGTCTAGCAAAATCATGTTTTTATGGAGAATATAAATACACTTATTTCATTTAGTTTAATGTAATCCTTACTTCTTATTATTCTTATTGCTAATAAATAATCAGTCAGCCCATGTCTTAGTTTCTATGTTTTCCAGTAGAGTATGTTTGATAGATTTTTTTCATTACAATTAGAATTTGGCATTCCTAAGCAGGTATATTCAGTTTCACATCAATCCAAAAGTGGAGCTTCGCAAATTCCGTACAAATAACTGCAAAAAATCTTGTAAAACTTGGAGATCAAGTTACACGTATCTTGTATTTTTTTTTTTTTTTTTTTTTTTTTGCGGAAGACCCAATAGTTATATATGTGTCAGTAGTCGAAATCTGCTAAGGAAAACTAAAGAAGAAACCTTTTAACTAATTAGTGTTTATTTACTATTATATATACATATATATATGTTAGAAGCCAAAGTGGTGTTTTCTTTTTAATTTAGATCATTTCCCTTTAAAATATATTAATTTATGATAAATTTCATCTAATACTCATTTTTGTTCAATCTTATATCCATTTGTTTCTAGCAATTGCACCCTGATGTGATCCCACCCGCCAGAAACAAAGGCATTTCATTGACCCTATTCCCAATTCAAGAGTTCAAAACTTTAACAAAAAAAATTATGATTTAAGCCAAAATCAGTGGAAGAAATATAAAACTTGGTTTGGGCTGATCTACACTTTGGTAATAAAAATGGTCAGATTACCAATGGGAGAAGATAAAATAAAGCAAAATGTTCATGCCATAGTCAGACTAATGAAGACAGTGACTTTTGGTTTACCTTCATTATTACAGTTCCATTTAGTGGTTTTTATTGGGTAGAAGATAAAAAGTTGTTATCATTATGTGCTTTATTTAATTTTCGTGGGTTTTAATGAGTTTTAAGTCGGATTGTGTTTAATGGTTGTTCAGGGGTTTAAATGTGTGTCTTTTGGTTTTCCTAGCATGAAGGGTTGTTTCATGCTTATAAATACATTTTATTTTAATGAGAAAATGAATCCAGATTCGAAAAACGAAATATGAGAGTTTTCTCTTGAGTTCTTATATGAACTTATCAAGATTAATCTTGTGGCGTTCAAAACTCGACTCATCAGACGGTCTTTCGCAATCGTTCGTGGCGTCATTTATTTCATCATCGTTCCTAACTCGTAGAACGATCCGCCCTGTGCTATATAGGATTTTGGATCTTAGAGCAAGTCGATCAAGGTTCTTATCATTTGGTATCAGAGCTGTGCTCTACGTTTAGGTCTGCTTATCCTTTTAATTTTTAATTTTTTTTTTTTTGGATTCAGTTCACCATCTAAATCGTGTTTTGTTCTTTATAAAAAAACGTAAAAAAAAAACATATGTGAAATTCTGTTGGCCGCTCAACCAATTGTCACACACAGAAAGGTATGACAATGTGTGTAACAATCAACGAGCAAGTTATAGATGAAATAAAACAGCGATGAAAAGTAAATAGGAAAGCAATAAACGACGCACACAATTGTTTACCCAGTTCGGAGCAACGTCTCCTACATCTGGGGGGCTCTTAACCCAGTGGAAAAGAATTCACTAATGATAGTCAATAGTACAACAATGGCCTTACATGAATCTCGACATCAACGCCACTTTGGCTAACACTATACGTGAAAACTAAATCAAGGACTCCCCCTGACTTTGAGACCCCTCTCAATTCCACTCTTCAAACACTCACCGGATGTTTGGCCACTTCAATGAACAAATCGCGAGAACTTCAATCGCGCAACCACAAACCGATACTTCTCTAAACTTATAGTATATAAATGAGTGTTTAGAGAATTACAACCATATAGATGTGAACAGTGGCGTTTTTCATCCCTGCCAATGGAGAGCTACTCGGCTTATATAGCACTCCTTCAAAGTGGAAGTTTTACCTAGGGTTTCCTTACCTTTTAATAAAACCTTTCTAGAATAGAAGACTGTCACAGACATTTGTTGTGACAATAAACGCGACATTATGAGATTTATTACGAAATCTGTCAAAAATTCTTCCTTGTAAACTTCCCAAAATATCCAACTGTAGCAGACGATTGTTACACCAATGCGTGACATTATGAAGAAATCTGTCAAAAAGGAAACTTCCCAAATAACATAAGATCCGAAATTAATCCTTTAATCACCAAATAAGTCAACATATAGAACTTCCCAAAATGAGCATGCAGAATATATTCTTTGCCCAAAAATAAGCCAACACAATAAATTACAATGACTGTCATTGTAATAACAAGATGGATTTTGATGAGTTTTGTAGTGTGGCAAAGAATATGATTTCAAAAGAAACAAAAAAAATTATGGAGAGATTGAGTCGAATTGAAGAAAAACAACAATCTAAAAGTGTATCTGAAAAGAAAAGGTTAGAAAAGCTCGATAAGAAATGGGATGTTATATAAATTTGACCATAATTTGTTACAATTTTATAAATTTCATAAAGTTTTATTTATATATATATATATATATATATATACATATTATGTTATAGTTTATAACACAAAGTTGTGCAGTTTAATTCTACGTAATACCACCGCTATGCTATTCTCGTGATACTAAAAAATTCTAACCCAGCTTAGAAGAAGAAAAAAAGTTAATAAAACATCTTATGTGGCGATTGAAAATTGCTAAAACCAATTAAAACCTTGCATAAGTATCAGTTTCCTTATCAGATTCGTCGACTCTACATCAAAGCGGCGAGTCTCCAACTCGTTGTATATGATCTTTGCATTACATTAGCTATCGTGAACTACTACAATTTTGCCTAATAAGACCAAAATTTGGACAGCTATTACTCAAAATCATTGTCGAAACTATTTTGGACAACTATTGCTCAAAATCATTGTCGAAACTCTCTTGTTATGGCGCGCAATACCCTCACAAAAGAGTGGAGCACATTTGTATGACCAATTTCAAGTCCGTTGTGAAACTTTGAGTTTTTTATTTGGACGATAGGATCTCTTTTATTACCGTGCATATGATAAACACTACCATCGGACCTTCGTAACATGACGAGAATTCTTTTAAAAAAATGAGGAAACGAATGTATTATTATAATGTTTGACCACAATAGTACTATATCTTCTGATTTTATTTTCAATTGTTATCTTAGGAAAAATACATCATGTTAGGTTTTCTCTACGACATTATTACTAATATCTTAAAAAGACACGTGGGGGGCTTATATTAGAAAAATAATTAAAATATTTTTTTAATTAAACAATTGAAGTACAAAAAACTATATAAATTTATATATTCAGAAATCAAACAATGTCATGTCTTCTTCTGCATAATATCAAAGAGCACAAATACAATCACCTTACTTTGTCGGATACTTTTTTTTATTTGAATTAAGACTAGCTTGAATTTTGAAGTATTTTAATTTCAAACATGTTTTTCTTCTTTCAAAATTCCACTATTTCGAAAATATTTTGTGCAAAAGTTATTGAATATAACAAATATCACTTATTTTGTTACTTCTAAGTTGGCTCATTGAGTTTCTTCAAGAAAAAAATTATTGAGAGTAATTTAGTAGTAGGCACTTTTTGTTTCTTGTGGAGATCAAACTCACGATCTTATATGCTGTGATATTACAACTAATTTATCTTGGACACCATATTTTTTGTACTTAGTTAAAAATGCATTTATGAGAAAGCTTTTAAACAAATACGTATTTTGTTTTTTTTTTCTTATAGAACATATTATAAGGTTCACGGTACAACTTCGCAAAATTCCGTAATAATAAATGCTAAAAAACTTGTAGACCACTCAACTTGGAGATCAAGCCGCATGTGCTTTGTATTTTATTTAATTTTTTTATGCATAAACACATAATTTCGTTTAATTATATTCTTATTAATTTATTTTCAGCTTGGAGATCAGGTCATCCCTCATTTTATTTTTGCGGAAGAGACCCGATAGTTATGTACGTGTCAGGAGTCGAAATGTGCTTAATGAAAGTTAAAGAAGAAACCTTTCAACTAAGGTCGTGTTTCTCTTTTTAACTTATAACTTTCCTTTATGAACATATTAATTTATGATAAGTTTAAGAAAAATTGGCGAAATGGCTTTAGTTTGCAAATGTTATTTGGTATTATTTAACGTCTCGTAAAATTTTTGTAAATGTTTAAAACGCTTACGTGTCACATTAATTTATGAAGTTAAGTTAATGTTATACCCTTAAATTTTTAGAATTAATTCTGTTTTAAATTTCACCGAAATTTGAAGAATATACATTAATTATTTTAAAATTCAGCGGTTTAATTAATTTAAAATAAGTTCTTACAATTTTAGATAGTTATTTGACTCATTAATTTCAAGATAATCAATTGATTTCATTCCTTGTTTAGCCGGTTTTAATTTTTTTTTTTTTTGGAAATATATTACTCTCTACCGGATTCAATTCATTTTATCATTTTATTGCCGAAATCAATAATCTTTCTATTCTTATATCCATTTATTTTCTTGAAACAATTTCATTTCTCCCGAATTTATTTATTTATGGTTGATCGAATTCTTTCAAATCCTTCATTTAACATTGTCCAGTATTTGCTCGTTAATTGATATTCAATTTACACCGATATTAATTTTTTCTATAAGTATTTTAGGTAAGTTGATATTCACGTTACACCGAAATGGAATTGTTCCTATAATTATTGGAAGAAACTACAAAAATAAAAAAGTTAATATATTTAATATTCATTAATTATTCTTATATTAATTAATAATCTTTAGTTTATTTCGATTTTCAGTTCTGCAAATTATTTTCAGTCGGCCATAATTTGTGTTTAAATTCTATTTCCAATTCTAGAAGTTATTTAAGCCAACCATAATTTTATCTTCTTTATATTCGAGTTTTACGACGTAAATTGAGTTGTGTTTTAAACCGTTAATTAGTTTTTACAACGTAAATTGAAGTTTTTCATCGTTAATTGTATATTAATTAACAAAACACAATTTTTGTTAAGTTTACTAGATGAAAGAAATCAAAATTTCATACATGAATTTGAAATCAAAATCAAAACACTAAAAAAAAGAAGCAAAAATGAACGAAAGTCGTGTTCATGAAAGGCTAACATCCCTCTCCGCTATAAAAGATTCACATCATTATTCTTATTCTGCTTCATCATAGCTGACGTGTTCCTGTAGTTCAAGAACATTAATAAAAAATAAGAGATGAATAAACCGATTCTAAAAAAAGACCTGTTAATTGCCAACTTAATTACATCATTGGATTCCACAAAAATTTATTGGTGATGATTGGTCGATGGATTTTGGTTTCAAAGAGAATTTATTTTAAATTGCGATTGTTTGCATGCGTTGGAAGTTTCTCTCTCTTGAAATCCGAAATTATATATAAGTTAATATTGTGTGTTTATTAGTCCGTAATTTACGTTGGAAACTAATTGTTTTCTAATCAAATTAGTCATTAAGGGGGAACTCAAATTTGGGACAATTTGGTTACGAAATTCTGTTAATTAAAGTGGTGAATATTTACAAAAATTTTATAAAACTTTGGACAAAATCAAATTACTAAACCTATATAGGGCTATTATACTCATATGTAGTGACTGAAAATTTATATTTCTTTCAAATCTTGCATGAGTATCAATTTTTGTACGAAATCCGTTAAGTTTAGATCAAATAGGCGAGTCTCAAACTTTTGTAGATGGACAAATTGTGATTAAGAACACGTTGGACAAATCTAGCGTCCAACCCCTCTTGTTATGGTGTGCATTACCCTCACCAGACAAGGAGCGCATTGTATGACCAACTTCAAATTGTACAGCTTTGTAGTTTTCTTTTAGTTGGACAATAAATTATTTTATTTTCGTGCGTACTATTCGTTATATCTCGTTGGAACGAGAAACACTATCGTGGGACCTTCTTCACATGATGAGATTGTTCACGTGGGAATCACACCAAACCAGTCACAACTAGATGATAAATTAGAATAAGATGATTTTATTTATTTGAGGGTCTCTTCTTTCGTAAAATATAAGAAACGCGATCGAACCGAAAATTAAGTAAGAAACATGTCGGGGAAAATGTAATTGAATTGATCAAATTGATATTGAGAGGATTACAAAAAAAAAACTTATGATTGCTAGAAATTGCATGCTTAAAAAAATAACGTGCTCTTCTCTTGGTCATCGAATATTTATGTACTTGTAATTTCAACTGAATTTTCTTAGTCTTCGCCGTTGCAGTCCATTATTACATTTTCTAGGGTCTAGTTCTGCTGCAGGTGGTCACGTCACTAATTGTAATGAGGTCGTCTATTTTATAAGTATCGAGTTGTTATTTCGGAGATCAATTTACTCCGAATTCATTTTCTTCTCCGAGCTCGTCTTTTGGATCTTGTTCCTGCAAGTTATATCATAATAGACAACATGTTTGGACCTAGCGGGTTTGTTAGAATTGAGTGCAATATGCAAAAGTTCAAGAGATAAAGTCTGGCATCAACAATTTATAAAATCAGAAAATGACGCATCATAATGTTTGACCATAGCCGTCCGTATTCTTATTAAATTAAAAAAAATTCTTCTTAATTAGAAATTAAAGTAAACAAATAACGATTTTATATATAAAAAAAAAAAAAATTGATGTCATGTCTTCTTCTTCTGCATCCCCTTGAAGAGCACAACTTCACTCACCGATGGAAATACTAGTTTGTAGTTTAAATGTAGCAGGTTAAAATATATGTGCACTATGGCTTAATCAACGCATAATAAATTGACTCAAGCAAAATAAAATAAAGGGTTTTAAATAACTAAGAAATTATTATTTATTATTAATAATATAATTTATGTCGAATTTAAATTTTAAGAGGAGTTTGAATTTTGAAGTAACATATCATTTTCTCTTTCAAAATTTCACATGTTTCATTAAACAAAATATATTGTATACTATATAACATTATCCTTACGTAAACATTGCCAACTCTCATGTAGATTTATGGTGGGCATAGGGTACATATAGAAGAAAAACTTTGGTTCCTCCAAATGCCCGAAGAAATTTTTTATTTTGTGCACCATAGAAATTGATAGAGTGCTTTCCAACAAGTGATAAAAGCGGTATAATGTCATACGAATAAGGTATTGTTGGTTGGCCTGAAATTTTGAAAATTATTTAAACACATTTTTTCTATTTCTATTATAATCTCTTTAAAAATAAAATCCACAATTCCCATTCTTTTTAACATAATTTTACTGGTATTTTTAATTTTATTGTAATTTTTTCACAGCTCTAATCACTTATATTTTTATTTCTATTTAAATTTTACTTACATTTTTATTGTAATTTTTTAATGCATTAATAAAGATGCAATTTAGTTTAATGTTAGTACCATTTATTAAAAGTTTAACATTTTAATCCATATCAGAATTCATTTGTTTAGCACAAAAATAAATGAAAATAGTATTTCGGTTAATTCTTACCGAAATATCATTTTTCAATGGCTCAAAAACGCACTCGTATGTTTTATGGAAGTACCATCAGAGGCGGCTCAAGTAAAAAAAGATTTTTTGTATAATTAGAAAAAAGTCATAAATTTAGTGGTAATACTATATGAATTTCAATTAAAAAGTCATGAGTTCGAATCTCAATCAAAATAAAATAATTAATTTTTTTTTCAAAACTGAGACTTACTTTAGTTGGAGGGGTTGGGCCGCCACCCCTCTCGCCCCTTGGGCCGGATATGAGTACCGCTTCCATGAACCAACATACATAATGCAGACATTTGAAAGCGGTAATTCCGCGTTTTTTACCATTGTCCAAATGGATGTAAATCCAGTCTTATACATTGCATAAAGAAATCATATGTAAAATCATTTATTTTAGTTTCAATATTTTATTACGAATTTTTTAATTATGATAAAGTTAGAAAAAAAGTCACATGTGCATATATTTAAATTTTTTTTTGTTATAAAGTTTCTCAACATACTTTTAGTAAAAAGTTCCAATCAAAATATTGTTTCGGTTTAGATTTTTTTATATAAGTATAGTGGAAAACAATAATAGTTTCTCTTACTAATATATCTGTTTTCCTGAAATTATAATTAAAGAGCGATTTTTTTTATATAATAACCGCAATTTTTAATAATTGATATATTTAGTTTAAATTAGTGAAGTATTCAAAACACATAATAACAATAAACTTTCAATATTTATTTTCTTATTTTAGCATTAATTATTTGGAATATAATATATTAGTTATAAAAAATGTAAATTTTAGTTTTTACATGAAATTTTATTTTTATTAATATTGCTAATCAATTAGTTGACATAGACTATTTTGAAATTTGTTCCCTTCTTCTTTTTTTATATAAAAAGCTAGAAGTTTCATAACTCGTATCTAATCAGTAGTTTTGTAATAAATTTACATTAGAAGTTACTTTTGTTATAAACACGAGAACAGAAAAGAAAAGAAAAGAAAATAGAGGCGTCTTTATCCATATATTTATCTTCTCCTCCACTCACGCCAAGCAGAAGCCAGGAAGAAAACGCAAATCCCCGTCAGCGACTGAGAATGTCTCTCACAGCCACAGTATCGTCGTCGTTACAGTCCCTGAAGCTCTCGTCCTCGGCGGGATTCCTCCATGGCTCGATCCCTCTGTCTCAGCTCTGCAAGCCGTCGAGCCTCAGCCTCTCGGTCCCTTCTGCCGGCGGCGGTGGACTGGAGGTGCGTGCGATGAAGACGATGCAGGGGCGCGTGGTGTGTTCGGCGAGTGACAAGACGGTGGCGGTGCAGGTGGTGCGTCTGGCTCCGCACCCGAAGTACAAGCGGCGCGTGAGGAAGATGAAGAAGTACCAAGCCCACGACCCAGAGAATCAGTTCCAGGTCGGCGATATGGTCCAGCTCGAGAAGATTCGTCCCATCAGCAAGACCAAGACCTTCCTCGCCGTCGCTCTTCCCTCCAGGAACCAACGCCCTGTCGCCGACGCCGACCTCGGGATTCCCTTGGAGTCTCAGCAGCCCAGTTAGACTCTGACGCCGCAGATTCGTTCGAATTTCTTTCTCTCTCCTTTTCTTTTGCTTTCGATTTTGAGTACATTTCAGTGGTGTTATTATGTAGCTTTCTGTTGGATATATGCTCGATTTCTCTCAATTCAATTTTCTTCTTTTGTTTGTCTCCCGTTCGTGCTTAAATTGAAAGGATTTCTGCGTTCTAATGAACTGGAAAGATGAAAGATTTTTTTTATTGGTTTTCTACTAACTTTAGCTACGAGAATTTTCAAATTTTTTAGGTGAGTATACTCTGGTCATCAAGTTTTGAATTTTCAGCGCAGTCTAGTACTTTCATATCGGTTTTGGATCTCTCGTTGTGCAACAGACTAGAAATATGACGGTTTTGACATTTCAGGTTGCCTCTTTTATCTTCGTTTTATGATGAGATTAGTAGGATTGTGAACCAAGTGTATCATAAAAAGACTATTAAGTCGTATAATTTAGATGATGAGGTTTTCAGCACATTGCGATAATGGTCATTGTGTTCTAATTAAAAGAACAAAAAAAGTTACCATTTTCATTGTATTGAAACTTGAGAGAAGAAAGGAGGGTGAAGAATAGACAAAGCCCAATGTGTTATATTTTGCTTAAACCACACTTAGAGAGAAACAATGCAGTTAAAGCTAATTAGATGAGGCTTTACAAGTCGATTAGCCTACCTAACTAGTTGAAACTTTTTTTTTATAAGAATACCTCATCAAATAATTATGTGTGTGTGTTTTTTTTTTCCTTTTGTTTTCGGTAATTTGTTGTAATAATTTAGGGTGTCAACCCTCCTCGCAGTGCAAGCTAGTCTTAATATTCTTGAGAGTACACGAAATGAGAGTGTTAACGGAGTCGATAGAGTCCATGGTTAGTTTAGCTGTTGGGGAAGGGTTGGTTAGAATCTGAAAGGCGACGGTGAGAAGCGAGCCTCCCTCGGAGGCCTTGTCCTCTGGCGGCCTTGAGGTGATGACGAGAGGCCTGGACTCGGCTCCGTCGGAGATGATCGAGAATCCGGAGGCAAGCACGGCGAGGCTGCTCGAGTCGCACCCGCTCATCACCGACTGCATCCCCGCCATCTCCACCGGAGCGTACACCACCGTCGACTCGTACGCGTTCGTGCAGCAATCTTGCACTATCCACATCCTCTTCTCCTCCGACTTCATCGTCTGTACAAACACCACAATAACATCATCATCATCGGTTGAGTCAAAGGCTGCGACGAGAGAAACTCACTTGGATCGAGACCGCATTCCCGCGATCTTGCCCTTTCGCCAAGTTTGCTATGCACTCCACGGAGCCGCCGCTCGAGATTATATCCCACTGAAAGAAAGTTTGTTCATTCATTTGTTGTTACCGATATGTTTTGGGAGAGGAGGCGAACCTCGGTGCGGCGAGCGTCGTCTCGGAGGAAGTCGAAGAGGGTGTGGGGAGGGACAGGGAGCCAGAGGGAGGAGACGGCGCAGAGGATGAGTCCGAGAGGCTCTCCCGGGTCGTTCAGGTTTTTCCGAGAAGCGATTCGTATGTCGTCCCCTGCCTTTCCCGCCACCTTCGTCCACGTGTTGTAGCTCGAAGCCGCCACCGACCGGCAGAAACTCCCTGTCATTCTCTGTGCCAGCTTCAGTATGCTTTTTCTCCCAGCTAGTGTTGCCACTCCTTTACATTTTTTAACCACACCCACATAAATTATGATCCTGAGCTTTATGTAGAGAAACTTCACATTGTAGAGAACTCACTAATTTACAAATATCCAAAATTAAACTTTTTGACCCATTTTCAAACCTTCATCGGAAATGACCATTTCTCCGATTTTATTTTTTAATCGAGTAAAATGTCCATTTGCAGATATTTGTTTATAGTATAAAGGGTCTAATTCTGATTATTTCACAATATGAAGATGATCCATATTAGTGTTAAATGGTTATTTTGTGTGTTACCTGTGGAGTCCTTGGTGGGGACATTGGTTGCCATGAAGAAGACGAGCCTTTCGCATTGAAGCTGCAGCGTCGCGATCCAATGCTTTGCTCCGAAGGCCAAACCGCTGTTGACGATGCTGCGGTACATCGAGTGGACCGTACTTTTCTGGCATTCCAAATGCTCCACCCACGTCACCTACAAATAAGCCCTTCTAGTTGTTGAGAACAAGGCGACGCACAAAGAGACATCCGTGAGGGTTACCTTGCAATGGCCGTTGGAGTTGTCGTGGATGATGCAGCCGGAGGGGCGCTTTCGGCATTTCACGAGGGAGGCGTCGATGTTCTCTTCCACTTTGTCGATGGAGACGTCGACAATGGCCCAGCGGTCGGCGCTCAATTGCTTGCAGTGCCTGACGAAGTAGACCTCTCTCGTCGCCACCATCGGACTCAGCATTTGCAGCTCTGCAAACATCTGTACCAACCAGTTATCATCTTATCTCCAAGTCATATATGCTCTTTCTACTTCGGACTACTTACCAACTGAACGCACCCATTTTTACTATCGCCGTCGCCACTGGAAATTATGTCCACCGTCGCTGCCTTCGAGATCATGCACGGAAACATGTCTTTCCACTGATTCTACAAAATCATAACCGAAAATAAATATATTATCGTCGAACATTCTGTACCATGGTTCTCCGACTATCTTTCAGTCGGAGTATTTATTCCCTGACAACAAATATCATTGAAAAATAAGCTACAAATAATTACAAAATGTCATAAAAAAACAAAAAAAAACAAAACTGTTACGACAATATTACTAAATAATGAGAAAACACTACCGAAGCTGTGACTCACCACATCCATGAAGCTTTGAACGAGCTTAGGAAGGTCCACAAAAACGATGCCGACTTCTCTGGAGGCCTCGATGGACCTCTTATGGGCACTGAAACCGCAGCTTTCGACGTTGAACTCTTTGGTGTACTCGTCGTAGTTGAGGATTTCGCGCCCAGTCTCGACACTGCGGATCCAGAGGGGATCGCTGGCCGTGGCCATTTTCACAAGCTCGTCCATGGACTGCTTCACTATCTCCGTGATCCGCGACTTTTCGAGGCTGAAGATTCCGGTGTAGAAGTCGAGAGAGCTTCTGTGCTGGTCCTGGTCCGTCCCCGCTGAGCATGAAGGCGAGGCTGTCCCACCCGGGTTTCTCCTTATCATGGCCGTTCTCAGTTTCTCCACCTGTAAAAGTTTTACATTCATGCCACACTACCCAATCAGTTATTTTACGCGTATAACTAATCATCGACATTTCTTTATCATTCACTATCTGAGTTATTCATATATGGTTAAGTATATCTCTTACGTTTTTAAGAATATTTTTTAAAGTATTCCCAGACTACCATAGTTGATATCTTTTAAACAAAATCAAAACTACAAATAAGGGACTATTTCTATTGGCATTATTGAATACATTTTTATTTATTTATTTATCATTCTACATGCAGTACAACTTTCAATATGCTACCTGTCATCGCATGCACTTAAATTCTATCGTAATGAGAACTGTAATATCTTTTCAGTTGAGACTCGGAAAGAAGATATAATTTCTGCAATGTATTATGCAAAGGCTATGGTACTAAAGTCTATGTCAATATAAATGCTTCTGACTCATTTATTTGTTGGTCGTTATGTATAAAGAACAGACGTAGAAATGGACGAAACGAATAAATGAAATTTAACTTGGCTTCATAAATATGGTACTACTAGTAGTACTATAGGCTGTAAGGAGGTTGATGATATAAAGATAGAAAATGACGGAAATGACCTCGGCTTTGAGCTTAGCGTTCTCAATGCGAAGCTGTTGCTCCTCGGTGGTCATGGAAGCGTCTCTGCTGACAGTGGCAGTGCCGCAGTTGGGGCAGCAAGATTTGTTCATCTGTTCTCTCAACGCTTTGCTCTCATCCCTCAGCTTGTCTATTTCCGATTTCAGCAGTGAGTTCTCGTGCCTCTCTTGTATTGCCTTGTTTGTGCATCAACAATACAAAACCCCATATCACTACGACGAAGATTCGGACGACAAGTAGCACCGAATTTTTTCACAATTTTAATAGCAGCGTGATGAAAATACTCATATTTATGACGACATTATCGTAGTATAACGATAAAATAATGAAAAGTATATTTAAAATATTCTGATATATTTGTCGACGTATACCTTTGATATTCCATTCGAATCGGATTCCATAATATAATATGATATTAATATTATATATATGTAATGTGTATGCATAAGCATGGGACGTTGACAATACCTTGATTTGGGTTCGGCGGTTTTGGAACCAAAATTTGACCTGTCTTGGAGCCAGGCCCAATTGCTTGCTAAGTTGTTGTCTTTGTTTCTCATCCGGATGAGGTGATTCTTTGAACAGCCTGCACATGATTTCCAATATTATTCTTTCTTTCATGCGTAAACCACTTAATTCATCATCTTTTATTTTATTTTATTTCATTTATATCACCGACACACCTCTCCACTGCTGCTGACAAAGCCTTGATGTAAATTGTAAACTAAACAAATCCCTTTTGGGGATTAAAATCAATGCTTTCTTTCACCAACCAAACCAAAAATAATATTTTTATCAGTACTTCTTATTCTCTCCCTCATCAGATAATAACTAAAGAGTCTATTTTTCGACTTAATATTCTTTTTTCTTTTTCTTTCAAACTAAGGTTAAAGCAAAGAACCACTCTCGTATAAGGGAGACTGAGAAGCTATAGCTAGTTGTGATAAGTACATAGTACGTACACATGAAAAAGCATGCTCTAAAAGCTGCCTTTTTTATTTTCTTTGGAACATGATGAATAAGTGTGTGTGTAGTAAAGCGATAGAGTGAGTGTGAGTGAGTGTGTATTTGCAACAACGACCGACCAAAAATTAGCATAAGCATGTGCATCCAAAATTATATCCACCCACCCAAAACACTCTAGTCTCTCTTCCTTCCTCTCTTTTCTTTCTTGTACAGAAAAAAAAAATTGAATTTTCATTGATCCATAAAGTACCCCATTATACATCTAACTACCCCACCACCACCTTATAATATATAATATCCGCTGCCTAATCCCTGTTAATAATATCGCCACGTAATTTACATATTATTTGACGAGAAACGGAAAAGTAAAAAAAGAGGCGTTAATTTATTAGGGCTCTCTTACGCTTCCATTTCTCGGATTTGGTCGGCCGTGTGGCGGTGGTATTTTTTCCTTTTCTTCTTCTTGTTCTTGTTGTCTCCGTCGCCGGTTTCTTCGTCTCCGTCGCCGTCGAACTCGTCGTCCGATCTCGACCTTGCCGGACCGGAATTCTCGCTGCTTATATCCACCGTGTCGTCTCTCCTTCCTCCGCCGCTTCCTTCTTCCCCTTCCTCAACTTCCATGTTCGTCGCCGCCGCCGCCGCCGCTCCTGCTTCTCGGAAAATCCCGGCCTGTATAAAAAGAGAGAATTATATTAACCAGTAATTTGTGACCAAACAGAATTAAAAAAAGAAAGTGAATGATAAAATTGCTTACGAGGCTGAGCGAGAGAGCCGGTGAAGCGAAGTAGTCTTTAGTACGAGACGATGGTGGATTGTTGTTCGACATGTCCACGCCCATGGCCAAGACCAGCCTGAGAAGTGTTTGTTTGTAGTTATTTGAATAAAGGAATGGAAAAAATGGGGTTTGGTTTTATTTATGGGCACAAGTAGAGAGAGAGAGAAAGGGAGATAGGGAAATATATGGGGTCTGGTTAATTAAAGAATATAAAACAAAATGAAGTCCCAAGAGTTTCTTTTGTCATTATAATGAAATGAATAGAAAAGGGAAAAAGAGCTTATTTTTATTTAACATCTTTGGAACGAGAAATAGAAAGAAAATGGAGGGAAGGCCGGTAGGGGTTGACTGTTAGATATTCTTTGAGAGTGGAAAGGTGAGACTCTCTCAACTAACTTTAAGCGGTTGAAATCTAATCTCCTTCAACGGTATTCTTTTAACCCTTGATTTCGATTTTCTTTTATCTATTGTCGGCTCACTATCATGACTTGGTTAGCTTCGGCGAGCAATTTTCGGAGCTCCAATTCTGCCGCACAAACATTTTATTATTAATTATATTTCTGTGCTGTTTTCTGTTTAGGTTTCATTACCATAATTACTGACTTAATTTCTTAGACAATGTTTGGAAAAACAAAACCCTATATATATTTAGAATATCGGTTATTACTGTCTATAAATTAGTTTTGATATATTTACTTTTCTCCCTATTTTATATAGTAATTTTAGCCCGAGTTTTAACACTAATCAATTCGATATAACATGCAAGCTTTAATCAAAACCAAACAGAAAAAAAAAAACAAAAAATTGACTCTATAGCCTTATAAAACGTTTTCATTTTGGATATACCCAAGGTTTCGTTAATAGATTGAAAATATCCAGACAAATTCGTTTACACATTGTAAATAGTCCAAAATACCCTTAATTCGTTTACATATTGAAAATATAAATTAAGGGTATTTTGGACTATATATAATATGTAAACGAATTTGTCTGGCTATTTTCAATCTATTAACGAAACGTTGGGTATATCCAAATTACACATAGTTTACAAGGCTATACATCAAAATTACCCAGAAAAAATTGGCTCTATAGCCTTATTAAACGTTTATGTTTTGGATATACCCAAGGTTTGGTTAATGGATTGAAAATAGCCAGGTAGATTCATTTACATCACATGATTATACCAATTTGCCCTTTTGCCGAATTTATTTTGGAATAATAGTTTTTAAAAAATTGAATTCGAATTTGGATTTGGATTTCGAATTTCTAATCACCATAATTAGTGGATTGACCATATTTTGATTCCTAAAATATTGTATCCAATTAAGTTTAAATATCCTAATTAGTTAGTTACCTATATTAAAGGAAACATTATCTTTTTTTCATATTAATTACCTAAAATTATTTACTCACTCATTTTGGCCGGCCAAAACTTAATATCAACCATCATAATCTCTGTTTTGATCTGAAAAAAACAATTCGAGAGCAATGAGATTGTTTGAAGAAGATGATTTTTTGTTGCAAGATTCTGGTACGACTTCTGTTAACAGTTTATTTTCGTTATATTTACACTGTATTTCTGTATTTTTTCTTTCTATTTACACGATCGAATTGAATTCGAATTTGGATTTGGATTTCGAATTTCCAATCACCATAATTGGTGGGTTGACCAAATTTTGATTCCCGAAATATTGTATCCAATTAAGTTTAAATACCCTAATTAGTTAGTTACCTATATTAAAGGAAACATTATCTTTTTTTCATATTAATTACCTAAAATTATTTACTCACTCATTTTGGCCGGCCAAAACTTAATATCAACCATCATAATCTCTGTTTTGATCGGAAAAAAACAATTCGAGAGCAATGAGATTGTTTGAAGAAGATGATTTTTTGTTGCAAGATTCTGGTACGACTTCTGTTAACAGTTTATTTTCGTTATATTTACACTGTATTTCTGTATTTTTTCTTTCTATTTACACGATCGAATTGAATTCGAATTTGGATTTGGATTTCGAATTTCGAATCACCATAATTAGTGGGTTGACCAAATTTTGATTCTCGAAATATTGTATCCAATTAAGTTTAAATATCCTAATTAGTTAGTTACCTATATTAAAGGAAACATTATCTTTTTTCATATTAATTACCTAAAATTATTCTCACTCATTTTGGCCGGCCAAAACTTAATATCAACCATCATAATTTCTGTTTTGATCGGAAAAAAACAATTCGAGAGCAATGAGATTGGTTGAAGAAGATGATTTTTTGTTGCAAACTTCTGGTACGACTTCTGTTAACTGTTTATTTTCGTTATATTTACATTGTATTTTTGTATTTTTTCTTTCTATTTACACGATCGTTGCAAGATTCTGGTATGACTTCTGTTAACAGTTTATTTTCGTTATATTTACACTGTTTTTCTGTATTTCTTCCTTCTTTTTACACGATTAATCTTGTTTTTTTTTCAGTCCATCTTTTTGAATGCCTCGAATCTCGGTTGATTTATTATTCTTTATTTTTTATTTAGTTATACTGGGTGGGAGGTTTGATTTGTGACGTTAATGACATTAATTTTCGGTTTTTTTATATTTTTTTTATAATTAATTGTAACTGGCGGGAAGTAATTATGAGGGTACATTTGTCTCTAAAATTTTGTAAACAAATTTAGCCGGTTATTTTCAACTTATTAACCAAACGTTGGGTATATCCAAAACAGCTATAGTTTACATGGGTATCCATCAAAATGACCCAAAAAAAATCGCAAAAACTAAAAAGACATGAATACAACCGGATTTTTCTCGTGCTTTAATCTAAAACAGATCTCCACGCATGTTGAGGTTAACGAGAGGAGCTCGGTATTAAGATTGTCGCGTTTACAGTCTCACACTCATAACTCTTAATATAATAACTTCACCAATCACTCAACACAATTGTTCTTTTTACAAGCTTCACACAAAAGAAACACGATCGAGAAAATAGCTCAAGAACAAACTCAAAGAAAAACAAATGTTGAAAGAGAAAAAAATAGTTTCAGAGATTTTACCAGAGGCAAATGATTAGGTCGAATGAGTTTCGGCTACGGTTGCAACTTTTATGTGAGGCAAGATTTCAAACCCTTCTCGTTTCCATTGAGCCTGTACTTGGGATTCGACAAATCAGATTGTTGGGTTTCCAAATCTAACAATTTCCACCTGAATCTCAGTAACCTCCACTTTAATCGCATCGCAGCCTTTCACATATATATACACCGACTTCTTCAATCAGTTCATCGCTCTGTACCTTAAATAATTACATAATAAACAAAAAAATTAAGCATTGTTTAAACTTGACATTTCTAACCACTTTAGTCCCATATCGGCAGGATTGTTTTCAATATCAATCTTAAGCAATTTAACAACATTAGAAACAATAAAATCTCCAATATAATGATACCTGACATTCACATGTATTGGACGCTCATCAGCTTTTACTCAAATGTATTGATTTTGGCAAACCTATAATCCATATTATACAATTTTTTAAAGCAATAATAATAAGAAAGAATTAACAAACTTCAATGGACCTGATTCAAATATTTACCTAAAATCATCAACCCACTAAATAATAAATCCTCTTTATTATCAATATTTTCCTCAAACTTCAAACATTATTACTCTCCTTAACCTTCACACATATTAAGTATATACGGTCAATAGAATCATTTCACCGAGTAGTCGTTTGGAGTTTATGAGATGTGATTCGAAGTTTGTTTTCACAAATGATATACGCCTGAAATCGTTGTTTACTCATTACAATATTGTCAGAAACAATATATGATATGCTTGAATTTATATTTACTAGGAATTTTTTTGTATGTTTGGTATAATAAAAAAATTATGAAACTTATATGGTAAAATTATCAATAAAGTGAGTAACGAATCATTTATTAACCTGTTATGTGTTTGAAGGTTTATGTTTAATTAATTTTAACTCAAGAACCAGTACAACAATAAATAGAAAATAGTATAAACCTGTATAAAGAAAGTTTCATAATTTTTTTTAAAATATATTCGCAATATAAATATTTAATAGACTATTTATCCAAAGTGATGATCTCTGAATTATGAAACATGTAAAACTAGATATCCGAAGTTCTTCTAAATATCATATAAATATATTAAATAGATAAGTGCGCTTAAGATTTGTAAAAACAAACTATTGAACCTCTTGATTCATGAAGTCAGTAAGTATAAATTGCATTATGTTTAGCTCATCTTGAAAACAGATAAAATTTGCATACTTTAATCATTCTCGTTTGAACTTTGTTAAGAGTAAGACAAATCAGTCAAGTAACTATACTATGGAGATCTTATGAAAAACCTTATGAAGATATTATGGAATTTATAAACAACATTGTAAAAATGAAATGGGGGTGGGAATTGATGTAGGATTAAGAATATTTTAACGCTTTTCGTAAACGGCAGAATATAGAGGTCTTTAGAACAAGTAAAATAATTTTACTACCTAGATAAATTGCATGAATATGTAATCTCTAAAATAAAACTTTGGCGAGTATTTACTCGATACGAACCTTTCTTGAAGCGCTCGTCTCCCATCGATGTTTTATTTTCCTTCGTATCTCCTTGAATCCAAGCAAGTATGATAATTTCTACTAGAGTCATTCGAGTTTGTTTGGATTTAGTGTGTGGATATTATTATACACAATGAATCAAGAACCAGTCTTAAAGCCAATGATCTAATACAGTCCCTGGGTATAATATGGACCTAGGTGCCAAAACGAGAGAGAGAGAGAGAGAGAGAGAGAGAGAGAGAGAGAGAGAGAGAGAGAGAGAGAGAGAGAGAGAGAGAGAGAGAGAGAGAGAGAGAGAGATGGTCGACCAACTAGAGAAGGAGAGCCGAATTTGTGTGTCCTCGCATTTATATTGTGAAGTGGTATTTATAAGATAAATTAAACCGATGCAAAATAGGTAATTACCTCTTTTCTATAATTGCATAATATCTCATATTCATGCGCGTAATATTTATTTTTTAATCCTATCAAATCAATACGAAGATTAAATATTTCCTTAATTCAATGTGGTCGTCCTCCACTTGATAAGCACGTTTTATACGTGATTATTAGATGATCCTAAACTAAGAATCGTTGTTTATCCTCAAGTATTTTGATATTTTTTGTAGTTTGTGTGAAGTTTTTTCAGGACATTCAGATCCAAAAAGATCTATGAGATGCAAAGAAGTGAAAATAAACATTATAGATGCAAATGAGGAAGAGAAATAGATCATCTTAGGACAAAGGGAGATTGCAAGGATTCTGAAACACTTTACAGATCTCGATTCTGATACTCAGAGCTCAAGATATGTGATAAAAGGTGAAGCAGCGCGCAGACCGCCAGAGTACCCATCGCGACGCGAAGGAAGCCATCGCGACGCGATGAAACTCAACGCGACGCGATAGGGCTCTGAAAATAACTTAATTTGACATGTTCACTTCGATTTTAAACCGTTGGATCAGTTTTTGAAGGCCAGATCTGTGAGAATTCGGGCAGCTCGTCTATATAACCTAGTAGCAGCATCTTGGAAGTCATTCTTGATTTGTTTTAACTTTTAGAGAGAGGAAACTTTACGTAGGAACAGAAGGTAAACGGAGAATAAGACAGAGACGTTTGGGAGGTTGCGACAGCCAATCTAGTTTTTCTTTCTCTTCTCCTTCTGAATCTCTATTGCCATGGATTATTTTTTTTGTTGTATTTCTAGTTTTTCCACCATCAACATGAACTAATCCCTTAGAGGATGATGGTGGATTTTTTTTTGATAATTGACATGGATTTATTCTAGTTTCTTTAAAGTTTGATTTGATTCTTTGGTGGTGTTTATTCTATTTTTATTCTTAATGCTTGTATATGCTTGATTTTAGGATTAGTTATTCTCTCTAGCGATGTTTAATTAATCATGCGAGTAAAATAGAGTACCGTAGTACATTTTGTGAAGTGTAGAGATAGCCACAGCTGCTAGGGAGTCGTGTGAGTGTTCCAAAACATAAAGTAAGTTAAGTTCAATGCCTTGAGACCGAGAGGTGAAATAAGTTTTTGGTCTTAGGTCGTTAATGTCACTCTAGCGAGGGTTAGCGATAGAATCCACGTGTACACGATTAACATGGCTATAGGATTGATCATTCTTTGTTTCTCTAGAAATCCCGACAATAGGATAGAAAAGTGAAACCACACTCTTGTTCCACCTCATTCACATTTAAATCGATTTTAGTCTAAGTTGTTTAGCAAGTTAAAAATCACAACATTCACTTTCATTATCTCTTAATTTAAATTGCGATATTGTTAGATTTTCATTTGATATAAATTTTCGTGGGAACGAACCGTATTTACACTTTATATTACTTGAGCGACACGTGAACTTGCGCGCGTTTTTCGCAACACTACTCAATCGTTTAAAGTGCAATAACTACTTAAAATATTGAGAAGTTTATCTGGAAAAAGACCATAACAAGGTATTGGATTCCCTTCACAATTATTTCTAACCACAAAACACCATTTGATAATGGAAAACTTCCGTCATTTTTGTGAAAAGTATGGAATTAACAACGAGTTTTCTACTTTAAATTACCCAAAATTGAACAGAATAGTCAATGCAAAAAACAAAACCTATATACATAATATTAAAACAAAGCTAGACAATCACAAAACAAAATGGGTGTAATTTCTATCAGAAATCTTTTGGTCAGATCGTACCACAAGGAACTCCACGATTAAGGAAATGCCTTCTAAAGCTTACAATTTTTATTTTTTTTAAGAATTTATTATCCGATTTGTTTTTATTAATTAATTGAAAGTTATTATTATTAATTAAAATTATTATTAAATTTAATAATATTGAAATCTACTAATTAAATTCAAATAAAACATAAACTAAATATATATAAAGTCGATGTAATAACACAATCGAAAGTCGAAAGTCGATAATAAGCGAATGTTGATAACAACATAAGCGAAATTCGGTAAGTTAATAAACGTAAAATGATAAGTCTAAAACATAGAAGAAACTAAAATCATCGTCCTCGACCTCGTCCTCTGCGTCTTCCGGTGAGTCCGTTGGGTGGCTTGTCTGTCTCGATGTTGGTGGGAGGCGAAGGCTGATCCGGTGTCTGTTGTGAACCTGAAACGCCCGTCGAGGTTCCGAACTGGGACATGTACTGGCCTAAAGTCGCTTGAAACATGTCATCAACATTGATGCTCGGGTTCTTGGTCAATCCAACGGTCATTGCCAAACACAGCTCCTTAGAGAGTCGCCAACTTCTCTTCCATGTCAAAGGACGACTTTGAACTCACGTTCTAATGTCGCTTCTAACGCCCCAATTCTATACTTAGTGGAATTTCGGTGGGGGAATGATGGAGCCAAAAAATTAGGGAATTAAAAGTGACAAGTCGTTTCTAGTGCCCCAATATACTAAAAATATTGGTGAGGGATAAGCGAGCCAATAATTTTGGGCTTTAGAAGCGACTAGTCGCTTCTAATATGTCGACTCAGACCATTAGAAGCGACTAGTTGCTTCTAAAAGTCAAAAAATTTAATTTTTGGGAAAATTCGGGATGTTTATGTTAGAAACGACTAGTCACTTCTTAATCTAAAATTGTTGGAATAGATCTAGAGTTAAGAAAAATTATCATTAATAATATTAATGACGAAATATAAAATTTCTTTACAAATAAAACAATTTTACTAACTTTGGTAAAGTGCATGAACATGTATCAATTAAAAACATTATTTAAAGTGCATGAATACTAACCTTTCTTGTACCTTTAATTTAGAGGAGTTTTAAGAAAGGTTGATCTTCTCATACTCGTTACCTTCACACCTAAACGTGAACTCGAGAAACCTAAGGTTTCTATTACATGAGTCTTTAGAGATTTAGAAAGATTTGTGTGTGGGCATAATTAAACATAATAACTCAAGAACAAGTATATGAGCTAAAGAGCTAATTTAGCCTAAGTCTAATGAAGACTTAGATACCAAAATAAAAAGGGATTTTCTAGAGAGAGGGGGGGGGGGGGGGGGGGGGAGGGTCGGCAAAGAGAGAGAGCACAAGATCAAGAATGCTTATTTTCACATCTCTATGTGAGGCTCTATTTATAGGAGAAGAAAAATCAAGAAAGGGTAAGGAGCTAATTTTTTGGAATTACCTTTTCAATTGTGTATTCATGACACAATATTTGATTTTCTATCATCTTTCTCCTTGTACATGGCCGGCCAGCATTGAGCGTAAGGGAAATAAATTTGTTTCCTCACTTACCATATTTATTTCCTTCTTAAGGAAATTCATTTCCTCTTTTCGTTTTGGGTAAATATCTTTATAATTAAAGGCAAATAATTTTCTCCTCTTTGATGCATATTGGCCGAACTCTAGACTAGGGAAGGGCATCTAGATGCTTCCTTATTTCTTTTAAGACAATTCTTAAAATACCCATTGCAGAAGTAATATTGCACAAATAATGAAATTAATTTCATAATGCCTTGAACGACTTTTCAGCTTTAGAAAATAATTTATATTTTCATCATATGAAAATATTCAAAATCTTATTCTGACATTCAAACCATTTTATGTACATGTGGACAAATATACCCTTTAGACATTTTCCGAGAAAAAGTATAGTTCAACACTTAAACTTATTTTGACTTAACTTCTCATCTAACAATCCTACTCTAACGACCTGTAATAGTAACCTTATGGATCCAAATGAACAAAGTTTGAGCTTATATACTCGGACTCAAAAGTTCACAAACCTTTTTCGAGTATTAGTTTAATGTCAACTGACTCCACTAAAGAGTTGACACTGAGAATCTCTCGGTTCAAAAGAATTTATTTTCTATTTAAATTAAACTTAAATATATTGAGTGGATCCATTGAATGTTATCTATGATTACCGTTCATGAATATCATCAACTAGATGAGATTTATAAAATTACCATTTTACCCTTCTAGTTGTTATTTCCTTAACTCCTTTGTTACTTGTGAATAAGTTATAAACAATGTCTTGACGAGGAGCTAACAAGTCACATTGTTTCATCCAAATAAAGTCGCTACTTAATTTTGGATACCGCGCGGTTCATTTATTCACAATTCAAATAATAAAGCATGAGGTGATATGCATTGCATTTCAGCAATCTTGTACATGAATTCCATATATATGAGAACTTCACAAAGCTGGTTCATAATATCTTGATAATTTAATATATCACCAATTGGTCTAGTCTAGATCACTTAGTGGACCTAGAATTTGACTTTCGCAAATGAGAATATTGAAGCGATGAAATGACATGTCACATTTCAGGATTTAGGTAAGCATGATGCAGTTCATACATAGTGACCTTGAGACAGAAGAGGTTAAAAGGTTTGTTCTTACATTATCTCTAAAGGTGCACTGGTCCATTCAGTATCTTCGAAAGATACACTGGAAGAACTATAGAGTTCCTAACTCTCTATACCTCGTAACCAGACATCATAGATTCTTCCAACAATCATACTATGATCAATAGTCCATTGATCTTTAGATTGTAAATATATCGTTTTAACCAAACCATGAAAAGTTTGTTCACGCAAATCTACATTTGTCTCTTCATATATTGTTAGGTTTGATTAAGTACTATAAGACTATTTAATATCATAAATCGTCAAACAATCGAAAAAGGAATGAATGAACGTTTCAACTTTTATTAATTTAATCAGCAAATTATACTAAGGACTTTCTGAAAGATTTATATATTACATCAATATGTAAATAAATAATCTTCTCATGGGCATCTCTGCCAATAAAAATGTCGCTTCTAAAAGTATTTTTTGTAGTAGTGCAATAAAAGACGCAAAATAGAAGACTTACGGGTTGGCTCACATATAAAATCTTCAAGTCTGGAGAATCCGTCTTCAGTATAATATAAACTACTCCACCATCTTCTTTTCTATCATGATCAGATCTCCTCCAAGTATTCATTGATGTGATGACACAATGGTATTCCAAAACATAATCTCCAAAGCGAATAGGATGAATGTGTGTGCTATTTGCATATCCTAAACAAGGTGTTTGGATCTTTTTTTCTCTTATTTTTAAGAGAAAAATTGAAGCGATTCGGGGGAAGAAGAAGTAAAAAAAATGGACGGTCACCCCAAGGAGAGAAGGAAGCCGAGACCTTCTTCTTTCGATTCGAATGAATAATGCTTCATTTCGTCCTCTATATGTACTTTTACAATAGAGATATTCTACAGCTAGTTAGAATATATTATTCTCCCTTTCGTTATGGACTTAATCTTTAGCCGTTAGATCTCATCTAATGATTCTTATGCTTTTCTCATCCATCATATCAATATCTAGAATGATATTTTTTTTATTCGTTTTAGATAATATACGAGGATTTTCTCTTTGAAAATATCGTTATATTTCTCTTTCAAATAAGGAGAAGTTATAAGTAACTAGGTATCATATTAATTCTCCACCCATTTGAAACAAATAATGAGAACCTTTTGACTTCACTTAGCCTAATATGGTTGGCCATACACTATCTCATAAGGGGAAATAAGCGCAACCTTAGTTGTCTTATAGGCTCTAAGCCCATATAAGATTTTGAGCCTTTCAAGCCTAATAGCTTTAAATTCATTTTAATTACTTATTTACTTTGATCCAATCAATAAATAAAATATTAATAAATTGATTATTTACTTGATCCAACAACTAATAATCAACTCTACTATAAATATTATTTTATGATGCAAATACCCGTATTTGATCATTAATGTTGTCAATAACATTATAGGTGTTGAGATAGTAATAATGATACAAATTACTATTAGAGAGTTCCAACTTGATTTTATCAGAGCCGAGTCGGAGATTATGGACCTAGTAATAGGAGCTACACAAATTTGAAAAAAAAAGACGAAATAATATTTTCTCTTTTTCAAACGATTCATTTAACCATGCTCAGTATTCCACCATATAATACAAGGTTGATCTCTTCTCTATACTAGAATTATATTTATGCATTGTGAAGACTCTCCGTCTATTCAATTCGTGATCAAGATTCTTGGGGTTCAACATATATTGAGAATGGTCAATTATTATGTTATACCTTTCTCCACATATATACCATAAGCATCGTTGATTCTTCAACGAAAGATTCAACTAAACGTAAGCCAACGACGGAAGTGGGCACAATCAATCGGTTCTATAATCAACCCATAGGTGGGTGAACATGAACCTTATTTCAAGAAGATTAGATTCCATATATGTCAACCATTTTATTGTGCAGTCATATTATGGATTCCCAAGAGATAAGCTTCTATACTAGTAGTTAACGAGATGAGTCAAAGAATTCGAAGATATAACATGGAAGTCCATGATACTTCAGGATTTAGATCAAGTCTCACTATGACCATCATAGTAACCATGACTAGTGTGTCACACAACGGTGCTTAAATGCACCTCTAGAACCAAAGTATGTATAGTTCGTACACTTGCCAAAAGTGCAGAATGCTCCCACGCAGTGATCAACCTTCACTTTTGTGTTCCACATATATGACTTTGGATATTTCTTTCCAAACACATATAATTTTGTTAGATCCAGTCTTCTTGTGACCATCATGATGATCCTGGCTAGTGTGTCGTAACGGTACTTAAACGACACATCTAGAACCAAAGTCTGTCAATATTGTACACTTACCAAAAAGTGCATAGTGTTTTAAGCTCTCAAAAGGTACAAGCCAAGGAATTAATGAGTCACCAATATGAGAAATTTTATTGGCAACCAGTCCAACTCATTCTTAGTATGTTCCACACCAACAATCCAAGGTTGGAGTCATGGCGTATTAAAAGTAGAAGGTACTCTGGTCAAATTGAGATGTTGCTCTAGTCACATTGAGATGTTGCCTATGGGGTTATTGGTGTTAAATTTGGTTTGTACAATTAAAAAAAATCGTGAAGTAATCAATCTTAACTTTTATGTTCCACATATATGACTCTGGATGTGATTGTCCACACACATATCAGTCACCGACCAAGTTTTATTTCATCGGTCGAACTCGAATGCCCAACATGGGGTTCAATTTAATACATAGACTATGGAAGATAATATCTATCAAGTCTAATTATTTAGACACCGACCCACTAATCTTATGATGCTAATGAAATTAATATTTTATAATTTATTAATCATTTATTTTACAAAATTGCTCTAAATAATCAAATGAAACATTGATATTGTTGTTTGGCCATTTTTTTTGTTTAGTAAATAGCCATTTAGTATGATGTGGCTGTTAATAACTGCTACTAGTTGGTTATTTTTTGAGTAATTATATGACGATTTATTTTGGTTAATGGCTATTAATCATTTTTTTTTACAAACATTGGCTATATGACGATTAATATGTTTCAAAGTGCTATATTACTACTTATCTCTTTATTTTATTAGTTTCAAGTGGACAATATTCCTAATATAGGGCACCGAAAATCACAGGAGCATCGCAAATAGTCTTTCTCGGACTAGTCATCGTGACATTACGCCTTTTGTCCGGAGTACCCCGTGTTCCGCCAATTTTCTCTAGGAATTTGAGTGGACATTAACAAGAGATTTCCTCCTTTCCGTATCTATATGAAGTCGAAAATCAGTTCGAGCACAAAAATACTAGAATAAGAAATATAAAAAAAGCTTAGTTACTAACTATGATAAGGGAACCAAAATAGCTATCAAGGATGTCCGAGTAAAGCGTATTGGAGCGCTCTTGCTCGAACAGGTTGAAGATAGTCAAATGGTATACAAATTCGTCGAGTCTGTATATATGTAAATTATGAGAACTTGACATGAATGACGCAGTTTCCCATGCTCCATTGTTCCTCCACCCAGAAGATATATTATTTTCAGTTATTTTGGATGGAAGATAAATAAATAATAGGTAAAAATAATAATATCTGTGTTGGTCGGGGAAGGCCTTCAAGCAGTAAAACCGAGTAAAATCCTCCAAGAACGTTATGCATTTATAGAATTTTGACCAAAGAACTCTGGTCCCAACTAGGATCTTTTAGATGTTGGAATAGATCTAGGGTTAAGAAGAAATTATCACTACAGGCTAGTGACGAAATATAAAAAAAAATTGAGAAGTAAAACAGTTTTACTACAACATACACAACGTGCATGAACATATTATTTATTTAAACTATTGAGAAGCTTCATGTTGTTGAACCTTTGTCTCTCTCTGGTCCTCGTATCCTTGGTGTCTTCGTCGAACTCGAGTAACCAAAAGAGTTTCTATCTCAAGAGTCAAAGAGTGTTCGAATGATTTTGTGTGTGGGCACAATTAAACGCACTAACTCAAGAACGGATCTTTATTTAGAGAGCTAATTAGACTAGGTCTAATATGGACTTATGTGTCAATACAAAAGAGTAATTTAGGGAGAGGGGAGAGGGAGATGGAAAATTGTAAAGAGAAGAGAGAAACACCAAAAAACTTATCCTTGCATCTATTGTGAATGTGTATTTATAGAAGAATGAAAAATCAAGAAAGGGTAACCACGCTTTCCTCTTATGTGAATATCACATATTCATGACTAAATTTTTATTTCCTTTGCTCCTTCTTTTCTTATTTATGGTCGTGATACATCCTCTTGATAAGGAAAATTTGTTTCATCTTAGAGGAAATTTGTTTGATCTTAGAGGAAATTTGTTTCTTCAGGAAATTAGTTACCTTTTTTTTCTTTTTGGCAAGTATCTTGATACTCCAAGGCAAAAATAATTTATCATTTTCTATCTTCTCTTATGGTGTTAGGCGTGGATTATCATGAAGCAATACTTCTAGATTCTTCCTTATTTCTTTCTAAAACATTCTAGAAATAACCATTGTAAAATTTCCCATAAAATTCCACCAATAATAAAATTAATTTTGCTATGCCTCAAACGACTTATCGGCTTATAAAGTAATTTACATTACCATCATATATGATGATGTTCAAAATCTTATTTTGACATTAACACAATTTTATGTCCATATGGAAAAAATTACCCTTCAGATATTTTTCAGAAAAACGTCTTGTTCAACATTTGAACTTATTTTGACTTAGCTTCTAATTTAACAAATCCTACTCTAATGACCTGTGATATTGAATATATGGATCGAACACAGCTTGAGCTATATACTTGAAACAAAAATTCACAAATCTTTTTCAAGTTTTAGCTTAATGTCAACTCACTCCACCAAATAGTTGACACTGAGAGTCTCTGGTTCAAATGAATTTATTTTCTACTAAAAAATAAACTTAATTATGATGAGTGGATCCTTTGAATATTATCTATGTTTACCCTTCATGAATATCATCAACTAAATGGGATTTATAAAATTGCCATTTTACTCTTGTAGTTGTTATTTCTTCAACTCCTTTGTTACTTGTGAATAAGTTAGAAATGACGATTAACGAGGACCTAACAAGTCTCATTGTTTCTTCCAAATAAAGTCATCACTTAATTTTGGACACTGGTCAGCTTATTTATTCACAATCTAAGTAATAAAGCATGAGGTGATATACATTGCATCTCAACAATCTTGTACATGAATTTCCTATCTATGAAAACTTCACAAAGCTTGTTCATGACATCTTCATAACTTAATACGTCACCAATTAGCCTAATCTAAACCATATAATGGATCTAGAATTTGACTTTCTCAAAGGAGAATATGTAAGTTATGAAATGACATGTCTCATTTTAGACTTTAGGTAAGAATGATAAAATTCATACATAGTGACCTTGAGACAGAAGAGGTTAAATGGTTTGTTCCTACATCATCTCTAAAGGTGCACTAATCAATTCGGTATCTTTGGAAGATACATAGAAAGAACTATAGAGTCTCCAACTCTTTATACCTCATAACCAGACATCATAGATTCTTCAACAATCATACTAAGATCAATAATCCGTTGATCCTTAGATTGTGAATATTTTGTTTTAAGCAAACTATGAAGAGTTTGTTCATGCAAATTTATATATGACTCTTCACACGTTGTTAGGTTCGATTAAAGACTATAAGAATATAGCATATCATAAAGCTTCAAACAAACGAAAAAAGAATGAAAGGAAGTTTCAACCTAATTAATTAAATCATCAATTTCCAAGAAAGACTATTAAAGATCTTTATTACATTAATATGCATAAAATTTGCAATGACTCCTCTTCTTGTGGACATCAGCGCCAACAATAGACGTTTAGAAAAAGCTGCATAGGCAGAAAGACCTGTGATCATCCAAAAAATCGGCGCATCAAAGGCTAATTTCCTAGGAGGATGATTGTATGCTCGCTCCTTTTCATAAGGCACCGAAAGGGAAGTTGTTGGAGGAATATGGAATTTTCTTAGAGATCCTCGTGTAGCTGGCTCCGATATGAGAGGTCCAAAGTGAGAACTTAAATTAAGCTTCTATCCTCTCATATACTTTATGAAAATTCTCGTTTTCAAAACCTTTGAGCATGCATCCGCTAGTGCCCGCCACTTCTTCTTCAACAACTCTTGAGTCCATTCTTTTGAGTCTGACAAATAGGTAAAGGTCAGATCCACATCCTCAACAGGATTTTTGTTCCACTCAAAGGAAGCAGGCATTGTGGATCTCGTAGACATTTGTCCCTGCAAGAAAATTGGGTAGGGTCAATAATCTCCTCTTGTAAATCTCAAACCGCGACCTCGAGACGGGAGGATGATGATGCATGTTCGACAAAGCTATGGAAAAAACGAGTTAGCCCCATCCAGCCCCGGAAATGTTATACCAATTGGAACTATGAAAGAATGGGGGTTTAGATCTAAAAAGAAGTTTCACTTCCTTGGAATCCGGTCGGTCTTTTGGACTATTCAGGGATAAATACTTAGATCAATTCAGAGAATACCACCCATTTCCTAAAAGGAAAAATAAAAAATTAAATAAGACGATATACCAAAATATAAAACATTTACAAAGCTATAAATATAAAAAGCATATACCTGCGTATAAACTATCGGAAAACATGTCATAAAATGTCAATGAAAACCACGAAATCTACCAAATTCTCCGCCGAAAAGAGATTCAAAATTTGAAAATGCGAGAGTCAACAAAGCGGGGGAAGAAAATGAAATGGATTTTAGACTAAGGCATTTATACCAAGATTTAGATGGCCATGATCAAGCGTATCGAAGAAGGCACTCAAATCCTACCGCTGAAACAAAATGTCTTGACGTTTGAAAAAAAATGACAGTGTTTAGACAAGATTCACTTGATGAACGAACGTTAAATAACATTCTACAATATTTCCTCCCGAGCAGGAATTCACAATGTCCAAAGAAAGAAGAACAAGTACTCCTTGTGCCCAAGTCTGAGGGATAAAAGTTAGTAAACATGTAACGATTTGATCAAACTTGAGATTAGACTTACTCTAGTTCCTTACCATCTTCACTCAATAATAATAAATTAGAAGGTTGTTGTTACTCGAAAAATTAGTCTCAGCCATTACCTAGTTGAAACTGCGAGAACATAAGCATGCAACACAAAGTTTTGGTCTAAAAGGCTCAAGTAGACATGAAGGATAATGAATGTACGCCCAATAAAGGAAGGACGGACCCTATGAATAAGAACTTTAAAGAAATGAAAAGATAATTAAAAAGAATAAGGATAGTCAAATAATAAAACATGTGTAAATAAATAAATGAAGCACACACCATAATGGTTAGAACCAAGGTGAACATTATGAAAATCACTCGTATTCACTAGAAGACCGAGACTAAGAAAAATTGTCTAAAACGTGAGAATGATCACCCCACAATCTAAGATACTTCATGAAAACTACCACGAGCGAGGAACGAGGATATTTTCAGGCTCCTATAATAACAAAGAAGACAAAGTGACAAGTGAGAAAAAAAATTTACCAATGGAAGAGAATTCGCTTATTTTGGTACCTATTATATTGGGTTAATTAGCAGTATAGCCCTATAAACATGTTAAAATTTTGAAATGTCCAACGTTTGACGAAAGTTAGGTAAATGATCCAGTAAAATGTTTTACCAGATTATGAAGACCATTTACAATCGAATAATAAGGGTGAAATGTAAAGTTAGCCTGTTAATAATTGTGCTACGTAAACAATAAGGCCATTTACCACAGTTTTACCAATCGTTAGACATTTCAAAATTCATTTGTCAAACGTTGACCATTTGGTGAATTATTTGCATTATATTATATCCTTATCTAGGGCCGGCCCGAAGTCGATGTGGGCCCTAGGCCTGTGAACAATTTAGGGCTTTTTATCACCATTTTTTTATTATTATTTAAATTTTTGGGCCTCTTTTAGTGTGGTTTTAATGGGGGGCCCTAGACCTGCGCCTAGCCCGCCTATGCCAAGGGCAGGCCCTGTCCTTATTGTATATTATTCTTTGTATAAGATTCATATTTATTTAGAGAAAATTTTGCGTATTAATTAAGAAATTTAGAGATTGTTTATTTGGATAACAGAGTAGTTCGCTAGATATTTGTTATCGACTTTAATTTAAGAAACTAACCATATGCATTTTCTTTATTGATCTGTGTCTACATATTAGTCTGTGTCGTAGAGCTACTTTCACGGAAAGAAGTGCTGTGGTTGTACATGTATTTGGTTTCTTGAAAGAGAACTCAGAAAGAAAGAAGTAAATCAATTTGTTACCAGTCGTTATTGAACTGAACACCATGAACAATACCGATTGCAAAGAAAAGTTGGAGCAAATGAACCTCGAATAGGTCCACGGATTTCAGGACATATGACGTGTCATGAACTCAAATCCTGTTCTCTGATGGCTTCATCTTTTTCTTATAATTGATACATTGTCGTCTTGGACATTTTGTTATTTGAAGCAAATTCAAGACAAAGAAATAGACCAATAATACAGCAATATCAGGTTGAAAATAAATATATTATAATATATAGTAAGTCGGCTTGGCTTTAGCCAGATGACTAGAAGCTACTCACCAAATAGTTCCAAAGTCAAAATGGGCACTGATTAACAACCAGACACATACTATATCGGAATCAGTGTTACTTTGTGGTCCCCAATTTCTTTTGTTTGTATAATTAGTTGTTTATTACATTACTGTATGCCTTTGTATCAATTAATAGGTAGATAAATTGACTTGCAATTAATGAATTTGCATCCAAGCATTTCCATGTATCTTTATATAATAGAGATATCTTTTAAGAATTTAGCGCCAAAATAGATAAGTCAAAAGCTTAATCCGGTTAGCTTAGGCATCGTAATAGCAAATATTAAAATGCCTCAACAACTGCATCACATGAGAAATACACTTTTAATTTATTTTATCATTACAATAAACAGATCTTTCCAAGAAATTTTACCTACTTTCACTAGAATTATTTGGAAGTGACATACGCCTTCCAATCAAAGGAAAATTTAATATGCCATTGTTAGACTAAAATATTTTTCTTGGGTCTCGTGGATTACTGAAGACGGTAAAGAAGAGAAATATAGTAAAATATCTTATTATGCTCTGAGAATAAACCAAAAAGTTAAACAGAAATGTAAAGTAAACCAAAAAAAGAAATTGAATCACTGATGGATCACATGAATTTTTGTCTCACTACACTAAGAATCAAATATGCAAATAATACCCTTGGTTTTTGTTGTTGGAAATACATTAAAATTATTATCTTGCTGATTTGACAATAATATATATTACTACAAAGTGTGATAATCACATTGAGAAGTATTGTGACCTATAATAATCATATGAAGTAGTAATCAATCTCTTTTACATTATTTTTGCCTAACAACGAGTCCCTACCGCCGAAAAAACACATAATTTAGAGCTTAGAAATCTCTACTCAATTGCGGTTAATTCCATCAACTAACCATTGACCTTTACTCTAATGAATTTAAATGGTCACGTACCATAAAGAAGGGAAAAAAAATTAATTACAGCTACAAGCTGTTAAAAGAATTTGATAAAGTTCAACCACACTATTATTATCATATACCACCAGCATCATAATTAAAAGTTTTGGTGGCATGTGGGTAATGATTAAGTTTATCTGCAATTCAAATCATCGGTATATTAATCTCACTTTAAAGTTTAAAGTTTAAAATATTAAACTATTTATTTTTGAAATTTTTTGTAATATAATTCCTCTTCTGCATGGTAGTTGGGAATGGTAGATATTATGAAGCAATCACATGATTAGTACGAGCCAAACAGAATAAAACAATGTATTAATTGATTTGAGGTTTCTTTTGGATTCCACACGCTCCACTTCATTTTTCCACTCTTTCATCCATGCATCAACTTTTTATTTATTTATTATTATTATTACAATTATTATTATAATTTGTCCTCCTCATTTTCCATTACCGGACAAAGCAAAAAGCGAAAAGAAAATAAAAGTGAAACACAGAATATTAACTACAAAGAGGTATCTCTTACTTTCTTAAAATTCAACTTTTTTTAAGGTTTCTTACAAAACAAGGTATTTGGTAAAAGGAACCTCAAAACAAAATTACATGGTTTTCGTATCCAAACTGGATTATATAAATACTCGTCGTGCAAAGTTATAAAACCTAAATTTTAAAAAATAATAGAAGATAATCCTTTAGAATTAATTGTTTTCAACAAACAAATAAACAAAACAAAAACAAAAGATTTTGAAACCGTGAAAAATAAAAATAAATCCATGACACTACTGTATTAGCAATTTACCTCTTTCAAAATCTCCGATCACATTGTCCAAATAATATTCTTTGACTTTCAAAACTATAATTAAAATCTTGTATTTACACTCTTTTTTCTTTTACAAATTTGATTATTATACAATCCATTAATTTCAGTTGGTCATTTAACTATACAAGAAAATAAATGTAATTATAGTAGATTGCACATGGTAAAAGATATTTGGCGCCAAGATACGAAAGAAAACTCAGAACAAATCAAAATTTGATTGTGTTTAATGTACAATTATTTTTTTAAAGCTTTTTAAGCTATAATTCATTTTTGTGCTTACCCATATTAGAGCTTTTACAACAATAAAGATAATTTAAATTATTTTAGAATGGTTAATTACGCCAAAGACAATCCGAGTTTAGAATAATTACATATAATAATAATCGGAATGATGAGTTAAAGAAAAAGCTTCATGGCGATGAAAAAGCCTAGCAAAAGAAAAGGTTAAGAGATTCAAGAAAGAATATAAAACTACCAGCTACTTTCACGGAAATGGCATTCATAGAAAATTTACAGCAGCGAAAGATGTCATTTTGACACCATCATGAGAATCCACTTTAAAATAGACATCAGCAATAATGTCCAGCACCACTACACAATTCAAGTAATTAGTTGAATCAGAACTTGGAGGACATAGAAGCATATATAGAAATAAGAATGTCAGTTGGGACTATATAAAATAAGAATAAAAAAACCGATTTTTAACGAAAATATTTACCAAACTGCTAGTACTTCGAAACTCAATTCTTAAGTTTAATAAAATCATAATTTTGATAATAGTTTACCCGAACATATGATAGACAGAATTTTGCTAATCTATTTTTACTTACTTTTGATCTCGCATGTGTTAAAAATCTTTTTTATTTTTAAATCGAAGTTTGTTCGACAATTATTTTACATATTTATGTCAACAACTATTTTTGACAAATATATATTAACAAATGACAACACTAATTGATTGTTGACATACATCCCAACAAATGATATGATATCATATATTAACGTATATCTTTCTTTTTTATAGAATATTAACATATATATGTTAATATATTAAAACACTAAAGTTTTTGTTACTCTATTGATATAGATGTCAACAAATGAGTGAAATTACTACAGATTGCTTAATTCAGATGATTACGAACAACAATTACAAGTATAATATCACATTAATTGCAGATCAAATCCCTGCAAAGTTCTACATTTAGTATTCTTCATCGTTTTTGTAAATTAATCACTTAATTAATTAGGAATGTAATTTGTTTAGTTACCTAACTATTTCGTATTAATTAAATTAGTAATTTATATTTTGTTAATTAATTTGAATGTGACAAAAACTTTATTAATTTGTTAATTTAGGCATGTATAAAAATTTGTTAATATGTTTTGTTAATGCGTTAACATGTTTTTAATAAGTTTGTTAATAAGTAAAGATATGTTAATTTTCTTAGTTTTTGTTAATAATTTTTGTTAATATGTTTCAATAAGTATTGATAATCATTCTAATAAGATTGGTAATATTTTTTTGTTTTATTATGTTAATTATTCTAGTTAGGTTTTTTAATTAATAATTTTAAAATTTAATCAATCAAGTAATAATTTCAATAAAATATACCCAAAAAAAATTGATTAATAATATTTTAAGTAATAATTTTTGTCGCTTCTAATGCCCAAACAGCCAAAATTTGTAGGCTTTTTTAGCTTTTTCGGACACTTAGAAGCGACTCTAAAAGCGAATAGTCGCTTCTAAAGTTGTCGCTTTTGAAAATTAAAAGCGACATTTTTCGCTTCTAAATGTCTTTTTTTGTCCTAGTGACTTCTTTGCATCTCATAGATCTTGTTTAACCTAAATATCCTGACAAATTCACAAAAACTACTAAAACTATTTTACGACTTGAGTTCTTGCATTGATATTCATCCATGATCATCCAATAATTATGTATGAAACGCACTTATCAAACTCCCCTAAATTAGAATCATTGCTTGTCCTCAAGCAAACAAAAGAAGAAAACTAGAAACACCCATTTAAAATCAATGAGACTCTGTGATACAAAGGAATGACTTGTCTGTTAATGACTTGTGACCTTCTTAAATATTGGCCTCTTAGACTTACATCATGACAATTTCTCTACAAATTTATGGTGATATTGTGAAACTGTAAGAGATCGATGTTACCTAACTCCAATATGCTCTGATGCGCTTGGATGTTCTAGATTGGAGACCTACTCAAAATAATTTAAAAGGAGGCAAAAATTCTTGCGAAATCTCAATCAGTGTTATCCATATACGCTCACGTTTCCATTTTCCTCTTCGAATTTATACACGCATGCCCAATGCATCAGCATGGCTTCATAAGCTTGTAACGTGCAGCCTAAGGTTAGGGTAATGGTGGACGTAAATTTTTTTGAAGCTCAAAACATTTGATCTAACAAGACTTTCAATTTTAAAGTATTCACATTTTAACGTTTTATCTCAGCAACACACACGATTTGAGAATGTACGAACATAAACATAAAATACGACTATTGACTTTTTTTGTCTTTTTTTTTATTCTTTTTCATCTTTTTCTGGTGTGATGAATTTTTGCGCATATGAGAAATAAAAGAAAATCAAACCAAATTTATAAACACATTCAAGTCGTACGTTATTGGATGACGAGTTACCTGAGACACGATGATGGTACTTCTTTATTTGCGATTCCAAAAACAAAATACAACAACAAACTTGTATGCCACAATTCAAAACGTCTGAATTGAAAGATCGTTCCAAAATCATTGACATAATTTGAAAAGAGAGAAGAGAGAACTCAATCTTATAAGTCATGTCGACAATATGGAGTGGAGATCGGCAAGCTTAAGAGGTTGTTTTGCTCATCAACCTCAAGTCACCCTCCAATATTACTACTATTGTCTCTACATCTCCCATTTGAACCGCACTGGAAAACTAGATATCGTAGCTCGCTCTTCAACTCAGTCCACGTCCTATTTTGGAGTACTTGTGTTGTTTTTTCATAGGCCAGAAAATTTAACGGCTTAGAGCCAGCATATGACCATTCCATGAGTACTTAGACGGTCCGTTTGGAACCCTGTAAAATGCGATGGAAAATGAAAATTTGAAGGAAAATGAAAATAGAAGGGAGAATGCATGAGAAAATCAAAATTCTATGTTATGTTTGGATGGGTAGAAAATGCAAAGGAAAAAAATGAGAATCCCTAATATTTTATCGTTCTTGTTTGGCTATGCTAAAAATATCAAGATGGAAAACGCAATAGAAAATTAATTCGAAAATTACAATTATTTTATTAACCATTAAATTTAAAATTGTTATTTTCTATAATTATATTTTAACGAGTTATCAGTTTATGTATTTTCTAAAAGAATCTGTTATTTGAATTTTTTTTTACAATAACGCATATATGTGTACTTGAAAATAACCTTAAAATATTGATGATATATACAAGAAAAGTCAAAAAAACTCCATACTGAATTTTTTTAACTCACTCAATCTGATACATTATTATATTTAGTTAAAATTAGTTGAACTTTTATAATAGTCGAGAACTATATTGAATTTTATTTTTTAAGAAATATTAAAATTGAAATTATTATTAAATCATAATTATTTAAATTTTTCATTTCACTTTTTTCGCGCACACATCATTTTTTATTTTTTATTTTTAAGAAAAAAATACAAATATTTTTTTATTTAATTTTAAAGAAAAAATTAACCAATTTTTTATTTTTTTTTTCTTATAAAATTTGTAAAAAAAATTTCTTAAATGATTTTTTAAATTTTTATTATTTTTTTCCTTACTATTTTATTTATTTCTTTTTTATTTTTCTTAAGAAAAAAATTAAAAGAAAATTTTTATTTTTATTTTTTTTTAATTTATTTATTTATTTTATTTTATAAATTTTCTTATTTTTTATTTTTTGTTATTTTTTTATATTTTTAAGATAAAATTTAGATTTTTATTTTTAAATTTTTTATTATTTTATTTTTATTATTAAGAAAAAATGTTTAATTTTATTTATTTTTTATTTTTTATATTTTCTAATTTTTTTATGAAAAAAAATCTCATTTTAATTTTTTTCTCAAGAATCAATATTTTTCTTTTTTTTGAATTTTTTTTTAATAAAAAAATTTTTTCTTTTTCAGAAAATGAAAAAAATTTACGTGTGTGAAATAAGGTGAATTTTCATTTTCCATCACATTTTTAACGGAAAATGAAATTTACCTTTTAGTTATACATTTTCTCTCATATTTTTCATTTTAAAATTTTTCCTTACTATTTTTTTTAATCCAATCTACCTGTAGAAAATGCAAGTGAATTTTTTTTTTTCTCACATTTTTCGAGTTTCAAACGGACCTTTACGAAATTGGAAGCTTCATCAGGAACCCTTGTTCCTGGTCTATGCGCATTTAAGGGGATGACGACGGGTGGGATGCGATGAATTTGGGATGGGATTTTTTAGGATACGCGAAGAAGAAAAACAGTGAGATCTGGGAAATGAAATGGCGATAGTTTAATCATTTTTGTAAATATCATATTTTATTATATTTAAATTTAAATAATTTAAAAAAATGAACTCGGTAAAGACAATTTTTTTAGAAAGATGATCGATTTTCCTAATTTATTGTGTCTCATCACAAAATACAAATTGGCCGTCATCCTTGGCATGGAAAGTAAAACTTAGTGCAATTCCTCGGTAAAGACAAAAACAACTTCAGCCGAAGCTCCTATTATTCACACATTATTAGCTTCATTATATGATAAGCGTCAAGCGAATATAACAACCTTAATGAACCACCCAGAACCTACGTAAATGGAATATGTAAGATAACAAAGAGAAGCAATGTAGCTCCTACAAAATATATGGGCTCTTGAATTATCATTCTACTTAAGATTAAAATGACAAAAAAAGTCTTACTATTAATTCTGAAACAACACATGAACTATACCAGAAAACAAACTAGCTACCCAAGTCCTAACTGACAGTCATTCCCTATTTTCGCATGTTTATTCATAGTCCACAGTTATTTGTGTTCTTTTAACTTCACATTAATAAATAGCGTGTATTTAGAAAGTCGCCTCTTCAAAGTTGATAAATTATATATTCCAACACGATTCGGGAAAACATGCTCGTCCCATGGATGCCTCAGATGACGGTCATTTCTTCAGCATGAATAAATTGATTCATGCAAGTTAATAAGTGATTTATATTAAAATAACCTGAATTCCTATCCAACCTAGAGAGACAGTTAGCTACTGAAGAGTAGATGAGATGGTAGTTCTGAAAGTTCCTACTGGGACCTCGCAAGACAGAACAGACAATAAAGAAATAAAGAAAACCAACACAAAGACGGTATCAATAGTTCTTAAAAAAAAAATTGTTTGCACTATTCTATGTCTTTCTGAATGCCTAAAGCTTATATTGCTGTCATGCCAGGCAACATGAGTAGATTCTCCACATCAGACACAGATCTTTCTTTGAAATCAATAATCTGGGTGTCTTAAACCAGTAAGCTAACTGGAACAGCAATAAACCACCAATTAGTCAGTATATTAAAGAATGAACAAACACGATGAATGTGATTGAAATAATTCTAAGATAATAGAACAAAAATCAAACAGATCAGCAGACGTCGCGTATGAACGAGACCTATGCATGATCAACGTTGATGGAACTGATGATGAATCTTCATTATTGGTCCATTTCAACTAGTCGGTTTTATGAGTGAAAGAAACAGTCAATTAAAGAGGAATGTAATTGTGTTCTTGATATTAAGTTTCTATTCCACAGATGGGTTCGGTTTATTATTTGCTGCCGAACCTTATTTTACGTTTTGATGAATTTCTCAACTGTTCAAGGTTAAAATTAGCTTACACAACCTTCTGATATAGTACTTAAGTGCAATAAGAATTAATCAATTCAAGAAGCAACATGGTAGGCCAATCTGTCTAAGTCTCCCCTTAATGAACGATTTCCAAAATGAAGAAAGCTGGATTGGCAAGGAATCGAAATAATCTTATTAGCTGCGCACATCTGATTAACTAGTTGGGAAATAGGAAAGGCAACTACCAGTCCCAACAGCTTAAATCAACCTTGCTCTACCAGTCCAATAAATGCATAAACTTTGAAAGTCTACCATCTAAAAGTAGCAAAAAAACTAATCCTGTGGAAAGAAGTGCTTATCTATTCGATCGCAGACTTCCTGTCTGGCTGCATAAATCACTGGCAGAATTATTTTTCTTGTCAATAATCCCATCTTCAAAAAGATAAAGAAAGGTGGAACGGCCGACAAACTTTTAATGGAAAAGACGTAAATTATGTGCGATGCGCAGCTTGCGGCAGCCAGATCTTTACGCAAACAGTAACATATAATTTGCAAAAGATAGAAAATTTCATGCGTTCTATTCAATCCCTAAATAAGATAACAAACATCAATAGAGTTTCTTTTTTCGTGTTCTTGTTTTTAAATCATGAATGTCCATCTGCCAAAATCTTATAATTCAATGTGTACCTCGAGAGTATACAGTAAAATAGACAAAGCATGCCGAAGAAATGTCAGTTCACAAACATTTCGTGAATCCTCGATTCTCGGTGATCCCGATTTTTATGCCGGATAATATAGCTAGGATGTACCCTGAGTGATTTCGAAAGCAAATGACAGTCCTCCATGAGGCGATACTAGACTATACCTTGCACTGCATTCGGACAGACATTCACTGACTTTCAAGTGTTTTAATGGAATCGTAACAGTCCATGGTCTCAACACGAGACTCGTGGAAAGTGATTGAATTTGACACAGAACACGCCCGGGTAAAGTGTTCCTTATAATAACAAGTGAGAGAGTAAAGATAGCCAATAAGGCATCACAGTAAAATATAAAAAGAAAATTAAAACAATTTTAATGGCAACATATGCTTGAATCAGGTAAGATAAAATTACTGAAGTGTCGCATGTCTAGGCTTGAAACTTTCATTAAGCAATTATATTTCGACATAAATAATCGATTCGTAACTCCTTCAACTCGAACTAATTCCTAAAGATCTCACTTACGATGTCGAGAATACAGTAGCTACACATTCATTAAACTCGAATTCGAACTACCTTAGGTTACTACAGCTGAAGTTCAATTCTATGAAAAATATTCTTAAATCATACAAAATAAGATTTATTTGCCATTTGCTAAACGCCTCCGGTGCAAAATCAGCATTAAGAAACGGTACTTACGGAGTTTTATCGGGGGAAAAAAACAGGACGTCGATCACTTCTTGCATGTTTAGGCGTTACAGAACAATCTCATTGAGATTCTATTTGTGAAGAGCAATCTGCAAAAAAAAAAAGGTGTTCGTTAACGAGGAGACCTAATCACTGGATTTGGAAGAATTTTAATGTCATTTTATCTGATAGGCAGTCGTTTTTATAACTGAAACAAGCAAATAACAAAAAATCATATAAAGTTTTTCATCACAAAAATTACATTGGTAACCGTTGGCGTTCGCTAAATATAAAAAATGAAACACAAATTCTAAAATTAATTGACATTTGATTTCCTTTTTTATATCATAGATATTATCAAATTTAACTATATACATGATAATGTCCGCTAATTAAAATATGTACATACCACGATTATTATATATCAGATGTATTATTATTTATAAAACTTTAAACATATTTATTGAAATTAATACTTATATATTCATTAACAAATAAAAAATCATGATCATAAGTTTTCTGAGTATGATATATTCACATTCTTTTAATTTGCTAGTAGGAGTTGTTTGCTTTTTGAAATAAAGAAATAACATAAAAGTACAAAATATAAAAGGAAAACAGAAAATTAAAGGGTGATTATTTCAAGTGTTAATCAAGGTAATAACCTTATATAAGTTTCTGATTTCGGATTTGGACAACGTTTTGTAAATCTTTGGTAAATGTCCACACATTCAATTAACCAAAAATTTGTACCCGAAATACCCAAAAAGTTCCTGCCCATACGAGTGAGAATTGAGTAAATTTTAATTTTAATAAATAAATGCAATAAAAAGAAAAAAGCCAAATCGGATATTTAATTAATGCTAACAAACCGCCCAAAAAGATTTGGTGCATTAAATAAAATCTGGAATTAGGAGAGAGAGAAACCCTAATTCCGAACGTGGTGAACAACGCGGGAACGATCAAACAACATCTGGGAGGTGACGGCAGAGGAGTTCGACGCGGTGATGGACACGAACGTGTAGGGCGTGGCAAACGTTCTACGGCGCTTGCTTCCGGTGATGATGCTGGGGGCGAGGAAGAGGGGCGTGATCGTGAATATGTTGTCGGGGTGGCGATGGTGGTGCCGCGCTGCACGTCGAAGTGGGTCGTTGAGGGGCAGACGAAATCGGTGGCCAAGGAGGTGCCGGAGGGGATGGCCGTCGTGGTGCTCAACCCTGGTGTGATCAACACCGATATGCTCGCCTCTTGCTCCGAAGCCACCACGGAGATGTACTAGTCGCTCGAATTTTGGGCCGGGAAGGCGTCCACCAACATCCTCGCTCTCTAAGCTGAATAAAACCCAGGCGATTTACATCCACGATCGCCCACATAATCTTTGAAACTTCAAACACAACGAAGCGATTTACAGGTATTAAACATTTTTATTTTGTTTTTTGTGATATTGTTCTTCCATGTTGCATCTTCGTTGTTTTTATTTTTTTGTTTCTATTTCCCTGTTTCTTCGTCGTTGTTAATTCTAGTGGTGGCGGCACCGGAGATAGAGGCGCCGAGGAAGGTCAAAGTTGGCTTAGGTGGTTGCGGCGGCGCCGATGGAGGCGCCCAAAAAATAAAAGTTTGCTCCGGTAGCGGTGGCACCGAGGATGGAGGCACCGAAGAAGTCAAATACGAACTCCGGGCAGTTATGATGGCGGCACCAATGATGGACCTTATAAAAATTTTATTGTTCCTCATTCTTCTTCTTCGTATTTTGATTTTGATTTCAAATTCATGTTTGAAATTTTGATTTTTTTCATTTAGTAAAATCAATCATCGTGTTTTGTTAATTAGTATACAATTAACGATAAAAAATAAACGACATTTACATTATGAAAATCAATTTACGGTGTAAATTTAATTTACATTGTAAAACTCAACTCAATTTACGTTGTAATAAATCTATTACAGTGTAAATTGAATATCAATTAACGAGCATAAACACAAGATGACGCAATAAATTCATAAGAGATATTTTATTTCTAAAAATAAATAAATAATATATACACTGATAATTAAAATCGGAACACGAGTAATTAAATCAAATTATAATCCTGAAATAATGAGCCAACATTATAGGATCCAATCAACATTAATAAAACACAATAATTAACGAAAATGATTCAAAATTTAGGGAAATTATAAATTTCAAATATTTCGAAATTTGAAGGGTATAAAAGTACCTTAAATGTCAAAATTAAAGTGACACGTCAGCATTTTAGACATTTACAAAAATTTTACGAAATGTTGAACAATACCAAATCACGTTTGCAAACTAGGGTCATTTCACCAAAATTTTGTTATTCAATGACGTGGTTAAATAAATAATTTTATAATAAAAGTAAAATGAATAATAAAATATGTTTTGATGAATAGTGTTTTTGAGGTTTATATATATGGTACTCATATATATAAGTACCAACGACAGTGTGTCCCTACTAATCAATTTTCAGAAATAGTAAATCGAAATTACGCCCGTAAATTTTAAAAAATAAAAAATAAAAATTACGCCCGTAACTTGATCTATTTCAATTTTTTCCATTTATCATATTCACTATAAAATAATTTCTACGTCCAAAAACTTTAATATAAAAGTGAAATCTAATACCTTTTGTCACTTTTGAGATGCCGAAAACATATATTAAAAAATAGTTTAAAAGACTTGAATGTTGGAAGAACGTAAAAATAAGTCAAAAGCACTCAAAATGAGTTGGAACTCGTCAAAATTAGTCGTAATTCGTCGGCATTTTCCGGAGACCATTAGCACGTGTATTATGTTCTATTCTCGCAAGGTGGTTTGGCCAAAAAATAAGATATTAGAATAAATGTGGAGAAAATAATGTTTACTTGAATTAAAATGCATTACTATTGTAACTAGTCGTAATAGTAGACGCATAAAATTTCGAGAGAAAGAAATCATTTTATTGAATTACTTGATTGTTACGTAATACATGTTTTAGTGAACTGAGACTATTAATCAGCTATTAATAGTCGGACGCATAAAATAAACGATATATATACATATAAAGAAAACGACAAAGAATGAATAAACGACAACTGTTTATATACTCCAAAACTCCCCTTCAAGATGAAATGAAAATGTCTTTCAAGTTTATCTTGGAAGTTAGTCGGACCAACGACGGAGACGCTAACGGCTTAGTAAAGACATTAGCAATCTGATGTTGAGTATGAATAGGCAGCAGCTTGATCGATCCGTCTTGAAGATGGTCACGTACAAAATGCAAATTGATCTCCATATATTTTGTACGCTCGTGATAAATTGGATACGAGGCAATGTGCAGAGCAGTCTGGTTGTCGAAATAGATCACGGTTGTAGCCGAAGAAGCCTGCTGAAAATCTTGCATGTGTTGTTGTAACCAAATGACTTCACTCATTGTTGCAGCTAACGATTGATATACTCTGCTTCAGCCGAGCTTTTCGATGTCGTGGTCTACTTCTTCGATCTCCATGCTACTAACGACTCTCCAATAAATACACAATATCCAGTGATTGATCGACGAGAATCAAGGCATCGTGCCCAATCTGCATCAGAAAACGCACGCATTTCACAGTTTATGTGTGATCATCAATAATATCAAATGTTGGTGAAATTATTTATGGAATGGGAATAGAAACAGGTTTTGGAATATGAAAATTCTCAAATAAATCTGTTTGAATGTTGCTTGCAGAAACAATTTTTAATGGAAAAATAGTTTCACAAAAGATAACATCTCTAGAAATAAAAATCTCTTATATGTGTTAAGATCATATAATTTATAGCCTCTAATCCCTGAGGATAACCTAACATAATGCATTTTCTAACTCGTGGTTGAAATTTAGTCCTGTGAGATTTCAATGTTAATGCAAAACAAAGACAGCCAAACACTCTTAGTCTAGAATATTTAATAGGCAAATTATATAATAATTCAAAAGACAATTTGTTATTTAAAATCGCAGGAGGAGATCTATTTACGAGAAATGTTGCAGTGAGGATACAATGAGTCCAAAATGAAACTGGAACATTGGAATGAAACATTAAAGCCCTAGCCACATTTAAAAGGTGTTGATGCTTTCTTTCAACCACCGAGTTCTGTTGAGGTGTGTCAACACAGGCAAGCTGATGTAAAATTCTGAAAATACAAGCTCTTTAGTCTTATCTAAATAGTTTAATTCTACTATAATACTGATTTTTAATATATGCACAGAATCTTGGAATTATAGTATGAACTTCTGATTTATGTCGCATGAGAAATATCTAACAGAATCTAGACATATCCTCAACAAGAGTAAGAAATAATCTAAAATCTTGTCTAGAAGGCACACAATACGGTCCCCAAACATCACAGTGAACCAAGTCAAAAATACTATTCGAAAATCTATTATTTGAGACAAAAGACAATCTTCGTTCCTTAGCTAATGGACATATGAGACAAAGATTATTTGAAACATAATGATGCAGCGGAACTGTAATGAATCTAACTAATGATTCGACACACGAATACTGGCTAAAAACCTTTCAAAATCTGTTAATTCAACACAAAGAACACCAAAGTTTGGGCATCAAATTCGAATTCAAAAAATGTATTTTACACACCCAGACCAGGGCTTTTAAAAAGCAATACTTGGAAAGACCAAAAGCCAAAAATTGAAACATTAAAAACAAAAATTAAACACAGGAAAAACGAAGGGAAAAAGAAACGAAAAACCACAAACGAAATAAAGGTTGTCAACAACATTTTGGGGGTTGAAGGGTCTCCGCATAATAGACCTGAACCCGTGTAGTGTAGCTACTCGTTGGGGCTTCGAAACGAATGGCAACAATACCAAAACAGACGCTCGAGTGGCACCGCCTCAAAGTCGCGCGGGTTTAAACTGCTTCTCAAATCGCTCAAGAAACGTCAGCGCGTGCTCGATATGAGACTGGTCGGCGTCGCATAATGAATAGAAGAATAAAATGACAATTAAGGTTTTAAATTCTCTAGTTTCTGAAAGGATAAATGTCCTAAACGTTGATATCATGTGTATGCAGAAACTTTGTTTACCAGAGCATCAGTTTTACTCAAATTATCTTCAGAGAGAATGTAGAGATCACCATGACTTCTACTTCTGCCAATCATCTTCAAATCCTTGATATCTTGAATGAAGTAAAAATTATTCAAAAAACAAACAATCACATTAGATTACGTAGTAAGAGCCTTAATAGAAATCAGATTGACTCTGAAACTAGGCACAAAAAAAAATTATGTAATGTTAAAAAAAAATTAAGAGTAATGTCTCTTATGAATTGAACCAGAATAATTGTTTGATTTGGTAAAATTACAATAGAATTTTGTAAATAATTTAGATTCTTGAAATAATACTTTTCAGCACGAATGTGTCGTGAAGATCCTGATTCTAATATTGATGTTCCATAAGAGACTTTAGGTGAAAGATTAAAATTGATCAAACCTTTTAAACCTATTTGGAAAGATGACATGTTGACTTCACTTGAAGATCCTCGTTGAGACATTGATGAAGAGGTCAAATGCGTCGAGAGGTCGTTTATGATTTGGTGAATCTGATCAGATTACAAGCCAGGTTGACTGCTGATATCATAGCTTGCAATGCTGCTCGCACCATCCACTGCATTAACTTGAGATTTTGGTTTGAACTTCTAACATGGAGAATAACCGTGCAATTTGTAGCATTTTTTTATTGTGTGTCCTGGAATCTTGCAGTGAATGCAGACATGACGCTCTTTGGCCTTGAATTTCTTGTGATCATCTTTGAGAGCCATTGCCAATAAATTAGTCTGATCTGCAGAATTTGTGTAATAAAGACCAATGGATCGCTAAACTTCTTCTTGTGTGAGGAGTGCATAAACTTTGATGATTAGTGGAAGTGGTTCCATTAGAAGAATTTGTTGGAATTTATTTAACAATTAAACAATATTAATTACAATACACATCCTATGTGGCGGAAAATTATAATTAGATCTAATATATTAAAACCAATTTTAATATATTTAACAACCTAAGGCATTAAAATTTATTGAGTAATTATAAACAATTTATAATACACAAGCTCAATCAAATAAAATTGAAATAATAATTTATATAACAATTATATAATTTATATTTATTTATTAATTGAGGAAAGACTTACGTAAATAGTTGTAAACAACTATGACGTTGCTAGCTTTCGCCTGAATGCCACGTCAAGCCCAAAACCCGAGAAAAGCCTCGTCGAATGCTCGGAAGTGTCCTCGCCGGATTGGGAGTGGTCACCGGAATGCACAGCAGCTGGGAGCCTCGCCGGACTGGGATTCTTCGCCTGACAGGGAGCTCGCCGGAATGGATGCCCTCGCCGGACTGGTCACTCGCCGGACTGGGTTCTGTCGCCGCACAGGGACTCGCCTGACAGGGGGCTCGCCGGACTGGGAGCCTCGCCGGACTGGGACTCCTCGCCGGACTGGAGATCTCTGGGACCCCTCGCCTGATGCCCTCGCCGGATTGGACTTCGCCGGACTGGATCGCCTCGCTGGGATCTCCTCGCCTGACAGACAGCCTCGCCGGATTGGATCTGCCTCGCCGGATTGCTTCTGTCTCGCCGGATTGGACCCGCCTGACAGGTAGCCTTCGCCGGACTGGGTCTGGGTCACCGGAATGGACTCCTGGAGGCTGGGAGGTCGCCGGAATGCACAGAAAACGACCTAGAGACTTTTGGGATGGCTGAAACCTTTTTAAAACAGTTTTAAAAATTCCAAAACAATTTTTTTAAATTATTCAAACACCACAAGTGATGAATCAACAATATTACACTTAGAAATATTGAGATTATGAGTGTGGGCTCCTAAGAACAATTAGAAAATCAAAGATGAAAAAGGGAAAACAATTTTTCTCTTTTGTTTGGGGATTTTGGCCGAGAATTGCACAAGGGGGAAGGGGAGAGAGATTGCCGAAAACACACTAGGGTTAGGTCTCTTTTTTTATTAGGGTTTCTTAGCCTTATTTATACAGATTATAAATGGGCTTAAGCTGGGTCAAACCCATGACCCTATTCACTTAAGGAATCCGGCCAAACACTCTCCCTTTACTCGTCCATGTCTTTGATTTTTGTTCCTAAATTTATTTGATTTAATTTCTAAAATTAATTTAGAACTCTCATTATTATTTAATGACACATCATTAAATATATTTCATAATTATCGAATAAGTACGAAATGAGAAATAATTTGTTTTCTTCTTTTAACATATTTAATCACTCGAGAATGTCATCATCAATATGATGGCATCTTGTGATTCAATAAACAAAATAAATAACTAGTTATTTATCGAGTTTCAAGAAAACAACTTTCCCAATATAAATCACTATTTATACTTAATGAGTAAATCAACTTTTCAAGTTCTTTTAATCTCTTCCAAGTGTCTATCATTGAGACCTCATGGACCCACATGAACGAAACTTTAGAATAAAGGACGGACACAAAAGTTCACAAACTTTTTCCGTCTTTTAACTCTTAATATTGGTCGATTCCACTAAAGGACCAATATTGATAATCTCTCTGTTCATGTGCGTATCTTTTATGTTTGATATGATGAAACAATTTCTCATACAATCCACGGAGTATATTACGATGTTACCCTTCATGTGTATCAGTAACTGAGAGGAATGTAAAATTACTGTTTTACCCCTCGAGTTATTATTTCACTAACTCCTTTGTTATTTGTGAATGAGAAAAAACATAAAGTGAGATGTCTATACATGTCACATGTTTTAATCAAAGAATGAACTCATTCAATGAATACCTGGCAGGTTTACTCATTCACACTCTCATAACAAAGCATAGTGTGATACTAATGCATTTGCATTCTTGTTACATGAATTCCATATCTGTGATCATGTAACCCAACATTACATCCTTGTGACACCAACAGTCGGGTCAGATGCAACTAAAATTTAGTCATTGCCCATTGACGAATCAAATGTCACAAAGTGCAATGTCAATTACATATTCACTTCAGGATTAAGGTAAGTATCATAATACTCCTTTAGTTGTGAACTTGAAGCCTCGAGTGTGTAAACAGTTTTGTCTCGAGCTTCTAAGTGTCACTAGTCTTGTTCAGTATCTTCTATAAGATACCTAGTATGAATCATAGAGTCACAACTCTCTATATCACAAGATGAGATATCATGATTCATGCTAACAATCAATAATAAGATTCGATTGCTCTATCGATCTTTAGATTGCGAACAAATGGTTTCAAACTTGTCACAAGGGGTTATCTTGTCAAGTCTGTACTTAACACCCTTTTCGTTGATGACAGTTTCAGAGCATAGCTTAAACATAACTAAACACAGTCTTATAAAGAATGAACATTTATTAATATCAATGTTTCAACAAAATATAAATACATAAAGTATCTCAATGTCTAATATCTCCTTTGTGGGCACCAATCCCAACAGAATTTGACTCCGAGCGTGAGTATAGGTCTCATTGAGGCCCATAAGAAACTGCATCATATATTCAGTCTCATCAAAGTTAGTTTGATTTTTCCTCCGTAGTTACAGGGACAGATACATGCTGGCTTAAAATATTACAGATCTTCATGAGTACATTTGTGAATTGAGAAGTATTCTCCAACTGATTTATGTTCTTGAGCCAGACTGACATACTCCTTTTGCAGTTGAAATTTTTTCGGTCCATTGCTTTGCAAGAACTGATCTCTAAATCATTCAAATAGATCTAGTTGTACCTCAATAGCGGATAGCTGAGGCAATTTCTTTGCTAACCGAATTAGCGATTCAGGTGATGATTCTGTTGTTATTGCGATTCCATACCATTAGTAGATCAAGATCATCAGCGGTTGGTTTTGGAATGGATTCATCGATAAAATCTATCTTGTTCTTTGCTTCAAGAAGTGTAAGCATCGATATGCTTCATGGAAGGTAATTAGGTCATGTCAGAACATTAAGTACAAGACTACTTCTAGATGCGTCTGAATGATGCAAATAATATGGTGAGAACATATCCTTCATCATCGATCTTGATTTCTTGACCTCAAACACCGCTTGAGGGCGAGTTTCCACCATTGTAGCTTCAACAGGTTCCATCGCAATTAAGGTTGAGCTTGATTTCGTCGAGTAAAAGAGGAAGAGATGAAATTGAGATTCTTAAGAATCAATTTGTGCGGAAATGCTCTAATACCATATTGGAACTCAAGAACTAGGGAGAATGAATTTCGAGACAACAAATCTTTTTATTGAATTACTTGATTGTTACGGAATACATGCTTAGATGAACTGAAATTATTAATCACCTATTAATAGTCAAACAAATAGAATAAACGACATGCACTTTTACATATAAAGAAAACGACAAAGAATGAATAAACGGCAATTGTTTATATACTCCAGAAATAATTGATAAAGAAAATACTATTTTAAGTATTTTTCAACTAGTGTAACTTTGATATCTCTTTATTTTTGAGATTTGGAAAATAAAATTTCTCATATAAAATATGTATTAAAAATAATAAAACAAAAATTTAAATATTTAGATTAATTATATGAAATCTAAAAAAACAGAGTTCCCTCGATATTTATGAGCTAAGACCATCTCTAATTTAAAACTTAAATATGAGTTAGTTTTTTACTAAATTTAGTGCAGGTATAATATTTTCACTCCAACCACTAACATCAAATCCTACAAAAATAACACATTCTCTTTTTATATTTTCAATATTATTTTATATTAATTATATATTAATCTTTTTATTAATGTGTTATATCAATATTAATCTTATTAAACATCAATTTATTTTGTATGTCAACAATATTAAATTAACTTTATATTAAATATTAAATATTATGTCAATAATATGATATTAAAATATAAACTAATAAAGAAAAATAAATATTATTTTGGATAACATTAATAGAAAAAAATATTATATAAATATTATATTAATAATTTTAAAAAGCCTTAAAAATTATTTTTTTCATTGATAATATGTATTTTTATATAAATTATTTAAATTATAGTCTAAATTACGTATTAATATTTTTGGGTGAATTTTTAAATAAAAATATTTTATAATTAAATTTAACTGATGAATAATTAGATCTCAAATTTAAATAAATATTATTTATTATACTCACATTTATGTGAATATTTAAAGTACGTTGGAGTATTTTTATCCTAATTTTTTTAAGTTAAAGCTCAAAAGGATTTTCTCAATTTTTTATGTGGTTCAGAAGAATTGGAACAGTGAAGCCGCTCTTTGTCTCTGACTAAACGCCATTGCAAGTAACAATCTTTCTTTTTCAAATTCGAATCTTTATCTTCAGTATTCTCAACTCCGAGCTGAAAGAAAAGAACAATCGTCTGATTTGTTAAATAATTAAGAACTAGTTTTGTTTGTTTTTTTTTGTGTGTAACTTTTTCGAGTACAGACATGGCTTCTTTTATTGTTGCGAATTTGCCTCCTCCACCATTGTTGGTCCAAGGAAAGAAAACCCTCGTTTCATCTTCTACCAAGCTTCCACTGTCCCCGGTAAAAGGTAAGCCCATATATAACGAGCTATTTTTCTTTTTAGTTCTTATGTATAAACTAACAACAGTAGGATTTTTTATTGTTTAAAATTACCTTTACTTCATTATGTTTTAATCTCTATAATCACTTAATTTGGTGAATTGGTGTGTTGGCGTAAATTACATACCGCTCCTATATGAAATCTTTGTAGTCTAACCTCAGCAAAGAATCGATATAAATAGAAACACACCATGAAATCTGTGTTGTCTTAACTCTAATCTCAGTAAGATGTCAAATGATGTACATATTATGTGCGCGTAAAAGATACAAAAGACTTGACAAAACTAGAGAGAAAATATTATATTTAGAACAAAATGACAAACCCCCAGTTTTCCCAAGAGGTTAAAGGTAAAGCTGATTTTTTACTACAAAAGCTGATGAAGTTTTAGGTTTGATAAGATTGGATCAAGAGTTTGGTTGGTTGAAATGCATAACAGAATGCTCTCTGGTTGTTAAAATGTACAAGTGATGTCGGTGATTTTTGGGAAGACATGTAATTAGTGTTTGGAAGTGTTCAAAAGGTTGTTATTTTCTTACAATGCAGAGAGACGGACTTGTGTTTCTGTGATTGCGAGAGCTGCTGGGGAGAGTTCGGAGTCATCGACCTCTCTAAGCCTACCTAAGTCGGTTCAAAGTTTCGTAAGTGAATATCCCACGAGCATTTTCAAGCGATGAGTTATAAGTAGAAACACCAAGCTTTGGTAGTAATATGTGAGGCTGGGTTGCAGTGGGAAAATTCTGAAGATAGGCCGGCTCTGATTGGGCTGGGTTTCGCAGGGATAGTAGGACTGTGGGCGACGCTAAATCTGGTTTCGGTAAATCTCCAACCATCTTTTAACTAAATCAGCTGTGCAAACAGTATACACCAAAACAAAACCAACTGAAAGGTATTGCATTAAGGATAAGAATTTCAGTAGATGAGCAGCCTTTTCATTGCTGAAATGTATGTTTACTATCGCATCTTTCTAATTTTGCCTTTTCCCGACATAAGTAGACCATTGACAAGTTGCCTCTTCTACCCGGCGTTCTAGAAGTTGTGGGCATACTGTATTCTTCGGTAAGCTCTCTCTCTCTCTCTCTCTCTCTCTCTCTCTGCTTTTCGTATGCAAAGCCTGACGCAAATCTCTCCATATGTTTCAGTGGTTTACCTATCGCTACCTCTTGTTCAAGCCCGACAGGTAAGCTTTCTTTCTAGTTACATTTTCTGTCTCATTGAAGTACGGGGATTAGTTGACAAAGGTAAAAGAGCAAGCAGTGAAGTAGTCTGTCTTCTTATATTCTGAAACGACTTTATTAAGATTCATTGCTTTCTCTACAGGGAAGAGCTTTTTCAAACCTGTAACAAGACGATCTCGGATGTCTTGGGCCAGTAATCTCTGCACCGAAATGGTTGTCGATCGTAATTATGTTTGTTAGTGTATATATTCTAAAATTAAGCTTAATTGTGACTTGTATTGCTGTTCCCGGTTGGCTCGTGTCTGTCTGTTGGGGGCTTTTGTAAGATTCCAATTATTTTATGAGCAATATGTAGTCGAGTATGTTTCCCGAGTTACATATGTATGTTGGAAAGAAGAGAAATATTGACACCAAAAATATGCGGATTAATATCTTATATGCTCTAACGGCTATAGGCTGCGTATTATACGTGTGTATGTTTGAGGTTTCTCAATTTTGTAAATTGCAAGGTGTCTTTAGTCATCTTTGCAGAGAATCCCTCTATATTTCTTCTTCTCACGCTTGAAACATTTAATGTGGCAACTGACTTACACGCCACTTCCAAGCTGGAGGTCATGAATTTAATCCTCATTGCAAGTAAAATGAAATGTTGCCTTAAAAAATCGTTTAACATTTACCAAATAAGTTATCTTTGGAGGTGAAACAAGCTTAGTTCGACGAATTTACACTTCCTTGCTTGGATCCCATTTGCTACGGGTACTCAAAGGGTAATTTTAGACAATATGTATGATTATGGGATAATATTTCATTAATAAATGTGAAAAATAGATTATGCAATTTATGCGCACAATGATACAAATTCCCATGATACATTTATCAAATAAACTCTCTTCATCTTTTGTTCAATCTTTGGGAAACAACACACGACCCTATTCCTCTCTTCATCTGTTTTTTTTTCTCTTTAGAACTCAAAGCCAAACACACGAACATTTGTAAAAACAATCATAGACCGTGATGTTGGTTCTCGCCTCTCGCTCGTCTTCGCTTCCGCTCTTCGTCGCTCGTCAAATGCTCACAATTGCTCGTTTTTTCATTTATCCCGTTTTTAATAAAATCCTCAGAGAAAGGTATGGTAGATGGTCTTAGATTCATAAATTAGACTGATGTTGGTTTCTAAGATTATGATTAGGTTTTGAAATTGGAAATTTTTGTCAATATTATATTAAGATGCTTATCATAGATTGATTTGAAGTTGGAACTCGTCCATTTAATATTTTTAGGTCGAGATACTGGAAGTGTCTTTTACGGTACGTTAGGTATATTGCGGTGATAAATTTTGAAATTGAAGATTGTGATAGTTTGTGGTATATTGCGGAGAAAGCACATATTTGACCAATTATGTGCTATTTTCTAGATGGTAAACTTAATTATTCTTCATGAATTTTTTTTACAAAAATTTGACGGAATGGCCTTAACTTACAAACTTATTTTGGAATTAGCCAACATTTGGTTAATTTTTTGTAAATGTCCAAAATGTCTAGGTGGCACATTCATTACCTACGTGTACTTACTGTTTTGTCCCTATTAATTTTCGGCGTTAATATTAACCGCGTTTTTTTTTCAAATTTAAATTTTTAATTCAAATTTCGAATTCTTTTTTAATTATTGCCGATTTTAGAAATTAGTTATTGCAGATCCTTAATTTAAGGCCACTAATTGACTGGACGTTTAATATCACAATTAAGTTTAAAATATTTGTATTTAATACCGGAATTAGTTATTTTTTGAAAGTTTTTATTGTAGTTTATATTTCCATTAATTATATCGAGTTTATATTTTTTGGCGTTTATATTAACCGCGTTAATATTTTTGAAATACTGCTGATTTTCATATTAGCCATTTTAGATCCTATAATTTAGGGAAGTTAATTGACTGAAAGTTTTATATCACAATTAATTTAAAATATCAGCTTTTAAACCGGAATCAGTTATTTTTTGAAAGTTTTTATTCTCATGTCAATACAATTTACGAGAATCGTATCAGTTGATCTGTCTTCGTTGATCTCGTCAGCCTATTTACTTTGTTATTTATATTCTTATTAACGCATGTTCATATTTATTCAGTAAATGCGTATGTAATTAACATGGTTTTGGGCGTTTTTCTGTGGTGTAAGGAAGCTGTTGGTAAACACACTTTCTGACAGTTCGTTTTGGCCTCTTCTCTTGGTTTGATTCCGGCTGAGATGACTTCTCAATCTGTTTCATAGACAATTAACAACGTTTTTAAAATATTTCAGTTTACAAAGTTAACAACGTTAATTAACATATATCAAAATGAAACTTACGTTTGGGAGTAATAATTTTTTTGGGAGTGAAATTAACATTCTCAATATGTCCAACACGAAATAACAAATAAAAATGGTTTGACCTGAGAAAATCATTCAAAAAAATTTTGCTCGGTGTAAATAAAAAAACACCCTCGTCTGGTTCAAATTTTTTTTGTTTTGTTCGACACAAGATTTCTGCTCGGTGTAAATACAAACCCTCGTGAGTATAAATCAGCCGACATTTGAAAATATTAACATAAATATCTATAAATACCTGTAAATCGGTGGCCATGAAGTTTTTTTCGTCGACGGAAGGTTTCTTCTTCTTTTTTTGCATGGATGTTTTTGAATCAGAGGGGAAAAGAAGATTTTGAATTGGAGAGAGAAAGGAGGTTTTTATTTGGTGGGAGAAATTTTTTTTTATTTGGGGAAATGAGCGGTTTGTATGATTTAAACCGTTATTAATTTTCTCTCTCCAAATATTTGATTAACGTGATTAACGTCGATCGGCGTAAATTAAGCAGTTTTTTTTTTGTTTTTTAATTTCCAATTATATTTGGGCGGGAATTCGATTTGAGGTAATTTTGGTATGAAAATTTGATAAATTAATCTTGTGGACATTTACAAAAAATTAACAAAATGTGAGCCAAATCCAAATATCAAAACCCCCATAGGGCTATTACCTTCTTTAACCCTATTTTTTTAAGTAGAGTTATAAAGTGCAGTGCAACTTGTATTGGATTGTGGAAGAAGTTTAAAGAATTGAATTTTTTTGATATGGATGAGATAAAAATTTGAGAAACGAGATGAGATCCATTTCAAGTTAGGAGAAACCGTGTAAAGTTTTTTTAGCTTCTAATATTTTTTAACTATATTTTAATATTTTGTTCCATGTGTACAGTTTTTTGGCTTTGGAATGTGTGTTAATCACGTGTTTATCGATGGATTCTGCACTGTCCTTTGAAAAATTTCAAGCACATAACACCTAGAACAATTTTTCGGATAATTATTTCAAAGAAAAGAAGATGATTCCACGCGGAGAATTAGCAAACGCATTCTTGAATATTGTGTAAGATTTTGGTGAACATTGTAAGTACCCCGAGGATTTCGTTATAATTGAATTTATCACTTATTATTTATTTTGTAGCGGAAATTGCGATATGGATTGTGTTAATGCTTGAAAATGGATCAACACTTAAATGCGGTCCGCAGTTCGCTCTAAGGCTAGATCCTATGGCCGCGCAGTGCCCGAACGAGGAAATTATATCAAAATTTCTTATCTCCGCCGTCTTGGAAAAATGATTTTGGCGGCTCTTCACCTATAAATAGAGAAACGTGAACTAGAGAACCGCAAATGGGTTTTTTCGGGGGACACTCCGACACTCAACATTAGTACGAGTGTTGTGTGAGGTGAGTGAAGATTTTATATTTGGTAAGGAATCCTAGAGAGAGAATGTCTAACGTGAGAGAGAAGCAGAGGTTTGTTAAGTTGTGAGAAAACTTACCTCCAAATGGATGAGTTGGAGGTATTTATAGTGATTTGATGACTCAGGATAAATTCATCATTTGTTGATTCTAATGAATTTTAAGTAGGGCGAGTTTGCCCGTTGACATGCTATGGAGAGCCTGCCTGCTTTCCTACATGCTAATAAGAGCCTGCCTGCCTATCTGATGACGTGTTGTGTAAGGCTTGCCTTACGACATGTTAAGGATATCCTAGCTGCTCGTTTGGAGATATGTTAAGCACGCTTGCTTGGTAAGGACGACATGTCTTCTTGATGAGGAAGACTTGAATCTTAACATTATGCTAATGATAGCCTGCATGCCTTTCTTACGACATGTTAGACATGGGATGCTTGCCTGGTGAGGATGGCTTGTTTGCCTTATGATATGTTAGCCATGGCATGATTGCTTGGTGGGGAGGGCTTGTCTGCCTTACGATATGTTAGGCAGAACATATTTACTTGGTGAGGAGGGTATGCCTGCCTGCCTGATGAGAATGATATGCCTGCCTACCTAGTGAGGAAGGGTCTCTCGTCTACTTGGTAAGGACAGCCTGCTTGTCTGACGATATGTTAGACATGGCATGCTTGCTTGGCTGGGAGGGCCCATCTGACAACGTGATAAGCGTGGCCAGTCTATTTGGTGAGTACGGTTTGCATTCGACGAGGGATTCTCCTGATTGAGCAAGAATTGTTTGACCGCCATCACATTTTCCCTTCTCCCGATTCAAACTTTTCGTCCTGTTTCGGGCTGGCTTTCCTTATTCAATTTTGTACTGGGCCTTAGAGACTTTTACGGCTTGGAGAAAATCACCCATAACAGATTGTATAAAATTATGGAGCATTTGAAGAGTGTTATGCCATTGTCGGGCGTCAATGATAGAAAGATAAAAATTTATAAAGATAAATCGGCGATAGACTTTTGGTATAAAAATCTAATGTCATAAATTTTGAGTTTTTTATGCTATATTTTGAGAACACTTTTTGATGTTTTTTGTCCGGTGCATTTTGATATTTAAAAACTCGTTATTAACTAATGAATTACATATTTTGATGTTCATGTCGAAACAAAGTAGATCATATATTTTATCCAATAACTCCCTAAACTTTATATTATTTTAGATTTTCTAACACGAGTATCGTTCGAAATATTGCTAGTTCGCCATCTTTAAGTGTTTAAATTCCATCAAACATAACAATTACACTTCGTAAATCTTCAATTCATAAAAGAACCTCCATCGTTCACACAACAAGAAACCACATGACCGCAAATTGTTGCCCCATATATATTGAATGCGATGAGATGCGGTGTGTTGCGGTGCATTAGAATATATTAAAATCAAATTTAATAAAAAAAAATGCGGTATGTTACGATTTACTGTAGTGACTTGCAGAAACTTATAATTTTTGTGGCTTGGACATGACCGCGAAATAGAAAGGGAAAGAAATTTTTCAATAAAATAAAAGTTAAATAAGAGAATACGAATAAAAAGTATTAGATGATATTTTTGACAAGGAAAAACCGTAAAAATAAAACTTGGTATAATTTTACACATATTTTTTTTGAAATATCCTACCCCAACAAGTATATAAATATGCTAATCATTTTAAGGATCTAAATAAAATTGTAAAATATGCTAAAATATCCTACCCCAACAAGTATATAAATTACCACACTCGACATCGTGGGTCTAATCGGGTTTAAATATATACCACATAATCAACTATTTCAATCAATGACACTAATAATTTCAATTTTCTCAACTGACATATTTCTTTATGAACATTCATGAAAAATAAATAATATGATTTTACATTAATTAAACAACTTTATGAATCGGTATGGACGGACAACCCGCAAGAAAGAATTTTTCATTGGACTTTCAAGACTCCTATTTGAATTAAATGCATTAATAGTTTTCCAAGACCGTATATCTGTATGTCATTTTTTGATATGTATACCGTAGGCTAACTTCGGTTAGCACTAGTACAAATTTAGCTTTTAGATGCAACATATTGTCACATTTGATGGCCAAAAGTCGCATCTAAAAGTCAATTTAAATGTGCGACACCGGATGCGACTATGTCGCATCCAAATAGTCGTAGCTAAAACTATTGGATGTGACTTTGTCGCATCCAATAGTCCTCCCGTCAATGCAGTGGATGCTTTTGATTTATTGCCCCGATAAATACGCTTTGCATCGCGTAGAATAGCAACATCAATCTTGCTTCGAATCGAATCTCCCGATCGCACATCACCTATGTCCTTATCAATGTAGACGAATGTATACATCGTGTGCATCACATTAAAACTTGATCGATACTTTGAGCTTCAACGTCAGTCCAATTGGGATGCCAAAAATGAATGAAGGTAAAAATGGCATTTCTAAGGCGGTTGGAGAACATTCCAATTTTATTATTCTTCGCACGAGTGGCTTGGTAAAATGCTTGCTGACTGTTATGGGTGATTTTCCCCAAGACTTGAAAACATCGAAAGCCCAACCCAAATTGGATAAAGCAGGCCCACTTCATCAGGCAAGCCTCCCCTCGACAGGCAGGCATACCTTCGTCAGGCGAGTCTCTCCTTAACGGGCGGTCAGGCTCACATTGCCAGGCAGGCTTGCCCTCATCAGGCAGGCAAGCCCTACTCGCCAGGCACACTTGCCCTCATCAGGCAGACCTCCCCTAAGTAAGGAGGTAAGCCCTCCTCGAAAGGCAGGCAGGCTCTCCTCGTCAAGCGGGCAAACCTTACTCGCCAGGCAGGCCTGCCCTCATCAGGCAGACCTCCCCTAAGTAAGGAGGTAAGCCATCCTCGAAAGGCAGGCAGGCTCTCCTCGTCAAGCGGGCAAGCCCTACTCGCCAGGCAGGCCTGCCCTCATCAGGCAGACCTCCCCTAAGTAAGGAGGTAAGCCCTCCTCGCAAGGCAGGCATGCTCTCCTCGTCAAGCGGGCAAGCCCTACTCGCCAGGCAGGCCTGCCCTCATCAAGCAAACTTCCCCTAAGCAAGGAGGTAAGCCCTCCTCGCAAGACAAGCATGCTCTCCTCGTCAAGCAGGCAGGCCCTACTCGCTAGGCAGGCTCGCCCTCCTTGTCAAGCAGGCAGGCCATACTCGCCAGGCAGGCTTGCCCTCATCAGGCAGACCTCTCCTAAGTAAGGAGATAAGCCCTCCTCGCAAGGCAGGCAGGCTCTCCTCGTCAAGCGGGCAAGCCCTACTCGCCAGGCAGGCCTGCCCTCATCAGGCAAACTTCCCCTAAGCAAGGAGGTAAGCCCTCCTCGCAAGGCAGGCTCGCCCTCCATGTCAAGTAGGCAGGCCCTACGTGCCAGGCAGGCTCGCCCTCCTTGTCAAGCAGGCAGGCCCTACTCGCCAGGCAAGCTCGCTCTCGTCAGGCAGATCCCCCTTAAGCAAGGAGATAAGCCCTCATCACGGGCAGGAGACCCTACTCAAAATTCATTAGAACCAACAAATGACAAATTTACCCCGAGTCACCATATCACTATAAATACCTCCAAGTCATTCATTTGGAGGTAAGTTTTCTCAGAACTTAAAAAACCTCTGCTTCTCTCTCATCTTAGACATTTTCTCTCTAGAATCCATTACCAAAAATAGAATCTCTATTCACCTCACATAACACTCGTACTAATGTTGAGCGTCGGAGTGTTCCCCGGAGGAAACCCCTCTGGGGTTCTCTAGCTTACGTTTTTCTATTCTACAGGTGAAGGACCACCGGAGATATCTTTCCGTGACGGCGGAGGCAGGATAGTTTTGAGACAATTTTCCCGTTCGACCACCGCGCGGTCATAGGGTCCGGCCCTAGACCGAACCGCGGACCGGTTCAAGTGTTGATCCGTTTTCAGGCATTAACATTTTGGCGCTAGAAGGAGGGGGTACTCGAATAACAATCACGAAATCTCTCCAGCAAATCTACCTTTAGGTACTCCAAAGAACAAGCATAGAGCAGTCTGCCCAGGATGTCTAATCGCGTAACCGTGTCCGATAATGCCGTCCCACGTCCCGCGGGGAGCGTCGCACATAACACCCGAGCCCAAGTCCAAGCACGACAAAACCAAACTCATAATGCGCCCCAGGCAAGCGTAACGTCTGACCCTGTGCAGGACGAAAGGGACGCTCGGATGGCGCGTCTCGAGGATAATCTTTTCCGATTGACCGGCTTGATAACAAGGATCGGAAGTTATGAGCCCACTATGGGGGATATCCTAGAAGCTCCTATGGAGCATGAAATGCGCGATCTCGAACCCACTCGTGGCGACGAACATTATGGGGACGTTGTGCCATCCCAGCAAGGCGGAAACAGGGCTCCCACCAACATGTCCATTCCAAACCCCGACCTCGGACGTGCTCGAGATGCATCTCGCCGCATTGACGCCTGCCCGAGGCTACCAACTAGGCACCTCCCTGAAGATACACACCAATTAAACGCTCAAGCGCAATACGGAGCACGGTCCGACACCTCCCGAAGGTCGGCATTCGCTCGACTTGGAACCAGAGAAGAAGTGGCAGACAGTAGGGATGCAAGAAGGTTTGATCGACCCCAACGGGTATACACCACTGATCAGCCAAGGCGGGATGGAGACCTGAGGAGCCACCTTAACCGACGGTGGGAGATCCCGCGACGGCATACCCCCCCTAGACCTGCTGAGTCCACAAACGACGCCGTGCAGGTACCGAGAAATTTGCCCGTACGCCAAGAAGGTCCGCTACACCAAATAGATGAGAACAGAGCGCGCCCGGTGGAACCGTTTCCCACTGCAGCACCTCAACCCAACTCGGACTTGATAAATATTGTGCAGGGATTACAAAATGAGATACGAGAGCTCCGGGCAGCGCAAAACACGAACCCGGCCGTTCGAAGCATGGTCGAGGGCACAACCTCCCCGCTCGCCCCCCATTTGTTGTCCGAAGAAGTGACTGGAGACCTACGCTTTCGCCCAACCCTCCTATACGATGGGAGCGGCGATCCCGTTTTTCACTTAGTACAATACCAAACTACAATGCAGATAAGAAGACACACCTCGGCTGCCATGTGCCAGGCGTTCTGCCTCACTCTCTCAGGTGCGGCGTTCGAATGGTACCAGAAGCTGGCCAAGGGGATGATAGGATCATTCGAGGAACTGAAGGAACGCTTCATCACCCGTTTCGCGAGCTCTTTGGTTCAGAAAAAGGAGAAGTCCTACCTGTGGTCACTCAAGCAACGGACCGGTGAGAGCCTCCAACGATATCTAAGTAGGTTCACAGAAGAGGCAAACAAGGTGTGCGACTATACGGACAGCGACGCAATTATCGCTCTCATTGACGGGCTCAGGATGGGCGACTTCCTGATATCGCTCGTCGGAAAGAGGCCAACAACCATGTCGGAAGTCATGACACGGGCGGCCCAACACATCTCCATCGAAGAATACCTAGACGGTCGAAGAACGTCCGAACGAAGAAGTCGTCAGAGAGACGACGAAGATCACAGTGGGGATGAATCCCGGAAGAAACGGACTCGTCAACCCCCCACGGGCACCACCAATGCCCGTCCCCCACGAGATCTCAGGCCCAGACTAGCTGACCAATTTCGGAGGGACGCGACCTTCACGTCGTTATCAACCACACCAGAGATAATCCTAAGTCTTCACGGAGAAAAATTTACCAAGCCAATACCCATGAAAAACAACCCCACCCAACGCGACAGAAGAAAATATTGCGATTTTCACAAAGATCACGGGCATCTCACATCAGATTGTATACAACTAAAGAGACAAATTGAAAACCTCATACAAGGAGGTCAATTGAAGGAGTTTGTCCTGCAGATGGTGTCTGAGAGGGGAGCCTCGTCCAGCCGACATCCCCAAAACACCGAACAACGTCAACTCAAAAGCGCGAGAGTCACTGCCTGCCCGGGGGGTGATCGAGGGAAATCAACAACCACTCCTCTTAACATAGTAACGACCATCATGGGAGGACCGGAGACGGGCGACTCTGTTAAAGGGCGCAAGGCATACGCACGAGCACTAGAAGGGAATGGACCACTACACCAGGTCAACCTAGCTGATCACTCCTCAACCCCGCCAACCATCTCATGTGAAGCTATATGTTTCACAGATGAAGAGGCACGGCTGATAGCCCACCCGCACAATGACGCAATTGTCGTCGAGACTCGAATCGCAAACAACATAGTGAAGCGGGTGCTCATCGATAATGGGAGTTCAGCCGATATTATATTCAGGGCGGCCCTCGACCGCATGAATCTCGGAAAAATCTCCCTCACTCGCGTGATCACACCGCTCTTTGGCTTCACAGGAGAACAGGTACTCACGGAAGGCTCTATCGAGCTTCCAACGACATTTGGAACGGAAGGGGGAGCACAGGTGACCCGGATGGTCAACTACATGATCGTCGACGAACGTTCAGCTTACAACGTTATTATTGGGAGACCCACCCTCAACAGGTTACGCGCTATCACCTCTACGTTCCACTTACTGGTGAAGTTTCCCACGACCGACGGGGTAGGTATCATGCGGGGGAGCCAAAAAGACTCAAGGATGTGTTACGTGAAGGGAACTTGCAGGAACACGACGAGAGCGACGGTCGGAACAATTTTTCAGGTTGAAGACTATCCATGCGAGGTGAAAAACGCACAAATGTTCGGGGAACTCGATCCAAGGGAAGAGCCACGCAGGAAGGCAATTGAAGCATCCACTGACTTAACTCCTATCGTGTTGGACGAGCAAAAGCCCGAGCAAGTAGTCATGATTGGTGCTCACTTACCAGTCATGATAAAGACTCAACTAGCATCATTCTTACGAGAGCACAAGGATGTATTTGCATGGACACATGCAGACATGCCCGGCATTGATCCCGAGATCATAGTTCACCGTCTTAATGTGATCAAGGGAAAGAAGGCAAAAGTACAGAGAAGAAGAACATTCAATGCCGAACGATATCTTGCCATCAACGAGGAAGTCGACAAACTGATCGCCGCCAAATTCATTCGTGAAGTCGAATATCCTGATTGGGTATCCAATGTAGTCATGGTAAAGAAGCCAAACGGGAAGTGGCGGATATGCATTGACTACTCAGACCTTAATGTCGCATGCCCCAAAGACTGTTTCCCACTCCCGAGAATCGACCAGTTGGTTGATGCCACGGCAGGGCACGAGCTCATGAGCTTCATGGACGCCTATTCAGGGTACAACCAAATCCGCATGCACGAGCCCGACCAGATCAACACGACATTCACTACCGACCGTGGCCTATATTGTTATAAGGTCATGCCATTCGGTCTTAAAAATGCGGGCGCCACGTACCAGCGTTTGGTGAACCGCATGTTCGCAAAACAAATTGGGAAGACAATGGAGGTATATGTCGATGACATGCTTGTCAAGAGCCTCAAAATCTCAGACCATGTGGAGAACCTACGAGAGACGTTTACACTCTTACGAAGGTACAAGATGAAGCTTAACCCCGCCAAGTGCGCTTTTGGGGTGGAATCCGAAAAGTTTTTAGGATTCATGGTTAATCAACGAGGGATCGAGGCAAACCCCCAAAAAATCCACGCCTTGCTCGAAATGAAAAGTCCCCGCAGAGTCAAGGAAGTCCAAAGTCTCACTGGCCGCGTTGCCGCCTTGAGTCGATTTGTCTCAAGGGCAACAGACCGATGTCAGCCTTTTTTCCAAGCTCTGAAGGGCGGAAAAGACTTTGTCTGGGATGCAAAATGTGAGACCGCTTTCCAAGAACTCAAAAACTACTTTGGCTCCCCGCCTCTCTTAGCAAAGCCAAGGAATGACGAAACACTTTACCTCTATCTCGCCGTATCAACTAGGGCAGTGAGCGCTGTCTTGGTTCGAGAAGAAGAAAGAACTCAACACCCTGTCTATTACGTCAGTAAGGCGCTCTTAGATGCTGAGAGTAGGTACCCCGAAATTGAAAAACTCACTCTTGCCTTGGCCACCGCCGCCAAGAAACTTCGCCCATATTTTCAGGCACACCAGGTTGTCGTACGGACGGAGCACCCCATCAAGAAGGCCTTGCAGAAAGGAACATCATCGAGAGTGGCGATTTGGTCTCAAGAGTTAGGGGAATACGGCGTAGAATTCCAGCCCAGGATTGCAATAAAAGGTCAGGCCGTGGCTGACTTCATCGCAGAGTTCACATACGACGTGAACATGAGGGCAGAGGAAGAAACGAAGGAGAGCCCGCGGGCGCCAAAAAGGAAGGCCGCCCCCAACGGTCCAGTATGGGAAATGCACGTCGACGGGGCATCAAACTCACATGGCTCAGGGGCAGGCGTAGTGCTCACCAACCCCCACAATGAGAAGCTCAAGTACGCTCTTCGGTTTGGTTTCAGGGCATCAAATAATGAAGCTGAGTACGAGGCTCTACTGGCAGGTCTTGAAATTGCAAAGAAGCTCGGCGTGGAGAACATCAGGGTACATTGCGATTCTCAACTCATCGCAAAACAGATCGACGGAGAGTACCAGGCAAAGGAAGAGAACATGATGGCCTATCTTTTTGAGACACGCCGCCGTCTGGAAATGCTCGAATGGTACGAGATTATTCAGGTTCCCCGAGACTCAAATGTCGAGGCAGACGCACTTGCTAGAATGGCCTCTGGAATAGACGATGAACAATTAGGGAAAACCCCCGTCGAGTCCCTTGCCCGCCCGTCGATTGAGAAAAATGAGATCCTAGCTGTCTCCGTAGAAGCTGAGCCAACCTGGACGACCCCCTTGGTGAAATACCTGCATCACGGAGAATTACCGACCGATCGGGCCATGGCAAAGCGACTCAGATACCAGGCGACACGATACACCCTCCAAGACAACACGCTCTACAAGAAGGGCTTCTCACAACCGCTCCTCCGATGCCTAGAGGAAAGCGAGGCAGACTACGTCCTCAGGGAAATTCATGAGGGAATTTGTGGAAACCATTCGGCAGGTCAATCACTAGCCCTCAAGGCTCTCAAACAGGGATACTTTTGGCCTACACTTAAGAAAGACGCGCACGAACTAGCTCGGAAGTGTGACAAATGCCAACGTTTTTCACACATCCCTCGTAAACCTCCTGCGCCGTTATGCCCAATTTTGGTACCCCGACCATTTGCGAAGTGGGGAATCGACTTGATTGGAAAGTTGCCCAAGGCCCCTGGAGGTCGGGAATACGCAATTGTCGCTATTGACTACTTCACAAAGTGGGTTGAGGCGAAACCGCTGGGTCCCATCACCGAAGCCAACACCACAAATTTCATATGGAAAAACATAATATGTCGTCACGGCATACCAGCGTCCATCGTCACTGACAATGGAAGGCAGTTCGACAACGAGAAGATTCGATACATGTGCGAAGAGCTAGGGATCAGCAAAACATTCTCATCTCCGAGGCATCCCCAAGCTAATGGTCAAGTTGAAGCGGCCAACAAGACCATAAAAGAAAACTTAAAGAAAAAACTAGAAGACAAGAAGGGAAAATGGGCTGAGGAACTCCCTTACGTCTTATGGGCATACAGGACCACCACACGCTCGGCGACCGGCGAGACTCCTTTTGCCCTCACTTACGGAGTCGAGGCAGTCATCCCAGCGGAGGTGGTAGTCCGTTCACCCAGGGTCGAGTTTTTTGACGAGGAAGGGAACAATGGAACGCTACGGGCTGAGCTCGACCTGATCGATGAAAGAAGGGAAGACGCCCTAGCACGCATGACTGCCCAAAAGAGAATTGTTGAGCGCCACTACAACTCCAAGGTGAAGGTTCGCCGCTTTATGATAGGGAGTCTAGTATTGAGAAAAACTTTTCAAAACACCCAGGAAGCAGGAGCTGGAGTCTTGGGACCGACCTGGGAGGGCCCTTACCGCATTCGTCAAGTTGTCCATGACGGGACTTACTATCTAGAGGACATGAACGGGAAGGAAATCACACACCCTTGGAACGCCGAACACCTACGGCAATACTTCCAGTGACTCGTCAACCCAGCATAGTTTACCTTTTTAAGCTTCGTTATAACGTATTTTGTCTGTTTGTTTTTATTTCAATGAAGTGTGTAGTGAGACACAATTGTACCAAATTTAATATGTAACTTCGTAAGTTTTATGGAGTATCATTTGCTTATTTTGTTGAGCTCTACAAAAAAAAAAAAAACATAAAAAATATGCATGTATGAAGCAACCAGAAATACACCCAAATCATGCCCTATCGTTTTTTTTACGCAACCTAAAGTGTCGCGAAATAAAAACTGGGAGGTTAAGGGGAAGTTTGCAAATTGTTAGCAAGAAAGGGATCCAAGAGACCCTCCTGGCTCACAAAAGCTCGCGACGTCAAAGATGACCGGCCCGACGACGGAGAAGGTGTCCAACCGACCCTCCCGTCTAACAGAGGCTCGCGACGTCAAAGATGTCCAGCCTGACAATGGAGAAGGTGTCCAAGCCACCCTCCCATCTTGTAGAGGCTCGCGACGTCAAAGATGTCCAGCCCAGAAACGGAGAAGGTGTCCAAGCGACCCTCCCGTCTTGTAGAGGATCACGACGTCAAGAACGTCCAGCCTGAAGGCGGAGAAGGTGTCCAACCGACCCTCCCGTCTAACAGAGGCTCGCGACGTCAAAGATGTCCAGCCTGACAATGGAGAAGGTGTCCAAGCCACCCTCCCATCTTGTAGAGGCTCGCGACGTCAAAGATGTCCAGCCCAGAAACGGAGAAGGTGTCCAAGCGACCCTCCCGTCTTGTAGAGGATCACGACGTCAAGAACGTCCAGCCCGAAGGCGGAGAAGGTGGTCAAACGATCTTCCCGCATAGCAGAGGCTCACGTCGTAAAAGACGCCTACCCCAAATGAAAGGAACGCGTTCAAGCGACCCCCCTTGCCAAAACCAATGTGATAGGCAAGAAAATAACTCGACGATAGAAGACAAAGGTCCCTGAGCAACATATTGGAGGACATACACATAAAAATCTGATGAAGTCCATAGAAAAAACGAGATAAAGGACATCATCCGAATACGGCATGGCGAGACGATATGAAAAGAAACGAGCAAATCGAAGTCCAAAAGAAATATAGTTCAGATAAAAATCAAACTACGCGTACAACCGTCCACGCATTTCAAAAATCAACAAAAAGAGGAAAATAAACCCAATCTGTCTAGGTGCACAGCCGACCGCACCGCTCGTAATGTAAACTAAACTGCTTCCAAGAGATACCCGATCGGCTGCGGCATCAACTCAAGTCGTCGAAGTCACCATCTTGGTCCCCTTCTCCATCCCGACCATCTCCCAGGTCCACTTTTTCCTCGCCCTCCAAAGGATCTGCTGGACACCCCCCTTCGTCGATATTCCCGTCAAGCTCAATCGCGACCCCAGGCGGAATGCAAGGGGACGCCGATTCATCGGGCACAAGCATCGGTGGATGAGGAGGGCGGACCTCCGTCGGAGCACCGTCGACATCAAGAAACTTGTAAGAAAGTGCAAGACCAGCGTTCTCTTCTTGATATCCACGGTGGCACTTGAGGACCCCCATCCAGTACATCTTGTCAGATGCCTTATCCCATGTGTTCTTCATCGCCTCCAGCTCCTCCTCAACAGACTTCTCGAGTTGTGTAATGGTCTGGTTGGCGAGAGCCAAGCTATCGCGAAGAGAAGTGACCATCTGATCACGCCCCTCAAGTTTGGCTCGCATAAAGGCGGCCACCCTATCACGCTCGTCGAGCTGGGCCTGGATAGATGCACGCTCGTCGGAGTGGCGCTCTACCTCGTCCTGGAAGGACGACATCTTAGTTCGGAGATCGAGAAGTTCTTGACGAGAACGATTCATTTCAACAGAATGCTTCGCGGACAACAGTCTCGCCTCCTTCAACTCCGAGGCTCGCTCGTCCAACGTCGCCTTCAGCCTCTTGACCTCATCAAGAAGGGAGTTCCTCTCCATACGCAGTTCTCTCTTGTGCTCACCGAGTTCTCGAGCATGAGTTTGAGCCGTACGATACACATCGGCATTGTGAGTATTCAAAATGGAGAGCTGCCAAAAAGAAAAATAAATAAATAAATGAGTGGAATAATAAGTCGGAAAACACTTACCCTACGGGAAAGCGCCGCTGCTTCATCGATCGAATCGAGCCCACTTCTCAAAATCATCGTTTTGAAATCTCCAATTTGGATTGTTTTGAGGTCGGCAACGCAACGATCACCAAGGCTCAATGCACGCTCTGTCACGGTCGGGCGGGTAGGACCACGCGTCCTCTTCGTTGGAGCGGGATAGGCGTCAGGGACGTGACGCTCCGGACCTTCGTCATCTTTCAAAGACGGGACAGATGGTACATCACCTACAGGGACAACCGCGGCATCGGGAGCACCCTCTTTGTCGCGAAACACTACCGGTGGGAGAAACGCAGGCGTGAACTTTCTCGCCTCCCCTTTGGCGCGAGGGAGTTGCACGGCATCATGTCCACGGGCGTCTGACGGGTCTGGAAATAACGAAAATTTTCTCTTCACACGCGGAGGACGTGCGACAGGATCTGACCCACGAGCGCCGTCAAGCGAGCCTGGGGAACGCGATAATCTCCGTTTGTTTCTTCGGTCTCCGGGAGCCATGGCTGCGAACCGTTTATAAAAAGATCATCAGCAAACACGCACATCCCTACAAACATGTGTCTTAAAGAAGCAACGTCAGCATAAGCAAAGGAGAAGGGACGAGCGCGCAAAAACTAATGCTAAGTAAACATAAGTTAATCTACCGTCCGGCGCTCCCAACAACGCCGGTGGGGGGGAATCAGATGAACTGTGTATGGGGAATGCACGATCATCCGTTGGCGTCAAGAGAGAGGCCTCACTCGATGACACCGTAGAAGGAGAAACATGGGAGGGCGACCCGGTCGGAGTCGCCGAAGAATCTGAAAGGGATGAAAATGAGGAGGGGGACCCCGAGGCCTCCGACAGTAATCTCGACTCGGACGGCGCAGCCGAGGGGGAGGATGACACTTCTATCGCGGAATCACTGATAGAGAGGGGGGATCGAGACGGGTACCAACCCGAACTGATCCACCTCTCACGACTCAAATACGCCTCTCCCGCCTTGCCCGCCTTGCCACCTTTGGAAAGTTCAGTGAAAAACCTTGTGAACTCCTTAGTCTGGGTAGTACTCGCACTCGAACGAGGACTGACCAATGCCCCAAACTTCTGTTTAGTTGATCCGAACATCCGGTCGGACGTCCAAACCCAATTCGACCTCCACCGTTTCGAGACCTGTATTTTGAGACCTTTGAGAAAAGTACTACCAACACGATCTCGGGGGGAATGCAAGCCTGGCACACCTTTGTTGTGATAAAACGAAAATAGGGAACGAAATTCACCGAGGGTCATGGCACGACCGCATTTGTCATGCCACGCCGCATGACACGCGGCAAGGTAACGATAACAAGCCGGGCTCAACTGCATAGCATGAAGACCGATTACGTTGAGGAGGCGCTGCACGGTAGGCTGAAATGGAAGTCCTAGGCCGTTTCGTAAACTGTCTATGCGCACAGCAGCAAAGTCTCGCGGCGGTCGGCTCGGAATATCTGACTCGAGGGGTACGCGGAGCTCTAACTCGGAAGGTAAACTAAGCTCTTCCCGAACTTTCCTGATTTGAGCAAGAGTGGTGGAGCTTCCCACGTCGATCCCAGAAAAGTCGTTAGCATCTCCCGAGGGACCACTCGCCCGTTGACGAACACCTTGCTGACGAGGTGCGTCGTTGGAATCAGGGCTGATCGGTCGACGAACGGTCTTTGACTTGCTTCGATGCTTCTCGCCTCTCCTCTTGATGGAAGGGTGATAATCAGGGTCGACGCGAGGGGCTGAAGTAATGGCGGGGGCGTGCAAGGAGTCCTTACACGATTTAGGAGCGGGCCGAGTTCGATCTTTCAAGACAACTTTGGCAGAAGCGCGAGGAATCTCAACACGCTTAGGCAAAGATGCACCTAAATCTTCGTCAACACCGATCGATGCCTTCGTATAGCCAACACAATCACCAAGGAGAGCGCCGCAAGGCTCTGAGTCACTTGCGACATGCAATGATCCCTCAATCATTTCCCCTGAGCATCAATGGATAACAAAAATAGATATATATATATAAAAAATTAAAAATTTGTTACACACCGCCCTTTGTTAAAAAGAAAATTAAAAAAAAGGGGGCATCGACGAAGGCTTACCAAATTGCTGTGAACGAGGGCTCGAGGCGCTAGGAAAAAACGGCGCAGAAAGGAATCTTGGCTAACTCCACTTGGAATCTGCCAGCACTGTGCAGATCAGGGGCGAGAGCTCTGTCTCGATTCGCATGAGACCAGGCCTCCAAGGAGTCAATGAGACCAACTAAGTCAGGAGAGCTCGGATTTTCTTCAGCGCACAATCTATGAGGAATCTCTGCCGGATCCGAGGGGCTCGCGAGAAAATCGACGCACGCGTCTGTCAAAGTTGGGAGGCCCGACCACGGCTGGCCTTGAACTTTTTCGTTGGTGAAAGACGGTGGCTCACTATCGCACCCCGCCTCGAGCGTTGATATTCCCTTTGCTGGATCTATGGACGAAGCAACAAGACAATTCGAATAAACAGAGCAGCCTCGCAAGGGTGCCACAAATGGCGGCGCAGGCAGACTCGAAGCTGGAAGATTGACGCACGTCGGATCTACGCCGTCGCCAAGGACGGATATCTCGCCGTCACACTTGTCTCCGATTAAAAGGGACTTCGACGGGCTAATAGGCGACGTGTCGGGTGAATTTAAAAGGTGTCGTTGAAAATTATCGCCTGGGGCAGTCAGAACGAGCGTCGTCGGATCCGAGGAGCGTCCGTCAACGACGGGTGCCAAGGTTGTGGCCACCGAGCCCGCGAAGGGCCCGACACGGTGTCCAACCCCGAGCGTCGGGATCACCGTTGATGAATCTATCAGGGGCAGGTCACACAGATTTTGTTGACAATGACTGACGGGATAAAGGCCGAGGGAAGTAGAATATCCGCCGAGAAGGAAACCCGCGTTGCCTTCAACACCAAACGTTGTCAAACCTTCAGCCAAACGATTACCAACGCCGAGCGTCGTTAAGGCTTCACCCAAGCAAGCGTCAGCACCAAACGTTGTCAAGGTTTCAGGCAAACTTGCCCCGGGCGTCGCCAAAACTTCAGTCGAACGCGTTTCGGCACCGAGTGTCGCCGAAGTCTCAACCAAATGCGCGTCGACTCCGGGCTTCGTCGAAGCTTCGGTCGAACCTGAAAGAAACAACACTCCCAGACTCGGGAGGAATCGGGAAACGCGGGGACGAACGGAGGAGTTCGCGTGGTCGTCGACACCGATTGTCGAGGCCTCTTCCAGGCTGGACAACGACAAGGCTCGTCGATGCAAAAAAGGGAAACCAGACTCGGAGACCACGTGATCGTGTTTGGCGGAGTTGGTCGACGGTGGTCCCGGGTCAGGCTCGGCAACAAAGACTCTGCGCAAGTAGGCGCTAGGTGTGGACCTGAACTTTTTCGGACTCGCGGGGACCGACGAGCACGAACGTGTTGGCCCTCCGTCGGGATAACCACGTCGGACGCCGGAGAAAATAGTTGTCGCTGGGTCTGCGAAGCCTTCGCTGGGACGGTGACTAACAGAGTTGAATGTTCGGTAGAGAGGCTGGTGAAGTAGAGAAGGGTGTTCGGCGTCCAAGGATGAGCGGCGGCGCAGAAACTCGGAAGGGAAAGAAGAAGATGAAGTTGAGTCTTTAAAAAAAAAAAAAAAAAAAAAAGACAGCGGCCGTTTGATATTAGGGTTGAAACCAAAAGTGAAAAAAAAAAAAAAAAATGACAATCAATTGTTAGTTTATTTTATTATCACTTTTTGCATGTGAAAAATGAGGCCACGGTACACATGGAAAAAAATAATTTAAAACTAAGGTTAGCAAAAGAACATTTTCTTTTTTTTGCGTTTTTTCTTTTGTTACCTGTTTGGCTTTGAAGATCTATTTGAGGAAACTCCTCAGTAATAGAAACTTTTCGCTGAGCGGGCCTAATGACACCGAAAAAATCGTCTCCTTGGAGCTCAAATAATTCGTTACGTGAAAATGGGGGACTAACATTTGAGTCTTCTAAACCTCGGAGATCCTTCATCTTGAGGCCATGAATCTTTTCGTTACTAGGTGGACTCGCGAAGTCCATTAAAGAAGAACAAAGAACGAAGAACAAAGAACGAAAAAAAAAAAAAAAAAAAAAAAGGGATAGGAGAGATAACCTTAAAAGAAAGGGGATAGATTTCTATTAACGAGCCGAAGCTTGTTCTCTGGAGCGGTTCGAACTTCCCACGAAGAGGATAACAAGAGCTAAGAAACAAATGTGAAGTTTCTTGCACAACACTATTGACCAAGAAACTGGGGGATTTATGTTATGGGTGATTTTCCCCAAGACTTGAAAACATCGAAAGCCCAACCCAAATTGGATAAAGCAGGCCCACTTCATCAGGCAAGCCTCCCCTCGACAGGCAGGCATACCTTCGTCAGGCGAGTCTCTCCTTAACGGGCGGTCAGGCTCACATTGCCAGGCAGGCTTGCCCTCATCAGGCAGGCAAGCCCTACTCGCCAGGCACACTTGCCCTCATCAGGCAGACCTCCCCTAAGTAAGGAGGTAAGCCCTCCTCGAAAGGCAGGCAGGCTCTCCTCGTCAAGCGGGCAAACCTTACTCGCCAGGCAGGCCTGCCCTCATCAGGCAGACCTCCCCTAAGTAAGGAGGTAAGCTATCCTCGAAAGGCAGGCAGGCTCTCCTCGTCAAGCGGGCAAGCCCTACTCGCCAGGCAGGCCTGCCCTCATCAGGCAGACCTCCCCTAAGTAAGGAGGTAAGCCCTCCTCGCAAGGCAGGCATGCTCTCCTCGTCAAGCGGGCAAGCCCTACTCGCCAGGCAAGCCTGCCCTCATCAAGCAAACTTCCCCTAAGCAAGGAGGTAAGCCCTCCTCGCAAGACAAGCATGCTCTCCTCGTCAAGCAGGCAGGCCCTACTCGCCAGGCAGGCTCGCCCTCCTTGTCAAGCAGGCAGGCCATACTCGCCAGGCAGGCTTGCCCTCATCAGGCAGACCTCTCCTAAGTAAGGAGATAAGCCCTCCTCGCAAGGCAGGCAGGCTCTCCTCGTCAAGCGGGCAAGCCCTACTCGCCAGGCAGGCCTGCCCTCATCAGGCAAACTTCCCCTAAGCAAGGAGGTAAGCCCTCCTCGCAAGGCAGGCTCGCCCTCCATGTCAAGTAGGCAGGCCCTACGTGCCAGGCAGGCTCGCCCTCCTTGTCAAGCAGGCAGGCCCTACTCGCCAGGCAAGCTCGCTCTCGTCAGGCAGATCCCCCTTAAGCAAGGAGATAAGCCCTCATCACGGGCAGGAGACCCTACTCAAAATTCATTAGAACCAACAAATGACAAATTTACCCCGAGTCACCATATCACTATAAATACCTCCAAGTCATTCATTTGGAGGTAAGTTTTCTCAGAACTTAAAAAACCTCTGCTTCTCTCTCATCTTAGACATTTTCTCTCTAGAATCCATTACCAAAAATAGAATCTCTATTCACCTCACATAACACTCGTACTAATGTTGAGCGTCGGAGTGTTCCCCGGAGGAAACCCCTCTGGGGTTCTCTAGCTTACGTTTTTCTATTCTACAGGTGAAGGACCACCGGAGATATCTTTCCGTGACGGCGGAGGCAGGATAGTTTTGAGACAATTTTCCCGTTCGACCACCGCGCGGTCATAGGGTCCGGCCCTAGACCGAACCGCGGACCGGTTCAAGTGTTGATCCGTTTTCAGGCATTAACACTGACTACGATCATACTAGACGATTCTCGCATCCTGGTCTCCTTCACAAGCTTTCGCCGAAATTGCACAGGTTGTCGGTCCCCGCTTTTTTCTTGAACTATCAGATCCCGGCGTTTGATGGTGATCACCGTCACTACCTGACCCAAATGTTGTTGACATTCTGTAAAATAAAATTATGTACCGTCCAGATCCCGCCGTTTTACGTCGAAAAAGTTTATAAATTTAAAAAAATTGAAATTAAATAATCAAACAAATATTACTCATTGATCATCGTCACTCGATTCAACATTAGTATCATCTTCTAAATCGACGTAGACAACTTCTCCTTCAAAGACAACGAATGTTTCATCTTCTTCGTCGTTTTCTACACCATCGTGTACATCAGCAATCAATTCGGCGTCAACTTTTTCATGACGAGGACTCATAAGATTAACGTCTGACAATTGTATTGTCAATGGAACCAAGGTCGAGGTGGTGGCATTAACTTCAGGAATATCCCAGATTCCCTGATGATTGCATTTATCGACAATATTCCATTAGACACCTTTGATAAGATGTTGTACGTAAAACACTTGTTTCGCTTGGGTCGCGAGTATGTATGGCTCGTCTGTGAACCACTCTTTTGCGGTATAAATACTCGCTGTTCCACAAATTTTATCGCACATTCTTTTCGTTGCATCAAACTTGTTGTCATACCAAATGCATTTAAATAAAACGACACGGTAGTTGTGAAAATATTTCATCACTAACACGTTTTTCATCCTCTCATAAAAAGAATAATCATCTGTTGAAACACATATACCGTTGTTTTGTGTTATTCGATTATTACCACAGTGATGAGTAAAAACTTTGTCCGAGATATGACGACTTAAGACTTTAATGTCACGTCATACCATGTTATTGCAAGATTTGCAAGGACATTGGTATTGATTATACATGTTTGGAAACGTTCTTGCCACTCGAATAAATTCTCTAACGCTGGACCTATATTCCAAGGTCAACCGTTCATTCTTTATAATACAATCCCTACTTGGATTCGACATTTCGCTGAACGAAAAGAAGATTATTAGAGTTATGAATTTTTATTGAATGTTGGAAATATTTAGAAGATATAGATTATAGAACTTAATTGTTTGTGTTTATGTGAATTTAAGAGAAAAGAAGATGATTTTAAAAATTATTAACAAAATTTTGATAGAGTTTCCCCTATAATATGAATAAATCAAACCTTTAATTTAACGATTTTACAACTAAAATCACCAAACAAATGAATATACTTGTCATGCACAATATCTCAACCAATCTATTAAACATATTTAACAATCATAATTAACTAAACATATACAACAGTTTCATTAATAATACATATACAATGGTTTCAATTAAGTAAACATATTCATTTCATTTCAATTAACTATACATATTCAACAGTTTCAAATAGCTTAACATATTCTACTATTATAAATTAACTAAACATATTCAACAATTTCAAAATAAAAATACTATTTAACAAAAATTAACAAATATATGAAAAACTTAAAATCGAAAACTTTAAAAATACTACCTAGCGTGCAGTGAGGCGCTGCGAAGGAGGCGACGATGAGACAAGTGGCGGCTGGAGAGGCTGCGGAGGAGGCGAGGCCGCGAGAACTACAACGACATTGCGGAGGACTACAACCTGCCAAAAAAATAAAACAAATTTTTAAAATTTTAATTCTAACCTGTGAAAGAGACAGGGAGGTGGGCGGAGGCATGGAGGAGGGAGGAGGGAGGAGGGCGGAGGTTGGGCGGAGACAGGGAGGAGGGTGGCGGGCGGAGGCAGGGAGGGGGGAGGTGGAGGCAAGGAGAGGGGGCGGCGGAGGCAGGAAGGTGGAGGTAGGGAGAAAGGCAGCGGAGGCAGGAAGGTGGAGGCAGGGAAGAGGGAGAGAGGGCGGCGGAGGCATGGATGAGGGAGGTGGAGGCAGGGAGGAGGGAGGCGGAGGTTGGGCGGTTGGTGGAGGCTGGGCGGAGGCTGGGAGGTGGTTGGAGGCTGGGTGACGGCGGAGGGTGGAGGCAGAGAGGAAGAGAGGGAGAGGAAGAGTGAAATGGGAGAAGAAAGGGAGGCTGTAGGTTTTTAATCGAAGCCTAATTTTAGATGCGACTTTGTCACATCTGATGCTTTTAGAAAATGAAAAATAAAAAATCAACCCACGCTGATTAAAAGTCAAGGAAAGGGGGAAAATTAACCCGCCCAAATTTTTGTTAGACTATTAGATGCGACAAAGTCGCATCTAATACTCTTGAAAATTAAAATTAAAAATTTCACGTCAGTTAAACAATGCGAAATAGGGGGAAGTTCACCCGCCCAAATTTTTGGGACTATTCGATGCGACATAGTCGTATCTGATGTTCATGTGAACCTTTAGATGCGACACAGTCGCATCTGTTTCTCTTCCCCATACCAAAAAAATATTCTCCATATTCTCGTATTTAGATGCGACATGTCGCATCTAAATATGCTATCAGATGCGACATTTAGATGCGACTAGTCGCATCTAAAAGTCATCAGTAGCAGATGACCAAATTTGTACTAGTGTAGAATCATCACATGAGAGTATCATGTAGATATGAAGGAAGATACAAGTGAGTAGAAAAATGAAGGAAATAGGCCTTGACGAACTAATTGGTGAACAAGTGTAACCCGTGTTACAGTATGGAGGCCTTCAAGCGAAGGGACAAGATGAATCAATGCAATTTTTGGCCTTGCACTCCCATTAAATACCAATACCATAACGTAATGTAGACTTAACAAGCATCCACTCATTTCTATAATTTGACAAACATTATTCAACAATTCAACAATCGTATATTCTCATATCAAGTTCCATCATGCAGTCCTATAAATAAGGACATACCAAACCACATTTAAGCACACTTCTAGCATAATGTACTAACTAAATTAAGCCAAATGAGCTGCATCGTACAATTCTCAGGCTAAGTGTTTAGTTGTTCATGACTATCATCGACCTAACCGATATAGATACGAGCACAAACATAAACACAATGAAGCACATTCATTCAATTAATAATTTGCACTCAAATCCAATAATTTTTTTTAAAGTCCTAACCCAAATTAACTCAAACGATCTCAAATCAACTAATTAATGAACAATATATGAAAATGATAAAGACCTATAGATTCGGTTTGAGGGAGTAAGAGCTAGAAAAGTAAACATAAGTCCATGGATTGATTTAAATAAGAAATTTGATTGGAGAAAGTGTCAAAACCTCTAGTCCTTTCTGGTCTTCATCTCTTCAAAAGATTCAATATATTTTAAGCGGTTGTTATTCTCTCTTAGGTTCGTTCGTGGCTCTAATTTTTGTCCTCTAAAATGAAGTCTAAACTCAAATGTATCTAAAAGTATATGAATATTTTTGGAGCATTATTATAGACCTTTAAATGTGATCCCAGAGCCAAAACATATTGAAAACGCGTATACAAATGTGCAATATTGCGAGCACGCATGTAGACTCCATTCTTAGACGCGACGTGCCTACTTATGGAATCCGAATAAGTATGACGCGCCATAAGACAAAACACAATGATGCTTAAAATGAGCATAATTACTTGTTCTTGTGTCTAACTCAAGGATTAAATTACCGATACCGATACCGCTACCGAGGTTCTGATTTTTAGAGATAACCGCATATCGATGGGTATACAGATGAGTATTCTATAAAAAGATTCTTACCGACTACCGATTATACCGACAAATTATCGAAGGTATACCGAATACCGACAGGTATACCGACAAATATCATATAAAACATATATTTATAAAATCCAAAATATACATATATTCATAATCTAAATTTCTAAATTCAAATTTAATATCAAAATTCGCAATTTCATATTTTATAATCACAATTTTGTATTCAAATTCAATATCAAAATTTACAATTCCATATTTAAAAATCATAATCTTATATTCTAAATTAAAATTCACTATTAAAATTCACAATTTCATATTTCATAATCATAATCTTATATTTTAAATTCAAATAAGATACAAAATTAACAATTATATATTTCAAAATCACAACTTTATATTATAAATCCAATATCAAAATTCACAATTCTATTATCACTTTCACAACTTTATACTATAAATTTAAAATCGAAAATCACTATTCCAAAATCTATAATCAAATTCAAATCCATAATCCATAATCAAGTTCACAACTTTATATTATAAATTCAAAATCAATTATCAGTTAACAATCTTATATATAAAATCAAAAGTCACAATTCCATAATTCATAATCAATTTGTAATCCACAATACATTATCAAATTCACAACTTTATATTATAAATTCAAAATCAATTACCAATTAAGAATTTTATATTCAAAATCAAAAATTACAATTCCATAATCCATAATCTAATTTTATTCACAATGTATAATCAACTTCACAACTTTATATTATAAATTCAAAATCAATTATTAATTAAGAATCTTATATTCAAAATCAAAAATCACAATTCCGTAATAAAATTTTAATCCATAATCAAAATTACAAAAAAAAAAAAATTAAGTTTATAACACTATTGTCGGTAAGTATAAAAAATGCACTGTGGTGATCGGTAAAAATCGGTAATTTGGCGATAATTTGGATTTTATAACTAATCAAATTAGCTCGGTAAAAATCGGTAAATTGGCGATATGTTGGACCGGTATTATAAAACTTAAACGGTAACTCTCGGTTTTTTTATCGAGAAGTTGATTTTTGCGGTATACCGGCGGTATACCAGCGGTAACCGTCGGTATTTTAAACCTTGGTCTAACTTATATAACTTCATGCATTGAAAAGAAAGAGAAATTTCTACTCAATTATGGAAAAAATATCATCTAAACTTATCAATTAAAAATCCCTTAATTGTGCTGGAAGAAGCTAAGTTTTTTTATTCTCTAAACCGCCAAAAACTTTCTAGATTTGCTTCTCGATTATAAAGTAGATAATTTGTAATTAGACTTATTAAAAAAATGTAAATGTTAGCAAAACTGATATATAATACATATTTTTGCATAGAAAGTCACTTAAATATTTGATAATATAAAAAAAATCTTATTATTATTAATCACATTTTATGTAAATAATAATTATATATAAATATAAAAACACCAAACACTAAATTAAGTTTGGTTAACATCTACAATTATTTTACAAGATTTTATTAAACACTAACTTGCCTTTTAAAATGTAATTTTTTCGAATAATAAATCTAAAATCACTTGTTTTAGACCATGTTCAACTCAAATCCAAATTTAGGTTAATTTTTTACCAAATTTAGTACAATTTAAGTGTTTTCACTCCAACCCACAACACCAAATCCTAACTCAAAAAATAATATTCTCTTTTTATACTTTTCAATATTACTTTATATTAATTTCATATTAACCCCTTTATTAATATATTATGTCAATATTAATTTTATTAAACATTAATTATTTTTATATGTCAAAAATATTAAATTAACTTTATATCAAATATTATTTTAATATTTCGGTATAAAAATATAAAAATTAACTAATAAAAATAAATATTATTTTGGATAAAATTTATAGAAAAATATATTGCATAAACATTACAATTTATTTATTTATACGGTGAACGTTATAATTTTAATTTTTATGTATTGTGTTTGTGTAACTATTAATATAATTGATATGTATTTAATATAGTTGTATTGTGTTTAATTAATGTTAGTATTACTATTAATGTCATTATTTATTCTACTTTCTCATTAATAATATGTATTTTTGTATAAATTATTTAAATTATGTTCAAATTACATATTAACATTTTTGTGGGTGAATTTGTAATTAAAAATAGTTTATGGGTGATGAATAGTTGATCCAAAATTTGAGTAAATACTATTAATTTTACTCGAATTTGGGTAAATATTTAGTATGTGTTGGATTCACAACACCAAATATGTCTCATTTCAGCCAAATTAAAGTGAGTTGGAGATGATGTTAAGCAACATTGCGTCAAATTGCGCAGCAGTTTTTTATTTTATAGTTAAAATTTTTAAAATAACTTTTTAACTTTTATCAAAAATAATTTTACCAAATATTTAATTTAACTTAAAAAAACTAAAATTAACCTTAATAAGTTTAGACAAGCACAACCAATAAGAACTCTATAAAAAATTTAGTGAAAGTGGCAACAAATTAATTTGATTAATTTAATAACTCTATAAAAAATTAGTGAAATTTAGTGAAAGTGGTAATAATTTAATTTTGTTAATTTAATATCTAAACACACAAAATTTCTAAACACACAAAAATTTCTAAACACAAAAAGTTCTAAACAATGCGTTTTCGCTCAAAATCAGAGTTGCAACGCGAATGTGATACAGTAAGAAATTTTAAATGAATATCCTTCTTCCCATTGATAAAGAAGTACCTTTTTTTATTGCGAGAGAGAGAGAGAGAGAGAGAGCCTTTTAGCTCATTAACAGCAGCATCAGATCGATCGGCCCCTGGTGTACTTTTCCAGCGAAGAGAAACTTCTTTTTCCCAATTCCCTCATGCCATAGCGCCAATATTTCACACAGAAGAAGCAACTGAAATTCATTCATATTTCTTCTCTCTCTCTCTCTCTATCAAGAAACTATAGTTTACCATGACTTGATTCACAAACCCTTCCACCTTTCGTCTTCGTAACTGAATCGGACCGCTCAACCAGGTATTTCTTTCTGAATGTCCTTGTTTCGCTTTCATGAGGTTTGTCTCTTTGAGATTACCATTATTTGATTCGGTTATGTTCGATTCCGATCTATCTCCTGCTGTGTTTCTGGTACGAAATACTGCTGATCGTTTGTATAAAAATTATTAACGAGTTTGATCTCGGTCTTTCGCTACAAAATGTGAATTGATTGGATTTTCATTCTGGCATTTCAATCCTGAATTGAACTAAATCTGGATTTGATTGTGTAGCCTGAAAATGGCGTGGTTTAGTAGCAATATATCTTTGGGAAACATAGCCGATCTCGCGGGAGGGGCAGTGAATAAACTCCAGGAGAGTGTAAAGAGCATCGAGAAGAATTTTGATACTGCTCTCGGATTTGAAGAGAAAGACAAGGCTGAGTCGAGCGATGAAGGTAAGTTATACATAGACTTACGTCCTTACATTCATATGAAAATATATATTGGCATGTTCAGATGCAAGTTCTTATCAAGTTATTATACTTCTTTCTCCCTGTAGTTCAATCTCTGGTAAACATACAATGTTCTGAGGTCCTAATAACATTATGACATTTGTATAATGAGGACTGCTATTAGTAATTTATGGAAAACGAAGTAAAAACCAAAATTTTTGTGGTATGATTTCATTAACATAAATTAGCAGTATGAGCTATTTTTCTACCATTGCCAGGGTTACTCTTGAGCCTGAAATACGTATGTGTCTGAATTGATTTTAGAAAGGTTGTCAATTAATACAGTTTCAACTTTAGTGCATAAAGTTATTTGATGAGGTGGAGTGGTTATTTATTAACAAAATTGTGGGTGTTTCTGCTTTTGATTTCCTAAGGGATGAATAATCTGTGTTATGGTTTTGCTTTAGACTAATGTATCATCTCTTATAATTTTCCTTTTAGCTTCAGGATTATGGACATCATCTACTGACAGGAAAGCTCTATTTAATCCTGTTATGGCATTTATGGGGCAAAATAACGAGGAAGATGATGTTGACTCACAAAACCCTGATTCTCAGATGTCTTCTGAATTTATAAAAAAATCAGAAGAGAATGAATCTCCACAACATCTGTCTCTATCCGAAGATAAACAAGTTGAAAGCAACGAGCCAGAAGATTCTGGAACAGAGAAGACTGCTGCTGGAGAAGAAAGCAGTGTTGTTGCCTCAGAGACAGATATGGAGCATGCGGCAATGGCAGATGGAGAAGACGCTGTTACGTTAACACTTAAAGATGTGAAAACTGAAACGCCGTTGGTGCATGTTGAGCACTCTGAAACCATTGTAAAGAACTTTGAGTCATCAGCCCTTACAGAAATTCCGGCCGAGGAAGAGATACCAGAAACAGAAAGCTTAAGTGGATCAGAACAAGTGCAAGAGAATTTAAAACCGAATGACAACGAAAATGGCAGCTCTACTGCGCCTGACCAATCAGACAACTTTACCAGTGTGCCCGAGAACGTACATGAACAAATAGCTGAGCCAGAAAGAAAAAGTGAAGAAAACATGCAAGATGAAGAGAGTGTAGATATGGTATTCTCGGGTGAACCTGATGGGTCATCCGATGCTAAGACTTGTGATATAGCAGAGCCCATAGTTTTACATTCTGTTGCTGCTGAGGTGGCAAGTGACAGTGATGGAAGATCTTCTGATAGAGACTTGCATGTGGCACAGCGTAACGATGAATCAATTAATGATGTTACTGAAGATGTTATGGAGGAAAATAACACTAATATCAAAGAAGGTGAAGTGGAAGAGTCTGTTGTTGATGCACGGCAAGACATTTCGGAACAAGATTTCGGATCAGAAACTCATAAATCTGATTTCCCAGATTCTGTGCACGAATTGAAGAAGCTAAAAACGGAGATGCAAATGATGGAAAATGCGTTGCAAGGTGCTGCAAGACAGGCTCAGGTGTGGGATGAAATGACATTTGATAAACTTTGTGCATCCTGCTGATATGGTCTGTGGCCCCATTTGATACAACTTCTCGAGTGATGAATTTACTTTGAGTTTTTCAGGCAAAAGCTGATGACATCGCTAAGCTAATGAATGAAAACGAGCAATTAAAAGCTGTGGTTGAGGAGTTGAAGGTTGTTTTTTCTTTCCTGCTAAACAAGTTTGTGTGTTTATTTGTAGTTTTGGTTTGACAAGATAATATCTAGGTTTCTATGTTTTAATGCCGAGATTTATGTATTAATTAGAGAAAACCAAGTGATGCTGAAATTGAGACTCTGAGGGAGGAGTACCATCAGAGGGTTGCAACTCTCGAAAGGAAGGTATGCCTATTCATGCCCTTTTTAATTTTTGATGTTTTATGTTAATTTTATAACCATGGGTATCCAGACTAAGCCCACGAAGCCTGAGCTGTTCAACCGGGAGACCTTTAAGTGGCCCCAAGATTTTTAGTTTATGGGATTCATGCCTGTTATTATGTCAGTAATAATCTACCCTCAAAGACATTATTAAGATGTACTCATAAACATTTTGTTGTGTTCTACTTCTAGGTGTTTTACTCCTTAAATCTCATATGTCTCTGGAAAATTTACTTGGTTTTTATATTGAAAGATAAAAATAGTTTTTGGACTCTTGATAATTATTTAGTAGTCGTGGTTGGTGACTCTGCTTTGCGGTTTTGCTGAACCTAACTGCGTTAAAATGTTAAAAAGAAGGGAAACTAACTAAAAAGTGTTAGATGGATACTTTTCAATCAATTGTTGCGCACGAGATCCGATTCTATATTTGTGCAATTATTACAAGCCTTTTTGCTGTCCATGATTGCAGGTTTATGCTCTGGCAAAGGAAAGGGATACTCTTAGGAGAGAGCAGAATAAAAAAAGTGATGCAGCTCATCTTTTGAAGGAGAAAGACGAAATTATTAACCAGGTCATGGCTGAAGGTAACAATGCCAGTACTAAGCTTGCAGATATCTAAATCGCATGTTTCTATTTTTAAGTTGTGGTGAGCACACAAGCATTTGATGATTATGCACGCGGATCCCAGTAGAACTACAGCCTAAATGGAGGGCTGTGACTGAACAGTCGTGGATGTTTCAGTTTGTGCATTAGGCACATGCCAATTGCAATAAGGTGATTATGCCTAGAATTTCGGGTTCGCCACACTAGGGCTGTGTTACAGATGCTTTCGATGGAAAGTCCTACCAACGAAATGGTAACATTTGTCCCTAAGAGGGGCCGCGAGCCGAGTAGCGAGATTTCGGTCTACGTTTATTTTCCGTTATTAATTTTGTAAGCTATTTAGGTCGTTTAAATTACGTCTTATAATTCGTGTCTTAACGTTTAAGTTACGGGCTAGGCCTGCTTGTAATTCAACCTATTCATTTTTTAGGGGAGGAAGAAATATTTTATTAATGTCAAAAAGAATAATATGAAATGAGTTATAACGGGACTGTCTGTCGTAGTCCGGACCCCAGTAAACCAACACGCCAGTCCGAGAAAGGGGAACTGTTACCAGTATAAATGAAATTATAAAATAATAATTCTCAGGGCCAAGATCCGTGATTGAAATATCCTTGAATCCAGATACGAGGCCAGAAGCCTCAGTGCAATATTTTAATTAATCAACCTACCTATAAATAGGTCCTTTTGATTCCTGAAAATCCATCTTTGGACCAAAATCCAATTTAGGCATAGTCTCTTTAATTTGGAGAAGCTGAACCATGAGAAAACACAGCAGCGACTTCGAATTGCATGTCCCGAAGGTCGAATTATGAGGACAGTTTCCCAGGGTTGACAGGCTGTCTCCTAGGAAATAGACTGATAAGAGAGTTTTCTTTTTTGGTTTCTCCAACTGCTATTTGCTTTATCTAGATATGGATTTTCTTCCCTTAGCTTGTCTATATTGAAAGGAAGAAAATAGGTTTTAGTCCACATGATTCTGAATTTCTTATTATCGTTATAATACAGGTGAAGAGCTTTCAAAAAAACAGGCTGCTCAAGAGGGTCATATTAGAAAACTAAGAGCTCAGGTATGGAGGGGTAGAAACAAATTGCTCACGTTTCAGCTTTTCAAATTGTCAATGCGAACATGTGTGGCTGCTTATTTACCATTTATTCTAAATTTTTGATGAATTTGATTTTTTTTTCTTTTGCTGGTTGGTGAAAGCTAGATCAGGGAGCTTGAGGAAGAGAAAAAAGGATTGACAACCAAGCTTCAGGTAATTAGGTCCATTCACAATGGATTTCACTGCTACAGAACAAGCAATTGATTATCTGCCCTTCTATCTTTAGGTGGAGGAGAGTAAAGTTGAAAGTATCAAGAGAGATAAGACAGCCACAGAGACGCTGTTGCAGGAAACCATTGAAAGACACCAATCAGAACTTACATTGCAAAAGGACTTCTATACTAATGCTTTGGCTGCTGCCAAGGAAGCTGAAGCCTTAGCAGAGGCACGAATCAACAATGAGGCCAGAACTGAACTGGAGACTCGTCTTAGGGAGGCCGAAGAACGTGAATCTATGCTGGTTCAGACGCTCGAGGAATTGCGGCAAACTATAAGCAGAAAGGAACAACAGGTTTGGGTTGAGCTGGTTTTAATTTCTGCTACGGATGAATTTTCAGTATTTTACTCATGTTCACTGTTATGTGTGTAGGCTATATTTAGAGAAGATACACTTCTTAGGGACATTGAAGATCTTCAGAAGCGTTATCAAGTATGTAAAGCTTCCTTAGCTATTTGTTCATTATAAAGGATTGCCCCTGTTTTGTTTTTGTTTTTTTTTCTCGTAAAACGGGTATTATTTCGATGTTTATCATGCTGTTATATTATTTAGGCAAGCGAGCGCCGTTGTGAGGAATTGATTACACAAGTTCCTGACTCTACAAGGCCTCTTCTAAGACAGATTGAGGCCATGCAAGTGAGTGCATTTTTCCATTTAATTTTTTGAAAAGATTTCCACAGAATATAATTGCGTTGCTCAGGTTGCTTTTTGTTTCCTTTTGTTAGTTATGTCGGTGTTTTATTGGTCTTTGCTTTATCGATTACAGGAAACAATTGCACGGAAAGGAGAAGCTTGGGCAGTTGTAGAAAGATCTCTTACCTCCCGGTTCCAGGTTTGTGTTTAATTTTCCGGTTACTGTTGCTTGAAAACAGTATCTCACTTGTCATTCTTGATCCCATAGGAGGCAGAGGCCAAAGCTGCGGCTGCAGAGGAAAGAGAACGATCTGTGAATGAACGTTTATCGCAAACCTTATCACGGATCAATGTTCTCGAGGCTCAGGTGTTTCTCTTCTTTATGCATCATGTATTTCTTTGAGGGATTTCACCAGTATGGAAGTGACTAAAAGCTGAAATACATTTCAGATTTCTTGCCTTAGAGCTGAACAGACACAACTGAGTAAGTCTCTTGAGAAGGAGAGACAAAGGGCAGCTGATAATCGTCAGGAATACCTTGTAGCAAAGGAGGAAGCTGACACACAGGAAGGTCGTGTGAACCAACTTGAAGAAGAAATTAGGGAACTCAAGCGAAAACAAAAGCAAGATCTGTATGAGGCTCTAAGTCACAGAGAACAACTACAACAGGTAATGCTTTTACCCTAGCAGTTTGTGTGAAAGGAAGAGTACGTACCAGCAATTTTATTTGAACCGTGTACATTCCGATTGGAAAATTTTGCTAGGTGTTATTACATAGAATGTACGACACCCTTTTAATCCCAAATTAGGGTTTTGATGATATAGCCTATTTACGAGTTACAAGATGCATCTTGTAATAATAGCCCATTGCAAGTTATTGTTTCCTCTTTGTGTTTTAGTGGGTTGTGCTACTCCACTTCCCTTGAATTAACCTTCCGATTTCTCCAGGAGTTGGAAAGAGAGAAAGCTGCGCGGTTAGATTTGGAAAGGACGGCTCGTATCCATTCTGCTGCTGCATCTGATCAAACCTCTATAAGGCAGAGTTCTGCGTTTGAGAACGGTAATTGTCTTTGATATGTGAAATAACATTATTATGTGATTTGTGGAATTAAGTTTCTAACATTTACAGGAAGCTTGAGCCGTAAACTTTCAAGTGCAAGCAGCCTCGGGAGCATGGAGGAAAGCGATTTTCTTCAAGCATCATTGGACTCATCCGACAGCTTATCCGAGCGAAGGAATGCTGGAGATGCTTCCATAAGCTCATATTACATCAAGAGCATGACTCCTGGTGCTTTTGAAGCTGCCCTCCGCCAGAAGGATGGGGAACTTTCATCGTACATGTCACGTTTGGTGTGTTTTTTTCTTCTTCCAATTCGACATATATATAACTACTGTTTCAAATATGCATATACCCTATATATCATATTTCTTCGTTTCCTTACAAATTCAAAACTCTTTGTTTGCCATAACTTGCTTCAGGCGTCAATGGAAGCGATTCGGGATTCCCTCGCTGAGGAGTTGGTAAAAATGACTGAGCAGGTTCGTCCTATTATTTATCTCTTCTGCCCCTGCATTCTGGTTTCTATTTTCTTTTAATGGTCAGATGTCATCTTTATATGGGCATGAATTTCATGCGTCTACTTTTCAAACCGAGATGAAAAACTCCACATACTCTTGCAGTGTGAAAAGCTACGGGCAGAGGCTGCAACATTACCTGGCATACGGGCAGAGCTAGAATCACTGAGGAGGAGGCACTCTGCTGCATTGGAGCTAATGGGTGAACGTGATGAAGAGGTATACAAAGCTTTTGTTCTTTCGCTTTAATAGTATATATATATATATATATATATATATATATATATATATATATATATATATGGGCCTAGGAGCTCGGAACTGTGGCAATCTGTTGCAATTTCAATGTTATTTGATGTTTGTGCGAGAAAGCATCAGAACAATCTTTCTTTCTGTAGTTGTGATCGATTCTGTTAAATATTTCTGGTAAACCCCATGTATTTCACCACAATACCTTGCTAGTTGGAAATAGCACAATACTAGCGTCTTATCAAATCTTGATTATGGAGTTGTTGCTTCGTGTGTAGCTGGAGGAGCTCCGAGCTGATATCATAGACTTGAAGGAAATGTACCGGGAGCAAGTAAATATGCTTGTTAATCAGGTTAGTTTACCCCGTAAGTTTAGTAGATTGCGTTCCTTCTTTTTCATTTTTCCCACTCTATCTGTGCTGAGTTTTATTTTGTATACATGCTCACTTAACAGATCCAGAACATGAGTCCGTAAAACGAAATTCAGAGTGCACGAGGTATGAAGAGTATAGGAAACTTGGGTAAATGCCAGGGCTACTCGAGTAAATTTTCTCCATCCCCATATTTGTTTGTGTTTGTCAAAAGTGAGTAGCCTAGAGTGGGGTTTCTTCTTTTACAGATATTATATCTTATATAACAATGGACCTATCTGTATATTATGAATCTTTGCTGTCACAGTCTCTAGACTTGTAAGAAAGGCGAGTTTTCATATTGATTTATTATTTGTAATAAACAGTAATCTCTTTTCTTCTTTTCCTTCAAAGAATATACGTTTTTGTGAACAATTTTGAGGCTATTGTGAATAATGGGTACACGATAGCAATAATAATAATAAGAAATTAAAAAATAAGAAAATAATAATAATAAAATGTTGACGTCCCCCCTCATGCTTGACTAGTATTACATGAGAGTTCGCTTGGAGCAACTTGCCTATAGTGAACACTTTTAAAGCTCCATAATTATTTGGGCATATCCATGCCTAGTAATTTGTTTTATTAACAAATGGCAGTTTTTATTATTTACTACTTTTTTTTGAAGATTTACTATTTTTTTTTTAAAGGAAGGGAAGCCTTCATAATATAAGTAATTGGGAGTAATCTAATTCGCTAAAAATAAGGGTAATCTAATCACTTAGCATAGTCATAAAAAAACTGTTTTATTTACACGGATTTAATTCACTAATAAAACAACAAAAAATAATAAATAGCATTATGATTGGTTAATAAGTATTAACTCTTAAAACTCTTGGTTAAATTCCCTCCCGCGTTTTATCGAATTTAATACGGAATATACTCCATGAGATAAAGATAGTTCCCAGATATAAAATAGTCTATTGAGATCTCAGCACCAAGTGGCAGAGAAGATCTGTGCTGGGATATACAGAGCACCTGAACATACGTGTCGTTCTCTGAGAGCACTTGTATTTTTTTATGATAAAGATACTAATAGCATGATTAGACAGTATTAACTACACTCCAAAACATCTTTTGTATTGTTGAATGTCTCCTTCGCAGCTCGCTTCATCGCATACCAAACTCACCGCCCCGAATTTCCTTATCGTTCTGATCCCGAGACACCGACTCCACCACTGCATTTGATCATCGTCCTCTCTGTCTCTCTCGGATTCGATCAACGTTTCACCTAGGTACTCTCTCTCTCTCTCTCAAACGTGTTCTATTTAATACAGAAGAAAATAACCATACGAACAATGGCGAGCGTTTGATCGTCGAAGACTGGATTTAGTTTGTTCAACATTTTGTAGCTGGATGTGGTTTATTTTTAAATTTCGAATTCTCAGACGCTTTCGATAAGGAAATAGCTTCACATTTCGAGGTTAGGGACCGAGTACTCTGGTGCGGTGCTTGGAGGGTTCTACAACTCCGAAATGCGCGGTCGTCAGCGAGTAGTTTCTAAGGACCAAAGCATTTTCGGCGACAAGGAAGCTTCAGGTAGTTTTTATGTGTTCTTTTTATTACTGTAATTCTTCTTGCTTGCTTGTGAGATCTAACTTTTTGATCTCCACATTTTTGAACTTGAAAGTAATTTCTTAATGTTTGTAACATTAATTTCTCACTTCGAAATGGAAGGATATCTGAAGGTTTCGGAAAATATAGGGGGGAAGGAAAATGGAATTCCTCCTATTTTTCTTGTGCTGTTTGGACGGAGACAAAATGTGAGGGAAAATAAGATATGAGAGAAAATAAATGGAAAAACAGATATCTAAATAGGGGATTTCACATTTGTTACACTTTCAATCACATTACAGAATTTTGATTTTCAGTTTCATTTATTTTTTCTTTATTTTTTTTTGTGATAATAAGTATTCGATATGCCTCTTTAACAAAACAACTGACACTCAATCTGGCTTCATGTCTGAGCTTAAGTGCGATTGCCGAGCAGTAAAGAATTTGCGAATCCTTCATGGAGAAGATCGCTACCACATATGCTCGTCGCCACAATTTCTTCATTTTTGTTTGGATACCATTTGGGGTGAGTTTTGGTTGTCCTCTGTTTATCTGTATATCACATTTCAAGAACTGATAATTGTTTCACCATATAGTTCTTTCTTCCTTCCTTTCTTACTCTTTTGTTTTTCTTCTCTATTTTGCTGTTCTGTTTTGTGCATGTTAATTTTATGTGTGGAGAGTGGTCAATGAGACTCTTGATAGTATTTCCGTGGACCTGGGCTTCAGTGGAGATACCTTATCTGAAGGTAGTTTATATTGTTATTCCATATTTTTAACTACGTTCAGGACTTAAAAATATTGAACAATCTTATAATTCTCGTGTAGGTCTAGTTGTGAGTACATGTTTAGCAGGAGCTTTTGTTGGATCCGTATTCAGTGGTTGGCTTGCTGATGAAGTTGGACGCCGGAGGTCACTACAACTCTGCGCATTGCCAATGATAGTTGGTGCATCAGTGAGGTGAACGATTTATTTACAAGGACTGATTTAGTTTTCCTTTGATATCTTATCTACTGTTTATGGGATAGGAATGTTTCTCAAGATTGAACTGTTAATCAGGCTACTACTGAAATTATGTTGATGTCTGGATTCCTTACAAGAAGTTCGTTTCCAGTTTATTTATTTTCCAACTTGAATGGAACACATAAGATGTTTAACAAAGTTAACCAAATAATTTAACATGACCTTGCAGTGCAACGGCAGAAGGAATTTGGGGTATGCTTCTAGGAAGGTTGTTAGTTGGAACTGGAATGGGAATCGGCCCAACTATTGCTGCTCTTTATGTCGCTGAAGTTAGTGCTCTTTCGATTCTTTTGAGCATGTAATTGAGAGCTTTGCCATTTCTGTAGTATCTTTGCTTTAAGTTTCTGATTCCTTATATTTTTTCCTATGCCTCCATGTAAACAGATTTCACCAGCCTATATACGGGGTACTTTTGGTAGCTTTACACAAATTGCCACATGTTTTGGGCTTATCGCGTCTTTCCTTATTGGAGTCCCAGCCAAGGAAATGATCGGTTGGTAAGAGAAGTTAAACTGAGTAATCAAAGTTTAGAAATTGTCTTCTATATTTTTTTTCGTTTGTTTTAATCTTTAATTTTTTTTACAAATTTTGCATCTGTTTCTTATTACAAAATGTTGTTGCAGGTGGAGGGTTTGCTTTTGGGTGTCTACTGTTCCCGCTGCTGGACTTGCTTTATTCATGGAGTTTTGCGCAGAAAGTCCACATTGGCTTTTTAAGGTTTTAAACTGACATGTGCTGAATAAGCAATCATCTTAATATAGCATCAAGAATTCATATAGATGTTTCTGATTTGATTCAGAGAGGAAGAATTACGGAAGCTGAAGCTGAATTTGACAAGCTTTTAGGAGGTGTACATGTCAAATCTGCAATGGCTGAATTGGCCAAGTTTGATAGAGGAGAGGAATCAGACACATTTACATTCTCTGAGCTACTCTACGGAAGGCATTTCAAAGGTGTAAATTCTCTTCACGCATTTTCTTATTCTTTTTCTATTTTATTTTTATATATATTTTTATTTGCTTCTTAACCTCATTCTTCCCAAAATATTTCCTGATCATCTCCATATTTTGCAGTGGTTTTCATGGGCTCTATTCTTTTTGCTTTTCAACAGCTCTCTGGGATAAATGCTGTTTTCTATTTCTCTTCCACTGTCTTTAAAAGCTTTGGGATACCATCTACTCTTGCAAACATGTGTGTTGGAATGTCAAATTTATTGGGTAACAATCTTCTCTTTCTAAGTCACGTTGATAGTGAATATGTAATGAATGTGTATTGTCTCAGTCGTTGTGCTATTTCAGGGTCTATTATTGCAATGATACTGATGGATAAACTAGGAAGAAGAGTGCTGCTCCTTGGGAGTTTCTCTGGAATGGTTAGATCTACGATCTAAGACAGAAAAATGCATATTGAGTCATAAATGACATGATCTCTAAAGACAACTCTATCCTATATTGTAGGTAGTCTCGCTGGGTCTTCAAGTGATTGGAGTGAGCTCTTTTGCATCAGGATCTGGGGCTCTGTACTTGTCTGTTGGTGGCATGCTTCTGTAAGTGACAGCTTTGTTAGAAACAAGTCAAATATTGAGCCTATAAAATACACTTCAGTGATGGAAAAGAATTAAAAAAAAATTTTGGTGACAGAATGTCCATATCAACATGTGATTATGACATTTCTAGGTATATGACTGTATCCATTATCTTACAGATTTCCAAGCAGTTTGCTGATAAAATATAATAAGTTTCTATTTTAAAAAAAGGTTGATTTTTTATTTATTTATATAATTTCAGACATCTCATTCAAACAATGCTTAAAGTGTTCAAGCGTCTACAGTATCTTATGTATGCTCTCATAACAAGGAATGTGCAATGCAGGTTTGTTTTCACGTTTTCCCTAGGTGCTGGTCCAGTTCCTAGTCTTCTCCTCTCTGAGATATTTCCCGGTCGGATAAGGGCCAACGCAATGGCAATTTGTATGGCAGTGAATTGGGTAATTTTATTTATGTATATTTTCATTTGTATGTATATTTTCATTTGTGATTATTCCAACGTTCGTATTTCTGTACTTGTGTGTAGTTGGTCATGATACCGACAGCGTATCACTTTTTTTCAAACGCTTTTAGACTTCAGTTCAAAAATGATGATTTTGTTTTTCTTCTCCTTATTATTCAATTCAAATGCATTGACTTTCAGGCTCTTTCTGGTACGTGTCGGTGATGGATAATCTTTTATTTTTTAACAGGTGGTTAATTTCTTTGTGGGGCTGCTGTTCTTACGCTTGCTGGAGCAGATTGGAGCACAATGTTTGTATTCAATTTTTGCGGCATTTTGTTTAGGAGCCGTGATTTTTGTGAGTAGAAATGTGGTGGAAACAAAAGGAAGAACGCTACAAGAGATTGAGATAGCACTTATTCCACCAGCGTAAAGGTACTGTCTTCTGTACGTTAGAAATTAGAGCAAACACACAAACATTTGAGAGGTCTCAGATGATACACAACGTCACTTCTCGAATTCTTTAATTCAACATCACTTCGCAGATGATGGACTAAAAAGTGTAAATCGTCCAGCGAATGACCTGCTGGCGAATATTAAGAAAAATGTAATGACCAGGTGGCCAACACACAACATATAATAAATCCTTTAAGCGTTAACTATTTATCTAGTTTTATTTTTTATTTATATATTTTTTTGATGTACCGACTTCTGTTATGTGGACTCATTTATTTTCTTTTCCCATCTTATGAAATTTTTCTCGACATTTAAACGGAAATAGAGATGACATGTTCAAAAATGATGCATTCGTTTAACAAACTACAATTACATAATTATTTCTTCGCAGTTATTCGTGTTTATAGAGATCGAGTCATTCAGTCAAAGTCACCGGACTTTGACAACGTGCATAATAAGCTAATTAATTATTCGTTCATACGGATTATAATTAGTTAACTATAATGTGTCTCCGTGCATAAGATTTTCTGTTACAGTTCCTGATAAATATATAAATAGAAAAATTAGCTATAGATTATTAATTAAGGTAACTATTATGTTATAATAATTTATGGATTCCCTTCTTTAACAAAAACTGCTCTCTCCTCTCTCCGACTCTCCCTGTTTGGTCTAGTTTTATCTCCTTGCAATGGCAAATTTAAGAACCAATTATTTTCTAGTTTTATATCTGAATCTAAATCCTTTTCTTTGGATTTAGGTAACAATGAGAAATTCGTTAAGATATTGAGAGGATGGGTCCTGATATTATTTATTTTCATTACTAGAGAACCATATTTTTGGCTTTGTGATGTATTGCCCATGGTTTAGGAGCTGCTAATCTAGTCAGTTTCAGAAGAAATTCTCAAGTAGCAATGCACGGCAATAGTCAACTTCCCTGCGAAGCGCCAAGGACGATGCCTTCGAATTCTCAAGATCTCTCAAGGAGATTCGCGAGCCATTTTGGTAGGTGTAAGAAAAGTCTCTCTGGGGATGAAAATGCATGATCGGAACCTTCAGCTCTATCCTCAACTCCTGGAGCAACATCAACAGAAGAAGGAGAAACCTTCCTCTGCCCCGAATCGCCGACCCTTCAAGAACATTCGCTGAAGTACTCTCCCATCCCTCACCAGTCAGTGTTCGGAATTCTCTGGAATGACCCCTTACTCCCCCCTCTATCAAGAACCGCAGACGTCCTTTTCCAAACACTTCTGAACGCCCTGCAACAAACACGACTCAACTTCCTGGTCCACTGGATTTTAAAGCTTCAGATTGGAGTTTAGCAATAACAATTACTTCTCTCTTCTATGACCTGCTGGAAAAATATCTGATATTGGTCTTGAGTTCTCTTTAAGTGATCGATAATTGGGAAAACTATGCTAAATCAACTTCCCGAATTCGGACAAAGAACAATCCTCAAAGATTTCACAGCAACTTCAAACCAGTAAACCTTTCTAGAGAAGATGGAAAGTTTGCTATCAAGTGTTCTCGAGAAAAGAAAAAAGATGTCGCTAAATTCCGAGGCTCTTCAGGCCATTTGCTCGACCAAGAGATTAGCTCGAGTGATGAGATCCCACTCAAACAAATCAACGGGGATTTTTTTCGCTATGAGAACTCTTCCAAGTAAATCTTTTTCCTCTAATTCAGAAGTCTTGATCTGCTCAGATTTTGCTACTGAGGGAGTAGCGAATTTTTTGGATGGAGATTTTCTTTCCCTTTATTCCAAAGCGTCCTTAAGCTCCTTCTATTCTCGCGCGTATGACAACAAGAGAGCTTAAAAAAATAAGTTCAACATGGAATTTAGACACTTTATCTTACGAGACATAAAGGTGCACTGGTCAATTCAGTATATTCGTCTTTAAGAATTGACTTAAGAAATAAGAAAACATCTAGATGCCCCTTCTCTAGTGTAGAGTTCGGCCAAAACACACCCCAAGATGAAAGAATTTTTTGCCTTTAATTATAAATATAATTACCTAAAAGGAAAAGAGGAAATGAACTTCCTTGAGAAAGAAATAAATATGCTAAGTGAAAAATCAAATTTTCTTCACTTATGCGCTATGTTGGCCGGCCATGTACAAGGAGAAAGAGGAGAGAAAATCAAATATTGTGTCATGAATACACAATTGAAAAGGGTTATTACCCTTTCTTGATTTTCTCTCTCCTATAAATAGAGCCTCACACAGAGATGTTAAAATAAGCATTCTTGCTCTTGTCTCTCTCTTTTTGGCCGACCCTCTCTCTCTCTCTAGAAAATCCTTTTTTATTTTAACACCTAAGTACTCATTAGACTTAGGCTTAATTAGCTCTCTAGCTCATAGACTTGTTCTTCAGCTATTGTGTTTAATTGTGTCCACACACAAATCCTTCTATACCTCTAAAACTCATGTAATAAAAACTTTAGGTTTCTCGAATTCACGTTTAGGTTTGAAGGAATCGAGCCATACGAGAAAATTTACCTTTCTCAAGACTCATCCGAATCAAGGTACAAAAAAAGTTTGCACTCAATCACTTTAAATAATGTTTTTAAATCTATACATGTTTAGGTTTAGTAAAATTGTTTTTACTTGTAAGAAATTATATATTAATAATTCTTCTTAATCTAGACCTATTCTAACAATACATGCTGGTCTTAACCAACTACTTTTTCAAATGGATCGAAGCGAAAGCCTTCGTGAACATAAAAGACACAAACGTAAAATATTTCGTGTGGAAGAGCATCATCTGCAGGCATGGGATTCCCCTCGAAATACTCACCGACAACGGATCCCAATATATATCCAAAACGTTCGCGGCTTTCTGCAAAGACCACAAAATAATCCTACGCATGTCCACCCCGAGGTATGCGCAAGGCAACGGCCACGCCAAAACCTCAAATAAAACTATCGTCAACAACCTCAAGAAAAAATTAGACGCCAAAAAATCTAGGTGGGCATTCGAACTGCCCGTCGTCCTCTGGGCTTACAAGACAACGCCCATAATAGCTACCGGAGAAACCCCATTTTCACTAGTCTATGAAATCGAAGCAGTATTTCCCATCGAAAACGTCATCCAAACCATTAGAACCAGCGAGATATCCCAGAACCAGAGGAATATCGAAGACGGGGTGCGAGACTCGCTCGACCTAATGGAAGAAAGAATAGACCAAGCACACCTGAGGATGACGAAGTACCAAAGAAGTATCGCCAGATTCTACAACAAGGGCATCAAACCAATGTATTTCAAACTTGAAAATTTAGTACTTAGAAAAGTCTTTCAGAACACTGCGAAAGAAAACGCCGGCAAGTTAATAATAAACTGGGAAGGCTCCTATCGAGTAACGAAAAATCCCCACCCTGGGGTCTACAAACTGAAAACACTCGGCGGATCGCCCGTCATGAGATGGTTGAATATAATGTATCTCACAAAATATCACCACTAGGAGCGAAAGTATACCGAACTACGTGATGATTTGATCCCCACACCTCGGGTACGTAGGCAACCCGACTTGGGTCCAATTAGAAACCACCCATAAACTCCTTATCTCGCCAAATAACACGATGTTATTCCCGAGATCGGGCTCGGCAGATCAAAATGCCCTTATCTCACCAGATAACATGATCTTATTCTCGAGATCGACTTCGGCATATCGAAATGCCCTTATCTCGCCAGGTAACATGATGTTATTCTTGAGATCGAAATGCCCTTATCTCGTCAGATAACATGATCTTATTCTCGAGATCGACTTCGGCATATCAAAATGCCCTTATCTCGCCAGATAACATGATGTTATTCACGAGATCGACTTTGGCAGATTGAAATGCCCTTATCTCGCCAGATAACATGATGTTATTCTCGAGATCGACTTCGGCAGATTGAAATGCCTTTATCTCACCAAAAAACATCATGTTATTTTTGAGATCGATTTCGGCATATCGAAATGCCCTTACCTATTTGAATAATTTAACATTATTCTGAGACAAACTTCGACAAATAGGAGTGTACTCTTTCTGCCGAACAAACTAATATTATCTCAGAGAACCCACTTCAACAAATCGAGGTACATCTTTACGACCAAACGACTCAACACGACGATGAAAGAAAACAAATTGAACGAACATCAATCATATATTGAGCACATTCATACCAAAATAAGCATTCGATTAAACATGAAATAAGTTGGATAAGCCCTAAACAATCGACCCCTTAGCCGACCGGGCCCATCCGACAAGTCCAAAAATCCACAAGAACGAAAATAAGATGTCTCACCCGAGGATCGGATCCTAAACAACAATCAGTCCCACGACCGACCGAATCCGATCCCCAAGATGTATATATATATATATATATATATATATATAGAGAGAGAGAGAGAGAGAGAGAGAGAGAGAGAGAGAGAGGTTTAAATTCAAGAAATTTTAAACATTGGGCCTACTGGGCGACACGACGACGACACCTCCTCGACAATGCTGGCCAAGACCCTGGGACTCTTCTCGATCATCGACCCGAACTGGTTATCGACACCCTCAACATCAGCAACCGCATCAATACCCCCCGAAGAAGAGCGCTCCGAGTAAGGCGTAAAATGTTGGCAAAGATGCCCACAAGAAGATTATTTATTTACATATTGATGTCATAAAGTCATTATTTTAATTTTCTAATTAAATTAATAAAAGTTGAAACGTTCATTCATTCCTTTTTCGATTGTTTGAAGATTTATGATATTAAATAGTCTTATAGTTCTTAATCAAATCTAACAATATATGAAGAGACAAATGTAGATTTGCGTGAACAAAATCTTCATGGTTTGATTAAAACGATATATTCACAATCTAAAGATCAACGAAATATTGATCGCAGTATGATTGTTGGAAGAATCTATGATGTCTGGTTAGGAGACATAGAAAGTTAGGAACTCTATAGTTCTTCCAGTGTATCTTTCGAAGATACTGAATTGACCAGTGCACGTTTAGAGACAATGTAAGAACAAACCATTTAACCTCTTTTGTCTCAAGGTCACTACGTATGAATTGCATCATGTTTACCTACATCCTGAAATGAGACATGTCATTTAATAGCTTCAATATTTTCATTTGAGAAAGTCAAATTCTAAGTGCACTAAGTGATCTGGACTAGACTAATTGGTGATATATTAAGTTATGAAGATGTCATGAACCAGCTTTGTGAAGTTCTCATAGAAATGTAATTCATGTACAAGATTTATGAAATACAATTCATATCACCTCATGCTTTATTACTTGGATTGTGAATAAATGAACCGCTTGGTATCCAAAATTAAGTAGCGACTTTGTTTGGATGAAATAACAACTAGAAGGGTAAAATTGTAATTTTATAAATCTAATCTAGTTGATGATATTCATGAAGGGTAAATATAGATAACATTCAATGGATCCACTCAATACAATTAAGTTGAATTTGAATAGAAAATAAATTCATTTGAACCGAGATATTCTCAGTGTCAACTCTTTAGTGAGTTAGTTGACATTATTAAGCTAATACTCGAAAAAAGTTTGTGAACTTTTGAGTCCGAGTATAGAAGCTCAATAGTTGTTCATTTGGATCCATAATGTCACTATTACATGTCATTAGAATAAGATTGTTAAACTAGAAGCTAAGTCAAAATAAGTTCAAGTCTTGAACGAGACATTTTCTCGGAAAATGTTTAAAGGGTATTTTTGTCCAGAAGGACATAAAATGATGTGAATTGCAAAATATGATTTTAAATATTTTCATATGAGGAAAATATAAATTATTTTCTAAAGCCGAAAAGTTATTTTAGGCATTACGAAATTAATTTTATTATTTGTGCAATATTAATTTTATAATGGGTATTTTAAGAATTGTTTTAAAAGAAATAAGGAAGCATCTAGATGCCCATTCCCTACTGTACAGTTCGGCCAAAACATACCACAAGATGAGAGAATTCTTTGCCTTTAATAATAAATATAATTACCCAAAAGGAAAAGAAGAAATGAATTTCCTTGAGAACGAAAAAAATATGCTAGGTGAGGAAACAAATTTCCTTCACTTATGCTCTATGTTGGATGACTATGTACGAGTAGAAAGAGGAGAGAAAATCAAATATTGTTTCATGAATACATAATTGAAAATGGTTATTACCATTTCTTGATTTTCCTTCTCCTATAAATAGAGTGTCACATAAGGATATGAAAATAAGCTTTCTTGCTCGTGTGCTCTCTTTTTTGGCCGACCCACTCTTTCTCTCTCTAAAATCACTTTTTATTTTGGCAGCTAAGTCTTTATTAGACTTAGCCTTAATTAGCTCTTTAGCTCATAGACTTATTTGTGAGTTATTGTGTTTAATTGTGCCCACACACAAATCCTTCTAAACCTCTAAAGACTCATGTAATATAAACCTTAGGTTTCTCAAGTTCAAGTTTCGGGTTGAAGGAATCAAGCCAGAAGAGAAGATCAAATTTTCTCAAGATCCCTATAAATCAAGGTATAAGAAAGGTTAGTATTCATGCACTTTAAATAATATTTTTAATTGATACATGTTCATGCACTTTGCCTAAGTTAGTAAAATTATTTTACTTGTAAATTTTTTTATATTCCGCCATTAATATGATTAATGATAATTTTTTCTAACCCTAGACCTATTCCAACATAAGATGCATGACATCGATCCCCTTGAGAGAAGGAATGTGATCCTTTTCTTGCTCCACCAAAAATTTGACAACATGAGTGGTGGCCTCGGCGAGCTCGGCTGGGACGTCATCGATATCCTGATTCATCACCTCCTCCAAAACCCCGACAACAGCCTAACATTGATCCAAACGGCGAAGCGTAGGGACGTGCTTTGCATTAGCAGTGATATAGCCTTGAAGTCTCGCAAAGACATGACGATATTTGAGAGAGGCAACTTTATTCTCGGACTGCTTTGCCTTCGCTTTGATCGCCGAAGTCGACCTCTGAATAGCCAAGTTGGTCGCCTTCACTTTCTCGACTTCGGCCTTCATGACGGCATGCTCGCGATTAAAGCAACATTCTCCGAAGACAGAGCAGCTTTCTCCGCGGTCAAAGTAGCATTAGCCTCCGCAGTGACTTCGAAATCCAACCTCAGATTTTCATTCGCCCTCTTCAGCGCCTCGGCTTCGGCAACGACTAGTTCAATATGACCCATCCCAGACTGAGTTTTGTGAAGTTCCTCGCTAGCCTACTTCAGCTTAGCCCTAAGATCACGGTTCGACGCCTCCGCCTCTTGGATCCGAGCCTCATAGGCGTATATGCCACGATTGAGTTTGGCGACGAACTGATAAACCAAAATATAACGAGAACAAAATTAGGTCAGCAAAAAAAATTAATAATTTGTCCATGACGAAACTTACCCAAGAAACGGCACCGGAGACAATCTTGTACGGCCCAACGGAAAATTAGGAAATCTAATTTGTCTACGCAAATGAGCCGCTGCTAAAGAATCATCATGGAGCCCGTAATCTTGCTCAAAGAAAATACTAACCCCATTTGCCTTAGTCTGAGAAGGACGTCCGGGAACAGAACCCGATTCTGATGGAATCATGGTCTCACGCTAGCGCGTGTCAGACGAGATAGAAATCTCCTTTCCCTTATCGATGTCCGACCTCACCTTTTAGGAGGTTTACGAGAATCTTCAGAAGGACCAGCACGCTGATTCACTTCCTTGCGCTTCGAACCCAACGGCGAGGACAATCGGTTGACTGGATGATCCGTCAAGTCAGTCGCGACGGCTTCATCCCTATCTTACGTATCGGCGATGTCAACAACCACCGCGGGGGGAACATAAACCGCCTGAGAAGCCGAAAAAGATGCCTTACGCGCGGTCTCCCTTTGGGCCTTCTTCTCGGTCACGTAGTCAATGTTATCACCTATTTTACTCTCGAATCATCCTAAAGAGTCACAACAAAACGAAGTCAAGAAAGATGCACATATATGTATATACACAATGAATACGCATACGATACGTTGACGAGGTCGATCCCGTTACCAAAGACCCGCGCGGACGAACCGTAAGCCGGTGAACTTAGAAAACGAAGTCCTATCTCGTCTGAGCTCGCTAACCTTATCTCGCAACAAAGCAGAAATTCCCCCCCTCGGTCTCTCTGCAAAAACAAGAAAGAATCATTAAACAGAGATGAAGGCAAAACCAAAAAACTTTATCAAAATCTAGAAGATTTACCAAAATTGCGAGACCATGAGATGGATAGGCAAAGACGATTAATTTTGCAGGAAAATGGGTTCACTTTAAAATATAAAAATTTCTTAGACAAGTCGAGGTCTTTGTTCGGAAGATCCGAAATAACCCCTAAACCTGGAGACTTACATAAATAAAAACATGCAGGGAAATGCTTCGAGTTTCTTTTTACAATAAATATACGAACAATATCCAGGGGAGAGAGATCGACCTCTTGTTCCCTGGCTACTAGTATCATGCCTAAAACTTAACAAACAAAATTAGGGCATAACTGCCCAAACAAGATCCCTAAAAGATCGACAAACTCTATTAAGAGACGAGGGATAGGAAAGCTAAGACCACATTCATCAAAAGACTAGCAATCAGACGCAATCAGACTATATATTGAGTGCACTGACACAATCAGACTTATTGATGTGATACCTCTGACCCTTTAAGCATAGGTATTAAGTTACACTTAATAAATACACTAGGGGTCTTATTGAGGTAACCAAGATTTACCAGAGGTATCACAAACACGGACGAACACGATTTCTCGGCCTACAATCAAAACAGATGATTCTCGCGGCCCATTTGAGGAGCGAGGCCCATTATATTATCCCACCTCGCAGCCCAACCATGAAGCATCATCTACAAGGTCAACAGACGAAGTCAAAGGACGCCCGAAGAGCACGATCTCGCAAGGAGAAAGGAGTCAATCCGCCGAAGTAGCCTGGAGAATCAGACTTCATCAAGGGATCGGTCGACACCTGGCACAACGTACTAACAAAAATGATTTTTAATATTTAGATATTAGTATAAATATGTGTAGTATGTTTCATTTTTGGGTCACGTGTAATTAGGAAGAAAGTACTATATTCGAAAGCTACAATATTATTTGATCTCTCATAAATTTCCTTTTCATTTATATGTTCATCTCAATTATTTCCTTAATTACTGTTTATTAATTTCTCGTTTTCTTTTCGTCATCAACGAAATTCTGAAACCCTTCCCTCAATCTTCATAATCCATCTTTGAAATAAATTGATTATTAAAGTAATTAAAAAATCACTTCAACAAATGTTATATGATTTTAGAATTATTTAACACTTCTTGAAGTGACGGAATATAAAAAATTATATAAAATAATTTACAACCTAGAGAAAGTATGAATATGTAATCTAGATTAAATTAAAGTATGACAATTATTTATACTCGGTACCATCCTTTGAATCTTCAAGTGCTCGTCTCCCCTCGCAGCAAGTCTCCTCCACGTCTCCTCGAATCTGAGCAAACCGCAATAGTTTATACAACTAGAGTTTATCGAGTGTTTCTTGAATATAGTGGGTGTCCACTATAAAATTCTTTGACTCAAGAAAAAGTTTTCGAGCAAAATGGTTAATATAAACCCTAAGTCTAATGAGGACCTAAGTGCAAAAACAAAAGAGAGAAGAAGAGAGAGACAACGAGAAAGGGTCGGCCAAAGCTAGAGATAGAGAGAGATAATTCGGCCAAGTCTAAAAAATGTTGGTTATTTAAATTGTGTGTTTTATATTCACAATGTAGAGTGATATTTATAGAGAATGAAATATGTTGAATTAGATCAATGCTAAAAGAGGTAATTACTTCTTTTTTATTATTGCAGAATATCATTATATTTATTTTCCATTCTTGTCAAATACACATCAAGGCAATATCTCTGTTCTTGCATAAATGTGGCCGGCCCCATACATGTATTAAACAACATATTTGTTTCCTCTTTTTTCTTTATATAGTGTATATTTCATATATTTTTGTCCAAAATAAATTATCTCTTCATCTACGATATTATTTTGTCAACCATATCCATCAAGAATCTTCTTCTAGATGTTTCTTTTAATTGTCCAAGACAATTATAAGAATAGTACTTGTAGAAATATCACATGAAATTCAATAAAATGAAAATTGATTCTCGAAACTCAAATTCAATTTGCGGCCGCGTGAATTATTTCATAAACATCATATGAAGGAGTCCAAAATCTTATTTTGACATTCACATAATCTTTTGTCCAATGGAAAAAAATACCTTTTGGACAATTTTCGAAAAATTATCTAGTTTAACACTTGAATTATTTTGACTTAGCTTCCAGTTTAATAAATCCTACAATGCACTTAATTGAGCTCGACAAAACGTCCGAACGTTTAACATCAATGTTATTCACAGTGTAGCATTTATTCAAAGTAAATGCATTCCATCTATTGCAAATGCGATTTTTAATTCAGAACATAACATACATGTTATTTGTGGAGTTAAAACTTTCTCAAAGTAAAATTTGTAATAAAAGATAAAATTTATCACAAATAAATCAAGTCCGGGCCCGAAAACCAAGAATAGCCCAAATTGTCAAGCCCGAGCGTGACTTGACATGGCGCTCATGTGTGCGTGTGTGAGAGATATGACTAACTTATCCACACTCTTCACCATTACAATTGGTTATCATCTTAAAGGGGAATGATCCTTAATAAACACTCCACAATTATATTTACGCATTCATTACAAGATTTTTTCATTCACTTCATGAATACATTTATTATAAAGTTGTTTTTGATAAAAAAAATACTTAATATTATACTCGGCGCAATAACGAGAAATAAAAAGAAAAAATAATTAACCACTTTTTTTTTATTAAAATTTAATCAATTTTAATAAGTGAACTTCACTGAAAATAGCAAAAAAAAAAAAAAAAAAAAACATAAACATCATTGACGGAAACTTGAGACTCATAAAATACATCAATTCAAATCAGACATTTTCAAAAATAATTGCTACCGCCTTGACAAAGGAACTTTTACGTTTGTAAATACTCAGCTTTTGAACATCTATCGAAGCCATTAGCTTGCCAAGAAATGGTCTCCCTAACATGATTGGAGCCTCAATATCAGATTCATAATCAAGAATGATAAAATAAGTGGAAGAATCAACTAATCAACTTACACTTGTTTATCTTCATTCTAAACACGAGTTGTGTCATAGATCGATCAATAAGTTGGAATGTTGCTATCGTGGGTCTAGCCTCTAATTCTCAACTTCTCAATAATGGACATCTGCGAAAAGTAAATATAAGCATGTAAATCACTACTAAGGGCTATATTATATTTTGACCTCCAATTTGACAAGAAATTATGGAACTTCCCGAATCCTTCTTATCGAGTGAGATATATTGAACATTTAACTCCAAAACCCTAAAGTTTTGAAACTTATTCCCTAGCTAGGTAGTGTAAGGTACTTGCATTCCATCTAATAATTTTAATTTGAGAAATTGCATAAAATATCTTCTATGTTTTTTCTCATTTTATTTAAAAAAAATTCAATTTGCCACAAAAAAATAAACGTTTTATCTTTTACTTTTTTAACAGTCTCATCTCATTCCTTAATAATTATAATAATAAAAAAAACAATTCAAAAGCCTTTGTAGAGAGGCCAGTTGTATTTTGAATAGTTTTTTTTTTTTTTTTTTTTTTTATATATCGGAAGAGATTGAGGAGTATGACGAACTGTTTTAAAAAAGAAATAACTGGATAAGACGTTTTGACAATAAAAAATTACATTGAGAAAAATAATTTTTATAGGAAATTAAAAAAAATTGTGGCATTTGGGCAGTTTTAGTTTAATAATATAGAGTTTGAGTCTAGAGCTATGAGTTACTCTTATATATATTAAATTTTTCTTCTCCCTGTCAAATTATTATAACAAAAAATTGGTTCTATAGCTTTATAAATCGTTTTCCATTTTGGATATAATCAAAGTTTCGCTAACAAATTGAAAATACCCAGTTTGATTCGTTTACGTATCGTTAATAATGCAAAATACCTTTAATCCGTTTACATATTGAAAACGTTTTTTGAGGTATTTTTGTCTCTAAACTTTTGTAAACGATTTTACTTGGATATTTTCAATCTATTAACGAAACTTTGGATATATACAAATTACACATAATTTACACGGCTATCCATCAAAATTATTCTCGTTATAATGATCGTTATTCGTAGGGACGTGGATAGTAGGGGATTCTTTTTTAAAATATAATATCTTTGTCTACTAAATTAAAGTGATACCTCACATGATCCACTTAGTTGACCATAGTACCCTTACTGGCACTAAAGGAGTATATTTTATAGAATGATTACGATGCACAAAGAAGAAGGAAAAAAAGATTAATAGAGACAACGCGTAAATAGAATATAGCCCACCTAATAGTGGATTTGTTGGTCCATTGTAAGAAAGTTGAAAAATCGAAAATTAATACCATGTGAAATGTTTCCTTTTTGTTACTTTAATGTTATTCTTTTGAATATGCAACTTTCATATTTGCAAATCAAGATTTGAGTACAAGTAAAGCGTTTGGTTAGATCACTTGCGCAGCAAGCTGGATAAAAAGACCAAGTGAAACCCCTCAAGTGAGTCATGGAAAAAAGTAGTACTCGAGAGAAAAAGCATTTGAACATAAAGTCAATTATTTGGTGAGAGAAAAAAAATTATATAAATGTTTTCGTTTGACATTCACGGCACATGATGATATTTTTTTTAATTACCCATGGAAAAAACAGGAAAAGGAACGAGAGACATGACTGAGTGGGACTACATAAACATGGATTATGTTTTCAAAGAAGCAGTCAAAGGTTCCCTTAACACTCTGCTCCATATGGGTTTGGACAAAGTAGCTCTAGAAGTGGTCGGATAAGCCATTCTTTGGTCCCTACAAGCCCATAACTCCAAATATGATTTTAATCATCTGGGCCTATTCCTTCTATTTCCAGCGCTCCAAACTCATCACGCCTCTCCCTCTACCAAATCCATCCTTAATCAAAACCTTCACGACCACACGCTTAGAGAGAGAAAGAGAGAGTTGCTTCGAGACTTTTTTTGTTTTCTTTTCCCTTCTTTTCCAACCTGTAATTTGTTCTGCTTGGAACCTTTCTAATTGAGATTTACAAGCAAGGACTGCCAGTTCAAAGCAACTTATTGCTCTAGAATAATGATTTAAGCAAGTTCAGAGAACCTCATATAGTATGTAAACATATAATACTGACCTGATAGTATGTAATGATGTCATGTTGGAGTTGTACCCTCTTTGTGTTGAATAATGAAAAACTTACTCTCGTTACAAGGAGAAAACCTCACTCTACTAATTTTGAATGAGAAACGAACATGATCCTGATAAGTTTAAGTCCGGTAATCTGTTAACAGATTAGTGGTTAGTTAAAAACTAGTAAAATGTTTCCAATGGTCATTTAAATTCTTATAACCTTCAAATAGTTCCATAAGGAAAGAAAAAATTAAAATAACTATGACGCACAAATGAACGGTTATCAACATAATTGTAAGAACATGTGTCTCATCAACTCACGATTTCGAATTCAGAACGGATAATCTAAGCACTATATAAAGACATAAAAAATTGGAAAGATCTCATGTTTTGACACGCTCCATGTGGTTCTCATCTATCATCAGCACATTCGGTACTATTTTATTATTAATTAAATTATTCTATTTTATGAAAAATTCCGGACTAAATTTTTATGTAGTAAACATAACCTGCTACACGTACATAGACTTTCGCTCAAACAAGTGTTATATCTATTTTTTTACATTAACATTTGACGCTACAAATGGATAATTATTGAGAAATACGGACAAAACTAATAGACGACCACTATAAAAGCAAAATAAATCTCATTGAGAATCATAAAGTAAATCGACTAAGGAATATGACCAAGCAAAAAGAGAAAATAAGTCTCACTCATTAGAAGAGCACGAAGCTAACACAAAAGTACAAGAAAAGCCTAGCAAAATAAAATACCGGGTAGAGTTCGACACGGTAAAAATAAATCATATCCATAAGGTAATACTATGATTTATGTACTTGAATAATAAAGCAAAAATATGAATTAAAATAGCTTATTAATTAACACACAAATATCCATAGTTTCACAATCTCTTATATGAATAGTAATATTTTTGAGACACCTAAGTAAAATTAAGAATAAGTGTGTGGATTGAGAGGTACCTCTAAGTAAAATTTAAAGAGTTAAGACAACAAAATCCAAGCAGCGGTCTCTATTCGCCATATCCTTGCTATAAGAGATTTAGCAAAAAATATCATGAATAGAAAATCTATACTCAAAGCGAATAAGTAAAAGACGCTTCAGTGAAATTTCACGAATAAGACACCAAACACTCTTCGGAAGTCTCTTGTGATAGTTAGGATAACTTATTGTTAATACCACAAGACTTTCAAATAGGAGGTTGTGGGTTCGAACTACACTCACAGCTAAGAATCCTTTAAAAAAAACTATTCGGAAGTCTCGACGTATCTCAAATTAAAAAGACAAAACTAATTAGTAAATTAGACTAAGATAAAATATGATAAGTTAATAAGAAAATAATATATACATCTGAACTCAAGTATGCAAATAATAGTAATAAAAAATTGGTAAATATATCGGCAAAATGCCCAAAGAGCACCAAAGAAATATACATAAATAAGTTTTTCGCTAAAGGAAAAGGAAGCAATATAGCCATTTGAAACGTGAAAATTGCAATTTAGTTAATTTTGCCAATTTCACATTAACATCAATGTTCAAACTACTGTTGAGTCTTTAAAAAAAAATAAGTGCTTTAAAAACTAAAGTTCAAACTGTGCATATGTCGTCGACTATGAATCGTAGAAGCGTGGCTGCTCAACCTTGTCCCAACCTGTATCTCAGAAGATCGACGGAGGTCAAGCTTCGCGGTGATGTCCGGGACGTCAATGTCGTGCCCACACGTCAACAGCGCGACGTTGCTCCTCAGCGCCGCCCAATGGAAGTGGAATCCGGAACTGGTGAAGTCGGCGTTGATGACCACCGCGTCGCAGATAACCCGCCGACCCGGGCAGCCCATTATGGACGGAGACAACCAAGTCAGCCCGGTCGTGACTCTGGACCCGTATTTGGTGTATGACATCAACTTCAGCGACTACGTTGTGCATCTATGCACATTAAGATATTCCGGCGTGAAGTGTGTCCAATGACATAAATGAACGTGAGTTGTATCGAGATATTCTGGATTCCAGCAGCTGTGATTTCGGCGGAGATAGAGATATAAGAAGACGGGTGTGGTTTTTTTTAGTTTCAGTTATGGTTCGATGTCGTTAGTTTTGGTTCTTCCAGTGGATTGGTTATAAGTTTGCTTGTTTTAGTTGATGTTTTTTCTAGTTTATTTATTGGTGGGTTAATTTTGGAGTTAAAGTTAAACAGTTAAGGGTTTTTACCAGAAAAGGAAAAAAAAATTTGGGGGATGCATTTTTTTGTCTAATCTCTGGTTAGGCCTTAGCGCCCGAGCTTTGGATTGACGACCCTATATGCGTGTTTTAGAATTTGCAGAAGATCTCAGTTGAAGGAGTCCGAAAGTGTTCTTGTTAGACTATGTTTTAGTTTAAAATTAGCACATCATCTCTTTTGTTTTTATTTTTCTTGTCTTCTGCTTCTCATTATTTTATCAGAATTTTTATTGTATTATGAGGTACCGGCCATTATCCAGATTTCTTGCAAGTCATTTGCTGAGTCTGTGTATTAATGAGTTTATTCCTTTAGAAAAAAAAAATGGCATAAATGTGAAATCAAATCCTACAAAAATTCCACGCTATTTAACCGATTAGTTCTAAAAAAAATCACAAATGTGGGTTATATTGCAACATTAATGTTTGAATTGGCTTATTTAGAACGTTTTTTCTTTTAAAAATCCTAAAAACTTGAAGAGAGAGTTATAAGGGGAAATACAACGAACTATGCGATATACATAACCGCTAAATTTATACCGAATAACAATCTATATGCCAAATCAACATGTTTGTGGAAAGTTTGATTGAAAAACAAACATGATCATAAGTTGAGGTTCGATAATCCCTGAACATGGCCTAGAAAACCCGAGAAGTTAACCATTTAAGTAAAAAAGTTTAAAAAAATAGTTCTTTACCCATGTAAGTGTTTACTAATTTCAAAATACTCAATGTTTTGTAAATATTGTGTAAATACCCACCTAGACTTGTTTGCAAAAATATTGGGTCCAAACTAACTTAAAAAATCTGCCCACTTTAAATTATTTTTCTTTTGAATTTTAGATTTATTTTGCTGAAATAAATTCATTTGTGAATAATTTCATCATGCAACTTGCTCAAATAAATGTTTACGTGTTAACCGGATTTTTTATGTATTAAAAAAAATAAATCATGGAATTAGTTCCTTTAATCGTGGTAACTAATCAGACCTCATTTATTTTCCCTTTTTACGTAATTAATTAACATATTTATTGTGTTTAATTTTTATCATAGTCGGTTGACCAATTAAGATCACCTTTTTACATTTATTTTTGTCTCAAAATTCATGTTTCTTCTGGGTTCATAACAGTTTTCTTGAGTAATTTTTCAATTTGTTTTCAATTTTTATTTACATTTACAGCCTGTTAACTGAATAGCAGTTAATATTGTTTACGAGTATATTATTTCAGATCATTACTTTTTTTCTTCTCGTCTTAAATTTTTTTTTCTGAGTTCATAATAGTTTTCCTGTTATTTATTTTCCAAGTAAATTTTCAATATGTTTCAAGTTTTATTGTACATTTAATAACATGTGCATGTTAACTGTATATTAATAATTGTTAATTGTTTGAGTGTAAACTTGTTTACATATTGTTTACTGAATTTCAACCTTGTTTATGTTTCAAGGTTGCTTACTCTTTTTTCCACGTTCTTCAATATTATGGGCTCTTTAATGGACTGAATTATGTTCTTCCACGTTTTTCTTCTTTTTAACATGCGGTTTCTTTTTCAAAAATAATATAATGATATTTCTCTCTCTCTTAATTTACTCTCATTTATTTTTGGGAATTTAAAATTGTATTAAATATTGTTAATTATGACGTGTAGGACGTTCATATATTATGGTTTGAGCGAGAATTCCATTTTAAGTTAAAACGGTCAAATTATTTTCGTAAACAGTTTTAGGTGGGTATTTACACAATATTTACAAAACGTTGGATATTTTGAAATTAGTAAACGTTTACATGGGTATACAGCTAAAAGACCCTAAAAATAATATGTTTACAATAATAACGTAAATTGAGATAACCAAAAATTAGCCAATTAAACTAGAAAATTATCAAATAATTAACACACAAAAAATGAATATTTACCATAATAACGGTAAAAATGTAAGTCTGAAAATCTGTTATATTTGTTATTCTCTTTGTTACTTAATTCGTCTATACTATATGAAAATCTGGCATAAGTCCTAATGTGTATTATGCATAACATGCTTGACGTATTTGATAAGGTCATTCTTATACATGTTTTTCAGTAGACTCGACGTTTAAATTTTGTGAGTTTTAGAGTTTTTTAATTTCTTTTATAAAGTTTTTCTATATATTCGGAGTTTGGGATCCAACAATGACAATCACAACATATTTAGAAGATGAAGTGACCTCAAAGAGCATAAAGAATTTATCTAAACATTTTGTTGGCAAATAATACGCTTAAAATGTGGTTCAATGAACCAAGCAAATATGTACGCCATTATTGGAATTGGTGCGAACAAAAGGAGATATAAGACATTAAAATACTTTTGTATTTGATTTTGCTGAAACATTAATAAAATTAAAAATTCATTCTTTATTATGTTTGTGTTTATGGGTGAATGGTACGCTCTGAAACTATCATCAACAAAAAGTGTGCTAAGTACAGACTTGACAAGATAGTCCATTGTGACTAATTTAAACATTTGTTCACAATCGAATCTGAGTAATGATTGTTTGAATGAATCATGATATATTATCTTGTGATAGAGAGAGTTGTGAGTTTTTGTTTCATTCTTGATATCTTATAGAAGATATTGAACAAGACCATTGATACTATGAAGCTCGAGATAAAACCGTTTAATAACTTGAAGCTTCAAGATCATATCGAGGGGTATTTTTGTACTTACCTAAATCCTGAAGTGAATGCATAATCGATGTGATACCTTATGACATTTGATTTGTCAATGGGTAATGGCTAAGTTATAGTTGCATCTGATCTGACGAATGGTGTCATAACGTTGTCATGTTGCGTTCTGTGATTCACATATACAAAATTCGTATTGAAACAATGCTAATGCCTTAGTATCACACTATGCTTTGTTATGAGAGTGTGAATGAATTAACCTGGCCAGATATTCATAGAATAAAAACATTCTCTGATTAAAACATGTGACATGTAATGACATCTCACTCTATGTTTTCTTCATTCACAAATATCAAAATAGTTAGTGAAATAATAACTCAGGGGTAAACGGTAATTTTACATTCCTCTGAGTTACTAATACACATGAAGGTTAATATCGTAAAGTACTATGTGGATCGTGTGAAGAATTGTTTTTTCACATCAAACGGAAAATAAACGCATATGAACTTAGAGAGTTTCAATATTAGTCCTTTAGTAGAATCGACTAATATTAAGAATTAAAAGTCGGAAAACGTTTGTGAACTTTTGAGTCCGTACTTTATTCTAAACTTTCGTTCATGTGGGTTCAGAATGTCTCAATGATAGACACGCAGAAGAGATTAAATGAACTTGAATAATTGATTTACTCATTGAATGTAAATTGTGATTTATATCGAGAAAGTTTTTTCTAAGTAACTTAATAAGAAATTAGTTTTTTATTGTTACATTTATTTAATGAATCATATTGTATAGTTACATTGATAATAATAATACATTATAATGATTCAAATAAATAAAAGATGAAAATAAATATTATCTCATTGTTTGTAAAGTATGAAATTATTGAATGAAATATCATTAATAAATGAGAGTTCTAAATTAATTGAATTTAGATATAAATCAAAAGAATTTGGGAACAAAATAAATTAATTTTGGGCAAGTATATTTATATGCCTTGGCCGAAATTAATAGATCAATGGGTTTATAAAATGGTTTAAAATTAAGTAATGGGTTTGACTCAACTTAAGCCCATTTAACCTTTTATATAAAGGGTTAAGGGAAATCCTAATGACCTAACTCATAACCTAATATTTTCCGCCAACTCCTTCTCCCCTCCCTGTGTGTGTTCGGTCGAAAGAAAAGAAAAGAAGAGAAGACGAAAAACTTGTTTTTCTTGCTTGCTCATTGTTTCTTGAGAGTTTTCCTATTCCCGAACGTTCAATTAAGAGCCCACACTCTTGATCTCCCAAAAATTTGAGTGTATTATTGTTGACTCTTAATTATGGTGTTTGAGTGAAATTGTATTCAATAGGGCCGGCCATCACAGCGAATAAATCAATTCGAAATCAATCGAAGGATCGACGCACACCCGCCAGAATCAGCCTTGGTGTGACAGCTCCCTTGTCCGGCGAAGATCCCAAATGCACAAGCCTCCCTATACGACGAAATTCGCAGGAGCACAGGCGTCCCTGTCTGGCGGGATTCCCAGGCGCGTCCGACGCCCTGTCCGGCGAGCTCCTAAGCGTTGTCCAGCCCCTGTTCGGCGAGCCCAGCCGCTTTCAGACGCCTTTCACTCCTCAGCCCTAACACGCGCGAAGACCAGCTCCTTCCTCGAAAACCTCGCGTTATTGCTCTTGGCCAAACAGCCCCTTTTGCGTCCGACAAGCTTATTCACTTGTTGAATCTTGACGAGGCCTTCCGGAGTTAGCGAGCAACGTCCGAGATTGTTTACAATCTCAAATGTAAGTAATCTAAACGATTTGAATCTGCAATATAAATTTGTTTATAGTTTGTTAGATTAAATCGTTTAATTTTTGGCATTTTTTGTATGATAAATTGTTGCATTATGAATCTTGTATGTGTACTTATGTGTATGGATCCTCATTATTATGGCCCTAGAATTTTTCCTTCTATCATCCCGTATTTGTTTTAAATTTAATTTATTTAAATTTGTGAGCTTCAATTTGCGAGGACTATTTAAATTGTAATTTCATTTAATTGTAATACAACGACGAGAAGACAAGGATGTAGCACCTCGGGATTGACCACAGGTTGGAGAACTTGTGGGGGCTGACCCGAGACATTTGATGACGCGTCACAAGGCTCCTTGGCCGATCAAGCTTAGACAATAAAATAAGTTTCTTTTTCTTTAAGTTTTTTTCTTACGGGTTATAATTAGAAATTGGCCATTATGTGAGTTAAATATTTAATTTTTTAATTTATTTAATATCATATGAATAATTACCTCACATGTCATATAAGATAGAACGCCAACATCATTTTAAAATGAATTGTTCACGTAGTTTATAATTTATAAATGAGTTATAAAATTGTAAACTGTTTTCAAAGAATATGATTTTTTTTAAAAAACTATGTGGGAGGGTTATTTATCTTGAAGCAACCCGCGGTCCCCGACATGAGTTTAATTAACTAAATGTGCGATAAATTAAGTCACACATAGTAGCCCTCCTTTAATGGGAGTACTTCAGAAGCATTTTGTTAATTAAACTGTTACGAACTAAGCTTCACGATGAAGCGGGTCTCCACATAGGTGAACCGTTATCAAGTGACTTGATTAAAGGCCCACATGTCGGTTGTACACTTAGACTTATGTTTTAAAGTAATCCTCACATTGAGGCCCTGCATTAAAAATAAGTGACCAAACGTTTATGGTAATTAGTAAGAACTAGAAGTTGTGACTTCTTGGATGGTTCGAGCTAAATAGTGATGTGTCACGACTATGAAAGGCGGTTAATTACGGTTTCTCCATAGGAAAAGGAATTAACTATTGTTGTTCATAATACCATGAATTATTTAACGTTTTCCTCGCCATATTAGGATTGTTCATGCATGTAATTCGAAATTGTAGCACATACTAAATTTATTTATTTTATTTATTTTTTCAGCAAATGTCTTTTAACCCACTTCAAACGATTTTAAGTTCAAACCAACTCAGAATTACGTTGACTGGAAACATAACCTCGACATCATGCTGATGGTGGAAAATCACAAGTATGTTCTCACGACCCCGTGTCCTCCTTCTCCGAGTGCTGACTCGAGTAAGGAAGACAAGGACGCCTACAATGCGTGGATGAGGTGTGACGAGATTGCCATATGCTATATGTTGGCATCGATGAGCAATGTGTTACGGCAATCTCATCAAGACATCGCCACTACATATGAAATCATGTTCAATCTCCATGATATCTTCGGATGTCATGGGCGTCCGGCGAGGCAGAAAGCTATCCTCAGTTCCATGAACTGCATGATGAAGTCGGGATTTTTTGTTCTGGAATAGATGCTACTGATGATGGGTCACCTGAACGACAGTAAGATCCTAGAATGTGAGATCGACGGATAGACCAAGATAGACATGATCTTGGAAACTCTGACGTAATCCTTTGATAGCTTCCGTCTATACTACTCCATGAACAAGCTCAACTACACTATTACTGAGCTCATGACAGAGTTGCAGACTGCCGAGGGACTTTTCCCTAAGAACAAGAATAAGTCTTGGGAGGTCAATGTTGTTGAACATAGGGCCTCGACCTCAGGGTCTAAGAGGGTGATGAGAGGGCCCCAAAACTCCAACCGAACGGGATCCAAGAAGTCTTACAGGAAGGTTGCGGATGCTAAGGGCAAAGGCATCGCAAAAGTGGACAAGTCTAAGCACAAATGTCATCATTGCGGAGAGGCTGGCCACTGGCGAAGGAACTGTCCTACCTACCTCAAGATTGTCAAGGGAAATGTATGATCTTCATCACTCAAGCTTGGTACACAACAAATAAGGAGTCGCCCTGGATTTTAGACTGTGAGGCTTCTGACCATGTTGTGTGCAATTTAAATGGTTTCAGAAAAATTAGGAACTTAAGTGATGGGGAGTTCGCGTTCAAATAGGGTGATGGAACGAAGGTCGGAGCAAGATCTGTCCGGACCATGTAGCTCAAGTTTGGAGAAACAATTTTATTGTTGAATAATGTTTATTTGTTCCGGATTTTTGCAAGAATTTAATTTCTTTTGGTCGTTTGGAAGAACAAGGTTTCAACTTTAAAATCAATAACGGTATTGAAATTTTTTTTATGATTGTTTTATTACCAAAGCTCATCGTATGGATTCAATTTACTATTTATATCCTAATGCGCCGACAATCTTGGACACCGAAGTGAATAAAGATTCAATTGGGAAGCGTAAGATGTTTCATAGTGATGAAATTGCCGACACATATCTATGGCACTTACGTCTTGGACATATTGGCCTAAATAGGATTAAGAGGTTAACAAATGATGGTCTTATGAAATCTCTAATCGTGGGATCCATTCCCACGTGTGAATCATGTCTCGAGGGCAAGATGACCAAGAGACCTTTCTCTTCAAAGGGTCTAAGAGCCACGCAGGTGTTGGAACGCATACATAGTGATGTGTGTGGTCCAATCAACATCCAGGCAAGAGGAGGTTACGAATGCTTTGTAACCTTCACTGATGACTACTCCAGGTTTGGTCATGTCTACCTTATGTGACATAAGTTGGATACTTTTGAAATGTTCAAAGAGTATAAGGCTTTAGTTGAGAAGCAGACGCAGACGTAGAAACAGATCAAAACCCTTCGATCAAATTGATAGGGAGAGTACTTGTTTGGAGAGTTCGAAGACCTTCTTAGAGAAGAAGGAATTTTTATCTCAGCTTACAACACCTGGCACTCTGCTAGATATGGTGAGGTCGATGATGAGTTATTCATCCCTTCCTGACTTGTTATGTGCATATGCCCTAGAAACGGCAGCTTACATTCTGAACCAGGTTCCGTTAAAGACGGTTCCTGGTACTCCCTACAATTGATGGAGTGGTAGAAAATATGCTTTACACCACGTCTGTATCTGGGATTGTCCAGCACATGTGCTGAAGCAAAAGACTAGCAAGTTGGCTAGTCGTTCATAATTATGCCTTTTCATGGGATATTTTAAGGATACGAAAGGGTACATCTTTTATAGTGCAGCTGATCAGAAAACGGTTTGTTAGTACGAACGCTAGGTTTCTGTAAGCAGACTATATGAAGAGTTCTGTACCGAGAAGCAGACTTGTGCTGAAGGAGATGTTGGGTGAAGTAGGTGGTAATTCACAAGATAGGACGAGTCTTATACAAACAGTGGAAGAACCACGTTCGGAACCAGAGCCTAATGTGATTCGACGCAGTAACAGGATTGTACAACAACCTGATCGATACATGGGTGTCGGAGAGAATTTCACTGCTGTCGCGAACAAGAACTAAGATGATCCAATATCATTTTCCCAAGCGATGCAGATTTCCGAAGAAAACCTATGGCAAGAAGCCATGAACATTAAAATGCATTTGATATATGTCAACGAGGTCTGGAAGCTTGTAGATCTACCCGAAGGCATCAAGCCTATTCGGTGTAAATGGATCTACAAGAAGAAAAGAGGACCGGATGGAAATGTTGAGACATTTAAGGCACGACTTGTGGCGAAGGGGTTCACACAAAAGGAAGGTATCGACTATGAGGATACTTTCTCGCCAATCGCAATGCTGAAGTCCATCCGTACTCTTTTATCCATTGTTACCGCCCTGAATTATAAATCTGGTCGATGGATGTCAAGAAATACATTTCTGAATGGGAGTCTTGACGAGCGCATTTATATGGCTCAACCAGACGGGTTCACGGAGAAAGGCCAATAGGGCAAGGTTTTTGAGTTGCTGAAGTCCATTTATGGACTAAAGCAAGTATGTAGATCTCGGAATATCATATTCGACGAGACTGTGAAAGGCTACAACTTTGATTAATCAGTAGATGAGCCATGCGTTTATAAGATGATAAACGATGGCAATGTGGTCTTCTTAGTCCAATATGCGGATGACATACTACTCATTGGGAATGATGAATGAAAGTTATCAGAGATTAAAATCTGGTTGTCAAAGCAGTTTGCGATGAAGGATCTAGGAGAAGCAGCTTACATTATGGGGATTCAGATCTTCATAGATCGGAAGAACCGGAAGTTAGCGCTTTCTCAAGCATCTTATAATGATAAGATCATGGATCGCTTCAGTATGCAGGACTCCAAGAAAGGATAACTACCTTTTAGACATGGAGTGCATCTCTCAAGTAAGCAGTCTCCCAAGACTCCTCAAGAAGTTGAGGACATGAGACATATTCCATACGCTTTAGCCGTAAGAAGTCTCATGTATGCTATGTTTTGCAAGAGGCCAGATATTTGCTACACAGTGGGCGTGGTGAGTAGGTTTCAGTCAAACCCTGGACCCAAGCACTGGGTTGCTGTCAAGCATGTTCTCAAGTATCTCCGAAGAACAAGAAACTATATGCTTGCGTACTCAGGTGGTCACCTGAATATGATGGGATATACTGATTTTAATTTTCAAGCAGATAAGGATTCCATGAAGTCCACGTCAGGGCATGTGTTCACCCTGGATGGTGGATCCGTGGTCTTCAAGCAATCTTGCATTGTTAACTCGACCATGGAAGCCGATTATGTGGTAGGTTGTGAAGCTGCAAACAAGGCTGTGTGGCTGAGGAAATTCGTTATGTACTTGGAAGAAATTCCAAGTGCAAGCGAGCCTATTGAACTTTATTGGGATAACAGTGGGTTGTCGCTAACTGTATGGAGCCAAGAAGTCACAAACGCTCTAAACACATAGAACGAAAGTATCACCTGATACGAGACGACGCTCACAGAGGAGACGCTGAAGTTATGAAAATCTAAACGTTAGACAAAGACTTTAACGAGTAAAGTCTTCGAGGAACACCTAGAAGGATTGGGATTGAAGGATCATTAACATCTCCTTTGAGTCAAGTGGGAGTTTACTGGGATTGGTGCCCGCAAAGGATATATTAGAAATTGAAATATTCATGTATTGATTTTGCTGAAACATTAATAAAATAAATGTTCATTCTTTATTATATTTGTGTTCATGTATGAATGTTACGCTCTGAAGCTGTCATCAACGAAATGGGTGCTAAGTACAGACTTGAACAGATAGCCCCTTGTGACTAGTTTAAACATTTGTTTGCAATCTTAAGATCGATAGAGCAATAATCTAAGTAATGATTGTTTGAATAAATCATGATAGTTTATCTTGTGATATAGAGAGTTGTGACTTTGTGTTTCATTCTTGATATCTTATATAAGATACTCTAAAGGTCGAGATAACACTGTTTATTAACTCAAAACTTTAAGATCACATACGAGGAGTATTTTCATACTTACCTAAATCCTGAAGTGAATGCATAATCGATGTGACACCTTATGACATTTGATTTTTCAATGGGTAATGGCTAAGTTATAGTTGCATCTGACCTGACGGTTGGTGTCATAACATTGGCATGTTGGGTTATGTGATTCACATATACGAAATTCGTGTTGAAACAATGCTAATGCCTTAGTATCACACTATGCTTTGTTATGAGAATTAACCTGGCCAGGTATTCATCGAATAACAACATTCTTTGATTAAAACATCTGACATGTAAAGACATCTCACTCTATATGTTTTTCATTCACAAATATCAAAAGAGTAAGTGAAATAATAACTCAGGGGTAAACGGTAATTTTACATTCCTCTGAGTTACTGATACACATGAAGGTTAATATCGTAAAGTACTATGTGGATCGTGTGAAGAATTGTTTTGTCACATCAAACGGAAAATAAACGCATATGAACTTAGAGAGTTTCAATATTAGTCCGTTAGTAGAATCGACTAATATTAAGAATTAAAAGTCGGAAAACGTTTGTGAACTTTTGAGTCCATACTTTATTCTAAACTTTCGTTCATGTGGGTCCATAAGGTCTCAATGATAGACACTCAGACGAGATTAAATGAACTTGAATAATTGAATTACTCATTGAATGTAAATTGCGATTTATATCGAGAAAGTATTTTCTAAGTAACTTAATAAAAAAAATTAGTTTTTTATTGTTACATTTATTTAATGAATCATATTGTATAGTTACATTGATAATAATAATACATTATTATGATTCAAATAAATAAAATATGAAAATAAATATTATCTCATTGTTTGTAAAGTATGAAATTATTGAATGAAATATCATTAATAAATGAGAGTTCTAATTTAATTGAATTTAGAAATAAATCAAAAGAATTTGGGAACAAAATAAATTAATTTTGGCCAAATATATTTATACTCCTTGGCCGAAATTAATAGGTCAATGAGTTTATAAAATGGTTTAAAATTAAGTAATGGGTTTGACCCAACTTAAGCCCATTTAACCTTTTATACAAAGGGTTAAGGGAAACCCTAATGACCTAACCCATAACCTAATATTTTCCGCCAACTCCTTCTCCCCTCCCTATGTGTGTTCGGACAAAAGGGAAGAAAAGAAGAGAAGAAGAAAAACTTGTTTTTCTTGCTTGCTCATTGTTTCTTGAGAGTTTACCCTATTCCTGAACGTTTAATTAAGAGCCCACACTCTTAATCGCCCAAAAATTTGAGTGTATATCATTGACTCTTAATTATGGTGTTTGAGTGAAATTGTATTCAATAGGGCAGGCCATCACAACGAAGAAATTGATTTGAAATCAATCGAAAGCTCGACGCACACCCGCCAGAATCAGCCTAGGTGTGACAGCTCCCCTGTCCGGCGAAGATCCCAGGCGCATAGGCCTCCTTGTCCGGCAAGATTCCCAGGCGCGTCCGACGCCCTGTCCGGCGAGCTCCCGGGCACTGTCAAGCCGCTGCCCGGCGAGCCCACCCGCCGTCTGACGCCCTGCACTCCTTAGCCCTGACGCGTGCAAAGACGCTCCTTCCTCGAAGACCTCGCGTGATTGCTCTCGGCCAAACAACCCCTTTTGCGTCCGACGAGCTTCTTCATTTGTTGAATCTGGATGAGGCCTTCCGGAGTTAGTGAGCAACGTCTGAGATTGTTTACAATCTTAATTGTAAGTATTCTAAACAATATGGATCTGCAATATAAATTTGTTTATAGGTTGCTAGATTAAATCGTTTAATTCTTGACTTGTATGTCTAGAATAAAATTGTTTATTGACATATAGTAAATTTTAATGCATAGGTTAATTGAATATGTTAAAAATGGTTTTTACTATATTAGGATCAATCATGTGTTTCTTCCATATTTAGATATGTCACGTAATATTATTGTTTAATTGTTATATAAATTTCAACAGCCACACCAAGTTCAGATAGCCTTGGTTCAGTCTCCTTAAATGCTACACAATCTTCTTCGTGTAGCGCACAATCTTTCTGGTGCGGTGGACAACGCTGATAACCTCTACGAATTGGTGCTTTATATATAATTCAAACCGTTCGATTTTATCCATCCATCGGCTCACAAAGACTTTAAAACGTATAGAAACCCTGCATAGAGAGCGTTAGACTTAGAGATAAGCATCCTTGTTATTATTCTTATTATTCATTTTACTTTCCATTGTTTTTTGTTAAGCGTTCTAGTTAAAAAAAACACTTCCAAAAGATAATTAACATTTGAAGAAGACCACCACCACCACCATTTAGTCTTCATTATTCACAATATATCTTCATAACTATTTGGCACGTGATTATATATAATTATACTTTTACCTTTATGAATTTTTTTACTTGTATTGTTTTTTTTTTCCATGAACTAAGTCCATTACAGACAATGATGTAGCAAGGACAATGATGTAACAAGTTAAGATTGTGGTTATGGATTCGTTTATTTTATTTTACTAAAATGCTCATATGCTCTGTCATGTTTTGTTAATGTTAATTTCATGTTTAATGCTTAAACGCTAATCTCGATCGTGTTCATGATATTATGATTAATGTGATGCTTGAAAGAGATTAAATTAATTTTGCAAAATAGTTAATTTATCATAATATATTCTTAGATTTGGTTATAAATACTAACTGTTTTTAGGGGTTGAAATCGATAGAATATATTTCGACATGCGTTTAGAGACTTATATTTCCGAGATAGATTCATTATTTAAAAATATCTTGAACGTGATTAGCAAAATAAGAACACGTGAACCGTCCTTAATGTTTGAGAATTCAAATCATACGATTAATTTGTGAAGCAATAGTTCTTTCATCATTATTATTCTTTTAAATATTCTTTTAGTTGATTCAGTTCATGTTAGTTAATTCATGTTATTAAGACCACTTTAGATTTGTTTTAAAACTAAAATATTTTTGTGGTGTTTGGTAAAATCACTTTTAAAAGAATTTCCAAAACCACTTCTGAAAAAACAAGGTAAATTCTAAATTTTTTTAAAAGCTAAAAAACTTAGCATTTGGATTTTGATTTTTGGGCTGCATATTATATTTACTATTTTACCCTCATAACCAAGTCAACTAATTACTCTAATAATAAAATTACATGTTCAAGTTCTCATTGCACATATTACACGTTCAAACAATTTAATAAATTCCCTATAAATTTGTTGGTGACAAATTCTATTGAATAACAAATCTTTTAATAAATTAGAGATCAATGTGAAAAGCGTAGAACTTGTACGAGTTGTTTAGATAACTTACGAGAAGAGATTGCTGCAAGTTGAATCGACAAATTAATAGTTTATATGTTTGTTAATAAAATAAAGGGTAATTGTATAGTATTGCCCTATATAGTTTTCTTAATTTCAATTTGTCCAACGTTGTGTAAAACTTTGGTAAAAGTCCAGTAAATCACTTCGACCAAAATTTCATTCCCAAAAAGCCCCAAAACCTTCCCCCGCCAAAACGAAAATTAATTAAAAAAAATTCGAATTTGTTTTTTTAGGTAAATTAGATCCTTAAAATCCGGAAATCAAATAACCAATTAATTAAAACGTCCATATTATGGAGAGAGAAAGTCAAATCATTCTGCCACAATTTTTTTTGCATTTTCTCTCCAAAATCTCAAAAACGAAAAAAATCATAAAATCGCAATTTTCCATTTTTGTTCATCGTGAAGTTTCTACAAAAAATTTCGAAGTTCTCCAACGGCGTAAATGATGGAGCGATTAACAGGTATATTACCACTCGTTTATTTATTTTCATTGTTTTTAGGTTTTGACTTTTAAATCATGGTTTTTTTTCCTGAGTACGCGTGTTGACGGACGTCCTCTAACCGGCCGTACGGATCCACGATCAACGTCACGTAGGAGTATGAGGTCGGATTGGAAGAACTCAAATGGTCCTTCGTGGATTTAGAAGAAAAAAAATTGTTCTTCGTTCTTGTTTTTCTTCTTCTTTGTGTTTTGATTTTGATTTCAAATTCATGTATGAAATTTTAATTTTTTTTTCTAGTAAAATAAATTAAAATCGTGTTTTGTTAATTAATAAGCAATTACGTTTTTCTTCTTCTTCTTCTTCTTCTTCTTCTTCTTGTTTTAAATCAAAATCGTGTTTTTTATCAGTGTAAAATTTAATTTACGTTGTAAAACACAACTCAATTTACGTTGGTACAATTCTATTTCAGTGTAAATTGGATATCAATTAACAAACATTATCAGGGTAAAAATCAATTTACGTTGTAAATCGCAACTCAGTTAACGTTGGTATAATTCCGTTTAAGTGTAAATTGGAAATCATAAACGTGGAAATCATAATTATCATAAATTTAGGTATCATCCAGAATCGGGTTCATTAAAAAAATGAGTTTAATGACTAATATGCTGTAAAAAACGTAATGAATACACAATCTCAAGATAAATCAACAATAAATTTTGGCTACAAAAAAGGAAATTACCAATGTTGATTACTTGCTCTTTAATAAAATAATCAAACCCATCTATATAGGAACCAACTAAATATCGGTCTTTAACTGCATTAAAATTCAAATTTTGAACTCAAAACGAATATAATTAATATTCAAATTTGAAAAATTCGTCCGAACAGTTATATTTCAGTGTAAATTGGATATCAATTAACAAACATTATCAGTGTAAAATCAATTTACGTTGTAAATCGCAACTTAATTAACGTTGGCATGATTTCGTTTCAGTGTAAATGGAAAGTTAAGTAACAAAAAAAAATCGTCTGAATACATGCAAACAGATATTGCGTTTAATACTCAACAAAATAGCCCTACAATTACTAGGATTTAATCAAAAAAATCAGTTCGAAATTAATAAGGCAAGAGATAATCGGATTTAATAGGTTGAATTAATATGAAAACAAAGTCAACCCACTAATTTAGGAAATAATGCCCACACATAATAACCGTATTCATTATAAACATAAACAATTTTGAAAGTTCAAAACGAAAATAAATGTTTAAAATTCGAAATATACTAAAAAATAATTAAATTTGATTAATTAAAAATGGTTTAAAAGTAATACTACATAGAGACACGTCAGCAACAAGGCTATTTACGAAAGTTTTACAAAAGGTTGGATTTTTCCAAATTACGTTTGTCAATCAGGGCCAATTCGTCGAATATTTGTAAAAAAAAATTATTTAAATATGAAATTTCATATTGTTAGTCTACCTGATCGAAATTTAAATACTATATCAACATTTATATGTACATATAATTAAACACCAAAATAATAATAATTATTTAAATATTTATCTCTAAGGTTATTTTAGTCTTTTTTATAATTTTGTTTGTTTTACCAAACGCTAAATCAGTTTTTACTTTTATGAAAAGCTAAATTAAAAATAGTTTAACAAACACTAAATAGTTTTTGTAAAAAACAGCTTTTTTAAAAGCAATTTTTAAAAATACTTTTAGAAAAATCAAAATGTTATCAAACGGAGGCCATGTGTGTTTTTAAAAGTAGTTCAGTTAGATCACAATGATGAAAGCAATAACCACAGTTGTGTTTGAACAAGTCACTTGCGGGGTGAAAACCTACCTGAGAAGTCAAACCTCAAACTTAGAGCAACTCCAATGGAACTTTATATTAATTAGTAGTGCTTTTTTTCTCTCTAATGGAACCCTAAATTCTACTTTATTTTAGCGTGGAATGATAAATGCATACAGTGTTGCTTTACATGTAGCGCAACATTGTTCATATAGCGCCAACACTGTTTATGTTTTTTTTTTCTTTTTTATAATTATCTTTAAATTTATTTAAAATTTATTATTTTGTATAATTAAAAAGACAATAGAGTAAGAAATAGAGTTCGGTTGGGGATATTTTACTGTTCATTGAAAAATAAAGTAAGAAATAGAGTGGTAAATAGAATGATCGGTTGGAGATGATTTTAATCCTTCAAACTCCTCTTTTAATTATTATATTTTATAATTACAAAAAGTTAACAGCTCTATATGACTTTTTAATTTTATGTTACTTTCTAAAATATCATTTAGCTCTTTCTTTTATCATAAATCATTTATACTTTTATTGAGGGCAAATTCGTTTCAAAATTTTAGTAGAGGATATATTTACGGAAAGTTATAAATTTGTTATATATGACGAATTACAATCTTCTCATAACACATTTGTGGAGATGTCCTCGTCATTTTCGAGTAGCACGATATGTAAGACAATAGTTTGGTCAAGTATTCAATATAGATTTCACACCGGAATGCTAATACAGTAACTGAATCTTGCGTATAAGACATACATATATCGAGCAAAATATCCCAAAGAATTACACAGATGTAGATATGTTATAAATATAAATAATAATAACAAAAAACCCAAATACGATCACACGCGCCACCACCAAAAAAAAAAATCACAGTTAATATATATGATATTAATCACTCAAAAGGAAATCAAAGGCCTAGAGGGAAAGGCGTTTACCCTCCTCATTTACTTGCTGTAATTTAACATCTTCTTTTGTTTGGTCAGTAACGAAAGTGGTGAAGTGCAAGGAGTCTCCTCCGGTGTGTCGGGCGAGAGGCCCGTAAGCCCAGCTACAGAGTAGAAAGTAGAAGAGGTTGACGAAGCTGATGAGCGCCAAGAGCCAATAGTAGTAGTCATAGCGAGCGTTGTTAATGTTGGTGGAGACCCAAGAGCGGTGGCCGTTGCGGGAGGTGAGGGTGTCGACGGCGGTGAGGAGGAGGGAGGCGAGCACGCTGGCGACGGCCATGCCGAAGCCGGAGAGGGAGGCGGCGATGCTGGACATGCTCTTGGGGAACTCGGAGTAGTAAAACTCGGTCTGGGCGATGCCGTTGAAGGCCTCGGCGAAGCCGTTGAGGCAGTGCTGAGGGATGAGCCACATGGCGGACATGGCGACGACGGCGGCCGCGTCTTCGGCGAGCCCCTCGCGCCGCGCCCGCGTGCGGCGAGCGCTCTCCACCTGGGCCGACACCACCATGGCCAGGAAGGAGAGGAAGAGCCCGATGCCCATGCGCGTCTTCACCCCGATGCTCGCCGGCCCCCCTCGCACCCTCGACGCCACCGGCAGGAACACGCGGTCGTACAACAGCACCCACGCCGCCAGCGCGATCACCACGAACATCGCGTACGACGCCGCCGGCACCTCGAAGCTTTTCCCGATTCGCCGCTCCATCGAGCTCGCCTGGAGCAGCTGGAACGTGCTCTGGCTCACGTTTATCGACATCGCCAGCCCCGTCGACCACATCGGGATCACCTTCACCAGCGCCTTCAGCTCCTCCACTTGCTCCACCGTGCACACCCTCCACGGCTCCGCTCCCCCTTCTCTGTCTGCGCTCATCACGCACGCCTTGTTCAGGCACCTGTTTTCATACACGCCTTATTGGTTTAGAGAGGCCACAGTGAGTGTAGGTGAAACCGGAAGCAGCTGCGATGGCGAACCTTAGTTTGTCGGAGGGTGCCACGAGCTCGGAGTTGTTTGCGCGGTGGAAACGACTGGTCTGGTCGCTCGAAGGGAGAGGGATTTTCCTGTTCTTGTAGGAAGCGACGACGACTTGCGCGAAGCCGGTGAGCAGGCTCTTGCTTGCCTTGTGCTTGATGTAGAAAGAGGAGGCCGAGAAGAAGAGAACGGTGGCGAAGAGCATCAGAATCACCGGGACTCCGAAACCCAGCTTCCATCCGTGGCGGTCTTGGATGTAGACAATGGCTGTGAGGGCGATTATGACAGCGATCGCCGCCGAAGCGTAGTACCAGTTGAAGAACCTCTCCAGGACCCGCTTGTTCTTCGGGTTGTCCCTTCTGTCGACTTGGTCGGCTCCGAAGGCGAGAGAGCAAGGCCTTACTCCGCCGGCTCCTATCGCCATCAGCACGAAGGACAGAGCTAGGATCGACATTTGCGAGCTTTTCGCCGGCTCGCACTGCTGTGTGAAGATGTCACATCTCGATGGCTTCAGCTTCGGAACCATGGCTGTGATCCAAAGAAGCATCATTCCCTGCAACCCAACATATCATTTGTTTTTGTACTGTTTACTTTCATGACGCTCAAAAGAAAGAAAAGAAAAAGGCAAATCCTCCAAAAAGGCCTTAATCATGGATCAGGCACTACTAGCAGTGTTTAACCAACTTATTTTGGGCAAATCTTTTAATCTGGGAGAAAGGGACTAACTGAAAACAATATCTAATGCCATCATCAATTGAGGAGAATAAAAAAATAAAATAAAAATAAAAAAAGTTGAAAAATCAAAGTTTGTTGACGACTGTGATTAAGTCATCAAAATTAAGTGGGAAGATAAATGAGTAGAGCGAAAAAGGGAAGTGCAGTTGTACCATGAAACTAGCAACGGAGCCGAGTCCAATGGTGAGAAAACGACCCAGATAGGAATCAGCGAGAAACGCCCCAAGAATGGGCGTGAAATTAATGGCTCCAGCCCAGAGGAAGATCACATTTGTGCCTTTCGCCAATCCCACATGATAATCTTTCATCAAGTACAGTATCATGTTCGGCAACAGCCCGTACGTCGCGACCTTCTCAATTGCTTCATTAACTGCACCGAAACATCTCACGCCTTAAAACCCAGAAACATATACGAAACCCAGAAATGGAATGTATGAAATGAAGTGAAATAATGTACCTATTATGAACGGCATGGTTATAATACCACCTTTCCTTCTCTTCCCATCTACTCTCACTTTATTGCTTGCGACGTCTTCTACATCTGAAGAAGATTGCTCTTCTATGATCTTCTTTTCCATCCCACTTTTAACTAATTCGCCTTTTTCCACTTCTGGGTGAAGAAGAAGAAGAGAGATATGTAGGTCTATTAATATATTATTGTTTCTTCACTTCTTCTCTCACAGATCTTCCCTTGGCTCCAAGACAAATTGAAAACATTTCCTTTGCGTGTGAGAGCTGGTAAATTTATAAGTCTGTTCATGGACCAACCAGGAATGCTAGAAATAGTGAGCAAATCATAGACCACGAGAGAGAGAGGGAATAAAAAATAAAATAAAAGAAGACAACACACAAGCCATATTGATCTATCTTCACTATCTTTCCTGTTGTTGGTCTATACCCCACAAAATAAAATAAAATAAAATAAGTATTCAGACTGATCACCAAAATACTCGTATATATAGTACCATAGTTGTTCCAGTACTATATAGTTTAATATATAGCCGAAGGGAGATGAAAAAAATAAAAAGGAACTGTCTTTTTACTTTTCTTGTTTAAAACATTAAAATATATACGTGTATTTGGAAGAGTACAATAATGAGGCATGTTATTGAGGTATGAAAATGAATAAAATTATATATATGCATAAAGCGGCAGGGTTTGATAATAAATAGGATGGTCCACCATATTTCTTTTGCTTGTTCCAGCTTCCTGACCCCACTCAACAGGTCAACATCACTTCAATTTTCATGAGGCCCAATGACAAGACAGATTTTAGGGCTCTTTTGATTTCCCCTTTTTCATTTTCGACTATATATTATTTAGCACTGAAATTTGGTCATGCTTGTCCACATGCACGTGGATTCAACAAAATTACAGTACCATGTTACTGGCGTTTGTCTATATATATACTATTATTTACTGCAGCAATACTTTCAGATGTGGGACATCAGAGGCCAAAGTGAGGCTACCTAGCTCTACTTTCTTGGTAATTGGAATTCGAAGTCGCTCGTAAATTAAAATTGAATTTTTTTTTTTACACAGATTTGTTTCTTTCTCATCTGTAATTGGCATGTTTGGAGTGTTTGCGTTACTTTGGGATTGAGCTTAGATTTCTGATTTTGACTTGTCAACAAACGTTTCTTTTAATACTTTTTTTTAATATTTTTATTTCTCGCCTTACCCATTTGGCTTAAAGATTGACTTTTCAGATTTATGATGCAGAATGTTTTTTTTCATTAAATCCAGGACCCAGATATCCCTTTGTTCATGCATTTTGGGATTTTTGATGTGTATTACACCATTTTATCTGAATGAAAGATCATTTAATTATTGAATTGCATGTCCCCGCCACTTAGCAAAAATAAATGAACCATCTGGATGAGTTTTCTTTTTCTTTCGCACATATGAAAGTAATCAGACCTTCTTTCAACTATTTGTATTGTTCCAAATTGATTGATTGACTGAGATGTGACATCAACAGCTAGTAAAGATTGTGATATTCGGACATGGTTTCTTCTTTTTTGGAATTTATTTTTCTTTTCCAGGTCATTTTAATGCTTAAAGTCGAAATAAAAGAATTTGATGCTTATTGTGATACACGATAATTAGTATTATTTGATACAAATACAATTTAAAACCATGTAATGTGCTTCATTCAATTTTTTTATGAGTAGGACGTCATATACTTTCAGTAATTTTCGAAGGGTATACTTTTAATTGTATAAGACCATCTCCAACTATAAACTCAAATTTGGGTTAATTTTTTACCAAATTTGGTGTAACTATAATATTTTCACTTCAACCCACAACACTAAATCTCACCCCAAAAAAATATATTTTCCTTTTATACTTTTTAATATTACTTTATATTAATTTCATATTAACCCTTCTATTAATATGTTATGTCAATATTAATTTTATTAAAAATTAATTTTTTTTGGTATGTCAACGATATTAAATTAACTTATATTTATATTAAATATAGTTGTGTTTAAATAATTTGTGTGTTTATAATAAATTATGCAAACTTTACTTTTTTTTAGTTATACGTCGTACGTTATAATTTTAATTTTTATATATTGTGTTTGTATAACTATTAGTACAATTGATATGTATTTAATTTAGTTGTATTTTGTTAATCAATGTTATGTATTATTATTAATGGTCATATTATTTATACTCTTTTTTGAATGATAATATGTACTTTTGTATAAATTATAGTCCAAATTACATATTAATATTTTTGTGGATGAATTCGTAATTAAAAATAGTTGGACTTTAAATTTGAGTGATAAATAGTTGTACCCCAAATTTGGATAGATATTATTCATTTTATCCAAATTATGGTAAATATTTGGGATGAGTTAGAACTCTTCTATACCAAATATGTCACATTCTCACTCAAATTAAAGGTGGGTTGGGGATGGTCTAAGAAACCATAAAAATTGCCATTTCTGGTGTGCACTGTCACACGCACAAGATACATGCACTCAGCTCCTTGGGAAAAATACCAGGTGCACTCCAAATTTAAGGATTTCTCTGTTCTGTTTGAAACTAAATATGTTTAACTACAAAATTATCATTTTAACTTATCTATTTATTTTTCCTTCAACTGTCCTTGCTGCTTAGGAATAAGTACATACCTTTGTTGTGACATTGAGCTACCATGCTTCAAACCTTAATTCAATAAGTTACATTCAGTTGGAAACTAAATCTGATTAATTTATAATTTATTTACATCATAAAAAAAACCAGGATGGTACATCTCATATCAACGTTGTTGCTCATAAATTTACATTTTCAAGAAATCTAACCTGAACATGAGAAAGTCAATTCCCCAAATGTGTTATATACCACCATGCTTACACGGCATGCGGAAGAACAGAAGGAGGAGTTCCTTCCGCAGCCACGCGGAAGGATTGCTCCGCGGAAGTGTGACACGCGGCACGCAGAAACATTTCTTCCGTGTCAGATGCGGAAGGAAAAAGTGGAGGCGGTGAAGATTACCGTTGTTACCGTTTGTGAGGGAAGAGAGAGAGATTGGGTCACGTGGCAAAATCTGAGACATTAAAATTATTACCGTTTTTTTATCCAATGGTTGTAAAAATTTCTCCCTTATTACACTATAACCCCATTCGATTTTTTCTCTATAAATACAAACCATTTTCATAACAATTTTCACAATACATCCAAATTTCTCTCTACAATTTCACTCTAAAATCTCGACAATTACGATTTGAATTTTGCTAGTATGAACATCAACGAACTTTAGAGAATATAAAATGTGTAATTTTTCGTTTTTATTATTTCTCGAATATGTAATGAATTTTCAAATTATTCATATCAATTACATTTCATAATATTAACCTAGTTTTAAATTTCTTACATTTTACTCCCTTTAATATACTATTTAAACCATTTTTTATTTTATTATTTTATCCTAAACGGTACTGACGGAAGGAATTATTTCCAGTGGAATAATACCTTCCGCACAGTACCGAATTCCACCGAACCGGTGCACGGAAATACCGCTTCCGCGGAACACATTTTTCCGCCTGGGCGGTAGACGGAATTTCATTCCTTCCGTACGCCCAGGCTGAGTTATGACTCACCCTGCGCACACGGCATGCGGAAGAACGGAAGGAGGAGTTCCTTCCGCAGCCACGCGGAAGGATTGTTCCGCGGAAGTGTGACACGCGGCACGCGGAAGTATTTCTTCCGTGTCAGATGCGGAAGGAAAAAGTGGGGGCGGTGGAAGGTTGCCGTTGTTACCGTTTGTGAGGGAGGAGAGAGATTGGGTGACGTGACAAAATCTGAGACATTAAAATTATTACTGTTTTTTAATCCAATGGTTGTAAAAATTTCTCCGTTATTACACTATAACCCCATTCGATTTTTTCTCTATAAATACAAACCATTTTCATAACAATTTTCACAATACATCCAAATTTCTCTCTACAATTTCACTCTAAAATCTCGACAATTACGATTTGAATTTTGCTAGTATGAACATCAACGAACTTTAGATAATATAAAATGTGTAATTTTTCATTTTTATTATTTCTCGAATATGTAATGAATTTTCAAATTATTCATATCAATTACATTTCATAATATTAACGTAGTTTTAAATTTCTTACATTTTACTCCCTTTAATATACTATTTAAAACATTTTTTATTTTTTTATTTTATCCTAAACGGTACCGACGGAATGAATTATTTCCAGCGGAATAATCCCTTCCGCACAGTACCGGATTCCGCCAAAGCGGCGCACGGAAATACCGCTTCCGCGAAACACATTTTTTCGCCTGGGCGGTAGACGGAATTCCGTTCCTTCCGTACGCCCAGGCTGAGTTATATATAACGTTTAAAAAATAATCAGCATTTTGTATATATGTTTTATATATATCCAGCGTGCTTATATGACATTCATTTGCATAAAAGGACCGAATTATTTTTTGATTTTGGTAATTTAATGTTCAAAATGTAATTTAATATTTCATTTTTCAATTCAATTTTGAATATGAATTAAGATTATAATGGCCGTGTGATTTAACTATAAGATACCAGTTGTTTAATTTGTAGATCATATTTTAATGAAAATAGTTTATTCACATTTAATTATATTTCATTTCTTGTATTAATTCAATTAATTTACATATTTAATATTTATTCACACACTGTTCTTGTTTTACAATTACTTTTTGTTTTTTTTTTTTTGAAGAAATCCGAAACTTTATATTCTCTTCTCATTTCGCGGCTAAACGCAATTTTTTCTATGAAGAATGTTTTCAATGAATGAATCAAGTATGTATTTGTTTTTGTACTTCTCCTTTTCCGACCGTTACATTGATCCACTATATTAATCGGGTTCTCTCTTCCGTATATGCTCATTTGTTTCTTTTTATCCGATTCACCATTGACACATATTTTTTCAGTTAAATTTGCTTGAACGGGTAATCATAGTCTTGGAAATAAGTCTCGATCGGTGGATACGAATTTTTTTCTAGAAATATTGATATAAATCTTAATAATGTTTTTAGAAGCAAAATGTGTCAACCAATCATTAATACCTCGTAATTAAGGTGTTAATAAGTAAAGTTCAAAATCTAAGTTTAAAACCAATTTCAAAATATAGGAAAAAACTCATTTACGAACAAATACCAAATCATTCAGATATATTTTTTAAAATGGCGGTTCAACCCAGAAATTTTATTGTGTATAAAAACACAAGAGGTTATCTATGAATGAATACCAAACATCCATAATAACCCATAAATGCGACGTACTCATTTGCAATTATAGGTTTGACTACATGAAAAATGAACCTTCCAAAAATCATCTCAAGATTCAGAGTTTAGGGTTTTCTCTGCATGAGCGTTTTTTCGTTTTCATTGTTCTTTCTTCGTCTTCTTTTTTTAAAACAAAATGAAATGAATGAAAAAACTAACGTCCGAGTAGTTTTCTTCCTCGATTTTCCGCATTCATTTATTGCAAATAAAATTTATTAATTAGTTTTAATGCCCAATTGTGAAATTAGCGGACGAAACTATTCGCATCCATTTATTGTAAATAACATTTGTTGATTACGTTTACTACCCGATTGTGAAATTAGCGGAAACCCAATCACATATATTTTATTGTAAATGAGATTCATAAATTTATTTCAATTTAGAGTTATCTAATGAGTGGGAAATGAAATTTAGGCTATATCGATCCGAATAATTTGTAAACAGATCGATTTACACATTTACAAAATGTTAGCTGTTATTAATATAATTATACTAGTAACTAAAATAACCCAAAAATTCTTAAAGAAAACATTGACCATTGGCTCATTAAATGAATGTAAAGTGGTAAGTAGTGATAATTAAATTAATGTATGTCCAATTTTAGAATTTTGATAAATGAGAATATCTATATGTAGTAACTTTTACAGCTATTGATCATATCCAATATCTTCATAGTATGGTTAGAAACAACTACACAAATTAATTAAAGTAGAATATTAAACACATTGCAAGTAGACGAGTAGATAAATAAAAAACTACAAAATAATAGATTAGATGAAGGTAAGGAACCGAGGATTGTTCGACGGTTTCCTTAAAGTAATATTGATCTCTCACTGTCGGAAAATCATGAGCAATTTACCTTTCAGGATACAACGGTTGATGAGAGATTCTTTGAGCATTAAAGAGACACTCCGACGAACCAAGTTTGAGGCTGAACCAACTTCGGACTACAAGAGAGAAAACACAATTTCGGAGAAGGAAAGAGAAAGATGGAAATGACAGAGATCTTATAGCTTATCACAATGTGTTTTTAGAATGAAAGCAAAGCCTCTATTTATAGGCTCATGACCTCAAGTTCGGAACAAAACGTCCAAGTTAATGCTAAAAAATGTCCGGCCAATTAAACTCCATAATAATGGTTAAATCTTCTTAATTTGGTCGGTACAAAATGTTTTTCCGTTTTGCATCGAACGACATTCAAGCCGTAGCAAATGCATATTTATGTATCAATTTGTCACAAAATTGAAACTGTAGCAAATGCTCTTTTTATTTCCAATATAACATATAAGTTATTTGTGAAATTAAAACTATTTAGAAGTGAATTTTGTAATAAAAAAAGATAAAGAGTAAGCCCGGAAACCTGAAGGCCCAAGAAGAGTCCAAAGATCCAAGATCCAAGCCCGGTCCGGCTCGGCTCGGTGACGGTGCATATGTGTGCGTGCACGACTGGTTAGAGCTAATCCACTCACACTCTTCTCTCTTACACTTGTATATCACCTTAAGGAGGATAATCATAAACACTATACCAACTCTATTTTCTAAACAATGTGGGACTCTTTTAGATATACTATTGAGTGTCTCTCTCCATTTCATTTCTTTACAACACATAACAAAATGTGTTTTTAAGCATACTTTGAGCATCAGTTTCTCATTCGTCATAGACATAATTTTGACAATAACACTTAATCTTATACCCATCCTTACGAAGAATAAGAATATAAAAAAATTATTCAATTCCGATGAACGAACTCCACTCAAATATTTAACCATAAATCATCACTAACATATGTTAATAATAATTTATTAAAATTTCTTCCAGCAAGTATATCTAAAAATAACAATAAACTCTCAAATTTCCTATATTTTGTATTTAAATATTATGAATACTATTAACAACCATTTTCTGTATATTCATAATTGTTTTTATTTTTCTTTTAAACAATCATAAAGAGAAATTTTTAAAATTTAAAATTGAGGAATATAATAATTTAAAAACATAAATATTTTACTATAACCCACATTTGTCACTTTTATTTTAATATCAATTAACCAAAATAAACGGATGAGTATAGACTGAAATACTATTTTAAAAAGGGATAAAGAGCTATATACCCTTCTATAGTATTGAGTTTGCAAAATATCCAATTTATTGACAATTGTTGTTAATACCCAAAATAAGAAATTAACGAGAATTAAAGGTCTAATTTACCCTTCCGGATAATTAATTTTTGAAATAATAATTTATAAAAATTAACAAAATAAATCCAAAATTAAAGCAGGGCAAATTGAAGTTTCAATTTCCAATCAATGGGCCGGATTTGGTGGAAATATTGAGAAATTTTATAATGTAATATATTTGGGCGGGAGAAATTAATATTGGGGTATGTTATATACTAAATCAAATCTCTTAAACTCTAAGTTTTTTCAACACTCAACCTCTTTTCTCTCTCCCTAAAACTGATACTAATCTCTCCTCTCTTCTCTCTCTTTGCGAAGAAAAATCTATGATTTCAATGGTACTGAAGGCAGAGAAATATCCAACGAAAAAGAAGCCGATGGAGGAGAAGATGACTCCGGCGGTCGAGAAAGCTCTGGCGGAGAAGAAGACGAAGCAGGAAAATATCGAGTCTTTAAAGGAAACTTGAAACCTTTATATGATATATATCGAGTCTTTAATGAAATATTTTTATTAAAATTCATTCAACAACAAAAACGATTCTTAATTAATTTGTTAACTTTTTCAAATATATATTAAATCCATTAGTTACAGTTTTAAATCCAGGAAATCAGGGGAATGGATATGATTTTAATGATTCGGTGTGGCATAAAAAAATTAATGCAAATTAACTACATTTTCATATAGACGAAGTCTATTTCAGAGGAAATTTGCAACCTTTACATGATATATATCGAGCCTTTAATGAAATCTTTTTTTATTAAAATAAATTCAACAACAAAAACGATTCTTAATTAATTAGTTGGCTATTTCAAATATATATTAAATCAATTAATTATGATTTTAAATCCAGTAAATCAAGGGAATGGATAAGAATTGAATGATTTGCTGTGGAAAAAAAAAATTAACGCAAATTAACTACGCTTCATATGAAAGAATAATTTTTCAAACGTAACTTGCAACCTTTACCTGATCTATATCGAGTCTTTAATGAAATATTTTTTATTAAATTAAATTAAAAAACAAAAACGATTCTTATTTTATTCTTTGACTTCTTCAAATATATATTTAATCCATTAATTACGATTTTAAATCCAAGAAAATCAGGGAATAGATATGATTTAAATGATTCGTTGTGACATATAAAAAAATTAATGCAAATTAACTACGTTGTCATGTGGACGAATACTGTTTCAATGGTAACTTGCAACCTTTACATGATATATATCAAGACTTTAATGAAATAATTTTTTATTAAAATTAATTAAAAAAAACGATTCTTAATTAATTCGTTGACTTTTTCAAATATATATTAAATCCATTAATTACGGTTTCAAATTTGTTGCTTAAATATTAAAAAAGCAAGAAAATCCGGAATTTTGAGTTAATTTGTATTAGTTTTTAAATATCTTAATTATTAAAATAATTAACTCAAAAATTAAAGGGCATAATTGAAATTGCATATTCCATAAAAACCGTTACGTAAGACTAATTGGGTATTTTCTAAACGTTTGCAAAAGAGTGGGTATTTTACAGTTACAACGTTTCAATTGGTTAAATTAGAGAAATTCTTCTTTTAAAAGTTTATATTCAATTATTTCTCAATAAATTTGAATTTGAAATTAATAGAATCTGAAATTGATTAACCAGCATGATTAAAGATATTATTTCAAATTTTATAATCTTTTATGACGGAATTGAATAGGATTAACTCAAAACTAACAGGTGGGAACGACAACATAAGAACTCATTTCTCTGCCCGTCGAAAGTTCTTCGTCAAAAAAATAAAAATCCACCTCGTTAAACTTACCAAAATCCAAAACCAATAGGAGAATGCAATAAAATACCATAATAGGAAATTAATGCTAGAGATTAGATCGATCTTATTAAGAAATTTGTAATACGAAATAAAACAAAAGTAGGCGATATTTACATGTTCTAGTGTGATAATGGAACACAATTCTCTTCAATAAATACGAGGGACGCCAAAATAAGATCAAGATTTTATGAGAAAAATGATATTAAATCCCTCTATTAACACTTTTGAACGTTTGAAAAATAATAAATTTTACATTTAAATCGTGTATATTCAGAAAACTAACGCAAAAAATTATGCTAAAAATTGTGACACACAATAATTTTTTCTGTTTGGGATCAATATTGGAAAGAACTTTTGTAAATAACCGAAATAAAACAAACTTAACCTTGTTGCTCAATGTTGAATACTAAAAAAATCAGCATTTTTATATACAGATCTAAAAATCAAATTTTGAAATCGGATTTATAAAAGAAAAAATATTTCTACACACAATCACATAAATAAAATCAATATTTTTAAAAATAAAATCGAAAATAAACCATAGTTAACCATGTTTCTTAGAGTTGAATATTAAAATAAATTAATTGTTTTTTAAATAGCTTAAGAATTTAAAATTTGATTAGCAAAAGAAATATTCGACACATACTAATGTAATAAAATGAAATATTAAGACACAACTGAATTTGTTAGACAAAATATGAAATATAAATTAATCATTCTATAGAGAATAAAGACTTTTAAAAAATATTCGTGTTAAATATGAAAATATTATTTAAATTATTTTATCATTAAAAATAGAAGAATTGCTCTATCTAAACCAATTTAGATATTGCAATTGCATTTTATCTATTTTTTGGTTTGCTTTTAAAATAACTATTTTGGATGGTGTGGCGAATCTTAATAAGTTGCTTTTTACATTTATGTCATTAATTTATTTGGAATTATTTTATTATATTTACATTAGTTTGGAATTGTTGTAAAATATTATTGTATTTCAAAATTTGAAGTTCGATATAGATTACATTGATTGAAATTTAAATTTGGAAATTTAATAAAATTAATATTTTAGTAAATTAAAAATCATGTAGCAAATTTGATTTATTTCCCGTATTTTGAATTATATATATGTTTACATTAATTTGGAATTTGTTGTAATTAAATTATTTTTTTCAAATTTTGAATTTAAAAATAAATTATATTTATTGAAATTTAGATATGAAATTTTTTAACTTTTTTGTTCAATCATGTTTGTTCCGTTTATTTCCTAATATATTAGGAGAGAGACGAGTTTTTATGTGCTTAATTTATAAACGGGAATTATAACTACTTCAGTTTTTGCTAATTTTTTGGGGATCTTGATTTGTTCTCTTATTAATGATGGATATGCTTCCTAATCGTTTAGAATTTTGAACTCAAGCGGGCTATGAATTTTATCCAAATAGTACGATATATCTTTAATATTTTTTTAACGTCCATGAGTTTTCTTTCGGTGTGAAGTTAGGTAATGAATGTCTTTATTTGGGTTTATTTATACTACTTTTTTGTGATTTTGAGCGTCCATGCAGTGGATTATTTTTATCTCCTGAACGATACAAGAGACCACAAGTAAATGAAACTAGAAAGAACTCCAAAAGAGAGTTTTGTGCATTGTTCATAGGCTTGATCCTTAATTCACATATTTTTTTTTTCTTAGACTCATTACTTAGTTTCATCATATTCCATTATTTATTTCAAAAATTTGATTTGGTATGAGTTTCTTGTTACCCTTATCACTATTTTAAAATAGTTTGTGGACTTTCTTATTTTCACAATATGTTTTTTGAATCAGGATCACGTGCAAAAATTAACCAAAATTAGTACGTTTTAAGCATGTTTTCGTAATCTTCTGAATCGCAATTTTTTCCGCCAATATTCCTTATTTTTGTTGCTTGAATTTTTTTCTACTCCATCCGTTTGAGTTTTCGAGAATGGCGAGAAATTTTGAAGAGAGAATTTTAATATTCATAAAGAATTTTCTTTTATTTGGAGAGAGAAATTTGGGTTTGGTTTATTATCATCAAGGCAAATTAATTTGATTGGATTCCCCCTCTCCTTAAAATTCCGCCAATCACTAATAACTACTTTTATTTTATTTTGACTACATGTTTAGTTATCTTGTTATCATTTTCTATAGGGTATTTTAGTGCAAAAACACCCGTTTATTTTGGTTAACAACTATAAACGAAAAACTCTCAAAAAATGTCATTTGGCTATATTGCTTAATTTCCTTTAGAAATAAACATTATTTTATTTCATAAATAATTAATAAATAATCAAAATATTTAAAGGAATTACTGTAAACTCAATTCCCATAAAACAACGACATCATTAAAATTGACTAAGAAGAAAATTGTGGAGAAAGGTTCGAGTTTACAAACGTGATTTGTCCAACGTTCCGTAAAACTTTTGTAAATGTCCAAAATGCTTACATTGCACTCTAATTCATGCATTTAAATTACTGTTACACCCTTGTAATTTTGGAATTACTTCTGTTGAAATTTTTTCCAAAATTTGAATTATTTTTGTTAATTATTTAAAATTCGGCGGCATATTTAATGTAGATAATGATTTTCCGCATAATGATTTGGGTAGTTAATTGACTCATTAATTTCAGCAAAATTAATGATTTTAGTTCCTTTTTTGGCCGGTTTTAATTATATTTTACACTTTCATATAATTGATTTATGAAAACATTTCATAATTGCCGAAATTCTAAGTCTTTTCATAACAGATCTGATTGTTCATAATATTTTTTCATATTCTTCATTTACATCGTTCAGTATTATGTTCGTTAAATGATATTCAGTTTTCAATGAAATAGAATTGTTTCAACGTAAATTGAGTTTTGTTTTACAACGTTAATTGCTTTTTACAACGTAAATTGAAGTTTGTCATCATTTGCATATTAATTAACAAAGCACAATTTTTGTTAATTTTATTAGAAGAAAGAAATCAAAATTTCATACATAAATTTGAATCAAAATCAAAACACGAAAAAAGTAGAAAAAGAAGAACAAAAATCGTGTTCATGAAAGCTTGACATCCTTCTGTGCCATGAAAGTCTCACATCATTCTTCTTATTCTTCTTTATCGTCGCCGTCGTGTTCTTGTAGGTCAAGAACATTAACCAGAAACAGGAGATGAAGAGTCCGATTCTAAAAGATTGATGTGCATTAAAGATTTCAAAACCAAACACAAATTAGATACAAAAGAACATAAATACCTATTAATCACCAACCGATCTACTTATAATTAGTTGTAAAGATAAAAACATAAATACATGTAAATCGCTGTCCGATTTAACCAGAATCATTTTTCGTGATGGATTTGAGTTTCTGAGAGAAAATTTTGGAAAATGTTTCTTTTTGCATGCGGGAGTAATTTCTCTTTCATCAAAATTGTTTATATCAATATCAGTAATGGGGTGCGGTTATTTAGGAACCATTTATTCGAAAATTAGATTTTTTAAATTTTATTATATTTTGACAGGATTATTATTTTGGGATAAAATTGGAATGAATATTCTGTTAATTAAATATGCGAACATTTACAAAAATTTTATATAACGAGTACAAAACTAAATTCCCTAACCTCTATATAAGACTATTATATATATTAGTGTAAAAATTGAACTATGATTAAGTCTCAACGTTTGAATTAACTTAGAGCGACTCTTCTATCTGTAACTAGTTGTGTGGATGTTTTGAAAGCTTTTCAAGCGAACGGTTTCGTAAGCACGACACAAAGAACAATGTATGGATAGTTAATTGATCAAAATTTAACTTTAAGTGGCATTTGAGAAAAACCTATTATATTGGTCTAAATATGTCAGTCACATCAAATTTTGGGCGCTAAACCCAACAAATTTAATAAGGGATCGTTAAAAAAGCGAATTTTAGGTAAGGGTTTTCTAAACTAGTATTTTATTACAAGACTTATGCTATTAGCTTATTCTTCTGAAGCATCGGTTTGATGCTTGTTTCTTTTTAATATTATAATATATTATACAATTAGTATATTCAACAACCATGTAAAAATAATACTATAGTAGCGTTAATGTCAAAAGATGTGTTGGCGGGTGAAGTTTTTCTCCAAGAGAAGTCAAAGTCGAACATTGTTATGGTCAGCGAAAGTAATTAGCTTTGTCCTTATGGATTATACTTTGCCTACTTTCAGTACCATCGATTAGTGTAACCTTGACTACAATAAGTGGATTATTGCTTATAATAGAACTATAGGCTACATGCTGCGACTATATCGAATACGTTGCGAACAATGGAGACAAATGTGACTACGATAATGATCTCTTACTTACTTCAAGAAATGTTGCGCATGCAAGCCTACATTGAGCTTACTCGAAAGTGGAACGTGAGGGAGATGAGTTATTGCCTCATGGAGGCTAGACTCCCTGGCGCTTATATGAATGAAGTAACTAACTAAATGGGAATAAGTTGAATCGAATCACTTTTTGAGGGAGTTTATCCAACTCATTATTAATAAGTTGAGGTATGGTATAGTTAAATGTCTCGTGTACTCGTATCGGTACATGTTTTAATATTAACAGTACATGTTAAGACGTTTCAAACTACAGACAAGAGTTTTGCAAAATCAGAATAAAATAAGTCTTTGAGTGGATGACAAAGTCAATTTTGAAGGTGGTAAGAACTGTGATTGTGAAGCCCATATTCCAAAGCATTCTTTCTTGGGCTATGCCCACTTCTTCGTAATTGCCCACTTCTTTGTAACTAAATTATTTTTTACGAAGCCTGAAGTTTATCAGAACGAATCATTAAATTACCGATATCGATACCGCTATTAAAGTTTTGATTTTTAGAGATAATCGCATATCGACGAGTATATCGATTAGTATTCTATAAAAAAAAATTCTCACCGACTATCGATTATACCGACAAATTATCGAAAATATACCAAATACTGATAAGTATACCGACAAATATCATATAACACATATATTTCTAAAATCCAAAATATACATATATTCATAATCTAAATTTTTAAATTCAAATTCAATATCAAAATTCATAATTCCATATTTTGAAATCACAATCTTATATTCAAATTCAATATCAAAATTCACATTCCATATTTTATAATCATAATCTTATATTCTAAATTCAAATTCAATATCGAAATCCATAATTATTTCATAATCATAATCTTATATTCTAAATTCAAGTTCGATATCAAAATTAACAATTATATATTTCAAAATCAAAACCTTATATTATAAATTATCAAAATTCACAATTCCATAATCACTTTCACAACTTAATACTATAAATTCAAAAACAAAAATCACAATTCCATAACCATAACTAAATTCAAATTTATAATGAAATTCACAACTTTATATTATAAATTTAAAATCAATTATCAATCGACAATCTTATATATAAAATCAAAAGTCACAATTCCATAATCCATAATCAAATTTTAATCCACAATACATTATCAAATTCACAACTTTATATTATAAATTCAAAATCAATTATGAATCTTATATTCAAAATAAAAAATCACAATTCATAATTCATAATCAAATTCTAATCGACAATACATAATCAAATTCACAACATTATATTATAAATTCAAAATCAATTATCAATTAAGAATCTTATATTCAAGATCAAAAATTACAATTTCATAATCCATAATCAAATTTTATCCACAATGCCTAATCATATACACAAATTTATATTATAACTTCAAAATCAATTATCAATTAAGAATCTTATATTCAAAATTAAAAATCACAATTCCATAATCAAATTCTAAAGGACTAATATCTGAATTGATTAGAAGAATCAACAGATTGGAGGAGATGGATCAATATGATGATGAGGCCTTCGACAGCAAGATTAACAAGCACTTAGGGAAAAGGTGCCACTACAGGGAATTTACTGTTCCTTTCATGTTAGGCATTGTAACAACTGTTAGGAATTCTTAATCCCTACTTTAATCCTAATTTAATTTCAGGAAATCAAATCAGATACCTGAATCTATAGATGAAAACACTCTGAGTGATCTTCCAATTGTAGATTGTCTGATTGTCCTGAGTGTTCTTGTTGATAAGGATACAAAAATAAGCATAACATCTATAATCAGGGACCTACCCTCTAAAAACTGTCTTTTGGCAGTTACTAATTATTATTGCCTAATTCTAATTTGGCCCCTCTTCAAATTAGATTAGCACTTTGTTGGCACAGATGCCCACAAGAAGATTATTTATTTACATATCGATGTAATATAAATCTCTCATGAGTCCTTATTGTAATTTGTTGATTAAATTATAAAAGTTGAAACGTTCATTCATTCCTTTTTTCGTTTGTTTGAAGATTTATGATATTCAATAGTTTTATAGTCATTAATCAAATCTAATAATGTATGAAGAGACAAATGTAGATTTGCGTGAACAAACTCTTCATGGTTTGGTTAAAACGAAATATTCATAATCTAAAGATCAACGGACTATTGATCCTAGTATGATTGTTGGAAGAATATATGATATCTGGTTACGAGGCATAGAGAGTTAGGAACTCTATAGTTCTTCTAGTGTATCTTCTGAGATACTAAATTGACCAGTGCAACTTTAGAGACAATGTAAGAACAAACCATTTAACATCTTCTGTTTTAAGGTTACTATGTATGAATTGCATTGTCCTTACTTAAATCCTAAAATAAGACATGTCATTACATTGCTTACATTCTCATTTGAGAAAGTCAAATTCTAGGTCCACTAAATGATCTAGACTAGACTAGACTAATTGGTGAAATATTAAGTTATGAAGATGTCATGAACCAGTTTCGTGAAGTTCTCATAGATATGGTATTCATGTACAAGATTGCTGAAATGCAATGTATATCCTCACATGCTTTATTACTTGGATTGTGAATAAATGAACCGCACGGTATTTAAAATTAAGTAGATAATTTTTGGATGAAACAATGTGACTTGTTAGCTCCTCGTCAATACATTGTTTCTTACTTATTCACAAGTAACAACGGAGTTGAGGAAATAACAACTAGAAGGGTAAAATGGTAACTTTATAAATCCCATCTAGTTGATGATATTCATGAAGGGTAATCATAGATAATATTCAGTGGATCCACTCAGTATAATTAAGTTGAATTTGAGTAGAAAATAAATTCATTTGAACCGAGAGATTCTCAATGTCAATTTTTTAGTGGAGTCCATTGACATTAAACTAATACTCGGAAAAAGTTTGTGAACTTTTGTGTCCTAGTATAGTAGCTCAAGCTTTGTTCATTTGGATCCATAAGGTCACTATTACAGGTCATTAGAGTAGGATTGTTAAACTAGAAGTTAAGTCAAAATAAGTTCAAGTGTTGAACTAGACGTTCTCTCGGAAAATGTCTAAAGGGTATTTTTGTCCACATGGACATAAAATAATGTGAATGTCAAAATATGATTTTGAATATTTTCATATGATAAAAATATAAATTAGTTTCTAAAGCCAAGAAGTCATTTGAGGCATTATGAAATTAATTACATTATTTGTGCAATATTAATTCTACAATGGGTATTTTAAGAATTGTCTTAAAAGAAATAAGGAAGTATGTAGAAGCTCCCCCTATATAGAATTTCGGCCACCATCATTAGGGAGAAGCAAATAATATCTCTTATTATTTTGTGCATTATTACACATTGGTAATTGCCCAAAAGAAAAGAGGAAATGAATTTATTTGAGAAGGAAACAAATGTGTTAAGTGAGGAAATTTTTTTGCCTCTTTTATGCATCAAGGTGGAGGCTATACACATAGAGGAAGATGAGAAAAAATCAAATATTATGTCATGAATGCACAATAGGAAAGATTAATTACCCTGTCTTGATTTTCCTTTTATAAATAGAGTCTCACATATAGATGTGAAAATAAGTTTTCTTCTTGCTCTTATTCTCTCCATTTGGCCGACCCTTTTTCTCTCCTTTCTCTCTCTCTCTCTCTAAATACTTCTTTTATTTTGGCACCTAAGTTCTTATTAAACTTAGACTTAAATTAGTTCTTTAGCTCATAGAGTTGTTTTTGAGTTATTGTGTTTAATTGTGTCCACACACAAATCCTTCAAATCCTCTATAGACTCATGTAATAAAAACCTTAGGTTTGTCGTGTTCACGTTTAGATGTGAAGGTAACGCGCAAGAGACGATCTACCTTTCTAAGGCTCATCCAAGAAAAGTTAGTATTCAAGTGATTAAATAATGTTTTTTTAAATAACAACATGTTCATGCACTTTGCCTAGGTTAGTAAATTGTTTTGTTTCCAATGAAATTTTTATATTCTGCGGTTAATATTTTAATGATAGTTATTTATTAACCCTAAACCTATTCCAACAAATAACATCAGAGCATAGGTCAAAGTATAAGCATGTACATGTTATTTAAAAACATTATACGAAAATTGTTTTCAAAATTTACTTGAATAATGGTTTTGCTAAGACTAGAGTTTAGACCATTTTAATTTTTTGATGCGACCTCTAAAATTAAATTTGTGTTTATTTTCCACTTGTTTAATATGATATATATATACATTAAAAACAGTTTTTAAAGATTTTATGTTTAGCATACTCGAAATCAATTTTTTGACAAGTTTGAAAATTTATGTACATTGTTTAAACTAGTTTATTACACTTCTAGTTTGTTATTGAATGTTTATAGTATGTTGTTTGTTTTATTTTGTGTAAATTATTAACATGTTAATATAACACACAATTGAAATAAAAACAAATAAATAAAATGTTTCAATAAATTTCTTTTCCCAATACGCCTTGATCCGACGTATTTTTAATTGTTTTTTAAATTCTAGACAACTTGTTATGGCTCAATAAAATGAGCATAACTCTTTTCTCAAAACTTGAAAACTAGTGGTTCTTGAACCAAATTTAAGGTACATAAGTTAGCTATCAATGCAATTAGTTTCAGCTTAATCGAATGCCGGTCGTGCCATTTATGACCTTTTAAATCCGAGGTGTACCGGAGTCCGCGAGTCCAGGATTTTGAATCCATATTTGCGACCCCTAGCTTCTTCCCCTCTTTTTGATGCAATTGTGACTTATTGACGTTCACACACTCAACCGCTATGAAGATGCCCTGAAAGGAAGATGACGAGAAGACCAATAATTTAGTTTTAGGAGATTTTTAATCTAAAAAACTTTCAAGTGCAAAAGTGAAGATTTATAAATCTCACACACTTTCCTTAGGAAAAATAAAATTAATAGAAAGAAAGATCCGAGTATGTTCCTTGTGCCTTAGTGCATTACCACTGCTCTCCCCTCACAAATATCGATTTTAGGGTTCTTTTTTCTAGTGATCCACTCTATCTCTCTTTACTCTGGAAATATGTTTCCAAACGTTCAAGAGATGATGTGCTTATTCCAAAAACTAAGTAGGAGGGTTGTACTTATTGTTTGCAACCTACGATCCCCAACAATAACGCTAAGTACATATATCGTCAGACTAAGAGTCACCATCGTGACCCTCTCTTTAATGAGAGTACTCAACGGCGCATTTCCCTTAACATTGCCTGTAGATCTACGTTCAAAAGTTAAACGATGAAACAAGGCCTCCCCTTGGTGGATTGTTTTCAAAGTATATCTTCTTGAACTAAGTTGTTAGTTACACACTTAGACTTAATCTCTAGTAATCCTCCCTCGAGGCCCTGTGGCAAGATTTGAGTGATCAATTTTTTTATAAGGTGGCTAGTCAAACGTTGATGTATTGACATCATGACTATGCATTAATGATGTGTCATTTACTTATGAAAGACGACTCTTTTCGGCTTTCCCTCGAAGGAGTAAAGTTTATTTTTGTTCATAACACCGTTGGATTTTTTTTGTCTAAAATTAAACTAAAAATCCTAAACAAAAGACTAATCATAAATTGTTTCAACAATCAACAATACGTCTCTAAACACTTTCTCAATAATCCTTTCCTTGAATAAATTGGAACTGGAAACTACGTAGATTAGAAACGTAACCTAGACATATTCCTTACTGTGGACATACACAAATGGGTACTCACCACCCCATGTCCTCCTGAAATGAATGATGATTCGACTCAAGAGGACAAGGACGCACTAGTAGCCTGGATCTGATCTGATAAGATCGAGGTGCTATATTCTAGCACCGATGAACAATGTGTTGCAAGAACAACATCGTGATATTGATTCGGCCTATAACATGCTCTTCAATCTCCATGAGATGTTTGGAGGGCAAGAACATCAGGCTAGATAACAAGTGGTTAGACAGTTTGTGAATTGTCGTATGAAAGCTAGGGCTCATGTTAGAGAACACAAGATGCTGATTATAAGTTATCTCATTGATATGGAAATCTTTAGATCTGAGATTGATGAAGAAATCAAAATAGATATGATCTTGAAAACTCTCCCTGAATCTTTCTGTGCTTCCAAAATGAACTACTCCATCAATAAGCTAGGGTACACTGTTACAGAGCTACTGAAGGAGATTCACACCGCTGAGAGACTCTGGCATAGGAACTGTCCTGTCTACCTCAAGACTAAAGGGAAAGGTATTGTATAGATTACCGAAACTTGTTTAGTAGCTGATAATGTATCATCGTGGATTCTTAATTCCGCTGCTACTAACCATATTTGTTGTTCCTTGAATGGGTTCAGAAAAAGCAAAAGTTTAGAGGATGACGACTTCTGCTTCCATTGGGGTGATGAGAGCTTGGTGTCTGCTAAAGCTGTGAGATATGTGACATTGTCTTTTGAAGACAAAATTTTAAATTTGAATAATGTGTATTTTGTTAATTCATTTGGGAAAAAATTAATATCTGTAGGTCAAATTGTTGAGCAGAATTATTATTTAAAGTTTATTAATAATGGAATTCAATTTTTTTTCTAATTCATTTCTTTTTCTAATTCAAATTGTATGAAGAATGCTTTATAATATCTTTATCCTACATAACCTTTGCTGTTAGACATTGAAATAGATAATGATCTAGTTAGGGAACCAAATAGGATCAAACCTAATGACTCCTCTGATCTAATAAAATCAACACATATTTGGCACTTAAGACTTGGTCATATTAGTCTACATAGGATTAAGAAACTTGTGAGGGATGGTCCACTCAAAGCCTCTGCAATAGGCTCACTACCGACTTGTGAATCCTGTATAGAAGGAAAAATGACCAAGCGACCTTTCTCTGATAAAGGTCGAAGAGCCACTGAGTTTCTGAAACTAATAAATTATGATGTATGTGGTCCGCTCGGAATTCAGGCACACCTCAACAGAACGGAGTGTTAGATAGAAGGAATCGGACTCTGATGGAGATGGTTAGATCAATGATGAGTTACTCATCACTCCCTAATTCTTTTGGGGATATGCCCTAGAAACTGATGTATTCATTCTGAACCAAATTCCATCTAAAACGGTTCCTGGTACTCCTTATGAACGATGGACTGGGCGTAAAGTTTGTTCAAGCCACATCAAAATTTGGGGTTGCCCTGCACATGTGCTTAGGCAAAAGACTAGCAAGTTGGCTTGTAGGTCAGAATTATGTGTGTTCGTTGGATATCCAAAGGAAACCAAAGGTTTCACATTCTATAGTCTAGCGGACGACAAAACGTTTGTCAGCACTAATGCTTGTTTCCTTAAGGAGGACTTTATGAAGAATACAAAACCTAGAAGAAAAATTGTGCTTGAAGAAAAGTTGTGTGAGGATGCTTCTACCTCATCTGTATGAATTGTTCTTACCTTAACTAATACCCAACCTAAAAATTCAGATCCTCGTCAAGTAGTACTTCAACATAGTGGGAAGGTTTTTAAAAATCCCAACATGTACATTTCTTATGGAGATACTCTCGTAGTCGTCTCTGACATGGATGACCCTGTTTCCTACAACCAAGCAATGGCTGGTTCTGAATCAAACCTTTGGCTTGACGCCATGAAAGTTGAGATGCTTTCGATGTATGTCAACAAAGTCTGGAAACTTGTAAACCTACCGGAAGGGGTTAAACCCGTAGGGTGTAAGTGGTTCTATAAGAAGAAAATGGGTCCAAATGAGAACGTTGAGACGTTCATAGCACGACTAGTGGCTAAGGGTTACACCCAAAAGGAAGGTATCGATTATGAAGAAACCTTCTCGCCTGTCGCAATGCTTAAATCCATCCGCATACTTCTATCTATAGTTGTCGCTCTCGATTATGAGATCCGGAAAATGGATGTCAAAACTGCCTTTCTGAATGGAAATTTTGATGAGCACATTTTCATGGCTCAACAAGACGGTTTTGTGGAAAGTGGTCAAGAGACCAAATTTTGTGAGTTGCTTAAATCCATTTATGGCTTAAAGCAAGCATCTAGATCATGGAATATTAGATTCGATGAAACTGTAAAACGCTTCGATTTTGAACAGTCAATAGATGAACCTTGTGTTTATAAGTTAATACAAGAGGGAAAGGTTGTGTTTTTTTATATTGTATGACGATGGTATATTACTCATTGGTAATGACGTGGATAAATCATCTAAGGTTAAAATCTGGTTAGTTAAGAAGTTTGATATGAAGGATCTATGGGAAGCTACGTACATTCTGGGGATTCTGATCTTTCGATATCAAAATAACTGGACCTTGTCGCTCTCTCAAGCATCTTATATAGATATAATGATGGATTGCTTCGCTATGCAAGACTCTAAGAAGGGCCAAACCCCCTTTAGACATGGAGTCTCAATCTTTATGGACCAGCCTCCCAAGAATGCACAAGAGATTGAGGACATGAGAAACATTCCCTATGCTTCAGTAGTATGAAGTCTCATGGATGCTATGCAGTGCACTGGACCGGATATATGTTTTGCCGTTGGTGTAGTTAGCCGTTTCCAATAAAATCCTGGACCCGAGCACTAGTATGCTGTTAAACATGTTATTAAGTATGTTCGGAGGACTAGGAACTTGATGCTTACAAATTCAGGTACTGATTTGACTATGACGGGCTATACCGATTCCGAATTTCACGCGGATAGGAATTCCAGGAAATCCACTTCAAGATCTGTGCTCATCCTGAATGGTGGATTTGTTGTTTGGAGGAGTATCAAGAAATCTTGCATTGCTAACTCAACCATGGAAGCAGAATATGTGGCTGCTTGTGAAACATCCAAAGAGGCTGTATGGCTTAGAAAATTCCTTAAGTATTTGAAAGTCGTTCAGTATAACAACGAGCCCATGCCACTTTATTGTGATAATAGCGAGGCTATTGCTAACTTAAAGGAACCTAGAACTGTAAGCGCTCTAAGTATATTGAGAGAAAATACCATTTGATTAGAGAGATCGTGCAGCGCTGAGATGTAGAGATGAAGAAGATCTCAACGGCGACAACCTTGCAGATCCATTCACCAAGGCCATACCAAACAAGGTCTTCGACCAACATCGAGACGAATTGGGCACGAAGGACTAGTCTCATCTTTTTTGAGTCAAGTGGGAGTTTGATGGCAGAGATGCCCACAAGATGTTTATTTATTTACATATTGATGTAATATAAATCTTGTTGGAATTTATTTAACAATTTAATTATATTACACTTCCTATTTGGTAGAAAAATATAATTAGATCTAACATATTAAAAACTATTTTTAATATATTTATACAACCTAGGCATTAAAATTTATTGACATGTTAACAAACAAATTTATTAAAACATGTTGAGCAACAATTGAATACACTATCAACCTATATAAACAATTTATATATTTAAAGGGCATCCAATTCGTTGAGAAATACTTAGAATAGAGATTGTAAACAATCCCGATGTTTCTCGCTATCACCAAAAAGGCCACACCAAGTCAAAATGTAGAAGGAGGCTCGCCGGATTACCCTAGGCACACGCTGGCCGGTCAGGAGGAACAGGGTCGCCGGACAGGGACCTCGCCGGACGGGGACACACGCTGGGACTCGCCGGACAGGGATCAGGTGACAGGACCTGTTCAACCGACAGGGAGACCTTCGCCGGACTGGGACCTGGACGCTTCCGCCAGACTGGGACCTGGACACTTCCGCCGGACTGAAACCTTCGCCGGATTGGGATTCTCTCGGAACTAGAGCGCCTGACTGGGATTATCGCCGGACTGGAGGTGCGTGGGACCTGGCCGTCGGACTGGAGGCGCGCGGGAGGATGTGGCCGCCGAGGATGGCTGGGAGCTTTTGGAACTTCAAAAACAATTCTAAAAATCACAATTTTCAGAATTAAAAACACAAACACCACAATTTGAGAATCAATAATAATACACGAAGAATTCAATGAGATTGAGAGGGTGGACTCTTCTATGAACTCTCGGGAATAATGAATCACTCAAAAGGGATGAAAACAGTTTTCTCTCTCTTGTTCTCTTTAGGAGTTTCGGTCGAGTGTCACAAGGGGAGAGAGAGAAAAGCTCTTGGCCAAAAATATTAGGATTAGGGGATTAGTGATTAGGGTTTTCTTAAGCCTTTATATAAAAAGGTTAAATGGACTTAACCTGGGTCAATCCCATGACTCAATCACTTGAAATTTTGGCCAACTCTCTTCCCTATACTCGGCCACATTGATTTATTTTATTCTCAAATCCTTTTGATTTATTTCTAAATTCAATTAATTTAGAACTCTCATTTATTAATGACATTTCATTAAATAATTTCATACTTTTCAAATAAGTATGAAATGAGAAATTATTTATTTTCTTCTTTTATTTATTTGAATTACTCAAGTGTATTATTACCAATATAATAATACTCTATGATTCAACAAATAAATGTAACAATAAATAACTAATTATTTATTAAGTTACTCAGTAAATAACTTTCTCGATATAAACACAAACATGATATGGAATGAATATTTATTTGTATTAATGTCTCAGCAAAATTAAGTATGCATTAGACTTCCTACGGCTGAAGCGTAAGGAATATGTCTCATGTCCTCAACTTCTTGAGGAGTCTGAGGAGACTGCTCACTTGAGAGATGCACTCCATTTCTGAAAGGTATTTTTCCTTCCTTGGAGTCTTGCATACTAAAGCGATCCATGATCTTATCAATATAAGATGCTTGGGAAAAAGCTAACTCTCGGTTCTTCCGATCTTGAAAGATCTGAATTCCAGAATGTAAGCTGCTTTTCCTAGATCCTTCATCTCAAACTGCTTTGACATCCAGATGTTTATCTCTGATAACTTTCCTACATCATTCTCAATGAGTAGTTTGTCATCTACATATAGGACTAAGAAGACCACCTTGTCATTGTTTATCATCTTATAAATGCATGGTTCATCTACTGACTGATCAAAGCCGTAACCTTTCACAATCTCGTCGAATATAATATTCCACGATCTAGATGTTTGCTTTAGTCGATAAATGGACTTCATCAGCTCACAAACATTGCCCTATTAACCTTTCTCCATGAACTCGTCTAGTTGAGCCATATAAATGCGCTCGTCAAGATTTCCTTTTACAGTCTCGTCGAATCTAATATTCCACGATCTGTATGAATTACCACTTAAACTAGTCACAAGGAGCTATCTTGTCAAGTCTATACTTAACACCTCTTTCGTTGATGACAAATTCAGAGCATAGCATTCATACATAAACAATAACATAATAAAGAATAAATATTTATTTGTATTAATGTCTCAGCAAAATTAAATACAAATGTATTTCAATGTAATATCTCCTTTGTAGGCACCAATCCAACAAATATTTCATACGTCCTTATTCTAATTTGCTGATTAAATTAATAAAAGTTGAAACATAACAATGTATGAAACGTCCTTATCTCATTTTTTGTTTGTTGAAGATTTATGATATTCAATAGTCTTATAGCCCTTAATCAAACCTAACAATGTATGAAGAGAAAAATGTAGATTTGTGTGAACAAACTCTTCATGGTTTGGTCAAAATGAAATATTCACAATTTAAAGATCAATAGACTATTGATCCTAGTATGATTGTTGGAAAAATCTATGATGTCTGGTTATGAAGCATAGAGAGTTAGGAACTCTATAGTTCTTCCAATTTACCAGTGCACCTTTAGAGAGAAATGTTAGAACAAACCATTTAAACTCTTCCGTCTCAAGGTCACTGTGTATGAATTGCATCGTGCCTATCTTAATCCTGAAATGAGACATGTCATTTCATAATTTCAATATATTCATTTGAGAAAGTTACTTTCTAGATCCAAGTTTGTGAACTAGATGCACTCTATTGGTGATGTATTGGGTTGTGAAGTTGACATGAGTATACTTTATGAAGTTCTCATAAATATGGAATTCATGTACAAGATTGCTGAAATCCAATGTATATCACCTCATACTTTATTACTTGGATTGTGAATAAATGAACTGTGCGGTTTCCAAAATTAAGTAACGACTTTATTTGGATTAAAGAATGTGATTTGTTAGCTCCTCGTCAATATATTGTTTCTAACTTATTCACAAGTAACAAATGAGTTGAGGATATAACAACTACAAGGGTAAAATTGTAATTTTACAAATCACATCTAGCTGATGATATTCATGAAGGGTAATAACAGATAACACTCAATTGATCCACTCAATATAATTAAGTGGAATTTGAGTAGAAGATAAATTTATTTGAACCAAGAGATTCTCAGAGTCAACTCTTTAATGGAGTCACTTGAAATTAAGCTAATACTCGGAAATTTTTTGTGAATTTTTAGGTCCGAATATAATAGCTCAAGATTTATTAATTTGGATCCATAAGATCACTATTACAAGTCACTAGAGTAGGATTGTTAAACTAAAAGCTGAGTCAAAATAAGTTCAAGTGTTGAACTATACGTTTTCTCAGAATATGTCTAAAGGGTATTTTTGTCCACATGGACATAAAATGATGTGATTGTCAAAATAAGATTTTGAATATTTTCATATGATGGAAATATAAATTATTTTCTATATCCAAAAAGTCGTTTGAGGCATTATGAAATTAATTTCATTATTGTGCAATATTAATTCTACAATGGGTATTTTAAGAATTGTCTTAATAGAAATAAAGAAGCATCTAGAAGCTCCTTCCTTAGGTGTAGAGTTTGGCCAAAAAACATAACAAGAGGAGAGAATTCTTTGCCTTTAATTATAAAGATAATTACCCAAAAGGAAAAGAGGAAACGAATTTCCTTGAGAAAATAATAAATATGATAAGTGAGGAAACAATTTCCCTCACTAACGAGAGCATATGGAAGTCCCTGTTGATAGAGAAAGGGGAGAGGAAATCATATTGTATCATGAATATACAATAGGAAAGGGTAATTATCCTTTCTTGCAGTTTATTCTCCTACAACTAGAGTCTCGCATAGAGATGTGAAAAATAAGTTTTCTTCTTTCTCTCTTTTGGTTTTGGCCGACTCTCTCTCTCTCTCTCTCTCTCTCTAAAATACCCTTTTATTTTGGCACCTAAGTACTTATTAGACTTAGGCTTAATTAGGTCTTTAGCTCTTAAACTTGTTCTTGCTATATTTTGTTTAATTGTGCCTTCTCACAAATCCTTCAAACCTCTATAGACTCTTGTAATAGAAACCTTAGGTTTCTCGAGTTCAAGACTAGGCATGAATGAAACGAGCAAGACGAGAAGATCAACCTTTCCCAAGGCTCCTCTAAGATCAAACTTCAAGAAATGTTAGTAATCAAGTAAATAAAATAATGTTTTAACTATGAACATCTTCATGCACTTTGCCTAGGTTAGTAAAACTGTTTTCCTAGTTAAGAAATTTTTATATTCCGCCATTAATGTGTTAATGATAATTTTTTCTTAACCCTAGGCCTATTCCAACACACTTATGGTAGCCACATAATAATTTCATAGCAAATACGTCCATATGTCATACACTTTATTCCAAATTAGACCACATCAATTTGACTTAATAAATAATAACCCAACAAATTTATTTATAACATTTATAGTCCCAAAAATTCTAACAATCTCCCACTGGACTATACATGTATAAAATTAATGTGTCAAACTTTAGACATGTCAAAAAAATAGTCATTACTAAGATGTGACGTATTGAAATCTTGTCCATCAACTATATCAACATAGGATCAAAGTGATTTTCGTTGTATCAGTCACAACTAAACCCATCAATGGTCACATACATTAATATAGTCAAATGACATAGATCAATCATGAACACGTGGTAGATAAAAATATGTGTAAAGTGATCCATTCATATCAATTTTATCCGATCAAACTTTAAAGAGATAAAATTTTATCTGAAATATGTAAAGTGCAATGAAAAAATTCTATAAGTCTGATCAGACATAATATATGTGATTGATTACAAACCACACAAAACATAAATAAACAAATAAACTCCTACTGAATCTAGATATCCTGAAACTTTACAACACATGTATATGAAGTGTGTTGACGAAAAACCTTCGATAGTAAAATCTTTGCAAGACAGTATGCTATTATAGAGTTTGTTCTTAATTGTTTTTTTAGTAAATCAATCCATTTTGCACTTTTTCATTTAACAACTAAAAATTTGTCTTTATCCAACTCGTTTTATTGGAATACTTGACGACAAATTTCTTGTCACAATATAACTTAAGTGGCCTTTCAAATCCTTCATAATACGCAGCCCCGTGACAAAATTCCTCAACCATATATAATAGTTATATGTCTCATAACATGATATAACTCCGCTACCAATATATGGATGTAGCCTGATGGAATCCCACAAAATCAGCCAGAATACGTTGGGATTGGTGCTCACAAAGGAGATATTACACATTGAAATACTTTTTGTATTTGATTTTGCTGATACATTAATATTAATAAACATTCATTCTTATTATGTTTGTGTTTATGTATGAATGCTACGCTCTGAAACTGTCATCAACGAAAGGGGTGTTAAGTCCAGACTTGACAAGATAGCCCCTTGTGACTAGTTTAAACATTTGTTCGTAATCTTAAAGATCGATAGAGCAATCGAATCTAAGTAATGATTGTTTGAATGAATCATGATATCATATCTTGTGACATAGAGAGTTGTGACTCTGTGTTTCATTCTTGATATCTTATGGAAGATATTGAACAAGACCAGTGATACTTAGTAGCTCGAGATAAATCCGTTTTAAACACTCGAAGCTTCAAGATCACATACGAGGGGTACTTTGGTACTTACCTAAATCCTGAAGTGAATATATAATTGATATTACACTTTGTGACATTTGATTTGTCAATGGGCAATGACTAAGTTTTAGTTTCATCTAACTCGACGGTTGGTGTCATAAGGTTGTCATATTGGGTTATATGATTCACAAATATGGAATTCATGATGAAACAATGCAAATGCATTAGCATCACACTATGCTTTGTTATGAGAGTGTGAATGAATAAACCTGGTCAGGTATTCATTGAATAAGAACATTCTTTGATTAAAACATGTGACATGTAAGGACATCTCACTCTATGTTTTTCTCATTCACAAATAACAAAAGAGTTAGTGAAATAATAACTCAAGAGGTAAAACGGTAATTTTACATTCCCCTTAGTGATACACATGAAGGGTAATATCGTAGTCCGGCAAACTATTCCCTGCCCGGCAAAGCCCCTTCCAGGCACCAGTTCCCGGCTAGCGTGTCCCAGCAGGTCTCCTAGTCCGGCGTGCCTTCCTGTCCGGCAAAGCACCTGTCCGGCGTGCCTCCCTTCTGGCCAGCGAGTCCCAGCGCGCCTCGGGCAATTCGACGAGCTTATTTTCACGCGTGAAATTAGTGTGGCATTCCGGTGTTAGCGAGCAACGTCGGGGTTGTTAAATATATTAAAATTGTTTTAATATATATAGATCTAATTATATTTTTCCGCCACATTGGATGTGTAATATAATTGTATTGTTTAATTTGTTAAATAAATTCCAACAGAATAACCAATTATCTCCAAATGGTCTGACCTCCTACATGTGAGCATATAATCTTTATCTTCTTTTCAATTACCTCATGACCCTTTTGGCTTGATTATACTTGATTTGCTTACTTATCTACCAAAACTTCAACAATATACGCAACGCATAAAAACCTTAGCATACATAAGACTCTCAACTTCTGAAGCATAGAGAATCTTATTCATTTATTAAATCTTAAGATTTTCTTTCGAGAATAAGTCTTTCATTTTTTTTTCTTAGAAATGTGACCTAATCACTTATGTCATCATTTGTATTTTCATTCCCTAATTTGTCTTTAATATCGTATGATTCCACATTTAGGGTTTCATTTTAAGAAGCAATAATTACAAGCGTTTAAAAATTGTCACAAATAACAAATGAACCAGTCCCAACAACTTTAGCATTAATAGATAAACTGAACACAATATCTTGAATGAACAAAATATCCTAATTTGTCCAAAAAAAAAATATAAACCAATTTTCGTCTAAACAACGGTACAACAAAAGTATCCATTAAATAAAAAAAAAGAACCAATACATAATAACAATCTTAAATGCCCAATTGCTTCCACATCTACCTACTTGCCATTACTAACATAGATGCATCTCTCGGCATCTCTTGACTTTGGGTAGCTCAGGCAACCCTTTCTTCTTGTTGGTGAATCAAGCGCGTATCGGACACGAACGATCACTCCGATACCACTTGTTTGGTTAATGACACATGTATCAGACACAAACAGTCGCTCTGAAACTGCTCATTGGTGATTCATTCAACTTAGCAATCATATTAAACGCGGAAAAGATAAATTGCGCTCACAATAGCCAATTAAAATGATGATTGCAAACAAGATATAAATCTATTAATTTAATACAATTATGAAAGAAATTCAGCAACATATATTATAGAATAAGTTTATAGAAAACATACGAGTTTGGGATCAGCTACAGAACGCCCCGATCCAACGCGCGCTCCATTTTGTCCTTCTTCATAATCGATTTCGTTTCGTCCTTCCTCTGAATATAGTACTCAACGATGGCATCGTAGTCTTCCAAAACGTAATCTCCGAGATGAATACGAAAGATAAGTGGGCACAATCGATATCTCACTTAGATCTCAAAATCAGATTGTTTCGAGATCTCCCACCTATTATTTAGGATTGGAATTAGCAATCCGGGGAATAGGGGGAGGAAAAATTCGGCCACTTAGAGAGAGAGAGCGGCCGAGTATCCTGTGAGAGAATAGGATGAAATTTCCTCTCACCTTGTGTCCCTATTTATAGCCTTGGTAGGGAGATAACTCTTGAGAGATTTTCTCTCCTTTTTGTTGAGATATGCTCTCCTTCTAGAGATATTCTCTCCTTTTAATTTAATCTGAGCCATTAGATCTCAGCAGTGAATATAAACTCTCTCTCATCCATCAGATCAATATCTATGGTTGAGAATTTCTCTCCTTAAGCATAACCAAAGAGAGTAAACCTAGGAGGGAATTCGGCCAAGGTGGTTAACACCCCTAGGGCAATCGGCCAACTCCATGTGTCAAGCCCAATCCAAAATTCCCAAGCCCAAAAATCCAATTAATTATTTATTTACTTGATCCAACAATAAATAAATAATTATGCTATAAACATTTATTTAATTCTGCGAATACCCGTTTTCCAGAATTAATAATGTCAATCACTATTACATCAAGTGAGATTAAATAATGAACAACATTATTCAAAAGTTCTTATTCGCCTTCATCATAGCCGAATCGGGGACTATGGATCTAGTACTAGAAGCTAAACAAACCCGACGAAAAAGACGATATAGTCCTACTTTTTCATCGATCCGACTACTCTTTATCAATACTCCACTGCGTAATCAAAGACGAAACCCTTCTTTAATACTAGAATTATATTTACTTATCGTGGCGAGTGTCCACTGATATAGTCAGTTCGTGATCAAGATCCTCTAGGTTCTACTTGTGCCAAGAGAAGTAAATTTATTCCGTTATACTTCTCTTGATACATATCAGCCACAAGAATTGTTGCTTTCTTAGTGAAAAATTCGTTCGAACGTTAACTTACTTCGAAAGTGCACGCGATCAATCGGTTATGGAATCAACCCTTAGGTGAGTGAACATTGACCTCCTTTCAGGGAGACTGGATTCCGTGTCTGTAAATCACTCTGAGAAGAAATACATGGGAAGACTCCCAAGACATAAGTTGTGATTAGCATGAATAGCCTTTTAGCGAATAAGTTAAAGAGCTCAGAGACATGATTTAGTGTCCATGACCACTTTAGGATTTAGATCAACTCTCAATGTGACCATCATAGTGGCCTCGGTTAGTGCGTCATAACGGTCCTTAAGCGACACATCTACCCGAAGGCATGTCCAGGTCGTACACTTACCACAAGTGTAGAATGCTCGCACATAGTGATCAGCCTTCACTCATATGTTTCACATATATGACTTTTGATATAGCTTCCTAGGCATATATCAGTCATCGACCTCATTTTAGCACACCGCCCGAACTCAAGTACCAGCACATGACTCAGTTTAATACGGAGGCTATGGAAGATAGTTGTTATTGATTTTGAATAATTATTCAGACCTCAACCCATTAATCATATAATGCTTATATAGTAATCTAATTATTGAGTTCAGTAGTTAGTAATATGTCATCTTCAAGTGGGAAATATTCCTAATAGTCTCAACCAAGTGGGAGGTTGCTATGAAAGACGAGATTGATTTGCTGACCATAAATCACACTTGGAAGCTGACGGAGTTACCAGCTGGGAAGAAAGCACAGCACACCAAGTGGGTGTACCGGATTAAGGAGAAAAGTGATGGAAGCTAACGGTTCAAGGTGAGGTTGGTCGTGAAAGATTTCCACCAGAAGGAGGGAATCCATTTTAAGGAACTCTTCTTCCTGGTCGTAAAGCTTGTGAATATCAGAACCGTGCTAATGTTGGTTGCCAAGGAGAATCTGCATTTGTAGCAGATGGATGTGAAGACGACATTTATGGTGATCTCGATGAAGAGATCTGCATGAAGTAGCCTGAAAGCTTCGAGGTGAAGGAAAAGGAGGAGCTTGTGTGCAAGCTCCAAAAGAGTCTTTATGGCTTAAACAGGCCCCAAGGCAGTGGTACAAGAAGTTCAATAACTTCATGTGTTGGTGATCGATACACCTTAGCAATCATATTAAATGCGGAAAGGAAACAATTTCACTCACATTAACCAATTAATATTAATAATTTCTAAACAATATTTCATTTTACTTGTTTAATTTATATGTAGATAGCAATTAAGCAACTGATACCAGCGAATTCGTTAGAACACCTACATGGATTTTTGCTCAGGTAAAGAAAGCTCTGATTCAATGCGTGCTCTGTCTTCGTGGTTCGTCTGACCTGAGTACTCGAGGATGACACTGTAGTCTTCGAAAACGTAATCTACGAGACAAATAAGAAATTTGAGTGGACACAATAGATCTCATCAGATCTCAAAACCAGATTGTTTCGGGATCTTACTCCTATTATTTAGGAACCAAGGTTTAAACGGCCGAGTGCTGATAAAAGGCTGGTAACTCAAAATTACGGAAATGTTGCTGACCGAACGGAAATTCAACGGAAAAATGTGGAAAACGGAAAAAAGAATGTCGATGGGATTGCCGTTGGCCGGTCGAAAATTCGACAAAAATAACGGAAATTCGACGAAAAAAATTTTGATTATAAAAATTCAAAATTACAAAAATTATAGGAATAATATTTATAAAATCTTAATAATATATTAAAATGTTGTTGAAACTAAATTTAATGTTTAATATTATAAGAGATTTAACATTGAATACTAAGTTTTTAGCCTAAAATAAAATAATATTAACTAATTATAAAGTTTAAATATAAAGTTTCATATGTAAATACATAAATTCAAAAATCAAAAGTAATAATTTAAATATATATTAAAATGAAGACTTAAAAAATTTACAAAGTTATAATTTTTAACTGTTTGTTTAGTATTATGAGCAATTAATTATATAAGAGAGCCATTATATAAATTAATGAGAGTCATTTTATTAATTAAGGACAAAAAAACAAAGACATATAAGGCTGTATTAGCTAGGTTTCGAACATAGGTCACGCCTGCGGCATAGCACGGATGATGCCATTTAACCTGTTTCGTTTTTTTGTTATTGTTAGCCGTTATATTATATTGAAATACAGAACGGAAACGAAGTTGCCGGATTCCGACGAAAAAACGGCGAATATCGCCGGCAAAAAACGGCGAAACGCTTAACACAGTGTTTTTTGGCCGGTGAGCATCGAAAAACGGCATACCCATGAGATTTCGACGAATTTCGTAGGCATTTTAAAGCCTGTTAGGAACAAAATTTGCAATTACTAGGGAAGGAGGAAGGGAATTTCAACCAGAGAGAGAGAGAGAGAGAGAGAGAGAGAGAGAGAGAGAGAGAGAGAGAGAGAGAGAGAGAGAGAGAGAGAGAGAGAGAGAGAGAGAGAGTATTCTATGTGAATAAGAGTGAATTTTCATGTTCCCTTATATTCCTATTTATAGCGTTTAGAAAGGAGATAACCCCCTAGAGATCTTCTCTCCTTTCTGAAAATATTTTCTCTCCTTTTTAAGAGATATTCCTGTTGGAATAGGTCTAGGGTTAAGAAAAAAATGATGATTAAGACATTAATGGCGGAATATAAAATTTCTTTACTAGTAAAACGATTTTTACTAACCTAGACAAAGTGCATGAACATGTATATATTTAAAAATATTATTTAAATACTTAAATACTAACTTTTCTCTTGTTGTTTGATCTTTGAGTCCCTTCTTGGATGAAGATCCTTCTCTTTGTCTCGCTGCCTTTCGTCTTTGGATTCTCGAGCAACCACGAAAGTTTCTACCACTAGAGTCTTCGAGCGTTTGAAGAGTTTAGTGAGTGGGCACTATTAAACAATATGAATCAAGAACAATTCTTGGATCATAAGCTAATTCTCTAGATCAAGTGAAGATTTAGGTGCCAAAATAAAAGAGTATTTTAGAGAGGGAGGGAGGATGGTCAGCTAGAAGAGAGAGAGGTAGACCAAAAAGTTTGTTTTCACATCTCTATGTGAGGCTCTATTTATAGGAGAAAAAAAATACAAGAAAGGGTAATTACCCTTTCCGATTGTGTATTCATGACACAATATTTGATTTCTTCCTCCCTTTCTCATCAACATGGCCGGCCAACATATGTCATAAGTGAGAGATATTTGTTTCCTCACTTAGCACATTTGTTTCCTTTTCAAAGAAATTCATTTCATCTTTTCTTTTAGGCAATTACCAATATGCAATAATGCACCAAATAAAAGAAGATATTTCTCTCCCTCCATTGATGTAAAGTGGCCGGCCAGTAGGGTGTCTACACACACATATTTACGAAAAAGCCCTCGCATTATTGCCCATATAATAACATGTCACAAAATTTAATTCACTAAGCATGAAAACGAATTTTCAACGGTGTGAATTTAAATTAATTTGTGAGAAAAATTCAAAATATTATTTTGACATTTTACATCAATTATTCTTAAGGACGAAAATACCCTTTATACCATTTCCGGAAAATACGTCTAGTTCAACAATTGAACTTATTTTGACTTAGCTTCTAGTTTAATAAACTCTACTCTAATGATTTGTGATAGTAACCTCATGGACCCAAATGAACAAAGTTTTAACTAGGACTCTTGGACTCAAAGTTCACAAACTTTTCAAAGCCTAGTTTAGTGTCAACTTACTCCAATAAAGAGTTGACACTGAAAATCTCTCGGTTCAAATGGATATATTTTCTACTAAAAAATCTACTTATTTGTGATGAGCGGATCCACTGAATATTATCGAATGATTACTCTTCATGAATATCATCAACTAGATGAGACTTACAAAATTACCATTTTACCGTTCTAATTGTTATTTCCTCAATTCCTTTGTTACTTGTGAATAAGTTAGAAACAATGTATTAACGAAGAGCTAACAAGTCACATTCTTTAGTCAAAATAAAGTTGTTACTTAATTTTGGATACTGCACAGTTCATTTATCCACAATCCAAGTAATAAAATATGAGGTGATATATATTGCATTTCAGCAATCTTGTACATGAATTTCTTGTCTTTGAGAACTTCACAAAGTTGATTCATGACATCTTCATAACTTAATATCTCACCAATTGGCCTAGTCTAGATCATGTAATGGACCTAAAATTTGACTTTCTCAAATGAGAGTATTAATTCTATGAAATGACATGTCTCATTTAAGGATTTAGGTAATCATGATGCAATTCATATATAGTGACCTTAAGACAGAAGATGTTAAATGGTTTGTTCTTCCATTGTCTTTAAAGGTGCACTAGTCACTTCAGTATCTTCGAAAGATACACTGGAAGAGCTATAGAGTTCCTAATTCTCTATGCCTCGCAACCAGACATCATATATTCTTCCAACAATCATACAAGGATCAATAGTCTGTTGATTTTAGATTGTAAATATATCGTTTTAACCAAACCATGAAGAGTTTGTTCACGCAAATCTACATTTGTCTCTTCATACATTGTTAGGTTTGATTAAGGAATATAAGACTATTTTATATCATAAATCTTCAAACAGAGGAATGAATGAACGTTTCATCTTTTATTAATTTAATCAGCAATTACAATAAGGACTTATAAAGATTTATATTACATCAATATGTAAATAAATAATCTTCTTGTGGGCATCTCTGCCAACAATTCTCTCCTTCTGAGAGATATTTCCTCCTTATAGAGATATTCTCTCCTTTGGACTTACTCTCGGCCATTAGATCTCAATAGTGAATTTACAATCTCTCTCATCCATCAGATCAATATCTATGGAAGTGTTTTTTTCTCCTAAGAGAGAAATTCATGGAGGACTTTGAGGAGGCATAATCAGCCACCCCTAGGGTATAACCCTAGAGGATTTTTGGCCAAATCTATCTCAAGCCCAACCGAAGAATTTCCAAGGCCCGTTTCCTTAAAATGCAATTAATCTTTTATTAACTTGATAAATAAACAATTATGCTTTAAACATTTATTTAATTATGCAAATACCAGTTTTCCAAAATTATGTTGTCAATCACCATTACAGCAAGTGAGATTAAATAATGTATTAACACTATTATTTGAAAGTTCTTATTTGCCTATCATTACCATATCAGGGACTATTGACCTAGTAGTAGCAGTTTAACGAACTCAACAAAAAAAAACGATACAGTCATATCTCTTTTCCATCGATTCGTCTAGTCTTTATCAATACTCCACCGTGTAATCTAAGACTGAATCCTTCTTTAATACTATAATTATATTAATTCATCGTGAAGAGTCTCCACTGATATAGTTAGTTAGTGATCAAGATCCTTCAGGTTCATCCCGTGCCAAGAAAAGTCCAGATTTCCATTATACTTCTCTTGATACATATCAGCCCTAAGCATTGTTGCTTCCCTAGCGAAAGATTCTTTCAAACGTTAACTTACTTCAAAATTGTGTGCAATCAATCGGTTCTGAAATCATACCTTAGGAGAGTGAACATTAACCTTCTTTCAAGATGGCTGGATTATGTATCTGTAAATTACTTCCGACCTGAATCATACCTTGAGAAAATTCCCAAGACATAAGCTGTGATTAGCATGGATAGCCTTTTAGAGAATGAGTCAAAGAGCTCATAAACATGATCCAGTGTCCATGATCACTTAAAGATTTAGATCAAGTCTCATTATGACCATCATAGTGGCATTGGTTAGTGCGTTGTAACGGTCCTTAAATGACACATCTACCCCAAGGCCTGTCCGGGTCGTACACTTACCACAAGTGCAGAATGCTCCCACATAGTGATCAACCTTCACTCGTGTGTTCCATATATATGAATTTCGTATAGCTTTCTAGACGTATATCAGTCATCGGCCTTGTTTTAGCACACTGCCCGAACTCAGGTGCCCAACATGTGACTCAGTTTAATACGGAGGCTATGGAATGATGAATGTTCAATAAATCTTAATATATAAGAAATAACCATTTCAATTCAACTAGATAATAAATGTCAAACTTTATTTCATTAGTAATATCAGCGAGAATTTACATAAGTATCTTCTCGTAGGCAAGAATTCCTAACATCATGCAGCAAACAGATTTTGACAGATAAGAAGCTGACCACTTCTGCTACTTCAAGAGACTTGAAGGCTCCTACGTGATTCTTCTTCATACGTTAACGTCATGATTATCATAGGTGCCGACCTACACGAGATCGACGTGATGAAGAAGAGATTGTCCAAAGAGTTTGCGATGAAGGATTTGAGAGCCGTGAAGCATATCCTCGGGATGAGGATAAAGATAACTAGAGAGGGCATTGATCTCTCTCAAGAAGACTACGTGAAGAAGGTAATCAAGAGCTTCAACATAGAGGAGGCGAGGTCAGTCAGGACGGCGCTTGCTAGCCACTTCAAGTTGTCCAAGGAGCAGTTGCCAATAACCAAAGACGAGTTGGCATACATGGACAAGATCCATTATTCTTTGGCTATTGGAAGCTTGATGTATGCAATGACATGCACAAGGAAGGACATTGTTCACGCAGTGGGAGTTGTGAGCAGATTTATGAGTAACTAGGGAGAGAGCACTGGGAGGTCATGAAGTGGATCCTCCGATATTTGAAATTGGACTTCAAGGCTACGTCGACGCTGAAAATGATGGAGACGTTGATAGAAGAAAGAGCACGTCTATATACGTTTACACATTCGGAGGGACGTCCATTTGTTGGGTGTCGAGGTTGTAGAAGATCGTCGCATTGTCGAGTTGCGAGGCGGACTACATGGCTATTACCGAGGTCACAAAAGAAATTATATTGTTGCAATCATTTCTACACGAGCTGGACCAATACCACGATAAGAGTGTGCTATATAGTGATAGCCAGAGTGCCATTCAATTGGCGAAGAATCCGATCTAGTATGCTCGGATGAAAAATATATGACTTTGGTACCACTTCATCAAGTCGACACTGAAAGATGAACTACTTGTGCTTGAGAAAATTTCAGGGAGTGTGAATCCAATGGACATGTTCACGAAGTCCGTTCCTAATGACAAGCTGAAGTTGTACTCAATTTTGGTTGGCCTCCTCAGTTGAAGATTAGTGTCGCCACCTCGGATGGAGATAGTTGGTGAGTTTAGCCTCCAAGTGGGAGATTGTTGTGTAGTGAAGAATACTATTTTATTTCTTGGGAATTGGCTTGGAGAGTTGTTCAAGTAGTATAAATAAGGCTTTAGTCTTCACTTTCAAATTCATCCCAAAAATTGATTAATTCCTAAAGTAACTTGTAAATTGCTTTTGTAAATGTGTGAGCAGTGTAAGTCTCAGAGGTATTTTTCTGTATGTATTTAGGTGTTAACAAAATTCTGTAAACCATTCTATATTGAGTTTATAGTGAAAAAGTCGAGATAGTAAAAGTGGATGTAATTTTTATTTGAGTTAACTAGTATAAGTATAAGTCGTGTGTTACCTATTACCTTTAGTTCATTTCTTTTATCAACATATTGTTTTTGGCAAATCCGAACCTGTTATTTTTTGGCTGCCTTTTAAACACTACTTGAATTTATTAAATAAAATAAAGAAAAAATGGTTTAAACAAATTCTCACTCTAATTAAGGCATTTTAATTATAATTTTAAAACAAAATTTGAAAGTCATCATAATAGTAATACGAGACACGACTAGTTCCTATCGGGGCTGCGTGTACACACCTATATATGGCACCCCTCCTCACTTCAAATATCATGCAAATAAACCTCTTCCACACTAAACCTTCTTAAAAAGAGAGAAAAAAAATTAGGAAAAAGAATAGAAAACTGATTATTTAGCGCAGTGCCCGTTGCGAAACGCCCAGTGTCTGATAATCAGTCAGTGACGCAGACAGACTCGCGGAAAAGAGACCCACCAAATCCAGCTGCGAGCCATTAATTTTAGCCATCTCTCTCACCTAATACCGGAACAATACTATAAATACTTACCAAATTAAATAAAGAAACGATGCTCTCAACTTCCGCAATAAAAGTCATCAACCACCACCTCTTCAAACCTCTCTACTTTTCTCGTTCTTCTTCATCTTCCCTCCAACCTCTCGATCTCTCTCCCGCCACGGCCACTCGTTTTCTCTCTCCTCTGCACTCTCGTCTTTTCTCTTGTAAGTCGTATTCAATTTTTTTTTCCTTTACAATTAATGAATGCCATCTGTTTGTTAGTTTTGTTTGTTTTTTTTTAAGTGCCATGTATTTGAATGTGTGCTGTTGACGATTGATTGATGTTGTTTCTTGGCTTTGTTCGTGTGTTTTCATATGTAATTGGTATTGTTATGATTGTGACTAGTTTATTGAAATTTTTATTTCTTGTTTCAAATATGGTTGAACAGCGTTGCAATTTGGGTCATTCATGGAGGTTGTGAGAGCAGTAGCCAAACAAGGGTCTGGTGGTCGTGAAGGTGTCGCCATTAGAACTGAACAGAAAAATTACACCTACAAGGAACTCGTCTCCTCGGCGTTGAGGATATCGAGCATGTTATTAGATACTAAATTGAGCTCTGTAAGGTTTTTTTTTTCAGTTTCTTATAGAAGAAGATATACCGTCTTGCCAAATTGAGCAGCGGCGATCTTGTATCTGTTTTTCGCTGATGAATTAAGTTTCGAGAAATATTTCAAATTGTAAGAAATTATTTTATTGGCTATAGTTATGATCTTGTATACAACTGTTAGCGTACATAAAGTTTGTGCAAGTTCGGTCATCTAGATTTTTAGGGAAGTAAAACGGAATTAGTATGGTAAATTTTTTCTGTTTGCCTTAAATTCATGCTCTTCATTGACTTTCAGGACTTGGCTCTTTCTAAGTCGAAAAATGGTGCGAAATGCGGTCATTTAGGTGGAGCTCGGATAGGAATTGTTGCTAAACCTTCGGCCGAATTCGTAGCTGGGATGCTCGGGACTTGGCTTAGTGGCGGTGTTGCAGTTCCTCTAGCACTGAGCCACCCAGAGGCTGAACTCTTGCATGTCATGACCGATTCGGTGTGCCCTTCTACACTCTGTCGCACATAACGTTTTCTCTTATTTTCCAGTCATTTTGATTGCTTGTTATTCATTATTGTCAATGCATCATAGCAGCATTTAAGCTGTCGACCTGTCGGTAGATCTCACTGTCTGTTTTCAAGTAATTATTATTTGAGGGGAAGTGGTTGCCTATCATGAACGGAGCTTGTTTTAGAAAGGCTGTTTTCGTAAACTCTTGAATAAACTCTCTTGTCGGATTAGACTGCTGTCCGACTTTGTCCTACTAGTATCTGTATCACATCCAACCTAACCTTTTGAGTCTATTTAGTAGTAGCAGTAGTAGTAGTATGGGGTCAAAGGAATCGGTTTAACATTTTTGTACTCGTTATCCAATCGTAGGACATATCCATGATCCTGAGCACAGAAGATCATCAAGAGCTCATGAAAAGCATTGCTGCAAAAACTGCAGCACAATTTTCTCTCATTCCACGTGTTACGAGCAGTCATTCTCAGGAAGCCAAAGATGATCTTCAAGTTGCAGATATGGATGTCGATAGGATCTTGCTCGGCATAGATAATCCCGGTAAGGCGATTCTTTCATATTTTTAATTTTACCAGGTGATTGAGTAACTTTTTCTGTAATTTTGGTGGTGCAGCTGAAAGTCCAGCATTAATCGTTTATACTAGTGGTACTACCGGGAAGCCCAAAGGTGTTGTGCACACACACAATAATATTACTGCACAGGTGTGCAAGAACTTGCTACTACCATCTAGTTATTGTTGTCAAAATGAACTCTAACGCTGTAAAAGTGAAGCTATCCAGTTAAAGAAACATTTTTATTTTAACCCCTATGTCTTGCTCATTTCAGGTCCAAACACTGTCAAAAGCATGGGAATATACACCTACGGATCAATTTTTGCACTGCCTACCACTTCATCATATCCTTCTACTTAAATAAACACGAGGGGAAATATATTTTCACTATGCATTGGGAACTGAGCCCATTATGATTGAACCTTAACGGATAAGATACATGTTCATGGGCTTTTTAATGCTCTTCTTGCCCCTATATATGCAGGCTCCACGGTATTTCTTTATATCATTCCTTGGCTCTTAAGTTTCTTTTCCTGAGTGTTTGTTTAGGCAATGAATGTATGTCTTACATAGTTTTGCAATTAACATCACCTTGTGTGCTGTTGAAGGTAGAGTTTTTGCCAAAATTCAGTGTCAGAAATGTCTGGCAAAGATGGCGTGAATCGTATCCAGTGAATGGAGCTAAACCTGATGATTGTATTACAGTGTTTACAGGAGTAAGTTTCAGTATACATTTTTACTCCGTGATGATGAATACTTAAGTATTTGCTAGCTGTATTTTCGTTAGTTTATTATAGTCACAAAAAATGCAGTCTTTAATCTTTATTGATCATATCTTCATAAAGAAAAATGAGGATAGGGCTTGGATGCTGACTTTGGCTGATAGAAAAGTTCCTTTTTACTTAATGTCAATATCATTCTTCTTGTGGCAAGCTTCTCGTGAATAAAGTGAAACAAAATCTATGCTCTCTAGGTTCCAACAATGTATACGTGGTTGATACAAAGTTATGAAGCAATGGATGCCGAGCAGAAAGCAACCTCTGCCGCTGCTGCAAAACAATTACGTCTAATGGTTAGTAGCCTGGAACTTCTTTCGGTTGTTTGTCATCGATGTGGATTGCATTAAAACTTGTCAGCAAGGATGTATATGACAATCTGTTACGGTGGGTGTGTCCTTTTATTTTACTTCTTTTTACTGAACAGGGTGATGATTATTTTATGATGCTGTCATTTTCTAATTATTATCCATATTAACAGCCCTTACAGTTATCATGATCAAATTCATTTTTTCGTATTTTTTACAGTCTTGGATTAATAATATGTTACTGCTTCCCTTACATGGAATTTCCTTTTTATTTTATGTAGATGAGCGGCTCCTCTGCACTTCCACGTCCTGTCATGCAACAATGGGAGGCCATCACCGGCCATCGTCTTTTGGAACGATATGGAATGACAGAAGTAAGCTTACTTATCTCAACTGAATGTTATAGCTTAATGATAAATTTGAGTTGAGCCTATTTGATTCCAGTAAATTTTATTAAGATATGTATATGTTTTGATTCTTATTCCAGTTTGTCATGTCCTTGTCAAATCCCTTGAGAGGCGAGAGGAAACCAGGCACTGTTGGAAAGCCATTTCCTGATGTGGAGGTCAGTGAGCATTAAGCCTATCATCAGGAGGCTTTCTTAATTTTTTTTAATCCTCATGAGTGCCTTTTGTGCATTGCTCGACTGCAATGCGCCCTCGTGCTAATGGAGAGATGTTATCGACAAGCTACCCTTATATTGATGTATAGTATCTACGAAGTGCTAAGGAATTCTTATCTATGACCGCACTGCAGGATTTTCTGCAAAGAAATAAAGTACGAGTTCTCTTTTCAGTTATCTCTACTTATGCTATAATATTTCTTTCTGGTAGGCAAGGATTCTTTCAGATGGTGAAAGTGGAAATGCGGGTGAGCAAGGTGAACTTTGCATTAGGTGTCCATCACTGTTCAAGGAATATTGGAGACGTCCTGAGGTAATTTCAAGTAGTCTAAATTTTGATTCCCCAGGAGGTTCCGGTCTATAGATGTATAAACCTGTCAATATTCTATCTTTGTTGTACAAAGGTGTATATCCTTGTTGGTGCAACATGGATGACCGTTCTGATATTATGGCTCTTTGACAGGCTACGAAGGAAGCATTTACGGAAGATGGATTCTTCAAGACTGGTGATGCTGTTAAGGTGGATGAGGACGGATACTATGTCATTCTGGGCCGTAAGAAAATCACAAAACTTAGATTTGGAGCGCTATCTCAATTGGTTTTTTACTCATTTTTAACAGTCTTGTGCTTGACTACTCTAGTAGTCTTTGGTCTTTGAATTCAACAAAGTCTTGAAGCCCTATGGATATCGACATCTCAGCCTGCTTTGAAATTTCTTATCTAATTAAGCGTTCTACTTTTCATCTCTGTATCAAATACAGGTACAAGTGCGGATATTATGAAGGTTGGTGGGTACAAGTTATCTGCATTAGAAATAGAGTCTGTACTTCTAGAGGTGAGAATCTCTCTCTACCAGATTTTTCTCTGCCGATGAAATTGTTGTCTTGATATAATAAGTTTTTTGGATTACATTATCAATGTACGAGAGTAAAATGAAGTCCCTCATTTTTGCAGCACCCTTTAGTACAAGAGTGTTGTGTACTGGGACTACCTGACAAGGATTATGGTGAAATTATTGCTGCAATAATTGTTCAAAAGAGAGAAGAGGGAGAGCTGAAGCCATCCATAAGCTTAGAAGAGCTACGCAGTTGGGCTCAAGACAAACTTGCACCGTACAAGGTTTTACTTTTACCTATCTTTTTTTACTTCTAATTGACAATTACCATATTAATTTTTCTCCGATCCATTATCAATTAAACAATATTCTGATTTCCGGTTTGATTGTTAGAGTTCCCGTCCTTTACAAGAACCACGTTGTACGTTGAAAGAAAAGTTCTCATTCATTGTTGATTCCAAACCCAACTTGATCTTGTATAAAAGAAAACCTATAAAAAAAATAAAAACTAGTAAAGACCTGTATTGCTATGAATTACGAGTATCTTACTGTCAATAATTTCTATCTTTTTCCAGCTGCCAACCCGCCTTTTCCTGTGGGATTCAATACCCAGGAATGCAATGGGGAAGGTAAATCGCGTTTTTTTATTTTTCCTTGATACTGTGTTTGTAGTGAGTTTTGTTTTGTTTATAGTTATTTGTTATTATGAAGGTGAACAAGAAGGAGCTGAAGAAAGCGCTGACAGCTTGACTAAAGATTTAATTGTACATCAAGAGACGAGCGGAGGAAATAAGAGCTTTGCATTTGTATTCTTAAGTATTATAATATCTCTTCAATAGTAATGCTAAGTTATTTTCCATAAGCAGAAGGTAAGTAGGATGTCATTTATTGGACATGTTCTGGCCCCTAAAAATAAGCTCCTAAATAATATTATGATATTTATTGGCCATCAGGTTTAGATCATGAACGTAGCTATATATTAAGCAATTTTTCTTTTAACCCAGTTGCTTAAAACAAATATGTATCAACGTGACTAACCGCTACTGGTACAACTAGTATTAACGCGAGACTCAACCTAAACGTTGATGATAGCCAAAACAAAAATAAATGTTTTACTTTTTCTGCGACATTGATTTTGATTTTTTAGAGTACACTTGCGACATATGATGGGACATTATATTCTGGTAAGTAAGCGAGAGTCATTTTTTTAGGAAGAGTAAGCAAGAGTTTTAAGTTTTGACATTGTTTCTAATAATTTAAATAAGAATGGACCAAACTACCACTTTTTATTTTTTATTTTCTTAAAATTCAACCAAACATATTTTTTTTCCAAAATACAAGTAAATTTCGTGTGAAAAGACAAAATACCTTTTAAAAAAATAAAACTAACATAAATGCCCTACACTATATTACCGGCCAAAATAATTTAAAAAAATTAATTTTTTTTTATTTTTAAAGTTTAATTTTTTCAAAAAATAAATAAATAATAACCGATTAATATGGATATGGAATGAGATGTAAAAAAATTGTTTTAGGGGTATTTTAGACTTTTATACAAGTATTTTGGAAAAAAATTAATTTTAGTGCATTTTTGGAAAATCAATTACAAATGGTGGTACTTTAGTTAATTTCTCTAATTTAAATGAATAGTTAATGAGCCCGCCAAATTAATAAAATTTATTTAGACAAACTTCATCTGTGGATTTTAAAACTTAAGGACAGATTCATTAGTTCAAAATATTTAAGATTGAATTTCTTTTTATCAAATTTCACATAACAATAGTTTTTCAATTCATTTAACTCTATTTTTCTTTTCTTTCTAAAACAATTTAGTATTAAGCCACCAAAACATCACGAATTTGAAAATAGTCAATGTTTCGTTAATTTTTTGTAACTAACCAAAGCGATATGCGGAATCAAATTTTTTAATTTTTGCTTGTATTTGAATTTTGTTCCAATTTTATTTTCAAATTTTGAATTTAATAGTGACTTCAATCTGTTTTCAATATTTTGAAATTAATATTCAGTTATTATGTGATATAATTATGGGTTGTATAATAAGTAGTTGGATTTAATTTGAGAGTTGACTGTGTTTGTTAATGAGTTAAAACATTAGATCCTATTACTTGTATAATATGATATAGTATAGTTTCTGGTAATATCATATATTGTATATATGCTTTTATGCGTTTGATTATATGTTTCGAATCTTAATTTTAATTTTAACGTTCTTATCAATATTCCTTCCTCATAGTCAAGAAAAAAATTCGTGTCTCCGAGACCAATTATTATATTTTTTTTATTTTTGCGATTAACTAAATGATGGATCGCATTTTAACTGAACAACTATAAAAATTAGCTGAAAATATATAAATATTAACTAAAAATTTACAAAAATTAACTGAACGTTTACAAAACTAAATCCAACATTTAACAACAACTTCGACTTCAACATGCATTTCAAATGAAAAATCCTAATCTCACCATCAGATAGATTATTACTTGGAGAAAGGGGAAAAACAAATATTTGAAGAGAAATGGTGGTTTAAAAATCAATGAAAATTAAATATATAATAATTTTCCTCGTCACCCAAATTCACGGGATTTCTTTGTTTTTCCATCAAGGAATAAGCTGATCTTCGACGATGATGCTTCGAATTGAACAGTTTGCATCGCCGCATGGCTTTTTCATCCTGGAACGATTTTAAGGCCTTTTTTTAGCAGTTTTGGCCAACGATTTTAAGGCCTTTTTTAGCTTTTTCATCGCCGTATGCTGAGTTTATCAATAAAGTAACCGCGTTTTCTTTTCCTAGAAACAAATGTTTATCATGACTCATCACTACTGGACTTTTTTTCACTAAAAATAACCATTATTCTGTCAAGTTTATTGATTATTTTTGGTACAGTGTTGTAAACTGTAATAAGATTCTAAGGTCTTTTAAAGACATTTAGACATCACTTTTTGTTGCCACGTGAGTGTTAGTGTTAAACTGAAAGACTCATCAACACTTTCGAGTAAAAAAAGATAACCTCATAAAATCTTCCTCTTGTGAGGCGATAACTGTAAGTTTAGTCGATCCTATATAAGTAATCATTAATTTGCGATTGGTTGAGGAGGTTGATAAATGAGCGCATTTATCTTCTCATTCATACACCTCCTTTTTAGATATCTTTTTTCTTCCTTCTTGAATTACTTCAAATATTATTTTGGACCGACCCGTCACAGTCCGTAGCATCTTTATGCCTCAATTTTGCTTACAACTCTACCCCCTCAGACATGCGAAACCAGACTCGCCATACATTTGTTCCCTACACAAACCTTATATTCACTTGGCGGATTCCCCTAGGCATTTATTTAATTACTCACTCAAATATACTTAAATTCTGCGCGATTAAAAAATCAAATAAAATTAGAAAAATTGTTCTATATAACCAATTTATATAAGACTTACCGTTTTAAGATCATATTTGTTTTCCATTTGCTTCACATATAAAAATAAAACCTACAAGTATGTGGCACTCTACCGTATTTATATCTATACCAAACTTTCAAAGTAGCAACTGTTTTTTTTCTGTTAATCCCTCTCTCTCTCCTTCCTTTCTATTCGTCGTCACATTCCTAATAATGAAGATGATGACCAACTTTTTCTTTCTTTGGTTCTCAACAACCCTGCTTCTCATACTGACCTCACAAGCAAGCATAGGCGGGTACTCGACGGTAAGCCAATTCTTGGCCCCACACAACGCGGCTCGGTCTCAGCTCGGCCTCCCTCCGCTGAGGTGGAGCAACACGCTGGCCAATTACGCGAGCTGGTGGGCGAACCAGCGACGTGGCGACTGCTCATTGGTCCACTCGGGAGGCGACTACGGGGAGAACCTCTTCTGGGGGAGCGGGGGGGATTGGACAGCTGGCGACGCGGTGGCCTCGTGGGGCGGGGAGAGGAGCTACTACGACTACTACTCGAACTCGTGTGTCTACAATCAAGACTGCCTTCACTACACTCAGATGGTTTGGAGGAGCAGCACCAGCCTCGGCTGCGCTAAGATCACCTGCTACAACGGCGACACTTTCATTTCCTGCAACTATTACCCTCACGGCAACGTCATCGGCCAGAGACCCTTCTGATGACACCGTTCCGACACAAAGTTGCTCCATTCATTTTCAAATGTTGTGGCCCCCATACTCTAGATCTGAGGTTAAGAGCCCCATGATTTGTATGTGAGGCTATTATATATATATATATATATATATATATATATATATATATATATATATATATATATTCACTGCCGTGTAGTAAAAATAAATATTTTATTTCCCCGGTAATATTTTTTTATCTGCTTCCGAATTACAGAACACAAATTCACCTTCTGTTTTTGCTCAACACGTGTTACCAAACAAGAAAATAGTAAATCTAAGGATGAAATAGAGCCTATCTCTGTTGCTGTTTTACTTGATCACCTTCCGACGGTGATGAGGTCGCTGACGGGGAGCTCGGAGACGCTAAAAGGAGAAGGAAACATGGGGTCGTTGATGGGCCCGCGAGGAGCGGTGTTGTCTTCTTCGGTGTTGACACCACTCACGTTTTTGTATCCCAATTCCGTTAAATAGCTAGGCTTGGAAATGTTGGCGTCTATCTCGGAGTCCCCAGACAGCATGGCCACAACGCGCGACATCGTGGGCCGCAGCGCCGACGAGGCCTGGGTGCATAGCAGCGCCACTCGCATCAGCCTCGTCGCTTCACGTTCGTCAAACTCGCTCAATCTCGCGTCCACAAGCCCTAAACTCCTCTCGTTTTCGTGTAACGACCACGCCTGAACACCGGGAACACCATCGCTGTTTATGACGGACTAAACCTTTTAAGTATTCAAATCCTCTTACCCACTCTATGAGATACATCGTTTCACCATCCGGGGTGTTGTAGATATTGGGTTTACCACTCACAACCTCTAAAGCAACAACGCCAAATCCGAACACATCCGCCTTTTCTGTTAGTCGACCACGAAGTGCGTACTCTGGAGCCAGATAACCTCTGCCACAAGGGGAAAATAATCTCCATAAGTATAGTACTTCTTTGAAACTAGTTAACCTAAGAAGCACATATCATTTAAGTTCAGCAGCTAAATTTCTTGCGAAGTTAACATTTAGAATAACGAATTTCATGGTAGATTATTGGTAAGTTGTTTAAAAAAACTTACATTGTCCCTGCAACTCTTGTGCTCATGTGGGTTTTACTCTCATCATAGAGCTTTGCCAATCCGAAGTCTGATATTTTAGGATTGAGAGCATCATCAAGCAAGATATTACTGGCTTTGACATCACGATGGATGATTCTAGGCCTCGATTCTTCATGAAGATAAGCAAGTCCTCTGGCTGTTCCCAAGCATATGTTGAACCGAGTACGCCAGTCCAGTTGTAAGTTACTATTCCCTACAAGATTTACATTCAATGGTTATTTCATTTGGAAACTAATGCTAGCCGGGTATCACATCGTATGTAAACCACAAATAGTCAACACAGGAAAAGAATCGGGTAGTCTAATCTACCCATACGATATGATTTAAACCAGAAAAAGTGATTGACCAATGTGGACATACCAAAGAGCGCCTGGTCAAGGCTTCTGTTCTCAAGATATTCATAAACCAGGATACGGTTGTTCCCTTCAATACAGCACCCATGCAATTTCACAAGATTGCGATGTTGCACCACAGATATCGTGGCTATCTCTGCAATGAACTGACGCTTCATATGGCTAGAGGCTACTGAAATTTGCTTCACAGCAACAAGCCTCCCACCCGAAAGTGTGCCCTAAAAATGCCAGGCCTATCAGTGCCATAATCTACTACTCCAAAGCTTTGTAAATTTCAAAACATGCAAGTCTAAACTCAAATATTACCTTGTAAACAAGACCATAGCCTCCTTCTCCAAGCTTGTTGGCGGAACTAAAGTTATTTGTTCCGGCTCTTAATTCCGAATAACTAAATGTATTTGGACGATGAGCCAGTCCACGAAAGTCTGTAGATTCGATCCATGCCAAGTGTATGTTCAAGTTAGTATATCGTTAGAACTGTTCTAGTTAGCATATCACTAGAACTGACCACAATAATATTTGTGTACATATAATTTCCTAGAATTGCATGGTTATATGAATTCCAACATTTTCCTTCATTAATACAAAGAGGTTATAGTTATACATATATATACATACATATATCCTGAAAAATCCATCCAGCTTAAAAGAAAAATAAGAAAAGATTAAATTAAAACTCTCTTGATAAATTTGCTACAAGGGAAAAACACAAATATGGATCCCACGAAAAGTAGAGGATTAGGACTGACCATCTCCAAACGTTTACTTGCAGAATCTATTTTTGTCATACACGAGAAACTAAAGTAATATTTCACAGATCATCTAAATTAAGTTTATTTTCAACGCCCGTAAACTAGCACAGGGCTTTAGTTTGATTTAGAGTGTAAATCATGGTCTCGCATTAACACTAAACTCCAGTGATGCAGAGTTTCTAAAAAAGCTAAGAACATCACTCCTGGTACTGAAAGATTACCTTCGTCATCGTCATTCGATTTTCGGCGGAAATAAAATATAGCGAAAATGGAGGCAAGCACAACCGCTGCTGCAGCAACTGAACTGCCGATGATTACACCAGTCTTGCTGTCCCCCCCAGAAGCCCCAGCAATACGAGGAGTGAAATCTGAGGAAAAGAACACAAACGATACAGCTTCCATAAATAGCAACACTAATCCCACATTCAACCATCTGAAGAAATTCAAGTTACCTGAAGCAACATGGACGGCTGCGATCAGAGGTCCATAAGAGCCTTCTTCAGGTATGCAACACGTCCCTTTCCCAACCCAGAGCAAATGAATTTCGACGTAATTCTCCGTCACTGTGACATTATATTTCTTAGATATTGCTCTCTCAACTCCGCCGGTTTCCTTTACTATGTTAAAGTCTTTCTCTTTAAGAGCTCCCTAGATAGAAACAAGACAGATCACCAATCTTGACTCAAAATAAGTCTTAAGTTATATTTTAGGGCTTCCCTTTAAAGTTGTGTAGCAACCTGAACGTAGATGTTGAAAAAGCGCGTTGCCAGACCTGCCCAGACACTTGAGTTTCGATCTGGGAATGAAATTTCGGCGAAATGCAGGGTCACGGTGTAAAGCCCGTTTTCGAGACCAAGGCCATAATATCTTAGCGATCCTGGGGACATCCGAGCAGTATGGAAAAGATCTGGGTTCTCCTCAGAACTGGATACTCGGGCTTCGGTGCCTTCTAGATCTAGCTTGCCTGTCTTGTCCGCATACATACCCACCTTGCTAACTGCCCATTTCTCGTTATGCACGTAAAACTTGGCTGGCCCAAGAGCCATGCTTTCACTTTCATACACTATACCATTTTTCCCTTTCATCTCTGGTCCACCACACTTAATTGCAAAGTTGGCATCTGCGAGTTGAGTAATATAAATTGAACAGTTACGAAATAAAAATATAAACCTGAATTATAAGAATCGTGTCTTCATTTCCTGAAGTTTTAAACCTCAAACACTAAACCGGAAGTTATAAATGCTTAGGCATCGTTTAATTTGTCAAGTTTTGCATTTCAAAACATTAACAAAAGCAGAACTCATAAGTCCTAAATCCTGTACTACCTAAAGTAAAGACTAAAAACTCGACATAACTAACTATATTATGACGTACTATATTAACTATAAAAAAAGAAGCTATCATAATAAGTACAATACAGTAATCAAACGAAAGTAATTTACGAAGAGGAGGGTCTCTACTGCATGGAAAGTTCCTCTGAAGACAATCTAGACCTGGAATACGTCTGCATGCAAAAAAGATGAGTTTGGTGTTTATCCAGATAAACAAATTCATCGAAGCAGATAAAAAAGATCATCCTCATTCAAATCCTTTTAACACTTTTCTTGCCATACTCACGATCTGTTTGAGCTGTCGAAAGAGTAATTATTGGACACTAGGTTCCTGCAGAAATTTTATTTTAACGATCACATACTTGAACATGCAAATTATATGATATTGATGAATCAAATTTCGTAGGGATATGCAGTATTAGAGAGAGATTTACAGTTGTGATATTGAAGTTACCCATGGGGGTAGACGTCCTGACAGATAGTTATAAGATGCGTCTCTGCACCAATTAAAACATAAACAAGAGCACTCAGGCATATCTATTTATCCAAAAGAATAATCCTAGAGTTGATATTCAAAAACTTAATTCATTGCAACTGCATAAATGATAGATCTCTCATAGTATGTGCAGCAAATTTCGTGAGCAGGTCATATTTGATATTTTTTTCTTTTAACAATTGTCATATTCGACGAGCCGTTAATGAAAACTCTTATACTTTTGTAAATTCGGCTTTGGCTTTATGTCTAGTTTATTTTTCAAGGCTTTGTATATCAGGAAGTATCAATACCATAAAAACAAGTTTATGGAATTTCATTACAAAAATCCAGCTGGTTTTAGATGCAGGTATAGTATTTTATTGAACTGGTTTTCATTTCTTTGTTACTGACTGCAATAACTTACATATACTCCAGTGTATCACTCCATACGAAAGGCAGGCTTCCAGACAGGCTATTGTTTCCAAGAAATCTGATCAATATAATAACAAAAGGCACCAAATTATAAAAACCAGCAAAGTCAAGCAAGATCATCAACAAATTAAGTTTATAAGAATGATAAAAAAGAGAATAGTGAATTACAAGGATGTGAGATTATTCATAGTGAATAAGGAACTTGGTATATCGCCAGTTAAGCTATTGAAACTCAAATCCCTGAGGAAAAAAACAAAAGAAAAAAAGGAATTATGAATTGGATGAATCTTCTCTTTTCCTGGCAACTTAACTTTATAATCAAGTCTACTAGGTTTAGAACATACAGTGTTTTTAGACCCTGGATGTTTATGATTCGGGGTGGTATTTCACCAGTTATTAATGCATTTCTTAGGACTCTGTTGAAGAAAAATAATTCAAAAAAAAAAAAATAGTTAGAGCACAAAAATAAGGCATAAACATGAGGGAAACCGTTTTTCCATCTTACAACTCAGTCAAGTTCTTCATATTCGTGATGAAAGCAAGAGATGAGCTTCCACTGTATATGTCACTGATTCGCCTACATAGTAATGCAACGTTACATCCGTTTTGTCCCATGATAGAAAAGAGAAGGGGGTGGATCTTTAATGTCTTTACCATCAGTACTCACAAGGTTTCCAGTGAAGTTAACTTGGAAAAACTGGATGGTATAGGGCCTTGGAGGGAATTACCTTGAAATCTCCTACAAATTAGTTTTACAACATAAGACGCTCAAATAAAACGGCTAAGATTTTTACAATGAAACCGTAAAATCTAAAATTCTCTTACAAAGAAGTTAGACTCGTCCAATTTCCAATGAAGTCGGGTATTTTCCCGGACAGAGGGGTGTCTGATGCCCACCTGATATTTAATATCACAATTTACTTTTATCAAGCCAATCCTAGAGACAGGGATAGACATCTCATTACATACATAAAAAAACCTTACTTACATGACTATCATATTTTGAAGATTAGAAAATGTCGAGGGAATTTCACCACCGACTCCAGAACTGTCCAAGTAACTGTGAACACAAAGTAGTGTTATACCAATTTCATTATAATAATTTCCTTAGAGATGTTTGATATCGGTCTAAAGGGTGACTACTAGAATCCCCAAGCGACTATCATATTGTAATACAGAAACTGTATATAAATACAGTCAAACCCTTTGATTCCACCTGATAAATTGACGTTCACATGTATGTTGAAGATCAGGTAAAATTTATATTTGAGGGCCATGAATAAGTACTAAAGAAGCTTACATTTGCTCAAGCTTGATTAAATTGCCAAGTTCTGGAGGGAGTGATCCAGAGAAATTATTTGATCCAATTGAGCTGCAAGGCACATCGGTTAAATGTATAAATCAGTTAGGATTATTATACCCCTGGAGTTCTCAATTTGTATAATAATGTAATAAAATTAGTATTAATACAAATTTACTATGATATATAACGGTTACACGCTAGGCTTCGATCAACTGCTGAGGGCAAACAGAAAATAATAAACTCGAGTTTCCTCCTTCAAGAGAACAGTAAGCGGACATAAAAATAGAATTGATGATGAGCTATCCCTAAAAATCTAACAGAATTCTCAAAATTATATTCACGCCTAAATAGTGCTCATACCAAGCTCAACTATAGCATCATCTTATTGCTTCTGAATCACGAACGTCAAACCCCCTAATACTTCATAAACACATAATCGAATTTGACTAATAGTTCATAAACACAAAGTTACATAAAATATAAAGTGGTTTTGTATCTTACAGCATGAAAAGGCCTTTAAGCTTTCCAATCTCCTTAGGAATTGATCCATGAAATGTATTGTGAGAGACCGACCTGATAAATCAGAGAATACATATCAAACTGATTCTATGTGTTTTACAGATGTGTTTCTACACAAACGTGTACCTTAATATTTCATTGAGCTTAAACAATATTCCGGGCATTGGCGCAAAAAAGTATTACACACACACGCACATATATATATATATATATTAATGAAAATGGTGTTACATTTTTTTGTTAATTTTCAACTTCAAACATTTCTAAAGTAGAAACAAGTGTTCTTCGCTCCCAACTAGGCTCATACATGTATTCCTCTTAGCTCCCAACTAGGCTCATATCATACATGTATTTTTTCATGAAACGGATAAGATTAGTTGAGAAGCTTTAAAGTAGAATCCAAAGACAACTACCCGACATATTGAAATATATTTTAAACAGGAAGAAAAATTACAGGCTCTCGAGAAATGCATATTATTTTAGTTTTTTCAGCACCTATTTCTTACAACGAATAATATATACTAATAAATGTACATGTTTCTCTTAATACAAATATAAAAATAAAAAATAAAGAAATTTCTTATTTTCTTCGATTTCTTTTATGCTTACAGGATCGCCAAGTCAGACAAGTTTCCCATGAATGCAGGCAAAGGGCCGGTGAAGTAGTTCTTGTCTATCTTGCTGCAATCATTCAAGTTACTTCTGACATGAGCTCCATGTATCAGCGATTGATATAAAAAATGCTATAATAATCTAAATAAACAAGAGTAAATGAGACAAGTCATTACAAAACTTGTAAATGTTTAAGAGCTGTGATTTCTTCTGGAATAACTCCCTGCTTGTCCAAAGCTTGCACTCTCCTGAGACAATGAGTGATGCATTATACTATCGAAAAATAGAATGAACAATGCAAGAAGAAAACACCAAGAAATGCTGAGTTTGGAGATTAATAAATGAATAACAAAAATGGTTCGTAAAATGATCTTCAGAAGAAGCAGAAGAGAAACCATACAGGTGGGTGATGTGGCAAGTCCTGTTACTATCATAGGAACAATCACATTTGATCCCGGGATTATTATCTTCGCTTTCGAATGGTGTCTCGTCTGTAGCAGATCCACTACACGGTTCCCCACTTATGTTCCATGACGGCGCGGCTTCCACATCCCATACTTTAAATATTGAATTTAGGGCTCTCACTGTTTTTCTCAATCATTATAATCAAAGATGGAAGAAAAAGAAATTTAACTAAATATTGAATTGAGGCTAACGTTGAAAAAGTGTTACAACTGATCTTGAGACAAGAGAAAATATATGATGTCTTTTGCTGCTTTTATTTGTACGGTTAAGGTTAATCATAGCAGCATAAGAAATCCGACGGTAACTATGCGTCGTATATGCACCAATTTCATTTTAGTTCTCTATTTAAGGAACCAAGAATAAGAACGCAAGAGCTACAATTCAACATTGCCAGATATGCTATACAAGTACTTAACGTTAGTTAAGTCATCCAAACACACACAATTAATTGGACTCAGATTTAATTGGCATTACAAACCAGCTCAGCAATGCTACTTAAACAACAAAAAAAGATGATCATAAAAATTATATAAAAAAGTGAAACTCAAGAATTAAACCGTGTTCAACTATAATTTAACTATGCAGAACATGAATATTGAATAAACATTACTTTCAAATCTTTCATGCAAAGGCATTGAATAAGGGAAAACCCAGACTTGAAACATATAAATGAAACCAAAAACCCCCCGAGATTGTTACAAGTTAGAACCAAAACCACTGAATCATACAGTTTTAAATAAACCAAGTGAAATCAAATTACCTTCAGAAGGATTGGTTTTGGTGTTTTGGGCAACAGAATTTTGAATTGATGAAGGCGAAGCGATGATGAGTGTGATGAAGAAGCAGAAGTGAGAAAGATGAGAAGAAGTTGAGGTTTGTTTCACCATATCTAGTTTTCTTATCACAGTAGACTTCACATCCAACGAAATCGGGGAAGAAAACTGAACGAGCGATGTGGACTTTTGGGAAACTTTTGTTTCCGTTTGTCTGTATTAGCGAGTTGTACTTTTCGAACTTATACATAGTTTACTTATGTTTCAATTATTATTTTTGGGTTAATGTATTTTAATAGTATTTCAGTTTATAAATGAGAAATTCCTTGGAGTTAATAATCATCGAAATATCAAAATTAAACTTCTTATATATACTTCTATCTTAAATTAGATTTTTGACTCATTTTCAGACAAATATACTCTTCAAATGCCTTTAGAAAAACAAAAATTGCTCTAAATAACCAAATGAAACACTAATATTGCTATTTGGCCATTCTTTTTTGTTTGTTTAGTAAATAGCCATTTATTGTGATGTGGCTGCTATTAATTGGTGTTAATAAGTTATATTTTTAGTTAATTAACACTTATTTATTTTGATTAATGGCTATTAACCAATTTTTTCAAAATGTTTGGCTATATAGCAATTTATATGTTTCAAAGTGCTATATTGCTAAATATCCCAAAATCTCATTTCTTTACTTCATCGGATTTTATCACCAAAAAAAAATTCATCGGGTCCTATCGGGTATCATTAGATTTTATCGCGTAAATAAATAAAAAAAATTATTTAATTTTTATCGGATTTCATCTTATTTGATCGGATTTTATCTTATTTCATTAATAAAAATAATTGATCGGATTCTATCTGATTTCATCAATGAAAAAAATAAGTTTAAAGAGAAGGGTATTTTTGTCCGAAAATGGGTCAAAAGTCTAATTTTAGATAGAGGTATACATAGGAGGTCTAATTTTGATATTTTAATGGTTAATAAGCCCATTTAATGAAATTTCTCTTATAAATTGTACAAGCGGAATACGCGCAAAATTTCACGTTTTTTTATGACTAACGGGTTTAATTTTTTCTAAAAGTTAAAAAAAATTGTATTTGATAAAATTAATTTTAAAAAAATTTCAAAAATATTTTTGAAAAATAAATTAAATTCTAAATTTTTTAAAAGTCAAAATCGTAATTTTTGAATTTTATTTTTGGGCTGCATATTATATTTATTATTTTATTATCATGGTCAATTTAATTAATCAACCTAATAATGAAATTAAACGTTCAAGTTTTCATTACACGTTCAAACAATTTAATAAGTTTCCTATAAATTTGTTGACAACAAATTCTATTTAATAGCAAATTTTTCAATAAATTAGATATCAATACGAAAAGCGTAGAATTTATACGAGTTGTTTGGATAATTTAGGAGATAAGATTGCTGCAACTTTAATATATTCGACAAATTAATAGTTCATATATTTGTAAATAAAATAAATTATATTTAAATGTGAAATTTCATTTTATTAGTCTAGTTGGTCGAAATTTAAATACTATATCAGTATTAATATGTACATATAAATTAAACACCAAAATAATAATAATTACCCTAATAATTATTTAAATATTTATTTCCAAAGTTATTTTAGTCTTTTTATATTTTTGTTTGTTTTGTCCAACGCTAAATCAATTTTTACTTTTACAAAAACCTAAATTAAAACAGTTTAACAAACACTAAATAAATTTTATAAAATGCAATATTTTATAAAATTAATTTTTAAAAACACTTTTTTAAAAAAAGTAAAGTGTTATCAAACGGAACCAATAAATTATCCCACATAACTTCTATAATTTCTTGTTTCTTTTCATAAGAAAATAATATATAGCCTAAACATTGTTAAATTATAATATTAAACTTAAGAATTGCATGTATATATTAAGAAAAATGTAAACAAATAATCAATAAATTGCTTAAACAAAAATATTGAAATGGCATATGTTGTCGCTCGTTTTCCGACAACGATTTAGGAACTCTGAACGGTTCGATCCAAGGCCAGACCAAGTGACCGCGTTCGGGTTCTAGCGTGTCGGACTTGGTATCGCAAGTCGTCCCTTAGCTGTCTGTGGGGTTCACTCCGTATGGGTAGCTGAAATGTAAAGAGGTCACGTGAACTACAAAGGGGAAACAGAGGGGGTGCCTCTGTTTATCTCTCCGACGCTCAACATTAGTGGGATTGAGGTAAATAAAGAGGTTAGGAGTTTAGAGGGCTAAGGTTTGAGAGAAACGAGTGAAGTACGAGTTTAGCAGCGTTTCAGTACTCAAATTTGGATTACCGTTCTTGGGATCCGTGCCCCGTATTTATAAGAGGCGAGTGAGGAGCAAGGGAGAGCCTTCCGCCAGCCGAAAAGATTTGGGGCGGCCTTTGGCCGAGAAGATCACTTCACTCGGCCCTTGGCCAAGTGATATATCGCGCGTCGGCCCATGGCCGGGTCAAGGAAACCCCAAACTGACCCTTGGCCGAGAGGAAAACTTCACTCGGCCTTTGGCCGAGTGAAACGTCATGGGCCGGCCCTTGGCCGGGTCAAGGGAGGGCCAAAGCCGGCCCTTGGCCGGGCCAAGGGAGGGCCTCTGGGCCGACCTTCGGCTGAAAAAGGAATCTTACTCGGCCCCTGGCCGAGTGGAAGAGTTTTGGGCGCCGGCTTAGGGCAAAGCTAAACTCTCTCGGAGCCTCCGTCGAGCCGTCGCGTCTTTTATGCCCCCAACAGCATAGTAAGCTTAAGATATATAAACAAGCATGTCATGCATAATACGTATGTATATGTATTCGATTATATATTAATTACTCCAACTATCACCATTTCTAATTCGTTATCTTAAAATTTATTAAAATTATTTTTTTTCCTCAAAATATCAGTACAAATGATCAAATACCCCTAAAATAATTATTTTACATTTTATTTCATATACATATTAACCGGTAACTACCTATTTTTTAAAAAAAATTAAATTAAAAAAAATTAAAAACTGTTCCACCAATGAAATTTTTAATTTTTTTAATTTTTTTACTTATTTTGTCAGGTAGTGTAGTGTCGGACATTTGTGTTAGTTTTATTTTTTAAAGGGTATCTTGTATTTTCAAGTGAAAATTACTTGTACTTTGGGAAGAAATTAGGTTTTGATGAATTATGGGAAAATCAATATAATATAGTATTAGTTTGAGCTACTTAGCTATCTGTGTTACCAACGTATATCTTTTTCATTTTTTTTTTGAGAAAATGTGGCCAGCACCACGAATCATAGAATGCTATCACATATGGCAGAGGAATATTGTGGTTATAAGATACATGAAATCAAAGAAACCACGTACGAATAAACAACTCAAAAATAGATTGAGCCTCTAGCCCCAAACGAGATCGTAACTCTCGACCATCGGCTTGGATGGTCTCCTCCGAGAAAAGAAGAACAAGTCTCATCCAAGTCAAACTCGAGTCGTGAATAACCATAAAACGAATTAGGTTATGGAATGCGACATTACAAAGACACAAAATATTAACAATAAAAAAACTCGGATAAATGTCTCACATCTCTGAAGATGCAAAGAAGAAGCGTCTCGAGCTCTGTCATCAGTGTCAGTCTCTCTATCACTGCCTTGACCACTCTTACGGAATCGGGTTGGATCTCCATTCTCATTACACCTAAGCTAAGTGCTAGCTCATGTCATGTAGGATCGCATACGTCTCCGCATGCTGGGGGAAAAACCCCTTAGCAAGGAAAAACTTATGTGTGGTGATCACATGTCCGGTGTGGTCTCTCGCACTGCAACTCATACCGAATCCTCCCTGGTCACGAGTCAGCACCGCGCCAACGTTAATTGAGATGAATCCCTCTCTCGGCGGAGTCCATCTAGGCGTCTGAATAACTCGATCTCTCGACAGCTGCTTGACTGGGGAAGTATTTGAACAACGCGGACGAGGTGAGTAGGATGTGTAGATGATTGTGCTTCGTAGTGATAAAGTTGCTGTTAATAAACTTGATATGGATCTTGATATCCATATTGTGTTTGTGAATAATAATGTGATTGATCGGGGCAAGTTGAGCCAACTCGTTAGTTCTTATTGTGTGTACGGGAAGTTTTGTGGTTGGTTATTTGCTATAGGAGCAGGAGTGGGTATCGAGCATTCGGTGTTCTCAAAATTTGGGATTTGAGATACGTTTAACTAATTTTGTGGGTGTTAGTTAGTGGGAGATAAATTTGGTTGATAAACTTCTTCTCCACTGGGAGACAATGTGAGAGTTCAAGCACATTCCAGAGAATTTTTTCGGTGAGATAATTTCCGAGAAATAATGAAAACTTATAAAATTTGTATAGAACTTGTATATAGATTTTATAAACTTTAGAGAAATTGTAGAGAGAATTTGTAGAAATTGTAGTGAGATTTTCAGATGAGGTGTGGAATTTATAATGAACTTAGTTGTATTTATAGAAGAATTTTTAGATTGGTGTTATAGAAAATTAACGAACAATTTTTTTCACTCATTCAATTAAAAAACGATAATTTTTTGGACGTCCAAAATTGCGCCAAATCATCCATATATCTTCTCCCCCTCCAACAATTACGTGCTGACCCATAATTTTCGTGTTTTGTGTGTCACCCGTCCTTCTGGTGTTCCTCAGCCAAGCCATGGTGATTCATTATACTATCTTATGACATCGTAGTTCAAAAATAAGTACAAAAAATTATCAGTAATTTGGATATCATTATACACTATCATATATCATCATAATTGTATAAATTTATAGTGCATTATCATATTTCTCCAATTTTAATAACTCTAGTTTTACCGAATGCAATCCAAATCACCTATAAAAAAATTACATAATAAACTCATAATGTTTTCAGCATTTTATGAAAACGAGTTCAAATACACGTGAGAACATCAAATTCACTTCAACCAAGTAAAATAATATTCATAAGTGAAAAAGCAAATTGAATGAGAGAAAAAGGATATTGATGATTAAATTTAATTTGAAAGATATTTTTATTCATCTTTAGAATAAAAATTTAATTTTAAATCTTTTTAAACAACCGAGCTTAATCATCATATTTTATTTATATTATAACTTCTCTCTCTTTGATAGGTTTTGAAATATTTGGTCTTTAGATTATACTATTTCTTTTTACTCCAAGTGACCCATTTTAATAAGAAACATAGTCCTTTCTGATTCTTGGTGTAATACTAATTCAACAACATTCATGTATTGTTTAACAGTTTACCAATGGAAGTTGAATCGGTAGATAAAATGTAGTGATTTTTTTTCATCAAGATTATTGGAGAATATAAAATTATCCCTAAATTATAAAAAGTAATATACTTACACGATCGCGATTTATCAACTTACACGATATTTTCAAAGAAAAATATGAGAAATTTTATTTTTAGACTTGAAACATTGCGAAATGTTATCCTTAGATTATATAGTTAAAAACATTTAAAATTAAACTATTTACCATGAATTTCAGCCAACCAAATTCACAAGATTGAGAGAAAATGATTAAAAAATACTAATTTTTTTGAAGAGAATAAAATTTAAAGAAGGAGAGTAGTTGCGTGTATATAACGTCAAATAACACTATAAAGGATCACTCGATTTTACAACTTCAAAAAATAAATTGTGCTTCATGCGTTACAATTAATCCTAGGTGAATTGAAAGTCACATAAATTATCCAGTTAATTTGGATTACGACAAAAAAAATGGAAGATCTCGGATTCATTAAGGCTGCATTTGGTAGGATTGATTTAGGGAGAATTAAATAATAAAAAAAGCTGGGTGGATGAATTTTTCATTTTTCGTGTTTGGTATATAAGGGAGGAGGTAAAATAACAATCTTAGTGATTTGAATCTGTGGGACCCACCAGAAAACAATCATTTCAATATTGGACGGATTGAGAAGGGAGAGAGCAAATTTTTTATATTTAGAATAACAGCCTTATTATTGATGGCAAAATTACAATATTCAACTGACATAAATTCTTTAACTTTTTATAAATAATATTTCTTCCTATACAAATAAAGTTAACTTTCTTTATACATATGATTTTTTATCAGTATTATTTTTTTAAAATTACTTTTATATTCATTTGGCATAAATTCATCCAAAAACTTGTATATATAAGTAAAATTATTTTTCTTTATATTATATATTTTAATTCATATTTATTTATTATTCAAGTAAATTTATTTTTCTTTATAAATATTATTTATTTATTTTTTATTTTTAAAATTATATATATGTGTGTCTTTTATATAGATGCGGTCATTAAAATTTATATTTAATCAAAATACGGGTACAAAAACCAAGCAAATTAAACGTATGGATACTAATACTTTTTCTTATTATACCAATTAATGTTTTGCAAAAGTAATCCACTCGTTTTCTTTCCTTCTTTTTCATCCTTCCAAATCCCTCCATCCATATTTGCTTCATTCCTACCACACATGACCTAAAAGAATCATCAAGTTCATATTTTTCGAGGCGACATCTTGAAAATTCTTTAAGAACGAAATTCTCAAAACGAGCATTAACTCCAAATAACCGTGAATGAAATTTAAACTAAATGAGGCCGAACACCAGAGAAGGATATCATCGAATTAAGTCACGTCATTGTTACTCTATATTACGAATTAAAACCACCTTCTTTTTTATCTTACGAAGAAACAACACTTATTTCCCTTATTTTCTTCATTCTCTTTCTCCTCCCTTGGCCCCAGACTAATTGCCTTACTTTCTTTTCCACTTCTTCTTCTTTCTTCTCTTGCTTCTATCCACTGCTTCCTAGTTTCACTTTTTAAAAAGCACAAAAATAAAAAAAGATGGGATAAGAAGGACTTTCACGAACGCAAGCTTCATGCCGCCTCCTCGAGCCTAGCCACTTGCGTCCAGCTACCCACCTCCACTATGCTACCCATCTGAGACAGACTAGTCTAACGCACGTAACTAACTCGCCTGAGCATAGTCCCTACCACGTGTGACCCAGCTGCCAAGCTCCACCTTTGACGCGCGAAAGACTCTGCTAAGCCACCTTCAATGAGCGCTATTGAGTCAATCGCCTCATCTTCCATGCGAGTACGACGCCCGATCTAGCTGAACGTACGAATGTGACCATCAAACCATACTCGATATTCCTTGGTCGGAGTTCGACATTTTCATAGAGTCTGGTTGGATTTTGGATTTCTCTTTTAGTCTATTTCATGAAATATGGCCTCGGGAATTCGAAATTGTGTGGTTAATTTTGTTCACGTCCTAGTCCTGACTACGTTAAAGAAACTTTTTTTAGGAACTTAAACGAACTACGAGATAATACGGCGTGGATAGCTAGACATGGTTTGGATTTAATTTTACTGTTATTGTTTTTGGTAGTATAGTAAATGGTACATCATTAATGCATAGTTAAGACGTCGCTACGTCAACGACTAGCCACCTTGTAAGACAGTTTGATCAGTCGCATTATTTCGCAGGGCCTCAATGGAGGATTATTAGTGATTGAGCCTAAGTGTATAACTAACCACTTTGTCCAAGAGATCTACTTTGAAAACAGTCCACAGAGGGGAGACCTTGTTTCATCGTATCACTCTCGAAAGTATTTCATAAGTGTTGGAGATCGTGGGTTGTAAATAACAGGTACATCACAACCACTTAGATTTTAGAGTTGGCACATTGTCTCTTATAGGTTCATAAACATGTTTTTGATCGTATAGAGAGATAGAGTGGAGTGGTTCAAAATTGAGCTCTAATGAAATATTTCTATGGAAAACAGTGTTAGTGCAATGCAAAAGGAACATAATCATATATTTTCTAAAAAGGAAAATGTGTGACAAAATATATAACTTTTAAATAGATATTTTTCAGTGGAGTTTAAGATTACACAATTTTATGGAATCTAAAAAATTTTGAATTCAAATTCATAAACGGTAACTCCGATAATATGTTTAGCTAATTCTAATAGGATTTAGAAACTAGAGTTGCATACTTTAATTTTCTTAAAAGAAATACTTAAATCCAAGTTCCGAGCATAAAGTTATGCTTGATTATTATCGAGGAACTTTCTCCGATCAAGAAACGTTGGACAAATTTTGACCAAAAATTTAAGTGCATAGAAATTGATTGTAACGAAATTTTTTATTTAGTTGTTAAACCTTAATAATTTGGTTTATTAACATGTTAATAACATATCACATGATAGAATAACAACAAACATAAAACAAACGAATAACTAAATAAATATAGCAAGACAATAGTACTGCTTTATGAATTTTTTCTAAATTCTCAAACTTATCATTTAAACCACTTAGAACTCATTCTAACATGTTTTAATATCATTCATATCATGTGAAAGTCAACATGCAATTTAATTTAAAGACCCGAGCAATAAATTAAAGTTAATTAGAACAAAAATTCTACTAGACTATTTACCCGCGTAAATTTATGAAATCATTTTTTTATGTTCATAGTTTTAAATTCACGTTCATGCTTAACCATAAGTTTGATCATATTTGTTGAAAATTGTTCTTGGGATTTAGAATAATTTAACCATTCCAAAAATTATATGTAAACAATTTACAACCTAGACAAAATGCATGAACCTGTAATCTAGACTAAACTAGGGCTAAGTAGTAATATAGCAGTTTGAAACATAATAATTGGCCAACATTTTAAAAAAAATTGGTTAATACTAATTAACCAAAATAAACTGGTTATATTGATAAGTCTACCCCTATTTAAAACCGACATAATCAAATAAATAAAAAAGAAATTAACCCAACTAACCGACATAAGTAAATAAATAAATAAAAAATTAACCCAACTAACTGCAGTTACAACTTCCAATCAGGCGGGATTTTAAAAAATATTTATTTCATAAAATGTTAGAACACCACTCCACCTCTCAATTGAAAACACCATTTCTTTTACTAAAAAGCTCTCCACTTTTCGATAATCTCAAACCCCAAATCGCCATTTATAAATCATCAACCGGCGATTGAAGGCTGTAATTGGTAGATTCGAATCGGAAAAAGGTACGAGGGTCGTTAATTTACTACATTACTCAAAAAAATAAACATGCAATGAATTCCGTTTAGGGTTTGGATTTCAATCACAGTTTCAAATGAATACTCAAGAACATATGTATTAAAAATTAATAGAATTAATAATTTATTTTGTTATTTTCTTCTTGTTTACCTAAACGAGACTCGAGCATTTAGGAAACAAAAGATTTGGAAGTTAGTTAACTTTACAAACTCTCGAAAGATTGAACAGGCAATTTATAAGTTGAGGTTTTTTTAAATTAGTCGGAAGATATGGTAACAAAATTACAAATACCGGTTTGAATGAATACAGAACATTGTTGTCGTTTAAAATAAATCAAAATAAATAACATAATATAATGGTTTGTTGAATAAGATTTAAAATGGGTAAAATCTAGAGCTCGTAAAATAATAAAAATGTTTGTAAAAGATGCAACACCCCGAAATGGTACATGCAACTAGAAAAAATTAATGTATCGTCGAAAACAAGTAAAGACCATGTTTATAATTGTAAAAACACAATTTCTATACTCTGAAGGTTTGGTTCTTACATCCTCTGTTCATATTGATTTACAGGCACATTACTGAGAGATTTCAAAAGAGGCTCAAAGTTAATCCGTGGCTGAACACGTTGTGAAGGTAATGTTATTAGATTAAAATTTTGATGTGGTTAGATAATCCGATAAGAGTTGATAATATATATAAAAATAAAAAATTTGCTCTATATCCACTTCAAACATTATCAATTTGGATATACTCAACGTTTTGTAAACAAGTCGTAAATACCCAATATTTTGTAAACAAGTTGTAAATAGCCAGAGAAATTCGTTTACATCTGTTTACATTTAATTTATTTTTAATTTATTTTTATTTTTAATAATTTTTTGGGTATTTTCGTCTGGCTATTTACGACTTGTTTATAAAACGTTGGGTATTTACGATTTGTTTACAAAACGCTGAGTATATCCAAATTGACTATAATTTAATTGGGTATATACGAAAATTACCTATTAAAATTTAACTAAAATAAATCTACTACAAGGGATTTTAGACAATAGCGAATGGTATAGTTGTGGTATTTATTTTTGGTAACTACAATGACATTATGTAATGGCATTATCGTCACAAGGTCAAACTTTTTCTGCTAGTATTATTTCCGTTAATCTCTTAATGATCCATTATGTAATGGTTTGTATTAAACGGATTGTAATTTATAACAATTTCAATTTTAGTAAACTAATCAGTTGGTAGTATCTAATAATATTAGACTTGTGGTATTTATTTTCGTTAATTTAGTAGCACATTATGAAAAGGTTTGTTATCGTTACAGGAACTTTTGTTATGTCTTTATTAATTCCCCATAAATATAAACAAGTTAGTATGACATTATTTTTTTGTGCAGGTAGAACGGCACGAACAATAAACTTGAGAAACACTAAAGAAAAACAAACTGCCTTACAAAACAAGGTAAATAATTCCGTATACTATTCGCGTTTATTAATCTGCAATAACCGTCGAGGGAGTATAAATCAATCTATACTATTTAACGATTAACATATTCAAATCCTGTGGGAATATCAACCAAATAGATTCAAATTTTCATATTTACTAGGTTCTTAGTTTCTTATTATTCATTCTTTCTGGGTTAGGACTTGTCATATTCTCTTCTTTATTGGTATCTTGTAAGCATCGTTTATTTCTGTTTATTTAATATCCTGTTCAATGTCAGTTTTATTAGGGTTATACGTGTCATAGTAGGGTTATATGTGTCATAGTAGGATTATAGTAGGGATATATGTGTCATAATAGGGTTATAGTAGGGTTATATGTGTCATAGGGTTATATTTTGTTTATATGTGTGTTGAAGTTTTATTACGAAATATATGTGTCAAAAGATAAAATAATCATTTACCAAATTTGGCCGCAACATACCGTAGTTAATATTAAATTCTGCAAGATAACGCAATCGACCGCAACATACCAGAATTGACTAAAATATATCAAGGGCATTTTTGTCATTTGGTACATATATTCTATAATAAAATTTCATCACACATAGAAACAGAAAATACCCCTATTATGACACATATTTTCCGAAATTTCCCTTTTATTATTATCAACGTGAACCATTAAGTGACCACATAAGGTCATTTTGCTTTACTATCCATGTATGGCAATATTTACAATATTAATTGAGTCTTTTATAGATGAACAATTTCGTGGTTGATCCAGAAGTGTGGAACTCGAGTCCAAAAATAATCCAACATTCAAATTTATCACACCTGAAGAGTATAATGGAGTATTAACAAGAGCAAGAAAAGTTTATTTTCAAATCTCTATGTGACGCTCTATCTATAGGAGAATGAAAATCAAGAAAGGGTAATTACCCTTTCCTATTATGCATTCATGACACAATATTTGCTTTTTTCTCCTCTTCCTCTTTGTACATGGCCGGCCATCCTTAGCATAAGTGAGAGATATTTGTTTCCTCACTTGACTTATTTATTTTCTTCTCAAGTAAATTCATTTCCTCTTTTCCTTTTGAGTAATTATCTTTATAATTAAAGGCAAAAAATTATCTCCTCTTTGGATGATGTTGGCTGAACTCTAAACTAGGTAAGGAGCATCTAGATGCTTCCTTATTTCTTTAAAGACAATTCTTAAAATACTCATTGTAGAATTAATATTGTACAAGTAATGAAATTAATTTCATAATGCCTCATATGACTTCTCGGTTTTAGAAACTAATTTATATTTCCATCATATGAAAATATTCAAAATCTTATTTTGACATTCACATCATTTTATGTGTATGTGGACAAAAATACCCTTTAGACATTTTCTGAGAAAACGTCTATTTCAACACTTGAACTTCTTTTGACTTAGCTTCTAGTTTAAAAATCCTACTCTAATGACCTGTAATAGTGACCTTATGGATCCAAATGAACAAAGCTTGAGCTCACAAATTTTTTCCGAGTATTAGCTTAATGTCAACTGACTCTATTAAAGAGTTGACACTGATAATCTCTCGGTTCAAATGAATTTATTTTCTACTCAAATTTGACTTAATTATATTGAGCGAATCCATTGAATGTTATCTATGATTACCCTTCATGAATATCACCAACTAGATGAGATTTATAAAATTACCATTTTACCCTTCTAGTTGTTATTTCCTCAACTCCTTTGTTACTTGGGAATAATATAGAAACAGTGTATTGACGAGGAGCTAACAAATCACATTGTATCATCCAAATAAAATCTTTACTTAATTTTGGATACCGCGTTGTTCATGATTCACAATCCAAGTAATAAAACATGAGGTGATATACATTGCATTTCAGGAATCTTGTACATGAATTCCATATCTATGAGAACTTCACAAAACGGGTTCATGATATCTTCATAACTTAATATCTCACCAATTAGTCTAGTCTAGATCACTTAGTGGACCTAGAATTTGACTTTCTCAAATGGATATTAAAACTATAAAATGACACGTCTCATTTCATAATTTAGGTAAGCACAATGAAATTCATACATAGTGACCTTGAGACAGAAGAGGTTAAATGGTTTGTTCTTACATTGTCTCTAAAGGTAGACTGATCAATTTAGTATCTTCGAAAGATACACTAAAAGAACTATAAAGTTCCTAACTCTCTATGTCTTGTAACCATACATCATAGATTCTTCGAACAATCATACTAGGATCAATAGGCCGTTGATCTTTAGATTGTGAATATTTCATTTTAACCAAACCATGAAGAGTTTGTTCACACAAATCTACATTTGTCTGTTCATGTATTGTTAGGTTTGATTAAGGACTATAAGACTATTTAATATCATAAATCTTCAAACAAACAAAAAAGGAATGAATGCACGTTTCAAATTTTATTAATTTAATCAGCAAATTACAATAAGGACTTATGAAATATTTATAATACATCAATATGTAAATAAATAATCTTCTTATGGGCATCTCTGCAACAAACTCCCACTTGATTCAAAGAAGATGAGAGTTGTCCTTCATGCCCAATCCGTCTCGATATTGGTCAAACACCTTATTGGATAAGGCCATGATGATTGGATCTGTCAGGTTCTCAACCGTTGAGATCTTTTTCACCTTCACGTCTCCGCGCTGCACGATTTCTCTAATCAAATTATATTTCCTCTCAATATGCTTAGAGCGATTATGGCTTTTAGGTTCCTTTGAGTTAGCAACAACCCCACTATTATCACAATAAAGTGTCATGGGCTCATTGTTATTAGGAATAACTTCCAAATACTTAATGAATTTTCTAAGACATACAACCTCTTTGTATGCATCACAAACAACCTTTCATGGTGGAGTCAGCAATGAAAGATTTCTTAATAATCCTCCATACAACAGATCCACCATTCAGGATGAACACAGATCGACATCGTCCGGTTCTTTTGATCTCAAAATATCTGAATCCCCATAATGTATGCAGCTTTCCCTAGATCCTTCATATCAAACTGCTTAGATAACCAGATCTTAACCTCAGATGATTTACCCACGTCATTACCAATGAGTAATATATCATCCATATACAATACCAGAAACATAACCTTGCCCTTGTGTATTATCTTATAAACAAAAGGTTCGTCTATTGATTGTTCAAAACCGAACCTTTTTACAGTTTCATCGAATCTAATGTTCCATGATCTAGATGCTTTAATCCATAAATGGATTTAAGCAACTCACAAACCTTGGTCTCTTAACCACCTTCCATGAAACCGTTTGGTTGAGCCATGAAAATGCGCTCATCGAGATGGCCATTCAGAAAGGCAGTCTTGACATCCATTTGCCAGATCTCGTAATCGAGAGCGGAAGCTATGGATAGAAGTATGCGGATGGATTTAAACATTGCGACAGGAGAGAATGTTTCTTCATAATCGATACCTTCCTTTTGAGTGTAACACCTAGCCAGTAGTCGCGCTTTGAAAATTCCCATCCAGATCCCTTTTCTTCTTATAGATCCACTTACACCCTATAGGTTTAACCTCTTAAGGTAGGTCTACAAGTTTCCAGACTTTGGTGACATACATCGAATGCATCTCAACTTTCATGGTGTCAAGCCAAAGGTTTGATTCAGAACCAGCCATCGCTTGGATGTAGGAAACAGGGTCATCCATGTCAGCGACGGCTAAGAGAGTATCGCCATAAAACATGTACCAGTCGGGCTTTCCAGAAGCCCTCCCACTACGTCAAAATACTACTTGACGAGGTTCTGAATTGTTAGGTTGCGTTTCAGTTGGGGTAAGAACAATTCTTACAGATGAGGTAGAAGCATCCTCACCCAACTTTTCTTCAAGCACAATTTTGCTTCTAGGTTTCGTATTTTTCATAAAGTCCTCCTAAAGGAAACGAGCATTAGTGCAGACAAACGTTTTGTCGTCCTTGAGACTATAGAATGTGAAAATTTTGGTTTCCTTTGGATATCTAATGGACACACATATTTTTGACCTAGTAACCAACTTGCTAGTCTTTTGCCTAAGCACATGTGCAGGGCAACCCCAAATTTTGATGTGGCTTAAACTAACTTTACGCCCAATCCATCGTTCATAAGGAGTACCGCAAACCATTTTAGACGGAACTTGGTTCAGAATGTATGTTGCTGTTTTGAGGGCATATCCCCAAAAGAAATTAGGGAGTGATGAAAAACTCATCATTGATCTAACCATCTCCATCAGAGTTTGATTCCTTCTCTCTGACTCTCCGTTCTGTTGAAATGTGCCAGGTGTTGTAAGCTGAGAAGCGATACCTTATTCGTTAAGAAAGTCATCGAACTCTTCAGAAAAGTACTCACCACCTCATTCGGATCAAAGGGTTTTGATCTGTTTGCCAGTCTGGTTTTCCACTAAATTTTGAAAAACCTTAAATACGTTAAAGGTCTCGGATCCTGTTTGAGCAAATAGACAAATCCATATCTTGAGTAAGCATCGGTAAAGGTAACAAAGTATTCGTACCATGCCTGAATTATGAGCGGACCACATTTATCAGAATGTATTAGTTCCAACAATTCAGTGGCTTTTCGACCTTTATCTGAGAAATTTTGCTTGGTCATTATACCTTTTATACAAAATTCACAAGTCGGAAGTAAGCCTATTGCAGAGGCCTTGAGTGAATCGTCCCTCACAAATCTCTTAATCCTATCTTGACTAATATGACCAAGTGTTAAGTGCCAAAGGGGTGTTGATTTTTTAGATAAGAGGAATCATTAGTTTTATTCCTCTTTGGTTCCTTAACTAGATTATTATCTATTTCAGTGTCAAATGAATCGGAAAAAGAAATTCGAATTTCATTATCAATAAACATTATAATAATTATGTTCAACAATTTGAGCTACATATATTAAGTTTTTCCCAAAGGAAGGAACAAAATACACATTATTCAAATTTAAAGTTTTGTCTTCAAAAGACAATGTCACGGAACCCACAGACTTAGCAGACACCAAGCTCTCATCACCCCACTTGAAGCAGAAGTCGCCATCCTCTAAGCTTTTTCTTTTCGTGAACCCATTCAAGGAACAACAAATTTGGTTAGTAGAAGTGGAGTCAGGAATCCACAATAATACTTTATAAGCTACTAAACAAGCTTTGGTAATCAGTACCTTTACCTCTAGTCTTAAGGTAGGCAGAACAGTTTCTATACCAGAGTCCTTCAGCGGTGCGAATCTCCTTCATTAGCTCGGTAAAAGTGTACTCTACCTTATTGATGTAGTAGATCATATTGAAAGTATCAAAAGATTCAGAGAGAGTTTCCAAGATTATATTGTTGGAAATTACTTAACGATTTAAGTAAATTATTATCAAACATAACTAATTACGTGCGGAATTAATAATAAAATTGATCTATCATATTAAACTATTTAATATCTAACAACCTATTGGCATTAAAATCATAAGCATGTTAATTAACAATTTAATTCTAAACATGTTATTTCAATAAAATAAAACACTCCAAACAATCATAACAATTATATCAATTAAGAGTATTTAAGATTATCGAAACTTACATCGTCGAGTTATAAATAACTCAGTCGAGGAATTGAAAACGAGTTCGATGCGAGAATCTTCAAGCTTCTCCAATTCCGGGTTTGCAAGAGACTTCCTCGGCTCGTCAACACGGGCAGCGAAGGCGGCAAGCAGGCACGTCCTTGGGGCTGGTCCGGGAAGCTGGCAACAGATGGCGCGCGGTCCTCGGCAGGCTGGGAACGGGCGTCAGCGGCTGGACTCGTCCGACGCAGAAGGCAGCGGCCCTAGGAGACCCCGGAGCGGCTGAGAGGGGCAGGCACCTCTGGGCTCAGGCGGAGGAACAACGGCGACGTCGGCAGCGACCTGGGCAGAGGCAGGCTCGGCTGGACAAAGGCGGCAGGCTGCTGGGACACGCAGAGGGGCGATCGGGCGGAGTCAGGCGCAGGTTCGCGCGGATGGGCGGAGGCAGATCGCAGGCGAAACTTCGCGACGACGCTGAGAGCTCATGGAAGCTCGGATTGGGACACCGTTTTTTGCGTTGCGTCGGCAACGAACTGACTTAAATGGGTTCGGAGAGAGATCTGGGTTTGCAGACTCAGATTCGTCGGATTCATCGAATCTTTGGTTCGGAGGTCAGATTTCCAGAAAACGAAAATGGACCAAACAACCACAAGTTGATTCAACGATGACACAAGAAGAAAAACGAGAAGATGAGTGTGGGCTCAGATGAACGCACACGAGAAAACAAGAAACGAAAATTTTCGTCCTCTCGGGTGATGGGGTGGTCGGCCAAGAGGGAGAGGGAAGAGAGAGACAGAGCAAGCTTTTTCTAGGGTTTCCTCAAACCCTTTATTTATAGACATTGTTAATGGGCTTTCATGTGGGCTTTTGTTGAATCGATATTCAGCCCAAAACCATGTTAATGGCCGGCCCGTATGTCCTACTCGTTTCTCAATTTTATTTCCCAAATTGCCTTGATTTAATTTCCAAATTCGACTTAATTTATAACTCTCAATTATTTAATAACTCGTTATTAAATTGTTTCATGGTTATCGAATAACATAAAACGAGAAACGTTTTATTTTCTAATATTGTTATTATGAATTCTCAAGAAAATTATTATTACAATAATAAAGTTCTTTAATTCACAAAATCAATAATTAATGAATAACACAGTATTCATTAATTTGCTTGGAAAATAAATTTCTCTATACAAATCACAATTTGTATTTTATGAGTAAATCAATTTATTGCGTTCAATTAATCTCTTCTAAATGTGCATCATTGAGACCTTATGGACCCACATGAACGAAGCTTGAGAATATAGCACAGACTCAATAATTCACAAATTATTTCCGGCTTATAATTCTTAATAATGGTCGACTCCACTAAAGGACCAATATTGAAAATCTCTAAGTTCATGCGCGCATATTTTTCCGTTTGAAGTCACAGAACTTTTCTGTACTCGATCCACGGTGTACTTTACCAAAATACCCTTCGTGTGTATCAGTAAGTCCGGGGAATGTAAAATTACCGTTTTACCCCTAGAGTTATTATTTCACTAACTCGTTTGTTACTTGTGAATGAGAAAAAACATAAAGTGAGACGTCAATACATGTCACATGTTTTAATCAAGGAATCTCATATTCAATGATTATCTGGCCAGATTAATTCATTCACTATCTCGTAACAAACCATAGTGTGATACAATGACTTTCATTATGTGTACACGAATTCCATATCTGTGAATCACATAATCCAACACTACAACATTATGTCACCAACCGTCGGGTCAGATGCAGCCATTACACGGCCATCGCCCATTGACAAATCAAATGACATAAAGTGTAGTATCGACTATGCACTCACCTCAGGATTAAGGTAGTTATCGAAGTACCCCTCGTATGTGATCTTGGAGCTTCTGGATTAAACGGTTTTATATCGAGCTTCCATAGAATCACTAGGTCTTGTTCAATATCTTCTATAAGATATCAAGAATGAAATCATAGAGTCACAACTTTCTATATCACATGATAAGATATCATGATTCATTCAAACAATCGTTACTTAGACTCGAATGCTCAATCGGTCTTAAGATTGTGAACAAATGGTTTAAACTAGTCACAAGGGGTTATCATGTCAAATCTGTATTTAACACCCTTTTCGTTGATGACAGTTTCAGAGCGTAGCATACATACATAAACACAAACTATAGGAAAAGAAAGCTTATTTATTAATATTAATGTTTCAGCAAAATATTACAAATAATAAATAAAATGTCTAATATTCTCCTTTGTGGGCACCAATCCCAACATATATCTATTTTGGTTTTTCCATTAATCTCAGATACAAGGATTTCCATGTCATTGAGATAACTTATGATCAACATCATGTATTCTCTAACAGGAGTCCAAGCTTTCATACGAAAGTTCACAAACTGTCGAACCGCTTGTTATCTAGCCTGACGTCGTTTCCCTACAAACATATCATGGAGATTGAAGAGCATGCTATAGGCCGAATCAATATCACGATGTTGTTGTTGCAACACATTGTTCATCGATGCAAAACTATAGCACCTCGCAATCTCATCGGATAGGATCCAGGCCATTAGGGCGTCCTTGTCTTCTTAAGTCGAATCATTATTCTTTTCAGGAAGACATGGAGTGGTGAGTACCCATTTGTGCTTGTCCACAGTAAGGACGATATCTAGGTTATTTTCTAATTACGTAGTTTTTTTGTTCCAGTTTATTCGAGAAAAGGATTATCGAGAAAGTGTTTAGAGACGAATTGTTGATTGTTGAAACAATTTAAGATTAGTCTTTTGTTTAGGATTTTAAGGTTAATATTAGACAAGAAAAATCCAAAGGTGTTATGAACAAAAATGACACTTTACTCCTTCGAGGGAAGGTGGCAAAGAGTCGCCTTTCATAAGTAAATGACACTTTATTAATGCATAGTCATGATGTCAATACATCAATGCTTTGACTAGCCACCTTATAAAAAGGTTTGATCACTCAAATATTTTCGCAGGGCTCGAGGGAGGATTACTAGAGATTGAGTCTAAGTGTGTAACCAACCACTTAGTTCAACAAGATCTACTTTGAAAACAATCGACCGATGGGAGGCCTTGTCTCATCGTTTCACTTTTGAACGTAGCTCTACAAGCAATGTGAAGGGCAATGCGTCTTTGAGTACTCTCATTAAAGAGAGGGTCACGAGAGTGACTCTTAGTCTGGCGACATATGCACTTAACATTAGTGTTGGGGATCGTGAGTTGCAAACAATAAGTACAACCCTCCCACTTAGTTTTGGACTAAGGCACATCTTCTCTTGTACGTTTGGAAACACGTTTCCATGAGTAAAGAGAGATAGAGTGGATTAGTAGAAAAAGAACCCTAAAATCGATATTTGTGAGGGGAGAACAGTGTTAATGCACTAAGGCACAAGGAACATACTCAGATCTTTTTGTCTATTAATTTAATTTTCCTAAGGAAAGCGTGTGAGATTAATAAATTTCACTTTTGCGCTGGAAAGTTTTTTAGATTCAAAATCTCCTAAAACTAATTTCTTCATTTTCATGACATCTTCCTTCAAGGCATATTCATGATGGTTGAGTGTGTGAACGTCGGAAAGCCACAATAGCATCAAGAAGAGGAGAAGAAGCTAGGAGTCACAAATCCGAATTCAAAATCGTGGACTCACGGATTGCCGTAGACCTCGGACTTAAAAGGTCATAAATGACACATCCGGTATCCGATTGAGCTGAGCCATAACAACTTGTCTAAAAATTGAAAAATAATTAAAAGGTACGTCGGATCAATGCGTATTGAGAAAGAGGTTTATTGAAACATTTTATTTGTATGTTTTGATCTCAATTGTGTGTTATATTAACACGTTAATAATTTACACAAAATAAAACCAACAATATTCTATCAAATATTCAATAACAAGTTTAAACTAGAAGTGCAAAAAACTAGTTTAAACAATGTACATAAATTTTCAAACTTGTCAAAAATTGATTTCGAGTATGCTAAACATAAAATAATTAAAAACGTTTTTTAAAGTATTTAAATAGCATATTTACCGAGTGAAAAATCAACACAAATTTAATTTTAGAGGTGGTACCAAAAAATTAAAATTATGTAAGATCTAGTCTTTGAAAAAAACCATTAATCATGCAATTTTTAAAAACAATTTTCTTATAATGATTTTAAATAACATGTACATGCTTATAATTTGACCATAGCTCTGATACCATTTGTTGGAATAGGTCTAGGGTTAAGAAAAAAAATATCATTAATCATATTAGTGGCGGAATATAAAATTTCTTTACAAGTAAAACAATTTTACTAACCTAGGCAATGTGCATGAACATGCATCAATTAAAAACATTATTTAAAGTGCATGAATACTAAGCTTTCTCTTGTTGCTTGATTTTCGAGTCCCTTCTTGGATGATGATCCTTCTCCTTTTGTCGCTGCCTTTCGTCTTTGGATGTTTGAGCAATTACAAAAGTTTCTACCACTAGAGTATTCGAGTGTTTGAAGAGTTTAGTGAGTAACAATATGGACCAAGAACAATTCTTGGATCATAAGCTAATTCTCTAGATCAAGTAAGGATCTAGGTGCCAAAATAAAAGAGTATTTTAGAGAGAGAGGAAGATAAATGGTCGGCCAGATGAGAGAGAGCAAGACCAAAAAACTTATTTTCACATCTCTATGTGAGGCTCTATTTATAGGAGAAGGAAATACAAGAAAATGGTAATTACCCTTTCCTATTGTGTATTCATGACACAATATTTGATTTTCTCCTCAATTTCTCTTCCAAATAGTCGGTCACCCTTGTGTCTTAAGTGAGAGAAATTAGATTCCTCACTTAGCACATTTGTTTTCTTCTCAAATATATTAATTTCCTCTTTTCTTTTGGGCAATTACCAATATGTAATAATGCCCCAAATAAAAGAAGATATTTCTCTTCCTCCCTTGATGTAAAGTGGCCGGCCATACGGATGTCTAAACACACATATTTACTTCCTAATGTGTTCATAACAAATTACGGAAACGCCCTCGTATTATTGCCCATACAATAACATGTCACAAAATTTAATTCACTAAGCATGAACACCAATTTTCAATGGTGTGAATTTTTAAATTGTGAGAATATTCAAAATCTTATTTTGACATTCAAAATCTTATTTTGAAATTTACATCAATTATCCTTAGGGACGAAAATACCTTTTTGACCATTTTCCAAAATGCGTCTAGTTAAACAATTGAACTTATTTTGACTTAGCTTCTAATTTAACAAACTCTACTCTAATGACTTGTGATAGTGACATCATGGACCCAAATGAACAAAGCTTTAACTAGGACTCTTCAACTCAAAGTTCAGAAATTTTTCCAAGTCTAGTCTAATGTCATCTGATTCCACTAAAGAGTTGACACTGAAAATCTCTCGGTTCAAATGAATATATATTCTACTAAAAAATCTACTTATTTGTGATGAGCGGATCCACTGAATATTATCGAATAATTACCCTTCATGAATTTCATCAACTAGATGAGATTTATAAAATTACCATTTTACCCTTCTAGTTGTTATTTCCCCAACTCCTTTGTTACTTGGGAATAATATAGAAACAGTGTATTGACGAGGAGCTACCAAATCACATTGTATCATCCAAATAAAATCTTTACTTAATTTTGGATACCGCGCTGTTCATGATTCACAATCCAAGTAATAAAACATGAGGTGATATACATTGCATTTCAGGAATCTTGTACATGAATTCCATATCTATGAGAACTTCACAAAACGGGTTCATGATATCTTCATAACTTAATATCTCACCAATTAGTCTAGTCTAGATCACTTAGTGGACCTAGAATTTGACTTTCTCAAATGGATATTAAAACTATAAAATGACACGTCTCATTTCATAATTTAGGTAAGCACAATGAAATTCATACATAGTGACTTTGAGACAGAAGAGGTTAAATGGTTTGTTATTACATTGTCTCTAAAGGTGCACTGGTCAATTCAGTATTTTTGAAAGATACACTAGAAGAACTATAGAGTTCTTTACTCTCTATGTCTCGTAACCAGACATTATAGATTCTTACAACAATCATACTAGCATCAATAGTCCATTGATCTTTAGATTGCGAATATTTCATTTTAACCAAACCATGAACAGTTTTTTCATGCAAATCTACATTTGTCTCTTTGTACATTGTTAGGTTTGATTAAGGACTATAAGACTATTTAATATCATAAATCTTCAATCAATCGAAAATGAATGAATGAACGTTTCAACTTTTATTAATTTAATTTAGCAACTTACAATAATAACTTATAAACTATTTATATATTACATCAATATGTAAATAAATAATCTTCTTGTCGGCATCTCTGCAACAACCACATCAATAGAATATGTAGTTTCAAAATTAGTCAACTTGTAATAAGAGGATTCAAAGTCTTGGTTTTAAATTAAACCTCCAAAATGCCTCAAAAGCATGAACACAAGGAAATAAATCAAATTACCAAAACCCACAAGAGCAAGTGTAGCAACTAACATCAACAACATTATGAATCAATCCATCATACACTTCAAAATGTTGACCATTAACTAGGAAAATCTTACATAATGACATAACGATTTTTTTGGTAAATATAGATTATAGTACAATAAATATGTAGAGAATTAGATGCACAACCTGAAGTTCACGGATATTAATACAGACATAAAATAACAGATTAAAATAAACATAAATAAATAAAAACAAGATTAAATACAACCAGTATGTAAGTAAATAAATAAGCATAAAAAACCTTACATTCATTGTTCTAGCACCATCTTCAAGTTTTGAATAAAGGTTGAAGGCCTTACAAGTAAGACCAGAAACCATGGAATGAATAGTTGATCGTTTATAACTAAACCACTTTTGTAGGAGAGTCTGAAAACTTAAAACCAAAGAAGCAACATGATATCAACGGGCTTCACTTAACACCGCATTAATAGATTCAAAAAATTTGGTCGTTATTATGTTGAACCTTTTGCTAGGGAATCTGAACCCAGCCCAAATTTGTGGATCCGCATCTAGAAGATATTTCTCAACCCCGAGCTTGTCATGACACATCAAGCGAAACCAATACTGAAAATTGTTTTCAGTATAGGCCTTAGCACAATTGTAAAACAAAGGCTGAATATGAGACTTCCCAAATTTAGCTTTCACATTGGACCATAAATGCTGCATACATATGACATACCTACTCTCAGGATAAACAGATAAAACAACCTTTGGGATAATATAGCAGAGATGCCCACAAGAAGATTATTTGTTATATCGATGTAATATAAATCTCTCATGAGTTCTTATTGTAATTTGCTGATTATATTAATAAAAGTTGAAACGTTCATTCGTTCCTTTTTCGTTTGTTTGAAAATTTATGATATTCAATTGTCTTATAGTCCTTAATCGAACCTAACAACGTATGAAGAGACAAATTTAGATTTGCATGAACAAACTCTTCATGGTTTGCTTGAAAAAAATATTCACAATCTTAATATCAACGGACTATTGATCCTGTATGATTGCTAGAAGAATCTATGATGTCTGGTTACGAGGCATAGAAAGTTAGGAACTCTATAGTTCTTCTAGTGTATCTTCCAAAAATACTCAAGTGACCAGTGCACCTTTAGAGACAATTTAAGGACAAACCATTTAATCTCTTCTCTCTCAAGGTCACTATGTATGAATTGTATCGTGCTTACCTAAATCCTGACATGAGACATGCCATTTCATAGGTTTAATATTCTCATTTGAGAAAGTCAAATTCTAGATCCATTAAGTGATATAGATTAGACTAATTGGTGAGATATTAAGTTATGAAGATGTCATGAACCAGCTTTGTGAAGTTCTCATAGATATGGAATTCATGTACAAGATTGCTAAAATGCAATGTATATCACCTCATGCTTTATTACTTGGATTGTGAATAAATAAACCACTTGGTATCCAAAATTAAGTAACAACTTTATTTGGATGAAACAGTGTGACTTGTTAGCTCCTCGTCAATACATTGTTTCTAACTTATTCACAAGTAACAAATGAATTGAGGAAATAATAACTAGAAGGGTAAAATGATAATTTATCTAGTTGATGATATTCATGAAGAGTAATCATAGATAATATTTAATGGATCTACTCAACATAATTAAGTTGAATTTGAGTAGAAAATAAATTCATTTGTACCGAGAGATTCTGAGTGTCAACTCTTTAGTGGAGTTAGTTGACATTAAGCTAATACTCGAAAAAAGTTTGTGAACTTTTGTGTCCAAGTATAGTAACTTAAGCTTTGTTCATTTGGGTCCATAAGATCACTATTACGGGTCATTAGAGTAGGATTGTTAAAGTAGAAGGTAAGTCAAAATAAGTTCAAATGTTGAACAAGACGTTTTCTCGAAAATGTCGAAAGGTTATTTTGTCCTCAGGACATAAAATAATGTGAATGTCAAAATAAAAATTTGAATATTTTCATATGATGGAGATATAAATTAGTTTCTAAGCCGAGAAATTGTTTGAGGCATTATGAAATTAATTTCATTATTTGTGCAATATTAATTCTACAATGGCTATTTTAAGAATTGTCTTAAAAGAAATAAGGAAGCATCTACAAGCTCCTCCTTGTAGATAGAAATCGGCCAAACATCAAAGAGGAGAATAAATTATTTCTAGAAATTCTTTTGCCTTGAATTATAAAGATAATTGCGAAAATGGAAAAGAGGAAATGAATTTCTTTGACAATGAAACAAATGTGCTAAGTGAGGAAACAAATTTCCTTCACTACTGCAATAGGTTGGCACGTCATGTACAAGGAAGAGAGGAGATGAAATCAACAATTGTATCATGAATAAGGGTAATTATCATTTCTTGTATTTCCTTCTCATAAATAGAGCCTCACATAGAAATGTGAAAAACAAGTTTTTCTCTTACTCTCTCTTGTATTTGGCCGACTACTCCTCTCTTTCCCTCTCTAAAATATCTCTTTTATTTTGGCACATAAGTCCTCATTAGACTTAGGCTTAAAGTAGCTCTTTAGCTCATAACCTTGTTCTTGAGTTATTGTGTTTAATTGTGCCCACACACAAATCCTTCAAATCCTCTATAGACTCTTGTAATAGAAATTTTAGGTTTCCCGAGTTCTCGACAAGGTGTGAAGGAAACGAGCAAGATAAGACGATCTACCTTTCCTAAGGCTTCTCAAAGATCAATCTACAAGAAATATTAGTAACAAGTAATTAAATAATGTTTTTAAATAATATGATCTTCATGCACTTTGTCTAGGTTAGTAAAATTGTGTTACTAGTAAAGAAATTTTTATATTCCGTCATTAACTTGTTAATTATAAGTGTTTCTTAACCCTAGACCTATTCCAACAAATAAAACTATTCATATCCGAAACAATAATCGTTTTATCTCTAAAACCGTATGCAATCTTTACTTGAGTTAGAAACCAATTCAAAGAGTTGTCATTCTCCGAATTAATTATAGCTATAGCAAGAGGAAATAAACCATTATTACCGTCTTGAGAAGTTGCATGAAGTCAAGTACCATGGAGCTTGCCCTTCAAAAAGGTACGATCAGCATAAATTACCGGGCGACAATATTTCCAACCATTAATCGAAGCGCCAAGGGCCATAAGAGTATATTTGAAGTTGCCAAATTTATCAACTTCTATAGCAGTATTGACCTTGGTGTAATGAAAAATAGTAAATATAGTATAGTATACAAATAAATAAATGGAAATTAATTTAAATAATTAGTAAATAATAAGATATGGTAAATTTTAATAAACAAAAATATACCAAAATAAACAACATATACCTAGTTTTTTTTTACTTGATAAGCTCTGCGAAAACTGGAAGATGATAATATGAATCCTTAAAATCGCACAAATTTCGGTCAAAACATGATTCCGCCCTTTACAAGCCTTGAAGTAACTGACGTCAACCTTGAATCGATTTCGCGTTATCTCCATAACAATTTTAGGTTTGAAGTCAGCAGAACTAGTAACCGAAAATTCTGGTTTGATAAATCTACAAATCAACGATGAAAAACGTTATCGATGTTTTGCAGAGGAGACTTCGCCAAAACAAATATGATTGTTATTAATAGAAGTAATAGCCCAAATGGTCGAGTCACATTTCTCTGCCGCATTGAAATACCATGAACAAGAAGAATTTTTGCAAACTAATGAATATCTTGTTTGGCTTTATCTAATTGTAGAAAATTCAAAATATTATTCCTAATAGCCTGTATATGGCAGGCATCACCCATTATCTTCTTACTAACAAATAACATTTTAGCACCAAACTCCATGGAAAGGGGAAACTTGTAGACATCTTGATCTCCAATTAAAACGAAGTCATTACTATCATGATCAATATCAAAGAAACATGAAGAATTTATAGCCGAAGTACAACCTGTTATAATTAAACCAGATAAGAAAATATCAATAATTATACATAATAGAAATCAAATAAAGATTATCGGAAAGAGAATGTTGAAGAGGGTAATTGGCCATGAAGATAATTAGAAGGGATTTATGAATGACACGGTGTACATTAGAAAAACGTAAACGAAAATGGAATTTGATACATAAAATAAACCAATATTAACGTAACATAACAGATTCAAAGAAATCCCAAAAAGAGGAAAAAATGAACAATAACATAAATATTTTTAAATTACCACTGTTGCCGTAGAAAATTTAAAAGAATAACGTTAAATAGTTAACATTTGAGATTCAAAAATATATAAAAATCGACGCACAAGCAGTTAATATATATTATTACAACATTTAAGACATTAATTAAAAATATGAAAATAATTACTATCGTGATCAATATTAAAGAAACATGAAGAATTTATAGCCGAAGTACAACCTGTTATAATTAAACCAGATAAGAAAATATCAATAATTATACATAATAGAAATCAAATAAAGATTATCGGAAAGAGAATGTTGAAGAGGGTAATTGGCCATGAAGATAATTAGAAGGGATTTATGAATGACACGGTGTACATTAGAAAAACGCAAACGAAAATGGAATTTGATACATAAAATAAACCAATATTAACGCAACATAACAGATTCAAAGAAATCCCAAAAAGAGGAAAAAAATGAACAATAACATAAATAATTTAAATTTCCACTGTTGCCGTAGAAAATTTAAAAGAAGAACGTTAAATAGTTAACATTTGAGATTCAAAAATATATAAAAATCGACGCACAAGCAGTTAATATATATTATTACAACATTTAAGATATTAATTAAAAAGATGAAAATAATTACTATCGTGATCAATATCAAAGAAACATGAATAATTTATAGCCGAAGTACAACCTGTTATAATTAAACCAGATAAGAAAATATCAATAATTATACATAATAGAAATCAAATAAAGATTATCGGAAAGAGAATGTTGAAGAGGGTAATTGGCCATGAAGATAATTAGAAGAGATTTATGAATGACACGGTGTACATCAGAAAAACGCAAACGAAAATGGAATTTGATACATAAAGTAAACCAATATTAACGCGACATACCAGATTCAAAGAAATCCCAAAAAGAGGAAAAAATGAACAATAACATAAATATTTTTAAATTACCACTGTTGCCGTAGAAAATTTAAAAGAAGAACGTTAAATAGTTAACATTTGAAATTCAAAAATATATAAAAATCGACGCACAAGCACTTAATATATATTATTACAGCATTTAAGATATTAATTAAAAATATGAAAATAAACGCGAATAAACCGAAATTGACATTTAAAGCAGCGACAAATGGCTATACTGAAATAAATGAAATTTGAAATATTTATCTATATAACTGTAATAAATAACCGCATAATATTCGCAATAAAACACAAACCAATTTTACCCATTATTCGAAATATCAGAAGAAAAAAAAATTATGGCGGTTAAACTCAATGAATCAAAACAACTGATTTTTTAAACAATTACAAAATAAACGAAAAAGGCAATAATTGTAAAAACATATCAACCAAAAACGCCACGTCACTATAAATTGCTATTTACTCAACAAAGAAAAAAGAATGGATAAACAACAATATCAATATTTCATTTGGTTATTTAGAGCAATTTTTTATTTAATTATGAATAGTATTTAAATTCGATACTAACCTTTGATTCTTCAAATGCTCGTTTCCACTTGTAGTGAGTCGTCTACACGTCTCTCTGAATCTAAACAACCACGATAATTTTTACCACTAGAGTCTATAGTATGTTTCTTGAATTTAGTGTATGAGCACTATTAAAGTATTTGACTCTAGAACTAGTCTTTAAGCCAAATGGCTAATACAAACCCCAGGTCTAATAAGGACCTAGGTGTCAAAACAAGATATAAAAGAAGAAAGAGAGAGGGATGGTTGGATTTTAGAGAGAGAGAGAGAGAGAGAGAGAGAGAGAGAGAGAGAGTTTGGCCAAGTCCCAAAAGAATGTTGGCTATTGAATTTGTGTGTGTTTTCACATCTCAATGTGAATGTGTTTTTATAGGGGAATAAACAATGTGTTTCCTCTTTTTCTTTATTTAGTGTCTATCTTCATATATCTTTGCACAAAATAAATTATCTTTTTCTGTATGATATCTCCACACTGACTATTTCACTCTAGAATATGCTTCTAAATGTTTCTTGCAATTGTCTTGTAACAAGTTAGAAGATATATTCTAACCTGTTCACAAGTGACAAAAGAGTTGAGAGAATAACAACTAGAAGAGTTGAAAAGTAATTTTGTAAATCTCATCTAGTTGATGATATTCATGAATGACAAACATAGATAATATTCAATAGGTTAATACATCACAATTAAGTATAATTATGAGTATAAAATATATTCATTTGAACCGAGAAATTTTCAATGTCAACTCTTTAGTTGAGTTAGTTACATTACACTAGAGCTTGGAAAAGGTTTATAATTTTTTTGTCCAAATATGCTAGCTCAAGTTTTGTTCATTTTGGTCCATGAGGTCACTACCACAAATCAAAAGAGTAGAATTTGTTAAACATGAAGCTAATTCAAAAGAAGTTCAAGTGTTGAACTAGATGATTTTTCAAAAAAATTCTAAATAGTATTTTTGTCCATTGAGACAAAATATTATGTAAATGTCAAAATAAAGTTTCTGGAAATATACTTATGATGGTCATAAAATGATTCACACAGCTGCAAATTGGATTTGAGACTTGAGAATTGATTTTTTAGTTTTGTGAAATTATATGTGATAATTGTACAAAAGCTATTATTTTAATTGTCTTGGACAATTAAAAAAACATCTAAAAGGTGTTTCTAGATGTATATGGTCGGCCTATGATACCACACAAAAATTTGACATCCAATAATATGTTTAAATTTGGCCGAATTCTCTCTCTTTCTCTCTAAAAATTTGATCATCTTTCTCTATATCTCTCTACTCTGTCTATTGTTTTGACACCTAGGTTCTCATTAGACCTAGCGTTTGAATTAGCCCTTTGGTATCGAGTGTAAATAGTGTTTATAGTTTAATTTACTCTAGATTACATATTCATGCATTTTATCTATATTGTAAATTGTTTACTTCGCCGCTTCATGAAGCGTTAAAATTTTCTAAAACTCTAAAACGATCCAACATACACTAGTGTGATGATACTAAATTTTTCAAGTTTGTGCTTGATGAAAGCTTTTAAAGTGAAGATGACAAACTAAGTTTGGTAGTTTGGTTACGTGAGATATCCTAACAAGGAATGAGTACCAACAAGTATTAATCCAGGTAAGCCTATATACTTTGACTACTTTTTCTTACTTATGTTGGAAGTCGATTTCTCACATATTCGATCACATTCTATATCATCTATGAATCCCACAAGAATCACAAAATAATAATTTATTATGTTTGTTCTTAGATCGTTCGCGTAATGACTTCCACACCCACTTATAAATAGTTGTAAAAGTTACTTCAACATACTTAATAATTAGAACTACTAATTTATTTATCTTTTCAACTAATTAGTATCATTATAATTCAACACGATCCATATTAAAATTTTTGGCGTTAGGATAGCAGATGCGGGAAATGATTACCGCGCTATAATGGTGAACGATTTGGCACGTTGGTGTTATAAGAATATGCATGGAATGATCGTGCTGTGTTCAACGTTTACTCAACTAATTAGTATTGACTTTAAAAATATAAAGTTTCTATAATGGTGAACGTATTTGGCGTGTTGATGTTATAAGAATATGCATGGAATGAGCCGTGTTCAACATTGACTCAACTGATTAGTATTGGCTTTGAAAATGTAAAGTTTTACTTTTGTTTTGATCTCCGAAAGCTCTAAAGAGCTCCAATTCCGTTCTAATCGATTGTGCTCTCAAAGCTTAAAATTCACAAAAATAACCTTAAAATAAACAATGGAGAACTAGCAATATTTATAAAAAAAGAAAGAAGCTGAAGTAGCTAAATTCAAGTCTGAAAATGAGAGATACATATGTATGTATGGAATGTATGCAACACATGCAGTAATGTCAAATTTTTAAGATAAAAATGTGATGCCAATTTGCAATTTAATTATGAATATGTCGTTCCACAATCTTGTTAAAATGTAGATAAACCTAAAAACTATTTTCTAAGGGGCTAATTGGGTATATATGTATATGAGTGAATTCTTCATAGAAATAAATGTCAATAGACTTCAGAAAAACTAACGAGTATAATTGTCAGCCAAGAACTTCATATAATAAAAACAAAATAATAACGAAACTATTTTAAATAACATAAAATAGATGTATGATCATCCGACACACGATAACCACACACACATTTGGCGGAAGCAATATAGAGAATAGATAAAGAGAAAATCCAAGGCATCCAACAGCCAATGAAAGGCATCCAAGTAAGCATCGCTGCAACGCTCACACCCCAGCTCCTTATCCACACTCCTTCCAAACAGAATCTAAATCCCTTCCCTCCACACTCTCCTCTCCTGTCTTCACCGGAAAACAACTCCACATACAAACACGCACTCTTTCTCTCTCTCTCCTCGCAAAACATGTCTCTCACGATCCCCTCTAACCTCTCGCTCCTCAAGCCCAAGCTGGGGTCGTCCGCAAAGCCCATGCTAGTCCGCCCCACCGTGGTCTGCTCGGCGTCGCCGTCTTCATCATCGCCGAACCCGATTCAGACGCTTTCGGCGGCGCTGGCGCTGTCCTCGATCATCCTGACGGCGGCCCCGGTGGCCCCGGCGGCGGCGGACATCGCGGGGCTGACGCCGTGCAAGGAGTCGAAGCAGTTCGCGAAGCGCGAGAAGCAGCAGATCAAGAAGCTGCAGAGCTCGCTGAAGCTGTACGCTCCGGACAGCGCCCCGGCTCTGGCGATAAACGCGACGGTGGAGAAGACGAAGCGGCGGTTCCAGTTCTACGGCGAGGCTGGGCTGCTGTGCGGCGCGGACGGGCTGCCCCACCTGATCGTGAGCGGTGACCAGAGGCACTGGGGCGAGTTCATCACCCCCGGAGTCCTGTTCCTCTACATCGCCGGCTGGATCGGATGGGTCGGAAGGAGCTACCTCATCGCCATCCGCGACGAAAAGAAGCCCACACAGAAGGAGATCATCATCGACGTTCCCCTCGCCACCTCCTTGGTCTTCCGCGGCTTCAGCTGGCCCGTCGCTGCCTACAGAGAGCTCATTAACGGCGAACTCGTCGCCAAGGACGTTTAACTCATTAAACTACGTACCCACCTCCGATCCTCTTTTTCTTTTTCTTTTCAATTTTCTGTGTCAGCGTGTGTGTGTGTGTGTGTCGCGGGGGGCTGAGGTTTGTGATTCATAATTTTCAGATAGCGATGGAGAGGAGGGACTGGTCGAGTTAACGGAGTGTGATTCGTTGGGTCTGAATTGTAAAATTATTAGTTGTCTGTATGTATGTGCTTTGCATTGAATACTCAAAATCTCTTTTTTACTCGGCACAGTGTATATGTATGTCTCTGTACTAGCAAACCTCCCTGTCCGATGTGGCCAGGCGTCGTAGCCCTCTAATTGGCGAGCCATGCTTGAATTTTGCCCATGATATGATATTTGCAATCCCTGGCGTTCTAACATTCATTAAGATAGTTTCTGAGGTGATTTCAGCTCGTACACGTCAAATTATTTGGAAAAAAGTAGCGTTTTCCGGTATTTCACTGCCAGTAATATAACAGAATCAATTATAAAAAGATCAATCAAATTAAGTCTCCTACCAAAGCTGGTCTAGATCTACAAGTTGCACATCGATGCAAACTTCAGGGTTTACGTCAAGATTCACAGATTGACAGCAAGTATGAAACTTTACTACTACATCAACAATGTAATGCACATGTATGAAAGATGAGCTTGAACAAGAAGAGCCCCAAAAAATGCCCAATGCCCCCTAAATTTTCAGGGTTCTAAAATACCAAATCTAGTTGTTATATTGATGGTTTAGACTTTAAGTGTATTATATATACAAATATTCAAATTGTAAGTGTTCGTTGGAGTGTACTCCAAGAAAGGCACCGAGACCAATTGGTCAAAACGTTGCTAATTATTACAAGTTGTGTAAACTAAGAGGCTTGGTAGTAACACTGGTGGTAATATAGGTTCTCTTGAGTTTTGTAGCTCCACTTCTATCTTTGAATTTTGGTCATGATGTTATGGAGTTGTGAGCTAACTCTCATTACCATTTTCTCCCTCGTGGGTAGTAATCTTAGTCTTTGGTCTTAGTGACACCTGAACTTTTTGGGGTAGCAACTCAAATCTCACGTCGAAAGAGTATGCAAAAGTTGATGTATAGAATAGAATTCCACTAATTCCATAAGTATGAAGCATTTTGGGAAAAGTATTCAAAACAAAATCTTGCAGGCATGGGATCAAAGCGGACAATGTCATACTAAGGTGTGGTTAAAGTGAACTACTGTCAACAAAGTTAAATAACGAGATCCCTTCAAATAATATCATATCCAAAGGTTCATCAGCACTAACAAAATATACTGTGTTCGAGTTGTGGAAGAAGAAGCTCTCAACGTATATGATGACCTCGCGATGAGATTGACTTGTGTCAAAAGTCTACCCGACAATAGTGATGCTCAGATGGCATGTCATGTTGGTAGCAAACAGATGTACAAGATGATTTAATAAAAGAGAGGATACGTGTATGTCGTCCTTAGTTTGAGGGAATGACAGTTGGGTAGCAACCCAACTCACACATCATAACCATCAATATTTTTTTCTTTAATATAAGAGTCTCATCAACTCCACTAATATAAAGCATTTTGAGAAGGTGTCCAACAGCAAAATTATGCGGGCTTAGACCCAAAGCGGATCATTCAGAGGCAAGGTGAGATGACGACTTGATGAAGCAGAAGGACATGGGCTACAAAACCACCTTGGCATGAGCATCACACGAGAAGTGAGTTGAACTACTTCAGACTGGTAGAAGCATGGCGTTGAATGGAGCAACACATCATGTTTTCACTCTGGCGGCATTGGTAAGCGGGAAAGAGAGATCGAGAGAGGGATGGACGGCACGGGGCGGCGGCGCTGAGCAAGAAAAAGAGGCATTAGAAGGGAGCGAGCGGCCGAAGTTATCTGGTTTGGTGGTGATAGAGAGAAGAAAAGAAAATTTTGGTGGAAAAAATATGAAAATAAAATAATCACTCAAAGTAAAAGAAATAACATAAGCTTAATAAATATATATGCCAAAAATATGACTTCTAAACACTAGAAGGTAAAAAAACAAAATTAATCAACTCAAAATATGAAAAATGAAAGAAAATTATACCCAACTTTATCTTTTAGACGTTTAGATACGACATGTCGTATCTAAAAATTTGAAGATGATAAAATATTAGTGATTCAGATTGGTTATTCCGGATACAACTTCTCACATCTATAAATTATCTCTTTCAGAAAATCATACTTATATATTTGTACGGGTGAATACTTGTTATCAGATGTACTCTTAAAAGCAAAGGATACACACAATTGGTAACCATTTTGTAGCAACGTCTCCTACATCTGAGAGATGTGATAACCCGATGGGAATGATTTCACTATAATAATAGTTCTCAGTACAAATGGGCTTACATGAACAACACAAACATCAAAGACAAATTACTAACTATAAAGTGAAAATCTAATTCAGTCCTCCCTATGAATTAGTGACCCATCACAGATCCACGAAAGAAATACCTTCACGTGTTCTTTGATCACAAGAAAAACTTTTAGGCGTGACTAGTTCATTAACGCGTAAACACAACACCAAACAAGAATCAATCACACTGGGTGATCTAATTCAACACTACTATTTTTCAAGTCAATAGTTTTCCAGGCCGCCGATCTTGCACGTCTAGAAAAGCTATAAATTCAAACAAAATTATCAAGGAGGCTGAGGGTAGCAATCATGTCTTTTATAGCGTCCAAAAGAGGAAAAGTCCATGCTAAGATTTTTCAGATGATAAGCACGAAAACATCAATAAGGAAGGACCCTTAATCATCACATCAATGATAATCACAAGACTATCTAAATATAGCACACAGAATCGCATACTGTTAAGATAGAAGATCTTGATAAGATAATGTGACAAATCTCAGTTAAAAGTTTTCCTAATAAAAAATAGCCAATCAAACGTAATAACAAATTCTCCTTTTGGCTATTTTTTAGGCAAGCACAAAATTGAATCGTCCACAATTATCTGATTAAAAAAGACTGAGAATGTCTCCCCTTGATTGCCTTAAAACATAGAACAAATGCAACGACAGAACAAAACAGAGGGATAATGATAATATATAAGCAGACTTCAAATTTCTATACGAAGAAATAAACAAAAGTTGTCTTCAAAATAGTCTCCACAATAGTCTTCACAAGTCAGCAAAAAGGAAGAAAATTATCCAGGAAGCGACAACAGACATAAACAGAAGATAAGTCTTGAAATTACAGCCCAAACATAAATAAAGAGTCTTAAGCATAGACTGTGTCAGAAGATGTTGGGACAGCTTGAGCTTTTGAAAAGAAGAAGGCTTGGAGGAAGTCTTCATAGTCCTGATTGAAAACACAAATGTATTATTTCTACAATGTCTCTAGACAAGTTTCAGATATTGTTAATAACATACACACATTCACATCAGTTAAGTAAAGAGACGGACAACGTTGGTAACCCAGTTCAGAAATTGCCTACATCTAGAGGGATATTCAATTCCAGTGAAGAGTATACTATTAATATGGAGAAGCAAATGTACAAGGTCTTACAAGAAAATTAATCAATTTCTAAACCACATTCTTTCTCTCTAAAGTATAACTTGACCTAAGGCTCCCCCTAGGTGTGAGTCTCACTCACTTTTCACCTAGACACCCACGGTGTCAAAATTGATGTCTGTAATAAAAGAAGGAACATAACGAATACACTTACAGTTGAGCTTTCCTTCAAGAAGCTAACCTTAACAATGGGCGCTTTTAGAGTTGCTTTGTCTTTTGGGTATTTCGGCGCAAATACAAAAGTGCATTGAACCTTAGAATAGTGAAACGCGGGGTTTATATACTCTCAAGAGAAGAGAGAGAATCTTTTTACCTAGAGGACACAAGGGCAAAAATCAGGCACCGAACAAACATGAAATATGGTGCTTTTTATCAGACGAGGAAAGTCTCAGCACAAATGGATGTCCCTGGCACAAGTCTAGCACATTTTGAAGAACACTCTGAATTTGACGAAGCAAACAGACCAATACACACTAACAAACTCCCCATTTGGCTTTAAGGAGACAAATCCTGAGGAGGCACATAGCAAACTAGAGCGCAGTGAAAATCAACTCATGCCACAGTGACTGACATAGGACTTACAAACAAAAACATAGTTTATCTCTTTTTCGAGAGAACCAAAAAAACCAACGAGTTCAGAGTTTCACACACAATATAAATACTCCCCCTATTTCTCTCAGCAAAGGCAAAGAGGAAATAAGCAAAAGGAAACTGAAACAAAGTCTTATACCAAAACAAAGGAAATAACAGCTAAGGGGCTGATGGGCCAGCAGCTAAGGAGCTGATGGGCCAGCAGCATCCACAGAGTCAAGGAAAATGTTTTTAAGCAAAGAGATGAGAGCGCAACGTCTAGTGGTAGCGGAAGCAATTTCTTCATCCAGGTGCTTGATTTCATCCATCAGAGTGGAAACAACGAGCGAGTAATTCTCAGCAGAGAACACAGCCCACATGACCTGAAGAACTCTGAAAGAGAGCATGAGGATACTTGGATACAAGAGATCGACGCACATCCGAGACATGGTGCGGTTGGAAGAGCTTGTTGTGAAAAGAGATCTCGGAGAAGAGTTACATTCGAGCAACTCCGAGGCAGACAAAAGATCAGGCGCTTGGCGGAGGAGAATACCACAGATCAGAGAGCGAAAGCCAATAGGAAGCTTCAACGCCATAGACCCCACATGAAGACTAATCTGTTCGAAGAAGAATTGAGCCGAGTCCACTGGAGCACCTGTTCCCACCCGGAAAATGAAGGAGGCAAGAACTTTGGAAATTCCTGTGTGATGAGCCGTGGGACACCAATTCCTAATGCCAATCTTGTGCAGGATGGAATACTTTGAACTGACCTTGGACGCCGGATAGGGACCACGCCCATGCCCTCCACATAAATCACTGCCACCAGATAACTCTTTCACCAAAATACCACTGGTCGGAGGATGAAAGACGGGAACATCAAGAGGGAGATCCAAGTAGTTGGCGATGTTTCTAGTAGAGAAGGAGATGCATTTTCTGCGAACATGCACCTTGCGATAGTTCACTGACGAGGGAGTGTTGAAGTCATCTGGAAGATTTGCAATAAACTCTCGCACCAGAGACACATGATAGGGCCCAAAACTAGTCACAGAGGAGAGAAGGCATGCCTCTTTCAGGAGATTGACATTATCGGTGCAAGAGAGGGCCTCATCAGACAGCACAAACTCAGGAAGAATACTACGACGCAATACAAACTTCCATTTTAGAGCATTTGCAATGATGTGGAAAGAAATTCCACAGATGGGAATGTCAGGGATGTCGGCGAGATGGTTGGGACTTCTTTTTGAACTTTGGAGGATCAACATCATCATCTTCTTCATCTGCCAACTCAGCCTCATTGGCATTAAAATCCGCAGTGGAAATTTTCTCGACTTCTGGAATGATAGACTCCTGTTCTTGAGAGCGGGACTTCTTCTGAGGGCGACAATGAGAACGTCGAAGAGCCCCCATTTGCATTTACCCAAAGCATTGATGATGAGCTCGTCATCAGAAAGGGTAGGATCTCTCCGCAGGAGAGGAAGGTATCACCGGGGGAACATCTGCATGAGACTCAGAAGGGACCTCGGCAGTCTTCAGGCTATTCAACACCCAGGGCCATAGGAGATGATGAGCCCGTCATAAGCCGTAAGATATCTTCTCTAGTAATCATGGGACGAGATGGAGAGACTGGAGTGGGAGGTCTGGCTGCACCCAGCTTAGAAGTCATCTCATCGAGTGAGGGATTAGAGAAATCCGAAATAACGTTCACCGTGTCAGAAGGTTTGTCAGAGACATGCTGAAGACCCACAATGACATCTGCCGCTGAAGAGGATTGTTCAACATTTTGCAACGAATCCATAGAAGTAGGGAGCACAGACTTACCATCTCTAGTATGCTTTGATAAACATGGATCTGAAGAGAGGTTCTCTGACACATCATGCGAGGGAGGAGATTTGGGAAGTTTTGAAGCTGAACCCTTTACGCGCTTCTTTGGTGCACCACCCATGATTCGCACCACATACGAATTTGTCTGAGAGGAAAGCCCTGACTTCTTCTTGATCGGAAGCTTTTCAGGTCTCCTGATAGAGGGATCGAAAGACGATTTTCTGGTACGAGTGGAAACCATGTTTGTGAGAAAGACAAAATAGGGTTTGAGATGATGAAAGTTACTTCAAAGAAACTGACACAACTGCTCTCGAATTTGAACAAGGAATAAGAACTGTCACAAACCGTAAAGCGAGGGAATTAAAACGGAGCGTTTTGGATATCTGATTGCATGGAGAGAGAGAGAGAGAGAGAGAGAGAGAGAGAGAGAGAGAGAGAGAGAGAGAGAGAGAGAGAGAGAGAGAGAGAGAGAGAGAGAGAGAAGTGGGCCCAAAAGTGCAATACTTGATGGGCTCAACAATAACTACTATAAGTCCAACAAACAAACTCCCAATCCAGCTCGTAGTTTTTCAAACTGAACAACGTTTGACGGTTTCGTGAAAATGTCTGCAAGATGGTTAGCTGTCCCAATGTGATTTAGAGACAAGATATTGTACTCAACCAAGTCTCGAATGAAATGATGACGTATCTTAATGTGCTTTATTTTGTTGAGAAGAACTAGATTCTTGGCAATGTTTATAGCATTGGTGTTGTCACAGTAGAGGGTTAGGACATCCTGTGAGACATCATATTCTGTAAGAATACATTTTAGATAAATAAGTTCAGTGCATGCAGCTCCCACAGCAATGTATTCAGCTTCAGCTGAGGAAAGAGAGACACAGTTCTGTTTCTTACTGAACCAGGAGATAAGATTATTTCCTAGGAAGAAAAAACCCCCAGAGGTACTCTTATGATCATCAATGTTTCCAGCCCAATCAGCGTCAAAGTAACCAACCAAGTGAGGGTTAGTGTCTCGAGAGTAGAAAATACCATAGTTTGCAGTATCATGTACGTACTTGATGATGCATTTGACATATCTCAAATGAGAGGAGGTGGGGCGAGCTTGGTAGCGAGCACTAACTCCCACTGAAAAAGAAATGTCAGGTCTACTAGTTGTTAAGTAGAGGAGACTTCCAATAATGCCGCTGTAAAGTTTGGTATCGACTGGTTCAGAAGATTCATCCCTAGAGCGTTTGACTGAAGAAGAGGCAGGAGATCTTTTGGGCTTCCCATATTCGAGGCCAAACTTTTTCACTAGATCATTGGCATACTTGTTTTGAGAAATGAAGATACCATCCTCTCGTTGAATGATCTGAAAGCCAAGAAAGAGTGAAAGCTCATCCACCATACTCATTTCAAACTCATATTGCATGTTTTTGATGAAGTCATTCACAAGAGTTGGATAAATTCCTCCAAACACAATATCGTCTACATAGACTTGAACAAACATCATCTCATACTTGGATTTCTTGATGAACTAAGTTTGATCCTTGACACCGTGAGAGTATCCTTGAGAGGTCAAGTAGACAACAAGTTGCTCATACCACGCGCGAGGTGCCTGTTTCAGCTCATATAGAGCTTTGTTGAGCTTGAAGAAGTGATCACGAAACTTAGGATCTTTCAACCCTTTGGTTTGCTCAACAAAAACTTCCTCATAGATGATTCCGTTTAGAAAAGCACTTTTAACGTCCATCTGGAATAGTTTGAATTTCTTGAGAAAAGCAATGCCTAAGAGAAGGCGAATAGCTTTGAGGGGAGACATAGGTGCGAAGGTTTCATCAAAATCTACTCCTTTAATTTTTTGAATAGCTCTGAGCAACCAGACGGGCTTTGTTTCGAGTAACATTGCCTTGAGCATCAGATTTGTTTTTAAATATCCATTTTTTCCCGATAACATTAGCAGATGGTCTTGGAACGAGAACCCACACATCATTTCTTTCAAATTGGATAAGATCTTCTTGCGTAGCTGAAACCTAAAAATCATGAAGAACTGCTTCCGACATATTTTTGGGCTCAATTCGAGATGTAAAGCACACATTTCCAATCAATTCTATATAATTTACCGGCTCCTTTCTTCTTGTAGTTACTCCGTTATTTAGATTTCCAATGACAGCCTTGATAAGCACATTTCATACGTGATTAGTAGATGAACTTAAGCAAATAATCGATGTTTATCCTCAAGTATTTTGATAGTTTTGGTAGTTTGTGTGAAGTTTTCAGGACATTCAGATCCGCAAAGATCTATGAGATGAAAAGAAAGGAAAATTAGCATTATAGATGCAAAATAGAAAGAGGAATAAAGCATCATAGGATGATGGGGCTATCACAAGGATTCCGGAACATTTTACGGATCCCAATTCCGATACCTGTAGCTCAAGATAGGTGATAAAAGGTGAAGCACCGCGCAGATGGCTAGAGTGCCCATCGCGACGCGATGAGGTCCACCGCGATGCGACGTAAGTCCACAGTGACGCATTGGAATCCGTCGTGACACGATGGGTTCCGACAACAAGTTATTTTGACACGTGGACTGCGATTTTGAGCCGTTTGATCAGTTTTCGAAGGTCAGATATGCGCGAAATTGAGGAGCTCGCCTATATAACCTAATAGCAGTCTCTTAGAATTCATTCTTGATTTTTTTTAGTTTTTAGAGGGAGGAAACCTTACGTAGGAACAAAAGGAGAACAAAGAAGAAGGCCAGAGACGTTTTTGAGGCTACGACGATTCTGCAACAACCAATCTAGTTTTTCTTTCTCTTCTCCTTCTGAATCTTTAATGTCATGGATTATTTTTATTTTTTTGTTTTCTAGTTCTTCCACCATCACCATGAACTAATCCCTTAGAGGGTGATGGTGGATCTTTTCTTGATAATTGTCATGTATTTATTCTAGTTTGCTTTGAAGTTTGATTTGATTCTTTGGCTGGTATTTATTCTATTTTTGTTGTTAATGCTGGTATATGCATGATTATCGTATGCTTGATTTTAGGATTAGTTATTCTCTCTAGCGAGGTTTAATTAGTTGTGCGAATAAAATAGAGTACCGTAGTACATTCTGTGAAGTCTAGAGATAGCCACAGCTGCTATAGAGTCGAGTGAGTGTTCCAAAACATAAAGCAAGCTAGGTTCGTTGCCTTGAGACCGAGAGGTCAAACGAGTTCTTAGTCTTAGGTTGTTAATATCACTCTAGCGAAGGTTAGCAATAAAATTCACGTGAACACGATTAGCATAGCCATAGGATTTATCATTCTTCGTTTCTCTAGAAATCCGGACAATAGGATAGAAAAGTGAAACCACACCCTTGTTCCCTCACATCCATCTTTAAACGTTTTAATTTAGTTGTTTAATATTTTAGAAGCCACCCTCCTTACTTTACATTTTCTCTTGATTTAAATTGTAGTCGACATTAATTCACATTTAATATAAATCCTCGTGGGAACGAACTAAACTTACTATCTATATTACTTGTTCGACGTGTGCACTTGCGCGCGCGAAATTCGCAATAAGCCTCAATAAGATGATTCAACCTAATTCTACTTGAAGGAGCTTTTGCAATAGATGAAGAAGCATACGTGTTATATGAATCGGAGGACACTTCAACCGGAGAGGTAGAAGAAATGTTAGGAACAATCACAGGGACAGCCGGTATAGGAGTATCAGGGACAACGAAAATAGCATAATCTGAAGAGTGTGACTGAACAAGAGTTTCTTCATCATTGAACACCACATTCAAAGATTTCATGACAGAAAGAGATCTTTTGTTGAAAACTCTGTAGGGCCGACTATTTGAGGAATAGTCAAGAAAGAATCCTTCATCGCTTCTCCCATCTAACTTCTTCTTGGGATCCTGATCAGCCAAAATGAAACAAGTAGCCCCAAAGACATGGAAATATTTCAGATTTGGTTTTCTCCCCCTCCAAAGATCATAACAAGTAGAAGACGTACCAAGACAGATGGAAACTCGATTCAGAATATGCCAGGCCGTGTTAACAGCTTCAGCCCAGAATTTATAAGGAACATGTTTAGTGTGAAGCATAACTCTTGCCATCTCCTGGACAGTCATGTTCTTACGCTCAACAATATCGTTCGACTGAGGAGTAATTGGAGCAGAAAATTCATGGGAGATTCCCTGAGAAGTACATAATTCTGCGAAATTGCTGTTCTCAAACCCCCGACCATGATCCGCACGGATTCTGACTATCTTCTCTGATGATGAGGAATGAGATTGTTGAAGTTTCAAAGCCAACTCAAAGAAGGCATGGAAGATGTCGGATTTTTCTATCAGAAACTCCACCCACGTATAACGAGAAAAATTATCTACAATGACCAAAATATAGCGTTTGCGGTTAAGACTCTCAACCTGCATAGGATCCATCAGATCCATATGAAGTAGCTGAAGGACCTGAGATGTCGTGATGAAGTTAACCCGCTTGTGAGATGCACGAACTTGCTTTCCAATTTGACAATCTCCACAAACTCTATGATCAGATGAAGAGAGAGGAGGAAGGCCATTGACAGCATCCTTTGACATTAGAGTCCCTATGCTGCGAAGGTTCAAGTGACCAAGATGTTGATGCCAAAGAGAGGTGGAGTCGGACTTACTCAGTAAGCACTTGGAAGGTTTGGTTGGAGATGTCCACATGTAACAATTTTTGGAGGAGCGAGAGCTACGCACGACTTCTAACTTATCTGCGTTTAACACTTGACAGCCAGACTTGGCGAAAGTGACAGTCAAATCATGATCACATAGTTGACTTATAATTATGAAGTTGGTCTTCAGACCATCAACCATAAATATGTTATCAAGAGATGGTAAACCAGAGACACCAAGATTTCCTCGACCCACCATAGAACCTGTAGATCCTCTCCCAAAGGTAACACTGCCTTTAGAGCATGGTTGAACATTAGCCAAAAACTTTGAGACTCCAGTCATGTGCCTGGAGCATCCACTATCAAAGTACCAATCCTCATGAGAGGTGGCTTTCAGAGAGGTATACGCAACATAGTCAAGAGTGTTGTTTTTCACGCGCCATTCTTGACGAGGAGATCAGTTGGAAGAGAGTAAGTCGATCTTTTGCCGAGGAACAGGTTTTTGGAAACTCCCAAGGGTAAATCTAGTTCTTGTCAGGTAGGAAGTTCTTTCGAAAAGCTTGAAGCAAAAGGGACGAATGTGGCCAGATTTCCCGCAGAAATGACACCTCCAGTTGTGCTCAGATTCTGATTTTGACCTGAGTGGGAAGAGATGTGACCAGAGACGTTTGGGACATCCTTCCTGACATGGTAAGAAGTCTCTTGGAATCTCTGACCGTGAGTCTGGGATGGTAAGGGCCTTTTATCCTTCGCGGGAATGAAAACGGTATGAGTGGGCATCTTGGAGGAGGACTTAGAAGAGGAGGCAAAACAAAGACCTGTTCGATCTGATGATGATTTCCCACTTCTCAGAATGTTGTTCAGAACATCGATTCCTAGATGAAGATCCACCGATTTAAAAAACTTAGCCACTTCCAACAAAAGACAAGCCACCTATGCCTTTAGATTAACAATGATTTTAAGAAGAGAAGTCTTTTTAGTGAGAAGAGAGGAAATTCGTTCTTGAACAAAGAGAGGTGAGTCACTATGAAGTTCTTGCAGTTGCTCCAACTGATCAGCATGGGACTTTTCTGGTTTAGCTATAATGTCAGCTTGAACAACGAAGGCATTGGATTCGTCAGCCCATTTGACAAACAGGGTCTTATAATGTTCAATTAGAACATCATCACTAAGCTCGTCTTCATCAGATAACCCGTTCGAGGAGCTGGATGAGTCCAGTTTGAAGTTTGGCTAAGTAATAATGAGATCATAGGCATGAGCAAGAAAGGCATCCGAAAGATTGTCGCTGTTGACAGGCTTAAAAGATTCTTCATGGGAGAATTCAGACAGAGCCATGGATACCCCTATATTCTCTTCTGAAGATTCACTGCTGATTTGGCTCGCAAAAGCCAGGTAATTGTTGTTGTTGTTACTTCCACCATCATCATCACTGGAACACTCACTCTGATCTTCATCAGACAGAGTAGAGCTAAAATTTCTTTGTTACGTCTTGTAAAATTAGGACATTCAACCTGAATATGCCCAAAGCCTTCACACTCATGGCATTGAATTCTTTTTCCCTTGGACACATAATTCGAGGGTTTATCTTCCCTTGATCTTCTTTGGAAATTTCCAGATTTATTGCTGGAAGGAAACTTGGACTTGAAATTAGAGTTGTTGTTGGTGTTGTTGGAAGATGTCACAAGCCTCTTGTCAAACTTCTTCATGAACCTTCCGAAATATTTGGCCATGAAGATCTTCGTAAGACTCTAAGGACTCTTTCATGTTTCGAGTTTAAGAAATCTGGACCTGAGGGCAAGCTCTCGACTTTTCTTCTCAGAATTTGAAGATAGAGGCATTTCATAGGTAAGAAGTGACTCAACTAGTTCATCAACTTTCATAGATGAAGTATCATGTACCTCATAAATGGTGGTAACCTTGATGCTGAATCTTTCAGGAAGCAACCTGAGAATTTTCTTCACAATTTTACTATCTGGCATAGGCTCGCCAAGAGAGTGTGATTCATTTGAGAGGTCACGAACTCGTACATAGAATTCATTGATTGTCTCTTCTTCCAGCATCTTCAGGCTTTCAAATTTAGCTGTGAGAAATTGCAATCTGGAGCTTTTAACCTTGTTGGTTCCTTCTTAAGTCATCTCAAGGATATCCCAAGCCTCTTTAGCGCTCTTGCAAGTGTATGTGAGTCGAAAAACATTTATGTCAACTCCATTATAGATAGCATTCAATGCCTTGGAGTTATAGAGAGAGACTTCTTCATCGGCCGCAGTCCACAGTTGATTTAGGACTTCCTCAAGAGTGATACCATCTGCCAAGAACTGCTTAGGATGGCTCCAGCCAATAATAACAGACTTCCAAGTTTTCTGATCTATTGATTTAATGAAGGCTCTCATTCGAGCTTTCCAGTAGGCGTAGTTTTGCCCGTTGAGGAGAGGAGCTCTGCTCACTGAGCCGCTTTCTCTAAAAGTATCCATTCTAAAGATAAACACAGTTAAGGAAACAAGATCGTTGACCCATTAAATTAGGGATTAGGCTCCTGATACCAAATGAAAACACAAATATACTATTTCTACAATGTCTCTAGACAAGTTCCAGACATTGTTAATAACATACGCATGTTCACAGCAGTTAAGTAAAGAGACGCACAACGCTGGTAACCCAGTTCGGAAACTTCCTACATATGGGGGATATTCAATCCCGGTGAAGAGTATACTATTGATATGGAGAAGTAAAGGTACAAAAGTTTACAAGAAAATTAATCAATTTCAAAACCACACTCTTTCTCTCCAAAGTATCACTCGACCTAAGGCTACCCCTAGGTGTGAGTCTCGCCCACTTTTCACCTAGACACCCACAGTGTCAAACTTGATGCATTTAATAAAAGAAGGAACATAACGAATACACTTATAATTGAGTTTTTTTTCAAGAAGCTAACCTTAACAATGTACGGTTTTAGAGTTGCTTTGTCTTTTGGGTATTTCGGCGCAAATACAAAAGTGCATTGAACCCTACAATAGTGAAACGCAGGGTTTATATACTCCCAAGAGAAGAGAGACAATCCTTTTACCCATAGGACACAAGGACAAAAAGCAGGCATCGAACAAACATGAAATATGGTGCTTTTTGTCAGACGAGGACATTCTTAGTACAGATAGATGTCTCTGGCACAATTCTAGAACATTTTGAAGAACACTCTGGATTTGACGAAGCAAACAGGCCCGTACACACTAACAACGATCATACTGTCCACAATAACCCCTTGTGTTTTGAAGAATTTTGAATAAGCTCATGAAGAAACAGAGACTTTTCAAGAAGCAACTGAAAATGCATCATTCTGAACAATAGGGCTGAGATAGGTGACAGTAGGTCGAACACTATCCTTGGAGACAGGAGGCCACATATATATGCCTCCCTTCGAAATATTTCTAATGAACCTTGAGAGGGAATTGATTTTTCCCATAACATCATCAGAACGAAGTAAATCTCTCTTCTGATCAAGTAAAATCTTCGTAATGAGGTAGAGGAAACCAATCGGCATCTGGGCAGCATAAGACTTTGCATGCCTAACCAAATGATCATAGACTAGAGCACCAAAATCAAACTTGCAACGAGTACCAATCTGATAAATTAAACGACCAACCTCAATAGATACCAGAGATCCATTAGAGGTGGGGACCCATGTGAGCTTGATGAAGTGGAAAGATATGGGGTACAAAACCACCTTGGCATGAGGCTCACACGAGAAGTGAGTTGAACTACTTTGGATTGGTAGAAGTGTGGCGTTGAATTGAGCAACGTATCATGTTTTCACTCAACCGGCATTGCTAAGCGAGAAAGAGAGATCGAGGGAGAAATGGACAGCGGGGGCGGCGATGCTCATAAAGAAAAAGAGGCGTGAGAAGGGAGCGAGCAACCGAAGTAATCTGTTTTGGCGGTGATAGAAAGAAGAAAAGAAAAATCTGGTGGAAATAAAAAAATAAAAAAAAATAAAAAAAAAATAATCGCTCAAAGTAAAAGAAATAGCGTAACCTTAATAAATTTAGATGCGACAAATGTCACTTCTAAACACTAAAAGGTAAAAAAAAAATGGTTATAGTATATACTAGCCCTATATACGTTTGGTATTTTGGATATGTCCAACGTTTCGTAAAATTCATGTAAATGGCCCTACTGCTTACGCGTCATATCAATTTACATTGTTACTTTACAACGTAAATTGAGTTTTATAACGTAAATTGTCATGACATGTAAGCAGTAGGGCCATTTACACTAGTTTTACAAAACGTTGGACATATCCAAAATGAGTTAGTAAAGTAGGGTCATTTCGCCGAAAATTTGTAAAAAATAAAAATTGAACTCAACATCGGAAAAACGAAAGAAAACTATATCCAGAAAAATTTAGACGTTCAGATACGACTTGTCGTATTTAAAAAAAGCCCGAAGATGATGAAATATTGATGATTCAAATTTTTTACTTCAGATTTTCTATTTCGGATGATTCATATTATCTGTTTCAGAAAATCATATTTGTATATTTGTACTGGTGACTATTTGTATATTTGTACTCTTTATCCATTACATTTTAAAAGTAGATGATAAAATAAGAGACAAGCTTAGGTGAATATTCATGAATATATATATATATATATATATATATATGTATATATATATATCAAATGATTCCTAAGAAAAGCATAATTATCGCATATAAGATAATATATGGATGCTTATATGTATTTCAATCTTTGAGTGGTGGATCAAAATCATGGTTACACCCGATTGGGGACGATGGTTATATATATTTCACATGGGTGAATTGGTGATAGTTTTATCTTTTACACACGTGTTCTTTAGTCCTTTAGTGTTGAAGTTCGTGCTGAATATGAATTACGATTTTTAGACAGATTTTTCAGTCTTTATTAGCTAAATCACAAGTTAATGCGAAAATCAATAATATTTTATCATTCAACTTCATCGTGTGCACGAAAGTTAAAATTAGCCCAATGTTAAACAGAACAAGAGAAATTAAAGAGAAAGGTATATCGAGTAAAAAACCGAAAACAAAATTTAAGTAATCACTCCATATCAAAATAAGTGAAGCACTTGGAAATAAAATATGAAAACCAAAACTGAAAGTAAAAAGATGGAGTATATCCCTTGGATATAAATGAAAATCCCAGGCAACATACGCATGTTGTGAAGTGGAAAGCTCAAAAACCTAGATATAAGCTTATCATTATCAACTTCTTGAAGAGAAGTCATGACATATATTTACATTAATCCGTAGTTAATACTAAGACACAAGTCTTAATCTGTTTTTACTACAGACACAAAATTAAGAAAGAAAAAAAAGCGGGCGAACGGTCTCCACCACCGCTTCCATGCCACAGCTGATCGCTGCGCACACCACTTTAGATTTAAATTGCACTACTTTTTAAGCAAAAAAAAAAAACGGATAATTGAGTTACTATTTGAAAAGTGGTGATCTCGGGAGAAGCAGCGAAGTAAGCGGTAGTGTTACCAATAGTGAGTGCATGGTTCTCCGTAGCCGGGGTGGTGATCAACAAGCATGTCCATGTCATAAACGGGCTTGGTTTGAGAGGCGACGCGCTTATTGGACGGTGGAGATCCGCTGGTGGTTGGGCTTGGTGGGCTGAGCCCATGGGCCGACATGGAGACTGAATGGCGGACCCGCAAGTGGACGACCTCAGCTTGGGCCAAAGCGAGTTGGGCCTGAAGGAGGTCGATCTGTTGCTGGAGAGACGAGATGGCTCCGACGCAGCCGTACACAGGGTCGCGAACTCTCGCGTTTGCTTCGTACACCATGCTGCTCACCGCGTCCCCTCTTTGCTCCACTGGTAGCTCCTGGAATTAACGGTTCGTTAAAAGAGAAGTTCAGTTCAAAGAGATGGACGCGAGAAATTCAAATTCTCGTGACGACTTTGTTATATATAGCAACGTGAGAGCCGCGTGATAAGAACATCATGATGTGATATGTGTGCAAATGACATTATAACGTGCCTACAACAATTGACCAGCATTTTTTATTACAAATTTTCCTTTTCTTACCGAACCGTTATTTTCTATAAGATTTTTTTTTCCCTAACATATGATATGTGTGTATATATACATATATATATAATTTGGTTTTGATTAAATAAAAAGTGGAATATAAATAAGATGATTTGTTATACTAAAATACTATTACAAGTGTCGACCACACTTTTATGCTTTCTTCGCCCGACCACAATTCAAATAATTTATGAGAAATTGTTTAAAAAGTTTTTTTTCTCTAGAAAAAATTGTTTTTTTTTTAGTTTACTTTGAAGAGATAATTTATCATTGAAATTAATTTGTTAACACCTTCGGTCCTTTTTTCTTTTACCCATTTTATTTAAAGAAAAATAAAATAAATAAATAACCGTTTTGGGGAGAGGAATCTTGAGAGCAAAGGTAATTTTTTTCTTAATAAAATTAGAGGAAATAAAAAATAAAAAAATTGGCTTCTATAGATTTATAAAACTTTTTCATTTTCGATATAACCAAGGTTTCGTTAATAGATTGAAAATACTCAGACAAATTCGTTTACACATTCTAAATAGTCCAAAATACGCTTAATTCGTTTACATATTGAAAACATAAATTAAAGTTATTTTGGACTATTTACGATGTGTAAACGAATTTATTTAGTTATTTTCAATCTATTAACGAAATCTTTGATATATCCAAATTACACACAATTTAATTACACACAATTTATAAGGTCATACATCAAAATTATCCATAAAAAATTGCTGAAATTTTTAAAATAATAATTTTAAGAATACATCGTCTGTTTAATTATTTTAGTAATAATCTGAAAAAAAATTAAAGAAAATAAAAAAATAAAAAATATAGTATTTTAAGCAATTTCTCATAATTTACAGGCATAAAATTATTTTTATTATTTTTTATACTATATTTTGTATATGAACCAACTATTAATTTAAAATAATATTGAATGAGTTTTCCTAAATTTTTCCTTTCATTCGTAGCGCTAATATTATATTTCCTAAATTTTTATTTTTAATTTTAGCGCTCGTACCAGAGCACTTTGCCGACTGAGTCCTAATTTCTAATGTATTTCTATTACTTTTACAATGAGTGGGGAAGATACTAGAAAATCTTCAAAGTCAGTTGTGTTAGAGTTAGTGGGTCTACTACCACTACCTCTACCTGTGCAGTAATCTTATAGAATGTTCCCATTATGCATGAACTGTATTAATTAGGGAAAAAGAAAAGCGGAAGTTAGTTTTATATTTATCAACGTGATTCTCAGATATAAGTTACCAAGAGAATCTTTCAAAGAAAAAAAAGTCAATAATATAAAAAAGACCAGCAACATTTTTCTTCACAACTTCTACTGTGATATTTAGGTACCTGTATCTATCCCTATCGCGTTGCTTTATACATGGCAAACAAGATATGTTGATTAATAAAGCAAATATAATACTAAAATGTATTTATTTAGCGGTTGATTTTTAGCTTATAATTTATAAATGGGGCCCAAGCGAAAGCAGAAATCAGTTACAAGTTACAACATAGCACATGTTCAGTTTTAAGATAGTGTCTTTTCGAAAAATACTAAATTAATTATGGTTGTAATTTATAAAATAATTCACAAACCTTAAATATGAATTATTCCTACTATTCTTATCAATTCAAAGCAATAAATATACTCGTTTTCTTTTGAATATGTAATTGTTTAGAGAAATTTGAAACGAATGACTGCATAACTTACAATGAGAATTTTAATACATTCAACAAAAAATTTGGTGCAACTAGTCATTTTAAAATTTATTTAAACTAAATTTTATTTTTAAAATAGTTTTCGACAAATCAACATTTAATTTAATTTGATTAATTGATTTATAACGAACTTGGCGAATTATTTTTTAGTAAAGTAAAATTTGGACTACTTTTTTATTATTAAAAAGTGGACTATTAATATATTTTACTATAATCCTCTAACTATTAATTTAGAGGGTTTTACCATTTTTTAAAAATATAGGATCATTTTCATTATTTTCACGTTTCTTATGCTGAACAATCAATCTCAAGGTTGAAATCAGATTTACTTTGAAAATATAGCCACTTTTCTCGATGTATCTAGAGTTTTGGAGTTACGAGATATCAGACAGCTACACGTGAAAACCATATATATATTTTATATGAGAAAACTAGGGGTTTTCACGTGAAAACCCTATTCGGGAAAAATACCGACGCTAATTGTTAAAAAGGAAATGGGTTGATCCTGAAATAGAAATGGTTTTAGCGAATGCTGAATGGAGCCTAAATCACTGTAGTACTCTTCATTATTGTGGTCAAAGTCATGGCCTCAACAACCCCCACTATAAAAACTGAAATATTCGTTGGAAAACTTTTATATCGTTAACCGAACTCGTTCTGAGTTAATAAACATTTCGTCGGATAAACTACCTTAGTTATTCTTTTACAACAAATATACATATTTTTCTCTTATCTTAAATTAATTGCTACCAAATATGCAAGGGAGATGAATTTTTTTTTCACCGCAGAATAATATGTTTTTATTGACATCTTAAATTTAAAAATATAAACACTAATTTTTATCTAAGGGAGAGTAAATATTTGTTTGGTATTATTTTAATTAAGTGTCGAATTTATTTAAGACTTTAATAACTATGATACTTTAATAGCTCTATTTTTCGGTCATTCTTTTATAATCATCATCGTTTATTAAATAAGTTACTTTAGCTAATTATAATATTTGAGATTTTTAAAAGGTTAATTAGTAGTATAATCCTATAAATATGTTGAAATTTTGAAATGTGCAACGTTTGACGAAGGTTAGGTAAATGATCCAGTAAAATGTTTTACCAGATTATAAAGATCATTACAATGAAAATAATAAGAGAAATTGAAAATTTAGTCTGTTAATAATTGTGATACGTAAATATTAAAATCATTTACCACAATTTTACCGTTGGACATTTCAAATGTTGGTATTATTTAAACAATAAAAACTACAAGGATGAATAGTAAAATAGGATAAAACGTTTTGACGTGAAAATATTAAGTTCTCGAGGATGCTGCCATTATGTTCACCATGGACATACATTAGAACTTTTATAAATAGCTACCGTTCAAAGAGAAAATATAGACTATAATTAACAAAAGTTGAATACTGTATGAAAAGCATGAAAATAATAATTACAGCCATTTGACAAAGAATAAAGCTTTATGATAAGGTCTAAATAAAACATCAAAGAAGTTGTTTGGGTTTAATTATTAATCTTTTTGTTCAATTAGCTAAGGTAATCCTTGACTCTTAGCTTTACTAAAAGAGAATTCATATACAGCGGTGGGAACCACTTCCTAGTGTGGCTCACCGAAGAACTAATACATCGTGTTCCTATCGTAACCATGGAAAAAGGTAAATTAAAGTACAAATGTTCAGGTCTATAACGCTCACAAAACAAGCCAGTTATATATATATAGAGAGAGAGCTCTGTGATTTTTTGTATAAAAAAAGGAAGAGAGGTTATGTTTAAGTAAAATTTACTAAAGAAAATGTAAAGGAAAAAAATATTAGACGTTGTAACTAGGGTCTGCCCGAATTCATCGTAGACCCTAAACTTGTGAACAATTTAGCCCTGAGCCTTTTGGTAAAAAAATTTCATCAAAAAATTAATATAATTGCCAATCGTTAGTGTTTTTCAAAATGACCAACAGAACTTTAATAGTAGTCGTGGGAGGCTTGGTAGTGGTTTGTTTATTTTTATGTTTAATTATCTATCTATATGGAGGCAGAGTTTGTTTTAAGTGGAAATACTTGTATACCTTAATAAATAAATAAATAAAACAAAAATTGGACAGAAGCCTGCAGTTTTACTTTTAGATATATCACACACACTTTTCTAGTTTTCGCGTTCGTACTACACATGTAAAGGCCGTATGATTTTATTTGGAGAAGAAAGCTAAGAAGCGATGATGAGGTTGAATGAGAGAAAGAATTACCTGCAACATCTTGTTGACGTTACTTGCACCAAAAACCTTGTGCACGTTGGCGAACTTGTGAAGCTGATCGGCCGGAAAATGAGGCGCAAACACGCAATCTTGAGCGCACCTCCGCCTCAGAAGCTTGCACGCGGCGCACGGCGACGGCGTGCCCTGCTTTCTTCCTTCGCCGTTTCCCTCTCTCATTCTTACCCTTCTCGTCGCTACTACTTTTACTACTAGCTTCTATTAATATATGTACTATACTTATTTATATTGTTGAAAAGTAATGACTACTTGGTGTTACACTGCAACCGCTTACCCAAGTCTGGTGGAGTCATATAGATATAGCTCGACCGATAAGAAATGCACTAGAGGAGTAGAGAGCATATAGGAGTGAGATTGAAGTGGATAGATGGTGTGTGTTTAATATTTATATCTAAAAAAATTAATAATAGGTTGAAGAGACAACGGACTTAATTTACTCCCAACATAAATAAATAAAGGGACAAAACTATGTGGGCCATCATTGATGGAAGTCGTTATATTTTCAGGGGGGGACAAAGCTCTACCACATGACATGACTATAGCTTTGGCGCCAAGGGAAAGATCTTGATTTTCTACTTTGTGTTTTACGTTTTTTTAAGAGAAGACTTTTCAACATAAGTCCCATTTGTTCGCCATTTAGCTTGTGCATGGATAAACCATGCTTACTACAATATTGGCTCATTGGAAAGTTCAAGTCAACTAGCTATGTAGCTACTTCAAATCCATAGATTTACAAAAATAATCGGAAGTACTCTATAAAAATTTATATGGAAAAGGTATAATTACCGTTTTAACTTTTTATAGATAATATTGTGTATATATAGTTTCAAAAATCTTAATGATAGCATTATTTTGGTCTTATTATATTTTTCATTCCCAAACAGCTAGAGCACGTTCCCTTTGACTTTATTGAATGTTATGGCATGACTTTAGTTCGACAAAATATTGTAAGTTGGTCAAGAATAATAATTCGTCCTGCCTTGTTGGAAAGACGGAACGTCCACGTACCGCTCGAACGGAAGAAAAGCTTCCGTGGAAATTTTGCTTGTGCGTACCATGAGTGCGGTTTTGGTCGCGATCGACGGAAGGAAAAAATATATTTAGCGATGATGCTTTCATCTTTTCCATGTATACGTTAAAAAAAATTGAAAAGTTGATTAAATGATATATTCGAATGAGTTAAGTGTAAAAATTTTGAAACTAAAGTATTATTATGAAATGTAATCGTAAATCGATATCGATAATTGTAAATTTATTAGAAATCATAAAATTGAAACATTACAACTTTTACATTCACAAATTTTCGTTGATGTTTATGCTTGTAAAGTTTAAGTCGTAATTGTCGACAAAATCAATGTTTATAAAAAGTTTATTGACATCGGTAAGAAAACAACTAAATTTCAATCTAGTATCTAATATAGCCGCAAAAATCATATAAAAAGCAATTTTACTAACCCCCAATATTTATCAAATTTAGCTCTCTTCGAAGCAACACAAGGTTGAAAAAAAATTCAAAATTGTTAGAATCACTTAGATATCTCGCAATTGTTGAAACGCTATGAAGTGCTAAATATGAAGTTGGAGTATAAACAACGGATAATGCACAAGTTTCATCATAAAATAAGTTAAAAAATCGCATATAACATAAACATTTAGCTATGTCCTCTTCTGCTATGTCATGGTTTCCTACTCGTTTAACATATTCTACAATGACATTTACGTACCTATCGGCTAGAAAATAATTTAACATTAAGTATGTGAAATTCCATCTAATTCTAACATCGGTATGAAAAGTTTTTTCCTCTAATCTGTTTAATAAAAATCTTCTTTTAGTTCATCTACCTTAGACGTTGAACTATTTAAACATGTAATTGAATCTCTAATTTTATCAATTGATTCTTCAAAGTCTCTCGATCCTGCTTTTACTATGAGGTTTATTATATGTGTGGGACATCTTTGATGTAAAAAAGATTCTTGATTAGGAATTTTAACTCTTAAAACTCGAATTATAGCATCATTGTTCGTTGCATTATCTAGAGTTATAGAAATTATTGTATGTTTTAGGTTCCATTCTTCCATATAAGTTAATAATATTTGTAATATAGCATCACTGGTGTGACTACCTTCAATTCTTTTGAACGGAATAATTCTTTTGTTAAGGTTTCATCCCGAGTCTACGATACTCTATACATTTTAGCGTTTCCCCACCAAATATCCGACGTTAGTGGTACGTTAAAATAACCGATTTGAAACAAAACTTATAATAATTCTTTTTCTTTATTATAAAATCTCATTACGTTATTACTTAAACTTTCTCGAAACTAATTGAATCACAGGTAATGAACAAATCTACCAAAACTTGTAAACTCTACATGTGAAAAAGTTTGATCGATTGAAATAATATATCTAACTATTGATTTTCTAAATTGTTCGGGGTCATGGCCTACCTGAGTTGAAGATGATTTGGGACCTTGGCCTTTTCGGTAGTGATGACGCAAAGAGAAAGTCTCTTATTCCCTAATATCACATTTGATGTGTTTTTCACACTTCTTGCACATGCCCTTCCGCCCTTTGTCGTCCTCAATTTCCAATAAATAATTCCACATCTCAGACCTTACTCTATTTTTCTTCTTTTGTTGAGTCCTTGGAATTTCTTGAGTCTCGAGGATGTTTTCTTCTTCTTTTTCTTGTGGAGGTTGTGTTGGTGGTGGTGGAGGTTGTGTTGGTGGAGGATGTGTAGGTGGTGGAGGTTATGTTGGTGGAGGATGTGTGGGTGGTGGAGGTTATGTTGGTGGTCGGGGAGTATTTGAACGAGGTGGACGAGGCGGAGTAAGATGTGTTGGTGATTATGCTTCGAAGTGATGAAGTTGTTGATAAACTTAATATGAATCTTGATAAACATATTGTGGTTGGGAGGAATAATGTGTTTGACCAGGAGCGTAGGCATTGACCGGGGAAAATTGATCCGTAATTTCTTGTTTTAATGTACACTCACCTAAGGGTTGATTCCAGAATCGATTGATTGCGCGCACTTTCAAAGTAAGTTAACGGTCGAAAGAATCTTTTGCTAAGGAAGCAACAATGCTTGCTTAAGGCTGATATGTACGAGAAATTTTGTGGTTGATAATTCAGTATGGAAATGGGAGTAGGTATCGGATTTTTGGTCATATTGAAATTTTGGAATTCCGAAAGGTTTAACCAATTTTGTGGGTATTCGTGTGGGGAAGATGGATTTTGGTGGCGGTTGATGAACTTTTTCCCGATTCGTAGAAGGTGTCAGAGTGCGAGAACAATCTCGAGAACTTCTTCAGTGAGATTATTCCCGAGACATGATGAAAACTTACAAAAAATTATATAAAGCTTGTAGAGCGAATTTGTAAGATTATAAGAAAATTTAGAGAGATTGTAGAGAAAAATTATAATGTTTTTAGGATGAGGTGTTAAAAATTGTAATGAAAGTGGTGGTATTTATAGAAGAGTTTTCGGATGGAGTTATAGTGTAAACGAGCAAATTTTTACACCCATTGGATTAAAAATCGGTAACATTTTCAAAGCACATGATTTCGCCATGTCACATTTTCTCTCAATCCCCTCCCCAATGGTAATCTTTTTCTGTGGTCTTCTCTTCCTTCCGCACGTGTCCTACGCCTGCCGCACGTCAGCCTTCCGCGAAAATTTTACGCCCTTGTCAGTGGGAGGTTTCCTTCCTTCCGCCTTTCTACGTTCCGAGAAGTCAGGATGAGTCAAGATCTTGTATATCATTCCACAGCCATTTTATGTCACAACCTAGCTAATGTTGGTGTTATATATTTTCTAAAAATTAAAACTGTTGCTCATTGACTATTTTAAAGAACTATGTTATTTATATATCAATGAGTTAGTTTTCTATTATGAAAGTTTTTATATATATATGGAAATGTTGCCGATGGGTAAACTAGCACTAAATATTTTTAGAAGACCTATTGTATCTAAGTCAAATTAAACGTTGCAATTGCAAATTGTGAACTCTTTTGATTTTCTTAGAAAAATAATCATTTATGCATACAAAGTGATTCTAGAAAACATATATTTACCATTAGACCTTGTTTTATTAATTTATTATTTAATTACATAAAATAATAATTAAAATCGTATAAATAGAATTGGCAGATAGTTATGCTGATCCTTGGTGATTTGAATTTATATCATGATTTCGGGATTTTTATTTAAAATTTAAACAACACAATATCATTATAGAAATTAAATATTGATTTAGTTATTATCATAAATTAACGATCAACTCGGTTTTTAGTGATTACTTTGCATTTGAATATCCATACACATTAACAAGAAGATATTTCTTAAGATTAAAAATATCTTCATTAAAAAATAGTTATTAACTTATAAAATCTTCATTCAAATTTGTGTGAAACAATTTGAAATTTGAAGTTAATCAATTATAATTTGGAAAATAAAAATAAATAAAAGCTCATGACAAATGACGAGATAATGTCAATTTTTTTTGTTAAATATGATGATTACGTTTATTTTCTTGATCTCGAATACTTGATCTTTTTTTTCTTAATTAATGCCAATATATTCAACAGTTACCTAATGAGTTTCTAATCTTCATTCGATTACATTTCTAGTAATTTTATTCATTTAAAATTTTAAATTTGAGTGAGATATTTTCTCTTCTCCAAAAATTGCTCTAAACATTTTTTTTTTCATAATACAAATTGGTTTGATCTTCTTTGGTGATTGAACCTAGTAAATATAATGACTAATTTTGGTTCATTTACGAAATCAAATTGTCATAATTATCTATTCATATTCTCCAGTGAACCATTATGGTAGAGCACGATTAATTTTGGTTAATTTTTATATCGAATTGTTATAATTATATGATTCTAACATTTTTATTCCTAATTATTTTCGTTGTGTATCACAGTTCTTCCTGAATTAAAAAACGATTTCCACATTCATCACTCTTCACTGTGATTGTTGTAGTTGCTTTAACTCATCTTGCAATATAACCATTCATTTAAATATAACCATTCGTTTTTTTGAATAATGGTCAAATTGTAAGAGGCGTACTTGTTCAAGTCCTTATTCTAGCTTTTCCTGGCGTAAATTGGAATGTCTGGCCCTGGTTAGTTTTGTGGTTTGAGAGAAAATGAGGTGAGAGAGAGAAGTGAGCAGAAAGAGAAACTGATTTTGAGCGCGTGGGTGCGGAAATGAGAAAATAGTGAAGCGGATTTTGTATTTTTAGCATGATATTAATTCCGAATCTAATTCTCATACAATATTTAGTACTAAATTTTTCCAAAATCTCGCTCATATTTAATAAATGCATTTTTCTAATTTCAAAATAAATCAAAATTAATCACGCGGCTTTTAAAAATTAAAGGGCATTTTAGTCAATATATTTTCCTTAATTTGGTTTATAGGCTATAAATCTTTCAATAGGATATAATACCCAACTGCCCAAATAGTATAAATTTGATTGAATATTTCATGATTTTATTTCAATGAAATGACATACTAAAAATGTCACGTCATATTTGAATGAAATATTTACCAAACGTTGATTATATACGAATCACAAACGACTAATTACTTTTTTTTACTTAACGCGATGACATTATTTTTTCTTAAGCCAATGTTAATGCGGGTGAGATTCGAACTCACGTCTTTCTAATCATGTGATATTAATACTAGACTATTTTATCTACCACCGCGATGACATTACTAGTATAGCTGATCTTTGATTTTCCAATTTTATTCTCTTTTTTTCCTGAAATACTGCAGTATCCATCCGTACCAAAATCTGGACTCCCTTTAGTTTCCTCACTTTATTTTTTGTTTAGTCTACTACTTCTATTCGTGGGGGTAGCATGATTTTCTTGTTGGGTATGCTATATTTCAATGTTGTAAGCAGCGAAGGCAATAAAGGGTTTGAGGGTCAAAACTGTTGCCCCATAAAATCTCAAACTATAATAACACGTCCTATCGTACAAACACATAGAGTATCTATACGCACCTTTTGTTTAGTTGGTCAAAAGTTCCAAAAAGAAGGATTATGTTAGGCCTTGGTGTGTACTATATTTGGCACGAATTTCTAATTTCCCTATCCTAACTGACAAATTGATTGAATTCATGATTGATGATCCAATATCATATATACTTTGCTTCAACGAGTTAACTATAAGATCTTTAGAAAGAGAGTGTGTCTGTGTACTAGCATGCTATGGATGTAAAGATCATCATGCAATAACCAAAGGACGTACATGCTTTGCCTTAGCTCGAAACCAAAATAAAGCGTATTGTTGGTAGGAGAGAAGAATAAAAGTAAATATTCGTCATGCTTGATGTGCTCGCACGCTGAAGAAGAAAAATTATATATTTTTTTTACTTGGTACACGTTTTTTGTCGTAAATTAGTTATAATCATGAATATGTCGTTGGTATTCTTGTCCAATCCACCACACAAACTTCCAAAAGATTAGAAGTAGAATTCCATGCACCCAAATAAAGAAATGCCGTATAATTTAACATGCTGCCTAGAGATAAGGTTCTTTCCGGTGATTTAAATTATTATTGTTTTCACTATAAAAGCTTACATATTGTCAAATAAAACAAAAAGCAATTGCTTTTATGATAAGAAATAAAAGTGTGTTTTTTTGATGCGCTGAAAAAGCAGATCCAAGGGACATACATACGAAACAAAGAGCATCATAGTCATCCCCAAATTCCTATAAAAATGAAAAAATTAACAAATCATAAGTTGGTATTTAGTGGATAATTGAAATAATGAATATTTGCTTAAAGGTCAAGGCACCTCTTAATGATGTAAACGTCCAATAGGAGTTGTTTTTCCTTCAAGGAGGATCACATAAACATGGGAAAGCCAAGTTATTGAAATTGATCACCACTTATCATATTATGGGTTGTGTATTTTTGGATATGTTATGAAAAATGGGAATATTTACCAAATTACCGAACAAATAATTTATTTAGCAATGCAAACAAATGGGGGTCATTGTCGTAGTGACAAATCTTGATTTTGTTTAGGTCGAGTTCGGATCTTGCAAATAAAATCAGCATTAGATCTTGCTGACATTACTCATAGGTAATAATATTATATGATGCTAGGACATTATTGAGTTGGCCATAACACAATTTAATTCATTACAATTAACTAAGTCGCATTTATCTCTAATTCATTACAATTAACTGAGTCACATTTATCTCAGTCTCTAACAAATGTTACTTTTAGTAATGACGATTGTTGACCTTTCCAATTCAAGAGGAGAATTCTTAAGGAACATACATTGAGGAAAAACCGCTGCTAATAAGACGTCACTTCAAAATCCTACGCATATAACCTGACTTTAAATTATAATAATTATGTTTAGTTAAAGTCTCAAAAGACTTCAATGGGTTGAAAACATTGTCCAAACTATATTCTGAATTTTAAAATTAAATGTATTTTGTAGTAAACCAAATATATAAGGCGGAATGCATAAATTTCATCGGCGTTTTGTCCATAGTAATGATTTTGTAAAGCACATAATTTGTCAACACTTGCAGCATACACATATATTATAAGATTAATTTGTTGCATATAGGTTCGGGATTAGTTTTAAACTAAACTTCATAAATCAATGAATGTCTTATCGAGTTGTTCCTCGGGAGAATTGATATAAGCTATTCAAAGTTTTAGCAAAAACTAAAATCATACATGATGTTTTTTTTCTTAAAAAGCACCCAAATTCATGACTTGCATGATATGAAACAAGACGTTCTAAATTTTAATGTAATGATATGTTTCAAGACGTGATTTTTGTATGATACTCAACTGACTTAAATTCCTAAATTAGCCACAAGTCGTGGACAATTGACGAGGCTGGTGCTGTACAATTATATCTCGACTCATAATACCTCAAAGGTCTGAAAAATTGATGCGCCTCGTAGAAAAAAGATTTTCATGATTCCAAGTTCACAGGCAGGATCGAGACAAGCTATTATGTGACCATAAAAACGAGTAAAAGTAATTAGACATTTTTATACATATATTATAATGTCTTACATTTCAAAAAAATTGAAGCTTTCGTTTTGGACCTTCCCAAGTCGTCGGATTTAAGGTCGAACTTTATGATTGCATTTAGCAAATAAGGGAGGAAGAGTTGTCAAAGTCGGTGGTTTTGTCTTGTCGGATAGTGATTTTTAAACCTCGTGTCACTTGAAAAAGAGAAAAAATGACACAAGCGCCAAATAATAGTCCCTGAAACACTATCCGATGCTCAATATTAGTCGCATTGTGAGATGGAGGGTCTAAGCTCTACTGTAAATTGTAGAGAGATAAATCGAGGGGTGAGCTAAATATATTGTTAAAGTTGAGAAACCAGTTAATAGTTTTCCCAAGTTTGAAGAAATTTATGTACTTTGGTGGAGGAGTGGAGTATTCATAGAGGCTTGAGGAAATATAAGGAGAAAGAGGGAACATGAGGCCAGCTCCTCATCGGGTGCAAGCTTTCTAGTGAGATCTTGGTCTAAGGCGAGTGGGCCCTTGCCTTGAGGCCAGCTCTTGCTAGGCATTACGGACTGGCCGTTGACTTGAGGCGTTTTGAAGCCGAGGCTAAATTGCAAGCCTTCTCCTTTGTTTTTGGGCCAGGTTGCAGGCCCAACGGACATGATTTTTGGGGTTTGGCCTGGAGTCTTGACTTGATTCAAGGATCCTCTGGGCTGGTTTGTGGATCTGGTCGTTGGCATTGTCATGAATCTGTTTGACCTTGTCGTCGGGTCTGAGCTCCCATCGTTGACTTTGGCTTGCATAGGTTTTGCATAGAGAAATTTCATTAAATGGGCTTACTAACCATTAAAATATCGAAATTAGACCTCCTATGTATACCTCTATCTCAAATTAGACTTTTGACCCATTTTTGGACAAAAATACCCTCAAAGTCTATTAAATCTCATTCTCCTTTTCATTCCTTCATTTAAAAAAAACGATAAAATAAGATGGTATGCGATGGTATAAAAATTTAATAAACAAATTAAAAATGATAAAAAAAAGATGAAATGAGATGAAATAAGATGGAAGCTGAAGAAAACAACGATGAAATGCGATGAAATAAAATGGATGAACTAAAAACGATAATATATGATAAAATACGATGAAAATAGATTACAAAAACACATTTCTCCATCGTTTTTCGTTTTCCATCTATTTTCATCGTATTCTATCGTATATCATCATTTTTAGCTCATCCATCTTATTTCATCTTTTTTCTTTTCATGTTTCATTTTATTTCATCGCATTTCATCGTTCTTTTCTTCAGCTTCCATCTTATTTCATCTCATTTAATCTTTTTTTATCATTTTTTTATTTGTTTATTAAATTTTATACCATCGCATACCATCTTATTTCATCTCATTTTATCTTATTTTATCGTTTTTTAAAATGAAGGAAAGAAAGACTTGGATTTTTGTCCAAAAATAGGTCAAAAGTCCAATTTGAGATGGAGGTGTACATATGAGGCCTAATTTTGATATTAAGTGGTTATTAAGCATTTATCTTTGCATTTGATTGTCATTTTTTTTAATGACAGTGACCACCCCCTTGATGAGCTCACGAAAGCCCAAGACCACAAGCGAAAACCAGAAACCTCTCATTTTATGACCCTCACAAAAAATGCAGAATGTTCTTTATGAAGGATATTATGAGCGATATGTTCCCGTGGCAATGGAAATACAGAGTCCCTCGACATCCTCAACGTATTTTGGGACCAATACGATCCTAAGAGGTATAGAGGAGCCATAACCTCTAAACTGTAAGTTTGTAATGACACACGTCTCTGGGACTTTGCAATTGTCTGTCTCTGAAGTCCTATAACGGCGAGTGTGATTCCGTCATTACCATTGGGAGATACTATCATTTGATAGGTGACTTAGCAAAAGTAGATATATCACGCAAAATGAATCTGGAGAAAATGCTTAATTTTGTTTTTCCATGTTTACTACTTATTACACCGACAGCTTGAACAAAGTTTGTATCTGTAACTTGCATTATGCCATTTGCTAGGACCAAACAACAGCTACAAGCTCTTTCTTGAAGTGGAGTTTTAAACTTAAACAAGTGACCGTGTTTCCTGGTTTATAATATATTTGTCCCCATAATGCATACAAATTTTGTGATCAAGCCGATATTCCTGTCGAGATCCAGCAAGAGCGACAAATCTCGATTTCAACTAGGAGGCCAAATATAGAGCCGTACTTGATCGGAATTTATTCAATTGGACTACACTTCTTTTTGTTCATTTGTTTTCCATTGCTAGCCAAGACTAATCACTAACTTGAACTCCTCACCGATGAGCAGTGCCAACCCAGACATTTCCACCACGCTAAACTGCCCATGGGTTTGTAGGCTTGTTCTGATACCAGAATTACTTTTCAACTTTGCTCTCGAGCCTGTATATACCTTGAACCCTTTCACCCTCTTAGCCCTTGCCAGTCCCACGAGCGTAACTTTATCGACGACCCACTTCTCGGCCAGAGCAAACGCGCCGTTCAAAACAGTCGACCGGAAAACAAGGCCGTCTTTCGCAATGGAGCTGGAAAGCGTTACCAGAGTCCACTTCCCTGCGGGCCCGCCCATCTCAACGGCCTCTCCGTCGTCCAAAAACACTTCCCCGGTGGCGTTCGAGCCGCAAGTGACCAACACACTGAACGGAGTCTTTCGAGCCTCCCTTGTGGTTGCCACTTCTCCCTGCAAGGCCAAGATGTTGCCTTCTCCGACGTGAACGTTGATGTGATCGGCGGGGGCGTCGAGTTTAACATATTCCCCCGATTTCGAGCTCACCGAGCGCGAGTAATTGAAGAGGTCGAACCAGTTTCCTGCTGGGAAATAAGCATTCACTGAAACCGCCCCGGGAGTCAACACGGGGGACACCAGTATTCCCCGGCCGAGAAAGAACTGGGAATCGATGTCATATGTTTTTGTGTCCTCGGGGAATGAGAAGAAAAGGGGTCGGGCGATCGGGGTTCCCTTTTTATGTGCCTCGTACATCAGGGTGTAGAACACAGGAAGCAGCCGGTAGCGGAGCCCAAGAACCTTCCTTGCTGACTCAGCCACCGAGTCCCACAGATAGAGCTCTTGGCGGATCGTAAACTTGTCCGAGTGATCTCGAGCAAAGGGGTAAAAGGCGCCCAGCTGCATTGTCATAAGAACGTGTCAATAATGCAAACAGATATTAACAAAATTTATTTTCTTCTGTGATGATAATCAATCTGTCATTTCAAACTAAAATTACTCAAAAAGGACGATGGCTTCCCCAATTAAAGGATTCGAGAAACATAAGCTCCGTTCAAGATTACTAAAAGAAGCTTTTTTTTCCATAGAAATCACCTAGCCCATCTCCTTATTCCTATAAAAAAATACTGTTTGCGATTCATAGTTTTCATACTTTCAACTACTTCAGATATCAGATACTACAGATGGAAGATTAATAGATTACAAGAAGAGAAAAGCAAAAGTTAACGGGTGTGTACCTGAATCCATCGTCTACACAGCTCCTCCGTCGTGTTTCCAGAGAAGCCACAAATATCGGATCCGACCATCGGAATCCCAAAAAGCCCGAAATTCAAAATGGAGGGAATGGTATAAGCCAAATCAGCCCAGGTGGCTTCATTATCCCCGGTCCAGTGAGCGTTGTACTTTCCAGAGCCCACAAAGGTGGATCTAGAGAGCACGAAGGGCCTTTTACCAGTAGCCTTGACCAAGGCCGTGTTGGTGACCTTGGACTCAAGCAAGCCGTAGAGGTTGTGAGCATCGTATTCCGTCACGCCGCCGTAGTGCAAACACGTCGCAGGAATGGTCTTGTTGTTGATCGGCCGCCGCACCGCGTCGTTGTTTATTTTATAGGGAGGATCGTCGAGAGCCGAGCCGGGTATCAGAGGCGAAGTAATGAAGTTGGAAAGCTCATTCATGTCGATCCATAAACCGTCAAAAGGAACAACGTCGTGAAATAGTTTGACCTCGGTCCCCCAAAAGCTTTCAGAAGCAGGGTTCGAGAAATCGGGGAAGTAGACGGGCCCGGGCCAAACCTCCCCCAAGTAGGGAACGCCGCCGCGTTTTATGTACACATCGGCTTTCAACCCTCTCAAGAAGGTTCCGTACGTTTGATTCACACTGATGCCTGTGAACGGGCAGCACGAAAGTTGACTCGGAGAAGAATTATAGGAACCTATTTGAAAAGAAGTATGATCATGATCGTACCGGGATCTATGATGAGCACGTATTTCTGTCCGTTGGCGTGAATTTTGTCGACGAACTTCTTCATTCTTGGCACAGGAAAGTTGATGGGATCGAAAGTGAAGTCCTTATAGGCGTCCATGTAGTCAATGTCTGTCCAGATGACTTCAAGGGGGATATTCGCCGCTGCATAGCCAGCAACCACGCCTTCGACATCCGCAACATTCTTGTAGCCATACCGGCATTGGTGAAATCCTTGAGTGAGACAAAATTAGAGGAGACCGAGAGAATGAGAGGACTACTTTATAGATATATGAAAGATATAAGATTTACAATGCCAATGCGGAAGCTTATGAGTTCTCATTATCTTTCCCTCGCTGCGTGGCCTTTCTTTCTTTCCTGAACAACGGATCTTTGGCAAGGTGCCTCGAATACCATGAAAGCATTAAACTGAACAAACGGATCTTTGAAAAGTACGTCCTTTTTCTGTTTTATTTTCTCAACATTGAATTTACTGCAACTAAGAGAACCAACACCTAAAAGTTTCACATGCATATACTAATCATTCACAGGAAAGAAGGAAAAAAAGAGATTACCAAATGACCAGTAAGGCATGGGCGTTGGACGGCCAATGAGCTGGGTGTACTGTTCAATGACCAATTCGGGGGTGGGGCCGGCAAAGAAGTACAAGTCGACGACTCCACCGATGGCCTTAAAAGTAATCCTATCACCGCCGTAGTCTACGTCCATGCCATTGCTGTTGAGCAACAAAACCCCGTGAGCCGCTCCCGAGGGAGACCTCAACTCCATGTAAAATGGGTGCGACCCGTATAGATTCACGTCGCTCCTTTTGCTGCCAATATCCGCGTTCCACAGAGTCAGCGTCTCCTTCGCCGTCAGCTTAAACGACTTCCTCGTGTGCTCGCCCAGGCCGTACACCCAAGACCTTCCCGCCGGTAGAGACGACGACAGCTGTATGTACTGCTCCTTGTACACCATGAAACTGCCCGGCTCGCCTCTCTCAGGCCTTGCATCGAACAGCTGGTCTGCGTCTGAGACCCGGGACACCGAGAATCCGAAAGGCGTCGTGTTGTGGAAGGAGATGGCCATGTCGGAGTTCGGTCCCGTGAAAGGGAGATTTTCCGGCAGCATACGGCGGATTCCCGGTGTCGGGGTCGTCGGGTTTGGGGTCTCGCGTGGGACGATTTCTTGGGGCACTTCCCATCTTGGTTTATTGGCGTCTGTGATTCTGATTCGGAGACGTTTAGGTGTGTCGTAGCTGAGATATGCATTGACGAGTTGTTTTCATTAAATCAATCAGAACACATTTTTAGTGGAAGGAAATGCACATGAAAGACTTTTAAGAGACTGGATATGATAACAATATTTGATACTTCTGATCATATTTTATTACAAGTATTTGTTGCAAAGTACTCAAATTTTACTTTTTATTATATATGTAGTTATGATATCAATTTATTAGCTAAATAGTTCAGTAGATCAAATTTACTAATTTGTTTAATTTTTTTTAATAATGAACTAATCTCTTATAAAATAAATTTTGAACTATTTAAACAAATGACTATTGAACTGCTGTAATAATTGCCCCCTTTCAATATTTAAAATATAAAAATGATTTTTATTTTAAATTAATCATGGGATATAATAGTTTTTCTTCTAATACCATGTCTCAAGTATATCACCGACACCATCTTAAATATTCCCTGATTTCTTTTGTAGATGATTCTCCTTTTCTGACCAACTCAATTGATTGTTCAAGCTTAATTTTAGTTATATCATTTAATATTTTTCATCTCATTTCCCCGTTAAGAACAAAAGTATTTCTGTAAAACCCTATACTTTATATAAAAAAAATTACATTGCATATTATATATTTACATATATCTTTGAGTAACTCTACATATACATATCAGCATGAAAAGTCTAAATTTTCTTTATAAGCTTTGTCATGTGTACCATATTGAATTTTCTATAGTACATTTTCTCCAAATTTGAGACAATTTTTTTGTAAATTAAAATAATTCTAGTACATTGAGCGAAAACTTCGTAAATATGGTCGAAAATTTAACAAATTAGTCGAAAATATAAAAAGAGCAGTTGTAAAAATTGGATGAAACATACAAGTAACGATGATTTAGTCTTTTCATACATATATTATTCAAATATATGTAATATAATATAGCGTTTTGTCATCCAAACCTCAAAAAATGTTTTTCATGTGAACTGAGCGAGCTAAAAAAATGAAGGTCTTCCATCTTAATGCCTCTCAGCTAAATGTGAAGTAAATTTTGTTTCATATACGTAATTATTTAAGCACGTCTTTAGTTCATACTTTCTATTTTACGTGTATAAAAAAAAAATACTTCTGAAATCTATAGTGTAACCATATGAACTCAATAAACATAAATTAGTATATTAGGAAGAAATAAAATTGAACCAATTGACCTAACAGGAATGACATTAGTGTAAGTTATCTCTTAAAAGTCGGGCTGTATAAGTAGATATACAAGATTAAAAAAAAAAAAAAAAAGCAAGAAAGGTCAAGATTGATATCCATTTTCACGTGGTATCCTTCCATTGGACAGAAGTGGAAATTGAACAGCCAATGACATAATTTTTTCATAATTTAGTTCACATTGCAAACAAAACATATATGCAAAGTAAATTAATATAATAATTAAACAAAGGTAAGTGCAGAGATGAGAGAGAAAGAGAGTTGACCTAGCAGTGAGGGTGAGATGAGGGATATCAGGACCATAAGTGGAGGTCTTCTTGATCAGCTGAAGATCAGCACTCAATAACTTGCCTGAGTTATGAACCCTCACTGGTCCGATTGTGTAGCCATAGCCAACTGTTTCGCTAGCAACGTTTTGTGATTGACCCAAGCAAGAAAGGGAAAGTCCAAAGACTTTAAGGAAAACCAGAAGGCGAACCCATAATAGATTGCTTGATGATGGGACTCTTTTATTATAGCTCTCCAGCCTCATCATCACATCAGTATGAACTGTGTGGATAGATATTTTAAATGATACGCTTTTTCTGTTTTCTTGTCCGGTCTAGGATCGATATATGTGGCTGTGCCATTATAAATGTGCAAACTTATCTTTCAATGTCCCCACACTGCACATCTTTTTTCACCTATGTTAACGTGCTATATAAGTCGACCTCCTCTTCAAAAAAGAAAAAAAAAAAAACTCGACCTGTCGTTTATTGAACAAAATTAGCACGGCCTCGGCGATTTTTTTTTTTAGGAAGAAAAATATGAATTTTTAAAAAAGGACAAATAGTACAAAATATGAATTTTTCAACAGTTAAACATTGAGTTTTTTCAGATATGTTATTTTTATCAAAAAAAAATTAAATGTTTTGTTTCAAATTTACTCTCACTTTTTTAATTCAAAATAACAGTCACTACAATGAATTAATTAACTAACTTTTCAATCACTTATTCTCTCTCTCTCTCTCTCTCTCTATATATATATATATATATATATATATATATATATATATATATATATATATATATATATATATCTTCTCAAAAATCATGCCAGTTGTTTTTACAACTTTAGTCTTCTCTTCTCTTTCTTTGACGCTAGGATTCGCTTTAAAACTTCTGAGTCTTCATCATTTTTTTATCTTTTTTTGTTGTTAAAATTTTCTTTACGTCTTTTTTTCTCTTCGCTGCCACCAAAAACACCAGTTTCGTCGATATTCGACCCATAAATTGTATCTTCACCCCACGAACAAACTCATCGATAACAAAAAATATTGTCTTCGAGTCAAAGCAAAGATAACGAATTGACATCTAGTTTGGAACTCCAATGGCCACACCTTCCAAGAAGATGAGTTCTCGTCTGTCTCCGGAGAGAACCGAAAAAGCTGAAAATATGTGACGAACGATCTTCTGGATCATGCCGATGTCGAGGATTATTTAAGCGACAAAGAGGTCCCGGTGGTAATACGTGTATCTGATCAAACGAATGTTTTAGAGGCATGCATGTCTATGTTTCGCGACAATCTTGTCATAAAACAAATGTTAAGTGTTAATAAATCAAAGACACAAAATCATGCAAAATGATAAGAATTAACGTATTTCGTGACAACATTATCACATAATGATCTTTTTATGTCGATGTTGTCATAAAAAACATCCTTTCAAGATGACACGTCACAAAAAATCATTTCTTGAAGACGTCTTCACAAATAAAGAATTTTGTGACAACGTTGTCACAAAAATATCATTTAGTGACGACATTGTCACGAAAACATCATTTAGTGACGACATCGTCAAGAATTGTTTCACCACAAATTCTTTTTTTAATAAATTACTTGTTTTAAGATCATGTTATAAATGTTTGATTTTGTTTACAAGGTTACACGCCTACACGATTGTCGGTCTTACTTCAAAGGTTTAAGGGAACACGAAAGAATTCAATTGCTTATCCATTTTCCGACCCACTGGAACTACCTCATAGGACTGACGTCGACATCGACGAGAAATGGATTAAAGTTGAGATCTTAAACACTTTTCGAACAAGGTAAGTATATTTTTGGTACTTTAGTTGTAACTAAATTCTTTTTTGTGACCATGTAATTCCTGTTGGAATTTATTTAACGATTAAACAATAAAATTATATAACATATCTAAATATGGCGGAAATATATAATGTGACCTAATATATTAAAAACAATTTTTAACATATTTAATTTAACTTAGGCATTAAAAATTACTATATGTCAATAAACATTTTATTTTAGAAACACAAACAACAATTGAACAATTCAATCTAGTAAGCTATAAACAATTTATAAAATCGCAGACCAATTCGTTAGAAATGACTTACACGTGAGACTGTAAACAATCTAGTGTGTGGCTCGCTTTCGTCGGAATGCCTCGTCAATTTTCCTTGCCAGAATGGAAAGTTCACAGCTCGCCGGAAGGGACTGATGGGCCTGCGCGACTACGAGCTCCTCGAGTCGACCTGGAGCGCCACACCTGTGCAGGAACCAAAAAGAGACCTAGGGCTTCCAGCTGGAGGCGCTGGACAGGGCAGGAGTCACACAAATTGCGCGTGGTGGCTTAGGCGCGCCTGGGAGGTCTATCCGGCCGGCAGGCTGTCAGGTGGATAAACTGGTCGGCCGGTGAGAGGCTGAAACATGCCTAGATGCGTCTCGCTCGATTTTTTCGTGTTCTGACTTTGTTCTCTGCAAAATCACGTCACTCAAACACCATAAAAGATTCAGGAATATAATCTCTCGAATTTTGGGGAGATCAAGAGAGTGGGCTCTTTAATTGTGAACAACGAAGGGAAAGGAAACTCTCGAATGAATCAAGAATCAAGAAAATAAATTTTCTTGATCCTTCTCTCTCAAAACAATCGGCCAAAACTCACAAGGGGAAGATGAAGAGGGGGTTCGGTCGAGTGTCTCTTCTAATTAGGGTTATGGTTTCATAAACCTTATTTATAAATGAGAGAGCGGACCATTCTTAATTAAACTTAAGCCCGAAATTCTTTAAATGAGTTTTAAAATTAATTCTCAGCCCTATTCTAAAACTTGGCCGAGTATACTATTAATTTTATTCCCAAAATTTATTTGATTTATTTCTAAAATAATATTTAATTAATTTAGAACATCTCATTGATTTAATGACAAATCATTAATTGTTTTCATACTTCTCAAAGTAGTACGAAACGAGAAAATATTTATTTCCATCTTTTATTTATTTGAATCATCAAATTATATTATTATCAATACAATAACATAAACGATTCATTAAATAAATGTAATAACAGATAACCAATTATTTATCTAATTACTGAGAAAATAATTTTCTTAGTGTAAATCACAATTTACATTCAATGATGAAAATGGGATATGCAACTATGTTGTGATGTTATAAACAATGTTACAAATGATAACAATAATGAATACGTGAAAGTAAATGACACAAAGACGTTGGTAACTCAGTTCGGCAACTGCCTACATCTAGGGGGATAGTGAATCCCGGTGAAGTAGTATACTATATGTTGAAAGAGCAAAGTTACAAAGCTTTTACAAGCGAATAACTTATTCCTCAACCTAACACTTTCTTTCTTTCCAAGTAATACTCTTCCTAAGGTTCTCCCTAGGATTGAGCTTCTCTCACTTGATCACCTCAACAAGAACCGCGTTCTTATATGTGTCTTGAACACAGAAGGTAAAGAAAAGATGCACTTACAAAAAGCTTTTCCTTTACAAATCTATTCTTTACAATGGAGACGCGTAACGAACAAGAGGACTTCTTTTCTGTTTTGTAACGGCGCAAGAAAATTTAGAATGCATAAACCCTAGAAGAGTGCAAGAGAGAGTTTATATACTTCACAAAACGACGAAGACTTACAACACCCAAGAACCCGAAAAGGATGGGAAAGGCGCCGAAGAAACAGTGAAACAGGTACAAAGCGTCAGAAAAAGAGCGGAGACATGTTCTCAACACATGATCAGAACATCTGCAGAAACATCAAGGTTTTGATGAAACAACAAGGCCAAGACCACACTAACAAACTGCCCATTTGGCACGAAATAGTGAGGATAACTCCTGGCGACGATGAGTAGCAGAGGCAATGATCTCATCAAGGAATTTCAGCTCGTCTGAAATAGTGACAGCCACTAAGGACCTGGTCTCAGAGGAGAGAGGAGGGATCACCGGAGCAGCATCGCCTGAGAACACTGAGTGCAGGAAACTTGTCGGAGGAGGCAGGGCCATATCCGGGACATGGTGAGCTTGAAACAACTTGTAGTTGAACACAATTTTACCAGGAGAAGTAGTGCATTCAGCCTGCTCAGCCTGAGAAAGAATATCTGGAGCTTGGGCGAAAAGAATCCCACAAATCATAGAAGGGAAACCAATTGGAAGCTTGATTGCAATGGACCCAGCATGGCGAAGAATTTGCTCGAAGAAAAATACCGCAACATCAACTGGAGAACGAGTCCCAATGCGATAGATAAAACCAGCCAGAGCCAAAGACAAATTAGGGTGATGAGTAGTTGGACACCAGTTCTTCATCCCAATCTTGTGAAGCACAGAATACTTTGAGCTAAGCTTAGAAGCTTGATAGGGACCACGATCAGGCCAGCCCTTCAGATCCCGACCACCAGACAGTTCTTTCACAAGATCAACCTTGGAGGGGAGATGAGGCTGCTTCACAGTCTGGGCAAGCTCAAGAAGAGAGGCTATATCCTTCGGGGAAAATGAGAAGCACTTTCCCCGGACATGGACCTTATGGAAGTTTGAAGATCTAGGAACATTGATATCCGCAGGGAGATTTGCAACGAATTCTCTAACCAAACGAGCATGATAAGGCCCAACAGAAGTAATAAATTTCAGAAGGCACGCATGAGACACAAGATCCACCAAGTCCTTACACTGAAGAGCCTCAAAAGACAGAACGCACTCTAGAGAAATACTTCTCCGCATCACATATTTCCAATTGAGGGAATTGGTTATGGAGTGAAAGGAGATACCATCAATGGGCACATCAGGAATGTTGGGACGAGAAGCTATGGATTTTTTCTTCACAGGAGAGGGACTTTCACCATCAGCCTCATGAGCGAGCTCTGCCTCATTAGTCACAAAATTCGAGCCATTAATGGACTGGGAGGAAACCACTGCCGGAGAGACCTCCCTAGATTTCTCGGCAACAAAGGAAGGAGCAACCCGGGTCTTCTTGACAGCAGGAGAACCATAAATCTTCTTCTTAAAACTCTTTTTTAAGGGGACCTTTCTTCTGAACAAACTTGCGCTTTCACAAGGATGAGAGAGGAACCGCAGAGTCTGAAACAGGGCTAAGAGAAGGAGACATGGTTAATCGAGGAGAGGAAGGCTGAGCAGTAACAGGGACAACATGCAGAGAGCTCTCAACAGAAGGGGGAGGAACACTAGATGCTTTCTCAGGTTCAAGAGGAGATGGGTTCAACAGAGAGTCTGTATGAACAACACTGGAATCCATGATTCGATGGAACTCCTCCTCGGAGATGAACTCCCTTAGAGATGAGGGAGAAGGAGAGCGTTCAACTCTTAGCTCTTATATCATGGCTTCCAACGAGGGATTATGGAAAACGCATTCTTTCATCGAAGAGGGACGATCCTCTTTGTCTGACACCTTGTCAGAGACATCAACGAACCCCAGGATAGCTTCTGCCGCTGAACGAGATGGTTTAACAGAAGGCATGGTGACAACAGAAGGAGAGGAAGCATTGTTACCTTGATGAGTCTCATCAGAAGGAGAAGAAATCACAGTAGATCAGGGAAGTGAAGCCATCGATTTATAGGCGTTAGGGTTAGAGGAGAGACCTCGAACACGAACACCAAATTTGTTCTTCTGAGACTTCTTGACAGACTTCCTAGAACCTTTCTTCTTGGGGCTTCCCATTTTCTCAGAAGAAGGGAAAGAAGAAGAGCGACCAGTACGAGCAGAAACCATTTTAGCCACGAGAAGTGATAGCACCGACGGGAAAATGCAGTTGAGAGAGATAACCGGCAGAGAGTAGTTAAGAAAAAACAACTGACAATACAACCACTGTTGGAACTTTTCAAAACAGAAGGCGAATTGATGAGAGCAAGCAGAAAGGAGCACTAAAACGCTGCGTTTGACTTGCCGATATACAGACAAGAAATGTAGGCCCAGAGACACCAGAACATGTAGGCCCAACTGTGATTGCTATAAGTCCAATAAGCAAACACCAAGACCAGCCCGCAATTTTCAAATTGAACGACATCGAGCGGCTTCGTAAAAATGTCTGCAAGTTGATTCTCCGTCCCAACGTGTTCCAGAGAGAGAATCTTATACTCAACAAATCTCGAATGAAATGATGACGAATTTCAATATGCTTGGTCTTACTGTGCTGGACTGGATTTTTGGCGATGTTTATGGCACTAGTGTTGTCACAGTATAACGTAATGACATCCTGAGAGACATCATATTCACCAAGCATACACTTTAGGTAAACAAATTCAGTGCAAGCAGCACCAGCTGCTATATACTCTGCTTCTGCAGTAGAGAGAGAAACACAGTTTTGCTTCTTACTGAGCCACGAGATAAAGTTATTACCAAGAAAGAAACATCCTCCGGAGGTACTTTTTTCGATCATCCACATTGCCTGCCCAATCTGCATCAGAATAAGCTGCAAGATGATGATTTGTGTCTTGGGAATAGAAGATACCATAGTCGATGGTTCCATGAACATACTTGATAATCCGCTTCACATAACTTAGATGATTTTCCGTGGGATTGGATTGATACCTGGTACTAACCCCCAATGAGAAGGCAATGTCGGGTCTACTAGCTGTAAGATACAATAGGCTTCCAATCATACTTCTGTAAGTTTTAAAATCCACAAGATCAGCTGAGTCATCCTTAGATAGTTTGATTGAGGAAGAGGCAAGAGTCCTCTTAGGTTTTTCAGACTCTAGACCAAACTTCTTAACTAGCTCACGAGCATACTTGCTTTGAGAAAGGAAAATCCCATCATGACGTTGATTGATTTGAAAACCCAAGAAGAAAGACAATTCTCCAACCATACTCATTTCAAATTCAGATTGCATCTAATCTACGAAGTCATCAACAAGAACCTGAAACATCCCACAAAAAACAATGTCATCAACATATACCTTAGAAAACATGATGCTTGAACCAGACTTTTTGATGAACATGGTTTGATCTTTGACTCCTCGCGAATACCCTTGAGATATCAGATAGACAGCATGATGCTCATACCAAGCCCTGGGAGCTTGCTTCAAACCATACAGTGCTTTTTTGAGTTTGAAGACATGATTGGGAAAGTGAGGATCAATAAAACCCTTTGGTTGCTCAGCAAACACTTCTTCATTGATCACGCCATTTAAAAACGCACTTTTCACATCCATTTGAAACAGCTTGAACTTCTTTAAGCAAGCGATTCCAAGTAGGAGTGATGGCTTCAAGATGAGCTACTGGAGCAAAAGTCTCATCAAAATCAACTCCCTCAATCTGTGAATAGCCTTGAGCCACTAGCCTAGCTTTATTCCTGGTCACATTTCCAAGAGCATCAGATTTGTTTTTAAAAACCTATTTGGTTCCTATGACATTTGCAGAAGGACGAGGAACAAGGACACACACATCATTTCTCTCAAACTGGGAAAGTTCCTCTTGCATAGCAGAAATCCATAATTCATCAAGAATGGCTTCTGACACATTTTTTGGTTCAATTCTCGAGGTGAAACAAACATTACCGATTAATTCCAGGTAATTGACAGGATCTTTCCTTCTGGTGGTAATCCCTTGATGAAGATCACCAATACCAGCATCCATGGGATGATTCAAGGAGATCCTGCTAGATGGAGTTTTAGAGACAGGAGAGGACACCATTTTAGATCCAGCAGAAGATGCAGTCTCAGTGTCAGAGACAACAGAGGGGACCATAGATGATTGAGAATCGGGAGCAAATAACAGAACCTCGTCAGTCTAAGAGATCGACAAAGACACTCCCTCATCACCAAACTTCACATTCACGGATTTTATAACAACTTGAGTCCTGTTGTTGAAACCTTCATCGCTGCGAGGATCAAGTTTCTTCTTAGGTTCTCTATCAGCCAAAATGTAACACACAGTTCCAAACACATGGAAATATTTGACATTCGACTTCCTCCAGATTTCATAATTCGTAGATGAGGTTCCTGGGCGAATCGAGACCCGATTATAAATATGGCAAGCCGTGTTAACAACCTCAACCCAAAACCGATAAGAGATCTTCTTTGAAGCATGACGCGAGCCATATCCTGGATCGTTCGATTTTTTCGTTCAACGATACCATTTGACTGAGGAGTGATGAGGGCTGAGAATTCATGAGAGATACCTTCGGAGTCGTAGAAGTCTGAGAAATTGGCATTCTCAAATTCTCGGCCATGATAAGTCCTGATCAGAACAATCTTCTCAGGTCGAGACCTCTGAAGCTTTAGGGCAAGAGAATGAAAAACATGAAACGCATAAGATTTTTCACGAAAAAATTCAACCCACGTATATCTGGAAAAATCATCCACAATGACCAAAATATAGTGTTTGCCACCAATTCTCTCCACTTGCATAGGACCCATAAGATCCATATGAAGGAGGTCAAGCACAGAGGATGTAGTAATGAAATCAACAAGCTTGTGGGGGACACGAGTCTGCTTACTGATATAACAATCTCCACACACTCCCTGATCAGAGTAGAGGATAGAAGGGAGACAGATCACTGCTCCTTGGAGACAAGGGAACTGATACTCCGCATATTCAAATCCCTAAGTCGACGATGCCACAACGAGGAAGTGTCAGCAAAGCTCAGAAGGCAAGTAGTAGATGAGGTAAGAGAGGACCACATATAGCAATTATCAGAGGAACGAGATCCATGCATCACTTCCTCGTTTGCCGAGTTAAGAACAGTGCAACCAGACTTGGTGAATGTGATTGTAAGATCTTGGTCACACAGTTGACTTATACTAATCAAGTTTGCTTTAAAACCATCAACAAGAAGAATATTATCAAGAGATGGGCAACCTGAAACATCAAGAGTACCTCGCCCAATGACAGAACCCGTAGATCCTCCCCCAAAAGTGACACTACCTTTGGTGCAAGGCTAAACATTTGCTAAGAATTCAGAGACATCAGTCATGTGTCATGAGCAGCCGTTGTTGAAGTACCAATTATCGTGCGAGGTTGCCTTTAGAGATGTATACACGACGAAGGCAGTTTGATTTCTCTTGACCTCCCAACGCTGACGAGGGTGCAGACCAGTGGGAAAAAGATCATTCTTCTGGTGAGGCACAGCTCGTTGAAAACTCCCCGGGGGAAACCGTTGTCTAGTAAGGAAGGGAGTACGACCATACAGTTTGAAGCAAAATGGTCAAATGTGACCTGACTTACCACATAAGTGGAACCTCCAATTATGGTGAGCAGGGTTGGGTCTTCGATTCAAAGCAGACATGTTACCAGAGATGGTAGAGAGACTTGACATGCCACGCGAGGAGCTAGCACCAACATTCATCTGACGAGGAGGTTGAGAAACCCTCCCTGATGCTGGAAAAAACTTAGGTTGAGGAGTTGTGCCTCTATTGAATCCTAAACCTATCTTGTCAACCGCAGACTTGCCACGTCTCTGTAAATCATTCAGAATCCTAGTGCCAGGATGAACATCGACCGACTAGGACAGACGAGCAACTTCTTGAGAGAGAAGAGCTATATCAAGTTTCAACGAACTGATAACCTCAAGAAAATGAGTTTTCTCCTCCAAGAGAGATGAGATTCGTTCTTTGACAGATACAGGAGAGTCAGCTTGAAATTCTTGGAGTTGCTCAAGAAGCTCAGCTAAAGATTTTTCCAGCTCGACAATCTTGTCATTCTGAATAACATAGGCATTAGAATTATCTGCCCATTTAACAAAAAGAGTTTTGTAGGCTTTAATGAGCACGTCATCACTGATCTCATCTTCCTCGAGAGAGGCATTGAGAGAGTTAGATAACTTGAAATCTGGATGAGAGGACAAAACATCATACGCACGAGAAAGAAATTCATCAGAGAGTTCCGAACTATTTGCTGAAACAAAAGACTGGCTTGGAGGAGAGTCAGATAGACCAAGGTCTGCAAGAGCCAGGGAAACCCATATATTCTCTTCTAAAGAGGAACTCCACTGACTGACAAAAGAAAGGAAGTTGTTATTTGCGCCACCATCATTCATATCATCATCATCACATCTGACACTCTGATCATCATCCGAAAGAGTGGAATTGTAACTCTTTTGTTGGTACTTGACAAAATTAGGGCATTCAGATTGAATGTGCCCAAATCCCTCACATTCATGGCACTGAATTCCTTTACCTTTAGATGTCTGACCAGATTGACGATCTTCCCGGTATCGTCTTGAGTGTGAGCTTGGTCTTAAGCTCTAAGATGATTTAGACTTGTAGCTAGAATTGTTGAAAGAAGTCATAGGTTTTTTTTATCAAACTTCTTCATAAATCTTCCAAAGTTTTTAGCAAGAAGAGCAAGAGAGTCTTCAAAGGATTCTATGGGATCATTACCTCTTGAGTTAGAAAAATTAGGGCTAGTAGATTTTAGGGTCAGACTTAGAGTTTTAGCATTAGAATTGGACGACAGAGACATTTCATAGGTGAGTAGGGAGCCGATAAGTTCATCAACTCTCATGGATGAAGTATCATGAACTTCATCAATCGTGGTAACTTTAATTCTAAATCTCTCTGGAAGTAACCTGAGAATCTTTTTAACAATCTTAGCATTAGCCATGGTTCACCCAGCGAATGAGACTCGTTAGAGAGATCTCGAACTCTCACATAGAAGTCATTGGTTTACTCATTAACTGACATCTTTAAGCTCTCAAACTTAGAAGTGAGAAGTTGCAACCGGGAATTATTTACTTTGTCAGTTCCCTCATAAGTGGTCTCAAGGATATCCCATGCTTCCTTCGCACTTTTACAGGTGTTGATCAAACGAAATACATTTGTGTCTACTCCATTATAGATGGCATTCAAAGCCTTGGAGTTGGAGATAGATGCTTTGTCATCAACAGCAGACCACTCGAGGGCAGGGACTTCTTCGAGAATGACTCCATCAGCAAGGAATCTCTTAGGAGTACTCCATCCACAGCTACAGATTTTCAGGTCTTTTGATCAATGGATTTAATGAAGGCCCCCATTCGCGCTTTTCAGTAAGCATAATTTTGACCATCAAGTAAAGGGGCACGACTCACTGACCCACCTTCTCTAAATGTGTCCATTCTAGAATACACAACACAGTAAACAAGATAGAATCGTAAACCCATAAAATTACGGCTCCTGCTCTGACACCAAATGAAAAGGGGCTATGCAACTATGTTGTGATGTTATAAACAATACTACAACCAAGAATGATAACAGTAATGAATACGAGAAAGTAAATGACACAAAGACGTTGGTAACCCAGTTCGGCAACTGTCTACATATGGGGGAATAGTGAATCCCAGTGAACCAGTATACTATATGTTGAAAGAGCAAAGTTACAAAGGTTTTACAAGCGAATAACTTATTCCTTAACCTAACACTTTCTTCCTTTCCAAGTAATACTATTCCTAAGGCTCCCCCTAGGAGTGAGCTTCACTCACTTGATCACCTCAATAAGAACCGTGTCCTTGTATGTGTCTTGAACACAGAAGGTAAAGAAAAGACGCACTTACAAAAAGCTTTTCCTTCACAAAGCTATTATTTACAATGGAGACGCGCAACGAAGAAGATGACTTCTTTTCTGTTTTGTAACGGCGCAAGAAAAAGAAGAATGCATAAACCCTAGAAGAGTGCAAGAGAAGGTTTATATATTTCACAAAACGACGAAGACCCACAACACCCAAGAACCCATAGAGGATGGAAAAGGCATCGAAGAAACAGTGAAGCAGGTACAAAGCGTTAGAAAAAAAGTGTAGACATGTTCTCAACACATGATCAGAACATCTGCAGGAACATCAAGGTTTTGACGAAGCAAAGAGGCCAAGAACACACTAACACATGAGAAAATCAATCGTTCTAGTTTAATAAATCTCGTCCGAGAGTCTATCACTGAGACCTTATGGACCCACATGAACGAAGTTTTAGAATAAATATCGGACTCAAAAGTTCACAAATATTTCCGTCTTTTAATTCTTAATATTAGTCGATTCCACTAAAAGACTAATATTGAAATTCTCAAAGTTCATTTGTGTTTATTTTTCGTTTGATGTGAAAAAAAAATTCTTCACACGATCCACATAGTATTTTACGATATTACCCTTCATGTGTATCAGTAACTCAGAGGAATGTAAAAGTACTGTTTTACCCCTGAGTTATTGTGAATGAGAAAAACATTGAGTGAGATGTATTTACATGTCACATGTTTTTATCAAAGAATATTATATTCGATGAATATCAGGCTTTGTTTACTCATTCACACTCTCATAATAAAGCATAGTATGATACTAATGCATTAGCATTGTTTCAACATGAATTCCGGATCTGTGAATCACATCACCTAACATGACAACATTATGATACCAACCGCCGGGTCAGATGCAACTTGAATTTAGTCATTGCCCATTGACAAATCAAATGGCATAAGGTGTCACATCGATTATGTATTCACTTCAGGATTAAGGTAAGTATCAAAATACCCCTCATATGTGATCTTGAAGTTTCGAGTGATTAATCGATTTTATCTCGAGCTTCAGAGAATCACAGGTCTTGTTCAATATCTTCTGTAAGATATCAAGAATGAAATACAGAGTCACAACTCTCTATATCACAAGATAAGATATCATGATTTATTCAAACAATCACTACTCATATTCGATTTCTCTATCGATCTTTAGACCGCGAACTAATATTAAACTAGTCACAAGAGACTATCTTGTCAAGTATGGACTTCACACCCCTTTCGTCGATAACAGTTTCAGAGCGTAGGAAACATACATAAACACAAACACAAACATAATCAAGAATGAATATTTTATTTGATTAATTTTTCAGCAAAATCAAATACAATGTATTTATAATGTCTTATATCTCCATTGTAGGCACCAATCTCAACAATTTCATCTACATGGAAAACGAGGAAATCACGAATCCTGCATTTGATTACAATGTGGTCGTCGTATCAAAGAAGACGTGGTTTTGGAATATGTGGGACAGACTACAGTGGCTGACTGGAGATGTACGTCAACAACTACTTTTTTAGCTCCAGGAACTTAGCACGTTGTATTTTTTTTCAACTATGTGACATATTGTTGCAACACATCAATATTTATTACTACTACTTCAGAAAGAATGGTAGTATAAATCAATGGGTGGGTAATTCACGACGACATACTCGTTCTTTTTTGAGATTTCGATGGTTGTAAGGAACAAATGGGCCCAAATAAGTGCTTAACCATGTATTAGGAATCCTAAAAGGGGATCGTGTCTCACACCCATCGAAAATTATCGACGTCTTTAGTCTTGTAGGTGGGAACTTCGACACATTCGCGGTGAAAATAGGGAAAATTCTGCAATAAACAAACTGGTAAAAATTATTGTTTTCTTATGTAACTTTATCTATATTCGAGTGAAAAACTAACTATACATGTTTTTTTAGGAGTGATTGCATCAAGGTGGAGAACTCCTAGTTCATCGAATTCATCTTTCAAATTTACGGCCAAGTTTCATGGGTGTACCGTATGAAGATGAAAATCCAACTAGTGAGGCACAGAGCTGTAGATCTTAAACAAATGACCGATTTAGGTGTCTGATTGTCTTTTTTATTTTATAAATATCGTGATTTTTGGGTTAGATATTTTATAAACATGGTGATTTTTGAGTGACATTTGCAATTATTAAAACATAATGAATGTTATTTAATATTAAAAATTTATATATGATAGAGGTCCATGTAGCTTATTAGATAGTTACATTATATATGCTATTTAAGATGCATATATATACTATTTTGGTTATATTATAAATTTTAACTATATATGCTATAAATTATGTGTTTCAATATTTTATTATGTAAAATTTTTGTAACAAATCAGTCTAAAAACTAACTTAATCGTAATTAAGTAGCCGCGAAATATAAAAATTTTGTGATAATATTTTTTTGGATTTCGTGAAAATTTTGTCAGGAATGTTTGAATTTCGTGACAACAATTTGTCACGAAACTTTGAAATTTTGTCACGAAGTTGTCACAAAGCACACAAAATGTTGTCACAAAATATTTATATTTTTAAAAAAAATTTACCATAAGTTACTAGGCAGGTACAATAGATTCACAATATTTGTGTAATACTAAGTAAAACAGTTTAATTTAAAAGTTGGTTTCGGTTTCAAGGTCTTATACCAAAATTCTATGACTTAATTTTTACAATGGTTCTCTAGATGTTTCGTAGAAGTACATATGAGGTAGCGGCTATTTTTTTAATCTTTAAATTCAATAAAACGCTGTTTACTTTTACGAGGCTGGATCTCGTCTATAAACTCTATCAAAGCCAATCCCGTACAAATTGGAGAAATAAATTTTCGAGTTTGTGACAACTTCGTCACAAATGTTTCAGTTGCGTGGCAATAGTTTGTCTTGAAAATTCAAAATATCGTGACGAAGTTATCACGAAGCAGACAAAATGTTGTCACAATTTTTTTTTATATATTTTTAAATTTATCATCACTAACTAAGTAGCTCTAAAGGATTGCCAATATTTGTTGAATACTAAGTAAACAAATTCAGTTAAAAGATAGTTTCGATTTTAAGGTCTTATACCAATATCTTATGACTACATCTCTTACAATAGTTGTCTAGATATTTCGTAGAGTCATATATGATTTAGCGGTTGTTTTTTTAATCTTTAAATAATAAAAACATTGTCTAGATAGCTGGACCTCCTCTATAAACTCCATTGAAGTCAATCCGTGTAAATTGGAGAAATAATTTTCGTGTTCGTGACAAATTTATCACAAATGTTTTAATTTCGTGACAGTTTGTCACAAAATTCAAAAATTTAGTGACGAAATACAAAGTTTAAAAACTTAGGTAATTCTAGTGGATTGCCAATATTTATATAATAATGTGTAAAAAGTTTAATTTAAAAGTTAGTTTTGGTTTCAAGGTCGTTTACAAGTATTTCATAACTACGTCTCTTACAATTGCTGTCTAAATGTTCCCTTAAGTCATATATGAGTTAACGATTTTTTATGTAATAAAAAAATTTATGGGCTGGACCTCCTCCATAAACTCTATTTAAGTTAACCACGTGCGAATTGGAGAAAGAAAAATTTAATTTGTATCACGATATATAAAAATTTTGTGACAACAGCGTCACAAAATTTTGAGTTTCGTGACGACAATTTGTTATGAAACTTTAAAATTTTGTGACAAAATTGTCATAAAAATTCAAAATTTCGTGACGACGTTGATACGAAACACACAAAATGTTGTAAAAAAAATTGTATTTTTTTTATAAAATAATTTAAAATTGAATTCAATACAACTTGCTAGGCAGCTCGAGTGGTCGTTCTAGTTTACACCTTTCACGAGCTCTTGGGTTTGAGTTGTTCTTTCAAGTAAAAAGTTACAAATTTATAAACAAATAATATTCTAAAACACCATTTTTTCTAAATATTTCTTACATATTAGCGTATTAACATGACAATTTCTTTCGTGTATAATTACAACATCGTCTCAAATAAGTTACAATAAATAAATATGATAATTGTCATTAGGTCCAGATATGACACATGCATATGTCTTATAGTTCAACTTAGCGACCCATTTTTGGTTGTGTTTGTTAATGATCTCAAACTTGTGCATCGATGAATGACACACATATTCAACAAAACATAAGAAGACAATGGTTAGGTCTCACACTTATAATATATAACAAAATCAAATTTTGGCTGATCATGTAAATTAATGTGAAAGACGTACCTATAATTCGGTAGATTTCGCATGATACTCGACAAAAGATTTTTGAACCACTTAAACGGCCTTAAAAGAAAAACATATATGAGATCGTCGAAAATCATCAAAATCCGACAAAGTTCGTCAAGATAAAAAAATTAATTTTTTAAGAAATATTTTGTTATCAGAGGTCATCAAATTTCATCTAAATTCATAATATTTCATCGGAATTCAAAAAAGTTTGCTAGCAAAAATATTTATATTTAAAACATAATTCATATGAATCCCACAGAGTTTGTCGAAAATTATTTATTTCATCGGAAATCACGAAGCGAATGTTTTTATTAGGAAAATCTAAGTTTAAAACACTTCTAAACCTATACCCTATATTATCAAATAATCTTGAAAAATAATTGTAAAATAAGTTTAAGCAATATCAAATCATTCAAAAAATACTAAAAATAAAAATGGAGAGAAAAATTATTTTTAATTTTCGGCGAAAAAAGAAGTGTGGAGAAAAAAAAGGAGAAAAAAAGGAGAAAATAATTTTATTTAATTCGGGGGGCTTTTTTGTTGAAAAATATGCCAAAATTCCATTTTTTGATGGAATTATTGTAAGGGGTTTTAGTTTGATATTTAATACATTTTTTCGTCTACAAAATAAATTTCTTTTTTCTTTTGTTCTAAAACGTACGGTACGATACCGTTGTACTATATTGTTTTTTTTTTTTGTATCGTATCGTATGTATGTACAATGTAATTTAAGGTGTTCATTGGTTTTAAAACCTTAAGTCTCAAATCTAATTAAATTAACCCGATTTAACATATACGTTGCTAATAATCATTATACGAACAATATTTAATAAGTTTTAACAACAAAATGATTAAAATACAACCGGCACTAACCAATTACTAAGTAAATATGTTAGAAACTAAAAAAAATAGTAATAGTTTTGCCCATAAAAGTATTTTTGTCGATTTTTTGGGGTCAAAAATCCATTTTTAAATAAAAGTGCAAAATGAATCTAGTCCTGATATTTTGAGCACTAGTGGATAATATATGAAATTTATCGTATATCATCTCTAATTCACCCTTAATTAGGGACGAGATTTGACATATTTGGTCATTCTGTAACTTATTCCCTACTTTTGGAGTTGATAAGTAGTATATCACTAAATTTTGAAGTGAAACTATCATCCATCCCAAATTTGGGATGAATCTATGTAAGTACAAATACACCAACACAAAAATTATAAAAATTAATTTACCACAATACAACGTTTACTATATATCAATTACACTAAAAATTATACAAATGCAATCTTAAATAAAAATTAACTTATAATGTACACCATATAATAGAAATAAAAATACAAAAAGATGTATTAAATTGATTTAATATTATTGACATAGAAAATAAATTAATGTTTGACAAAATCAATATTGCCATAACATCTTAATAGAGATGTCAATATGAAACTAATATAAAATAATATTGAAAAATATATAAATATAATATTTTTAGGTTAATTGAGGTATATATTCATATAAACGTTTACGAATTATGAATATCCAATGTTTTGTAAATTATTGATAAATAACAAGTCTAATGTGTTTACAGAATTTTTAGGATTATTTTAGCCTAAAATAAGTAATGAAATAATTATGGAGTAATATAGACAATAAATTCGTGCAAATACATTGAACTGAGTATTTACCAATAATTTATAAAATATTGAGTGTATACAAAACTTATAAAATTTAATGAGTAAATAATTAATTTTTTGATACTTTTATTGAGGTAGGATTTGTGTTCTTATTTGAAGTGTAAATATTATAATTCGTATAATATAAAATTATATCAAATTTCATTTTACAGTCGGAAATAATCTAGAGTAAATGTTGTGTGATCTATTTCTTTTATCATTTTAATAAATAATTACAATGTAATAATGTTTGTTTCTATTATAGAACGAAAATGTGGAAAAGGACAATCAATCAATATATAATGCGGTAACGGCTAGTTGGAAGATTGCCGTTGGTCTACGTGGCGGTTCTTTTTTCTTCAGCACGCTCTCCAATATACTTTCACTCTTCTCTCTTCGCTTCTTCACTTTAATCACTCAAACAAAACAGTCTCTTTCCTTTTCGGGTTCTCACAGAAATCAGAAACCCCGAAACCCGCTCTCCAAAGAGTTCTCAAATTACACTTGCATTGTTCAGGCGCCATGAACATCTTCAAGAAGAAAACCTCGCCCAAAGGTCCCTTCTTTCCCCGACCCTTTTAAATTCATCTTCCAGTTTTAGGGTTTTATTCGGTTCTCGCACTTCCTCTCCGAATTTGCGTCGTTGTCTTCGCTGTTTTTAGTTTGTCGTCACTGTTGTTTCAGTTTTTTCTTCGATTCAATTGAATGACGATTTGATCGATGTTTGAACTGAACAGAGGCTCTTCGGACGAGCAAGAGAGAAATGGGCGTGGCCACAAGAGGTGATTATTCGTTTTGAACATAATTTTTGTCATGCCCTAATTTTCCAGCTCTCTTGTGGAATCACAGAAAATTTGGGAATCTCCATGGCTTGTAAACTTATATATGGTTTACGCTGATAGGCTTTTCAGGTTTATTTCATTTTTTTTTTCTGTTACTGAACCAGTTGCTGTAGTCCGTAGCTCTTGGCCATATCGGTGTCTGTAAATAATTACATCGTAGAAGAATTGTGTTAAGTACAGAACTAAATGAGTCGAATGAGATAAGATATCTCTTGGTTTACGGCAACTATACTTCTTAACACAGATCATCCTGAATGTTCTGAAGATTGCGTTGAAACACTTTCCAAGTCACTCTCTGGACATGTATTTTGATGATATTTGACCTCCAAGGTCACTGACAACTTGAACCCTGATCTTTGATTGTACTTGAGCAGGCATTGAGCGCGAGATTGCATCGCTTCAGACGGAGGTACGTTGCACCTGATATTTGATTTTTATAACTTCCTCTCTTTCAAGATGACAACTTTCTAATTTACATTTTTGTTGCCTATTTAGGAGAAAAAATTGGTCGCAGAAATCAAGAAGACTGCGAAGACTGGAAATGAGGTATGGTGGTTGTTTGTTCTCACTTGTGGAACCCAATGTGATACTTTAGCTGTTACATAATGGTCAATATATACATTAAAAACATGTCTATATGCTGTGTAGTAATTGATCTTTTCAAAACGTTGGCTGGTGGATCTGGATAATATAATAATATGAAACTGTTTGTGTTTGTTTTCCCATTCAACTCTGCAAGTGAAGAAGTAATATGATACTCCTATAGAGATAATTTAATTTAATTTTTCCATCTTCAACCATTTCAATTTTATTTTACTAAATATTCATACAATCTTTTGAAAGGGTTTAATGTACCAAATTTTCAACTGAGGCAAGGCGGTAGGGAGAAACATACACAGCATTATTCTTGTTTCTATTCCCATCTCTGTCTACGCTTTGTTTTCACTTGCATCTTTCTTTGTGATTTGTCCTGATATTCATACCCGTTGGCATACTTGTTCTGTGGAAGTGCTTTCCGTTCTCAAGAAAACTATTGATTTATTCAGCTTTAATTTTATAGGCTGCAACCAAAATATTAGCTCGCCAACTTGTTCGACTACGTCAACAAATAACAAACTTGCAAGGTAGCCGTGCCCAAATAAGAGGAGTAACAACTCATACGCAGGTAAATTGGTTTTAACTGAAAAGTAATGCTTTATAGCATAAAATATACGTGCTCTTTCGTTTCTCTAATTCCTTTTGATATTATAACAGGCATTGTATGCCAGCACATCAATTTCTACAGGGATGAAAGGTGCAACCAAAGCGATGGTTGCTATGAACAAGGTTAGTTTGATAAACCCTAGTTTGTCCACTCCGTGGCATTGAATGACTGAGATAGTTCAACTCTTGGCGCGTGCATGACTCGAGCTTGTAGTTTAACTTTTAAGGAAAATCTAAACATATGTAGCCAACTTATTTGTTTTCTGGGTATTGTTTATTTCAGCAAATGGCACCAGCAAAACAAGTTAAAGTGATAAGAGAATTCCAGAAGCAGTCATCACAGCTGGACATGACGGTAATACTTCTCTTAGTGTAGGAAATTTATGCGCTCAGGCGAAACCTGGTGTTCTGCATCTAAATTGATTTGGTGATGATGGCGCGTTCAATATGCACAGATTGAAATGATGTCAGAGGCTATTGATGAGACCTTAGACAAAGATGAGGCAGAAGAGGAAACAGAAGAGCTCACTAACCAGGTGAAGTATCTACAGCATGGACGGTTAAAGGTTCATTTATTATTTTCATTACAAGGGTTGCTAAAAGAACTTGGCCTTTTTCAGGTGCTGGATGAGATTGGTGTCGACATTGCTTCCCAGGTCGGTCGTGTTTTATTCATTTATTCCTCCTGGGGAAAAAAATAAGAGAACTATAGTCTGACCTTTGTCATTTCTGTAACCAGTTGTCATCGGCTCCAAAAGGCAGAATTGCAACCAGGAATGCTGAAACTGCACCACAGAAGACTGTTCAAAATGGTGTTCCCAGGTTCGAATATTGACCGCATCACAACGCTCTTTACCCCATAATTTGAAAATATGAATGTGCTCTGACCGCTTTTTTTTTTTTTTTTGAATTTCACATGCATTTCCACAACAGCTCTGAATCACCGGATGTAGAGGATCTGGAAAAAAGGCTAGCATCTCTACGACGTATATAACTAAATTCTAGAACCTTGGCGGGACTGGTGATTACTCTCTACTCATAGTAATAATATAGTAATTTTTATGTAAATTTTCTTATGTTTATTCCGAGAGATGGCTCGGAGCGGGATCCATAAGAACTGGAGAAGCCGAAGAATGCCATTAGAGTACAAGTTATCAGCATATAGATTGTGCCACATTACAGCATACCGAAATATTTTTAACATTATCTGAATTACATGCACTTGTCGACGATCCAATTCGGTAAATAATGCAACATTCTGAAAAGCTAGTTATCATCTAGTTGGAATGATAAATTTCATACATAGACTAAAGTGGAGAAATAATAATAATTAAATAAAGAGCAAATATATAAAACTGACTTTTTGATTAAAATTTCAGACAAAATCATCCTTATAGGTATTCATGGAAAATAGATTCATCTTTTTTTAGGAGGCGTCGGTGCCACGACATATCATAAAAGCACTAGTTTATGACGGAGGAAAATCGTAGTTACATAGATAAATGTATAATACAGAAACCACATGTAATAAAATGAAACACGAATTCAATAAACAAACATGCACTAAGTTGTCGTGCGAAACTTCAACTCGCGAATATCGGCTCTAATGGCCTCCTCTGAACAAAGCGGGATTAAATCCCGAAGTCAAGCTCGATAGTTAATCGCATAATGCACTAGATTATGCGCCGCAATAGCTCGTAGTAACTCTCGTGCTTGTCAGAGACTCCCTGGCCGTGGCAGTTCTGTACTCCTCGAGGAAGCTCACCGTCCACTGGAGTAGCTGAATCTGGCTCCACGATGGCCTCCCGGATAGGTCATTTGTTCATGTGGTTACATAGCTCCAAAATAATAGTAATAATTTTTTTTAAGAACGAAAGAATGTCTGTCCGTCGCTCTGAGAATAGTGTCGAAGACGTATTCCTCTCTGAAAGGTTATCGAAGTCAAATTCTTTCCAAACTCTCATACTCCACCCGCAACCTCAAATAAAATGGAAAGTTGTCTCACGCGCCTCCTGACATATAGGTCAACTGTCGTCTGAGCTGATCTTCTTCTTGACTAATACTACTCTAGTCGAAATATGGGTTAAACAAGATCGCCAACAAAGGAGTTCCACCAACTCTCCATCACCATCGGATCTGAAGAACTGGCGTCCGAAATACTGACCCTCTCCATCGCAACTCGATAACCGCTCTTGGCGGAGTACTCTTTGTCCTATGTGAAATGCCAACGATGCACGTCCGGGATACCCTCTCCTTCACTCAGGATACTCAAAATCGCTGAATTAAATCAACGTCTCAACTACACGCATATCGTGGGGGAATCCCCGGGAATCTAACTATCTCCCATGACCATCACTGACTTTCCATCCTTAATCTGCCATCTCAAGTCGGACTGAATGGTCTCTTTGCCCCAGAGGAGGCTGCTGCGCCACATGAATGAGCTACACTAGCTTGGACGGCGGACATAAATGTCTTCGTGTGGGAAATAGTTCTGACTATAAATCCGCCCTAGTAGATTGTCCGGTCTCCGAAGTAGCCTCCAGAAACTCTTAGCGAGAAAGGCCTGGTTAGACTTCTTCAAATCTCTGAAGCTCATCACACCCCCTTACATCTCATTTGCACCAGTGAATCCTCCTAGTCGTAGTACCACCTCTCCACCAGAACGTGACGATCGCCGAATGAATATCGCTAATTAAAGACACAAAATCTTGTGGCACGAGATCAAGTAGCTAGGGATCGACTAAAGAACGAGCTTAATGAGTACCTCTCTGCCCGTCTGCGAGTGGGAGAGATCGTTCCAACCTCTAATTTTGTCCAAACACGGTCTCTCACAAACTAAAAAACCTCCATCCTCCTAGACCAGTGAACGCGGAGATCCTAACCCCAAAAATTTGGGCTAAGGACTCTCCGTCCTCCTTTCTGATATTCTTGTCAAAACATACATCGAACTTTTGAAAGTTCATTATCTGGCGATCGTTCCAACCTCTAATTTTGTCCAAACACGGTCTCTCACAAACTAAAAAACCTCCATCCTCCTAGACCAGTGAACGCGGAGATCCTAACCCCAAAAATTTGGGCTAAGGACTCTCCGTCCTCCTTTCTGATATTCTTGTCAAAACATACATCGAACTTTTGAAAGTTCATTATCTGGCTTGAAGTTGTTGAATAAGTACGCAACATCTCTATGACCCTCTCGCACTCCTCGGGTTTTGCGCGGAAGAATATCATACTATCGTCGGCGAATAATAGGTGAGATACGTGAAGGTTCCCGTAGTGGATTCCCCTGATCGCTCCTACATTCTCGCTAGCTCGAAAGAGACTCGAGAGTCCCTCAGAGCATAAGAGAAATAAAAAAGGGAGATATGGTCTCTTTGATGGAGACCTCTTAACGGAATCGCAGTACAACATGTGTATTTGTTGATGTTGAAAACAAACTTGACCGATGTGACGCATCTCATAATAAGTTGTACTCATTGTCTACTATACTTTAGTCTCAACATCATCGACTCTAAGTAGATCTACTCGACCCTGTCGAATGCCTTCACCATGTAAGTTTGAGAAGCGTTTCCACTTCATCGTGTCGAGAGCCTCGAAACCAACCATGACATTGTCGAAGATAAGTCTACCCCCTACGCAAGCACTCCGAGACTCAAAAATAGTTGTAGGCATATTGATCTTAAGACGGTTGACCAAACACTTGACCACTATCTTATAGATCACATTGCACAAACTAATCGGTCCGAAGTCACTGACCCTTCGTGGCTCCTCAATTTTGGGAATGAGAGTGACTACTGTATCATTGATGTCACACACCTCATCCCCATCATTGAGAATCTCGAGGCAGGTCTTCAAGACCGACTCGCCAACAATGTCCCAATATAAAAGATTACGAAAAAACTGTCGCTCTTGGGAACTTGATTGCATCCATCGAGAAAAGCGTCTTCTTCATCTCTCCTGGCTCAAAAAGGTGCTCCAACTCCGCGTTCAAAACCTACGAGATCTTCGTCTCAACGTCGCTAGTCACTGCCTCAATATCCTGCGAGGACGGTCTCGCTAATGAGAAAATGTCTACAAAGTATCTTGAGATAATCTACTCAATCTCAGTTTGTTGTTGTGCTAGTCACCGTGCTCGTCCTCAATTCTGATGTCGTTTTTCCTTCTCCTCACAGATGCCTTTGCAATGGAACAGTCTAGTGTTCTGATCTTTGCACCTCATCTAAGATGCTCTACTCCTCTTTCTCTAGAATCGCTCCTCCTTCTCCACCAGCGCATCCAATTATCTTTCCTCTCGACAAAAAGCCTCAGTGCAGAATTCTGGACTTGACACACCAACTAATTTGACGACCATCTGCTGCATCTCTATCCGATCTCTGATCCCTCATTTCCTCGCGGAACCCCAATGCGTCAAACTCCTATGACACTGGATGATCACGTCTTGTAAACTCGGACCGTGGTCGTTAGCCAAACCTGTCTTCCAAGCCCTCCAAACATCTCGTCACACTCTGGCTCCCCTATCCAAGATTTCGTAAAGAAGAATTTTCGCAGTCTCCTGGCTCTGCGCGCTGCTCTCGAACCCTCAATAAGAAGCAAAAGCAGTCCCGAGTAGGAATCTCACTGACTCATTGTAATGCAACATCACGTCTTCACTCTTACCATGACAGTTAACATCCATGCATCCATCAAAACCAAGCTGAACCCTCTCGGTCCCCTTTATTCGTAATCTAGTCTTTGATAAAAAAAAATCAGGCCTATGATCGCAAACATGGGCTTGAAGGTCCGTCTTCGCCCCAGGGTTTCGAAGTCTCTGGACGTTCCACATAACGCCTATCATCGCGATCGGCGTCCCTCATTCTCGAGGGGCGCCACTCTCTCATCAGTAACTATTATAGTCGAATGTAGGGAACCAAAAATTCATAGAGTATGGGTAACGGAAGATAAGTCACTACTTTCTAAGTCATGTGTAACAGAAAGTAAATCTCTACTTCCTAGATCATGTGTAGCGGTAAATAAGTCTTTACTCCTTATGTCCTGTGTAGCGGAAAATAAATCTATACTCACTACATCATCATGCAATATATAAGTAGGGGACTTAGAGGGACTTACCTGCCCGCCCGCGCAACTGGTTGTCTCATCCGGAGTGCAGGTAAGTCCCCCTCCTAACTCTCCCGCTAATATATTGCACGATGATATCGGGAGTATAGATTTATTTTCCGCTACACATGACACAGGAAGTAGAGACTTATTTACCGCTAAACATGACTTAGGAAGTAGAGATTTAATTTCTGTTACACCTGACTTAGGAAGTAGTGACTTATCTTCCGTTACACATACTGTAGGAGTTTCTTGTTCACTAGATTCGACTACAGTAGTTACTGATGAGCGAACGGCGTCCCTCGAGAATGAGGGTTGCCGATCGCGGTGATAGGCGTTATGCGGAATGTCTAGGATCTTGGAAACCTTTGGACGAGGACGGCCCTTCAAGTCCACGTTTGCGGTCATATGCCTGATTTTCATTTATTATTAGAGACTAGATTACATAGATTTTCATTTCATGGATGCATGACTATTGGCTGTCTTGGTAGTAGTGGAGGCTTGATGTTTATCTGGAATGAGCCAATGCAATTCCTACTCGAGACATTTTCAACGTACCATATTGAATGTGACTTGGTCAGTGAGACTGGGGAGAGTTGGAGGTTTGTAGGCATTTACGGAAACCCGATGATTTCTCACACGAGGCATGCGTGGGAGCTCTTTTGCCGATTTGGGGAGCCTATATCGGGCCTTGGATAGTTGGAGGCAACATGAACGAGGTGGCATTGAACTCGAAGATCAAATGGGGTATAGAGAAAGGTTCGGGCAAGCTAGCTGCATTTCTAGAGATGATACTGGATTGCGATATCCACGATTTGAGGTTCGAGAGAGAATCTTTCACCTTATGGAGATGCGAGATCAAGGAGCGCATGGATAGATGTCTTGCGAGTCACGAGTGGACTGATCTTTTCCCCTCCGCTTCTGTTAGGCACCTAGATTTTTGGAGATCAAATCATAGTATGCTTTTGCTTCTCTCTAAGGGTTTGAGAGGAGCGCGCAGATCCAGGAGACTGCAGATAGTCTTCTTTGAGGAATCTTGGATAGGGGAGCCTGAGTGTGATGAGAGGATTTGGAGGGCTTGGGAGATGGGTTTGGGTAGCGACCAGAGCAAGGTTTAGCAGACGCAATAAACTAGCATCGCATGAGTTTGACGCATTGGGGTTCTGTGAGGAACATACGGACCAGAGACCGAATAGAGAGGCTGAAGAAGGTTGTCGAGCTAGTGGGTAAGTCGGGTCCAGACTTCTGCATAGAGAACTTTCGTGTAGTGGAGAGAAAGTTGGTTGCACTGGTGGATAAGGAGGAGCAGTTTTGGAGGCAGAGGAGCAGAGCGTCTTGGCTGAGGTGCGGAGATCGGAACACGAGGTTGTTCCATTGCAATGCGTCTACAAGGAGAAGGAAGAATGCCATCATAGGTCTTGAGGACGAGCACGGTGACTGGTGCAACAACAAGATTGAGAGGATTATCTCATGATATTTTGGAGACATTTTCTCATCAGTGAGACCGTCCACGTAGATATCGAGGCAGTGACTAGTGGTGTTGAGCCGAAGATCTCGGAGGCTTTGAACGCGAAGTTGAAGCGCCCTTTTGAGCCAGGGGAAGTGAAGAAGACGGAGCTTCTTGATGGATGCAATCAAGGCCCGGGGCGACGACTTTCACGCTAACTTTTATCAAAGGTATTGGGATAAGTTGGTGAGTTGGCTTGAAGACCTACCTCGGGATTCTCAAATGGGGAGGAGGTGCGTGACATCAATGATACAATAGTTACCCTTATTCCCAAAGTTGGGGAGCCATGACGAGTCAGTGACTTCAGGCTGATTAATTTGTTCAATCTGATCTATAATATAGTGGTCAAGTGTTTGGTCAACTAGTTTAAAATCACTATGCCTACACCTATTTATAAGTCACAAAGTGCGTTCATAAGTGTTAGACTTATCTTGGACAATGTCATGGTTGGTTTCGAGGCTCTTTACACGATGAAGCGGAAACACTTTGGAAATGGAAATTGTGGGTCTCTCAAACTTGACATGGCAAAGGCATTCGACAGTGTCGAGTAGTTCTACTTGGAGTTGATGATGTTGGGACTGGAGTATAGCACACAGTGCGTGCAACTTATTATGAGATGCGTCAACTCCCTTTTTATTTCTCTTATGCTCTGAAGGACTCTCCAGTCTTTTTTAGCTAGTGAGAATGCGAGAGAGACCGCGAGAGTCCACTTCGGGAACCTTCACGTACCTGACATATTATTCGCCGACGATAATATGATGTTCTTCCCAGCGAGCCTCGAGGACTGCGAGAGGGTTACAGAGATGTTGTGGACTAATTCAGCGGCTTCAGGGTTGATGGTGTACTTTCAGAAGTCCGATGTCTACTCTGGCAATGATAATAGTGCGAAGCACGAAGATCTTTAGCCCAAATTTCTGGTGTTAGGAGGATGGAGTGCCATAAGCGTTATTTAGAGCTCCCCCCGTGTTCACTGGTCCAAGAAGACAAAGCTTTTTGAGTTTGTCAGAGACCGTATTTGGGACATGATTAGAGGTTTGAACGATCTCTTCCGCTTTCAGGCGGGCAAAGAAAGAGGTACTCATTACATCTGTTTTTCAGTCGATCTCCATTTACGTGGCCTCGTGCCACAAAATTCCATTGTCCTTGATTAGTGACAATCATTCGAAGATCGCCAGGTTCTGGTGGAGAGGTGGTACTACAACTAAGAGGATTCACTGGTGCAAGTGGGATCTCCTCACTAGGCACAAGTTAGAGGGTGGGATGAGCTTCAGAGATTTGGAGAAGTCCAATCATGTCCTTATGGCTAAGAGTGCCTGGAGGCTACTTCGGACACCGGACAGTCTGCTAGGGTGGGTTTATAATCAGATCTATTTCCCAGACAGAGACATCATGTCCGCCCGTCCAGGCTGGTGTAGCTCATTCATGTGGCGCAACATCATTTGAGGCAGAGAGATCATTCAGTCTGGCTCGAGATGGAGGATCGAGGATGGAGAGTCAGTGCTGGGCATGAGAGATAATTGGGTTCCCAGGGATATACCATCTACCTGGGTTGACCCCCTATGGATTCCTCCAAATATGCGTGTAGCAGAGCTTATGAGATTATATGGTAGTTGGGACGTTGACCTTATTTCAGCGATATTCGGGGAGGAAGATGCATCAGCGATTTTCAGTATCCCGAGTGGATGAGAGGTTATCGTGGACGTGCGTCGTTGGCACTTCACAGGGGATGGAGAGTACTCCGTTAAGAGCAGTTACCGAGTTGCGATAGAGAGGGTCAGTACTCCGGATGCATGTTCTTCAAATTCTACAGTGATGGAGAGTTGGTGGACATAGTTTTGTCAGTCAAGAGTTCTACCTTAGGTGAAACTCCTCTGTTGCCGAGTTTGCCTAGTCCAGATACTGGCTAAAGCAGTGTTACCCAAGAGGAAGATCACCTCGAATGATAGTTCTCATGTTTGTCAGGAGGCGAGAGAGATAGTCTTCCATGCATTTTTGGGTTGCAGGTGAAATAGGAGAGTCTGGAATGAAGCTGGCTTCGGTCACATCCTTCCCCCTTTCACAGAGGAAGACGTCTTCAACACAATTCTCAGAGCGACGGAAGTTCTTGAGGTTCATTCCCAAGAGCTTTTTATTACTATTATTTGAGAGGTTGTGGCATGATTCGCGATTTCGGTTATAAATGATCGTCAACAGACCACCCACGATCGAGGATGCAATACGGTGGGTTGCCAACTTCTCTAGAGCGGAAGAGAAATCAGATCGCTCTCTAAGAAATATACTTCGAAGAAGGCTCAGCCTGCCCAAGTTAAATACCTTCGGGTAGATCTACAAATTTCCTGAATTGGTTTGTGTGCATCGATTATATATCAACGTTCATGGCTTCTTTTCGTAGGTTTCCTACGAAACTTGATATTGCCTGGGAGTATGATAATGAATAATCTTTTTCCATGTCCAAGAATGCTACTAGAGCTTCTCCGTATGAAATGTAACAACCAGGTGGTTGTATAACTCTCCCACTGCGACGACTCACAATCTCATCAATTTCCGATTGTGGTTCTTCCACTGTTGGTGTAAGACTAATCCTTACTTGTGAAGTACTAGCTACTTCACCCAACATTTCCTTAAGCACAAGTCCGCTTCTCGGGTAAACATTCTTTATAAAATCCCCTTCAACAAACCTAGGATTCGTGCTAACGAACGTTTCCTTGTCGGTAAGACTATAGAACATGTAACCTTTTGTTCCCTTGGGATATCCTACGAAAAGGCATAATTATGATCGAGTAGCCAACTTTTTTGTCTTTTGCCTCAGTACATGTGTTGGGCAACCCCAACGTGATTTAAAACAGATTTTCTACCACACCATCTCTTATAGAGGGTACCAGGAGCCATCTTAAACGGAACTTGGTTGAAAATATAAGTTGTTGTATTGAGGGCGTATCCATAAAACGAATCATGAAGTGATGAGTAACTCATCGTTGATTTTACCATATATAATAGAGTTCGGTTCCTTCTCTCTGACACTCCATTTTGCTGTGAGGTGTCAGGTTCTGTAAGCTGAGAATGAATGTTTTCTTCTTAAAGCAGGTCGTCGAATTCTCCGGAAAAGTATTTTCTACCACGATTAGATTGGAGTGGTTTGATACACTTCTCTCTTTGCTTTTCAACCAATGCCCAATACTCTTTGAACATTTCAAAGGTGTCAGATTTGTTTCGCATAAGATAAACATGACCAAAACGTGAGAAGTCATCAGTGAATGTTACAAAATAATTGTTACCTCTCCTTGCTTGGATCTTCACTGGTCCACATACATCATTGTGTACAAGGTCCAATACTTGAATGTCTCTTTCACCTTTTGATGAGAAATGTTTTTTGGTCATTTTGCCTTTGAGACATGATTCACACATGAGCAATAATCCCATGCTTAAAGATTACGAAGGACCATTTTTTGCCAATCTCTTAATCCTGTCAAGGCCAATGTGTCCAAGACGTAAGTATCATAGATAGGTTTCATCGGCCTCATCGGTATAAGACCTTTGTCGCTTCTTGAGTGAATCAGTATTCACTTCGGTGTCTAAGATAGTTGGCTCATCTGGATACAAATAATACAAATTAAACACGATGAGTTTTAGTAATAAACGAATCATCAAAGTAAACCTCAATACCATTATTGATTATAAACTTGAAAAATTGTTCTACTAAACGACCAAAAGAAATGATATTTTTGCTGAAATTTGGTACAAAATGAACATTATTAAATAATACAGTTTTATATTCTCAAACTTGAGCTTCAAGGTCCCAATTGATCTTGCTCCGACTTTCGTTCCTTCACCCCAGCTAAATGTGAACTCCCTATCACTTACGTGTCTGGTTTGCCTGAAACTATTCAAATTACAAACAATATGGTCAGAAGCCTCATTATCAAGTATCCAGGGTGTTTCCATATTGGTTATATACAATGCCTGAGTAACGAGACTCGTACATTTCCCTTTGACAGTCTTCAGGTAGGCATGACAGTTCCTTCCTCAATGGTCGACTTCGGCGCAATAGTGGCATTTGTGATTAGAGTTATCCACCTTCAAAAAACTCTTGCCCTTAGCTTCATTAGCTCTCTCTTGAGGTGCTTTGGATCCTGTTATGTTGGCGTTTTTGAGAATTTTCTTTACCTTATTAATATTGGAGGTGGAGTCCTTGTGTTCAGCAACATTGACTTCTCCATTTTTCCTCTTGTTCTTGGGAAAGAGTCCCTCGACAGTCATCAACTCTTTCATGAGCCCGGTAACAAAGTAATCAAGCTTGTTCATGGAGTAGTTCAGACGGAAGATATCGAAGGAGTCCGACAGAGTCTCTAAGATCATATTGATCTTAGTTAGTCCATCGATCTCGGACCCGAACTAGAGTTCCCGGCTTCATCTGGCAATTCAAAAAAATTCGGAGAGCTTGATTCCTTGTCTGATGCCTGTGACAGCCAAACATCTCCTGGAGATTGTAGAGCATGTACGATACCATGGGTAAGTCCCGGTGAGATTGTTGCAGCATATTGCTCATAGATGCTAAAATGTAGCACCTAACAATCGCATCAGATCTAATCCCGACATTGTAGGCATTATTTTCCTCTTTGCTCGATTCAGAACTCAGAACATCGGGACACAGGGTGGTGAGAACATACTTGTGTTTTTCCACCGTCAATACGACATGGAGGTTACGTTTCCAATCTACTTAAATTCTCATCCCGAGTTTGTTTGAACTTGAAATAGTTGCCAGTGGGTTTAAAGTCATTTTGCTGAAATTAATAAAGAAAAATAAATTAAGATTACATTCGGGATAATCATGATGCATGAACAATCCTAATAAAAATATGAGATAATAAATGATATTTTTTATTGCATGGTATTATGAACAAAAATAACTATTTACTTCACCTAGGGGTGACCGTAAATAACTATTTACTAGTCGTGACATATCACTATTTAGTTTAAACTTTCAAGAAGTCACAACTTCTGGTTCTTACTAATTACCATAAAATTTTGGTCTTATTCTTAATGTCTTGCCTCTGGGGAAGATTACATTAGAAATAAGTTTAAGTGTTTAACCGACATATGGGCTCTTATCCGAGTTACTATGAGAACGATCCTCCTAGGGGAGGCCCCGACTCATTTCGTTAACGATTTAATCAACAAAGTGATTCCGGAGTACTCCCATCGAAGAAAGGGCCACGAGAATGCTCTTAGTCCATCTTATACATCATTTTTTAAAAATCTATGTCGGGGACCAAGGGTTGTTTCAACACAAAACAACCCTTCCACTTAATTTTTATAAAAATCGATATTTTGTTCATTGTGTTTAAATATTATAACGGCGTTTATAAATTAAACTATCATAATGCGTGAATATCCCATAGTTATACAAGATGTTGACGCTCTATCCTATATGACATGCGATGTGAAATGCGAAAAGGACTAATAAATCCAAAAATATAAATTTTACTTCTCTAATGGCCCACTTTTAATGTTTCAACCCTTTAAAAAATATGTGACAACTTCTTGTCTTCCATCGTCAATACTTTTTCCATTCAAAAAGTCAACGTGCCTTTTGAATAAATGTGATATAAATACAACTCATTTTTATTTAATTTAAAAATACTTAAATTAAAACTTTGAATAATTGACTTAAAAACTCAAAAAACTTAAAATTTCAATTCCAAACATTATAATTTTTTTTATCAAAAACAAATAAATCATAAACATTTTAATTTAAAATTATTTAAGACCCGTAAAAAATATAAATTATGTCCAATAAATGAGGGACAATTCATTTTTAGCGGTTTTGGGCGGTTCAGCCGCGGACGCGTCACGACGTACCACGTTGTTCCGTGATACTTTCTCACATGTCTCGTTTTGTGTTTCTTTGTCTTGATCTTCGTATTCGCCAGGTCCATTAAATACATTTTAATATCAAAATATTACATAATTCCTATGTCCGATAAACGGCGCACATTTGATCTAAGAAAGCAAATAAAACCAAAACGATAATCGAAAAAATCTTAGGATCACCATGGAAAGAATTTATTCACATTCTCAAACACATATTCAATCATACATGCACATCCTAAATCTCAACACCCAACTATTCATAAAATCACATGTATAAAGTATTTTATGTAAAATTTATTTTGCATGTCGCTTTTAACTTTAATTATACCTATGATGCCATTTCCTGGATCGTTGTTAATGGATTAAATAAAACTTTGAAGATAACAAGTTACGAAAAAATTTCAATTTTTTTTTTTAAGTAACGAAAACAAATTTTCAATATTAAAATAACCACAGCGATTAAAACTACATTTAAATATTACAAAATAAATTTCATGTAAAAAATGCATAGTCACAATTGCAGGTTATTATGACGCTATTAAATCTTCACGAGTCGTCCCTCCGTCTTTGATCAAACCACGACGATAGATTCAATATTATAGCTTTCCGAAGTTTTGTGAGACAAATATAGGCTTTTTATAAACAAGAGCAAAAGAAAAGAGAAACCACTTTCTCAATTTTCTTCTTAAAATTTGCGTATGGAAAGAAATAAAGGATTGAATTTTTTCTTCTTTGTCACACAGAGAACTCTCGTCACCGTGAGAATTAAAAAAAAAGTGTGTATACTGCAGTCTCTCTCCTACTATTTCAAAGGAGAATTTCGAAAACTATGTGTGATAGTGGGACAGTATTTTGTTTCTATGTGTCACAAAGTTTTATAACAAAATATATGTGCCAAAAGATAGAAAAGTCCTTAATAAGACTTTGATAGTTACAGTGTGTTCCGGTCGATTGCGTTATCTTACGGAATTTAATATTAATTACGGTATATGAATTTTATTAATGGCTTTTTTTTTATCTTTTGGCACATATATTTCGTATTAAAACTTCATCACACATAGAAAAAAAATATGTAAACTAAGACTTTTTAGTGCAACTCGCCTTGTGAATATTACAGTCAATAAAACGAGTTTTTCTTAAATCGAGTGTTTGTTGCAAATTAAATTTCACGAGGCCGTGAATTAGTCATAAATTTAGAAAAATGAGTATTTAAGGTCAATTTAGTATTTTAGAATGAATTGAGGATCTCAAGTTGGACTTGAATTATTTTACTTTCCTGAATAAGATTTCGGTGAGTTCTCGAGTACTAAGTAGAGTCTCGAGAGTGAAAGTAATTTCTGAACACCTTAAATATATTCCAAATAAATTAGAATCAAAGATTATTTATCTCGGTTTATTTTCTAAATTGCTTATATTTTATTATGGTTTGGATATCTAGTGGTGAACAATAAATGGACCGATTAACAATAGAAGGTGAGTTATTTGTAAGAAAACTGATGATAATAGTTGTAGCAATTATTTTCATCCTTATCTCATAAAAACTCATTCTAGACTCTTCTATTACCTTATCTTCATTACATCACACACTTTTCTTTGAGCAAACATCACACACCCAAAACATACGAAGATAAGAACGGGTGAGAGGAAGTCTGAGTGAGAGAGAGAGAGAGAGAGAGAGAGAGAGAGAGAGAGAGAGAGAGAGAGAGAGAGAGAGAGAGAGAGAGAGAGAGAGAGGGGTAAGAGATTTAGAGTGTTGCACTATTTTTTATCCGAATTAGGTTTGATAAATTAGAGCTTTTAATGTTAGTAATTATTTTCTTGGATTATGTATTGTTTGAATTCGTGATTGTTTGTTTAAGGCTGCGTTCATATTATTGAATTGATGTTTGAGCTGTTGAATTATTGCTTGAACGTTTTGAGTTGCAGTCAGGAAAAAAGGGCGTTGTTAGATCAATTTTCTACAAGATTATTTTTATTGGATAATAGATATTCTAAGATTTCTAAAAGGTACAAAAATGCCTAATTTGGTTAAGAGTTGAGGGAGATATGATTTTTCAAAATTTTTATTATGAGCAGTGTTTTGCGAGATGTTTTTGAGATAGCGATCTTACTCTAAATTGAGCTTGTAATATATCAATAGAAAGGTATGGAAGTTAGCTTTCTTTTGCAATTGGAATTTTTTCATTTTGAGTTTTGTAGAGGATGTTATGCTAAATTCTTTGACTGGTATTCGAGTATGAAAATTATTGTTTAGATAATTCAGTTTTAGGTTGATTTTTAGAGTTTCGGAATTTCAGATTGTAGCTTGATGTTGAGATATTTTGAATGATTATGTGATGTGATTCTATTATGTCTACGAATAGTTTTGGAAAAATGATTTTTTAGGCGATTCGAAGACTCGATAGGACTTGAAGCCTATGTGAAGAACTTAGAATATGTGCGTCTTGTTTTGAGCTCGTATCGTACGTACGAGGAGGTAGCGACTTTGGTTCCTGCGAGTCGCGGGCAAGCAGTGAGAGCTGTTTAGGTTCGGTGATGAGGCGGGGAGGCGCTACCCGATTCCGATAGCGAGTACGACGACTTGGCAAGATGCTCGAAGGATGCGAGGGTACGCATCGACCGCGCAGCGAGGGCTGCAAGGCCTTGGCACGTCAAGACGAAGAGCAGCAATAGAGACTTGGCGGCGTAACATAGACTTGAGGTAGTGAGTCCTCGAGGCTAGGCCCGTTATCTAAGTCAAACTATATTATGTAATACGAGTTGTAAATAATTATGTAACATTATTTAACTAACCACGTAAGTTCGCAAGTTGTTTCGGGATTCACTTCGAGTGGTTCGACATAAATCGAGATCAACGGTTTTCGGGAGTAAGCTTGACTTATTTTTGTGTTAACCACGTAAATAAGCTTGACTTATTTTCATTATACTTTATAGTCAAACTACATCATTTTTATTTATGTTATTATTTATACTAAGTTATGAAAAATAATTAAGGATGTTGTTTAAAAACAAAAGTTATTCACCACCTTATTAATTATGATTAATTTTCTAATTATTATTCAAACCAAGTTTATTAATTATTATTTTTAAGTAATTAATTTACTAATAATTTACTTTCTTAATTACGATTAGTAGCATTTTCAAGTTTATATTTGTTTTATATTACGGGTTACAAATTACGCTTGTAATCCAACATTGGTTATATTTAATTCATAGGCTCTTAGATGTTAGACTTTATTTGTGACTTTATTTACAAATCTAGGTTTAGTTGTTTTAGTTTCTTATGGCTCATAGTGAAAGAAACCAAGTTCGTTTTACTCTTGGATTTTTAATATCGGGTTGGTTATTGAGTATTTTAAGGAGAATAGTAGATCTTTTATCTTATGTTTCACATGTAGCATCAATGTTCAATATTTGTTCGCCTCTCTTGATCGTTGTTTTGCTTGGTATTTATGTCCTTATTGCGCTGTTTCTCTTACATGAGAACATTTTTTGCGTGTGATGGAAAGTGAGAAAACTTCACTACACCTCTACACCAAGCCGTTACCGGTTCTAAGTGTTCATTCATTTTCATATTTTTCTTTTTTTAAGGATTTCATTCATTTTCATATTAATTGTTAACATAAATAAGTTATAGACTAAACATGACCTAAATTATGAAGGGAGTATAAATATAAAGATATTTTCTCTGATTACATTCTTTAATAATTACTATTGACATTGTTTCCAGGAAATTTAATAATTAATTCACTCGCTAATCTCCTAACTTCTTTTAAGATTATAGCCAAAAGTTTATTCTATTTATAAAATTGTCCATTAGGTTGAAATAGTTATATTAACTAATCAGTTAATTTGATCATGTTTGTCCTATACTCTACCGAGTTGGAGTAAATTAAATAAACTAAAATGATTAATTTGAATAATTTCAATTTGATGAGTTATTTTTTGTGATAAAATAAAATTTTAATTACTTAAAAAACAGTGATCTATTAGATTTCCTTTTCTTTCCTTAATAAATTATGCGAATTAAGGTTACTTTTATAAAAGAAAGAAATAAGTAAAATGAAGAATTAAGACAAGACACCAAACATGACCATCAATTGCTACGAGCTTTGGGGTCCAGAATAATTTCCTAATTATTAATTTTCTGATATAGGTTTTGTTTTTTTAGGAAGCGTGGTCGGTGCCACGAAATATCATAAAAGACCTCACGTAGGGCGGAGGAAAACCGTGGTTACAAAGATATAAATAAACAGAAACCACGGGAAAATAAATGAAACGCAATAAATTCGATCAACAAAGGCATTAGGTGGCTGTGCGGGACCTCAACTCGCGATCATCGGCTCTAATGGCCTCCTCCGAACAAGGCGGGACTGAACCCAGCCAAGTTGAAGACGAGTGATGGTTAACCGCATAACGTGCAAGATTATGTCCCGCGACATTGCGAAGCCGATAAATATGTCTAATACTAAAAACCTCAAGTTTCCTCACCTCTCTGAAGATGCGGTGCAAGATCGTCCCAAGCTCTGTCGCAGGCGTCGCGCCCTCGTCAATCATCCTCACCACCCCCAAGCAGTCAGACTGGATCTCCTCTCTCCTGCCACCGACGCTGCAGGCTAACTCTATGCCACAGAGGACAGTGTACGCCTCCGCGAGTTGGGGGAGAACCTTCTAGCAAGGAAAAGCGTACGCGAGGCGATCACCTCGCGGTGTGGTCTCGCACAATACAACCAACACCAAAGCCTCCACGATCGCGAGCCAGTGTCGCTCTACATTAATCGAGAGACAACCGTCTCTTGGGGGGACCCATCTGGGGGTCGTCGTCACCCTTGGGGTCGTCGGGGACCTCCAATTGAAGCAGCTCTAAACTTCTCAAGAAAGCTCACCGTCCACTGGACAAGTTGTGGCTGGCTCCACGCCGATCTCCCCGCAAGGACGTTGTTCATGTGGTTCCAAAGTTCCCAAATAATGGTGATAAAAAACTCATGGAAACGAACCTCAAGAACCTCGGTCGCTCTAAGGATAGTGTCAAAAGCGTCGTCGTCCCTGAAAGGAAGAATGATGTGATTGAAGCCCGATTCCTTCCAGTCTCTCATGCTCCACTTGCAACCCCAAAACGCATGGAAGACTGTCTCTCTCGCCTCCTGACAGACAAGGCAGCTTTCGTCAGAGGTGATCCTTTTTCTTAGCTAATACTGGTCTAGCCAAGACCTGGCCAAGACAAACTCGCTAACAGAAGAGTTTCACCTTGGGAGGAACTCTCAGCTGCCAGAGCTTCGTCCACTATCTCTCCATCACCGTCGGATCAGAAGAGCTGGTGGCCGGGGTACTGGCTCTCTCCATCGCTACACGATATCCGCTCCTAACGGAGTACTCTCCATCCTCAGTGAAGTGCCAACGGCGCACGTCACGGAATGCTCAGGATCGCCGCAGCATCCTCCTCTCCAAACATCGCAGAGATAAGATCAACGTCCCAACTACCGTCGAATCTTATAAGCTCGGCGACCGCATATCAGGAGGGATCCAGGGGGGATCGATCCAGGTAGTAGATCTGTCCCTAGGGACCCAACTATCTCCCATGACGAACACAGACTCACCGTCCCCGATCCGCCAGTTCGAGCCGGACTGAATAATCTCACGACCCCAAAGAAGACTGAGCTAAATGGAAGAGCTGAACGAGCCAGGACGAGCCGTCATAATATCACCATCAGGGAAGTAACTATGTCTGTAGACTCGACCAACCAAACTCTCTGGCCTCCTGAGAAGTCCCTATACACTCTTAGCCAGAAGGGCCTAGTTGGACTTCTCCAGATCTCTGAAGCCTAACCCACCCTCTGACTTGTGCCTCGTGAGAGCCTCCCACTTGCACCAGTGGATCTTCCTAGTCGCTGTACCACCTTTCCACCAGAATCTGGCAATCTCCGAATGAATGTCTCTAATCAAACGCAAGGGGATCCTGTGGCATGAAGCCACGTAGCTGGGAATCGATTGAAGGACGGACTTAATGAGAACCTCTCTGCCAGTCTGCGAGAGGGAGAGACCGTTCAAACTCTCAATCTTTTCCCAAACACGGTCTCTCACAAACCCAAAAACCTCTGTCGGACTTCGACCAGTAAACGTAGGAAAACCCAAGTATCGCTCGTGGCACTCCGTCCTCCTAAAACCAAGGATCTGGGCTAAAGCCTCCCCCTCATCCTGATTCCCATCCATACCGAAACAGACATCGGACTTTTGAAAGTTCACTAACTGGCCCGAGGCCTCAGAATAAGTCCGTAAAATATCTGTAACTCTCTCGCACTCGTCAGGTCTTGCTCTGCAGAACACCATGATGTCATCCGCAAAAAGGAGATGAGACACCTGTAGGTCCCGAAATCGGACTCCAGAAATCGCTCCGGCCTCCTCGCTCGCTCGAAGAAGGCTCGAGAGGCCCTCAGAGCAGAAGAGGAAAAGAAAAGGAGAGAGAGGGTCCCCCTGGCGGAGACCTCTAAAAGGAGTCACACTGCCACAGATGGAGCCATTGGTGTTGAAAGCAAACCTGGCTAAGGTAACGCAACTCATGATAAGATGCACCCGCTGTGTGCTGTACCCCAGTCTCAGCATCATCGACTCCAAGTAGCCCCATTCGACCCTGTCGAATGCTTTCGCCATGTCAAGTTTGAGAGCCGCACACTTTCCATTTCCGAAACGTTTCCGCTTCATCGTATGGAGAGCCTCGAAACCAACCATGAAATTTCAAAGATAAGTCTACCTCCTACAAACGCGCTTTGGGACTTGAAAATAGCGTCGTGCATTGTGATCTTAAGACGGTTGACCAAACACTTGACCACTATCTTATAGATCACGTTGCACAGGCTGATTGGTCTGAAGCCTCTGACTCGTCTTGGGTCCTCTACTTTTGGGATAAGGGTGACCACAGTATCATTAATGATGGTCACCTGCTCCCCTTCGTTAAGAATCCTAAGGCACTAGCTGATCGCGTCAGTAAGGCCCGATCTCTGTTCTCTACTCTGGTCGCTCCCCCAGGCGCTCCGAATTCGCTCCTCACACTCAGGCTCTCCAATCCAAGCCTCCTCAAAGAATATTTTCCTCGGCCTCCTGCTCCGGCGACGATCTCTAAGCCCCGCAGTGAGAAGGAGCAGGGGGCGGTGATCGGATCTCCAGAAACCCAAATGAAGAACAGTGGCCGAGGGGAAGAGATCGCTCCACTCGTGACTCGCAAGGAATCTATCTATACGCTCCTCAATGCTTCCCCTGCGCCAGGTGAATGGGTCTCCCTCGAAACCCAAGTCATGGATGTCGCGATCCAGGATCATCTCTCTAAAAGCAGTGAGCTGGTCGAGGCGTCTATCTCTGCCACCACGAATCTCGGAGTTGGAAGCAACTTCATTCATGTCGCCTCCAACTAACCAAGGGCCCAAGAAAGAACTCCGAAGGCGACGAAAAAGCTCCCAAGTATGTCTTCGCTGGGAGCACACAGGATCCCCGTAGATCACCACAAATCTCCAACTCTCACCAGACTCACTAACCAAATCCCCCTCAATGTGAAATCTCGAAAATGTCCCGAGTAGGAATCTCACAGGCTCCTTCCAAAGTAACATCAAGCCTCCACTCCTACCAAGACAGTCAACCGTCATACAACCATCAAATCCCAACTGAACTCTCACCCTCTCAGCCCCCTCCCGCCAAAGTCTAGTCTCTGAAAGAAAGATAAAATCGGGCCTATGATCACGAACATGGGAAAAGAGGGCTGACCACGTCCCGGGGTTACCCAACCCCTAGACGTTCTACAAAACGCCTATCATCGCGTTCGGCGGCCCTCATTCTCGAGGAGCGCCGCTCTCTCGTCAGAAACTACAATAGTCGAATATAGTGGACTAGAAACTTCTATAGTACCAAAAAATAAGTCTCCTCTCCCTAGGTCAGATGTGGCAGAAAATAAGTCTATATCTCCTAGGTCAAGTGTAGCAGGAAATAAATCTCTACTGCCAAAAGCATCCCTACTATCACGTAATAAATAAGTAGGAGGGACGATAGAGGATGTACATGTGGCGCCGTCAAGATATCACGCGCCTCCAATGAGTGGCCACCCGAAAGTCTAGCCATTTTCTTCAAGTTCCCCACTCGAGGCCTCTCCCCTCCATCCTCCACGGAGCTCAGAAGGATGATGCTCATCTCGGGAATAGCAGCTGGAAACCTCGGGCTATCCTCTAGAAAGAGCTGTTTTCTTTTCCCCAAACTCCCCTTAGGAAATTGAGGTGGGCCCGCTGAAGGGAGTGTGACTCAGGAATAGGGCAAGGGGCCCAAGAAGGGAGTCAGCTCTCCCATTTGAGAAGACTCGAATCCACACGTAAGTGGGCTTGGGCCGGCCGAATGAAAGGAGAAGCAGCTCCTTTCTCCACCTAGTCACAAGCAGGTTTTGCCAAAAAAGGGGAGGCCATCTATGTGGGACGCGGGAGGCTCCTTGTCCTCATACCGGGAGTCACCCCCAGACCTAGCAGATTCCGACCTGAGGGAGTGCGTCCTGGTTTCCTGTGAAAGCTGCTTTTTCGCGGGGGTCGAGGTACGTCGAGGCTCAATGAAGTACATGGCGGGTCAGAGATGACCGTTGGCGTAGAAGATCCGTTGGACAATTTATCCGGCGCCGGCTTCGGTGGAATTCTCGCAGGCGAGGACCTCAGCTCCCAGGAAATTTTCAGCGCTGGGCCAGGTCTTTTTAGCGGATCTAGATCCGGAGGTCTGACCATGGATGAAGCTCTGATCGTCGACATCGAGCTCGAACCAATGAGGGCAGCAAACCTTGAGGACGTAGGAGAGGCCTCCGGGCGGTTTTGCGAGGGCATCGCCTTATCTTCGGAGGCGAGCTGAGAATGGGCCTTTGTCTTCCTCGACCACTGCGGCGTCGACGGCGGCGTCTGAATCTGGGCTTGACGAGGCTCCTTCGCCGGCGAGGGGAGAGCTGCAGTATCGTCCTTAGAAATGGAGTCGTCAAGGTCCATCGCCGAGGGCCGAGAGGAAGGTTTTCGAAGAGTGGCCCGGTTCGTCTCCTTCTCAATCCCCCTCGAAATGAACTTGTTAGTACCCTTCCCTGATACTGGAGTTTTATCATGAGATTTGGAATTCTGGCTTCTGGATGATGCTCCAAAATCTTTGGGAGTGGGGGTTTTGTCTGGGTTCTCAGACAGCGGAGGAGGGCCGTCCCAAGTCCTTGAGCTCATCGATCCAGCGCCTCTGAATGTCCAGACGTTACTCGAGGCTTTGCTGGGGATATCACCACGAAGCCAAGCTCCATATATGCGTTTATCCGTCTCAGGCGGTTTGCAGTCGCAGCATTCAGTCTCTCTGTGCCCAATCTTGCCACAAAGGTAACAAAAATCTTGCAACTTTTCATATTTGAAACTAACCCAGATTTTCTTGGCTTCAGTCTCGGGTTTAACAAACAAAATCCGTTCATTAATGGCATACTTGCATCGATGGATATCCTGGCCCGAATGAAATCGGCACCGATCGAGCCATCCCTCTCCTTATCAATCTTCTGGACCTTGCTAAGCTTGCTGCCCAAAATCTCACTCATGTTCACAGACCTGGCGAATCTGAGCAGACCATCAAGTTGGACCCAAAAGTCAACGAATCGAAACTCCTCCTCGAAGCTCATCTTAGAGTCTGGATCATGCAACATTAATAGCGATTTGTCGAAGTTCCATGGACTCGCTTCCATTACTTTTTTTTTGTCCGAGCTTTTTTCGAATTTGAAGCAGAAGACGCCGGCGTTGTTTTTGGAGATGGACAGGGCTCCACTCGGTCTCCATATCTTGGCCATGACTGTTCGGAAAGCGCCGTTGTTGAAGTTCTTGCGTCGAAGTAGCCGTCCCAAGAGGCAGCTAGAGAGGACCGCGGCTGCAGGAGCAAACTCGTCGTCTCCGAGGTCGACCAGGTTGTCTTCGTTTTCGTCTTCAACACTGAGTTTCGACCACCGTTCGCACAACTCCTCCATCTCACATGAGTTCGGAATATTGGCGAAAGCTCCAACTGAACCTCATAGAGGAAAGCGGAGAAGACTTGTTTCAAGGGAAAATGCAGAAAAAACCACAGGATTACCACATTTCGGTCACCGGAAAATGGTTTTCAATTTGTACGGAGAGCAAACAGGAAAATATCGAAATGCTGATGCGATAGTTATAATTAAAGACGAAGTTAATCTTGAATAGACCTTGTTAAAAGGAGATCTTATCGTACTTGTCAAACATTTATACAGTCGATGTGACTATTGATTTTTTGTTTGCAAATTCAAACACATACGCAAAAGAGACATCATAATTTTTATTTAGAGCTCCTTTTGTTAGTTAAAACTTCAATGTCAACGAAAAAGGGTTTACTCACGTTTACATGTGATAATTTTATTATATTCAACGTTTAGTTAATTTTTCGTAAATATCTAAAAGAATTTGTTTAGGATAATAATGAGTCTAAAATGTCTTTCAAGCGACAGTTTTAGGCGGGAATCAAAAAAGAGTTGAATTAGTCCGAATTTTTTCATTAACATAACTCAATGGGTATTTACGAAAAATTGACCAAACGTTAATATAATTCATAAACTTATTTATGAGTATTTTGCTATTTGAACCTTTCAAATATATGAGTTAATTTAAGATTAAACAAATCACTGAAGCTGTAATTAAACAAAAACTAATCTTTGTTATTCCGCTTTCTAATATCTACGAGAGCCCAAGAGCTAGCCTGCAATCATTTGTGCAAGCTTCCTTTCAATTTCTCAAACGCTTCTGTCAATCCGGGTGCTGATTCCCAGAAGATATATATTTTGTAGAAACGGGAGCTCACTCGAACGGAGTATGATGATCGACTTCGTGGACGTTGCCAACAGCTTCGAAGATGGAGGAGTAGGTGATGGTATCATAGTCGAAGCCGAGGGAGGTCATCTCGTTCATGAGCTTGGCGGCCTCTTCGAACATTCCAGCGCGGCTGAGGCAGCTGAGAACGGTGTTGTAAGACACGGCGTCGGGCTTCGTGGCGGAGCGCTTCATCTTCTCCAGCATCTCGACGGCTCGGGTCGGCCCGCCCGCCCTCGCAAACCCGTTCAGCACGATGTTGTGGGAGCTCAAGTCGGGAGCGCACCCGTTTTGCTCCATCGCTTTCAGCAAGGAGTGAGCCTCGCCTGCCTTCCCCGCTCGCACCATCCCCGACATCAACGCGTTGTAAGCGTACACGTCCGGCTCCGCCCCCAACTTCTTCATCTCCTCGAACAGCTCCAGCGCTTCCTCCATTCGCCCCATTCTCCCGAAGTGTTTGATCATCACCGCGTAAACGCGAGCGCTCGAACGCCCACAGTTCTCCTTCAGCTCTCTGAACAGCTCGTTCGCCACCTCGCTCCGGTTCGCTCTTCCCAGGCTGTTGATGAGGCTGCAATACGCCGCCGGGCACGGAGGGAGCCCCTTTTCGTCCATCTCCTCCAGAAGCAGCAACGCCTTCTCGATCCTGTTCCTCTTGCACAGACCGTCGATGAAGATCGAGTACGTGTACGAGCTGAGAGGAACACCCTTCGCCTTCATCTTCTCGAACCACGCGGAAACCTCGAAGAACGGGGCTTTCGATTCGAACAGCCCTTTGAGAATGGAGTTGTACGTCACCACGGTGGGCGTGCACTCGAGAGACTCCATCTCCTCGAAAGCCCTGAGAGCATCGCTCACTCGCCCGGCTTTGCATAAGATGTTGATAAAGTTGTTGAAAAGCACCACGTCAGGCCTATGACCCTCCTTCACGAGGTTCCTGAACATGTTTTGGGCTTCCTCGACCTTCCCCGATCTGCCGAGCCCCTTTATCAACTCTGTGTAAGTGAACACCGTAGGAGGACACCCCATCCGTTTCATCTCCACGAGAAGGTCCATCGCCTTTTCAGCGTTGCCCATCTTGAAGTGGATCTCCAACAAGTGGGTGTAGATCTTCGAGGTCGGTTGAAGACCGTTGTCCTTCATTTCGTCGAACAGTCTGATCGAGAAATCGTGGCGGCCCAGTTTCTTGAACGACAAGATAAGCGCGCTGTACGTGAACGAGTCGGGCAAACACTCTGTGTCGTTGGACATTTCGTTGTAGAGCTCGTAAACCTTTTCATGGTGGCCTTCTTGCATCAGCATCAATATGACCGAGTTGTAGGTGAAGACCGAGGGCTTGCACTTGCGACCTTTGACTTGGTAGAAAAGAGTCAAGGCCTTACCCACCATCTTAGACTTGCCCAAGAGGCTTATGATCTCAGAAAGATGAGGCGGTTCGATGGAAGGCATTACCCACATCATTCCGTGGATGGTCTTCCACATTTCTCCGAACTGCTCCGCCTTATACAAGCAGCGAATCAAAGACAAGTAAGTGACGGCGTCGTGGCGATAACCCGCTCTTCTTCCGGCCCACTTGAAAAACTGAACTTTGACGTCCACGTCGACACCGACCCTCAAAACCGCCCGCACCAAACGGTGGTCCACTCGGATTTTGAGAACTTCCAGAGCCTTCTCGGCATCGGGTCCCCACTTGAAGATTTTCAAGATCCTTATGAACCGGTCGTCCAATGTCCGAACCATCGGATTTTTTCTGGGTGAGTAAAATTCTGGAAGCGTGTCCTCCACATCAGGCAAGCTGAACATTTTGACGATCTCTTCTTCTGCTCAAACACAGCAAAAACAACCATCATTAGATCAAGCGCTTCTGGCGAAGTAAATCTCACGTATGCATTGACAGACTTTACCTGTTTGCTTTTTGGGTCTCGCTCGAAGATAGGGAAAAGTTGATATTGACCGTTTTACAAACATCTTTGATCCTAAAAGTTTTTCTTGTTGAAGCGGTTTCCCTCGTAGTTACGCACTTCGTACAAGCATCTGGGGTAAAATTCGTCTTTCAGGAATTGCTAGAATATATGCAAGCGATCAATATTCCATTTCACCGACGAACAGAGTCATTGATATCCACTGATAAAGGGAGAGGTAAAAAGAAAACCGGTACCCCAAATCAAATAACAAGAGAGTCTGAGCAATAGGATCATCTTTTGAGCTCGGACATCCGTCGAACAGGTTGAGTGCATGTGAAAATTAACTTATTTTAACGAATAAAGTTGAAACTTGCCACTTTGGAGGTAATGACAGTAATTGAACAGTGAGGATTACAGTGAGACCGAGGCGCTCTGAAGGGGCCCGACTTCAGCTAACTATCAGGAGATGTTCAGTACTCACTCATCTCCAACATAGCTGACACTATTTTTTAGCAAAAAACAAAGAGTCGAATCCTCGTCTGAAATTTTTTGGTTGTCCCAAAGGTATGTATTGGAATTGGTTTACACATCTTCTCCTAAAAAAGAAGCTAAAATTGTATAGTAAAATTGTTTTATTCAATTGGGGATGATATTAATTTTGAATTTGGTGTTTGTGCAGAAAAACAGACGAAATGGTTGTGAATTTTTAATTCATGGATCAACCCTAAAATTTGTAGTAGGTCAGTTGAAATTATTCCAACGTTGTTGATAAAGTTAAATGAAGGCAGCTACAATGATATAACTCACCAATATTAAATATCATAAATCTTCAAACAAACGAAAAAAAGAATGAATGAACTTTTCAACTTTTATTAATTTAATCAACAAATTACAATGAGAAGTCTTGAGAGATTTATATTACATCGATATGTAAATAAATAATTTTTTTGTGGATATTTTTGCAAATAGCAAGCGCGTGGTGCTAAAGACCAAAAGAAGAACAAGGCCAAAGGTGCTCCCCATTCTCCCTCTCGAGCCTCCACGCCTCCCCCTGCAGCCTCTGCTCCTCTCCCTGCAGCCTCCTCGCTCCTATAATAGGCCTTCATCGCCATTTACGCTGGAGAGTAGTGGGAGCCCAATCCCGGATGAGCAAGCTTCTCTATTCAAAAAGCCTAAGAAGCGACGAGACGACAAAATGAAGGGTGTAGCCAACGAGAAACTTATAAAGCGTCAACGAGGGGAGCCACAAAAATATTCAACGAAGCCACCAACCCAACAGTCGAAGAAGTGGGATGAGTTTGCTGATCCAACAAAGCCCAAATATCGTCAACAACGTTCCCAGTCTTTCAAGGAGTTTAAGGAGCCGAACAATAAAGAGTACCGCGAGGTGATGCTCTAGTTCAGGACGGGGAAATACTTGAACCACTATAGTTTATCCGCTTTTCGACAAGGGACAAGAATCCGGCGTTTTTCAAGGCGATCGCGAACATGGGGGCGTGGTTAGCTGATGAGGTACAATCTATTTTAAATGTTTAAGTATCTCTTACTATGTTTATATTCACTATATGTTTGTCTATTGCAGCATATTGATTCTATTTTGCACATGCTTCAATCTCGACAACGAGATCTCAGCGTATATCGTCAAGATGTCTATGTGATGAACACTCTATGGGTTCAAAAGGTTTACGAAAAATATGTTCAAGAGCAAGAATTAATCAATAAGACCAAAGAGTTGGGGATCGAACCAGAGAAAGTCGACTGGGATACGAGGTCCATTTTGTTGCCATGGAAGGGAACTAAAGAGATCCTCATGGTTGTGAACTTCAAGAATGTCCAGTGGTTCACATTTCAAGTCGATTTGACAGAGTGGAAAATCACGGTTCTTGACTGTCAAAAGAGCCTAGTCAAGCAGGATCAACATGAAGAGGACTTTAAAACGTTCATGCAGGTAAACATGATCACACTTGGCTAATCAACAACTCGTATAATTTTAAATATATAACAATTTTTTGTTTATTGCATAATAGGAGTCTTACTTTGCCACGGGTGATGGTATTGAGTGGCTTGTTCGATAATCACGCAAAATTGTATCAACCTCTCTCCAACGGTCGACCTCAACTTCATGAGCTTACTTGGTTAATTGACCAGTCCGTCCCTCAGACACGTCTAAGGTAGAATTTGAGTATTAATTTTAGTGCAAAAATATATTTGTTAGCACGTTTATAATCTATTGTTAATGTAGCGGTGATTGTGGGATGTTCGCCGTCAAATACGTGCCGCATATTCTCGTTGGGGCTCCCTTTGACACTCTTACCACCGACAACATGAAGACATTCCTAAAGAAGTGGCTCGTGAACTTGTTCGCACAAAAAGTTAATCAATTAATGTATTTTGTGTTGTCTTTTTTTTATTATAAAACATTTTTTGTCATTATGTCACATTATGTTTATTGAATTGTCCAAATCATTTTGTGTTGTCTAACATTATATTTATAAAACATTTTGTGTTGTCCAATTGAACTTATCAAAAAACTCTAATTGAACTTGTCAAAAAACTTGATTTTAACTTGTCAAAAAACTCTACTTGAACTTGTCCAAAAACTCAAATTAAACTTGTCAAAAACTTTAATATAACTTGTCAAAAAACTTTAATTGAACTTGTCAAAAAACTCTAATCGAACTTGTCAAAAAACTCTAATTGAACTTGTCAAAAAACTTTACTTTAACTTGTCAAAAAGTGACGTTAACTTGACAAACATCATTTTAACTTGTCAACAACACATAAAAATAACAAACTTATAAATCAGTCTTACATTTAACTTGTCAACAACACATAATTCACACTTTATTCTCGCAACGTGCATGTCTTTCTATTGTGACATAGGCCAACGCATTTGCCGCATTTTCGCTTTACAAAGATTTTTTCACCTTGAGATGGATATCGGTTTATCCTTCGCCTTCCTTGCTTACTTTTTCTTGCACGACCGGCTTGTTTCTTTTCGACGGGAACCAATAATTTCATATTCTTAATTTCTTATGAAACGTCCCATTGTTTTTCACTCCCAACTGGATGATGGCGTCTTTATACATTTCGATCCACGTTTTCTTCACGTAGAAAGGACTACACAAAGAATATACGTCCACTGAACGATGTTGAGCTGATGCAATGACATGTTCGCAAGGGATACCTAGCAGTTGAGGAATTCCACAAGTGCAAATACTTTGTTGCAAGTTTACGTCGTATTCACCCCCGCCGTATTTTACATGACATTCGTATAACCCAAGCCCGTACACGTGCACGAATTGTGCTTTCTTGTTCATATTGTTAAAATCAGGTTGCCACATTGGTGTAAGTTTCGTGTTTAACTTGTTTGCAATGTCTTCTCGTTTGAAGAACTAATTATGTAGCGTGAATCTTATGAACTCAAGAAGCATCATTATCGGGAAAACCTTGCATGTCTTGTTTTAGCGTTAAAACTCTCGGAGTTGTTATTCGTCATAATATCATATCTGTCAAACATAACAATTAACACTTCAGGTAATGAATTTTTTATTTAAAGTTATTGAATTTTATTTTTTCCTAGGAAAGAACGGTCTTGCCCATCGATCGAATCCAATATCTTTGAGATACTTTGCCATCTCGATATATTTTTGCCTCAGTTGTCTGAAATGAGCTTCAAATGACGTATTATTGAAACAATAAGCTGCTTCATACAAATCACCACGACAATGATTTGTCTTAAACTTGTGTTGAAAGTTAAGCTGCATATGATGGTAGCAATAACCATGAGGTCTTCCCGGAAAAGCAACTTCGACACCATGACTGATACTGACATGTCGATCTAATATGAATGCCAACTCTGGTACGTCTTCAACAATGACCTCTTTCAACTTCAACAAAAACCACGTCCTGATTCATGACACTCCCTGTCGAGAACTCCAAAAGAGATTGTATACAAATATGAATTTGTATCCAATGCAATAGCTACAAGCAACTGTCCCCCGTATTTAGTCTTGAAAAATGAATCATATTTAGATGACCGGCCGACAATACTTAAATCCTTTAAGACACGCCCTAATGACAAAAAATCATACTTGAATTTGTCACCGTCTCTCACAAAATCAGTAACCACGGAGTTTTTTTTGCTTCAACATGTACAACTAAGAAGGTAATTTTTGATACGACTGTTTAGGTGTACCACGAACGAGTCTAGTAGCTACTTCCTTACACTTCCACGCCTACAAATATGATATGTCCAAACCCCATCTTGTCTTCACTTCTTCCTTAACATTGTGCATTGAATAATCGGCCATTAAGTTGATCTAATATTTATCTTTAAACACGTGTCCAATAACCCAAGGGGCAGGTCCTCGTTGACCTTCTACTCGAATTACACGCGAGCAGGTGAGCTTTTACGAAAGCCACAACCTCCCATATTCATGACCACTGTTCGACACCCCGGAGTTTCTTCATTTCCGATTAGTTCTTAAACTATTTTTCCAAGTACAACACTTATGAGTTACCTATTACATTAAACGATAAACGGTTAAGTTCACGACATAAACGATTAAGTTCACGACATAAACAAATTTAGGATCTTTCGATAAATTATCTGTAGATGATTGACTCGGGTTTTCACGATATTCTATCTCATTAATTACTTTTTCTTACGTGAATTCGTGATCTTTTCAAGTATAAGTTCACGAAGATCCTCCACGAAGATTAACTTCAGGATGGTAGTCGCTAGAAGTAACTTCGAAGCTCTCAACAAACTCGTCATAGTGTTCATCACTTGCAAACTCTTTGAATTCTTCAACGTCTTCAACGTCCTCTATGTCGCCGTCATCCTCGTTTCCTTCAAAATCGACGTCAAAGGGATTTCTATCACGTCTATAGACGTTTCATCTTCATCGCTCTTGTATGCGAGAAACTCATTCTCGGCAACAAAGCGTTCATCGTTTGGTTTTGGATTAATTTGTGAGGCTTCAATTGCGAGAGGATAATGTTGTCTTCTGCTCTCAATGCAAGGAACCTTAAACACTTGTTTTCTTTTTTGCTTTGGATTCACATGGTTAGCAGTCGGTGACATGATTCGTTTCGGTTCCAAACTCACGCAAATAGGAAATTTACTCCAATAGTCGTGTTTCATATAACATGCGACATCATCATCGGTCACCAAGATCGCATGCGCCAACACAATGGTACCTAAAGTTTACGGGACTTCAATTTTTAAGTCATATGCTATTATATCAATCTTGGAAATCTCGTAAATCATATCGATCAATTCATGATACGTCGTTTCTTTTGTAGCTTCCACCGTATATGTAGGAGCTTTACTAAAATATCATATGTCACTTAATCTCATCCACTTTCCACCAACACTAACGAAAATTGAAAAACATCACTCATACTTGTCAACAACTCATACCAAATGTAACATATTCATACTAAATTGTCAAAAACTATTCAAAATTGTCAAAAACTATTCAAAATTGTCAAAATATTATGAAACTTGTCAAAAACTATTCAAACTTGTCATAAAACTTATCAAACTTGTCAAAAACTAATCAAATTTGTCAAAAACTAATCAAACATGTAACATATTCATGATAACTTGTCAAAAACTAAACAAACTTATCTAAAACTAGTCAAACATCTAACAAAAATATCAAAATTTATCATAAAACCATCTTAAGTTGTCCAAAAATCATTTTAACTTTCAAAAATACAAGTTTTTGTGAATCTCATTGTATTCCACCGTCCTCCGTCGTATCCTATCGTCCTCCGTCGTAACCCATCATATGACGTCGTATGTCATCGTACGACGTCGTACAACGTCGTACGATAGGTTACAACGGAGGACAATGGAATACAACATTCATGCAACTTATCGTATAAATTTTTTCAAGTTTTTGACGAACTTTTCCTTTTTCGATTTGAGTTGAAAAGTATTTTTGTTCGATTTATGGTATAAAATCCAATTTTATATATTTTTTAAAAAATAAAGTTCATTCCGAATATTTTTAAAGTTTTTGAGCTTCCTATAGGCCCGGCTTGAGCTTCCTATAGGCCCGGCTTGAGCTTTGGACACCTCTTACAAGTTGCAAATAGACGAACTACGTACGGAATATCATCAGTTAAAATAGGCAAAGCAGAAGCAGAATACGAGTATCTTTCTTTCTTGACGACGCTTGAGCCATTGTATTCTTATATAGATTATATATATACATGTGCCCGGACTTACACGGGAACAGAAAGCTACAAATAATAATTCGCAAAAGCCAATTGGGATTACTTTGGTTTTGGGTTTTGACCCAATTCCGTGTTTGTGATTGTGAGCGACTTTTTCTTTATTTACCCGCGGATCGGCCAAGGCTAAAATTACTACATCAAAATCGTCCAAATTTTGGAACTTTCTCGTTATTTTGACACTCTTTCCAACTCTCTCCGATATTGATTTGGATGTGGATTTAGATTTAGATTATTTCAATTTTAATTTTGGTATTTCTTCGTCTGGTTGGCAGCCTTCCGATTATATCTCGCGTATTAGCGGATTGTTGCGAGGAGTCGTCAAATTTGAATTTAACTCGAATCGGGTATCATCTTTCTTTCTTCTTACTATGCTATTTAATTAATTTACAAAGATTGAAAATGGACGTATTTTGTATCTTTGCCCATTTCTGGTTAAAACAATTGCGTTTAGGAATCTAACCTCTGGGTCTTGGCGATGTTAGATTCTTGTTTGTAATATAACTGCATATCCAGTTTGAAACGCTTAAAAGAGGTTGTCAAATCTTTGACATTGTTCTATCTTTTTGTTTTTGGGTTCTCTTCTTGAATCAGGGGGAAAAATGAAAAAAGAGGAGTTCTTTCTCTATTTATCAAAAAAATAAAAATCCTGTTATCTCCTGGATAAAAGAAAGTAACAAGATTCTCTCGGTAGGGTTTTCCAGAGTGATTCATGTGTATACACCGTGTTTGAGCATACCAGCAGGAATTCTAAGCTTGCTATAATAACAGCTACAATTTATTTATGGATTCATTAGGAATCCACGAAACGGAACTGCACAATTGTCTGTCTGTTTACTTGTAAAACGTTTTATTATTGGTCGTTTTCCCATTCAAAATGGTTAAAAACCCTGTTCCAACTTTGTAGGAGTAGCTGATATTGCAGTCTTGTAGATGCTGAGCAACCCAAATTATTAGGAGGGTTTGGAATAGTACAATAGTTGTGTTTATATTTCAGGGAAGATTGTTATTAGTCCTCTCTTTGGGCTCTTAGCAAAGATTTTCCGTGTGTATTTGTCTTTTCGTATGTAGATATGCAGAGCCAGCTTGTGTGTAATGGGTGTAGAAGCATTCTTCTCTATCCTAGAGGAGCTTCAAACGTCTGTTGTGCCCTATGCAACACAGTTACTCCAGTCCCTCCTCCAGGTATGCTTTTAAATATTTATTTATTTTATGTTTGTTACATTGACTGGGTGTCATCATTTTGTTTTGTTGACAAAAGATGGTAATAATCTCTAAGATTATAGCTTTATTATTAAAAAAAAAATGTTTATGATTTTTCGTCATTACAGATTGAATTGTAAAGAATAATGCTATGTATGTGAAACCTCTGAAGGAACTTGATAGTTCATATTTTTCTTACGTACGAGTAACAGATCTGTGTTTATTTACCCTTGGTCTGTTAAAAAGCTTTTACCATCTCAGACTGTCATTATAGATTGAATTGTAAAGAATAACGCTGTGTATTTTGAAACCTCTGAAGGGATGGAAATGGCTCAATTGATTTGCGGAGGCTGTCGGACGTTGCTTATGTATACACGAGGAGCCACGAGCGTCCGATGCTCTTGCTGTCATACAGTCAATCTTGTCGCACCTTCAGGTTCCATGTGTATATATATATATATATTATTCTTAAAATTTTGTGTATTGAGCTTTTAATTATTTGTGTTCTCATTTATTGGAACGGTTTGATGTTCTGGGTAGCCCGGGATATGCACTCAGTGCTTCTTACCCAAATAAAAATAAGTTAGTTCTGTGTGAACAAAACTAACTTATTTATTTCGTACTTTAAAAGCTATGGAAAGAATTGAAGTGAACAGAAGTCATATAAATATTATGAGTGTATAGGAACTGAGAAATTTGGGGAGAGTGTGAAACCGCTAGGAAGTGTGAAAACTTATAATTGTATTCCCTTTTATCACAAGTATCACAAACATTACGATACCAAAGCCGTGACATTATTTTGTATGTAAAGATTGCCTTTTTTAATCGATTGTAAAATCTTTTGTTGGTGTTGTGTTGATTGATCAGCAAGCAACAACCAGGTAGCTCATGTGAATTGCGGGAACTGTCGGACGACCCTCATGTATCCATACGGCGCTCCTTCAGTCAAATGCGCACTTTGTCAATATGTTACCAATGTCGGTGTACGTATTCTCAGCCATACTTTGAATATTGATTTCTTGCTTTCGAAAATCACATCTAAGAGGACATCTCATTTTTCGCACACATTAAATTGATTGGAGTCACCATTGTTAGATTGATGCTTTCATTTTTTGCACGAATAATTTACAAATAGTTTGAACTGCCATCTTAAATTGATTGGACACTCTTTCTCGTTATCAAGTTAACATATGTTTTCGGTATTGATGAATGGGTAGTAGAAAAAGTGTAGTTCATTTTTTGGTCTTGATGCTCATTGGTTCAGCGAAAACGTCATTCTTTGTTCGTAATCGGTGTTTGCTAGTATCGTGGAATTCCTTGATACTCTCGTATGACACGTAATTTGTGGTATGAAGTACTTGTGGAAAGGACGCTCTATTGGCATAATCGTGTTTATTTTTACTCTCATGTACGTAAAACCTTCTGTGTTATACGCCTATCACTTCCTGAATTAGCCCAGCGGACCACGAAGATAGACTCCCAAGACTAAAAAACTTCACTTGATTTCTCCTCGAATCCAATATTGTAGGAATTTTTCGGCAAAAGGGAAAAGACCTTACTTTTTTAGACTTGAGCAGTCTTTTTTATTTTTATTTTTTTATTTTCAAGGTTTTGTACTTTGATCACTGCCACAGGTTATTAATATATTTGATGCTTCACAGATGAGTGGCAATATGAGGGTTCCGGTACCAGCTCACAGACCCAATTCAACGATGCCCTCCACTTCGGCTGTAAGATTCTGAGATTATTTTCACTGATAATATTGTACGTGTTTTCAACAGCTTACTTATTACAAGTGTCTTGTACATCTCAGCCCATGCCTCATACACAGAGCCAAACTGTTGTCGTAGAGAACCCAATGTCTGTGGACGAAAGTGGAAAACTGGTTAGTTTGCGATTTGATTATTAAATATCGTTGCTTGATTGATGATGTACCTGAAATTTGCTGATGACAAGTCTTGATCGTGCAGGTGAGCAATGTAGTTGTTGGCGTCACCACGGAAAAGAAATAAGTCAACCTGAATCCTTCATGTGCATTTATTTGCAGGGAGGGAAGAAAACCCCATCCTTGTTTATACATGGTTCTAATATATATATAGACATGGAATTTGGTTTTGTATATCTTGTGAGATACGACCATGATTTTCATTTATTTATATCGACTGTTAACTTCGTTATCGGACGGTGCATTGTCTGTGATAAACTGTGGGTGTACTTGAGGATCAGAAGTGAAGAAGACATTCTTCTAGTGTTACTTTGTGAATACATTCATGAACACGACACTCGTGTTCAGTTGTACTTGTACTATAAAAGAGTAGTTTTTTTTTTCTTTCTCTTTTTTGCTGCTAATAGCTTTGTTTCTTTTCCCTTGTTAACGTTCGTTGGAATAGGAAGAGCCAGTAACCGAACTCTGTATGTTTAGCAACTTAACAAACGGCACGAACTTTGTGGATTTGCTACGTTAGATTTCCTGTTAAATGAAATAGTGAGTGACTAGAATTCTCTAATCGCGTTTTGGCATTTGATGATACACCCAACCATAAGTAAAACCTGGTGGGGGATCCCTGCAAGTGGTGAGTGGTTGACTCATAAAGATAGCTGTCTGTAAGAGGGACTTCGAGCCCTATGCGATCCAATGAGGTTAAAAGTCCACGTTTGAGGACTTCTGACTTTTTTTAGCATCGCGTTGGAAACGAGGTAAGTGCAAAGATAGGAAATTGTGGCTTAAATCATAATAGGAACTGAAAATGGAAACAGACGGGAGATTTGAGCTACTCTCCCTATACATGAAACTAGAGACGTCATATGAATTGAATTTCTCTCACAAGCACATGGACCACAGTCAACAGGAGAGTTTTTGAAGACTGATCCCTGACACTGAGAACACCACAATGACACTAATTGAATATGCGTCAAATGCAGTGAGCGTTTTGCAAGAGTATTTTATTAGCTGAATGTGATTACAGAGATGGGCAAACGAGTACAAATGGCTGAACAAAGAAACTAAGGAATCTTACCGCTTTCTAAAGCGTGCAGATCCTCCTCGGTTTTCCATGATGTGGGAAGCATGAAATAGTTGTTTACAATGACGAGATATTCCGTTATTTGTTCTGCATTGAGAAACGTATGCTTGTAATTAACATAAAGAGGGGATTATAAGCAACATCTTTTAAGCTGTGAAGAATATTATCAGTTGCCTTTTTCTCTAATTTTGCTGGCAAACCGGATGCCTATGTGTTGCAAATGACTTCTTTTTTAAAATGCAAACTTCTTTTAGCCCATTGCTTACAGTTACCTCTTATCATATCTACAGGCAAAGTTATATGAGTGAAGCCCGAATATGCAGGTTCAATCGTTATTCTCAGGCATCGCCCGCAACCTCAGTGCTGTACAAATCAGCAACAGTTCGACGCTTCTTATCGGTTTGAGCAGGAATGTTCTGAGTTTCTCTCTTCATGAAATGGAAGCCCATAATGTCTCTATACTCTCCCGTCCCCACACACCGGTCGCAGAAGCCGAGGCCGCTTCCACCACATATCTTACACCTGTTGAAAATAATCCCAATTTTCAGAGCCTCGAGAAGAGAAAAAAAAAGCTGTCTCGCTGCAGAGAGAAGGAAGGAGAATGCATTACCATTTAGGCCATTCGCCTTTTGGAAGCATCTCTAAATGAGTGCAGTTGGTCCTCCCTGAAAACACAGATGCGACTATATCAACACATGCTTGAATTTGGATTCGAACGTAACAAAATGTGCGTATTTGATCAGCACGTGACCTCTTCCCTGGCAGCTATGGCAATCTACCCTTCCACTCCCTGAACACACCAAGCATGGCGGATCTGGGTTTTGTATCTTTTCTTTACGAACGTTTGACTGCAAACAAAGTAAGATCAATAACGTACTACACATAGCATAAACAGAAAGCAAATGCAAGGATTGCAATCACACATGCTCTTATTCTTTTACGTATATCACTGTATGTACACATCGCAATCGATACTATTCTTCTACGTTGGCCCTTCCGCACATAAAAGATAGCTCCATTGGAACTATAACCAGCTGGTTTGGTCTTTGGAAAATCAAGTAACTGACCAAAACAGGAGTTCAAGCTCTAGAGACTTACGAGTCCTTAGATTCAGCTTCTTCTGCTGTTTTAAACTTGTACTAGGAGAACTTAAGTTGATAAGGTGATGAATAATGAAGCTTATATCACAGAGGTGATCGTTTTCATATAAGGGGTTCCTAATAACGATCCATCGGGGGTGTAAAATCGGGTTTCTTTTCATCAGTTTCGGTGGCCCTCCAACCTATGACATGACCCATTTTCAAGATACCAAACGCAGTGTCCATGGATTTACGCAATTTAATCATCACTCTGTAGCAGTGCAACCTTATTAGAATAGTCTTGCGTAGATGTCATGGAGTTCAGTGACCTGAGTCACACGTGTGTACTCTGTAAACGCATATGACTAGTTAGACAATCAGTTAGTTAGAAGTTGTTCGCCGGTTGTGCTGCAGATAGTCTTGGCATGAAACACAAGACTCAGATTAGTCAATATAATTCAGTTCCGAATGGTTTCTCTCTCAACTCTTCTCTTGGATATCCTTTAAAAAATATAGTTGTTCTGAATGGTTAATTAATTCAAAACGAAACGCAGAGTACATTAATGTAGTCGAATTGTTGATATAAAACAAGAAGGTTTGAACTTGCCTCCGTTCGGACGACCCAAGAGGGCTTCGTGAATGAGAGACGGGGTATTGGATTCAAATTCTGCGAATGAGGCAGCTGAGAAGCGTTCAAAATCACAGCTTGGTATCGGAATGAGATTGATTGTAAGCTCAGCATTTTTAGTGCCATTGCCGCAAAAAATGGATTTCTCAAATGGACCCCTGATATAAGTAAGCAAATAAAATAAATTAGTTACATTCACCTCACAGCGTCTTTCAAACAAACAGTTCTTGGGCGTTTTAACCTCACAGCGTAGCTCTGAAACACAGCAACTTTGCTATTATTATTTTTAAATATAAATGCAAATTAAAGTGGCTTACCAGAAATCTTGACGGTCGAGTCTGTCTGAAATTGACGTGTAGCGATAAAGTATATTCAGCTTGGCACCAACTTACCGAGAATTGGTGTTTCAGTCAGTTCTGCGTTTCGTTTCTTCGACAGTTAAATTCAAAGAAACTGAACGCTTCTAGCTAAGTTGTTATAGGTGAGGTATGATATTCGGCATTTTTGTATAGGTCAATTAGTAAAATAACATAGAAATTCATTTTACCCAAAATTTAGTAATTTTTTTGTAAATATTGATTGGGTTTTCTTAACGAAAAATTCCGACTAATTTAGCGCTTTTTAGATTCCCGCCCAAACGATTTGAAGGACATTTTGGACTCATTAATATCGTAAACAAATTCATTTGAGTATTTACGAAAAAATTAACCAAATGATTGGTATAATGAAATTATCAAACGTAAACATGGGTAAAACGCTAATTTTTTATTTTTTATTTTATTGTTGGGGAATTATGTTGTTTATTGTATTTATCAACTTCTCACGTAAATTCGAAGACAATTGAGATCAATGATATTTTATAGTATTCAATTTGCAAAATACTCAACTAATTAACAAATTTGACTAATACCCAAAAGAAGAAATTAACATAAATTAAAAAAAAATTTATATCTTTTAATTTTTGAGATACTATTAATATATTTTTTAAAAGATTAGATAACAAATAATCTAATATCGGTGGATTTTTATGGTAAATTAAAAATATTTATGGAAATTAATGACAATGTTTGTGTGGGACAAATAATTTCGAAGTTACCTTATATACAAATTTGCGACTCTTCATATTCAAACTCTTTTCATTTGGAGAGCAATTTTCTCTCTGTAAAAGCTCAACCATCCAAAACTCTCACTCTCTCCTTTCTCTCAAAATATAAATTTTAACGAGTCTCTCTCAGCGCGATTACAGCCAATCCATGGACCGTTCTCGGAGCGCTGTCAGATCCTTCTCCAGCGACACCTTCACAGACTGGACGCGAAATGACCCATCGGGACGGAAGTAGCGTGTTGGGAACGCGACAGAGATGTGGTCGAATCTGAGGAAGGGCTTCAGTCTCGACTGCTTTAGCGACGACGTTGGTGGGGACGAGAAGATTTCGGATATCCATGCCATTGACATCGGTTAAGAATTATATGTTTTATGTTTGTATAGTAGTGTTTCAGTGCTCGATTCTTTCTGTTGGTGCCGATATCGATATGTGCTTGTCTGAGAAAGAGAGCTAGATAATTTTGGTATTCAATCAAGTTATTTACGTTAATTTCTCATATTAATTTATGTTAAATTACTTTAGTTCCTCTCCTCCTCGAGGGACCTTTCTTATATTAGACGATCTGAAAATTCACTACTCATTATTTTCGGTGAGTCGTTTAGTACAACAACCATTGTCTTGTTAAATTCACTGCTCAACATCGATTAATTTACGTTAATTTCTAATATCATCTGAAATTTGGGCATCATTTGAAGGAAGATGAAGAAAAAGTTTAAGACGAAAATTAACAAAAATTTCTACATTATCATTAAAGACGCAAATTAATCAAAATTAACACGAAAAATCAGATAAAATCAGTTTCCATAATTAAATTAAAAAATAAAAATAAAAAAATTTCCAATTTCAAAAATATATTCGACTGACATGAATTTCAATTATTAGTAAAAGATACCGAATATTTGGTCATCATTTTAAGAAAAAAAAAGTTTTGGTTTTAAAATAACAAAAGGTTGTATACTAAACAGATTCGAAAATAATAAAATCTTAAAATAAATTTTGAATTATTCACGTAACTAATTAAAAATAAAAAAGAATGTATATATATTAAAGAAATTTTCCAAAATAAACGCTACAAAATAAGAAATTCGTAACTGTAAAACACATTATCATCAGAGCAGCGAATTAACAAAACTTAAAACGAAAAATTTCATAATTTTTATATCAATTACCAGAACTTAAGTAGCACAATCAAAATTTAAATTTAAAATTTCAAGAATAAGCGAATTGAACCAAAAAAACGTTAATTGATCAGTTGACTATTTCATATGAAATATACCAGTTGGCTGTTTCAATTCTGAAAAATTAACAAAAATCATGTGAATCCATTAAATCACGACTAATTTACGTTAACATATGATATTTATCAACCTACAAAATTTTATTAGTATAAATAATAAAAAAAGGTAATTTTGTAAATGATTTGCAATAAAATTTTCTACGTAGGACTAAATGAGTTTTTATCTAAACTATGCTAAACTTAGGTAATTCGCAATTGTAACGTGTACTTTGACCTAGATAAAACAATTCTTCTTAATTCAAATGAAAAACTTTGCAAATGCTATTGCTTAGTCATGTCACCAAATTGGAGAAGAATTTTTTTTAGACTTAGAAAGTTAGCAAAATATTGAGAATAAATGCATTATTTAAAAAATACTCAAAATATAACAAAAATTGCTTTAAATAACCAAATGAAACATTGATATTGTTGTTTGACCATTCTTTTTTGTTTGTTTAGTAAATAGTCATTTATTGTGACGTGGCTGCTAATAATTGATGTTAGTGAGTTACATTTTTAGTTAATATATACATATTTATTTTGATTAATGGCTATTAACTAATTTTTTTCAAACGTTTGGCTATATAACAATTAATATGTTTCAAAGTGCTATATTGCTACTTATCCCAAAATATAACCTTTAACCTAGACAAAAATTCCAATTGATAAAGTGACCAGAATTCGTAAACACAAACCTTATCTTTGTTTAGATCTCGTCGAAAATCATCGAATTTAGTCGGAATCTTAAGACTAACTTTATAAATAAGCGAATTAAGCATTTGCTTAAAACCCTTTCACTTTGTAGAAAAAATAGGCCAGAATCATTTAAGTTTTAAGACCCACAGTAACAACTTTTACTGAATAATAAATTCGAAATACTAAAGCTCTTATTCTTCCATTGTTCTCTTAATTCATTTCTTTTAGATAAATTATGATTTATAATTTTTTTATTTATATTTTATTTTCATAATTACTAATTTGTTTCCTTTCAACGTCAATGATTATTTGAGAGAGAAGTACATTAAATCTAAGATGGAAAAAGAAAAAAAAAAAAATCACTGACTTCAAGTAAACATGTTATCTTTCTAACTAATTTAATTAAATCTTGCTAATTTAAATTAATGAACTTGATTAAAAATTTACATTTCTTCTGTGATTTAGAACATAAAAAAAAATCATATTTTGTCAAAAACATGTTTTTGATTTTTAAAAACTTAACAAAAATAAAATATATGATGATTTAGTTAACTCTTCTTTTAGAGCTCTTAAAAAATAAAAAATAAGAAAGATTTACTAATGAAAGCGTGCATGAATATGAAATTGGTAAAAGAGTTGTGGAAAAATTTAGAAATAAAATGATTATTGAACAAAACATATGCAATTGTATTGAAACTAGAATTTTAAAAAAGTTAAGAATCAATTAAAAGACGATTTTTAATGTTAAATTGCTATATATTTGTTAAATCTTTTGTGTGTATATTTATTTATTTTATTAGGTATTTGGACAAAACAAATGAACAATTTAAAGTCGAGTGCTCATAAAAATCAATGTTTTCTTAATATTAGAAATAGATGGTAAAAAATTGATATTATAATTTCATAAGTTATGTTCGTAAGACCTCGTGTGTATATATATATATATATATATATATATATATATATATATATATATATATATAAGTGTAGGAGTATTATAGTTTTTAATCGAAACACACGTAATTAAAACATGAATTTTAAAGCGGAAGTAAAATAGATCAAGTGTTTACGTCCGACCATTGCTATTAGAGTGTCGTCGGAGCTTTAACGGAGACTCGGAACGACTCGCCGGCACTCTACAGAACGACGTTTTGCTCTTCCAAACCGTAGTAATCTCAAAACTAGATGGTGTGTGTTTTTTGAATGAGTTTATCGATTTGGGGACTAGAATTCAACCTCTCAATTTATAACTATTTTCTTCCGGTCAAAGAGAAACGAAAATGAGAGCCATTATGTTATTAATTCGTGGCTGAAATTATATTCAATAGTCTTATAGTCCTTAATCAAACCTAACAATGTATGAAGAGATAAATTTTAAATAAATTTGCGTGAACAAACTCTTCATGGTTTGTTAAAATGAAATATTCACAATCTAAAGATTAACGGACTATTGATCCTAGTATGATTGTAGGAAGAATCTATGATGTTTGATTACGATGCATAGAGAGTTAGGAACTCTATAGTTCTTCCAGTGTATTTTTCGAAGATACTGAATTGACCAGTGCACCTTTATAAACAATGTAAGAACAAACCATTTAACCTCTTTTGTCTCAAGGTCACTACGTATGAATTGCATCATGCTTACCTAAATCTTGATATAAGACATGTCATTTCATAGTTTTAATATTCTCATTTGAGAAAGTCAAATTCTAGATCCATTGAGTGATCTAGACTAGACTAATTGGTGAAATATTAAGTTATGAAAATGTCATGAACCAACTTTGTGAAGTTCTCGTAGATATGGAATTCATGTATAAGATTGTTGAAATGCAATATATATCACCTCATGCTTTATTACTTGGATTGTGAAAAAATGAACCGCATGGTATAAAAATAATTAAGTAACGACTTTATTTGGATGAAACAATGTGACTTGTTTGCTCCTCATCAATACATTGTTTCTAACTTATTCACAAGTAACAAATGAGTTGAGGAAATAACAACGAGAAGGATAAAATGATAATTTATAAATCTCATCTAGTTGATGATATTCATGAAGGGTAATGATATATAACATTCAATGGATCGACTAATACAATTAAGTTGAATTTGAGTAGAAAACAAGTTCATTTGAACCGTGAGATTCTCAGTGTCAACTCTTTAGTGGAGTCAGTTGACATTAAACTAATACTCAGAAAAAGTTTGTGAACTTTTAGTCCGAGTATAGTAGCTCAAGCTTTGTTCATTTGGATCATAAGGTCACTATTACAGGTCATTAGAGTAGGATTGTTAAACTAGAAGTTAAGTCAAAATAAGTTCAAGTGTTGAACTAGTCGTTTTCTCGGAAAATGTCTAAAGGGTATTTTTGTCCACATGGACATAAAAAGATGTGAATGTCGAAATAAGATTTTGAATATTTTCATATGATGAAAAATATAAATTAGTTTCTAAAGCCGAGAAGTCATTTGAGGGATTATGAAATTAATTACATTATTTGTGCAATATTAATTCTACAATGGATATTTTAAGAATTGTCTTAAAAGAAATAAAGTAGCATCTAGAAGCTTATTCCCTAGGTGTAGGGTTCTGCCAAATCACATCCTAAGATAAGATAATTTTTTGCCTTTAATTATAAAGATAATTACCCAAAATGTAAAGAGGAAATGAATTTCTTTGAAAATGAAACAAATTTGCAAAGTGAGGAAACAAATTTCCTTCACTATTGCAAGGAGATGGCCGACCATATACATAGACTAAGAGGAGAGGAAATCAAATATTGTATCATGAATGCACAATATGAAAGGTTTAAATTAGCCCTTTAGCTCATAGACTTGTTCTTGAGCTATTGTGTTTAATTGTGCCCATACACAAATCCTTCAAACCTCTATAGACTCTTGTAACAGAAACTTTAGGTTTCTCGAGTTCAAGACTAGGCGTGAAGGTGACGAGTAAGACGAGACAATCTACATTTTCCAAGGCTCATCAAATATCAAGATACAAGAGAAATGTTAGTATTCAAGTAATTAAATAATTATTTTAAATAACAACATGTTCATGCATTTTTCCTAGGTTAGTAAAATTGTTTTACTTGTAAAGAAATTTTTATACTCCGCCATTAATGTGTTAATGATAATTTTTTTCTTAACCCTAAACCTATTCCAACAATGACTTCCAATCAAGAGATCGTAAGTTCGAACACTATATATTATATGAAGTGACTATATGTTATATATGAAGTGACTTTTGACATATATTTATGTGGTTCTCAAAAATCGTATAGTTCCACAGCATATAATAAAGCCCAATCAAACATAAAAATAATAACAAATCTAAATGTTTTTTTACCGAACGCTTTTGAACAATATGTTTTTGTGGTTGAGCTCAGCTCTGTCGGAGGTTGACTTAGATAAATACTTTGAATACAAATTTAAGAAGTATAATGATTAGAATCATTCATTTATAACGACACGGCGTGCAAGGAGGCATCAGTCGGCCCCTTGAGGCATAAGAGGGGAGGCGTCGACCGGTTCTTTGCGGCGCGAGTATCCGAGGGCAACTCTCGATCGGTTTTGAGCGGGTTATAAATTATCTCCGTTAATTTTATCCAGTAACAAAACCTGATTCAATAAGAATTTTATCGGCCTATTGTCATTACTTGGTTATTCATGGTTTGTTCAATCAAGAATCACAATGTTTATAACACGTGTGTTTATTCTCATAAATCTGACATCATCTAATGTCTATATATAAGTCTTTTGATGATAATAATTTTAGTTTCAACACTAAGCTCATGCCTCTTTTGTGATTGGTATGTGTGACAAATCATGGAATGAGCTTGTTGTTTTTAAATCTCAAATTTCAGAAATAGTTAGATCAGCCCATGTGACAATTTATTCATCTACTCAATGATAATGACTTATTAGTGACATGTTTTGTACGAGTAATGCTTATCAATCATTCCACGAGTATTGATTTAAATGATTAATGTGTGAATGATTCTTGATCAACCTTCACAAATACCGAAAAGGGTTTAGTAGCTTTAACTACTATGATATTGATGGAATTTAGTTAACAGTTAACCTAATTAACTATGAAACATATCAATATATGGCGAAAATTCATAATTCATTTCAATATGTTAAACACCTTTTAAAACATATTCAATAACCATTTCATTAAATCTAATCTAGCATGTCAATAAATTTATATACATGTCAATAAATTTAAACACACAACGAACGATCTAAACACACTAACAATTCTAAAGCGATTAATAAATTCAGATCCAATTTGTTTCGAGAAGACTTACACGAGGTTCGGATCTGCGAGATTCTGCCTCGGGATGTGCGTCCAAGTCTAGGTCGGTTTTCCTTCCCACGCGCTCCTAGGACGTCACGAAATCCATCCTCGCTCCTTTGCTCCAAAAAGTGGTCGGCACTATAAAACAAAATACCACTCAAACAACCACAAGTTGATTTAATGATATATGTCTGAGAGTTTTTAGGAGATCAAGAGGGTGGGCTCTTTATGGGAACAAAGGAGGAAAGGATAAACCAAGGCTTTTGGGAGAAATCAAATTTCTCTCTCTCTTTCTCTCTTTTGGATTTTTGACTGATTGTTTTCTCCTTGGGGAGAGAAAAATAGTCGGCCGAACAAGGTTAGGGGGGAGAGAGTATGCATGTGAATCACTAGGGCAAGAGAGAATAAGCTCTTCTTTTATTTCAGTGAGAATGAGCTTAAATTAGGTCAAAATCAAATAATAAGATATTAGTCAAACTAAAGCCTACAATTCATTTAAACATTTTACCAGCCCATTTCTACCCTAGAAGTGGCCGGCCATATTGTCATTATTATCTCCCAAATTTATTTGATTTATTTCTAAAATAATATTTAATTAATTTAGAATATCTCATTTATTTAATGACTTTTCATTAAATCTTTTCATACTATTAAAAAAAGTACGAAACGAGAAAATATTATTTTCATCTTTTATTTATTTGAATCATCAAATTATATTATTATCAATATAATATCATAATACGATTCATTAAATAAATGTAATAATAAATAACCAATTATATATTTAATTACTTAGAAAATAATTTTCTTAGCGTAAATCACAATTTACGTTGAATGAGAAAATCAATCAATTGTTGTTCACCAAAATCTCGTCCGAGAGTCTATCATTGAGACCTTATGGACCCACATGAACAAAGCTTTAGAATAAAGTTCGGACACAAAAGTTCATAAACTTTTCTCGACTTCTAATTTTTAATATTAGTCGATTCCACTGAAGGACCAGTATTTAACATCTCTATGTTCATATGCGTTTATATTTCCGTTTGATGAGACAAAAATATTCTTCACACGGTCCACGGTATATTTTAAGATATTACCCTTTGTGTGTATCATGAACTCAGAGGAATGTAAAATTACCATTTTACCCTTGAGTTATTATTTCACCAAGTCCTCTATTATTTGTGAACGAGAAAAACATAAAGTGAGATGTCTCAACATGTCACATGTTTTCTTTCAAAGAATTCTTTATTCGGTGAATACTATTCCTAGTTTATTCGCTCACACTCTCATAACAAAGAATGGTGTGATGCAAATGCCTTAGCACTGTTTCAACACAAATTTCATATCTGTGAATCACACATTTCAAAGAAATAGTATAATGACACCAATCGTTGGGTTAATGAAACATCATTTATCCATTGCCCATTGACTAATCATATTTCATAAAGTGTCACAAGAAGATATGTATTCACTTCAGGATTTAGGTAATTACCAAAATACCTCTCGTATGTGAGTTTGAGGTTTCGAGTGATCAAACGATTTTATCTTGAACTTCAAAATTTCACTGGTCTTGTTTAATATCTTCATTAAGATATCAAGAATAAATTACGGAGTCACAATTCTCCATATCACAAGATAAGATATCTTTAATTTATTCTAACAATCATTACTACGATTCGATTGCCCAATCGATGTTTAGATTGCGAACTGTTATTTTAACTAGTCATAAGAAAGTTTCTTGTCAAGTATGTAATTAGCACTTCTTTCGCTGATGACAGTTTTAGCGCGTATACATTCATGCATAAACATAATCTTAAATAAGAATGTATATTCAATTTTTATTCAATTTCAAGACAAAATCAATACAAAAGTATTCAATATAAAAAATCTCCTTTGTGGACATAAATGCCAACAGATATGTCAACTAAACTGTGTATTATTAGGCTAGATTATGTATTTGTAACCACTTTCTTCTACAATTATATTATGAAATTTCCAAGACATAAGTTTAATAAACTTTTGTACTAGCCAACCATTATTGAGATGAATCAAATGATGCTAATAAAATTAACTTCTTATAATTTAGTAATCATTCACTTTATTATGTTTAAGTGGACAATAAACCTAACAAGTGACTATGAGGCAAAGGATGTTAAAATATTTTTCCTTTCACTATCTCTAGAAGGGCGCTGATAGATTCAGTATTTTCATAGTATATTTAGGGAGAACTATAGAGTCTCCAACTTTTTATATCTCATAACCAGACATCATAAGTTCTCCTAACAGTTATACTGATATCAATAGCCATTTGATCACTAGATTTATCGTAAAATTTTAAAAAAGCATGAAGAATTTGTTCACGCATATCTATATTTGACTTTTGATTTCTAACCGGTTGTTTAAAGACTAAATATTAGTTTAAAGACTAAATATTAGTTTAAAGACTAAATATTAAGATTTATCGTAAAATTTCAAACAAAAAATATAATAAATTTTTTTTTTAACACTTTATTAATTATTCAACAGTTTCAGTTTCAAGAAAGAGTTTTGGAGATTTTATGATATCAAATGCATATAATTAACGAATACTACTCTTTCGTGGCCACAAGCAACTTATGATGATATTTGCGATAGTATGACTTTGACGAGCTCTAGTCATCAGTTTAAATGATATGTAATAAACTCTTAGTGATCGAGTGACTTATTCCGCTCTTACAATCTCGCGCTGTTTAAGAATCCAATGCAATCGTCGATAAATCTATTTAGCTACTTATTTCTATATATTTGTGAAACTGGATGGAGTGAATTCAGTTTTGATCTTTTCCAGTAACGAAACCGACTTACCTAAAAAATTCTAAATTTGATTATTCAAATATTCATTTATCCTCTTTATTGAAACAAATACCCAATTTTTAAGTCCAATCGATATGTAATATATTTTTAAAGTATGTGTCGATGTGAAGAGAACACTAGCACTCGAAAATCTTTCCACACTTTAACAGTGACCCCCGTTTTCGAATCTGACATAAATAAATACATTTTTTAAAATAAAATTAAAGACAATAACAAATTAAGTTTGGACCATATTTTGAAACGGGAACACTTAGGCAAACCAAAACCCATGTTACCAATGAGCCATAACACATCATAGTTTACTATCTAACTTAAGTAAATAACAATTCGGTTCAGTTTCAACATTCATAAAACCGATAACATTATCAAATATTATATTTGAATTGGTTCGGTTATTGATTTATCTGATTTTCGGTTAATTTTCGTAGATCTAGTACTAACTATCTAGGCAATAACTTCTTAGATTATTAATTCGTCATTAATAATCCTCGCAGTAGGTTTATTTGTTTTTACGTGCACCCTTAAATCTGATAATAATAGCATAACACGCACTTGCTGATGCAAACTAAGAAAATATATGCGCACTCAATGACGTCGACCGAACCGCCCAAAAACTAATCTCACATATAACTTATAGATGAGTCCCACGTGAGTGACTGAGAGTAGATAAGGGCACAAGTAAATCTAAGGCAATATCATTCGGTATTCTTCTTTCCATATGTGGCCAGAAACAATACATCAATAAATACGTAAGAATTATAAAACAGTACACTTGATAATTAATGAATGAAATGCCATCCATGATGGAGGAAACTTCTTCATCACAACTCCCACTTCTTCTGTGTCTGATTGTTGCGAGTGTGACACTAAGTTTCCTCATATTCGCGTCATCCAAATATATCAAGAAAAGCGAAAACCACCTTCCCGGCCCGCGGCCACTCCCCGTAATCGGGCACCTCCACCTTCTACGAGCCCCGCTCCACCGCGCGGCGCGGCGGCTCGCCGACGCACACGGGCCGGTGGTGGCTCTCCGCCTCGGGTCCCGGCCGGCGGTGCTGATCTCGTCCCCGGCCGCCGTGGAGGAATGCTTCACCGGCCGGAACGACATCGTGCTCGCCAACCGGCCCCCGCTGCTGCTGAGCCGCCACATCGGGTACGGCCAGACCACAGTCTCCACCGCCCCTTACGGCGACCACTGGCGCAACCTCCGCCGCATCGCCGCCCTCGAGATCTTCTCCAACGCTCGGCTCCGGGCCTTCTCCTCCGCCCGCGCCGCTGAGGTCCGCCGGCTCCTTCTCGACCTCGCCGCCGTCGGAGGCGGCTCCGTCGTCCAGTTGAGGCCTCTTCTCTCCGAGACTGCTTTCAACGTGATCATGACGATGGTGGCCGGTGCGGCGGACTGGGACCAGAGCGCGGTGTTCAGGCAGGTCATTAAGAAAGTGGTGGCCACCGCCGGAGTCGCCAACCCTGCCGAGTTCCTGCCGATCTTGAGGTGGTTCGGCGGGGGATACGAGAGGAAGGTCAGGAGATTGGCGGCCGAGGAAGACGGGCTCTTGCAGCTTCTGCTTGAGCGTTTCCGGGGGAAGAAAGAGGGTGAGAACACCATGATTGGTCATCTGCTCTCTCTTCAGGAGTCTCAGCCTGAGTACTACACTGATGCTATAGTCAAAGGCCTTGTCCAGGTATACATATCTTCTTTCATGTGTTTCGTTATATTACAAATAGTAGTATTTTGCAAAAGCTTAGGTGTGTCGTATTTCAGGCACGAAGTCAGATATACAAGGCCCTCAATAAAAAAAATTCATATTCAGTTTTTTCTAGATTTTCTTTTCTTACGCTAAAAAAATTATAAATCAATTAACCTGAACTTTTTTTCGTATATTCACTCCCTAATTTAGAATCTTGTGTTCATCTGGTCCCAGTTTCCGTGGAACTGTTTATCTTCATTCAAAGATAAATATATAGACACTGATATTGTCAACGCCCTCACTTGTAACAACTGCACCAGAACAAATGTTTTATAAAAAAATTGGCCCTATACCCATTTCAACAATTTGGATATATCTAACATTTTGTAAACAAGTAAATAACCATTGTTATTTAATTACATCTGCTTACAGTTAATTTTTGGTCCAATTTACCCTTCATATTTTTCTTAATTTTTAACAATTTTTTGAGCATTTTCGTTTGTAAACGAATTCCTCTAATTATTTACGATTTGTTTACAAAAAAACGTTATCTATATCCAAATTAACTATAATTTAGTTGAGTATATAAAAAAAACTACATTGTTTTATGTATTAATGCAGAATCAACGTATTAAATAAACTGCCACATATCAGCAACGTATAAGAAATTCATAAATATTAAAACCGTTTTGAGGGGCTTTATGACTCAATTTGAGTCTTCCACTGAAAATATTCCTCCTTTACATGCTCTTGTACTTACTATTTACGCCCCGATATCTGAAGGTCTTGTTGCTGGCGGGGACGGACACATCATCGGTGACGCTGGAATGGGCGATGTCAAACCTTCTCAACCATCCAAAAGTGTTGAAGAAGGCCAGGGAAGAGATAGACGCAAAAATCGGCACCAACCGTCTGATCGACGAATCGGACGTCCCGAAACTGGAGTATTTGCAGAGCATCATCTCGGAGACGCTGCGTCTCTACCCGGCTGCCCCGCTTTTAGTGCCCCACTTCTCGTCGGAGGACATCACACTGGGCGGGTTCTGCGTCCCGAGCGGCACCACCGTGCTGGTCAACGCTTGGTCAATCCACAGAGACCCAGGTCTGTGGGGCGAAGACGCAGAGGAGTTTAGGCCGGAGAGGTTTCAGAAGGTATCGCCCAGCGAGTTGGGGCGCAAGCTGATGCCGTTCGGGCAGGGTCGGAGAGCTTGCCCCGGAGCTGGGCTGGCTCAGCGCGTTGTGGGGTTGGCTCTTGGGTCTATGATTCAGTGCTTTGAGTGGGACACTGTTGGTGATTCGCTACTCGATATGAGCGAAGGCAGAGGAGTCACGATGCCTAAGGCTGTCCCATTGGAGGCTCTCTGCAAGCCACGTCCCGCGTTCAAGGATCTCCTTTTCGACCACGAAATATACCGACGGCATGAGTGATGAGTGTTGGACTAGGAATCATTCATGTGCTACTTTTGTATTGTTATGTTTTAAATATGAATAATTTTACTATGAACAAATATTTTGACGCATTAAAAGAAAGATAAGTGATTGGGATATTGTTTAATTAGAAACATGAGCTGATTTAGTAAAGAGAATACAGCCTTAATACTTGTTTTTATTATGTGTTCTTTACGTACCTTAGCTTGCAAGTTATCTTTTATTAGTAGCATATGTCATTAGTTAGTTAGTTTAAGTCTGAATATTTAGTCCTCCAATTTGATGGGAGTTAGTTGCAAGTCGTTTACAATAATCATTGTATTTAGATATTGTAATCTTTCATTCATCAATCAAGAAAGTCAAATACACAAACATACCGTGTGCAAGTTTCCAATACCCTGTCAAACTTTATCTCTTCTTCATAATTCTCAGCAAGTCTTCAGAATCCAATATGGTATCAGAGCACAAGCTCTAAATTGTGCAAACTTTGTTATTTTCAAAATCCATCAACCCACAAAATTCCGCGTAACTTGAAGAACAACAATGGAGAATCTAGAGATTGTTCAAGAACCAAAATCGACGGAGGAACCTGTTCAAGAACAAACTCCGATCCAAGAGTCAAACAAAAAATTTGAAAGTCAAGAATTGAATGTCATACCTATGGCGAAGGCACCAATTGAAGACCCCGCAGACAATCCCTACTATCTGCATCACGGAGATAATCCAGGTGTTGTTCTCGTGTCAGATTTGCTTGTTGGAGAGAATTTCGCAGACTGGAGTAGATCCATGCTGATAGCGCTGTCTGTCAAGAACAAGATTGGATTTATCAACGGATCTATACCAAAACCACCTCCAGGTCATCCGATATCGAACTCTTGACAACGATCGAACAACATTGTGGTGTCATGGATCCTAAACTCAGAGACGAAGGAGATTGCGAGAGTCATCAGGTATGGAGATGTGGCAGCGGAGCGATACAAGAAAAGGAATGGACCAAGGATGTTTTCAACGATCAAAGGACTGGTAAACACCAATCAAGATTCAAGATCAGTGACCAACTACTTCACAAGCATCAAGGGACTTTGGGAGGATTTCCATAATTTCAGGCCAAAATGCACTTGTGCAGGTTGTTTCTGTGGAGCTGCAAAAGAATCTGTGAAGTTCAAAAAATTGGTCTAAGTAATGATCTTTCTCATGGGATTGAACGAGACATATTCCTCAACCAGAAGTCAAATCTTTCTCATGAATCATATACCTCCAATGAATGAAGTTTCCTCACTTGTCACCCAAGAAGATGATCATAGAGCTGCAGGAACAAAATCTTCAATCGTCGATCTGTCAAATATGATGACCATGGTCGTCAGGGATGACTCCAATAGCAAGAAACCTGTCAAGAAAGACAGACCTTACTGCACTCATACCAAGATGCAAGGCCATCTCATGGAAAATTGCTTCAAAATACATGGCTACCCACTCGGTTATGTGCCAAAATTGAAGCTCTCGAATGGAACATCGGAAAGCAGGAACGACAGCAAGGGCACACAGATCAACTTCACCGACGACCAATGCCACCAGTTCATCAATATGATGTCAACCAAACTCACTGCGTCTAGAGGAACAAGCACCTGAAACACCGATGCGAATCTTGCATCATTCAACTTAGTAATCGCAGGTTCTTGCTATCCAACAAAGTCAACTCTTTCTGAAAATATGTTTAACAAATTGTGGATTTTAAACTCAGGCGTGTCTAAGCATAATGCAACCAAAAGTCCATGTTTCTATCCCTAAAACCATTAACTAGATCCACTCTGACACTGCCTAACCATGCGGTCATCGATGTTCATCAATATGAGGAAGTGAAAATCAATTCGCACCTCACAATCAGAGAAGTTTTATTTGTTCCAACATTTAAATTCAGTGCATTAACAAAGCACAATGTATTAGTTCCGGAAACTCAGTGGCTCTTCGACCTTTATCAAAGAAAGTCGTTTGGTCATTTTTCCTTCTATTCAGGATTCACAAGTTGGCAGCGAGCCTATTGCATAAGCTTTGAGTGGACCATCCCTCAGAAGTCTCTTAATCCTATCTAGACCAATATGACCAAGTCTTAAGTGCCAGAGATGTGTTGATTTTATTAGATCATATGACTCATTAGTTTTGATCCTCTTTGGTTCCCTAATGAGATCATTATCTATTTCAGGGTCTAATAGTAAAGGTTGTGTAGGATAAAGATAGTATAAACCATTCTTCAAACATGCATCAGTGACAAATGAATTGGAAAAAGTAATACGAATTCCATTATCAATAAACTTTAAATAATAATTCTTCTCAACAATTTGAGCTACATATATTAAGTTTTTCCCAAAGGAAGGAACAAAATATACATTATTCAAATTCAAAGTTTTGTCTTCAAAAGACAATGTCACATATCCACAGCCTTCACAGATACCAAACTCCCATCACCCTATTTGAAGCAGAAGTCGCCATCCTCTAAGCTTTTGATTTTCCTGAACCCATTCAAGGAACAATAAATATGGTTAGTAGCAGCGGATTCAATAATCCACAATGATACATTACCAGCTACTAAACAAGCTTCGGTAATAAGTACAATACATTTCTCTTTAGCCTTGAGGTAGGTAGGACAGTTCCTACCCCGGTGTCCGGGCTCCTTGCAATGATGACAGTTTTCCTTAGACTTGTCCACCTTGGCAGTCCAGGGTACCTTCTTCTTCTGAACCTTTCTAGGGTTCTTCTTGTCGGCTCTATGAGATCTCTTCTTAGATCCAGAGGTGGAGGCTCTGTGCTCAGTAGCATGAGCTTCTCCAGTAGCCCTCTTTTTCTTTAAGAGTCCCTCAGTGGTGTGAAGCTCCTTCATTAGCTCTGTAACAGTGTACCCTTGCTTATTCATGGAGTAGTTCAGCTTGAAAGTATCAAAAGATTCAGGAAGAGTTTCCAAGATCATATCTATCTTGGTATCTCCATCAATTTTTGATCCAAGGATTTTCATCTCATTTAGATAACTTATGATCAGCATCATATGTTCTCTAACCGCTTGTTGTCTAGCCTGACGCCCTTGCCCTCCAAACATCTTTTGGAGATTGAAGAGCATATCACTGGCTGACTCAAAATCACGATGTCATTGCTGCAACACATTGTTCATCGATGCTAAAATATAGCATCTCACAATCTCATCAGATCTGAGCCAGGCTGTGAGGGCTCCTTGTCCTCTTGAGTTGAATCATTATTCGTTTCAAGAGGATATGGGGTGGTGAGTACCCATTTGTGCTTGTCCACGGTAAGGACGATGTCTACGTTACGTTACCAATCTACGTAGTTATCACCTTCCAGTTTATTCTAGGAAAGGATAGTAGAGACGGGGTTGAGAGACATGTTGCTGAAAGTTGAAACAATTTATGATTAATCTTTTGTTTAGGATTTTAAGTTTAAGTTTAGACAGGAAAAATCCAAAAGTGTTATGAACAAAATGACAATTTACTCCTTCGAGGGAATACCACAAAGAGTCGTCTTTCATAAGTAAATGACACATCATTAATGCATAGTCATGATGTCAATACATCAATTCTTTGACTAGCCACCTTATAAAGAAGTTTGATCACTCAAAACTTTTCGCAAGGCCTCGAGGGAGGATTACGAGAGTTTGAGTCTAAGTGTGTAACCAACCACTTAGGTCAAAAATATATACTTTGAAAACAATCCCCCGAGGAGAGGCCTTGTCTCATCATTTCACTTTTGAATGTAGCTTTAAAAGTAATGTTAAGAGCAATGCGTCTTTGAGTACTCTCATTAAAGAGAGGGTCACGAGGATGACTCTTAATATGGCGACATATGTACTTAATATTAGAGTTGGGGATCGTGGGTTGCAAATAATAAGTACAACCCTCCCACTTAGTTTTTGGAATAAGGCACATCTTCTCTTGAACGCTTGGAAACACGTTTCCATGAGTAAAGAGAGATAGAGTGGACCACTAAAAAAAAGAATCCTAAAATCGATATTTGTGAGGGGAAAGCAGTGTTAATGCACTAAGGCACAAAGAACATACTCGGATCTTGTTGTCTATTAATTTTATTTTTCCTAAGGAAAGTGTGTCAGATTAATAAATCATCACTTTTGCACTTGAAAGTTTTTGAGATTCATAATCTCCTAAAACTAATTTTTTAATCTTCATGACATATTCCTTCAAGGAATCTTCATGGTGGTTAAGTGCGTGAACGTCGGAAAGCCACGATAGCATCAAGAAGAGGGGAAGAAGTTAGGAGTCGCAAATCCAGATTCTAAATCCTGGACTCGTGGACTGCCATACACCTCGAACTTAAAAGGTCGTAAATGACACATCCGGTATCCGATTAAGTTGACACTAATTGCATTGGATATTTAACTTCCGTACCTTCAATTTGGTTCAAGAACCGCTAATTTTCAAGTTCCGAGGAAAGAGTCATGCCTGTTTTACTGACCCATAACAACTTGTCCAAAAATTGAAAAACAATTAAAAGATACGTCGGATCTAGGCGTATTGAGAAATTAATTTATTGAAACATTTTATTTTTATGTTGATTACAATTGTGTGTTATATTAACATGTTAATAATTTACACAAAATAAAACAAACAATACTCTATAAAATATTCAACAACTAATTTAAACTAGAAGTGCAAAAAACTAGTTTAAACTATGTACACAAATTTTCAAATTTGTCAAAAAATTGATTTCGAGTATGCTAAACATAAAATAATTAATTTTTTTTAATGTATTTATATAACATATTTAACAAGTGGAATATAAATACAAATTTAATTTTAAAGGCCGTATCAAAAAAATTATAATTGTGTAAGATCTACTCTTTGAAAAACCATTATTAAAGCAAATTTTGAAAATAATTTTCTTATAATGATTTTAAATAAATGTACATGCTTATACTTTGACCATAGCTCTGATACCATTTGTTGGTATAGGTCTATTGTTAAGAAAAAATATCATTAATCATATTAATGGCAGAATATAAAATTTCTTTACAAGTAAAACAATTTTACTAACCTAAGCAAAGTGCATGAACATGTATATATTAAAAACATTATTTAAAATTACTTGAACGCTAACCTTTTTTGTAACTTGATCTTGGAAGCGTCTTAAGAAAGGTAGACCGTCTCTTGCTCGTTACCTTCACACCGAAACGTGAACTCGAAAACTTAAGGTTTCTATTACATGAGCCTTTAGAGATTTAGAAGGATTTGTGTGTGACAATTAAACACAATAACTCAAGAACAAATCTATGAGCTAAAAAGCTAATTTCGCCTAATTCTAATGAGGACTTAGGTTCCAAAAATAAAAGGGATTTTAGAGAGAGATAGAGATAGGTTTTGGTCGGCCAAAAATAAGAGAGAAGCAAGAGGGAAAAACTAGTGTTCACATCTCCATGTGAACCTCAATTTATAGGAGAAAGAAAATCTATAAAGGTCAATTATGCATAGCTTATTTGTTTCCTTCTCAAGGAAATTCATTTCCTCTTTTCATTTTCGGTAATTATCTTTATAATTAAAGGCAAAGAATTCTCTCCTCTTAGGGTGATGTTGGCCGAATTCTACACCTAGGGAATGAGCTTCTAGATGCTTCCTTATTTCTCTTTAAACAATTCTTAAACTACCCATTGTAGATTTAATATTGCACAAATAATGAAATTAATTTCATAATGCCTCAAATGACTTCTCGGCTTTTCGATCATATGAAAATATTCAAAATAATATTTTGACATTTACATCATTTTATGTCCATGTGGACAAAAATACCCTTTAGACATTTTCCGAGAAAACGTCTAGTTCAACACTTGAACTTATTTTGACTTAGCTTCTAGTTCAACAATCACCTGTATTATTGACCTTATGGATCAAAATGAACAAAGCTTGAGCTTTAATACTCGGAATAAAAAATTCAGAAACTTTTTTCGAGTATTAGTTTAATGTCAACTGACTCCACTAAAGAGTTGACACTGAGAATCTCTCGGTTCAAATGAATTTATTTCCTACTCAAATTCAACTTAATTGTATTGAGTGGATCCATTGAATGTTATCTATGTTTACCCTTCATGAATATCATCAACTAGATGAGATTTATAAAATTATCATTTTACCCTTCTAGTTGTTATTTCCTCAACTCTTTTGTTACTTGTGAATAAGTTAGAAACAATGTATTGACGAGGAGCAAACAAGTCACATTGTTTCATCCAAATAAAGTCGTTACTTAATTATTTTTATACCGTGCGGTTCATTTATTCACAATCCAAGTAATAAAGCATGAGGTGATACATATTGCATTTCAACAATCTTTTACATGAATTCCATATCTATGAGAACTTCACAAAGTTGGTTTATGACATCTTCATAACTTAATATCTCACCAATTAATAACTCAATGGATCTAGAATTTGACGTTCTCAAATGAGAATATTAAAGCAATGAAATGACATGTCTTGTATCAGGATTTAGGTGAGCATGATGCAATTCATACGTAGTGACTTTGAGACTGAAGAGGTTAAATGGTTTGTTCTTACGTTGTCTCTAAAAGTGCACTTGTCAATTCAGTATCTTTCGGAAGATACACTAGAAGAACTATAGATTTTCTAACTCTTTATGCCTCGTAACCAGACATCATAGATTCTTCCAACAAACATACTAGGATCAATAGTCCGTTGATCTTTAGATTGCAAATATTTCATTTTAACTAAACCATGAAGATTTTGTTCACGCAAATCTACATTTGTCTCTTTATACATTGTTAAGTTTTATTAAGGGCTATAAGACTATTTAATATCATAAATCTTCAAACAAACGAAAAAAGAATGAATGAACGTTTCAACTTTTATTAATTTAATCAGCAATTAAAAATAGGACTTATGAAGATTTATATTACATTAATATGTAAATAAATAATCTTCTTATGGGCATCTCTGCCAACATTAAGGAGACACGAAGAAAACTTGATACAAGGAGAGCACTTAAAGGTTCAAAATGCGGTACCAAGTAAATATAAATGATGTAGTTTAATTTCAATTGGTTATATGTTCATACACTTTGTATACGTTATAAAATTATTTACATAGAATTTTTTTATCCCGTCACTTACGAAGCATTAAATTATTTTTAACCCTAAACGATTCCAACGTGAGGAGTATTCCAGAATCAAATAGAAGTAGCGACCAGTTGAGAGATTTGTGATGATAGACCACGAAGCAAACGCGATGACTCGGATTATTTGAAAAACGATCAGCTCTCTCAAGAGAAGAAAATCAAATGCAGAGTAAGGCTTCTCTATCCAATTCACGACATACAATCCCATGGAAGTAGATGAAGTTTTTGCGTTACGAAGGACCACGAAAACATAAGTTTTCTGAAGTCGGCGAATATAAGATGAATTACACCAAATATTGCGCATGCCATCAAATTACTTAAACCTGAAAGAGGCAATAAAAGCATTAATTAAAAAAATTCTGAAATTATTAGTGCAAAAAAAGCTTAAAAATCTAATTATTTTTAAAGTTTTTGTTTGGAAGACAATTTTGTTGCGGGTGAGGTTCAAACCTAGGGTCTCCTAAATAGAAGTCATGTAATATTAACATTACGTTTACTTAGCTATCACATTTTTATAGTATTTTATGTGTTGTTTTTGAAGATATTTTATGTGTTGTTTTAAAAGTCTATTGTTTTCATTCATTCTTTAGGCCTTGTTTGGTAGGAAGGTTTTTGGAGGGATGAATTAAGATAAAGGGATTTGGAATGATGAATTGTATTAATTTGCTGTTTGGTATTAAAGAATGAAAGAAAGTGGGAGGTAGATGGATGAAGTTGTATCCGTGGGCCCCACCAAAAATGTTCTCCTCCCATTTTGGAAGGATTGAAGAAGGGAGAACAAAAATTTATTTTATATTTTTTTTCTTCTTTTTTGTATATATGAAATTTATGTGCATTCTAGTATTTTTTTTTTTTCCTTCTATTTTTGTTGTTGGTTACTAAATACATTGATCTTCAATTTTTTGTGTATTTCTTTTTTCATCACCAATTTATGACTACCAATATTATCAAAGTTTATAAAATTTATTATTTTTATCTTTCGTCATGATCAAATAATTGTTTACTCAAACAAAAGTTTGAATATTTTTATGATTTTTTAATCGATTTTTTAAAACTTTGTGTGTTTGGGTATTACAACTTATGTGATGTACGGTTAAAAATTATTTTTTTCTATTTAAATAGATGAACAAGAAAACTCAACAACTTATTGGGAGATAAGACCAAGAGATGATAATTTAGGAGATAATTTGTGAAAAATTATTAATAAATGTCTATATTGCTCTAATTCATAAATTTATTTTGCTCTAGTAAATGAAATTTTGGATTAGATAACTAAATTAGTATATGTATATATATTTAATATATAATTTTTTTTACAATATATCATATATAGTTATGCAGTTTAATAATTACATGCATATTAATTTTTATAATATAAATAAATTGTGTAAATTAAAGATCAATTTGATGTATAAGAGTATTATTGTAAATTACCATTATAAAATAATTCATACCATTATTTTTTCATTTATACCAAACAAACATAGGGATGAATATTAATGTTTCCTCTCATCATACCAATCAACTTTTTAAAATATTACAATTCACTCATTTTCTTTTCATTCCTTTCCATCTTGAACAATCCAACCACTCATTTTTCCATCCGTCTTACCAAACAAGGCGTTAAGGCCAATTAATACCCTGGGGCAAGCCCTCTTTCTTGAATACGTTCAGAACAAATCCATCATATATCAAGAGAGAAAAATGTCTTGCAATTTCCAACCAAGAAGCATAAATAACCAAGGAAAAGAATATTTGAAAATAAATTTTTAAATCAAAATGGATGAAAACACGCTCAGTCTTTTTAATTTCATTTTATAATCTTTTTTATCGTATAAAATACTAATTATGACATGAATTTTCACTTTTTTGTACAATGCATATGACATCGTAATTTGTCATAGCATATTGTACGATGTTCATTATTACGATGAAAAAAATTGTAACGTATAGTTAAATGAGTTGACATGTATTATTGTTCATTTTATCAAAACTTTTGAGTTTAATGAAAAAAAATTGTAAAGTATAGTTAAATGAAAAAAATTGAAGTATAGGTAAATTAGTTTAATAGTGTTATTTTGTTGAATATTGTGTCTAAAAATGAAAATATTACCTGATATGACAAGAGAAATCTATTTTTTTTATATAGAAAAACAAGAAAAAGCTCTTTTGGAAGGCTAAAATACTTTAGATATAATTGAATGACCTTTCAAAAAAATATATAATTGAATGAGTAAATTTATAATATCAATTTTGTAAGACTAATCGTCATGGACGTTCCTTTCGAAATTGCGCGTTTTCAACTTTTGGGTGGTGTAGGTGTAGGAACGAGAACGTAAAATGTCGTTTTGTCCTTTGAAAGCGTTTCGTGCTAGCTTCCCGAAAGGAAAGAATAAGAATATAAAAAAACACTGAAAAGCATTACCAAAATATATGACTAGTGTTACAATAATCGGACTATATATAATAATAATATTTTTGTTAGCTTGATAAACAAACAAAGAATCCCACGTAGGAACAAGACTCATAAAATGTCATATTTTTAACTATAATAACAGCGCACAATAAATGGTGTGTTTGAGTTAGCAAGAGGAAATGAATAGATAAATACAAATATATATATATCAGCCAATAGTATTCATGAATCTATGACACCGCAATATGCTTTGAGGGGATTCAAGTGCTTCTTCGCATCAGGCGAAGTACAGTAAAAGCGGACGAAGTCTCTGGGATCAAAGGGCTTATAAGCCAAAGGGTGTTCTTCATCTACAAGCTCCTTGGGAACTTCAATCACTCCATTGTTCCATGTGAATAGGCCTAATGAATATCTTGCTCCGTTCCCTGCTGAAAGTTTCACTCTGTGTCTGCATGCTTTTATTCTATCGTTGCTCCAAGCCTAAAACAACATGTTAAAGAGAAAACTAAGCCAAAAAACAAGAATATACAATATGATTATTCACGGTTCAAAGAAGAAGAAATGACCATGCGTACCTTCATAGTATCACCAGCCATGAATAGAATTTGTGAGTCTGCCACTTCAAGTCCAATCCAATTTCCATCGTTGGTCTCGATTTCCAAGCCGCCGAGGTTGTGTTGATGCACGAAAGTTGCAAAGTTTAAGTCGGTGTGAGCTGCTAATCTCGTGTCGCTCTCCGTCTCTCTCGGATCTCTGTACCGAAGAAATCGGAGGAGATGGCCATTGATAGCGGCCATTTTGGGGTAATGCTTTCCTGCACCGTAGCTCTCGAAGAGCATTTGGACTATGGTGTGGTTAAGAGAAGCCAACAAGGTCGCATAGGCATGAACCGATTCGCTGAAATCATAACAAGATTGTACATATTAGTCTTGCATATTATGACATAATAAATTTCTACTACTAAATTGAAAGAAGAAAACCATAATGTACCAGAAGTTTTCTTTCCCTTGAGGCCACATAAGATCCATGAACTTTTGAGCTACGCCCGATTCCGTCACGTTATCGATGGCTAGACCCTCGTAGAGAGGTATGCGAGGGTCTTGACCGATATACCCTCGGTACGGCTCGTTGCTTTTATTTTTGACTTTGGTCTCCGTCGGAAGAGCAAACAAGTCCTTGGACTGGCTAAACACATCATCAGTGAGTTTCGATGAAAGTTCATCGCACGAGACGACGAAACATCCGTTCTCTTCTAGTGCTGATCGAACTTTGCAGCAAATGGACAGCCATGAAGGAGAACCGGGTTGAAAGGTCTCAACTTTTGAAAAGTCTATAGTTTGAACAGGGCTGTTCTTTTCATCATCAGCTATTATTTTGCATGCCATTGCTAAGTTGTAAAGAACCAGCTTCTCAAGGCACTAATATATCGTGCGGCTTCAATTAGAGTATATGAGCGAGAGTGTGAGAAGCTTGTTTTAAGATTTTTCAATTCTCAGTCACACACAGTTTATATAGCGGTACTTATCTCCAAAAAGGCAGCAAGCCCTACGAAAGAGAACTTTCGTGTCACAATAAATTACCAATCTAATCAAACTCTTAGACCCCAAACTTTGAATTCTTTCATCTAGAAAGACATAAAGTCAATATAAATTATTAATTTATAAATCCCAAAAAACATATTTAAATATTAAAACCGGATACTGAAGACCTTAGTCCTTATGTGTCACAAGACTCACAACCCGGATGGAATTACGTACCATTCTTATCGGTAACTTTTAGAACCCCAAATTTGAATACCATCACCTATAAATTATTATTTAAACCAACCCTACACAGCATATCGAAATTTCAGAAATCTCTTTCCAATTTGTTTAAGATATACGTCCTTGTGTCATAACTGCCGATCATTGTAGAACCCAAACTTTGAATGGTATATCAGTTAATCGATTAATATTATCATTTAACTGAACTCCAACGCATATGTAAATTCTAAAATCTTAGTCCCATTGTTGAATATATCATACTAGGCATCGATCGCAACTTCGCATATAATTATGATAAATATATTATCAATCCAGACTCCTTTCGTAATAAATGTTAAAAACATGATTCAGGGATAATTAGTAATTTGTATTAGATGATACGTAGGGTTATATATTGTAAAGTTGTATTTTCTTTTTCCATTTCTGCATTATAAAACATATGCAAGATTTGTTTTATTCTTTTATTTAACTTTTTATTAAGAAAAAGTGTTTGTATTTCTTTGTCACATACGACATGTGAGTTTTTGTTTAGCTGTCTTGTCAACATCTTTACGACATGTGAATCTTAGTGGCGTTAATAACTGGATCGAAGATAAAAAAAAAAAAAAAAAAAAAAAAAAAATTGGATTGCACGTTTTTTTGTTCTTTTCTTTGAAACATTGTTTGACACCAATTGTGTGTAGTTGTTCCGAATTAAAAACACGTGAAACTCGTAATAGAATAATACACAACAACAAAAAACTGAGGGTGTAAGAGGAAAAGTTTGAGGCGTATAGTCCGAAGTTGATTTTGTTAGTAAAACTACTTTTCAAACAAGACCTATGATATTGCTTAGTCTGAAATTGTAAAAACCATCGTATTAATTTTCTTTTATTTTTGTCCCATATTTGTCTATATATGGAGCCGCCGAAGCTGTATACTTTGTGCTGCATTTTTCCCAGGTATCTATACCCAAATGTTTGATAAACTAGCAATAAATTTAACTTCATAATACTGATGATTTTTAAATACGACATTTTCGAACACGACATTAGATGTTATCAAACGCGATAAAAATTTCATCTGAAACCTTGATATGTAATAATGTAGTACCACAGTTTGTGTTTTCTTCCCAATTGTGATGTTGTGTCGTGACAAAAAAAAGTTTCATAAATTATTTTCACTTTTCCAATTGTGATGTTGTGTCGTATTGACACAAAAAGTTCCATAAATTATTTTTCTAAAGATTGAAGTTGTTTTCTGATGGCATTGACTTTAAAAGTGATTTTAAAAAGTTTGATTGTCTGAATGACTTCAAGTTATGGAAAGTTAAGATGTTTGCGAACTTATGGAGAAGTGGAATGTGACAAATAAGGATGACGCGTAACGACCCGTAATTTGAAAAAAATACATATATACATAAGCTTGACGGATTTTATACTTGTAAATGTTTGCATTTTATTTTTTTCCAAACTATATACGAAACATATATTTTGTTTGAGATACTTTGTAATCTAGATCATATCACATTATAGGTAAATACAGAAATACTTCTCAAATAAAACAACTTTCATCTTCAAAAGTTATAAATATAAAGAAAATATACTTAAACACTTTTACAAAAATAAAATTAGCAGCAGAAAACATATTTCAAAATCATTTATCTTGTGTATGTCCTACAACGTGAACGAAAAATACATATCTAAACAAGTGAGCTAAAACTCAATAGAGTTCATACAAAAAGCTCATAAAACAAATTAACACAATAATAAATATAAATAAAAAGTCCGACGAGTGACGTCAGGACATGATTACGAATCGAGAGAATCTCATAATACGGAGTAGACAGAGTTCCAAAGATTGGAACACCGAATAGAATAAATAGCCCTCGGAAGTGCCAAACCTACAAAAGGGCGTGACATGGCCACCACTTTGACACCCGAGATCCTTGATCATCTGCCTCATCAGGGATTTATGATGCTGAGCATTCTGCCGTATGATGGGAATACAGACCCATGAGATCATTCTGACACCTACAAATTGTGGATGACTTTGCAAGGAGCAAGCAGCCATATAATGTGCCAGGCTTTCGATCACACTCACCGGAACTGCTAAGAAGTGGTATAGGATGTTGAACCTTGGGTCCATAGGCTCCTAGAAAAAGATGTGCAATGCTTTCATGGACCAGTTCGTGGGATCACAGGCAGGAAAGACCCCCAAGGAAAGACTCTTGGCGATCCGGCAGCACCCGAAGAATCCTTGAAGGATTACATAAACCGCTACTCCGACCAGGCTATATTGGTCGATGATTTAAACGATGATTTCAGGTTATCCGGAATTAATTCTGGACTCCGAACAGATTCGGCGTTCTGGTGGTCATTACAAAGAAACCGGACCGAAGGATTACAACGACTTCATCACCAAAGCTCATAAGTATATAAAAGCCGAGGAATCAAACATAACCGCATGATTAGTGGAAAAACCAAAGGGAGCAAGTAGAGAGCAAATAAGTGATCGGGTAAAAAACCCTTGGGAAGACCGGCGACCTCACGACAGACACATGGGTGATCGGAGTCGGCACGGCCACCAAGAAGAAGAAGACAGATAACCACCTAAAAGGAAAAGAGATCACACTGCTTTGAGTAAACCCTTTTGGAGTATGTATGATAAATACACACCTCTGACCAAAGGGATCGAAAAAGTCTTTGCTCTGACACAAAATCAGAAAATTTTCTGAGGCCTGCAAGGATTAAAAAAGATATATCGAAGAGAGTCAAACAAAGTATAGTTTCAATCTGAAAGATGCTATAGAGGCTTTAATTCGACGAGGAAAATTAAAAATATACTAACCTGATTACAAAAATCGGGATGAAGAGGAACCGGTAAAGCAATATAATGAAATAGAGATCGTTGCTAGGGGACCGCACATCGGCGGAACATAGCGGCGGGCCCAGAAAAACTAAGCCCGAGAAACGGATTATCAGTCGGCATTGATATTATTCACATCGGAAGCAAGACCGATAAAAATCCTGAAAAAAGACAAGGAGGAGATTCTATCCTCGGAAGAATAAGGAAGATGGGTGCACTTTCTGTTGGAATAGGTTTAGGGTTAAGAAAAAATTATCATTAACACATTAATGGCGGAATTTAAAAAAATTCTTTATTAGTAAAACAATTTTACTAACCTAGGCAAAGTGCATGAACATGTTGTTATTTAAAAACATTATTTAATTATTTGCTATTAACCTTTCTCTTGTAGCTTGATCTTTGATGAGGCTTTAGAAAGGTAGATTATCTCTTGCTCGTTACCTGCACACCTAAACGTGAACTCGAGAAACCTAAGGTTTTCATTACATTAGTCGATAGAGGATTTGGAGGATTTGTATGTGGGCACAATTAAACACAATAACTCAAGAACATGTTTATAAGCTAAAGAGCTAATTTAAGCCTAAGTCTAATGAGGACTTAGGTGTTAAAAAAAGAGATATTTTAGAGAGAGCGGGAGAGAGAGGTAGTGGTCGGCTAGAATTAGAGAGAGCAAGACCATAAACTTATTTTCACATCTCTATGTGAGACTCTATTTATAGGAGAAATAAATACAATAAAGGGTAATTACCCTTTCCTATTGTACATTCATGACACAATATTTGATTTCTTCTCATCTTTCTCTATCAACATAGCTGGCCACTCTTGTGCATTAGTGAGGGAAATTTGTTTCCTCACTTAGCACATTTGTTTCCTTCTCAATGAAATTCATTTCCTCTTTTCCTTTTGAGTAATTATCTTTATAATTAAAGGAAAATAATTCCTCTCATCTTTGGATGATGTTGGCCGAACTCTACACTAGGGAAGGGGCTTCTAGATGCTTCTTTATTTCTTTTAAGACAATTCTTAAAATACCCATTGTAGAATTAATAATGCACATATAATGAAATTAATTTCATAATGCTTCAAAAAACTTTTCGGCTTCAGAAAATAATTTATATTTCCATCATATGAAAATATTCAAAATCTCATTTTGACATCCACATCATTTTATGTCCATGTGGACAAAAATACCTTTTAGACATTTTCTGAGAACACGTCTAGTTCAACACTTGATATTATTTTGACTTAACTTCTAGTTTAACAATCCTACTCTAATGACTTGTAATAGTGACCTTAAGGATCCATATGAACAAACCTTGAGCTAATACACTCGGACTCAAAAGTTCACAAACGTTTTCCGAGTATTGGCTTAATATCAACTGACTCCACTAAAGAGTTGACACTGAGAATCTCTCGGTTCAAATGAATTTATTTTCTACTCAAATTCAACTTAATTATATTGAGTGGATCCATTGAATGTTATCTATGATTATCCTTCATGAATATCATCGACTAGACGAGATTTATTAAATTACCATTTTACCCTTCTAGTTGTTATTTCCTCAACTCTTTTGTTACTTGTGAATAAGTTATAAACAATGTATTGAGGATGAGCTAACAAGTCAAATAATTTTATCCAAAAAAAGTCGTTACTTAATTTTGGATACCGCGCGGTTCATTTATTCTCAATCCAAGTAATAGAGCATGAGATGATATACATTGCATTTCAACAATCTTGTACATGAATTCCATATCTATGAGAACTTCACAAAGCTAATTCATGATATCTTCATAACTTCATAACTTAATATCTCACCAACTAGTCTAGTCTAGATCACTTAGTGGACCTAGAATTTGACTTTCTCAAATGAGAATATGTAAGTTATGAAATGACATATTTCATTTCAGGATTTAGGTAAGTACGATTCAATTCATACATAGTGACCTTGAGACAAAAGAGGTTAAATGGTTTGTTCTTACATTGTCTCTAAAGGTGCACTGGTCAATTCTGTATCTTCGGAAGATACACTAAAGAACTATAGAGTTCATAACTCTCTATTCCTTGTAACCATACATTATAGATTCTTCTAACAATCATACTAGGATCAATAGTTTGTTGATCTTTAGATTATGAATATTTTGTTTTAACCAAACCATGAAGAGTTTGTTCAGGAAAATCTACATTTGTCTCTTCATACATTGTTAGGTTTGATTAAGACTATAAGACTATTGAATATCATAGATCTTCAAACAAAAAAAAAGCAATGAATGAACGTTTCAACTTTTATTAATTTAATTAGCAAATTACAATAAGGACTAATGAGAGATTTTATTTACATCGATATGTAAATAAATAGTCTTCTTGTGAGAATCTCTTCCAACACTTTCCCCATAATGATCCGATTGTAGTCAAGACAACAATCGAAAATCATTTGGTTGGAAAAATACTCATACATAATGGAATTTCAGTGGACATCCTATACGGAGATACATTTGATAGAATGGCCCTCAAAGCTGAAAACCTAACTCCAATTCTCACACAATCTGCAGGTTTACATGAGACACAGTTCTTCCGAGAGGAATCATAGCACTTCCACTAACAGTCGGAGAAGGTGGGCATACTGCAACGATAATCTACAGCGGGTAATCGTTCCCAAATCATCAGCGTTCAATGCATTAACGAAAGATACACACTCCAGGCACTCGGAATTGTAACTTCAATAAAATACTTAACCGTAAAATTTTCGATCAAAACCGGAGTCGTAATCGTAAAAGGAGATCAAAAGACAACAATGAGTTGTTATTCATATTATATCAAAAGCAGTCATGACAAATGTGGACACGCAGCTATGATGATTGATAACTTGCAGGATTTGGATCCCCGGCTTCCAAGCTGAGGATACGTCGGGCCCGAAGATGAAGTGGATTCGGTAGCTCCTGATCCCGATCAGCCAGAGAAGAGCCTGCAAGTCGGGAAGTTCCATCAAGAAGGTATGAAGTCCGAATTAATTAGTTTATTGGCAAAGAATTTAGATGTTCTTGCATGCAAATAGGCTAAAATGGTAGGAATAGATCCTAGTCACGCTTTCCATAGGTTAAACATTGATACTAAAGCAAGAGGGATCATACAAAAGAGAAGGCCTCTGAATGTTGATCGATATTCTGCGTTAAAGGAAGAAGTCGACAAATTAATTTCAAATAAATCCATTAGAGAAACAAAACACCCTAGTTGGTTGTCAAATCCAGTGTTGGTTAAAAAACCGAATGGAAAATGGAGAACGTGCATAGATTTCACATATTTGAACAAGTCATGTCCTAAAGATAGTTTCGCAATGCCAAGAATAGATCAATTAGTAGATTCTACAGCAGAACACGAATTGATGAGCTTCAGGGATGCATACTCCTGGTATAATAAAATCCCAATGTATGGTCCAGACGAAGACTATACCGCACTCCTCACAAATCAGGGGTTGTACTGTGTTATACTGTAACACCGTTCGGATTAAAAAACGCGGGCGCCACTTATCAAAGATTGGTTAATCAAATGTTCGCCGAACAATTAGGAAAAACGATAGAAACTTACATTAATGATTTACTAGTAAAAAGAAAAATAGTAAATGAACATATAAAACACTTGGAGGAAATATTCGATATTTTGAGAAAATACAAAATGAAGTTGAATCCAATAATGTGTACATTTGGTGTATCTATAGGAAAATTCATGGTATATTTTGTAAATGACCAATGAATCGAAGCAAAACCCACAAAAATCAAGGAATTGATCGATATGAAACCTACGAGGAATGTGAAGGAAGTACAAAAGCTAACAGGGTCGATCACTGCACTCGGAAGATTCATTTCTCGATCGACTGACAAGAGTATAAAGTTCTTCGATCGGCTAAGGGGATCAAAAGAATTCGAATGGGACAAAGAGTCTAGCAAAGACTTTCGAAAGCTAAAAGAATACTTGTCATGGCCACCACATCTGGTCAATGTAGAGCAGGAAAGTCGGCTATAAATTTACGTGGCATTCTCCAAACATGTTGTAAACTCGGCACTTATCAAAAATAAAGGAGCGGTATAACTCGCGGTTTATTACACCAGCCGAAAAATGTAAGACGTGGAAACAATATATTCAAAAATTAAAGCTTTATTTTCTGGCGCACCCGATTAAAGTGTTCACGAATTTCCCACTCAGGCAGGTCTTGCAGAAACCAGAGACTTCCGAAATATTAACGAAATGGTCGATTGAACTAACACAATACAATATAGATATTTGCCCGAGACCAATAATAAAGGGTCAGGCAGTATGGAAGCTCTACATCGATGGAGCAGCTAACGACTGCGGGTCCAGAGCTGGAATTCTGCTCAAAACCAAAGATGGTTTTTAGGTAAAAGTATCTTTAAAATTCAAATTTCAGGGTTCAAATAACAAAGCAGAATACGAAGCAGTAATCAACGGGCTACAATTAGGAAAGTTCTGTAATATATCCAGAATAATAGTCTATTCGGATTTCCAACTTGTGATTAATCTAATTAATAATGAATATCACGCGAAAGGAGAAAACATGATGCAATACGCTACAACCGCAAGACGCTAGCCGAATCATTTGAACACACCGAATTCAAGCAAATTTTGAGAGAATAAAATCAAGAGGCAAATTCGTTGGCTAAGATCGGAATAGGTTTGATAGAAACACCGACTGATCAGCCGATCATTGAAAGATTTACAAAAAGTATCATAAAACAATATATGAATTTCATAGGTGAGAGAGAAAATTGGATGAACCCAATCATCCAATTTCTCAACTATGGAAGTCTCTCTGAAGATAAAAAAAAAAAGGGAGCAAGGTGGCTAAAATTCTAAGCTACTCGGTACCTCATGCAAGGGGATTCATTATACAAGAGAGGATTTTCTTCCCCGATGTTCTAGTGTGTCAGACCAGAAGATGCCAAATATACGATGGACGAGGTTCACGGGGGAATATGTGGTAATAATGGAGGAGGAATGGCATTGGCAAAAAAAATACTCCGACAAGGAATATATTGGCCCACGATATGAAAAATGATGCAAAAAAATGTTGTAAAAAAATGTATGCAGTGTCAAAAATTTGCAAATATTTTGCATTTACCACCGACTGATTTAATCAACATAGTGAGTCTCATTCCTTTCGCCGAATGGAGAATATATTTAATCGGCCCCATGCCAAAAAGGAAGGGAATGCAAATACGCGGTGGTAGTGATCGATTATATCACCAAATGGGTGCAAACCGAGCCTTTACCAACTATTACATAAAGAAAAATTAAGGCATTCGTATGCAAAGATATGCTCTTAATATTCGGAATTCCTAAGAAGATAATCTCTGACCATGGAACGGAGTTTGACTGTGTCCAGTTCAAAGTATTAATGCAAAAAATTCAAGATTAAGAAATCTTTCTCGGCCCCGATCCGACCACAAGCAAATGATCTAGTCGAGGCTGTTAACAAAACAATTAAGCGCGGATTAAAAACGAGGCTCGGAGCACCCAAAGGAAATTGGATAGCATATCTCCCCAGGATACTTTGGAGTTACAGAACGTCCCTACACTCGTGGAATGGAGATACTCCGTTCTCCATGGCATTCAGAAAAGAAGCAAAGATATTAATCGACGTCAAAGCAAATATACTTCCTTGGAATTTCTACTCCGAAGAGGTAAACAAAAAATATTTAGAAGCCAATCTTGATTTCTTAGAAGAATAATGAAATAGAGCACTAATTAAAAATCTATTTAATCACTTCAGGGTAGTTTGGTATTTCAATAAGACAGTTCGTAAACGAGATATTCGAATTGAAGACATGGCACTGAGAAAGATATTTCCACATTCCAAAGAATCTTCGGACACAGTACTCGGACCAAACTGGGAAAAACCATACACAATCGTATCGTCACTCGGGAATGACGCGTACAGAAACTCCAAAGAAGGAAAAGAAGAAAAAAAAAATCCTTGGAATGTAAAGCATCTCTAAAATTCTACCCAAATACCCAAAGGCTAGATAATATAGATTTTTAGTTTCCAATCAAGGCTACAACCAAGTTATTTGACTTATGTTATTTCAAAGTTAAAGCAATGCCGAACATAGCCAAGTTGTTTGAATTTTATTATTTCAAGTTTAAATCAAGGTCGAATGACCAAGTTATTCGATGTCTAGAATTTAAAGTTTAATTTCTCAGTCATTCGATAAAATTATCTGTTAAAATATATACGGTGTTTAAAAAAACACCGAATAAATTCTGGGGGAGATGTGCATACAAAATAAATAAAGAACATCTTCTGAAAATTAAACGGCTGTTCAAGTCCGAGCCATGGACACCACAATATAACAGATATTTGAATTTGTCTAGAAAGAAAAATAAATAAATAAAATTTTCTGAAAATCAAGTGGCTGTTAAAGTCCGAGCCACAGACATCCAAAAATTAAAAGATAATATTCACACACACAAACTATTTGGCCGGAGGGGTAGAAACTTTGTCATTTTGAACCAGATACTCGGTAGTTTGAATATTAGTCGGAGGAAGAGGAGAGTCGAGGATGCTGGAATCGGTATTGTCATTTGAAGAATCTTGATTATCTAGATCGGAGACATCGAGATTGAGATTCTTCTTCTGGAGGCATTCGACTATACCAATTCTTCATGCATAATAGTACTTTGAAAGTTCCGACTAGTACTCCTCAGAATCCTTGAAGTCTTCAATCGCTTTCTTGATCTTCTCTTTTGCCTCATCCCTGATTGACTTGAGTCGGACACAGGTCTTTTCAGCGTATCGGTCAAGCTCGGCATTCTTCGTGGCCACTTCACTCCGAGAAAATTCTATTTCTTTCTTCAGAAAGTTGATCTTTTCCTCTTGCTTGCAGTTCAACGCCTGAAGTTTTTTTGTTTTCGAGGGATAGGTGAATATGTTCGGATCCATAATTGAAAGATCGGCAAGTGCCTAAAGAACACAATCGTTAATAAACATTACAAAAAAATCTAAAGCTAAATTTCAGAACATACAAGAGCAAGATGATAAGGAAGCTGAGCAACACGCTCGCACTTTTAATGAAAAAGAACCAGTCTTTGTAGTCCTTACAACAGGTCGGCAAATTAGGAATTAAAGTAAAATTATGTGTCTTAGTTGTTAGGTTGTACTAGCCTTTACACCGAAGATTCGGTTTAACCTTATAACACTTAGAGATAATGGATGATGGAGGATTACGATCATAATATTTCCACCAAAGTATAATAATACAGACTAGAGTCTGATGAACATTCGAATTTAGCTGAGTCGGAGACAAATTTGACTCAGCCGAGACCCTGGTTACAAAATCGTGAAAAGGTAGACATACGACTATCTGGATCAAAGAAGGGTTAACAACAAAAAGACCCTTTGAAGGAAGATGAGCCCTCTCCTAGAAGGCAGGAACTATAACCGAACAAGAATCGGGAACATCGAGGTAGCTCCGAAGGGAAGTCAAGTATGACGCCCACACCTGTCAATTATGGTGCTTAGCAAAAAATTCCAATTCCCGACGCTCTCTCCGACTTGCAAAGGTTATGACGCATAGCATTCGGAAGCGCTCAAAGACGAGTTGGCTTTGGACGACGATATCGAGTAATTCGCGACAAATGGTCGAAGGCGAGAACAAGATGTATGGTCATTGAAACTAGAAGAAGTACTCGAACCACTCGCAGCTCTCTCTTCAGAGCCCTCCGATCGAGATAACGCAGCCGAACCAAGAAACGAATCATCTTCAGCCGTTTTTTGAGAAAGAATTTTTCGTTTGAAGTTTTTCTGGAATTTAATGACCCTACAAAACTACATAATTTTTACTCCTCCTAATCGGAATATCTACGCCGAGTCAAAAGATAATTAAAAAAAAGAAAAAACAAAAGAAAGAAGGAAAGATTGCTCACCAAATAGACGAATACATACACCGAATGACGTCTAAAGAAGAAGATAGCGCAAAAAAAATGATTTAGTCCACATTGAGGTATTTAAAGGGAAGGAAAGCTATAGCTTCCCCAGCAAGCCAGAATTCGAACCGAAAACTTCTGACATGAAGAGATGTGAAACCAACACACACATGACAAATACCAAAGGTCGCGACCTCTCGTCTTAATCGTCACATACGTCATAAATTAAATAATAAAAAGCAAATAAAGATCGTCGCCAGCTGGAAATATCTAAGTCCATGCCTGAACAAATTCCGAGCATTCAAAATTTCAAGGATAGGAATTAAAGCCGAAGGTCGCACACAATAATCTCGATAAATTTCTCATCAAATAATTCTTATATGTTAAAAAAATAGAGGTCAGTGTTATCATCAAATTCTAGCAGGGTAACACCGACCTAATGTTTTCACCGAATGATAAGAATATTCGGAGAAGTCGAAGAGAATGCACATGAACATAAGTTAAGTTCAGAACTCCAAGAATAAAACCCGAATGACCCGGATAAGTTCACGGAATACAAAGACTAGTTATTTCGAATTAAAACTTACAAAAGCAACGTAAGCATAAAAACCGTTTAAAATAATCGAAAGGCGGTTATTTTGATGACATAACTCAGATAACCAACAGCGGTTATCAAGAACGTGGGTCTGATCAACTCATATTCATAAGAAAGAAGACTATAAAAGGAGACGAGGATGAGGAAAAATGGGACATATACATGCACTCAATAACTAGGACATCAGATTACTATCTAGTATATGAATAATCTGATCTAAGTGTTACATTTTTGTCGAGACATTGAGGAATCAACAGTAGCATGGTTATAAAGTTGCAACAAATGTCTTTCGATGAGCTATTTGCACTAGAAGCGGGGTTTTTTGAAGAAATGGAACAAACAAAATTGGTTCAGGTGTGTAAACCTGGTGATTTAAATTTTGCAAAAATTGCATATATGATAAGGCTACGATAATGAATGCTACATGGTCCATGAGGTAATGTAGGACATATTAACTCATATATATAGAGGTCGTTTAGGGCAAGAGTTCTAGGAAAATGTTAGTAGCTATCCATTCATCTTTGATTATTTCTAAGAGATTTGAGTCGACTCTTAAATCATAAAAATAACGCTTTTTGAAACTTTAAAATGAAAGAAAATGGTAAAGATAAAAACTGTTAGAAAGATCGAGAAGGTTTGAACAAACGAGATAGGATAACAGTTAGTGGAGTATGTTTCACAAAAGATGTTTAAAAGAAGTCGTGAAACTATCCAAGAAACTATGTATATATCATTCAGCAATAAACAAATATTTGCATATTCAAATTTTCAGTTATCACTAGTATTTAGATATAGTATAACCCTTGGCTTAGCGGTAATTAATTTTTTTGACATCAGTAAATTCAGTTTTCAAGTGGCATTATTGGATCACATGGTATGGCATAGGCAGTCGTAATTGAGGCAGCCTACCGCTAGACCAAGTTAGTTATCCCATTCAGAATTTATTTTAAAAGCATATATAACTTAAAAAAAGTTTAATAAAGAAATTAGGCTCGAAATTATTGATTTTAAAAGTAGGAAATCTAAATACAAGACTTAATGAATTCCAAATATCAATTTTATCATACTTGAATAATTTTGTATATGGTCATTTTCAACCTGGAACTATTGATAAACCAAACTGGAGTTTGAAAATAGACGGACAATGAAAAATAAAATAAATATATAAATAAAACAAATGATCATTTTATGATAAAGAATTGTCCAAAGTATCATAGTTGGTTTTTCCAAGTTTCATTAAAATTGGTTTTTTCTCCAAATGTAAGTACAAAAATCTAAAATAACTCTAAATTAATTTTTTTTACATTTTATTCCACATTTATTAATCGGTTATTATTAATTTAATTTTTTCAAAAATAACTAAAAAAATCTAAAAATCGTTCCACCTCTATAAATATTAATTTTTTTTAATTTTTTTGGCCGAACATTTGTGTTAGTTTTATTTTTTTTAAAAGAGTATTTAATTTTTTCAAGTAAAAATTATTTAGATTTTGATAAAAAAAATTATGTTTTGTTGGAATAGAGAAACCAATATAAAATAGTAGTAGTTTGAAAAATCAGCATCGGAGGTAATTTCGTCAAGAGAAAGTACGACTTTAATATCTTGATAGGAATGTACCAAAAAGTCGGAATGTCTTTTATATCTTATTTAAACATGTATCAACCTTTTTTTTAAGAAACGTGTATCATAAACCTGGGTGTTCAAATTTCATCCAGAGAAAGTGTGACTCCAATATCTTAATCCAAATGTCTATTTTGTACCACAAAATAATCGGAATGTCTTTTATATCTTACTGAAACCTATATTATAAACATGTGTAGTCAAATTACAAATTTCGTTTCAAATTAAAACCTTTGCTATTTTTTCCCAAGTACTATTTTATGCGCTTTTATACTTTAATTTTGTAGGAAAATTATCGGTTGAAATTTTTCTTTATTTTGATAAGTAAATCTATGTTTATAAAATAATATTCGGTGGTCTTCTTTAAACAAGAAAATGTAAGAGACATTTAGTGGTCAATGAGCATAATCTTATTATTGCTTAATGTACTTTTTTCAGACCTATGTATATTAAAACGTATGACATGTTTATTTTAATATATGCAACTAGTTAATTTTGTTCTTAACTTTGAGATTTTAGACTAAGGTTTATTTTATTGATAAAAAACTCACATAGTTTAACATGTACCAATATGCTCCTACTGAGAAGAGTTAATTTTATCTTTTTTCAATTGATTTAGCTTACTGTCAAGTTATTTTTGATTTTATACATGATTATACTAATTTTATTTCTGTAAGTATTGTAATTTATTGCAAGTTATTCTAATTTTCTATGTAGTTAATTTATATATTGACGATATGATAATGCCAGGTTTGATAGCTTCGTCATCGAACAATTCGGAAGCGGAGAAGGAGATGGGATCTTGGACGCTGCCAGACATTTTTACAGAGGAGTTTAAGACTCCAGAAAAAGAATAATTTCATTTATATACTTAAAATTGTTCAATCATTTTTAACTTTGCAATTTATTTTTCTAAAAGAACTTTTTATAAAAGTTTATTCAATGATCTCTCTCTCTCTCTCTCTCTCTCTCTCTCTCTCTCTCTCTCTCTCTCTCTCTCTCTCTCTCTCTCTCTCTCTCTCTCTTTGTTAGAATTTATTAAATATTGTTCGTATACTGATTACGAAAAAATTATGTTAAATCGGATTGATATTATGATAGCTTACTAGAAAATTACGTGGGTTGAATTCAAATTGTTCATCAATTTTAGAAATTATAAATGTCATTCAGTCCAAATCCTACCAAATTTACTCAAGTCAACATATATTTTACTCGTAATTACTATACGAATACCATACAATAAGTTCTAACAAGAAAATTGTTAAATTTAATGTGACATTTAAAATTTTTTGCAAAAAACAAAGTTTTTGTTTATGAATATAATTTAGTCCAATTTTGGGTCAAAAATATATTTTCATATATAAATGCAAAAATATGTTTACTGGTGATATTATGAGCATTTTTTATATCCAAAATGAAATTTCTCCACCGGAGAATGTCACTGAAAGAGTTGTGGACGAGGTCGGTCACCGAGGCCAGCGAGATCATTGGAAATGAAGACGGCGATGAGCTGCGACGGCGTGGGACGCGGGTAGGAAAATAAATTATGGTTTGACAAATTTTAATTTGGATTTTTGAAAGATTCAATTGTCTGGTGTAAAATACAAAATGTCACTTCCAGAACTGCAGGTTAAATAAAACTTTAATGTATTTTTAACTATCATCTCAGTCCTTTATTAAGTAACCATCAAGCTTATCTGTCACTCTATTCAACTATTCAAATTCTTTCTGTAACCTTGATAAACTAGAATACAATTTATATTTAAAATAAAAATATGGTTGGTTCAATTAATATTGAAAAGATACTCTATAGATTCATAGAATAGATAAATGGGTATCCTAAACAAAAATGTACATTTTTTATATCTGCGTTTTCATGATATTGCTTTAGTTTGAGTTTTTTTTTCTTCTTAATTTAAGTTATATTGACTAAATTTCCTTTTTTCTTAATTTTTAATTATTTTGACTAAATATCTAATATATGAGGTTTATATACATTACATACTACATACTTCTTGCTTTAGTTTGAGCTATTTTCAGTTACACGGAAAGTCAGTTGAAATATTGAACTTGCGAATTTAGCCATAATTTTGACTAAATTTTAAATGTAGCAAAATTGATTATGTGGAGGTTCATATATAAAATCGGCTGATATGTCGCTAACGTCTGACATATAACCAACGTTTAGCGCTGCCAAATAATCAAGAATAGATATACGTTATAGTCATTAAATCGTGTTATTTTATTTCTTGATTTATAAATCAGTTAGTTGCACTGAATCTTGATTTAGATTTTTATTGACTTTCTATGTTAATTTACAAGTTATTTTTCGTTTATTTTACAAGCCGATATCAAAGAGAAAAAAAAATAACGTGGGATAGTTGTATTTGTATTATTAACTATGATATGTTTTTAAATCTAACGACGAATTGTATTTTAAATTTTGAAATTTAAGTATCAAGTATGGACTAAATTTTTTTAGTCAATTAATTGACTTGAAGGTTCCACTATAATCAATTGACCACAATTATAGGAATATTTTTTTTTTTCATTCGCAAATATTTGTGTCGATCACCTTCAACTTCAACCGATATAATTTGAGCTCATTTGAGACCAAGAGACTGTGCCTATCAAGTTACAAAACTTTTTCGATGAAGCATGTTAATGTCTACATACGCATTCATAGATCCTGATTAAACAGTTATTTGCAAGTAACTTTAAAATCATTTGTCGATGAAGATCTCAAATAAAGACAAACTGATCTAGGGAATAAGACAGCGTACATTTACATAGCAATTGACAATGCGTCATTGATATAGTTTGCTCAAAATGAGTTTTATTAGTCGATTTCCATGAATCTCTTTATCTTTGTTATTTTCGAAATTAGATTAAAAATAAAATATATTTTTAATATTTATTTACATGAGAAATCACGCATATACCAAACAAACCATGTCATCGAAAAATCAAATCAACGAGAGAAATTGTTTAATCTATCACCATTTACTAATATTTTTTTCATAATTCACAAAAATATGTTTTTTTTCCTATTTTACTGGTACAAATTATCACTTACCTTTAAAAATGATATTTTATTACATTTCAATAACTAACAAATGTAATCGGTTAATTAAAATAAATAATAATAAATTATTTAACAAAAAAAAGAAACAATACTTATTCTGTTTAATAGTTGATGGAGGTAATTTTTTAATTTTATTTATAATATTCTAGCCGGTTTATTAGATGAGGACTGAATTGTTAAAAAGAATAAGGATATTTAGTCTTTTTATCTCATTTTTACTAGTAAAGTGAGAAAATAATTTTTCTGAGAAAAACATTGATAAAAAATGATAAATTGGACAATTTCTCTATAATTGGTAAAAAAAAAAATTGGGTTATATAGTTTTCTATCTTTGTAAATTAGGTATAGTTAACTGCCGGGCAATATAAATTTGTCAATTGCATCAGGACTAATAAAGCCAATCGAATATACTTTTGAACTGGGTAACTCACGTGCTTACAACTACAGTACAAACATGTTTGCGAGAAAATGTAAAATAAAAAACTTACAAAATACACTAGTTCAGATAGAGTATAGCATCTGTGAAGCATATAGTTCTAGGAAGCGAATCTTGCGGTAACTTAATTAAGCGGTGACATTGTGATTAGCAGCTCTTGGTTTAGCAAGGAGTTTGATGATGGAGAAGAGCGTGACAACGAGCAAAAGAGCGAAGCCGATGAAAGAAGCAGCGAGGGCACCGGAACTGCGGTGGCAATAGTTTTCGAATCTGTCGCAGATTTTGTTCCACCTGGCATGCGAATTCCCATTCTTTCCTACCTCTGCCATGAAAGCCGCCGCGCCGTTCCCCGCCGAGACTAAAGCTAAGACTAACTACATTATGTTGGGTCATAGAAGACTGTTAAACTTTATCCATCACAGTGTATTGCGTTAATTATTGTCAGAAAAGAAAAAACAACAACTTTAAGGCTAATTTCACCACATTATTTATCATGACTTGCCTATTTCAAAATAAAATACATGAATTATGACTTTTAGTTGAATTGTATCTTTACTTATTATTACAAAATTTATTGTTTGTCATGAATTAGATTTTGTTTAAATTTTATAAAGAAAATTTGTTTTAAGGTTTTAATTAGTTTGTATTTATAAGCTTCATTAAATATTGATTAAGAGCTTTTTTAAGGTTTTAACATATGAGGTGCGTATGAAGTATTATAGATGAAAACGAAGTACCTCATAGATATATATTGTAGTTGTTTGAATAGTATTTTCAATCATTTTTTTAATGGTAAGTTGAGAAAATAATAATTTTAATGGAAATGAGAAAAATTAGTGTTGAAAGTAGTATTTTGGCAATTTCTCAATTTTATAATACTTCATAAGCCCCTCATTTGTTATTATTTTCAAAATATTTTGCAATTTTTAATGAAACCCTAAAATAATTGAAATTTTCAATGCAAATCTAAAACATGATTGGAAAATTAAACAAAGCTGTAAACATCAAGATAAAACTCCAAAATGAGCTATTTTACAATAAAAAAACAAGTTTTTCTCATAAAATGGAAAGAAAAAAATCCAAATATTTTCGAAACGCTTCTATAAAGAAGTAGCTCGAGTAATTCTCAACATATTATAATGTTCTATCATGAATCATTTTTTATTTGTATAAAACTTATTACCAGTTATTTGTCCCTGTAATTTTTTTTGAAGGCTTTTATCCCGTTAATTGATCTCAATAAAAAGTTTATCAATTTTATGAAACTAAATCAAATACTTAAAATCAATAGTTCACAGCTACAAATCCGGGCTAAAAAAATCCTTTATATTCTTTAAAATAATTCAGGCACATAAACAGCATCCACGTAATATCTAATGGATTATCTTGTCAAAAAATCTTTAAGACCTGCTAGTTATATAGATGTTAACTTTGTTATAAAAGTGGGTTGAAGATGGCTATAGAATCAACAGATTAAATTACAAGAAAATTGCTCAATCTACCCTTCTTTATTATTATTTTTTTATAATCTACAAAAAATGTTATTTTCTAATTTTAGCAGTATAAATAAGATAAAAAAAATTAAATACCTTTAAGAAAAAAATAAACAATTTAATACGCAGGTAATAAACCAGCTGAAATATTAAAATAAAATAAAAATTTTACCACCACTAGCTAGTTTTCTAAGACACCTTCACTAACTAATAAACAGACTAAATCCTGGTTGTTTTTTTTTAAATTACCCCGTTATATTTGTTAATAGGATTGAAATGTAATAAAAAAATTATTCTAGTGGGTAAGTGGTAATTTGTACTGGTAAATTGGAAAAAATAACTTTTTTACATTATGAAAAAAACATTATTAAATGGTGATAAATTGAGTAATTTTTCTAAATTAAATACATTATATGTAATAAAGTAGTTGAGGGCTAAAATCGCAACAACAAAAAAAAATATACAAAATAATCATTAGAAACTTATTGATTTATAATAGCAAAGTTTTAACTTAGTAAATTAGCGAAATTTACTTCATCAATTTTTTTAACACCAGACTATTTTTTTCACGATTAATATAAATAATTGATCATTTCCAAAAAAGTTAATAATGGAGTCAGAATAACAATTAAACCAAATAATTGCACATCTGGCTACAAACTTAATTATTTTGCATAATTCTAAATCGACAATTTAATTAAATCCCTCATTTAGTATGTATTAATAATTTGTAAGTGTTTAAAATAAAATATATGAAAAACAAGTGTTTTAAAAAATTGGGTCAAGTAGCCGAGTAACTCAAAAGCTCACTTCTTTAAAAGCATAACTCAACTTTTTATATTATTAAGAAAATAGTCAACTTAGTTTAAATTAATTAAATTAGATAAACAGTTTATTAAATTAACTTTGATTGAATTGGTAATGTTATAGCCTTTTAAACATAATGATATTTCAAAATGGTTAACGTTTAACAATTTTTGGTAAATGATCCTGTTAAAATTTAACGTTAATTTTAGGACGAATTTGCCCAAAATTTTTAAAAGTTCTAAAAATGAGAAAAGGCAAAACTGTAAAGTAATTCTGTTAATTATGTATGTCACGTAAACAATAAAGTTATTAACCAAAATTAACCAAAACATTGATTATTTATCCAATTTTTTGTAAGGTAAAAGTTGCTCTAAATCATTAAAAGGAAGTAGACGATTGGCACTTCTGGTAACGTTCGTCATTTTAGTTTATTTTTTTGGATCCTAGCTATTTTTATTAATAGATATCTAAAAATATCCAACAATATAAATCATTTATCAAATACTCTCATGGGTGGTGTGCTACATAATAATATACTATCAAGGATCAACCGTGAGCGAAGAAAGTGCAAGGAAAGGAGAAATAACTACAGAGCGCTCGAAGAAAATCCAATAAGCAGACGCGTATATAAATAAAGGATTAAACATTGATTACTATACCGTATCTAAAATTGGAACCATAAGAAGGAAAAGTCCTTTGTGGTTGAGCTTGTGTCGGAACACGCCAACCGCTATCATCAACAAACTATGGAAACTGGCCACTGTATTGGCTATCACAAAGAACCTATAATTGTAACAATAAGAATACCGATGCCTCATTTTCTATGGAGGTTTACGTTTCACAAATAATGATGTATAGGTGGAGAATTTCATTTTTAGACTCAAAAGTATGAAAAATATACAGATTAGACACATTTTTTTAAAAATATGTAAAAATGGATATTAGCTTCAAAATCGGACCAAAATACACTTAGATTCGGAATTTTCAAAAGTTCATACGATGAGATACGATACTATACGATAAGATACGATAATTTTTTATACGATAGAATATGATGACATACGATACTATACGGTAAGATACGATAACTTTTTATACGATAGAATATGATGACATACGATATTATATGATGTTATATGATGAGATACAGTGAAATACGATACTATGCAAATTTTGAATATAAGGATATTTTGGTTCGATTTTGAGACTAAAATTCATTTTTAAATATTTTTTTAAAAATAAATCTAATATGAATATTTTTCATATTTTACGGTCTAAAAAATAAAATTATATAGAGATCATGAACAACATAAAACTCACACAAACGCTGGAGTGTGCTGAAACTTGGCGGTGAGTTGGACAGTAACTGGATTACTCCCAATAGTGGCAACAACGATGGATTTAGTCTCCTTATTGAGAGCCATTACAATAGTCGCGGCAGCCGTGGCCATAAACGAGGCGAGTCTGAGCACAAAAACTGTCATTCCCACAGGCTTTTCAGCTCGAAGCCGAGCAAAACCCATCCCACGTTTTTCTTTTGTTTCTACGTCCATCTTTTCAGACACCAAAATTGGAGTGGGAATAATGTACAAAACCGAATGATGAGGTTTGCTTGTGTGTTGTTAGGAAGAGTCGTAGAGCTAACTTTTATATATACATATGAAGGTATGTACTATGTAGAGGAAGGTCAATCTATTTGCCAATATCATTTGGTATGTCCAACGAGCTAACATGTGTCTTTGCTCCGATATTTCTTTGGATGGTCTAACTATCCATTGAAGTTTCGCGTTTGGTGGAGCTAATCTCTTTGCATTTGTTTGTCAGCCTAATTTAATATACTAGTTTTAGCAATGTCTTTCAGCACAACTAAAGCAAATTAGTATAAGAGAGATATCATTTTTGTAATTCTCATTCCAAATCCGTATCTAATTTTCTAGATAAAACAAGGAAAGTGTGGGAGGAATCAAAAATATTAATAACACTATTGGAACTAAAAAAGTTTAAAAAAGCCACGTTATACGTTTGGGTTATTTATTTAAAAATGCAAAAAATATGGTTAAATTACAATAAAATTGTTTAAAAGTGCTTTTTAGTCTAATTTTTCTACTTTTTGTGTATATCGTAGTATTTGGTAAATTTTACAGATAATCGTCAATTCTACAACTACCTCAAATTAACCACAAAAAAGGTATATAGTGCGGTATTTTATCAACAAATAAATTCATATGAATCATATTTATTTGCAAAATAACAAGCATATAAAATCAGATTTGTTTGCAAAATACCATATAAATGAATTCATATGAATCATAACTAAAGTTGTATTTTAGTCACTAATCGAAATTAATGTGAGTAAAATAATATGTATAAAAAATTGTTTATGTAAAAGCTAGGGAATTAAGCTTGCCATGTCAGCATCAGGTTGCTATGTTTAATATTTTTTTTAATGAAAAGTTGGTTTTAAATCAATCTTAACCGTTGAAATGATTTAGCTCGTCTAATTTTTTTATATGTATCCCGAATCAATAATATTTGATTTATCATAAAGAAATCATAATTGTGATGAATAAATATTAATGGGTATAATATTTACATTATTAATACTTTATGGTTGTCTTGTGGTATATGGAAACAAAAGTTATAGTTTTTTGGTTAAAGTACATCAAATGGTTCTTGCTAAATAGACAAAAGAATTTAAAATTAAATATAATTTAATTATTTTCCTTCTAGATTTTTTTCGGAGATAATGTATCACATTGAAGTAGGCTTTCATTGATGTCAAAATAATCCAATTTTTTAAATTTTTTAAAACGTTGCGTAATTTATTATTTATAAAAAAAAATGTTACCATGTTTGATCATGTGTCTTTTGTGCGTTCTAAATTAATTGAAGAAAGAAAAGAAATATTTACTTAATTTATTACGAATTGTGCACATTAAGTTAACCAGAATTATAATTTTATTTAAACATATTCGTGTGTGCATACTAATTATTATTTTTTCTGTGATCCGAATCAATTTATATTTAGGGAGTGGAGGTGTTTTAGCAAATCAGTTAATCCTTTCTGTATTGTAATTCTAACTAAACAACACGAATAAATAAAGAACTTCTTATCATTGTATAAAATATTTTAAATTTTGGAGAAGTTTACAAATATTTGTGTGGAAGTTTCCAAAAAAATTGAAATAAGATTATAACAAAATAACAGAAAACCGACTTTGAAGGTACCTACCAACAAAAGGCAGAAACGTGGAAACATAAGAGACAGAGAGAGTACGAGCCTAGAGGTGGAAGTAAGTACATATGTTCTGAAGATTATTTTATATACAGAAAAACATTTATTGTTTTTTTAATGTATTTATCCATACATAAATATTTTCATATGCCTTTGCGTGGTGTATTGGATTTGGAGGTTGGATTGGTATGAGTCTTATTTTGGTCCTTTGGACTCACCGCTTTCACTTCCGCTTAATACTACGTGCGGCATACGTTTATTTCTCTCTCTTCCTTGTTTTTTTTTTTTAGGAACTCGCTCTTCCTTGTTGACCTGTCATTTTTTATTTTCTTTTCACTCTCTAAAATACGATACCAGGGAATGAGGATTTAATTATATTTAATTTATTCTTTTCCGCTACCTCATTTAGATCCACTTCCATGTTTAATAAAGGTCCATCCCAAATTTTAGTTTTTTTGCACTCTTCTAATCAACCAGACATATATTAAATAAATATAATTTGACAAATAAGCAAATTAAATATATTGGATACGCATGTTGAGAATCGGTATAAACAAAATTAGGAGATAAAAAGGTTTTGAATTGTTAATATTCGAAGAAGGGGTTCTCTTTTCTTTTGCTCTTGCCCTGAAAGTTCACCATCACGCATTAAGCCCCCTCAATTTTCTTTCTTCAAGGTTATATCCTTTTACTCTGTTTTATTGTTTGTATATTTCATTCGCTTTGTTTTATTTTATTTCATTCTCATTGCCGAGAACAACTCGGCCCTTAATGGGGTTCATTGTTTTTTCTTGAATAAGGTTTGTTTACCGAGTCAATCCCTGTTTTAATTTATTACTAAAGATGAATGAGTTTCCAGTGAGATTTTTGACGTGTGGAAATTTATTAAAGGAAACTTATGACGCATTGGGTTTCTTTCCGATAATGCAAATGCAAGTTTTAATTTGCTTGGCCTTTTCCAATTGAGTCTGGGAATTATTTTGGTTGATTCTTTAAAAGTCAGAAAATAGGCGTTTTAGAATAGGGTATGTGTGAATTGTGTTATTTTAACCCGTAATCTTTCCATCTTTTACAATGGAAAATCAATTTTGAAGTTAATATCGAGACTGCTCTGGTTAGGGTATAGAAAAGAGTTTAATTCCTTTAATTTCTATTTTTCGTCGTTATATTTCTTTGATTTCAATGCCTGAGCATGAGGATTTGGTGTTTTTGTTTCAGCTTTAGGTGAAATAGCTTTTGATGATCTTATACTAATTTAATGAAATTGCTCAGAATGGAAGAAGAATCTCAACCTAACGAGGTCTGATTCTTTGCTTATAACCAAAGCCCTACTATTTAAGTCGTTTATTGATTTTTATTTTTATTTTATTTATCTTTTCATATCTACAATCCTTTGTTTTTCTTTTCTAAATCATGCGCCGCCGCTATTGGCATAACTTGGTACATCATCGAATTCCATTGTTCTACCCTAATTTTTCTGCAATTTACTCTTCTATTCAATAGCTGCATAGAAATTTGTGAAAATTTTATGGATCCCGAGACTGTTCTTCTCCCGTTGCAGGATCCGTTGGCAAAGCGCCAAACAATCGATAGCGACGAGGACAGCAATGGAATCTCTCAGAATCAGAAGGTTCGACGCTTCAAGATGCGAGTTTTAGACATAATCTTTGTGCTATTTATTCAAGTCAAGATCTCGGGTTTTAATAATTCGATGGCGTCAATCAATTATGCAACACATATTTATTGCGATGCTATGCAGGTGTGTGGTAGGTGGAACCCAGACGAAGCGTGTCCTCCGATCGTCGATGATGCGCCGATATTCTATCCAAGCGCTGAGGTATTCTTTTTTTCTTTTTGGGTGTGAAATCTCTTGTGTATGGGCTTGTACTTATTTCTTACTCTTGTGGACCATTGATGGATTGTATATCAGGAGTTTGAGGACACACTAGGCTACATAGCAAAAATAAGGCCAATGGCCGAGCCATACGGGATATGCAGGATCGTCCCTCCGTCTTCGTGGACCCCACCGTGCCCTTTGAAGGAGACCAAGATTTGGGACCGAGCTAGTTTCTCGACACGGGTTCAGCAAGTGGACTTGCTTCAGAACAGAGAACCCATGAGGAAGAAGAACAAAAGCCGGAAGCGGAAACGGAGGAGTTCGAGGATGGGAAAGGCTCGGAGGAGGATAGAGTGCGAATCCGAAGCTACAAACACCTCCGAGTCTGACGAGACTTTTGGGTTTCAGACGGGGTCCGACTTCACTCTAGCCGAGTTTCAGAGATACGCCGATAATTTCAAGGAGCTTTATTTCGGAACGAAGGACGCAAATGAGGTTGCAAACTCGAAAGGGCACGGAGAGAGCAAGAGATGGGAACCCTCTTTGCGTGATATCGAAGGAGAGTATTGGAGGATTATTGAGCAACCGACAGATGAAGTTGAGGTATCGTGTCGAGGCTACATTGTGTTTATAGTTTTTTGTGAATACTGATACTACTGCGCTTTGTTTGCAGGTTTTATATGGAGCCGATTTGGAAACAGGAGTGTTTGAAAGTGGGTTTCCTAAAGCATCAGCCGAAGAAGTCGGTTGCGATTCGGATAAGTACGTTAAGTCGGGATGGAATCTGAATAACTTTCCACGCCTGCCCGGGTCTGTTCTTTGCTTTGAAGAAAGCGATATATCAGGCGTAGTTGTTCCATGGTTATACATCGGGATGTGTTTTTCATCATTTTGCTGGGTAAGTCTATTTCACTTTCCGTTTCCTTTGGATTTATTTATTTTATTTAAAAATCTTAAGCATTTAGCTAATAAGCTCTTAGCCATAAGTGGGCATTATACAATTCGTAAAACTTGTTGGAAAAATAATTAATGAAATCATGAAGTAGTGTACTTTTTGTACTGTGTTTCTACTCGCTTTCTTGTGTATGAAGTAGCAGCCATTATGAGTATGTCAACTCTTTTGGGACAAGGTTGTTAGATGATACACGCCTTTATTTTACTCAAATGGGTAACGTCAACGCCTTTTACTAGAAACTTGTAGCAGGTTCAAACTTAAAACTGTTTGGTTGCATGATATTACCGTTATACATTCTGGTGGAGTTTAGGGAGATGTGGTAGTCCTTTTTGAGTAAAAAGCTGAAATGAAAGTCTTAGATGGGGACGTTCTTGACTTCTCTATGGGTTCTATAGATACTTTAATTTCGTTCATAGTTTTGAATTGGAAATGTGTAGTTTGAGTTTTTTACAAGCTGATAGGATATCTAATAACCTTGGTCACTAGCAACCTTTGTTCCTATCTGAGCTGCATTGTTTCTTTTGAGTTTAAGATATCCTGTTTAAAAAAGTACTTTACTTCCATTCCATCAAACAAAATGGATAAGCGAGTGTTGCTGTTGTTGTTTCAAATACTTGTGTATCTATAGGTATTGTTTGGTTGCACCATAATTTAACCCGGAACTGTCTCTTGTTGACACTGTTAATTTCATCGTGGTGTTTTGAACAGCATGTTGAGGATCACCACTTGTATTCCTTGAATTTCATGCACTTTGGCGAGCCAAAAGTCTGGTATGGAGTGCCCGGTAGTCAAGCATCTGCTTTGGAAGATGCAATGAGAAAGCACTTGCCCGATTTGTTTGAGGAACAACCGCATTTACTGAATGAATTGGTAAGCATCTTATCACTTTTGAATAAAAGTGTTTCTTTTCTTCATCTCTATATGCATGAAAGTAGTAATTTATGTACTTGATTAAATGTATGGCAGGTCACTCAGCTTTCCCCTTCAGTTCTGAAATCGGAGGGTGTACCTATATACCGAGCAACCCAGCATTCGGGAGAATTTGTTCTTACTTTTCCAAGGGCTTACCACTGTGGGTTCAACAGCGGGTTTAACTGTGCTGAGGCGGTAAATGTGGCACCTGTTGATTGGTTGGCTAACGGACAGAACGCTGTTGAGCTTTACAGCAAGCAACGCCGAAAGACATCGATTTCCCATGACAAGTTGCTCCTTGGGTCAGCACAGGCTGCGATCCGGGCCCTCTACGAGATTCAGGTTCTTGGGATTAGAACTCGAACGAATCTTATGTGGGAACGAGCTTGTGGGAAGGATGGGATTCTAACCAGGGCAATTCAGGTAGATTTTCACTAATTTTACTTGTAGTAATGAATTTCAAATTTCTTCTTCTTCTTTTCACTCAGACCATCCTCTCTACCTTTCAACAGAAAAGAGTAGGTAAAGAAGAGGAAAGACTAGACCGCCTGCCGATTTGCTTGAAGCTGCAAAAGATGGAAACTGATGATGATCTGAAAGAGGACAGAGAGTGCTTTTCTTGTTTTTATGACCTCTACTTGTCGGCCGCGAGCTGCAAGTGCTCCCCCGATCGATATTCGTGTCTCGAGCACGTGAAACATCTATGTTCGTGTGAAATTGACTGTAAACGTGTTCTCTTCCGCTTCGCAGCTTCTGATTTAAGTACACTAGTCGAAGCATTAGGAGGCGACTTGGAGGCTGTAAAAATATGCGCCTTGGCTCAGAATCCTTCTCTAGTTTCAGTCGGAAAAACAGCTGATTCACTTGATACGGAACAGAACAAGAATCCCGCAAGTAGTTCAAACAGTGGCGATTCTTTGAAGCTTCTCAAATCAGAAGCCAAGCAGGAAAATGGAAGTGCAATCACATCTCATATCACCACGGATCGTCATAGCGATAATAGTGGAGTTCCAGTTTGGGTCAAGACAGAAAAAGAGTGCAGTATTGACTTGAATCTTGATTGCATGTCTGATGAGCTTGAGAGCAGCTTTTCGTATATATCCAAGAACAAGTCTTCAATTAAGGGCGTAGAGAAAAGCCATGCATTTGATGGCAATAAGTTGCTTAGAACCCGCGTAGCCTCATCGTCTTCTCAGGAACAAATACCTTTAGTAGACTTGACAGAAGATGATATCTTCGATCCCCGAGATGTCAGAACTTGTTTATGGAGTATGGGTCATGACATTGAGCTTATCAATATTGGTTGTATTGTTTTTGGAAAGAGGTGGAGTAGCAAGGAAGGCATCTTTCCAAACGGTTTGTAGCTCTGCTGTTTGATGATTGCTTGGAAATATATCCTTGAGCCGGTCCTAAGATTATTTAACTTTTTGTTTTGCAGGATATAGAAGCCGTGTCAAGTTCTATGATGTGCATTGCCCTACTAATGTTTGCAGCTATGTATCTGAAGTTTTTGATGCTGGGCTATTCGGCCCACTGTTCAAGGTCTATCTCATTTAAATCCCGTTTTATAGTTTGTACATATTTATTTGTTTTATTCACAGGCTATGTTTTTTATTCGTTTTTTTATATAAGCTTTTCTTTTTGGAGATGGCGTTGTGTTCGTCTAATGGGTTTGTTATCATGGAACCCAAATGATATAAATTAGGAAAAAAGTGATTGGTATACATACGCTTGATGGCATGAGCCAGTGAAGCCCTCTCTCTCTCTGCTCTCTCTTTCTCTCTACTGCTTTCACATGAAAACAAAATAATATATCTTACCTTTAAAGTTTACAAAATGACCATGTTTTCACCATTGAGTCCTGCAGAATCATATTTTCTTTTATTTTCCTGTAATGTCCTCACTTTTCTTGTTGTGCCATTGCGTGAATCTCAGGTTTATTTGGAAGAAGATCCCAAGGAAGTCTTTTCAAACACCTCAGCGGAGAAGTGCTGGGAAAGGGTGGTGGAAAAACTGAACAAGGAAATAAAGAGACAGAAAAATCTAGGCATAACAGAATTGCCTCCTCTACAGAATATGCAGGCCATCAACGGGCTTCGAATGTTTGGGTTTCAGTCCCCGGCCATTAAGCAGGTACATGCACCTATTTCTATTCAGAGTGAAGAATCAAATATCGTTCTAACGACAACTCTTGATATCAGGCAATAGAGGCCCTCGATCCAGAGCATCGATGCTCGGATTACTGGAACAGAACAACAAGCGATCTGGCTTCGTCTTCAGGAGGAGAGCAGAAGATCAAACTCTTTGGCTTCAACTTGGCGCAGGAACAGAGTCCCGGGGACGATGACGAGGCGAAGATAGTGGTTAGAGGATTGCTGAAGAAAGCGAACCCTGAAGAACTCAAGACACTGCAGCGAGTGTTCCGCGGCAAAGAATCCCGACTGCAAGTAGCTTTTGCCGAGTTGGTTGAGGAAGAGATGGAGAGAGATGTACATAACAAATAGAAAAAGTTTCAGGAGGGAAGTCAGTTAGTTTAGGTCCCTTCTTTCTCAAAAAGGATAGAACTCATTCATTTAGCCATTATGTTAGGTCAATTATTTTTCCTTTTTCTATAGAATACACAGGGTAACAGAGGTTTAGGGTCTTGCGCGGAGATATTTGCAATACCATGCGCTCACAGTTGACAGTCGTGTAGTGTTAGCATAGCTTCTTGACTCTTTGTGATCGAAAATTCGAAATCACCCCAAGTTTTGATTCTTTGTACATGACAAGAATTAGCTCTCTAACCTCTACCGCCTGTCAGAGGTTTCAATTTTGCTGATATTGGTATTAATAATTTCAGGGAATTAGATTTTTATTGAATTAATTTATTTACTTTTTTGTTCACTACATAACTCTCTTGTTTATCAGTATAATTCCTGAAATTAAGGATAGAATGTGATATTGGTACAAACCCGAAAAAAATATAACATATTCAGCGGTGAATTGACAACTAAAATCATAGAAGTGAAAAAAAAAAAACAATGCCTTTTGACGATCAATGTTTTTTGCTCGGTTCATAATTGTCCTGGTTACGGCTACTATTCATCAAATTTGAGGAAACATTGAAATGTGCCTATTGAATCGAACTGTAACACTGTTACATAATCATCTGTGACAAATGACTAGTTATGTTAATTAAGTTGGAAAATCTCATTAAATTTTAAGATAGAATTTGGGCACTAAAATTAAAAGCTATAACAAAAGAGAAATAAACTATCCAATAATAAACTACAAACTGAAGAAAATCAACAACATTCCGGTTAAAAAAAAATTACAATGTCTTTTAGAAATTGAATTATATAATGAAATAAAATTACAATGTCCGTACGAAATTGAATTGTACAAACTTTCTTATGGTAAGATTTAGAATTATAGTAATTTCAGGTGACCCACAAATTTTTTATTTTATGAGAGTGATTCAAATTGATCTAAAATGAATGAGGATCTTTGCTGAAATTGTAATTGGTATATTAATGTCGTCTCGTAATGTATCTGTTATTGCTGTAATCTTGTCGTAAATTAGTTTCCAGATCTATGTAATGAACTACCAAAAACGAACAATACAAGAATCGTAAAATACGAGAAAGACATAACCAATTTTTCCCGTGCTTAGGTCAAGAAAACCTATGTGCACACGTGGTGCTCCGTCGGAGAAGATTATTATATACTAGTTTCGTTCCAGTTACACACTTAAGATCATTACATGTTTATCTCAACATCAAATACATCAAACTTTAAATAAAATCGATTAGATTGAAATATTTTAGTTTTAGACTAATTGAGTTCAGAGGATACATTTCAAGAAAGGCTCGGTGATGTAAGAGATCCTATTTGCGAATCGGAAAAAGGCGATATCAGATTCGTTGTGAAGATTAATAACAGTGACTCGAACTATTTCATTCCGAAGAGTTCCGGGGATTAGGCATTCATGATAAACCTCGTTAACAATTCTGTTGTGTTCTTAGTTTATTAGTTTCTCGTTTATGTTTGGATTGTTTAATTACTTGATCTGCAAGTTATCTGTTGTGAGAATTGGTTTCAGCTTCCAACATCAAGAAAATGAAAAAGAAATTAAAAAACAGAAGTGTAGAAAAGTATATGGATGATTATCATTCTTGAGAGTGAGAGGATGTTATTTACAACTATAAGAATCTGCAGCAGTTGAATTATAGCCATGACCAGGATCTCTAGTGACAAGTCAAGAAGAAAGAAAAAGGAAATACCGATCTTCAAACAGAATCAAAACCCTAAATGTTTCCTCCGATGAATCTTGAAGCCAAGAACAACACAAACGGCCAAGAACACCGGCGGGATTTTGTTGCAGAGGCACGGCGGCGCAGCGCGGGAGACCTCGTTTCGGGGCTTCGAAGTCAGCTGGGATTGGTCTTCCGGCAGGGGCTTGGGAACTGCCGGCGGGGCCGCAACGAGCCCGTCCCCGTAGACGGAGTAGTCGAACACAGACTCGACGCCATGGACGGTGAAGGTGGAAGTGGATAAAACATCGGGCAAGGTGACCCGAGAGCCGTCGATGGTGAAGTTATAGCGCGAGTTGTTGGTGACGAGGAGCATCCTTCCCGGGAGCAGCGTGGGAAGCCGGGCATGGGTGCGGAACTGGAGGAGCTCCTGGAAGGTGAGCCGCTGCGGGATCACGTGGTAGGGGAGCCTGAAAGGGTCGCCGGAGGGGGAGGATGAGTTGTCCTCCGGGATGAAGATGGTGGAGCTGAGAGGGAGGACGGCGCTGGATATCACTCCAGCCCAGCTCCCGAAGTCGCCGGTGCCGATTATCGCGTCGAGTATGTGTGCGATCTCCTCCTCTCTGGAGTCCGGTGAAGCGGCTGCAGGTTGCGGCTGCGGAGGCGGAGAGGTCACAATGGCGGCGGCGGCGGTGACGACGAGGGTGAGGATGAGAAGGAGGTACGGCCGGTGCGGGATCGGCATTTTCTGGGGAACAAGATCAAGATGGGTTTCTTGGGTCAGGGAGTTTGGGTATCGAGTTCAAGATTCAGAGTAGATATGACTTCTTTTTCCGTTTAAGCACTTCGGTGATAAATAAATAGTGCCAGCAACGAATAAACCGAAGGATTCGGGGGTCTTAACGGATGTCCCCGCCATTCATTTCGTGCTTTGTTTTATATTTTATGTAGATATATATTATGCGAAATACTTAAAATTAAAAATCTCATGGCATTATATATTATATACCTAGATACTAACTATATATTATTATATATGTATATTATTTTCTGATTGTTAGTTGAGTTTTATGTCTTAATAATATTGGTCGTTGATTTCTTAAAAAGATTAATATAGGCAAGACCAGCCCAACCATTCTCAGAATCTTAAACGAAAAAAAGTGAGGCCTTCTAAGAAAACCGAAAAACGCGAGCCCGCGTCTTCTGCTTGTCAATTATTTTTATCCAAATACCTAATAAAATAAATTAAAATACAAACAAAAATTGATTAAATAAATATTTAAAAAAAATTTAACTTGATTTGGGCCGTGAGAATTGAATTTTATTTAGTATAAATTTATGTGAGAATTCTACATGATCTTTTCTTATATTGTCTTTGTACAAATAAAATAAACATATAGAAAGTTGCTCTAGAAGTGTATAGCCGGCTATATCACACCATGAAAGAAGAGAAGTTATTTTGAATATATCAACCAAATAAAGAAAGATGAAACAAATTAGGGTATTTGGCTTATTAAAGGTTTGTCGCACCTATGAAAGAAAAGATAGATTTGGTCTTGAAATTGATTTGATAGGGATGAGAAATAAATATTATACACATGAATATGAATATTAGGTAATTACATTTTTGCATTGATTTGATCAAGGCAATTCATTTTTTTTTATAAATACCACACCACATTGTGAATGTGAGTACACAAATTTTTGACAATCTCTCTCTTATTGACCAACTATCTCCCTATGTCTTTTTTTCTCTCTTTTATTTTGGAATTAAGTCCACATAAGACTTAGGATTTGTATTAGCGCTTTAGCTCTAAAATTAGTTTTTGAGTCATTGTTTTCCAGTCCCCACACACTAAATTCAATAAAATTTTTAAAAAAAATAGTGATAGAAACTATCACGGTTGCTCGGATTTAATAAGACATGAAGGAGAGGGAGAGAAGCGCTTCAAGAAAGGTTGATACCGAGTAAGTAATTGTCCTAGTTCTAATTTCAAGATTACATGTTCATACATTTTGTTTAAGTAGTAAAATTGTTTTACATGCTTTTAAAGATTTTTTTGTATTTTGCCGCTTATAAGAAGCGTAAATTATTTTTAATGCTAGACCAATTCCAACAATTTTTATTAGTTTGTGACAGTGGAAATGGTTTCTCCCTAAAAATATTTATCCACAACGGCAAAACTTCTCGTTCATTCTCTCATCTACCTCGTATTATTACGGTGTTGACCTAACAATCCTTTGTCTGAGGATGCCATTCTCTTTACGAAAACTAAACGTGGCCTACCGGACCGAACGGGCCGGTCCGGTCCGGTAGTCCGGTAAGGTCCGGTAAGAATTACCGGACCTGGTCCGGTCCGTTAAGCTAACGGACCGGACCTTTACCGGACCGGACATTCCGGTCCGGTCCGGTAGTAAAAAAAAAAAAAAAAAAAAAGGAAAAAAAGAATTAAACGAAATAGAAAGGGGTTTGTTTGATGGATGTAATTGTTAAAATTTGTTTTTGAAGGAGTTAATTGTTAATACTCTAAATTGAATTAAAAAAAATATAAACTCCGGGAAATATTTTAAATGGCCTCCTTAAAAACCTCATCGACCCCCGGAAAGGTGCGACGATGAGGAAAAAGAGTACCTTTATTGTAATAAATTTGTAAAATGTTTCCCGAACAAGGGTCGGGAATCCCTTTAGTGTATTACTAATCGTTCATGTGAAGTGTACTAAAATCAAAATCAAAATCGTCTAAAATGTCGAAGCACTGGAACGTTTCTTGAGCTCGATTCTTGTGGAGAAGCCAATCTTTTCCACAAGTTAGTGCCTCAACCATCTCTGGTTTGAGACTACATCTTCGATCGTCTATAATACGTCCCGCACTGCTGAACGCCGCCTCGGAAGAAACTGTAGAGACTGGGATCGTCAATATATCTTGAGCCATTGTGGACAAGATAGGAAACCGTCTACAGTTTTGCCGCCACCAGTGTAGCAAGTCCAGGCGCTCGTCATCATTCCTCACCCAGTCGTTGCAGTCGTACTCTATGATCTCGGGATGAGTACGAGGGTGGTCTTGACTTCCTCGTGGGGTGCTGCCTCCGGCTTCTTGTTGAGGAGAAGGACTATACGCGGGAGCGTTGGTGAAGACGTTCGCGTACTGGTGCCTCCTTGCATATTGCGACTGTTGACTTTGGGTAGTTCGGTACTGCGGAAGAAGTTTCGCCTCGTACACCCTGAAAAGAGAATAAAAAGCATCTACGATCCTTGGTAGATCAAGTGAGACGTAATCTTGCGTACCGGAAAACCGTAATCTCAAAAATTTGAAAAACTTTTTAAGTCCACCAATTTTAGTTCGAACATCTAGAATGGCTCCAAAACCAAAGAGTAATGGAACCTTCCCAGCGCCCCAATACTTAAGAAATTTTGTTTCCATGTCTTGAATACAAGTGCTAAAAATGGGATCTTCCCGGTATTTTTCAAAATGTGTAGCTAAAGCAGTCATAGTATGAATTCCTAATTGAGAAGTCGGTGAATAACAAGCAGAAAGGTAACAAGTTTCTTTATAAAAAATATCAAGAAAAGACACAAATGATTCAGCCATGCTAATATCAGAAGGGGTTAAAGAACCTTCCCCGAGTTCGTTGTTTATAAAAGCTACAGCTACGTCTACATAACGGGGTGATAAAAAGTTGTTCAACATTATGTGTGTCGCACAACGTTGATGTAAAAGTGTTTCATCGTCTAAACGTGTTTTTAGTTCCCTAATCATTGCGGTGTTACTAGTTGCGTTATCTAAAGTTATAGAAATTATTCTATTCTTTAAACCCCATTCTTCTATAACACTCATCATTATATCTAAAATGTTTTGGCTAGTGTGATTTCCTTCTATCCTAGGAAATGCAATAATACGTTTGTTTAAATTCCAATCATCGTCTATGTTATGCACTACTACGGACATGTAATCAGTTTTAGCTTGACCGGACCAAATATCGGAAGTTAACGCTACGCTAAATTTTCCAGAAGCAATTACATTTTTTAGTTGTTCCTTTTCTTTTAAAAACCATTTCAAAATATCTGAACGTAGAGCCTTCCTAGACATTATTTGAACACCGGGAATTAAATAACTTAAAAAGCGAACAAAACCTTTTGATTCGATATGACTAAATGATTGGTCGGTGGAAACAAAATATTCTACTAAACTAGTTCTAAAAGCTTCGGGATCTACGTGACTTACAATGTTTGAAGAACCGGCGGTTTGACTTCCCGGGCAACTCTTTTGGTGCTTCTGTAGTAGAGACGTCCCGCACCGTTGGTTGTGAGCGCTAATGAGCTTCCCGCAAGCGTTGCATTGTCCGTGTCGTTCGCCGTTGTAGTTCACCTCCGTGAAAAAGTTCCACATCGCCGAACGGTGCTTCCTTTTGTGTAGTCGTGGTTCGGCGAGGGGAACATCGTGTTGTTGTGGTTGTTGTTGACGGTCGTCTTGTTGTTGTTGGTGTTGGCGGGCTCGTTGTTGTTGTCGTTGTTGCGTCGCTTCCCGTTGTTCACGTTGGCGGGGTCGAGGGATGGTATTTCGGACCTCCTCCGCTTCCTCCACTTCCTCGTCCGGCTCTTCGGTTTCGTCGCCGCCTTCTTCTTCTTGTTGTTCGAAGCGTTGAGAAAACTCTTGGTACACTTGGTAGGCGTCGGGTTGTGGAAGTTGTGCTTGATAAGCCTCTTCGGGATTCATTTCGGGTTGAAAGGGTGGTTGAGTGTTTGGAATTTGGGTACCAAGAAAATCTCTAACATTTGGGGGAACGTAATTTGGGTCGAATGGGTAAACCGTATCTTCATTTTCTTGGGAGTAATTCAACCAATTTCTTTCAAATTGGTGAACTTGTGGTTCTTGTGAACTTCTTCCCCGACGACCTCGGCCTCGGTTTTGGGATGAAGAAGCCATAAAATTGATTTTTAAAATGAAGGAGAAGTTTGAATTTAAAAACCGTAAAGAAGAAATAGAATAAAAGCGAAGTTGTAAATAAAACCTTGAAAAATAAAACCGACCTTGAAAAATAAAACCGTGTTTGAGAACTACAAACCGAGTTTGAGAAATAAAAATCGAGGTTGAAAACTAAAAACCGAGCTTGAAAAGTAAAAACCGACCTTGAAAACTAGAAACCGAGCTTGAAAAGTAGAAACCGAGCTTGAAAACTAGAAACCGAGCTTGAAAACTAAAAACCGAGCTTGAGAGAAGTTGAGAGATTGAGAGAAGTTGAGAGAATTGGTGTGAAAAATGTTAATGGGGAGGGTGGTTTATATAGAATTCGGAATTGGGGGTTAAAAAAAATTAAAAAATAGGGAAAATAGTGAAAATAGCCGTTGGGGAGGGGGGGTAACGGTAATAAACGGTAACTTTTTTTGGGCCGTTGGATTTTACATCCAACGGCCCAGATTTAAAAAAAAAAAAAAAAAAAAAAAAAAAAAAAAAAAGGGCTTAACGGACCATACCGGACGGACCGGTCCGGTATGGTTTGGTAACGGACCGGACCGGACCGGTCCGTTACCCTTACCGGACCTGGGAGGTCCGGTTACTGGCTTACCGGACCGGACCGGACCGGACCGTCCGGTACCGGTAAGCCAGGTTTAACGAAAACAAGCAAAGTGAACATTACTTTTCTTTCAAAACAAATCATTCTTTAAATTCACAAAAAACGCTCTATCTTCACTTTTTAACAAATAAGCCCAAACTCTTCCAAAAACTTCATCAACAATATTATTAAAAAAAATGTATGTTCCCACCATGTGACTCATGTGCATCAGGAACCAAACTTCAACATGTGCATAATCAAGGGTTCACGAGAAACAATGAGTTCGTTTTAGAAGTTATGATTGTGTTGTTTTTTCCCACACATGGCTCAATGAATGGGTAAATAAGAGATATAATATTTACCTATAATATCTTGTTTTGTCACGGCAGTCAACCCTTTTTTTACTATCTTGTTTTCTCACGGCAGTCAACCCTTTTTTTACTCACCATTTTAAAACAAGATTGTATGTACAACTATTTAAGATATATAGGCAAGACACTTTCGTGTTAGCCAAAACTAGCTTACCAATTTTGACACATTCACGTTACCATCTTCTACGCTATTAGTACACCCTCATCCAAGTCTTAAGAATATTACACACTTGAAAAATAATAAAATGAATAATTACAAAATTATAAGAAATTAATTTTATTAGCATCATATAACTAGTTGATCAATGTCTAAATAACTAGAATCGATAACATTTATCTTTCATAATATTTTTATTAAACTGAATCGCATGCTGAACATCCGAGTCCGGATAGTGAAGTAAAATTTGGTCGGTAACTGATATGCGCCTGTAAATTCAATTTACGTTATAAAATTCAACTCAATTTACGGTATAAATTCAATTTACGTTGTAAAACGCAACTCAATTTACGGTATAAAATCAATTTATGCTGTAAAACTCAACTCAATTTACGTTGGAATAAATCCATTACAGTGTAAATTGCATATCAATTAACGAGCGTAAATACTGGACGATGTAAATGGATAATTTGAAAAAAAAATTATGAACAACCAGATCTGTTTGAAACGAACTAAAATTCAGTAATATGAAATGTGTTCCATAAATAAATGAATATGAAACTGTAAATAATAGGCTTAAAATATGAGAGATGAATGTCAGTTTTATTTGATAAAAACAATAATAAAATCTCGATTTAAAATTCAAATCTCAGAATAATACACGCCAAAAAAAATTCACAAAATAACCGAATCTAGATTCATACGGCCGTAAAAGCAATGATTTTAATTAATTGTGATGTCAAAAATTCGGTCAAGTAACTGTCATAAATTATAGGATCTAAAATTGCTTAATTAATGAAATCGACATCAATTGAAAACATTAGAGGAAACAATTTAAAATTAGAAAAAAAATTTAAAACAAAAATTCAAATCAAATTTAACTGAAAATAGTAGGGGCAATATAGTAACTAAAAATTGTTAATGAACGTGCCACGTAGGCATTTTAGACATTTACGAAAGTTTAATCAAACGTTGGTCAAATCCAAAATAAATTTGTAAGGTAGGGCTATTTCGTCAAATGCATTTTAGAAAAGTGGACCTAAAGCAACTGCTTTAGTTTCTTTACTGTTGAGCCGGGTCTGTTTTGGAGTTAGAAGTTAGAAAAAATTGGCTCTACAGCCTTATTAAACGTTTATGTTTTGGATATACTTAAGTTTGGTTAATGAATTGAAAATAGCCAGACATATTCATTTACATCACATGAACATACCAATTTGCACTTTTGTCGAATTTATTTTGGAAAAATAATTTTTAAAAATTGAATTCGAATTTCGAATCACCATAATTAGTGGGTTGACCAAATTTTGATTCCCGAAATATTGTACCCAAATAAGTATAAATATTCTAATTAGTTAGTTACCTATATTAAAAGAAAAATTATCTATTTTTTCATATTAATTACCTAAAATTATTTACTAACTCATTTTGGCCGGCCAAAACTTAATATCAACCATCATAATTTCTGTTTTGATCGAAAAAAACAATTCGAAAGCAATGAGATTGTTTGAAGAAGATGATTTTTCGTTGCAAGATTCTGGTATGGCTTCTGTTAACAGTTTATTTTCGTTATATTTAAACTGTATTTCTTTTTTCTATTTACACGATTAATCTTACTTTTTTTTTCAGTCCATCTTTTTGAATGCCTCGAATCTCGGCTGATTTATTATTCTTTATTTTTTATTTAGTGATGGGCGGGAGGTTTGATTTGTGACGTTAATGGCATTGATTTCGGTTTTTCTTATATTTTTTATTTTTTAATTAATTGTAACTGGCGGGAAGTTATTATGAGTGTACATTTGTCTTTAAAGTTCTATAAACAAATTTAGCCGGATATTTTCAACTTATTAACCAAACGTTTCGTTTGAGTATATTCAAAACAGTTATAGTTTACATGAGTATCCATCAAAATGACCCAGAAGTTATGATCTCAATCTTCATTCCAAACAAATAACTCGTCTTAAAAAACAGTGTACAACAATGGAAAAGAGACTTCGAGATTCAAGTTTTAATCTGATAAGTTGAGCAAGAAAAAATCTCCCATACTTGTAACGATATTCAACTTTATCTTTTAAAATTCTTCTACTGCAGTTCCGTCATGTTCCACTTTTGTCTCGGACTGACCAAGAGATTTATGCACAAAGTCATTGTGAATATTCTAATTTGATAACGAAAATAATAAGATTTATTAACTAAACAAATTACCTCCGGTAGTCTAATAACCTGAAATATATTATTTGATTCGAAAATGTAGCCAACTTGCACATGTACACATGTTTGATTTGATCAAGTATATCAGTAATACATATAAGAAAGAATAAATTAATAAACTAGGACGACATAAAATCTATGATTGTTTGAAAAGAAATATAAAATAAACTTATTAGGATCAGGTACGTAATTCCTATACAAATATGTGTAATATATTTGACATTTTCTCGTAATTTCTTTGAATCAATTAATTTGTTGACCAAAAGAAGAAAGGCTATTGGGCATTTTCTTGTGTAGGTTATCTTCGGAAAAATTCTTCTACAGTTGATAATTAAGTTCGTAACATGGTCTACACATTGGTATTAAACAACTATGAGATTTTTTCTTAAAATATTTACGTGCACATCAAGGACTAAGTCAATGCCAGTTATAACAAATAAGTTAGGTCTGATGAACTTGAAAGTAAAAAAATAACCAAGAATTAGACATCATGAGAAACCTACCCCCACAAAGAGAAATAGATATACAAGCTAACGCATAGAGGACGAAGCTCCTCATATTACAATAAATAGTCAACTCTATATAACTTGTCGATTTTGTATTCCTCTAGCCATTCGCCAAATAAATCTCAAGACGAATTCATTAAGTCCCAGTATGGTACAAAAAGCAGATACACCATCATCATCATCGGATCACGATGACCAGAAAAAGGAGGTCGTTTTCATCTCCACTCCAGCCATGGGAATGCTTCCTCCAACGGTTGAATTTGCCCGCCGTCTCGTCCATCGCAGCCGCGGATTCCTCTCCGCCACTATTCTCCTCATCCAAGTCCCGTGCTGGCCTGCCATCAACTCGTACACCCAATCTCTGCTTGCCACGTCATCCCCCACCCTCCGTTTCCGCCTCCTCCCGCTTCTAGACCCTCCTGCGCCGGATCGCTACCACAGCTACGTGGCCCACGTCTCGTCCCTGGTCGACGCCCACAAGCCCCACGTGAAGTCGGCCGTGTCCGAGCTGATGAGTGGCCGGCCCAGCCGAGTGGTTGGGATGTTCGTGGACATGTTCTGCTCCGCTTTGGCTGACGTGGCAGACGAGCTCGGCCTCAGCTCTTACCTCTTTTTCGCTTCCCCGGCCGGATTCCTCTCCTTTGTCCTCGAGGCTCCGTCTCTCGACCCAGTTCTCGCGGACGAGTCCATCTCCGAGCTGAGCCTCAGAGGATTCGCGAACCCCGTGCCGAAGAGGGTTTTGCCCACCTCGGTTCTCGATCGCGGGGACGGGTATTTCAGGCACTTAGAGCACGGGAAGAGGTATGCCCTCACAAAGGGCATTGTCATAAATACGGTTCAAGAACTGGAGCCTTTCGTCCTGGACTCTCTCTCCGTGGCCTCGCTGCCCAAGATCTATCATATCGGGCCTATTCTGAGCCTCGAAGCTCCCGGGGAAGGGGATAGGAGGATGATAATAAGTTGGCTGGACAGGCAGCCCGAGTCGTCAGTGGTGTTCTTGTGCTTCGGGAGCATGGGGAGCCTAAGCGGGGCTCAGGCGAGGGAGATAGCAGGCGGGCTGAAGCGGGCCGGGTTTCGTTTCCTGTGGTCGTGTCGGGCGCGGCCCAAGGCCCAGAAGGGCGTCCCAGGAGAATTCGTGAGCTTCGATGAGGTGCTGCCGAACGGGTTCTTGGAGGAGACCCGCGGGACCGGGATAGTGTGTGGTTGGGTCCCACAAGTAGCCATCCTGGCCCACCCGGCGATCGGGGGCTTCGTGTCGCACTGCGGTTGGAACTCAGTTTTGGAGAGCTTGTGGCACGGCGTGCCAATCGCCACCTGGCCTATCTACGCAGAGCAGCAGATGAACGCGTTCGAGTTGGTGAGGGAGCTGGGTTTGGCTGTGGAGATTACCACGGATTATCGAGAGGGAAGCGATTTGGTGAGAGCCGAGGAAGTCGAGCTCGGAATGAAGAGGTTGATGGAAGGCGATAAAGAAGTAAGGGCAAAAGTGGAAGACATGAGACAGAAAATTAGAGCGGCTTCCCTGGAAAGCGGCTCTTCATACCAGTCCTTGTGCACCTTGGTTGACCAGTTGCTAGCAGATTCAGTACCAATATCTTTGTAAATGAAAGAAAAATTCAGTCAATGCCTGTGCAAGACTTTAAGAGCAATAAACAAAGAATAGGTGGCAGTAGTAAAGCTTTCCGATAGTAAGAACTTAGATATGAACATCAATTAAAACACATGGTTTGTGAAATAATAACCAACCAAAAAAAATCCAAATGATTCGTCAATCAGCTAACACGACTGTTTTGTACAAGAGATTTTTCACAAGACAGATTTTTCACAAGACAGATTTTTAGACGCGATCCATGTACGTAGCAGAAACAGTAAAACACAGCATCAGGGTCAAGTGAGGTCATCTTCATCCAGTTCTCCATCATCGCTGGGAGCATCGGTCTTGAGTGAACTCAGGTCACCTGTTGGTAATTTCCTTGTGAGCTTGATGATCTGCGACCAAATCATTTAGGTGGAGATAAGTGTGAATGTGAAATCTCTGAAGAAAGGATTTCTAGCACAGGGCCTTGAAATAAAACAATAAATTGGACGCGGAGACATAAAATTAACTGAAAAACAAGATTTAATGTAACTTACCGTGCTATCGAGATGGGATATCGCACTTGAACGCCCTATGCGCTCGATTTCTTCAGTGTCTCCTTCACGGTAAGCAGAGAGCAGCTTGGTAGCACATCGATACTGGTCGCTGTTCAAAAAAGCGTCAATCCTGCAGAGAGAAAAAGGACATAGTTAGGCCACGACTTGTCAAGTTTGATCTAAATTTCAGCTTTGCAGTGGTGCAAGCAGTCTCTCGCAGTATACTTTAATCTGTAATTATAGCATTCGAGATAAACGTGTTTAAAGATTATCTGTTCGTTCATTATTGCTACAATTCAATACAATGGCGTTCAGAGGCCTGGATCTCTCCCAAATGAACTAGTTCCGTAAAAGTTCAGATTACTTATTTCCAGCCCCTGCAGCCACCTCAGCATCTTAAAAACAGCAGTATGACAGAAAGACTAGAGCGAGAAAATTGTACTCACTGCGAACAATCATTGTAGCACTTCTCTGCTTCTTTAAAATTGTGAGCATAAAGATGAATAATGATTGCACTTAGATAAGCCTGTTCGGACAACGGTAGTGATGTGTTAGAAGTGCTAAAAAAATGGAAATATACGCTGTAAGAGGCCAATAATAAAATAAGAAACTAAAGACAAAGCTACTTTTACTCATCTTTAAGCCATAAATAAGAAAATGATGAAATTGCATCATCATCATGAGAAAAAAGAGCTTACATCAATCAAATGAGGAACACTAAAGGTGAAACTACGAAAACATCTTAAGCAAGGGTCTGATATAGTTTAGATTCATTAAAAATAATAAATAAAAATAGAGGTTGCGTCTGATGCTAACTTTTCCCTGAGCTGCTCTAAAAGAGAAACTTAGTCACAATATCTACCAAAAACAGAAAATAACAAACACTGGAAAAAAGCAAACGTTATATTCTTTAAAAAAAGGAAATTGCACCTTAAACTGACTATTTGTAGCATTGCACTTATCAGCAGCTAAACCAAGTCTTAACAGGGAAGTTGCAGCATCAGAATACCTGTCAAATGAAGGTAAGAAAGTGTACAACTCATATTTGAGCTCTTAGCGTTCTTAGCACATGGAATCTACAGCCAAACAAAAGATTAGATTCCGGTACAACCAACACAAAGCACAAAACTGGCTTGCTTGTGACTTTTAGAGTTGATCCATTTAAGTGAATAGCTCTGTTATTTGTTTTACTACTGCTGCTTTCTGAAAAGAAACTGCATGCTCAATCTGAATCCCACAATGTTTTTTTCCTAACAATAAGTAGAACTTAATTCACAAACCCCTCCCACACGAGATCCCAATCCTAGGTCGTAACACTTTCCTCCATGTTTGCCCTCAAAAACATGGGACATGCAAGCAAGCACTAGTCTATCAAGGTCTACTATATGTCTTCTAGCAATTTAACATAGACCAAATACTTCCATATATCACCATTGAAACTCTAGAACCCATGAAACTTAAAATATGTCACAAAAACTCAAGCAAATGACCATATCAGTGTTTCTATTTTTTAGCAGTAACACATGTTGAATAACTTACCTCTCAACTTTTATGAACACGCTTGTGGCAGCACGATATAAATCAAACGCCATTTGCTCTTTACCATCTTCTTCAAGAATAGAACATGCATCAGCATATAGTTGGATAGCCGCGTCAGGATCAGCCTCTTCCAAAGCACTATTATAAGAGGAAAAATACAAAAAAATAAGATCAAAATAAAATAAAAAAGTATAATATTTTTTGTCACAAGAAAATATAGCAATACATTTAAAAAAGGGATTCCAGACTTACGTAATTCATATGCAAAAGACTAACTACTAAAATTTTTACTACATTTTTTCACAATGTACTATCAGTGCACCTATCCTACCTTCATTGCTTATGGTAATGATACTGCTATCTAAAGATTAACGATTCTCAGCAATTATTTTAGGAAAGACTTGTTTGTTTTGCCTATCCTATACAGTAACGAAATATCGAAAATCAGCGGTATGCGTTGTTTAATATTTTGGAGATAACTTTCTCACCGGGCCCCTCTTCCAAGAGCGTCAGAAGCAGGCTGAGATCTCCCACACTCGAGATATAGCTCCGACGCCCTCTTATAAAAATCGGAAACCTCATTCCACTTTCCGAGCTCCTTCGCAAGAGCAGCAGCGGACTCCATGTGTTTCGCAGCATCCCACGGTCTTATCCGGTCATACAAGATATGCTTTGTAAGCAAGATAAAAATATTGAATGAACTACGAAATTCAAAGTAGAAAAAGGTTTACGATGCGATCATCTCTTGTCCTTTAGAAGCCTTTTCAAATGCCTCCTTGGCTTTCTCATTTTCCTTGGAAATTCTATACAAATTAGCTGCAGAAACCAAGCGTTTTAATATAGCAGGAAAATGAAAACTGCATCAAAGTTAATGATTTCACTGACACGCCCACGTACCAGCTTCTTCATATAGACCAGTAGCACTTTTCCAGTCAGCACTCCATCTCGTGAGACTCAGTTTCGTTCTACCAAATAAAATGTATCATTAAAACAAGACATATCCATGACAATTAAATATACTGTACAAATTTCCAGACACCAATCAGATTAACATTGTTAGCCATCTACAACAACAAAAAGTTATACATGTTACCAGGTTTTTTTTAATAAAAAGGAAAAAAGACGATATCTAATTTCATTTAAAATTTTCGGTGATTCGGATAAATTTCTATCAATATCGATGAGAAATCGATACTTGAGTTCATAGTTATGTGTTAGTAACAAGACTGCGATTTATGATCAAATCAACTCCTCTGTTGTTAAAGCGCAACTACGACTTAATACTTAGCCGTGTTGAGAGTTGCTCTAGCTTGGCATAATATACAATATACACTAATTCAAAATTCCAATGATCGGTATCCACTAATTTCAGATCTTCCAGACCGCGTGGGAATGCAAATCCCCAAACATACCGTTCGATCAAATCATAATTCAAAGGAAGAAAACAAAAACAAAATATGAAGGAACTGGGGTGATCAGAACGAATTGACAACGGAAGATGAGAGAGGAAGGGACTAACAGTTTATCGGCCTTCGCAACCAATTTGTTGGGATCGGTAGACGAACCCCCCATGGCACTCCTTCTAGTATTGCCTTACGCTGAACAGAAGCCCGAACATATGAAGTCCGCGCAAGTCCAAATCCAAACATATATAGGTCATACAAAATACCAATCTAAAACTAATCTATTAGATATCAAGTTTTAATTAGAAATAGTATTCTTATAAAAATGAGAAATTACTATAAAAACGAAGACTTAAAAGTAGTATGAAGTACAAATAAAAGAAATTGACACTGTCATTAAAAGAATTTGATACAAATACTAATAGTTTCATGTTAATTAATTAAAATTTAAAATTTGATGTATCATCAAATTAAGAGATCTAATTAGTTTTTATAAAAGAAATCATTTCGTGCTCAATTTTTAATTTCCTGATCGACTTCTTACAAAAAATTTAGAATTCACAAAATATATAATTTCTTTTATGAACTATAATAAAAGTTTAAATTGCATGATCAAGGTGTCAGAAATGTGAAGGGTATTATAATTATGGTACCACTTGTTTAATAATAAAATTATCAAATTTATGTTTTAATTTTTTTTCATATAAATAACAATAGGTTGACCTGCTAACACAATGAAGAATAATTTGGTATTGTTCGAAAAATTTGTTTCGAAATTAAGACGATATGGTGTTACATTTAATCAAGACAATCTAGAGTGATTTACGATGCACGAAATCATCGAACGGCGTCGTGACTGAGAGATCGGGTTAGGTCTTTTGATCCGGACGCTCTCATTAAATAGTGCTAAAAATTGTTACGAGAGATTGTCAAGTTCATCATCCCGCGGTCATCAACGAAAGTCGCCAATAATAATGAAGATGCAATTGTTGAAAATTAGTTAACGATTAACGTAATAAATTGTGTGACATATCTAAATATGTCGGAAACACACAATTGAACCTAATATGTTAAAACACATTTTAATCATGTTCAATTTAACCAAGGTATAAAAAATTACCAGCATGTCTATAAATCTATTCTAAGCATGTTGTCAACAAATTGAATGATCGATCTAGCAACCTATAAACAATTTACATATTTGCAAAACCAATTCTTAGAAGAGACTTACACATGAGATTATAAACAATCTCGTGTGTGACTCGCTATCATCGTAATGCCTCACCGGATTGAATGAAATGGCCGGTCAGAATTTGGCTGTGGACAATGGGTCGGAGGAGTCCGTGGACAACCGAAAAGATGAATGCTGGTTTTGTACCTTAAAATTCATGGTTAAAGATATCATAAAATTGGTTTATGTATAATTAATCACGAGCATTCATCTTTAAAGTTGTATAATTGATCTGATGGAGCTCTATTGAGTCGAGGAGCTTACTGAACAAGTTCGGATTCAACCCCAAATTGTAAAGAAGGTCAAACTCCAATTAAAGATCTAATATCCCGCTAGTTTTATTACTTTCAAAAATTGGATTAAATATTATGAACATCATTATGTGTTATAATAATAAGCCAAGTTTTTCTAAGTAATAGTTATTTATAACTATTTTAGAATTTATGAATCTTATCGTTCTTTATGATTTATTTCATTATTTTTGAACACTTGGTTGTGTCAATAAATATTTTATTTCTTATTATTGAATGCTTTATGATATTGTGATATTCATGAATGCATGATAATTTGTAAAGCATGGATATTATAGGATATGAAAGACTTAGTGTTCTATTCATACTCTAATATGTGAGCGTTATAAATCTTATAAGTTAAATCTCTGTTAGAAATATACATGCACAATTATGGTTTATCTCTCATATAAAATGTATGCTTTGAGAACTATGTTGAGCTCTGTGAGTGTCTAATAACCGTTATCTTACTTCGACAATGACTTGTACGAATAAAAAGGTAATGAGGAAAATGTAAAAAAGTAGTGTTGATAATGATTAATTAGTGGAAACATCTTTTGATCCTAGCCATTTATACTTCATTTAGTAGGAGCATCCTTAAATAACACCTAGCTAGTCTAATACATATATTGAGTGGGAATATCCTTAATTGGAATCTAGCCGCTCTAGTTCATTGATTAAGTGGGAGCATCCTTACCTAGCCACAAATTATCAAATTATTGAGTAGGAGCATTCTTAAATAAAACCTAGTTACTCTGGTAATTGGAATTTAGCCAGTCTAGTTCATTGATTAAGTGGGAACATCCTTTAAAGGAACCTAGCCACTAATTATCAAATTATCAAGTGAGAGCATCCTTAATTGGATTCTAGTCACCATTGTACAATGATTACGTGAGAGGTTATAAACCTAGCCACTTGTTGTTCAATAAATAACAACATCCTTCACATGATTAAATTCAACACTAATGATGACATCCTTAATTGGAACTTAATTGGAACGTACATGCTATTATTAAATAATTTGAGTGGAAGAGTAATTTTTTATTATCTACCACACAAATCGATGCATATAATGTAAGGAAAAAATAAATACTTTTCATGTGAATAAAATCAATGATAAAGTAGGAGCATCCTTGCAAAGGATCCTCGTTGTTGGAATTTAGTTAACAATTAACCTAATTAATTATGAAACATATCTATATATGGCGGAAATTTATAATTCAATTTAACATATTCAAATCGTTTTCTAACATATTCATAACCATGTCATTAAATCTAAACTAGCATGTCAACAAATTTATGTACATATCAATAAATTCATTTAAGCATGCAAACGAACAATCTAAATAAATATAATCATTCTACAATACTATATCATTCAGATCCAATTCGTTTAAGAGACACTTACATAGGGTTTGGATCTGTGAGAGCAAGTCTCGGTGTACGTCCAAGTGATCGGCCGATCCTCTACACCACGCGCGTCAAGGAGATCCTCATATCCGTCGTGTCTTCGTTCCTCCAAAAGTAGCCGGCCCTGGGGAGAGAAAAATCACTCAAACAACCACAAGTTGAGTCACTGATAATACTCAAGGGATTTTAGGAGACAAAGAGGGTGGCCTTTTTCGTGGGAACAAGGGAAGAATGGGAAACTCAAAGAAAAGGAAGGGCTGCCGGCAAACAGTTTTCCTCTCTCTCTTTCTCTCTTAATTTTGGCCAAAACCTCTCAAGCACAAGGGGGAAGAGGTTTGGCTGAGTGTTGGTAGAAATTAGGCTAGGGTCACCAAAGAGAGAGCCTCCTTTTATATCAGAGAGAATGAGCTTAAGTTAGGTCAAAATCCAGTTAAGACCCATTAGTCAAACTCAAGCCCAAAACTCCTTTTAATGAGTTTAAACAATTTTTCCAGCCCATAAAACACTTATTATGGCCGGCCATATTGTCCTAATTATCTCCCAAATTTATTTGATTTATTTCTAAAATAATATTTAATTAATTTAGAACATCTCATTTATTTAATGACAAGTCATTAATTATTTTGATACTAATCAATGTAGTACGAAACGTGAAAATATTTATTTTCATCTTTTATTTATTTGAATCATCAAATTATATTATTATCAATATAATAACATAATATGATTCGTGAAATAAATGTAATAATAAATAACCAGTTATTTATTTAATTACTCAGAAAATAATTTTCTTAGCGTAAATCACAATTTACGTTGAATGAGAAAATCAGTCATTTCTTGTTCACCAAAATCTCGTCTGAGAGTCTATCATTGAAACCTTATGGACCCACATGAACGAAGCTTTAGAATAAAACTCGAACACAAAAGTTCACAAACTTTTTCCGGCTTTTAATTCTTAATATAAGTCGATTCCACTAAAGGACCAATATTGAACATCTCTAAGTTCATATGAGTTTATATTTCCATTTGATGTGACAAAACTATTCTTCACACGGTCCACGGTGTATTTTACGATATTACCCTTTGTGTGTATCATTAACTCATAGGAATGTAAAATTACTGTTTTACCCCTGAGTTATTTTTCACCAAGTCCTCTGTTATTTGTGAACGAGAAAAATATAAAGTGAAATGTCTCAACATGTCACATATTTTATTTCAAAGAATTCTTTATTCGATGAATACCAGGCCTGGTTTATTCGCTCACACTCTCATAACAGAGCATGGTATGATACTAATGCCTTAGCATTGTTTCAACACAAATTCCATATCTGTGAATCACATCTTTCAACGAAACAGTATTATGACACCAACCGTCGGGTCAATGAAACTTCATTTAGCCATTGCCCGTTGACAAATCAAATGTCATAAAGTGTTACAAGAATACATGTACTCACTTCAGGATTTAGGTAATTACTAAAATTCCCCTCGTATGTGAGTTTGAGGTTTCGAGTGATTAAACGGTTTTATCTCGAACTTCAAAAGTACACTGGTCTTGTTCAATATTTTCATTAAGATATCAAGAATGAATTACAGAGTCACAACTCTCCATATCACAAGATAAGATATCGTTTAATTCATTCTAACAATCATTACTAGGAATCGATTGCCCAATCGATCTTTAGATTGCGAACTATTATTTAAACTAGTCATAAGAAGGTATCTTGTCAAGTCTGTACTTAGCACTTCTTTCCTTGATGACAGTATCATAGCGTAGACATAAATGCGTAAACACAATCTTAAATAAGAATGGATATTCAATCTTTATTTTATTTCAAAGCAAACTAAATACAAAAGTATTTAATATCAAAAATCTATTTTGTGGGCGTAAATGCCAACACTCGTTACCTCAATGTTATCAAAAACATCTTTCATTAAATTAAAGACTTAATCGTGAAATATCAAGAAAGGTCAAGTTAACTTAAATAATGTCAAAAACCCAATTTATAAGATCTGCTAGTTAAGTCTTAAACTTAATGGATTAGATGGGTCTATAAATTGATTAATGACTGAATTCAACCTTTAATAGCTAAGATGGTACTAGGGATTTGAGCCCTTGATTAGAGACATTGGAGACAATGATGTTATTCTGATACCATAAACCAATTCATTAAATGATTCCTATTAGAAGTAGAAACGTCTTCATGGATAAATTTTTTAAAATTTATAGCATGGATCAAAGTAGTTGAACTACTTGAAGCTTCACTGAAAGGCTGATTTAGTCAACAAACTGAGTACTAATGTATTTAGAAGTTTATTGAATAATATTGATATTGAAAGAATGATCGATCACTAGGACAAAAAAAAGGCCTTTAGAAGCGACAAAAATCGCTTCTAAAGGCCAAAAAGTCGCTTCTAAAAGTCCTTTAGACGCAACATTGTCGCTTCTAAAGGTATTTTAGGTGTCGAAATTAGAAGCGACAAGTCGCCCCTAAAGTCGCTTCTAAGGGTCCCAAACCAGTGGAAAAAAAGGGTGGAAAAATTTGGCGGGTGACGTTTAGAAGCGGCATTAGAAGCGACAATGTCGCTTCTAAAAGTAACACCCACCAAATATTGAAGCGACTTTAGAAGCGACATTGTCGCTTCTAAATGTCAAAATGAAATTGACTGACCTAACAATTCATCTAAACTAAATTCTAGAAACGACAAGCTCTTTCCATGTGATCTCAAATATGCATATAGATATAAGGCATATAGCTCAAATATCGAGGCTAAGAAACATTTTCATGAAAGTTCTATTCAATCAGAACCTTAACAATGTCTAATTCTGAGAAATTTGAAAATGTTAAAGACACTTGATTTCTAGAAGTAGTGAGGCACTTAGTTATTGATTATAGTCGAATCTTGAGTCATGCTATATTGAATATAAACACGACCAAAAAGGATCAACTACAAAAATAACCAAGTGATGGCGATAGGTCAATAAATAGTTCTCAAAGAATATGTTCAATAATATTACATTATGAATAGTGGTGATGAGATTGAAACATGTTATAGTACAACTAGTCTGGGTGCCAAAAGGATGTACACCTAATATAGGGGACTTATTGTCTTAAATACATAAAGTCTGGTGCAAAGAAGCATGAACTAATGAAATGAATAAACGAGAAATACGTTGATGAGACGAAGTCGATAGAGTAATGGATAAAGATGAGAATCCATATGATGGGAATCTTAATCTTGGTCAAACTTCTTAGTTGTCTATAAGACACGGCTAAGTACAATGACTAATAAGGACAACCATATCATCTCTGGTCAAAGTGGGAGATTGTTAGAATTATTGCCCATGAGAGATAATAAAATCTCAAATGGTTATTAAATAGAATAACGGATTACTTTATTAGCGCTACATGATTAGTGGGTTGAGTTCTAAATAACTAGAGTAAATAACAACTATCTTTTATAATCTCTGGATTAAATTGAGTCACGTGTTGGGCACCTGAGTTCGGGGGTCGTGCTAAAATATGGTCGATGACTGATATACGCCTGGAAAGCTATACCTAAAGTCATATATGTGGAACACATGAGTGAAAGTTGATCACCATGTGGGAGCATCCTACACTTGTGGCAAGTGTACGACATGCACAGTCCTTGGGGTAGTGTCATTTAAGGACCATTACGACGCACTAACCAAGGCCAATATGATGATCACATTGAGACTTGATTTAAATCTTGAAGTGATCATGGACATTGGATCATGTTTATGAGCTCTTTGACTCATTCGTTAAAAGGCTAACCATGCCAATCACATCTTAGGTCTTGGGAGTTTTCTCTGAGCATAATTCGAGTGGAAAGTGATTTACAGACACAGAATCCAGCCTTCCTTAAAGAAGGTTAATGTTCACTCACTTAAGGGTTGATTCCAGAACCGATTGATTGCGCGCACTTTCGAAGTAAGTTAAAAATTTGAAATAGTTTTTTTCTAGGGAAGCTAATAGAATACCGTAGTATATTCTGTGAAGTCTAGAGATAGCCACAGTTGGTAGTGAGTCATGTGAGTGTTCCACAACGTAAAGCAAGCCAGGTGCTAAGCCTTGAGACTGGGACTTAAGAGGAGTTTTTAGTCTTAGGTTGTTAATATCACTCTAGCAAGGATTAGTGATAAAATGATGTGAACACGATTAACATAGTCATATGATTGATAAATGTTTATTTGTCTAGAAATCCTGACAATAGGATAGAAAAGTGGAACCACACCATTGTTCCACCTCAATTGTATTTAAATCATTTTTTTGTTTAAGCATTTTTTTGTAGTCGTTATTTGATTCACACTTAACACTAAGTCTTCGTGGGAACGAAAACCCGTACTTAATTATCTATATTACCTTAGCGATCCGTGCACTTGCGAGCGTATTGTTCGCAACAGGAAGCGGATACTTTTTCTTAATGGTGAGCTTGTTGAGCTCTCTAAAAAGACACATTATTCTTCTTCACAAATAAGACTGGTGCTCCCCAAGGAGAATGACTTGGACGAATGAAACCCTTAGCAAGCACTCTGCATCTGCGTTTGTATTTCATTGAGTTGAGTAGGCGTCATTCGATAAGGAGATTTAGAGATTGGTCACATGCCATGGTATTGAATCAATCTCAAAAGAAATATACCACTTTGGAGCTAATCTTGATAATTATTCGGTGGAAACATCCAGAAATTCTCCTACCACATGCATGTCTTTCAAAGTTGTTCCACCTCTTTAGTTTTATCTACAACTGATGCTAGAAATCCGTAATAACTCTTACTTAGGAACCTTCTAGCTTATAAACCGAACACCATCAACTTAGGTTTTTGAAGTGATTTTCCCATGAAAAAAAAAACCATTTTCCTGCAGTTGGTTTGAAAGTCACTCTCTTTCTTCAACAATTAATTACTCCGTTGTTCTTTCCAAGAAAATCCATTCCCACAACGGCATCAAAATATTTCATCTGATCTTCAACTATTGATCGCTAATTAGTATAAAAAAACTTTTAAAATAAAATACTCCGACAATTATACATCACCGGACGATAAAGCTGTCCTAAAAATCTTCCTAATTTTTGCTACACTATTGTCTAATTTCTTAGTGAACTCTAGCAAAATAAAGGAACACGTAGCACCAGAGTCAAACAACACAAAAGCATCAAGACAGACTATAGAAGGCTGACATGCTACCACATTCGAGGTATTGGCTAAGGCATCAACATTAGTTTATGTGTAAATGCACCTTGAGGTGATGGTGGAGTCTGAGTTTTTGTTGGTGCTTCTGGTGGACCCTAGAAGATCTAAGGCCTTTCAATTGCTGCTTGCGTGAAATTGAGACGTCCACTCTAATGATGTTGTTGAAATTTTCCATTCTAAGTGAAATTCTACATTGGACAATCTTTGAGAGAATGACCAAGATGACCACACTTGAAGCATTTCACATTTCTCTTTCGACACTCCCGGATGCATCTTTCCACAAGTCGTACATACTCAAAAGGTTTGTCCCTCTATCTTGACCTTGTGGTTGGGTTATCACCTTTTCAAGGATGACTTCTCTTCTTTTCATTCCCATTTCACTGGGTTTTTATCTTGGAGCCATAATTGTTCTGATTAGGTTGCTGGTTTCCAAATTGGTTTGGTTTCTTATTGTCTGGTCCTCTGCTTTGAACTTTCTCCTTCTCTCGAGTCTTGAAAAACTAGACTCGTTCTTTCTTTACTTGGATTGAATGATACTCGGCTCTCATGGTACTTCTAATCAATATCCAACTGTGGTAGGTGGTTAACTTGCACTATCAATCGCTAATGCCAATTTGAAACATCCTGTTCATCCACCTTATTCTTTTGGTTTCCATTGGAACCAAGTGACAGCATAACCTACCAATTGGTTGAATTTGTTAATAGCCTTAGTAACTTTCATCGTACTTTGTTTCAACTCCGCAAATTATTTATGTTGAACATTCATTGCCTTCATGTTGAAATAATCCTTGGTGAACTCCTCCCAAAAGTCATTACAAGCCATAGCTCATACACCCGTCCTCGTTTCCAATAGCCAATAACGTGCATCTTTCTTCATGACAAAGGATGCACACGCCACCTTCTCTCGCTCGGTTATATTCATGAAGTTGATTTTTTTTCATCTCTTATATCCACTCATCAGCAACTGATCCTTCAATTTTGGAGCCCTCATCCTCCTTAACCTTTCAAAATATCCTCAGCCACACCGTTTTGGCTCATTTGAAGTACACTATGTGCAGGGGTTGGTAGTTCTTGTTGAAATTCTCCCACATTTCCATTCATGCGGGAAGATGGTTCTTCAACTCTCGTATCTCAATCACTTGAGATATGACATGTTGCAATAATGTAATAAGTAGTACTGCAACTTTCGGCTGGACTGATGGCTGAGGTGCTGGAGCTGGAGTTTAACCGTTGAGGTTTGCTACTCACTCTTGCTCGGAAATTGGAGCAGCACGACATGCTCCTTGCATTGGTAAGTCAATGGAAGCACGACATCTCCCTCTACTTTGGCCCCTTTCCCTTCCTCTACCTTGTCAACGTACACCTTGAACGTTTTCCATCTAAAGAAAGAGACATAACGAGAATAAACTAAAAGAAAAAAAAAATAATTGCATGTAATTAACTTACTTGAGTAGAGGGCAGCCGTGCAATCGAAAGAGAAGGGGATCGTAGGTTCGTTGCTCTAATACCAACTATGACAACCCGACTTTTCAGACAATCTTACTTATCATACGTCAAAAATATTTCAAAAACTAGAGGCAATTTTTTTTCAAAACTATTAAACTAGTAATATAGTTTCTAAATTTAAATCATTAAATAAAACTCTCATTTAAAAACTCGATGAACTAAAAAAAATAAAAACCAAACTAGTAGCTGCATAAATTGAAATTTGAAATTTATAAACGCTCTTAAATCATACCAAAACAAGGTCGTAATCTTTAACGTGATTGAAGAGGCATAACTTAAAATCATAAGAATAAAACTTTGGATTTTGGCTTATTTAAAACTGAAAGCAAAGCGAAAATCTTTTATTTTGTGAGAATCAACCACAAACCAACTCTCTTGCTATCGTCGTCACTTATCCATCCTTCTCAGTTGTTTATATGTTATTTACCTACAACACAGACATATATATAGAATGAGCTAACGCTCAGCGAGAATAACTATAAATCACAAAGCAAAAAAATGCAGATGCATGAACTGATAATTAATATTTTTAGAATAATTTAAAATTGTGACATAACATAATCTATTATAATCTTTACATACTTTTAGTTTGGGGTGCACCTAGAATAATCGTACCAATTTAAGTGTACACATTGGAAACAAACTATGAGTTTGCAAGTTCCCATAGTTCGCACCATTATAACATATAACATTTGAAAAATCTCTCTCTTTGGGCCTATAAGTCGACTCGAAGAATTCTCTAAATACCTTTGTTGCACGAGGCGATACGACTCTCTGACTTATCTTATCACTTGATTATTTAAGTTATAATAACATAAATAACTTGTAATAATAACATATCATGCAAAATATATTAAAACATACGTGTATGCTTATCGCAACAAAGCATATCATACTCATAACAAATCATTCTATCATATCATATCATATTATATCATATCCTATGTTATCATATCATTGATCAGTTCGACAAGGTCGATTGCTTAGGTTCTGTTGAATTGCTTTTATAGAATTGATCGAATTACCATAGTACTTCAATCCCATGATAAAATAAACTCGATCTTGAATCGGGATCGGGGTCAAGTCGAGCTCTCATTCTCCTTCTTCGGGTCAAGATCTCTTGGGTGATGGGTTACCTCTACCATAAGGTGTGAAATTCTTACTCTCAAGAAGAGGTCCCAAGTCGAGATCTTTCAGTTCTTCGTTCGCATACTTCTCTGCGAGGACTTTTCGCACAGTCTCGCAATTCACCATAGTGTGACCATTACTTTTATGAAAATCACAATAGGCTTTCGGGTCTCAGGTCCATTTACTTCCGTGTAATCCCGGATTCTTGACTTTGTCACCAATGGCGAAGACAAAACCAAGGGGAGTGTTGTGTCTCTTTGGAGGTCCGAAGGATTTGACGTCGTTGTTTTTTTGAAAATTAGGTCCTGACCTCATCCAAGTGTTAGCTTGGGCAGGGTAGGCCTTTTTTTGGGATATATTACTTAGAAAGCGAGCTGATCTTCCTCCACTTTGGCGAAGTTGACATCTCGATGTATGGCATCTTTGATCGTGGACGGTCTATTAATGGTCATTTCTAACCGGAATTGTGAATCATGCCATAAACCATTTTCAGGGAAGTCAAGGCGGAGTTTCCATCGACATTGGAGATCTTGGCTAACACTTCCTTCAAACGGGTCATGAAGTCTTTCAAGGACTTTGAGTGCTTCTGTTGTATGCTCCATAGGTTGGTCATAGTCAGTTTGTCATCCACAAACATGGAATAATGTTTGAGAAAGGCGGCTGATAATGCAAAAAAAGTTGTTTATGGAGTTGGCCTCCAATCGCGAGAACTAATCATGGGCTGCTCCTGAGAGACTTTCTGCGATGAGCTGGTAATGACCAGCATCTCGTTCCTAGTCTCTCAATTGAGCTCGGCCCATGGCTATCATGAAAGACATTAGGAATGGCTTAGGATTCGAGGTTCCATTATACCTTGACAATCTGACTTTACCGGCGTCCCCGGTAAAGATGTTGTTAATATTTTTGGAATTTGGAAGGAATTGTTTTGAAAAATACCGTCATTATTTCTTTGAATTATTTTAACTCAATCGCACTAGGCACACATTTCTCGTGGAAGTTGACTGCTCATGTATGAGTGAGCGAAGTTATTATTCGGGTCAGAAGAGATCTGACCTAGCCCCCTCCCTCAGTGGGTCGGTGAACCTTGACCCTCATCCAGGATGATCAAGTACAGATTAGCTCGAATAGTTCCCCGAGTAACCCCTCCAACAAGAGGTGGCGGCAGTTCGGTCATATTTTCTTGGGAGGATCCCCTGGACTGAAAATATTGGATAAGAATCGCGACCTACCCTTGGACCCATCTGAATTTCGAAGGAATACAGACGAGTTTCGGAAGGAAAAGTTCGGTCTTGTACGCAGTAATTGTTTTGTATCATTTCACCATATCCAAGCTGAGGTCCGGAGATTGGTGATAGTGTCGAGATCAGACTATCGACTCGAGTTGTTATAGCTCGGTGTGATTTGACTTTATGCTCGAGTCTTATGTTCAATGTGTCTAAGATCGTCTTGATCGCCGAATGGATTTCTTCCATGATCTCGATAGAGACTGAAGAGAAGACATAATAGTGAAAGTAAAAGATACTAAAAAGCGAAGTTGATTTTACCGATATTTTCTCACAGACGGTGCCAAATTGTTGATATCGAATTTCGTCATAACGATCACGAAAAAATAATGGATGACTTATACGATGATTATTTATTGAAATGAATCTCGGTAAAATGCCGTATTTAATAATATCATATACTCTTAAAGAAATGACATAGGATCGATCTAAATATAAACTTTTATTAATATAAGCAAACTCGATACGACGAGCTGAACAAAAATAGATAATAAATATCGAAAGTGAGTAATGATAGCAATAATGAGAATATACATGTCCGTCAGCTAACTAATCTATTCGATTTATAACTTTTATCGAGCTGAAAATTTCGAACATGTGGTGCCAACATTGCCGATAAAGTTGTCAGATCGCTCCATGTCGTTGAGATTGAGATCTCGAATTCGTGTTCGATCCGATTCTTTCGGCGAATTTAATTGCGTGGAAGGAAGACTTTGACTTCGACGACTTCATTTAATGGGCTTGATTTCGATTGATGAATCTGTTCGACTTTGAATATTAAATTTGAGATAGGCCCATTATATTTAGTTCGATTTAAACTCCAGAGTATCCATTCATGCATATCGTTTCTTAAATGCACGGCACACGCATCCATATCCAATCTCAGCCATTACTGAATAGACAAGATGGTGCCACGATATATTTTAATGAACGTACTGATTTTTGCTGTAATAATAAATATTCCTGCAAAGCTATGGTGTCAAAATTATTAAATAGAAAAAAGTAAGAGACCGGCTACCTACCCGACAAGTCTTTATAACAAAATAGCATTAATTTGGCTCTTATTATTAGATCATTGTAAGTGTCCTCTTTTTTTTATAACGCAAGTTTTTTTCATTTGCGAGTGTACTCTTTCGATAGCACAAGCATGCACGCATTAGTTTGCCCTTTTATTTTTATATGAGCCTGAAGTTTGTATAATTTATTTTATTAACAAATTTTCGGCAAAATGACTCTACTTTATTAACTCATTATTTTGAATATGTTAAACGTTTCGTAAAATTCGTGTAAATAGTTTTACTGCTTACGTGTCATGTCAATTTACGTTTTAAAATAACAACATAAATTGATATGACACGTATTCATTAGAGCCATTTACACGAGTTTTACGAAACGTTAAATACATCCAAAATAACAAACGTATATAGGGTTATTATCACAATAGCCATTTATTATTAGTGTATCAAGATATATGTTTGTTATGGTTTCTGTATAACGCGCAATTAGGATCTAAATAAAGGAGTAATACCGGACTATAAATCTTAACCGAGTGATTCAAAAGTGGTAAACGCCACAAAACCTGTAGAGAAGAACCTTGTTTTCGCAGTATTACGTGTTCCATATAAACAGTAGCGTTCAGTAGCATGCTTCCTCCCCCGCTAACAAGTGTTGGTTGTGATAATGTATTTTATGGTACCTTGATATGAGCAAACCTTCATCGGCGACCTGTTAAGGAAGATATAATTAATGATTAAAGTCATTTTTTCTCGATTATAAAAAAAAAACCATTTCCTAAATTAATCTTTTGAAAAATATCAAATTAAATTTATTATTTTTAAAATATTCACAAATACATTTACAACTCAAATTCGAACAAAATTTACTCTTTCACTTCGATTTATTCATTCAAATTCGTTTTACCATTTTAAACTTTTAATTTCATCGACAACAGTTACCGATATATATTCAAAATTACTTCAGTTATCTTAAAAATGTTCAATCTTATCAATCATTCATCGAGAGTCGTCAAATTTTTACATGAACTTAAATTTTTTAATTTAATTTTAAATCATCATTCATAATTGTAAACTTAATCTAATTTTATCTTAATAAATAAATATATGCTAAATTTAATCAATTTAATTTTTTTTAAATGATCACGTCATCTAATTATCGTTCCAATTATGATAGTAAAATTATCTTTCAAGAATTGAAACGCTAAATAAAGATGAGATATTACATTTGTATATTAGAAATATTATGTGAGTGGAAACGAGTGAAAAATATATATACATATATATTATTATATTTAAATTTTAAGTCAAAATTTTAGTTTCGAATTTTAAAACAGCGAGTTTATTTCTGAAAAAATTCTCTTATAAAACTCAAAACAATCCCGAGCAGTTCCCTAACCTACTAGTCCACGTAACGAGCTCTCTTCTTCTTCGCAAAACAAACATCTAAAACTCATAAAAGTATGGCGTTGAAGTTGTTTACCTTTCATCTCCTTCTGAGCCTGGTTCTCCTCAGTAACCTCGTGCCTCGTCCCATGGCCAACGCTCGCCAGCTCGGCGAGAATTACCAGGAAAAGATCAAACAAGGAGACACGGAATCAACAGTAGTAGATGCTGGTACGGCTACTATTCCTGCTACTGCTTCTAGGGCTGAGGTCGGCAAGGAAGTTACGGAGACGAAGACAATACCGCCTTTCACTAATATTCCTGGGATCCCAGGAATTCCGTTTCCTCAGATTCCGTCGTTCTCGTTTCCGACGCCGATGCCCGACATACCCATGTTTGATCCTAATAATCCCGTAGGAGGACTCCCCACGTTTCCCAATTTCCCGTTCCCACAGCTTCCAACTCCGCCATAAGTGGTGTACTTTATAAGATCACGTACTATATACTTTAGTTTACAATAACTAACCCCTGGCCTGGGGTTTTAAACTGTATGGCAATATTAGAATTTCTATGAATAAAACTCAGATGTTGGTTTTCGTTTAGTTTTCAAGGATCTGTCCACGAGCCTTTGAGTTTGCCAAATTCAGCTTCCCTTATCTACTAGATGACGATATTGTGTTCTAATGAAGTAATATTAATTAAAAGAGAAACCACCGCGACTGCTTGGTTCGACCGTATGCGACCCGGCCGGTAGGAAATGAATGTAATTAAAAGGTTAATTTATTACTATTATATTTTGATTTGGATGAGCATTACTGGAGCAGTGCACACAAAGAAACATAATTATGGTACTAAAATTCATTTTTAAATGCTTTTCTTAAATTCCCTTTCCAAAAATTATGATTTCAAATCGATATTAAGGACTATGATTTCAAATCGATATTAAGGACGATAATATCTGGTACACATTTTAGTACTACCCTTTTTTGGCGAATTTCAAATCAATCCCTCGTAAGTTAAGCAAACGAGACAAGCATAATTCTTTTGCATATTTGATTTTACATGACACCCGTTGCCAGACAAATCTAGCAAATATGAAAAAGAAATTACCCAAAATATTACGTCCATTATTTTTTTGAAGAATTACTTTATTTAAACCACAACAGACTTGCAACTATTAAATAATCAATCTTTAGCATTTCTTAAATAAATAGCCATTAAGATTTACGTGGCAACACTAGGACAAAAAAAATGGAAACTCAAAAAAAGCATACGAAAATATGGCTGTTTGTGCATTAGAAGCGATTTTTTGGACTTCAAAAGCGACAAAATCGCTTACAGTGACCAAGCAATCAAAGAATTAATTTTTGGTATATTAATTAAAATCATTACATAATTAACTAAAATTATTATTAAATATTATTATTAATTGACGAACCTAACTAAAAAATGAAGTTAATAAATTTAAAATATATTAAAAAACTTACTAAAAACGATATCAATACTTATTAGAACATATTAAAAAAAATTATTAAAAAAAACTAAAAAATTAACATACTTTAATCTTATTATCAAAATCAAATAAACTAACGTCTGAAAAGATAACGGAGACAACGAATAACCTAAATATTTAAGTAAAATAAATTAAAAAAACACAACCAAATAATTAACTATTCAAATTTTCTAACTAATAAAGTTATTCATTTAACTATCCAATTTATAATTACTTAATTAACTAAATACTTAAGTTAACAATGTAATTAACCTTGCGAGGCGATGTAGATGCAACGAGCAAAGGACGGACGAGGTGGCGATCAAAATGAAGCGACGACAAATATAAGGATGCGACCAACTCGTGACTCCAATCAACACGACAAACCTAACAAAAGCTAAAAACAAATTAACGAAACGAATACAATGATTAACAAACTTAGATATAACCAAATTAAGAAGAAAAAAAAACCATACCGACGCGGGACGGGTCTAGACATGGGGCTGGACTCGAGACAACGACCAACACGAAAAACTGAAACAAATTTAAAAACCGGATTAAAATAAATCTAACAAAACTAAAAACAAACTTAACGGAACTAATAAAACGATTAATGAAACCAAACAAAAAAAAAACAAAAACTTACTGACGAGAGGAGGTAGAGACAAGGACAAGGTAACGACGTCCGGAAGAAGACAGCGACGTCCGGGAGGAGGCAGCGACGTGCGGGAGGGCTGGACACATTAGAAAACGAGCCAGCAAAAACTTAAAAGAAAACTCGACGGAGAAAACGAGGGGCTGGATGTTGGGATAGGTGCCCACAAAGGAGATATTAAACATTATAAATAAATTTGTATTTCGTTTTGCTGAAACATTAAATGAAATAAAATATTCATTCTTGATTAAGTTTGTGTTTATGTATGTTTGCTACGCTCTGAAACTGTCATCAACGAAAGAAGTGATAAGTACAGACCTGACAAGATACCCTCTTGTGTCTAGTTTAAATAATAGTTTGCAATATAAAGATCGATTAGGCAATCGAATATGAGTATTGATTGTTTGAATGAATCAGGATATTTTATCTTGTGATATTGAGAGTTGAGACTCTATGATTCATTCTTGATATCTTAAAGAAGACATTGAACCAGACCTGTGATACTTTGAAACTCGAGATAAAAAATTTTAATCACTCGAAACTTCAAGATCACATACGAGGAGTATTTTGGTACTTACCTAAACCCTGAGGTGAATGCATAATTGATGTGACACCTTATGACATTTGATTAGTCAATGGGCAATGGCTAATTGAAGTTTCATCTGACCCGGTGGTTGGTGTCATAACGTTGTTTCATTGAATTACGCGATTCACAGATATGGAATTCGTGTTGAAACATTCCTGAAGCATTAGTATTACACTATGCTTTGTTATGAGAGCGTGAATGAATAAACCGGGCATGGTATTCATCGAATATAACATTTTTTGAATAAAACATGTGACATGTATAGACGTCTCACTTTATGTTTTTCTCATTTACAAATAACAAATGAGTTAGTGAAATAATAACTAAGGTGTAAAACGGTAATTTTACATTCCTCTGAGTTAATGATACACACAAAGGGTAATATTGTAAAATACACTGTGGATCGTGTTAAGAATTGTTTTGTCACATCAAACGGAAAATAAACGCAAATGAACTTAGAGAGTTTCAATATTAGTCCTATAGTGGAAGCGACTAATATTAAGAATTAAAAGTCGGAAAATATTTGTGAACTTTTGTTTCTGGACTTTATTCTAAAGTTTCATTCATGTGGATCAATAAGATCTCAATGATAGACTATCAAACATAAAATAAACGCAAATAGAACATTTGATTTTCTCATTGAATGTAAATTGTGATTTACACTAAAAGAATTATTTTCTAAGTAATTAAATAAATAAGTAGTTATATATTATTATATTTATTTAACAAATCATACTATGTTATTATATTGATAATAATATGATTCGATGATTCAAATAAATAAAAGATGAAAATAAATATTTCTCGTTTCGTACTTCCTTGAGAACTATGAAAACAATCAATGACTTATCATTAAATAAATGAGATGTTCTTAATTAATTAAAATATTATTTTATAAATAAATCAAATAAATTTTGGAAATTTTAATAAGTAAATACTAAGTCAAATTAATGAATTTAGGGTTGAGTAATTAGTTTAAACTCAATTAAAAAAAAATTCGGGCTTAAGTTTGAATAACGGGTCAAAATTGGATTTTGACCTAACTTAAACCCGCTCTCTCAGTTATGAAAAGGTTTTAAGAAACCCTAACCCTAACCCTAAGTGTGTCTCCCGGCCGAACTCCCCTTCACGCTTTGATTGTGTGCTTTGGCCGAGTGTGTTGAGAGAAAAAAAGAATCAAGAAATCGTTCCTTGATTTCTTGGTTCAACTTTGAGAGTTCCCTTATTAGTTGTTTGATTTAAAAGAGTCCACCCTCTTAATCTCCCTCTAAATTCCGAGATTTATGTCATTAAGTCAACTTGTGGTGTTTTAGTGCGTTTTACCTGTAGAAAAACGCCCAAGAATCGAAGAGAATCTAGCTAGCCTCATTCTAGGTGAATGTGCCTAATAGGGAGGCCCACCAGCCAGACAACATTTCGACCGGCCAGTGAGTCCCTAGTGGGCCTTCGCTCCCATGCGCGTCATGTCGACTTTCGGTGCAGTCCAGTGCCTTTGCCACGTGGATCCACGTATCTCTACCTTCATGCACAAATGTGGCACTTTAAATAGGCGCGAGGACTCCGTAGGCTTACAAGCCCACAAATCTAGTCCTGCAGATCCATTCCGGCTGGCCAGTAATCAATCCGGCGCGTCCGAATCTCCATTCCAGCGAGTCAGAATCTCCATTCCGGCGAGGAATATTGGCGAGGCATTCAGGAGTAAACTAGTCACGCACGAAGTTGTTTACAACTTCACGTGTAAGTCATTACCAAACGAATTGGTCTGTGATTATAAAACTGTTTATAGGATTGCTAGATTGAATGTGTTCAATTTATTGATGCTTATGTTGGAATAGGTCTAGGGTTAAGAAAAAATTATCATTAACACATTAATGGCGGAATATAAAAATTTCTTTACAAATAAAACAATTTTACTAACCTAGACAAAGTGCATGAACATGTTGTTATTTAAAAAAATTATTTAAATTTCTTGAATACTAACTTTTCTTGTAGCTTGATCTTAGAGGAGCCTTGGGAAAGCTTCATCTTCTCGTCTTACTCGTTTCCTTCACGTCTAGTCTTGAACTCGAGATCTCTAAGGTTTCTATTACATGAGTCTTTAGAGGATTTGAAGGATTTGTGTGTGGGCACAATTAAACACCATAACTCAAGAACAAGTCTATGAGCTAAAGAGCTAATTTAAGCCTAAGCTTAATGGGGATTTAGGTGCCAAAATAAAGAGATATTTTGGAAGAGAGAGAGAGAGAGAGAGAGAGAGAGAGAGAGAGAGAGAGAGAGAGAGAGAGAGAGAGAGAGAGAGAGAGAGAGAGAGAGAGAGAGAGCGGATTTTTGGTCGACCGAATGGAGAGAATAAGAGCTCAAAAACTTATTTTCACATCTTTATGCAATGTTCTATTTATAGGAGAAGGAAATAAAAGAAAGGATAATTACCCTTTCCTATTGTGTATTCATGAAACAATATTTGATTTCCTTTCCTCTTTCATGGTCGGCCATACTCAGCATTAATGAGGGAAATTTGTTTCCTCACATAACACATTTGTTTCAGTCTCAAAAAAAATTCATTTCCTCTTTTCATTTTGGGGAATTATATTTATAAGTAAAGGCAAATGAATTTCTAGATATAATTTCTCTCCTCTATGATGCTTGGCCGAAATTCTACTAGGGAGCTTCTAGATGCTTCTTTATATCTTTTAAGACAATTCTTAAAATACCCATTGTAGAATTAATAATGCACAAATAATGAAATTAATTTCATAATGCTAAAAAAAACTTTTCGTCTTTAGAAAATAATTTATATTTCCATCATATGAAAATATTCAAAATCTCATTTTGACATCACATCATTTTATGTCCATGTGGACAAAAATACCTTTTAGACATTTTCTGAGAATACGTCTAGTTCAACACTTGAAATTATTTTGACTTAACTTCTAGTTTAACAATCTTACTCTAATGATTTGTAATAGTGACCTTAAGGATCCATATGAACAAATCTTGAGCTAATACACTCGGACTTAAAAGTTCACAAACGTTTTTCGAGTATTGGCTTAATATCAACTGACTCCACAAAAGAGTTGACACTGAGAATCTCTCGGTTCAAATGAATTTATTTTCTACTCAAATTCAACTTAATCATATTGAGCGGATCCATTTAATATTATCTAGGATTACCCTTCATGAATATCATCAACTAGATGAGATTTATAAAATTACCATTTTACCATTCTAGTTATTATCTCCTCAACTCATTTGTTACTTGGGAATAACTTAGAAACAATGTATTGACGAGGAGCTTAGAAGTCACATTGTTTAATCCAAATCAAGTTGCTACTTAATTTTGGATACCGCGCGGTTCATTTATTCAAAATCCAAGTAATAAAGCATGAGGTGATATACATTGCATTTCAGCAATCTTGTACATGAATTCCATATCTATGATAACTTCATAAAGTATACTCATGTCAACTTCACAACCCAATACATCACCAATTGAGCACATCTAGTTCACAAACTTGGATCTAGAGTGTAGCTTTTTCAAATGAATATATTGAAGTCATAAAATGACATGTCTCATTTCAGGATTAAGGTAAGCACGATGCAATTCATACATAGTGACCTTGAGATAGAAGAGTTTAAATGGCTTGTTCTTAAATTGTCTCTAAAGGTGCACTGGTCAATTCAGTATCTTCAGAAGATACACTAGAAGAACTATAGAGTTCCTAACTCTCTATGGCTTGTAACCAGACATGATAGGTTCTTCCATCAATCATACTAGGATCAATAGTCCGTTGATCTTTAGATTGTGAATTTTTTTTTTAATCAAACCATAAAGAGTTTGTTCACGCAAATCTATACATGTGTCTCTTCATACATTGTTAGGTTTGATGAAGGACTATAAGACTATTGAATATCATAAATCTTTAAACAAACGAAAAAGGAATGAATGAACGTTTCAACTTTTATTAATTTAATCAGCAAATTACAATAAGGACTCGTGAGGGATATATATTACATCGATATGTGAATAAATAATCTTCTTATGTGCATATTTGCAAACAGCTTATGTCTTGAATAACAATTTTATTGACATGATATGAATTTTCAATGCCTAGGTTGCTAAATATATTAAAATGTGTTTTAATGTATTTTAGATCTTATTATATAATTCCGCCATATTTATATATATGTTATAGATATTGTTAATTAATCTTTAATTTCCAACACTGGACAAATTACGTAATTGACGAAGGCTAGAGGTGGAGTAGGCAAGGCGAGAGGAGGGAGACTGGCGTGCGGAGAGAGGCATGGAGAAGGGAGCCCGGCGCGAAGGAAAGGAGAGTTGAGGGAGTTCTGGGTGGGAGAGGCTGGGAGGAGCGAGTCCGACGCGGAGGAGGGAGAGGCGCAGAGGAGAGAGAGGCTTGGAGGGAGAGGCGCAGTAGAGGGAGCCCGGCGCGGAGGAGAAACACGCGTGGAGGAGGCGAGGCTCGGAGGTGGAAGGTCAAAAATGGAGGATTTGGGTATTGACAGTGGAAATTCGATAAAATGAGGAAGAAGAAGAGGGGAAGACGAGTTTTAATGACCTAGGGACATTAAAAGCGACAATAGAAGCGACTACTTGCGTCTAATGTCCTTAATAATAAAAAAAGATGACGTTTTTGTACGGGAGGACAATAGAAACGACATCGTCGCTTCTAAAGTTGCTTCTAATGCCCCTAGGGACAACTTTTGGAGCCCAAAATTTTGGGCATTAGAAGCAACATTTGGAAGTGACTAGTCGCTTCTCATGCCTCAATTTCTTGAAATTTTGGCGGAAAAAAGTTCGAGCCAAATATTGCGGGCATTAGACGCGACTAGTTGCTTCTAATGCCCCAATTTCTATAATGAGTGATATTTTGGTGGAGGAAAGTTCGAGCCAAATTTTTTTGGAATTAGATGCGACATTAGAAGCGAATAGTCGATTCTAATGCCCAAAACACTGAAAAATTGGGGGAAAAAAAGCGAGCCAAAAATTTTGGCCTTTAGAATCGACTAGTCACTTCTAATTTATCGCCTCGGACCATTAGAAGCGACAAAAGTCAAAAATTTTGTTTTTTTAGAATTGAGGTATTTACGTTAGAAGCGACTAGTCGTTTCTGAAGGTAAAATGTTGCTTCTAATACCCCCAGAACTTCTAAGAGTCTTTTTTGTAGTAGTGCAAATTTATGTCACGTGCATTTACAAGTCTACTATTTTTACTAATTTTTTATTTAATATCCATAATGAAAAAAATAACATATATTACCATGATTTATGTGGTCTACATAATTATTGTTCAGTTTTCAGAATCAAAATAGTCACTTTTAAACATATTCCAGTTATTTATAGTAATTGTTCATTAGTTAATCCTAATTCGACTGCGAATTAATTTCAACTTTAAAACAATTAAATTTTTATTTATTAAACATTGTTTTGGATTTAAATTTGTCCAAATGAAATTATAGTAATTTCGGTTAATTTTATGTACTATAGATAAGGTAAATGAATGCATGCGATATTTTCTTATTTGATGGATTTATTTTGGCACATTTTATTGATTATAAATTTAATTTAATTCCTTTTATATATAATTAATAACATAAATAATTGAAATTCAAATATGTAGAATATATTTATAAAATTTGAAATACTTTTTTTATTTTTAAATTAAATTATGATATTTGATTTTTTTATTTTATTTGATACCTTACTAATTTTGGTTAATTTTCTAATTTGAGGAAAATATATTTTTATGGAACAATATTTCCCGATTTGTAGCATTTGTTTTGGTAGTTTTCAATTAATATAATCATAATTCTGTTTCTATTTTAAATATAATAGTTAATATGAAAAATTCGAATTCTTTATTAGTTCGAAATTTCAATTTTCATTTTTCAAATTCAAATCTGTAAAATTTAAATAAGCATGTATTTTTAGAAATTTTTTTTGTTAATTTCAATTAATTATCGAAACTATAGAATATACCAATTTTTATGAAAATCATAACTCTTTCTTTAAATGATGTCCGGATATGTCCAAATATTTCATATCTATTACTATAATTTATTATTCTTTATCATATTTTATTAATTAAATAATTAAATTTAGGCGAGATTATTTTTTTCTACACAATTCAATCTTCATCGCTTTCATATGATATCTGATTCGTTCGCATTAGTGCTCAACTTGTTCAATATCGATTAATTTATGTTAATTTCTTATATCAAGCGGTCTGAACTTTACTCTAAATAAACAAAAATTAACGATGAGTATCAATATCAAAGATGAATAATCGGTTTCATCCAAATTATAAAACAAAATTTTTTCATTTAATTTAAGAAATTGTTAGCGAAACTCGCTAATTCAAACTGTGATTCAAATTTACTGTGCATGCATCATTATATCAAAATCAGTATAAATAAACGGCGGATATCACTACTAAAGACGAAGAATGATTTAGCCCTAAAAACATAAAACCGATTTCTCCAAATTATAAAACAAAAGTTTATCATTTAGTTTAAGAAACTCTTAACCGAACTTAATAATTCAATTGTTTTATCGAATACAAACAAAAAATGTTCAAAACCCCAACATACCTTCAACATGGATTCCGGAAATTAATTTTTTCTTCCCAAATTTAATGCTTAATTCACCCACAATTTCATTTATCGACTGATTAGTATAACTGCTTATTTTTTTACTCGAAATTTCCAAAAATTAATTTAGTTCGAATCCTAAAATAATTTCTATTAATTTCTATTGTCGGCTTTAACTAAATTTGGCGAACCAAACGTTATAAAAAAATTTATATAATTCAATTACCCTTATTTTTTTTCCATTTTTTAAAATGAATTTTTCTTAATTTACCACTAAAATTAATTGAAAACATGATCTATTTTTTAATCAAAAATTTTAACAGCCGCACCTCTCCTCCTTTTTTCTCTGACTTTATTTAAAAAAGAATACAAAGTACAATTTTATTGAGCGTAGAAAGAAGTTCGATTTGAAACCTGAGTATTAAACAATTATTTTCTTACCTTTTTAAATAATAAATCTAAAAATGAAGGCTGTAGAAGGTATTAAAAGACTTAATTTTAAAAGTAAATCAAATTTTTAATTATCTGTGATGATAAATTGATAAAAATAATAAATTTTTTAGGAGAAAAGAGGTAACGACCTCAAGATTCATTAGCCATATCCGTCAAAATTCTCGCTAGAAATTCGAGCGGGAGATAAAAGTTTCACAATATATCCGAATCAACATCAAAGATCCTTTTAGCTAGGTTGTGGGCTAAGCTATTACACGATCAAGGAATAAAAGAAAGACACAAAGATGAACGCGAGAAGCAAGCGATTTGATGTCCGAAAAAAGAAGTCCAACTTCGCGAGCGGCACGTTTCTAGCCGCAATGTCCTTGACATCCACTTCACAATCCGATTGGATGATCACCCGATCGAAACTTCTCATAAGCCCTTCCTCAAGGTCCCGATGAATCTCCATGACTTCCGCTACGAAGGGGCTGAATCACCGAAGAAAAATGGAGCTAAAACAGAGAAGCAAATCCTTTAGAATCACGAATAATGATTTTTAAAATATGAGAAAAAACAGAGATAGTAGAAATGACATCCGCTACAAATGACTTTTGTAATAAAAATGTATAATAAGAAATGACATCTATAATTTCTCATATCAAAATGTATAATAAGATGTCTTCAAATAACACCTTCTCCTCTCACAACTTACTTATGTATTCTTGGGTCTGTCACCTGTCTTAAATGCTTGGCATTTGTTAAAGTGAATCCTCCGCAAATAGGGATTTGCCAGGAGTAAAATCGGGATGAATTCCAACTATATTTAAGACAGGAAATAGAAAAAAAATTCTTTAATATACCCTTAAAAGATCATATGAGTTAATATTCTCTCTCTCTCTCTCTCTCTCTCTCTCTCTCTCTCTCTCTCTCTCTCTCTCTCTCTCTCTCTCTCTCTCTCTCTCTCTCTCCTGGTTTGTTCTTATAACATTAAAAATGTTCTTCATCTCTACTACCTTCCTCATTTATGTCAGTGATCATACCTTTAATCACTTTCGTCATCTTCATCAACTCCGGTCATCCTTCCCGCCTCCGAAAAAGGTAGGACAACCACCTCCGTCGACCGGAGAAACTTAAATAATAAATTTTAACTACAAAACTAGAATATTATTTCCCAAATATTCCCCAAATATGTATGAGCTCATATCATTAATCACATTCATTATCTCCACTAGCTCCGGTCATCCTTCCCACTTTCCAAAAGGACTAGACAACCACTTCCGTCGAACGTAAAAAAACCAAATTCTAAATTATAAATATTAAACTCGAATATTATCTTTAACATGTTCCTCATTATCACCAATTAATATTTTTTTTTATTTTTTTGATCGCCGCAGTACTCTGCAATTCTCTGTTTTTTGTTTTCTGCTATTTGAAAAAAAAAACCTAGGCTGTCACGAAATTTTAAAATTCGTGACAACTTTTTCACGAAATATATAAACGTTTTCGTGACAATGTTGTCACGAAATTAATGATTTCGTGACAATGTTGTCATGAAATTAATGATTTCGTGATTCGTTACAACATTGTCACGAAATTCTTGATTTCGTGATAATATCTAGTCGGTTTCGTGACAACTTAGCACATAATTTGGGTTTCGTGCCAAAAAATTGTCACAAAACTAAAAATTTTGTGACAACTTTGTCACGAAACCCATATATTTTGGTCACGAATACGATAATTTTGTGACAATTTTGTCACAATGTATTTTTTGCTTTCATCAATTCTCATAAGATCAACATGGTTGAAGTTTATAGACGTGGTCCAACCTCGTACAAGATGTTTTGTTATATTTTAATTTTTAATAAAAATAATCATGAACATAAATGTGTCCATACTAATCATGTAGACCAACAATGTAAGAGATTTAGCCATATAATATTATTGGCCAAAGAACAATATCATTGTTTCTCAGTGTTATTTAGAGCAATTTTTGTTTTTAATTAGTGTTATACGCAGTTCGTTATGTTAGTATACTACTCACGTGCATATGACTAACTAATAATTATAATATGACATGTTAAAATGCTAAATTATAGTTAAGCTACTTGAAGTATAACTCACGAACTCAGAAACTTGTTGAACAGACAAGCTTGACCAACTACTTAAGGTTTCTAATTGGTTATGATAGATTTAAAATGTACGTGGGTAGTATATACTACTCACGTGTATAACTATACACAAGATATATTAGGTACTCATGCGTAGATAACTAACTAATAATCATAACATGACATATTAGAATATCAAATTATATGTATACTACTTGAAAGTATAACTCACAAAATCAGGAGCTTGTTGAACGGATAAGTTTGACCGACAACTTAAGGTTCGTAATTGGTTATGCGAGATAGAAAAAGTAGCTTTGATTTAGTGACAACATTTAATCTATTTCGTAACAACTTAGTCACGAAATTTTGGTTTCGTGACCAAATAGTTATCACAAAATTAAGAATTTTGTGACAACTTTGTCACGAAACTTGTAGTTTCTAATCAAGAAAACAATAAATTAGTGACAACTTTGTAACAATTTTTTTTGCTTTTATCAATTCTCATAAGACCGACTTGGTTGGAGTTTATAAACATCGTCCAACCTCATACACGATATTTTGTTAGATTTAAATTTTGTTTAAAATAATCATGTCCTTATACGTGACTCTACGACTCATGTATACCAACAATGTAAGAGATATAGTCATAGAATATTAGTATATTACTCTGCACACGAACTTAACTTTCAAATTATAATTTTTAATTAGTATTATACACAGTATGTTATGTTAATAACTAACTAATAATCATAATTTGATGTGTTAAAATATTAAATTATAGTTTAGTTACTTGAAAGTATAACTCACGAACTCAGAAGCTTGTTGAACAGACAAACTCGACCAACCATTTAAGGTTTCTAATTGGTTAGGTAGATATAAAAAGTAGCTTTGATTTCGTGACACCATTTAGTATATTTCGTGACAACTTAGTCACGAAATTTTTGATTTTGTGACCAATTAATTGTCATGAAATTAAGAATTTTGTGACAACTTTGTCACGAAACTCGTATTTTCTAGTCACAAATACGATAAATTTAGTGACAACTTTGTCACAAATTTTGTTTTTCTTTCATCAATTCTCATGAGATCGACTTGGTTGGAGTTTATAGTCGTGGTCCAACCTCATACACGATCTTTTGTTGGATTAAATTTTTTATAAAAATTATCATGTACTTATATGTGCCTTTACTAATCATGTAGAACAACAATGTAAAAGATCTAGTCATAGAATATTAGTATACTACTATGCACACAAACTTGATTTTTAAATTATAGTTTTTAATTAGTATTATACTCAATTTGGTATGTTAATATACTACTCACGTGCATATAACTAACCAACAATTATAATATGACATATTAAAATATCAAATTATAGGTAAACTACTTGAAAGTGTAACTCACAAACTTGGGAGTTTGTTGGTCCGACAAGCTTGACCAACAACTTAAGGTTCCTAATTGGTTATGGTAGATTTATGATAGCTTTAATTTCGTAACAACATTTAGTTTATTTCGTAACAATTTAGTCACGAAAAATTTGATTTCGTGACCAAAAAGTTGACACGAAATTAAGAATTCGTGACAACTTTATCATGAAACTCGTATTTTTTAGTCACAAAAACGATAAATTTAGTGACAACTTTGTAACGAATTTTGTTTTGCTTTCATCAAAATAATCATGTACTTATATGTGCCCCTACTAATCATGTAGACTAACAATGTAAGAGATCTAGTCATAGAATACTTGTATACTACTATGCACACGAACTAAACTTTAAATTACAATTTTTAATTAATATTATACACAATATGCTATGCTAACTAACAATTATAATATGACATATTAGAATATCAAATTATAGGTATGCTACTTCAATGTATAACTCATGAACCCAAGGACTTGTTGAACGTACTAGCTTGACTAGCCACTTAAGGTTCATAATCAGTTGTTGTATTTTAATTAGTATTATACGCAATATGCTATGCAAATATATTACTCACGTGTAGATAACTGACTAATAATCATAATATGACATATTAGAATATCAAATTATAGGTATGCTACTTGAATGTATAACTCATGAAACCAAGAGCTTGTTGAACGTACAAGCTTGACTAGCCACTTAAGGTTCACGGGAAAAATGGAGAAAATAAAAAAACTGACAGATACAGAGTGTTAGGATGGTCGAAAAAATCGAATAAAAACTGATAGTTGACAAAAATGAGGAAGATTTGAGATATATTATTTGAATTTATTACTTAAAATTTAAAATTTTGGAGGTATTTCCCGTAAAAAATGTTGTTTGATTTTTTTAGGTGGTGAAAGGTTAGATGGGGGTTCTTTGATCTGAAATAAGTGAGTTTATTTTCGATAGTTGGTAGGACGTCATGACCCACTCTTAGATTATGGAAGAACAGTAGACGATGGCGTTTTTATGTGTTTAAAAAATTGATGAAAAATATGAAGTGTTGGTGAAGAAGATGAAGTCCGGTGAAGAAGATGGAGAGAGAAAAAAAATTAATTAAGTTAATTAAGTAAATTAGTTCGTTAATTAAAAGGGTAAAATAGTATTTGCATTTGCAAAAAGTAAGGGTAAACATGAGACAAAAAAATTATCTCATTCCCGAACTCCTTGTTAAGTCCTTTCCTTCAAAAATAAAATATAGTTGAAAAAACACCCGCACTTACTCCTAGAGTTTAGATACCCCTAATAACTTTCAAATTTAATCTCTTAACTACATTAGATTATTTTGCCTCTAAATATCTTTATACAATGTTTTTCTTGCTGATTACTTTTTTATTTAACAAAAATTGCTCTAATTAACCAAATGCAATATTGAAGTTGCTATTTGGCCAAACGTTTTCATTTATTTAGTGTATATCCATTTTTAGTGAGGTGTCATTATTTGGTTATTATTGTTTGTTAATCTGTCCTTTTTTTATACAGGTTTATTTTGGTTAATTGTTATTAATTAATTTTTTGTCAAACATTTGTTATATAGCAATTAATATGTTTGCAATGACTATTTTATTACTTATCCACTAGGAGAAAAAAAGCATTTATTTAACTTGTTTATTTTCTTAATGCTTGCAGATGTGTTTGAATAAAGTTAAAATCATCTGAAGATAATAATTAAGGACGATTTCATTGAAGGTTTAAAATTATAAGTATTTGAGAAATTACCATCTTCAAATGTGATAATTATGAAATTTTCCGTTAAATAATGGTATTGAGGTTGAAAACCGGATCTCATCTCTCGTATTATCAACTGATACGACATCTATGCCACTAGCGAAGAGTATGAATTCTGTTAAGAGAATTCTATCAGGGCATTGTAAAAGGGCATGTAAACGCTTTTGGACAAGTATGAAATAAGAAGTATCTTCTCTTACTCTATTTGCTCTGTAACTTGATAATCTCTGAAGCAGGGGTGTACAGTATCATCGTATGTGAGCAAACATGGTTTAACTTTTGGCAGGCTTTGGGAAACAGAAATATTGGCGTAATCTGGTTTCACTATTATCAACTCAAGTCTAAAACCGAGGAGAAGCTCAAAAATATACAGGGTTGAAAACTTTACAGCAGGAAACGAATGAAATAATTAGCCATAGAAATGGGAGAAATGAAGAGCAAACAAAAAAGGGTAAAGATACATGTAAACTAGACTTCAAAAAGAGTAATCAGGCATTATTATATACAGTCTTGGTAATGACTGCTAATGGGATGTTGAGAACATGGCCGTTGGTTCCGAAAAGGCCAATCCTTCCGAAACTACCGACGGAGTGGTTAAGCGTGGCATTCAAGAGCACGGTGAGGACTTGTTTCTGTCCGACGCCGATGTAAAAGCGCATCGGAGAGACTTGGACAGAGACCCCGAAAGGCGCGCTCCACCCCACATTGTACGTCGCATTGTCCGCAACGCTGGTCACCGTTCTCGAAACGGTCCTCGTCGTGTTCAGCTTTGCCACCGTGATCGACGGCAAGTTCAGGTCCGGACCGGCGAGGGCGGAGGCGTAATTTCCACAGTTTTGGCCCGTGTAGTTCCTGACCGCCGGAGCGGACCCGTTGATTCCACATAGAAACGACATGTAGTCCTCGTAACCTAACAAAGAAAAGCAACATTTACACTGAGGCAATGAAATGACAAAGAGATATTGTTTTCGGTTGAAAAAGCTTACTGGCATCGAAGATGAGGCCCGGGTCGAGCGCGGAGGTTGCGTTGACGAAGCCGCTTCCCATGTCGAAAGGCGTTGCGGGCGACTGGTTCACATCTGGGTTCGAGTAAGCCCGTTGGGCCATTATGGGCCCACCACTCCTGTCGTGCACCGAGGCTGTCGTGGAAAGTGCAGACCCGATTGCCGAAGGGCTGAAACTCGGGAACTTTTGCTTTATCAGCGCTGCGAGACCTGCAACGTGTGGCGCGGCCATGCTCGTGCCGGACATCATAGCGAAGCTCTCACCTATACCAAAGTGCGTCGTAATATTACATCCCTGAAGTTGGGTTTGCTGTTTACGGAAGTTAACTAGACTTGAAAACGGAGTTTACCGAGGAATTCAATGGAGTCGCTTCCAGCAGAGCTCCAAGCAGCCCAGACAAAGCTTCCAGGCGCGACTACGTTTGGTTTCATTACGTCTGCATCGTCGAGAGAGTTATCTTCCGGATCAGGTCCTCTCGCAGAGTAGTACATAATCTTCGGAGCCGAAGTACTAAAGTTTGGACTTAGTCCTCCGCAAATACTTGCAACCGCCCCAAATTTGACCACTTTTTTCGTACCATCTCTCTCCAAAGAGGAATTGTAATACTTGAGTAAGACCTGGAAGAAAAGTACAATCATTCGTTGAGAAAGAGCATGTGATTCAGAAGCAAAGAGAGAGAGAGAGAATGATCTACCTTTGAATCTTCCGGAGATGGAATGATAATGCCCGGCATGTTCATCGGAACTGGATTAAGCTGAAAACCAATTACAAAAGGATCCATGTAGAAAACAAGACCGGCTGCGCTTAGGTTCTTTGCAGTTTCCAAAGCCTTCTTGATCGTGGAGATTCCGAGGACGAACCGGATCGAATAGCTACAGATTAGAAGGTTGCCTTTGACAATATCCTCGTCGAAGCTACAAGAGTCCTGACATTCACCGACGTACATGTCATCGGAAAGCTTTGTACGGTTGTTTAAAGCGTGAACTGCGGAAACTAGCGTGTACATCGAATCATTCATTGTTCCCGCTGAATGAAAAAGAATACATGTTAGATCACAATCACTCTTATCAATATATCAGTTTGAGCACTCTTCAGCCAATAAAGAAAGAGACTTACGAGCCAGCCCAACTCCTTGAATGGTGACATTGTTACCAAGCTCTATGGAGTTGCTGTAGCTTCGGTCATGCGAAGCAGCGCCGACCGTGAAAATCCAGGGGCTAAAAGAGGACATGCTCTTCGGGGACGGCCCAGTATTCCCGGCCGCTTGGACTACAAAGATACCAGCCTTTACGGCTGAAAGCAACGCCATATCTATAGGATTGAAAAACGTAGCTATGCCCGGCGGACGCCTGTTTGGCGTGATTGACAAGCTTATTATGTCAACCCCATCTTGAGCTGCCTGAGAATATGCACAATGACCAACCAAATTTAAGCTTAGTTTTTGAGCTCCAACAAGACAATATCAGATTGGACATTGTGCATAGTAACTGTCTAAATACCTGGTCTATTGCAGCTACAACATCAGCGGCAAACCCTCCAAAGCTCTTGTACAATGCCTTGTAAACCGCGATGCTGGAAACGAAAATGTACTCGTTAGCAGAGAATCCTACACACATAATTCTCAAACCAATCTATAGTTACGAGAGGTGTAACCAAGAATCAAAATACCCCTACAAACAGAGATGCTAGTGTTTTCTTTTTCAAATTGGTCCATCGTGACTATTATTTTCATTTTGATCCCTCTTGCATATTCTTTACACCAATTTCGGAATTTCAAGAGCCATCGTCGAGTATATAAGACAATAGAAAAAATGTAAAACCGGGAAGGCTAGTCTCAGATGTGTTTCAAATTTTGGTTCAAATGTATAATCAACCACATCAGGAACAAGAAAAATATCGAGAAAAGATATAGATAGTTACTGTGAACGAGGAGCCATCCCACTAGCATTTCCAAATGTATGCCCTGAAACTATAACCGGGACTCCATGATTTCCTGCAGCAACAGACGATGTGTGCCTGGATACAAGAAAAGAATAAGTATTCTAGAGAACACATATATTATCAACCATGAAAACATGAAAGTCTAAAGATGGAGAGAGGCAGAAACACTTACGTTCCATGACCATCACCATCAAAGGGCGAAGCATAATCCTGAGAGGAGTTAAAAATTCCACGGGTGATAGCCGAAGCGGCAAAATGACGAGCCCCAACAAGCTTGCGATTGCAAGAACCGGATGGGAAATCCGGAGTGACCTCGCAGATGCCCGAGAAATGTTGCGGAACCGGATACGGACGATCAGAAGTATTGTCAGCAAAACTCGGGTGACTTGGGTCGATCCCTGTGTCAACGAACCCAATTACCACTCCTTCGCCGGCACTGCCAAACCCACCTCGCTCAGCCCAAGCCCCTTTCGGTAAACCCAGAAACTGAGGCGTATGAGTGGTTGCTGTTCTAACCGAGAAATCCAATACCACATTACCCACTTCCCTCCTCCGCGATAGCTTCTCTGCCTGATGTTTATAAAACATGAACGTACAAATGAATTACCCTTCTATACTTATCACGGGCTATCAAAAGGATTTGAAGTATACATTGAGCCAAGGCTGATTGAATAAAATAAAAAAAATGAAAAATTGCTTTGGCTAGCTTCAGAGCACTTGATCGATCTCGAATGGATTTAAGTTCGAAAGCCACAATAATCCAGTCCACTATTTCTGAATATGTTTCCCCAAAAGCTCTTTGGTCGAAAAATTCTGTCCGAGATTTTTTTCCATTTCAAGGATCTACCAGAGCTTGAGGCGTTTACTAATTAATTACCTTCTTGCCTCTCTAACAAGACTCATACCTTTATCTAATTATTTTTACTCTGCTACTAAGAGAAAATAGCACAGCAATAGTCCTTTTAAAAGTACCGCAAAATCTATTGTTTTCGGTTTAATATAGAGCAGAAGTGGAGCTGATTAAGATACCTGCTGTGGAGTGACAAGGACAGAGAAGCCATTGATCAAGTAATGGTAGCTGTACAGTTTCAGATATGTTTCCCCTCTCAATGTCCTCCGTAACAAAGAATCGTGGACTCGTGCAATGTAAGAACCGTATCTCCGATCTGACCTTGAAATGTTTCTGAATTCACGAAACAACGAGCTCAAAACATTATCAACTACGCAAAACCTCATGTAATTTCATAAAAAACAAAAACAAAAACAAAAACTAAAGAGTAACAGCAATTCAATAAAATAAAATAAAAATTTACCTCGCAATTAAATGTTTTAAAATTTAAAGAGTTTTCCACGATAATAACGGGGGTGTGACCCAATTAGATGTTATCTTAATTTATTATAAACTATGTATATATAGTTTAACAATTATGCACAAATAAATAAATTTATAAATAAGATAAATTAATGAATATGGGTTTAGAGCCGTTTGTAAAAGACAAACCCTCAAAACCCCACTGGAAAAGGCAACAGCCAGAGGACCCCCATGTTCTTAACGATCCAATGTAGCTGCAATACAGAATATATTAAATAGAATTCTAATGTGGGTAAAGTTGGGAAAGTCATCCTGAATCTTGAAATGAAACTCGATAATATATCACAAAATAAATAAATACAAAGAACATTGGACTTGAAGATTAAACAATTTGGAGTTGGACATTAGGTTTTCAGGCAGCGAGAGAGCAATTGCAAATTTGGATAATAATAATAAATACTAACTTGACCTTTCAAATAACTAAATATGGCAGTGCAGTGTAAAAACTGTAGTAAGAGAAAAAGAAAGGCACCTTCTTGGTTTATGAACTCTCAATCTCTCCGAATCTTCATTTATGGAATCGTGATTAATACTTCTCTGCTGATGCGGGTGGCGTTTGGAGGCACGCGCTTCTTTAAGAGTGACGATATAAATACCCGTGTTGTCCTCGGACTCATCTTCACTCAAAGACCCAATAACCATCCCGAAGCAAAGTACAACTACTAAACACACTCCAAAGAGTCTCTTCATCTTAGAATTCAAGTGAAGAGAGGGAGAGAGAGAGGCGATGGTTTTGAGCTCAGCTCCTTATTGGCAACACCTTATCTGGCATTCGCAGAGAAGTGCGCAGGAAAGAATGCAAAAGAAGAATGAAACCCAGAGAAGCTTTCTCTACAATGCTGAGTTTGGTGAGAAGGAAAAGTGAAGAAAACACACACACATGAGAAGTGATTTTGCCTTGAAAGCAGGGTTTCTTCTTTCTTTTCGGTGGGAGAGGGGAAAAACATAAAAAGATAAACCCTTTTCTTTACTTTTGCTTGTTTCACATTCACAGTTGGAGAGAGAGAGAGAGAGTATGAAAGGAAGTATTAATAGAAATCTAGGGAAGTGTTATATGTGGTTGTAGACTTGTAGTTGTAAAGAATCTGTAAACCTGCTCTTGGGTGTCGTGCGTTTTATCGTTATTTTGATATAGTTTGGGAAAACATAAAAGTAAAACTGGGATTTATTTTAGTTTGACTACGAATTTGGTCGATAAAGATAAAAATTTGAGCCGTTTTCTTTTGTTTTGTTTTGGTTAAAATCTGGTAAACTTTTGTTTTGGACAGTAATCGAATGTCACTCTCTTATTTTGTTGCATAATAATTTAAAGGTACAATATTCCATAAAAAAATAATGGTAGAATATAGTTCCATAATATTAATACGGAGGATTTCTTGGTGAATTTTACCAATGGGGCTTTGATGAGTCAGAATCCTCCACTTTTGTCCTCTTATCAAGCTTGGTTGTCCATTTCCTACCAACGTTTCAATTTTATAAGGTTGCCCGTGATGTAGTGATGTAATAGGTATAAATATATGGTATAATTATATGTAATATATTATGTGTAGTGTATATATACAGCTAAGAAAGAGCGAGAAGTAACCAAAGTGGTGGTCTTGTGGGACGGTGGTGCATGATGAAGCACTCATAAGTCATGGCAAGGCTTGGAAAAGTACTTTTCTTTTTTCAACGTGCAAATGTAAGATAAATTTCAATCATAAGGTTGATCATGGCCTAAAATATACATAATTGTACATGCACAATATTTATTGGCAACTTGTATGAAAAAATTGCATATAAAAAATTGTCTAATATGATTTATTGACTGATTTTTATAAGAGCTAACAATCAATTATTTCGTAAAAAGTATTTAATTTCTCGTAAAATATTTTTAGGGTTATTGTTGATAATATACAAGTTATTGTTTCTGGAAATGATCAATGTGTAATTTTTTTTTTTTTGTAAATGACCGGTTAATTTAATTTACATATTTCAATAACATTTTTAATCTTAAAACGATTTCCACCCAAAGCAATCACCCACGGTTAAAAAAAATAAAAATCACTTACATTTATTTGAAACTTGAAAATAATGCGTCATTACTCCATTTATTGAGTGTGAGTTATTCATTAAAAGAAAAGGAAATCTCATTAGAGAGAAAATTAAATCGACATTATAATCAAACTTTGACGAACATGGTCAGTGTAAATCCGAATTTATAAATTGATCTTTGTTTAACAATGTATTAACACTAAAACGAAAAAATGATTCAAATTTGAAAATTCAAATCACGAAAATTAAAAGGGAAAACCTATAATAAAATTAAAAATATAACTGTCACATAAGTGTGATGGTTATTTACAAAAAAAATACAAGACGTTGATCATTTTTAAATTTCGTATGTTTATGTTAGTTAGTTAGCTAAATAATTGATTTTTTATCTCAAAATAAAAACGAAAAACACAAACTCGAGAAAATTGCTTTTTAATATGTGAAAAGAGCACAAGTATTGTTCTAATGTTCATAAAATAAATTCGTAGATAAAGGTTCATATACACATTAATTGTTGAATATTTATATTTTATAACAAAAGTTGGGTAATTAACCAACGTCAATATTAGATCTTTAGATTTAGCTAACGTTTTGTTAATTTGTTGTAAATAACCAGAGTGCTTAAATGACATATTTATTTCGAAATTTTCTTACCGATTTGCCCTTTTTGTTTTTGGTATTTTTAATCGTCGAGTTTTAAATTTTAAATTCGTCTTGGAATTTAAATTTTGAAATTTTGGTTTTATATTCAGTTTTGATAATTTTTGTGTTATTAATTAGAATGTGTATTAATAATTAGTTGACTATTTGTTAAGATCCTATATTAAAAGAAATTGTTATTTATCCATAAGTATTGATGATATCCGATAATATTTTTATTATTTATTGTTATGTGTGAATTGCATTACGTATGTTTTAATTCTCGGTTAATGGAATGAGCGAACAAATTGTTTTGGCTAAATTGATCAAAAAATTTGTAGTTTATCAAACGGGAGCTATATTTAAAATTCATGTATTTTGTATAACTATAATAATTACATCAACCATTTTTTAACACGCTTGAAATCCAATAATTATTCGAATCTTGTCAATTTATATTGTCATCAGGTTGCTATTGCATGGTCATCTAGTGAGCTTCATAATCATCAAGCCTTTATCGGCCTGATTTTACATCGGAGTTTTTCATCGAACTATAACTTGATTTATTACTTATACATCTTCGTTTAGGCTTTTGAAATGGGCTTGAATCATTGATCATTTTTCATTCCCGAGACCTCCCAAGGAAAATTCCGAATCGGATCCCAAATTGACGGGTTAGTGTGAGCTTATCCATGGACGGAATTCTATATCAAGATGATTACAATTTTAGGTTTAATGAGGTTGACTTTGGTGCAAGAGATAGGCAATAATGCCCAAATTCACTCATATCAATCATTAGTGAGTACGAAAAAAATGAGCGGAGTCCTGGTCAATTAGTATCTTCATAGGATACTTAGGAAGATCTTTAGAGGCGCAACTCTATGTCTCATAACTAGACATCATAAATCATCATAACAATCGTACTAAGATCAATAATCATTTGATCATGAGATTGCGGATATACTATTTTAAAAAAACACATGAAAAATTGTTCATGCAAATCTATACTTGTCTCATCATTTGTTGTTAAGTTTGTTTAAGTACTAAAGACTAGTTTTTATCATAAAGTTTCAAACAAACAAAATAGAATGAATGAAAGTTTTAACTCGTTATTAATTTACTCAGCAATTACAAGCAAGAGACTTTGAAACTTTATTACATCATATGTATATAAGTAACAACTACTAATTTTCTTGTGAGCATCTGTGACAACATATGCATATAAGTAACAACTACTAATCTTCGTGTGAGCATCCGTGACAACATATGCAGGGCTACGCCAATACATATAGATTGATCTCGAGTGGACACAAGATCGAGTAAAAGGTGGAAGCCCATTGTTTATCGTAGTGGAAATTTTATGGTGCCTGGAGTCGAGTCTGGGATAAGGGAAAACTTGAGAGTCTGGTGGAGGTGGAATTGATATTTGAGATTTACAAAGTGAAGACATTATGGAACTCTAAGAATGGCGAGTTGTTTCTTAGCGAGCTCGGCGAATAAAGAACACTATGTAAAGGCAGCATATTGGGAGCAGAACAAAGCTTCATTAAATAATAAGGATGAGAATTTGGAACTCATATGAAAATTGAAAGCTTTGTGGAAAATTCAAGCTTCTTATTTATAATTTTACAAATATTAACTAGCTAATTTGATGAGTGACTAACAATACTAACTACGATGCTAACCGACTAACTGCTGATTAGGATTCATATCATAATATTATCCGTATTTATTATATATCGTCAATCACCTTTTTCTATATAGCGAGGTAAGGAGTGATTCCATTCTCACCAAATTTATATACAGTAAATGCAAAATTCAGTTTGATGAATAATTATCAATTTAATTGTAACATTGTATTTATATTCAAATCCAAACAAATTATTTATAATTATGATACTAATTTTTAAATACTTTATGAAGTACAAACTTTAATCCAAATTCCAAATACAGTATTTACATATCAGTAATAAAAAAAAACTAAATTATAACGTATAAAGTGCAAAGTTTAATGAAGCACAATAGATACTAAATTATGTGCGTGTTTTATTTTTGTTTTTTAAGCATCTGCTTGTTTTTTCTAGCAAAATATATTTTTGAGTATCAAAATTTATTTTTTTAAAATTTTTTTTAAGGCTCAAAATCTATTTATAAACTATGCAATATTTTTCAATTTTAAAATATGATCTCAAAATATGTTTGGTTTTCAATCAAATTTTTTTGGGTTAAAAATAGGGTCCCCCAGAATTTACACTATATATGAAATACTTTATTTTTCCTTTTTTTTTTTAATGAAGGCAATATGAAATAATTTCTTACTTGGTTAAAGAAACGAACTCATTGCATGTGCTTGATAATTAAATTTAGCACGATAGACAATGATACTAAGAAAAAGGAAACCAACGCCCTTTGGTAAAGTTAATCATATCTGAACCAAACTAAAGTTTATATATGGAAACGAATATTATGCACTAACGGCTATGAATAGTTGTAACATCCTTCTCTTTTTCTTCTACTATGACATGGAAAGTGAGAAACACGAATAGGAAAAAAGGAGGATGGTCGTAATGAGTTTAGCTCTTTTTGGAGCAGTAAACATATGACTACGAAATCGTAATCAACGGAAAACTATCATTCAGACACGTGATTTCCCCCAATGGTGGAAAATGGGTTTATCATTTTTACTCCGACAAAAAGGCATATACTAATACACGAAGAATACACATGAATGATGTCATTAATCAGCTGTGAAAACTGCACATAGTATCAAATCATAATATTGCCACAGTTTACTTAACATTTGCTTTAACAATTCCAATTAGTATTAATCGTCGGTGGAGTAAAATTTATTTTGACGATGATGAAATTATTATTTAGATATTAATTATGAAAGGTATGTGAAAACTTATTTATAGTTTCCACAGTTTATCGGGTGAGGATTTTGTTTCCAACCAGAAGGAGAATTTATATAGTCCAATAAAGAGAAATTAAAATCATCCTGATTTATAGACAGATAGTGATCAACCGTATTGAATAATTTGTTTTGTAAGTGACATAATGTACATATGTAGTCATATATACGTGTATTATATTTCTCCTACGTGATATAATTTGCCAATCAAGTATGTTATATTTCTCCTTCTAATATAATTTTTGAATCACGATAATTAAACATAATTAAATGGGATTAGTAAACTGATTTGACAAAGTAAATAAAATAAAATAAAATAAAATATATTGCGCTCAATAAAAAGACCAATATTCCAAAACACTTTGGTCCAAACTCAATTCAGTCGAACTCAACTCTGGAGAAGACGAACTCAAATCAGGAGAAGACAAGCTTAGATAAGGAGAAGACGAACTCATCCTTGACAAAGTCGCACGTCAAAGGAGTGGAATTTGCAGCGAAAACCAGATCTAAGACAAATTCAAACCATCAGTAAACAGTAAAGTGCGACGTAGGGTCGACTTTGGCGATCTCGACAACACGTGTCTTAACCTATTCATTTAGTTCGCTGTATAACTGTAATCCTCAATCATCTATTCTTTGTCCAAGTCAATGTGTAATCAAATTGTTTAATAATTCAGTTCAAACTTCGTCAATTCCTTATTTTATCCCCTATTTTGATATTCTTGTTACGAGATTTTATTGAGATTCACATATTGAATATAAATTGTACAAACTATATATGAATTTAATTCGTGATTGTAGAAGATTAAATCTGACATCAACAATTTAGCGCCGTATGTGGAAAACTATCACTAAGACCAACCTCAAACAAGAAATGTCTCGCCCGAGTAACTGTCTTCCCATAAGTCTCCTAGCAAAGCAGTATAGGAAATCCCTTCGGGAATCATGGCAATCCTGGATATGATTAGCAAGAAGTTCAGACAAAAAAAGAATCAAACCGAGCTATTGCAACTCGGCTAGACAGTCTAATGATGCCTCCATCGCACGTTTCCGGCTCCAAGCTAGAAACAGCAAAATGACGTATGGAGATTCAATTTGAAAATGGACACACTAGGACAAAAAAAAGTCTTTAAAAGCGACAAAAATCGCTTCTAAAGACAAAAAGCCGCTTCTAAATGACCTTTAGAAGCGACATTAGAAGCTTTTGTCGCTTCTAATGCGTCGCTTCTAAAGATTAGTCACTTCTAAAGTCGTTTCTAATTTTCAGAGGTGACAAGATTAGAAGGGACTAGTTGCATCTATAGTCACTTCTAAGGGTAAAATTGGCGCAAAAAAAACTTTTGGGAAATTTTTTTTGGCATTATAAGCGATTTTTTGACATTTAGAAGGGACTAAAAAAATTAAAATAAAATTAATTTTTTACAGCACTTGGTAGTTGTAAAAAATGAAAGTACATATATATGGAGAAATTTCATAGGGCTCTAATAATTAACTAAAATTTATCTAAACCAAAAAAACTATATGAACAAAATCTAGTTAAGATAAAGATATACATACATTTGCTTGGAACATTCTCATGGTCAATATTAGAGTATCACGCATTCTCCAAAAGTAACATCATATTTTGTTAAGGTCATCAACAAACAACAATTTATTTGTGCAAAAAAATGATGTAGTTTCAGTCAAAAAATGGGTAAAAGATTACTAGTTGAGAATTCAGTCAATTATCCACCTGTAGGGCTGATAATAATATAATAGAAGCAATTAGTAAGTTTTATAAATAGTTGGGCATTATATAATATATATGAACGTACCGAATGCTGTTTTTCATGAACAAAAGAAACGATCCATTGCTTGACATCAAAACAAACTGAATTGACAATCCACTCGGAACTTTGATCTACAAATAACATGAAGATGTTTCATAAATGTATTTCATAGAAACCCAAACTATTAATTTCAATATAATCTACAAATAACATGAAGATGCTTCATAAATGTATTTCACAGAAACTCAAACCATTAAATTCAATATAATCTACTTAAGTCATGTAGAATTTACTACAAAAAAAATGATGAGTATTTACATGAAAAACACTCACCCGCGCAAATTCATCTCCTATTATACTTTGTCATTGTTGTCCAATCGACATGAAAACTCCGATTCAGCATCAGTCCAGAAACTCTAGGTCAATGACGGAGGGAGAAGAGTACCTCGAGAATGACGACGGTGAGATTGGTTGTGACTTTGTTATTGGCGGCGATAGTCGAAGATCTGCGCAGGCAGGGTGTCGGTCAGAGGCTCCGCAGAGAGGGCGGTAGGAGAGTGAGTTCAATTCCGTGAAAAAAAGAACTAGAACTTACAGCGAGAGTCCGAGGGAGACAACGGGCGGACAGAGATCTAGCGGGTAGCGCAGAGGCTGCGTGGAGGGTCGGAGGGAGGGAGAGATCGGAGGCTGCGTGGAAGGCGGAGGGGAGGGAGAGCACATAGGGTCGGAAGAGGAGTGGAGGAGCAGAGGTCCGGAGGCTGGATGGAGGGTCGGAGTAAGCGGAGGGCCGGTGTAAGAGGAGAAAAAAAATGAAACTCACATTTAAGCAACGGTGGGAGAGGATGCGCGAAGGGCCGGCAGAGACGCAGCCGCTGGTGAAGATGAACGCAAAGGCTGGAGGGCCGACGGAGACGTGGAGGCTAGAGAAGGCTCAGAGGCCGGCATAGATGGATGCGCGAAAATGGACGCGCAGAGGCCGGCGGGAAAGGAAGGGGCGGTCCAAATTGTGGTTGGGCAGGTCGCAGGTGGTTGCAAAGAGAAAACTCGTTTTGGGGGTGAAAGATTCGAAAATGAGGAAGAAGTAGAAGAAGGAATCCCGAAGTTTTAATGACCTAGGGACATCAGAACTGACAAGCCGCTTCTAATGTCATTCACAACCAAAACGATGACGTTTTGTTTAGTGGGGATAATTGTCGCTTCTAATGTCGTTTCTAATGTCACTAAAAGTGAAATTTTGGTGGACAACATTTGGAGCCCAAAATTTTGGGCATTAGGTTGCTTTTAATGCACCAATATACTTAGTTAAATTTTGGTTGAGAAAAGTTTGAGCCAAATAATTTGGGCATTAAAAGCGATTAGTCGCTTATAATGCATCAAAACACTGAAAAAATTGCCGAAAAAAAGCGAGCCAAAGATTTTTGGCCTTTAGAAGCGACTAGTCGGTTCTAGTTGTTGGTGATTGTTGCACCTTAATAACCATATTAAATGCGGAATATCAATAATTGCACTCACAATAGCCAATTAATAACAATGACTACTAAACAAGATCTATATTTGTTAATTTTTAATTTAATTGCAAAAGCAATTCAACAACCATTAATAAAAGAGGCGATCATAATACTTACATGGATTTTGGTTCAGGTATCTAATGCTCCAATCCAATGCTCGTTTCGTCTAATTTAGTACTCAAGGATGACACCGTAGTCTTCCGAAACGTAATCTCCGAGACGAATAAGAAAAATGAGTGAACACATTCAATATCACTTAGATATCGAAACTAGATTGTTTCGGGATCTCACTCTTATTATTTAGTATTGGAATTTAGAAATTCCGAGGAATAGGGGGAAAATAATCGGCCAAGAGAGAGAGAGAGAGTTGGCCGAAAATCTTGTGAAGAATAGAGTGATTTTTCCTCTTCCATTGTATCCCTATAGCATTTAGGAAGGAGATAATTGCCGAGAGATTTTCTCTCCTTTTGAGAGATATTCTCTCATGTGCATTTAATCTTGTCCATTAGATCCCAACAATGAATCTAAACTCTCTCTCAACCATCATATCAATATCTATAGAAGAGATTTTCTCTCATCAAAGAGAAATTCAAGGAGAGAAAGAGAGAGGCATAGTCGGCCACCCCTAGGGCATAATCCTTGGGGATTTTCGGCGAAGCCTCTCCTATGCCCATTCCTTGAATTTTCAAGGCCCGTTTGCTTAAAATCCAGTTAATTATTTATTTACTTGATCCAACAATAAATAAATAATTATGCTATAAACATTTATTTAATTATGCGAATACGTGTTTTCCAAAACTAATGTTGTCAATCGCCATTACAGCAAGTGAGATTAAATAGTGATTAAACACTATTATTCGAAAGTTCTTATCCGCCTTTATCAGAGCCAAATCGGAGACTATGGACCTAGTAGTAGAAGCTTAACGAACCCAACGAAAAAGAGAATATAGTCCTTATCGTGAAAGTATTGAATACTTATCTCTTTTTCATCGATTCTTCTAGTCTTTATCAATACTTCACCATGTAATCAAAGACTGAACCATTCTTTAATATTAGAATTATATTTACTCATCATGACGAGTGTCTACTGATATAGTCAGTTTGTGATCAAGATCCTCTAGGTTCAACCCATTCCAAGAGAAGTCAATTTATTCTGTTATACTTCTCTTGATACATATCAACCCTAATCATTGTTGCTTCCCCAGCGAAAGATTTGTTTGAACGTTAACTTACTTTGAAAGTGCGTGTGTTCAATCGGTTTTGGAATCAACCTTTAGGTGAGTGAACATTGACCTCCTTTCAGGGAGGCTTGATTCCGTGTCTGTAAACCACTTTCCACTCGAATCATGCTCTGAGAAGACTTCCAGGGAAAGATTCCAAAGACATAAGCTGTGATTAGCATGAATAGTCTTTTAGCGAATGAGTTAAAGAGTTCAGAAACATGATTCAATGTCGATGACCACTTTATGATTTATATCAAGTCTCACTATGACAATCATAGTGGCATCGGTTAGTGCGTCGTTACGGTCCTTAAACAACACATCTACCCCAAGGCATGTGCAGATCGTACACTTAGCAGAAGTGTAGAATGCTCCCACATAGTTATCAACCATTACTCATGTGTTCCACATATATGACTTTTGATATAGCTTCCCAGGCGTATATAAGTCATCGACCTTGTTTTAGCACACTGCCCGAACTCAGGTGCCCAGCACGTGACTCGGTTTGGTACAGAGGCTATGGGATGATGAATATTCAATATATCTTAATACATAAGAAATAACTTTTTCAATTCGAATAAAGTATAAATGTCAAACTTTATTTTATTATAATATCAACAAGAATTTACATAAGTATCTTCTCAAGCGGGCAAGAATTCCTAACACTAATCTATTGACTCAGACCTTTAGTAAACCTTTAGTAGCGACTAGTCGCTTCTAAAAGTAAAAAAATTACATTTTTTCAAAAAAATTGGGGTGTTTACGTTAGAAGAGAATAGTCGCTTCTAAAGATAAAATGTCGATTCTAATTAGAAGCGACTACACACTTCTAAAGGTAACCGTCACTTCTAAAAGTCATTTTTGTAGTAGTGACAGCTACCGCTTATCAAACCTGAACTCACCCTCCAAGCTCACATTTGGACTTCTCCGGGATCCATATGACCCTGGAAGAAGATCGTGACTCTTATCCGATCTTTCCGCTCAGAGGAAAATCTCAGGGAAATCTGACCAAATTAGCATAGACCTTCTCCAAAGCTTTGATTCGATATGTTGTAAGCTACGTTTCGACATTGAAGGGAAAAAATTACAGCCAGTCAAACTTAGGTCTTGTAGGTGTTACAAGAAACCATCTCGAACTAAAACAACAACGTTAAATATGAAGGCAGAGATGTCCACAATCAAATCCTGGACCCGAGCACTGGGTTGTTGTTAAACATGTTCTTAAGTGTCTTCGGAGGACTAGGAACTTGATGCTTACATATTCAGGTGCTAACCTGACTATGACGAGGTATACCGATTCTGACTTTCAGGCGGATAGGGGTTCCAGGAAATCTACTTCAGGATTTGTGTTCATCCTGAATGATGGATCTATTTTTTGGAGGAGTATCAAGAAATCTTGCATTGTTGACTCCACCATGTAAGCAGAATATGTGGCTATTTGTGAAGCATCCAAAGAGGTTGTATGGCTTCAAAAATTCTTTAAGTATTTGGAACTCGTTCCAAATAACAACGAGCCCATGACACTTTATTCTGATAATAGTGGGGTTGTTGCTACTTCAAAGGAACCTAGAAGCCATAAGCGCTCTAAGTATATTAAGAGGAAATACCATTTTATTAGAGAGATCGTGCAACGCGGAGACGTGGAGGTGAAGAAGATCTCAACGGTAGACAACCTTGCAGATCCATCCACCAAGGCCCTATCCAACAAGGTCTTCGACCAACATCGAGACAGATTGGGCATGAAGGACTACTCTCATCTTCTTTGAGTCAAGTGGGAGTTTGTTGGCAGTGATGCACACAAGAAGATTATTTATTTACATATTCATGTAATATAAATCTTGCATAAGTCCTTATTGTAATTGCTGATTAAATTAATAAAAGTTGAAACGTTCATTCATTCCTTTTTCGATTGATTGAAGATTTATGATATTAAATAGTCTTATAATATTTAATCAAACCTAACAATATATGAAGAGACAATGTAGATTTGTGTGAAAAAACTCTTCATGGTTTGGTTAAAATGAAATATTCACAATCTAAAGATCAACGGATTATTGATCCTAGTATGATTGTTAGAAGAATCTATGATGTCTTGTTACGAGGCATAGAGAGTTAGGAACTCTATAGTTCTTCCAGTGTATCTTCCAAAGATACTGAATTGACTTGTGCACCTTTAGAGACAATGTAAGAACAAACCATTTAACTTCTTCAGTTTCAAGGTCACTATGTATGAATTGCATCGTGCTTACCTTAATCCTGAAATGAAACATGTCATTTCATGACTTCAATATATTCATTTGAGAAAGCTACACTCTAGATCAAAGTTTGTGAACTAGATGCGCTCTATTGGTGATATATTGGGTTGTGAAGTTGACTTGAGTATACTTTTTGAAGTTCTCGTAGATATGGAATTCATGTACAAGATTGCAGAAATGCAATATGTATCACCTCATGCTTTATTACTTGGATTGTGAATTCAACTTTATTTGGATGAAACAATGTGACTTGTTAGCTCCCTGTCAATACATTATTTCTAACTTATTCATAAATAACAAATGAGTTGATGAAATAACAACTAGAAGGGTAAAATGGTAATTTTATAAATCTCATCTAGTTGATGATATTCATGAAGGGTAATCATAGATATTCAATGGATCCGCTCAATATTATTAAGTTGAATTTGAGTAGAAATAAAATTCATTTGAACTGAAAGATTCTTAGTGTCAAATCTTTAGTGGAGTCAGTTGCTATTAAGCTAATACTCGAAAAAGGTTTGTAAACTTTTGATTCTGAGTATTGTAGCTCAAGTTTTGTTCATTTGGATGTATAAGGTCATTATTACAGATCATTAGAGTAAGATTGTTAAAATAGAAGCTAAGTCAAAATAAATTCAAGTGTTGAACTAGACGTTTTCTCGAAAAATGTCTAATGGTATTTTTGTTCACATGGACATAAAATGATGTGAATGTCAAAATAAGATTTTTAATATTTTCACATGATGGAAATATAAATTATTTTTTTGAAGCCGAGAAGTCGTTTGAGGCATTATGAAATTAATTTCATTATTTGTGCAATATTAATTCTATAATGGGTATTTTAAGAATTGTCTTAAAAGAAATAAGGAAGCATCTAGATGCCCTCCCCTAAGTGTTGAATTACCCAAAAAGAAAAGAGGAAATGAATTTCCATGAGAATGAAACAAATGTGCTAAGTGAGGAGACAAATTTCCTCACTAATGTACACGGGATGGCCATCCATTTTGATAGAGAAAAGGGAGAGGAAATCAAATATTGTGTTATGAATACATAATATGAAATGGTAATTACCATTTCTTGTATTTCATTCTCCTATAAATAGAGTCTCACATAGAGATGCGAAAATAAGTTTTTTTGGTCTTGCTCTCTCTATTTTAGCCGACCACTTCCTCCTCCTCTCTCTCAAAATACTTCTTTTATTTTGTCACCTAAGTCCTCATTAGACTTAGGCTAAATTAGCTCTTTAGTTCATAGACTTGTTCTTGAGTTATTGTGTTTAATTGTGCCCACACACAAATCCTTCAAACACTCTATAAACTCATGCACTAGAAACTTTAGATTTCTCGAGTTCACGTTTAGGTGTGAAGGTAACGAGCAAGAGACGATCTACCTTTCTCAAGGCTCATCCAAGATCAAGCTACAAGAAAGCTTAGTGTTCAAATATTTTAAATAATGTCTTTAAATATACATATGTTCATGCGTTTTGCCTAGGTTAGTAAAATTGTTTTATTTGTAAAAAAAAATTTATATTCCGCCATTAATGTGTTAATGATAATTTTTTCTTAACCCTCAATGGAGTATACAACATATCTAATTAAAGTTTAGGAGAAGTTCTAAACTAAAACTATTTCCAAACTCTTTTTAACACCATAAAACATCATAAAACATAATTTAGGGCGTCTAGGGACTTTTAGAAACATCTCACACTTATTTTCATTACATTAATATTATTAGTTTTTGCAATTTATAAGTTTCAAATTTGAAAACAAAATAATTTGATCAAATATCGTCTTTTAAACTATTCAATTTTCTCTCAAATGCACTTTTACGCATTAGAATCCATTTTGAGAAATCTTTAAACTTGATTTTTCAGTTTGAGATTCTTTTGTAAATGAAGTATACAACATATCTAATCAAAGTTTAGGAGAAGTTGTAACCTAAAATAGTTTCAAAGCCCTTTTCAAGCCCAAAAAAATAGTTTAGCGTGTCTACGGACTGTTAGAAACATTTCACAAGTATTTGTTTACGTAAATATTATTAGTTTTTGCGACTTATAAGTTTCAAAATTCAAAACACTAGAATTTGTTCAAACATCGTGTTTTAAATTATTCGATTCTCGCTCAAATGCAGTTCTATATATTAGAATCCATTTTGAGAAATCTTTACATTTGATGTTTTTCATTTGAGATGGTTTTGTCAATGGAGTATACAACATATCTAATCAAAAGTTTAGGACAAGTTCTGAGCTAAAACTATTTCCAAACTCTTTTCAACACCGAAAAACATAGTTTAGAGCATCTACAGATTGTTAGAAACATTTTGCAACTATTTTTATTACATTAATATTATTAGTTTTTGCAATTTTTAAGGTTCAAAGTTTAAAACAAAAGAATTTCATCAAATATCATCTTTTAAACTATTCGATTATCGCTCAAATGCACTTCTACGCATTAGAATCCATTTTGAGAAATTTTTAAACTTGATTTTTCAGTTTGAGATTCTTTTGTCAATGAAGTATGCAACATATCTAATCAAATTTTATGAGACGTTCTAACCTAAAATAGTTTCTAATCAATTTTCAAGCCCAAAAAACATAGTTTAGAGTGTCTACGGACTGTAAGAAACATTTCACAAATTTTTATTTCATAAATATTGTTAGTGTTTGCAACTTATAAGTTTCAAAGTTAAAAACAAATAATTTGATCAAACATTCTCTTTTAAAATATTCGATTCCCGCTCAAATGAACTTTTACGTATTAGAATTCATTTTGAGAAATCTTTAAAGTTGATAATTCAGTTTGGGATGCTTTTGTCAATGGAGTATACAACATCTCTAATCAAATTTTAGGAGAAATTCTGAGCTAATATAGTTTCCAAGCGCTTTTTAACCCCAAAAAAACATAGTTTTGCATGTCTATGGATTGTTAGACATATTCCAACAAATGTTATCAGAGCATAGGTCAAAGTATAAGCATGTACATGTTATTTAAAAATCATTCGAATATTGTTTTCAAAAGTTACTTGAATAATGGTTTTGCTAAGAATAAATATTGGATAATTTAATTTTTTTCTACGACCTCTAAAATTAAATTTGTGTTGATTTTTCACTTGTTAAATATGCTATATAAACACATTAAATACAGTTTTTAAAGATTTTATGTTTAGCAAATTCAAAATCAATTATTTGACAAGTTTGAATTTTTTTTTTACATAATTTAAACTAGTTTATTGCACTTGTAGTTTAAATTTGTTATTGAATGTTTTATAGTATTATATTTGTTTTATTTTGTGTAAATTATTAATATGTTAATATAACACACAATTGATACAAAACAAATAAATAAAATGTTTCAATAAACCTCTCTTTTCAATATGCGTAGATCTGACGTATTTTTACTTGTTTTTCAATTTCTGTTCAAATTGTTATGACTCCGTAATACGGGCATAACTGTTTGCGAGAAACTCTTTCGAACTAAAAAAAACAATGGTAAAAATTTATAATAAATGTATTATAATGCATAAAAAGCATTATAAATAGACTTGAGAGATTCCACCAAGAAACTTCGAATGGATCCTTATCAGGTGACTTTAACGAGAGTTTAGGAATCTCTCGTCCATGAAGGCAAAGACCAAGGTCATATCTCGTCCGACCCAATAATTCTTTTAACTGAAGTACACACAAGACTCCAAATGCCTATAAGGGTCGGACATTTTTTGGTTTTTGTAGTCTTTCAGAGTCATGAACCTACAAATAAGACATCATTCTCTCATTCAAAACACATGATAAGACAAATTCTCTCTTCTCTCTCTTTTCTCTATGAAATATTTTTTTATAGTCGGTGGTTGGTTTAGTCAGGGTCGGCTCTAAAAAATTAGAGGCCTAAAGCAAATATACAAAATCGGGCCTTTTTGAGCACACGCAATAAAAATCACATATGAAAATAATGTGAAATACCATTAAATAATATAAATATTTAACAAATATATGTTTTTCAACAACTCTCTCCACCATGAACTTCATCTATAACCTCTTCGCTCCGATATTTTTCATTCACACAATACAAAACATGAGAAAACTGCAAAAAAAAAAATACATCCACGCACAACTTAAAAAAATTATTTTTCTTCACTTTTGCGATGCAAAAGTATTGATCAAGTCATTGTATTCTAATTTTACTAGCAAATCCTTTTCAATAGACAACATAGCCAATCTAGATAACCGTTCTTGTGACATTGTTGAACTCAAGTAAGCTTTTATTAATTTCAAATTTGAAAAACTTCTCTATCGAGACGCAACACTCCCATGAATAGTTAATAATATTTTGTAAGGAATACAAGTATTCGGAAATGAATCCACTTTTTTTTTTTACGTAATTAAGTATTTCAATTGGACCATTAAGTTGTTCTCGAAAAACAATTCTTAACATTTTTAATTTCCAAAACAAATCTAAACTAAAAATATCAAAAGATTCCTCATGTTTTAATATATTTTCAAGATTCAAACAACATATTTTCAAAACATTCTCGTCCAACAATTTCAGCTAATCAAATGTAAAACAAAAATCTAATTTTTTTTATCATACTCTTGAAACTTCTCTAATCAAGTTTCAATTGAGGAAACAACTGTTAGGAATTTAATCTCTACTTTATTATATTATTTCAATTTATGGGAATCGAATCTGGATAGCGGAAACGTACCTGAATCCATAGATCAATAAACTGTGAGTTGTCTTCCAATTGTAGATTGACTTAGTGCCTGAGTATTCTTGTCGATAAGGATACAAAAAACAAACGTTACTTTAACAATCAAGGACCTACCCTATAATAACTCTCTTTTAGCAGTTACTAATAATTACTGCTTATATCTAATTTGGCCCATTATCAAATTAGATTAGCACTTATGGTAACCACATAATAATTTCATGATAAATACGTCTTTAAGTCATAAACTTTATTCCGAATTAGACCACATCAATTTGACTTAATAAATAATGACCCAACATATTTATTTTATAATAATTATAGTGCCTAAAATTCTAACAATCTCCCACTGGACTATGCATGTATAAAATAAATGTGTCAACCTTAGACATGTCAAAAAAGAAGTCATTACTATGATGTGACGTATTACAATCTCGTCCATCAACTATACCAACATAGGATCAAAGTGATTTTCATTGTATCAATCACAACTAAACCCACCAATGGTCACATACATCAATATAGTCAAATGATATAGATCAATAAATCATGAATATATGGTAGATAAAATTATATGTAAAGTAATCTAATCATATCAATTTTATCCGATCCAACTTTAAAGAGATCAAAATTTATCTGAATATGCAAGTGCACTAAAATAAATTCCATAAGTCTGATCAAGCATAATAAATGTGCTTGATTACAAACCACACAAAACATAGATAAACAAACAACCTCCCACTGAATCTAGATATCCTGAAACTTTACAACACCTGTATATGAAGTATGTTGTCGGAAGGCCTTTCGATAGTAAACTATTTGGAAGAGAGTCTGTTATTATGGATTTTGTTCCCAAATGTTCTATATAAATGTTTTCACTTAGCACTTTTTCCTTTAACAACTAAGAATTTGACTTTGTCAAACTCATGTTAGTGGAATACTTTACGGCTAATTTATTGGAATATAACTTAATTGGCCTTATAATTACTTCATAATACGCAATGATGTGACAAAATTCCTCAGCCATATATCATAGTTATATGTCTCATAACATGATATAACTCCACCATCAACATATAGATATAGATGTAGCCTGATGGATTCTCACAAAAACGAAGTCAGAATAACCAATGATCTCCAAATGGTATGACCTCCTTATGTGAGCATATAATGTTATGTTCTTTTAAGTATCTCATGACCATTTTGGTTGCTTTCCAAAGATTTATACTTAAATTGCTTAAATTATCTGCTTAAACTTCAATAATATATGCAATATCCATACGCGTATAAACCTTAGCATACATAAGACTCTCAATTGCTGAATCATAGAGAATCTTATTCCTTTCTTAAATCTTAAAATTTTCTTTCGAGAATAATTCTTTCAATTATATTTCTAGAAATGTGACTTAATCACTTATGTCATAATGAACTTGAATTTTCATTCCTTAATTTGCTTTTAATACCGTACGATTGTACATTTAAGATTTCTTTTTTCGAAGCTATAATTATAAGCGTTTAAAGATTGTCATAAATAACAAATGAACTGGTCTCAATAACTTTAAAATTAATAGATAAACTGAACACAATATCTTGAATGAACAAAATATCATAATTTGTCCAAACAAGAAATATAAACTAAATTCTGTCTAAACCACGGTACAACAAAAGTATCTATTAAATTCAAATAAGAACCAGTACATAATAACAATCTAAAATGTCCAATAGCTTCCACATATACCTACTTGCCATTACTAATATAGATGCATCTCTCGGCATCTCTTGGCTTTTGGTAGCTCAGGAAACCCTTTCTTCTTGCGCCATAAGTGATACTTAAGACATTCATGCTTCTCATGTCCACGCTTATTGCAAAGGAAACAATTCTCCGAAAGTATCTCCCGGGTATGTTCCTTTAGTGCTAGACCTTTACCACTTTCAAAGGTATTTGCCAAATGAGCACTTTCAGTCTTATATTTCATCGTCTTGAACACAAAATGAAATGAGATCTCTAAGAGACCACATCTCTTTCTGGCAGTTATAACTACCTGAAAGTAACTGAATTTATGAGGGAGAGAAATGAGGACCAAATGGACAAGCAAGTCATCCGACAACTTAAGTTTAAGTTTTTTTAAGTTTTGAAGGAATATGAGATATTTTCGTAATGTACTCCCTTATGTTTTGATTGCCCTTGAACTTCATTGAAATAAGTCTTTTTAAAAGAGTACTAGTTTCGGCCTTATCGCTCTTTTCAAAGCACTTTTAAATTTTGGCAAGAAAATCTTTGGCATCGGTATGCTGCGGTTGACGATCATAAGACTTATTCGATTAGAACGGTCCCACTTCTTATAGATCCGCTTATCATCAGCAAAACTAGCATCCGTAAGAGAAGTCGGCTTATCCATTCTAAACGATAGGTCAAGATCCATGCAGCCAAGAACAATCATCATGTTCTCCTTCCATTCCTTAAATTTGTTACCGTTAAGGACCAAAACTGAATTGATAAGCAGATACCATAGTAATAGCTGAAAAGAACAATATAATCACAATAAGCATATATACACATAAATTAACCTTAATAAAATTAATAAAATTCAAATAAAGGTAAATCTCATTCCAAGATATCTAATGCAACATCAATATCAAGTCTTTGGACAATAATATCGATTGCTAATGGTACTCTTGTTGTAATGATCAATCACTGACCGCGTTTGGTAACACTGTACTTTTAAAAAAAGTGCTTTTAAAAAGTGCTTTTAAAAAAAGCTTTTTTTTTAAAGCTATTTAGTGTTTGGAAAACTGTTTTTAATTTATCTTTTTATAAAAGCAAAAGCTGATTTAGCGTTTGTTAACAATTTTCTTATTATCAAAAAAGACTAAATTGACCTTGGAAATAAATATATAAATAATTCTTATTATTATGATTTTGTAGTTATATGTACATATTAATACGAACGTAATATATAAACCACAACGAATTAAGCAAACAAAATGAAATTTCATATATAAATTTAATTTTTTACTAACAAATATTAAAATTATTGATTTGCCGATCCTACTAAACTTGCATCAATTTCGTCTATTAAATTATCCATACAACTAGTAAATGTCTATAATCTTCATATTGATCTCCATTTGTATCCTCCCTGTCCTCGTCATCCACCGTCTTGTCATTGTTAAAATTTAAATCTTCCTTTGCGAGTATTCGAATGTAGTTGTGTAACCCTATGGTGGCGATAACTACTTTTACTTGATTCTCGAACGAATAACTCGGCATGACATTCAAGATTCTCCAAAATTTTTCACACTCCAAAAGTACGCTCGACAACGCTTCTAAGAAAAGAATATGCTCGATTGAAAACTTCTTTAGAAGTACTAGGTTGGGTTCTTTAGGCATGAAAATGATCCAAATGGAACGTTTGGCCCTCATATGGACCAAGATATCCAGGCATATTTGGACAACCAGCGTCTACCAAATAATATTTTTCTGTCAACAGTGTAAGATACGTAAGTACGTAGTTATAGTGTAATGTAAATATTTTTATGCAGTCATACCTTCTGGAAATTTTGGGAATTTAAGTTCGTCATCACGTAGAGCGGCAGAAAACACCCTTGAATCATGTGCACTTCCTTCCTAACCAGCAACCGCAAAAGTGAATCTCATATTAAAATCACATACAGCTAACGCATTTTGTGTAGGAACCTTCTTTCTCCCGATAAAAGGAATTTGATCTTCTCGCGGCAGCGTTGCTGGAACATAAACACCATCTATTGTCCCAATAAAATCCTACAAAAATAAGAAAATATGTCATTTCACATATCATGTTATTATATTAAAACAATGCAATTACAAAAATTAGCAACTGCATACCTTAAATTATGACATATATATGAGATCTTGTGCTATTTCCTCTGCCCCAATACAATTCTAAGCAAGTCTAACTTATTTTTCAACTGAGACTTATCGTACGGCCTCTGCATTTTCTGTGAAATATATTTCACCATATTTTCCCACGCCAATTTCGTGAACGTTGTTCCGGGTCGATTATCCGCTTCAATTTTGATAATACATTTGTCGCATAAGATATCTACAGCGTTATTATCCCAAACTGTTTTGGTTTACGACATTGATTCACCCACCTATATATATATATATATATATATATATATAATTAAGTTCATTATCCAATATAAAATAATTTTCATAATTTTCTAATAGAAAATGTATAACATTTTTACTAAATAATTACATGTATAAAATAAAACTAAAACCATAAGTATTCTGTATTATTATACACATACAGATTATATGGATACATAAAGTATTATCATATGAATTTGATACATAAAATATATATATATATATATGTAATATATAGATTTGAAAAAATGAATATCATAATACTTCGTATTACAGATTACCGTATCTACATATAAATTAATATAAAAATACTGTATTTATCTTTAAGTTTTAAAATATAATTTTATCTTTATGTTTAAAACATAAAGGTCGGAAAAAATAAAAAGAAAACCTAAAGTTATTGCTTCTCAAAAAATCTCAAACTTCACGCCGAAAGAATCTTGTTCTAAAAAAACCTCAAACTTCACTGCGATAAACTTTTACCAAAAAATCTCTGACCTCAACTTCTCATCTCCGACTTCAACCTCTCATTGCCTACTTCTAATCCATTGACCTAGCAAACCAAATCCCTACTTAGCTTTGAATCGGTAACATTAAAACTCTATTCTAACTCATCGCCACCGATTAGAAGTTCAACGCTGTAGATTAGAAGCTCAACGCCGTCAAAAAATCCGAGACAAGTTTAACCAAAACAATCCCTAAATCGGCTTGACCTAAAATTGCGAGTAAATCTCCTTAAACTAGACGAGTTAATCTTGCCGACGCGCCACCGCCTTCTCATTCGAATACCTAATCTCAAAATCTCGGCGACCCAGGTAAACTTTATGTTTTTTCAATTCCGTAACTCTGGGCTTGTCGACCTTAAGCTCAAGCTCATATGACTCAGGTAATGTGTTTTTTACTATACTAAATTTTTCTAAATTTTAAACTTATATGTTTTTCATATTGATCTGAGTGTTTCGTTTTCCTGATTTGAATGAGTGAAAGTAAGCATCTTAAGTTATAAACGATTCATTGATATATTATGGTTCTTGTAACTTGGTTTAACGAAGTAATTTTTAAGTCTATATAGTTTTTATTTATTGAGTATGATTTGTTTGTGCTTTGTGTATGAAAGTAGTGTCATTGATCTAAACCGTTCAACATTTAATTTTTGAAGTGTATGAATATTGTTATCAGTTTGAAAATCTCCTTCACACTTTTAAAGATCACACATAGTCGTTAGTTATTAGTTATTTCTATGTTTCCTCTACAAATACATAGAAAAATGAAATTAGTTGTTTGGTTACCTTATAGTTTTGTTTCCTCCATCCAGGCCATCCTCGACAGTTTCTACAAGAAGTTCGAAAAAGCAAACATACAGATTAATGCTCGCATCGATAAGCTAATCTCGACGTCCTCATCAATTCCAACTTTCGGAAAGATGATGGCAAACTGACCCGAAATGATCCATTACGCACCCTGAGTGCGCATCAGACCCGCCTGAATTTTTTGGAAATCGAGGTGATTCCCCGAACCGACCGCGATCATTATCCGGTCTTTCAGCTCCGAGAATCCTCGTGAGAGAACGCGACCGAGCTGCCTCATCCACCCGTAGAGGCGAGTCGAACCCCGTTAACTACGAATATCACTGACATCGAACTCAAAGGCCTTCTTAATGTACTTTAGGATCGCGATGGAATTAGCTCAGCTAAAATACTGGGAGCAAGATGCCGAATATTGCCAGCTCTTCGCAGAAAGCATTTTTGGGCCACCGTGGAATGGTTTTCGCGATTGGAGGTCAACTTCATTGACAGCTTTTTTGCCCTCTTGACCGCTTTCCTCAAACATTATTCAATGTTTGTAGACGACGAGATGACTATGGCTGACCTATGGAGCATACAACAAAACGAATCCGAGCCTTTGAAAGATTTCATGGCCTGATTCAAAGAAGTGTTATCTAAAATATCAAATGTAGATGGAAATTTGGCCTTGATGGCCCTCAAGAACGGATTGTGGCACGAATCCTGTTTCCGTTTAGAAATTACTGTTAACCGACCCCCGTCCATCGAAAACGCCTTACATCGAGCCGCTAACTTTGTCCGAGCAGAGGACGAGATAAGCTCACTGTCAAAAAATTTCCCTCCTAGAAAAATTTATCCCAACCAAGCGAGTATATGGGTCAAACAAGGAACGGCCTTTAGGAAGGGGAACGACGGAGAAATGGAAGGGCCACCCAGGAAGCCCAACATGTTTCCAAGAAACCGAAACAACGAACATTCCGGATTTGCATTCGCAGTAGGTGATGAGCCCAAAAGACCCGGGCCCCAAAGATTTTTCAAGGGAAGAAATAGATCCGAGACCTAAAAGTCTATTGCGAATTCCATACGAGCAACGGTCACGCCACCATTAATTGCCAGACCATGCAAAAAGTTCTTGCAGAGAAGTACGCTAAAGTAGAACTAAAGGATCTCGACATGAGACCTCCTCCCGAGCGGAAGCCCTTCACCCCTCGTGGAAGGGGCAATCCATCGCCGAAACGATCTCGTCCCGATGTGAAAAGAGAAGAACCCGATTCTACGCCACTTCCAATCAAACATCGGATAGACTTCGTTATGGGAGGATTGAAATACTGCGGTAACTCGATCAACTCCATAAAAGCTTACCAATGGCAACTGAACAACCGACCCAGCCACGTCAAACAAGTTAGAGATGGCGTGCTCCCATGACAACGTGCTAGTCGTAACAATAGAAGTGTCGAACTGGGAAGTCGCCCGAGTTCAAATCGACAGAGGAAGTTCGATTGATCTCATCTTCAAAGATACCCTAGCCAAAATGAGAATCGATGAATCAGAGATCGAAATATAATCGACTCACCTAACCGGATTCAACGGCGTAACCACTTCATCGCTCGGAGGAATCAAGTTACCTGTAAAAATCGAAGAAATAAACAGAATAGTCGAATTTCAAGTCCTCGACTGCCTATCTCCCTACAACGCGATTATGAATAGACCATGGATCCACATAATGAGAGCAGTCCCTTCCACATATCACCAGAGAGTCCGATTCCCAACTCCAGATGGAATAAGAGAGATCCTCGGCGACCAAGCCGCGTCAAGAAGCTGCTATCTCATGGGCCACAAACTCCAGACAAGAAAAGATTAACAATTACTAAACATCAAACCGGCAACGGACGATGCAGGTCCCGCATCACTGGACAACCCGGTAGATGATGAACCCGGAGGCATCAAAATGACCGTGCAGGTAAGACTAGACGAGACCAATCACACGAAATGTGTCGGAATTGGGTCCATGCTCAAAGGAAAAACCCGGCGAGAGATGATTAACTTCTTAAAAGAAACAAATCAACTTTCGCATGGAAGACCGAAGACATGCCTGAAATCGATACAAATATAACGTCACATGAACTAAACGTCGACCCCAGCTTCAAGCCAGTAAAGCAAAAGAGAAGGAAACTTGGCCCCGACCGGCAAACATAATCGAAGAAGAAGTCGATAGATTACTCAAAGCCGGCTCCATCCGACCCGTGCAATACCTTGACTAGCTAGCAAATACAGTCGTGGAAAAAAAGAAGAACAAAAAATGGAAGGTGTGCATCGATTTCACATACGTGAAGAAAACATGTCCGAAAGACAGCTTCCCATTACCACATATCGACCAACTCGTGAAAGCTATCATCGGGCACAAAATGCTCTCCTTTATGGACGCGTTCTCAGGCTACAACCAAATCTTGATGCACCCAAACGACCAAGACAAAACATCATTCATCACAGATAAGGGAACTTATTTCTACAAGGTAGTGCCTTTCGGACTCAAAAATGCCGGAGCCACCTATCAAAGACTCGTGAACGAAATGTTCACAGAAAAGATAGAAAAAACCATGGAAGTCTATATCGATGACATACTCGTAAAATCTATGCGAGAAGAAGAACACATACCTGATTTTGGAATAATATTTCGAAATGAAAATACAAGATGAAACTCAATCCCTCCAAATGGCCCTTTGAAGTATCGTCCGGAAAATTCCTCGGATACTTAGTAACAAAAAGGGGCATAGAAGCCAACCCAGACCAACTACATGCTGTACGAGAAAAGTCGTCGCCCCGAAACCGAAGGGAAGTACAAAGGTTAACAGGGAGAATCGCAACACTAAATTGAATCATCTCCCGATCCACCGACAAATGCTTCCCATTCTACAGATTACTCAAGGCTAACAAGAATGCATAATGGGACGATAAATGCGAAGAAGCCTTTAAAGAATTAAAGGAGTACCTTGCAACCCCCCCGGTGTTAACAAAACCGGAAAACGGGGAACCACTCTACCTCTAAGTTGCCGTGTCCCACGCTGCCGTAAGCGGGGTATTGGTAAAAGAAGACTGTGGGCACAAAAATCCGGTATTCTACACCAGCAAGTCACTCGGAGACGCCGAAACCAGGTACTCAACAATGGAAAAACTCGCACTAGCAGTAGTCTCGACGGCAGGAAAATTGAGACCATACTTCCAAACCCATCCGATAATTGTAATGACGACACAAACCTCTGTGAAATTTCCTGCATACCCCAAACCAATCAGGAAGACTAACAAAATGGGCGGTAGAACTCAGCGAATATAGTATAGAATACCACGCCAAAACATGTGCAAAGTCGCAAGTGCTTGCCTATTTCTTAATCGAGCTGACAAAGGAAGATCCATCAATCACCGCATCTGATGGAACATGGACGGTCAAGGTAGAAGTAGCCTCCTCAAAATCAGGAGCCGGAATAGGAATCTACCTCACCTCATCACAAGGCGAAGTCCTAGAACAATCCTTTAGACTAGATTTTGCCACATCCAATAATGATGCCGAATACGAGGCCCTTATAGCCGGTCTCCGCCTAACTCAAGCTTTAGGAGCCAAACAAGTGCATGCTTTTTGTGACTCACAACTAGTAGCCTGCCAGTACTCCGGAGAATATAAGATTAAGGATGAACACATGGAAGCGTACCTGAAAACGATCAAAAACCTACAGAATAAATCGGGAAATTCGAACTCACCCGAATACCAAGAAGCGAAAATGCCACGGTCGACACCCTAGCAAAATTAGCCTCCACCTCAGACCCAGAGCTCAAGAGGATCATACCCGTCGAGACAATCAAACAACCATCCATAAACATCACGCTTAAAACCACGATGGCCATTACCGACGGAGATTAGAGGGATCAAACATTCAATTATATTTCCATTGGAACGACCCCGATCGACAAACAAGCCACAAAAAAATTAATCCTCCGAAGTGCGGGATTCATGATAATATACGAGACCCTGTTCAAATGAAACTTTTCAGGGCCATATCTACGATGTTTAGGAAAAACGGAAGCCCTCACAATACTGGCAGATATTCACGAGGGAGAATGCGGAAACCATGCAGGGGGAAGAGCCCTGGCCATCAAAATAAAAGGCAAGGTTACTTATGGCCAACGATGCTCACCGATTGCAAAAATCACTCCAGGAAATGCGGTCAATGTCAAAGGCATGCGCCCAACATTAAGGTACCGGTCGAGTAGGTCTCCTCGATCTCGGCACCCTACCCATTTATGAAATGGTCGATGGACATAGTAGGACCCATGCCCATCGCTCCAGGAGGACTACGCTACCTACTAGTCCTCAAAGACTTTTTCAAAATGGATCGAAGCAGGAGCATTCACTCTCATCAAAGACGTAGACATAAAAACATTTATATGGAAAAACATCATCTGTCGACATGGGGCCCCCAAGAAATAGTAATTGACAACGGGTCCTAATTCATATCCAAGCGACTCATAACCTTCTGTCTGAAAAATAACGTCGAACTAAAAATGTCGATCCCAAGATATCTACAAGGGAATGGACACGCCGAAGCGGCAAACAAAACAATAGTGAACGCTATGAAATAAAGATTAACCATTAAGAAGGGACGATGAGCAGACGAACTACCCGGCGTAGTTTTGCGTACCGAACCAGCCCTAGGCACCCCACTGGCGAGACCCCATTTTCACTGGTATACGTACGGCGTTGACTCTATAATCTTCGTAGAAAGGGAAATACAAACCCTCCGCACGATGACAGTACACGATACAGACAACGACGCCGCTCTCCAAGACGCGCTAGACCTTGTCGAAGAGAAAAGAGAAAGGGCCCGAATAAGATTTTTGTACTACAGGCAATCCATAGCAAAATTTTACAACAAAAAAACCAGCCCACAAAAATTTCAAGTGGAAGACTTAGTCCTTCGAAAAGTCTTTCAAAACACCAGAGAACCAAACGCAGGGAAGCTCGGAATAAACTGGGAAGGCTCATACCGAGTAACTACAATCATCCACCCAAGCGTCTACGAACTCGAAACCATGGATGGAATACCCGTCCTAAGGTCTTGGAACGTCATAAACTTAAAAAAAATACTACTATTAGCCAGCAAGAAAAATTGAACTACGACCGACTTGATCCTTGCAAAGGGTACGTAGGCAGCTCTCCTCGGAAAGCACAGTAAAAAAAAAAGATATTTAATATCCGAGCTAAAATACTTGAGGCACAAATCAAATAAATTAACCCGAAATGATTTATTTGAAGACATCAAGTTATTTCACACCCGAGCTAAAATACTTGAGACACAAATCAATTAAATCAACCCGAACTGATTTTTTTGAAGACATCGAGATATTTCACACCCGAGCTGAAATACTTGAGGCACAAATCAGATAAATTAACCGGAATTGATATATTTGAAGACATCAAGATATTTCACACCCGAACTGAAATACTTGAGACACAAATAAAATAAATCAACCCAAACTGATTGAAGACATCGAGATATTTCACACCCGAGCTAAAATACTTGAGGCACAAATCAAATAAATCAACCCGAATAGATTTATTTGAAAACACCAAAATATTTCACATCCGAGCTGAAATACTTGAGGCACAAATCAAATAAATCAACCCGAATTGATTTATTTGAAGACATTAAGATATTTCACACCCGACCTGAAAAACTTGAGGCACAAATCAAATTAATCAACCCGAATTTATATATTTAAAAACATCAAGATATTTCACACCCGAGCTGAAATACTTGAGGCATAAATCAAACAAATTAAATCGAACCGACTAACTAAAAACATTAATTGAACTAAAACACTTAGCGAAAATAATCACCATCCAAACGAAAGCAAATTTAAAATGTTGTCTCATACAATTAATCCGACCCGCCCAAAACGAGGGGCCCATAGTTCGGATATTCACCAGGAATAAAGAAAAACAAACAAAACTATAATAGTTCAAGTATTGAAAGCAATAAACAAAGCATAACGCCTCCCGCAGGTCGCTTGAGCTCCGGCCTCGTCGCCCTTGGGTACCCAAGGCAAGACCTCGATTACGAGCTCCTCGCCGAGAATGCGAGCGATCTCCTCGTCAGTGAGCTTGGAAGGGGAAGTATCCAAGTAAGGAGTGAGGAGGACCTCGTCAACGACGGGAATCTCAATCGCCGCGTATTGGGCAGAGTATTCCTTGATGTCGGCCTCGGTATCCTTCAACTCTTTCGACCAATCAGGCATGTCGCCACCCATGATCTCTGAGATTAGCTCCGGATTCCCCTTGAATTGCTCCGGCTTCTTGAGCACAACCACCGCCTCATCGAGCTTCGATTTCTGATCTTTATATTTGATGATATGCTCGCGGTATCGGATCGAGGTGGCCTTTTTGGCAGCATAGACCGCTCGATCAATGTCACTCTTCGTCATCCTGCGGGTTTTCTCCAACTCGACCTTGATGCGCTCACAATCCCTCACAAGCTTGTAATGAGCCTTGTCTAAATGCTTGTACTTGTTGACCTTGTCTTCATAGTCGGATTGGACGGCGTGTTGGCATTTATGCCCACAAAGGAGATTTTTGATATTAAATACTTTTGTATTTGTTTTACTTTGAAATTAAATAAAGATTGAATATCCATTCTTATTTAAGATTGTGTTTACGCATTTATGTCTACGCTCTGAAACTGTCATCAACGAAAGAAGTGCTAAGTACAGACTTGACAAGATACCTTCTTATGACTAGTTTAAATAATAGTTCGCAATCTAAAGATCGATTGGGCAATCGAATCCTAGTAATGATTGTTAGAATGAATTAAACGATATCTTATCTTGTGATATGGAGAGTTGTGACTCTGTAATTCATTCTTGATATCTTAATGAAGATATTGAACAAGACCAGTGAAGTTTTGAAGTTCGAGATAAAACCGTTTAATCACTCGAAACCTCAAACTCACATACGAGGGGTATTTTAGTAATTACCTAAATCCTGAAGTGAGTACATGTATTTTTGTAACACTTTATGACATTTGATTTGTCAATGGACAATGGCTAAATGAAGTTTCATTGACCCGACGGTTGGTGTCATAATACTGTTTCGTTGAAACATGTGATTCACAGATATGGAATTTGTGTTGAAACAATGCTAAGGCATCAGTATCACACCATGCTCTGTTATGAGAGTGTGAGCGAATAAACCAGGCCTGGTATTCATCGAATAAAGAATTCTTTGAAATAAAACATGTGACATGTTGAGACATTTCACTTTATGTTTTTCTCGTTCACAAATAACAGAGGACTTGGTGAAATAATAACTCAGGGGTAAAACGGTAATTTTACATTCCTCTGAGTTAATGATACACACAAAGGGTAATATCGTAAAATACACCGTGGACCATGTGAAGAATAGTTTTATCACATCAAACGAAAATATAAACGCATATGAACTTAGAGATGTTCAATATTGGTCCTTTAGTGGAATCGACTAATATTAAGAATTAAAAGTCGGAAAAAGTTTGTGAACTTTTGCGTCCGATCTTTATTCTAAAGCTTCGTTCATATGGGTCCATAAGGTCTCAATGATAGACTCTTGGATGAGATATTAGTGAACAAGAAAAGATCGATTTTCTCATTAAACGTAAATTGTGATTTACACTAAGAAAATTATTTTTTAAGTAATTAAATAAATAATTCGTTATTTATCATTACATTTATTTAACGAATCATATTGTGTTATTATATTGATAATAATATAATTTGATGATTCAAATAAATAAAAGATGAAAATAAATATTTTCTCGTTTCGTACTACATTGTTTAGTATGAAAATAATTAATGACTTGTCATCAAATAAATGAGATGTTCTAAATTAATTAAATATTATTTTAGAAATAAATCGAAAATATTTGGGAGATAAATACATAAGATGGCCGGCCACTTAATGCAGATAAGGGGTTGGAAAATTGCTTAAATGATTTATCGGGCTTAAGTTTGATTAATGGGTCATTAATTGTTTTTGACCTAATTAAGCCCTTTTTCCCCGAAATAAAAGGAGCTCTTCTCTCTCTCTTTTGACCTAGCTCATTCGGCCACTCTCTCTCTCTCCCCTCCCATTTGGCCGACTATTTCCTCTCTCCCAAGGAGAAAATACTTGGCCAAAATCCCTAAAGAATTGAGAGAGCGAACCGTAGAGAGAATCCCCTTTTATTCCTTCTTCCCTTGTTCCTACGAAAGAGCCCACCCTTCTTTGTCTCACAAAATCCCTCGAGTATTATCATTGACTCAACTTGTGGTTGTTTGAGTGATTTTTCCTCCCACAGGGCCGGCCATATTTTGGAGCAACGAAGGAGGACTTTGAGGATTTGCTTGACGGGCGTGGCGTAGAGGATCGGCCGGCCAGTTTTTTCCGAGAGACACCGAGACTTGCTCTCGCAGATCCGAATTATGTAAGTATCCCTCGAACGAATTGGATCTGGACAATATGATATTTTAGAATGATTATATGTGTTTGGATTGTTCGTGTGCATGTTTAGATAGATTTATTGACAAGATTATAAATTTATTGACATGTTAGGTTAGATTTAATGATATGGTTATCGAACATGTTTTAAATTGGTTTTAATATGTTAAATTGAATTATGAAATTCCGCCACATATTGATGTGTTTCGTAATTAAACTAGGTTAATTGTTAATCAAATTCCAACACGGCGCTCACCTCCAGAGCCATGTCTTTTATGCGAGCTTTTTAGCCTTGACGATAACAGCGTCACGAGCTTGTATCTCCTTGATCAGATGCTCAAACTTGGATTTCATCTCTTCGACCTCGCTCTTCAGCGACTCAGCTCCAGCTTGCAGCTCGCTCAAGCAAGCTACTTTCTCCTAAGACTCTCGAACCCGACGTTCATAAAGATGAACACCGCGGTTCAGATGAGAGGCCAGCTGAAAATCAGGACAAATACAGTTAGAAGAAATCCCCATCTATTTCCTAAGAAATGGCTTGGATGACATACCGAGGTAACCTAAGAGGACATCAAACGATACCAGCCACGTTCGTAAAGCTCAGTGACCTTGGGCAACGGAAACGACTCATGCGTAATCTAACGGATGAGACCGACCGACTGGTAAGGATCCTCACACAATATTTTGCCTTGATTATGGACAAATGTGTGGTAGTACTTCCTGGGGGCCGAGTGACGAGACCCCGATCGACTGCCGCTCCTCGACGAAGTAGACCTTTACTTCGTCTGCACCTCGACCGCCACTTCGGACGTCTTCTTCTTCCCCTTTTTCTTCTTCTTCATAGCTTCGCCCTCAACAGACCCGACTCCTCAATCCCTGTGGGTAGCCTCCTTCCTTTTACGAGGTACCAGATCGGCCCTCGAATCATGAGGTTCAGCGTCCTCAACAGGAGTCGTAGCCTCGACTACAACCAAGGCCTCGCCCAGGACTTCGGTCGCATTAGCCGAAACGACTACATGGTCGGCAGTACCCGCATCAACCACCACCTCGGAATCAAGGTTAATAACCAGAATAAGCGGAACAGAGACTTCGGGGGCGCCAACCTGCTTCTTCCTCTCTCTCCTCGAGCTGCGAGAAAAACCTCAGTGTTCATGTTGTCCGCCGCCTCTAAAAATAACACATCAACCTATAAGTTACAAGCAAAAAAAGGGGGAAAATTAACGCCGAATTAACCTCCTTCGTCTTAAAAAACGTAGAGATTATCCCACAACCCCGCATTGACAAAATGAAAGAGAATTCCTTCCAGTTAGTTCGATCAAAACGAAGTCTTTCGACCTTCTCGTCGAAAAGTACCTCGGTAGGAGGAGCTCAAATTTTTACGGACAAAAAAAATAACAATAATACACATGAGAAATTTGCCAACATATACACCACAAGAAAGAGAAAGTTAGAAATCTTTACTCGTCAAGCTCGTCCAACCCTTTCGAAGCGAGCTAGTAAAATCCCCGAAGGATTTCTCATTCAGCTCGACAGAGAAATACCTACGGACCCAATCCTAGTCTTTGTTAGGAATACCTTCTAAGACCCCCCGATGATGTGCCTTGGAACGGAGATACCTAACTGATAAGCGAAGTCTATTAAAAGGGGTGGCATGGGAAATCTAAGGCCGCAAGGAGTGAATCATACTTCGTAAATACAACAATAACCGAGAACGACGGTATCGGCAGTGATATTTGGAGGAGGAAGAAAAATTCGTAAACTAGGAGAAATATTGTAATTAAACCTAAAACTCTCAAACTCACTAGGCGAGATCCTAGTCGGACAAAACATGTAGTTAGAAGTCGATGCGGACTTCAACATGATCAAGAACGAGGAAAATACGGGATAGAAAAGTCTTAATTTTGACGAACTCGGAAGAAACGAAGTTCACAAGATAAAGAAAACATAGAATAAAAAGAAGAGAGATAGAGTAAAAAGAGAGATAAAATAACTTTTACCTTATACGATTCTTCACCACGCAGTATAAATGAAATAAAAGTGACCTTTCAAAAAATATCTATAGTCAGTTCATTAACCGATTCGAGAAGATCACGTCTAATCGACCTGACAATTCGCAATGATCACACTCGAAATTGCATAAAAATCTCAACCGATTCCGACCTTTGGACTTAGACTTCGCGAAATATCGACATGTGTAGAATCATCATTACCCACGTCATTAACTCTTCCGATCTCCCCCAATTTGATGAATCCAATCGTTTACGTTGCCGTTACAGATATTTTTTTGAAATATGAAATATTCTCTCGCTATCAACAAGCCCATCATTAAGTATGTTTTTAATATTGTACAATATTAAAAAAATACTGGGGACTGATTGTGTGGGTGAGAATTAGTCCGAACAACATTGGGCCGACTACGCAAGCCCTATGAGTTAACGGGCCGCTGCATATATTCAATTGAAGGCCCGTTTGACCGAAAGGATCATGACAATAGCGAAGTCAAGCATGTCGATCTGCTCGTTCAAGGAATCTCGGAACCGCATAGACGAAATTGTACATTTGGAGCAGATTTCGCCCAAAGAACCGGACTGCAAGCGAATTGAAAGGACGACGAACTACGTGGGAACTCTCTGCAAACGCAGGAGGCACGTGCTGACGATTGCTAACTCGAAAGGATTTATAGATAGAAAATCGAAATTATACTTAGGGATAAAAGTCTTTATTTTTTATCTAAAAGGAATATCATATAATTCATTGTACTTAACAGCTCGATCTCTCAGATTTGTTGTTGTTTCTTAGTTCGATTATGACAACTCTTACTGTTTCTTATTTTCCCTTTTAATTCTATTGATTTCGTTGCGATATTATAACTCTACGACATTTTACCGAGATCCTTTTTTTTCATTTCTTTTCTATATAAATAAAAATCGTGTAAACTCCCCTATCATTCTATTTTGTGATTGTTGAGTTTGAATTTTGACATCAACAATTTGGCGCCGTCTGTGGGAAACAATTGGTAAGATCAACCTCATTTATAATATTGCGATTCTCTTCTTGTAATGTCTTCTCTTCAGTCACCTATCGGGATCCATGAACCAGGCCCTACTGCCATCTAGGCCATCCTCGACAGTTTCTACGAGAAGTTCGAAGAAGCAAACAAAAGATCAATGCTCGCATCGATAAGTTAATCTCGACGCCTTCATCGATTCCCACTTTCGAAAACGATGATGGCGAAGTGACCCGAAATGATCCATTATGCACCACGAGTGCGCATCAGACCCGAAACATCCTTTAGGGGACTCACCTGGATTTTTCAGGAATCCAGGTGATTCCCCGAACCGACCGCGATCATTATCCGGTCTTTTTGCTCTGAGAATCCTCGCGAGAGAACGTGACCGAGCTGCCTCCTCCACCCGCAGAGGGGAGATCTCGCGGATACCTCCGACTCGATTTGACAAGGCAACATCAGAAAGAACGATCGACCCTTCCGTCTGCAAAGACGGACCTCAGGGTCCGAACTACGTCGACCTAAACAGCGAGCTCGCTCGCACGTTCGACCAGTCTTGCCAATGAAGCGACCCAAATTCCTACGAGTTCAAAAAAACATGGCAGCCGAGTTCAAAGCCGTGCGTTCCAAATTTCACAATGCAACGAGTTCAGCACCTGAGATCGACCGGCTGGTGGCAGAGGCGAGTTAAACCTCGTTCGCTACGAATATCACTGACATCTTCGTTGGAGATGTCGGAAATATTCGACTACCGAGGTATAACGACACATCGAACCCAAAGGCCTTCGTAATGTTGTTTAGGATCGCGATGGGAAGAGCTCAGCTAAAAAACTGGGAGCGAGATACTGGATATTGCCAGCTCTTCGCAGAAAGCGTCTTTGGGGCCGCCCTGGAATGGTTTTCGCGATAGGAGGTCAACTCCATAGAGAGCTTTTTCACCCTCTCGGTCGCGTTCCTCAAACATTATTCAATGTTTGTACACGACAAGATGACTATGGTTGACCTATAGAGCATACAACAAAAGGAATCTGAACTTCTGATGGATTTCATGGCCCGATTCAAAGAAGTGTTATCTAAAGTATCAAATGTAGATGGAAATTCGGCCTTGGCGGCCCTCAAGAACGGATTGTTGCACGAATCTCGTTTCAGTTTAGAAATGACCGTTAACCGACCCCCGTCCATCGAAACTTTACATCGAGCTGCTAACTTCCCCCGAGCAGAGGACGAGCTTCTAACTTTCCTTTTAACTCTTTTGATTTTATTGCGATATTATTAGTCTACGATATTTTATCGAGATCATTTTTTTCCATTTCTTTTTTATATATATAAAAATCTTATAAAATCCCCTATCATTTTATTTTGTGATTGTTGAGTTCGGATTTCGACATCAACAAAAATGTTATAAAATTTTATTGTTTAATCGTTAAATAAATTCCAACAGCAGGAGGCTCATTTCCCGGACGTGTTTTCATTAACCGTGATCGAGTGAGTGCAGTCCGTTAGCTATTCAATGATTACTTTTCAGAAATCCCGATGTATGATGAAGCCATGTTCCGTCAAAAATATTGGATGTCTCGCTCATTATTTCTATGCATAAAGGGTGTTGTTCAAGATCATGACAACTACTTCGAGCAACGGGTGGATCGGGCTGGAAAACTTGGTTTGTCGGCCCTTCAAAAGATAATAGCTGCATTTCGGATGTTGGCATACGTTATTCCCCCAGATGCCACAGATGAGTACATCAAAATAGGAGAGTCAATGGCGGTTGAAAGCATGAAAAAGTTTTGTCGGCTAATAGTTGAGGTATTTTCTGAGCAATATTTAAGATCACCGAACTCAAAGGATATTGCTAGACTTCTATACATTGGTCGGCAACGTGTTTTTTCACGAATGTTGGGAAGTTTAGATTGTATGCATTGGAAGTGGAAAATTTGTCCTAACGGATGGGCTGGACAATACACATGTCGTAGTGGAAAACCTACTATTATCTTAGAAACGGTAGCAGATTATGGTCTTTGGATATGACATGCTTATTTTGGAATGCCAGGAAGCAATAATGATATTAATGTGTTAGAGTCTTCTCACTTATTTTCCAATCTCACCCAAGGTATCGCTCCTCCCGCTCATTATGTCATATAAGAAAAAAAGTATAATATGGGTTATTATTTCGCTGATAGTATATATCCAAAATGGTCAACTGTTGTGCAAACTATCCGAGAGCCTCGTGGACCGAAAAAAGAAACATTTTGCAATGACGCAAGAAGCCTGTAGAAAAGATGTAGAACGTGCCTTCGGAGTTCTCCAATCACGATTTGCAATTGTTGCAGGTCCTACAAGATTTTGGAGAAAAGACATGTTAAAGATATAATGTCTGCATGCATAATTATGCATGACATGATAATAGAGGATGAACGTGATTTTAGTTCTCCAATTGAAGTCGCGAGAGAAACGCCACATGTGGAATTCGAAATGGTGGTTGAAGGCGAGACGCAATTCGAACAATTTGTAACTCGCTATAGAAAAATAAGAAATAGAGATGCACACGTTGCACTTCGCAATGCATTGATTGAAAACTTGTGGAAGAGTATAGTCATTCCAATGCATAATTGCGTTTGTATTGTATTTAAATTGTATTTGTGTTGTGTTGTAATTTTCTTTTATTTGTGTTTGTATTGTATTTTATTTTATTCGTGTTTTGTAATTTTTATTTTATTAAATGTGGGTGTTTTTTAATAATTTGATTAAAATGATCTAATTAAAAATTGGTAAATAAATATAAGAGTATATATCTAAAAAGAGAACAGCGTGAAATTCAGTGAAATAAAGTGAAGTGGATCGAGAAATTCCATCTGTGGAGTCGTGAAACTCATTCATAGCCACATCACCAAGACCAACCTCAACAATGGCTATGCAAGCTTCTACGAATTGTCATTGTTGGACTTGGACTCAACTCAGCACATTTCGCCCGAGAAGAGCCTCGTCCAGATATTCTCCCACGATTTCAGCTTCAAGCCTCGCCGACACCTCTGCGTTGCTCAAAGCTGCCCACCACACTGTACACTTCTCTTTCTTCTTCTTTCAGTCATTCTTTGTTTTGTTTGCGAACTGTACACGTGATTATTCTAATTACACCCTTTGGGATGAAACAATGATTCGGATTAAGTTTTTGTAGGTCGATACGTACGTTCAAAGTGGTATGGTCGTTGGCTTAGGTTCTGGGCGAGCTTCTGAAATGGCGATACAGTACTTAGGTAGCCAACTCCGTACGGGTGCTTTAATTGACATTGTTGGAATACCCATGTGAGTTGTTTCCTGTTTTGTTTTCTTTGTTCAGGTGTGTGTTTATTGGCTTTTACCCTGAAGATTCTTATTACCTCGTGTTTTATAGAATTTTGGTTTCTGCCGTGTTCAGTTCTAAGACCCCGTTTCACATTGAAAAACTTCTATTTCTTAGTGAAGCTTCTCTTGTAATTTTTGTGGACAATAATTGATTGGTACCGTAGTATGAAGAATTTGGTCACTCCTAGACCTTGCAAACCTCAATCCCAAAGGAATTAATCTAGTGGTGAGGGTAATTCTTGAGATCATATCAATCCCTGGTTCGAATTCCCTTGGATGGAACAATCTCCTCGTGGATTTTAGTCGAGTTAACCCATATACCACGGTTATAATAAAAACGAATTGGAAACGTCAGCAATCTTATTATATATTTATGTTGAATATGTTTATCCAAGATATAACGGGCAGATTGAATATGGACTTCTTTTCCCAGGATAAGCTGCTATGCTAAAGCTGTTTTGTTAGTGTCTTGTATTCGTTGCTATCAGTGACAAACACATCATATTATTTCATTTTTCTTCTGAGGTGCCGATATCCATCTGCTATCAAAGCCTGTCTTCTCCAATACGAACTCTAAAAACTCCCGTTCCACTCTGTCATTAGCTTTATGGCGACCTAGTTTAAGAACTGCACTTTCTCTTACCTGCCAATCTGTACTGTTGAGCAAATTTGGTAGTTACAGTTTCAACATTATGTACCCTCAACGTGTATGGGAAAGTGCAACATATTTATGGAAGTATCCTATCTTATTTCTTTGTGTTATGAGATATTGCGAATGGCATATGATAGCGTTTGTTTTGTGCAGGACTGTAAAATGTGCTAATGAAGCTGCCAAGGCTGGAATACCACTGAGCTATCATCAAGATAATGCCCAAGTGTGCTGCTCAAATTTTTGAATTTTTCAAAAACTGATTTTTGATTAGAGTTTATAGATTTTAAAGTTGAAAAATACAGCTCTAAATGACCGGGCAATAAATCGGTTCACCATGTAATGTTATTTGAGCTGTAGATCTTTGCAGAGCATCACTTTGGCTTGATCCTTTGTAGATTGATTTTGCATTTGATGATGCCGATGTCATAGAAGAAGGAACTCTTGCTGCCATTGTTGGGCGCCAAAGCTCACATGGAGAAGAGTCACTATTGCAGGAAAAGGTTAAGCTTGAGCAGCGACGGTTTTTGCAGTCTTTCACAGAGACCAATATACGCGCATACAGACCCATATGCAATAACATAGATTTTATTCTCTTCTCCAATGGCAGTCTATACTCAAGGCAGCCAGTCAAGTGGTATTCATGGTCTCGAAGAACCAGTACAGAAGTGGTTTGGAGGGTTCAATTCCTGTTCTAGTTCAATCTGTAATTGAAATGTTTGCTTATCTTCTTTTTATGTAGTGACTAGATAAATTCCGTTGCAAAATAAATAATATATTGACTTCCAGATTGACGTATAAAAATTTCAGCTCAGCTGGTTGGAAACTGCCGAAGAGATTGATGACCTCTTTCTAGGAGACGCAGAGGTCTGTTATCCACAAGAATATCTTAATGTTTCCATTTGCCTTGTTTTTAATCCTCTATTTAGAAAATAACTTCATCTATTATCTTCTCCTTGCTTTCTGCTCCTTGTGTCTGCAATATCATGGATTTTCATTCCGTTAGTTTACAGAAATAGAAAAAGATTGCATTTGCTGAGAGTCACTGTCATTTGGATTTCATCACTTTCTTTTATATAAGTCAAGGTGTGGAGGAGAACAGCCATAGGACATGCTGGTCCACTAGGTGGCGAGTTCCCATTTGTAACCAAAGAAGGCCATAATGTCCTTGATCTCATTTTCACGTCTCCAATCTCAAGCCTTGGTTAGTTTCGTTTCTGATCTCCAGTGTTCAATGTTTTCTGATCGACTTTAACTTATTCGCGTAACTATATTGCAGTTGAAGTGGCAGAGAGCCTTGATAAAGTTGATGGAGTCGTCGAGCACGGTGTCATTTCCAAATTTCCGTATGTTCGAATCCCATCTCAACTCTTTTTTTTTTCTGGTGTGTGTAAGGTTTAGAAGTAAAAGGAGCGTTAAGCATATAATCACTAATAAATAAACAGACTTTGATACTTATTATTCGTAACGAATATGTGAAGCGAATATTAGAAATAAGGTTAACGAAGTTTGCAATACCAGATAAATTTTGCAGTGAAAATTATTTTCTTGTATTGAGATTCAAAGCTCATATGATTCAAGAAAAATATAAATGAGGGGTGGTCTAAGTACAGTTACACACACCCACACCAATAAACCACAAAAAAAAAAAAAAAAAAAAAAAATCAAACGTGTGAATTTTAGTCATGTTTTTTTGCATCGATAAGGTTCGCAGGTACAGATTTACCAAGAATCCTACAACATTCTTTAATCCACATTCACATGGTCGAATTTAATGAAAGAAAATCTTAGGAAACTACCAGAAAAGCCATTAAAATTATTTTGTTTAATTGTATATGTTCAAGTATCTGTAAAAGCTTCCACGTTTAGATTACCGCAAGATCCGAATTGACTAAGACTACAATAGACACTATAATTAGTATAAACTAAATGAAATTGTCTCTTTTTTTAGTACTCACTCTTCACTATTTTTTCCTTTTCTTTACTTTCCGTTCTGTTGGGGACCCATTACAACCTTTTTTTTTGGGGTTTTGCTTTTGTTTGTCGACATTCTTCTTAATTTTGTCATGTGATACACGCAGATGTACGGCAATAGCTGCTTCAGAAAGCGGTCTGTGCATTATTGATAGCCTCTCGAAGAAAATAGTGAAGGGAATCTAATTGCTATTGGTCGAATAAGCAGCTTATCATATTGTTTATATCTCATTCAGGAAATATCGCTCCTATTTCTTCAAATAATAATGGTACCAGGGACACGACCCCATGAGTTAATAATCACTCAAATTTCTTAGTGATAATAATAAGGGTCTTCTAGCTATATACCAACGTTTACCAATTTCAAAATATACAATATTAATTTTGTGTAAATACTCACCTTAAATTGTTTACAGAATTATTTGAACTATTATGGTCCGAATTTAAAATTATTTACAAAAGCTGAAAAAGGGTAATTTGGACCTACTATTCGTATAAATAAAACTGGGTGATATTTACAAATTTTTTTATAAAATGTTGAGTATTTTAAAAACACTAAATATAAGTGTATAAAGATCCATTTTTTTTTTTTGTAATATTAAAAGTAGATGAAACTTCCTACTTTAAAAATATATAATTAAGTTAATAGCCCTATATAAGTTTCTGAATTTGAATTGTCCAAAATTTGGTAAAACTTTGGTATATGTCCACACATTTAATTAATAAAAAATTTATACCAAATATATCTCAAAATTACCCGCCCAAACGTGTCCGGGTTTAGAATTTGGTGAATTGATTTTAATAAATAAATCTAATTAAACGAAAATGAAATCAGTTAATATATCCAACAAAACCGCCCAAAATCTTATAAGTATTAATTAGATTCAAAATTTGGAGAGAGAAATCAAAATGCATTAATTAGTTTCGAATGTAAGAGGGAGAACATTGCATGCTTGAAACCGAAAAGGTTTCTCTCAAAAACGAAATACTTTCAGTCGAACCAGGTTTCTCCCACTCCTCACGACGATCGACGAGTTTTTTGCCCATGATTTACGATATTTTGAGACGATCCAAGCATTACGACCAAGAATATCCATGTCTTTTTTCCAAAAAAAGTCCGTCAAGTTTTCATTTCTTCGTCTTCGCGATTTCTTCATTTTCGTATTTCTTCTTCTTCGCGATTTTTTTAGGTATTTCTTCTTCTTCGCGATTTCTTCTAACGTTTTCATTTTCTCCGCTAGATATTTCGTTTTCAGCAACATTCCGTTTCCGATGGACGCCAATTTGGCTCCGGTGGCTGCGACGCCAACGATAGAGGTGCTGATGACGGCAAAGACGAACACCGACGGTGGACGACGGTCTGGCTCCAGTGACAATTAAAATTTTCATCGTTCTTCGTTCTTCTTCTTTGTGTTTTGATTTTGATTTCAAATTCATGTATGAATATTGATTTTTCTATCATTTAGTTAAATAAACGTGTTTTGTTTATTAATTGCAATTAATGATAATTTTTATTTATTGTAAATTCAATTTATGTTGTAAAACTCAACTCAATTTACGTTGTAAAACTTAACTCAATATACTTTGTATATTCAATTTACGTTGTAAAACTCAATTCAGTTTATGGTGGAACAAACTCATTCCAGTGTAAATTGCATATCAATTAACGAGCGTAAAATACTGAACGATGTAAATGGATAATTTGAAAAAAAATTATGAACAACCATATCTGTTTGAAACGAATTAAAATTCGGTAATATGAAATGTTTTTCCTAAAAATGTAAAAATAAGAATTAAAACCGGGCAAAACTGAATGAAAATCATTAATTATGCTGAATTGATTTATGTAAATTGTACTGTAATTTACTAGGGACACAGAGTAATTGAGAGAAAAAATGCTTAAAATATGAGAGATGAATGTCGTGAAGTTCACAGTATTGAGTTTGCAAAATACCCAACTTATTGACAATTTTGATTAATACCCAAAACAAGAAATTAACGAGAATTAAAAGACTTGTATACCCTTTTGGTTATAAACTTTGAAGCATAAATTTTTAAAAATTAACACTATAAATGGCCGGTTATTAAATATGGTATATTCAAACATTTAATTATTTCGATAAATCAACCGGTTCTCTCTCTCTGTAAAACCCTATCTTTCTCTCTCCCCCTCGTGTGTGGCCCACCTCATTCTCCCTCTCTCTTTTTTTTCTTCCACGTGTGAATCACCTTTCTCTCACCCTCTCTCTCCTTGCCACGTGTCCATCTAATTCTCTATCCTCTCCTTTTTTTCTCTTGCTCGTGACTATCTCCATTTAATCCTAATCTCTCTCTCTCTGCTCTCTCTCTCTCTCCTGATATATCTTAAACCCCTATTTCTATTTTTTTTTCACATTTCTCACGGCCATTGTTCTCTCTCACCACCGCTCACTCAACTCCGACCGAAACCACCACCGTCCTTCATCAAAATCGTTCTCATCGTTGTCGGGAATCGATCCGGCCGCCACCGCCACGCACCCGCTGATTTCTTCTTCTCCATTCTTCTTCTTTTTCCTTATCGCATCACTGTTCTTCACCGTGGGTCTTCGTCGATCATTGTTCGCGTGCGCGAAGGTTCGAGAAGTCACTTCGAAGAAAGTCTGTACGTCGTGAATCAAAGGTGACACAAGATTGGATTTGACTGATTTGATTGTGAAACCAAATTGGAAATTTTTTAAAATAAAAAATTAATGAGTATTTCATCTGAACGGTTTTTTAAAATAAAAATTAACATAAATTAACTAGTATTTTATCTGATTGATTTTCAAAATAAAAATTAACAGAAATTAACTATTATTTCATGTGTGAGTCTAAATAAAAAAAATTCAATCCAGATTAGTTGTAGATAAACGTTAATTACTATAAATAACTGAAACATTAATGAAATATTTTTAAATAAAAAACGAAATCAACCAAAAAATCGTTAATTATTCAGTTGACTATTTCAAACATTAATTAAATATATTAGTAAATTTTAGCTATTATAAAAACTTAAAAAAGTCAAGAGAATCCCTTAAATTAAAGTTAATTTGCGTTAATATTATATATTTACTAACTTACGAAAATTTAATTAAAAATATCGAGCTTTTAATGAATTTTTTTGTTTAAAATCAAATCAATATATTTTTAATGAATATATTTTTGTTTAATGAATATATTTTTAATTAATTAGTTACTATTTTAAATATATAATAAATCCAATAATTGTTTCAAATCTGTTAATTAAACAAGTCCCTTTGAAATCCTGATTTTTTTGGATATAATTCAGATATTTTAATATCTTAAATAATTAAATAGTTTAATCGGAAATTTAAAAAAGGGCATAATTGAGATTGTATATTCCATAAAAACTGCCATGTAGGACCAATTGGATATTTTTTACACGTTTGCAAAAAATTGGCTATTTCACAATTCCAATGTTTCATTTGGCTTAGTTAAAAAAATTCTTCTTAATGAAATCGACATCAATTGAAAACATTGGAGGAAACAATTTAAAATTTTAAAAAAGTATTTAAAATTAGAAAAATAATTTAAAACAAAAACTCAAAATTCAAATCAAATTTAGCCGAAAATATTAGGGGTAATATAGTAACTAAAAATTGGTAATGAACGTGCCACGTATGCGTTTTGGACATTTACGAAAGTTTAACCAAACGTTGGCCAAATCCAAAACAAGTTTGTAAGTTAGGGCCATTTCGTCAATTTTTTGTATTTTTTAATCATCATATCATAATATATGACGTCATATGATGTCATGCGATAGCATAGGATACGTACGATAACACGATAACATAAAACGTTGTACGATCACTTATATATCATAATGGTCACAAGAGCATTTTTGAATAAAATAAAAATAAAAATAATAGTAATATATCATATTTAGTCTTTGATATTTTACTAATTTTGAAGTAAAATATTTAATGAAATTTAACAAGTGGCATTTCAGATCATTGCATTGTATTTTTTCTCTTCTAAAAAATCACATTTTTTTGGGTTTTTAACAATTTTTTTGTTTTTTATTTTCTGGGTTTTTGTTTACAAAATGCATAATACATTTAGTTATATGTACATTTATCATAATAATTCGCATAAATCATTTTTCTTATTGGACGAATGGAATTATACAACATTGGAGGTTTATCCCTTCCTGAATGAGGTTAGTTTTATAATTTTTTGTGTTATTTACAACTAGCTAACAAAATTTAAGCAAATAATTTACGTTCAGGATATGGTTCCGAATCGTGTTTTGTTCTTTGTATGCAGTCAAATTGTTTGAGAAACAATGTTCACTTTATCATGGTGTTGAAGTTATTGGTGATGAATGTAGAAAGAAGCCGAAATAGTTTTTTATAATGATTTCAACGTGAATTTTTTTCCTATGAATATGGATCTAGATGTAAGTAATGTTTTTAAACATAAAGACGTTATTCAATGAGCTCTATGTATAACTGTTGTTCCCAATAGCTTCAAATTTTGCACTATAAAGTCAAATAAGTTACGTCGTGGTGTTGCTTGTAAGAAAGATGTTTTGTCCTTGGAAATGGAGTGGTTCAGTTTGTAATGCGTCTGGGATGTGGGTTATGAAAAACAAATGGTGCACAAGAACAAGTATTCCTCGTTTACGCTTATAAGCAAGTGTGTAAATGACAATTTCAGAGGTTCATTAGCGAATGAGATCAAGCCTGTTGGTGTTGCAGAAACAATGAGTTGTCGTATAATCATTTGCCGATTATTGTTGATATGATTAATGAAAAAAATCCTTTTAAGTTTTCAATATGTTTCCGGGTTTTAATTTATGTTTACAAACTATTAATTGTATATTAGTAACTGTTAATATTGTTTACGAGTATAGACCTGTTTACATATTGTTTACTGAATTTCAACCTTGATTACATTTCAGGAACGTTCAGAGAAACAATAACTGAAGAAGATGGCACGTTTAAGTATGTATTCTTGGCTTTTGGGGCTTCAGTTCACATATTTATATATTGTAGACGTGTTATTTTCGTTGATGGTACATTCTCTAAAGGTAAATTGTATGGTGCTTTTAGCCACTGCTCAAGATGGAGATAATCATTTATATTCGTTGGCTTTTAGTATTGTCGATTCTAAAAAATGATCAATCAAGGTTATGGTTTATGACTAAAATCATATTCGTGTATGGTGTTCGAGAAGATATAGTCATTGGTTCTCATAGGCACAAGTCAATATCAAAGGCGGTCAAATTGGTGTTTCTAGAAGCTTAATTTGCAATATGTATGCAACACTTGTAGGGTAATGTCAAGACTCAATTTGGCAAAAGTCATATTTAGCCCCTATTCTACAAATGTGCAAATGCGTACACGTCTAGAGAATTTGATTTTTGATTGAACATTTTATCTATCGATAAGCGTAAGACTAAGAAATATTTAATCAAAGCTGATCACGAATTATGGTATGTAGTCATTTTCCTGGTAAACACTTCAATGTAACGACCACAAATATTTCAGAATGTTTGAATGTTGTTTTATGGGAAGTTAGAGGGTGGCCGATTGCATACTTTTATCTTGAGTTATAGGTATATTATTCAAGAATGAATTGTCAAGAAAATGTTGTTAATTCCGAAGATGGATTATGGGTTAACCAACACAGGGTTCAGTATACTATTTGATGCGCAAGAAGCAGTCCGATAAATGAATGTAAGTTTTACTAATTCTTTTTTGAGTAAATGTTTGTAAATTTTCCGTAAATGTTTACGTAGTAGTATTTGTGTTTACAGGTAAATGCAATCAATGACATATTTTTCGAGGTAGTTGACATGATCATTCGTAGAGTTGTTGACGTGGAGGAGAAAACTTGTACATGCTAATATTGGCAACTTGAAGACTTCCAATTGATTATGTTTCACATTATTGCAATAATTATTTTTATGAAGAGTGTACGTAAGATGTTTTCCCAATTTCACATGAAGGCGATTGAGAATTCCTCCTCAAGCTATGATCATATTTCCTCCGATCCACAGACGTCAAGCCGGTAAACCTACTGAAAAGAGGCTTCGCTTGAAGAGTGAAAGAAAAGAGGTTTCATAAATCGATATATGATCCCACCAATTCAAAAGTGGAGTTCGTCAGATTTTCCCGATTCTGCTTGATTTAGGACAAGCAGATGTGTTCACTTCTACGGGAAAACGTAACCCCGAGTGTCTGCAAATACTTGAAAGGGCCATTTTAAAAAATTTCCATTTGCTGCTCAGTTTTCAATTTTGTTAACAATTGAGACAGCATATTGAAATTAGAGTGGACGATTATCTGTTGATTGATGATAATCCCGCTGATTTGGATTTACAATATATTCACAAACCTGTCATTAACAACATCATAACGTTCCGCTGATTTGGGTTTACAATATATTCACAAACCTGTCATTAACAACATCATAACGTTTACCACGTTAGTATTTACACAGATTCCATTACTGAAAGTAAACATATTTTTTACTTGTAATCTATAAGTATACATTTTCGTTTCCACTCTGCTTTGTTGCTTTTTTATCGGATAGAGATTTCCTCACCATATTTTATTATAATATGTAAATCAAAAATTACTAACAGCAATTACACAATCATAAAACCTATTCCAGAAATATAGCTCAATACATGTAACATAATCACGATTCACATATATATATATATATATATATATATATATATATATATATATATAAAATCTAGTCAAGTAAACCATAACTAATAGTTATTATCAACGTTTTTAAGAGAAATCATTATCTACAATTTACTGTAAACTTGTACAATCTGTTCGATTTTTTTTATCCAAACATATATATGTTGAATTTTTTTTTTACATTATACTCCCAGTCCTGAAAATATTTGTTCCATTTGCATACAAAAATCATACTATATCAAATTTATTTACATTATACCAACAAAAATGTTATACTCCCAGTCCTGAAAACATTTGTTCCCATTTGCATACAAAAATCATACTATATCAAATTTATTTACATTATACCAACAAAAACGTTATACCCAAAGTTGTTGAAAATTATTTAACGATTTAAAAAATATTATTATATAACACATCTATATTTGGCGGAAATATATGAGAAGGTCTAAAATAAATTAAAACTTATTTAACATATTAACAAATTAGGCATTAAAAATCACTAACATGTCAATTATTTATTCTAAACATGTTTTCAACAAATTGAATAACACGATTTAACAACTTATAAACGCATTTCTAAAAATTAATCGCAAATCCAATTCGTTTTAGGATACTTACATGTGAGGTCGTAAACAACCTTGTGTATTGCTAGCAAACGTTGGAGCGCCTTGTCAAAATCCTAGAAGTTGCCTCGTCGGATTGGAGATTTTGACCCGCCGGATTGGACTCTGGCCGGCCGGCAAGAATTGGCATGTGAGTCTGTGGGTTCCTCCGAGTCGCTAGAGCTCTGGGACCTGTGCACCAGGGTAGATTGGGGCTAGGGCGAGCTGCTGGTGAAGTGGCTCGATCTGGATGCACGTCAAGCTCCTGTGGTGGCTTAGGCACGTGTTGGGCCTGGCAACAGCAGCAATCCGGCGAGTCGGTCCGTCAGCGAGGCTGAAATGAGCCTTGTTGCGTCTTGCTCAATTTCTTCGCGTTCTGAGTGAATTCCTGCAGGTAAATCGTCACTCAAACACCAAACGAGTAGTGAATGACAATTCTCTCAAGTTTTTAGGGAGATTTAGAGAGTGCGCTTTTCAATTGAACAACGAAGAACACTCAGGATCAATCAAGAACGTTAATGAGATCAAGACAATATTTCTTGATCTCTCTCTCTCTAACTCTCTCGTCCAACACAAGCACACACAGGGGAGGGACTTGGCTGAGTGTTTTAATTTATTAGGGTTAAGTAATTAAGATTTCGAAAAATCCTTTAAATAGAGAGAGAGCGGGCTTTTTCTTAGGTCAAACTTATTAGTCAAATTTAAGCCCGTTGTTCCTTTAAACTAATTTTAAAAATTAATCACTTGACCTAATTCACTAATTATGGCAGAGTATCCCTTTAATATTTTCCAAAAAAATATATTTGATTTATTTCTAAAATAATATATAATTAATTTAGAACATCTCATTTATTTAATGACAAATCATTAATTATTTTTATACTCTTCAAAGTAGTACGAAACGAGAAAATATTTATTTTCATCTTTTATTTAATTGAATCACTAAAATATGTTATCATCCATAAAATAACATAATATGATTCATTAAATAAATGTAATAATAAATAACAAATTATTTATTCGATTACATAGAAAATCATTCTCTTAGTGTAAATCATAATTTACTTTCAATGAGAAAATCAAATCGTCATACTTCAATAAATCTCGTCCGAGAGTCTATCATTGAGACCTAATGGAACCATATGAACGAAGCTTTGGAATAAAGATCGGGCTTAAAAGTTCACAAAACTTTTTCTTCTTTTAATTCTAAATATTAGTCGATTCCACTAAAGAACTAATATTGAAACTCTCTAAGTTCACACGATCCACAAAGTATTTTACGATATTACCCTTCATATGTATCATTAACTCAGAGGAATGTAAATTTATCGTTTTACCCATGAGTTATTATTTCACTAACTCATTTGATATTTGTGAATGAGAAAAAAACATAGAGTGAGATGTCCTTACATGTCACATGTTTTAATAAAAGAATATTATATTCGATGAATCCTAGACCTGGTTTATGTTGGAATAGGTCTAGAGTTAAAGAAAAATTTAACATTAATCAAATTAATAGCGGAATTTAAAAGTTCTTTTTCAAGTAAAACAATTTTTACTAACTTAGAAAAAGAATATACATGTTATATATTAAAAGCATTATTTAATTTACTAGAATACCAATCTTTCTTTGTAGCTTGATCTTGAAACATCTTGGAAAAGGTAGATCCTCTTCCTTGGCTCGCTCGTCACCTTCACACCTAAACTTGAACTCGAGAAACCTAAGATTTCTATTACAAGAGTCTATAGAGGTTTTGGAAGGATTTGTGTGTGGGCACAATTAAACAATATGAACCAAGAACAATTCTTGGATCATAAGCTAATTCTCTAGATCAAGTATGGATCTAGGTGCAAAATAAGAAGAGTATTTTCTAGAGAGAGAGAGAGAGAGGGTCGGCCACAAGAGGGAGAGAGCAAGAAAAAGCTTAACCTTCACATCTCTATGTGAGGCTCTATTTATAGGAGAATGAAAAATCTATAAAGGTCAATTATTCATTCATCAATGAATAATGTATTCATGACACAATATTTGATTTTCCCTTCCCATTTCCCTCTTAGTTTGGCCAGCCATACACCTTGCATTAGTGAGGAAATTTGTTTCCTCACTTATCACATTTGTTTCCTTCTTAAGGAAATTCATTTCCCTTTTTCTTTTGGGTAATTATCCTTATAAGAAAAAAGAAATAAAACTCTCCTCTTGATGCACTATCTTGACCGAACTCTACCTAGGGGAGGAGCATCTAGATGCTTCCTTATTTCTTTTAAGACAATTATTAAAATACCCATTGTAGAATTATAATTGCACAAATAACGAAATTCATTTCATAATGCCTCAAACGACTTTTCGGCTTTAGAAAATAATTCATAAATCTTATTTTGAAATTCACATCATTTTATGTCCTTGTGGACAAAAATACCCTTTAGACATTTTCCGAGAAAAAGTCTAGTTCAACACTTGAACTTATTTTGACTTATCTTGTAGTTTAACAATCCTACTCTAATGACCTGTAATAGTGACCTTATGGATCCAAATGAACAAAGCTTGAGCTTCTATACTCGGACTAAAAAGTTCACAAACCTTTTCGGAGTATTAGCTTAATGTCAACTGACTCCACTAAAGAGTTGACACTGAGAATCTCTCGGTTCAAATGAATTTATTTTCTACTCAAATTCAACTTATTTATATCGAGTGGATCCATTGAATGTTATCTATGTTTACCCTTCATGAATATCATCAACTAGGCGGGATTTACAAAATTACCATTTTACCCTTCTAGTTGTTATTTCCTCAACTCCTTTGTTACTTGTGAATAAGTCAGAAACAATGTATTGACGAGGAGCTAACAAGTCACATTGTTTCATCCAAATAAAGTCGCTACTTAAATTTGGACATTGCGCAATTCATTTATTCACAATCCAAGTAATAAAGCATGAGGTGATATATATTGCATCTCAGCAATCTTGTACATGAATTCCATATCTATGAGAACTTCACAAAGTTGGTTCATGACATCTTCATAACTTAATATCTCACCAATAGGCCTTGTCTAGATCACACATTGGACCTAGAATTTGACTTTCTCAAATGAGATTATTAATGCTATGAAATGACATGTCTCGTTTCAGGATTTAGGTAAGCATGATACGATTCATACGTAGTGACCTTGAGATAGAAGATGTTAAATGGTTTGTTCTTCTATTGTCTCTAAAGGTGCACTGGTCAATTTAGTATCTTCAAAAGATACACTGGAAGAACTACAGAGTTCCTAACTCTCTATGCCTCGTAACCAGACATCCTAGATTCTTCCAACAATCATACTGGGATCAATAATCCGTTGTTCACGCAAATCTACATTTGTCTCTTCATACATTGGTTGGTTTGATTAAGGACTATAAGACTATTGAATATCATAAATCTTCAATCAAACTAAAAAGGAATGAATGAACGTTTCAACTTTTATTAATTTAATCAGCAAATTACAAAGCTTTATATATTACATCAATATGTAAATAAACAATCTTTTAATAAGGACTTTACAAAGATTTATATATTACATCAATATGTAAATAAACAATCTTCTTGTGGACATCTCTACCAACAGTTTATTTATTCACACTCTCATAACAAAATATAGTGTGATACTAGTGCAATAGCATTGTTTCAACATGAATTCCATATCTGTGAATCACATAAACCAGCATGACAACGTTATGATACCAACCGCCGGGTTAGATACAACTTCAATTTAGCCACTGCCCATTGACAAATCAAATTTCATAAGGTGTCATATCGATTATGCATTCACTTGAGGATTATGGTAAGTACCAAAATACCCCTCGTATACGATCTTGAAGTTTTGATTGATTAAACGATTTTATCTCGAGCTTCAGAGTATCACAGGTCTTGTTCAATGTCTTCTATAAAACATCAAGAATGAAACACAGAGTTACAAATCTCTATATCACAAGATAAAATATCCTGGTTCATTTAAACAATCATTAATCAGATTCGATTTCCCTATCGATCTTTAGATTGCGAACTAATATTTAAACTAGTCACAAGGGGCTATCTTGTCAAGCCTGAACTTAGCACCCCTTTCGTCGATGACAGTTTCAGAGCGTAGCAAAAATACACAAACACATTCTTAATTAAGAATGAATATTTAATGGGATAAGTAGTAATATAGCACTTTGAAACATATTAATTGCCATATAGCCAATGTTTGTAAGAAAATTGATTAATAACCATTAACCAAAATAAACCGGTATTTATATTGCCCAACAAGTAACCAACTAATAGCAATTATTAACAGCCACGTTATACTAAATGACTATTTACTAAACAAAAAAAATGGCCAAACAACAATATCAATGTTTCATTTGGTTATTTAGACCAATTTTTTATATTTAATTTTATTTAATGTTTCAGTAAAAACCAAATACAAAGTATTTTAATGTCTAATATATTCTTTGTGGGCACCAATCCCAACAAAAATTTCATTATATGTATAAATGTTTTGATGAAGATTCCTCTTATATACCTAATACTTTAAACCTAGTTAATTCTTTTTTCACGGTTATAGCGTAATCATCTACAAAAACTCATTTGAGAGCCCAAACATGTTTAAAACTCTAAACTAAATGAGAAATTATGATAACATATATCAAAACACACTAGGAAAAAAGGCCTTTAAAAGCGACTTAAGTTGCTTCTTAAAGCTTAAAAGTCGCTTCCAAATGACCTTTAGAAGCAACATTAGAAGCGAATTTGTCGCTTCTAAAGAGTCGCTTCTAAAGGCTTAGAAGCGACAAAGTCGTTTCTAATGTTTTGAAGCGACGAAATTAGAAGCGACTAATCGCATCTATAGTCGCATAAAAAGCGTTCGATTTTTATTTTTAACTTTTAGAAGCGACTTTTTGACCTTTAGAAGCGATAAAAACACATTAACCATCAAGAAAAACAAAAAACACATACCGAGAAGCAACGACGATGCGGGACGGGGTAGGACGCGCGGGACGAGGTTAGACTTGAGACTCCGACCAACATATTATTAATTAAGTGATAATTAATTACAAATTCAATTATTTAACAACAAATTGTCTAATCATGTAAAATATTTAAAATATGTTAATGTAGTTACAAACTATATATTTCTTAATTTTTTTGTTATTTTACTAACTAAATAATTAAGTTAAGAATATATGAAATGATGTGCGAGGCAACAAACTTATAGATATCAAAACCATACAACGTTAATATAAAAACATATTAGTATAACTAAAAACTAATTAACAAACTTATATATATCAAACTAAAAAAACATACCAAGAGTCGTTGTTTGCGGGAGGTGGCCGAACCAGTGAGATGGCGGACAGAAATCTACGACCAGAAAAAAAAATATAATAATTTAAAAAACATAACTTAAGTGAAATAGGATAAAAAAAGGAAAACACTTACCTCACAAGTCGCCGGAAAAGGGATGACCGATAGATGTGTCAAGGCCGCCGCGCGGGTCGCCGAAAAAGGGCTGCCGGAAAAGGGGATCTTCAAGGAGGATATCCAAACAGAGAGAAACAAGAGAAAACTTACCGGAGAGAGGAGAGAGGAGGCGGAGTGCCGGAGATCTGCGGTTGCAGGGATTAAGGAGAGAGGAGGCGGAGGGGCGGAGACCGGCGGTTGCAGGGAGAGAAGAGAGAGGGGGCGGAGGGCCGGGAGGGAGAGGGGTGGCCGGAGAGAGAGAGAGGGAGAGAGGAGAGAGGGGGCGGAGGGCCGGGAGAGAGAGGGGTGGCCGGAGAGAGAGAGAGAGAGAGGGAGAGAGGAGAGAGAGAGAGAGAGAGAGAGAGAGAGAGAGAGAGAGAGAGAGAGAGAGAGAGAGAGAGAGAGGCGGATGGGCGGCCGAAAAGGAGGGAGGACCGGCGGGGCGGTCGGAGAGAGAGAGGAGAGGGAAAGAGAGGAAGAGGAGAGGGGGTTCTAAAGCTCTAGGGACATTAGAAGCGGCATTAGAAGCAACTAGTCGCTTCTTATGTCCACCGAAACCAAAACGATGACATTTTGGTAAGTGGGGGCATTAGAAGCGAATTGTCGCTTCTAATGTCCCCCTGGTGAAATTTTGGTGGAAAGGTTTTGGAGCCAAAGATTTTGGACATTAGAAGCGACTAGTCGCTTCTAATGCCCAAACATACTGAAATATTTGGCGCGGAGGGTGCGAGCCAATATTTTTGGCATTTAGAAGTGACTTGTCGCTTCTAATTTGTCGATTCGGACAATTAGAAGCGACTCGTCGCTTCTAAAGGTCAAAAATTTCATTTTTCGGGAAAAATATGGGTGTATAGGTTAGAAGCGATTAGTCGCTTCTAATGCCAACCGTCGCTTCTAAAGGTTATTTTTGTAGTAGTAACATACCTGTTTATTTTTTTGATTGATAGTGATTCTTCAAGTTTGCTTTCTCTTTTTTTTTTTCATGTTCTTCAATATTATGGGTTCTTCGATCTTCTGAGTTCTGTTTTTCGAAGATTTTTTCTCTAAATTTACTCTCATTTACTTTCGTGGATTTGAAATGCCATTAAATTTTGTTAATTATTTCTCGTTTTACATGATGTCAAATTGGTAAACTTCTCTTCAATTATGACATGTAGAAGGTTATTAATATTACGACGGTTTATTTACGGTTATTGATTTTTTTTTATAATTAATTTCGGGGGGTTGTTAGGCGAAAAACTCATTTGGGTTAAGACGTCCCAAAATTTTTGTTAACTAATTGAGCTGAGTAAACGTTTGATATTTCGAAATCAGTTATATGAGTATATACAACACTTACCTTATAAACATTGTAATTTATGAAATAAACAAATAAATAAAGTAAGCTGTTAAATTTCGAAATATTCTCACGAGGTCCTTTCTATTAATTGGATTTGGGCGGAGGTTAAGGAAGACTCATATCGGGTGGGCCGTGCACATGCTGTAGTCAGGAACTGCTATTTATGCATAAATTAAATTTAAGAGAACCACGTTCCGAATTCAAAATAAATAAGCTGATCATAGAAACTTCTCCGCAACTGTCCATAAAAAAACAAATAAGCTCAATATGAACTTCTCCACAAAAATCCATGGAAAGTTTACGAAAATAAAAGATTCTACGGTTCAAACTCGACGGCCAAAGAGGCTGGCCTCCAAATATTGAATTCATTAACACTTCCAGTTCCACTAACAAAACGAGTCGCATATTTTTTTTAAGTTAATGCAGAATTATTTGTGACTAATAAACTGAAATTAGTTGACTTGAAACATAGAGGATAATTACACGTTAAATTGATTATATCAAAAAATATTTAAAATTAGACTCTTAAGTCAAAAAAATAAAGTTTCTCGAACTTAAAGCAGACGTCATACCACTCAATAATAAAAGGGGTAGACTTTTAAAAGCAACAGACACGTCGTACGCATCTGTTCTATATATAAATAAATGGTTCTCACATAATTCCAACTCCAAATAAAACAAAAATAACACAGGCTCTATGCTCGTGATCAATAGACCGACCATGGAGATGATGATGGAAAATCCCGTGGCCATCTTGGCCGTAGTTATGACGGCCGTAATTTGGTGGTGGTTGGCAACGAAATCGCAGAAGAAGGAGAAGAATCTTCCGCCGGGTAGCATGGGGTGGCCGGTGATCGGCGAGAGCCTAGAGTTTCTGTTCGGGAAGCCGGAGAAGTTCGTGGATGAGAGGATGAGGAAGTACTCGCCGGAGATATTCAAGACGAAGATTCTCGGCGAGAAGACGGCGGTGATATGCGGTCCCAACGGCCACAAGTTCCTCTTCTCGAACGAGGAGAAGTACTTCACGGCGTTCCGCCCCCACTCGATGCAGAGAATCTTCCGGTCGTACACGAGAAAAGCGACCCAGAAAAGCCGCCGCGAAGAAGAGGCGAAGGTGCTTCGATCTCCGGGGTTTCTGAAGCCGGAGGCTCTGGTGCGGTACTTGGGGAAGATGGAGTCGGTGACCCGCGAGCACGTGCGGGCCCACTGGGAAGGGAAGGCGGAGGTGGAGGCCTACCCGCTCGCGAAGACGCTGACGCTGACGCTGGCGTGCCGCCTCTTCCTCGGCACGGACCGACCCGCTCGCCTCGTGCGGCACTTCGACGCCGTGGCCGTCGGCATGCACTCCCTCGTCCCCGGGCCGGCCTTCCGTCGCGCCTCCGCCGCCGCCACCTCCATCCGGAGGGAGCTCCGGCAGGTGATCGCGGAGAAGCGGGCGGCGCTGGCGTCGGGTGTGGCGTCGCAGGACGTGCTGGCGCACATGGTGGTCGCCACGGACGCCGCCGGGAGGCGCATGGAGGACGCTGAGGTGGCCGACAAAGTCATGGGTCTGCTCACCGCCGGGTACAGCACCGTCGCTACGGCCATGGCTTTCTTCCTGAAACGCGTCGGAGCGGACCCCGAGGTGTACGGAAGGGTGCTGGCGGAGCAGGAGGCGCTGCGGGGGGAGGCTCTGGAGTGGGAGGATCTGGGGAAGATGAAGTACACGTGGAACGTGGTGAACGAGGTCATGAGGCTGACTCCGCCGCTGCAGGGCACTTTCCGCGAGGCTCTCCAGGACTTCTCCTACGCCGGATACACCGTCCCCAAGGGGTGGAAGGTCTACTGGACTGTCTCCTCCACCAACATGAACCCGGAGCTTTTTCCCTCACCGGAGAAATTCGATCCCTCCAGGTACGACAACGGCGTCTCTGCCCTGCCGCCTTTTGCGTTCGTGCCCTTCGGCGGTGGGCCCCGCATGTGCCCGGGGAAAGAGTACGCGCGCCTCGCCATCCTCACCTTCGTCCACGTCATCGTCACCTCCTTCCGCTGGGAGCTCGTCTTCCCGGCCGAGAAGGTCGTCGGAGATATGATGCCAACCCCGGAGCAAGGCCTTCCCATCCGCATCTTTCCTCACTAGTCATTCCCGTACGGAATTTGCTTTAAGTGAACTCTTTATATTAGCTATACTGTAGCGATAGCCCCACAACAGACACATATCTCTTATATATTTACGTATGTCCACTCTTTCTTTTCCGAAATCGACTTTCTAGTTTCTTCTTTGTAAAGTCGTTATTCCTTTCTAGTGGAAACTGGAAAAATATATCGTCTGAGTTGCTTTATTGCCTCCAAAGATTGTATTCACACTGTCATTCTTCCACTGGAATATTTTATTGCCGCTGAATAAGATAAAGCATTTTCTGCAGCAAAAAGCTAAAGTACACGGTTTAATATATTCGGAATCCAAGTATAAGTCAATGATTAAGTGCTTTTTTACCCACCACAAGTACCAAACCGTCCGCTAGTTTGTGTGCGCTCTTGAGTACTTGAGGTCACGCTTTACATTTAATTTTTTGATTGCAATATTAAACTTAGATAAGCCTTATCAATTCTATTTCAAAATGCACTTATATCTCGTATTTGGACAAAAAATATTATACAATGATCTAAATATTTAAGTTCATCGCAATATATCGAAATTCATCGGAATCTGTCGACGAAGTTTGGCGGGAAATTTTTTTATTTTATTTTTCATCGGAATTTATTCCAAGTTATCAGAATTCGGTGAAGTTAGCCGTAAAATATTGAAAATCATCATAACTTATATCAGTCCATCGCGATTTTTTTTTTAATTTAGTCTATTGGAATCCATCGCAAATAAAGGAAAAATTGAGTAAAATGTATTTTGTCCAAAAATGGATTAAAAGTTTATTTTGAGGTAAAAATCACATAATGAGTCTATTTTTATATTTCAAGTAAAATTAAGCCCATAACAAAAAAAAGACTCTCTTAAATAAATTCAATACAATAACACAATAAAACTAAGGGTTATTAAATAGTTTAGCCTTATAAACATATGGAGATTTTAATATAGCTAATGTTTGGTTAAATTAGTGTTAATGTTCAGGCCGAAGTTTAAGATTAAAAAATTGGCCAATTTGTCCCGGAAGTAATTTCCGCCTAAAAACAGCCACGTCATATATTCTTCATAAAAAATATTGACCTAAATTTTTTGGTGCAGTAATTGTACCCATAAATCACGTAAAATCACAAAAAATAAAACTAAAAATCTTGAGTAAGTGCAAATCACATTCGCTTCATTTCATTCGAACAAATTCACAATAAATAAGAAACGAAAAAAGTTCTTTAAAAAAAAAAAATCATCGGAGACTAGTAAATCGTCTGCCGCTGTCACTAAGCGCAAAATATTTTCCGATGCATACGCCTTTGATATAAAAAATGTAGGCGATGGGTAATTTTATATTTCTCCGATGAACTATAAAATGTTTGCATGTTAGTTTCAATATTTTTCTCCGGTGATCGAGTCGGCGATCGTCGAGCATCGGAACCAGGATTTCGCTTCAAGGTGTGGTGTGTGTGTGTGTGTGTCCGCTCTGCCTCGTCACGGACGACGTTTATGGTGCTACCGAGCTGAGTTACGTATCTCCGATGGCTATACGAGAAGAACGAGCGAGGACGTTGAAACCTGAATTTTTTGAATTTTAATTCTAAGTTATTTTTAAATTTGGTCAAATATTATTGTCATGAATGGTATATTTTGTCAACTATCATCGTCACCGTTCTTTATTTGGTTGATAAGAAAGTACTAGCATAATAAATGCCGACGTGTCCAGTAGGAAAGAACAGCGACCCATGGAAGAAACTTGGTTTGAATATTATTCTTTGTGAACCTTATATGATTATTATACCTCTGCGGCAATTTGAATTTTGTAGTCTCTGCGTAGAGTTCGTTTTCTTTCGCATCAGATTTTCATGGAAAATTACCCGAGCTAGTCAAAATTTATAGGTAATTAGCAATCTACTGACTTTAAATGTAATTAGGCCAAACCATCGTTATTATTCGTTCATAATATTTTACCCAAACTTGATTCTCTAAGTACATTTGACCAATCTATTGACTTTAAAATGTACGTAGACCAATTGTTATTCGTTTATAATATTTTGAGAAATTGTTCAAAATAACATTTTTATAATTGCTTTTCCAAAATTCAGTAAAATTAATTTTTTTCCCAAAATACCCATAAAACAATTATTTTATATTTTTATTACATATCCATATTAATTGGTTACTATCTATTATTTTTTAAATTAAACTAAAAAGTTAAAAATTGTTTCACTTTTTAATTTTTTTTGTTGGTAATGTAGTGTAGGGCATTTGTGTTAATTTTATATTTTTAAAGACTGTTTAGTCTTTTTAAGTGAAAATTACTTTTATTTTGGGAAGAAATTATGTTTTGGTGAATTACGAGAAAATCAATATAAAATAGTGGTAGTTTAAATTATTTCTCTAATATTTTCGACCCTGATTACCAAATTTGATTCTCTGACCAAGCCGTTGACTTTAAAAATGTATGTAGACCAAACTATCCTAGTATTCATTTCTGATATTTTCCACCCTATTTACCAAACTTGATTCTTTAACTAGACTTTGACGAATCTATTGACTAAAAAATGAAACTAATCCACAATGGACTTCTACGATTTTTAATGTAAACTAACTGAAAATATAGAATTATGAAAATATAAAGTGCAGAGTCTTTGATGTTATATCGAGTGAAAATAAAAAAATGCATAAAAAAATAATTAACAATGAGTTGAAAACAACATAAAGAAAATTATCAATTCCATCTGCCTGGTTATGAATGTTAATGACGAATAGACTGAAAAAAGTTTGTCTAAGACCTTATTAATTATCCACTAATCTATCTCAATTAAGAATGGACTTGCCTATTTTACGATCTTACAACTCTGGACACGAGTTCCATTCGAACAAATAACTGCTACGATGTCAAACAACTATGGTCACCCATCTAAATTTCCTATAAAAGTTAGGTGGATGATTGAGGGAAAAGGTAGAACGTGTTTATTACCTCTTATACTCTAAATCAGTCTAGATATCTACAGTAATTAGATAGCTGAATTTACTTATGATAAAGCACGAAGAGCTGTATGCATTTTATTATCAATAATCCATGATCAAATCCAATTAAAAAAAATATAGTCTCGATGAAGATTAATAATTTATCTCAAATCAACTAAACAAAATTCCAACTAAAATGGAAATGACACAAACAAGAGTTCAAGCAAGAACAAGCCAAAACAAAGAGAGGGATAAAATAAATATTTTTTTAACAAAGGGATAGAATAATTAAACTGTGGATAAATGTTGATCAGGAATATGTTGGAGAGAGTTGTCACAAGCTCGTTCCTACTTCTTCTTTTTTTTTTTTTTTTTTTTTGAAGCCAACCTCAGCCTCCCTAGCCGCCCAAAGGAGGCAGAAGAGAGCAAGCAGGCAAGAACTTATCATCATTAAACACAGCGTTCCGCACAGGGGGCGGAACCTCCCCCAACGAACACAAACCAGAGTCAGAAAATAGACCCATTAAGCAAGTTCATGGGCCACACGATTACAAGATTTAGGAACCCAATTAAAACAACAAGAATTAAACTCAGCAGTAGTAAAAATAATCTGATTATAAGCAACCAAACATCTCCAATCGGGGCACTCCTTACTATCCCGGAGATGAAAAAAGAGCTCTTGACAGTCACCTTCAAGAACGATTCTAGAGAACCTGTAGAATCTGCAAAGACGAATCGCCAACAGCACACCTAGCAGTTCCGCATCAAAAGCACTGACAACAACAACTTGACTCCTCCAGCACCAGAGCACAGATCCATCGCTCCTCCTGGCCACCAAACCAATCTCCGCCTTGCCCTCACGATACTAGCCATCCGAGTTAATTTTTATGACCCCCGCGTCTGGGGGCAGCCAACTCTGCTCCGGATAGACAGTCACACCCTCCTCACCATCGGACTCCTCGGACTCACTGGCCTTAATCTCTCCCAACCTGAAGGACACAGCTGTGACCACCGCCTCCACGCCCACCTCACGACCACGGAAGATCAAATAATTGCGCGCCCTCCAGATCGAGTCAAGTATCGCAATAGCCAGCCTTAGAAAATCATATTTTCCTGTCCAGACGTTCGCTTCCTCATTATCGATCAAAATGGCACTCAGCGCATCAGAGCCGTTCGCTTCCTCCTACTTCTTCTTTTTCTTTCAAATCCTTTAACTTCTTTTGATGGCCCTTTCTATAAGCTCAAGCTCGCACTTGCCTATACGGGATTTCTGTAAAACAAATTTCTAGTCCCAAAATAACATAAAACAATATATATATATACCAAAAATTGGCTCTATAGCCTTATAAAACATTTCTATTTTGGATATAACCAAGGTTTCGTTAATAGATTGAACATACTCAGACAAATTCGTTTACACATCGTAAACAGTCTCAAATACCCTTAATTCGTTTACATATTGAAAACATGAATTAAGGTATTTTGGACTGTTTACGATGTGTAGACGAAACTGTCTGGCTATTTTGAATCTATTAACGAAACTTGGTATATTCAAATTACACATAGTTTACAGGGCTATACATCAAATTTACCCATATATATATGAGTGTTTCCAACGGATTATAGAATCTTGGGTTTTGATCCAAGGTTCAAAATTACACAAAATGCATACAAAGGTGCAACACTCTATCTTTAACGCAAGACACGTATTGTGGAAACTGGTTAGGCGCGTCGCATCCTATACACATGCAACCCACTAGTGATAAATTGGAGTAGTGGGTTACGCCTGTGTGTTGGCTTGGAATTCTCATGCCTCCATGTGAGGTGCCCATGCTTCAAAACTATAAATTGCAGAATAACTTACTCGGATTCTTTTGTAAATTAATTTGACCAATGAGACGTAAGTGACTATAAAACGTATCAAAATTACAAGCCATTCAACGCATTTTTCGATCATCCCACGTCCGATAATAAGACACACTTTCTAACGAGTGTGCATAATCTCAGCTTCACCAACGGGTTTAATCTCGTTTGCTATTGAACGTCTAAAATCATTTTTAACACAATTACTAGTATGCTTTGAAGATGCATGTTTATTCTTGTGGATAAAACTTCTACAAAAACAGGTATATTCTGCGGAAAATTTATTATCACCCACACTCCAGATTCATGGCTTACATTAGAAACTCCCATAAACAATGTAAATCCTTACAACGAACCTTGTATCTTGACTTGTTACATTTAACAGTAGTAAATTCGAAATTGTTACGAACAGGTAACATACTAAGAGAAATTTGAAGAACTGTGGGCTGATTGGGTAGAACTTGAACTAAAATATATTGGGCCTAAGGTAAACCCCATATACGAATTCCTTCATCACACAAGTCTAATAATCGAGGTCCGGCCCAGTAGACGAAGTTGCCAAAGTCGAGGTCTTCATGTTGGCAGAGATGCCCACAAGAAAATTATTTATTTACATATTGATGTAATATATAAATATTTGTAAAGTCCTTATTAGAAGATTGTTTATTTACATATTGATGTAATATATAAATCTTTATAATTTGCTGATTAAATTAATAAAAGTTGAATCGTTCATTCATTCCTTTTTAGTTTGATTGAAGATTTATGATATTCAATAGTCTTATAGTCCTTAATCAAACCTAACAATGTATGAAGAGACAAATGTAGATTTACGTGAACAAATCTTCATGGTTTGACTAAAACGATATATTCGCAATCTAAAGATCAACGGACTATTGATCCAAGTATGATTGTTGGAAGAATCTAGGATGTCTGGTTACGAGGCATATAGAGTTAGGAACTCTGTAGTTCTTCCAGTGTATCTTTCGAAGATACTCAATTGACCAGTGCACCTTTAGAGACAATAGAAGAACAAACCATTTAACATCTTCTATCTCAAGGTCACTACGTATGAATCGCATCATGCTTACCTAAATCCTGAAATGAGACATGTCATTTCATAGCATTAATACTCTCATTTGAGAAAGTCAAATTCTAGGTCCAATGTGTGATCTAGACAAGGTCTATTGGTGAGATATTAAGTTATGAAGATGTCATGAACCAACTTTGTGAAGTTCTCATAGATATGGAATTCATGTACAAGATTGCTGAGATGCAATATATATCACCTCATGCTTTATTACTTGGATTGTGAATAAATGAATTGCGCAATGTCCAAATTTAAGTAGCGAATTTATTTGGATGAAACAATGTGACTTGTTAGCTCCTCGTCAATACATTGTTTCTGACTTATTCACAAGTAACAAAGGAGTTGAGGAAATAACAACTAGAAGGGTAAAATGGTAATTTTGTAAATGCCCCCTAGTTGATGATATTCATGAAGGGTAAACATAGATAACATTCAATGGATCCGCTCAATATAATTAAGTTGATCTTGAGTAGAAAATAAATTCATTTGAACCGAGAGATTCTCAGTGTCGACTCTTAAGTGGAGTCAGTCGACATTAAGCTAATACCCGGAAAAGGTTTGAGAACTTTTGAGTCCGAGTATAGAAGCTCAAGCTTTGTTCATTTGGATCCATAAGGTCACTATTACAGGTCATTAGAGTAGGATTATTAAACTAGAAGCTAAGTCAAAATAAGTTCAAGTGTTGAACTAGACTTTTTCTCGGAAAATGTCTTAAGGGTATTTTTGTCCACAAGGACATAAATGATGTGAATGTCAAAATAAGATTTTGAATATTTTCATTTAATGAAAATATAAATTACTTTCTAAAGCCGAAAAGTCGTTTAAGCCATTATGAAATTAATTTTGTTATTTGTGCAATTATAATTCTACAATAGGTATTTTAAGAATTGTCTTTAAAGAAATGAGGAAGCATCTAGATACTCCCCCCCCCCCAGGGAGAGTTCAGCCAAGATAGTGCATCAAGAAGAGAGTTTTATTTCCTTTTTCTTATAAGGATAATTACCCAAAAGAAAAAGGGAAATGAATTTCCTTAAGAAGTAAACAAATGTGCTAAGTGATGAAACAAATTTCCTCACTAATGTAAGGTGTATGGCCGGCCAAACTAAGAGGGAAAGAGGGAGGGAAAATCAAATATTGTGTCATGAATACATTATTCATTCATGAATGATTAATTGACCTTTATAGATTTTTCCTTCTCCTATAAATAGAGCCTCACATAGAGATGTGAAGGTTAAGCTTTTTCTTGCTCTCTCCCTATTGTGGCCGACCCTCTCTCTCTCTCTCTCTAGAAAATACTCTTCTTATTTTGCACCTAGATCCATATTTGATCTAGAGAATTAGCTTATGATCCAAGAATTGTTCTTGGTTCATATTGTTTAATTGTGCCCACACACAAATCCTTCCAAAACCTCTATAGACTCTTGTAATAGAAACCTTAGGTTTCTCGAGTTCAAGATTAGGTGTGAAGGTGACGAGCGAGCCAAGGAAGATGATCTATCTTTCTCAAGACGCTTCAAGATCAAGCTACAAAAAAAGGTTGGTATTCTAGTAAATTAAATAATGCTTTTAATATATAACATGTATATGCTTTTTCTAGGTTAGTAAAATTGTTTTACTTGAGAAAGAAATTTTTAAATTCTGCCATTAATTTGATTAATGTTAAATTTTTCTTTAACCGTAGACCTATTCCAACACTTCATTCCACACATTTAATCCCTCTGATATTAGAGCTGGATTGAAGACGAAGTCGAGATCTCAATCTCAACGGAAGTGTGCAATGTGAAAACCTTATCGGCAATCTCGACACCACGTGTTTGAAGTCTTTAGCTCGATGAATGTTATAAATATAATAGATCAGTTAGCTGAGGAGCACATATCTTAATTTTTATTCATTTTTAAATTTTTTTATCAACTATCTTTGTTCACCGTATCGAGTTCATTTATATTAATAAAAGTCTATATTCGATCCAGTCTTTTTGAATTTTCTTCTAAAGTATACGATATTATTAAATTTGACATTTTACCGATATTCATCTATTAAATTAAATCGTACAATCACCCAACATTTGTTCGTGACTATTGATGACGAAATCCGAAACCAACAGATTTGCTAGTAAACACATTGTTTACATTTATCTCGATGTTCATTGGAAATTTTTTCAAATCTGAGTCATAAAAAAACTATATTGGAATTTTTGGACTCTTCAAGATGAATACATCATCTTCACGAATTTGAAAATATTAGCGTTCAAACCATTTAACTGCTATAATGAAACCATACTCGTGTAAAATAAACAGCATAACAAATATCAGAGGTATGAAAAATAAAACATGAAGAAACACTAACCTAACTCTCGTAACGATGAGCACTCACCAACAAGTAATTTCGGTTCGTGTAAATTGAAGATCAATTATCGAATAGTATGTATTGGACGAAAAAATGGCGGAAATTAAACAATGACTTATGATGTCGTATTGTGTAAAATCGATAATAAAGAAAAAAGAGGGAAATTTGAAATGGATATGAAGGAATGCGGATATGATGTAATGATTTCCATAATTAAAAATGCGTATAAAGCTGATTGGAAATATATATGATTTCTGAAAATGAAAAAAGGAAATAAAATAATTAATTATGCTGATAATAAATCCGTTAATTAACTACTCATAATTGTAGGATTTAATAACATATTATGTTCAACCGCCAAATTTTAATAATCTAGAGATGGTTTTAAAATTTCACCTGAATATTAATATACCATAATCAAAATTCAAATAAATTAGCTGAAAAAATAACAAAGACACTAGTGTAAAGTAACAACATAAGTTAATATGACAAGTAGGCACTATCACTATTTACATAAGTTTTATGAAACGTTAACCATTTTCAAAATGAGTTTGCAAATTAAGACTATTTTTATGAAATGTTGCTCTTTATTTGGAGAGAGAGTGATATAAGATATAAAAATGTCTTTGATCAAAGTTTACCAAGAGATGTAATAAGGTAGTTTCTTGGAAAGAATTTGGGAGTTTTAGTCCTTACATACCTCTATTCATTAAAATGTATTGCCTACATTAGATGCCAAAATGGACTACCCTTGTTATGTGTTCTTCATTATTGCTTTACTGATTACTTATTACTTGCTTAATGAATCTTTTCAGACGTGTTGATCCACCAAGAATTTTAAGAGCCATCTCCAAGTATACATTTCATTTCAAGGTACGTTTAAGCAGAGGAAGAATAAAATAAAGGGTAACCGTGGAGAATAATTCTATATAGGTTTGCTAATTTCAATTTGTCTAACGTTGTGTAAAACTTTGGTAAAAGTCCAGTAAATTAATTCGGCCAAATTTTCATTCCCAGAAAGGAAAAAAAGATTATCCCGTCCAAAAGAATATTAAATACGAAATTAAAAGTTTAAAAAAAATTTACACGGTTACACGTAAGCAATTAAACCGGGATTATATGAAAATGATCAATTAAAATCTCATTTAAGAAGAAAGAAAAAAAATCAATCGAGTGAATTCTCGGAAAAACACCATCGCGCAAACCGTCAATCTTCTTTGCATTTCCATAAACACCATCGCGCAAAATACCATAAAAAGCCATCTCAACATCTGGAAGAGATCTTGACGCGAACAAAGGGCACAAGTAAGTAAATCGAATCTTGCATGTTTTCAAAAACAGTAAATCTATAGTTTCTTTGAGTATTCAAGGAGTTGTTCAACGATTTTTTCCGACAAAATTTTGTTTACAAAACCCCGAAAATATTTTGGAAAATTGATTTAACTTTCAATAAAAAGATATAGAAATATCGGTTTCCAAATGTTCTTCATTTTTTTAAACAAAAACGCTTTACAACAATGCAGAAAAGGTTTTACAAATCTGGTTGAACCTAAATCAAACAGATGCTTTATGGTATTTCATCTCTCGTAAATCATTAATGTACTTAGGGTTCACAATAGATGATTAAAAAAGTATTTCACGAAAACAATATGCATAAATATAAAAATGATTTGTATTAAACGATTAAAAAAAGTTGTGGTTTTGTTACTAAAATAGATGTAAAAGTGTTGGAACTGATTGTCGTTAATTAGTTTTTTCACAAAAACAATTTACAAAAAATTAAAAATAATCTAAATAACATTATGGATCTGTTTTTTTATTACTTCTATATATGCATTTGATCTAAATAAGAAAGAATATCTTAGTCGCGTTTATGACAATGTTTGGTTATGTGTATTAGTTGTTGAAGCTGTGAACAAATGGACAAGAAGAAAAAAAATAGGAGATTTGGGGAAAAAAAAAGAGGCCTAGGAAATCAAGAAACCTCTGATCATGAGGTAAGAATGTTTTAATGTTAACCGACTTATTTGTTATACAATGTATTTTTAAATGATTTAAACAGTTAATTAATATGAATACTATTTACACAATTTTGTAGGTTGATACATATTTAGTTGATCCAAAAGACTGAGACCTAGACCAAAGAATAATAGTACATACGAACTTCACCATCATAAGGCAAATATTGTCGTCGCTGGACACCAAACAACAATTTGAAATGTTTGACAAATCACCATTCGTCAACTTCCAACATCTAAAAAGAGAAGTATTCCCTAAAAGGTTGGTGCATATGTCTGTACTCAGCCAAGTAAAATTGAGTAAAATAGATGAGCTACACTTCAAGATAAGAGGCAAAATTCACCGATTCACAATAAAAAGGAATTCGAGTTGATATTTGGTAAGAAATTTTCAATTACTAGTACGTGGTAAAATTATAATCAATTTACTAACAATTATAATTTTCTTTTAATTTACACGTTTAAACTGTAATGAAATTCCAAACATCAACGAAGACTTGATCAATGGAAATCCGGTATCTAGTTTTGTTGGATTTCAGAGTGATAAATTCGAAAAACTTTTTGACCGCTAACATACAAAGAGCATTTTAAAGAACACATTTCATTGTGAGAACATTATTAACATTAATCTTGATTTGCATGGAAAAATTCTTCAATTCAGACTCAACGAATAATACTATGTCAGAATCGGTATGTTCTTCAATAACAATACATTCATCTTCACGAGATTGAAAACATTGGCGTTCAAACAATCCAACTGTCAAGGACAACAAAAAGGTAAATTAACATACAATCTCATCGAAAATAATGAATATTATACACAAACATGAATCGCGAAAGGAAGCATTCTTGTCACCTAAAAATCCAGTTTGGTTGATATCTGCATATCATAAATAAATTAAATTCCGTCCGTAAATGAAAAATAATTAGTAGTGAGTAATTTCCTCTGTTAATGTATCAACACTTTAAGAAAGAAGTTATAACACAAATAAGACAAGATTCAAAAATTTAAATTTTCGTTCCTATTTGAATTCGACTAAAATAACGCGGAAAATTTTCAAAAAAACTTATCTTTAAAAACACGTAAATGGAAAGTCAATTAACATAAGAAACCGAATGAAAAGATTGAAATAATTTTCGACGTTTAATGCAAAACATAATAGCCCTATAATTACAATGAATTAATATCAAAATCTGTTCGAAACTAATAATTCTAATGATAATCGGATGACAAATTGAATTAGTATGAAAAAAAGTCAACACACGAATTAAGGAAGTCATTCCCACACTTAATAACTGAAATCTGTATACACGGAAACTATTTTGAAATTTCAAACGAAAAAAATTGTTTAAAATCGAAATAAGAAAAAAAAAAATCGGTTGATTAAAAAAGGCTTAAAAGTAATAGTACATAGCGACACGTCATCAACAGGGCTATTTACGAAAGTTTTACGAAAAGTTGGATTTTTCCAAAATACTTTTGTCAATCATAGCTAATTCGTAAAAATTTTGTAAAATAAAATGGTGATGCTAGGTTGATGAGGGATAAATTAAAAAAGACTTAATACGGTCACAACACTTATTTTTGGTAAATGACTACATCACTTGGTATTAAATTTAGAAAACATTATGTTAGTATTAGGATGAAAATTTCTGAGGAAAATCGAGACGCCGAATAACATAAAAATATTCGAGTCACGATCAAGTCATAAATTAAGAGATGATTATTGACTACCTGAATTGAAAATCTTGGATTATTACTTATTATAAAATAAGACTAGACAACTTAAAATTTCTGAGGCAAATCGAGACGCCGAATAACATAAAAATATTCGAGTCACGATCAAGTCATAAGAGATGATTATTGACTACCTGAATTGAAAATGTTGGATTATTACTCATTATAAAATAAGACTAGACAACTTACAATTGCAATGTCTACATAAGTATCATTGTCTGCTATGCTTTTGAAACATCATGAATCCCGCATTTTATTTAAGGCAATCTTTTTAATAAATATGAAGATTGAAGTAATATGATCTTAGAGCAACTTCAATATTAGCATTTTAAGTTGTTTTTTATATCATTAAAAATATAATCTTTTTTATTTATTGTTGTTTAAATCTATAATTTGGCATCTTGCATAAAAATATGGTAAAACACTAAAAGTTTATTAAAGTGGGTCCTACACCACATCATTTGGTGTATTTTAATAGTTTATTAATTTTTTTGAGCAAAGCAATGATGTCATGCTATGACACCAACGTCACAATAATTACTTTTAAAATAATAATTTATCTAATAAAATACGACATGTTATTTCCACATCAACAACAAAACAACTTAAAATGTTAGTATTGGAAGTGCTCTTATCAACTAAACTATCTTAGACACCTAATGAATTCTGCCTTATTATAATATCTCCAATGGTAGCAACTAAATTTGTTTTATTGCCTATGTGGAAATGTCAAATCATTTTTATTTGTACTAATTATCTATTTGTCATGTAATGATTATGGTATTGGAGTAAATTTTGACACCCATGATTTTTATTTTGGCTTAAAAAAATTACTATAATATTATATCCACCATGACAAATCATTATTAGTTTTGATCTCTATTAAATTAATTTAATAATTTTTTATTATATCATTTAAAGTAACAATTAGAGCTTGTAATTTTTTTTTCATTCAGTCCTTTAGTTTCCATAATTCATTTATTGACCCAAATTTTATATAATTACTTAATATTTATCCTTAAACTTATATAAATTATCTAATATTTATTATTTTGTATAATTTAAAACACAATACAAATTTAAAATGAACAAAATGTTTTGTACATTGCATAAAAATTAAATACCAAACACGATTTTAATAACTAAATACCAAACACGATTTATTATTTAATGTTTGTATTGTATTTTTATTTTATTCGTGTTGTGTTGTGTTGTAATTTTTTTTTTATTAAATGTGAGTGATTTTTAATAATTTGATTAAGATGATCTAATTAGGAATCGATTAATAAATATAAAGGTATGTGTGTAAATACAATATAAAAGAGAGTAAAAATAAAGTGAGAAATAGAGTTCGGTTGGAGATAATTTACTGTTGATTAAAAAATAGTATAAAAAATAGAGTTGGAGATGTTTAAAGCATAATAATTTAGCGTAAAAAAGTTAAAACACCCGCTCGCATACTACACTACATTGCACAACTTTTCATTTTTATTTGTCTTTATAGAGAATTTTCCAGCAGGTTATACTTCTTATAAGAACAATCCGGCAATCACAATCTATGTATCGATCTATTAAATCGAAATATACTTGTGTTCGTCGAGAACTCTTTTGACATCAATAGTTTGCAATATTGATTTGTTTATGATTATTGAAGTTCATTTGTTAGAAGCTTTTACTGAAAATAGTCTGTAGTAGTCGTTCTTCATGAATTTTCCAATATAATTCAGCCGGAATGTTTAGTTTTCATGAACACTCATTTAAAATTTTGAAGAACTAATATAATTAATTTACATAATTAAATCTCTCTCCATATCTTTTTCACAAGACTTCATCTTCTTCACCGACACTTCATCTACTTCATAAAAAAATTAATTTTTTTTAGACCCACAAACACGACATCGTCTACTGATCTTTCGTAATCAAAGAGTGGGTCTCCACGTCCTAACAATTGTCGGCAAAGAAATTCACTTATTTACGACCAAAGAACCTTCATCCAACCTTCCGGTCCCCTAAAAAACTAAATAACAGTTTTTCGTAAACCAGAAAGGTCTCCGAATTTATAAATTTTAGACATTAAATTCAAATATTATCTCTCATATCTTCCTCATTTTTGTCAATTAGTAGTTTTTTCGATTTTTCAGACCATCCCAACTCTCTGTATCTCTCACTTTTTTTATTTTCTACATTTTTTCCGATTCTCGGAAGAAACTCTGGTTGTCCCGAAATTTTAGTTTTTCGTGCCAACGTTGTCACAAAAAGATGAATTTTGTGAAAATATTATCACACACACATAGTTTTATGACGCACTGATCATGAAACGTGTGACATGTGACAATGTCATCAAAAAATTATGATTCGTGACGACGTTGTCTTGAAATTATGAATCCGTGACAAATTTTGTGGCAATGTTGTCACACGCACATAGTTTCGTGGCGAACGTCATAATTTTTTGACGACTTTTGCACAAAATTTTGAATCTGTGATGAATTATTTGACAAAATTGTCGCAAATATTTTTGTGACGAAGTGGTTACGAAACACCTGACATGTGATAATGTCGTCACGAAATTATGATTTCATGACGACGTTGTCACAAAATTGATTAAATGTTGTCACTAAAAACACACTACCTTTTAAATATACCACAACAGATTAGGAACCTTAAGTGGTTGGTCTAGCTTGTACGTTCAACAAGCTCTTGATTTCGTGAGTTATACTTTCAAGTAGTATACTTATAATTCGATATTTTAATATGTCATATTATGATTATCAGTTAGTTATATACACGTGGGTAGTATATTAACATACCAAATTGAGTATATAATACTAATTAAAAAATGTAATTTAAAAGTTAGGTACGTGTGCAGAGTAGTATACTAATATTCTATTACTAAATCTCTTATATTGTTGGTCTATATGATTTGTAGAAGCATATATAACTACATTATTATTTTTAAAAACTAAATAAAAAAACAGCATGTACAATGCTGATGTTGTCGCTGAAATTTGGACAACCTTCAGACACTTAAGCGGTCAGATCCTCGCTCAAAGCGGGTGACCCTCACTTCGTTCTTAGCGTGTCAAATCCGGTGTCCCGAATCGTCTCTTAGCTATCTCTTGGTCTTTGGGTTCTTTTGCTATCTAAAAAAAGTAAACATATGTGAACTAAGCAGGGAAAAAAAGGGGGGGGGGGGGGGGGGGGGGGGGGTGGGGGGTCGCTCAACATTAGTATGGTTGAAGTGGAGTTTGTAGGATGACAAAGAAAGATCGACAAGATCGGGTAAAATAGAGGCCTTGGGGTCAATCTCGTCTCAACGCTCGGATCTCGGATATTTAGGGAGAATTTTACCCTGTCGGGTATGAATTCTAAAATATGGGATGTAGAGATCGCTTTTAGGTAGCCTTTTCTCGGTGAGAAATCACTTACATTTCTTGTGGGGGTCCTCAGTTATTTATAGCCGAGGTGAGTGAGAGGGGGCTGCCGAAAGAGGCTTTGGTTGATGGAGGAGGCCGGCCTTTGCCGACCGACCGAGGGTGAGGCCTGCCTGACCGAGGGTGAGACTCGCCTGCGGAGGACGAAACCACCCACCTGGCCGAGGGTGAGACTCGCCTGCCGAGGACGAAACCACTCGCCTGGCCGAGGGTGAGGCTTGTTCGCCGATCGAAGGTTTGACCGTCGCCCGCCGGCCGAGGATGAAGCCACCCAGCCGGCCGAGGGAGACATGCGCCTGCCGGTCGAGTGAGTTCGGATGGGCGGCCAACCGGCCGCCTGGTTGGCCGAGCGTGAGTAAGGTGGAAATCGAAGGGGAGGGAGGCCTTTCGCCGAAGGCGGGCCCCTCCCGCGATCAACATTGTCATCTGGTGGGCCTGCAGACCGTGGTTCACGCGTAGGAGGCGGGACACCCACTTGAGGTTATAAATAAGTCGTCGTCGGAGCGCGGCGACAACAACTGGACCTACGTCCATATACTCCAACCAAGAAGATTTTATAAGAATTCATGAAAGCAAATAAAAAAATCGTGACAAAGTTGTCGCTAAATTTATCTTTTTCGTGACTAGAAAAAATTAGTTTCATCAAATTCTTAATTTTTTGTGACAACGTTTTGATCACGAAATACAAATTTTCATGATTAAATTGTCATAAGACCAACTAAATGTTGTCACAAAATCAAGAATTTTGTGACAACATTATCACGAAATAGACTAAATGTTATCACTATAAATAAGGTACTTTTTAAATATACCACAACCAATTGGAAATCTTAAGTGATTGGTCACACTTGTACGTTCAACAAACTCCTGAATTCGTGAGTTATACTTTGAAGTAGCATACATACAATTCGATATTCTAATATGTCTTATTATAATTATTAGATAGTTATATACACATGAGTAGTTTATTAACATACCAAATTGAGTAATATCCTAATAAAAATTTTAATTTAAAAGTTAGGTTCGTGTGCAGAGTAGTATACTAATGTTATATGACTAGATCTATTACATTGTTGGTCTACATAACTCATATGGCACATATAAGTACATTATTATTTTTTTTAAAATTAAATTCAACAACAGATCGTGTACGAGGCTGGACCACATTCGTAAACTCCAACCAAGTTGATTTTATGATAATTGATGAAAGCAAAAAAATATTCGTGACAAAGTTCTCACAAAATTGATCGTTTTCGTGACTAAAAAATACGAGTTTTGTGACAAAGTTGTCACAAAATTCTTAATTCCGTGACAACATTTTGATCACGCAACCCAAATTTTTGTGACTAATTTGTCACAAAATCGACTAAATGTTGTCACAAATGTTTTCACAAGATCATGAAAACTTTGTCAGGAAAGCGTTGATAAATTTCGTTACAAGCTTGTTACGAAAAAATTTAAAATTTCGTGACAACTAAGATTTTTTTAGGGAAGTGGAAAAAATGCAGAAAATGAAGAACAAAGAGATACAAATTGCTGATATGGTAAAAAAAAATTGAAAAGGTGTTAGTTGCTGATAATGAGAATATGTGAGAGATAATATTCAAGTTTTATATTTAAAATTTGACTTTTTTCCGATCGACGGAGATGGTTATCGGTTTTTTTTTTCATAGATAAGAGTCGGTGATTAATGATATAAACACATACACAGACGAAATATGGTAATGGTGATAAAAATCCAAAAACTAAGAGAAAATGAAAGAGAAAATGAAAGAGAGAATAGATTAAGTTATATTATTTTTTAAATATATATTAATGAATTTTTTTATTTTTTTTCTTGCGAACACTTATTTCAGTCGTGCTTTTGTAAAAGAAAATATAAGAAAAATATAGCTTCAAGTTACTCTAGCAATTTTTTAAAGATGTTTAGTCTCGTCTGGCTAATTCACAGCCCAATAGCCTATAAGGCCGGTTTAACCACCATATTGACCATGACTCAAATACCGACCCCGGAACGGACATTGAGATTTTTCAATCACTTTACCCATAACACAATAAATACAATGACATATCAGAACTTTGATACTACTCGCTGTTTTAAGAAAGAAAAGAAAACAATAATATAACAAAACGTACAAAGCATTACAGATAATAGAGATGCGTGGGCAGCATCAATCGTTCCTCTTGGAAACCTTAACCTTGAGCCCACTGTCCATGTGAAGAACTATGGAGACGGTAGGGACAGCCGTGTGTCCAGTCACGAGATCGAGACGGTAGTTAAAGAGCACGGCGGCGGCGACGGTCTTCATCTGAAGCAGCGCCATGTCTTTCCCGATGCAGCTCCTCGGCCCGGTGCTGAACGGCGCGAACTTGTACGTCGGAACATAGACAACCCCGCCGCTCTCGGAAACCCACCGCTCCGGCCTGAACTTCAAGCAGTCCTTCCCCCAGATCTCCTCCGACCGCCCCATCGCGTAGAACGACGTCAGGACCTTCGTCCCGGGCACCACCCTCAGCCCGCTCGGCAACACATCTTCAGCCACGGCGGTCTTCTCGTTGAACGGCACTGGCGGGTACAGCCTCAGCGTCTCCAGAAACGCCGCGTGGAGGTACGTCATCCTTCCGACCTCCTCTCGCCGAAAAATTCCGTTTCCGTCGCCGCAGACGGCGGAGCGGATTTCTTGGAGGATCTTGGATTCGACGGCGGGGTTTGCGGCGATGAGCCAGAAGAACCAGGTGAGGCAGGCGTTGACGGAGCTGATGCCGGCTACCATGAAGTTGAAGGCGGTGTCGCGGAGGAACTTGTCGGAGAAGTCCGTGCCTTCCTGGAGGTAGACGGAGATGAGGTCGGTTTCTGGGGCGGCTTTGCCCTTGAGGGAGGCGAGGAAGTGTTGGCGGCGGAGGGCGACGCAGCGGAAGAGGAAGTCGTCGAAGACGGTTCTGGCGCGGCGGATCCGGCGCTCGCCGCCCACTTGGAGCCACCGCTGAAACTTCCACACGAAGTCCGGGAGGACGTGGCGGTGCCACCCGGCCTCTTCCATCTCCGCGAACGCCTTCTGGTATTCCAGCACCGGCAGTTTCAGGGACTCGTATATCCCAGAGCCTCCGCCGAAGATCAGCGCGAACGTGTTGTCGAAGGTCAGCCTTTGAAGCGTCTTTTGCAGGTCGATCTGATTAGTTTTAACTAACACGTCAATTACTGATGCTTATTTAATTCGGAAGAGGACACCTAAATAGTATAAAAAATAATTTGTAAAGCATTTAATATGTATGAAATCAGTTATTTCTACTGTTTTCAGCATGAGGAAAGTATCATAGCTGAAGAAACACAACTTTATATATCATCATGTTCCATAAAAGCTGAAGGTACCTAATTTAATAAAAATCATATCGTCCCACAAAATTCTTGCTCTATAAAATCGGATGAAGAATCATTAAGATACACATTAACTTATTACTATTTGCAATAGTGTCATATACGGCTGTTAGAAACGTACCCTTTGTTGTATATCTATGTCATCTTAAGAATTAATGCTCTAATTTCGTAATTGAGAATATTTAGCTGCTAACACACTACATATGAGACATATATGACGAGACATGTTTATGTATAAATGCTACATGAAAAAAACCACATGAAGCCCCGTAGTTTGTTACCACACATGTCCGTAATCTTCAGTAGATAAAAAAGAAAAGTGAAGCAGTATTATTTAAATCTCTTTAAAGAAAATATGTATACTGTATACACATACCTCAAGTCGTGTAGCGCAAGCGCGATCAAGATCCGGGATGAGGTCTTCGAGGACTTTGCGACGCATGGTAGCGGAGACGAAGGATGTGAAGTTGGAGTGAGAGGCGAGCAAGAGCTGGTGAAACATCTTCCTCTGAATCCGCCACGCCTCGGAGTCGACGTTGAAGATTCCGCCGCCGAGGGCGTCAAAGAGGACCCGGAACCGCGGGCCTTTTGGGTAATTCGAGTAGTTGCTCGTCAAGATATGTTGCACGTTCCTCGGGTCGCTCGTCACCACGAAGCCCAGCGCGCTCAGCCACGGCCCGCGAAACTCCAGCGTTCCGCCGCACTTTCGCAAGTTTTGGGCTATGAACTCGTGGGCCCGCGACATGTTCATCATCAGCTCTGGAAGCATCCCCAGGATCGGCCAACTCGGAAGCTTCGTCGCCCGGTCACGCCGCAGCTTGGCAATCACGAAGTAGCACGCCAATGCTACTATCACTTCTACGTACCCGATCAATACACCCATGTGTACGTTACGGATATACAGTTCACTACTTGTTACACATTTTAGTGTGAGTGAGTTGCGATGGTTTGATTTGAGTGTTTTTAGACTTAATATATGCAATACCACCCGACACTTTTTATAGTGATTTGGGATAAAGTGACTTGGGAACATTGACAAACTACTAGGAATTCCGCATTGAATGATGGAGCAGTTGAGGTGTGTAACATGGAAAGGAAGTCTTAAGTCTGCTAGAAATATGTATTTAAATATCTACGGCCTATACAACTATCGCTAATATATCAACGGCCTCGTGTGAGGGTTTTTTTAATCTTTTTTTACGGTACTAACAATTTACCATAGGCCTTCACAATGTTAGACCTCTAAAATTAATATAATAATATCTTACAAAATACACCTAGTATCGAACTCGCAATCCCGAATAGATCTAAAGATTCAGGTAAGATTTTGTTTAAATACAAACTAATCTAGTATAAAAGAGTGAAGAAAATAAAAGTGCACATAGAGATAAGAGAAATTATATTAGTCAGAATGAGTGTTCAAGTGTCTTCTTAGTATGTTTTCTCTTTTTTTATAGATGTCTCTATGATAAATGTACAGTAGTTATTTGAGAGTGGGTTCGTGACTTTAAGAAATCACGGGATACTCAGTCTCACTTCCTATCGAAATAGCTGCTTATGGTTGAATGTTTCTTATGACTTGACATATAATTGTTACAGTGTGCGTTTACATTTGGTTTACACGTGAATTATGGTTTTGACTAAATTTTAGTTATTTTCTTCTCTTTTCTTTGAAGTTCTGCTCAATATTGGGTCGTTCTTAACTTATAAACATGGCGTTTCTTATTTTGTCATGTAAAAATATCAAACCACGCAAACAAAAAATTCCACACATCCAGATTCCTATAACTATTTACAGAATCAATATGGATAGAATTGAGAGATCACTTACAGTTATCGTCGTCAGTTTCACGAGTCGTTCTTTCGTCTTCAATCTGCGAGTACGGGTCTACGTCAAGCGTCCACGTCTCTGCCCCGAGTCTGACTCTCACGCACGCGTAGGATGGGTAGGGTTTCGTCTGAATCCCGCGCGCGCGTCTTTGAATGGTCGGCCCTGTATATCCAATTTCACTCAAACTACCACGAAACGGAGTCAACAAAAAGACTCCTGATTTTTATGAGATTAAGAGGGTGGGCTCTTTTATGAACAAGGGAAAAAATGATCACTCAAAAAATAAAAGACGAAGAGAGAAAACGATTTCTTCTCCTTCAAAGGTTCTGCCAATCAGGAACCAATTCCTTGCTATGGTTTGGCCGAAATTAAACTCTCTCTCTCTCTCTCTCTCAATATAAGATTCGGCCAAGGGAGACTCTCTCTCTAGGGGATACTCGGCCAAAGTTATGATTATGTATGGAGGGAGATAGAAATTTTATGTCTATTTATTTGAGACATAATGGACTTAGGTTAAATTAAGCTCATTAATTTTTTTCTTTAAAATTTGAAGCAATATTCAGCGCATTAACCCTATAGGTTGGCCGGCCATACTTTTCAAATTAATCCAGTTTATTATTTTATTTATTCCTAAGATAATGCTTGTTTAAACTAGAACGATTCTGATTACACAACATCAAGAAATTAATTCTCTCCATCTTTACTTAAATCTGAAATCGTATTATTATCAATATAATCATACAATTTGATTTATTAAACAAAAGTGTTTAAAATCAAAATAACTATTTATTTATTTAATCACAAGATAAATAATTACTTTAGTGTAAATCACAATTTACGTTCAATGAGAAACAATTAAATTGATTTAGTACTTAAAAATATTTCAATTCAATAACTAAAATTAAAATACAATTTCAACAAAACATCTTTACATATATTTTTTATAGGGATAAAGAGGTATATACCCTTCTATAGTATTGAGTTTGCAAAATACCCAATTAGAAAAATTAAAAGAAATATCAAGACTATTGTACCCTTTACAGATTTATTTAATGGCTAATAAATTAAACCGATAATTTCTTAAAATTAACTATAATATAGCAGGTTTTTAAGTTGCTATAGATATACTCACATTCTTTACTCAAAGGAGATGTGAATGATCCTTTAGTCTCAATCCTTCGAGGTGTCCCTCGAAGACTTTACTCGTTAAAGGCTTCGTGAAGGAATCAGCAAGATTGTCCAACGTTGAGATCTTCATGACTCTGTGAACGATGTCTCGTACGAGGTGATACTTGCGCTTGATGTGTTTTGAGCGCTTGTGACTTCTTGGCTCCTTACAATTAGCAACAGTCCCACTATTATCACAATAAAGTGTGATAGGCTCGCCTGCACTTGGAACCACTTCGAAGTACATAAGGAATTTTCTCAGCCACACAACCTCCTTTGCAGCTTCACAAGCTGCCACATACTCTGCTTCCATGGTCGAGTCAGCAACGCAAGATTGCTTGATACTCCTCCAGACCACGGATCCACCATTCAAGGTGAACACAGACCCTGACGTGGACTTCCTGGAATCTTTATCCGCTTGAAAATCGGAGTCGGTATATCCACTCATATTCAAATCACCACCTGAGTATGCAAGCATGTAGTTTCTTGTTCTCCAAAGATACTTAAGAACATGCTTGACGCCCACTGCGTAGCAAATATCTGGCCTCGTGCAAAGCATAGCATACATGAGACTTCCCACGGCTGAAGCGTAGGGAATATGCCTCATGTCCTCAACTTCTTGAGGAGTCTTTGGAGACTGCTCACTTGAGAGATGCACTCCATGTCTGAAAGGTAGCTGTCCTTTCTTTGAGTCTTGCATACTGAAGCGATCCATGATCTTATCAATATAAGATGCTTGGGAAAGCGCTAACTTCCGGTTCTTCCGATCTCTAAAGATCTGAATTCCCAGAATGTAAGCTGCTTCTCCTAGATTCTTCATCTCAAACTGCTTTGACAGCCATATCTTAACCTCTAATAGCTTTCCTACATCATTCCCAGTGAGTAGTATGTCATCTACATATAGGACAAAGAAGACCACCTTGCAATCATTTATCATCTTATAAAAACATGGCTCATCTACTAATTGATCAAAATCGTAGCCTTTCACAGTCTCGTCGAATCTGATATTCCACGATCTAGATGCTTGCTTAAGTCCATAAATAGACTTCAGCAACTCACAAACCTTGCCCTGTTGGCCTTTCTCCATGAACCTGTCTGGTTGAGCCATATAAATGCGCTCGTCAAGATTTCCATTTAGAAATGCAGTCTTGACATCCATCTACCAGATTTCATAATCCAGAGCGGAAGCAATGGATAAAAGAATGCGGATGGACTTCAGCATCGCGACTGGGGAGAAGGTATTCTCATAGTCAATACCTTTCTTTTGTGTAAATCCATCACCACAAGTCGTGCCTTAAATGTCTCAACATTTCCATCCGGTCCTCTTTTCTTCTTGTAGATCCATTTACATCTTACAGGCTTGATGCCTTCGGGTGGATCTTCAAGTTTCCAGACCTCGTTGACATACATCGAATGCATTTCAACATTCATGGCTTCTTACCATAGGTTTGCATCGGAACCTTGCATCTCTTGGGAAAATGATGTTGGATCATCTTCCTCCTAGTATGCGACTGCAGTGAAATTCTCACCGATATCCATGTATCGATCAGGTTGTCGCACAATCTTGTTACTGCGTAGAATCATAGGAGGCTCCGGTTCCGAACCTGGTTCTTCCACTGTTGGTATAGGACTCGTCCTATCTTGAGAAGTACCAACTACTTCACCCAACAGCTTCTTTAGCACAAGTTTGCTTCTCGGTAAAAAGTTATTTATATAGTCTGCTTCAAGAAACCTAGTGTTCATGCTAACGAACGTTTTCTGATCAGCATGGCTTAAAAGAACGACTAGCCAACTTTGTCTCCTTTGGATATCCCGCGAGAAGGCACAATTCTGAACGACTAGCCAACTTGCTAGTCTTTTGTCTCAGCACATGTGCTGGATAACCCCAGATTTTGACGTGGTGTAAATTAGATTTTCTACCACTCCATCTCTCATAGAGAGTGCCTGGGACCGTCTTAGACGGAACCTGGTTCAGAATATAAGCTGCCGTCTCTAGGGCATATCTCCAGAACGAATCGGGAAGTGATGAGTAACTCACCATCGACCTTACCATATCTAGCAGAGTTCGATTCCTTCTCTCTGACACACCATTTTGTTGTTAAGTGCCAGGTGCTGTAAGCTGAGATTGAATACTTTCTTCTCTAAGAAGGTCTTCGAACTCTCTAGACAAGTACTCTCCCCCTCGATCCGATCGAAGGGTTTTGATCTGCTTTTCCGTTTGCTTCTCAACCAAAGTCCGATATTCTTTGAACATTTCAAAGGTATCGGATTTGTGTCGCATAAGGAAAATGTGACCAAACTTTGAGTAGTCATCAATTAAGGTTACAAAGTATTCATAACCTCCTCTTGCCTAGATGTTGATTGGAACACATACATCACTATGTACAAGTTCCAATAACTGTGTGGCTCTTAGACCCTTCGATGAGACAGGTCTCTTGGTCATCTTGCCCTCAAGACAGGATTCACACGTGGGCATGGATCCCATGGTTAGAGATTCTAAAGGACCATCATTTGTTAACCTCTTGATCCTATCTAGGCTAATATGTCCAAGACGTAGATGCCATAGATATGTGTCATCAGTTTCATCACTATGAAACGTCTTACGCTTCCTGAGTGAATCTCTATTCACTTCGGTATCCAAGACTGTCGGTATCCACACGATGAGCTTTGGTAATAAAACAATCATCAACAAAAATTTCAATACCGCTATTGATTTTAAAATTGAAATCTTGTTCTTCCAAACGACCAAAAGAAATTAAATTCTTGCAAAAATTCGGAAAAAAATAAACATTATTCAGCAATAAAATTTTGTCTCCGAACTTGAGCTGCATGGTCCCGACATATCTTACTCCGACCTTCGTTCCATCACCCCAGTTGAAACCGTACTCTCCATCACCTAAGCTCCCGATTTTCCTAAAACCATTCAAATTAAAAACAATATGGTCAAAGCCCCGCCATCTAAAATCCAGGGCGACACCTTGTTTGTTATGTAACAATCTTGTGTAACGAAGATCATACATTTCCCCTTGACACTCTTGAGGTAGGCAAGGACAGTTCCTCCGCCAATGGCTAGCCTCTCCGCAATGGTGACACTTGTGCTCAGACTTGTCCACATTTGCGATGCCTTGCCCTTAGCATCCACAACCTTCTTGTAAGGATTCTTGGAACCCGTTTGGTTGGCGTTTTTGGGCTTTCTCATCAACCTATTAGAACCTGAAGTTGAGGCTCTATGTTCAGCAACATTGAGCTCTCCAAACTTCTTCTTGTTCTTAGAGAGAAGTCCCTCGGCAGTCTGCAACTCCTTCATGAGCTCAGTAACAGCGTACTCGAGCTTGTTCATGGAGTAGTTCATACGGAAGTTATCGAATGAGTCTGTCAAAGTTTCCAAGATCATGTCTATCTTGGTCTCTCCGTCAATCTCAGAACCCAGAATCTCCATGTCGTTCAGATGACCCATGATCAGTAGCATGTGTTTCCGAACTGAAGATCCCGGCTTCATTTTGCAATTCATAAAACTGCGGATAGCCTTTAATCAAGTCACTTTGATAACGTTTCACCGAGGGGAGACCCCGCGTCATCGTTTCTCTTTAAGGCTTGGTTCGTAACAATTTTATTAACTTAATGCTTCCGAAGTACTCCCATTAAAGGGAGGGCCACGAGGGTGACTCTTAGTTCATCACACATTAAGTCAATTAGATTCACGTCGGGGACCGTGCGTTGCTTCAACAATAAACAACCCTCCCACTTATTTTTTGGAAAAAATCATATTTTTGGAAAACAGTTTACAATTGTTATAACTCTTTATTAATTATAAACTATATGAACGATTCATTTTAATGTGATGTTGGCATTCAATCATATATAACATGTGAAGTGATTAATTCAAAGAGATTAAATAAAATAAAGCATAAATTATTTAACTCATCCTATGGCCCATTTCTAATTACAATCCATATGAAAGAAATACAACGAAAATAAACTTCAATGTAGGACCGGCCAAAGACTCCTTGTGACGCGTCATCGGATGTCTCGGGTCATCCCCACAAGTTCTACAACGTGTGGCCAAGCCCGAGGTGATGCCTTCCTGGTCTTCTCGTCGTCGGATTGCAATTAAATTAAATTACAATTTAAATTGTACTCGCAAATTGAGGCTCACAAATTTAAAATTTAATAAAATAAAAATAAACCTGGGACGATAACCAGAAAAGTCCTAGGGCCATAACAACGAGGATCCATCCACAAAACACACACACAAGCATTCATAATTCATTTCAAATCATACAAAAAACGCCAACACCAAACTAGTCAAACAATTTCTAAACTAGTCAACAAATCCTAATTTTTAATGCCTTTTACTAGCTCAGATACCATTTGTTGGAAATTATTTAACGATTTAAACAATAATATTACATAACACATCTATATGTGGCCGAATTATATAATATGATCTGTATTAAAACTCATTTTAATAAACTAACAACCTAGGCATTAAAAATCATAAACATGTCAATAAATCATTTATTCTAAACATGTCAACAAATTGAACCAAACCATCTAACAACTTATAAACACATTCGTAAATCATTAAAACAAATCCAATTTGTTTAGAACACTTACATGTGAGGTTGTAAACAACCTCGTGCGTTGCTAACTAACTCCTGAAAGCCTCGTCAAAATTCTGAAATCTGACCCGCCGAATTGGAAGTTCTGACCCACCGGAATGGATTTTGGCCGGCCGGCTAGAAATTGGCCTGCGACAATGTGGAAGACACATAGGTTAGGTTCCTGTAAAAGGGCTTGGCCAGATTCATCGTCAAACTCCTGTGGTTAGCTAGGCACGTTTCGAGTCCGGCGAAGTCCCCCGGTCCGGCGACCAATCCGGCGACTCAATCCGGCCAGCAGGCTGAAATGAGTCTCGCTCTGTTTCGCTCGATTTCTTCGCGTCTCGAGTGAATACATGCGTGTACAAAGTCACTCAATGACCAATAGAAGAGTCAATGGTAATTCCCTCGGGATTTGATGAGATTAAGATAGTGGGCTCTTCAATTGAACAACAAGGGCCACTCGGGATCACTCGAGAACTTTCGGGAGATCAAGAAAATATTTCTTGATCTCTCTCTCTCTAAAATTTCGACTGAAGAACTCAGGAGAAGGGGGAGAGAGAGGTTGGTTGGATTTTTGTGATTAGAGTTAGGGTTAGGGTTTTCAAAAAACCCTTTAAATAGAGAGTGAGCGGGCTTTTCTTTTGTCAAACTCAATAGTCAAACTTAAGACCATTATTCTTTTAATTAATTCTCTGACCTAATTCATTAATTATGGCCGAGTATAATCCTATATATTTTCAAAATATTTATTTTAAGTTATTTCCATAATAATATTTAATTATTTTGGAATATCTCATTTATTTAATGACAAATCATTATTTTCATACTATTTAAGATAGTACGAAATGAGAAAATATTTATTTTCATCTTTTATTTATTTGAATCATTTAAATATGTTAATATTCATAGATTAACATAATATGATTCATTAAATAAATGTAATAATAAATAACCAATTATTTATTTGATTATTTAGAAAAATATATTCTTAGTGCAAATCACAATTTACTTAAATGAGAAAATCAAAGTGTCCTTGTTCAATAAATCTCGCCCGAGGGTCTATCATTGAGACCTAATGGACCCACATGAATGAAGCTTTAGAATAAAGATCGGACTCAAAAGTTCACAAATATTTTCCGTCTTTTAATTCATAATATTAGTCGATTCCACTAAAGGACTAATATTGAAACTCTCTAAGTTCATATGCGTTATTTTCCGTTTGATGTGACAAAACAATTCTTCACACGATCCACGGAGTATTTTACGATAGTACCCTTCACGTGTATAAGTAACTCAGAGGAATGTAAAATTACCGTTTTACTCCTGAGTTATTATTTCACTAACTCCTTTGTTATTTGTGAATGAGAAAAATATAAAGTGAGATATATTTACATGTCACATGTTTTAATCAAAGAATGTTCTTATTTGATGAATAGTTGGCCAGGTTTCAACATGCATTCTGTATCTGTGAATCACATAACCCTAGATGACAGCGTTATGACACCAACCGTCGGGTCAGATGCAACTATAATTTTAACCATTGCCCATTGACAAATCAAATGTCATAAGGTGTCACATCGATTATGCATTCACTTCAAGATTTAGGTAAGTACCAAAATACCCCTCGTATGTGATCTTGAAGTTTCGAGTGTTTAAACGGTTTTATCTCGAGCTTCAAAGTATCACAGGTCTTGTTCAATATCTTCTATAAGATATCAAGAATGAAATACACAGTCACAACTCTCTACATCACAAGATAAGATATCATGATCTATTCAAACAATCAATACTAAGATTCGATTGCTCTATCGATCTTAAGATTGCGAACAAATGTTTAAACTAGTCACAAGGGTCTATCTTGTCAAGTCTATACTTAGCACCCCTTTCGTTGATGACAGTTTCAGAGCGTAACATACATACATAAACACAAACTTAAATGAAGAATGAATATTTAACTTTATATAATGTCTTAATAAAATCAAATACAAAGTATTTATAATGGCTTAAATCACCTTTGTGGGCACCAATCCCAACAAGACATTCATGCATAAACAAAATCTTAAAATAAGAATGGATATTCAATTTTTTATTTGAATTCAAAACAAAACAAATAAAAAAGTATTTAATATCAAAAATCTCCTTTGTGGGCATAAATGCCAACATACTCCCACTTGACTCAAAGGAGATGCGAATGATCTTTCAGTCATAATCCTTCTAGATGTCCCTCGAAGACCTTACTAGTTAAGGGCTTCGTGTAGGGATCAGCAAGGTTTTCCAACGTTGAGATCTTCATTAGCGTCGCGTCCCCTCTGTGAACTATATCTCGTACCAAGTGATATTTCCGCTCGATGTGCTTTGAGCGCTTGTGACTTCTTGGTTCCTTTCAGTTAGCAACGGCCCCAGTGTTATCACAATAAAAGTGTAATGGGCTCGTTGGCACTTGGATCTACTTCCATGTATATCAGGAATTTCCTCAGCCACACAGCCTCCTTCGCAAGCTGCCACATACTCAACTTCCATAGTCGAGTCAGCAACGCAAGATTGCTTTATACTCCTCCAGACCATGGATCCACCATTCAGGGTGAACACAGACCTTGATGTGGATTTCCTGGAATCCTTGTCCGCTTGAAAATTAGAATCGGTATATCCCGTCATATTCAGGTCGTCACCTGAGTATGCAAGCATATAGTTTCTCGTTCTCCAAAGATACTTGAGAACATGCTTGATCGCAACCCAGTGCTCGCGTCCAGGATTCGATTAGAATCTACTCACCACGCCCACTGCGTAACAAATATCTGACCTAATGCAAAGCATCCCGTACATGAGACTTGCCACGGCTGAGGCGTAGGGAATGTGTCGCATGTCCTCTATCTCTTGATGAGTCTTGGGAGACTGCTCACTAGATAGATGCACTCCATGTTTGAAAGGTCGTTGTCCTGTCTTGGAGTTCTGCATACTGAAACGATCCATGATCTTATCAATATAAGATGCTTGAGAAAGCGCTAACTTCCGGTTCTTCCGATCTCTAAAGTTCTGAATCCCCAAAATGTAAACAGGTTCTCCAAGATCCTTCATCTCAAACTCCTTTGACAGCCAGATCTTAACCTCTTATAACTTTCCCACATCATTCCCAATGAGTATTATGTCGTCTACATATAGGACTAAGAAGTCCACTTTTCCATCGTTTATCATCTTATAAACGCATGACTCATCTTATGACTGATCAAAACCGTAGCCTTTCACAGTCTCGTCGAATCTGATATTCCACGATCTAGATGCTTGCTTAAGTCCATAAATGCACTTCAGCAACTCACAAACCTTGCCCTGTTGGCCTTTCTCCATGAACCTGTCTGGTTGAGCCATGTAAATGCGCTCGTCAAGACCCATTTTGAAATGCAATCTTGACATCCATTTGCCAGATTTTATAATCTAGGGCGGCAGCAATGGATAAAAGAGTACGGCTGGACTTTTGCATCGCAACGGTCGAGAAAGTATCTTCATAGTCGATACCTTCCTTTTGTGTGAACCCCTTCTCCACAAGTCGTGCCTTAAATGTCTCAACATTTCCATCCGGTCCTCTTTTCTTGTTGTAGATCCATTTACATCCAACAGGCTTGATGCCTTCGGGTAAATCTACAAGTTTCCAGCCCTCGTTGACATACATCGAATGCATTTAAACGTTCATGGCTTCTTGCCATAGGTTTGCTTTAGAACTCTGCATCGCCTGGGAAAATGATACTGGATCATCTTCCTCCTTTTATGCGACTGCAGCAAAGGCCTCCCCGATGTACATCAATCGCTCAGGTTGTCGTACAATCCTGTTACTGCGACGAATCGTAGGAGGCTCAGGTTCCAAGTGTGGTTCTTCTATTGTTGGTGTAGGACTCGTCCTATATTGTGAAGTACCAGCTACTTCACCCAACATCTCCTTCAGCACAAGTTTGCTTCTCGGTACAGTATTCTTCATGTAATCCTATTCAAGAAACCTTGCGTTTGTGCTAATGAATGTTTTCTTGTCAGTAGGACTATAGAATGTGTACCTTTTTGTTTCTTTGGGATATCTTATGAAAAGGCATAATTCTGAACGACTAGTCAACTTGCTAGTCTTTTTTCTCAACACGTGTGCTGGAGAACCCCAGATTTTGATGTGGTTTAGACAAGATTTGTTACCACACTATCTCTCGTAGGGAGTTCCAGGAACCATTTTTGACGGAACCTGCTTCAGAATATGAGCTGCCGTTTCCAAGGCATATCCCCAGAACGAATCAGGAAGAGATGAGTAACTCATCATCGATCTCACCATATCTAGTAGAGTTTGATTCCTTCTCTCTGGCACACCATTTTGTTGTGGAGTGTCAGGTGCTGTAAGCTGAGAATGGATGCCTTCTTCTTTAAGAAGATCCTCAAACTCATCAGACACGTACTCTCCGCCTCGATCCGATCGAAGTGTTATTCTTTGAACATTTCAAAAGTATCAGATTTGTGTCGCATTAAGAAAACATGACCAAAACGTGAGTAGTCATCAGTGAAGGTTACAAAGTATTCGTAACCTCCTCTTACCTGAATATTGATTGGACCACATACATCACTATGTATGAGTTCCAACACTTGTGTGGCTCTTAGACCTTTCGAAGAGAAAGGTCTCTTGGTCATCTTGCCTTCAAGACAGGATTCGCACGTGGGCATAGATCCTACGTTTAGAGACTTCAAAGGACCATCCTTTGTTAACCCCTTAATCATATCTAGGCCAATATGTCCAAGATGTAAGAGCCATAGATATGTGTCATCCGTTTCATCACTATGAAACGTCTTACGCTTCCTAAGTGAATCACTATTCACCTCAGTATCCAAGATTTTTGGCTCATTTGGATATAGATAATAAGTAGAATCTACGCGATGAGTTTTTGTAATGAAACAACCTTAAAAAAAAATCAATACCATTATTACTTTAAATTCAAAATGTTGTTCTTCTAAACGACTAAAAGAAATCAAGTTCTTGCAAAAATCCGGAACATAATAAACGTTATTCAATAATAAAGTTTTATTCCCAAAATTCAGCTCGATGGTCCCGACAGATCTGGCTCTGACCTTCGTTTCATTCCCCCAGTTGAACTTGAACTCCTCATCACCTAAGCTTTTGGTTTGCCTGAAACTATTCAGATTACACCTAATATGGCCAGAAGCCCCACGGTCTAAAATCCAGGGTGATTCTTTATATGTCTTGTAACATGATTGGGTGACGAAAAACATACATTTCCCTTTGACAGTCTTGAGGTAGGCTGGATAGTTCCTTCGCCAATGGCCGACTTCTCCGCAATGGTGGCACTTGTGTTTAAACTTGTCTACCTTTGAGATGCCCTTGCCCTTGACATCCGCAGCCTTCTTGTAAGGCATCTTGGATCTCGTTCAGTTGGCGTTTTTGGGACCCTTCATCACTCTCTTAGAACCAGAAGTGGAAGCCCTATGTTCAGCAACATTGACTTTACTAGTCTTCTACTTGGTCTTAGGGAGAAGTCCCTCAGCAGTCTGCAATTCCTTCATGAGTTTGGTTACAGAATAATCGAGCTTGTTCATGGAGTAATTCCGACGGAAGCTATCAAAAGATTCGGTCAGAGTCGCCAAGATCATGTCGACCTTGGTGATTCCATCGATCTCCGATCCAAGAATCTCCATGTCGTTCAGGTGACCTATGATCACTAGCATGTGGTCCCTGACTGACGTTTCCGGCTTCATCCGGAAATTCATAAAATTGCGGATTGCCTGCTACCTCCCCTGACGCCCATGACATCCAAACATGTCATGAAGATTATAGAGCATGTCATATGTCGTGGCAATGTGAGATTGTTGGAACACATTGCTCATGGAACCCAAGATATAACACTTGGCAATCTCATCGGACCTAGCCCGTGACATAGGCGTCCTTGTCCTCCTGGCTTGAGTTAGCACTCGGAGCTGGAGGACACGGGGAAGTGAGAACATACTTGTGCTTTTCCACCTTCAATACGATGTCGAGGTCACGTTTCCAATCAACATAATTCTCACCCTCAAGTTTGTTGTAACTCAATATAGATGCAAGTGGATTCCTGATATATTGCTGAAATTAAATAAAACGAATATATTTAGCATGTGCTACAATTTCGAATTATGATGCATGTACAATCCTAATTACGTATGGAAAGCGATAAATAATTCATGGTATTATGAACAAAAATGATGAATTGATCGCCTTTCATAGTCGTGACACATCACTATTTAGTTCGAACCATACAAGAAGTCACAACTTCTAGTTCTTGCTAATTACCATAAACTTTGGTCACTTATTTTTAACGCATAGCCTCTACGGAGGGTTACTTTAAACAATAAGTCTAAGCGTCTAACCAACATGTGAGCCATTATCCAAGTCACTTTGAAAACGGTTCTCCTAAGGGTGACCCCGCTTCATCGTTCCTCTTTAGAGCTTAGTTCGTAACAATTCAATTAACTATGTGCTTCCGAAGTACTCCCATTAAAGGGAGGGCCACGAGGGTGACTCTTAGTTCATTCACACAAGTTAATTAAATTCATGTTGGGGACCTTGGGTTATTTCAACGACAAATAACCCTCCCATCTAGTTTTTGCAAAAATCACATTTTTGTGGATTGTGTTCAATTTCATAACTAATTTTATAAATTAAACTACAATGATGCATGAACAATTTCATATAGTGTTGGTGTTCTATCCTATATGACATGTGAGTGAATATGAGATAAGTTTAAATAAATAAAAACATAAAATTAACTTATCTAATGGCCCATTTCTAAGTTTACAACCTTTTAGAAAAAGAAAAATAAATAAACTATTTAATTTCTTATCTTGCGTCGAGCCGTTGAAATTCCGAGTTTTAAAACTTAGTGATCGATATCTCACACTCAAATATCTAAATCCACTTTTATTATTTCAAAAATAATATAAGCGAATTTTAATTATTCAAGATTTTAACTTTATTCGGAAACTATTTCCGAATCTCGGATGTCGGACCTAACCCTAGTTGGCCGATCCAAACAGCCCTCATGCGTCTTATACATAGATCCTTGGGCCATTCGGAATGGTCCGGGATAGCTCCCACGCGTTCCATAACGCGCGGCCATTCCCGGTGGTTGCCTCCTTTCTTCTTGTCCTCGCGGATTACAAAATTACAAAATTCAAATTTACAACAAATTACAAATTTAAATAAAACTGGGACGTAACCCGAAAATAATTCTAGGACCAATTAGAATAAGGATCCATCCATAAAACACACATACATTCACAAATGCAATTCATACAAAAACGCCAACACATAAAATCGATTTTAATGACAATTATGGCTCTGATACCATTTCTTGGAATTTAGTTAACAATTAACCTAATTAATTATGAAACATATCAATATATGGTGGAAATTCATAATTCAATTTAACATGTTAAAACGTTTTAAAAACGTATTCAATAACCATGTCATTAAATCTAATCTAGCATGTCAATAAATTTCTAAACATATTAATAAATTTATTCAAACATGCAAACAAGTGATCTAAAAATTCTAACAATCCTACAATGATTATTACAATCAGATCCAACTCGTTTTTAGAAGACTTACAGTGGGTTCGGATCTGCAAGAATCAGCCTCGGGGTGTGCGTCCAAGTCCACAGCCGAAACTCCTTCTCACGCGCGTCTAGGATGTCGTGTTGCCCTGTGAATTAAATATCACTCAAACAACCACAAGATGTATCAATGATAATTCTCCTAGAGTTTTTAGGAGATGACGAGGGTGGGCTCTTTGTGGGAACAAGGGAAGAAGGGGAAACTCAAAGAAAAAAGGAAGGGATGTCGGGAAACAAATTTCCTCTCTCTCTTTCTCTCTAAAATTTGGCCAAAACCTCTCAAGCACAAGGGGGAGGAGTTCGGTTGAGTGCTGCTCGAAATTAGGCTAGGATTTTCAAAGAGAGAGCCTCATTTTATATCAGAGAGAATGAGCTTAAGTTATGTCAAAATCCAATTAAGACCCATTAGTCAAACTTAAGCCTAAAACTCCTTTTAATGAGTTTAAACAATTTATAACCCATAAAATCCTTATTATGGCTGACCATATTGTCTTCACTATCTCCCAAATTTATTTGATTTATTTCTAAAATAATATTTAATTAATTTAGAACATCTCATTTATTTAATGAAAAATCATTAATTATTTTCATACTCTTCAATGTAGTACGATACGAGAAAATATTTATTTTCATCTTTTATTTATTTGAATCATCAAATTATATTATTATCAATATAATAACATAATATGATTCATTAAATAAATGTAATAATAAATAATCAATTATTAATTTAATTACTTAGAAAATAATTTTTTTAGCGTAAATCACAATTTACGTGGAATGAGAAAATCAATCATTTCTTGTTCACCAAAATCTCGTCCGAGAGTTTATATTTGACACCTTATGGACCCACGTGAACGAAGCTTTAGAATAAAGTTCGGACACAAAATCACAAACTTTTTCCGACTTTTAATTCTGAAAATTAATCGATTCCACTAAAGGACCAATATTGAACATCTCTAAGTTCATATGCGTTTATATTTTTGTTTGATGTGACAAAACTATTCTTCACACGCTCCACAATGTATTTCACGATATTACCCTTTGTGTATATCATTAACTCAGAGGAATGTAAAATTACCGTTTTACCCTTGAGTTATTATTTCACCAAGTCTTCTGTTATTTGTGAACGAGAAAAACATAAAGTGAGATATCTCAACATGTCACATATTTTATTTCAAAAAGTTCTTTATTCGATGAATATCATGCCCGGTTTATTCGCTCACACTCTCATAACAGAGCATGGTGTGATACTAATGCGTTAGCATTGTTTCAACACAAATTCCATATCTGCGAATCACATATTTTATAGAAACAGTTTTATGACACCAATCGTCGGGTCAATGAAACTTCACTTAGCCATTGCCCATTGACAAATCAAATATCATAAAGTATTACAAGTAGATATATACTCACTTCAGGATTTAGGTAATTACTAAAATACCTCGTATGTGAGTTTGAGGTTTCGAGTGATTAAACGGTTTTATCTCAAACTTCAAAACTTCACAAGCCTTGTTCAAGATCTTCATTAAGATATCAAGAATGAATTACAGAGTCACAACTCTCCATATCACAAGATAAGATATCGTTTAATTCATTCTAACAATCATTACTAAGAATCGATTGCCCAATCGATCTTTAGATTGCGAACTATTATTTAAACTAGTCATAAGAAGATATCTTGTCAAGTCTGTACTTAGCACTTCTTTCGTTGATGACAGTTTCAGAGCGTAGACATTCATGCATAAACATAATCTTAAAATAAGAATGGATATTCAATATTTTATTTGAATTCAAAACAAAACAAATACAAAAGTATTTAACATTAAAAATCTCCTTTGTGGGCATAAATGCCAACAGCACCAACATCGTGATTTTGATTCATCCAATGATATGCTCTTCAATCTCTAAGAGATATTTGGAGGGCGAGAGCGTCAGGCTAGACAACAAGTGGTTCAACAGTTTATGAACTGTCGTATCAAAGCATGGACTCTCGTTAGAGAACATATGATAATGATCATAAGTTATCTAAATGAGATGAAAATCCTTGGATCAGAGATTGATGGAGATACCAAGTTAGATATGATCTTGAAAACTCTCCCTGAATCTTTTGATATTTTCAAGCTAAACTACTCCATGAATAAGCTAGGGTACACTGTTATCAAGCTAGTGAATGAGCTTCACACCGCTGAGGGACTCTTAAAAGAAAAAGAGGGCTACTGGAGAGGCTCATGCTACTGAGCACAGAGCCTCCACCTCTGGATCTAAGAATAGATCTCATAGAGCCAACAAGAAGAATCCTAGAAAGGATTAGAAGAAGAAGGTGTCCCAGACTGTCAAGGTGGACAAGTCTAATGACAAATGTCACCATTGCAATGAGCCCGGACACTGGCGTACGAACTGTCCTACCTACCTCAAGGCTAAAGGGAAAGGTATTGTACTTATTACCGAATCTTGCTTAGTAGCTGATAATGTATCATCGTGGATTTTTGACACTGCTGTTACTAACCATATTTGTTGTTCTTTGAATGGGTTCAGGAAAAGCTAAAGCTTAGAGGATGGCGACTTCTGCTTCAAGTGGGGTAATGGGAGCTTGGTGTCTACGAAGGCTGTGGGATCTGTGACATTGTCTTTTGAAGACAGAACTTTAAATTTGAATAATGTATATTTTGTTCCTTCCTTTGGGAAAAACTTAATATCTGTAGCTCAAATTGTTGAGCAGAATTATTATTTAAAGTTTGTTGATAATGGAATTCGTATTATTTTTTCCAATTCATTTGTCACTGATGCATGTTTGAAGAATGGTTTATACTATATTTATCCTACACAACCTTTGCTATTAGACACTGAAATAGATAATGATCTAATTAGGGAATCAAAGAGGATCAAAACTAATGATTCCTCTGATCTAATATAATCAACACACCTCTGGCACTTAAGACTTGATCATATTAGTCTATATAGGATTAAGAGACTTGTGAGGGATGGTCCACTCAAAGCCTCTGCAATAGGCTCACTGCCGACTTGTGAATCCTGTATAGAAGGAAAAATGACCAAACGACCTTTCTCTGATAAAGGTCGAAAGCACGGGGAGCATTCGAATACTTCGTTGCCTTTACCGATGATTACTAAAGATATGGATTTGTCTATTTGCTCAAACAAAAATCCAAAACCTTTAACGTATTTAAGGTTTTTTGGGCTTTAGTGGAAAAGAAAACTGGCAAACAGATGAAAACTCTTCGATCCGATCGAAGTGGTGGGTACTTGTCTAAAGAGTTTGATGACGTTCTTAAAGAAGAAGGTATCGCTTCTCAGCTTACAGCACCTGACACACCTCAACATTACCGAGTGTCAAGGAGAAGGAATCGAACTCTAATTGAGATGGTTAGGTCAATGATGAGTTACTCATCACTCCCTAAATCATTTTGGGGATATGCCCTCGAAACTGCAGCATACATTCTGAACCAAGTTTAGTCTAAAATGGTCCGTGGTACTCCTTATGAACGATGGACTGGGCGTCAAGCTAGTTTTAGCCACATCAAAATTTGGGGTTGCCCTGCACATGCGCTAAGGAAAAAGACTAGCAAGTTGGCTAGTAGGTCATAATTATGTGTGTTCGTTGGATATCCAAAGGAAACCAAATGTTTCACATTCTATATTTTCGAGGACGACAACACGTTTGTCATAACTAATGCTCATTTCCTTGCGGGAGACTATATGAAGCATACGAAATCTAGAAGCAAAAGTGTACTTGAAGAAAAGTTGGGTGAGGATGCTTCTACACATCTGTAAGAACTGTTCTTACCCCAACTGAAGCGCAACCTAAGAATTTAGACCCTGGTCAAGTAGTACTTCGACGTGGTGGGAGGGCTTCTGAAAAGCCCAATTGATACATCTCTTATGGCGATACTCTGTAGATGTCGCTGAGATGGATGACCCTGTTTCCTACAACCAAGCAATGGTTGGTTCTGAGTAAAACCTTTGGCTTGACACCATGAAAATTGAGATGCATTCGATGTATGTCAACAAATTCTGGAAAATTGTAGACGTACCTGAAGGGGTAACACTTGTAGGGTGTAAGTGGATCTATAAGAAGTAAAAGGGTCCGGATGGGAACATTGAGACGTTCAAAGCGCGACTAGTAGCTAAGGGTTACACCCATAAGGAAGGTATCGATTACGAAGAAACCTTCTCGATAGTCGCAATGCTTAAATACATCTACATACTTCTATCCATTGTTGTCACTCTCGATTATGAAATCTGGCAAATGGATGTCAAGACTGCTTTTCTGAATCGTAATCTTGACGAGCGCATTTTCATGGCTCAACCTGACGGTTTCGTGGAAAGTGGTCAAGAAACCAAGGTTTGACTTAAATCTATTTTTGGATTAAAGTAAGCATCTAGATCATGGAATATTAGATTCGATGAAACTGTAAAAAGCTTTCAGTTTGAACAGTCAATAGATGAACCTTGTGTTTATAAGTAGATACACGAGGGCAAGGTTGTGTTGCTGTTAATGTATGTCGATAATATACTACTCATTGGTAATGATGTAGGTAAATTATCTAAGGTTAAAATTTGGTTAGTTAAACAGTTTGACATGAAAGATCTAAGGGAAGCTGCGTACATTCTGGGGATTCAGATCTTTTGAGACCGAAAGAACCGGACCATGTCGCTCTTCCAAGAATTTTATATAGATAAGGTGATGAATCGATTCACTATGCAAGACTCTAAGAAGGGCCAAACCCCCTTTAGACATGAAGTCTCACTCTCTAAGTACCAGTCTCCCAAGAATGCACAAGATTTAAGGATATTAGAAAGATTCCATATGCTTCAGCCGTGGGAAGTCTCATGTATGCTATGTAGTGCACTAGACCAGATATATGATTCGCCGTTGGCGTAGTTAGTTGTTTCCAATCAAATCCTGGACCCGAGCACTGGGTTGTTGTTAAGCATGTTCTGAAGTATCTTCAGAGAATTAGGAACTTGATGCTTACATACTCAGGTACTGACCTGACTTTGACGGAGTATACCGATTCCGACTAGTGGATTTGTCTTCCAGGAAATCCAAATCAGGATATGTGTTCATCCTAGATGGTGTATCTATTGTTTGGAGGAGTATCAAGCAATCTTGCATTGCTAACTCCACCATGGAGGCAGAATATGTGGCTGCTTGTGAAGCATCTAAGAGGTTGTATAGCTTAGAAAATTCCTTAAGTACTTGGAAGTTGTTCCGAATGTCAACTAGCCCATGACACTTTATTGTGATAATAGTAGGGCTGTTGCTAACTCAAAGGAACCTAGAAGCCATAAGCGCTCTAAGCGTATTGAGAGGAAATACCATTTGATTAGAGAGATCATGCAACGTGGAGACGTAGAGGTGAAGAAGATCTCAACGGTGGACAACCTTGCAGATCCTTTAACCAAAGCCCTATCCAACAAGGTCTTCGACCAACATCAAGACGGATTAGGCATGAAGGACTAATCTCATATTCATCAAGTCAAGTGGGAGTTTGTTGGTAGAAATGCCCACCAGAAGATTATTTATTTACATATTGATGTAATATATAAATCTTTCATAAAGTCCTTATTGTAATTTGCGGATTAAATTAATAAAAGTTGAAATGTTTATTCATTCCTTTTTCGATTGTTTGAAGATTTATGATATTAAATATTCTTGTAGTCCTTAATCAAACCTAACAATATATGAAGAGACAAATGTAGATTTGGTGAACAAACTCTTCATGGTTTGGTTAAAATGATATATTCACAATCTAAAGAACAATGGACTATCGATCTCAGTATGATTGTTGGAAGAATCTATGATGTCTCTTACGAGGAATAGAGAGTTAAGAACTCTATAGTTCTTCCAGTGTATCTTTCGAAGATACTAAATTGACCAGTGCACCTTTAGAGACAATGTAAGAACAAACCATTTAATCTCTTCTGTCTCAAGGTCACTATGTATGAATTGCATCATGCATACGTAAATTCTGATATGAGACATGTCATTTCATAGTTTTAATATTCTCATTTAAGAAATTCAAATTCTAGATCCATTAAGTGGTCTAAACTAGACTAATTGGTGAGATATTAAGTTATGAAGATGTCATGAACCAGCTTTGTGAAGTTCTCATAGATATGAAATTTATGTACAAGATTGCTCAAATACAATGTATATCACATCATGCTTTATTACTTGGATTGTGAATAAATGAACCGTGCGGTATCCAAAATTAAGTAGCGACTTTATAATGATGAAACAATGTGACTTGTTAGCTCATCGTCAATACATTGCTTCTAACTTATTCACAAGTAACAAAGGAGTTGAGGAAATAACAAATAAAAGGGTAAAATAGTAATTTTATAAATCTCATCTAGTTGATGATATTCATGAAGGGTAATCATAGATAACATTCAACAGATCCACTAAATATAATTAAGTTGAATTTGAGTATAAAATAATTTATTTGAACCGAGAGATTCTCAGTGTCAACTCTTTAGTGGAGTCAGTTGACATTAAGCTAATACTCACAAAAAGTTTGTGAACTTTTGAGTCAGAGTATAGAAGCTCAAGCTTTGTTCATTTTGATCCATAAGGTCACTATTACATGTCATTAGAGTAGGATTGTTAAACTAGACGCTAAGTCAAGATAAGTTCAAGTGTTGAACTAGACGTTTTCTCGGAAAATGTCTAAAGGGTATTTTTGTCCACATGGACATAAAATGATATGAATATCAAAATAAGATTTTGAATATTTTCATATGATGGAAATATAAATTAGTTTCTAAAGTCGAGAAGTCGTTTGAGGCATTATGAAATTAATTTCATTATTTGTGCAATATTAATTCTACAATGGCTATTTTAAAAATTGTTTTAAAAGAAATAAGAAAGCATCTAGAAACCCTTCCCTAGTGTTGAGTTCGGCCAATATACATCAGGGGAGAGAATTATTTGCTTTTATTATAAAAATAATTACCCAAAAGGAAAAGAGGAAATGAATTTCCGTAAGAAAGAAATAAATATGCTAAGTGAGGAAACAAATTTCCCTCACTAATGCATATATTGGCTGGCCATGTACAAGGGGCAAGAGGAGAGAAAATCAAATATTGTGAACATGAATGCACAATTGAAAAGGGTTATTAACCTTTCTTGATTTTCTTTCTACTAAATAGAGCCTCACATAGAGATGTGGAAATGAGCATTCTTGCTCTTGTCTCTCTCCTTTTGGCCGACCCCCTATCTCTCTCTCTCTAGAAAATTCCTTTTTATTTTGGCACCTAAGTCCTTATTAGACTTGGGCTTGATTAGCTTTTTAGTTCATAGACTTGGGCTTGATTAGCTTTTTAGTTCATAGACTTGTTCTTGAGTTATTGTGTTTAATTGTGCCCACACACAAATCCTTCTAAACCTCTAAAGACTCATGTAATAAAAACCTTAGGTTTCTTAAGATCACGTTTAGGTTTGAAGGAATCGAGCTAGAAGAAAAGATCAACATTTCTTAATACTCCTCTAAATTAAAGGTATAAGAAAGGTTTTCATTCAAGCACTTTAAATAATGTTTTCAAATTTATACATGTTCATGCACTTTGCCTAGGTTAGTAAAATTGTTTTACTTGTAAAGAAATTTTATATTCCGCCATTAATATGATTAATGATAATTTTTCTTAACCTTAGACCTATTCCAACAAAATCAACCACAAAAATCGTTTTTTGTTAATTAGTTGACACTTTCAGATATATATTAAATCCATTAATCATGGTTTCAAATCCAGGAAATTAAGGGAATGGAAAGGATTTTAATGATTCTTTGTGGCATTAAAAAATTAACGCAAATTAACTACGATTTCATATGGACGAAGAATGTTTCAAAGGTAACTTGCAACCTTTACATGATATATATCAAGCGCAACTTTTACATGATATATATGGAGCCATTAATGAAATATTTTTTATTAAAATTAAATCAACAACAAAATTGCTTCTTAATTAATCGGTTGACTATTTCAAATATATATTAAATTCATTAATTACGATTTCAAATTTGTTAGTTAAAAAATAATCACGAAAATCCGAATTTTTTTGTTAATTTGAATTAACTTTTAAATATCTTCATTAATTAAATAATTTAATCAGAAATTAAAAAAAGAGCATAATTGGAATTTATATTCCATAAAAACTGCCACGTAGAACCAATTGGGTATTTTTTTTAAACGTTTGCAAAAGATTGGATATTTTACAATTCCAACGTTTCAATTGGCTTAATTAGAGCAATTCTTCTTTTTAATACTTGTTTTGTTCATCTAAATCTTGTCCGAGAGTTTGACGTTGAGACTGTTGACAGAGATGCCCATAAAAATATTATTTATTTTCGTATCGATCTAGTATAAATCTCTCACGAATCCTTAGTGTAATATGCTTATTAACTTATTAAGGGTTGAAACGTTCATTCATTCATTTTTTTTTGTTTAAAGATTTATGATATTCAATAGACTAATAGTACTTAATCAAATATAACAACGTATGCATAGACAAATATAGATTTGCGTGAACAAACTCTTCATGGTTTACTTAAAACGAATATTCACAATCTAAAGATCAACATACTACTAATCCTAGTATGATCGTTCGAAGAATCTATGATGTCTGCTTACGAGGCATACATAGTTAGAAACTCTATAGTTCTCCAGTGTATCTTCCGAAGATACTGAATTGACCAGTGCACATTTAGAGACAATCTAAGAACAAACTATTTACCTTCTTCTGTCTCAATGTCACTATATATGAATTGCATCATGGTTACGTAAATTCTGAAATGAGACATGTCATTTCATAGCTTACATATTCTCATTTGAGAAAGTCAAATTCTAGGTCTACTCTGTGATCTAGAGTAGACTAATTGGTGAAATATTGAGTTATGAAGATGTCATGAACTAGCTTTGTAAAGTTATCATAGATATGAAATTCATGTACAAGATTGTTGAAATGTAATGTATATCACCTCGTGCTTTATTACTTGGATTGTAAATAAATGAACCGTGCGGTATCCAAAATTAAGTAACGACTTTATTTTGGATGAAACAATGTGACTTGTTAGCTCATTTTGAATACACGGTTTCTAGTTTATTCACAAGTAACAAACAAGTTAAGGAAATAACAACTGGAATGGTAAAATGGTAATTTTATATATCTCATCTAGTTTATGATATTCATGAAGGGTAATTATAGATAATATTTCATGGATCCACTTAACATAATTAAGTTGAATTTGGGTAGAAAATAAATTCATTTGAAACAAGAGATTCTCATTGTCAACTCTTTAGTTGAGTCAGTTGACATTAAGATAATAATCGGAAAACGTTTGTGAACTTTTGAGTCGAAGTATAGTAGCTCGAGCTTTGTTCGTTTGGATCCATAAGGTCATAATTATAACTCATTAGAGTAGAATTGTTAAACTAGAAGCTAAGTGAAAATAAGTTCAAGTGTTCAAGTTTGTCAAAATGATGTGAATGTCAAAATAATATTTTCATATGATGAAAATATAAATTATTTTCTAAAGCCGAAAAGTCGTTTAAGGCACTATGAAATTAATTTCATTAGCTGTGCAATATTAATTCTACAATGGGTATTTTTAAAAATTTCTTAAAAGAAATAAGGAAGTATCTAGAAGCTCCCCCCATAGACATAGAATTCGGCCAATATCAAATAGACGGAAGAGAAAAGAGGAAATGAATTTCTTTGAGAATGAAAGAAATGTGCTAAGTGAGGAAACAAATTTCCCTTACCAATGCCTATAGGGGACGGCCAAGTACATAGAGAAAGACGAGATGAAATAAAATATTGTGTCCTGAATGCACTATAGGAAAGGGTAATTACCATTTTTTGTATTTCATTCTCCTATAAATAGAGGCTCACAATGAGATGTGAAAATAAGCTTTTTTGCTCTTGTTCTCTCTAGTTGGCCGACCACTTCTCTCTCTCTGTATCAAAAATATATCTTTTATTTTGGCACCTAAGCCCTCTTTAGAATTAGGCCTAAATTAGCTCTTTGGCTCATAGATTTGTTCTTGAGTTATTGTGTTTAATTGTGCCCATACACAAATCCTTCAAACACTGTATCGACTCTTGTATTAGAAACCTTAGGTTACTCGAGTTCACGATTAGGTGCGGAAGATACGAGAATTCCGTGGAGACGAAGCTTGGAGCAATACGAGACGTTCAACCTTTTCTAAAACTTCTCAAAGATCAAGCTACAAGAAAGGTTAGTACCTATTCCAACGGAGACCTCATGGACCCACATGAACGTAGCTTAAGAATAAAGTTCGAGAACAAAAGTTCACAAACTTTTCCCAACTTTTAATTGCTAATATAGGTCGATTTCCACTAAAAGACCAATATTGAATATCTCTAAGTTCAATATGCGTTTAATTTGCCTTTGATGTGATACAGCTACTCTTCACACGATCGACATTGTATTTTACGATATTACTCTTTGTGTGTATCATTAACTAAGAGGGACGTTAAATTATTGTTTAACCCTTAAGTTATTATTTCACCAACTCCTTTGTTATTTGTGAACGAGAAAAATATAAAGTGAGATGTCACAACATGTCACGTGTTTTATTCAGAGAATTTTTTATTCATTGAATACCAGGCCCGATTTATTCGCTCACACTTCTAATAACAAAGCATGGTGTGATACTAATGTTGTTGCATTCTTACAATACAAATTTCATATCTGTGAATCACATAATTCAACGAGACAGTATTATGACACCAATCTTCAGGTCTATGAAAACTTATTTAGACATTGCCCATTGACTAATCAAATGTTATAAAGTGTCACAAGAAAATATGTATTCACTTCAGAATTTAGGTAATTATGAAAATATCACTCGTTTGTGATTTTGAAGTTTTGAGTGATATAACGGTTTTATCTCGAACTTCAAAGTGTCACAAGTCTTATTTACTGTCTTCATTTAAGACATCAAGAATAAGTTTCAGAGTCACAACTCTGTATATCACAAGATACGATATCGATAATTTATTCAAACAATCATTACTCAGATACGATTGTCCTATCGATCTTTAGATTGCGAACTATTATTTTAAACTACTCGAGAGAAAGTATCTTGTCAAGTCTGTACTTAACACTTTTTTCGTTAATGACAGTTTCTGGGCGTAGACATACATGCATAAACACAATATTTTAAATAAGAATGAATATTTAAAGTTTATTCAACTTTCAGCAAACTGATAGAAATGTATTAAATGTCTCATATCTCCTTTGTGGGCATAAATCCCAACAGTTTTGGGTGATTTCGTCCCAATTTTTTGTAAACGATTTTAACTATTTACCACTTAATCAAACGTTGAATATTTTTAAATTGACACTAATTTAAATGGTTATATATTAGATTAGCCCAAATAATATATAATAAACAATTCAATAACCAGTACGGTAGGACATGCTAATCATTCTGCCACTTGCCAAATTGTACTGACATTTGGGTGGGAATCAACCGTATTATATCTTCTTAGCCTTTAATGTATCATTAACTTTGGTAGAAATCAAGCTAGCTGTCTTGTACGACATTACTCCACGACTAAAGTCAAACTATTTAGTCAACTACGTATACTTCAGTATCAAGAGAAACCAGTTCAGACAAAAACGAGAAGTTGACAAATTAACACATGAAATGGTAATCATCAGATTCGGATTCATGAAAACTGCAAACTTATCTACTGGTGCTTCTTTTGCTTTCCAAAATAAGAATATAATTGTCGCTCAAACTTGACTTGCTTACAGAACAGATTGTGTTTAAAATTCTAAAAAGAAAATTGATTGTTAGCAGATCACCATGACAGTGATATGCGTTTCAAATAGAAATATCGTAATTAACGTTGATTTTCACGGTCTCTCTAACTAACGTCCTGTGATCTTGGTTACATTTAAAATTTATACCGCTGATTTAGAAGTTTCATCTAAGGAAAATGATTTTTTTAGTGTATATGACAGCAACTACATTGCATTTTATTTTGGTGGCGATCCCTTATCCTGTTCTTATCCATTTCGTCAACTCTTTGTAAACTGACATATATATTCAATTAATACCGAAGAACTTTGACTGAATCGTTGGAGAGAACAAAGATAAGTACGAAGTTATCTGAATTGAGTTAATGTAGTTCCGTAATATAGTTGGGGATTTCTGTGTGCCAAAACATGCATGAAGTGATCGTGGCCGAAACACGAGGGCCAGCTTAAACCTCGTGTTTCAGAAGAAAGGAAAAATGAAAGCCAAAGGAGAGGCTCTTGTTTCTTAATATCAGTTAAATGAATAACCATTCTTCTTCGACGCGAAAAGATACGCTGGCTCAAATTCAGATATACCACACTCATATAAGAGATGAGTGATCGCCGCAAAAGCAAATTAAAACGAAAAGGAAATTGTACTTTCATATACTTTTACAACTACGTATTTAAATAAACAATAATAAAGCGGTAGAGGGGCAATAACCGTATAAGTCGCCCTATATTAAGAAAAAACTTGCTCGAAACTAGTTAATAGTTAAAGTTTCAACGCTGCTGAATTTATTTAGCTATTCGTAGTATATAATTATTTGAAATTGCCACTTATTTTTATGTTTTTTCTGATTTTCTTAAAAAGGTTTTTTTCTAGTTTGCCCATAAAAAGAATGTAAGAAGATCATCTATCTTTTAGGGTCCATTTGGAATTCAAAAAATACGACAAAAAGGAAAATGAAATTCTCTTACATTTTTTTAGTTTGTTTGGATTAAAGAAAACATGAGGGTAAATTTTTGGTATGGAAAATAAGAGGAAAGATGTATAATTAAAAACTGATTTTAATTTTTCTCTTAAAATCTGGTGGAAAATGATTTTCTCTCTTATCTCACACATCTGAGAAAATTTATTTTCTATCCACACACACGTGTGTACAAAAATTGTATAACTATAAGTATATTTTTTAAATTTATATGCATACATAAATAGAAGAAAAGATATCTTATTCACAAAAATAGAAAAATAAGAAAAATAAAAAAACAATAAATAAATAACAAATAATAAAAAATTAAAAATAAATTTAAAAAAATAAATAAACATTCGAAAAAATGTCTTATTCACAAAAAAAAATAGTTTCTTTTCTCTTAAATAAAAACCATAAATAATGAAAATAAATAAATAAATAAAAAGTAAAAAAAAATAAAATTAAAAATTACACAATAAAATAAAAATTAAAAATTAAAAACAAAAAAAAATTAAAATTAAAATAAAATTAAAAAAGTTAAGAAACAAAATAAAAAAATTGAAGCAAATAAAAAATCCATTGTATTTTCCATGTTAATGCTTTTAGCATAGTCAAACAAGAACGGGAAAATAATAGGGATTCTCATTTTTTTCCTTTACATTTTCCATCTTTCCAAACATAACCTAGAATTTTGATTTTCTCATGCATTTTTTCTTCCGTTTACATTTTCCTTCAAATTTTCATTTTCTCTCGCATTTTCCGGATTCCAAAAAGACCCTTAAATTTTGTTTTTTTAACATTTTCATCACAACTCTCCCTTAGTGCCGATTAATTAGAAATAATTATTCAATACTCAGCCCCTCATTTTCTTCCCAAATAATTATATATATATATGTATATATATATATTATATTTATTGATTTATTTTAAATTAATCAAAACTAAATGAAAGTTGGGACTAAGTTAAATATTCAAAGTTAAGTAATCCTTTTTAGTAACAAAGTGGAAAAAGAAAATATTTTTTTTTAATGAAAATGAGAAATATTACTGCTTAAAATAGCATTTCAGGAAATTTCTCTAATTAATTGACTTAGTATTAAATGGTTATTCAATTATATTGTCGTCACAAGTTGTTGAATAATTGACTAGTTTTAGAAAAAAATATATATTAAGATTCAAAATTCAATAAAATATATAACCATTAAAAAATAAAATGACCTACTAATAGCTAATAACTGTTAAATGTACATTAAGTTTCACAAAATTTTCCTTTACAAACACACTATTTTTTTAATTATCACTCATAGTCATCGTATTAAAATAAGTTACGTGGACCCCTAAGTTCGAGGGATGTACTAAAATATGGTTGATAATTGATATACATTTAGATAGGTATCTTAAATCTGTGCATGTAAAGTACAAGTGAAAGTTGTTCACTTTCTGGAAACATTATGCACTTTGGAAGAGTGTACTACTGGACGGACTTTGATGTATCATTATTTTGACCACATATTAAGTTGCTTATGATCATAGTGAGACTTAATAAAAATCTTAAAGTGTCATGAACTTCTAGGTCATTTCAATGGATTATTTGGCTCATTTTATTAAAAACTAGTGAGACGCCTGGTCTTGGATACTTTGTCTTTGGAATTTAGAAAAAAAAACTCAGAGGAGCTTAATACTACAATGAATAATATATTATCCAATTTTAATGTTAAGAATATTTCTCACATGAACATAATAAAATGAATTATTACTACATTATAAGTTAACTTTATTAGCACAAATAATTAGTGGGTGGATGTTTAAATAATTAAAAACGATAGCATCTATCTTTCATAGTCTCCATACTAAACTGAATTGCATGTGGCGTATCCCAATTCGGGTGGTGAACTAAAATTTGATCGGTGACCAATATGCGCCTTGAAAGTCACATCCGAAGTCATATATTTGGAACAAAAAGTGAGGGTTGTTCACCGCGTGGGAGAGTTATGCACGTTTGGTAAGTGTACGACTTGAATAGACTTTGGTTGTAGATGTGTCGTTTATGTACCCTTACAACACACTACCCATGGTCACTATGATGGTCACAGTGAGTTTGATCTAAATCCAGAAGTTATCATGGACTTCTAGATTGTTTGACTCATCTCGTTAACGGCTAGCACAAAAGCTTAGTAAACTTATGTCTTGAAAATTTGTAATATGATTGTAGAACAAAGTGAGTCACATAAATGGATCCATCGTCCATGAAAGGAGTTTAATGTTCACTCACCTAAGGTTAATTCCAGAACCGATTGATTGTGCATTCTTTCAAAATTGGCTTACGTTCGGTTGAATCTTTAGCTAGGGAACCAACAATGCTTAAGGATTATATGTAACAAGAAAGGTATAACATAAGAATTGGCCTCTCTGGATACGGGATGAATGTGGAAGATCTTGACCACGAACTGACTATATTAGTGCACAGTCATCGCAATGAGTGAATATAATTTTAGTGTAAAAGAGAGACCAACCTTGCATTACATGGTGGAGTACTGACCAAGGTTAAAAGAATCATTCGAAAAAGAGAAAAGAATGTTTTGTTTTTTTGTTCGAATTTATGTAGCTCTTATTACAAAATCCATATTCCTCGAGTCAGCTTTGATAGAAGCGATTAAGAACTCCCTAGTAATAATGTATACCATTATAAGTATCACACAAGATGTAATGGTGATTAAAAACATTAATCTTGAAAAATGGTGATAGAAAGCTAATCCTGAAAAATGGGTATTTGAAAGCATTTATAGTAGAGTTGATTATTTATTATTTGATAAAGTAAATAACCAGTTTATCAATTAGTTTATCATGTAAAATGAATTTAAAGTAATTGGGCTTAAGAGATCTAAAAGTTGAAATGGGCTTAGGAGCAATGAAGCAACTAAAGTTACGCTTAATATCCACCTATTGCATATTGTATAGTCCGCCAATATAGGCTAAGTGAAGTCCAAATTTTCTCATTATTGGTTTCAAATAGGTGGAGAATTAATAGGTTAATTAGTTTACCTGTAACTTCTCTTTTTTTTATATAGAGAAATATAAAGAGTTTTAAGGAGAAATTATTTTTATATTATCTAAAACAAATAAAGGTATTACCATAGATAATTATCTGACGAATGAGAGTAAATTTAGATTCATTTGATGAGATCTAACCGCTAAGTTTAAATTCATAGTAAAAGCAAGAATAAGTTGTTCTAACTAACCCTAGAATATCCCTCTTGAAAAAGTTAGTTATAGAAGACGAAGTGAAACATTATTCAGTTGAATCAATAATTTCAAGAGAATTTTGTGGCTCTCCCAATCCTAGGGAAGCTGACCATATTCTCTCTCCCCCCTCCTAGGAATTGTTCTCGAAATAAGAGAGAGAGAGAGAGAGAGAGAGAGAGAGAGAGAGAGAGAGAGAGAGAGAGAGAGAGAGAGAGAGAGAGAGAGAGAGAACATATGAACGCCTCGTTTAGAATTTGTGAAATATAAGAGTGTTAGCCTCACATTTGTCCTATTCTCTTCAGAGATTTTATTTCGGAAGACCATGCTGTCATTACATAGATTAGTACTTTGAGGATATTTGATCGTGGAGGATTAGAAGACGGAGGACTTGTTTATTTAGACTGAAGACAGAATGTCAATACTTCAAATTTCGGTTCGTGAGTCCAACCCGTAAGTCTTATATTTCACCTATTTATTGGTTGCCTGATATATGATCTCCCTCCATGATTAATTAAGTAATCTAGATTATTATTTCCAACCATACTTAATTGTTTTATGATAGCTTTATTATTTATTTCGCAATTTATTGATTGTATATGGTGCTTAAATGAATGAACTGTGCAGTGTTCAAAATTAAGTTATGACTTTATTTATATGAAACAATGTGACTTGTTAGCTCATCGTCCATATGTTGCTTCTAAGTTATTCATAAGTAACAAAGGATTTTTAGGAAATAATAAGAGAAATTTCATTTTCTAGACCTCAAAGTATGGAAAATATCTAGATTAGACCTACCTTTTAAAAAATATCTAAAAATGGACTTTAGCCCCAAAGTCGGACCAAATATCTCATCGTATAGCATCGTATGTCATCGTATCCTATCGTATAAAAATTTCTCGTATCTTATTATATAACACTGTATCTCATTGTATAGCATCGTATCTCATCGTATGAATTTTTTAAAATTTTGGAGTCTAAGGGTATTTTGGTCCAATTTTGGGGGTAAAGTCCATTTTTCGATATTTTTAAAAAGATGGTTCTAATCTGGATATTTTTCATACTTTTGGGTCTAAAAAATGAAATTTCTCAATAACAACTAGAATGGTAAAATGCTAATTTTATAAATCTCATCAAGTTGATAATATTCATGAAGGGTAAACATAGATGATATAAAACGGATCCACTCATCACAATAAGTTAAATTTTGAGTAAAAAATAATTTCATTTGAACGGAGAGATTTTAAGTGTCAACTCTTTAGTGGAGTCAGTTGACATTAAGCTATAACTTAGAAAAATAATTATGAACTTTTGTGCCTAAGTATAGTAGCTCAAGTTTTGTTCATTTTTTGATCCATAAGATCCATATCACAAGTCATTATAGTAGGATTTATTAAATTAGAACTTAAGTTAAAACAAATTCAAATATTAAACTAGACGTTTTTCCCAAAAATGTCTTAAGGGTAAATCATATGGATATAAGATGGTAAAAATGTCAAAATAAGATTTTGAACAATATCATATGATGGTCATGAAATGATTCACACGGCTGCAAATTGGATTTGAAATTCGAGAATCGATTATCATTTTGTTGAATTATATGTGATAATTCTACAAGGGCAATTCTTGTAATTGTCTTGGAAAATTTAAAGAAACATCTAGAAAGAGTTTTTGGAATGGAATATACCCTCGAGATGCGAGAGATCATTTATTTTGAGCAAAAATATATGAATATATACACCAAAGAAAAAGAGGAAATAAATGTATAATTTTGGGCAAAAGAATGGACAGCCTTATATAAGCTAGGAAACATAGATTTTTTATTTGATTAAAATGGGTATTAAATATCATATAAATTAATATACAATATTTTTTATTGATTTGATTCAGGTCATTCCACTCTCCTATAAATACACATCCACATTGAGATGTGAAGATATACAAATTTAAATAGCCAACATTTTTTAGACTTGGATGACCTCTCTAACTCTACCTTTAAAAACTCCGACTATTCTCCCTCTCTCTCTTGTTTTGGCACATATGTCCTTATTAGACATTGGGTTAGTATTAGCCATTTTGCTCGAACACTTGTTCTTGAGTCAAAGAGTTTAATAATACTCAGACACTAAATCCAATAAACAGTCTATAGACTCTAGTGGTACTATCATGGTTGCTCGGTTCGGAGAGATGTGTAGAAGACTTGATGCAAGAGAAGACGAGCGATGGAAGAATTAAAAGTTGGTAGTTTTTATAGTTTAATTTAATTTAGATTACATGTTCATGCATTTTATCTAGGTTGTAAATTGTTTACATATAATATTTTATATTCCGCCACTTTAAGAAACGTTATATTATTCTAAAATCTTAAAACGATTTTAACATGAAGAGCTTGACGAGATGCTCCAGTAGTGCTTGATTAAAGATCATGACACGTGATAGTGATGTTCTCAATCATAGTTGATGAGCTAGCGTGGATCTTCAACAATCTCCCCTCTTTCTGGGACTAAATTGTTAGACAAGTAAAATTAGTACAAGCACATATTTTATGAAAGAGACTTTTTTTTCGAGAATACAGTCCAAGAACTTTGAATGTTTAACTAAGACTTTCTTTGAATAGAATCTTGTAAAGGATAGCAAGTAAATATGGGTGCTAAATGATAGGATAAGGCTTAGGCTAATATTTTGTGTGTGAAAATTTGAGTGTATCATGTGCAGCGATTCTATTCATTTATTTATTGTTTCGTTAAAGTGCAGGAGGTGCGTTGACCAATGTCACATTCTGATTAGTTATTGTAAGAATGTATTTGACTATTTTCTACGTGAGAAGTGGCCGGTTATCCTACTTGATTTTCTCCGCAGTCGTTGATGTGATTATTTGACATAATTACTTTGTTTTGCTTAGGCCAACCATCTTCCCTCATCTCTAAACCTCTTGTTCGTTGTTAATTTTATAAAAGGACGTTTTTCACTTTCGATAGTCCTGCACCTATTCTACTCAAAATTTGTACTAAATTCCTTATGTTCTCATCGCCCAGAGTAGATTCTCGCTTCAATCTCATTTGAATGAAATACTTTTCAAGACTCATTAGGGTATACCCCCACACTGTAGCCATTTCACTCAAGAAGATGTACTTTTTCTGGATTCCCTAAGAAATTCTAAATGATAGCTCTATACTTCTTCTCTCTGAAGCTCTATAACTCCGGTTTCAATGAACTTTAGTTTGTTCAGCTACGGCAAGAAACCGCACAAACTACATATGTTACATGTCTGGTCACCTTAATATTTAAAAGCTATTAATGAAAATGATACAGCTCTATGGCACGGTTTTATCATTTAACTTATGCAGTAACCATATTGGTTTGGCCTCAAACTCGGAGGAGCTTACTACTGCAATGTTTAGCCAAAATCTTCAGTTTATGTGAAACAATATTTTCAATGAATAAGCTTGTTACAGCATGGCAAGTTTTTCTATATAAAAAAAATATTTAGCAATGCTTTAACAAGGAAAATAACATGTGGGTTTGCGATTGGACGATCCTTGAAAACTTGAAAGAAGTAATATACCTGGACACAGATGTGTTCCGTGTTGTTTTCATGTGTACAACCTTTGTCCCACTTCTGTAGAAATATGCAATATGAGGCCTACTTTCAGAACTTTCGAAATGAGCAAAAAATTACGGAAGCTCCAAATTAAACATTAGATACGAGACATGGGAGAGAGAATTCAGGAAATAAAATCATAACTAATCCAAATGCTTGCGGTTTTTCTTTTTTTCTTTCAGGCGCGCACGGTGTATTACAAACTAGGAACATGGGCATAAGAGGCTAGGTTGATTAATAATATAAGCAAATCTAATAAGGCTAAAAATGAAGGAAAAAAAATCTAAATAATCCAAACGATGATCATCTCTGGCGGGGAACAACCCTATGTACGGAGTTTGTCTTCGCGCCTCACTCGTTACCCATAAATATCTGCCACAGATAGCAACATTTGATCCAGTTACATCTACTACTCCAGTTACAAATCGGGTATCACAGTTCTTCGAATGCATTCAGTCATCAGAAAGAGTAAAATGTAAATTTGGATTGAAAAAGAACAATGTACAAAATTAAAGAGATTCTAAAATTTCAACAAAACTGCAACTATAACATCTATATCTTCTGCAAGAAATGACATCCAATGTTTGAGCAATTGGACGACTTGATAGACCGAGCAATCACGAGAAGCTTGAACCGAAAAAACTAAACAAACTCAACTATGGTGGATTGGACAGTTGGAATCATCATCAGATAAAGAATGGTTCTTGATCTTGGTTGATACAATAGAACTAGCATCACCAAAAAAAAAAATGCTTCGAATGGATACAGTTCTAGTGGTGTGAGTTGAATCTTCAATAGCATGTTTGCCCTACAAAGTTAAGACATGAGATGCTGGTCGGAAGGAGGAGAGGAGGTACCGTTGGATCGCTTGGCGCGCTTGATGCGCTCGAGCTGGAGCTGGGTGTCCATGAACATGCGCATGCGCTGCACCTCCAAGTCCTTGGCGAACTGCATGCGCTGCTTCTCCAGCTCCACCGTCTGCCGCAGCTTCTCGGCCTCCACCTTCTCGTACACCTCCCCGAAGCGAGCGATGGCCTGGGCCAGCCTCCTCATCCCCTCCTCCATGGGCGGCTCAGCCTCCCCCGCAGGCTCCGCCGCTTCCATGGGCTCGTCCTCATCCTCCTCCTCCTCCTCCTCCTCGTCGTCCTCGGCCTCCGCCGCGGCGGCCGCGGCCGCCATGGCGGAGTAGTTGCGGCGGAAGGAGGTGTCGTCGGGGCGGCGGTAGGTCAAGAGCGGCACCGCGACGGGAGGGGAGGGGGAGGGGGACGCGGAGACGGGCGGCTTCCTGTTGGAGGTGGAGTTGTTGGAGGGGCCGACGAGGGAATCAAGGCGGTGGAAGAAGGGCCACGACGAGGAGGGCCTCCCCTTCTCCAGCTTGTACTTCTTCTTGATCGTGTCGATGCGGTTCTTGCACTGCACGTCCGTCCGGTGAGTCTTCTTCGTCAGCCCGTGGAGGGCGTTCACAGCGTCCGCAACCTCCTGCCAGTCCTTCTGCCGGAGGTTGCCGCGGTTGAGCTCCACGTACCGCCGCCCCCAGGCCTCGATCAGCGTCCCCGTCGCCTCCTCGCTCCAGCAGTCCTCTCGCACGGGGGTCGCGCGGGGCGGCGCCGCCGAGGGAGGCGGGGGAGTCGTCGTGACGGCGTCGGCCATGGCTTCTCTTCTCAATTTGGGGATATTAGGGTTTTTTTTTGTGAATCGGTCTTTGTTTCTTTCTTTCTCTCTCTCTCTGTGTCACAAAGAAAACGAAAAGGGCAAAATAGTCGGTGCCGGCCGCACGAGCCAAGATGTCGCTCGCCGGTATCAGCGCCTCGACCCCACTCCCGGCTTTATCGGCTCCGTTCGGCTCGGCTCCATATTATTCAATTCTCTCTTCTACCCTTCGCCTCCTTAAAATTAACGGATTAAATTTTATTTTCTTTTTTACAACTTTTTTTAGGAAAGTTGTTTATTGTAAAAAAATCTTTGAATATACATAAATTATTTTAAAAAAAAAAAACAAACAAACGTGTTGTTCATTTAATTTATAAACAAACAATTGTTACTAGCTCACAACCCAAAACAAATCATTTAATAAATAACTTTTAAAATAAATTTTAAATAAACTGTAATGCTGAAAACTGAATTATTTTGAGCAAATAAATTAAATAGTTTATTTTCAACAAATAATAAATTAAATAGTTAAAAACATTTTAAAGAACTATAAACAAGAAATTCAACACTATAGAAAAAAGAGTCTGAAGTTCGCTAAAGTATAAACATACAAATGAAAGATGTACGTTAGGATCTATAAACAGAATACGAATCGCCGCAACTTATGGCTTCCACAATTTACCAACGACCAGCCTCTGGAGGTAATCCAACAGATAAGGAATTGTGGTGAAGAGTGGATCGAAATTGTGACGGCCGATGCATATCAATAGCCCGAAAAAATAAAGATTGTGGTGGCCGACGAAAACTGCAACAAAAATAATGTGAAAATTTGGACAAAAAAAATTACGGGATAAATTACGGTAGCCGACGAAAATTGTGTTAAAATGCAGAAATTGTGACGGAAATAATATTGTAAAATAATAAATATAAAGTAAAAAAACACATATAAGTAATCGTCAAATTCAAGTACATACAAATTTTAGACATATTCAAATTTCAAACAAACATTAAAAAATTCGAAATAGTCAATAATCAATAGTAACTAAAGTGATTATGTGGTTGATATAATCTCTCGATCGTGCTTGGAGGTCACAATAGTCGGATTGCGTCATGTACCTCGTGTAAGAGGATGTGTAGTTGATGACATGATTATTGTAATTCGATTTATCACCTCCTACCACATTGCAAATGATCGAAAACTGATGTAATGCTCTTTGCACTTCAACGACGCGCACGAAACAGACATGAGAAATGAATACACATATGAGTAATGATATGGATACGAACCTTGACCCATTGTCAAGGGTAGAATAACCATATGTGTGTGCAAGACTTTAACACGATCGTCACGTGAGAAACATGCTCTGACTTCATTCTAATGTCCGAGTTGTATTGACATCTCGGAGTAAGGTAATAGGTGGCTTGATGTAGTGGGTGACAAAGTTGTCTCTCTCACCGTTCGTCCACGATGTCAACGACCTACTGCTTGTTCGGAATCTTCTCCAACTTCTCTTTCATCAACTTGAACACGTAATATAGCGCACCTAAAGTCAATACAACTTTAATATCCACGAAATGTAGAGCAGTGTACACGGGCTCGAATACTTGAAGCAAAGTCATGTTACAAACAATACTTAACAAAAATAGAGCGTAACGAACCATGTACTTTACAAACTCTGTCAAGATGTAACTAACATGTCGAAGTCAATAACTCTGGATTTAACAAATCTTTCCGCCTTAGTATTACGGAACATGGTCTTCTCCCACCAATCTAAGGTGAACATCTGTTTCAATCCGGCCTTATTGCTTCTTAAGTTAGTAAGAGCTAAGTAGTTGGTGGCGAAACAAGTTAAGCCTACAACAAATCTCTCCTTCTCCTTGCTCTCTCATTTTAAACAAGACTATTATGTGGTTGTAGATAAACTTAGCTATTTCTCTTGCGTCCTTCATGACAAGGGAATTGGTATAACGCTTCTCAACGTCTTCAATCATCGAGTCGATGCAATGACCCGCACACGGCGTCTAATTCAAGTTGAACTTCATCATCGAGTTATTTCTTGTGGTTGAGGTTCCATATATAATTAAGAATCTAGCAATACTCCAATTGTGGACAACCTTGTGCCGCCCCACTTCCAAAAGAGTCCTGTATGATGCATTTATGCTCTGATTTACTAAAAATAATTGAGAGATTTCTTCCAAATCAGTGGTTTTGCTATCGACCTTATACTTAGTATTTCTTAGGACCGCATCGTTCCAAAAATCGTAGAAGTTAAATAAAATCCGGCTGAAGACCACTTTAAAGCCACGTGTGAAATTGGATGTTTTCTTATAAGCTGAGCCGTTATCCGTAACGACTTAAATCACAATGTGCTTCTTAACGTACACATCGTAAAACACCTTATAATATACTTGTAATTCTTCATTTGGTCAGATGCATCAACCGACTTCATACAGTCTTCCTGATAGAATATACTGTGACGTTGATGATACTCAATCTCGTTAGTCCGGTTTACCAATCGGACATTATGGTGCAACCATACTCTTGCCACACTGGTTGTTGATTGTTGACACATGCTTGTGCTTCTGTTACCTCTTATGTGAGGTACGTGTTGTGAATCTCGTCCGGTAAAGTTAACGGAATTTCATGGCCTACAAAATACATATCAAACACAACATAAGATAAGAAAAATATACATTATAATCTCAGCGCTTCGTGCATCATATTCTTAATATGATGCGATTTTATTTTGTTTTTCGGTACACTCTCGTGCATGAAAAACGGCGTATAATTTTTCCAAGATGCTTCTTCAGTGACGTCTTTGCCTCGGGATGCAACTCTGGTTGACGTGCACTATCTAAACGATAAAGAGATAGAGCAATTGCACCGGATCTTCAGCTTTTGAGGTCTCGTTGAGACTTTGAAATCCACCAAGACCGGTTCTCCAAGTAGCAGCAGGCGCTTCTTGTCGACTTCTCATCATTGTCTCGTACAACTCATTTTCCATATCGACCCCACAATCTTCTTCCTCTTCGATTGGACCATTGGTTGCACGCACCCGCTCTCCTTATATTGTTCTCTATGGCTAGCTTATTTTTCTTCTTCGTATCGGTTTCATGCAATAGTACGCACATCTCTTCCCTCACTTTTGGAGGACACTTATCGTAACGTTTCACGTTTCGTTTCGGATCGTTTGTCGCTCAAGTTAAGTTTTATTTGCGGCACGCCGCCTTCCTTTGTTTCATACCCTTAACTCAAGTTTCATATTTTCATTTACATATTCTCATCATAATCTTACTCATAATCACTAATCTTACTCAATTCCAAGCTAGTTAACATAAAATATCATATTATTCAAATTTTAAATTCCACAAAAAATTGAAAAATTATAAGTTAACCAAACAATTAAAACAAACACTTTCATTTCACAAAGATTTTCCAAAAAAAAATCATAAAACACGAAAATCTTTATTTTTTATCAGACGGACATAGATTTTTGACGACCCACCGCAATGACGATGAAACTACGATAATATCGCCGAAAATATGTTGAATAACAAAGAAACTTGCTGAAAATACCTGGACACAAGGGAAATGGCGTTATTACAGCGCTAGCCGTTCAACTCGCACCAAAACTAAAAAAACTAGCATTTATGTGGTCGAAATGAGACAAAGTTGCCTTTTTTAGGTATTTATACTCACAGCAAAACGACAACTATGTTAATACCGTTTTCGAAATGGCGACGCGACGACGGGGTAATTTCCGCTTTATTTTGTGGCAAAATATTTGTATGTAAAAAACGACAACCTAAAAACAAAGTAGTTTCGACGACAAAATGATAAATTTTTGCGACATTTTAATCCTTGGCCCTAACACGTGCGTAATATATTCATCTCTCAAAGCAATACAAGACATCGACATATCGAATACAAATAAGTTTCTCCCATCAATCGAATACTAAGAAACTTGATGGCAATATATGACCATAATTTCATAAACCGAATAAGCCATCAAATGTGAAGCAGGAGTCGGCTCAAGGCGTCAAAAATGAGAAACCTATATGAAAATAAGTTAAGTTTCAATGTAACTGCTCGTAACACAAATAGTAAAATAAAACGCTTACATAGGTCACATAAGCAACGAAAATCGTCTCAATAACAACGGTCATTGGAGACACAACACACATTATTTACCGAGAACGATTATGACGAACATGGTCAGATGAAACAACGATTTCATTCAAGAAACCATAGTAAGTGGGGAACTCATACGTAAAAAACACCCAAATATGATCAGTGACCTCTCCACAAATTCCATACTTGTTTAATTCCGTGCATATTCTAGTTATATTAAGATTCGTATGATATAAGAAAAATTTAACTTTTATATTCAATACAATCATAACTTATTCTACATCTGTAATCGTTGAGACAATATTGATGAATTTATTTATAACATCAACAGTTACCAACCAAACCGGGAAAAAGAGACAAAATCTCGCTGAATATGAACCAACGAAGCATATTAGGTTGCTCTAAATTTATTTTTTGGAAACTAAAATAAAAAAGGAGTTACAGATTAAAGAGATCTACCACAAGCTGATCAGCCTATTCGGTGTTGCTCAACCAGGTGAGCCCTAACAAAACAATGCATGGTAAAACAAACACAGATTATTAGGAGTACTATAGTCAGGGGATACGAAACGAGATGACGATTAATTAAACGCTTCTTTCCATCATTTCTTGATATCTTTTGAATGACTCGAGCTTCTGGAGCCGAATCTGCTTGTGAAACCTGGTTATGAACAAGTCGGCCACATGGTCTATCTCGGCCTCCAAGCTGAACCCCTCTCCTTCTTCCTTGGCACTCCTGACCATGTCAACCACTGACCCTCCGGCCTTGAGATCTCGCACGTCCTCATCATCAAACTCGTCGAAAAGAGAGTGCCTCAGATCTGGGTATCTTTCCTCGTCCTCATCGGATCCGATGTTGTACTGATCGGCGTTGTCCATGTTTGCGTTGTAGAGCACGATTGCCTTGCTCAGGTCCTCCACGTCATTGGCCTGGTCTTGGTCCCGGTGGCCGAGAAGGTTCTGGACCTTGTGGGACAGCAAGTCCATGAGCACCTTCTTGTTGTTCATGAAGGAGAAGAGCATGACTCGGGCTTTGGCCGTGTTTGCAAACCTGTTCTTTACTTTGCCGATCGAGCTCAACATGGACACTATTCTCTTGAACACCACTGATGCCTTGTTCTTCATCGTTAACTGCTTTGAGAGCTTCTTGTAACTTCAAAAAGAAAGAAAAAGCAAATAGCGAAACTAGAACTAGATCGAGCTAGAAGTGTGGTTCTTTTTAAGGAGTGATACTATTACTTCGTCATGAAGGAAAAACTAAGGCATTTCAGAGTATTTATATCAGATGTACAACAACAAAAACAATGCTTTTTGTTATGGTGGTGCCATAAGCGCACGTTTGTTTGTGTTTTTAAATCAGTAGAAAAAGAGAAAGTTAACCTAATTTGTGTGAGGAAAATAATAATAGAAATACTTGATACCGACCCTTTATTTCGAAGGCGGGGTGGGACCTGTAAGCTACATTTTCACGTAAATTATTCCTCAACTTGTCTTGCATTATTATGAAAGTTGCATATGTAGTACTATGTTCCTATACTCTCTCACATAATTGGCTTTCAATCTCCATCATTTCTCATGAGTAACAAATTTCAATTGCTTATACGTGAAGAAATTGAATGAACGCTGCGTGCGTGATAAAAATAAATCAAAAAATCAAAATATAAGGTCGTTATAGTCTGGCGTTTATAAGACATTTAATAATGGGATAACTAGTTATATAGCCATTAGAAACATTGAAATTGTTATACAGCCATCGTTTATAGTTTTTTAGTTTATAGCCATAAATCAAAATAAACCAGAAAGAATAGTTATTATTATCTTTTGATTAGAGTAGAAAATAAATGCTAAAAAAATAAATGTAAACAACAGTTATCAAATAGGACAAGGTACAAACCAAAAACCAATTATTATAAACAATTCAAATTAATTAGATATTTTTATAAAAAAGACACAATTGTAAAAACAAATGACAAAATAATGACATGTCATATAAAAAGGCTATTCTCTAAACAAATAAAAAATGACTAATATGCAACATCAATGTTTTACATGATTATTTAGAGCAAATTTTGTTTAATAATTTTGTTACCATTTGCCTATCTCCATGAGACTATGTTGTTGGCAACTAATTCTTGCTATAGTAAATATATTGTATTTTCGTGATAACTATTCCATGACTTCAATCTTCATTTCAAGGAAATGAAAGGCTGCTTTAAGAAATTAGTGTATTTTCATTTAATATTTTGTTAATTAATATGCATTGATTGTAATGAAATGTTTTACTCACTGTTTTACTCATATATAGTATGTGAAGCAAGTGGACGAAGAAATCACACCATGGATTTTGCAAAGCAATAAAGAATTAATAAACTAGTTGTTAAAAAAAGAACATATACGTGGACGGTTAAAGTAAAAGTAGTTCAACAAGCTGAAAGAAAAAAGGCAGAACAACGTGGGAGGGTTAAATACCAAAACAATAATGGAGACCATATAGACTAACCAGTGCTGCTTTATTCCAATTCGGAATTCTATTACATACGCATTAAAATATTACTACCCAATATTAGCTGTGCATTCACTTTCATAAAAAAAGTACGTAGCTTCCACTAATGCTAAGATTCATATAAAGTGTTTAATTTGCTTTTGTTCAGAAATGGAAAGATCGAGTTATCCTCAAATTCACCCTAACAATGAACTTTTGTTTGTTAAAAATGTATACAACATTTAATGACTATTACACAATAAATTTTGATTGTATTAAATATAAAAAACGAACTTTTCTTATATCAAACGAATCTCAAACAGAAATAGTAGATACATGGGATTAGACAAGTATTGAAATTATGAAAAAGTGTACGGTGTTGTTGGAAAGTTAATTTCCCTTTCTTCATCTGAGTTTCTCATTTTTATAAATTGTTTAAATATGAATGTAAGTTGATCAGATCCGTGTTTGTCATAAAAAAATTCTCGATCGATGATATGTGGATATGTGTGTTCATGTCTCTAATAATTGTTTGGTTATTGCGACGATTTTTATTGCTTAAGTGTCCTACTTGTTTATTCATTTGACTAGTTTTTTTGTTACCGATCATTTATCCAAGTTATTTGTGTTGGGATTTATGCCCACAATGAGATATAAGACATTTAATACGTTAGTATTTTTTTTGGTGAAAGTTAACTAAAGTTAAATATTCATTTTTATTTAAGATTGTGTTTATGCATGTATGTCTACGCCCTGAAACTGTTATCAACGAAAAAAGTATTAAGTACATACTTGACAAGGTACCTTCTAGTAATTAGTTTAAAATAATAATTCAAAATCTAAAGATTGATTGGACAATCCTATCTGAATAATGATTGTTTGTATAAATTAGCGATATTTTATCTTGTGATATAGAGAGTTGTGACTCTGGAATTTATTCTTGATGTCTTGATCAAGACATTGAACAAGATCTGTGACACTTCGAAGTTCGAGATAAAACCGTTAAACCACTCGAAACTTCAAAATCACATACGAGATGTATTTTGGTAATTATAAAAATTTTGACATGAATACATATTTTCTTGTGACACTTTGATTAGTCAATGGGCAATGTCTAAATGAGTTTTCATCGACCCGACGATTGGTGTCATAATACTGTTTCGTTGAATTATGTGATTCACAAATATAGAATTTGTGTTGCAAGAATGCCACGATATTAGTATCATACCATGCTTTGTTATTATAGTGAGAGCAAATAAACCGGGCCTGGTATTCAACGAATAAAACATGTGACATGTTGTGACATCTCATTTTATGTTTTTATCGTTCACAAATAACAAAGGAGTTGGTGAAATAATAACTCAGGGGTAAAATGGTAATTTTACATTCCTCTTAGTTAATGATACACACAAAGGATAATATCGTAAAATACACTATGGATTGTGTGAGGAATAGTTTCATCACATCACACAGAAATATCCAATATTGGTCATTTAGTGGAATCGATCAATATTAAGAATTAAAAGTCGAAAAAAAGTTTGTGAACTTTTGTGCCCGTACTTTATTCTAAATTTTCATTCATGTGGGTACTTGAGGTCTCAATGATAGATTTTCGAATGAGATTTCAGTGAACAAGAATAAATTGATTTTCTCATTGAATGTAAATTGTGATTTACATTTTGATGATTATTTCTTTCGTAATTAAATAAATAATTAGTTATTTTTAATTACATTTATTTCATAAATGGAATTATATAATTATATTGATAATAATACAATTTTGGGATTTAAATAAATAAAAGGTGAAAAGAAATAATTTATCGTTTGGTACTTGCTTGTATAGTATGACGAGGATTGATGAAAAATCATTAAATCAATAAGATGTTCCAATTTAATTAAATCTTATTTTAGAAATAGATCAAATAAATTTGGAGTGAAGTTAAATCAATTTTGGTCGGCCATAGATATTGATTTATGGGCTGGAAAATTGTTTAAACTCATTAAAAATGATTAACGGGCTTAAGTTGGATTAATGGGTTTAACTTTACCTAGGCCCGTTATCGCTTAAATAAATAGAAACGAACTTCACTCTCCTCTTGACCTAATCCTATTTGGCCGAGTATTGACTTCTAGAGAGAGAGAGAGAGAGTCTCCCTTCTTTGGCTGATTACATCGAGAGAGAGAGAGAGAGAGAGAAATTCTTCAAAACCCTAGCCGTTTTGGTCTTATTTTGGCCGAACCCTAAGATTGAGAAAAAAAGGGTTTATCGTTCATCTTTTAATTTTATGAGTGATCATTCCCTCCTCGTTGTTCATAGAAGAGCCCACCCTCTTAATCTCAATAAAATTTGGAGATCTGTTCGTTGACTCTGTTTCATGATTGTTTGAGTGAACCCCTAATTCTGGTCGTGCATCATTTCTTCCCCCAAGCAAGGATAAGCTGAGAGTTCCACAAGGAGAGATCAAGAGGCCGGCCACACAAGGAGACATGCGCACGAGATTCAGACTCAGGTGCGCATAAGGAAGCTTTCGACCAAGGGGTTGGACGCATGGCGCAGATTCGGAACTCACAGATTGAAGACAAAAGCAAGACTCGTGAAGTTGTCGAGGACAACCGTAAGTTTTCTAAGATCCGATCTTGATTTCAATTCTATAATTAGTTATAGGATTGTGTCTGTGTGTGGATTGCTGAAGCGCATGTTTAAAAATTTATTGATATGTTAGTTCGTTTTTATTGTCATGGTTATTCAATATGTTACAAAACGAGTTTCACATTTTAGATTCAAATTTGAAATTCCGCTATATTAGATATGTTTCATTATTTCATAGGTTAATTTTTAACCGATTTCCAACAATTCTATTATGATATTCGGTATTCATAAATTAACCTTATGTTTATATATCTATATCTCTTTGATACATTGAGCTGGATTTTGCTCGGTATACAATGGCTTATTTGGTGTTATGATTTATGGCCATAACACTGCCCTTCATTTTCTTAGTATTTGATTAATAGTGGATCACAAAACAAATCTTCCTGGAGTCGTGATGGAGCCCTTGAACTTCTTGACTTCTTTAATGCATCTACGCGGCTTCATGTCGATGAGAGCTCATATATTTGCTAGGTTAGCTTATATTCCTCTTTCATTCGCAATGTAACCTTAAAATTTATCTAACTCGAGAAACTTGCCAACTTGTAATATATCATCGACATATTACTAGAAATACAACCTTGTTCTAATGTATTAACTTTTAAACACAAGGTTCTTCTATCGACTGTTCAAAATCAAAGCTCGCGGATCTAATATTTCATGACCTAGATGCTTGCCTTAATCCATAAATGGACTTAAGTAACTCACAAACTTTGGTATCTTGACCACCTTCCACGAAACCGTCTAGTTGAGCCATGTAAATGCGCTCGTCAAAATTTCCATTAAGAAAAACAATCTTAACATCTATTTGTCATATCTCATAATCGAGAGTTGCAGCCACGAATATAAGTGTGCGGATGTATTTAAGTATCGTGACTGGTAATAAGGTTTCTTCATAATCGATACATTCATTTTGGGTGTAACTCTTACCCATTAGTCGTGTTTTCAACGTCTTAACGTTCCCACCTGGACCTTTTTTATTCTTACAGATCCACTTACACCTTACGGGTTTCACCCCTTCAGGAAGGTCTACAAGTTTCTAGACTGTGTTGATGTACATTGAATGCATCTCAACTTTCATGACGTCAAGTCAAAGATTTGATTCAGAACCATCCACTGCTTGGCTACAAAAGTATCACCATAAGACATGTACATGTCGGGATGTAGAGAAGCCCTCTCACTACGTAGAAGTTCTACTTGACGAGATTCTGAACAGTTTGGTTGCGTTTCATTTTGAGTAAGAACAGTTCTTACAGATCAGGTAGAAGCATCCTCACCCAACTTTTTTTCAAGCACAATTTTTTTACTAGGTTTTATATCTTTCATAAATTCCTGTTAAGGAAGCGGGAATTAGTGATGATAAACATTTTTTCGTCCTGATGACTATAGAATGTGAAACCTTTGGTTTCCTTTGGATATAAAACAAACAGACACAATTATGACCTACCAGGCAACTTGCTAATCTTTTGCCTTAGCACATATGCAAGGCGACCCCAAATTTTAATGTGACTTAAATTTACTTTACGCCCAGTCCATCGTTCATAAGGAAACCATAAACCATTTTAGACGAAACTTGGTTTAGAATATAAGTTATTTTTTTGAGAGCATGTTCCCAAAAGGAATGAGAGAGTCATGAGTAACTCATCATAGACCTAACCATCTCCATTAGAGTCTAGTTCCTTATCTCTGGCACTTTGTTTTGTTGAGGTGTGCCAGGTGTAGTAAGCTGAGAGGCGATTCATTCTTCTTTAAGAAATTCATTGAAGTTCCCAGACATATACTCACCACCTCGATTAGATCGAAGGTTTTTGATCTGGTTGGAAGTTTTATTTTCCACTAAAGCCTAGAAAAACCTTATATATGTTAAAGGTCTCGGTTTCGTGTTTGAGCAAATAAAAAAACAGTGTCATGAGTAATCATCAGTAAAGGTAAAGAAGTATCCGTATCTTCCCCTTAAGGTATACTAAGCAGACCACATACATCATAATGCACTAGCTCCTGCAACTCAGTGGCTCTTCAACCTTTATCACAGAAAGGTCGCTTGGTTATTTTTTTTCTTCTATGCAAGATTCACAAGTAGGCAGTGAGCTTATTGCAGAGGATTGGAGTGGACGACCCCTCACTAGTCTCTTAATCATGTCTAGACTGATATGACCAAGTCTTATGTGTTAAAGATGTGTTGATTTTATTAGATCAGAGGATTTCAAAATTTTGATCTTCTTGGACTCCCTAACTAGAGCGTTATCTATTTCAGTGTCTAATAGTGAATGTAGCATGGGATAAAAATAATACAAAGCATTCTTCATACATGCATTAGTGACAAAAAAAATACAAATTTCATTATCAATAAACCTTAAACAATTGTTTTTCTCAATAATATGAGTAACATATATCAAGTTTTTTCCGAAGGAAAGGACAAAATAAATATTATTCAAATTTAAATTTTTTTGTTCAAAATACAGCGTCATTGATCCCATATACTTTGCCGACACCGAGCTCCCATCACTTCATCTGAAGGAGGAGTCACCTTCTTCTAACCTTTTGCTTATCCTAAATTCAATTAAAGAACAATAAATATGGTTAGTATCATCAGGTAAACATGCTTTGGTAATATGTACAGTACCTTTTTCCTTAGCTTTGAGGTAGGCTGGACAGTTCTTGCGCCAATATTTGGGTTCATTACAGTGGTGGCATTTTTCGTTGGACTTGTCCACCTTGATTGCTCATGGCGTCTTCTTCTTTTTGAACCTTCTGAGGGTTCTTCTTCTCGCCCTTGTAAGGTCTCTTCTTAGATCCTGAGATGGAGGCCTTGTGCTAGGCACGAGTTTCTCTATGTTTTCTCTTTCTCTTAGTGAGACCCTCAACAGTATGAAGCTCTTTCATTAGCTCAGTAATAGTGTAATCTAGCTTATTCATAGAGTAGTTTAGCTTGAAAGTATCGAAAGATTCAGAGAGAGTTTATAAGATCATATCTATTATCATCTCTCCATCAATCTCCAATCTTAGGATTTCCATCTCATTCAAATAACTAATGGTCAACATCATATGGTCTCTTACAAGAGTCCCAATGTTCATACGACGGCTCACAAACTGTTAACCTGCTTGTTATCTCCTTTGACGCCCTTGCCCTCCAAGCATCTCATTGAGATTGTAGAGCATCTCAACGGCTCTCTCAATATCACAATATTGTTGATGGAACACATTGGTCATAGATACTAAAATATAGCATCTCTCAATCTCATCGGAACGGAGCCAAGCCGCTAAGCATCCTTGTCCTCTTGAGTCTAATCATCATTCCTTTGAAGAGGAAACGGGATGGTGAGTACCCACTTCTGCTTGCCGACAATAAGAACAATGTCGAGGTTACGTTTTCAGTCTACGTAATTTTCACCCTCTAGTTTGTTTGAGGTAAAGAGTTTTGAGAGATATTTAGATTTTGCTTAATAAAGTTGAAAGAAGTTTATGATCAGTTTTTTGTGTAGGATTTTAGTTTGTTCAAATTTGTAGGATGAATAGAAAAATTAAAAAAACACTTTACTCTTTTGGATCGGCAAAAAGTCGTCTTTCGTAACTAAACCATCAATCATTAATGCATAGCCAACAGAGAGCTACTTGTCCAAATCCGTGTCTTTTATGACAACGGGCCTCGTCTCATAAGCCCAACACTTTTAGCTGCCACCAGATAAAGGCGACAGTCGTGAGCAGAAGGAATCGTCCCTCTGAAATGCTCAGGCTAACGTGCGCGGTACCGTATCTCGCCGGTAACCGGCTCCGTCCTTCTCAGCCGTCACCCCGCAGACCATTAAGCAACCGTTCAGTTGTGCAGCAGAGCTCCAAAAAAGACGTGTCGCTCCCGGAGGGTCTTCCCAAAGAATTCTACGATGACGTAAATGCCTGAATTTAGTCTCTCCTCTTTCTCATGTCTTTCCTCAATACATGGTCTGTGTTGGGTCAGGAATGGCAAGCGGAGCAGAGGAAGAAGAAGAAAGAGTTCGACAAACTCAGGCGAGAGGAAGAGGAGGCGGAGGAGAGAAAGCTGGATGAGTACCGCGAAGTGGGAACTCGGCTGAAGGGCTACCCCGAGGAAGACGTTCGCAAGGCGCGGAAATTGGTGTCCAGCTTCATTCGCGCTCAAGAAGAAGTGGAACAAGTAATATGCAGTCCCGCTTGCTTGCATTGAAGCTATATTTTACTCTGCATTTTGTTCTGCAGAAAATCGAGGAGGCGGCGGAGAGAGGAGAGGTCAATGAGCTTGTCCTGTTCGTCATATGGAACCGCCTTGACATTGCTCGCCGCGACGTAAGTTTCTCCTGCCCACCTTCGAATAATCAGCATTTCAACATAGCAAGTTATGATATCAGAGTCAGGCCCTGTGAACGCCCATTTCTACAATCTTCACGCTCCAAAAATCCCTATATAAGCACCGATGAAACTAAGAAATCGTTAATAAACACATTGAACTCCTCATTTGAGTCTTGTGTATTTCCGGCAGCTGAAATTCAAAATTAGGGAACAGCTGAGGATACATGGAGTTAATACCAAATAATTTTTGTTTGAATTCGAATAATGGGTTGGACGTATTATAATGAACATTGTTGTAGCTGGTCAAGAATACCTACACCGTTGATTTCTAACAGACTTAAATCTAATGGTGCTAAGTAATCTGATCCTAGGTTAATTCTTGACGTAGATATTTAATCAAACAATGTACATTATAATAGGAGGTTACCATATATCATTTCTTGTTGATCCAAACCAGTTTGTAGATAGAGCTAGAGTGGAATGAGAGGATATGAAGATTCGGTGTGTATTTGCAGGAGGAAAAGGATGCAATTAGAAGTCTTGATCTGCTGTACAGAAGGGTCGAGGTAGGAACGAGTGTTGAGGTCCTCCATGGCTGGGCTTTTGTTTGACGGTGGTGCGTTTTCCTAGACAGAGATCTTGAAGAGAGAAGCCTCTCCGGCAATGAGACTCCTGAACGAGCTTTTGAACATGCACGACGGGTCCGATGACGAAGCGTGGCTGAGAGAGTGCAAGAGAATCATGGTGGCCACGTTCCCCCGAGAAGACCCCTTCAGCGTCCTCGTTCCGCCGGGCTTCGACCTTGACACGGTACTACTCAGCTGCATCGCTAGTCTAACCCAATCGGCTTCTGATTCGTTCGTGTGTGTTGTTGCAGCATCAATCTCGGATTCGGGAACAGCTTGAAGCGGATGATACGCTGTTGAGAGTTGACTTCGTCAGAGAGGTCGACGAGTTGCTACAAGAGGTCAAGGCTGAGATGATCGAAGCGCGGACCGCCGGAGAAGGGCTCGATGTTCAATCTGTGGCCTCTAAGTTGAAGCAACAGGAGAAGCAACGGGCCATAGGCCAGGTCTTAGCCTTACTTGAATTGGCTATTTCTCTCAAATGGTAGACTTTATCCACTTGTGTGAATACAGAAACTTTCACTTCTTAAGAATTAGAAGAATGAATTTTGTGTACTTTCATTCGCACCACCATGGCTCATTGGTTTAAACACACAATTTCGGAAGCTATATTTCGTAAACTAAATGGACACTGAAAAGGCTTGTATTAATTCCACCTAAATATACTTCAAATTAGGGTATCTGCCACTCATTTATCGGGACGATATAATATGTAGCTAATATGTTTAAGGATATCATTCTTAGCTTTACCGATGTGACTTTATTTAACATTCAAGCACTAGTTGTAGGGAAGCTTTTCACTAGTTGTGGAGAGAATCTAATTTTTTTGAGGTAAGGTCACCAAACTAGTTTTACTTTCATTTTTGCAAGGGCGGTATTGTAACCTAAACTGTATATTTCAACTTATTGAAATAGATATTTTGATAACTAAATATTCAAATAGATCGCTAGGCAATTTCAAGTGCAAAATCAATGTAGCTATTACGAAACCGAAGCGTCCGACACTGATTTCTTTTTTGTCATGTTTTCTCATATGAAAACTGGTTGGCCTCTAAACTAGTCGGTCCAACTAATTTCATAGATTCGACTGTTGTTTGCATTTTCTACACTGTAGTTCTTCGAATCCAGTTAGTTTGCTTGCGGAAATTAATGTCTTAAATCCTAATGATTGTCGTCACTATATTTTCAAAGTTGACTTTTATGTTTCATTTGGTTAGATTACTCTGTTGTGAAATTCGTCGAAGTTGAAGACGTCGAGGTTTGAATCACGCATGAATGCGCTTTCCTTATAGTATTTCTTGCACCTCGAAAATGTCTTTAAGGTCTCTGACAAGAATACCGCAGGATACGACAAGCCTAAATTCGGACTGCACCAAGACGCAGTGAAATCCGAACGTAGACAAGAACGTTTTTCTGGAGAAAGTGTTTCAGAGAAGAAGAGAGAATAGGTTCGGAAAAACCCAGTACCGATTTCTGAAGCACAGCGTTGCTTATAATGAAAATCGTTTCTGTTTGCTTCAAATTGTACCTGTTCATTTGAAAACGACAGTTATAATCGCAAACGACACGACCGTTGGCCAAACGACCGTTCACTCTAAACGACACGACTGTTCGTTCAAACGACAACCGAAAATAATCGCCGGACCGAGGAGTTGCGTCCGTAGGCGAGAAGCCCACGGAACCGCGCCGCTTCGCCGGACTCGCCTCGAGCCCGGGTGACCGGCGGACAAAGTACCAAAGTGCGCCTACAAAGCGCCACTAAAGCCTCTACGCCCGAGCCCGCGGCCCGCGCTCGCGCTTGCTCGCGCAAGCGACGCGCGAGAGAGTGACAAATGTCATTCCCTTGTCTCCACTTCATTTAATATTTGTTATTAATTGGTACATTTATTAAGTGCTCAACTTCATTGTATTTGTTCCATGTGGGACTTTTTCCACACACATATCTCTCTCATCCACATACACTATTTTGTTTTTAATGAACAACCAATGGAATTAATCCATTTAAATATTTAATAAAATTCCAACAATCCCCCACTTGTTCAGAAAGACAGAATAGAATCCAGAATAGAAACAAAGAATGTTAGTACAGATAAGTATCTTTCGATTTGAACTTATCCTTAGTAAAAGCAACACAAAATTTCATCGGAGTTTAGGTAGCTACGCTTTGAACCTATTTTCCTAGTGATAAAATCGGTATTACCCTACATACACTCTTTAGAGTTCTTTGCCTACATCACTCGCTTTGCACCGTTAATGGCCATGTGCTCATCCTGTCTCGTGAACTTTTCATGAGAGAAACTCCAACTCTCAATTTGGGACGGCATTATCCCGAAATTCACATAGGTGAAGTTCTTACAGTATCTCTGTTACTTATAGATACTTGTCTACAAGACTGAACTTCATTAAGAGTTAACAATACTCAACCTCCAGTTGTAACAGCCAACAGTATTATATAATGTTGCAAATATCCAAATCAATGACTTGTTCGTACCCATTGAACCTAATGTTAGTCATTTCCTAACGTTAGGTTGGGTTGCCATCATCGTCAGATCACTATTCAAGGAGTTTAAGACCCATGCCTCTCGAGGTCGATTTCACCAAATCTCTTGCAAGAGGTTTAGTGAAAGGATCCGCTTTGTTATAGCTTGATCTTACGTATGTGAGTGAAATGACTCCATCCTTGATCAATTTCCTCACATAGTCATGTCTAAGGCTAATATGTCTAGACTTCCCATTATACACTTCACTGTATGCTCTTGCTAAAGTGGATTGACTATCACAATGTATCGACACAGTAGATATGTCATCTTTAGCCAATGAAACTTCTAAAAGAAGATCCCTCAACCACTCAGCCTCTTGTCCTGCTGAAGCCAGAGCCACGAACTCTGATTCCATGGTCGAGTGAGTAATACACGTTTGTTTCTTGGATTTCCAAGAAATCGCACCCCCGGCTAGTGTAAACACCCAACCTGTCGTAGACTTATTATCTCCGACACTTGATATCCAACTAGCATCGGTATATCCTTCTAATACCGCAGGAAACTTTCCATATTGAAGACCAAGATTCTTGGTTTTCAAAAGAAATCCAAGAATTCTCCCTATAGCCCTCCAATGCTCACCACTGGGATTGCTAGTAAATCTACTCATTTTACTAACTGCAAATGCGATGTCGGGTCGAGTACATTGCATCAAATACATAAGACAACCAACGGCACTTGCATATTCCAATTGAGCAACGGCTCTTCCATTATTCTTTTCAAGTTTGACACTTGGATCAAATGGGGTGTTCGCCTCTTTGAACATTAAATGTTTGAACTTATCAAGCACTTTTTCAACATAGTGTGATTGACTAAGTTCATAACCCCCACTGGTTCTACGCACCTTGATTCCCAATATAGTATCAACTTGTCCAAGATCTTTCATTTTGAAAGTGGAAGATAGAAACCTCTTCGTTTCTAATATTCCTTTCATCTCGTTGCTAATGATCAACATATCATCAACGTAAAGACATAAGAAAATCACAATGTTTCCACGCACTTTTGTGTACAAACACTTATCACAAACGTTAGGGACAAATCCATTCGAAAGTATGACGGTGTCAAACTTTTGATGCCATTGTTTGGGTGCTTGTTTTAATCCATATAAAGATTTAACAAGTTTGCAAACCTTTTGTTCATTACCCGGAAGCACATAACCTTCCGGTTGCTCCATGTAAATCTCCTCGTCGAGATCTCCATTTAAGAATGCCGTTTTGACATCCATTTGATGAACATTCAAGTTATGCAAAGAAGCCAAGGCAAACAATACTCGAATTGTAGTCGTCCTTGCTACTGGTGCATATGTGTCAAAATAATATATTCCTTCACGTGTCTAAAACCTTTGGCTACAAGTCTAGCCTTGTAAGTGTTAAGAGTACCATCACTATGATACTTCTTTCGGAATACCCACTTACACCCAATCGGTCTCGAACCTTTGGGTAATTCGACAATTTCCCAAGTGTGGTTTGACATAATAGAATCCATTTCATCTTGGATAGCATCTTTGCAAAAAGCAGAGTCACGAGAAGCCACAGCTTCATTGTAAGTCTTAGGATCATCTTCCACGAGAAGAATTATTGGAATCTTTCGAGCAAAACTCTCTCGATCTCCCTCAACCAAGAAGAAGGAAATAAGTCGAGAATCTATTTCGTCAGGTCCAAGATTCTTAGTCTTACGGACTCTCTTGCTAATCCGAGGTTCGGGTTGTTCTACAACGACCCTCGAAGAACTCTCCTCTTGAGGCTCTTCGTTTATGGAAACATGAGACTCTTTTTCTTTCGAATTAAGATTCTCAAAAAATTCCACATCTCGTGATTCTACTATGACATTAGATTCTAAATTTAGAAGTCTATATGCCTTGCTATTCGTAGCATAGCCAACAAAAGCACTTCGTATCCCTCGAGGACCCAACTTGGTCCTTTTAGGATCCATGTTTTTGTAGTAGGCTAGACACCCCCACACTTTGAAATACCCAATACTCGGCTTTCGCCCTTTCCATACCTCATATGGCGATATTTGGTTTTTCTTTAAAGGAATTCGGTTTAAAATATGACATGCAGAAAGTAAAGTTTCACCCCACAAATTAAGAGGCAATTCAGAATGTATTAACATAGCATTTATCATCTCTTGAAGTGTCCTATTTTTACGCTCGGCTAAACCATTTTGTTGTGGTGTACGTGGTGCGGAACATTCATGAACAATACCATTTTCTTCACAAAAAACATTAAAATCACTAGGAAAATATTCACCGCCTCTATCACTTCTAAAGACTTTAATTTTAATTCCTAATTGATTTTCAACTTCAGCCTTATACACCTTAAAAGCATTAAACGCTTCATCTTTATGCTTCAATAAATAAACATATGTAAATCTAGAGCAATCATCAATAAAGGTAATAAAGTACCTATTTCCTCCACGAGTTAACATGTCATTAAATTCACATATATCCGAATGTATAAGATCTAGCAACTTAGAATTTCTCTCTACACTATAAAAAGGTTTTTTAATCATTTTAGATTTAACACAAATTTCACATTTATTAAACTTATCAAATTTGCATGAAATTAAACCACATTTAATTAATCTTTTCATAGTGCTAATTCCTATATGTGCTAATCTATTATGCCATAAAGAAGTAGAATCAAGCATATAAGCAGAAGGGGAAATTTCATTAATAACATTGTCAATAATACATAGTTTGACCATTCCTTCACTGGAATAGCCCTTGCCAACAAATACACCATTACGGGTCAAGATAAGCTTGCCCGACTCATACACAGACTTGATCCCTGGTTTGCCTAAGAGATCACCACTAACAAGGTTCCTACTCATTTCCGGGACATGTAAAACATTGGTCAAAGTGACCTTCTTCCCGGAGGTAAAGTTGAGATCCACGCTTCCGATGCCGACGACCTTTGAGCGGTGCTCGTTTCCCATCTGAACTTCTTGTCCTCCATTGACTTCAGAGTAGGTGTGGAAGGCAGCCCTATCGTAGGTAACGTGAACGGTGGCACAAGTATCGTACCACCACCCTTGAACCTTGCCTTTGACCGCCATGAGTTCGCTCACCGTAGCGACTATATCAGCATCGGTCATAGTGACGTCGACCTCTTTTTCAACCTTGCGGTGTCGACAGTCTCGAGCATAGTGACCGGGTTTGCCACACACATAGCAAGCCCCTTTGGCCCCCTTGGACGCGGATTTGTTGCCAGAAACAAACTTGCCGGAGTGCTTGAATTTCTTCGAGTCCTTTTTCACTTCCGAAGAATTTCCTTTCTCCCACTTCCTTTTGCCTTTCGCGCTCACCGCGTTGGCCTTGGAAGTTCCAGCATCCGTCTTCTTCTCTCTCATCCTCGATTCCTCCTCGATTCGAAGATGTTTCTGGATTTGCTCCAAAGAGAAGTCCTCGGTGTTGTGAAGAAGTTTCTTCCGATAACCTTTCCACGAATTGGGCAACTTTGCAATAATTGCGCCAACTTGGAAAGTCTCCGGAATATCGATCTTCACGGCCCTCAATTTGTTGACAACAACTTGCAACTCATGCACTTGTGCAAGTATTGGCTTATCATCAAACATCTTGAAATCAAAATAACTCGAGACAAGGAACTTTTTGGTACCTTCTTCTTCCGCCTTGAATTTGTACTCGAGTGCATTCCAGATCTCCGTCGCCGAGGGATTGTCGGTGTAGAGATCGTAGAGGCGGTCAGAGAGGGTGTTCAGAATGTGGCCACGACACAGCAACTCGTCCTCCTGGCGTTTCTTCCGGTCCGCCTTCAGTTCCTCAGAATCATTCTCCGTCGGCTCAGGTATGGGCTCCAATGTCGGGTCCAGCACATAGAAGATCTTCATGGCAGTGAGGAAGAAGCGCATCTTATCCTGCCAGCGAGTATAGTTGGTTCCGTCGAAGCGGTCCAACTTGACGAAGTCTTGGTTCATCACCTTCAGGCTTGAAACGGTCACCTTGGTCGCCATTGCAACAGATACTATAAGATTGTTGTGAAATTCGTCGAAGTTGAAGACGTCGAGGCTTGAATCACGCATGAATGCGCTTTCCTTATAGTATTTCTTGCACCTCGAAAATGTCTTTAAGGTCTCTGACAAGAATACCGCAGGATACGACAAGCCTAAATTCGGATTGCACCAAGACGCAGTGAAATCCGAACGTAGACAAGAACGTTTTTCTGGAGAAAGTGTTTCAGAGAAGAAGAGAGAATAGGTTCGGAAAAACCCAGTACCAATTTCTGAAGCAAAGCGTTGCTTATAATGAAAATCGTTTCTGTTTGCTTCAAATTGTGCCAAAGTGCGCCTACAAAGCGCCACTAAAGCCTCTACGCCCGAGCCCGCGGCCCGCGCTCGCGCTTGCTCGCGCAAGCGACGCGCGAGAGAGTGACAAATGTCATTCCCTTGTCTCCACTTCATTTAATATTTGTTATTAATTGGTACATTTATTAAGTGCTCAACTTCATTGTATTTGTTCCATGTGAAACTTTTTTCACACACATATCTCTCTCATCCACATACACTATTTTGTCTTTAGTGAACAACAATGGAATTAATCCATTTAAATATTTAATAAAATTCCAACATACTCAAGTACCCTTTATCAACACATGAACATTTACAATCAATAATAGAGTTTTCAGGTTTTTTTGTTTCTTTTGGTGTATCCTTTAGGTTGGAAGTATTGTCGCGCTATTATTTTCGTTGATTGCGCGTTTTTAAAAGAGAATTTCTAGGTTAGAGGCTGGTTGCTTATCACATGGGCTCGATAACCACATTTTCTCACTTGGATTCAAAATCGTTGGTCCGGAGGACTATTCTTCACAAGAGTCGTTTCTTTCTAAGCTCAAGGAGGCTATTGGTGATCGTGATGACTTGATAATCATGTCTTATCTTTGCATTAGCATTCGTAAGAAAGTTTAAAATGTCTTTCCACTAGCCAAACATCCTCGTCCATCTCTTGAATACGGACTGAATACGGACATCCTAGTTATCAGAAGGTAAAGATGGCGAGCGTGTCGAGTCTCTTAGGAGAGCGACTCTTCTTCACCATTCGCTCGAGAGTGCATAGCTCTCATAAGAAAGATGATGATCAAAAGAGAATTCAGGATGTTTTCAGTCGGGAAATTTTTTCCTTCTAACACCAAAATATTGTTGCTGCAAATATCGAATGGCCGCAGCCGTGGTACTTGTGAGAAAACTCAAAATTTACGAGCCGTCATTCCTTTAGATCAAATGTGTTCTTTGGTAGTCGCGGGGATCTGAGAATAAGAAAGAAAAAAACAAAAGCTTAGGGCGCATAAGAAGTACTGTTGGAGTGCGCTTCAACACTGAATATGTAGTTTGCAGTGTGAGGTGAGAGAAGATATTTGTGGTAAAAATTTAAAAGCATGTGCTCAACGGAGAAAATCTAATTTTCATATTTTATAATTTTTCAGTCTAACTAATGAAATTTCTGTATAATTGACACAAGTATGTCTGGCAGACTAAGTTGTGGTCACCTAACACTGCTCTGTTAAACTTCATTTTTCTCTTTCGGAGAAAAATTGGCATCCGCAATTTAAAGCACAAACAATCTTTTCAAAATTCAGTTTCACTGCGCAAAATAAAAGAAGAAAAAAAAACCATGAATTCTTTCAGAAATAACAATTAAATAAACAAAAAATTGGCTCTAACTTATTTTATGTTTAGTATTTGTAAATTTTTTGTAAATATCCAGTCACTTTTGTTTACAAGAATATTGAGTCCAAACTACATCATCATGAAAATAATTTCAAATACGGTTCTAAATAATCTAAATAATTCCGTAAACAATTTGAGATGAGTATTTACATAAAATTTACAAAATGTTGAATATTTTGAAATTAGTAAACGTTTTTATATGGGTATATAGCTAAAAAGCATTTAAATAAATAAGTAGAGCTGACCCAAATCAATCACGCTCAGCGTCATGAAGCTAGCAAAGAATGCCGAGGCCAGAATCACAAAAGCGACTTATATTCCATCATATGTATCTTCCCCTTGGACCCAAAGGATACCCTGCTCGGTTATAAAATGAAAAAAGCTCGTTTAAGAACATGATATCTTAACATAAACAGGTCAAAAACATGCGGGATGGTAAAAAGGACACACCATATGGCATATGCTCTGTGTAAGCAGGAATGCGTCACCCCATCGATCAACTCGAGCAAGGCCTTTGATGAGATGAACAAGAGTTGTGATCTCTGGAGCTCCACTGTGACTGAACATATCTGCAAACAACTCAAATCCTTTTTCCAGTTTCCCCCCATTCGAAAGAACTTCGATCAACAAAGTGTACATGTTCTTGTTCAAACGGGTCGAAGACGAAATCTCCTCATACAGCTCCAAAGCCACTTCTAGTCTCTCGGCCTTTAAATACTTGTCTATCAGAATACTATACATGGATAGCACTGGAACGGACTCGTAGTAGGAGATTTCGTTCAAAATCGCAAGAGAGGCTATAAAATCTCTGCTGTAGCTTTCGATGACCTTTCTGTAGCTTGCCATATGCTTGGGCCAATCCGTCTGTGTCATTTCGTGTAGAAGTTCACGAGCCTCGTCCAAGAGACCCACGGCACAGCAGTGGGTGATTAGAACCCTGTAAGTCACAAAATTCGGGGCACACCCTTTGGAGCACATCTCTCTCAACAGACCGAGGCTTTTCTCTACTTGACCCGCTCTTCCAAACCCGTCCATCATTGCGGTGTAAGTCACAACATTCGGGTCACAATTATTTTCCTTCATCTTCAACATCAGCCGGTGGGCCTCGCCTAGTTTTCCAACTTTGCACAGACCGTCGACCATTTGTGTGTATATGACAACATTGGGCTGGCACGAGTTCTCCTCCATTTTGGACAAGACATTCAGAACAAGGTCCAATCTCTTGCACTTGAAGAGACCGTCTATCAAAGAGCCGTACGTGAACATGGTCGGGGAACAGCCTTTGTCCAACATCTCGGAGAATACCTTTTCAGCTTCGTCTATCTTCCCGGCCTTACAAAAGCCGTCTATAAGAGCGCCATAAACAATGGTATTGGGATTGCAGCCTTTTTCCGTCATGGCAACTAATAACTCGTCGGCCTCTTCAACCCTGTGAGCTTTGCATAAACCATCCACCACAGCCCCGTAAGTAAACACGTCCGGTTGATTCGATTCGCTACCATCAGTTTTGAAATATATATCCGTACTGGGGCTTTCCACGCTCAATCTTTCGTAGATCTGAACAGCCTTTTTGGGCTGTCTGGCTTTGAAATGCCCGTCGATCAAAGCCGTATAGGTGACAATATTCGGAGCACACCCGTCTTTCAACATCATCCCGAAGAGCTTATTGGCATCAGATACCTTCCTATGTTTAAGGTAGGCATGTATAAGAGCTGTGTAAGTCACCACATTCGGAAAACAGCCATTCCGCACCATCTCCTCGAACAGTTTCCGACCCTGCTGGACAAGGCCCGCTTTACAAAAGCTATCAATCAAAATAGTGTATGTATAAACACCGGGAACGACGCCGTTAGCTTTCATTTCTTCGAACAAGAAGAGAGCCTTTTCGAGCTCGGAGGAACTACACATGAACCCAATCACTTTAGAATATGTGCTTGTATTGGGCACAAAACCCTTCATCATCATCTCTCTTATGACACCGTGCGCTCTCTCGAATCTCCCGACTTTGCAAAGACACCGGGCGAATTTAACCACGTTGACGTTGTTCAGCACGATCCCCGACTGAAGCATCTCGCCGTAGGCTTTCTCTGCCAAATCCAACAGATCCGAGCTCGGCGATTCTTCTCTGCCACATACCCCGCCGATCAAGATATTATAGACAACGAAGCCGGGGCGGGAAGGGGAACTCCCCATCTTCCTGAGCAAGTTGTAGGCGAACTTGTAATCCCCGGAGGCGCAAAAGGCGAAGACGAGGGACTCGAACAGCTTGGGATGTGGGTAAAAGCCTTCGGAGAACATCATGTTGAGGACTCTCTTGCAGCGGCCGAGCTTCCTCTTGCGGAGGCAGGCGCCGAGGAGGACCTTGTAGGTGACGGCGTTGGGGAAGCAGGAGAAGGACCTCATGCGGTCCAGAAAGTCCATGGCGTCGTCGAAGAGAGAGGCCTCGCAGAGCCCCGAGAGCATCTTCGTGAAGAGGACCGTGTCGGGAGCGTGGACGAGATCGAGCGCCTCTCGCCACTTGTGAGCCCGGCAGAGGGCGGTGGCGAGGCAGCCCAGCGCGACCTCGTCCAAGCGAAGCCCGGAGGCGGCCATCTCGCGGCGGAGGAGCTCCGCCTCGCCCAGCCTCCCCACCCTCGCGAAGACCTGGACCAGAGCGCTGTACGTGGCCGCGGTGGGTCTCAGCCCCTGGGCCTTGAGGCGGCTCAGCTCCTCCACTGCCTCGCTCCACCGTCCGCTCCGGCACTGCTTCCGGACCATCAGGTTCAGAACCCTCCCCAGAACCTCAGCGTCGTCGCTCTTCATTTCCTCGAGCAATCGTCTGGCTTCATCATCGCCCGGCCGCAGGGACTTCAACAGGGCGTCGTACACGGGGGCGGTGTGGCAGTACCCGATTTGGCGCCCCGCCCATATGAAGAACTTCACGCCCGACTCCGCGTTTCTCAGGAGATCCAGCACCTCTACCACTAGGCTCTCGGTCAGCCTAGTCCTGTATTGCCTGAGAAACTCGTGGGCTTTGTCGCCCTGGGTTCTAATCGCGTTGGAAATGGAAAGGGCGTCGGAAGAGGGGTTAATCAAGGCGTTGTTGGAGATGAGTCTGGTGGCCTGTGCTCTCAGCTTTGAGGCTGCAACAAGTTTCATTTGTGTCAGTCTCCAACTCCCTCCAAACCCCATAAATTACTTGCCATTAACAGCTACGCAGAGATATGTAAGACGACGGGTTTGCAGTAGCCTGCTCAGCGTCAGAGAATGGGTTGCCTTGCGGAACTCTCTGACTCGCCTGAGCACGCGGGTCGGGGCGAAAGATGAAGGCCATGGCGGTAACGAATTGGGCGAGAGAAATAGGTATTCTTATTAAAAATATCTCAAATAAACTTTAAGTCAGAATAAAAATACGATTATAAACAATTTTATTTTTTATTTTTAAGAGATCTAATCATTGTTTTTGCATGTTTTTCTTACAAAAATTTATTAAATTTTGTTCGCATATTAATTATTAACAATATATACGTGTTAATTTTAGTTGATTTTAAGTTTTGAGTTATAAAAAGATAAACATTTTAAATTTTATAACATGTACAATGAAAACTTGGAATTTCATTGTACATATGCTAAATTTTTTGAATTTTATCATATTTACGATGAAATTTCTTATGTTTTGACTAAATTTCTCTTTAGAAACATAGTATAAAATTAAAAGGCCCTTGCATAATTAGTTAATGAATGTTTTTCATCGTACGTATTAGAGCATACGATGGTACCATTAAAAAAAATGACACTTTAAACGTTGCATACGATATCGTACGTATGATGAAATTCAAAGTTTTCATCATACGTACGATTAACTTTAGAGTGTTCATCATTTTTTAAAGTCCAAACTCAAAATCAACTTAAATTTGCGATGAAATTTGCTATGTTTTGACTAAATTTCTCTTTAGAAACATAGTATAAAATTAAAAAGGCCCTTTCATAATTAGTTAATGAATGTTTTTCATCGTACGTACTAGAGCATACGATATGGTACCATTAAAAAAAATGACACTTTAAACGTCGCATACGATATCGTACGTATGATGAAATTCAAAGTTTTCATTGTACGTACGATTAACTTCAAAGTGTTCATCATTTTTTAAAGTCCAAACTCAAAATCAACTTAAATTTAATATATATTTTGCTAATAATCAGAATAATTCAAAAAAATCATACAAAAGCAACCGTCTAATGATCTAGTCTTTAAGTAAATCTCTTAATTTTTTCTAAAAAAAATTAAGTGTCTTACTTATCGGGTATTTTTGTCCAATTTTGATCCAAAAGTTCATTTTTATTTATTTTTTAAATGATGGATCTAAACTAAATATTTAATAATAGTTTGACTCCGTAAAATAAATTTCTCTTTTCTTTTATTACAGACTCTCTCAAAATTTTGCAATTAAAGCTTTAAGTAGAAAAATTTCTTACAATTTACTAATATCAAACCTAAAACGTACATTATATCTTGAATTATACTTGTTTTATTTTTAGGTAAAAATACCATTAATTTAGACGTATCGCTTCTCTATATCTCAATCTTCTTTCTCTTCATTTATTTTTTTCTACGATACTCTTCTCATAGAAATCAATGAATTAGTTTTTCTTACGATTACTTGCAACGGCTTACGACGACTTGTGACAGACAGTGACGTTACTCCGATGATTTTTTGGGCTTCTGCGATAGTTTACGACGGCGGTGCTCTGGTCGACCTCTCCTCTTTCTTCTAGTCGACCTCTCCTCTTTCCTCTGGCTGTACCATCTCCGTCGCTTAACAAACAATGAAGATAAATATTATTTTTTTTTCAAAAAATAAGCTCTTTACCCACTTATATGTTTACTGTTTAAAATACCTGACGTTTTATAAGCATTGTGTAAATATTCACATAAATTTATTTACACGAATTTAGGCTCCAAATTACCCTCAAAATATATTTGAAAATTATTTTCCAGGTTTATATTATTTGACAGGTTTGAAATTCAAATAATTTCAGAGGATAATTGACTCTTTATTCGTTGTAATTTTATATTTGAATATTTTCTATTTTTAATTGGATTAATTATTGTTTTACTAATTTTTGGATTTTTTTGTATTAAAATAAAAAAAAATCTTTGTAATTTGTTTCATTTAATTGTGGTAACTAACCATGGTTATTTCCTTTTTTTGTCATTTAATTCATACAATTTAATGTTTTATTTTGTTATCATTGACCAAATCATAATCTCATATCCACATTTTTTCATAACAGTTTATTATATCTTTATGTCAGAATGTGTTTATCGAATTCATACTTTCAAATTAGCTCAATGTATATCTTAATTATCTGTGTCTTTTATTCATCGTCTTGCTCGGATGGATTTATTCAATATTGAAGGATTTTCATTTTACGAATCTGGTAAGTTTAGTTTTATCTATTAGTTTACCAATACACAATTGTTTTCGGTATTTTGTTTATAGGACGATTAACTCGTTGTAATTATTTTATATTTGAATCTTTTCTATATTTAATTGGATTAATTATTGTTTTACTAATTTTTGGATTTTTTTGTATTAAAATAAAAAAAATCTTTGTAATTTGTTTCATTTAATTGTGGTAACTAGCCATGGTTATTTCCTTTTTTTGTCATTTAATTAATACAATTTAATGTTTTATTTTGTTATCATTGACCAAATCATAATCTCGTATCCAAATTAATTTTCTTCATTTTTTTCATAACAATTTATTATATCTTTATGTCAGAATGTGTTTATTGAATTCATACTTTCAAATTAGGTCAATCTATATCTTAATTATATGTGTCTTTTATTCATCGTCTTGCTCGGATGGATTTATTCAATATTGAAGGATTTTCACTTTCCAAATCTGGTAAGTTTAGTTTTATCTATTAGTTTACCAGTACACAATTGTTTCTGGTATTTTGTTTATAGGACGATTACCTTGTTTGTTATATATACATAAATCATAACTATTCTCGTCGAGTATTCTTCTTATTGGTCGGATGGAATTATTCAACATTGAAGGTTTTTCAAACACAAATTCGGGTGAGTTTTTCAGTTTTTGTAATTTTTTGTTTTATTTTACAACCAGTTAACAAATTGTAATAAACAATTTACGTGTAGTCTGGTTACGAATGAGTTGTTTTAGTAGTTCAGTTAACATTTCGTTTACATGTAATCTTTTACAATCCGTTTTCTCTCTCATAATTTCACTTTCATTTACTTCTTGGATTCACAACGTTATTTAAACATTCATAATTATTTTCCTCATTTTTACGCGTTGACAAATCGGTTCATTTAAGTTAAATTTTTATTTTTTTATTATAATTTGAGGGGGAATCTTATTTTGGATTAAATTGTCCAAATATTTTCGTAACCAGTTTTAAGTGAGTATTTACACAATGTTTACAAAAGTTTGGGTATTTTTAAATTAATAAACGTTTATATGGGTATATACCTAAAAGACTTTTTTTTATCTTTTTTAAGTACCTTAAAGGTTTAGGTTAGTTGTAGGTGCGTTAAAAGTATTGTTTAGGTTGGTTTTGATGTATTAGAAGATTAAAATTTTAAAATCTCCGAGGCTAGGTAAGAACAAATTCCCAATTTTCAAATGAATTTGATAAAAAAAATGATGACTTGTGATGATATTGACAAGTTTTTTGGTGATATATTGTGATGAATTAGGATAAATTGCGATAAGAATCATTGTTTTTTAAAATTTAAATTTTTTGAGAGGTTGAGATAGCTTACGATGACTTAGGATTGTATTGAATTTTTTGAGAAGTTTTGATGCCTTACGAATGCTCTTATTGTAGTTTGCGATGGACTTTTTTTTATAGTTTTTGATAATATATGACGGTTTGCGATTAAATTTTATTTTGATGGTTTTTGATAAGTTACGATGAATTTTTTCATATGTATGAATGATTTTTGATAGCTTGCGATGATATCTGATAGTTTGCGATAGTTTTAAATTTTTACAATTTCCGATTTTTTGCGATAGATTCCAATTGTTTTAACAGTTTTGATGTTGTTTTAGGAGAAATTGGCGTGTATATGCGATAAAATATTCTTGATTCGGATCACGTATGGTAGGTCAAACATTTGTGAGAGTGAATTTTCTCGAGTTTGGGTTGAAAGACCACTTCGTTCGCGTAAATATTTAGTGAAGCTCCCCTCAACTTTGCTTCGGTAATAATCCAGGGACTTGTTGAATGCAAAGCTCATTCAATGGAGAGAAGTGAAATTCAAGTTGGTCTTCGAAACCAAAGAGTAAGGTTCCACCCCTTCGATTATGCACTTGTGACCGGTGTAACGGAGAATTTTCCAAGTACGGTTGAACAAGACCCACATCGCTCAGAACACCTCTTACAAGAACAGTTAAACATTTGAAGCAATTTGACAATAAACTTTATGATAACGGTGTTGACCAATTATTATATATCAGACGATGCTTTGAAGTTAGGATTATGTTTGTTTGTCTATGGATACCTCATAGGAATCGAGCGCAACCGATTTATAGATGACAAGTACATCTGCTTGGTAGACGACTTTCCGTTTTTCTATAGTCGACCGTGGGATCAAATTAGTTGGACAACGACTCTCTCGTCTCTCTTGTCAACTTAGCACGCTACTACAAGAAGTTCCAAAAGAAGCTCACCGACGAGAAGATGACACATAAGGAGAAGAAGTACACTCTTACTATAAATACGCATGCAGTGTAGTATAAGGCGTTCGAAGCCATTCCAGAGTCACTACAAAAATGAAATTTAGAAGCGACGCTTACCTTTAAAAGCAAAAATTCGCTTCTAATTAGAAATGAAATTTTATGTTTTGAAGTGACATTTACCTCCAAAGTTTATTTTCCAAAATTTTACTTTCGGAGACATTAGAATCAATATGAGAAATGACTAGTTTCTTATGATGTACAAACTTAACAAAACAATGTTGTTTAGGTTATGAAGGAGAGTCGCTTATAATGTTGCTTTTAACTTAGGTCACTTAATTATATCGCGATTTCTTTCTCCTTATTTTCCCAAATCCGATTTCTACACCAAAATTCCACTTCTTTATACCTGAAAAACCAACCTCCATCACGATCCACCTCCGCACAAGGTGGCCAACCTCTATTTTCTTGTCTTAATGACTTATTTCTTCTCTTTCATAACATGTTATTTTATGTTCAGGTAGTGCGGCTTCATCTCCAGATCGTCGTGCTGCTCGTCGGAGACCCAAACCACTCTGCCAGTGACCCAAAACTTTGATTTCAGACCGTTGGTCATTGATCATCGGTCACCACCTTGCTACTCGATGGTCGCCACCTCGCTACTCGTCGATTGCCGATCATTTTTTTTTGTCTGGGTCGTTTTGTTTTTTACTCGTCGTCACTGTTCGACTCGCCACCAAATCCTTGTCGCCAGATAAATCTGACCGTCGTCATCCCCCATCGCCAAAGCCGAAACCTTCGCCGACCTATTGTTCTCCTTTACTTCTGGAATCTGATTCTATCTCTCCGGAGTCCGAGTCTGAATTTTCCTCCATCGAATCGACCCCTCCATGTCCTAATTTTGGCAAACTGGTTGTCGCATCAGCTGGTCTTCAGGTCGCCGGTCGAATAAAGGTATATGGTTTTTTATTTGACTAGTTTGATTGATTTATTTTATATTTTATGATTTATGTTTTGATTTTGTAAGGTTGTTTTTATTTGTCTCCGATTCTTGTTGCTCGTCTCGGCATGTCGTTGCTTATCCCGGCCTGATGCAGCTCGTCAATAACCGGTCATCGTAAACAAAGGTATGTTTGTTTGTTATGATTTGTTTTTTTACGATTTTGATTTATGTTTTGATTTGCAAATTGGTGATTTATGTTAGTTTTTTTTATGTTTCGCAACCTTGTCTCATAGTCTATCTCGCAGGCTCGTCCATTCTCGTAACCCCATCTTGCAGTCAGGATTCTATTTTTTTACCGTCGTGACAAACACATAAATATTTAATTCACCTTTAACTGTAAAAGTAGAGATATTAAGAGGCAAAGATCAAATTGTTATATTTACGGGAGACAATTTTCCGCAATGATTGTTGTTTAGGGAGAAAATATATCATTTATGCTTATACTTTTTCCATCAAAACTGAGAGATAGTTTGGTTTAAGTCGAAGCTAATTTACAAATTTCACCTATTTTTCATGTTAATCTTTCACTACTTTTTAAAATACAAAAAATAGAGTTTTTAGTCAATATAAACATAATTTTTTTGGAAATAGTCAACGGTATGTAAATATGTTGTAAATAACCAACGTGATTAATGACAATTGTTTATAGAAAATTATGACCATATTACTCTGTGTTTATAGACATTTATATTCATTTTGCGCATTTCGAGTTTTTTAGTTATATTAGTTCAAACATTGTAGGAAACATAATTACTTGGCTATTTACAAAACATTGGCTATTATCAAGATATAACATGTTTATATGACTAGTAGCACATTTTAAAATAGATTTAGTTGATTCCTAAATTTTGATTTTAAATCCTATATTTTCTTAGTAAGAAACTTAATTCCAAGCAACTTCATTCCATTTTAAGCTTTTAGCTTATCAAATTCTAAAGAAAAATACAAGAGGAAATGGCGGCGAAACTACCTAAAATTTCAAATTGTATACACTTAACTACCTAAAGTTTTTTTTAAACGGTCAAAATACCTAAACTCAAGTCTGTTAGCACCATCACTACAATTGTTTACGTGGCACCGTTAACATAAAAATTGCCTAATCAGCTGCCACGTTTTCCAGGTTGTCAAATACATTTGGGGCCACGCGAGTTCGAGAAATTAGGTTTCAAGAATCCCCAAATTTTGGTCGTCGTCGATGGTGTTCGTGACCTAAATCTCATAAAATCATTTCGAGGTTGACAAAGCTCGCGAGTTTGACCTCAGGTAAATAAAGTTGTTTCGATTCCGAATATAAAGTCTTTTTGATCTCTGTTTCGTTGTAACCCTAAAAATGGAAACATTTTCGCCGTTGTCATAGTATTGCAAAAATGTCATCGTCACATTCATCGGATGAACACCGTAGGTTTGTGAAAGATTTTTGTTATTGTGGCGAACCTCTCGTCGAGAAGTCATCTTGGACGAATATCAATCCCGAGAGGAGGTTCAAATGCTGCAAAAAATCAGAAATAAAGATTTGATAAATATGAGGTAAATATGAACAGGTTAGCTGAACTAGTTTTTGGTTGTGTTTTTAGGCTCATGGAGGTTGCAGGGTTTTTCGTGGACTGATCCTGAGATATGTGCAAGGTCTATAGTAATTATTCATGGATTGATTAGAAGAATCAACATGTTGGAGGAGATGAACAACACCGTAGGGAAAAGGTGCAAGTACAGAGAATTTATTGTTCCTTTCATGTTTGGCATTGTAACAACTTGTATGTTTCAAGTATTTATTATGATGATGTTTTGACATTGTAGTTGTTAGGTAGTGAATTCTGTTTTGTAAGGATGCAGACCATGTTATGTAACGTTCTGAATTATGTTTTGTAAGGTTACGAATGACAGGAATGAAAAGTTGAATGTTGTGGTTCCTAATTACGTTTAAATGTAAGGTTCTGAAATTGGTGTTTGAGTTTGTAATTTTATTGTTTTGTGACCTCTTGTTTGGTCTGAATTTTGGTTTGGTGTTTGAGTTGAACAATTTTGGTTTGCTTTGGTTAATTTTGGTTGTTGTGGTAAACCAGGCAAAACCAAAAACAGATCAAAACCAAAACCAAAAAATGACCAGAACCAAAAATAGACCAAAACCAAAACCAAAAAATGACCAAAACAAAAAAAAGACCAAAACTAAGAACGACCAAAGCCAAAACAGACCAAAACCAAAATAAAAAACAGACCAAAACCTAAAATCAAACTAAAACTAAAACACACTAAAACCAAAACATTTGCAGGGTTTCTAAACAGACCATATTCAAAACAAATTTTGCAGACCATATTCAAAACAGAACATATTCAAAACAGACCATATTCAAGACCATATTCTCGACAATATCTACAGACCATATTCTCGAAAATTACATAACATAATCAAAACAAAATTATAGACCATATTCTCGAAAAGTACAGAACATATTCAAAACAAAATTACAGACCATGAGGTACATAAACATAGATCTTCCCGTTTCAGTTAAAACAGTCTTTTGTTTTTGTTTCCTAACTCTTCTTTTGACTGTCTCAGGGGTGGGGTTTGTCGATAAAGGTTTTCCTGTTTTCTTCTTTGTCACAGTCTGAAAATGAGAAATGTCAAAAATAGGATTAGGAACCTGTTTAAACAGGTTACATGTTAACCAATTACGAACCTCTTTAATTGAAGTAGGATTAGGACAAGTAGATCTCTTGTGGCCTGGTTGGTTGCAATTAACGCATCGATTAAGTTGTCCTTTTCTTTAATGTTTTGAATCTCCATAACCTGCAGGTGGTGCTGGCTCGTCATTGCTTTTGTTTCTCTTCTTCTTTGGCCTTATCGGTAAGGTTTGCTCAGTCTGTGGAAGTATAGGATGAAGTGCAGCTTGAGGCCACTTATCCGGTGTTGTCATAAGTTCTACAATACAACTGTATGATGCAATGTGGGCTTCTTTTTTGTACCAAGCATCAACAAAGTCCAACACCTCTAAACCCGAGACTTAATGCAAGATAGTGCATGGCCACACGGTATTCCACTTAATTGAAAACTCCTACAAGTGCACACCTTTGCCTTCAAGTCAACAACAAATTGTTCGACTCCTAGAAATGTAACTTGAAATTTTCCATTCCCGGCTAATGTTGATTGACAAAACTTTGAAACCTTTTTTTGTTTCTCAACAAGGTCTAAAATTCTTTTACCAACCGGATGTTTCCAGTTTGCAACCTCCACCCGCTTCTTAGAAAATCTACACATTATCCAAAATCTAACTTTTTCAAGCAAAGTTACTATAGCCTTATCTATTGCTGGCAAAATTGCAGAATTGAAGCTTTCACATAGATTGTTAAGTTACATGTCGCACTTGACATTTTTTATGAAGTGAGACTTTGACCATTCTTTTGCATCTTTTTTCTGTAACCACTCATAGGCTTTGACATCTTCTGCTTTCATTTCATTCATTCTTTTTCGGAATTCTGTAACTGTAGTTGCTCTCGCACAATTCCATAGCATCTGTTTCAACAAAAATATTCTTTCTTAAAATTGGCATGAAGATGCCTCACGCAAAACTTTATTTCAGCACCTAGAAATGTATCTCCTAACGCCTTCTCAAGTCCCTTTTGTCTGTCACTCATCATAGTGAATACTCTCGGGTTGTCAATTTCTACATCCTCACGTAAGAGCTGTAGAGACCATGTCCAACTTGATGTGTTTTCCTTCTCAACCATAGCCCATGCCACTGGAAACTGTGAGTTGTTAGCATCCAATCCAATTGCAGCTAGTAACATGCTTTTACAATAACCTTTCAAAAAACATCCATCAAAACCTAATAATGCCCTCCAACCCAAGTTGAATCCTTGTTTACAAGCATTCGAACAAATGTAGACTCTTTCAAAAAATTATGTGGCCATTAACTAGATTTGTTTTCAACAACGCAGTGGTACCTAAATATGAACAGAAAACATAAACAATGTCATAAATTTATACACTGATACCTAGCAGAAAATTAACAATGTCATAAATTTATAGAAACTGATGAATAAAGAACATAAAATTACCTTTACTTGTAGACGTCAACTGTCTACAATAATCTTCAAGAATCGCATATTGATCTCTCACCGAACCTTCCAACTTATCTCTAGCTATCGTCTTTGCTCTAAAAAAAATTTGTCTTCGAAATATCACTAAATTTAGTACTAGCCACGATTTCTTTGAAACTTTAATAATTCATGTTCGGATTAAGTCTAAAACTTTCGAAGAAGTGCGTAGCTAACCAGGGAGCAGGCACAAGCCTATTGTCAAACACAATCCCACAATCGGTGATTAACGTGTTTATCCTCACAGTTTTTGTATCGGAATTGTTAGCTTTAGCATACAATAACCAAGTGCAACCTTTGCCTTTACATTTGGCTTTGATTCTTAACCTTTCATTGAGTACATACTCGAAATCTCTATTTTCTTTAATGAACTCTTCAATCAACCGATGTCTAACATGATCCATTGAAGGAAATTCCATACCTATCTTGAACATGAAATTATCTTGATTGGAATGTGGGTTATATTGTTGTCTTGAGTTCTTCGTCGTCTGCTCTTCATTGTCACTACATAGACTGTCCAAGTCGCTCTCTTCATGGACACCATCAGATTCGTCATCCACTGGTTCATCATTGTTACAAACTTCAGTGACGACAAACCACTAGCTTATGTCTTCAACATTCGTCTCAGCGTCCATCTGTTCTTCATCGTCCTCGAACTCTTCCTTCACAAAACCGATTTCGTCGTCATCCATGAACTCTTCCGGCTATGTTTTTGCGACTATTCTCCAACACCAAACATACTAACTTGCGAAAGGTATTTGATTCTGTAACAAATTTTTTTTTCTCTCGAGACCTTTCAGTGAGCAGTCACCATGGTTCTATGATTCGTGTTCTTACTGTAACTTCTATATTCGGAAACAAACCAAATTCCTCTTTTTATTTTGAGGCAACAACGACTCTGATGAATGGTAGTCGACGTGGCACAGGGAACACATTTTTAACCTAATAACACAGTCCCACGTGGCAGCGAGTTGGCAAAACAAAATTTAACGGAGCCACCTCAGCATTTGTAGTGATGGTGTTAACAGACTTGAGTTAAGGTATTTTGGCCGTTTAAGAAAAATAATAAGTAGTTAAGTGTATACAATTTGAAATTTTAGGTAGTTTCGCCGCCATTTCCTCAAAATACAAAGTAAAGTCATTGTTTCTAGCCATTCAAAGCCGAAGAATTAGGAAATTATGATTCTTTGCGCTATTGCGTTTCTTCATGGAAATTCTAGGACATGTGTTGGTTGATTGATTATTTGAGTGGATGGACTGAAATAAATTCTTAATTAACCCGTTATCTTGTTTCGTTCAAGTTTTGGACTGGAATCATCATTCTCCATGCATTTCACATGAGTCAACTCATCAACGGACTATAGTATATGCTTTCTTTATTTCTATTTATGTTGGCTAGGAATATGTAACTACGTACGTTACACACCTTGTCTTATTTTCTACTATGGTTAGTTCGGCATTGAATTGCTGGTACTAGAAACAAGATAGGTAGCTGGTAGATCTCAAAACAAAAAAACAAGGATAAAGACATATGTAGCAAACTATATATGTATCATAATTCATATATACACACATATATTTATATATACATATTATTCACTGGGAACTTCAGTTTCCTTATACTTTCATTTATTTTTCTTCCCCAATAGTATTAATCTTTTGACATTTATGTCCAAGTATTATGTTCACCCAAATAATACGATTATTAATTGGGTCTTTTAGCTATATATACCCATAAAAACGTTTAATAATTTCAAAATATCAAACGTTTTGTAAACTTTGTGTAAATATCCACATCAAATTATTTACAGAATTACTTGAAGTGTTTTGGCTCAAATTTGAAAATGTTTACAAAGCTATAAAATGATGATAGTTTGTAACCACTATCCGTGTAAGCAAACTGAGTGAGTATTTACAAAAAAATTACAAAACGTTTGATATATTGAAAACATTACACATAAAAATAATTAAAAAGCCAATTATTTGGTGCTAATTCATACAAATTTATAAAAGAACTTACATGGGATATTACTAACTCCTAGATTTTAACATCGGGTTAAATAAAGAAGTGTCAGGGAAAGTTACAACGATTTATGTGTATTTTCTTTCAACGTGAAAATATATAAACTACAAAACATGTATTAAATGATATACAAATGAAGAGGATATGTATAGTAGATATAATGAAACATTTTTTAAATGTATATACAAATGATAAAGATATGAATAGTAGATATAATGAGTTTGGAAGTCGTCCTTCGTGATGAGTGCCTTGCATTTATTATTACTTGTACCTTTCTAATTAATCATCGATGGCCCATACTCTTGGATGAACCGGACATAATTTCCTTTAATTCGTATGAAATATATATAATTAAATGAAAGCTCCATCCTTTGTTTTTTTTTTAGGGGAAGGAGGAAAATATATTAATCAAACTGAAGCTTCAAGCACTAGTTTGTTGATTGTACTATATTTTTCCATCATTTCCTTCAAGCACTATTTTGTTGATTGTACTACTGTATTTTTCATCTTACCAATAAAAAGTACTATCGTCCAGCAAATTTTTAACTTCTACGTTTAGATAAACAGACCACAAAAGTCAAAATGAAAATAAAAACACTTGAAATTCACTGAATCAAAGTAATATCAGCTAAAGGTAAGAAGTAAAAAAATGGAGCAATGCTTACGTTTTAATTTACCATTTGAGGGTGAGTGTGAAGGCCTGAATGCTTGAAGTTGATCGCGAGTTGAGCAAGAATAAGATAAACGACTTAAATCACCTCTCAGATATCTTTGTAAGCACATCAATTGAGTTTTGAGTAGTGAATCATCATGTGACTTGAACATAACAAACACATGTTTTGTTTCATCTCTTGATTTTGAGTGGTTATAACCACTTCAATTTGTTGTGATCATCTGAAAAAGCAACGTTTTTTTCTTAAGGAAAAGAGAGCCTCATTAAAACCTCTCACCACCGACTGGTGCGGTGAAAGGAAAAAGAGTGCCCTCATGCATCGATTGATTCATCAAAATATAAACAGTCCCGCACAGGAGGCGGTATATCCTCATAAGAACAAATATCAAAAGAGTTCGACTCTAAAACCCATTTAGCCAAAGAGTTAGCCACAAAATTACAACATCTTGGAATCGAATTGAAATTACAATTCACAAAGTCATCATTAACTCCTCTAACCGAATCGAAAACAACCGTAACACGCAATTCGAGTTGTCGTCATCTGCTTCCGGAAGAAATCGAAGAACCTCTGATTCTCCAGGTACTGCATATCGCTTTCGAAAACTACTCTCTGGTAGGAGTAGATCTTACTTAGCCTTACTGCCAGGTCAACACCGGCCAATTTCGCCTCGAGGGCGGCTCCTGCTTTTACTGTACTTCTCCACATCCAAAGAAGGTTACCCGCTGAGTTTCGTGCGACTATGACCACCGCTGCCTTTCCGTCTATGAAAGCGGCGTTTGAATTTAGCTTGATTGCATCCGACTCCAGTTTTTGCCAGCGCATCGATTTGATCTCCAAAATCCTGAAGTCACCAATTCCTTCGACATGAGAATCTGAACCGATGCTAGACTCTATCTCCCTGGCCCGAGCTAGTGAATTGGCTATCATTTTCTCCAAAGTTGTATTCTCACCCCTGAAAATAATTTTGTTTCTGTGGAACCAAATCGGGTATATAATAGCAATAACTAAAAAGATAAAATTGTTGGCATTTAACTTCGACACAACTTCATCGTGGTGTTCAAGGATATCACTGAGAATATCGAGCCCCGATTTCCATCCTCTGGTGTTCCATTTGACCCCCAAACCGACACAGAATCAGAGACTTCTCGCCACATCACAATCGAAAAAAATGAGCAATTGTCTCCACCTAATTCCCGCAAACCCTGCAGCTGGTCTCGAAGGATGGAATGCAGCTCGAGAGGCGACCTGATGTCGAAAAACACAGGCAACCGAGTCTCCAAAGCGTCATAGTGAATCTGAGATTCAGATTAAATCCCCAAATGCACCTCCATTATTCATCACTTGAACTGAAGGAAGATCTTTGAATATGCAACGTGATATCGATACTTCTCTAAAGTAGTGACTGAATATGAACCCCATAAACCAGCATATAAACTTTCAATATGTGCTTTAGCACGAAAGTTCGACTTGGTGTAAGCAATTTTTTTAAAATATATTTTTCAAGTTTACAGGAATTACATAAATTCAATCGATATGTATTGTTATCGTTAACACCATATTGTTTGAGAACTAAGTATACAAATTTTTTACACAAGGATGTCTTAATCTTTTGTGCCACATATCACATTCAAACTAAGCAGTGTTATTGGTAACAAGACAACTAGAATTATTTATGATGATCTTTTAACTGTTATTGCTGACCGGAAAGAATGGTGGAGAATATGTCTTGAGCCTGCACACGTCAATCTTGTAAAGATCATCATTAAGCTCCTATGTTAGAAGGATCTCCCTCGTGGTTGTGTCCTTAATGCAAGGACCATTCAAATCAAACTCAAATGTAACATTATTGTCTCAAGTGATTTTTTGATATACTAATTAATTTTTTTTGTGATTTTGGCACATGAGGTATATCTTTCAACAAGATGTTTCTAGTACGTGACTTCATTTTTGTGTTGCTTATATGTGAGATAAGGATACCAGTTTTTCTTTGCCCGGTGTAGTTTTCTGACATGGCCGGATTTGAGAGACTTGATGTGAACCGAAAATTAAGGTTGTTGTTGATGATTGATTACATTTGACTGATTTGAGGAGGATCCAACTTGAGTTTAGAATTTTTGGTCAAATATGAACCAACATGCAAAGGCAAGATGGCCAACTCTTGTGCATATTTGACATACATGTCAATTTTTACGGCCTCCAAGACCTCTTCTTTCGCGACCTTCATGTCTTTAGAACTGTCTTTGTTTTCCACGACCTCTTTATCTATTTTCAACAAAATTCACAAAAGTGTGAGACATATCAAGCCCGAGAGATTGGTTGTATTGGTCAAGGCGTGTCTCATGGGGCTGATGAGAAATTGAGCTTTAGAGAGAGGTACAACATCAGGTGTTTTGTGAGGATTGCCACAACTAAGTTGAACTTAGTATCAAGACTGTTGAGAACATAAAGTAGAAGTTCTTCATCGCTCACCGTTGACCAATGAAAGTGATAGTATCGGTTATACTCTGACTTAGTGTATTCGCTGATGTACAACAAGACTTTTTTTATTGTTTGCCGTTGAAGATGAAGCTGCAACAACCTTGCTCTAGAACTTTTGAGAAATAGCTAAAGCATAGGATACCAAGTTTGAGATGAATTTTAATCTAGACACATAGTCAAGCATGGATTTAGAGATTACGGACATAAGTCAAGACTAAGGACATAGGTCAAGACATGATGGTTTGATCTTTGCAGATTCAGATTGAAAAATCAGGATTGAACTTGGTTATAAGAACAATGACGCTTTCTCCAATCGTCGCCGATTTTGTCGTCTTCTAACTTTCTTTAAGTTGAAGGTATCGTGGTAGTGCCGATCTGATTCCATAAAAAGAAACCTTCAAAATCGTGCGCTCGAATTAGTACAAGTATTTGCGGTTCCCAAAATTAAAAATTATCTTGATCGAGTTTGAGCATCGTCAGAACAAGTTGATTTGCAATCAAAAGCTACTTTTCAAGATATGTCATTGGCGTTAATTACCAAGAAAAGAATAAAAGAAGAGAAGGATAATTTATGTGCTGATCAAAATTGATCTAATCGATTTCATTGATGAAAAGCAATTTCAAAGTGATAGCTCATAACTTAAATTTCTACTGAAAGTTAATACTGTGATACTTGTAGATAGTGAGTAACTAACTCAAGCTGAGCTTTATAATCTTAGTTGGAGTGTTGGACAACTCGCTTACAATTTTGTGTTTATGAAAGAGAAGGTTATCATTCCTTGGGCAATTTCAATCACATATAGTAGCGAAATATAAAATGAAAAGGGTAAAAATAGTAATTTAAAGGAGAGAGAATGGCTTGCAGAGTTGGCAATGTTGTGGAGGTGGTGTGATTGGAAGGGGAGCAGTTAAGTAGCTCGAATCTCAGCTCACCTACTAATTCTATTATTATTTTTAAAAATGATTTCGAGTCAGGTACCCAAAAAATAAAAAGTAAAACAAATACAAAACAATCAAAACTCTCTCTCTTTTTCGGCGAAGAAGAAGAAGAAGAGAAAGAAAATGCCTCTGGTGCGATTGGAGATTCGGAACGAGTTCGGGTTGGGAGTGTCGGAGCGTCATTTCGCGGCGGCGGCGAAGCCCAACCACGGCGCTGGAAGAGAAGACTCCAAGGTCGTACTCGATGGACTCGCCGTCTCCGGCCTCGTCGGCATTCTCCGCCAGCTAGGCGATCTCGCCGAGTAAGCTGTTTTCTAATCCTTGTGCTTCTTTCGATTGCTTGTTTCGGTTTTTGATCTCCAACCATCGAAATGGCTCGCAGGTTCGCGGCGGAGGTTTTCCACGGCCTGCAAGAGCAGGTCAGTAACACGTCATCACGGAGCCACAACCTGGTGCTTCGCGTGCAACGCATTGAAGCTGCTCTTCCGCCTCTCGAGAAGGCCGTTCTCGCTCAGACCAGCCATATCCATTTTGCCTACACTCCTGGTACCTTTGAGTTGAAACTCTATCAAAACTACACTCCTGGAGCTTGAATTCCTAACTTTTAACCTAAAGTGTGCTGAGTTGTATTTCTGTAGTGCTAACTTTTGAGAAATTGAATTGATGATCGCTTGATTTTTTATCTGCTGCAGCAAAATCATTGTTTGATGCTGTAATGTGGTCTGGCCAAGTTCCAAAATTTATAAATTGTTTTGTTTTTGTTTTTGTTTTTTTTTCTTTTTCTCGTTTTTATTTCTCACTTATTGTGTTTATTTGAGAGCATGCTCAAATTATTATGTATTTATTTCGTTGGATTGTTCAAGTCATTAATAAACGATCCCTTACAGGTTCTGAGTGGCATCCCCGTATTCGATGTAAAAAAAATCTATTCATCCGCAATGACTTCCCTCATTTTATTATGGATTCGTACGAGGAATGCCGCGGTCCTCCACGCTTGCACTTGCTTGACAAGTACTTTTCAGCATCTCATTTACTCAATTATGTGCGCCTTTTTCAGGACAAGAAGTTAATTTAGATCCTCACATATCTGTGTGTCATGCTTTGTCTTTCAGGTTTGATACCGGTGGGCCGGGATCTTGTTTAAAGCGGTATTCAGACCCGACCTTCTTTAAGAAAGTGTCAGCCACGTCCGATGAGGCAAGCATGGAGGAAGCACAAAAAGACCGGAAGGCTCGTAGAACCAAGGTATGAACTCTTACATCGTATATGAACTTGAATAATAATTTTGTACTGTTCCAGTACAAAAATCATGCCTTTTCTGATCCAACCGAGAACCGACAACCAAAAGAATAGTTGGTCTCTTTGCCATCATTTGCGCCTTGCCTGATAAAAAAGCTGGCATGAATATCATAATATTGAGCAGTTACTCGCGGTCAGAAACACTACGGGACTGACTCCTAATATGTACATAATGGATACTAAGATATAGAAATGCTAGAAACAGATGACCATTCTCTATCTCTGTCATGACTCATTCTCACCAGGCCATTGCCCGTCTGGCATTTTTCTGTATCCAGTAGCTATTGCTGTCTATTGCAGCACCTGCAGCACTTTAGGGTTCAGAGATGAACCCTCAAATAATTCCAGCTCAGATTTTGACCCTTTATTTTACAAATCAACCCATTTTTTATATGTATTTTTCTATGTGATGGTTTCTGGATCGATGATAGAGCTTAAGGTAAGCAAAGAACAAACTAAGACAGGTAGTACTAGTTTAGTCTAGTGGAAATTCCGCACTATCTCCAAAGCGGAAATCTTGTTCATTCCCCACCGGCAGCAAATGCCTTCAAAACAACACATTAAAGCAGATTAGAGGGTTATGTGGGTACTATATATGTGTGACTTATCCGAGTAACTGATGTGGTTGTCCCAGGGAGATTTTGTTAGGGTTTGCTGAACAAGTGAAACATATATTCTACTGCAATATATTAGAGATGAAATCGCTACGTTGTTCATTGTAGACATATTTGTTGCACTTATAGATTGATTTGGATCTCACTTTACCTGACTGCCAATTAAATATGGTTTCCCCTTGGTATCTACCCGTGGTCAGTTTTGTGTTACTCCAATTGTCAAAAATGTTGTATAGAAGCCAAAAGTGCTAACCTGGCCTAGTGCGCTGGCTTTTACTGTCGTCACAAAAGTCTAAGCGAATTTCTCTAGTTATTGATTTATGTTTTTGCGAGAATGACCAATCACATTTCTGTATTGGAGTTAGAGCTGAAACTGGATCTGTTGAATTCGGTTTTGGCCAATGATCATCCGAATCCGAATTTTCAGTTTTAAAATTTGTGGTCCAATGACCGGTCCAGCTTAGTCCAAAACCGAAATTGGGTTATACTCTACTGCGGTGACAATTCTGTAGGGGAGGTCCTGCGGAAAAGTAGCTCCATGATTCAGTTTCTTGAATCCAATACCCAGTTTTAATACCGCTTTTCAAAATTCTTTTATCTGATTCTTTAAAATCCAGATCCAATCTAAAATCGGTTTGAAACGTTTATCAAGTTCTTAATTTCCATAATCACTTTGAAACTAGTTTTAAATCCATATCCGGTTCTCTAACAATTACACAGATTAAAATCTGAGTAAAAATGAGTCTTATAGTCTTAGCGCGGTGTATATATCTTATTTAAAACTCATTGGTTTTACCAAAATTAAGAACTGATGTCTGGTTAAGGTTTTTAACTGGATCGATTATGCAAATCAGAATACAGGTTATATGACGCGGCACCAATTTTTGGTTTTGGATCGGTTCGAATATCAGTTTTATCCGATTTTAATTAAGTTTAGGAATTTATATGTTACACACTTCCCAGAATCTGAACACAGCACGACCATCTTATTACTTGAACGAAGCTTTTACTATTTGATGCGATATGTACTCTAGCTTGAAAAATTGCTGTTTACAAAGCTGCTGTAGTTTGAAAAATTTCTCATTTAAGCATCTAATTACAGAAAAAGAGGTCATCAAAGCAGTCTGCTGATGTGGCGCGTAGTGCATCAATGCCCAGCACCCGCAAGTATAGGTAACTTGTATTTGCATATTACTTATATGATGCTGTACCAGACTAGTTAGAGTAGAGCTCTCATACTTGTACTGATCAATGGATTGAACTTAACACGGCATAGATTCATCAACTACGTTTCAGTTTGCTCTTAATGTTCTTTTGCTTTATGGAATCTGGAAAGCCATTCTCAAATTTTTTTAATTACTTTACACGTTCGTCTAACACTCATGGTTTGGCTAATTATTTTCATTTGCTTGTTTGCGCATACTTGATTTTGACGTTAATGGCCTATGACATGCAGCGCTATTCCTCATAGTGGCGACGCACGACGGAGCTCTTCTTCTCAAACTGCTTCCACAGTTGATCCTGGACTAAAGTACGATCTTGGGGACAGCCTTAATTCGTTTGATTCAAGAGCTGACTTGGGTTATATTGAATGTATGTTCCGTCCAAGTTGTTCCAAGCAAGCTGAAGAGCAGGAAATCAAAGATTATTCCTCCTCTAATATGGTCCAGCACAGTGATGGTAGTGCTTCTGTATCTCGTGAAGAGCACGCCGGGTTAGCTGATGACAGCCTTCGGCGGAGTTTTCTCCACGAGCAAATGACCTCAACATCATCTTGTGTCACATGGGATGAAAAAGCAGAGATAATGGAACCAGAGACTAAAGAGAATGGTGTGGATGAAATTCTTTATCGTCCTCGGGATGAAACTGAAAAGGCATATGATTGTGTTCCATGTGGAGCTGGGATCAGTCCAGTTGTTCAGCAGATGGAAACACTTGGTGATCACGAGAGCATACAGGAATCATCAGTCTCCAGTCAGGACGGGATTGACGAAATTGACAGCGAGCCGGACAATTACTTGGATGCCCTCAACACTATTGAATCTGAGTCTGAAAATGATGTTGAATCTCGAATAAAACGAGGATTGGAGCGGTTTTCCTCTGATTCTAATATTAGAGGAGCTGATGAAATGGATGAGCTCTCTGTTACTTGCTCTGGTCGTCATGCTCCAAAACCTGAATCTGACTCCAAGTCCTTAGTTTCCTCTAACCAAGAATTGCGTACCGAGCAGCCCGACTTGATTTTATCTGATAGTTGTGGTCATGAACAGATGATTGTGCCCAGCATTTCCACAGAATCAGAAGTACCTTCATACATTCCAAACTCGTATTCGTCAAGTCATGCCCTTGACGAAGTGCATCACATGGCTAAGGAGTATTCTCAAGAAATAGCAACTGTAACCGGAACTACTGATTTCCCTGAAGGTCCAGCATCAGAGCCTCTTACATCCGGAACTTCATTCTCGCCCAGAAGGACGGCTGATATACAAGACCGATCAGGAGATGTAGATAGTAGTGCTTCGAGCAACATTAGTGAGTCTCGGGAATCTACAACCGCTGTATCAACCAATAGTTCAGTAAAGATCTGGACTAATGGCGGCTTATTAGGACTTATGCCATCAAAACCCCCTGACTTTAGTATGGCAAGTCCTGTTAACAGTTGCAAACCTAATTTAGTAAGTCCGTTAGATTCCGTACCTGGAAACTCGAGTAATTTGTATACGCAAAACGGGTTTACTAATTCCAGGGGAAATGAGCTGAAGGAAACAATAACTGGGAAATCGCTTGGGGTTGGTCTAAATGTCAAACCTGGAGTCGAAGCCAATCAAGAAAATGGGGATAATTCATCTCTAGTTTTTGGACTCAGCCGCAGATTACTCTCAAATAGTTTTGGTAAAAAATTATCCGATTCAGACGATAGACAGTTTGAACCTGCCACTGTAGATGACAATGTATTGGGTCAGAAAATTGATCATCCAAATCCAATAGTCCCTGAAAAAGTCTTCAAAGAGCAGTTTGGATGCAGATATACTGTATCACCCACTGCTTCTCCACCGCTGGAACACATGAAAATTTCTTTTCACCCAGTAGACGGATTCGAAGCTTCCAAACTAGTTCTCAAGTTTTCCGATGGAACACAAAGCCATGAGAAAACAAGAGACACGTTTCCCTCTTTCCAATTGATCCCTGAAGCTAGTAATCCTCGGCATGAGTGTAACTCGGACTCCGACGACGACACATTTTGCAGATCATCGCCGTTCATGTCTGATGATTGTGTAAGCCACCACTCAGATTCAAATTCAGAACAATGGGAATATGGTGATGACCCCGCCGGTGGTCTGGACAACAGTGTTTACGACGTTCTATGCGGTGTATCTTCGATGGAGCTTGTTCCGAGCTCTCTTGAACTGGATGGGATGCCCAGTAAAGATGTCTGTTTCGATGGCGAGTTGAAGAGCGGAAACTCTGGGATGTGCGTGGACTCATCAATATGCAGTCCAATTCTTGAGCTTCCAAGTTTTAATGCTGTGAAACCTGCACTGCAGCAAGAAACTGACAAGTACTCTCAACCGCATATTACAGAGGAATCATCCCCAATGCCACCTCCTCTTCCTCCCATGCAATGGCGAGCTTCAAAACCAGAAGTCGATCTGGCGGACGAACCGGATTCGGATTCAGAAGCTTTCGGACAAGTAACGTATGTTAAATTACCGAACTCTTCTATTTCCCAGTCACCTGATCTGGGTCCAGAAGACCTACAACACACCAGCAAAGAGCCCATATTCAAATTAAAGAGCAAGGTATGATCATTCGATAAGCGAGTAGTAGACTATATTCTGCTTTAGATTTTCTAGATGAAGAGAATAAAATATTTTTCTCCATCGAATATGCAGCAAGAACGAAATCACACCCCGAGTAGGCCGGGGATGGATGAAAACGAATTCTTGCAACAGATAAGAGCTAAGGTGATTGTTTGTGTCTTTAGTCATTCCTTATAGTTTATTGAGCTAGGATGGATTGAAAAAATTCAATTTAGTTGTATTTATTTTTGTGATGTTGATTTTGTGTTCTTGTATGAATGACAGTCATTCAATCTAAGACGAATAGCAGTGCCTGAAAAATCATCGACTGCATGCGGGCCCGCTGCCAGTGTTAATGTCACTGCAATTTTGGAGAAAGCAAGTGCAATACGCCAGGTTCCATAAATTTCCTTTTCGCTGTAGACTTAATTTTCTGTTTCTCAAACTCGAACCATTTGTTGCATTCATTTACGACTGACTTTACTTTTGAACTTGGCAGGCTGTTGGGAGTGATGACGATACTTGGAGTGATACCTGAGTGTTTTTGTATGCTTGACTTCTTATCCGAGTGATACTTGTGCATAAATGAATAGTCCTGTTTCCTTGTAATTAATCCCTAGGTCTAATAATCTTGAATCTAATTGCCCGTCAGTTTTGCGTGTATAATAGGTTTCTTTAATTATGAGTTAGTTTGATGTGTGACATTAGAGAGATGCAATGAGAGTTTTGGTTATGATTTTATCATCTTTGTCAGGCTTATTTTACCCTGCAGGTAATTACTCCCGTGCTAATTGATTTAAAAATTGCCTACTATCGGACTAAATTAAACCGTTATCCAACTCTGTTTCTTCTCAAAACAGAAAGGGACAAATTAGATTTAGCGCAAATTAGATTCTTTTAGGGGAGACTTTAAATTTTCCTAATCTACTCTTGATGGATTATTAACTTAGCTGGTTGTCTCTCAGGCTACTTTCAAATATAATATCCGTTTTCTTTTTCATCCAGCGTCGTCCCTTACCAGCCGCTGACTCCTCCTATCACCAGACAAAACCCAGAACAATAAACTCTGTACATCCTTGTTCTGTTAGCAAGAAATTAAGAACTATTTGTGTTCTTCCTCTTACTCAACTAAGCGACGATACTTTGACAAATCTCTGCCGCACAACGACCAGTTTTAATGTCCCGACACTCACCAGAGCATTGTACCCTGTGTTCCCGACACACTGCATCGTACCCAGTGTTCTGCTTTGGTAAAACTTGTTACACATTAGAGTTAGGGTATATGTGAATACAAAATCATGAAACATTTAATTACAATCAAGATTTAGATCAATGTTTGATGACGACGACGTAGCCACTAATTTAGCTTCTGTGACTGTTATCACACAACTAAATATTTTGTGATAACATTAGTCTCTTAGTAGAAGAAGTTGCGACGATATTGAAACAAAATTGGATCAATTGAATTATTTAATGAGAAATAATCCCAAAACACTTAATCTTATGATACAGTCATGAATTTATTTTATGCGACCGGTATCACACACTAAGTACTTCATGATAACATAAGTCTCCCCGTACAAGAATTTGTGACAACATTGAAACCAAATTGGATCAATTAAATATTTCATGAGAAGATAATAACAAAACACTTTTAATTTTCTGACTATTTATACACAAATTTAGTTTATGTAACTATGTTATCACACAATTAACTATTTCTTGATAACATTGTTCTCCTTCTAAAAAAAATTGTGACAACATTAAAACAAAATTGGATAAACTGAATATTTCGTGAAAACATGACCACGAAACACCTAATTTTTCATTCATAGTCACGAATGAAAACATGACCACGAAACACCTAATTTTTCATTCATAATCACAAATTTAGTTTATGTGACTATATTATCACACAACTAAGTACTTTGTGATATCATAATTTTTCCCGTAAAAATAATTCATGAAAACATTGTAACCAAATGGATCATTGAGTATTTTGTGAGAACAATGATAAAGAAACATGTGTATTTGGACTATGTGAAATCATGAGACATGTTCAAATATTCGTCACGTGTATCGAAAAATAAGAAAAATCTTCATGCTACTTGACCAAAAGTAGCGAAACTATATTAATAGTCGTGAAAACGACGTACATGCAATTTTTGTATATATTGTATGTCACTCAGCAGCGCTCACTTTTTACTCAAGTACCAAACAGAAGGGTCACTAGCATTAGTTAACATTTCGTCGGACCTAAGTTTGAAATCTTATTTGCATCTACGGTAGACAAAAATGGAACACTCTGCTAAAAAATTCTTGGGACGCATATCAGTTTCAAAATCCGACTCTACACTTTAAGAAACACAAAATGGAGAGGACTATCTATAGGAGGCATTTTCATGAATACAACACATAACCACCGCCACCATGGCTCTCACACCACTCAGATTGTTTGGCCTCTTTGACTTGTTTCAGTTTCTCATATTTTTTTCGATCACAAGATCACCGTAATGTACCACCACCACCACTAGACCAGACCGGACGACCAACACCCACATCACCAACCGACTCGTACTCACTTTCAATCTCTCAACAGCGAACCACCAAGTGAACACCATAACCACCATCCCACTCACGCACTATGTACACCTCTCTAACTAAATCTCCGAGTTTGCGGACCACTAGACCGTGCCTCGCTCTCAGTGAAGCGCCTGGTCACTGTCGTAAGACTCTTTGCCGACAAGATTAGTTTTGTATTTAATTTTTTTTTTATATGAGTTAGTTTATTAGTACATGTGGTCTGACCAAAGAATGTTTATATGTGTGCGTCATAGACAAGAAGATTGGTCCCGTGGAGATTTTGGAAAATATCAGCCCCAACGCCTATTGTCTTAAACTCTCCCAAGTCTATGAAGCGCAACGTGTTTAATGTTAAGCACCTCATCCCATTTCATGGTAAATCTCCGGACGACGACTCAACATATTTACGGATGAATAGTTTTCATCCCGGGGGGAGTGATGAGGGCCAGCCTGGGGACCCGGACCATTCCATCAAGGAGAAAGCATTGATATCCATAGAGACGCTTGAGAGATTTTCCACAATACTCGCATGGTCCAACTTTCTCGTCGAGCATCAAAGCCGAGGTTACTATCAACTCGAAGCCCCATAAAATACATTTAAGCCATTTTTGACCCATTTGAAGTTTTCATGTTGTTTTTCTTTAATTTTTCTCGTTTTTTCCTTGTCGTTTGTAAAGTTTTTTTTTTTGTCCAAGACGACTGAAGTCTTTTTCCTTGTGTTGTATAAGATTTAGATATTTTCAGTAACACTTAAATTTCCCAACTAAATTTCTTGTTGAATCAATTTTGAAGTATCAATCTAGTGGTTTGAGAATCAACAGTTTTGAGAGAAACCAAGTCCAACGCTGCATCTCTGTCTATAGTATACTAAAATAAAAATTGACACAAAAATCAAAGAAGGTATTTTTTTATTGATTTGACTGTATCAAAAGGACTAAAACCCAAAAGTATTGGATCATCCTAATATAGTTGTAGCCAAAGTTCAAACGACCGAATGTCGATAAGCGGTCAATGATTTCAAAATACGTGAATTTTGTTAGTCAAACGAGAATTCGATGAAAAAAATGTGGAAATCATAAAAAGGAATGTCGATAAGAATGTTGTTAGCCGAGCGGGAATTCGATAAAAATACAAATAATTTGACTGAAAAAATGTTGATTAATTAAATAATTTTAAACATAAACTTCATACATCTATACTAAAAAATTATTGTTTTATAGTTAAACACAAACCAAAAATAGGAAAATCCGACAATGAGATTTTCATGCAAATCCGACGAATTTCAAAGGTTTAAATGACGAAACGTTTACGTAGGCCAAAAATGACCGGTAAACTTCGAAACACGAAATTCTTAAGAAAATTCGCCAAATTTCATCGGCCATTTAAACCTTTGTTGTAGCTCGCAATACTTTTAATCATTTGCCCACCCATTTAATATTTTGATTCTCCTACATATCAATATTAATAAAAAAAAATGGAGAGAGAACGGGTAAAATGCACTCCGCAGTGAACTAGCTAATTAGAAACTGGAAGGTGAGCCTTCATTTTCTCCTAGTCTTGATCGTATACCTAAAAAGAAGAAAAAACTTAATTCATTTATTTTAGACCCCAGTTTAAATGTAAACCATTATTTTAAATAGAACTTTTAGTAATTTTCAATGAAGTATATTAATCGAGCGAGCAGTTAACTTGTACAGAATAGAAAGAGTATGGTAATTTCATAACGAGTACCAGTGTATATTGGGGTTTCAAACATATGACTCAAAATGACAATGTTATTTAGATTAACAAATGAAGTAATAATCGTTAAGATGAAGCTGAAGAGAAAGAGCTGATGGTACGTATCTTTACTACATCAAAGATAAGGTGATGAGATGAGATGTAAAAGAATGAAGAGAACAAGGATGAAAGAGAGTGAATAAACATAAATAGCATAAAGGAGGTTGGATTAGGCGGGGTGGCCGTCAGCGGCGATGCCAAGCTCGCGGAGAACCTGAGCGCAATCGGGGAGGGGCTTGGAAGAGAGGAAGCCGAGGGGGTTGGCCTGGCGGACGGGGGTGGCCATGCCGTTGTTGAAGGTGAGGCTGACCCTCGCGCTGAGCTTGCTGAAGGGCTCCTTGGTGATCTCGGAGCACTGGGGGTCGCTGCTCTTCACGAGGTTGACATCGCAGATCTCGTCCTCGTGGTCCCCTTCCACCGCTATCTTGTACGTCCCGCTCGCGTCCGTGCTACCCTCCTTCTTGTACGTCACGCTCCCCCCTTCCGTCTCCCTGCACTCCAGCCTCACCTTCGCATCTGCACCCCACCCCACCATCAGTCACATCTCTATACATCATCATTACGCATCTCTTTCGATTCAGTTCTACATACCTTTCATGTACATGCTCACGCGGGTGACGAATTGGGTGTGGCACGTGTCGCAGTACACCTTCCCCTCAACCGACAACCGAGGGGCTGCTGAATGGGCCACCCCCACCACCGACAACACCAACATTGCCGCGCACGCCGCCGCCAATATTGCTGATTTTCCCATTTTCTTCGAATTTGATTAGTGCGACCCTTTTTTTGTCTCTTATCAATTTATAGGAGGCAGCTCATGTATATTTAGCCGTCAAGGAGATATGTTTGTTGTATATATACAAAAGGAGAGTGCTTGGCTTTTTTTTATGGAGATTCGTTGTGGAGGTTATTTTTGTGGGATGCTCCTTTGTTTTCCTATTTTTAGATGTGGCCCATAATGTCTCTCACTTCCTTGATTTTCTACTCCACCACTCTTCCTTACTTTTAGTCGTACCATACGAATACGTATGGCTTTCCATAATTTTAGTCACCTTGACGAGTTCTGTTTCCCTCCTAATAGATGATGATGTTCGCCAACCCAACGTATCTGCATATCATGTTAATAAAATGAAAAGGAAGAGGAGAGCATATATAATAATAGATACAAAAAAAAAAAGCAATCATGATAGCGCCTAAAGAAAATAGAGCACGTAAAGCAAAAAAATAGAAGGTTAATGAATGAATAAATAAAGACCAAATGAAAGGCATAAAAAAGGATGACAAAATTCCATTAATTGCGAATACTCTTATCCAATTACATAAACTTTCCGTGTGTATTAATTATTTGTACTAATTCGCTTCGTCATTCATGAAATTGCAGCTAGAGTTGAATTTTTGTCCCCTACAATACATTTGCCAGAAAATGTAGCACGATTAACTCGGAAGGAAAATAAGCTTTTTTTTTTTTAGGGGAAAAAATAAGCTTATTTGGACCGACACAAAATTGTAGCTGGAGTTGAATAATTTCGTCCACTACAATACATTTGCCAGAAAATATAGCACGATTAACTCGGAATGAAAATAAGCTTATTTGGATCGACAGGTTTCGTGTAATGATCTTGTGCCGCGCTCCTCACCCTGAAAATTCTAAAACATAATTTATCCATCAGTTACTATAAAGTTTGTAACTGCATTCATGAAGTGCAAAATAATACCCGTCCGTTCTGTAAGAAAAAAAAAAATCCCCGTATGCATGATTCAAGTTAAGAAGAACCCTTCTTTAAAAGAAGATTCATACCTACAACTACAAGCTGGCAGCGAAGAACTGAGTGGATTCTTGCTGCTTAAGGGTCTCCGCGACATGAGCAACCACTCCCACACCTGCATTGTGAAGCCATTCGTTCTTCACCTGTACGACAACGCCGTGGAAGATCAGCACAAGAAGAAAAGAAGAAGAAAAGAAAGCTTGAATGAATTAGAATCAGCAAGTACATGAATGTTGTTATGCGCAAAAAAGGGCCACGTGGCTGAATGAAAGCTGACATCGACCTTTTTCCATCCCAGTTGTTGCAGGCCGTGTATCATTTCCTCTGCGAATTAAATGCAAACATGAGAACCTCACTGCGCAGTTGGTTCAAACACAGAATTACTTGCATTCCACTTTTAACCTTCCATAATTTCATGATACTCTACTGTTTTGATGGTGTTGGGTTCTTTTTGGGCTGCCTCCTTTGCTTTAGCTGCTTCCGGAGGAAAGTGTGGGCCGTCAGAGGATACTGCCGGACAATACTCAACGTCTACAACGTGCTTGTAACCATCCAGAGACCGCCGAGGTGGCTTTACAAACCCATTGTGTTTGCATTATTTGGAATAAAAAGTTCAAACAAAATACCTACTTCTAAGGATGATCTTATATTCACATTCCATACAAGTGCTCATGGCTAGAGTAGAAGTTGAACACCCAGAGCAGTAAATAGTGTATAAAAATAGGCCTAGCAGCTACCACAATGTCTACTTATTCTTTTTTTTTTTTAGGTTGTGACACGTTACAGAATTATTTACTTCAATCAGTGCGCATCACCAATGCCAAGAAACTTCCTATCCGACCACATTACCAAACTGAAGAATTTCATCATCTAAATAAAAGCCAAGATTCAAACTTTAAGTTCCTCATCTCTCTAAGAGTACGTCCAATCCATCTCAAATTACCCAATTACCTAGTCACCCCATTATACAGTAAAATTTTAGAAAATTAGATAACAAAATATAAGTAAAAAACAGAAATTGTTGGAGTATAGAGTTACACCCACAACTGACTTCGATGAGTATATTCCCCATCGAGTCAATTAGTACGATCCAATTAATGGAAGACAGTACCACCACAAGAAAGAGTTCAGCATAAAAAAATTCTCACCTTCACGAGTTCTGTTTCCCTCCTAATGGATGATGTTCGCCAACCCACCATATCTACATATCATGTTAAGAAAGTGAAAGCGTACAGAAGCGAGCATATACAATAATAGATAATAAAATAATAATCATGATAGCTATCTCACTGAAATTGGATACGGTCATAAGATACGTTAGCATAAAGGATGCGAGATCTAAAAGCGCCTAAAGAAGAGCTGCGAAATAGAGCATATGAAGCAAAAATAGAATATTAATGAATAAATCACAAACAGACCAAATGAAAGGCATAAAAAAGGATGACAAAATTCCATTAATTGTGAATAACCTTATCCACTTACATAAACTTTCCGTCTTCACAATCAGAGGCCATTCTCAAGAGAAGAGGGGGTCTATCAGGTTTACCATCAGTGAGGAACAGTTGACTCCCAGTTCGACCGACGAGAATCGGAGCAAGAGGTGCGGCGAGTTTTTCTAAGAGGGGCACTCCCAGTAAGAAAGGAAGCTGAACAACAAAAAACGACCACTTATCATATAAATTTCGTGGATTGTGTATCATTCAACGAGTGGTAGATTCTTCGTCGAATTCAAGTATTGTGAACGGAGAATGTGAATCTCAAGATCACCAAAGTTGTGGTGCCTGATAAGAAGGTGATCATGATTGCTCTCCAGTTCTTTTTTATGATTTTTGTTGTTTAAGAGAGCAATAATACATACTTTGATTCAAGAACAATGAATCAGAGGATAAGATTGTTCTTATACAGAATCTAACAGCGAAGGTTAAAGCACAAATGAACCCCTGACTTTATCATTCCAGCATGGCTAAGTTAATAGCATTTATGTCACTATTCACCAAGCCATCATAGCCAATATCTTTACACAAGGCACCATAAAACTGTCAACTCCATATGTGTACTCATTAAGGTCTGTGAACGGTTATGTTAGAATGAAAAATAAAAGTAATGTTCATCTTCTGTACTCAAAACAAGAATGCACAGAACCAGCTTAATGAGACCACTGCCGTACTATCCTCCTGAACACACCTGTTTTTTTCCTCTAACACCGAGATGTGGCGTTGCCAGGGTTATGAAATTGATTGGATCAAGACCAGCAATCATGCCACGTTTCAAGGAATACGATGGTGACACAGAATTTACTTTATCACCTCCATTGCCGCAACTTGAAACACTCGGAGAATAAAGAACAGCAAGTGCGAATCTGGTAATCAAGCCACCAAGAGAATGTGCTAAAAATGAAATCCTCTTCAGGCCTTCTGTCTTTTGCACAACCTGCAAAACCTGCTTGTAATCGAACCCAAATATGACATGACTGAGATAAGCTGTTCATCACAAGATCACAGATAAGCATAGGAATCAAATTACAAGTAGCATTTCTGCATATCTGCAAAGATTTTCCAACATTCACCTCGTCAGCCAATCGCTTTCCCGCTCCATCTATTCCAGCAAAGGTTTTGGTATATGTGTTGCAGGAACTCGCTGCAAGAGATTAAAACGTACATTAACCTTGAGCAAAATCCTTAATATTTTTTTTGTGTGTGGGGTGTTAGGAAGAACTTACTATTTACAATTGCGCAATCAAATCCAACACGAAAACTCAAACCACAAAGTGTTTACACGGACGTCGTATTTAAATAATAAGCATTTTACAAGATATGTGCTTGGGTGATTCACCAATCTAAAAGAGAAGAATGTCGCGAATCTCTTGTTTATGAGACATCTTAACCAAGTCAATCCTCATTTCCATATCTTTTGAATCTAACTACTCATTCATATATCATAACACCTAGTGAACCAGTGAATACAAACTTGAAAAACACAGACGCACCATATATCAAGAAGTTTCTGCCGAGACGCCTCTTCAACTCTGCTTCAACGTATGTCCAATCCTTTGGGCTACGGCAACCCCAAATGAGTAAGTAGAAGCTTTCTAAAAAGGATTTCGTCGACTAAGTTTGGAATATACCTTGCCAGTATGCCATGGACGAGGACAAGAAGATGATCGGGACCGTCATTTATTCCGTTCGAGACACCTCTAGACGATCGGAAATTTCCTTCTGCGGCGATGGACATGGCGTGAGCTCTTAGGCCGTGGCTTTTCCAACTACACCTAAACCCTGCCACGACAGAACAAAATCAAGACCGAGCACGAATTATACACAGAGAGGAAATCAAATTCCGAATTACCAGAAGAGAAGTCCAAAGACGATGAAGAAGAAGCAGATGAAGACGACGACGAAGTCACACCGCCGTTCCTGCGACTGGCAGAGAATCTGGGGGAAGAAGATGAGGATGAAGAGTAACAACAGCGCGCGTGAATCAAAGGCGGCGAGGCCATTTGTCCTTGCCTGTGTATATATATACAATATATGTTTGTGTATAGATGCAATAAATTTAAGTTCTAGAACATTGAGAAGGAGGGTGAGGAGATTTGGAATGATGTAAGTCCATGCCTTTTGAAATAGGATTAGGATTTGGTTCAATTTCAACTGATGAACGCACCCAACACGGCCATGACGAGACCACCGTGGTCATGCTCTTGTTTTTACTTCGCCTATTTTCAGGAAAATACTTATTTTATTTATGTTGCCAATGAACATAAGACACGTGTATGTAGTGGTTTGGCAAGAAACAGTTTAGACTGTCGTATAGTCTGTCAGTGGTGCCATAAAATAAAAAAGATAGTCTGTCAGTAGTATTTGGTGGCTGCCTAGTCAATTTTTCTCCATCTTCTTTTTTCCTCTAGGAAACAATTTTTCTCCATCATTTCCCCCAAAAGACCCATGACATCTTACGTTTTGAGCTTTCACAGAAATTGTCATTTTGCAAGGCTTGACTAAACATTTTGGGTACCTTGGGTGCCTTTTATTTGGAGTGTACTTTTCTAAAAAGAAAATTATTTTGTGTCCCACAAAACATGGTAAATATTTAAATTAATCTCATTTTTTTAAAAAAATCTGAAAATAAATTTTAACTTTAAAATGGATCAAAATATCCTTCAACTAAATTATAAAATTTATTAAGATTTTACTTTCATTTCTTTAATCTAATCTTCTCAAAATCTATTGAAATCACATAACATCAACAAAATCACGTGTATACTTTATTTACTTCATTTAAATTATTTTTGTATTTTGGTTTTAGATCAAAAAAATATATTCGTAAAAAATTTGGACAATGTCATCATACGGTATCGTACAACATCATACGTCATCGTATGACATCGTACAGTATCGTACACTATCGTATTACTGTGCGATGGAAAACGATGTTGTACGATGTAATATGATAGCCTACAAGAGACTCATGGTAAACATGGTTACAGTTTAGAATTTTGTCAAGTTACAATTTTTAGACAAGTCATGAGGATAATGTGACAAGTTTAACTATTTTTGATAAGTTTGACTAATTTTGTCAAGTTTGACTAAATTTTAGACAAGTTTGACTAAATTTTTTTATAAATTTGTATGCTTTGTTGACTAGTTATGATGATTATCTGACAAATATAGGTGAAGTTTTTCAATTTTCGTCAGTATTGGTGGAGCGTGGTTGAGATTAGGTGGCATATGAGATTTCAGTAAAAATGCTCGTACGTATACGGTGAATGATACGAAAGAAACGGCGTACGATGAATTGATCGATATGATTTAAAAAATTCAAGGTCGATAGGATGGCATATGACTTAAAAATTGAAGTCTCATACACGTTGGGTACCGTTGTTTTGGCGTCCGTGATCTTGATGATCGATGGTGATGTCTCCTATTACATGAAACACAAATATTCGACTAATTCCTATTTGCATGACTTTGTAACCGAAACGAATCATATTACTGATTGCTTATGATGAAGATCCGAAACGAAGAGAAAAACAAGTTTTGACGGTTCCTCGCATTGAGATGAGAAAACAACAACATGCTCTCACTGAATTCTTACAAAGTAATCCTAAACCAAACGATGAACTCTATGGTTTCGAGAATGAGTTTTATGTAGAATGAAATAAGAGAGACGAAGATAAATACATAGACGTGATAGTGATGATAATCACATGGATTTTGAAGATTTTGAAGAAAACGAGGATGACGATGACAATTAAGAAGTTGAAGACGGTAAAGATTTTGAAGATTTTGCTAATTATGAAGAGTATAGCAAGGTTGTTGTTTGAATCCTTGCATGGTAGAATTGTTGGAATAGGTCTAGGATTAAGAAATATTATCATTAATTATATTAATGGCGGAATATAAAATTTCTTTACAATTAAAACAATTTTACTAACCTAGGTAAAATGCATGAATATGTATCGATTAAAAACATTATTTAAAGTGCATGAATACTAACCTTCCTTGTACCTTTAATTTAGACAAGTCTTCAGAAAAGTTGATCTTCTCTTGCTCGTTACCTTCACACCTAAACGTGAACTCGAGAAATCTAAGGTTTCTATTACATGAGTCTTTAGAGGTTTAGAAGGATTTGTGTGTGGACACAATTAAACACAATAACTCAAGAACAAGTTTATGAGTTAAAGAGCTAATTTAGCATAAGTCTAATGAGGACTTAGGTGCCCAAATAAAAATGTATTTTCTAGAGAGAGAGAGAGAGGGTCGGCCAAGAGAGAGAGCACAAGAGCAAGAATGCTTATTTTTCACATCTCTATGTGATGCTCTATTTATAGGAGAAGGAAAATCAAGAAAGGGTAATAACCATTTTCAATTGTGCATTCATGACACAATATTAGATTTTCTCTCCTCTTCTCACTTGTACATGGCCGGCCAACATATATGCTTTAGTGAGAGAAATTTGTTTCTGCACTTAGCATATTTATTTCCTCCCCAAGGAAATTTATTTCCTCTTCTTTTTGGGTAATTATCTTTATAATTAAAGGCAAATAATTCTCTCATCCTTGATGTATCTTGGACGAACTCTACACTAGGGAAGGGCATCTAGATGTTTCCTTATTTCTATTACGACAATTCTTAAAATCCCATTATAAAATTAATATTGCACAAATAATGAAATTAATTTCATAATGCCTTAAACGACTTCTCGGCTTTAGAAACTAATTTATATTTCCATCATATGAAAATATTCAAAATCATATTTTAACATTCACATCATTTTATGTCCATGTGGACAAAAATACCCTTTAGACATTTTCCGAGAAAAAGTATAGTTCAACACTTGAACTTATTTTGACTTAGCTTCTAGTTTAACAATCCTACTCTAATGACCTGTAATAGTGTTTCATCACTTAGCTTATTTATTTCCTTCTCAAGGAAATTTATTTCCTCTTTTCCTTTTGGGTAATTATCTTTATAATTAAAGGGAAATAATACTCTCCTCTTTGATGCATTCCTCTTTGATGCATGTTGGCCGAATTCTTTAGCTAGGGAAGGGCATCTAGATGCTTCCTTATTTCTTTTAAGACAATTCTTAAAATACCCATTGTAGAATTATTATTGCTTAAATAATGAAATAATTTCTTAATGCCTCAAACGGCTTTTCGGCTTTATAAAATAATTTATATTTTCATCATATGAAAATATTCAAAATCTTATTTTTACATTCACATCATTTTACGTCCATGTGGACAAAAATACCCTTTAGACATTTTTCCGAGAAAAAGTCTTGTTCAACATTTGAACTTATTTTGACTTAGCTTCTAGTTTAACAATCTTACTCTAAAGTGACCTTATGGATCCAAATGAACAAATCATGAGCTTTTATACTCGGACTCAAAAATTCACAAACCTTTTCCGAGTATTAGTTTAATGACAACTGACTCAACTAAAGAGTTGACACTGGGAATCTCTCGGTTCAAATGAATTAATTTTCTACTCAAATTCAACATAATTATATTGAGTGGATCCATTGAATGTTATCTATGTTTACCCTTTATGAATATCATCAACTAGATTATATTTATAAAATTATTATTTTACCCTTCTAGTTGTTATTTCCTCAACTCTTTTGTTACTTGTGAATAAATTAGAAACAATGTATTGACGAGGAGCTAACAAGTCACATTGTTTCATCCAAATATAGTCGCTACTTAAATTTGGATACCGTGCGGTTCATTTATTCACAATCCAAGTAATAAATGATGAGGTGATATACATTGCCTTTCAGCAATCTTGTACATGAACTCCATATCTATAAGAACTTTACAAAGCTGATTCATGACATCTTCATAACTTAATATCTCACCAATTAGTGTAGTCTAGATCACTTAATGGATCTAGAATTTGACTTTCTCAAATGAGAATATTAAAGCTTTAAAGTGACATGTCTCATTTCAAGATTTAGGTAAGTACGATGTAATTCATACATAGTGACCTTGAGATATAAGAGGTTAAATGGTTTGTTCTTACATTGTCTCTAAAGGTGCATTGGTCAATTCAGTATCTTTGGAAGATACACTGGAAGAACTATAGAGTTCCTAACTCTCTATGCCTCGTAACCAGACATCATAGATTCTTCCAACAATCATACTAGGATGAATAGTCCGTTAACTTTTAGATTGTGAATATTCTCATTTCAAGATTTAGGTAAGTACAATGTAATTCATACATAGTGACTTTGAGATATAAGAGGTTAAATAGTTTGTTCTTACATTGTCTCTAAAGGTGCATTGGTCAATTCAGTATCTTTGGAAGATACATTGGAAAAACTATAGAGTTCCTAACTCTCTATACCTCGTAACCAGACATCATAGATTCTTCCAACAATCATACTAAGATCAATAGTCCATTGATCTTCAGATTGTGAATATATCGTTTTAAGCAAACCATGAAGAGTTTGTTCATGCAAATCTACATTTGCCTCTTCATACATTGTTAGGTTTGATTAAGGACTATAAGACTATTGAATATCATAAATCTTCAAACAAACGAAAAAAGAGTGAATGAACGTTTCAACTTTTATTAATTTAATCAACAAATTAGAATGAGGACTCGTGAAAGAAATAATCTTCGTGTGGACATCTCTGCCAACAATGGACGAGTCGTCCATTGGTAGTTCAATCAGTACATCGGCCAATACTTGTGATTTTGCGCAGGTTTTAGCGCGATATTCTCTCCTCTTTGGATATGTTCTGGCCGAACTCTACACCTACGGAATAAGCTTCTATATTTCCTTATTTGTTTTAATACAATTCTTAAAATATCTATTGTAAAATTAATATTGCACAAATAATGAAATCAATTTCATAATGCCTGAAACGACTTCTCGCCTTTGGAAACTAATTTATATTTCCATCATATGAAAATATTCAAAATCATATTATTACATTCACATCATTTTATGTCCATGTGGACAAAAATACCCTTTAGTCATTTTCCGAGAAAAAGTATAGTTCAACACTTGAACTTATTTTGACTTAGCTTCTAGTTTAACAATCCTACTCTAATGATTTGTAATAGTGACCTTATGGATCCAGACATCATAGATTCTTCAACAATCATACTAGTATCAATAGTCCGTTGATATTTAGATTACAAATATTTCATTTTAACCAAACCATGAAAAGTTTGTTCACGCAAATATTTCTCAGTTTTCCAATTTTGCCTCTTTATTGGTTGCTTGATCTTTCCTCTCCCTCTGTGATTAATTAAGTAATCTAGATTCTTATTTAAAATCATATATAGTTGGTGCACAGATCACCAATAATTTAGAGAAATTTTTCCAAAAGGTATCATAGTATAAGGTATTTGCAAACGAGAAATCAAATTCCATGAGAGGATAATCCTCATAAACCATGTGGTTTAAACATGAGCACAAGTGCGAGAGAAAAACAATAGGAAGAAAGCATGGAGAAGAGAGAGAGAGAGAATAGAATGAGAGACACATATGGAAACAAAAATGATATATATCAAGTCTTTAATTAAATTATTATTATTAAATTAATTCAACAACAAAAATGATTCTTAATTAATTTGTTTACTTTTTTAAATATATATTAAATCCATTAATTACGGTTTCAAATCCACAAAAATCAGGGGAATGGATATGATTTCAATGATTCCCTGTGGTATATAAAACAAATTAACACAAATTAACTTTGTTTTCATATGGACGAAGACTGTTTCAAATGTAACTTGCAACCATTACATGATATATATCGGGCCTTTAATGAAATATATGTGATTAAAATTAAATCAACAACAAAAATGATTCTTAATTAATTTGTTAACTTTTTCAAATATATATTAAATCCATTAATTACGGTTTCAAATCCAGGAAATCAGGGGAATGGATATGATTTTAATGATTCGCTGTGGCATAAAAAACATTAACGCAAATTTATTACGTTTTCATATAGATGAAGACTGTTTCAAAGGTAACTTGCAACCTTTAAATGATATATATCAAGTCTTTAATAAAATATATGTGATTAAAATTAAATAAAAAATGATTCTTAATTAATTCGTTGACTTTTTCAAATATATATTAAATCCATTAATTACGATTTCAAATCCAGGAAATCAGGGGAATGAATATGATTTTAATGATTTGCTGTGGCATAAAAAAATTTAACGCAAATTAACTACGTTTTCATATAGACGAAGACTGTTTCAAAGGTAACTTGCAACCTTTACATGATATATATCAAGCCTTTAATGAAATAATTTTATTAAAATTAATTCAACGGCAAAAACGATTCTTAATTAATTTGTTGACTTTTTTGAATATATATTAAATCCATTAATTACGGTTTCAAATCAATGAAAGTCAGGGGAATGGATATGATAACAATGAATCGTTGTAGTATATAAAAAAATTAACGCAAATTAACTATATTTTCATATGGACGAAGACTGTTTCAAAGGTAACTTGCAACTTTTACATGATATATATGAAGTCTTTAATGAAATATTTTTATTAAAATTAATTCAAAATAAAAACGATTCTTAATTAATTCGTTGACTTTTTCAAATATATATTAAATTCATTAATTACGGTTTCAAATATGTTTATTAAAAGTTAAACACGAAAATCCAGATTTCTGGGTTAATTTGCATTAATTTTAAAAGATCTTAATTGCTTAAATAATATAATCAAAAATTAAAAAAGGGCATAATTGGAATTGTATATTCCATAAAAACGGCCACGTAGAACTAATTGGGTAATTTTTAAACGTTTGTAAAAGAGTGGATATTTTGCAATTGCAACGTTTCAATTGGTTTAGTTAGAGCAGTTCTTCTTATTTTATTTATAGTATATTACGAGGTGGTTACCCGTCCGTTGCCGCGAGATATAAATTTTTTGTGTTTATTTGATCAATAAGATTTCATAAATGTTTAGAAATGTACTTGATAAATCAAATGGGGTGTTTAGACCTTATAAACGTAACATATTTTCTTTTTTACGGAGACAATTATGTAATATTCTAGTCTAACAGTGTAGATATTGATAAAAATGATTTATTTTAAGTTACCGATAAACTATATAAATATACGAAATTTGTGTGATCATTAGCATGTCATGGTCTACATTGGAATGTAATTTTGTTTATAATGGAGTTCTCGTGACAATATCTTGGAAGGTTGTCTACATTGGAAGATTGTGTGATCAATATTTGTTTATAAGGTTGCGTGAAAAATCTCATATAATAAATTTAAATTATAATATACATGCATATAAAAGTAATTCTAATTAAAAAAATAGAATATACAATTATGATAATAACTAATTTAGGATTTATTTTTGTTGATCGGAAATTAAAAATGATGATAACTAATTAGATAATTTGATTGATAATCGCTTTTTTGATGTTGCAACTGTCTACCTATATTTAGAATAAACATAAACAATTTGTATTGTTAAATAGTATTAAATAACATAGAGAAGAAGATAATGATACAATATAAAAAGTATTACCTTTGAATATATTATTTGTCGACTATTTGTAAAATATTGTAGTAAGCATGCAACTACGATCGATGCTTTTGTTGATTGTATAGTATTAGCGAACATGTATACACGAATTTGACATAATTTACATGTAGAAGTGAAGTTGTAGTATATCTTAGTAACAAAGTAATAGAGTAAATTATGTTAGAAGATGTTTATATTTTGTGAGAGCAAATTGATTTCATTGTGAAGATTTCTCTTGACGCCGTACAATTTATATAGTCCACAAATTTGTTGTGTGGCTTATCCTCAAAGACATGCGTCATCGTATATAAATGTTTATATTCTCAAACTATGATGCTGCATAATATTATTAGCTAGCTTTTTGTTCATTATTATTCTATTTAAATATTTCATATGTATTTGTTTGTAAGTTTGATGTCCATCAGTATAGTGCGGTGCAAGTTCTGCCAAATCACAGTAAATATTAATACCAATTCATGCATGCTTACTAACTCATTGATTTAAGTATACAAAAGTTTAAAGGGCTTATTAGTAATTCGACTTTTATTTGTTTTAGTTGTATATAGAATGTTCGATAACATTCTTTATTACGCATATACATGCATATTTGTTTTCACAAGTACATAGTATATATTAATATGGATACTTTTAGTCCATTTGCTAGTTAAATGAGCTGTTTCAGAAAATAAAATATTAAATAGATACGTTGAGTGTGTTATATGTCATCTTGGACCGCGCACCGCCCACGCGAAAATATTTCATTCGCGGAAGAAAGTCTTCCGCCTTCCGTCCACGTGGTTATTATGCGGAAGAAAGAATTTCGCCGGAAATGCTCTCTTTCGTAGGTACCGTGTGGGATTTAAAAAAAATAAAAAATGATGTAAATGATATATTAGAGGGAGTAAAATGTAAGAAATTTAAGAGTAGTGTAATATTATGAAATGTAATTGATATGGATAATTGAAAATTCATTACAAACTTTAGAAATAATAAAAAGAAACATTACACATTTTACATTCTCTAAAGCTCGTTAACAGTGTAAGAATGACCCCGAAATTTTTTACGATGAGATGATTCCCGAAACATAATGAAAGTTGTAGAACTTTAGAGAGAATTTGTTGAAATTGTAGAGAGAAATTGTTGAAATTGTAGAGAAAAATTAGGATGAATTGTGAAAATTGTTACAAAAATGATTTGTATTTATAGTATAAAAATTCGGAGGGGGTTATAGTGTAATAACGGACAAATTTTTACAACTATTGGATTAAAAATCGGTAATAATTTCAAAGTTCTAGATTTCGCCATATCATCTCTACTCTCCCCCCCCCCCCCCCCTCACCGACGGAAATATGCTATCGTGAGAACCACTTCCTTCCGCGTCTGACACGGAAGTCACCTACCGTCTGCCACGTGTTTTCCTTCCGCGGAAACCGTTTGCCGCCTATCAGCAGAAGGAATCTTTCCTTCCACATTTCCGCGTACCGTACGCGCAGGATGAGGATGAGTTATATGTTGTAGTAATGTTATAGTGCTTAATAAATAAAAAGATATGATTATTATTTGTACTGCATTGATTTGACGGTAACGAGAGAGGAAATAAATGTCATTAATAATATATTTGAAAGAAAAAGTTCCACTTTTATAAATCTAAATATTTCATTTTTTAGAAATTTTTCTATAAATATTCGACAAAATGTGGAGTTTTGAAATAATTAATGTTTGACCATAAATTATTTCAAAGATGATATAAGAATATTATACATGTTTTTTTTTCATAGATGATGAAATGTGTTCGTAGTTACGAAGGCTGGTCGGGTCAAAGATTAAATACAGGAAAGTCCGAAGTTTTTTTCTCCCATAATGTTTCTCCGGAGTACAGAAAGGAGCTCAGTCTTTTCCTGGGTATGAAGTAATACGACCACGACATTACTTACCTTGGTAATCCGTTATTTTTGGGAAGGAACAAGAGTCGGAGTTACAACTTTCTCAAAAAGAAAATTTTGAGCAGAATGGAAAGGTTGATGTCGAAAGCGATATCAAAAGCAGGGAGAACAACATTACTGAAGTCGGTGGTCCAAAGTGTTCCGTCGTACGCGATGACAACAGTGAAATTGCCGAAAGTGTTCTGGAATGAGATTGAAAAAGCTATGAAGGAGTTATTTTAGAAGGGCGAGGTGAGTGGTAACAAGTTTTTTGCGTTGTCGAAGTGGGAGTCGTTATGCAAAGTTAAAGTCTCCGGGGGTTTGGATTTTCGGAACATGAATGCGTTTAAACAAGCTTTTATCGCCAAGTTAACATGAAAAATGCTGAATTACCCAGAGCAGTTTTGGGTAAAAAATCCTCGTGAGTAAATACTGCGAGAATGTGCAGTTTCTACAGCATAAGCTTACGAACTAGGCGTCAGGAGGTTGGAAGGATATTTGCAAAATGAGAAGTTTTATCAAGCATAATACGCTGTTTATTATTGGGGTTGGTCTACGGACTAAAATATTCAATGATCAGTGGTTGGAAGGTGGGGTCATAAGCTGCGATGATCGAGTCAGAGGGTATATAGACGATCTGATTGCGAGTTTGTTTAAGCCAGTGACGAGACAATGGGACTCGATAAAAGTTAAATAGTGGTGCGGCTGGGAGAGAGCGAAGGAGATTCTGCAGCTGATGCCATCTCAGTGTAACACGGATTCAGTGGTATGGAAAGACGAGTCCGATGGTCAGTTTCGTGTTAAATCGGCTTATGGTGAGTTAACAGGAGCTGCATTCGATCCAATAGATTTGGTTTGGAAGTCTGTGTGGGATTTCAAATTTAATCACAGGTACAAATTGTTATTATGGCGTTTGGGTCGGAATTGCTTCCCGACATCGGAGAGGATTGCGGTGTGCAATATGAAGTTTGATCCTCTCTGTCGGGTATGTGGCTTGTATCCGGAAACAGTTATACATCTCTTCTTTGATTGTGATTTTGCTAGCCGAGTGTGGTTTGCGGTGGCGCAAGGCAGAAGATGGAATACTTGTGGAGAATAGGGTTAGACGCGCTTAGTGAATTTTTGCTTGTTAATGAAGACTTGAAGGAGGTCCTGGGCTTGAATTTTTTTGTAGGCTTAGTATTGCACTAATTGATGTTTTATGGAAAGCCAAGAATGATTGTGTGTTTCGAAATGTCAGGATTTTGGCGGAATCCTTAATACCTAAAATTCAGGTAAAATTAGAAGATGTTATAAACATTGAACTAGTGGTGGAATGGGCGAGCAGACCGTCGACCGTCGAGGAGCAATCGTCGTGGGTCAAACCGGACTGTGGTTTTATGAAAATTAATTTGGATGCGGCGTTCAAACATGGAGCGGGCGCGGCCGGTTTGATCGCAAGGGACAGCGCACGGAAGGTGAAATGGATTTTTCGCAGCCGCATCCAGGCGAAGACCGTGGCGGAGGCGGAGATGAGGGCGGTGTTGTTGGCTGTGAGACTTTGCCGCTTCTAAAAGGTACGAAAAATGGTGTTTGAAGGAGATAACAATACTGTGATGAATTATTTTAGCAGGAATGGTGTGTGCCCGGTGTAAAGGTTGAGGGAGGATTTCGAGCAAATCCAGAAATTCCGGGAAGAGTTTGCGTGTAGCTCTTTTAAATGGATTAGAAATACTTGTAATCGAGCTGCTCATTTGATAGTTAAACGAGGATTAAAATTTTAAAACTTTGGTGTTTGTGTTTTGGGGAGGCTCCGACCCTTGTTCGGGAGCAAATTTCTTTGGACTTGAGGGAGTCTCGGATACTTGTTCGGGGACAACTTTCTCCAACTTGATGTTATCTCATTTAGGTACTCTTTCTTTCCGTCGCACTTTTCGGGGGCGGAAGGTTTTGATGATGCTCTTTTAAAAAAAAAAAAATTATATATGGAAAAAATAAGAATATTATATATGATTTGGCAGTTTTCAAAAAGAAAAAAGTATATATAGATACGGTTCGTCAGAGGGTAAAATTAAAATAATCCTCTCTATTTAAAGATTGCAACGCTCGACCATTACAAATAAAAAATTATCCAGTTGATTTAGGGTTTTTGTGATCAAAGCATGGAAGAGGATAATAAGAGCAGCGAGGTTGTGATTACTCCTCCAGGGGTGATATACCGATGCAAGAAGTGCCGGAGGATCGTGGCGGCGGAGGAGAGCATAGTAAGCCACACGCCGGGCGAAGGGGAATCGTGCTTCACGTGGAAGAAGCGAAGCGGAGACCTGGAGAAGCCGGCGGAGTGTTCGTCCATCTTCGTGGAGCCCATGAAGTGGATGGAATCAGGTCCTTTAGCTTGCTTGCGATTATTAGCATTGATCGGTGAATATTTGTTTATTTATTGAAAGTAACGATGATGAATTGATTGCAGTTCAAGAGGGTCACGTGCAACAGAAGATACAATGCTTCGGCTGCAAGGCCCGGCTAGGGTTCTACAACTGGGCTGGAATGCAGTGCAACTGCGGCGCTTGGGTCAACCCTGCTTTCCAGCTTCACAAGAACCGTTTGGACGAGTGTCCCTTGTGATCCCCATCTTTCAGATGGCGTACAAACTGATTCTAAACTATTCTTTTTCTTAGTACTAGGTAGTTGATAATAATTATAATTGTATTTACCTGGCTTGAAAGTTTCCAATTGAATACTGAGACCTTTTCTTTTGTGTTTTCAACTGTTCTCTCTCTGTCTATATATATATATATATATATGATCATATCAAGTGTTTCTTGTTTGCAAAGTGCATACATCTTCTTAGTCAATGCTTTGTTGTTTCTTTTGCTTTTATGGGTGCTCCAAACTCTGCCTCTTTGTAGAGAAACACAGTTGATTTGCCTACAAAATATCTGTAGTCTATGACACTTTGATTAATAGCCCTCAATTTAATTCTAATTTGAAGTTTATTATAGCAAGCCCTTGAATGAGGGAGACAAAAAACTGAAATAATCAGGAGATGTCAGAATGAAGAGAGGCCAGTCAAAGTCTCTTGGAGATCCCGACGAGAATGTTTGCGTCCGAAGCTCAAACTCCATGGGAACATGTAAACCACTTTGTATCTTCTGTACCACTTTCTTGCTCTGGTGGATCCACTCGATCACAACCTTCCAGAGGCAACATACCAAATGGAAGTCCAAACTCTTCCTATGCCGATATGGCGAGCTTTGAGCCCTCCTCGTGGGCAGTCTTCACGATCGCTCCTTCCTTCTCCGTTGGCACAACTGATATCATCCCTTGTTTTCTTTTTTAATCTTTTCGTAAGACTTGTATTTGGAGCTGTTTATAATGACATGCGCATGAGACAAGTCAGGTGGAGAATCCCCAGTGAATGACCCTCCGAGATTCAGAATTTGCCTTAGGTGTCTCAATGGTCCTTGTTTTTTCGAGGACTGGATGCTCCAGCTCTTTTCTTACCATGTGATGATACTCGCCAAGGAAATCCCTCGCAAAACTCTTTTTGTTTGTTCATTGGGGCTTTTAAATATAGCTGTGAGCCTGTAATAGCGAAAGAATGTCACAGACTCGAGTCCGAACGCTTAGGTATCTGACTAGTATTTGCACTTGAGATAATGTCATTGCGGGTTTTGTTCTGATATTGATATTATCGATGTTGTTGATGAGAGTGTTTCGAATAGGCTGTTGTTAAAAGTTCCTTTACTTACTGTTATGTTTATCATGATGTTGTTTTGGGTGTGCATCTTTACACTTTCTTTTTTAGAATACTAAAAGAAACAGTGATCTACTTATCTGTGTGAAGAATGGAAACAAAGGCTTAATAGTTCTGTTGAAGAAGGTTCATTTACGATGCTTCATAATTTCTATGTACAATTAAAATAATTTTCTAGCCACACATACAAACACGAGAACCCGAGTTGGGCGCATCACCCGCAAAAGGTGGGAAACGATTTTGAAGTGAAATCACACGTCTGTTCAGCCAAACCGTCATTTTGCGTAGTATTAGATGCGTGTTCTTGTGTCACATTGCGGAAAATCTTTTATGGATTAGATCAGAGGAGAAGAGACGGGCATTTACGAATTGCGCTTCAATCAGACTATTTCAACGTTACCTGTCAAGCCTTGTTCCTCTTTTGGTATCATTCAAGCCTATGAAATCAGGAGGCCCTGAAGAATCTGCCTGCTTATTATTAGTGACGATAAACCTAAACCATTCAAGGTAAGTTTATATATTTAGGATCCCACAAACAGAATGAAAATAATATTAACATTTTCAGGCATAAACTGATAGAAGACAAACTAATTGGAGATTTTGTACCATATATAATGTGTCATCGCTATATAAAATTTAATCGCTTCTAAATATTCCAATGTTTGTTGATTGGCCAATGCATAAAATTGATATACTGCAACACCATATCCAAAAGCTGCATGCAGATTGTAGTGAGCTGCGTAAAAGATTTTCGGGAAGTCCCACATCCACTGGGGATGCTTCTTGGTCACAATTTACTGCTCTAAATTGACTTTAAAATAAAATTTCTTAATACTCATACAGGGGAACTAACCATCTAATGTTTGTTGTGTATGCTGTTAGGAAGGATTTTCTATTGTCCAAAACAATATGACAACTCGTATGAAAAGCGAAGAATCTGAACTGACTCGACTCAAGGAACAAAACAGAAAGTCCAAAGACTCGATGAAATGGCTTGAAGCATGCCACTTCCACGTCGACACACAAGTGGTGCCCGCTTGAAGCAACCCGCTTCATTCTCCACAAGTGAGGCTTGCTTTAAGTAGGTTGCCTTCATCCCAAACGAGAACAGCTCCCTTAAAGCAGCCCACTCCTGGCTCAGCAACTAAAGCTCGCTTGAAGCAACCCGTTTTCGTTTCAACAAGGAAGGCTACTTGAAGCTACCCGATTCTGTGTCGACAAACAAGTGGGGTTCCCTTGAAGCAATCCTGTTCCATCCCAAGAGAGGAAACTCGCTTGAAGAAATCTGCTTCTATCTCAACAAAGGAGACTCGCTTCATGAAGAAGGCCGCTTCAATCTCGACAAACAAGTTCGCTTGAAGCAGCCTGCTTCCATCTTGATAAGCAGAGCTCGCTTGAAGCGACACGCTTCCGTATCAACAAGTGAGACTCGCATCAAGGAATTCGCTTCTATCTTAACAAGTGAGGCTCGCTTGAATGAACCCGCTTCCATCTGTTTGGAGACTTTCAAACGCGACAAACTGAATTCCGAGGCGGGTTCAAATGTTCTCTTTTTCATTAAATGACGTGGAGTGCTGAAATTTTAATTTTAATATATTGTTAGATACGCAAATTTAAAAATTCTTTTTCATAATCTCAACTTGTTTTTCACGTCCAAAAATATATAATTTTTTCTTTTTATTTTTCATATTAACAATTTGGCATCTTACATAAAAATATTTTAATGGTGGAAACACTAAAAGTTAATTAAAGTGTTATAACCATACACATTTATGATGTATTTTATTATTTTATTAATTTTTTGAACAAAAGTTAGCACCGATATCATGTTATTGCACAAATGTCACAATGATTACTTTTAAAATAATTTATCAAATGAAAAATGTTATATCATGGCCACATCAACAACGAATCAAGTTAAGATACTAGCATTGTAGATTCTCTTACTACCTCAAATATTCTTTTTCACTTTGTCAATTCCACATTTCAACCCAACACCGATTTTTCTCTCACTCTCCCTCTCTTCTTTCTTCGTCAACTACCTAGCTCTACCATTGTGCCTCCCTATCTTCCAATCCCTCCTGCCGCATAACCCACGACAACCGTCCATCAAAGCCTGCCTCTTCCACTGTGTCACACACCCTTCTCACGATCACCATCCCTCCGGCGCATGCGACCTCCATCCCCCCGACGTGCGATTTTTGTGACTCTGCTTATTATCTCTCTAAGTCCCAGTCTCACTTTCCTTGCTCACAGATTTTCCGTCGTCTCCAAGCTCTCAGCAGGGCCGGCTTGACGAGGTCAAGAAATTTCTTTAGGCCCACAAATTTAAAGTTTAAATTATGTTAAAGAAAAGCCCAAATTTAAAATATTTTAAGCCTAAATTTTCTAAATAATGTGTGAAAAAGTGTGTAAAAATTAATTTACTTTGGGCCTCAAAAATTATATAGCCGAGCCAGCTCGCATCCACCATTGTCGAATTCTACCTCCACTGCCACGCGACCATATACATACTCGAGTCTTGTCTTTGAATTGAACCCAAGATTTGTCTTCACATAAGTTGATTATTAACCGAACCCGTCGAACCACACACACGCACACACAAATGCTCACAGAGGTAATGATTTACGATTTCCTTCCATCTGTCAAAGTCCTAGATGATATCACTAGTAATTTGAAGAAGGATGTAATGGCTGATGAGAAGTTGACATGTTTGAAGTCGCACGATTGTCACATTATTTTATAGATGTTGTTGGCTCATGAAATCTTCTATTTTGTGCCAAAATCTATCATGAGAAGATCACCGAACTTTGCAATTTTTTTTACTTTATAAGTCCTAAAACTTTGAGAGTCGGCGATCTTAAAAAAGTGCAAGTTTCCATCGTTGAGATTTTATGTAAGCTTGAAATCAATTTCCCCTTTTTTTTACAATCATGGTTCACGTGGCGACTCATTTAATAGAGAAAACATTATTTTGTGATTCGGTGCATATTGGAACATTGAAACATTGTGTAAAATTAGAGCTAAGTAGTGGGGCTCCATTGCAAAAGCTTACGTCGTTGCAAGGTATCTGAAAGATCATGAAGTTGTAGTTAAGGATGAAGTACGAGGAGCTCTCTATTTTTTTTATCTGAGAACCGTGCTCCTTATAGGATGATGAAACAATAGTATTAGACAATGAACATAAAGAGATTGCAAAGTGGTACACCTATGCCAAGTGTTCATAAGTGAATCCATATTTGCTCTAAGTTATCGATCCAGGTGTATATATAAGTTGATCGCATAGTTGATGCATTATTAAAATAACGTTTAAAATGACTGAGATCATTGATATGTAATAAGATAAATTGGATTCGATGGTATAAAAGTGATGCATTGGAAGAAAGTAAAAGTTTGGTTCGTAAAAAAAGTAAATCATACCTAATTTGTTTTTATTATAAACCAAAAGTGTTAATCAACGCTTTTGTTTAAAAATCATATTCATGATATGAAAGCTACTGGCTCCAATGTGTTTGAAGAGCTCTATGCGTTGTCTAATGAATCTTTTCAAATTTCCCATCAGTATCCAAGTTGATCGATTAATTCGTGAAGTTTGTCACCCATCATCGTGATAATCAACGAATAACTCAAAACATATGTGCATCTACAGACTATTAAGTTTTTATAGGCGGATAAAAGACGTCACAATACTTAAATATATGAAAAATTGTCAAGATGTTTTATTCAAATGAATTTGGTATGCTCCCAAGTACGATGCAAAAAAATAGTGCACAATGATAAAATTTGTTGAGTAACATGTGCTTATATCACAAAGATTGGTTTACTGACGAGCTGTACATACTCGCGACCCAGACGCATCAAGTTTTTTTTTATGCAAAAGACCTTGTCAAAAGTGACAAATGGAATATCATCGAAAAAAGCAATCATCGAGGGATTTGGGATATTCCTGAAGTTGACGCCACCACATGGACCTTGTTTCCGTTGTTAATACAATTTTTCAGAAATCGAGCTTCTGAAACAGCTGATGTTGAGTTGATTAGTGATGTGAATGATGAAATATAAAACAACAAAGAAGATATAATAGTCGTCGTTTTTAAGGTGAAGATGTCAACATCAATGTAAAATATGGTAATAATGTTATATCGAGTGACGCTAATCAATGAGTAATGCTAAAATTATTATATTTTTATTAGTTATTCAATTCAAACAAGTTCTGTTTTACAAAAAAATCATGTTACGAAATGTCCACTACTAAAAGAGCAAGTGGAACCACATGAGCTGGTGGACACGAGGATTTCTCTCGGACACCGGGATCCGGCGGTTCAAATTATATACATGAAGCAAGTGTTGCAAAAGCCTCTGCGGAATACGACGGTGCGAGATTGTACATTATGATCGGGTTTAATAGACGTTTTTTAGATCTCTCGTCTGACAAACAAGAAGATTGGCGTGAACATTTAACCGCCTTGGAAGTCTCATCATCTGGCTCAATTTCTTCGTACATTAGACGATGGCTAGACGGGTCGTCTCAAACTATGGAAGACATTCTACACACGATACGCACATTTTTTACATTTATGAACATTGATGAGGACACATATGAGATAGTCAGTGGATCATTTTCGATGTGAGATTGATGTTATTCTCATTCGTGATGCAAACCAAAATTTTTGGCACCGAATGTCAAAATTGGCTGCAAAACTTAGAATTAAATTTTGCAGGGAGCAAGAGCCTTCCAAAATGAGATTCCAAAGAGCGTGAATCATGTGGATTTGGAGAAGACGTCATCCGTATTTTGATCGGAGGATTTCAAGGTAACATTGGCGTATGTTAAGAGTTTATGTCTATGATATCCAATAGAATCTCATCATGTTTTGGAGAAAAATTTCGACCACAACAAATCAAAGAAACATAAAAAGAAGATAAAGCACGAGACAAGGGTTGATCTCCTCCATGCTCATTGACCATTGAACATAAGTTATTCTTTTGGACTATTCATTTGTAATAAAGATAATAATTGTATAATGTGTTAAATTTGGAGATTAAAAATTATGGAAACTTGGGCTCTACACTAGAATTGTGGTAGGATTCCCACTAAGATGATAAAGGAAATTGCACGACAAATGCTTTAATAAATCAATATATATATGTCGTAAAAGTTCATAATAATAATTATTAATTCTAATACTTAATAATTAGGTTTGCTTGTTTTTTCAAAGGCTTGAATTTTCTGTAAAATAAGACGTTTTAATAGCAAGCAGAGAATGAAGAATCTACGATTCACCGCAACAACCTAGAGGAAATCACGATGGGCAAATTTTTCGTGCAGCGTCGAGATTGAGATTGGTCCGACGATCCCTAGAAGTTCATAGCATCTCAGTCAAGAGGAGGCAAATCCAAAGTCATAAGAGCATCATTAATAATAGAGAATTGGTACAAGGATAAAAATAAGTAATTGTATTATTTATTTTCGTCGAACAAAAATGTTTACGTTTTCTTGAATATAAAACAATTTGAATCATGTTTATTCGAATATTTTATATTAATTTTCTAATTTGAACTTATATTTCAAATGCTAATATTAAAAAGTTATAGCATATACAATGAACATTTAGTCTAATATATTATCGGATTTGACTAGTGGTATTCGATAACTTCCCGCGTAAAAGTTTAAGTCAAAGTTTTTTGGAAGGGAAGACTTTCGAATGCAATATGTCGCATTCGAAAGTTTGACGAAAGACTTTTGGATGCGACATGTGACATCCGAAAGTCAATAACCACTCGAAAAAAGTTGGTTCGATGCGAGTATGGGTTTGATATGTCGCATATAAACTTATTGACTTTCATACTTGATATGTTGCATTTGAGATTTTTTTTCGCATTTGAAAGCTGTTTCTTCCTAGTGTCTAGATTCAGAGAAGAACCTAAGTAAATGATAAACCTACCCTAACTAGCATCAATTCACTATAAAATGTTAAGAGAAAATATGTCAATTGCTGGATTTTTCTCTCTTACTAGATTATGTCAAATTCTCTACTCAATCATTTCACTTGCGATATATGCTTTCGTGACGGAAATCACGAACAATGAGAAAACAAATTTATTTCACCCATTACATATTTTACAAAAAAAATAGTTTCATTCTCTCTGCTTTGAAACAACACGCTTCCGTCTCAACAACTGAAGCGCTCTTGAAGCAACCAACTTCCTTCTAAAATTTAAGCTCTCTTGAAACAACTCGCTTCCATTTGAACAAATAATGTTCTCTTGAACCAACATGGTTCTATATCAATAAATGAGACTCACTTGAAGGAGCATACTTCCGTCACAACAGACAAGGCTTCATTGAAGCAACTTTCTTCAATCTCAACATGCGAGACTCGACTTAAATAACCCGCTTCCATCTCAATGAGTGTGACTCCACTATTACAAAACTACTTTAAGAAGCAACACTTACTTTTAGAAGTGACAATTCATTAATAACTAAGAGCGAAATTAGTAGTTTAGTAGGGCTTCATCGCTATCGAGCCAACATATCCAATTATGACAAAAAACTACAATTTTTATGTTTTAGAATCAATAATTCGCTTATAATATCACATCTTTTACTATTAGAAGCGACTTGTCAAATTTTTTACAAATTCTATTTTTTTGGTTTTGGAAGCGACTTAATACCCAAAATTTTGGCTCCAAATTTTCTCCGCCAAAATTTCACAAAGTAATTTTTGTGGATATTAGAAGTAATTTGTTGCTTCTAATACTTGTTTTGGCTCTAAATATTCACGAAGGTAGTTTTTATTACATTAGAAGTGATTAATCGATTATAAAATCTTTTTAATATAAACGACGTCGTTTCGGTTATGAAGGATATTAGAAGCGATATAACTTTTAATTATGCTTTAGTTTAATATTGGTTTTATGTTTTTTTTAATAATTTCAATTAAGTTAAAAAAACAAACTTTAAAAATCAAAGTTGACATGTCGCTTCTAATACCGCCTCTTATTTCAAATAAAAAATCATCTTCAGTCAATCAGAAGCGACATGTTGCTTCTAAAACCGTTTTCAAAGTATGACGGGAAAAAAGTTAGAAGCGATTTGTCGCTTTTAAAGCCGCTTCAAAAGTCTTGTCGTTTCTAATTATGCATTTTCTAAATATTAGAAACGATTTTAGAAACAATGAATCTTAGAAGTGAATTTTTGACTTTTAGAATTGTTCTTCTAGAAACCTTTTTCAAATCTGGTGGTCGTTTGGAACTCACATCTCAATATCCGACGTCTGCTTGTACCACAACAAGACGCGATTGGCCTGAAACTCCGGACCCAGATGAAGATCCTAACTAAATGATGAATACCCTAAGTCTCGGTTGCCTCACTTTGAATATTGAAGAAAACCACATGTCATTGGCTAAATTTTTCTCTCTCTAACTAGACTATGAAGCCAAAGTATCTGCTCAATCATTTCACTTACAAATACACTTTTGTGATTGAAATCAAGAGAGAAATCAAATTCATCTCACCTATTTAATATCTTACAGAATGAACAATCTACTTTATTCTCTATATAGTAGAGCAAGAAAAATCCACTCTTGTGCATACAAAAGTCTATCACGGAAAAATAATATGGTTCCACGTGTTGTTTAATGAAGGTAATAGCCCTATAGAGGTTTCATAATTTGAATTTGTCCATAGTTTGGTAGAACTATGATAAATATCGACACTTTCAACTAACTAAAATTTTGTACCAAATATACCCCAAAATTATATTCCCGCCCAGACCTTTTTTGAAATTAAAATCGGATGAAATAAATTTGGTTAATTAAAAAAATGCACTTAAAAACCGAATCAAGTCAGCTAATTAGTGCTACAAAACCGTCCAAATCTTTTGAGGTATTAATTAGATACGAAAAGAAGAGAGAGAAGGTCTTGCATGCACAACTCGAAATCGAATCGACCAATTTTCTCTCAAAAAATTTCTAGGATTCAAAACGCCGATCCCAAGCAATTTACAGGTATTAATCTTTTTTGTATTGTTTTCTATGATTTATTCTTCCCTATTTGATTGGGATTCCCGGTTTCTTCTTCTCGTCATTCATATATCCTGTTTGTATGGATCGGACTTTGTCGCAGGAAATAGGACTTCATGCGAGCGTAGACGGAGAGAGCTACTTCCGAGAAATTGTTGGAGATTTAATCCGATGATTATGGTGTTCCATATGACTGTGTTCGGGCGAGGCAATGCGTCGAACAGTTGGCGTGCGACGTGTGATTGGCTCTCTTGGCAGAGCTTAGATCAGAGCGTTAGTTTGGGTTTCGGTGAAGCGATGATGGTCGGAGTTGTGTGGGACCGAGTTTGAGCCGCTGGAGACGGCGGAGAGAGAGAGGAAGATGAATGGAAGTTGACGCCGATTTCGCTTCGGTGGATGCAACGCCAACAATGGAGGCGTTGGCGAAGGTAAAGACGAACTCTGGCGGTGGACGCCGGTTTGGCTCCGGTAGCAATTAAAATTTTCATCGTTCTTCATTCTTTTTAGTCAAATAAATGTGTTTTGTTAATTAGTATGAAATTAACGGAAGTTTTAATTTACATTACAAAAATCAGTTTATGTTGTAAAACGTAACTCAATTTACGTTAATACATTTTCATTTCAGTGTAAATTGGATATCAAATAAAAGTGTAAATTGAACATTTATCACTGTAAAAATCAATTTACGTTGGAAACAAAATTATTTCCGCATAAATTGAATATCAACGACAAAGATATAATATCAAATAATAAAACCGGTTAAAATATTAAAATATCCAAAAATAACTAAATAAGATAATCCGACCATAAATGAAGAATTTTTATTAATTAATCTGAAAGTAATTGTTCAATTAAACCGCTCATAATTTTAGGATCTAAAATGAAATATTCAATTGTCAAAAATTGTGTAAACAAAATAGAAAATTAATTCATATTTGAAATGAAAATTAAAAAATGAAATTAATTCAAAATTCAAATTAAACTCGAAAAGAAACATAAAGCATAAAAAGGTAAATTAATAATGTGATTAAAAAGCCACGTCAACATTTTGGACATTTACAAAAGTTTTATCAAACGTTGGACATAACCAAAAAACAGTTTGCAATCTAGAACCAATTCGCCAAATTTTTGTAATAATACTATATGTAATCTCACATATTTAAAACAACGTGGTCAAGACCTCCCGCCACGTATGTATAAGTGTTAATTAAAAAAATTATTAAGTAAAATAGGTCAACAAACATAATACATTTTCAATATAAACAACGCTTAATTAAACTTGCGTTAATGTCCTAAGTCAAGTTAATTTTTTGTTTATGGTTGAAATTTAAAGATCAGTCTAGTAAAACAAATATAGTTAATTAGTTTGACACGTTAGCACTTGAACCATTAACTAAAGTGAAACAAAACGTTGACCATATTGAAAATGAAGTAGTAAACGTTGACCATTTTGCTAAATTTTTTTTTTATTAAAATATGCTAAACATATGTCATTAGAAGTAAAAAAGACTCCTTATCAATTTTTCCTACGTTTTATTTTTTTGAACGCAAATTTTCCTACGTTAAAATCAATCCAATGATAATCATTTACAAATAATTGAATATATATATATATATATATATATATATATATATATATATATATATATATATATATATATCACTTTTCAACCATCTATCATCATAATTGGATTAAAAGCCAAATATAGTATGTGTTGTAGGGAATATTTCCGATTCAAAGAAAAGCAGGATAAGCCCAATCCAACTCGAGTCAGGTTGGTCTGACCTATAAAATCAAAATGTCAATACCAAAATTCGACTAAATAGTTTAGATCCCCCTCCCAAAGGTGACACATCTCAGTGCCAACACAAAAATTCGACTTGTACCAGCCCCAATGGTGACACGTCCCAATGTCAATACCAAATTTGACTAAGTACTCGAGACCCCCTCCCCCACGGGGACCCCCTCCACGGAAATACTTTATGTTCAAAGAAAGTTGTAGAAGTCAAACTCAACGTGAACAGGTAGTCCAACCATAGAAGGAGAAGTTCAATTAAGGAATTCAGAGCAACGGACGACTCTCACGTAGAGACCCCCCTCCACGGGGACACCCCATGGCGACACCTTTATATAATAGCGTTCTCCAAAGGAATTCAGAGTTGCGAACAACTCCCACGCAGAGACCCCCTATAGGGACCCCCTTCCACGGGTACCCCCCTCTACGGGGAACCCCCCCACAGACGTTGCATGAAATATTTATTCACAGACGACCCCCACACATAAACCCCCCACGGGGACCCCCTCACGGGAACCCCCCTCCGCAGAAACCCCTCACACGGACCCCCCACATCGACCTTTATATAATAGCGCTCTCCAACGACACACCTGAGGGGAACCAACCTCGTCAAATGACAAGTCTACCCTCATACGTCACCAGCCTACTATAAATATTTGAACCCAAACACAAAATGGGACTCTTGGCTGACCAGAGAGACAACCTTACAAAAAAACCTCCCCAAAAAGCACTTCATTCAAGAAAAGCACCTTTGAGAGCAAGAGGAAGAACACCAAAAGATCTCAAACACGTAAAAAAACGAAAACCCACCAAAGATCATTCACAAAAGAGGAGTAATTTTCTTTCATTCTCTCTAGATTGGAAGAAAACACATTCACTCCCTTCTACACCCAAAGGCTTCCGGGCCAAATTTCATCATCTCTATACAAATGTTCAAGAATTCGAGAAACTCATTCTCGTGTTCTTCACTCTATAAGAGAAAATCTCATAAACAATCCCACAACTTCAACTGCACGTGGTCGAATCCGTTTGCACCACGTGTCCATAAATGTTAGTCTAAAAAAAGACTTAACATTTTGGCGCTAGAAGGAGGGGTACCGAGAACGACCACACTATGCTCTCCACCAGCAATATCATGCATTATCATCTCAAGAGAAAGTTGTTCCTCAGCCATCACGTAGCGCGAAACTCTACACACGACCGCGGGTGCAGATACAAAGGACGACCTCCAATAACCAGCCGGAACGACGTTGCCCAAATGCACGTCTAGCTAGACGACCATGCCGAACAGTGTGACTACCTCCGAGAACGTTGTTCCTCAACCATTAGGTAGTGTGGCACTCTATACATGAGCACAAGTGTAGGCTAGACGAGTGTAGACGCAAAGGACCTTGTCGACGAGTGCCAACCCATCGACGAACGCCGTCCTAACAACCAGCCCGAACGACAATTCCCAAATGCACGTCGAGTGGGACGAACATATGCCTAACTGTGCAACTACCTCCGAGAACATCATTCCTCGGCCAGCAGGTATCGTGGCACTCTACACTCGAGCGTAGGTGCAAACGAGACGGGTGAAAGACCTCAGCAGCGAGTGTTGGGATATTTTACGACTAAACACACAAGTGTACGTATCAAACAAGTAATATAGTGATAGAATACGAGTGTCTAACCCACAGACCACAGAGACCTATTACGCTAACAATTTATTTAATCTATCGAAAATTGATTTTGAGATGACTTTGAGTTGAGATATGAAATAAACTAATAAATTCTAACAAATGACTATAAAACGATTAAAACAAGATTTAAGAATATAAAGAAAACAAGGTACGATTTCACCGGGTAGTTACAAACTTATAGATTTTCGGGTAAGAACACTTAAAATATTCTTATGCATACTAATCTCGTTCTCTCTCAGTATTCACTAGTCTCTCCCGAGTGATCTAATGAACCTACGCAAATGTCGGATTAATTATCCTTTCCGCCTTAAATCCTATTAATGCACCTACGAGCATTAAAAACGAGAACTCTAACAATTTCATAATCTCTAAATCGTCAAGGAACTTAAACAATTCTGATGAGTGAAATAAAGCACGAACATTACTACTCTCCCAAGTAACCTAATATTCCAATTAATCGATTCTAAAGGTGATCAATCTTAAGAACGCCTTAAACACAATTTCACTCAAGTACACACTTTAATGGAACAAATCTAGATTATCACACCCATCTAAACCTAGCTAATACCTAACCCGGCTACATCGTAATCCCTCTAAAAATCTAACCTCTAACGACATTCATGAACATGATGATGACTATTAATGCAATTAAAATCAACAAGATTAAAAGAAAACCCAAAAACGAATTCATGATAAAAGGTCCACCAAGAATTCAACAAGAAAACGTAGTTCGAAACAAATGAAATAGAAGGGAAAAGAAGAAAAACTATTGTTTGGAGTTCCGGTGGTCGAAGCTTTCGAATTTCGGTGATCGGAAAACCTTCTTTCCAATGCAAAAGCTCTTCCAAAGTCTAAAGAAAAATAATTTGTCCTAAAAACAGAGGCTACAAAAGTGTCTTATACTCCTCTATGTCGAGCTCACTTCTAAGATAGATCTGGACATTCAAAACGCATCCGACGGCTGATATTAAACAAAAAATTGACTTTAATTGCGTCAGGAAAAAGCACCTCGCGGCGCGACATCATCTTCGTGCAGCGCAACATCACGACTAATGCATCCTCACGGCGCGACCTTGGCGCGACCTCCAACGCGAGGAGACTTTGTGAAGAAATCTTGCTCATGAAAATTTGTGTCTCGCGGCGTGCATTTCGATCTTCAGAGACCTCGCGGCGCGACAAGACCGCGACTCCCTTATGGAGTCTTTGTTTTTCCCGTAACGTTCTTTTCTTCGTGATTAGCATGGCACTCTACACATGGGCGCAAGTGCATACAAGACAGGTGCAGACATGAAGGACCTCGTCGGCGAGTGACAACTCGTCGACAAACGCCGTCCCAGCAACAACCACGAATGACGTTGCCCAAATGCACAGCGACCGGGCGACCAAATGGATCGCGTCAAGAATAGTGTTCTCTCACTAGTCAAAGAATTTGCAACGGATAGGAAAGAAAGAGCAATGACACACCACACCAAAGCAAAGGGACAAGTCAGTGGAAAGGGACGGCCTAGATGAAAGGATACCATTAAGAAACCGACCAGGTTGACATGTCCAATATGAACATGATAAATGAAAGACATCAACACCTGAAGGAGCGCATGACCACCCAAGAGCATGAACAGGTTCCCCGGCGTCTAAGAGTCCACCAAAATGAAGAACATGAAAACTTGCATTCTCGACTCGGCGTCACCTGCTCCGAGTTTGAGATGAGACACGAGTTTTGGAAGTCAGCTTTCGTACGTTTATGACAAGATGAAGAGGTCGCTGAAAGCGAGGGGTGAGAATATTCAAACCACATATGGACCTAAGGCGCTACCTCAACGCTCGATGGAAAGTTCCCCGATGACAAACAATCACAAACTCATGAACCGCAGGAGGTCGCCCCCCTCGCAACGGCCAAACCATCATCCCCTGCTATGCACGCCACTAAGAAGTTCGGGAGCTACGCATGACACAATTCTAAACTCCCTCTTATCAGAAGCATGATTGAGGGGTTAGATTCGCCGTTTGTCGCGCATGTGCTCACAGACTTACGTCAGAGGAAACTTTCTCCCACCTGCCATACCGATATACGATGGAAGTTCAAACCTTTTGTACTACACATATCAATACCAAATAAAGATGAGGATGATCGGATAATCGTCCTTGATAATATGTCAAGAATTTTGCCTCGCCCTTATCAGATTTGCTTGCGAATGGTTTAAAAAGACTTTAGCGAGGGATGGTTCAATCGTTCGAAGACCTCAAAGAGAGGTTTCTTACACGACTCTCCCCCTCCAAAATACCGAAGGAATAGTCCTACCTCTTGACGATCAAGCAAGGCAGCACTGAGACACCTATAGGCTACCTCAATAGGTTCATTGAAGAGTTGAACAAGGCAGCCAAGTATGAAGATAGTGACCCGATGTTGCCATCACAATGACATAACTAATCTTTCAGGAAACACGTCACTGTTCGGTCGAAGTAAACAATGAGAGTAGAAAAATCAGCGAAAAAGGAAGCCGATGTAGGGATGAGGACAAAATCGATGACGACAACAAAGGAAGAAAAATCGAAGCCTCAGCCCTTCAACGCGCGACCGCCATCAGGGCAAAGACTCATTTTAGCTGTAAGATTTCAAAGAGATTCTTACTTCACACCACTCAGAACCATGCTAGACCAAACTCTATTTTTGCACATAAATATTTTTACTGAGCTACGACCCCTTGCAAAAGATCTATCTATACGCAACAAAAAAAATATTGGGTGTTTCAGAAGAACCATGACCACCTCACCGCTGAATGTTTCCAACTTCAGAGGAAAATGAAAGATCACATACAAAATTAGTGAGCTAAAAAACTTTGTGATGGAAATTATAGCCGACCCAGACTCAGTTGTGAAGAAGAAGATGACCCATGATGAAAGGTGACAAGACCACAGGAAAGAAGCCATGATAGGCGAAGGCAACAACGACAACACGTGAGCAAACACCATCAATGCCTTGCTCAATATCATCACCATCATTTGTGGAGGATCGGAGGCAAGATATACCGCACACGAAAGAAAAAATTGCACTCGACCAGTATCATGAGAATGACCATTCCACCACATCAACCTTAGCAAGAGAATGTGGCCAATCACACCATATGAGACAATCCACCTCATGGAAGAGGAAGCGCTCCATGTAATGTACTTCTATAACGACGCCATCTTTGTTGGGCACAAGTAGCAAATAGCATGGGAAGAAGGTTCCTTATCGACAATGGGTAGTTCAGCTGGTATCATGTTCAAAGAGGCCCTCGATTGAATGGACCTTGGCGGAGTCCACCCTACTCTTCTCAAGATCCCGCTCTTTGGATTTGCAGAAGAATGTGTATACACATGAGACTCCATCAGCCTCTCAGTCAATTCTGGATAAGACAGGGGAGTCCAGACCACACGCCTAGTAAACTTCCTGATCGTCAGCCGACCATCTACCCACAACATAATCATATGGCGACCAATGCTGAACATGCTCCGTGCATTCACCTCAACATAAAACCTCATCATCAAGTTCCCAACACCAACGAGAATATGGGTAATACGGGGTAGTAAGGCTGACTCGAGAATGTGCCACATCCAAGGGTCTCAAGGAAAGGGAGACAAAGTTACGGTAGGAACCAGCCATCGGAAATAAAGCGACATCGCGTACAACACCGCAGATGCACAGATGGTCGACGATGTGGACCTAAGAGAAGAAGACATGACCAAAGAAGTAAAGACGTTAAGCGACCTCATACCCGTAGTACTCGGCCATGACCAGTCGAAGTGCGTCGTCATAACCATGACATGCCTGAGATTGACACAATATTCATCACCCACCGATTCAACGTACTCCCTAAAAAGAAAAGAAAGATCCAGAAGAGTAGATCGTTCAACCTCGATCAACCTCAAAGTGTTTGCGCAGTCAAGGAAAAATTGTTTGTCAACAAAGAACTCTCCGCTAACGACTCCGCGCAACTCGATATGAGGAGACTTGTGTAATCGACTCCTCGAACAAAAGCAATGTTGGGATTGGTGCCCACAAAGGAGATTTAAGACATTATAAATACTTTATATTTGATTTTGCTGAGACATTATATAAAGTTAAATATTCATTCTTCATTTAAGTTTTTGTTTATGTATGTATGTTACGCTCTGAAACAGTCATCAACGAAAGGGGTGCTAAGTATAGACTTGACAAGCTAGCCCCTTGTGACTAGTTCAAACATTTGTTCGCAATCTTAAGATCGATGGAGCAATCGAATCTGAGTAATGATTGTTTGAATGGATCATGATATCTTATCTTGTGATATAGAGAGTTGTGAGTCTGTGCTTCATTCTTGATATCTTATAGAAGATATTGAACAAGACTTGTGATACTCTGAAACTCGAGATAAAACCGTTTAAACACTCGAAAGTTCAAGATCACACACGAGGGGTATTTTGGTACTTACCTAAATCATGAAGTGAATGCATAATCGATGTGACACCTTATGACATTTTATTTGTCAATGGCAATGGCTAAGTTATAGTTGCATCTGACCCGGTGGTTGGTGTCATAACACTGTCATGTTGGGTTATGTGATTCACATATATGAAATTCATGTTGAAACAATGACAGTGCACCAGTATCACACTATGCTTTGTTATGAGAGTGTGAATGAATAAACCTGGCCAGGTATTCATCGAATAAAAATATTCTTTGATTAAAACATGTGACATGTAAAGATATCTCACTTTATGTTTTTCTCATACACAAATTACAAATGAGTTAGTGAAATAATAATTCAGGGGTAAAACGGTAATTTTACATTCCTCCAAGTTACTGATACACATGAAGGGTAATATCGTAAAATACTCTGTAGATCGTGTGAAGAATTGTTTTGTCACATCAAACGGAAAATATACGCATATGAACTTAGAGAGTTTCAATATTAGTCCTTTAGTGGAATCGACTAATATTAAGAATTAAAAGACGGAAAAGGTTTGTGAACTTTTGAGTCCAATCTTTATTCTAAAGCTTAGTTCATGTGGGTCCATTAGGTCGCAATGATAGACCCTCGGACGAGATTTATTGAACAAGGACAATTTGATTTTCTTATTAAGTAAATTGTGATTTACACTAAGAAAATAATTTTCGAAGTAATCAAATAAATAATTGGTTATTATCATTACATTTATTTAATGAATTATATTATGTTAATATATGGATATTAACATATTTAAATGATTCAAATAAATAAAAGATGAAAATAAATATTTCTCATTTCGTATTATCTTAAATAGTATGAAAATAATTATTTGTCATTAAATAAATGAGATATTCCAAAATAATTAAATATTATTGTGAAAATAAATCAAAATAAATATTATCGAAATATATAGGATTATTCTCGGCCATAATTAATGAATTAGGTCAGAGAATTAATTTTTGAAATTAATTAAAAATAATGGGCTTAAGTTTGACTATTGGTTTGACCTAATAAAATCTCGCTCTCTCTCTATTTAAAGGGTTTTTTGAAAACCCTAACCCCAGCCCTAATCATAAAATTTTCGGCCAACCTCTGTCTCCCCCTTCTCCTGAGTTTTTTGGTCGAATTTTTAGAGAGAGAGAGATCAAGAAATATCTTGTGTGATCTCGAGTGTCCCTTGTTGTTCAATTGAATAGCCCACCCTCTTAATCTCATCAAATCCCGAGAGAATTACCATTGACTCTTCTATTGGTGTTTGAGGGACTTTTTACACGCAGGTATCCACTCGAGACGCAAAGAAATCGAGCGAAACGAAGGAGGCTCATTTTAGCCTACTGGCCGGATTGGGTCACCGGACTGGAGGATTTTGCCGGACTCAAAACGTGCCTAGTTCACCACGGGAATTTGACGTTGAATCTGGCCAAGCCCTTTTACAGGGACCTAGCCCTAGGTCTCTTCCACTTTCCTGCAAAGTTTCACGTTCAGATTCCACTGAAGAAAGCCACAGCATCGCAGGCCAATTTCTGGCCGGCCGGCCACAATCCAATCCGGCGGGTCAGATTTCAAAATTTTGACGAGGCCTTCAGGAGTTATCAAGCAATGCACGAGGTTGTTTACAACCTCACATGTAAGTGTTCTAAACGAATTGGATATGTTTTAATGATTTATGAATGTGTTTATAAGTTGTTAGATGGTTTGGTTCAATTTGTTGACATGTTTAGAATAAATAGTTTATTGACATATTTATGATTTTTATTGTCTAGGTTGTTGATTTATTAAAATGTGTTTTAATACAGATCATATTATATAATTCTGCCACATATAGATGTGTTATGTAATATTATTGTTTAATTTGTTAAATAATTTCCAACAAACAAAACACGTCAAAATTTGTGACGACGCGAGGGTCGCAACCCTAAACGAACCCCAAAGCATCCATGAAGTCAAAGTGCCAAAGGGCCAACTCAATGCATATTGCAAACAACTTCATGCGACAGAGATGAGGAGACTTGTGCAACCGACTCTCCGACCAACCTTAAAGCGTTAGGGGGATAAGGGGAGCCGAGTCTCGCCACGTCAAACTTCTCACATACCCCAAAGTATCCCGCATGACCAGAGATGAGGGGACTCGCACCATCGACTCCCCGATCAACCTCAAAGTGTTTCCACAGTCAAGGAAATATGGTTCATTAATAAAGAACTCCCCGCTAACGACTCCGGGCAACTCGAGATGAGGAGACTCGTTTAATCGATTCTCCGAACCAAAATAAAACGCGTCAAAATACGTGACGAAGAGGGGCTCGTGACCCCAAACGAACCCCAAAAAATCCATGGAGTCAAAGTGCCCAAGGGTCAACTCAGTGCATACCAAAACGGTTCCATGCAACCGAGATAAGGGGACTCGCACCATCGACTCTATGACCAACCTCGAAGTGTCCTCGGAGTCAAGAAAAAAACGTAGTTCCAAGCAAACTGAGGTAAGGAAACTCTTCTCCAAACAACCTCAAAATATTAGCAAGAACCGAGGTAGAAAAATGCATCACGTCAAAGACAAAAATCCAGACCAAAAAGCCTCGCAAAGACAGACAACCTTATAAAACGCAAAATATCCAAAGACAACAATGCAACAAAAACAGTTGGGAAATGCCCTCATCCCGCCATCCACGTGTCACAAAAAAAGTCCAAAAAATCACCAACTAGATGCACAAATTACCGTATCGTCCCAAAAGAAAAACATGCGTGACCGACCGACCGACGACAACAACAACAATAAAAATGTCAACTTAGATAAAATGCAGAAGAAAACCGTCGAGGAAGGATCAGATGGTGCTTTGAGAGTTAGAGAAAAAAGAGATACCTTGACAAGCTCTGAAGAAAGTATCAACCCCGACTTAGAATAACCATAAAGCTAACAATCTCAAGCCACTTGAAGATCAACATGAAGTTTTTCGAACAACTAGGTTCTTCAAAAAACTGGGAGGCTAATGTTGTAGGGAATATTTCCGATTAAAAGAAAAGCACGAAAAGCCTATTCCAACTCGAGTCTGGTTGGTTCGACCCATAAAGTCAAAATTTCAATACCAAATTTCGATTAAGTAGTTTAGACCCCCCTCCCAAAGGTGACACATCTCAGTGCCAATACCAAATTCGACTAAGTATTTGGACCCTCCCCAATGGTAACACGTCACAATGTCAAAACCAAATTTGACTTAGTACTTGAAACCCCCTCCCCCGCAGGAACTCCCCTCCACGAAAATATTTTATGTTCAAAGAAAGTTATAGAAGTCTAACTTAACTGGAATAGGTAGTCCAACAATAAAAGGAGAAGTTCAATTAAAGAATTCAGAACAACGGACGACTCCACGTAGAGACCCCCTACGGGGACTCCCCTCCATGAAGACCCCCCTCCACGGGGATCTCATTCATGAGAAACCCCCACAGGGACCACCCCATGGAGACACCCTTATATAATAGCGCTCTTTAAAGGAATTCAGAGATGCGAACAACTCGCATGCAGGGACCCCCCCTCTACAGGGAAACCCCCACGGACGTCGCAGAAAATACTTGTTCATAGACGACCCACACGCATAGACCCCCCACGGGGACCCCCCTCCGCGGAGACCCTCCACTGGGACCCCCCAAGGCGAACTTTATATAATAGCTCTCCAACGACACATTTGGGGGGAACCAACATCGTCAAATGACAAGCCTACCCTCATAACTCACCATACCACTATAAATATTTGAACCCCAAACATAAAAATGGGAATCTTGGCTGACTAGAGAGAAAACCTTACAAAAAACCTCTCCAAAAACCAATTCATTCAAGAACAATACATTTGAGAGCAAGAGGAAGAACACCAAAAGATCAAACACGCAAACACGCGAAAACCCACCAAAGATCTTTCACAAAAAAAGAATAATTTTCCTCCCTTCTCTCTAGATTGGAAGAAAATACATTCGCTCCCTTCTACACCCAAAGGCTTCCGGGCCAAATTTCATCATCTCTATACAAGTATTCAAGAATTCGAGAAACTCATTCTCGTGTTGTTCACTCCATAAGAAAAAAATCTCATAAACAATACCACAGATTCAACGACATGTGGTCGAATCCGTTTGCACCACGTGTCCATAAATGTTTGTCTAAAAAACGACATGCCTATATTTTATTTATTGTTATTATAAACTTGAACAATTTAATTAGTTAGACTAGTCCTACTTTCAACTACATATTCGATAACATTTAATAATCACGTACAGTTACATCTTAGGTAATTAACTTAGCTATAATATTATATAATTAGTCTGACGCGGTGTATCAGTCATGAAATACATCAAATACATCAATGGCATTGATTTCATATAATATGCTTGACCAAAGGATTCGGGTATATATATATAAAATATATATATATAATTTATATGTGTGTGTTGTGTGTGTATAGAGATGTGACGGAGTATCTTGATATGAAAGTTAAGATATACCAATTGGCCCGCGAAAGATATTACCTTTAAATATCCGGGCAATGGCTATGCACTTTCCAAAAGTCACCGGTCCTGTATCTGTCGCTTCAAAACAAGTTGAACGAAAGACATATTCTATGCATATGCATTATATACGCTGGTAATATCGATAAGCTATATACAGATCGGTGATAGAAATTGTGGGACAGTGCTATGCTATTCTTAATATTCTATCTTATCCGGCTTCAATTAATTCCATTCCAAGCATAATTAAAAGAAAACAGCTAGATTGAGAAGGGAGAGAAAAAGATGTTTCTGTCTATATAAATTAAGATCAAGCACCAGTTATATATCGCTTCAAGTCAGCTTTGGAAAAGAATTACGAATTACGCCAAGGGTTTCTTATTAGTTCGATAAATACTATTAGCCTCCAAAAATGAGCACGGTGAGAGATCGTAATCCATGGATCTTTCGCGTTTGTAATATACAATTTGTAATTAATATTCTGATTGTTTTGCAGATGATAGACTTGATAGTGCACATGGACTGCTCAGGGTGCGAGAGCAAGATTAAGAAAGCTCTTCAAAAATTAAAAGGTAATTAAATAATAATAAAAGGCATGTCAGGGTGTTATACACCATGTTTTACCACGATCATACTGTTTTTCTTCTATTTGCTAGAAAGAAATACAAAGCAAATGTAATATTGATATCAAAATTATCAAGTTTGATGCGGAAGAAAAATAAAATAAAAAAGAGATTAAAAAGTTTTAATTGACTGAAATTAACGTCTTAAAAAATAATATATTTGGCCAATAAACTGTTCTCTTTGTAAATACATTTCCTTAGTAGGATATTGAATATTTCGGTATTGCATTCAATATGATCACAGCAAGTTTTTTACTCCTCCGGCAGATATAGTAGGAATCTATGGTTATAGGTATGTTAACTAAAGAATATGTGTGTATATGTATACGTGACATATACCAGGAGTGGATGACGTGGAGGTGGATATAAACATGCAAAAAGTGTCAGTGACTGGATGGGCAGACCAAGAGAAGATCTTGAAGACGATCAGGAAGACAGGACGGAGGGCTGATTTGTGGCCCTACACAGCGGAGAGTCAACATAATGCCGCCATAATCAGCGACCTTTACTGTCACCAACATGACACGTCATCAACATTCACAGCTTTTGATGCTCCGGCTATTTCCTACAACTACCTCACTTCTGATCACACTTCCGGTTTGACCTTCTACGATGATCTCCAGCCTTACTCCGCCCTTGTCGACGACAAAGCCGCCGTGCTTTTCAGCGACGATAATGCTCATGCTTGTTCTATAATGTGATATATACGCGTGTATATACATATGCTTAATGTAATAAATATATGTTTTTTTAAGGTTACTATGATAAATAAATTCATCTTTTCTCCTCAAAAAATTTATGTTTATTTCAAAGTGGGTCCTCCATCGAATAAATAGGTCAATTTCAGACAATACTTTTGTTTTAATTGTGTAATGAAATTTTATTACAAAATATGTGTTAAAATAAAATAAAAAAACTCTTAACGAAACTTGAAAGCAACATATCGTAATTGACATTAAATTTAAAAGATAACGCAGTCGACTTCAATATACCGCAATTGGTCAAAGTTCTATTAAAGACTTTTTTGCCATTTTGAACATATATTCCATAGTAAAATTTATCACATAGAAAACATAATTTTACCCCACTATCACACATATTTTGAAATTTTCCAATATATAACAGAGTTTAATGGTAAAATCACATTTTTATTTAACAAAAATTCCCCTTAAAGTGTTACGGAGGTTGGGTTTTTTTTTGTACATTTTTCTTTTCTTTTGTCTGACACGCTAGTACAAATTTTCTATTCTAACAAAAATTGTGAGAACGAAATGTTCACACAACGAGACATTGTCTTGTTCTAGGACCCCTCTCGCCTTTCAAATGGGATATAATGTCGCGTTTGTAAGACTTCTCACCTTCTACAAGGAGTTATACAGGCCATTGTAGGACTCTTACTGCAGAGAAATATACACTATGTCGCAATGAGATAAAATTTGCCAGCAGACCTCGTCGCAGCAGTGCATATGAATCATTACAGCGAAAACTTCTACAACACCACAAAAATCTCATTGTAGCATTAATTTGGCGAATCGTTTTAAAAGTTAAGAATAATTTAAGTCTTCGTGAGCGGCAGAATATAAAAGAAGCTTTCTAAACAAGTAAAACAATCTTACAACCTAGAAAATGTGCATGAACATGTAATCAATAAAATTAAACTACGACATGAATTTACTTGGTAACAACCTTTTTCGAAGCGTTAATCTCCCCTTGCAACAAGTCTCCTTCGTGTCAACCTGAATCTGAGCAACACAAAAGTTTCTACTACTAAAGTATATTGAGTTTGGTTAGATTTAGTGTGTGAACACTATTAAACACAATAACTCAATAAATAGTTTTCGAGCCAAAAAGCTAATACAAATGCTAGGTCTAATGAGGACCTAGGTTCCAAAACAAAAGATATAGAAGAAGAGAAAGAGATGGAGAAAGGTTCGGGCAAGTCTAGAGAGAGAGAGAGAGAGAGAGAGAGAGAGTTGGTCGAGAGCCTTGTATGTTGTGTTTTCACATTCACTATGCGGACACCTCTTTGTTCAACATTAATGGAACATGGGCAGAGTTTAGGGTTTAATGAGGAGGGATCGACGAGATTGAGTGAACCATTGATTCTTGGAGGAAGTTGTCTCAGATCTTTGTAAGATTCTTTTGATTGGAAAGAGAGATCTAGAGAGTAGAAAAACTGCTTTTAGATGAAGTATTTGTTCACCTTTTGTTTGTGGCCAAAAACCCCAATTTACTTGACTTTTTAAGGTTTTTGACGGAGTAATGCACATGGGGTGCATATAGCCAACCTGAGTCGCCTGGAGCACTTGGATGGCCGGCCTAGGGAACTTGGGGCACAAAGCCGGCCAGCCTAGGTCACTTGGGACACAAGGCCGATCACTTGGGACGTCTGGGGCACATATGGCCGATCGGCTTGGGTCGCTTGGATGCCTGGGGCACATGGCAAACTAGCTTTCGTCTTACGTGAGCCTAGGGCCGCTGCCGCCCAGACGGGCCTTCGTTTCGTCGGGGCGCCTTCTTCGCTTCATGAGCGTCGGAACAAGGCGGTAATAATAGCAGTTATAAAAAAGTATTTTTGAGACTTTATTACATCAAATGCATATAAAAAAAACAACTACTACTCTTCTTATGCGCATAATGACAACAATGGTAACCGCATCGTAAGATATACATATTGGCGGTGAGACTGAGCAGAGTTTACGCTAATATCTCGGTTGGTTTACGTAATGACAACATTGGTCGCCGTATTTTGTCATTTATGGGAAACCCATATTGTCTCGTTTTAGACGACGGTCAATTTGTTTTCTAAAGTGTTTTTAAAGATGATTTTTTCTTTGTCTAACCTTAAAAATTAGAAAATATAATATGGATTTTTAATTGACATTTTAACTAGGACGACAATCTTTTATTGTCATATAAAGTTATCTTCGTGACGATAGAGAAGTCGTGATAAAAGCGAGCTTTGTCATGATGTTTCAATATTCCTTCGTGAAAATTTTAATATGCGATAGTCATTCAACGTTGTTTAATTGTATCATCGCATGGTTAATATCAAGCCTTGATGAAAATTAGATAGAAACTAATAATTTTCCGTTGATAAACCGTACCTCGTCATGACATTAATAATGATTGTTGCAATGAGTTCAATTGAAAATTCACATATATTCCATGATAGTCTATTAAAGTCATTCAATATTCATCTGGTGTCAAGACACACCAAGACAATGTTTTTAACCATCATGTCACATGCAAAAATTCACGCATGGTCATTGTTGATATGAATTATTGGTGTTCAACAATAAAATTCAAATTAGTAATATCGCATAAAATTTAGTATATAATTTAAAGGGTCTCGGAATTTCAATGTATTGAGACAAGATCAAGAGGCAAAGTAGAACTGCGAAATGAAAAGTTAAATAAAATGTTGGGGAAATATATTATGTAAATATGAATGTTTACAAAAGGGAAAAATTCGATTGAGGACGAACAAGAACGAATATATGAGAGTAAAATAATATAAATTAAATAAAAATAAAAATAACAATAATAATAATTGTGAATTGATAAACAGATGAATTAAATTCTAACTACAATTCAATTTATAGCTCGGTGTTATTCGATGACATCGCCACTCCCGCTTTTGCACGTGTGCAGGTCGGGATGGTCTTCAACTGAGATCCCAGGTAGACCTCGTCCTTCTGCTCCTGCTAAAATTGACGTCTCCTTCCTCGGACGTGCCACATATGTGGGCTTTAATCAAGTTTGCCATAGCCTCAAATAAAAAGTGGGCTTGGGCTGTAATGGTTTGTTAGGGTGTGATTTTATCTCCTTAATCAGTATCCTCGTGTATTTATTTGATGTATTTTAATGAATAGACTAAATCTAGAAGTGACTTGTCACGTTGATTAGTAACATACAATTTTATGTAAAAAGAAATTCGAAATATTTCTTGATTTGTTTCTACCTCGCAAAACTTCAAAAAATGGGATGATGTCTGGTTTTCCTAACAAAGATTAATGTTGTAGAAACAAATATTTTTCTTTGAAATAAGTACGATGACTGTTGAGATGGTCAAACCTTGTTCATCTGGACCTTGAAAGCATGACTTTGATAAATTTCATAATATTATGTTTTGATTTCATCAGAGTTCCTCCTAATATTTTTATTTATTACAAGCGAGGATCAAGGGTATTACTATGCCCCTCTTAATCTAGAAAATTGACAAGTTGATAAAACGTAAAAACTCGTTCGATTTGTTCACATAAGGAATTTTATCCATTCGGTGATCGTCTTTTATTTAGGAAATAATACTTTATTCTCTCTACTATTTACTTGGAAAATAATTAGTAGAGAATATATTATATAATAAATATATTATTTATTTAAATAAAGAATAATATCCTATATGTTGGAATTTATTTAACAATTAAATAATAATATTAAGTGACATATCTAAATATGGCGGAAACACATAATCGATCATAATAGGTTAAAACTCATTTTAAACATATTCAATTAACTTAGGTATTAAAAATTACTATATGTCAATAAACAATTTTATTCTAGACATAGAAGTCAACAATTAAACGATTCAATCTAACAACATATAAACAAACTTATATCACATATCCAAATCGTTTAGAATACTTACAATTGAGATTGTAAACAATCTCGGACGTTGTTCGCTAATTTCGAAAGGTCTCGTCAAAAATTTGCTTGAAATCTGTCACCGATCGGAATGGACAGTTTGGGCCTGCCAGAATGAATTCTGGCCGGTCGACCAGAAATGGGCATATGGGCATGTGGCTTTCTGCGCCCAAACGAAGCTCGGGGACCTGTGCATCAGGGTATGTGGGACCTAGGGCTAGGTGCATGTGAAGTGGCTCGACTAGATTTCTCGTCAAACTCCTGTAGTGACCTAGCCACACTTTGCGCCCGGCGAAAACTCTGGTCCGGCGACTCCAATCCGGCCAGCAGGCTGAAATGAGCCTCGCTCCGTTTCGCTCGATTTATTCGCACTTCGAGTGAACTCCTGCAACTAATATGTCACTCAAAAACCAATAGAAATTCAACAATAATTCCCTCGAATTTTTGGGAGATTTAGAGGGTGGGCTCTTAAATTGAACAGTGAAGAATACCCGGGATCACTCAAGGACACTCGGGAGATCAAGAAAATATTTCTTGATCTCTTTCTCTCTTTGTTTCTCTCGGCCAAACAGAAGCACAACACAAGGAGGGACTTGGCCGAGATTTTGTGTTAAGGTTGGTCTAATTATGGTTTCGAAAACCCTTTAAATAGAGAGAGAAAATGTGTTTTTTTTAGGTCAAACAAATTAGTCAAACTAAAGTCCATTGTTCCTTTAAATTAATTTCAAAAATTAATTTTTGACCTAATTTATTAATTTGGCCGAGTGATATCATAATATACTCAAAAATATTCTTTTGATTTTTTTCTAAAATAATATTTAATACTTTAGAACATCTCATTTATTTAATGACAAATCATCGATCATTTTCATACTATTCAAAGTAGTACGAAATGAGAAAATATTTATTTCCTTCTTTTATTTATTTGAATCACTAAAATATACTATTATCCATATAATAACATAATATGATTCAATAAATAATATTATTTATTCAATTACTTAGAAAAACATTGTGTTAGTGTAAATCACAATTTACTTTAAATGAGAAAATCAAGTCGTCCTAGTTCAATAAATCTCGTCCGAGGGTCTATCATTGAGACCTAATGGATCCACATGAACGAAGGTTTAGAATAAATATTGGACTCAAAAGTTCATAAACCTTTTCCGTCTTTTAATTCTTAATATTAGTCAATTCCACTAAAGGACTAGTACTGAAACTCTCTAAGTTAATGTGCGTTTATTTTCCATTTGATATGACAAAACAATTCTTCACACGATCCGTGGAATACTTTACTATATCACCCTTCATGTGTATTAGTAACTCAGAAGAATGTAAAATTACCGTTTTACGCCTGAGTTATTATTTCACTAACTCCATTTGTTATTTGTGACTGAGAAAAACATAGAGTGAGATGACTTCACATGTCACGTGTTTTAATCAAAGAATGTTCTTATTTGAGGAATACCTGGCCATGTTTATTCATTCATACACGCATAACAAAGCATAGTGTGATACTAATGCATTAGCATTGCTTCAACATGAATTCTGTATCTGTGAATCACATAACCCAACATGACAACGGTATGACACCAACCGTCGGGTCAGATGCAACTATAATTTAGCCATTGCCCATAGACAAATCAAATGTCATAAGGTGTCACATTGATTATGCATTCACTTCATAATTTAGGTAAGTATCAAAATATCACTCGTATGTGATCTTGGATTTAGGTAAGTATCAAAATAGCCTATAGAGCAACGAAATTCTGCCTCTTCCTCTCCTAAAGAATTCACCGAAATTCTACCAAAAAGTGGGATTTCAGAGGACCACATATTGTCTCTAGTTGGCAGAGATGCCCACAAGAAAATTGTTTATTTACATATTGATGTAATATATAAATATTTATAAAGTCCTTATTGTAATTTTCTGATTAAATTAAAAAAACTTGAAACGTTCATTCATTCCCTTTTAGTTTGATTGAAAATTTATGATATTTAATAGTCCTATAGTCCTTAATCAAACCTAAGAATGTATGAAGAGACAAATGTAGATTTGCGTGAACAAACTCTTAATGGTTTGGTTAAAACGATATATTCACAATCTAAAGATCAACGGACTATTGATCCCAGTATGATTGTTGGAAGAATCTATGATGTCTGGTTACGAGGCATAGAGAGTTAGGAACTCTATAGTTCTTCCACTATATCTTTCGAAGATACTGAATTGACCAGTGCACCTTTAGAGACAATAGAAGAACAAACCATTTAACAACTTCTGTCTAAAGGTCACTATGTACAAATTGCATCATGCTTACCTAAATCCTGAAATGAGACATGTCATTTCATAGCATTAATACTCTCATTTAAGAAAGTCAAATTCTAGGTCCATTACGTGATCTAGACTAGGCCAATTGGTGAGATATTAAGTTATGAAGATGTCATGAACCAACTTTGTGAAGTTCTCATAGATATGGAATTCAAGTACAAGATTGCTGAGATGCAATATATATCACCTCATGCTTTATTACTTGGATTATGAATAAATGAACTGCGCAATATCCAAAATTAAGTATCGACTTTATTTGGATGAAACAATGTGACTTGTTAGCTCCTCGTTAATACATTGTTTCTAACTTGATCACAAGTAACAAAGGAGTTGAGGAAATAACAACTAGAAGGGTAAAATGGTAATTTTATAAATCTCAACTAGTTGATGATATTCATGAATGGTAAATATTGATAACATTCAATGGATCCATGTTGCAAAAATCGCACGCGCAAGTGCACACGTCGAACAAGTAATATAGATAGTAAGTTTAGTTCGTTCCCACGAGGATTTATATTAAATGTGAATCAATGTCGACTACAATTTAAATCAAGAGAAAATGTAATGTGAAGAATATGGCTTCTAAAATATTAAACAACTAAATTAAAATGTTTAAAGATGAATGTGAGGGAACAAGGGTGTGGTTTCACTTTTCTATCCTATTGTCGAGATTTTTAGACAAACGAGAATAATCAATCCTATGGTTGTGCTAATCATGTTCACGTAAATTTTATCGCTAACCCTCGCTAGAGTGATATTAACGACCTAAGACTAAGAACTCCTTTTACCTCTCGGTCTCAAGGCAACGAACCTAGCTTGCTTTATGTTTTGGAACACTCACTCGACTCTCTAGCAGCTGTGGCTATCTCTAGACTTCACATAATATACTACGGTACTCTATTTTATTCGCACGACTAATTAAACCTCGCTAGAGAGAATAACTAATCCTAAAATCAAGCATACGATGATCAGGCATGTACGAGCATTAAGAACAAAAATAGAATAAACACCAACCAAAGAATCAAATCAAACCTCAAAACAACTGAAAACTCTATTGCAGAAGTTTAGGTCGTAAATACCTATATAAAATTGTAAATCATTATTATTTTACCCTAAAGTATAAATGGTAAATATTAAATCGCCTCGACCATATGACAAGGAAAGCCGTCACTCTAGATTTGGAATGTCTAATTTCTGGTGGAAAATGGTAACTTTGTCATGCCTTTTTTAAAAGTCTCAATATTATTGGATTATATATTTTTGATAAATAAATAATGATTTAAAATTTAATTATTCATGGCATACGGTAGTGTTTTCTTAAATGGAAAGTGGGAGTTATCTCTAGTTTTATTGCGAAAATATTCTTTTTCAATTTCTTTTGTTTTTTGAGGAAATATTATATTTCAAATTTATAAAAGGTCATTTCTTTGTGTTTATATAAAATTTAAACGTAGGTAATTACTATGTCGGACTTTAGTTTACTGTTTAGTTAGAGTAAAGTGATGGTTTTCTAAAATTAGAAATTTTGATTTAAAAAATAGTACTTCTTTATAAATGATTTTAAAATCATGAAAAGCTATCAGTTTCAAAATTAGTTCGCCATATTTGTTATAAGAAAATTAATGTTTCCCATTTCAAATTGTGCCCAAGGCGGCTAATATACTGGGCTGGGCCGGGGCGGGCTGTATGCGTGGGATTGCGAAGTTCAGATGTAGTGTGATAGTATGATTATAAGCTACAGCTTTCGCACGTGTTAGGTGTGTTGTAGTTTTACGTGATTTTGAAAGCATTATAAAAAAAATGAGCAGGTAATTCCTAGTCGAAGTCGAAGTAGCTAGAGAACAGATCTCTATAAATACTTGAGTAACGTAGGGAGCCACACCAAAGTCTCAAATCGTGAAAAACCTAAGAAAGCATAGTCGTCGAAATCAATCAATCATAAGCTAAGAAGCACATAGTGGTAGTGATGAATATGCGAGCGATGAGCTTAATGATGGCGATCTTCTTATCCTTGTGGAGCGCAGGCAGCGCGGCGTCTCCGGGGAGATGCGAGTTGAGTCCCCACCCAAAGCTGTGCCGTTCCATGGTCAGTTCGAATGACCCGCACTCAATCCGAACCGCGATCCGAATCACAAACCACGTCCAAAGCCTCCTCCCCGTCAACAGAGGCGGCCCCGCCGGTGCCCTGGAGGAGTGCCGCCGCCTCTTTGACCTGAACGCGGACATACTCACCTCCGTCGCCGAAGACCTCGCGAAGATGAAGAGCAGTGCGAGTCTCGCCCACCGAGTTCGGACTAGCCTGAGCGCTGTCACGGCCAACCACCGGACGTGCCGGGACGGCCTCGTGGAGGAGGGGTCTCCGGAGATGGCGGCGGTGTCACGCGCGGGAAAGATATACGGCGTGACTCTAGGGTTGGTGACGCAAGCCCTAACGCCGGAGACGGATAATCAGCAGTTGAGCTCCAGCCACCATCACCACCACCACCACCACCACCACCACCACACACCACGTGGCCACAGGCGTCATCTTCCTCCGCCTCCTCCTCCACAATCACCACCGCCGCCCCCTCCTCCTCCACAATCACCGCCACCACCGCCGCCCGCAGCCATTTCAAACAGCGGACACCAAACCCAAGACGCTCCAGGGACGCCCTGTTCTCTCACTGATATCATTAAGGTAATTTTTCGTTCAGTTTTTAAAGGACTTAATTTTTTCCTTCAAAAAAAATAAAAATAAAGGAGTTCGTTTTTTATAAATAATTATCAATATACAACTATCTTAAATATACGTATATTAAATTCAGTGATTATATGACGTCAAATCTTCAGAATATTATATTTATTCTCGCTGCTACTAAAATATTTAAAATCAGTGGTCTCCATAAATTTATATTTTTGTTTCAACAATTACGTCACCATGTCTACTCAAACTTGTTCAGGGTCTAAAGAAGTCGCGGGATAAAAGCTCGACGAAGTGTAGGTCCAACCTCGATGGCAAATTAATGCTTCCAGGTCTGAAAGGGAACGGGATTTTAGTGAGCGACAGCGTGATTGTTAGCAAAGACGGCACCGGAGACTTCACGAGCATCGGAGACGCCGTCGGATTCGCGCCAGAGAGACTTAGGCCTGAAGATGGCTATTTCGTAATATACTCCAAAGCTGGAGTTTATGACGAGTATATCAGCATCCCCGCTCACAAGCAAAGCATACTGCTTCTGGGAGATGGAATTCACTCCACAATTATCACTGGAAATCGCAGCAATTCCTCTGGTTGGCGTACTTCCTGCTCCGCAACTTTCGGTAGTCTTCGATTTTCTTTCATGCCATTCAATTATTATTTCATTATCTACCCATCCACTTACATGTTGTATTTATCATGTTTCCAAATCAAAACGCATGCATTATTTGAAAATTACTAATCTATCCTCTTGCTACAGCCGTGGAAGGAGACAACTTCATAGCCATCGACGTGGCGTTCCGAAACACGTGGGGGCCGGGAAGCCAAGCGGTGGCGATGATGAACCAAGCGGACCGGTCGGCCTTTTTCCGGTGCAGCTTCGAGGGGTACCAAGACACGCTGTACGCCCATTCCAAGACCCAGTTCTACCGCGACTGCTTTGTCACCGGCACGGTGGACTTCATCTTCGGTGACGCCTCCGCAGTGTTTCAGAACTCCTTCATCCTCGGCCGCAAAGGGAGGTCCTTCACCGTCGCCGCCCAAAACCGAGACCTCTCCGACGAGAACAGCGGCTTCGTCTTCCACAACTGCACCGTCGACTCCGAGAGAGACGGCACCAACTCCGGCGGCTTTCTCGCCCGGCCCTGGCGCCAGTACGCCAGGACCGTCTACATGCAGTCCAATCTTGGGGCCGCCATTGAACCCCGTGGTTGGCAAAAGATGAACGGCAACGAGCGACGCGGGAATATCTACTTCGGCGAGTTTCACAATACCGGTCCCGGCTCCGGTACCCACTCTAGGGTTTCGTGGACTGGCGTTCAAAGGGAGATGACTTTGTCTGAGGCTTTGTCTTTCACGCTTCGGAATTTCGCTGATGCTTACTCTTGGTTGCCTTTCACCGACATACCTTTCACTCCCGGATTGCTTTAGCCTTCTTTTTAGTTTCTACTCTTTTCTTATTATTAACTTTTGTTCATATGCTTTTTTTTTTTTTTTTTGAGGAATTGTTCATACTTGATATTAAGGTATTTAAATAGTTGAAAAGCTGATTGTTAGTTTTGACGTGTGTTTTGTAATATAGATATTCTAGTATTCCTCCAATTTTACACTCGAGTAATATTTTACATCTACAGCTCTTAACCGACTCATCTTAGGATAATTAGTTAGGGAACATCACCGATGAAAAAGGGTTTCACATACATATAAGAATCCCAAAATCTCGTACAACTTTTCATTCAAATTAATAAAAGAAAAAAAAAAAAAGTACTACGTACAAATTTACGACATCAAAACCCCGATCAAAACCTCAAGGTGCTCCACTAATTTCTGCGAGGGTGTCTGCTTATTAGGCTTCGCATGACTTTCAGGGGTCAAACAATTATTTTAGACCTCACTAAATAAAAATATAATTTAAGTTTAAAAAAGACAAATTTAAAGTATTTTTTAGGCCTAAAAGTTGAAGTAGCTAGTCTAAATAAATGTGATAATAAAGCTTATAAAAATGAATTTTGTTTGGGCCTTAAAAATCCTAAAGCCGGGTACAATGATATTTTTATGTTTGGTCTATATATATATATATATATATATATATATATATATATATATATAAATCAAATGTATGCAAGTGTTCCCTTAATTGTTTGGGCTATCTTTCATTGAATTTGCGTTTATTTATTTCAAAATATGTTTGACCCGACCAACACCACTTTGTATTCTTGGTATAACTAGGTAAGAAAAGGTGTGCCAGTGCATGACATACGCGAATCCTTTTTCAAAGGGAGAGATTTTTTCGAGAACGCCAAACAATGTAATTGCCACACCTGAGTTTGATAATATAAAAAGTCGTCCGTGATAAACCGGAGTTATGTGAAGTTGACACCACTATAGTAGGGTTTAATATTTCCATTTTATGATCATATGATTTGAGAAACTTTACATTTGATCAAAATTTCTTGATTTCATGCAACATGCATTTATCGTTAGTGGGAAGTATTATCTCATTGACAAATCATAACGAGGAACATACATATGACACACAAAATCATCAACAATATTTATCAAAATCGTTAAGGAGAACCAGCTAATGAAATTTGTGATAAAACTAGTAAAAAATGGTGCATGACTCCATAACATGCATGAATTGTTTTGGGAAGATAAGGGTGCATTCTGGAACGCGGAAACAAAGAATTTCTACCATTAAATTTGAAACTTTTAGCAAACTGCCGGTGATAAACTGGAGGAAAGCAAAGATGACATTACGGTTGCAAGGTTTAATATTTCCATTTCATGATCATATGATTGATAAACTTTATATTTAATGGAGAATTTAGAGTCAAAATTTCCTTTTTCTAGTTTATTTTGATATTTGAGTATACAATTTCAAGTATGTTTTCTTAGGAAAACTTGAAAATTTTATGTATTATAAATATTATAAACATCAACTCCCACATCAGATCTCCTACGGCCGGACCGCCATCCTGCTATAGGAGATGTATAGTTTCACAGCGGGACGGTTGTCCCGCTGTGAGACTTGTCTACTTCGGATGTCCCGTTGTGGGACCTGTGTATTCCGCTTGTTCCCCGGTGAGATTCGATTTGTCCCACAATGGGATGACCATGTGCTATAGGACATAGTCGTTGGCAAGTTTTCATCGCAACACGAGATGTACGTCACCGCAGAGAAGTAGTCCTAGTAAGAGCCATTTGGCTCGTCCCGCTGTAGTAGTATATGACTCCCATAACAAAAAAGTGACTCGCTGTGAGAGGCTCTTACAGCGAAGGTTCTTATAGTGAGCTGGTTCGATGTAGAAGTCACCCGCAACAAGTATGGTCTACTGTTGGAGTAAAACATTTGTAGTAGTGTATGCAAAACAATCATGGCTTTACTATTCAAAATATATTTTATGAATATTTGAGATATATTTTTAGTTGTGGTTATATTTTTAAGAAGTACTAATTATCTCTTAACTTGGTAATGAAGAAACTTGTTTTTAGTATGTTGCATGGATCAGCATCCACACGTTGATTGTGTAAAATGCGTATGACCACATTTACACTGAAAATGATTGAATTAAAAATATACATAGATATGAAGTGCGATAGAATTTAATTCGCTTATATTTTAACACTAGAAAATAGAAAATGTATTTTTGAATAACTGAAATACTTTCAAACTAAAAAGCGTGTAGTACATTTAACGAATAAAATAGCTAAACTGGATGTTGTTGCTTGCACAATTTTTTTTAAAATTTTAAAATCCCTAATTTACTTTTAATATCATAAATTTTAAATATTTGCATAGAAAAAACATTTTGTATCATCGGTAATTTTCTAATTACATTTTACCTAAAAATCTGAGTGTTCTTGTTGATAAAGTTATAAAAAAGAATAATATGGCATTTAGAGACCTTTCGCATTATTAATAAGTACATATATAATGATTGTCATACATTTATTAGTAATTATTTATTATTTCTAATTTGGCATTTCACCAAAGTATATTAGTACTCATAATAGTCACATTATAACTTCATTAAAAATATGCTCTTTAACTCATAAATTTATTATGATATTAATAGCATTAATTTTTACTTAAATAATAATGATCAAACACATTTAGTTAATGGGTGCGTTTGGTAATGATTTTTTGGGGAGATTTTAGCTTTTTTTAAATCTAAACTGCCTTTTGGCGTTTGGCAAAAATAGATTGTAAAAAAAATTCAAAAGTGCTTTTGGAAAAAGTAACGTGGTTTACAAATTTTTTTAAAAGTTAAAAATGTTAGTTTTAGGTTTCAGATTTTCGGCAATAAGTTTGGTTTTACTGTTTTACCTGCTATAAGTCAATCTAAATACGTTTAATGCCTAAAAATCTGGCTAAAAAGCTAAAGAATTTTTCTAAATTAATCATACTTAAATGCACGTTTAAAAGAAGTTTAAACAGTTCAATCCGATTACATCGTAAAAATTAGGAATAAATGTTGTAAAGTGAAACAAACATTTGATATATTTCACGCGTACAGTCATATATTTCACGCATAAAATAAAACAAAATTAGGCTTAAATACTACACTAGACATATAGTCATTAAATTGTACCGGATATACAATAAACTACTATGAATCAGTGTAATTACGAACACAATTTACATAATGGAACTGAATACAGGCGTAAGGATTTTCGATTTAGCTAAGTCAAAAACAACAACTTCCACGTATAGCAATTTAAAATTATGAAATAATTATGTTGATAAACATCATTGTTTATTTCACGATTTAATCAATTACCTCCTATAACTTAGCTAAAACAAATCAAAAGCTCCTTGACAATTCCCTTAAAATCGTTGCAAAAATGTAGTCTAAAATATCGCCACCATTCAATTAGTTGAATTCGTTCTGATCCTGGATTATTGAATACAAATACAATCGCATATTCAATAATCCACTGCAAACAAGTTATTAAATTCGAATATTAAAAACAATGATTCAGCATAGCAAGAAACAACAAAGGTAAGGTTTTAACTAGGTTTCTCATAACATTGAATTAAATCCAGTATTCCTTTTTTTTTTTTTACAGGTTTAAATACATTGAGACCACAACAACACAGGACACAAATAGCAACTAAGCATTTTGCAATGCAGAAAGAAATACTACCCTATATAATCATAATTTGATTCTAGAAAGGTTGTAGAACTAACCTGAAATTGCAGTTGTCCTTGATTTATATCCACGGTATTTGACGTCGTTTTATATTTATACGTATACAGCTTTTGAAAACGAGTCTCGAAGCTACAGCAGTACGTTACACAAATAGAGACAAGCAAAAGATCATAAGCAGTAGTGGAAACGAAACTATAAGGTACCAAACAGCTAATTACATTTTTTTTCCTATGTATTTATACATTAAACTTTTCTATTTTCAGAAACTATTATGCTTTCAGATATTATATCTACATTAAACTACATATGTACAATAACAGACTTATAGTCATTTAGTCTATGAACACACAAATGTCTAAAACAAAACAAACATGAAATTAACAGACTGTATCACAAAACATTCAAATCAGTATTCACAAAATAATTTAAGTGTCACTATATAATTTCCCAAATATTAAGAACCAGAGTCACAAAACATTCAAAACAAATTTCAGAAATATTAAGAACGAGAATAAAAAAACATTCAAAAAATATTCACAAATATTAAGAACGAGAGTCACAAAACATTCAAAACAGATTTGACAAAATAACTTATGTTTCAGTATATGGTTTCACAAATATTACGAACCAGAGTTACAAACATTAAATTTTTCAAACACACTTGGTTAGGTCTAAACCGAAAGCTTCTTCCTCGAAAATAGATAGACATAGAGAGAGAGAGAGAAATTAACCTGAAAAAATTAGCATTTCCGCAGGATGAAACCAGAGGGCTCGCTGAGCTATGGATCAACGGTGTTTAGCTTATAATCGGCGGTTTGAGCTTCTATCGATGGCGAATCGACAACGTTGAGCTTCTAATAGAGTTTTATTCTTACCGATTCAAAGCTAGGTTAAAGGTATAGATTTGATTCGGTGAGCTAGGTCAATGGATTATACGGCGGTTTGATGGTTTGGTGAGTTAGAAGTAGGCGATGAGAGGTTAAGGTCGGGTTTGAGTTCTGGAATGAGGGATTGTTTGGCCAGAGTTTCGTCGGCGTGAAGTTTTGGAATTGTTAAGAACCATGTCGCGAAGAAAGAAGGAGATCATCGGGATTTTAGGGATTTAGAAATTTTGGGTTTTTTTTTGCCGACCTAGTTTAAAACTTAAAGATAAGATTATCATTTCAAAATGTAATATATATAAAATCGGTATATAAATATTTATATAAATTCTGTATATAAATATTCTATTATATCAATATGTAATATTAAGTAGATTTTTAAAATTGGTAAAATTTAATACGTAGATAGATATCAATATGTAATACTTATGATTTTTTTTTTCAAATTTATAGATGTAAGTATTTAGTAAATAAATTTATAATTTTTCTTATTATTAAGAATTTTTTTTATCAAATTATGATACAAACTTCCAATATATATTTATGAAAATAAATTTTAAATGTTTTAAAAAGTTGGGTTATTTTTTTTTATATATAGGTGAGTGAGTAAATGCCGCAGATCAAAGTAATTTGGGATAATAACGATGTCAATATCTTATGCGACGGATGTATTATCCAAATTGAAGCGTGTAATCGATCCGGAATAACATTCACAAAATTGGCGTGGGAAAATATGGTGAAATATATTTCTCCAAAAACGCAGAGGCCGTACGAGAAGTCTCAGTTGAAAAATAAGTTAGACTTGCTTAGAATTGAATGGAAGCTTTGGAAGTCATTGATTGAAAAATAAACTGGTCTCGGGTGGAACGAGAACAATGGTACCGTTGATGCGAGTGAAGAATGGTGGAACATCAAACTAAAGGTTCATATCGCTAAAAAAAATATTTGTAACCTAAATTTTTTATTCTAACTCTTTTCATACTTTTTTAGGAGAATAAAAGATTCGCTAAATTTCGTAAAGAATGCATTTCTCCCGCGTTTGAAGATAAATTAGATATACTCTTTAAGGAAATTGCTGCGACCGGGAGGTATGCATATTCATCAACGTCACGAGAGTAATGAGACATTTCCAAGTTTAGACAACTTTGAAGAAAGAAGAGATGAATCAGAAGATCCTGCACCGAGTCTACCAAACAACACGAACAAGAATCTCGTTGAGCTCAATAATAGTTCAAAGTTTAAAAAAACGGGGGAAGGAGCAAAAAAAATGGAGCTGCCAAATTATCAATGCAAATTGAACGTATGGTGCAGGCAGTTGAATATTGAAGCGACACTGTATACCTAGGTCGCAAAGAACCGAGTGGTACTAGAATCCCAGAAATAATGGATGTTGTTTTATCATTGTCTGACGTCGTAGTTGGAGATGCTTTGTGGCTATTTGCAACCACACTATTTCAAATCCGGGAAAAGAGAGAAATGTTTGCAACTATAAAAGATCAACGTGCTCAACAATAATGGCTTAACTATGAGTGTAGTCTACTCTGCTCTAACCAAGGAGGCGCCTCAAATTTCTAATTTAAGAAAACAATGTTCGATTTCATTTCATGTTTTTATTTATTTATTGTTATTGGTTGATGAGTAATAGATATTTGATTTCATGAATTTCATATTTTGGTCTTCAATAATTTGTTTAATTATTTTGTTTTTTAATCGTTATGATAATTGTTATTTTATTCACTATAAATTTTAGTTCAGGCATTATGGATAATTCAAGTGACAAAGAGAGAGAATTTGTTGTCAAAAAGAAAAACAAAGAATTCAATCTCTTTGTTAATAGCACTATGCAAATGATACAACTTTATTATGACACGTACATAAATAAAAGTTCCTTGCATGGATTAAAAAAAACAGGCCATGTTTTCGTGCAAGAGATGTTGACAGGAAACCAGAGTCGTTGTCAAAGAATGTTTAGAATGGAAAAGGAAGTTTTCATAAGCTTATACAATATATTAGAAACGAGTAACAGATTGAAAGGTTCGAGGAGAGTCAATAGAGCCGAGGTTTTAGGAATGACTCTAATCATTCTTGGACACGACATAGGAAATTGATTAGTGCAAGAGATTTTTCAGCATTCTGGTGAAACTATAAGTCGTTATTTCGCAGATACATTAGACATATTATGTCTTTTAGCAGCCGACGTCATAAAACCTTCTGATCCACAGTTTAAGAATACTCCAGCGGAAATAGCACAAGATGTCAGATATATGCCACAATTTAAGGTATATACTTGCTATTTTTTGTGATTGCATTGTTTGAATATAATAACACGATATGTGGAATTGCATATTTTCTTGTTTTTGTAGGATTGTATTGGGGTAATAGATGGTGTACATGTTCCAGCAACGCTGCCGCGAGAAGATCAAGTTCTTTTTATCGGGAGAAAGAAGGTTCCTACACAAAATGTGTTAGCTGTATCTGATTTTAATATGAGATTTTTTTTGCGGTTGTTGGTTGGGAAGGAAGTGCACATGATTCAAGGGTGTTTTCTGCCGCTCTACGTGATGACGAACTTAAATTTCCAAAACCTCCAGAAGGTATGACTGCATAAAAATGTTTACATTACGCTATAACTACGTACTTACGTATCTTATACTATTGACAGGAAAATATTGTTTGGTAGACGTTGGTTATCCAAATATGTCTGGATATCTTGGTCCGTATAAGGGCCAAATGTACCATTTGGATAATTTTCGTGCCAGAAAAACCCAACCTAGTACTCCTAAAGAAGTTTTCAATCGAGCACATTCTTCGCTTAAAAGCGTTGTCGAGCGTACTTTTGGAGTGTGGAAAAAAATGGAGAATCTTGAATGCCATGTCGAGTTATCCGTTCGAGAATCAAGTAAAAGTAGTTATTTTCACCATAGGGTTACAACTACATTTGAATGCACACAAAAGAAGATTTAAATTTTGACGATGACGAGACGATGGATGACGAGGATAGGGAGGACACAAATGGAGATCAATATGAAGATTATAGAACATTTACTAGTTGTATGGATAATTTAAGAGACGAAATTACTGCAAATTTAGTAGACTCGGCAAATCATTAATTTTAATATTTGTTAGTAAAAAAATTAAATATATATATATATATATATATGAAATTTCATTTTGTTTCTTAATTCCTCGTTGTTTAAATATTACGTTCGTATGAATTAAACATATAACTACAAAACCATAATAATAAGAGTTATTTATATATTTATTTCCAAGGTCAATTTAGTATTTTTTTCAATAATAAGCTAAGTGTTACCAAACGCTAAATTAACTTTTTCTTCAAAAAACTAAATTAAAAATAGTTTTCCAAACACTAAATAACTTTTAAAAAAAGCAGCTTTTTTAAAAATCACTTTTTAAACGCACTTTTCTAAAAGCATAATATTACCAAACGCAGCCATTGGTAGTGGTGTATGCAAAACAATCTTGGCTTCACTGTTCAAAAACATTTTTATGAAATTCTTTTATATTTGAGATATACTTTTAGTAGGTAATAAATTTTTAAGAAGTAATAATTATCTCTTAACTTGCTAAGAAAGACAACTGTTTCTACGTATGCTGCCACTCATCAACGAATACTACAAGTCTTTGGTAGAACAAGAGGTTGAAGAAGAGATGTTGTTTGATAAGATGGCCAGATAGATAGACTACAAGATGTCGTCATTAAACTTAACTACCAAGCACTCCCTCTTCTGTTATTTCCATCAAGATTTAGTGCCGAATATGTAGAGAGGCACCCTTTCCTAGTTCATGGCCCAAATCCTCTACAACGTTGGAAGCAAAAAAACTGCCAACATTGGTGAAATTGTCTTTCTCAAGTTTGGTAGACATTGATTCGGATAAGGTAAATCACCCAATTTGGTTATTCTTGCTCATATATGACATGGTATTCAAGCAAGACAACTTCCTTTGTTGCTGCACAATACAACCGCTCTTCAAAAGTCAACCTGAATACCTAATATTTTCATTTCACATCAGCCAATTAGTCTACTTTGCTCTCATTCGAGCGGTTATAATTGTGCTTGGTTTTCCTTTGTGGCAAAAAGAGAGAATAATTTATGATTGAGTGTTTAGTTTTGTTGGTATGTAATAGATAATTGAACAATGTTTTATAATTATTATTATTCATTTTTTTCTTCAAACACTCTACATAGTTAATGAATTTTTCTTAAAATAAACTTTAATATAGTTGCACAAGTATGAGCGCACTAATTTGTACGAGCACCACATATCGGGGTAAATATCACATTCATTATAAAAAAACAAACAGATATATAACTCGCTTAGGGTTAGTATAAGTTGATTGTTGATCCCGATTATTTTGTTTGGTAATTCACGTGGCCATAAGTTAGAGTTGGCTTCTTTAGCGCTGAAGAACTATATCGACAATAAACTATGAACAACTAACAACGTGTGCACCGTCATACTAAGAGTGAAGATGTGTTTTGAATTTGCGACGTGTTATTGATCTTAGGAAAAGATTAGGTGGAAGTAGGTGGGAATCTCGGATCTCAGCAAAAATTATATTGCAGCAAAATCCAGGAGTGTAAAAAACGAAGGTGTTTGCGAAGATAAGTTTGTAAAACTCAATATTTATGTACCTCTGGCTCTGACTAATTATTGGTGGACTGTTTTTCGCGAAAATGTATCAATCCTCTAGACGTATATTGGTTTCGCCGAACTAGGTAACCGATTAGGTATGTCTTTAATTCTTCCAACACTACTACAAAAATTGGATCCCACAACGCTTATTTACAGTTGTAGAAATCTCCCACAATGGTTATTAAATAAGTATTGTGGGATTCTAGGTTGTAGAAGCTCCCACAATGCTTAGTTAAGCGTTGTCGAAGATTGATTTCCCAAAACGTTTAGTATCCGTTGTGGGAGTTTTGACGTCCCATAACGCTTACTATCCATTGTGGGAATCCTATAATTTTCAAAAAAAACTCTGCCGCGGCTATGTACAATCTCCGTTGCGGCGAGATTTCCCACAACGGATATATAAATCATTGCGGGACATCTCGCCGTAGCGAAGATTGTACACTGCTGCAGCAAGATTTTTTTTAATTTTTAAAAAATTTGCCTTATAAGAGTATTTCTTTATGGTAGTAGACGACAACGAACCTAATAAAACACAACTCCAACAAAAATATATTATAACCCAAAAAATTCTAATTCAATTTCAACAAAAAAAAAAATGTCAGAATTCAAACTGACACTAGCATTCTAATTAATTCATTATAATCCACACTCACATTAGTATGATAATTTATACACAATCCACATTAACATTAACATACTAATTTATACACAATCCACACTCATACCTATTTTTTTTTAAAACATACCTAAGGGAGGTCGTAGAGAGTGGAGGCGAGAAGGCGGGCGAGAGACCCGAGATGGAGGGTGGGTGGGAGGGAGGGCGGGCGAGCGAGCGAGAGAGAGGAGGGCGAGCAGGCGAGAGAGTGGGATGGTGGACGAGAGGGCGAGAGAGAGGGATGGTGGGTGAGAAGGCGAGAGGGATGGTGGGCGAGAGAGAGATAAGGATGGTGGGCGAGAGGCCGAGAGGGCGAGGAGAGGAGGTAGATGCCAGAGAGAGAGAGAGAGAGAGAGAGAGAGAGAGAGAGAGAGAGAGAGAGAGAGAGAGAGAGAGGAGGCCGGAGAGAGAGCGCATGAGAGAAAGGAAAGAAGAAAGAATGAAAAACATGGAAGAGAAAGTTCAAAATATCATTTTAGGTTGAATTTTTTTTGGGCAGGAACTAAAAAACTCGAAAATATTTTCATTTTAAACGCTCCCAACAACGTTTAAAAACATCCATTGTGGGACCTCGCCACGGCGATGTACAAATATCGCTGCAGCGAGATCCCACAATGTATTTTTTTAAACGTTGTAGGAGATTCTCGCCGCAGCCAAGATTCAACTTCTTTGTGGCGAGATGTTTTTCCACAAAAAAAAGTGGTCCGTGTAGTAGCGATGAAGAGATTCTGTTGCGGCGAGACCCTCTGGCTACAACCAGGATTTAACTTCACCGCGGAAAAAAAAATTCAAAAAAAGTGTGGTCCCAATTCCTCAATGCTTATCTTAAGCATTGTGAGAACTTCTTGCGCACCTAGATTTGTACTTCACCGCGGCGAGATTCCCACAACGGATCCAATAAGTGTTGTAGGAGAGTTTTTATCCGTCAATTTTCCACAATAATTAGTTTAAGCGTCGTGGAAATCAAAGATGCTACAATGTTTATGGATAAACGTTGTGGGAAATTGGTCTTCCCATAATGGTTAAGGAAAAAGGTTGTGTGATCTCTAATTCCCACAACGCTTAAAAATAAGCGTTGTGAGAACACTATTTCACACAATGCATATTATAAGCGTTGTGGGAGACCCGTTGTTGGATCCAACATTTGTAGTAGTGCAATTGGTTATTTGATTGTTATTTGTAATTGCTTGAATTATATTAAAAAATGCGTTGTTCAACTCATAATAATAACAAATTAGTTCGATAACCATCTACCATCACATAAAATAATTTCAGTCTATTTTACTAATGCATTTGCATTTATATAATATTTTACTTAAAAATATTGGAGTTCTTGAAACTTCATGCTCGAAACCAAGAAAATTATGTGAGACAATCGTTGTAACATTTTTTCTCAACAAATAAACCAACCAACACATTTGCCGAACTATTTTCTTATTTTGCAACTAGAGATAATCCAGGAAATCTGTGAGTGGACTTCATCTCTTAATATGATTATGCTTTGTAGTAGAATATTCTGGCCTATGGAGTCTAGTCTACGTGTGCAGCTTGGTCCGAATTAAACTATGACCACCTTAACGAAGGGAGCTGTTTAAGTAGAGCAATTTATCTAATATTATTCAATAACTGTCAATTAGTTCTTTCATGGTATTATTTATACTTCGTACGACTTCAATATTTATCCAGTAATTCTTTGAACATTATTTGATTTTCATATTAATCATCTGCATAAGATGTAAATTAAATATAATGAGAACTTGAGGTCTATTATATATAACTAAATTGGACTTTGTCCTTAAAAATTTGAGACTGAAAGAAATATTACGTTGATGTGGTCTTAGAAACTACTTTCTTCTCCTTTGCTAAAGATTCCTATCATCTCCAAAGAAGAAAAACACCTTCATCTCAATGACAAGCAATGTCTATGTCGGAAAGAGTTCAAGCTCAGAAATAGAGTGCGACTTAAATATGTACCAGACGCCATACTTGACCCATTTGAGAACACTGATCGCTAGTCACACCAAGCTCGAATCTTACCTCAATGTGGGAGTTACCTCGGTAATTGCGACACGCAATCCTCAGGGATCAAGCCACAGATGAAGAACGCTTATGTATGCAGATTGGCGTATAACCAATTTCTGACCCACCAGGATTCCAGACCCCTTTTGACACCTTGGTGGGACATCACCATTTCAATCAAATAATCTTAGAAACTCAAATCCTAGCCAACCTGCCATTATAGCTCTAGTTCATTGTCCCAAACTTATTCCGCGATTGGGACCACCAGTTAGGAATGGGAGTGCCCCATTTTTTGGATAATTTAGTGCAGTGTTTCTTCAATTTTGATAATTTTTTAGTGTTTTGTTTCCATCTATGATCGTGGATATCTCGACGGTTATGCGTTGATAACCGTGGAAAACGGGATATGTTAATTACTTCCATTGTAGAAGAGGTGGTTAACTTATTTCAAAAGTTTGTGGCCATATATTATGATGTTTGTATGACTAATTTTTGTAGAACCGTTAGACTTCCCAACATTCTAAGTCTGCTTGATTGTTTGGACTGCGTTTCTAGTTCACCTGATGTATGGATCTAAATGCCAGCTCAAATTGCTTACCGACGATATTGAGGTTAAATGGCTGAGAATTTACCCAACCAGAAATAAAATATAAAAGGTAAGATTAGAATGTGTATGTGAGCACTTAAACCGGATTCAGTAGCAAGCAAGAGATTGTAAACTGGGCAGTCAAAAGCGATTACAACACTTTCCATGTAAATATGTACACAACAAGATCTTAACAAGCATTAGAAAAATAAAAGTTAATAAGTTTATTCCAATCTTTTATTAAAAATGTTTGAGAGTAAAAGTGTTTATTCCAATCTTTTATGGAAAATGTACAAGTTAATGAGTTTATATAGCCATAAAATGTAAATAAAGTAAAAAAAAAATATACAAAGAAACAAATATGAAAAATACAAACAACATTTATCTTGAATAAACCCCCACGAGATGAACTTTCCAAAAGTTCATCTTGGATTGAATCTGAATATTGGAGAAGATAACTTGGAGGAGACCTTGATTGTATGAATGAAGACAATAATTGGCTTTGTAAAGAACCAATCTAATTTGGAGAAAAAGCATTTCTAATAGGCATTTTATCAATCACCTAGAGTGCATATTTCAGTAGTCTTTAAGCGAAGAACAACACAAACCACCAAAAACCTAACGGGATTCTTTTGCAGTGGCAATGGTGGCCCAACAACATTCCTGTCTGAGTAATTGATCACAGACTCCACGTCATGGATGGTGAAGGTGGAATTGGATAAAACATTCCGCAATTGTTCTCGGGAAGTTCCGCGGTGAAATCCTGGTAGCTTTCGCCAAGGCTTCCGATCTTGTATATTGTCGATCGGATATTCAAGGAGAACGAGCAGTTCACCATGGAAGAAGGAGAGGATGAAATCTTTGTCAGCGTGCGTGTAGACTCTGGCGCTAATGGCGTTGATTCTGCCCAGGACTCGGCCTCGCGCGTTGGGAACGTTGTCGTCGGAGATGAAAGTATGAGAGGAGATTTTGCCGACGTCGGAGGAGGAAGCCGACACTAGGGAGGTCAAGAACCCATCCTTGTGTTGGGATTTATGCCCCATAAAGGAGATATAAGACATTTTATACAATTCGTATTCTTTTTACTAAAAGTTAAATAAAGTTAAATATTCATTCTTATTTAAGATTGTGTTTATGCATGTATGTCTACACCCTTAAACTATCATCAATGACAGTAATGTTAAGTACAGACTTGACAAGATACCTTCGTATGACTAGTTTAAAATAATAATTTGCAATCTGAATATCGGTTGGACAATCGTATTTGGGTAATGATTGTTTGAATAAATTAACGATATCTTATCTTGTTATGTAGAAGGTTGAGACTCTATAATTTATTCTTGATGTCTTGATTATGACATTGAACAAGATCTGAAGATCTGTTGATCCCGATTATTTTGTTTGGTAATTCACGTGACCATAAGTTAGAGTTGGCTTCTTTAGCGCTGAAGAACTATATCGACAATAAATTATGAACAACTCACAACGTGTGCACCGTCATACTAAGAGTGAAGATGTGTTTTGAATTTGTGACGTGTTATTGATCTTGGGAAAAGATTAGGTGGAAGTAGGTGAATCTCGGATCTTAGTGAAAATTATATTGCAGCAAAATCCAGGAGTGTAAAAAACGAAGGTGTTTGCGAAGATAAGTTTGTAAAACTCAATATTCATGTACCTCTGGCTCTGACTAATTATTGGTGGACTGTTTTTCACGAAAACGTATCAATCCTCTAGGCGTATATTTGTTTCGCTGAACTAGGTAAACCGATTAGGTATGTCTTTAATTCTTCCAACACTACTACAAAAATTGGATCCCACAACGCTTATTTACAGTTGTAGAAATCTCTCACAATGGTTATTAATTAAGCGTTGTGGGATCCTGCGTTGTAGAAATTTGTGTTGGAATAGGTGTAGGGTTAAGAAAAATTTATCATTAATCATATTAATGGCGGAATATAAATCTTTTTTACTAGTAAAACAATTTTTACTAACCTAGACAAAGTGCATATACATGTTATAAATTAAAAATATTATTTAATTACTTGAATACTAACCTTTCTTGTAGCTTGATCTTCAATGGATCTTGAGAAATGTTGATCTTCTCTTATAACTCGATTCCTTCAAGCCTAAACGTGAACTCTAGAAACCTAAGGTTTCTATTACAAGAGTCTATAGAGGTTTAGAAGGATTTGTGTGTGGCACAATTAAACACAATAACTCAAGAACAAGTCTATGAGCTAAAGAGCTAATTTAGCCTAAGTCTAATGAGGACTTAGGTGCCAAAATAAAAGAAGTATTTTCTAGAGTGAGAGAGAGAGAGAGAGGGTCGGCCACAATGAGAGAGAGAGAGAGCAAAAATGAAGCTTATTTTCACATCTCTATGTGAGGCTCTATTTATAAGAGAAGGAAAAATCTATAAAGGTCAATCATGCATTCATGAAAAAATAATGCATTCATGAAAATTCCTTAAGTATTTGGAAGTTGTCCAAACAACATCGAGCCCATGAAAATTAATTGTGATAATAGTGGGGCTGTTGCTAACTCAAAGGAACCTAGAAGCCATAAGCGCTCTAAGCATATTGAGAGGAAATACCATTTGATTAGAGAGATCGTGCAGTGCGGAGACATAGAGGTGAAGAAGATCTCAATGGTGGAAAACCTTGGAGACCCTTTCACCAAGGCCCTATCCAACAAAGTCTTCGACCAACATCAAGACAGATTAGGCTTGAAGGACTACTCTCATCTTCTTTGAGTCAAGTGGGAGTTTGTTGGCAGAGATGTCCACAAGAAAATTATTTATTTACATATTGATGTTATATAAATCTTTATAAGTTCTGTTGTAATTGCTGATTAAATTAATAAAGTTGAAACGTTCACTGATTCCTTTTTTGTTTGTTTGAAGATTTATGATATTAAATAGTCTTATATTCCTTAATCAAACTTAACAATGTATGAAGAGACAAATGTAGATTTGCGTGAACAAACTCTTCATGGTTTGGTTAAAATGAAATATCTGTAATATAAAGATCAACGGACTATTGATCCTAGTATGATTGTTTGAAGAATCTATGATGTCTGGTCACGAGGCATAAAGAGTTAGGAACTCTATAGTTCTTTCAGTGTATCTTCCGAAGATACTAAATTGACAAGTGCACCTTTAGAGACAATGTAAGAATAAACTATTTAACTTCTTCTGTCTCAAGGTCACTATGTATGAATTGCATCGTGCTTACCTAAATCCTTATATGAGACATGTCATTTCATAGCTTTAATATTCTCATTTGAGAAAGTCAAATTTTAGATCCATCAAGTGATCTAGATTAGACTAATTGGTGAGATATTAAGTTATAAATATTTCATGAACCAGCTTTGGGAAGTTCTCATAGATATGGAATTCATGTACAAGATTGCTGAAATGCAATGTATATCACCTCATGCTTTATTACTTGGATTCTGAATAAATGAACCGCGCGGTATCCAAAATTAAGTAGCGACTTTATTTGGATGAAACAATGTGACTTGTTAGCTCCTCATCAATACATTGTTTCTAACTTATTCACAAGTAATAAATGCGTTGAGGAAATAACAACTAGAAGAGAAAATGGTAATTTTATAAATCTCATCTAGTTGATGATATTCATGAAGGGCAAACATAGATAACATTCAATGGATCCGCTCAATATAATTAAGTTGAATTTGAGTAGAAAATAAATTCATTTGAACCGAGAGATTCTCAGTGTCAACTCTTTGGTGGAGTCAGTTGACATTAAGCTAATACTTGGAAAATGTTTGTGAACTTTTGAGTACGAGTTTAAAAGCTCAAGCTTTGTTCATTTGGATCCATAAGGTCATTATTACAGGTCATTAGAGTATGATTGTTAAACTAGAAACTAAGCTAAAATAAGTTCAAATGTTGAACTAGACGTTTTCTCGGAAAATGTCTAAAGGGTATTTTTGTCCACATGGACATAAATTATGTGAATGTCAAAATAAGATTTTGCATATTTTCATATAATGGAAATATAAATTAGTTTCTAAAGCCGAGAAGTCGTTTGAGGCATTATGAAATTAATTTCATTATTTGTGCAATATTAATTATACAATTTATTTTAAGAATTGTCTTAAAAGATTTAAGGAAGCATCCAGATGCCCCTTCCCTATATGATGAATTCGGCCAAATATGCATAAAAAAGGAGAGAATTCTTTGCCTTAATTATGAAGATAATTACCCAAAAGAAAAAGAGAAAATGAATTTCTTTGAAAAGGAAATTAATATGCTAAGTGAGGAAACAAATTTCATTCACTTGAGTATCAAGATGGCCGGCCATATTAGAAGAGAAATGGAAGAGAAAATCAAATATTGTGTCATGAATGCATAATTGATCTTTATTGATTTTCTTTCTCCTATAAATAGAGGCTCACATAGAGATGTGAAGACAAGTTTTTTGCTCTCATTTTTCTCTCTTTTAGTCGTGCATTATTCTCTCTCTCTCTCTCTCTAAATAATTCTTTTATTTTGCCACCTAAGTCCTCATTAGACTTAAGCTAAATTAACTCTTTAGTTCATAGACTTGTTCTTGAGTTATTGTGCCCACACACAAATCCTTCTAAACCTCTAAAGACTTATGTAATAGAAACATTAGGTTTCTCGAGTTCATATTTAGGTTTGAATGAATCAAGCCAGACGTGAAGATCAACCTTTCTTCACGGATTCGCGTACTCTCATGTTCATCTCAATGCTCGCATACTCTCCATGTTCATCTTCGTCACTATTGCAGTCATCACATATGTTAGTTTGACCCTCATAAACTTATGTCGATGTTTTTTTTTTTTTTTTTTTCTGAAAACGTCTTCATGAATATTTCTTTCAGCTTGGGGAGATGAATCTTCAATCATGACATATTTTCCTTTATCTTTTTTTTGAATATGCACTACGATTTCTTTCGATATCATCTTTACGGATAAATAAAATATTTCGTATGATTCATGTGCTTCATATAATACGCCACATTTACATCGTTGACGAAAACAGTTGGAGCCACACTTGGGGCTTCAAATTTTAAATCAAACTTGAAAAAGTGCACATCCAACGCCTTGAAATTATTTTTTTTAGTTTCTCGTACGTAATATACTTCGATAGTTTGACACTCAACCTCCTTGCGTTATTGAACATCCACAAATTTAGTTGTTTCACAAAGGTGTCGCTACACATCATAAACACTAAAAAAAGATCATAATTCATTAAAAATCATCAAAATTTTTAAAACAACACATAATAATTGGAAATATAAAAAAAATCATCGATAACTATCGAAAATTTTAAGCATCATCAGAAGTTATCTTAAACTATCAGAAGTTATCATAATTTATCAACAACCATCAAAAGTTTGAAAAAATAATTGTCATTGGATACTATCAGACCATATCGGAAATTACCGAAAGTTATCGGAATTTATCCGAAATTATCAATTTTTTTTTACTATTTGGGCATGAATCTCATCGAAAATGTTGTATGAATTTCATCTCAAACTATCGAAGGTATCAGAATTCAAGTTCAAAAATTCAGATTTAAAATTTAGATCTACCATTCTATTCTATTCAATGAACGATAAACATAAAAATCAAACATAAATGATTAAATAATAAAACGTACTCATTTTCAATAAATTTTATCTCACAACGCAAAATTAATGATGGAATAGAGAGATTTTTTTAGTTGGAATAGAAAATGAATAAAAAAAAATAAAGTTTAATAAGTTGAGAAAATATTTTTGTCCAACAATCAAAGTTTAATTTAAAATACAAATGACATAACTAATCAATCAAAAATTAATATCCTCTTCCTGATTTTACTCATGTATACAAAGTCGAAATAAAATTGGTCGTTGATGTCTCCGTAGACCAGGCTCTATAGTCAATATTTTGAGTTTGACCAAGAAGACCTGAAGAAATGAAGGGCATATAAATTGAAAAAGAAGGAAAGAGGAAAGCAGAGGAGAGATCGCGGCTGATCTGTTCTCTCCCTCTCTTCTCTCATGGACTCCCACATAGGCCCCGCTTCCCCGCCGCCGCCGCAGGAACATGCCATGGAGGATCAGAGTCCGGCGGCGGTTGAGAGCGGTGGCCCCACGGAGGATCAGAGCCAGACGGCGGTTGAGAGCGGTGGCCTCACGGAGGATCTGAGCAAGGCGGCGGTTGAGAGCGGTGGCCTCACGGAGGATCTGATCCAGGCGGCGGTTGAGAGCGGTGGCCGCACGGAGGATCTGATCCAGGCGGCGGTTGAGAGCGATGGCCTCGAGGAGGATCAGAGCCAGGCGGCGGTTGAGAGCGGTGGCCTCGAGGAGGATCAGAGACAGGTGGCGGTTGAGAGCGGTGGCCTCACGGAGGATCTGAAATGCCGAATCATTAAGCAGGCAAGCAAGCAAGCAAGCATGTCCTAAACTGATTATATTTCAGTCAATGTATCACACTCTCAATATTTTTCGTTTATGTTGCAGGTGGAATATTATTTCAGTGATGAAAATCTTCCCACTGACAAATACATGATATCCTTGATCAAGAAGAACAAAGGTTTCGGTAAGCAACTTTTCCGGTGTATTTTTTCGCAGTAATAAAGGAGTAGAGATTGGTGAAATATGATGAGTGGAAGCAGGTACTTCTGAAAGGTCACGCTGCCGGGATGTTTTCGTGGTGCGCCCACACTCGGGCTGCGCCGACCATCTCAGGCCTGAGCGTGACCCTTTGATTATAATATCACTCCCAACTGATTCCCTTCTCTATTTCTTCCAATTCATTTTGCGGCATTGGGTAGCTCGTTAGTGCGAATGTATGTGTATATATTGTCTTGTTTGAGATAAATCTCTTTGTGCAGTTCCGGTAGCAATGATTGCTTCCTTTAGGAAAGTGAAAAGGCTTATCCGAGACAATGCACTGGTAGCCACTGCGTTGAGGGACTCTTCCTTTCTTGTATGTCTCTCTTAACCCTAATCAAATCAAAGTTATATTCGTGCTTAAAGTTCTGATCTTTTGTCCTAAATTAACTTCTTTTTTGTTTATGCCAAGGTTGTGAGTGCAGACGGAAAGAAGGTGAAACGACTAGTTCCTTTTGCTCTTCCTCTTGCAGCTATGAGGGATTCACAGGTATCTTTTGCGTTCTTGTTTTGTTTTCTTCATGTTCATTCTATTTGAGATTTTTTAAGGATTTTAATATGTGTACCCTAGCTTTATACTGTTTTGGTAGAGAATCTACCTGAAGATCATTCGGTGGAAAACATACGAAGAATATTCGGCGAAGCTGGAAAGTATGCCTTTTTATTCTTGTGGTCTTCAGTTTTTTCATTTCCACTTCAAGATGATTTGATTATATAGTTTTCTTTTGTTTCCTCTCCAGTATAAAGACTGTGTGCATACATGACCCCACTGCAGTGGTTGAGTCATCTAAAGGTGACAAGGTTATGAGTTGTAAGGTATGGATACTGAACCTTTCCAGTTTGTTATCTAAATATATGTTTATCTGTTCATTCACGGTAAATTTTTATTTTCTCGATGTATGAGATGTGCCGGTTGTTCACATGGGCGTAAATTCCGGAGTTTCTTCGTGCATAAGATGGAGAACACTCGAATGTTTATATCCACCCTCTTAATCCTAAGCATATGGTCTAAACTGATTGGTGAATCAAACACCATATATTTCCGAGAACAGTGACAATTGAATGATGAAATTAATGTGCATAGCAAATATTGATGTATGGATATGACCCAGCTTAGTTATTTTGTTTCCAATACGTATGCAGTTGCATGCTCTAGTGGAGTACGAGACTATAGAGGCTGCAGAGAAAGCTGTAAGTTTTTATGCGTCTTAAAACTTGAGATTTTATGTTGCTCAAGAATTTAATACCAATTTGATTAGATTGTTGCTGGAAATTCGACCAGGTAGCCACTTTGAATAATGAGCAAGACTGGCGAAACGGCATGCGGGTCAAGCTTCTGAAAAAGATGGTATCTCACTCTTTTTCAGGACATCATTTCCGTCCTTGATATAATAAGTAGTGGTGAGATTGAATTTAAATTTGATCATGGTTTATGCATATTAGGAAAAGCCTGGGAAGAAGAAACAGAGCTGGAGAGTTCCTCCTGAACACAACAAGGATCAGCCGAGTCGCGTAGCTGATCAATTAGGAGACGCTGGAAATCACAACCTTAATGAGCTTAATGGCGATATACCTGATGAAGAAGTAAGTCTATTGACATTATAAACAAGGATAAGGAAGAAAACAAAAATGGTTGAAGTTATTTCCTGTTGCTTCCCTAAAACTTTATAGAATGGGGCACATTTGCACAAAGATAACAATGGGGCACATTTGCACAAAGAGAAGAATGAGATGAAAGGTCGAAATCGAGGGCGATCCGGGAGACAAAGGCAGTATGGTGGTGCCAATGGAATGGGTTCAAACTAATCTCTAGCTACTTTTGGCCGCTTTCTTCTCTTGTTTTATTTTGTAGTTTTCTTAGTTTGTGTGGTTGGCTGTGCAGGTCACGGTAGTGGTCAGTCTAGCCAGCCCATGAAGCCACCACCCGGACCAAGAATGCCCGATGGGTCTCGCGGATTTACGATGGGTCGTGGTCGCACTCAAACCTCAGATCTTACTTAGCCATGAAATGCGCTGTATGTAGTGAGTGTTTATGTAAACGCAATATGAGTTTAAGAATGAATTCAATCTGTGTTTATTGTGCAACTGTCATGATTAAACCAAGAATCCTGTAATGGAATTACTTTCCAGATTAGTAGATATTACAAATTACTTGGTATAGAAGATGTTGCATGGCGTCCCTGGGGTTTTGGATCGAAAGTGGAGCGTTCGTCCATCTTTCATGGAGCTGAGTTATCTGTTCGTTTTTCTTGCTTGTTTAGGTTCTCTGAAATATAACGGACTACACCTTTATCTATTCAGACCGTAAACCTTATTAAGTATATATAAAGAAAACTGTGAAATAACATTTTAAATGATTAACTAAATATAATTTTTTTAGGAAATTAACTAAATATATTAAAGTAATCTAAATAACTTTTTGTAACTAGACAGACTTAAATCTGGGCTAGCGGGACGGGACGGTACCGAGATCCCCGTCCCAGTAGGTTTTTTAACGGGAGCTGAGACTCCCGTTTATACTAACAGGACGGTATCGGGAGTCCTGTTAAAAGCTTTTAACGGGACTGGGACTCCCGTTAAGGTCCTGGACTCCGGTTGATTTTTTTTCATAAGGCTGCAAAATGATTATTTTTAAATTTTTAATGCCTAATGGGATCCTGAATTCCCGTTAAGCACATCGCGGTGCTGTCCCATTAGTTAATGAGACGGGACTCCCGTTTGGACTTATTACCGGGAGTTGGACGGGACAGGACCGGGAGGGGCGGTATCTCCCGGTAAGGCACGTTTAATCAGACTTCATCCTTTCAAATGGAAGGAATGATTTTTGCGTTTGTTGCCAAAGAGCTTTTCCGTGTGTACATGAAAATCGCCTTTTTGTTTTCTGTCAAATAGCCTTTCGTAGCCTAACGGAAGTGACAATTTCGTGAGGCTTTAAGGAAATATTCACTTATAATTTTCGATAAGAAAACTAAAATTAAAATTTAATTGTTTTAGAGATTGATTATAAAATTAGATGTTTTATAGTCAAAACTTTCAGTATGGCCGAATATGTATATAAATGTAAACACAACTTGACGTTGATTATCAAACTATAAACATGGACGTACCATATTAAATCAACAATTTTAAATGGAAATGAATATCCCACTTCTCTTCTGCGAACCCTTTATCGTTTCCGTCTATCCACAAAAATATCAGTTTTCTTGTTTGGGACCCACATAAAATAGAATTTTCGTTAGACACAATGCTGTTTAAGGGAAGACTTCCTTCCGTTATTCCGTTTTCATATGCGCATGTTGAATCAGACTTAACCTCTAAGGCTCTAAATATCGTAACACAAGTGTTAAAGTATCGACTAATCTATATTTTACGCATATTTTTTGCGTCCTGCTAGAACCGAACACACGAGTTCCTAATAAGAAGTCATGTGGTATTACTGTTGTCGCTCAAAATCAGACAACGTTAATTCGGTGTAAAAAGTTTGATTTGAGGCCGTATCAGGTGGTCGAATCTACGTCGGGGGTGCTAGACCAGAGAATAGATTCCTCTATATACAAGCCTCGCTTGACCTGAGCGTCGGATGACGCCTCAGGTACGTCAAGGAGAAGGTGAGTGGATGAGGTGCGTGGCTGTGCTGAGAGAGATTCTTATACGGTCTTGTGAGGATTAGTGTCAGGTTAGAACGTAGTTCAAGTAAACGTAAGTTGTTGGCGATCGATGAAGAGCCGGATATAAGTGAGCATCGATCGTCACTTATGAAGCCTCATATCCCTTGGTTATACCAAGTCAGGTATATGCTTAATTGTCTGAAGAGAAGTCAACGAATCGTTGCTCGGGTCGTCAAGGAGTATCCATGATTCCTCGGAAGCGGCCTTAGAGTTTCGCTTCTCGTTCTTCATCTTCTCGATGCTTGGATTACTAGGGAAGTGTGTCTATTTAGGAATTTAATCTTTTGAGACGGAATGAATGTGGGAGGGTGTTAAACACTCTATTATACTTTTTGAAAACCATCTTCTGAGATCGGATGATTTTAGTCGCCCCTATTGGCATAGGAAATGACGACCGGCCAGCACCTATAGGTGCGGGAAACGTTGGCCGGCCCCTAGAGGCACAAACAACCGTCGCCGGCCCCTCTCGATACGAACTGGAGGGTCGGATGGCCCTTCTCAGTGCGGGCAAGAGGAGACGTCGGCTGGTCATTCTAGGCGGGGGCAAGTGAGGCGACAATTGATCCCTCTCGGCATGGCTAAGAGGAAACGTCGGTCGACTCCTTGTGGCACGATCGAGGTGTCGGCCGGTCCCTCTAGACGCAGGCAAAGGAGGCGCCAGTCGATCTCTCTCGACATGGGCAAGAGGAAACGTCTGCCGGCCCTTTTCAGACGGAGTATAAATTGAGCTCGACAATCAATTAGACCAAGTAACATAAACCCCTAAGTAGAGGATGACGCAGAGAAACTGTTCTTGTTGCACAACCCCGAAAGAGCATTCCTGACAAGGGAGATGCCAAAAACAGATAGAGTTTCGTAGTTTTTTTTACCGGACGTCTTTCTAGCTAAAGCAATACCCTATTTAAGAATTGGAAAAGTAAAAATTATTATTTTTTATTTTCACTTTTCCCCGCGGTCGCACTTTGATGATCATGCATAGTTATCTTTACGCCAACCAAGCAACCGTCAAGAGCCGCTATGTCAAGATGGACGAAGACGGCGACCACTTTGCCGAATCAGAGAGAGTCGGCCGTTGGCCGACCATGCACAACACTAGTGTCGACCGTCGGCCCCTCCTGCTCGTCTCAAGGATGAGTCAGCCGCTTTCTCTCCGAGTGGGACCAGCCGTGACGTCACTCCTCAGAATGAGCCGTCATTCATTGTCTGCCCAAGTGGGACCGACCACTCCTACTCCACCCCAGTACAAGAAAGACCGATCAGTTCTACGACTGCTGGTGCCGGTCCAAGAGAGGGTCGCCCCGGGCTCACCAGCCTGGGAGGGGCCGGCTCTAACTTCACAACACTGCACCGTCGCCGTTGCATCCTCTTGAGACTGATCTCTATGCTCTTGACGATCTTGACGCGTGACTGATGGAGACTCTTTCAACCGAGAGCCCGGGTACATGGACTTCAAGTCTCCTATCGGATACTCCGCCGGCTCTGCTTTAAAAGACGCCAAAAAGGTGTCCTCATTCCCTCGGTCACGAGACAGAGGGGTTTCTTTCCCGATTGAAGGTGCAAACTTCGTCCGAGATGTTTGGTCATCTAGCTCCAAGTGCGGGGAAAGGCCAATTTACGACCAGTTAGATCCGTTGGCTGATATAGATTGCAAGAAATATTTGTATATTTTTTCAGCGAACAACTGTTAATGTTTGATTATAATTTTAGTATCTAATTTGAATTTATATCTTATTACTAATATTATGGAGATTCTTAAATATTTGCATTGGAATGTAATCACTAAATACAAAATTATTTTAAAAAATTACTATTGAATGTAACAACTCTCATTAGACTCTTCCCGCTAGATTTTCAAGTGCGACTAGTCAAATCAGATGTGATAGTTTTTACTTGAAACCTTTCGCTTCATATTTTCAAGTGCAACTAGTCAAATCAAATTGTCTTTACCAATAAAAAATAAAAATAAAAACTGTTTGGCGGGAGGGTATCAGATGTGACATGTCAAATCTAAATTTTTGGTGAAAAAAGTATCAAATGCGACTTGTCACATCTGATGATTAAATAGAACACCCCGAAAAAAAATGAATAGATGCAATCATAAGTGCGAAATGTCAATCTAAATAGTCACAACTAAAAAATTATACTTTGAAGCAACATTTTGCACCAAAAACTTTCAGATACATAGTTTTAAATTCCTTAATTGCGACATTTTTCTCATGAAATACGAGTGAAAATGTGTTTTTATAGAACTTAATTAATACACTTACGGCTTGTTGACGAATATTGTTTAATAAGATTTTTCGGTTATTAATGACTAAGATAATGCCGGTTATTGCCTGTATCTTCTAGGTTGTATAATTCTATGATATAACCAAGCTTTATAACAGCTACATGAAATCAGTCCATGAATTGACATTAATACCCCTACGACTTGTTAATTTTGTCGCAAAAATAATGAATCTGTTTGGTAAAACTTTGCTTTTAAAGAAAAGAGATTTTTTCAAAAATTATTTAGTGCTTGGTAAACTGCATTTAGTTTAATTTTTGTAAAAGTAAAAATTGATTTAGTGTTTGTAAAATAATTTTTTTTTATAGAAAATAGACTGAATTAACCTTGTGGATAAATATTTAAATAATTTATTTTTATGATTATTTATATATAAAAATTATTATTAACAGATTATTTAAATTATGGTAAAATAGTCGAACAAAATAAAATTTAGTTTAAATAATTTTAGATTTGTTTAAAAAATTATAACATTTGAGGTACTTATATTATCTAGATAAAATACTAGTTCAATTTGTTTTTTCCTAACACATAGAGATTTTAAACTCTAAAGAAAAGAAAAAATAAATAATACTGGTGCTTATACTGTGAATATAAAAAGTAATGATTCATAAGAGTTTATTTCTCACGACAATAAAAGATATTTAAAACAATCAAAAATAGGAGAAATTATGAGATTACGAGCGTAATTGAGTTTGAAAATTAAAGTATTAAATTTGGATGTAAAAAGCTAAAAATTATAGTTTTTTTAAAGAAGTTGGATTTACGTTACTTTTTCATTCTAGTACTTTTGAAACTTTTTTTAAAAGTTGTTTTTACCAAACAAAAAAAATTTAGCTTTTACAAAAAGTCAAAAACAGGCTCTAAGACCATTTTCAATCGATCACTTTATTTTTCACTCTATTTCTTACTTTATTTTTCAATAAACTAAAATTATCTCCAACCGAACTTTATTTTTCAATCTATTTCTAACTATATTTTTATTTTTTTTATATTGTATTTACACACATACTCTTATATTTATTTACCAATTTTTAATTAGGTTATCTTTAAAAACAACTCACATTTAATAAAATAAAAATTACAACATAACACGAATAAAATAAAAATACAATACAAACACAAATAAAAGAAAATTACAACACAACACAATACAATACAATTAAAATAAATACAAGCAGAATAATGCATTGGAATGACTATACTCTTCCCACAAGTGTTAAATCAATGCATTCCGGAGTGCGACGTGTGCATCTCTATCTCTTATTTCTATAACGAGTTACAAATTGTTTGAATTGCGTCTCGCCTTCGACCACCATTTTGACTTCCACAGGTGGTGTTTCTCTCGCGACTTCAATTGGAGCACTAAGATCACGTTCATCCTCTATTATCATGTTATGCATAATTATGCATGCATACATTATATCTTTTAACACGTCTTTTCTCCAAAATCTCATAGGCAACAATTGCAAATCATGATTGGAGAACTCCGAAGGCACGTTCTACATATTTTCTACAGGCTTTTAGCTTCATTGCAAAATGTTTCTTTTTCGGTCCACAAGGCTCTCGGATAGTTTGCACAACAGTTGACTATTTTGGATATATACTATCAGCCAAATAATAACCCATAATATACTCTTTTCCTTATATGACATAATGAGCAGGAGGAACGATACCTTGGGTGACATTGGAAAATAAGTGGGAAGACTCTAACACATTAATATCATTGTTGCTTCCTGACATTCCAAAATAAGCATGCCATATCCAAATATCATAATCTGCTACTGCTTCTAAGATAATAATAGGTTTTCCACTACGACCTGTGTATTGTCTGGCCCATCCGGTAGGACAATTTTTCCACTTCCAATGCTTACAATCTAAAATTTCCAACATTCTTGGAAAACCACGTTGCTCACCAACATGTAGAAGTCTAGCAATATCATTTGAGTTTGTTGATCTTAAATATTGCTCTGAAAATAACTCAACTATTGCCCGACAAAACTTCTTCATGTTCCAGCCCGATCCACCTGTTGCTCGACGTAGTTGTCATGATCTTGAACATCATCCTTTATGCGTAGGAATAACGAGCAAGACATCTGATATCTCCGACGAAACATGGCTTCATCATACATCGGGGTTTTTGCAAAGTAATCATTGAATAGAGACGGTCTGCACTCACTCGATCACGGTTGATGAAAGCACGTCCGGGAACTGAGCCTCCTGCTCCCACGTCTACTTGGTTGGAATGTTGACGTATAAGCTCTGCGATCAACATTGTTATTGATGATAGCACGAGTTATGGCATCATCCTCTTCTTCCAAACTAATAATGAAGTCGTCTTCTGAGCTTGAAGATGATGAGGACGAGTTAGTATTCATTTTGGGAGATACAAAGAGAGAATGTATATGGAATTTAGAATGAAATTGGTATTTTATAGGAAAATGATTATTGATAAAGGTGAGAATCTTGTGAGTGAATTGTCAAATCACGTCAGAGTTATTGTTAAACGTGAGAATCTTCTAAGTGAATTGTCAAATCGCGTCAGAGTTATTGATAAACGTGAGAATCTTGTAAGTGAATTGTCAAATCGCGTCAGTCGAGTTGATAAACGTGAGAATATTGTAAGTGAATTGTCAAATCGCGTCAGATTGAGTTGATAAACGTGAGAATTTGACTATAAATATTGCATTCACAAGTTCTAAGTTCACCACATCTCCTACCTTACTAAAAAAATACGTCGAGAGCTTTTAAATACTCCTGAGATGAAGACAAACTCCTTTGTCAAGTTTACATGGAGATTTCTCAAGACCCGATCATCGATGTATACCAATCATCTGATCATTTTTGAACTCGTGTTGCGGTTGCTTACAACAACGAAAAAAGTCCGGATTCAGAGACGCGTTCAACGAGATCCATATAATGCCAAATTTAAGTGATTGAAAAAGCTACAAGGAAGATGCATGCATGCATTCGAAAAATTGAGATAGACACCCAAGCGGTGCTTCAACTGAAGATATTGTCAGTACTAGAGTTTATTGTTTTGATACAATTTTTTTTTTACTTAACCATTGTTATATCAAATTTCAGATGGCAAAAGTATTGCTTTCACAGGATGAAAAATTCAAGAAAAGTTGGAAGTTTGATCATGTGTGGAACATTATTAAGAATTTTGAAAAATTTCAAGATGGAGCCTCAAGTGCAAGACAAACATCTCGAGGTTCATCTTGCCCACAAGAGTCAGAAAATCCCACTCAGCAATCTGCTAGACATCTATCTCCTCCCGAGCGGCCGATAGAGGTGAAGAAAGCCAGATTAAAAAATAAATTAGATGATGGACTACTGTCTCGAATTAGTGGCATTGAGGAAGGAAACAAAGAATTTCTTGAGCAATTGAAGAAGACAAGTGCAATGAGGCAACGCCACTTAGAACTGAAAGAAATTAAGGAAGAAAATAAAATATTGCTAAAAGATTTAAGTGCAATAACAGATCAACAAGTCTATGCATACGTTCAAACTGAACAAGCAAAAATTATGCAAAAGAGGCTTGAAAAACAACAATCCCATGCACCACCTCCAACTTCCGATTCTTATTCTCATTATTTTAGCGGTTTCGAGGGATCCGGAACCAATCTTCCAGAATATTAGTTTATCTATTGAAATTTTATTTTGTTATGTTCTGTGTTTTAATGTCTTTTTAGGTCCGTTATTAATTTTCTTCCAAGTTACTAATATTTGTGTTCGTGTTTGGTATTTAGTTATTAAAATCGTGTTTGGTATTTAATAATGTACAATCTTTGTTCATTTTTATTTTTTTTATTTTTTAAATTATATAAAATACTAAATATTAATAATTTATATAACTTTAAGGATAAATATTAAGCAATTGTATAAAATTTGGATAATGAATTATAGAAACTAAAGGATTAAAATAAAATACAGATGCACAGTGTGTTGTGCCAAAAATTGTACAATATTGTACAATTATCTCCACGCACGCTATTATAGCGTTAAGTTTAAAGTACCATTGAATTTCAAAAACTCTATGTTACTTATTTTAAAGTTCCATTGCAGATGGTCTGAAAGCTTTACTATTCTCAATGCTCTATACCAAACTATATATAACAATATTTGGATTATCTACAAATGATTTAGATAAGACTGCATTATGATAAAACTAACCGTAAGAGAACCGCAGTCATAAAAACATTTTATTTATTCCTGAAATGATAGATGTCATTGTTCTATAGAACCGGGATAGTTGATGATCAATAGATTTGTATAAATACAATACAGAACTTGGATCATTATAGAGCATTGTTATATAAATGTTTGTTTTAAGACCATAAACAACACTGACTTCTAAAATCGAAAAATACACGAAACAGAATTACGGAGCAGTATTTTGAGCTTTAGCACAAGGTAAATTTTAACTCTTATGGATTTGAAAAATACTCGTTGACTTGAAGATGTCACTCTCTCTACCGAGATAGTGCCATTTTCAACTTATAGCTCTTAATTTTGTTCGACATGATCGCACGAAACTTATTGAAATAGATTGGTATTTCATCAAAGAAAAAGTCAATTATGGAAAAGTGTGTGTTGTTAACAGATTGAAAAGTTGCAGACATATTGATAATGGGTTGTTTGGTGACAACCTTGGGTATTCTGTTAGCAAGTTGAAGATGATTAACATTATGATTCGACCTCAGGGGGAATACTGGCATATATAGAATATTCAGTAATTATTTAGAAAAATCTGATTTGGTTTATAATTGTGTGTATATTTATAGCATTTAATATTGTTGTGATTTAATATCCTTATCCAATTAAGGATCTGATTCATTGTATTCAGTATTCACCTATAAATATGAACGAGACATGTTTAAATTACTATGCAATTTCTATCAAATTTATATCTCATATTGCTCGTAAAAAGAATATATATTGAAAAAGGTTATAAGAACTGTATTGTGTTGTGATCCTTGACTGGCCATTTCTAAGTCTAAGATTGCTTAGAGATGTGAGCCACTAGTTCCTGTAAAGTAAGTAAGCAAACTAGGTTAGTTCTATGAAAACACAACATCGAATAAAATTTTGAAACAGAGTGGACTCGCAAATTTACCTGGGAATAGCGGGCATGGTCGTGATGCGACTTAGACGTCTTTACGATTGTTTCCCACTTGGTAGTGCTCGTTGATGAAATCTTGGGCTCTGAATCTTTGGCCTCTGCTTTCAAACCAAAGGAATTCCGCAGAGAAATGGTCCGCCATAGCCAAGACTCGGAAGGTGATCTCGGAAGCGGTGGATGAAGAGGAGACTTTTCTGCTCTCGAATTCTGACCGTTGGCAGTGTCCGCTTTGACATTCAACGTTTCCGAGCGCTTCACGTCTTGTCTGCGTTTACTCTTTCTAGGCACGCACATTTCCTGCTCCAAAATCTCCAGTGCCATCGCGTTATTCAGAGTCTTAAGGTCCTGAAAGGAAAATTCTTCCTCCGGCCATCTCGTCACACGCGGTTGCTCTCCAGAGTGGAAGCGTGGCCTGGTTCCCAAGTAACCCAAAGCACGCTCTGAAGTGTCTACATAGAGTGTTTTCTCTATGGCAGGGATCGGGGAAAAAGACTTTCGGGTCCCTGAGACTTGCACTTTGGCATTCTCGTCTTTCGGGAGGCCGAGGAACGCCCCTCGGCGGAAAGGGGACTGGGGAGACTGGTTTCGGTATGGAGATATACTCGCAGCCCGGGGTGTCGGTGGTCTGAACGGAGACGATGAAGATGATACTCTTTGAAGGTCACCGGAGTAGGGCAACCGTCTTGGATTGTTCTCAGCCATCTTCAGCTCGGAGGATCGAGGTCCCGCCTTGGTCTTAGGGCTGTTTGAGGGCAGCGGGGATAGCCTTCCTCTGATCAGTTCGCCAGAGTACGCAAACCGCTTCGACTCCACATCCCGTCTCTTGTTCTCAAACATGTGAAGCTCGCCGGATCGCGATCGCACATCCGCGCCTCGCGAGCTTCGGAAAGGAGACAGCCTTCCTATGGCCTCGCCCGAGAAAGCAAAGCGTTTGGATTCGTCGCCATTCTTCTTCTTCTCCTTCTTCTTCTTCTCCCCCTCGATGCGGCCCTCCCCTCGTTGGGGCGAGAAGGATCCGCTCTCTGACCTCTTCATGTGAGTATCCCACGCCTTCTTGACACTCTTGCTGATGGAGTGATTGTAAGCACTTTTGTTTGGCTTTGAAGAGGAGAGCTTCAAGGCGGGAAGAGGGCCCAGGAGGCTCAAAGAACTGCGAAAGCATAAGCGAGGGAATAAGCCGCAACCCCTTTCCGTTATGAGTTGGGGTCCACTGCGGTCCTCTTCCTCGCCTTCGCTTTCGCTTTCTTCTTGTTCTTGTTGCTGCTGTTGTTGTTGTTTCTTGGGACCCGGAGAAACAGCGTTGGGTGGCAGCGAGAGTCGCGTGTTGACGGCGGGTTTGGGGGATTGCTTCTTGGGGGTGTAAGTGAAAGTCATGGCCTTGGCGGCGGGCAAGAAGCGGTTCATCATGAAATCGCGAGTGTGGGGATCGGTGGAGAATCCGCCTCCGTCCGACCCCGACTCCTGGGAGCGGGAGCACATCGTGTCCAGGGCGTCCGAATAAGCATCCTCCTCCTCTTCTTCTTTGCCATTCTTCTTCTTCGTCTCGACCTTCTTCCCGGGCGCAACCTTGTTGGTCCCTTTGGCTAGTCCCGGGATCTGCTCCCAGTGAAAAGGGACTGCCACTGGTTCCGTCACCTGCTCCGTCGCAGGAAGCGGGGGCGGCGTTCTGATCGGAGACACCGGCCTCGAAGCGATTCGCCTCACCGACATTAGAGGGGCGTTCAAATCCAGCTTTCTCTCTGCCATCATAATATGCTTTCTTTCCCTGATGACTTCGCTTGCGTGCCTCTTCTTCTGACCCTCTCAGCTGACGCGCAGAACCAAAATCGGAATTCACTTAATTGCACAAGAAACATACACGAAAGGAAGTGTTTTTGTTTTTCTTCCATGAATTGAAACGATGCAGATGGATTTAAATTTAATGATGAGTGAGCGGCTGGATGAAGCATTTATTGCCTCAAATGAATATTTTTTCTTTCTTTCATCAACTTCACGCATGAACCGTAACAACATTTCTAAGAAAGTAGAGCAGGTTTAAAGTCCTGTACTTCACTACTCTGCCTAAAAGCCATATGACCAGAGTATTTGCATAATAATTCAAACCAAACAAAAGAAGAAGATGAAGAAGAAAACAAGGACTTACCCGTCACATAGACTGAATAATGGCTTGATGTGAAAATAAGAAATGAAAATAAGAAACGAGAAAGAGAGAGAGAGAGAGAGAGAGAGAGAGAGAGAGAGAGAGAGAGAGAGAGAGAGAGAGTTATTTTTGGCTGTGTAATAAGAAAGAGCGAAACGTATAGGGGTTTTTAGTTCGTGAGAGTGTGTAGTCCCCGCCACAACGTTGGGCCACCATGGAAGAAAAGCTACTAAGAGTTTGAAGATTATCGCATGCATGAAACTCACGCGCTGACTCATTTTATCATATATGTAATGTATGCATGTGTATAATATAGATTATTAGAGGAAGAGATATGAAAAGGAAAAGGGAAATGTTTGGTTTGTGGTCACGGAAATACGGTTGATGGTTGATGACCCAAATTGGCCTTAAATTCTGCTAAATAAAAAAGGTTGATTGGTGAACGGACCGACCTTAATTTATTTGACTTTTATTTCTCTCCTCTTTCGATTATTCGCAATTAACACCCCTCTTTTGTGTTTCTTTTTATTTATATCTATTATAAAAGGTTCAGTATACAACCCTCCCATACACATATCAGTTAGCCCTTTTACACTCACCGTTAATTACTACATCAATGCCTATATCCCTAGTTGCTTCTCTCCAATCAACAAAATTTAGGCGCTCTCTTTTCTTTAATCGATCCCCAAACTTTTTTGTATTATGCAGAAAAACTAAATGAAATTATTAGAAATCATAAATAAATAAATTAAGAAACAAAAAGTTTTATTTCATCGAAAAAGCCAAATACTGAATGAATAATGGAGGGTCCGTGCACATGCAATACATAACTTTATAAATAAAAAGTGAATAGGTATTCATTCAACGCAATTATTATTTTCGCAACTTATTCTTTAAGAAACAACCTAACTCTAACGGGGATTCAAACCTTTTTATTCTATCATATAATCTAATTCTTGTGATAAACAAGTTTAGGAACATTAGCAGTACTACTGTCGTTGACAAGGGCAAATATCTTATTTTTAAATGTTGGGGTTGAGTTGAAGTAGTCAAATTAGAAGCATAATGGTAGCCACTTTTTTCTCATTTCCCCTTAAATTACGGGGACGACTCTCTCTCTCTTCTTTTTCTTTTTTTATTTTGTCTTCAAATCTCTCTTGATTCCACTGGTCTCCCACTCAACAATTTCACTCTTCTAATGTTATGGGATTATTGCATAATAAGCGCATATAACTTCTTACTAATGCTTGTTGATTACGTACATAAATTTATCCTTAACTATTATTCTCTTTTTAAATGCTTGTTGATACGTACATATATTTCTACAATTATTGTGTTCATCTGCCTTGTGTCCCATAATTTTTGTCAATAAATATGTGGATATGCAAGATACGAGTTGAGTAATTATAAATTCTGTTGAAAATGCCTGTTTTAAAGGCTTTGGTGTGAACCTTGGTCGGTCGGTGTGGTTAGAATATAGTATATTGTCTCTTTATATTCAATTAATGGTCAGTCATAGAATTAGGATAGCTAATGTTTATCCATAAATTAGTATATCTGGGACAAATTAAACGTGTTTTGTTTAATAAGAAACGGTTCCTTAAACTAATAACTTTATATGATCATGCATGAAAACACTTATTAAGACCACTTTAATTTTTGTAAAAGCTAATTTTTTTTATATTTGGTAAAATCACTTTCGAAAAAATTTTCAATAGCAATTTTGAAAAAATAAGCTAATTTTAATTTTTTTTAAAGCTATTTTTGGGCTGCAGATTACATTTTTCTATTTTACCCTCATAATCAAGTCAATTAATTATCCTAAAAATGAGATTATGCGTGCAAGTCTTCATTACAAAGATTACACATTAAAAAAATTTAATAAATTCTCTATAAATTTGCTAACAAAAAAATCTATTGAATAGCAAAATAAATTAGAGATCAATATGAAGAGCGTAAAACTTGTATGAGATACATTTATTTTAAAATAATTTACCAAAATATGTATCTACTTTTTTTTTTTTTTTTCTTTTGTTGGGTTATTCCTAACTTTATTTACGGAGACGAGCAATTTTTATAAGGCCAGATATATATGCAATGCAAATAAACAAAGAAATGCAAATATATTCTGACTATTCCAACATGTTAGTTTAGTTTTTTAGTTGAAGCTACACTTGCCTGGCGCCTAGAACTTGCCTTAAGAATTTTAGAAATTGCATAGTCTAAAACTAAAACAAGCCGTTATTCCAATTTATTTTATAAGTATACACTAGGATAAAAAATTAATTTAAAAGGGACTTTTTGGCGCTTCTAGAAGTAGAAAAGTTTTTTCAAAATTATTTTTGAAAGCGATACTTTGTCACTATAAAAGTTCGTTGATTCTAAAAGTGATACTTTGTCACTTTTAAAAATCTGCCGCGGAAAAATTAGAATTGAGCGCTTCCAATATCACTTCTAAGACAATAAAAACGACGCTTAATGTGGCCTTCAAAATCTGGCGAGAAGACTTTAAAACCGGGTTTAGATGCAACAATTCGCTTCTAATTTTTTCTCGCCATAATTTGGAAACGGGTTTAGAAGCGACATCTCACTTCTAAGTGGACGAAGATAATGTTTAATTTTTTTAAAATTTTAATTGAAATTATTAAAAAAATAAAAATTAAAACATAATTAAAAGCTATTAAAAAAATAAAATTCATAAAACGTAAAAATAAATATTACTAATCAAGTTAAAGTATTCGAAACATAATAAAATCATTTGAAAATAAACTTTAATCTATAAAACGGAAATTGTAAAATTATACGTAATTAAACAAAATATAAACGATCATCTTCTTTCACGTCTTCGTCCATGTGCGAGCTCATTTGGCTCGGGGTCGCTAGGAGATACTGAAGACGAAGGGTTGTTTGGTCGTCGTCGTGGCTAGTCAAAAGTGTGCTGGGATGGATTCGGAGAGCTCAAGAGTTCAAATTGAGATATATATTGGCTAAATTTGGATTTAAGTTAATTGGCTCAATTTGGATGCAAATTATAGGTTGACAAGTCGGTAATTTGGTTCAATACAACGATCATACTTAACATTGCTTCTCGAAGAGCTTACAACTATTGCTCACTCACGTACGTCGTCAAGCTCGAGTCTCCTACATAATATCCTGCCTTGTAGGTGTGAACCCTGACTTTTAAAAAATTTGGGCGCGAGATCAATGGCCTAATATATGTAACTCAATTACATCACATGTTGTGGAGTAGAGCTATAGTTGTATCCTCGGTTCAAACTTTTTCTTGCGCACGAGCTTGTGCTCGGGTATAATCTAGTTGTTCTATGATGCGAGCCTGCATACAGACGAAAAAAATTAATTAGGATGATTAAAATTAATAAGTAGTGAAAGTGTAAAAACAATATTTATACTTACATGATATTCTCCACCAGCAGCCGTAGTCCATCAACCGTCGGTAATTTGATGCAGTATCTCCCACGAAACAAGCAGCCCTAACATCATCCCAGAAGGCTGCATCTGCAACAATAACATAATGCATTAGTATATAAACTTATTAATTACATTGTATAACTTGTAGTTGAATAAGACATACGTTCATCCAACGATTCTCGGCGAATGAAATTGTGCCTTACCGACTCCTCATGGTCTTCTTTGATTGATTTACTTTATTCTGGTTAGACATTTTCTATAAAACAATATTATTTAAAGTGAGAAAATTGAATTTTCAATAAATAAATATTTTTAAACTTCGAATCAATTGTTCCTAGAAATTCTCATTGTCCATTATGTCTAACATATTAACCCAATGCTGCTTTATCAAGCCTTTAAGCTTGTTAGTAAGCGCTAAAACTTGATCATCGCCACCCTCGACCCGGTGATGCGAATGATCGTCTTCTGAATGAGGCTCAAATGGCAGGCTACTGGAACAAAATGTCTCGATTCGTCTTCATACACGAAGTCATACTTTGTGAAGATACCAGACAAAAATTTCTCTTGTTGTTGCGACGTGACGTTGTTTCATGAGGACGTCAAAGGAGGAATGTGCTTTCGTACCAAAGTTCCAAAAATATTAGCAAATGCGCCAATCCACTTGCCTACCCAAGTAAATTTATGAAAATATCTTTCATACTCATATTTTAAATTACATATTCATGGTTAAACCTTGACCATAACTCTGATACCATTTGTTGAAATTGTTTTACGGTTTGAAATAATTTAATGCTTCTTGATGCGGCATAATATAGTTTTTATTATGTAAACTACTTTACAACCTAGACAAAATGCATGAATATGTAATCAATTTAAAATTAAACTATGAAAATATAATTACTCGGTACCAACTTTTGAATCTTGCAGCGCTCCTCTCCCTCGCAACAAATCTCATCTGTGTTTCTTGAATCCGAGCATCCACAATACTTTCTACCACTAGAGTTTATTGAGGGTTTGTTGAATGTAGCGTGTGAGCACGATTAAACGCTATTACTCAAGAACTAGTCTTCGAATCAAAGAGCTAATATAAACCCTAGGCTTAATGAGAACTTATGTGCCAAAACAAAAGAGAGAAGAAAAAAGATAGGGATATCGGATTCGACCAAGCTAGAGAGAGTGGATTTGTGATTCAATTTTTTGTATATTCGCGTTTACAATGTGAAGTGGTATTTATAGGGGAATGAATTGACTTGAAACTAATTAATAAATAATTTCTCATATTCATTTATATGATATTCATTTCTTATTTCTATCAAATAAACGTCAAGACCAAATATATCTTTCCAATCTTACACATGGCCATCAATATACCTTCTACAAACAACATATTTTTTTTTGTGTGTGGATATCTTCATATATCTTTGCCCAAAATAAAATATGTCTTCCTTTACGATGATATATGACCAGCCATATGCATCTAGAACACGTTTTTAGATGTTTATTTTATTTTTCCAAAACAATTACAAAAATAGCCCTTGTAGAATCATCACATAACTTTTTCAAAATTAAATTAAATTCCCGAGGCTTGAATCTAATGATGATATCTAAGACAATTATAAGAATAATATGTGTGAATAATTCCATGGCCATCATATGATGATGTCAAACTTTTTTTAACATTCATACAATCTTTTGTCCCAATGGAAAAAATATCCTTTAGACAATTCTCAGAAAATCATCTAATTCACCACTTGAACTTGTTTTGACTTAATTTCCAGTTTAACAAATTTTACTTTAATGATTTGTGGTAGTGACCGCATGGCTTAAAATGAACAAAGCTTGAACAAGCATTAAAAAGTTCACAAAATTTGTCCATGTTCTAGGTTAATGTAAACTAACACTTAAGAGTTGGCATTGAAAATCTATCAATTCAAATGTAAACATTTTCTACTCAACATTCTTCTCAATTAGGATGAGTGGATCCATTATCCAGTTCATATATTCAAATATAAGGAACAACGATCTGATATACATGTTGGAATCGATCTATGATCTAACAATTAATTATGATATCATATCATATATGAAAGAATATAAAAAATTGTTTTTAACATGTGTAAAACTATCTTAATACCTAGACAAAGTGCATGAACATGTTGTTAATTAAAACATATAATACGTATGAAAAAGACTTAGAACCTTTCTTCTTGTTGCTTGATCTTGGAGTCCCTTCTTGGATGAAAATCATTCTCCTTGTTTTGTTGTCTTTTGTTTTTGGATTCTCGAGCAACCACGAAAGTTTCTACCACTAGAGTCTTCGAGCGTCAGAAAAGTTTAGTGAGTGGGCACTATTAAACAATATGAACCAAGAACTATTCTTGGATCATAAGCTAATTCTCTACATCAAGTGAGGATCTAGGTGCCAAAATAAAAGATTATTTTAGAGAGAGAGGGAGAAGGTTGGTCGGCTAGAAGAGAGAGAGCAAGACCAAAAAGTTTATTTTCACATCTCTATGTGAGTCTGTATTTATAGGAGAAGAAAATACAAAAAATGGTAATAATCCTTTCCTATTGTGTATTCACACAATATTTGATTTCCTCCTCTCTTTCTCTTCCATATGGTCGGCCTCCCTATGCCATAAATGAGGGAATTTTGTTTCCTCACTTAGCACATTTGTTTCATTCTCAAAGAAATATATTTCCTCTTTTCTTTTGGGCAATTACCAATATGCAATAATGCATCAAACAACAAAAATATTTCTCTATCTCCCTTGATGTAATATGACCGTCCATATGAGTGTCTACACACATATTTACTTTCTAATTTGTTCACAACGAAATAAGGAAAAGCCTTCACATTATTGTCCATACAATAACAAGTCACAAAATTTAATTCACTAAGCATGAAACCAATTTTCAGCCGTGTGACTTTAAATCAATTTGTGAAAAAATTCAAAATCTTATTTTGACATCCAAAATCTTATTTTGACATTCAAAATCTTATTTTGACTTAGCTTCTAGTTTAACAAACTCTACTCTAATGACTTGTGGTAGTGACCTCACGGACCCAAATGAACAAAGCTTGAACTAGGACTCTTGGACTTAAAGTTTACAAACTTTTCCAAGTCTAGTTTAATGTCAACTGACTCCACGAAAGAGTTGACACTGAAAATGTCTCGGTTCAACTGAAGATATTTACTACTAAAACATCTACTTATTTTTGATGAGCAGATCCACTTAATATTATTGAATGATTACCCTTCATGAATATCATCAACTAGATATGATTTATAAAATTACCATTTTACCATTCTAGTTGTTATTTCCTCAACTCCTTTAATACTTTTGAATGTATTGACGAGGAGCTACCAAGTCACTGTTGGAATAGGTCTAGGGTTAAAGAAAAATTTAACATTAATCAAATTAATGGCGGAATTTAAAAATTCCTTTTTCAAGTAATATGATTTTAGTAACCTAGAAAAAACATATACATGTTATATATTAAAATCATTATTTAATTTACTAGAACACGAACATTTCTTGGTAGCTTGATCTTGAAGCGTCTTGAGAAAGGTAGATCCTCTTCCTTGGCTAGCTCGTCACCTTCACACCTAATCTTGAACTCGAGAAACCTAAGATTTCCATTACAAGAGTCTATAGAGGTTTTGGAAGGATTTGTGTGTGGGCACAATTAAACAATATGAACCAAGAACAATTCTTGGATCATAAGCTAATTCTCTAGATTAAATGTGAATCTAGGTGCAAAATAAGAAGAGTATTTTCTAGAGAGAGAGAGAGAGGGTCGGCCATAATAGGGAGTGAGCAAGAAAAAAGCTTAACCTTCACATCTCTATGTGAGGCTCTATTTATAGGAGAAGGAAAAATCTTTAAAGGTCAATTATTCATTCATGAATGAATAATGTATTCATGACACAATATTTGATTTTCCCTTCCCCTTTCCCTCTTGGTTTGGCCGGCCATACACCTTGCATTAGTGAGGAAATTTGTTTCCTCACTTAGCACATTTGTTTCCTTCTCAAGGAAATTCATTTCCTTTTTTCTTTTGGGTAATTATTCTTATAAGAAAAAGGAAATAAAACTCTCCTCTTGATGCACTATCTTGGCCGAACTCTATCTAGGGGAGGAGCATCTAGATGCTTCCTTATTTCTTTTAAGACAATTCTTAAAATACCCATTTTAGAATTATAATTGCACAAATAACGAAATTAATTTCATAATGCCTCAAACGACTTTTCGGCTTTAGAAAATAATTTATATTTTCATCAAATGAAAATATTCAAAATCTTATTTTGACATTCACATCATTTTATGTCCTTGTGGACAAAAATACCCTTTAGACACTTTCCGAGAAAAAGTCTAGTTCAACACTTGAACTTATTTTGACTTAGCTTCTAGTTTAACAATCCTACTCTAATGACCTGTAATAGTGACCTTATGGATCCAAATGAACAAAGCTTGAGCTTCTATACTCGGACTCAAAAGTTCTCAAACCTTTTCTGAGTATAAGCTTAATGTCGCCTAACTCCACTAAAGAGTCGACAATCAGAATCTCTCGGTTCAAATGAATTTATTTTCTACTCAAGTTCAAATTAATTATATTGAGCGGATCCATTGAATGTTATCTATGTTTACCCTTCATGAATATCATCAACTAGTTGGGATTTATAAAATTACCATTTTACCCTTCTAGTTGTTATTTCCTCAACTCCTTTAGCACTTGTGAATAAGTTAGAAACAATGTATTGACGAGGAGCTAACAAGTCACATTGTTTCATCCAAATAAAGTCGCTACTTAAATTTGGACACTGCGCAGGTCATTTATTCACAATCGAAGTAATAAAGCACGAGGTGATATATATTGTATCTCAGCAATCTTGTACATGAATTCCATATCTATGAGAACTTCACAAAGTTGGTTCATGGCATCTTCATAACTTAATATCTCACCAATAGGTCTTGTCTAGATCACACATTGGACCTAGAATTTGACTTTCTCAAATGAGAGTATTAATGCTATGAAATGACATGTCTCACTTCAGGATTTAGGTAAGCATGATGCGATTCATACGTAGTGACCTTGAGATAGAAGATGTTAAATGGTTTGTTCTTCTATTGTCTCTAAAGGTGCACTGGTCAATTCAGTATCTTCGAAAGATACACTGGAAGAACTACAGAGTTCCTAACTCTTTATGCCTCGTAACCAGACATCCTAGATTCTTCCAACAATCATACTGGGATAATTAGTCCGTTGATCTTTAGATTGCAAATATACCGTTTTAGTCAAACCATGAAGAGTTTGTTCACGCAAATCTACATTTGTTTCTTCATACATTGTTAGGTTTGATTAAGGACTATATGACTATTGAATATCATAAATCTTCAATCAAACTAAAAAGGAATGAATGAACGTTTCAACTTTTATTAATTTAATCAGCAAATTACAAGATTTATATATTACATCAATATGTAAATAAACAATCTTTCAATAAGGACTTTACAAATATTTATATATTACATCAATATGTAAATAAAAAATCTTCTTGTGGGCATCTCTGCCAACAGAAGCTTCCTCACCCAACTTTTCTTCAAGCACAATTTTGCTTCTAGGTTTTGTATTTTTCATATAGTCCTCCTCAAGGAAACGAGCATTAGTGCTGACAAACGTTTTTTCATCCTCGAGACTATAGAATGTGAAACCTTTGGTTTCCTTTGGATATCCAACGAATACACATAATTCTGACCTACTAGCCAACTTGCTAGTCTTTTGCCTTAGCACATGTGCAGGGCAGCCCCAAATTCTGATGTGGCTTAAACTAGCTTTATGCCCAGTCCATCGTTCATTAGGAGTACCAGGGACGGTCTAAGACGGAACTTGGTTCAGAATGTATACGACAATTTTGAGGGCATATCCCCAAAAGGAATTAGGGAGTGATGAGTAACTCATCATTGATCTAACCATATCCATCAAAGTTCGATTCCTTCTCTCTGACACTCCATTTTGTTGAGGTGTGCCAGGTGCTGTAAGCTGAGAAGCGATACCTTCTTCTTTAAGAAAGTCCTCGAACTCTTCAGACAAGTACTCACCACATCGATCAGATCGAAGGGTTTTGATCTGTTTGCCAATCTGCTTTTCCACTAAAGCCCGAAAGACCTTAAATACGTTAAAGGTTTAGGATTTGTGTTTGAGCAAAAAGACAAATCCATATCTTGAGTAATCATCGGTAAAGGTAACGAAGTATTCGTATCCTCCCCGTGCCTGAATTCTGAGCGGACCACATACATCATAATGTATTAGTTCTAGTAGCTCAGTGGCTCTTCGACCTTAATTAGAGAAAGGTCGTTTGGTCATTTTTCCTTCTAAACAGGATTCACAAGTCGGCAGTGAGCCTATTGCAGAGGCTTTGAGTGGACTATCCCTGACAAGTCTCTTAATCCTATCTAGACTAATATGACCAAGTCTTAAGTGCCAGAGATATGTTGATTTTATTAGATCAGAGGAGTCATTAAGTTTGATCCTCTTGGGTTCCCTAATTAGATTATTATCTATTTCAGTGTCTAAAAGCAAAAGTTGTGTAGGATAAAGATAGTATAAACCATTCTTAAACTTGCATCAGTGACAAAAGAATTGGAAGAAGTAATACGAATTCCATTATCAATAAACTTTAAATAATAATTCTGCTGAACAATTTGAGCTATAGATATTAAGTTTTTCCCAAAGGAAGGAACATAATATACGTTATTCAAATTTAAAGTCCTGTCTTCGAAAGACAGTGTCACAGATCCCACAGCCTTAGCAGACACCAAGCTACCATCACCCCACTTGAAGCAGAAGTCGCCATCCTTTAAGCTTTTCTTTTTCCGGAACCCATTCAAGGATCAACAAATATGGTTAGTAGCAGCGGAGTCAATAATCCACGATGATACATTATCAGCTACTAAACAAGCTTCGGTAATAAGTACAATACCGTTCCCTTTATCCTTGAGGTAGGTAGGACAGTTTTTACGCCAATGTCCGGGATCATTGAAATGGTGGCAGTTGTCTTTCGACTTGTCCACCTTTGCAGTCCGAGGCATCTTCTTCTTCTGAACCTTGCTAGGGTTCTTCTTGTCGGCTCTATGAGATCTCTTCTTAGGTCCAGAGGTGGAGACTCTGTGCTCAGTAGCATGAGCTTCTCCAGTAGTCCTCTTTTTCTTTTAAGAGTCCTTCAGCGGTAAGAAGCTCCTTCATTAGCTCGGTAACAGTGTACCCAAGCTTATTCATGGAGTAATTCAGCTTGAAAGTATCAAAAGATTCAGGGAGAGTTTCCAAGATCATATCTATCTTGGGTTCTCCATCAATCTCAGGTCCAAGGATTTCCATCTCGTTAAGATAACTTATGATCAGCATCATATGTTCTCTAACGGGAGTCCCTGCTTTCATACGACAGTTCATAAACTGTCGTACCACTTGTTGCATAGCCTGACGCCCTTGCCCTCCAAACATCTCCTGGAGATTGTAGAGCATTTCATAGGCTGACCAAATATCACGATGTTGTTGTTGCAACACATTGTTCATCGACGCTAAAATATAGCATCTCGCAATCTCATCGGATCTGAGCCAGGCCACAAGGGCATCCTTGTCCTCTTGGGTCGAATCATCATTCGTCTCAGGAGGACATGGGGTGGTGAGTACCCACTTGTGCTTGTCCACGGTAAGGACAATGTCTAGGTTACGTTTCCAATCTACGTAGTTATCACCTTCCAGTTTGTTCGATGAAAGGATAGTAGAGAGGGGGTTTAGAGACATTGCTGAAAAGTTGAAACAATTTACGGTTAGTCTTTTGTTTAGGATTTTAAGTTTAATTTTATTTAGACAAGGAAAAATCCAAAGGTGTTATGAACAAAATGACACTTTATTCCTTCGAGGCAAGGCCGCAAAGAGTCGCCTTTCATAAGTAAATGACACATTATTAATGCATAGTCATGATGTCAATACATCAGTGTTTGACTAGCCACCTTATAAAAATGTTTGATCACTCAAAACTTTTTGCAGGGCCTCGAGGGAGGATTACTAGAGTTTGAATCTAAGTGTGTAACCAACAACTTAGTTTAAAAAGATCTACTTTGAAAACAATCCGCCGAGGGGAGGCCTTGTCTCATTGTTTCACTTTTGAATGTAGCTATAAAAGCAATGTTAGGAGCAATGCGTCTACGAGTACTCTCATTTAAAGAGGGCCACGAGGGTGACTCTTAGTCCGGCGACATGTGCACTTCACATTAGTGTTGGGGATCGCGGGTTGCAAACAATATACAACCCTCCCACTTAGTTTTTAGAAAAAATAAGGGGACACTGGATTGCAAACAAGTGCAATCCTCCCACTTAATTTTTGGAAATATGGCACGTCTACTCTTGTACATATAGGAAACATATTTCCATCAGCAAAGAGAGATAGAGTGGATCACTAGAAAAAAAGAACCCTAAAATTGATATTTGTGAGGGGAGAGCAGTGTTAATGCACTAAGGCACAAGGAACATACTCGGATCTTTTTGTCTATTAATTTATTATTACTAAGGAAAGTGTGTGCGATTAATAAATCGTCACTTTTGCACTTGAAAGTTTTTGAGATTTAAAAAATCTCATAAAAATAATATGTATATTTATATATATATCTTCATGACATCTTCCTTCAAGGCGCCTTCATGGTGGTTGAGTGCGAGAATGTCGGAAAACCACGATGGCATTAAGAAGACGGGAGAAAGCTAGGAGTCGCAAAATCCGGATTAAAAAATCTGGATTCGCGGACTGCCGTAGACCTCGGACTTAAAAGGTCATAAATGACACATCCGGTATCTGATTGAGCTGAAACCAATTGTAATGGATAGCTAACATCCGTACCTTTAATTTGGTTCAATAACCACTATTTTCAAGGTCGGAGCAAAGAGTTAAGCCCGTTTTACAGAGCCATAACAATTTGTCCAGAATTTGAAAAAATTAAAAGTACGTCGGATCTAGGTGTAAAGAGAAAGAGGTTTATTGAAACATTTTAATTGTATATTTTGATTTCAATTGTGTGTTATATTAACATATTAATAATTAAACACAATATAAAATAAACAACATAATATAAAACATTCAATAACTAATTTAAACTAGAAGTGCAACAAACTAGTTTAAACTATGTACACAAATTTTCAAACTTGTCAAAAAATTGATTTTGAATATGCTAAACATAAAATAATTAAAAACTGTTTTTAATGTATTTATATAGCATATATAACAAGTGGAAAATCAACCAAAAATTAATTTTAGAGGTTGTACCAAAAAATTAAAATTTTGTAAGATCTAGTCTTTTGAAAAACCATTATTCAAGCAAATTTAGAAAACAATTTTCTTATAATGATTTTAAATAAACATGTACATGTTTATGCTTTTACCATAGCTCTGGTACCATTTGTTGGAATAGGTCTAGGGTTAAAGAAAAATTTAACATGAATCAAATTAATGGCGGAATTTAAAAGTTTCTTTTTCAAGTAAAACGATTTTACTAACCTAGAAAAAGCATATACATGTTATATATTAAAATCATTATTTAATTTACTAGAACACGAACATTTCTTGGTAGCTTGATCTTGAAGCGTCTTGAGAAAGGTAGATCCTCTTCCTTGGCTCGCTCGTCACCTTCACACCTAATCTTGAACTCGAGAAACCTAAGATTTTTATTACAAGAGTCTATAGAGGTTTTGGAAGGATTTGTGTGTGGGCACAATTAAACAATATGAACCAAGAACAATTCTTGGATCATAAGCTAATTCTCTAGATTAAATGTGAATCTAGGTGCAAAATAAGAAGAGTATTTTCTAGAGAGAGAGAGAGAGGGTCGGCCACAATAGGGAGAGAGCAAGAAAAAAGCTTAACCTTCACATCTCTATGTGAGGCTCTATTTATAGGAGAAGGAAAAATCTATAAAGGTCAATTATTCATTCATGAATGAATAATGTATTCATGACACAATATTTGATTTTCCCTTCCCCTTTCCCTCTTGGTTTGGCCGGCCATACACTTTGCATTAGTGAGGAAATTTGTTTCCTCACTTAGCACATTTGTTTCCTTCTCAAGGAAATTCATTTCCCTTTTTCTTTTGGGTAATTATCTTTATAAGAAAAAGAAAATAAAACTCTCCTCTTGATGCACTATCTTGGCCGAACTCTACCTAGGGGAGGAGCATCTAGATGCTTCCTTATTTCTTTTAAGACAATTCTTAAAATACTCAATGTTGAATTATAATTGCACAAATAACGAAATTAATTTCATAATGCCTTAAATGACTTTTCGGCTTTAGAAAATAATTTATATCTTCATCAAATGAAAATATTCAAAATCTTATTTTGACTTTCACATCATTTTATGTCCTTGTGGACAAAAATACCCTTTAGACATTTTCCGAGAAAAAGTCTAGTTCAACACTTGAACTTATTTTGACTTAGCTTCTAGTTTAACAATCCTACTCTAATGACCTGTAATATTGACCTTATGGATCCAAATGAACAAAGCTTGAGCTTCTATACTCGGACTCAAAAGTTTTCAAACCTTTTCCGAGTATAAGCTTAATGTCGACTGACTCCACTAAAGAGTCGACACTGAGAATCTCTCGGTTCAAATGAATTTATTTTCTACTCAAGTTTTACTTAATTATGGTGAGCGGATCCATTGAATGTTATCTATGTTTACCCTTCATTAATATCATCAACTAGTTGGGATTTATAAAATTACCATTTTACCCTTCTAGTTGTTATTTCCTCAACTCCTTTAGTACTTGTGAATAAGTTAGAAACAATGTATTGACGAGGAGCTAACAAGTCACATTGTTTCATCCAAATAAAGTCGCTACTTAAATTTGGACACTGCGCAGGTCATTTATTCACAATCAATGTAATAAAGCATGAGGTGATATATATTGCATCTCAGCAATCTTGTACTTGAATTCCATATCTATGAGAACTTCACAAAGTTGGTTCATGACATCTTCATAACTTAATATCTCACCAATAGGCCTTGTCTAGATCACACATTGGACCTAGAATTTGACTTTCTCAAATGAGAGTATTAATTCTATGAAATGACATGTCTCATTTCAGGATTTAGGTAAGCATGATGCGATTCATACGTAGTGACCTTGAGATAGAAGATGTTAAATGGTTTGTTCTTATATTGTCTCTAAAGGTGCACTGGTCAATTCAGTATCTTCGAAAGATACACTGGAAGAACTACAGAGTTCCTAACTCTCTATGCCTCGTAACCAGACATCCTAGATTTTTCCAACAATCATACTGGGATCATTAGTCCGTTGATCTTTAGATTGCAAATATATTGTTTTAGTCAAACCATAAAGAGTTTGTTCACGCAAATCTACATTTGTTTCTTCATACATTGTTAGGTTTGATTAAGGCCTATAAGACTATTGAATATCATAAATTTTCAATCAAACTAAAAGGGAATGAATGAACGTTTCAACTTTTATTAATTTAATCAGAAATTTACAAAGATTTATATATTACATCAATATGTAAATAAACAATCTTTCAATAACGACTTTACAAAGATTTATATATTACATCAATATGTAAATAAACAATCTTCTTATGGGCATCTCTGCCAACAGTTATAACGTTTCATCCAAAAAAATCTTTTATTCTATTTGGACACCAACCGGTACATTTATTCACAATCCAAGTAATAAGGCATGAGGTGATATGCATTGCATTTCAACATTCTTGTACATGAATTTCATATCTATGAGAACTTCACAAAGTATACTCATGTCAACTTCACAACCCAATACATCACCAATAGAGCGCATATAGTTCACAAACTTGGATCTAGAGTGTAACTTTCTCAACTGAATATATTAAAGTTATGAAATGACATGTCTTATTTCAGTATTAAGGTAAGCACGATGCAATTCATACATAGTGACCTCGAGGCAGAAGAAGTTAAATGGTTTGGTCTTACATTGTCTCTAAATGTGCACTGGTCAATTCAATATGTTCGGAAGATACACTGGAAGAACTATAGAGTTCCTAATTCTCGATGCCTCGTATCCAGACATCATAGATTCTTCCAACAATCATACTAGGATCAATAGTCCTTTAATACTTAGATTGTGAATATTTCGTTTTAAGCAAACCATGAAGACTTTGTTCACGCAAATCTACATTTGTCTCTTCATACATCGTTAGGTTTGATAAGGACTATAAGATTATTAGATATCATAAATCTTCAAACAAAAGAAAAAGGAATGAATGAACGTTTCAACTTTTATTAATTTAATTAGCAAATTACAATAAGGACTTATGAGAGATTTATATTACATCAATATGCAAATAAATAATATTTTTGTGGGCATATCTGTCCACAAACTTCCACTTGACTCAAAGAAGATGAGTATAGTTCTTTTTGCCTAATCCGTGTTGATGTAGGTCGAAGATCTTGTTGGATAGGGCCTTTGGTGAAAGGATCTGTCAGGTTGTAAACCATTGAGATGTTCTTCACATCCACGTCTCCACGCTGTACGATCTCTCTAATCAAATGATATTTCCTCTCAATATGTTTAGAGCACTTATGGTTTCTAGGTTCCTTTGAGTTAGCAACAGCCCTACTATTATAACAATAAAATTTCATGTGCTCGTTGTCATTTGAAACGACTTCCAAATACTTAAGGAATTTTCTAATCCATACAGCCTCTTTGGATGCTTTACAAGCAGCCACATATTCTGGTTCCATGGTGGAATCAGGAATGCAAGATTGCATGATACTCCACCATAAAAAAATCCACCATTCAGGATGAACACAGATCCTGAAGTGGATTTCCTGGAATCCCTATCTGCCTGAAAGTCGGAATCGGTATACCCCTTCATAATCAGGTCAGTACCTGAATATGTAAGCATCAAGTTCCTAGTTCTTCAAAGATACTTAAAAACATGCTTAACAACGGCCCAGTGCTAGGGTCCAGGATTTTATTTAGAAACGGCTAAGTACGCCAACGGCGAAATATATATCCGGTCTAGTACACAACATAGTATAGCATACATGAGACTTTCTACGGTCGAAGCATATGGAAACTTTCTCATGTCCTTAATCTCTTGTGCAGTCTTAGGAGACTAGTCCTAAGAGAGTGAGACTCCGTCTCTAAAGGGGGGTTTGGCCTTCTTAGATTCTTGCATAGCGAAGAGATCCATCATCTTATCAATATAAGATACTTGGAAGAGCGACAAGTTCCTTCTTTTGATCTCGAAAGATCTGAATCCCGTGAATGTACGCATCTTTCCCTAGATCCTTCATATCAAACTGCTTTGATAACCAGATTTAAACATCATAAAATTTACCCACGTCATTACCAATGAGTAATATGTCATCGACTACATTACCAGAAACACAACCTATTAATTTGTAAACACAAGGTTCAGCTATTGACTGTTCAAAACCGAAGCTTTTTACAGTTTCATCGAATCTAATATTCCATGATTTAGATGCTTGTTTTAATCCATAAATAGATTTAAGCAACTCACAAACCTTGGTCACTTGACAACCTTCCACGAAACCTTTTGGTTGAGCCATGAAAATGCGCTCGTCAAAATTGCAATTCAGAAATGCAGTCTTGACATCCTTTAACCAGATCTCATAATCGAGAGCGGCAACTATGGATAGAAGTATGCGGATGGACTTAAGAAGGCGAGAAGGTTTCTTAATAATCAATACCTTCGTTTTGGGTGTAATCCTTAACCACTAGTCGTGCTTTGAACGTCTCAATGTTCTCATCCGGACCCCTTTTTCTTCTTATAGATCCACTTACATCCTACGGGTTTAACCCCTTCAGGTACGTCTATAAGTTTCCAGTCTTTGTTGACATATATCGAATGCATCTCAACTTTCACGGCGTCAAGCCAAAGGCTTGATTCAGAACTAGCCATTAATTGGCTATAGGAAACAGGGTCATCTATGTAAGAGACGACTACAAGAATTTCTCCATAAGACATGTACCTGTACTCTCCCACTACGTCCAAGTACTACTTGACGAGATTCTGAATTGTAAGGTTGCGTTTCAGTTGGGGTAAGAATAATTCTTACAGATGAGGTAGAAGCATCCTCACCCAAGTTTTCTTAAAATACAATTTTGCTTCTAGGTTTCGTATTCTTCATAAAGTACTCCTCAAGGAAATGAGAATTAGTGCTAACAAACATTTTGCCTTCCTCGAGACTATAGAATGTGAAACCTTTGGTTTCCTTTGGATATCCAACGAACACATAATTATTACCTACTAGCCAATTTGCTTGTCTGTTACCTTAGCACATGTGCATGGCAACCACAAATTTTGATATGACTTAAACTAACTTTACGCCATGTCCATCGTTCACAAGGAGTACCAGACACCATTTTAGACGGAACTTAGTTCAAAATATATGCGGCAGTTTCGAGAGCATATCCACAAAAGGAATTAGAGAGTGATGAGTAACTCATCATTGATCGAACCATCTCTATCAGAGTTTGATTCCTTCTCTCTGACACTCTGTTTTGTTGAGGTGTGCCAGGTGCTGTAAGCTGAGAAGTGATTGTTGAAAATTATTTAACAATTTAAACAATATTATTATATAACACATATATATATGGCGGAAATATATAATAAGATCTAAAATAAATTAAAACTCATTTTAATATATTAAATAACCTTGGCATTAAAAATTAATAACATTCAATAAACTATTTATTCTAAACATGTTGTCAACAAATTGAATAAAACAATATAACAACTTATAAACACATTTATAAAATTATATAGCAGATCCAATTCGTTTAGTAGACTTACATGTGAGATTGTAAACAACTCCGTGTGTTGTTAGCTAACATCAGAGCACCTCATCGAATCGCAAGAGTCTGCCTCGCCGGAATGGACACTAGCCGGCCGGCAAGAATGGGCATGTGATATTACGGGTTCCTCCGAGTCACTGGAGCTCCGGGACCTGTGCACCAGGGTAGATAGGGACTAAGGCGAGGTGCTGGTGAAGTGGCTTGAGCTGGATGCATGTGAGGATCCTATAGTGGCTAGGGCGCACGTCGGGACCGGTGACTGATCCTGTCTGGCAGGGAGGCTGAAACGCTCGATTTTTTCGCATTTTGACTGAACCCCTGCAGGTAAAACGTCACTCAAACACCAAGAAAAGAGTCAATGGTAATTCTCTCGGATTTTGGGGAGATTTAGACGGTTGGATCTTCAATTGAACAACGAAGAACACTCGGGATCACTCAAGAACGTTCGGGATCAAAAAAATATTTGTTAATCTCTCTCTCTGTATCTCTCTCAGCCAACACAAGGACACTGTAGGGAGGGACTTGGCCGAGTGTTTTTAATTAGGGTTAAGTCATTAGGGTTCCGAAAAACCCTTTAAATAGAGAGAGAGCGGGCTTTTTCTTAAGTCAAACCCATTAATTAAACTTAAGCCGTTTGTTCTTTAAATTAATTTCAAAAAGTAATCTCTTGACCTAATTCATTAATTATGGCCGAGTATGTTGACAGAGATGCCCACAAGAATATTATTTATTTATATATCGATGTAATATAAATATCTCATTAGTCCTTATTGTAATTTGGTGATTAAATTAATAAAATTTGAATCGTTCAATCATTCATTTTTCATTTGTTTGAAGATTTATGATATTCAATAGTTTTATAGTCCTTAATCAAACCTAACAATATCTTAAGAGATAAATGTAGATTCGCGTGAACAAACTTTTCATGGTTTGGTTAAAATGAAATATTCACAATCTAAAGATTAACGGACTATTGATCCTAGTATGATTGTTGGAAGAATGTATGATGTCTGGTAACGAGGCATAGAGAGTTAAAAACTCTCTAGTTCTTCCAGTGTATCTTCTGAACATACTGAATTGACCAGTGCACCTTTAGAGATAATGTATGAATTGCATCGGGCTTACCTTAATCCTGAAATGAGACATGTCATTCCATTACTTCAATATATTCATTTGAGAAAGCTACACTCTAGATCAAATTTTGTGAGCTAGATGCGCTCTATTGGTGATGTATTGAGTTGTGAAGTTGACATGAGTATACTTTGTGAAGTTCTCATAGATATGGAATTCATGTACAAGATTGCTGAAATGCAATGTATATAACCTCATGCTTTATTACTTGAATTATGAATAAATGAACCGCACGGTATCGAAAATTAAGTATGGATGAAACAATGTGACTTTTTAGCTCCTCGTCAATACATTGTTGCTAACTTATTTACAAGTAAAAAAGGAATTGATGAAATAACAAATAGAATGGTAAAATGGTAATTTTATAAATTCCATCTAGTTAATGACATTCATGAAGGGTAATCATTTGATAATATTCAGTGGATCCGCTCATCACAAATAAATATATTTTTTAGTAGAAATTATATTAATTTAAACGGAGAGATTTTCGGTGTCAACTCTTTAATGGAGTCAGTTGACATTCAACTAGACTTGGAAAAGTTTGTGAACATTGAGTCCAAGAGTCCTAGTTAAAACATTGTTCATTTGGGTCCATGAGGTCACTACCACAAGTCATTAGAGTAGAGTTTGTTAAACTAGAAGCTACGTCCAAATACGTTCAATTGTTGAACTAGACGTATTTTTCGAAAATGGTCTAAAGGGTATTTTCGTCATTAAGGATAATTGATTTAAAATTTCAAAATAAGATTTGAATTTCAAAATAAGATTTTGAATTTCCTCACAAATTAATTTAAAGTCACACGGCTGAAAATTGGTTTTCATGGTTAGTGAATTAAATTTTGTGACATGTTATTGTATGTGCAATAATGTGAGTGCTTTTCCATAATTTGTTATGAACAAACTAGGAAATAAATATGTGTGTGTAGACACCCATATGGCCGGTCACTTTACATCAAGAAAGGGAGAGAAATATCTTATTTTACTTGGTGCATTATTGCATATTGGTAATTGCCTAAAAGAAAAGAGGAAATGAATTTCTTTGAGAAGGAAACAAATGTGCTAAGTGAGGAAATAAATTTCCCTCACTTATGGCATATGGTTTCCGACTATTTCGAAGAGAAAGGAAGGAGGAAATCAAATATTATGTCATCAATACACAATAGGAAATGGTAATTACTATTTCTTGTATTTCCTTCTCCTATATATAGAGCTTCACATAATTATCTGAGATTAAAATCTGGTTAGCTAAGCAGTTTGATATGAAGGATCTAGGGGAATCTGCGTACATTCTAGGGATTCAGATATTTTGAGATTGAAAGAACAGGACCTTGTCGCTCTCCCAAGCATCTTATATAGATAAGGTGATGGACCGCTTTACTATGCAAGACTCTAAGAAGGGCTAAACCCCCTTTAGACATGGAGTCTCACTCTCTAAGGACCAGCCTCCCAAGACTGCACAAGAGATTGAGGACATGAGAAAGATTCGCTATGCTTCAACCGTAGAAAGTCTCATGTATGCTACGATGTGCACTAGACGTGATATATGTTTCACCGTTGGCGTAGTTAGCCACTTCCAATCAAATCCTGGACCCGAGCACTCGGTTGATGTTAATCATGTTCTAAGTATCTCGGAGAACTAAAAAATTGATGCTTACATATTCAGGTACTGACCTGACTATGAAGGGGTATACCGATTCCGAATTTCAGGCGGATAAGGATTTCAGGAAATTCACTTCAGGATCTGTGCTCATCCTGAATGCTGGATCAGTTGTTTGGAGGAGTATCAAGCAATCTTGCAATGTTGACTCAACCATGGAGGCTGAATATGTGGCTGCTTGTAAAGCATCCAAAGATGATGTATGGGTTAGAAAGTTCCTTCAGTATTTGGAAATTGTTCCAAATGTCAACGAGCCCATGACACTTTATTGTAGTAATAGTGGGGCAACTGCTAACTCGAAAGAACCTAGAAGACATAAGTGCTCTAAGCATATTGAGAGGAAATACCATTTGATTAGAGACTGGCAGCACGGAGAAGTGGTGGTAAAGAGGATCTCATTGGTTAACAACCTCGCAGATCATTTCACCAGGCCTTATCCAATAAAGTCTTCGAACAACATCAAGACGGATTAGGCATGAAGGACTATACTCATCTTGTTTGAGTCAAGTGGGAGTTTGATGGCAGAGATGCTCACAAGAAAATTATTTATTTTCATATCAATGTAATATAAATCTCTCATGAATCCTTATTTTAATTTGCTGATTAAATTAAAAAAAGTTGAAACGTTCATTCATTCCTTTTTTTCGTTTTTTTTGAATATTTATGATATTCAATAATTTTATAGTCTTTAATCAAACCTAACAATATATGAAGAGACAAATGTAGATTTGCGTGAACAAACTCTTCATGGTTTGGTTAAAACAAAATATTCACAATCTAAAGATCAACAGACTATTGATCCTGGTATGATTGTTGGAAGAATGTATGATGTCTGGTTACGAGGCATAGAGAGTTAGGAACTCTATCGTTCTTCTAATATATATTCTGAAGATACTGAATTGACTAGTGCACTGTAAGAACAAACCATTTAACCTCTTTTGTCTCAAGGTCCCTATGCATGAATTGCATCGTGCTTACCTTACTCCTGAAATGAGACATGTCATTCTATTCTTCAGTATATTCATTTGAGAAAGCTACACTCTAGATCCAAGTTTGTGAACTAGATGCGCACTTGGTGATGTATTGGGTTGTAAAGTTGACATGAGTATACTCAGTGAAGGTCTCATAAATATGGAATTCATGTGCAAGATTGCTGAAATGCAATTGATCACCTCATGCATTATTACTTGGATTGTGAATAAAAGAACCACACGATATCCAAAATTAAGGAAGAACTTTGTTTGGATGAAACAATGTGACTTGTTAGCTCATCGTCAATACATTGTTTTTAACTTATTCATAAGTAACAAAGAAGTTGAGAAAATAACAACTACAAGGATAAAATGGTATTTTATAAATCCCATCTAGTTGATGATATTCATGAAGGATAATCATTCAATAATATTCAGTGGATCCGCTCATCACAAATAAGTAGATTTTTTAGTAGAAAATATATTCAGTTGAACCGAGAGATTTTCAGTGTCAACTTTTTAGTGGAGTCAGTTGACATTAAACTAGACTTTGACAAGTTTGTGAACTTTGAGTCCAAGAGTCCTAGTTCAAACTTTATTCATTTGGGTCCATGAAGTCACTATCACAAGTCATTAGAGTAGAGTTTGTTTAATAGAAGTTAAGTCAAAATAAGTTCAATTAAACTAGACGTATTTTCCGAAAATGGTCTAAATGGAATTTTCGTCCTTAAGGATAGTTGATGTAAAATGTCAAAATAAGATTTTGAATTTCCTCACAAATTAATTTAAACTCACACAGCTGGAAATTGGTGTTCATGCTTAGTTAGTTAAATTTCTAATATGTTATTGTATGGGCAATATGTTATTATGGACAAATTAGAAAGTAAATATGTGTGTGTAGACACCCATATGGCCGACCACTTTACATCAAGGGAGGGAGATAAATATCTTATTTTATTTGGTGCATTATAGCATATTGGTAACTGCCCAAAAGAAAAGAGGAAATGAATTTCTTTGAGAAGGAAACAAATGTGCTAAGTGATGAAACAAATTCTCCTCACTTATGGCATAGGGTGGCCGACTATTTGGAAGAGAAAGGGATGAGAAAATTAAATACTGTGTCATGAAAACACAATAGAAAAGGGTAATTACGCTTTCTTGTATTTCCTTCTCCTATAAATAAGCCTCACATAGAGATGTGAAAACAATCTTTTTGGTCTTGCTCTCTCTCTTCTAGCCGAACGCTTCTCTCCCTCTTATGATCCAAAAATTGTTCTTGGTTCATATTTTTTAATAGTGCCCAGTCACTATACTCTTCAAACGCTAGAAGACTCTAGTGGTAGAAACTTTCGTGGTTGCTCGAGAATACAAAGAAGAAAGGTAGCGAGACAAGGAGAAGGATCTCCATCCAAGAAGGTACTCCAAGATCAAGCAACAAAAGAAAGCGTAGTATTCAAGTATTTAAATAATGTTTTTAAATGTATACATGTTCATGCACTTTGCCTAAGTTAGTAAAAAATTGTTTTACTAGAAAGAAATTTTTATATTCCGTCATTAATGTGTTAATGATAATTTATTTTAACCCTAGAGCTATTCCAACAGAGTATCCCTTTAATATTTTTGTAAAAAATAAATTTGATTTATTTCTAAAATAATATTTAATTACTTTAGAATATCTCATTTATTTAATGAGATATCATTAATTATTTTCATACTCTTCAAAGTAGTACGAAACGAGAAAATCTTTATTTCATCTTTTATTTATTAGAATCATTAAAATATGTTATTATCCATATAATAACATAATATGATTCATTAAATAAATGTAACAATAAATAACTAATTATTTATTCGATTAGTTAAAAATAATTCTCTTAGTGTAAATCACAATTTACTTTCAATGAGAAAATCAAACTGTTCTAGTTCAATAAATCTCGTCCGAGAGTCTATCATTGAGATTTAATGGACCCATATGAACGAAGCTTTAGAATAAAGATCGGACTAAAAAATTCACAAAGCTTTTCCGTCTTTTAATTCTTAATATTAGTCGATTCCACTAAAGGACTAATATTAAAACTCTCAAAGTTCATATGCGTTTATTTTCCGTTTGATGTGATAACACAATTCTTCACACGATTCACAGAGTATTTTACGATATTACACTTCATGTGTATTAGTATCTCGGAGAAATCTAAAATTACCGTTTTACCCCTTGAGTTATTATTTCACTAACTCTTTTGTTATTTGTGAATGAGAAAAACATAGAGTGAGATGTCTTTACATGTCACATGTTTTAATCAAAGAATATTCTATACGATGAATATCAGGTCTGGTTTAATCATTCACACTCTCATAACAAAGCATAGTCTGATACTAAAGCATTGTTTCAACATGAATTCCATATCTGTGAATCACATAACCCAACATGATAGGGTTATGACACCAACCGCCGGGTAAGATGCAACTTCAATTTAGCCATTTCCCATTAAAAAATCAGATGTCATAAGGTGTCATATCGATTATGCATTCACCTCAGGATTAAGGTAAGTACCAAAATACCCCTCGTATGTGATCTTGAAGTTTCGAGTGATTAAACGGTTTTATCTCGAGCTTCAGAGTATCATAAGTCGTGTCCACTATATTTTGTAAGATATTAAGAATGAAACACAGAGTCACAACTCTTTATATCACAAGATAAGATACCCTGATTCATTCAAACAATCATTAATTAGATTCGGTCGCCCTATCGATCTTTAGATTGCGAACTACTGTTCAAACTAGTCACAAGGGGCTACCTTTTCAAGTTTGTACTTAGCACCCCTTTCGTTGATGACAGTTTTAGAGCGTAGAAAACATACATAAACATAATCTTAATGAAGAATGAATATTTGATTTTATTTAATGTTTCAGCAAAAATCAAATACAAAGTATTTATAATGTCTAAAATCTCATTTGTGGGCACTAATCCCAACAACGATACCTTCTTCTTTAAGAAATTCATCGAACTCTTCAGACAAGTACACACCACCTCGATTGGAACGAAGGGTTTTGATCTGTTTGTAAGTTTTCTTTTTCACTAAAGTCTGAAAAACCTTAAATACGTTAAAGGTCTCGGATTTGTGCTTGAGCAAATCGACAAATCCATATCTTGAGTAATCATCGGTAAAGGTAACAATTTATGTAGTTTCCAATTCCAATTTATTTGAGGAAAGGATAATAGAGAGAGGGATTAGAGACAAGTTGTTGAAAGTTGAAACAATTTATGATTAGTCTTTTGTTTAGGATTTTAAGTTTTTAAGTTTGACAGGAAAAATCCAAAGATGTTATGAACAAAAATGACACTTTAGTCCTTCGAGCGAAGGTCGTAAAGAGTCACCTTTAATAAGTAAATGACACATTATTAATACATAGTCATAGTGTCAATATATCAAAGTTTGACTAGCCACCTTGTAAAAAGTTTGATCACTAAAATCTTTTCGCACGGCCTCAGGGAGCATTATTAGAGATTGAGTCTAAGTACCACTTAGTTCAAAAGATCTACTTTGAAAACAATCCACCGAGAAGAGGCCTTGTCTCATTGATTCACTTTTGAACATAACCCTACAAGCAATGTTAAGAGAAAAACGTCCTTGAGTACTCTCATTAAAGAGAGGGCCCCATGGGGATCGTGGGTTGCAAACAATAAGTACAACCATCCCACTTAGTTTTTAGAATTGGCACATATTATCTTGTACGTTTGGAAACATGTTTCCTTGAGTATAGAGAGATAGAGTGGATCACTAGAAAAAGAGCCCTAAAATCGATATTTGTGAGGGGAGAGAAGTGTTAATGCACTAAAGCACAAGGAACGTACTCGGATCTTTTTTCTAATTAATTTTTCCTAAGGAAAGTGTGTGAGATACAAAGTCTCACTTTTTCACTTGGAAGGATTTGAGATTCAAAAATCTCCTAAAAATAATTTCTTCGTCTCCATGTCATCTTCCTCAAGGCATCTTCATGGTGGTTGAGCACAAGCATGTCAATAAGCAACAGTTACCTCAAGAAGAGGGGAAGAAGCTAGGAGTCGCAAATCCGGATTAAAAATCATGGACTCGCGGACTTCCGTACATCTCGGACTTAAAATGTCATAAATGACACATCCGGTATCCGATTACGCTGAAACCTATTGCATTGGATAGCTAACATCCGTATCTTTAATTTTATTCAAAAGCACTCATTTTCAATATCTGAGCAAGAAGTTATTCCCATTTTACTGAGCCATAACAAGTTATCCAGAAATCGAAAAACAATTAAAACGTACGCCGCATCAAGGTGTAGAGAAAAGAAGTTTATTGAAGTGTTTTATTTATTTATTTGTTTGATTTAAATTTTGTGTTATATTAACATGTTAACTATTAACATAATATAAACATTTGATAATTAATTTAATCTAGAAATACAATAAAGCTAGTTTAACAATGTCTACAAATTTTCAAACTAGTCAAAAACTATTTTTTTGATTATCCTAAACATAAAATATTTAAGAACTTATTTTAATGAGTTTATACAGCATCCCTAGCATGTATAAATCAACATATTATTTATTTTAAAGACATACACAATAAATAAAATATTGAACATAATCCTAGCATGTTCAACATTTAAGCAAATTTCATAAACAATTTCTTTTATCATAGTTTCAAAAAAATGTTCATGTTTAAACTTTAACCCATGCTCTGATACCATTTGTTGGAATCGATATAGGATTTAACAATTAATTATCATATCATATATGGCGGAATGTAAAAAATTGTTTTTAACACTTGTAAAACTATTTTACTACCTAAAAAAAGTGCATTAACATGTTGTTAATTAAAACATATAATATATATGAAAAAGACTTAGAACATTTTTCTTGTTGCTTGATCTTGCAGTCCCTTCTTGAGATCCTTCTCCTTGTCTCAATGTCTTTCGTTTTGGATTCTTGAGCAACCACGAAAGTTTCTACCACTAGAGTCTTCGAGCGTTTGAAGAGTTTAGTGAGTGGAAAGTATTAAACAATATGAACCAAGAACAATTCTTGGATCATAAGCTAATTCTCTAGATCAAGTGAGGATTTAGGTGCCAAAATAAAAGTTTGTTGGGATTGGTACCCACAAAGGAGAATTATTAGACAATGAAATACATTTGTATTTATATTTTGCTGAAACATTAATATTAATAAATATTCATTCTTATAGAAGATATTGAACAAGACCTAGTGATTCTATGGAAGCTCGATATAAAACCGTTTAATCTAGAAGCTCCAAGATCACATACGAGGGGTACTTTGATAACTACCTTAATCTTGAGGTGAGTGCATAATCGATGGTACACTTTATGTCATTTGATTTGTCAATGGGCGATGGCCGTGTAATGGCTGCATCTGACCCGACGGTTGGTGACATAATGTTGTAGTGTTGGATTATGTGATTCACATATTTGGAATTCGCGTACGCATAATGAAAGTCATTGTATCACACTATGTTTTGTTACGAGATAGTGAATGAATTAATCTGGCCAGATAATCATTGAATATGAGATTCCTTTATTAAAACATGTGACACGTATTGACGTCTCACTTTATGTTTTTTCTCATTCACAGGTAACAAACGAGTTAGTGAAATAATAACTCTAGGGGTAAAACGGTAATTTTACATTCCCCGAACTTACTGATACACACGAAGGGTATTTTGGTAAAGTACACCGTGGATCGAGTACAGAAAAGTTCTGTGACTTCAAACAGAAAAATATGCAATATGCGCGCATGAACTTAGAGATTTTCAATATTGGTCTTTTAGTGGAGTCGACCATTATTAAGAATTATAAGCCGGAAATAATTTGTGAATTATTGAGTCCGTGCTTTATTCTCAAGCTTCGTTCATGTGAGTCCATAAGGTCTCAATGATGCACATTTAGAAGAGATTAATTAAACGCAATAAATTGATTTACTCATAAAATACAAATTGTGATTTGTATAAAGAAATTTATTTTCCAAGCGAATTAATGAATAATGTGTTATTCATTAATTATTGATTTTGTGAATTAAAGAACTTTATTATTGTGATAATATTTTTCTTGAGAATTCATAATAACAATATTAGAAAATAAAACATTTCTCGTTTTATGTTATTCGATAACCATGAAACAATATAATAACAAGTTATTAAATAGATGAGAATTCTAAATTAAGTCGAATTTGGAAATTAAATCATGGCAATTTGGTAAACAAAATTGAGAGACGAGTAGGACATAGGGGTCGGCCATTAACATGGTTTTGGGCTGAATATTGATTCAACAATTGCCCACATGAGAGCCCATTAACAATGTCTATAAATAAACGATTTGAGAAAACCCTAGGTCAAATCTTGCTCTCTCTCTCTCTCCCCTCTTGGCCGACCAACCTATCACCCGAGAGGAAGAAAATTTCGTTTCTTGTTTTCTCATGTGTGTTCATCTGAGCCCACACTCATCTTCTCGTTTTTCTTCTTGTGTCATCGTTGAATCAACTTGTGGATGTTAGGTCCATTTTCATTAAAATTTATTTTTCTGCAAATCTTACCTCCGAATCAAAGATTCGATAAATCCGACGAATCTGGGTCTACAAACCCAGAACTCTTTCTGAACTCATTTAAGTCAGTTCATTTTCGACGCAACACAAAAAACGGCGTCCTGATCCGAGCTTCCATGAGCTCTCAGCGTTGTCCCGAAGTTTCATCTGCGATCTGCCTGTGCTTGACTCCGCCCAACCGCGCCTTAGCGAGTCCCAGCAGCGTGCCGAGGACCGCGCGCATCCGCTGCCAGCTACCTGGACCAGCCCCAAGGCCGCGCCTCCTTTCTGCCTTCGCTGCCCGTGTTGTCGAGCCGAGGAAGTCTCTTGCTACCCGGAATTGGAGAAGCTTGAAGATTATCGCATCGAACTCGAGCACATTTCCTCGACCGAATTATTTATAACTCGACGATGTAGGTTTCGATAACCTTAAATACTCTTAACTAATATAATTGTCATATGATTGTTTGGAGTGTTTAAATTTTATCGACGTACATGATTATAATTAAATTGTTAATTAACATGTTCCTAGATTAGAATTAATTTGTTAATTCACATACTTATGATTTTAATGCCAATAGGTTGTTAGATATTAAATAGTTTAATATGCTAGATCATTTTTATTATTAATTCCGCACGTAATCTGTTATGTTTAATAATAATCTACTTAAATCGTTAAGTAATTTCCTACATATTTCTCATTAAATGCACATCAAAACAATATCTCTCATTCCTTGCATACATATTGCCGGCCTTGATCTTGCCAAAATCATTATGATTTATTACGTATTTTCTTTATTTGGTTGATCAAGGAATTCCCTTCTCTTATAAACACCACTCCACATTGTGAATGTGAAAACAAAATTTTTTGGCATTCTCTCACTCTCTTTTTTGTTTTTGCACCTAGGTCCTCATTAAACCTAGGATTTGTATTAATTTTTTTGCTCTAAAACTAGTTCTTGAGTCATTGTGTTTAATAGTGCCCACACATTAAATCCAATAAAACTTTAAAGACTCTAGTTGTACAAACTATCATGATTGCTCGAATTCAATGAGACAAGAATGATACAGGCTGCACCAAGTAAATACTTGTCATCGTTTAAGTATAAAAATTACATGTTCATGCATTTTGTCTAGGTAGTAAAGTTATTATGCTTCTTTTAAATAAGTTTTTTTATTTTTCCACTACCAAAAGTATTAAATTATTCTTAATTCTAAAACGATTACAACAATCAAGTCTCGCATCGTGCCTAAAGGGGAAATGTTTTATATACTCCTTTACTCATAAATCAAGGAAAGTCTCTCTTCAATTGAAAAATTCTCTCTTCAACAAACAAGTTTTTTAAATGGATGTTACTCTTGTAACAAAAAAAATGGGTGTAACTCTATATAATCTTAATTTGTCATGATTAAAAATAAAATGTATAAAACAATCAAGAAGTGATTGATGGGTCATTTGTTTAGTATCGAAATTTCTGAAAATGCAATGAAAAATATCAAGCTTTATCTCGTAGTGTTTCGGGGTATAGTTCACGAATAAAACAATAAAAACGCTCACAACAATATGAAATTGAATGAAATGATAGCAACACCAAGAGGATTCGTCTTCCACTACAGAGGATGGTAGTTGTTGATCTGGTCTGTTTCCTTCTCAATCCTCGTCCATAAGAACTTGTGCTTTGACGATTTTCTGGTCTTGGCCGGCAATCCCACAGAGTCCCCTTCATTCTACATTGTAATTTCATAGAAACAGTAATCATAAACACAAGAGCTTGGAGATCACCAAGAGATAGGAAGTAAAGTCCAGAAATAGTGTTCACCTTGAGACAAAGGCCGTCTTGAACATCACAAATAGGGTAGTCCCCAGGGCAGCAGTATTCAGTTCCGGTGCAGCAAACGGCGTTGCGGTACTCGCAACACCCGTACATCAAGCAGTAGCCGTAGACCTCGAAGGTGCAACAACAAGTCTCGTCGGCGTCGCAGTAAGACAAGTCTCCGCATTGGCTCGGCGACGGGGACGGCGGGGGCGGAGGTGGCGGAGGGCTTGACGGTGATGGTGCAGAAGTTGCCCTTGTGGGGTATGAAGCCATGGCGTTGATGGCGCAAACTCCGTTAGCGATATATGTGTTTCTCTTTATGTAAAAGTAACCATCTATACCCCAGCTAGTCCCCCATGAGTTCTTCACTATCCAGTAGTCTCCGTCGCTGTCGGAGCCATAACCCACCACCAGGACCGCGTGATCTATGTCATTCGGGTCATCCGAGCAATCTCCCTCGTAGATCCCCTGATTAACAAGATCATCAGAAGCCGGACTCCTCATAATTTGAGGCCAAACAGAAAATTTATCGAGTTTTTTTGTTTGTTTAATTTTTTTGAAAAACATGGCTAATTGCTGCAGACTAAAATTAAATCTACTAGTGTTTACATGGCTGTTATGAAGAAAGGACAATGTTAGGCTTAAGAATTGATCTTTATTAAAATTCTTTGAAAAAATAAATTACACAAATACTGTCTAAAATTCTGTAATACCATAAATTGATGTCTACTCTTTATCAAACTTCAGAAGTTTATTTCTTAATGTTTACTATTTATATTTTCATATCCTGCTTGCACTTTCATTACGAATAAGTCATTTACAGCTTTGATCTACAAAAAATGGTGTTTATGAATGTTTCGGCTTCAACGTGTGACGCCTTGAGCAAAAGCTTTTAGCATTCTTACAGCTTACCCGAATCCCGTCATATAAGCTACTCATCTAGTTATTGTTTGATGTACAAATTGATCTGTTTCTATATATGTAATAATGTGAATGATATGGTACCAAAAGAAAAAATAATAATAACCCCATGATGGGTCCTATATAGAGAAAAAGTTATATAGAAAGGAAGTAGTGACCCCCGTGTAGAGTTGGAAATCCCAAGAGGAGGCATCGATGCCGACGCTGACGGGTTGTTGCACTGTTGCGCATAGCAGATCACTGTCGGAATCACCCACGTCTTCATACCCGTCTATGCTAACCACTTTGTAACCCTCCTATGAATTAATACAAGATAAGAAAACACCGTTTTTAAATTACATGTAACTATGATAAAATGTTTGTGTTACTACGTACCTTGGTAGTGTTACAGGAGGCATCGATTCCGGTGTATGGATAATCGGCCTCCGAGTCGATACCTCCATTGTTGATGACCCATTCGAAAGCGTAGTCCATGTATCCCCCGTCGCACCCGTAATTTGTGGAATCGCAGTCCACGAGCTCTTGCTCAGATAGGCTCACCAGCTCTCCGCTCACTATGGCGTTGATTCCTTCCATGGCCCCGGTTGTTGAGAATGCCCAACAACTCCCTATGAATCGAATCACATACTTAATTAAGGACCTTCTTGGTTATACCCTACTTAGTGTGTGTATATATGCTTACCACAATTGCCTTGGTCTTTGACGGCGGTGACGGCTCCTTTTTTCCTCCAATCCAAACTCGTAGGAGCTTCACACGATCGAGCACTACTCATCATCGACTTCTTCTTCGTCTTCTTCCTGGTGTCGTGGACAGCTGGCTTTCTAAGCGATCTGGAGAGGTAGACTTCTTTAAACTCTTCATTGCTCATGTCAGCAAAGCGGTTCAGACCAAGCTTGTGCGAGCTCGTTTCCTTCTTCTCCGATATGAACCTCAGGTTGCTCTTGAAGTTCTCGAACCTCTTTTCAGCCTCTGCCACGTGGCTGTAAACCTTCCCGTGCTTCACCTTCCATTTCTGGAACAGCTCTTTCTCCTCCAGACCCGCGATAGAGTATGACAGCGATGCCCATATCAATACTGCAAGACATGATTTGAATTTTGGATAACCCATTACTATGATTCTTATTATTCTTTACTTTGTTCTGCTTGGCTGCCTTTTAATCATCATTTGATTTCATATATGATGTATATAACAAGCAATGCCTACCAGTCAACGTATGCTAATTTGTTGGTGAATCCTAACGGTCTCCGGTTGACAATAGTGTACAAATGAATGGAAGAGTAGACGAGTCAAATAACATCTCATAGTCAACGGATGCAATTATTTTGAATTCTGGGCTTCAATGGGCCTTATTTTCTTATTTACTTTTTATCTTTTAGAAAATGACAAAATTAATGCCATTTTATAAATCAATTCTCACTTTTCACTAATTATCGAATCCTCCGTTGATTCCATGTAAGGTTCGTCGAGAGTCGGGTCTCGAAATCAGGAGGTTACTATCAAGTACTTTTGTTTACTCTAAGAAATTCTCAAGTTTACGAGTTGAACCTCGACTCTAATCTCATGTCCACCAGTTGACTATTCAGTCCCTGTGTCGGCTCGAATAAAGTTTCAAACATTTATATCTAAACTACTCGAGTTGAATATCACGTACACAAGTTGACTATTAAGCCCTGGTGTTGATGCCAAGAAATGTTCCTTGAATAACTTGGTAACTTCTCAAGTTGAATCTAAGGTCCACAAGTTTACTAAAGTGTCTTCATTTGACTCTAAAAAGGATTGCTCGAGCCAATTCTCGACTCATTAATTCGATTCTCAAGTGCACAAGTAAATCATTGATTCCAGGTGTTTCTCGAGTCCACTTGCGACTTCTCGATTCGAATCTCAAGTCCACGAGGAGACTAGCATATCCTCATGTTGACTCTTATGATTCTTATGTTGACTCTCAAGTTCTCGACACAAAAATCAAGTCCATGAGTTAACGATTGAGCTCCCGTTGTTACCCCAAGGAAGATTTATCGAGTCAACTGCAACTTCTCGAGTCTAATCTTACATGTTGACTTTAAAAAAGTTTCTCGAGTCATCTGCCTACTCCTCAAGTTGAATCTTACATCCATGAAGTTATCTCACAACTCCTTAAGTTAAATCTAAAGTCAACAATTTGACTGTCGAGTCCTCATTCTAACACTATGAAAATTTTGGCAAGTAAAATATTGGCTCCTTGAGTTGCATCAAAGTCAACGATTTGAGTATAGAGTCGTGTTGACTTTGAGAAAGGATCATCGAGTGGACTCTCAACTCTTATAGTTAAATCTCAAGTCCGCTAGTTAATTAATCTTTTTTTTACTATTGAGCCGATTACCAGCTCCTCAAGTCAAATCTCATGTACACAAGTTGACTATGGAATCTTCATGCTGAATCTAATAAAGGTTCCTTGTGTGAAACCTCAAGTCTCATGTTGAATGTTGGATCATCTCGTTGAATCCTAATAAGTTTCATCAATTCGATTAGCGACTTCACTAGTCGTATCTCAAGTCCATGAGTTAACGACCGTATTCTCATGTAGAATTTAAGAAAGGTTGCACAAGTCGACTCTCAAGTCCCTGACTCGAATAACATGTACACAAAATTGATAATGAAGTCCTTGTGTTGGAACCAAGATATATTTTACGAGTTGTAGGGCCATTACTCGAGTCACATTTCATGTCCACAATTTTATTATATCAAGTCCTCGTGTTGACCCTGAAACTTTGAGTCAAAACTCATGTCCTCGAATAATATCTCAAGTTCGCGATTTAAGTATCGACCTCTGATCTTAACTCCTAGAAATTTTACCCGAGTCAAATATTAGGTCTAAGAGTTTACTATGGAGTCCTCATATTTACTCTATGAAAAGTTACTTAAGTCGACTCTCAACTCCCTGAGTTAAATCTCAAGTTCACCAATTGACTATCAAGCCCTTGTATTGACTACTAAAAGGTTGCTTAAGTTGGTTAAGGACCTCGGGTCAAATCTCAAGTCCACGAGTCGAATATCAAGTCTTTGTTTCGACTATATGAACTGATTCTCAAGTCCACGAGTTAACTATCGAGTCCTCATTTTTAACTTTGGAACAAATCATTAAATCAACTATTAACTATTCGAGTCGAATCTAAGACCACGCGTGGAGTATCAAGAACTCATTTTGAGATTAAGGAACGTTTCTTAAGTCAACCCTCAACTCTAGGATTCGAATATGAAATCCACAAGTTGTCTTCTGAGTCCAAGTGTTAACTCTAAAAGAGGCTCCTTGAGTCACATGGCGACTCCTCGAGTCAATTCTCAAGTCCACGAAAGTTCTCATGTTGACTCTAAGAAATGTACCCTCCAGCCAACGCTTAGGTCCTTGCCTCAAATCTCAAGTCCATGAGATAATTATCGACTTCTCATATTGACTCAAAGAAAGGTTGGACTGGTCAACTAAAGACTCCACTAGTCAAATTCAAGGTCTCAAGTTTATTACCGAGTGCTTGTGTTGGCTCTGAAAAGTTCCTCAAGAAAACTTTCAATGGCTCGAGTCGGATCACAAGTCCACAAGTTGACTATCTAGTCTCTATTTTCTAATCCAAGAAAGGTGTAACAACTACGACAAAAAATGCTTTTATAAGCCACAAAAGACACTTCTAAAAGTCTAAAAGTCGCTTCTAAAAATTAGAAGCGATATAATCATAAGCGACTTGTCACCTCTAAAGTAGCTTCGAAGGGTAAAAAAACGCATGAAACGACTTTCAAAATATGGCGGTAAAAATTAGAAACGGTATTGGAAGCGACATGTCGCTTCTAATTTCTTTCCACCATAATTTTGAAGCGGTTTTATAAGAGACGAATTTTTATTAAATTTGGACACGTCGCTTCTAATGTCAAATAAAATTTCCTTCGTGAAAAATTGGCAAAAAAATATTTGGAGCCACTTTTTTTTAGAATTATAAGCGACAAATCGCTTATAATGTGGCTTTTAATTCCAAAAAAACTTGAACTTATGGAAACTTTGACGGAAAAAAATATGAGTTAAAACATTTGGGCATTTGAAGCGACTTGCTGCTTCTAATGCCTCAATTTTTGAAAAATTTTGGCGGAGAAAAAATGAGCAAAAAAATTGGGTTAGTGTAGATGCAACAAGTCGCTTCTATAACTTCGCTATGAAATTAGAAGTGTGAAAATTTACAATTTTTGGAAGAAATTTGTTTTGGTTGATCATAAAGCGACAAGCCATTTTTAAAAGTAAAATGTTGATTCTAATTAAAAGGGACTCGTCGGTTCTATAAGTAGGCGTCGCTTCTAAAAGTGATTTTTGTGGTAGTACTCGAATCAAGTCAACTTTATTGATTCCTCGATTTTAATGGATGGTCCATGACTTTACTATTGTGTCCTTCTATTGACTCTAAGAAATGTTCATCTAGTCAACTCTCAACTACTCAAGTCAATTCTACGACTTGAATCTCAACTTAAATTTCAAGTCCACAAGTTTGTTATGTAGCCTTCGTGTTTACCTTTTAATAATTTTTTCTTAAGTTGACCGGCCAATGTTGGAGTTGAATTTCATGTCAACGAGTTGACTATTGAGTCCTCTTGTTGACTTCAAGAGAGATTCGTCGAGTCAACTCTCAACTCCTCAAATTGAACCTAAAGTACATTAGTTGATTATCGACACCTCGTGTTAATTATAAAAGAGGTTTCTTTCACTACTATTTGGTTTGAATCTCAACTCCACGAGTTGACTATCAAGTCCTTGTGATGACTCGGCAAAAATCCTCGAGTTATCTCAAGTCCTCGACTCGAATATCAACTCCACAAATTTACTCTCGAAATTTTTTATTCTGTGTCCATGAAAATTTCCCCGAATCAATTGTCGTCTCTTGAATCTCAAGTCGACAATTGATCATGGAGTTTCCGTGTTGTCTCTTGAGTGGACTATCAACTCCTCGAGTCAAATATTTGAGTTGACTAATTGAATTTTTGGCTAAATATGTTACGAAATCTCTGATGAAGCTACCTAACTTTGTGACAAATTTTATCAAGAGTATTTTGGTAGTTTTTTTTTTAATTTTTAGCAAAGTATTTTGGTAGTTATAAGTTCATTTAGTAATAAGTTTGTTAAAACTAAAATTTTGGTGATTTTATGTAAGTTACATATTAATTTGGTAATATCAGTGGTTATCCATATAATATTGATTAAAGGGGTCAAAATGAGAAATAAATGTGTTCTGAAGTAACTGATAGTAATAAGTAATTGGATGAAACGGAAACAACTGGCAAATGGCAGAAAGCATGGAGAAAAGGGAAATAAGGAAGTCGGACATAAAGACAAAAACAGAGACAGTGATAAGTATAAGTATAACTAACTAAACTAACTTATAATGATATTATAATATTTAAATAGGAGGAGAGGAGGCGAGAGATTGGGCTGTGTTGGCCAAGGAGGTGAGATTGCAGCGTATAATGGTGTTGGCGAAGGCACAGGTGTCCTCGCTGGTGCTCCCAACCGGAACGTCGACAACGTAGGACTCTATGACGAATGAGGCGGAGCCATCACGATCGTCCTGGTGCACGGTGGTGGTGGAGCGGTAGTTGCAGAGGCGGTGGTCGCCGCCGATGATGGAGAAGGAGAGGAGGCGAGCGTCGTCGTCGAGGCGGTCGAGGCGCTCCACGCTAAGCCCTGCCGGCATCCCTGAGACGACCCGCACCTCGCGCACGCTGCCGGAGCCCCCGTCGCCGGAGCGTAGCGAGCACGTGCGCACGAAGCGCTTGTACGACTGCGGCCGCGAGAAGTCTCTCAGGAGCGACCACACCAGCTCGGCCGGCGCCGCCACCGCCTGAGTCAGCGTGCCGCTGCACTGCCCTGCTCCCACGCTCCGCGAGTGGTGCCGCCGGATAATCGCCTCCGTCTCCCTCATCACCTACGCTACTCCAAAATAACCCTTTTTCCCTCCGCTGACACCCTACACTCATCAATCCCGCCTATTTATATACCTATATTATATTCATATTTCTTTGCTTTGGGAGTAAGTGTTTTGGCGTCTTACGTACAGTGTCGGTCGGTTGTGACAAACTTAGTACGTGTGTTTTTTATTTGTTAAGTTCGTTAAGTAAAGTGTAGTGCAGTTACACCATTTAATTTCATTTTTGTACTTGTATATCTACATCTTATTAGTTAGCCGGTTGCTGTAAAGTTGATGTATGATTTCTTTTGGTATCAAATTTCAAATTGTTGTTGACATCGTACACCATTCTTCCTATGGCGGTCTATATTCTATTACTTGATTCTATGATTTGTAAATTTTCTTCTAGCTTACTTTATTTTCAATTTGATTTCTATTTGTTACACGAAAAAGAAATGCAAATGGAAAATGGAAGAGAGAAAGAGAAAATAAAAGAAACGGGAATACAATTTATATATTGTGTACGTCATGAAAGTTGAACGATTCTCATCCTAAAATCCCGAAGGCGATTCTCAACGTATCGCCACGTCAGCGAGTGGAGAAACGTAAACGTGTCAAGAAGAGAGAGTTCGGAATTAAACTGGGGTACGCCACGTGTAAAGAAAACCTATTTGGTCGCCACGTAGGGTCTTTTCTGGTAATTGGGCTGTTTGTTTCTTTGCATTTTAGGATATTCTCGTATCCGTTTACCAACATAAGATTCCTCTTCCCTCTCCATCTTAGTTCTTTAGTATCCCTTCCATTACTTGATTTATTCTAATTTAAACCTTTCCAAGTATATATAATATCTTTGGTGCACTATAAATGGTGGTAAATTGGTCACTGAAATGGATTACTAATATCGAATATAATACAATATATATCTTTAAATCAAATAAGTAATCTGTAATAATTTAAATTTTTTATCACTACATTTAAGTTTTCTCATTAAACACGGCTTATGCACATATTTTCTTAATTTATTATTATTATTTTTATTACGAAATCTTAATTTAAAGAACTTAACTAGTATACATAATGAAGTTTATTTTAGAAGATGTTTTTAAAGTCCACTGTCTAAACTCCCAAACTTTACATGACGGTTTTTTCTATTACGTCGTTTAAAGAGTTTTGTTGGGTGAGGTTAATATGACGGGTTAGCTCCGTAAAAAAAAAAAAGCTTGGATTGTAAATCATCATGATAACAAAATTTGCATCGTGAAGAATTTGAACTAGAAATTATTCAACGACGGAGATTATATATGTCGTAACAAAAGTATTATTAAAAAGTATGTTATGGTGATGATTCAACGACAGACAAAAACCGTTATAGAATCGTTTCGGCCACAATTTTTAAGCATTGTTAAGTCCAAAATTTGTACTAAATGTGTTAAATAAACACTTTAGTTTGTACATGTATATATATACATTAATTGGTGGATCTTATTATTAAAATACAATATTTCTTGAAATCTCGTTAAAATATTTCAAATGACGGTAAAAGTACTATATTAAGTCAAAATTACACTTATATATATCCAATCTTAAAAGTGGCAGCAAAAATACTCAAACTAATATTTTGTTTGCACCGTCCAAATTATTTTCATTAAATTTAAGGGGTCTGACGTGTACCGCTGAGATTTAATTTAGATGCTTTACTTATTTTCACTCGAAATTTTATTATTTTAATCTCTCTCTCCACTTTCTCGACTCAAATTCTCATCTTCTCTCTCTCTCTCTCACGAATATAAATAAACTATTCTCTCCACTTTCTTTGACAATGCTAGCAAGAATTTGGAGAATTCAAGCCCGTTCTAGTCCGTGATGAGCTCGATCATCTCTTCCCCAAACACGGGACGAATTTCGGGTATAGATAAATTACATCTTTTGTCGACAACAACAAATCACAGAGAACATGAAACTACGTAAGATGAAGAAGTAGCTTAAAAAGTCACATTTTTTAACTTTCTCATTCTATAGCTTAATCACGAAATTCATAAACAAACATTCAAAACCGTACAATTTGTTTATGTGGGACCACAGTCAAGCTCTGTCCCTATAAATTAATTCATTTAAAGGAATTCAAACCAGAGACTTAATTCACGATTATAAACGAGGATACAAACATAGATACATTGTATATTCCTTCGACCTTAATAAAATGGACTTCTTTCTTTCTCTTAGAGAAATCAGCATTGGGAACTTATGAGATTTCAATAAATCACGACGAATCGTGTTACAAAATATGGATTTGAGGTGGTACCGGGGATTGAGAGAGAGAGAGACACAGAGTGAGAGATTTAACTAAGGGTAATTATGTCAAATACCCATATAAATGTTTACAGATTTCAATATACCCAACATTTGGTAAATTTTGTGTAAATACACAGCTGAAGTAGTTAACGAATTTTTATTTACCGTTTTAACCAAAAAATAGTATCCCGCGTACCTCTCTCGCTGAAATGAATTAATAAAAAAATTAATAAATCAAAATGCTTAAATCTCTTCTGAATTAATTTGAAATTCAAACACAAAAAAAATTAAACCGGGAAATCAATTTACAAATTATTTATAAGGGTATTATGGACCATAAATTGTGTAAACAATTACGATTGAGTATTTATACAAATTTTACGAAACGTTAGATTTTTTGAAATCATTCCATTGGTTAGTGGGTACACAACTAATGTTTTTGTTAAAATAATAAAATTTCGAGTAAAAATAAGTAAAAACATCCTAATTAAATCTCAGCGTTACACATGACACCTTGAAAATTTAACGGAAAAATTTTAGACGGTGCAAAGAGAATGGTGGTTTGGATATTTTTACCGTCAATTTTAAAAAATGAGAATATAAATGTAATTTTGACTTCGTTATTTTGACTTGGCTATAAATGAATTTAATTGTAACTTTTATAAATTGGTGCATGATCTATGACACATAATTGGAGAAACATTGTAGACATTTAGCATGTGTAAGACGTGGACAAACTTTAATGGTTGATGTATCATTTTACTCATTGAGATTTAAATCTAAATTACAAAGTGATCACATAATTCTAAGTAGTACAGCCAAGTTCATTAAATCAGTTTTTAATGACTAAATCCAAAATGCTTAAAGACTCGTGTCTCTAAAATATATGTTAGGATTTGTGCAAACAAATGAGATATAAAACATTTAATATAATTTTGTATTTTTTTTTGGTGAAAATTAAATAAAGTTAAATATTTATTTTTATTTAAAATTGTATTATGTATGATTGTCTACGCCTTGAAGTCATCAACGAAAGAAGTTTTAAGTACAGACTTGAGAAGATATCTTCTACTGACTAGTTTAAAATAATAATTCGCAATCTGAAAATCGGTTGAGCAATCGTATCTGAGTAAAAATTGTTTAAATAAATTATAGATATCTTATCTTGTGATATAGAGTGTTGTAAATCTGTAATTTATTCTTGATGTCTTGATGAAGACATTGAACAAGACATGAGACACTTTAAAGTTCGAGATAAAACTGTTAAATCACTCAAATTTTCAAAATCACATACAAGGGGTATTTTGGTAATTACATAATTCTTGAAGTGAATACATATTTTCTTATATCCTTTATGACATTTGATTAGTTAATGTGCAATGTCTAAATGATTTTTCATTGACCCGACGATTGGTGTCATAATATTGTTTCGTTGAATGATGTGATTCACATATATGGAATTTGTTATGCAAGAATGCTACAACATTAGTATCACACCATGCTTTGTTATTAGAGTGTGAGCAAATAAACTGGGTTTGGTTTATTCGTTGAATAGAAGATGTGAACTGTTGTGACATATCACTTTATGTTTTTCTCGTTCACAAAGAACAAAATAGTTGGTGGAATAATAACTCAGGGGTAAAACAGTAATTTTACATTTCTCTGAGTTAATGATACACACAAAGAGTAATATCGTAAAATACACTTCGAATCGTTTGAAAAATAGTTTCATCACATCAAACGAAAATATAAACGCATGTGAACTTAGAGATATTCAAAATTGGTCCTTTAGTGGAATCGACCAATATTAAGAATTAAAAGTCGGGAAAAATTTGTGAACTTTTGAGCCCGAACTTTACTCTGAAGTTTCGTTCATGTGGGTCGATAAGATCTCAATGATAGATTTTTGGATGAGATTTCAGAGAACAAGAAAAGTTGATTTTCTCATTGAATGTAAATTGTGATTTACACTATGATGATTATTTATTTTGTAATTAAATAAATAATTAGTTATTTTTAATTATATTTATTTAATAAGTCAAATTGTATAATTATATTAATAATAATACAATTTTGGGATTTATATAAATAAAAGATGAAAAGAAATAATTTCTCGTTTCGTACTTGTTTGACTAGTATGACGAGGATTGATGACTTGTCATTAAATCAATGAGATGTTCTAATTTAATTGAATATTATTTTGAAATAAATCAAATAAATTTGGAATGAAAATAAATCAATTTTGGTCGGCGATAGATTGTGATTTATGTTCTGGGAAATTGTTTAAACTCATTAAAAAAGATTGATGGGTTTAAGTTGGCTTAATGGGCTTAACTTGACCTAGGTCTGTTATCCCTTCAATAAATAGACACGAACTTCACTTTCAACCATAATCCTTACATTCTGGCCGAGTACCCTAGTGAGAGATAGTCTCCTTTGGCCGAGAATTCTAGAGAGAAGAGAGAGTGACTTTCAAAACCCTAGCCCCTTTTTGGTCCTTCCTTGGCCGAACCCTAGGGTTAAGAAAAAAGAGTTTTGTCTATTATCTTCATCTTGTTCATAGAAAAGCCCATCCTTTCATCTAAGTAAAATCCAGAGATCTTTTCATTGACTTCGTTTTGTGGTTGTTTGATTGTGGTGGATTAATTATTTACATGTTTAGAAATTTATTGATATGTTAGGTCGTTTTTATTGCCATGGTTATTCAATATATTACGAAACGATTTTCTCATATTAGATTAATTTTGAAATTCCGTCATATTAGATATGTTTCATAATTTAATACGTCAATTGTTAACCAATTTCCAACAAACTAACGGTATGATATGAGCAGAGACTAATTTACATATGTTGAATACAACTTTTCTGAAGAAGAAAAATCAATGTTTACTCACTTAAAAGGCGTTGATACAACAACCTATTAGTTCACGTGCTTACTTTGTAAAAGCAACTACATCCTTATTGCAAAACAAGCAAATGCAGTAGGGAGTTTCCTCCATCCCCACTCCATAACATACTGTATGAAGTTATCTAGAGTAGCACTATTTATCCCAGCATAATATTTTGATGTGCTTATATGTATTAAGAAACATAGAACATCATAATAAATTTTTCTTCATACGAGTCGAAATTGGAGATACACTCGAGTAAAACTAAATATAACCACAAGTAGAGTGTAATCTCGGAAGAATAAAATGAATAAGATAAAACAGAGACTTTGAATATTTTATTCAAACTTGTACGAGTTTTTGCTACTAAGTCCATGGTTTAAGAGGGCCGGCTCAACATTTAGGCAAGTAAAGTAATTGTTTTAGGCTCACCAAATAATAATTTAAATTAGATAAAAATAAAAGGTCCATTTTGTTAAGCATAAATATAAAAAAAAAAAATCCAAAATTTAAGATATTTTTTAATTCTAAATATATAAATTAGTATTAAAAGATCATAATTAAAATAAATTTGCTTTAATCTCCAAAATTTCTAAATCAGAGATTTTTTAAAAGGTGGCTATCTTAAAGTGGATAAAGATGCTCGTATTAAAAAAATCATTCATTACAGCCTCATTATCGCTTTCGCAATTATATATTACAAATAAGTTATTAAATATTTCACTAAGTTTTAAATGAGTTATGAAAATAGAAACCTAAAATATTCCACATGGTCCAATAGGCACGTATATTATGATACATGGGTCTTGGGTTTGTTTTGATTTTAGTCCAACTATATAAAGATTTTTTACTCAAAAGAAATAAATATTATGATAAATATTTAATTTAATAAAAATTAATAAGAGTATCATGAAGTTTTTTTTTCGGTTTATCGATTAATATTTTTAATTGCGAGAACAAAAAAAATAGGTTTGTTAGTTGAGAGTACTATAACGAATATTTATTGTGGAAAATTAACAATATATTAATTATCTTATTTATTGGAAATATCATAAAGAAATTCCCATATTTATAAATTACTTGATTACTACCTAAACCAACGAGTAAATAAGTATCATATATAGAATATCTTATTGTGGAAAAGTTAACAATATATTAATTATCTTATTTATTCGGAATATCATAGAGAAATTCCCATAATTATAAATAACTTGATTACTATCTAAAATGACGAGTAAATAAGTATTATATATGAATTTGATATTTTATTTATAAGTATCTTGAAGATAATTGATTTTTTGTATTCATAGAATAACTCTCCCACGTTAATAATAAATATATTCTAAAGATATATGAATTTGTTGGTAAGTTAGAAAGGTTTAAATAGTGGCTTGAGATTGGTACATAGCCCAATAAAGTGCAATTCACTCTAGATTTTCGCCACATAAGCTTAACTCCAACCTTAGAGTTCATGATCCCTTCTCCACCTTGGACTGGACGTTTTTCCTTCTCTCCGAAGTTGAAAACGTCATTTATTCTACTTCCCAAGTGTTGAATCTTTAAGAATATAACTTTAGTTGGCAAAATCAATAAGTATTTATTTCATATCAGATTTGCCATATGAAGCAAGTGATCGGTGGATATAATAGTGTTTCCTTACACGAGTGAGCTGAAATCAAACTGACTAAAATATCATGTTGCAAAACTTGTGGGATTTAGCTAAGAGATCCAAAGTGATTAAACCAACGATGATTTCATGTATTACACGCTTAGGATTATGAAGCAAACTTACCTAACCCACCTAGGATTCATTATGACGGATATCCCAGATTTTAACATATGATTAATCACAGAACCAATTATTCAAGTTTGTGATATTCATCCTTAAGAACTTTATCGACTACAAAGTTGAAGAACCAACAGCCTTATACCTTCATACGAAGTGTATGAGTTTGTTTTTTCATCTTGTGTGCTATTAATCTTCAAGAGAAAATTGGGTAAGAATTGAGAGCAAATCTCATGTTTAATGAGAGTTTGGGTGGATTGTAAAAGTTTAGAGAGAATATCCAGTCTAAGAAGGGGCTTAAGTTATACACAATCTCAGACATGTTAAGATCGTGGTGCATGCAAAAAAAGTTTGTCAAACTTAACATTCATGTACCTTCGCTTTTATGGTAGATCGACTTTTTATTCGAATATATCAATCCCCCTTAGTAAGTTTGCTAATACCAATCATGGTTACTAATGTTGTGTGTTCATTCTTGATCGTGTATTGTTTGATTGCTATCTCATTATAATCCGCTCCAATTATTAAAATTGTGCAACTGATTTTTTGATAAATAGTGACACAACCATTTGAATATCAGTATAGTAATTTCAATTGGTATTAGAGCATATCACTCTAAGTTACTAAGTATGACCTTGCGTGATTACTAATTTGTGTCAGCTGAAGATAAAATTGAAAGATGGACATAATATCGGAAGACTTCCTCTGCTTGAAGGATATAACCACGTGTGAAGGAAGTTGATGAGAAGGCATGAAAAATTGTTGAAGCCAGATGCGCCTACTGTCATTGATACATAAGGAAAAACGGTGTATCTTGCGTAATCAAAATGAACAAAGGATCATCATCGTGAGGCTCTGATCATGGTAACCTCCATTTTGCGATAATACTCCTTAATATTGTGAGTACATAGCCTTAGACGTTGCAGCTTCTAATTAAGCTATCGGTAATAATGACCAGGGAAAATATCTTTCTTATGATGACCCTCAGCTCATTCCAAGTCTCTATCATGTCATGTTCAGCCCGTTGTCTACTTGTCACTAATTGATCCACCAATCAATAGCATAATCAGTTAATTTAGCAATGACAAGTATAACCTTCTTGCGTTTAGTGTAGTTCTAGCAATTGAACACAAATTGAGCTTTCGTCTCCCGTTAAAAGTAGGCGTCCGGATCAATTTTCCTCTGAAAATTGGAATCTTTTGCTTAGTGCCACCAATTCCTCGATTCCATGTGTCCCTTCCTCCTTGCCTTATTTTGAACATTTTCATTTTTTCTTCTTCTCTTATAATCCCCTTCTTCAAAATCATTGTCAATGCCATCTTCTGTCTACTCTCTAGGGTGTCTTTGCGTTCCTCTGTTGAGAGGTTGTTGGCCTTCCTCTACTCTTTCTACACGTTCGCGGAGCAGCTCTAATTTCTTTCTCACTAACCACCTCATCTCTCCTATCAATTCTTGCGTCATCAACCTTCGGTCTAAAATGCTCTCATTTTCGTCATCCTGATTTGACATTATTGCTGCAAGATATTGTTTGTAATAATAATAAAAGAAAACTAACAAAATCACTCTGTCATGTGTTTACACAAATATTCTCTGCCTACCAAACGCAAGACACTAAATATTTGCACCGACAAAGCAAGACATGTGTTCACACAAATATTCTCTGCCTACCAAAAGCAAGACACTAAATATTTGGACCGACAAAGCAAGACACTGAACCGAAATGACAAACCAAAAGGACTCTAAAAATAATATGATGGTTATGACTGTTGGAATAGGTCTAGAGTTAAGAAAAATTTATCATTAACAAGTTAATGGCGGAATATAAAAATTTCTTTACAAGTAAAACAATTTTACTAACCTACGTAAAGTGCATGAACATCTAATTATTTAAAACATTATCTAAATATAATTTATTTGGTACTAACCTTTCTTGTAGCTTGATCTTTGAGAAGCCTTAGTAAAGGTTGAACATCTTTTCTCGCTCCATGCTTCGTCTCCACGGAATGCTCGTCTCCTTCGCACCTAATCGTGAAGTCGAGTAATTTAAGATTTCTATTACAAGAGTCTATAGAGGGTTTGAAGGATTTGTGTATGGGCGCAATTAAACACAATAACTCAAGAACAAGTCTATGAGCTAAAGAGATAATTTAAGCCTAAGTCTAAGGAGGACTTAGGTGCCAAAATAAAAGACATATTTAAGAGTGAGAGAGAGAGAGTAGAGGTTCGGCCACAACTAGACAGAACAAAAGGAATGACTCATTGTTCACATCTCAATTTGAGCCTCTATTTCTAGGAGAAGAAAATAAAAGAAAAGGTAATAACCATTTCCTATTGTGTATTCATGACATAATATTTGATTTCCTCTCGTCTTTCTCTAGTATATGGCCGGCTACTCTTTTGCATTAGTGATGGAAATTTGTTTCCTCACTTGGCACATTTGTTTCTTTCTCAAAGAAATTAATTTCCTCTTTTTTTTGGGCAATTACCAATATACACTAATGCACAAAAAAATAAGAGATATTTATCTCTCTCTCCTCTAGGATGCTTGGCCGAATTCTATGTGTAGGGAGGGAGCTTCTAGATGCTTCCTTATTTCTTTTAAGACAAATTTTAAATACCCATTGTAGAATTAATATTGCACAAATAATGAAATTAATTTCATAATACCTCAAACGAATTTTCAGTTTTAGAAAATAATTTATCTTTCCATCATATGAGAATATTCAAAATCTTATTTGACATTCACATCATTTTATGTCAATACGGACAAAAATACCTTTTAGACATTTTTCAGGAAAACGTCTTGTTCAACACTTAAACTTATTTATACTTAGCGTCTAGTTTAACAATCCTACTCTAATGACTTGTCATAGTGACCTTATAGATCAAAATGAACAAACCTTGAGGTACTATACTTGGACTCAAAACTTCACAAACGTTTTCCAAGTATTAGCTTAATATCAACTGACTCCACTAAAGAGTTGACAATGAGAATCTATTGGTTCAAATGAATTTATTTTCTACTCAAATTCAACTTAATTATGTTGAGTGGATCCATTGAATGTTATCTATGATTATCGTTCATGAATATCATCAACTAGATGAGATTTATAAAACTACCATTTTACCCTTCTAGTTGTTATTTCCTCAACTCCTTTATTACTTGTGAATAAGTTAGAAACAATGTATTGAGGAGGAGCTAACAAGTCGCATTGTTTCATCCAAATAAAATCGTTACTTAATTTTGGATACCGCGCGGTTTATTTATTCACAATCCAAGTAATAAAGCGTGAGGTAATATACATTGCATTTTAGCAATCTTGTAGATGAATTCTATATCTTTGAGAACTTCACAAAGCTAGTACTTGACATCTAAATAACGTAATATCTACCAATTAGTCTAGTTTAGATCACAGAGTGGACCTAGAATTTGACTTTCACAAATGAGAATATATAAGCAATGAAATGACATGGTTCATTTCATGATTTAGGTAAGCACTGTGCAGTTTATACATAGTGACCTTGAGACATAATAGGTTAAATGGTTTGTTCTTACATTGTCTAAAACTGCACTGGTCAACTCAGTATCTTTGGAAGATACACTGGAAGAACTATAGAGTTCCTAACTCTCGATGCCTCGTAACAAGACATCATAGATTTTTCCAACAATCATACTAGGACCCATAGTTCGTTGATATTTAGATTGTGAATATTTTCTTTAACTTAGACCATGAAGAATTTGTTCACGCAAATCTACATTTGTCTCTTCATACCCATACTACAAATAAGACTTTTAGAAGCGACAAAGATTTTTAGAAGCGACTAGTCGCTTCTAATTAGAACCGATATTTTACCATTAGAAGCGACTAGTCACTTCTAATGTAAACACCCAGATTTTTCCATAAGAAGGGACTACAATCTTTGACTCGCCTTTTTTTTTTCCCAATTTTTCAATATTTTGGGGAATTTATTTCTAAAAAAATATTTAATTACTTTAGAACATCACATTTATTTAATGACAAATCATTAATTATTTTCATACTCTTCAAAGTAGTACGAAACGAGAAAATATTTATTTTCATCTTTTATTTATTTGAATCATCAAAATATATTATTATCCATATAATAACATAATATTATTCATCAAATAAATGTAATAATAAATAACTAATTATTTATTCAATTACTTAGAAAATCATTCTCTTAGTGTAAATCACAATTTACTTTCAATGAGAAAATCAAATCGTTCTACTTCAATAAATCTCGTCCGAGAGTGTGTCATTGAGACCTAATGGACCCACATGAACGAAACTTTATAATGAAGTCCGGACACAAAAGTTCACAAATTTTTTCCGACTTTTAATTCTTAATATTAGTCGATTCCACTAAAAGACTAATATTGAAACTCTCTAAGTTCACATGCGTTTATATTTATGTTTGATGTGATAAAACAATTCTTCGCACGATCCACAGAGTATTTCATGTGTATCAGTAACTCAGAGGAATGTAAAATTACCGTTTTACCCCTGAGTTATTATTTCACTAACTCTTTTGTTATTTGTGAATGAGAAAAACATAGATTGAGATGTCTTTACATGTCACATTTTTTATTCAAAGAATGTTCTATTCGATGAATATCAGGCCCGGTTTATTCATTCAGACTCTCATAAAAAAGCATATTGAGATACTAATGCATTACCATTCTTTCAACACGTATTCCGTATCTGTGAATCACATAACCCAATGTAACTTAAATTTAGCCATTTCCCATTGAAAAATCAAATTTCATTAGGTGTCACATCGATTATGCATTCACATCGATTATGTACCAAAATACCTCGTATGTGATCTTGAAGTTTTGAGTGATTAAATTGTTTTATCTGGAGCTTTAGAGTATCACATGTCTTGTTCAACATATGTTGTAAGATATTAAGAATGAAACACAAAGTCAAAACTCTCTATATCACAAGATAAAATATTTTGATTCATTCGAACAATCATTACTCAGATTCGATTGCCATATCGCTCTTTAGATTGCGAACTAATATTTAAACTAGTCACAAGAGGCTATCTTGTCAAGTCTGTACTTAGCACCCCTTTCGTCGATGACAGTTTCAGAGCGTAGAAAACATACATAAATACAAACCTAATAAAAAATGAATATTTAATTTTATTTAATGTTTCAGCAAAAATCCAAATACAAAGGTATTTATAATGTCTAATATCTCTTTTGTGGGCACCAATCCCAATATTCCACACATCAATGCATAAAATAATTTGCATGTTTCATTATTCGAGAATGGACAAAAAATGTATCATCTAGATCATGCTTCTAGATGTTTCTTTATTTGTACAAGATAATACATATACAAAATCTCAAATAAAAAGTTTATAAAATGAAATTCAAACCTCAAGAGTCATATCTAATCCTCGACCGTGTGAATTAATAAACATTATCTTCATATGGGAATTTCTTAAATATTATTTTGACATTTATACAATCTTATGTCCTAATGGACAAAATTACCATTTTTATTATCTTCGTAAAAATCGTCTACTTCAACACTTGAACTTGTTTTGACTTAATTACCAGTTTAACAAGTTTGAAATTAGTTGCTAGTTTAACAAGTCCTACTATAATGACATGTGGTAATGATCCCATGGGTCCAAGTTAATTAAGCTCGAGCTAGCATACGTGGAGACAAAAGTTCATAAACATTTTTTAAGATCTAGCATAATGTTAGCTGACTTCACTAAGGAGTTGACACTGAAATTCTTTATGTTCAAATGAATATATGTTCTACTTATTTTTTTTAATTGGGATGAGTGGATCCATTGAATATTATCTATGTTTACTCATCATGAATATCATTAACTAGATGAGATCTAATAATTTACTATTTTACCCTTCTAGTTGTTATATCATTACTATTTGTCACTTTACTGTATTGATTAGTAGCTAACAAGTCTCATTGAGTCATCCGAAAAAGTAATGAGTCAGTTTAGATACTGTCAATTTCATTTATTTACATTCCAATGGAAAAAGCATAAGGTGATATACATTGTATTTGATCAATCGTGTACATGAATTCGATATTTATGAGATCTTCATAAAAAAATTCATGATATCTTCATCAAAAGTTTTTGTTTATAGAATATAGTGGATCTAGTAGTCTCTACTTTCTCAAATAAGAGCATGTAAGCTATAAAATGACAACTTTCATTTTAGGATTAAGGCAAGTATGATGTAATTCATCTTGGAATCGATCTAGGATTTAACAATTAATTATCATATTATATATGGTGGAATATAAAAAATTATTTTAACATGTGTAAAACTATTTTACTACCTAGACAAAGTGCATGAACATGTTGTTAATTAAGAAGTATAATAAATATGAAAAAGTCTTACAACCTTTTTCTTGTTTCTTGATCTTGGAGATCCTTATTGGATGAAGATACTTTTACTTGTCTCGCTGCCTTTCGTTTTTGGATTCTAGAGCAACCACGGAATTTTTTACCACTAGAGTCTTTGACCGTTTGAAGAGTTTAGTGAGTTGGCACTATTAAACAATATGAACCAAGAACAATTCTTGGATCATAAGCAAATTCTCTAGATCAAGTGAGGATCTAGGTGCCAAATAAAAGAGTATTTTAGAGAGAGAGGGAGAAGGTTGGTCGACTAGAAGAGAGAGAGCAAGACCAAAAAGCTTATTTTCACATCTTTATGTGAGGCTCTATTTATAGGAGAAGGAAATACAAGAAAGGGTATTTACCTTTCCTATTGTGTATTCATGATACAATATTTGATTTCCTTATCCATTTTTCTTCCATATGGTCGGCCATCCTATGTCGTAAGTGAGGGAAATTCGTTGCCTCACTTACTACATTTGTTTCCTTCTCAAAGAAATTCATTTCCTCTTTACTTTTAGGTAATTACCAATATGCAATAATGCACCAAATAAAAATAAATATTTCTCTATCTCCCTTGATGTAATATGGCCGGCCATATGAGTGTTTACACACACATATTTATTCCTAATTTGTTCACAATAAAATAAAGAAAACCCTTCACATTATTGCTCATACAATGACATGTCAAAAAATTTAATTTACTAAGCATGAAACCAATTTTAAGCCGTGTGAGTTTAAATCAATTTGTCAAAATCTTATTTTTACATTTTACATCAATTATTCTTAAGGACGAAAATACCCTTTAGACCATTTTCTAAAAATACGTCTAGTTCAAGAATTGAACTTATTTTGAGTTAGCTTCTAGTTTAACAAACTCTACTCTAATGACTTGTAATAGTGACCTCATGGACCCAAATGAAAAAAGCTTTAACTATGACTCTTGGACTCAAAGTTCACAAACTTTTCCAAGTTTAGTTTAATGTCAACTGACTCCACTAAAGAGTTGACACTGAAAATCTCTCGGTTCAAATGTATATATTTTCGACTAAAAAATCTACTTATTCGTGATGAGCGGATACACTGAATATTATCGAATGATTACCCTTCATGAATATCATCAAATAGATGGGATTTATAAAATTACCATTTTACTTTTCTAGTTGTTATTTCCTCAACTCCTTTAATACTTGTGAATAAGTTAGAAATGGTGTATTGAAGAGGAGCTAACAAGTCACAACGTTTTATCCAAAAGAGTCCTTTATTCAATTTGCACACCGGCCGATACATTTATTCACAATCCAAGTAATAAAGTATGATGTGATATTCATTGCATTTCAACAATCTTGTACATGAATTTCATATCTATGAGAACTTCACAACGTATATTCATGTCAACTTCACAACCCAATACATCACCAATAGAGTGCATCTAGTTCACAAACTTGGATCTAGAGTGTAACTTTTTCAAATGAATATATTGAAGTTATGAAATACCATGTCTCATTTCAGGATTAAGGTAAACACGATACAATTCTTACATAGTGACCTTGATAGAGTAGAACTCGTTTTAAGTAAACCATGAAGAGGTTGTTCACACAAATCTAGATTTGTCTTCATACCACTATTACAAAAAAGACTTACAGAGACTTTTAGCAGCGACTAGTCGCTTCTAATTAGAAGCAACATTTTACCATTAGAAGTGACTAGTCGTTTCTAACGTAAACACTCTGATTTTTCCAAAAAAAAATTAATTTTTTACACTTTTAGAAGCGACTAGTCGCTTCTAAAGGCAAAAATCTTTGACTCGCTTTTTTTCTGCCAATTTTTCAGTATTTTGGGGAATTATAAGTGACTTGTCGCATTTGATGCCTAAAATTTTGGGCTCCAAAAGTTTTCCGCCAAAATTTCACTTCTAGGGACATTAGAAGCGACATTAGAAGAGACCTAAGAGTTTATTCTAGAACCGATTGCTTGCGCACAGTTTTGAAGTAAGTTAAGTCAAAAGAATATTTTGTTGGGGAAGCAACAATGCTTAGGGATGATATGTATCAAGAGAAGTATAACGGAAAAATTGACTTCTCTTGACACAGGATGACCCCGGAGCATCTTGATCACGAACTGACTATATCAGTGGACACTCCTCATGATGAGTAAATACAATTCTAGTAAAAAAGAAGGATTCAGTCTTATATTACACGGTGGAGTATTGATAAAACTACACGAATCGATGGAAAAGAGATAGGTTTGTATCGTCGAGTTCGTTAAGCTTCTACTACTAGGCCCATAGTCCCCGATTCGACTCTGATAAAGGCGGATAAGAACTTTTGAATAATAATGTTGATACTTATTTAATCTCACTTGTTGTAATGTGATTGACAACATTAATTATAGAAAGCGGGTATTCGCATACTTAAATAAATGTTTATAGCATAATTATTTATTTATTGTTTGATCAAGTAAATAAATAATTAATTGGATTTTAAGGCCTTGGAAATTCTTTGGTTGGGCTTGGGCTTGGGATTGGTTTTGCTGAAAATCCCCTAGGGATATGTCCTAGGGGTGGCTGATTCTACCTCCTCAAATCTCTCCTTGAATTTTTCTCTTACGAGATAAAACCTCTTCCATAGATATTGATCTGATGGATGAGAGAGGTCGTAGATTCAATGTTGAGATCTAATGGCCCAGATTAAATCCATAGGAGAGAATATCTCTAGAAGGAGGGAATATCTCTCAGAAGGAGAGAATATCTCTCAAAAAGGAGAGAAAATCTCTCAGGGGTTATCTCGTTTCTATATGCTATAAATAGGAATAGAAGGGAAGAGAAAAATTCACTCCATTTTACATGATATATTTGGCCACTCTCTCTCTCTCCCTGGCCGAATTTCTCTTCCCCTTTCCTAGGAATTGCAAATTTTAATTGACTAATGTGAGTGCAATTAATTCTTTTCCGCACTTAGTATGGTTGCTAAGGTGTATCGATCACCAACAACGCTTCCAAAGAAAATATTTAATTTTTTCTGTAATATCTATCTTCAAAAGGAATTTCACCGTTGTTTGGCTGATGGTTGACCTAAATAAGGTTGACAGTTCGGCTGAAGATGAGGTTATATAATACCCGATTTGGACATTATATTCACCATATGTACTGTAATTCCAACAAAGTTGGCCATTCATGTCGCGAAGACTAAGTAGGATGCTTGTAATTATGTTTTAACCTGTGGGAGATAAACTGCATTAGCGAAGTTCTCGTGCTACTTTTAGTTCCCATGAGGAAGGGGAATGAAACATATATCATTTAGGAGGCAGATGGAAGGATATAATGAAGTCGAAAGTCGTAGGTTGAGGGACCATGTATGGTAAAGGACACAAATCAGGGAACTATCCAACTTACGTCGTGCGCCGGAGAGAACCAGGTAACATTCTCACAAGAGGCTTTATAAATAGGATAAGTAGTAATTATCCATTTGAAACATATTAATTTCCATATAGCCAACATTTATAAAAAATTGATTAATAGCCATTAACCAAAATAAACTCGTATATTTTTACCCAATAAGTAACCAACTAATAGCATTTATTAACAGCCACGTCATACTAAATGGTTATTTACTATAAAAAAAAAAAGAGAATGGTCAAATAACAATATCAATGTTTCATTTGGTTATTTAGAGCAATTTTTGTTTATAAATGTTGTTACGTTGGTGTTGGTTAATTTGTATGTTGCAAGCTTTATGAGAAAGTGGTCATATATATTGTTTCTTCTTATGTCACGACGTTTTCTGTTTATTGCTTTGTTGTATTTTGACAAGTTTTTAGTATACGAGATTTTATTGATGAAGACTTTTTATGTGGATTCTTTCGCATTTAAGGGTAAAACCTCTATACAAAATTTCATGTAAGGTTTTCGTATAATCATCGTATGCTTCTCCCTTTGTATCCTTTACGTATTCAATTTCATCTTTAGAGATTTTAGACGTGCGCAATTGGCGGACTGAAAAACTAATGATATGATCAGTCTCATGTAGCTCTCTAATCACTTAAAGAATGTTTGAGAGTGGAATCGTGAGAGGTCTCAAATTTAATGAGAGTCGCTGACTTAGAATTCATAAATAGTATTATTAAGATTAATATTGACATTCACGATATTGATATAAAGTTATTGTTGTACTATAAAATAATATTGTTTAGTGAATTATTTTCCAGTGGTCTGAAAGTCCTCCAAACGTAGATGTCGTGTACCGAAATGGGTTATCAGTCTATTATTATTTGTTTTCCCGCAGTATAACTAATCTCTCAACTAACTCTTACTCTGCAAGTATCACACACATTGACTCTACAACGTGTGAGAAATCTTGTCAGATGTCGAAATTTCACCAAATATATATGAGCGTATAAGGTGGGTTCTGGCTGTAAGAAATGTGGAACTGGAGAAGTAGAAAGCTTTAAAAATCTTGTTATGAGGGAGTTGGGGTTCCAGATGAGTCCCTATCAATATTTGGCTAAAAGGGCTAGCCTGAACTCTTATATATATTGTAAAATCCATGGCTCACGTCAAGTTTATTTTGCTAATGTCTTGCCAAGTGGACCAATAATATTTTTTTTCAACTTCGTTGGATCTACACAAAAAATGGCAAGCAATCAATAGAACTCTTTAATTATTTTTCACGAAAAAAAAAATGATTGCATAGCTCGGAATGGCTTGTACAATGTATTTGATGAGGTATTCATTCCCCATTTGTGAGAAGCGTGAAGATTTCTAGCTACAAATTTTATGCAAAACTCAGTCCTTTACTTGCGAAAAGGGTGATTTTTAGTCCGGCCAGAAAACTCCGCAAAACTTAATACATCTTATGATAAGTTACTATGTGGAGGCTTAGTGTGGTGGCTAGGAGGTATTGAAGGTGGAGCCCTACTCGGTTGCTGAAACATAGCCTAAACTTGTCGAAACTTATTTATTACCCAAATAAGACCGGTGAGTTTTTTAGGGTGTCTCAGGTGGTTAAGTACGTGTAATCAGTGACTTCAAGGAAAATAGGATATTGCCTTAAAAATGAGATGTGATAGTCTCGGGAAACATTGACTAAATGAGAGGCTGCTAATTTGGTCGTTTGTTTCGGCTTCATAGGGAATGAAAAGTGGCCTAAGGCATCATTTTTGTCTTTTTTCTTTACAGCATGCTCTATATCATAAACTTGTTAGAACCCTATTAATAAAATCCATTCATAACTTCAATTATTTATGTATTTCGTAAGAACAAAACTAATATCATTATCATCGCTTATCTTACTCCATCATTTTAATAAACGAACGATTTCAATGAAATCTTTAAAGTTTTTATTTTACTTGTTCAATTTTATCTGCCGATAAAAGAGATGTTTTCACGTATTATGCCATTTTGTGTAAAGCAGTATGAAGCAATTCATAATTTTCTAAGCCGCCACTTATCATACCCAACGTGGTGCATATGGCCTCAATGAAACACCGATTGAAATTTTTGAATAGGTCGACCTTGTGGGCAGCGCATCGGTCAATCTTGAAACGACCTCCCATTGAGTGTCAAGCCTCGTTCTCTGACATTTGAATTTGATGAGAAGAGATGGTATGATTTTGAGGATTACATGTGGTTTGAAGTGTATGCTGGATCAAACTGGTGGTCACTAAAAACACAAAAAGACAAAATTAAAGAAAATGAACAATTTATTTTAACAAATAAAACGAACAACAACATTAACGGTAAAAATATAATGTAAAATTGTGTATATTGAGGGTTGATCATGATTAAATAATACAAGGATATACATAAACTGCACTATTAAACGACGTGTAGTGGACCATGGACACCCCCATACCTCACATGTCACTCACAAGACGATATTGTATGAGCGTCAAATCAATCATAATTTGATGAATGAACTCCTCTTTTCTTTTCTAAAGAGATAGGAATGAACCAATCTTAGTGTCTTGGTGTCATTAATATTATTTATTAATATACCAGTTTTATTTATTATATAAAATAATCCTTGCCCGTAGAAGGACCAGAGCTTCATATACAAAACCCTCTGTATAAATTCGTATATGTACTGTTTCTTTAAATGATCTACCTTTATTTTATTGCTCGATGTGTCATATTTTAGTTAAAGAGAGACAATATAAAAACATTAAAAATACGATGAAGAAAATGAATAATGTATTAATTATGTTCATTCATGATTTACAATAACTTTTTTTCTAGACTCACAAAATATGATAAAAAGTTATAATGTTTTAAAAATAAATACATAAAAATTAATTTTAAACACAAAAGATCACCCAATAACTTCTAAATATTCACTCTTTTTTATGACGCATAATAATTATACCTTGTTAAAACTTTAGTATGAGAAACTCATCCTAGAAGAAAAAAGAGTACTTAATTTGTACAACGCGCATAAAAGTTATCTCATGAAATATCTTGATAGGAAAAACTTTTGGAATAAAATCTAAATAGAAAAAAGTGTAACGCCTATCTATTCTCCTCAATCAAACACGTCAATTAATTCATATCTTTAATTTTCTCATGCTGATCTTATATACCAATTTATCAAAGGAGGATGTAGGAAGCGTTTTGGTAAACAAATTTGCAAAATTCTCCAAAAACAAATTTGGAAACATCAATTTCTCTCTTTTTTATTTGGTTCATGAGTTAAGAATTTTTTTGGAGAAATGTCCTTCGCTATATCGCATTTTATGTAACCGCCTTCGATTTGAGTTATACAAGCTACATTATCTTTGTTTGACGGTTGAACTTTCTTTATCTATTGAAAGATCGCATAAGTCACGAATATGATGGATTATAGGCCACACACAGTCACGAATTGCTTCATGAAGAGCGAACAATTCAGCGTGATTTGAATAAGTGACTGTGAGTGTATGCTTTGTTGAACACAGAAAAATAGCGGTATCACTAAATGTAAACACATAACCAGTTTGGGACAGTGCTTTGTAAGGATCAAATAAATATTCATGCATCTGCATATCCAAACAATCTGGACTTCGAGTCTTTTAAATAAATTAAAACCATATCAAATGATTCTCAAATATATCTAAATATTTGCTTAACAATAGTGTAATGTCTTCGATTTTGGGAAGAACTGTATCTTACTATCAGATTAACTAAAAATACTATATCACGACGTGTACAATTTGCAAGATTCATTAATGCTCCAGTGGCACTATGATATGCTATTTCATGACCAATAAGTTCTTCTTTTTTTTCTCAACAACGAAAGTGATCAGTTTTCACATCAAGTGATCAAACCATCATGGGTGAACCCAAACGATGTGATTTATACATAATAAATCATTGCATTGTTGTGGGGATGAAACACTCGTGGCGCCTCCTGGCCGGTCAAGAAGATGGATTTGAATGACGTCGGGGGAGGTTCCTTATACGTGTGGTTGACGTAGTGGACTATTTATCTGTTAGACAGTTTTTGAGCTTTATTCTTCCTTGAGGTGCTCGACTCCCCTAGCTTTGGGCCCCACATGATTAAGCCACAATTTTCATCTATGAGCTCCCGGAATCATTCCCGGACAAGTGGTTCGTGACAGTCCTCGCCTCTTGGTATTTAGTTACTTGCTAAGGGCTCGCTCTGTTAGTTGTGGCCATCCGAGCGTCCTAAGGAAGTATTCTTCAGTTTCCCATCTTGGATTAGGCCCTCAATCTGGAGCTTTAGCTGAAAAAATTCAAAGGTTAAGGTTCCATGATCTTGGTGGTACTCACAGTACCTACTCCGATCTCGCGTTACGGGATCCTTTGCGAACGGGGCAAGGACATCAAGCTTTTCCCGGTGCAATGCTGGGATTCTCTCTTGCCAGGTTTTCAGGGGGTAAACGAGACAAGAATTTGAAACAGGTCGACTTGCGGAGGTCCTGGCTCAGGGCGCCTGCATGGGCCTTGATTCCCACTAATTCTCCTCTTTTGAGGGTCGACACGATCTTTTTTTTAATCATCATGGCGCCGAGTTTCCTGCTCCCGGTCTTTCGCCCACTCTTGTTTTTGAGGTAGGAATTGATCCTCATGTAGATACAGCTTTCATCATCAGTTAGGCCATGTCTATTGAGACCTTGCCAACAATGGACTTGAGGAACTCACCCATTTGGATCCTCTTGGTGATCTCCGTGATGGATTTTTTTTCGTCGAAGTCATCCACCTTGTAGGACTCCTCGGTTAAACGACCGAGGTACTTTCTCAAGGTCTCGTCTCTTTCTTGTTTTTGACTTCTTTTTCTTTTTCATCATGGCGAATCGGGCCAAGAATCCTGAAGGTCCAGAAAGACTGAATGTTGTCCGTTATCAGGAATCTTAACCAATCAAATCCGGTTTTCGTCAGGTTCAGGCTGAAAGTCTGGCAAAGAGTAGCGTCAGATTTCCCTTGCATGGTCATCCACGTCTCCTAGTGCTTGAGGTGGAAGTTTTGGTGGGTTTGGGCATTATATGGCGAGAGCGATGACAACTTGAAGCTGCTGGCACAGGGTTGCATCAACACTTGGGCGGCAAAGGGTGAATAGGTTTCCTTAATGATGTCGTGTGACTTTTGACCGCTTGCACCCCTAACCTTGATGATTTGGTTATGGAAACTTTGGATCAACGTGACCACGTGGGGACCCTTGGTCGGACTGCTTGCCAGGGTTGGCTGTTGGTGCTTCTTGGACGTTTGGTCCTCGATATTCGCATGAGGTTGTCCCAAGATGGTGGAAAGGCGTGCATCACTTCAAAAGTTGAGCCTATGACGGTGGTCTTCACCCCAAGAACTCTTATTTCTTATTAGGCGGTCCTTAAGGTCTCCGCTTTGGGAAGATCAAAGCAAAATCGATCTCAAAATCGGTCCTATAGTCGTTAGGGGTGACTCTATCCCACTCGGAGAGTCTGGCGTGCTCGTACCTCGAGCTCAAGGGAGCGGGTCTACATGAGTTAGGGTACAAACCATGTCGGGTAGCTAAAGGTTGGCTACGTGTTGGGTTCCGAGTTTTGTTCGACCGAGAGAAAGCGAGTCTGGTGGTCGTTGGGTTGTTCCTCGACTAATCCTTGTAACTAGGGTAGATGTCATCGTGACAGGACGAATCCTCAAGGAGGTTGGCTATGAGCGACCCGTCCACATTGGGGCGGTCTAGGAGATTGGTCGATCACCGGGTTGTGTTCTTTGAGAGCGATTTCGACGACGGTCACCGAGTTATCGTGACTGTTCTTGTTATCATGAGATGGCCCATCACGCCGATGCGCCTAGTCCCGAAGCTCAAACCTCAAGCTAGCCGCTCGGTTGGCTACAGAGGTGGATTCCGAGGTTGTTTAAGCGACTTTAATGTAGAGTTGAGTTAGGTAACTGTTGGGATTGATGTCCACAAATGAGATATTATATATTATAAATACTTTTGTATTTCTTTTTGCTAAAACATTTTAAAAATTAAATATTCTACTTGATTAAGACTTGACAAGATACCCTTTTCTTACTAGTTTAAATAATAGTTAGCAATCTAAATATCGATGGGGCAATCAAATATGAGTTTTGATTGTTTGAATGAATCAAGATATCTTATCTTGTGATATAGAGAGTTGAGACTCTGTCATTCATTCTTGATGTCTTAAAGAAGACATTGAATAAGACCTGTGATAATCTGAAGCTCGAGATAAAACCGTTTAATCACTCGAAACTTCAAGATCACATAAAAGACCCATTTTGGTAATTACCTAAATCCTGAAGTGAATACATAATTGATGTGACACTTTATGACATTTGATTAGTCAATCTGCAATGGCTAATTGAAGTTGCATCTAACTTGGCGGTTGATGTCATAACGTTGTTCATTGGATTATGTGATCCACAGATACGGAATTCGTGTTGAAACAATGTTGAGGCATTAGTATCACACTATGATTTTTTATTAGAGTGTGAATGAATAAACCGGGCCTGGTATTCATCGAATAGAACATTATTTGAATAAAACATGTGACATGTAAACACATCTCACTTGATGTTTTTCTCATTCACAAATAAATAAGGAGTTAGTGAAATAATAACTCACGGGTAAAACGGTAATTTTACATTCCTCTGAGTTGATAATACACACGAAGCGTTATATCATAAAATACGCAGTGGATTGTGTGAAGAATTGTATTGTCGCATCAAACGGAAAATAAACGTATATGAACTTAGAGAGTTTCAATATTAGTCATTTAGTAGAATCAACTAATCTTAAGAATTAAAACACGGAAAAGATTTGTGAACTTTTGAGTCCGATCTTTATTCTAAAGCTTCGTTCATATGGGTCCATGAGGTCTCAATTATAGACTCTCGGACGAGATTTATTGAACTAGAACGATTTATTTTCTCATTAAATGTAAATTGTGATTTACACTAAGAGAATTATTTTCTAAGTAATTAAATAAATAATTCGTTATTTATTATTACATTTATTTAATGAATCATACTATGTTATTATATTGATGATAATATGATTTGATGATTCAAATAAATAAAAGATGAAAATAAATATTATCTCGTTTTCTACTTCCCTGCGATTTATGAAAAGAATTAATGACTTGTCATTAAATAAATGAGATGTTTTAAATTAATTAAATATTATTTTAAAAATAAATCAAATATATTTTTGGGAAAATAAAATGATTGTGCACGGCCATAATTAGTGAATTAGGGCTGAGTAATTATTTTAAACTCAATTAAAAGAATATTGAGCTTATGTTTGACTAACAGGGCGAAATTGGATTTTGACCTAACTTAAGCCCACTCTCTCTGTTATAAAAGGATTTTTCGAAAACGCTAACCCTAACCCTAGACATAAACACTCGGCCAACATCCCTTCCTCCTTGTGTTGAGTTTTCCGAGAGTTTTGAGAGAGAGAGAGAGAGAGAGAGAGAGAGAGAAGTCAATAAAAGGTCTCTTGATTTCTCGAATCGTTCTTGAGTGTTTCCCGTCTTGGTTGTTTGATTTAAAAGAGCTCACCCTCCTATTCTCCCTCAAAAATCCGAGAACAATATTATTGACTCAACTTGTGGTGTTTGAGTGAATTTTATTCACAGGAAATCAGTTAAAAATCGAAGAGAATCGAGCTAGGCTCATTCTAGGCGAATCTGCATCACAGACAGGCCCACCGGCCAGATAGCATTCCGGCCGGTTAGTGGGTCCCAGGTGGGCCTTCTCACTCACGTGCATTATGTCCAGTTTTTGTGCAGTTCAGCGCCTCTGTCACGTGGCCACATATGTCCTCTACCTTCCTACGCAGGTGTGGCGCTCCTAATAGGCTTGCAAAATTCGTAGGCTCACAGGCCCACTAAACCTGTCTGACAAACCCATTCCGTCCGGCCAACAGGCAATCCAGCCAGCCTGTTCCTGAAGCATTCCAGCGAGCCAGATTCACCCATTTTGGCGAGTTTGGGCCTCTTCCATTCTGGCGAGTAAGAATCTCCATTTCGGCGAGGAAATTTGACAAGGCATTCAGGAATGAGCTAGCCACACACGAAGTTGTTTACAACTTCACGTGTAAGTCATTTCTAAATTAATTGGTCTGCAATTATAATTTTTTTTATAGATTGCTAGTGTGATCAATTTGTTTACATCAGGTTTTGAATAAAATGTTTATTGACATGATAATAATTTTTAATGCCTAGGTTATGTAATATATTAGAATAAGTTCTAACATATGTTAGATCTTATTATATAATTCCGCCATATATTGATATGTTATATAATATTATTGGTTAATCGCTAATCAATTTGCAACAGTAATAAGAAGAGTTGTTTGTAGCGCGATGCCTCCTTCTTCTAGCACCAAAATACTATCGCCATATTTTGAACAACATTGATTTTCTGCGACTGTTTGATCCTAGACCGGAGCAAGTGATTGCGTCTTAGCCTCGATCATTGTAGACTGTTTTTCAAGTCTACCTTAGCAAATGGCAGTGGTGGTGGTGGTGACGCCCCTCATACATGAAAACAATGAGAAATGAGCGATCAAAGTTATACGTATGGGTTGCCTCAGTTACCTTTCCGACGCTCAGCATTAGTGAGGTTAAGGTGGTCGCGAGGGTTTAGAGTTTTTAGAGTTTGATAAGGAGGAAAACGAGTGAAGTCCAAACTCAAACCATTCCGAGGTCCAAGTATTGAAAATGAGATTACCTGAGATGTGAGTTTAATCCCCACATTTATAGGTAGTTGGGGAGAAGTGTTGGCAGAGATGTCCACAAGAAGATTATTTATTTACATATTGATGTATTATATATATTTCATAAGTCCTTATTATAATTTGCTGATTAAATTAATAAAAGTTGAAACGTTCATTCATTCCCTTTTCGTTTGTTTGAAGATGTATAATATTAAATATTCTTATAGTCCTTAATCAAACCTAACAATATATGAAGAGACAAATGTAGATGTGTGTGAACAAACTCTTCATGGTTTAATTAAAATGATATATTCACAATCTAAAGATCAACGGACTATGGATCATAGTATAATTGTTAGTAGAATCTATGATGTCTGGTTACGAGGCATAGAGAGTTAGGAACTCTGTAGTTCTTCCAGTGTATCTTTCGAAGATACTGAATTGACCAGTGCACCTTTAGAGACAATAGAAGAACAAACCATTTAACATCTTCTATCTCAAGGTCACTACGTATGAATCGCATCATGCTTACCTAAATCCTGAAATGAGACATGTCATTTCATAGCATTAATACTCTCATTTGAGAAAGTCAAATTCTAGGTCCAGTGATCTAGATTAGACCAATTGGTGAGATATTAAGTTGTGAAGATTTCATGAACCAGCTTTGTGAAGTTCTCATAGATATGGAATTCATGTACAAGATTCTTGAAAGGCAATGTATATCACCTCATGCTTTATTACTTGGATTGTGAATAAATGTACCTGTTAGTGTCCAAATAGAATAAAGGATTCTTTTGGATGAAACGTTGTGACTTGTTAGCTCCTCGTCAATACATCGTTTCTAACTTATTCACAAGTATTAAAGGAGTTGATGAAATAACAACAAGAAGGGTAAAATCGTAATTTAATAAGTCTCATATAGTTGATGATATTCATGAAGGGTAATCATAGATAACATTCAATGGATCCGCTCAATATAACTAAGTTGAATTTGAACCGAGAGATTCTCAGTGTCAACTCTTTAGCAATCAGTTGACATTAAGCTAATACTCGAAAAAAGTTTGTGAACCTTTGAGTCCGAGTATAGTATTGCAAGCTTTGTTCATATGGATCCATAACGTCATTATTACAGGTCATTAGAGTATGATTGTTAAACTAGAAGCTAAGTCAAAATAAGTTCAAGTGTTGAACTAGATGTTTTCTCGGAAAATGTCTAAAGGGTATTTTTGTCCACATGGACATAAAATGATGTGAATGTCAAAATAAGATTTTGAATATTTTCATATGATAGAAATATAAATTATTTTCTAAAGTCGAATATTCGTTTGAGGCATTATGAAATTAATTTCATTATTTGTGCAATATTAATTCTACAATGGTTATTTTAAGAATTGTCTTAAAAGAAATAAAGAAGCATCTAAAAGTTCTTTCCCTAGCTGTAGAGTTCGGGAAAAACACATCACAAGAGGAGCGAATTTTTTGCATTTAATTGTAAAGATAATTACCCAAGAGGAAAAGAGTAAAGGAAATTACTTGAGAATGATATGTTAAGTGAGGAAATAAATTTCCCTCGCTAAGGCATATGGATGGCCAGCAATACTGCTAGAGAAGGAGAGAGGAAATCAAATATTGTGTCATGAATACACAATAGAAAAAATGTAATTACCTTTTTTTGTATTTCCTTCTCCTATAAATAGAGTCTTACATAGAGATGTGAAAATAAGTTTTTTGGTCTTACTCTCTCTATTCTTGCCGACCACCCTCTCTCTCTCTAAATATCTCTTTTATTTTGGCACCTAAGTCTTCATTAGATTTAGGCTTAAATTAGCTTTTTTTCTCATAAACTTGTTCTTGAGTTATTATGTTTAATTGTGCCCACACACAAATCCTTCAAATCTTCTATAGACTCATGTAATAGAAACCTTAGGTTTCTCGAGTTCACGTTTAGGTGTGAAGGTAACGAGCAAGAAACGATCTACCTTTCCCAAGACTCATCAAAGATCAAGCTACAAAAAAGGTTAGTATTCAAGTAACTAAATAATGTTTTTAAATATATACATATTCATGCACTTTGCCTAGATTAGTAAAATTGTTTTACTTGTAAAGAAATTTTTATATTTCGCCATTGATGTGTTAATGATAATTTATTTTTAACCCTAGACCTATTCCAACAAGAAGACCCCTGGCCGAGTGGATTCGGCCGGCTCCAGGTCGAGTATGACCGAGTCGGTCCTTAGCCAAGTGCGGAATGGCCAGCTCCTAGCCAGCTATGATCAAGCTGTTGGAATCGATTTAGGATTTAACAATTAATTATCATATCATATATGGCGAAATAAAAAAAATTGACACGTGTAAAACTATTTTACTACTTAGACAAAGTGCATGAAAATGTTGTTAAGTAAAACATATAATAAATGTGAAAAATACTTAGTACTTTTTTTTGTTGCTTGATCTTGGAGTCTTTTATCGGATGAAAATCCTTCTTATTGTCTCGCTGCCTCTCGTCTTTGGATTCTCGAGCAACCACAAAAATGTTTATACCACAAGAGTCTTTGAGCGTTTGAGGAGTTTAGTAAGTGGACACTATTAAACAATATGAACCAAGAACAAGTCTTGGATCATAAGCTAATTCTCTAGATCGAGTGAGGATCTAGGTGCCAAAATAAAAGAGTATTTTAGAGAGAGAGAGAGAGGAATATGGTCGGTTAGAAGAGAGAGAGCAAGACCAAAAAACTTATTTTCACATCTCAATATGAGGCTATATTTATAGGAGAATGAAGTACAAGAACGGGTAATTACCATTTCCTATTGTGTATTCATGACACAATATTTGATTTTCTCCTCCCTTTCTCTACTACATGGCCGGCCATACAATGCTTTAGGTGAGGGAAATTTGTTTACTAACTTAGCACATTCGTTTCCTTCTCAAAGAAATTCATTTCCTCTTTTCTTTTGGGTAATTACCAATATACAATGCACCAAATATAAAGAGATATACATGGCCGGCCATATGTGTGTCTACAAACACATATTTACTTCCTAATTTGTTCACAACAAAATAAGAAAAAGCCTTCACATTATTGCTCTTACAATAACATGTCACAAAATTTAATTCAATAAGCTTCAAAACCAATTTTCAGCCGTGTGACTTGAAATCAATTTGTGAAAAATTTCAAAATATAATTTTGACATTTTTCCATCAATTATCCTTAAGGACAAAAATACCCTTGAAACAATATTCGGAAAATACGTCTAGTTCAACAATTGAACTTATTTTGACTTAACTTATAGTTTAACAAACTCTACTTTAATAACTTGTGATAGTGACCTCATGGGCCCAAATGAACAAAGCTTTAACTAGGACTCTTGGACTCAACGTTCACAAACTTTTCCAAGTCTAGTTTAATGTCAACTGACTCCATTAAAGTGTTTACATTGAAAATCTCTCGGTTCAAATGAATATATTTTCTACTAAAAAATCTATTTATTTGTGATGAGCAGATCCATTAAATATTATCGAATGATTGCCCTTCATGAATATCATTAACTAGATGGAATTTGCAAAATTACCATTTTACCATTCTAGTTGTTATTTCCTCAACTCCTTTAATACTTGTTAATAATAAGTTAGTAACGATGTATTAACGAGGAGCTAACAAGTCACAACGCTTCATCCAAAAGATTCATTTATTCTATTTGGACACCAGCCGGCATATTTATTCACAATCCAAGTAATAAAGCATGAAGTGATATACCTTGCATTTCAGCAATCTTGTACATGAATTTCATATCTATGAGAACTTCGCAAAGTATACTCATGTTAAATTCATAACTCAATACATCACCAATAGAGCGCATCTAGTTCACAAACTTAGATCTAGAGTTTAACTTTCTTAGACGAATATGACATGTCTCATTTCAGAATTTAGGTAAACACAATGCAATTTGTATATAGTGACCTTGAGACAGTAGACGTTAAACGGTTTATTTTTATTGTCTCTAAAGGTGCACTGGTCACTTCAGTATCTTCGGAAGATACACTGGAAGAACTACAGAGTTCCTTGCTCTCTATGCCTCGTAACCAGACATCATAGATTCAGCAAATTACAATACGGACTTATGAGAAATTTATATTACGTTGATATGCAAATAAAAAATTTTCTTGTGGTCATATCTGTCAACACAAGCCGGTCTATGGCGAGTAACGCTCGACCGGTCCTCAACGGGGTATGGCCTGGCCAGCCCCCAATCGAGGATAACTTGTTGGACTAGTCAGGCGAGGTCCATCCAATTGAGGCCTCTCCAGCCTTGAGCCACGGGATTTGACCAATCTCTGGCTGAGTGGGTGGCTGGCTCCCAATCGAGGGCTTGCTTGGCTCTTAGTTCGGCCATCTAAAATTTGTCGGCTTCGTCGAGGCGTCACGATTTTTGAATAATATCAACAATCTGAGAACAAAAAGAATTTATTATATTAATATTATATTATAGAGAACAAAAAGAATTTATTATTATTCACTAAACATAGTATCAATATGATCATTGCCATACTACTAAAACAAACTCCATTTATACAAATATTATTTTTCTCATGCTAGCCTTGTTTTGAAACGTTTCAACGAACAACAACTAATGTTGTCCTCATCGCACTATTAAACAAAACAATTTAAGAGACTAAAAAATTGTAACCATATATTTGATGATCTCTTAGAAAAATCGTGTTACTAATGTGTTGTAAAATAAATAGAGACAATACAAGATATTTGGACTCGTTGTCATTGTCGAGTTTTGACGCAATAACAATTTTTACTATCAGAACAAAGGGCGTAACTAGCCTTAACCATGCGTGCCTAACTGTGATGCCAAAAACTCATCAACCAATTTTTACCATTCTTCATTTATTTTTGGGTAATCGGGGTATATACTCATATAAACATTTACGGATATTGAAATACCTAACATTTTACAAATTGTTGGAAAATACCCAAAGCAATGTGTTTACGGAATTTTGCGACCATTTTAGCTCAAAATGAATAACTAAAATTCGGAATAATTATATACTAATGTGAAAACAAATTTGTGTAAACACATTTGGTTGAGTATTTACCAACTGTTTACAAAACATTAGGTATATAAAAAAAAAACTAATAACCAATCTTTATTTATTTTTTTGTCAGTCAATTCTCTCTCTCTCTCTCTCTCTCTCTCTCTCTCTCTCTCTCTCTCTCTCTCTCTCTCTCTCTCTCTCTCTCTCTCTCTCTCTCTCTCTCTCTCTCTCTCTCTCTCTCTCTCTCTCTCTCTCTCTCCCCGAGGAAGCATTTCAAAAGGCTTGTCTTTAAAACCAATTTTCTATAAACTAAAATAAGGCATCTTTATCTCTCTCTCTCAGAGGAAGCATTTCAAAGGGCTTGTCTTTAAAACCAATTTTCTATAAATTAAATAAGATTTTGAAGAGTGAAAAATAATGAGGTACTTATTATAGTATGTACATATTTACAATATAATTCATATGTTTGTCGATATTCGATATTAATAATATTTATTCACAATAAATTGTTAGCGTATAATCATTATGGATTAGCAATTGGTAGTCGAGATATCAGTAATCAAAACTTTAATATCGGTATTGATCTCGATATATTGAACAATATGAAGGATTTGGATTATTCGTCATCTAACCTTAACATACATTGTTGTGGGCGTAAATTGAAAAAATATTTAAGACTTTGGACGTTTCAATCAAAGAAAAGACCAAGTAGATGAACCCGAGCTAGGTTTGTGGACTCAAAATGTTATTTGAATTCACGTGTAACTCTCCTAGACTAAAAGGGTCATTAAGGTTACGTAATAAAAAAAAGTGTAAAGAAAGTAAACTAAAATGGTGCAATGATGAGGCAATGCGTGTAAGCGTCGTATGACGCTTATTATTATTTTAAGATTATTTTCGACTCAAAATTCAAATTTGGGTTAGTTTTTTTATTTTATCAAAAGTACAATTACAATGTTTTTCACTCCAACTCACAACACCAAATTCAACTCCAAAAAATAATATTCTCTTTTTATACTTTTCAATATTATTTTATATTAATTTCATATTAACCCTTCTATTAATATACTATGTCAATATTAATTTTATTAAACATTAATTTATTTTTGTATGTTAACATACGATATTAAAATATAAAAATTAGCTAATAAAAATAAATATTATGTTGCATAACATTAATAGAAAAAGATATTACAAAAACATTATAAAATTAACTAACATAAACAAATACTATTTATATAGCATACATTATAATTTTAATATTTATCTATTGTGTTTGTGTAACTATTAGAATAATTGATATGTATTTAATATAGTTGTATTGTGTTTAATTAATATTTTGTATCATTAAAAATGCCATTATTTATTCTCTTTTCTCATTGATAATATGTATTTTTGTATAAATTATTTAAATTATGTTCTTAATTACATACTAACATTTTTGTGGATGAATTTGTAAGTAAAAATAGTTTATGGGTGATGAATAGTTGATCCCAAATTTGAGTAGATACTACTCATTCTACCCAAACTTGGGTAAATATTTGGGTGAGTGGGAGCACTCCCACCCGAAAAATGTCTCATCCCCACCTAAATTAAGGGTGAGTTGAAGATGGTCTAAGTGCTATGATTCAAGTGTAGGGCACCGATATCCAATAAAATATGAGAAATTATCCAAAATGTAACCTATTTTCATGTTTTTCCTATTTTCTTTTAAGTTTTTTTAACATTTTCATCACAACCTTTAATTAGTGTTAATTAATTAAAAACTGAATATTTTTTTAAAATAAACTATTCAAAACCCGACCTCTCATCGTCTCCCTGAATAATTATATATCTATATATGGGATAGGTAGTATAATAGCCATTAGAAACATATTAATTGATATATAGTCAACGTTTAAAAAAATGGTTAATAGCAATTTATAGAAAATAAACTGGTATATATTGACTAATCTACCCATGTAAGTATTGAAAACTGCTACAATAACCGTTTATTTGTAGCGAATTAATAATCACAAAAACAAAAATTCTCTCTCCTAAATAAATGGAATGTAGAAAAAGTACAAAATGGTACCAAAAAAATCCAATAACTGACACCTCATCAGATATGGCTATACACTAAATAAATGAAAAGGTTTGGTCAAATTGCAATTTCAATGTTTCGTTTGGTTAATTAGAATAATTTTTGTATATATATGTATATATATGTAAGGGTACATGGTCTTTTCCAGTGGAAATGTCAGAAAAAACATTTTTTAAGTGAAATGAGAAAAACATGAAAATATGTGGCATTTAAGGAAATTTCTCATAGAATATTTAGGATATTTATGACTTTATAAGAGGAAAATTTTAATGAAATCAAGTACGGTATGTGAAAGAGTATTTATAGTGTAGATAAGATATGGGACATAAACTCTTCTAGGTGGAGGGAAGGCGCGCACAATGAGACTCATCGTGTGTCTCTCCAGGGTACAAATGTGCCAGCTGTTTTAATCGCACAACTCAAATGAGAGTCCTTTCTAGACGTGCGCGAAAGACATACTTTATTGTTGTGCACGGCCCATGCAAGCAACGGTTTAAGGACTTGATATGGATGAATGTTCCGCTTGGAACTTAATCGGCTTTTTCTTGACCTACCCCCATTCGGCATCTTGAGTAACATTTCGTAATATGGCATGAAGAATTTAATGTTTTGGGTTTACAAACATCGATCGAGAACCATCATGATCTTAAAAATAAAATAGAAAATATGAGAGACATTTAGACAGTAAACTTATTGTATCAATGCCATTACACTTTACTAATTGAGAAGGGTACCCTAAAAAGATTAAGAAGAGAAAACTAATATTAATTATCTTTAGAGTCTCTGATTTATCATAAATATATTTTGATGGACAATGTAAAGATTATAATTAAAGCGGCTATTATATATTCAATATGTGGTGGTAGGATAGTCTAGAGGTAATATCACATAACTTCTACTTAAGAGGTCGTGGGTTCGAACACACCCGCAATGAAGCTGCTTTCAAAAATAAATTATATATTGAATATAATAGTCCTATATACATTTAGTATTTTGGATATGTTCAATGTTTTGTGAAACTCGTGTAAAAGTCTAGCAGTTAGTTTTATAAACGTTTCAAACCAATTTTTCCCAAATTTAAGTTCTCGCCCAAATGTAAACTAATTAAGAAAATAAAATCATTTACGATAATCCACATAATACTCTCTCACATAACCGCACGCCATTAACACACAAGTAGTGACCATCCGATTTTTGGAGAGAGAAAATTCATAACCACAAGCAGAGATTTTGCAAATCTGTCTAAGAAAATTCAAATCCAAGAATCCATCGGGAATCTTACACCAATTTTAATCACAGAAAATTCTCTTGGAAAATTTATTGGTGGTCAACCAACGTTAAACAATAGTTGGTTAACAGGTACCTCTCTTAGGCCATTTTTTCTTTTGATTCGATTCGCTTTAAAAAAAACTGTTCGATGTGGTTTTGTTTCATCTTTGATAAATGCGTTGAAATATTCTTATTATACTATTGGATTTAGGGGTTTTAGATTTGGGGTTCTCTGTTTTTAAAAAAAGGTGGTCGGGTATCAACGCATGTAAATATCCTGTTAATATATTTGGATTTATGAGTTTTGTTTATGAGTTACTGGTTTAAAAAGTTCGTGTTTCGTTTCAGTAACGTGTGAATTTTCGGGTATAATTGTAGATTAGGGATTTTTTGTGTAACGTGTGGATTTTCGGGTATAATTGTAGATTAGGGGTTTTTTGTTTATTATGGGTTTCGTGTAAATGGTGGTTAAATGAAGTGTAACCGATTGTTGGTGTATTGATTTTTTGAATCATGTGTATTAAATCTCATTTGAGTTCTTCATTAACCTCTTTGATTTGTTTCATGTGTAAATATTTTGAATAGACCAAATTTAACATTTATTGACTACGGATTTCATCGACCAAACTCAATTTATATTGTAAAACTCAAACTCAATTTATATTGTAAAACTTAACTCAATATACGTCGTAAAACAATTTCATTATCGGTGTAGATTGATAATTTATTTTCAAATGGTATGAATATATGGATACCTAGAAAATATGGTCGAAAAAACAGTTTTACAACAAATAATTCAATAGTCTGTGTAAATTGAAAAACCAAAAATCTAACTATTATATATGTATTCGACAAAAAAATGGTCAAAATTGGACAATAATTATGGTGTCCAGTGTATAATTGATTATGAAGAAGAAGAATATAAATTTGAATTGATATGAAGAAGCTCAGTAAATCTATAATGATTTTCATAAATGGAAATGAATACGCAGGAGATAACACGATGAATGATTTCCTAAAATTAAAAAGGAATTAAAAGAAGTCCATTGTGCGTTAATTAAGTACTCAATATTGTAAAATCTTATTACCAAACAACGTGTAACCGCCCAAATTGAATATTTAGGAATATATTTAAAATTTCACACGAACTAAATTCAAGATTCAAATAAATTCGCCAAAACAATTAACGAGGGAATAAATGTAAAATAACATCGTAGATTAATATTACATGTAAGCACTAGAACCATTATACGAGATTTACGAAACGTTTGTCATGTTTGAAATGAGTTTTCAAACTATGACAAATTTTTTTGAAGAAAGAACTAGATGCACAAATTTGCGAATTTTTAGAGAAGAAAAATGAATTCTAAATTATTGAATAATACATTTTTAGGTAGGCTATAGCCCACTAGATGATTACTTGGATACTTCCATGAATTAAAATTTCAAATAATTAAAAACCAAGTATTCACCGCTTGATCATGAATTAAAATTCCAAAGAAAGAAAAAAAAACGAGTTTTCACAAACTAATTCTACATTCCTATCGTAAAAAGTGTCTTGGACGTATATGAGCGTATGAGCCACGCATGCCTTATCTCTCACTTCACATGCACGAGCTTGAGCCACGCCCATCGAACTACTAGGTAGCCTTTTGTTATATCAAATAAATGTTGGCTATATCTAATAGTCCCTTGGGCACATGGGTCATGTCTTGATTGAAAACCGATGCTCATGACATCTCGTCTCGGCTCGCCCACAAACGAGAAACCGCTCTGCCATGTATATCGAGCAAGAGAGCTAGCTGCTTGGATCGCTTCGGCGAGAGAAGATGAAATTATGCATCTACAACATGTTAGGATCCTAAGCTAACCTCATACCTTACATCTTGCCTAGTAGCTAAGCCTGCTAGGGTACCCTGTCCGGACCGGCGACGAGTAGACCTCACATACCCTCTTGACTAAATTTATAATCCACTGAAATGGGGTTCACCTAGCAATAGATGAGTACAAAGGCCTTCAATGCTATATACATATTACATCATGGACATTTTATAAAGGTACTTTATTACCAACTAATGCTAAACTCGAGCAAAACCATTCTAAAACTTTATCTACACTTTCTCTCTATGAAAGAGAGACAAGGACTACACTCTCGTCTTGCAAAATCATTGGACTAATCTTAGGTAAGGATTCTATACAAGGGAAATCCCTCTACGTCTTCTTAGCTTATATGCATTACATTTGGTTTAAGTGATAAACGTCAAAGATTATACCACCAATCGAGACAAAAAAAAAAGAACAACAACAATTAAACCACCACCTATGTCGTCTTCCTAAGTACCATTGGATATGATGGCTTCTATCTCTAACATAATTTAACGTCATCATCGTAATTTTGTGGTTCTTATATAAACGTGTCTTTTTTGTCACCTATTATTGACGACCAACAATCATAAAATTAAATAACACATGTGATAAGTCTCTAGTCCACCATGTGTTTCAGCAGTGTTATCCAAAAAAAATTATTTTCTTTTCGCAAGGAAAACCCCACTAACGACTTCTATTCATAAGATTCTTTCCAGGGGATCATCTCCAAACGATTCACGAGCCTTACAATTTAAAGAAAACACGGGTCATCCATCCGAACTCCGCTATGAATATTGAAGTTGTACCATCACGTGAGTTTCACCGGTATTTTCTGCAAAAGTACATGATGCAATTTAGAGGTCACAATCAGTATGTCAAAGAATATTTTATTTTGAGAAGTTGCCTACAAACCATTTAATAAACTTTTTCACGTATAAATACTTTTTATTACATTTAAATTCACTAATGTAATTTGATAATTTAAAACTAAAACTATAAATAAAAAAAAGTACCGTATTTAGTCTGTTTATATTTGATGAAGCTAAGTTTTTTTTATAGATATTTAGTCTTTTTATCTTACTCTTTTACTAGTAAAAAAATACCTTTTTAGAATATGTGAAAAATATTACCAAAGTAGTAGATTGGACAATTTTTTTATTTTGAGATTAATGATGAATTGTAATTTGTAGTCACTACTCTCTTTCTTGAACTTCGGAGTAACGAAGATGACACTGAATTAAATTTATTGGTTAATTAGTTGGTAGTCGTAATCATGGAATACCATGTGAATTAGTCGGGCAACCCAACCCAACTCAACTCACTTCAATTATTGATTGGCCATCCCTCAAGGATCGTTAAGCTCCATCTTCAATCATTCATTCCATATATTTTCACCTCGTTTTTTTCTATGAATTACTTTATCATTATTAAACCAGTAATTTACCCCCATTCATTCTTCTATTATAAATATACGATTGTAACAAATAAAATAAAATAAAAACTCATTTTTTTCTCCAATTTAAACTATACCAATCACTTTAATTGGGATACATAAATGTGTCACTCATGTTGCTGCTAGCTGATTCTCAAGTAACTACCTCCTGGCAACGAAAAAGGAAAATAAAAATAAAAAAAGTAATCGCCAATAGAAAGGAGATCTGAACTCTCTCTCTCTCTCTCTCTCTCTCTCTCATACATCTGTGATTTAGTCCAACTCTACTCTTCTATACGCTTAGAAGTATCGACAACACTTCTCTCTCCCTCTCTCTCTCTGAGATGAGAGAGGAGAGATCGATCTTGTATTATTAAGACAGAGTGAAGTAATTGAGGTGTGTATATATATATAAATATATGAAGAATACGATAAGGTGTTGCATATCGTGCATTCTTCCGTGCGGGGCGCTGGACGTGATCCGGATCGTCCACTCCAACGGGCGGGTGCAGGAGATCAGCGCCGCTTCAGTGCGCGCCGCTGACGTCATGCGGGCCCATCCCAAGCACGTGCTGAAGAAGCCGTCCTCCTCCGACGCCGCCGTGGCTGTGGTCCCACCTGACGCCCTCCTCCACCGCGGCAACATCTACTTCCTCATCCCCGACTCTTCTTCCAAATCCAAAAGGAAGAAGCGACCCAATCCTACGGCCACGAAATCACCAGCGTCCTCTTCTCCAGCTTCTGCCACGTCAGCCACTTATACCGCTACCGCTGCTGCCAATGTGAATTTGCTCCTGTCTGATCGCTATCTCACCGAAATACTCTCCGAGAAACTCTCCACGCGCCGCCGAGGACGCGCCGCTGTCTGGAGGCCCCGCCTCGAGAGCATTTCCGAGTCTCCCAAAACTACCACCACGCTTGATATCTAGTCACACACCACCATCACATACATTCTGTCGCCCTCTCTTTGTTTCTGTATATACAGCGATAGCCAACTAAAACTTCAGACAAATAAACTTTTTGTTTATACGAAAAAGCTGTCAAAATTTATATCTTCGGGAGGAGCACCACCTGTATTTTAGGATCCCATTCGTATTACACACAAGCAAAACAGACATGGCCTTCATGATCGATCATCGACAAGTGTATACCTAAGTGTACTACTCTGTTAATTTTTTTTTTTTTTTTTATCGCAACAACTCTCTCTAGTTCATGATTGGATTTTCTTTCATTAGTTCTGGAGATGTAAAGAGGAAAGCGATGATCTAAAAGGTAAAGAAAGAGTTCTCTACTTTTTTATTGATGGGTTTGTTTATTGATTTAATTTATTTATTTTTTGTTTATTCTCCTATATATTATTTGTGGTGTGTGATGAATTTAATTAAAACACTGCATTAATAGAAAGGAGCTTTAATTAAAGAATTATATAGTGAAAGACCTAGCACTAGTGGTGTTATCATTGTTATTTCCCTTTTAGTCCTAATATCTTTTTATACGCGGACTAGGGCGAATAGAAAGGGAGGAAAAGTATATACATATAGACGTCGACGATGATGGGTTTTACCAATGTATATATAACATACCAGTACTGTATGCTAGGATATTACCCGTGTACAAGGTCGATCCAATCGTTATCGGGGTTCAAAGAGAAATATGAAAATATGCTCTTTCAAAAGTAAATTACAAATTTCTTAGCAGCTTTTCTTCAAGAATGTCATATTAAATTAAAATAAATAAATTGATAAAAGAATTTGTGAGCATGCCTCAGCTCGTACATTTTCATTCGAAACAAAAATTAAGCAAATAAATATTTATAAGGAATTGAAAGTTTCTAACTTTCTTTAATGCAATCAATTAAATCTTTGACAATATGGTCAAACGGTTCATCCGATCATGCAACGTAGTTATTTTTAAAAAATTATTAATTTTAATTTATAGAATAATTGCTTAGGGGAAATCACAATTACATTAGTAATTATTAATATATTATGTGATAAGATTTCTCAACTGATGTATACCAATACTACGTATGCATATTTTTTTCATTTGTAAGCACTTATTAGCAACTTGATAACAAATAAGATAACAACAAAGACAGCTTTTTTATTTATGTCTTTGTTTTTATTGTCCTTAATTAATAAAATGGCTCTCTTTAATTTATATAATGGCTCTCTTACATAATTAATTACTCATAATATTAAACAAACAATTTAAAAATATAACTTTATAAAATTTTTAAGTCTTCATTTTAATATATTATTTAAATGATTACTTTTGATTTTTTGAACTTATTTATTTACATATGAAATTTTATATTTAAACTTTATAATTAGTAATATATTTTAGGCTAAAAACTTAGTATTCAATGTTAAATCTCTTATAATATTAAACATTAAATTTAGTTTCAACTACATTTTAAGTCAACATTTTAATATATTATTAAGATTTTATAAATACTATTGTTATAATTTTTGTAATTTTGAATTTTTATAATCAACATTTTTCCCATCGAATTTCCGTTATTTTTGCCGAATTTCCGACCGGCCAACGGCAATCCCATCTTTTTCCGTTTTCCACATTTTTTCCGTCGAATTTCCGTTCGGCCAGCGGCATTTCCGCAATTTTGAGTTACCGGCCATTTATCGGCACTCGACCGTTTAAACCTTAGTTTCATCTAACAAAAATTTAAAATTTTAGAATTCATATTCTACAAGATATTTTAATTCTTTTTTTTATTTTATGGTACATTTATCAAAGAACCGCAAAACATGAAATAGACCTAAAACAACCGTTTGTTACACAAGTATCAAATGGAAAATATGACAAGTTGTATAAAATACATAGGAATAAAGAGATATATATCCTTATATAGTATTGAGTTTGCAAAATATCCAATTTTTTAAAATTTTTGGTTAATACCCGGTTGTAAAAATGAATGGAAATTACAAGACTTTTATACCCTTTCCGGTTTTGTAATTTAAGAAATCAATTTCTGAAAATTAACTAAAATTGGGCCGGATTTTATGTACATGAATATATTCACTTTCTCTCTTCATTAAATAGCCGCATATTTTGGAAATTAAAAAAAAATCATGAAGACTTCTATTTTTAGGCGGGAGAAATTGTTTTGGAAAGTTGTTATATACCACATCAAATCTCTTAAACACTAACCCCCTTCAACACTCAAACTTATTATCTCTCTCTCTCTCTCTCAAAACCACCGGAAAAACCCACTTCGTCATTCCTCTTTCTTGAATCCGAAACGTCACTTTCTCTCACTTCAAACCTAAGGGTTCGTGTATTTCTCTCGTTATCTCTATCTTTATCGGCTTTTCCTACCATTAACGAAGAAGCCATAGTTCGAGTTCTTCTCTCATGTCTTCATCTTCTTTAACCTGCAATTTTTACAAATTGTACAGGAAAAACACGGAAAAAGACGAGGTCGGAAATTTTAGGATTTTCAACTTTCGTCTAATCTCTTCCCTCTCGGTAAGTTTCTTTGTTTTTTAACTTCCATTGACATGCAAAAAGTTTTTCTTGTAATCGGCTTAAAATATTGTAATGCATGCTCTAATTTGATTATCCTTTCTCTCGGTATGTTTGTCAATTTCTTGTAGAAAATGAAAAATGGCGAGAACAAAAACAGCCAAGAGTGCGAGCAAGAAAAAACGGAAAGATAAATCTGATGTGTGGCACTTGTTAATTTAGCCATAATAGAATGTGTGGTGATGTCTAAACAACTCAATGTTTTGATCAGTGAGGATACCATAAACCTAGTTTCTAACCGGGGAGATTTTTTATGGTACTCGTGGGGTAGGGTGAGCTTTAATTCCCTTTGCAAGTCATTTCAGAAAACCCGAAAACTATCGTCCAAGGCTTTACAAGGTTATGATTTGGGAGGGTTTGTATATGTTTTACTAGCATGGGTTAATGAATCCATACCCGAGATGATAGATTAGGAATTCACGACTAGGGTATTGACAGTAAGTATCCCTAGAATTTTCAAGTGGACATATAGGAAAGAACCTGGATTTGAAGAACTTCAAGAGAAGATTTTTAACAATACAAAGGTAATTTTTTAATTTGAGTAACATATTTCAAAGGTGTTTAAATTTATGGAAATTAATAGTAATTTTCTTTATTGTAGCTTGAAGTTACTGAAATCACACCCACCCCCGAGGAGCTGGAGCAAGGATATCCTGCAAGGGAAGATAGCAGCGATAGCACAGCAGCACCAAGTCCATTGTCAAAGAGTGCACATAAAATGCCAATGGAAGAAGAAGGGTCATCGGTTTTACTGTCCCAAATAAACACACTCTTTGAAGGACATCAACAATTAAGCATGAAGTTGGATGACGCTAATGACAAAATTATTGAACTCAAACACCGTAGTGGTCACGATGTTCATGCGTTAATGAATGTTGAACCCAAGGTGAAGCGACTCGAAACAAAAGTGAAGTGTCTAGAACAAAAGGTTGAACAACGAGAAATTGAACTGATGCGATTGTAATGGTCATCAGTAAACAAGGTAACGTAAAATGTTTGTTTTTAAAAAAGTGTAAACTTGGGGTGTAAATTAATCGAAATTAACATTATTGTGACTTACAACTTTCAATGCCATTGAAGAAGAAGGCGATAACATGGTCTTTGAAGATCAAAACATGACGGAGGTATGAGAATGTCCTAACAAAACAAAGTTAAATATGTGTTAATTTCTTGTTTGAAGAATTTTGTGCAGGAACCTAAGAAGTAGACCAAAGCCAAATCTCCAAAAGTTGTAATACTGGTAAATGTATAATTAATTAAATGAAGTTTTAAAATTAACTAAAATTAACCTTATTATGCTTAATCTTAAAGTGTAGCAATCGGAGAATGAGACAAGCATAAATTCTCCAGACACACACATCCAGGTAAATTTTTATAATATAAAATTGTATTGAGAATTAACAAAAATTAACCTAACTATGTATTAACTTACGTAAAGATCAGAGAAGGATACAAGCCAAAAGTATCGAGAAACACGCATCCAGGTAAATGTTTATATTGTAAAAGTGTCATTAAAACTAACCGAAATTAAGTACATGTATGATTAATAATAGGTTTAAGAAGAAAATATCATTCCAATGGAAGAAGGGAACAATGAAAAAACTGTATCTGAAAAAGAAAAAGTGGTAATGGTCATACAATGTACAATTATATTGATATTTAACTGAAATTAAAATGATTTTTTTATGATTAAAAACATGTTGTAGAAGAACATATCATTCCTATGGAAATATCAGATTCAAGTAAACAGATAATAAAAGTTACATTATTTCATGTAAAAAATCTTCAGTAAATTTCCATAAATTAATAGATTTTAGCCGGGGTTGAGCAATCTGTCGCACAAGTATCTCCACTGGTTGCTGGATTGGAAGGCACAGAAGGGATGACAACAGTAACTGCAATTTATTTTACATAATTTAACGTATTAAAATGAAAGGATGTTTCTAATTCGTACAAATTTTCAGGAAGAACTTATGCAATTATCTCACGATATATCAATAGCTATTGATACTTACTTCGATGTTGGTATACCTATTTATTAAAAGAACGAGACAATTTCTCAGGTTGAGACACAAGATGGAAATGCAAAATCATGAGCTCAACATTACCAAAGGAAGAATAAAAAAGGAAGGAAGTTGCAGGTGCCACTTGCCACTCAGAAAAGGCCCAAAAGATTACATAACCAGTTGCAGTTACTAAAAATCCGTACACACAAGAGAAGAAATAAAAACCAAACAAGATAGTAGTCAACCAACTTTCAGTTTGGGTATTTCGTCATCAGATGAATATAATTTGTTATGTAGTAGAAACAATGTTATTTTGATACAAGAGATAAGTAGTTTATTTTGGCACCCTAAGACATTTAGTATGGGTTGTTAATGTATTAATGTTATTTTCTAACTTTTGTTATTTACTAGAAACAATGTTATTTTGATGCAAGGGAAAAATAGTTTATGTTGGCACCCTATAACTTTGTGTATGACTGTTTATTTGAATTAATTTTATTAAGGTACCCTCGATGTTTATTTATGTCTAATGATCATTTTGAAAAAATTTCAAGTTTTTCTTGAATTATTATGATACTATGGTTTGTTAATTTAAAAGTTTAGATGACAAATTAACTCGAAATTATTCAAAAATTAAAAACTCTAACTCGAAATTGTTCAAAATTTTAAAACTGTAACACTAAAAGCTATAAAATAGAAAAAGGAACCAAAATTGTATTAAAGTTACGAGGATAAGCATGGAAACTGTAATATTACGTTAATTTGAATTGAAAACGACTAATTTCTCTCTCCAATTATGTTTATAAAAGGAAATATCATTATACTATATACAGATTTGAATAAGAATTCCACGATATAATCTGATACGAACAAAATTAACAAAAATTAACCCAAATTAAATTTGCATCGAATGTACCTCAACTGTAATATGCAACAAGATTATTAATTTCTAAATGAATCCGAGTCATAAATGAAAAATATAACAATTTAAAATAAAATCGACAACAAATATTTAATTGTTCAATTGACTAATTCAAATATTAATCAAATCTAGTAATTAACCATTTGAATTCCATGAAATCAGATGGATGGATAAGATTAAAATGTGCGTGTATAACAATTAACACAAATTAACTATCACTTCGTCTGTAATTTGTAACGGAGGATATATATATAAGAGTCATTAATGAAATATATATTATTACAACTAAATCAACAACAAAATTGTATCTTAATTAATTAGTTGACTATTTCAAAAAGATATTAAATCCATTAAATAGCGATTTCAAATCTGAAAGTTGAAAATCAAACACGAACTCCCCTAATTACAAGTTAATTTGCATTAGTATTAAAAATTGGAAAAAAAATCCACATTTCGGAAAATAAATAAGGGCATAAATGAAATTGCATCTCTCATATAAATTGCCACATAGGACCGAATGGGTATTTTTTAAGCGTTTGCAAAAGATTAGGTATTTTACAATTGCAACATTTCATGTGACTTAGTTAGAGTAATACTTGTTGTAAACACCTTGAACTTTTATATTCATTTTAGATTTATTATCATAACATTGTGCTCTTGTATCATATATGTTTAATCCTACAATTTAAATGTATTATTACATCAATTTATTTTGATTATTTCCTATTTTGTTAAAACATGCAAAAAAAAACATCGATAAATTTGAATTATATAATATTACTTTTTTAAAAGCTTGTAAAACTAAAATTTTCACGTAAGTTTATATAATCATTTTTTTAAAACGACTATAACACCTTGTTTAAATAACAACCTTAAAATTTATTACAGCTTGATTGATCTATTTTTCAACTTATTAAGCAATAATGGGTTAATAAGCGTTGACAATTAAAAACATCTGACAACAGAAAATCAGAAAAAAATAGACATTTTTATTATTTTGAAGTCTATAATGAATTATAACATTTTTAAAAGATATTGTATTTGGTAGTCATCTAAACATAGGTGAATTTGAAATTAATTCAAGTTTTGTAACACTTTCGTAAAGCCGGTCCATTTTAAATTCCCTCGAAAACGAGGAAGCAATTAAATTCCATATTTTAATTCATCCATTTTAATTCGTTTCTTATATTTTCCATGTATATTCACACAAAACAGAACTCAAATCTCCCAAATCAAAGCTGAAAACTAAAAAGAAAAACTTCAACGTAATGACTTAAATTGAGGGCTTGCGATCGTGGTAAGCTTTAGTTATTCGTTTTCGTGTTCTTCTTTATCACTTACCGTGTTCTTTTGCTTTATTCTTATGGAGTTTGTGCGTTTAAATTTTGGATTTCTAAGATTTATTGATTTGAATTATTGGTTTTGAATATGTTTTTGGGGTTTTTTTTAGATTAACACCATAAAGATTTTATTTTCAGTCGACGTAAATAACTAGAATATTTATATGAAAAAAGTTTTTTCTACGCTTTTGATGTTGTAACGTAAATATTTAATGTTGTTTTTTGTGTTTGTAATATTAGGTGATTTAATTGTTTGAAGGTGCAAGAAGTTTCATATTAAAGTTATATTTCCGGTTGTAATCTAGTCTTGGGAAGTGAGTTAGAAAGTTGCGCTGAATAATATGTTTAAATTTATGGTTTAGGACCAGTTTCAAAAATCCATGTGTTTTAATAACCTACTATAATCTAGATTGCACTTTATCTATGTTGTATATTCCGCCGCGTCAAGAAGCGTTAAATTATTTTAAAAGCCTAGAACGATTTCAATAATTTTTCCAAGAGGTATTCCTCACGTCAGGGAACTTTGAGACAAAATTTAAGCCAAGACCTTAACTACATAAGAAATGAGTGTAACGAAATATTGTATTGAGTTATTAAGTCTTGATAATATGGTTAATTAACATATTAATAATATAGCACAAATAGTATAACAACGAACAAGCGAGTAAATAAATAAAACTAGCAAGACAAAATTACTAGTTTATGACCTTACCTTAAAGTTTCAAACTTATCACAACACGTTCTTTATTATGCAAAAATTGAAACCTTTTAAAAATGTTTATAACGTGTTTAATATCATCTCAATAGAGTAGAAATAACCATGCATTTCATTTTAAAAGCCCAATAAATAAATTAAAATTACCTAGAAAAATCATTCTACTAATAATTTTACTCGAGTAAACTTATGAAAACAGTTTTCATACTCAATAGTTTTTATAAAAATTACTCTAAATAATCAAATGAAGCATTGGTATTATTGTTTATTCAATTTTGAAATGACAGTGACTTTTTTGGTTGATATGTTTTTTACAATTATGGCCCAATTTGAAGTTGTAATTGTAGTTAGTGGGGTTAATTTATTTTCTATTTATTTAATTATGTTGGTTTTACATAAGGGTAGACTTGTCAATATAACCGGTTTATGTTTACCATTTTTTTCTTTTCCCTTATGGTGTCATGCATGGATTATCATGAAGCAATTCTTCTAGGTTCTTCATCATTTCTTTCTAAAACAATTATAGAAACAAACATGGTAGAGTTTACCATAAAATTCCACCAATAACGAAATTAATTTCTTTATGTTTCAAACAACTTATCGGCTTAAAAAAAATTTATATTACCATCATATGATAATGTTCAAATTTTTATTATATAATTAACACCATTTTATGTCGATGTGGACAAAATTCACCTTCAGACATTTTTCAGAAAAAAGTCTAGTTCCACATTTGAACTTATTTTGACTTAGCTTATAATTTATTAAATCATACTCTAATGACATGTGATAGTTACCTTATGGATCCAAATGAACACAACTTAACCTACTATACTTGGACATAAGAATTCACAAACCATTTCCAAGTTTTAGCTTAATGGCAGCTAACTCCATTAAAGAGTGTTGATGCAACTTTTCGGTCGCTCAACAATTAAAATTATTCGAATATTTTGTGTGACGAATATAAGTAAGAATGAAATTTCGAAGTATAAGTCTCAAAATCCGTTAAAAGAAAATAAGAATTTTAGAATATGGATACTACCTAAAATAAGATAAAATAACAATTACTATCGTTTATTTCAAGAATTGAATTTATTTCAATAGCGAACAGCCAAGATGATACAATAAAATATAAACTTCTCTTTTTAAAAATGAATTATCCTCTAAAATTGAATCCCTATGTCCATTTATACTAAATATGTAAAAGAATCGCTCCTTTGCTGGTGTACACGTGGCATGCAGCTGTCGTCTAATCCTTCGAGCAAAGTCCGCTTCTCTTGGCGCAATTGGGGAGTGAATGCCCTTCATTTTGGTTGTGGAGGTTTGACTTCGCCTTGGTGTGATCCACATGTCCTTTGTTGACGTATTCTCTTCTTCTGATGGGTTCGTTGGCGTGGTCCCACATCCTGGACCTTGCTCATTGAGGTGGGCTACGAGGTTGAATTTGTATCCTTTGGGTTTGAGTCTGGAAATACTAACGACTTCGATTTTTTATATCTCTGGTAAATTCTGGTTACCTCAAAGAGTTAGATACTGAAAATCTCTCGGTTCAAATGAATTTATTTTCTACTCGAAATTGAACTTAATTATGATGAGTGGATCTATTAAATATTATCTATGTTTACCTTTCATGAATATCATCACTAGATGTGATTACCATTTCACGCTTGTAGTTGTTATTTCCTCAACTCTTTTGTTACTTGTGAATTAGTTAGAAACAACGTATTGATGAAGAGCTAATAAGTCACATTGTTTCATCCAAATAAAGTCATCACTTAACTTTGGACACTTGTCAGTTCATTTATTCAAAATCCAAGTAATAAAGCATGAGGTGATATACATTACATCTTATCAATCATGTACATGAATTTCTTATCTTTGAGAACTTCACAAACTTGTTCATGATATCTTCATAACTTAACACCTCACTAATTAGCTTAGTCTAAATCACATAGTTAATCTACAATTTGAGAAACTCAAATGAAAATACATAAGCTATGGAATGACATGTCTCATTTCAAGATTTAGGTAAGCATGATTTAATTAATACATAGTGACCCTGAGAGAGAACATGTTAAATGGTTTGTTCTTACATCGTCTCTTTAGGTGCACTGGTCAATTTAGTATCTTCGGAACATACATAAGAAGAACTATAGAGTTTCCAACTCTCTGTGCCTCATAAGTAGACATCATAGATTCTTCCAACAATCATACTAAGATCAATAGTCCGTTGATCCTTAGATTGTGAATATTATGTTTTAAGCAAACCATGAAGAGTTTATTCGTGCAAATCTATATTTGACTATTCACATGTTGTTAGCTTTGATTAAGGAATATAAGACTATAATATATCATAAAGTTTCAAACAAACAAAAAAGGAATAAATGAAAGTTTCAGCTTCATTAGTTAAATTAGCAATTTACAAGGACACAGTCTAGATCTTTATTACATCAATATGCATAAAAATTACAATAACTACTCTTCTTGTAGACATCAACGCCAACAATGATAGTTTCCAAAATCTTATTTGGACATTCATACAATCTTTTGTCCCAAAGGAAAAAATTAGCCTTTAACCAATATTCGTGAAATAATCTTCTACAGCTGAACTTCTTTTTACTTAGCTTCCAGTTTAACAAATTCTACTCTAGTGACTTGTGGAAGTGAACTCATTGACCCAAATGAACAAAGTCTGAGCTAGCATACTTCGACTTAAAATTTCATAAACATTTTTCAAATTTTATCTTAATGTCACCTAACTCCAGTAAAGAGTTGACACTGAATATCTCGCGGTTCAAATGAATATATTTTCTACTCAAAATCTACTTAATTATGATGAGTGGATCCATTGAAGATTATCTATATTTACCATTCGTGAATTTCATCAACTACATGTGATTTATAAAAATTATCATTTTACCTGTCTAGTTGTTATTTTCTCTACTCCTTTATCACTTGTGAATAAGTTACAAACAATGTATTGACGATGAGAAAAAAATTAACATTGATTCATCCAGAAAAGGTTATCACTTCATTTGGACATTGGTCAGTTCGTTTACTCACATTCCAAGGAACATAGAATGAGGTGATATACATTGAATCTTGACAATCTTGTACATAATTTTCATATCTATGAGATCAAACAACGTTGTTATCTTTATAACCTAGTATGTCACCAATAGGTCTTGTTTATAATACATAGTGACTTTGAGAACTTTGAATTTCTCAAATGAGAGTATATAAACTATCAAATGACATGTCTTATTTTTAGGATTGAGGTAAACATGACGGAATTCATAAATAGTGACTTTGAAGCTAAAGAGGTTAAATGGTTTATTCTTTCACTCTCTAGAGGTGCACTATTCAATTCTATATCTACATAAAATACCTAAGAAAAACTACAAAGTCTCTCACTCTTTTTGTCTGATAACCAGACATTATATGTTCTTCTAACAATCATACAGAGATCAATAGCCCTTTGTGTTATGAAGATTGTGTTGGCAGCGATGCCCACAAGAAGATTATTTATTTACATATTAATGTAATATAAATCTTTATAAGTCCTTATTGTAATTGCTGATTAAATTAATAAAAGTTGAAATGTTCATTCATTCCTTTTCGTTTGTTTGAACAATTATGATATTAAATAGTATTATAGTCCTTAATCAAACCTAACAATGTATGAAGAGACAAATGTAGATTTGCGTGAACATACGCTTTATGGTTTGGTTAAAATGAAATATTCGGAATCTAAAGATCAACGGACTATTGATCCTAGTATGATTGTTGGAAGAATCTATGATGTCTGGTTACGAGGCATAAAGAGTTAGGAACTCTATAGTTCTTCCATTGTATCTTCCGAAGATACTGAATTGACCAGTGCACCTTTAGAGACAATGTAAAAACAAACCATTTAACCTCTTCTGTCTCAAGGTCACTATGTCTGAATTGCATCGTACTTACCTAAATCCTGAAATGAGACATGTCATTTCAGAGCTTTAATATTCTCATTTGAGAAAGTCAAATTTTAGATCCATTAAGTGAGCTAGACTAGACTAATTTGTGAGATATTCAGTTATGAAGATGTCATGAACTAGCTTTGTGAAGTTCTCATAGATATGGAATTCATGTACAAGATTGCTGAAATGCAATGTATATCACCTCATGCTTTATTACTTGGAATGTGAATAAATGAACCGCGCGGTATCCAAAATTAAGTACCGACTTTATTAGGATGAAACAATGTGACTTGTTAGCTCATCATCAATACATTGTTTCTAACTTAATCACAAGTAACAAAGTAGTTGATGAAATAACAACTAGAAGGGTAAAATGGTAATTTTATAAATCTCATCTAGTTGATGATATTCATGAAGGGTAATCATTCGATAATATTCAGTGGATCCGCTCATCACAAATAAGTAGATTTTTTAGTAGAAAATATATTCATTTGAACCGAGAGATTTTAAGTGTTAACTCTTTAGTGGAGTCAATTGACATTAAACTAGACTTTGAAAAAGTTTGTAAAATTTGAGTCCAAGAGTCCTAGTTAAGTCTTTGTTCATTTGGGTCTATGACGTCACTATCACAAGTCATTAGAGTAGAATTTGTTAAACTAGAAGAAAATTCAAAATAAGTTCAATTGTTGAACTATACATATTTTCCGAATATGATATAAAGGGTATTTTCGTCCTTAAGGATAATTGATGTAAAATTTCAAAAAAATATTTTGAATCTCAAAATAAGAATTTGAATTTTCTCACAAATTAATTTAAATTCACAAGGCTGAAAATTTGTTGTCATGCTTAGTGAATTAAATTTTGCGACATGTTATTTTATGGGCAATAATGCGAGGGTTTTTCCGTAATTTGTTATGAACATATTAAGAAGTAAATATGTGTGTGTAGACATCCATATGGCCGGCCACTTTACATCAAGGGAGGGAGAGATTTATCTTCTTTTATTTGGTGCATTATTGCATATTGGAAATTGTCCAAAAGAAAAGAGGAAATGAATTTCTTTGAGAAGAAAAAAATGTGCTAAGTGAGGAAACAAATTTCTCTGCCTTAAGACACAAGGGTGGCGACCATTTGGCAGAGAAAGAGAGGATAAAATCAAATATTGTGTCATGAATACACAATAGGAAAGAGTAATTACCTTTTCTTGTATTTCCTTCTCCTATAAATATAGCCTCACATAAAGATATATAAACAATATTTTTGGTCTTACTCTCTCTCTTCTAGCCTACCACTTCTCTCCCTCTCTCTCTAAAGTACTTCTTTATTTTGGCACCTAGATCCTCACGTTATTTAGAGAATTAGCTTATGATCCAAGAATTGTTATTGGTTCACATTGTAAAATAGTGCCCACTCACTAAACTTTCAAACACTCGAAGAGTCTATTGGTAGAAACTTTCGTGGTTGCTTGTGAATCCAAAGACAAAAGGCAGCGAGACAAGGAGAAGAATCTTCATCCAAGAAGGGACTCCAAGATCAAGCAACAATAGAAAAGTTAGTATTCAAGTATTTTAAATAATATATATATACATATATATATATATGTTCATGCACTTTGCCTAGATTAGTAAAAATTGTTTTACTTGTAAAGAAATTTTCTATTCCGTCATTAAAGTGTTAATAATCTTAACCCTAGACCTATTCCAACAGATTGCTCACTTGAAGACGATAAAATTAATGATTACTAAATTATACTAAGATAATATTCTTTAGCATCCATATTAAACTAAATCGCATGTTAGGTGTCTAAGTTTGAACGGTGAACTAAAACTTGATCGATGAGTAATATGCGCTTAAAAATCCATATATGGAACACAAAAGTGAAGGTTGATCACTGCGTCCGAGAATTTCTTTGGTAAGTGTACAATCTTGGCAAAATTTGGTTCTAGATGTGTTGTTTAAGCATCATTACGGCACACTATTCAAGGTCTTTATGATGGTCACAATGAGACTTGATCTTAATCCTGAAGTAGTCATGAACTTTTAGACTATATTTTCGGATACGTTGACTCTTCTCATTAACGACTAGTACATAAACTTTTTAAACTTATGTATTGGGAACTTGGTGTTGGTGATTGTTTCACCTTGGCAACCATATTAAGTGCGGAAAAGAATTAATTACGCTGACAATAGCCAATTAATTATTATATGGTAACCAAACAAGATTTAGATTTACTAATTTAATTATTGATGAAAGCGTATTCAGCATGTTACCAGAGATGCCCACAAGAAGATTATTTATTTACATATCGATGTAATATAAATCTCTCATGAGTCTTTATTATAATTTGTTGATTAAACTAATGAAAGTTGAAACATTCATTCATTCATGTATCGTTTGTTTGAAGATTTATGATATCTAATTGTCTTATAGTCCTTAATCACAACTTACAACGCTGAAGAGAAAATGTAGATTTGTGTCGACAAACATTTCATGGTTTAGTTAAAACAAAATATTCTAAAGATCAATGGACTATTGATCCTAGTCTGATTGTTGGAATAATATATGATGTCTAGTTACGAGGTATAGAGAGTTTGAAACTATAGTTCTTCGAGTGTATCTTCCGAAGATACTAAAATTGATCGGTGCACCTATAGAGACAATGTAAGAACAAACCATTTAACCTCTTCTGTCTCAAGGTCACTATGTATGAATTGCACCGTGCTTACCTTAATCCTGAAATGAAACATGTCATTTCATAACTTCAATATATTCATTTAAGAAAGCTACACTCTAGATCCAAGTTTGTGAACTAGATACGCTCTATTGGTGATGTATTGGGTTGTGAAGTTGACATGAGTATACTTTGTGAAGCTCGTAGATATGGAATTCATGTACAAGATTTCTGAAATGTAATGTATATCACGTCATGCTTTATTATCTGGATTTTGAATAAATGTATCGGTCGGTATCCAATTAGAATAAAAGATTCTTTTGGATGAAACGTTGTGACTTGTTAGCTCCTCGTCAGTACATTGTTTCTTCACAAGTAGCAAAAGAGTTGAGGAAATAACAACTATAAGGGTAAAATGGTAATTAATAAATCTCATGTAGTTGATGTTGGCAGAGATGCCCACAAGAAGATTGTTTATTTACATATTGATGTATTATATAAATCTTTATAAAGTCTTTATTGTAATTTGCTGATTCAATTAATAACAGTTGAAACCTTCATTCATTCCCTTTTAGTTTGATTGAATATTTATGATATTCAATGGTCTTATAGTCCTTAATCAAACCTAACAATGTATGAAGAGACAAATGTAGATTTGCGTGAACAAACTCTTCATGGTTTGACTAAAACGATATATTCACAATCTAAAAATCAACGGACTATTAATCCCAGTATGATTGTTGGAAGAATTTATGATGTATGGTTACGAGGCATAGCGAGTTAGGAACGCTATAGTTCTTCCACTGTATCTTTCAAAAATACTGAATTGACCAGTGCACCTTTCGATACAATGGAAGAACAAACCATTTAACATCTTCTATCTCTAAGTCACTATGTATGAGTTGCTTCATGGTTACCTAAATCCTGAAATGAGACATGTCATTTCATAGCATTAATACTCTCATTTGATAAAGTCAAATTCTAGATCCATTACGTGATCTAGACTTGGCCAATTGGTGAGATATTAAGTTATGAAGATGTCATGAACCAACTTTGTGAAGTTCTATAGATATAGAATTCATGTACAAGATTGCTGAGATGCAATATATATCACCTCATGCTTTATTACTTAGATTGTGAATAAATGAACTACGCAATATCCAAAATTAAGTAGCGACTTTATTTTGATGAAACAATGTGACTTGTTAGCTCCTCGTCAATACATTGTTTCTAACTTATTCACAAGTAACAAAGGAGTTGAGGAAATAACAACTAGAATGATAAATGGTAATTTTGTAAATCACATCTAGTTGATGATATTCATTAAGGATAAACATAGATAATATTCAATAGATCCACTCAATATAATTAAGTTGAAGTTGAGTAGAAAATAAATTTATTTGAACCGATAGATTCTCAGTGTCAACTCTTTAGTGGAGTTAGTTGACATTAAGGTAATACTCGGAATAGGTTTGTGAACTTTTGAGTACGAGTATAGAAGTTCAAGCTTTGTTCATTAGGATCCATAAATGTCACTATTACATGTCATTAGAGTAGGATTGTTAAACTAGATGTTAAGTCAAAATAAGTTCAAATGTTGAACAAGACTTTTTCTCGGAAAATGTCTAAAAGGTATATTTGTCCACGTGATCATAAAATGATGTGAATGTCAAAATAAGATTTTGAATATTTTCATACGATGAAAATATAAAGTTTTTTCTAAAGCCGAAAAGTCGTTTGAGGCATTAAGAAATTAATTTCATTATTTGTACAATAATAATTCTACAATGGGTATTTTAAGAATTTTCTTAAAAGAAATAAGGAAACATCTAGATGCTCCTTCCCTAGCTATAGAATTCGGCCAACATGCATCAAAGTGGAGAGTTTTGTTTCCTTTTAATTATAGGATAATTACCCAAAAGAAAAAGAGGAAATAAATTTCCTTGAGAAAGAAATAAATAAGCTAAGTGAGAAAACAACTTTCCCCTTTCCTTGATTAATGTGGCCGGCCATATTAGAAGAGAAAGGAGAAGGGAAAATCAAATATTGTGTCATGAATACATTATTCTTTCATGAATGAATAATTTTCTTTTATAGATTTTCCTTCTCCTATAAATAGAGTCTCACATAGAGATGTGTAAAAGAAGTTTTAGTCTTGCTCTCTCTTGCTTTTGGCCGTCCCTCTATTCTCTCTCTTTCTAGAAAATACTTTTTTTATTTTGGCACCTAAGTCCTCATTAAACTTAGGCTTAATTAGCTCTCTAGCTCATAAAGTTGTTGTTGAGCTATTGTGTTTAATTGTGCCCACACACAAATCCTTCTAAACCTCAATTGACTCTTGTAATAGAAACTTTATGTTTCTCGAGTTCATGTTTAGGCTTGAAGGGATCGAGCTAGAAGAGAAGATCAACCTTTCTCACTGTCCATCCAAATCAAGGTGCAAGAAAAGTTAGTATTCAAGCACTCTAAACAATGTTTTAATTTATAATATGTATATGCACTTTGTTTAGGTTAGTAAAAATTGTTTTACTAGTAAAAGAAATTTTTATATTCCGCCATTAATGTGTTAATGATAAATTTTTCTTAATCCTAGACCTATTATAACAGTTGATAATATTCATTAAGGGTAATCTTATATAATATTCAACGGATCCACTCAATATAATTAAGTTGAATTTGAGTAGAAAATAAATTCATTTGAAATAGTGTCAATTCTTTAGTGGAGTTAGTTGACATTAAGCTAATACTCCGAAATTTTTTGTAAACTTTTGAGTTCAAGTATAGTAGCTCAAGCTTTGTTCATTTTGATCCATAAGGTCACTATTACAAGTCATTATAGTAGGATTGTTAAACTAAAAACTAAGTCAAAATAATTTCAAGTGTTGAACTACATGTTTTCTAGGAAAATGTATAAAGGGTATTTTTTTCCACATGGACATAAAATGATGTGAATGTCAAAATAAGATTTTGAATATTTTCATATGATGGAAATATTAATTAGTTTCTAAAGCTGAGAAGTCGTTTGAGGCATTATGAAATTAATTTTATTATTTGTGCTATATTAATTATACAATGGATTATTTAAGAATTGTCTTAAAAGAAATAAGGAAGTATCTAGAAGCTCCACCTACGTAGAATTTCGGCCAACATCAATTGAGAGAACGAAATTATTTCTAGAATTTCCTTTGCCTTGAATTATAAAGATAATTGGCAAGAAGGAAAAGAGAAAATAAATTTCTTTGAGAAGGAAGCAAAATGTGCTAAGTGAGGAAACAAATTTCCCTCACTAATACACATAGTTTGGCCGGCCATACATTAGGGAAAGAGGAGAGGAAATCAAATTTTGTCATAAATGCACAATAGGAAAAGATAATTACCCTTTCTTGTATTTCCTTCTCCTATAAATAGAGGTTCACATTGAGATGTGAAAATAAGTTTTTGCTCTTGTTTTCTCTATTGTTGGCCGACCCTTCCTCTCTCTCTCTAGAATATCTCTTTTATTTTGGCACCTAAGTCCTCATTAGACTTAGGATTAAATTAGCTCTTTAGCTCATAGACTTGTTCTTGAGCTATTGTATTTAATTGTGCTCACACACAAATCCTTCAAACCCTCTATAGACTCATGTAATAGAAACCTTAGGTTTCTCGAGTTCACGACTAGGTGTGAAGGAAACGAGGAAGACGAAACGATCTACCTTTCCCAAGGGTCCTCAAAGATCAAGCTACAAGAAAGGTTAGTAGCAAGTAATTAAATAATGTTTTTAAATAATAAGATGTTCATGCACTTTGCCTAGGTTAATACAATTATTTTACTAGTAAAGAAATTTTTATATTATGCCATTAAGTTGTTAATGATAATTTTTTCTTATCCCTAGACCTATTCCAACACAACAAACAACGAGCTAAGGCTTAAGATTATTACATTAATTTTGGTTCAGGTACATGTTCAGCTACAGAATGCTCCAAAACAAATGCGTGCTCCGTCTTCAAGATTTCATGTCTTTGTTTGTCGTCTTGATTGCGTACTCGAGGATATCACCGTAATATTCGGAAATGTAATCTCCAAGACGAATAAGACAGATGAGTGGACATAGTCGTGATCTCACTAGATCTTGAAACCAGGGTGTTTCGGGATCTCACTCTTATTTTCTAAGACTGGAATTCACAATTCCAAGAGAGAGAGAGAGAGAGAGAGAGAGAGAGAGAGAGAGAGAGATAATAGTAAGCCATAAGGGGAAAGGGGGAGGCCGAGTATCTCAATTAAATTAGCTTAAATTTTCTCTTCTCACGCATCCCTATTTATAGCAGAAGATAACCTCTGGGAGATTTATCTCATTTTGAGAGATATTCTCTTTTAGTGAATTAAATCTAGCCATTAGATCTAAACCTGTGAATCTACTTTTCCTCTAATCCATCAGATCATAATTTATGGAAGAGATATTCTCTCATTTGATTTAACAACCAAAGAGAGAATGTTGGTTATAACCAACTTAGAATTTTTGGCCAAAACACACGGCCAAATGGGGGATTTTCGGCAACCCTAGGCCAAAACCCGAACCAAAAATTCCAAAGCTCATTCGCTTAAAATCCACCTAATTATTTATTTACTTGATCCAACAATAAATAAATAAATTTACTATAAATATTTATTTAATTATGCGAATACCCATTTTCTAGAATTAATAATGTCAATCCCCATTACAACAAGTGAGATGAATGATGATAAACATTATTATATAAAAGTTCTTATCAGTTTGCATCAAAGCTGAGTCGGAGACTATGAACCTAGTAGTAGAAGCTTAACGAACCCCGTGAAAAGGAAAATATAGTCATATATCTTTTTCATCGATTCGTCTAGTCTTGATCACTACTTCACTGTGTAATCCAAGACTGAAACCTTCTTTGATACTAGAATTATATTTACTCATCGTGGTGAGTGTCCACTGATATAATCACTTCGTGATCAATATCCTCCAGGTTCAACCTATGTCAAGAGAAGTCAATTTTTCTGTTATGTTTCACTTGATACATATCATGCCAAAGCATTCTTGCTTCCCTATCGAACGATTCTTTCGAATAATACTTACTTCGAAAGTGCGCACAATCTATCGGTTCTGGAATCAACGCTTAGGTGAGTGAATATTAACCTTCTTTCAGGAAGGCTGGATTCTATATCTGTATATCATTTCTTACTTGAATCATGCTATGAGAAAACTCCCAAGACATAAGTTGTGATTAACATGATTAGTCTTTTAGCGAATGAGCCAAAGAGCTCAATAACATAATCTATTATCCATGATCATTTCAGGATTTAGATAAAGGCTCACTTTGACCATCATAGTAGCCTCGGTTAGTGCGTCGCAACGGTCCTTGAACGACACATCTCCACCAAGACATGTTCGAGTCATACACTTACCACAAGTGTAGAATGCTCCCACATATTGATCAGTCTTCACTCGTGTGTTCCACATATATGAATTTAGATATAGTTTTCCAGACATATATCAGTCATAACCTTATTTTAGCTCACCGCCCGAACTCAGGTGCCCAGAACGTGATTCAGTTTAATACGGAGGCTATGCAAGATAGTTGTTATTGATTCTAATTATTTAGAACCCAACCCACTAATCATATATTTCTAATAAAGTAAATTTTTATTATATTTAGTAATCATTTGATATTTTTATTATCTCTCGTGGGATATAATTACTAACACGTGGAATGTGATTGTAGAAGAAAGTGGTTGACAGATTCGGAATCTGGAGTTTCTGAAAGAAGGTTAATGTTCACTCACTACGGGTTTATTCGAGAATCGATTGATTGTGCTCCAAAGTTGGCTTATATTCGGTTGAATATTTTGCTAGGGAAGCAATGATGCTAAGGTACATTTGTAAAGAGAAAGGTATAAGAAAATAATTGACCATTCTTGATACGAGATAAACTTGGAAGATCTTAATCCTTAAGTAAATATAAATCTAGTGTAAAGGAGAGGTCAACCTTGTATTACATGTCGGAGTACTGACCAAGGTTAAACAAATCATTTGATAAAGAGAAAGAATTGTTTCATCTCTTTCTTTGAATTTGTGTAGGTTCTATGACTAGGTCCATAGTCCCATACATACATCTAATAAAAGCGAGTAAGAACTCTCTTACAATAATGTGTAGCGTTATTATTACCTTAGAAACTATAATGGTTATTGACAACATTAATTTTGAAATACATATATTTGCATAATAAATAATATTTGTAGTATACTTTTGTTGGTGATTTATGCACCTTAGCAACTATATTAAATGCGTAATATCATTAATTGCACTCACAATAACCAATTAACAATAATGATGGCTAAACAAGATCTAGATTTATTAATTTAATTCATTAATGAAAGCAATTCAGAAACCAATATAAGACAAGAAGTTTATAGAAAAGTTACGGATTTGGGATCAACTACAGAATACTACAATCCAATGCTCGTTCTGTCTTCAAGCTTTCACAACTCTTTCGTCTGATTTAGTACTCGAGGATGACACCGTAATGTTCTAAAACGTAATCTCTTGACGAATAAGAAATATGAGTGGGCACAATCAAATCTCACTAGATCTTGAAACCAGATTGTTTCGGGATCTTGCTCCTATTATTTAGGAATGGAATTAGCCATTCCGGAGAAAAGGGGAGTAAATAATCAACCGAGGGAGAGATGAGAGAGAGAGAGAGAGAGAGAGAGAGAGAGAGAGAGAGAGAGAGAGAGAGAGATAGAGAGTTGGCCAAAAATTCAATGAGAGAATTGAGTGTATTTTCCTCTTCCCTTGTATCGCTATTTATAATAGCCTTGGGTAGGGAATAACGTCATAACCATTTAGTTAATTATGCGAATACCGATTTTAATTATTCCCAAGCCCAAAAAATCCAATTAATTATTTATTTACTTGATCCAACGATAAATAAACAATTATGTCATAAACATTTAGTTAATTATGCGAATACCAGTTTTCCAGATTTAATGTTGTCAGTCACCATTATAGCAAGTGAAATTTAAATAGTGAACATCATTATTATTTAAAAGTTCTTATCCGCCTTTATCAGAGCCGAATCGAACGACCCCGACGAAAAAAGATGATGCAGTCCTATCTCTTTTTCATCGATTCGTCTAGTCTTTATCAGTACTCGACCGTGTAATCAAAGACAAAACCTTTCTTTAATACTAGAATTATATGTACTCATCGTGACGAGTGTCCACTGATATAGTCAGTTCGTAATCAAGATCCTCCAGGTTCTACCCGTGCCAGGAGAAGTAAATTTATTCTGTTATACTTCTCTTGATACATATCAGCCCTAAACATTGTTGTTTTCTTAGCGAAAGATTCTTTCGAACATTAACTTACTTTGAAAATGCGTGGAATCAATCGATTTTGGAATCAACCCTTAAGCGAGTGAACATTGACCTCCTTTCAGGGAGGCTGGATTCCGTATATGTAAATCACTTCTCACTCGAATCATGCTCTGAGAAGACTCCCAAGAGATAAGATGTGATTAACATGAATAGCCTTTTAGCGAATGGTTAAAGAGTTCAGAAACATGATCTAGTGTCCATGACCACTTCAGGATTTAGATCAAGTCTCATTGTGACCATTATAGTGGTCTCGGTTAGTGCATCGTAACGTTCCTTAAATGACACATCTACTCCAAAGCCTGTCTGATCGTACACTTACCACAAGTCTAGAATGCTCCCACCTAGTGATCAGCGTTCACTCATATGTTCGACATATATGACTTTCGATATAGTTTCCCAGACGTATATCAGTCATTGACCTCGTTTTAGCACACCGCTCGAACTCAGGTGCCCAACACGTGACTCAGTTTGATACGGAGGCTATGGGATGATGAATGTTCTATAAATCAAAATACATAAGAAATAACCATTTCAATACGAATAAATTAATAATGTCAAACTTTAATTTATTAATAATATCAACGAGAATTTACATAAATATCTTCTCAAACGGACAAGAATTCCTAACAACTTTATTATTTATTGGTGAATATCTAAATCATCAATCTATTAATTATTTCATTTATTAATTGGAACAAGTTAATAAGTAATTAAATTTGATTTAAAGGTTATTGGGCTTAATAGGCCCAAAGCTTAAATGAGCTTAGAGCCATGAGATATTTTTCCCATATGACATGGGATATCGCCGGTTACATTGGGCAAGGTGAAGACAAACTTTTCTCATTATATTTTTCTAAATAGGTGAAGAGTTAATAAAATATTTTCTTTACCTAAAACTTCTCCCCATTTGAAAGAGAGATATAAGAAAATTTTATGGAGAAAAATCCTCCTATATTCTCTAAAACTAATTATAAATATTATCTTAGATATTGATCTGACGGATGAAAGAAAATTAGATTGATAAGATGATATATAACAGCTGAGCTAAATCCACAGTTAAAGGGAAATTAATCCAATCTATCTAATTTTAAAAAAAATATCTCTCTTGAAATTACTATAAAGAGAAGCATTTTAATAAGGGTCTTTTAGGTATATACCCATATTTATGTTTACCAATTTCAATATACACAACGTTACGTTAATTTTGTGTAAATACCAAGTGTAAGTTCTTTACCAAAAAATTTGGACTATTTTGGCCCTTTTATTTGAATAAATTAAATAAATTATCTACACAAAATAGTCATAATATTTTCGTAAATAACTTACAATGGGTATTTACATAAAATTAACGTAACGTTGGATATATTGAAATTGGTAAACATAAACATGGGTATAGAGCTAATCTTTTGTTTTAATAATTTCCAAACATAAAAAAAAAAATTCAGCCCTCTCTCTCTCTCTCTTATATTGTGGCTGAACATTTTATGTTTCTTTCTGTTTCTAGTAATAAGAGATAAAAGATCTAAATTGTTTATGATCTATAAGATAAAAGAGTGTTGCCCACACATATTTTATTTTCGGTTTGGAGATTAAGTTTTAGAAGACCGTGGTGTCATCACGTCAACGAGTACTTGGAAGAGATTTGATAGTGGCAGAAAGAAGCCGGTGGAGATGTCTATATAAGATTGAAGAGGAATTGTGAAAACTTTACATTTCGGTTGATGAGCCCAACTTATAAGTCTCATAATTTTGTCCCTTTTTATTGGATTTTTGATATTTTTTCTCCATCTATAATTAATTAAGTAATATAGTCTTATTTATAAACATATTAAATTAGCTTATAAGAAGTAATTATATATTTCTTCATTTACTGGTTGTATTATAAGGTGCCTCCTTAAATCACCAACAATTTGGTCCTTGGATTGCAAATTACTGTTTTAAGCAAACTATGAAGAGTTTGTTCATGCAAATTTTTATTTGACTCTTCATTCGTTATTAGGTTTGTTAAAGTACTAAAGACTAAAGTTTATTATAAAATTCAAATAAACAAAATAAAATAAATGCAAGTTTCAACTCTTTGTTAATTTATTCAACAGTTACAAACAAAAGTCTTTGAAAATTATTACATCAAATACATAATAACAACTATTATTATTCTTATGGATATCAATGACAACACTAGTACGTCATCACGGGGGCGGCTAATAGGTCTTCATGGGATCGATTAGTCTCTTGATGAAGTGGATTGCTATGGAATAGCACGTCGCCAACGTGGTGGTTAATAGGTTATCATGTGAGCGACTAGCTGCTTGACGAGAAGGGTCACTATGTAGACTGATACATCACCACATGGGACTTTGAACTAGTCTCTTGACAAAGCGGGTCGCTGTGAACTAAAACGTCAGTGTGAGAGTGAGTAGTAGGTTGTAATGTGAGCAACTAATCATTTACGAGGCCGGTCATTATGGCCTCGTAGTTGTCATGGAGTTGATTAGTAAGTTGTCATGACAAGATTCTTGGACTCCCCTCTTTATCTTGTGCGAGCCGATTAATTTTTTTTGTTTGAATTGGACTATAAAAAAAAATGGTATAAATCCTCTATCCAACAATTTATTTATAATTAATGTTTTCTTGCCTAATGACATTTTCTTTTTGTCTTCCTAGGGTACCGGTACAGCCTATTTGGGTATTGTTAATGCTCTTTTTTTTTAACTTCTTAGAGTACTGTCTATTTGGGTAATTATTAATGTTTTTCTTAAAAAATACTTTATGAGGATAACAATGTAGTGTAGGTGCGCTGTTAAATGAAAATCAGTACTGGTGTTGGTGATATTAGGGCCTGTGGGATCCACATGATTATTCCGGAAACGAGAAATAAAGAAATAGAAGGGAAGGAAGACCCTTGAAACAAAATTAATTATAAAGGAAGGAGGTGAGGGAAGCACGCAATGAAGGGTGGGCCACACGTTGCTCTCCCTAGTTCTTTTTATATTTACGAGACGTTGCTTTCCAACATCTTTATAGATAATATTATAATTAATATTTAAAAAAATCTTAGTTAAGCAGCAAAATTAAAGATTAGCTTCGGTTAACCCATATTTGTGTGTTGTTGGTCCCACCGAAGCTACCATGGATGAGTATGTTCTGAGCCAATCAGAATCGAGGAAATTAACAGACAGGGACCCACAAAACAGAAACAGAAAACACAGGTTGTTCTCTCTTTGGCCCTAAAAATTAGTTTGCACACTAAATTTAATTCAATTCTAACAAAATTTAGTTTTTCTTTTTTTTTTCCTTTCCAAAAAAAGATGGCCGTAGAGAGGATACTCCACTAATCGTCACCGACCTCTCTTTTCTGTAAATTTATCTATCTTGATCTTTGCCGCCGTCGCCGACCACGGTATGTCGGCTCCGAACCACCTGCTTTCCTTTGTTCATACCGATTGTTCCTGTTTATTTTTCTTTCTATATGGAATGAAATGAAATGATTCGTGTAACTGGTCTGGTCTGACATGAATTTGTGCCCGAGACCGAATTTTTCTGATGTCTGAAAGGAAGAACAAGACAAAAAGAGACATTATTGCTGAGTTTATTTTCCGATCTTTCGTTATAAATATTTTGCTGCCTTGTTTTCGTGTCGATTCTCGATCTCCATTAAAAAATGATACACTGTAGTTTTATTTTGCCTTGGATTGGGTTTGTTTCTAGCAATTGGTGGGGGTGGTGAGATGATCAATATTTTCTCATCTACCTCAAGAGCTAGATTTTTATTTTTTTAAATAATGTTATTAAACTTCCTCAATACACCCTCTAATCTGACTTTATCTGGTAAAGTGTCAATCTTTTGAGCTGTCCCACCTTTAATTATTTGAGATTGCTTGATCAACATGGCATTCTCTTCTACTTTTGATGTGGAATCTGCTCTAAAATTTGGCTTGCAAAAATGTTACAGGTTGGCTCTGGTCAGGGATCTATGAACTCAATTATAAGTATAAGATCATTATGAGGGACCCTCATGTCAACGTGAACGTCCATTCTCATTCGTCTCGCAAAACACATATGTTTATCTTAGCGTAGAACCTTCCTTTTCTTTTCTATTTTTCTTTTCTATTTTGGGTTTTTAAGAGAAAGAAGGAAGCAGGAAGGAAGAAAAAAAGAAGCTAGAGAGAAACCTGGCGATATTGTATAGCATTGTGGCTTTCAGTGCCAAATGGGGAAGAAGAGACATAATGAATTCGGTCTCGAGTTACTCTGTTGTTTAGCTTTGATTCTTTGTTCTGGAGCTCGAGTTTGTTTGTCTCTCAACGATGAAGGTAACTTCTCTTTCATAATCTGTCTGCGTTTGTTTATTAGCCTATCAAATGTGTTTGTTTTGATGATGAGCGGACAAAACAGGACAAGTTTTGATTGCTTTTCGAGCAAGGATAACTTCCAATAATTATGGTACTTTGGAGGATTGGAATGCTAATGATGAAGATCCTTGTTTATGGTCTTGTGTGGGCTGCGTTGACGGGAAAGTACAAGTGCTGTGAGTATCGAGTTTCTTTCAGCTACTTTTATTGTTTCAGAGATTCTGGGGAAGGAGAGTAATAGTCCTATTTGATGTGTAATTAAAGGAATATGAGTGGTCTTGCTTTGGAAGGAACATTGGCGCCTGAGCTTGGAAGACTTACTCATCTAAAAACTCTGTAAGTTGTCCAATACTTTTTGAGTTGGTCCGGTGCACCTTTTTTGTTCAATAACATACCAAAGTGGATGATTGACTCGTTCCGAACAGAAATAATTGTTGAGATTTAATTTATTAAGACCTCCTAAGGTTTCTAAACATCATCTTAAGCAAAGATAGTAGAACACCGATGTATTTGCAACTATTTATTTTTGAGCCATCGTTGTTGATTGGATGAGAAAACGGTCGATAAGTTATTTAAGATGAACTATCTTTGAAGCTATGTATATACATTTTTGTTTCTCTTTGCTGAAGTAACCATGTCAAATTCAACAATGTGTTTTGGTTAAAAGGGTGCTACGCAATAACAACTTTTTTGGAGACATTCCTAAAGAGATTGCGGAGCTTGTGAAGCTGGAGCTTTTGGATTTAAGAGAGAACAAGTTTGGTGGGACGGTTCCGGCTGAAATAGAAAGAATGCAGTCTGTGAAACACTTGTGAGTCAGCTATTGGATCTTCGCCCGCATTTATTATTTTTATATTAACTATCACCTTTAAGTCTACCGTGAACGAGTATATTCTGCTTTACCATTCTCAGGCTACTCCTGGAATCAAAGGCAGATAATCAAATAAGTGGTGCAGACCTGTAAGAATCTTCTCGGAAACTCGTATATATGAGCACAAAAAGAAAGATCTTAGTAGTTTTTCTGGTCAATCTGAGATCCTAATCAAGCAGTTCAAACACCCTCAGGAGGGCTTCAGATAATAGTGAGAAGGTTGTGAGCTTTGCACGCCGGAGGCTACTAGAAGCCAGTAATTTGCGGGCTGCTCCGGCGAAAAAGGAGTCGAGCTCGGCACAAGTGAAGGCTCCACCGATAACGCGAAGCAGCGGATCTTTCAGAGCGGTGCCGCAGAAAAAGAAGAAAGCGGCACCGGCTGCTAGATCGACGGTTCACCATCACCCCAACGGCCTCCTCACCCAACACCCCACTCAGTTCCCCGAGAAGCGGAAGCCCCAATCCTCTCCCCCCGGAAATGTGTGGAAGTATATCTTGATCGCTGGAGGCGTGACCGCGCTGGTCATGGCTGCCGCAGCAATCTTCTGCATGTGCAGGGTCAAAGCTGTGGCGACCATCGGTCCCTGGAAAACCGGGCTCAGCGGGCAGTTACAGAAGGCCTTTATAACAGGTAAGCAGTTTCGATCTCTGACTCCTGAAAACAGATTAACCTGTATCTACATGGTTTCCAGGCCTTTATAATAGGTAAGCAGTTTCCTGAAAAGAGATTAACCTGTATCTAAATGGTCTCCAGGCGTTCCAAAGCTGAATCGTGCGGAGCTGGAAACAGCCTGTGAGGATTTCAGCAACATCATTGTCACAACGAGCGATTGCACCGTCTACAAGGGAACGCTCTCCAGCGGAGTTGAGATTGCCGTTGCATCGACCTTGGTATCTTCTTTTAAAGACTGGACAAAAGCCGCTGAGATGAATTACCGCAAAAAGGTAGATGCCTCGCCATCTAATTCAACCATGTTTCTTCCCTCCAGCTCTAACATGTGCTCGTTTTTTGTCCATTAGATCGATACACTCTCGCGGGTGAACCACAAGAACTTTGTGAATCTTATCGGGTACTGCGAGGAAGACGAGCCATTTGCGAGGATGGCAGTGTTTGAGTACGCTCCAAATGGCACGCTGTTTGAGCATCTTCACGGTAAGATCTGGATATTTAGCAAGGATGCAAAGAAAAGAAAGTGTTTGGAGGTTTATATGGTTGTGGTTTAAAATATGTGGAAACAGTGAAAGAACTTGAGCATCTGGACTGGAGCTCAAGGATGAGGATCGTAATGGGGACGTCGTACTGTCTTCAGTATATGCACCACGATCTCAACCCGCCGGTCGCCCATCCCAATCTCACCTCAAACTCCATCTACTTAACGGACGATTATGCAGCCAAGGTACGATGACCTAATTCTTCAAGCTTAACTTTACCTTTTTTATTTATTTACACTCAGCCTTTCAGATTGCAGAGACTTGCTTCTTATCGAAAGGCAGATCAAAGAGCTCGAGTGAGGACGATAGAGAGGGGTCGACGTTGCCCCCGTCTGCGGATCCGGAGACAAACATCTACAGTTTCGGGGTGTTGTTGCTGGAGATCATTTCGGGAAAACTGCCCTACTCCGAAGAGCAAGGGTCGCTTGTGAACTGGGTAACTGACAACGTAACTGCCACGCGTGATCTTAAGTGGAAACTAACACGATGAAATTTGCAGGCGGTGGAGTACCTGAACGACAAGAGAAGCACGGGGTTCATGATCGATCCGAGCCTGGCGTCGTTCAAGAACAACGAGCTGGACATAATATGCGAGGTCATCCAAGACTGCATTCAGCCCGATCCCAGACACAGACCCACGATGAGGGAAATAAGTAGCAAGTTGAGGGAAGTGCTCGCAATATCGCCAGAGCAAGCCACGCCAAGGCTTTCTCCTCTTTGGTGGGCTGAGCTCGAGATTTTATCAGTTGAGGCCACCTAGCTTAGTCTCCTTCTCTCTCTCTATATATAAATATATACATATATATATATATGTCCGCTTTTGTGCACAGAAAAAAAGCCCCACTTTGTATTCAAATCTCCCTATATTTTTTCTATTCTTTTTCATATTCTTTCTATTTGGAACTAATGATGCGAACGTGTGGTATAAAGTGTTTCGGTGGTAATTTGATTTGGATAATGCCTATATTTCGGTGTTATGGGGAAGTAGCATCTTGTATTTTGGATGTAAACACATACTTTTCGGAAAAATACTTTAAATCTTGTTTTTAAGTAGAGGAGATTGTATTATTTCCTTGTGCAACAATGTTTCGTGGCGAGTAGATAAGGCTGTTTCAAATCGCCTACTCGTGTCAGTTTTGAAATGAAAGCTGTTGGAAATATCACTATATTTGGAACCTGTTAGTTTCTTCAATCTACATTTTATATGCAACTTTTGTTTTCGGCCCTTCGCTACTACAAAAGGAGAGGCACATCACGAGGTTTCTTTTGTTTGTTTAATGCGACGTTTAGGATTTATTTTTTTAAAAGACAAAACACCAGCCACTAAGACCTTCCAATTCCGAGAGGGACTGGAAAAACCTCAGGGACCTCTCCAAATAAACCTTCAGAATCAGTCAAAATAGCTCTCCGCACAGCGAAGACTCCCCGATACGACGAAATCATGAGCTTGCAAGCTCCATTTACCCAGTTCATGAGCAACACGATTTTCTTCCCTACCGGTCCACGTGACCTCAATAAACTCTAAACAATTCAGGATATTATTCACTTGCTCGAATAGGACAGTCATCCTCTAGTCTGGGCTTTCCACTCTCTGCTGCAGACATAAGTTCAGCGTCTGGTTGTTTTCTTCAATTATTGCCTTCAGGTACTTGTAAAAATAGCAGAGTATTGCCGCCATTTCGTAACCTCTCAGTTCTGCCTCCATCGCTGAATCAGCTTTAAAGTTGCTCATCCACAACCACTTAACAACGCCCTCTGAGTCTTTGACCACCAGCCCTATCGCCGCGCCGCCGTCTTTGAAGCTCGCGTCGGTATTTATTTTTACTATTCCCTCGTCCGGTGGTTTCACAGACTAAAAGATCGCTGTATTCACCCGTGGAACAGCTGAGATAGTCCCAACAACACTGCCTTTAATTTCTCTAAACTTCTGCTTTACTCCCCCCAACAGATCGTCAACGATGGTCTTTGCCCCTTTAAATATTCTCGCGTTCCTATGGAGCCATACTGTATCAATAATGGCTATTGAAACCTTCACAAACCTATCATCTTCATGGACGTCGTTGACTTCGTCATTATGCCGAGGATCGCACTCAAAATGTCTAGGCCCGATCTCCACTCGTCGACATTCCATTTAATACCCCAACCTTGCCACAAACCAAATCCTAGCTTCCACCTCACGCTCGAAGAACAAATGCTTCACCGTCTCTGGCTTGTTATTGCAGACACGACACATCGAGTTATAGCCTTGGTTGCATATCCCAATCTTCGTTACAGTCGGAAAATACTGTCTTCCAATCCTCCAAAGCGTGAGTCGATGACATAGATTGAACTTGAACTTCCAGATCCTCTTCCATGCCTCGTCAGTTGGATCGAATGGAGCTCGCCTGATCACCGAGTATGCCGACTTAACACTGAACCTACCCGTCTCTATGGAAATTCATTTCCTCTGATCCGAATAGTTACCAAGGATGATTGGAGTTTTAATTTTTTCTAACCTTCCTGACCCGTATTCTTTAAGGATTTTACCTCTGTCCCAAGCTCTCCTACCTTGAACGAACAAATTGCTCACCGTCGCCCATTCCTGAAGCGTCGCAGAGCTTGGTCGCACCACCACACCACCACACCATACTTCAACCAAACGTCCTTGTAGATTAGGGTTTCCAGGCCATCCCCAAATAAGCATGAACAAATTCTTTTTTATAAGTTCTCGTTGGCTATCGATCTCCTTCCAGACTCCCTGAGCCCCGCAAGCCTGAGAATTATGCAAGAAATGTGAATCCCAGCAATATTTAGCTTTGAGAATCTTTACCCAGTACTGTTCATTATTCGCAGCCATATTCCAAGAGAGTTTACCAGAAAATCTTTATTAAAATCGTCAAGGCTGCAGAAACCCAAGCCACCCTCCGATTTGGGTTTGCACAACGACTCCCAGTTCACTAGCGCTAAGTATCTCCTTCCCGACGCTTGCCTCTACCACCAGAATTCTCTAGCTCTTCTCTCGATCGCAGCCCATAAATATTTCAGAAACTTGAAAGTCGCCATTGCGTACGAAGGCATACCTTGAATACCAGATTGGATCAGCGAAGTACGACCCGCCCTCGAGATTGATTTCGCCATCCAACCCTCCAGCTTGTTGAAGATTCTTTTCTTCATCCTCTCGAAACTTTTTTCTCTGTGTCGCCCAACAAACAACGGATTACCCAAATAAATGATATCATCATTACACTCAGGGCATCCCAAAAATACCTTAATCCGCTCCTTCACCTCTTCTCGGGAATTTTTAGAGAAAAACACAGCCATTTTGGGTGTTAATTTTTTCCCGACCATTTCTCATATGTATGGATTGTTTCTTACATCTTCTCTGTTGGAATTTAGTTAACAATTAACCTAATTAATTATGAAACATATCTATATATGGCGGAAATTCATAATTCAATTTAACATACCAAAAACGTTTTCTAACATATTCATAACCATGTCATTAAATCTAAACTAGCATGTCAACAAATTTATCTACATATCAATAAATTCATTTAAGCACGCAAACGAACAATCTAAATAAATATAATCATTGTACAATACTATATCATTCAGATCCGATTCGTTTAAGAGACACTTACATAGGGTTTGGATCTGCGAGAGCAAGTCTCGGTGTACGTCCAAGTGATCGGCCGATCCTCTACACCACGCGCGTCAAGGAGATCCTCACTCCAAAAGTAGCCGGCCCTGGAGAGAGAAAAATCACTCAAACAACCACAAGTTGAGTCAATGATAATACTCAAGGGATTTTTAGAAGACAAAGAGGGTGGGCTCTTTCGTAGGAATAAGAGAAGAAGGAATAAAAGGAAAATCTATCTACGGTTCGTTCTCTCAATTCTTTTGGGATTTTGGCCAAGTATTTTTCTCCTTGGGAGAGAGCAAATAGTCGGCCAAGATGGGAGGAGAGAGAGAGAGTGTGGCCGTGTGAAAGCTAGGTCAAAAGAGAGAGAGAAGAGCTCCTTTTATTTCACGGAGAATGAGCTTAATTAGGTCAAAAATAATTAATGACTCATTAATCAAATTTAAGCCCGAAAAATCATTTAAGCAATTTTCCAACTCACTTATTTGCATTAAGTGGCCGGCCATCTTATGTATTTATCTCCCAAATATTTTCGATTTATTTCTAAAATAATATTTAATTAATTAGAACATCTCATTTATTTAATGACAGGTCATTAATTATTTTCATACTAAACAATGTAGTACGAAACGAGAAAATATTTATTTTCATCTTTTATTTATTTGAATAATCAAATTATATTATTATCAATATAATAACACAATATGATTCGTTAAATAAATGTAATAATAAATAACGAATTATTTATTTAATTACTTAGAAAATAATTTTCTTAGTGTATATCACAATTTACGTTTAATGAGAAAATCGATCTTTTCTTGTTCACTAATATCTCATCCAAGAGTCTATCATTGAGACCTTATGGACCCACATGAACGAAGCTTTAGAATAAAGATCGGACGCAAAAGTTCACAAACTTTTTCCGACTTTTAATTCTTAATATTAGTCGATTCCACTAAAGGACCAATATTGAACATCTCTAAGTTCATATGGGTTTATATTTCCGTTTGATGTGATAAAACTATTCTTCACATGGTACACGGTGTATTTTACGATATTACCCTTTGTGTGTATCACTAACTCAGAGGAATCTAAAATTACCGTTTTACCCCTGAGTTATTATTTCACCAAGTCCTCTGTTATTTGTGAACGAGAAAAACATAAAGTGAAATGTCTCAACATGTCACATGTTTTATTTCAAAAAATTCTCTATTACATGAATACCATGCCTGGTTTATTCACTCACACTCTCATAACAGAGCATGGTGTGATACTAATGCCTTAGCATTGTTTTAACACAAATTCCATATCTGTGAATCACATGTTTCAACGAAAAAGTATTATAACACCAACCTGTTGGAATTTATTTAACGATTAAACAATATTAATTACAATACACATCCTATGTGGCGGAAAATTATAATTAGATTTAATATATTAAAACTAATTTTAATATATTTAACGACCTAAGGCATTAAAATTTGTCAAACAATTATAAAAAATTTATAATTCACATGCTCAATCAAATAAATTAAACTAATAACTTATATAACAATTATATAATTTATATTTAATTATTTAATTGAGAAAATACTTACAAAGTTGTAAACAACCTCGATATTGCCACGTCCGGTTCAAAACGGAGAAAAATCCTCACCGGATTGCCTGGGAACATCTTCGCCGGACTGGGACCCACATGAACCCACATGAACGAAGCTTTAGAGTAAAGATCGGACACAAAAGTTCACAAACTTTTTCCGTCTTTTAACTCTTAATATTGGTCGATTCCACTAAAGGACCAATATTGACAATCTCTCTGTTCATGTGCGTATCTTTTATGTTTGATGTGATGAAACACTTTCTCACACGATCCACGGAGTATATTACGATATTACCCTTCATGTGTATCAGTAACTGAGGGGAATGTAAGATTACTGTTTTACCCCTCGAGTTATTATTTCACTAACTCCTTTGTTATTCGTGAATGAGAAAAACATAAAGTGAGATGTCTTTACATGTCACATGTTTTAATCAAAAAATGAACTCATTCAATGAATACCTGGCCAGGTTTATTCATTCACACTCTCATAACAAAGCATAGTGTGATACTAATGCATTTGCATTGTTATTACATGAATTCCATATCAGTGAATCATGTCACCCAACATTACATCCTTGTGACACCAACAGTCGGGTCAGATGCAACTAAAACTTAGTCATTGCCCATTGATGAATCAAATGTCACAAAGTGCAATGTCAATTACATATTCACTTCAGGATTAAGGTAAGTATCATAATACTCCTTTAGTTGTGAACTTGAAACCTCGAGTGTGTAAACAGTTTTGTCTCGAGCTTCTAAGTGTCACTGGTCTTGTTCAGTATCTTCTATAAGATACCAAGTATGAATCATAGAGTCACAATAAAGTGTAATAGGCTCGCTTGCACTTGGAACAACTTCCAAGTACATAAGGAATTTCCTTAGCCACACAACCTCCTTTGCAGCTTCACAAGCTGCCACATACTCAGCTTCCATGGTCGAGTCAGCAACACAAGATTGTTTGATACTCCTCCAAACCACGGATCCACCATTCAGGGTGAACACAGACCCTGATGTGGACTTCCTGGAATCCTTGTCCGCCTGAAAATCGGAGTCGGTATATCCCGTCATATTCAGGTCACCACCTGAATACGCAAGCATGTAATTTCTCGTTCTTCGAAGATACTTGAGACCATGCTTGACAGAAACCCAGTGCTCGGGTCCAGGGTTAGACTGGAATCTGCTCACTACGTCTACTACGTAGCATATGTCTGGTCTCGTGCAAAGCATAGCATACATGAGACTTCCTACGGCTAAAGCGTAAGGAATGTGTCTCATGTCCTCAACTTCTTGAGGTGTCTTGGGAGACTGCTCGTTTGAGAGATGCACTCCATGTCTGAAAGGTAGCTGTCCTTTCTTGGAGTCTTGCATACTGAAGCGATCCATGATCTTATCAATATAAGATGCTTGAGAGAGCGCCAGCTTACGATTCTTTCGATCTCTAAAGATCTGAATACCTAGAATGTAAGCTGCCTCTCCAAGATCCTTCATCTCAAATTGCTTTGACAGCCAGACCTTAACCTCTGACAACTTTCCTACATCATTCCCAATGAGTAGTATGTCGTATACATAAAGGACTAAGAAAACCACTTTGCCGTCGTTTATCATTTTATAAACGCATGGCTCATCTACCGACTGATCAAAGCCGTAGCTCTTCACAGTCTCGTCGAATCTGATATTCCACGACCTAGATGCTTGCTTCAGTCCATAAATGGACTTGAGCAACTCACAAACCTTGCCCTGTTGGCCTTTCTCCATGAACCCGTCTGGTTGAGCCATATAAATGCGCTCATCAAGATTGCCATTCAAAAATGCAGTCTTGACATTCATTTGCCAGATTTCATAATCTAGGGTTGCGGCAATGGATAAGAGAGTGCGGATGGACTTCAGCATAGCGACTGGCGAGAAGGTATCCTCATAGTCGATACCTTCTTTCTGTGTGAACCCTTTCGCCACAAGTCGTGCCTTAAATGTCTCAACATTTCCATCCGGTCCTCTCTTCTTCTTGTAGATCCATTTACAGCCTACAGGCTTAATGCCTTCAGGCAGATCTACAAGCTTCCAGACCTCGTTGACATACATCGAATGCATTTCAACGTTCATGGCTTCTTGCCATAGGATTGCCTCGGAACTCTCCATCGCTTGGGAAAATGATACGGGATCATCTTCTTCATTGTTTGCGACTGCAGTAAAAGATTCTACGATACCTATCTATCGAACAGGTTGTCTCACAACTATGTTGCTACGACGAAGCGCAGGAGTCTCTAATTCCGAGTTTGGTTCTCCCATTGTAGGAATAGGACCCGTCCTATCTTGTGAAGTACCAGCTGCTTCACCCAACAGTTCCTTTAGCACAAGTCTGCTTCTCGATACTGAATTCTTCATATAATCTGCTTCCAGAAACCTAGCGTTCGTGCTAACGAACGTTTTCTGATCAGCAGCACTATAGAAGATGTACCCTTTTGTTTCTTTGGAATACCCCACGAACAGGCATACTTCTGAACGACTCGCTAACTTGCTAGTCTTTTGTCTCAGCACATGTGCTGGACAACCCCAGATGCGAGTATGGTGTAAAATAGATTTTCTACCACTCCCTCTTTCATAGGGTGTGCCAGGTACCATCTTAGATGTGACCTGGTTCAGAATGTAAGCAGCTGTTTCAAGGGCGAATCCCCAGAACGAATTAGGAAGCGATGAGTAACTCATCATCGACCTCACCATATCTAGCAGAGTTCCATTCCTTCTCTCTGACACACCGTTTTGCTGCGGAGTGCCAGGTGCTGTAAGCTGAGAATGAATGCCTTCTTCTCTAAGAAAGTCTTCGAACTCTCCAGACAAGTACTCTCCCCCTCGATCTGATCGAAGGGTTTTGATATGTTTCTCCGTCTGCTTTTCAACTAAGGCCTTATACTGTTTGAACATTTCAAAAGTATCTGACTTATGTCGCATAAGGTAGATATGACCAAACCTAGAGTAGTCATCAGTGAAGGTTACAAAATATTCGTAACCTCCTCTTGCCTGGATGTTTATTGGACCACATACATCACTATGTATGAGTTCCAATACTTGCGTGGCCCTAAGACCCTTTGTTGAGAAATGTCTCTTGGTCATCTTGCCTTCAAGACAGGATTCATACGTAGAAAGACTTCCCACGTGTAGAGATTTTAAAGGACCATTCTTTGTTAATCTCTTGATCCTATCCAGGCCAATATGTCCAAGACGTAGGTGCCATAGATATGTGTCGTCAGTCTCACCAGTATGAAACGTCTTACGCTTCCTAAGTGAATCACCATTCACTTGGGTATCCAAGATTTTCGGCTCAGCATGATATAAATAATAAATAGAATCCACACGTTGAGCTTTAGTTATAAAACAATCATCAATAAAAATATCAATACCATTATTGATCTTAAAATTGAAACCTTGTTCTTCTAAACGACCAAATGAAATCAAATTCTTGCAAAAATCCGGAACATAATAAACATTATTCAATAATAAATTTTCTTTTCCAAACTTGAGCTTCATGGTCCCGACAGATCTTGCTCCGACCTTCGTTCCATCACCCCAGTTGAATTCGAACTCTCCGTCACCTAAGATCCTGGTTTTCCTAAAACCATTCAAATTACACACAACGTGGTCAGACGCCCCGCAATCAAAAATCCAGGGCGATGCCTTGTTTGTAGTATAACAAGCTTGAGTAACAAAGATTTTACCTTTCCCCTTGACACTCTTGAGGTAGGTAGGGCAGTTCCTCCGCCAGTGGCCAGCCTCTCCGCAATGGTGACACTTGTGCTCAGACTTGTCCACCTTTGCGATGCCTTTGCCCTTAGCATCCACAGCCTTCTTGTAAGGCTTCTTGGAACCCGTTCGGTTGGCGTTTTTGGGCCTCTTCATCATCCTCTTAGAACCAGAGGTCGAGGCTCTGTGTTCAGCAACATTGAGCTCTCCCGACTTCTTCTTGTTCTTAGGGAGAAGTCCCTCGGCAGTCTGCAACTCTTTCATAAGCTAAGTTACGGTGTAATTGAGCTTGTTCATATAGTAGTTCAGACGGAAGCTATCAAAAGATTCCGTAAGAGTCTCCAAGATCATGTCCATCTTGGTTTCTCCGTCAATCTCTGAACCAAGGATCTCCATATCGTTCAGGTGACCCATGATCAATAGCATGTGTTCCCGTACGGAAGATCCTTGTTTCATCCTACAGTTCATGAAACTGCGGATAGCTTGCTGCCTCGCCTGACGCCCATGACATCCGAACATCTCATGAAGATTGTAAAGATTTCATATGCAGGGAGATGTCTCGATGAGATTGTTGCAACACATTGCTCATCGATGCCAAAATGTAGCAACGAGCAATCTCATCAGATCTCATCCACGCATCGAAGGCGTCCTTGTCTTTCTTGCTCGAGTCAGCACTCGGAGCAGGAGGACATGGGTCGTGAGAACGAACTTGTGCTTCTCCACCGTCAATACGATGTCGAGGTTACGTTTCCAGTCAACGTAATTCTCACCCTCGAGTTTATTAGAACTTAAAATCGTTTGAAGTGGATTAAAAGACATTTTGCTGAAAAACATTGATAAAATAAATGACTTTAGTATGTGCTATATTTTCGAATTATATGCATGCATGAACAATCCTAATATGGTGAGGAAAGCGTTAAAATAATTCATGGTATTGTGAAGAACAATAGTTAATTACTTTTCCTATGGGGAAACCGTAATTAACCTCCTTTCACAGTCGTGACACATCACTATTTAGCTCGAACCATCCAAGAAGTCACAACTTCTAGTTCTTACTAATTACCATAAATATTTGGTCACTTATTTTTAACGCAGGGCCTCTATGTGAGGATTACTTTAAAACATAAGTCTAAGTGTGCAACCGACACGTGGGCCCTCACTCAAGTCACTTTGAAGACGGTTCACCTATGTGGAGACCCCGTTTCAAAGTTTCTCTTTTGGGCTTAGTTCTTTAACAGTAAGATTAATTAAATACTTCCGAAGTACTCTCATTGAAGGAAGGGCCACTATGTGTGACTCTTAGTTCATCATATATTTAATTAATTTCACTCGTGTCGGGGACCTTGGTTTGCTTCAACGACAAACAACCCTACCACTTAGTTTTTGCAAAGAATCATATTCTTTATTAACAGTTTATAATCATTTTATAACTCTTTATTAATTATAAAGTATATGTACAATTTCATTTTCAATGATGTTGGCGTTCTATCCTATATGACATGTGCGTGTTATATGCAATGAGTCTAACAAATTCAAATATCGAATATGTAAAATTATTTAACTCATCAATAGGCCCATTTCTATTAATACAACCCTTGTAAATAAAATAAATGAAAATTAAAATAATCTTCATCTTGAATGACGCGTCATCGGATGTCTCGGGTTAGCCCCCGCACGTTCTCCAACGTGCGGCCAATCCCGAGGTGCTGCCACATCATCTCATCGTCGTCGAATTACAATAAAAATAAAATTACAAATTTAAATGTCCTCGCAAATTGAGGCTCACAATTTAAGTAAATAAAATTTAAAATCCGGGACGATAACCGGAATAAAAACATCCTTGGGCCATATTGAATGAGGATCCATACATTACACAAGCGCACACATCAAGCATTCATAATGCAATCATACAAAAACGCCAACATCAACTAGTCAAACAAATTCCCAAACTAGTCATTAAATCTAAATTTTAATGCCTTTTTACTAGCTCTGATACAATTTGTTGGAATTTATTTAACGATTAAACAATATTAATTACAATACACATCCTATGTGGCGGAAAATTATAATTAGATCTAATATATTAAAACTAATTTTAATATATTTAACAACCTAAGGCATTAAAATTTGTCAAACAATTTATAATTCACATGCTCAATCAAATAAATTAAACTAATAACTTATATAACAATTATATAATTTATATTTATTTATTTAATTGAGAAAATACTTACATTAAAGGTTATAAACAACCTCGACGTTGCTAGCTATCATTGGAATGCCACGTCACGTTCAAAACGGAGAAAAATCCTCGCCGGACTGCCTGGGAACGTCTTCGCCGGACTGGGGAGGGTCGCCGGAATGGATGCCTGCGGGGAGCCTCGCCGGATTGGAATTTTTCGGCTGACAGGGAGCTCGTCGGACCCACATGAACCCACATGAACGAAGCTTTAGAGTAAAGATCGGACACAAAAGTTCACAAACTTTTTCCGTCTTTTAACTCTTAATATTGGTCGATTCCACTAAAGGACCAATATTGACAATCTCTCTGTTCATGTGCGTATCTTTTATGTTTGATGTGATGAAACACTTTCTCACACGATCCACGGAGTATATTACGATATTACCCTTCATGTGTATCAGTAACTGAGGGGAATGTAAGATTACTGTTTTACCCCTCGAGTTATTATTTCACTAACTCCTTTGTTATTCGTGAATGAGAAAAACATAAAGTGAGATGTCTTTACATGTCACATGTTTTAATCAAAAAATGAACTCATTCAATGAATACCTGGCCAGGTTTATTCATTCACACTCTCATAACAAAGCATAGTGTGATACTAATGCATTTGCATTGTTATTACATGAATTCCATATTGTGAATCATGTAACCCAACATTACATCCTTGTGACACCAACAGTCGGGTCAGATGCAACTAAAACTTAGTCATTGCCCATTGATGAATCAAATGTCACAAAGTGCAATGTCAATTACATATTCACTTCAAGATTAAGGTAAGTATCATAATACTCCTTTAGTTGTGAACTTGAAGCCTCGAGTGTGTAAACAGTTTTGTCTCGAGCTTCTAAGTGTCACTGGTCTTGTTCAGTATCTTCTATAAGATACCAAGTATGAATCATAGAGTCACAACTCTCTATATCACAAGATGAGATATCATGATTCATGCTAACAATCAATAATAAGACTCGATTGCTCTATCGATCTTTAGATTGCGAACAAATGTTTCAAACTTGTCACAAGGGGTTATCTTGTCAAGTCTGTACTTAACACCCTTTTCGTTGATGACAGTTTCAGAGCATAGCTTAAACATAACTAAACACAATCTTCAAAAGAATGAACATTTATTAATATTAAGGTTTCAGCAAAATATAAATACACAAAGTATCTTAATGTCTAATATCTCCTTTGTGGGCACCAATCCCAACACAATCGTCGGGTCAATGAAACTTCATTTAGCCATTGCCCATTGACAAATCAAATGTCATAAAGTGTTACAAGAATACATGTACTCATTTCAGGATTTAGGTAATTACTAAAATACCCCTCGTATGTGAGTTTGAGGTTTCGAGTGATTAAACGGTTTTATCTCGAACTTCAAAACTTCACAGGCCTTGTTCAATATCTTCATTAAGATATCAAGAATGAATTACAGAGTCACAACTCTCCATATCACAAGATAAGATATCGTTTAATTCATTCTAACAATCATTACTAGGAATCGATCGCCCTATCGATCTTTAGATTGCGAACTATTCTTTAAACTAGTCATAAGAAGGTATCTTGTCAAGTATGTACTTAGCACTTTTTTCGTTGATGACAGTTTCAGAGCGTAGACATAAATGCGTAAACACAATCTTAAAATAAGAATGGTTATTCAATCTTTATTTAATTTCAAAGCAAAACAAATACAAAAGTATTTAATATAAAAAATCTCCCACTTGACTCAAAGGAGATACGAATGATCTTTCAGTCCTAATCCTTCTAGGTGTCCCTCGATGACCTTACTGGTTAAAGGCTTCGTGAAGGGATCAGCAAGGTTGTCCAACGTTGAGATCTTCATAACCGTCGCGTCCCCTCCGTGAACTATATCTCGTACCAGGTGGTATTTACGCTGGATGTGTTTTGAGCGCTTGTGACTTCTTGGTTCCTTACAGTTAGCAACGGCCCCACTGTTATCACAGTAATGTGTAATGGGCTCGTTGGCACATGGAACTATTTCCAAGTACATCAGGAATTTCCTCAGCCACACAGCCTCCTTTGCAGCTTCGCAAGCTGCCACATACTCGGCTTCCATGGTCGAGTCAGCAACGCAAGATTGCTTTATACTCCTCCAGACCACAGATCCACCATTCAGGGTGAACACAGACCTTGATGTGGATTTCCTGGAATCCTTATCCGCTTGAAAATCGGAATCGGTATACCCCGTCATATTCAGGTCATCACCTGAGTATGCAAGCATATAATTTCCCGTTCTCCGGAGATACTTGAGAATATGCTTGACCACAACCCAGTGCTCGGGTCCAGGATTCGATTGGAATCTACTCACCACGCCCACTACGTAACAAATATATGGCCTAGTGCAGAGCATTACATACATGAGACTTCCTATGGCTGAGGCGTAGGGAATATGTCTCATGTTCTCTATCTCTTAAGGAGTCTTGGGAGACTGCTCACTAGATAGATGCACTCCATGTCTGAAAGGTAGCTGTCCTTTCTTGGAGTTTTGCATACTGAAGCGATCAATGATCTTATCAATATAAGATGCTTGAGAAAGCGCTAACTTTCGGTTCTTCCAATCTCTAAAGATCTGAATCCCCAGAATTTAAGCCGCTTCTCCAAGATCCTTCATCTCAAACTGCTCTGACAGCCAGATCTTAACCTCTGATATCTTTCCCACATCATTCCCAATGAGTAGTATGTCATCTACATAAAGGATTAAGAAGACCACTTTGCCATCGTTTATCATCTTATAAACACATGGCTCATCTAATGACTGATCAAAGCCGTAGCTTTTCACAGTCTCGTCGAATCTAATATTCCACGATCTAGATGCATGCTTTAGTCCATAAATGGACTTTAGCAACTCACAAACCTTGCCCTGTTGGCCTTTCTCCATGAACCCGTCTGGTTGAGCCATGTAAATTCGCTCGTCAAGATTTCCATTCAAAAATGCAGTCTTGACATCCATCTGCCAGATTTCATAATCTAGGGCGGCATCAATGGATAAAAGAGTAGGAATGGACTTTAGCATCGCCACGGGCGAGAAGGTATCTTCATAGTCGATACCTTCCTTTTGTGTGAACCCCTTCGCCACAAGTCGTGCTTTAAATGTCTCGACATTTCCATCGGGTCCTCTTTTCTTCTTGTAGATCCATTTACACCCAACAGGCTTGATGCCTTCAGGTAAATCTACAAGTTTCCAGACTTCGTTGACATACATCGAATGCATTTCAACGTTCATGGCTTCTTGCCATAGGTTTGCTTCAGAACTCTGCATCGCCTGGGAAAATGATACTGGATCATCTTCCTCCTTGTATGCGACTGTAGCAAAGGCCTCTCCGATGTACATCAATCGCTCAGGTTGTCGTATAATCCTGCTACTGCGACGAATCGTAGGAGGCTCAAGTTCTGAATGTGGTTCTTCTATTGTTGGTGTAGGACTTGTCCTATCTTGTGAAGTACCAGCTACTTCACCCAACATCTCCTTCAGCACAAGTTTGCTTCTCGATACGGTATTCTTCATATAATCCTCTTCAAGAAACCTAACGTTCGTGCTAACGAACGTTTTCTTGTCAGTAGGACTATAGAATCTGTACCCTTTTGTTTCTTTCGGATATCCTATGAAAAGGCATAATTCTGAACGACTAGCCAACTTGCTAGTCTTTTGTCTCAGCACGTGTGCTGGACAACCCCAGATCTTGATGTGGCTTAGAACAGATTTCTTACCACACCATCTCTCGTAGGGAGTGCCAGGAACCGTTTTTGACGGAACCTGGTTCAGAATATGAGCTGTCGTTTCTAAGGCATATCCCTAGAACGAATCAGAAAGAAATGAGTAACTCATCATTGATCTCACCATACCTAGTAGAGTTCTGTTCCTTCTCTCTGACACACCGTTTTGTTGTGGAGTGCCAGGTGCTGTAAGCTGAGAATGGATGCCTTCTTCTTTAAGAAGATCCTCGAACTCATCAGATAAGTACTCTCCTCCTCGATCTGATCGAAGGGTTTTGATTTGTTTCTCTCTTTGCTTCTCAACTAAGGCCCGATATTGTTTGAATATTTCAAAAATATTTCAAAAAAGGTCTAGGATGATTGGCTCATGATTGGATTCTAAGATCGGTAAATTTCTCACTTGAGCCTTTGTAAACTTAAGCAACCACTCCGGGCTTGCTATAGCTCGATCTAATCTCTCCATCACCCTAGTGTCGCCTTGCTGACCATTTGACCATGTAAACATTCCTCCCGTAGACCCCAAATCTACACCTCTTGTGATACACAAGAAATTCCTTAACAGCCTTCCATTGCTCCATACAAAGTCCTTCCCGCCGCACTTTTCCTTCCGACTCAAAATAACGTTAAGATTTCCAAGCAACAACCACGGCCTCCCCATCTTCTCAACCGTATCCTTCATCGAATCCCAACAACTTTTTTTTTTCTTCACGATACGGAGGCCCGTACACACAAAACAAATCCCAATCCTCAGATCTGTTTTCTCCTCTCACTACCGTCCAGATTATATTTTTATTACCAAATGTCCAGCCGGATATCTTTTCTCCACCACAAACACATTCCTCCAAAAATACCTCTAGACGGAACCGCCACCCCGCCCCAAAAACCCAACTTCTCTCTCATCTTATGCATACACACATAGCTCACTTTTGTTTCCATAATAAAGGTCACGTCCAGATTGTTCTCTCTAATCAGTCTCCGAAGAGCTTCTTCCACAAGCCTTCTCGCAAGGCCGCGGCAGTTCCAAGAAAGAATTAACATAAATCCAACTGGGGGTTGTTAAGGGTCGTCTCCTCACCCATAACAGAATTGCCATTTCCCCCAACCTTTGTAGTCAGTTCCCCTGAAACTCTGGTTTCTCCTTTGATCTTTCCTTTCCCTTTTGATGTGTTCTTCTGAGCATTTCCTTGTCTCTTCTCAAACTTTACTGATTTATCTTTTGGCCGAATCTCGTTCCCTTTTCAAAAATTTTGCCAAGTTTTGGGACAACCTTCCTACTTCTTTTTCTGACCATTCTGACTCTCCTTGATCGGAACTAACTATAAATGTTTGTTTGTTTGCATTGGGCTCCATCTCTTCAGACTGGGTCACTTTCCTTTTTACTGGTCCTACCAATATGGGCCCATCTAGGATAATACTAAAAGTCCTCCTACCCGACTCCCTGGGCCAAATCTTCTCCTCATCCCTTTCGTCCAGTTGATCTTTTCCCATATGGACCTTTCCTTTGTCTCGACCCAGCAAGCCCACCTTAGAACCTTCACTCTTCGTTTCTCCCTCACGCTTTTTATCAGAATCATTTGGGCTAAATCCCACGCCTTCTCCCTTCCCTGAATTTCTCGTGGTGGTCCCAATTGATAGTATACTTCCACCTGTCTTCTGATATTCAAAGCCGACCAAATCTTTTTTTGCAGGGTTTTGCGTCGTGATCTTCACTGACAGAGTAGGAGAGGAAAATCTATGATTCTCTAATTCTTTTGTCTGCGCGTGGTTCTCAATCGGGCAGGTCACCTTTGCCTCCCCCAAGCTAGTCTGGAAGCTAACACGCGCTCCCTGCATCGTGACATCTGTCCCGCCAGTTCTCCCACCAACTTCGAAACACCGCTGGTTAGGCTTTTTTACCTCACCCTCCACCTGGAGACTTCTCCTTTCGGCCGTCATCTCCATATTTAGAACATCGTAACAGCTTTTCACTCGCGATTTTGCTGATATCCAGGCTCTATACGCGTCTACAGCAGGAAGGAATGTGGATTTGATTTTTGTTTTCTCCTTTTTCCGGCAACCTTCAGCTTCATGACCCAATCTCCCACACTGAAAGCAACATCTTCCCATCTTTTCATACTTCCCTTATAACAAAATATGAGAGAGGTCTCCTCTATCTAGCAATATACCTGGACAAATTGGTTTACGAACATCAATAAGGACCTTGAAACGGATATCTTTGCCTACTCGACCGAAGTACGACAATAATTTCCCTAAGATGGCAGCAAGTCCTTCCGCATTTTCCTCGTTCATCAAACTCGGAGGTAAACCCCCAAGCTTGACCCAAAAAAAGGCAAAAAAGAAAAATTAATTTCTTTGATTGTTTTGAGAGGAGGCCATTCCATGAGCAGCAGTTGTTCCCTTTGGAAGTCCACAGGCGTCCCCTCTGAATTCTTGCGCGTCTTCGTTGTTTATAAACTGGATTTGGAATATTCTGGGTTTGATCTCTTTCACCGTCCAGTCCTTTCTGCATCTCCACACCCCGTTGAAAACTTCATAGAATCTCTTCACCCCCATCCCCACTCATTGTTCGACATCACCTTCCACGCCAGAAAACTTGTTCCTCACATTTCCCATCCTCGTCCAAATTTTTTGAAATCACCAGATTGCTAGTCAAGCACGTTGAAGTAAATTCTATTTCCTCATCCCAATCTTAAATCTCTGTCATCTTCTATTAATGCCTACCCATGTGTTTCCCCACTCAAATGTTCCCTACTCTCACTTCTAACTGTTTCCCTAAATAGACTCACCCTCTCGGACCGGACGATTCAGAACCACTTGGAAAAAATGCTCTACTCACTAACTCACTCACGAAAAGGAGCACTTTCTTTGGTCAAATCATTCATAGGTTTTATTTCAGCAGACCTTTAAAAACGGCAAAGGGTTACTTTCGAAAGGAACAAACTACTTGCATATTTAATAGTTAAACAATGACTCGTCTACTTTCATTTAATTTTATAAAAATATCATTACGCATTCCATAAGCTACTTTATTTAGCGAATGTGATAAAAGCTGTACGATATTCTTAGACAATCTCACGCATTTAGGAAGAGAAATTTCGTTTCTAAACTTAAAAATATGAAAAGTATCTAAATTATACTATTCTTATTAAAAATATCTGAAAATAAACGTTAGTCAATTAATTCATTCATGTAATTTGAATAGAAAAAAACAATTAAACAGTTTTGAGAGGAGATTAGTTTTAGCGAGTGAGAGACTGAAATTCTTCAAGTGTTATTCTCGTTGATCACTTGAACCTCAAACTATTGGGTTTTGGGTGAAGATTGTACTGAATTTTTATTGTTCATCAGTGAAAACTCTCCTAATTTAGAGGAGTTTGGGGAGATATAGGCTCGTTAATGCTGAACTTCGTTAAAAACATTGGTATTTTTTTTATCCTTATTTCTAATTGTTTGTTTTATCTTATCGTTTGAAAAGGTTTTATGTTTGGTCTATGAACTTAAAGATTGGATGTGATTTCCTATACTATACTTACCTTAAAATGAATAATATAATTTTATGTTTTAAAATTCACAATTTTCAGTGATATACGTTATAATTTATTTTGCTGTACCAAATAGAAAAGTACAAATAAAACAGCTGGCTATACGTATTCATTGTTGTACTGTATTTGGTGCATGACATGTTTTTATGTAATCCTTAAGGTGATGGACATAGTTCCAAGTACTGCTTACTTAATTCGTATTATATTACAATTTACAAGGCACGCAGTATAAAGTAAATTATTCGTATCTACTATCATTTGATAAACTTCTTTCCTATTTTTCATCAAAACCTAGTAAAAAATATCACAACTTTTGTGTGCAAATATAAGTTTATCTTCAACTCGATTTTATCTTGCAATATCACATCAACCTCAAATAATGTTAATTAATGCATTCAATGTGAATTATGACAGTTATTCTCTTAATTCTCTCTCTCTTTAGTAAATCCCGTCCAACCAAACTCCGTGCACAACGTCCTTGCCAAGCTCCTATGCGTAGATCCGTGCACAGCGTCCTTGACAAGCCGTGACGCCAAGCTCCGTGCACAAAGTCCTCGTCAAGCTCTGACGCAAGATTAACCCACATAAAAAACTCAAGGTTCGTTATTAATATCTTTTCAAAATTATCCGTGGTTTAAAATAGTTCTCTGTCATATTTTTAAGGCTGTTTTAAAGTTCTTTTTGGATTGGGTATGTTCAAAGGTTTTTGTACAAAATTCAGTATTTGTTTACTTTAGATGTCAACAATATTGCCTACATCTGAAATCAACAAATAATGAACTTTGTTGACATTTATGTCAATAATTTAAGGATATAGTTGGACTAGCAAAGCTCTTGTTTACGATGGACGCCAAGGTGATAGACATCACGAAGCTAGACCAGACTTCATATTTTCAAGCGCTAAGAGAACAAGCGTCGACTGGAACGAGTCTCCTCTCAAGATCTATGAGAAGCACGTAATCAGGCTCAAATTATTCTCTGGTGCTGGTACTTCATGTCGCTACAGAAGTTCAAACTTGTGTTTGAAATGGTATTTAATCAGCCTTTTTCTTTTGATATTTTTTAGCTTGATATTTAATATTAATCATAGCCATTTGTGCTGATGATCCTTATGATTTTTCTTTCACATTGTAAGTTGTCATGAAGGTCCACAGGTAGGCACGCTGCAAATGGAAACAAGCCATATTCTTACTTTACCATCGTTGATATTTGTAGCATTAAAAAGATGTCATGTCTGACACACCGGGATGCAAAGACCAGGTACTTTCAAGTCTTAGTGACAAGTTCCGTTTAATTGATCAGCAAATGTTTAAGGCAGTTCTATTTAGCAGTGGGGAGAGTGCAAATCGACTCCTGAATTTAAGAGAGTAGAAGTACCCGAGAGTCACGTATTGAGTCTTCAACCTAAAATACATAACGACTTTTAAAAGGGAAACATTATCATTTGGTGATTCAACCCAAGCCCCTCTCTTTGATGTAGCAATGGTGTGTACGTTGTGTGCGATATAGTACCCAATCCTTAAATAAACATGTACGTGGTACTCTAGCTACAATGGGTGAATTTTTCAAATTTCGAGCTCATTGTTGGGTTGAAATTTTCTAACTGAGAGTTTCCTTGAGCAACGGCCGAAGGTCGTAAATAGTTAGATCATTGATGGGATTCTACTTCTCGCTCTTCCTCTTTTCGATGCTTGGATCGCCGATGAAGTGTTTGTCACTCCGGAGTTTAGTCGTCCAAAATGGATAAATTTTGAGAATGTCGGACCATCTATTTATATTTTTCAGGAACCATCTCCTAAAGAAAACGATCTTGGTCTTGACAGGCCCCCTTCAGCGCGGGCAAAAGAGCCGGGCAGCTGCTATAAGCGCGGGTAAGGGAGTCGGCCGACCGGCCCTTAGGATCAGGGCCCGTGCCTGGAGGTGCATTGTTCGGTCTCTCGCAGCGCGGGCGAGGAGGCTGACCGGCCCTTAGGAGCGAGGGAGGGAGGCGGCAAAGAGGGGGCCCGAGGGGCCGACATATTGTGGCCGACTACCACCTCACGGCTGGAGAGGAGGCGTCAGCCGCCCCTTGTAACGTGGGCGCGTCTTTGCAACGCGGTCGTCTACGAATTATTATATGGTTACCCTTTGCTGCTCAAGTTCTCCCCCCGTTTCGAATTCAGACACTCTGAAACTCAAACAGTTACGTTCTCTCTCTAATTCACTTATCTTCATCTTCGCTCTCTTTCACCTACCCACCTAAACAAATTATACAATAGCCAACTGTTGTTTACACGTGAACAGTTCCTATCAAGTAGATGTCAAGTGTATATATTGTTGACATCTATGTTCACTCAAAAAACGATATATATTATTGACAATTATGTCAACAATGACTGTATTGTTGAGAAATTGAACTGTATAGATATATATCAAAAGCCACCAACTAGGACACATTAACATGTTCAATTAATCGACCGATTTTAGGAGGTTTTTTGTTTTAAAGACAACAAGGCATCAAAACTGAAAAATGAATTAACTCCCTATTTTTAATTTGAAAGAACAAAATCAACCCCAACTCCTGTCGTCTCCACCGAGAATATAAGCCGCAAAAGAAACCAAAAATTCCATATTGAAGGATTCGACATAAATAACAAAGACTAGATATTGAATTAGCAACAAATTTACACACCAATACAATATAAAAGGAAAACAAATTACATAAATTTTAGTATATACCTATTTAAACTAAAGTCATAGTTAAAATAAATCGTTTATAGACGAAAATCTTCAAAAACAATTGTTGAAAATTAAGAAAAATAAATTGTACCAAATATTAATTGCAGACAAATTTAGATAAGTAACCATAGTTATCTGTAACTTATCTACAAAACGTTGAAACTTATTTACGAAACGTTGAGTATATTCGAATTGTCGATGTCGATGTTTGAAGTGAGTATTTAATCAAAAGGTTAACCAAAATTGAAATTTACATTTGTGTGTCTTGATATAAAAAATTACCAAAATCGAAATTTACATTTGTGTGTGTGTTAATATAAAAAATTACGCTCCAAGAGAAGACTAACGACATGAACTAAATTTTAATTACTCTAATAAAAAAATATTAAAATCCCCTTAATATTTAAAGATTTAAACGTTTGTAAACAATAACAACTAATAAGAGAGATTAATCAAGCTAATCAGAGAGATTAATCATGTTAAAATTGTATATATTCCATTTATACTTTAAATTTTGACTAAATTGATTCAAGAAATAATTGTATTTTTATTAAATTCAAAAATTAAATTTTAAATTTAAAAATGAATGAAATAAACTATTTTAGACGGTATTGATTATCAAAAACTTTTTCTATGGCATGTTTTGGACTAATTAGAAATAGAAATAATTAAAAGCAAAGTAATTACATAATAAAAGCGAAATCTTAAAACACAATTAAAAGGTACTGAAACAGAAATTAGAATATATGAAATAGTCAATTATTTTAAAATTTTAAACTAAAATCAGAATATAAAATAAACCAAAATTAGCTACTACGGTACGAATTCGAAAACGTTTCATACTTGTAACTTGGAGTTGACCCGAATTTAAGACGAAAAGAATAATTAAATAGGTAGCCAACTTCTAATATTAATTATAACAAAATTAATTTATTTTTACAAATAATTAATAAACATAAAAAAACTTACATGTAAAATAAATACCAAAAAAATGCCATATCATCAAATTTAAAATGTAAAACGTTAGCTATTAAAAAAATCGATTATTTATTAAAGAAAATATTGGCTCTATAGCCTTATTAAACGTTTACCTTTTGGATATACTCAAGATTTGGTTAATGAATTGAAAATAGTCAGGTAGATTCATTTACATCACATGAACATACCAATTTGCCCTTTTAATGAATTTATTTTGAAAAAAATAGTTTTTTAAATATTTAATTCGAATTTGGATTTGGGTTTCGAATTTCGAATCACCATAATTAGTGGGTTGACCAAATTTTGATTTCCGAAATATTGTATCTAATTAAGTTTAAATATCCTAATTAATTAGTTACCTATATTAAAAGAAAAATTATCTTTTTTCATATTAATTACCTAAACTTATTCTCACTCATTATGGCCGGCCGAAACTTAATATCAACCATCATAATCTCTGTTTTGATCGAAAAAAAATAAGAAAAAACAATTCGAGAGCAATGAGATTGATTGAAGAAGATGATTTTTTGTTGCAAACTTCTGGTACGACTTCTGTTAACAGTTTATTTTCGTTATATTTACACTGTATTTTTGTATTTTTTTTCTTTCTATTTACACGATCGTTGCAAGATTCTAGTATGGCTTCTGTTAACAATTTATTTTCATTATATTTACACTGTATTTCTGTATTTTTTCCTTCTTTTTACACGATTAATGTTGTTTTTTTTTCAGTCCATCTTTTTGAATTCCTCGAATCTCAGTTGAGTTATTATTCTTTATTTTTTATTTAATTAAACTGGGTGGGAGATTTAATTTGTGACGTTGATTTTCGATTTTTGTATATATATTTTTTAATTAATTATGACTGGCGAGAAGTTATCACAAATTAAATAACTCAGCAATATACAGCTTATCACACCATAACTCCCATAGATTAATAATATCAATCTTTATAAATTAAAATTATCAATTTCCCTGATTTGGTGGAGAGAATATAACTGGGCGTCAGTACCGGTTCCTTTTAGTTGTCCAATCGATTAAATATATTAAGAAAATCCATATACGAAAGCAAAATATACATAATATGGATCAAAAGAATTAGAAAAAAAATATAAAATCGCCGATTTATCATGATTCATCAATTTCCGACACCTACAGACTTGCATAATGTTGTTATTCTTGTTCCAGTCATAATCACCAAACAGAAATAAAATTAACCAAATTTTGGTAAAAGTTTTTAAGATAAAGAAATATCCGTCTGCCCTGGAACGAGTATAAGTGAAGTGGTGGAGTTGATTGTATGATCTGCTCTGAGATTGAGAACACCGTTTAGTTGGTGAATACTGAATAATAATAATAACAATGGTAGACTGAGCAATATGAAGCATCTATAAATGGAGTAACAGATGTGACAACATGTGGAGCAAAAGAAAATGATATAAATCAGTGAAGAAGGTGGAGAATGATTATGAGGAGGAGGAGAGGCGGAAGTGGCGGAGGTGGAGGTGGAGCATGGAGAGGGAGAGGAGGAAGCGGACGCACTGCGGGGGAGTGAGGCGGTCGAGAACTCCCTTCAGGGCCTTGAGCCGAACGCAGTCAGCCGCCTTCATCAGCCGCTCCAGCACGCCCACCATGCCTCCGACCACCAGGGCCCCCCCCTCCGGCCGCCGCGACAGGTCCAGCACGCGCCGGTCCGCGAGCGCCACGTGGTGCCGCTCCAGCTCGCGGTCGAGGCGCTCCTCGTCGGCGCGCACCCGCGACAGGAGGTGGCGCAGGGCAGCCGCCTGAGCCTCCGACACGGGCACCGAGGCCAGGTGGCGGAAGACGGAGGAGGGCTTCCACCCCGTCACCCACATCAGCGACGCCTCCAGAGGGGACGCCCACGGCGCCACGTAGAACGCCACCACGTCCTCCCTCGCCGCCGCCCACTTCGCCGTGTAGTACGCCTTCATGTGACACGTCACCCTCGCTATCACCGCCTCGTCCTCCTCCTCCTCCTTGCGCAGCACCAGGTCCTCCAGCTGCCCCTCCCACCTCTCCAGGAACTCCCAGAACTTGTATTCCACTTTGCTCTTCATCATCCCCCTTCGCTGCCCACATGCTGCTGTGTCGCTCCTACATATACATACACGCATATGCGAGACACAGAACGGGACACGTGGAGAGAGAAGCCAGAGCCACGACGCGACCTGCATGCGCGCCTCCTCCTACTAACTCTTCTTTCTTTCTTGCTTGCATGCTCTTCTGTACACAAATCTATTTTACCTTTCATTTCAACCAAACCGTAGTCAAACAAATTCCTTCTCCCCCTTCCACATGCTTTCCACGTGCAAACCTACGGCCAAGAACCATTCACCCTTGTGGCACGATCGACTGCATCTCCCCGAAATCAAGAATCTAACTTCAGCTGGTCAACCATACATAACGTTATATATCAAACATCATACAAATACATATAAATTTAAATATCATACAAATAATTAAAATCTAAAACCCGTTTGAACATTTTAGTAAATTAAATAGTCAGCAATACTACAAATAGCGTCCTCGACCAAGGCCAACATTTGACAATAAAGCTTGCGTTGTTTTTGGTTTAAACGTCTGACTTTTGTTTCTCGTTTAGTTTTTTTTTCAACAAATGAAAATAGGTGGTCGTTTAAGTATAAAATTGGGAAGAGAAATTGTATTTCCGGCCCTGTTTCAAAGGCATCACCATAATTTTGACTCACAGATTGAGAAAAAATTTAGACAGATTAATTTTCCGAACCAATCTACTTTTGTCCCAGGGAGATGGATAGCCGAAAATTCCATTTTGGCGAGAGAAGCGATCACTGTCATGAAGAAGAAAGGGAAATCTGGCTACTTGGGAATCAAGATAGATATGAAAAAAGCTTACGATCGCCTAGAGTGGAACTTCATCATCAAGGTTTTGACTTGTTTCGGGGTGTCTAAAAAAGTCAAAGATCTTATCTTCGCGTGCATCTCCAACGTCTCGGGAGAAATTCTACTGAACGTGAGCCCGTTAGATAATTAAATTCAAGCCTTCGAGAGGATTTGAGACAAGGCAATCCATTATCCCTACCTCTTCATTATGGCCAGCGAGGTGTTGACTAGGCTGTTGTTAAGGGAGGAACAGAGAGGAAATTTTGCGGGTCTGATGATGGGGAGAGGGGTGCAGTCGTTATCGCACCTTATGTTCGAAGATGACACAATGCTTTTCTGCAGAGATAATATTGAGGACGTCAATGTCATCATGAGCTGTATTGAGAAGTATGAGCAATGGTCGGTGTCAAATTTGGAAAGTCAAGCTATTTTTTCTCCTATAATTGTAAAGAAGAACAGCGACGCAAACTGATAGAGAGGTTGGGAATGAAGCCGTGTCAGGCAGGTTTGAAATATTTAGGAAATCATCTCAATACCGGAGAAACAAATCCAAAAGTTTCGAAAGGCTCAAACAAAAAATATTTTCAAAGATGGAAGGTTGAATGGCTCGGAGCATTTCGAGAGCAGGAAAAATTACTTTGGTCAAATCTGTGGTTCAGAGTATTTCAGCTTACACGATGTCTACTATAAAACTATCTAAGACATTTTGGGAGGGGATTGAGAATGCGACGAGAGAATTTTGATGGTCGGGTGAAAGGGTAGGTAAGAGGTACATGGCCTTAATGAAATGAGAGTCAATTTACAAACCCAAGATCCAGGGAGGGCTGGGATTTCATGCTATGGATACTTTTGTTGGCAGAGATGCCCACAAGAAGATTGTTTATTTACATATTGATGTAATATATAAATCTTTATAACCTTATTGTAATTTGCTGATTAATTTAATAAAAGTTGAAACTTTCATTCATTCTCATTTAGTTTGATTGAAGATTTATGATATTTAATAGTTTTATAGTCCTTAATCAAAACTAACAATGTATGAAGATACAAATATAGATTTGCGTGAACAAACTCTTCATGGTTTGGTTAAAATGATATATTCACAATCTAAAGATCAATGGACTATTGATCCTAGTATGATTGTTGGAACAATCTATGATGTCTGATTACGAGGCATAGAGAGTTAGGAACTCTATAGTTCCTCCAGTGTATCTTTCGAAGATACTGAATTGACCAGTGCACCTTTTGAGACAATAGAAGAACAAACCATTTAACATCTTCTATCTCAAGGTCACTATACGAATTGCATCATGCTTACCTAAATCCTGAAATGAGACATGTCATTTCATAGCATCAATACTCTCATTTGAGAAAGTCAAATTCTAGATCCATTATGTGATCTAGACTAGGCCAATTGGTGGGATATTAAGTATGAAGATGCCATGAACCAACTTTGTGAAGTTCTCATAGATATGAAATTCTTGTACAAGATTGCTGAGATGCAATATATATCACCTCATGCTTTATTACTTGGATTGTGAATAAATGAACTGCGCAGTTTCCAAATTTAAAGTAGCGACTTTATTTGGATGAAACAATGTGACTTGTTAGCTCATCGTCAATACATTGTTTCTAACTTATTCACAAGTACTAAAGGAGTTGAGGAAATAACAACTAAAAGGGTAAAATGGTAATTTTATAAATCTCATCTAGTTGATGATATTCATGAAGGGTAAACATAGATAACATTCAATGGATCCGCTCAATATAATTAAGTTGAATTTGAATAGAAAATAAATTCATTTGAACCGAGAGATTCTCAGTGTCAACTCTTTAGTGGAGTCAGTTGACATTAAGCTAATACTCGAAAAAAGGTTTGTGAACTTTTGAGTCCGAGTATAGAACCTCAAGCTTTGTTCATTTGGATCCATAAGGTCACTATTATAGGTCATTAGAGTAAGATTGTTAAACTAGATACTAAGTCAAAATAAGTTCAAGTGTTGAACTAGACTTTTTCTCGAAAAATGTCTAAAGGATATTATTGGCCACATGGACATAAATGATGTGAATGTCAAAATAAGATTTTGAATATTTTCATATGATGAAAATATAAATTATTTCCGAAAGCCAAAAAGTCGTTTAAGGCATTATGAAATTAATTTCGTTATTTGTACAATTATAATTCTACAATGGGTATTTTAAGACTTGTCTTAAAAGAAATAAGGAAGCATCTAGATGCCCCTTCCCTAGCCAGAATTCGGCCAACATGCAAAAAAGAGGAGAGTTTTATTTCTCTTTAATTGTGCCCACACACAAATCCTTCTAAACCTCTATAGACTCTTGTAATAGAAACCTTAGGTTTCTCAAGTTCAAGACTAGACGTGAAAGAATCGAGACAAGGAAGAAGATTCACCTTTCCCAAGACGCTTCAAGTTTGAAGACACAAGAAAAATTAGTATTCAAGTAGTTAAATAATGTTTTTAATTTATAACATGTATATGCACTTTATCTAGGTTAGTGAAAATTGTTTTACTAATAAAATAAATTTTATATTCCGCCATTAATATAATTAATGTTAATTTTTTCTTAACTCTAGACCTATTCCAATAAATGGTATCTGAGCTATGGTCAAAGTTAAGCATGTACATGTTATTTAAAATCATTATAAGAAAATTGTTTTCTAAATTTGCTTGAGTAATGGTTTTTTCAAAGACTAGATCTTACAAAATTTTAATTTTTTGGTACGACCTCTAAAATTAAATTTGTGTTGATTTTGCTCTTGGTAAATATGCTATATAAATCCATTAAAAACAGTTTTTAATTATTTTATATTTACATACTCAAACTCAATTTTTTGACAAGTTTGAAAATTAGTGTACATAGTTTAAACTAGTTTATTGCAGTTCTAGTTTAAATTTATTATTGAATGTTTTATATTATGTTGTTTATTTTATATTGTGTTTGATTATTAACATGTTATTATAACACACAATTGAAATCAGAACATACAAGTAAAATGTTTCAATAAACCTATTTCTCTTTACACCTAGATCCGACGTACCTTTTAATTGTTTTTCAAATTATGGACAAATTGTTATGGCTCAGTAAAACGGGCATAACTCTTTGATTAGACCTTGAAAATTAGTGGTTCTAGAACCAAATTAAAGGTACGGAAGTTAGGTATCTAATGAAATTGGTTTCAGCTCAATTGGATATCGGATGTGTCATTTATGACCTTTTAAATCCGAGGTGTAGGGCAGTCCGCGAGTCCCAGATTTTAATCCGGATTTTGCGAATCCAAGCTTCCTCCCCTCTTCTTAATGCAATCGTGGTTTTCCGACGTTCTCGCGCTCAACCACCATGAAGACGCCTTGAAGGAAGATGTCATGAAGATGAAGATATTAGTTTTAGGAGATTTTTAATCTGAAAAACTTTCAAGTGCAAAAGTGATGATTTATTAATCTCACACACTTTCCTTAAGAAAAATAAATTAATAGACAAAAATATCTGAGTACGTTTTTTGTGTCTTAGTGCATTGATATTGTTCTCCCTTCACAAATATCGATTTTAGGGTTTTTTTTTCTAGTGATCCACTATCTCTCTTTACTAATAGAAACAAGTTTCCTATACGTACAAGAGTAAACGTGCCTTTTTCCAAAAATTAAGTGGGAGGGTTGCACTTATGTTGCAACCCAGGATCCCCTTATTTTCTAAAAACTAAGTGTGAAGTGCATATGTCGCCGGACAAAGAGTCACCCTCGTGATCCTCTCTTAAATGGGAGTACTCATAGAGGCATTGCTCCTTACATTGCTTTTATAGCTACGTTCAAAAGTGAAACGATGAGACAAGGCCTCTCATCGGCGGATTGTTTTCAAAGTAGATCTTGTTGAACTAAGTTGTTGATTACAAACTTAGACTAAAACTCTAGTAATCCTCCCTCGAGGCCCTGCGAAAAGTTTTGAGTGATCAAACTTCTTTATAAGGTCGCTAGACAAAGCATTGATGTATTGACATCATGACTATGTATTAATGATGTGTCATTTACTTATGAAAGGCGACCTTTTTTGCGGCCTTCCCTTGAAGGAGTAAAATTGTCATTTTGTTCATAACACCTTTGGATTTATTTTTGTCTAAATAAAATTAAACTTAAAATCCTAAACAAAATACTAATCATAAATTGTTACTTTCAGCAACATGTCTCTAAACCCCCTCTCTACTATCCTTTCCTCGAACAAACTGGAAGGTGATAACTACGTAGATTGGAAACGTAACCTATACATCATCCTTACCGTGGACAAGCACAAGTGGGTACTTACCACCCCATGTCCTCCTGAAACGAATGATGATTCGACTCAAGAGGACAAGGACGCCCTTGCGGCCTAGCTCAGATCCGTTGAGATTGCGAGATGCTATATTTTAGCGTCGATGAACAATGTGTTGCAACAACAACATCGTGATATTTGGTCAGCCTATGAAATGCTCTACAATCTCCAGGAGATGTTTGGAGGGCAAGGGCGTCAGGCTATGCAACAAGCGGTACGAAAGTTTATGAACTGTCGTATGAAAGCAGGGACTCCTGTTAGAGAACATATGATGATGATCATAAGTTATCTTAATGAGATGGAAATCCTTGGATCTGAGATTGATGGAGAAACCAAGATAGATATGATCTTGGAAACTCTCCCTGAATCTTTTGATACTTTCAAGCTGAACTACTTCATGAATAAGCTAGGGTACATTGTTACCGAGCTAATGAAGGAGCTTCACACCGTTGAGGGACTCTTAAAGAAAAAGAGGACTATTGAAGAAGCTCATGCTACTGAGCACAGAGTCTCCACCTCTGGATCTAAGAAGAGATCTTATAGAGCCGACAAGAAGAACCCTAGCAAGGTTCAGAAGAAGAAGATGCCCCGGACTGCCAAGGTGGACAAGTCTAAAGACAACATGGCACCATTGCAATGAGCTCGGACACTGGCGTAGGAACTGTCCTACCTACCTCAAGGCTAATGGGAAAGGTATTGTACTTATTACCGAAGCTTGTTTAGTAGCTGATAATGTATCATCGTGGATTATTGACTCCGCTGCTACTAACCATATTTGTTATTCCTTGAATGGATTAAGGAAAAGCAAAAGCTTAGAGGATGGCGACTTCTGCTTCAAGTGGTGTAATGGGAGTTTGGTGTCTGCTAAGGTTGTGGGATCCGTGACATTGTCTTTCGAAGATAGAACTTTGAATTTGAATAATGTGTATTATGTTCCTTCCTTTGGTAAAAACTTAATATATGTAGCTCAAATTGTTGAGAGGAATTATTATTCAAAGTTTATTGATAATGAAATTCGTATTACTTCTTCCAATTCATTTGTCACTGATGCATGTTTAAATAATGGTTTATACTATCTATATGCATGGAGTCTCACTCTCTAAGGACCAGTCTCCCAAAATTGCACAAGAGATTGAGGACATGAGAAAGATTCCCTATGCTTCAGCCGTAGGAAGTCTCATTATACTATGTTGTGCAGTAGACCGGATATATGTTTTGCAGTTGGCGTAGTTAGTCGTTTCCAATCAAATCCTGGACTCGAGCACTGCGTTGTTGTTTAGCATGTTCTTAAGTATCTTCGGAGAACTAGGAATTTGATGCTTAAATATTCAGGTACTGACCTGACTATGACGGGGTATATCAATTCCGACTTTCAGGCGGATAAGGATTCCAGGAAATCCACTTCGGGATCTTTGTACATCCTGAATGGTGGATCTGTAGTTTGGAGGAGTATCAAGCAATCTTGCATTGCTGACTCCATCATGGAAGCAGAATATATGGCTGCTTGTGAAGCATCCAAAGAGGTTGTATGGCTTAGAAAATTCCTTAAGTATTTGGAAGTCGTTCCAAATGACAACGAGCCCATTACCATTTATTGTGATAATAGTGGGGCTGTTGCTAACTCAAAGGAACTTAGAAGCCATAAGCGCTCTAAGCATATTAAGAGGAGATACCATTTGATTAGAGAGATCGTGCAGCGCGGAGACGTGGAGGTGAAGAAGATCTCAACGGTTGAGAACCTGGCAGATCCTTTCACCAAGGCCCTATCCAACAAGGTCTTCGACCAACATCGAGACGGATTAGGCATGAAGGACTACTCTCATCTTCTTTGAGTCAAGTAAGCGTTTGTTGGCAGAGATGCCCACAAGAAGATGGTTTATTTACATATTGATGTAATATATAAATCTTTATAAAGTCCTTATTGTAATTTGCTGATTAAATTAATAAAAGTTGAAACTTTCATTCATTCTCTTTTAGTTTGATTGAAGATTTATGATATTCAATAGTCTTATAGTCCTTAATCAAAACTAACATTGTATGAAGAGACAAATGTAGATTTGCGTGAACAAACTCTTCATGGTTTGGTTAAAACGATATATTCACAATCTAAAGATCAATGGACTATTGATCCCAGTATGATTGTTGGAACAATCTATGATGTCTAGTTACGAGTCATAGAGAGTTAGGAACTCTATAGTTCTTCGAGTGTATCTTTTGAAGATACTGAATTGACCAGTGCACCTTTTGAGACAATAGAAGAACAAACCATTTAACATCTTCTATCTTAAGGTCACTATGTATGAATTGCATCATGCTTGCCTAAATCCTGAAATGAGACATGTCATTTCATAGCATCAATACTCTCATTTGAGAAAGTCAAATTCTAGATCCATTATGTGATCTAGACTAGGCCAATTGGTGGGATATTAAGTTATGAAAATGTCATGAACCAACTTTGTGAAGTTCTCATAGCTATGGAATTCTTGTACAAAATTGCTGCGATGCAATATATATCACCTCATGCTTTATTACTTGGATTGTGAATAAATGAACTACGCAGCATCCAAAATTAAGTAGCGACTTTATTTGGATGAAACAATGTGACTTGTTAGCTCCTCATCAATATGTTGTTTCTAACTTATTCACAAGTAACAAATGAGTTGAGGAAATAACAACTAGAAGGGTAAAATGGTAATTTTATCAATCTCATCTAGTTGATGATATTCATGAAGGGTAAACATGGATAACATTAAATGGATCTGCTCAATATAATTATGTTGAATTTGAGTAAAAAATAAATTCATTTGAACCGAGAGATTCTCAGTGTCAACTCTTTAGTGGAGTAAGTTGACATTAAGCTAATACTCGAAAAAAGTTTGTGAATTTTTTAGTCCGAGTATAAAAGTTCAAGCTTTGTTCATTTGGATTCATAAGGTCACTATTACAGGTCATTAGAGTAGGATTGTTAAACTAGAAGCTAAATCAAAATAAGTTCAAGTGTTGAACTAGACTTTTTCTCAGAAAATGTCTAAAGGGTATTTTTGTCCACATGGACATAAAAATATGTGGACGTCAAAATAACATTTTGAGAATTTTCATATGATGGAAATATAAATTAGTTTCGAAAGCCGAGAAGTCGTTTGAGGCATTATGAAATTAATTTCATTACTTGTGCAATATTAATTATAGAATAGGTATTTTAAGAATTGTTTTAAATAAATAAGGAAGCATCTAGAAGCTCTCCCCTAGGTAGAATTTTGGCTAAGCATCATAGAGAGAAGGAAATTATTTCTTGAAATTATTTTGCCTTTAATTATAAAGATAATTACCCTAAGGAAAGGAGGAAATGAATTGTTTAAGAATGAAACAAATGTGTTAAGTGAGGAAACAAGTTTCCATCACAAATAGCATAGAATGGCCGACCATATATTAGAGGAAGAGGAGAGAAAATCAAATATTGTGTCATGAATGCACAATAGGAAAGGGTAATTAACATTTCTTGATTTTCCTTCTCCTATAAATAGAGCCTCACATAGAGATGTGAAAAGAAGCTTTTAGGCTTGCTCTCTCTTGCTTTTGGCTGACCCTTTCCTCCCTCTCTCTCTCAAAATACTTATTTTATTTTGGCACCTAAGTCCTCATTAGACTTACGCTTAATTAGATCGCTAGCTCATAGACTTGTTCTTGAGCTATTGTGTTTAATTGTGCCCACACACAAATCCTTCTAAATCTCTATAGACTCTTGTAATAGAAACCTTAGGTTTCTCGACTTCACGTTTAGGCTTGAAGGAATCGAGTTAGAGAGAAGATCAACCTTTCTCAAGATCCATCCAAATCAAGGTTCAAGAAAGGTAAGTATTCAACCTCTCTAAATAATGTTTTAATTATAACATGTATATGCACTTTGTTTATGTTAGTAAAAAATGTTTTACTAGTAACATAAATGTTTATATTCCGCCATTAATGTGTTAGTGATAAATATTTTTTAACCCTATTCCTATTCCAACAACTTTTAATAAAGTCTTCGTGTCAAAACTGGTGTGCCATCTAGCGACCAATCCCAAACAAATGTGGGTCAAGATTCTAAAACAACGATATTGTGGGATGATCCTTTCCTTCATTGTCGTTTGAAGCGGGGTGCTTTAGGAGGATGGAAAGAGTTGTGGGAGTTCAAAAATTTCATTCTACATAATTCAAGGATAGTGGTGGATAGCGGAGCAGAGACTCGAGTTTTTATGGACTCATGGTTGCCAGGAGAACGGATCGAAAGGCCATATGGATCGTGTTTGGAGGAGGATGCTACTGTTAATCAACTCTTCGCAGTGGCCTCGAGAATTCGGGATCTGGCTAGCGGCTGCTTTACCTCAAGACAAGATTCCTGAGATCCTCGCATGTCGACCGATACCTGAAGGTCGGGAATACAAAAGAGTTTGGATACACAATCGGTCGGGTAGGTTCTCTATTAAGTCGGCCTACATGGTTTTGTCTAGGGGGTCGTCGGATCCTAATTCCGATGAAGGGGACTTGGCATGGAAGATGATTAGTCTTAAATGGAACCAAATATTTTCTCTTGACCCTGTGGAGGCTTAATCATCTTAATTTTCCAACGGCATCCAAGTTTGCTGGTTTCCGCAGTTCAAGTAAGACTCAATGCAAGATTTGCGGGAAGGAGGTCGAAACAGTGAAGCATTTTTTTAATGCAAAGTGGCAGCAAGAGTTTTGTTTGGGAAGAAGGTGGAACTCGAGCAGCTGGTCATCTGGGCTTGACATTTTGAGCGACCTTCTACTAGCCAACGACGAAGTTAATGAGGTATTGGGTCAAGATGTTTTTCTATGCAAAGCTGTGGCATTCTTGGACAATTTATGTTTCTTCGGAAATTTGGTCCTATTTGAGGGAGCAAGATTGAATATGGCACACTTGCTAATTAATGTGGATGCTCGTGCGCGAGAGATTGCGACCATCGGGGAGGTAGCAAGGGCTGGCGAAGAGCAGTCACTTTCAATAGTTGTGGAAAGGTGGGACGTGCCTTCGAAATGAATTGTAAAGATCAACACTGACGCGGCCTTCGCATCCAACTCCGCCGTTGTTGGGTTGGTTGCGTGTAACTCCTCGGGAGATATCCTCTAAATGTGGAGGAGTTAAGTAAGGGTTGCGTCGGCATTGGAAGCTGAGTTGGCGGGCTTGGAGTTAGCAGTCAAGATGGGAAGGTTTTACAGGTACCCGAAAGTGGAGGTGGAGGGTGATAATCAAGCTCTAATCCGCGGCCTCTAGCCCGGAGGCGTATTCCCTAATTGATCACTTTTATCTACCTTTGAACATATTCGGGATGTAAGTTTACATTATTTGTCTTGCGAATTTTCTTGGGTCAATAGAAATGCTAATAGTGTGGCTCGCGGCCTAGCCAATTGGGCTTTCAACTCAAGTTAGATGGTATGTGTACTCTCGAGGAAGTCTCGCTCCTTGTGCAAGATAGTTTGGTCCGGGACTCTATCCAGCCTCTTTCAATGTAAGTTTGGGCTGCTCATCTCCTAGCCTGCAGGGCTGGGGATTTGTGAGGCCCGGTTGTCTTTCAAAAAAAAAAAAACAACGAGTGTTTTCTGTCGGTGAAAATGATTTTTTTTTATATTTTCTTGAAAAATGTTTTGTCGCGACTATATATACAATGATTTTTAAACATTGTTTAAGCATTTAGTTGCGGCGGTAAAATTAATTATCGCGACGTATAAAAAAAGTGTGATAAAATTATAATTATTGAAGAGTTGTAAATAGTTTCATGATGAATAACTCACGAAAAAAGTATACGTATAGTTATTATACGATGGACAATTCTCATCGTTAAATGTTTAACTCCCGTTATGAAGTGATATATACCGATTGCGGCGAGTTCGGATCAAAATTTGTTAACAATCCACAACGGAGATAATCCTTCTTGACGTGATATATACGTGTTTTTCATTCAAGGGTTAAATTGGGAAATATAAATAGTCTTTCTAAGAACATCTCCAGCTCAAAATTCAAATTTTGGTTAATTTTTTATCAAATTTGGTGCAGCTATAGTGTTTTCACTCAATTTCATGTTAACCCCTCTTTAATATAATATGTCAACATTAATCTTATTAAACATTAATTTATTTTTTTATGTCAACAATATTAAATTAACATTATATTAAATATTATGTTAATATTATAATATTAAAATATAAAAATTAACTAATAAACACAAATATTATATTGGATAACATTAATAAAAAAAAATATTATATAAATATTACAAATATTGATACTCCTTCTTCATTGATAATAAGTATTTTTGTAGAAATTATTTAATTATGATTTAAATTACATATTAATATTTGTGTGAGTGAATTTGTTATTAAAAATAGTTTATGCGTGATTAATAGTTGGACGTCAAATTTGGATAAATATTATTTATCATACTCAAATTTGAGTAAATATTTGAGATAAGTTGGAGCACTTTCACCTTAAAATGTCGCATATCCATCCAAATTAAAGGTGAGTTAGGGATGGTCTAAGTAACAATTTCATCTTCCACGACAGATTATTTCTGTCGTTAAAAATGTTTAAAAAAATATTCTCGTCATGCCGAAATTTTTTTCATCACAATAAATTAAAGAAATATGTTTATCGTGAAAGAGTTGTAAATATCGTTATGAAGAGTATATATTTACATCGTAACAACCAAGAGCATATTATTGATAATAAAAGTAAAATGTTCCAGATGTTGTTCAACACCGCTACGCACAAATTATTATACGGTAAACCAATGGATATACGATTTAAAAATATAGAATCTTTCTTTCAGAAAAGAACGAACAAACAGAATCTTCAATATATAAATCCATGAGTCATATAGTGAATATAGAAAAAGGGTAGTCGGAAAGAAACTACAGAGTACTTGCATAAATATATAAAAAGGTCCAATATATATATTATATAGATGCCCTTTGCTTCACCAAGACGGAGCATCATTTCCTGGCGATGTTTTCCACATTTCTTTGGATTTCTCACGTTATCGATGATCAGATTCATTTTGACAAGCGATAACGAACTCGATTAATAAAACATGCTTTCATATAAAAATGAGACCGTTTGATCAAGATCACTGAAGCGTGCTGGTCACTGATCAATAATCTGCTCCATTTTCCGGCCTATAAACTATTCTATAACCTGCAATGCATATACACGTAGTTTGATTCATTTTGATTAGTACAGTCAATGATTATGGAAATTGAAAAATAAATGTATTTATTGTTTCTTTTTTTTTTTTATATCGGAAAAAACACGTTACCTGTTAAGCTGATCTGAAGAGCGCTCCGGTTGTTTCAGGTTTCGATCCCAGGTTGGAGTCGTGCTCTTTGGTGCAAATAACAAACATATTAGTATGAGGAATAAATTTATTATTTCGTTTTGAAAATGAATTTAGTGTTGTTACTTACGGGGTGGGATTTTCGATACGAAAAAGCAGGCTCCAATGACAATGTAGCATAGCAAGAGAATCAGTCCTTTCAAGTAGTGAGAAGTTCCATCCTATTTATTACGGATATAATATAATTTCATTATGGTAGGCGTATGGTCTCATACTCTCATGTAATATTAGTTAAGCTTGCAAAGAATGTAAAGTATTCCTCCATGTATATACTTCTAAGGAATCTTATAAAAAATAACCTGTAAAGCGAAAGCTGTTGCCAGAATTGCTAAAGCAAGAGAACCGGTCTCAAGGATATTGAAGTTTAGGTCCATGATATCACCCAGTATCCATGAAACAATAACGCACAATGGAACCTAGAAAACAGAAATAGCTTAATTAAAGAGAATATACATTATTTTTAATATTTTTGTCTTCTTGAATATATTTGACTGGCGGTTGTAGGATGTATGTATACTTACTACAAACAAGGCAATTTGAGTTGAAGAACCCAAAGCGACGCCAAGTGTGATGTCCTGACCACATAATACTCACTAGATAACCAAGTCTTTAATTGCAGAAAAATATAAACACAAAAGTTTTTAATACCAACCAATTTGTTCTTAAAAGCAAATATAATGGCTCCGGCGTGCTCGGCTGCGTTCCCGACAATCGGGAGCAGAATTATGCTTAAGAAGCTGACTGACAAGCCCCAAGATTCCGAGGCATCCTTGAAAAAATATTAAGAGAATCTGTTGTTAAACAATTTGTACAATCCTAGACTAGTTAATTAAATAAATAAATGTGATTGAAACTAGCATGTGTAAACTTGTAGAATTATGCTGATATCTAAGGTTCGGTTATTATGAGTTGTTAGGGTTGTTTATGTTCGTGATAGCTATATGTATAAATGATCTTGATGATCACAATATATAATAAATATATGGAGTATTCTCCATCATCATCTGCTACTCTTCTATAATTCTATAAAACTCATTACCTCAATCGTTTCAACAACAAACTCAGACAGCAAGGCGATCACGATTGTCATCCCAATCAGCCACACCAATCCGCTTTTGAACCCGATCACGGCCTCTTCTTCTCCATTATCACCTTCCTCGTCCTGCTAACAGTATTACGTTATTTTATGTAGATAAATATTGATTACTCGAGTGAATCGTGAATAATAATTTACCGCATCAGCTTCAAACAATTGGCGGTGGGTCCACAATTGGAAGATTATGTAGGCCACGTAGGCGATAAGCATCACTACGCTGCTGACTCGGGAGAGTTGGAGCGTAGAATTGACGGTTGTGATCGCATCTGATGCACTGTTTGCAGCATAACCAAAGAGCAAAGGCAACAAGTGACACAGCAGCGCCAGCAACAACATCAATGAATTTACGTCGGATTGTCTCTATTTTAACAAAAAATCATTCATCAGTAACTTCATCACATTTGTCTCCTCAATCACGTGCCATCAGTAGAATAAATAATTTCTCAAATCTTATCTATAATTGTTCAATTAGCGGAATTCAAAGATTACACTAGATGTTTGTATCATGTAGCACATTGGATTTCATTAGTAGTTAAATATACACCTTATGGTCATATATTAAGGATTAAACTAAAAATAGATTGGAATGTACCCTGTCATATTTTTGTTCCCTTCCGAGATTGGCAATGCCACCACACAAGAGAGACGTGCCAAGGACTAGAAGCAGATTTGAGAGAATAGAACCCAAGAGAGAATATTTCACAACGTCAACTTTATTCTGGGCAAGAGCGAATATTGCTATTATCAGCTCCGTTGCATTACCACATGTCGCATTTAGAAGCCCACCCACTGCAACATTAAAAAAATATATATATTTATACTCAAAAGCACTGAAACATGGCCTATATTTGTATTTAATGTATGTTACTTATATGAATCCAAAATACACCGCCACACACTTCTAATCATTCTCATTATAAAGGCATATGTAGGTCCGACGAATAAAATTGTCACAACTGCATTCCTGATATGCTTATCAGTGTGCGCTAAATAATATGTATTGTAATTAGATAAAATAGATTGATCCTCTGTTCAATATATCGAGCTTAATTAATAGTAGTATGGTACCCGTGGATCATGATAGTTTATTCGCAAATTTCTATTAGTATTTTTAGTTTTGTTTTAAATTTTCTCGATGTATCTCAGTCACTTAATTTAATTATACCATCTATCTTCTTATTCTATTTCCCAACACTAAAATAATAAACGATCCAAGTCACTACATCCACTATGGTATTCTATTTGTATTTACTCATTAATAGAGTAAATACATTTTTATAAATTTTGTTATACTTTATTATCATTTTAGTTATAAATAGATCTCGTTTTACCTTTACTTAATTATATATTTTTATTTAATAATAATATAAACATTAAATGATAAATTACCCAGTTTGTATTTGTCCTATATCTGTCCAATATGTTAATTTTTTTTTTAAATATGTCCAATATGTTACTTCCTTTTATTATAAATGAGAGATCCGTTTAGCCTAAAGTGTCAACCTAATACTGATATGTTTTATTTTTTTATTTTTAATCTTATAACTTAAAATTGAATATTTGAATGAATTTCTCACATTGTTTTTTTTTTGTAATATTTTTTTCTGTTAAAATCTTATCATTATAAAAATATACTTTTTAATTAATATAAATAGGTATTCTTAAGATACATAATCTGTATATGTGTACTTTGCATGGCAACATAAATAGTACAACATTAATGTATGAAATATTCTTCTGACCAATTCAACGGTAAGAAATGATTTTGTTGCTTCTGGATTGGAAAGAAACAATTATAGGATTTATAACCCATACGTCTAGTCAGTTATTATTTATTACCACGTCGGTATATACTGTCAAATCGTGAATCTTGATATAGTTTTTCCTCTTTCACTTATGTTTGAAATATATATTCTAAGAACCTGTTCCATAATTATTCTGTGTACGAGTAGAGGGATAAACTAAAATGATATTTATTTTAAGTTATCACATTATATTTTTCAAATTTTCATTTCTTATCATAAGGCAACTAATTAATTAAAATCAACAATTTTATCAAGTCGGTTATGTACTTAGCTTAACAGTTTAATTCAATTGAACTAACTGGTTTAACTAAGTCAATATACATAATCAAAATAATGGTTTTATAAAATCAACAATTTTATAGATCGGTTTTAAGTATTTAGCTTAACAATTTAATTCAATTGAACTCATTGGTTTAATTAAGTCAATATACACAATCCAAAATAATGGTCAAATTTATGACAAAGAATATATTTATCGATTAATAGAAGTCAAAAGAGGTGATATAATATTCCAAATAATGAGTGTAAAAAATAGGTTCGATTACTCCTTATTATAAATTAAATAAAATGCAAGACGTAGTGATTTATATATAAACATATCCTTTATTTAGCTCCGAAAATATTTTCTCATAATTAGAATGCATATAACTCTAGCAGGTCTTTAGTATACATAATTAAAATTGCTCTAATAAATTTAGGCCAGCATATCAAGTAATTCTTTCTCTCAAGAATATAAATAATAATAATAATAAACTTTTCCTCGAAAAAGAAATAATAATTATAATAAACTACTTAACAGGAAGTCGAACGCGGATCAAGTTATTACGTCAGTTTACCTAAATTTATTCTAAAAGTTGGTCGACGTCTACCTCGTTATTAATTTTATATAAAAATGTTAACTTGAATATAAGATAAATGCAAAGACTACTGTCTTGTGTTTATAAATGCGGATGAATAAAATATTTTAATAAAAATTGAAGCGAAGTTATTCGGAGAGGATTTGAGTACCTGTTGGACCAGTAAAATAGGCAATTTGTCTGGTAATTTCGGAAGATAAGCAAAAACCGAATTAGTTAGTCCAACATGATTATAAAAAATTACATAAATAAGCATTATAATTTCAAGTGGAATTCTTACTCAGTGAGGAAGCTGACACGTTCAGCCAGTGGAGTGAGTCCAAGCAAACTTAGAGCAAAAACCCATGGCTGTTGTCCATTCAGATAAAAAGAAAACCAAACATTATACGATATATATTTATATTGTAATCTTAATACTACTGCTCGTTTAGAACTGACTTAAGGAGATTGATTTCTTCCTTTCCCGGCCGCCTAAGATTTTTGAGAAAAGTTACGATTCATCTACAACGTCACAGAGAGCTTTTCTTGTAATTGTGTTATACAAGTAAGTAAGCGAAAATTGATTAGAGGTCACTATTCCATTGATAACAAATTGCAAGATGCCGGATTATCGTCAAAATAAACAGCGAAGATAATATACAGATTTATAGCTCGTTGACACACAATATCAAAATGCGATGGTTTTGAGTGATTATTAAGTAAGATCAGATATAAAAAAAAAAATGTACTCACTCTTCCGAAACCTGCGTATTCTGCGGCAATGGCGAGAGGTATCGCTGGGAATAGAATAGCGAGCTTCGTTCCCAAAATGACCTCCTGAAGATTAGCCAAGAAATCCCTCAGAGTGCCACAAGGTACCTTTGAGACGAGTTTTATGTCGGATTTCTTCCGGAGCGACGACGACGACATGTTGTGGGCCGTTCTCCGGCTGCCTCGCCGCGTCTCCTTCGTCAGCCTCTTCACTTCTCCGTTCTCCATCAGCCATGGTTGGTCTTGGTTTGAAGCCATCTCTCTTTTTCGTTTTTCTTTTATTACCGAAGATATAGGAACTAATTGATTAACGCAATAATGTGTGTACGAAAACGCACTTTCACTCTGTATCTTTTTTTTTGGAAGTGCACTCCCACTCTGTATCTGAACACAAGTAAGACGAAGAAAACTAATTCTTACTAGCTATAAATTGCAAATGTGTGTTGTAGCCAGGTATTTATTTCTAGCTAGTTCTTGGCATGAGAGAGTCAAGAGCCTGTGTTTAAATACAGATATATATCATGTTAGTAGTAGGCCTCTAGGTAGCTTCCTCGAAGTTTCTTGCTCGATCTATATCTGTTAGTATATAATGGAGACAATATCTATATACACGTATATCAAATTAATTTCCTGAAAATAAAATATCCCTAAAAATTTTAATCTTGCCAATTTTACACGTATTAAATACTTATTTCCCTATCTTTCATTCGACAAATTTTATTAAATTTTATAAAATTATACGAACCTGGACACTTCATATTATATTTCAAAATAGTAACGTTTTAAAATGTTTAAAAATAAGCAATTAACATGAGATAGTAATTGGTATTTTTTCTGGAATTATCCTTTCCTTTAAAATTCCTTTTTTCATATCTTGAATCTTTATATAATTATTTTTCGAGTATACACTATAAGTAATAATTATTTTTCCATTTCTCTTAAAAATTGATTATTTTCCACTTTGCCATTAAAAATGATAACTAAAACTTTTGGTTTTTTAACCATTTTTCGATTAACTAAAATAGAAATAACAATAAAAATATTCCGGGAGCAAATGAGAGTCGGGTATTGAATAGTTACTTTTTATATATTTTTAATTATTTTGTAGTTAATTTATATTAAGTAAGGATTGAGATGGAAATGTTAAAAAATTAAATTTTAAGTGTAATTCATATTTTCGCATTTTTTTAGTGACAAACGAAGAAAATAAGATTTAAGGGAAATGAAAAAAAATATAAAAATAAATGATATTTTGAGCAATTTCTCTTTAACAAAACTTACCCTTAACATCAGGAATCAGTTAGTAATAGGATAATAAAAGGGCAATTGAGTATTATAGTCTATTAAAACATTTGACTTGTAATAGAACCAATTATTTTTGAAAATATTTGTTTATATCCTAATAATGAAATTACCACAAATTTATGAACTGAAATGCCTTTCTATTCTTGAAAATCGAATTAAATTATTTTTTCATTTATTTTGAAATTTGAAAAAAATGGTTATAATGTAGGCGAAATTTTGGGAGAATAAATCAATTAATAGGGCTTAGAAAAGTCTTAGACGTGTGAGCATGAAAACCGAAGGAGAATTTTGGAAAGTGAAATTCTTTTAAACGCTTAGCCAACTGTCACACACAATATTGTAACAGTGTATGTGAGAATTCGCAAGCACAATAAAGATGACAGTAAAATAATGCAAGAAATAGTAATCAACACGCACAATTGGTAACTCAGTTCGGAGCAACGTCTCCTACATCTGGGGGGGTGCGATAACCTGGTGGAAATGATTTCACTATGATAATAGTTCTCAGTACAATTGGTCTTACATGAACGACATACACATCAATGCCCAATTACTAATTATAAAGTGAAACTCTAATTCAGTCCTCCCCCTGAATTAGTGACCCTTCACAGATCCACCAAAGACACACATTCACGTGTTCTTTAATAACAAGAAATCTTAAGAGCGTGATCAGTTCATTCACGCACAAACTCAATACCAAATAGGAATCGATCACAGTGGGTAATCCGATTCAACAGTGCTTTTGTTCAACGCAACAGTTTTCCAAGCCGCCAGTCTTGCACGTCTAAAAAAGCAATTGATTAAACAAAAAGCATCAAGGACGCTAGAGGCTGCAACACTGCTATTTATAGCGTCCAAAATACAAAGATCCTAGCTAGGGTTTCCATGAAGTCAACGCCCAACTCCAGAAATGGAAGGATCTTAAACTGCACCTTAAATCGAGATCCTCAAGCTGTCCAAAAATAGAATGCAGAATCACAGATTGTCAGGACAAGGATCACGACAAGATATTGCATATATTTTCAGTTAATACTCTTGCCTAATAAAAATAAGTCAATCATAGCGTAATAACAAACTCCCCCTTTGGCTATTTATTAGGCAAGCACGCAAGATTCTTTTACCATGATCTGAATCTCAACAAGCTGAAAATATCTCCCCCTGATTGCCTCCAAATATAGTACAAGGCAAGGATCGACCAACACAGAGGGAGAAAGAATCAAGACAAGACTATTAACATGAAGACTGAATATAGAGCATAAGTCTTGGAATGTAGAGCATAAGTCTTGGACCAAAATGTAGACTGAAACATAACATGTCTTAACAACCATACAGAAAAAATAGAAGAACACAAAAGAGCGGAGCTGAAGAAGAACAGACACCAACACAAACTGAATGATAACAAGATCAAGTAGAAACTGTATCAGACATTCTTGGATCATCTTGAGCAGCAGAAGAAGAAGCTTTAGCAGAAGTCTTCATGGTCTTGATCATGCAGTCCACAATCCCTTTACGCTTAGAGGAGGTCACAATAAGCTCTTGAAGAAACAGAGACTCCTGGAGAAGGAGCTGATATGCATCATTATGTTGCGAAGAGCTGAGAGAGACACTCATATTCTGCACACCTTCATCAGCTGTAGGTTGAGTGAAAGGACGCTCAATGTCACATACATGTCAACCCTCAAAGTGCTTCTGATGAAACTTGAGGGGAAATGCAGTATTTCCCTGAATATCATCAGCACGCAGTAAATCCCTCCTTTGGTCAAGGAGTAAATTCGTGATAAGAGAAGGAATACCAATAGGCATCTGTGCAGGATAAGACTTTGCGTGTCTGACAAAATGATCATAAACAAGAGCACCAAAGTCAAACCTGCCACGAGTCCCTATCTGATAGATCAAGCGAGCAGTTTTGAACGAGACAAGAGAGCCATTTGATGTAGGAACCCAGGAGGTGGCTGCTATGCGAGAAAGAATTGAGTATTTGGCAGTAAGCTCAGCAGCTGAAAGACCAGTCTTCATAGGCCAAATTGCTTTATCATTTCCTGTAATCACCTTAGCAATGGTGTCTCTACCGGGGAGAGGCTCACTATGAGTTGAGGTAGAATGACCCAAGGTGGTGTTTATAAGAGCAGGGGTGAAGGTAAATGCGTGACCTCGCAAATGAACTTTCCCATAATATGGACAGTCAGGAGAGTCCATATCGGAAGACGGGCTGATGATGAATTACTTGACGAGTCTCGGATAGTAAGGCCCCACATGGCTCACATTCATCAACATACCAGACTCTTGCAGAAGATCAATGATCACAGAGAATTTTGTAGTGTCGATTGAGAGCTCACATTCAGGGAAGATATTGCATGCATAGATAAATTTTCACTTCGCAATTTGAGCTTCTGTGCGAAACGAGATATTATCCAAAGGAGCGGGAGGAACATGCTTTGGGATCTTCATTCCATCCTTGTACTTATTCCTCTCCAGAACAGGCGAGGGGGAGTAATCTGAAAATTCATCCTGAGCAAAAGGAACTTGCTGAGGAGGATGAGTCTGAGAAGGTTTCTTCTTCTTCCGAGACAATTTAGTAATCTTCTTCATCTTAGGCTTTTTAGCAACCCATTTTTTATTCTTCATAACCCCAGGTTGCAGAGTAGGGACTTGTTCTTGCTCACATGAGAGGCTTTCTTAGGAGTAGTAGTAACATAGTCAACAACATGAGTCTTTTCACGAGACTTAGGTGTGGAAACAGATTCTGTGGGTTGGTTATCGATAACCCGATCAGAGGTATTCTTGTGTTTCTTCTTAGCAGTACAAAGTGTTGGAATAGGTCTAGGGTTAAAGAAAAATTTAACATTAATCAAATTAATGGCGGAATTTAAAAATTTCTTTTTCAAGTAAAACAAATTTTACTAACCTAGAAAAAAGCATATACAAGTTATATATTAAAATCATTATTTAATTTACTATAATACGAACCTTTCTACGAAGCTTGATCTTGAAGCGTCTCGAGAAGGTAGGTCTTCTTCCTTGGCTCGCTCGTCACCTTCGCACCTAATCTTGAACCCGAGAAACCTAAGATTTATATTACATGAGTCAAAAGAGGTTTAAGAAGGATTTGTGTGTGGGCACAATTAAACCATATGAACCACGAACAATTCTTGGATCATAAGCTAATTCTCTAGATTGAGGGTTAATCTAGGTGCAAAATAAGAATAGTATTTTGTAGAGAGAGAGAGAGGGAGGTTCGGCCACAATAGGGAGAGAAGAAGAAAATTGCTTAACCTTCACATCTCTATGTGAGGCTCTATTTATAGGAGAAGGAAAAATCTATAAAGGTCAATTATTCATTCATGAATGAATAATGTATTCATGACACAATATTTGATTTTCCCTTCCCCTTTCCCTCATTGTATGGCTGGCCATATGGGTGCATTAGTGAGGAAATTTGTTTCCTCACTTAGCACATTTGTTTCCTTCTTAAGGAAATTCATTTCCCTTTTTCTTTTGGGTAATTATCCTTATAAGAAAAAGGAAATAAAACTCTCCTCTTTTATGCTATGTTGGCCGAATTCTTTATAGGGTGAGGGAGCATCTAGATGCTTCCTTATTTCTTTTTAAGACAATTCTTCAAATACCCGTTGTAGAATTATAATTGCACAAATAACGAAATTAATTTCATAATGCCTCAAACGACTTTTCGGCTTTGGAAAGTAATTTATATTTTCATCAAATGAAAACATTCAAAATCTTATTTTGACATTCACATCATTTTATGTCCTAGTGGACAAAAATACCCTTTAGACATTTTCCGATTAAAAGTCTAGTTCAACATTTGAACTTATTTTGACTTAGCTTCTAGTTTAACAATCCTACTATAATGACCTGTAATAGTGACCTTATGGATCCAAATGAACAAAGCTTGAGCTTCTATACTCGGACTCAAAAGTTCACAAACCTTTTCCGAGTATTAGCTTAATGTCGACTGACTCCACTAAAGAGTCGACACTGAGAATCTCTCGGTTCAAATGAATTTATTTTCTACTCAAGTTCAACTTAATTATATTGAGCAGATCCATTGAATGTTATCTATGTTTACCCTTCATGAATATCATCAACTAGTTGGGATTTATAAAATTACCATTTTACCCTTCTAGTTGTTATTTCCTCAACTCCTTTAGTACTTGTGAATAAGCTAGAAACAATGTATTGACGAGGAGCTAACAAGTCACATTGTTTCATCCAAATAAAGTCGCTACTTAAATTTGGACACTGCGCAGTTCATTTATTCAAAATCCAAGTAATAAAGCATGAGGTGATATACATTGCATCTCAACAATCTTATACATGAATTCCATATCTATGAGAACTTCACAAAGTTGGTTCATGACATCTTCATAACTTAATATCTCACCAATAGGCCTTGTCTAGATCACACATGGGACCTAGAATTTGACTTTCTCAAATGAGAGTATTAATGCTATGAAATGACATGTCTCATTTCAGGATTTAGGTAAGCATGATGCGATTCATACGTAGTGACCTTGAGATAGAAGATGTTAAATGGTTTGTTCTTCTATTGTCTCTAAAGGTGCACTGGTCAATTCAGTATCTTCGAAAGATACACTGGAAGAACTACAGAGTTCCTAACTCTCTATGCCTCGTAACCAGACATCCTAGATTCTTCCAACAATCATACTGGGATCAATAGTCCGTTGATCTTTAGATTGCGAATATATCGTTTTAGTCAAACCATGAAGAGTTTGTTCACGCAAATCTACATTTGTCTCTTCATACATTGTTAGGTTTGATTAAGGACTATAAGACTATTGAATATCATAAATCTTCAATCAAACTAAAAGGAATGAATGAAAGTTTCAACTTTTATTAATTCAATCAGCAAATTACAAAGATTTATATATTACATCAGTATGTAAGTAAACAATCTTTCAATAAGGACTTTACAAAGATTTATATATTACATCAATATGTAAATAAACAATCTTCTTGTGGGCATCTCTGCCAACACAAAGAGTACTCAATATGGTATCATCATCATCAGGAACAGCTTCAGAAGTAGAGGGATCCATTCTTTTAAGACTGGACTCGGAATTTTCAACAGAATCTGACACAAACTTGTAAGAACAGTTTGGGATAGCATTTGGGTTTTTTTCCCTTTTCTTCGTTCAAACTCAAACATCTATTGATAGTTTCCATATCATCAGGCCCAGGAATCACATTTAGAGGGATACTCGTATCAACATTATCAGTACATGGAGTGGGAGTACCTGATACAGTCTTTGTCGGAGAGTGGTCTTGAGTGTTGGCAGAGATTTGAGGAGTAGTGGCGGACACAGTATTCTCAGAAGAATTAGTTGATGGAGGGCCAGTGATGTCGCGGATTGTCAAAATACAGCGTTGATCGAAAGGGATATTTTGGGATTTTCCTCGCACAGATGCACCTTCAGCCTGACCATCGGCACAATCTATGGAGGTATGTCCCAAACCCTTAGAGGCGTCGAGTTTTGCATGATCGCGAATCACCCTTTGTGGCACGTTCTTCTTCTTCATTTTTGTAGGATTGTGAGGGAATGAGGTATGAATTCCACTTCTCATTCCAACCATTTTGTTGAGAAACCGATTTTCGAAACACAGGCGATTACAGAGAGAATTTGAATTGCGATAGTTGAAACCGCTTTGATCAAAAGGGTTATTGTAATTAAGACAGAACATCACGAAGCTCTTTGGGAAATCAACTAACTCATGCACGAAGTATTGAAAACGACAATTCTTTCTGTCGTATGGAAACCCAAAGATGTTGCAACAGTAGTGGGCCACATATACATAAGCCTAACTTATAATCTGTAATTGCTACTTGTCAAGGACACATAATCCAATAGACGCACGAAGATTTTCAAAAGTCTGAGCATCAAGAGCTTTTGTAAAAATCTGCAACCTGTTTTTGAGTTTGAACATACTCAAGATGAACCTTTTTACTTTCAACAAGTTCTCTGATGAAGTGATGTCGAATGTCAATGTGTTTTGTCATGCTATGTTGAACAGGATTCTTAAAAATATTTATGGCACTCTGATTATCACAGAACAATGTCATGACACCTTGTGAAACACCATACTCAGCCAACATTTGCTTCATCCACAAAAGTTGAGTGCAGCTACTGCCTGCAGCAATGTATTCTGCTTCCGTTATTGATAAAGAAACACAATTTTGATTTTTACTGAACCAAGAAATCAGATTGTTTCCCAAGAAAAAACAACCTCCAGATGTACTCTTGCGATCAACAGCACTCCCACTCCCTGCCCAGTCAACATCACAATATCCAATCAGCGTAGAAGTAGTATCAAAAGAATATAACAAACCAAGATTTGAGGTTCCTGAGACGTATCGAATGATCCTCTTCACTTGACTTAGATGACTGGCCTTAGGATTGTCCTGATATCTTGCACACACACCCACTGAATAAGTAATATCAGGTCTGCTGGCTGTGAGGTACAAAAGACTCACAATCATACTTCTATATGAACACTTATTAGCAGGAGCACCATCTTCATCCTTAGTTAACTTAATGTGTGTAGCAGCATGAGTTCTCTTGTGAGAATAGTCTTCAAGACCAAAGCGTTTGACAATGTCGTTTGCATATTTACTCTGAGAAAGAAATATACCATATGACATATGTTTGATCTGAAATCCAAGAAACAGATTTAGTTCACCAACCATGCTCATTTCAAATTCGCTCTTCATTTGTTTCACAAACTGTTGGACCATGTTATGTGACATTCCCCCGAAAACAATATCATCAACGTACATTTGTGCAATCATGAGTTGATTGTTTTCATTCTTCACAAATAGAGTCTTGTCAACACCTCCTCGGATATATCCCTTGTGACTGAGGAATTATATAAGTCTCTCATACCAAGTATGTGGTGCTTGCTTGAGACCATAGAGAGCCTTTTTGAGCTTGTAAACGTGATTTGGAAAATGTGGATCAATGAACTCTTTGGGCTGAGCAACATAAACCTCCTCATTGGGATAGCCATTTAGGAAAGCACTCTTGACATCCATCTGAAATAATTTGAATAAAAAATGACATGAAATACCAAGTAACAAATGTATTGCTTCTAACCTGACAACTGGAGCAAAGGTTTCATCGAAATCAGCTCCCTTGACTTGAGTATACCCCTGAGCAACAAGTCTGGCCTTGTTTTGAGTAACATTGCCATGTTCATCAGAAGACCACATTGCCATCATTTATCCTCTTATAGTCGTATGGCTCATCTACTGACTGATCAAAATCGTAGCCTTTCACAGTCTCGTCGAATCTGATATTCCACGATCAAGATGCTTCTTTAAGTCCATAAATGGACTTTAGCACCTCACAAACCTTGCCCTACTGGCCTTTCTCCATGAACTCGTCTGGTTGAGCCATATAAATCCGCTTGTCAAGACTCTCATTCAAAAATGCAGTCTTGACATCCATCTGTCAGATTTCATAATTCAAGGCGGCAACAATGGATAAAAGAGTGCAGATGGACTTCAGCATCGCGACCGGCGAGAAGGTATCCTCATAGTCGATACATTCCTTTTGTGTGAACCCATTCGCCACAAGTCGTGCCTTAAATGTCTCAACATTTCCATCCGGTCCTCTTTTCTTCTTGTAGATCCATTTACATCCAACAGGTTTGATGCCTTGGGGTAGATCTACAAGTTTCTTGACCTTGTTGACATACATTGAATGCATTTTAACGTTCATGGCTTCTTGCCATAGGTTTGCTCCGGAACTCTGCATCACTTGGAAAAATGATGTTGGATCATCTTCATCCTGGTATGCGACTGCAATGAAAGTCTCTCTTTTACCCATGTATCGATCAGGTTGTCGCACAATCCTGTTACTACGACGAATCACATGAGGCTCTGGTTCGGAACGTGGTTCTTCCACTATTGGTATAGGACTGGTCCTATCTTGTGAAGTATCAGCTACTTCACCTAACAGTTCCTTCAGCACAAGTCTGCTTCTTAGCACAGAATTATTTATATAGTCTACTTCAAGAAACCTAGCGTTCGTACTAACAAACTTTTTTTGATCATCGGGACTATAAAAGAAGTACCCTTTTGTTTCCTTTGGATATCCCACAAGAAGGGACGATTCTGAACGACTAGCCAACTTGCTAATCTTTTGTCTCAGCACATGTGTTGGACAACCCCAGATTCGGACGTGGTGTAAATTAGATTTTCTACCAGTCCATCTCTCATAGGGAGTGTTTGGGACCGTTTTAGACGAAACCTGGTTCAAAATATACGCTGCCGTCTCTAGGGCATATCCCCTGAACGAGTCGAAAAGTGATGAGTAACTCATCATCTACCTTACCATATCTAGCAGAGTTTGATTCCTTCTCTCTGACACACCGTTGTGCTATGGAGTGCCAGGTGCTGTAAGCTGAGACTGAATACCTTTTTCTCTAAGAAGGTCTTCGAACTCTCCAGACAAGTACTCTCCCCATCGATCTGATCGAAGGGTTTTGATCTGCTTCTCCGTCTGCTTCTCAACCAAAGCCTGATATTCTTTGAACATTTCAAAGGTATCGGATTTGTGTCGCATAAGAAAAATGTGACCAAACCTTGAGTAGTCATCAGTGAACATTACAAAGTATTCGTAAATTCCTTTTGCCTGGATGTTGATTGGACCACATACATCACTATGTACAAGTCCAATAACTGTGTGGCTCTTAGACCCTTCGATGAGAAAGGTCTCTTGGTCATCTTGCTCTCAAGACAGGATTCGCACGTGGGCATGGGTCCCACGGTTAGATATTTCAAAGGACCATCTTTTGTCAACCTCTTAATCCTATCTAGGCCAATATGTCCAAGACGTAAGTGCCAAGATTGTTTCATCACTATGAAACATCTTACGCTTCCCGAGTGAATCACTATTCACTTCGGTGTCCAAGATTGTCGGCTCATTTGGATATAGATAATATATCGATTCCACATGATGAGCTTTAGTAATGAACAAATCATCAAGAAAAATTTCAATACCATTATTTATTTTAAACTTGAAGAATTGCTCTTCTAAACGACCAAAAGAAACAAGGTTCTTACTAAAATCCGGAACGTAATAAACATTATTCAATAATAAAGTTTTGTTCCCAAATTTAAGCTTCAAGGTCCCGACTGATCTTGCTCCGAAATTCGTTCCATTTTTCCAGTTGAACGTGAAATATTCGTTATTTAAGCGTTTGGTTTGCCTGAAACCATTCAACTTACACACAATATTATATCCAGGGCGATTATTTATTTGTGATGTAACACGCTTGAGCAACGAGACTCATTTCGTTGGCGTTTTTGGATCTTCTCATCATCCTCTCAGAACTTGAAGTCAAGGCTCTGTGTTCAGCAACATTGAGCTCTCTAGACTTCCTTGTTCTAAGGGAAAAGTGTTGGCAGGGATGCCCACAAGAATATTGTTTATTTGCATACTGATGTAATATATAAATCTTTGTAAAGTCCTTTTTAAAAGATTGTTTATTTACATATTGATGTAATATATAAATCTTTGTAATTTGCTGATTAAATTAATAAAAATTGAAACGTTTATTCATTTCTTTTTAGTTTGATTGAAGATTTATGATATTCAATAGTCTTATAGTCCTTAATCAAACCTAACAATGTATGAAGAGACAAACGTAGATTTGCATGAACGAACTCTTCATGGTTTGACTAAAACGATATATTCGCAATCTAAATATCAACGGACTATTGATCCCAGTATGATTGTTGGAAGAATATAGGATGTCTGGTTACGAGGCGTAGAGAGTTAGGAACTCTGTAGTTCTTCCAGTGTATCTTTCGAAGATACTGAATTGACCAGTGCACCTTTAGAGACAATAGAAGCACAAACCATTTAACATCTTCTATCTCAAGGTCACTACGTATGAATCGCATCATGCTTACCTAAATCCTGAAATGAGACATGTCATTTCATAGCATTAATACTCTCATTTGAGAAAGTCAAATTCTAGGTCCAATGTGTGATCTAGACAAGGCCTATTGGTGAGATATTAAGTTATGAAGATGTCATGAACCAACTTTGTGAAGTTCTCATAGATATGGAATTCATGAATAAGATTGCTGAGATGCAATATATATCACCTCATGCTTTATTACTTGGATTGTGAATAAATGAATTGCGCAATGTCCAAATTTAAGTAGCGACTTTATTTGGATGAAACAATGTGACTTGTTAGCTCCTCGTCAATACATTGTTTCTGACTTATTCACAAGTAACAAAGGAGTTGAGGAAATAACAACTAGAAGGGTAAAATGGTAATTTTATAAATCCCAACTAGTTGATGATATTCATGAAGGGTAAACATAGATAACATTCAATGGATCCGCTCAATATAATTAAGTTGAACTTGAGTAGAAAATAAATTCATTTGAACCGAGAGATTCTCAGTGTCGACTCTTTAGTGGAGTCAGTCGACATTAAGCTAGTACTCGGAAAAGGTTTGAGAACTTTTGAGTCCGAGTATAGAAGCTCAAGCTTTGTTCATTTGGATCCATAAGGTCACTATTACAGGTCATTAGAGTAGGATTGTTAAACTAGAAGCTAAGTCAAAATAAATTCAAGTGTTGAGCTAGACTATTTCTCGGAAAATGTCTAAAGGGTATTTTTGTCCACAAGGACATAAAATGATGTGAATGTCAAAATAAGATTTTGAATATTTTCATTTGATGAAAATATAAATTATTTTCTAAAGCCAAAAAGTCGTTTAAGGCATTATGAAATTAATTTCGTTATTTGTGCAATTATAATTCTACAATGGGTATTTTAAGAATTGTCTTAAAAGAAATAAAGAAGCATCTAGATGCCCCTCCCCTAGGTAGAGTTCGGCCAAGATAGTGCATCAAGAGGAGAGTTTTATTTCCTTTTTCTTATAAGGATAATTACCCAAAAGAAAAAAAGGAAATGAATTTCCTTAAGAAGGAAACAAATGTGCTAAGTGAGGAAACAAATTTCCTCACTAATGGAAGGTGTATGGCCGGCCAAACTAAGAGGGAAAGGGGAAGGGAAAATCAAATATTGTGTCATGAATACATTATTCATTCATGAATGAATAATTGACCTTTATAGATTTTTCCTTCTTCTATAAATAGAGCCTCACATAGAGATGTGAAGGTTAAGCATTTTCTTGCCCTCTCCCTCTTTTGGCCGACCCTCTCTCTCTCTCTCTCTAGAAAATACTCTTCTTATTTTGCACCTAGATCCATACTTGATCTAGAGAATTAGCTTATGATCCAAGAATTATTCTTGGTTCATATTGTTTAATTGTGCCCACACAAATCCTTCGAAAACCTCTATAGACTCTTGTAATAGAAATCTTAGGTTTCTCGAGTTCAAGATTAGGTGTGAAGGTGACGAGTGAGCCAAGGAAGAGGATCTACCTTTCTCAAGACGCTTCAAGATCAAGCTACAAATAAAGGTTGGTATTCTAGTAAATTAAATAATGCTTTTAATATATAACATGTATATGCTTTTTCTAGGTTAGTAAAAATTGTTTTACTTGAAAAAGAAATTTATAAATTCCTCTATTAATTTGATTAAGGTTAAATTTTTCTTTAACCCTAAACCTATTCCAAGAAAAAGTTCCTCAACAATCTGCAACTCCTTCATGAGCTCAGTAATAGAGTACTCGAGTTTGTTCATGGAGTATTTCATACGGAAGTTATCAAACGAGTCAGTCAGAGTTTCCAAGATTATGTCTATCTTGGACTCTCTGTCGATCTCGGAACCCAGAATCTCCATGTCATACAGGTTACCCATGATCAGTAGCATGTGTTCACGAACTCAAGATCTTGGCTTCATCCTGCAGTTCATAAAACTGCGGATAGCCTGCTACCTCGCATGACGCCCATGACATCCAAACATCTCATGGAGATTGTAAAGGATGCGCATGTTATGAACATGTCTCGATGAGATTGTTGAAACACATTGCTCATAGATGCTAAAATTTAGCATCTAGCAATGTCTTCGGATCTCATCCACGCATCGTAGGCGTCCTTGTCCTCCTTGCTCGAGTCAGCACTTAGAGGAAGAGGACATGGGATCGTGAGAACATACTTGTGCTTTTCCACCGTCAACATGATGTCGAGGTTACGTTTCTGATCAACATAATTCTCACCCTCGAGTTTGTTTGAACTCAAAATCGTTTGCAATGGGTTAAAAGACATTTTGCTGAAAACATTAAACAAGATAAATAATTTTAGTATGTGTTACAGTTTCAAATTATATGCATGAACAATCCTAATATGGTGAGGAAAGCGATAAATAATTTACGGTATTATGAACAACAATGATCAATCAATTTTGCGAGGGGAAACCGTAATTGATCGCCTTTCATAGTCGTGACACATCACTATTTAGTTTGAACCATCCAAGAAGTCACAAATTCTGGTCCTTACTAATTATCATAAACTTTGGTCACTTGTTTTTAATGCAGGGCCTCGAGGGAGGATTACTTTAAAACATAAGTCTAAGTGTGCAACCGACGTTTGGACCTTTAATCAAATCACTTTGATAACGGTTCACCGAGGGGAGACTCCGCATCATCTTTTCTCTTTAAGGCTTGGTTCGTAACAATTTGATTAACTTAATGCTTCCGAAGTACTCTCATTAAAGGGAGGGCCATGAGGGTGACTCTTAGTTCATCACACATTAAATCAATTAAATTCACGTCGGGGACCGTGATTGTTTCAACGATAAACAACACTCCCACTTAGTTTTTAGAAAAAATCATATGTTTGGAAAACAATTTACAATTGTTATAACTCTTTATTAATTATAAACTATATGAACGATTCATTTTAATGTGATGTTGGCGTTCTATCCTATATAACATGTGAGGTGATTCGTTTAATGAGATTAAATAAAATAAAGCATAAATATTTTAAGTCATCCTATGGCCCATTTCGAATTACAATCCATAAAGAAAAAATACAACGAAATTAAACTATTTAAACTTCAATGTAGGACCGGCCAAGGACTCCTTGTGACACGTCATCGGATGTCTCGGGTCAGCCCCCACATGTTCTCCAACGTGCAGCCAAGCCCAAGGTGCTGCCTTTCTTGTCTTCTCATCGTCCGATTACAATTAAATGAAATTACAATTTAAATTGTCCTCGCAAAGTGAGGCTCACAATTTTAAAATTTAATAAAATAAAAATAAACCCATGACGATAACCGGAAAATTCCTAAGACCATAACAATGAGGATCCATCAACAAAACACACACACAAGCATTCATAACGCATTCAAATGATACAAAAATGCCCAAACCAAACTAGTCACACAATTTCTAAACTAGTTAACAAATCCTAATTTTTAATGCCTTTTACAAGCTCTGATACCATTTGTTGGAAATTATTTAACAAATTAAACAATGATATTACATAATACATCTATATGTGGCGAAATTATATAATATGATCTGTATTAAAACTCATTTTAATAAACTAACAACCTAAGCATTAAAAATCATAAACATGTCAATAAACTATTTATTCTAAACATGTCAACAAATTGAACCAAACCATCTAACAACTTATAAACACATTCATAAATCATTAAAACAGATCCAATTCGTTTAGAACACTTACATGTGAGGTTGTAACCAACCACGTGCATTGCTAGCTAACGTCGGAGCGCCTCGTCAATTTTCTGAAATCTGACCCGCCGGATTGGAAGACTAGACCCAAAAGATTTATGAGATGCAAAGAAGGAAAAATGAGCATAATAGATGCAAAATATAAAGAAGAATAGATCATCCTAGGATGACGAGGCGATCGCAAGGATTCTGGAACATTTTACAGTATGCGCGCTGCTTCACCTTTTACCCGTTGGATCAGTTTTTGAAGGCCATATATGTAGAATGTTGAGGAGGTCGACTTTATAACCTAACGGCAGTCATTTAGAAGTGATTCTTGATTTGTTTTAGATTTTAGAGAGAGAAAACCCCACGGAGGAGCCTGGGGTGAACGAAGAAGAAGACCGGAGACGTTCTGGAGGCTGTGATGAACTTGCAACATATCTAGTTTTTCTTCCTCCCTTCCCCCTGAAACTTTATTTATTCATTATGCTTTGTTATTTATGGATCATTATTCTTATTTGTTTTCTAGTTCTTCCACCATCACCATGAACTAATCCCTTAGAGGGTGATGGTTGATCTTTTCTTGATAATTGTCATGGATTTATTCTAGTTACTTTGAAGTTTGATTTGATTCTTTGGCTGGTGTTTATTCTATTTTTTTTCATAATTTCCGTATATGCATGATCATCATATGCTTGATTTTAGGATTAGTTATTCTCTCTAGCGAGGTTTAATTAATCGTGCAAATAAAATAGAATATTGTAGTACATTCTGTGAAGTCTAGAGATAGCCATAGCTGCTAGGGAGTCGTGTGAGTGTTCTAAAGCGTAAAGCAAGCTAGGTTCTATGCCTTGAGACCGAGAGGTAAAAAGAGTTCTTAGTCTTAGGTCATTAATATCACTCTAGCGAGGGTTAGCGATAAAATTCACGTGAACACGATTAGCATAGCCACATGATTGATCATTCTTCGTTTCTCTAGAAATCCCGACAATAGGATAGAAAAGTGAAACCTCAGCCTTGTCTCCCACATTCATCTTTAAAATGTTTTAATTAACTTGTTTAATATTTTAGAAGCCACCATCTTCACATTACATTTTCTCTTGATTTAAATTGTAGTCGACGTTGATTCAGATTTAATATAAAATTATCGTGGGAACAAACTGAACTTAGTATCTATATTACTTGTTTGACGTGTGCACTTGCGCGCGCGATTTTCGCAATAATAAACAAATAATTTTGAGTAGCATGATTATTCCTGTTAAGTATGTGGTTGATTTGGTTGATGTTATTATTGCAAAAGAAAAAATTATACTATTAATAATTAAGATTTAAAAATTAATAGATGGAATTGTTATTATTGAAATTGTCAGGTATATACACGAAACTAAAAGTGGCGGTGAAGCGGAAGCAAAAGATAAGAACATGTTAAGAGGTCAAATTGAAAATTGATTATTGGTATAGTTTGTAAGTTAACAAAAATTAATAATTTTTTGTAATTATTTTAGTGTTTATGGTTGAATCCATCAACAACAAAAATATTCAGACACTTTAATTTGTCTACGTTAAAAAGCATATTAGATTGTTTGGTTAGCGAGAATCAAAGAAATTTGTTTGTTAATGGCCCGTTCGGTAATTTTGTTCAGTTTGTTGGAGCTTAATCTCTCAAAAAACTAGTACATCTATTGGTTCTTCATCAAGTCTATCGTTCGGAATTGTAGTTCAATATAGGTGGACACATGGTTGTGTTCACTCAATATGATTTAACTACGGCATGTATGGAATGGGTCTAAATATAGGTTAATTTTATGTTCCATGTTTAATTGATGTTAATATAATTTTCAAAGGACATTGTTTTGTTAATTTATGTTAATTTTAAAGTGTTTTAACTTGAATATGTGAGTTTTTAATTTTGGTTAAGTTTAATTGGCAGGATTGAACTGTAACCAAGTTTTAGCAACGATAACAAAGAAACAGATGGAAATATAGTCGAGAAGTTCTTAATTAAGAGGAAAAATCAAACAATAAAAAATATTTTAGTGTTCCTGAAATTACGTATTCAAGCCATAGATGAAGAGCTTATGGCACTAGTCAACCCATTGAGTTCTTGGATTTGTTGTGTTTCCAAAAAAATCAAATGCCTTAATAAGCTCGGAGAGACAATTAACCTTACTTCAAGCCAAGGAAAATTTCTCGGATACTCATGGCAGAGAGTAAGCTTTAAAACTCTGTATGAATTATTTCATGAAAACCGTAAGCTTATGGACGACGCAATTCAAGGTTATGGTAAGGAGGATTTATTTATGCATTACTTGCATGGATGAACGAGTCCATAACCGATATGGTGGACCAAGAATTCACTACAAGGGTTCTAGGTGTTAGTATCCCTAGAATATTCAAATGGACTTCGAGAAAAGATCCGGGATTTGAAGAAGTCCAGTGAAATGTTTTCAGCAGTAAAAAAGTATGTTGAAAAAATCACTTGTGATTTGGAGAATTAATGAAAATGGGCTGAAATTAATTTCATCTACACTTGCAGATTATAGTCTCGGAAATTACAGGGCATCTGTCGAGGAATTGAAGTTAGAATTTTCTTCAAGTGAATTCATTGAAAGCACAACAACAACAACAACAACACCGAGTCCAAAGTCGAAGAGTGCTAAAAAAAATGAAGTAGAAGACAGATTGTTTCAAGGTTATGAGGAGATAAGCAAAAAATTGGAAGCTAACAATCAAGAAACTATTGAACTAAATCGCAAATGATGTCATCCTGTTAAAAAAAAATAAGGTCTCTTTGTACAAAATTGACGCGACTTGAAGAAAATGTTGAGCAACAACACCTTGAGTTGTGCGAATAAAATTATCAACAATAAGCACGATATTATGAAATAAGGATTATTATGTACAATAAAAAAAAATTATTTATTGCGCAATTTAATTGTGATAAAAACAAATGCAGGCACTCGAAGAGGAGGGAAAAAACATGGGCACTGAAAACCACAATAAATCGTACAACATGACTTAGGTAAACAAAATACATTGATATAATATGGAACTATAGATGTTAATTTTTGGTATTGTGATATAATTTTTTTTCAAGAAGCAGTGGAAAAGAAGACAAGCGCAATATCTCTAAAAGTTGTAGTCCCGATAATTTTCTAACAATTTAATATATTGGAAGTATTTTAAATAACATGGTGTTTGATTTTAATACACAATGTCGGGTTGCCGATGAAGAAAACATCCCAATGGAAAAAGAAAATGATAACCAAATGATCATGGGAAAAGAGAACGAGGTAATAACCGTTAAGTGTAATGAGATCATATAATACACGATTAATTTATCGTAATTTGAAATTCCATTAGTTTTAGTTAATCTTGAGAAGTTTCAAAAAATTTACATGTTGTCTGCTATGTTAAAGAATCTGCAGATCAAATATTACGACGCGTTGCTAGATTGCACAGTGTATAAATAATGTCATCAGTAAGATATACATAATTTATAAATAAATGGACAATTTAATGTTTCTAGTTTTCACTGATTTACAGGAAGAACTTAGACGGTTATCTGACAATTTATCAATAGTTATTGATACTTTCTTTGGTGGTAGTACACTTATATACCCATCGTATGAGACATTTTTCCAGGTTGCCCAAAGAGAAGGAAGTGGTTCAGTTATTATTCAACAATATCATAAGAATAAATCGGCCCGAATATCTAAGAAGTCAATCATGCCACTTGTAACACAAACACGGCCAAAAATAACTCTGAAACTATTTGTTGCAACAAAAACACCATATAGTCAAGCGAAGAAACCGAAGGGTGAGGAGGATGTTCCAAGTAGCCAGTCAAGTTTCGATCTATGAATAGAGAATTAGAGGTTGTGTTAATTTTAGTTTATATTAGTTAATCCAAAAAAATAATATTATTGTTATTTTGTTTAAGTTATGGTGGAAGACAATGTTGATTATGTTTTGGTGTGTGGGTCAATTTTAGGCTTTTAAGATGAATGATGGAAGACAACAGGCTAAAAACATGTTAAGCCCGAAAAAAACATCCTTAGCAAGCCGTCGACAAATTGGAAAAAGTCAAGCCGAAAGGACAAAATCATCGTAGTAAGAAGCTGACGTCATCTAGAAAAGAGGAGGAAGTCAGCAAGCGTCGTCCGAACACATGTACGGCAACATATGACTTTAACGAACGGATGATGTAGTATAAATAGGATAAAATCAATGTAATTTACATCATCTTATTTTATATAAGCACATGTAGTCATTTTACTCAATATATTATTACTCAAATTACTTCGTCCCGCCTCCTATTTCTATTCAAAGTTGTTTTTTAATTCCTTTGATATTTCGAAAGTCGTATGCAATTTTACGATCTTGTCCCAATTTAACATAATTCCATTGCATCTCATAAAATTATATTTGATTGTTGAGCGACTAAATATCGTATCAACGATTTGGCTCCATCTGTGGAACCCAACTTTAGAGGTAGAAGATCCATACGCAAAGCGAAAAACGAAATGACTTTGCCCATTGAGCAACGCGAGATCGAAAAAGGTTTGAACACCGAACTAAAAACTTTGCTGAAAATTTTGCTCAAAAGGTCAGAGCAACAGCAAGTATTCCAGGCACTGATCCACACTCTGCTGAAAAGCTTGGCATCCAATTAATCCGCACTAGTATCAAGGATCTAAGCCGAGCAAGTTTCATTCATAGGCCATCCAACACTCCTCATGCCATAGGACGGGGAGCCCGGCTGATATCAAGAACTCGCCTAAATTTTTCATAGATTCAAGTAACTCTGCCCGGAGTCATCCACTTGAATCCCGAAGATATACCCCATCTTAAGGACACTGAGGACTTGCCTCTTCCTTCGCCAATAGGGCATCATCTCCACAACCAATCTGACCCCGCCGCGAATCCAATCAATCTCGATAATTTTTGTAAAATGGTCGAAACCAAGTTTCGAGCGTTGACTAAAAAATGCATCTGGCTCTATTACTGTCATACACATCGAAGATGTCGGGAAGGTTTGACTTCCTATATATTTCAAAACCAAAGACCCAAAAGTACATATCACCACATTTCATATAGCAATGGGATGAGCTCTTCTTTGTTATAACGAAGCAGAAGCCGGTTACTTCCAATTATTCACCTAGAATATCAAGCCAAGACACTTCGACGTCGGAGATCTTGTCTTACGAAAAGTCTTTCAAAACACAGCAGAAGAGAATGCAAAAAACTCGGGGCAAACAAAGAAGGACCTTATAGAATCACCAAGATTTAATACCGAGGAGTGTACAAATTGGAAACACTTAACAAAGTTCCTGCCTTAAAACCGTGGAACATAATGAATCTAAAGAAATACTACCGCTATGAAAAATCGACAAACTACGTTCTGACTTATCCCAAAGCTCGAGAACGTAGCCAACCAATCTCTTGGGTCCATTTAGATCCCCTTCAAACCCATCCTTTGGCGAGCTGGGAAGACACCCATCTCCCAAAATAGTTTGAAGAACTTACCGGATATCAATTGAGAAAGAGAGCCAAACTCCTTACTCATCCTTAGAAGCGACTAGTCGCTTCTAAAGCTTGCTCGCCATATTTTCCCACGCTTTTTACGCGTTTTTCTGGACCCTTAGAAGTGACTATTCGCTTCTAAATTCGTCCCTTCAAAACATTATAAACGATTTTAGAAGAGACTTGTCTTTATAAGCATTACTTTAGAAGCGACATTGTCGCTTATAATATCGCCTCTAAAGGTGATTTAAAAGCGAAATTTTGGTCTTTATAAGAGACTTTTGTCGCTTCTAAAGGCTTTTTTTGTCCTAGTGAGATCGTAGTCTTGCTCGTAAAATAAACTCACTCAATTAATATTGGCCAAAGCAGACTAGCTAGGCGCCGAGACAGAATCGGAAAGGGTCATGGTCTCCCAAGACCGCGGCTCATTTGACTGAACATGATGCTTACCACTATCATCAAGATCATCTCTCATTTCCTCCTGATGACAAACAAACATTGAGGTCAAAACAAGCTCTCTTTGAAGGGTCGCAAGATCAATCAAGAACTTCGACCCTCTGCTTAGTGTCTTTTTGCTTCGATTCGAGAGATGACGCGAGCGGATTGACCAGATGATCGGTAAGGTTGGTTGTCTTGACCTCGGCTTGTTCCGCCATCGTAGCAAAATCAATGACAACAACACTCTGAGGAGTCGAAGAAGAAGCTTTGCGGGCCGCATCTCTTTTGCCTTTCTTCTTGGCCACGTAATCGATGGTATCCCGCATCTTGCTATTATCTTGTTCTGAATAACAAAACAATTAGCGGAACACTTCGAAAAAATAACCCAAGATAAATGAACTTCATACCAATACGTGAGCAACAAACACATCGAGGCCAAAGACCAAGGAGAACAAACCGTCGACTTAAACTCAACGAACAAAGTCCTGCCTAGTCTGAGATCCTCGACCTTTTGGATCAATAGTGGCGTTACAATTCTCTTCGGACTATTTGGAAATCAAACACATCGATTAGAAAAAAAAACAAGACAAACAAAAAAGAATATTTAACTAAAATCGAGCACATTATTCGCTTAGGAGCGTTGTTGAGCGTACTTTTGGAGTTAAAAAAAAAAGATGTAGAATTTTGCATGCCTTGTCGAGTTACCCATTTGAGAATCAAGTAAAAGTAGTTATCTCCACTATTGGATTGCAAAACTATATTAGAATGCACATAAAACAAGATCTAACGTTTAACGTTGATGAGATAGCGAATGACGAGAACATGGAGGACAACAATACAAATGGAGATCAAGATGAAGAGTAAAACTTTTACGAGTAGTGTGGATAACTTGGGATATCAGATTCTTGCAAGTTTAATAGAAGCGATAAATCAATATTTTATATGTTTGTTAATCAAAATAATAAAATTATATTTTATATATGAGTTTTCATTTTGTTTGTTCATTTTGCCGTAATTTAAATATTATCTTACTATTTATATCTACATATAAATTAATCACCAAAATAATAATTACTATTTAAATATTTATCCATAGGGTTATTTTAGTCGTTTTCTTATAATTTTATTTGTTTTACCAAACGTTAATTCGGCTTTTTTTTATAAGAAGCTAAATTAAAAGCGGCTTACCTAACACTAAGGACATTTGCAATGGACCGGTATAACACAAAATTTGGTGTTGAAAATACCTCCAAGCACATGATATATTGAACACTACGTTTGGTGTTATAAATAGTACTGTGCCAAATATAGCGTGGTATTGTTCACACGGTGCATTTATTTTAATCATTTATATTTGTAAAACATAAACCCTATATATATTTATAAAACACTAAAATTTATAAATTGATTACAAAAAATAAATACAAATAAATTCATTTAAAATATAAAAAATTTAAACACATCAAAATTAAAATTAAACACACTAAATCAAAATAAATACAAAAATAAATAACATAATTTTAAAAGATATAGAAAAAATGAAAAACACAATTGATAAACAGGAAAATTATTTCCATATCCGTCAAGATAATTATAATATTGAGTATAATCTTGATCTTGATTTCCTTGAACTTGATCTCCTTGAACTTGATCTTCATGAGTTTAATCTCTCTAGACTTTATCTCCTGGACTTTATCTCTTTGAGCTTGACCTCCCCGAATTTGATCTCATTGGTAATTAGATACTTGATATTGAGATCCATGATATTTAGAACAGTCTCCTTTCTTCATATTGGTTTGTAAATTTTTTATTTATCTTTTACTAAAATGTCACCCATATTTGGATCGGATATAGTATCCAAATTTACGAATAAGATTTTATTCTCTTCTTTCGTTTGATCTAGCTCAAGTTTTTTCTTTTAAAATTCATTTTTTTCTCTTAAGAACTTCAAGTCCATCAAAAATAGAATTTTAGTAGTTTGGACAAAACTCTCATTGTTTCAATATTCTTCAGTATCTTTTTGTTGTCTCTTTGCTTTTTTTATACTAACCGGTCTTCCAGATAAATTGAAAGTGTATTTTTATTGTTCATGTTAAGATCAAATGAATTCATATCAAGAGTTAAAGATGACTCGATATAAAATGATGACGATGAAGGATGGTTATGACCCAGTGACTCGGTATTTGGGTTGTTACCAAAATATTTCTCCATTTCCTTAAGGACATGTAACACATGATTGAATATGAAGTCTCTTCTATTTGTCATCCTCTACCAATAACATATTAGCTTGAATTCACTATGACATATTAATAAGAGAATAATTATAAAAAGTTAGTACGTACAAAGAGAAATTATGAGTACATATTATCGACATTATATACTTAAAATGTCTTGTTCTGAAGCACCACTGGAATTTATTTTATCCTGGTTAACACCTCCCTGTAATTTCAAAACAGCATAAAGAATGGTTGTCATTCTAGTTTCTAAAGATCTTCTTGGTCTAATTCTTTGGATTCCATTTGAGTGATATTTCTTGCCCAAAATTGATCTTTTATCTAGGAAATTCTGACGATTGGGCTTTGAGAAATAGCAATATAGGTAGGTATACGAGTATATCTTCTTGAATAGAGTATGAAGAACTGCAACTTGCGTTTATGTTTGAAAAAATGAGTTGAAAAATGAATTTGTGGCGAATTAAGTTAAGTCGTAAATCTTATATATAGAATGCAACAGCTAATAATGCAAAAAGTCATTTTGTGACAGCACAATGCAACAATTAGATCTTAGATCTAGAACTTCAAGGTCGAGATCTATTTGTTTGTATATAATAATGCAAAGAGACATGATGTGACAACACAATGCACGGTCGAAATCTATTTGTTTGTATCTAATAATGTGAAGAGACATGATGTGACAACACAATGCAACAACTAGATTTGAGAACTAAAAATTTAATGGTCGAGATCTATTTGTTTGTATCTATAAATAATGAGTTTCATCACTATCTTTGCCGCGTACTTCTTCTCACCATACACAATAAATTTTCAATATGGTAGTTCATCTTCTATACCTTCTTCTTCTTCTTCTTCTTCTTCTACTGCGGATTTTATGAAGATCTGAAAAACAAAGTCATATCTCAATATTCTAAAAATAACAAATTCATACTAAGTCGTCTGTTAAATACTGAAGGCTCTCGGTGGATCTATTCTGGTCATGCAGTTATCAACCATGATCGGCAGCATGCCACTCGCAATCTCTTCAACGACTATTTTGGAAAAAATTATCGATTCCCTGAGACAATGTTTCGACGAAGATTTCGAATGAGCAAAACTTTATTTCTTCAAATTCATGATATTGTGCAAAAGCATAACAATTATTGTGTCCAACAAAGAGATGGCATCGGTAAACTCGGATTATATAGTTTGCAAAAACTAAATTCTACATTTTGAATGTTGGCATATGGAGGACCAATAGAATCCACCAATGAGTATATAAAAAAAGGCGAGTCCACAACTTAGGAATGCCTTAAGCGATTTTTGTTGTGCTATTGTCAAAGTGTTTGGAAACCATTATCTTCGAGCACCTGATGCCAATGCCGTTGCAAAGCTACTCCTCGTTAATGAGCATCGAGAATTTTCATGTATTTTGGATAGTTTAGATTGTATACATTGGAAGGGAAAAAATTGTCCAACATGTTAGGAGGTCAATATGTTGGACGAAGTGGATCTCCCCCAATTATTCTAGAAGTTTTAGTTGATTATGATAATTGGATATGGCATGTATACTTCGGTCTACCGGGATCTTGTAATGATATTTAATGTGCTAGAGGCTCCACATCTTTTTGTTAATCTTGCTGAGGGTATTGCTACACCGACCAATTGTCATTATTGTAAAAGAATATAATTTGAGTTATTATCTAGTTGATGGCATATATCCAAAATGGTCGATCCTTGTTCAAACTATTCAATATCCACTCAGTCCGAAAAAAAAAATTTGCAATGAAACAAGAACTATGTAGAAATGGTGTGGAGTGTGCATTTTGAGTGTTGAAGTCAAGATTTGTAATTGTGGCCGGATTATCCCGCTTTTGGAATAAGAAAGTGTTACATGATATTATGAGATCGTGTATTATTTTGCACTATATGATAATAAAAGATGAATGCGATATTAATTCAACAATTGAAGATCGAGTCGAAGTTCCAAATCTAGAAGTTGAGATGGTGGGTGATGAAAATTTTCGATTACAACAACTTTTAGTTCGACACCAAAACAATAATAGAGAGGCTCGTATTGAACTTCAAAATGCATTAATTAAGCACTTGTGGAATGAATATACTAATTCCGATAATTAATTTGATGTAATTCATTTTTCAAATGTGTGTTTTTTATGTTTATTTTTTTTTTAAATAATGTAATTTATTTATTTATTTAATTTGGTTTTTATTAAATATATAAATAATTTTATTACTTAACTAAAAAATGCAAACAAATATTATTTTAATAAAGAGATGATGTAATTTTAATAATATAATAGTGATAATTAGTATTTTTTTAGTGTTAAATTTAATGTTGTAATTGAAGATGAAAAAATATTAACACCAAATTTGATGTTAAATCAAACAACAAAATATATGTTATAAATTGGAGATGACCTTAAATTCTCTTTTGAAAAATATAACTATTTTTTAAGCAAAGTTTTACCGCGAGGAATTTCCGTCCTAATGGCACAGCTTCAACACGATCTTTATTCTTTAATTACAGATTTTATTTCTAAAAAATAAAACTAGTTGATACAATTGTCAATGCTATTTTTTTTTTCATCTTTACAATTTCTCAATGCTGATGGCTGGTTAATTAATTTAGCGTTAGGTTAATTAATTTGAAATAAAGGAGTAATAGCTGGGGAAGTATATAGGTCTTCTTCCGTCTGGCCGCCGAGAAAATAGTGCGTAAAGATGAAGAGGAAATCAGAAGACAACGGGAGTGAAACTCCGAAGCATCTGAAGTGCGAGGATGATGTGGCTTGCGTTCACGAGGTGTCATATCCGGAGGGTTACGAAGGCGATGGGGAAGCGAGGGCAGCGAGTTCACCGGCGAAAGTGTTCCCTTTCCCTCTCGACCCTTTTCAGTCGGAGGCCATCAAGTGCCTGGAGCAGGGCCACTCCGTCATGGTACTCTACCATTCAAAAGATTTCATCTTTCTCTAACTCCCTTTTCTCTCATACATATATATTCACATGTTGTGTTAGGTCTCTGCCCACACTTCTGCGGGAAAAACCGTGGTGGCCTCGTACGCCATTGCCATGTCACTCCGGGACAAGCAGCGCGTGATTTACACGTCGCCCATCAAGGCCCTCAGCAACCAGAAGTTCAGGGACTTCAAGGAGGAGTTTTCGGATGTGGGCTTGATGACCGGTGACGTCACCATCGACCCAAATGCCTCCTGCCTGGTCAGTGAGTGTGTTAGAGATGCGATGTGGTGTAACGAATCTTTGACAGGTGATGATGAATGTGATGATAGGTGATGACGACGGAGATCTGGCGGAGCATGCAATACAAAGGGTCGGAGATCACTCGGGAGGTGGCGTGGGTGGTGTTCGACGAGGTCCATTACATGCGCGACAGAGAGCGCGGCGTCGTTTGGGAAGAGAGCATCGTCATGGCCCCGAAGAACTCCCGCTTTGTCTTCCTCTCCGCCACCGTCCCCAACGCCACCGAGTTTGCTGATTGGGTCGCCAAGGTCTCTCTCTCTCCCTCTCTCTCTCTCCCTCCCTCGTTCGGCCTTGCTAACTTGAAGTCATTGCCTAGATTCACCGGCAACCGTGCCACATTGTGTACACCGATTACCGCCCCACCCCGCTTCAGCATTACGTGTTCCCTTCCGGTGGGGACGGCCTTTACCTCGTAGTGGACGACAATGGAAAGTTCCGCGAAGACAGCTTTCAAAAGGCCTTGAATGCCCTCGTTCCGACCCCTGCTTCCCAACCCCTGAAGAGCATCGGCAAGATGGCTGAAGAAAGCGACATTTTCAAAATGGTGAAGATGATCATTCAGCGTCAATACGACCCCGTCATTCTCTTCAGTTTCAGCAAAAGGGAGTGCGAGTCTCTTGCCATGCAGGTAAACACTTTTGCCCTTTTTCAACCTTTTCCAAATGCACATCTATTTGATACTCTTGCTTCGTTTGCTTTTTGTAGATGGCGAAGATGGATTTGAATGGTGATGATGAGAAATCCAACGTAGAGACCATATTCTGGAGTGCCATGGATATGCTTTCTGATGATGATAAGAAGTTGCCCCAGGCAAGGTTTTTCCGTTGAATTCTTTCAGCATCTTCTTTTGATTGTTGTTTATGCTTACTCTTTTCTTTCTCTCTTTCCTTTCTTGTGATAGGTTTCTCATATGTTGCCTCTTTTAAAGCGTGGAATAGGAGTTCATCATTCTGGCTTGCTTCCCATTTTGAAGGAAGTAATTGAGATATTATTTCAAGAAGGGCTGATCAAGGTCAGTTGCAAGATTCAAAGCATTCAGCTCTCTATATGGTCAGAATTTTGCTTAATCGTTGGACTTTTCTAGTGTTTGTTTGCCACAGAGACGTTTAGCATAGGATTGAACATGCCTGCAAAAACTGTTGTGTTTACAAATGTGCGTAAATTTGATGGCGATAAGTTCAGATGGATATCTGGGGGAGAGTATATTCAAATGAGTGGTCGTGCTGGCCGTCGAGGCATTGATCAACGCGGAGTTTGTATTCTTATGCTCGATGAAAAGCTCGAACCCTCCACTGCAAAGATGATGCTTAAAGGCACTGCTGATTCTTTAAACAGGTTTTTGCATCTATCTTGCTTGTTTATTTCCCGAGTGATCAGAATTGAGAGTTCGACAATCACCTTGGCCTCCCTTTGAGTTTCAGCTCCTTCCACTTGAGCTACAACATGCTTTTGAACCAATTGCGAAGTGAAGATGGTGACCCCGAGAATTTACTTCGAAACTCCTTCTATCAGTTTCAAGCAGACCGTGCCCTCCCTGATCTCGAGAGACAAGTGAAGAAGTTGGAGGTGGAAAGGGACTCGATTGTCATTGAAGAGGAAGGAACTTTGAAGAACTATTACGATCTATTGCAGCAATGCAACAGTTTGAAGAAGGATATTCGTGATATCGTCCTCTCGCCCAAGCACTGTTTGCCGTTTTTGCAATCGGGTAGACTAGTGAGTGTACGGTGCTCTGGCGATGATGATCTGATCTCGGAGTCTTTATCGGTTAAAGATCAGGTCGCTTGGGGCGTCATAATCAATTTTCAAAAGGTGAAAACTGGAGCCGAAGGTGAGGAAGAAGAGAACTCATTCCAAGTTGTTTCCCTTGAATAAATAATTTAACATGTAATCCGAGTAATGGTTTATTAATGGGGCAGATGATGAAAGTAGAAAACCCGAGAATTCGAGCTTCACAGTTGACGTTCTTACGAGATGTTTGGTGACCAGAGATGGGGTTTCAAACAAGACTGTTCAGATTGTACCTCTAAAAGACCCGGGAGAGCCAGCCATTGTTTCTCTCTCTCTTACTCAGGTGAATTTGGTTTTGCCATGTTTGTTGGATTACTGAAACTGTTGGTTACTAACGAAACCATGTGCGTTCTGAACAGATAAGTAGCTTAAGCAGTCTCCGACTGCACATACCGAATGATCTTTTGCCGTCAGAAGCTCGCGCGAATACAATGAAAAAGATCTCTGAAGTCATTTCAAGATTTGACGAAAAAGGAATCCCGCTCCTCGATCCAGAAGATGAGATGAACGTAAGTAGATGCAAATCTTTTTCTGCTCTCCAATCGAATTAAACTCTTGTGTTTTTCGTGCACAGATCAAAAGTAGCTCTTACAAGAAGGCAACTCGCAGGCTAGAGGCCTTGGAGAGCCTGTTTGAAAAACACGAGATAGCGAAGTCTCCTCTGATAGAGGAGAAGCTGAGAGCGTTCCACGCGAAGCAAGACCTGACGGAGAAGATAAAGTCAGTAAAGAGAACGATGCGCTCTTCGACGGCGTTGGCGTTCAAAGACGAGCTGAAGGCGAGGAAAAGGGTGCTTCGGAGGATGGGGTACGTGACTAGCGACGACGTGTTGGAGTTGAAAGGGAAGGTCGCGTGCGAGATAAGCAGCGCGGAGGAGCTCACTCTGACGGAGCTTGTCTTCAGCGGGGCTCTGAAGGAGATGAAGGTCGAAGAGATGGTGGCTCTGCTCTCGTGCTTCGTGTGGCAGGAGAAGCTCAAAGACGCCCCGAAGCCGAGGCCGGAGCTCGACCTGCTCTTTGCGCGGCTTCAGGATATTGCGCGCAGAACCGCGAACGCTCAGTTGGAGTGCAAGGTCGAGATGGACGTGGAGGGCTTTGTGGGTTCTTTGAGGCCCGACATAATGGAGGCCGTGTATGCCTGGGCTAAAGGCTCAAAGTTCTACGAGATCATGTCAACCACCCCGGTCTTCGAGGGAAGCTTGATCAGGGCTATCAGGAGGCTGGAGGAAGTGCTTCAGCAGCTCATCGAGGCTGCCAAATCCATCGGAGAAACCGAGCTTCAGGCCAAGTTAGAGGAAGCCGTTTCCAAGATCAAGAGGGACATTGTCTTCGCAGCTTCTCTGTATTTGTAGTACACATTTACTTTTACTTCCTTCGCTGAATTATATACCATTATGTTTAGCCCAGTAACAGCCAAAATATATGTATCATTTTCAAGGGAAAATTTCACTTAGCGGAAGGGTTTTATTTTTGGTTTGTCAAATTATCAAACTTAAGAACAAAAACGAAGAATAAATGCCGACGAAATTAATCAATAAAGAAAACAGAGAAGTACTGAAATTGATTGCGAGTTAATTAAGAAAGAAAACATGCTTCTCCATTCATTTTTGTAAAATAAATTTTATCTCGCAGGCCTTAAAAATCATCTACTATCAACTTTGAACTCTTTCTCAAAAAATAAAAATAAAAATAAACTTTGACCTCGTTATGTACATTGACTACAAAATTGAACTTTCGTTACTCCCTAAATAACTTTTTAGCGTCTTCAGTGCTCATTTTCGCTCTTTCAATTACATTATAATCTCCGGAGCGTACTATGGGTATCAATTCTCAAAAATAAAATTTTCTAACTTAAATTTTTGCAAATTATAAAAGTTAGATTCAATAATTTGAAAATAAATCTTTTATCCAATTTTGAACAAAATAACCCCTAAATTCAAATAAACTTTATTTTTCTCTCTCATTTCTACTCACTCTAATTCTTCACCCAAGCTCACATCCGACAACGTTCGATGAGTTTCGGCACTTGTCCGCCTTCCGCCTTCTCGCTGTAACTAACGCGGCCGATATCATCCTCTAGCTCTTTCTCTTTTTCTTATAAACTAGCAACTAAAAATGAAAGATAATAAACATTTTATTTCTTGTTTTTTTATTGATGTAGGATAATCTAAACCGAGATAACATTTAATTATTCGTGATTATTTGGATCAATTTTAGAAAAATTAAGATTTTATATTTGGGGAAATTTTCAATATAATATGATAAGATTCAATAGATTTTGATAAATTCCATCGAAAATTTTCTCATTTCCGAAGAGATCCGATGGAATTCATGAGATTTTTTTGGATATTTTTCCGATGACATCTGATGAACACCGATAAGATCCGATGACCTTTGATGGTTAATAATTTTCGATGGTTTAAGATGAGTTATGATAACTTAAGATAGTTTTAATAAGTTTTGATGTAATAAAAGTCGTTGTCCTAGAGATGTGATGCCAACATTGTGGAACTTGCCTTCCTCGAAGCCCGAGACCGGATGAAGGGATCCTCGCATTGAAGTCTTGGCTGCTCGCAGCGACACTTCCTCGCAACCTGATCGACGATTTGCATTTACTTTGATTTATTCAGTTTCCTTTATATTATCGTTAATTGTGGGATTTGTTAGGATTGTTTCCTTTTATTTTGCATTCTATTTTGGACCAAAACCCTAGCCTATTTAAAGGCTTCTTTTGATTCATGTAATTCAGTTTTTGGATAATATTTTTTTTCAACTTTTGCTTTGAATCCCGAGTTCATTCTAGTTGAGACGCGTTCTTGCTTTCAATCATAGTCTGCTCTACATCAGTTGGTATCAGAGCAAATCGTTTCTTATTTCTTCACACAGATGGCCGGAAGAAGGAGACGAGGTGTTCAAGATTTTCCCGTAGAGCCACTCATGGCGAAACAAGAAGAGGTCGACGGATTACGGGCTCAGATGGAGTTGTTGACCCGACAGATGGCGGCACTGGTGCAACATCATGAGGAACAACGGAATCGAGACATATCTGAAACTGAGAGCGATTTGGCCAACCCGTTCGGTGATCATCTTTGTGAACATGCGGCGGTTCCGGAGGCGGCGCGATAGGAAGCATCGTTCAAGGTTGAAATCCATGAGTTATGTTGATGTGAATAAACACGACCAACCGTCACGAAGTATAGTCACTCCGATTACGAGATGAAAGATGAACGGGCTCAAATTCCTTATACGAATCTATTTTGGACGAGCAAGAGTGTTTGAGAACAGTAACAATGCGAAGAAAATATAGATCTTTGATTGATTGTAAGGTGAATACAAATATAATCTCGAGTGATTACAAAGTGAATTCCATGATCTCCTCTACTCTATACGTGCTGTATTTAAAGGCTGATCAAAACGTCTCTTTTCCTTGTTTTTAGCAACGTCTATCTTGACTGACTTCTTTCCCGTGCCTCCTACTCGTTTCACCACGTGTATTGCTGACCACGTACTGCTTGACAGTCCATTCCGTAGGAATGGCTCGGGAAGAGGGGATTTCGGAGAGAAATCGGCCTGTTTGAACAAGGTATGGGTCTTGGTTGAATGGAAGGGATCTGATGAGTTCAAACCGTGGTGGGCCTTAGACTTGAGGCCCATCTGATACTTCGAGTGATCAGTATGTCGTTTTATGGCACGTCGTCGTTTCTTAATGTATTGTCGTTTTTCAACATACTGTTGTTTTTATCTTTTTTGAGGTCGTTTTAGCATTGAAGTGCATAAACGGTGTCGTTTGCTAAAGGGGACAAAGTCTCGCATCAACAGTGAGCCCCCCAGTGCACTAAGTGAGTGTCACTTTGTGGACTTAGCATGTTGATGGTCAAGGACGTTTTTTCAGTTTCTGATTCAGTCTTTCATTTTTCTAGAATAATATTTCTATTATTCTGAAAAATAAATAATTAATCTATTTGAGATCAGATATATTTTGGCGGGTGAATGAAATTTGCTTTCATTAGGTTCTCCGCCGAGAAGTTGTTGGTCGACTCGGCGCGGGCTTCGGCGATGTACGTACGTGGCCAGCTCGGTCCACCTCGGACGCCCTCTCGATATGATGGAGCTCTCCCGTGGGAAGGACTACGACCGGATGGCGCAGCCCTGCATCCGGGTAAGTTCTCTGAACCCTTCCTATAGGTTGCCGACGGGGTGAAATATGTGCTGACTTTACCTCGCTGCAGTCCTGACGTACTTGAACGAAATGGTTCTGGCGTATGAGAAGGACCTCGCGGATCTCCGTTACGAGCTAGCCGGGGCCGCTGCGTCGGGGTCCGGGGACCGTATGAAGGAGCTGGAGGCCAGTCTGGCCGAGAACATTTCCAACACATTCGTGAGGTCCTGCTCGTGTTTCGGCAACACGCATTCTATGCCGCCTCGCAAAAGTGTTCCTTCCTCACTGATTCAGTGGACTTCTTGCGGTACGTCGTGTCCACCACGGGATTGTCCGTGGACCCCGCTAAGGTCCATGTCGTCTCCTCCTAGCCCACACCGATGAAGGTCACCGATGTTCGGAGCTTCCATGGTCTAGCGTCGTTCTATCGTCGCTTCATTCCACACTTCAGCTCGATTATGGCCCCGATCACGAAGTGTATCCAGACCGGGCGCTTCCATTGGACTCCCGACGCGACGAAGGCCTTTGAACTAATCAAGGAGAAGCTAACGACGGCCCCGATTCTCATTCTCCCCGACTTCGAACAGCCATTCCGTCTTCACTGTGATGCGTCGAAGGTTGGTATCGGTGCTGTGTTGAGCCAGGGTTATCGGCATGTCGCTTATTTCAGCGAGAAGCTTTCCGGACCCAAGACCCGCTACAGCACATACGATGTGAAGTTCTACGCCATCTTCCATGCCATCCAACATTGGCGCCATCCAACACGCATCCTATTTCACTATATACATTTCGACAAAAAATACTTAATATTGCATTCTATTTGAAAATAACATTTTGAGCCAAAATAAAACTAAAATACTTTATAAGCAAAACATTTAATTTTTTCAAAATTTTATAGCTCATTAAACGCTTAACTCTCAACTATCGTATAAAAGAAAAAAAAAACAAAGACGCGTACAAAATGAGCATTGACTAGTTTGAAATCCTAGTAGCATAATTACTGGATAGTATAGTGCATGAAAATACTTTTTTGGAGATCCAAAATGAAACTATATCTGATGATTAAAAGAAAAAATGTCTGAAAAAAGAGCTGGTTGATCTCGAGTGTACTCATGAGAGAGCGTGACGTCAAAAATCTAGGGGCTGTGACTCAGGGTAGGTGATGCTAACATCAAGTATTTTCATACAACCACGATAATTCCGAGGAAGAGGAACTACATTGGAGGGATCAAAATCACGTTGAAGTGCGACAGGACGTCTAGCACCATGAACTCCACCATCCGTTGGATCCCTTTTGCGCCGATCGGGAGATGGACTGTTCCCAAGGAGATGGCGACATCACCGTTGAACCCCGATACCTTGCAACGGCGTCCTCCGATCACCAGTCCTTCGATGTTCATTTTCTCGAGACACTCGAAGAAGATGACGTCTACTGCACTCTGGTTGTCGACTAAGACGCGGCAAACGTCGACGTTACCAATCCCGAGTTCGAGGACTAGCGCGTCGTCGTGCATGTCCGCGCACTCTTCGTCCTCGACGAACTCTATCTTCGACCGAAAACCCAAACTTCGTCGCGTCTCCTCGGTTGTGCTCCTTCCCTCGGTGCTGGAAAGCCTTTATGTTGTTGACGGAATCTCCGCACAGCCGCGATCCGCCCATGATCACTTCGATCCTCGGCCTCCTCGCCGGTCTGCCCTCGTCGACCCGCTCCACCAGCTGCCTCTCGGCAGCGGGGTTCTCTCTTGCCCCGCCTTGGCCGCTTCCGCCGGCCTGAGTCATTTCCCCTTGCGGCTTCCGTCACGTCTGGTTCTCATTCCTCCATGGCTCGCAGTGGCGGGGTGCCTGGTCCTTGAACTCCCCTCGAGCGTATCTCCTCTGGAGTTCCTTGTTCAGCATGGCGCATTCCTCGGTCGAGTGGCCACCCATGTTGTGGAACTCACAGAACTTGCTCGGGTCCTTAGCCAGAGCCTCCTCTCAGATTCTCCTCGTCCTCCCGAGAATCCTCATCGGCCTTCGATATGGCCTCCTCGGCCCCCGGAGAATCCTCCTTGGCTCAACGAGAAACCTCCACGCTGGAATCCTCTTGGTTCACCCGAGGAATCTTCGTGCTGGAACCCTCTCGGCTCGCCCGAGAAGCCTCCTCGCTACTGGTTTCCCTCGTCAGGGTCCCTTCTCTCCTCCACCTGATAGACTCCCCTCTTTGGAATCTCTCGGACCCGACGTTCACTTGGGATTCCCCAATCGTCTCCTCCTTTCTTCCTTGCTGAGCTTCTCCTCCGTCCCGATGGTCTCTCCTCTCGGGATGCTTGCCATTACCTCTACCCTCGTGGATCATCTTCAGCGTCGTCTCTTCCTCCTCGATCTCCATGAAGATCGACGCTCGATGGAGAGCATCTTCGATGGTCGTATTGGAATAGGTCTAGGGTTAAAGAAAAATTTATCATTAATCATATTAATGGCGGAATATAAAAATTTCTTTTAGAAGTAAACCACTTTTTACTAACCTAGATAAAGAGCATATACATGTTATAAATTAAAAGCATTATTAAAACTACTTTAATACGAACCTTTCTTTTAGCTTGATCTTGAAGCGTCTTGAGAAAGATAGATCTTCTTCCTTGGCTCGCTCGTCACCTTCACACCTAAAACGTGAACTCGAGAAACCTAAGATTTCTATTACAAGAGTCTATAGAGGTTTAGAAGGATTTGTGTGTGGGCACAATTAAACAATATGAATCAAGAACAATTCTTGGATCATAAGTTAATTCTCTAGATCAAGTGTGAATCTAGGTGCAAAATAAAAAGAGTATTTTCTAGAGAGAGAGAGAGAGAGAGAGAGAGAGAGAGAGAGAGAGAGGGTCGGCCAAGAGCAAGAGAGAACAAGGCAAAAGCTTCAACTTCACATCTCTATGTGAGGCTCTATTTATAGGAGAAGGAAAAATCTATAAAGGTCAATTATTCATTCATGAAAGAATAATGTATTCATGACACAATATTTGATTTTCCCTTCCCCTTTCTCTCTTAGGATTGCCGGCCATACACAAGGCATTAGTGAGGAAATTTGTTTCCTCACTTAGCACATTTGTTTCCTTCTCAAGGAAATTCATTTCCCTTTTTCTTTTCGGTAATTATCCTTATAAGAAAAGGGAAATAAAATCTCCTCTTGATGCTAGTACTTGGCCGAACTTCTACCTAGGGGAGGGGCATCTCGATGCTTCCTTATTTCTTTTAAGACAATTCTTAAAATACCCATTGTAAAACTATAATTGCACAAATAACGAAATTAATTTCATAATGCCTTAAACGACTTTTCGACTTTAGAAAATAATTTATATTTTCATCATATGAAAATATTCAAAATCTTATTTTGACATTCAAATCATTTTATATCCATGTGGACAAAAATACCCTTTAGACATTTTCCGAGAAAAAGTCTAGTTCAATACTTGAACTTAATTTGACTTAGCTTCTAGTTTAACAAACCTACTCTAATGACCTGTAATAGTGACCTTATGGATCCAAAAAAACAAAGCTTCAGCTTTTATACTCGGACTCAAAAGTTCACAAACCTTTTCCGAGTATTAGCTTAATGTCAACTGACTCCACTAAAGAGTTAACACTGATAATCTCTCGGTTCAAATGAATTTATTTTCTACTCAAATTCAACTTAATTATGTTGAGCGGATCCATTGAATGTTATCTATGTTTACCCTTCATGAATATCATCAACTATACGGGATTTATAAAATTACCATTTTACTCTTCTAGTTGTTATTTCCTCAACTCCTTTAGTACTTGTGAATAAGTTAGAAACAATGTATTGACGAGGAGCTAACAAGTCACATTGTTTCATCCAAATAAAGTCGCTACTTAAATTTAGACACTGCGCAGTTCATTTATTCACAATCCAAGTAATAAAGCATGAGGTGATATATATTACATCTCAGCAATCTTGTACATGAATTCCATATCTATGAGAACTTCACAAAGTTGGTTCATGACATATTCATAACTTAATATATCACCAATAGGCCTTGTCTTGATCACGCAATGGACCTAGAATTTGACTTTCTCAAATGAGAGTATTAATGTTATGAAATGACATGTCTCATTTCAGGATTTAGGTAAGTATGATGCTATTCATACATAGTGACCTTGAGATAGAAGATGTTAAATGGTTTGTTCTTCTATTGTCTCTAAAGGTGCACTGGTCAATTCAGTATCTTCGAAAGACACACTGGAAGAACTATAGAGTTCCTAACTCTCTATGCCTCGTAACCAGACATCCTAGATTCTTCCAACAATCATACTGGGACCAATAGTCCGTTGATCTTTAGATTGCGAATATATCGTTTTAGTCAAACCATGAAGAGTTTGTTCACGCAAATCTACATTTGTCTCTTCATACATTGTTATGTTTGATTAAGGACTATAAGACTATTGAATATCATAAATCTTCAATCAAACTAAAAATGAATGAATGAACGTTTCAACTTTTATTAATTTAATCAGCAAATTACAATAAGGTCTTTACAAAGATTTATATATTACATCAATATGAAAATAAACAATCTTCTAATAAGGACTTTACAAAGATTTATATATTACATCAATATGTAAATAAACAATCTTCTTGTGGTCATCTCTGCCAACAGGTCGCCGGGGCGCATCTTCGCCAGCTCCAGACGGAAAGGAGAGGTGTAGTACAGGTTGTTCTTCAGATCCTGGATCGCGATGAGACCGTTGAGGTTCGAGATCCTGACCATGACCGCCTTGAACCTCTCGATATACAAGCGAAGGTTCCACAAAATCGTGATCATCGCGTCGCTCTGCACATACATCGAGTAGTGGCGCAGGAAAGCCGCGATGATGTCGTCGGAGTCATTGACGGATTCTGAGGGTAGTTTGGCGAACCAGTCGCTTGCCGGACCGTGTAGGCTTTCGATGAAGACGCGGCAGAGGATGGCCTCTACCCTCTCTGTCTCCCCCGTTATGCACTCTGTCACGATTCGGAACGACTTCACATGGATATTCGGGTCCGACGTCTCTTTGTACAGCGTGATATTGATTTTGGGAAGCTCTCCCAACTCCATGCCACGGATCTTCGAAGAGAACGGAGTGGCCCTAACTTCTCGGACCATCCGATCAATCTCGGGCGCCGAGCTTGTCGCCTTGTGCACCTGGGACGCTACTTGTCCCATCTTCGATTCGATGCCCGAGGACATATCTTTCACCATCCTCCTGACTTCTTCCTCCATCGTCGGCTTCAGTGTGGTCGTGAGACCTCCCTCCAGAGCTGTCGCCGGTACGAGAGTGGTGGTCTGGAAGAGCGTTCGGTTGATGGGTGGTGCCGGTGGCGTCCACCCTTCCAGTCCTCCGTCTGCCGCCAAGGGTCCAGGCGAGCCATGAGCTGCTTGTTCAGCTCGGTCTGCTCTTCTGCCCTCTTGTTGGCCTCTGTTATGGCCACCATGGCGTCGGCAAGCTGTTGTTGAAGCGCTCCTGCCACCACGACCTCCTCTTGACTTCCTCCAGCGTTCCCTTCGTCGTTTGCCATCTCGCTCCTACTCCTTCAACTTCCTGGCTGTGCGTTAGAAAGAAACAGGCCCCACGGTGGGCGCCAAACTGTAGAGGTCGATTTTCACCGGTCTCTAAACATTCACAAGAATTAGTAAACAATGGTAAATGATGAATAATAATGGGTTGAGTTCGTATCCTTGAGTTTACATGTTGTAAGGCTCGGTCTATTTCGTTTATTAGTTTGAAAGTTTTTTGGAATTACAAACGATTTTTTGAGAACTTTGTCTATCGTGACGACTGTCAGATTTCGAACCCCTTTTAATGAGGTTTACATTGATATTTATAGTACTCTAGCCTAAACCCTAACTGTTATGATTTTTTCCCTTTGGTTAGGGTTTTTCAATCATTTGTCTTCACTGATCCCGTAATTCTCGCCTTCCGTCCGACTCTGACGTCAAATCCCAGTTAAACACTGTTACTGCCACGTGGACCTCTAACGATGGGCCTTCCTTGGGACGAGATCTCCTGGGGACGAAACTTCCTAGGGACAGATCCCATCGGGACAAGACTTTCTCGCTGAAACTCCCCTTCTTGTTAAGGCACTTCTGCGACGAGACTTCTCCGCGACGAGCCCTCTTCGCAACAAACCCTCCTCGCTTCCTCGCCTTTATTCGTCGTTTGAAGGTATAAAACGACATGAATAGTGTTAAGAGAGATTTGACGAAATCCGACCTCAACAAATGTCACTGAAAAATCATTATTAAATCGATTCAAGATGATTAAATAAGTTAATTTCACTATTTTTTTTATGAATTTCACAAGTTGTAAAGATAATTTGAGGATAAATAACAAAGGAATAAAGAAGAAAACGAGATTTGAAATGGAAAACGAGAGAAATAAAGGTAAATCGCGATTAGAAAGATACTTTTGTCCAAGTCCGAATATACCGAGTATTCTTAAAATTTGCCTGTTCTGAAGTCAGCAAACTAAAATTTCTCTTTCGAGATGTGTCATGCACGTTTTCAACTCTCTTCCATTATTTAGAATGTGGAAATGCGCCGCAAGCGGTGATGTGGCAGAGTGGCAGTGGCGAGGTGAATATGGGAGTGGGGGGAGGGCATTTAAGAGAATTGAGATGTACGACGAAATCATTTGCTGTGTCTTTGTCTCATTCATATTGTTATTTAATATGATGAGTTTGTCTGTGTAAGAAAGAGAGAAGAGTCATCATCATCGTCGCGGTCGCGCCAAAGATGAATTCGAGCGTCGAAGAGGAAGACGGAGAGGGAAGAGGAAGTATGTGGGAGTTGGATCAGAAGCTGGATCAGCCGATGGAGCAGGAAGCTTCCACGCTCAGAAACATGTACAGAGAGAAGGTAAGGGTGATTGAGTTAATTGATGCATGAATGAGTGAGATTGAGGTTATATCTGTGTGGCGGGGGGTAGAAATTCTCTGTGCTAGTGCTGCTGCGGCTGGCGTTCCAGAGCCTGGGAGTGGTGTTCGGGGATTTGGGGACATCGCCGCTGTACGTGTTCTACAACACGTTCCCGAACGAGGTGAGGGATCCGGAGGACGTGATTGGGGCTCTCTCTCTCATCATCTACTCCCTCACTCTCATCCCTCTCCTCAAGTACGTGCTGGTGGTGTGCAAGGCCAACGACAACGGGCAAGGTAGCAGCCGTGTTTCTGGTTTCATTCAAGTACGATTTTGATGGTTTGACGATGATGAGTGTGCACCCGGGGTGAATAAAGGCGGCACTCTGGCGCTGTACGCGCTGCTGTGCCGGCACGCGGGCGTGAAGATCATTCGCAACGAGCACCGCACGGACGAGGAGCTGACGACGTACAGCCGGTCGACGCTGCGGGAGCACTCCTACGCGGCCAACGTCAAGCGCTGGCTCGAGGCCCAGGGCTCGCGCAAGACCTCGCTCCTCCTGCTCGTCCTCGTCGGCACTTGCATGGTCATCGGCGACGGCATCCTCACCCCCGCCATCTCCGGTACTACTCTTCCTCCCCCCCCACTCCCGTTACTAGACTCCCTCTCATTCCCAGTGCCGTTGCAGTCCTCTCCGCCGTCGGAGGGATCAAGGTGAGGGGCCCCAGCATGAACCCGGACATCGTCATCCTCGTGGCCGCCGTCATCCTCGTCGGCCTCTTCAGCATGCAGCACTACGGCACCGACAGAGTCGGCTGGCTCTTTGCTCCCATCGTCTTTCTCTGGTTCCTTCTCATCGGGGGGATCGGCTTGTACAACATCTGGAAGTACGACCACTCCGTCCTCAAAGCCTTCTCCCCTCTCTACATCTATCGCTACTTCAGACGCAACGGCAAAAGCGGATGGACATCCCTCGGCGGCGTCATGCTCAGCATTACCGGTCCGTCCCCGATGTTCACTCTGCTACCCTTGACCTTTTTCTTTTTTAAATCCAATATTCACTCTCCTCCCTTGTTGCAGGGACCGAGGCTCTCTTTGCCGACCTCTCCCATTTCCCAGTCTTAGCTGTTCAGATTGCGTTCATCGTCGTTGTGTTCCCCTGCCTTCTCTTGGCCTACACTGGGCAAGCCGCGTACCTTATGCACCACCATGAGCACGTAATTGATGCCTTTTATTACTCTATTCCAGGTTGGCAGTCTCATACACTATGATAGATTTGCAGTTCAGATACATAAATGATACCTAATTGTGTGAATCGTTGCAGTGACCATATATTGGCCGGTATTTCTGGTGGCCACTGCGGCCGCTGTGGTGGCAAGTCAGGCAACGATATCGGCAACATTTTCAATAATAAAGCAGGCACTTGCACACGGGTGTTTCCCAAGAGTCAAAGTTGTGCACACGTCGAAGAACTTTCTTGGCCAGATTTACGTTCCCGACATCAACTGGATCCTCATGGTTCTCTGCATCGCCGTCACAGCCGGCTTCAAAAACCAAAACCAAATCGGAAATGCGTACGGTAAAAGGCTGACACATCTTCTTCATCGCTAGCTCTTCTTGAGAAAGGAGGTTTTATTATTTCGTGATATGACAGGTACAGCGGTTGTGATAGTAATGCTGGTGACCACTCTGCTTATGACGCTAATCATGATCCTGGTTTGGCGCTGTCACTGGGTCCTTGTGGTGCTCTTCACTGGTCTGTCGTTGCTCGTGGAAGGCACTTATTTCTCCGCCGTTCTCTTCAAAGTGGACCAGGGGGGGTGGGTCCCGCTCGTCATTGCCGCGGCCTTCCTTCTCATAATGTACGTCTGGCACTACGGCACCGTGAAGCGCTACGAGTTCGAGATGCACAGCAAAGTCTCGATGGCCTGGATCCTCGGGCTCGGTCCCAGCCTAGGCCTCGTTCGGGTCCCCGGTATAGGCCTCGTTTACACCGAACTGGCCAGTGGAGTTCCACACATATTCTCCCATTTCATAACCAACTTACCCGCCATCCACTCGGTCGTCGTGTTTGTGTGTGTCAAGTATCTCCCCGTGTACACGGTTCCGGAAGAAGAGAGGTTCCTCGTCAAACGAATTGGGCCCAAGAACTTTCACATGTTCCGGTGTGTGGCCAGGTACGGGTACAGAGACCTCCACAAAAAGGATTACGACTTTGAGAAGAAACTGTTCGACAGTCTCTTCGTGTTTGTGAGGTTGGAGGCGATGATGGAAAGTTGTTCGGACTCGGACGAGTACAGTGTTTATGGGCAACAGCCACGCGGAACGAACAGCAACGGCAACACTGCTTCGAGTGTAGACATGACGATGTCGTCGTTGGACTCAATCGTGCCAGCTGGCAAGTCGGCGTCAGAGATACAAGCCAATGGGAACACGGTGGGGTCGTCCGGTCAGGCAACGGAGGTAGATGAGATTGAGTTTCTGGGCAGTTGCAGAGACGCAGGGGTGGTTCACATCATGGGGAACACAATTATACGAGCCAGGAGAGACTCCAGGTTCTACAAGAAGATAGCCGTTGATTACGTTTATGCTTTTCTCCGCAAGATATGCAGAGAGAACAGCGTCATCTTCAACGTCCCTCATGAGAGCCTACTCAATGTTGGTCAAATTTTCTCTGTATGACTTTTCTCTCTTTCTCGTTCTCCTCCGGAACGTGCAGAATAAATTCTAGACCCCTCGTCTGTTGTAATCTTGCCGTCGGGTTGGTTTTGCACTAAAAACCCATATACGTCTTTTGCTGAACTTTGTGTATGTACATAATTCTTTTCCCCACTGGCAAGGCATCACGTGTGATAATAATACGGTTCTCGGGCAGAATTTATTGCTCCCTTTCACAACTCCACGACAATTCACTTATTACTTCGTTACTATATTCGTCGACTTATTCTAGAACCTCTTCGAAAAACAAAAGGACAAAAATATATAGTAAACATTTGAGTGGTCGCATCTCATGACCATGCATTTAAAGACTGGCATGGAAAGAAAAGTTAAAATGAGGAAAATATTAAACGTAGAAAATCTGACCAACATTCAAAAGACTTTCATGAGGGACATTTAACATAGAACTAGTATCCCTGCAAACTTTCCTAAGGAAAGCAAATGCGTAATCAACAGCTATCTTCTTGCAGAAATTGGAGTCCCTCCTCGCTCTGATCACAGTGTTCCCCAGAATGTGCACTACTCCTGTGTCTCGGCAGCTACTCAAGAACTCGAGCTCATCAACTTCCTGATTGGAATACAGGATCGCCTCACTTGCTTGCTGCTGCGGAGAATCCACAGCGACTTGGACAATTGACTCTACTGACGAATCTGAAGAACCCATGTTGTACCGAGATGTGCTATTGCGATAGTTGTCGCTCGTCATCTGCTGATCAGTCACACTATAGTCATCCGAATCAGAGCACCCATCCATCAGTGAATCAAGTCGACAAAATGTAATGAGTGTGTCAAAGAGCTTCTTTTCAAAATCATAGTCCTTTTTGTGGAGATCTTTGTAGCCATATCTCGCAACACACCGGAATATATGGAATTCTTTTGGTCCGATTCGTTTCATGAGAAACCTTTCTTCTTCTGGCACCGTATATACAGGCAGGTACTTGACACATACAAAAATTACAACGGAATGGATCGCAGGAAGATTTGTAATGAAGTGGGAGAAAATTCGAGGCACTCCGTTAGCTAGGTCTGTGTACACGAGACCTATTCCAGGTACGCGCACAAGGCCAAGACTCGGGCCGAGACCCAGAATCCATGCCATTGAAACCTTACTGTGCATTTCAATCTCGTAGCGTTTTAAAGTACCGTAATGCCAGATATACATGATGGAGAAGAAGAGTGCAGAGATGACGAGTGGGACCCACCCACCCTGATTGACCTTCAGTATCACCGCGGAGAAATATGTCAGCTCAACCACCAACGACAACACACTGAAGATGAGGACAAGAATCCAATGGCATCTCCAAACTAGTATCATCACTAAAATCATCAGCAATGTTGTCACCAACATTACAATCATCACCGCCGTCCCTGTATCAGATCTTTTCATAAGAAATCATAATAATACTAGCTAATAACTTGTAAGAGAGTGCTTACCCGAGGCATTTCCAATCTGGTTTTGATTTTTGAAGCCGGCAGTGACGGCAATGCAAAGAATCATTAAGATCCAATTAACATCTGGGATGTAGATCTGGTTGATGAAGTTTTTGGATGTGTGTACGATTTTGACTCTCGGGAAACAGCCAAGTGCAAGGGCCTGCTTGATCAACGTAAAGGTGGCTGAAATGGTGGCTTGGCTGGCAACCACCGCTGCTGCCGTTGCAATCACGAACACCGGCCAATATATGCAATCTGCACAACAAGAAAGTCTTTGTGAGCCAACAACAACACTGAGACTCAAATTGTATCGATCTTGGCAGCGAACCTGGAATGGAGTGATAAAAGGCCCCAACTACGTGATCTGTATGCTTCATCAGATACGCCGCTTGACCAGAATACGCCAAAAGGAGGCATGGAAACACCACAGCTGTGAATGCGATTTGTATCGATAGAACTGGGAAATGAGACAAGTCTGCAAAAAGTGCCTCTGTTCCTGTACTAGTTTGCGGTACTTGTTAGAATCTCTAGACAGGAAGACAAAGAAAAACGAAAAACTAGCAAATTTACCAGTTATACTGAGCATTATGCCTCCAAGAGATGTCCAACCTGATTTCTTTCCATTTCTGAAATACCTGTATATATACACAGGTGAAAAGGCTTTTAAAACGCCGCTGTCATACTTCCAAATGTTGTATATGCCAATCCCTCCGATTAGAATAAACCACATGAGAACGATCGGTGCAAAAAGCCACCCAACTTTATCTATTCCATGATACTGAACACTAAACAAAACTGCTATTATAACAACCGCAACAAGCACCACTACATCTGCATCACATAAATAGAGCTCTTTTAGACTTGCGAACTGCGACAGCACAAATTAAAAATCGATAACTTGAAACAATTAGTACAGGATTCATATAAAGGGTGATGGAATGTACCGTTACTTATTCGGGTGTGACCAACATTGATTCCTCCAACAGCTGATAAAACTGCAAAAACGATGATATCATAAACTGTATCGAGCTCTAAAATACCAGTGTATCAAACTCATATCATATAGAGCAATGCACCTACTTCACATGATAATACCACAGTGATTATAAACTCTCGTTTGATTAAATGTGTAACCAAAGTTGCCTTCAGAAAATTTGATAAGTTGTGGTTGTAGAAATCAAATTTATCCTTCTCGGTGTTTGTCAGCTCTCATCCTATTCATCGTTTTTAAGGGCTTCAGAGGCGGATGCGTTGAATTCCGCGAAAATGTGGGTTGATTACAAACAATATCAGTGATGACTTCTACATTCTACAACTGGACTTAGCCTTTGGAGTAATCTTCTTGTAGTCAACATGACAAGTTGGAAGAGTTAGCAGTGACTATGGAATTTCCCTTATATTGTACATTAAGCACTCACTTATCATGTAAAAATAAGATCTTTTTTGTGAGAAAAGAGGCAAAAATGGAACAGACGTGAGCTCTCACGGGTTTGTTTTTAATTGCTTGATTCTTCTTATGAATAACAATGTCCACTAATGTAGTTCATGTCCCTCCTTGCGCTGTCTTATTCTACACCTGTTTATCTCCCCTCATCTCCCCAGTTTATTTTCTGGCTGACTAGGCTGCAGACTGGTCTAGTGTAATATATATTGAGCGACTCTTTATAAGCTTTTAAATATTTAATACAAGAAGTTTCTTAAGAGTGTTTCATGTGTCGGCGCCAAGGAAATGCAGAACAGAATAGGAATGAGTACCTGAGATAGCCGGAGTAAGAATGCCATCCCCGATTACCATGCAAGAGCCGATAAGGACAAGAACAAGCATGGTGTTCTTCATAAATGCATGGCTCTCTAACAATCTCTTGGTTGACGCTGCAAACGATTGATCGGAAAATATAGAGCGACTATAAGTAGTTAGCTCTTCATCGGTGCGGTCTTGATTAGGAATAGTCCTCAAGTTGGCATGCCGACACAGCAGCGAATAAATAGCAAATGTTCCACCTAGCAGTGCATTTCGTTTATTCAATAATGATGATGCGGATGAGGATGAGGGATGATGATGGTGTACCTTGACCATTGTCGCTTGCTCTGCACACGATCAGGACATACTTGAGCAGGGGAATGAGCGTGAGCGAATATATGATCAGCGACAACGCTCCCATTAAATCTTGTTTTTCAACTTTCCCATCCGGGAAGGTGTTGTAAAAAACATATAAAGGTGATGTGCCTAAATCTCCATACACCACTCCAAGACTCTGGAACGCGAGTCGCAAAACCATTGCAGTTGAGAATTTCTGAGAAACAATAAAGTAATGTATGAATTTTTATATAGATAAGATTAAGGCGCAATGACTGGAGTCCGAAAATACCTTTTCTTTGTACATAGTTCTGAGCCTGGAAGCCTCTCGGTCCATGGGCTCATCTATCTTGTGAGTCAAACTCCACATATTCCCATCTTCATCACATCGCTGCTCACTTCCCATACTTCCTACACCCGCTACTAACATAAGGACTCAACACTCACTATTTCTAATTATTTTGATATTCTTTACCGAAATGTCAAGTCGTCATATATTTCACTTTATTATTAATTTATATTTCCTACTCAGCTCTATTGAGAATCTTTCACATTTATACGCTATTTACTTGGTGTCTTGCTCAACTTATAATAACAATTTCTTAAAAAAATTACAATTTAAATAGTTACTCCTAACTTTTAAAATATACGTGCTTGATTCAGGAACAGTCTGAAAAATAACGATCTAGACAAGTATCCTCCTTATAAAAGGATTTTATCACTTGTTAATGCTACATAAAATATGTTTTCCATAATTGATGGGGTTAGCATGGTTAGCCTAAACACGTTGTTTTAATACCTTGCAACAGTTATTGATCAAGATGGATAAAAACAAGTGGGATGCATAAAGCATTGACATTAAACTTACAGAAGAAGCCTTGAACTATGAGAAATGAACATTTGAGTTTTTTTTAAGCAGACATTGCGTTGAATTAATCTAACATGCAAAAGGCAAAATGTCACCGAAAGACATTAGTGTTGACAATTTGAAGGAAGGACATACACAAGCATAGATAGCGGTGATTAGTAGGAGTCTAAATTCAGAAGAGAAACCAGATTCTTAGATTGCGATGCGGGGGCATAGATTACTTTTCGCCATGGATGACGGCGGACGGAGATCCAGAGACGACGAGAGAGAAAGAGAGTAAAATTCTGGGAACAAGGATTACTGAGGATATATGTTTCATATTCAGCCCCTTTTCCATTCACGCCGATATTTTATCTCCCATTTTTATACTATTTTCATTTTGTAGCGTCCTAAAATTGAACTCATAGGTGGTAAGTTAGAATAAAACTCGTTTAACTTGTGACGCATATTTTAAAACTATAATATTTTAAATTAAATTTATTTTCAATAATAAACTAAAAAAATGTTTAGCTTAATTTTATTTACTAACAATTCTTAATTTACATCACTAAAAATACTCTCATATGCTCATACTCGTTCATTTATCAATTATAATTTTGTTATAAAACTTTTGTTACTAACTTACCTCTTATCAAGGAGAAACTAAAATTATGATTAAAATAAAAGAGTTTTTCAAAATTACCTCAAAATTATAAAATTACCTTGAGTTTTGAGTTCCAAAATTATCCTCATTACTTATTAAAGTTGTGATTATAAAAGATGGTTACTTTTTTCTGAAAATTATAAATTTTGTCACTAAGCAACCTCCTATAAAGTAAAGTTAAAAGTATAGTCAAGTTATCAAGATTTTAAAAAATAAAATTTGAATCTTTAATTAACATAAACATAAGAATAATTATAAATAATCAATATTTTGTGAGTATATTGTAAATAATCACGATACTTACATTTCAACTGTTTACAAAAAATTATATATTATATCATTTTTTTATTTAAATAATTTCAAGAGTTATTGGGTTGAATTAGTCCAAATAATATAGTGAACAGATTGACCGAGTTATTTACTACACATTTACAAAAACGTTGACTATTACTAAAATTTTATTAACTTATATGACTAAAATAACTCTTTTGAAAATAATAGCTCATGTTTTTTAAATTCTAAAATAATCCTTTAGTACCTACCAAAAATTAAGAGTTTTTTCATTGCAATGATTGAACGTGGTCCACACATCTAATTTTCTCACCCTCGGAATTCCTACTTCTTATGTCATTTCTTCGACTTTGGCGACCAAGGATCACATCGTGAAGTGTAATCATCATAAAGAGAGAAACTCGATGGTTGAGCTTGATCTTCTTTCGTCAACATCGTCTACTATTTGATAGTTTTGAGGGCATATCGACCACGATCTTGTCATCATGGTCAAGCCAGTTTATGCACTTTGACAATAAAAAAAATTGTGTTGTGAATACTTGGACAAAAATAGGCTTTAGATTTGACTTTTGTCGAGATCCAGTGAGATATCGATTGTGCCCACTCATTTTTTTATTCGCCTTGGAGATTACGTTTCGGAAGGCTAAGGTGGCATTCTCAAGTACTTAATGAAGATGACGCTCGAAGACGTGAAAGCTTGAAGACGAAGCATGCAATTGGTATTGGAGCGTTCTGTAGCTGAGCAAAAATCAATGTAAGTACTCTAAATCCTTAGCTCGTCGGTTGCTGAATATGCTTCATTAATAATTAAATTACTAAATCTATATTTTATTTAGTAACTATAATAATTAATTGGCTATTAGTGTCAGTGTAATTAATAATTTTTCGCACTTAATATGGTTGTTAATGTGAATGAATCACCAAGAATTACATCATGGTGAATATGGAACTAAAATTACAATAATTGATAATGGCAATCCAAAAAATACATATAAATGGATGTCACATATACAATGTGGCTATTCACTAGAACATATAGTCATTGCCCAAATTATTAAGATGACTTTTTATGATCATCGTCATGAACTTCAGTAAAAATATGTAAATAAAAGCTGGATTAATGAAAAAACAAAAACAAAAAGACGTAATCATAATCAATTAATAAACTGTAAATAATTGTAAATAATACGAAAAAATGGAGTAAATTTACATAACAACACATACTTGATTAGTTTAGTGCAAACTTTATAATTTAGTGCAAAAAAATCCATCCTACAGATTTGCTTTTTTTTTATGAAAGTTATTGAGTTCTCGAGATATTTTATTTAAACAAAAAAGTATGGCTAAAATCTGAAAGAGAATAATGATATGTAAATGAATACCATAAAATAAGGTGTTATTATGTGTAAATAAATAATTTTCATTTATATAAAATCTACACTAATGAAACTATATAATCTTGCTAATTAATACCTTGGTCAAAATTTAGAAACCTACGTTTAATTTGAAACCAAATTCTAAAACGAAGTTTTAAATTCCAATTAAAAATTAGGCAAAATATTAGGATAATTTGGACCAAAAACTAACTGTAAACAAATGTCATGTCATAATAGTAGTTATTTACAATCTATTTACGAAATATTGTGTATATCCAAATTGTCAATGTTTAAGGTGATTTTTTGTTTAAATTAATTAATTAATTAGCAAAAATTTATCGGTTATATATTTTAAAATGATTAATTCATTTGAGACTCGTATTTTATTGCTTAACTTTATTCTATATTATTATTTTTATCAAAAGCATGCGAGTTTAAATAAATTTAATATTTGTTATCAAAAAATTATAAACTAAATTTTAGAAACGTAAGCTGATTTAAATTAGTCATGTCAACAGAATCCTATAGCCTTCAATATTTTCGAACCTCGTAACTACCAAACTTTCAACGTTGGATTTTAGTTATTCCGACGTTTGTCAACGTTCAAGTGTTTTAAAAGAACGTAAAAACAAGCCATCTTCGAGAATCATTAAATTTTTCGTCGAGATAGTCCACGTAAGTGAGAAGACGTAAGTCAATTAACTACCAAGAAAATATTACTGTTTGTCATTCCATTGTTAGTAAACAATAGTAGGTTAAAAGCCCTAAAATATATAACTTGAACTTTAAGACTATGACCACTCTTGCTTGAAATATAAATTCGAATACGTCCGTTAGGTTCAAACGCTAACATGAACCAGCCATATGTACAATGTGTATAGTTAGATTCCTTTCCTAACTATGGGAATTGTGTTAGGATCAAATCGTTGGAAGAGTGATAGACTCCCAGATTCGGGAGTAGAAGAATCGAAAGTCACATTTCGACCTTCAACTTAAAATCTGTAACAAGCAGGAAATGGAAACATAAATATCTATGAGATTTAATCCGGCAATTTTCTTTTGTAAATGAAATCAACGAGTACATCGCGAGCGCGTTACTAATTGGATAACTCGACCACTGACCAGCGACGCTAACGTCATGAGAATTGAAAGTACTAGTAGTGGATCCCTAACAAATGTTAAAACTCATGGCACCTAATGATTGATGCTCGAAGTCTGAAGTTGGTCTCTGGTAGGTCAGAATAAACGCATAATCTTGAGAAATGAATAGTGTTCTTAGGATGTGCACACATTATTCACTCTTAAGTGATATATGGATCCTGGTATGTGTCTGTTAGCACGTCATATGATTTGCATTAGACTGCTTTATTTTTCTAAGTTAGACTCCCACTTACAGATTCAATCGACTTATAGCTTTTATATAACCTTAGTAATGTAGATAAGGTGAATGCGGCAGCGCATTAATGTAAATGAAGACTCGGATCGGAACGCGTATCTCTTGATATGCAGGCTACGAGTTTTTACTCGGAAAGTGTTTTGATATGGAGTATCAAAAAATATGTGTAATGTCGGTATGTATAATGTCGGTCATTCAAAAAATTGTATTTTGTATTTATAAATAACTCGATAACTTTTATCTACATACTAATAATATAAGTATGAATGTTGATCTACCACTTTAAAATCTTAAACAAAAACAAAAAAAAGTTCTCCATATTTTCTTATATATTATACTATTATAGTTTAGTTATTATATGTTAATTAAGTTGTATTTTGGTTTTGAGTATTTTATTTACATATTATTACTTAGCGATGATATGCTTTTAATACGATTTGTGACCTGATCTCGGATTAAATGAAGTTGCGGTTTGACAGACTTTTAGCCAGATTGTACATGTGCTTTGCCCTTATGGCGCGTGGAGGGAGAGAATTGGACGATGGGGCCTACAACGAGTTCACCGATTCTCTATCTCTCTATGCCATGTCACGCCCCCGAATCCGTAAAACTCCCTCTCTTTCGTACAAACAAATACAATTAAAGGCTTACAAAAACGAATTTCATGTTATTAATCCGCCTTGATTTAAAAAGAAAAAGGAAGAAAATCTCTCTCTCTCTCTCTCTAAATATATGCATATATATTTATATTTTTATATTTTATTCAATTGCGCTTAGTTGCATTGAGTTGTGTGTCCCTTTCTTTCTCGTACTATCTCTCTCGCACTTTCTCTCTCTTCTCCAACCAAACCAAACCAAAGCTTCCATTCGATGATGCCCTAGCGCACGCCAGCCTTGAAACCCTCTTTCTGGTTCTCCCTTTGTCTCCCCCTCCCTGTAATTTACTTTATTTGCAGAATCGTTGATCTCCGATTGCCCACCGTCGTCTTCTCTGACTCTCAGGTACGCGATTTCCCTTCTCGGATTCCCATTTTCGCTATTCCGAATATTCACTCTTTCGAGCCCTTCATAGTTTGATGTGCAATTAGCTGTTAAGGCCTTTGCATTGCATGTTTCGGTTGATTAGTGGAATTTCGGAATTTGGTTACCTAGCCTCACATTGCATGAAGCTCCTAATTTCTTATTTGGGAATGTCATGAACTAGGGTTATAAACAGTATAAGACCCACATATAAGTTTCTCTAGAATCCATCCATGCACCGTCGCTCAAGTGTGTTGATTTGTGATATGAAAGATAGCTTAGTCACTGAGCGCGCTTACCTGCTTACCAAATCACTTCTCAGTCTCGTGTCATCATGAGTTTTACGTGCAGGCGTAGCATAGCATTGTATTGTTTGTGATGATTTGTGTGAGAGTGAAAAGGGAGTGATGAAAGAGAATAAAATGGTTAACAGAAACTGGGTTATGAAGCGCAAGCGTAGAAAGCCTCCTCATCTCGCTGCCACCACTTCCACTTCCACTCAGTTTAAATCATCCAAGAAAAAAGGCAACGACGGAGTCAGTTTCTTCTCTTATTTTAGCTTTCTTTTTGTTTTAGCGTTTGTCGTTTTTCCTTTCATTTTTTTTAACAAGATTCTGTAGTTTGTTACATAAATAATTCTTAGAAGATGATAAAATGCCCTCTGATCCGTGCTCTGTTGTTTTCTTTTTCGTTTTTATTCAATTTTTCATCCTAGTTAAACTTTGTTCTTCCGGTTGTAAGACGCCGGTTCATTTGTACAAAACTAAAATTTATTAGGTGCTCCAAACATGGTTATGCATTTAACTTGTAAAATCTTCCAGAAATAGTTTATGCAATGTAAGTTGTCATTCATTATGACCTCTGTCCGCTTTGTGATTAAGAATAACAAAGGACTTCCTTGTTAACGTTTTATTTTTATTTTCCAGCACTACTTCGAGTGTATGGTCTGTGACACTGGTGGCAACTTGCTGTGTTGCGATGCTTGTCCTCGTACATACCACCTTCAATGTCTAGATCCACCTCTAAAGGTATATCTAGTTATATTATTCTAAAACTAGTATTGTTTTATTACTAGTTCTAATAGTAATTCTATTTACACCTAAGGGTTGGTCTAGTGCCTTCAATGTCTTGATCCACCTCAAAAGGTATTCGTTATGACTATTCTCCTAAAAATATAGTTTATTTTTATTTTTTATAATAGTGATTTTATCAAGCCCAAGGGGTTGGTCTAGTGGTAAGGGAGATTCGTGGGACCTTTTCAGCCCCCATTTCAATCCCCCAGATGCAACAGTCGTGGTGTTTAGTCGGGTCTGACCCGAACACCACAGTTATTTATAAAGTAACTCTATTTTTTGGCAGTTGCTATATTTTTTTATAATTCTTTTTTGTATGTACTGAGTCTCCATTTAAACCCTATTAAATATTTTATTTCCCTTTCTCATATGGCAGCGTACCCCAAACGGGAAGTGGAAATGTCTGAGCTGTCAGCTAGGCAAGCCTGCTAGTAATATGGACTCTATTTCGAAACGGGCAAGGACAAAGGTGGTGTCTACCAAATTCAGAGGCGGAATTAAGCTGTCTGAAACAGATAATAAATCGCAGATATTAGGTAATACCATTGTTGCAAAGAAAAGTTCTGCAATGCATAGAGAATCTATGCTGGTAAAGTTCACCAAGTTGAAAGCAGCATCCTCTGGATTTGGTGATGCTGCTTTGGAGGGTATTCGATCATCACCGGTGCAGGATGAGGATGAAAAAATGTCGGATACGCACTCAACAAATTCCAAAGATGATAGGCCAAGCTCGTCAAAGGAAGATTCTGAAGCTGCGGCTGTGGAGGAAGATTCTTCTCCCAATACAAAGCCCAGTGTGTCTGGTGATAATGTACCTGAAGAAAACCCCGCTGTCCTTGTGATAAGCGCCGCAGATGAGGCATCTAAGAAAAGAAAACATAAAGCTAAGAGTAATAAAAGTCAAGAGAAGCTCAGGACTAAAAAAGGGAAAAGTACTGCTAGTGTACCTAAGCAGAGTCGTTCCGGAGCAAGCATGGGAAGTCATGCTACCAGTAAATCACGAAGAAAACAAAAGTCAGTTAACTCTCGGGTCTTACTGTCTTCATCTAAGAAAACTATTAGAATCAAGAACGCTGCTATCCAGGGCAAAGCCAAGGTAAACATCAGTGTTTAATATCATATACTGCTATGAGTGGATTGCATTGGAGTTTTGTTTTAGAATTTAGACGTCTTCGTAATACTTCTGTTACATTAAGGTCATCTCGCCGGTCTCGCTCTGTACTTTCTTTCCGGTGTGGCCGGTCTTAATAAAGCAGTCCCTATGTTTCTTTATAAAAAATAATTAAGATCTGCCGATCAACAAACAAGATTTTACTTGGCCCTTGGCATAGCATTTTTGAATATCTAACTGGTGTTTTATTTTATACCAGTTTAGGAATTACTTTGATTAGATGATTGATCAGCCGTTTAATTGCATTAGCATTGGCTCAATCTGCTTCCTCTATCTCTTATCCTTATTTTCACTAAAGAATATATATGTATATATAGCATAGCTCAAGTGCAATATATATAATTGCCCTCTCACTCATTTGTGTTGTGCAGAATCTTGCTGACAATGCGAAAGACCAACTGAGTAATGGTAATAAAGCAGGAAGTCAAGCAGTAGAAGCTCCAATAAGCGAACACGGTACAAATGAAACTCTGCAGGTAATCATGGATAACTGTGGTTCTTGCTTAATATAGGATTAATGCTTATAGATATTGTGTTTCTAATGCATGACAACATCACAGGTTGATCGTATTCTGGGATGTCGAATCCAATTCCATAACTATGAGTCTTTGCATCATTTACCTTCTCTGGCTGATGAGAATCATTCTGATGATTTGCTGGAGGCTGAAAACCAAGACAAAGAGCCCGAGAATCCCATATCTGATCAGGAATTAGACAGGGAAGCATCAGAAATTCTTCCAGAAGGTATTGGAAATGGAATAGAGGGTGTCAATATGGACGAAACCACAAAGGATGATACTATATCTGAGAGAATGCTCGTGTACAAAAGATCTATGAATAAAGAAGGTAAAAGAGGTAGTGATGTGGATTTAGCAAAGATAGGTTGTGAGAGTAATGAATCTGCTGCAAATGCTGAGAAGAAGGAAGAAACAATTGAAAAATTGGGCATAGATGAGGGTACAATTTCTAAACTGGAAATCTGTGAAAATGGGGATGCTCCACAAAGTGTCTTAGCTGAAAGTAAAGACCAAAATGTTGTGGATGTAGAAACTGTATGCAGCGATGGCAGTGAAAGAATAATTCTCGAGCCCACTTTGGCTAAACCTGCAAATGTTGATGGAGAGTCTGTTATCTATGAGTTTTTAGTTAAATGGGTTGGAAAATCTAACATTCATAATTCTTGGATTTCCGAGTCCCAACTGAAAGTCTTGGCTAAGAGAAAACTTGAAAACTACAAGGGAAAATACGGAACGTCGGTTATAAATATATGCGAGGATAGATGGAAGCAACCACAGAAGATAATTTCTCTTCTCTCAGTCGGTGGCAGTGACAAAGCACTTGTAAAATGGACTGGACTGCCTTACGATGAGTGCACATGGGAAAGTTTGGAGGAGCCTGTTGTGAAGAGATCTTCGCATCTCATTGATTTGTTTCACCAATTTGAGCGTCAAACGTCAGAGAGAGAGAAACTGCAAAAGGGGAAGGTTGAGCGTCAGCAAAATGAGGCCACTACTCTTACAAAGCAGCCGACGGAGCTGAAAGGGGGTTCATTGTTTCCCCATCAACTTGAAGCTCTGAATTGGCTGCGCAAGTGCTGGTGTAAATCAAAGAATGTGATTCTAGCTGATGAGATGGGTCTTGGGAAGACAGTGTCTGCTTGTGCTTTCCTCTCTTCACTCTACTCAGAGTTCAAAGCTTCTCTTCCTTGTCTTGTCTTGGTTCCTTTGTCTACAATGCCGAACTGGCTGGCCGAGTTTGCGTTATGGTCTCCAGAATTGAATGTTGTTGATTACCATGGTTGTGCAAAAGCAAGGGCCATGATTCGTCAGTATGAATGGCATGCTGGTGCTTTGAAGAACTTGAATAACAGAACAGCTGGGTATAAATTTAATGTACTCTTGACCACGTATGAGATGATCCTTGCTGACTCGTCGCATCTACGTGGAGTTCCATGGGAAGTTCTAATAGTTGATGAGGGGCATCGTCTCAAGAATTCGGAAAGTAAGCTTTTCAGTCTACTCAATTCGTTCTCATTTCAGCACCGCGTGCTTTTGACTGGCACTCCTCTGCAGAACAATATCGGTGAGATGTACAACTTGCTCAACTTCTTGCAGCCGTCGTCGTTCCCCTCACTGTCTTCATTTGAGGAGAACTTTAATGATTTGACAACCACGGAGAAAGTGGAAGAGTTGAAGAAACTCGTTGCTCCACATATGCTCCGCAGGCTTAAAAAAGATGCCATGCAGAATATACCCCCGAAGAGTGAAAGAATTGTTCCTGTTGAGCTCTCGTCCATCCAAGCTGAATACTATCGGGCAATGCTAACCAAGAATTACCATGTCTTGCGAAATATTGGGAAAGGGGTTCCGCAGCAATCGATGCTAAACATTGTGATGCAACTAAGAAAAGTCTGCAATCATCCTTATCTCATACCAGGCACAGAACCTGATTCCGGTTCAGCAGAGTTCCTTCACGAAATGCGAATAAAGGCGTCTGCTAAGTTAACCCTCCTGCATTCTATGCTAAAGATTTTACATAAAGAAGGTCACAGAGTGCTCATCTTTTCCCAGATGACTAAACTGCTGGACATTCTTGAGGATTACCTAAATGTCGAATTTGGGCCTAAAACATTTGAGAGAGTGGATGGTTCTGTCTGTGTGGCTGATCGTCAAACTGCAATTTCACGTTTCAATCAGGATAAAAGCCGGTTTGTTTTCCTGTTATCAACTCGCTCGTGTGGTCTCGGAATAAACTTGGCAACTGCTGACACTGTTATTATATATGATTCTGATTTTAACCCTCATGCCGATATCCAAGCAATGAATCGAGCACACCGGATTGGGCAGTCAAAAAGACTTCTTGTGTACCGGCTTGTAGTACGTGCAAGCGTCGAAGAACGCATATTGCAGCTTGCAAAAAAGAAACTTATGCTTGACCAGCTTTTTGTTAATAAGTCTGGATCCCAAAAAGAAGTGGAGGACATCTTAAAATGGGGCACGGAAGAACTTTTTAATGATTCTCCGAGCATTGATGGAAAAGATAGCGGTGAGACTGATGGTACCAAAGAAGAAGCAGTCGTGGATATTGAACACAAGCACAGGAAAAGGGTTGGCGGGTTAGGGGATGTGTATCAGGATAAATGTACAGATGGCAGCAACAGAGTTCTGTGGGATGATAATGCGATTTTGAAGTTACTTGATCGCTCAATTCTGCAGTCGTCATCAGTTGATACTGCCGAAGCTGACATTGAAACTGATATGCTTGGTTCAGTTAAGGTGGTGAATTCAGTCTTAACTCATACTACATTTATTTCGTTTCTTTCTTTATCATGACTCTTTTTGTCATCGATAAAGTACATTTGTTTCCTGAAAATAATATTGGTATCATCCATAGAATACATTTGTCTCAACTCTTTTTGTAACAATAAGAGTAGACGAGTTTGTACACTGTTCTGTTTTAACTTATCTTCTGCCGTTCATCTATATCAGGCGCTTGAGTGGAATGATGAATTGCCTCTGGAGGAAGGAGCTGAATCTCCTGCTATTGTTGATGAGGTATCTGCCCAAGGTTCTGATAAAAAGGAGGATAATGCTACTACTGTCACTGAAGAAAATGAGTGGGACAGACTATTGCGCGTGAGGTACTGAAGTTTCTTTGTTGTTCTTTTTCTTCTTATAATTGATATTGAATTTACAAGCTTAGATCCTGAAGTATAATTTGGTTGCCCATGCACAACTGTAAACTGCAAAAAGTTTTTGAATTTCACTGCATTAGGAATTGACTAGGTGTTTGATAAGAGCCTATATGTACTTCTCAGAGAAAGTATGCTATGCACAGTGTTGACTTTGAGAGGGCGTATAAACTTATGCATAGTAGTTGAAAACTTAGTATACTGGGAAGATTGTATAACATAATGGTGTCAGTTTGAAAAATACTCACCTGGTAATTTAAAACTTTCACACATTGAAGTGGATATTTTCTAGTTTTTCAAAATAGTAAAGTTAAAAGTGGGTGTGTTTCTAATTTTATAGCATGAGTATGCACTTGACATATTTGTTGGACTTGGATTACAAGGTGGCAGAAATATCAAAGTGAGGAGGAAGCAGTTCTTGGTCGTGGGAAGCGGCAAAGGAAAGCCATTTCGTATAGGGAGGTTTACGCTCCACACTCTGCGGAAATGCTGGGCGAGGTCATCCTCTTTCATAACATTTTTATTTAATTTTGCTTTGTTGGCGATGATCCTTGATACCTGTTTATCCATTTCAAACTCAATTTTGTTTTACTACAGAGTGGAAGCAATGCAGAACGAGAGCGAGAACCAGAGCCCGAGCCTCAGCATGAATATACAGCTGCTGGCCGAGCACTGAAAGAAAAATAGTATGTGTCAAGTCAGATCGTTAGCTTGCTCAACAGCTCAGTAATTATGAAGAGAAACATGATTCTTAACATTGATCCTCTTTTTTTTTCTTTCTCAGTGGTAAGCTTCGTGCTAGACAGAAAGAACGACTTTCTCGGAGAAATGCAGTTGAGGAATCTCCTCCTACTGAAAAATTGGCTCTTGAGCCAGCGCCTTCAATCCCGCCAGGCAATGGCCGTGATCAAGCCGAGAAAGTGGTAATTGACTTGGAGGATAAAAAATTTGATGAGTCGAGGAGGAAGGACAGGTCGCCGTTGAGGCTTGAGAGGGTGGTATCATCAAAGGGCAGTCCTCTTGATTATCCTTCCACAGACATGTTCCTTCCTAGCCACCAACATAGCTATACAAATTCGTCATTCCCAAGTAATTTGCTGCCTGTTCTCGGACTTTGTGCTCCGAACGCCAATCAGCAGCCGGACTCGTCTCATAAGAAAGCCTCGTCACGGTCTAATGGCAGGCAGATTCGGACAGGACTTGGGCCGGACTTTCCCTTCAGCCTGCCTCCTCACTCTGCCACTTTAACGGATGCAGACGTCAATGCTGATAGAGTTGCAAACAAAATAAAATTCTCGGATAATGTTTCACAGCTGCATCTTAAGAGTGCTGTTCAAGATGGTTGTCATAACCTGGTACTCTTTGTTTTATATGTTTACGTTTTTTTATTGTGGCACTGGCACTTAACCCGGCAGTGTACAATTATACCTCTTAGTTGTTCTGATTGCTGCTTTATTTTCAGAAGAAAATGCCGATGCCGTTTGATGAGAAACTACTTCCGAGGTTCCAACTTCCATCTAAGAGCAGGACAGCTTCATATCTCGATTTTTTACCTAGCTTGAGTCTGGGCAGCAAAGAGGAAACTACAAATGGCTTGTTTCAAGAAGATATTCCTACAATGCCGTTGATGCCAAATATAAAATTTCTATCACAAGAAGTGCCGAGATATAATCAGCAAGAGAGAGAGCCTGTGGGGCCAGCATTGGGGTTAGGACATATGCCAAATTTGTTCTCTTCGTTCCCTGAAAACCACAGGAAGGTGCTAGAGAACATAATGATGAGGACTGGTTCTGGCCCAAGCAGCTCAATGAAGAAAAAAATAAAAGTAGACGGTTGGTCAGAAGACGAGCTTGATCTCTTGTGGATAGGTGTTCGTCGGCATGGAAGGGGTAATTGGGAGGCAATGCTGAGAGATCCGAGGTTAAAGTTCTCCAAGTATAAATCTTCAGAAGATTTGTCAGCCAAATGGGAGGAAGAACAAGTTAAAATCATGGACGGGTTGAATTTTGCAGCACCAAAATCAAGCAAGTCATCCAAGTCTGGGAAATCCCCAATATTTGCAGGGATATCAGATGGGATGATGGCAAGGGCACTGCAAGGGAGTAGATTTGTGACGCCGCCCAAGTTCCAATCTCACCTCACAGACATGAAACTGGGTTTCCCACATTTTGAAGCACCTGATACAGCAGCTGAGACTTATCGTCGGCCACCAACTTGGCTTCATGAGAAATATAGAGCAAATGATTGTAATAGTCCCGGAACGTCAACGAGTGCACAGATGGAGAAGCCGTTTCTGCTGAATTCACAGGGTGCCACTTGCTCGGGAGCGATTGAGCACGAAATGAAGCAGCGGAAGGAAGACGAGCTGGAGCAGAAGCAGTACGGGAAGCTGCCGAGTCTTCTGGATCGGTCGCTGAAACTTCTTAGAGAGTCGACGGCCAACTTGGGAAGTAGCAGTGGGGAGTCAGACAAGCTTCCCCATTGGCTGCGAGAAGCTGTGACAGCAAAGAAGGAGAATGAGGTGGCGGCAACGGAGCTGCCTCCGGCAGTTTCGGCGATCGCTCGGTCGGTGCGTGTGTTGTACGGCCGCGACAACCCCACCTTCCCGCCCTTTCTGATACCGCCCCCTCCTCCCCCTCTCCCACAGGATCCCAGGCTGCGCAGCCTCTCTCTCTCTCACAAGAGGAAACGCAAACGCAAATTGAGGGACGATGACCTCAATCTGCCCCCTCTGCCGTTGACCCCTTCCCCAGATGTCCCTGACCTCGTGGCTTCCGGCATGGCCCCACCAGCAGGTCCATCTCCGGAAGCCCTTGACACTCGCTCCGATTCGTCCTCCAAAAAGGAGGAACCACCCAATGTTGAGGAACAATCCTCCGAGGGAACGCTCTCCGATCATCCTGTGGGGGATGAAGAATCATAGTCTCTCATTGCGACTATATATTCATTTTGTCCAGGACACTTTTACAAGGAAAAGAGAAAATATGAAATTGTTCTTAGTGGTGCTTGTAAACTCATCGCCAATGCGCTCCAATTTTTGTAGGTGACTGTCATGTGATTAGTTTGATGGCTTAGCCAGTAGTTACTTAGGATTCTATTAGAACAAGTCGTGTAAAGTTTGTATTGTATTTTAGACCCTTGGTAAGAAAAAAAAATTACGTCGAATCGGAAACAAGAGTGATTGGTATATAAAAGTGTTTGAAATGATAATGTGCGAACAGTATAAAAAAATTGCGGTGGTGAACGTAAATAGAAAGAAAGTTAGAAAAAAGAAGATCCCGATGGAGTTGCGCCTACTGTAGTAACAACTGATAATTTGTATTGTCTCTCGGAGGGAATAACTGGAAAATGCTCTTTGTACAATGCTATCCGTACAACGTCAACGGATGAGCTTCCGGCGATGAAGTAGGTAACGCAGTTAGGCTTCCTTTCCTTCCTTAACTCACTCCGGAAGGTTCGCGTGCTACACTAGCGTAGGATCTTTCGTTGTGGTGGTGAGGGGGGTCTTGGAACTGAAACTCGAACCTAGATTTTTCTCTGTGAGAGGCAACATGACGGGCCTCTTGGTTTTTCTGCAACCGTGTTTGCAAAAACTCTCTCCGGTATAGAGCTTAATTTCTCTCTGAACTCCGACGACCTGACCTTGGACACTGATGTTAGAAGTGGTCAGTTCAAGGGAAATGCAACAACTGAACACATAATCGTAGCAAAAATCTTAGCTAAAAGTCATATGGACAAAAATCTCTTAACTACTATTCTGAACAAAACTTGGAGAACAACGCACCCGTGGTAAGTCATTGAACTGGCCACCGGAGTCTACAAGATTTGCTTCGCAGACAAGAGCGACAAGGATGCAATCTTGGCCAAAGCACCATGGATAGTTAAAGGGTCTTAGATGCTCTTGAAACCTTGGCCGGAGAACGTACCTTTTGAAAAACTCGATTTCTCGACTTGCCCTTTCTAGATTAGACTTCATGGTCTCCCGCCGGCGTTTATCCATTAAGCCAAAAGAAAAGTTTGGTACCTTCGTGAGATTGAGGGTGGAGATCCCGATCTCGAAGGCACTGAAAGAGGGTTTTTCATCGACCGCCCAGACAAACCTCCGCTGTGGATTCAGGTGAAATACGAGAATATTGGGAACTTTTGCTTTAGATGCGGAGTTCTTGGCCATGGTTAGGCCGAATGTGACAAAGAAGATGTCCTGGTTGTCAAGCCTTCCTTCCTGGCAGTGCTGATGTTTGGTGATTGGCTTACAGTACATTTGGCGATCTCAACTTGCTTCCATAATGGCGGTAGAAGAATCTCCAAGAAGCACCGAACACCGGAAGCGGTGTCACGAAAAGCCGGAGGCGAAGATAAGACCATCCAGACTCGGAACGTGGAGGCTACGGGCGACGGGACCACAACTTGCCCTTGGCCACCTGTAACAATTTAAGAGAATAAACATTCTCCGTACGTTGGATCAGTTGGGTCTCACAAGTCAGAGAATGAAACACTTATTTCGGGTATTAAAGGACATACCTCTTTACCTAAACCTCCGGACATAGGTACTGTGATACCTAAAGCGCAGTAAAGACAACCTGCAAAGGTGATGGGAAAAGGAAAAAGTAAATTGGGCGAAGGTTCTGACCAACGGCTACCAAAAATTCGACCGAGAAAGTCCATGGGAAAGATAAAGAGAATGAGGTTTTGTCTTGGTATAGGTCAAACCTTGGGCCTGATTTGATTGTCCAGCCCACCTCCCTTTAGCCCACTACTTTCCTTCCTTCGAATAGGCTAAATCCAAAACCCAATTTGCACTCACTCCCTTTGGATCTGAACATGGAAAATGCGGCCCAAAAAAATATTAAAAAAGGACAGGACCAACAGGCCCAGAAGACTATAATTGATTTTTCCAAGCTGCTCAAAAACCATTTTGGCGGGTTTCATGCAGGGGAAAGTCAAGGAAAAAACACATGTCTCGATAAAAGAAGAGTTGGAGAAATTTACAAGGCTTCCGAAGGAAAAAATAGCATGTGTTCCCTTTCGGCAAAGAAGAAGTTTAAGGGAAGCTCCTCAAAGACCGTCCCTGAATCTACGAAAACTGCCCCGGCCCTAAGTGAAGTGAAGGAGAGCTCTACCCCCGGTTCCGATTTTTCTCCGAAAGGGGATGTGTCAGCACCTCTTAATTACGAATTATCGGCACCCTCGACGAAGAAGGGAGACCGGACGCAATGATAGACCTTTTTTGGAACGTCCAAGGGATCGACAAACCGAGGACGTCGAATGCTCTCCGGTGCCACTTTAAGACATATATTCCCGATTTCGTGTTCCTTTCCGAGACTAAAATTTTGAAACGTCGAGTGGAGAAACTGAAATCGGAATTGGGATTCGGGAATGATTTTATTGTGGACCGGGTGGGCTTGAGTGGATGACTCGCTTTGTTGTGGAAGAGCGAGAAGGATATTCGAATAGTTTCATATACTAGATTCCATATCAAGGCCGAGTTTGTGGAAGAAGATGGCTTTCGATGGAGACTTTTGGGAATCTACGGCAATCCGGAGGAAAGTCAAAGAAAATTCTCGTGGGACCTTATTCGGAGAGTTAACGGTAATTTTCCGGGTGCTTGGCTTTGTGGAGACGACTTCAACGAGATCCTTTTTGAGTCGAAGAAGAAGAGGGGATGTGTTAAAAGTGTCGGAGCTATGGAGGCATCCCAAAAAATTCTCGATGATTGCGATATGGAGGACCTAGGCTATGAATGAGACCCTTTTACATGGAAGAGGACTACGAGCGCGGGTTGTACTAAAATTTGCCTCGACCGGTGCATTGCTAACCACGAGTGGTTGGATCACTTTTCTTCCGCCAAAGTCATTCACCTCGACCATGGGGCATCGGATCATAGACTGCTCCTTCTCCTATCCGATGGAGTGGAGGTAAGGCAGCCCGTGCCACACAAGGAAGCGGTTCCATTTTGAAGAAATTTGGTGCGAGGAGAAAAGGTGTAAGGAGACTGTGGCGGAGACGTGTGGCAACAATTACGTCACGTCGGCGAAGGAATGTACCAAGTCCTTAACCTTATGGGGCCGTGATAAGTTTCATGGGATGATGAGGGAGATTGAGAAGCAACGTCGCCTTTTGGAGACCCTTAACTCCTCCTTGTCCAATGTTGACGCGACAAAAGTGTGCCGGGAGGAAAAGAAACTTGATGCTCTCTTGGAGAATGAAGCCAAATATTTTGGAGGCAAATGAGCCGGTTCCTTTGGCTTAAGAGCGGAGACACCAACTCTAATTTCTTCCAACGACAAGCTAATCAAAGATCCAAGATGAACCGCATCCTCGGCCTCTTTGACACCCACAGAGCTTGGCAAACCTCACATAGAGGATTGAAGGTATAATCTCAAACTATTTTGTTGATATTTTCTCTTCATCTAACCCTCTCCTGAGTGTGATCAATAAAGTGACTAGATGCTTGAGTCTCCGAATCTCGGCCGACACCAACTTCATGTTGACAGTCCCGTTCACTCGAGAAGAGGTCCGAGCGGCCATGTTTAGTATTGGGCCCCTCAAGGCGCCGGGCCACGACGGCCTCCCCGGGTTTTTCTTCCAAAACATTTGGGGTACTGTGGGTCGTAGCGTCACCGATACGTGTCTCGAGGTCGTAAACAACAAAGGGGAGCTCCGCCATTTGAACGCAACGGTCATTACTCTCATCTCAAAAACCAAGAGTTCAAAGAACATGAAGGAATATATGCGTATTAGCCATTGCACCGTGATATACAAGGTCATTGCGAAATGTATCACTAGCCGTCTCCAAGTGTCGATGGGGGAGGTCATTTCGGAGAATCAAAGTACTTTTGTGGGAGGAAGACAAAGTTTTGACAATGTCATCATTGGCTACAAGGGCTTACATTCGATGCGATCGGTAGGTCCGGGAACAGATACCGAGGTGCTCTTAAACTCGACATGTCAAAAGGCCTACAATTGAGTCGAGTAGGACTCTCTCGAGGAGGTTATGGGGGAACTCGGCTACGACGAGAGGTGGATTGAAGTTCGGTCAGTGAGTTTCTCTTTCAACCTCAACGGCTCTATTTGTGGAAACATCTATCCAACACGGGGGCTGCGATAAGGAGATCCACTCTCCCCTTTTCTCTTCTTTTTTTGTTCGGAAGGTCTTTCGGGCCTTCTTCGCAAGGCGGAGGAGAATGGGAGTTTGAAAGGGGTCAAGTTTGGGAACTCGGGGGTTCCCGTCTCGCACCTCTTCTTCGCGGACGATAGTTTGATCTTCTTCAATGCGAATCATAAGGAGGCCCGCAAGGTGAAAGGAACACCCGACTTATACTCTCGGGCGTTCGGCCAACTAGTAAACTTCGACAAATCGAAAGTGTCCTTCGGGAAGAATATTTCAAGGGAAGCGACTTTGGGTCTTGGTCGGAATCTCGGAGTGGTGGTTATCGTGAACCACGACAAGTATCTCGGCCTCCCGATAAAAGTTGATCGAAGCGACGCGACGCTCTTTAAGTTGATCAAAGATCGATTTTTGGGGAAAATCCGTAGTTGAAAAGGTTTTTTTTTCTCTTGGGCCGGAAAAGAAGTCCTCATCAAGGCGGTCCTTCAAACGATCCCCAGCTACGCTATGAGTGTTTTCATGCTTCCGAAAAGTCTTATCTCCGATCTTCACACGGTGGTGACTAACTTTTTGTGGAGTAGCGAAACCGACAAGAAAAAGATACATTGTAGCAGATTTGGGAAGCTTTGTGCTCGGAAGTGTTGACATTTATGCCCACAAAGGAGATTTTTGATATTAAATACAGTTGTATTTGTTTTGTTTTGAATTTAAATAAAAAATTGAATATCGATTCTTATTTAAAATTGTGTTTATGCATGAATGTCTACGCTCTGAAACTGTCATCAACGAAAGAAGTGCAAAGTACAACCTTGACAAGATACCTTCTTATAACTAGTTTAAATAATAGTTCGCAATCTAAAGATCTATAGGGCAATTGACTCTTAGTAATGATTGTTAGAATGAATTAAACGATATCTTATCTTGTGATATGGAGAGTTGTGACTCTGTAATTCATTCTTGATATCTAATGAAGATATTGAACAAGACCTGTGAAGTTTTGAAGTTCGAGAAAAATCGTTTAATCACTCGAAACCTCAAACTCACATACGAGGGGTATTTTAGTAATTACTTAAATCCTGAAGTGAGTACATATCTTCTTTTAAAACTTTATGACATTTGATTTGTCAATGGGCAATGGCTAAGTGAAGTTTCATTGACCCGACGGTTGGTGTCATTATACTGTTTCGTTGAAATATGTGATTCACATACATGAAATTTGTGTTGAAACAATGTTAAGACATTAGTATCACACCATGCTATGTTATGAGAGTGTGAGCGAATAAACCAGGCCTGGTATCCATCGAATAAAGAATTCTTTGAAATAAAGTATGTGACATGTTGAGGCATCTCATTTTGTGTTTTCCTCGTTCACAAATAACAGAGGACTTGGTGAAATAATAACTCAGGGGTCAAACGGTAATTTTACTTTCCTCTGAGTTAATGATACACACAAAGGGTAATATCGTAAAATACACCGTGAACCGTGTGAAGAATAGTTTTGTCACATCAAACAGAAATATAAACGCATATGAACTTAGAGATGCTCAATATTGGTCCTTTAGTGGAATCGACTAATATTAAGAATTAAAAGTCGGAAAAAGTTTGTGAACTTTTATGTCCGAGCTTTATTCTAAAGATTCGTTCATGTGGGTCCATAAGATCTCAATGATAGACTCTCGAACGAGATTTTGGTGAACAAAAAAAGATTGATTTTCTCATTCAACGTAAATTGTGATTTACGCTAAGAAAATTATTTTCTAAGTAATTAAATAAATAATTAGTTATTTATTATTACATTTATTTAACGAATCATATTATGTTATCATATTAATAATAATATAATTTGATGATTCAAATAAATAAAAGATGAAATTAAATATTTTCTCGTTTCGTACTACATTGATTAGTATGAAAATAATTAATGACTTGTTATTAAATAAATGAGATGTTCTAAATTAATTAAATATAATTTTAGAAATAAATCAAATAAATTTGGGAGATGATTAAGACAATATGGCCGGCCATAATAAGGATTTTATGGGCTGGAATTTTTTTTAAACTCATTAAAAAGAGTTTTGGGTTTAAGTTTGACTAATGAGTCTTAATTTGATTTTGACATAACTTAAGCCCATTCTCTCTTATATAAAAGGAGCCTCTCTCTTTGGTAACCCTAGCCTAATTTCGACCAGCACTCAGCCGAACCTCTCCCCCCTTGTGCTTGAGAGGTTTTGGCCGAATTTTAGAGAGCAAGAGAGAGAGGAAATTAGTTACCCGGCATCCCTTCCTTTTCTTCGAGTTTCCCTTTCTTCCCTTGTTCCCACAAAGAGCCCACCCTCTTGATCTCCTAAAACTTCCTAGAGATTGATTCATCTTGTGGTTGTTTGAGTGATCTTTAACCCACAGGGCCGGCCACTTATTGGAGCAACAGAGCAAGGACGGATTTCAGGACATCATAGACGCGCGTCGGAAGGAGTTTCGGCCGTGCTTGTTGATGCATCCCCGGGGATGATTCTCGCAGATCCGAACCAACTGTAAGTCTTTTATAAACGAGTTGGATTTGAATATAATAATCATTGTAGGATTGTTAGAAATTTTAGATCACTCGTTTGCATGTTTAAATGAATTTATTAATATGATTAGAAATTTATTGACATGCTAGATTAGATTTAGTGACATGGTTAATGAATATGTTTAAAAACGTTTTAACATGTTAAATCAAATTATGAATATCCGCCATATATTGATGTGTTTCATAATTAATTAGGTTATTGTTAACTAAATTCCAACATGAAGGAATATGGTGGGATGGGCTTCCAGAACCTTGAAAACTTCAACCAAGCCATCCTAGCTATGAGTGTGTGGCGGGTGTGGAGTTCTCCTTTGTCCTTGGTTTCCCGAATTCTCAAAGCTTGCTACTTCCCCGACTCTTGCATCCTCAAGTTTACTTGGTCTTATAAAATTTCCCCTATTTGGAGAGGCTTTAAGCGGGGTCGGGAAGCGATCCTCCGCGGGACTAGATGGAGGGTGGGATCCGGCGCTACAATTTCCGCCAAGCATGCCAATTGGATCCGTAGAAGACAAAACTTCAAAGCTCGAGAGCCTTTGCGGTTGGAGGAATCTTCCTTGGTGGCAGACTTCATTCTTCCTGGTGGCCTTTGGAATGCGGAGCTCCTCCGAGACCACTTTTGCGAGGATGGCGTTGAGGAGATCCTTACAATTCCGGAGACAACAGCCACCAACACAGATGACTTAATTTGGCACTTCTCCAAAGATGGAGAGTATACGGTGAAAATCGGATACCGAGTCCTTTGTGAAGATAGGAAGATGACCGAGACCTCCTCCAAGACTACCTCGTTTAAATGGTGGGAGACGATGTGGAAGCTCCATATTCCGCCAAAAATTGAAGTTTTCACTTGGAAGCTCTCCCGTGGGTGGCTATCCGCCACCGCCACCCTAGGGAGAAGAGGAATGAGTTTAGACCCTATTTTTCCCCGGTGTTGTAAGGGTTCGGAGACATGCCTCCATGCTATTTGGACTTGCCGGGAATCCAAACAAGCGTGGAAATCGCTCAGGTGGTGGTTGGTGATGAAAGAGTACTTACATGGAGATATCATTCTTTTCCTCATTTTTATGTGTAAACTCTTATCTTCACAGGATTTCAAACTTTTTTTGGTGGTCTCGTGAGGCCTTTGGAACCGACGGAACAATATGCTTCACAACAACTTCGCGGGCAATACGACCGACGTAGTAAATTGGTCTATCAAGTTCCTCGACGAATTTCGGAAGACAAATCACAAGACGAAAAAAAGAGCTCGTGCCCTCTCACAGTCAAATCCGATGGAGGCCCCCCTTCCAACATGGTGGCTCTCGGAGTTGACGCAGCCATCTCCATCGACGGCAAGAAGAGCGGCTTTGAAAGAATTTTTCGGGACCAAGAGGGTGTAGTTTCCAAAGCCTTCGTCTTTCCGCACAACCGGCCCCTAGCCCCTACAGTAGCGGAATGTATGTCTATCTCGAAGGCTTTATCCATTGCGTCCTCTCTTGGCTACTCTAGAATTCTTGTGCAATCCGATTGCGCGGTTGCGGTGGATCTCGTTCGTTCAAATAAGGTTCCGGCCAATAACATAGGCGTTGTGATAGCGGACATTCTTGCCGGTGCGACTAATTTTGTTGTTTTCGACATTGTTTTTCATCCTCGAACTTGTAATGTAGCGGCACATTCCCTTACCAATTTTGCTATTCGTTTGGATGAGATGATGTATTTCAATAACTTTTTTCCTCCGAGTATTGAGGATGCGATTGGTGCCGATTCGGTTAATCTTGTTAATGAAATCCTGGGGGCTGTGTTAGCCCTGTTTTCCTCAAAAAATAGTAACAACTAATAAGTCTAATACGATAGTAATTTGGATTAAATAACTCTCAAATTGTGTTTAAGGGCCGGAAATCCTCCTTAAATATTAGTTAAATTTTAGGAATGATCATAAAACTCCATAATCTCTATTCCGATTATTGGATACGGATATGACACTTTCCGAAACTTCCTAAAAGATTTATAGTTTTTTTTTTGTTTGGTTGTTTTTACAGTTTTTATATTGTGTAAGAGAAAATGGAAGAAATAAAAATATTTATATTTTGTATTATAGTTACATTTGTCGATGTTTCAAAGGATAAAAGTGGATGCGCACATAATTAAACGATGGAAGAAATGGTTGTTCTCTTTTTTTTTTTTTGTGTGTAGAGAATTCTTTATGTTTTATCTTCCTTTGACATATAAAATTTCTCATCTTAAGCACAGATAAATTTTTTATTCTTGAAAGGGAATTATTATTCCCTTAAAAATTAAAATATATAATTTATATTTGATGTTATTATATTTGATAAGTTTTTTATTGTAGGATTTGAAATGCAAAATATTGCTAAATTTTTTATTATGACTTATAAATTTGTTGTAAAAAAATATAATACGACAAACAAACTTAATTAGAATTACAAATTCATAAAATTTTTATGTTAGAGAATCGGATATTAAAATTATCAATGATTTCAATTTCACTAAATGTCTCTTGTGCTCGTATATGTAGAATCGAATCTCTTTCAATCATTAAAGCCTCGACCACTTTCGAAGATAAACTACAACGCCTATAGCCAATGATTAGCCCCGAACTACTAAATGCAGATTCATAGAAAACACTTGAAACCAGAATTGTCAAAATATCACGCGCTATACTTGCTAAAACGAGATAATCTTGGGTTAACTAGGTGGTTGGACATAAGGGAGGATTGGGTTGAATTCGGTGCGATATAAGCTTGTATTCAATTATTTCGGTGTTTTCAAAATTCAGAAATGCATTTAATCTTATCCAATTTTGAGGATATTGGTTGATCGAGGATTCTTGAGGTTGTGGAGGAATTGTGAGAGTTGTGATTTGGGATAAAGGAGGTGGATTTGGGGATCGAGATGAGGTAGATGATCTGCGAGACATTGTAATGAAATGAATTCTAAGATTTTCGAGCAAAATTAAGGGAGAATGAGAGATTTTGAAAGTAAGTTATGGAGAAAAAAAGTAAGAAATGTGGAGGTAAGGAAAAAAATCAGGGGTTAAAAATAAATTTTTTTATTAAATTTTGTCCCTAACGGTAGTAAAATGGTTACATAATTTTTTGCACTAAAATTTGGCCTTTGGATCTGCAACGGTCATAAATTCAATGACCCATATTTGAAAAAGAAAAAGAAAAAGAACATTTAATAGCCTGAGGGGTACTTTAAGGGAATATAATGGATTTTGAGATTCTCTTCCCTTATTTATCTCCAATTAAAAGAGAAGAGAAATATCTCTTCTTTTAAAAAGAGGAGACAATAAAATTCCCTTAACTTCCCTTCTCCTTGCCCCTATGCGGGATCGAGGATTTTTGTGCAGATATACTCTGAGATTTACTGAATACATCGCATAATTATCTCATTCGGTTTGATCTTTTGATTTCATTTTCTATTTAAACTCAACCATATCTTCGATAAAGATTCTTGACAATGAGCCTTCTTCGCGATGACGTCCTTCCTCGCGATGGAGTCTTTCTGACGACGAGATTTTCTCGCGAAGACGTCCTTCCTCGCGATGGAGTCTTCCTGACGACGAGTTTATCATCGCAAAGACGTCCTTCCTCGCAATGGAGTCTTCCTGACGAGGAGCTTTCCTCGCGAAGACGTCCTTCCTCGTGATGGAGTCTTCCTGACGGCGAGCTTTCCTCGCGAAGACGTCCTTCCTCGCGATGGAGTCTTCCTCGCGACGAGATTTCTTTGCGAAGACATCCTTCCTCGCAATGGAGTCTTCCTGACGACGAGATTTCCTCGCGAAGACGTCCTTCCTCGCGATGGAGTCTTCCTGACGACGAGCTTTCCTCGCGAAGACGTCCTTCCTCGCGATGGAGTCTTCCTGACGACGAGCTTTCCTCGCGAAGATGTCCTTCCTCGCGATGGGCCTCATCGCAATTTCCTGTGCTCGTACTCGTGACGAGGCTTCCAGAGACCAAGTCTTTCCCATTCATTGACCCTAGACCAAATGAGAATTTTCGCCTCCATTTCTCGTCGTTTGAGGAATGAAAATGACACAAGTAGTGTTAAGTTGGATTTGAAGAAATCCGACCTTAACAATTAGTCCCCCATTTTATCAAGTGTAAACACTTGGTAAAATAAAATACAAGTTTCCTCGACGAACCTTCCTGAGCACTAGTTGTTGCGGTCGCGGCGACGAGCTTCTCATCGGCGATTGTCGGTACCGGGTCTCCCCTTTATTCCCTTCTTCAGACACACTTCTTCAAATCCCACAAAAATATTTCTTCACTAAATGCAGGATGCGAGTACTCGAGTGCTTTCATCTCCTTATAACAGCACTATAGCGGCAAGCTATATCCTTCCGTTGATTCCATTAACGCCTCTTTGCATTCGGGCCGTTGGATCTGCTTGCACCGCTTCAGATTCCTCTTCGCTATCTTTTATAAATTCAAAACTTTTCGTTCAAAGTAAACTTTCTAAACTCTTACAGCACCAATATCTTTCACGCCCCCAAACTCTTTAAAACTTTTTTGAACCCTTTGCGAAAACTTTCCACTTTCAATTTTTTTTTTCTCTTCCAAACCCTAGATCCGCAATGGTTTCAAGACAAATCTTCAAAAGAAATTCTCCTTGCTCTACCATAATAGTTGAGCGCCTAGACGCAATCAGGCGAGATTGCTGTGACGACGATGTTTGCCAACTCCGCATTCCTCATGACGGCGAGCTGGCCGACGATCCCCGAGACGGGGAATGGATCGCTGTGTACGAAGTTTTCTTCAGAGTCGTATGTCTTCGCTTCCCGGTGCCATACTTCCTCGTCGCCTTCCTCCGCGCCTTCAACTTCCCCATCACTCAAGTGCAACTTCATTCAATCCGTCTCATTCTCTGCACCATCTCCCTTGAGGAGAAGGTGGCTCTTACTTTAGAGGACTTGATGCGCCTCTATAAGTTTTCCAAGAATCCGAAGAACTTGGGGCGCTTCTCTCTTTCCCACCGCGTCAGGGAGCACATTATCCCCAACGCCTCCTCGAACGACTCCCGATGGGAACATTCTTATTTATTTTTCAAAATCAACGCTCGTTCCTTTGGCTATCACAACAAGTCGTTGCCGGTGAAATGGGTCGAAGCTGATCAAACTCTTCCCAAATTCAAACCCAGCGTCGGCACCGAGGCCGAGGCCAGGTTCAAGAAAATTTGCACCACGCTTCTTGCAAGTGAGCGTCGCGATTGGGCGAGGGACTTCACTGACTCCCAACGGCTAGTGGATGCCGGGGTCTTTATAGAAGTCAATATCCACGGTCCTCATATCTACACCCAGTTCCCGGCTGGTTTTGTAACAACGAAGCTCGAGAGTATGCTTCGTCTTCTTCCCCAGTGAAGAGAATCCCGAAGAGGGTAAAGAAGTCCGGGGATGCTTCTGGAAATATCGAGGAGGCTATTCCTCAGGAGGAGGACTCGTCCCCAGACGAGCCTCTTGTGAGAAAACGCCCCTCAGAGAGGACACAGACGACCCCCTGCCCACGAAAACAGAGAAATTCCAAGGGACAATCATCTCAGGCTGGGGCCTTCGCGAGCAAGCGGGCCTCCGAGAGCACGGAGGATGCTCCTCCGACGAAGAGGGCTAAGGTAACTGCTTCAGCCAGCGGACCCCAGGCTGCTACTCCTGCCCAGGGAGCTGTTTCCGAAGCTCGAGGCGCGTCGTCGCCGAGAGTGATTCTTCCTTCGGCGGAGGTTCCTGCAAATCCTCCGGTCCTCGCCCCTTCTGGAAGTACCGAGTCTGTCCGGGAGAAGATTCCCGATCTTCCGACCTCTGCTACTGCGGGTGAGGTCAGATAGGTTGCAGAGGCGCCCGCTGGGGATACGAGCTTTTCCCAGCGTTCAAGGAAGAGGCGGGACCTCGTCGTGGACTTCAGCGACATGGTCCTGGTGACGACTACTCATACCCCGAACGTCGCGGGCTCCTCCATCCAACTTCTCCCACCTCTTCCTCTCGACAACCTTTCCGAGGAGGCGAGGAAGAATATTATGATTTTGGCTCCTTGAGCACCTTCCTCGACCGACGAGGCTCCTCCCCCATCCGCTGAGGGGCGAGACACTACTACTCCTTTCCCCGTCGCAAAGTTCGTCGAGCGAGACGGTGAACAGGAGAACGTTGAGCTTGACTTCGAGGGAGTCTAGCTCGAGGAATCGACCGTCGTCGGGGGAACTTGCGTCCAAAATCCAAGAAGCTCATAGGCAACTCGAGCTTTCCATTGTCGGTGAGCATAAGTATCGCGAGCAGTCCGAAAAGATGGAGTCGGACTTAGCGGTAGAGACTTCTCGGTGCAAGTTTCTCGAGGTCGAGCTCGCCGAGCTCAAGGCCAAGGCGGGGCGAGAACTCGGAGAATAGAAAATTCTGCTGGCTGCCAAGGAGGGTCTTCTGGTCAAAGAGAAACGGCGTCGCCAAGAGGTTGCAGAGGCTCTCAGGAAGAAGAATGAGCTCCTCGCTCAGATTGGCTCGGCTGTGGGCCTCCCTGTTGCCGAGGAAGGTTGCCTGCCTTCTAAAGTCAGGTTTACTATGAGGAAGCTCGCTGGGGAGCTTGAGATTGTACAGGCTGATTTGAGAGAGGAACATCACGCCCGACTGCGCCTCTTCGAAAGGGACAAGGGCAAGCTCGAGCAGGCATCGACGAGATTTCAAGCTCTCGACGAGTCTATCGATGCTAACCGCATGGCGGCTGCTTATCAGGCCAATATCAACATGGTCAATGCTCTCCCGATCGAAGCGACGATCGAGCACCTCCGGGCTAAACTGCCAGAGTGGCAACAGGGTCGCGACGAGGAGCAGGGAAAGTCGGAGGAGTTTAATAATAAGGCTGCCGTGGACCCTAAATCTCCCCCGTTGTCCCCGTGTAATCCTCCGGTGATCGAAAGCCATCGTTTATCGGCCCTCGTTGCGGGGAATCCTTTCATCATCCCCGGCTCGCTAGGCGAGCACGGGTCTAACGACGACCTCATTTCCCTTCGGAAGCCGAGGGCGTAGACTCTTTCAAATTTTGTATTTTTTTTATGTAATCATTTTGTAAAGCATGCAATATTTTGTAATCATGACTTTGTCTTTTAATGCAACTTGTCTTTCTCGTACTTTACCTTTGCGATGCGTATTTTTGTAGATTGGGCATACTTGTGTGTGATTGATCTGACACGTTAATCCCATGAGCTAACATATAAATTGTAATTGTGAATGTTAACTTGCATAATATAAGACGTAAAATTCAAATAGCATTTAAAAAAAACATTCAATTATTTAGAGAGATGGAAGAATGTACATCTCCCACTCCCCCTTTTTTTATCGAAAGGAGAAAGGAGCAAAGGATAAGATTCATTCTTATAACGCCTTGCGTAAATTTTTATTTGTTGACTTGTTTTGTCACTTAAGGGCATTTTTGCTTCCTTAACTTGTGTAAACATGAGCCCTCTCGCCGGTATGTTTTGTCATTGGGCATCGGGAGCCTCATTTGATTTTGAGCATAGGGAGTCTTTTGACATTTTTGGCATCGAGGAGTTTTTTTGAAATTTTAGCATCGAGGAGACTTTTTTGTATTTTTTGTATCGAGGAGCCTTTTTTGTATTTTTGGCATCGAGGAGTAATCTTTGTATTTTTTGCATCGAGGAGCCTTTTTTATTTTTGGCATCGAGGAGCCTTTTGAAATTTTGGCATTGAGGAGCCTTCTTTGTATTTTTGGTATCGAGGAGACTTCTTTATATTTTTGGCATCGAGGAGCCTTCTTTGTATTTTTGGTATCGAGGAGCCTTTTTTTGTATTTTTGGCATCGAGGAGCCTTTTTGTATTTTTTTTTATTATGTCGGACTTGCTCGGCTCGAGCTGGCCATTTTTTGAACAATAGGCCTCATTAAACCTTTCAAGTCCCCCGATCGGGTGCGGCTCGCGAGGGAAGAGTACCCTACATATATTGAATATAAGGCCGAATCCACGCAAATGTTCCCGAATAGAAAGGATTGAGACTCCCCGATAATTGAAAAGAAACAATAAAAATAGAGGATTCGAAAAGAAAACTAACAAGTTACTAATTAAGAATCAAGACCGGGACGATGAAGTTTCTAGTAAAACCTTTTCAAGTGCTTCACGTTCCAGCTTCTGATTACTTTGATGCATTCGGTGTTCTTGAGCTCGTACACTCCCGGCTTGATGACGTTGGTGACTATGTACGGGCCTCCCAACTTTGCCCTAGCTTTCCGGCGTTCAGCTCGGCTGTGTTCTGGATAACTCGTCGGAGGACCATCTCGCCAACCCGAAACTTCCTCGGTCGTACATTTTTGTTGTAGTAGCGAGCAAAAATGTTCTGGTAGTTGGCGATGTGTACACTTGCTTGCTCGCGCCTCTCATCCACGTGATCGAGTTGGTGTAGTAGATTTTGGTCGCTGGCTTCCCCGTCGCCCGGTGCTACTGCTCGTCGGAGGCTTGGGACTCCCACTTCCGCCGGGATCACGGCCTCCACTCCAAATGATAAGGAGAATGGGGTTTGGCCGGTGGCGGAATTAGGGGTTGTTCGATAGGCCCAGAGCCCCTTTTTTCTCGTCAAGTCTTCTCTTGATTTTTTCGGCGATCGTCCGGTTAACTGCCTCGGCGTTTCCGTTACCTTGAAGATACCTGGGCGTTGAAGTGTTCAACTTCACCCTTCATCGTGCACATAAGTCCTTGAACCTCTTCGAGATGAATTGGGAGCCGTTGTCTGCGATGATCTCCCTTGGTAATCCAAAGCGTGTGAATATGTTCTTCCACACGAAGCTTTCGACGTCAGAATCCTTGGTGTTGGCGTAGGACTCAGCCTCTGTCCATTTGGTCAAGAAGTTTGTGACAACTAGCATGAATCTTTTCTGCCTTGTTCTGATGGGCATAGGACCGACGATGTCCATTGACCACTTCATGAAGGAGTATGAGACGGTCACCGAAGACAATTCCTTGGCCGGGCAGTTTATCGCTGGGGCGTGTCGCTGGCACTTCTCGTATTTCCTGGCGTGGCTGGCATAGTCGGCGACCATGGTCTACCAGAAGAAACCTTGTCACTTATTCTTCCTCAGTAGGGATCGTCCACCAGAATGATTTCCGCATTCGACGCTGTGAATTTCCTCCATTACATACCTTGCTTCTTTCTCGCCGAGACATCTTAGGTAAGGGCCGGTGAAGCTCCTCAGGTAAAGCCTTTGTCTGATGATGGTATACGTGGAGCTTTTGTATTTGACCTTCCTCGCTTCTTGGCGGTCGTCGGGCAATGTCCCCTCCAAGATGTACTTCTTGATGAGTGTTCGCCAATCTTCTTCTTCGTCATCGTCCACCACTCCTCGTTCTTCATTGTCGTCTCCCTCGTTTTTGAGCTCGTTGATGTTGGCTTCTTCTGCTTTTGCTTTTCTGCCTTTGTCGCTCGATCTGAGTTTTTTCTTTGTCGGGCCTTCTTCTCGCTTGATGCTTTGTTTTTCCACTGTCCCTACCATGATCGATCGGAGTTCGCGGACCTCAGTCGTCGAGCCCAAACTTGCCAAGGCGTCGGCATGGGTATTGTCACCTCGTGTCACTTGAGTTAGGCTGAAGTAGTTAAGCCTGTTCGAGAGGTCTTCTACGAGTTTTGCGTAAGCCTCCATCCTTTCGTCATTTCTCTCGGACACCCTGCTGCCCTGTTTTACGACCATCGGGGAATCCGAGAAGGCGTTGATATTCTTGACTCCTATAGCGAGAGTGACTGCATGCCGATGAGGAAAGCTTCATACTCCGCTTCATTGTTGGTGGAGCGATATGCAAGTCGGCATGCTTTTTCTATGATCTCTCCCATCGGAGAGATGAGCCTGATCCCTGCCCCTGATCCTTGCGAAGTGGCGGATCCATCGACGTGTAGTTTCCACATGTCATATTCGTCGCTTAGGTCGATCGACTCCCTTGGTAGTTCGATGAGAAAAATCAGCGACGACTTGGGATTTGAGACTCGTACAGAGCCTGTATTCGATGTCATATGCTCCCAGCTTGATTGACCATTTGGTGATTCGGCCCGACTGATTTGGGATGTGGATGATAGCGCGGATCAGCTTGTCTGTCATGACGATGATGGTATGGCCTTGAAAGTGATGCCTCAATCTCTCTGAGGCATCATATACTGCCAGGGCTAACCTTTCAATCAATGGATACATTGTCTCGGCGTTGAGAAGCTTCCTGCTGATGTAGGGACTGGTCTCTGCTCTCCTTTTTCTTCTCGTACCAGCACTTGGCTAATCGCTTGATCATACACTGCGACGTACAGGTACAATGGTTCCCCGGGCTGTGATTTTTTCATTATGGGAGATGACGAGAGATAGGCCTTCAGTGCTTGGTATGCCTCCTCGCACTTGGCAGTCCATTCAAATTTCTTATTCTTCTTCAACAATTCGTAGAAAAAAAGTGTTATGTCGGCCTTCCGCTATTGCCGCCATGGTGGCGGCTAGCTGTCTTTGAAGCGTTCCTGCTTCTGCGGCTTCGTTCTGACCACCACCGGCGTTGTTTTCTTCGGTTGCCATCTTGCTTCAAAATCCTTCCATGAATTTCTTCAAATTCCTGGCTCTCTGAAATAGAAAGAAACTCAGCCCCACGGTGGGCGCCAAACTGTAGAAGTCGATTTGCACCAACCTTTGAAACAGTCACAAGGATTAATTAACAATAATAATGGATGAATAATGTGATCACACTTTGCAATATCCTTGATTTATGTGTATAGTGAGGCTCGGTTTCTCTCGTTTATTAGCTCAGAAGCTCGAAGAATTATATGGAATATTTCTGGTAAACTCAAAGTATGAAAACCGACTATAGCGCTCAAGGAATCCCTCCTTTCAATGAGAATTTACACTGGTATTTATAAACATACAGTTACCCGAATTGTCTGCTAAGGTTTCCTCATTAATCTAAGATCTTAACAACGTAAAATACGAGATATACTCTGAGATTTACTGAATACATCGCATAATTATCTCATTCGGTTTGATCCTTTGATTTCATTTCCTATCTAAACTCAACCATATCTTCGATAAAGATTTCTGACAATGAGCCTTCTTCGCGATGACGTCCTTCCTCGCGATGGAGTCTTCCTGATGACGAGCTTTCCTCGCGAAGACGTCATTCCTCGCGATGGAGTCTTCTTGACGGCGATCTTTCCTCGCGAAGACGTCCTTCCTCGCGATGGAGTCTTCTTGACGAGGAGCTTTCCTCGCGAAGACGTCCTTCCTCGCGATGGAGTCTTCCTGACGATGAGCTTTCCTCGCAAAGGCATCATTCCTTGCCATAGAGTCTTCCTCGCGACGAGCTTTCCTCGCGAAGACGTCCTTCCTCACGATGAAGTCTTCCTGATGACGAGCTTTCCTCGCGAAGACGTCTTTCCTCACGATAGAGTCTTCCTGACAACAAGCTTTCCTCGCGAAGACGTCTTTCCTCACGATGGAGTCTTCCTGAAGACGAGCTTTCCTCGCGAAGACATTCTTCCTCGCGATGGAGTCTTCCTGACGACGAGATTTCCTCGCGACGACGTCCTTCCTCACGACGGAGTCTTCCTGATGACGAGCTTTCCTCGCGAAGACGTCCTTCCTCGCGATGGAGTCTTCCTGACCACGAGCTTTTCTCGCAAATACGTCCTTCCTTGTGACGGGCCTCCTCGCAATTTCCTTTGCTCGTACTCGTGACGAGACTTCTAGAGACCAAGTCCTTCCCATTCATTAACCCTAGGCCAAATGAGAATTTTTGCCTCCATTTCTCGTCGTTTGAGAAATGAAAACAACACAAGTAGTGTTAAGATGGATTTGACGAAATCCGACCTTAACATGTTATATAATGTTTTGTGTTGTCTTTCAGGTTGATTGATCGCTGCTTGTGGGTGACTGATGTTTGCGATCGTGACATCATCCTTCGGCGTCTTGTGACTTGCGATCTTAAGGCGCAACACACAAACACTTGACGTGTGGTTTTGGATTGCTACCTCATTCGAGAACACCTAGTCAATGCTCGCGCATCCTTTGGCTTGAAAGGTCAAGCAACTAACACAATTGTGTTGGCCTCGCTCACATCAAGCCAATGCTACCTCACTTTGTTCTCAACGTGTTGAGGAATTACAGTCTCACAAATAGATCACTCATTGCATGCTCAAATTTCTAAAACAAGTGAGAGAAGTCAACCTCGAGATACCCAATTGAGAAAGAGAATTGAATTTTCATCCATGATGATGAAAAAGACGAAATAGTGGAAAGCACATGTAAAAAAAGAAACACATACTTTTTATATATAAGCACGTGAGAATGAGGAATAATATGATTCCGAAGAGGAATTGGCTCCAATTACAACTCAACCTGAGATATACGAAATTTTTTTCCATTTACCGTTCGAACGGAAGAAAGTCTTCCGCCTACCATACGAAGGGAATCCGTCGATCGACGAAAGAGATATTTCTGCCGGAAATTGTTCCTTCCATAGCTTTTGGTAAGACTTTTAAAATAAATAAAAAATGGATTAAATGTTATATTTAAAGGATGTAAACATTTAGGACCGTTAGATTGAAACATGATAATATTACACGTCAGCTCCCACCTTTTTTTTTTCTCCCGGCGAATACCTTTTTCCACAGGCCCACCGTCCTTCCGCACACACTACGGAATGTCTGCTGCTCGTCAGTCTTCCGCGAAAGAGATGTCCCGCGTGGCTGCAGAAGGAACTCATCCTTCCGACTTTCCGCACACTGCAAACCCATGATGAATTCCAACCATGAAAAGGAAATGACAAAAAAGTGGAAATAACTCAAGTTGATGCAAGACGCCAAACCCAAAACAAAACTTTAACTCAGTCCGCTCAAATTGAAGAACCCACTCAGCATAAGACGACTAAAGTTTATCATCCGAACCCTTTCAGTAACGAATTTGGCGAGCTAATATTGTCGACTGTTCTCGAAGAATTCAAAACATTAAATTCAATGGAACATGCATTGAATTCAATCTCGAGGCCTAAGGAGTGGGGACACTAAAACTACAAATGACCCAAAAAGAGCCAAAGAGTCCACTCAAAACCGAACTCACGCATTACGCAATACGCGTGACATGCTAACGATATGTATCGCTCCTCTTGACTTCCATGTTCACCAAACATCGCGGTATGTCCGTGCCCAATGACAAGAGTCCTTCTTTGAAAAAAAAGAAAGATAAAGAGAATGACGAGAGGGAGTCCAAGAGAAAAAAGTTTTATAGGAGAATATTGGAGATATAAGAGAACTTAAAAACTGATATTCAGATTAAATCGTATATGTTAAATAAGGCTAAGAGCATCTCCAATGCATGGCATTCTTTAGAGCATTGTGATGACATGGATGGCATCCCTCATTGCTTTTGCATTGGAGTAAAAATAAAAAAAGAGAGTAATGTTGGCATTGTTGCTTTTTTAAGCACCGGTGCTAAATAAGTTGCTTTAATTATTTTATTGTTTTATATTAATGTGGTCCCAACTATTACCAACAATCTTCTTAAATTAATTTGTCTTTTTCCCAATTTTCAACTCTCACCCACTTGTTTCTCTTTTCTCTCTCTCGTATCTCTCGTGCACAACACCTACACAATTATAAATGAAAATAATAAATTGTATTGTGTGGTCCCAACTGCAATAGTGTATTTTTTCCAACATTCAACTCTCAACAACCTCCACACCACATACAAACACAAAAGAGAATTTAAAATATTAAATTATTATACAATAATATAAATTATTACTATATATATGACCATATCTCAACCTCAATAAAATCACATTCTCCTCTTCTCTCATACATATATTTCCTTAAAAAAGTCTCATATACTCAGTCTATATTACTATTTTATTCCAAAAAAAAAATGGATTCGTCAAACTCTCAAAATTCTTATGAAAATATGAGTTTAGATGATATCATAATCGCAGAGTGTGCCGAAAAATTTGATGAAACGTACTACAAAGACGTCATTGTCGACGGTAGCTTAAGAAGACAACAAAATAAGCGAGCGTACTTGGATCGGCATCGTGAAGAAGGACATCAACGTTTGTTCGATGATTACTTTTCGGATGACCCGGTGTACACGGAAGATCAATTTCGGAGAAGATTTCGAATGCGTAGAAATGTATTCGAGCGCATTGTCCATGCCCTTGGTGTTCATTCGACGTATTTTCAAATGCAGAGAGACGCGGTTGGGAGAAGAGGGCTTTCACCGCTACAAAAGTGCACTGTGGCTATTCGGATGTTGGCTTATGGAGCGCCTGCGGACTATGTTGATGAATATGTTCGAATTGGTGAAAGCACTGCTATCGAATGTCTTATCAATTTTGTTCGAGGTGTTAATGAAATTTTTGGTGATGAATATTTACGACAACCCAATGCCAACGAAGTTCATCGCTTACTTCATATGGGAGAAGCACACGGATTTCTTGGCATGTTAGGAAGCATTGATTGTATGCACTGGGAATGGAAGAATTGTCCTGTTGCATGGAAAGGTCAATTCACACGAGGTAATTATGGCACTCCAACAATTATGCTCGAAGTCGTCGCATCAGCAGATCTTTGGATTTGGCATGCATTTTTTGGTGTGCCTGGATCCAATAATGATCTAAACGTATTGAATCAATCTCCATTGTTCACCGACATCTTACAAGGAAAAGCTCCACGAGTTCAATTTAACGTAAATGGTACGCAATACAACAACATATATTATCTAGCAGATGTCATATATCCAGAGTGGGCTACGTTTGTTAAGACTATCTCATTGCCGCAAGGAGAGAAAATAAAACTTTTTGCGCGATTCCAGGAAGCGGTACGCAAAGATGTGGAGCGGGCGTTCGGAGTACTTCAATCTCGATTCACCATTGTCAGAGGACCAGGGAGTTTTTGGAAAAGAGATGTTCTTAAAGATATTATGGATGCATGCATTATATTGCACAATATTATTGTTGAGGACGAACGAGATACATATGAAGGAATGGTTAACTTTAACTACGATGAAGGTTCCGCTGCCACTCCAATGGTCGAAGTATCAAAAGGGCCTGTTTCTGATTTTCAAATAATTCTTCAGAAAAATGCAGAACTTCATAACAGGGTCATGCACCGTAATTTGCAAGCAGATTTGGTAGAGCATATTTGGTCTCGTTTTGGAGAAAATTTTAATTAGATGTTTGATTTTATATGTTGTTCTCTTTATTTAATAAAAGTCTTGTTGTCATAATTTAATAAAAATCTTGTTGTCATAATTTAATAAAAATATTTATTTAAGTTTAATATCACACACATTACTCTTATCATAATTTCTCATATTCCCAATAAATTATGTTTTCCATGTAACACACATTACTCTTACCTACCTTATTCAACTTTTTTTATATTTCCAATGACATAAATTCTACATTTTACACTACTCCTGATTTCAAAAGTACAACTCACCATTCTCACAACTCTATCAATTATTTACTTGCTAATGGATTCTCACAATTCTCCTGATTCTCCCAGCTCTCCAAATTCTTCATCTACAAACCTTCAAAATCTCAATTTTCCATATTCTCAATTTTCACCAAATTCACCAAATTATCTACCTCCAAACTTTATGCACCCAAACTTTCAATTTTCTATGTCTTCTTTCAATGCCTTAAATTTTGGCTCTCCTCCACAATGCACATCGCCATATGCCTACAAAACACCTCCTTGCCGAACACCATCAACACCTATCTCTGAAAGTCAAACTACACCTATCGCAGAAGAGTTGGCATCCACGGTGATGCAACAAGAAGAGCAGCCAAAAAGTAGAGGAAAAAAAATGTAAAATGGAACCAAGAAACAAGCATACTTCTCATAAGTGGATGGCTTAATACGTCTAAAGATGCCGTCATCGGAAATGACCAAACATCCACAAGTTTTTGGAATCGGATTGCCGACTACTTCAACAAAAATCGTGCCAAGAAAGAGCAACAAAGATCTGAAAAACAATGCAAAGATCATTGGACAAAAATGAACCAAAAGGTGACACGTTTTAATGGGTGCTACAAACGAGTACAAGAAGCACGTCATAGTGGTTGGTCCGATGAGCAGATTATGGAGAATGCGCATCAAATGTATAGGTCAGAAAATAACAACTCTACATTTACGCTTGATTATTGTTGGAGATTGTTGAAGGACGAACCTAAATGGAATGCAACCCACCAAAGAGAAGGTGCAAAGAGAACAAAAATTTCAGAAACAGGAGGTTATAGTTCATCGTCCAATCCAGAAAAGAGTAACGATGAAGTACATGAAGTTCGCCCGATCGGTCAAAAGGCGGCCAAGAGAAAGGAAAAAGGAAAAGATAAATTAGATACTACTGGTGCATTTCTCGAAGCTCAAACACGAAAAGCAGCAGCACTGGAGAAATTGGTGGAAATAAGAGGGAAGGAAGAGGAAAATAATAGGATGAAACCATATATGGATTATCTCATTGTTGACACATCGTACATGACTCCAGAGCAGAAGAAGGATCATGAAAACATGTGTACTTATATTAAGACTAATTTTCTAAAGTTTTGAATTTTATTATATATTTTTTAATAAAAATATGATTATATGAGTTTATTTTTATTTACTGTGCAATTTTGACATTTAGTTTCGTGTATTTGATATTTAAACATATCATATGAATTGAAATTATATAAAGAAAATCTTAGACAATAAAATAATAATAAAATATTTATTGTGTTGGCAACTTTGAAAGCAACTCACATTGGAGTAATTTTTTTAAAAATTGGCAATTTAATGATGTGGGAGAGAGATGTAATTAAGTAATAATATTTTGATGATGTGTCAAAAGTTGACAACTCTAAAAGCACTTAAGCATTGGAGATGCTCTAAGTAATGTTTTGAGGAGGTGGAACGAAAATTATAATAAAAATAAAGTAAACAGAAATTTTATTTTTTATTTTATTCTTTTAGCAGTAAACATAAAAATTTAAAAGAAATGAAAAAAAACATCAGTAAAGCGGCGGTAATTTGTGATAAACAAAGGAATATCATAGGCTTTATGTGTATTTTTTTAGGAATAGTCTTTACGTGTATTTAATTGAAACAAAATTAAATTTGATTTATTTATTTATTTTTGTAACCAACATTTGCAAAGAAGAGTCAGCAGAAGGTCATTGCAAAATGTTCCATAGTTGCCATTGTTTTTGTTTTGTACTTCATAGGAGTTACTAAATTCTGAACCTGTTTGCATCATTTGAAGTTCTCAAATATTATTTATTATATATTGAATGCGGCTTCTTTGACAAAGCTAGCTTCATCATAGAATTCTGTTGCTATTGATCTGCGTCTCTCGTTGTATTATTGGTTGCTATTGTTTTCGTTGGTTTAGCAGTAAGTTGACTGGTTCTGGAAAACGAAAAGAGAAGTGGTGAATTTGGAGCTGTGTCCGATGTCTGGTGTGTGGCTTCGGTTTGGAGCTGACAAAATATGTCGTCGTCGATATCCAACTGCTTCCTCGTCTGTATTAGGTACGGGTACGCACATCCATAGCCATTTAATATAGTGCGTACACGGTGTTTGATCAAATTCCTGCTTCAGGAAATCTCTTCAATGGCATCCGAAGACGGTCTTTCTCAAAAGAAAAGGCGGACCCAAAACCGGTGGACTTCATGAAAGTCCCCAAAACTCTACTTCCGAGCGTGGTCATTGTTGGACGCCCAAATGTGGGCAAGTCTGCGTTGTTTAATCGGTTCGTTTCATCTCACATATCCTTATGAGCGTTTTGGCAAGTTTTGCGTATGTTTATAGAGAGTTGGTTTGGTGGTTGATTCAGGTTGATTAGGAGAAGAGAGGCTCTGGTGTACAACACCCCAGAGGATCATGTTACTCGTGACCTTCGAGAAGGCATCGCAAAGTTGGGAGATTTACGGTTCAGAGTGTTGGACTCAGCTGGCTTAGAAGCCGACGCCACTTCCGGCTCCATTCTTGAACGAACCTCTGAAATGACCGCTCGCGTTCTCGCCGCCTCTCAATTCGTCATTTTTTTGATCGATGCTAGGTTGGTCTGTTCCTTCATTCCGTATTCCTTTGATTTGTCCCTCTCGTTATACTCTTTGTTGGTTGTTTCATTCGATTTCGATCGTGTTGTTTTAGGGCGGGACTGCACCACCTTGACGTGGAGGTGGGAAAGTGGCTGCGCAAACACGCGTCGGGAATCAAGCTCGTCGTTGCGCTAAACAAAGCCGAGTCACTTTTCGATGGCAATGACTCTCTTGCCCTTGTAGCTTCTGAGGCTTACAGACTAGGCTTTGGGGAACCTATCGCCATATCGGCTGAAACTGGGATGGGTTTGCAAGATCTGGACGAGACTCTAAGGCCAATTCTCGAGGATCATGTAATCCAACTGATGAACGGTATGCTGTGAACTCAAGCAATGATATCAGACATTACAATCTGAGGGTTTGTGGGATATATGGTTGACTCCTGATTTTTTTTCTGTAGATGTTCGTGCTTCGGGAGGTAAGCTGCTTGAGGAGATGCGTCGGCCCAAGGTCGAGGAGGAGAGTAAGTTGCCACTACAGTTGGCAATTGTGGGACGTCCCAATGTTGGCAAGTCAACCTTACTGAACTCACTGTTGCAGCAAGATCGCGTCCTTGTGGGCCCAGAAGTGGGATTGACAAGAGACTCAATCAGAGCCGAGTTTGAATTTGAAGGGAGAACTGTGTATCTAGTTGATACTGCTGGTTGGTTGCAGAGGACTAAAGATGCAAAAGGACCGGCGTCGTTGAGCATTGTGCAATCAAGAAAGAGCCTCATGAGGGCTCATGTCATCGCTTTGGTGCTTGATGCTCAAGAGGTTTGTGCACTGCATTTGGTTAATATCCGGTCTCTTTATTTATTTATTTATCATCTTCTGATTGTATAGTACAGACCGAACACCTGTTGATCCTTGCACATCTATATTTATTTATAAAAATTACATCAGTGTTTTTTCTCATATAAAATAATTGTAATTGTGATGAACAGATAGTGAAAGCAAAAAGAAGCATGACCCACACAGAAGTTACCATAGCAAGACAAGCGGTAGAAGAAGGGCGCGCGTTGGTTGTGATTGTGAACAAGATGGATCTTCTGAGAGAGAAGGATGAGTCTAAAAAAGTAATTGAAGCTGTCTCTCAAGAAATTCAGACTGTCATACCGCAGGTTGGTATATCAGAGAATGTTGGTTCAGGGGGGTACATAAGATATAATGTTATTGCTACTGCAAAAACAGATAACAGGGATTCCAGTGGTGTTCATATCGGCGATGGAGGGGAATGGCAGAATGGAAGTGATCAGGGTAGTGGTGGAGACGTACGAGAGATGGTGTATGAGGCTGTCGACGGCACGGCTTAACCGATGGCTGCGTAAGGTCATGAGCCGACATTCGTGGAAGGACCAGGCTGCGCAGCCCAAGGTGAAGTACTTCACGCAGGTCAAGTCGCGACCCCCCACTTTTGTGGCCTTCGTGGGGGGCAAAACGGGGCTTTCCAACACGGAAGTGAGGTTCCTAGTGAGGTCTTTGAAAGATGATTTTGATTTGGGAGGAATCCCGATCAGGATTGTGCAGAGGACCGTCCAAAGAAACGCTGCCAACGGCAACGCCAACAAGCGCTCTTCCACCACCAGATTTACTCTCAAAACTAGCTTGTCTGACAAGAGAGTTGTGCCTGCTGATGATTATTGAGTTTTCTTCTTCTTTAGATATGTGTAAATCTTAAGTAATGAGTTTTCTTGGCAGGCCAATGATTGATTTTAGTTTCATTAAAGCATCAATTTTGTTTTGTTGAAATTTGAACTTCAACAATTCAGCATGTTTCCAATAAAACTCTTAATAATGCTTACTGCCTCGTTCTCTAATTATTATTGGTGATGGACCAAGTCTACATTTCTTTATCGACATCTTCAATCACAAAATGGTAAATACGCGTCGTTTAAAAGAGGGATACTTCAAGAACGTGCATGCTATGTGACTAGACTAGTGTCATCATCATCATCCTTCTTGCGTTGGTGGTGGTTGGTGCTGGTGGAGATGCCATTGTGTGCATCGTTAGGGGCTTCTTTGTGGCCCATTTCCTCCGGGTATACTACAGTTACATGAGATGGTGGTCTTTGACTGCAACATCATGGCCTGAGAGGAGGCTGGTTTGCCACCATGGAGATGGTGGTCTTCCGTACAAACCCCTCTTTTTCCTCTTTGGGTTTTCCATTTGAGCTTTGAGTTCTGGAATCGGGCAGTGCGCAAGGCCAACTCCTAACCTACCATGGAGATGAGTGGATAACTATTAGATGACATATCGACATATCTGACGCTCCCACTTGGCCTCGAGGTTGGCAAGTCCTTGAGCCCCTTCTTGGCTGGCTGTCGGGGCCTTGTGCCTCGGCATCGAGGTTGAACGGGCCTTGAGCCCCCTGCCGACCAGCTTTCGGGGTCTTGTGCCTCGGCCTCGAGGTTGGGCGGGCCTTGAGCCCCCACCCGGCGGGCTGTTGGGACCTTGTGCGTGGACCTCAAGTCTGACAAAGCCTTGGACCTCCACCGGTCGACTGTCGGGGTCTTGTGCCTCGGCCTCGTGGTTGGTCGGGTCTTGAGCCCCCTCAGACTGGTTGTCGGGGTCTTTTGCCTCGGCATCAAGGCCCGATGTGGTTGTCCCATTCGTCATGTTGTTGGGGGTGTGTTTTGGCGCAACAGGATTGTCCCGACAACAAAAGTCGTGTTGGAAATTGTAGTTGCTTCTTATTTTTGTTTAACTTAATAGCCAACCACACCTTGAAGCGAATAAATTCGCGTTCCTCACTTTCTTTATAAGTTCATTCTTGATTATTATTTAAAATTTACGTTACTTAATAAAATTGATAAATTAAAAACTCATTTTAATATACATTCCTGGTTTGAAAATAAAAAATTAATTTGAATCTCGTAAGTAGCACTCGAAGTAATTAGTCACTCTGGCATCGATAAGTTTACTACTTGGCAATTTGTGTCCTTGCGTTTGTGGAAAGAATTATCATGTTTATCTTACCATTCTCCTAGATTCGATTCATCGGAAACTGTTCTTAACGATATTAGCCTTGAAAATATCATCATTCCGTAAGGGGATGAGCGTTTTCACGAATTAAAGACTTGCATAAGGGGCATAAGTCTTTGGGTGAAATGTTCGATGAAGACAATGGAGACAATGTCGACGGTCTTGGAGGGGAAAAACAGTTCCATGGGTTTGACTTGGATGTTAGTGCATTCACTAGGTGCTTGGAGAACATAAAATCGAATTTGGAAAAAGAATTTGATGCTCTGGAGGGATTTTACTGAGCAAGGATAGAGACTCAAAGCTCGATAACACATCATGTTTATGTCGGTCCACTACTACAAATTTGGTCTTCTGATACGACGGACTTTCGGATGCGACATAGTCGCATCTAAATGTCGCACCCAAAGATACATTCGGATACAACTAGTCGCATCTAACATGAGTATTTTGTTTTTTTAACTCGAAAATCGCATCCATAGACCCAAAAAAAATTGGCGGGACAAGTCCCCCCTTCCGTCTTTTTAATCTGACGTGGAAATTTCATTTCTTTTATTTTTTATCATTAGATGCGACTATATCGCATCTAAAAGTCCCAAAAAATTTGGGCGGACTTAATTTCCCTCCATCCTCAATTTTTAATTGACGTGGCAAAAAAAATTTCTTTTATATTTTTTGTTATTCGATGCGACTATGTCGCATCTGATTGGGTCATCTGATGCGACTTGTCACATCTGAAGATACCCTTCGGATGCGACATAGTCGCATCTATTATTAGGGTTGGTATACAAATCTGCTCGCCCCTCTTCTTCATTTCCATTCTTTCAAATTTTCAACCACAGCTCGCCCCCCTCTCTGACACACGCCCTTTTCCGTCCGCCTACTGCCCTCCTCCCCACGCCCTCCTCCCTACACCCCACACCCACACCCTCCGCCCCACGCCCTCCTCCCCACGCCTCACGCCCACGTCCACGCCCTCCGCCCCAAAATGTCGACATCTAAAGGCTATTTTTGTACTAGTGGTCTCAGGGGAAACATATGATATCCCAATGTGTAGATTCTATGCGGTGCATTTGATGAGTCTTATATGTTGGTTGCGTTTGCTCGTCCCGTCCATCACTCAATATCTTCTCTCGCGGTTGGATGATCATTTCACACAGATAAATCATTTTTTTTAACGATTGGACCGCTTAAGGAGATGAGTTCTCCTTGATGACCTTGTAGGCTTTATTTTTGCATATGCCATATTCTCGGAGATCACACACTTCATTTTAAAGGTTATGAATCTTGGTTTCCACATCGACACTGGTGATTGGAGTAACTCCATGTTGGGGAGGAGTCATTAGTCGTCTTTGTTTAACCTTTGATCTCTGTGGTGATTATGATTAGTAGGATCCATATATTGAGCGTTAGGTCGAATATTTAGACATTATCTTAGGTCTTCACCATACAGAATGTGTTGAGTTGTAACAATGCCTAAGATCTTATTTCGTAGAGCCCTGAGTTTTTGCGATGTTATCCCTACAATCAAATATGTCATGTATCTCGTGGGACGAGTTTTCCTTTTCGTAGTTCGTGTTGGAATAGGTCTAGGGTTAAAGAAAAATTTAACATTAATCAAATTAATGGCGGAATTTAAAAATTTCTTTTTCAAGTAAAACAATTTTACTAACCTAGAAAAAGCATATACATGTTATATATTAAAAGCATTATTTAATTTGCTAGAATACCAACCTTTCTTTGTAGCTTGATCTTGAAGCGTCTCGAGAAAGGTAGATACTCTTCCTTGGCTTGCTCGTCACCTTCACACCTAATCTTGAACTCGAGAAACCTAAGATTTCTATTACAAGAGTCTATAGAGGTTTTGGAAGGATTTGTGTGTGGGCACAATTAAAGAATATGAACAAAGAACAATTCTTGGATCATAAGCTAATTCTCTAGATTAAATGTGAATCTAGGTGCAAAATAAGAAGAGTATTTTCTAGAGAGAGAGAGAGAGAGAGGGTCGGCCACAATAGGGAGAGAGCAAGAAAAAGCTTCACCTTCACATCTCTATGTGAGGCTCTATTTATAGGAGAATGAAAAATCTATAAAGGTCAATTATTCATTCATGAATGAATAATGTATTCATGACACAATATTTGATTTTCCCTTCCCCTTTCCCTCTTGGTTTGGCAGGCCATATACCTTGCATTAGTGAGGAAATTTGTTTCCTCACTTAGCACCTTTGTTTCCTTCTTAAGGAAATTCATTTCCCTTTTTCTTTTGGGTAATTATCCTTATAAGAAAAAGGAAATAAAACTCTCCTCATGATGCTATGTTGGCCGAATTTTACCTAGGGGGGAAGCATCTAGATGCTTCCTTATTTCTTTTAAGACAATTATTAAAATACCCATTGTAGAATTATAATTGCACAAATAACAAAATTAATTTCATAATGCCTCAAACGACTTTTCGGGTTTAGAAAATAATTTATATTTTCATCAAATGAAAATATTCAAAATCTTATTTTTACATTCACATCATTTTATGTCATTGTGGACAAAAATACCCTTTAGACATTTTCCGAGAAAAAGTCTAGTTCAACACTTGAACTTATTTTGACTTAGCTTCTAATTTAACAATCCTACTCTAATGACCTGTAATAGTGACCTTATGGATCCAAATGAACAAAGCTTGAGCTTCTATACTCGGACTCAAAAGTTCTCAAACCTTTTCCGAGTATTAGTTTAATGTCGACTGAGTCCACTAAAGAGTCGACACTGAGAATCTCTCGGTTCAAATGAATTTATTTTCTACTCAAGTTCAACTTAATTATATTGAGCGGATCCATTGAATGTTATCTATGTTTACCCTTCATGAATATCATAAACTAGTTGGGATTTATAAAATTACCATTTTACCCTTCTAGTTGTTATTTCCTCAACTCCTTTAGTACTTGTGAATAAGTTAGAAACAATGTATTGACGAGGAGCTAACAAGTCATATTGTTTCATCCAAATAAAGTCGCTACTTAAATTTGGACATTGCGAAGTTCATTTATTCACAATCCAAGTAATAAAGCATGAGGTGGTATATATTGCATCTCAGCAATCTTGTACATGAATTCCATATCTATGAGAACTTCACAAAGTTGGTTCATGACATCTTCATAACTTAATATCTCACCAATAGGCATTGTCTAGATCACACATTGGACCTAGAATTTGACTTTCTCAAATGAGAGTATTAATGCTATGAAATGACATGTCTCATTTCAGGATTTAGGTAAGCATGATGCGATTCATACGTAGTGACCTTGAGATAGAAGATGTTAAATGGTTTGTTCTTCTATTGTCTCTAAAGGTGCATTGTTCAATTCAGTATCTTCGAAAGATACACTGGAAGAACTACAAAGTTCCTAACTCTTTATGCATCGTAAACAGACATCCTAGATTCTTCCAACAATCATACTGGGATCAATAGTCCGTTGATCTTTAGATTGCGAATATATCGTTTTAGTCAAACCATGAAGAGTTTGTTCACGCAAATCTACATTTGTCTCTTCGTACATTGTTAGGTTTGATTAAGGACTATAAGACTATTGAATATCATAAATCTTCAATCAAACTAAAAAGGAATGAATGAACGTTTCAACTTTTATTAATTTAATCAGCAAATTACAAAGATTTATATATTACATCAATATGTAAATAAACAATCTTTTAATAAGGACTTTACAAAGATTTATATATTACATCAATATGTAAATGAACAATCTTCTTGTGGGTATCTCTGCCAACAGTTCGTACGTACTTTATGAAAATTTGTAGTACTTGCTTCTTTCACGGTATGGAGTCCCACGTCATTTGTGAGTGAAGTTTCTACATCCTTGAAGTTCTTTAGACCCTTTTAATACGGAACTTTGTAACACGTTTCCTTATTTAGGGTTTTTGGGTTGTCCGTTAGGGATCCCTTTGGTGAGCATAGGTTGCTTCGTAGCCAGTCAACTACAAAATTTTGCATTATCTTCCATCAAGGAGTATTGAGCCATGCAAGATGATCCTTGCTTATTCACATGGGATTCAACGTGTCCCATTCTACTCCGATCCAGGGGTTGTTTGAATTGTTTTAGGATTTATAATAATTTTACGCTTCTTGAAGCGGCGGAATATAAAAATTACATGTAAAAAATTTACAATCTAAACAAAGTGCATGAACTTGCAATCGTAATTAAGTTACACTACGATTATATTTAAACTCAGTACCAAAATTTTTTTCAATCGCTCATCTGCCCTCACAGCAAGTTCATGCACGTCTATCTTAATACAAACAACCACAATAGTTTTTATCACTAGAAATTATAGAATATTTTTTGGATTTAGTGTATGGAAATTATTAAACACTTTGACTTAAAAACAAGTCTTCGAGGCAAAGAGAGAATACATACCCTGGAAAATGAGGACTTTGGTGCCAAAAAAATAGAGAGAAGAAAAAAGAGAGAGATAGAGGAAGGGCCGGCCTTTTCAGAGAGAGAGAGAGGGTTTGGCCAAGTCTTTAAAGAGAATGTTGGCATAGTGACTTCTTGAATAAATTGTGTGTCTTCACAAGTCAATAAACTCATAATCATTTATATGATGTTTATTTCCGATTTTTATCAAAATATACATCAAGACCAGATCTCTCTTTCCTTACTTTTATAAGCCCGACCATTCTCTTGCCCAAGATGACAAATTTATTTTCTCTTTATTTACTTTGCTCAAGCTTATACATTTAGCCTCCTTCGATATTTTTCTTTTAATTGTCCAAGACAATTACAAGAATAGCTCTTCTACAATTATCACATATACTTTCACGAAATGAAAATCAATTCTCGAAGCTTAAATCCAATTTGAAGTCGCGTGAATTATTTCATTTGTCATCATATGAACATGTCCAATATCTTATTTTGACATTCACATAATCTTTTATCTTAATGGACAAAAACACCCTTTAGATAATTTTCGAAAAATCATCTAGTTCAACCTTTGAACTTGTTTTGACTTAGATTTAAGTTTAACAAATCCTACTCTTATGACTTGTGGTATTGATCTCATGGACTCAAATGAACAAAGTTTGAGGTAGCAAACATGGACACAAAATTTACAAACGTTTTTTAAGTTCAAACTTAGTATCAACTGACTCCATTAAAGAGTTTTCTACACTAAAGAATTGACGCTGGAAATCTCTTTCCAAGCTCAAATATATTTTCTACTCATAATTCAACTTAATTGTGATGAGTAGATCCACTGAATATTAACTACGTTTACTCTTCATGAATATCATCAACTAAATGAGATTTAAACATGTATATTTTTACCATTCTAACTGTTATTCTCTTAACTCATTTGTCAGTTGTGAACAAGTTATAAATAATGTATTGACGAGGAGCTAACAAGTCACATTGTTTTATCCAAAGAAATCACAACTTACGCTGGACACTGGCTAGTTCATTTATTCACAATCCAAGGGACAAAATATGAGGTAATACATTTCATTTCAGCAATCTTGTACATGAGTTTGATATTTATGAGAACTTCATAAAGTCGTTCATGACATCTTCACAATTTAATACTTCACCAATAAGTCGTGTCTAGATATCATACATGTTGGGATTTATTTAACGATTAAACAATTAATTATATAACATATCTTAAATACGGCGGAAATATATGATTATATCTAATATATTCAAAATCATTTTTAATATATTCAATTAACCTAGGCATTAAAAATTATAAACATGTCAATAAACATTTTTATTCTAAACATGTTAAGCAACAAATTGAACACACTAGCAACCTATATAAACAATTTATATAATCACATATCTAATTCGTAAGATATTTTTATTCGTCGGACAGGGAAACCCTGCGCCTAGGTGAATCCGCCAGGGAAGTCTCGAGCTTTCAATTGATTTTAAATCAATTTCTTCACTGATTTGGCCGGTCCTAATGAAGATAAAATCACTCAAACACCACAATATAGAATCAACGATAATACACTCAAAATATGTATGAGATTAAGAGTGTGGGCTCTTCTATGAACGCTCGGGAATAAGGAAAATCTAAAGAGAACAAAAGTAAGCAATGAAAAATAATTTTTCTTTCTTTCTCTTTTCTTTCTTTCGGCCGAACACACATAAGGGGAGAGGGATTGGCCGAAAGTTTTTCTAGGGTTAAGTGAGATTAGGATTTCCTTAAGCCTTTATATAAAAAGGTCAAATGGGTTTAAGCTGAGTCAAACCCATTACTTAATTTTAAACGATTTTATAAACCCTTGACTTATTATTTTCGGCCAACACATGTCAAACACTCGGCCAAAAAAAATTCATTTATTCCCAAATTCATTTGATTTACTCTAAATTCAATTAATTTAGAACTCTCATTTGATTTATTTCTAAAGCTCCTTATGGACCCACATGAATGGAGCTTTAGAATAAAGATCGGACTCAAAAGTTCACAAACCTTTTCCGTCTTTTAATTTTTAATATTAGTCGATTCCACTAAAGGACTAATATTGAGACTCTCTAAATTCATATGCGTTTATAAACCGTTTCATGTGACAAAAAAAGTCTTCACACGATCCACGAAATACTTTACTATGTTACCCTTCATGTGTATCAGTAAGTCTAGGAATGTAAAATTACCGTTTTATTCCTGAGTTATTATTTCACTAACTCCTTTGTTATTTGTGAAGGAGAAAAACATAGAGTGAGATGTCTTTACATGTCACATGTTTTAATCAAAGGATGTTCTTATTCGATGAATACCTGGCCAGGTTTATTCATTCACACTCTCATAACAAAACATAGTGTGATACTAATGCATCATCATTGTTTCAACACGAATTCCATATATGTGAATCACATAACCCAATATGACAATGTTATGACACCAACCGCCGGGTCAGATGCAACTATAACTTAGCCATTGCCCATTGACAAATCAAATGTCATAAGGTGTCATATCAATTATGCATTCACCTCAAGATTTAGGTAAATATCAAAGTACTCCTCGTATGTGATCTTGAAACTTCGAGTGATTAAACGGTTTTATCTCGAGGTTCAAAGTATCACTGGTCTTGCTCAATATCTTCTATAAGATATCAAGAATGAAACACATAGTCACAACTCTCTATATCACAAGATAAGATAGCATGATTCATTCAAACAATCAGTAATTATATTCGATTTCTCAATCGATCTTAAGATTGAGAACAAATGTTTAAACTAGTCATAATGGGTTATCTTGTCAAGTCTGTACTTAGCACCCCTTTCGTTGATGACAGTTTTAAAGCGTAGCATTCATACATAAACACAAACATAATAAAAAATGAATATTTAATTTTATTAATGTCTCAACAAAATCAAATACAAAATTATTTCAATGTCTAATATCTCCTTTGTGGGCACCAATTCCAACAAAACAGTGAATCCAGAACTTTGACTTTCTCAAACTAGGATATGAGAGCTATGGAATGACATGTCTTATTTCAAGATCGAGGTAAGCATGCTACAATTTTTAAATATAGTGACTTTGAGACAGAAGATGTTAAATGATTTATTATTTAATTGTCTCCAGAAGTGCACTGGTCGATTTAGTATATTCATAACATACATAAAAAGAACTATAGAGTCTCAACTCTATGTCTTATAACTAGACATCATAAATTCTCCATACAATCATAATGAGATCAATAGTCTTTTGATCTTGAGATTGCGAATATACTGTTCTAAGTAAACCATGAAGAGTTGTTCTTGTAAATCTATATTTGTCTCTTCATTTGTTTGTTAGGTTGTTTAAGGAATTAAGAGTAATGTTTATCATATAGCTTTAAACGAACGAAATAAAATGAATAAAAGTTTCAACTTTTTCTAATCCATCTTGCGAACAATCATGTTCTAATAATCAGGAGAAAGAGATGGCGAGAAAACAGAGCTCTCTTTTGGGCGATAATTCTTCACCATGCACTTTGGCCATAAAGCGTTATCAAGGCTCCTAATTTGATATGAACACGTAGGTTGTTGATTACTCACATTTTATTAAATATAAGAAAATAGAGATTAAAAAAATGATGATTAGAATATTTTTTTGGGCTGTTTAATTAAGGGAGTCCCCTCATATAGCCCCAAAATATTTTCGCACAAAAGTTTACAACTACATAGTGCTATCGTCAATTCGACTGAAGCTCAGATTAAGTGGATGCACCCGCTGCCTTGGTGGAAAATCTACTTTCGCGGCTTTTCGCTATTCATTCTCAAAGGATTTTTTTTCTTTCGCCGTAGAGATATGAGAATAAGAAGATGAGTGATCAAGGTTAGAGGGGCGCAGAAGCAGTGCCTTTGGAAGTTGGCTATGACACTTAGCATTAGTTTGATTTTTATTGTGTGGTGAGGTCGATATTCAATAATGAATATTTAGAAAAATGTGCTTCACAGAGGGAATGGTGTGCGGACGGTCCTTGATGACATTTTACAACTTTGAAATTTAGTGACTTTCAAAGAAAATGCTTTTGTTTCTATTGTCGTGCATAAAGAAATGTGTTTTTTTCCTCTAATGAGGCCTCTTGGTCGTGAATCCAATTGTTCAACGGGATGCGTCGGATGGAGCACGCGTCGCTCGGGCCTAGTTTGCCGACATGTGTGTCCAGTTTGTATCTACTCCTGCATGGACGAGCTCAAGTTTGGGCTTTGGCATTTCTTGAGTCTTGACGAGATTTTTAGTGATCCTGCTTGTTGGACCTCTAGATTTCAAGTTCAATGCAAGCTGCACATAATTTAATATGTTTCAGATTTCCTAAAAACGATGGACGACAACAATAACGTCCATCATTTTCCAATACAAGCACATTCTTCTGTTTTTCGTTCCTCTTTACTAAAGTCCAATCTCATTTCTTCTCTGCTATAGAGCGTTTAGTGAATGACATGGAATACCATTTCTTTGTGATTAGTTATTGATCGATGACCAAAAAACAAAAGCAGAATGGAATTCCAGTGCTTATTTAGTCATACCCAATAAAGGTTGGTGGTGGGATCAACTGCTCAACAACTTTGAACTTTGACAACCACTTGTCCACTTCTGTAGTTAATGTGTCGAAATTGCTCCGTCCACTAAGATGGAGTGAGTATATGGGATTGGAAGAAATTATATACAATGTATGGCTTACCTAATTATTTGTTGCCAAACGTCAAAGTAACCTTACACAACACGCTTGCCTATTTGTACTACAATTTCAACTCTACTAGTACTGCACATCCCTTAAACTGTAGCTTTTGATTTTGTTTTGTAACCATTAAATGGATAGAGCCATATTAACTCTTAACTTTACGTGCACAAACAATTGTCAGTGCAAACAATGCTTTTTTAGATATTGAAATAGATACTTAAGGCTTCTAAGTTCTGACACTCTCGTTGTTAAATAACTTGTTAAAAAGTAGGGTATTTTGAGATTTGAATGTGGATTAATATGAATACCGAACTATTTACCCTTGTTGCACATGTTATATATTGGATTTTATTTCATTTGAAACCTCGTTAGGCTCAGTTTCAAGTTGTTTTTAGTCGAAGTAATGGTCTTTGGATTTGTCTGGCAACAGACAATTTATTTTAGAGATCAGTCGAGTTGGTTAATTATTTCTAGATAGGTAAACTATCAAAGACAAAGTTGTCCAAATTCTAATATAAAGTTGATTCGTTGAGAATTTGTAAGCAGTGTTTCGTATACTTCTTCTTGAAGACATTAAGGAGAATGTTTACATCGAAAAAATAAATTATCGTTGTTATTATTCTTTTATGAAGTAATCAAATGTAGACAAAAGAACAGGCATGAAATTATCTTTTCTATTTACACTCACTTTATATTCATATTTTTTCAGTATGGCAAACAAGAGTGGTCTACAACCTAGGCGAACCTCTTTAACTAAAACACTCGTCAATGAAGTGCGCTTCTGTTTTTATGAACACAAGAAAAATAAACTCATTCTTAAGGAGTTGTTATACCATATATTTACAAGTATGGATGCTCATACTCAATAATATGGTTTTCATTGATGTCGATTTCGAGCTTCAACAATCACGAAACAAAACAATATATAGTTCTTGTGTGAATCGCAGATCAAATTCATAGAATAATAATGAAGTAAAGAAATGCGATAAACGCCGAACTCAATATAGGACTGGAGAAATACAATGCTCCGCAATATATTTGTTGAAAAAATGGAGAAGAATAGATAATCATGAGAAAATGCAAAATCTCTTGAGGCCGGTTATTTATACGCCAAGCAAGAGGGTTGAGCTAGAGGAGGGTCGGTCTGCATTTTTCATGGATATCTAGGGGTATCGTTTTGATTTGACATGCGGAAGAGACGTATTTTTCTCAAAATTGATTAAGTATTTTATTGTATAAATAAATCAACGGGACATCACCAACTCATTTATTCTCGAAGTGTACTTTCATGTCCTTCCCGAGATATTTATGGGTGCGGTGTTTCTTTAAGTTTCGTTTGACTATGTCATCCGAACTCAACAAAATTCATGACTTCGTCTAATTTTTATGGGTGCCGTAGTCAATACTGTTTGATCATATTTTTTTTTCTTGCTTGTATCTTATTTAGGATAAACTTTCAAATATGTCTACTTCCCGAGATAATCTTTGACCCTCTAGTCTAGTTAGTAATGAAGATATTCTTCAACCCTCGTGTACTTGATACAATGAACTTATGATGTTTAGTGGAAAATATTATATTAGCCATGACCTCGTCATGCTTGCTTTTACCTCCGCCAGATACGACCGCAGAGACGGTCTTAGAGGTTAATGTTGTGTATATGACTTCTAGCTAGAGAAATACGGTATGGGATTCTCGATAAACCCTCTCATTTTAGATTACGCAAATGCCTTAGGAATTTTTGTGCCTCAGATGTGTCCAAACTTCGTTATCGCCCTAGCGAGATAGCATAAGGTCGAACTCGCGGTGTTCTATTTAGCTTGACAATGTACGCTACAATATAACTAAAAACTTGATAAAAATATTTCTATATATCAAAGGTGGCATGAAAGAGGATTTTCAAAGGAAGTTCTTCTAAAGATACGACATGGGGACGACACTACTTTTTTTTAACGTTAATGAATATTCGATGGAGGAATCGTGCCACTTTGTTTATCACAAAGTGGGGAAGCTCAACGAGTATGTCTCATATTTATTTGCATGTGGATAACATATATATATGTTGGAATTATTCTAAAGTTTTTGAATAATTTAACACTTCATGAAGCCGCTTCATGAATCGATGGAATATAATTTTTTTAATGTAATTAACTTACAACCTAAACAAAGTATGAACATGTAATCTAGATAAAATTAAATTATAAAGAATATTTTAACTTGGTACCACCCTTTTATTCATCAATTGTTCTTCTCCCCTCGCAGCGAGTTTTCTAATCCAAGCAACCACAATAGTTACTACCACTAGACTCTATAAAATGTTTCTTGAATTTAGTATATGAGCACTATTAAACTATTTGAATCATGAACAAGTTTTCAAGCCAAATGACTCATACTCACCCAAGGTCTAATAAGAACCTAGGTGCCAAATAAAAGATGCAGAAGAAGAGAGGGAGGGAGCAATGGTCAAATTCAGGGGAGTATTAGCCCTTTGGATCAAATTATTGTGCATGATTCAGAGAGTTTAATAGTGCCCACACACTAAATTCAAGAAATTTTTTATAGAATATAGTGGTAGAAACTATCGTTGTTTCTCAGATTTAAAAAGACATGTAGAAGACTCGCTGCGAGGGGAGAAGAACAATTGATGAATAAAAGGGTGGTACCAAGTTAAAATATTCTTTATAATTTAATTTTATCTAGATTACATATTCATACACTTAGTTTAGATTGTAAAATATTTACATATAATTTTTATATTCCACCTATTCATGAAGCGGCTTCATGAAGTGTTAAATTATTTTAAAATGCTAGAATTATTCCACCATATATGTTATCCACATGCAAATAAATATGAGGCATACTCGCTGAGCTTCCCACTTTGTGATAAACAACCTAGCACGATTCCCCATCGAATATTCATTGACGACAAAAAAGTAGCGTCGTCCCCATGTCGTGTCTATAGAAGAAATTCCTTCGAGAATCCTCTTTCAAACCACCTTTGATGATGTTAATGAAGTGTAAACATATATGATATTCAGTGAATCCGCTCATCACAATTAAGTAGAATTTTGAGTAGAAAATATATTAATTTGAATTAAGAGATTTTTAGTGTCAACTCTTTAGTGGAACAAGTTGACATTAAACTATAACTTGAAAAAAATTGGTGTCCTTTTGTATTCAAATATGCTAGCTAAACTTTTTCATTTGGGTCAATGAAGTCACTACCATAGGTCATTTAAGTAGAATTGTTAAACTGGAAACTAAGTCAAAATAAGTTCAAGTGTTGAACTAGATGACTCTACGAGAATTATCTAAAGGATAAATTTCTCCAAATAATAATTGTGGTTAGTTAATTGACCAAATATTTACATCATTATTAATTAAAAACATTTCTTTATGGCCGATTGTAACTATATGCAATTATTTTGAGAAAGTTTTTTATTCCATACCGATTATATTTTCGTGATTTTATCCTTAATTCAAGATTATGATCAATTAATTATAAATCATATTTCCTCTCTCCTTATTTCCGAGAACTAATATCACTTAATTACATATTCAATTGTCTCTCTCCGACATTGATCTTTATTTTTTCCAGTAATATGTTCGTTAATTGATAATCAATTTACACTAAAATGTAATCGTTTCAACGTAAATTGAGTTGCGTTTTAGAACATTAATTGATTTTTACAACGTAAATTGAAGTTTTTCATCATTAATTGCATATTAAGTAACAAAACACAATTTTTGTTAATTTTATTAGAAGAAAAAAATCAAAATTTCATACATTAATTTGAAATCAAAATCAAAACACAAAAAAGAAGAAGAAAAAAAAGAACGAAGGTCGTGTTTATGAAAGCTTCACATTCTTCTTCGCCATGAAAGCTTCACATCCTTCTCCGACATGAAAACTTCACATTTGTCGTGTTCATATAGTTCAAGATCATTAATCATAAACAAGAGATGATGAAATCGTTTTAAAAAAAATCCAATTTACAGAAAAGATTTCAAAAAAGAAAATTAGATAAAAAAAACATAAAGACCTGTTAATTGCCGATCGATTTACATCGTTGAATTCCACAAAATTTCTTGGTGATGATCGATCGAAGAAAATGGCTTGAGTTTGTTCGTCGATGGATTTTGGTTTCACAAAGAATATTTTTTGTAAAAATGGCGGTTGTTTGAATGTGTTTGAAATTTCTTTCTCTTGAAATCTGAAATTATATATAAGATAATATGGTGCAATTATTAGTCTGTAATTTGCGCTGTAAATTAACTCTCAAACTTAATTATTTAAATTTCATTAAAATTTGGGCAAGAATTTTTTATGGAAAAATTGAAAGGAAATTTTCGTTTATTAAAGGAGTGGACATTTACAAAAGTTATAGAAAATGTTAGATAAAACCAAATTACCAAACGTATATAAGACTATAGTATATATTAACCCTGATAAAAAGAGCTAATTACCTCTTTTTCATTGATTTTATTTAAGGCAATCTCTTCTCCTATATTACCATTCTATATTGTGAATGTGAGATACATTATTCAGCTTTCTCTCTCTCTATAATTGGTCGGCCATCTGCATCTCTTTATTCTGTCTTTTGTTTTGGCACCTAGGTTCACTATTTAGACCTAGGGTTTGTATTATTTCTTTGGCTCTAAAACTGATTTTTGAGTCATTGTGTTTAGTAGTGCATAGACACTAAATCCAATCAAATTATAAAGACTCTATTGGTAAAAACTATCGTGGTTGCTCGGATTGAATGAGACATGAAGGAGACTAGATGCGTGGAGATACGAGGGCTTTAAAAAAGATTAGTACCTATCATAGTTTTATTTTATGAAAGATTTTTTTGCATGTTTCTCTATCTCAAGATCAGTTGGAAGAATGCTTGAATCATTGTTTTTTCGCATGTACTTTCAAGAGTAAACAGAAATATTGATAATTCAAATTACAGAAAAATTCAAATTAATACTAGTGAGTTGCATCCCAAGTGAGAGCTTAGTCCCCGACAGAGGCGCCAAAAACTTGTTGCATAATTCTTTCTTACACACGAAAGAACGTGGTCTCACACACAGTACTAGTGTAATGAAGAGGTGTATGGAGTGAACATCCTCTTATCTCATAAGCGTGTTATGACCAATTTAGTTAGTCATGGAAGATCCCCTATATTCTAAGCATGCTAGTGATAAATTACTTATAAAATGTGAGGTAACACAATTTTGATCACATGGAAAGAGCCTAAGAATCTATGTTAGGAGGGCGTTGCGGAAGGCTTTGATGGTCGAGGTAGAGCTTGTATGACCATTGTCAAGGCCAACGAGGCCGGTGGAGAAACGCTCAACGGAGCCGCATGCCCTTAAGTGAGACCAAGAATTTTGTGTAGACCCCACAAGTAGTATCGCTGCTCTTACATATGAGGCATGTCTAATGGCTGTTAAGTGTCGCCAGGGCCTTTCGAAACATGAGCTTTAGATTTTTTGTCTGTAGGACTTGCTCATAGAAAATAGGACTAGGCCCGGTGGAAGCCCACGTGGCCTGTCCTTTATGATGAGCACGTTCGGGTGGTCAGCATCAAGGGTTTAAAGGCGCTTTGTATTTTTTTTCCTTTTTTATGAAATTAACGACACAACAAATAAAAATCGTAATACGAAATTAATCAAAATTAACACTAATTTACATTAACTACGATGAAGATGAGAGAAAATCATAAACACAATTTTAACGGAAGAAAAATGGATTGAATTTTTTTGGAGAAAATATATGAAAATATATAATCCCACTTAAGTTTAACATTTAAACATTTAAACGATTACAAAATCTCATAAACGTGAATTTCGAATGCGAAGTTATTTAAATTTCTAACGAAATTCATTCAATGATCTTGAGTTTAAAATTCAAATTTTGAATCAATCCGTATTAATAATGAATGAGCAATTTGGAACGGTCAATTCTATTTAAAACAAAATTAATATATATATATATAACTAAATGATGTATAAAACATTATAAATGTAAAAGTAAGTTTTTCAAGAATGTCACATCATCGTAATTGACTATTTTTTAAGTAAAATCAAAAGAGTTGACAAATTACAATTACAACATCTAAGTTGATTTAATTGGAGCAATTATTCTAGTTTATTAATACTATAAAATCTATTAAAAATAGTAATCTCGTAATTAAATTTGAATATAATTAAGTGGAAAAAGGAAGACAATTAAACGATAGGCAAGTAAAAGTTCTAAATTAACTAGCTAATTAATTCAGATGGACTAGATATTAAAAATGTTTATGGCTATTTTTATTTGTCTTATTTTGAAGTGACTTAAATTTGTGCAATTAATGTTAAGAGAAAAAAATTACCATATCATACCTTGACGGCCGTCATGTGTGTTTATTCAAATTAAATTAATAAAATATCTTAATTTCATCATTCAACTTATGATTTATAAGTGTAGAGTACAGTTTTCTTCATTTACGTGCGATTTTTTTAAATGAACTAAAATGAAGTAGTGCCTAATATACTATACTACGTTGACGTTGAGAGATAGGGAAAATACTGAAATTGGAAGAGAATATATCTTCAATGATATATCCTTAAGTCGTCCATCAGGGGTTTTGAATTAATCTCTCTTTATGAATGATAAATGAGAAGAGACTATTTTTTAACTCATGGATTTAATACTTGTTTAGCAAGAATCGGGAACGTCGCTGTATTAATTTTTTTTATCAAGAAGTCGTTCGAAGGGAATTTCTGGGCTCTCCCTCTAACTAACCAATTGAGAAGAGAAGAGTACAAAAGCATGCGGAGAACGTACAAGTTACAAGGAGTAGAGGTGAAAAGTACAAGTGCGCTTAATTGTCAAGAAATAAGGTGAGCGAGGGTAAAAGCGGAATTGAGAAAGTCCAACTAAGACCAGCAGAGAGCAGAAAGAAAAGCCCATTTCCATCTTCATTAATCTGATTCTTCGTTGTTCCACCAACTTGATCATTTCTCTTTATAGACCTCTGTTCATCTCTCTCTCTCTAAATCATGGGTCCGACGACGCGAGACCTGGAGATGAATCGGTTCACGCTCGGCGGAGACGACGACGAACTCGAGGAAGTGGGGCTCCTCGAGTCCTACGACGCCGGAGAGGGCACGAAGTCAACGACGCAGAGGATTCAGCTCCGAGTCAACGGAATGACTTGCTCCGCCTGTTCCACCTCCGTCGAATCGGCCCTCATGGCTCTCCCAGGCGTCCGCACCGCCGCCGTTGCTCTCCTCCAGAACCGAGCTGACGTCAGCTTCGATCCTCGACTCGCGCAGGTACACACTCATTCTCTCTCCCTCTACGCGCGCGTGTGTGTGTGTCCTCGCGCTTAGTGGATGATTTAAGTGAATAGGAGGAGGACATCAAGAAGGCAATCGAGGAGGCCGGCTTCGATGCTGAGATTCTGGCGGACAAACCCGTGGCGGCGGCGCGGACGGTGACCGGACAGTTCTCGATCGGCGGGATGACGTGCGCGGCGTGCGTGAACTCCGTGGAAGGGATTCTGAGGGACGTTCCGGGCGTGAAGCGGGCGGTGGTTGCGTTGGCCACTTCCCTGGGGGAGGTGGAGTTCGACCCCTGCACGGCATCCAAAGAAGACATCGTGGCCGCCATCGAAGGTGCTGGCTTCGATGCCTCCTTCGTCCATAGCTCCCAGCAGGACCGTGCTCTTCTCGGAGTCTCCGGCGTTTATGGCGACGTGGACCTCCAGCTCCTGGCCGGCATCCTCGCCGACCTCAGGGGCGTCCGCTACTTCACCTTCGACAGAATCTCGTCTCAGCTCGACGTCCTCTTCGATCCCCTCCTCCTCACTTCCAGATCCCTCGTCGAAGGAATCGAGGCCGCCAGCAACGCCAGGTTCAAGCTACGTCCCGTCAATCCGTACTCCCGAATGAGCTCCAAGGATGCGCAAGAAGCCTCCAACATGTTCCGGCTATTCATTTCCAGCCTCCTTCTCAGCGTCGGTTATCCTCGCTCGTCACGTCCTCTGCGCCCATTTCGATTTCGATTCTAACTTGGCTGGCTACTGAATGTTGATTTCAGATTCCGGTGTTTCTGATACGAGTAGTTTGTCCACACATACCGTTGGTGTACTCGTTGCTGCTTTGGCGATGTGGTCCCTTTGAGATGGGGGACTGGTTGAAGTGGGGGTTAGTGAGCATCGTTCAGTTTGTGATCGGGAAGCGGTTCTATGTGGCGGCGTGGAGAGCTCTGCGCAACGGCTCCACCAACATGGATGTCTTGGTGGCCTTGGGAACCTCCGCTTCCTATTTCTACTCAGTGGGTGCACTCTTATACGGCGCCTTCACCGCGTTTTGGTCCCCCACCTACTTTGAAACCAGCGCGATGCTCATAACATTCGTTCTTTTGGGTAAGTACTTGGAGTGCCTCGCCAAGGGAAAAACATCCGATGCCATCAAGAAGCTCGTGGAACTTGCCCCCGCCACGGCCATATTGCTTATGAAAGATAATGGTATTTACTAACTTTTTTCCTTCTCTTTAATCAATCATATATCATCCTGCTGACTCTTTTCTGGCTGCTAGATGGGATATGTTTTGGGGAAAGGGAAATTGACGCCTTGCTAATTCAGCCGGGTGATGCATTGAAAGTTGTTCCTGGTGCAAAACTCCCTGCTGATGGTCTTGTTGTTTGGGGCTCAAGTTATGTGAACGAGAGTATGGTAACCGGTGAATCCGTGCCTGCTTTAAAGGAAGTCGGTGCCTCAGTTATCGGGGGTACTATAAACTTGCATGGTGTTCTGCACGTACAGGCTACCAAAGTGGGATCCGATACGGTTTTGAGCCAGATAATCAGTTTAGTTGAAACAGCACAGATGTCTAAAGCTCCGATCCAGAAATTTGCTGATTTTGTAAGTGCACTTGTTTTGTCACCTTCGTCTCTGTTATCACTAGATTTATGCTTTAATTTATAACTGCGACCTCAAGGGGTTGGTATAGTGTTAAGGGCGATTCTTGGGTTCCCCTGGATGCAACAATTGAGGTAGTCTCCCGGGCGATAATGCCAGGGCTTCTTGGATATTAGGTAGGTCCAACCCGGACACCACGGCTATGAATATAGAATAAAATTATGATCGCCTTAGTAATACTCTTGTCAAAGTAAGGGGCCTAGGTTAAGTGGTCTATTTCCATGAGGTTTGGCATGGATTGATGCTTACCAGCTTCTCTTAAGCATGGGAATTCTTTACTTTTTGGCTTGGTTCCATTCCATTTCAACTCATGGATGATAGGGAGTTAGTATATCTTTCTTACTTGCTTAGCTGCAATGGCGATCGGATGATTACCAGAAACGTTTCTTATTGTGTCTTCGTAACCTGCAGATTGCTAGCATTTTTGTTCCCACAGTTGTTACTTTGGCCGTGTTGACATTGTTGGGGTGGTAAGTATTCTCTTAATAAAAATCATTTTGTTACTGATACCTTTGGTTTTCTTTTATGAATAATATAGTGCTGTTTTTGGTGACAGGTATATAGGAGGATTGCTTGGAGCTTATCCAGAGAGCTGGCTACCAAATAATGGAAACCACTTTGTGTTTGCGCTGATGTTTGCGATAGCAGTGGTGGTGATTGCATGCCCGTGTGCTCTCGGCTTGGCAACTCCCACAGCTGTCATGGTTGCCACTGGAGTCGGGGCCAACAATGGCGTCCTCATAAAAGGAGGGGATGCTTTAGAAAGGGCACAAAAGATACAATATGTCATCTTTGATAAAACGGGTACACTTACACAGGGTAAGGCTTCTGTTACGACTGCTAAAGTATTTTCCGCAATGGATCGTGGAGAATTCCTCAAATTAGTTGCTTCTGCTGAGGTACATTGAAGTTTGTATTTACTTGGTTTCATCAATCACAAATAGAGTGAAATGTTAATCAGACTAGGAAATTGTGGTGCAGGCTAGCAGTGAACATCCGCTGGGAAAGGCAATAGTCGCGTACGCTCGCCATTTTCATTTCTTTGATGATTCTGCTACTAGCGATGCCCAAGACTCCACCTCTGCTTGGCTTTACGACGTTGCAGATTTTTCTGCTATTCCTGGATGTGGAATCCGATGCTTCATTAATGGAAAACGGATTTTGGTAACATTCTTATTTTACAGTTTGATTGTAGCTTTTATAAATACAAGAATAAATGTCTCTTTAATTTTTGAAGCACACGTGACCCATATTTACTTCCTACTTGTCCGGTTTTATGAACAGGTTGGCAACCGGAAGTTGATTACTGAAAGTGGAATTGAAATTAGTGATGATGTAGAAAAGTTTATAGTGGATCTAGAGGAAAGTGCGAAAACAGGCATAGTTGTTGCTTGTGATGAGAATTTAATTGGGATATTGGGAGTTGCGGACCCACTAAAAAGGGAGGCAGCGGTGGTGGTTGAGGGATTGCTCAAAATGGGAGTGAGACCCGTCATGGTCACCGGCGACAACTGGCGAACCGCCAAGGCTGTTGCCAACGAGGTCTCAGTCTCGCTCTTTGTATTTGTAACAGAACCGAACCGAACCCGGACCACGAGATTGATGACCTGTTTTGCAGGTGGGAATTCATGACGTTAGGGCGGAGGTGATGCCAGCTGGCAAAGCTGAGGTGGTGCGCTCGTTCCAGAAGGACGGAAGCACTGTGGCGATGGTGGGCGACGGGATCAACGACTCGCCTGCTTTGGCTGCGGCGGACGTGGGGATGGCGATCGGGGCGGGGACGGACATCGCGATTGAGGCCGCCGATTACGTGCTCATGCGCAACAACTTGGAAGACGTCATCACAGCCATCGATCTCTCGCGGAAGACGTTTGCGAGGATCAGATTGAATTACGTCTTTGCAATGGCTTACAACATCATTGCCATTCCCGTGGCTGCCGGAGTTTTTTTTCCTTCGTTGGGCCTTCAGCTTCCCCCCTGGGCTGCTGGCGCCTGCATGGCTCTTTCCTCTGTCACAGTTGTCTGTTCTTCGCTGTTGCTTCGCAGATACACAAAGCCAAGGCTTACCACTATACTCGAAATTACTGTAGACTAGTCAATGAGTATCTAGTTTAGGAATTTCGGCTTGAAAATATTATTGGAATTACATAAAGTGGCCGTCTTTGTGCCACCGCCTGTTGTACAAATCTTGTTCTTTTTGTATAATGTGAGTTGTCTTTAATTATATAAATGAGAACTCTTATGGGTTAACGAAGGCAATAGCCCTATAGAGATTTTCTAATTCGGATTTGTTTAAGGTTTGGTAAAATTTTCGGTAAATGTTCACATATTCAATTAACCAAAAATTTATACCAAATATGTCCCGAAATTATATTTCCGCCCAACATTATTTGCAGTAATATTTTCGGTTAATTAATTGATATTCCCGCCCAAAAATCGAATTATATATTTTGGTTAGTAAAAAAATAATAAATGCATTCAAAACCAAATCAAATCAGTTAATCAATGCTATAAAATTGCCCAAATCTTTTGGGTATTAATTAGTTTCGAAAATAGGAGAGAGAATTATAAATCCAATACCCAAGAGAAGAGAGAGAATTCTGCATGCATTGCTCGAAGCCGAACGGTTTCTCCCGAAATCGAAATCTATTACATCCAACCACGATTAACGACGACCGACGAACATATTGACGACGATCTACGAGCATTTTGACGCGATTTACGAGCAAGATATCTACAGGTATGTTTTTCGAAAATGTCTGCTCCATTTATTTTCAGAAGTGTTCATAATTTTTAACGATTAACCAAACTTTTGTTTGCTCCGGTGACGGTGGGACCTACGACAGAGGCGCAGTTTTCGGTGGAAGTTTTCATGGCGGAGAGGATCGTCGCGGTCATTCATGGAGTTTAAAAATGTCATTGTTCTTCATTCTTTTTCTTCTTCGTGTTTTCATTTTTATTAAAAATTCATGTATGAGGTTTTGAATCATATCCATCTAGTACAATCTATCAAAAACGTGTTTTAGTTAATTAGTAGGCAATTAACGATAAAATAGTTTCAATTTACATTAAAAAAAATCAATTTACGTTGTAAAACTCAACTCCATTTACGATGTAAATTCAATTTACGTTGTAAAAATCAACTCCATTTACGGTGTAAATTCAATTTATGTTGTAAAACTCAACTCAATTTACGTTGGAACAAATCCATTCCAGCGTAAATTGAATATCAATTAACGAGCGTAAAAACTGGACGATGTAAACTGGTAAATCGATTAACGTCGTAAATAAAATCGATGCAAACTGATTATCTAAACTCAGTGTAAATTTGTTCCCAGAATGAGATGAGTAAATGGAAAAAGAGATTGATTTTTAATAAATATCAAATGAAAAGAGATAATATTAATAATAAAACCGGATAGGAATCTTAAATTACCAAAAATAATTGTATGCAATAATTAGGCTATTAATGATGTTTTCATTAATTAATATGATATAATTAGTCAATAACCGCCCAAATTTATATGATCTGATGAAAGAATATATCAACTGCCAGCAACATTTAAACCAAAAAGGAAATATATTCAAAATTTTGAAACGAAAATTTAAAACAAGATTTAGGGTAATTAACAAAAACCGGCTGAAGCTAAAAAGATAATTTTGGTAAATTAATAATAGTATTAAAAATGTCACGTCAGACTTTTGGACATTTACAAAAGTTTAACCAAACGTTGGATATAACCAAAACACGTTTGTAAAATCGGGGCAATTCGCCAAATTTTTGAATTCTCATTTGAAACAAATCTCAAGTGCATCATTTTGCCACTTTTTAGAGACTTGGAAAATTATTTGCTTGATAGTCAATCACAACAAAATCGTTTTGAGTTGTCGGTTACGGCATCTAAAAGTTGGTGTCTAAAAAGAGGCTTCACCGAGTTTTCTGGGTGAGTAATGGGTTTGGTGTGGAAAATAAAACCAACTAATCTTGCGTAAAATAAAAAAAAAAACATTAAGTTTTTCATGTAAATTGTTAAGTCTGATTTTAGATATAGCACAGTTTGGGAAATTGTTAATAAATGGCTGCTTAATTATTTACAAATTTGTTTAGGCCAAATTAGACTAAATATTTTTCTGCTCATTTTAAAAATGAAAAAAAGCAAACTGGTAAACAAATTTTGAAATAAAGTTGTCACGTAACACACTGGATATTTAGAATAACAAAATGTTGACTAAATCCGATTCTCTTATGTTTAGCTTAGCTAATTTTCAATTTTTGTTTGTTTATATCATGTATAAATAAGGGCTTACCAATTTTATTCTATTCATTACAAAACTTAATTACACGTATAAGTTGCTAATTTTAACAAATTCCTCTTATATTCTGGGTGAGACCTTGTACAAATATAAGCGGTGTAAATCTTATAAATATTTTGTAATTGGGTCAAAGCAAAATAAATTGTAAAGAACTCTCGATATAGTGAAACTTGTGGTGGAAATAGTGGATGTTCATTTGAGTGAACCACTTCTAAACTTTTGTTGCATGTTGCCTTAATTTCATTTCTTTTATTTGTACATTATTTTTTTGAAGATGTAAGCATTCGTGCTTGAATCATAGCAGTTGGTACAAGAGCTCTAGCTTGAGTTCGGTTCAGAAAACAATGGGAGGAGAAAAAAACGAAGATCATAAAATCGTTAAGTCTGATGGAACCGATTAAGCACTCACGATCATGCAGATTGAAGACTACATGTAGGGTAGAAAGCTCCATCTACCATTGAATACGAGGCCCAAGAATATGGTCGGCAACACCAATTTGTAGCACTACAGACTCGGACAAATGAGCAAGAAGGGAATCAAAATGTTGATGAAAAACGACATAATTCCAGAGCTGAACTCGGTGTGACATAACACTTGCGAGAGCTGCACTCTCAAGAAGCAAAAGTTAGTTAGTTTATCAAATACAAACAAAGTGCTGAAGGCAGGGAAGCTCGACATGGTACATACTAATGTATGTAGACTAATTCATGTCCATTTGGGAATCTCGCTACTATGTGATGTTCATTGAAAACTCACAAAAAGTATGGGTTTATTTATTGTAGAATACATTTGACGTGATGGTGACCTTCAAGAAGTCGAAGGCCATGGTCGAGCTAGTGGCGAGCTCAAAAGTGAAGTGCTTGAGGTGGAACAACGAAGGGGGGTGCGTCGACTCTGACTTCAAGCACTATTATGTTTAAAGCAAGATCAAGATGATCATAACGATTTTGGGAACTCCCCACCATAAAAGAATAGCAGAGATGATGCATCAAGTACTGAATGACCGATTTTAGAGTATGCGGATTCACTCAAAAATGTCCAAGATGTTATGGATAGTTGCAAACAACATGAAAACCTTCTTAATAACCCGCGGACCATAATTACTTTTTTGCTATTAGTTTAGGAGGCAATATGTTCGATTTATTTCTCAGCCAAACACTTGGAAACCAGTTAGTTTTATTTTTTTGTTTACTAGAGATATTAGTTCTTGAATATCAGGATTTATTAAATAAGTATATTATATATTATCCATTACTTAATATTGTTAGCTTAAGCTACGTTCATGAGATTTAATTATGAGCCTTGTATTGTACCTTATATATTCAGGCTCCAATAATAAAGAAATTATTTGGCCATTTTATATCTACTTTTAGTCGGAACGTAATGAGAAAGTGATGGTTTGAAGAAGTATTAAATAATTATAGTAATAAAAAAAAACTGGTGCGTTGAAATTTTTATTCTTAACCATGATTCAACTTTGAACTCTTTGACAAGACGCCACCTAAATATAAAGAGGTATATACATTTCTATAGTATTCAGTTTGCAAAATAGCCACTTTTTTGAAAATATTGGTTAATACCCAGTTGTAGAAATTAACGCAAATTATTAGACTAATATACCCTTTCCAGTTTTTTAATTGTTGGAAATTAATTTCCGAAAATTAACTAAATTTTGGCCGGATTTTATGTACAAAGATAGAATCAAATACTCTCTCCAATTAAAGAGGCGGAAAATTTGGAAATTAAACGAAATTAAAGAAAGACTTAATTTTGAGCGGGAGAAATTGTTTTGGAAAGTTATTATATACCCCATCAAATCTCTTAAACTCTAACCCCCTTCAACATATTCTCTCACATTCTCATTCTCACCGAAACTCAAACGCAAAAAACATATTCTCTCTCTTGAATCGTCACTTTCTCTCACTTCAAACCAAAAGGTTTGAAATTTTCTCTCGTTCTCAATATCGTATTCGGTTTTTCTCTCTTTTTCACACCCAGTATTTCGAGTTCGTCTCTGACTCTTCATCTTCGTTAACAGAAATTTTTAAACATTGTACAGGTAAAACAAGGAAAAACGAAGTCGGGAAATTTAGGGTTTTCAAATCTCTAATCTCTCGGTAAGTTTCTCTGTTTTTATAGTTCCATTGACATGCATGCAAATCGTTTTTTATGGTCATCAGTTGAATATCTTTTTCTTCTTTAACCTAATTCGTTTGTCCTTTGTTTCGGTATGTTTGTGAAGTTTTTTTAGAAAACAAACAATGGCGAGGACAAAATTCAACATTGGGATCATAGATATGAACCTTGACATCGTTAAAATTAACGCAAATTAATATCGGATGAACATGGGATCATAGATATGAACGATACAGACAGAATAGAGGAAGTTCTTCAGTTTTAACTGTTTTGATTATAAGACCCGCGTAAATTTAAAATTTTAAATGAAAAAGTATCTCGAAATTATTCAAAATAATAACTCAAAATTGTTCAAAAATTTAAAATTGTAAAAGTTAAAGCTATAAAATAGGAAAACCGATACTTGTTAACGTTTGCGAAGATAAACATGGAAACTGTTTCAAAAAGGTTAATTTCTCGCAATACGCGGATACGCACATATTAACAAAAATTAACCGTATTGAATATGCAACTGTTTACTTACTAAATAAATCCGAGTCATAAATGAAAAATATAGCAGATTAAAACTAAATCAACACAAAATTCGGATTCTAAATTAAATAGTTGACAATTTGAAAAGGATATTAAAACCATTAAATAACGATTTCAAATTTGAAAGTTGAAAATTAGACAAGAAATCCCGTGATTTCAGGTAAATTTGCGTTAATATAAAATCTGTAAATTTTGAAATTAAAACAAGATTTCCCGAATTCTCAGGTTAATTTCCGTTAATATACAAAAATTGGAAATAATAGAGGAAAATAAAAACAGCAAAGGATTAAAAGTCAACGTGTATACAAATTAACGCAAATTAACTACTAATTCATGTCTGTTTAAAAGAGCAATTAATTACAGAAATGAAATAACAACAAAATCGATTGTAAATTAAAGAATAAAGTTGACTATATCAAAAAGATATCACTCCAATAAATAACGATTTCAAATAAGAAAGTTGAAAATTATAACAACTTCCCGAGATTTTAGGTAAATATGCGTTAATTAAGTCCCATGAAATCAGGTTGACATATAAGATTATAATGTGCGTGAATATAAATTAACACAAATTAACTAGTACTTCATGAGTCTAATTTGTAACCGACTTTTTATAAATATATCAATTAATGAAGTATATCTGAATAAAATTAAAGAAAAAATAAAATGGTTTATGCATTTATTAGTTGACTAATTAAAAAAATCATATTAAAAGAAATAAAAAAACATGTCGCTGTTTAAAATAAGAAAATTAAAATAATTACCCGAAAAATCTGGTTAATTTCCGTTAATTAAAAATTTTGGAAATAATTAAAATCAATACGGAAATTAAAAAAGAAAGGGCAAAAACGGAAATGCAACTACTTAAAAATATGCCACGTAAGACTAATTGGGTAGATTTTAAACGTTTGCAAAACATTGGGTATTTTACAATTGCAACGTTTCATGTGGCTTAGAGCAATTCTTTATATATTAATCAGGGCCGATGTATTGCTTATTGATTTATACGTTTTCACCGTCTTACTGCATGATTTTACAACAAGATAATTTCTTTGTCTCGTGTTGATCTTAAAGTGGTAATTTTGTTGGACTTATTGTTCTAACCTTAAAATAATTCCGACCCTCTTTAGCAAATTTAGTGGAAGAAAAAACTCAAACTAATTTCTCACATATAGAGCTTTCAATTTATTACGACTCACACCTGCAGTCTTCTTCTTCTCTCTCTCTCTCTCTCTCTCTCTCTCTCTCTCTCTCTCTCTCTCTCTCTCTCTCTCTCTCTCTCTCTCTCTCTCTCTCTCTCTATATATATATATATATATATATATATTCGCGAAAAAGTTAGAAAATTAAAGAGCTTGACATAAAAGTACACGATGCACAGAGACTTGTTATACAAATGACAATATTTGATGCCACTCTTTCATTGCCTTCACAAGAGTGACTACTTCGTGATCCGATCACTCGTCAAATGGGATATCGACCTAATAGTAGAATTGTTGCGATTGGTGCCCACAAAGAATATATTAGACATTATAAATACTTTGTATTTGGTTTTTGTTGAAACATTAAATAAAATTAAATATTCATTATTGATTAAGTTTGTGTTTATGTATGTTTATTACGCTCTGAAACTGTCATCAACGAAATGAGTGCTAAGTACAGACTTGACAAGATGGCCCTCTATGACTAGTTTAAATATTAGTTCGCAATCTAAAGATCGATAGAGCAATCGAATCTAAGTAATGATTGTTTAAATGAATCATGATACCTTATCTTGTGATATAGAGAGTTGTGACTCTGTTTTTCATTCTTGATATCTTATAGAAAATATTGAACAAGACTCTGATACTCTACGGCTCGAGATAAAACCGTTTAATCACTCGAACCTTCAAGGTCACATACGAGGGTATTTTGGTGCTTACCTTAATCCTGAAGTGAATGCATAATCGATATCGTGCCGTATGACATTTGATTTGTCAATGGACAATGGCTAGATTGAAATTGCATCTGACCCGGTGGTTGGTGTCATGACGTTGTCATATTTGATTATGTGATTCACAGATACGGAATTCATGTTGAAATAATGCTAATGCATTAGTATCACATTACGCTTTGTTATGAGCGTGTGAATGAATAAACCAGGCCTGGTATTCATCGAATATAATATTTTTTTATTAAAACATGTGACATGTAAATACATCTCACTATATGGTTTTCTCATTCACAAAGAACAAAAGAGTTAGTGAAATAATAACTCAGGAGTAAAACGGTAATTTTACATTCCTCTGAGTTACTGATACACATGAAGGGTAATATCGTAAAATACTTTGTGGATCGTATAAAGAATATTTTTGTCACATTAAACAGAAAATAAACGCATATTAACTTAGAGAGTTTCAGTATTAGTCATTAGTGGAATCGACTAATATTAATAATTAAAAGATGTAAAAAGTTTATGAACTTTTGAGTCCGATCTTTATTCTAAAACTTCGTTCATGGGTCCATTATGTCTCAATGATAGACTCTCGAACAAGATTCATTGAATTAGGACGATTTGATTTTCTCATTTGAAGTAATTAATTGTGATTAAACTAAGAAAATGTATTTCTAAGTAATTGAATAAATAATTGGTTATTTATTATTACATTTATTTAATGAATCATATTATGTTATTATATGGATAATAATATATTTTAGTGATTCAAATAAATAAAAGATGAAAATAAATATTTTCTCGTTTCGTACTACTTTAAATAGTATGAAAATAATTAATGATTTGTCATTAAATAAATGAGTTGTTTTAAAGTAATTAAATATTATTTTAGAAATAAATCATATGAATTTATTCGAGAATGCAAAGACATCACTCGGTGAAATCAATGAATTGGGTCAAGAAATTAATTTTTGAAATTAATTTAAAGTAACAACGGGCTTAAGCTTGACTAATGAGTTTGACCTAAGAAAAGCCCACTTTCTCTCTCTACTTGAGGGATTTTCGAAACCCTAATTAAAAAACCCTAACAAATTCATTCAGCCAAGACCCTCCCCTGACAGCTCTTGTGTTGGCCGAGAGAGAGAGAGAGAGAGAGAGAGAGAGATCAAGAAATGTTTTCTTGATCTTTCGAACGTTCTTGAGTGATCCCGAATGTTTTTCGTTGTTCAATTGAAGAGTCCACCCTCTAAATCTCCCAAAAATCCGAGAGAATTATTGTTGAATCTTCTATTGGCATTTGAGTGACGTTTTACCTGCAGGAGTTCACTCGAAACGCGAAGAAATCGAGCGAGATGGAGCGAGACTCATTTCAGCCTCCCTGCCGGATTACAGTCGCCGGACAGCCTCGCCGGACTGAAACTATCGCGGGGCCCAAAGTTAGCCTGGGCCACTACAGGAGTTTGACGAGGATCTAGGTCGAGCCACTTCACCAGCACCTCGCCCTAGGTTCCACCTACCTTGGTGCACAGGTCCCACAGCTTCATTTGGTCGCAGGAAGTCACAGGCTCACAACCCCATTTCTGGCCGGCCGGCCGGCCATAATCCAAATCGGCGGGCCAAAGTCTCCAATCCGGCGGGTCAGAAATTTGGATTTTTGACGAGGTGCTCCGACGTTAGCTATCAACTCACGAGGTTGTTTACAACCTCAAATGTAAGTGTTCTAAAACGAATCGGATCTGCGATTAACTTTGTAAATGTGTTCATAGGTTTCTAGATCGTTTTATTCAATTTGTTGACAACATGTTTAGAATAAATAGTTTATTGACATGTTAGTAATTTTTAATGCCTAGGTTGTTAATATATTAAAATGAGTTTTAATTTATGTTAGATTTTATTATATATTTTCGCAACATATAGATGTGTCATATAATAATATTATTTAAATTGTTAAATAATTTCAACCAAGAATCCACTTGTTGAGACCAGGCCGACCGACTAAGTTTGATGCCACAACATCCCTTGGACTCTTGCCTCCTCCAAGGCTGCCGCGGCCCACCATCGCCAAAAGGAGGATTGTCATAGCCACTGACAAGCCCCCTAGACTCGGGAGAGGACATCATGCCCGTGCCACAGCCGTCGGCTCCTCGCAAGACCCGGCTGGCCCGCCCGTCGACGTAGGGAGGCACCCAGGAATGTATCCACTGTCGCCCATGGCAGAATCCTGGACCGGGACCTATACACACTCTATCGCCAAAGGGATCTGGATGAGCCCCCACAGATCCGGGCTTCCATCTCAAACCAAATTTGCTGACTCCCACCGCGACTCGTCTGAAGCATCCGTCAACGTCGGGAGGCATCCGAGAAGGATTCCGATTTTGGCCATGTCTTGGCTTAGGGTCGGAACCTACACAGACCAAGTCACCGGTAAGGTCTGAATGAGCCCTCACATGTTTGAAGTAAAGACTCGTCCAAAATCTCAGTATTTGATAGATCTAAAATTGAGTTAATAAAGTTATCAAAGGCTCTACCACCTAACGGGGAATCCATGACGCCAAGGCATAAAAAAAAAGGGGACGAACTACTCTTTTTTAAATGAAATAAATACCTTCACGTTGTAAGGGGTTGTGAAAGTGTTTCGGATTATCGCTCGGGTAGCCCACAGCGATGGGTACCTTGCATCGTCCAACTAGTGCTTTCGGTAAAGTCATTTTGAATTTAGATTCGAACGACTGTTCGAAATGAAACTCGAGGGCTAATCTTACCTCCTCGTTCCGATGCGGAAAAGGAAAGAGTCGCACCGACGACTCAAAAAAAGTCCGACGACCCCTCTGATCGGTCGGCCCACTGGCCCCTATGAAACCCGGGTGGCCGCCCCACTGGCCCCTATGAGACCCGGGCGGCCGGCCCACACATCCCACAAGAAGCCACAGGCTGACCAGCCCCAGAAGATTTTCAAATGCCCTGGTTGGCCGGGCCTTAGCTCCTACAAGACCCTGGCGGGCTTTTAGCCTTCGCAAGGCATAGGCCGATCAGCCTCCTCCTGCATGGTCGGCCTCCCTTTGTTTGGTCAGACAAGAATGTCCCGAGACATCTATAAAAGAAAACACACGCCGACTACTTGCGGTAAGTTTTTATCTCTACCCAAAAACTCTCTAAAAGAAAGAGACTTTTCTCCGATGAAAATATTTCTCAAAAGATCCGAGATCCAAGATCCGAGATCCAAGATCCGAGATCCGAGCTCCCGAAATGCCTTAATCCAAGCATCATCGTTTCACTCGATCCCTCCTCATTTATCCTTAAACCCGCCCACGTTATACTAATGTTAAGCGTCAGAGAGGTAAACAGAGGACCCCTGTTTTCCCTTCTAATTTAATTTCTTATCATCTCTTTAAAGTATTACAAGAACTCAAAGCCCTATCACATGTAAGTGAATATTCGAGACATCATCTAACAGACGCTTGAGATGAAGCAATGACCACTCGCCCCGAGCGAGGATCTGGGTTCTTAGGTTTCATAAGGTTGTCCAAATATGAGTGAAGACAGTAGAAATATTTGTGGGTATACAAACGAATTTGGTTCTTGATTGTTTTAAATAGTGTAGATTCTTTTATGGATCCTGTAAAAGCTCCCTCGTGTTTTATTAAGTCGTCGACTACTTTTAGATCAATAGGCACCATCTTTATCTCGGAATATTCTATCTATTATACAAGTGGCTCGAGATGGCTTAGTACTGGTGGGATTTGTTTGTACGAATTTTGTACGTTTTTTCCTTTAATAAGGTGAGAAGATCTTCAAGAATGGATCATGCATTCTTTGGATGGAAGAGACGCGTGAAAGTGAGAGGGAGTACTAAATATAAAGGAAGGTCATATTGCAGTTCATTAAAGATCGAAAAAGACAACTGCTTGAGAGGGAGTCTATAAACTTAAGTCTTATTCATCTACTTTTAATTCTTATAGTGAATTTCTTTACACAACCGAATGTGTCAGTCTTTTAGATGGAGGCACGATATGTTGGAATGAGTTATTATTTTTATATGTTTTTTTTTCAGCGTTTTCGGTTGTGTATTTAACTGATCAATAAAACTTGGCAGTAATGCTAAAATCAACAATTTGTTTAACAAGTATTCACAAAAATGCCATCTAACATCACGTAAAGAAATTTCATAATTCTTTTACAGTTATTGAAGATCAACTAAAATTTCAAATTTAACAACTAAATTTATTAAAAATTTCATAATTCTTATTAAAATAAGACATGAAATCGAAGGATTTTGTGACACGTCTATCACGATCAATCGAACAATTTTGTGACACTTTAATCATTCGACTAGAATTTGAAGAACATTAGGTAATTATTTTGTGATAAATGTGTTACGAAATAACAAATTTTATTAAAGGTATTAGAGCTTTTGCACAAATAATTAATTATAAATGGGCCAAACTTTTTTTTTGGTTAGGTTTTTAATACTTGTAAGCTATTATTGTGGTATTAATTGCTCTCAATTTCCACGAAACATTAGTTATGCTGGCTATAACTTATTGAAATAATTGAAAAGTTGAGGGAATTTACCAAGTCGTGTGATGGATTTGGTGGTTGTGAACTGTGAGCAACCTGATGTCACCAAACCAATGAATAAAAAGAATGAGTCAAGCTTGAGATATGACGATCTCATATGCGTTAACACAAGTAGTTTCTAGGAACATGCGATTCTTGAGCCCCAAGTCCTTGATTTTAAACATTATCACTTTGGTCAGCATTTTGAACTTTGACCCACGGCATGGCACTACAAATTCTACACACACTCGCATCCGTTCATTGTTTCTTCCATCGCAACAATCAAATAGTGTCTTACTTTACCAGCACCACATGAGTATTCAGGAAGCCATGGCAGACGACGAGTGGCTTCACTACTATGACCAGCAAAGAGAGCCTGAATTGGTGGCGCCAAAGCCGATCCAGAGAAGATCAAGGACCTCAAAGAAAACCCCGACGACCCTCCTCAGCGCTAACGCCAGCAATTTCCGGGAGCTTGTCCAACGCTTCACGGGCTGCCCAACCTCGTTTGCAGACCGCAGAGGCCCCGTCAACTTGAACTTCGGCCTCAAGAACGTGACTCAGGTCACGGACGGGCCTTTTCAGAGCAGCCCACCAGCAGTTTTGCAGCAGCCCCAACAATGGTATCACTACCAGAACAACACGGCCCCTCACCACCAACGCTACTCATGTACTCCTGTAACTGATGCATTCAATGATGGCATACTGGACATCTCTAGCTCTCTCCTCCTGCAAGATGATCTCTCCATTCATGATTTTGCTACGTCAGATTGCATTTTGAGGACATGAACTCATACTCTTTCATTCTTGTATCTTTAGTGAGTAAATCACCTAATAAAATCAAACGCCCTTTGCCTTTGTTTAGATAATCTTCATGTTAGTTTTGAAAGAAATACTATCCATGATTTAACTTTAGAGATTAACCGAGAGTACTTATATACAATATAATTTTTATAAAAAAAAATATCAATATACTAAAATATTTAATAGATTATTGTCAATTGCCATTAAACCCAAAAAATAAAAAATTTAAGAAAAAAAACATTTGACGATTCCTTGAAGTAAATTGTGTAAAAAAATAAAAATTATTTATCCATTTTTATATTTAGTGTTTTCAATATACCCAACTTTTTTGCAAAATTTTTATAAATAACCAATCAATTTTATTAAACGAATATTGAGTCTAAACTACTATTATTTTACAACTTTATAAATATTTTCAAATTCGGATCAAAATAGCTCAAATAATTATGTAAGCAATTTGATATGATTATTTATACAAAATATTAAATATTTTAAAATTAATAATTTATAAATATATAACTAAAAGAACTGAAAAAAATAACACAACTCCTCGCGGCCAAAACATTGAGATCATCCATCCAAATCCTGACGGGATTACATAGAGATGGCTCGTGGAATTGGGTTGGGCTGAAAATGAGAAGCCCAGCCCAAGACGGACAGAACAAAATCCTTATTTTGGATTTGCATCTTTGCTGCTTAGGGTTTATATACTCTCCAAAATTCTTCTTCTTCTTGGCTTGCGATGGATTTCAGCAAGAAGCGCAAAGCCGACGAGAACGGCACGGCCGTGTCATCTCTGACGGCGGAGGACTCCCAGAAGCTTCTCCAACTCCTGACGCAGGAACAGCTCCTGAACGTCCTCCACCCCGCTCTCCTCCGCCACTCCGACGTCCTCGATTCCGTCCGCGCCATCGCCAACCGCGACACTGCCCACCGGAAACTCTTCGTCCGCGGCCTCGCCGGCGAAACCACCTCCGACTCCCTCCGCTCCATCTTCTCCACCTTCGGCGAGCTCGAAGAGGCCATCGTCATCTTCGACAAGGTCACCTTGAAGTCTAAGGGCTACGGCTTCGTCACCTTTAAGAACGCCGATTCCGCTCTCCTCGCGCTTCGTCACCCAAGCAAGAAGATCGACGGCCGTATCACCGTTACTCAGTTCGCCGCCGCCGGAAACTCTGCCTCCGTCTCCAACTCTTCCGCGGCGCCTCTCGATGCGACTTCCCGGAAAATCTACGTCGGAAACGTGCCGTTTGAGATTTCCTCGGAGCGCCTACTGAGCCATTTTATGATGTACGGCGAGATCGAAGAAGGACCGCTAGGGTTCGACAAGTCCACCGGAAAGTCGAGAGGCTTCGCCTTCTTCATCTACCGGACTGAGGAAGCGACACGCGCGGCCTTAGTCGACCCTCTCAAAACCATCGACGGCCATCAGATCGCCTGTAAGCTCGCCGTGGACAACAAGAAGACGAAATCTGCCTCTCAACCTGCCAATCCCATCGCCGAACCTGCTGTCACCGCCGCCTCCACCGCTGCTCAGACGCCCTTCCAAGCAATGCCGTACAGAGCGCTGCCACAGCCGCAGGGACCTTCCGGACTGTTCTACCCAGGGCAAGTCCCGCCTAACTTTTCCATGATTTCCTCAGTTGGAAATGTTGGTTTTGGACCTAGCTTTGCAGGCGCATTTGTGCCTCCGCCAGTGGCCGGAAGGTTGCCGGCGAGCGGCGGAGGGTCTCAGTTCAGTTTAGGGCCACCAGTGATCCAGGTCACTGCCCCTATGGCCCAACAGCCGCCGATGCCAAGAGCCCCGCCCGGTGGAGGAATGTACCATTATTACTGAGAGGTAAAAACCATGACTTGTATTCTTTACATTCATTGCTTGTTTTTTATGATGACGATGCTGTTAGTCTCTGCTCTATACGTGTTGGAGTGAGTGAGTGACTTAGTCTATTATTACGCGTTAAACTATGGACCTTTGTGTGCGTTTATGTGTTGCTGTTTTTACTTGGTTTAGACTTGAAAAGAATGAAAATGGGTGTTTGATCCAGGTGTTTGAGAAGATTCTTGGCCTTGCTTGTGGTGATTGCAGAGAATGAAATTCTTGGATATGTTGTTATGTGGACTAGCTGAAAAATTTGTTGCTGCTTCACTCACTCTGCCTCTTGAGTTTTTTTTTTTGGCTATTTATAATTAGCTTGTACTTATTCATTAGCAGTATAGCATAGCTTGTAATACTTGCTCGAAGGTTTTCATTATTTTTCTTGAGATGTTATCTTGCTTTTACTTGATATATGTTTCAGAGAGGAATGGTCTTTGTTTACATGTTTCTGCTTTATTCTTTTCTATGCTGATGTTCTTTGTGTAATTATTCTGATGAAACAAGTAAATACATGCTTGAATCTTCTGTTTATATGGGTATTTTGTTTTGAGGTTGATGAAGATAAATAAATGCATAGTTTTATGCTCAATTTGAATGGTGGTTGCAGAAAGTAAGTTTACCCTGGAAAGTTCTGTTAAAGTATGCTGGAAAGTTCTCCATTGCTTTGTGTACTTTTGTAATGTCTTGATCTGTATCTCTTAGTGGACTTGAGAGTGTAGAGTTTGTTTTGTTGACATGAACATTTCTAGTTCTGGGAAGTGAGGGGTGAGGCATTCGAGCAAAACTCGCCCTCAATGTTGTTGCTTCACTAGTTGAATTGTCATTTGTTCCTTCTCTATTTTTTTATTACTGTCCCCTGAATGGTCTTACCAGGTCTTACTTCAGATAATTGCATTTCATCGTCAAGTTCTAGTCATTTTGTTTGCTCATACCAAATTTTTCTAGATGTTGGGATTCTTTTATTATCCAATCGCAATGACGTACGACGACATATTATATTCCACTGTTTACAACTGGGAAATTGGTTTGGGGAATATGATGCTTTTTGGAATCACGTCATATTCAATCATAATAAAACAAGTCTGAGTGGACTGCTTTTCATTTCTTTGCAAGGACTACGTGTAATTGACTCCGTCGGTCATTTTTTAATGTCTATGCGTGGCTTTCTTTTCGTGTTGGAAGAATTAATAGTTTGCAATGTTGTTGAATTACCTTCATATCCTTGTAGTTTTTTGGGTTTTGTAAACTGCCAATTTTCAAGAACAATAAGCGCCTATAAAATATTCTGATTTTCGGTTACTGTTTCACAATTATTTTTGGTAGATTGACCTTTTCACTTATTGTTACCTTATTAAATTAAAAATAGTTGAATAAGTTGATTACGGATGGTCAAGATTTAGTAGTTCTTTGCTGTCGTAGTTGATTAAACAGTCGTTTTAATTAAATGTATCTGTTTGAAACGTGGTGGCGAGCCTATGTCTTTTGAGTCGAGCAGGAAATAATGAATAAGGGCGTTTTGCACGGCTGCAAGACATCTTCACGGCAACGACTTGTATTGTTCCGAAATAACCCCATTCAAAGTGGTCAATGCTTTTAAATTGTTGACGTCTAGGATTCTTGTTTTTTCTCCGTATCAAATGAAAAAGTGCTCTCCAATAAGATAGCAGGTGATTTCTTTTCGTTTTTCTATGTTTTGTAGTGCCTATTATTGTATTACCGAAGGTGACTGTTGTATACTTGTACTTCGATTTTCTTTTTCTTTAAGTGGGCTGTTGTAAACTTGTACGACTTTAAGTCGCCAATTATATGTTCAATGTGCTTAGCTTTGCAAACCTAATGTGAGGCCTAAGCTGTTGTAAGGTTGATGATGAAAAGTTGGACATGTGAGTTTATGGTGGTGGACGTCTGTCATCTTCTCTAATGAGATTCCGAGTTGCACTATATGTAATCTCAAGTACCATTCTTCAATGGACTCGTTCTCTTTATACGTCAAAAGTGTAATGTATTTGCAAATACAATTCTCCAATGGAATTGTATGATGTAAATATTCTACCATGAAAATGTTAAGTTGGCTCGATCAGAAGGAACTTGACCGTGACTTTGAGCAAGACTGTTTGAGCTCGATCCACGGGTAGCACTGAGCTCGGAATGTGTAGGTCTGAGCTCGGGTTTGCATGTCTTAAAGCTGATCAGCGGGCTAGATTCCGGGAGTACCAAACTTAATTCTAATTGAGCCGTTCAAATCAGAGTAAACCATTTCAATGATGAAGTATATTCTGCAATACACATAGCTCATATGACAAATTATAATTTAGAGATGTAAGTGTCTGCCCTCAAAATCAACATACAATTTTCTTATAATTCTTTCTGAATTTGTCTTCTTTGTAATTCAAGCTTTCTAGCTTGGACTTCATGCGGATTGTTCGGTCAAAAGTCATAGCTCTTCGTCTTTTCTTATCTCGTATATTAATTATGGCAATCATTCCATTTATAAAGAATATAAATTCGATATATCAAAGACTAAAAGAGTCTAAAAAAAAGTCCAAAATATTTATTTTTTATTATTGATTTTCCTAAAATTTACCGGAACATGTTTTTTTTTCAAATACAAGTAAATTTCATATGAAAAGACGGAATACCTTTTAAAAAAGTAAATTTAATGCAAATATCTTACACTAAATAACCGGTCAAAAAAAATATTAAAATTTTTAGGAGTGAAGCATTTTTTTAGTCTTTTTTGGTTTAATTTTTAAAAAAACACATAGACAGTAACTAGTTAATATTTATATGAAATAAAATGTAAAACAAATAATTTTTAAGGGTATTTTAATCTCTTATACTAGTATTTTGGAAAAAAAAAATTAATTTTGCGAAGACCATATAAAAATGGTAATATTTTGGACAAATTTTCTTAAATTTTAACTTAGAACTTTTATAGAAAAACTGTTGTGTACTATGCGATACTCATATCGACTCGCGTGATAAGCATATGTCATTTGGTACAAATGTAGTTTCCTATAGACTATAGAGTTGTATTGATCTCGGAAAAAATAAATATGATACTCTAGATAATGAGGTCACTTACAACTTGTTCGATGTCTGTTCGAGATCGTGATAGTATTTAGAACTACAATACGGATGATTATCATAGAGATGACAATGATGACATAATTTGTGTATAAATTTTTTATGACAACATAATGCTCGTGAATCGTGATCCTCATAAAAGATTCAAGCGGATACAAAACTTGCGTTCGGTACGGAAGTCATGGAAGGAAGACTTTTCTCTTTGCTGGTTTATTTCATTATCACAAACCTGCTCCAAAATTAGCTTGGTTCCAAGACGTAGAATCTATATTTATGTGGCTTGCAAACCTTGTCCGAGTTTGCAACTTATGTTGGCCTGGAACACGAAAAAGTGACGTTGAGAGCGAGATTTGATTTGGAACGTCCATTTTTTGTCTGTTTTCAATATCAAATGATCAAAGATGTTTGTCTGTTATTACACATCCGACTCCATTACAAAAACATTTTTCAAAGTTTCTATACTTCACAAGTCATCAAAAATTTGAAAGCAATTTTTTGGAGTTTTTGAAGATTTTCCAAAAATCGTTTTTGATCCTTCTGATCCTGTTCTTGATTCAATGTGGAGACAGGGTATGTTCGTTATACCTTTTATGACTCGTTTAGGAATAACCTTCTCACCGGCACTCTTGTTATCGTACTGGCTTTCTCACACTATCGCTCCAGCCCCGAAGAAGAAGTTCGACAACCAATTCTCCAATCTCTCGCCGACCATAGAGTTTTTGAAGATGTTTCGAGAATCATCTCACTAGGGCTCTCGTGATCGTTCTCACACTATCATTTCGGCCCCGAAGAAAAATTTCAACAACCAATTCCTCAATCTCTAACCGACTAACTTTCACAAAATTGGTTAAACATTTCTCAATACATAAATTTGAAAACATATAATTTCAACTAATATAAGAATATTCTGAGACATTACTCTTCATGCACGAGGCGAACCTTCAAGTCAAAGATCGTGTAGCAATTTGTTGTCATTTAGTTAAAAAAAATAACTTAATTATGAAAATAGTTATAATTAGTTAACTAAACTGAGAAATACATGACAAATTAGTTATAATTGTGTATCTAAACATGACTAATATGTTAAATCTTTAAGAGATTAGTAGAATTGCTGCCGAAATTTAATATCCATAATTGTAGTTTTAGTCTTTAGCAAATATATTGTTGAAAGCCATTTACCAACATTACCTCCTTCTGGTAAATAATAGAGTTTTCATTGTTCTATATGACTGTACGGTCCACTTACAAGAGTCATTACAAAAAATCAGATGTTTTATAATAGATATTCTATCTTTGAACGTATTTTTTTTATTGCAAACATGTTTAAATGTTTTCTTAACGGAAATTTGTAACCATATAATTCTATGTGTGTCCTGACGGCCGAGAACATGTTCATCGGTAGGTTGGTAAGGTGTTCGGTTCGTTTGAAGGTGGATAATTTTTTTGTTCGTCGGCTGTTAAAGAGGTGCTCTGTTTGCCGAGTGTCAGGATAAGAGACTTGTCAAAGATGTTAGCGAGCATATTAGAATCACAATTCATCGCAGGTGACAATACATTTGCTCTTTGAACTTTAGTTTTCCAAAAATCACTTTTTACGGCGTTCGGATTTGAATTAGGTATAATAAAAAGAAAGTGATATAAATGTGATTGAAAATGAAGAATCTACGAGAGTTTGTTATAATTTGCGATGGTATTTGGACGACGTTGAAATATAACTTTTTATTTCATTTGACTCTACATGTCTTTCTTTTGACTACTTATACAAAGACTATAATATAAGTCGATTGCCCCATGATAAATCATAGACTTCGTGATTAAAACTCGAATTCCTTCTCTCTATATTAAATTCACAAAAAAATTCATTCAATTTGAAGGAGATCTAAATCAGGATCAAACGTAACGACAAAAGGCCTCTGTGAGTTGTGATAATGATTACGTTTTCATTTAATTTGATAAAAAAAAGAAGTGAAAAAGAAGGAACGAGAACGAGTGAGAGAGAAGTGAACCGAGGAAAAGGAGGAGGAAAGGGAAGGCGGGAAAAAGACGATGGCGGTGGTAGGACCCACAACAACAGCTATATTCCTCGTTCCTCCTCTTCCCGTCCACCACCACCACAGACTTCCTCTTCCTCTCTCTCTCAAATCTTGCTCTTCTTCTTCGTCGGCAATAATGGCTTCCGCTGACGCAGGACCTTTTCAGCCGTCTCTCATTGTCTTCTCCGGCGGAACCGCATTCAACGGCGTTGTCGAGGACCTGAAGAACCTCACCATCCGCGTTGCTCACGTCCTCCCCGTCTCCGACGACGGAGGAAGCACCGCCGAGATCGTCCGCGTCCTCGGTACGATTCTCTCTCTCTCTCTCTCTCTCTCTCTCTCTCTCTCTCTCTCTCTTCTTCCGAGTCTGAATGTCGACGGCGACAGTTCAGGCGGCCCCGCCGTGGGAGACATTCGGTCGCGGTGTCTCCGCCTCTCCGATCAGAGCACTTCCGAGGCGCTCGCCGTCCGGCGCCTCCTCGGTCACCGCTTGCCTCGCGATCCGCGCCACGCAAAATCCGAATGGTAATGCTGCTCCACTATCTAAATATTCATGAAATCTCGTGAGATAGCATCTGATCTTATTAGCCGAACGATTCAACAGGTACGAGATTGTGGAAGGCGAACATTCTCTGTGGAGCGGGGTATCCAGGCCGTATAGGGAAACCATTCGCTCGTTTCTGGTTTATTTTCAGAATCAGGTTATTCCTCTATTAAAACATTAAGCTTACCTATTATACATATCGTGATTCCGTTTGTTTTTTGGTTTTCTTTTTGTGGGTGAATAATTTCGTGACTACAGATACTCCAGCGCGCTGACGAGTCGTTTTGTTTCAGTAATGGCAGGTGCTATTCTTGATTGAATCTTTGATTGCGTTGTTCATAGCTCTTGATTGAACCGAACTAACATGGCTTGAATTTTCGCAGCATCGGAAACTTCTTTTTTGCAGGGGCGCGCATATTTTTTCAGTCTTTAGATGCCGCGATTTTTTTGTTTTCACGTGTTTCAGATATTCCCTCTGAAAGCTTAGTTCTGCCGGTGATCTTGACCAATGACAGGCTCACATTAGGATGCGAATTATCGGTATAATTACTGCTCTAATTATCTGTAGCCCCCAGGAAGTTAACTGGAGTAGATTAGATAGCATGTCAAACTAAGAGTTTAGGTTAAAATTGACTGCTGCGGATCATGTAGATGCCATCAGAAGAAGCTTCCACTAAAGGAAAACAAGTGCCCTACATAACGTTTTAGATATTTTATAAATACATATTGCAACTCTAGTTATTAATCGATTATTTTGTTTCGGCAGGATGGAACCATCATACGAGGTCAGAATGAAATTTCTCATCCCACTAATGGGTTTATGGAACCTATTAACAAGGTATATTTGCTACAAATTCTTGTTCCTGTACAATGTTGTGAATCTAGTGTGCTCTTTAGCAAAATAATGTTTTTTGGGGCCTCGATACCAGTTGTGGGTGTAGAGTATGATTGAATCCCTAGTTGATATTAGCCAACAGAGACTGAATTTTAGTGTGTCTTCTGTTATCAAATTTACGCTGACAGTTGCCAAGTCAGTTGACTTGAGTCCTCATTCCTTATTTCTACTGCTGGTTCATTGTCTTTAGGTAAGATCTTCAGTTCCGAGGCTTACCTCCACAATTAAACGGGTCTTTTACATGTCAAGCGAGGGAAAAAACTTGTTGCATGAGGTAATCTCGAACACGCCTTTGGTCTTATGTGAAATTATATAGTTCCTTTGGTCTTATGTGAAATTATATAGTTCCTTTGGTCTTATGTGAAATTATATAGTTTCTTGTTGAATATGATCAACGAAATGAAAGAGTATGTTGTGGAGCTATTAATACTCTTTAGCTTCCAAAACAATGAAAACCCTTTATATTGATCAGGGCTGGAACTTAAATGTGTATCTTTACAAAATTCACAAAATTTTCTAACTGTCCCTTAGGTATTTCCCGTACCAAACCCAGCTGTTCTTGAGCAATTGAGGTCTGTGAATTGCATCGTTTACGCAATGGGTTCGCTTTTCACATCCATTTGTCCATCCCTGGTAATCATTCACTTGTTCTGCGTTTTTGTAATAATTTTATTTCTTGATAAGCTTTGGCTTGAATTTCTTGCCTTGGAAATGCCTCTCTCTGAATCTGAAATCACTATATATTAATTTATGACGATTTTAAGCACGTATAACATGGCAGAGTATTTTTATTTATTATTGAAACTTGAATTTATAGAGTACAACAAACTTAGTTTATGCTAACAGTACTAACAACTAGTAGATAATATATAACATACGTACATAAATCAATATTCTTTGGAATTAATATCTCTAATAAACAAGAATTATAAAGCATCTCCGAAACCTCTCGATATCTCACTTCGGTATTTCGCGTATCTCACTGAGTTATCTTCGATACCTCGTATGAGTATCTATGACACCTGTCCGCCGAGGCTTACAAGTTCATGATGAATAATGTTATTTCATGCAACTCTTGTCATGGTGTTCGGCTCATTAAAAAACAAAGAGCTGAAGCTTTTACCGGAATACGCAACTAACTTATATGTATGTGTGTTTGATTGAGAAAATAAATCTAATCTCCCCCTCAAGTTAGAAAATAAGTCTTCAAGCATCTACTTGTAGAGGCCTTTGGTGAGAACATTAGCCAATTGTTATGTTGTTGGAACATATGACATGCAAATTTCACCTCCTTCAAGCTTTTCTTTAATGAAATGATGATTGATTTCCACTTGTTTTGTCCGGTAATGTCGTCCCGGAGTTGAACATAAATTTCTTGTAAAGAGTACCATAAGTCTGTCTACCTCAACCCTCAGTTCTTCTAGGATCCCTTGCAACCAGATGGCTTCGCACACTCCACGTGCTGTTTCTTGCTCCAAGTTATGAGGTTTCATAAGTAAGTGTAGTAAGCAGATATCAATTTAAGTTCTTTCAAGCAACCTACACAATCAGCATCGAAGAATACTTCAACTTGCCAATTGCTGTTTTTGGTGAACAGAATTCCCTTTCCCAAACTTCCTTTGAAGTAGAGTAGAACTCTGTAGACATCTTGGAGATGAGATTTTGATGGATCATGCATGAACTGACTTATATGACCCACAACAAACGCTATATCAGGTCTAGTGTGAGCAAGATAAGTTGAGACTGAATTGCAGACTAGGAGACCTGTTTCTTTCAGATAGTTGAGGCGTATTTCCATTGGGAATAGCTATTCCCTTGGAGACCTTACTACTTCCAGCCGAATAATTATGTAAGATTTTTCAAGGTCTTTAATATCAAATTGTTGAGCTAAAAACTTCTTTAGGTTTGCTAGTTCCACTTCATCATCTCATGTCATGACCATATCATCGACATAGAAAATTAATATGGCTTTTTTACCACTTGTAAGTTTGTAGAAGAGAGAGTATGATCTAAATGAGATTGAGTCTAGTTCTTAAGAGAACTTTCCAAACAATGCCCGGGAGCATGGTTTGGAGGAACCTTCCAAAGCATGCTTTATATGGATGATTAAGGTCATACACAGCTTCACACTTTTCCAGTGGACCTGTTACTTTAAAAAACCTGCGGTAATTTGCATAAATACTTTTCCTTTAAGGTCACTGTTTAAAAAGGCATTCTTGAGACCAAACTGAAGCAATGGCCAATCACGATTTGCCGTTAGAGATAATAAGACTCGCTATGTTTAACTTGGCAGCAAGTGCAAAGGTCTTTTTGGTATCTAAACCATACGTTTGAGTGAAGCCTCTACAGACTAGTTTGACTCTACAGACTAGTTTGACTCTACAGACTAGCTTGACTTTAAATATGTCTCTCTTCCCTTCAGGGTTATATTTTATGATAAACAACAATTTGCAGCCTACAACATGTTTTCAACCTGCTAGACCGACGAGTTCCTAAGTTTGATTACTCTCTAGGGTTCTCATTTATTCTAAAACAACATCTCTCCACTTCTAAATACTTGAAGCTTCCAAAATAGACAAGGTAACTTCAACATCTCTCCCAAAACCTTTTTGGAACATTTCTAGAAAAGATTAGGGCCGAGAGTAACTTCAAGAAAATGTCTATTTTTCCTATCAACAATTCCATTTTGCTGCGATGTATCAACACACGAGGCATGGTGAATGATGCCTTGTATTCCCAGTGTAATCATCCAGTAATTTTATAAACCACTTTATTCGTGAGATGTCGTTGACTCTATAAGGCTTCCAAATATAACTTTTTATTAAAGAAAAAAGTTTTTGAAGACTTTTGAGTCTGATAAACAAATCTTTTGTATCTTTTGAAATTGACAAATATCTCATAAAAATGATCAAAAATTTTGTTCTTAAACAAAGCTGAGAACAAGTATCTCATAGAAACGCCGTACCCCTTGACAAACCGCTGGTAATAGCCTCGAAAGCCGAGAAACCTCGCAACTCGCTCAAGTTCTTGTGTTCAAGTCAATGTTGTCGAGCATTGCTGACACTTTCTCGGGGTCAATGTCAACACAGTCGCGTGACACGACGTGCCCAATTAGGTGCGTCTTGAGTCGCATACACTTGGTGGTCGACGAGCGTGCGTAGTGCATCTTCTAGGTGTTGTATCAACTCCGGACTTAGTATATACGAGGATGTCGTCGAAGAACACTAGAACGAAACGATGAAAATATAGGCGAAAAACGTTGTTCATGAGCAACTGAAAAGTGGCTGGTGCATTGGAGGTGTTTGTGCTGTTAGTACGAACAGATTCATCAATAGAACAGGTGCTAGTATTATGATGCCATGAGGAATTCTCGAGAACCTTATTTTTGTGTTTAGTTTTGATAACACATAATTAGAGATAAGGTGGCGAAATATTTTTCTTCATTATTGAAACTTGAATCTAGACTACAAGGCTGATGACAAAATCCCACAAATGCAGTTTATGCTAACAATGCTTATGATTAATAATATAGACTCTATTCATAATTACTGATATTCAAGAACTAATATATCTAATAAACAGGAACTAAATTAACTTATATATGATATCTTGAAAATGATATACTTGTAATTTGGTGCATGTTTTCCGCCCACTCCTTTACAGGTATTGATTGGTATGGGAGAGAGTATATCTTCAAGGTCCTGTCCGAAGGTACCATTTTACTATATCACTTTTCTTAATAGCAGTTTCTGATGTTTTTCATTTATTCGAAATATTATACCTTTCCTGTCGTTACATTGTTAGATTTGATCTGCTACCTTTCCCAGGTCACCTTTGCACTGTACATGATCAAGTTATGTTTTCTTCTTCTTGATGTCTCTGATATAGGTACTTCTTTTGAACGGTACCGATGACCGAGAAACAAGTGGCTTCACAGCTTCTTGTTTTGTAACTGCTATTACAGACGCGTTGAATCGAACATATGGAGATCGTAATAATTGCCTGACAAACATTGTAAGTGAGATCACATATACAGTGTGCGGTGCCTCTACAAAGTGGATTTTACACTCGTGAGATGTGATGAATCAAACTGTATTGCAAGGTTGGAAAAGAGGAACCATATTTGGAAGTGAAATACGTGGTTAAAAAATTGTTATATCATATATTATCTTTATTACAAAGCAGACATCGTTCATGTGTGTATATTCTAGTGACGTAGCAAAAAGAATAATGCTAATTACATCACATCTTTTTGCAGTCCAGCGACTACATCAATACTCTTTTAGTCCCGAAAGAGGGTGAAATTCCTGTTGACATTCAACAATTGGCTTCCCAAGGAATATTTGATGTGGTATGCTATGTAAAGGGTTTGAGTTCTTTATTTTGCAGAGCATTTTTCTCTAGTTCTCAACATCGTGAGTTGCATATTTGCATTGTTGACTTGAATTGCTCAAAATTAGAGAATAGCGAGTGGAAATTGTTGACGACAAAAAAAGCCTCATTTATATGGCTGGTTTCTAACCTTAGTCCTTGATGGGTGGGGTTTTTTTTAGTTTATATCCCCGATTTTTTTTAATATAGAACATTTTACGTAGTGTTAACATGTCAATTAGCTTTCAAATTAGAATTCTTAATATTCTGTCTTAATTTTTCTTGGGATATATCTCTTAAGGAATATTGATCTTTGAGCTCTTTATTTCTTTGATATGGTTCAAATGTTTATACAGAGAAATAAATGATGTGAAAAAGAGAAGTGCTTTTGCAGATATCAGTCGATTGTATACGAGACCCAAAAGTGGGTGTTGTGTTTGAGCCAAAGGCCTTGATAGAAGCGCTTTCGGATGTGATAGGCAGATTCATGAGTAGGCAAGTCGAACATCTTGAAGATTAGGCACCATATTTTGAAGTTTGTTCATCGTCTATGGTTATCCAATTCGTTATTCCGAGGTAAATGAGTTTGATTTTCGCACCATATTGTCAATTCATGATGAACAAGTTATCGATTGGAAGGTTTTATGTGTATTTAGTCGGCAAAGTTTTTGCTGTAGCTCACATTTACTATCGTTGTGGTGGAAGAAAAAAATGTATAGCTGAAATTTTGAGCTTGGAAGATTTAATGTGCATTGAGTCGGAAATTTTCGTTGGTGCTCACATCCACTAACGCCGTGGAGGAAGAAAATGTAGTCGAAACTGTGGGCCATCTTTGATACACCTGCAGTAATTTATTACAGAACTTTCGACTCGTCGTAAGTATCGTAATATCGAAATCGAGAGTGAGCCACAGGATGAATAGTTTGTTTAATTATTTGTTTTTAAATTATGTCTTTTAATTATGTCATTTAAATTAAATCATTTAAATTTAGTCATTTATTTTATGTTTAGGGTTAAGGTTTGGGCCCGGTCCGTATGTAATTTGACCACCTGTAAATAAGTTTTTCTTATTAATGAAAAATTTATCTTTCAGCCAACATTTTAATTTAGAGACCAGTCTCTCTAGATTAGGAAGACTGAAAAACGAAAATTATCACGGCTACTAATATGAATACTTCTTACAAAAGAAGAATCACAATATCAAAATTCTGGGGTTGTAATAATTTGGTATCAGAGCCGCTCGTGATGTAGCCACAAGCAGAAGATTCAATGGCTGAAATCAAGGCGTTGTTGATTGCGCAGGCAGCGAGGTTTAATGAACTTCACGAAAAATTTTAGACGAGGCAAACCACCGTGGACCAACGACTAGAGGCGTTGACATTGGCAGTGAACCTAGCAAGGGCAGCGACGCTCACTGGAGCAGGGGACAAAACGCATGGGAAGGCGAGTAGGAGTTCAAATCTCGAAGGTGAAGAAGTCGACCCGAACTTGAAAAGGTTCAGCGACCTGGACCCGATCGAAATCCTAGGCGACGACTACGATCCGCTCGCGAGGGCAGGCGAGAACCGCGGGCATGGACTCGGGCGTGGGCGAGGCGAAACCCTAGGCGGAGAAGTCGGGTGAGGCAACAGAGGCTTTGACTGTGGGTTGGGACGCGACACAATTTCTGGCGATGGGAGTGACATTTTTGGCGGGGGATTGGGGCAGAACGTTAGGAGAGTTGGATTCCACGACAGTGGAGACGTTCGGAGCAGCGACCAACTCGGCCGTGACTTTGGAGGTGGAGCCCTAGGCATACGTACCTGCGGCCGTGGCGTATTTGGTGAGGGTGAAAATTCGGCCTACCGCCCTGAACGCTGTGGTGAACCGGAACGCGGCAAGATTGGAGATCACAGCTGCATAAACGAAGGTAGTGTAGCCCGATTTGGTGAATATCAGGATTATCGTCAAGGAGACGAGCCGTGGAACGATCAAGGAGATGTGGGGCAGATTGTGAGCGGCATCGGAGGCTCGGTTCCTTGATTTCGCAAGATGGCCTTCCGTTCTATGACGAAAGGAAGACCCTATCATGTGGCTACGACGATGCGAGGACTTTTTCGAGGATCAGATGACCCTTGACGACGCGAAGGTGCGCCATACCACTTTTAGTTTGACGGGACAAGCACAAATGCGATATCACACCCTTTGAAGGAAGGTGACTAGACTACACAGGGATGAGTTTTCGGAAAGGGTAAACGTTCGATTTGGACCACTTTTGAGTACAACCCTCTCGGAGAACTAACTCAACTATGCAACCGATTCAAACTTTTGTTAGGTCGTACCTCGGGTGTTCCAATCAAGGCCGAGCTGTGGCATTTTTGCGCAGGGCTGTTCTACAATCTTCGTCAGCACGTAGAAGTGCAACGGCCAATTGACTTGTGTCACGCCATGAACTTAGCTCGGCAGTACGAGCTGATTTTCCCGGAAGATTGTCGAACGCGTACTTTCGGCAGGCTTCCACTATAAGCCTGGAAGTTCGGTTCATCATCGAACAACGGTCCGCGAGGGACACCCGGGGGCTCTCGTCAGCCCGGAGTGGGGGGAGACAACCCGAAACCCCTTTGGAAGAAGCTCACGAGACAAGAGATGGCCAGACGATGTGTAAAAGATCTCTGCTTCAACTGCGACGAACCATTTTTTGCAATCATCATTGTAAAACATTGTTCCACATAGAGTTGATCCAAGAAGACACAGACTGCGACGAGGAGGCACTTATCGCCGACGAGATTCCAGAAATTTTATTGAATGTAATTAAGGGCGAGCATACGGCCAACACCTTTCAAGTACGAGCTGAAGTGGCGGAAGCTTCGTATGGGTGTTTCTCAACACCGGAAGTACCCACAACTTTGTTCGTAGTAGCACTGCTCAACAGTTGGGCATTCCGATCGAGCATCGACCAGGACTATGTGTTGCCCTTTCCGACGGCGGTAAGCTAGAAAACGGCGGGGTTTGTTGTGGCATCCATATGTCGGTCCAAGGTCATTCATTCGAGGCTGATTTCTACGCCATGACATTGGAAGGATTCGATGTTGTCCTTGGATTTCGTTGGATGAACGGCTTAGGACGAATTATGTGGGACTTCACCACGCATGAAGTAGAGTTCAACGCCGAAGGAAACTGCGTGGCGTGGGTCATGAAAGTTCGGGATCAGCGAGCAACGGTGGCAGCTCTCCAGGGGTCCGAAAGACAAGACTCGAGGCTGAACACTCTCCTCGAGGAGTTTGTCGATGTCTTCGCCACCCCAACGGGATTACCCCCAAACCGGGCCTGCGATCATCGCATTCGATTATTGACCAGGTCAGAGTCGATGGCCGTTCAACTTTATTGTTATCCGCATCTACAAAAGGACGAGATCGAGAGACAATGTATCGAGATGCTCCGCATCGGCATCATTCTTGAGAGTCACTCCCTTTTTTCGTCATCGGTTCTGCTCGTGAAAAAGGCGGATGGATCTTGGCGTTTTAGTGTGGATTATCGAGATCTGAACCCCAAGACCGTCAATGATAAGTTTTCGATACCAGTGGTGGACGAGCTCCTTGACGAGTTACACGACGCAAGCTTCTTCACCAAACTCAACTTGACTTCGGCGTATCACCAAGTGCGAATGAACCCGCAAGATGTTGAGAAGACTGCCTTTCGCACACATCACGGGCACTATGAGTTCCGCGTGATGCCTTTTAGCTTGTCAAATGCGCCATCAACTTCCTCATGAACGCAGTCTTCCGTGAGCACCTTTGACTGTATGTGTTGGTTTTCTTCGATGACATCTTGATTTACTGTCCCTCATGGGCTTGCCATATGAGTCATGTGTGTAATGTTCTTGATCTTCTTCGAACCCACTGGTTGTTTCTCAAGCGGGCCAAATGCTCATTCGGGCGACATGAGGTTGCATACTTGGGGCATGTAATACAACGCGAGGGCGTCTCCGTCGAGCAAAGCAAGATCACGGCCATCGTCGACTGGCCTCGACCGGGAACGACTCGTGCCTTACAAGGTTTTCTCGGATTATCGGGGTACTATAAAAAATTCATCCGTGATTATGGAATTATGTCGGCACTGCTCACAAGCCTATTGCGTCGGAACAATTTTATCTGGGACGACAAAGCCAAAAATGCATTCACCGCCCTGAAGTCAGCTCTTTCAGCCTCACTGGTGCTCGCACTTCCAGATTTCTCGGTGGAATTCTTCATCGAATGCGACGCCTTCGGCAGCAACATCGGCTCTGTGCTACAACAGCTCAGACATCCTATTGCTTTCTTTAGCCGGAAGCTCGCTGATTGCCATCAAAAGCTTCTGGCCTATGAGCGCGAACTGATTGGTCTCGCCAAGGCAGTCTGCCATTGGAGACCTTATTTATGGGGACGACATTTTTAAATCCGCAGGGATCACTTTAGCCTGAATTTTCTCTTGGACAATTTCCTCACAACTTCGCCACAACAACATTGGATCAGTAAGCTCTCCGGTTTCGACTTCAGAGTTGAGTATCGGGCAGATATCTATCTCACAACTTCAGAGTTGAGTATCGGGCAGGTATCTTGAATCATGCAGATGCACTATCCCGACGAGGAGGATGCCACCGGGGTGTGCACGCTATTCACACTCTCGTAGGTCCGTGCCGGGATATTCGACGAGCTACGATTGGAGATAGAGACATACACCAATTTACGGGAGTTGAGCGATCGCATTACCAATGAAGATGAGAGCAGCGATTGGGGGATGCAAGACGGTCTTATCTTATTCCTCAATAAGCTGCTTATCTTTTGCCCTCATCTCCCTTGGTGCAACGAATAATCTCTGAATTCCATGATGCGGCTCACGAGGGCACCCAGAAACAATGGAGAGAGTCCGCTGCGATTTCTATTGGAATGGGTGGAAAAACGCGGTAGGAGAGTTCATCCAACAGTTTCAAGGGTGCCAACACAACAAATGAGAAACTCTCAAACCGGCCGGCCTGCTTCAGCCCCTACCGGTTCCAAAGGCGATATGGACCGATATTTTCATGGGTTTCGTCGAGGCCTTACCAAAGGTGTTGGGAAAGTCGGTCATTCTCGTGGTAGTGAATCGATTCTCAAAATACATTCATTTCATCCCACTTGGACATCCTTACACAGCGGTGTCGGTAGCGCAAATATTTTTTCGCAGAGGTATTTCGTGTACACGGGTTTTCGGAGTCCATCGTCTCTGATAGAGATTAAGTCTTCCAGAGTCAATATTGGCGTGAGCTCTTTCGACACTCCGGTACAGACCTTGCTTTCTCTTCTGCCTACCACCCCTAGCCCGACGGACAGACCGAAGTGGTCAACCGCACTCTTGAGATGTATCTGCGGTGTTTGACCGGAGATCAACCGTGACGGTGGCTCAAGTTGCTACCATGGGTGGAGTACTGCTACAACACCTACCTCACAACGTTGAAGGCCACACCGTTTCAATTGGTGCACGAGAGAGATCCTCCACGTCTCCTAGATTACACAACCGGTAAGTCGCAGGTAGATGTCGTTGATCCTGCGCTGCTCGAACGCACAGAGTTCCTTCGGGAGGCTCGGGAAAGGTTGCAATAGGCACAACAACGCATGAAAATGATATATGACGGGCATCACCGCCAAGTGGACTTTGAGGAGGGAGATTTTGTTTGTTTAAAGCTCCACCCCTACCGACAACTGACGGTGGCACGAAAGACATTGACCAAACTCTCACCAAAATTTTACGGACCGTTTCGGATTCTCGAGCGTATCGGCGAGGTTGCGTATCGTCTCCTCCTACCAGAAGGGAGCCGCGTTCATAATGTCTTTCATGTGTTTCTACTTAAACCACACCGTGGATAACCTCCTGAGAGAGCTTTCTTCAATTCATGACAGACAGACTCTGCAAACGCCATTCTCTGTCATCCGATCGCGCTGGTTTAAAGGGCGCCGACAGGTACTTGTCCAGTGGGTCGTGGAAACAACCGAATGAGCAACATGGGAGAACTTGGAGACACTAATCGAAGCATATCCAGATTATGATCTTGAGGACAAACTCCTCGCGGAGGAGGGGAGTAATGTTACAGACACTTTCGATGGAAAGTTCTACCGTCGTAAGTGTCGTAACATCGAAATCGAGAGTGGGCAACAGACTGAATAGTTTGTTTAATTATTTATTTTTAAATTATGTCATTTAAAATAAGTCATTTATTTGTTGTTTAGGTTTAAGTTTTGGGCCCGGCCCGTCTGTAATTTGACCCTCCTATAAATTGGTCTTTTGTTTAGGGTTTTTTTAGACTAAAGTTTTTCATCTTACATCAAAGAATGAGAGGAACACGATGGAGAGTCCGGTGACGATGATGAAGAAGAACGATGCGAAGATTTTATGGCGGAAAATGATATGAAGTTTTCATGGCGGAGAAGGATGTGAAACTTTCGTGGCGGAAAATGATAGTGAATATTTCATGGCGCAGAATGATGTGAAGCTATATTGAAAACAACCTTCGTTTTACTTTTTCCTCTTCTTCTTCGCGATTTGATTTTGATTTCAAATTCATGCATGAAATTTTGATTTATTTAATCTATTAAAATAAATCAAAATCGTGTTTTTTTTTAATTAATATGCAATTAACGATAAAAAAAACTTCAATGTATGTTGTAAAACTCATTTCAATTTGAGTTGTAAAATCGTGATCCTTGTTATGGAATATAAATTTCCGACTAGAATGAATGAGACGAACTAAAGTCGAAATAAAAAACAAATTCCAGGATTTCTGTATAAACAATTTTGGAAAAATGAGGATTGAATTTGTATTTCTAATGGAAGATTACCAGAAATAAGATGAGATGAACTCAAAATAAATATAATTAATTACTTGATATTTAATGTGTTAATTGTCCAACCACTAATTTAGGAACTAGTGCCAAATAATGTTCAGCCGGACAAATTTGAAATTTCAATGAAAAATTAAACTTTTCAAACGAATTTATAATTCAAAAATTAAAAATAGGTGGAAACTTACAAAATAATATCCAACACTTATAAAATCGTGACCATTGTAAATGGAACTAATGGGTTAATAGTGAACTGATTATTATAGGAACTAATAACCATGATCAATAAAAATAGACATAACCTAAATTAATTACTTGATATTTAATGAGTTAATAGTCAACTCATTATTATAATAACTAATAACCGGTAAATTTTAATTTCTGGGAAATAATTACAATTTTCAAACGAAATTAAATTTAAAAAATTTGGGCCGAAAATGATAAAGGTTTAAACATAAAATTACATGGAAAATTTATAAGCCATGAAAACCATAAGGTTATTTATGAAAGTTTTACAAAACGTTTGATTTTTCCAAATTGAGTTTGTAAACTAGGGCCAATTTATCGATTTTTTTTATTTGATAATATATTTACGAAGACTGAAATGGAGCATCAGCAGGACATGGTCTAGAAAAAACTCTTACCTTAAATACACAGCATAACGATCTACAATTTTTCGAAGAAAAAAAAACACTACCATCTATACACTGTTGCATGGCTGTAACTAAACTTGGCCTAGCGAGAAGGGACGATACTGAGAGGTCTGTCTCGGTAGGCTTATAGCGGGATCCGGGACTTTTGATTTCAAATCCGGATCGGGACTGGCAGTCCTCTTATGCATGATACCTGGAGTTGAACTCTCGGTCTGGTCCTGTTAGCTTTAAAAAAAATGAGATCCGACGACCATAGAAACTTGTCTGTTGGGACATATATCTGTTGGAAATTATTTGCCCCCAGCGGCTCTTTGTTTATTTTTCCTTTCATTTTTTAACTTGTCGATTTTTTTCATATGAATACTCCCTCTCATATTCTCCACTTCTCCACACCATCTCCTATTCTCTCAATCTCTCTCAACTCTCAACTCTCTCGATCACTCAATCACTCTTATATTTTTCATGGCTTTTCCGCCTCAAAACCGAATGGGTCGGGGTCGAAGGAGAAGAGACTCTCAAGAACCACATGCACCGATTTGAGCACAATTGGTTGCACACGTCTACTCCCGAGACCCCGAATTACACTTTCGATCCTACTTATGTTCCTCAAAATTTCACAAATACTATCTACACCAAATTTCTAAACACTCAAGCCGAGTACTACCTGCAAATTTCGCCGCAAATTCTGCCACCGGACGCTGATATCGCTTTTGAAGTCTTTCAACAATATGAACAACATATTCACGACTCACAAAATCCAAATGTCGAAGAAGATGTCGTTGAAGATGACGACGAAACCTAAAATTCAAACGACGAATAAGATGTCGAAGAAGAAGAGATACATGCAATTCCACAACAAAGTCGAGTTGGAGTTCACTTTTGGTTACGGTTCCTCGACCTCGACAACGTCAACAACGAGAAGAGACGAAGCAAGATTAGGGTTGTCGATCAAGATAAGACGTTCTTTTTTATCGATCAAGAACATTTTCAAAATTGTGAAAGCGTTTTATGCTCTTTTCAGGGTCTATGAAGCCATGCTCCTGTCTCAGATTGGACGCAGGTTAATCAGTCATATATAATCCTGGCTTATTGGAACGGACCGAACCTGGTTCGTCCGGTCCCCGTTACCAATTGTTATCGGACCGATTGGTTCGGTCCGGTCTGGTAACTATTAAAATATTTTTTTTAATCTGCTGTTGGATGTAAAATCCAACGGCTAAAAAAAAGAGCCGTTTTATTACCACCCCCGCTCCCATAACGGCTCTTTTCATTTTTTTTAACCCCAAAAATCCGATTCTATATAAACCCCCCTTTCATTTTCTTCACACAAATCTCTCTCAATTCTCTCAACTTCTCCCTATTATTACTACTTCTCTCAATTTTCTCAAATTCGGTTTTAATTTCAAGCTCGGTTTAAGTTACAAGCTCGGTTTTAATTTCAACTTCGGTTTTATTTTCAAGGTTAGTTTTAATTTCAACTTCGGTTTTATTCTACTTCTTCATTCCGATTTTTAAATTCAAACTTGTTTTTTTTTTTCAAAATACAAAGTCGTGTTTATTTTCAAAATCAATCTCTCCATATGGCTTCCTCATCCAAAAACCGAGGCCGAGATCGGAGGGGAAGAAGTACACAAGATCCACAAGTTCACCAATTTGAATGAAATTGGTTGAAATATTCTCTAGAAAATGAAGATATAGTTTATTCTTTCGATCCTAATTACGTCCCCGGACATGTAAGAGATTTCTTTGGCACTCAAATTCCAGACACACAACCACCCATTCAACCCGAAATGAATCCCGAGGAGGCTTATCAAGATCAACTTCCACAACCCGACGCCTATCAAGTGTATCAAGAATTCTCTCAACGCATGGAACAAGAAGAAGAAGAAGAAGAAGAAGAAGAAGAAGAAGAAGAAGAAGAAGAAGGCGACGAAACCGTAGAGCCGGACAAGGAAGTGGAAGAACCGGAGCCCGTTCAGAATATCATTCCTCGACCACGACAACGTGAACAAAGAGAAGCGACGCAACAATGACAACAAAAATGAGCCCATCAACACCAACAACAACAAAACGAACGTCAACAACAACCACAACAACACGAGGCTCCCCAGGCAGAACCACGACTATCCAAAAGGAAGCACCGTTCGTCGATGTGGAACTTTTTCATGGAGGTAAAGTACAATGGCGAACGACACGAGCAATGCAATTGCGGGAAGCTTGTGAGCGCTCACACCAAAAGAGTTGCCCGGGTAGTCAAACCGCAGGCTCGTTCAACGTTGTAAGTCACCTCGACCCCGAAGCATTTCGAACTAGTTTAGTAGAATATTTTGTTTCAATCGATCAATCATTTATTCAAATTGAATCAAAGGGCTTTGTTAGGTTTTTGAGTGATTTAATTCCGGGTGTTCAAATAATGTCTAGGAAGGCGTTAAGGTCCGATATTTTGAAATGGTTTCTAAAAGAAAAATAAATATTAAAAACTGTAATTGCTTCGAAAAAATTTAGCGTAGTTTTAACTTCCAATATTTGGTCCGGTCAAGTTAAAACTGATTACATGCCCGTAGCAGTACATAACATAGACGAAGATTGGAATATAAACAAACGTATAATTGCATTTTCTAGGATAGAAGGAAATCACACTAGCCAAAACATTTTAGAAATAATGATGAGTCTTATAGAAGAATGGAATTTAAAGAATAGAATAATTTCTATAACTTTAGATAACGCAACTAGTAACAGCGTCATGATTAGGAACCTAAAAACACGTTTAGAAGATGAATAACTTTTACATCAACGTTGTGCTACACACATAATCAACCTAATAGTACAAGCATGCGCAGCTAACTACGAACCCGTAATCCATAAATACGATGTTTTATTTGTTGGATAAACAGTTCAACCGCTAGAGTTGATGAAATTAAAAAAAGATTTAGACATAATTTATTAGAAGAACGAACATTTCATTTAGATAACAAGATTAGGTGGAACTTAACCTATTTAATGTTAAACAACTTTTTATCACCACGTTATATAGATGTATCTGTAGCCTACATAAACACCGAACACGGGGAAGGATCTTTAACGCCTTTTGATATTGGCATGGCCGAATCATTTGTGTCTTTTTTTGATATGTTTTATAAAGAATCTTGTTACCTTTCTTCTTGTTATTCTCCGACTTCTCAATTTGGCATTCATACTATAACTGCTTTAGCTACACATTTTGAAAAAATATCGGGAAGATCCCATTTTTAGCACTTGTATTCAAGATATGGATCAAAATTTCTTAAATATTGGGACGCTGGAAATGTTCCATTACTCTTTGGTTTTGGAGCTATTCTAGATGTTCGAACTAAAATTGGTGGACTTAAAAAGTTTTTAAAATTTCTTAGATTACGTTTCTCCGGTACGCAAGATTACGTCTTACTTGATCTTCCAAGGATCGTAGACTCTTTTTATTCTCTTTTCAGGGTGTACGAGGCGAAACTTCTTCCGCATTACCGGACTCCCCTAAGTCAACAGTCGCAATATGCGTGGAGGCACCAATATGCAAACGTCTTCACCAACGCTCCCGCGTATAGCCCTTCTCCTCAACAAGAAATTGGAGGAAGCACGCCAAGAGGAAGCCAATATCACCCTCGTACTCATCCCGAGATCCTAGAGTACGATTGCAACGATTGGGTGAGGAATGACGAAGAGCACATTGACCTACTACACTGGTGAGGTTTCCCATCTTTTCTACAATGGCTCAAGATATCTTAACCATCCCGATATCAACGGTGTCATCGGAGGCGGCGTTTAGTAGTGCGAGGCGCATCATCGACAAGCGAAGATGTAGTCTGAAACCAGAGATGATTGAAGCACTCACTTGTGGAAAGGATTGACTTCTACACAAGAATCGAGCCCAAGAAACATTCCACCGCTTTGACATTCTAGACGATTTTGATTTTGATTTTGATTTTTCTACTTTGCACATTAACAATTAGTTTGATTTACTTGTAATGCACCAAAGTGATTTCCCGAACCTTATTCGGGATACATTTTCCAATTTTAATCGATGAAAGAGCTACTCTTTTTCGTCATCATCTCACCTTTTCAGCGGTCGGTGAGGTTTTTGAGGAGGCCCGTTTTAAAAAATCAAGTTGTCTACATTTTATAATCGAGTGTTTACAACTAACATGTTTATCAAAAAAATCTTAAATTTAATCACTCAAAACAGCCCTTTAAAACCTTAAATTTTTTTAAAGCTAACGGACCGGACCGGGAAGTCCGTTCCGATAGCCTAACGGACCGGACCAGGTCCGTTACATATTAACAGACTATAACGGACTACCGGACCGGACCGGTCCGTCCGGTCCGATAGTCTAGGTTTAGTCACAGATGCAATATCCAACACGAGTCCGAGTCAAGTCAGGCGAGCCCAGTCGACACACACTCTCATCCTGAGATAATAAAGTACAACATGAACGAGTGAGTTAAACCGAATGACAAAGGCTTAGACCTATTGATGTGGCGGAGGCATAATGTAAGGAGGTTTCTTACGTCCGGAGATGGTAGATGCACTAACATGTAGAAAAGATTGACTTCAACATCAAAATCGAGCACAAAAAATATTCATAATTTTCGATATTCTCGACGATTTTGACGTTAACTTTTCTTATATAAACATCAATGCTTTTCAAATTATTAACGATGCAATGAGTGCTCTTTTTCCTCACCGTCGCACATTTTTAAGAATCGGTGAGATTTTTTAAGAAGCCCATTTTTAAGTTAACTGTCGTTTTCATTAATTTTTATAAGTGATTTACTTTAAACTTCTCTTGATTTATTCATTTTCGATTATTTATTTATATTCTTTTAGATAAAATTTTTAAACTAACATCTTAATGTTTATTATTTCATACCCTCTTATTTTCTTTTATTAAATTTTTTGTTTTTTTACCCTTACCCTCTTATTTTCTTTTATTAAATATTTTGTTTTTTACCCTTACCGAGAGTTAAACTCCCGCTCATCCTGTCCGGTACCATTTCACTTTCCAACCAGGGTGGGAGTCCCCCTTTTGTCCTGCTTTTGTCCTTACCGAGAGTTGCCCGTGGAGCGGTAGCGGAAGGCACCGGGACTCGAGGTAAGCCACGTTTAACTGTAACGGTTACTTACTCGGCCATTTTATTTTTAAATTTGTTTGGCACTACCACTACGGACTAACTGAGAGGACTAAGCCTAAACACTGTGGACTTTAAGTTTTTCCTCGGAAAAAATAGGACGTAAAATTAGGGGAGTAAATTAGGGTTAAAAAAGAAAAGTTGGGTTACAGGTTGCTCCGTTAGATCAGAGCGCCGTGACAACAGCACCCGGCGAGTGTCAGACGTCGTGTAATTACACGAAAGAAAGAGAGGTTATCTCTGGCAAAACACAAGGTACCGATTCCGTGGTTAGCTCATTCTAATCCAAGCTCTGGTCTGAGTTTGTGAATTAAAATCAACATGAGTTGGGTGTCACGCGCCGCCCGCACCAGGCTCGTCTTCAGGCGAGCCTCCTCTTGTCGGCCTCCAATCTCAAACCCATACAATCCAACGTCACGCGTTTCAAACCCCATGCATTGCGTCTACAGTGCCAATTTCAACCTCGTCCGCCATTTCTCAACCTCCCCTTCTTGGGTCGACTCGTATCTCCCGCTCCAGCTTCGGCCCTACGCCAGGCTGGCCCGCCTCGACAAGCCCATCGGCACCTGGCTCCTCGCCTGGCCTTGCTTCTGGTACCCCCACTCTCTCTCTCATCGATGATTATGACTTGAATAGCTCGTGATTGCGTGACAGGTCGATTACATTGGCGGCGAGCCCAGGTGAGCTTCCGGATGTGAAAATGCTGTGCCTGTTCGGATGTGGCTCTCTGCTCCTCCGGGGCGCTGGCTGTACCGTTAACGACCTTCTGGACCGAGACATCGATACGTTGGTACTCACTTTCTTCACCTTTTAATTCACTGAATTGTATTATATTTGAACTGCCTTCGATACACTGGTACTCACTTTCTTCACCTTTTAATTCACTGAATTGTTCTGTTACTTGATCTCAAAGGTGGAGCGGACTAAGTCGAGGCCGGTTGCGAGCGGAGATCTCACGCCTCTTCAGGGCGTTTCTTTCCTTGCATTTCAATTGCTTTTGGGACTCTCTATTCTCCTTCAATTAAACAATTACAGGTTTCTTCCCGTTTTCGAAAAGAAAAGAATGGGAAACCGTTTTCTTGTCTCTTCTGAATGATTGGGTTTCACAGCTATAAATGTTTTATTCGTTCTCCACCAGCCGTGTCTTGGGGGCTTCCTCATTGCTGCTAGTCTTCTCATATCCTCTTATGAAGAGGTTCACGTTTTGGGTAATACATTTTTCGCATCCTTCTTTGTATATTTTTCTTTTTAGCAACTGCGACAATCGGTCTCATTTTGGTTGTGTTGTTCAGCCTCAAGCCTATCTTGGGCTGACCTTCAATTGGGGAGCGCTCTTGGGTTGGGCTGCTATTAAAGGGAATATCGACCCGTCTGTAGTGCTTCCATTGTACTCCTCTGGAGTGTGTTGGACTCTAGTTTATGACACAATATATGCCCATCAGGTGCATTTTCCTCACCCCCCCCATAAACAAATTCTTGGTAACACTGGTTTTTTTTAAATATTATTTTTAACCATCTCACTCAGGATAAACAAGACGACCTGAAAGTCGGTGTTAAATCGACAGCTCTGAGGTTTGGTGATTCGACAAAGACGTGGATTTCGGGATTCGGAGTCGCGTGCATTAGTAGTCTTGCCCTTAGTGGATTCAATGCAGAAATTGGTATTTTTATTCTCTCCTCATAATCCATATTTAGTTTGGGTCGACTTCATGAATTGTCATGATTTTTGAGCAGGTTGGCCATATTATGCATCTTTAGTAGCTGCCTCTGGGCAATTGAGTTGGCAGATTTGGAGCGTTGACCTTTCTTCCAGAGCTGATTGCAACAAAAAGTAGGTCAACTCTAAACATCTGAAACTACTTGTGCACGTCAAAGTACGTTAATTTTTATTTTTTAGAAAGCTATATGTGACTACTACTGCATAAAAAGCATTGTCATATTATTTGATACATTCCAATGAATATTTCGGCGGAGGGGTTTGAAGGAATTAGTTCATTGATTTGTTTAGTCAAAATGCATTGAACTCTCTAACTTATTTTCCCATCATATTTACAGATTTGTTTCCAACAAGTGGTTTGGCGCTATAATTTTCGTAGGAATTCTTTGCGGACGCGTGTCAACATAAAATTTCTTGCTCAACAAGGGTTAGTATACGTGTTTTGACATCAGTTTCAGAGCTAAGAACACGTTCATGGTACAGATAGATCATCAAAATATAAACCAAGTATATTTGATAATGCTTCAGATAAGCATTTTCTATTCCAAGGGATTGGGGTGGATCTTACTTTATTCTTTATTCGAAGGGATTCAGATATAACAGGGATGCTATATCTCAATGTTTTTCTCTGTAATTAAGAGGTTTTGACATTATATATACAAATATTATAATTATTTTATTTCCTTATTTACCAATGTGCTACAGCGGAGCATTGTTTCTTTTGTATTGTTATTTACAAATACTAGAGATGGGGGTGGATAGTAGTTTTGGGTCTGAGGTCGGGAAATGAAGCTGCTTATCACCTATGTCAATGGGCGAGGAATGTTCTCGTTTTTGGTGGGCTCATCATGAATTAGGTCGGGGTGGCTGGTGCTTTCTGTGGACCGAGGTTCCGCGAGAACTATTCTTTTTTTTTTTTCCAACTAATATAAAATGCGAAGAACCTCGGCCCAAGAAAGAAAGAAAAGACTCATGCTTCGCAAATATTCCAATTGTAGAGCCTGCAATTTTACTTTTTCGTATTGGATAAGGGAAGTCTCCAGTTTGGGACACTTTGCTAGGTTTTAATAGAAGTCTGTTTTGAGTTAAATAAATTTGAATAGACGACCCATGCCTTCTTGCCCACTGTCAGAAGAGTACTCCAGTTCTCGTGTCTTCCAGTTCCCTGGTTTCAGTCGCCGGAATCCGATGAGAAGGTGAAGAGAATTTGACGAGAATATGACCATTCTCAGAGGTATGTTTTCTGCTATTTAAGTTCCTAGGGTCGAGAAGATGTTGGGAAGTCTAAAATATTAGATACTATGTTCATCAACAACGTAATTCCTTGGTAAAAGAAAAGTTTTGTAAACTAACAGGTTAGGTATCAATAAAAGTATCTTGGTTCTTTTGCCAAAATTCATGCAGCTTATCAATGTAATCATAATACCCTCAAGGGTGCAAACTCTGTAAAATTGTTGACTATTTTAATCCCTTGTCGTTTTGACTAATAGTATTTAGTATAAAAATGTTGAAATGAACTGGGAATATTTGTCCAGAACATGTATAGTGTGCGGTATACTCATGCTATACCCGTGAAATAAGAACATCGGTATCGGTATACTGCTAATATTAAAAAGTTGTTTTCTTTCAGATTCTTAAATATTTTTGAAAGTTTGACGAATTTTTAATTTTTCCGTTGCTCGACCTGCAACTGATTTAGAGTTTATTGTTGGGTATTTTAAATAGTTTGAATTATTTAAAAATATAATTTTTATACAACTTTATCGATAAATTTGAAAGTATACGGTATATAATTGATAAATTATCGGTATCAATCAATAGTCTAATATATGTCGATATTCGGTATACTTATAAATGAAAACTGAGACTTTGTTTTTGACATGTGAAATTCCAACCTTATATTACAACATAATTTAAGACCACCATCGTACTATTAGATTCAAAATAGACGTTTTTGAGCATCTAATATGTAGTTATTATACGCAGCAATAAAATATTTCACTCGTATACGAAAAAAAATATCAAGTATATTTCACTCGTTTTTCATGATTTGTACAAATTAAGTGCCTAAAGGCAAAGTCACGTCAAAATTCCTCAAAAAAGGGCATATCGGTAAGAGTCCGTTTCAAAATCGCAAAACCTTCGATTAGGTTTCTAGCTCCGAGTAGAGGCGTTCAAGTCCACAGTTTTTTGATTGCCTCTGGTAATGTATTCAGTGAAGAAGGGCAAGCAGTTCAGTTGTGTGTCAGATTTTAGAACCATGATTGTGCTCTGTTATGATGCCACATGGGTTAGTCTTTTTTTATGAAACTTTTCTTCCACGATGCCACATGGGTTCTTTTTATTCTCAATTATCTCCTGTAATGATGTTAACGAAGACACAATGTTGTGTAATTTCTGATGAACAATGTATTTGGAAAGAGGCAACAAATAGCGCGAATATGTTTAATTTCTGATGAACAAGTTCGTGGCGGGAATGTGTCGTCGGTGAACACCAAGTCTCTGGCCACAAGTTCATGTCTTTTCAAGTCCACGACCATGAATTCCCATGTTCATGTCCTCATGTTCACGTCATCAATTTTTCGTCCTCAAGTTTGTGACCACATGTTCATGGCCTCAAGTGCTCGATCAAGTCGTCTTGCCATCAACCCTCATCTTCCCCAGGTCGATAACCTCGAAGGTCCATCGAGCTTCTCAAGTCCCACCACTTCAACTTGGAGAAACTTTGCTTTCTTTCACGTCACTTTCTCTCTCTAAAACATTATTTTTCAGTCTACATCACCTATATAAATACCTCTTCAACTTGAAGAAATTTTGCCTTTTCTCTCCCCCGACTTTCTCTCACTGAAACTATCTCCTTCATTTTACTTCTATAGGCGCGATGAGAGGCTACAAGTTCTTGTTTGGTCCACCTACTGACCATGTGATCAAATTCCCATTCAAGGTAGAGGCCTAGTCACTTGGTTATCTTCAAGAGCACGCAACCGAATGGAACAGATTGAGACAAGTCTAATTGACGCCATCTAGAGGATTGATGACATAATTCCATCATCAATGGACATTAATACTTCGGAGTACGTCTCGTTGGGATTAGGAAGATAAGAGCCGAAGCAAAGTGTTCAGCGATGACCCCAACCTCAAATTTATATATTTTCTCATATTTTTACCTACCCCCTTGAATTCTTTCCTAAAGCGCCTATCCAAGACCGAAATGGACCTACATTCAATCCCAAGTAACACTCTTATGAAACTATGGGAAAAAGACTTAAGTCATCAAACTACATTGTGGTTAGTTCAGTTTAAATGTTGTGACATCTTAACTGGTATAAGTGAGGTGTCATTCAGTTATAAAAGGAGACTTCTTACAGCTTTCTATCGAATAAGTAAAATGTCATTTTAATGTTCATAAAACCATGGAATTTCATGTCTTAATAAACTCTTGAATCCCTTGATAAAAGATTCTTAAATGAAAAGACTAATAGTAAACTTGTTTCATTTTTGTTCTCGGAAATGTCTTTATTTCAATTATCAACCATCATTAACTCGAACAAACACGAAAGTACAACTACGTTGTTTGGAAACGCAATTGGGCAATGATCTCGTACGACAAATGATGATTCAACTCAAGAGACCGATGATGCTCGGACCAACTGTCTCTGATATGACATGATTGCCTACACATAAATCCGTAAACACTTTTTTGGTTTTTGTTATAGAATGTTGATCAGAAATTCTAAAGTTTCTCAATGTTCAACCATGCTACAAGAGATTGGTACCATTTTTAGTTAGTTTTGAATATCGTACATATGCTTTTGTTTCAGATTTTGCAAAATGAGTTTCAAGATTTATATATTCTTTTTATATTTTGGCAGTACTCGTTGTATGCTTTCTAATGGTAAATTAATTTCCAACAGCTAACACATACAACGTGGTCTTTTGATTAGTTTCCAATGAGAAATTGCTTGAACATTTCTTACAGTCCAAGCTTTCTCACAAATTTACGTGTGTTTTCCTGGCAGAGGTTGGTGTGTTTGAACACTTCAAAATGTAAATGGAAAGCAAAGTATTTGATTGTCCTAGTTTTCGTGCGTTAGTTGTGGTTGGTCATCGTGGTCTACGGAGATTTGATTTTCTTAGCATATTTCCTCTCTCACTCATCCACGCGCACCCACACACTAACCATAACATGATTTTATATTGAAATTCGTTGTCAACTCTTGCCTGATATATGCTAAAATTCTAGGAGTTTCCACTTTCTTATCGTCTTGCCCAGTTCAAACTTGTGCTTGAAGACGGCAAATTGTGCTTTAAATATTAAGACGAATGATTTGATTTGTCTCTCAAAAGGCTTTGACGGCTGCACCAAAGGGATATTTAGAATGTTCGAGTCATTGGTTGGGATATCCGTGTGTCGCATAAAAATATGGGCTAATTTAGGCGGAAATGATGTATTTGAAATTCTCTAAATGTGTCAAATAATTTAGAGTACTCATGAATATGGATCATAGTTAAGCAAATTAATTTTTTGATTTTTTTTAAGATACTCGGCAAAATGAAAACAAAATTGTGGCCGCTTCTTTATAATATTAACAAATAAGATTTTGAATACTTAAAGTTGCATCTAACCTTTATCCCATAATAAGATGTCAAATTCAATTTCAAAGACGTGCTCACATTTGAACATTTAATCTTTCTATATTAATGGTTTAATATAGAGAAATCGAGCAACCTAACCAATTGAAATATAAAAATTGCTTTATAGCCAATTATTTAACAATTTACGTTAATAATCATTAATAAAAATAAACATCTATTTTTGTCAAAAAGAAATTTGATGTTTAAAATACTCTGAAGTATATTAATCTCGGATTACCGGTATTCAGTAGTGTTTAAAACGTCTTATTTTGAAATTTGAAATGAAATCATCCCGGATTACCGGTATTCAGTAGTTTTAATTAAAAGTATTATAACATTAAGAATAAGCAATAAAATTCATTTACTCAATAGTATGTTTTAAAATTTAAAGGAAACCCATTCTCTCTCATTAGAGTTCTCTGCCAAAATAAGCCAAACCCAAACGAGAATCAAAGTATTGGGATGTGAAATGAGACATGTATTGAAATAAGAGGCTGTATAAACATACATAGACAGAGAATTAAAGGCAGAAAATAGACCAATCCGGTAAAGAATAAAAATCAAATTTTGTAGTACAAAATTAACTTTAGTTAACATGTTATTATGAAAAAGATGAGAGGAAAACCGCAACAACAATGTTAACAAAGGCCAAAATGAGATTTAAATTTTTATGAAACATAAGTTATTGATCCTGCTTGAATTTGAACTTTTAAACGTTGAGAAATATTGAATAATATGTTTAAAAATTATATATTCTTTAAATTAATGCATATAATTAGGCTAACAATAATTCTATATAATAACCGATTATGTGTAAAACTGAAAAAATTACAGATGAAAATTAGCCGAATAAACCAAAATTAATCTTGTTTCAAGGTTGAAGATCAAGACATTTTTTTTCAATTTTGAAATTTGTAATTTTCAAAACCAACTAATAAAGATACCAAGTTTTTGCACCTAATAATGTAATTGATCCAGGTTAAAATTTTAATTTTAAGACGATAAATTTCATTAAATGGGCTTGACCAAAAATTAGACTTTGACCAAAAAATAGATAAAATTTTCCTTAAAAAAATATTTAGGTTTTCATAAATTTAAAAAGAACTACTTGAAGTTTTGGTCATTTACCGGCCGTTTTAAATAGTTTTCTTGTTAAAACTTATTAAATGTTTTTCCTATAGTGATTATTAGCACCATATATAAGTCGGGTTAGATTGAAGCAATTTGTGATTTTAGACTTTACAAAATGATGAACACGTTAAATTTTATGTACGATATAATACAATAGAATAAGATACTATACGATATGATATGGTACAAAAAAATAATTTGCTTAGTAAGAGAATATCGTACGCTATTGTAACGTATTGGCGATGTACCGCTTGTTAAGAAAGCTACATCTAAAGTGTTTTTTTCATATCGTATCTTATCTTATCTACGATGAAATACGAAGTGTTTTTTTTCATATGCTAACTTATGTTCTTGCTATGCCGTGGTACCAATTTGCTCATTTCAAATGTTATCTTCACTTAGACAAAATTATTCACTAATGTCATGAAATTTATGCGCGTGTCTTATATAAATGCTCTTGGAAGTATATGAGTCGCTTAAATAATATAATATCACGAATATACGAGTTATCATTCTCACTCACTTCACACACTTAATATTAAGCGCAAAATAAATACCTAACAACTTGAACTTTGGAAAAATGGATGGAAAGAGTGGTGGCTAAAATTAACACGATTACTAAACGAACTAAATATTTCAAGCGAAGGTGAGGATCGTGGGTTTGTCGTCGCTATTCTATCCTTATGTCAGAAATTGCCAGAATATTGAGAGTTAAAAAGTCCTATGTATGTGTTAATCATGTCCGTGTGATTTTTCTAACTGACCCTCGTAGTGGTATTATCGACCAAAGTTTAAGAACTCTATTTTACTTCTCAGTTTCAAGATTACAAACCTAGCTTCCTTAACTAAGAAGAAGACACTCATGATTCCTTATAGTGCTCGTGACTATGTCAAAACAACACAGAACAACTATAATCTTCAATCTTATGAGCACAACTAATCAAACCTCGCTAAAGTTCTCAATTAATTTTACAATCATGCAAGCATTAGATACCCAAATAGAAGAAACGAAAACGACAAACTAAGTAAAACTTCAAGAAACTAACATGAATTCATAACATTGTTTGAGAATAAAATCCACCATCGCTCTCTATAAAATTAGTTTACGGTGATGGTGGAATAGTTAAAAGTAAATGACACAAAATCAATAAGGAAAAATAAACGCGATAATTTAATAAACTATGGGAGTTTAAAAATTGAAGAGAAGATAAAAGCTGTATGGACTATGAATGAACTATTGCCGATGAGTGAGTATCTTCTCTAATCTCCTTTTTCTCTCTTTTTTTCTTCTCTTTGAATGGTCTTTATCCAAAAAGATCATAAATGAATTATTTTATGGCTCCTTCTTAAGTTTAACAGTCGTCCATGCTAAAATCACACATATATAACCTATAAAACTTAATCGAACAACCCAAATCCTTTCAATTGAGCAACATCCAAGAATCAGAATCAACGCCGTTGCGTCGCGGCCTAGTCTATTGGGTCTTTGAAAATCCATCGTGTCGTGACCTTGTGTCATTGCATAGTGATGGTCACTCATTGACGATCCGCTGATCATTTATAAAGTGGTCACGTCACCTTGCATGCTCACAGCTCAACTAGTTGCAAATCAGCATAATCCAGGAATCCGATACGGCGCCGTCGCATCACGACCAGTTTCATCGCGTAGTGACCGTTTTTTGAAAATCCATCGCGTCACAGCCTTGTGTGACGATTCACTGATCCTTTTTAAAGTGGTCGGGTTGCCTCGCATGCTCACGGAGATGTGATGGTCGCTTGGATGAGCTTATGACGGTTGTTCCTCCGTATTTTCTCCGTTATTGCTTACTCTTATTCATCTGTGCTTTCAAATCCATTCGAAGTTATAAATTTTGCAATTTACACGCACAACTGCACAAGCCATCAAAATACTTAAGTTCTAGCACTAATATGCCGTCTAAGATCGTCTAGTAATCACTGTGTTAAACAGACTTATCAATATGAATATTCATGGTCCTTGACTAATTAGAGTGGTCAATATTCAAAGGGTTCAGTGGTTTGGTTACTCTCGCTTAGCATATGACATATTCTAGGCAAGTTAGTGGCCTGTGAATACTATTCTTTTTGAAGGCTGAATACTATGATTTTAAATGTTATTAGTTACTGAGAAATGAACAAATTGATAATAAATATAATAATCGCCATTGACCATGACTTGAGCACGATTGACCCAGAAATATAAACCCAAACTACGATTTTGGTTTCCATTTACACGTTAGAATTTTGAAAACATTCCACGCCGTGCACGGAGAACACAAGTAAATATATATGATCAAAACCCTGGAATTTCAATATTCAGACTATTTGACTAACATGAAAATTCTACATTGGAATTACTGCTATGTCACAACTAAGTCTGATGTGTTATGTGTATATAAATACCCAAGAAGGGACTCCTTAACTCACACCCAAGTAATTAGCATTACTTATAAAGAAACATCATTCATATATCCAATTGTAATTTGGGTGTGTTTAATACATGAAAATGGGATCTAGTCTTTTGTGTTGTGTGATCTTCAGTTGGGGGGTTTTGGCATCAGAAGCCGTTTCGCGCAAACTTCCAAAAATGCCGTTCCTGGCAGAGCAGCACGAACGTTGGATGGCTCAAGTCGGGCGGACGTACGAGAGCGCCGAGGAGAAGGAAAACCGCCTGAAGATCTTCATCGACAATCTGAACTCCATCGCCGAGTTCCACAAGTATGGAGAGAGTCTAAGCTACAATATGAGTGTCAACAAATTCACAGACTTGACCCGGGAAGAGTTTCTGGGTCGCTACACCGGCTTCACAATGCCTACTCCCCCGTTCAGGCCTACAGACTACGCTAATCCTGATTATTACCCACCTAGTGCACCTACCAGTGACATTCCGGACAGCATCGACTGGAGAGAGCAAGGGGCTGTTACTCCGGTCAAGAACCAAGGCAGTTGCGGTATTATACACAATATATATAATATTAGTCATGAATGAACCCAGAAATCTATTCTAGGGGGGCTATATATTTTTAAGATGATGACCAATACTAGATTAATAGTTTTTAAGCTATAACATTCAATAACTATTTTAATGATAAAAATAAGTTAGTAAAAGTTTTATGTTTAAAAAATTAGGATTTTGGACACGAAATAAGGTTAAATGATATATTTCCATTTTTTTAAATTATACCAAGTGTCGCAAATGTCGTTTCTTATGAGAAGGTAGTTATTTTGTTTCTTCAAACTGAATGTAGGATGTTGTTGGGCATTTTCGGCCACGGGAGCGGTAGAGGGAATCATAAAAATAAAGGAGGGGAATCTAGCGCCGTTGTCAGAGCAAGAGCTTGTGGATTGTGCAAGGAACGGCAACAACGGGTGCGGCGGCGGGAACATGGACAACGCGTTCGAGTACATACGAGTGAAGGGCATAGCAACCGAAGATGAATATGCCTATCAGGGGAGCGAGGGAGAGTCTTGTCTTGAGGTGAGCTCTGCGGCCCAGATCACGGGATACCAATCTGTTCCCAAGGACGAGGTGTCTCTGATGATGGCAGTGTCGGCGCAGCCCGTGTCAGTGGCCCTGGATGCCTCTAATTTCCAGCTGTACGAGGGAGGAGTCTTCTCCGGAGACTGTGGGACGACACTCAACCATGGAGTCCTCGTGGTCGGCTACGGCACCGCCGAAGACGGTACCAACTACTGGCTCGTCAAGAACTCGTGGGGCCCCGATTGGGGCGAGAATGGCTATATCAGGATCCTCAGGGACTCCGGTCTTCAGGGTGGTCTCTGCGGCATCGCCTTGCTTGCTTCCTACCCGACTATCCTTTAAATTATTTACACTTAACTTCATCTTAAGTCCTTTCTCTTTATTAGCTTTTAAACTACGTATCTTGGATGTTCTTATAATTCTTGTTTTCATGCAAGACATTGTCGAATTGCAAGAAAACAATTAACCATTATAAATTACTTAGACACAGATGTTCTTATTATTCTTGTTTAAATGCAAGACATTGTCGAATTGCAAGAAAACAATTAAACATTAAAAATTCCTACGCCAAAGGAGATCGCGGCCATGCAAGTAAAATCGTGGAAACAGTAATCCTAGAACCATTCAGCAGTACAGTTTTTTTTTTTTTTTGGATTTCATTAAAAGCAAATAAATAAATAAATGGAGGTACCTGAAAAACCTTACATCTCCAGAGCGTTCTTGGTCGGGGGCACTTAATGTGTTTTGAAGAAAATGCTGAACAGAAAAATTCATGCAACAAGGACTAGGAGTCTAGCAGTACTTTCCGGATCGAGGATATGACTTGGTGCAGAGGATTTTGCGACCCTTGGCGCGCCTGCGCTTCATAATCGCCCTCCCACTCGTCGTCCTCATTCTCCGGCGAAATCCGTGAGTCCGTGCCAGCGATTTACGAGACCGGCTCCTCTTCGTCAGGCAAAGAGCCGCCTTCCCCGCTCTCACCACAAACCCCCGCCTTTTCACCGGCCCAAACCCCACGTTCGAGTTCAGCTCCAAACCCAGAGACAGTCCTGATTCAAGAAAGATAGAATGAGACATAAAAGCGTGTAATTCCACTAGTATTGTATTGCTCGATGGGTTTGATAGAAGAACAATAGATACATAACCGTTTGCATCCCTAACTAACACAGGAACATAACCTTTTCTGTTTGTATTGCAGAATGGGTGGGCAGAATTAAAAAAAATATATATATATATATATATATATATATATATATATATATATATAACCTTTCTGCTATCTATAACAAACTATGACTACCAGCTAGAAATAAGAAACATTCATGAGTGCCATCTTTGGAAACTTGCTCTAAAGTCTGTAGGCTTATTCCGTTTACTGCATTGTATGTCTAAAAGGGTTGATAGAACTATAACGAACTAACCCTTTTAATACTCCATAGCCAATCAAGAGGTTAGGGTGGATTAACATAACAACCAAGAGATGCAATGGAAGAAGTTAGGCACATTCTAGAAAGTCTGTTTCCCAAGGGCCAGGCATTGCATTTTCACATTGGCAAATGATCAAACACATGGAAGCTGTTACCTGAAACGGAAGAAGGGAAGGAGAGAGACGACGAAGGAAGGAGCGAGCAGTGAAGCAGCGGAGATCGGAGATAATTGGCGGTGATGGCGATCGGCGAGTTCCTTCTGAAGCCACTCAAAATACCCAATGAAGCAGACGGAGCCTGAAACCTCGTACCTCCTCTGTTACACAGCAATGGCGAGACTGAAACCGCGGATATGGAACCCATTTTTGCTCTTGCACTTTCTCTTTGCTTCTGTTATCCCAATTCTTATCCACTCCTCTTCTTGCTTGGACGCGTGACCGACTGTGAGCTCAGCTATTTTTATCTTTACATAAGAGTTTATTTTGAGATTTTATACTAATATTATTTATAAGTCAAGTGTTCAAAATTTTAAGTTCCTTTTAGTCAAGTTTTTAATTCCTTAAAAATCAGTCTTTTTAAATAATATATGGAAACTTAAGTAGCTTGAAGACTAATAAATCAAATTTATGTTTAACTATTTTGCTATAAACAAAATTATAGATTATTTTTGCAATCGATTAGTTTAAAATGAATATTTGTATACTTTGGTTTACTATAGAGTATGTGAAACTTTAGGAATTAGGGATAGATGAGATATAGAGGTGACGAGAGAGATGAATCTTGATTGACTGAAATGAGATTTTATTTCTCATTGAATTGATTGTTAAGGTGAATGAATCACCAAAGAGCAGTTTCAAAGCGATTGTTCGTGTCTGATACGCGTGTGATTAACCAAACAAGTGGTATCGTAGCAATTGTTCGTGTTTGATACGCGCTTGATTCACTAACAAGTGGTATCAGAGCTAGATGATTTATTAATTTAATTGATTCGTTCTTGTGATTAAATTTGGTTTGAATGGATTTATATTGTGATATGAAATTCGTTACAATTCAATATGTGATATGTGAATTGTTATTCGTGGTTGATCGTAGATTTATTGATTCTCGCTTTATTAGATATTTTGTAAACCCAAAATTCAAAGTGTATAGGAATTTTGTAATTTTTTTTTCGATTATTATTATAATTTTTGTAATCTAGCGACGAAGTTCTTGATCTTGATGATCATTGAAAGACGGATCTACAACATGGAGACAAAACGGGACCGAAGGCTGCCCTCCGAGCCTCTGGAACAAACTGGCCATGAATCCTCCAAGGAGCTAGGGGCCGGCTGTGTGTGACCAAGGATGTGCACATGATTGGGCCAAGGCATCCCCTTGGCAGCGGCTCAATCAATTAGAATCAAACCCTAATTTGGAAACTAGGGTTTGAGGATGATATGGGCTTAGGCCCAGATGCCGGTGAGCCTTAAGGCCTATTTGGAAAATTATCGAGAAAAATAAATATTTTCGAAAATTATTTATTTTCTCTTTATTGAAGCATATAAATGCGTTCAACCATCATCCATGAACTAATTTGATTAGGTTCATTTCATATTACTTTATAAAGAGTCAATTAGGATACTATCAACATGAATCAAACCTTGCTTGTGTTGAGATTGGTGCCCACAAAGGAGAATATTAAACATTTTATTTATTATATTTGTAATATTTTGCTGAAACATTAATATTAATAAATAAGCATTCTTTTCCTATAGTTTGTGTTTATGAATGTATGCTACGCTCTGAAACTGTCATCAACGAAAATGGTGTTAAATACAGATTTGACATGATAACCCCTTGTGACTAGTTTAAACCATTTGTTCGCAATCTTAAAATCGATTGAGCATTCGAGTCTAAGTAACGATTGTTTGAATGAATCATGATATCTTATCATGTGATATAGAAAGTTGTGACTCTATGATTTCATTCTTGATATCAAGATATTGAACAAGACCTAGTGATTCTATGGAAACTCGATATTAAACCGTTTAATCTAGAAGCTCCAAGATCACATACGAGGAGTACTTCGATAACTACCTTAATCCTGAGGTGAGTGCATAGTCAATGCTGCACTTTATGTCATTTGATTTGTCAATGGGCAATGGCCATGTAATGGCTGCATCTGACCCGACGGTTGGTGACATAATGTTGTAGTATTGGATAATGTGATTCACAGATATGGCATTCGTGTAAACATAATGAAAGTCACTGTATCACACTATTCTTTGTTACGAGAGAGTGAATGAATTAATCTGGCCAAATAATCATTGAATATGAGATTCCTTGATTAAAACTTGTGACACGTATTGACGTGTCACTTTATGTTTTTCTCATTCACAGGTAACAAAGGAGTTAGTGAAATAATAACTCTAGGGGTAAAACGGTAATTTTACATTCCTCGGACTTACTGATACACACGAAGGGTATTTTGGTAAAGTACACTGTGGATCGAGTACAGAAAAGTTCTGTGACTTCAAACAGAAAAATATACGCGCATGAACTTAGAGATTTTCAATATTGGTCCTTTAGTGGAGTCGACCATTATTAAGAATTATAAACCAGAAATAATTTGTGAATTATTGAGTCCGTGCTTTATTCTCAAGTTTCGTTTATGTGGGTCTATAAGGTCTCAATGATGCACATTTAAAAGAGATTAATTGAACGCGATAAATTGATTTACTCATTAAATACAAATTGTGATTTGTATAGAGAAATTTATTTTCCAAGTGAATTAATGAATAATGTGTTATTCATTAATTATTGATTTTGTGAATTAAAGAACTTTATTATTGTGATAATAATTTTCTTGAGAATTCATAATAACAATATTAGAAAATAAAACGTTTCATATTTTATGTTATTCGATAACTATGAAACAATTTAATAACAAGTTATTAAATAGATGGAGTTTTAAATTAAGTCGAATTTGGAAATTAAATCAAGGCAATTTGGGAAACAAAATTGAGAGACGACTAGGACATAGGGGTTGGCCATTAACATGGTTTTGGGCTGAATATTGATTCAACAAAAGCCCAAATGAGAGCCCTTTAATAATGCCTATAAATAAAATGTTTGTGGAAATCCTAGTTTTAGGCTTCCTCATTATTTTTGAGCTGAAATGTCAGCTCTCTCTCTCTCTCCCTCTTGGCCGACCATTCCATCACCCGGGAAGACGAAAATTTGTTTCTTGTTTTCTTGTGTGCGTTCATCTCGAGCCCACACTCATCTTCTCATATTCTTCTTGCGTTATCGTTGAATCAACTTGTGGTTGTTTGGTCTATTTTCATTGAGATTTATTTTTCTGGAAATCTTACCTCCAAACCAAAGATTGGATGAATCCGACGAATAGTCTGGAAACCCAGATCTCTTTTCGAACCCATTTAAGTCAGTTCATTGCTGACGCAACGCAAAAAACGGCATCCCGATCCGAGCTTCGTCTCAGCGTCGTCGCGAAGTTTCACCTGCAATCTGACTGCGCCCGACAGCGCCTCTGCGAGTCCCAGCAGCCAGTCGCCTTTGTCCTGCCGAGCCTGCCTCTGCCCAGGATGCTGCCGACGTCCCTGCTGCTCCTCTGCCTGAGCCCAGCGGCGCCTGCACCTCCCAGCCGCTCCGGGGCCTCCTAAGGCCGCTGCCTTCTGCGTCGGTCGAGTCCAGCCGCTGCCGCCCGTTCCCAGCCTGCCGAGGACCGCGCACCATCTGCTGCCAGCTTCCCAGACCAGCCCCAAGGCCTCGCCTCCTTGCCGCCTTCGCTGCCCGTGTTGACGAGCCGATGAAGTCTCTTGCAAACCCGGAATTGGAGAAGCTTGAAGATTCTCGCATCGAACTCGTTTTCAATTCCTCGACCGAGTTGTTTATAACTCGACGATGTAAGTTTCGATAACCTTAAATACTCTTAATTAATATAATTGTTATATGATTGTTTGGAGTGTTTGATTTTATTGAAATAACATGTTTAGAATTAATCGTAAATTAACATGTTCATAGATTAGAATTAAATTGTTAATTCAAATGCTTATGATTTTAATGAAAATAGGTTGTTAGATATTAGTTTAATATGCTAGATCGTTTTTTATTATTACTTCCGCACGTAATTAGTTATGTTTAATAATAATCTACTTAAATCGGTAAGTAATTTCCAACAGCTTGCTATGCTTGTTTATTTAATTGATTTGCTATGGTTGTATGATGTAACTTAGATATTGTATCGTTTGTTTATGATTGTCATGGGTATTCATTCATTTAAAATTATCTAATATAATTAGGTAATTTAATTAATGAATGAGTTGAACGGATCGAAAAGCTTTGTCACCAAGCTGATAAGAGGCTAGGTTGGAGGTATTTAAAAAAACCTAGTGTCTCACCTTCTCAACTGGGAGTTTTTCCGTGAAGAAATACTGTTAGGTTAATCAAGATTAGATGTCACGAAATACCTAATAACTAAGCTGTATCGAAACGTATGCTTCTAAGAGTAGCTTAGTAACACTCGAGTTTTAATATGATTTAGTTAACTCGTTGTGGGATCACCTAGATTAATGTAAATGTTAGGAAAATATAAAATACTAAAATTATGTTGAGTCTTTAAGGCCCTCAACATTGACACAATACCGTGAGGATGAAAGATCCATGTGTGACCGACGCCCTTTTAAGGGATGGACGGTCTATTCCTCATGATAGGGTTTTCTGATTTCAATACCAATTTTGTGTTTCTGACGATAGGTAGGAGGGTTGCTCTCTACGTGTAATAGCTAAGTTAGTGCGTAGGGCTAGACTTTTTGCATTGGAATGTTAGGTCGACTCATGTATGAACCAACTGGTGGTTGCTCATATGGCCAAAGATTTCCTATAAACTGGTAGTTACTGAGCATAGTTATGAATAGTACATTAACTGTGATTGCTCACTAATATGAGTCGAAACTCATGCTCACTAGGTGCACTTTGTTACACCAACATAGTGGAACAGACTGTGGCTATTTGTGATTATCATGGATAATAAAAACTGGGTCTTTTCAAAGATTAGTATTTTCCCCGTTCTTATGCATTCTGTTTTTATTTCCTAAATATCTTGATAGTTTGTTTCTTTTCATATTTCCTATAGAGTTCTTTTTATGTTTTTAGTAATTATGCCGAACCCTATCATGGTCCTATTATCGAAAGACGTCTAGATAGGAGATAACTTCTCTAAATGGAAGTCGAATCTCAACATTGTGCTAGTGAGTGAAAGTATTCACTTTATCCTCATTGAATAGAGACCTCCCTTCCCCACTTCGAGTTCGTCCCAAAACATGAAGGAGGACTATGACAAGTGGATAACAAGGCGGTGGGATACATGCTCGCAAGCATATCTGGTGCGTTGCAAACAAAGATGGAAGGTATGGAGACTGCTATGGAGATCCTTGCCTCGTTGCAACAAATGTTTGGGATGCAAAGCGATCAAGCCCGCATTGAGCTTACCCGTAAGTGCACTAGCACTAGGATGACTGTCGGAACTCCGGTGAGGGATCATGTCATGAAAATGACTAACTACTTCACCGAAGCTAAACTTCATGGGGCTCAAATGGATGAGGTCACCCAGGTGGGAATAATCTTGAATTCCCTTTCGAGTGACTTCATACAGTTTACGTTCAACTATAAGATGAATAAGTTTACGTATGGACCGTCTCAACTATTGAATTAATTACATACTTTCGAGTCTATCACTCGACATGGGAAGAACAAATGGCCAGCTCTATATGCTGACAAGAGTTCTTTGCCTAAAACCAAGAAATATGGACTTCTGGTGCTGAGCCATCGAATTAACATCCGAGTACTTTTAAGGGGAGAGGTCCCGCTAAGAAGGAAAGGAAGAACTGTTGGAAATTACTTAACGATTTAAGTAAAATTATTATTAAACATAACTAATTACGTGCGGAATTAATAATAAAAACGATCTATCATATTTAACTATTTAATATCTAACAACCAATTGGCATTAAAATCATAAGCATATTAATTAACAATTTAATTCTAAACATGTTATTTCAATAAAATCAAACACTCCAAACAATCATAACAATTATATTAATTAAGAGTATTTAAGATTATCGAAAATTACATCGTCGAGTTATAAATAACTCAGTCGAGGAATTGAAAACGAGTTCGATGCGAGAATCTTCAAGCTTCTCCAATTCCGGGTTTGCAAGAGACTTCCTCGGCTCGTCAACACGGGCAGCGAAGGCGGCAAGCAGGCGCGTCCTTGGGGCTGGTCCGGGAAGCTGGCAGCAGATGGCGCGCGGTCTTCGACAGGCAGGGAACAGGCGGCAGCGGCTGGACTCGTCCGACGCAGAAGGCAGCGGCCCTAGGAGACCCCGGAGCGGCTGAGATGGGCAGGCACCTCTGGGCTCAGGCGGAGGAACAGCGGGGATGTCGGCAACGTCCTGGGCAGAGGCAGGCTCGGCTGGACAAAGGCGGCAAGCTGCTGGGACAAGCAGAGGGGCGGTCGGGCGGAATCAGGCGCAGGTTCGCGCGGATGGGCGGAGGCAGATCGCAAGTAAAACTTCGCGACGACGCTGAGAGCTCATGGAAGCTCGGATCGGGACGCCATTTTTTGCGTTGTGTCGGCAACGAACTGACTTAAATGGGTTCGAAGAGAGATCTGGGTTTGCAGATTCAGATTTGTCAGATTCATCGAATCTTTGGGTCGGAGGTCAGATTTCCAGAAAACGAAAATGGACCAAACAACCACAAGGTTATTCAACGATGACACAAGAAGAAAAACGAGAAGATGAGTGTGGGCTCAGATGAACGCACACGAGAAAACAAGAAACAAATTTTTTCTTCCTTTCGGGTGATAGGGTGGTCGGCCAAGAGGGAGGGGAAGAGAGAGAGAGAGAGCAAGCTTGACCTAGGGTTTCCTCAAACCCTTTATTTATAGACATTGTTAATGGGCTTTCATGTTGGCTTTTGTTGAATCAATATTCAGCCCAAAATCATGTTAATGGCCGGCCCCTATGTCCTACTCATTTCTCAATTTTATATCCCAAATTGCCTTGATTTAATTTCCAAATTCGACTTAATTTAGAACTCTCATCTATTTAATAACTTGTTATTAAATTGTTTCATGGTTATCGATAACATAAAACGAGAAACGTTTTATTTTCTAATATTGTTTTATGAATTCTCAAGAAAATTATTATTACAATAATAAAGTTCTTTACTTCACAAAATCAATAATTAATGAATAACACATTATTCATTAATTCGCTTGGAAAATAAATTTTTCTATACAAATCACAATTTGTATTTTATGAGTAAATCAATTTATTGCGTTCAATTAATCTCTTCTTAATGTGCATCATTGAGACCTTATGGACCCACATGAACGAAGCTTGAGAATAAAGCACAGACTAAATAATTCACAAATTATTTCCGGTTTATAATTCTTAATAATGGTCGACTCCACTAAAGGACCAATATTGAAAATCTCTAAGTTCATGCGCGCATATATTTCCGTTTGAAGTCACAGAACTTTTCTGTACTCGATCCACGGTGTACTTTACCAAAATACCCTTCGTGTGTATCAGTAAGTCCGAGGAATGTAAAATTACCGTTTTACCCATAGAGTTATTATTTCACTAACTCGTTTGTTACTTGTGAATGAGAAAAAACATAAAGTGAGACGTCAATAGATGTCACATGTTTTAATCAAGGAATCTCATATTCAATGATTATTTGGCCAGATTAATTCATTCACTATCTCGTAACAAACCATAGTGTGATACAATGACTTGCATTATGTGTACACGAATTTCATATCTGTGAATCACATAATCCAACACTACAATATTATGTCACCAACCGTCGGGTCAGATGCAGCCATTACATGGCCATCGCCCATTGACAAATCAAATGACATAAAGTGTAGCATCGACTATGCACTCACCTCAGGATTAAGGTAGTTATCGAAGTACCCCTCGTACGTGATCTTGGAGCTTCTAGATTAAACGGTTTTATATCGAGCTTCCATAGAATCACTAGGTCTTGTTCAATATCTTCTGTAAGATATCAAGAATGAAATCATAGAGTCACAACTTTCTATATCACATGATAAGATATCATGATTCATTCAAACAATTGTTACTTAGACTCGAATGCTCTATCGGTCTTAAGATTGCGAACAAATGGTTTAAACTAGTCACAAAGGGTTATCATGTCAAATCTGTATTTAACACCCTTTTTGTTGATGACAGTTTCAGAGCGTAGCATACATATATAAACACAAACTATAGGAAAAGAATGCTTATTTATTAATATTAATGTTTCAGCAAAATATTACAAATAATAAATAAAATGTCTAATATTCTCCTTTGTGGGCACCAATCCCAACAAGAAATTCAAGAGAAGTGGAAAAGGAAAAGAGAAGAAGCGAGAAAGCTTTGAGAAATGTCACTACTGCGAAACTGAATACTAGTGGAAGATGCATTGTCCTTTGTACTTGGCCGAGATTGAGATAAACAAGAAGAATGCTGGTATGGTACCTTAATATTCATGATTAAAAATATCCTAAAATTGTTTTGAGGATAATTATTCATGAGCATACTTATTCTCTTGCTGCAGAGTAGATCTGGTGGAACAAACGACTGTTGATGACTTTGCTGAACAATGTCGGATTCAAACCCGAATTGTGGAGAAGCTCATGGACCACCTAAAGATCTAAATTCTTGCTAGTTTTATTACTTTCATTTTTTGATGTAATTTTGAACATGGGATGTGTCATTTAATAATCCAAGATTTTTTGGAGTGTAGCTTATAGTTATTCCAGAAGGGATGAATATTTATTTTCTTATGTTTTATTACATTATTTATGAACCTATGGTTGTGTCATTAAATATTTCCTTCAATAAATTGAATGTCTTGAATATCTTTATGATACTTGATTATGCATAAATGCTTTTGCCCTTGAGTTAAATATATAGGATATGAAAGACATGGACGTCCGTTCATATACTATATAGAAGCGCAATATATGTTATAAGCTGTTATCTTTATAAGAATTGTGATTAGCTTTTATTGCTTTAATAAATTCTTATGTTATATATGTTTTATTGTTTAAGAACTAATTAGAGCTTAAGAAAACGTCTAAATTACTATTATAATTGTTCGAAAATAGTTTGTGCAAATAAGAAGTAATAGATGTAACACAACCAAAAGTTAGAGTTTATGAATCAGTGGGAGCTTCCTTAGTCGGAACCTAGTCACTAAAAATTTATATTGATTGAGTTGGAGCATCCTTAATCGGAACCTGGCCACTATAGTTCTAGAAATTGAGTAGGAGCATCCTTGAATGGAACCTAGCTACTCTAGCTCACTAATTGAGTGGGACCATCCTTAATCGGAACCTAGCTACTCTAGTCCATTGATTTAGTGGGAGCGTCCTAAAGTGGAACTTAGTCACTAAACAAATATTATTGAGTGGGAGCATCCTTAATAGGATTCTAGTCACAATTGTTCAATAAAATAGTGGGAGTTTTCATTAATGAAATCTAACCACTTGTTCAATAAATAACAACATCCTTCACAGGATTGAATCCATCATTGAGGATGGTATCTTTTAAACTGTAAAGAATTTGCTATTATTCAATATTTAAGTGGAAGATTAATCAATGATTAGCTTGCCACGTGAATCAATGAACTGAAAGGAAGGATAATTTTGAATTGCCTTGCCAATGAAATCAAGAACCTAGTGGAAGCATCCTAACAAGGATCCTTGTCACTCTCATCAACAAAGAACTTTCCTTAAATGGAAATACATGATCTTGAGATTTCACTCTCGATCAAACTAACTTGTCTAAAAGTTAGTACCCTTTTGATAGATCTGCATGTTAAGCTATTAGCTTAAGGAATAGAGAAATCTAGAAATAGATAAATGAAATAGTTTAAGCTGTAATAGGCGTTTAGGGATTGATCCCTTGAGAAGGGTCATTGTCAATAATGATACTCTTCTTTATGATACAACAAACCATTTTATTTGAAGTCTTCAGAGATGAAGAAGAACTGTCATTTCAGGATAAAGTTCCAATAATTTAAGACATGGACAAAGTAGTTAAACTACCAATCCTTTTGAACTATGAAAGGTTTGTCCTAAGTAATTAACAAACTGATCATAATTGTTACATGGATGTTTGTTATAATCGATATTTTTTAGAATGATAGATATTTGTAGCTCCTAAACACCTGTCATGAATAGAATAATTACTATTGAAGTACTATACATCATTATGACACAAGTAAATTGACCGAGCTAGCTGTTTTTAAAACATTTAGAAATGACAAGCTCGTTCCATTATGTCTCAAACATACTTATTTGAAATAAGATATGAGCTCGATGTTGAGGCTGTAGACATTGTCTTTAAAAGGACTAATAAATTAGACTCTAGACAATGTGTAATTTCTGAGAATAATAACATGTGTTATGAACATTGTTATTTATGGAAATAGTGAGATACTTAATTATTTAAATATTGAAGATCCTTGAAGTCCTGTGTATATTGAATATGAACACGACAAATAAGGATGGACTATAAAAATAATTAAGTAACGGAAAATGGTCAATGATGTTCTTAATAAAGCACATTTAGTAAATCACACTATAGTGAGTGGTGATGAGATCAAACATGCATGGTGTAACCTGTTATAGGTCATTAGAGTACGATTGTTAAACTAGAAGTTAAGTTAAAATAAGTTCAAGTGTTGAGCTAGACGTTTTCTCGGACAATGTCTAAAGAGTATTTTTGTCCACATGGACGTAAAATGATGTGAATGTCAAAATAAGATTTTGAATATTTTCATATGATGGAAATATAAATTAGTTTCTAAAGCCGAGAAGTCGTTTGAAGCATTATGAAATTAATTTCATTATTTGTGCAATATTAATTTTACAATGGGTATTTAAGAATTGTCTTAAAAGAAATGAGGAAGCATCTAGATGCCCTTTCCCAAGTGTAGAGTTCGGCCAACATCAGCCAAAGAGTAGAGAATTCGTTGCCTTTAATTATAAAGATAATTACCCAAATGGAAAAGGTGAAAATGAATTTCCTTGATAAGGAAATAAATATGCTAAGTGAGGAAACAAATTTCCCCACTAAAGCATAGAGATGGCCAGCCATGTACAAGGGGAAGAGGAGAGGAAATTAAATATTATGTCATGAATACGCAATAGGAAATTGTAATTACTCTTTCTTTTATTTTCTTCTCCTATAAATAGAGCTGCACATAGAGATGTGAAAATAAGTTTTTTGCTCTTGTTCTCTCTAACGTGGCTGACCATTCTCCTATCTTTCTCCGTAAAAATATCTCTTTATTTTGGCACCTAAGTCCTCATTAGAATTAGGCTTAATTAGTTCTTTAGCTCATAAACTTGTTCTTGAGCTATTGTGTTTAATTGTGCCCACACACAAATCTTTCAAACATCTATAGACTCATGTAATAGAAATCTTAGGTTTCTTTAGTTCACGTTTGAGTGTGAAGGTAACGAGCAAGAGACGATCTACCTTTCCCAAGGCTCATCAAAGATCAATCTACAAGAGAAAAATTTTAGTATTCAAGTAATTTAAAATAATGTTTCAAATAACAACATGTTCATGCATTTTGCCTAGGTTAGTAAAATTGTTTTACTTGTAAATAAATTTTTATATTCAGCCATTAATGTGTTAATGATAATTTTTTCTTAACCCTATACCTATTCCTACATATGGCAAAGAATTAATTTGACTCGAGGGATCTTCTCTGGTCGAAGTGGGAGATTGTTAAGAATATTGCCCACTTGAACATGACTATGAATAATTACTGAATTCGAAAATTAGATTATTATATAAGCATTATGTGATTAGTGAGTTGAGTTCTAAGTAATCAAGATCGGGCGGTGTGCTAAAACAAGGTCAATAGCTGATATACGCCTGGAAAGCTATTTCGAAAGTCATATATGTGGAACACATGAGTGAAGACTGATCACTATGTGGGAGCATTCTACACTTGTGGTAAGTGTAGAATATTCTCTTGGCAGGGGTAGAACTTGGAGGATTTTGATCACGAACTGACTATATCAGTGGACACTCGTCACGATGAGTAAATATTATTCTAGTGTTAAAGAAGGGTCCAGTCTTTGATTACACGGTGGAGTATTGATAAAGACTAGACAAATCGATGAAAAAGAGATAGGACTATATCGTCTTTTTCGTCGGGTTCGTTAAACTTCTACTACTAAGTCCATAGTCCCCGATTCGGCTCGGATAAATGCGGATAATAATTTTCGAATAATAATTTTTTCATTATTTAATCTCACATCCTGTAATGGTGATTGACAACATAAATTCTAGAAAACTGGTATTCACAAAATTAAATAAATATTTATAGCATAATTGTTTATTTATTGTTTGATCAAGTAAATAAATAATTAATTGAATTTTTTGGGCTTGGAAATTAGGATTGGGTTTGTCACATGGAGTTGGCCGATTGCCCTAGGGGTGTTAACCACCTTGGCCGAATTTCCTCCTATGTTTTCTCTCTTTGGATATGCCAAATGAGAAAATTCTCAACCATAGATATTGACCTGATGGATGAGAGAAAGTTTAGATTCACTGTTGAGATCTTATGGCCCATATTAAATCCAAATGACATAATATCTCTTGAAGGAGGTAATATCTCAACAGAAAGAAGAGAAAATCTCTCAGGGGTTATCTCCCTACCAAGGCTATAAATAGGGACACAAGGGGAGAGGAAATTTCATCCCATTCTCTAACGAAAAACTTAGCCTTTCTCTCTCTCTCTCTCTCTAAGTGGCTGAATATTTCCTCCCCCTATTCACCGGAATTTCTAATTCCAATCCTAAACAATATGAGCGAGATATCGAAATAATCTGGTTTCGAGATATAAGTGAGATATCAATTGTGCCCACTCATCTTTCTTATTCGTCTCGGATATTACGTTTCAGAAGACTACGGTATCATCGTTGAGTACTATATTCAGAGGAAGGAAGAAACAGAGTCGATTTAGAAGAAGGACGAAATAGAGTGCACGTTTGATCGGGGCGTTCTGTAGCTGATCCTAAACCCGTAAGTTTTCTATTAATTTATTCTATAATATCGGTTTCTGAATTGCTTTCATAATTGTATTAAATTAATAAATCTGGATCTTGTTTGCAATCATCATTTTAATTGGCTATTGATAGCGCAATTAATCTTTTCCGCATTTAATATGATTGTTAAGGTGGATGAATCACTATCTAGTGCTTTCAGAGCAATTGTTCATGGCTGATATGCGTGTGATTACCTAAACAAGTGGTATCGTAGCGATTTTTTGTGTCGTATACGCGCTTGATTCACTAACACATTCAACCTCTAAGGACTCGTCAGACATTCACTCCAGCCTCCTAGGGCCTCCCAGAAGTTCATGCAGCCTCCAAGGCCCTCCCAAACGTCCACTTTAGCCTCCAAAGGTCTGACAGACGTCCACTTAGCCTTCAAAGACTTTCTGGACATCCATTTAAACCTCCAAGGGCCTCTCAGATGGCCACTCAGTCTCCACGGGCCTCCTGGACGTCCACGCAACCTCCAACAACCCGCCGTACGTCAACTCAAGCCTCCAAGAGCCTCCCAGACGTCCACTTAGCCTATATAAGCCTCTTAGATGTCCACTCAACCTCCAATGACCTCCCAGACGTTCACTTCTGCCTCCACAAACCTCCCGGACATCAACTTTGTTGCGCGAGCCCCCTAAACGCCCACTTATGCCTCCACAAGACTCTCGGGCGTCCACTTGACCTTGTCGACGTTCACTCGACCTCTTAGACATCCACTTGTGCCTCCACACGATCTCGGACGTCCACATGGCCTCCTCCACGTCCACTCGACCTCGTGGACGTTCGCCTGACCTCCCTGACGTCCACAGGACCACCTTGACATCCACTCGACCTCCGAGATGTCCACGCGTGCCTCCGGAATGTCTACCTCACAGATGTCCACTTGGGCCATGACTCGTAGGAGAGGTGGATGGCAAGCCCTAGGCTCCTCAAAAGTCTATACATACCAGTTCATTCTCAAGGTATGTGACACCCACTTTTCTCTCTAAAAAATCTCTAAAAAGAATTATACTCTGACGCCCTTGACCCGAGACTCGATCCCCAGAACACCCTTAACCCGAGAGTCATAGTTTCACTCGATCTCGTCAATCCTTTCTTATTTATCCCTAAACTCCGCCTACATTCTATTAAAGTTGAGCGCTAGAAAGGTAAACAGAGGACTCCCCTCTTTTTTCCCTTTTTAGCTCACTTTTTCGTATCTCTTTTAGGTATTAGAATAAACTCAAAGACACCCCAAAACTAAGAGACAATTCGGGCCACCAAACTCGACACGCTCAGCCGAAGCGAGGGCCACTCGCCTGAAATGGGAATCTGACCGCTTAAGTTTCTTAACGCTGTCCAAATTTTAGCGACAACGTGGATGAGAGAAGCATGCATTTCCTCTCGATGGGCGGGTTTGTGGCTCTAGCCGACTTTGACTGCCAAGGTCCACTTCCTTTTTTATCTTTTAGAACTCTTCGGGATATCTACGATATTTCATCCATCATCGAGAGATTGCGCATGCTACCTGAAGATCACTAATCGCGCCCTTACGAGGGGTTCTCCTCCATCATGCGACGAGTCTTTGTTGTGGCCTTTGTCTTTCATTTATGCTAGTAATACAAACTCTCATCTTTCTTTTGCAAGTCCACGCGACTCAGATGTCGGCTTCGTTTAATAGAGTCGTGGAAGCTTGCAACATGATGATTTTCTGAGAAAAGAGACGCAAGGTCACATCTAACAATATTCGCAAGCTTGTCATTGTTAGCGAGATCTATGGCAAGCCGAGTTTGTATAAGTTCTTGCATCACAAGTAGGTCCCCGCTATAAGGAACATGCCCTCAAAGATGTGATATTAATGGATTTAGGGCCCTCGACATCTCCCGACAAGTGCACTCACCTTTGTTTATGTTTATTTGTTTATGACCTTTTCCCTTCTTGCAGGTGCGACAAACATCGAGCTGGTTGCTGAGCAATGTGCGAGGACCCATAAAACGTCGCCTCCCTGGGTAGGGAGTGACAAGCGTCTGTCAAAGAAACGTCCAGCGTCGTTGTCGATATGTGATTTCTTTTAGAGCTCCAAGCGGATCTCGAGCTTTTGCTTCTTTTTCGAACACTGTGTCTCACATTTTCCGTTTGAGTAATGCACTTTTGTTTTTTCTTTGAGAAATGCGTTCATTTTTTCTTTGCCGTTTGAGGTTAATACCTTACTCGCCAGTACACATGTCCTTTTGGCGAGGGCCTATGACTTCTTATGCTTTTTTTCCCGCAAGGGCTGGCCAAAATCCTGGTTTTCCCAGCAGATGCAGGCCTTTGATCCCGATACTGTCAATGGACAATCGACTTATTACTCGCTTGTACAGGGCGACAAGCATAAGTCAGGGCCTTGAACCCGATGAGGTCGACCAATTGGCTCGTGACTTTTTCGGCAGCAAGGGTCAATATTAGATTTTTCGCCCTGCACGGTCAAATGGACGTTGGCTTATGACGCACTTTTTGGGGTTGGAATATGGACGTAAAAAACTTCATGCGGGAGCTGGTCTGTCCAGTGTGGTTCCTCCTCGGTCACAGACCTTGAACCTATCATCATCAATGGTCCGCCAAACTTAGGATTTGTTTAATCATGTGGTTAGTGTGCATTCTATGTGATATATGGTTGGGCGACTTTCCCAACCACTCGTGCAGACGTCGTGTGAGGTGTCTCAAATCAAAGGCAGCGATGTCTTGTCAACTTACGTCTTATTTATCTGGTGACTTCCTAGCCTATTTTCTCACAACTTTTGCATTCGTCAATGCACTAGTCGGGTTTTGGGCGTGTGTGTGTCCGTGTTTGACTAGGTCAAGAGTATAAGGTCAACCCAAGCTACTAAATATTCACTTTCATACCCTTGACTCGGGCCTAGCAAGACAAGCCACATAAGACCTTCTGACAAGTTACAAATGATTTTTGTACATTAGTGGATATCAAGGGAGACAATGAGGCTTTTGGTAAGTCAAAACCATAAAAAAAAATTCATATATAATACGATTTTTTGTAGTTTCATTATTTTGATTGCCAAAAAGATGAGTCTAGATATCTGAACATTTTCAAGATAGGTAAGTATTGCGTAATGGTTAAAGGTAATTTGAGATTTTATTAACTCTTTTAATTCTAGCAGTTAACAAAGCTTTTGAAACCATGATTTTAAAAGCCATTGAGTCTTAAAATATAATGATAGAGACAAAGTATGAGTCGATCAAAATAACAATAATATTGAACATATCTTTATGTCGTGTAGATTTTCTTATTCTTTTTCTTATTTTTTGTTTTTTATTTTATTTTTCATTTTCTTCTTTGATTTTATTTATATTTGTTGTTGTTTCTTGAGGACAATCAATGGTTTAAGTTTAGGAGTATTTGATATGTGCGTTTTTAACGTATAAAAACTTCTATTATCTCTAAAGAAAATAAGAGTTTCCGCCGATCAAACTCGAGATTTTTCGCGCGGACCACGCAACTTAGGAAAACATGGCGCGTCGAGCGCCACGTTAGTTTTACAAAACCGGAAATGAAATTTTTCATATTTGGCAATTATTGCAATTCCATTATCCGTTTTTGGCTCCAGAAACCCTAATTTTTAGACCAAATCTCTATAAATAGGGACTCATGATCCTTATTTCTCATCTCATACATTGTACTTCATTGTAGTTTACGTTTTTCCTTTGATTTCCTTTATTTAAAAAGTTTAGAAGAGAAAAATAGAGTTGTCGTTGTGCGATCTTGTACCGCGATGCATACCGGTGTAGGTTCACAATTTTTTTGTTCCTTCTTTCTTCGCGAGAGGGTTGCTGTCGTTGAATATTGTACTCCGACTCATACTAAGTTTCGTATTCACAACCTTCCTTCTTCTTTGTTTTTGTAATATTGTGGAATATCGTTTATTTACTATCAATTCTCTTTTCCATTCTTTTTTCGTTTTTATGATTGCAATTTTAGTTTTATGCTTATCGTTGATTATGATTTTTATAAGCGACTAACTTTCATATGGGTTGCGATGTAGATGGGATTAATTATGGCTTAGGTGGGGTTAGAAAAAACTTGTTAATTTCATAACATGAACTGCTTATCATAAATGATGTTTAGTTGCTTTCTAGTGTTTGATTACCATTAGAATTGTTTCTTAAGACTGTTCATTACTTGAGAACGAATAAATAATCGTGTTCATCTTTATGATAACATAAATTATCCTAAGTTAGTAGAAAACTTAGGCAATATAAATAATTGTTAGAACTCATGTTTAGTTGTGTGTAGTAATATGATTAGATGTCGAGAGAATAATAACATGTTAACTATATAAATTTTCTAGATCACTTGAAAAAGACTATTGAGTACGAGTCTGAATACGAGACGATCATCATCCAACATCCATGTATAACTTTCTCGTCGCAACAATGAATGTACATTGAAGTGGCAAAATTTTTGTGTGTGACTTTTCAAATGAATCTCGATTGTTGTAGAAGCTCTAACATGATATCATAACTGTTGTAGAACCCCAAATCTTCTCAAACGGATGTTAAACATTGAGAGAGCTTATACAAACTCGGATTTCACGACATATATTGTGCAACTTTCTTACAAGTGTTAATAAGCATTTCAAAGTCATATTTTTGTAGTTGCGGTATATGATCTTATTTATTGATTATAACACTATTATAATGTTGGATTATATAGTGGTGTTCCTACAACAGCATAACGTCCTGTTCTAGTAAGCGTATGATGTTACGATGGAACAACTTTACTATTTTAGGACATGTATGCTGCTAAATGGAAGAGTTGTTGTAGTAGTATAAACGTCTTATTTTTATATTTTCATAATTGGATAAGTATCTGGCTGTGGAAAGTAAGTAAAAATAATTGAAACTGAAACTGAAACTTAAACTTATCACTTAAAAATTAATTTGTAGTCATTATCATTTATTAGTTGTTTATAACAGATATTAACTTCTTGACAATGGCTTGATAGCTATCTCCCTTTTAGGCTCTTTCTTGACAAATTAGCACGTCAAACTAGACCTATATATGTCCCTCAAAAAAAAAAAAAAAAACTAGACCTATATATGCTTTTATTTTTATTTTTAAGTTTTTATTATTTAATCATATATCCATTGAACTTTGTTAATAATATTCAAATTTAAATGAAGAAGATAGAAATGAGTTCTATAACAAATATATAATATATATATACATATATTATTAGCATATAATATATAAGTGGGTTACGCAACTTGAAAAATCTGGGTCCAATGTACATCTATTTTAAATTGTTTTTGAGAAACTAGTGCTGGCTTGAAAGCAATTAAATATGTATGAGAGCCATCCTTATCCCCCATCTTTTTCGTTTGCATATAATATTTATGGCGTTCACCACAAATTAAGTCCTTATCTTTCTATTTTAAGACAATTTTACTGCGGTTAGAGTTCAAACCTACGATTTTCTACATGAAAGTAATTTATTATTATCACTAGTCTATCTTATTATCTATCACGAGATTCACAAGTCTTTATATTGTAAGTAACTCATTTTGAGGATTAAAAAGGACGAATAATTTTACGCACACGCAACACCAGCCAAAAAGCTTCTCCCATCATTATGCACATTCATGTAATTGCTCTTGTTTATTATGTTGATCTAATATTAGGAGAAAGCATGGCCTAGTAGTTGGAGTTTTTTACATCTTGTTATCGGAGCGAGATATTTGTTGTAGTAATTTTGTTTGCCAATAGTTTTAATGAGGGGGAATATGTTCAAGATCAATGGCTAGGTCATCAAACTCAATTATGAACATCGCCAACATAGGAAATCTCCAAGCTCTTCCCTTATCTAGTTGAATTCTCCAAGAAAATGAAACATCGTTTCCTAGTTCTAGAAGCTAGGAACAAGGAGCTTCCTTGAAAGCTCACACCTAAGAAAGTTACAATGCAACATGTGGTATTGATTTCAAATATAGAATATTCGCACAAGTGTGGGAAAGAAACTACAAAGTAGAAATCACAGTTTGAGAAATCTTGAAAGCATGAATAATATTGATACAAGAGGGACGGTGATGCAATGGACTTAGAGGACTGCCAAGCCAATCTGGAAATTATTCCTAATCCGCAAAAATCCTTGACCAAGAACATTTGGTTCCATTTCATGAGAACTCACGAGGAGTATTCGGAGACCAGAGACAGTGCGAGCACTAATGAAATCGACTTTAAAAGGTTTAAGTGTGATTAGTAAAAGTGGCTATGAGACAAAAGGATGCTACTTCAAAGATCGAATAAGTTCAGGAAGCCAAGAATCCAAGTAGACTACCGGGAAAATGACTTTGAAGACTACATTGACACAGTTTCATCATGGATGCTTATACATGGATCTTGTCTCGAAGTGAAATGTTGAGCATTCTCTATCACTCGTGCATGTTTATCCAAAAATTGGTACTCGAAGCATAGGCTGAACTCGATAAGATATTTGAAGCATTTGGCACAAGTGTTCATGGAACATTTTGTAGACTCCTGTTTTGGGAATACTCCTAAGAAATGGTTTTTAGTAGTCTGACAACCTAATGATTAATCATTGAATATTATATCAACCGCTACTCAAAAAAAGAATTATGAAAAGATGACCTTAACAAAGACTTGAAGTTCTTTGGGATAACTTCAAGGATCAGAACAACACGAGAACTCTAGTGGTCAATTAAAGTAAGATTTTTTTTGGAAGAGATCTAAAAAACACATTAATGTTGAGGAAGCACGGTTGGCGACAACAAATATCGAGCCTCTGAAGCCTCTATGGGAAGAACATACTTGACATAAGTATGAGTAGATACCCCCATTAGGAAGGTCAATATAGAGCATAATCGCAATATCATTTCCTAGTAATTGATAACTATATCTTTTGTTAGAGATGCCCATAAGACGAGTAATAATTGTTACTTATGTACTTTTGGTGTTATAAATGATGAGAAATTTCTCTTCGTTAATTAAATTTCACACTACGCACGCGTACGTGTCGTCAAGTAATGAGGTGCAATTAGCACGGATTTCGTTCCCACGAGGACTAAGGAAAATTAGATTAATTTAACTAGTTTATTTTTTCGAGTTATATAAAATGTAAAAATGGGGATTCTTTTTTAGTGATTTTTGTTTTTCAACTAATGCAAAGAACAAGAGAAAAATGATTAAAAACGATTAATTCAAGATAAAAAAAATAAGGGACGTGACTTCGCTAGTTCATTGATTCGGTCGGCTTCGGTAACGGCTCTAACTACGGGTTAGCAATAAAGAATCATAATCTCACTCCTCTTAAATTATTCACTAATCTCTCTCGAGTTTTAGAAATATAAATGTTTGACGAACTTTCACCTCTCGGCTTGGGTCCTATTATAACAAACACTCGCATTAAGCCCGGAATTCCAAACGATCACACTTACCTCTTATCCTATATCTAGTTTTAGGAAGGCGAATGACGAGTAGGGTAGAGCACGGTCGTTTATCTCCTCTCGATCTCAAAACTCACCTAAAGTTTCCTAATTAGGTAGATTATCTACTTAGCACTCACACATAACCCATCCCGTTAAATCTTTATACTAATCCAACCTTGAAGCACACCATTACCTAAAGCTTGGCCAACCGAAATCAACTCCCTAGCTACATCACATCCCCTAAATAATTTAGCCTAACATAATCTTGAACAAACACAACAAAATAGAAATAAGCAATAACAACAAAACCAAGAACAAGCTAGACATTGATAACTACTCTAAATTACCACAATGCAAGATAATTAAATCTAAGTTACAACAATGCAAGATAAGTAAATCAAAACAAGTTCAATAAAGGTTCAAATACACTAATCTCCAATCTATATAGTTCAAGTGCTCAAAATATCCAATAATCTAACGAATGTTAAGACACTAATTAAGCTTAAGAACAACAATTAATGCAATAAAAATAAAGCAATAAATTGTAAATGAGATAGAGGTAAGAAAGAACTAGTATGGAAGAGAATGAAGATGAATGCAAGCTTCTTCTTCTTATTCCTCAAGAAAAGTCTCCAAAGCCCTCCAAGCTCCTTTTTCTAGCTATCTCTTCTTTCCTTTTTTTTTATGCCCCCTTCTTCAGAAATGAACCTCTCTTAGGTTACAATGAGAGAGTTCGGACCTATTTCAGCTATTGGATGCCATCAAACGACTGAAAATAGGTCACTCAAAATGCTGGTCGCGACATTCACGCGACTCGATGACCTTGAAATTTTTTCCTGGAGCGACGCGCTCACTTAACCACGCGACACGTGGTTCTTCGAGTTGCTCTTGGTGAAGAATTTTGCCTGCGAGACGCGACGCGAAGGCCTTCATGCGACACGTCGACTTCCCTCGCTTGGTTCTGTTGACGTTTTTGTTGACTTTGCTCCTTTGGTCCAAATTTGTTCACTTTTGCTCCAAAATTATTCGTTTACGCTCCACTATGACTTCACGCTCTCTGATCCCTGAAAATAGACTAAAAACTACAAAACACTATAAAAAACACTTATAACAAGTTACATTTCTCGCTTAGAAAAGTATAGATAAGCGTGAATAAATCCCGCTTATCAATAAAGTCTCAAAAATTATTGCTTGTAACTGCTGATGAATTAATAAAGAGTTGAAACTTTCATTCATTATAGTTCATTTGTTTGAAACTTTATTATAAACATTGCTATTTAATCCTTAAACAAAGCTAAGAACAAATGAAGAGACAAATACATATTATTATGAACAACTCTTCATAGTTTGCTAAAAACGGTATATTCACAATCTCATGATAAAAAAAAGTATTGATCTCATAATGATTGGTAGGAGAAGTTATGATATCTAATTATGACAGATAAATACTTAGGAGTCTATAGTTCTTCCGAGGTATCTTATGAACATACTGATTTGATCAGTGTTCTTTTGGAGACAGTAGAAGAATAAACCGTTTAATCTCTTATGAGACAGTAGAAGAATAAACAAATTTAATTATCTCTTTTAGCATTGATCTAATTTAAGGTATTTCATTCTCTATTTAATACGACACTACATTGTGAATGTAAAAAAACACTCAATTTGAATAGACAATATTCTTTTTAATTTTGTCTGAATGATCTTTCTCTCTCTAGCCTTAGCCGACCCTCTCCCTCGTTCTCTTTTTTTGTTTTGGAACCTAGGTTCTCATGTGACCTAGGGTATTAGAGCGACTAGTTGCTTCTAAAGGTAAAATAAATTATATTTATTTATTTATTACCATAATAATTTAATTTAATTATTATTATTAAATATTATTACTAAATAATTTAAATTATTATTAAATATACTAATTGAACTCAAGTGAATATAAACAAAATAGATATAAAGTTGATAAGTCAAACATAAGTCGACAAGTCAAACATAAACATAACATAATAGTTGAAGTCGATAATTCATAAACACAAACTAGATTTTCATAAAGTCTAAAACATGTAAAAAACTACAATCTTTTTTCGCGTTCTCGTCCTCGTCTTTGTCTACTTTGTCTATTAGAAACGACTTTTTGGCCATTTGTCTCTTCTAAAGGCCTTTATTGGCCTGGTGTAAGTGGCTTTATCTCTTGGTCAACTAATGGGAGCATTTAATTTTTTCTATGGCTTTGGGAGGTTAAAAGAAAATGAATGGACATAGCAGTGAGCATGGACATCAGATATTTAAAACATTACCTTGTTTTGGCGCACAACTTGTATAAAATGTTAAAAATGGAGAACCACACGAGATCTATTTAGCCTTTAGGCATGCCATAAGCTACATAGTAGTAGTAAACAAGGAAAAATTGAATGATAATATATTATTGCTTAAAGCGAGTCAATGATATTAGTCGAAGGTATTCTGAGGAAGTAAAAAATGCTCGTAGCTCTTGTAACCACATCTAGGAAGCTGAAACACTTGTTCTTCGTACATCCCTATATGTGCTCAAAATATATCCGCTCCCAGAAGTTTAGCAAAACAAGATATTTATGGCTAAATCGTCAACATAATTAGCTCAATAGGATATATAGTTCAAAGAAAAATAATGGGGAAACAGATGCATTGGCATAACATTCAACCGAAGGGTCGACGTTGGACTCAATTTCGGTCATTCAGGTTCAACACTTGAGCACTAAAGAGGAAAATTTAGTTTTTCTGATCAACAATAAATATTCATGTAAAACTTCAATTAAACCATATTTTGGGTTACAAGAACTCCCGAAAGAAAAAGGAAAGATTCAAATCTCAAGTTTCGTGCCACCTAATATGTCAGGGACGGATAAACCCTTTATAATAGAGGCTCTACCAGTTCTCTACTTAAATGTATGGAAAAAGTGAGGTAGAACATGTGCTATGCGAATTTGATGAATGGATTTGTGGACTCTATGTCTAAGCTAATGCACTAGAACAAAATATACTCCGACGGACTACATTGCCCAACAATAAAGAATGACGCACCAAGTTTCGAGAACTCGGCAACAGTTGAACATTGGTAAACTACGAAAGCACCCTCGGTTGCCATCGATTCCCACAAGAAGAGTAGTAGTTGTTATTTATGTACATTTGATGTAATAAAGTTTCAAATACTTTTACTTTTAACTATTGAATAAATTAATAAAGAGTTGAAACTTTCATTCATTCTATGTTTTCTATTTGAAGCTTTATGATAAACATTAGTGTATAGTACTTAAAAAAACATAATAACAAACAAAGAGAAAAATATAAATTTGCATGAACAAAAATTCATGAATTTCGTAAAACAATATATTCGCAATGGCATTATCAAAGGGTAATTGATCTAAGAATGATTGTTTGTAGAACTCATGATATCTCATTTTGAGATGTAGAGAGTTTGGACTATAGTTCTTCCTAGGTATCTAATGAAGATACTCAATTGACTAGTGTACTTCTAAAGATAGTGAAAGAATAAACCATTTATCTTCTTTTGTTTCAATGTCACTATGTATTAATTGCAATTTTGATTAGCTCAATCCTGAAATAACACATGTCATTTCATAGCTTACACCTATCATTTGAGAAAGACAAAGTCTTAAACTCAATATAAGATTTATATACAAGACTTATCAGTGAAGTATTAAGTTTTGAAGATGTCATGAACGAATTTGTGAAATTTTCATAGATATGCAACTCATGTACAAGATAGCTAAAATGCATTGTATATCACCTCATGTTTTGCCCCTTCGATTGTGAATAAATAAACTGATCAGTGTCCAAAGTAAGTTATGACTTTTTTGGATAAAACAATATGATTTGTTAGCTTCTCGTCAACACATTGTTTTTAACATGTTCACAAGTACCAAACAAGTTCACAGAATAACAATTAGAAGTGTAAAATTGTAATTTTATAAATCTAATGTAGTTGATGAAATTCATGAAGGGTAAACATAGATAATATTCATTGATCCACATTTCACAATTAAGTTGAATTATGAGTAGAAAAAATATTTATTTGAACAAGATATTCAGGGACTAGTTGAAGTAATGAGCCTTCCAATTTTGGAAGTCCACAATGTTCACAAATATTCAGTTTTGATTTCAAAAATTTAAATTTTTTGGTTGAGTTAGTTGGCATTAAGCTAGAACCTGAAAAATGTTTGTGAACTATTTTTTCCAATTATACTAGTTCAAGTTTTTGTCATTTGGGTTCATGAAATCACTACCACAAGGCATAAGATTAGTATTTGTTAAACTGTAAGTTAAAGTCAAAACAACTTCAATTGTTGAACTATATAATTTTTCAAAAATTATCTAAAGAGTATTTTTGTCTATTGGGACAAGGGCTATTCTTGTAAAAGAAACATCTAGAAGCCTATTCTAGAGTGAAATAATCGGCCAATAGATACCATAGAGGAATATATAATTTATTTTGGGCAAATATATACAAAGTTATATACCAAATAAGAAAAAGACGAAACAAATTGTTTGTTTTGGGTAATGAATATGGCTAGCCATGGTAAGAGAGGAAGGATAAATACTATATTTGATATAAATAGGTAATGAATATTTTATAAATGAATATAAAATATTCGTTAGTGTTATGATTCAGGTCAATCATTCCCCTTTATTTACACCTCCGTGAAAACATACAAATTTGATAGCCAACATTCTTATGAGATTTGGCCAAATTATATATATATATATATATATATATATATATATATATATATATATATATATATATATATCTCTCTCTCTCTCTCTCTCTCTCTCTCTCTCTCTCTCTCTCTCTCTCTCTCTCTCTCTCTCTCTCTCTCATTATCTCTCTTTTTTTGGCAACTATATCCTCATTAGATCTATGGTTTGTATTAGTCCTCTGGTTCAAAGATTTGTTCTTAAATTAAAGAGTTTAATGATGCCCGCATACTAATTCAAAGAAACACACTATAGATTCTAGTGGTAGAAACTATTGGGGTTGCTCGGATTTAGAGAGAGTAGAAGACTCGTTGCAAGGGGGGATGAGCGTTTGAAGAATCAAATATTGGTACCGAATTTAAATATTGTTCATAGTTTAATTTAATATAGATTACATGTTTAAGCACTCTATCTAGGTTGTAAATTATTTACATAGAATCTTTTATGTTCTGCAACGTATAAAATGTTAAATTATTATAAAACTCTAAAACGATTTCACTACCCTCGATTGAATGGTAAAAGATCTTTCAATATTCTATAAAATACTTTCTATAACTTGAGAAATCCAGTGCGTGGTTGACCAATGACTCTCCCGTCTTTCTAAAATATATTTCTTGAGAATCATCTACATGAAGATCAATGTTAAATCTTATCTACTTGTCCTAGTATGCTCAGACCCATGGGAATTCTCGAGATTTAAAAGAGGAGGAATAATAAGCTGTGGTTATAAACTCGAAGACATCTTTATAGTCTCCATAATATTAGAAATACTTTGTTGACATGTCTCCCCTACAATAAAACAGGGAATTATAATGAGAATGCACAACTCGAATGATAAAATAATTAACAACAACACAATCATTGAAAACGGTTGCTAACAAAATCACAAAACGTGAGACTAATTACTCCATAATCTTCAATATACTACACCACTACACTCACAAGTACACTACAATTTTAAAGGCAAAGATACCTCTATAAGTAGAGGCGGAGACGAAACATGATCATTTTTTCTAATACATATAAGCACTCAAGTCTAAAACTTCACTATTTCGTATTCGGTGAATTTGATGAGATATTTGTTGTATTATTTTTGCAGGTTAATGATGTGTTTAACTTATGATGGAGAATAGGGTAAGACTATAACATTTCGTGTTTGTCGCTGAAGTTGGAATATTGCTTGTTGTATAGTGGGCCTATGTTAAACGTAATAACTAGTTTTGAAAATAACATAATAACTTGCCAATGGAGACCAGCAGAAACTCCCAAAGTATGCCCATTATTGGACCGCTTGGGCACTCTGACCTTCCAATTTTACTGGGTTTGTGGTTCCCAACTAGGACGTCCACTTCACAATCCCTTCTTTCTTAATTAGTCGTCGCAAGAAAAATGAATATAATAAAACATGTCGACGTGATTTAGGTTATACATGCTGATGTACATGATAACGTATGTATGCACTTTGGCCACTCCACTCTTTTAAAGCGACAAGTCATCGTGTCACTGCATACTTTAGAGGTTTCAGCTGCATGGTTTTTGAGCCATGTATATGTAACTATATCTCTTAAGTTTACGGCCGTATGTATATATTACACAATATATTTCGGAACAACTATGCAAAATATCAAAATTGAATCTTTTATACTAAATATATTTGAAATTAGACTTTTTACTATTTTGGTAATTTTCCTTAAGAAATAGGATATTAATTAAGTGTAAATGAATAAAAGAGTGATAGACACAAAGTTATGTTTTCGTCTAAAAATATGACAAAAATTTATATTCAATATTTTTTTACAAATGAGGTCTAACCAAAATATTTTCATCCGTATTGCATCCGGAAAATGAATTTTCAAAGCACGACCAATTATCTTGTATCAGCATATTCCTCTTCCTAAGCATTTGTAGTCGCAATCACAATTAAATTTTTTGCTAAAAAAGATGCCACTATAACATAATTAATTTTAAAAAAACATACTAATATGCTCAATCTGAAAACTAAGTCGGAATGAGAACACCAGCCAATCACTTTTATAAACAAAAAAAATTGGCGGAATGACCAACGTTTGGTATGTCTTTTTCAAAATGGCCATTAAACTTTAGTTAATGACCACGTTAAAGTTTAACCATATTTTTGGACTATATTTGCCTAAAAAATTTCCCGCTCCACATCATTACTGGGGAAAAAATTTAGCCGAAAATAGTCAAAAGAATTTGGTTAAAGTTTAACGTGGTCATGAACTAAAATTTAACCAAACGTTAACAATTTTGAAAACCCCCTATGTATCAAACCCCTATGTTTAAAGGGTTATATTACTGAATAATCCTATAAACTCATCACGTTAAAAGAATATAAATAAGGATACGGAAAAAGATTAAATAACAAAACATCAAACATACGTATATACCACATTCGAAAAAAAGATAAAATCAAGTGAAAAGCTTGAGTAATGATAGTGGGATAATATTTATCAATGTATCCGATAAAAATAAATTAAAGAGTATATGTGTATAACACTCTTTCACACATATTTTTCAAATAAAACATTATACCGTTTTTCCTTTTCTCGTCTCTTTTTTAAAAAAGGGTTATTAATTATAATCCACTCATAAACATAATGTAATTTCACTATAATCGACATTTGGTTAAATTTGTGTTAATGTCTTGGTTCAAAGTAAAATTTTGGTAATGGTCAAAATTTAAAGGGCAATTTAGTAAAACAAAAATAGTTAATAAAAGTTGGCAATATGATGTGTAAGCATTTTAGGCATTAATAAAAGTTTAGCGAAACGTTGTTCATATTAAAAATAAGATATTAAATGTTGATCATTTTGCCAACTTGGGTGTCATCCCATCGAGAGCTTGGGTGCCGGCGCCTATTGGTAATACTGCATTAGGTGCTCTGCGTTCCATGGGTAAGCAAATAGTTGATCCTTCATGTTCTCGAGTTCGTAAGTACCGTTATAAATAACTTTTATAACTCGATAGGGGCCTTCTTATAAGGGTCCCAGAACATAGGCACCTTGGACTTTGGTATTTTGAAAGACCTTTCTCAGCACAATACTCCCGTTGATGAAATTTTCAGCTTCATCTTTGAGTTGTAGTATCGCTCGATCTTTCTCTTTTGGTCGTGAGGCGGGTGAGCGCGTCGGCTCTCTTCTCATCAACTAGGTCGATCTATGTCCGCAACGCTTCCTCGTTCTTTCCCTCATCAAAGGCCCCGATGCAAAAAGTTGAGAGCGCCGTCTCGACGGGGAAAATTGCCTTGATGCCAAAGGTGAGGGCGAACAGAGTCTCCCTGGTTGCATTTCGCGTTGTGGTGCGGTAAGCCCATGGGACAAATGGTAGCTCGTCAGCCCATGCCCCTATCTTCGCCTCAAGTTTCTTTTTTAGATTTTCCTTAATGGTGTGGTTTGTTGCCTCCACTTGGCCATTTGTTTTTGGGTTCCTTGGTGACGATTATGTCTTGCTTATCCCTTGCTTTTTGCATATTTTGTGCAGTCGCGCGTTGTTGAACTGTCTGTCATTGTCTGTCGCTATCGATTATGGACTCCATAGCGACATATGATGCTTTTCTTTAAGGTTGGCAAAAAGTATCCAAGTCGTAAGAATTTTAACTTCAGTGACTGTCCGGCTGCGTGGTTACCACACATGCCCTCGTGTACCTCACTCATAACCTTCTTTGTCTCACTCTCATGAAGGCAGCAAAGTAGCGATATTGAGAATCCGCGTTTGTACAACACGTTTTCGCGCGTCGTGTATCTCGATGTTAGTTTTTTTTAGCTTTTTGGCGTCCTCGCGATTTTCGGGCAAGATGTCTTTTGTCATACACTTTGTTAGGGGAGTTATCCAAGATGAGGGCGGAGTGTTCACGACCATTCCCACATTGCCTCTAGAGACATAGGATCAGGTAAGGACTTCTATCGATACATTTCCTCATCATCCTCATTGATTCCGGAAATGAGGCGTGCCAAAGCGTCGACTTTGGGATTCTTCTTTCGCGGACTTGCACGGACTCGAACCAAGCTATCGCAACAAGGTTCTTAAGGGTCTTAGCCAGGTAGGCCCCATGTTTGGCTCTTTTCTATATAATCTCCTTTTGCGCGCCTGGTTCACGATCAGTTGCGAGTCGCAATGTACCCTCAAATTTTTGGCTCCCAACCTGTGGGCTAACTCCATACCCACAATCAATTACTCGGTGTTGGAGGCTTTGAATTCAAACCACAATAGATGCTTCAACTTTCCCATCGGAGTTAGTGAGTACTACTCCGGTGTCAAACCCCCAGGCATTCAATGGGCCATCAACGTGTAGATCCTAGACTAGACTCATCGTGCCAGAGTCCATTTTCTTCGGCAATTCTTTTTCCTCTCCAGTGGCTTTTGAGTCGCGTGTCCGCGTAAAATATGCCACGAAGTCGACCAGGGCATGTCCTTTTATGGCGGCCCTCATTTGGAATATGATTTCGTATTCGCTAAACTCTTGCAACCATATGGCCATCCTCGTCGAGAATCTCCACTAGAGAGCTTTTTCGATCAACTGCCAAGTGCGCACACTGATCTGATGTGCCTGAAAATAAGAGCGGAGTTTCCTCGCGCTCATTACTAGGGCTACGGAAAGCCTCTCAATCTTGAGGTACCGACTCTCGGCGTTGAGGAGAGCTATCTAATGTAGTATACTTACCACAATACATTTTCTTCCTCACAGTTGGTCGTTTCGGACACTCCGAGGTAGTGTATCAGCCCCTTCCGTCAACGGGTTTAGAAAGAAATGGCGGTGGTGCAAACTAGTTCAGAGGCCTCAAAATGGTTTATCGCATTCGAAGGCCCACTCGAACCAGTTCTTCTTCTTTAGAGCTTGGAAGAAAAGCTGGCACATATCGGTTGCCTTGGATACAAACCTTGTCATGGCAGCGATCCTGCTGGTCAGGCTTTTCACTTTCTTCGAATTTTGCAGCAATTTGATCTCTAAAATTTCTATGATCTCTTCAGAATTCGCCTTGATTCCTCATTTTCCAATCATATAGCTGAGTAATTTCCCTGATTCAACCCCAAATACACATTTGTTGGGGTTGAGTTTCATCCCATATTGGCGGAAAATTGTGAACATTTCTTTGAGGTCTCGGACATGGTCCGGAGCCTGCCGGCTTTTGATAAGCATATCGCCACCTCATTGTCTTACCAATTTTATTGGCGAACATACAATTGATCAACCGTTGGTAGGTGGCACCGTCATTTTTTAGGTTGAAAGGTATGACTTTGTAAAAATAGAGGTCCCAGTCGTTTTTATTTTATCGTCTTCGTGCATTCAGATCTGATTGTAGCTCAAATAGGCGTCCATAAAACTTAGCAGTTCATGGCCTGTTGTCGGGTCCAAAATTTGTTCAATTCGGGGGAGGGAAGAGTTATTCTTTTAACGGACTTTGTTAAGATCTTTTTGTTGAGTTTTTTACCATCACCACATTCAACACCCACTTTGAGTGTTCCGCCTCTCTAATGAAGCCGGTGGCGAGGATTTTGTCAACTTCCTCTCTTATGGAAAGATATATTTCCTTGCTAAAGACCCTCTTGGGTACATTTCAATCGTCATTGAGACGATGTACCATGACTTTTGGGCCAGTCCCGGGCATATATGCATGTGTCCATGCAAACACGTCCTTGTGTTCTCGGGGAAAGGCGGTGATTTTTCTTCATGTCTTTCGGCGGTGAGTTTGACGCCTATCTTGACCATTTAATTTGGTTTGGAGTCGTCCAACACTACCGTAATGAGTTCATCGAGTATCTCCACTCTCCGACATTCCACCTCGTCCAGTGAGTCCAATTCCTTAAAGGTTCCTCATTCCTGGGTTTGCACATGAACTCATCTCCAAGTTGGAATATCTTGTTCACAAGGGGTTTAGAGGTAACCCTTGATGAGTGTCACTTGAAACTCGACGCTATGACGCACCCTCTCTGCCGGCCATGCCAGCGAGGTAGAAAGGTCGTCGCTATCGCGCGTTGAGTGAGATTGGGAGAAAGGCTGATCTGCGTCGGCCTTTACGATCATGTTTTCTCCAACGCAACCGTGGCCATGGTTTGGGTTATCCTATTCCTCGTATCCGAGGAGGTTTATGATCAATCCTTTGCTGACCCCATAGTGTGCTAAAAATTCTTCCATGTGTTGTTCTGTTTTCTCCCTGAGGTCATCCTCGTTATCACGAGGAGCAGGGGTATCCTCGCCTAGACTCCATTCCAAGGGTAGTCGGCCTGGTACCCTATGGGAAAGTCGACGGAGTCTGTATCCCTAGTCAGTCGCTCGACTGATCAGATCATTTGATTGGGCGGCCCACGAAAGTTGCTAGGACGTCGCTTGTCTTTCGAGACACCGCGAGTGAAAGAAAAAAATACGAAAGAGAGAGGATATATGCATGAGACGTTTGTAAGGTAGGGGTCCCCTCTTTCGAACACCAAAATATTGTCGCTGAAATTTAGACAATGTTGAGAGGTCTACGCGGACAGATCCCCACTTGGGGCAAGTGACCGTTGCTTTGTCCTGAGCGTGTCGGATTCGGTGTTCCTGATCGTCTCTTAACTGTTGGGGGGTCTTCAAGCTCTTTAGATACCTACGAGAGATGAACAAAAGTTAATTAAGAAGGAAAATTAATTGGGGTCCTCTTTTTACCTCTCCGACACTCAACATTAGTATAATATGGGTGGAGTTTAGGATGACAAGGAGGGATCATGGAGACCGAGTGAAATGGGGATATAGTTGGATCGACATTGTTTCGAGTCTTGGGTCTCGGATCTTTAGGGAAGAATTCTTTTTTTCAGGATAGAATTCTTTACATTTGTAGAGAGTGAGAGAAGAGTTTCAGAGTGAGCAAAAAACTTTTCAAACTAGAGGCAGGATTTGTATTTATAGGATACCAAGGAGATTTGTCTGTTTGCCTTGAGCAGGTCGGCCAATCAAGGTCTTACCAGGGCAAGGGTGTCGGGCGACCCTTTTTCTTGTTGATGGGTCTTGTCGTTCGATCCTTGTCTAGGTCAAGGAGGTCGGTCGGCCTTGCTATGCAAAATGTCTTGGGGTCGGTGTGCCTCTAGTTTAGGCATGGAGAATGGCCAGCCGGTCAGAGCAAGTCGTGGGCCTTTAGGCCAGCCGGCCCTTGGTTGGGCCAAGGAGGCCAGTCAGCCAAGACATGGCTGGGGCCTTTCCTAGTACTGTTTGGGCTTCCCTTGATGGGTTCGAGGGAAGTTTGATGGGATGAGCCTGTGGATCATCGGTGAGTTTTCATTTATTATCGCCTCAAAATGAGGCGATAACAATCACAATAAATTGTGTTGGAGGCATTTATTATTCGTTGCTTCACTACAATTTTCATGGCTTAGAACGTAAGCAAGATTGAGAGAGAGAGAGATAGATTAAGATATAGATATATAAATATTAATCAAGGTGTTAAATAAGAAAAGAATAGAAAAACAAGAATATAAGACTAAAGCGTACTTTAGACAAAATGCAAATAAAAACTATAATTATGCACATTGTCAAGTAGAAAAAGAATTTGGGTGTAGGTTTTCACATAGATTGTGAAATATACCCAAACGTTAGTTTGTTGCACTGCTTGGGAATAAGTAAATTTGATACCCTTGTAAACCAAACACATAACGATCCTAAAAAAGAAGATGACAAAGTGTCAAAAATTAGAAGCGGCGACAAACACGCCATCATGAAAACCATGCAAGTGATAAAGGGAGCCATGCCAACAACCAAAGAGGGTGAAGCATCTCCTCAAGTACAGAACACAACACCAAAAGAAATTGTTGCCAAAGAGATCCTAACGGTACAAGAAGAATAAGTTGTTGAAGATGAATCCGCGACAATGCTCTCAAAAGAGGAGTAGGAACCTGAAGATACACTTTCCACTCCTCTCATCAAAACAAATGAGGCCAAGCCATCAGTAGGAAAATCCAAGAACAAAACTCATGTGAAGAATAAACAACTGAGCTCACCACAACCTACTCCTTGCTTCACATCTTTCGAGTAAGGATCTTCTACCCCACCAAACATCTTAGGATGCTGTAAAAAAAGAATATTTGCTCCAAATAGCACTATGAAACATTACTATTTTCATTTGGCCAAACTTTTTTTTCCTTTTGTTATATAGCCATTGTTGTTGACTTGGACTTTTTTAATGTGCATTAATGTCAATTGTACCCTTTCATGGAAATGGTTAATGTTAAATATCATTTGTTTTGAAATCTACAGTTTTATCAGCAATAACTGTTTTTTTAAATTTTGAAATTTCATTGTTTTTTCATTCAAAATCTTATTTGTTAATTCGTAAAAGCTTTTTTTCTATTTCCATTTTCATAACCGAAATTCTTTTTCATATCTTGGAATCGCTGTTTTTTTAGCATTAATATTTGTTTATTTCATTATATCTGGGTTTCTGGGTTTCTCTCTTAAACATGGAAACTCCTCCTAGTCATCGTTCTTATCCTGGTAATATAGGTTCCTAATTTTTAAGCGTTTATAATTTACCATTTTATATGCGTTTATAGGTTCCTGATTTGAATCGCTGTTAAAGCCTCAATCGCTGGCGTATCCACTTCCTTCTTGGGGTTTTTCGCGATAGAAGTTCAACGGTTTCTTATGTGAGAGAAAGGGGTTTGGTGTTTGTATATTTAATATTTATTTGGACAGCAATATATATATCCCGCTCATATTTGATTGTAACCGCATTTACTTTTTGTTAGTGGGGTCATTTATTTCTTATTTATTTTTCCCATTTGATTTAGAGGGTACTTTTGTCTTTTTTAATTGTTTATTCTGATTTATTGCTATAAATCATTTTTTGCATAAATTTAACTGTTTTGCAATTTTCTTATTTTAAATGATTATTTCACTAGTTATCCCCTAAAAAAATGACTCAGTTTCTTCAAGCAATTGTAAAGAAGGACCTCAATGAGATAGGAAACATCATCTTTCAAAAGGTTGATGTTTATTGAGTCAGAGTTGGTTAACCAGCCTATATGTTTATGCTCGCTCATCTAAAAACCTAGTAGTGGCCCAAGTACCTGACTTTTTCTACTGGCTCACATGGTTATCTGGAGACCTGCTATCATGTAAGTTGACTTCAAAATCTTTGTGGGTCGAAACAAGAATGACATCGAGGGGGAGCTCACTCTTGATGATGCATCTGACGAGGAAAATGAAGTTCTAGGTAATCAAGTAGGTACAAAGATGTATGACTCGAGCAAAGCCAGACTGGTGCACAATCTTGAAGTACATATTCGATTCATGATGTTGGAAATTACTCGCTTCACTAACAACCATTGACTCCTTTCAAATCAACTTAAAGACATTTTGTATCATGTGGAGGAAGATCTTGAAGAAGAAGCTGGAGAATAAGATGACCAACACCCCGATGATATCCGAATACGAACATCAACGTGTCACACACCACCAAGCTAGCCGCAATACATTTTTTTTCTTTCTTATTTTCCTTACTGCACCACCCAAACTTTATTTAAATATTTAATTCATATTTTGATGTCGTGATCTCTCTCTAGACATATAATACAAACCTAAGTTGTCTTTTTGTGGAAAAAAGGGAGAGTATTATTTATTAAGATCATTTGAAGGGTTGTATAGTTTAGCCTGATACAATTTGTGATAATTCTTTATAACTAACAATAACTTTGGTTAAATCAGTAGGCGTTATGAATGGGCTCATTGTTATAAGTTTGCATCGGCTTTGAAGTCACTATGCATAGTGAAATGATATTTATTTTTCCATAAAAAAATGTCAAAGGGGAGATTGTTGAATCTTAAATGGAAATAGCTTAGTAGGAAAAATAAATTAGTTAGTGATTCGATCAAAAAAGGCAAGAAGATCTTGGAGAATAGGGTACGACTACTTATTGGCAAGTATCACGGTCATTCACCTATGTGTACAAACTTTATCTAAAAATTACAAAATATTATGTGACAAATTAAGTGGGATTCAGCATGGATATAGGAGACGAACAAATCTTAGAGGAATTAATAGAAAACGGGCTTAGGAATAGGAAACAAAAGGTTTAAATCTCACTTAGGGTTTTACTATTACATTTTTCTTCTTTGTTTGGTTTCACACGATCAATAGTTTGAGTGTCTCATCTTCATTCTGAATCAATTTATCGACCATATACTCAAACAACTTACAATCTTATATATTCATACAATTGTAAGAGCGTGTAGTTTTATTTCTTGATGATATTGATCTTCCGGAGAAGATTGGGTAAATACTGAAGAGTTTCAGGGTTAACAGGAGTTTAGGTACATAGTGGATACTGAGAAGAATCTCATGTTGTCATTGATGTCTGCAAGAAGAGTAATAGTTGTTACTTATTAAGTACATTTGATGGAATGAAGTCTCAAAATTTCTTGATTGTAACTTCTCAATAAATTAATAGAGAGTTGAAACTTTCATTCATTCTATTCTCGCTTTTTTGAAACTTTATAATAAAACTTAATCGTTAGTCCTTAAACAAAGTAACAAAAAATGAAGAGACAAATATAGATTTGCATAAGCAACTCTTCATGGGTTCCTTGAAGTAGTATATTCACAATCTCAGGATTATTCATCTTCGTATAATTGTTAGGAGAATAATGATGTTTGTTTACGAGACACAGAGAGTAGAGACTCTATAGTTCTTCCTAACTATCTTATGAATATACTGAATTAATCAGTGCACTTCTTGAGATAGTGAAAAGATAAACCATTAACCTCTTCTAAATCGAAAACATTATGTATGAACTTCATTATGCTTAGGTAAATCTTTAATAACACAAGCCTACTAACTTGGAGATGACAAGGATTGCAAAAAATACTTGACAAGGCAGTTTTTTCGGCTCTTGGCCTATTTAAGTTACACGGCGGAATTCATTGATGAAGTTGTGTTACACTTTGTCTTGCTCTTGGCTTATTTAAGTTAAAATTTGTCTTTTTTATATGAATTAAACAAAACTTGACTCAGCTGAAGAATATGGAGTTGGAGACACTTTCGTGGACCTCAGGGCCAACTCCGAGCTATCTCCAAACTTGATGAACCGCTCAACGTGAGAGGATGCCAAATGTGCACAACATACAGGTTTCTCAACAATAAAGGTGACTCGGCTTTATGGGGGTGAGTTGGCGGACGACACACACCATTTTTCCCTTTCTTTTCTATCCACACCTTGAACGACATTCGAGCCATCGAATGGTCTCCTGCATGACGGTCACCCCTTCCTTGGTGGGAAACTTCAACATTAGGTGATAAGTGGATGTGATGTCCTTCAGGCGATTGAGAGTTGGGCGTTCTGCAATGATGTTTTAGGCAGACGGTTGGTCGGCTACCAAAAATAACACAATGTTTGTCACCTGGATTCCCCCAGGAGTTCCAAACGTCATCGGGAGGTCAATGGCACCCTCAGTCATCACCCTCAGAGACGTAAAGAGAGGCATCACCCTCAGAGAATCCGAAGAGAGGCATTTAAATCAATGTCATATTTAGCCTGGTTAACTTCATCCTATCTAAGACGGATTTGAATATGATGTTGGCCGAGCTTCCGTTGTCAATTAGGATTCTCCTGACCAAATTGTTGGTGACCGGTGCTGAGACGACAATTGCATCGTTGTGGGGATGAAACACATGTACTGCCTCTTGGTCAATGAATAAGATGGATCCAAATGGCGTTGGGGATGGTGCCTCGTACGTACGGCGTAGCGAACCATTTTGTCGGGAGACACTTACCGGACGTGTTTCATTATCTAGGTGCTCGAGTCCCCCAACACTAGACCCTCCATGATTGAACTCACAATGTGCATCTGTGAGTTCTCAGAATCATTCCCATCAAGTGGTTTGTGATGATCACTTATGTCTGGTTCTTATTTTCTTGTCGCATGTGTTCCCCATTAGCCCCAGTCATCCAGAGTGTCCTCTGACATATTATTTCAGCTTTCCATCTCGGATTAGAGCTTCGATTTGGCGCTTAACTGAAATCATTCGAACGGCAGGTTTATATAATCTTGGTGGTACTCGTAGTACCTACTCCTGTCCCGCTTTGCAGGATCCTCTGCTAGTAGGACTGAGACACCGAGCTTGTCGCTATGTATGGCCAATATCCGCTCCTGCGAGATGTTCAAGAGGGTGAACGAGGTGAACCTCCAAAATTGGTTAGTTTATGGAGGTCCTGACCCGGGGCGCTCGCATGGGCCTTGATTCCCTATGTTTCTCTTCTTTCGAAGGTCAGAGCAGTCTTCTTCTCGATCTTCATGGTGCTGAGTCTCCTACTCGTGGTCTTCCGCCGTTCCGGCCTTTGAGGTAGTCCTCAAAGCCCATGTAGGAGTCAACCGTCATCATTAGTTCGGCCATGTCAGTTAGGACCTTGCCGATGATGGACTTGAGGAAGTCACCCATTTGATTACCCTTAGTGATTGCCATGATGGCGTCTTTGTTGTCAAAGTCGTCACCTTGTAGGACTCTTCGGTCGAACCAGCAAGGTATTGTCTCATGATCTCATCTCTCTCTTATCGACTAGATAAGAGGTAGGTCTTCGACTTTTTTTGGCGATAGCATCATAGTGAATCGGGCCAAGAATGCCTGTCGGAGGGCCCAAAAAGACTGAATCCTGCCCTACTTCAAGATTCTAAACAATTCAAACTCGGACTTAGTCACTCAGGTTGTAGGTTTGGAAAAGGGTGACGTCGTATTTCCTTTCCATGGTCATTCACCTCTCATAGTGTTGGACATAGAAATTTGGGTCCGCTCGGCCATCGTACTGTAACAGCGAGGGCAACTTGAAGTTGCTAAAGAACGGCTGCGTCAACACCTGGGCAGCAAAGTGCGAGTAAAATTCTTCTATGCCGCCGTACGGCCTTTGGCCGCTTGACCCCCTTTGATCGATGATATGGTTTTGGAGGCTCTAGACCATCATGACTACATCGAGGTCGTTCGTTGGGCTAGTATGCGCTTGGTTCCCGATATTGGCATGGAGTTGTCCCAGGGTGGCGGAAGGGCATGCATCCCTATGAGAGTTGAGTCTCTGGCAGAGGTCTTCACTCCGAGTGCTCCTCTACTTTATTAGGCGATCTCTGAGATTTTCTCTTTGGGAGGGTCAAATTGAACTCGATCTCAAGCAAGTCACTCGTCGTACTTCTTGACTATTTGGCACCGTCGTCGTTAGGGACGAGTTCGAGGGAGCAGGCCTCCGCGAGTGGAGGTACGGCCTTTTTCATGTCACTGGAGGTTGGTTAAGGTCCGGTTCTCGAGCTTTGTTTGATCAAGAGGAAGCGATATCGGCGGCCGTCGAGTTGGTTCTTGACTCATCCTTGTAGCTAGGTTCAGTGTCGTCGTGACATGATGCATCCTTGACATTGTACACGAGGAGGTTAGTGATGAGCGACCCGTCCACACTGGGACGATCTAAGAGTTCAACCAATCTCCGAACCGTGTCCTCTCAGAGCGCAGATTCATCATCGACCACCGAGTTCTCGAGGCGGTTCTCGTTATCACGATATTTTCCACCGTGGTCGTGCGGCATGTCATGGAGCTCGTACCTTGCGCTAAACACTCGGATACCTATGGCGGTAGTCGGGAGTCAGCTCATGTCTGAGTGACTTTGTTGTGAGGCGGAGTCGGATGAGAAAATGAGTTGTTTAAAGAACGAGGTCTCCTCCTAGCGCCAAAATATTGTCGACGTAGTTTGGACTATGTTAATCTCTCGCAACGGTTCGATCCAAAGTCGGACCAAGTGATCATGTTCGGATTTCGAGCATCGTAGACTTAGTATCCCAAGTATACCTTAGCAAAAACGTGGTGGTGGTGACTCCAGTCGTACCTGAAAACAAAGGAGAACAGGCGATTAAAGGAAAACAAAATGATTTCTCATGTTTATATCTCCGGCGCTCAACATTAGTATGGTTGAGGTGGTTGCGTGGGTTTAGAGTTTGAGGTTTGATTATGAGGAAAACGAGTGAGGTCCAAACTCGGCAGCATTTTGGGACTCAAGTACAAAAAAAATTGGTTTATCGGAAATGTGAGTTTAGTCCCCACAAATATAGGCAAGACTCGTGTTCGAGTGGATTAGACCGGCTCCTTATCGAGCGTGACGTGACCGGTCCTTGGTTGAGCATGGCATGGTCAGCTCATGGCTGAGTATGGCTTGACCGATCATCAGACGAGTATGTCCTTGCGGTCCTCAACCGGGTATGGTCTGGCAGTCCTCAACTGGCTATGGCCTGGCCAACTCCCGGTCAAGGAGAACTTTGACCCTTGGCTGGGCGAGGTCGAGCCGGCCTTGAGCCAGATGGGCTTGGCCGATCCCTTAGCCGAGTGGGTGATCGACTTTCGGTCGATGGGATTGACCGGCCGTAAGTCGGACCGGGCTCGTTTGGTTTCTGGTTCAGTTGTCGGCAACTCGTCGACTTTGTCAGAACCTCGAAAATTTCATATAATATCATCGATCTGAGTCGGGTCAATAACACCAAGTAAGTCGGATTCAAGTTGAAGCTTAAAACTTTGACCATTTGACGTCCACTCATGAGCGATGACAATAAATTTGGAGGTTTCTTTGTCACTTGTGGCTGTGTTTTTAGCCATGTAATTATAGATTGAATAAATGAGAGTAAATAATGTGCTCTCGTCAAAGTCCAGGACAACTGATCCATGCTAATTATTTAAATACTATTTTTATAACGAATAACAAGACTTATCCCGTGAAAGGAATAATTCAGATTTCATAATTTTAAGAGATATTCGTTGTTTTGAAGAAAACTACAATCCATTTTCTCACAGGAAGTCTCAATCTCATTAATTAATTTAGAGAAGGGTTAATCATAACCTAAAAAAGGATCGATCATTATTCAATCAACTTGATTCTTCAAAAAAAGATACTATTCAATCAACTTGACCATTATTTAATACCAAAGGAATTAATTCTGCTAGTATCCTAATTAAAGATTGCCCAAGTGCAAATGGACCAAATTTTGGGCCAAAACCGGGCCCGTAAATAAATATTCAGACAATATATTATTACTATTTCCTAAAACACAACTCACTGCGTTGAACTTTAATTTTTTTCTTTAATCCTCGCTAGTCACTTAAAATTCAGAATGAGAGACATTTCGACATACATTAAACGCAGTGTCCTTTATAAGCTCTTAGCGACAAGTGCAACTGGCAAATAATTCCAATGGACTATATTATATGATATATGACCATATGGACTATATGATAAACTAGTACTTTTACATGAATATATGTGGAGTTTTAAGTTTTTACAACGCAAGTAAACTATAATTATACTGTTGGTTTGTAAAATATGTACATTCGCGCTACTAATAATAAGAATTATAATTAATAATAATAATGATCAGAATATGATATAAATAGTAGTTTAAGTAAAAAAAAATTCTATAAATAGAATAATCATTTCAATCTAACTAATTACAAAATAATTAAAATTAATTTTTATGTCGAATTAGTATAAACTTTCAAAGTTCCACAATATTTATAAGACGTTTTACACTTTTATATGACTATTTTGACACCAAAAGCTCAGCTGGCTCGATATAAATTTATTAACAGTGTCAATAGAAATTGTTAATACTTAAATGTTTTATGTATTTTATAAACTAATTGTATCTTCCTGGAACAAAACCAAAGGTGTCACATGTAGGGTTACACTACAGTGATAGTGTAGTAAACATCTCTTGGCCATATTATAGCGTAAAGTAAACCACGTGAACCTTCTAATAAGCACCTCTCTCTCTCTCTCTCAAGGGTATAAATAGCACACGCATAGAGAGCTCTGTCTTCGTACCAAAACCATCATGGGTTTCAAGGACCTCGGAGTTCTGTTTTTGCTGTTACTGATACTTCTTGACAATGTTAATAGCCAAAACGTGAGTGAATTAAGCAATAGAATCAGAGGGAGAAAGCAAGTGAGAGCTTGCAATCTTTTCCAAGGGAAATGGGTCTCCGATCCTTCGTTCGCTTTGTACGACTCCTCAATCTGTCCATTCATCGATCCCGAGTTTGACTGTCAGAAATATGGCCGACCCGACAAGGACTACCTCAAGTACTCTTGGAAACCAGACACTTGTGACTTGCCTAGGTAACGTATACACATATACACACATAGTTCTTCTTAATCGTGCATTAATTTGGTTTGGTTGGTGTATGCAGGTTTAATGGAAAGGAGTTTCTAACGAAATGGAGAGGCAAGAAAATAATGTTCGTCGGTGACTCACTGAGTCTGAATATGTGGCAATCGATGGCCTGTATGATTCTCTCCTCGGTCCCCAGCTCTAAGATTAGTTTTGTTAAAGGCTCTTTCGTCACTTTCCAGGTACACTCACTCACTCCGAAAACTCACTCTCTTTTTCAGATTAGTCCTTATTAAGAAGGTTTGACATGCTAGCCCATAGTTATATATTAATATTACAAGGAGTTACTGAATTTCAAAAAAATTGCCACGCCCGTCCACCGACGTAGCCGGTATTCACCTAAGCAGTCCTCCAGTTTTTTTTCTTTGTTTTTTTATTTTACTTACATACTAAATTCTCTTATATAAAATCCTAAAAATTATGTAAGGGCCCCCCCATAAAAAATACTTAAAAGTTAGCTCCCTAATTCTGTTTAATTTTACCTGACTGCGTTAGTTCTTGTGTCCTTGTTTACCTAAGTTCCCTTATTATTATTTCATTTTTTTGCTTGCTGAATCTCAAGTTTGTGACTGACAGCATTCGCATTTATATTATGAATTTATTTTATTTCGTGGAGATTTATTCACGGATCTGACTTCTCAAGTCTATATTTTCATTTTGTCAAATATAGACTTAATACGTCATTTTTATGTCAAATTAATTTTTGTGACCTATTTTGGAATAAAAATATTCTAAACGCAAATTTATTTTATTATTTTTCGATAAATTACGATGAATTCCGATGGATTACAATGAATTGCGTGGTTTCCAAAAATTTCTATGAAAAAATATTTTTAAAAAAAATATTTTTTCCTGACGAACTCCGAAAGATTGCAATGAATTCCGGTGGACTCATAATTTCCGACAAAAAACAAATTCGGCGAATTCGCAGAATTCCTATAAATTTATATAAATTCGTGTTTTATAATCACAATATTTTTTTGTCCTAAAATAAGTCAAACATTTATTTTGGGATAAAGTTGACCAAAATGTGTGATATTTCTTACAAAATAAAATAAGGTCCATGAAATTTCTCTTCTGCAATTAAAAATTCTTACAAGTTGACGGAAGCAAGACAAAAGAGTCGCATGTGGATAATAATATTATAATAAAAAATATATTGGAAATAATACAGTGGAAAACAAATATGTTTGATATCGTGGAGAACGGTTTACTGACTAATTTACCCTAGAGGTTAAATTTGCATATGTCGTGCAATAAAATTTCCTAAAAATTGACGGAAGCTTGCCAGACAAAAGCGGTACGTGTAGAAAACTATAATACAGTAAAAAAAAATATTAAAAAAAAAAAAAAAAAAAGGTAAATTTACTGTACTATGAGCAGTCAAACAAAGGATGTATGTGCAAATATACTTCAATTTTAGAAAAAAAAATTGGAAATAAAGAAAATAAAATATATCGTTGTGTGTGTGTGACTGTATCCAAAAGTCTGTATCTTTGTCTCTTTACTTCTATTTTATTACTTTTCGTTCTATTACGCTTTTCTATATATTGCTTTCCCTTTACTTCTTTTTTTACGACCATGATTATCCTTTTTGGAAGACCTATCCAAAATTGTATAGATTTGTTTTTAAATTGCAAACAATGAAAAAGATGAAGGCCAATTTGTTGTAAAAGACTTTTCTTTAGTGTAGACTGTAGTAGTATTTATTAAACATGGAACCAACCAATAATTTCTCCAAAAAATAAAAAACAATAATACACGTTTTACTTTAATTTTCTTTAATTGAAACATACAGAAAAATAAAAGGAATCATAAATAAAGTCCAGAACTTTAAAATTGTAACTAGTACTGGCAAAACAAGGGAATACTGCAAGACATACATCAAAATAAAGTAATAAAGATGGTAATGTAATGATGTTTTATGATAATAAAAGTATACATCTTATTATCGTTTGTATAATCTTTCTTTTTTCCGATTATCTCACGTTTTAATCTTGTTAAAACTGCGGCTTTAGGTTTTCTACTGTTTATTCTAATTATAAAAAAACTTTTTTCCTTAAGTATAAGTTCTAATTTAATTGATTTAAAGCTTATTAGTTGTCTTTATAAAAAACGAAATACTATTTCATACATTTAATGTTTATATATAAACTGTAAAATATACAAACTTTGTGATGAATTGATGCGGATTTAACATATGCACGATTACTTCGTAGTTTGATAAAAAAATAAATGACCTATATGTACACGGATTTAAAAAAGCCAAGCCGAAAAACTGTATATATACATTATACATATGCGTAACTGAAGAGAGAAAGTGAACAACATTTATGATTATATTTATTCGAGTATAAAGCTGTGTGGTGTATGTTTCTTTCCTTGAATACGCAGTGCTTTGAACACTCTATCCCAATCCTTCAAAAAAAAACACTCTATCCCAATCATTATGTATATGAGCTACTTGCTTACATGCTTTATGAATTAGAATGCAAGATAAAATACAAAGAAAATAATAAACAAATAAATGTTATTCTAGGTGAACTTTCCTCCATGTATTATTTTTTTCATCCATCAGTACGTTTTGTGTTTTAGTTTCTATTTATTTTATGCATGTGCCTGCGATTCAAAATTTATTATACAATCCAAACGTAATGTTGAAAGAGGACTCTTTCATATATCTCTGTTTCTTCTTAGCTAGTAATGTTCACAAATTTCAATCAATTAGTATTTTTTTTAATCGATGAATATTGCCAATCTTATAGTTGAAACTCATAAGTAACTACTGCATTATTAGTAATAAGTATTTGTTTTATTATTGTTATCATTTGAGTAGGAGAGAAGTCACAGCCAACAAGCTATGGTATGGTAGGGTTGCTTAAATGATCAAGAAATTTTAAAAACAACATAATGGTTATCTTTTACTTTTTCCGTTTGAAATAATGTCACGCTAATTTTGTTGATGCCTTTGAAAGTCAGAAATATAATGCTATTGGTGCGTGATGATAAATTTATTTAAAGAGCATTATAAGTACTTGCCGCATTAGAGTCTTTTATTATAGAAGACAAAGTTATTTTACAGGCTGTACTCATCAACTTGCCAACCTGTGGTCATATATGTGGGCGTGGCTTGTCAACTTCAATTATTTTCTTAATAAGTTTATAATCTATTTCATGCACAGCCATTTCATTATATACATGCTGATTTTAGCCTCAATTTTGTTCAATATTTATATAAAAATAAAATGTACACTTCTTTATTTTCTCCTTACTAGATCTGATTCCACCCTCAGTTTAAGTCATCTTTACTTTATGTGTACTTTTTAGATTATTTATTCAGCCGTGAAATTTTGTCGACTTATCATTACATTTTCAAGGAGTTGTCACACAAGCAATCGTTTTTAAGGATATTAGTGAGTTTGGTCTCGATTTTCAAAAGGGTTAGTGGATCTAGTAGTTCCCAAGAGAAGAGGGTGTCACTGTCCAAGCGTCAACATACTTAAACACGAGAACAAAAAATGATTCCCCGGACAAATACAAGATGTCAGTGTGACTAAAATAAACGGCTGAGATTATAAGTGTGGGTGCGATCTTGTGTGTCGCAGGAGTATGGAGTGACTCTGTACCTTTATCGTACACCATACCTTGTTGATGTAGTGAAAGAGTCGGTGGGAAATGTTCTGAGGTTGGACTCGATCACTGATGGAAATGCATGGAAGGGAATGGACATGCTCATCTTCAATACGTGGCACTGGTGGCTCCACCGCGGTAGTCGATCTCAGGGGTACGGACACTCATGCATACCGCTTAGAATAGTTTTTAATAAATATCATCAATAACATACTAAATTTAGTTTCAAAAAATAAAAACTGTAAACTATGACTTATCATACTAAAATACTTAAATTTACGGCTACAACTAAAACCTACAGCATCTCATCATGGTTATTTTCAATTAATATGGTCTTTATTTTTTTTTAAAGAGACAAACTTTATGGTTTTGTAATTAATTTAGCTTGTCGAGCCATATTTGTTTTAATGTTCAAAATAATTAAAAAAGAAATCACATTTTATTTGTTATTGGTCATATTTTTCCAACCTTGCATTTATATGATAAACTTATTAAATATAATATGAACAAGTTTAAATCGGGTAGTCTAAATTAAACTTGTGCGATTTTTAGAAGAGTTCTGTAATTCAGAAGTCAAGTTAACTGTAGGTATATTTTCTAAACTATATCTAATGTTAAAACGTTTTTGTGATAAACTAATATTATCGATTAAGTGAGGTAGCACAAGTGGTGAACATTTGCACTCACATTAGTTTGAATTCGCAGGTAAGCTAAAACTTCAACAAAGCTTCTCTCTAGGAAGATTTTTGAAAACTAGTTTTGAAAACATATACTTCAAACCCATCTAGCTAAGATTTCAAATGGATATGTATTTTGGGGGAGAAATGTTAAACCGACAAAAGTAAAAGTAAATATTTCGCGAGAGAAGAGAAAAGCTAAAGTCTGATTTTGACCCGTATGGTTAAGTCCAGAGTATAAAAAGTAAACGGATGTGGAGTGAGTGAGTGACATTGAGCGAGTGTATACAGATGGGACTACATGAGAGATGGGACCAAACTGTACAAAGACATGGACCGGCTAACGGCGTTCGCAAAAGGGATGAGCACGTGGGCCAGATGGGTTGACCTCAATGTGGATCCCTCTCGCACCAAAGTCTTCTTCCAAGGAATTTCTCCCACCCACTACCAGTAAGTAAATCCCCGTCAAAACTCGGCAGTGTATACCGGTTCGGGGAATTATAATGCACACTTTTGTATTCTTGTGGCAGGGGAAGGGAGTGGAACCAGCCAAAGAAGAACTGCAACGGGCAGCTGGAGCCGCTGTCGGGGTCAATATACCCGGCCGGAGCGCCGCCGGAGGTGGGAGTGGTGATGAAGGTTCTGAGCACGATGAAGAAGCCTGCGTTCCTTCTCGACATCACGACGCTGTCCCAGCTGAGGAAGGACGGGCACCCCTCCGGCTACAATGGCGACCACTCCGGCAACGACTGCAGCCACTGGTGCCTCCCAGGCCTCCCCGACACCTGGAACCAGCTCCTCTACGCCGCCCTTTCCATGCTCTAACTACAATCCCCTTCTCTCCATATACATGCGTATATAAACACATGTATCCACTGTAAAGGGATTCATTGTATTCATGATTTTTAACCTTAAAATACAGAAACCTGTACCATTATGTCACATCACATACGGACTGCTGATTTGATTCATAATCCTTGTCCTTTTATTCATCAGTATGAAACCGAGATTAATAACCAACATAAACGGCCGCATTTACAATGTAACAGTCGTCATTCTTGTCCCCCATTTCCTCTACGTGAACGCCGCTCGAGCATATTAGCCCCCCGTCCACCACATCGACTTCCAAAATCTTACCGCTGCATATGAAAATCATAACCACCTTCAAATTCCATTGATAAAGGATAGGAACTACAAGATAAATCCGGACATTCAAGAAATTCTCTCAAAGACTAAAATTATTATTCTTTAGCTTCTATTTATACCCTAACTTATACTAATAATAAGCAACTAACTAGCTATATCATTGAGTATATTCCTATCTATATACGCCCCTTGAAAGCCTGTTTTTACCCCTCGAGGTGGTTGAGGTGAAACTCCATCCCTGTTCAGGTGCACAGGTCGTGCAGGATTGCAAAATCAGCCTTCAAATATCATACGCAGCGCAGTATGATGTCAAAATGCCCAAGCATAGATACTTTAATGGTTCGATCAAATTTCGCTTTTCATAACAATTTCTTACCTTTAAAGCATAGATACTTTAATCTTAGTAAACCACTTAGTCGATTTCGATCATCATTTGATTGATGAAATCAGAAAATATTCCTCTCTCCATGGTTTCAATCATCATTCCCTTGTACATACCTACAACAACCTGATGTTGACCCTCTATCGCTTGCTGAACTTACCCAATATTCAGAATCAGCGAAGCCGTTACACTGTTCTGGTGTTTCTTGAAGAAAAGTCATTTTTCCTAGACACCCTTTAAGATAGTTGAGGATAGAAGGACAGCATTATAATGATCTCGACATGGAGCGTCCATCTACTGATATACAACTCTAACAGTGTATGCAATATCAAGTCTCGTGTAAGCCAAGCATATCCACTATCTACCAACCTCCGGTACATTCCTTTATCAGTTGCTGACCCTTGTGTGCCTGACATTAGCATCCATGAGTGTTTGTGCCCGTTTGCATCCCAGAACCCCGTCTTCTTTCTCATTTAAGAGGCCAATGACGTATTTGCGTTGTGACACTGAGATTCCTTTGCTAGATCAAGCAACTTCCATCTTGATGAAGAATTTTATGTGGCCGAGGTCCTTCATCTTAAACTCCTTGGTCAAGAGTAATTTAGTAGCTCAATTTCTCTTAATATCAACGCCGGTGAGTACCATGTCATCTACGTACACTATAAGAATATATGTTTTCTAATCGATCTATAGGTGTGTTTGTCAAACATACTGTGGTTGGTGTGGGCTTGACAGAAACCGAGGATTTGAGACATCTATTGAAACTCCGAACCAAGTTCGAGGCTAGTTTTACAGCCGTAGAGAGATTTAATGACCTTACACATCTAACCTCTATTGAACTCATCTTCAAACCTGGGAGAAATGTCCATATCTCTAGACATCTAGTTGTTGTAGACACCTGTCGTTCTAGTTTTTCCTCTATTAAAATACTGAACATGGACAAATGAATTAAAACCAAAAAGCTTTTGGCGGAAAATTGCTAAATTGTTTGTTCCAAGGACATGAGATGACAGTATCGAGATGAGCTTTGGATGCTAAGACCTTAGAGGGCATCTTATTGATGAATCTGGTTTTGTTGGTTGTGCAATAATGCCAGATAGATACCCAAATTTTCCTTTTTCCTGAATAAAGAATCTCATAGACTCAATTTGTGAGTTGTGAAGAGAAATGAATGATTGGTTTCAGTCTAGTGAGATGCAATAGGATTCAGACTTGGTTTCAATTTAATGACTACGTATACTCCCAACAGTTTCATCGATGAAATCAGAAATCATTAATCTCTCCAAGGTTCCATCAAATCCCACTCTTCATAATTGATAAGAACCTTTGAAACCCGTTAATCGACAATAGAAATGACAACATTAATAGGGTATCCGAGAGACCAGAATTCTACCATAAAGGCTAAGCTTAAACCCAAACTAATTTCCCCCCAAATAAATTATTTTAAGCTTCTATTTGCAGACTAACCGCTCTTAATTACACTAATGGTTACCACAAAGGATTTCATTATATAAAATCCTATCTGAAAATGCTTAATAAATACTACCCGAAGTTTAAAATATAAGGGAATTGTGTGTGATTAAACAAAAAAGTTAGAAGGGGTCAAAATGTTTGCGTTGAGCCCTGCTTAGTCATCAACTTCCGTTTGAAAGTTAAAAATTCTCCACTCTAAGTGAGAGTGTCAAATTCGCTCTATGAAAAAGAGGCCTGTATCAGGAATATATTTAAAGGTGAAAAATTAATAGGACTAACAGTTACGAGCCTAAAATTTCCTACTCAACAGCGTCAGCATGGTATCCCGAATTCCCGAGTCATCTTTTTAGTATACTCGGGTAGAACTTATCCATATTTTTAAAATAGAACGATGCAGAAAATGGAATGAGATTCAGATAGGACACTCACTAAGGGAAGACTGACTTGACTCTCTCAATATCCAAACCTTGTTGGAGAGGGTGAGGGACTCCCAGCTTGATCTGTAGTTTCATCTCCTCAAATGTAACGCCTGGTATAGATCCTGCAATTTCACGAGCCACGAAGCATTTCCATATTGCTTAAAATCCATATTCCATGTCTGACAGCTTCTTTAAGATAAAGAAACAATTGATCCTAGAATATAAACGTATGCAAAGTCTGAGTTCAGTTTATTGTTGTGCCTGAAAATCCGTTATGCAGATTTTATTGTCTTTAACATAAGTGGTTTTATTCAGTTAACACACAAATATATGAAGGCTGTAACATCTCTCTATTCCAAAATTCACAATTGTCTGATTGTCTTTATACTTTAATAAACTTATCACTCTTCAGTGTCTGGTCGAGAAAAACTAAACAAGACCTAAACTTATGTTACCTAAACTCTAGATCGGTCACTAAAAAAAATTAGTTCTTTTACCCACTTTTATGTTTATTGATTTCAATATACCCGACGTTTTGTAAATTTTTTGTAAATACTCACCAATTTTATTTTCACGAATATGTTATGCACCTTTGTAAACATTTCCAAATTTGGTCAAAACAGTCCAAATAATTATAAATAATTTGAGGTGGATATTTACACAAACTTTAGAAAACGTTGGGTATTTTGAAATTAGTAAATGTTTTTACTAGTATATAGCTAAAAGACCCGATTTGAAACCTGATTTAAAGAAAGTGTAGTTATATTTTTTTAAGGATTTTTTTATCTATAAACTCATAAAAAGTTTACTAATTTCAAAATCTATCAACGCCAGTGCCAGTGCTTAAAATTGGTATTTTCCGATTGCGAATTTCTATTTTCAAATTGTTAATATAACTTATCTCAGTGACATTCAACCATTAATCAATAAGAAGAAACTACCAAATCATGCAAAAAGAACTGAAGAAGAAAGAAAACCTCGTCGAAAGGCGGGAATAGAATTGGAGGAAATGGCATCTCGGCAAGCCCGCATCGCCGCCGCCGTGATGTTTTGGCTGTGTATCTCCGTCGCCATCGCCAATTATTTGAGAGGTGTTGAAAATAAATTTTAAATAATTAAAAATAAAACGAAACAGAGGTGTACCCGTGTTGGTCGTAGCCAACGCCCATTTCGACGAACAATAACTTCATCGGCGGTGACGGAGAGTTCGAGGCTTCCATGGCGGAGCAAGAGAGACGGAGAGAACACCGAAGCAGTCGGGTGTGAGACGGAAGAAGAGATCCGCGACAGCGGTAATTTACTTGAGCGGGTGAACTGTTGACCAAACTCACACTCATTCTGATTATCTGAGTATTCCCCTATTATTGTATTGTCAAGAGGCCATGATATAAAATATAAAACATCTAAATACTAAAAGCCCAACCAAATTTAACATTTTATACATATATATTATTATATACATATCAAGCTTTCAAATTACAGCAGTCGATAACCTATCAATGATCTCCAAATACAAAAATTACAATGATCGGATAAAGATTACGACAAAAATATTGTAAAAATTTTCCAAAAAAATCGACTCAAACGGTAGTTGTCAACGAAAACTAAGACAAAAAATTTAAGTATAACAGATACACATAAAATATAGGCAATAGGCTTACGAAGCTTAGTACCAAACGTTTTTATTTTTTTTTAGTGGTGTGGCATTATTAAAAGATGTGTTTTACTAATTATGATTTTTTTCCATTAATTGGTTTATTAAAAAAGTTAAAAAATTAAATTTGTTAAATAAGAGGTGAGAAATAGAACAAGCGGTTAAAACCAACGATTAAAATTGCGCGCGTCGGTAACGTGCCGATGACTCGAAAATATGGAAATTGCGACGGAAAAAATGTGAAAATTTGAAAAAAAAAATGCGGGAGAAATTGCGGTTGTCGACGGAAATTGCGGTAATTTACGAAAATTGCGACGAAAATAATGTTGCGAAATAATAAATATGAAATATAAAAAACATACTTATAAGCAAGAATTAAAATGTCATGAAATTCATAAAGCATACATAAGTAATCTTCAAATTCAAGCACACACAAGTTTTAGACATATTTCAAGTTCATACAAACATTAAATAGTTCAAAATTGAAAATACTCAATATTTGAAATAAGTGAATCTAAACTTCAATTTCAAATTTCATTTCTCACCCAATTCTAAAATATTTGAAATAAGTGAATCTAAACTTCAATTTCAATCTAAATCAGATTTCCAAAAACAAAATCAATTTCAATTCAATTCCAATCAATTTCAATTCTAAAATATTTCCGAAAACAAAATCTAAAATCAGATTTCAATTTCCGAAAATAAAATCTAAAATCAGATTTCCGAAAACACATTCTACAATCAGTGGACGGTGTACACAACTTAATCAGATTTCAATCAAAAACACAAAGATCTACACAACTTAATCAGATTTCGTAACTTCGCATTTCCAAAAAAAATTGAAAAAATTATATGTTAACCACATCATCATTACAATCGTTTTTCATTTCACAAACTTTTCCTAAAAAAATTCGTAACCTACCCAAATCTACAACTTTCTCTCGGACGGACACGAAACCGTCGGCAACCGGTGGACACGACGCCGAAATTACCGCAATACCGGCGAAATTATGTGAAATTTGTACAGAGGACGTCGAAATTACCAAGGCACGGTGGAAATGTCGTCGGCTTTTCCCTTCTCCCCGGTTCCGGCAAAAACGAAAAATTTAGGGTTTTAAGCTTGGAAATATCGGGGAAATGCCGAAATTTTTTGGTTTTTATACCTGAAACTAACGAAATTTGACGACATGTCGTTGGGGAGATTTCGACGAAATTTCGGCGATATTTCGACGACAAACTGACCCGAAACGAAAAAAGGTGATAAACGTGCCGGTAACCCACGTTTACCGAAATTTTGCCGAAATATCGCCGATATTTCGCGATATTTAAAACGTTGGTTAAAACAAACAAAGAAATTAACTTTATTAAATGGCTCGGATATAAATGATAATAAGACAGTTTTGTATAACCGGTATATAAACTGAAATAATTTTAAACAATTAATTATAAAAATCACGTTAAAAAGACAGTTAATGAGCAAAGGAAAGATTATATTCATACAAGCGGTTGGCTCTTGTTTAACTGCACATTCTTAACAAATTGGTTTATCTTTCACTTTGGGGTATATTTGTCAAATTCACCGATTTATTTCAGTTTATTGTTATAAACCAATTATACCAAATGTTTGTCTATTTTACAATTTTTAAGTTTCATAAGACCATATTACTCTTTCTTCATAGCACTTCGTCATTAGAATCGCAAAAAAAAGCGCTCAACCAGCATTTGAAGCTTGAAATAATTAAACGGATATTAATATAATATTCAATACATATAAACGAATATAAATTAAGTAAAACATAACAGCGATGAAATAATGACAGCCTCGTTCAAGGGCTATTTGCCCTTGAAGAACCCAGAAACATATATATTTGAATGAACTGGTTTTGAGAAGAACGAGGTTTGAAAAACGCGAATGTTATTCAAACGCTTTGAAACTTAAAAACCACTTAAGCAGTTTTTTTTATTCAATTTTAAAAATTCTAAATTTTTTAAATTCGAAAATGAATGGTTAAAAATTTCTGTTTCCTACAAGGGTCATATTAGTCAATAAAAAAACTAATTAGTGGACACCTCATCAATTAAAGGAATTTCTTTGAAAATAACAAACGTTTGACTATATTGCAATAACCATGTTTGTTTTGGTTAATTGAAGCAATTTTTCTTGATTTTTTGGTTTGATGGTTTCGTATTTGAAAGATAAACTCATAACTCGTTCAAATCTTTAATAGTGGTTTTGATTTATGTTTCTGAGTAATGTAGCCGGCTTTATGGTTTACAAGATCTTTAATGACGTGTTGTATATATTATCCCGAGTTTTTAGGTGTAGTGGTGTGACTGGGTAATTATGTTCCCGCCCATTTCTTGGGTAACCGTTTATAATGACAATATTACCCCTGAATAAAAAAACGTAAATAGAAAAATTAAATTCGAAAAAAAAACAACCGATATTAATACCCACTACCCAAAAAAAATAAACCACACTACCGACAGTTATTTATAAAAATAGCCGGTTATTTATAAAAATAGGCGGTTACTATCGGCGGTTATTTATAGAAATAGACGGTTATTTATAGAAATAGACGGTTATTTATAAAATAATTAATTGTTAAAAAAGATTTTGTCATTAACCACCCAAAAAACGTTCAATAATATTTAAATATCATTAATTAAAAAGGAATGGCACTATTGAAAGTGGGAAAACTAAAAAAAAAGACATATTACATTTTATGGCTATTTACTTAAAGATAAATAAAGTATGACCAAATTATAATATTATTGTTTCTTAGTGTTATTTAGAGCAATTTTTTTAAAATATATTTTAAAATTAAAATAAATTTCATTATATTTTGTATACTTTTATCAAGACCAATGTTTGTAAATTAATTATTTTTTTATTTGTGCCCATATATATAAAATCAGCCCATTAAAACGTGTAATATAAAAACCTGAAAACTTAATAAACTCTAGTTGTATCTCTCTCCTCCCCACGGCCTGCACCCAAATTTTATATCCCTTTCTCGTAAGTGCACTCTAATGACTGTTGAAGTTATTTTCACTTTTAATGCGTTGCCATTTAAGTTATTTTAATAAGTTAATTTTCATTTTATAGGTTCTAAATTATAGAAAATATTTAATTTAGACTTATCATTTGAAAAATATGTAAAAATAAACTTTCAAACCGAAATCGGAGAAAAAAAAATTTATAGGCAAAACTCTTGATTTTTTAGACTTTTACTTGAAGATTTTCTTGTTAAAACTTATTAAATATCGTTCGTACTGTTATTATTGGTAATGTATGATGAAATTTAAAGTGATTATCGTTTTAAAGCTCAAAACTCAAAGTTGACTTAAATTTGATTAAAATTAACACGATTTAACATATATGTTGCTAATAATCATTATACGAACAACATTTAATAAGTTTTAACAAAACAATCATGCAAAATCAACCGATTAAATCTCTTAAACTTTTTAAAAATTAAGTGTTTTGTCTGTAAAGGCATTTTGTCAGATTTTGAGTTAAAAATCAGTTTTTAGATATTTTTAATAAAATTGGTCACATCTGGATATTTAGCAAGTTTTAAATTTAAAAAATGAAAATTTTCTGTTAACAAACTGATTTTAAATCTATTGGTCGAAAAAAAAATTAAGTTTTTGTCAAACTTTTCTCTCTAGGTTTTGACAAAAATTAATTTAGTATTTAGTAAAATATATATTTTTATCTTAAATAATAATATTTATATAAAACGTAATTGATATAATACATATTTTTTGGTATATCTTACAAAAATTATATAAATTTTAATAATATTAATTTGATAAAAGTATGAGAAAATAATGAAAATTAAAAATTAATGTCAAGAGAAATACAGTATGAAAGCGAAAAATTAAAAATGAAAGTTACATTTAAAATCACTTTTTAACTTTAAACAAAAAATAATTCTAACAAATATTTGGATAAAATTTAGCGTCTAGAAAAATGTAAAATAGCTTTGATAAATTTAATCAATACTTTAATAAGTTTTTAAAATATAGTTGCATAGTTACAAAAACAAAAACAATACTTTTATATCTATAATTTTTTGTTTATTTTGTATTGATACGATATAAAATAAACTTTTCGCATTTCTAAAAAAACCTGATTTCGAAAATATGTTAAAGTTAGGATTCACGATTTCTTTTTTTTTTTTTTGAGGAAAGGATTCACAATTTCTAACGGTGTAAATTTCATTGTAGAAAACACAGGTGTATTTGCTCTTCTAATAACCTTAAACAAATAAAAAAAGATAGTTAATTATAAATTTTACATAACAAATAGAAGTCCATATATGCCATTGTCTCCTTTTTATTTTTTCTCTCTCGATCCAATTGTTAGGATTTCATATTCTTTAATATGTTCTAGATATTTCCGCGAGTGATTATCTTAATCTTGTTTTTATTTTTGAGAAACTGCAAAAGGAAATACATGCGTGTGAGGGAGATCTTGTATCTAAGAGACTTGATGTATCTGAGAGAGTGAGTGTGTAATCTGAGATGGAGCATAGTGCAGACCGAGCTTCTATGTAACGCTCTAGTGCATGTAGGCCAAATAGTCGAAGCATGAGAAAAATTCTAGTTGTGTTGTTTCAATTTTTTCCATTTCATATTTGCATGTCCATAGTTGTTTTAGGTCTGGAAGCTGCTTAAATTAGTAAATCTGCTTTCTAAATCGGGCTAAAATCATAACAAACTTAAAGGCTTAGATTTTTGAAGGGTGACCCGACACTGTTAGAGGCGGATAATTGGCTCGACACGATCAAGACGATGTTCTCCAGCATAGAGGTTTTTCCTGAGTATCGAATCGAGTTTGCTGGGAACCTGTTCGAGAGTGTGGCCGAGGAATCGTGGAAAAAGAAAGATCAACAAGAATAAAAAGAATATCGGATGAAAAAGATATGAGCTCATGTTATAGTACTAATTATTTTTATATAAATATTGTCGATCGATCTTCCATGTAGCACTATGTATTAATATGTCACCTACAAAAATGGGCTATTCAAGCTAGTGGCCATATAAATATGTATTTTTTGTTTATAATAATCAACAAATAGCCCAAGTAAATAGACTTACAACAATATTTGGACCAATATAGTCCAAAACTTGTTTCTCACTCGATTGAAAACTAAAAATTTAAATTAATTAATAAATCTTATTTACAAGATATTACAAAATATTTACATGGTATCAATGACTGATTGAGAAACATCTTTATTTCAAAAAGGGTAATTTAATCCATAATTATTTGTAAGCGACTGTCACGTAAATATATTGGCTAAAATTTTATTTTTATACAAAAAATTGGGTGTAGTTTTGCTGGTGAACTTTTGTTACTTTGAAGCTGGATAAAATAAACAAGCCCTTGTGAAATTAGTAGCTTGTGAGAGGTTGGTGACTGTAATTTTTCCTTGGATACGATGTTTTGTTTTAAGTAAAGTTTGAATCTCGTAGATCAGCATTAGGCTGTAGAGTCTGGTTAACGAAATAACAGTTGAGCTACTTTGTTTTATGGGGAACTACGTGTAAAAAAAACGTAAATAAAACGAGGACATAAAACGAAAAAGGTAAAAGTTGATCAATTGGCTTGTTTAATAATTATACTTTTGATGTTTTATAATTGTATGATTGTCATGATATTGTAATTTGTTTGAAATTGAAGAAGAGGCTTTTATAGAGTTCATTAGACTATTGTCCACGTGGCGATAACACGACAGTAATTGATTAGTCATAGTGTGTACATGGGGCAGCCACATAAACAAAATTTGCTATAATTTCCATTTGCTTTCCTATTCAGTATAAAGTTTGTACTGAAACTCAAGATTGATTAATGAGAGCTTTGAATTTCATTCTCTTTTTCTCTTACCATTTAATTCTTAAATTTTATTATGGTACTAGAGTTTCCTCCTCTTACTATGGAGCATTCCTCATCGATATTTATCGGATCACCATAAACAAAACTCTGAGTAATTAACTTCAAATACACTTCTTACCGATCAAACTAAATCAAGAGAATTATAAGTTTCAGTACTATTTATCATGACCAAATGCAATAGTGTTGAGGAAGGTTTTTCTGACACCAAAGTGAAAAGCTTGGGGTGCTAGGCTCCACTTGGGAAGACGCTTGCAAGGTCCGATGTGTCATACATAACATGACACTCGAGCTGTTAAATCTCAAAGGCAGAGCGTTCACGCACCCGAGGAACACAGAACACCTTCGACAATATCGGTAGTGATCATGGTTGACCGCCAGAGTCACGTTTTAGCTTTCGGTTTTTAGTTTTCCATCTTCACAATGGTAATAACGGCCAAGAGTTATCTTCAGATGCAATAAATTATTACTTTCACAAATTTTTGAACGATAATATCTCCCCTCAAAAAAACAAAAAAGTCAAGCGTAAGCTCGCCAAACAGTCAAAAGCGATTTGATTACACCAAAGTCGAGCCTACCTCGCCAATCAATAAGCGACGCTTGATTTAACTGACCTTTCCAAGCAATCGAAAGTGAAGCTTGATTTAAGTCAAGCCTAACCTCGCCAAGCAGCCATAAGCAACGCTTGATTTCGCCTAAGTCGAGCCTAACCACGCCAAGCAGTTGAAAACGACGGTTGATTTCCCTAAGTTGAGTCTAACCTTGCCAGGAAATTGAAAGCGACACCTTTATTTTGCCTAAGTCGAGCCTAACCTTGCCAAGAAGTCAAAATCAACGATTGTTTTTGCCTAAGTCGAGACTAACCTCGCCGAGTAGTCTATAATGGCACTTGAATTTGCCTAAAGTCTCATCTCTCCGACAAACGCAAACAACATTGAATGTGCAAAAGAGGAAATTTAAGTAATGAATGAAAATCACCGGTTTTGTCACTTAAGGAAACGAAGCAAAACTCCGAAGTACTAAAAGTAAAGAGATAGCGCTAACAAAAAAGCGCATAAGCTATGTCGTGGAAGATCCTTACTTATCTTTTTCCTTTCTAAATTAAAATTATTCTATAGGTAGGTTTGAAGCTTGAGATCCAAATTTGGAAGGTAAAAGGCCAAAATTACTACATGTATAGTAGTAGTCCATATATATGTCGGTTTAATTTAGTGTGATCTGTTTCTCTCGGAGCAAGCATCCTAAATAACAATAACCGCACATCTTTACAACAACAAAAACAAAAACAATCTCAATTGAAGCAACTTTGGATCTGAAGCTGAGTTTGCTACAGTGAGACAAGAATCGAGCCTAACAAGCGGACCTGCACACGAACTTGTTACGTTGCTGGTTTTGGCAATTTATGTGACACGATCTCGCTTTGTCTCTCAGCTCCTGAAACGCCCTCATCGTTTCCCCGTCAAACCCACCTGCAAACTATCCAAACAAATTCAAATAATGTGTTACTTATTTTCTTTATTTTTTAAATTCATATACGCGAATCTCATTGAAATAGTAACCTGATGAACTCGGAAGGCGAATCGGACGGCTTGGACTATGAGCTCTTCTTCTTCGGGGCTGCCACCGACCACCTCGAGCTCGCCAGATACTCTCTTCATGTACTTCCTCGCCAATTTCACCGATGCCAGTTTTATCTGCGCCCAAAAAAAGAGAGATTTTTTATATTTTTATATTTGTCCGTACACAGAGATAACGGCTATAAAACGCTTCATTCATTGCCTTACATAATTGATAAAGTAGGTGAGTGAGCGAGTTGGGAATATAGATTTAGATTTAATTTTGAAAGGAGGGAATTCTTTTATTACCTATTATTGTTCTTCTATGTAACGTTAATTTTTTTATTATTATTTATTTTTGGGTAAAGACACATGGGATAGTACGTAAAGTCAAATCTAAGAGAATCTAATTCCGGTTGTACCCATAAATCCAAGAGGAAAATATATAGAAGATTAGTGAAACAAACAACAGATAAGAGACAATAAGATACGAAAAAAATAAATAAAATCATAAAGCGTGCGCGGAGAAATTGAGGCAAAAATATAAACCTTCCTATTTTGTCAGCATTCGATGACCACTAAATAATGTTAAAAGTGCCTTTCATGTCTCTCCAAATCTCTATTTCACTATATTAGTTTATAATATAAAGAAGAGATTCAACGCTAATGAAATACTATTATCAGGACTTGATTATATTGGGTCTACAACTTTCTATACCAGACAAACTATATTAGTTTATAAGTCTGGTTCCCAAAAAATAAATAAACAAATTACCTGGCTCACTAATCCAGGACCAGGATCAACCATCCAATCCGTTGGAATTTTGAAGTTTTTAAACTTCTTTGTCCCAGACTCTCTCATCCTCGAGAGACTGTACACGCCATGTTCCAATCTGCTCAAATATCAAAACTTATCATCGTCATGTTCAGAGTATGAAACAGAAACGGAAGGTAACAGTAAGTAAAATGCATGTATTACTTTTCGAAAAGGGATTGCATCTTCTTGAGAGCCGGGGCACATTGGTGCCGTGGATCGTCCCGGAAGGAGGAAGCCTCGGATTCGAGCTTCTTGAGATCACAGTACCCAAATGCGGCCTCGCGGAGTGCGTCCGCTTTTTTCTCCGGCCACTCAAAGTGCTTTAGAACTGCCCTCTCATCCACCTGACCAAATTCAACAAATTTGAATCTACACCGTCTGCGTTTATACCGAGTCTAATCAACTAACGAATTTACTTTTAGTTACCAAGTAGGAGAGCTCGTCGTCGAGCCACTTGACGAAAGGCACGACGTCGACGATGTCGGTGAATGCGGCGTTCTCGACTTCTTTAATCAGAAACTTTATGAAGTCGCCTTGTGTTTCCACGTCCGTTTTTATCTGTTCACGATGGTTAAAAGTTAAAGTCACACCAATTAAGTATCATTATTATGTTTAAGCTTCGTTTTAGTAAAGCCCAAGATTTGCTACCCCACCAACCTGTTCAAAACAATAAATCAAATTCAAGGCAAAAAGTGACCTAAACACCATAATTATGTAGCTTTAACCACACGGATTGCCACCAAACTGGTTCAAAATTAACAACAAAATAGTAACTAACAAGGTTATGACCATTTTAAACTAAAAAATGTTAAAACTGGTTATCGCTTTTGACAAAGCTAAAAATTGAGATGAGAGTTGAGAGCAGGGACCATATAGAATCCAGACAGTGTCTTATCTATGAAGCAAGCAATAAAATCCAAACAAAACAGAGCACAAAAACAAGCAATAAAGACAACCATTCCATAGTGGTCACTCGCATTAAAAGCCAGACCGACCCGTCGGTAAAGCAGTAAAAGCGATCACGGTTACAAAAAATATTCAATTTCAAATTTAATAAAATCTGAAGTAAAAAAAAGGCCGGTAACCGGAAACTTACGGCGAGCAAGTGCGTGGAGCGATTCTCAATCTCCCCGATCATGTCGCGGGAATTTCCGGCTGCCGGCGATTCTGCCACGCTGGCATCCCGGCGGGAGTCTCTCCGCATGAGCGAGTGGTAAAACTCCACCACCTCCGGCACTCTTGTCACTTTCTCCGTCTCCGCCTTTCTCCCTTTCGGCGGCGGAGGAGGCGGAGGCGGTAGACTCTTCATCGGAGGTGGTGGCGGTGGTGCAGTTTTCGTCAGCCGCGGCGGAGGCGGCGGAGGAGGAGGCGGGGGAGCCGTGGCCGAATGTTCCGGCGGTGGACACTGAGAAGACGACGGTGATGCCGAGGATGGAACAGGAGGCGGCTTCGGAACCCTAGGTCCTCGGGATCTGACGCAGGCCAGCTCAGACTCGGTCGACAATGTCGCCATTGTCGAGGACGAAGAAGACTCGGCGAGTTCCTCGGAGTTGTTTCTGGAGTGTCTCGGCGCCGCGGTGAGGGCGGCGTCGTCTTGGAAGCGTTTCGAATCGGAAGACTGTTCACGGAAGCTTCTCTGTCGTAGGTTCTTAATTAAGTTCGACTTTCCGGAGAAGTCCACGAGCGCGTGAAACCTTTGAGAGGAGGTAGAGAGTTCTTCGGCGGCAGAGGGAGTGGATTTTCTGATTAGCTCGGCGAGGTCCGCCTCGGCCTTCTTGGCCCTTGCGTTGGCGCCACGCGCTTCCTCCTCGGCGGCAGCTTTTTCGTCTTGTAGGTGCGCGTTGTCGGACTCGAGGCCGTCGATCTTGGCCGCGGCGGCGCGGAGGTCGAGGTCGCGGCGGGAGATCTCTGCCTCAAGAATAGGGACTATGGCGGCGGACTCCCGGAGGAGCTTGTGTTCGAGAAGCTCGGTCTTGAGGCGACTCTCTCGCTCGCGGAGATCCTCGACGAGGCGGAGGAGTTCGGCCACGTCGGGAGGCTTGGGTTGAACCTGGGCGGAGGCGCGTGGGAAGTAAGCGCCGAAGGAACGGGAGAAGCCGGTCTTCTGCGACTGAGAAGGAGAGGGAGACTCCGGCTTGGAGTGGGCGGGGGACTTGTGGAAGCCCATGGCCACCTTCACTTTTCCGGCGACCATTAAAGAAGTACTCACTCACTGGCGTACAAGAGAGGTGTCTCTGTCGAGTTGTGCTGTGCAATGACAGTGTTGAAAGAGAGATAGATAGTAATAGTTGTTGCGTGTTCGGGGTTTGAATAATAAATAGTAGCATTACTGGTGGTTTAAAGGGAAAAGATAAAAGTGCAATAAAGCTCAGACTACGAGGAACGGTCTTCTTTCTTTTGTTGCTTGGATTCATTCGCTTCATGTCTCGCAATTGCTTCTCACGCGCTCAGCCAAAACCAATTTCATCTCTATAATACTGTAATCATATTGTTAAATCTTAAACGACACTACACTAAATATTTGTTGAGTTTCAAATCATTATATCGTTGAAAGTTTCAATTAAGGACCGCTATAATACTGATAAAAAATTGGAACGAAAGCAGAATTAACAAAAAATAATTATGAGAATACACATATTCTCTATGATAAATTTTATTAATTGGGCTTACTAAGGTATAAAATATCAAAATTAAACCCTACATTTACATCTATATCTGAAATTAGACTTTGTACCTAATTTAGACAAAAATACCCTCCTATCCCTCTTCTCCTCTTCCTTCTCTCCTCTCTCCTAATCTCTCGGGCCCTCTCCTCTTTACTTCTCCCGATTACAATCGATAGAAATCGATCACCCTCTCCCTCTCAGTCTAAGTCCCTCCGCGCCACCTCTCCCTCTCGGTCGCACTCGCTCTTCCTCCGCCTCAGCTCTCCCTCTCAGTCGAGTCGCTCTTCCTCCGCGTTTTCTCTCCCTCTCGGTCTCACTCCTCGGCCTCATCTATTGTTGTCGGTCCTCATCTCTCCGCGTCATTTCGAACAATGAAGACGAAAAAGGTAAGTCATCTCTCCTCATATCTGTCGTTTCTCTTTGTAATTTCTGAGTTGAATCTGGATAGTGAAGATTTTAGGATTTAGGATAAGACCAGATAAAATGCGATGAGGACAGAAAAAACGATAAAATCGATAGGAATCGATAAAAAGTGATAAAATGCGATATTTAATGTTTTAAAAATGTTTACTACGGTATTTCAGGAGAAGCTAGAGCTGATTTGCGACAAAGTATTCACGGGCCGGATCACGTACGGGGGAACGGGTGTGTTGTCTAAGGTAAAGAAGAGGTTTACCGAACTCGGGTTGATGGAGCGATTAGAAGAGACTCCGTTCGCGCAATTCTTCAAAGTAGAGCAATTGAACTTTGCTCCCGTTATGATTCATGGACTTCTTCAACGCAAAGTTCATCTAACAGAAAGAAACGAGATTCAGTTTTGTCTCGAAAATGTTAGAGTCAGGTACGATAAGTAAATTTTATGATAGAATTAACTAATTTTGGAATCTTGTTTATAATTTGTTCTTATACATGTTTATTACTTAGGTTTGGTCGCTCTGAATACGCGCTTGTGACTGGGTTATCGTTTGAGGATGGTCCTAGTGCAGCTGAACAAGACGCACACTCAGACGATGTGTTCTTGCGCGAACAATTAAACAGTAAGACAAATGTGACTGTTAATTGTCTGACGACGGCGTTGGAGACGTGCATTATCGCGGACGATGCGTACAAACTAGGTTTGTGCGCATTCGTCTACGGATACCTCTTGGGAGCCGAGTTGTCCCGAACTGTAGACGACAAGTACATTCGGTTCGTTCACAATCTCCAGTTCTTCTACAGTCTACCGTGGGGCCAAATAAGTTGGACAGCGACGTTCTCATCTTTGTCGGTGAACTTAGGGCGCTTATACGAGGGTTATCTCAAGAAATTAGATAACGAGAAGGTGAAACAGAAAGAAGCAAAGTATACTCTCACTGGAAATATGCACGCAGTGCAATATTGGGCCTACGAGGCCATCCCCGAGTTGAGTTTGGTAATTGCCAAGCGTGGGGCAAATAAAATTCCGAGGATGCTCTAATGGACTAGCGGTGTTGTTGTGATAAGCAAAGACGTCGAGAAGGTGTTCAGCAAGAAAACGGTAAATTAATAACTTTTGACATTATTATCTTGAAGTTGTTAAGACCTAATCGGTAATATTATATACATGTTGTTGTAGTTGGGTGTTTTACAGCTGCTGAGACCTCGGCCAGGTGAGGACGAGTTTCACAAGAAGCTGGAGGAGCAGCTTCGTACGACGTTCTACCCGCCTGAGCCTGAGGACGTCGTGGAGCCGCAGACCATCGAAGATGAGATTTTAAGTCGATCATCTTCCAGCTCTCCCCGTTCGTACACCTTCGGGAGCAGCTTCCTTTCAGGGTACCGCTCGGAATCATTCGTTCGGTATTACTGAGGAGATGTGGAGGGAATTAAGGGAAGAGCAACATAAGATCGCGAATGATCAGAGAGACACAAACAAGCTAATACTACATTGTTCGGCGGACTTTGGGCGTCGTCAAAACCGAATTAGACAAGATCAAGTAACGAAATTTATATGTTTTTTTTACTTTATGTTATTATTAACGATGTTTATATGGTCTGTTATACGTAATAAACCAAATGTTATTGTTTTCACAGATTAGCATGTGGAAGAGGTTGAATATAGTGTTCGAAGATGTTACGAGATTACCTTCGGGCCCTATTCCGACGACGCAAGCTTCGTCTCAGAATCCTCCGGCTCATCAAATTGCGCCTGCCTCTCATCCTCGTACGGATCCGCCTGCGCCTGCCTCTCAAGATCCTCCTTCGGCTCCGACTTCTCAAGATCCTCAGGATCCTCTTCTCCCGGCGTCTCAGGATCCTCTTCTCTCGGCGTTTCAGGATCCTCCTCACTCGGCGTCTCAGGATCCTCCTTCATCGACGTCTCATGTTCCTTCCTTCCTTGGCGTCTCATGATCATCCTCCATCGGCGTCTCAGGATCCTCCTCCGTCGTCAGCGTCTCAGAATCCTCCTCCGTCGGCGTCTCAGGATCCTCCGGCATCCAAAACATATGCGAGACATAATAAATTGAAGCGAGCAGAGGATGTGACGCCCATGCCGAAGACTAAGAGAAGCCAAAAAGGTATTTAGGGCGTCGTGTTTTGTGTACTTTTTGTATGTCTTTGTATGTATATGTTTTGTGTATTTTTGGTTATATGTTTCTCATGTTATATGTACATGAGAAGTAGGTCATGACCTATTATAAGTATATGTATGTACGTTTATATTTTTAGGTACATTTCCTTATGGTTTCACTGACCCAACACGACTTAAGTACTCGGAATCGACCTTGTCTCCTTTTTCTCTCGATCCATTGAGGCATCCCAACATTTATAAGCTTGTCATTCTACGCAATTGGACTCACTCCGGCGTTTACAATGGTAGGAAGTTAGGAAGAAAACATTTAACGAATGTTGACGCCGACCCCAAATTCTTCATAATTTTGTTAGTTAACGGTGAATGGCTAACGGACACGGTAAGTCTCACGTTATTTAATTTAATGAATATAGAAACAATATATCTCATGTTCAATTAATGAGTTTGTCATAATTTGTGTAGCATATTGATGCGATGATACATATCTTATGGAGACGTCAACGGAACTTCAAAGGATACGGAGAACATGTTCGTGTAAAGACACCGTTTGGGTTCAGAACGTATACGGTCGTTATACAAAAGAATTAGCGGATAAGAAAGCCGTTGATTCGGGGGCGGTTGTCTCTCACGTTGATTGGGATCATCGTTCGATTTATTTGCCAATGACTGGAGAAGGTTCACCACTGATATTATCATGGATGGATGCCGGAGAGGTTTTGTTCGTTGTCAATTACAAGAACGAACATTGGTTCACCTTGCGAGTTGACATACGAGATTGGCGCATTCGTGTTTTGGATTGCCAGAGGAACATTTGCAATAACGCAATTGAGTTCAACAATATAATGGAGGTTAGATACATGATTATTAATCAAATTACTTATGGTATGTCATTTCATTGTTTATGTGTCTTTACTTATGTAGGTTTGGATTCGAGCACTTCCGATCGTTATGGCTCGTTCAAACATGTTTAACGATCATCCAAAAGCTTATCGAGAAGTGAATACGAAACATGTAACACTTCCGCTTTTTACATGGGCAGTGGACAAAACTGTTCCACAGTGTGACAATAGGTATAAAACATCCCACAACTTATCCATTTTTGCCTTTTTTTCCTAACTTCTACACAATAACTTCAATCTTTTCTTTATTTTCAGTGGCGATTGTGGGATGTTCGCTATAAAATACATAGAACACCTTCTTCTCGGTTGGAAGTTCAAGGTTTTGACGAGTGGGAATATGCACATTTTTAGGCAAAAATGGGCCACACATGTTTTATAGGATGTTTATGAGACATGTTTATTTTAGACAATTTTGAATCTCGGCTACGTGTATGAAGTTTGAAATGAGAATCTATTGAGATGCATCGTAAATTTGATACTTCAATACAACATATTCTTGAAAACATAAAGTCTCTTACATATTAAACTACATAATATTAAAAACATAAAGCGTCTGACATATTAATCTCTATTAAAGACTCCATATTAAACCAATAACAAAAAAAAACGTCTTATTTAATCCCTCCACGTGCACGTCGCTCTGTTATGACCACTGCCGCCACATTTTCCACATTTTCGGTGAACAACAACCTTTTCACCTTGAGATGGGTACCGGTTTACTCTTCGCCTACCTTGCTTACTTTTCTTCGGGCGACCTGCTTGTTTTTTTTTCGGCAGGTAATTCAACTCTAATACTCCGTATCTCGCCGGTACATTCCATTGTTCCTCGTTACCGAGGGGATAGATGGCTTCTTTATACATCTCGATCCATGTCTTCTTCGCGTAGAAGTCACTGCATAACGAATAAACATCTACACCACGAAACTGGGCAGCTGCAATTGCATGCTCACACGGGATACCTAGTTGTTGTGGTGCTCCGCACGTTCAAGTCTTCTCAATCAAGTTGACATAGTACTCACCCCTTGAGTCTTTGACGTGACACTCGTACATACCTAGTCATAAAAGTAAGTATTTGAATTATTTTGTGAATAATATATAACATAATCTCATGTTTTTTCTACTTACCTAGACCACACACATTTACGTATTGCGCTTTCTCGTTCATTTGAGAAAAATCTCCTTGAAATTTTGGAGTCAGTCTTGTCTTCAACTTGTTAGCGGTATTCTCTCGATCGAAAAACCAACACTGTAAAGTGAATCGAATGAACTCAAGTAAGGTTGTTATAGGGAAAGACCTTGCACTACTTGTTTTATTGTTGAAGCTTTCGGCATTATTACTAGTCATCAAGTCATACCTATAACAATATAAGAAAGAACACAAATAATTAAACTACTAAATGATTTTAACTCATTCAATAAAGTAGATATTACGTACCGCTTTCCGGGAAAATAGGGTCTCGCCCATCGATCAAATCCAACCTCTTCAAGATACTTTGCCATCTCGATGTCCTTTTGCCGCAATTGTCTGAAATTTGCTAGGAATGACGTCTTATTAAAGGCGTAAGCAGCCTCGTACAACTCATTTTGACAATGATCAGTCTTAAACTTGTGTTGCACATTCATTTGTAAATGATGATAGCACGTCCCATGAGGAATTCCGGGGAATACAACTTCAACGGCGTGAATGATGCTAACATGTCGATCGGATACGAACGCCAAATCAGGTACGTCTCCACCGATAGCTTCTCTCAGATTCCTCATAAACCATATCCACGAAGGATGACACTCGCTGTCTACAACTCCAAATGCAATGGGATATAATTGTGAATTCGCATCCATCCCAATAGCGCATAGTAACTGCCTACCAAATTTTGTTTTCAAGAACGCACCGTCTAATGAAAGTATCGGACGACATGAAGTAAATCCCCTCCTACAAGCTCCAAGACAAAAGAAAGCGTACTTAAACTTGTTACCTTCCACCACTAAGTCAGTCATTGTCCCGAGATTCTTCTCCTTTAGCATGTACAACCAAGACGGAACCTTCTGATACGATTGTTCGGGAGTACCCCTCACGTAACCATGAGCTTTCTCCCTAGATTGCCAAGCCTTCAGGTACAATATTTCAATGCCCCATCTTGTCTTCACTTCTTCTCTAACGTTATGAGCTGAATAATCAGCCATCGAGCTAATACTGTACTTGTCTTTGAAGACGTGACCAATGACCCACGGGGCAGCTCCCTTATGACCTTCTGGTCGAACTACTCGCGAGCAACTATGTTTACTCTCAAACGCTGTAATCTCCTACATGTCCGACCACTGCAAAACACCCCTCAACTTCCACGTGCACATATCATTCTTGCATATTACATACCACCTCTTCGTCGACGAAGATTTCACCCTGAATTCAAAATTGTTTTTCATTGCATGCAAGTGTACATCTCGTTTCAATGTTTTCTTGTTCTCATACGTTTTCCCCAGATATAGTTCTTCAGAACTACCTGTTACATCATATGTATTCTCAAAGTTATAAGTTAAATTTTTAAATACTTTCAAGAATATAGGTGTAATTTTTTTTACCTGTCGATGAAGTGGGAAATTGAGTTTCTTCTTCTTTCACAACGCCCTCAGCCGTGAATTTTGGTGCTTGCCAAAAATATGGTTCATGCTGAGACTCTACGTAGGGGGGATCTTCATATGCTCGCCCCTCAAAATCTACTGGAGGTTTAGCTAATTCTCTCACATGTTCTTCATATTCTTCACTATTCGCGAACTCATCGTAATCAGCAAAAGAATCCACGTACTCAGGATCCTCATCACCTTCACTAGTGTGCTCATCCGCACCTATTTTACTGTGTTGCTCACAAACTTCATTTCGATAGACTTCTTCCTCCAAGACGTCTTCAGTGAGGACAACGGGATGGGTAGAATTTTCAAGATTAACGGGGCGAGACGAATCTTCAACCATGACATACTTCTCTTTCCTTTTCCTTTTTTCTCTTCGTTGAACCGGAACTGAAACTTCTTTTGAAACCTTTGTTACGCATAAAGGAAACTTCTTATAGTTCCGGTGCTTCATATAATACGCCACATCATGATCATTCTCCAAAACAAGTGGAGTCATACAAATCGTGTCGACTGCGTATAGAACTTCAAGTTTCAAATCAAACTTCAGAGAGTCAACACGGGTCGTTTGGTATGATAGACTCAACAGTTCCTCGAACGTGATATTCTTTGCGAGCTCGACACTATAAGTCTTTGCATTATTAAACATCCATAGATTTTTTTCTTTCACCCAAGAACCGTTAAACATCATATACCTTGAATATAACAACAAAACTTCATAAAAAACCACGTTAGACCGTCATAAAAAAACAAGGAAAAATCAAACATAACCAATTCCATCGCACACCATCAAAAACCATTGGGTAGTATCGAGTTTTAAAACTCATCGCGTCCTATCTATTTTCATCGATTCCTATCGATATTACATCATCTAAAATTCATCGCTTACTATCGTGTACTATCGATTTTTATCGCGTTCATACACTTATCGCATATTATCGGTTGTTATCGCTTATTATCTTTTTTTTGTACGATATTGCGTATCATCGCTTGTAATCGCATATTATCGTCTGTAAATTTTTTTGTACGTTTGTCTTTCATCGTTTTTTATCGATTTTTATCGTATATTTAGCCATTTCATCGAAAATCTGGGATTCCAACCCGAAATTTTTGAAGCGACATTAGAAGCGACTAGTCGCTTCTAATGCCCAAACATACTAAAATATTTGGCGCGGAGAGTGCAAGCCAATAATTTTGGTCTTTAGAAGCGACTTGTCGCTTCTAATATGTCGACTCGGACAATTAGAAGCGACTAGTTGCTTCTAAATGAAAAAAATTTCATTTTTCGGGAAAATTCGGGGTGTTTACGTTAGAAGCGACTAGTCGCTTCTAATGCCAAAATGTCGCTTCTAATTCCCCCCGTCGCTTCTAAAGGTATATTTTGTAGTAGTGTGGAAGACCAAAACTCGCCGAATAGAAACCTAAAATTGATTTTTGGCTTTCTAAATGTTTTTAAAAACAATTTTTAAAGTATTAAAACAAGACAATATAAATCAAACACGACGAGTGGAAAATCAACAATAATACAAGAGGAATTATTGAGATTGAAAGGGTGGGCTTTCATGAACGATTGGGAATCTTTGAAGAAGAATATAAAACACTTTTCTCTCTTGTTCTTTCTTGGGATTTCAGCCGAGTGTCTCTAGGGAGAGAGAGAGAGAGAGAGAGAGAGAGAGAGAGAGAGAGAGAGAGAGAGAGAGAGAGAGAGAGAGAGAGAGAGAGAGAGAGAGAGAGAGAGAGAGAGAGAGAGAGAGAGGCTGCCAAAAATTTACTAGGGTTATGGTTAAGTAATTATGCTTTCATTAAGCAGTATTTATACAGTTATAAACGGGTTTAAGCTGGGCCAAACCCATGAACCTACACTTAAAGAATTCGGCCAACTCCCTCTCTCCTACTCGTCCAAAATTCTTTCATTTTTATCCCAAATGTATTTGATTTATTTTCTAAAATTAATTTAGAACTCTCATTATATTTAATGACACATCATTAACTTGCTGCCTTGCCAGACGCCCATGACATTCGAACATCTCATGAAGATTGTACATGATTTCATATACTGTGGAGATATCTCGATGAGATTGTTGCAACACATTGCTCATCGATGCCAAAAATGTAGCATCGAGCAATCTCATCAGATCTCATCTACGCATCATAGGCGTCCTTGTCTTCCTTGCTTGAGTCAGCAATCGGAGAAGGAGGACATGGGGTCGTGAGAACATACTTGTGCTTCTCCACCGTTAATACGATGTCGAGGTTATGTTTCCAGTCAACGTAATTCTTACCCTCGAGTTTATTTGAACTTAAAATCGTTTGAAGTGGATTAAAAGACATTTTGCTGAAAAACATTAATAAAATAAATGATTTTAGTATGTGTTATATTTTCGAATTATATGCATGCATGAACAATCCTAATATGGTGAGGAAAGCGATAAATAATTCATGATATTGTGAACAACAATAGTTAATTACTTTTCCTATGGGAAAACCGTAATTAACCTCCTTTCACAGTCGTGACACATCACTATTTAGCTTGAACTATCCAAGAAGTCATAACTTCTAGTTCTTACTAATTACCATAAATGTTTGGTCACTTATTTTTAACGCAGGGCCCCTATGTGAGGATTACTTTAAAACATAAGTCTAAGCATACAACCGACACGTGGGCCCTTACTCAAGTCACTTTGAAGACGGTTCACCTATGTGGAGACCCCGTTTCAAAGTTTCTCTCTTAGACTTAGTTCTTTAACAGTGAGATTAATTAAATACTTCCAAAGTACTCCCATTGAAGGGAGGGCCACTATGGGTGACTCTTAGTTCATCATATATTTAATTAATTTCACTCGTGTCGGGGACCTTGGGTTGCTTCAACGACAAACAACCCTCCCACTTAGTTTTTGCAAAGAACCATATTCTTTATTAACAGTTTATAATAATTTTATAACTTTTATTAATTATAAACTACATGAACGATTTCATTTTAAACGATGTTGGCATTCTATCCTATATGACATGTGAGTGTTATATGCAATGAGTATAATAAATTTAAAATCGAATATATAAAAATATTTAACTTATCAATAGGCCCATTTCTATAATACAATCCTTGTAAAATAAAACAATTGAAATTAAACTATTTAATCTTCATCTTGAATGACGCGTCATCGGATGTCTCGTGTTAGCCCCCACACGTTATCCAACGTGCGGCCAATCCCGATGTGCTGCCACCTTGTCACTTCGTCGTCGAATTACAATAAATTTAAATTACAACTCTAAATGTCCTCGCAAATTGAGACTCACAATTTAAATAAATAAATTTAAAAAATCCGGGACGATAACCGGAATAAACATCCTAGGGCCATATTGAATAAGGATCCATACATCAACACAAGCACATACATCAAACATTCATAATGCAAACATTCAATCATACACAAACGCCAACATCAACTAGTCAAACAAATTTCGAAACTAGTCATTAAATCTAAATTTTAATGCCTTTAACTAGCTCTGATACCATTTGTAAGAATTTATTTAACAATTTAAACAATATAAATTATAATACACATCTTATGTCGCGGAAAATTATAATTAGATCTAATATATTAAAACTAATTTTAATATATTTAAACAACCTAAGGCATTAAAATTTATTAAGTGATTATAAACTATTTATAAAATCACATACTCAACAATTAAATAAGTTAAAAAATCTATATAAGAATTTATATAATTTAAAGCTATTTAATAAATTGAGAATTACTCACATTAAAGGTTGTAAACAACCTTGACATTGCTAGCTATCGTCAGAATGCCACGTCATGTCAAAGACACTGAAAAACGCTCGCCGGAATGCCTGGGAACACCTTCGCCGGACTGGGGAGGTTCGCCAGAATGGGAGCCTGCCGGAGGCTACGTCGGACTAGGGTTTTTTGCCTCACAAGGTGCTCGCCGGACTGGAGGGCCGCGCCGGACTGGGCGCTTGCCGGATAGGCGACCTTCGCCGCACGGGGAACTCGCCTGACAGGGAGATCTCGCCGGATTGCACGCTCGCCGGGCTGGGAAGCCTCGGCGGGACCTGCGTGATGAAAGAAACCTTGCCGGACTGGAGATCGCTGGGACGCCTCGTCGGATTCGCCTCGCCTGACTGGAATCCCCTCGTCGGATTGGCCTAGCCGAATTGGCCTCGCCGGATTGGCCTCGCCGGACTGGAATCGCCAGGTTGGCACTGGAAGGCCAAAACTCTCCGGAATGGTACTGGAAGGCCAAAACTCGCCGAATAGAAACCTAAAATTGATTTTTGGCTTTCTAAATGTTTTTAAAAACAATTTTTAAAGTATTAAAACAGAACAATATAAATCAAACACCACGAGTGGGAAATCAACAATAATACAAGAGGAATTATTGAGATTGAAAGGGTGGGCTTTCATGAACGATTGGGAATCTTTGAAGAAGAATAGAAAACACTTTTCTCTCTTGTTCTTTCTTGGGATTTCAGCCGAGTGTGTCTAGGGAGAGAGAGAGAGAGAGAGAGGCTGCCGAATTTTTTTTAGGGTTAGGGTTAAGTGATTAGGGTTTTATTAAGCTTTATTTATACAGTTATAAATGGGCTTAAGCTAGGTCAAACCCATGAACCTACACTTAAAGAATTCGGCCAACTCCCTCTCACCTACTCGTCCAAAATTCTTTCATTTTTATCCCAAATGTATTTGATTTATTTTCTAAAACTAATTTAGAACTCTCATTATATTTAATAACACATCATTAAATTATTTTATAGTTATCGAATAACTACGAAGTGATAAATAATTTATTTTCTTCCTTTATCGAATTAAATCATTCAAGTGTATTATTATCTACATAATCATACTCTATGATTCAATAACCAAATAAATAACTAATTATTTATTGAGTTATAAGAAAATAACTTTCTCGGTATAAATCAGAATTTATACTTAATGAGTAAATCAATAATTCCAGTTCTTTTAATCTCTTCCAAGTGTCTATCATTGAGACATCATGGACCCTCATGGACCTACATGAATGAAGCTTTAGAATAAAAATCGGACACAAAAGTTCACAAACCTTTTCCGTCTTTTAATTCTTAATATTGGTTGATTCCACTAAAGGACCAATATTGACAATCTCTCTGTTCATATGCGCATATTTTATGTTTGATGTGATAAAACCATTTCTCACACCATCCACGGAGTATATTACGATATTACCCTTCATGTGTATCAGTAACTAAGAGAAATGTAAGATTACTGTTTTACCCCTTGAGTTATTATTTCACTAACTCCTTTGTTATTTGTGAATGAGAAAAAACATAAAGTGAGATGTCTTTACATGTCACATGTTTTAATCAAAGAATGAACTCATTCAATGAATACCTGGCCAGGTTTATTCATTCACACTCTCATAACAAAACATTGTGTGATACTAATGCATTTGCATTGTTATTACATGAATTCCATATCTGTGAATCATGTAACCCAACATCACATCCTTGTGACACCAACAGTCGGGTCAGATGCAACTAAAACTTAGTCATTGCCCATTGACGAATCAAATGTCACAAAGTGTAATGTCAATTACATATTCACTTAAGGATTAAGGTAAGTATCATAATACTCCTTCAGTTGTGAACTTGAAGCCTCGAGTGTGTAAACAGTTTTGTCTCGAGCTTCTAAGTGTCACAGGTCTTGTTCAATATCTTCTATAAGATACCAAGCATGAATCATAGAGTCACAACTCTCTATATCACAAGATGAGATATCATGATTCATCCAAACAATCATTACTAAGACTCGATTGCTCTATCGATCTTTAGATTGCGAACAAATGTTTCAAACTGGTCACAAGGGGTTATCTTGTCAAGTCTGTACTTAACACCCTTTTCGTTGAAGACAGTTTCAGAACATAGCTTAAACATAGCTAAACACAATCTTCAAAAGAATGAATAGTTATTAATATCAATGTTTCAGCAAAAATTAAATACATAGAGTATTTCATTGTCTAAAATCTCATTTGTGGGCACCAATCCCAACAAACTCCCACTTGACTCAAAGGAGATGCAAATGATGCTTCAGTCCCAATCCTTCTAGGTGTCCCTCGAAGACTTTACTCGTTAAAGGCTTCGTGAAGGGATCAACAAGGTTGTCAAACGTTGAAATCTTCATGACTTCAGCATCCCCTTTGTGAACGATATCGCGAACCAGGTGATACTTGCTCTCTATGTGTTTAGAGCGCTTGTGACTTCTTGGCTCCTTACAATTAGCGACTGCCCCACTATTATCACAATAAAGTGTAATACGCTCGCTTGCACTTGGAACAACTTCCAAGTACATAAGGAATTTCCTCAGCCACACAGCCTCCTTTGCAGCTTCACAAGCTGCCACATACTCGGCATCCATGGTCGAGTCAGCAACATAAGATTGCTTGATACTCCTCCAAACCACGGATCCACCATTCAGGGTAAACACAGACCCTAACGTGGACTTCCTGGAATCCTTGTGCGCCTGAAAATCGGAGTCGGTATATCCCGTCATATTCAGGTCACCACCTGAATACGCAAGCATGTAATTTCTCGTTCTCCGAAGATACTTGAGAACATGCTTGACAACAACCCAGTGCTCGGGTCTAGGGTTAGACCGAAATCTGCTCACTACGCCTACTGCGTAGCAAATGTCTGGTCTTGTGCAAAGATTAGCATATATGAGACTTCCTACGGCTTAAGCGTAAGAAATGTGTCTCATGTCCTCAACATCTTGAGATGTCTTGGGAGATTGCTCACTTGAGAGATGTACTCCATGTCTGAAAGGTAGCTGTCCTTTCTTGGAGTCTTGCATACTGAAGCGATCCATGATCTTATCAATATAAGACGCTTGAGAGAGCGCTAGCTTACGATTCTTTCGATCTCTAAAGATCTGAATACCCAAAATGTAAGCTGCCTCTCCAAGATCCTTCATCTCAAATTGCTTTGACAGCCAGATTTTAACCTCTGACAACTTCCCTACATCATTCGCAATGAGTAGTATGTCGTCCACATAAAGGACTAAGAAAACCACCTTGTCATCGTTTATCATCTTATAAACGCATGACTCATATACTGACTGATCAAAGCCGTAGCTCTTCACAGTCTCGTCGAATCTAATATTCCATGACCTAGATGTTTCCTTCAATCCATAAATGGACTTGAGCAACTCATAAACCTTGCCCTGTTGGCCTTTCTCCATGAACCCGTCTGGTTGAGCCATATAAATGCGTTCGTCAAGATTGCCATTCAAAAATGCAGTCTTGACATCCATTTGCCAGATCTCATAATCTAGGGCTGCGGCAATGGATAAGAGAGTGCGAATGGACTTCAGCATAGCGACTGGCGAGAAGGTATCTTCATAGTCGATATCTTCTTTATGTGTGAACCCTTTCGCCACAAGTCGTGCCTTAAATGTCTCAACATTTCCATCCGGTCCTCTCTTCTTCTTGTAGATACATTTACATCCTACGGGCTTAATGACTTCAGGTAGATCTACAAGCTTCCAGACCTCGTTGACATACATCGAATGCATTTCAACGTTCATGGCTTCTTGCCATAGGTTTGCCTCGGAACTCTGCATCGCTTGAGAAAATGATACTAGATCATCTTCGTCATTGTATGCGACTGCAATAAAAGATTCTCCGATACCTATGTATCGAACAGGTTGTCTCACAACTCTTTTACTACGACGAAGGGCATGAGTCTCAGATTCCGAGTGTGGTTCTCCCACTGTTGGAATAGGATCCGTCCTATCTTGTGAAGTACCATCTACTTCACCCAATAGTTCCTTTAGCACAAGTCTGCTTCTCGGTACTGAATTCTTCATATAATCTGCTCCCAGAAACCTAGCGTTCGTGCTAACGATCGTTTTCTGATCAGCAGCACACAGCCTCCTTTGCAGCTTCACAAGCTGCCACATACTCGGCTTCCATGGTCGAGTCAGCAACAGAAGATTGCTTGATAATCCTCCAAACCACGGATCCACCATTCAGGGTGAACACAGACCCTAACGTGGACTTCCTGGAATCCTTGTCCGCCTGAAAATCGGAGTCGGTATATATATATGCTCAAAATAAATTATCTCTCCCATTAAGGGGATAATGTGGCCGGCCATTCCCTCCTAGAACATGATTCTAGATATTTCTTTTAATTTCTAAGACAATTATAACTATAGTCCTTGTAGAATTATCACATATAATTCCACAAAATAAAATTCAATTATGGAGGTTCAAATTAAATTTGTTGTTGTGTGAATAATTTCATGACCATCATATAATGATGTCCAAAATCTTATTTTAACATTCATATAATCTTTTGTCCCAATGGACAAAAATTACCCTTTAGACAATTTTCGGAATATCATCTAATTAAAAGCTTGAACATATTTTAACTTAACTTCCACTTTAACAAATTATACTCTAAATACTTGTGGTTGTGATATTATGGACCTAAATGAAAATATCTTGAGCTAGTATACTTTGACACAAAAGTTCACAAACCTTTTCCAAGTTCTAACTTAATGTCAACTGACTCCACTAAAGAGTTGACACTGAAAATCTCTATGTTTAATTGATGAGTGGATCCATTGAATATTATATATGTTTAATTTTCAGGAATATCATCACCTGCATGATATAAGAACTTCCTTTGTTATTCTAAGCTTCTATTTGTTATTCTCTCAATTCCTTTGTCACATGTGACCAAGTTATAAGTATTGTAATGACGAGGAACTAACAAGTCACGTTGCTTCATCTAAAGAAGTCAAAACTTACTTTGGCCACTTGACATTTTATTTTTTCACAATCCAATAGTTTATTTAATATAAATTCTCTTTTTGTTCTTATGCGTGCTATTTTAATTCTATGTTTATCAATAATTATGATTTCCTTTAGCGGCTAAGTTTCCTATGGAGTTGCAATGTAGCTAGGGAAAATTATGGTTTGGGGGATTCGTTAGGGTTATAAAAGACTTGTTAATTTCACAACATGAATTACTTATCATAAATTGTGCTTAATTCTTTTTAGTACTTTATACCTTAATTTTTTTCTAAGATTACTCATTACTCGAGAAAAAGAATTAATAATCGCGCATATCTTTATACCAACAAAGTTGTTTAATATGATTAGATGCCGAGAATAAAATAATCAGACACTTACATAGGTTTGTTATATCACTCGAGAGAGGCTAATGAATAATATTGATTGAGTGAGACTAGCGTTCGTAGAAGTTAATTTGAACCCGAAAGCCCCAACATATGTTGGCACAATGAAATCGTGACTCTTACCATTTTCACTTTCATTCAAACCTCTTTAATTTAATCATTTTTTTTTATCTAATTACTTGAATTTTAGTTATAAATAGCCACTCTTTTATTTGGAATTAATAGACAACACATTTTCAAAATTTTCTTTTTTAAGTCTCTTGTTAAGCTAAATGAAGTGCTCTCGTTTCTCTCGCTTGAGTACTCAGCGCCATCAGCTATCATTACAAGCCAGTGACTCGTGGGTACCACTGATTTAGTTTACTAAGACTTCAATGCTCGGACACACGCATAACATACTTCTATTCTACTTACAAGAGTGCATATCGGATTAAATCTCGAAGAATTAATATTTCCCTTTCATTTGCTCATTAAATGTTTTTGATGAAAGTTTGGGATGTGACTCTCGATACTTTTAATCTCAATTTGAATTTGAGAGTCAAATTATGCTACCCTCTTTCTCCTGGTCTAACGGGCCAAGCTATTGAGAAGAAACAGAACTACATTTTCAAATTATCGGACGGGTTTTAACAAACTATGTTTGAACCAATCAGGAACAAACATAACTACATTTTCAATAAAACGTGGCCAAAGCTTATTAATTTGTACAATTTAGGGCTTTACTATATCTTTTTATTTGGTTGGTGAATCAAGCGTGTATCAGACATGTACAACCGCTCTAAAACTGGTTGTTGGTGAAATAAGTGAGTATCAGACACGAACAATCGCTCCGATATCACTTGTTGATGAACAATTTATAAAGGCAACCATATTAAGTGCAAAATAATATTAATTACGCTCACAATACCCAAATAATAATTATGGTTACCAAACAAGATCTATATTTACTTTATTAATTAACACTGAAATCAATTCAGCAACCGATATATCAGATGAAGTTTATTAGAAAACTTGCGAGTTTTGGATCTGCCACCAAATGCTTCGATCAAACGTGTCCTCCGTTTTGTCCTTCTTTTGACGTGAGTACTTGAGGATGATATTGTAGTCTTCCAAAACCTAATCTCCGAGACGAATAAGAAATATGAGTGGGCATAATCGATATCTCACTAGATCTACGAAACCAGGTGTTTTGGGATCTTATTCCTATTTTCTAGGAACATAATTTGCAATTCTAGGGAAAGGGAAAGATAAAATGTTCGGCCAGAGAGAGAGAGAGAGTGTGTGTGTGGCCTAAAATTTTATTGAGAATGGAATGATTTTTCTCTTCCCTTTGATCACTATTTATAGCATTTAGAAGGAAATAACCCATGAGAAATTTTCTCTCCTTTTTGAGATATATTTTCTCTAATATTGGTTTTAATCTGGGCCATTAGATCTCAACGGTAAATCTACAATCTCTCTCATCCATCAGATCAATATCTAGGGAAGACATTATCTCTCCTTCTATTTAACCATGAAGATAAAATAAAGGGCTATACCAAGGGGGAGTTCAGCCACCTCAACTCCCAAGCCCATCCTAAAATTTCAAAGCCCGTTTGCTTTAAAACCCAATTAATTATTTATATACTTGATCCAACAATAACTAAACAATTACGCTATAAATATTTATTTAATTATGTGAATACCCATTTTCTAAAATTAATTTTGTCACCATTATAGCATGTGAGATTAAATAATGATTAACACTATTATTTGAAAGTTCTTATATGCCTTTATCAGAGCCAAATCAGGGGCTATGAACCTAGTAGTAGAAGCTTATGGAACCTGACGAATAAGGAGATACAACCCTATCTCTTTTTCATCGATTCGTCTAGTCTTTATCAATACTCCACCTTGTAATCTAAGACGGAACCTTCTTTAATACTAGAATTATATTTACTCATCGTGATGAGTGTCCACTGATAAGTCAATTTGTGATCAAGATCCTCCAGATTCATCCCGTGTCAAGAGAAGTCAATTTTTTCTTTATACTTCTCTTGATAGATATCAGCCCTAAGCATTGTTGCTTCCCCAACTAAAGATTCTTTCAAAGAATATCTTTCCAATACTTGAATCGTGCAATCACTCTGACCATTGGTTTCGGGATGACATACGGTACTCAACTTTAATCCTGTCCCCAAAATCTCATGCAGGCTCTTTCAAAACTTGAACATGAAGCGAGTGTCACGATTAGAGATTATCAAATTTGGAACTCCATGGAGACGTACAATCTCCTTGATGTAAAGCTTATAAAGCTTACACGCATTTTGAGTGGTCTTGATTAGAAGAAAGTGTGATGACTTGGTTAATCTGTAAACAATAACCCATAACAAATTGTGACTAGCGGTTGTTTTGGGGCAATCATGACACAAAATCCATCGTAATTTGTTCCCCTTTGTTATGGAATATGTAGAGGTTTTAACATTCATGTCGATTCCTTGTGTTCAGCATTGATTTGTTGACAAGTTAGACATCTTTGGACAAATTCAGAAACATCTTTGTTTATTCCTGGCCACCAAATAGATTTCCTTCAAGCCTTGATACATATTTGTCACACCTAGATGCACATAATATGGCATTCCATAAGCTTCTTCGATCAATTTCTTCATGGTCTTTGCATCTGAAGCCACATAGACTCTTTCATTGCATGTAAATACATCATTCTCATCTAGTTTGAAGTCACCTTCTTTATCATTATGAGCATTGAACATTTTCCCAAATAGGTACTCGTCTGCATATTGACCATCCTTGATCCGATCAAACAACACCGGCGTAAATTGAGTGTTGATAACCTCTCGGTAATCAGTTGGAGCTCTAGCTGCTAAACATCGTTTGTTAAATGTGTAGTACCTTTCGTTTAGACTTGCTAAACACACCACTAACTTGCGACTAAGTGGATTAGCCACCTTATTGGCCTTACCCGAATGATAATGAGATTCAACGTGATAGTCGTTCAAAATTTCCATCCATTACCCTTGATGCATGTTAAATTAATTTTGCGTGAAAAGATACATCAATGTCTTGTGTTCCGTATAGATGTCACAATGGAATCCATACAGGTAGTGCCTCCATAATTTCAGTGCAAACACTACAGAAACAAGTTCTAGGTCATGAGTAGGGTAATATGTTTTGTAATCCTTTAATTTGCGTGAAGCATTATGCGATGACTTTCTTGTGTTTCATTACAACTCACCCAAACCTTTCTTAGACGAGTCATAACCTATAGCAAAGTCATCGATTCCTTGTGGAATGGTAAGCACGAGAGGTGTTATTAAGCACATTTTCATCTCTTGAAAGCTTTTCTCACAAGTAACGGTCCAAATTGTTTTTTGTCCTTTATGAGTCAATTGGGCTAAAGGCATGGGTAGACGGGAGAATCCTTCAACAAACTTTCTATAATAGCCTCTGAGAGCTAAGAAACTTCTCACCTCGGTGATGGTCTTCAACTTATTCCATTGTTTAACTGCCTCGTTTTTTTGTTTGGTCCACCACGATGCCAACACTGTTAATGACATGAGCTAGAAAAGCAACATGTTCTAACCAAAATTTAAATTATGAAATTTTGGCGTACAATTGTTTTTCCCGTAATTTTTCTTGTTTCAACTCAAGGTGTTGTTCATGATCTTCTTTTGCCTTCGAGGAAATTAGGATATCGTTAATGAACACAAAGATGAACTTTTCCATGAAATCTTCGAATACATGATTTATATAATTTATGAACGCGGCCGGAACAATTGTCAACCCGAACAATATTACCAGAAACTCGTAGTGACCATATCGTTTATGGAAAGTTTTCTTGGGGATGTCTTCATCTCTAACCTTCAGGTGTTGATACCCTGAACGCTAGTTAATTTTAGAAAACACGGTCGCTTCTGAGAGCTACTCAAAGAGATCATAAATACGCGGTAATTGATACTTATTAATGACTGTTACTTTGTTTAATCCACGATAATTGATGCAGAGTCTCAACGAATCATCCGCTTTCTTAACGAATATGATTGGTCCCCCCTGGGGGCTTGACTTGGAAAAATGAACGCTTTATCCAGAAACTCTTAAATTTGAGTCTTGAGTTCTTTTAACTCCGCTAGGGTCTTCAATATGGAGTTTTTAAATATCAAGGCAGTGTCGGGGATGAGTTCTACATTAAACTCTACTTCATGATAACGTAGGTTTTGAAGATCCTTTGGGAAAACATCGAGGAAATCTTCGCAACAGCCACAACAGCCGCAAGATACCGATCACATCCCTGGTGTATCATCTTCAAAGCCTTTACAGCCAATATAAGTGGAGAACTTGATTTACGAGAGGAACCTTGAAATTGGAGTGGTTTAAGTCCTAAGCTTTGAAAACAAGAGTGACTTTTTGGACAAGCAATAACCACATGGTGGTAACTTAACCAATCAATCTGTGGAATGACATCATAATCCACCATTTCCAATCAATGAAGTTTGCTGCGAGCATCCAGTTTCGAATCTGAATAGGAACATCTTTATACCAAAACAATGACATATACTTCTCTTCTTAAGGGGTGGCCACAACATTCAGGTACGAGAAGTCGTTTCCACATTCTCTTAGATGGTTAGATATTCTAGATGATCTGTATGAATGTTTGGCTCTTGAGTCGACTAATACATATGGTGAGAAGGTGTCCATGAAAACCTGACATGTGACAACGGTAGAGGATCCTGCTCGAATCTCTCCCTCGTGGATGGAAAATACTCTGGCATTAGCCGTTGGTAGCACTTTTCGCAAACTCGCACCAAATGACCCGGTTTCCCATATTTGAAGCATATTAAGACAAGTACATAACAATCTATGATGTGCATTGAACCACACTTTCCGTAATTTTATGATGGATCCACTACTAGAAATTTGGGATACGACTACAGTTTTATTTTTTTTAGACTACACTTTAGCTTTAAATAGTAGTCTTTTAAAATAGACTACAGTCACTCTTTTTTAGGGTAAAAACGACTACATTTAAACATAAAATTGTAATTATTAGCTTATATTGGACTACAGTCATTATAAAACTGTAGTCTAAGTATAAAAAGTTTAAATTTCACCAAAATTTCGGTGAAAAGAACAAGAGGGAAATATTCCCACTCAATATTTCATTTTGGTGGTACCAAAAAATTCTAAAAATTAACTAAGTTATACCCTCTTTCTTTTCTTTTCTTCCTCACGCGGTTATATTGAGTATTTTCTTTTCCATAATTTTAACATTATTTAACTTGTTTTTATTCTCTTGTGGTATGTGGGTATTGAGTTGCTGCGAAACCGTCCCGACGCCCTAGTGCAAACCTCGACCCGACACTCTTTCAACTTGTCCATAGTAATTTAAAGTGTATGTGTACTTGAAGTAAATTACATGTAGATTTTAATGTTTTACAAGGCATTTAAAGCATATATTATCACATTTATATGTATATTGATATTTGTACTAATGAAATATGACATTTTATATATATTACATTTTTATTTTGAATTGATTTTAGATATACACAAATAAAACACTACATTTACGACATGTAGCCTTTAGTAACCTTCCTTTTTAAACTACATCAAAAACCTGTAGTGTATATGTATATAAATATATCAGGACTAAAAACTACATCATTTCAATGTAGTGTATATGAAAATACTACAACTTATTCGTAGTTGTATCTTTTAACTACAGTTTCTATTGCATATTAGACTACACGCAAAGACTGTAGTGAAAGGCAAAGTGAATAGACTGCAGTGAACTAGACTACACGAAGAAAACTGCAGTCGTAACAAAATAACTACAGTTTTTCGCTGTAATCGTATCCCATTTTTCTAGTAGTGATCACTTCCAAAAGTCTTTTCTTTCTTGTTCCACAGCTCTAACCGTCTACTATCCTAGCCGATTTTGGTTTGAATAACCATATCCGAACTTTTCCCGAATCTAGCTTAGGGGCGATTGCTTGAGTCGTGTTGAGATCTCATTCCATCACTTCTTCCGGTCTGTTTCCCCATCTTGGCTGGATCCAGGTTCTTCTTCGTGCATGACCTTGACTTGAGTTCACGGGGACGCAAGGTGCATCTGTAACCAATTTTGGAGAAAATATTTGATCAGTCTCGCGCCATCTAGCAAGATGCATTGCTTTTCTCACTACGTTTATGTACGTACGGGGACCGGTATCTCCACTGTCCACCTGGCTAATGATATCCATATTGAGTTTGTGCATATACTTCATCTTTTGGCTAACGAAATTGTTCATACACTAATTCTCCCACCGGAGGGACAACAACATGAATCTAGAAGTGTTGTTCTTTGGGAAGATTAAGTGGCACTGACGACAGTTTCACAGGCTGCACGTCTTGAGCTAGAGATTATGGGTCAGATGGAGGTGGTGCGCTCAACCTCTTTAAAAGTTCAATGATCGTGTGATTTTGGGTCTCCAGTTGTTGGGTGACTCTTTGCTCTCTTTAGACTGTTTCGAAAGCCTGCCTTTCGAGTGCATATCTAATCTCATTAAGATTGACGACTGACGAGGTCCGAGCGACGAATACACTCCTAGTAGAGAATGCGTTCGTAGTACCGAACGCGCTATCAACATTTTGGTTTCAGACATTATTCTTTAACCTGCACGCAAAGAAAGGCATGACTAACACATTTCAAGTACAGTAACAAATCTCGGAAAATAAGAATAGCACAAATAATCAACGACCAAGAAATTTTAAATCAAAACATTACATCTCAAAAAGTAAATATTTATGAGTGTACGAGTCTATGACTAGAAAAAAAGACTAATCCTCGCCAAGACGTAGTCGGTCGGTCTACACAAGATATAATGTTAGTCTCATATAGCAAATAATGACCGGCCCCTGGTCGAGGAGAATTGGCCGGCCCTTTGCCGGCCCTTGGCTGGGCGAGGTCGGGCCGATTAAAGACTGGCCGGCCTTGAGCACGGGGAGCCTAGCTGGCCTTGAGCCAGGGGACTTGGCCAAGTGGGTGTCGGCTCCCGATTGAGTCAAACCGGGCTTGCTTGGCTCTTGATTCGGTTGTTGGCGATCCATCGACGTTGTCAAGATGTCGAAATTTTCGTGTAATATCACCGTATTGAGACGGGTCGGAAGTAACTATTCAAATAGAAATGTATACAAATGTGTTCATATTTGCCAATAACTTTAAATATTTTGTAAATATCAGTTAAAAATGGGAACTACCTTTTGAAAGAACGCAGAATACATATTGAATTTAATATGGTATATGAAATTCACAGATTATGTTGAAATAATTTATGGATATATTTTTCGAAAGAGAGGTAGTATAAAACTCAAATGTTAAAAGTGTTGCCCTTACAATAATTGCTGAATTGTAAAATTTTATATAAAAATTCAGAAAAAGAACAAATTTTGAATACATTTTTTGTTAGTAAAGAATCAAGTTATCTTTGATTATTTATCTAAAATTTAAAATTTACGAAATGTTTATTTTTTAAATCGAACTGTTGATTATTTTAAAAAAATGAAATTTAATTGACTATTTATATAATCTTTTTATTATTGCGTTATATGTGGTCCCGTGAGAGAGACCCTTCGTAGTTATTTTATTATTCATGAGATTGTTTCGTGCATGAGCTGCTACAGCATGTACTGCCAGCGAAGCATCAGTAAATGTATCACAATATATCACTTTCATTAAATATATAATTGGGTTGGATTTTCTAATGAACGTCGATATCAACACATGCACTTACCGCCAATCTTGCATGTTTACTTAAGTGTGATTAGGACTTGATCTTCCGAATGTTTTCTAGTATTAATTTGATTTGGAACGAGTTTTATGTTACGTCCAACTTGTGAACATACTTTTACTCTGAAATTAGTTAGGAACTACGGTTCTAGTACCCGAAAGCGATTTTGTTATTTTGGCTTGAGATTCTTATGATATTTTAAAGGAGAGATGAGTTATGTATATTTCATGTTTAATTAGAATGCTACCATTATTCTCATTTAAAGTATTAGATATATTTTTCTTCAAAAAGTAAGTATTAGATATATTTCTTCACTTTTTTATTAATAGTATACTTTTACCTTTTAGTGTTTGTGTTGTTGATGCAAATACCTTATTTTTCTTTTTTATTTCTCATTGACTTTATATGTTAAGACAACTAAAAAATGATCAAAATACTCTTATAAAATTATTAATTTCAAACATTTTATTATAAATTAATATAAAAAATGATGTTTATTGTGCGTCTTCCTCATATCTCTTATAAAATTATTGCTCCCACTCTTTCTCTCCTCTATGAGCTCGTCAATGACGAACCACCACTTATAAAGAAAAATATGAAACCCGCTATGATCAAATCACAACACCCACTCTAAAAGATGTTGGATCTAATGAAGAACTGGAAGATTGTTGAATTTTGAATGTGAAAACAAATCATAACCTACCGCATCTTGCATTTTCTTTTAGCACTACGGTCAGAGCAGAACTAAGATTTGCAACTCTTTGATGCACATTCTAACCATGCTCGGAAAATCTCTCAAAGGAGCGAGATCTTTTGCGAACTCAGTTCCCGTGTGGAGGTTAATCATCGTTTTGGCTCTATTGGACAAGGTCAGAGGGTGCAACTTCAAGATCAACGACTCAATGATGCGCACATGTTTATTCGTACTTGACAACTTCAACGCCTCTCCCACGACTCCCTGCACATACTCTGCCACATGCTGGTTCTTCTTTAGTGCTGTATCAGGAATTGTAATCCAGGATGGTTAAAGACAAATATAATAATTATCATCATAACTTATTAAAAAATCTAGACTGAAGTCTGCAAAAAAAATGAAAATGTTAGAAAATTTATCCTTCATTTAAATCAAAATATAGAGCCACTTCATTTTATCCTATAGAAAGTACAAATAAAAATTCCTAGAGTCTAAATTAAAATATAGAACGACTTCCATTTCATCTTTATTCATTTGCAAACAACTTCTTCCACACATACCAAAAGAAATAATTTTAAACCTCTCTCTCTCTTTACCAAGAAAAATTTCTGGTCGGAATTTGACTTACAGAATCTACATAGACAAATATATTTTCTCTCGTTAGATGAGGCTTTTCGTTTAGTGGATTTTTTTAAAACTATGTAACTAGTTTGAACAATGAATACTCGGATATCGGAAGAGGAAAATGTTGAATCAGTAGCAGACCTTACAAAAGCGATGAACATGGAAGAAGAAGACTGGGAGGACGCTTTTGCTGTGGAGGCTAGTGGTTCCAAAGTGCATTGGAACGATACAACGGTGAATGAGAAGGTGTTGCCCCCAAGAATAGGATCGCTGAAGCTGTTGGTGGGACGTCAAAGGTTGGAAGTCTAATATCCTTGAGAAATCGGATGGAATAATGTTTATTGGTATGAATTTTACCTCGTCAAATATATACAAAAGAATGTTAGAGAAGGGGCCTTGATGCTTCAATGGAGGCTGCCTCCTTCTAGAGCCATGGACAAGAGTCTGAAAACTAGAAAGATTGTAGGTTCGAATCACTATCGATCCGGGTTGGACTCTTTGGGATTACCATGCAGGCCAGAACCAAAAACATTACTCAACATATTAGAGGGAGAAGGAGTAAAATAACTAACTTGAAATCGACTACCGTTATGTTCGGTACTCAAATATTTTTCCAGGTGCAAATTAGATATTAATCTCGATACCTTCATAAGCCCAGGCCGATATATTCCTGTAGGGGTAAAGTGAAATTGATTTCTTTCAAAAACGAGAAAAGTTATCTTCTTGCCGTTTTTCGACTTCAGATTGATTAATGCAAGTTTGTCGCCTCGATATCACCTTTGAACCGTCCAAATGCAAGATTGTCGTCTTGTTATTGGGCTCGACTTCTCAAACATGAGATTGTCGTCTTGTTATTGGTTTTGGCATGTCTAAATGCGATATTTTCGTCTCGTTATCAGTTTCAATTTCTGAATGCAATATTGTCGCCTTATTATCAGTTTCAACTTTTGAATGCAAGACTCTTTGCCTTGTTTTCAATTTTTACTTATGAATGCAAGACTCTTCGCCTTGCTATCAATTTTTAAATGCAAGAATGACGACTTGTTATCAGTTTTTGAATGGAAGACTGTCGCCTTGTTATAAGGTTTTCTTATGTTTTTTCAAATGCGAGATTTGTCTCGTTATCGGTCCATCCTAAGCCCCGAGTTTCTTGCGTTATGGACAGAAACCTAAAAACTCCTTAAAAGCTGGCACATATATGAGTGAAAATGAAAGTTTAAATTTTATTTAATCGATATTTAAGAGTACACTTTGGTTCATGGCCTCATTGAATTACGAAAGATAAAATTTGCGGAAAGCATAAATGGTTATGTCCCATCGGGGGCTTTGTCGGGTGCGGAGGCGTGTACTAGTAACACTTGACTGAGGTGTTTTACTCTTTGTGGATGGGCAAACTCTAGCTCGTCCATATTCTCGAGGTCACAAATGTCGATGTGAATGCCTTTCGAACCCGGTGTAGACCTTCCCAGGCGGGTCTCAGGAAACTGGCGCCCTTCACTTTGGTGTCTTGAAACATCTTCCCTCATCCTCGACATCCTTTCCCTTCTTGTCGATGGCTCGAACATGGTAGGTTTGGGTCATGGCTTGATCATCCATCATGTGAGCAATTCTCTTTTCAGTAGGGACTTCATCGTGAGATGGTAGATCGAAGTTATGGCCTTTAGCCCGATAATGGTTGGTTGACCGAGTATCATGCTATACGATGTGGGCTCGTCATTAATTAGGAACGTCACAATGCGAGTGACCTATATACTTCCCCGCTTCTTGAAGGTGATCGACAAGTCGATGGTCCTTCGGTCCAAACATTCTTCTCAGAGAAACCGTATAGATGAGTGTTTATGGGAGAGCTTCAATTTATCAAGTGTCATGCGCTAACTCTGATTAGAAAATGATGTCCATCGCACTATTGTTGCTAATCAAGATCCGGCAGACCTTGTTTTTGGCCACCGGCTTTGTTATGACGATGGTGTCATATTGTGGGTGGTAGACAAATATGATTGTTCTCTCTAAAAAAAAGGTTAGAAGATGATTTATGTCAAGTCTCTGGTCGTTCTTAGTGTTGAGACTTGTGCCCACAAAGGAGACAATATACATTTAAATATATTTTATATTTTGTTTTGCTGAAACTTTAAATAAAATTAAATATTTATTGTTATTTAAATAAGGTGCTAAGTACAGACTTGACAAGATATTCTCTTATGACTAGTTTGAATAATAGTTCACAATCTAAAGATTGACTGGGCAATCGAATATGAGTATTGATTATTTGAATAAATCAACGATATTTTATCTTGTGATATAGAGAGTTGTGCCTCTGTAATGTATTCTTGATGTCTTAATGAAGACATTGAACAAGACCAGTGACACTTTGAAGCTTGAGACAAAATCGTTTAATCACTCGAAACTTCATGATCACATACGAGGCGTATTTTGGTAATTACTTAAATCCTGAAGTGAATACATATTTTCTTGTAACAGTTTATGACACTTGATTTGTCAATGGAAATGACTGAATGAAGTTTCATTGACCTGATGGCTGGTGTCATAATACTGTTTCGTTGAATTATATTTTGTATAGATACATGATTTGTGTTGAACAACGCTAAGGTATCACACCATGCTTTGTTATGAGAGTGTGAGCAAATAAACCAGGCCTAGTATTCAACGAATGAAACATTTATTGAATAAAATACGTGACATGTATGGACATCTCACTTTATGTTTTTCTCGTTCACAAATAATAAAGGAGTTGATGAAATAATAACTCAGGGGTAAAATGGTAATTTTACATTCTTCTGAGTTAATGATACACACAAAGGATAATATTGTAAAACACCGTAGATCATGTGAAGAATTGTTTTATCACATCAAACGGAAATTAAACGCATATGAACTTAGAGAGTTTCAATATTAGTCCTTTAGTGGAATCGACTAATATTAAGAATTAAAAGTACGAAAAGTTTGTGAACTTTTGCATCCGAGCTTTATTCTAAAGTTTCGTTCATATGGGTCCATGAGGTCTCAATGATAGACTCTCGGATGAGATTTAGTGAGCTAGAACAATTGATTTTCTCAATGAATGTAAATTGTGATTTAGACTAAGAAATTATTTTCTAAGTAATTAAATAAATAATAGGTTATTTATTATTACTTTTATTTAATGAATCATATTGTCTAATTATATTTATAATAATACAATTTAATGATTCAAATAAATAAAAAATGAATAAATATGTTCTCGTTTCGTACTTATTTGCATAGTATGAAAAAAATTAATGACTTGTCATTAAATAAATGAGATGTTCTAAATTAATGTAATATTATTTTAGAAGTAAATCAAATAAATTTTGAAAGAAATTAAATTAATTTACTCGGCCATAATTAAATAATTAAAGGTTGAGAAATTGTTTTAAAACTCATTAAAAGGCTTATATGGACTTAAATGAGTTTGAACTAACTTAAGCCCATTGTTCCTAATACAAAATGAGCGATTTTTCTAATGCGAACTTGTTCCTCATTCTCGGTCAACTCCCCCTTCTCTCTTGAGTGTTTTGGCCGACTAGAGTCAGAAAGTAAAAGAGAGAATTGTTCTCTCAAAAGCTCCTTAAATTCTGGAGTGCAATTCATTCCCGTTATTCACCTTAAAGAGCCAACCCTCTTGATCTCTAAAGAAACCCGAGAGAATTATTACTGAATCCCTTCGTGGTGTTTGTGTGAGATATTGAATTACACAGGGCCGGCCAAAGTTTTAATTCAAGGCGAGACGAGCACAAGGAAATCCGGCAAGGAGGCTTGGCGCCTACAAGGCAATCCGGCGAGATTCAAGGCGCAATTCGGTGAGTGAATCAGGCTCGCCAATCCGACCAGGTTGAGGCGCATCCGACGCTTCATTCCGGCAAGTGCAAGGCGCATCCACTCTGGTAGGCGAGCAGCAGGCGCAAAGGCTCGCAATCCGGTGAGCGGCGAGCGAGAGAGATGTTGAGCGTGTTCTTCCGACGAGCTACGAGGCGCGCACGCGTACAGGTCCTTTCAGCGAGTCTTACGTGTGCAGGAAGGTCTCTTCCCCGGTGACTCATAAGCGCGCGTCCAAGGATCTCTTCCCAAAAGCAAATAGGCACGCATAAGCCCTATTCCGACGTGCATTCTGGCGATAGCTACCCACGCACGAGATTGTTTGCAATCTCATGGGTAAGTCTTTTCTAACGAATTAGGTCTGCAATCTTATAAAATGTTATAGGTTGCTAACTTGAGTGTTCAATTTGTTGATCAACATGTATAGAATAAATTTATTGACATATTAGTAATTTTTAATGCCATGGTTAATTGAACATGTGTAAAATGACTTTTAACATGTTAGATTTTATTGCGTGTTTCCGCCATATTTAGATATGTTACGTAATATTATAAGTTAATCGTTAACTAATTTCCAACACTTAGTGCCGAACTTCGAGTTGGCGACGCTCTGTCCGCGCTTACGCTAATACAAAAATGACCTTTAAAAACGACGGGTGGCATTAGAAGCGACTAGTCGCTTATAATTAGAAGCGACTTTTTAACTTTAGAAGCGACTAGTCGCTTCTAATTGTCCGAATCGACAAATTAGAAGCGACAAGTCGCTTCTAAAGGCCAAAAATATTGGCTCGCACCCTCCACGCTAAATATTTCAATATGTTTGAGCATTAGAAGCGACTAGTTGCTTCTAATGTCGCTTCTAATGCCAAAATAATTTGGCTCCAAAATTTCTCCGCTAAGTTTTAGTGTCGGAAATTGGGGTCCAAATAATTAAGCTAATGTAATTGAGTTTCTAGATTGTTCAATGTTATGTTGATACGTCACTTGTTCCAAACCATAAAAATCTCAAATTTAATTATGGTATTGTTTGTGGAAACTAGGATAGCAATCGTGGTTCGAACAATTTCAGAATTTATTAAGTTACATACATGTGTTACTTTATTTATATTTAAATATTTAGTTTATTCACAATATCAAATCACGTGCCGTATCTCGTATGTCTCTTGTAAAGCTATAAAAATTCCCCCAAGTTAAAACAAAAGAGAGTAGTAATCTGGTAATCTATATACTCCGTTCTTCAAAAGTTTGAAATACTGTAGATGGGAAATCTTCACTAGAAAGGCAATCTTCTTAATTAACTTCCAATACTACTCTGCGTCATATATATCGTTCCACCGAAATTCGCCGGCAATGAAAACGTTACTATTATAAGATATAACTGAGAAATTATATCATTGTACGACAATAACAGAAATAAATTAATATTTTATAGGAAGTTCCAACCATATATATGAGTAGGTTTGAGCGATGTTGTAGGCAGAGGCACATAGTACGTGACAGCAACAAGAAAATCGAAAGAAGAACGTAAAAAATACGTGAATCTGAATATAAATCTGCATTTCAAGAAGTCCAAATGCATACATAAGAAAAGGACGAGAACGAGACCGAAAACGAAAACAGGATTGCATGGAGGAGAACATGGCCACGAAATGGAGGTCCCTGAGCGGGTCAAACCACTGGGAAGGGCTGTTGGAGCCGGCAAATGCGGATCTCCGTCAGTACGTGATCCACTACGGCGAAATGGCTCAGGCGACGTACGACGCCTTCAACACCGAGAAGGCGTCGAAGTTCGTGGGAGACACCCGATACGCCCGCCGAGACTTTTTCAGGCAAGTGGGGCTGGCAAAGGGAAACCCGCTGATGAAGTACGACGTGACCAAGTTCGTGTACGCCACGTCGCGCTTGGACGTGCCCCAGGCCTTCATAACGAGGCCGGTCTCGACCCAAGCTTGGAGCAAGGAGTCGAACTGGATGGGCTACGTGGCCGTGGCCGGGGATGACGTGGCGGCCATGCTCGGCCGCAGGGACATTGTGGTCGCCTGGCGTGGCACCATCCGCGCTCTTGAGTGGATTGACGACTTCGAGTTTGTCCTTGTGCCGGCTTCCCCCATCCTCGCACCTCAACCGCCTGGGAATCCCATGGTTCATCAAGGCTGGTACTCCATTTACACTTCCGAAGATCCTAACTCGCGCTTTAACAAAACTAGTGCTAGAGCCCAGGTAAAGTAGCTTTCTACATTTTTGTTTATTTTAAGTCTTTTACTATATACTCACAAAAATATTTACTAATTTTAAAATACCTAACGTTTTCTAAATTTTGTCTAAATATTTACTTCAAATTGGTTACATAATTATTTGTACTGTTTTACTCTGAATTTGAAAATGTTTACAAAACTAGAAGATCAGTATGGTTTGGACCCAATATTCGTACAAAGTGATCGGATATTTGCAAAATAATTACAAAACTTTGAGTATATTGAAAGCACTAAACATAAAAGTAATTAAAAAGCCAATTTTTTGTTTATTTTATAACTTTTGACAGCTTTAGGTATGTTTTATGGAAAATTTTGAATAAGTGACTATATTATTCGTTGATTAATTAGAAATGTAGTGTTGTTGCGTCTTAGCGACTCTTCTTTATATTTCATATCTATTTTAGTTTAAGAAGAAACGGAAAGTTATTAACTACTGCATGGTTGGAGTCTTAAATTAACGCTTCATGTTCATCTCCATTAAGTTACGTACATGACAGGGCAAATAATCAAAATTTAAAGGGCCTCGCAGTTTTGGCATTTTGAAATTTGCGTATGGGTAGGGATTTAAGATGGCTCACCAACAAGAAAACAACCGTTTTTGTACTTAGTAATATATCGACGTATTAATAATCCTGAAGTTAATATGCCATAATCAATTAAACGAAATATTATTACTTTCTTAGACAATTTCAATTAATTATTCCAGGTTTTAAGTGAGATATCAAGACTTGTGGAGCTATACAAGGACGAGGAGATCAGTATAACAACCACCGGCCACAGCTTGGGAGCCGCGTTGGCGACACTAAATGCGACAGACATCGTTTCCAATGGATTCAATAAACCTAAAGGCAACCCCAAAAAGGTAGTCAGTCATTACATCATCATTAGTATTACAACAAATTTGTAATCTTCATTGACACTGAATTTTGTGAATGCGGATATTCAAGGCCTTCCCAGTTACAGCTTTCGCGTTCGCAAGCCCCAAGGTCGGAGACTCGGAGTTCAAGAGGCTCTTCTCTTCTCAACGAGACCTTCGAGTCTTGCGTGTGAGAAATGCCCTCGACGTTGTCCCAAACTACCCCTTCATAGGGTATTCGGACGTCGGGGAAGAGCTGGCAATCGACACTCGAACTTCAAATTACCTAAAGAGCCCCGGTAACATATCGACGTGGCACAACTTGGAGGCGTATCTCCATGGCCTGGCGGGGGATCAAGGGCCTCGGCTAGGGTTTAAGATGGATATTCAACGGGACATTGCTTTGGTCAACAAGAGCATGGACGGATTGAAGGACGAGTTCATGGTGCCCGTTGCTTGGCGGTGCGAGAAGAACACGGGCATGGTTCAACAAGAGGATGGCTCTTGGAAGTTGATGGATCATGAGCAAGACCGTTGATTTACACTTTTATCTACAAGATATTACCTCTATTTCTTTACTAATAACTAGTTCTAGTTAAGAGAACAACAATGTGATTTAGGATTTGGCTGGTTCATTCATTCATACAAGTTAAGATCAATGTGGAATTGTATAAGCGTCAACGATATGAAGATGGCTATCTGATTTTATATAAAATAAAGTTTCCATTCACCAATTGATGTCTTGATAGATTGCTTCTATTGACTCCTAGTTGACCAGCCCAAAATTGGATCATGGGCCCGGCCAGTCAGCCTAGTGATAAAATATCTAAATATTGTTTTATTTAGGAATAAATCATGAGGACTTTTCATATTACTATTTTTTTTCTCAGAACTGCCGCATTTGAATGAAGACAGTGAAATGACGAGTCTGCCCTTGTTCTTCTTCCAACCAGTATACACGAGTTTTTTTTACACCAAACGGACAATAGTTTAGACCATGCAATGGCTCTTAACCGAAAATCTTCTTTCGATTGTCGCTTCCCTTTTTCGACTCAACACGCTGCCCGTCGACCGACGCCATTGAATTTTCGATCGTCGATTCGATATCTCAGGTGGGTATAAAGCCTCTTGAAATCCATTTTTGTCGTGCCGCTTCATCTTCCCATCTTAGATGTTTTTGTTTCAAACCTTTAAACTCCACCATTTTCCCGATTTTATACGGATGTTAAAAATCTCTTACCAAAATACAAGACGAAGTCAAACAAAGGGGCATGCAAAGGGTAAAAACCCTAAAAGTAGAGTTCGGCGGTGAATTAACTCCATGCACGAATAATAAGATTGGGTCATGCCTGAATCATTTGTTAGCAATGTTATTATTAATATTGAAATAAATAGAAGACAAATACAGGGAAATAAGATGAATACAAAAAACCGGAAAGAGTAGAAAATGTAGTACGGATGTAGATTCGTCGAGTCCCGTTAGAAGGTTTCCTTAAATCTATTTATTGCACTCTACAGGTGCTAGATAAGATGAGCGATAGCCTCTCAGTATACAACAACGACAAGGTAAGTTTAACACCACTCGGCTTGACTTCAACGAACTTGAAAAAAAGGTGTCGAACTTCCACCGGACTACAAAAGAAGACATTTTTGGAGGGAGAGAGGAAGCTTTTGCTTGTATTTTTTGGTGTGTCTACAATGAGGTCCGAAGGCACTATTTATAGGCCTTAAAACTCGGTTACAACCATGAAAAACAACCATGGTTAATGCTCCTTAAAGGTGGTAAACACCAGATAAGCATTGGCCCAGAAGCCCGAAGGTCCAAGAAGAGCCCAAATTGCCAAGATTTAAGATCTAAGATCTAAGGCCCAAGGCCTGAGCCCGAGCCCAGGCCGGACCGGCTCGGCGCGGCGGCGCGCGAGGGATTAGAGCTAACTCACCCACACACTTAGATATTCCATTAAGGAGGAGAATCCCTTATAAATACTTCACAAACACATACTCCCAATCGATGTGAGACTCTTCTCATTACAGAACATGTCACTTCTCTAAATAACACATATCATATGTGATTTTTGGCATTTTTAGAGCATCTTTCTCATTCATTATAAACATGATTTTGGCAAATAAATACCCAATGTTATATCCGTTGCGACGAGGAATAAGAATATGAAAAAATTATCCAATTCCGATGAGTGGAACCCACTCAAATATTTGACCAAAAATAATTAACACACTAGCTAAAAAAAATACTCTTTTTACCGTTTATTCCAACATCATTTAGGTGTGACTACCACCTCCAAGGCAAAGACAAGAGTGGCCGGAAGTTCTAATCCCAAAGTTCAAGAGAAACGTAGTTGTCCTGCAACAAAGATCCAAGACCCAAAACGAAAGAACTCCGGTCGAGGGGAAGAGATGGATTCACCTGAAGTTTTGAGACAGATGAAACCTACCAAAATACCGTTGAGTTTCATTTGTTGATTTTTCTGTTATCTTTAGTTAAGTTATATAGTTTGTTGGGCTGAAAATTAATTTAGGTACAATTGTTTTTGTTTAATCTGCTGTTTTGTTACAAATCCTTTAATTTGTTGTGTAGTTATAGACTTGTTGTGGTATGTTAATCGGTTTATAAATTTAAGTATTACCAAATTGTATTATTCTTTAGAGTTTAGCTACATATGTTACATATTTAAGTGTTTGTATTGTTATTTAGTTACTTAAAATTAAGGTATTAGTTACATAATAGTATTGGCATTTATGCCCACAAAAGAGATTTTTGATATTGAATACTTTTGTATTGGTTTTGCTTTGAATTTAAATAGAAATTGAATATCCATTCTTATTTAAGATTGTTATTATGCATGAAAGTGTATGCTATGAAACTGTCATCAACGAAAGAAGTGTTAAGTACAGACTTGACAAGATACCTTCTTATGACTAGTTCAAATAATAGTTCGCAATCTAAAGATCGATCGGGCAATCGAATCTTAGTAATGATTGTTAGAATAAATTAAACGATATCTTATCTTGTGATATGGAGGGTTGTGACTCTTGATGTCTTAATGAAAATATTGAACAAGACAAGTGAAGTTTTGAAGTTCGAGATAAAACCGTTAAATCACTCGAAACTTTAAACTCACATACGAGGGGTATTTTAGTAATAAATTAAATGCAAAAGTGAATACATATCTTCTTCTAACACTTTATAACATTTCATTAGTCAATGGGGAATGGCTGAATAAAGTTTCATTAACCCGACAATTGGTGTCATAATACTGTTTCGTGTAAATATGTGATTCACATATATGGAATTTGTGTTGAAATAATGCTAAGGCATTAGTATCACACCAAGCTCTGTTATGAGAGTGTGATCGAATAAACCAGACCTGGTATTTATCGAATAAAGAATTTTTTGAAATAAAACATGTGACATGTTAAGACATCTCACTTTATGTTTTTCTCGTTCACAAATAACAGAGGACTTGGTGAAATAATAACTCATGGGTAAAACATTAATTTTTTATTCCTCCGAGTGAATGATACACACAAAGGGTAATATCGTAATTTACACCGTGGATCATGTGAAAAATAGTTTTGTCACATCAAACGGAAATATAAGCGCATATGAATTTAGAGATGTTCAATATTGGTCATTTAGTGGAATCGACCAATATTAAGAGATGTTCAAAGTCGGAAAAAATTTGTGAAATTTTGTGTCTGAGTTTTATTCTAATGTTTCGTTCATGTGGGTTCATAAGATCTCAATGATAGACTCTCGGACGAGATTTTGGTGAACAAAAATTTATTAATTTTCTCATTCAACGTAAATTGTGATTTACGCTAAGAAAATTATTCTAAAAGTAATTAAGTAAATAATTGGTTATTTATTATTACATTTATTTAATGAATCATATTATATTATTATCTTGATAATAATATAATTTAATGATTCAAATAAATAAAAGATGAAAATAAATATTTTCTCGTTTCGTACTTGTTCGATTAGTATGAATAGATTTAATGAAATGTCATTAAATATTTGAGATGTTCTAAATTAATTAAATATTATTTTAGGAAGAAATCAAATAAATTTGCGAGATAATATAACAATATGGCTGGCCACTTCTAGGGTATAAGTGAGGTGAAAAATTGTTTAAATGAATTATTGGACTTAAGTTTGATTAATGAGCCATTAATTGATTTTGACCTAGCTTAAGTCCATTTCCCTGAAATAAAAAGAGCGCTTATTCTCTCTTGCCGTAGCTAATTTTTACACGCATGTTTTCTCTTCCCCATCCCTCTTGGTCGATTGTTTTTGCTCTCCCCAAGAGAAAACACACGGCCAAAATCCCAAACAGAAAAAGAGAAAGAGAAATTTGATTTCTCCCTTAAGCATTGGTTTATCCCTTCCTCCCTTGTTCCCAAAAAGGGCCGGCCACTTTTTGAAGCAACAGAGCGAAGACAGATTTTGTGACATCCTAGACGAGCGTGAGAAGGAGATTCGGCCGAGGACTTGAAGCACATCCCGAGGCAAAATCTTGCAGATCCGAACATTACGTAACATTGAAACGAATTGGATATGAATATAATAATCATTATAGGATTGTTAGTGTGTTTAGATCATTCATTTGTATGTTTCAATAAATTTGTTAACATGTTTTGAAAATTATTAACATGTTAGATTAGATTTAATGACATGGTTATTGAATATGTTTTAAAAAGTTTTTTAACATATAAAATTGAATTATGAATTTCCGCCATATGTAGATATGTTTCATAATTAATTAGCTTAATTGTTAGCTACATTTCAACAAATGCTATCAGAGCTATAATTGTTATTAAAATCGATTTTAAGTTTTTGAGTTTTTGTATGAATTGCATTTGTGAATGTATGTGTTTATATTTATGTTTTGTGGATGGATCCATATTCTAATTGGCTCTAGGATTATTTTTGGGTTACGTCCCGGTTTTATTTTATTTAAATTTGTAATATGTTGTAAATATAAATTTTGTAAATTTGTAATCCGGGTGGACAAGAAGAAAGGATGCAGCCATCGTTAATGGCCCCACGTTTTGGAACACGTGTGAGCTATCCCGGATCATTACGGACACGCCCAAGGATATGTGTGTCGGACACATGAGGGTTGTTTGGATCGTCCAAAAACCTTAGCATGGCCGTGCCGTTGGCAGAGATGCCCACAAGAAGATTATTTATTTACAAATCAATGTAATATAAATCCCTCATAAGCCCTTATTGTAATTTGCTGATTAAATTAAAAAAAAGTTAAAACGTTCATTCATTCCTTTTTCCTTTGTTTGAAGATTTATGATATTAAATAGACTTATAGTCTTTGATCAAACCTAACTATATACGAAAAAGACAAATGTAGATTTGCATGAACAAACTCTTCATGGGTTGCTTAAAATGAAATGTTCACAATCTAAAGATTAACAGACTATTGATCCTACTATGATTGTTGGAAGAATCTATGATGTCTGGTTACGAGGCATAGAGAGTTAGGAACTCTATAGTTCTTCCACTATATCTTCCGAAGATATTGAATTGACCAGTGCACCTTTAGAGACAATGTAAGAACAAACCATTTAAGGTCACTACGTATGAATTGCATCGTGCTTACTTTAATCCTGAAATGAGACATGTCATTTCATGACTTCATTATGTTCATTTGAGAAAGCTACACTCTAGAACAAAGTTTGTGAACTAAATGCGTTCTATTGGTGATTTATTGAGTTGTAAAGTTGACATGAGTATACGTTGTGAAGTTCTCTAGAATTCATGTACAAGATTGCTGAAATGCAAGGTATATCACCTCATGCTTTATTACTTGGATTGTGAATAAATGAAACGCGCGGTATCCAAAATTAATTAGCGACTTTATTTGAATGAAACTATGTCACTTGTTAGCTCCTTGTCAATACATTTTTTCTAACTTATTCACAAATAACAAAGGAATTGAGGAAATAACAACTAGAAGGGCAAAATGTTAATTTTATAAATCCCAACTAGTTTATGATATTCATGAAGGTTAATCATTCGATAATATTCAGTGGATCCGCTCATCACAAATAAGTAGATTTTTTTAGTAGAAAATATAATTTCTGTCAACTCTTTAGTGGAGCCAGTTGACATTAAACTAGACTTGGAAAAGTTTGTCAACTTTGAGTTCAAGAATCCTAGTTAAATCTTTGTTCATTTGGGTCCATGAGGTTACTATCACAAGTCATTAGAATAGAGTTTGTTAAACTAGAAGCTAAGTAAAAATAAGTTCAATTGTTGAACTAGACGTATTTTCCGAAAATGGTCTAAAGGGTATTTTTGTCCTTAAGTATAATTGATGTAAAATGTCAAAATAAGATTTTGAATTTTCTCACAAATTAATTTAAAGTTGCATGGCTGAAAATTGGTTTTCATGTTTAGTGAATTAAATTTTGTGACATGTTATTGTATGGGCATTAATGCGAGGCTTTCTCCGTAATTTGTTATGAAAAAATTAGGAAGTAAATATGTGTATATAGACACCCATATGGCCGGTCACTTTACATCAAGGGAGGGAGAGAAATATCTTCTTTTATTTGGTGCATTATTTCATATTGGTAATTGCCCAAAAGAAAAGAGGAAATGAAATTTTTTGAGAAGGAAACAAATGTGCTAAGTGAGGAAACAAATTTCTCTCACTTATGACTTAGGTGGTCGACTATTTGGAAGAGAAAGGGAGGAGGAAATCGAAATATCGTGTCATGAATACACTTTAAGAAAGGGTAATTACCCGTTCTTGTATTTCCTTCTCCTATCAATAGTCTCACATAGAGATGTGAAAAGAAGGTTTTTGGTCTTGCTCTCTCTCGTCTAGCCGACCACTTCTCTCCCTCTCTCTCTAAAATACTCTTTTAATTTGGCACCAAGATCCTCACTTGGTTTAGATAGTTAGCTTATGATCCAAGAATATTGTTCTCGTTTTATATTGTTTAATAGTGTCTACTCACTAAACTCTTCAAATGCTCGAAAACTCTAGTGGTAGAACCTTTCGTGGTTGCTCGAGAAAGCAAATATGAAAGGCAGCGAGACAAGGAGAAGGATCTTCATTCAAGAATGGACTCCAAGATCAAGCAACAAGAGAAAGGCTAGTAATAAAGTATTTAAATAATGTTTTTAAATATATACATGTTCATGCACTTTACGTACGTTAGTAAAAATTGTTTTAGTAGTAAAAAAAATTATATTCCACCATTAATGTGTTAATGATAAGTTTTTCTTAACCCTAGACCTATTCCAACACGTGTGTCTTCAGACGCACGCGAGCTAGCTAGGATTAGGCGCGACGTCCAAAATTCGAAAATTGTTTCCGAAAGAATTTAAAATCTTGAATAATTAAATTCGTTTATATTATTTTGGAAATAATAAAAGTGGATTTAGTTATTTGAGTGGGAGATATTGATCTCTAAGTTTTAAAATTCGGAAATTCGACGGCTCGACGAAAGACAAGGAATAAAACTAGTTTGTTTTTTTTAAATGGGTTCTAAATTTAGAATTGGACCATTACATAAGTTAAATTTATGTTTTTATTTATTTAAACTTATCTCATATTCACTCATTCATATAGGATAAACGCCAGCACTATATGAAATTTTTCATGCATCATTATATAGTTTAATGTATAAAACAAGTTTTGAAATTAAACACAATCAACAAAAATATGATTTTTGCAAAAATTAAGTGGGAGAGTTATTTGTCGTTGAAATAACCCAAGATCCCCAACACGAATTTAATTAACTCGTGTGAATGAACTAAGAGTCATCCTCGTGCCTCTCCCTTCAATGGGAGTACTTCAGAAGTACATAGTTAATTGAATTTTTACGAACTAATCCTAAAGAGGAACGATGAAGTGGAGCCTCCCTTAGGAGAACCGTTATCAAAGTGACTTGGATAAGGGCCCACATGTTGGTTACACACTTAGACTTATTGTTTAAAGTAACCTTCGATAGAGGTTATGCGTTAAAAAGTTACCAATGTCCATGGTAATTAGCAAGAGCTAGAAGTTGTGAATTCTTTTATGGTTCGAACTAAGTAGTGATGTATCACGACAATGAAAGACGATCAATTGCGGTTTCCCCTAGGAAAATCAATTAATCATTTTTGTTCATAATAGCATGAATTATTTATCGCTTTCCTCACCAAGTTAGGATTGTACATGCATTATAACTCGAAATTATAGCACATGCTAAATATATTTATTTTATTTAATTTCAGCAATATATCATGAATCCACTAACATCTATTTTGAGTGTCAAAAAACTCGAGGGTGATAATTACGTTGATTGGAAACATAATCTCGACATCGTATTAACGGTGGAAAAGCACAAGTATGTTCTCACTACCCCATGTCCTCCAGCACCGAGTGTTGACTCAAGCAAAGAGGACAAGGACGCATATGACACGTGGATTAGGTCCGATGAGATTTCCAAGTGTTATATCTTGGGTTCCATGAGCAATGTGTTGCAACAATCTCATAAGGACATTGCCACGACATATGATACGCTCTACAATCTTCATGACATGTTCGGATGTCATGGGCGTCAGGCGAGGCAACAGGCAATCCGAAATTTCATGAATTGTTGGATGAAGCCAGGAATGTCAGTCAGGAACCACATGCTAGTGATCATAGGTCACTTGAACGACATGGAGATTTTTGGATCGGAGATCGATGGAATCAAGAAGGTCGACATGATCTTGAAGACTCTGACCGAATCCTTCGTTAGCTTCCGTCTAAACTACTCTATGAACAAACTCGATTATTCTGTAATCGAGCTCATGACGGAGTTGCAGACTGCTGAGGGACTTCTACCTAAGACCAATAAGAAGACTAGTGAAGTCAATGTTGTTGAACATAAGGCTTCCACTTTTGGTTCTAAGAGGGTGATGAAGAGTCCCAAAAACGCCAACCAAACGGGATCCAAGAAGCCTTACAAGAAGGTTGCGGATGTCAAGGGCAAGGGCATCTCAAAGGTGGACAAGTCTAACCACAAGTGCCACCATTGCGGAGAGGTCGGCCATTGGCGAATGAATTGCCTTGCCTACCTCAAGATTGTCAAGGGGAAAGGTATGGTTTTCGTCACTCAAGCATGTTACACAATAAATAAAGAATCACTCTGGGTTTTAAACTGCAGGGATTCTGATCATATTGTGTGTCTGAATGGTTTCAAGAAAACCAGACGCTTACGTGATGAGAAGTTCACCTTCAACTGGGAAAATGGAACAAAGGTCAGAGCTAGATCTGTCGGGACCATGGAGCTGAATTTTTGGAATGAGACTTTATTATTGAATAATGTTTATTATGTTCCGGATTTTTGCATAATTTGATTTATTTTGCTCGTTTAGAAGAAAATTTTGAATTTAAAATCAATCATGATATTTTCTTAATGGTTGTTCCATTACTAAAGCTCATCGTGTGGATTCTATTTATTATCTATATCCAAATGAGCCGACAATCTTGGACACTGAGGTGAATAGACATTCACTCAGGAAGTGTAAGACGTTACAAAAAGATCAAACAGACGACACATATCTATGGCACTTACGTCTTGGACATATTGGCCTATATAGGATTAAGAAGTTAACAAAAGATGGTCCTTCGAAACGTGGGATCCATGCGCACGTGCAAATCATGTGTTGAAGGCAAGATGACCAAGTGACCTTTCTCTTCAAAAGGTCTAAGAGCCACGCAGGTATTGGAACGCATACATAGTGGTGTGTATGGTCCAATCAACGTTCAGGCAAGAAGAGGTTACGAATATTTTGTAACCTTCACTGATGACTACTCACTTTTTGGTCATGTTTTCCTAATGTGACACAAATCTAATACCTTTGAAATGTTCAAAGAGTATTGGGCTTTGGTTGAGAAGCAAAGGGAGAAACAGATCAAAACCCTTCGACCAGATCGAGAGGGAGAGTACTTGTCTGAAGAGTTCAAGGATATTCTTAAAGAAGAAGGCATCCATTCTCAGTTTAACGCACCTAGCACTCCACAAAAAAACAGTGTGTCAGAGAGAAGAAATCGAACTCTGCTAGATATGGTGAGATCGATGATGAGTTACTCATCTCTTCCTGATTCATCTTGGGGTTATGCCTTAGAAACGACAACTTATATTCTGAACCATGTTCCGTCGAAAACGGTTCCCGGCACTCCATATGAGAGATGGTGTGGTAAGAAATATGTTCTAAACCACATCAAGATATGGGTTTGTCCAGCACACGTGTTGAGACAAAAGATTAGCAAGCTGGCTAGTCGTTCAGAATTATGCATTTTTGTAGGATATCTCAAAGAAACAAAAGGGTACACATTCTATAGTCCTACTGACAAGAAAATGTTCGTCAGCACGAACGCAAGGTTTCTTGAAGAGGACTACATGAAGAATGTTGTACCGAGAAGAAGACTTTTGTTAAAGGAGATGTTGGGTGAAGTAGCTGGTACTTCACAACTTAGGAAGAGTCCTACACCAACAGTGGAAGAACCAGACTCGAAACCGGAGCCTCTTGTGATTCGTCGCAGTAATAGGATTGTACGACAAACTGAGCGATTGAGGTACATCAATGAGGCCTTTGTTGCAGTCGCATACAAGCAAACCTATGGTAAGAAGCCATGAACGTTGAAATGCATTCGATGTATGTCAACAAGGTCTAGAAACTTGTAAACTTACCCGAATGCACTAAGCCTATTGGATGTAAATGGATCTACAAGAAAAAAAGAGGACCGGATCGAAATGTTGAGACATTTAAGGCACGACTTGTGGCGAAGAGGTTCACACAAAAGGAAGGTATCGACTATGAATATATTTTCTTGCCAGTCGCGACGCTGAAGTCCATCCGTACTCTTTTATCCATTGCTTCCACCCTAGATTATGAAATATGGGAGATGGATGTCAAGACTACATTTCTGAAATGGAAGTCTTGACAAGCGCATTTATATGGTTCAACCAGACGGGTTCATAAGAAAGCTCAACAGGGCAAGATTTGTGAGTTCCTGAAGTCCATTTATGGACTAAAGAAAGCGTCTAGATCGTGGAATATTAGATTCGACGAGACTGTGAAAGGCTACGGCTTCTATCAGTCATTAGATGATTCATGTATTTATAAGATGATAAATGATGGTCAAGTGGTCTTCTTAGTCTTATATGTAGATGACATACTACTCATTGGGAATGATGTGGGAAAGTTATCAGAGGTTAAGATCTGACTGTCAAAGCAGTTTGAGATGAAGGATCTTGGAGAAGTGGCTTACATTTGGGGATTCAGATCTTTAGAGATCGGAAGAACCGGAAGTTAGCGCTTTCTCAAGCATCTTATATTGATAAAAGCATGGATCGCTTCAGTATGCAAGACTCCAAGAAAAGACAGCTACCTTTCAGACATGGAGTGCATCTATTCAGTATCACACCATGCTCTGTTATGAGAGTGTGATCGAATGAATCAGGCCTGATATTAATCGAATAAAGAATTTTTTGAAATAAAACATGTGACATGTTGAAATATCTCACTTTATGTTTTTCTCGTTCACAAATAGCAGAGGACTTGGTGAAGTAATAACTCAAGGGTAAAACGGTAATTTTACATTCCTCTAAGTTAATGATACACACAAAGGGTAATATCGTAAAATACACCGTGGATCGTGTGAAGAATATTTTTTTCACATCAAACGGAAATATAAACGCATATGAACTTAGAGATGTTCAATATTGGTCCTTTAGTGGAATCGACCAATATTAATAATTAAAAGTCGGGAAAAGTTTGTGAACTTTTGTGTCTTAGTTTTATTCTAAAGTTTCGTTTATGTGGATCCATAATGTCTCCATGATAGACTCTCGGACGAGATTTTGCAGAACAAGAACTGTTTTATTTTCTCATTCAACATAAATTATGATTTACGCTAAGAAAATTATTTTCTAAGTAATTAAATAAATAATTGGTTATTTATTATTACATTTATTTAATGAATCATATTATGTTATTATATTGATAATAATATACTTTGATGATTCAAATAAATAAAAGATGAAAGTAAATATTTTCTCGTTTCGTACTTGTTAATATGAAAAGATTTAATGAAACGTCATTAAACAAATGAGATGTTCTAAATTAATTAAATAATATTTTAGAAATAAATCAAATAAATTTGGGAGATAATAATTACAAGATGGCCGGCCACTTCTAGGGTCGAAATGAGGTGGAAAATTGTTTAAATGAATTATTGGGCTTAAGTTTGATTAATGGACCATTAATTGATTTTGACCTAACTTAAACTCATTCTACCTGAAATAAAAGGAAGGCTTATTCTCTCTTACCCTAGCTAATTTCACGCGCATGTTTTCTCTTCCCCATCCCTCTTGGCTGATTGTTTTTGCTCTCCCCAAGAGAAAACACACGGCCAAAATCCCAAAGAAAAAAAGAAAGAGAGAAATTTGATTTCTCCCTTAAGCCTTGGTTTATCCCTTCCTCCCTTGTTCGCATAAATAGATCACCCTCTTGATCTCTTTAAAACTCTCAGAGATATATCATTGAATCAAGTTGTGGTTGTTTGAGTGATATTTATTTTATAGGGCCGGTCACATTTTGAAGCGAAGACGAATCTGGTGACATCCTGGACTAGCGTTGGAAGGAGATTCGGCCGAGGACTTGGATGCACATCTCGAAGCAGAATCTTGCAGATCCGAACCTTACGTAAGTCTCCTTTAAACGAATTGGATCTGAATATAATAATCATTATAGGATTGTTAGTCTGTTTAGATCATTCGTTTGTATGTTTGAATAAATTTGTTAACATGTTTAGAAATTTATTGACATGGTAGATTAGATTTAAGGACATGGTTATTAAATATGTTTTAAATTTTTTTTAACATATTAAATTTAATTATGAGTTTTCGCCGTATGTAGATATGTTTCATAAATAATTAGGTTAATTGTTAACTAAATTTCAATAAATATGTATGTGTCGGTATTTAGTTACAGTGTATATACTTAATTTCTAGTTTAGTTACCGAAAAAAAAATATTAGTTACATATGTTACATATTTCAGTTTCAGTCGTTAGTCTGTATCTTTTAATTTGTTGTTTTAATTACATAGACAAGGTATTAGATACATAATATATGTATTTATTAGTATTTAGTCATAGTTCATGTACTTAATTTTTTGGTTAGTTACAAAAAAAATTAAACTATTTATATATAATACATATTTAAGTTTTTGTAGTTAGTCTGTATATTTTTACATTGTCGTGTAGTTACATAAAATTAAGATATTAGTTACAAAATGTATTTTTTGTATATAGTTACATTGTCAATACTTAATTTCTCGTTTACTTACACAGAAAAAAAATTTGTTACATATAATTAATATTTAAGTTTTCGTAGTTACTTTATCTTTTTAAATTAGTTCTTTAGTTAAATAAGCTAAGGTACTTAATTTGTTGTTTAGTTACACACATAAAATATATATTATTTACATATAATACATATGCATGTTTCTGCAGTTACTATGTATGTATTTAATATGCATATAAACTAAGCTATTAGTTACATAATGTATGTATTTATGATTATTTAGTTAAACATGTACAAAATATGTAGTGTAGTCACATAAACTAAGGAATTTATGGTTATTTAACTATGCTATATGTATTTTGTTTGTAGTTTAGTTACATAAAAACACATTTTAGTTACACTAAGTACGAAATTAGTCATATAGCCTATGTACGTAAGTGTCTTAGTTACATCGTATGTAGCTAATTTTTTATTTAGCTACACATGAAGACAAATTATTTACATATAATACATATTTATGTTTTTGGAGTTACTCTATGTATTTAATTTGCATAAATTAAGGTCTTAGTTACATAGTGTATGTATTTATGATTATTTAGTTAAACTGTATGTACCTAATTTGTAGTGTAGTCATATAAACTAAGGTATTTATGGTTATTTAGTTACACTTGTACTTCGTTTGTAGTTTAGTTACATAAAAATACATTTTAGTTGCATTTAATACGATATTAGTTATATAACCTATGTATGTAAGTGTCTTTAGTTACACTGTATGTAACTAATTTTTTGTTCAGTTACACATGAAAATATGTTAGTTACATAGTTTATGTATTTATGTTTGTTTAGTTACACGGTGGAAGAACTAATTGCTTGTTTATTTACATAGATACATAGCCTATATATTTAACTTTTATTTAGTTACACAATGGACGACATAATGTGTTGTTTATGTACAAGGTTGGACGAGATATGTGCCCGAGGATTCAGTAATGCAATTCAAAATCAACTTCCACGAGAACATGACGACGTTCAAAGAAGAAGCAAGCATGTCAAAGGCTCAAGCCGACTTGTTTAGGGAGTTGTTTTTGGGCTTTTTTTGTACATGCCCTCCATCTTGAGGTCTTCCAAGATCCTCAATAGCCAGATTCTGAGGACAAGATACTTTGAAAGAGTTGAAAATCGAAGTTGTTAATTGAGGTAGAAGTTTTTCACAGGGAGTTCACGAAGATAAACTTCAGCCAGCTAACCAGCATTCTCGTTGATGATGGGTCCAAGTTGACTACCAACAACGAGTTCGACAAAATAGTATTCGGGAGATTATATGTGGAGACCTTCCAAGGTGGGTCCTAGGTTCTATGGTAACATAATGACCCTGATGAAGGACAACCAGCATTGAGTGGACGACGAGAAATGTGTGAGTTTTTCCCTTGTCCACTTCATGTACAACGTTGTACTCCTAGAGTAATGCGTGATGGTTTTAAAGAACAAATCATCATCAAGATAGTAGAAAATCTATGCGCATTCAACGACTTTGCGTGGGGAACATGGTTTGCGATAACTTCACGTCGAGCACCCAAGAGCTCGTTCCTAGGGCCCAATGACCTTTCTTTCAACCTTGAGAAGACGAATAAGGTCCATACAAAAAGCTTTTTATTTTAGGAAGCGTGGTCGGTGCCACGAAATATCGTAAAAGTCCTCACGTATGGCGGAGGAAAATCGTGATTACATGGATAAGAATAAAAATCACAAGAAAAAGGTGAAACTCAAACGAAAAACAATAGACAAATGGATCTAGGTTGCCGTACGGGACCTCAACTCGCGATCATCGGCTCTAATGGCCTCCTCCGAACAAGGCGAGACTAAACCCATTCATGTCGAACACGAGTTACGGTTAACCGCATAGCACGCTAAATTCTGCGCCACGACATTACAGGGACGAGATATATGTCTAAATACTAAACTCATCAAACTCCTTCACCCCCCCTGAAGATGAGGTGCAGGATCGTCCCAAACTCTATCGCAGGCGTTGCGCCCTCTTCGACCAACTTCACCACCCCAAGCAGTCAAACTGAATCTCCGCTTGAAGGCTTTTTATTACCTTTGCAGATATAGGCTTTTGTATGTACATCCAAATTTTCATATTTATCTATTAATCTAACAACAATTGACTTTTTATAACATCGAATTTCAGAATCTCTTGAATTTTTTGGGAAAAACCATATGTGAACTGCATATCTTAAATATAGATTGGGAAGACTGCCGGAGATGACCACTTTTGCTCATGTGGTCCTAATTCCGAAGTCGGGTGGTGCTGATTGTTTTGAAAACTTCAGACCCATAAGTTTATGTAATTTTATTACAAAAATTATCACGGCAAGGCTGAGAAGGTATCTTACTCGTCTGATCTCGCCGAGCCAATCTGCGTTTGTACCAGGGAGGTGGACTGCTGAAAATGTGATTCTTGCGGGTGAAGTGATCAGCTCGATGAAAAGGAAGAAAGGAAAGTCTTCTTTGTGGGCATACAAATTTTATGGCAAAAGCTTACGATCGAATCGAATGAAATTTTGTTCTACATGTTCTCAAGAAGTTTGGCTTCTCAGACCTTTTTTTGAAGCTTATTAGGAGGTGTATTACTCAAGTCTCAGGGGCTGTGCTGGTAAATGGGAGCCCTCTCCCTACTTTCAGGCCGTCTAGAGGGCTGCGACAAGGCGACCCGCTTTCGCCATTCTTATACATCTTGGTTTCCGAGGTGCTGAGTAGACTGCTCGTCAATAGAGAATGGAGAAGCTAGTTTCGTGGGATAAAAATTGGGAGATACACACCGCCAATTTCTCATCTCATGTTTGCGCACGACACGATGATGTTTTGTAATGACAGCCGGTCGATGTGGAAAAGATGTGGGAGACAGTCCATACATATGAGAAATGGTCGGGGCAAAAAATTAACATCCAGAAATCGGGTGTGTTTTTCTCTAAAAATTTCCGAGAAGAGGTGAAGGAGCGGATTAAGGTTTTTTTGGGATGCCCTGAGTGTAATGATGATATCATTTATTTGGGTAATTCGTTGTTTCAAGGGCGGCACAGAACAAAATGCTTCGAGAGGCTGACGAAAAGAATCTTCGACAAGCTGGAGGTTTGAATAGCAAAATTAATCTCGAGGGCGGGTCGTACTACGCTGATCCAATCTGTTATTCAAGGTATGCCTTCGTACGCGATGGCGACTTTTAAGCTTCCGAAATCTTTCTGAGCTGCGATCGAGAGAAGAGCTAGAGAATTCTGGTGGTCGGGGCAAGCGTTGGGAAGGAGATACTTAGCGCTGGTGAACTGGGAGTCGTTGTGCAAACCCAAATCGGAGGGTGGGTTGGGTTTTCGCAGCCTTGACGATTTTAATAAAGCTTTTTTGACAAAACTCTCTTGGAATATGGCCGCGAATGATAAGCAGTACTGGGTAAAGATTCTCAAAGCCAAATATTGCCGGAATTCACATTTATTGCATAATACTCAGGCCTGCGGGACTCAGGGAGTGTGGAAGGAGATCGATAGTCAACAACAACTTATAAAAAGAATTTGTTCATGCTTATTGGTAATGGCTTGGAAACCCTAATCTACAAGGATGTTTGGTTGAAGTCTGGTGTGGTGGTGCGACCAAGCTCTGCGACGCTTCAAGAATGGGCGACGAGCAATCTGTTCGTTCAAGGTAAGAGAGCTTGGAACAGAGGTAAAATCCTGAGGGAATGTGGGTCAGGAAGGTTAGAAGAAATTATGAAAACTCCAATCATGCTTGGTAATTATTCGGATTAGAGGAAATGGATCCCCACAGAGACGGGTAGGTTCAGTGTGAAGTCGGCATACTCGGGGATCATGCGAGCTCCATTCGATCCAACAGACGAGGTGTGGAAGAGGATCTGGAAGTTCAAGTTTAATCTTCGGTATCGACTCACGCTTTGGAGGATTGGTAGACAGTGTTTTCCGACTGCAACGAAGATCAGGATATGCAACCAAGGATATGACTCGATGTGTCGTGTCTGCAATAACAAGTCAGAGACGGTGAAGCACATGTTCTTCGAGTGTGAGGTGGTAGCTAGAATTTGGTTTGTGGCAGGGTGGGGTACTAAATGAAATGTCGACGAGTGGAGATCGGGCCTAGCCATTTTAAGCACGATCCTCTTGTATAATGATGAAGTCAACGACGTCCATGAAGATGACAGGTTTGTGAAGGTTTCAATAGCCATTATTGATATAGTATGGCTCCACAGGAACGCGATAATATTTGAAGCGGCAAAGATCACCGTTGACGATCTGTTGGCGGGAGTGCATGAGAAGTTTAGAGAAATTGAAGGCAGTGTTGTTGGGACTATCTCAGCTGTTCCGTGAGTGAATACGGTGATCTCTCAGTCTTGGAAACCACCATACGAGGGAATAGTGAAAATAAATACCGACACGAACTTCAAAGACAGTGGCGCGACGATAGGGCTGGTGGCCAGAGACTCAGAGGGCGTTGTTAAGTGGTTGTGGAGGAGCAACTTTAAAGCTGATTCAGCGATGGAGGCAGAGCTGAGAGGTTACGAAATGGCGGAAAGACTCTGCTATTTTTACAAGTACACGAAGGCAGTAATTGAAGGAGACAACCAGGCGCTGAGCTTATGTCTGCAGCAGAGAGGGGAAAGCCCAGACTGGACGATGACGGTCCGATTTGAGCAAGTGAAGAATGTCCTGAATTTTTTAGAGTTTATTGAAATCATGTGGATCGATAGGGAAGAAAATAGTGTTGCTTATGAACTGACTAAATGGAGCTTGCAGGCTCATGATTCTGGTATGTGTCGTATCGGGGAGTCTCCGCCTCCTGTGCGGAGAGCTATTTTGACTGATTCTGAAGTTTTAATTGGAGAGGTCCCTAAGGTTTTCTCAGCCCTTCTCGCAGTTGGTAGGTCTTAGTGGCGGTTATTTTGTCTTTAAAAAAATAGATGGAAATATATATTATTATTATATATATATGTATATTATTCTGAGAGAGAGTACTAACAGAGAGAGAGAGATGGCAAGGTATGCTAATAAGTTCGTCTATTCTTTCTTTTATAGAAAGAGAGAACTAATACCTAAACCAGCTTGGAGGTTGGTGCAACTTTCCAAGTAGCACAGGAAAAGAAAGGGCGTGTTTGAAGATCGTGATAATGTCAATATTAATAACAGCATTTACTTTGTCTGATGACTATTTTACTTTTCGACCAATTATATGGTTCTCGGGATGCCTGTATCCATGGTAATTTACTCTCTTATTTTCCTCATTCTCATATAAAATTTACTTTCCCCATGGAATATGCCAATATTTTATTTAATATATTGTTAAAAATCTCACCCAATGATACTTATCCTAATTAAAAAGATATAAGATGCTCTTGATTTAATTGATAAGGTAAATAATCTCAGAATTACCAATTAGTTGTTACATAATTAGTTGTTGGTGAGTCCATATCAATTTTATCATTTATATTTATAAGTAAGAATTGACAATATTTTTTATTTTTTAAATTTTTCATTGAGATCCCAATAATAATAAATTGCGATAGAAAAGCAATCCACATTCTGTCAGACGTAAAAAATACTTGTTTGACCGAATGGGAAAAAGAGTAAAGTTTATTGATATTAATTATTATTATTATTATGATATCAATATTAGATTACCAATTTAAATTGTAATTGATTATAAAATTAGGTTTGTCACAGGATTTTAATTTATAAACGGAGTCCAGTCATGACATTTGTTGTGTCTTAACAAAATTTAGAATTTGCCCCTTATAGAGTAAAATTAGGCTGATGTTCAGCTATAATTTTTTTTAAATGACTCAACTAGGAGCTCGGAGAGAGAGAGCAAATAAAATTTTCTAGTATACTCTCATGTTTAATACCATTTATCTTTTCTCTTCCTTTTTCTTAATCTAACTCGTCTCTCTTCTCTCACCTCGTCATCCCCGTTAATGGCTATACCTAAATCTCGTTATCTCAATCAATGACCATACCCAAAAATCATATTTCCTCTACTCTGACCTCATAATCTTTGTCAATGGCATACCCAAAAACACATTTTCCACCCGCATCATACAAAACTTAGAACATAAAAACGCAGAAGTTTCGGCGTTTTGAGTCTTACCCAAGTCAGCAAACAAAGATTTGACCAATCTCCACCTCCCAATCAGTTCACTCCGGTAAGTTTTTCTTTTTCATATAACATGAGTTTCTGTCGAACATTTGCAGTAACCACAAATTTTGACTGATAGTGATATGCTTCGTAAACTTGATGTCACCAACTAGTATGTGACACGAAATATAAGACTTCAAACCCAGATAGACCTGATATTAAGTTTTATGACAGTGTTGTCACAAAATCTTATGTGGTCGCGCTATATGACGAGGCGCAAATTTATTTGAAATGTATTGTATAAACAGTGATATTTTTTCTATTGAATGAGATGTTGAAAAGATCAATATTGTATGATGATGTTGAGTTGGGTGCCCACAAAGGAAATTTAAGACATTATAAATGCTTTGTATTTGATTTTGCTGAGACATTAAATGATGTTAAGTATTCATTTTTCATTTAAGTTTGTGTTTATGTGTGTTTGTTACGCTCTGAAACTGTCAACAACAAAAAGGGTGCTAAGTACATAGACAAGATAGCCCCTTGTGCCTACTTTAAACATTTGTTCGCAATCTTAAGATCGATGGAGCAATCGAATCTGAGTAATGATTGCCTGAATGAGTCATGATATCTTATCATATGATATAGAGAGTTGTGACTCTGTGTTTCATTCTTGATATCTTATAGATGATATTTAGCAAGACCTATGATACTCTGAAGCTCGAGATAAAATCGTTTAACCACTCAAAAATTCAAGATCACATACGAGAGATATTTTGGTAATTACCTAAATCCTGAAGTGCATGCATGATCGATGTGACACCTTATGACATTTGATTTGTCAATGGGCAATGGCTAAAGTTATAGTTACATCTGCCCCGACGGTTGGTGTCATAACGTTGTCATACTGGGTTATGTGATTCACAAATACAGAATTCGTATTAAAACAATACTAATGCATTAATATCACACTATGCTTTGTTATAAGAGTGTGAATGAATTAATCAGCCCATGTATTCATCGAATAAGAACATTCTTTGATTAAAACATGTGACATGTAAAGACATCTCACTCTATGTTTTTCTCATTCACAAATAACAAAGGAGTTAGTGCAATAATAACTCAGGGGTAAAACGGTAAATTTACATTCCTCTGAGTTACTGATATACATGAAGGGTAATATCGTAAAGTACTATGTGGATCGTGCGGAAAAAAATTTGTCACATAAAACAGAAAATATACTCACACGAACTTAGAGAGTTTCAATATTAGTCCTCTAGTGGAATCGACTAAATTAAGAATTAAAATACGAAAAAGTTTGTGAACTTTTGAGTCCGATCTTTATTCTAAAGTTTCATTCATGTAGGTCGACTAGGTCTCAATGGTAGACCCTCTGACGAGATTTATTGAACTAGGACTATTTGATTTTCTCATTTAAGTAAATTGTGATTTACACTAAGAAAATATATTTCTAAGTAATTGAATAAATAATTTGTTATTTATTGTTACATTTATTTAATGAATCATATTATGTTATTATATGGATAATAACATATTTAAATTGTTGAAATAAATAAAAGATGAAAATAATTATTTTCTCGTTTCGTACTACTTTGAAGAGTACGAAAATTATTGAAGATTTGTCATTAAATAAATGAGACGTTTTAAAGTAATTAAATATTATTTTAGGAATAAATCAAAATAATTTTTTCGAGTATTTAAGGATGTCACTCGACCAAAATAAAGATTTAGGTCGAAATTAATTTATAGGAACAACGGGTTTAAGTTTGACTAATGGGTTTGACCTAAGAAAAGCCCACTTTCTTTCTCTATTTAAAGGATTTTCGAAACCCTAATTAGACTAACGCTAACTCTAAATCTCGGCAAAACTCGTTCCCTCCCTTGTGAGATTGTTAGCCGAGAGTTTTAAAGAGAGAAAGAGATCAAGAAACGTACTCTTGATCTCCCGGGTGTTCCCGAGTGATCCCGAGTACTCTTCGTTGTTCAATCAAAGAGCCCACATTCTAAATCTCCCAAAATCTCGAGGGAATTATCATTGAATCCTCTATTGTTGTTTGAGTGACGTTGTGGTTTTAGGAGTTCACTCGAAACATGAAAAAAATCGAGCGAGGCTCATTTCAACCTACTGGCCGGATTGAGTCCTCGGATTGGAGATTCTCGCCGGACACAAAACGCGATGGGCTCACCACGGAAGTTTGACAACAAATATGGCCAATCCATTTCACAACCATCTAGCTCTAGGTCCCATCTACGTTCTTGCGCAGGTCCCGGAGCTCAGATCCGCCGGAGGTTGCCACAGCGCCGCATGCGCATTCCTGGCCGGCCGGCCAGAGTCCAATCCGGCGGGTCAAATCTTCCCATTACGGCATGAGGCAATTTTAGAGGAAATTTTCGACGAGGCCTTCCAGAGTTAGCTAGCAATGTAAGATTCCCAAAATGAATTGGATCGGAAAATGAAGTTTATAAATGTGTTTATAAAGTGTTAGCTCGTTTTATTCAATTTGTTGACATGTTTAGAATAAATGATTTATTGACATGTTAGTCTTTTTTAATGCCTACGCTATTAGTTTATTAAAATGAGTCTTAATTTAATTCAGATCATATTATATAATTCCTCCACATATAGATGTGTTATATAGTATTATTATTTAAATTGTTAAATAATTTCCAACATATAAGGCACGAATTTATTTGAAATATTTTGTGTTCAAAGTGACAGTTTACAATACAATGAGATGAAATGAAAGATAAATATTGAAAACTAACTCCATATAGTTAGTTAGTCGTAGTGTATGAAAAAAATATTAGTATTTCGGGAAAATATTTTGACTGTTTCTTGACAACTTCGTGACAAAAATTTTGTGACGAAATTGTCATAAAACTGTTAAAATGTTGTCACGAAATATGAAATGTTTGTGATGTCTTAGTCACGAAATATTATTTTTTTTTCACCAAATCGAGTGGGGTCGACATAGATGTAGTTTATAGACGATTTAAAGCCTTCTATACGTCACGTTGATGAATTTAAAAATTAATAAATTAACAACAAACTCATATGTTCCTCTACAAAAAACCAAGACGACCATTGTACGTGATGTAGTCATAGATCATTAGTATTAGTCTATGAAAACTAAACTAACTTACATACTTACTTTTTTATTTTTTATTTCACTAAATTTGGTTTGATTTGTTAATGTGGTACTTGATGGTAACTAACTAACAAACAAAAAATCGTGCGATGACATATTACGAAACAAGTATGAATTTATGGTACATTATATAAATATCTTACCATCCAATTAGATCTTGAAAAGATCAATACATGAGTAATGAAATCTTCTTCTATATCCCACAACTTCTCAGCAGTTGCGGTTGATCGACATACCATGTCTTGCCAACATTAGTCTAGATTGAAGAAATTTGTTGCAATCTTCAAAGGAAGAATTTGGCTCTTTAGTGGATGTTGTAACAATGATGTTGGCTGATTTTTTGCTGCATGGTTTGGAAAGAATATGTCACACTCGTTGACTTTGTTTCTTTAAAAACATCTTTCTTGCATGTACATGTTCTTTATTTTGAGAAGTTTTTTGTTTAGATGGATTGTACACAGGAAAACTTATGTAGTAGATTTTCACACGTTTAGGGGATACAAATCCTAAAATGACTCTTTTTGTAAGTCTGCATAAAAGCCCGTGATTTTCCCTTAGCAGCTCATGAGGAAAGATTTCATCAATATATAAGGTTCTTAGACATACTCGATTGGTGGACTTGGAAATGAATGATTGATCATAGAGATGTAATTCTCTAAAACTTATTCAATAACAGCTGGTTAGATAAGTTTGGGTATTGTGATTCTGTGATTAAAGTCCTGACGAATGTTGACATTTGAAGCTAACCAAAGATAATGTGAGTGTTTTTTGAGTGGTATTGAGAAAGGGTCTCAAACTCAGGGTGTCCCTATTTTAGAATTCACTAATATTAGCAATAAAGGCATTTCTTTTTAGATTCATCTAAGATCATTAGTGTACTATTGACCTTTATTTATAGAGTTCTTTTTCATTGATCTTATGTAGGTAACGTTGCGTTGCGTTGAATTGGGTCACCACTCTTGTGGTATTTATTTGTACGCGATTTATTTATTTACCATCTCATACTTGCTTTAGAAGTTGTCACGCACATTAGTTATACATTGTGTCTAATATCTTGTTCGTCGTTATATAAAATTTCAGTTGGTATTAGCGCGGGTACCCTAAACATTAGGATGGTTTCTTGTTGTATAATAAATCTATTTGAGGACTACAACTCTAGAAAGAGGCTGAGTTAATCGAACTATAGTGCTCCACAATTATAATTATGAATGAAATGTGTGAATTCTTAAAATAGGCCGACAACATGATATGTAGGCATTTGCTATTGTGTGGTATGTGTCTGTGATTGTTGATGTCGTTGGTGTTATCATAGGTATGAAGTTGCAACATGAAATTATTTTTCTCTTAGTGCTATCTTTAATTAGGTTGATAATATATTTTCAAGATCATTAATGCATGTACAAGCTTCAATTAAGCTTGAGAAATTCTCAATGTTGCTCATGAGGAAACAACTAAGGTTGGAAATTTTAACCTTCAACTTCTCACAACACAATTTGATTAATTGAACATGGGTATAGAAGAAACTACATCAGAGTTTAATGTTCACATTTATGACAATATTGTGAATGATTTCTACTCATATGGTGTTACTGTTGGCAGAGATTCCCACAAGAAAATTATTTATTTATATATTGATGTAATATAAATCTATCATGAGTACTTATTGTAATTTGCTGATTATATTAATAAAATTTTAAATGTTCATTCATTCATTTTCCGTTTGTTTGAAGATTTATGATATTCAATAGACTTGTAGTCCTTAATCAAACCTAACAACCTATGAGGAGACAAATGTAGATTTTCGTGAACAAATTCGTCATGGTTTGCTTAAAACGAAATATTCACAATCTTAAAATCAACGGACTATTGATCCTAGTATGGTTGTTGGAAGAATATATGATATCTGGTTATGAGGCATAGAGAGTTAGGAACTCTATAGTTCTTCCAGTGTATCTTTCGAAGATACTTAATTGACCAGTGCACCTTTAGAGACAATGTAAGAACGAACCATTTAACCTCTTCTGTCTCAAGGTCACTATGTATGAGTTGCATCTTGCTTACTACCTTAATCCTGAAATGAGACATGTCATTTCATAGTTTACATATTCTCATTTGAGAAAGTCAAATTCAAGGTCCACTATGTGATCTAGACAAGACTAATTAGTGAGATATTGAGTTATGAAGATGTCATGAACTAGCTTTGTGAAGTTCTCATAGATATGAAATTCATGTACAAGATTGCTGAAATGCAATGTATATCACCTCATCCTTTATTACTTGGATTGTGAATAAATGAAGCGGTATCCAAAATTAAGTAACGACTTTATTTGGATGAAGCAATATGACTTGTTAGCTCCTCGTCAATACATTGTTTCTAACTTATTCACAAGTAACAAAGGAGTTGAGGAAATGCTAGAAGGGTAAAATTATAATTTTATAAATCCCATCTAGTTGATGATATTCATGAAGGGTAATCATAGATAACATTCAATGTATCCACTCAATATAATTAAGTTGAATTTTAGTAGAAAATAAATTCATTTGAACCGAGAGATTCTCAGTGTCAACTCTTTAGTGGAGTAAGCTGACATTAAGCTAATACTCGGAAAAGTTCGTGAACTTTTGAGTCCAAGTATAGTAGTTTAAGTTTTGTTCATTTGGATCCATAAGGTCACTATTACAGGTCATTAGAGTAGAATTGTTAAACTAGAAACTAAGTAAAAAAAAGTTCAAGTGTTGAACTAGACGTTTTCTAGGAAAATGTCTAAAGGGTATTTTTGTCGACTTAGAAATAAAACGATGTAAATTTCAAAATAAGATTTTGAATATTTTCATATGATGGAAATATAAATTAGTTTCTAAAGCCGAGAAGTCGTTTGAGACATTATGAAATTAATTTCATTATTTGTGCAATATTAATTCTACAATGGGTATTTTAAAATTTGTCTTAAAAGAAATAAGGAAGTATCTACAAACTCCCCCCTAGGTAGAATTTCGGCCAACATCAATTAAGAGAAGGAAATTATTTCTAGAAATTCATTTGCCTTGAATTATAAAGATAATTACCAAATGGAAAAGAAGAAATTAATTTCTTTGAGAAGAAAACAAATGTGCTAATTGAGGAAAAACATTTTCCTCACTAATGCACATAGGTTGGCCGGCCGTACACTAGGGAAAGAGGAGAGGAAATCAAATATTTTGTCATGAATGCACAATATAAAAGGGTAATTACCCGCATTTCCTTCTCCTATAAATAGAGGCTCACATTGAGATGTGAAAATAAGTTTTTGCCAAATCTTCCTCTCTCTCTCTCTCTCTCTAGAATATCTCTTTAATTTTGGCACCAAGTCCTCATTAGACTTAGGATTAAATTAGGTCTTTAGCTCATAGATTTGTTCTTGAGTTACTTTGTTTAATTGTGCCCACACACAAATCCTTCAAATCCTCTATAGACTCCTGAAATAGAAACCTGAGGTTTCTCGAGTTCACGACGAGGTGTGAAGGAAACGAGCAAGACAAAACGATCTACCTTTCTTAAGCTTCTCAAAGATCAAGCTACAAAAAAGGTTAGTAATAAGTAATTAAATAATGTTTTTAAATAATATGATGTTCATGCACTTTGCCTAGGTTAGTAAAATTGTTTTACTAGTAACTTAATTTTTATATTCCGCCATTAACTTGTTAATGATAATTTTTTCTTAACTCTAAACCTATTCCAACAGCTACTATGACTGATGAGAAACTTGTATGTAAGATCTTGATATCTCTTCTCTCAAGATTTCAGATGAACACAAGTTTTATCGAAGAGGTTCAATAACTGGCTGGTATGAAACACTACGACAAAAAATCCTTTAGAGAAATTATTGTTGCTTTCAAATGCCAAGATTTCACTTCCACATACCTTTAAAAGTCACATTAGAACCGATAGTGTCGCTTCAAAATGTCTGCTTCTAAAAGTCAGCATCGTGTCTATAGGTAATATTTGTTGTAGTGGAAGTCGATGGCTTATGAATTGACTTTTCCTTAATTTAAAAAGAGGCACAAAAACTCTCATTCGGAAAAAAGTGATCAGGTATTTTCCGACTCTACCGAAGACATCTATTGCCCTTATTTCTAAAAACTATAACAAGATCATTAAGAATATTAGTTAGCTGCGAGAGAGAAAATTGTCACATTATGTTAGAGACAATCATCCTAAAAAAAATTCAAGGGGGGAGGAAATCATCAGGGACTGAGTTGAAATAATGAGAGCAACATCTTTGATAACAAAAACAGAATAAAAGAATACGGTGCGACAAGTGGAAAGGTTTTGGCCAAGTACAATAGCAGTTTTCAAACTTTTTGAAGAAACAAAATAAATGCTATGTTGGGTATAAGTAATCTTGTTGTATTTACGAATTCTATCAAAATTCCTTTTTATGAAGATCACAAACATGTTGGTAGTTTCTATACGCAAGAGTATAATGTTTCTTCATATTATGATGACATGTCTGATGATGTTTTCATTCAATTCTACAATGTAATGAATAACAAACGGGTTGAGCAGTCATAAGTTGTTAGTTGGCATTCACCAGTATTAGTTTGTGATCTCATTTCTCATGGTGGTATCTATATTGTGAAAAATTACTCATTATTTTCATCGAGCTCATATTTATAATTGGTCTGTTTAGGTAAATTTTTATGATGAAGTTGTTTTAGGTATTTATGATTATCAGCTCATGCAAAAATAATGTCTCTCGACAGAGTGTTCACTTATTCTTGCGTCAAATTCCATCAGCTCCGATTCTTGTGGTTTTTTTTATTTTCTCTCTATATACATTTTGTGGTGAGCAATTTGTGGGAAAGATACAATTATTTTCTCACTTCTCTCAGTGACTTTATCATGGTAAGAATAATGAGCATAATAAGAAAGAAGTCACGAAAAAAGATGCTGAGAAGATAGGGTCTAAGTCTAATGTCACCAAATAGTGGTGAGACTTATGGGCTTAACTACATCTGTTAGCACCGATTGTTCGGCCAAAAGTGCTTCTGGCGGTAAACTGGTGTAAGTCCAAAACTTTGACTCATCTAAGTAGTGTGAAAATAAATATCCCACATTCTAAACTTTTTCATATTCAGTGTGTATGTTTTCGATAATAAATTGTCTTTATTTTTTAATTTGTTGATATGTGTGATCAGTCCAAGTTCATGTATGGCTGCTTGTTTTTCAGTCCAAGTTCATGAATGGTTGCTTGTTTTTCAGACTATGTGTTCAGTATTTCAGTGTGATGCGTTTCTGCAATATGCTTTAGTCTACTCCTTCCTCGCCTGTTTTGTTATCATTGAATTTAGTATGTTTTTGAAGCATTCACGCGGAGAGGTATTTGGATCTATCTTTAAAGCATTAATTATTTATCATTTTTTTTTGGTCTTAGAAGTATATGCCAAAAAACAGCCAAATGAGGAGAATATTGTTACGACTATGTTGCCTAATATTTATTAGCAAGTTCTAGACGGAACAGTCGCACTCATTGTCTTCGCCTTCTTCAATACAGTTTTCGTGTATGTGCTGTTCTTAACTTTGGCAATTTTATGTTTTGACTGATTGTATCTAGGAAACTTTCTTAGTAGATTTTCACGCACTTAAGCGGATGGAAACCTTAGGACAACTTCTTTTATAGTAGGTATGTTATCAAAGCCGAGTGTTTATCCTTCACAGTCCTTGATGACGTTATTCATCAAATCTTTTTGGTTATATGTGCTTGATTGACGAACTGAGAAACTATTGATTTGATCATGGAGATGTAACTCTCTAAACACTTATTCCGAATCGAGTGGGTTATAGACATTTGAATAATGTAATTGCGTGATTGAAGTCCTCATGAGTGTTGAAATTGATGTTAACCAAACATCGAGTAAAGTGTTTGAAGAGTGGATTCGAGAGATGTCTTATACTCAAAGAAAATTACTAAATTAGAATTCACAGGTTGTAGTAGATAAAGTGGGATTGACGTTGACATTCATATAAGACCATTGTTGTACTATTGATTATCATTTAGTAAGTTTTTCACTAGGCTGAGAGCTCCTAAATGTAGGTAATGTTACGCCGAACTAAATTACCACTCCTGTGTTATTCATTTTTTCTCAATTTGTTTTTTAAAAAAATTCGATTAAATGACCAACGTTAAAACAAGAAATCAATATTTATTCATTTGATAAATGAAAAACAATCTTTGGTTTTTATAATTATCGAAACTTCCTCACAATATTGTGTTATTTTCATTCTCTTCAAAATTATTATAAATTGTAATGTGTTTTAGAGATTAATGTGTTTCCTATTTTTACATACATTTACGGGTTAATTCTATTGACGAGAATCATTTTGAATTTGTTGATTGAACCATTTGTAGTCGAATAACATTTATGATCGGTCAATTAACAAGAAATTTGCACCTTCAAAAATAAAAACAAATGTTAATTCGTAATGAAATGATTTAGTGTAAAGGCGGTTTTATTATCCGTTATCTGGGTACGTAGAACCCTTGTTTGACCAGCAATGACTCAAATAGCCTTTGTGCGTTATTAATATTTTCCTTCGAGGAAATGTAGGAGGTCATATCCTATTAAGCGAATTGATCTTACCAATTTTGCCTAAACAGACACCAAATTATTATTTGCTCATTAAAAGAGAATAAGGCAGGAAAACATCTTGCACTAAAATTCGCTGATATTCAAAGACATCTAATTTAAGTCAAATTGGTTTCAATCTTGAATTTAACCGTAGTGGTTTAGACTGATCTGTGTCCCTTTACAACAAGAGGCCGATAAAATGGTAGCTGTACTTGGAGAGAGAAACTTTTTCTCTATATTGGTTAAGCTGCTAAATGTACTTTGTCGTGAATAACAAGCGAGTGATTTGTGGGGAAAATAATTCTTTTAATAAGTGTCTCGCAATACGCTCAACAATCGTTAATCACTAAAAAAAATTAAAAATAAACAGTATAGCTTCGTTATATTACAACGAAGAATTGCTCAAAAAAAGAACATTACAACGAAGAAGTATTCTAAATGCAAATTTCAAAATAAATATAACCCTATAGAGAGACATTCTTAGTAAAGCTGCCTCTAACTTTCGGACACTTCTTTACAAATACAGAAACCCTAACTCTTATTTTATACATCTTTTAGTCTTTTTCTTTCTTCTGTATTTCTCTCTCTCTTCTTCTTCTTCTTCTTCTCAAAACATGGACAAATCGGACTGTCTCATCTCAGAGAGTAATTACAATCATCAAGACCAAGATCAAGATGAAGATGAGACGGTGGGTAATAAGCAAAACAAGGGCCGAGGAAAAATCGAGATAAAGTTCATACCGAACTCAACGAACCGCCAAGTCACGTACTCAAAGAGACGCTCAGGCATTTTTAAGAAAGCTGCAGAGCTTGAAATTCTGTGCGACGCCAAGGTTTCTGTTATTATGGTATCGCAGAACAGCAACAGAGTTTATGAATATACGAGTCCTGGAGTCACGTAACCACTCTTCTTCTTTTCTTTTTAATATCCCTATTTCCATATTTTATGCTTTAATTTTTATTACGTAGTGGACATATTATCTGTTTTTTCTTCTCGTATGATTATTAGTAAGTACCTACATTTTTTATTATATTTTTTCATGATCTACGCGCTTATTTTATAAGCTAGTAAAATGTATACGGCTTTAATTGACTGGTAATTTGAATTTAATGGCAGCACTAAGGAAATGATTGACATGTATCAGCAAAAAACAGAGGCCGATCTGTGGAAGCCACAGTATGAGGTATTACTAATTTATTGGACTTATATTATTTTAATCTATAAACATGTATATATTGTCTGTCACAGAGAATGATGGAGACACTGAGGGATTTGAAAGAAAAGAACTATCAACTGAGAACTCAGATCAGGTGACAATACATCATCACATATTAATAATGCATCATTGAAGTAATAATTTGTTTCGATTCATTTTGCTTCAATTGACTTCGGGGATTTTGTTTTTCCAGGCAGAGAATGGGTCAGGAGTTAGAAGAGCTGAGCTTCAGAGAGCTCATAGACCTTGAGGAGAATATGTCTATTTCTGTGGAAAATATTCGTGCCCATAAAGTTACATACTATTTCTTCAATTATATAGAAATATACATATGTTATACATTTTTCATTTTCGTTTTCTGTTTGTGTCCACAATATTATATCAATTTTAAAGTATTTGTTTTGATTGATTTTTTTTCATGTTGACCTACTAACAGTTTATCTTGGCAATGTGTTTTCAGTACAAGAAGATAACAAATAGGACTGGGATCACAAGCAAAAAGGTATAGTTTTAAATTGATAAAATAATGAAACCCAAAAAATGGGATTATATAATTTTTTGTATCTTATTATAAAATATCGATTTGAAACACAGGTGAGAAGCTTAGAGAGCAACAACCTCGCTCTCCTGCATAGCTGTGTAAGTATAAGTTAAATAGAAAGAAAAAGTTTTTTACATTAAGGAAAATAGAATAAAAGTTTTCATTATAATAGTAGTCTTAAATCTGTAGGAATAATCTGTAATTTATGTTTTAATTTTTTAAACTTTAATATGGAACAATTTATAGTTACTAATCAGTCTAATTTTGTTGATTATAAATATTTACGCTATCCTCAGAAATATTTTTTTCGGCTCATGTGTACTCGCTATAGATACAATCGATCACAGTTTACTTGTAGTACAATGACCATACTATTCTACATAAGAAACTAAACAATACACTGTCAGTACTCTAAACTGTACATATATAAATTTTGTATGGTGATTATCACTGGTAATATTTTGGTCATCTGATTATTGACATGACTATAGCGTTGTATATAATCTTGTAGAAAATGGTTATACTATGATACAGTAGAAAGTTGTGCTTATTTCCTCTTTAAACCAATAACTCGTCAGTACTACTCAATTTAATTTGGTTATATTTATTGTTATTGAAAGGACTTGTTTAGGTGACCCGGAACCATTAATTGCTAAGAGTTTTGACGGTTATTAAAAAGCTAACCAAACATAATATATGAATACGCAAAAGACAACCCAAAGTAACTAAGTCACTATATACAGTGTGAAACATTGAGTAGTTCGTTAGGTTTGTCCGATGCATGTATATCTCTGGTTTTCTTGACTATTATAATTATACGCTTATGTAGCAGCAAGCAAAGTGCGAGGATGCATATCGCTACGTGGAGAATAACATGGAAGCCCTCAGTTACGCGATTCGCAACGGCCATGTTGAAGGAGGACCGTTCGATCCCTACATCATCCACAATCTTCGTTTGGCTTGACTACTCTACGTATCTACGTACTTGCTAATTAGTAATCAAGAAAACTTATCCTCCCCTTAATCATTGTTGTTTTCGTTTGGGTAATGTTGGATTGTGCGTTGACTAGGGCTTGACTTTTTTAGCTTTACGGACTCAAATCACCTAATCCTCAGCAGTGTTTTATGCTTATTTAGCGTGACCACTTCAACGCTATAATCAAGTGAATTATTGTTATACACGGAAACTATATATTTTAAATGAGTTTCTCTCATATTTCGAGAGGAAAATCGTTCAGACCAATCTTCAATAGTGTAAGTCGTATTTCATATAAGCCCTTAGCAACAAATCGAGTGCTGAAGACATAAATACGTAATTCTTTTCTGGAAGTGGTTGCTACTTGTTCAGTGCTTTTGAACATTGATGGCCTCAGCTTCTTATGAAGTGAGTGTAATGAATTTTCCCCGGCTATGGTTCTCATAGTCTTTTATTGAGCCATAGATATTGAAGGGGATTGGTATAACTTCATTCTGAAGCTCGGCGGCTTCATTAAAACCTATTGCTCCCTACTCGGTCCAATGAGAGAAAAAGTCTCTCTATTTCTTATTAGAGTATATACTATTAGTCGTTTATTGTTTAAATAGTTGTACTACCTTTTGTTGTAATGTGTCGTTTATTACTTATAAACGACACTTGGCAATTGTTAGTTATGATTATTTTAGGAATATGACAACGTTTATTGTACAGTATATAAAGGACTGATTACAGCTCCTTATTATTAATAAGAATAATTATTTTTCTCAATCAATTCCTTCTTCTTCTCTCTTCTTGATTCTCTCCGGTTTTCAAGGTTTCCTTGTCAATATGGTATCAGAGCAGAATATCCACAATTTTTGAAATCTTTATACCAAAAAAAAATTATTCTCGAAATTCATATCTGAATAATCCAATACATAATCAGATTTGAAACATCGACAGAAAATCCGATTCTGAATCATATTCTTAGTCCTATTCCTAGTAATGATCCCAATCTTGTTAACAGCTCTCGAAACACGAATCCTAATCCTCATCTGATCCCTAGAAATCTCTCAAGACCTAGATCTAATATGGAAAATCCGTTCTCACCATTTTATCTACATCATTTAGATTCATCCGGTGGAAATCTTGTGACTCAAGTTCTCACAGGTTCAAACAACTACATGCGTTGGAGCCGATCAATGTTGATCATTCTTGATACGAAGAATAAACTTGGATTCATCAACAACATACTCTAGAGGACTTCGTCAGATGAACCAGAACCTCTGAACACGTGGAGCCGCAACCATAGCACAATTATTGGATGGATCATGAACTCTATTTGTAAAGAAATTTCTTCTAGTATCTTGTTTGGTGGAGTTGCAAGAACTGTTTGGAATGATATAAAAGAACGAATTTAATTGTCTAATGGCCCTAGGATATTCCAATTGATGAAAGAAATTGTTAATCTTGTTCAAGATCAACGATCGATAGGAATATATTTTACTAATCTGAAAACTGTACATGAAGAATTATTTGGATTCACTCTTATATGTACTTGTCCTTGTAATTTGTGGAGGCAAAGCTAAGATCTATGAGTATGGAGAATCAGAATATGTTATGCAATTTGTGATGAGGCTAAGCGAGACATACACTCATGCTCGTGGTTATATTCTTCTAATTGAACCGATCCCTCCCATTAAAACCTATGTCATGCTGAGCCAAGAAAAGACTCAACGATCTATTGGATTCGAATCGATCAACATATAAGACAATATGACAATGGTTGTTTGTGAAGAAAACAAGAAACTCAAGACTTTAGAGGGGCCAACTTGTACTCATTGTAAATTGGTGGGGCACACAATCGATAACTGCTACAAGATCCACGAATATTCTCCTGGATACAAGTTTAAAACCAGCCGCATGCACACACAGTGGAAGGAAATTCAAGGACTACTGAACTGTCAGCACCTGTAGCCAACACCAGGCTGTCATCTGATAAGATTCATCAGCTCATTCATCACATTTCAAACTACCTGACTACTTCAAATCAGGCCAGCACCTTTGGTGAAGTGAATCTCACTTCATTCCAAACAGGTTTTAACGGTTTGATCAATTCAACTATCTCATCTAATATTGATATAACTTCCTGAATAATGTACTCGGGTGCTATAAGGCACATTTGTGCATATATTTCTTTGTTATTTTGTTTAAGAAATCTGCATAATTCTAATGTGACACTGCCTGATAGATCTATTATTCTAGTTCATCAAATTGAATATGTAAAGTTGCACACATATTTAATTTTGAGAAATGACTTATACATTTCATCTTTCGAATTTTATTTTATTGTTAAGGCTTTAACAACTTATTTCAAAGTTATTATTTCATTCACTGATGATATTTTTAAAATATAGGATTCCACTCGTACGAGGACGATTAGGAAGGGTAAATATGTTAATGATCTATTCATCCTGGATAAGCACAGTTTCATCAACACCTACACCAGAAATGTCAGCAAAGTCTCATCGCAAACGTGGCATCAACGACTTGGCCATCTTTCCTACAATACTTTAGAACTGTTACATTCTCGGTTAGCTATTCAAAACTGCAAACCAGATTATTTACCTTGTTGCATCTGGCCATTAGCAAAACAACATAGGTTGCCATTTGTTTCTTCCAATAATTTTGCTAAATCTTGTTTTGACTTTATCCATTGTGATGTTTGGGTCCCTTACATACTCCCTTCACATTCAGGTGATAGATTTTTCTTAACTCTTGTTGATGATCATTCTTGATTTTGCTGGATTTTTTCAATGTCTCATAAATCAGAAGTTCATGTCATCATTCCCAAATTATGTGCTTAAGTTTCCAATCACTTTTCAAAATCTGTTAAGACGTTTTGTTATGATAATGCACGTGAATTGACATTCTCTGATTATTTTTCAAAACATGGGATTATACACCAATTTTCGTTTGTTGAAACGCCACAACAAAATTCGTTTGTGGAGCATAAACATCAACACTTGCTCAATGTTGCTCGACCTTTAATTTTTCAATCTAACATTCTTATATCATATTGGACTAAATGCTTGTTGATTGTGACCTTTTTAATAAACAGGACCATCTCCAAATCTCAAAAATAAGAGTCATTTGAGATTCTTGATGATAAACCTGTGAATTACAATCTTTTAAGAGTTTTTGGTTGCTTATGCTTTGCTTCGACTATTAAGGCTCATCAAACAAATTTTTCTCCTAGAGCAAGACGACGTGTTTTCCTAGGATATCCAAAGAGTGTTAAAGGACATAAATTATTAGACATTAAATCTCATGATATTGATGTCATTTTTCATGAACATTATTTTCCTTTAATTCACTCAATAATGACACTACTCACATTGATCCTTTTGACGTGAGACCACAACATAATTTTTCCAAAATTATTATTCTTGATACTCATCCTACTATTATACTTATACTTGTTGAACATTCACAATATTTAACAATACTTGCCTCCGTTGAAAACTCTGCAATACCTTCCTCTGTTGAGAACTTAAATCAACTTGGTACAATTTCAAGTGAACATTTTCCTTCTCCACGAGAGTTAGTTATTCGAAAATTTCCAAGGTAACGAGTTCCTCCACCATACTTGCAGGGTTATCATTACAACTTAATCAAATCTAGTGAATGTATTCCTACTTCCAAACATACACTAGATAATTTATCTCTTGCTTATTGTAAGACATTTATTTTCTCTGTTTCAGTCAATGCTCCACCTCGGTTTTATATTTAGCAGTGAAAGATCAGAGTTGGCGTAGTGCAATGAATGAGGAACTGGAAGCAATGCACACAAATGGAACCTGGACAGTGATGCCTCTTCCGCTTGGTAAAGTTTCTATTGGCTGTAGATGGATTTACACTAATAAATTACATTCATATGAAACTTTAGCTAGAATTAGGCTAGATTGGTTGCTAGAGGTTTCACACAAAAGAAAGGCATAGATTATATCCACACTTTTCACCATTAGCCAAACTTGTGACTGTTAAGTTTTTATTAAGTCTTGCATCGTCACAAAAATGTATTTTGTCTCAAGTTGTTATAAGTAATATGTTTCTTAATGGTGACTTATTTGAAGAAGTGTATATGGACTTGCCAATGGGATATAAACCTTTTAGATGTCAATTTACAATCTGAAACCAAATTGGTATGCAAATTACATAAATCGATTTATGGTTTAAAATAGGCTTCATGCCAATGGAATCTCAAATTCAAAGAAATCTGTCTTTAAATGTGACTATTCTATGTATACTCGTGGTATGGGTGCTTCTTTTGTTCTCATTCTTTTATATGTTGATGATATCATACTTTCAGGACCAAATCAATCCATTATCACTGAGGTAAAAAATTATTTAACCCAAACTTTTAAACTAAAAGATCTAGGCAATCATAGAAATTTTTAGGCCTTGAAATTACAAGATATGCTTCTGGTATTGTTTTAAATCAGCGTCAATATGCCCTTCAAATTCTTGAGGATGCGGGTTGTCTTGATCCAAAATCAGTCAAAACATTAATGAATCCGAAAATTGATTTGGATTTAAAAAGTAGTGCACCATTCCAAGATTCAACACCTTACCGAAGACTTATTGGTCGAGTGATTTATTTAACGATTACACGACTTGACATAACCTAAGTTGTCTATATTGTAAGTCAATTTTTGCAGGCGCATCATGAAGATCACGCACAGGCGGTTCATCATCTTTTCCGATACATTAAACACAATCTTGGCTCGGGACTTCTCTATCCATCAAACTTTTCCACTCATACTTGAGCTTTTTCCGATGCTGATTAAGCAAAATGCTTGGACATGACACGATTTGTGACAGGTTATTGTGTCTTTGTAGGTGATGCCCTCGTGGCATGGAAGTCAAAGAAACAATCCAGTGTCTCCAGGAGCTCTGCTGAGGCTGAATATCGATCGCTAGCTGCAGTGACCAGTGAAGTTATATGGCTGACGCAGCTCATGAAGGAATTCGAAGTTCAGATGGATACAACTCCGGTGATCTACTGTAATAACCAGGCGGCTATTCATATTGCTTCCAATTTAATGTTCCATGAAAGAACGAATTATATTGAGGTTGATATTTATTTTGTTCGCGATCACCTTTAAAATGGAGAAATCAAGCTTCTTCTAGTCAGCACTCATCATCAGATTGCTGATATTTTCATAAAACATTTGGCCTCTCCGGTTTAGAACTTCTTGATTTCCAAGATGAACTTTAAGGTATAATTTGTTCATCTTGAGGAGGACTATTAGAGTATATACTAGTAGTCGTTTATTGTTTACATAGTTGTACTACTTTTTTGTTGTAATGTGCTGTTTATTACTTATAAACGACACTTAGGCAATTGTTAGTTATGATTATTTTAGGAATATGACAATAGTTATTGTACAGTATATAAAGGACTAATTTCAGCTCCTTATCCTTAATTAGAATAATTCTTTTTCTCAATCAACTCATTCTTCTTCTCTCTTCTTGATTCTCTCCGGTGTTCAAGGTTTCCACGTCAATATTCATCAATAAAGAATCTGTTAAGAAAGTCTCACGCACAAGGAGCAGAAATTCTCCTTGGTAGAGGAATAACTTTGAGGACATTTTGAAACCTTGATTCTCCACAAACAGATTTTACTTTGTTGACATCCCACACGCGTTCCAGTAAATTTTTTGAAGTCTGATGCCCATTGCATATGAGAAGATTCCTTGAATTACATATTTTATCAAGGTGGTCTTTCCATCTCTAAAGATCGACCTTTGACATCGGAACCTCCAATCTCGGGTGGACCTTCTTCATACGCCCTTCGAGGTTTCGAGATCTATTTTTTATAATAAATAAACGATTCCCGAAGTAGGTAATGTCTTCATCATATTCTTTCATTTCTAGTACATCCAAAATATTAGTTCCTCCACCCTACCACAATTCTTAGAGATAAAAGCCCTAGACTTGTTTAAATTAATTTTTTAACCTGACCATACTTTATAGGTATTGATTGCCTCCATCACATGCTTTACCCCATTTGTATTTTCCTTGCAGAATAAGATTGTGTCATATGCGAACATGAGTTGGAAATATGAGGAGCATTTCTACTTATTTTGATTCCATTAAACAAACTCAACCATTCCCTATGAGCAAGGATTCTATTAAGGAATTCTGAAACAAGAATGAATACGTAAGACATCGGTTTCATTGACGTAAGCCTCTTGATGACTAGAAGCTGGTTATGGGACTTCCATTAAGTAAAATAGCCCCAGTGACCTTAGAAATGCAGTTTTCGATGAAAGACAAAAAATTATTCAAGGCATCAAAGCATCTTAAAATATGAATTACGAACCTCAATTCAATTTTTTCGTAAGCCTTATACATGTCTATTTTTATACCTTCAAGTCAAGTTTTACCTTTCTTTTTCTTCATTAAATTTATTAGTTCTCTCGTACGAATCATGTTTTTGGCAACCCACCTGCCTGAGACAAAAGCAGACTGGTTGGGCGAGATAAGTCTATCCAAATGTTTTCTAAGTCTTGCAGTGAAAATCTTGTAACTATTTTGAAGTAAAAATTGCAAAGATTAATGAGACGAAACTTGTCAAAACTAATTGCCCCTACTATTTTTGGAATGAGCACAATATGGCAAAAGTGATGTTTTCAAGCTTGAGAAAGCCATACCTAAAAAAATTCTTGAGAAAGCCAAATAACATCACCGCTAACCAAATTCCAACATTTTCTGTAAAATATGCCTTGAAGACCATCCAGACCTAAAGCTTTGAGAGGATTCATATTCTAGACCATCTGCTTAACCTCTGCTTGGTAAGAAAATTTGCATAAACCTTCATTATGAGCTATCAAGAGTTATTTCTTAATCAAGCCTTATAATCCATCTGGAAAGTAAGGTGACATGTCTCAAACAAAATGCGTATACTTTTGTTGTAAAAACTTACCAATATCGGCCCAGTTATTCAGCAAATCATGTGGTTAGCTTTGACTCAACCAATATAATTTCGTTTTTGTTTGATTATTGGAGTTGTATGGACAAACTTTTTGTTTGCGACGCCGTCCCTGAGCCATCGCTCTGGATTTATGCCTACACATCATTTCTTGAGTTTGATCAAGTTCCATCAGCTCATTTTTCTGGTCAGTCTCCTCCATACTATAATTATTTTTTATTGTTTTGGATTTTCAGCAACTTTGTAGCACAAAATTGGCATTCTACCTTGATTCTGCTCCATTTCTTCTCTAAAAAATTTTCCATCTTATCCCCACTATATTCTAATTATGTAGACCAAATTTCCATGATTTGTAAGAATCTCAGAGCCTCAAACATTAGCCACTATATTTTTGCACTTCATCCTCAGACTAAACTTTATGAAATCGAAATGGTTTTTTCAATTTTTATATAACATGTAAGTGTGCAGTAATGTTGAAGCATGATTGGAGGCACACATGGAAAAATAATTTATACATGTTTTGTCGAATTTTCTCAACCAATGTGGATATGATATATATGGCCTAGTTTAATCTTCTTGTAACTATATTTGCACCCTCTCAAGCATTTGACGAAGAAAAAGAGACGCCGGAGGAAACTGGTTTAGCCAGCATTCGTTGAAAACCACGCTCCGTAAATAGTCTCGCTCGTTGTGTGGGACCACACGCCCACATGTGACATGTTGCTATGGGGTCAAGGCTTGCGCTTGTCGGAATAAACTGGTCTAGCCAGCATCCACAGTAAACCACACTCCTACCAAGAGTCTCGATCGCCGCTCGGGATCGCATGCCAACATGCGACGGGTCACTAAAGGTTTAAGGCATGAGCCCGCCGAATGAAAGTTGTCAAGACATAGTCCGTGAAAAACCATGCCCCAACAAGGAGTCACGCTCCCCGCTCGGGGCCACACATCGACATGCGATGAGTCGCTAAATGTTCAAGGCATGTGCTCGTCGGATGAAACTGGTCTAGCCAGCATCCGCGGAAGATTTCGCTTCGACAAGGAGTCTCGCTTGCCACCCGGGACCACACGCCAACAATCGATGGGTCACCAAGGGTCAAGGCACTTGACCGCCGGATTAAACTGGTTTAGCCTGCATCCCAAGAAAATCACACTTAGATGTGGTGTCATGTTCGCCGCCCAACTCTTGTGTGCCGACATGCAGCAAATTACCAAGGGTTCCAAAGCACACGATTGTCAGACAAAACTGACTGGTCGACAATCACGGAAAGCTAAGTCTCTAGAAGAAACAACAAAATGTGCAAGTTGATTGTGCAAGACATAGTCAAATCGAATCTCATAAGAGGCATTGCACAAAGTCAATAATGTAAGACAAAACAGTTCAAGAAGATAAAACGCATAGCCGCATAGCGCACTCCTCCAAAGCCACACACTCATAGTCAACAAAAGACGAAAGGAAAATAAAGAAGGGGTGTGAGAATGCCAAATGTCCATGCACCGTGAGATAGGGAAAAAGAACCTCTCGCTTCTTCCAAGCTCGAGAGGGACCTCATCGATGCGATGATGATGATTGATCTCGCCAACAAGTTGGGGGACTCAAAGAGTGAACCCTGTCCCCTCGAATCCAAGACAACCAAAATTACAAGCGCGAGCTCAGTATATTCGTTATCAAATTCGGCTGATTTTTCTGTCGTGGAATTTAAGTTTCCCACACGATCAACACTTGGCGGAAAAATGGGGGGGAGTAATGTTATAGACTTGTTTTGAAAGACCAATAAAACCAAACTCCTCGACTTGTCAATGCAATCGGTGTGTCACTGAAAACTTGTTAGCTCGGTCGTCCTTCGCGCACTTGGCCGTTCGTTAGGCGGCCGACCGGCCGTTCCTCGCTCGGCTGGTCATCATTTGCTTGGTCGTTTGTCCCTTGTCCCTTGCTCGATCGTCCATCCCCCGATGGTCTGTTCCTCTCTCGGTCGTCCGTCCCTCGGCCGGCTATCCCTCACTTGGTCGTCCCTTAGTCGGATGTTTACCCTTCACTCGACTATCTATTCCTCGCTCGGTTTTCCATCACTTGCTTGGTCGTCCTTCTCTCAGCCTATCCTCCCTCACTCGGCCGTCAATCACTCGGATTTTCGTTCGTCACTCGGTCGTTCGTCCCTTGCTTCGTCGTCTGTCACTCGGCCATCAGGCGTCTCTCGCTTAACCGTCTATCCCTCATTCGGTCGTCTGTGACTTGCCCTGCCATCCTCGCTTGGTCATCCCACGCTTGGCCATCGCACGCTTGGATGTCCATCCCTCGCTCGATCTTCCGTCACTCGGTTGATTGTCCCTTACTCGGCCATCCTTTGCTCAGTCGTCCCTCGTCTCAATGGTTTAAGAGGGAGAAACCAATTCCTGTGACTATATGTTGCCGTCATTGTCGCTCTCATCATGGACAGAGGTAGGTTTTCTCATTTTCTAATGTATTGCAAAAATCATCTAATTCTAAGATCTTGGAAATTAAGATTATCCCAATTATGCTTACATGTGGTATCAGAGCTCAAAGTGTCAATTACATAAAGAACTTAAAACATAAAATAACATCAATAATGGGTTTCAAGAATTCCCATCCTTTCGACATGTTTAGTAAATGTCTTAGGAGGAAATCTTTAGTTAATGGATCTGCAACCATATGTTTCGTGTTAATGTGTTCGATTGACACCCTTTGTTTTTTAACTTTTTCTTTAACGGCAAAGTATTTCAATTCCATATGTTTAGCACCTATCAAATACTTGTCGTTTTTGGAGAAGAAAACTGTTAGAGAATTATCAGAGTAAGTTTTTTAGCGGCTTGGCAATAGTTTCGACAATTCCAAGTCCATAAATAAAGTTCTGGAACCATAAGCCCTGAACTATAGCCTCAAACATGCTACAAATTCAGCTCCCATAGTGGATGCAGCAACGACAATCTGCTTCGCACTCTTCCACGAGATTGCTCCTCCGGTTAAGAGGAATAAATAGCCATAATTGACCTTCTCCTCGACTCCATATAAATTTTCGGATTAAATCCACATCCCAGCTAATCCCAAAATCCAGAGCTCGAGCCTTGAAATGTTGTCGAGTTCGGAGTTCACTCATTTCATTCATCTTTGGACTCTAAATTTTAAATCCTCGTAACCACTTCTACCTTACTATTGTTACTAGCGTCGGAGAGGTAAACGAAAATAACCTCTCGATTTTCTTTTGATCGCCCATTTTCCTTTGTTTTCAGGTACGTCGGGAGTCACCCCTACCACCACCATTTGCTAAGGTATACTTAGGATACCAAGTTTACGACGCTCGAAGTCCGAACGTGATCACTTGGTCCAGCCTTGGATCAAGTCATTGCGGGAAATCAACGTTGTCCATAATATGGCGACAACACCCACTTCTGTTAAGAGATAATTCGAGACACCGAATATGACATGCTCAGGCAGAAATGGGAGTCACTCTCTCCGAATGAAAAATCTCACCGCTTAACTCTCATAACGTTGTCCACATTTCAGCAACATATTTGATAGATATTTTGTTAATTTGTTGGTAAGAAAACATTTTATAAAGATATTATAGTAACACTATGCTATATATATATATATATATATATATATATATATATATATATATAGTAACACTGCTTTGTATTTATTCCTTGTCCTTATATACTTTTAAAAGTACATAGCAATAATTGATCGGTGCAATTATCAATCAATCAAGGATAGCATTATTCTTTATTATTTATATAAACCATCCTCATAATGATGATTAGATAGATTCAATGGGTGGACGGTGGAAAAGTGGTGGATCGGTGAAAGGGCCGGTGAGAATAGCTTCAGCGATGGCGTGATAAGCAGCCTCGGTCAAGTGAAGGCCGTCCCAGATCGCGTAAGAAGACGAGTCTTCACAGGTTTTATAGAAGAGGACTCCGCACAGCCTCAACTTATTGAAGTTGTATGGAGGACCGCCGCCTCCGCAGCAAGCCATCAACACCGTATCTTTGTTTAACCCTGTTTTTCAAAAATATCATCACTTTCACTTCTTCTTGCATTGTTTAGGTTTTAATGTAGAACATGTATAATCCTCAAAATCTCATTTCATTCTTCTTTACACTATTTTTTCAGTGGGATAATCAGCTAGAATAGCAACTCATGGGCTTTAGGCTATTAAATAGTTTACTAATTTGTCTCAGTTCTTAATTCACTATCTCGGATTGTGCTCCCAGATAACATAAGCCATGTCATCACAATATTTAACTACTTAGGAAACAAAATATAAAGCAACAGTAAAAGAGGTGATGATGTTCTATATTTTAATTTAAGGCATATAGCCCAACCTATGACGTTTCAGTGGACCACATTTTGAAACACAACCAAATGAATTAAAAACTAAGCCTTGAAAGTTTAACCACAAGTCCTAAACCGAGAGACTTCCAATTGATAAAATGAATAAATTCATAAGATTTATATGGGGGAATCGTTATAGATATAATTGAGGAGAGGAATATATAACACACTGACCATATACTTCTGGGTCTCGGAGGATTTGCATAGTGGCGCCGAAGTAGTCGGTGTAAAATATGTTAGCCTGCGGGTATTCTTTCCTGAGAGTCTCTACCGAGGCTTTGAGCTGAGAATTGTGAAGCTGCGCGAGGGCATTGTAAGCCGTCAAACAACCCAACGAGTCATAATCCGATGCATTCGAACTCTGAAATGTAGTCAGGATCATGGCTGAGCAGCCTGGCGGGAAAGTACCCGCAACCACCAGTTCTGTCGCCCCTTCTTTTATCAACGCCTGAGTCCAAATATCTGTTAGGAGTTTAACGTAGAAAAAGAGAAAGAACTAACAAAATACCAAGGACTTTACTACCAAATATTGATTTTAAGATAATACATGGTGATAATTTACAAAACCAAAAATGGCGAACCAAAAAACAAAAGAAAATAGGACCAAACAGAAGACGTACGATTGCTGTGTTTATTATTTTGTCAACCACCAGAGGTACAAATGCTTCGACTTCCTGCATAGTTCGGAGGGCCATGAATCCTCCCATAACATAGTCGTTTCCTCCAATCTCTCCCACAAGAAACAATGATCTCTTCAAGTAGGTATCGCAATCTGACAAAATTTCATCATCATAAGCGATAAAAATATCACCGATGAGTTTGATGCTGAGTTAAGTAACCAACCTTGTTGCGTTGTGCAGAGAGACGGCTTGAGGTCCCTGAACCATCCGAGTTGGACTTCCAGGGAATAGTTTGTCGCCATCGCTGTTGGGAGGAAGAATTCGGCGTCGAGCGCAGTGGCTCCCCCTACTGCGAAGTTGACTCCAGCGTCGCTGTGATTGTGCCACAAGTAAGGTGGCAGGTAAGGCAGTCCAAACGCCTCGGCTACAGTACAATACAGTGACTGGGTGAGTGAGTGCTCGAGTTTAGAGAGTGGATATCATTGAGCGAACAATACCGATAAAGTCAACGATGAGGCGTCCATCGGACCACCGCCCCGTGGCATGTCCGAAGAAGGTCTGGCCATAAGGAAGGTTGGCGCTGGGATTGAAACCGCCGCCCACGAGTGAGTTTCCAGTGTCGCTGAAAGAGTCGCCGAAGTTGAAAATCGCATTGTATTTGGCCTCTGATGAGACAGACATGCAAAGGAAAATAGCGATGCCTACGTGAAAGAGTGACTCCATGCTTCTCTGATGACCGGTTACGAAACAATAATGCTTTGGTTTTAAAGGCCGAGCTGGGGGTAATGTATTCGATGAATTAGACTCACGTGAAGGACTTGACGTTTATAAAGTTCAACCAAGCAATCTATATACCATTTTGAAACTTTGCATTTGCATCTTATTCCACATTTTACTTAATCGGAGCAAAATATTCAAGATACACTCGTTAATTTAAAAAACAAAAAATTAGCTCTATAGCTTTATAAAACGTTTACAATTTAGATATACTCAAAGTATTGTTAATAAGTTGAAAATAACCATACGAATTCGTTTAAAGAGTGTAACAGATTGTTATCGGTCAAATATACTCTTTTATTTAATGATTTAATTATTATCATAAATTTTAAATTCTGTCTTTTAATTTAGAATTCAAATTTCAAATTTTAAACGTGATTTGACCAATTCGTGTGAGATTTTTTTTATTAATTATCCATAATATCTACTTTCCTAATTAGTTGTGATACTATATTACAGGAAACTATGAATTTATACTTAATTACTCCTTACTTCTTGATATTCATTTACTTTTTCGTTTCTCTCTCATTTGACTGGCCAAACAAAAATAACGTGTGGTTAGCCATAGATTTGTTTCATGAAGATAATTTTTCACTACAAGAATCATGTATAGTTTACATCGTGTTTACGTCTTATTGACAATATAATGTTATTTGTTTGTTTCGTCAAAATCAGTTTACGTCTTATTAACACTATAATATTATTTATTTATTTAATCAGAATAGGTTTACATCGTGTTTACGTCTTATTAACAATATAATGTTATTTATTTGTTTCGTCATAATCGGTTTACATCATGTTTACGTCTTATTAACATTGTAATGTTATTTATTTGTTACAGAAAGCGTTTTGTTATTTATTTGTTGCAGAGAGCATTTTGTTTTTTTCGAAAATTAAAATCTAAAACTGAAAAACCTCTTTCGATGAAAATCATAATTAGTTCATGCGGTTAATGCCCTCGATTTTTGAAATATTAATTGATTTTATATTTATTACATGTTAGGGGTATACATTAGACGGGAAGTGTTTTTTGGGGTATTTTTGTCTCCAAAATTTTGTAAACGAATACGTCTGGGTATTATTAACCTATTTACGAAATCTTGGGTAAAATCAAATTAGCTATAGTTTAAATGGTTATAAATCAAAATTACCCTTTAAAAAGAAGAACACAACCAATAACACGTAAAATAAATGAGACACAATTCTGCTTCTTAAAGAAAACTAATTTAAATTCGAAACAAATGAGATTTGGAAATAAAAAAACTAAGAAAAATTTTGATTTTACTCTTGCATTTATTTCCTGGAAAAAAAAAATCATCCTTACCATTCTTCCAAAATACTTTGAAAAAAGCCACCGAAACAGAAACCCAAATTCATAATTTTCTTCAAAAATCTCAAGTTGTGATATTATAATATTTCAAAAATCTTAATTCTTTCAAAAACGAAAAAATATCAATCCAAATTACTTATTCTACTATTTTGATGAAAAAAGCATACAATTCCTTGGTACGAGTAAAATTCATAGATGTGAATTCGAATTACTAATAAACCGTTAAAACCATTGCGCCTTAATTTAAACATTTGGGCATCTCAATGATATAAAATTAAAGGGAGATAGATAAATTTCTTTATAACTACATATATCCTCGATTTTATGGATAAATTCGTGCAACATTATCCTTAATCAATTCACGCTAGTATTTAGAAATTCAAAAACTAATTGATATTTTAAATAAACTGAAATAAATCATAATTAATAATAATAGACATTTTTAATTAGAATAATTTATGTAACTAAACTAATTCAAACGTTGTAATTGTATTTTGTCAACTCTTTATATTTCTTTTAAAAAGTGACCAATTTTAGTGACGTGACAAATTTGTGAAAATTGGATTTACATTATTTCCCTTTATTGAATTTTAAATATTTTATAATATATTACACATTCAAAATATTATTTAATATTTGATATTACCTATTGATTTGCTCAAAATATTAATTTTTTAACTAGATCATCTTCAAATTCGAACTTCAAATTTGAAATAATTTGATCGTAATTCAAATCTAAAAAATTTCTAAATAATAGATCAAATCGAATTAATTTTTTATTTATTTCGTTACATATATCAGCTATTATTAAAATAGTATTAAATATTTAAAGTAGGTTCAATTTTTAAAGCGGGAGCAGTTTATTACACGATTAGGTGTCGAAATTTTGATTTCCTTTATAACTTCGTTATTAAATTTTCGAACTTCAAAAGCGGAAAAAAATTCCTTAATCTTTTTAAGATTACTTTTTTTATATTTTTGGTTAATTTTCTTACGTAGTTTCCGTTTCTGGTTTTCAAAAAGAATTATATATTAAATGGAAATATTGTTAATGTGATTGTATGCCTTAATTTATGTGATATGAATCTTTGAAACGTATTATTATTATTATTATTCAAACGTTAAAAAAATGAAAATCAAGTGAGATTAATAACATTTATTTCATAAAAAATTAAATCCTATATTGACTTTTCTTACAATTTCGGTTGCGATTTTTCTCTATTCTTATTCTTTTCTTAAATTTGATGTTTTATCGGATCATTTTTGTGACATTAGTTATCTATTCTGGTATGTTTATATTATCTCTTATTGCAATAATCAGGACCCATTCCACATCTTAACATTTTGATTCTGGTATGCGTTATTTGTTATCTAAATCGTAAATTAAATTTCACATTTTGTTGCTTGTATCATTTATATTGTATCTTATGTATCAAAATCAACGGCTGAGAGGCATAGATGTTTATGTGGCGAACCCGACATTTAGGAAATTATTGAAATATCTAAAGGTAGGATTGATTTTTTTTTTTTTTGGTGAGCAAGATGTGGATTGATTTTATTTTACTTTGTTCTCTATTCAACATAAGAGGTATTTAAAAATACTCTTTTATTTTAGTTAATGAGTATTAAAGAAAACTGTCAAATAATTTGCTATATAATGCAATTCCGATATTTTAAATGGCTAGATTGCTTAATTACATGTTAATTATTAAAAACTTTATTTCTGATTTTTTTTACTATTTTGAAGATTCAAATATTTGTAATCGAATATTTACAAAAGGAAACTATTAACTTGAACAAATGAAAGAAATATATTAAGATTATAAAAAATATTAAATTATTAAATCATAAGATATTTTTATACTGGAAAGGAAAAAAAAATTGTATTTGAAAGAATTTAAAACGAACTTGAAACACGAAATACACAAAAAGTAAACCAAATTAACGATGTTGTTGTATCTCGAATTTATAGAGTTATAATTGAAATCAATTTTACCCAAAATATTTAATACATCTTCCAGAAACTGGATAAGGGTATTAATGTAAAAGCAAGTACCAAACAATTATCAAGTTATAAATATTTGTTTTATTTAAAGAAAATTTGAAATGTAAGTTAAAAACAATTTTAACGTGTGAATTGAATTATTTAAAGCAATTATTCTTTAACAAAAGTATCACTGGGTGGAAGGATGCCACGTAACTCATCTCAAGCCACTTTAGTGACTAATAGAAGTAGATAGAAATGCCCATCCTTGAATTAAACATGGAAAATACTGCGCAGACAAAAATGCACCCCTACAAACTTTACATCTAATCTATTTTTAACGTTCGTTGAAGTATATAGTTTTTTAAACATATATCAATTTTTAGAAGGCCAACGTTTACAAAAAAAATTCGGTTAATGTTTAATAAAAAAATTTAGATTAATTATTAAAGATAAATGCGTAAAATTTCTTAGTAAAATTGAGTGACACGTGTACAATGGAATCATTTCACAATTAATCCTCCAAACATTGGCCATTCGACAAATTTTTTGTTATTTTAAAGGCCCCAACTTCACATCTATTCTGTTACGTGGATTCATATAAGTCTTTAGATTTTTAAGAAATATGTTAAGGGTGACATTTACTGTTCTAAGCTACGGCGGATTTTTTTTTAGAATGCCTAGTGTTCTATTAATTTTTACGACTATTCTATTTGCACTGAAATATTACTGATAATTCAATCCTAAAAAAGATGTTCAACCTTGTTTAATGCAAGGGACGAAACTAAACTCTATATAGTTGATTCCGCGTGGCTTTTAACTCTATGTTTGATATTGTCTCGGTCATATAAAAATTATGGTGGGGTTCACCTCAAAAGGAAATAAGAGAAATTGAAAGTGGCGGATCCAACGGCTTTAATGATTCAATAAAGCAACGTGAATATGGTATATTAAACTAAAATAATTATAGTCCTAATAAACAATAGTGAGTTATACTAATAGTAAAAGGTAATGAACCATCGCACCATTCGCACGCGACATCGTGCGAAATTGTATCATAAAAAGCGACATTGTATTATAAAAACACAAAAATTCATTACATCACACGAAACCCACAATAAACCAAGCTTTTAAATGTCACAAAATTATGTCTAGGTGACGAAGAAATTGCGATAAATGGAATATAGCGTCATCTTTGTGACTTTTTCCGTTTCGCAAAAATGTATCGCCGAAATTGCGCTGATGTGTCTCCAAAATTGCGCCACGTATCGCCTAAGTTGCGTCACCAAAGTTCCGTCGGTGATAAAGAAAATAAAAGCTTGAAAATGAGAGAGAGAGAGAGAGAGAGAGAGAGAGAGAGAGAGAGAGAGAGAGATATTTGTGTTTTCAGTGAGTAGAGAAGTAATAGATTATTATGATTTTATTTATAAGTTCATTCACATTGTCAGCTTTAGGTTTTAGCGTTATTTTCATATAAACTTTAAGCCCATTTATATAATATTCATATAAGATATTATTCTTAAAATCAATCAAAATATTTTATTCTTAAAAAAATCAAAATATTTTATTCTTAAAAAAATCAAATTATTTTATTATGATAGTATTTATATTTTATTTTTATTATTTTGCAACATCATTTCTATCGCAATTTTTGTAATTTAACGTAATTTTCGTCTGGTACCGCAATTTTTCCCGCAGTTTTATTTTCAAATTTTCCGTAGCAATTTCCATCGACCACCGTAATATCTGAATGTTCGAGCCACCGGCACGTTACCGCACGTGTAAATTTTTCCTTACAATAAACCATTGTTTATGTGGAATTCAAGATTCGACGATTACAAAATAAAATAAATATCTAATATTTGATCGATTAAATTTATATGTTAATTTCAAATAAATTTTGTTCATAAAAAGGGGTGCAGGTAAATCTGGATGTAAAAGGGTGCAGGTCGACATCTTTATTGGACGTCAATTAAGCCCAATACAAAAAAAATTCCGAAATAGCCCTAGTTTACTAACTCATTTTGGATATATCCAACGTTTCGTAAAACTCGTGTAAATGACCTTAGTGCTTACGTATCATGTCAGTTTACGTTGTAAAACTCAGTTTACACTGTTAAATAACAACGTAAATTGACATGACACGCTAGCACTAGGGCTATTTACACAAGTTGTACGAAACGTTGGACATATCCAAAATAACAAACGTATATAGGCTATTGTATACAATAACCCTACAAAAAATTGTGAAATCGATCGGATTATACTCCTACAACAATCTTAAGTTAACCGATGCAATTTTTTTTATTATAATATATAGAGTTAATAGTGATAAAAATACTTAATATTTTCTCAAAATTATACTTATATACCTAAGTTTTTCAATTGCAAAAATATGTAATGCTAAGTTAAGTTGCACCATAAGTACCTACACCATTAAGTTTGATGGACTCCAATGTATTTATATCAGATCTTATATATCTCGCTAATAATTCCAAATTTAAAAAAAAAAAGTTTCATGGAAAAACACATAACAACTCAAATTTTATAACACAATTTTTAACTAAATTCTTAAAATGAATTAAAAATTAAGTATATCACTTTATAATACAGCATTTTATTAATTTTTCATAAAAAAATAATTAAATATTAACTATATAATTGTATAATAGAAAACAATTAATATAATTTTTTTATATAAAAATTAAACGGTAACTATAAATTTTTTTATACAATTTTATTTTCACTACGTTGTCTTTAAAATGATCATAATAATTTTTTTAGCAACTAGGAGTATTTAATCTTACCGACCCTATGGAAAATACATATCTCTTCTTTGCCGAGGTGACTTACAACTTTCGCGGCAGCGTGAAGAACCTTGTCGTGGTGAGAATCACATTTCACCGCGGTGAAGAAGTTCTCGAGAGCAATCATATATTTTGGTTCATGCTCGGCGCTGCACTGTACACCATTCACTCCGACGAGATTCGTTCTTTTCAAATTTACACCAATCGCGCAGCAAAGGTGTACACTGCCGCGGAAAAAAACTCAATAAACATATTTTGATGAGTTTTATTGCGCTTATGTACAATCCTATCCGTGGAGAAAAACAAAATGGACATTCTTTATAAGGTTCGCCATGATTATGTAGTCACGACGAATATACTTCTTTAGCAAACTTTTACTTTTGATCCGTTTTTTATCACTTATCTTACTTTTTAGATATATATCTAAACTTTAAAACATTAACATTTCTAAAACCATAATTAGATAAATTTAAATATCAATTTGAAAGAATCTCAAAACCATGTATAAGAAAATAGAACAAAAAGCATATATATGTCTCAAAAATAAAAGATAATGAAAACCGCATTAATATATAAGTCTAATACATGTCATACATTAGCGTCTCATTCTTCATTATCTTTTTAACTTTATTTTGAATCTCATGATTCTAATTCTTACTCTTCACTCTCGTTATTTGTCACCGGCTTTTTTTGTGATTGTGGTGGTGGTGGTGGTGGTGGAGCTAGAAACTAAGGTTTTGCCATGCGTGGTGGCCATTTTGGAAGTGGATGCGGATAGTCTGTGTATTGAGGTATGCATGGAATCGTAGTTGATTCTCTTGGTTGATATCCCATCAGCGGTATAACTTGTTAAGTTTGCGGATATAAGTTGCATCATTTGCAATTGTTAATGCATCAATTATTGCGTGTGTTGGAATCCGCTGACGAGGTAGTGCAAGCAATGAGCCATGTAGTCGATGGTGGCGGTTTCAATTCTCGAAGCTCCTAGATGGAATAGAGCATGTTTGGTCGGGGATTTCTCTTCTCCTCTTCCTCCTCAGCTCTTCATCTCATCTTGTACTGCTCAATTGTCTTATTTTAATGTGCAATGAACACTTTTTAATTGAGTCGTCATATGTGCTTGTTGCACTTGCTTGAAGACAAAGACCGTAAAGGATGGACAAATACGAAAAACCGAGTCGTGTGTTTTTGTACCCGATTTTCTCCATCCATTTGTAGATAAACCGACCTACGTCGATCATTTTTCCTCGGCTAATTGTATACAACACGTGGACATGATTCTCGTGGATACGGGTGAAATGTTTAACCGAAAAAGGTCTCGATCAAATAAACTACGTCCAAATTTTTATAAACATATGGTAATAGTTATAACTAACTCATTAATTGCAATAATTAATAAAATAAATAATATGTATTAAGTAAAAATGTTAATGAATTTGTGCATGTATAATTTCCGTGTAGTTTGGATTTGTAAGCCACACTTGATAGCCCTCATTTTTATAAGGGATAATAAGTTATATAGCCATTTCAAACTTAAGAATTGCTAAATAGTCAAACTTCTGAAAAAATTGGTTTAAGCCATAAATGAAAATAACCGCTTATAATGACAATATTACCCCTGAATAAAAAAGTTTAATTAGAAAATTTAAATTCGAAAAAAAAGATCAACCGACATTAATACCCACTACCAAAAAAAGTCAACCCCACTACCGGCGCTTATTTATATAAATAGGTGGTTATTTATAGAAATCGGCAGTTACTACCGGCAATTATTTATAGAAATAGGCGGTTATTTAAAAACAGAATAAATAAATATGAAAAAACGGTTTTGTTATAAAAAGTGTTTTATTAATTACGAAAAAAATAAATGTTTTGAACAGGGCACTATTGGAAGTAAAATAAATAGAAAAAATACACGTCATCTTTTTTGGCTATATCTTTAAAGATGCAAAACGTATGGCTAAATTGCAATAACATTGTTTGCAAGTGCTATTTAGTCCAATTTTTCTTTTTATAATCAATATTTAGACTGGATAACATGTTTTTTTTATCTCTTTGATACAAATTCAACTTTCCTTCCTCGATCCATTATGATTTCATTCTCGGCATTCGGTAAATTTGTGTAGAACTCGTACATGCAACCAATATGGAGTTTTAATAAATTTAGAATTATTCACATTAATTATTATCATTAAGAAGGAATAGAATAAGATGGGTTATATCAAATAAAAGCTGCCAAAATATAAGCTACAAATTAGGAAATATTTTAATTTTACAAATAGCTTATCAGTAGTGTGTAAAATTAATCGACATAAGCACGATATCAACTATAAAATTGGAAAAATAAATTACCATAGCGGAATTACCTGAATATATTCTACATATTTGATTTTCAAGAATTACTATAAATACCGGAAAACATTAATGACGTGTCTTTGTTGGAAAACCATTGGAGTGTTTTATTTGCAATGGGCAACCAAATCTTTCTTACTCTCTTATCTCTCACATCCAAGCAAGAAGAAGAAGAAGAAGAAGAAGAACCACTTACCTCGTTAATCCCAATCTTTGTTCCATCAAAGCCTCAGTCATCTCCGACGCCGTTCATCCTCAAACCTGTTAGAGACGAATCCTCTTTCGTCATCTCCGAGCACACTGACAACAGATTCGAAGATCTTAGATTGCTCTACCGCTTGTTGAACCCAATCCTAAAACAATGATATATGATTATGCTTCTTCAGATCGCGATCTTCTCTGGTGATACTAACGATCATGGAGTCTTCTCTGAGCCCTGGGAATCTTAGGATGTTTTAATACCCGACGAGCCTGAGATCGTAGGAGCTAATATTTTGGCAGCTAAGTCATTTGAGTAATGAGAGAGAAGAGAGTCTCGAGTGATGAATAGGGTTTGAGGAAACCGAATGTTGATTTCATATATATTACTTCCAAAAATTAATTTCACTCGCCCAATTATAATCCACGATACTGCAATTTTTAAATAAAATCTGACCTATTAATTATAACTGTATATTTTGAATCAGTCTAACTAAAATCTGGCCTAATTTTAAAAAATTAACAAAAATTATTAATTCGAATTAAAAAAAAAACGTTTTAAAAGTCTTATTACTACTGTGTATTTCTTCTTTCCGGTATTAACCACATTTGTTAAATAGTTATATATTTTACAAAGCAAATGGTATAGAATGGTATTCAGCTCAATTTCCCTATTTAATTACGTTATGATAGTGTAATTATTTATTTCCGCATTTATTAGTTGTATGAGGTATGTTAAACACTAAAAAGTCGTATTTGAGCTAGTTGTATTACTAAATTATTCTATTTTTTCTCGTAATTAAATTTAAATGTGGTTCGATATTTTTATATATTATTCATGCAATTCAGTACATAATTATGTTAAATTTTGATTTAAAGTTGATCATAAATATTTGATTCTCGATTTCTTAGATTTGTTGTTAAATCCGAAATTCAAAGTGTATAGACTTTTTTTCAAAACTATTATATTATTACTCATTGTAATTGGATGGCTGTGAAATTTGGAGAGGTGACTACACACTTTGAGTAACATGATGGTCCGAAGCAGGCCTAACGTAAATAGGATTGTTTTCCTTTGATGACGAAAGTGTATTTCGTGACTACTTGATAACAAAATTTATTTTCTCCTACTTAGAGCCTCTCGGCCATGAAATCCTTTTATCTGATGGGATGGGCAAACTTCTTGAGTCCTACCTTGACAAGTGGGTTCAAGGATATGACTGAGTCAAAGTCGTTAGCTCGTTGGGCCTAGTGGGCCCAATGTAAGTAAAACAAATATAAAAAAAAAAAAATTAAAAAATTAATTATTGAACTTTTATTCAAAATGATCATAAGGGTTGGTGCCTAATAATTTTTACATAAAACATAGAAACATAAGTGATTATAAAATCAATTTATTTTTTAAAGGAGTTATATACAACTAGTTATTTGTCACAAAAGTTAGAAAATAAACAATTTTGATGTTACTTTTATTTTATAAGGCATATGATTGTGCTCAATAAGAATCCATGAGGTAATGTGATTAAATTCATAGTTAGTATTTTTTTGAAGAATCAAATATGCCATGTATGTTATAACTTATAGGTTAATTTTGTGAGTTATCGTAGATTTTCATTAATTAAATTAAACTATCTAATTAGATTAGATTAGGTTTTAGAAAACGAGTTGAAGAAATCGGAATGCTTTTTTACCAAGTCGATAAGACGCTAAACGTAGGAGTTATTAAAAGACTGTCTTCCCTCCTTGCTGGAAGCTCTTTCTGTGAAGGAAAATCACGATTTGAACATATCGAAAAGATTTGTCACCAAGCAAATAAAAAGCTACGCTTTTGGTTAATAAGACAAGGTCTTCTCTCCTCGGTCGAAGCTTTCCATAAAGGAAAATCAATAGGATAATCAAGACTACAATGTCACAAAATTATTGATCACTAAGCTATATCGAAACCTAAATGTGTATAGGGGTATGTTTGAAACACTCGTGTTGATCATTTGATTATCCAATGAGAGTTGATAACTAGATTAAATGTAGTGTTAAGTTAATAACAAAATATTGAGGAATATCGAATCAATATGAAATAGGCTAATGTAATTACGAGTCATCTAACCTAGTTGGTATCTGGATATAGCCAACGATTGAAAATGTTTGGTAAATGGCCAGTACAAACCATTTACAAAATATTTTGGATCAATTTATCCCAAAAGTTGTTTCCCGTTCTTTCTATTAACCGTGAATTACAATAAGAAAAATAAATGCAATTTACATTAATTTGTATGCGTAAATCGAGGAGTATTAACCACCAAGTTATTATTTTCATTCATTCTTTAAAAAATAAAACATAAAAAAATAACCAAACACAAAACAATAAACAATAGCGTGCGTGCAAAAATTAAAACTCAAATATTTATTTGCTAACAATGCAAAATCGCATAATTGTTTTACCCAAAATTGCAGCCTAAAGAAGAATTGAACATCGAACGCAAAATCACGATAAAGATATGTTCATTTATGTTTTTGATGTATTTTTAAACGCAATTTACATGAAAATATTATTGTTTCCATGATAAATATTGTTAACTAGATATATATGTTATCGCCTCGTTTCGAGACTATAATAAATGAAGACTCGTCGAGGATCCAAAGGCTCGTTTGAGTGAACCTCCCTCGAACCTACCGAGGGAGGACCGACTAGCACTTCGGAAGGCTCCAACCACATCTCGGCTGGCCAGCCTCCTTGCCCAAGCCAAGGGCTGGCCAGCCTAGAGGCTCTTGCCATTCTCCAGCCGACCGGCCAGCCTCCTCACCTCAACCAAGGGCAGGCAAACCCGAAGGCCATCTCCACAACAAGACCGGCCGAATTCCTTGACCCTAACAAAACGTAGGGCCAATAGGCCTCCTTGTCCCGGCAAGGCCTTGGCCAGCTGGCCTACTTGAACTACACAACCAAGTCCTCCCGGACCTTATAAATACAAACCTTGCCTCCAAGGTTTTAAAAACATTTTTCCAACTCTAAAAGTTTCCTCTTACTATCTATTTTTCTTGAGAATTCTCTGCCGACACGAAAAAATTTTGCCCAACAGATTCGAGACCCTAGCAACGAAACACCGTCGATCCAAGTATCTCATTTTCACTCGATCTCGACGATCCCTCTTGTCATGTTAAACTCCGTCCACATTCTAATAATGTTGACGATCCTAACCCCAAGTTTTTTTTATATTTTATTGTTATATTAATGTTCATACCATTTTCATGTCATTTGCACGTGTCTACATCTCTTTTCACGTCATTTACTCAAAGGTTCCTAAACCATTATGAAAGTTGAACCAGATGGTACTTTTAAGTATTTTTTTCTTGGCATTCAGATTTACATTTAAATCAATGATCTTTCAAGTCCGTGTCATCATATAAAATAAAATATGAAGACATGCGACATTCATTATGAACCAAATTATATTTTCGTGATTGAGAGAATTAATGCCCGAATAATGTGACTGCAAACAAAATTGACGTAAAATTGTGGATCGAAATAACAAATAAACATAGTTTATTAAGAGAAGAACATTCTACAATATACAATTCAATTACGGTCCACAGTTTTTAAATTTACAAACAAAAGATATGCAAATATTAATGAGTAAACAACAACAAACGGCATGAAAGAACTTTAATGGAGTAAATTAATGAAATTTATATGCACAGTAGTATATTATCTAAGTTATAATCTATATGTAGAATTTTTTATCAACTTATTGACGCTTTATTAAATTTTCTAAGTTGAAATTGTTTATGAACTATTTAGAGCTCTAGTAGTGTTTAAACGAATATTATCTTACATCGGCATTTAATTTTTGTGAATGAAAGATAATGAAGAGGAACAACTGTAAAGGTAGTGTTGATGATACACTAATTGAGTGGGAGCTTTCTTAACGAAACCTAGTCGTTTCGACTGATTATGAGTGAGAACATCCTTAAATGGATATTTGTCGCTTAGGTCTTAATATTAAATGGACGAATCTTTAATTAGATCCTTTTTACAGTTTTTTAATCAATATAGTAGAATATCCTCCATTGGATTTTAGCTACTAAGAATTTTGTTATTAAGTGGGAGCATCATTTATTGGATTCTAGCCACTATTGTTCAAAATAGTGAGAGTTTCTTTAAAATAATCTCGTCACTATAGAGCAATATTGTAATAGAATTGTCCTTCACATAAAAATAACCATATTTTACGGTTAGATTTTTATATGAATTTTATGTGCTATCAGGTCAATAGTGAAAATAATGAAATAATTTATAATTATCTGAGTTGGAGCACCTTTGAATAGAATCTCATCACTCATGAACAATAAGATAGGTATATCCCTCACCTGATAGAAATAATCATTGACGATGAAATCCATAAATGGGTCTATTTTTCTATTTAGTCAATAATATGAATAGAAGTTAGATTAACAATTTACTTGTCGTTAATATCAATCAATCCATGAAAGCATCTTTTAAAAGGTCTTTGTCACAATCGTCAACAATGTCCTTCCTTGATAGGAAATATACGATCTTAAGAAGTATCTGAAGATCAAACTAACTTGTCTGAAAGTTAGGAACCCATATTTAATAAATATGATTGTTAAGCTTTGACCTTAAAGAAAATGAAAGATTTATAAGAATGGACGAGTTGAAAGATAATAAACCATATTAGTCAAAGATACTAAACCATTTTTGGTAGTTGAGAAGGTTGATCTTGATTACTTAATGAATGAATTATTTAAATCAATGTTCGTGAAATGATTGATAAACATTACTCTTAGAAAAATGTGTCGCTAATAAGTCATTATTGCTGAGTAGATGTAGTAATTATTACATAAGTAAATTGATGGAGCTTACTGATATCTCAAACATACTAATCGAAATAAAGTATGAGCTCAAATTTGAGACTAATAGATATTTTCATTAACAAGACTATATATAGACCTTAGACAATGTCGGATTTTCGAGAATATATACACGTATTATAAACACTGTAATTACTAGAAATAATAAGATACTTAGTTGTTCAAGGTTAATCTATTGATTTCGTGTATATTAGATATGACACAATTAGATAAACCATGAATAACCAAGTAATACAAATATGTCAATAAAGTTCTTATTGCGACAACTTCAATAATCACACTATGGTTAGAGGTGAGATGAGTTGTTGTACCTCCGAGGTGATATACACTAATATAAGGAGACTTGTCCTCTTTTAATATATTCTAAACTAAATGTATTTGCTTTGAACATAAATTACTTGACCTTAAAAGGTAAGTAAAAGATCACTTGCAACGAGACTAGATAAATATAAAAAATACACGTGTCTAAACATTAAAGAGAGTGTAAGTGGGAATCAATATGATGAAAATCTCAAACCTGAGTCAAAACATGTTAACTTTCTAGACGAGGGCTTAGAAATAAATGGCTTAAGGAAAATTATCTTCTCTGGTCAAAGTGGGAGACTGTTAGAAATATTGCTCACTTGAAGATAACATAATGAATGATTACTAACGTATACGAAGTTAATTTTATTAGCATCATATGATTGATGGGTCAATGTCTAAATAATTAAAATCGATAATGTCTATCTTTTAAATTCTTTGTAATAAACTAAATCGCATTATGGGCATCCGAGTTTGGGCGGTGAACTTCAAGTGCATCGGTGACTGAAATCTGACTGGAAAGCCATATCCGAATCGTATATGTGGAATCCAAACATGAAGGTTGATCATTGCATGTACGCATTTTGAATTCTGGTAAGTTTACGATAAAGACAGATTTTGGTTCTAGATGTGTCATTTATGCATTGTTATGACACACAAACCAAGGTCGCTATGATTGTCTGAGACTTGATCTAAATCATGAAGTAGTCATGGACTTCTAATATGTTATCGAATTCGTTGACTTATATCGTTAACGACTAGTATAGAAGATGTCTTGAGAATCCGGAATATGATTGTAGAAGAAATTGGTTGACAAATACGGAATCCAGCCTTCCTGAAAAAGGTAAATGTGTATCCATCTAAGGGTTGATTCCAGAACCGATCGATTGTGCACACTTCGAAAGTTGGCTTATGTTCGATTGAATCTTTCATTAGGAAAGCTACGATGCTTAAGGTACGTATATAAAGAGAAAGGTATGACGAAATAATTGAAGATTCTCAATATGGGATGAACCTAGAGGATTTTGATCAAGAAGTGACTAGATCAGTGGATACTCTTTGCAATAAGTAAATATAATTCTACTGCAAAAGAGAGATTAACCTTGCATTACACGGTAAAAAACTTACTTGAGTTGAAAGAGAAAATATTGTTTCATCTTTTTGTTTCGATTTGTGTTGCTCTTATTACTAGGTAAAAATTCCCCGAATCGGCTCTAATAAAAGCGAGTAGGAATTCTCTATAATAATGTGTATCATTATTATTATCTCACAAACTATAATGATTATTGATGTTTGTTGGAATTATTCTAGGGTTAAGAATAAGTTAATGCTTCACAAGCGACGTAGTATAAAAATTATATATAAAACAATATTATATCATAGACAAAGTGCATGAACATCTAATGAATTAAAAATAAACTACGACATTTTATTTACTCGGTACTAACCTTTAAACATTGAAGTGCTCGCCTCCTCTCACAACAATTCTTCTTTGTGTCTTCTATCGCTAAAGTCTATTAACTGTTTGGTTGGATTCATTTTCTAGGCACTATTAAACACAATGACTTGATAACTAGTTCTCGAGTCAAAGAGCTAATACAAAACCAAGGTCTGATGAGAACCTAGGTGCCAAAACAGACACATAGAAGAAGAGAGATAGAGAGAGGGAGAGAGGTTCAGCCTTTCTAGAGAGAGAGAGAGAGAGAGAGAGAGAGAGAGAGAGAGAGAGAGAGAGAGTTCGGCCGAGTCTAGAGAGAAAATTTGCTGAATGCTTTTTGGTATATCTCACATTCACAATGGCGAGTGGTATTTATAGGAGAATGACTATACCTAAATCAAATAAATAAATAATATATCATATGAATTTGTATGATACTTATTTCTCATTCATATCAAATACATATCAAGAAAGTATCTATTTTTCCTTGCATACATATGGTCGGCCATATTGCTGCCCAAATTACCATGATTTGTTTCCTCTTTTTTCTTTATTTGGTTGATATCTTCATATATCAATCCCTAAAATAAATTAGATCTTCCTTTCATAATATATATATATATATATATATATATATATATATATATATATATGGCATAATTATTTTTCGTGAACATCATATGATAGATGTCCAAAATCTTATTTTGACATTCACATAATCTTTTGTCCCAATGGACAAAATTACCTTTTTAGACAATTTTGAAAAATCGTCTACTTCAACACTTGAACTTATTTTGACTTAGCTTCCAGATAAACAAATGATACTTTAATGACTTGTAGTAGTAAACTCTTGGAACCAAATGAATAAAGGTTGAGCTAGCATATTTTGACACAAAAACTCAAAAACATTTTTCAAATTCTAGCTTCATGTCAACTGACTCCACCAAATAGTTGACACTAAAAATCTATCGATTCAAATGAATATATTTTCTCTCCCTTTTATTTTGGCACCTAGGTCCTCGTTAGACCTATGATTAGTATTAGTTTTTTGGCTCGAAGACTAGTTCATGAGTCACAATATTAAATAATGCCCACACACTAAATTCAGTCAACACTCAATACACTCTAGTGGTAAAAATATTCGTGGTTACTCGGATTTAAGGAGACATAAAGAAGACTTTCTACAGGAGAGATGAGTGTTTCAAAGTTTAAAGCCTGGGTAAATAAAATTTCGTAGTTTAGTTTTAATTGATTACATGTTCATGTATTTTTTTTAGGTTGTAAAATTGTTTTACATAGAATTTTTTATATTCCGCCGCTTATGACGATTTAACAATTCCAACAATTCACTAATTATGAAATATGGATATTTGCAAAATAAAATAATATTTATAGTATAGTTTTTGGTTTATATTTTAATCAAATAAATAATCAATTTATTAATTATTTATTTATGAATCAAGTAAATGAATGTTTAAATTGGATTTAAAACTTTTTGGCGGCCAAAAACTGAAATGGGCTTTTGACCCATGAGGCATATAAGGGAACCTAGAATTTCCTCTTTAATTTGTTTCTAAAATAATGGACAGTTTATAAGAACTTTGGTTACTTAAATTCTCTCATTTTTTTGTATAAAATATGAGGAGATTTTCAAGGAGAAAATTCATCATGTATTATCTAAACCAAATAAAATATTTTGTCCTAGATATCAATTTGATAGAAGGGAGAAAATATAGATTCATAAGATGAGATTTAAGATCTAAAGATTAAATTCATAAATAAAGGCAAATAATAATTTTTAACTAACTCTCGAATATCTTTCTTTTGACTACTATAAATAGAGGGTGAAATGAAGCATTTCTTAGTCTAATCAAAATTTGAAATTTTCGGCCTTCTTCTCTCCTTAGTGTGGCCGACTTTCCCTATTTCTTTATTCTCTTCTTTACAAGTCCAAGAGACTCGGTGAACTTTTGTTCTGAGATTTTCAATATTGTTGAGGGATTGTCTTCCTATTTTTAGAAAAGATCACCATGCACAAGGTTCTAGTCCAGTCCACGAACATCCCGACTGATTGGCGAAGATATGTCCGCATCCCGGTGCAGCTTTCTCAGGCTTCGGCGGCAGATGATAGCGATCCGTCTGAGCAGTTTGGAGCCAAAGCCATTAATGTGATCAAACTGGACCAGGAAGGAAGCGATGCCTCGCCGGCTAGGTGCCCATGTCCATGGGCATCAACCTCAAAGAAGCTCATGTTGAGCTTTGTTCTTGTCAACATTCCATCAAACCTCACGCTAAGCATGTTCTCAAGAAAGCGACAGGCTTGGAGGACTGTTTCGAGAAAGCGATGAAGTCCCTGCTCGTTTATCTACATACATATATACCAGAACGGCTAGTTCTCAGCAAGTATTTGTTGTCTTTCGAGTTTCCTGTTATTACATTAATACAAATATTAGACTGAGCTAGTGTAGTTATATTACTACTGTTTACCAAGCTCTGCTGCTGGCCCATAGTCGTATTTGATAAGAATGAGTCTGAGGTCGAGCAGAATGTTATTTACTCCATTCAGATAGAGTCGATGGGAGCGCGATGGAGGAGCGAGGGGAGGGTGAAAGTGCCGTTGAGAAGAGAGTCGGCGATGGTGCGATAAGCAGCCTCAGTCAAGTGGATTCCATCCCAGTTGGCGTACGAAGACGGGTCATCACAGGTGGTGGACGCGCCCGCCCCGCACGACACCGCAGGGTTGTAGTTGTGTGGGCCGCCTCCCCCGCAGCAAGCCCTGAACAGCGTCTCCTTTCCGAACCCTGCTTCCCTCATTTTCTCAGAACATGACTAAACTGGTAACTCATGAAGACCGCTTTTGGCATTTCTTTCAATTACCGTAGTGTTGTGGGGCTCGAACAAACTGCATTGTGGCACCATAGTAGTCGGCGTAAACTATCTCGGATTCTGGATATTCCTTCCTGAGAATCTCTAAAGAGGCTTTGAGGCGGGAGTTGTGAAGCTCGGAGAAGGCGTTGAAAGCCTTCAAACAACCCAAGGAGTCGTAATCGGATTCCTCCAAACTTGGGAACAGAGTGAGAAACACAGCCGAGCAGCCCAGCGGGAAATTGCCCGCCACAACCAGCTCCGCCGCCCCTTCTTCTATCAACGCCTGTCAACCCACAATATCACAAACCAGAATAATAAACCAATTCTGACTCGCGACTTACCAATGTTGCGTTTCTTATTGCTTCGATCACCGGTGAGACTAGAGCTTCTGCTTCTTGGATTGTTCCGCCAGAGAAGAATCCCAAATTGTAGTCATTTCCTCCGATCTCTCCCACCAGAAACAACGATCTCTTCAAGTACGCATCACAATCTGATAAATACCGGTCGATGAGGAACATAATACACGATTCACTTTGACGCCAAATCTAACCTTGTTGCGTGGCGCAGAGAGTTCTCTTAGCCTTCTTGAACCATCGGAGCTGGACTGTCAGGGAATCGTTTGACCACACTCTCGGCGCTATTCTCCGGCGGAGGAAGAACTCTGAGTCGAGCGCTGTGGCTCCGGCGACGGCGAAATTGACTCCGGTGCCGGGGTGAGTGTGCGCCATGTAGGGCGGGAGGTAAGGCAGTCCAAATGCCTCCGCTACAGTACAAATACAATGAGTCGTTTGGAGGTTTGGTGGTGAACTAACTAGCGTGGTTAGGCAATGAGAATTATTACCCAGAAAATCCACGATAAGTCGTCCGTCCGAGCAGCGGCCAGTAGGGCGTCGGAAAAAGGTCTCGCCGTAAGGAAGCTCGGAAATGGGGAAGAAGTCGGGTGAGTTGCCAGCGAGGAGGGCGTTTCCGGTGTCGCTAATGGAGTCGCCGAAGTTGAAGATCGCATTGTATTTGTTTCTGAACGGTGTGGCTTCTGATGATAAAGACATGCAAGTGGCTATGCCTATGAAGAAGAAAAAGGTGAACGATCCCATGCTCACTGGGTTTCCTAATGATCGAAATTTTGTCAAGCAACTATGGTCTGGCTTGGCTTTGAGCTCAAAGGATTGTCCTTTAAAAAGAGAAACTGGGAGAAATATACGGGGAAGGTTTATTAGGTTGAAAGAGCATTTTCACCGACATTGGATCAAGGTATACTTTAGGCTATTTTTACAATTAATAATGGGCTGTTTATCAAATTAATGTTTGCTGTTTTAAAAATACTCAATATTTGCTAAATTTTTCGTAAATACTCACCAAAATTGTTTACACGTTTTTATGGACTATAATATTTTTATTAACAATCGCTAATTATAGTCCATAAAAACGTATAAACAATTTTTATTGGGTATTTACGAAAAGTTTACCAAACGTTGGGTATTTTGAAATTAGTAAACGTTAATATGGGTATATAGCAAAAATATTTTATTTTTAATACAAGAGGTTCAACTATAGGTATTTTGCATAAAATGAATATTCTTTTTGTAATATGTAGAGATAGGGAGTTGGGACTTTATAGTTTTTCCTAGATGTTTTGTGAAAATACTGAATTAACCAGTGCATTTTTACGGACACTAAAAGAATAAATGATTTAACTTCTTCTGTTTCAGAGTCACTATGTATCAATTTCATCATGTTTACCTCAATCTAAAAATTAGACATGTCATTTCATAACTTACATATTCTAATTTGAGAAAGTCAAAGTTATAGATTTACTGTGCGATATCTAGATAACAGTTATTGGTGAAATATTAAGTCATGAAGATACCATGAGCACCTTTGTGAAGTTCTTATAAACATGAAATAAATTGTTGACATGCAATGTATTCATAATATTTCTCAATGATTGTGAATAAATGAGTTGTCCAGTTTCCAAAATAAGTTGTGAATTCTTTGTATGAAACAATGTGACGTGTTAACTACTCGTCGATACATTATTTCTAACTTGTTCACATGTGACAAACAAGTTGAGATCATAACCAGTAAAAAGGTGAAATGATAATTTTGTAAATCTCATACAGTTGATAATTTTCAAGAGGAGTAAACATAAATAATATTCAGTTGATACACTTATCACAATTAAGTTGAATTATGACTATAAATTATATATATTTGAACCGAAATATTTTTTTGTATAAATTCTTTAGTGTAATCAGTTGATATCAAACTAGAACTTGGAGAAGATTTGTCAACAAAATTTAGTGTCCATGACATCACTACCACAAGTCATAAGAGTATGATATGTTAAACTAAAAGTTAATTCAAAACAAGTTCAAGTGTTGAACTAGATAATTTTCTAAAAATGGTCTAAAAAGTATTTTTGTCAAATGGACAAAAAGTATATGAATGTAAAAATAAGATTTTGGGCATATTCATATGATGGTCATGAAATAATTCACACGTCTGCAAATTGGATTTGAGTATCGATAATTGATTTTCAGTTTGTGGAACGTATATGTGATAATTCTATAAAAGCTATGTTTATAGTTGTCTAGAATTCTAGATGTATATGGTCGGCTAAGATATATCATAGATGAAGATATAATTTATTTTGGGTAAAACTATATGAAGATATACACTAAATAAAGAAAAAGAGAAACCAAATTTTTTGTTTTAGGCCATAAATGATCGGCCTACATGTTAGGAAAGAAAGATTTTGTATGTGATAGAAATGAGTAATGAATATCATATATTTGAATATGAGATATATATTTTTTTTTCAGGTAAACTCATTCTCCTATAAATATCTCTACATTGAAATGTGAAAAATACACAAATTTGGATAACCAACATTCTTTCTGGACTTGGCATAATTTTCACTCTATCTCTCTCTTTTAGATTAGCCGACTATGCTCTCTCTCTCTCTCTCTCTCTCTCTCTCTCTCTCTCTCTCTCTCTCTCCCTCTCTCTCTCTCTCTCTTTTGTTTTGGCACATAGATCCTCATTAGACCTAGGATTTGTATTAGAACTTCGACTCGAACACTTGCTATTGGGTAAAAGAGTTTAATCATGTCCACATACTAAAGTCAAGATAACACTCTACAGGCTCTAGCGTTAAAAATTATTGTGGTTGCTCGGATTCAGAGAGAAGTGTAGGAAACATGCTGCGATGAGAGACTGACGATTGAAGAAATAATTGTTGATACCAAGTTGTTAAATCTTGTCATGGATTAATTTAATTACAATTACATGTTCATGACCTTCGTCTAGGTTGTAAATGTGTTTACAAAAAAAATTTATATCCCGCCGCTTCAAGAATAATTTATTCTAAAAACCTAAAACCATTCCAATAATTTTCAAATTCAAGAATTATATTTATGTGATACATTGGGTTTATCGAGCACCGAGGTATTCCTTTGGCTTCTGTATAATTACTTCTTCCATTTTCTCCATTTATTTAGTGCCATTCTGGATGACTTTCAAAACTCACATGGACCTTCACAATTAGAACCTAGTGCACGTGCTTCGAAGACTTGAGTGTTTTGGAAAATCTTTAGTAAGATCATGATTCGTTATGCGAACTTGGAGAGCTTCACCTTTGAGTCACAAACATTGTTCGACTTTAACCCTTTAAGTCGTAGTTAGATATATAGTGTTTTTCAAACATTTTTTTTACTTTTTTCGGAGATTACGTTTCGGAAGACTTTAGTGTAATTACTACAAGGAGCAGCTAGGAGATTTTATCGAGAAAAATATAAAGAATGGTGGAAGAGTCTAATCAGACTGATTATAGATTTGACAAAGCTTAAATATATTGGTACGTAAGTCAAAACTGCCACTAGGAGAAAAAATACATTTAGAAGCGACAAAAGTCGCTTCTAAATGTCAAAAAGTCGCTTCTAAAGGTAAGTCGTTTCTAATGTTTTGAAGCGACGACATTAGAAGCGACTAGTTGCTTCCATAGTCGCTTCTAAATGTCCTCAAAATCGGCCGAAAAAGCGTGGGAAGATGTGGCGGGTAACTTTTAAAAGCGACATTAAAATCGACTAGTCGCTTCTAATATGTACTCGCCATATTTTAGAAGCGACTAGTCGCGTCTAATGTGTACCCGCCATATTTTCGAAGCGACTTTAGAAGCGACTAATCGCTTCTAATATGTATCTACCATATTTTAGAAGCGACTAGTCGCTTCTAAATCTTTAAAAAAATAATTAAATTAATTATTTCCAGTTTTATATTGTTAATTAGTTACATATTATCAACGATTAAAATTGCGCGCGTCGGTAACGTGCCGATGACTCGAAAATATGGAAATTGCGGTGGCCGATGGAAATTGCGACGGAAAAAATGTGGAAATTTGAAAAAAAAAATTGCGACGGAAATTGCGGTTGCTGACGGAAATTGCGGTAATTTACGGAAATTGCGACGGAAATAATGTTGCGAAATAATAAATATGAAATATAAAAAACATACTTATAAGCAAGAATTAAAATGTCATGAAATTCATAAAGCATACATAAATAATCTTCAAATTCAAACACACACAAGTTCATACAAACATTAAATAGTTCGAAATTGAAAATATTCAATAATAACTCGAGTGACGATGTGGTTGATAGAATCCCCCGGTACGTGCTTGTAAGTTGCAGTAGTCCAACCACGTCATGTCGCTAGCGTAGTTAGATGTGTAGTTGATCACGTGGTTGTTGTAGTTGGATTGATCACCCCCGACGACATTGCAAAGGATCGGGAATTCGGGTATTCCTCCTTGAACTTCAACGACGGGCACGGCGACGGCAACGGGATATGGATACGGGTATGGGTAATGATATGAGTACGAACTTTGACTCTCTTGTGATTGAGTGGACATTTGATCAAACGACATTGATCCGAATTGGGTAGACATAGAGTCAACGTCGTAATCACGCGCCGCTTGTCTACCGCCAGTGTAAACCTCCGTATCGAAGTCGAAGAAGTCATCCGTAGTCCTAAAATACATTTCAATTTGCATAAGAAATAAATTGATGCACTCATAATAAGAGAAAAGTACCTCTCTCGTGCTCCGTGATCCTGATCTTGAGTAGGTTGATAGCCGGATTCCATAGTCCAAGGGTCATACGGTGGACGAGGAGCACTACCACTACCACCCGCACCAACATCACCAGTAACTGTACCACCACCACCTCCACCAACGTCACCACCGCCGTCACCGCCGTCGTCATCATCAGAGGAGGTAAGACCGACCTCTTCACTAAGTACTCGGCTCACATCAATACCTTCCGATCGAGCTTCCGAAGCCACTTGCGGGCGGGTTGTTGAGAGTCATCATCAAGGTGAACCGGTCGAATCCAGTCAAGCAAAATATCATCGTCCACCTGCTCACCCATCCTCTGCATAGCCACCTCAAGGAGTTCCAATGGATCTCGCCTCTCGTTGTTCTCATACCTATCTTTCCGATCTCGGAGTTGTAACTTCATGTTATAAGTACAGAAAACGAGTGACTCCAACCTCTTGTACGCTAGACGATTTCTTTGCTTTGTGTGGATTAAACCAAAAGTGCTCCAGTTTCGTTCGCACGCTGAAGAAGACGACGTCTGGGACAAGATTCGTATGGCTAACTTCTGTAACGTGGGTGTCTCAATCCCAAACATGGCCCACCATTCTGCTACACAATATACATTTCAGTCAAACAATCAAACATTGCATATCGTATGAACTATGAATTAAAACAATGTAAGTCATCTTACCGGGTGACATGTCGTCACGGTTAGAAACCGCGGACCTCTTTCCGAACAATCCTCGGGCGTCGCGAAATTGTAAGAGCTGAGAAATAAGATATAATTATAGAGCTTAACTATCCATATACGACGACAAAATATCATACCTCATTTCCGAGGGTGGAACAATCATCGTGTGGGTGGAACACTTCAAACACGGTCGTCACGGCTGTCAAATCCTCGGGTTTCATGCGAATGTCCGGGTCGTATTGACATTTTGGATTAAGGTAATAGCTGGCTTGATGTAAGGGGTGACAAAGTTGTCTCTCCCACCGTTCGGTCACGATATCAACAACCCACTGTTTGTTAGGAATCTTCTCCAACTTCGCCTTCATCAAGTTGAACACGTGATATAACGAACCTAGAGTCGGTACGACCTCAATATCCACGAAACATAAAGCGGTGTACAGGGGCTCGAATACCTAAAACAAATAAATGTTACAAACATAATAGATTCTTAATATTGATAACAAAACACGTACCTTACAAACTCCATCAAGATGTAACCAAAAAGTCGAGTCAATAACTCTGGATGCCACAAATCTTCCCGCTGGAGTATTACTAAACGTCGACGCCTCCCACCAATTTGAGCTAAACATCCGTTTCAATCCGGCCTTAGAGCTTCGTAGGCTAGTAAGAGCTAAGTAGTTGGTGGCGAAACGTGTTGGACCTGGACGAAAAATCTCTCCTTCCCCTTGCTCCCTCATCTTTGACAATACTATTCCGTGGTTGTAGATGAACTTCGTTATTTCTCTCGCGTCCTTCACGACCCGTGAAATGGTTTCACGCTTCCCGATGTCTTCCAACATCAAGTCGATGCAGTGAGCTGCACACGGCGTCCAATACAAGTTGAACTTCCTCATCAACTTCTTCCCAGCCTTTTTATACGCCGATCCGTTATCCGTCACGACTTGTATCACGTTGTGCTTTCCAACGTCGTTGACTACATCGCAAAGCGCCTTGTAGATGTACTCCCAGTTCTTGATTTGGTCGGACGCATCGATTGACTTCAAAAAAACAGTCTTTCCGGCTGAATACACTATGAAGTTGATAATACTCAATCTCGTTGGCCCGGTCCACCCATCGGACATTATGGTGCATCCATACTCTTCCCATATTGGTCGTTGCTCGTCCACATATCGTTGTGCTTCCATTACCTCTTCTTTGAGGTAAGTGTTGTGAACCTCGTACGGAGAAGGTAACGGAATCCCACGGCCTACAAAATGAAAAAAAACAACAAGAAGCGGATTAACTTTAACGTTGACATAAATCAACAAGAAGCGGATTAACTTACCAATCTCAGCCGCTTCGTGCATCATATTCTTAAAATGATGCGACTTCACCTTGTTCGCCGGTACGCTTTCGTGTATGAAGAAGCGGCTTATAATCTTTCCAAGACGTTTCTTCAACGACGTCTTCGTCTCGGGACTAATTTCTGGTTGACGTGCACTCGAGGATCGATACAGCGATGGTGAAACTGGGCCGGATCTCCCACTTCCCAGGTCTCGTTGAGAAGCCGAACCACCACCAGGGCCGGATCTCCAAGTAGCTGCTGCCGCTTCTTGTCGACTTCTCTTCATTGTCTTGTACAACTCACGTTCCATGTCAACCTCATACTCTCCTTCTTCGTCAACTGGACCGAGGGTAGAACGCATTTCTCTCCGTATATTCTCCTCCATGGCTACCTTGCTTTTCTTTTTCATCTCGTTTTCCTGTAATAGTGCACGCATCTCATCCCTCACTTCTGGAGGACACTTATCGCAACGCTTCACGTTCTTTTTTGGATCGTTTCCGCTCAAATGAAGTTTCATTTGCGTCACGCCACCTCCCTTTGTCGTCATTCCACAATAGTTACAAGTGAAATGATTTAATGTCCCGGCTACTTTCGTACAATACTTACGTACTCCTTCATCCGCCATTTTCCTACAAGAATACATATTCGGTTTCAAATTTCATTTCTCACCCAATTCTAAATCAGATTTCCTAGAACAAAATCAATTTCAATTCAATTCCAATCAATTTCAATTCTATAATACATTTGAACAAAATCTAAAATCAGATTTCAATTTCCGAAAACCAAATCAAAAATCAGATTTCCGAAAACACATTCTACAATCAGATTTCCAAACACATAAAGATGCCAACAACTTAATCATATTTCAATCAAAATCACAAAGATCTACACAACATAATCAGATTTCATTAAAAAAACACAAAGAAAACCAAAACGTAATCAGATTTCGTAATTTCGAATTTCCAAAAAAATTGAAAAAATTATATGTTAACCACTTCATCATTACAAACGTTTTTCATTTCACAAACTTTTCCTAAAAAAATTCGTATCCTACCTAAATCTACCTCTTTCTCTTTGACGGACACAAAACTATCGGTAACCCACGGAGATGCCGCCGAAATCGCGGTAATACCGGCGACAAAAATTGTTGTTTTTCTACAGAGACGGTCGAAATTACCTGGATTTCGTCGGTATGTCGTCGGCGAGGAAGATTTCTCCGGTTTTTGGCTCCTCGAAAATTTTAGGGTTTCCGGTTATGAAATTTCGAAGAAATGACGTTTTTATGGGGGGTTTTTATACTGCTTGTAAACGACATATACCGAAATGTCGTTGCCGAAATCTCAGCGAAATTTCGACGACATACCGGCGACAAAACACTCTGACACGAAAAAAAAGGCACAAACGTGCCGGTAAATTGAATTTGGCGAAATTTCGCCGAGATTTCGGCGACATTTCAAACGTTGCATATTATTATTATTAATTAATTAAATATTATTATTATTTAATTAAAATTATTATGAATATAATTAGATTTAATAATATTGAAATTAACTAATTTAAATCAAATTTAACATAAACTAAATATATTTCAAAGTCGCTTCTAACATAATCGAACGTCGATAATAACATAATCGACAATGTCTAAAGTCGATAATAACATAAGTCTAAATAATAAAATAAACGAAAGTCGATAAGTAAATAAACATAAACCGATTAGTCTAAAATATCAAATAAATTACAATCATCGTTATCCTCGTCGTCCTTGTCCTGCGCATCTTTCGCCGGGTCCGTGTGGAGGCTCGTCTGGTTCGGTGTCGGCGGGAGTCGAAGGTTGATCTGGTCTCTGCTGCGAACCCGAAGCGCCTACACTAGGTCGAAACTGAGTCATGTACTGGTCCAAAATCGCCCTAAACACGGGAGACGGATTGAAGTCCGGGGTCTAGCTCAAACCAGCGGCCATGCCAAACACAGCTCCTTGGAGAGCCGCCAGCTTCTCTTCCATGTCAGAGGACGACTTAGAACTCACGTTGCCTAGGGAAGACTATGAGCTGTCGTGGGCTTGGGCTTCTAGCATGTCCGAGCGCGGAATTAGAGGCCCAATTCCCGTTGCCCAATCACTTCGCGTTCCGAGGACTTCGTTCATAACAATCTACTCCAAATCAGGCAGGTTCACCTCACGTCCCGACTCCCGAGCTTGTTGTTGTAGATCACCCACCCGAGCTACTATCCGAGCCTACATACACAATACAAATTAAATTAAATATTAATAACAACAATTATAAGGTAAACTTAATAACATATATACGTACATGATACTCTCCAGTATCAGGTGTGGTCCACTGACCATTGGGAGTCATGTGCATCCTCTCCCATGCACCGAGCGGCCCTAGCATTTGCATGCCTTCTCCTACCCGCTGCATATAAGACATTATAACTATAATATATAACTTATGTAATTTCAAATTGAATGAAAATATACTTACATGAGTATGACGATACTCATAAAATGAGATCGTGCCCTGTCGACTCTTTGTGGTCTTCTGCTTTTGATTCTCCGTATTCCGTTTGGACATGCCCTAAAAAACATTGGTTAGAGTAAAAAATTATTTTTAAGAATAAAACAATTAATTAATACGTTTAATTTAATTTATACCTGAAACGTCTCTGTGTTCATCCTATCGATCATCTCAGACCACTGTTGTCGCGTCAGACCCTTGGGTGTTTTCTGGACGCCTCTTCTTTGTTGCCGCTACTCTCAATCCGGTAAACCGACTATATTTTTCCTTTCCGTCTCGCAGACGCTTATTCGCGTCGCGAATAATAGTCTTCTCGATAAGGCTCGAGTAGCACGCTGCTGGAATAAGGTCCCCCGACTCGTCCTCGTACACAAAGTCATATTCTGCGTATATACCAAACAAAATGGCTGATACTTGTTGCGCCGAGACGTCATTCCAGCTCGGCGTCGTCGGAGGGATGTGCTCTCGCACCAAAACTCTAAGACTATTGGCAAACGTGCCAATGCGCTCTCCTTTTCTGACTCTCTCCTCATCACCTCTGCTGAGAGGCGGATAAAATTGGAGACGGACGTGGTCGAATATAATCTTTACTTTCTTCCCTTTTCTAGCTCTCTGCGAGCTTTTACCCGTAGTCGCACCTCGTCTGGACAAAGGTGGCGGAGGCTCATCTGCGCCAGTCGACATACTGCAAAGCAGAAAAGATAAATTAGAATTTTAGTTTATGAAATACATTAAATTTAGTTTATATGAAATGTAATTAAACAATTTACTCAATCTTGCTCATCGTCACTTAAGAAGTCAATTTGATCTATTTCAAGATCATCATCAACAGTATCTCCAAGGAAACGGTCAACGTCATCGTCATGATCATTGTCGTCTATGAAGTCGTCTATAGGCTCATCTTCGGTAGCATCATCAACTAGAATAGGTTCACAATTATCGTGAAGATGAGACAAACGATCGAAATCAGTATGTTGTACCTGTTTCCACGCTTCTGTAAGTGTAAACTAGACTTAATTTTCAAGTCTTTAAAGTCTTGTCTTGCCTTATCGGTGTCTTAATCTTTCTTGTCAATGCTAAGCAACGTCCCGAGTAAGTTTTCGCACATATTTTTTTCTATATGCATCACATCAAGGTTGTGTCTCAACGTCAAATCAGACCAGTAAGGTAACTCATAAAAGATATTTTTCTTGGTCCAATTTAGCTCGCTCTCGCCTCGCTTTCGTTTTGATCCCATAGACTGCTTGCCCGAAATCAATTCAAAAAGACTTTTCAACTGCTCGAGAATCTGACTTTCAGCCAACTTCTTCGGAGGCTTTCGTTTCTCGACACGCATTGTGTACTGATCAGTGCATGTTCTCATTCGGTGACAATCAGGAAAATATCATCCGTGATCGTAATACATGACTCTATTTCTAACAAAAAGCGATGGAGTGTCTTTGGTGCACAGTGGAATTAAGAGAGCCAACATCAAGTATTTGGATTTCATACACAACCACGGTGGCAAATTGTATGCCGTCAACACGACCGGCCACATGCTATATGATAGGCTCATTTCTCCGAAGGGATTGAAACCATATGCAGCAAGTCCAAGTCGTACATTCCTCGGCTCAATGGCAAAGTCTGGATATGTTTCATGTAACTTCTTCCACGCTTTCCCATCAACAGGATGACGTAGAACACCTTCTTCAACCACATGTTCTTTCGCGTGCCACTGCATTTCAATAGCTGTGTGTCGAGAAGCGTACAACCGCTTGAGACGATATTTTATAGGAAAGTACAGTAAAACTTTACGTGGTACTTTTTTTCCAACAACCCATCTACTTTCGTTGCACACCGGACAAACATCTGCGTCTTTCAAATCCTTCCAAAACAAGACACAATTGTTCAAGCAGACGTCAATCATCTCGTAGCCCATGCCAAATAGCTTCAGTTTTGACTTTGCCTCGTAATGTTTTTCATGAATTCTATTCCCAATAGGATTAGATTATTTCAAGAGTTGCAGAAGTTTGGTAAATGAAATGTTCGTCCAATGGTTCGTCACTTTAATGTGCATTAACTGAACCAGGAAAGATAATGACAAAAACTCTTTACAACTAGGATACAATTATGCGTTCAACTCGGCAAATAGATCCGCGATCTGCTCTTCGTCAGCCACATCTTCAACAAATGGATCATTATAAAAATCAGGATAATTCCTAATATCGTCGACTACGTCATGGATTCCACCAACACCGTCTTGATCGTCTGAATCATCAAGAATTTCTGGTACAGGAACGATTTCTTCACGTGACTCGCCATGATGATGTCATCGAGTGTAATACGGAGTAAACCTTTGTGCATGAGATGCGCTCGAACAACTCCTATATGTTGTCTTAACGCATTATTGCACCTACGACAAGGATATTTTACTTTGTGCTCGTTGTTCATTTGGAATCGTGCAACTTGAATAAATGCGTTCACGCCTATTTCGAATTCAAAACCACAACCATTATTTTCAATAATCCAACTTCGACTTGGGTTTGACATGACGCTGAATGTTAAAAATTAGGACAATGAAAGTTAGGAAATTTGTGACATTATGATCAATTAGAAGACGGATAAGGATTTAATCTACGAAAGTTTAGATATTTAGATAACTATTAGAGATTAAGATTGTTTATTTCACTTAATTTTTTAAAAAATTTACAAAAATTTGGACATAATTTCCCCTTAAATATAAACAAACCAAAAATCTATGATTCACAAAATTGAAATAAATATAACAGCCAAAACTATTCTAAACATTCAATAACTTTCAAATGACATATTCAAGTTTAAAACGTAGTTACTAATTCAATTTCATACACAAATTAACAAATTAAGTAAATTATTATTACATTCAAATTAACATGACTAAACAAATTATATAAATACTTAACAAATTAATTAACATACTACTAACAAATTAATTAACTCACAACTTACATACTATTAACAACATTTGAAACTAATTACTAACAATTATTTACACAATTTAACAAATTAACTTAGTTACTAAATATAAAAAATAATTAAAATCTAACCTTTGTTGCGAGATGATGTGAAATGATCCGAGACGATACGAAATGATCCGATGCAAAACGAATTTAAAACCGGGCTGCGAGACATTTAATAAAATATCAAAACCATAAATAATAAACTATAACATATAAAAATTAAAATCAAATTAAATACTAAACTTTTAAAACTTACTGATTTCTTCGACGAAGAGACGGCCGAATGAGAGATCATCGGTTGAAGACGGGACGGAGATCGGAGTCCTTGCCGGAGGAGGACTAAAAATAATAAAAATAAAGTTATAAAATGTTGTTACGTAAACGATATCTACAACGTTGAAACCTTACCCAAGGCAGTGAAGGCGGCGGCGGTGCAGGCGGCGGCGGAGGAGGAGCTGGGAGCTGGGAGAAGTAGGAGGGCGGGGGAGGCGGAGGAGGAGCTGGGAGGCGGAGGAGGAGGGGGAGGGGGAAAGGGAGGAGAAGGGGGAGGGCGGAGGGGGATGGGGAGGCGGGGCGGTGGTGCAGGGGCGGAGGGGGAGGCAGGGTGGAGGGAGAGGGCGGAGGGGGAGGCGGGACGGAGGCAGCGGTGCAGGGGCGGAGGCGACGGTGCAGGGGTGGGGCGGAGTGAGGCGGCGGAGTGACGGGGAGGAGGAGGAGGGCGGCGGAGGCGGGGCAGCGGTCGGGATGTTTAAATTGATATGTCTCGAAATCAACCATTTCACGACTAGAAATCACAATTATACACATGTCAAGCAACTATCGAACTCCATTTTATCCTGTCGCAGATGGGGTAAGTGAAACCTTAAGTTTTCACCATAACTTAAGAAAGTATACATAAAATAAATTGAGAAAATTATTCCACTCTATTTAATTTATTTAAAATATAATTAAGAAATTTTTGAATATTTTTTTTCCTTTGAGAGTTTCCTTAACACTCGTAAATGTATTGAACTATTTTTGTGTTAAATTGCAATTATTAGACATTTTGCTCAAAAAAATTATTGAAATTAATTTAAAAAAAAAACGTTTTATCAACCTTAAATATATTTCCTACTTTCACATTTTTATGTCAAAACTTTTGAACTTATTCTCACATTTTTCAAGAACAAGATCCCACATAGTCAACCACTTTTAATATATATTTTTTCTCGAGATCTAAATTTAGGATATACAAGGTGGATGTCTTACCCTTTAATCACAATTCTTTGACAATGGTTAAACTTGGCCTACCGGGACGGAACGAGACAGAGAGGTCCGTCCCGATAGGCCTAAAAACGGGGGGCGGGAGTCTCGATTAAAAATCGGTACCGGGAGGTAAACTCCCGTTTTTTTGGGAACTTGGAGGCGAGACTCCGGTTCCTATTGAATTTTAAAAAAAGAAAAAAAAATTCTACCCCTTCGAATATTACATCCGTCGGCCTTAAAAAATAGCCGTTGCAAAATATATACGTTGCTTTGCAACGGCTATAAAGACGTTTTGTTTTACTTCTCAAATTTTTCTTTATAAAAACCTCCCCTTCCCCATTCTTTCTCCCACTCACTCTCAATCTCTCATTTTCACTCTCAATCTCTCAATATCACACTTAATTTTTTTAAACTCATGGCATCCCGAAACCGAAGGGGTCGGGGTCGTAGGGGAAGAAGTTCCCAAGATGTCCCGAAACCAATTTTGAACAAAATTAGTTACACCACTCTCAATACCCCGAATACACTTACGATCCCAACTATATTCCATCTACCATTCCAAAAATTATCTACTCCCAAAATCCCAACATTCAAACCGGAGGCGATTACATACATCATACTCCACCACCTCAATCTGATGCCAATATCGCTTTTCAGGATTTTCACGAATGCGAACAAGAAATTCATGACTCCCAAAATTAAAATTTCGAAGAAGTTGTCGAATAAGATGACGACGAAACTCAAGATCCAAACGAGGAAGAAGATGTCGAGGAACCCGAAGAGATACCGGCACCGCCCCAATGTAGTCGATGTCGGAGTTCACCTTCGGTCGTCCTTCCTCGTCTTCGACAACGAGAAGTGACGGAACAACGACGCTAACAACGACAACAACCGGGTCGAGCAACCCAAAGATCAACAACAACGGCAACCAACCGGATGAAAGCTTAGGTCCCAAGTTTGGACCTGGTTTGAAAAAATCATCCACAACGGCGAAGAACCGGGAAAAGGCTACGGTTGCGAAAAGATATTCAACGCGAATCTGTCAAGACGTCGCTTTTCTGGTGTCAAAATAAATATTGCAAGGGCGATCGATCAGGAGCCTCTTCAAATGTTGTAAGTCATATCTACCTAGTTAATTTAGAACACAATTAGTATAATATTTTGTTTCAACCGATCAATCTTTTCATCATATAGAGTCTTAAGGATTTGTTAGTTTTATTAGTTCTTTAATTCTAAACGCTCAAATCATGTCTAGAAAACATTTACGTTTTGATATTTTAAAATGGTTTCTAAATGAAAAAAAATAATTTAAAATAAACTATATCAAGCGGTAGGTATAATGTAGTTTTAACATCAGATATATAGACGGGTCAAGTTAAAATGTATTACATGAGTGTTGTAGTACATAACATAGATGATGAATGGAACTTAAACAAACGTATCATAGCGTTTAAGAGAATAAAAGGCTCGTATACAAGTCAAAACATTCTAGAGATAATGGTTAGTGTACTAGAGGAATAAGGTTTAACTCGTATGATTATTTCTGTAATTTTAGATAACGCAACAAGTAAAGTTGCAATGACTAGAGAGTTAAAGGAAAATATACAAACTAACGATTCTTTTATACACCAACGTTGTACTACGCATATAATAAACTTAATAGTTCAAGCCGGTTAAACTAGTTATGACTCGTCAATAAGTAAAATTAGAAGTTACAATAACTGGATAAATAGTTCAACAAATAGAGTAGACGAACTTAAAAAACGTCTTAGGCACAACGGATTAGAAGAGCATTTCATTTAGATAACAAAATTAGGTGGAACTCCACTTTTTTAATGTTAACCAATTTTTTATCCGTAGGCTATGTAGATGTTATTATAGTATTAACAACGAACATGGCGAAGACTCCATTTCTGATTATCACATTAAGATGGCTGAGTTCGTTTGTTTCATTTGTAGACATTTTTTTTATAAAGAAACTTGTTTTTATCTGCAGTTTATACACCTACTTCTTTCCTTGGTTTGCATACTATGACAACCATTGCAATTCATTTAGACAAGTATAGAGAGAAAATTATTTTTAAAGAATGCATTGAAGTGATGGAATCAAAATTTTAAAATATTGGGGGGCTGGGAAGGTTCTTTTATTATACGATTTTGCAGTAATTCTAGATTGTAGATGTAAAGTAATAGGACTAAATAAATTTCTAAAGTACATGAGACGTTTTTTTGCCGATCAAGATTACTATGCACTCCAAAATCGTGGAAGCCTTTTATTCTCTTTTCAGGGTCTACCAAGCGAAGCTCCTACCGTAGTACTGGACGCAACCTACTCAGTCACAAATGCAGCAGGCACAACGTCAATTCCAAAACATCTTCGTCAACGCTCCAGCCTATAGTCCATCTCCTCAGCAACAAGAGGTCGAGTCACGTCAGCCGGTGGGGATGGACACACACCAGCATCCAGAGATATTGGAGTACGATAAAAACGAGTGGGTCAAACCGGACGACGAAGGGTTAGACCTACTGACGCGGTGGAGACAAAATTCAAGGAGATTTTCGGTGTTAGTAACCATGACGTAAGACATCCTCACCATTCCGGTTTCAACCGCGACTTTCAGCAGCGGGGGATGCATCATCGACGACAAAAGATGTAGTTTGCATCCGGAGATGGTGGAAGCATTAACATGCATAACTGATTGGCTTTAACATAGGCACCGATCAAAAGAAACATTTAAGATGTTTGATTTTTTGACGATTTTGATTTTAACTTTTCAAATATAAACCTTAATAGTTACACTTATGACAAAGGATATACCGACCCTTGTCCGGAATAATTTTTAAAACTATAATCGATGTAAGGGGTCTCCTTTTCCTTATCGCCGCACATTTTTATGGGTCGGTGAGGTTTTTAAAGAGACCCATTTTTTATTTTACATTCGTCTAAATTAATTTTGGTAATTAATGTTACGTATTTTTTTTTTAATTTAGTCATAATAAATTTTTGATATAGTACTTTTACTTAAAAATTTACAATTAACCACTAATATTTATTTCTACATAAACCCTTCAATTTTTAAAAAATAACGTTTTTTATTTTTTTTAAGTACAACCGGGAGTTAAACTCACGGTCTTCAAACACGGTAGGTCTCGGTTTTAACAAGGATCGGGACTCCCGTCCCGTCTACTACCAGGAGTCCCACGAGAACGATACCGGGAGGCCAGATTTAACAATGGTAAAGTTTATTATTATGAGTGTTGTACTACATTATAAAGCCTCGGTAGTATGATGTATATGTATACGTGAATGTATATTCATATTTATACGAGTGTATTCCTATGAATGAGTGTTGATATATATGTAGATGCATACGTGAATGTATATTTATACGAGAGAGAGAGAGTAGTTTTGCCTATTTTACAATTATTTTCAGATAGTGGCATAGTTAAGTCTAAAGTGGTTTATATTCTATCTTTTTATAAATAATTTTAAAACTGTTCGGTATAAATTAATATAATTTGAAACGATTAAAATATATAAAATAATATAAATGGACTGAAACAGTCTAAATCAAATTAAATTATTTCGATTGGATTGAGTGGACTCTGATTTTTTCTTTATTATTTAACATGATTCGTTTTTTATTTTTTTTTAACAACTTCGGCACTTATTTGAGAAAATTCCCATTCTGCCACCATTACTAATCCTCTTTCCCTAAATCCACCAAAAGTGAAATCCTTCCCAAAATACAAGTCTTTTCGAGTTGAAAAGACCTTTTACCCTTAAAAAAATACTTACATTTTCACCCTTCAAAAAGGGAACCGGCTAAAAAGAGAAAATGTTAAAAAAAAAAAAATTAATCAGCAAACTCCCTATAGCCGGTCTATTAGCTCTAACTTTTCACCTATCTCCCCTTCTTACATTCTCTCTCTTCTTGTCTTTTCACCTTCTCTATTTTCTTCTTCAACACTCAACCTTCTTGAATGTGGGTTTATTCAGGCTGAAAGCTTCATGAGTCAAACAAATCTTCATCTCCAACAACACTTAACGAAAGCTTCATCTCCGACGACAACGCTCACCCAAACATTCATATCCGGCAACACTCCATTCCTCCCGTTGTCGGACGTCTCAGAGTCATCTCCAGTCCATCTCCGACGTCTCCGACGCAGGTCCTCTCCTTCTCCGACGAGTTTAGCTTATTCTCGTTATCTACAATATTGTCTACAAAAATTTACAGAGTCTACAATGTCGTCTACAAAAACTTACAGAGTCTACAATATCGTCTACAAAATTATAACAGAGTCTACAATGTCGTCTATATTATAGACGTTATTGTAGACATATTTGTAGACGTTAGTGTAGACAGATTTGTAGACGTTAATGTAGACAGATTTGTAGACGTTAGTGTAGACTTCAGTGTAGACATTCCTGGTTATTGTAGACGTTATTATAGACGCTGCTGTAGACAAAATTGAATACGTTAGTGCTTAATGTAAAATTGATTTTGGAGTTGTTGGTGCAGATATGGGGGAAATATATTTGTTATTCAAGCATGGTGGATCTTGGATTGATATTGGTCGGTATCACGAGAAAAAATCATTCGGAATTGTGGTGTCGGAAGATATAAATTTTGCTAGTTTGAAGCAAGAAATTTACGAGTATTTAGGCAAACCACCACCCGGTCATACAATTAGCATTGCGTACATCATGAACGGTGCTCTTGAACCAGTTGAGATAACCAACGATAAGACGTTGAAAGGTTACTTATATTTGAGGAGAACGATGAAACATAACTTGGAGAAATATCAACTGATATTGGAAGTGAAAGAAACATCATCGGTGCTTAATTCTGTAGGATATGTTGGACATGAATATAGACCATTTTTTCCAACGCCATCGATATCCGAAGAAGAGCGCGGTACGTTTCCTTCCGGTACGATTGGTTTGGAGGATTTTACGTTGTTCGAGTCAATACAACGGCTTCCATCTTCCCCTCGGTTGCGACCGCGAACACATCAATCTCCACCACCACGATCTCCACGAACACATCAATCTCCACCACCACCACAATCTCCACCACCACCGCGATCCCCACAGCCATCTCCTCCGATATCTCCACCACCGCAATCTCCACCTCCGCAATCATCAAACTTCTCTCCTCCACCTTGTCGTGAAGCAAGTCCGCCACCATCACCCTATGTCGCAAGTTCCTCTACTACGACCGGTGATAAGAGTAATGAAACATTTATTTTGGATAGTAATTCCCCACTGTTTATTAAGCGTCACGCACTATACGCGAATAAAAAAAGTCTACAAAAGCACTTGATGTTGTTCGCCATAAACAAGAACTTTACATACAAGACAAAGAATTCGGACAAAGATTCGTTGCACGTAATTTGTCTAGGAGAACGTTGTAAATGGGCTGTTCGAGCTATGAGAAAAGCACCATCGCCTATATTTCAAATTCGAAGGTACACTTTTTTTTTGTCTAAGTTGTTCTTGCATTCTAGACATTACAATCTACATTAACGTCTATTGTAGACTGAGGTTGTCAACTGTAGACGCAATTGTAGACTTCTAGTTTACATCCGATTACATCCTACAAATTACTGTCTACAATAACGTCCTATGTAGACTGCACTTAGTATACTGTAGACGCAATTGTAGACTTCAAAGCTCAGACCCGATTACCAACTTAAAATTACCGTCAACAATATCGTCTAATGTAGACTGCACTGAGTATACTGTAGACTGGATTGTAGACTGTAATATTTCCAACTCCATCTAGTCTAAACGTTCAATTTCAATGTTTCAGGTTTGATGATGAGCACAGTTGTCCCCTAAACGTAAGGCATGGACGCCATCCGCAAGCCACGAGCTCTTTAATTGGGGAGGTTGTGAAACATAAGTGCATTGATCCAAGCGTTGGTATGTGTAGACCAAAAGAGATAATGAATTACATGCAAATGGATTATGGGGTGTCCATGTCTTACAAAAAAGCTTGGTTGTCGAGAGAGAAAGCTTTGAAATCGCTTTATGGCAGCTCTGAATAATCATACGCGTTCTTGCCTAAGCTAAGGTACATGATCGAGACTAAAAATCCAGGTTCTTATTTTGACCTCGTCACCAACGAGGGTGGTGTATTTGTTAGCTTTTTCATGTCACTAGGCCCATGGAGAACGGGCTGGAAGTATGTACGTCCGGTTATTGTGGTAGATGCTACTCATTTGAAATATTATTACAAAGGAACGTTGTACACTGCTTGTGGGATGGATGGGAACAAGCAAATTTTTCCATTAGCCTACTCCATTGGTCCCTCAGAATCAAACGAAGCCTGGATTTACTTCTTGTCCAAATTGAAGGACGCAATTGGAGAGCGGGAGGAGCAAGTTTTTGTATCCGATAGACATGCTGGCATAATCAATGGTGTGAAGACAGTCTTTCCGAATTGTGATCATGGGTTCTGTATGTTCCACTTACACTGTAATTTGAAGACTGCTTTTAAAGGGATTACAAAGGAGGTGAAGTGGAAATTCTACGGCGCTGCGAAAGCATACACCCAACGAGAGTTTGAAAGTTTCATGGTCATGTTGGATAATGAAAATCCTGAAATACGTCGATATTTAGCCAATGAAGTTGGTTACCAAAGATGGGCTCGAAGTATGTTTAGAGAAAAGCGCTATGGTATCATGACGAACAACAACGCGGAGTCGTTAAATGCGTTGAATGTTAAGGTGAGACAATTCCTTGTTTCTAAGTTGATGGATTGGTGGAGAGAGAGAAGTATGAAATGGTTTTATGAACGTCGAGAAGTCGCTGCGAAAACCCAAACACTGCTTACGAAAACATACCAACAACGAGCAGACAAATACAACTCCTACGCTGTGCGTATGATGGTAAGTTATGGCTGAATACAACTCCCTTAATTCTGAAATGTAGACCTACTTGTAGACGGAATTCTGAATTGTAGACCAGATTGTAGACTGAATTGTAGACATAATTCTGAATTGTAGACCTAATTATAGACGGAATTGTAGACATAATTCTGAATTGTAGACCGGATTGTAGACTGAATTGTAGACATAATTCTGAATTGTACACAGGATTGTAGACTGATTTGTTGACATAATTCTGAATTGTAGACCGGATTGTAGACTGAATTGTAGACATAATTCTGAATTGTAAACAGGATTGTAGACTGAATTGTAGACATAATTCTGAATTGTAGACCGGATTGTAGACTGAATTGTAGACATAATTCTGAATTGTAGACAGGATTGTAGACTGAATTGTAGACATAATTCTGAATTGTAGACCGGATTGTAGACTGAATTGTAGACATAATTCTGAATTGTAGACAGGATTGTAGACTGAATTGTAGACATAGTTCTGAATTGTAGACCTAATTATAGACGGAATTGTAGACATAATTCTGAATTGTAGACCGATTTGTAGACTGAATTGTAGACCGATTTGTAGACTTATTTGTAGACTACATTGAACTATTTACAGTTAACTTTTTTTGTTCGTGTACCTAATAGGTGAGGCCATCTTCGGTCGAAGAGTTTGAAGTCGTGGACATAGATGGAACTGTTTTTGTAGTTAATTTGGAGGATAGTACATGCTCTTGTCAACGATGGGAGATTCACAATTTCATTTGCCCACATGGAATCGCTGCATGTCGAGTTCGTAATCGTCCTGTAGAGCCACATATATCAAAGTATTATACTACAGAATATTGGAGGGCTACATACGAAGGTGTACATCATCCTCATGGCGATGTATTAAGTTGGGATATTCCTCAAGAGATAGAGAATATCAAAGTTCTTCCCCCGACACACAAAGCTCGTGATGCTGGTCGGCCAAAAAAGAGGAGAATACTCTCACAAGGTGAAGACGCTACGCGGCGCAAGTGCAGACGTTGCGGTGCGATAGGTCATAATCGTCAAACATGCAATAGTGCTACTCCTTTGTTTCGAGGATGAGATAATGTGTACAATTCTGTCTACAAATATGTCTACAATTCTGTCTACAAATATGTCTACAATTTTGTCTACAAATATGTCTACAATTCTGTCTATAAAGTTTTGTACCAAATATTATAAAATTATGTCTACAAAGCTGTCTACAATTCAATTGTTCAAGAGAAAATTTACAATAGAGAGTCAGTCTGTCTACAAAGTTGTTCCCACTTACACATACACATCCCAACATACACATACATATCCCAAAAATAGAAATAGTTTCCAATTAACAACTATACATTCGAACATACAAATAGTCAGTCTACAAATCTAATTTTCAACATCCGAATTCGCACGCTTTGCGAACTTCAACCATCCGTGTTGAAACAAATCAATGCATAATTGTTGACGGTAGTCGGGTATGTTTTCTTGACAAACTCGTGTAACTGATTGGCCGTGGACCATATAATCCATGGCCTTAACCACAAACATGCCACAATCCCCGCTGTTCACATGAAGAAACAAACATATTTAATAAAAAAGAATACCATTGCATACTAAATTCGTATTAGTCAAAATAAATACGTACCCGTTATTTTGTAAAGGCATCATTTGCATGAAGTTGACCTTCAACGGCGCGGAGCTGCTATCTTCAATCCCTAAATGCTCGAAAACATTTAGGTATGACAGAATTACTGGGATGAAGGCAGCCCAAACCTCGACCTTGCGAACAGTAACAACCTTGTGGTACTTGTTATCGGATAGAGAGTCGTACACAGTCAACGATCTATCCGCAATGTTCACAACCACAAGATACCAATGACCGATATCAGACATACATATAGGCATGTAAATGTCTTTCACATTAACCCATGGCCACGTATAGCGCATTGACTTATTGGTTGCCGTCACATAGTCAATCACCGTGCATGTTGGCTCCAGTCGAACTCGTCTTTATTCGCCGTCCCCATCCAGGCTGAATAGCTTTGCTCAAGGTAGGACGCGAAATGACAGGTCATGATAGTGAAAGACGTGTCCAGCTCGCCAAACCACCTCTTCTTCCGAAGGTAGTACGAAACGACGTCAATATGTTGTCAATATACAATCAGGTCTACAATTAAGTCTACAAATCAATCTACAATCAGGTCTACAATTCAATCTACAATCAGGTCTACAATAAGTGCTACAATTAAGTCTACAATTCAATCTACAATAAGGTCTACAATCAAGTCTATAATAAGGTCTACAATTAAGTCTACAAATCAATCTACAATCAGGTCTACAATTCAATCTACAATCAGGTCTACAATCAAGTCTACAATAAGTGCTACAATTAAGTCTACAATCAGGTCTACAATCAACTCTACAATCAAGTCTACAATTCAATCTACAATAAGGTCTACAATCAAGTCTACAATTCAATCTACAATCAGGTCTACAATCAAGTCTACAATTCAATCTACATTCAGGTCTACAATCAAGTCTACCAGTCTACAATTTGGTCTACAATACGGTCTACAATACGATCTACAATCCAATCAACAATTCAATATCAAGTCTACATTCAAGTCTAAAATACGTACCTCATCTGACAACCATTGCTCCGATTCCCATAACGTGTAGAAGAAGGTTTTCAAAAACACGTCAACCACGTTGAAACTCCATTTCCCAGGTAAGCTCTCCTCGTATTTCTTGAACCAATGCCCTTCTGCATTTTTTTTCCTAAGCTTGTCAAGCTTCATCCAAGATCTCATGATATTGGCTTCTTCGTGAGTAGGGTAAGTACACGGTAGAGAGAGCGGATGTTTGAGGGGCTTTTTCATTTTGTTCATGAAATATTTGTAGATCGGATGGGGAGGGGATGGAGTGTATCTACTCGGGGACCGAGTTGCCCGGGATGGTCGGATTGAATCATCTTGTATGACGATGGGCTGCGACATAGACGGGGCTGAGTCATCGTGTACGACGATGGCCTGCGATGGCGTTGTTGCTGCAGGTGTTTCTTTGCTTGAGCAGGATTGGCTCTCTACGTCGGGCACGACATAGTATTTGTCCAACGACGCTATCTGCGTATCTGTAAGCCATTTGCTGGATTCATAACTCTCGGCTGAACCAGGTCCTACATTCAAAAATGTAATCAACTTCAAAACATATGACTCTTCAAATAAATATAAGAGAAATCAAATAAGTACCTTCGTTTTCTGGGGCCTCTTTTTCTCCTTCGTCTTCTTCGTTGTTTTTATCTTCTGTGTCTTCGTTTTTCTCTTCCTTGTCTTCTGTTCTCTCTTCCTTTTCTTCATTTTGCTCGTCGTTGCCTTCTTTTCTCAGGCCCTGGTCGTCTTCGTCGTCTTTGTCTTCTTCTTTCTCTTTCTCTTCTTCTTTCTCTTTCTATTCTTCATCTTCTTTCTCTTCTTCATCTTCTTTATCTTCTTCTTTCTCTTCTTCTTCTTGAACCACAACTGGTTCATTGGGTCGGGGGTTCGCCACCGGAAACTGGTCATAGATAGTTTGTTTGAACTCTTCAAACATTTGCTTCATTTCTAACTTGAAGCTTGTCCATTCTCCCTTCAAATTTTTGACTGTTTCTTCAACAGTCTTCAACCGAGCCTGCAAGAGTTAGTCAACTAATCAATCTACAATTCAGTCTACAATTCAGTCTACAATTTAGTTTACAATTAACTCTACATTTCAGTCTAAAATCAAGTCTACACTTTAGTCTACAATCAGGTCTACAATTCAGTCTACAATTTAGTCTACAATTAACTCTACATTTCAGTCTAAAATCAGGTCTACAATCAGGTCTACAATAAGGTCTACAAAACAATCTACATTTCAGTCTAAAATTCAAGCAACAAGTCGTTCTATATACTTACATCCGAATGGGTATCGGTGATGGACTCGGTCGATGTCGGGGTACGTGTTGTCGGGGTACGTGTTCTCGGGGTTTTTGGGTCTGGGGCTACAAATTCTCGAGCCGAGACCTGCAAAACAAATCAAACATCATGAGTACATAAACATAATCATTAAAGTTACAAACTCACGAGATATACCTCATGTACGCCGCAAAGGTTGTGGAAAGGGAATTTTGGATTTTGAAAATTCGTTTTGTGGAAGGCGTCTCCCACAACGGCCAACCCCGTCTTCCACTGCCGCATAAGTGGTTGCTCGGAGGTCGAGACCCTCTCGCAATGATGAAGCGTGGTCAATATGGGCATCGTCTCGTACGCCCAGATCTGAAGCGGGTACAAAAAAGAGGGGAAGTTGATTTTCCCCTTTGACCCCTCCTTCCCAGCGGAATTCTTAACGAACTTCCGGGCAGCGTCTAGGAAATACTTCCACACCACGTTCCCCCACGGGTGCGAGTTGAAATCGTCAATATGGTCAACCAACTTCACGAACGTCCAATCAGGAACGTTGGTATGAACGGGTGCGGAAAGTAAAACGCTTATAAAAAAATGAACGAGCTTGAACTTCACTCGCTTCTCAATATTCCATGCTGCCGTAATCTGTAGGAAGGCAGCCAAGCCGGCTCGGGACTTCACGGTCCCATTCATGCTGACGTCGAAGTAGACTCCACCCTCGATGACGTCACAAACCGGGGGAACGTAATTATCCACTACTCGGAGACCGGTTATATCCGCAAATTGTTTAATTGTGAACCCCCTGGGCAAGCCGCCGATCTCCATCTGTAGAAAGTTGTCGTTCTCTACCCCGTCGAAAGTTCCAACCCTCGAGAGAAGGTTGTTTATGATCCGTGACAACCGAATCACCTTCGGGAGGTTCAAGAATTGCCTGAAACATGATTTTCCGAAGAGAGCCTTCTCCTCTTCGGACAATGCCACCTCGGTCTCAAATTTTTCAAACGAACCATAAAAACTAAATTTATGGTCCGCTATACATTCTTCTTTGATGGCCCAAGTCCATCCCTGAAAATAAGTAAATAAATCAGGTCTACAATCAGCTCTACAGGTCTACAATCAGGTCTACAATCAGGTCTACAATCAGGTCTACAATCAGGCCGAAAATCAAGTCTACATTTAACATCAGGTCTACATTCAAGGTCTACAATCAGGTCTACAATCCTACAATCAGGTCTACAATCAGGTTTAAAATCAGGTCTACAATCAGGACCAAAATCAGGCTACAAATCAGGTCTACAATCGGGTCTACAATCGAAACCAAAATCAGGCTATAAATCAGGTCTACAATCGGTCTACATTTTAAATCAGGTCTACATTTTAAATCAGGTCTACAAAAATGATCTACATAACAGTCCACAAAATTGTATACATCTCAAACATACCTTCAGGTACACGTTCCCTGCTTTCTGAGGACGTTTGGGGTTTGTCTTTACAGAATCAGAGTCCGAAGACTCAGCTATGCAAGGTCGTTTTGGTTTTTCAGACGGTATGCGAATGGACTTCCTTTTTTTTTTATCTTTTTTCTTCGAAGGCTCTACGTGACCAGCTACCGGCACAGCTCGAGATTTCACCCTCTCGCTTGTACGTTTCTTCTCCATTTTGATTACCTGTTACAATATCTATGAGAAACTGAAAATAACCCCTTGCAAAACCGAAAACAAGACGACGAAGAACACGACGAACACCACGAACCCGAACCCAAACCCACGCACGAGAATACGAACCCGAACCCAAACCCACGCACGAGAATACGAACTCGAACCCAAACCCTCGCACGAAGATACGAACCCGAACCCAAACCCACGCACGAGAGGACGAACCCAAACCCAAACCCATGCACGAGAAGACGAACCCAAAATCAAAACCCTCCCCCAAACCCAAACCCGAACCCAAACCCACGCACGAGAATACGAACCCGAAACCAAACCCTCGCACGAAGATACGTACCCGAACCCAAACTCACGCACGAGAAGACAAACCCGAACCCAAACCCTCACACGAGAAGACGAACCCAAACCCTCGCACGAACCCAAACCCGAACAAAAACCCAGAGACAAAAACCCCCGAACCCAAACCCAAACCGCGAGCCCTAACCACCAAAACCCCCGAACCCAAACCCAAACCGTGAGCCCTAACAACCACAACCCTCGAACCCAAACCACCAAACCCCCGAACCCAAACCACCAAAACCCCCGAGCCCCAAACACCAAAACCCAAAGAGATCGCGAAGTTCTTACCTGAGAAGTGAAGTGAAGAGTCAACGGCGGGAGAGAGAAAAAGGTGGGATAAGCGGGGGAGAGAGAGAGAGGTGGGATAAGCGGGGGAGAGAGAGAGAGAGGTGGATACGCGGGGGAGAGAGAGAGAGAGGTGGGATAAGCGGGAGAGAGAGAGAGAGAGGTGGGATACACGGGGAGAGAGAGAGAGGTGGGAAGTGGGAACAGTGGGAATGGGATACGCGGGGAGAGAGAGAGAGAGAAGAGACTTGAGAAAGAGATGGGAGGGAAAATTGAAAGAGAAAGGAAGAGGGAACCGGTTACAAACAAGTAAAAAAAAGAGGGACTAAATTTGAAAGAAATATTTAATGTCAAGGGTATTAGGTCATTTGTACTGGCAGATTGGGAAAAATTTATTTTTAGAGGATTTAGGGAAAATGGGTTAGTAAAAGTGGCAAAATGGGCAATCTTTTTTTAATAAAGATTTCCTTAAAACCTTTTTAACCTCTTTAACTCGTTAAATAACTAAAAATTTGATCTTGAAGAAGGATCAGAGTCTTCTTTAAATTACACACGAAATCTATAGACCTCAAAACTCATTTGGCTACAAAAATAGACTAATTTATTTTGATCTCCCAGACCACTTAAAATTACAAACTTCAAATTCCCTTTTAAGATAAATAGCTTGTTCAAACAATTTTTATATCGGGCTCATGCCTCCACCTTCAAAATTCATCATCACCAATTAATTATCTCCCTCTACTAAGATTCGATGATGATTGAAGAACGTGCTTAACTTCATCGTCAGCACAATGGCCTTCATCTCCGCCTCCATTACATTGCTTGCGTCAATCCAGCTTTGAAACATCCGCTTCACCTCTCCCCTCAAATTTTGCGCTATAATCTTCACTGCGACATTGCCCTCCTTGAAGGCTGCATTCGAGTTAAGCTTGATCATACCCTCGTCATGTACTGGCTAGACCTCACCTTCAAATATACAATGCTTCTATCCGCCAGATTTGTCTCTTTTGAAGACCTCTATGTTAATAGCTTTCAGTCAAACCGTTAATATCAACTTGTAGATGGAGTCCTTGCTCTTACTAAAAATGATGTCATTCTTTTATTTCAAATTAGTCTCGATAATGGCTATTCACAATCGGATAAAATAATCACGACCTAACACTACTTATGTCTCTTCATTGCATAAAAGCATTTCACTTAGGCCATCCATACATGATTTTCAACTCTGCATATCCCATATTTTCTCATAAGCCATTGTGAACCATATTCTTCTCGCCAATTCGCATTAAAAAAATATGCGAATTGAATCCATGCTCTTGGTACCTTCTAACCGTTGAGCTGTCGAGAAGCAGTTGTTTTCTAATCTCTGCATGCACGATATATACCTTAAATTAAATCTGAATCCCCATGCAATTTTACACACCCCATCACTTGGATCGAAAGTAGCTCTCATTAATTCTCTATAAGCTTATTTTTCATCACTTGGATCGAAACAACTCCATCGATTCTCTATAAACTTCTTTTACAGTGAGACTTCCATCTTCTTTGTCTTTCTAGACTATGATGTCAGACTTTTCAGGTAAAGGCTTTACCTTCATTATCTCCTGGCACAAATTATCCCCACCCTGCCATCTGACTTTGTGGAATCTCATTTTCTACCTCCTTGAAATAAACAATCCACAATGGACTATCCCCCTCATGCGAACAATTTAATGTGACCATCGATCTTGATACATATGGTATTTTCCCTATTTCCAATTATATGAAAAGTCTTTACTTTATCAAGTCCCTAGAGCCACAAATATCTCTCTACACCGCTGAAGCATTAACATGGATTTGATGTTGCAAAAATGGCTCATGTCCATATTTCTTGGCTATTAGGATTTAAACCTAGGAATTACTTTCCACTTTGAATCATCTTCATGGTTAATTTCGCTATGAATGCCTTGTTAAAAACTTCAAGGTTTATGAAACCTAGGCATTTCGATTCTCTTGGCTGGAAAATCTTTTCCGATTTCAATAGTGCCATAAATCTATTTCCACTAACTTTCATTTCCTACCAAAATTTTTGGGTCGCTTTTTCTATGTACTCTCGAGGCCCCACCTTCACCTAAATATTTCTTGTGACTCTGATACTATCCTTACAAGTGTTCAAAGTTTTCCCTTCATTTTCAGAGGCTCTGATCTTATGTCAATGACACCATATTTGCCTCCTACTGTGCATGTTAGGACATTTTGCACTTCCACTACCTTTGTTAGCCCGTCTTTTGCAAATTTTCTCCCTCCATCATGTTGCTCTTGTGTTTTCACCGCAGTCAGACTTCGTCAATGAGACTCAAGAGAATTTCTACTATCTTCTCTAATCTTATCATTTTGATCTCCCTTTGAAGGATTTTGTTTTCTCTTATCTATCAGCTTTTCCCTATTTCCTCTACCCACTGGAGTTTGCTTGCTTGAATAACACCCGCTTATTTTGGATTCGACATGGATCCATGGATCATAAGCTCTAGCCTCTAGAGAGTAGTTTAATTTGATCTTTATATGCTAACTTCTCCTGCAATCCTATTCTTCATGCCCTAATACTTCGCATTCAAAATAAATTTTTTACAAGCTTCTCGTATTTTTGTTCGATCCATAGAGGTTTTATTTCACCTCTATCTAAAAACATTCATTCTAAAATCCAATATTATTTTGATTCCGAGGTCGTTATCTTCTCTTCCTGCATAAGGAATCAACTTCCTGAATTTTGGTGTCAAACCTTTCGTAGTAACTTCGTTGATAAATCCCGATTGGAGTCCTTATGTTCTCAACGAGGAAGGGGAATGTGTGAACTATATTTCCTCTACAATTTTCACTGTCATGCATTCTTCTAGTAGAAGATGAAATCCTTTTATTGTCCATGATCTTCCTCCAAGCACCGTGACGGCGTCTCCATGACTATCAAATTGAATCTGTATTATATCTAGGTTAATCTCCTTCATGGTCCACCTATGTTTGCACCTATATGCTCCCATGAAAACGTCAAATATCTGCTTAACACCCTATTCTGGAGGTCTTGTTGCTAGAATATTCCCAACTAAGATTGTTTGCTCATATCACTTCCTATCATTATCAAGTTTCTTTGTTATCGCCAAATTACTAGCCAAAAATGTCGAGGTTAGGTTCATCTTTTCTTTCCATTAATTTTGCTCTTCCAAAACTCTTTGAATGAAACGCTTTAGTCACAGACTTAATTTTCAGGAAAATAGATACTCTTAGGACATGCTCGTCCCAAAACAACATTCAAATGGAGATAACTCACGTTCAGATCAACTTCAATCACCACTCGAGCTTTATTTTGAAATAACATAGCCTCATTTTTTTGCCTTTCTTATGATCAGTTTTATACCTACTAAACGATACGCTTAAGTACACATGTCTAGTTCGAACCTTATTCTTAAAGACACAATTTTAAAATAAAATTCTGAAAAACACGACTTAATACAATTTAAGACGCAAGAGTTAACATTTTATAATTACCAAATCTGTAAAACAGTAAAGTAGTTTAGAGTTATACTTGAAATTTTATTACATTTTTATTCATCCCGAAAGAAAAATATATACATATTTTAAATAAGGACAATTAAAGTAGTATCTCAACAGTTCGTTCGTCCTCATTTTATAAAAAGTTTAATTTTTTTTGGCAAGGAAATAGCCCGTGAATTCGAAATAAAATGATTTAAAAGTATTAGTTATCGTAACACACTTTATGGATTATTTCTCCACTAAATGAAATTTTGAAATAAAATGATTTAAAAAAGTATTAGTAATCGTAACATATACTTTTAAATAACTTAGGACAGGAATATGACTAATTTGACGTCATGATGTTTTTATAAAAGAAAATAAAATCTTTTTTCAACGAGTGATATTTATATTCTCTATTCTTCTCATAAGCTCACAAACACTCTCGTGGACTTAGCAACAACCCACATTATTCTCTCTTCGTTATCCGATTTCGGCTCTGCCTTCTCTCTGCGGGCTCGACTCTCTCCGGCGTCGACTTATCTTTCACCGGCGTCCCCGGCCTAACTCCGCTCATCATCTTCTTCTAATTCTTGTTCCGCATCGTAAGTGCCGAGTTCTATAATTAGGGCTTTTCAATTTTATAGGTTTTGATTGCAATGATAACATTCTATTTGTTGAACAGATCATGGCTAGGGTTCTGGTGCAGTCCACGAACATCCCCGGCATGGTCGCCGGGATCAGGAGCGGCGGTTCGAGGTCGGCGAAGATGACATACTGCGTTCGGAGCCCCGGAGTGAGACTGAATGCCTTCTCGGGCCTCAGAAGCTTCAACGCCGTCGATTCAATGGCGATGTCAGGGCGTTCCAGAGTGTCTCTGACGGTGTCTTCTGGGCGGAGGAAGCAGAAGCTGAGGAGGTTCGGTGCGAGAGCGATGTTTGAGCGCTTCACTGAGAAAGCCATTAAAGTGATTATGCTGGCTCAGGAGGAGGCTCGGCGTTTGGGTCACAACTTCGTTGGTACAGAGCAGATCCTGTTGGGGCTCATCGGAGAAGGAACCGGAATCGCTGCCAAGGTTCTCAAGTCCATGGGAATCAACCTCAAAGACGCTCGTGTTGAGGTGGAGAAGATCATCGGAAGAGGCAGCGGCTTTGTTGCGGTTGAGATTCCGTTCACACCCCGTGCTAAGCGTGTTCTCGAGCTCTCACTCGAAGAAGCCAGGCAACTCGGTAACTTCAGTCGGCTCTTAATAGAGTTGAATTGAGTTTGTCTGTGTTGATAGATTGACTGACTGATCAATTGGTGTTTGATTCATTTAGGGCATAACTACATCGGGTCGGAGCACTTGCTTTTGGGCTTGCTTCGAGAGGGCGAGGGCGTGGCTGCTCGTGTTCTTGAGAATTTGGGTGCAGACCCAAGCAACATCCGGACTCAGGCAAGCGTTACAATCCATACCATCAAAGTGTATTGTATGAATACTAGTATAAAATGAAATAAAATAATGCGTTGAGATGTTGCAGGTGATTCGGATGGTGGGAGAGAGCACTGAGGCTGTGGGTGCCGGCGTTGGAGGAGGCACTAGCAATACCAAGATGCCTACTCTCGAAGAGTACGGCACCAACCTGACCAAACTCGCTGAAGAGGTAGCTGCTTGTTGTAATTTTATTATTCTTATTTGTTGATTAATTTGAGATTACTTCTCGGAGGGGTACTGAAGTTTGCTGGTTTCTTCTTCAGGGAAAGCTGGACCCTGTTGTTGGGAGACAGCCGCAAATCGAGAGAGTTGTTCAGATCTTAGGAAGGAGGACCAAAAACAACCCATGCCTTATTGGAGAACCCGGAGTTGGAAAGACGGCCATAGCCGAGGGACTTGCCCAACGCATTGCCACGGGAGATGTTCCTGAAACAATAGAGGGGAAGAAGGTTTGTTTCTCAGATGACCCATTCAACGTTAAAGATAAATGGTTGCATATGATTTTGATGCTCTGACTTTGGAGAAATATAAATGATTTTTTTGTTGTGTGCGTGCGCGTGCGTGTGAACTGTGAAATGAATAACAGGTCATAACTTTGGACATGGGTCTTCTAGTCGCGGGTACAAAGTATCGTGGAGAGTTTGAGGAAAGACTGAAGAAGCTGATGGAGGAAATAAAACAAAGTGACGAGATTATTCTTTTCATCGACGAGGTCCATACGTTGATTGGAGCTGGTGCAGCAGAAGGGGCCATCGATGCTGCAAACATATTGAAGCCTGCTTTAGCAAGAGGTGAACTTCAGGTAATGACCGAGGGGCTCACGAGAATATGATTTCTGTTGATCACTACAACATCATTGTCATTGTGAACTGGCTGCAGTGCATTGGAGCAACGACGCTGGATGAGTACAGGAAGCATATCGAGAAGGACCCGGCCTTGGAGAGACGTTTTCAGCCGGTCAAAGTGCCGGAGCCAACAGTTGACGAAACCATTCAGATTCTGAAGGGTCTGCGCGAGCGTTATGAGATTCACCACAAGCTCCGGTACACGGATGATGCACTTGTAGCTGCAGCGCAACTCTCGTACCAGTACATCAGCGACCGCTTTCTACCCGACAAAGCTATTGACCTGATTGACGAAGCTGGTTCTCGAGTCCGCCTTCGCCATGCTCAGGTGAAAATAAAGTAGTGGGCTCATCCTGTTTTCTGTTAGGGACAAGTGTCTCACCATGGTATGTTACGCGCAGCTGCCTGAAGAAGCAAGAGAACTTGAGAAAGAACTGCGGCAGATCACCAAGGACAAGAACGAAGCGGTGCGAAGCCAAGACTTTGAGAAGGTAAGAGGTGAATGTGTGGTGTGATGTTAGTTTTGAATGGCAAATGCGAATGACGCGTCATGAACAGGCTGGGGAGCTACGTGACAGAGAGATGGACCTGAAGGCACAGATATCGGCGGTGGTGGACAAGGGCAAGGAGATGAGCAAGGCGGAGAGCGAGGCGGGAGAGGTGGGCCCCACGGTGACGGAAGTGGACATCCAACACATCGTGTCGGCTTGGACGGGCATCCCTGTGGACAAGGTGTCGGCAGACGAGTCGGACCGGCTGCTGAAGATGGAAGAGACCCTCCACACGCGGGTGATCGGTCAGGACGAGGCAGTGAAGGCCATAAGCCGTGCGATCCGGCGGGCGCGCGTGGGGCTGAAGAACCCAAACCGGCCGATCGCGAGCTTCATATTCTCGGGGCCGACGGGGGTGGGGAAGTCGGAGCTGGCAAAAGCACTGGCGGCGTACTACTTCGGTTCGGAGGAGGCGATGATCCGGCTGGACATGAGTGAGTTCATGGAGAGGCACACCGTGTCGAAGCTGATCGGGTCTCCCCCCGGGTACGTGGGATACACGGAGGGCGGTCAGCTGACTGAGGCTGTGCGGCGCCGCCCTTACACGGTGGTGCTCTTCGACGAGATCGAGAAGGCCCACCCCGACGTCTTCAACATGATGCTCCAGATCCTCGAGGACGGACGGCTCACCGACAGCAAAGGCAGGACCGTCGACTTCAAGAACACGCTTCTCATCATGACCTCCAACGTCGGGAGCAGCGTGATCGAGAAGGGCGGTCGCAGGATTGGCTTCGACCTCGACTACGACGAGAAGGACAGCAGCTACAACCGGATCAAGAGTCTCGTCACCGAGGAGCTCAAGCAGTACTTCCGCCCGGAGTTCCTCAACAGGCTCGACGAGATGATCGTCTTCCGCCAGCTCACCAAGCTCGAGGTCAAGGACATTGCCGACATCATGTTGAAGGAGGTCTTTGAGAGGCTCAAGAAGAAGGAGATCGAGCTCCAAGTCACCGAGAGATTCCGCGACCGGGTTGTCGACGAAGGCTACAACCCCAGCTACGGAGCCAGGCCTCTCCGACGAGCCATCATGCGCCTCTTGGAGGACAGCATGGCCGAGAAGATGCTCGCCAGAGAAATCAAGGAGGGTGATTCTGTCATTGTCGATGTCGACTCTGATGGCAACGTCACCGTCCTCAACGGCACCACGGGCTCATCTCCGGAGCCCATCCCTGTCTAATAACTTTTGCACCTTTTCAACTCTATATTGTGCTCTTATTTATTTGTAGTTTCAACATAAATGCTTAGACATAGTTTTCACAAACAAATATTTAGTGCTTAAATCCAAATGAATGAATGAATGAAAAGCCATAGCCATATATTTTTGCTTTGGATTGGACTGGATTGGGTTCGTCCATCTTGCTGTTCAACACTAAACTTCCATATTTTCACTTCAATGGCATTAAATAATTATCTGGCGCTAATTATTCGTTATTGTTTCGTTTTGGGCGACTCTATATCTAACAATTCCATTTATGTTTTTTTCCTTCGGAAAGAGGACTTAAATAGGAATTCGACAAGAGATATTGTTTTGTCCCAGACTTAACATTGTTTTTTGTTTTTGAATCTGGAATAATATTTATCTCTCGACAATCAATTAACTAATTTAATTAATTCTTCATTAACACCTCTCTCTACGTAACTTATTCATTTATTTTTCTCTTTAATTACTTACTATCTCTCTCTCTTCAATTGTGCCTTCTTCCCGAGCACAAACTCAACAATGGCGATAATCACGTCATCGAGTCCAAGCAAAGATTAAGAAGAGGCCTCTACTTTCGAAATCCCAACGATTGCACCTTCCAGGAAGAGGAATTCTCGTCTCTTCCCGGAGAGAATCATAAAAAAAATTCGATGTCGAGTGCTATTTGAGTGGCAAAGAAGTCCTAGTAGTAATAAAACTGTTATATTATGATGTTGCGATGGATCTTAGTGCATGCATGTTTACTAAACCTAGTCACAAACAAATATTAAGGTTTAATAAATAAGAGTTCTAAAACCAGGAATTTTTTTTTGATATATTTGTCATGAAGTATGTCACCATAATTATTTAATAGATTTCATGTTCTCATATCATGTTAATAAGTGCTTGAAGTTGTTTATAGAGTTACACGGGTACATGATTGTTGGCTTACTTCAAAGGTTCATGGGAACATTAAAGAAGCCAATAGCTTATCCGTTTTTCGATCCTCTGGCCTTACCGTTTAGAACTAGCGTGGATAACGTCTGAGTATGGATCAAAATTGGGATCTTAAATACTTTTCGAAAGATGTAAGTTTATCTTTTGTATATCATCATGTTTTTTTTTTAGTTTTGACTAAAATCTTCTTCGTCACCATGAAGTTCAATCTACATAGAAAAGGAAAAAAAACATGAATCCTCCATTTGACTATAATGTGGCCGTCGTATTGAAAAATTCTTAGGTTTTTGGAATATGTGGGACATAAAACTATGGATATTTGGATAGGTATGTTAACAACTACTTTCTTAGCTCCAAAGACTTAAAAACATTGTATTTTATGTTTAACTCCGTGACATATTGTTGTAGCACATCAACATAGCTTATTATTACTTCAGGAAGAAGGGTAGTATTAATCAAATGGATGAAAAATTCACGACGACATACTCGTACTTTTTCGGATTTTGATGGTCGCTAGGAACAAATGGACCAAATGATAGGGAGATCCTAAAAGTGGATAATGGCTCACACCTTGGGCAGACGTTGAGAAAATCTACATGCTTATCAATTTTCCAAAAGACTGGATTTTTGTCTTCATTAATATTTACCGAAGAAACATCGTAGTGTACAACTCGTTGTAGTCAAGATTTGATCACAATGAAGCAATGCTATTGAAATTAGCTGATTTCCTACTGAAAATTCTGGACTTCTTTAATCTTCCAAGTGAGAACTTGGACCCATTTACGTTGAAATTTGAAGAAATGCCCCAACAAAGAAACTCGTCAGAATTATTGTTATTTTATGTAACTTTATTTATATTTGAGTGAAAAAACTAATTGAACATGCTTTTTTAGGTGTAATTGCGGCATGTTTTGCATCAACGGTGCAAAACTTCTTATTTGTGGGATTAATCTTTCAAATATAGGGTCAAGTTCCACGGGTGTATAGCGTACGAAGATGACAATCGAGCTAGTGAGGTACGAATCTTAAATGAAGGATCGGTTTAAGTGTCTGATTTTTGTTCGTGTATAAATATGGTAATTTTTGAGTGACATTTGCAATGTCACAAAAAAAATTATAAATAGTATTTAATATTATTAATCTAACTTTATATGCTAGAGGTTCATGCAACTTATTATCTACTTAATGCTCTTTGAAATGTATAAGTATTCTTTTGGTTACATTACAAATTTTAACTATATATGCTATAAGTTGTTTGTTATAATATTTTTTTATGTAGAAGTTTTTTGAGAAGTTAGTCAAGAAACTCATCTCCATTGTGACTAAATTGTGACATCAGTTTTGGGTTTGGGTTTGGTGACAATTTCGTCACAAATGTTTGAATTTCGGAACAACAAGTTGTGACGAATCTTCAAAATTTCGTGAAGAATTTGTCACGAAGGACACAAAATATTATTACAAAATTTATATTTTTAAAAATTTACCATAATTGGTAGGTAGCTCTAGCGGATTGCCAAAATTTGTGTAATACTAAGTAAAAAACTTAATTTAGAAGTTAGTTTTGGTTTCAAGATCTTATACCAAATATCTCTTACAATGATTGTCTAGATATTTTGTAGAATCACATATGAGTCAACGGTTATTTTTTTAAATATTTAAATCTAATAAAATGTCGTCTGCATGGCTGTACCTCCTCCATAAACTCCATCAAAGTAAATCCCGTGCGAATTGGAGAAAGAAATAAAATATTCGTTACTAAATAGTCACGAAATATTCGTGACTCCGACGTCAACATCACCGTCCTAAACGGCACTACCAGCTCCTATCCCGAGCCTATCCCCGTCTAATAAACTTTTGCACCTTTTTAACATTAATTGCGCTCTTATTTATTTGTTGTTTCAACATAAATGCTTAGACTTAGTATTCATAAACAAATATTTAGTGTTTAATCCAAACAAATTAATGAATAGAAAACCCAAAGCCATTGTATTTCATTAGCTTCTTCTTGTGTTGCACATGATTTGTTACTTAGAACTTTTATTTCACTGCTTATACTAAGGTACGCCTTTTGCAGCCATGACAAGTAAGGGATTTGGTCTAAATCAATTCCTTTACCGGACTTTATGATGAGAACATGACCTAGCTCAATGAGGTTTAGGAAAGAGCTGAAAAACTTCATCACAAAGTTCTAGGATAAGATGAAGTTGGAGATGAGATGGAGAAAAAAGAAATCTTATTCAGGCCAATATTCATTAGCAGTACATTTAATTTTGTGTTTTATTTTATGTTTGTCTATAGATGTGTTGCTTTTTTAGGAAGCGTGATCGGTGCTATGAGATTCTATAGATGTGTTGCTTTTTTAGGAAGCGTGATCGGTGCTATGAGATTCTATAGATGTGTTGTTTAGAACCCATTTTGTTGTTACTTGGCTGTGCTTTTTATTTTGATAGTTATCTAGCTTAGAACAAGTCAACAAATTTAAGGTTGTAAACATCTTTAAACGGAAATTTAAGCTGAATCACATGGGAACTCATATTACAATTTTTTAAAACTTGTGATAATTTACTCTCTTTTTGGTTCGTCTAAGAACCATCCGAATCCTTGCAGTGAGATTTCGATTTGACTCCTCACACAAACTTTCGCAGCTGTTCGTAACGTCATTCATTTTGCAGCTGTTCTCTTTGAGATATTGGTCTTGAAACAAATCTATCTAAATTCATATCAAGTGCTATTAAAGTTGTGCTCTATGTCAAGTCTGCTTATCATTTTCCCCATTGCTCTTTATCTTTTCGACCATCTCAACCTATTCGTTACAAAAACAAATTTGTAACCTTGTTTCTAGAAATTGTTTTTAGATTAGATTCGAAATGAAATTGTTTTTAATAAAAATTTGAAACAATAATAACTTTTGATTCTAAAATATGATCTAGACGCATAATAACAAATCGAAGATTGTTTTGTTATCTCGAGAACTGATTAGGTAAACCCATTTTTTAAATACGAAAAATAACGTTACTAGTAATATTTGCACAGCTTTACTCGAAATTCATTGTTTCATTTTCATTGGCTCCATAGTTTAAGTAGTTTTTTTTTTTTTTTTTTTTTTTTTTTTTTTTTTACCAATAATTATACTACACATATAAAAAAGAACGAAAAAAACAAAAATAAAATAAAAAAGAAGATGTGAAGTCTGGTTTGTTCAGATCGTCAATTGTATTTCTAAGGTCAACCAATTGATTAGAGTCATAGCCTTCGCATTCTTTTTCTGTAAGAGTCTTTTTGGTTTATTGTTTTGAGTATTTTCAAATTCCTCCTTTTGTTGACAGAAATGTCCACAAAAATATTATTTATTTGCATATCGATATAATATAAATAAACTGCGCAGTGTCCAAAATTAAGTACCAACTTTATTTGGATAAAACAATGTGACTTGTTAGCTCCTCGTCAATACATTGTTTCTAACTTATTCACAAGTACCAAATGAGTTGAGGAAACAACAACTAGAAGGGTAAAATGGTAATTTTATAAATCTCATCTAGTTGATGATATTCATGAAGAGTAAACATAGATAACATTCAATGGATCCAATCCATATAATTAGGTTGAATTTGAGTAGAAAATAAATTGATTTGAACCGAGAGATTTTCAGTGTCAACTCGTTAGTGGAGTCAGTTGACATTAAGCTAATACTCGTAAAAACTTTTGAGTCCTAGAAGCTCAAGTTTTATTCATATGGATCCATAAGGTCACTATTACAGGTCATTGGAATAGGATTGTTAAACTGAATTCTAAGTCAAAATAAGTTCAAATGTTGAACTAGACTTTTTCTCGGAAAATATCAATAGGGTATTTTTATCCACATGGACATAAAATGATGTGAATGTCAAAATAAAATTTTGAATATATTCATATGATGGAAATATAAATTATTTTCTAAAGCCGAGAAGTCGTTTGAGGCATTATGAAATTAATTTCATTATTGGTGAAATATTAATTCTACAATGGGTATTTTAAGAATTGTCTTAAAGAAATAAGAAAGGATCTAGAAGCTCATCCTAACAGGTAAAATTCGACCAACATCAAGAGATGAGATAAATTATATATAGAAATTCATTTGCCTTCAATTATGAAGATAATTTCCAAAAAAAAAGGAAATGAGTTTCTTTGAGGATAAAATAAATGTGTTAAGTGATGAAACAAATTTCCCTCACTAATGCACATAGAGGGCCGGCCAAACACATAGAGAAAGAAGAGAGGAAATCAAATATTGTATCATGAATACACAACAAGAAATAGTAGTTTCTCTTTCTTGTATTTCATTCTCCTATAAATAGAGCTTCACATTGAGATGTGAAAATAATTTTTTTGCTCTTATCTCTCTTTTTTGGCCAACCTTCTTCTATCCCTCTCTCTCTAAAATATCTCTTTTATTTTGGTACCTAAGTCCTAATTAAACTTAGACTTAAATTAGTTATTTAGCACATAGACTTGTTCTTGAGTTATTGTGTTTAATTGTGCTCACACATAAATCCTTCAAACCCTCTAAGACTCTTGTAATGGAAACCTTAGGTTACTCGAGTTCACGATTAGGTGTGAAGGAGACGAGCATTCCGTGTAAATGAAGCTCTGAGAGAGACGAGATGTTCAACCTTTTCTAAGGCTTCTCAAAGATAAAGCTACAAAAAAAGTTATTCCCAAGTAAATTATAATTAGATAATATTTTTTTAAATAATTTGTTGTTTATGCACTTTGCCTAGGTTAGTAAAAATAATTTTACTTGTAATTTTTTTATATTCCGCCATTAACTTGTTAAAAATAATTTTTTCTTAACCCTAGAACTATTCCAACAGCTTTATGCTTACCTAAGTAGTTCGATGCAAACTAATAGATGGATTATGTGAGTGGTAAAAGCCAGAGAGCATAATCGAGAAAAGTCATTATAACATATTGCATCACCATCAATGCTCCACTCAGAGAGATGCTTTTAGCTCTTGAAAATTTTCTCACAAGTCTCGCTCCAGACTAATTTTTGTTCCTTACGAGTCAACTGGGTAAAGGACATTATCAAAAGAGATAATCGTTCAACAAACTTTTCGTAATGACGTGCGAGACCCAATAAATTTTTCACATTGATGATGGTATTCGGTTAATGTTGGCAGAGATGCCCACAAGAAAATTGTTTATTTACATATTGATGTAATATATAAATCTTTCATAAAGTCGTCATTGTAATTTGCTGAATTAAATTAATAAAAGTTAAAACGTTCTTTCATTCCCTTCAAGTTTGATTGAAGATTTATGATATTCAACAGTCTTATAGTCCTTAATCAAACCTAACAATATATGAAGAGACAAATGTAGATTTGCGTGAACAAATACTTCATGGTTTGGTTAAAAGCGATATATTCAAAATCATTCATTCCTTGTTCCTTTTTTTGAAGCTTTATGAGATACAATAGTCTTATAGTTATTAATCAAACCTAACAACGTATGTAGGTTCAAATGTACATTTGCGTGAACAAACTCTTCATAGTTTGCTTAAAATGAAATATTAACAATCTAAAAATCATCGATTAGTGATCCTAATATTATTGTTGGAAAAATCTATGATGTCTGCTTACAAGGCTTAGAGAGTTAGGAACTCTATAGTTCTTCCAATGTATCTTTCGAAGATACTGAATTGACTAGTGCACCTTTAGAGACAATGGAAGAACAAATCATTTAACCTCTCCTGTCTCAAGGTCACTATGTATGAATTGCATCATGCTTACCTAAAGCCTGAAATGAGACATGTCATGCCATAACATTAATATTCTCATTTGAGAAAGTCAAATTTTAGGTCCATAAAGTGATCTTGACTGGACCAAATTGGTGAGATATTAAGTTATGAAGATGTCATGATGCAACTTTGTGAAGTTCTCATAGATATGGAATTTATGTACAAGATTGCTGAAATGAAATATATATCACCTCATGCTTTATTACTTGGATTGTGAATAAATGAACTGCGCAGTGTCCAAAATTAAGTACCGACTTTATTTGGATAAAACAATGTGACTTGTTAGCTCCTCGTCAATACATTGTTTCTAACTTATTCACAAGTACCAAATGAGTTGAGGAAACAACAACTAGAAGGGTAAAATGGTAATTTTATAAATCTCATCTAGTTGATGATATTCATGAAGGGTAAACATAGATAACATTCAATGGATCTAATCCATATAATTAGGTTGAATTTGAGTAGAAAATAAATTCATTTGAACCGAGAGATTTTCAGTGTCAACTCGTTAGTGGAGTCAGTTGACATTAAGCTAATACTCGTAAAAGGTTTATGAACTTTTGAGTCTGAGTATAGAAGCTCAAGCTTTGTTCATTTGGATCCATAAGGTCACTATTACGGGTCATTGGAGTAGGATTGTTAAACTGAATTCTAAGTCAAAATAAGTTCAAATGTTGAACTAGACTTTTTCTCGGAAAATATTTATAGGGTATTTTTATCCACATGGACATAAAATGATGTGAATGTAAAAAATAAGATTTTCAATATTTTCATGCGATGAAAATATAAATTATTTTCTAAAGCTGAAAATTCTTTTAAGACATTATTAAATTAATTTTGTTATTTGTGTAATAATAATTATACAATGGGTATTTTAAGAATTGTCTTAAAAGAAATAAGGAAGAATCCAGATGCCCCTTCCATAGCTGTAGAATTCGGCTAAAACACATCAAAGGAGGAGAGAATTGTTTCCTTTAATTATAACGATAATTACCTAAAAGAAAAAGGAAAATGAATTTCCTTGAGAATGAAACAAATGTGCTTAGTGAGGAAACAAATTTTCTCACTAATGCACAATGTTGGCCTGCCAACTTATGAGAGAAAGAGTAGAGAAAATCAACTATTATGTCATGAATGCATAATAGGAAATGGTTATTACCCTTTCTTGAATTTCCTTCCCATTTAAATAGACCCTCACATGGAGATGTGAAAGGAAACATTTTTGGTCTTGCTCTCTCTATTCTAGCCGACCATTCTCTCTCTCTCTCTCTCTCTCTCTCTCTCTCTCTCTCTCTCTCTCTCTAGAAATTCCTTTTTATTTTTGCACCTAGATCCTCATTTGATCTAGATAATTAGCTTATGATCCAAAAAAATTTCTTGGTTCATATTGTTTAATTGTGCCCACACACAAATCCTTCAAATACTCTATAGACTCTTGTAATAGAAACCTTAGGTTTCTCGAGTTCTACATTAGACGTGAAAGAATCGAGTCAAGGAAGAAGATCCACCTTTCTCAAGACGCTTCAATTTAAAGGTTCAAAAAAGGTTAGTATTCAAGTAATCTAAATAATGTTTTTAATTTATAACATGTATATGCACTTTGTTTAGGTTAGTCAAAATTGTTTTACTAGTAAAAGAAATTTTTATATTTCGCCATTAATGTGTTAATGATAAATTTTTCTTAACCCTGTACCTATTCCAACAGTTGATTCCATTGCTTCACTTATTTTATCATTACTGGCTTTGAGCCAGTTCTAATGATTACATGAACAAGTTAAACAACTTATACGACCAAAATTGACATTTTTTGAATTTTGTGAACAAACATTTTTTCTTCTAATTCCTCCTGTGTCAACCAAAGGTGTTATTTATGCTATTTTTATTGTTTTTTTTAGTAAATTATATTGTCGTCAATGAGCACAATTGACAAAATTGTCTAATAAGTCCTCAAATACACAGTTCATCAAGTTCATGGACAAGCTTGACACATTCGTTAAGTCAAATGACATATACAAAACTTGAATGACCATACCGCGTAACGAAAGTTGTCTTTGGAATTTCTTCGTCTATAACCTTCTGTTGATGATACCTCAAACACAAGTCAATCTTAGAGAAAACAGGCGCTCCCATAAGCTTATCAAAATGATCGTCAATATGCGCTAACATGTACTTTTTCTTAATCGTCACTTGGTTCATCATGGAGTAATTGATGCAGAGTCGCTCCCCAAGGTGAATGACTTGGTTGAGTGAACCTTTAATCGTGCAACTCTTGAACCTGCGTCTTTAGTTTGTTCAGCTCTATTGAAGCCATAAGGAATGAAGTTTTGGATATTGATGCGGTATCGGGAAGGAGTTATACGTTGAACTCTACTTCGCGATCAAGTGTTACGCCAGAAAGGTCTTCAAGGAAGGCGTCAAAGAAAACTCTGATGATATGAATATCTTGTGGTCGTGTCTTGGGCGTCTTTGTAACGCCTACCATACTTGAAAGATACCCAGTAGATCATTGATGCATCGATATGATTGGAGAACTTGACTTTTGGTAGGAACCCTTGAGCTGTAATGGTTCAAGGTATGAGCTTTGAGACAATTCTGACTTCCTTCGACAATCAATAATTGTATTGTGATAACTTAACCAATCCGATCACATCATAAAAAATAGTCCACCATTTCTAGTTCAATCAAGTTTGCTGCGGGTATCAGGTTTTCAATTCGGACAAGAACATGTTCATACTAATCTAAGGATTGGTACTTATCTCTAGTGGGTGCAACTGTAACAAATAGATATGAGTAATTTTTTCTACTTTCGATAAGTTGGGTAGATTGCCTACATGATAAGTACAAACGAGTGCTCTTGAGTCTACTAATGCGCATATATTGAGAATGTATCTTAAAAAAAATTAGATATGACAATGATAGAGGATCGCGCTCGAACCTCGTCTCCATAAATGGAAAATAATCTTGCATTATTCTTTGGTTGCTCGGTTGGTGCATGATCTTTACTTATGAGTTCGGAAAAACTCGTGAAAAGTGACCTTGTTTTACGCATTTGAAACACACCCAAGTACAAGCATAAAAATCTCCATCACGTGGTTTTGACAATTTTGTTGATGAATTGTTTCCAGAAGTTATGGCCTTCTTGTTGAACAGTCCCGAGTTTTATTATTCGATCGACCCTTTTTCAATCTGATCATCAACGACCTGACCCCAAAGGTAGGTTGAGGGAGGTTAAATTAGCCTTGTTAGGACCTCATTCTTTTTTACAAAAAATTGGCGAATTGGCCCGACCTTACACATGTTTTTTGGAACGTTTGGTAAAACTTTTGTAACTGTCCAAAATACTGACGTGATATATTTAATAACATTATTAATTTACGTTTGTATCCTTTATGTTTCTTTTTTGTTTTAATTTTATTTCGAATTTTGAATTAATTTCGTTTTAGAGTTTTCGTTTCAAATTTGAATTAATTTCCTTGTTTAAACAATTTTTTGCAATTGAATATTTCTTTTTAGATCATAGAATTATGGGCGGTTTAATTGACCAATTATGTTCAAGTTAATTAATAAAAACCATTCATTAATGGTCGGATTATCTTATTCAGTTACTCTTGAGAATTTTAATATTTTTAACCGGTTTTAATATTTGATATTATCTCTTTGTCGTTGATATTCATTTTTCACTGACCAACGTAAATTGAACTGTGTTTTACAACCTAAATTGATATTTACCCTGATAATATTCCTTAATTGATATCCAATTTACACTGAAATGAAATTGTATTGACGTAAATTGAGTTACGTTTTATAATGTAAATTGAATTTTACACTGCTAACTGATTTTTATAATGAAAATTGAAGCTTTTTTTTATCGTTAGTTAATTATTAATTAACAAATCATCGTTAATTACATATTAAGTGACAAAGATATCCGGCGATCGATCCTTTCCGCCAAGCTTCCACAGAAAAATCAGCGCCTCCATCGTTGGTGCCGCCGCCACCGGAGCCAAACCGGTTTCCACCGAAAACTCGGCGCCTCCATCGTCGACATTACCTCCACAGAGCCAAACCGGCGCCCAGTAAAACCTCGGCGTCTCCATCGTAGGCCCAACCGTCACCAGAGCCAAACCGGCGTCCATTGAAACCTCGACGCCTCCATCGTAAGCCCCGCCGCTTTTGGAGTTTGTCTTTGCCTTCCTCGGTGCCTCCGTCGTCGGGGCCGCCACCACCGAAGTCAAACCGGTGGCGCATAAAGAAATCATAATGAGTATCATTTTTCTGATAAAATAGTCACAAATCAAACTAATAATTAAAACAATCAAGACCCGATCCACAAGGTAAGAAATCCGTCCCGACAACACTTTCCAACACCGAAAATATATCCGAGGTCTGTGTATTTGTAAATTTATGCGATAAGAAGAGAAACTTTAAACCCTAAACTTTACAAAATAATTAAAATAAATAAAAACCAGAAGAAAATAATCAAAGTTGGCACCGACAACAGCAACCGAAGGCAGAGTTTCCCTCAAGGACATTGCCTCGCCACCATAGTCGCCCAAGACCGTGGACGTGACCGATCAAGCTCTGCAGTGTCGCCATTTTCGAAATGGATCGGAGAGAAATCTAGGTTTTTTTTTTCATTTTGTTGGTTTCAAAATTTGAATCTGTGAAAGCTTTTCAATCGTCGGCGCCTAAATCGTCCATGGCGTCTACATCGATGGCGCTGCCGTCATCAGAACCAATCTGACGTCCACCGCTGGTGAGATCGTCTAAAGTGGAGGATTTTTTATTTTGGGTTTTCAGTTTCTGGGATTTGGAGAGAGATGCCGACTATTTTGGATGAAGTTTTTGAATTTTATTTCCAGGAACCGTTTTTTATATTAGTTGTGTAAATTGAATCCGATAAATGAGGAAGAAATTTATAATAATTATTTTTTATTATTTATAATTGATAAATCAAATGGGCAGGATTTTTGTTTTGGGGGTAAAATTGGAAGGAAATTTTTGTTAATTAAATGTGTGGACATTTACAAAAGTTTTACAAAACGTTGGACAAAACCAAATTACTAAATTTATATAAGCCTATATTATACTTAACCCTTCTTTCTATTACTAGCGTTTTGTTTCCTGTCTCAATGGAAATTTGATCCTCCACACATCGCCTTGACTTGAGTTTACGGGACCAATTATTACTACGGTCGTTGGGTTTTGAACTTCGATAACTCTCGCGCTATCCAACAATACACAATTCTCTACTCATTGTGTTCTTGTAGGTATGGGTAACAATATCACCATTATCCACCTGGCTCACTGTAAACATTGAACCCATGCATACACTTCAACTTTTGGAGTTGGCCTGTGGGGACCATGGAGTGCGCAAATTTTGTTAGCATGTGAACTTGTTGTGTACTCCGAAAAAAACATTGAGCCTTCCCATAGGCTCATAAGCTCGCTGACTTTGCTCGAATTTTTTTCTTAACTGAAGTACTTTGCATGACAGTGGTTGAGAAACTGAATCCATATGATGGTTCTAATTTCTTTATACGTAGCCACAACTTCTCACGAGCATCAGGCTTCACTTACTGGGTTGTTAACAACAGAAGCTACCCGCTAAGAGTCTAAAACTTGCATATAATTGAAGTTTTGCTTTTTTTGTTGTTGGAATCGGTCTAGGATTAAGAATAATTTATTGTTTCTTGTTAGCAGCGGGATATAAAAAATTCTATAAAACAAGTAAAATAATTTTACTACCTAGAAAAACTGCATGCGCATGTAATCTCTAAAATAAAACTATAAAGAGTATTTACTCGGTACTTACGTTTCGTGAAGCTTTAGCTTTAAGTAGCTTGTGGATTGGTTGAATCTCTTGTCTCCTCGTGTCTTCTTGAATCCGTGCAACTAAAATAGTTTCTACCACTAGAGGCTTTCGAGTTTGATTGAATTTAGTGTGTTGTTACTATTAAACAAAATTATCTAAGAACTAGTTTTAGAGCCAAATACCTCATACAAAACTCTAGGTGCTAAAACAAAAGAGCGAGTTTAATTTAAAGCATTTGAAAATGTCAACAAAAATGAGGTATATTCGGAAACATTCCTAAACTAAATTCTGATTTTAAGACTAAATAAAAGACAACAATGAAGTGTAATTTATGAAAATTTAAAAACAAATATATCAAATAAATGAATGAATAAATATCACTATTACAACTTAAAAACTTTATTTTCTTAGAATGGTTGGAGGTTGTAGACTTTTGAAAACTTTAGATTGATTTTAATTTTTTTTTATCGAAAAAAACTAGATGAGAAACGATGGAGTTGTTGATGTAGATCTAAAAGAAAAAGAACTAGACACACTCTAAATCGTTTAAATCCTGAGTTAAAAAAGATTAATTCAAAAAATAATCAAACGTAATATATAAACTTCCAAAACCGTATTACTGGGATTGTGTCTTTAAAACCATTTAAATTCCTGATTTTTAGTAATTTATTCACACAATAGAAGCATAAATCAAATTATCACAATATTTGGAATACTTAATTCTGAAAACTTTGTGACAAATTTTTTATATCTTTAGACAAGCTAAGCCAAGGGCATTTGCGCTTTATTATATACTATTTGGTATGTTTTTAAAATTTAACTATAGTAACGTTTAATAATACTTTTTGGTATGTTTATCAAATTTTTCCTTTTAACGGAATAGTTCGAAGATTTATCATTTTATAACGTGTATTCATCCATCCACACTCGTTGGTACTATTAAATCTTCTTGTTCACGGCCGTCGTTGCTTGGAAGCCTAACTAGCTACCTAGACTTTTTTAAACAAAACAAATCATTTATTACGTGATGTACATATTTCCTGCCATCACTTTCTCATGTATATCTCTATTCATTTGTTGCGTATAAAAGTTTGTTACGTCGTATATCTTCCACCAGCTTCTTGTTTACATCCGTCCCTAAATTTGCTACGTGATGGAATTATATATGTATACGTATTTATCCTAATTAGCCAATAACGAATTTATGCTAAATCGTACTTTATTCGGATCGGAACATAGTCCGGTCAAACAAATCAATTGTTTAATTAATTAAATTGACTGAAAAGTTAAATCATTTAATTTAATTAACATCGAGAGATTATCAATTTTAAAATGGGGAAAATAATATCAATTTTTTTATTTGCACCCTTCATTAAAAGTACAATATCTTTATTTGCTTAATATTTGGAAAGAACAAAAAGTTGTAAGTGTTTTGCATAAACCAAAGATTGAGATTGAGTTAATCTATTTTTTTTGCAAGAACTTATGAATGTTATTTTAATCGCCACGTCCTTTTATGTCACATTTATAATGTGAAAAAATATAGAATAATTGGACTAAATAACACTTGTAAATAATGTAATTACTTTATAACCATACTTTTAGCAATTTTAAAGATATAGCCAAAATATTTGACGTGATTTTTTTTATATATTTTTTTTTATTTCTAATAGTGCCCTTTCAGTTTAATTAATAAAACATAATTTTTTGGTGTTAAAAATAACATAACCGTTTCTTTAATTTCTTTTATGTTTTTAATTTGTTTTTACTTTGCTATATTTGAAGTGGTTATATCAACTTCTTGTTGACGCTGTCTTAAATATTTCTCTCTGTTTATTTGCGTTAATTTTCATTTATTTTTATGTTGTTAGTAACTGCTTATCGTCATATAAACTAAAATAAACGCAACATACCAGATATAGAGATCCCAGAAATTGAAAAAAATAAACAGAAGACTCCGGTATTATCGCAATCAAATTTAATAACGATTTATCCTATTAAGGGCAGTTAAAATTTAAAATAAATAATATTCTGCAGTTTGTTTGAAATTCAAACAACTAATTGCTATACTAAATTCTGTTTGAAATTCAAACGAAATAAACGCAAGAAAAAGAAGTGGTAATCTAGTCATCATGAGCGATTTATTTTCGTTTATAGCTATAAACCAATTTTTTTTCAAAAATTTGACTATTTAGCAATTTTTAAGTTTGAAATAACTATATTACTTATTATCCCAAAAATACATTGTTCTACTCGATTAGCTAAGGAGGATCATCTTTTGACATGTCACATAAGAAACTCGAGTGTTGACGCGGATTTGTGTCCATATACTCATAATCGAAATTATCTTGGCTTGTTTCATAAGAAGTTTCGTTTGCCTTTAATCAGTGATATCAATATTCAGATATTTTGGTGAAGACAATCCTTACATTTGCGACCTGGCCAAAAATCATAATATTTGGTAAGCTTGGTGATATACTTATAACACGTCTTGAAAACCTCAATCGTTTTGACGATTTTTTCTTTCATATGATTTTTGTCTTTAGTAAAACATGTTCCCAAATTAGCCCTCAACTCCTCCATTTCCTTGACCTTCTATTCGGCCTCCTTGATAGTTTTTTGATGCTTTGAGTTTTGATTTCATCTAAGCTTTAAGCTTCATGACATCCTCAGTAAACTTATCTCGGTCTAAGATCATCAAGGAGGTCCGGCAAGAGATATGAGAAATCAACATGAGCGTGAACTACAAAAATTATTAAGAATTAATTAACTATTGATGACAAAAACTAATCTATGAGAAATCTTACCATGGTAAGAAAATCGATTAACCGAGCACTGCAAGTTACTAAACAAAGATTGGTCACGTTCGAAACATCCTTCATGGCTGGAACATTGACCATAAAAGTAGAGATTGGTAGATGGTCAAGGGTAAAAATGGAAAAAAGTGTATAAACCTAGGTTGAAGAAGGATGCCACATCCCATATTAGAGCATACTCTTATAGGAGAATTTCCCTTCGAAAACTAACCCCTATTTTTTATGACGAGGCTTGAACCCTTAAAAAAGCGAGAAGTTGAGAGGAGGCGAGAAATTTAACAAAATATATGTTCATAAATTCAATTTTAAAAAGACAGGTAAAACTTATATCGATTAAGTTAAGATTAGCAAGATGATATGCCCAATAGTATTTAGAAATGTTCTGATTAGACTAAAATGTGTGGTATGAGTGTTGCTTGGTAGATAGACTTATGACCAGTATAATACTGTCATTACTTGATCGATTTTTGTTCCAAAGAATAAAAACTTGGAATGTGATACTGACTACTAGAAAGTTCAAAATATCAAAAAAAAACTTGTCTTTCGAATTTTTGTTATTAGCTGATAAATCTGTATTCGAGTTGTATTTTTTGTTTATCCCCGATATATTTCTACGAGTTATTACATATCAGAATTCGTTCGTTGTGGTTCTTAACATAAGTAAGTTAATAATTCCACAATATTTTTAAATAAGAGTTGTAAGTTCAATCCAAAAGCAACCTTAAAAATAAACAATTTCGTTACACATGGGTTTAGGATAAGAGCATCTTCAATGCTATTAGCCAACTTTTGACACATGGTGAATCACCATATGATAAATTCAAAAATTAACAAATTCAAATAAGTGTCAAACCTCTTAGACAATACGATTATACCAAACACTCGCCTATAAAGACATCCATTAATAAATGCTAGACACTAATTCGTATACCATTTACACAGGAAAAAATTTCATAAAAAAATATTCGACACCAAATATCAAACTTGCGTTGCACTTATTTTTATTGTTATATCAATTTTAATTATAATTATTGAAATTTAATGAGATCGAAGGTCGAATTTTTGAATATTGATAAACAGTCAAAAACTTCAAAATACAGGAATGTCGATCGTCAAACGGGAATTCGACGGAGAAAATGATAAAATCGAAAAAGCAAATGCCGATGTGAATGTTGTTAGTCAAACAAAATTTTGATACGAACACGAAAAAAATTCGGAAAATTATTGATTAATTGTATAATTTTAAAACATAAAATTTATATATATAAATATGGTTCATATACAAAAATTTCAAAAACGACCATACAAAATTTAATTTTTTTTAATAATAATTAGAGTGACGTGTGGCTGCTGAAAAACTTCTTGATCGTACCAGAATGTCACAATAGTCAAACCATGTTATGTTGGGTCGCGTATGATGACGTTAATTAATGACATTGGTGTTGTAGTTACTTTGGGTGCCGCTTACCATATTTCAAAATACGAGGTACTTGGATAGTGGTCCTTGAATTTCAGAACCGATAACGGACGCGGGCATTGAAATTGGATATGGAATTGGGTAAGTATAATCATAAAAACTTTGACCTTCGTAAGATTGTGTAGATATTTGGTCAAGTGACATTGGACCAAATTGAGTTGATATATAGTCGATATTTTAAGTCGTAGAAATTGTGGACTCTATTCTCGCTTGTTCTTTCGGGATATTGCTCGATCTCGAAGTAAAAAAATATTCAGACCTAGTAAACATTAATTTGCATGAAAATAGATGAATGGTAATATTAAATAACATATTAACACATGATTTCTAACACACCCTATTTAAGCCAATATTTGCTAGAAAATCAAAATCAACATGAGATTACCTTCAAATCCCACCAAATTTTGCTTGTTGGACTTCGGTGGATTTCCTCCGAGTTCTTTGAAAATTCGCTGAAAAAGTAATGAATTTAGACAAAATTTGTCTAAAACTAATCGGTGCCTTTATTTTCGCCTGGAATTTGCGACCTTTTACTCCTGGATATTTTTCCTCTAGTAGTCGCTTTAGAGTTTCAAAAGAGAAAAATGAATGGAAATTAAAAAATAAATGCACTTTATAGCTTAAAAATGATATCTATAAAAAAACGATAATCGTTAAAACGATAAGTTTTATGCCCCAAAAATGACGAAACGCACGTAATGGCCAAATTTGACCGATTAACTTTAAATCACTGAATTTCGGTAAAAATTTGCTGAAATCGTGGACCATTTAATATTTGATTGAGATTCGTTTGATATATAATTAAACTATTACAAAGTCTAATCGATTTTAATTATCGAAAAAATTGTTATATTTATTTATGAGATACCGTATAGCATATGATAGCTAGATTTTAAAACAAGAAACTTCGTAGTTTCTAGGTAGTTCGCAAGTAGCGAGATTTAGCTCTAAAATTTTACTCGGTTTCTTTCACCAAAGAATCAAGAAGGTCAAACCGATTCGGAACAATCAGCTAATTTTCGGTTCAATAAAACCAAAACGAACCGACTAATGTCGGTTCTTGGTTGCTAAATATAATTTATTTCGTCGCAGCCTTGACCTTTTCTAGCCAATTAATTTTCCCTCTCATAACTCAATTTCCCAATTTCCACCCTTCTTTTTCCCCAATCTCTTCTCTTCTCTTCTCTTCATTTCTTCGGAAGCCCTTAACAAAACTCTCTCTCTCTCTCTCTCTCTCTCGGACTTGGCAGCAACGTTTAGTGCGGCTGCCATCTTCGTTTTGTTCCCGCCTTGTAAGTTCGGAACTTCATGGTTAGGGCTTTTCAATGTTAGAGATTTTGACTTCTATTTGTTTAACAGGTCATGGCTAGGGTTCTGGTGCAGTCCACGAACATCCCCGGCATGGTCGCCGGGATCAGGAGCGGCGGTTCGAGGTCGGCGAAGATGACATACTGCGTTCGGAGCCCCGGAGTGAGACTGAATGCCTTCTCGGGCCTCAGAAGCTTCAACGCCGTCGATTCAATGGCGATGTCAGGGCGTTCCAGAGTGTCTCTGACGGTGTCTTCTGGGCGGAGGAAGCAGAAGCTGAGGAGGTTCGGTGCGAGAGCGATGTTTGAGCGCTTCACTGAGAAAGCCATTAAAGTGATTATGCTGGCTCAGGAGGAGGCTCGGCGTTTGGGTCACAACTTCGTTGGTACAGAGCAGATACTGTTGGGGCTCATCGGAGAAGGAACCGGAATCGCTGCCAAGGTTCTCAAGTCCATGGGAATCAACCTTAAAGACGCTCGTGTTGAGGTGGAGAAGATCATCGGAAGAGGCAGCGGCTTTGTTGCGGTTGAGATTCCGTTCACACCCCGTGCTAAGCGTGTTCTCGAGCTCTCACTCGAAGAAGCCAGGCAACTCGGTAACTTCAGTCGGCTCTTAATAGAGTTGAATTGAGTTTGTCTGTGTTGATAGATTGACTGACTGATCAATTGGTGTTTGATTCATTTAGGGCATAACTACATCGGGTCGGAGCACTTGCTTTTGGGCTTGCTTCGAGAGGGCGAGGGCGTGGCTGCTCGTGTTCTTGAGAATTTGGGTGCAGACCCAAGCAACATCCGGACTCAGGCAAGCGTTACAATCCATACCATCAAAGTGTATTGTATGAATATTAGTATAAAATGAAATAAAATAATGCGTTGAGATGTTGCAGGTGATTCGGATGGTGGGAGAGAGCACTGAGGCTGTGGGTGCCGGCGTTGGAGGAGGCACTAGCAATACCAAGATGCCTACTCTCGAAGAGTACGGCACCAACCTGACCAAACTCGCTGAAGAGGTAGCTGCTTGTTGTAATTTTATTATTCTTATTTGTTGATTAATTTGAGATTACTTCTCGGAGGGGTACTGAAGTTTGCTGGTTTCTTCTTCAGGGAAAGCTGGACCCTGTTGTTGGGAGACAGCCGCAAATCGAGAGAGTTGTTCAGATCTTAGGAAGGAGGACCAAAAACAACCCATGCCTTATTGGAGAACCCGGAGTTGGAAAGACGGCCATAGCCGAGGGACTTGCCCAACGCATTGCCACGGGAGATGTTCCTGAAACAATAGAGGGGAAGAAGGTTTGTTTCTCAGATGACCCATTCAACGTTAAAGATAAATGGTTGCATATGATTTTGATGCTCTGACTTTGGAGAAATATAAATGATTTTTTTGTTGTGTGCGTGCGCGTGCGTGTGAACTGTGAAATGAATAACAGGTCATAACTTTGGACATGGGTCTTCTAGTCGCGGGTACAAAGTATCGTGGAGAGTTTGAGGAAAGACTGAAGAAACTGATGGAGGAAATAAAACAAAGTGACGAGATTATTCTTTTCATCGACGAGGTCCATACGTTGATTGGAGCTGGTGCAGCAGAAGGGGCCATCGATGCTGCAAACATATTGAAGCCTGCTTTAGCAAGAGGTGAACTTCAGGTAATGACCGAGGGGCTCACGAGAATATGATTTCTGTTGATCACTACAAAATCATTGTCATTGTGAACTGGCTGCAGTGCATTGGAGCAACGACGCTGGATGAGTACAGGAAGCATATCGAGAAGGACCCGGCCTTGGAGAGACGTTTTCAGCCGGTCAAAGTGCCGGAGCCAACAGTTGACGAAACCATTCAGATTCTGAAGGGTCTGCGCGAGCGTTATGAGATTCACCACAAGCTCCGGTACACGGATGATGCACTTGTAGCTGCAGCGCAACTCTCGTACCAGTACATCAGCGACCGCTTTCTACCCGACAAAGCTATTGACCTGATTGACGAAGCTGGTTCTCGAGTCCGCCTTCGCCATGCTCAGGTGAAAATAAAGTAGTGGGCTCATCCTGTTTTCTGTTAGGGACAAGTGTCTCACCATGGTATGTTACGCGCAGCTGCCTGAAGAAGCAAGAGAACTTGAGAAAGAACTGCGGCAGATCACCAAGGACAAGAACGAAGCGGTGCGAAGCCAAGACTTTGAGAAGGTAAGAGGTGAATGTGTGGTGTGATGTTAGTTTTGAATGGCAAATGCGAATGACGCGTCATGAACAGGCTGGGGAGCTACGTGACAGAGAGATGGACCTGAAGGCACAGATATCGGCGGTGGTGGACAAGGGCAAGGAGATGAGCAAGGCGGAGAGCGAGGCGGGAGAGGTGGGCCCCACGGTGACGGAAGTGGACATCCAACACATCGTGTCGGCTTGGACGGGCATCCCTGTGGACAAGGTGTCGGCAGACGAGTCGGACCGGCTGCTGAAGATGGAAGAGACCCTCCACACGCGGGTGATCGGTCAGGACGAGGCAGTGAAGGCCATAAGCCGTGCGATCCGGCGGGCGCGCGTGGGGCTGAAGAACCCAAACCGGCCGATCGCGAGCTTCATATTCTCGGGGCCGACGGGGGTGGGGAAGTCGGAGCTGGCAAAAGCACTGGCGGCGTACTACTTCGGTTCGGAGGAGGCGATGATCCGGCTGGACATGAGTGAGTTCATGGAGAGGCACACCGTGTCGAAGCTGATCGGGTCTCCCCCCGGGTACGTGGGATACACGGAGGGCGGTCAGCTGACTGAGGCTGTGCGGCGCCGCCCTTACACGGTGGTGCTCTTCGACGAGATCGAGAAGGCCCACCCCGACGTCTTCAACATGATGCTCCAGATCCTCGAGGACGGACGGCTCACCGACAGCAAAGGCAGGACCGTCGACTTCAAGAACACGCTTCTCATCATGACCTCCAACGTCGGGAGCAGCGTGATCGAGAAGGGCGGTCGCAGGATTGGCTTCGACCTCGACTACGACGAGAAGGACAGCAGCTACAACCGGATCAAGAGTCTCGTCACCGAGGAGCTCAAGCAGTACTTCCGCCCGGAGTTCCTCAACAGGCTCGACGAGATGATCGTCTTCCGCCAGCTCACCAAGCTCGAGGTCAAGGACATTGCCGACATCATGTTGAAGGAGGTCTTTGAGAGGCTCAAGAAGAAGGAGATCGAGCTCCAAGTCACCGAGAGATTCCGCGACCGGGTTGTCGACGAAGGCTACAACCCCAGCTACGGAGCCAGGCCTCTCCGACGAGCCATCATGCGCCTCTTGGAGGACAGCATGGCCGAGAAGATGCTCGCCAGAGAAATCAAGGAGGGTGATTCTGTCATTGTCGATGTCGACTCTGATGGCAACGTCACCGTCCTCAACGGCACCACGGGCTCATCTCCGGAGCCCATCCCTGTCTAATAACTTTTGCACCTTTTCAACTCTAAATTGTGCTCTTATTTATTTGTAGTTTCAACATAAATGCTTAGACATAGTTTTCATAAGCAAAAGTGCTTAAATCCAAATGAATGAATGAATGAATGAAAAGCCATAGCCATATATTTTTGCTTTGGATTGGACTGGATTGGGCTCGTCCATCTTGCTGTTCAACATTTAACTTCCATATTTTCACTTCAATGGCACTAAATAATTATCTGACGCGAATTATTCGCTTTTTTGTTTTGTTTTGGGCGAATTATAAGGGATTTTCCTAACAATTTCATTTATGTTTTTTATTTCCAAGAAATTCAACACGAAATACTGTTTTGTCTCAGATATATTTTTATTTTTTGAATTTGGAATAACAGTTCTATAAATTCATCTCTCTCTCTCTAGCTCTGCCTTCTTCCCGTACACAAACTGAAAGATGACAATAATTGTCTTCGAGTCCAAGCAAAGATCATGAAGAGAGCTCTATTTCCGAAACCCCTACGATCGCATCTTCAAGGTCGAGAAGTTCTCGTCTCTTTTCGGAGAGAATCGAAAAAATATCTGTTTTTGAGTGCTATTTGAGCGGCAAAGAAGTTCTAGCGATCGAGCGAATGTTATGATGTTTCGCTTGTATTTTAATGCATGCATGTGATCGAGCGAATGTTATGATGTTTTAGATGCATGCAGATCAATGTTTCGTGACAACTTGGTCACAAAAAAATGCTAATGATTAATAATAGAAGTTCTAAAACCAAGAAAAATGATAAGAGTTGACATACTTCATGACGAAAATTTCATAAAATGATGTTTTGGTGACATTGTTGTCACAAAAATTATTGTTCGTGACATGTTCATTACAAATTATGTCAGCATAATATTTTTGATAAATTATATGTTTTGATATCATGTTAATAAGTGTTTGGCTTTGTTTACAGTGTTACACACTTATACGACTGCCGACCTTACTTCAAAGGTTCGTGGAAACACTAACGAAGCCAATGAGTTATATGTTTTCCGACCCACTGGCTCTACCGTGTGGGACTGGCATGGACAACGTCGAGAAATGGATCAAAATTGGGATCTTAAAAACATTTCGAAAGAAGTAAGTATTTTTTTTTTGTATTTCGTCACCAAACAAATTTCTTAATTGTGACTAAAATCTTCTACGTGATCATATAGTTCAGTCGACATAGAAAAGGAAAAAAAATATGAATCCTCCATTTGACTACAATGTGACCGTCATCGAAAAAGACTTCGGTGTTTCTTCGGCGGTTGCACTTGTTGTGTTAGTTGGAGCTGTAGTCTTCATTTTTTTGGGTCGCTTCTTTTTTGTGTAAGGTGGTTGCTGGTAAACAGACTTCCTAACTGTTCTTTTTTTCTTTCCTATTGGAACTAATTGTTCCTGTGATGGTTTCTTGGTGTGTTTTAAACAATTAACGTTGTCATATAAGATTTCCAAGACATAAACAATGTTAAGTTATTGATTATTAACTAAGTTAATTATAGTTGATACCTTAGGAAGCTGTAATTTTTTTGCTACTTTCAATTTTTTTGACAAAACAGGTTGTTCCCGAAAATGTGAAAAACTTTCCATTAGTAAATAAAATATTAAGATTTTACAGAAAATTAAACTCACTCCAACAACTTTTTTCTCTTTAACCAATTCTTGGGCCATTTTTTGTCCTTTCCTAACATGTTTGTACCCGGTCTCCTGTTCATAAAAGTTTACGTGATGATCCATTTGGAACACTTCATTTACCGCAAATAACCAATAATCTTGAAACTGTTGTAATCTTTCCTATAATACCATATACATTTTCATGCATATATTCAAACACTTAAACGCAAACAACAATAAAAATACCTTATTGGAGTCATATTTTTGGTATTATCATCTCCCAATAATGGTGAAATATCTTGTGGCGGGTTATCCATTGGAGACTGTATTGTTTTAGATTCCTTCTGCTTGTTATTCACAGGTCTGTCCTTTGGAATCTTAAATTGTTTCAAAAAAATTCCATAGTTAATAGTATACACATTTACATATTCAATTAACAGTTTCAGATTTTTACCACAGACTTTAAAGGTGGGGAAATGTCTGCGACGGGATGACCCTTATTCTAATCGACATTGGGCTGATCTGTAGTTGTAGTTTCAACAGGCTTGTCCTTTGACATTTTAAACTGTCATCATTAATTTAAGTTGTTAATAATCATATAATTTACAAGATTAAAAACAATAACATTTACCATGGTTGTTAATGTCAATTGTTCTTGGTCAGCTATGCTTATCCCTTTGACTGCTAGGACATACGACTTTACTGCTTCCTGTATAAGGTATTAATTAATGAAAATACATTAATTAATGCATGAACATAATTCTACTTATTGGTTTTAACATTTCAACTTACCTAAATTTTTACCCCTCTCGGTGAAGTTCTAGTCGGTTGCATTTTTTGTTTCCCTTTGTTATTCTTCTTTTGGATTTGTTCCACATTTACTTCAGGTTGTGGAGTCATTTGTTCATTGTATGCATCCTAATCAAATTTGGTATTTTAGTATTTTATCACACTTCATATAACAATCTAATGTACCTTTGATGTTTTATCATCATTTTTGGCCGAATTGGTTTGTCCCTCCTCATCTTGAACACCTTATTTATGTCACTGTACCATTTTAATAGTTATTACACTCTAACAACTAAAATTAATGAAATATTTAATTTGTAAATTACCTCATGCATTTTCTTTCTATCATTTTCAAGGTACACATTGATGATGTCGAGCATTATGTTGCAAAACTCGTTACATTTGTTGACACGTGTTTTAAGAACTTCAATCTCATTGAGTGCTTTGTCTAGTTTCTTCCAGACCGCCTTCATCTCCTCTATTGTCACGTATCCATATGGGCACTCCGAAGAGCTAGCCCTGGTTTTACCGTTTGGTCTTGTTCCAGGCGATGGGATGTCATCAGGGACATGAAAATTGGTTGTCATTATAAGTGGTCCTCCTTTCTCTAGTCCAAGGCAGTTGTTGCAAGGTTGTTGAATCGAATCTACATTTTACAATAAACAATGATTAGAAATTATATGAAACTAATATTTTAGTAAATTATAGTATAATTTACATAACTCTTCATTGTTGAATATCATCTGCACATGCACATCTGTAAATGATTGGTTGAAATGGTAAGCCCACTTTAACATTCTCAGCATTGTATATGTGCTGTTGGATTTAGTATACCCATTTTCCTCGAATGTAGGAATCAGCTCGTAAATCCATGCAACATTTGGGTGCAAGAATCTGTCTACGTTGAAGCCCATCTTATTCCCTGAAATTTTTATTCTTTTGAATGAGTCGCACAACCTCATAAAGCTCTCTTTCCCCCAAGGGTATCCATTGAATACTTCCTCATTGGTGGCCTTTTTCAAAATTTTGTTTGATATGATGTGGTTCCTTTCGCGTGGCAGCACCATTGTGTCTATAATAGTGACATTAATGACTGCTGTTCTTTCCTCGTCTGTCCCGCCAAATTTCCCGTGCAGTAGCCCGAGCAGCTAATTAGCTTTATGGGTTCCTTTCATTTTGAAAAATGTATGTTGTACTGGATTTCCTCTTACAAGGTCTTCATTGATATCAGGTATTTCATCACAATACAAACCTGTAAATCGCAAGTTAATTTAGTGATTTAGTTTTGAAGTTTTACAGTATAGATCAAAACTTTCAAAGAAATTTTTACCTGAAATCAGTTCATATTCAGCGATCGTGAAGCGGTGAATATGATTTCCTCTTTTAAAATGCAATTCATCGGGTTTTCCTAATTCGACTTGGGAGAGTATTAGATGGTGTATCAACCTTTCCGGAAAGACATCGCCCTTTATATATTGGAAATGGAAAAAGGACGATTGTGAGAACAATTTATATTGTTCTTTTGTTTCTAAAGCTTTTAATATATCTTTTAGGCCTCCGGGGTTCGTGTGTATTATAATCCTTTGATCTAGATCTCAATTTTTGGGATCTATAATGTACAAATCAACCAATAAATTTTGCACCATCAATATACAAACAATTAATATTGTAAATTACATTTACATGAACTCGATTTCAAAAAATATTTACCTTCCTCGCCCCTTTCTGTTTTACTACAGACCCGCCTTTGTTTGGTTCTCCATGTTTTCTCTTCTTACTTACTGATTTTTCGAATCCTTTTTTTTCATACTAAAACAATTTAATATCGTGTTAGTGTTCATAATATTTCAAATATGAATAAAAATGTAATTTAATCTTGATTTAAATGAAGAACAAAATGGATTAACCATTTACTCATATACTCTTTACACGTTTAAAAAAAAGATTTACCATGAGTTTGTTTAATGCATTTACCAAACATTACAAAACCCTAAACTTTTATAATCGAGAAGATAAAATACTCGTGGATAATGGTTTATGCAAAAATATTCTAATTTTTTTTTTGTAAATAATCCTTCGAAAACATTGTAAACAACCAATATACTCGATTAACTTTGCATGCATAACAAGACGAAACCAAACGACGGTAAATCAAATGTTGTTTAGCCTTCGAAAATTATTTACATTAACATTTATATTTTGTTTGATAAATTTCGACAATATTTGAAAGAATGAATTTTTGAATAAAGAAAATCTTCAAACCTGTAAATTCTTGAACACTAGTTTGATCTTCGGATTTCTTTCTGCCGGTCTTCAAATTTTGTAAGGATTATTTTTTGAGCTTTTGTGAAGGAGCACACCGATTGTTTATTGAAGTTGGTTTTCAGAGAAACTTTTCGTGTTTCGAGGTTGTATGCATTTAAAATTCTGTCTCCAAATCAAATCTAATTATGACGACGAATATAATGGAAGGTTTATTAGCATTAATTAAGTACTTTTTCTAAATTTCGATTTAATTACTTTTCAATTAATAAATCTGATATATTTAATTTGGTTTTGGACGAAAAAAATATTTCAGCGGGAAATTAATTTGGAGCAAATTTGGTACAAAATTTCGGCTAATTTAAAAAGTAGACATTTACTAAAAGTTTACACATTTTATAGGGCTATTATCTTCTTTAACTCATTTTTTTATGTAAAAATTTTGTGAAAAAATAGGTAAGAAACTCACTCCATCGTGATTAAGTTGTGACATTTTTTTTTGTGTTTCGTGACAATTTCGTCAGAATTGTTTAAATTTCGTAACAACAATTTGTCACGAATCTTCATGATTTCGTGACGAAATTGTCACGAAGTACACAAAATGTTGTCACAACATATTATATATTTTTTTTAAAATTTACTATAACTAGCTTGGTAGGTCTAGTGGATTGCCAATATTTGTGTAATAATAAGTATAAAGCTTAATTAAAAGTTAGTTTTGGGTTCAAAGCGTTATACCAATATTCCATGACTATATCTCTTACAATAATTGTCTATATGTTTCGTACAATCACATACGTGTTAGTGATTATTTTTTTAATCTTTAAATCTAATAAAATGTTAATGAAACTAAATCCTGTGCGAATTGGAGAAAAAAAAATACAATATTCATGACTTAGTCATTAAATATACAAATTTTGTGACAACATTTTGTGTGCTTTGTGTCAACTTTGTCATGCCTGTTATAATTTTGTGACAATAATTTGTCATGAAACTGCATAATGTCGTGACGACGTTGTCATGAAACTACAAAAAAATCTTATGCTGATCATCGGTGCCAAATAAGGATGCTACACTATGCCTTTTTTGTAAGAGATGTCAAAAATAAGAGTCATAGTTGTTGCTTATATGCATTTGATGTAATTAAATCTCAAAAACATTTGCTTGTAACAATTGAACAAATTTATAAAGAGTTGAAACTTTCATTCATTTTATTCTGTTTGTTTAAAAGTTTATGATAATCATTAGTCTTTTGTCCTCAAACAAACCTAAAAACAAATGAGATAATTACATATTTGTATGAACAACTTTTCATGGTTTGATTAATACAATATATTTGCACTTTCAGGATCAAAGCATTATTGATGTCAGGAGAACTTATGGTATCTGATTATGAGACATAGAGAGTTGAGACTCTATAGTTCTTCTTAGGTATCATATAAAAATACTGAATTCACTAGTGCACTTCTAGAGACAGTGGACGAATAAATCATTTAACCTCTTATGTCTATGAGTCACTATGTATGGCATCATGCATACCTCAATCTAAACACAAGAATTATCTCGTTACAAAAATAATTCTCACAAGATCCGAAACCCGAGCACCCAAATGTTTTGAACCAATCATCATCATTCCACTCGGTCTGGTCAAATCCTTCCTCGTTTATCCTTAAACTTCGTTTACATTTTACTAATTTTGAGCGTCGGAGAGGTATACAAAGGACCCCCTCTGCTTTTCCTTCTTAGTTTACGTCTTTTCATCTGTCTAAACTACTAGAAGAAGTTAAAGCGCAAAGGGGGAGACCCCGTTTGCTCTCACTTTCGGCGTCCAAGCAATAGTTCCCATCGAGACAATAGTCCGGAATTTCCAAAAAACAATTCTTTCTCATAATTTAATAAGGCCATGAGCCAAAATGTACTTTTGAACGTAAATCGAATAAAATATTTGCACCTTAAAAGATTTCAGGTTTCTATCTAAACTTAAGAAGCATGTGGTTTAGAATGGACCGATAACAAGACAAAAATCTTGCATTCAGAATAATCAAAATCAATAACAAGAGGAAAATCTCGAATTTGAAAAGGCTAAAAGAAATAAAGAGACAATCATCTAGCATTTGGGAGGGAAAATGCTAATAACAAGACGAAAAGCTTGCACTCGGACAATTTAAAGGTGATAACATGGCGACAACCTTCCATTCATTATAATTGAAGGCAAAGAACGCAAACAGAGCATAGGTTGCCAAATGCGACCAACCGGACGGATTGTAAACTGAAAGGTCATCGATCACGTCAGTTATGATATAAGATTCTCGTAGCCCAAATAAAAGACGGGCCAAAAGGCAGTCAATTCGAATGAGGCAAGAAGCAATCCACCTATGTCAACATATTGTATCGAGAGGTTACTGGCAGATTAGGGTCAATGTTGGCAAGATTGTCTCTTGGAAACTAACTAAAAAGGTTCCATTGAATGCTGTGTTGGCAGAGACGCCCACAAGAAGATTGCTTATTTACATATTGATGTAATATAAAAATCTTTATAAAGTCCTTATTGTAATTTGCTGATTAAATCAATAAAAGTTGAAACGTTTATTAATTCCTTTTTAGTTTGATTGAAGATTTATGATATTCAATAGTATTATAGTCTTTAATCAAACCTAACAATGCATGAAGAGACAAATGTAGATTTGCGTGAACAAACTCTTCATGGTTTGACTAAAACGATATATTCGCAATCTAAAGATCAACGGAGTATTGATCCCAGTATGATTGTTGGAAGAATCTATGATGTCTGGTTACGAGGAATAGAGAGTAAGGAACTCTATAGTTCTTCCAGTGTATCTTTCGAAGATACTGAATTGACAGACCTTTAGAGACTATGTAAGAACAAACCATTTAACTTCTTCTGTCTCAAGGTCACTATGTATGAATTGCACCATGCTTACCTGAATCCTGAAATGAGACATATCATTTCATAGCTTCAATATTCTCATTTGAGAATGTCAAATTCTAGGTCCATCGAGTGATCTAGACTAGACAAATTTGTGAGATATTAAGTTATAAAGATGTCATGAAACCAGCTTTGTGAAGTTCTCATAGATAAGGAATTCATGTACAAGATTCCTGAAATGCAGTGCATATCACCTCATGCTTTATTATTTGGATTTTGAATAAATGACAGGCGCGATATCCAAAATTAATTAGCAACTTTATTTGGATGAAACAATGTGACTTGTTAGATCTTCGTCAATACATTGTGTCTAACTTATTCACAAGTACTAAAGGAGTTGAGGAAATAACAATTAGAAGGGTAAAATGGTAATTTTATAAATCCCAACTAGTTGATGATATTCATGAAGGGTAAACATAGATAACATTCAATGGATCCGCTCAATATAATTAAGTTGAATTTGAGTAGAAAATAAATTCATTTGAACCGAGAGATTCTCAGTCTCAACTCTTTAGTGGAGTCAGTTGACATTAAGCTAATACTCGGAAAAGGTTTGCGAACTTTTGAGTCCGAGTATAGAAGCTCAAACTTTGTTCATTTGGATCCATAAGGTCAGTATTACAGGTCATTAGAGTAGGATTGTTAAACAAGAAGCTAAGTCAAAATAAGTTTAAGTGTTGAACTAGACTTTTTCTCGGAAAATGTCTAAAGGGTATTTTTGTCCACATGGACATAAAATGATGTTAATGTGAAAATAAGATTTTGAATATTTTCATATGTTGAAAATATAAATTATTTCCTAATGCCGAAAAGTCGTTTAAGGCATTATGAAATTAATTTCGTTATTTATGCAATTATAATTCTACAATGGGTATTTTAAGAATTGTCTTAAAAGAAATAAGGAAGCATCTAGATACCCCTTCCCTAACTAGAATTCGGTCAACATGCATAAAAGAGGAGAGTTTTATTTCCCTTTAAGTATAAGGATAATTACCCAAAACGAAAAGGGAAATGAATTTCCTTGAGAAGGAAATAAATAAGCTAAGTGAGGAAACAAAGTTTCCTCCTTGCTTGAGGTGTATGGCCGGCCATCCTAAGAGAGAAATGGGAAGGGAAAATAAAATATTGTGTCATGAATACATTATTCTTTCATGAATGAATAATTGACCTTTATAGATTTTTTCTTCTCCTAAAATTAGAGCCTCACATAGAGATTTAAAGTTTGAAGCTTTTGCCTTATTCTCTCTTGCTCTTGGCCGACCTTTCTCCCTCTCCCTCTCTAGAAAATACTTATTTTATTTTGGCACCTAAGTCCTCATTACACTTAGGCTTAATTAGCTTTCTAGCTCATAGACTTGTTCTTGAGCTATTGTGTTTAATTGTGGTCACACAGAAATCCTTCTAAACCTCTATAGACTCTTGTAATAGAAATCTTAGGTTTCTCAAGTTCAAGACTAGAAGTGAAGGAATCGAGCTAGAAGAGATGATCCACCTTTATCAAGACGCTTCAAGTTTGAAGACACAAGAAATGTTAGTATTCAAGTAGATCAAATAATGTTTTTAATTTAAAACATGTATATGCACTTTATCTAGGTTAGTAAATATTGTTTTACAAGTAAAATAAATTTTTATATACCGCCATTAATATGATTAATGATAAATTTTTCTTAGCCCTAGACCTATTCCAACATGTCGATTGAACGGGCACAATCCCTTCGAGAAATCTTGGGACCCACAGGTCTCCAATGGTACTGACAGTCGAGGTACAAAAGTTAGCTATCCAATGCAATTGGTCAGCTCAATCGGATACCGGATGTGTCATTTATGACCTTTTAAGTCCGAGGTGTACGGCAATCCGCGAGTCTATATTTTTTAATTCGGATTTTGTGACTGCAAGCTTTCTCCCCTCTTCTCAATGCTATCGTGGTTTTCCGACGTTCTCGCGCTCAACAACCATGAAGACGCCTTGAAGGGAGATGTCATAAAGATGAAGATATTAGTTTTAGGAGATTTTTAATCTAAAAAACTTTCAAGTGCAAAAGTGATGATTTATTAATCTCACACACTTTCCTTAGGAAAAATAAATTAATAGACAAAAAGATCCGAATATGTTCCTTGTGCCTTAGTGCATTAACACTGCTCTCCTCTCACAAATATCGATTTTAGGGTTCTTTCTTTCTAGTGATCCACTCTATCTCTCTTTACTAATGGAAACAAGTTTCCTATACGTACAAGAGTAGACGTGCCTTTTTCCAAAATTTAAGTGGGAGGGTTGCACTTATTGATGCAACCCAAGATCCCCTTATTTTCGAAAAACTAAGTGGGAGGGTTGTACTTATTGGTTGCAACCCGCGATCCCCAACACTAATGTGAAGTGCATATGTCGCCGGACTAAGAGTCACCCTCGTGACCCTCTCTTAAATGAGAGTACTCATAGACGTATTGCTCCTTACATTGCTTTTATAGCTACGTTCAAAAGTGAAACGATGAGACAAGGTCTCCCATCGGCGGATTGTTTTCAAAGTAGATCTTGTTGAACTAAGTTGTTGGTTACACACTTAGACTCAAACTTTAGTAATCCTCTCTCGAGACCCTGCGAAAAGTTTTGAGTGATCAAACTTTTTTATAAGGTGGCTAGTCAAACCTTGATGTATTGACATTATGACTAAGCATTAATGATGTGTCATTTACTTATGAAAGACGACTCTTTGCGGCCTTCCCTCGAAGGAGTAAAGTGTCATTTTGTTCATAACACCTTTGGATTTATTCTTGTCTAAATAAAATTAAACTTAAAATCCTAAACAAAAGACTAATTGTAAATTGTTTCAACTTTCAGCAACATGTCTCTAAACCCCCTCTCTACTATCATTTCCTCAAACAAACTGGAAGGTGATAACTATGTAGATTGGAAACGTAACCTAGACATCGTCCTTACCGTGGACAAGCACAAGTGGGTACTCACCACCCCATGTCCTCCTGAAATGAATGATGATTCGACTCAAGAGGACAAAGACTCCCTTGCGGCCTGGCTCAGATCCGATGAGATTGCGAGATTCTATATTTTAGCATTGATGAACAATGTGTTGCAACAACAACATCGTGATATTGGGTCAGCCTATGAAATTATCTACAATCTCCATGAGATGTTTGGAGGGCAAGAGCGTCAGGCTAGGCAACCAGCGGTACGACAGTTTATGAACTATCGTATGAAAGCAGGGACTCCCGTTAGAGAACATATGATGCTGATCATAAGTTATATTAATGAGATGGAAATCCTTGGATCTGAGATTGATGGAGAAACCAAGATAGATATGATCTTGGAAACTCTCCCTGAATCTTTTGATACTTTCAAGCTGAACTACTCCATGAATAAGCTAGGGTACATTGTTACCGAGCTAATGAAGGAGCTTCACACTGCTGAGGGACTCCTAAAGAAAAAGAGGACTACTGGAGAAGCTCATGCTACTGAGCACAGAGTCTCCACCTCTGGATCTAAGAAGAGATCTCATAGAGCCGACAAGAAGAACCCTAGCAAGGTTCAGAAGAAGAAGATGCCCCGGACTGCCAAGGTGGACAAGTCTAAGGACAATTGTCACCATTGCAATGAGCCCGGACACTAGCGTAGGAACTGTCCTACCTACCTCAAGGCTAAAGGGAAATGTATTTTAATTCTTACCGAAGCTTGTTTAGTATCTAATAAAGTATCATCATGGATTATTGACTCCGCTGCTACTAACCATATTTGTTGTTCCTTGAACGGATTCAGGAAAAGCAAAAGCTTAGAGGATGACGATTTCTACTTCAAGTGGGGTGATGGGAGCTTGGTGTCTGCTAAGGCTGTGGGATCCGTGACACTGTCTTTCGAATATAGAACTTTAAATTTGAATAATGTGTATTATGTTCCTTCCTTTGGGAAAAACTTAATATCTGTAGCTCAAATTGTTGAGCAGAATTATTATTTAAAGTTGATTGATAATGGAATTTGTACTACTTCTTCCAATTCATTTTTCAATGATGCATGTTTAAAGAATGGTTTATACTATCTTTATCCTACAAAACTTTTGCTATTAGACACTGAAATAGAAAATGATCTAATTAGGGAACCCAAGAGGATCAAACTTAATGACTCCTCAGATCTAATAAAATTAACACATCTCTGGCACTTAAAACTTGGTCATATTAGTCTAGATAGGATTAAGATACTTGTGAGGGATGGTCCACTCAAAACCTCTGCAATAGGCTCACTGCCGACTTGTGAATCATGTATAGAAGGAAAAATGACCAAACGACCTTTCTCTTATAAAGGTCGAAGAGCCACTGAGCTGCTAGAACTAACACATTCTGATGTATGTGGTTCGCTCAGAATTCAGGCACGGGGAGGATACGAATACTTTGTTACCTTTACCGATGATTACTCAATATATGGATTTGTCTATTTTCTCAAACACAAATCTGAAACCTTTAACGTATTTAAGGTTTTTCGGGCTTTAGTTGAAAAGCAAACTGGCAAACAGATCAAAACCCTTCGATCTGATCGAGGTGGTGAGTACTTGTCTGAAGAGTTCGATGACTTTCTTAAAGAAGAAAGTATCGCTTCTCAGCTTACAGCACATGGTTAAATCAATGATGAGTTACTCATCACTCCCTAATTACTTTTGGGGATATGCCCTCGAAACTGTCGCATATATTCTGAACCAAGTTCCGTCTGAGACGGTCCCTGGTACTCCTTATGAACGATGGACTGGGTGTAAAGCTAGTTTAAGCCACATCAGAATTTGGGGTTGCCCTGCACATGTGCTAAGGCAAAATACTAGCAAGTTGGCTAGTAGGTCAGAATTATGCGTGTTTGTTGGATATCCAAAGGAAACCAAAGGTTTCAGATTCTATAGTCCCGAGGACGACAAAACTTTTGTCAGCACTAATGCTCGTTTCCTTGAGGAGGACTATATGAAGAATATGAAACCTAGAAGCAAAATTGTGCTTAAGGAAAAGTTGGGTGAGGATGCTTCTACCTCATCTGTAAGAACTGTTCTTATCCCAACTAAAACGCAACCTAACAATTCAGAACCTCGTCAAGTAGTACTTCGACGTAGTGGGAGGGTTTTTGAAAAACCTGACAGGTACATATCTTATGGCGATACTCTCGTAGCCGTCGCTGACATGGATGACCCTGTTTCCTACAGCCAAGCAATGGCTGGTTCTAAATCAAACCTTTGGCTTGATGCCATGAAAGTTGAGATGCATTCGATGTATGTCAACAAAGTCTGGAATCTTGTAGACCTACCTGAAGGGGTTAAACATGTAGGGTGTAAGTGGATCTATAAGAAGAAAAAGGGTCCGGATGGGAACATTGAGACGTTCAAAGCGCGACTAGTGGCTAAGAATTATACCCAAAAGGAAGGTATCGATTATGAAAAAACCTTCTCGGCAGTCGCAATGCTTAAATCCATCCGTATACTTCTGCCCATAATGCCGCTCTCGATTATGAGATCTGGCAGATGGATGTCAAAATTGCCTTTCTGAATGGCAATCTTGACGAGCGCATTTTCATGGCTCAACCAGACGGTTTCGTGGAAAGTGATCAAGAGAACAAGGTTTGTGAATTGCTTAAATCCATTTATGGATTAAAGCAAGCATCTAGATCATGGAATATTAGATTAGATGAAACTGTAAAAGGCTTCGGTTTTTTTAACAGTCAATAGATGAACCTTGTGTCTATAAATTGATACACGAGGGCAAGGTTGTGTTTTTGGTATTGTATGCCGATGATATACTACTCATTGGTAATGATGTAGGCAAATTATGCGAGGTTAAAATCTGGTTGGCGAAGCAGTTTGATATGAAGGATCTAGGGGAAGCTGCGTATATTCTGGGGATTAAGATCTTTCGAGATCGAAAGAACCGGATCCTGTCGCTCTCCCAAGCATCTTATATAGATACGGTGTTGGATCGCTTCGCTATGCAAAACTCCAAGAAGGGCCTAAACCCCTTTAGACATGGAGTCTCACTCTCTAAGGACCAGTCTCCCAAGACTGCACAAGAGATTGAGGACATGAGAAAGATTCCCTATGCTTCTGTCGTAGGAAGTCTCATGTATGCTATGTTGTGCACTAGACCAGATATATGTTTCGTCGTTGGCGTAGTTAGCCGTTTCCAATCAAATCCTGGAACCGAGCACTGGGTTGCTGTTAAGCATGTTCTTAAGTATCTTCGGAGAACTAGGAACTTGATGCTTACATATTCAGGTACTGACTTGACTATGACGGGGTATACCGATTCTGACTTTCAGGCGGATAAGGATTCCAGGAAATCCACTTCAGGATCTGTGTTCATCCTGCATGGTGGATCTGTAGTTTGGAGGAGTATCAAAAAATATTGCATTGTTGACTCCACCATGGAAGCAGAATATGTGGTGGCTGCTTGTGAAGCATCCAAAGAGGCTGTATGGCTTAGAAAATTCCTTAAGTATTTGGAAGTTGTTCTAAATGTCAAAGAGCCCATAACACTTTATTGTGATAATAGTGGGGCTATTGCTAACTCAAAGGAACCTAGAAGCCATAAGCGCTCTAAGGATATTGAGAGGAGATACCATTTGATTAGAGAGATCGTGCAGCGCGGAGACGTGGAGGTGAAGAAAATCTCAATGGTTGAGAACCTGGCAGATCCTTTCACCAAGGCCCTATCCAACAAGGTCTTCGACCAACATCGAGACAGATTAGGCATGAAGGACTACTCTCATCTTCTTTGAGTCAAGTGGGAGTTTGTTGGCGGAGATGCCCACAAGAAGATTGTTTATTTACATATTGATGTGATATAAAAATCTTTATAAAGTCCTTATTGTAATTTGATGATTTAATTAATAAAATTTGAAACGTTCATTCATTCCTTTTTAGTTTGATTGAAGATTTATGATATTCAATAGTCTTATAGTCCTTAATGAAACCTAATGTGTGAAGAGACAAATGTAGATTTGCGTGAACAAACTCTTCATGGTTTGGTTAAAACGATATATTCACAATCTAAAGATCAACGGACTATTGATCCCAGTATGATTCTCGGAAGAATCTATGATGTCTGGTTACTAGGCATAGAGAGTTAGGAACTCTATAGTTTTTCCAGTGTATCTTTCGAAGATACTGAATTGACAGTGCATCTTTAGAGACTAGGTAAGAACAAACCATTTAACCTCTTCTGTCTCAAGGTCACTATGTATGAATTGCATCGTGCTTACCTAAATCCTGAAATGAGACATATCATTTCATAGCTTCAACATTCTCATTTGAGAAAGTCAAATTCTAGGTCCACCGAGTGATCTAGACTAGACCAATTTGTGAGATATTAAGTTATAAAGATGTCATGAAACCAGCTTTGTGAAGTTCTCATAGATAAGGAATTCATGTACAAGATTCCTGAAATGCAGTGCATATCACCTCATGCTTTATTATTTGGATTGTGAATAAATGACAGGCGCGGTATCCAAAATTAATTAGCGACTTTATTTGGATGAAACAATGTGACTTGAACGGGCACAATCCCTTGAACGGGCACAATCCCTTCGAGAAATCTTGGGACCCACAGGTCTCCAATGGTGCTGACTGTCGAGACAAACTAATGCGGACCAAGTCAAAAGTCGGACCTAGGCCTAACAAAATTGAAGTCGTGAGTTGATAAACCATGAGTCGCCCTAGAGACAAAACACGCGCGATGCCTCATAAGGCAAATCGTAAACCGATAGATCATCAATCAAGCCGGTCTTGGGATCTTTTCGTCCGTAGAGAAAGCTATAAGCCAACATGCTATTAGCAAAGAACTCACAGACAGACACACAATCACCTAAAACCTGGCTAATATATTAAAGAAGCGTATCATAAGCCGATGTCCATTGACTGCGCGGAGCCCGAAAAACAGACATTGACCTTCGTCACACGGCTGAAATGTTCGTAAGCTGAACGGCTATCGACTTCTTCGGGTTCAAGGCCTCATTCACACTTTGTCGCCCAATACAAACAAGTCATAAGCCGAACGGTCATTGATCGTGTCGGGTTCAAGGCGTGTGTCCGTAAGGAGAATCATAAGTTTGGCCAGCCCTTGTGGGAAAAGAAATTTAGGGACTCACAAGTCTTAGCCTAGCGGAGACTCATGCTAATGAGTATGGCGTCGACCTCAAATTGGAAAAGAATAACACGTTTTTTAGTGGAAACCAAGGGTGCATTAATCAAACAAGTGTGCAAATCGACGATATTTTGAAAAATAAAACAAAGAAAAGTATGCAAAAAGTAAATAAAGCTAATAAGGAAAGAAGGCGCTAAAAAAAGGCGCATAAGATGTGTCACCTTTAGTCAAAATAAACAAGCTCCTCATCCGCGACAAATAGAGGCGTAGACTGTGTAGAGGAGATCCTGATAGAAGAATGGGTGATCTCCACAGGCAGGCGGCCTAAAGTGTCCACATAGGCCTACTCATCCTCAAGAGGTAGAAACACTGCATTGAATAACGCAAAGGTAACTTCATGCAACTTGTTCTCCTCTACCGTCGAGTCTAAAACACGAATGTCAACAACATAGCGTGCCTCGTACAAGGCCTCTTCCTAGTTCTTTTCGATCCTTTTCTTGGTCTGAACGACCTTGTTACGGTCGTCGATGACGACTTGCATCTCCTTGAACATGATTTGTTCTCTCGTCGCCTTATCACATACGACCTCGACATCGCTAAGGCGGATCATGGTAGTCGATAACTCGGCTTCCCAGACAGCAAGGCACCCCTTCAGTTCCTTTATTTTAGCCAAGAATAGCTCGACATAATGCTCCACTTACCCCCGCTCAAGACACTCTAGCTCAAGTCGGGACTCCACGCGCTCTTGACGCGACTGCGCCGCCACCAAAGCTTCAGTATGCTCCCCTGCCTTACGATCGCATTCCTCCTTCATGGCGGTCATCCGATGCGTCATGTCGCCTATGATAAGCTCTCCATGTACATGGCGCACGAGTGCCTAAAATAAAAGAACACCTGAGAAATCCATGTAGCCGACAATGACAATTTCCTCAAAGTACTTCAAGGAAAACTCAAAGACACCCTAAGAGCTCTGCTCCTTCATGTCGGCAGCCTCGTCAAGAAACATAGAGCCCAAATTATCGTTCGGCGTTGTCTTGGATATCCGCTTAGAGTTCAAGAGACCATTGCACACCAAAGATGACGCAAGACGCTTCCTCGATGGATGCTCATCGCTCTCTGGTTAGGGGGGCAACCTTTTGTGGCTCTTCACACACTGTTCAACGACCCATGTGCGCGCCGCTAACCTCGAGTCCAAGAAAATGGAAGATCTTGACCGCACCATGGTACCTGTGAAAAAACAACAGATCGAGTAAAAAATGAACAAGCATAAGCAAAAGGCGAGGGAGAAACATTCTATACCACTGGTGGGCCCGATTTGGCTGCGAGAGTCACCTTTCTCATCTTCCAAAACTAACTTTGTTGTACTAATGATGCAAAATCGAGATGGAGGAGGAACATCAGTGACAAACCACCCTCTAGCAGCCATCAAATAAAGAAAGTAAAGAGTAGAGGTCCGATGACAAGCTGGAAACCCCCATAACACCTTCCCAAGCTTTCTCTTGTAAGGGTCGCCGTCGCCTATGAAGTCCTTGGAAGGCCCAAAAGTGAGAATGGTATCGCGAAATTCCGCAATGGATACCCAAATCCACTAGTTTCTCATATCCAGCGACAAGTTCTTAACAATAGGGAACTGCTTCTCAGATATCTCGACAAGTTCTCATATGCAAATTCCGCAATGGATACCCAAATCAACTAGTTTTTCCAGATATCTCGATAACCATAATCAACTGACAGAAATCGTCAACAATAATCTCGCATTTTTTCTCTTGAAAAAGTATCATTTGGCAAGCTGCCACGTATTTATAAAAGGCAATGAACATGAAAAAGAGGGATGAGAGCTTGAATTACCCGCTAGAAGGATAGAGGCAAACAATACAGCGACTCGCCACGTGAACAACCACAAAATCGTCGTGTGGACGCGATGGATGATCCTCCACTAGTGGAAGTAGAATCTTGAGAGTGAGAGGAATTCCATAGATGTCTCGTAGGGTCCGAAAAGACGCAAGAGAAATATTGATTGGTGCATCGATGCCTTGGCAATTCCATAGACCCGTCGTGAAAGAGCACGTTCTCCTTTCTTCCGTTGCATGGAGGCAGCGAGAACGGGTCATAAAGGAGACAACATGCCCTTGCAAATGATCGTGTGTCAATGACATCACTCGCCACATCATCAAACTCCACCGCGTAAAGCACGAAATCTGCTCCCCCGATAGGTTTGGGCCAGCTAGGTCCCACCGTTGTGGCACTCCTTGGCCGGTCGGCCCTACTTGACTTGGCCTCCACAGGCCGGTCGGCGCCCAAGGTCTTGGGAGGCACAATCCAGCTGGAACTATTTGCTTGGGAAAACCATTGCCAGCCGGCCTTAAATGCTTTGCCAAGCCTAGGTCCATCGGCATGGGCTGACTCACCAGGCCATCCACTCTCTATCCTACTAGGCTTGGGCCATCGGCTAGGGCTGGCGCCACATCACCGCTAGCTTCTTCTTCTTCGCATGAGGAACTGCAAATGTTAGCCGGCAGAGAACCACGTCTGACCACCCCAGAAAACACATTCGCCGAAGAGGAATGCAACCCCGCCGCCGCTCTGACGCCATTCGCACGTCTCTGCCGCCGTCAGAGCTCTCCAACGATGCCATCCCCTCACCTGGGAAACTATTGCAGATAGCCATCACTGATCCTCCGATCGTTTCACCCTTGTCGGCATCCATCCATTCAAACAAATCATTAAAATCGGCGCAAAATAAAGATAATGGCAAAGGAACGTTCTCGAGATAGATTTGGTGCATAAGAGATGGGAAAAAAAAGAGATTTGTCAATATCTCTTAGGCACTTGTTGGATCCAACAAAGAAATAATAAAGTTTGATTAATTAAATACCTTCGCGACACGGAGGCCTCGAGAGCGCTTCAAGTCGTCACCCATGTGGCCAATGACGGCGGGAGCCTTGCCACAATTGGCATATGCCTTTCGGAGAGTCGTTTTGAGTTCGGATTTAAGCAATCGTTCAACAACAAACTCAGGGAGCTTATGTTACCGCATCAATTCTCAGTGATCAATAAAAGACTCGTCGAAATATTACGAAGACCTGCCGGAGCAGATGCACTCGAGACACACAACATTTACGGGCCGACCAACCCATATGGCACCTGCAAGGCTCAGGCCTCCTGCTTGCCCTAGCAAGGCCTAGGTCAGCCAGTTTCCAAGGCATGCCTAAGCTGGCCAGTCTCCTACCTGGCCACACTTAGATGCCTTCTTTGCCCCTACAAGGTAAGGATCGGCCGACCTCTTGCCTCAGCAAGGCCTATGCCGGCTGGCCCTCTCTCTGGCCACACCTAAGCCGACCACCCTTGTTCTTGCGAAGCCATGGCCACCCGGCTGGCATCTGTCATATGGTCGACCAAGATCTCCCAAGGCTTTATAAAAAGCAAACCTTGGTTCTCAAGGTTTAGTGAGTTTCCTCTAATTTTAAAACTCTCTCTACTCTCTCCAAACTCTCTAAATACGAGAATTATCTTTCAACAAAAATAATTCTCTCAAAATCCGAAACTTGAGCACCCGGACTGCTTCGATGGAGTCATTTGTTTCTACAATAATGCACAAATGAGTAAATTTCTATTAATTTTAATTTACTTTTTATTCACTTTTTTCGTTTTATTTATTTCGGTTTGTAAATTTATTGTTTATTTCAGTATGTTATCTTTGTTGTTATTTGTCAAAGAAGAGAATGAATTTTCTTTTTCTGCAAGCGTTTCTTTAAATGTGCATGTGAAATTAATGCGTGAGTAAATCCGTTAGTTTTTCGAATCCATAATCTCCCAACTGGAAGTCACGTGATATCATCACTAGACTATCCTAACTACCAAAGTTTTTCCGCCTGTATTGAAATATGATTATTTTTATTAAAAAACGAAACAAAATAGATATCATTCAGTAACTGGTTACTGTTTTTTAATTAATGAGGGTATTCAGACTTTTTGCTCTTCGTTTAGTTAGATTAAGGATTATTAACAAAAAAATTACCTAACATCGGTTAAAATGTAATTTTAATATTTTAAATGACTAAACTGGTTCAGTTGCCCTCCCAAGAATTTAGGGTGATAAAGTCATAATTAAATGGAGGAAAGAAAGCTTAAAAGACAAGAACGGGGAGAGGACCGATAGTCGGATCGTCAATAATGCCTTCGTTCTTTTCCTTCATTTCACGTAAATGGCAATATTACCCCCTCCGGTTTCATAGGCAAAGCACTATTCTGGGCATGGAGTCGCTCTTATACTTTATCGTCATCACTCTCTTCGTCTCGATTTCATCGGAAGCCAGTTTGTACAAACACAAGTACAATGCCATCTTCAACTTCGGCGACTCAATTAGCGACACTGGAAACTCGTTCATCGCCGCCGACTCCCCCGATCTATCCTATTTAAGGAAGCTCCCCTACGGCCAGACCTTCTTCGGACGCCCCACCGGACGATGCTCTGACGGACGCCTCGTCGTTGACTTTCTTAGTACCTTTTCTCTACGCTGTTTGTGATGATTGTATACAAAGAGAGAGAGAGAGAGAGAATGTAATTCTATATGTTTTATAGCGGAAGCGTTTGGACTGCCATACCTCCCGCCTTATTTGGCACACACTCACCCCGGCGCCGGAGTCAACTTCGCCGTCGCTGGAGCCACCGCGCTTGACTCCGACGTATTTCGCCGCCGGAGAGTTTGGACAAACGATTCCTTGACAGTTCAGCTGGGGTGGTTCAAGGAGGTCAAAAAGTCTCTCTGCCACACTGAACAGGGTTAGTTTTAGCGTGTGAAGTGAATCGAGTACTATAAGGTTCTTTTTACGATCATTGATCGGTATTGATCAGATTGTGGTTCCTACATCAAAAAATCATTGTTTCTGGTGGGAGAGATCGGATGGAATGACTATAACTTGGGGTTCTTCTCCGGCGAAACCATCCAAAAAGTCGAAGCTCTGGTCCCACCGGTGGTTGAGGCAATTATTGAAGCAACAACAGTACGTCAGTGCAATTGTTTGACTAAACACTCTGGTTTGGGTTTCTTAATTTATTAAGGGTTTTTAGGTTTATACTCATCTTTATGTTTACTAATTTCATACCAACGTTACGTTAATTTTTTGTAAATAGTCATCGTAACTTATTTACGAAAAATTTTGGACTATTTTAGCCCTTCTATTTGAATAAATTAAATAAATTATTTACACAAAATAATTATAATATTTTCGTAAACAACTTACAATGAGTATTTACACAAAATTAACGTAACGTTAAGTATATTAAAATTGGTAAACATAAACATGGATATAGTACTTATTTTTGTTTTATTTATTAATCTTAATTTCGTTTTTGTCGTTTTGTGTTTTGAGAGGCATTGATAAAAGAAGGGGCAGCGGAAGTGGTGGTGGGGGGTTTGCTCCCCTTGGGCTGCTCTACCGTGTTCCTCACTCTGTTTCAAAGTGCGAAGGAATCAGATTACGACTTATTGGGCTGTTTGACGGCTTTTAATGCCTTTTCCGAGCTACACAACTCACGGCTTAAGGCTTCGTTAGAGGTTCCCCAGAAGGAATACCCGCACGTCAAGATCGTTTACATGGATTATTTCAGCGCCACCATGCATTTCATTCGAGACCCACAATGCTACGGTGAGTTTCGTTGATTGAGTATAACTACTAAGTGATTACATTATTACAAGGCTCAATTTGGAACCAGAAAAGTAAAGAGGGAAGTAAAATGTAATCTCTCATGTTCTTCTCAAGTTGTTTGGACAGGAAAAAAATAAATATTAGAAAAAATGGTAATGTATGTATTCCATTTGTCATGGAAATGGAATCCATCCAAATTCCATATTTATGTCTAGTTTAATTATTTTTCCATGACTTCCAAATAAAGTGCAAAATTATGATTTTCCTCTTATTTTTTTATATCAATAAATTTTATTTTTGAGAAACAGGGTTAAACAAGGAGACAATATTGATGACTTGTTGTGGAGGGGGAGGCCCAAACAACTTCAATCCGGCGGCGTGGTGCGGTACCAACGGTTCCACAACTTGTCAAGATCCGTCTTTGTATGCAAATTGGGATGGCCTTCATTTGACCGAGGCTGCTTATCGCATCATCGCAGGAGCACTCCTCAATGCCTCTTTCACCCATCCACCTGCCGAGCTTCTCTAATCATATTAATAGATGGAGCTATTATTGAATCGTTTAAATGAATTGGGTGCCTTTCTACTACTATTATTTAATATATTAACTTTTTGCTACGAGAATTATGTAGTGATACGCTGTTCCCGAAGTATAAATGAAATCGGAGGTAATTGTTGCCGTTTAATTTGTTTTATTTGTTTATTTAGGTTTACACATGACTACTAGCATCTAGACCATTATAGCTACGTCTTAAACTCTAAAAGATAAACATTGATTCTCGCATCTAATGGTGCATATTGTTGTACTTAGTTCTTGTTGAACTGGTTTACATCCTCAACAAGCTTAATGAATCACATGTTTGGGATCTTCACTTTAATTGTTGGGGCCGAGAGAGAGGACTTTGACTATGAATGTGAAGCAATATAAACTTCACCAGCTTAGTTACGTTCCTAGTGGTTCACATCTAATCTCAATTGCTTAACCCTTCCAGAGATTAGGACATCGTGGTTCTTAACGGCATTCTTGTAGAAGAGGGGCTGTTATGCAAACTCTTATGTCCACATGGTGATCATATTTTAATTGTTAACAGTTCTCAGTGGAACAAAGCCTTGAGATGGTCATAAACCGTTGCTTAGTGAAGGCCCTTGGCACTTGCTAATCTCTGTCATAAGGTCCTCAAACATCACCCCTCAATGTGCCCAGTCCTCATCAGCATGTGGATTTTTATCTTTGAAGATTTATTTTTTTGCTAGCCCATAAAGTGCTCAAAAGAGGAGCGTTCAATAGTCGGATCTCCTAATCGGACATGCGCAAAGAGAATAACTAAGACTAGAGAGACGAGATTAATTTTATGTTTGTTTTTAACAAATCTAGATTCAGCATAATGATTATCGTCCCTAACGTTTAGCTTATATTATAAGCTTTTTAACTAAAAGTTAGTTATAAGAGCATGACATGTGTCTAAGCTCTATAGGAGCCTATCTGACTAACATTGAGTTGTGTTGTCGATAAATTTTGACTAATGTTATGAGACCTAAGCAGTTAGATCGCCGCTCAAGGCGAGTGACCTTAGGTTCGGCATGAGAGTGTTGAGTTTGGTGTCCATAATCGTTTTTAGTGGTGGTGTGTTTTCAAGTTTCTTTTAATACCTGAAAAAGATGGGAATAAGTGAACTAAGAACGAAAAACAGAGGGAGGTCCTCTCTTTATCTCTCTGATTGTCAACACTAATAGAATATGGGTGTGGTTTAGGGTAAATGAGGAAGATTGACGAGATCAAGTGAAGCGATGATTCTCGAGTCTAGCGAAATCTTGGTGTCACATCTTGGTTTAGAGAGTTTTTGTAGAGGGAAAAGTGTGCGTCAAACCCTTATAATAAAGTTGTATTTATAGATTTTGGAGGAGCCTAGAGGTGGCTGTCAACCTCTCCTATGCGTCATGGCCCAAGTGGACGTTCGGTATTAGTGGACTTCTTGGAAAACGAGTAGACCTTTGGGACGTTAAGTTGACGTCCGAGAGATCGAGTGGACGTCCGAGATTCTTGTGGGGCCCAAGTGGACATCGGGGAGGCGCGAGTGGATGTTTGAGAGGTTGTGTTTGGACATCGAGGAGGTCGAGTGGACATTCGGGAGGCGTGTGGGGCACACATGGATGTCTTGGAGGCTCACGGGGCTGAGTGGACGCCCGGAAGGCTTGTTGAGGCACAATTGGACATCTAGGAGGCTCGCGGGGCTGAGTGGATGTTCGGGAAGCTTGTGGAGGAACAAGTTGACGTGCGAAAGGTCCCTTCATAACCAAAACAACGACGTATTGGTAAGTGAGGACATTAAAAACGACTAATCGCTTCTAATATCGCTTCTAATGTCGCATCTGATAATACAAAAAATTAAATGAAAATTTAAAAGTTATCGATTAAATTAAAAATAGAGATTTTGACCAACTCAACTTTTGAGACATTTAGATGCAACATGTCGCATTTGAAAGTCTCAACAAGCTGAATTTTCTTTGCCTCGAGTTTCAAAATAAGATGCGACGTGTCGCATTTGATAATGTATATAAATATAACTATTATATGTGAAATTCATTTGTACCAGAAAAAGAATATTGTAGTCGTGATAAAAAAGAGATATTCGGACACATTCTCAAACCGTTTAAATGCTTCGAGTTAGACTAAATACACATAAAAAATGAAGCATTATATATAATATTCAAAACGTGTATTTATCAATAAATAAACGAAAATGAATTAAAATTACTAAGAGTGCGACTTGAAAACTTTATGTTCTAAGAATAATTGAAGATTTTGTTCTCTAGAAATCTATAGACTGTTGAGGAACGATAGAGTTGTCAGTTCAAATTTTATATAACGAAGAAAACTAGACATAAGATGCGACGTGTCACATTTGATAATGTATATAAATATAACTATTATATGTGAAATTCATTCGTACCAGAAAAAGAATATTGTAGTAGTGATAAAAAAGAGATATTCGGACACATTCTCAAACCGTTTAAATGCTTCGAGTTAGACTAAATACACATAAAAAATTAAGCATTATATATAATATTCAAAACGTGTATTTATCAATAAATAAACAAAAATGATTATAATTACTAAGAGTGCGACTTGAAAACTTTATGTTCTAAGAATAATTGAAGATTTTGTTCTCTAGAAACCTATAGACTGTTGAGGAACGATAGAGTTGTTAGTTCAAATTTTATATAACGAAGAAAACTAGACATAAGATGCGACGTGTCGCATTTGATAATGTATATAAATATAACTATTATATGTGAAATTCATTTGTACCAGAAAAAGAATATTGTAGTAGTGATAAAAAAGTGATATTCGGACACATTCTCAAACCGTTTAAATGCTTCGAGTTAGACTAAATACACTTAAAAAAATTAAGCATTATATATAATATTCAAAACGTGTATTTATCAATAAATAAACGAAAATGAATTAAAATTACTAAGAGTGCGACTTGAAAACTTTATGTTCTAAGAATAATTGAAGATTTTGTTCTCTAGAAACCTATAGACTGTTGAGGAACGATAGAGTCGTCAGTTCAAATTTACGAAGAAAACTAGACATAAACCAATTTATTTTAAATATAAATGTTCTCTTTTCACAACGTAAACTCAAAGCAGTAAAATCAATTAAGGAAATGATGTCGCATCATTTTTGAAATATTAGTAAATCACAATCAGTGCATTTTATTTATGCAATTAGTTTATCATAATAGTAAGCCAATAGATATGTTGTTCTAGCCCGTTTTCCAATAGATATGTTTGCAGACGATATCTTATTACAAAATTGTTAATATTGTTTTTTTTCAACTCGATCTTTTGTGTTAATCAATTCTGTACATTCAGTATACACGGCTACCGTCGAGCAACATACAAAGAAATAGAAATGAACCCAACGAAAAAAATAGAATATGTAACCTAAAAACCATCAAGAGATGAGAGCAACATGGAATCTACTCGAGATTTCCAAATACGTTTATTAGCTAAAAAGAATATCGTAGTTAGCATTCATGGCATTTTTACATTAATGTGTTAGCTGCCCGGGATTTTAAATATTATAAAATTTTGAATTTCAAATTTTGGATACAATGAAGATGTGTAATCTCAAACTCCTAGTGCAAAATGTGAGTTAGATGTTAAATTTTTATCACACACTTTTCCTTATAAAAATACACTTATGCATGTACCATGGGCGATGAATTGACACTCTCTCCATAGAAACATTCGATCTATGGCTCAATTGTGAAACGCTCCAATCAATCTCTCTATACATTAGGAATCGTGTATCCGAATCTATTAGAAACGATGTGGCAACTCTAAAAACTAAGTGGCAGTGTAGTGCTTGTTGTTTACAAGCCGCGATCCTCAACAATAATGAAAACTGAAATTGTCACCAAAATTAATAGTCTTACTCGTGGCTCTCTCTTAAATGAGAGTACTCAGTAGTGTTTTCCTCTTATCATTTCTAGAAGAGCTACGTTCAAGAGTGATACGATTAGCAAGATTTTCCTCGACGAATTGATTTCAAAGCAGATCTCTTGAACTAAGTGGCTGGTTATGCACTTAGCCTCAATCCCTAGTAATACTCCATCGAGACCATGCAAAAGGATGTGAGTGATAATATTTTCTTACGAGCTAGCTAGTCGTTTGTGGGCAGAGATGTCCACAAGAAGATTATTTATTCACATATCGATGTAATATAAATATCTCATGAATCCTTATTGTAATTTGCTGATTAAATTAATTCGTTTTTCATTTTTTTGAAGATTTATGATATTCAATAGTCTTATAGTCCTTAATGAAACCTAATGTGTGAAGAGACAAATGTAGATTTGCGTGAACAAACTCTTCATGGTTTGGTTAAAACGATATATTCACAATCTAAAGATCAACGGACTATTGATCCCAGTATGATTCTCGGAAGAATCTATGATGTCTGGTTACGAGGCATAGAGAGTTAGGAACTCTATAGTTTTTCCAGTGTATCTTTCGAAGATACTGAATTGACAGTGCATCTTTAGAGACTATGTAAGAACAAACCATTTAACCTCTTCTGTCTCAAGGTCACTATGTATGAATTGCATCATGCTTACCTAAATCCTTAAATGAGACATGTCATTTCATAGCTTCAATATTCTCATTTGAGAAAGTCAAATTCTAGGTCCACTGAGTGATCTAGACTAGACCAATTGATGAGATATTAAGTTATAAAGATGTCATGAAACCAGCTTTGTGAAGTTCTCATAGATAAGGAATTCATGTACAAGATTCCTGAAATGCAGTGCATATCACCTCATGCTTTATTATTTGGATTGTGAATAAATGACAGGCGCGGTATCCAAAATTAAGTACCGACTTTATTTGGATAAAATAATGTGACTTGTTAGCTCCTTGTCAATACATTGTTTCTAACTTATTCACAAGTAATAAAGGAGTTGAGGAAATCACAACTAGAGGGGTAAAATGATAATTTTATAAATCTCATCTAGTTAATATTCATGAAGGGTAATCATAGATAACATTTAATGGATCCGCTCAACATAATTAAGTTGAATTTGAGCAGAAAATATATTCATTTGAATCGGGAGATTCTCAGTGTTAACTCTTTAGTGGAGTCAGTTGGCATTAAGCTAATACTTGGAAAACATTTGTGAAATTTTGAGACCAATTATAGTAGCACAAGCTTTGTTCATTTCGATCCATAAGGTCACTATAACAAGTCATTAGAGTAGAGTATTTAAGTTATAAGCTAAGTCAAAATAAGTTCCAGTGTTGAACTAGACGTTCTCCCGGAATATGTCTGGAGGGTATTTTTGTCCACATGGACATAAAATGATGTGAATGTCAAAATAAGATTTTGAATATTTTCATATGATATAAATATAAATTATTTTCTAAAACTGAGAAGTCGTTTGAGGCATTAGTTGTGCAATATTAATTCTACAATTTGTATTTTAAGAATTGTCTTAAAAACAATAAGGAAGCATCTACAAGCTCCCCCATAGACAAAGAATTCGTCCAATATCAAAGGGGAGAGGAATTCATATCTAAAAATTCTTTTGCCTTGAATTATGAAGATAATTGCCAAAAAGGAAAAGAGGAAATGAATTTCTTTAAGAAGGAAACAAATATGCTAAGTGATGAAACAAATTTCCGTCACTAATGCACTTGTTTGGCCGGCACAAAGACATGGAGATAAAAGAGAGGAAATCAAATATTGTTTGATTAATGCACAATAGGAAAGACTAGTTACCCTTTTTGTGTTTCATTCTCCTATAAATAGAGGCTCACATTGAGATGTTAAAATAAGTTGCTTGCTCTTGTTCGCTTTAGTTTGGCAGACCATCCTCCCTCCCTCTCTCTCTCTCTTTCTCTAAAATATCTCTTTTATTTTGGCACATAAGTACTCATTAGACTTAGGCCTAAATTACCTCTTTAGCTTATAGACTTTCTCTTGAGTTATTTTGTTTAGATCTTCCCACACACTAATCCTTCAAACATTCTATGGACTCTTGTAATAGGAACGTTAGGTTACTCGAGTTCACGATTAGGTGCGAAGGAGACAAGCATTCCGTGGAGACGAATCTTGGAGCGAGACGAGACGTCTAACCTTTCCTAAAACTTCTCAAAGAAATAGTTAGATAATGTAATAATAATTAGATAATGTTTTTTAATAATTAGATATTCATGCACTTTGCCTAGGTTAGTAAAATAGTTTTACTTTTAAAGAAATTTATATATTCCGCCAATAACTTGTTAATGATAAATTTTTCTTAACCCTAGACTTATTCCAACAGTAAACTTCACCAAACTCGAGATACATTTTTGCGTATTTGGTCAAACATAAATCTGTGACCTTTGACGTATTTAAGGTCTACGGGGCTTTAATGGAAAAAAAAAGGTGGAAAATATATCAAAACTTTTTTATCCCATTGAGATTATAATTATATATCATAAAAGTTTGATGAATTTATTAAAGACAAAGCTACCGCTTCTTAGCTACAACACATGGCAGCCCTCAACAAAAATGTGCATTAGAGATAAGAAACAAAACTCTTATATTTTCTATGAAACAATAAATTAAATTCTAAACCAAGTTTTGTCTAAGACGGTTCTCCGTGCCCTTATGAATGATAGACTACGCATAAATCCAATGTATGTCACATCGAAATATGGGCTTGCCCTGCATATTGATAAGGCAAATGACTAACAAGTTGGCTAGTAGGTCGGAATTGTGTGTTTATTGGATATCCAGAGGAAACAAAAGGTTCACAGTTTATAGTTTCGAGGATGAAATAAAACTTGTTAACACGAACGCTCGTTTCCTTGAGGATGACTTTATGAAATATGTAAAACCTAGAAGTAAAGTTGTGCTTGAAGAAAGTTGGGCAAGGATAAGTCTACCTTATCTGTAAAAATTTCTCTTTTCACAATTGAAATACAACCTAACTCATCATAGTCTCGTCATATAGTACTTCGACATAGTGGGAGGCCTTCTCAAAAGCACGACAGGTACATGTCATGCGGAGAAACTATCGTAGTTGTATTCGACATGAATGACCTTGTTTTATACAACCCAGCAATGGCTGGTTCTTTATCAAACATTAGTCTGGATGCGATGAAAGTTGAAATGTATTCGATGAATATCAACCATGTTTTGAAACTTGTAGACTTTCATGAAGGGATAAGACATGTAGGTTGGTGGTGGATTTATAAGAAGAAAAATGGTCTTGATGGACATTAATACCTTCAAAGCTCATCTACTGGTAAGGGTTACACCCAAAGTGAAGGTACTAACTATGAGGATACTTTCTCGCAAATCACGATGCCTAAATCTATTTGCATACTTCTATACGTTGTTTCAGCTTTCCACTAAGAGATCTGGTAAAATGGATGCTAAGATTGCATTTCTTAATAGAAATCTTGACGAGCGCATTTAAATCGATCAACCAAACGATTTCGTGGAAGAAGGTCAAGATACCAAGTTTGTGAGTTCCTTAATACCATTCATGGAGTAAAGAAATTATTTAGGTCATGGAATTTTAGATTCAATGAAACTGTAAATAGATTCGGTTTTGAGTAGCCAATAGATGAGTCTTGTGTGTATAAGTTGATGCACGAGGGAAATGTTATGTTTCTTGTATTATATGTCGATGATTACTACTTATAGGTAATGATGTGGGAAAGTTGTCTAAGGTTAAGATCTTGTTGGCAAATCAATCTCATTCTTTAAGGATCAAGTCTCCCAAGACTGCACAAGATTTTAAGGACATGAGAAAGATTTATTATGCCTCAGCCGTATGAAGTCTCATGTATATTTTCTTTGTACTAGAACATATATTGTTCTTAGAGTTTTCATGGTAAGCATGATCTACAATGGAAGCAGGATATATGGTTGTTTGAAGCATCAAACGAGGTTTTGTAGCTTAGAAAATTGCGTAAGTATTTGGATATCGTTTCAAAAGTCGACGAGTCCATGATATTTTATTATGATAATAGTGGACATTGTCGCTAACTCGATATTTTTTTTAGGAAATGCCATTTTATTCGAGAGATTGTACATCGCAGAGACGTGTATTGGGTATGAGAAACAACTCACATCTTCTTTGAGTCAAGTGAGAATTTGTTGTCATTGATGCCTACAAGAAGAGTAATAATTGTTACTTGTATCTGCTCAATAAATTAATAAAGAGTTGAAACTTACATTCATTCTATTTTTTTTAACTTTATGATAATCATTAGTTTTTAGTCCTTAAACAAACCTAACAACAAATGAACGGATAAATATTTGCATGGATAATTTTTTATGGTTTGCTTAAAACAATATATTCGTAATCTCGGGATCAAAAGGCTATTGATCGCAGTTTAATTGTTAGGAGAACTTCTGATGTTTGAGACACAGAGAGTAGGACTCTATAATTCTTCCCATGTTTCTTATACAGATACAGAATTGATTAATGCACTTTTGGAGACATTGAAAAAATAAATTGTTTAACATCTTCTATTTAAAAGTCATGATGTATGAATTGCATCATGATTACCTTAATTTTGAAATGAGACATGTCATTTCATAGCTTACATACGCTCATTTGATAAAGTCGAAACTTTGGACTCATTATGTGATATCTAGATAAGACTTATTGGTAAAGTATTGAGTTATAAAAATGTCATGAGCAAGTTTGTGAAGTACACATAAATATAAAATTAGTGTACAAACTTACTGAAATATAATGTATATCATCTCATGTTTTGTTCTTTGATTGTGAATAAATGAACATGTCATTGCCTAAAATAAGTTGTGACTTGTTATCCCTTTTTCAATTCATTGTTTTTAAAAAATTTATGTTTGTGGTCAACAATCCATCTTGGGAGTTCTTAAATTTATTTGGAGCTAATCGGGTAATTTCCTTTTACATATATAAATATATTCATTAGATAACTCTTTTTTAATAATGAATAATATATATATATATTCTTTACAATTTAAATAGTATCCATAAACAAAAATTTCAGCTTTTTATGTCGGCGAAGCTGCTTTTCAAAAGAAAATGTTCGCATTCTGAAAAATCTTCCATTTTGTTGGATGATCAAATTTCTAAAATTTAATACAACAGATAAAGTTTTGACTCATTATCGAGCACAATTATTGATGTGACGTTCCATGCAGTAACGTCGACAAAATATGATTACGGCCAGAAATTGTCCGACCTATGGTGGCCGTTTCCAATTCTACCTTTTTAAGACGTGGCACTCAACACTTCTTATCAATTGGACCTAAAAATTTGTTGCCGTGAAATTTTGGGAAATAACTGCAACAGGTGTTGCAGATGACCGCATTATTTTATGTAGGATCGTTTCAAAATATTATAAATTCAATCAAGCATATGAGCGTTACATTAGAGTTGTAAAAAGCACTAGAAGGTTACATAAAGACTTCAAATGAACCCTCACTCTCTTTCTCTCACTTCTCTCTCTCTCTCGTCCTGTCAATGATGGTGCGGGTCGGGACCGCCTGGGCTGATTCGGTGCGGACGCTTGTTGACTTCGGGAGCCTCGGCAGCTAGTTGGTTATAGGCGTTGACCAATTGCCTTAAGTTTCTTGTCTCAATAGTCGTTGACTTCAAAGACCGACAATGGATCTTCGTCGTTAAGAGACAACCACTCAGAAACAAAAAGACAATACAAACTAACAACGAGGAACTTTTCTTTGCCATTTTCTCGAACCTTACTACAATGAGAGCAAGTGATTTTTTTTAGCAACGAATGAGAACAAGTGAATTGTTAGAGGGTGAGTGATATCAAGCGTTAGAGTTGCCTATTTATATATGTTAAAGCTTCTGGCTAAGCTCGTACGGTCTATTTATTTAAACCAAAACTTATGTTGACTATGGAGCTGTGTGATGTCACAGAATAAAAAAATCGTATAATGGAAAATGATGTGTAATTTTGAGTCGCAAAAATAAAAGTAATAAATTATAAGAAGTAAGAGATGTACAGATTCTATCATGTAGCTGAGTGTGCACGACCATCTATATGGTTACCTATTTTCTAATTTTTCTTTATTCAGACCAATTATTCTGCTAGTAAATTGCATTGTTACTCATAAGCTTTGTTCATACCAAAAAACTGCTCAAATGATTTGAGAATAGAAGAAATCAAGCATCAAGTCTAAATTGATTACACACAAAAACTATAGGAGATCATAGGACGATATGTTTATAAGTTAAGAACGAATGTTATCAAGTAAAATGTTGAACATAATAGAAAGACAATAGGTCAAACACTAATATAAAAAAATAAAAACGTGTAAAATAAAAATGAAACCAGCAATTTTAACAGTTGATATAGGCATGTGAGAAATAATTGTCCACGCAACACCAGCCAGCCAAAATTATCTTATGCACTTTATTTACTCGCTCTCTTTTATTGCATGTGACATCATTAGTTTGTCCAAAAAATTTGAGTTACATGTCTTTCACGAGATATTTATTGCACTTGTCAATACATAATAAATTAATTTTCCTTAAAAAAAAATACATAATAAATTAATAAAAATTAGTTGTTTACTCATGTTTAAGTTTACGAATTTCATTATGCCCAACGTTTCGTTAATTTTGTATAAATACTCAGTTGAAGTTGTTTACAAGATTATTGGGCCAAAAAATACTTTTCAAACCGTTAACAAAAATGTTTTTTTTATTTGAATACGCTTTTTTTAATAACTTATTTAATTAATTTTATTTCGTTTACTTAAATTTGAGCGGCGACCGTATGCGGGAATCAAAAAAGGCAAAAATAGTCCAAAAATTTTCTTAAACCAATTCAATGGATATTCACGCAAAATTAACGTTGAATATATTAAAATTGGTAAATCTATTTGGATATTTAGCTAATAGACCCTAATAAATATATTTTCTTAATTTTTTGTAATACTTTAAACTACTTTCTTTTTATAGTAACACGGCATTGCCGTTGAACGGTAGTCTGTTTAAGCATATTATAATGACACCTAGGCGGTAGTATCCGTTTTTTGTCTACAGTTCTTTTATTATTAAAGAAAGTTTTGATGTAAAAAGATTAGGGTAGAAAACTAGTAAAATTACACCAGTTCTGAATATTAACATATAAGACAACAAATATTTACTTAGAAAAAACAGACAAACACATCAAAAAAGTATATATACTCGATTACATTACTAATATGTATAATGATCATCAATTTATTTTACCATTTATGGTAACCAAAATTGTTTAAAAGATGTATTCCTACGTGTTTCTACGTCCCTCACAACACCACCACTCACTCGCAGTATTAAGAGGGTTGTAAAGCGCGCCATGATTATATCCTTCGTGCATGCATGTGATTGATATGAGCGCTTTATCGGAAACGACAGTACTAGAATAATAAAAATATTTCATATTTCGTCCTTCAAATGTTTCTCTTCATCTAAAATATCCAAGTCTGTTCTCGGGTTTGTCGATATTGTTGACGTCAGAAAACACACAACTATAATCCGACTTGATCTATTGAAATGGACTAGATTTCGTAACGAGATTAAATTGAATTTTTTAAATACGTAGGTCGAAATAAAAGTAGCCAAAGGCTGGATTAGGACCTTTGGGAAGTGATGCAAATAACATGAGAGATAATATTTGTTAAATCCATAGAAATCGCGGTAAATATCGAAGAGTCGTTGGCGATACAAGGCAGATCCTGAGTATGCACATAAACTTGTTGTCGTCAGACACATGTTTTACGACCTCCAAGGCCTAATCAGCTATATGTTCTATTTGTTACTTGTGATAGGAAACAAACGTGATCCAGATAGGCTTGGAAGGTTTCTCCTTGACCGACTCCGATGCTCAATACTATTATTGATGTAATAAATGCGTGCATGAGTGAACGTCCTCTAAGCTCAGAAGTGTACTAGACTAGACTAAGTGATTAGGAGTGAGCATCTCAAAGAATTTTGGCATCCTCAACTTAGGGATGACTAACATTATCTGAGGTGTGGGCTCCTAAATAAGAATATGAGCAATGTGATGCACGGGCTTTGACATGAGGAGGTGGCATGCAGATCCATGTTAGAAGGGCGTTGTGCGAGACTTTAATGGTCGAGGCGGGGCTCATGCTATCATTTAGAGACTCACCATGCATGTGGCGAGACTTGTCAAACTGAAACAAACTCCGCAGGGCTGATCGTGCAATGCGTCGTTCCCCTAGTCAAGGTATAGGATAGTTTGGCGGAGCCCCAAAGCGGGTTACTATTGTTACCCTCAGGCATGGTTGATGATTGGTGGGCCTTGCGTGGAGACGTGAGAATCTTGGGCTTAGACTTTGTATTTCGCAGAACCTACTCTTGGAGAGATGAACTTCGTGCATCTCTTTATCAAAAATTCTAAACTCCGTTGGAAGCATGTGAGGGTTGTTTTGTGTATGGGAAATCACTTGTTGCTCGTGGTTATGTTGGTAATCTTGGTGATGCGGTCTGGTTGTATAGTCCGGTGTAAGAGTTTGTCAGAATTGGAATAGGGCCCTTTATAGTTTGATAGGTTGTAGGCAATATTACAAGTTTTTGTTCCCACAACAGGTTAAATCTGTTATGGGAGGCTCCTCCATCGGATATATCCGTTGTGGGAAACTCATGTGTAAGACTTACTTGCTCCTACAACAATACTTTCCCGTTAAGGGACTTATATCTTCACACAACATATCGTTCGCAAGGTGAGAGGGGCTTCAAGCTGGTCCATTTTCTCTGCGGCGAAGCCTCGCTCCCACAGTGGGTCAGTATAGACGTGGGAGAGGCTGGTCCATCTTTGTCATGGCAAAGTGAAATTTTTGGACGGCAAAGCCCACTCCAAAAGCTGGTCAACTTCGACGTGAGAGCGGGTCTGAGATGAAAAATGCTTGGCGCGTCAACTATATATGTTCACCGCGGCGATTAGCTGCCCGACAACGGGCCATACATTCAAGACCCGATGGACCACGTCTTGTTAAGACACTCATCAAAGTGAAACATTAGTCTCGCTACGAGATTGTATTCCATAACGGGCTAGACATTCAAGACCCGATGGACCACGTCTTGTTAAGACACTCACCAAAGTGAAACATTAGTCTCGCTACGAGATTGTATGCCATAACGGGCCAGTGATTTCAAACCTGTTGTGGGAGGCATAACATTCAGCTTATTCGCCGCGGCGATGTCGTCATCTTGCTGCATCGAATATATAAAGCTTGCCGCAACAGTATTGGATTTTCGCCGCAGTACAATTTGCACAGAATTGTAATCGAGTAAAATTAACCGTTGAAATTAATTTATACTCCACCCAAAACTTCCTGAGAGATCGCCCCCAAGAGGTCAGTCGGTGCCTCTAGAGGAAGAGGTAATTTATTTTGGGAAAAAATATATGAAGATATACACCAAATAAATAAAAGGATGAAACAAATATGTTTTTTTAGCCATGTATGTGGCCAGCCTCATCTATGCAAGAAAAGAATATATTGTCTTTATTTATATGTATTTGATAGGAATAAGAAACAAAAATTATGCATATGAATATGAGAAAAATCTGCATTAATATAAAAAAAAAAGTTATTACCTCTTTTAACATTGATCTAATTCAACGCATTTCATTCTCTATACGTACCATGTAAAACACACAATTGGAATAGCCAACAATCCTTTTAGACTTGACTGAATTCTCTCTCTCTCTCTCTCTCTCTCTCTCTCTCTCTCTCTCTCTCTCTCTCTCTCTCTCTCTCTCGATTTGTCACCTAGTTCCTCACTAAACCTAGGGTCTGTATTTAGCCATTTGGCTCAAAAACTTGTTCTTAAGTCAAAGAGTTTAGTAGTTCCCACACACTAAATCAAAGAAACACTTTATAGACTCTAGTGGTAAAAACTATCGTGGTTGATCGGATTGGAGGAGAAGTTGATGAGACTTACTGCAAGGGGAGACGAGCGTTTGAAGATTCAAAGGTTGGTACTGAGTATAAATAATTTTCATAATTTAATTAATCTATAATACATGTTCATCCACTTTGTCTATGTCGTAAATTGTTTACGTATAATTTTTTATATTATACCGCTTCAAGAAGAGTTAAATTATTCTAAAATCCTAAAATATTCGAACATGCATAGCATACGAACACATTGCAGCTACACAATGAAGGCATTATTATGGAGGCACTCCTAGCCAACAATTTGGTTTGGAGAATCCTGGTCGAAAACGGCAGCGAGCAAACATCTTATACAAAGGCGTGCTAGATGGGATAAAACTCGAGGTTGATCACAAACCTCGCTTGCATGCTACTTCTTCGGATTTACCAAAGAGAGGATAATGGCTGAATGGTCGATCAAGCTTGCGGTCACCTTTGGGACCCCCGGAGACGTCCAAGAGACGCACGTCGTTCGCTTCCTCATAGTAGATCGGAATTTTCCATAAAATGTCATTATCGGACGGCCGACACTAAACCGTCTCAGAGCAGTGAAATATACTTACCACCCAATTCTTAAGTTCCCATCCATCAAGGGCGTTGGAATAATTAAATGAGATCAAGAACTAGCACAAGTGTGGTATGTACAGGAGGCGATCAACGACAAGTCCTTCCCCATAGTCTTCCAACTAGAAGACGACTTCCCATACATGTTGAAGAAGGGAGGAATTTCAGGGAGCTAGATCATGCGACGACAACAAACGTTTTAAGATCGAGATCCAACACGAGCTTAAAACAGCTGTTTTCAACGAAAATAACTAGACCAGACACTCAAGATCGACGCCCGTCTCTATACCATGATCAAACATCAGCTAAGAACCTTCATATGAGAATACAAGCACATATTTGTTTGGCCTCATGTAGATATACTAATCATAGACACATAGATCATGGTATACCATATCATTACAATCATAAGTTAGCAGTCAAGTCCAACCCAGAAGAACATTCAACCCAAAAAGTTACTTGGCGATCAACAAAGAAGTCAATAAGCTGCACGAGGCTGACTTCATCAGGAAGCAGAGCTCCCAAAGTGATTTTTTACCATCTTCGTGGTGAAGAAGCCTAACGAAAAGTGGAGGATATACATCGACTACAAAGACATGAACAAGGCATGTCTAAAGGTTTGCTTCCCACTCCCTCAGGTCAAGTAGCTTGTTTATGCCACGGCGGCCATGACGCATTGAGCTTCATGAACGCGTATGTCGGCTACAACCAATTAAAGATGCACAAGTCGGACCAAATCAATACTTCCTCCTTGACGAACTGAGGATTGTACAGCATGAAACACAATAGGGGAGACCTTGTTCGCCCTCAGATTCGACGTTGAATCGGTGATCCCCATTGAGATAACCCTTTCAACGTCCCGCATTGAGACCTTCGATAAGAATGAAAATGAAGAGGCTTTGTTGGCTGAACTCAAACTCATCAATGAGAATATAGCTGACGCACTACCTTGTCTTGCCGCTCAAAAGAGGAAGGTCGAGGGGTACTATAATTTAAAAGCGAAACTCAAAAGCTTAGTCGAAGGGGGCCTAGTGCTAAGACGCATTTTTCAAAATACCAAAATGAAAGGCTCCGGCGTGCTTGGACCTACTTTGGAAGGCTTATACCGAATTCAAAAAGCCATTCACAATGACACTAACAAACAAAATCATGGGCGGTCTCATGTTCTCTCACTCGTGAAACACTGAACTCATCTGTCAATACTACCATTAAGTGCCACCATGGTCCACTAAAGGCTCCGCATACACATAAAATGCGAGATGTTCCGCTACCGTCCGATTAAATAAGTCGTGACGGGCCATCAAGGAGGAGGGGTTCAAGGTCAGCGTATTGCTCAAAGAAGACGGGGAAGTACATTACTAAAAAAAATATGCAAAATATATATGTTAAAAAAAGAGGAAAAAGGCGAAGTATGAAAAAATAGCAAAGCAGATAAGCATAGCCAAAATGTAAGTGCCAAACCACGGCGCCTAAAATGTGTCACTCCGAGCCAAAGTCGACATGTTCCTTATTCGTGGGAAACACAGGCACGGACAGCATAGAATAATTCCCAATGGAGGAATGGGTGGTCTATGCAGGAAGGCATCTTGTGGGATCCACATAGGTTGGCTTGTGCTCGAGAAGCAGGAACATTCCATCGAAAAAGATTAAGGTGAGCCCTCGAGATTTGTTCTTTTCCACAGTCGCGTCCAAACGCGGACGACGGCAGCATGGCGCGCCTCCTAAAGAGCAGCATCTCATTCTTCTTTGGGCATTGACTTGGCTAGTACGAAATTATCTTGATTGTCGATGACGACCTGCATCTCCTAGAGTATCGACTTGTTCTCCTGCATCGCGTTCTTGCAGGCGGCCTCGCCAAGGCGACTTGTGGTAGCCGCCAACTCGGCCTTGCAAACCACGTGGCATCCCTCCAACTTCTTGCTTTGAACCAAGAATAGCCTAACATAGCGCTCGACCTACTCCTGCGAGGTTTTCTCCTGCTAAAGTTTGGACTCCGCGAGTTCCCGGCTTGAATGCGTCGTTGCCAAGGCCTTTACGTGCTCATGTGCTCTCCTATCGGCTTCCTCTCTTGGGTCAACCATATGCCGCAATCCCATAGTTCATAGTGCATGAGTGTTTAAAATGAAGAGTCGTGTCAGTTCCAGAGATGACAATGAAAAAGGAAAGTTGAAAGAAAATTGACTTTGCGGGCATTGCAGGTGCTTTGGCAGAAGAACTCTAAATCGTCGACAACAATATGCTCCTTGAAGCACTTCAAGGCAGACTTCAAGACACACCAAGAGCTCCAATCCTTCTAGCTCTGTAGCCTCGGCAAGGAACATCGACCCAGCGTCGTTCGTCGGAGCCATTTCAAACGCCCTTTCAAAACTCGGAGGAGTTTCGCATGCCGACGAAGACGGATGTTGTTTCTTCAACAAGAGCTTGTCGCTTCCTGTCCACATCGGCGATCCCTTATATTCCTTCGCCTGCCGCTTGGTGACTAGAGCACGCGTTGCTGCCGTCGAATCCGAGGAGGGACAAAATCCTATCACTCTCCCCTAGACCATGTCTTGGGGTCGTGGAATGGAACAACAAGCAATTATATCATAAAAAGTCCGGAAGGGAATCAACTCGTATCATACCACCGATGGCTGAATCCTTCTTCGGCCTCCAGCGAGCCCAAGGCCTATACAAGGCCATAATATAATTGACAAACCACGGTGGCCGCGACCATGTCAAGAGAGTAAAAAAGGGAAGCCTAGCAACGAAAATCTGAGAGGTATTAGACGACGGAGCCGAGCTCGCTCTCATCGGGATTCGCTTTTCCAATTAGGTCTAATGCGGGCCCGAAAGTAAGGATGGCCGCACCAAAAGACGCAATTGATACCCAAATCCATTTATACCACGTTTTTGTACGTCTTTTTGTAACTGGTATCTATACGAGTCGAGTTTTCGCCAAATCTTGCTAATCATGACGAGCTTCCATATATCATCGACGGTGACTCCCCTTCTACTCTCTTTGAAAAGAATCATATGACATGCCACCACTATCCAGTAAAACGATAGCGACATTTGGGTTGCGTGAACTTGTAAGGAAGAGAGAATTATCAGCTGAAAGGGTAAGTAGAGACTGGATCAGAGACTCGCCACATAAATGGCATAAAACCCTGCTAGACGAAATTGATCTAGTCAGTGATCACAAAAATTTCAATAGTTAGGAGCAACGACAAGATGGGAAAATTGATCGTGCTAGATGTGGCCGAACCAAATCCTATAAGAGGCAAAAGTCAGTAATATTAGATAAAACAGTCTAAGAAGGAGGACTTAGTCATCCATTGGAAAGGTTAATCTCTCAAATAAGACAAAGTCGGCCCAAAAAAGTTAGCAGGCCGTGGTGGAGGTTTGAACTTGAGTTCACCACATGAGCTATGCTTTGGCAAACTCGAGAGGGCTAGTGTTACAGGCCCATCTCTGTTTGGTGATATATACGAGAATTTTGGCATCTTGATAGCGAGCCGCCAACGACAGAACCAAGGCTTAAACAAGCCCGGTTCGACAGATGACTGGCCGAAGCCCATCGACCCAAAGTCGGCTCGGGCCTTATCCAGCCAAACCCCACCCAGCCAAGCATCGGTCAGCTCCCTCTATCAATGTTTGGGCAGGTGATACGTATGGCCGCCTTCACCCCGTCTTACCAAGGGCTGGCTTGGCCTCGTCCTACCAAGGGCTGACTTGGCCCCGTCCTACCAAAGTCCTGCTTGGCCTCGTCCTACCAAGGGCCGGCTTTGCCCTGTCCTACAAAGGGAAGGCTTGGCTTCGTCCTACCAAGGATCGGCTTGGCCTCATCCTACCAAGGGATGGCTTGGCATCGTCGTACCAAGGGCCGGCTTCGCCTCGTCCTACCAATGGTCAGCGTTACCCCGTCCTACCAAGGGCCTGCTTCGCCCTGTCCTACAAGGGTTGGCTTTGCCCCGTCCTATAGATGTGGTACTAAACCCACATTGAAGGGAATCTCAATTTGACACTTGAGTCACGGAATGATGTCGAACTCCGACCTCGCTCTTTTCTCTCATTGTCGAAGTCCTAATCTAAACCCTCGCAACAACCTCAAACCTCCTAATGTTGCTCGTCAGAGAGGGAAACAGAGATACTCTCTCTGTTTCCCTTTGACTTTCTCATTTTTTTGTTACTTTCTGGTACGACGGGAGCCATCACCACCACGACCACCGTTTTCTAAACTAGGACCGGGAAATCTAGTCTAACGATGCTCAAAGCACAGATGCGATCACAAATTACGACGTTGGATCACACCGCCGCAAGATATCAAGGTTTTCTAAAAATATGTCGACAATATAAAGCTAGGCCGGCCGGCCTCCTCTTGCAATACTACAAAATGACCTTTAGAAGCGACGGGTGTCCTTAGAAGCGACGGGTGTCCTTAGAAGCGACTAGTCGCTTCTAATCTAAACACCCTTATTTTCCCCAAAAAATGAAATTTTTGACCTTTAGAAGCGATTAGTCGCTTCTAATTGTCCGAATCAACAAATTAGAAGCGACAAGTCGCTTCTAAAGGCCAAAAATATTGGCTCGCATCCTACGTGCCAAACATTTCAGTATGTTTGGGCATTAGAAGCAACTAGTCGCTCCTAATGTCGCTTCTAATGCCCAAATTCTTTGGCTCCAAAACATTTCCGCCAAAATTTCACTAAGTATAGATTTTTTGGGCATTAGAAGCGATTAGTCGCTTCTAATGCCCAAATTCTTTGGCTCCAAAATCTTTCTGCCAAAATTTCACAGGGGGATATTAAAAGCAACTTGTCGTTTCTAATGTTGCTTCTAATGTCCCTAGGGTTTTAAAACACCCGAGCCTCTTCCTCTCTTCCCCTTTCTCTCATTTTCTCCCGCCCCACCTCTATCTCCTGCCCCTCCTCTCTCTCTCTGACCGCCCCACCGCACCTCTCTCCTTTCCGGCCGCCCATCCGCCCCTCTCACTCTCCCGCCCCTACTATCTCTCTCTCCGGCCACCCCTCTCTCTCCCGGCCCTCCGCCCCCTCTCTCCTCTCTCCTTGCAACCGCCGGTCTCCGCCCCTCCACCTCCTCTCTTCTTTCTCCCTGCAACCGCCGGTGTCCGCCCCTCCGCCTCGTATCTCCTATCTCCGGTAGGTTTTCTCTTTTTTCTCTTTTTTCTCTCTATTGGATATCCTCCTTGAAAATCTACTTTCCAGGAGCCCTTTCCCGGCGACCCGCGCGGCGGCCTTGACGCATCTGCCGGTCATCCCTTTTCCGGCGACCTGTGAGGTAAGCGTTTTCCTTTTTTTATCCTATTTCACTTAAACTATGTTTTTTAAATTTTTATGTTTTTATTTTTATTTTTTTCTTCAGTCGTAGATTTCGGCCGCCATCTAACTCCTACGGCCGCCTCCCGCAAACAACGACTCTCGGTATGTTTTTGTTAATTAGTTTTTAGTTTTACGAATATATTTTTACATTAGCGTTGTAAAGTTTTGATATATATAAGTTTCTTTTTCTTGTGTAACATGTAATCAAAGTTCTAATGTATTTTTGAATTTTTTTGAATTTTTTTCGAATATTTTTGAATTTTTTTTAATTTCTTTTTTAATTTTTTTAGTCGCTTCTAAATATCAAAAAATCGCTTCTAAAGGTCAAAAATAAAAAAAAAAATCGAATGCTTTTTATGCGACTAGTCGCTTCTAATTTCGTTGCTTTAAAACATTAGAAGCGACTTTGTGACTTCTAAGCCTTTAGAAGCGACACAGTCGCTTCTAATGTCTCTTCTAAAGGTCATTTAGAAGCGACTCTTAAGCCTTTAAAAGATACTTTTGTCACTTCTAAAGGCCTTTTTTGTCCAACTGTTGCCTGGTCGGCCTCCCTCTATGGGGTCGGTCAAGATCATCCCGCGATGTCTATAAGAGTTGCCTCTCGCCCAAGGCTTAAGGTAAGTTTTCTCTAAACCAAAACCTCTCTAAACAACTGAACTATCTTTCTACAAAATAGTTCTCATAAGATCCGAGTTTTGAGCACCCCAAAACGCTTCGATCAAAGCGTTATCATTTCACTTGCTCACGTTAATCCCTCCTTATTTACCCTTAAACTTCGCCGATATTCTACTAATGTCGAGCGCCGGAGAGGTAAATCGAGAATCCCAATTTATTTTCCCTTCTTAGTTCACTTTTTCTCATCTCTTTCAAGTATTAGAAGAAACTCGAAGTTGTTGGCAGAGATGCCCACAAGAAGATTATTTATTTACATATTGATGTAATATAAATCTTTATAAGTTCTTATAGTAATTGCTGATTAAATTAATAAAAGTTGAAACGTTCATTCATTCCTTTTTCAATTGTTTGAAGATTTATGATATTTAATAGTCTTATAGTCCTTAATCAAACTTACCAATGTATGAAGAGACAAATGTAGATTTGCGTTAACAAACTATTCATGGTTTGGTTAAAATGAAATATTCGCAATCTAAATATCAACGGACTATTGATCCTAGTATACTTGTTGGAAGAATCTATGATGTCCGGTTACGAGGCATAGAGAGTTAGGAACTCTATAGTTCTTCTATTGTATCTTCCGAAGCTACTTAATTGACCAGTGCACCTTTAGAGATGATGTAAGAACAAACCATGTAATCTCTTCTGTCTCAAGGTCACTATGTATCAATTTCAATCATGCATATCTAAATCATGATATGAGATATGTCATTTCATAGTTTTAATATTCTCATTTGAGAAAGTCAAATTCTAGATCCATTAAGTGATCTAGATTAGACTAATTGGTGAGATATTAAGTTATGAAGATGTTATGAACCAGCTTTATGAAGTTCTCATAAATATGGAAATCATGTACAAGATTACTGAAATGCAATGCATATCACCTCATGCTTTATTACTTGGATTGTGAATAAATGAACTGCGCGGTATCCAAATTTAAGTAGCAACTTTATTTGGATGCAACAATGTGACTTCTTAGCTCCTCGTCAATACATTATTTCTAACTTATTCACAAGTAACTAAGGAGTTGAGGAAATAACAACTAGAAGGGTAAAATGGTAATTTTATAAATCTCAGCTAGTTGATGATATTCATGAAGGGTAAACATATATAACATTCAATGGATCCGGTTAATATAATTAAATTGAATTTGAGTAGAAAATAAATTCATTTGAACCGAGAGATTCTCAATGTCAACATTTTAGTGGAGTCAGTTGACATTAAACTCATACTCGGAAAAGGTTTGTGAATTTTTGAGTCCGAGTATAGTAGCTCAACCTTTAGTCATTTGGATCCATAAGGTCACTACACTAGAGTAGGATTGTTAAACTGGAAGCTAAGTCAAAATAAGTTCAAGTGTTAAACTAGACGTTATCTCAGAAAATGTCTAAAGTGTATTTTTGTCCACATGGACATAAAATGATGTGAAGGTTAAAATAAGATTTTTAATGTATTCATATGATGGAAATATAAATTAATTTTCTAAATCCAAGAAGTCGTAAATTAATTTCATTATTTGTGCAATATTAAATTCTACAATCGGTATTTTAAGAATTGTCTTAAAAGAAATAAGGAAGCATCTAGATGCCTTTCCCTAGAGTTCGGCCAACATCACCCAAGAGGAGAGAATTATTTGCCTTTAATTATAAAGATACTTACCCAAAAGGAAAAGAGAAAATGAATTTCTTTAAGAAGAAAATAAATATGCTAAGTGAGGAAACAAATTTCATTCCCTTATGCTCTATGTTGGCCGGCCATGTACAAGGAGAAAGAGGAGAGAAAATCAAATATTGTGTCATGAATACACAATTGAAAAGAGTTATTACTTTTTCTTGATTTTCCTTCTCCTATAAATAGAGCCTCACATAGAGATGTGAAAATAAGCATTTTTGCTCTCGTTTCTCTCTCTCTCTCTCTCTCTCTCTCTCTCTCTCTCTCTCTCTCTCTCTCTCTCTCTCTCTCTCTCTCTCTCTCTCTCTCTCTCTCTCTCTCTCTCTCTCTCTCTCTCCCTCTCTCTATCTATCTATCTATCTCTCGAGTTCACGTTTAGGTGTTAAGGTAACGAGCAAGAGAAGATCAACCTTTACAAGACTCCTCAAAATTAAAGGTACAAAAAAAATTAGTATTCATGCACATTAAATAATGATTTTAATTGATACATGTTCATGCAATTTGCCTAGGTTAGTAAAATTGTTTTACTTGTAAAAAAAATTATGTTACCGCCATTAATATAATTAATGATAATTTTTATTTAACCCTAGATCTATTCCAACAAATGGTATCAGAGCTATGGTCAAAGTATAAGAATGTACATGTTATTTAAAATCATTATAAGAAAAACGTTTTCAAAATTTGCTTAAATAATGGTTTTTCAAAATTAAATCTAAAATTAAATTTGTATTGATTTTCCACTTGTTAAATATGCTATATAAATACATTAAAAACAGTTTTTAATTATTTTATGTTTAGCATACTCGAAATCAATTTTTTGACAAGTTTGAAAATTTGTGTACATAGTTTAAACTAGTTTTTTACACTTCTAGTTTAAATTAGTTATTGAATATTTTAAAGAATATTGTTCTTTTTATTTTGTATAAATTATTAACATGTTAATATAACACACAATTTAAATCAAAACATACAAATAAAATGTTTCAATAAACTTCTTTCTCAATACGCATAGATCCGACGTACATTTTAATGTGTCATTTACTTATGAAAGGCGACTATTTGCGGCTTTCCCTCGAAGGAGTAAATTATCATTTTGTTCATAACACTTTGGATTTTTTCCTGTATAAACTTAAAATCCTTAACAAACGACTAATCATAAATTGTTTCAACTTTCAGCAACATGTCTCTCAACCCCCTCTCTACTATCATTTCCTAGAGTAAACTGGAAGGTGATAACTATGTAGATTGGAAATGTAACCTAGACATCGTCCTTATTGTGGACAAGTACAAATGGGTACTCACCACCCCATGTCCTCTTGAAACGAATGATGATTCAACTCAAGAGGACAAGGATGCCCTTAGAGTCTGGCTCAGATCCGATGAGATTGCGAGATGCTATATTTAAGCATCGATGAACAATGTGTTGCAGCAACAACATTGTGATTTTGAGTCAGCCAGTGATATGCTCTTCAATCTCCAAGAGATGTTTGGAGGGCAAGGGCGTCAGGCTAGACAACAAGCGGTTCGACAGTTTATGAACCGTCGTATGAAAGCAGGGACTCTCGTAAGAGAACATATGATGCTGATCATAAGTTATACTTGGATCTGAGATTGATGGAGAAACCAATATAGATATGATCTTGGAAACTCTCCATGAATCTTTTGATACATTTAAGCTGAACTACTCCATGAATAAGCTAGGGTACATTGTTACCGAGCTAATGAACTCTCCCTGAAGGGACTCTGGAAGAAAAAGAGGGCTACTGGAGAAGCTCATGCTACTGAGCACAGAGCCTCCACCTCTGGATCTAAGAAGAGATCTAATAGATCCGACAAGAAGAACCCTAGCAAGATTCAGAAGAAGAAGGTGCCCCATACTACCAAGGTAAACAAGTCTAAGGACAACTGCCACCATTGTAATGAGCCCGGACACTAGCGTATGAACTGTCTTACCTACCTCAAGGCTAAAGGGAAAGGTTTTGTACCTATTACCGAAGTTGTTGATAATGTATCATCGTGGATTCTTGAATCCGCTGCTACTAATTATATTTGTTGTTCCTTGAATGGGTTCAGGAAAAGCAAAAGCTTAGAGGATGGCAACTTCTGTTTCAAGTGGGGTGATGGGAGCTTGGTGTCTGCTAAGGCTGTGGGATCTGTGACATTGTCTTTCGAAAACAGAAATTTAAATTTGAATAATGCGTATTTTGTTCCTTCCTTTGGGAAAACCTAATATCTGTAGCTGAAATTGTTGAGCAGAATTATTATTTAAAGTTTATTGATAATGGAATTAGAATTTCTTTTTCCAATTCATTTGTCACTGATGATGTATGAAGAATGGTTTATACTATATTTATCTTATACAACCTTTGTTGTTAGATACTCAAATAGATAATGATCTAATTAGGGAATCAAAGAGGATCAAACTTCATGACTCCGCTGATCTAATAAAATCAACATATCTTTGGCACTTAAGGCTTGGTCATATTAGTCTAGATAGGATTAAGAGACTTGTGAGGGACGGTCCACTCAAAACCTCTGCAATAGGCACACTGCCGACTTGTGAATCCCGTATAGAAGGAAAAATGACCAAACGATCTATCACTAATAAAGGTCGAAGAGCCACTGAGTTGCTGGAACTAATACATTCTGATGTATGTGGTCCACTCGAATTCAGTCACGGGGAGGATACGAATACTTCGTTACCTTTACCGATGATTACTCAAGATATGAATTTGTCTATTTGCTCAAACACAAATCTGAAACTTTTAACGTATTTAAAGTTTTTCGGGCTTTAGTGGAAAAAAAATGGTAAACATATCAAAACTCTTCGATCCGATTGATGTGGTGATTACTTGTCGGAAGAGTTCGATGACTTTCTTAAAGAAGAAGGTATCGCTTCTCAGCTTATAGCACCTGGCACACCTCAACAGAACGAAGTGTCAGAGATAAGGAATCAAACTCTAATGGAGATGGTTATATCAATGATGAGTTACTCATCACTCCCTAGTTCCCTTTGGAGATATGCCCTCGAAACTGCAGCATACATTCTTAACCAAGTTCCGTCTAAAACAGTCTCTGGTAATCCTTATGAACGATGGACTGGGCGTAAAGTTAGTTTAAACCACATCAAAATTGGGGTTGCCCTGCACATGTGCTAAGGCAAAAGACTAGCAAGTTGGCTAGTGGATCATAATTATGTGCGTTCGTTGGATATCCAAAGGAAACCAAAGGTTTCACATTCTATAGTCCTGAGGACGACAAAACGTTTGTCAGCACTAATGCTCGTTTTCTTGAGGAGGACTATAGGAAGAATACAAAATCTAAAAAAATGTGCTTGAAGAAAAGTTGGGTGAAAATATTTTCTACCTCATCTGTAAGAACGGTTCTTACCCCAACTGAAACGCAACCTAACAATTCAGAACCTCGTCAAGTAGTACTTCGACATAGTGGGAGGACTTCTGATAAGCCCAAAAGGTACATGTCTTATAGCGATGCTCTCGTAGCCGTCGCTGACATGGACGACCCTGTTTCCTACAGCCAAGCAATGGCTGGTTCTGAGTCAAACATTTTGCTTGACTCCATGAAAGTTGAGATGCATTCGATGTATGTCAACGAAGTCTGGAAACTTGTAGACCTACCTGCAGGGATTAAACATGTATGGTGTTAGTGGATCTATAAGAAGAAAAGGGTTCCGGATGGGAACGTTGAGACATTTAAAGGAGTTGAGGAAATAACAACTAGAAGAGTAAAATGGTAATTCTATAAACCTCATCTAGTTGATGATATTCATGAAGGGTAATCATAGATAACATCCAATCGATCCACCTAATATAATTAAGTATAATTTGAGTAGAAAATAAATTCATTTGAACCGAAAGATTCTCAGTGTCAACTATTTAGTGGAGTCACTTGACATTAAGCTAATACACGGAAAAAGTTTGTGAACTTTTGAGTCCGAGTATAGTAGCTCAATTTTTGTTCATTTGGATTCATAAGGTCACTATTACAGGTCATTAGAGTAAGATTGTTAAACTATAAGTTAAGTCAAAATAAGTTCAAGTTGAACTATATTTTTTCTCAAAAAATGTCTAAAGGGTATTTTTGTCCACATGGACATAAAATGATGTGAATGTCAGAATATGGTTTTAAATATTTTTCATATGATGGAAATAGAAATTAGTTTCTAAAGCCGAGAAGTCGTTTGAGGCATTATGAAATTAATTTCATTATTTGTGCAATATTAATTCTACAATGGGTATTTTAAGAATTGTCTTAAAATAAATAAGGAAACATCTAGAAGCTCCCCCCTAGGTAGAATTTCGGCCAAGCATCATAGAGGAGAAAAATTATATCTAGAAATTCATTTGCCTTAATTATAAAGATAATTACCCAAAAGGAAAAGAGGAAATGAATTTCTTCGAAAATGAAACAAATGTGCTAAGTGAGGAAACAAATTTCTCTCACTAATGCTTGAGTATGGCCAGCCATGTACAAGGAAAATATGAGAGGAAATCAAATATTGTGTCATGAATACACAATAGGAAAGAGTAATTATTCTTTCTTGTATTTCCTTCTCCTATAAATAGAGTCTCACAAGGAGATGTGAAAATAAGTTTTTGAGCTTTTATTATTTCCCTTTGGCCGACCAAAAATCCTCTCTCTCTCTCTCAAAATATCTATTTATTTTGGCACCTAAGTCGTCATTAGACTTAGGCTTAAATTAGCTCTTTAACTCATAGACTTGTTCTTGAGTTATTGTGTTTAAATGTGGTCACACACAAATCCTTCAAATCCTATATAGACGCATGTAATAGAAATTTTAGGTCTCTCGAGTTCACATTTAGGTGTGAAGGTAACGAGCAAGAGACGATCTACCTTTCCCAAGGCTCATCCAATATCAAACTATAAGAGAAAAGTTAGTATTCAAATAATTAAATAATAATTTAAATAAAAACATGTTCATGCACTTTGCCTAGTTTAGTAAAATTGTTTTACTTGTAAAGAAATTTTTATATTCCGTCATTAATGTGTTAATGATAATTTTTTTCTTCACCCTAGACCTATTCCAACACTATCAAATCCATCATTATTCCATATATATATATATATATATATAGACTATGGGGATGGTGTAATCGTTTGAGCCTCACATGTAGTGCGATAGGTCGTTTTAATAGAGTCTCAATCGATGGGCCCCTAACGACTCGATATAAGTTACATAAGAATCCCTAAATGAGTAAGAAACTTCAATGTTTTTTTTTACTCAATTGTCAATCATATTTTGAAGCTAACAAAGTCGTGCTCGTCATTTTTTTTAAAGATAATTCTATTCACTAGCCATATAAACAAGTAGTATTTTGATAATAGTTAACGTTTTGTAAACATTTAATAAATAGCCAGATAAATTTGTTAATAACATTATTTGGACCAATATAGCTCAAAATTCGAAGTGCACGAAAAAACTGTAAACGAGGGGCAATTCGGTCCATAATTTTCTATAAACGCCTGTCACGTAAGCACATTGACTATTTACAACGTTGATTATTTTCAATTTTTTTGTATTTATGTTGCTTTGTAAAAAAATTGCTCTTTAAAGGTTCAATTCGTTAGTAATCATATCTTTTGTTGCTTTTTTAAAATCATCAATTGAAATTATTTTTAATTTAAATATCTTGTTTGGAAATCCATAACTAATTTTACTTACTTAAGGATCCGCGAGATAGCGATCTGTCCACTGTTTCAAAAGGAAGTTCTAGCCATTTTATTACTTTACAACACGTGCGCTAACATTCGCAAAGAGAAACCTCGTTGATTACTACCGGCGACACATTGTAGCTATTTCTATATTGCCTAATACATTATAGATATTTATAATATAATGGTCGTGATTTTAAAAGTTCACGATGAGAACATTCAACATCTTATGTTCTCTACGTCAGTCTTAATGTTTTGAAATCTATATCTGACGAGCCGAATATTACAATAGTTGATGGAGAATTTCACATGCTATCGAAGTTGTTTTATGTTCAACCTAAGAATGCAAAAATTGTACTAAATGTTAATTTTGTTTTTCTTAAGTGAAATTGTAAGATTTAATGTCAAAACAACTCAAACATCACAAAGAGAAAGTCAAGTAAAATTGTAGACAGTCTCCAAAATTATAGGATTAAAAAGAATTCGGCAGGTATTTGAAAAATAAATGTGGGAAGTCAGTATTGCAAGCAGCATGTACAGTTTTCAAAGGTAAGTTAGTTGATAAGTGGGATAGCTCAAGTGTATATGTACATCCACAAAAGATTTAAAATACCAACGGTATATCTCGGTATATTACGATATACCCGTAAAATAAGAATTTCGGTATCGATAACGGTATCGGTATACCACTAAATACCACATGTATATAAATTGTTCTTTTCAGATTATTAAATATTTTTAATATTCTGACGAGTTTTAGTTTTTTTCGATATTCGACCTATGGTTGATTTTGAATTTGTTGTTAAGTTTTTCAATATTTAGCATTTCAAAACTATTTTAAAGTTTATTACTTGTCATAAACATTGTAATATTTGATTTTTATTTTTATAATTTGAATTTTATGAAATAATTTTTATAAATTCATACAACTTTTGCCGATATATATGTCGGTATTCGGTTTATCAGTAATATTGTCGGTATCATCGATAACCGGTATTAATACTTTAATATATCTATCGATATACCTGTCGATATCCGTATACCCAACAAATCAAAACTTCGGTATCGATAATGAAACCTTGCACCCACAGTCGTGGACTCTTGTCACTAACGGGAGAAAGTACCCTTCGAAATTAGTTACTTATTTTTGGATTGCAAAATGACAATTTAAATTATTTTTTTACAAGATATCCAATAAAAAAAAACTTGAGGAAGATATCCAATAAATTTATCCCTTTATAAAATATAGTAACTACGCATTTCTGCAGATTTTTTACGTCTTATGCTTTTCATGTCAAGCCAACGTGTAGAAAAATATTCAAACAAAAGAAATTCGAGCTCTCTTAATGCTTTAGTACGCATGGGGAACTTTTCCGCAAGCAAATTAAAGAGAGCTCCCGATTATCAGATAAAGAAATAAAATAATTAATATTCCTTAAACAAGCAGAATCTCCACGTAATCATATCCAATAAAAAACATAATGGACCCTCTTACAAAGATAGGGGCACTATTGCTATGCTGCGTGCAGAGAGCAAAAGCTTTACAAGAGACTCCACTACAAAGTCAGTTAAATGAAGTGGATAGATTAAAAAAATCATCCAAACAGCCCGGAGTCGAGAAATTAAAATATTTTGCTCAATGACTTCCCACGTGTAAAAAAGAGTATAATATCTTTTGAAGTGAACTATTAACATCTCAAAAGATTCCCGATGCTTTTATAATATTCAGTTTATATTCAACCATGTGCTTTATCATGTCTGCTCTTCTCTTTATCCTCTAAGACTCTTTCAAGTTAAGTGCGCTTCCATGGCAATCCAACTCTGATGTGGCTCACCCACGTTAAAGTGTTTGTACTTTAAACCCTACGTCGTACTGAAAGGTCAAGATGTATCACTTCAAACCTTGGTTTTCCAGTTTCGAATGGACGCCAATTTAAGTGGTCGATGAACTTTGTTCAAATCCTTGAGGTACATATTACGGATTCTACGTACGTACTGTAGAGACCAATGAGTATTTATTACGTCCATCAGTTTTTTTGATCTTTACCGTTCACGAGGAACTGAATCAGATGCAAAATAGTTTGACAATAATCACAAAATAGTCGAGAAAATAATCTGAGCAATTTGTTTTTATGACCAAACGGACAAACCTTTCTTCATGGCAACCGCTTAGAATTCCTTGGACATCAGTTCTGCAGCGAATTTCTGGACCTTGAATATGTTTTCTTCCAGTATCAAGGAAACCAATTTATACAGAAGGAATAGTAATCGAAACATTATAATCATGAAACAGAAATAAATACAAGAAGTGAAGAAAGGATATCTTCTCTTCGTAGATAGGATGGTTTAGCATGAGTAGATTGTTGTTATTCACAACTGCGCTTACGAGTAATTCTTTAGCTTCTTCGTGCTTCTTCCTCAGCATGTTGCATATCTGCCATTTCAAACACGTCTTGCATTGCAATTTGACATTTATATAACATAATTATTAAATTATCAAAAAGAAAAAGATGATTCGTTTCCTAATTGAGCAGTTTCATGTGGTTGCAAAACAATCAAATCAAACAAAAAACGTTTAGTCTCGTGTCTCTTAAAATCTTTTATGATCAGGTTTTATTATTTCTTTCGGACTTGCTCAACTACTCAGATTTCAAGTTTGATGTCTTTTGACATATTTTAGTTCTCGCCATTTCAAAAATTGTAAGAACATAAAAGAACAAAAGAACTCACATCATCAAGCTCCTTTGCATATGCTTCAGCCTTTTCAACAACGCCTTCAATCTCGATTGTCGTAGATATTTCAAGATCCATCAGATTAAACTCCTGTTGAGATTCAATCACAGGCAGTGGAAGATGAACGCTGTTCAGGTCGCTTGGGGAGTTGATCTCCTTCCGGGTCTCGGGACTGAAGGTCTATAAATTATAAGCGATGTCATTCAAATAATTCTCCGCCGTGTATTATGGCGATTCCTGCACACTTTTAATAGACAACCCTATACCTTTTTCCCTTCGGTACTTCTAAATGATTTGTTGACATCAATTCTTTTCAAAGGTTCCTTAAGATCTCTGCAGAGGTTTAAAAATGACAGGTTTGCGTGTACATGAACAGCATAGAGCATCGATAAAGAGTAACCCAGCTGTTTCAATGGTGATTACCTGACACTGGATGCCTTAGAGAGATAACTCAAAGGAATTAACTTCTTTTCTCCCATAGAAAGCTGTAGAGATAGCCAATATCAAGAAGTTTTATTGTTTCACTGTATCCGCATGTATACAATTAGGCCTGTGAGACTGTAATCTGGTACCTTTTCTTCAACCGCCTGTCTCGGAGGGTCTTGATTATCTCTGCACTCGCCAAAAATAAAGTACGCTCTTGAGCCGGATAAGAAATATGTGTGCTCAAAATATTATTGTGTTCCAAATCACAAAAACCTGTTTCCTTGTGGCAGTGAAAAGTGTTTTAGTGGCTTCAGGCATGCTAAACTCGAATTCGCTAACTATAAAACAGCGTCAATAATTAGATATTGGTTGGGAATTCAGTAATAAGTATATAGTATGAAATACAGTTTCAGCAAATAGACTTTGTGGTAATAGAAGATCGGGCATTGAGGTTTCATGTTAATATATTTGATCTGCTTTCCAAGAAAGTTGTAGAAAGCCGATATTACAGATTCTCCTTCACTATATTTGCATATATACACCAAGGTCTGTGAAACTGTAACCGTACCTTTTCTTTAACTGCATGTCTCCGAGGTTCTTGATAATCTCTGCATTAAGCCAGCAGAAACTATTATCATGAGTCACAAAACAGCATGGGTTGAAAACTTTATTCTATATCTCAATCGCAAAAAAACCTGTTTTCTTGTGGAGATGAAAGGCGTTTTAGGGGCTTCAAACATGCAAAACTCGAATTCGGTGACTGCAATACAGTACAACAATTAGATATCGGTGTGTGTGGTTATCACTGTGCACATTCCACATCTGAGGAACACAACCTCAATGGCTTTCCTCTTCACTGGCAAGTTTGGTGGGGATTTCTTCACCACGCTCTTCTTCACAAGAGCATCCACTGAAGCTGCAATGTCTTGACTTTTCAAGTCCTTCTTTGAATCCTGCTGGGGAATTGTGTCTTTATCCAACACAGAATCTGAAACTTTCTCTGCTCCTTTAGCCCTATTGTTAAACGTCTTTTTTTGTTTCATAATTCTCTCATAAAACTAGATTCACGAGAATAAAAGCTTATATTTATGTCATTACTTGGAAATTTTCAAGATAGAGGAGTCAGATATCTTCTTGGGAGATCTAAGAAGAGGAGGCGTTCCCCCAATTGATTCGATCTTTGCATTCCTCAAAGATTCCATGTTTCGGATCAAATACTTAGGATTTGTAAAAGTCGGGCCATCGGACTTAGTGTGCGTCTCAGATAAACTGGAATGAGAAACCCGGAATCAGAATTTTCAGAGATTAAGATAAACAATCAGGTTACTCATGACAAGAAATCGTTTCATCTTTTTATGTCAGATTAGAAATCCAATATGAGTTCTCCTATAAGAAAGCAAACTATCGAAACAGAAAATAACTGCAGCTACGTGTTCAAAACTGTTAATAATAATCAAAGTCAAGTGACAAGAAAAGTATACATAGTACCTTGTTAGATTCTGATGTTTCACATTCTCGTCACTTGCTGCCATAAGAGATCTCTTTTCTGTAGCTTCTTTGTCACTCAACAATGAAGTCCTAACCAGTTTGCGACCATTTGGAAACACATCAGAAGATAAGCCCTCGCTGTTTGAAAACACCGCATGATTAGCAGTAACAGTGGAGTGCAATGTTTTATATCCTCCCATATAGTTTGTTCAATTTCTGCATGATGTGTGTTTGTCATAAACTGGCATTACAAATTAGTTGACTCACCTGATATTTATTAGATGCTTTATGTTTTTCTCACCCTCAAGGACATGTTTTCCTTCCAACAATTCTCTAGCAGTTGACTTCTGATAATCGTCAGGCTTGATTCCAGAATGTGCTTCATTATAGTTTACACCATTCCTGTGGATATTACATCTATAAGAGTAAATATAAATAAAAAAAAGTAACTAATGTATTTTCCACAAGGATTGTTGCTCACTCTATCTCAGTGGCTAGATTCTTAGACATGGAACCCATGCTATTCCTATATGAATAGTTATTCAATGATGTAGCCGTCAATTCTATACATTCACCATCTTCTCCCTTATGATCCTTTCCGCTTAAACCTCCAGGTTCGCCATGGCTTGTTGGTGTAACTTCATCAATCGTCAATTCACTGAGATCAAGAAAAGAAGAAACAATAATATGAAATTGGATTAGAATCTAAGACATCCATCCTAGAGCTTTAAACAAACTTCTCAATGTGTATAAATTGCTACTTAAATATAGTTCATTAACATGACAACAATGATGGCAGTGAAGAACGATACACCTATACAGTAGCCTCTCAGATTAACACTATTTTTGCTACTTTACATACAGAGTAAGCATTTAACTACAAAAACCATACTCTTACAACCTGCATTGTGGGGCACAAGGAAGCTCAGCTGTAAAAATCTGGTTTCTCTTGTCATCTTCGATCGAATTTTTTTCATGATTTAAATTCCCCACAGCTGATCCATCATAATCCAGTGTTTGTGCTGGGATATCAGTGTCTGACTTAGTAGTCTCACTGTTAATGGTTTCCGAAGTAGTTTTCGTAGGAGATGAATTCCTCAAGGGTAAGCTTTCTCTTTTAGGCGAAGCATCAATCAACTTGACATTTTCATGTTCATTTTGCTCTGGTATCATAAAATCATCTCTGCCTTGGTAATAATTTTGAGTCTGTCTATCTGAAAGGTCACTTTTCAATTCAACACCACTAAGAGATGGACCATCCAACTTTGCATGCTGAGAAAACCCCTCCATGGAAGTTTTCTTCTCAGATAGGCGAGTGATCTGCTCTGTAGCTTCTATAGTGTTGGTTATTGCATTCTCTGGAGAAGATCTGCCACCATAGGACAAAATAGGAGCTCCTGATGTAATACTCTTTCCACAATCATTTTCTTTGTCCCTAAGACTCCCTGATCCATTCGACAAGGCTTCAACATTTGAGGTATCCGCACCTTTAGATGGAGGAAGATCTTTCGCCATGGCATCAACGAAATCACTGGTATCATCACTGACTTGAGCTTTAGAGCTTTTTAGCTCAGTCTCATAAGAAGAAATTTCCATTTTATCATTGTCCTTGGTAGAAGCCTTTCCTACAATCCCTAAGGAGGGCTCGAAATTAAAATTATCCATCCTGTCTCCAAAAGAAAGAGCTTAATCCAAATTAGCATGTCACTTATATTATCAACTTAATCAGAAATAAAAAACATAAAAAAAAGCTAATACATACTCATTAAAGTCAAAGAAATTAAACTGGCTTTTTTTGCCTTGAGGCTTTCCTGTTGAAGATTTGTCCTCAGATACTCCTTCATTGGCTTTCTTTACTTTCTTCGATGGGGATGGGAGATCAAAGTCTGACATGTCCACCTTAAATGAAGATAGCTTGTCAAACTCGCCATCTAGACCGAAGTCCATGTCCCTGGACAGAAGTGAAGAATTAGCAATAAGTTGCGCCTAGAATAGGTCATACTAATTACTATTATTTCTGTCAATGTGAGTGATTCTACAGTTCTCATGATTTTCTGCAGCTCATAAGACGCAAGCCCATCGTGAAGCACACAGTGCTGCTAAATAAACCCATAAAACAGAACAAACGATTGCACAGTTTGCAAATAAATTTAAATTAAAGGTGAAAGGAAGAAATAAAATAAATTTTGAAACGGAGAAGGGAGAACTCCATATGAGCATAAAATTCTAGTACAGCTTACAGTTTATCGAAATTAAATTCCTTTTTCTTGCCAGTGGGAACTGTATCAAAGCCAAAATCCATCTCATCATCTTTGGTAACTGACATCGATTTCCAAGAAGTGAGAAAATCCTTTCCAATGTCATCATCTGCCGAAAATCAAGTTTTCTAATGTCAGGTCCTCCATGTCTTATTAACAATTAAATCTTTCTTTGTTACATCTAAAAGCGTCAAGTCTAAACATCCATACCCACGCGTGAACACTGTATGACAGAAGCTATATTTTAAATACTCTAGTTGGACTATGCAATTCAAAAATGCCCTATTTGACACATAGATGATAATTTTTTCTTCAATATTTTATTATGATGATTTCCTGTTACTATCTTTCCTTAAAATATATTGATCACAAATCCACTCTTATGCTGAGAGTAAAAAGTGACGATACCTAAAAATGAACTATTTTCCTTCTGATTTACTGATGCCGCTCCTTTCCGGGATTCATCCATCTACAGAGATGCTTAGATTAAATAGGTGATTTCATTGCAGATCTACAAATAGTTATTTTACCTGTAAATTTGAAGCTAACAATTTTATTCAACTTAATGTTTACATAAAACTATTACGAAGCACCATCAGGAACTAAGTGATGTAAGTAAATAATCAAACAATAAATGCACAACTTTTCACTGATTAAGCTGTGTTATAATTTTTCGCTACTATACAGTTTCACTACAATAACTTTTTTTCCTTTTCGTGTTTCTGGTTGATGTCATGGTATTTGCGGCTTTAATTTATAACCAAATCCATCTATAAAAGAAATACAAAATAGCAGTGAACTAGATACTCGGTGGATGTTATTTAGGATAGATCAAGCGTCATAAAAGTTGAAAATGAATGTTTAGAGTACAGCTAACGGAAATAATTACTGAAAACTAACGAGCAAAGAGTGTGAAGCTGATAGGTAAACGAAATCTATCCTTAAGTGAATTCACATTTTTAGCCATTGAGATTCCTATATTCAACTCGATTCCCTCTTCTGACAAATTTTAGCAGATTCTTATTTAAAAGACAGAAACGTTTTCACAGTGATTTTGTACTGTTGTTTTGTGTTTACGAAATTAAAAACAATTACGCTGATTAGTCTTGTAGCAAAATAGTTACTATTTTTTCCTGAAAAACCTTGACCTATGTGAATGTCATACCAAAAAAGCACTTAAAATTTGAAAACAAAAGCAAAAACAAGTACACGAAGATAACGTCCTTTAAGTTTTGTTTCCATTTCGAATTGATGATCACAACTCTCTCAGTCGAACAGGATCGAGAAGAATCGACGACACGACGCCTAAAGAACAAATACGAAAGAATACGAAACGATTTTGAAACACTGACGAAAAGAACGCTAAGGGACGAAATAAGACAAATTCTACCTGAAATTTCCCGATGAGCAAAGCGTTTGGAGAATCAAGCGAACTCGTCGGCAAAAGGAAATCAAAAGGAAGCTTCACGAGCAAGATCTTCTATTATTTTGTGCCGAAGTGGCGAGGGAAAGTGAGCGAGGTACAGATTGTTGCTTGGGCAATGGGAAAAGAGAGAACTGTTTGGAAACAGAGGTAGTAGTAAAACTGCTGGTTTTACACTAACCGTTGCCAAGAATTTTCTTATACTTTAATGTAAAAGTTTTCTTTCACAAATTTTAAAGGAGAGACTCGAGTTATATTTGGATCACCGTTGCTAAATACTTGAAACTTTGAAATTACAAGTAAAGTGAGTAAAGATAATGTCTGTTAATAATTGTTGTCAGTGGTTACATTTTTTTTTAATATATACGAGTTTATTTTGGTTAATGATTATTAACCAATTTTTTTCAAACGTTGATTATATATATAGTAACTAATATGTTTTAAACTGCTATTTTACTACTTATGATAAGGTTTTCACGAAATTTCAAAATTTCGTGACAACATTATGTTATTTTTGTAACTATGTCGTCACGAAATTTCGAGATTCGTGACAATATTTGGTCTGATACTTCAAATTTTTCTGACGAAGTCATTACGAATTTGACAAAAATGTTGTCACAAAATTTTAATCTTTATTTATTTACCATATACAGTTAGCTCGAGTGTTTTGTCAAGATTGAACTTTCCAACTAATTATACGAACATGAAGTAAAAATAAAGAGTTGGATTAATTTGTAAGAACGAAAAATTATGGTAGACGGATAGGAAGGTTTTCAAGGCAGAGTAATAAGGTTGTTTGAATGTAAGCTTAACTGAAAAATTTAATAATTCCCCATGTTTAACATAATCTATGACAAAAAGTAATTCTAAAATTAAAAAACTATAAATTAATGAAAAAATTATATTTTTGCCTCTTTAGCTTTTAGCTATGTCACCTTTTACAAATTGCTTTCCGGAAAAAAAAAATCGCATTATTACTCTTTTGTGATAGTTACTTTTTCATAATTAAGCGAGTGGCATTTTACTTCCGATTGGTAATATGGCAGAGAACATGAGTTCTTCAACTTGATTAAATCAAATTGTTTATGTTCTATTTACATTGAACTTAGAATTTCAATATACTGTAATCTGAAATTCTTGATATTACAGTATATTAGCTGATGTGATTTCAATTTTAATAGCAATATGTACATTCTGGGTGTAGATTTCAGCACATAAAGCAATATGCTCTATTTTTATTCATTTAGTGTCTATATTCATATATCTTACTCGAAATAAATTATATCTTTTTCTATGATATCTTTTGACCGACTATTTCATTGTAGACATGTTTCTAAATATTTTTGTAATGTTTCAAAAATAGCCATTGTCCAATGGAAAAACAAATACTCTTTAGATAATTTTCGGAAAATCATCTAGGTCAACATTTGAATTTGTTTTGACTTAACTTTCAATTTAACAAATCCTATTTTTATGATTTGTGGTACTGAACTCGTGGACTCAAATAAACAGAGTTTGAACTAGCATACTTGGACACAAAATTTCACAAACATTTTCCAAGTTTTAGCTTAATTTCAAGTGACTCCACTAAATAGTTAGCACTCTATGGGTTAAAATAAATATATTTTCTACTCATAATTCAACTTAATTGTGATGAGTGGATACACTGAATATTATCTATGTTTACTCTTCATGAGTATCATCCATAAGATGAGATATATAAAATTGTCATTTTACTCTGCTAGTTGTTATTTACTCAACTCTTTTGTCACTAGTGAAAAAGTTAGAAACAATATATTGACGAGGAGCTTACAAGTCACATTATTTTATCCAGAGAAGTCACAACTTATGTTGGACAATGGCCAGTTCATTTATTCACAATCTAAGGACAAAGCTTCGGGTCGGTTGTCGAGCACGTCGAATGGGATGAAAAGACGATATTTTTGTCGATGAATGGACACAGTTCACACTTGATCTTGTCGTGGAATGGTGCCAAAGAGATTTTGTTCGTCGTCAACTTCAGAAACAAACATTGGTTCACCTTGCAAGCCGACTTACGAGATTGGCACATCCATTTTTGGATTGTCAGAGGAACATTTGCGAGAATTCGCCAATGTTCAATGAGTTAATGGAGGTGAGTTACATGACAATTTTATTAATTATGTTTTCGTTAACATTTGAAATTGTTTATGTGACGTTCTACGTTTATTTAGGTTTGGACTCGAGCACTTCCGCTCGTCATGACTCGTTCAAAAAAAATTTAACACTCACGCACTTTACATGGATAGTATCTGTTTTCATCGATTTTTATCGTTTTTCATCAAAATAATATTATCATCGCGTGTCATCGTATGTTGTCGCATTTTATCTATTGTTTCCTATAAATTTCATCTTTTTCATCTTTATTTTATCGAAAAAATTATTTTTAATCAATGTCATCCCGTATAATTGGATAGCATCGTGAATGACTCCACATAGCATACCATCGCGTGCCATCACAATTAATCATTTTTTTCAAATAATTTTGAATTTCAAAACAATCGCATCTCATGTATTTTCATCGAGTAGAATAAAAAATAAAATTTTATCGCTCTTCTTCAGATTTTGTCGATTTATATCGGTTTTCCTAAAAAAAGTGAAAATTTTTATCATCGGATAGTATCAATTTTTATGATAATCCATAAAGATAAAATTGTCATCGTTTTTCATCGTATATTGTCGCATTTTATGATTGGTTCCTATATATTTCACCTCTTTTTATCGTTTTTTATCGAAAAAATAATTTTTTAATCAAATTCATCGTAAATTTAGAAAATATTTGCGCGCGTGAATTCAATTTCATGTGTTGCACGCTCCGCTCAGATAAGTTGCAAAAGTTCATTTTTGATCTACGAAATCTCTTTATTCTTTAATTTAGCTCATTGAAGCTCGTTTTGTCTTAAAATACTAATAAATAAATGATAATATCAAATAAACTCGAGAACAAACTTAATTTTAGCTGAGATAATATGAAATTTTTACATTAATAGACGCACCTATCAGGTACGAATATATAATTAATTAGGATGATTATGGTAATTACTAGTCACCGGCGAAAGTCTCAGATTTTCGACTTGAAAGAGCAGCGACAATGTCTGTCTAGATTCAAGGAGAGAAGTTTTTGTCAACGTCAACATGAAACATATAGCGACATCGTTAGTGGAGCCGCCTAAACCTTCGACATCTGCAAAACCAAATTAATATTTTGTTTAGAGAAAAATGTATGGCCCACAAGAGACCAAGCTTTAAAATGCCGTCAGTTTTCGACGAAATACCGCCGAAATCTCGGTTTTCGGTCGTTACCGGCCAAAAATGACCCATTTAAACGTTTCGTCGTTTTTGGCCGCCGAAATTCGTTGTTTATGCCGACAAAAATCGTCTGTCGTTTGCCGAAGAATGTCGTTTTTTTTAGTATAAAACCTACACTCAGCCGACGAATACCCACTCGAAATTTGCTCTCCCACAATAAGAATGGCCGACCAATTTCGCTGAAGAGGAGCGAGCGATCCACAAGTTGCCGCCGAAATTCCCGCCGAATTCCGTAGATCGAGTCATCGGCCGACTACTGCAGTGAGAAAACAACAAAATTTCGTCGAAATTCGTGGATTATCGGTGATTTTCGAGGTATATGCCGAGTAGAATAGATCTGTGAGATTTGAAACTGATTTTCGGGTCGAAGTTGATTTTGTTTAGCAATAATTGTAGAAATACAATGTGTTAGGAATATGATTCTGAAGATGATATAATTTTTTTGAATTTTTTCTAGATCCGGAATTTGAAATATGAAGTGAAAACGTTGGTTGTAGTTATGAAAATATATATGTTTACTTAAGAAGTATAAGATTGTTCTTGAACTTTGTGATTATGATTTTTACTCGAAATAATGTATGAAATGAAATCTATTTGGAACAAAATTTTAAGTTGCGTGGATTTATTTCAGATTTTATTTCCGTCGGAAACGGGAAATATGAAGTAATTTCGATAGTTGTAGTTGATAGTTCGATAAGTCGTTAAGTTGATTCTTGTTGAAGTCGTTGATTATGATTTTTTATCAAACATATCTGTGAAATAGAATATGTTTATAATTGAAATTTAATAAGAGTGTAATTGTTTCATAATTTTTTGAGTCACCGATTAGAAAAATTGAATTGTTTGTCGGAAATTGTTGTTTTAGTTTGTTTAGTAAAAAGTCGTTGATTATAAATTTTTCTCAAAAATATGTGTGAAATAGAATCTGTTTAGAATTTCAATTTAAGAAGATTGGAATTGTTTTAAAAAATTTTGTGTCACGGATTAGAGAATTTGAATTATATATCAGGAATTGTTGTTTTAGTTTGTTTTGGTTGAAACAGTTGATTATGAATTTTCTCAAAAACATGTATGAAATAGGATCTGTTTGGAATTGAAATTTAATAAGAGTGGATTTTTTTCCATAATTTTTGGAGTAACGGATTTGATTGTTTTGTTTGTTAACAATTACAGATGGCAGGTGAAGGCGTCCGAAAACATTGTGTCGTCGTTCCGGGGACCAGTAGTCATTTTACCTGCAAATATTGTGGGTTAACAACAAGAGGTGGAGGTATCACTCGGAAGAAGTTGCATCTTAGCGGAAACGATCCGAAGAAGAATGTAAAACGATGTGATAAGTGTCCGCCGGAGGTCAGAGAAGAAATGCGGCAACTGCTACATGAAGCAGAAATGAAGAAAAAGAATAAGAGCATGATGGAAGAAACTATCCGTCAAGAGTTACGTGCAAATCTCGAACCACGTCATGATCATCGAGAAGATGAAGACTTGTACAAGGCAATGAAGAGAAGTCGCCAACAGGCCGATGCTGCAACTTGGAGATCCGGGCCAAGACATGAGATCGAGGCCACCAATCTCGCCTTCTCTTTATCGATCAGATTCGACACGGCAACCAACAGTCCCTACACCGGCAACTATGTCTCTGAAGAAGCGATTAGGAAAAATTGTGAGCCGATTTTTCATACGCGAGAGTGTTCCAGCACATAAAGCGAAGTCTCATCACTTTAAGAACATGATGCACAAAACTGCAGAAATCGGTATGTGAAACATATTTCTGAACGTACTTTAACGCTTTGTGAAATAACATAATACGTTGTTGTTGACAGGTCCTAACGTTCCACTCCCTTCCCCGTACGAGATTCACAACACATACCTTAAGAAAGAGGTTGCTGAGGCACAAGCATACGTTGATAGTCAACGTAAGGTTTGGGAAGAGTACGGGTGCACAATCATGTCTGACGGATGCACGGGTCCAACGCGATTGAGTATCATTAATGTTATGGTATACTCAGCTGGAAAAATCGTGTTCTTGAAGTCCGTTGACGCGTTGAACAACATAAAAAATTGGGAATATATCTACAAACTATTGAGTGATGTGATTAACGATGTCGGACGCCACAATGTCATCCAAATTGTCGCGGAAAACGGGTCGGCGTATAAAAAATCGGGGATGAAACTGATGAGGAAGTTCAATTGTTATTGGACACCGTGTGCCGCGCACTGTCTTGATCTTATGTTGGAAAACGTGGCTAAGCGAGACACCATTGCTCGCGTCGTGGATGACGCTAGGCGCATAAAGAAACTCGTTTATAACTACGGGCTTCTATTAGCGAAGTTAAGAGAACAAGGTGAATGTGAGATCATTCGCCCCGGTCCTACAAGGTTTGCTACCAATTATTTAGCTCTTTCAAGCTTGCGTAACAAGAAACAAGCATTGAAGGCGATAATCAATTCCGATTGGTGGGAGAGATTGACATTTCGCACAACCTTAGCGGGATCATTTGTTGAGGACAAAGTAAATGATGCAAATTTTTTGCTACACCTTGATGGAGTTTGTAAGGTACTTTTTGTATCTAGTATGATGTTTGTAGTTTACTTTGTAGAACTAACATTTTACGTTAATGCGACAGGTTTTCAAGCCGTTATTTGTAGCTCTTCGGTTCGTGGACATAGAGGTCGTTCCGACGTTGGGTGCACTATATCACGTTTTCGATCTAATGAAGAAAAAGGTGGAGAGCCTACCAAATAAAAGATGAGTTGTCGATATCGTTGTCGACAGATGGGAAAGACAACTTTGTCACCCATTGCACAGAGCAAGTTATTACTTAAACCCGAGGTGTCAATACAACCCAGAGATTACGATGACACCAGAACATCTAACTGCTGTTACAGACGTTTTTGAGGTGTTACATCCGCACGATAATTGTTCCGTTCTTGGAAATGAGGTACATAATTTCATTTATTTATATGTTCCTTGACCGTACAGTGACATATTATGTACACATCTCATTGCCTTTCGAGATGCACGTGGACTATTTGGAAGGAAGATTGCAGTTGGAAACCGTGATTATATGGCCGTATGTACGTAACGATATGTTTGTGTGGGATCTGTTAACATTACTTGATTTTTAATTTACTTTTGTAGTCGAATGGTGGAGAATGTTTGGAACTGAAGCACCTACTTTACGTCGGTTGGCCATGCGAATTTTATCACAAACCGCATCCTATTCGGCTTGTGAGAGAAATTGGAGCACGTTCGCGTTAGTCCACACAAAACACCGCAACCGTCTTGCGTATTCAAGGTTGGAGCAACTTGTGTTTTGTAATTATAACATGAAATTACAAATACGAGATCGCAAAGCTCAGTACGAAAACAAGGAACTCCGAGACCCCTTAGAAATCATAGAGCAATCTATGCAAGTCATGGGAGATGAGGCCGACGACGACGTTCTTCTTGAGTGGGTTCGACCATGAAACCTTGACGATGAATCCAACCGTCCTGATCCGCAAGTAGCCTAACAGGCCCGTTCCGAAGGCGTTGATGTAAACCGGGTCGTCTCTCGAGATGTTGGTATAGAATCGTCTAGTGACGATGATGGGGATGGTGGCGGAACGCAAGGCGGCGGTGATGGTGGCGGGATGCAAGGAGGTGATGGTGGCGTGACGCAAGGAGGCAGAGATGGTGGCGGCACAAGTGTTGGTGTCGGGAGTGGCACAAGCAGAGGTTGGAATAACGATCCATGGACTATGGAATCGGGTTATCAAGCTACTCAAGATTTAGATCACGGAGCGCGGGATCGGGACAGATACTAATATGTTACATGCATTTTTAATTTACATTTATTCTTATCTAACTTAATGTCTCGTAGGTCGGATGACTTCTTTGACTTTGAGTCTGCGCAATACCCGGGAGGTCGACAAGCGGGAATGTGGTCTACTAGTTCTACGGATTACGACGTTGACTCCATTTCCACACAATTTGAGTCAATGTCATTTGACCAAATGCCTACCCAATCTTACGAAGGTCAAGGTTCGTATGCTTATCCATATCTCGTTCCATATACAGTTCCGGTCATTATAGGTGCAGAGATTCAAGGACCACTACCCGAGTACCCCATATTGTGCAACGTGGTCGGCGGAACGCAAGCCAACTACAACAACCATGTCATTAACTACACTTCATCGTACGCGACCCAAATGACGTGGTTGGACTATTGTAACCTTCAGGCACGAACATGTGGATTTTATCAGCCAGCACGTCATTCCAGTTACTATTGAATACTACAGTTGTTGGATTTCGTATGATCTTTTCGAATTACTCATGGTATGATATGTACTATGAACTTAATAGTGTATGACTGTATGGTATGTATGAACTTGATATTGTATGTTATGTATGAACTCAATGTGGTATGACATGTATGAACTTAATGATTTGAACATTTTCTATAGTTATAAATTCATGTTTTGAACTAAAAATGTCATCAACATTTTTTTCGTCGAATTTCCGTAATTTTTATCGAATTTCCGACCGGCCAACGGCAATCTCGTCGGCGTTCCCTTTTCCGTTTTCCACATTTTTTCCGTCGAATTTTCGTTCGGCTAGCGCCATTTCCGTAATTTTGAGTTATCGGCCGTTTATCGGCTAGCGGCCGTTTAAATTCATCAAACAAAGACATTGTTCAGACTCTTGAAGTATCCACCGTAGAAAAAATACTGGTACCAGATGAAAGAGCAACAGTAGCAGCAAAAATAAAGGACTTCAACTGGTCATTAAAATCTCGTAAAGAAACGACTCGTTCCAACGAAAAAAATGACAAAACGTTTTATTGCTCTAAAAATATAGACTGCCGAAAATCGAATTTATGCAAAAATGGCATTTAATCCTTGATAAGAAGTATGGCTTTCATTATTAAGTGGTCTATAGTTTAGAGAGCATTGGCGTAACGTTTTTTTTTTTTTTTTGAGGAATTAGGTAACGTATTTTAAAGACGAAAGAAATCGACTAGGCATCTAAATGCTAAAAGAAAAAAAGTTACGGTCTACTATACCACCATAATCATTACAAAAAAATAAAAGAAATAGAAAATGACAGAAATACCACCATACCAAACCCGAAACAAAGGACAAAGCCCCCAAAATTGACCAAAAAGAAATATTACACGCATGCAGACTGCAGACACACCTACCCACCACTCAAGAACTCTTCAACCACCGAAGTTGACCTGTTTGAAGCCATTTATGCAAAATCAAGCCAATAACCCAGGATCCATATAAGAAAAGCTTGGAAACAGAAAAGCTTAGGAGGAGAAGTAGGATTCAGATAATCATAAGCGAACAAATGAAAGTGGAAATAAAGGAAAAAAGAGTGGTGGCCCCACGTAGAGCTCCGTTCGAGGAGGAGCACGTACTCCCACTCTCCCATCTGGACAACGACCCCAACCTCCGCGTCTCATTCCGGTACCTCCGCGCGTACTCCGCCCCCGCCGCCGCGTCCGCGTCCGCCGACCCATTTGCCGCCATCGCTGCCGCCCTCTCGGAGGCCCTGGTCCCGTACTACCCCCTGGCGGGCTCCCTCCGGCCCCGCCCCGACAACCGCCTCGAGCTCCTCTGCACCGATCCCGCCAACTCCGGCGTCCCACTCCTCCGCGCCGCCGCCAGCTCCACCCTCGACGCCGCCGTCTCCGAGCACGAGCAGCTCCTCGACTCCCTGGCCCCCGCCGACGACCCCGAGACCGTTTGCGCCCTTCAGCTCACGTCCTTCGCCTGCGGGGGGTACGTCCTCGGGGCCGCCATCCACCACTCCCTCTGCGACGGCCTCGGCGCCTCCCTCTTCTTCAACTACGTCGCCGCCCTCGCCCGCCGCGACTCCGACGCCGTCGCCGCCGCCCCCTCGCCCGTGTGGGCCCGCGACCGCCTCCTTCCCGCCACCGGCCTCCCTCCCCCGCCCGACTCCCCCGCCCGCCGCTTCCTCACCGTCGCGGCCGCGGCGCAGCCCTACTCGCAGCCCGTCGGGGAAGTGATTCGCGCGCGCTTCAGAGTCACCGACGCAGTCGTGGACGCCTTCAAACGCGAGCTTCTCCGCAGATCCGACTCCACCTTCACCACCTTCGAGGCTCTGGGAGCTTTCATCTGGAGAGCCAAGTGAGTACACGCGACCCCGTCTTATTTCCTTGAGTTCAAAAGTGTAACTGGAGGAGGGTGTTTGGGTGGGAACAGGGTGAGGGCGTCGGAGATCGAGGGGGAGAAGAAAGTGAAGTACGCGTACGCGGTGAACATAAGGCGGGTGGTGAAGCCAGCGCTGCCACAGGGGTACTGGGGGAACGGGTGCGTGCCGATGTACGTGGTGAGGTCGGCGGGGGAGGTGGCGGAGAGTGCGGTGTGGGAGACGGCGGAGGCCATCAAGGGCAGCAAGAGGAACGTGGCCGACCACTACGTCAGGTCCTTCCTGGACATGCAGGCCGCCCACCAAGGGGAAGGCATCACCGCGGGGGACGACGTCAGCGCCTTCACCGACTGGCGCCACTTGGGCCACCACACCGTCGACTTCGGCTCCGGCGGCCCCATCCACGTCATCCCTATCTCCACGCGTCTTCTCGGCGGCCAAGAGCCTTGCTACTTCTTGCCCGACTCCGCCGCCCTTCCCGCCAACCCCGGCTTTTGCGTCTCCGTCGCTTTGAGGAAGACCGCCATGCCCGCCTTTAGGGCCGAGATGGACCGCTTTTGCGACGCCAATTTCGGTTTCTAACCTTTTACATTCCAGAATAAACATGATATGTAACTCCGTGATTATTCGGATTTAAGCCTTACTAAAAAAGCTCCGAAACATCAATGCGTGCTCAATTTTACTCACGGTTACTCTAATTTTCATATGTAAAATCAATATTACCAATATATATTTGCGTTCTGTATAAATGCTTGATTTAGAAACGGAAAACAACAAGAATTTATGAGTCGTAAAAAATGCATATTGATGAAACGAGTAAATATCGACAGCTAATAATCAAAAGAAGAATTACTAGCCAAATTAAAACGTTGTATTTTATTAACTCTTTTAAATTGAGTTCTTTAGAGTTTCCTGACGTGTTGGCTTTCTTAACATTGGATTTACACAATTGTCATTTATTGATGTTTCATTATATAATAATATACCATATATTCTAATTACTTATTTAATATTTGTGATACATATTTGTCTTCAAACTTTTACAATAAAATAAAAATAAATCATATTAATTTTGGTCAATTTTCTTAAGTAATTTTAAATTCCGACTTTTAAACTGATTCAGTTATTAACTATTAGTCTGGATGTATGCCTTAATTTTCGAGACATACAACTTTTAAACATACTATGTATTAGAATTTTCAAATGTGTAAAAGTTTAAATTCAAGAGGAATTACTATTTTGTTTCATAAAAATTCAAATCTCATTTGGTCTTTTTAGTTTATGTTTCAGATTTTGTCCCATACTCCTCGTAAATCCAAGTAAATTGCTGTTCATTTTGGAAAATACTAGTCCGATTAAGTTGTTAGTTAATAGTTATGTTCATTTATTTTTTTCATATTTGGTGAGAGAGAATCGGTTTTCGTTAGCTTTCATTTATTTTCGTTTATAGGTCACTCTAATTATGGGTATAGATGTTTTCAGTGAGAGTACGAGTCGGTTTTCTTTGAATAGCAAAATAAAAGGTAAGAAAAAATTGCTTTTAATAAACAATACCATATGTTATAAAGCTTTCAATTAAAAATACCAAACTCCCTCTTTTTTCAGTGATTCTTATTTATTCAAAATTCAAATTAATGCATAAAGATGAATTAATATTATTTTAGAATATATTAAATATTAGGGGTATGAGCTTGTACACAAGATTTTAAAATGAGGATCAACGAATTCTTTGGGCTGAGCAACATATACTTCCTCATTGAGATAACCATTATGGAATGCACTCTTGACATCTATCTGAAATAATTTGAATCGAAAATGACAGGAAATACCAAGTAACAGACGTATTGCTTCTAACCTGGCAACTGGAGCGAAGGTTTCATCGAATAAACTCCCTCGACTTGAGTATACCTGAGCAACAAGTCTGACCTTGTTTCAAGTAACATTGCCGTGTTCATCAGACTTGTTCTTGTAAATTCGTTTTGTTCCAATTATATTTATTTGATAAGGTTTCGGCACCAGATCATACACAAAATTTCTTTCAAATTGAACTAGCTCCTTCTGCATGACATTCATCCAAAAGTCATCATTAATGACATCATTCACATTCTTAGCTTCGATCGTCGACACAAAGAAGATATTGATGATCATCTCTCTATAGTTGACAGGAGGCTTTCTTCGAGTTTGCATATAATCATTGACATCTCCAATTACACTGTCAATCAGATGATTCTTTTGAATTCTGGTGGAAGGAATCAATTCATGACTAATTTCAGTAGAAGATTTGGTCTCTCCCAGCTCTTCGCAACAGAATGATGCGTATCAGCTTCTTCTCTAGGAGTCTCTGTTCCTTCAAGAGCTTATTGTGACCTCCTCTAAGCGCAAGGGGATTGAGAACTCCATGATTAAGCTCATGAAGACTTCTGCCAAAGCTTCTACTTCTGCTACTCAAGATGATCCAACGATGTCTGATATAGTTTCTACTTGATCTTGTTGTCATGCGGGTTTTGTTGGTTTCTTTTCATCTTCTGGTTTCGCTCTTTTGTGTACTTCTCGTTCTGTCAGTATGCTTGTCAAGACATGTTGTGACTCTGTCTACAGTTTTTTTGTTTCAAGACTTATGCTATATATTACTTCGTCTCTTGATATTTTGTCTTGTTATGATACTCTCTCCCTCTATGTTGGTCGATCCTTGCCTTTGTACTATATTTTGAGACAATGGGGGAGATATATTTTCAGTCTTCTTGAGATTCAGATCATGGTTAAAGAATCCTGTTTGCTTGCCTAAAAAATAGCCAAAGGGGGAGTTTGTTATTACGTTGAGATTGGCTTATTTTTATTAGGCAAGAGTATTAACTGAAAATAGATGCAATATCTTATCGTGATCCTTGTCCTAACAATCTTTGATTCGGCATTCTATAATTGGACAGCTTGAGGATCTCGGTTTAAGGTGCTTTTAAAGATCCTTCCATTTTTGAAGCTGAGGGTAGACCACGAGGAAACCCTAGCTAGGATCTTCGTATTTTGGACGTTATTAACTGCAGCGTTGCATCCTCTAGCGTTCCTCGATGCTTTTGTTCGATCAATAGACTTTTCTAGACGTGCAAGACTGACGGCCTGGAAAACTATTGTGTTGAACAGAAGCAGTGTTTGAATCGGATTACCCACTGTGATCGCTTCCTGTTGAATTAAACACAATAACTAAAGAACATATTTTTGAATTAAACACAATAACTCAAGAACATATTTTTGAGAGCCAAATTTTTGTTCTTCTTTTCAGTACGGGGTACCGATAACTCGTAAGTCATGAGAGACCTAATTAATTCATCCAGCTTCATAGAAGAGAGATCTTGAACTTCTTCAATAGCCGTGACTTTCATTTGAAACCTGAGAGGAAGAGATTTAAGAATCTTTCGAACAAACTTCTCATCTGACATAGGGACACCAAGAGAGTAATATTCATTATAAATATCTCGAACACGAATATTGAATTCAGCAATGGATTCATCTTCATTCAAAGTAAGGGCTTCAAACTGAGTAGTAAGCGTTTGAATTTTAGAACTCCGAACTTTTACAGTTCCTTCATGAGCCACTTCGTGGATATCCCAAGCTTCCTTGGCGCTGCTGGAAATGTTAATAATTCTGAAGAAATTCTTATCAACGGCGTTGTAAATTGCATTAAGTACTCTAGAATTTCCAAGAGCTTCTTCATCTTCAATAGCAGTCCAGTCCTTTTCAGGTTTCAGGGTTATCACCCGAGTTTCTTCATTAGTCACAATAGGATGTGTCCATCCATTTAGAACAGCCTTCCACGTTCTACTATCAAGAGCTTTCACGAAAGCCACATGCGAGCCTTCTTGTATCCATAATTCGATCCATCGAGGGTAGGAGGTCGATTGACAGAACCCCCTTCTCTGAAACTGTACATCTTAACAAAAAGAAAAACATGCAGGAAACCACCTAAAGTAAAGGTGCCTGCTCTGATACCAATTGAATTCTGTTAAACTCTTAGCCAACTGTCACACACAATATTGTTGTATGTGACAATTTGGAAGCACAATAAAGATGACAGCAAAAATAATGCAGGAAACAATAATCAAGACGCACAATTGGTAACCCATTTCGGAGCAACGTCTCCTACATCTGGGGGCGTGATAACCCGGTGGAAATGATTTCACTATGATAATAGTTCTCATTACAATTGGTCTTACATGAATAACATACACATCAATGTCCAACTACTAACTATAAAGTGAAACCCTAATTCAGTCATCCCCCTGAATTAGTGACCCTTCACAGATCCACCAAAGACACACATTCACGTGTTCTTTAATCGCAAGAAATCTCGAGAGCGTGATCAGTTCATTCACACGCAAACACACAACGCCAAACAGGAATAGATCACAGTGGGTAATCCGATTCAAACACTGCTTTTGTTCAACACAACAGTTTTCCAAGCTGTCATTCTTGCACGTCTAGAAAAGGCTATTGATCGAACGAAAGCATCAAGGAACACTAGACGCTGCAACACTGCTATTTATAGTGTCCAAAATGCGAAGATCCTAGTTAGGGTTTCCACGAGGTTTACCCCCAACTCCAAAAATGGAAGGATATTTAAAAGCACCTTAAACCGAGATCCTCAGCTGTTGAAATATAGAATGCATAATCATAGATTGTTAGGACAAGGATCACGATAAGATATTGCATCTATTTTCAGTTAATACTCTTGCCTAATAAAAATAAGACAATCTCAACGTAATAACACATAGTAAATGCATAGAAAAGAATTAATATTTTTCAGAATATTTTTTTGGAAAAATATTTCATTTAGTTTGGTTAATGACTAACGTACATCATCAAATAAGTGACTATAATGCGATTTTTATGTTTCAAGTAAACTTGGATTTTTATGAAAGGTACGGGGATTTTAAAAAAAAATTGACTGTTGGATGCAAGATCCGACGGCCCAGAAAATGTGACCATGAGAAAAATATGGCCGTTGGCAACAGCTACATCATTTTTTTCCCTTTCCCTAATTCATCTTATAAATACTCGCCTCTCATTCTCTCATTCCCACACCATCTCCGATACTATCTCAATCTCTCTTATTTCAACGTTTGCTCTAAACTCTGAAGTCTCAATCTAAGTTTTCATGGCTTCTCCGTCCCAAAACCGAATGGATGGGGTCAAAGTGGAAGAAACTATCAAGACCAACCCATGCACCGATTTGAACAAAATTGGTTGCACCATTCCCAAAACGCTGAATACACTTACAATCCTAACTATATATTCACGCTACTAAGCTAAGTGTTCTCTACTCCAAAAATCCACATACTCAATCCGGGTACTACACTCATATTCTGTCACTGCCACTCGACGCCGATATCGCTTTTTCAAGCCTATCAAGAATATGAACAACAAATTCACGACTCCCAAAATCCAAACAACAAAGAATATGTTGACGAAACCGAAAATCCAAACGATGACGAAGATGTCGAAGAAGAAGTGATACCGGCACCTCCAGAATGGAGTCAGAGATCACCTTCGATTCGCGTCTCTTGTCCTCGACAATGTTAACAACGATAAGAGACGGAACAACGATGACAACGATAACAACCACAACAATCGGAGGCCGAGCAACCCGGAGAGCCACAACAAACCCAACAAACCGACCGGAGGAAGCCTAAGTTCCAAGTGTGGACGTAGTTTGAACATGTGATTCTTTTTAATTAGAATTTTACGTAAATGAATTATTTTGTTTCAAAGGTGGCCAAATTTTGTTCACTATATTATAATAAAATTTATGTTTCGGTTTGAACAGGAGATTCACAACGGCGAAAAATCTAGAAAATATCACAATTGTATGGAGAGATCTTCAGCGTTCACAATGATACAATCGGGATGTCGCTTTTGTGGAGTCATAACAAACACTACAAATGATATCCATCTGGAGCATCTTCAAGCAATGTAAGTCATATGGGTCATTTACAATTACGAAAACAATTAGTAGAATACTTTGTTCAAACGGAACAATTTTTCCAACATATAGATTATGATGAAGTTGTTAGATTTTTAAGTTATTTAATTCCAAACGTCCAAATAATGTGTAAGAAAACTTTGAGATTTGATATACTAAAATGGTTTTTACAAGAAAAAGAAAAACTAAAATCCACAATATCAAGCGGTAGATTTAGTGTAGCATTAACCTCAAATATATGGACGGGTCAAGCTAAAATGGATTATATGAGTGTTCTAGTTCATAACATAGACGACGAGTGGAACCTAAAACGTATTATAGCATTTAAAAGGATAGAAGGGTCGCACACTAGTCAACCAATGGAAGCAAAAAATTTAAAATATTGAGGGTTGGGAAGACTCCTTTACTTTCGGTTTTGGAGTCATTTTAGACCCGCGATGTAGAGTAGTTGGTTTGAAAAATTTCTAAAGTACATTAGACGATTTTTTAGCTATCAAGATAGTTATCCACTTGATTTTTCCAGAATCGTGAAAGCGTTTTATGCTCTTTTCAGGGTCTATGAAGCCAAGCTCCTCCCGCAGTATCGGATGCAGCCTAGTCAATCACCGATGCAGCATCCACGACGACATCAATTCACGAATGTGTTCATTAATGCTCCCGCGTACATTCCATCTTCGGGAAAACACGAGGCCGAATCCAGTCAACCAAGCTCAGTCGACACACTCTAATCATGAGATAATGGAGTACGACCGGAACGAGCGGGTCAAACCGGATGACAAAGGGTTAGTTCTATTGGTGTGGTGTAGACAGAACGCACTGAGGTTTCTAGTGTTGGATACGATGGCTCAAGTCATCTTTACTGTCCATGTTTCTACCGTGACATCAGATGCGGCTTTTGTTGGCAGAGATGCCCACAAGAAGATTGTTTATTTACATATTGATGTAATATATAAATCTTTATAAAGTCCTTATTGTAATTTGCTGATTATATTAATAAAATTTGAAATGTTCATTCATTCCCTTTTAGTTTGATTGAAGATTTATGATATTCAATAGTCTTATAGTCTTTAATCAAACCTAACAATGTATGAAGAGACAAATGTAAATTTGCGTGACATGGTTTAACTAAAACGATATATTCAAAATCTAAAGAGCAACAGACTATTGATCCCAGTTTGATTGTTGGAAAAATCTATGATGTCTAGTTACGAGGCATAGAGAGTTAGGAACTCTATAGTTCTTCCTGTGTATATTTCGAATAACTGAATTGACCAGTGCACCTTTAGAGACAATAGAAGAACAAACCATTTAACATCTTCTATCTCAAGGTCACTATGTATGAATTGCATCATGCTTACCTAAATCCTGAAATGAGACATGTCATTTCATAGCATTAATACTCTCATTTGAGAAAGTAAAATTCTATATCTATTATGTGATCTAGACTAGGCCAATGGTGAGATATTAAATTATGAAAATTTCATGAACCAACTTTGTGAAGTTCTCATAGATATGGAATTCATGTATAAGATTGCCTGAGATGCAATATGTATCACCTCATGCTTTATTACTTGGATTGTGAATAAATGAACTCCGCAGTATCCAAAATTAAGTAGCGACTTTATTTGGATGAAACAATGTGACTTGTTAGCTCCTCGTCAATATATTGTTTCTAATTTATTCACAAGTAACAAAAGAGTTGAGGAAATAACAACTAGAATGGTAAGATGGTAATTTTATAAATCTCAACTAGTTGATGATATTCATGAAGGGAAAAAATAGATAACATTCAATGGATCCACTCAATATAATTAAGTTGAATTTTAGTAGAAATTAAATTCATTTGAACCGAGAGATTCTCAGTGTCAAGTCTTTAGTGGAGTCAGTTGACATTAACCTACTATTCAGAAAAGGTTTGTGAAATTTTGAGTCCGAGTATAGAAGTTCAAGCTTTGTTCATTTGGATCCATAAGGTCACTATTACATGTCGTTATAGTAGGATTGTTAAACTAAAAGCTAAGTCAAAATAAGTTCAAATGTTGAACTAGACTTTTTCTCAGAAAATGTCTAAAGGGTATTTTTGTCCACATGGACATAAAATGATGTGAATGTCAAATAAGATTTTGAATATTTTCATATGATGAAAACATAAATTATTTTCTAAAGCCGAAAAGTCGTTTAAGGCATTATGAAATTAATTTCGTTATTCGCGCAATTATAATTCTATAATGGGTATTTTGAGAATTGTCTTAAAAGAAATAAGAAAGTATCTAGTAGCTCCCCCCTAGGTAGAGTCTCGCCAACATGCATGAAGAGGAGAGTTTTATTTCCCTTTAATTATAAGGATAATTACCCAAAAGCAAAAGAGGAAATAAATTTCCTTGAGAATGAAATAAATAAGCTAAGTGAGCAAACAAATTTCCTCCTTGCTTGAGTTACATGGCCGGCCAACTTAGGAGAGAACGGGGAAGAGAAAATCAAATATTGTGTCATGAATGCATTATTCTTTCATGAATGCATAATTGACCTTTATAGATTTTTCATTTGCCTATAAATAGAGTCTCACACAGAGATGTGAAAATAAGCTTCATTCTTGCTCTCTCTCAGTTTTTGGCCGACTCCTCTCCTCTCTCTCTCTATCAAAATACTTCTTTTATTTTGGCACCTAAATCCTCATTAGACTTAGGCTAAATTAGCTCTTTAACTCATAGACTTGTTCTTGAGTTATTGTGTTTAATTGTGCCACACACAAATCCTTCTAAACCTCTATAGACTCTTGTAATAGAAACCTTAGGTTTCTCGAGTTCACGTTTAGGCTTGAAGGAATCGAGCTAGAAGAGAAGATCAACCTTTCTCAAGATTCATTCACTTCTACAAAAGATACCTTTAGAAGCGACAGGGTGAATTAGAAGCGACATTTGGGAATTAGAAGCGACTAGTCGCTTCTAACTTCAACACCCCGATTTTGACCAAATTATCAATATTTTGATAATTAGAAGCGACTAGTCGCTTCTAATCTTCAAAATTATTTGCTCGGGGAATTAGAAGCGACTAGTCGCTTCTAATGTCCCAAATTTTTGGCTCCAAATTTCCTCCGCCAAAATTTTTGCTAAGTATAGAAAGTAGGGTATTAGAAGCGACTAGTCGCTTCTAATGTCGCTTCTAATGTCCCAAATTTTTGGCTCCAAATTTCCTCCGCCAAAATTTTTGCTAAGTATAGAAATTGGAGCATTAGAAGCGACTAGTCGCTTCTAATATTGCTTCTAATGTCCCAAATTTTTGGCTCCAAATTTCCTCCGCCAAAACTTTCGCGAAGTATAGAAATTGGAGCATTAGAAGCGACTAGTCGCTTCTAATGTCGCTTCTAATGACCCAACTTATCAAAACGTTGTCGTTTTGGTTTTTAAGTGACATTAGAAGCGACTAGTCGCTTCTAATGTTTCTAGGGCTTTAAATCGCGTGAGCCTCCCTTCTCCCTCATTTTCTCACCTCTCATTTTCCCTCTCACTCTCCGACCAGTCAACGCCGGCCGCCGCCTTCCTCCCTCCCCCGCCGCCGTCCCTCCCCTCCTCTTCTCCCCTTCTCCCCATCTCCCAGCTCTCCCCGCCGTCCCTCCCCTTCTCCCCTCTCCCTCCGACCAGCCACCCCCTCCTCCGCCGCCGCCGTCCTCCCTACTCCTCCCCCGTCGCCGTCCCTCCCCCTCCTCCCCTTCTCATCTTCTCCTCCCTTCCCTACCCCTACCCCTCTCCCGCCGCCGTCCCTCCCCCTCCTCCCCTTCTCATCTTCTCCTCCCCTCCCTACCCCACTCCCGGTCGCCGCCTCCCCGCCCTCTTCCCCCGGCCGCCGCCTCCCCACACTCCTCCCCCGGCCGCCGCATCCGTGCCCTCCTCCGCTCTCCCTCTCGCCCTCCCTCTCGCTCTCCACCCCTCCTCCGCCGAGCTCCGCCACTAGGCCTTCGCCGTGCTCCTCCCCTGCGCCTCCACCCCCGAGCTCCGACTCCCTTCCTCCTCCGCCAAGGTATGTTTAGTTTTATAATTAGTCTAATATTGTTATAGTTTAGTCTAATATTGTTTTATAAATATTTTGTTATTTTTAATTTATTATTGTCGTCGCAGTCTCGCCACCGCTCGTTTGCCGCTGCACCCTCGCCTCGTTGCAACCTAACTCCTCAACTCGCATCGTTGCTTCTTAAGGTATATATTTGTTTTAAAAATTATTGTAGTTATATTTTGGTTTACGGTTTTAATTTTATGTTTTTTTTTTGTATTTAGACATTTGTGCGTTTGTTGTTCGTCGCGTCGTCTCGTTGAGTGTAGACTTTGCTCGTCTTGTGCCTACTCGTCCCGTCTCGCTCGTATTGTTATCTACAAGGTTAGATATATATGTTTACTTGAAATTTATGTTTAATAATTTGAATTAGTAATGTAGGTATGCAATTGAAATTAATAATAATTTGTTATTATTAATTTTGTTATGTATTTAATTTGCTCATTTAAGTATGTAATTGAATAATTAATTTGTTAAATTAGTGAATTTGTTAAATATATAATTTGTTATGAATGTAAGATATTCATAATTTGAATCACTTAATTTGTTAAATATAGATATATAATTTGTTTAGTTATATTAATTTGAATGTGATAAGTAGTTACTTAATCTGTTAATTTAAATATGGAAACTAAAATTCTAATTTGTTATATGAACTAAGTTTTTTAACTAGAATATGTTATTTGAAAGTTATTAAATGTTTAGGATAGTTTTGGCTGGTATATATATATATATATATATATATATATATAAATTTTGTGAATTGCAATTTTTGGTTTGTTCATATTTTAGGGGAAACTCTGCCCAAATTTCTGTAAATTTTTAAATAATTAAGTGAACAAATAAAACAATCCTAATTTTTTAGTTATCTGAATCTCTAAACTTTCTTAGATCAAATCCTTATCCGTCTTCTAAATGATCATCACAATGTCACAAATGTCCTAACTTTCGTTGTCCTAATTTCAACAATCAGCGTCATGTCAAACCCAAGTCGAAATTGGATTATTGAAAATAATCGTTGTGGGCTTGAATTCGAATTGGGCGTGAACGAGTTTATTCGAGTTGCACGATTCCAAATGAACAGCGAGCACAAAGTAAAATGTCGTTGTCGTAGTTGCAATAATGCGTTAAGACAACACATAGGAGTTGTTCGAGCGCATCTCATGCACAAAGGATTTACTCCGTATTACACTCGATGGTATCATCACGGCGAGTCACGTGAAGAAGTCGTTCATGTACTAGAAATTCTCGATGATTCAGACGATCAAGACGGTGTTGGTGGAATCCATGACGCAGTCGATGATATTAGGAATGATCCTGATTTTTATAATGATCCAACTGCTGAAGATGTGGCTGAGGAAGAGCAGATCGCGGATCTATTTGCCGAGTTGAATGCAGAATTGTATCCTGGTTGTAAAGAGTTCTCGTCATTATCTTTCTTGGTTCAGTTAATGCACATTAAAGTGACGAACCATTGGACAAACAAGTCATTTACAGAACTTTTGCAACTCTTGAAAAAATCTCATCCTGTTGGGAATACAATTCCTGAAAAACATTACGAGGCAAAGTCAAAGCTGAAGCAATTTGGCATGGGCTACGAGATGATTGACGTCTGCTCGAACGACTGTGTCTTGTTTTGGAAAGATTTGAAAGATGCAGATGTTTGTCCGGTGTGCAACGAAAGTAGATGGGTTGTTGGAAAAAAAGTACCGCGTAAAGTTTTATGGTACTTTCCTGTTAAAGATCGTCTCAAGCGGTTGTACGCTTCTCGACACACAGCTGTTGAAATGCAGTGGCACGCGAAAGAACGTGTGGTTGAAGAAGGTGTTCTACGTCATCCTGCTGATGGGAAAGCGTGGAAGAAGTTAGATGAAACATATCCATACTTTGCCATTGAGCCGAGGAATGTACGACTTGGACTTGCTGCAGATGGTTTCAAGCCCTTCGGAGAAATGAGCCTATCATATAGCATGTGGCCGGTTGTGTTGATGGCGTACAATTTGCCACTGTGGTTGTGTATGAAATCCGAATACTTGATGCTGGCTCTCTTGATTCCTGGTCCGAAATTGCCTGGGAAAGACATTGACGTGTTCTTGCAACCGCTCGTTGAAGAGTTGAAAGAATTGTGGGAATTGGGTGTTTGAGTGCGAGATGGGTCTAACCATAATCATGTCTTCCTTTTGCGGGCAGTACTTCTCTGGACAATAAACGATTTTCCTGCTCGAGGAAGTTTATCTGGGTGGAGTGGTCAAGGGTACCTTGCGTGCCCGACGTGCACCAAAGACACTCCATCGCTTTCCGTTAGAAATAGAGTCGTGTATTACGATCACCGACGATATTTGCCCGATTGTCACCGGATGAGAACATGCAGTGGTCACTACACAACGCGTGTCAAGAAACGAAAAGCTCCGAAGAAGTTGACTGAAAGCCAGATTCTCGAGAAATTGAACAGTCTTCCTGAATTGATTCCGGGTAAGCAGTCTATGGCTTCGAAACGAAAGTGGGGCGAGAGCGAGCTAAATTGGACCAAGAAAAGTATCTTTTATGAGTTACCTTACTGGTCTGATTTGACGTTGAGACACAACCTTGATGTGCTGCACATAGAAAAAAATGTGTGCGAAAACTTACTCGGGACGTTGCTCAGCATTGACGGGAAAGATAAGGACACCGATAAGGCGAGACAAGACTTAAAAGACTTGAAGATTAACTCTAGTTTACACTTACAGAAGCGTGGAAATAGGTGGTTCAAACCACAAGCTTCATACGTTCTCACACCCACGCAACGAAAAATGTTTGCTGAGTTTCTCAAGTCAATCTAGTTTTCCGACGGTCTCGCAGGGAATTTGAAAAAGAATGTCACTCCCGATGGAAAATTGACCGGCTTAAAGGCACATGACTTGCACGTGATAATACAAAGGTTGTTGGCAGTGGGTATTGGTCCTTATGTTCCGAAACAAATCCAAGAGACGATTGCAGAACTTGGAAGCTTTTTTAAGCTCATTTGTTCAAGAACGTTACGAGTGGAGGATCTCGAGAAAGCCTAAAACTCCATCGTTGAGATATTGTGTAAGATGGAAATAATTTTCCCGCCTGCTTTCTTTACGATCATGGTTCATGTCATCATTCATCTCCCTGAGGAAGCTCTCGAAGGTGGTCCAGTGCATATGAGATGGATGTATCCATTTGAAAGATATCTTGGAACACTTAAGCATTTTGTTCGAAACAAAGCGAGACCTGAAGGATCTATAGCTGAGGCTTACGTTGTGGAAGAAGCTTTGGCATTCGTTGCAAGGTGCTTTGAAGATGCCTCGACTGATGTCGTTTAGCCTCACGAGTTCTCTATTTTTCAATCGGAGAAGTGTTTGCTTTATGGGAAGATGAGTCCGACACGGTTAGACGACAAGTCGAGAGAAATGGCAGAGTGATACATCTTGACAAATTGTACCGAAATTGATCCGTATATGACGTGAGTATTCTTAATCGTATAAATTGATCCATATACGGTCATAAATTTGTTTTTTTATTTCTCTAACTTCTTGAACGTATAAACAGTGAGCATTGGAATCTCATGGAATCTGAACGTCGCTATGATGTTGATGAAGCGAATCGAAAAGAATTTAGAGGCTGGTTCGCCAAAAAAGTGTACGACCAAAAAATTGGCGGAGTCGATGTGTCTGACGAGTTGTATGCATTGTCGGTCGGACCTTTACTGAATGTTCACATTTATCCGAGTTGTGTGGTGAACGGCGTCAAATTTATCACTTCTCGTCGCGATTCAATGCGTACTACTCAAAATAGTGGTGTTTCCGTACCTGTGGACGGCTACACGTTCTACGAAAGGATGGACGATGTTGTCGTGCTGAACTATTGACATGATTGCAGAGTGGTACTATTTTGGTGTCTTTGGTATGGTGACAAGCACGATTCACGTAGACACATTCACAAAGATAATGTATGTGGAACGACGAGTGCATATGTGGCGAAAGAATGGTTTCCAGACGAGCCTTTTATACTCAGTAATCAAGCCAAACAAGTGTTTTACTTCCCTGATCCTCGAAATCCTTAAAAAGGGGAATGGAATGTCGTCGAAGATTGTAATCATCGATTCGTATGGGATTTGCCTGACATTGACGTTTCATCGTCGGCTGTAGTTCCATTGTCCGTACAACATACTGATTTCGCGAGTTTGTCTCATCTTCACGATAATTGTGAACCGATTCTAGTTGATGATGCTATCGAAGATGAGCCTATAGACGACTTCATAGACAACGATGATCATGACGCTGATGTTGACCGTTTCCTTGGAGATACTGTTGATGATGATCTTGAAATAGATCAAATTGACCTCTTAAGTGATGATGAGCAAGATTAAGTAAATTGTTTAACTATATTTAATATAAAGTAAATTTAATGTATTTCATAAACTAAAATTCTAATTTATCTTTTTTGCTTTGCAGTATGTCGACTAGCAAAGATGAGCCTCCGCCGCCTTTGTCCGGACGAGGTTCGACTACGGGTCAAAGCTCGCAAAGAGCTAGAAAAGGGAAGAAAGTCAAGATTATATTCGACCCCGTCCGTCTCCAATTTTTTCCGCCTCTCAGCAGAGGTGATGAAGAGAGAGTCAAAAAAGGAGAGCGCATTGGCACGTTTGCCAATAGTCTTGGAGTTTTGGTGCGAGAGCACATCCCTCCGACGACGCCGAGCTGGAATGACGTCTCGGCGCAACAAGTAGCAGCCATTTTGTCTGGTATAAACGCAGAGTATGACTTTGTGTACGAGGACGAGTCGGGAGACATTATTCCAGCAACGTGCCACTCGAGTCTTATCTAGAAGACTATTATCTGCGACGCGAAGAAGCGTCTGTGAGACGGAAAGTCGAAATATAGTCGGTTTTACCGGATTGAGTGCGGCAGAGACAAAGAGGAGGCACTCCAGAGAACGCCCAAGGGTCTGACGAAGCAACAGTGGTCCGAGATGATTGATAGAATGACCACAGAAACGTTCCAGGTATAAATTAGATTAAACATATTAATCAATTATTCTTAAAAATATATTTTTAACCAATGTTATTCTCTAGGACATGTCCAAATGGAATACGGCGAATCAAAAGAAGAAGACCACGAAGAGTCGACAGGGCACGATCTCATTTTATGAGTATCGCCATAGTCACGTAAGTAGATTTTCATTCAATTTCAAATTATATATTATAGTTATAATGTGTTATATGCATATGCAGCGGGTAGGAGAAGGCAAGCAGATGCTAGGACCACTCGGTGCGTGGGAGAGGATGCACACGACTCTCAATGGTCAATGGACTACACCTGCTACTGGAGAGTATCATGTAAGTATATTATGTTATTAATTAAGTTTACCTTATAATTGTTGTTATTAATAATTACTTTAATTTGTATTGTGTATGTAGGCTCGGATAGTAGCTCGGGTGGCTGATCTACAAGAACAAGCTCGGGAGTCGGGACGTGAGGTGAGCTTGCCATATTTGGAGGAGACTGCTATGAGCGAAGTCCTCGGGACGCGACGTGATTGGGCTACGGGAATTGGGCCTCTAATTCCGCGCTCCGACATGCTAGAAGCTCAAGCCCATGACAGCTCATCGTGTTCCGTAGGGAATGTGAGTTCGAAGTCGTCCTCTGATATGGAAGAGAAGCTAGCGGCTCTCCAAGAAGCTGTGTTTGGCATGGCTGCTGGTTTGAGCCAGACCCGAGACTTCACTCCGACTCCCGTGTTTAGGGCGACTTTGGACCACTACATGGCCCAGTTCGGACCTTGTGTAGGCGATTCGGGCAATGCAGGCGCTTCAGGTTCGGGGCAGAGACCAGATCGACCTTCGACTCCCACCGACACCGAACCAGACGAGCCTCCACACGGACCCAGCGGACAACGCGCAGGACGAGGACGACGAGGACAAGGACGACGATGATGATTGTAATTTATTCAACGTTTTAGACTTATCGGTTTACGTTTGTTTACATATCGACTTTCGGTTTTCTAATTAGTTGAACTTATGTTATTATCGACTTTAGACATTGTCGACGTTTGATTATATTACTACCGACTTTTGATTATATTCAGTTTATGTTTAATCTGATTTAAATTAGTAAATTTCAATATTATTAAATTTAATTAATGATAATAATATTTAATTAATATTTAAAACTGGAAATAAATTTTTAAAAATTAGATTTTACAGTTTTAGAAGCGACTTTGTCGCTTCTAAAGCCAATTTAGAAGCGACTTTTTGGTCTTTAGAAGCGACTTTTGTCGCTTCTAAAGACCTTTTTTCTCCCAGTGATTAAAGATCAAGCTACAAGAAAGGTTAGTATCCAAGTATTTAGATAATGTTTTTTATTTATAACATGTATATGCACTTTATCTAGGTTAGTAAAAATTGTTTTACTAGTAAATTTTTTTTATATTCCGCCATTAATATAATTAATGATAAATTTTTCTTAACTCTAGAACTATTTCAAAAACGTTCAGCAGCGCGGGCGCATCATCGACGATATAAGATATAGTTTGCATCCGCAAATGATAGAAGTATTAACGTGTGGAAAACATTGGCTTCAACATATGAATTGAGCACAAAAAACGTTCAACATGTTTGATATTATTGACAATTTTGATGTTAACTTTTCTAACATAGACATCAATGATTAGACTCAGAACTTATCATATAGAGATATGCCGGCTCTTGTCCGAGATAATTTTTAAAACTATTATCAATGCAAAATGTAATTTTTCCTCACTGTTGCACCTTTTTAGGGGGTCGGTGAAGTTTTTTAAGAGGCTCATTTTTAATTTAACATTCGTCTACATTATTTTTGTTAAGTAAGTTGCTTTAAACTTCTCTTAATTTAGTCATACTCGATTATTCAATTATTTATTTATAGTCCTTTTACATAAAAACATTACAATTAACCCCTTAACATCATTTATTTCAAACTCCTTTAATTTTAATTAAATTACATTTTAATTTTTTATTATACAAACCAGGAGTCAAACTCAATATTTTAAAATTAAAAGTTAAATTCGATATTTCACTAAAATTAAGTTACATATATATATATTTACATGTATATATACTTGTCTCTTTATATCATACATATAGGATAGAGAGAACAAAATTTGGATTTAAAATTAAATATATAGGGAAATCCAGCTTAACTGCACCAATAGCTTTTGTACTAGAGAAGAAAAAAATCGATTCCAATACGAGCCACACATATGTTTTCACTCCATTAGTTTTTTTTTTTTTTTGAAGGCCTCGCTCCATAGTTTTTAGTTTTACTAATTTGTAATGAGCCTTTAGAAGTATTTAATATAATAGGCGTAGATAGTGACACGACCAAAAGCGAAGAAGCCAGTGTCCAAAATCTATCTTCTTATCCGCAGGATCCGAAGCCTCGCTCGAGCCAATAGACTTTCTTCCACCCTCTCGCTCTGTCAAGCTCTCGAACAACAAAACCCAACACCGTAACTCAAAACCCCTCCCTCCTTTCTTCTTCATCGAACATGGCGTCAGTACTGGGTGCTTCTTCCACGGCAATCCTGGCCTCTCGCTCAGTATCCTCTTCGAAGCCCTCTCTTCCTTCCCCATCTCTCTGCAATCCAGGTACCTCTTTTCTGCTCTCCTGGTCAAACTTCAAAGTTAAACCAACCCAGTTTCGTTGAACCGTAAAACAGGTCCGAGTTACGCGAAACGGGCGTATGGAGGCATTGGAGTTCAGGGAAAGTGGAAAGGAAGGTCTCACTTCGCTGTAACCAATGTCGCCACTGAAATCAACACCGTCCAACAGGTTTGTTCTTGCTCCCTCCTCGTCGACATATATACACGGTGGAATGTTTTAGGATTGCACTACCAACTGACGAGAATGCGGATGATTTGACAGCAGAAGTGGTTTGTTTTGTAGGAGAAGAAGAGTGGGAAGGAGAGCCAGAGACCGGTGTACCCATTTGCGGCGATAGTGGGGCAGGACGAGATGAAGCTGTGCCTGCTGCTGAACGTGATCGACCCGAAGATCGGGGGAGTGATGATCATGGGGGACAGGGGCACGGGGAAGTCGACGACGGTGCGATCGCTGGTGGACCTGCTGCCGGAGATCCGGGTGGTGTACGGGGACCCGTACAACTCGGACCCGGAAGACCCGGAGTCGATGGGGGTGGAGGTGAGGGAGTCGGTGATGAAAGGGGAAGAGCTGTCGGTGACGCTGACGAAGATCAACATGGTGGACCTGCCGCTGGGGGCGACGGAGGACCGCGTGTGCGGGACCATCGACATCGAGAAGGCCCTGAGCGAGGGGGTGAAGGCCTTCGAGCCGGGCCTGCTGGCGAAGGCCAACCGAGGGATCCTGTACGTGGACGAGGTCAACCTGTTGGACGACCACCTGGTGGACGTGCTGCTCGACTCGGCGGCCTCCGGGTGGAACACCGTGGAGAGGGAGGGCATCTCCATCTCCCACCCGGCGCGCTTCATCCTCATCGGGTCCGGCAACCCCGAGGAGGGCGAGCTGAGGCCGCAGCTTCTCGACCGCTTCGGCATGCACGCCCAGGTCGGCACCGTGCGCGACGCCGAGCTCCGCGTCAAGATCGTCGAGGAGCGCTCGCGCTTCGACAAGGACCCTAAGAACTTCCGCGAGTCTTACATAGCCGAGCAGGAGAAGCTGCAGAGCCAGATCACGGCCGCCAGGGCCGCCTTGCCCTCCGTCAAGATCGACCATGAGATGAAGGTCAAGATCTCGAGGGTCTGCTCCGAGCTCAACGTGGACGGCCTCCGAGGGGACATAGTCACCAACCGCGCCGCCAAAGCCGTCGCCGCCCTCAAGGGCAGGGATCAGGTCACCGCCGAGGATATCGCCACTGTCATCCCCAACTGCTTGAGACATCGCCTCCGCAAGGACCCCTTGGAGTCTATCGACTCCGGACTGCTTGTCATCGAGAAGTTTTACGAGATCTTCACCTGATTCACGTCACCATTTCTTTTTCTTTTTTTCGTTCTCTTCCACACCATATGTGGGCACAATTTCGTGATCAAGAAATTAATTCAAGACTTGTTTTGGTGAACTTCTCATTGAAGATCAATGCTTTTCAAAGCTGTTTTGGGAGGTTTTCAACACAATATCGAGTTTGATATGCATGTAAAACTGCATGATAGCGAAAAAAAATGTCATCGAGAAGTTTTATGAGATCTTCACCTTATTCATGTCACCCTTTTTCTTTCTTTCTTTCATTCTCTTCCACACCATATGTAGGCAAAATTTCGTGATCAAGGAATAAATTTAAGACTTGTTTTGATGAACTTTTTGATTGAAGATCAATGCTTTTTCAAAGCTGTTTTGTGAGGTTTTCAACACAAAGTTATTCTTATCTCAATCGAGTTTGATATGTATGTAAAGCTGCACGATAGAGACAAAAGCTTCAGACGTTTTTATTTTTCCCGTGTAATGTGCATTGAAAGTTGAAACACTACTTTCACTTCAAATTTTGTTGAAGCACTTTTTATTTTAATACTTTGTTTAAGCAGTAACAGATCATAATTCGCAGCTAAAAAGGAAGTAATGTGGTTTGGATTCGGTTTAGGAAGGTTTCCAGAACTTCGGGTGATTCTTGATGAACGCTGGTGGTCGTTGGAACGCGATCGAGGCTACTTCGATCAAGATCCCGGCTGTCAGAGCCCAAATTACGAACTTCTTATTGTCCTCGTACTCAAAGTCGAAGAAATGGAGAACGTACTTCTCGCCATTCGATTCCTTCTCCTCCTCTCTTCTCTTCTCGTCCTTCAGGAACATCTCCAACGGAGCGTCGAAGATAGCTTCCACTTCGGCCGGGTTTATGACAGGAACGAACGCTTTTCGGTCCCGAAGAAGCCCGATCACCGGAACCACCGTCAGACCAATCTGATAATATATGAAGATCAGAATCGATTCAATGAAATTGCGGATCTGAGGGATTACCTTTGTGACGTAGGGTTCGGCGACGGAGAGGACGGTGACGAGGGATGGAGGGAGGCCGATCTCCTCCTCCGCCTCTCTCAGCGCGGTGGCCGTGTCGTCCGCGTCGCCTTCATCCGCCTTGCCGCCGGGAAGAGCCACCTCGCCGGAGTGCGACGAGAGACTCGACGATCGCTTAGTCAAAATCACGCGGATTTCGCCGCCGTCGCCGACGAAGAGGCACACCAGCACCGCCGCTCTCTTCCTTCCGCCGGAGAACCTTCCCGCCGGAGGCCGGAAGTGGTTCGCCAGGCTCCGAATCCTCTCCACGCCGTTGCATTCCATTCTAATTGGGGATATCGCAAAAGAAAGTTCTGTGGTTGAAGACTTATAGTGGTTGGTACTTGAAAACAAAGTCAAACTAAACATTTATTTTTACAGATCAACAGAAGATATAATTATTGATGTATATTCTGCGAATTAGAGCGCGGAAGAGAGCTTTCGCCTGTGATCGGTCCAAGCGGCGAGTCTGTGCTCTGGGAATTCAGGAGGTCTTTGATACACGAGAGAGGCTGAGGAGATCAGGATCACGGCGGTGAGAGCCCATATCACATGTTTCTCTCCGCCGTTATCTTCGAAGTCGAAGTAACTGACTGTGAACTTCTCCCCCAACCATTCCCCTTCCTCGCCTCTCCTATTCTCGTCCTGAGATCGTCGCCGTTAGTTCCTTTGAACAGAGAAGAACAGATAAATCAGCAATTCAAACCTTGAGGAACATTTCGAACGGAGCGTGAAACACTGATTGGACTTCCGCTGTGTTTGGGGACGGATTGAAGGCCTTCTTTCTGTCGGAGAGAAATCCGATTACAGGTACGACCAACACATCGCTCTGAAGAAACAAAAAGAGATAGATGTGATGACAATGACACGAAAAACTGAATTTCGAAATCTGGTTTGTATTATGACCTTGGCGATGAAAGGTTCAAGAATGGCGACGATGGTGACGTCACGGGGGTCCAAACCGATCTCTTCTTCAGCCTCTCTTAGGGCCGTGTCGACGTAGCTGTGATCGCCTTCCTCGACCTTCCCGCCCGGAAGAGAAACTTCGCCAGAGTAAGTGGAGAGAGTGGAGGCTCGCTTAGTGAGGATGACTCGGAGATTGTCGTTTTTGTCTTCGAAGAGGCACACTAAAACCGCTGCCCGTTTCCGAAAATCTGCAGCTACCGGCGGTGGTTTGTGTCGCCGGAGTAGACGAGCCATTGCCTCGAGCCTGGCTGCAGACATTCTCACAGCTGAATTTCATACATTTAACAGCCAATGGAATTCTATAATTGAGTATATATAAAATTCTCGAATCGACCCATCTCTAAGTCTAAGCACAGCGAACTCATAATAATGTCACACCATGTTTATTTTTAAGAAAATTAAATAACGTACACCGTTTATGTTATAAAATATTTAAAACGAACCTCTTGAAAAAAATCCTAAGTACAAATTTTTTATATAAAATTATACCTTAATTTTAGGAAAAACGAAGAAAAACACCTTTTCAATTTGACCAAACTTAATTTTCTATATAAAATTCGGTCTGTACAAAAATTAATTTCATCATAATTATATAATTTTTTTGAAGAATAGCAACTTTTTGCACCAAAATAGAAAAACGTCATATTTATTGATTTTTTTTTATAAATCGATGAATTACGATGATTTTTTTTATGACATTTGAATTTTTATTATAAGTCATCATAGATAACTACAATTTACCAATTATAATTTATGATAACTAGACACAAATCTATTAGAGTGGTAATGTCACATAACTTGTAATTATTAGATCGTGAATTTGATCTCCACTCGCATTAAATCTGCCTTAAAAAAACAACATGTTAACATTTCATCCTTATATCTTCACTGATATACTTTTATGAAAAGTATATAGTAAAATAATTAGAATATCCCAAACTAAATAACTAATTTCTTAATACATGCATTTAGTTATTACTCAAAACTTAAAAAACAAATTTCGCCATTCTTCATCAACAAAGAATCAAGAAAGCTGTTGTAAAATATGAAGACGCATATTTACAACTATTAATATATTAACAATTTCTAATTGTTAACTTCTTATATAAACATATTAATATTTATTAATAATTATTTAGCCAACATAAACATAAAGAGTTTTTAAATAACCATCGTATGTAAATAAGTGTTTATTACGTGATAGTCGTTTACAGAAAATTATGAACTAGATTGCCCTTTTTAAACAAAGATATTAAAATAAAATGTTAATAACTTGTAAATAAAATGTAAGAAACTTGTAAATAATTTTTTTTCATTAAATTTAACTCTTGGTTGTCAATTGATCGATAAAATTATTTTTGGACAATATTAGTCCAAATATTATTTGTCGTAAACAAATTCTCCTTACTATTTAATAGAACATTTATAAGACGTTGACTATTATAAAAAAAATACTAAATATTTATATAGCTAATAACTACAGTAACGCATTATTTATTGTGCAATTTGACAAATAAATAAATAATAATTGCAAATTCAGAATCTTGTTAACACCAATTACCAATTATTAAGTCAACATGATTTACATTAATTTAGATTTGTCGATGGTATTTATGCTTATCTTTGAACTATAAACCCGAATTCGATCTTCCATTGTGAGTCATACAAAAGGAATTAACGAAAACAACGAAACCTGAAAGTCCCAAATTTACATTCTCTAGAATGAAATTAATATATGGTTACGTTTTCAATGAAGTTACTCAATTTAACATAAAAAAATCAAGCGAAACACATAATCTCCACACGAGATTAAAGAAGATGGGTGAAGATTAAAGAAAAAAGAGAAATAATAAAATCTTACTTCACGCGGTGTACCAATGACTTGGCGACTTAATGGATTACTCTAACAAACACACTAGGTATGTCTTCAATTTCTTTTATATTTTCCTTTTGTTCCATGCTTTGGACTTTGTTTGGTAATGAAGATTTATGAAAGATTGAATAATATAAGGATATTTGAGTGGATGAATTTATCATCTTTTGTGTTGGGTATTCAAGAGGGGACGTAAATGTTCTTGAGAAAAATTTGAATTCATGTGACCCACCAAAAACCTATTTTTTCAAAGGTGGATGGATAAAAAAAATAGAACAATTTCTTTTAATATTTATAATTGTAACTCTATTATTGATGATAAAAATTTATAATATTGAATTGATATAAATTTATTGATTTTTATATTTTCAAGATACAACATATACTAATTTTTTTTTTAAAACGAACAGTTATTTTCTCACTATAAACAAAATATTGTATATACAATATTATTTTTCTTTATAAATATTATTTATTTCAATTTACATATTAAACAATATAATATTATTTTCCTTTATAAATATTATTTATTTTAATTTACATATTCAACAATATAATATTCTTTTATACTTTTTAGTAGCAAATTTATAAATTTATACATATATATATATATATATATATATATATATATATATAAGTCCTGTATAGATAAATTTATATAAATTATGATTTAGTTATATAAAGTACAAAAAAACTTTGAATATATAATTTTTTTTCATTTTTAATATTTATGGTTATACCAACCAAATAAACGGATGAATTATAATACTTTCTTTTATTATATCAATTAAAATTTGAAAAAAATTAAATCCACTTATTTTTTTTAATCATCTTCAGTCCATCCACTTAAATTTTATTCATTCCTATCAAACTGAACCTTAAGTGAAATTAAATGAATAACTTAAAAAAATGAGACGGAGAAAAAGATTGGATATTAGTATTTCAGTATTTTGTAAATTTGAATATATTTTTAATTTTAAATAAATAAAGGTGATACATCTATAAACGAATAATTAATTGAAGGGATAAATAGCAATATAGCACTTTGAAACATATTAATTGCTATATAGTCAAACGTTTTGAAAAAATTGGTTAATAGCCATTAATTAAAATAAATATGCATATATTAATTAAAAATAAAACTCATTACCACTAATTATTAGCAATCACGTCATAATAAATAACTATTTACTGAACAAACAAAAAAATAATCAAACAAACGCTTTTAAAAAAATATATATTTCTTGGTGCATGTAAAAGAGATCTGTTTTGCAAGTTAAAAACTTATTAATTAAAGGGGTCTATAATATAAAAATTCTCTAACTTTTTTTTAGTTAAAAATTTATTCCTATAGCCTCAATGAGATAGAACGATACCTACACCGAGGGTACATCGTGAGATCGAGAGAGAGAGAGAGCAGTGTTGAAGTCTAAATTTCAGCTCCGCCGAATCGAAGAGACCCGTTCGAGGTTTCAGTGGCTTCGCGAGATTCCACCGACGCGTAAATCAAAACCGCCGAATCAGAGCTCGCTTTCAAGTACGCTTTTTTTCCTTTTTTGTTTGCGATAAAGACATAAGTTAGCTCCACTGACTTCAGCCTCGTAACTGTCTTATGAGTTTCAAATCTAATAATAATTTTTGGGGTTCTCTTAAAACTCGAATTCTGGTTCAAATTGATTCTGAATTTCAACTCTCTCTCTCTCTCTCTATATATCTCTCTCTCTCTCTCTCTCACGTCACTGACGGAGCAGAAACTCACTACGCCGACCAAACCCCATGAGCACCGAGAAAAGGTCAGTGATATTGGTTTACGGTTCTAGAGTTGATCTGATGTTGAGATTAAATTTGGTTGTATATAGATCTTGAAATTGATTTAGGGATTTAGTAGAGCTGTCGTTATATTGAATTTGATATATTATGAATTTGTTAATGTGATTCTGTTGAATGCAAGAGAGTCGTGAAGTAGAGCCCTTGAGAACAGTATATAGCACTAGAATCAATCAATCTTTTTTCTCTGTTTTACTTATCTCCGCAATGTTACCTCTTCCTTTTTAATTTCTTACTTCTTAAATTAATAAATGAACTGTTTGTTTTATCAATTTAGAAAGTGTGGGTGTTGGGTTAATAGACGAACATACATTTAATATCATGCTTGTGTCTATATATATATATATATATATATATATTTGATTGGCACAAAAGAATGTACTTGAAGTTTTCAATATAAATCAAACTTGAGATGATTTTCCATGTACAGATGCGATATCCCGTTTACTATACTTCTATCAGTATGATATCATTGATTCAGATCTGGCCTATTTTTCCTGAGAATTTCCCTGCTTTTCGAAATTTTTGAACTTTGTTTTTTAGGAAGGTAATTCCAATAGTAATTTGCATATACTGTGTTGGTAACTCAAAAACCGATAAAAAATTGAGTGTGAACATTATATTAAGACCCATTACATTTTTTAGGCGCTTTAGATCAGTTTCCCTCACTGATCTAGTAGTCCTTGGGTTGTGATACAAATTTGTTTCTTTTCTTAATTTAAATCAATTCTCGTATTTTAGTTCTTTCGCTCTTGTAGATCATGGTTGATTGTGTGATCTTTTCTGTTTTGCATTGTGTTCTTTTGGGGGTCTTGGCTAAGGACTTTCCAATTGATTTCATTAAGATTTCATTGACATTGCATTGAAGACATGTATTCACAATGTTCTCATTTGTGTATACGGTGGAGTTTTTGCATGAAAAAATTACACTTCTTCACTGCAAATTAAATCATATTCTGCTTATTTGCAGATTCACACCGATGAACTGGATTCAGCGTAAAATTTATCTTTACAACGTTACTTTTGGCCTATATATGTTGGACAGATGGGAGCGTTATTTATTCAGTATCCTTTACTTCTTTTGTACACTGACTGTTCTATGATTTTTAAGTCAATATATGTGCATGATAGCATTTATTAGGTTGGTTTATTTTGAACTTCTGATGAGACAGTTTAGCTAATTATTCATTGCTGGCTTCTAAGATTAAATTTTGTCAAAGTTGTTTGGCTCCTTAACATTTGACAGATATATTGATTGGGCTATTGGCGTGGTTTTTGTGCAATAATGGATCAAAATTTGCATCACAATATATTAAGAGGTACGCTCAGGAAAATCTCTTGATCTTCATATGATGCTTATATTTACAGGTCGATAGCTTGTACTTTGCTTTGGCCCGACCAATACTTTCTTATATTCATGAAAATTTGACAGTTTCCTAAACCCTAAAGTATATGCTCAAAAGAAAATCATTTGAAAGAGTATTACTATTTTTTTATTCTTACCCCTTTTGCAGAGTCAACACTTAAGCTACATTTTTGTCTTCTGTTATAATTTTAAGTTGCTAAAGAGTGTGGAATTAGGATGCGACGTTATTTATTGGATAGAGAAATTGAGTGATATTAACATTGTTTCTGAATAGTTGAAGCATAGTCTTGGGATTCTACAAATGTTACAGCTTAACATTGTTTCATTCGTGATAGTTTCTATAGTTTTTACTGCTGCTTGTTGCAAGCTCAAATTTGATTTGTCAATTTCAGATATTTTTGGTAAAACACATGAACGCTATTTATGGAAACAGAACGACAAGGATGACTCGGAAGGTGCAAATGTCTTTCGTGTCAAATTAGGCGGTCACTCTTGAATTACCTTGCTTGTACAACAATTTTTTTGCATGTCGCCAAGTTTATTTATTCTTTTGATGCTGTTTTTAGTAACTGATCCATTTATAGGGGTGTTAGAGTAAATGTTCAATTTTTTTCTTCAGAATTCTGTGTTTTAAAGACATTTAGAAAAAGTATGCTTCCAGACTTGTCTTTATTGATCAAATTATCTCATTGGTCGGAATAAATAGCCTTGGAAATATGGACTGTCACATAATTTCACATTGGCTCATTGATCTGAATTTGGCCCGCCTTATAACTTTATTTTTCTTCAGTATTTTGAATACAGATGTGTTTCCATTTCGTCAAAATTGCTGAATTGGCTCCTCACCAACCTGCCTGCCCAGACTCATTCATAACATTAATTGCAAAAGTCGCAGAATTATAATAACATCAAAGGTCACAGTACTCCCTATCATGGTCATTCTAAATATCATCTTCGTACTCATTAGGCTCTATATTAATTGAAACTTAGAAGAAGAATATGACAAATTTGGGAAGTAAAAAGTAAAATAGTTTAACGCAACATATACTCATGGGTCCAAACAACACTCAAGACGAACTCCCCTATTAAACACTAAGACCCTACACGCACATCTGAACCCAAAAGATAAACACGGACAAAGTGATCCCTAAATTATGCATTTAAATGACTCTTTTGACATTTATAAAAAAAGTTTATTTAAAAAAAAAAAATTGAAGTTGAGGTTTGTTTCTTCAATGAACCCACATATTTCAACTCGGATAAGAAAGTAACAAAAATGCTGAATAACTTGACTGGCGAATATGCCGTGTAGCAAATCCAAAGTTGATAGTAGACGTTTAAACGAGTGGGTTATTAATAGTGTAAGAGCTTATGGATATTTATGTAATTAATAAACTGAAATAACTATTTACTACTGGTGTTTATAGAAAAATCATACTAACCCTGACATGAAACGTATGAATTAGGAAGACCTCTAAAATAAACTAGCCTTAGGGTTATCATTGGTGGCATCGCCTCCTTTGGAAGACAGAGATTCCAATGGTCTTGACCAACCGGAGTGAGTTTGAATATTATTTCATACCTAACTCTTAAATCTAAAGTATGAGTTTCTTTGAGCGTGGATCTCAATCGTACAAAAAGTTTAAAATTGCAATCTATAGCAGACGTTTCCTTTTGTAATACGTAGTCATTGGGGAGACAAATCGAGAGGATTTAGAGTTTAGGGCATTATCGTTTTTCTTTTATTATTATTAGCATTCAATTATTTACACTTTATCGGTTTTCGCTTTCACTTCGGTCGACCTCGATTTCCTTTTGACGAGCTCGACCTCTTTGTAATCAATACATATATATATAACAAATACAAATAATCGACGAAATGGCCCTATTTGTCAAACGTAATTGTAAAATGTCCAGGTTCTTGTAAAACTTTGGTAAATAGCCATGTTGATGACGTGGACATGCTTGATATTACGTTATTAACCTTGTTTATTTTTCCGAAATTAATTTTTTAAATTACATTTTGAATTAACCGGTAATTTTTAAATTTCAAAATTATTCCTTTTTTGTAGTAATCAGTTATTAATTAATTACTTTATTTCCTTAATTTGTGCATTGACTTTAGATAACCGATTTTGTTATAATTATCTAAATCAATTTCGAACTTCCTTTAATATATTACGTGCTTTTCTATTTTTGTAACCGGTTTAATTGTTGAGATTTTTTTTCATGATATTACTTTCCATTTACGTGTTTTGAAATTATTTGAATGAGATTCAGTCTGAATTATTTCGTCCAGTTTTTAAGCTTGTTAATTGAATTTACAACGTAAATTGCGTTGTGTTTTACAACGTAAATTGCGTTGTGTTTTACAACGTAAATTGAGTTGAGTTTTAATGGTTATTTCGAATTTTAAACATTTATTTTCGTTTTGAAATTTCAAAATTGTTTCCGTTTTTAATGAATTCGGTTATTAAGTGTGGGTATTATTTCCTAAATTAGTGGTTTGACTTTATTTTCATATTAATTACAGATTTTCATTCAATTTTGGTCGATTTTAATTCATTTTTACAGTTTCATATCCATTTATTTATGAAAAATATATCATATTACCGATATTTATTAACAGAACTACTTATTTCATATTTTTTTTTTCAAATTATTCATTTACATCGTCCAGTTTTTACGCTTGTTAATTGAATTTACAACGTAAACTGCATTGAGTTTTACAACGTAAATGCTCGATGGAGACAGCCATGGCAGGCATTCTCCAGATCGACGGTGATGACTTCCACAGCGGTGGGTGCTTTCTCTCTGATCGCCGCGGGAGCAGATTCAACTATCCGAAGCAACGGTCCGAGAGCGCCTTCTTCGAACACGATTCTGCGAGCAGACTCGTCGCCGGAGGCGGCGATGGCGGAGAAAAAACATCTAAAACTCCTATTTATAAAAACAAATTCAGCGGTTTTTGTTGAAGAAAATGAAGAACATACCTTCGGAGACCCAGATTTCAATTTTGTTACCAAAGTAAATTTACTGGACGATGCCGGCGGTTTTTTTGTCGTCGGCGAGGAGGCGGACGAGAGAGTCGAGCTGCGTGAAGAGATCGCGGAGGAAGAAAGCGATATCGTCGTTGGCGGAGTGATGTGAGAGGACGATGACGTTGGACTGGCGGAGGACGTCGGAGTGGAAGAGAAGGTCGAGGTCTCGGAGGTGTTCAGAGAGAGCGGCGGCGGCGATTTTGGAGAGAAAATGCAAAAAGGAATTGTGACAGAATGATTTAATTTTCTCTCTCAATAAATTGGACGTTTTAATTAAGTGGTTAATTGATTTCCGGATTTTAAGGATCTAATTTACCAAAAAAACTCGATTTTTTTAATTAATTTTCGTTTAGGCGGGAGAATTTTTTTGGGCATTTTGGGAATGAAAATTTGGCCGAATTAATTTACTGGAATTTTACCAAAATTTTACAAAACGTTGGACAAATTGAAATTGGAAAACCTATATAGGGCTATTCTATACAATAACCCTTTTGCAATAATACGGTTTCCCCTGTTGAGTGTGGAAACTCACTGATTCCATGAGGTGGTGTACAACACATGAGTCTCGAGGTATGCTCCTCCACCACCATACGGTGGAACATAGACGGGTCATCACGGGCCTTTCCCGAGATAGCCACCAAACTTGACGACCCCTTATCCTCCACTGCCGCCTTACAATGGGGACACTATTATGAATACCCGCCTCCACCACCGTTCGAGTAGGGGAGAACAATCACCCCCACAAGGTAAGTACATTTTTCATCTATACCCTTTGACTACATTGATGAAAATGTAGATTTTAAGTTTAGGGTGTTCTTAGTTTGTGGATTCGTATATCAGTAGCAGTTTAAGTTCATTAGCAATATGTTTGTAGGTTTTAGCTTAGTAGAAAATGATATATGTGTGTCAATGAAATTGTAATTATTTTTCTTTGAGGTGTGAATATTTTATGAGCTACTAGGTACAAAAGAATTTGTCACAGAGTTACCACGTTTGACCCAATAATGCACATCTTAAAATTCTAGGTGACTTCGAGTAGTAACTTAACAAATCACTTAGATTGCAAAGCCTCGCAACACACTAGAACCCTCATTGATCCTTAATCGAGGCAAAATAAAAGGCACACTTAGAAGGACATAAGCATTAGGATATCAAATTTGCTTAAAAAGTTTACACGAACGTAACTATCATTAGAGACCAATTAAAAAAAACAAAAACACAATCCATCTAGGTCTAAGTCACTTAATCAGTCTAGCCAAAGATGATAATCTTACAATGAGTCCGTAAGGTAGCCCTAAAATCATATCTTATCACATTCAGAAACGGTAAAAAAAAATCCCTTCGTCCATACAAAAACTGTAAAAATCAGAACAATTCCCTTTAATGGTATATGCAATTGTGTGTTGCTTTTATTTATGATGTTTAAATCGATAATATGGGCTCGGAGAGAAAATTTGAAAGAAAGAAAAAACTGCTTAAATAATGTGATTTGTGATACTTGCTAGTTTAATGAAGCTGTGAAAGTCATCCATATCAACTTATGGGCCGACTAGAAATGACGTGTGGAAGTTAGTGAAGACTATGAGATAGGTAGGAAAATATTGGTGTGTTGAGTTGAAATTCACGAAATTACGCTTAGAGTGTCGATATCAAATGAGGATGAAGGGTTCACTAAACTTGGAATTCGAAAGTACTTTTGACATAAAAACAACGAAAACGGATAAGATAACTCGAGTGTGTAATTCTTCTTTCATACTTCGTAGTTAGACTAGAACTTGGGGTCATGAACTCTCGTATTTGCGTGAGTCCGAGAATAACTATTGAGACAAGCAAAACAATCGAACTACTAATGAAACATCAAATTCTACAATATTTTAAGTGTAACTTCATTTAGACATTTTTCTTACTCTTATATTTTTAGCTTGTGTTTATTTATTTTTATGATTTGAGGACAAGCGATTGGTCAAGTTTAGAGGTGTTTGATAAGCGCTTTATTTACATGTTTAAAAACACTCGACATCAAAAAGTCATGAGCTCTTAAGTGTTTAACGTCATTTTAAAGTGTTTTGTATATTTCCAGAGTTTTATGTCTCATAACGACAATTGAAACATATTTTGAGAAGCGACTAATCTCAAAGAGCATAAATAATTTCTCGGAACAATTTTTCGGCAACCCAAAATGGTGATTCAGTAAGCAAACCATTTTTGGGTGTCACTCAGACTTGCAGGAAATCTGTTCACTCGCATGTGTGTTGCTTGGTTGGCGCAAAGATCTTCTCGTGCGACACACGACTCTTGATGTGCGGCGCACATGTGTTGATAAACCACTTCGGATGTTGTGCGTTTTAACCGATACGAGCCGTCGGATCTCATCCAACAGCTCATAAAGACTCCCAAAAAGTCTAGATACCTATAAAAAACGCATTATACTCATAAAATATGCAATTTTCATTTATTATTAGTTTTTATTTGCTTAAGCATTCGGGAGAGAAGAATTTTTGGAGACCACCACTATTGTCGTACCACATTTTTTTTTGTCTATTTTTTGGAACTCCAATATTTTTATTATAAATTCCATTTGAAGTTTATTTATGAATTCTCTATCTGTTTCATCTTTATTTATTTCCATTTTTTCATGAATTAAATTCACCAAGGATTATGGTGTAGCTAATTTAGAATGTGGTGTGGATTCAATATTCTATAATTTTGAGTATTTATGCATTCTTATTTGACTTTGTGTAATTTTTAATTGAGCCTATTGCTAGGGCTGAAGTCATTAGTTCTTGAATATAAGTACACTTTAATTCTTGAAAGATGTTAACATGTTATTGTGCAAGTTTCGAGTTACCATAAGTACTCATAGGCTAGACGTAACTAGACTGCTGTGGAGTAAACAAATACGCTTACTTTTTATGCATGCCACATTTTAGCTGTTTAGATTGAAAGCTGAAAACTCTACACTGAAATAAGTTGCTAGACGTTTGAAAAAGATGTAACCATAATTTCACGAGTGTGACTAGTAAAGATTGAATGCTTTAAATAATGCTTAAGTTAAGGAATCCGTACCGCAAGAAAGATAGATTAGTGAAGCCATAATTCTTAGCTTCGCTTAACCGTAAATCCGCTTTATTCTCTCGTTTGTTTAATTATTTATTTTTCATAGATATAAATAATATTGCAAATTTTGTGACAACTTTTAGTAGTCTTGAATGAAATTCGTGTTAATGATTTTATTAATTAAGTTTTCTCTTGATCGACTTATACTTACAAAAATATATACTGCTTCTATGATCACGGCATGTGAAAAATATTGCAGCAGATGTCAAAGGTCTGTAATTTTTTAGCAATATTACTTTAGCATTTATGTAGTTAATATTTATTATAGATAATGTTAGGATTTTCGATCGATTTACAGATCCATTCTCATATTCTTATGACAATGACCAGATTCAAACATGCAATAGAAAAACCGAAAACATGCAACAAGAAAACACAAGATTTTTTACCGTGCTTCAGTGTAAAACACACCTACTGCACGAGTTCCGGCGAGAAACTCGATCACTAAATCTAGAGATGGAATTTCAAAACTCACGCACAAACGAAAAACCCCAATCGAAATAGTATTCACGGTTACAACAATCTCAAGTAAAAGTAAAAGTAAAACTCTACACCGAACTAATACCTATCTATGATACAGATCATACCTACATACGACATATCTCACATAATCATCAACAAGAAAACAAAATCGAACCAGTTCTAAAATGCTAGAACTTTAGCCGAAGATAACAAGGAAGAAGATGAAAAAAAGAGTGATAAAAAAAAACAATTTGACCGAGTTCTATTAGGTTAAAAAAGCCTATTTATATCAAACAATATTCAAAGACTCATCTCGACCGTCGGAGTCCTTGACAATCAATGGCTCTCGTTCGTTGGCATCAAAACGACAACCGAATGTCGTTTGTCACCAAAAGCGACCTCAAACCAGCTGCCAGAGACGACTTGGGCCAAGATACTTTTCGGTTTTGGGCATGGGGATTTTGGGCTTCAAATACTAACAGATAATTATAGTATGTTACGTACAAGTTAGCTATATTTATGGTTTTTCAGTATATTCAGCGCGTTTTCTCTTGTGCTCAGTTGTAAAAAGCAACACATGCTATCAAGCGTATCTGCAATCTATTAGAAAGGTTTGTAGATTGTTCATACATGAATCACGTCGTAGACTTTTTATTTTGTTCAAATTTATTAGTGCTAGTATTTAGATACGTGGATATAATTCACGAATCAATCAGACTTTTATTTTGTTCAAATTTATTAGGTCTTCAGATTTTATGAATGTTCGAATATTTCGGCGTATATAAAGGCAAAATAGTAGAGTAGACACAGAAGCCAGCCAAATTGTGTTCAAATGGTAGTGTTTGAGCTTTTCACCTTTATGAGAAATGAGAGTGCTCTTTTTAATTGAAGAAAACAAATCTTGAGAGAGAAAGAGACCTACATGCACAATTGACATTGCAGTTTGAAATTAGGAGTTTCTAAGGCAATGTAGTATCTTTATCTAGAGAGGCAGGAATGCTGAAATTAGGGTTCTGTTCTATAAAACCTGGATTCCTCTGGAAAACTACGGAAGCGGCCCTAATCAAGATCGCGGCGGTCAAACCCCAGATCACAAACTTATTTCTCTCCGTCTCGTAGTCGAAGAAGTGAACTATGTACTTGTTCCCCATCCACTCCCTCTCTTCTGACTTCCGATTCTCGTCCTGCAACAATCACGTGTTAAGAAAGAGAGCCATTTCTGTTAACCAGCAAAAGAATGAAACGCACAGTGATGAACATCTCGAGAGGGACGTCGAACACAGCCTCCACTTCTGCCGGGTTGGGAGCCGGCTCAAAAGCTTCCTTCTTCTCCAGCACCCCGATCACTGGAAAAACTCTCAGAAGGTGCTGCGCCGGCACACACAGACAACGTATAAGACCACAACGATCAAAAATCATTCTCCAGCTTCCATTTCTAGTGTTTTATAGAGTCCTGAAATGGCATTCTAATTTCCAAGGGAGTTCATAATATATACATACTCTTTAAAATGTCCTAGTAAGAACATGACACTGTAATTTCTATGGAGGTGGTCAACGAATTGTATAGCAAAAAGAAATTAGTTGAGGAGTGAGAGAGGAAACCTTGGAGATAAAGGGCTCGAGAACGGTGATGCGATGGACGAGCGATGGATCGAGGCCGATCTCTTCTTTGGCCTCCCTCGTCGCTGTGTCGCCGTCGTCCTTGTCGCCCTCCTCTGCTTTCCCGCCCGGCAGCGATACCTCCCCTGAGACACATCACAATCACCTCAATAGAATACCCTAAAATGTTCTCTTAGTGTTGCTTTGATTGAAGAAAATTTAAACAAAACAAACAATTAAAATATAGATTTTATTTTCCGGGAAATGAACTAATGAAAGGCGAGAATCTAAGCAAATTGAGAATTTTGTTTTCCTTAGCAAATTTCTTTACATTCTCATTTTCTTACTCTCGGGAGCAAAGCACAGTTGTTTGAAAACCCTAAAATTATGAGAAAAATAATTTGAGATAAATTAATAACTGAAATCTGAGAAAGCGAGAACCTACGCAAAAATGATTTTTCCTTGTACGTTCATCACATTATCATTTTTATTTTTCTACAGTGAAATTGGGGTAGACCTGAGTGAGAGGAGAGAGTGGAGGATCGCTTGGTGAGGATGACACGAAGCTCGCCGGAGTCGCCTTCGAAGAGACACACCAGCACGGCGGCTCTCCTGAGCTGGAGCCTCGGCGGGATCTCTGCCGAATCGGCGGGAATTGGGTCTTCGAAGTCATCGAAGGGCGTGGGAGGGGGCTTGTAGTGTCGGAGGCGGTGTGAGACGGCGGCGAGGGTCGGAGAGAGAGATGACGAGTCCATCGGGTTCAGAAATGCTCTTAGACTTCGGATGAGTGAAATCATGTATGTAGCACCCAACTCCACTTCCAAGTCGAAGATATTTGAGGATTCTAGTTATTGAGCATTCGAATTCGTCGTCGGCATTTCTCTTTTGGGTGTACGTGTACACAATGTTCGAAGTTGCGGCACCTTCGATACTCTCTAATTAAGTAATTTTTTCAAGGCAAACTTCCGCTGGTCTCCAACTATACTATACTAGTTACCACCTCTAAATTCAAGTATTGAATGCCAAAATTTGAAACGAAAATAATGTTGTATACTTTTAAATATAAATCATACAAAATATAATTTAATTTTAATTACGTTCGACTTAAAAAGTTATAAGTAATAGTTTTTATTATATGTGATATGTAAAAGAAATAAAAGAGAATTACGTAATAGTAATTTGAATAGTGATGTGATTGTAGAAACTTTATGATCGTGCTTAGAAGACATAACAATCAGACCATCTCATGTGATTTATATAGAATGACACGTGCATGTTATAATTAGCTTAACCCCTAGGAGCAGAAATTTAGATCATTATCACTAAATTTAAGTAGTGATTGTAACATGGCATAGGAGCAGAAATTTAGATCATTATCACTGAATTTAAGTAGTGATTGTAACGGGCACGACGATGAGCATTGAAATTGGATATGGGTAAGAATAAAAGTATGAACATTAATTTTTCTGGGACGGATTAGACATTAACTTGCCCATACGTAATTTCAATGCTAATCCGTCGTTAAGCGATAATGCGCTTTATGTAGTTCGGTGAGTTGAAATGTGTAAAATTACCACAATATCAACTAACTACATCATATATACCATGATTTTATAACGACACCTATAACAAAAAAAAATTACAATATAAGCGTGGGCTAAGTTGCTACCATCTTCGACGTATTTAAGAAAAAGGTGATGCAATTATCCAGTTAATTCAACAAAAATAGCTAAAATTTCTAAAGTGAAAGTAGATTATTCAAAAATATTAAAATTCCCCCTAAAATCCACTTACATTATCATATTCATCCCATATTCTCATCTTCTATGTCTCCAAACAGTTATAAACCCTACCTCATCTACAATATTTGACCAGTTCTATGTTGATGGCTCTGCATTATCGTCTATGTCGCTTCTTGTTAAAAATTATACCAAGATTAAAATTTTTGTGACGTTGATCGTTGATCTCGAGAGAAATGTTATCATGGATGGGAGTTTATGATTAAGAGTTTTGGTTTTAATTTGCATGAATTTTAGGAAGATTTTTGTTGTTGTCGTATTTCGGATAATTTTGATATCCCGTAGTGGCTCGATCCAAAGTTGGATCTTTTGGTTATGTCCGAGCTTCTACCGTCATTAGACTCAGTTTCCCGAGTCTAGCATATCAGTTGGTGGTGATAGTGGTGACTTTCGCCGTACCTGAAAATAAGAAGAAACTACGATGTCGAGGGGAAACAGATGGTGTTATCGCCTCGTTTCGAGACGATAATAAATGAAGATAGTTAGTCACCCGAAGGCTCGTCCGAGCAAACCTCCCTCAAACCCAACAAAGGAGGACCGACCAACACCAGGAAACGTCCTAGTCATGTATGTGTCGGCTGGCCTAGAGGCCCTTGGCCTACTCCAGCCGGCCAGCCAGCCTTGTTACCTCGACCTAGGACAGACCGTGTTGGAAAAGGTCTAGGGATAAGAAAAAATTCAAGTTAATGGCGGAATATAAAAATTTCTTTACTAGTAATTTTTTTTTACTAACCTAAGCAAAGTGCATGAACATATTGTTATTTAAAAAATATTATTTAACTACTTGTAACTAACCTTTCTTCTTGCTTGATCTTTGAGAAGTATTAGGAAAGATAGATCTTCTCGTCTTGCTCGTTATCTTCACACCTAAACGTGAACTCGAGAAACCTAAAATTTCTATTACGTGAGTTTATAGAGGATTTGAAGGATTTGTGTCTGGGCACAATTAAACACAATAACTCAAGAATAAGTTTATGAGCTAAAGAGCTAATTTAAGCCTACGTCTATTGAGGACTTAGGTGCCAAAATAAAAGAGATATTTAGAGAGAGAGGAAAAATATGGTCGGCCAAACGTAGAGAAAACAAGAGCAAAGACTTATTTTCACATTTGAATATGAGCCTCTATTTATAAGAGAAAGAAATACAAGAAAAAGTAATTACCATTTCCTATTGTGTATTCATGACACAATATTTGATTTCCCCTCCTCTTCCTCTAGTATAAGGCCGGCCAACCTATGTGCATTAGTGAGGGGAATTTGTTTCCTCACTTAGCACATTTGTTTCCTTCTCAAGGAAATTCATTTCCTCTTTTCCTTTTTGGGTAATTATCTTTATAATTAAAGGTAAATAATTCTCTCATCTTGTGATGTGTTTTGGCCGAACACTACACCCAGGGAAGGAGCTTCTAGATGCTTCCTTATTTCTTTTAAGACAATTCTTAAAATACCCATTGTAGAATTAATATTGCACAAATAATAAAATTAATTTCATAATGCCTCAAACGACTTCTCGGCTTTAGAAACTAACTTATATATTTCCATCATATGAAAATATTCAAAATCTTATTTTGACATTCACATCATTTTATGTCCATGCGGACAAAAATACCCTCTAGATATTTTCCGAGAAAACGTCTAGCTCAACACTTGAATTTATTTTGACTTAGCTTCTAGTTTCACAATCCTACTACCTGTAATAGTGATCTTATGGATCCAAATGAACAAAGTTTTAGCTACTATACTCAGACTCAAAAGTTCACAAACCTTTTCTGAGTATTACCTTATCGAAAGATACACTGGAAGAACTATAGAGTTTCTAACTCTCTATGCCTCGTAACCAGACATCATAGATTCTTCCAACAATCATACTAGGATCAATAGTCCATTGATCTTTAGATTGTGAATATTTCATACCAAACGATGAAGAGTTTGTTCACGCAAATCTACATTTGTGTCTTCATATATTGTTAGGTTTGAGTAAGGACTATAAGACTATTTAATATCATAGATCTTCAAACATACGAAGAAAGAATGAATGAACGTTTCAACTTTTATTAATTTAATCAGCAAATTACAATAATAACTTATGAAAGATTTATAATACATCAATATGTAGATAAATAATCTTCTTGTGGGCATCTCTGCCAACATACCGACCCTAAGACCTTCTCCAGAACAAGGCCAACCGGCCTCCTTGACCCAAACAAAAGTTGTCTGGTCAGGCCATGTTACAAGACGAAGGGCCGGTTGGCCTCCTTGCCTCGGAAAAGCCCTGGTCGGCCTACCTGCTTGAAGTACACTGCCAAGTCCTACCCCAGTACCCTACAAATAATTTTTCATATACACTTTTCTCTCTAGAAAATCTCCCTCTCTTTAAAATATACTCTCGTGAATTCTCTCTTGATGGGAAGAATTTCCCTTAAATATCCGGGACTCGAGCCTTGAAACGTCGTTGATTTATGTTTCACTCGGTCTCATCGATCACTCCTTGTCATCATAAACTCTACCCATATTATATTAATCTTGAGCGTCAGAGAGGTAAATAGGGGACCCCATCTATTTTCCGTACTTAGTTCATGTTTGTTCATCTCTTTCAGGTATCAAAATAACTCGAAGACCCACGAACAACTAAGAGAGGATTCGAGACACCGGATCCAACACGACTAGGGCGAAGTGTAGGTCACTTGTCCCGAGTAGAGATCTAACCACTTAGATCTCTCAATGTGGTCCAAATTTAAGCGAAAACAGATGGGGTGTCTTCGTTTAACTTTTCGGCGCTCAACATTTTGAGGTGGTTGCGAGGGTTTAGAGTATGGAACTCGAAAATTAGAGGAATCAACGAAATCCGAATTTGATAACGTTCCGAGGCTCAAGTGTCAAATTTGAGATTACCTCAGAGGTGAGTTTAGTCCCCATATTTATAGGCAACCTAGGAAGGAGGTCATCGATTGAGTGAACTAAAGTCGGCCTATAGACGGGTAAGACCCGGCTAGCCCTGTCACAGACGCGTGTCAGCCAGTCCTTGATGGGAAGGTGTCCAACTGACCTTCATATGAGCATGACTTGGCCGGTTCCCAGCCGAAAGGAGCCGACCGATCCCTGAATGAACATGGTAGGGCTGGGCCGGGTGAGGCTCGGCCGACCCCTAGCCGAGGGGTTTGGTCGGGTCCTGGCCAGTTGGTTGTCCATCGAATCGTACCCGTTAGGTCTTTGGTCGGGTCGCTGATCGCCTGTAGATTTTGTTGGGGCACGGTAATTTCATAAATATCACTGATCCGAGACGAGCCAATAACAGTTTCTATAATTTATTTCAAATTTCTTTGCTTTGATTTTTCACCAAATTTGTATTCTTTTTATTTCAAAAGTATGTCCATCAAATTTAGAGGTTTTTATATTTTCCCATAACTTCAAAAAAAATACGAAGCAATTTTTCAAATTTAAATCCATTGTTTTTTTTTTTCAAATTAGTTTTATTAAGCCACATGTTTTAAAAAAAACCGTACATTTTAGATTTGCGAATGGGGTTATGGGCATAAAACGTTTAAATATGAAGCCTCACTCAAAACTTTGTGAAGAGTTTGTTAATTTTAGTTATTCTAGTTATTAGTCATATAAACTAGCAGTATTTTGTTAATAATCAACGTTTTGCAAATGTATACTAAATAATTAGGTCAATCTATTTATAAGATTATTTGGACCAAATTAGCTTGAATAACCCTTAAAATTACTCAATTATAAAAGGGAAACCGATCCTTAATGTCTTATAAATGAAATTCATGCAAGTACGATGAATGCTTACAACACATTGGCTATTTTCAAATTTCTTATGTTTATGTTGGCTAAAAATCTAACTTTTGTGTGATTGTGTGTCTTTATCCTCATCAACGTCCATCTTTGTTGCCACTATTGTCAATTTTTGTCGTTATTGTCGTTGATCTATTCTTTGCCATCACTACTAATCTCCGACACAATTTGCTATCATTTTCGGACTAGGTTACTTAATGTAAATCCCAGTGTTGGTTCAATATTAAAGGAACACCAACAAAATAAATTATTTTTAAATATGTATTAATATTTGTAAATTTGGATTTTCGGATATATTGATGTATTATGCAGGTGAATGACATAGTTACGATTCAGCCAGCAAGACCACGTTCAAAAGTCAATGAGAACAAGTCAAGTAGAAAAAGGATTAGCTAAGATGATTTTAACTTGGTGTTTCAGTGATTTGAAAAAAATAGGTTAATAACTTTTTGAAAGTTGTTTTTTTTTTCTTTGGAAAACGGTATATCGTGTAGCTCGATTGACGATACTTTATATACGTCAATATTTCTTGTACGATATATCATTCAAAATACGATTTTGACTGGTCTGCGTCATTTTTTTAAAACTTGTTGGGAATGTTGCACTTGTATAATTGGTTATCTTTGCAATGTTTAGGATTTTTCACGAAGATGAAAGATTAGATGTGGAAATATATTGTGTAGATGAGTTATGTGATTTTGCTAGAGAGAGTATGATAAATGTAAAATCTATTGGACAATTTTTATTAATGTTGCGTGAAAGTATTTGTTTGCATACGAATAATGACAGGATATAAAATGGTTCTACCAATGGTGAGATTTTTTTTGTTCTATAATAAACGGCAAAAACGATGATGTTGATGAAGTGCGTAAAATGATGAATTATTTTAAAGACGATTTTGTTGAGAAAACTGTCTGACTCTATGATGAATGATGCAGAGACACCGTTGTTTGAAAGGTGTACAAGTTTTTCAAAGCCTTCATTTAAATTACATTATTGCATTTAAAGGAGTCGGGTGGTTGGACAAACACAAACTTTACTCTATTGTTAGAAACACTTAAAGAAGTAAGATTAAAGTCTTACTGAAAGACAATAAAGTATCTTTAAATATGTATGAGAAAATGGACTCTGGGCACATTAAGCATGCAACACAAGAATATTCATGCAAGTCTAAGTGCTTATGTTTATATAGATAGGAGTATGAATATCTTGATGAATTCCGACATACAAATAATCAAGGTGGAAGAAATGTAAAATTTCATCTTACAGTGTTAAAAGAGTTTAGTGAAGATACATAAATTTTCATGACTTTGAATATAAAATACATGTATTATATCCTTATTATTGAATAATTGGAAAAACATGTAAATCATTATGGTACATTTCTCCAGTATCGTGGTTCCGGCGAATGTTTACTAGTGCCAAAGTCAAATACACGAAGATCATGGTTTGCCAGTTGAGACATATTGGTGATACTTCACAATGGAAATCATTTGACTTAGAGTATAAATATTTCAATCTTGATCCCCGAAACTTATGGCTTACTTTAGCATTTGATGGCATGATGAGTAGTAAATACGGTGTTAGGTCGATTATATTTGTGAATTACAATCTCCCTATAAATTGTGTATGAATATAATAGTTTTTATGTTAACGCTTTTGATTTCATGATCGAGTCAACCAAGAAATGAAATCGACATCTATTTGAAATTATTGGTTGGTAACTTGAAAATGTTATGAGAGAAAAGGTTCAAAGTCAAAGACGCTTACTGTGGATATTCGTTCCACTTAAGAGCATTGTTAATATGAAATATTAATGAATCTCTATTCTTTAAAAAATTGTTAGAATACTCTATAAAATGCTCCATAGTTGTCCGATAATTTACATGAAAAATGAATCTTACGTCTGGTTGAAGCATGATACCAATATGGGTCAATTAGAAAAATACCCATATATAGGTTTACGAATTTCATTTTACCCAACGTTTGGTTAATTTTTCGTAAATACCCATTGGATTTTCTTAACGAAAAATTTCGGACAAGTTTATCCCTTTTGTAATTTCCGCCTAAAACTGCCGCGTGAAGGGCATTTTAGATTCATTATTACCGTAAACAAATTCTTTTAAGTATTTACGAAAAATTAACTAAACGTTGGATATAATGAAATTATCAAACGTAAACATGGGTAAACCGCTAATTTTGTATTCCCTTTCATCATACAAGATTTTTACCGATAAGACATTTGATCGAAATATAAAAAAATGACTTTTTCCTAGAATTGTATATCGTCAAGATACTCCATTATGTAATTTTATATTGCGAGGTGTCAACATAGTTTATTATTATTAACCAATACATTTTTTTTCTCATGTTCCAATAAAATGTTAAGTTTATCAAAAATTACACTAAGTTTAACTTGAAAAAACTAGTTTAGTCTTCACTTTTTGCTAATTGACCCACTTATTAACAATTTTAGTTAATATCCAATAGAAAAATTAACAAGAATTAAGGACTAATATACCCTTCCGGTTTATTAATTTTCGAAATAATAATTTCTAAAAATCAACAATATTAAAGCCGGATTTTAAGTAGGGAAACATTCAAACATTCTCTTTCCAATTATGACCGAATTTTTTTCGCAAAATTAATATTGGGCATGTTATATACTAAATCAAATCTCTAAAACTCTAAGCCTTTTCAACACTCAACCTCTCTTCTCTCTCTCTAATCTGATACTACTCTCTCATATCTTCTCTCTCTCTCTCTCTATGAAGAAAAATCTACGATTTCAATAGCCTCGAAGGAGAAGCCAGTTAAGAAGAAGTCGGTGGAGGAGAAAAAGACTCCGGCGACCGAAAAAGCTCCGACGGAATAGAAGCCGAAAGAATGAAAGAAACTTCCCCCGGAGAGAAGAAGAAGACGATGATGAAGAAGCCGGCGGCCGGCAAAAAGAAGAAGAATATGACGAAGAAAAATGTTCGTATAGTTTTTATTTTATTGTAATTAAATCTGTAGTTTGTTTCCCCCTCAAATATTTCAATTAGATCTGTATTTTCTTTTCCCCTAGAATCGTTATGAATTCTTTCGTCACAGAAATTAACGAAAAATAATAGTTACCGTACAACACGTTATCAACAGAGGCACAAATTAACCAAAATTAATAGGAAAATCATATAAATTTTGGGAATAAGTTAGCATAACTAAATTATAAAATAAATTTTTAAATTTCAAAATCTCAAGATTATATTCGACTGATATTAATTTCATTTATTAGTAATAGATACCGAATATATGAGCACCATTTTTGGAAATAAAAAGATAAGGTTTTATTTTTTAAATAAAAAAAGATTTTAGACTAAACATATTCGGAAAGAATATATCTTTATATCAATTTGGAATTATTTGAATTAATAGTTAAAATTATAAACATAATGGAATAAAGATTATATCAATTAAAATTGCCAAAATAAAGGCTACAAAAAAGGAAATTTATAATTATACACCACAAATTAACCAAAATTAACACGTAAAATAGTGTTCTTTTTCATATCAGTTACCAGATTTTAAGTAGCAAAATCAAAAATTAAATTTCAAAATTCAAGATTATATTCGACTGATTCAAAATTCAATTATTGACTATATGAATTATATATAAAAAAAGGAAATATCAATTAAGTTTATAATTAATAACAACTACAAAATAGGATATTCGTAACTGTACAACATACTAGCAGTAGAGACACTAATTAACCAAAATTAATACGAAAATCATATAGATTTTGGGAATCAGTAAGCATAGGTGAATTACAAAATGAATTTTTAAATTTCAAATTCTCAATATTATTCGATTGATATTAATTTCATTTATTAGTAATAGATACCGAATATTTAGAAAAGAAAAAGATAAGGTATTATTTTTTAAATCGAACAAGATTTTAAACTAAACATATTCAGAAAGAATATATTTTAATTAGAGTTATTCGAATCAATAGTTAAAACTAAAAACAGAATAAAATAAAGATTATATCAATTAAAACTGCCAAAATAAAGGCTACAAACATAGAAAATTCGTAGGTGTACACCAGAAATTAACCAAAATTAACACGTAAAGCAGTGTTTTTTCTCAGATAAGTTATCAGATTTTAAGTAGCAAAATCGAAAATCAAATTTCAAAATTCAAGATTATATTCGACTGATTCGAAATTCAATTATTGACTATATTAATTACATATAAAAAATGAATATCAATTAAGTTTATAATTAATAACGACTGGCAAAACAAATCCATGAAATCATGAAATATGCATTTATTTCTCATTGTCTACTGGATACCAAAATTAACAGAAATTAACTAGCATTTCATCAGGACGAGTATTAACCGAAATAAATTTCAAACCGGATTATTAGTAGTCAAACGTTGATTACTAAAAATTAACGATACATTAATGAAATATATTTAAATTAAAAGAGAAATCAACCAAAAATCATTAATGGTTTGGTTGACTAATTCAAAGATTAATGAAATATATTTATTACTATTTCAATTATGATAATGGAAAGAAGTCACGAAAATCCCTTAAATCAAGATTAATTTGCGTTAATATCTGATATTCAGTAACTTACGAAAATTAAATTAAATAATAATTAAAAAGACATAATTGAAATTGCATTTACCATAAAGTGTGGCACATAGGACTTAAATATAAATATAAATAAGATGAATGGTAAATTAATCCTTTCACATTTAAATTAGTGGCTGATTGACAAAATTAACATTTTGGTCGAAAATGAGAAAAATGAATTGATTAACAGTAGTTGGAGCAACTTCTCAAATATTATTTTACAATAATTTTTGCCACATATCTAAGCTTTCTTTAGCCACGAGTGAGCACTCATGACGATAAAAGTGATTTACACTGCAGTGAAAGCGACTAAATTTACAGTGATCACATGAAGTGCTTCCATACCTGCGACTGCGTACAGATGAATCTGAATAACTGAACCGGATTACAATAGAAAAAGCAAGATCGACGATTTCAAATGTAATAAGATTACGTTTCATTCTTCTTCTGGGTGTAATTATACATTAGTGTTAATACTTTAAAGTAGCTAATGAAGTAGGAAATTCGAATGCTTATATATGTATATATATGTATAAAGTGGGGTCCCAAGTGAAAAGCGATGAGACTTTGGTCGATGGGATTGAGAGAAGCATGCGACAGGAACGCCTTTGTCCGACATTATTGAACTCAACCCAAACTGTCCTTTTCATTTTGAGGAATCTTTCTTTTTATTTCCCACGCATTCTTAATCATTAGCTCACTCCATTTCGTCCACTGCTCATTCTCTTCTTCTCTCTCCACTTTTTCAAAGTTACATCACTCAAGGGTCAGTGATAAACAAACCCCCACAAGTCCTCATTGCCAAGCCTAGCTCCTCTCAATAAAGGTGACTCTTTACTACCATATTCCTTTTCTATTGTTTGGGTTGTGAATTCTGATCTCCGAATATGCGTACAGATTTTTAAATTTTAGTTATACAAAAAAAAGGACTGGGTTAAGGAGCTCCAAAGATGTGGAGGTATTTAGTAGACAGAGAGAAAGAAGAGACTGAGGAGAGGATCTTCAATGGTAAGAAACGTTGTTTCTCAGAGAGCACTTGTTTAATCCCGGAGAGATCATCGAGAACGAGGCGAGATGGGACGGCGGCGGCGGTGAAAAGGGAACGGCACAACAAAGTGCCGACTTCGAAAGGCCTGAGAGACCGGCGAGTGAGGATCTCGGCTCCAACGGCCATTGAGTTCTACGACATTCAGGACCGCCTCGGCTTCGACCAACCCAGCAAGGCCATCGACTGGCTCATCCTCAAAGCCAGATCCTCCATTGAACCCCTTCTCCTCGTAACTCAAGCTCCTTTCTACGGTTTCGGTCTCACAGACCCGAGTGCTGAGCTCATCGATTCTAACCATAACCATCTTCAGTCCACTGATCCTCTCATTTTCGTCCCTGGTCACCCCCATGTACTCTCTTCTGATGGATTTTCATCAGGCGGGTTCGTCAGGTTTTAGCCGGTTCTCTATGGTATGTTGAGAGTATCAAATAACGGTCTCCAAATCTAGTTTCAATGATCCGAGAATGTCTTTTTAATAATAAAGCTGTTCTGTTGGCATAATTGTGTACCTCTAGTTGTGTTTGTAAGAAAACATATGTTATTTTAAACTGCTAATATTTTGCTTCCATGCGCTTAATCAAGAGGAAAGGAAAACTCAGGACCTTTGATGCTAAATTCTCTGAACCCTGTCATTATGTGGTCTCAATTGTCACATCCAAGGAGAACGGATAAGGTAACAACCACTTGCCCAACTTTTTGGGGTCTTACTATTTACAAAGATCAAAAGTTATACAACGATGATCTGAACACACTTCAGGAGTGTTCGAGACTCTCTGGTCTCTTCTTCGGTGAGCTCAGCTAAGCACACAGTACTCAAATGTCCAACTGTAATGAAAAAAGAACTAACCCGAATTGGATGCCTAGCAATTGCTTGACCAAGAAACAGTTGGAGCTTTGACTCGCAAACAGCTTCCGATCAAAGAACAAAATAACTGAATGTTCAAACCTTGATTCCATGGAAGGTTTCAAGAGATTCATCAACTATCAGAGCAAGAAATTTAAGGAAACGTTTCTCAAACATATTTTCACAATGAAACATTTAAAAAAAAAACTATTTACATTACAGAAGGAAAAGGATAAGAAGATCAAATTATTCTTTGGCAACCAGAAAACTTATGATGACTTCCACACCACTCCATGTACAATAAAAGAATTTGGAAAACAAAAACAAAACAATAAATAATGTAAAAAGTCTCTTCTCGCAACACCGCAATTACATAGACTGAACACCTCTTTTTTGTGTATAAGAAACAAGCTGGCATTTCTCCGGGTTTCGTAGTGTTGCCCTTGAAAAACTTAGGAGACTGACTCTTCTTTCATTTGGCAGCATTTTTTTCTGAAGATGGGAAAGACAATCTCCGCGCCTTTGACGAAGGAGTTTTGACTGAGGGCACTGGGGTTTTGACCAAGACCGGGGTCTTGGGTGTCTTAGTTGACTTGTTACTGGTCTGCTTGCTCTGATCCTTCTTTGGGCTCACACGGGTTTCCCATGGGCGAGCAGCGATCCACCGCTCCTTCCAACTCCAACCCCAATTAGATTTCCCGAGCTCATCGCTCCCTAAACCTTGGCTCTGACTACAGTTGGCTCGCCACTGCACCGCGTGCCTTGATCGTCAAGCTTCCTTTTTCGAAAAACGAGAAAGAAAAAGAATGCGAGAAGAAGAAGAATAAGAGCGTACTTGATGAGAAAACGCGTACGCCATTGCTCGCTCTCGCTTCACTGAAGCTTCTTCTCTCTGGTATATCTTCGCAAGGATTCCGTCCATCGTCTCAGCCCCGCCACTCCATTCCACCTGAACACACAAAAAGAATACTTTTATTCGATAAATAAAGTCAAACTCCTTTGAAAGTCGGCCATCGATTGGTCTCACGCGCCTCTAGATTCTGTAGCTTTGCCTCGAGCTTCTGTTGGATCTCGAGCTTCTTCTGCTTGGTCCGGCCTTCGGTCACCATGTAAAGCCTGCGAGCTCTGACTTGGCTTTGAATATTGCACCACGAGTGAAGATGGCCCAATGTGCTCGTGGATTGCCTTTGAGCCGGGTAAAGCTGGATCGCTCTCTGTAATCTCAACGCTCCCTTCAAGCGCCGCAATGCTTTTCTAGCCTGTCAACAAGAAAAAAAACATCACCATAAAACATTTTCTAGCTGTTTTGGATTGACTTCTCGCAAACGTAGTAAGAACTCAGATTTGTTACTTTATATCCTCGGAACGCGGTTTGAATCCGAGTTGCGGCGACGTCCTCAACTGGGATGCCCAGCGATCCATTTATCGAAGTATTTGACCTTTTACACGAGCTATTATTCGCCTTCCCACAAACTGAAGATTCCTACTCCAAGGATGCCAAATATAGATCAGCATTCTCATAGGAATATAATTTTGTTCAGTTCAATACTAATGGAGGATAAATTAGTGATTCATCATTATAACTCGCTACATATTAGCAACTTAAAATAGGGAAATAACTTCTTTTTTCTGGTTTAAGCCTAGTCAAAGTCTGAATATCTGTTTTCTTTTTAATCCGAATTTGCATTTGAAATCGAGATTGAATCATAATTGTATTCCATTTTAACAAAAAAGCAAGGAACTTTTCCATACCAGTCATATCTAGATAATTTTTTAAGCTTATGCAAAACGAAGCAGCTCAATCTACTATACTATACCTTGGTTCGTTTTCGGCCTCCTTTCTTCAATTTCTTCAATTTGAAAACTGACTTAATCCACTTCCCAGAATTCATTGTCGGTTCCTGATTCCGCCTCTTTTCAACTTAACATAACCCTGCAGTATATAACTACAGTCAGTATTATAACTAGTATTAGAAAAAAATAAAAAATAAAAATGAGACACAGGTTTTAGAATTGGATTATCAGTCTGTATCTCATTATACAGCAGAAAGTATCAGAAGAAAAGGAAGCAAACCATTGACTTTTGACTAAAAAATAAAGCATAGTCAAATTCAGATAAACTAAATTCGCTTTGAAATCAATCACATAATAAGATCTATTTCCCTTTTCTTTCTCTGAAATAGGCAATGGGTACCTCTATATCAAAATCATATTGTCTTTAACTCATAAACTCAAAGACATACCTGAGAACGACGACACGTCAAAGATAAAAAAAAATTAAAAAAAAAAAAGAGAGAGAGAAAAAGAGGGAAGAATGGGAGAAACGATTGTTGATCAATCAACTGTCTGTTATTTTTTTCTTCGTAATGGCACAAAGAGTGAAGAAGAAGCATAGAGAGAGGTAAGAGAAATATGTGAAATGTGGATTTTCTTTTTTCCGTGGCCCAAATATTCAACCAAAAAATATACCATAACCATATCTTATGTTAAAAATAGTACAAGAAAGAAACAAAGGGAAACAAATTTATATAATTAAAAATAGAATAAAATAAAAAGCAAGGAGATTCTTTCTTGTGTTTGGAATGTATTACTGACCTCAATCAAAGGCCCAACCAACGCTTACTAACTTACAACTCATATATACGGTAGCTGCTGCAATTAGTATTACACACATATAATGTATGCATGTATGTCAATGCGCATATGTGGGTCCGGGTTTGTGTTTGTGGGGTTGCACTTAGAAGTTAAGAGAGTTGAAGACTGTTCAACCAAAGCGGGCTAAAGTGACAGCCGAACAAACCCTGATTGAAATGCCTTTCTTTCTTTTTCCTTATTCTTTAACAATTAATGCTGTCACATTTTTATTTAATTCTTTTAAGATTTTTGGTGTGGGATTCTTTCGGTTATATTTTAATGCATCATTTTTTGTCATTGGTTGGCAAAATAATATAACTATCTACATGTTTTAATATATATATATATATATATATATATATATATATATATATATATATATATAGGACATGATACATTAGCAGCACAAAACGTAAGTGACAATTTTCCAAAATTACATAATAAATCTTAAAAGAGCATACATCCCTACAATTCATACATTAACTTGATTTAGTGATAATCTCGTAAATACCTTGTAGAGATAGTGAGTTCGTACCGTCTATATCTATATTATATTCAATGATGCCATTATAACTTGCACTTCACATTCGACATTCATTGATTTGTTTTCTATAAAAATAAATTTTCCATGGGGTAGGGCATGTCGAGGAAGCTCGATCGGTGACAAGGGTGGTTGAGCATACAAGAGAGTTCGACAACGTCCAAACCAGCAAGTTAACTAGGCAGGTAAAGATGCCGGTCAAAGCCTTCTTGCCAATGTAAGGTGGCTAGCCAAAAAGGATGGACCCTTCAAGACCATGGCAAAGTAGCCTACTAGGCAGAGGAGGTCAGACAAAACTCTCCAGGGCAGCCAATCATGACCATGCTCATGTGGTCGTGCCACAATGTTTCTGCCCCGATGGTGCGCACCGCCGCGTCCATGTTTTGGGTGTTTGATCTTTGGGTTCTATTGGTGATACTTGCAACTTAAATAACCAATAACAACATAAAAGTAGAATTGCGCTATCATTAGCTAATTAAATATGATTATTAATAATATCTAAATTACTAAATTAATCATATTTAATCAAGAAACCAATTCTAGAGACATAAATAGAAAAAAGGCTTACGGGTTGGGCTCACGTACATAATTTTCAACACTTGACAAACCGTCTTTAGTCTAATATAGACTAGTCCACCGTCTTCTTTTATTACACGATCAGATTTCCCCCACTTGTTCATGTGATGACACCACGGCCTTCTGAAACGTAATCTGCGAAACAAATAGAACGAATGTGTGGACAATATTCTTATATCTCACAGATTCTAAACGAGGTATTTAGATATTTTCTCTCTAATTTCTAAAAATGGAATTGAAGCTATTCCGGACAGGGAGAGGAAGCAAAAAAGATCGGTCGCAATAAGAGAGTGAGAGAGAGGGCTGCAACTTTTCTTTTGATTTCTATGATAAAATGCTTCTCTTCGTCCTATATTTATAGTAATTTGAATAGAGTTATTCTAGGGTTAGTTAGAATATATCATTTTCTTCTCAGTTGTGGATTTAATCTTAGCCAATAGATTTCATCTTATAAATTTAATTTTCTCTCGTTCGTCATATCAATATCTAAGATAATATCTTTTATTTATTTGAGATAATATAGGAAGATTTTTCTCCTTAAAAATCTCCTTAAATTTCTCTTTTATATCGGGAGATATGTTAGCTAAACAAAATATCCTATTAACTCTCCATCTATTTTACATCGTGGAGAAAATTTTAAGGGCAGCTTAGCTACTTCATGAGCCCAAAGCCCATTTTAACTTTTGGGTCTTTTAAGATCAATAAGTTTAATTTATATTTAATAATTTATTTACTTGACCAAATCAATAAATAAAGAACTAATAATTGATTATTTATTTGATCTAACAATAGATAAACAATTCTACTACAAATATTTATTTTATTTTGTAAATAACAATATTTCAAAATTAACGTTGTCAATAACCATTATAACTTACGAGACACTAATAATGATTCACATTATTATAGAGAGTTCATAGTTGCTTTTATCAAAGCCGAATCGAGGACAATGGACCTATTAATATAGCTACACAAATTTGAACCAAAAGACAAAATAATCATTTCTCTTATTCGAACAATTCATGTAACTTTGATCAGTACTCCACAATGTAATATAAGGCTGATCTCTTGTTTACACTATAATTATATTTACTCGTCACGACGGATGTCCACTGATATAGTCAATTTGTGATCAAGATCCTTTAGGTTCTTCCGTATCTGTAAAGGTCAATTATTTAGTTATACCTTTCTCGTTACATATATTTCATAAGAATTGTCGCTTCCCAAGCGAAATATTGTTCCGAACGTAAGCCAACTTTAGAAGTGCGCACAATCTATCATTTATGGTATCAAGGTGAGAGAATAGTAACCTCCTTTTAGGATGGTTAGATTCCATATTTGTGTCTCACTTCCTTCTACAATCATATTCCAAATTCCTAAAACATAAGTTTGATAAGCTTCTGTACTAGCCGTTAATGAGACAAGTCAAAGAATTTGAAGCTACAATTTAGAAGTCCATAACCACTTCAAGATTTAGATAAAGTCTTAAAATGACTATCATAGTGGTTGTAGTTAGTGTATAGTACGGTCCTGAAACGATACATCTAGACCCATAGCTTGTCCAGGTTGTACACTTACCAAACGTGAATATGCTCCCTGAGTGATCATCTTTTAATCGTGTTCCACATATATGATTTCGAATTTAGCTTCTCATGCATGAATAAATCATTGATCATGTTTTAGTCCACCACCCTAACTCAAATGCCCAACATGCGTTTGAGATGATACAAAGACTATGAGATGAATTTTTTTTGTTAAATCTTGAATTAGAAACAATGCTTTCCATTCAAACATTTAGTAAATGTCAGCATTGCATTTTATTATTATTTTCAGTAAAAATTTACACATAAATATTCTCGTGGACAAGAGCTTTTACCAATTTCCCACTTTGACCTAGAGAAGTTGTGGCATATATCCAAGTCCTATCCCTTCTATGTGTGTCAAGGACACACGTTTCCTTAGTCATCGGATCCGGATGTTTTCCAGCGTCTCCCCTTCAAACTATTTTCTTGATTAAGTGATATTTTTTGTTTAATGTGTTTTCCTCTCTTATGGCTGCAAGGTCCCTTTGAGTATGCGATCGTTCCAGTCTTGTATAAATGACGCTGCAAAGGCTTAATAATTTGTGGAACTACACCCAATTCAGCCAATAAATTCTTAAACCAGACAGCCTTTTTGGATGCCTCATAAGTTGCAATATATTCAGTTTCCATGGTGGAGCCTGCAATACTAGATTACTTAATGCTTCTCCATCCAATCACTCCTTCATTGAGAGTGAACACTGATCTGTAAATTGACTTTAACATTTCATGATCTGCTTAGGGTGTCCTTATGCCACCAAGTTCTCACTTTATTACACGGGCATCATATCTATAGTTCTCTTAAGATACTTTAAAATATATTTAACCGCAAGTACATCTCTCAGTTCGGACCCTTGAGCGCTTCGGGTTTTGAGCACACTGGATCACCCACGCCGACACCCAAACGAGCATTCTTCTTCACCACCTTCCACCAACACCGAACAAGAAGAGCCTCCTCATGGACCCGTCGAAAGACGCGGAGGACGAGTATCAGCACAAGAAGATTGTAATTTCTTTCATGTTTTAGACTTTATGGATTTTTATTAGTTTATGTGAGTTTGTGTTTATGAATTATTGACTTATCGATTTATGTTTATTGACTTATCGAGTTATATTTATATTTTAACTTGTCGACTTTATATCTATTTCGTTTATGTTTTATTTGAATTCAATTAGTATATTTTATTACGATTAAATTTAATTATTTTTCATAATAATTTTAATTAATTAATAATAAATTTTATTTAATTAATTAATAATAAACCCGATAATAATTAAAAAAAAATTAAAGGTTTAGAAGCGACATTGTCGCTTCTAAAATTGGCGAGTTATAATTAAAAGCGACAAGTCGCGTCTAATGTCGCTTCTAAATATATGGCGGGTAATCAGTTGATTATAGAGGTTACCCGACATATTCTCTCACGCTTTTTTCCCTTTTTCGAACCCTTAGAAGTGACTCTAGGAGTGACTAGTCGCTTCTAACTTTGTCACTTCAAAACATTATAAGCGACTTTAGAAGTAACAAATCTTTAGAAGCGAGGCATTAGCGACGACATCGTCGATTCTATAGGTCATTTAGAAGCAAAATTTTCACCCTTAAAAGCGACTTTTGTCTCTTCTAAAGGCTTTTTTTGTCCTAGTCCAAACGCTCAAGACTAGGGCTAACATGGTATATATTACCTCCTTTCACTATATAGGGCCGCAAGAGCGGTACCAAATCGAAGCGAATTCAGAATGTATAACTCGGGTCTTGTACACAACATTGCATACATTAGACTCCTAACTGCTGAAACATATGGAACTCGACTCATATCCTTCTCTTCTTGTAGTGTCTTAGGACACAACACTTTGGATAAGTGTAACGCTGGCCTCATAGGCAACACTGCTCCATGATTTTGATACATAGAAAAGCGATATAATACCTTATCAATATAAATACATTGAGACAAAGCTAATAGTGTGTTCTTCATATCACGAATGATTTGGGTTCCTAAAACAAACACAGCGTTTCCCAAATCTTTCATTTGGAATTGCTTTGCCAGACACACATTTATGTCATATAACAACGATATATTTCTTCCTACAATAGGATGTCATCAACGTAAATCACTAAAAAAAATAATATCTTTTTTTGAATAATTGAATACACAAGGCTCAAAGACGCTTTTTTGAAACCATATGTTTAAATCACCTCATCAAACCTTTGGTTCCAAATCAAGACGCTTGCTTAAGTCCATAAATGGATTTCAACAACTTGCAATCTTGTGCTCTTTAACCTTTTGTATGAATCCATCTAGTTGCAGAATTTAGATTTTTTCTTCAAGATAACCATTCAAGATGTTGTCTTTACGTCCATTTTTCAGATCTGATAATCATAATGAGCTGCACTAGCCAGAAGAATTTAAATGGATTGGCATGGGTAGGTTTCTTCGTAGTAAATTCATGCTCTCTGGATAAAACTCTTAGTCACAAGTCTAGCTTTAAAGTTTCAACTTGTTCACCGATTACTCTCTTTCTCTTGTATATCCATTTGCACCCAATCGACATAATTTGTAATGGGGCATCTACAAGAGTCCAAACTGAGTTCAAGTTCATTGACTCTATCTCTTGATTCAAGGCTTCTAGCAATTTATGTTTGTTCAACTCGACCATTGCATCTTTGTATCGTGTTGAGTAGTCGTCGTTTAGATCCGATGTAACACTGTTTTTTTAAAGCGAAGGTATCAGTAGGGCTCTCTAGAGGCCCTCCCACTACAATGAGGCTCTATAGCACTTGGACCAATTTTTGCGATTTTTCCTCATCTCCCACTTTCACGGCTAGTCTAGGTAGAGATGGTTCTCTTTCAAAGTTAGTCGTTGGGGTAGCTCTTGTTATTTCCTCAAGTATAATTTTACTACGAGGTTTATAAGATTTAACATATTGATCTTCAAGAGAAGTAGCATGAGTATAAACAAAAGTTTTTTTTATGAGTGAGATCATAAAATATGTCTCCTCCTGTCCGCTTAGGAGAATTAACCTATAAACATTTCTTCTTGGTTCAATTTGCTTGATTTTATTTTCCACGACATGAGCATGGAATCCCGAAATAGGAAAGTGACGTACATTATCAGGTACTCCATGTTGGAATCGTTTTGCGGTTTAAAAATAATTTAACACTTTATAAGTGGCGGAATATAAAAAATTATTTTTAAACAGTTTACAACCTAGAAAAAAATGCATGAAGATGTGATCTAGATTGAATAAACTATGAACAATATTAAAAATGGTACCAACATATGAGTCTTCAAACGCTCGTTCGCCCTTATAGCGAGTCTTCTACACGTCTCTATGAATCCTAGCAACCACAATAGTTTCTACCACTAGAGTCTATAGAGTGTTTCTTGGATTTCGTGTATGGGCCCAATTCCGCTCCTTGCCTCAAGAATGAGTCTTCGAGCCAAATGGTTAGTACAAACCATAGGTCTAATGAGGACTTAGGTGAAAAATAAAAAGAGCGAGCGAAGAAGAAAGAGAAGGATGGTAGGATTTTCTAGAGAGAGAGATGGTCAAATTTTCTAGAGAGCGAGATAATTCGGCGAAGTCTCAAAAGAATATTAGCTATCAAATATTTTGTGTGTTTTCACATCTCAATGTAAAAGTGTATTTATAGGGGAATGAGTGAACTGAATAAAATCAATAAATATTTTCTCATATTCATTTATATGATATTCATTACCCATTTCTATCAAATACAACATCTCTCTTTCCTCTCTTACCAAGGCCGGCCATATTAGAAACAATGTATTGACGAGGAGCTGATAAATCACATTTTTTCATCCAGATAAGACACAACTTACTTTGGACATTGGTCAGTTCATTTATTCACAATCCAAGAGACAAAGCATGAGGTGATATACATCTCATTTCAGCAATCTTGTACATGAATCCCATATCTATGAGAACTTCACAAAATTGTTCATGACATCCTCATAAATTTAATACTTCACAAATAAGTCTGGTCTAGATATCACATACTGAATCCAAAATTTTGACTTTCTAAAATGAGGGTATCCAAGCTATGAAATGCCATATCTCATTTTTAGATTGAGATAAGCATAATGCAATTCATAAATAGTGACTTCGAGATATAAGCGGTTTTATGATTTATTCTTTCATTGTCTCCAGAAGTTCACTGGTCCATTCAGTATCTTTATAAGATACTTAGGAAGAACTATAGAGTCCAAACTCTCTATCTCTCATAATCAGACATCATAAGTTCTCCTAACAATCATACTAAGATCAGAAGTCATTTGATGAGATTGCAAATATACTATTTTAAGCAACCATGAAGAAGAGTTAATGCAAATCTATATTTTTCTCTTCATTCACTGCTAGGTTTGTGTAAGGACTGAAGACTAATTTTATCATAGAGCTTCAAATAAATGATATTGAATGAATGGAAATTTCACCTCTTTATTATTTTATTCAACATTTACAAGCAAGAGTCTTTGAAACTTTATTACATTAAATATTAAATGTACATAACTAAAAACTACCAGGGCATCTCTGACAACATGCCCACAGTCCATCATCGAGCTTGTTTGCCCAACCCTTCAGTGAGGCGTTCATTGTCTTTTCCAAGATGCGCTTTATCTCTTGATTGGAGACCTCCACTTGTCCTTTGGCTTGAGGATGGTACACCAAGGCTTTCTGGTGAGTAACACTATATTATGCAAGGAGAGCGTCAAATTTTCGATTGCATAAGTGCAAACCACCATTGCTTATGATCGCCTGAGGCGTGTCACATCTAGTAAAAATTTCCTTTCGAGAATTTGAGCACTATCTTGCCATCGCTCGTTGATCTTGTCTTTGCTCCGACCCACTTGAGACGTAATCCACCTCGAGGAGGATGTAAGAAGGGAATGGTCCCATAAAGTCGATCCCCCAAATTTAAAATGGATTGATGAGGTTTGTGGATTTCCGATAGAAAATTGGTTCTTCCCAATTAATTCTTTGGACCTTCGAAAGGAACTTTATCTTCTGGTACGTCTTGAGTTCCCCAAGGAGTACATTGCCTACGGATAGTTCACAAATTCAGCATAACAAGGAAAGAATACTTTATGGACGACAAGAAGTTTCTAATTGCAGAATTCGTTGTTGATGATTGTTGTTCGATCGGGGATGTGGGAAAACGTCTCCAGGAGCTGCTCGACCACAACATTTTTCGTCGCCTTCTTGTTCTTGAGTTTGATTTCAAACTCTAGAAGGAGAAAGATCTGTCATATGAGACGTGGTTTGGCATCCTTCTTGTTCATGAGGTATCCAAGCATGGTGCGGTCAGTGTAGACAATCACACTTCTCCCGATCACGTATGGTCAAAATTTGTTGAACGCAAAATCACAGTAAGTAGCTCCGTATTTGTTGTTGTGTAGTTCATTTGGGCATTGTTAAGAGTTCAACTGGAGTAATAAATAGCTCGGAAGACCTTATCTTTACGTTGCTCAAGAACTACACTCACTGCGTGATCGCTCGTGACGCTTATGATCTCAAACGGTAGGCTCCAATCCGGTGTGATTATGATGGGGGTTGGGTGTAACTTGTACTTAAGGGTGCAGAAGGCTTCCAAAAATTCTATAGAGAAGGTGAATTTGACTTTGTTCTTGAGTAATCCACATACAATTTTTGTTATTTTTGGAGAAATCCTTAATGAACAGCTTATAAAATCCTGCATGACCCAAAAAACTTCGAATGCCTTTCACCGATATTGGAGGTGGGAGTTTTATTGGAATTGGTCTAGGGTTAAAGAAAAATTTAACATTAATCAAATTAATGGCGGAATTTTAAAATTTCTTTTTCAAGTAAAACAATTTTTACTAACCTAGAAAAAGCATATACATGTTATATATTAAAAGCATTATTTAATTTACTAAAATACGAACCTTTCTTTGTAGCTTGATCTTGAAGCGTCTTGAGAAAGGTAGATCATCTTCCTTGGCTCGCTCGTCACCTTCACACCTAATCTTGAACTTGAGAAACCTAAGATTTCTATTACAAGAGTCTATAGAGGTTTTGGAAGGATTTGTGTGTGGGCACAATTAAACAATATGAACCAAGAACAATTCTTGGATCATAAGCTAATTCTCTAGAACAAGTATGGATCTAGGTGCAAAATAAGAAGAGTATTTTCTAGAAAGAGAGAGAGAGAGGGTCGGCCACAAGAGGGAGAGAGCAAGAAAAAAAACTTAACCTTCACATCTCTATGTGAGGCTCTATTTATAGGAGAAGGAAAAATCTATATAGGTCAATTACTCATTCATGAATGAATAATATATTCATGACACAATATTTGATTTTCCCTTCCCCTTTCCCTCTTAGTTTGGCCGGTCATCCCCTTGCATTAGTGAGGAAATTTGTTTCCTCACTTAACACATTTGTTTCCTTCTCAAGGAAATTCATTTCCCTTTTTCTTTTGGGTAATTATCCTTATAAGAAAAAGGAAATAAAACTCTCCTCTTGATGCACTATATTGGCCGAATTCTACCTAGGGGGGGAGCATCTAGATGCTTCCTTATTTCTTTTAAGACAATTCTTAAAATACCCATTGTAGAATTGTAATTGCGCAAATAACGAAATTAATTTCATAATGCCTCAAACGACTTTTCAGCTTTAGAAAATAATTTATATTTTCATCAAATGAAAATATTCAAAATCTTATTTTGACATTCACATCATTTTATGTCCTTGTGGACAAAAATACCCGTTAGACATTTTCCGAGAAAAAGTCTTGTTCAACACTTGAACTTATTTTGACTTAGCTTCTAGTTTAACAATCCTACTCTAATGACCTGTAATAGTGACCTTATGGATCCAAATGAACAAAGGTTGAGCTTCTATACTCGGACTCAAAAGTTCACAAACCTTTTCCGAGTATTAGCTTAATGTCGACTGACTCCACTAAATAGTCGACACTGAGAATCTCTCGGTTCAAATGAATTTATTTTCTACTCAAGTTCAACTTAATTATATTGAACGGATCCATTGAATGTTATCTATGTTTACCCTTCATCAACTAGTTGGGATTTATAAAATTACCATTTTACCTTTCTAGTTGTTATTTCCTCAACTCCTTTAGTACTTGTGAATAAGTTAGAAACAATGTATTGACGAGGAGCTAACAAGTCACATTGTTTCATCCAAATAAAGTCGCTACTTAAATTTGGACACTTCGCAGTTCATTTATTCACAATCCAAGTAATAAAGCATGAGGTGATATATATTGCATCTCAGCAATCTTGTACATGAATTCCATATCTATGAGAACTTCACAAAGTTGGTTCATGACATCTTCATAACTTAATATCTCACCAATATGCCTTGTCTTGATCACGCAATGGACCTAAAATTTGACTTTCTAAAATGAGAGTATTAATGCTATGAAATGACATGTCTCATTTTAGGATTTAGGTAAGTATGATGTGATTCATACGTAGTGACATTGAGATAGAAGATGTTAAATGGTTTGTTCTTCTATTGTCTCTAAAGGTGCACTGGTCAATTCAGTATCTTCGAAAGATACACTGGAAGAACTACAAAGTTCCTAACTCTCTATGCCTCGTAACCAGACATCCTAGATTCTTCCAACAATCAGACTGGGATCAATAGTCCGTTGATCTTTAGATTGCGAATATACCATTTTAGTCAAACCATGAAGAGTTTGTTCACGCAAATCTACATTTGTCTCTTCATATATTGTTAGGTTTGATTAAGGACTATAAGACTATTGAATATCATAAATCTTCAATCAAACTAAAAAGGAATGAATGAACGTTTCAACTTTTATTAATTTAATCAGCAAATCACAAAGATTTATATATTACATCAATATGTAAATAAACAATCTTCTAATAAGGACTTTACAAAGATTTATATATTGCATCAATATGTAAATAAACAATTTTCTTGTGGGCATCTCTGCCAACAAGTTTCTCAATGGCTGAAATCTTGGCATGATTCACTTCCAGTCTATCCTCCGAGACTCGGTGACCTAGCACGATCCCCTCCTTGACCATGAAGTGACATTGCTCCCAATTTAGGACGAGGTTTGTCTCTTCACACCTAGAAAAAACTCGAGACAAATTCTCGAGACATGTCAAATTATGGGCCAAAAATAAATAAAATCCATCCATATGTACCTCTATGATTATTTCAACCATGTCAGAGAAAATGGTCATCATGTACAGTTGATAAGTGGCGGGGCATTGTGTTATAGCCTAGTTTCGTGCCGATAAAATGAAGGCTCGCCCGAGCAAACCTCTCTCGAACCCATTGAGGGAGAACCAACCAGCACCATGGAAGGCCCTAGCCACGTCTGGGACGGCCGGCCTCCCTGAAACAATCAGGGGCCAGACGGTCTGAGGGCCCATGCCCTGCCCTAGCCGGTTGGCCGGCCTCCTATCGTTCTTCAGAGGCGCACCGGCTCCAGGGCCTTCATAACAACTAGACCTGTTGGCTTCCTTGTCCCATACAAGGCTAGCCGGCCCCCTAGCCTCATCCAGAGGCGCACCGGCCTCCTAGCCTCATCAAGAGGCGCACCGGCCTCCTATCCTCATCCAAAAGCGCGTTGGGCACATGGAATTTACAACAACAAGGCTAGTTGGCTTCGTTGGCCCTGACAAGAGCCGGACAACCTCCTAGCCTGATCTAGAGGCGCGCCAACACCGAGGCTTTCACATTAGAAAGGCTGGCTAGCCTTCTTGGCCCATACAAGGGCAGATTGGCCAGGTTCAACTACCAAACAATGGGCTGGTCGGCCTCCTTGCCCCACCAAGGCCTTGGCCGACCGACATGCCCGAGGCAAACGCCCAAGTCCCATTGGGATCCTATAAATACAAATCTTGCCTCCAAGACGCTGCTATCACTCACACTCGAGAATCCTCTCTTGACGGAAAAAAAATATCTCCTAAAGATCCGAGACTCGAGCCACAAATTATCATTGATCCAAGTATCCACATTTCAATCGGTCTCGTTGATCACTCCTTGTCATTATAAACTCCACCCACATTATACTAACGTTTAGCGTCGGAAAAGCAAATAGAGGACCTCTCCCCCCTTCTATTTTCCTAGAAGTTCATATTGCTCACCTCTTTTTAGGTAACAGAAGGACTCGAAGACTCCCCAACAATTAAGAGATGGTCCAGGAGAAGGCCAGTCGACCGGCCTTATTATAGAGAAGGCCTTGGGGCCGGCCGACCTTGTTCTGGAGAAGGCCTTGGGGCCGACCGGCCCTTGGTTGAGGGAAGGAGGCTGGCCGGCCGGGTGGATCAGGGTAAGGGCCTCTAGGCCAACCGGCCCTTAGCTGGGGCAAAGAGGCCGACTAGCCAGACATGGCTTGGGCCTTCCCTGACGATGGTCGGCCCTCCGTCGGCGGGTTTCAGGGAGGTTTGCTCGGACGAGCCTTCAAATCGCCGGCGAGTCTTCATTTATTATCGTCTCAAAACAAAGCAATAACAATACGTGTAAAAAAATGTGTTATAGAAAATTATTAAATGATGAAAAAAGGAGGTGATCTACCTTTTTTAAAAAAAAAAATGGCTAATGAGATTAACGGACCATGAAAAGAACTTAAGTTTCTCACACGAATTACGCTTGGTGGAAAGCTCGTTATATTAATATTATCATCTCATTCTAAACCGAGTATAAATATAACCTTTCCTTCTAGCCGATAGGCTTGGTACACAACCCACATATCCTCACCCGACCGAAGATTGGCTCATTCCTTCGGCCAAGGGCCTTCCAAGACTCACTTGAATGAGGGCCGACCGAAATCACTCTTCCAAGGGCTGGCAAGACTCACTTCGCCGAAGTCCGGCCGCTCTTACTCAGCCAAGGGCTGGTCAAGGCTGACTCGGCCAAAGACTGGCTAAGCTCACCCGACAAAGGACCGTCCAAGGCTCACTCGACCGAGGGCTAGCTGAGCCCACTATGCGAAGAGCCGACTAAGGCTCCTTTGGTTGACTCATTCCTACTCGGCCAAGGGGTTATCATTCACTTATAAATATGAGGTCCCGCCCTTTGGTCATCCTGAGCTCTTAAAAAATGTCAAGCTCGTACTTCACTAGTTTCGCTTACCTTCAGTCTCTAAACACTTAAAGTCTCTTAACCACCTTAATCCAACTAATGTTGAGTGCTGAAGAGGTAAATGAAGGCGATTCAATTGTTTTCTTTTAAAAGCATCTTGTTTACCCTCTCTTCAGGTACGACGAAGATTGACATCGCCACCACAATTCCTTAAGTAGACTTGAGATACCAAGTCTAAAATGATCGAAACTTGTACGGGACTACTTGATCAGGTCTAGATCGACCGTCGCGAGAATAAAATAATTGTCTGAAAAATATCGGCAAGAATTCATGAAAGCGAAAAGCCTATCACATTTTCCTATATAAAAATTCGACTTAAGGGCCAACATTAACTACCACATTTTGAAAATGACCAACGTTTCCCAAAACTTATGTAACGGGCTCAAGTACTTACATGTCAAACGAATTAACAGTGTTATTTTACTTGTATTCCCGTTAAAATTTTGGCAAAAACGTTTGAAAATTGAATTAAATTGGAAGTTTATTTGACAACGTTTTCCGGTGGTTTTTAATTGGAAATTAATGGATTTAGTTCGTGTAATGTTGTATGATCTTATAATTTTGGAAATAAACTTATTACTTTGTTTGATTAATTACCTAGGAAATTAATTGCTTTAATTTTGTTTCAAATGTGATTATGATGTTTATAAACGATATCTATTAGACATAGTTGATTAAATTAAATTATATAAAATCTTTTAATTTTAGAAATAAAATTTCATTTACTTATTAATGAGTTATCCGGCTATTTAACTCTTTTTCTCATCGTTTCATTTGAATTATAGGAACAAATTTGGGATTTTACAATTCACAAAAATTTGGAAATAAATTGGCTTTGTTGTCCATTTTTGTCTTCAATGGAGATTGTTCAACATTTAATAAAATTATTTGAATTCATGTAAATTATTTTAAATTACTGTCAATTATTCTAAATTGAAATGCGTTTTACAGGTCAATGCTACTGTAATTCAGTTATTTGAGATTGTTGATGGAGTCATCTGTAGTCCACTAACATAAACAACCGTTCAATTAACAATATTTTACACATAAAACAAATCAAAACAGAGGTTCGTAAAGAACAAAAATAAAAACATACAATATGGAATTCTAATTTATATATACCGACAAATAAATATTTACTCAATATATAAACAAGATTACTTATATTAAACATGGATGATGAACAAAAACAAAGCCCGTAAAAAACATCATATCCAAAAAAAATTCATAAATTTAAAGTTTCTATGGAAAACAATCCAGAATATTAAAAACACTATTCCCCGGTCTGAAAACTTGAAATCGAAACAAAAGATGAAGTTTGATCAACAAAATACAAAAAAAAATACAAATGATTAAGACTATTAAATTCTAAGCTTAACCACACATACAAACATTTAGCGATGAACAAACCGTCATTAAACTATCAAATATTTTCAATTTTTCAAAAGTTGGCGAGATTGAAGATGCGTACCTACGCAGAAGGATGAATCAGCGACGTAATACGAATATGAAGCTTGTTGTAGCGTCAAAAATACATATTTTTTAGATTTTTCGAGGCAGATTTGTTGTTTTTGAAAGCATTTTTTTTAAGATGAGAAATCAGTCGTGAATGGTGTTCGAATTAATTTTCAATATCTCTCTTCAATTTTGTTCCTTTTTGGATGATTAATGTGTTTTGGATGATTAATGTGAATAATGAGGCTGTCAATGTCAGCCTTGATTCTCAAGTGGTAAAATTCGAACGAAAAATAAATTAGAACTCAAATCTTTGTAAAACTAAGAAGACCGGTCCATGTACACTAATATTATCAAACGTGGGCCAGAAACAAAAACCCATATGTTTCAAAACCTATTATGCTTGAGACCTTTTCTTTACTTACCGTGTTTGTACCGAAATTTCAAGAGACAAAACCACATACGTAACAGTGACCTGGTAAATTGACTTGTTTAAAACACGGTGGTTATCGGAGAGACCACATACGTACGTGGCTAGCCGGTCGAATTATAGAGCAATAAATCATATGGATAGTCGCTCAAACCATAATAAGATTAACAATAAGATTATAAATAATATGGGTATAGTAACATCAATCATAATTGATATTATTAAAGCCCTATATGCGACGAGAAGTCAAGACTGACATTGATTTCAAACAGCTCACGCTAGACTTGTAATGGAAAGCAAATAAATAAAGTAATAATGCAAAAGGGAAACGGTGAGGGGAAAAAGCAAAATCAATGGGATCATCGGAGAAAGAAGAGAACAATACAGAGGTGACAAGGCACAGCAAGAGTCACATAAGCCAACACATAACCCTGGCGGCCGTATCTTCGTTCTTCGGCGTGACGCTGCTACTCATCACCCTCTTCCTCTGCGTCAAGTACCACCAAAACCGACGGCGCCGCCGGTTCTTCCCCGATTCGGAAAGCCGCCACGTGGAGGCCACCGCGGACGGGCTCAGGCTGGGGCTCGACGCAGCCGCCCTCGCGGCCCTTCCGGTGTTCGCTCAAAAGCCCGGCGCGGGGAGCCGAGGCGGCGACGGGGAGTGCTCGGTGTGCCTGGGCGCGGTCGTCGAGGGAGCTTCCGTGAGGTTGCTCCCCAACTGCGGGCACGCCTTCCATGCCGAGTGCGTCGACGCCTGGCTGGCTGAGCACGCCACCTGTCCTCTCTGCAGGGCTCAGGCGCGGCCGCCTCCGCTGGAACCCACTGCCCCTCCCGTGGATGAGATCGGCCTTTTGCACTCCGACGCCGCTCAATCTCCCTCAGACAGGCCTTAGTACTCAATACTGATTGTTACCTTTTCTTTTCTTGATTATTTTCCAGGGAATCAGCTAATGATCTGTTTTTTAGTACGACAAATTAAGAGATTTTTCTTTATTTAATTCATTATTATTATGTTGAGATTATCCTTATATTTACATACTTGTATTATATCTATGCCGTGGTTGATAATGATAAATAATTGGATATCCTAGATTTTTTTCCTATATTTTTTTTTTTCATGTATAAAAGACCTGTATATTGTAGAGTAGATATATTGGAGTCATTATTTATCATGTGAAAAACAACATATAAACTTCTCTGAACTCTGATATTATGCGAATGTTGTCCATCATTTGGTTGTTACCATCCACGTTTGACCACCTTTTAGCCAAGTGAGGGTTTGTATGAGACAAATTATCAACTTTCCTTTTTCAATCTACTTAATAAAACGACTAGTGTACGAGCTGGCAACGCCGAAATGACGAGCTGACGAAGTCGAACTGAAATATTTTTGATGAGCTGAATTTTCTTTTGACAAAATTTTGGCGAGCTCAACTATTTTGACGAACTGAAATATTTTGACGAGTTGTACTATTTTTTGACAAAATTTTGGCGAGCTTAACTATTTTGACGAATTGAAATATTTTGACGAACTAAAATCATTTTTTACGAGCTCATCTAAATTTTTGACGAATTGAAATAATTTTTGACGAGCTCATCCAATTTTTGACGAACTGAAATTTCTGAAGAGGTCAAATCAGTTTTTTTTACGAACTGAGCCTAAATTATTTAGATAGATTGCTATCGAGGAAGAGAAAATTTGTTTTCTATCCAGTATTATTTGATAATCAACAAAATACTGATTCTGTTGATTTCTTTTGCAAAAAATGGAGAACACGAACGACACGCCTACTGTGAATCTCGATGGGAGTACCACCGAGAACCGATCTGCGGTCAACACCTCGACCTCGACCATGATTGGTCAAAATCCTGTGAACTTGGTTCCAGAATCGATGGCGGCTACGGCCGGGAACGGATCTGTGGGTGTAATCCAACCAATGGCTTCTATAGGCATGAACGGTTCGAACGGTTCCGTGGCATGCGTGACCGGAGTCATACCGGCGGAGAAGCCCGAGAAGTTCACGGGGTAGAACTTCAAAATATGGCAACAAAAGATATTGTTTTATTTAATAACACTCGGTCTTGTGCGGTTCTTAACCGAAGATCCACCAATTTCTCACGAGGATGAAACCGATCGACATGTGTTAATGACATTTAACACATGGAAGGATTTCGACTACTTGTGTTGGAACTCTGCAATAAATAGTCTTAACGACGCACTGTACAATGTGTATAGCTCCAAACGCTCCTTAAAATAGCTTTGGGATTCATTGGATTGGAGATACAAAACCGAGTACGCAGGGTATATTATGGGCCCTTTTCTCGATTTTCAAATGGTGGACACGAAGACCGTGGTAAGTCAAGTGCAAGAGTTGCATTGATCATCCACGAGATTCATGTCGAAGGGATGATCATCAGTGAATCATTCCAAGTTGCCTCGGCCATCGAGAAACTACCCGCGAGGTGGAAGGACTTCAAGAATTATCTCAAACACAAGCGAAAGGATATGAGTTTTGAAAACTTCGTTGTGCGTCTCCGCATTGAGGAGGACAACTGTGGCTCGGACAAGAGGTTCAAAACTCAATCTGAGAGGGCCAACGTCATCGAGTATGGAAAGAGCTCAAAGGAAAAGAAACCCGTCCATAAACTTGGGCCGAAGGGAGGATATTTCAAGAAGAAAAAGCACCAGCCGAGATTCGCTGGCAAATGCTTCAACTATGACAAAGAAGGTCACAGGGCTGTTGATTGCAGAAAGCCGAAGAAGAAGAAAGAAGCCAATGTCGCGGAAGGCAATGAAGAGCTTCTAGTTGCCGTGGTCTCCAAGGTGAACATGGTAGACTCAAACCCAAAAGAATGGTCGCAGGATTCTGGAACAACCCCTCACATATGTTCTGACAGGAACTCTTTCTCCACCTTCGAGACAATGGAAAATGGAGAGAAGTTGTTCATGGAAAACTTCGCTACCTCTGAAGAATGAATCGTTGTTGAAGTATGCTTCGTTTCGCAAATATTATATCGTTGTTGGAAAGTCAGAAAAAAAAATAGTTTGTTGAAATGTTAGGAAAATAGGTAAATCAAATAAATTACCACACTTCCTTCGCAATGGCGGCCATCCTAGCCCATTTAAAGACCGCACGTGCGATTGGATATGATTCCCCGTGAGAAGAAAAGCACAAAATCAGACCTATTCCACTTGTTCTGTTATCTCTATCGATTTGGGTGTAGCGTAGTGTTGGTTGTTCGGTTGATTAGTGGCAGATACAATGAGTTCGCTACCATTTTCAGTTTCTTCTACACGAAATCTCAAAACTCACGCCTCGTCACCACCGAGTCGTCTCAGACCCACTGGTCAACTCCTTCCCGTCCAGAAACAACAAAGTCAAAGGAGCAATGCTTCGCAGAAACTGAGGTCGGTTGACGAGAAGAAGGCAGAGGCGAGTGGTTTGTTCCGGAGGAGAGAAGCGATCGGGGTGGGGTTTTCCTTTGGGGTTTTGGAAACGCTCTTTGGGTTGAGCCATGACCTCAGTGCCTCCGCTGAAGGAAATGGCCCGTGTGAGTTCACCGTAGCTCCTTCTGGACTTGCTTTCTGCGACAAAGTCGCGGGTTACGGCCCTCAGGCTGCCCAAGGACAGCTCATCAAGGTAATTCAAATTTATAGTCATTATCATTCCATGAAAGAAAACCAGAAGAGGTTTCTACTTGGATTACGGTGACTGGTTTGTCCAGTTACATTTAATTTTGTGTTTGGTGAACTCAGATATGTGTGAATGCCATTTATTATCACTTTTCAAAGAGCTAGCTTATAACACAAGATACGCACTCAGGCACACTACGTCGGGAAATTAGAAAACGGTAAAGTATTCGACAGCAGCTACAACCGCGGGAAACCACTTACATTCCGCGTAGGTGTCGGTGAGGTAATTTTATTATCTTATTTTTTTCACCGACTTCTATTTCCATATGCGTTTGTTTCGAAACACCTTAGTGAAATCCAGAAATCCATTTGCTGGTACGAGAGAGATTCAACTTCCTAACTTGGATTCAGGTCATCAAGGGCTGGGACCAGGGTATCGTAGGTGGTGAAGGAATTCCTCCGATGCTTGCTGGTAAACAATGGATTTTCAGGAATTTATTTTCCTTCAAGACCTTCATCATTTGCTCTTAAAATTGAAAATTTCCGACATTGTTTCAGGTGGCAAGAGAACCTTAAAGATTCCTCCAGAACTAGGCTATGGCGTTAGAGGCGCTGGGTGTAAAGGAGGTAAGAGTCCTGCTTCTTAAACTTTGGTTTTTCGTTTTCCTTTTCTATTTTCATCATTAATCAACTGAAGTGTTGTGTTATTATTCAATCTCTATGATTCTCTTACTACACATGAAATGCAGGTTCTTGTATTATTCCTCCGGATTCGGTTCTCCTCTTTGACGTAGAATTCATTGGCAAGGCTTGAGCTGATGCAGACACAAGACAGCAAAGAGATATACAAACCCACATCAGTTTTTCCCCTTCTCTATTATTTTCTTTAATGTTGATCTGAATGTACACTATGTATAATCTATTACATCATCTACGAAATCAGAACAGAGGTGTCTTCAAGCAGATATGGTCGCATTATAGATGAGGCAAAGGGAAAATATTATATAGTTCTTTGATTGGCTCCTTGCACATCTGAATTGGCCCTTCATGGCATAACAGATTCTACAAATGGGCAAAATTGATGCATTTCGAACATGATCAAATTTTTTTGATATTTTACACACTATAGTTGTCAATTTCATTTTATAAAATTAAATTAATTATCTAAAAAATATTTGTAATTGACCTCTGAATATATTTCTTTTTTACTTCACTCTCTGCTTCTACCCGAGTTCCACTTCAAGTCTTGTCGAAATACAATCCCACTTTGATGAAAAGAAGGCAAACAGAAATACATATAAAAAGAGATGTTAAAGTTCATCTGGTGTTCAAGTCAAACTCGGCGGTATCGCGCCAGGCGTCGTCGTCAGCGTTGTCGGTCTCCTCGTCGTTCAAGAAATCCTCGGAGGGCTCCTTGTCGTCCCTGGAGGCCCAGCCGTTGGGCATGTCATCGGCGTGGTGGGGGTGGGGGACGTCGCTGCCCTGGGCCCCGAGGGCGTTGGCTCTGATGGGGCCGCGGGAGATGAGCTCGGCGCGCGCGTGCTCGGCCATCCGCATCTTTGCCTTCTCGCGGGACTCGATCTCCGCCTTGAGGTCCAGGTAGGCGCGCTTCTCCTCCTGGCACATGGCCTGCTCGATCATCATGCGCTCCTCCGACCGGAACTCCCCGAGGCCGCGCTTCCGCGATATGATGTTGAAGGCCAGGGCCTGCTTCTCGAACGTCGCCGTGAACTCCGCCACTTTCGCCGAGATGTTGTGGTCCCACTGCTGCGACCGCGACGGCATCTGCCCCGTCGTGTCCGAGTCCAGGATCCGGTCGTCTTCCTCCGCCTCGTAGTCCGCCACCACGTGGTACGCCAACAGCCTTCACCGTCACCAAGAAAACGAGTTCAATTTCAAGAAAAGAGAGTTTGAGATCAAGTCCAAGTGAGACGGGAATCACCTATCGCAGGCGTCGTGGAGAGAAGAAAACGGGCGTTTGAAGTCGGGATGAGAAACGCGCCACGCGTCCTGGTAGGCCATCTGAACCTCCACGTGGTTGGATCCTCGGACCGCTCTCTGCTGCTGATTCTGGTTCTGGACTTGTTGAATTTGGGGATTGGGAATAGGGCTAGGGTTAGGGTTAGGGTTGGGGTTGGGGACATTGACGTTGATGGAGGACGAGGGAGAAGAGGAAGGAGGACGGAGTGGACGAAGGTGGGCGTCGATGCTGGAAGGGAAGCGAGACATGGCTGAGGACTGTAATTGGTGCTGCTTTTGAAGCTGTTGCTGGAGAAACATGAACTGTTGTTGGTGTTGATGTTGTTGATGATGAGATTGTTGTTGTTGTTGTTGTTGTTGAAATAACAATTGCTGCTGCTGTTGTTGCTGCTGCTGTTGAGCCATTGCCTTTGCTTCTTCCATCATTTCTTTCGATCCCCAAAGTCTCTCTTCGTCGCAACGTCTGTGTTTTCTCCAACTCTAACTCCTCTGTCTCTCTCCTCGGAAGTGTCGCGAGCGGCTCCCAGTCACAACGCTGTCGTTTACAGCGCACTAAAACGACGTTTTCTGCGTCTCTATTTAAAGTAAAGATTTTTTACTTCGGGCAAACTAGTCATTTCTTGGTATTAACATGTAAATTTGGAAATAGTCATCCTTTTTTAAAATTTGTGTAAACAGCCGTTCATTAATTTTACAATTTTTAAAAGATCATTTTGTCCCAAAAATTTACTCGCCCATATAATCTTGTCCGTGTAATGATTAAACAGTAATTAATAAAAAAAAAGTGCTTGAAAAACGAAGAATAATAACTGCATTCATTAATCAAAATCGATTGAAATAAAGGGAGACAAATTTCAAAACACAACATATCTATTTATTTACCTCCAAAGAAATCAAAATCTTAGTATCTCTAAATAATCTCGACGAAGTGAACGGTGGCTTCAAACGATTGCGTTTTCTGGTACTCTTTTCCTTATTATCCGTCCTCGTTTAACAAAAAAATTAGGATTCGCAGAAAAATTACAGTTTAGATATGATTTTTCCTTTTATTTCGATTTGTGTTTTCAATTTGAATGTTTTTATTTCAGAAATTTTTGTGTCAAATCTTTATCATCTTGTTTTTTTTTCAAGTTTTACACTAAAATTTATGGGTTTGTTTTGAGTTTTTTTCAGTCAAATTTTGTTTCGTTTTTGTATTTCTAGGTCTTATTTAGTGATTATATGTATTTGAATCGGTTTATTATGGGATTTCAAGGTTGATAAATGTTTTTCAGTGTTAGAAATGTAGGTAAACGCGAATAAATGGATGTGTAATATTTTTTGCGCGAGGTAAATAAGTGGTTAATTTTTTGGATGTATAGACAACGTTGCTGAATTATGTATGGTCCATCAACAAACTCATACACATTGCAATTTTCAATAATTTAGAGTAATTTTCAATAATCAACAATAAAAGTTTGGCCTAAACTTATATTTGAATATTTTTTTGTAAATTAACATATTAACTGAATGAACAAAACTGAACTTTGAAGAAACGAAGAACCTCAATCAAACAACTCCGTGGAATGCGCAAACTTTTTTCTGAATTTCAGATGAATTAAACAAAGAAACAGATCCAATAAGGAAAAAACTAAAAGACTAAATAAATTAAATGGTCTAATCAACTAAAAAAATACATACCATTAAAAAAGATCGATAAAGAGGCTAATAATCTCTCTCTGTTTGACGGCAAGCCTCTAGAGTCAAACCAGGAGAGCCGTTTCTTAGGACTGGCCATGTCCCTATTCGAAGAGATGATCAGGAGGGCAAATGCCTCTATCTTCACTTCTCTCGGGTTAATTAACATGTAAAAGAATCTTTTCTTAATATATAAGATCTTATATGATTTAATCAACTAAAAAACAATACATACCATTAAAAATAGATCGATAAAGAGGCTAATAATCTCTCTCTGCTTGACGACAAGCCTCTAGAGTCAAACCAGGAGACCCGTTTCTTAAGACTGGCCGTGTCCCTATTCGAAGAGATGATCAGGAGGGCAGATGCCTCAATTTTAACTTCGTTCGGGTTACTTAACATGTAAAAGAATCTTTTCCTAATATATAGGATCTTAAATGATTTAATCAACTAAAAAACAATACATACCATTAAAAACAGATCGATAAAGAGGCGAATAATCTCTCTCTGCTTGACGGAAAGCCTCTAGAGTCAGACTAGGAGAGCCGTTTCTTAGGACTGGCCATGTCCCTATTCGAAGAGATGATCAAGAGGGCAAATGTCTCTATTTTTACTTCGCTCGGGTTAATTAACATGTAAAAGAATCTTTTCTTAATATATAAGATCTTAAATGATTTAATCAACTAAGAACAATACATACCATTAAAAACAGATCGATAAAGAGGCTAATAATCTCTCTTTGCTTGACAGTCAGCCTCTAGAGTCAAACCAGGAGAGCCGTTTCTTAGGACTGGCCATGTCCCTATTCAAAGAGATGATCTGGAGGGCAAACGCCTCTATTTTCACTTCGCTCGGGTTAATTCACATGTAAAATAATATTTTCTTAATATATAAGATTTTAAATGATTTAATCAACTAAAAAACAATACATACAATTAAAAACAGATCGATAAAGAGGCTAATAATCTATGTCTGCTTGATGGTCAGCCTCTAGAGTCAAACCAGGAGGCCGTTTCTTAGGACGGGCCATGTCCCTATTCGAAGAGATGATAAGGAGGGCAAATGCCTCTATTTTCACTTTGCTCGGGTCTATCAACCCTTGGAGCAAATAAAAATACATCAGCTCTCTTGAACTTTTTTTAATAAATATTTTAATGAAAAATGAGAAAATCTAATTTTTTTTACTATGGAGGAATAATACTTAGAGTAATAACGTTATGGAGAAAGAGGTGTCCGAAAAGAAAGTAGTTTGGAGCGGAATATTTCTTTTCTATCCAAGTTGTGCCGTTGTTACGAATATTGAACCTCTCAAAACCCCATAATCGACAGTGAGTGCTCGAGCAAAGGCGCCAAAGAGGATCAAAAAAACTTGTGATCGAAGAGAAAACAAATAGAAGTCGTCCCTGAGTTATAGCGACAAAGAGTCCCAATTTTTTTTTCCTCAAACCCCTCATGAAATTCTCAGTCGCGTCGTTTTGATTGTCAGTGAGAAGATGAGGCCCTCCGACCAACCTCTCGGACCGTTAAGCTTTGTTTCTATCATTGTTGGACTCTTTGGTTGTGTAAGCCTTGTGACCGCCATTGTTTACACTTCTCAAGTGAATGCATTGACCGGAGCATTACAACGCACAAACTGGGACTGCTGAATTCTATGACATTTAGCGGTGCAACAAACAGTCGACGTTGAGGCCATCTTCAACCGTACTGCAAAACACCAAATTTATTGTGAAAAGTGCTCCAACCGTATTGCATTTTTCACACCAAATTTGGTGTTACTGTTCACACAATTTTTTGTTTTTAATTCTTTTAGATGTATTAAATATATATTACTAAAAAATAATATAAAATTAATAGTATAATAATGGCGAATAGTTTGTTGGTTTAAAATTTGTTGTAGTTGGAGATAAAAAAAATTAAACACCAAAGTTGGTGCCCATGATTGGAGATGGACTGAGTATTTTTTTTCCGACATTTTTAAACAAAAAATAATATACGTATGAAGGTTAATGCCAGCGTAAATATCACAACTTTTCGTGTTTATATACTTTCATACCACAACTTGTTTTTCGCGGTTAAAATATCTAACGTTACGTCGTCGAGGTTAAATGTCATGCTGGGTTCGGTTGAAACGAATAAATCAGTCAAAAAAACCAAAATAAATAAATAAACGACCTAAATAAATAAAACAACCAGATGTTCAATTTCCGTCTTCTTCGAACAGAACTCTTCCTGCTTCACCACCAACTCCATCCACAGCCGCTCTCCCAAACCCTCTACCAGAAACTCGACAGCATCGAGCTTCTCAGTCCCGTTCCTCCTCGTCACCAAAACCCCGAGGCTCTCCTCCTTTCTCAGACTCTCCAGCGGCTCTATCCACTTTATCACCTCCTCTCTCACGTCGCTCATCTTCTCTGGCACTCCATTCCTACCGCTCTTCGTGCTCTTCGCTGGGGCAATAATGGTTTCGAGCTTCTCCAAGATCAAGCTCTCCAGCTCCTGAATTCTCTTGTATTTATCTTCGTGGCTGTCTTTATCATCGTCGGGGGAGGGAAGGACGGAGAGTTGTCTAGCGAGGTCTTCGAGGAGCGGCGTCGAATTTCTGTCGGCGAGGTTGAGGTATTTTTTTATTGAGAGAGAGCCACAAGGTGGTCGCAAATAGGGTTTCGGGGTCGTCGGCATGAGTGTGCGAGAGGATTTTTGTTGACACTTGCCTGCCGATATGCGTTTTTCCTACTCCGGGAGGGCCACAAACGACGACCATGTTTTATTATGGTGGCGTTTCACTCCTCGGCATGATGGCAGCTTCATTTCAACGAGTCCAAGAATTCGTCTCGTCTGGTTCGAACTCTTTCTATCACTTTCTATTTTTTTGTCTTCGATGAAAAAAAAAACTTTTTAAGATATAAGATTCTGGAATTCTCTCTCCGGCGATCGAAGCTGGTTTTGGACTTCACGGCGTCGTGGTGCGAACCGTGAGCTGCGTGAAATGCGCGACGAAGATGATCAAGGCTGTCGAAGCCACGGAGGAACACGCGTACCTGAAAGCCGACAGGAAATCCTTCGCTGTCCTTTCGATCGTGAGCACGCCAGATGTCATGTACGAAAGCACTCGACTCTGTTGGCTCAGACGGTGAAGCCGGTCGACTTGAAGGACTTCGGGTCGAACAAAGAGCAGGTCTTTTTTCAGTTCTTTTACTTATTTAGGCCATACTATTTATTTGTTTGTATTTTTTTTGACTGATTTATTCGTTTCAACCGAAGTCACTCTGGCATTTAACCTCAAACACTTAACGATGGCGAAAATCGATAACATTAGGTATTTTAGTCGCGAAAATAAAAGTTGCGATATTAAAGTGTATAAACGCGAATTTTTTTGACATTTATGTCGGCATTAACCCTAAGTATAAACCGACAACTTTGGCCTTTATGCTGCTATTATCTCTACATTTTTTTTTATGATAAGCTCTAGAACTAAAAGAATCCTCGTAACCACAAGAACACAACCTGCCTATATATCTCAATTTATAAGCCGATTGGTCTTTCCACTTCACCTTGTCTACTGCTTGGGATAGTCCTCCTCCTCAGCACTTGTGCTTAAATAAATCGTGAGCAATCACGGCATAGTCCCATGAAGCCAACACTAACTTGCCATAACAAAAACAAAGACCATAAAAAACGCAAGACACATCAAAGACCCCCATCAGTTTTCAGTCACTGTTTTAAGCATCAAGAAACCACCTTGGCATCACTTTGCAGCTACACTGAAGAGAAGAAAGGCAATCATTTCCACAGCAGGAGCTCCGTGCGCTGTTACATCTGAGATTTCTAGATCTTCTAGAAAGCACTGCAATCATCGCCAACCTTGGAGCAATTACACACTCTTCACCGGGAACTGGTACTTTTTAAGTCCACAAATCTGAACAATACTACACTCTCCTAACTCAGTCTTTGCTTATGCATCTACGATTTTGAGAAAATGAATGACTTTAAAGGAACAATAGAAGGCAACAGATATGCATTATGTTACTCGTCCAAACTTGGCTCGAGGAACCCCGAAAACAATCCAAGATTAGACTATTAGAGTACATCGTGATTAAATACAAAAGTATTGAGTACTCGTGGTTATAACTAGTTGTTACAACAAAAAGAAGGCGGTCGAGAAGTGGTCTAAATACGACCGTCCCACAAGCTTTGGGAGCGGGCATCAGAGCCGAGATCGAGAAGAGTGCGAACATCTTTGGGAGGATTCAATCCGAGACGACAAGCGCGTTCCCACCTGTCAAGCCTGTTCATCCCCAGGCACGGTCCGTACGCCATGTTCATGTCAAACTGCCTCAACGCTTCCTCTTCCTTGTCTTCGTATTTATCACCTATCACACACACACACACGCATACATCTCTCATTTCCAGAAACCCTAATTTTGCGCCTCTAAAAATTCGATTATTCGCTCAATAAAGGAATCGCGAGTGTTTGACTGCAATAATGAAATTGAAAGAGAGAGAGAGAGAGAGAGAGAGAGAGAGAGAGAGAGAGAGAGAGAGGGATAAACCTTGGATGTTGGCGGAAGCGGAGTAAGGGAGAGAGAGAGGCTGAGTTACGTCGGAGCCGAGAGTAGCAGAGGCAGAGTCGGATTTCTTGGAGGAGGAGAGAGAAGAAGATTTTGCTTTCACAGCGTCGCTCTTCTTCCTTTGCCTGTAGAACGACTTCATCTGATTCTGCTGGTTCGAGGCCTTAGACGACATTCTTTAATTTCTCTTCTCTTCAAAGAAGGCCCTTCGACTATATTTTGAATTTTGAATTTTGAATTTTTAAATTGCCGATATATCAAGAAGATTGTAGAAGAGCATGAGAAAAAGTATTGTTATTTATAATAAGCCGGACATGGCATTGCTACTTGGTTCAATTTTCAAAGCTATATTTAATTAAAAATTGCTCTAAATATTGATATTTTTTTTGGTCGTTTAATATATAACTATTTATTGTGACGTGTCTACTAATAATTGGTGTTAATAAGTTACATTTTTAGTTAATATATATAGATTTATTTTGATTAATAGTTATTAATCAATTTTTTCAAAATTTTTAGCTATATTTAATTTTATAGGTTTAAACACATTCAAAATATCAGATTTACGCCCTTCATTGTGATCATTTTATTCGCAACTAAAATTTTGATCTAATATTGGACAAAAAAAAAATTAAGATAAAAACAATGAGTTCATTGAATTTTATCGAACGAAATTCGTCATAAAAAAATTTAAATTTTTTAAAAAAACTTATAGCGTGAGTTGGGTTTTTTCATGAGTAGTAGAAGCAGAGTCGGATTTTTTTAAACATTTCTTTTGAACAAGAAATAAAGATAGAGAAATTTTTGTCATTAATCAATTTTATTATCCGCTTTTTGTTCCGAAAATCCTGGACCTCACTCCGAAAGTTTATAAAAAGGGACCACAAACCCTATTCTCTCATTTCATCTTGTTCAAAAACATTTCATTTAACTTCATACTTTGTCTTTCGTTATATTTTCTTAGCTTTCTTTTGTTTAAAAAGTTTAGAAGAGAAGAAAGTTGTCGTTGTGAGTTGAACTCCGACGCAGACAAAATTTGAGATTCACAACTCTTATTTTTCACTATTTCTTTTCCTTCGATTTATTATTATCATTTTTAAATATTGTTGAATAAGGGGACTGTCGTCATGAGATCTTGTACTCCGAAGTTGTAGTAAATTTGAGATTCACAATTATTTTTCCTTGTTATTTCTTTACGTAATATTATTGAGCATTGTTTGATTGATATGAATTCTCTTTTCCATTCTTCTTTTCGTTCTTATGCTTGAAATTTTAATTATGTATTTATCGTTGATTATGATTTTCTTATGGGGTTACGATGTAACTAGGCGAAATTATATTTTGGGAAATTCGCTAGGGGTAGAAAAGACTTGTTAATTTCACAACGTGAATTTCTTACCATAAATTGTGCTTAATGTTTCTAGTGCTTGATCGCTATCAAAATTGCTTTATAGGATTGTTCATTACTTGAGAAAGAATTAATAATCGTGGACATTATGATAACATGATTGATCCTAAGCTAGTAGAAAACTAAGGTAATTTATGTCATCGTTAAAACTCATGTTTAATCGTGTGTAATTGTTTTAATAAGATTAAATGCCGAGATGATAATACTCCGATAGTTACATACGTTCGCTAGATCACTCGAGATATACTTGTGAATAATATTGATTGAGTGAGATTAAATTGCATAGAAGTTAATAGGCTAATTTGAATCATTACTACGAAATATACTTTTAAAAGTGACAAGGGGCATTAGAAGCGATTAGTCGTTTCTAACTTAAACACCCTGATTTTTTTTCGAAAAATGAAAATATTGACAACTAGAAGCGACCCGCTTCTAATGGTCCGAGTCGACATATTAGAAGCGACTAGTCGCTTCAACAGGCTAAAATTATTGACTTGCACCCTCCGCGCCAAATATTTCAGTATGTTTGGGCATTAGAAGCGACTAGTCGCTTCTAGTGCCCAAATTATTTGGCTCCAAAATTTCGCTAAGTATATAAAATTGGGCATTATAAGCGACTAATCGCTTCTAATGCCCAAATATTTTGGCTCCAAAACTCTTCCGCCAAAATTTAACTAGTCGCTTCTAATGTTATGTTCCTATGGCTATAAAACACCCGACCCCCCCTCTCCCATTTTCTCTCCCCTACACGAAAAACACACTCCTCCCTCTCCCAGCACTCTCCTCCGGCCGACCACCTCCGCCTCCGCCCCTCCATCGTCTCTGCCTTTGCCCCTCCATCGTTTCCGCCTCGCCGCTGTCTCCGCCCTCTCTTCTCCTCCCTCCTCCGCCCATCTGCCCTCCTCCCTTCTCCCCCCCATCCGCCCTCCCTCTGCCCTTTTCCGCCTCCCTTTCCCTCCCCTCCTCCGCCCTCCTCCGTCCCTCCTCCCCCCCTCCGCCTCCCCTCCGCCCTCTTCCCCCTCCTCCTCCCCTCTGCTTCCCCTCTGCCCACCTCCGCTCTGCATCTCCTTCCGCCCCTACACCGACCCTCTGCCCCTGCACTGCCTTCCCTTCCCCCGCCAGCCAACTGCCTCTCCACCGCTCTCCGGCCCTGCGCCGCCCCTACACCGCCCTCCACCCTCCGTCTCCTTCGCCGGTAAGTGTTGATTTTCTTTTAACTTGGTTTCACTCAATTTGAATCGGTTTTGATCTCGTTGTGTAGTTTCCGATTTTGCGACGTCTATTTCCAGCATCGGTGACTTAGTCCCTCCGTTCGTCCTCGTTCCCTCCATAAGTTTTTTTTAATATGTTGTACTAATTAATTTTGTCAATATATGTCTTGAGTATATGTTGAACAATGTTTTTTAATGTCTCGTAGGTCGTTTTTAATCCGACTTGCAGCTCATCTCGTAGTTCGTGTCGCAGCCTCGTCCATTCTCGCATTGTGTTGCCTCGCCGCTTGCTAAGGTATATGTTTGTTTATAAAAACTATTTTAGTTATATTTTGGTTTATGGTTTTTTATGATTGTTTTATTTTTTTTATTTAAATTTTTGTGCATTTGTTTCGTTGCGTCGCCTCGTTGTTATCTAGTTTGCTCGTCTTGTACCTACCCGTCTCGTCTCGCTTACAAGGTTGGATATTTATGTTTTACGTTTAATAATTTGAAATAGTAATTTCGGTATGCAATTGAAATAATAATTTGTTATAATTAATTTTGTTATGTATTTAATTTGTTAATTTAGGTATGTAATTGAATAAGTAATTTGTTAAATAAATAATTTGTTATGAATGTACGAAATTAATAATTTCGTTAAATTATTATAGATATGTAATTTGTTTGTGATATTAATTTGATTGTGATAATAATTTACTTAATTTGTAAATTTAAGTATGGAATTGAATTAGTAATTTGTTATAATAACCAAGTTTTTTAACTTTAATATGTTATTTTAAAGTTATTGATTGTTTAGGATAAATATGGCTAGTATGTATATATATATATATATAGTATATATATATATATATATATCGTTTTTGTGAATTGCAGGTATTTGGTTTGTTCATATTTTAGGAGAAACTCTGTCCAAATTTTAGTAAATTTTTAAATAAATAAGTGAACTAAACAATCCTAATCTCTAATAATTATCTAAATCTCAAAACTTTTTTAGATCAAATCTTTATTCGTCTTCTAATTGTTCACAATGTCATAATTTTTCTAATTTTCATTGTCCTAATTTTCAACATTCAGCGTCGTCAAACCCAAATAAAAATTGGATTATTGAAAATATATTATTATCGACTTTCGATTATATTTAGTTTATATTTAATTTTATTTCAATTAGTAAATTTCAATATTATTAAATTAAATTACATTTTATAATAATTTAATTAAATAAAAATTTAATATAATAATATATTTAAATAATAATAATAAATCGGATAATAAAATTTAAAAAAAATAAATTTTAAAGTTTTAGAAGCGACAATGTCGCTTCTAAAGTTGTGCAAATAATTTCTTTTACTTCATTTAGAAGCGACTAATCGCTTCTAAAGTCGCTTCTAAAAATATGGCGGGTAATATTTAGAAGTGACTATTCGCTTCTAATGTTGTTTCTAATTGTTACCCGCCATATTTTCCCACGCTTTTTTTGGAGATCTTTGAGACACTTAAAAGCGACGATGGAAGCGACTAGTCGATTCTAATTTCGTCGTTCAAAACATTAGAAGCGACTAATCGCTTCTAAAAATATGACGGGTAATATTTAGAAGCGGCTAGTCGTTTTTTTTTGTTACCCGCCATATTTTTCCACACTTGTTTTGGAGATTTTCGGGACACTTAGAAACGACGATGGAAGCGACTAGTCGCTTCTAATTTCGTTGCTTCAAAATATTAGAAGCGACTTATCTTTGAAAGCGATACATTAGAAGCGACATTGTCGCTTCTAAATGTGATTTAGAATGCCTTTTTTTCTCTTAGTGAACCCGAAACTCCCGACTCTAAGTTAGCCCGGTGAAATTGTAACCTCTACTTTTTTTAACTACATTAAAACTTCTTCAATTTACTCTTTTTAATTAAGAATTTGAGTTTTAATCATAAACAAACCACTTTTTATTCAAAACTAATTGACAACAAATTTAGGAAAAGTACTTTGGTTAATCTTTGTAGGAACAAAGTTTGAATCTCTATATTCTATAATACACGTGTGATACGTGCGCTTAACCTAAATAGTATGAACGAATTTTGTTTATATGTTGATTTGCTTACTCTGTCATTTAATTCATTTACTTTAATTTATTTCTCTCTCTTTAGTTTTAGAAAATCAAAAAATTTAAAAAAAGTTTGCGCCTTTGTCCATCGATTTTTTCCCATATTATATTGTATCAAAATTTCGTTAATTCATGTTACATTTACACTTAATAAACATAGAAAAAGAAATAATAAAAAACATGATTTTCCTGAATCACGCTACTTTATTATTGGCTATTTAACAAACACACAACACTATAAAATAAATATTTAGAAAATTCTAACTAGTGCATCTTTTTAACCACTTTATAAAACTTTCGGAGATCGTATTACAGGGAAAGTAACTTCGAATATGAAACTTTTTGAACCTTCAAATCATAAAAACATCTAATATTAAAAGCAAAAACAAAAATATTGTTTAATTTATGTGTTCTTTAAAGACAAAAACAATAACAAGTATCTCTTTACAACATAAAAAAAACCTAGAAAACAACGAAAAATATCTAATTTATATCATAGAAAATCCAAAAAGCCACGACAACATAAAACAATTTGACAAAAAAATAGAACCCTTTTTCGTGTTAATTTGTAAAGCAAAAACAAAAAAACTTATACAAAACCACCTATTCAAACCCATAAAATCAACTATTCAAATCAATAAATAACATAAATTCAACAATTTAAACTCACCGTATGAATATTTGAAAATCGTAATTCGTTATTGTTTAACGATAAAAAAGAACACGAAAACAAATACATAAACTTTATCTGAATTGCAATCTCTTGTATAATCCGTTTAATTTGTCGATTTCTTTAGCCATGAAGATTGTTTTTGTTTTAGAAAAGATTCGGACGATTGATTTTTTTTGGATTTCTCTCTTTGTTTCAAATTATAACACAAATAAACCGGCTATATAAAAAAAAATAGAAAATCTCAAACTATTTCCAGAAACACTTATGTTTATATAGCTATTATATAGATCCGGATATAATCAAGGTGGTAGAGAATGAGCAAAGGGTATCAAACAATACATTGCATGATCGCTGATGAAAAAGAAAAGAACAAAGCTCAATTAGCCCAAAAACAAGTCAGAAGCCAAGCAACATCCGGTGTTGTAGCTCGCTTAAATCTCAATTCCAATATCTATAAAGAATAATCCTCATTCAAAACCACAAAGATATGCACATAACGTAAAACACCAGAGATATGTAGATGTGAAGTATATGTACAGAAGATTGTTGCTGTAATAAGATATGTAGATGTGAAGTACATAAACTGCATACTCTCGGCCAAAATCAATCTTGTTTTGAGGAGGTTTCATGATGCTGCTCATCATGATCACCGTCGTTGCCGTCGTTGGGGATGCATGATGACCAATAAAGCGGCAAAAGCGTGAGAACCGCCTGAACGAGAAAGCCTTTCGGTAACCCAGAGAAGTCAACGCCGGAGTCAACTCCGAGGGCCGCTGCAAGCACGAGACCGAAGTAGCCACTGACGATGAGCGAAAGTGACACAGCGGAGCTGACTACGGCCATAACAGACCCCTCGCAGCCCGGGGGGCATAGCCTCGCCACCGCCACGCTGAACGGCAATACCTTCGCGAACACCATAACCTCCGAAACACCTGACACCAACACCACGTAAGCCGAGTCCAAAACCCCGAAACTTCGGTAAAAGCCCTTCGCGAACAGCACGTCCGAAACCATCAACGCCGACATCGCCGCCTGAACTCCGACGATCACTCTCCGCTCCGGGACCCGCCTCAGCCACCGATCGTACGCCGCGCTCCACGCCACCATCGCCATCTGTCCCACCACCTTCGAGAGCCCGATCGCCGACAACCCGATCCCGAGGGTCCGTGTCTGGTAAAAGAACATGGTCCCCGTCAGCGCCGGAACCGCCGCGTTCGATGCGGCGAACCACGCGATGGAGAGAGAAACGGACGGCCGTCTCAGCGCCAGCTGGAGCTTCAAGAGCCGGTTCGAGAACCCCTCGGGAACATTACTCCCCGAGGAGGAGCCGAGAGTCGCTGCTCCGGCGATGGAGGCTTGGACCGACGCGAGGAGGGAGAAGAGGACGAAGATTTTCTGAGGAGCGACGCGGGTGATTATGAGTCCGCTGAGGAGGTTTCCGACGACTCCGCCGGCCGAGGAAGCCGTCCAGGCGAAGGTTTGAAGCTCTCCTTTGCTTGCCTCGGCAACTATAGCGTCATTGGCCACCTCAGCTATTGATGCTCCGACGTTGCTGATGAGCAGACACGTGGCTATGGTGGCCAGCGACAGGCTCGGGATTGTTATGGCCAGCCATGACACTGCCTGTAACATGGCTGCATTATTTTTTTGGATCAGCAATTTTATAATGGGTTGATGTTTTGCTTTTACAGAAATTCAGGTTACTAACGGCAATTTTAAAGAGATCTAACGTAGACAAATTATTGACAGGAGAAAATATAATCATTCACAGATGAAAATTGTTAGACACCATTTTTTGAAGTATTTAAAAAATATTCTCAATAAACTGATCGATACAACAAGCAGCAGAAGTACTTAAGCACTTGAGACGATTATCCTTCAAACTTATTTGTTCAAATATGTTTGGACCAAGTATAATATCGAACAAAACAAATTTCTAAACCATAAATCAGAAAAAGATTCTAAAGATGTCAGTTACCATCTAAATTTTAATTACCGTAATCACATAAGCAGAAAGGTAATGCTCTTCACATATCAAAATGAATCTTGATCATGTTTTATATTCCAACATCAATTATTCCTTCCTTTTTTTATCTCTCCATTAAGGTTCTTTCTTCACAAAGGAATGAATGAAAGTCAAAGAGTATATTCGTTAAAACTTGTTCTGCAAACTACATTAATATAGAAACACAATTGGCTGACGATGATAACAGATAGGAGAGAGTGATTGAATCACCAGCGAAAGAGATGAAGAGGAGACGACAGTTGAGATTGGAATCGGAGAGAAGGGCGAAGAGAGGCTTAGCAAGCATCGGAAGGTTGACTGAGTTGAGAAGAAGCTGGAGAGTCGACGGGTCAACTGCAAGCGTGTCCTTGAGGAAGAAACTCACTCCCATCCATGGCAGACACCTCATTCCTTGAACCCAATAACCCATCCCCAAAATCCACTTCTCTCTCGCGCTCTTCTTCCCCATTTACTCACTTGCCTTCCTTCTGTGTGTATTTTGCTTTTCGAAATCAACTCCATTGTTCTTTCTTTATATATACATATATACATCGACGACACGTCCCTGCCACGTGCCATCGTTAGGATGGTACTACAAAACGTATTGCGTGCCTTTCACGACATTTTCGTATTCGTCATTGATCAACAGCTGTTTTGTTTCAACCAAACTGAGCTCATTGATCATAAACCGCGCTTTTAGAATATCTTATTAAAATGTCTCCAATTTCATTATTCCAGTTTAATTCCTTTCGATTTATCCATATAATGAAACGCGGAAATTTCCTATGTAAATTGCGATGAGAGTGACCACCTTCAAACATTGTCATCGCCAATGGCAAAAACATTCATCATAACATCTTAAAATTCTCATGGAAAAAAAGATTAAGGTAAAAATACAGATTGTATTGAAAAGATGTGGTGCTTGAGAAGCTAAATGTGACGTCTCCTGACCTTGCCCCTGCTTTTTGCCTTACCGCGCTTCCTCTTGCCGACCTTGAACTGCCTTTTGGACTGCTTTCCAACACCAACGAGAGCGCTCTTGTCTCCATCAACGGCCTCAACATCTACGCAACCAGTCATTCGAGCACGATAAGTTTATCCAGTTATCAATCGGCAATCAAGTACAAGAAAAATAAAGGTACAAACAATTGGGGATCCTGTATGAACAACTAGAAGGTTCACCGGAGAAACAAAAAGCTATATGGGAAAATGTTATTTTGCCTCGGAATCTTGTACCCCCAAGGGGATCTTCCAGAAACCGACATGTTACTTTTGTTAAACATACCACATATCATCTTCTACAGGATTCTATGTCTAGAACAGTGTTTTTATTTCAAGCCAGGTGATTTAAAAGGTTTGAACCCAGCTTCTTCCAACAATTTAATATGTTTTCCAAAGGAGTGCAGATATCTTTATTCTAGGCAACAGAAGACTTTTTGTGAAAGGCAACAAGGTCTATCATACCCAGCTAAATCGAGTTTATAGTAGAAAATTAATTTATTTCTAACCCAATACTAGTTAAAAATAAATCATTCAAGGGACTACAAATCATTCCAAGAGTAACCCATGTGATGGTATGGAAAAATGATATGAAATATGGACCAAATAGCACCGTATAAGTTTCGCTTGAAACGAATGCTCAAAGTCTAGGATAATTTTCTTTAAGTACTCAAATCAATTCGAGTCGTTCAATATCGATTCAGTTTGGAAAACCTGCTTTAGCTTAAGAAACATAAACGAACGAAATCAGGGGGAAGTGAAATCGAGCCTTGCTTTTCTAATTAACTCAGAAATCTTCGTATAGAATCTCAAACCCTAACAAACTATGACTAATAGGAAAAATCAGAATCAGAACAAAAACGACCGAAAGCAAAACTCAATAATTCGAGTTAAACAATACCCATAGCACTCGTATTAGCTTCCGGAATCGTGACCTCCATAGCGGCGTCAGACGAAGGCTTGACGGCGAGCTTAGGTGCGTTCATGGCGGCTTCCTGGGCAGCGAGCTTGGCGGCATCTTTATCTTCGTAATAAGGCTCAATCATCTCTCTCCTGATAGCTCTTAGCCGTTTCAATTTCTTCGATCTCATTGATTTCGCCATTTTTTCTTTGTCGATGAGTTTCCGTGGGGGTTTATGGCGGTTGAGAGGTCTTAGGGTTTTTCTACGAGAGAAAATAAAAAGAGGGGCTTCCAAGGTCGAGTATCATGTTTTTATCTAAAAAAATCAAAATAATAAAGGATGAGTTTCTAGTACAATTTTTTCATTTTGGATTATCGAAATTAAATTCATTAGTTGAAAAATATGCAAAATTTGATTTTTAATTTATTTTAGCATAAAACACTATTAATTTAAATGAAATATTTCATTTCTCTTTTTTTGCTTCTGTTATTTCTTCTCGAACCAAAATCAATCACACGTCTTCGACCAAATCCGACGAGCTTTGGCCGATTTCGACGAATTCTAGTCGATTTCGTATGATTTGTACGACATCCAACGATTTGTTTTTCAAACATTCAATATTTTTCAAGCTATTTATGGATATTAAGTGCTTTGCGCCTTCAAATGATTTAAAAGAAATATAAGATATAATGTTACTTTTATGTTCGGATTGTTATATAATAGTTTTGATAGTGAGTATTTGATGATTTAGATCGATTTAAAAAATATGAGAGCTTTTAGTTGGGATATTTTTTTATGAACTCCGTTAAGGTAAGATAGTTTACGATGAAGTTGAAATTTTTTATTTATTATTTTCAATGAAATTGATAGACTTTTTATATAGTTTCCGTAAGATATAATATGTCTTTCTTTGCAAAGATTAAGATAAAATATATGCCGAAAGGATAAAATGTTACATCTTGATAAGTTCATATAGTTTCAGATGATTTCGTATATGTTACAATGAGTTTATATAGTTCTCGATGAATTTTATTACATTCATATAAAATTTGAGGCTTTTTGATGATTTCTCATAAGCTCATATAGTTTTGTATGGTCTATAATCGTTTGCGAAAAACTATATTATTTAGGACAATTGACATTCCTTTTTAACAAGAACTTCGTACGAATCACATATGTTGAGGAGTATCTTAAAGACCATGAGAAATAAGTATATTAAACTTATTCTAAACGATCAACTCATAGAGATTTTGTCTGAGCAGATTTTTGTAAGAAGCACATTCAATATTTTTTCGATATGAGAGCATGTGAGCGGCATGTCAGAGGTCAAGTCTTAGTAATTATGTTCAACACATGTCAAGATACGAATGATGCTTTCAATATTAGTCCATATATATTTTTCATGAGATCTCTCATCAGATGAAAAAGCTGTAAAAATAAATATTTTTATATGGTTGAAATTATGTCGTTCTTTTATAGTATTTTTCGGGAAATTATCACTCGAGTTGAGACTTTTTGTCAGTATCGGTGAATTTTTCGCACTTATACGATAACTTGGGGAAGGAGAAAATTGCGCCCAAAGAGGCCAAGTATTTATTGTCAAAAAAATTGCACACAGTAGTGCTGGGCAACATAGATTAAATTATTGTTAACTAAGAAAATCAATATTCAAGTATTGAAAATGAATAAAAGTACATTTTTGCCCGATATTGGATTATAAGTCCCATTTGTATATTTTTTGTAGATAGTGTATCTGACATGATATATCTTCTTTCGAATACAAACACAAATTCTTTTGGTAACATATATCGCGTTTATACTCATAAAATATCAACATTGGGGGTGTTATGCGCGCGGTATATAACAATAGATTTTTACCAAAGTGAAAGTTACACGAGTCGCATGCTGCTATAAAAAATTGCAAAGAAATTTATCTTCAAAATAATTTTCCGACGCTCTTAAATCTTCTAACAATTTTTGATGATTTTTATATCATTTTCGGCGATCTCCAATCAAACATGCGCGTAATTTATTTTAGGTTTTCTTTTTATTTTGTTTTAATAATTTTGAATTTCACCGTTGATTAAATTAAAATTAAAGGCAACAATTACTCTTTGAGTAGTCAATTTTGTTCAAAATAATCAATATTACCTTTAATGTTAAATTATTTGCGATTATTCGGAATGAAATTGAATATTTTTTTATGATAGAATTAAAATGGAAAAAGAAATTACATTAATTTTCGATGGTGGCGGACACAACGTGTTGGAATTTGTGCCCACAAAGGAGATTTAAGACATTATAAATACTTTGTATTTGATTTTGCTAAGAAATTAAATAAAGTTAAATATTCATTCTTCATTTAAGTTTGTGTTTATGTATGTTTGTTACGCTCTGAAACTCTCATCAACGAAAGAGGTGTTAAGTACATACTTGACAAGATAGCCCCTTGTGACTAGTTTAAGCACAATCTTAGGATCGATGGAGCAATCGGATATGAGTAATGATTTTTTAAATGAATCATGATATCTTATCTTGTGATATAGAGATTTATGACTCTGTGTTTCATTCTCGATATCTTATAGAAGATATTGAACAAGACCTGTGATACTTTGAAACTTGAGATAAAACCGTTTAATCACCCGAAACTTAAAGATCTCATACGAGGGATATTTTAGTAATTACCTAAATCCCGAAGTGAATGCATGATCGATGTGATACCTTATGACATTTGATTTGTCAATGGGCAATGGCTAAAGTTATAGTTTCATCTGACCCGACGATTGGTATCATAACGTTGTTCATGCACTTAAAGTTAATGTTTTTAATATATACATGTTCATGCACTTTGCCTAGGTTAGTAAAAATTGTTTTACTGATAAAGAAATTTTTATATTCTGCCATTAATGTGTTAATAATAAATTTTCTTTAACCCTAGACCTATTCCAACAGAGAGTTATGACTCTGTGTTTCATTCTTGATATCTTACAGAAGATATTGAACAAGACATGTGATACTCTGAAACTCGAAACTTCAAGATCACATATGAGGGGTATTTTGGTACTTACCTAAATCCTGAAGTGAATGCATAATCGATATGAGATTTGATTTTTCAATGGGCATGGCTAAATTAAAGTTGCATCTGACCCGACGATTGGTGTCATGACGTTGTTATATTGGGTTATGTGATTCACAAATACGGAATTCGTGTTGAAACAATGCTAATGCATTAATATCACACTATGCTTTGTTATGAGAGTGTGAATAAATTAACATGGCCAGATATTTATCGAATAAGAACATTCTTTAATTAAAACATGTGACATATAAAGAAATTTCACTCTATGTTTTTCTCATTCACAAATAACAAAGGAGTTAGTGAAATAATAACTCAGGGGTAAAACAGTAATTTTACATTCCTCTGAGTTATTGATACACATGAAGGGTAATATCGTAAAGTACTCTGTGAATCGTGTGAAGAATTTTTTTGTCACATCAAACGGAAAATATACGCATATGAACTTAGAGAGTTTCAATATTAGTCCTTTAGTGGAATCGACTAATATTAAGAATTATAAGACGGAAAATGTCTGTGAACTTTTGAGTCCGATCTTTATTTTAAAGCTTCGTTCATGTGGGTCCATTAGGTCTCAATGATAGACCCTCGGACAAGATTTTTGAACTAGGACGATTTGATTTTCTCATTTAAGTAAATTGTGATTTACACTAAGAAAATATTTTTCTAAGTAATTGAAAAAATAATTTGTTATTTATTGTTACATTTATTTAATGAATCATATTATGTTATTATATGGATAATAACATATTTAAATGATTGAAATAAATAAAAGATGAAAACAAATATTTTCTCGTTTTGTACTACTTTGAAGAGTACGAAAATAATTGATGATTTGTCATTAAATAAATGAGACGTTCTAAAGTAATTAAATATTATATTAGAAATAAATCAAAATAATTTTTCGAGTATTCAAAGATGTCACTCGACCAAAATATAGATTTAGGTCGAAAATTAATTTATGAAATTAATTTAAAGGAACAACGGGCTTAAGTTTGACTAATGGATTTGACCTAATAAAAGCCCACTTTCTCTATCTATTTAAAGGGTTTTCGAAACCCTAATTAGACCAACCCTAACTCTAAATCTCGGCCAAACCCTTCCCTCCATTGTGAGAGTGTTGGCCGAGAGTTTCCAAGAGAAAAAGAGATCAAGAAACGTTTTCTTGATCTCCCGAGTGTTCCCGAGTCATCCCGAGTACTTCTCATTGTTCAATCGAATATCCCACCCTCTAATTCTCCCAAAAAATTCGTGCGAATTATCATTGAATCCTCTATTGGTGTTTGAGTGACATTTGGGTTGCAGGAGTTCACTCGAAACGCGAAGAAATTGAACAAAATGGACCTAGACTCATTTCAGCCTGCTGGCCGGATTGGGTCGCCGGATTGGAGGATCTCGCCGGACAGAAAACGTGCCTAGCTCACCACGAGAGTTTGACGAGGAATCTGGCCAAGCCACTTCACATGCACCTAGCCCTAGTTCCACTCTACGTTCTTGCACAGGTCCCACATCTAAATTCCACCGGAGGAAGCCACAGCACTGCAGGCGCATTCCTGGTCGGCCAGCCAGTGTCTAGTCCGGCGGGTCAATTTTTCCCATTCCGGCGGGTCAATTTTGCCCATTCCAGCAGGAGGCTGATTTTGAGGAAATTATTTACGAGGCCTTCCGGAGTTAGCTAGCAACGTCGTGGATTGTTTACAATCTTAATTGTAAGTTTCTTAAAACGAATTGGATCTGAAAATGAAGTTTATAAATGTTTTTATAAAGTTTTTGGTCGTTTTTATTCACTTTGTTGACATGTTTAGAATAAATGGTTTATTGACATGTTAGTGATTTTTAATGCCTAGGTTATTAATTTATTAAAATGAGTTTTAATTCACATCATATTATATAATTCCGCCACATATAAATGTGTTATGTAATATTATTGTTTAAATTGTTAAAGAATTTCCAACACAATGATGCTCATGTCTTTTTCTCTGGTTCCCCCACTCAATTTTACTACCACACTAAAAAGATGAAAATATAAAACAAACAGAAATTTGTGTTTTTAGAGGAGAAATTTCATTTTATATACTCCAAATTATATAAAATATTAAGTTTAGACTCATCATTGGAAAAATATCTAAAAATTGACTTTTGGACAAAAATTAGACAAAAAATACAGGTAATACACTTAATATTTTTAACAACAAATTAAGAGATTTTGCATGATTTTCTTATTAAATGTTGCTCGTATGGTGATTATTAGCAATAAATATGTTAAATCAAGTTAATTTTTGACAAATTTAACCCGATTTTGAGTTTTTGACTTTAAAAAATGGTAGAACTTTTAATGTCATCGTACACACGATAAAAACTTTGAGTTTAATAAATAATCTATTTTGTCTTTATTAAACAACGAATAAAAATCTTTATATAAATAAAGTTATGTCTAACATAAACTTCCCTAAGAGGATGTGGTCAATCTCGGCATTCGACTGTAGTCCAGTAGTCCAGGAGCGTCCTCTAAAGTCAGTTCCTTTCCAAGAAAAAGGTTGGATGGCCACCACTTCTTCCATTTCAACATCGTAAAAATCCCCAAAAGCCATATTTAAACTATATCATTCAAACCAGGCGAATACGAGAGACTACTAAAATCTCACACGAGAGTTAGAGAAGAGAGTGAGCAGGAGAGAATAATGAAGAGAAATTTTATTTGGTAGACCCAAAAACATAAAAAAAATATTTAGATTTGATTCAGTTTTTAAAAAAATATATAAAACTGAACTTTAAGTTCAAAATTGGACAAAAATACTCTTCAGGTCATTTATGGAGTTTATTAGAAGTTTCAATCTTATTATTACCTTCCAATCCACTCTAAATATGTTGAAATAAGCTAAGATCGTCTAAATAAAGAGTATGTTACTTCATTAACTATGTTTAAATCATTTTTATAATTGTTTTTGGTTTTAGAATTATTTTTTTATCAGAGAAAAATAAGTTCGTAGAAAATATGGCGTACGATGTTGTAGGATGACATACGATGGCGTACGATGGTGTACAATGACTTTCAACCAAAACTATTATACAAAAATACTCAAATTTTTGACGAACTTATTTTTTTCTCGACAGAAAAATGATTCTAATACAAAAACAACAAAAAAATAAATTAAATAGAGTTATTAAAGTAACATATCCATTATTTGGATTATCTTAGGTGGTTTGAACGAATTTAGAGGTGATATGAGTGTACTGAAAGGTAAAAATGAGATTGAAACTTCTAATAATTTACAAATGAGCTGAAGGGTATTTTCGTTCAATTTTTGACCTAAAGTTCAGTTTTAAATACTTTTAAAAACATGAGTGTAATCTGAATATTCTCACTATTTTTTGATCTAAAAAATGAAATTTTTCATAATGAATCTCGGTGGCAAAGAAAAATTTATTATAACACCTCTTACTTGTACATAGAGCACTCTGGACTGATAACTTGGTGCACAATCATGCTTGAAATGTCTATTACGTTTATTTTATCATATAACTAATGCTTGCTAGTACATATGAGTTAAAAAGTTGAAAGAAAACTTTATTCGATATCGGAAAGAGTTTATCCAAAATTATCAATGGAGATCGGACACTTGCAAAAGTGGATGCCATATTTATTATTTTGCTTTAATTTGTCCAACGACAAATGCATTGTCTTGAATTGCTTTGATTAAATCGTTAATTCTTATATTCTTTCCCAATTTTGTAAAGGTATAAAAAAGTATATACTTTTCTAAAGTATTGAGTTTGCTACCCAATTTATTGACAAATTTGGTTAATACCAAAAACAAGAAATTGACGAAAATTAAAAGTCTGTTTTACCCTTTTTGGATAATTAAAGTTCGTATTATTAATTTATAAAAATTGAATCTGGAAATCTGGAAAAATTGAAGTTTTGAATTTGCAATAAATAGGTCAAATTTGTTGGAAATTTCGAGTAATTTAATGTAGCATTAGATTTGGGCGGGAGAAGTTAAAATTGGGAATTGTTATATACTACATTAATACTCTTAATCTCTAACCCATTTCAATATTCAACCTCATACTCTCTCTCTCTCTCTCTCTCTCTCTCTCTCTCTATCTCTCTCTCTCTCTCTCTACCACCGAACAAATTTTTAGTTTGAAAACTAAACAACTTCCCTAATTTCTCTCTCCCTGAAAATCGAAAACGTTGTTTCTCTCTCTAAAAATTGCCTTTCTTCTTCCTTTCCCTGCTTTCGAATATGAAGGTATGGAATCCTATCTCAAACTCCATACTAATTGCATTTCTCTTGTTTCTCCATTTGTTTTGATATATCATCGCGATTTTTAACTAATTTTAGGCAAAAAATTTGAAGAAGAAGACGCGGTCGGGGATTTAGGGTTCGGTTTTTGAACGACGAAAAAAACCAGTCTCCTTGTTTCAAGGTACTGTCTCGGTTAATTTATATGTTTTCATTGACATGCAACCCATTTTTTCGTTAATTGTAAGATCAATCGTGATGCATGCCTCTAAAATCGCATGGGTTGTTGCAAAATGAACATTGTTGTTGATTCGTTGTAGAAAAAAATATGTCGAACAAAGGGGCCAGGAGTGGGAGCAAAGCCACAAAAAAAATCGAAGAACAATGATGTAAGATGTTTTGAATATTGGATTGATGAAAAATTAATAGAAATTAACCTTTTTTTCATTTGAATGTAGATAAGATCACTTGTTATCGACCATGACAAGTGGAATCCTTCTACGAAAATAATTAATCACTCTAATTCGTCAACATTGAAAAGTATTTTTGAGTGTTTGGGTAATCAAAATCAAAGGACCCTATTTGAAAATGGTCCATTCGGTAAATTTGGAGATTTTGTTGGAGCTTCATTTCCAAAAAACCTACTGCATTTACTGGTTCTTCACCAAGTCAAGCAGCCAAAAGGTAAGGAAATATGGTTCAAGATAGGTGGATGATTGATGGTGTTCATACAATACGGCTTTCAGTTGATGACATGTACAATAACAGAAATTTGTGTGAATTTATCGAAGTTGTTGGGTTTTATGTTTAATTGTTGTTTTGGTACAATTTTGTTAAGTTTAACTGATTGTGTTTGAAGATTAGGAAAAAAAATTCTGTTAATTTATGTTGGTTGTTGGGTTCTATGTTGAAAATGTTGTTTTGGTTAAGTTTTGTTAAGTATCAGATTATGTTATGTTAATGTTGAAGTTAATTTCCGGTAATTGTAGTCATTTTTCAGTTCTATGTTTATAAGAAGAAATGTATTCAAAATGTGAATGTTTATTTATGTTAATTTCAGTTAATTTCGTGAATATGTTGTTTTGGTTAACTTCTGTGAAATTGAAAAATTATTTGCTGGAAATGTGATAATTAATTTCTGTTAATTTCTTAAATATGTTGTTTTTGGTTAAGTTATGTGAAGCTGAAATAATCATTTGTTGGAAATGGTATTAATTTCTGTTAATTTTGTTTATATGTTGTTATGATTAAGTGTTGTGAAGTTGAAAAATCATTTGCTGGAAATGGGTCTGTGAATTTCGGTTAATTTCTTATATATGTTGTTTTGGTTAAGTCTTGTGAAATAGAAATATCATTTGTTGGAAATTTTGGGTAATTTGACTAGAAATGTGATTGTTAGTTTCTGTTAATTTTGTTAATTTCAATTTCAAAGCTGAAATGTGACCCAATTCCATCTATGGAAGAAAATATTGTCAATTTCAATTTTGTCAATTTCAATTTCAATTTCTGAAGAAAATATTGTTAGTAGATTCCTGCCGGAAAGAAGAAGCCAGACGAGGAAAAATTTATTGGTTGTCTTAAGATCACTGATTCAAGCTACTGACAAAGAATTGGTTGCACTTGTAAATCTGGCAATCATAGAATGTGTTTGTGTTGCCAAAAAAATCCAACGTGTTAATTAGCGAGGAGACCATTAATCTTGTTTCTAACCGGATGGAATTTCTAGGTTATCCGTGGGGTAGAGTAAGTTTTAATTCCCTATGTGAGTTGTTTCACAAAACCGGAAAACTTATGGAAAAGGCTCTACAAGGGTATGATTTAGGAGGATTTGTATACGTTTTACTTGCATTGGTAAATGAATCTATTCCTGAGATGAGTGATCAATAATTCACTACTAGGATTTTGACTGTGAGTATCCCTAGAATACTTAAGTGGACATATAGGAAAGAACTAGGATATGAAGAACTACTGGAGAAGATATTCAATAATAACCAGGTAATTTGTATTTGTTGTTAACACTTCTGTAAATTGTATAAATTTCTTGAAATTAACGGTTTTACCTCTTGTAGCTTGATGTTATTGATATCACACCAACACCCGAGGAGTTGGGGCAGGGATTTCCTGCACGGGAAGAAAGCGATACCACAGCAACACCTAGTCCTTTATCCAAGAGTGCTAAAAAATTCCAATCGAAGATGATGGGTATCTCGGATTACGATCCCAAATCAACATCCTATTTGAAGGTCATCAACAACTAAGCATGAAGTTGTATGACGCATATGATGAAATAATTGAACTAAAACACCGCAGTGAACATGATGTCCATGCTTTAATGACTGTTGAAGAAAAGGTCAAAACACTTGAAGCAAATGTGAAATGTCCAGAAGAAAAATTGCAACAACAAGAAATAGAAATTATGGTGATTAAAGGATCGTCAGTAAACAAGGTAACGTCTCAGTCATGTATTTTCAAAACAGTTAATAACTAAAATTTAAGTTTGCTTTGAATTGTAATGTGATTTACAACATTAATTTCAGGTAATAGAAGACGAAGGCGATAACATGGTCCATGAAGAACACAACAATAATGAGGTATATTGTTTTGATAATGTCTTCAAAAAATTAATGTTAAATAAGTGTTAATTTATGGTTTACAAAATTTGTGCAGGTATCAGAGAAGGAGAAAAATGATAATTCTCCAATAACTGAAATGGAGGTAAATACGATACTGTTTTACTTATTATTTGAAATTATCAGAAATTAACCGTAATGTACTTAAATATAGGGACCAGCTAAGGATACTTCCACTACTTCTCTGGAAGTGGTAATCTGGGTAAATGTGTAACTCTGTAATATGATAATGAAAATTATCTGAAATTTACATATGTGTTGGCCATTAACAGTATTGTACATAAATATAGGGACCAACTAAGGATGCTTCCACTACTTCTCAGAAGTGGTAATCCGAGTAAATGTCTAACTTTGTAATATGCTAATGAAAATTAACTGAAATTAACATATGTGTTGGCTAGTAAATATAGGTTCAAGCAGAAGAGAACGTTACAATGGAAGAAGGAAACGATAATGAACGTATATCAAAACCAGAAATAGAGGTAATATAAGTTAGATAATTTCATGTTAATTTCGTTTGTGACTAATAGTTACTGTGAAATAGTTTTTAATAAATTTCAAAATATTAATAGATTGTTGCGGCATTGAGGAATCTTTAGCGCAAATATCTCCATTGGGTGTAGGATTGGAAGGCATTGAAGGAATGACAAGATTAAGTATACATTATTTCCACAAAATAACGTATTTAATTAAAGGATATTTCTAATTTGTAAAAAATTTCAGAAAGAACTTATGCAATTATCTCACGATATATCAATAGCTATTGATACTTATTTTGATGTTGGTATACCTATTTACCAAACAAACGAGACATTTCTCAGGTTGAGACACGAAAAGGCAATGCAAAATTATGTGCTCAACATTATCAAAGGAAGAAGTCAACAAGGATTGTGATGAAGTCGAACATCCCGCTTGAGACACCGAAAAGGCAAAAAAGAAAACCAAAACCAGCTGCCGTTACAAAAACTCCGAACACTCAAGACAAGAAACAAAAAACTCAAGCCGAAGATAGCAGCCAGCCAAGTTTTAGCTTGGGTATTTCGGATTAGTCGTATCTGTGAATGTAGTTAATTTTATTTAATAGACCAAACGTTATTTTGATGCAAGGTTTAAATTTACTTTGGACTACGTATATCAGCCAACCAAGGTTAAGTTGCTTTGTTGAGACAATTACATGATATTTTGGGTTATGCAAATATCAAGTTGATTTTGAATTATAATGTATGTATCTAATGTTTTTATGGCGCCTCATACCTTTAGTATGTTTGGTTAATGTATATTAATTTTAAGAAAACGCCTCATACCTTCGGTTGATTTTGGTAAATCACGAAACAAAGTATTTGTCATTTTTGTGTAATGAAAAGTAATATGGCTGAATAAAGTATAAGACTTTGGTTTGATCAAATGAATATGTTAATTTCCGTTAATGTATATAGTTTATGCAGACAAGACGTAAATAACAATGTAACAAGATATGACAGTAGATACTTATGAAATTGAGTATGTAAATTTCCGTTAATATGTGTGGTTTATGCAGACAAGACAAAAATATCAATGTAGCAAGATACATCCAGTAAAGTATTATGCAATTGGGTATGTTAATTTATGTTAATTTGTGTATATTAATTTTTTGGTAGATTATGTAGACAAGACATAAACAACAATGTAGAAAGATATGGCAGGAAATAACATATTATTTGAATAAAAATTAATCAAAATTAACCAAAATAAGTTACTCGAGTAGATGGAACAATAAAGATTATCTGAAGAAAAAAAGTTTAAACACGAAATAAAAGCCAATACACTTCAACTAAAAATATTACTTCTTGCATGTTCTTTTGTTGTGCCCACATTTTCCACATTTTCCGCACTGTTGATGATACGGATGGATAAATTCACTTGCATCACGATATCTCTCATCTTTGGTCTCCCGGCTTTAACCTTTTAAACTGGGGGATGAACGATTCTAGCTCCTCGTGACAAAACACAATTGAAATCGTATTCTATAAGGGTTAACATCCATAGAATATGTAGCTGAAAAGTCTTTCGCTGTGTAATAATTGGCAACAAAATCAATTGACTTCAAGTTTAACCTCCACAACGCAGCAAACGCATAAACACATGGGAATCATTCCATTTGCCAAACTCCAGAAGAGCAGTTGTGACAACTAACGTCAATAATATTATGAAACGTGCCATCAATGACTTCGAATTTCTCACCATTAATTAGATAAACCTGGTGTGAACAAAAAAATTGTACGAAATTAATGTATATCATAATTCAGAATAAAAAATTAATCAAAATTAAGCAGAAACTAATATGATAAAAGTTTGAGAACTAAAGAAATATAAAGACAGAATCTCACATTCAGAGTCTTTGCTTTATCTTCAAGCTGGGAAAAATGTTTGAAATATTTTCCTGTGTGACCAGAAATCACAGAGGGGATAGTGGCTCGTTTATCATTAAACCATTTTTTGGAGGAGACTCCTAAAGTTTAATACAAGGGAAGCAACTGGAGCACCACATGCTTCATTCAAAATAACATTTATAGATTTTGAATGTTGGTTGTCATAACGTTGAATCGCCTACCCGAAAATTTACAACGTATCCATAGTGTAGGATCAACATCAAGAAGATATTTCTCAACCCTAAAATTTCCATCAACCATCATACGAAACCAATAGTCAAAAGAATTAACAGTGTATGCTTTTGCACAATTGTAAAACAATGGTTGGATGTAAGATTTTCCAAATTTGGCATTGACATTCACCCAGAGGTGCTGCATACGTATCGCGTACTTACTCTCCGGGTACAAGGAGTAAACCGCCTTAAGAATAAAACTGTTTCGATCTGATACAAATAACCATGTCTTCTGTCACACCATATGCGAGAGGGAATAATCCATTGTCACCATCTTGAGCAGTAACAATAAGTAAAGTTCCATGATACTTGCCTTTTAGAAATGTACCATCTACGAAAATAACAGGATGACAATTTTCCATCCATGAATTGATACCCCATTGCCAAGAAGAAATATTTGAAATTTCTCAAATCATCAACCCTGATGTTTGTAAATGTCCCTGATATATCAAAACATGTGGTTATTAATCAGAATGGAAAGGAAGTCAACAAATATACATATTTATACAAGTAATAGAACATGCAAGACTGGAAATATTAATGTAATATAATAGAACAGGAAGGAAGGAAGTTATTATATGTTAACATATAAATTAACAAAAATTAATTACAAATAATGTAAATATAACAATACAAGATGAATAGAAGTTTTACTGTAACATAGTAATTAACAGAAATTAACAACAACAGAGACAGTGTACCTTGATTGTTTTGCTTGATTAATTCAGCGATAATTGACGAATGAGAATATGACTCTCTAAAACTTTCCCGGATCTGTGTCAAAACCTGACTATGACCTTTCCAAACTTTGTAATAACTGACTTCAACCTTAAATCTATTACGCATTATTTTCATGACAGTCTTTGGTTTGAACGAGTCCGAACTCAAACCCATAAATTCAGGTGTAATGAACCTACTGATCAGGAAGGATGAACACTGACGATGCTTAGCTGAAGAAACCTGCCCATGACAAGTATGATGGTTGACAATGGATTTTATTCCCCAAATGTTGGATGCACCACTAACACCGGCGTTCAATTTCCAAGAAAAAGTTAAATCCTTGCATACAATAGTATATCGAGACTAGTCGGATCTAGTTACAGAAAATTGGAAGTTTTTTCGACTTACCATTATATGACAGGCATCTAGCAAACACCTCTTATTAACAAATAAATTTTTGACGCTCAATTTTATGGTTTGGGGAAACTGGTCAACTTCTTCATCGCCATACACAATATATTCCTTCTTTAATATAGATGGTTGTGCAGTTCGTAAATCAGGACGAGGACTGGTTTTGGTCATGGTGAAGGATCCAAAAACAAAACTGTAAAAACAGTTTAAGTGATAAAAAGTGAACGTTTAATATAATTATGCAAAATTAATGGTAGCTGAATAAAAGTATTCACCAGATATGAATGACAGAGAGTTATGAACCTTGCCTTCGTATAAATTAACGCAAATTACTATAAGATGAACATTGGGATAATAGATATGAAAGATACAGACATAAAAGAGGACATTCTTTAGTTTTAACATTTTATAATTAATAGACCCGACTAAATTTAAATGTTTAAATGAAAAATTAACTCAAAATTATTAAAAAATTTAAAACTCTAACTCGAAATTGTTCAAAATTTTAAAAATTTAACAGTAAAAGCTATAAAATAGAAAAGGCAACCGAAATTGTATTAAAGTTTAGGAGGATAAGCATAGAAACTGTACTATTACGTTAATATGAATTGAAAACAACGAATTTCTCTCTCGAATCATGTTTGTAAAAGGAAATATCATTATACTATATACATTTTTGAATAATTTCACGAAGTACTCTGATACTCTGATACAAATAACCAAAATTAACCCACATTAAATTTTGAAGGGATGTACCTCAACTGTAACATGCAATAGGATTATTAATTTCTAAATAAATCCAAGTAATAAATGAAAAATATAACAGTTTAAATTGGAATCAACAAACAAATATTTATTTATTTAGTTGACTAATTCAAATATTAATCAAATCTAGTAATTAACTATTTAAATTCCATGAAATAAAGTGGATGAATAAGATTAAATGTGCGTGTATAAAATTAACGCAAATTAACTTTCACTTCGTGTCTGTAATATGTAACCGTTTATATATGAAAGAGCCATTAATGAAATATATCTGATTTAAACTAAATCAACAACAAAATCGTTTCTTAATTAATTAGTTGACTATTTCAAAAGATATTAAATCCATTAAATAACGATTTCAAATCTTTAAAATTGAAAATTAAGCACAAAATCCCGTAATTACAAGTTAATTTGCGTTAATATTAAAAAAAACTGGAAAAAAATAAACGTTTCGGAAAATAAAAAAGGGCATAACAGGAATTGCATCTCCCATATAAATTGCCACGTAGGACCAGATGGATATTTTTAAAGCATTTGCAAAAGATTGAGTATTTTACAATTGCAACTTCAATAATTTAGTCATAATCATATAATGCATTAAAAAACTATGAATAATTCATAATATTCAAATATGAAATTATGCCATTAACTTATCATCATTTGTAAGTTGAAAAATCGGATAAGACATATATTTAACTCAAATATTGAAAACGTGTTTACAATATATTGTTTCTTAAAATGTTACTTTAAGTTAAACGAACATTAAGAAAACAACTTTTAAGTAAAATGTAACTCAGTTCGGCTCTTACTTACATCTGGGGGATGACTATTCCAGTGAAAGAGTATATTATAATCATAGAACATCAAAATTACAAAGGGTTACAATGGAATATTTTCTTCCTAAACCTAAAACTTTCTTTCCAACGTATAACTAGACCTAAGATTCCTCATAAGAGCGAAATCCAATCACTTTTTCACATCAACACCTAAAGTGTTGCGAGTTATTGATTACACCGAAGGAATGAAGTACAGAAGTAAATGTTAGGAATGCTTCCCGCTTGGGAAGATACTTATGTAAATTCTCATTGATATTATTGATAAAATAAAGTTTGACATTTATGATTTACTTGAACTGCAATTGTTATTTCTTATATAATAAGATTTATAGAACATTCATCATCCCATAACTTTCGTATCAAACTAAGTCACGTGCAGGATACTTGAGTTCTGCCGGTGTGTTAAAACTAGGTCGATGACTGATATACGCCTAGGAAGCTATATCGAAAGTCATATATGTGGAACACATGAGTGAAGGATGATCAATATGTGGGAGCATTCTACACTTGCGATAAGTGTACGACCTGAACATGCCTTGGGAAAGATGTGTCGTTTAAGGACCGTTACGACGCACTAACCGAAGGCACTATGATGATCACAATTAGATTTGATCTAAATCCTGAATCATGTCTGAGCCCTTTAACTCAAATAGGTCAGCTGCAACATCGTCCCATTGGAGGTATACCTTGAGGAACAGCATGCATGGGCACATGAGGAGGCGGTGGCGGTTGTTCTCCTTCGTTAACATCCACATTTTGTTGATGAAGATGGTTCCTCAACTCATGTATCTCTGCTTCTTGGGCTTCAATGCGCTGAAGGAAAGTGGCAGCAAGTGCTGCTAAGTCGGGCTTACCAGCTGGCTGAGGAGCAGGTGCAGAGTCGTGGGAAGGCTCTCATCCTTGTTCCCCGGGAAAAGGAGCAGCTTGAGGGAAATCTTGGTTTGGAACTCCAGAGGCACACTATTTGGTAGTATATTTATTTGTAATATATATATATATATATATATATATATATATATATATACTCGTACAGCATTATATGATATTTATATATTAGTAAAGATATAAATATATGTATACATACGCACACAAAACTTATATCAAAACGGTATCTATATATATTATGAAGATTTATATATATAGGTTATGTCTATATTAGGTTCGGTTATATTGCTTTTAATGTTAGTGCATATTATACATATCAACGTTAAGTTATGGTAGGAGACATGGCATTTTTTCCATACTTGCACGTACGAGTTATACAAAAAAAGGATATCTATTATCAAATTCAAATTATTAATTTGAATTATTTAGAAAAAAATATAAGAAATATCCATGATCATGATGTAGTGCAACATAAATAAGTTATCTCAAAATTTAACATCACAATTTTTAGCATAAGTTATGAGATTTCACAGTTTTTATATAAGATTTATCCTTCTTAATATGGTATCCAAGTGCAAAAGATGAGAGTGTGAGCGAGTTAGCTCTAACTCCTCTAGCGTGCACACACGCGCCGTCGCTGGGTCGGACCTGGGTCCGGACTCGGGCTTAAACTCGGGTCTTGGGCTCTTCTTGAACCTTCGGACATACGGGCTCAATCCTTTATCTTTTTACTACGAAATTGAATTCTAAGAACTTTTATTCTGCAAAAAACTTACTCAAATCAACAAGGTTATTAGCAATATCAAATCATCAAATGCTAGAAATTAAAATGAAAATAAACTAAAAACACGTATTAAGTTCATATTTACCTTTAGAATAAGAAATATGAGCGGCTAGACGAAGTCGAGGGAATAGCACAACGAGATGAATGCGTGAGAGGAGGCCGCGTGATGAACTCGCGGGAGGTGGATAGCGAGAGCTCGGCGGCAACTAAGACGCGGAGAAAACAAGACATAAACGAGTGAAATAGGGTTTGGAAGAGAAATAGAACTTAGGTAAATAAAAAATAACCTAATTTTCGACATTTATAGTCCTAAATCGACGGGGGCCCCGCGGCCCCCTTCCTTCGTCGCCGCGGCGCCGCCTAAAACATCGTGACCCGGATCCAGTTTTTGAGACGGCACCACAGATCCATCCTTGGTAGCCGCGACGCCGTCAAATTTCCAGCAACCAAATAGGTTTCCACAATGTTTTTGGGATCCGTTGTGGAATAGCGCGCGGAGACGCCAACCAGGAACCACGACGCTGACTTTTTTCCCGCTTTTCCCACAACGGATCTTTGGATCCGTTTTGGGATGTTGCTCTGCGGTCCTGAGTGGTTATCGCCGCGGCGCTTATCCAACAATGGATACAGTAAGGGTTGTTGAATATTTTAAAATAACTAAATTTCTACAACCTTTAGAATAAAGGTTTGCGTAAGGGTTGTGAAAGGGTTGTTGAATAGTCTACATTTCACAACCCTTATCTCAAAGGATTGTGGAATTAACCACATTGCACAAACCCTTAATTATAAGAGTTGTTATCAATCAAGGTTGTGAAAAGTCGGTTATAGAATCCAATATTTTTAATAGTGATATATACATGCCTATGTATAATATTATGTAAGTTTATATAAACATAATGTAATATTATGCAAGTGTATATAAATATAATAAGCAATTTTTCCATTAGTTTTATTTTATTTGCCGGCGATATCATTAATATATATTATTATTTTGAAAATTAATGCTTTGAAGATTACCTTTGATTACTTGCATATTGTATTCACGGGAACTTTTGCTCCTTTTGTCCAACTTACAAAAAATTTAAAAAAGATATTTTAATAACATTAAAGTCAGATTGATTTTATAAGGTGCTTAACCATTTAGGCACCAATTTCCTTATTCTTATCGTCATTCTTCTTCCATTAAACAGTAAGCCATATTATTTTTGACAAATGCTATTTTTTAAAACAACACGTAACAAAAGTTTAGAAAAATTATTGCGAATGAAATGTAAAATTTTTGTTGTCAGGTGGGTTTTTATATTTTGGTGTTCAATCAATAGGCTACTCTCCCAAATTTTCATTGGTATTTTTTTTACGTTTCTTTGTATGTTAACCTTATGAACCATAATCATTAAAATATCTATGGTTGAAAACCTCTCATCTTACATAATTACACAATTTTGCTTCTAAGTTTCGTATTTTTCATATAGTCCTCCTCAAGGAAACGAGAATTAGTGCTGACAAACGTTTTGTCATCCTCGGGACTATAGAGTGTGAAACCTTTGGTTTCCTTTGGATTTCCAATGAATACACATAATTCTGACCTACTAGCGAACTTGCTAGTCTTTTGCCTTAGCACATGTGCAGGGCAACCCCAAATTATGATGTGGCTTAAACTAGCTTTACGCTCAGTCCATCGTTCATAAGGAGTACCAGGGACCGTCTTAGACGGAACTTGGTTCAGAATGTATGCGGCAATTTCGAGGGCATATCCCCAAAAGGAATTAGGGAGTGATGAGTAACTCATTATTGATCTAACCATATCCATCAAAGTTCGATTCCTTCTCTCTGACACTCCGTTTTGTTGAGGTGTGCCAGGTGCTGTAAGCTGAGAAGCGATACCTTCTTCTTTAAGAAAGTCATCGAACTCTTCAGAAAAGTACTCACCACCTTGATCAGATCGAAGGGTTTTGATCTGTGTGCCAGTCTGCTTTTCCACTAAAGCCTGAAAGACCTTAAATACGTTAAAGGTTTCGGATTTGTGTTTGAGCAAATAGACAAATCCATATCTTGAGTAATCATCGGTAAAGGTAACGAAGTATTCGTATCCTCCCCGTGCCTGAATTCTGAGCGGACCACATACATAAGAATGTATTAGTTGTAGCAGCTCAGTGGCTCTTCGACCTTTATCAGAGAAAGGTTGTTTGGTCATTTTTCCTTCTAAACAGGATTCACAAGTCGGCATTGAGCCTATTGCAGAGGCTTGGAGTGGACCATCCCTCACAAGTCTCTTAATCCTGTCTAGACTAATATTACCAAGTCTTAAGTGTTAGAGATATGTTGATTTTATTAGATCAGAGGAGTCATTAAGTTTGATCCTCTTGAGTTCCCTAATTAGATCATTATCTATTTCAGTGTCTAAAATCAAAGGTTGTGTAGGATAAAGATAGTATAAACCATTCTTTAAACATGCATCAGTGACAAATGAATTGGAAGAAGTAATACGAATTCCATTATCTATAAACTTTAAATAATAATTCTGCTCAACAATTTGAGCTACATATATTAAGTTTTTCCCAAAGGAAAGAACATAATACACATCATTCAAATTTAAAGTCCTGTCTTCGAAAGACAGTGTCACGGATCCCACAGCCTTAGCAGACACCAAACTATCATCACCCCACTTGAAACAGAAGTCGCCATCCTCTACGCTTTTGCTTTTCCTGAACCCATTCAAGGAATAACAAATTTGGTTAGTAGCAGTGGAGTCAAGAATCCACAATGATACATTATCAGCTACTAGGTAATCAGTACAATACCTTTCCCTTTAGCCTTGTGGTAGGTAGGACAGTTTCTATGCTAGAGTCCCTCAGCGGTGTGAATCTCATTCTTCAGCTCGGTAACAGTTTACCCTAGCTTATTGATGGAGTAGTTCAGTTTGAAAGTTTCGAAAGATTCAGGGAGAGTTTCTAAGATCATATCTAATTTGATTTCTCCATTAATCTCATATCCAAAGATTTCGATGTCATTTAGATAACTTATGATCAATATCATGTGTTCTCTAACAGAAGTCTTAGCTTTCATACGATAGTTCACAAACCGTCAAACCGCTTGTTATCTAGCATGGCGCCTTTGCCCTTCAAACATCTCATAGAGATTGAAGAGCATGGTTTAGGCCGAATCAATATCACGATGATGTTGTTGCAACATATTGTTCATCGATGCTAAAACATAGCATCTCACAATCTCATCTGATCGGATTCAGGCTCCTAGGGCGCCATTGTCCTATTGAGTCGAATCATTATTCGTTTCAGGAGGACATGGGGTGGTGAATACCTAATTGTGTTTGTCCTTCGAAAGGACGATGTCTAGGTTATGTTTATTATTTACGTAGTTTCCGGTTCCAGTTAATTTGAGGAAAGGATGATAGAGAAAGTGCTAAGAGACATTTTGCTGAAAGTTGAAACAATTTACGATTACTCTTTTGTTTAGGATTCTAAGTTTAATTTTATTTAGACAAGGAAAAATACAAAGGTGTTATGAACAAAATGACACTTTACTCCTTCGAGGGAAGGCCTTGTCTCATTGTTTCACTTTTGAATGTAGCTATAAAAGCAATGTTAGGAGCAATGCGTCTATGAGTACTCTCATTTAAGAGAGGGTCACGAGGGTGACTCTTAGTCCGGAGACATGTACATTTCACATTAGTGTTGGGGATCGCGGGTTGCAAACAATAAGTACAACCCTCCCACTTAGTTTTTAGGAAAAATAAGGGGATCCTGGATTGCAAACAAGTGCAATCCTCCCACTTAATTTTTGGAAAAATGGCATGTCTACTCTTGTACATATAGGAAACATGTTTCCATTAGCAAAGAGAGATAGAGTGGATCACTAGAAAAAAGAACCCTAAAATCGATATTTGTGAGGGGAGATCAGTGTTAATGCACTAAGGCACAAGGAACATACTCGGATCTTTTTGTCTATTAAATTTATTTTTTCTAAGGAAATTGTGTGCGATTAATAAATCGTCACTTTTGCACTTGAAAGTTTTTGAGATTAAAAATCTCCTAAAACTAATATCTTCATCTTCATGACATCTTTCTTCATGGTGCCTTCATGGTGGTTGAGCGCGAGAACGTCGGAAAACCACGATAGCATTAAGAAGACGGGAGAAAGCTAGGAGTCGCAAAATCCGGATTAAAAAATCTGGACTCGCAGACTGCCGTACACCTCGGACTTAAAAAGTCATAAATGACACATCCGGTATACGATTGAGCTCAAACCAATTGCATTGGATAGCTAACATCCGTACCTTTAATTTGGTTCAAGAACAAGTAATATTTAAGATCGGAGCGAAGAGTTATTCCCGTTTTAAAGAGAAAGAGGTTTATTGAATCATTTTAATTGTATGTTTTGATTTCAATTGTGTGTTATATTAACATATTAATAATTAAACACAATATAAAATAAAAAACATAACATAAAAAATTCAATAACAAATTTAAACTAGAAGTGCAAAGAACTAGTTTAATCTATGTACACAAATTTTCAAACTTGTCAAAACAATTGATTTTGAGTATGCTAAACATAAAATAATTAAAACCTGTTTTTAATGTATTTATATACAATATTTAACAAGTGGAAAATCAACATAAAATTAATTTTAGAGGTAGTACCAAAAAATTAAAATTTTGTAAGATCTAGTCTTTTGAAAAACCATTATTCAAGCAAATTTAGAAAACGATTTTCTTATAATGATTTTAAATAACATGTACATGTTTAACTTTGACCATAGCTCTGATACCATTTGTTGGAATAAGTCTAGGGTTAAAGAAAAATTTATTATTAATCATATTAATGGCATAATATAAAAATTTCTTTTAGAAGTAAAACAATTTTTACTAACCTAGATAAAGAGCATATACATGTTATAAATTAAAATCATTACTAAACCTACTTGAATATGAACCTTTCTTGTGTCTTCAAACTTGAAGTGTCTCGGGAAAGGTAGATCTTCTCTTCTAGCTTGATTTCTTCAAACCTAAACAAGAACTTGAGAAACCTAAGATTTCTATTACAAGAGTCTATAGAGGTTTGGAAGGATTTGTGTGTGGGCACAATTAAACAATATGAACCAAGAACAATTCTTGGATCATAAGCTAATTCTTTAGATCAAGTATGGATCTAGGTGCAAAATAAGAAGAGTATTTTCTAGAGAGAGAGAGAGAGAGGGTCGGCCAAAAGAGGAGAGAGCAAGAATAAAGCTTAACCTTCGCATCTCTATGTGAGGCTCTATTTATAGGAGAAGGAAAAATCTATAAAGGTCAATTATTCATTCATGAATGAATAATGTATTCATGACACAATATTTGATTTTTCCTTCCCCTTTCCCTCTTAGTTTGGCCGGCCATATACCTTAAGCAAGGAGGAAATTTGTTTCGTCACTTAACTTATTTATTTCCTTCTCAAGGAAATTCATTTTCCTTTCCGTTTTGGGTAATTATCCTTATAATTAAAGGGAAATAAAACTCTCCTCTTGATGCTATGTTGGCCGAACTTCTACCTAGGGGAGAGCATATAGATGCTTCCTTATTTCTTTTAAGACAATTCTTAAAAACCCATTGTAGAATTATAATTGCACAAATAACGAAATTACTTTCATAATGCCTCAAACAACTTTTCGGTTTTAGGAAATAATTTATATTTTCATCAAATGAAAATATTCAAAATCTTATTTTGACATTCACATCATTTTATGTCCTTGTGGACAAAAATACCTTTTAGACATTTTCCGAGAAAAAGTTTAGTTCAACACTTATTTTGAGTAGAAAATAAATTCATTTGAACCGAGAGATTCTCAGTGTCAACTCTTTAGTGGAGGCAGTTGACATTAAGCTAATACTCGAAAAAAGTTTGTGAACTTTTGAGCCTGAGTATCGAAGCTCAAGCTTTGTTCAGTTGCATCTATAAGGTCACCATTACAGGTCATTCGAGTAGGATTGTTAAACTAGAAGTTAAATCAAAATAAGTTCAAATGTTGAACTAGACATTTCCCTGGAAAATTTCTTAAGGGTATTTTTGTCCACATTGACATAATATGATGTGAATGTAAAAATAAGATTTTGAATGTTTTCATATGATGAAAAGATATATTATTTTCTAAAGCCGAAAAGTCGTTTGAGGCATTAAGAAATTAATTTCATTATTTGTGCAATAATAATTCTACAATGGGTATTTAAGAATTGTCTTAAAATAAATACGGAAGCAATCTAGATGCCCTTCACTGGCTAAAGAATTCGGCCAACATGCATCAAAGAGGAGAATTTTATTTCCCTTTAATTATAAAGATAATTACCCAAAAAGAAAAGAGGAAATAAATTTCTTTGAGGATAAAATAAATAAGTTAAGTGAGGAAACTAATTTCCCCTTGCTTATGTTATAGTGGCCGGCCATGTTGAGAAAGAAAGGGGAAGGAAAAATCAAATATTTTGTCATGATTACATTATTCTTTCATTAATGAATAATTGACCTTTATAGATTTTCATTCTCCTATAAATAGCGCCTCACATAGAGATGTGAAGTTTAAACTTTTTCCTTGCTCTTGGCCATCCAAATTCTCTCCTTCTCTCCCTAGAAATTCCTTTTTATTTTGGCACCTAGATCCTTACTTGATCTAGAGAATTAGCTTATGATCCAAGAATTGTTCTTGGTCATATTGTTTAATTGTGCCCACACACAAATCCTTGTAAACCTCTAAAGACTCTTGTAATAGAAACCTTAGGATCCTCAAGTTCAAGACTAGATGTGAAGGAATTAAGCCGAGAAAGAAGATCCACCTTTCCCTAGACGCTTCAATTTTGAAGATTCAAGAAATGTTAATATTCAAGTAATTTAAATGAAAAATATAACATGTATATGCACTTTGTTTAGATTAGTAAAAATTGTTTTACTAGTAAAGGAATTTTTTATATTCACCCATTAATGTGTTAATGATAAATTTTTCTTAACCCTAAACCTATTCCAACATGTAATTAGTTAAGGATTATGATTGTGGTATCCATTACCATCCAGGTAAGGCAAACGTGGTAGCAGATGCGCTAAGTCGTAAAGATGGCATTAGACTATTGATGATGCAACTATTTCCCCCTTAACTCATTAACGAAATAAATAATTTGCAAGTGGAAATTGTCATGCGAGGATTAGGAAATATGACCTTACGATCGGACCTTTTTGAAAGAATTTGAGAGGCTCAAAGGAGTGACCCTCCTTGAGAAAGACAATGCACTAGAATGTCGAGAGTGAAAATTCTCTCTCTCCGAGGATGATGTGCTATATTTTAATGGAAAAATTTGCGTGCCCAATGATGACAAGTTACGAAGAAAAATTATAGCCGAAGCACATGAGACCCCATATTCAGTCAACCCAGGTTCCGCAAAGATGTATAAAGGCCTCCGTGAACATTTTTGGTGGAACAGAATGTAAGGGGATGTTGCAAAGTTTGTTGGTAAATGTCTCAAATGCCAGAAAGTAAAGGCCAAACACAAACGACCAGCTGGAGAACTGCAACCCATTGCAATTCCGGAATGGAAGTGGGAACAAATCACCATGGATTTTGTGGTTGGGCTACCTAAGACGGGCGAGGGTTATGACACTATCTAGGTAGTAGTGGATTGTCTAACCAAGTCTGCTAGGTTCATCCCAATGAAAATCATTTACTTCGTTGAGAAATGGGCTGATTTATATGTTAATAATGTAGTTAGATTGCATGGAGTTCCCTTGTCTATTATCTCAGATCGTGATGGTGGTTTCACGTCTAACTTTTGGCGGTGTGTGCAAAAATCAATGGGGTCATAACTTAAATTTAGCACCGCTTTTCACCCTCAGACGGATGGCTACCACTCACTGAAATCCCTTGTCTATTACCACTCACTGAAATCTCCTATAACAATAGCTACCAAGCCTCAACGGTGTCGCCCCAAATGAAGCTCTCTATGGGAGGAAATGTCGATCTCTGATTTATTGGTTTGAGTATGGAGAAAATAGTCTTGAAAAGACAGATTTTATTCGAGAAACAACAAATGGTATCAAGAAAATACGAGATCAAATGAGGACTGCGCAAAGCCGACATAAAAGTTATGCTGATAAGAGAAGGCGCCCTCTAGAATTTCAAGTCAAAGACTTTGTTTTCTTGAAGGTATCACCTCTCAAGGGTGTAATGAGATTTGGTAAGAAGGGAAAGTTGAGTCGAAGGTAAATCAGAGCATTCGAGATAACAGAAAAAATCGGAAAGGTAGCCTATAGTCTAGCTCTGAATCCAGAATGAGGATCAGTACACAATGTGTTTCATGTCTCGATGCTCAAAAAATTCCTACCCGATCCAAATCATGAATTAGTTCAAGAGCCTATTGAAGTACACGAAGACTTGACTTAAGAAGAAAAGACCGTTCGTATTCTTGACCGTGAAGAAAAAAATTTATGAAACAAGGTCATTCCGTTAGTCAAGGTACTTTGGCGAAATCATAAAATTGAAGAAGTCACTTGCGAACGCGAAGATGACATGCTATCAAGATATCCTGATCTATTCCAAGATGCTTAGTGCCTTCAAGTAAGAATTGTTGGGTCTTTTCCCGTTTATATGCTAATTTTCGGGACGAATATTCCAAAATTTATGCTAAAAATTGTGATGTGAAATTTTGAGATAAATTATTTATGTTGCACTATATCATGATCATGCATATTTCTTATATTCTTTTCTAAATACTTCAAATTAATAACTTAAATTTGATAAGATATATCTTTTTTTTATATAACTTACGTCCAAGTATGGAACAAATGTTTCCTACCATAACTTCCAACGTTGATATGTATAATATGCACTAATATTATTAGCAGTACAACAAAACCTAATATAGACATAACCTATATATATATATATATATATATATATATATAAATATTCATAATATATATATTGTTTTGATATAAGTTTTGTTGCGCATGTATACATATATTTATATCTTTACTAATATATAAACATCATATAATGCTGTATATATATTACAAAATACTTGAAGAGTACACGAGCTACGCACGTGGTATATCTGCGACAATTTGAAATATTTTAAATTAATTGTGTTTAGTCAAAATAAAATGTGATTGCATATTTAATCGTTCATAATTTTAGTCAAAATAAAATATAATGTTTGAATGCATAAGAGAATAACAAAGGATATTGTAAAGGATCGTAACAATCAAAGTAATATTTTATTTTTTGTGCTTTTTCGAAATGTAAATATACAACTATGTCGTGGTTATTATATTCTGTTGCAGTATGATCATTCAAGCATATAGCAGCGACTTGTGAAATTTAAATAACAGAAAAAAAGAAGCGTGTAGATTACCTTTTAAGACGTCCAGTTAATTGAAATAATAATTTAAATTAGGAGAGTTAAATATTCTATTTTTTATTTAATTATCTGTATCATAAAAGTATAACTGTAAAGATCATTCATGTAATGATAAATTTGACCATCTAGACGAAAAACGTATACTCCTTTATTTATTTTTTGCACAAATGAAATTTAGCTCCAAATGAAGTAAAACTAAGGTTGTTGTATGTTCTTATATACTTCTGAAATTCCAATAAATAATCTGTATAATGCATAAGGAATTTCATTTGAAATTAAAGATATTGTTCCATCAAAGCAGCAAAATATTTTACTTCCATGTGAAAACTTATTTGCTTTACAGTAGCCACATATTGTGGGTGAGTTCAGCAAAGAAGGTTTTGGACCTATCACTTTACTTCCTGCGAAGAAGGGTACTCTTCTCTGTTGGCTCTTAGAATTTGTTAACTCACCTGTACAAATGAAAATTAGAGTGAACGTAAATATTTAATTGAACAACCTCTTCAGTTTAGAAAGATATTAATGATAGAATAATTCATATTTCAAACGTGTCTAAATGAGATCTTTTTATGGATGAGTACTTTCGTTTTCGTGCTCTTTGCATCTCCTTGTCATGTTCATATAGATTCTCTCTTTGTTGTCGATATTAACGTTGTATATTAGCTCTTCTATCAGCTCTTTTTATCTGATGTGGTACTTGTTTTATGGCTACAAACGATGCTTGTTGAATTGGTATTTGATTCAAGCCCATCTTCGTCATTTTTGGCATAAAAGTTTTCTAGTTCCATCGCAACGTAAGCAAACCTAATAATAACGTATCATGTGAGTCTTACACAAAAGTTTTTGTCTTACACATTTACACTTATACTGGATAGCTTTTGTTAAGCGTTGACTCACAAGTTCATATAGTTTCTGATGATTTCGTATATGTTACAATGAGCTCGTATAGTTCTCGATGAATACTGTTAGTTTTATATAAATTTGAGACTTTATGATCATTTCTCGTAAGCTCATATATAGTTTTGATGGTCTATGATTATTTTTCAAAAACTATATTATTAAGGACAATTGACATTCCTTTTTAACAAGAACTACATACGAATCACAGAGGAGTATCTTAAAGACCATGATAAATAAGTTTATTAAACTTGTTCTAAACGATCTTAAAGACCAGATTTTTGTAGGAATTGCACTCAATTTTTTTTTCGATATGAGAGCATGTGAGTGGCATGTCAAAGGTTAAGTCTTAGTAATTACAATCAACATATGTCAAGATATGAATGATGCTTTCAATATTAGTCCATATATATGTTTCATGAGATATCTCACTACATGAAATAGCTGTAAAAATAAATATCTTTATATGGTTGAAAATATTTTGTTTTTTTATAGTATTTTTCTGGATATTATCACTCAAGTTTAGAATTTTTTCAGTATCGGTGAATTTTTTGCACTAATACGATAACTTTGGAAAGGAGAAAATTGCGTCCCAGTAGGCCAAGTATTCATTGTCCAAAAATTTGCACACAGTTCAGTACTTGCTGCAGAGATTAAATTATTGTTCACGTAGGGTCCGTTTAGAACCCGGAATATGCGAGAAAAAAAAATGAAATTCCTTTATATTTTTTCTTGGTTGTTTGGATTCAAGAAAATAGTACGAAAAAATTATAGGATAGAAAATATGAAAGAAAATGTATAACTAAAAAGAGAATTTGATTTTCCTATAAAACGTGGTGGAAAGTAAAAATCCACCTTATTTCACACATGTGAAATATTTTTATATTTCATCCACACACGTGTGAACAAAAATCATCAGACAAAACTTATTTTCTTTCTCTCTCACCTCTCTCTCATCTGCACATCTCGTCACTTCTCTATCATCACTCCGATTCGATTAAGTCTGTCGACCTCTCTCTCTTGTCAGTCTATTGTGCTAAAATGCGCTTACAAAGTGCCACTAATTGACTCTGCACGTGAACCTGAGCCCATGTAAGCAACATTCGAGGGAATGACAAGTGATACTCCCTAAACTCTATAGCATTTAATGTTGGTTATTAACTCATACATTTGTTTGGAGCTCACCTCTATTATATTTATTCTATGTGAGTCTTTTTCTTACATTATCTCTCATAAAAAAACATCTATTTTGTCTTTATGAAACAGTCAACAAAAATCTTTTCATAAATAAAGTTATTTCTAACATAAACATTCCTAAGAGGATGTGGTCAATCTCAGCATTTGATTGTAGTCTAGGAGCGTCTTCTAAAGTAAAATCATTTCTAAGAAAAAGGTTGGTTGGCCACCACTTCTTCCATTTCAACATTGTCAAAATCCCAAAAAACCAGGCAAACATGAGGCACAAATAGCCCTAGAGACTACTAGAATCCCACACGAGAGTTGCAAGAGAGTGAGAATGAGAGAATAATGGAGAGAAGTTTCATTTTGTAGACCCAAATACATAAATTAATATATTAAAATTAAACCTTTTTTTAAAAAATTTAAAACTGAACTTTAGGTTCAAAATCATACAAAATACCCTTCAGCGCTCATTTATAGAGTTTATTAGATGTTTCGATCTCATTTTTACCTTCCAATCCACTAAAATTTACTCTAAATCGGTTTAAATAACCTAAGATCATCCAAATAGATGGTATGTTACTTCATTAACTATGTTTATATCATTTTTTTGTGTTAGAATTATTTTTCGATCGGGAAAAAATAAGTTCGTAAAAATTAGGGTATTGTTTTATCGTATACCATCGTACGATAGCGTACAATGCTGTACGACGTCGTAAGATGGTCTACGATAACCTTCAACCAAAATCATCCTACAAAAATACCCAGATTTTTGACGATCTTATTTTTTCCCGACCGAAAATGATTCTCACACAAAAACAACAAAACATATTTTTTAAACAGAGTTATTGAAGTAACATACCTATTATCTGAATGATCTTAGGTAATATGAACGGATTTGAAGATGATTTGAGTGGAGTGGATGGTAAAACTGTGATTAAAACCTCTAGTAAACCTTATAAATGAGTTGAAAGGTATTTGGGTCTCATTTTTAACCTAAAACGCAGTTTTAGATAATTTTTTAAGCATGGGTCTAATCTGAGTATTTTCAATATTTTTTGGTCTATAAAATGAAATTTCTCACAATGAATCTTGAAGGCAAAGAAAAACGTATTACAACGCCTCTTGGTTGTACATAGAGCATCTTGGGCTGATAACTTGGTGCGCAATCATTCTTGAAATGTCTATTAACTTTTTTATCATATGTCTAATATGCTTGCTAGTACATATGAGCTAAATATTTAAAAGAAAACTTTATTCGATTCCGGAAAGAGTTTATCCAAGAGACTTTCCAATCTCTGAAAACCTGCAAAAGTGGATTCCATATTTAGTATTTTGCTTTGAATTGTCCAACAACGAATGCATTTTCTTCAATTGCTTTGATTTGATTGTTAACTCTTATATTCTTTCCCAATTTTGTAAATTACTCAAAATCACATAACGGATTGAAAAACTCTCAATAATTCATACTATTCAAATGTGAAATTATGCCAGTAACTAATCATCATTTATAAGTTGAAAAAATTGGATAATACATATATTTAACTCAAATATTGAAAGAGTGTTTACAATATATTGTTTCTTAAATTGTTACTGACAGTTAAACGAAGATTAATAAAACAACTTCTAAGTAAATAACACTCACACAACTAGTAAATCAATTCGGCTCTTTCTTACATCTGGGGGATGACTATCCCAGTGTAAGAGTATATTATAATGATGAAACATCAAAGTTACATAGAGTTTACAAAGGAATCTTTACTTCCTAAACCTAACACTTTCTTTCCGAAGTATAATTCGAACTAAATCTCCCTATAGGACTGAGATCCAGTCACTTTTTCACCTCAACACCTAAAGTGTTGTGAGTTATAGTCTACACAAAAGGAATTAAATGCACTTACAAATTAGCTTTACTTCAAGAAAAAGCTAAACATTGCAAAACACGTGGAGAGGAAAAATGGTCATGCTCAAAGTGTGTTCGACGCAAGAGGAAAAGTGCTTAACCCTAGAAAAGTTTAAGTAAGAGTTATATACTACTAATAAGGGACGAACGCCCTTCGAGCTAAAATACACAACTGGCAAAGTGGCAATACCGAATGAACATTGAAATAGATCTTTAGCGTCAGACGAGGATAGATAAAGTGCAAAGAGATGTTCTCGACACAAGTGTGAAATACCTTGACAGACAACATGATTTGGCGAAGCAAACATGCCAACAAGATTTGTAGCTGAGCTTTGACACTGGGTATGGACCACGATTGGTCAAACGCTTAAGGTCTCTGCCACCGGAAAGTTTCTTCACCAGATCGACTATAGAGGGCGGCGGGTCTTCTGAGACCAAAAACGGAAGATCCTGAAGACTGGCAATATCCTTAGGGGAGAAGGAAAAATTGTTACGTCGAATAAAAACCTTCTTAAAATTTGCAAATGAAGGATCATCAATGTCCTCAGGAAGATTGACAATAAATTCTCGCACAAGGTTGACGTGGTAGGGACCAACGGCTGTGACCGAGGGAAATAACCGCACAGACTTATTTAAAATTAATAAAAGTTGCACATTAATATTTGAATAATTTTATGTTGATTGAATTTGTATAATGAGTTTAAAAATAGGCACTGAAATGTGTAACTAAAATCGGTTTTGAAATCGATAGTTGAATTTGGTATTGAAATGTGTAGTTGAAATTGTATTAGAAGATAGTTGAATTTAGTGTTTAAATGTATAGTTTAATCGGTATTCAAATGGATAGTTGAAATTTGTATCGAGATTTAAAGTTGAAACCAGAACTGAAATTGATTGTCGATAGAATGGTATATTGAGATGACTTTAATAAATTTTGAGTTTGTGTTTTTTGGGTTCATATTTTTTTTTTGTTATTGAAAATCATTATGTATAGACATGAGTATTGAAATGAGTTGAGTTTGTGTTTTTTATGATCTAAGATATAATATCTTCAATTAGTGTTGAATTCACAAAGAAAATGAATACTTGATCTCGATGAACATGAAAAAAAAAAGAATACGGTAATGAGTAGAATTGCTGAAGTCTAATCAAAGAGTCATAAAGTAATAATAGTTCTTGATGTAGAAAAGGAACCAATGTTCATACCGGGAACAAGTTTAATGAGTTACATAGGTGTGATAATTAGAGAGGAAGTTCCAATCTGCATTAGATTGGAAATCAAAATTTTTGCAAGAAATAAAAAAAAAAATTTGTTTGAAATTATGTGAAACAAGGATTTACTATTGATAAGAAATCTAAAAGACATTGTTTTAGTATAGTCGGCAAATCAGCAAAAAGTTTTTGTCACGACATATATGATATATATCTAGGAAACCATGTTAAGCATCTCGTCTATATACTCAAAAGTGTTGCCTTGCAAGCAATCAATGGTAGCTAGGAAACACAAAATTCTTAAATTGGGAATTATTTATGAAAACTTTTCTCCTATGAGACATATCTGGATTGTTTTAGTTGTTCCACGGGCTCAACGTTAACCTCGTTCACTTGGAGATCTCTATCAGAAAGAAAAAGCGTATTCCATAAATTACACCTTTGGTATCATTAAGGCCGGTACAATATATAAAAGATAAGGTTTTACAAAAATAAATTAAAAAAATTATAATATTAGTTATGTATCATCTAATTTTAAGATTTTTTTTAATTAAATTATAATATGAGAAACCGTATATCAAGATTTTTGTGCGCACGAGTCTTTGATTTGTCCATTTTTTTATACAAATACCTAACAAAATATATAAACAAAGGATTTAACAAATAAATATTTATAGAATTGTCAGTCAATTATTTATTGCTTTAGTTTCATTACAATCACAATTGTTTTTTTTCTCTGACTGATATCTTTAGATATTTTTAGCACCATTTTAATATTCATGCATTTTTAATTCATTAATAAATTCGTTTTCTTATATCAATTTAATCTCTTGTTCAAGAATTAATGAATTCATTGTATTTTCTTGTTTTGTTAAGATTTTAAAAATCAGAAATATATTGAATTTAATCCTTGAATCAAACATGTAATCAATAGGGAAATATAAATGGGAAAGGGAGGAGGGTAAAGTAACGAAGAAAATACATTTGATTTTATTCAAACTAACACAAAATACATGGTCGAATACATAATTCGTGAACAATTAATAAACACAGTAGCTAGCTTTACAATACCATTTTTAAACCTAGAAAATCATTTGATAACTCTAGTGAAAGTCCATAAAAAATAACTGTAAATCGAAAAAACCACAAAATAATTTGATAAACCGAGTGTAAATCAATGAAAATCGAATAACCCAGAAAACGAAAAGAAAAAAAAAATATACACCTAAAAATTACAGTAAAAGAAGAACAAAAAATATACACCCAAAAAATATACACCCAAAAAACAAAAGTAACCTAGAAAATTTCTCGAAAAAGAAGATGAACGAAGATGAATCAAAACGGAAAATAACCCAGAATTGACACTCGATTAAACCGAAAAACGAAGAAGATGAACAACGACGATGACAAAAATCATAAATAAGTCACGTTAATACCTGTAATTAGCGTCGACAATGAAAAATGAAGAAGAAACTTTGGTTTCCGATCTGTGTTGAAGATGATTTTTTAGAGGAAACTTTTCGAATTACACTTTTTGCATGTTATGTTCTCTGTCCAATTTTTAGAGATATTTTAATTAAAGCATAAATTTTTCTCTCTCCAGTTTTAATGCATTAATTAACCGATTTTTTGCTTTATATTTATTTTTTAAATCGGTGGAAATTCATATTTTGGGGTAATTTTGGTATGAAATTTTTGTTAATTAAAAGTGTTGACTAATTCTCCTAAAAATTACAATGATTGTGGTCCCCATGGGTATTAAAGATATTTTCCTATAATTATTGAACAATCCTACAAAAATAAAATTTAATATATTCAATGTTTGTTAAATATTATTGTGATAGCTATGATAGGCTAGTGCTAATAAGACATGACTCTCAGATAGGAGGTCGTGGGTTCGAACCTCACCCGCAGCAAAACTGCCTTAATTTTTTTTTTATACTAATTAAAAATATTTAAGCAAATGTGATCAAACTACCATGTAATACTAATTAAAAATTTATATTTCATTTATATTTCAGCCGGCCATAATTTGTATTTAATTTATGTTTTCAATTTTGAAATTATTTCAGTCAGTCATAATTTTATGGTTGATATTTGTATATACTCAACTAAACTATAGTCAATTTGGATATTTCCAACGTTTTATAAACAAGTCGTAAATAGCCAGAGAAATTCGTCTACACACTAAAATACCCCAAAAAAATTATTAAAAAAAAAATATATAAGTGGGGTAAATTAACTGTAAACAGATGTAAACAAATTTATTTAACTATTTATGACTTGTTTACAGAAGGTTGGGTATATATAAATTGTCAATGTTTGAAGTGGATATATAACCAATTTTTTGTAATTTTATCCTCTTAATATTTGATTTGCCAACATAAATTGAGTTATGTTTTACATATGTATATATGTGTATATACATATATATATATATATTAAGTTCTTAATGAATAAGAAGGACTAATTTTAAGTTAATTGGGCGTTAAAAGACTATCTTTGGTGTGGAAGCACCGGATGTTTTTTTGGGTTCAGATCTTTGGTGTCTCTAGTTAATTTTAGGGTGGCTTGTTTTTCATTGAGCTTTTCACAATGTTTCTTAAAATTTCTATAAAGCTCGTACAATCTTATTAAACGTTACGGGATGCGGTGTGACAATCCAACATTCCGGGCCGTCTTTCTTCTTCTTTAGTTTTTTAATTTTAGAAAACAAAATAGGAGATTTTTTATTCATTTGCTTATAAAGTCAATAGACTTGTAAATAAAACAACTTCGAAGATAGTATTTACATTTTAAAAATATTTAAAAGAACATACAAAAGTATATAGTTGGAAGAAGTAAACAAATATAAACTCTTGAAATTAAACTTCAATTTAGTATAACTAAATAAGCTTTTACCCATAGAATATTTCTTACTTATTTTATCACTTTATTATTTACATTACATATAAACATGACATATGACATACGACGTAACTATAAATTATAACATGTTCTGCAAATTGTACTAAACTCATACATACTTATCAACGAGGCATGTCAGAATCATCCCAAATCAGTCTTTAATACACAATCTAACATATAGAGAAGCAACTCATAATCAAACGAATAACATATAATAGAATCCTCACCTTATTATTTAAAATAGTATCGTGGTGAGATTATTCTCGAATTAATTATAACTCGAAAACGTAAAACTTTATACTCTTGGACGATCGGAAATTATATTTGTTTCTAAAACCGAAGAAAAATGATTCATATTTAAAAAAATTATTCTGGACAGGTTTGTCGTCTGGAACACTATCAGACATGAGAATTGAAACCAAAGAATCAAATATCGCTTGCCTTAGATTTCGATATAACTATTTAATATCAAATTTCATTCCAAAAATTGCCAGCTAACAATTTATAAGAGATCAATAAACATGTTGTTGAATAAAAATATAAACTCAATTCGTGAATCGTAATTTATTTTTAATCTTAAAACTGTTTATCTAAAAATAATGTAACTTTAAAGTTGAATTTGAAAGAAACTAAATACTCGTGTATAAAAATATAAATATAACTAAATTATGTAATTATGTAAGATGAGAGGTTTTCAACCATAAATATTTTAATGATTATGGTATATAAGGTCAACATACAAAGAAACGTCAAAAAAATACCAATGAAAATTTGGAGTAACCTATTGATTGAACACCAAAATATAAAAACCCACCTGACAACCTAAATTTTACATTTCTTTCGCAATAATTTTTCTTAACTTTTGTTACGTGTTGTTTTGAAAAATAGCGTTTGTCAAAAATAATATGGCCTACTGTTTAATGGAAGAACAATGATGATAAGATTAAGGAAGATGGTAACGGCCTAAATGATTAAGCACCTTATAAAATCAATCTGACTTTACTGTTATTAAAATCTCTTTTTTAAATTTTTTGTAAGTTGAACAAAATGAGCAAAAGTCCACGTGAATAAAATGTACAAGTAATCAAAGGTAATCTTCAAAGCATTAATTTTCAAAATAATAAAATATATTAATGATATCGCCGGCAAATAAAATCAAACTAATGGAAAAATTGCTTCTTATTTTATTTATATACACTTGCATAATATTACACTATATTTGTATAAACTTACATAATATTATACATAGGCATGTATATATCACTATTAGAAATATTAGATTTTATAACCGACTTTTCAGAACCATGATTAATAACAACTCTTATAAGTAAGGATTGTGCAATGTGGTTGATTCCACAATCTTTTAAGATACGGATTGTGAATAGTAGGCTATTCAATAACCCTTACGCAAACGTTTATTCTAAAGGTTGTAGAAATTTAATTATTTTAAAATATTTCACAACCCTTACTATATCAATTGTTGGATAGGCGCCGCGGAGATAACCACTTAGGACCGCAGCGCAAAAAGCAGGAAAAAAGTCAGCACCGCGGCTCCTGATTGGCGTCCCCGCGCGCTATTCCACAACGGATCCCAAAAACATAGTGGAAATGTAATTGGTTGCTTGAAATTTGACGGCGTCGCGACTACCAAGGATGGGAGCCGTGGCGCCGACTTAAAAACTAATGTTGGGCAGTAATTTTAGACGGTGCCGCGACTACTAAGGACTGGGGCTGTGGTGCCGTCTCAAAAACTGGATCCGGGTCACTATGTTTTAGGCGGCGCTGCGGCGACGAAGGATGGGGGCCGCGGCTCCCCCGTCGATTTCGGACTATAAATGTCGAAAATTAGGTTATTTTTCATTTACCTAAGTTCTATTTATCTCCCAAACTGTATTTCGCCCCTTTCTGTCTTGTTTTCTCCGCGCCTTAGTTGCCGCCGAGCTCTCACAATCCACCTCCCGCGAGTTCATCACGCGGCCTCCTCTCGCACGTACATCTCGTTGTGCTCTTCTCTCGCCGCTCATATTTCTTATTCTAAAGGTAAATATGAACTTAATACGTGTTTTTAGGTTTATTTTCATGTTAATTTATAACATTTGTTGATTTGATATTGCTAATAACGTTGTTGATTTGAGTAAGTTATTTCGGGAATAAAACTCCTTAGAATTGTATTTCGTAGTAAAAAGATAAATGATTGAGCCCGGAAGCCCGAAGGTTCAAGAAGAGCCCAAGACCCGAGTCTGAGCCCGAGCTCGGACCCGGGTCCGACCTGGCAACGACGCGTGTGTGTGCACGCAAGAGGGGTTAGATCTAACTTACTCACACTCTCATCTTTTACACTTGGATACCATATTAAGCAGGATAAATCCTATATAAAAACTGTGAAATCCCAAAACTTAAGCTAAAAATTGTGATGTGAAATTTTGAGATAACTTATTTATATTACTTATGTTTTTTGATAACTTATTATGTTAAGATATCTTATGTAACGATTTTAATTCAAAATATTAATAATCGGTTCATGCATGTGCATCATTTTGTTTTTTGAGCTATAGTTATTCTCGCTGAGCGTTAGCTCACTATGTATATTCGTCCGAGTTGTAGGTAAACAGAAAATGAACGAATGAGGAGGGTGGATAAGCGGCGCTCGATGGCTAAGGGGTGGGGTTGTGGTTTCTGCTCACTTTTGTTTATAAAAGACTTCCGCTATGCAATTTAAGTATTTGGTTTAAGATAGTTAATGGTTAAGAACTTATATTTTCAAAACTTATTAGTTTTAAAAGATTGGAGTTGAATTTCATGTTTTTGGTTTTGTGATCACTTTCAACAATATAATTTGGTATTTTCTTTCATTTAGAATTTGTATGAATTAAAATGTCAAAAAAAAATTTCAAAATTGTTTTCATTTTAGGTTTAAACTTTATATGCATATGAAGGATATTTAAAAAAATTACATTTTTTTAAGTTAACGAATTAAGTTTAAAATGACTGTATGAAAAAGGCGGGTCGTCACAGTTGGTATTAGAGCAACGAACCTATGACCCTCCAGTTGTCTTTGTTTTTTTGGGGGCTGGGGGTTTTGGTGCAGACCCACTTTAATTGTACAAATTAAAATAAAAATCCCCAGGTCGGTAGAAATTGAGTTTATCTCTCGCCTGCAATATAAGGATCATGGGTTTGCTTGAAAGAAAGTCGTGAGACATCTCTGTAACGTAACCCATAAGTATTTTAACATGAGGGCAATGAACGTCCAACAGAAAGAGTTTGTAGAGATGAAACAAGGTTCAATGACAGTGATTGAGGTTGTCAGTAAATTCAACCAATTGGCTTGACTATGCCCTCATTTGGTTTCGACAGAGGCAAAAATAGTTAGGAGAATGATAGATATGTTCCGACCGGAGTTGGCCTTAGCCATTGATAGTGGAAGTCAACCTCTTACCACTGTTGCTGATTGTCTCGAACGTGCCATGCAAGCTGAGTACCACTTGGTCCAAGTGAAAGAGGAACGGGCCAAGTGTTTCAAGGTTCGGAAATAGGAGAAGGGTCAGAACAAGGGACCCAGACCTATAAGAAACCAATACAAACAAGTAACCACCAACCTTACCGCAACAATCAAGGTCCCAAGTTGCACCTCCATGGAAATGGAATGGAAAGAAGAGAAGCCATCCCAGAAATGGGGGTAACAGTACCAGCGAGGTCAAGATGGAGGGGACAACATATGCAGTGTGTAAGACTTGTGAAGAGATGCATCATGGAGAGTGTGAAAGAGGAACGATGACATGATTCAAGTGCGGCTAGCATGGTCACTTTCTCAAAGATTGTCCGAAATCAAATTTTGCTCATAATGGACGGTATCAGCAGCCTAATCAAAATGGGCAGCTCAACTACAAGCAAACAGCACTAAATGGGCCACAAATTTCATTGGGTCGGTTGGAAGAACAACCTAACAACCAAATACCACCTGTAACTCAAGCTCGTATATATGCTTACACTCATGCCGATGCACTAGCCAGCTCTTCGAATGTGGTAGCAGGTCAGCTCCCTATAGCTCATTTTGACGATATGGTAGAAAATTAGGCGATATGGTAGTTGAAACAAAGAAGGGTTTTTAAGACCTCTTTACCTTCCGGTGATGAGATGTTATCGGAACATTTCCCGGAAGAAGTACCTGTAGTTATAAATGGGCAAGAGTTGAAGACTAATTTTATTGTGTTAGAAATGAAAAGACTTTGATGCTATCTTGGGTATGGACTTCTTAGGCGAAAATAATGCAATGATCGATTGTCGCCGAAAAATAGTTACCTTCCAACCAGCGTTGGGAAAAGGGTTCAATTTTATTGGAAGACCACTCAAGAAACCAAGGATGATTGTGTCAGCCTTACAAGCTAAGAATTGATGAGTAAAGGGTGTTATGGATTCCTAGCATCGGTAGTGGATAAGACCATGGAGGTCAAAGAGAATCCGCATGAGGTGCCTATCGTGAGCGAATATGTTGACGTTTTTTCCTGAAGATTTTCCTGTAGGAATAGGTCTAGGGTTAATAAAAGTTTATAATTAACACATTAATGGCGGAATATAAAAATTTATTTTACTAGTAAATCAATTTTTACTAAACTAAACAAAGTGCATATACATGTTATATTTAAACAAATTATTTTAAAAACCTTAAATACTAACCTTTCTTGTATCTTTAAACTTGAAGCGTCTTGAGAAAGGTGGATCTTCTTCCTTGGCTCGATTCCTTCACGTCTAGTCTTGAACTTGAGAAACCTAAGGTTTCTATTACAAGAGTCTATAGACGTTTAGAAGGATTTGCGTGTAGATACAATCAAACAATATGAACAAAGAACAATTTTTCGATCATAAGCTAATTCTCTAAATCAAGTAAGAATCTACGTGCCAAAATAAAAAGGTATTTCTAAAGAGAGAGAGAGAGAGAGAGAGACAATTTAGACGGCCACATATTAGAGAGAAATATGAAAAAACTTAAACTTCACATCTCTATGTGAGGCTCTATTTATAGGAGAAGGAAAATCTATAAAGGTCAATTATTCATTCATGAAAAAATAATGTATTCACGACACAATATTTGATTTTCCCTTCTCCTTTCTCTCTCAACATGGTCGGCCACTTCCATAACAAGCAAGGGGAAATTTGTTTCCCCACTAACCTTATTTATTTCATTCTCAATGAAATTTATTTTCTCTTTTAATTTTGGGTAATCATCTTTATAATTGAAGGGAAATAAAAGTCTCCTCTTTGATGCATGTTGGCCGAATTCTTTAGCTAGGGAAAGGCATCTAGATGCTTCCTTATTTCTTTTAAGAGAATTCTTAAAATACGGATTGTAGAATTATTATTGCACAAATAACGAAATTAATTTCTTAATGCCTCAAACGACTTTTCGGCTTTAAAAATCTTATTGCACAAATAACGAAATCTTATTTTGACATTCACATCATTTTATGTCCATGTGGACAAAAATACCCTTTAGACATTTTCCGAGAAAAAGTCTAGTTCAACATTTGAACTTATTTTGACTTAACTTCTAATTTAACGATCCTACTCTACTGACTTGTAATAGTGACCTTATGGATCCAAATGAACAAAGCTTGAGCTTCTATACTCAGGCTTAAAAGTTCACAAACCTTTTCCAGTATTAGCTTAATGTCAACTAACTCCACTAAAGAGTTGACACTGAGAATCTCTCTGTTCAAATGAATTTATTTTCTACTCAAATTCAACTTAATTATATTGAGCGGATCCATTGAATGTTATCTATGTTTACCCTTCATGAATATCATCAACTAGATGGGATTTATAAAATTACCATTTTGCCCTTCTAATTTTTATTTCCTCAACTCTTTTAGTACTTGTGAATAAGTTAGAAACAATGTATTGACGAGGACCTAACAAGTCACATTGTTTCATCCAAATAAAGTCGCTACTTAAATTTGGACACTGCGCAGTTCATTTATTCACAATCCAAGTAATAAAGCATGAGGTGTTATATATTGCATCTCAGCAATCTTGTACATGAATTCCATATCTATGAGAACTTCACAAAGTTGGTTCATGACATCTTCATAACTTAATATCTCACCAATAGGCCTTTCTAGATCACGTAATGGATCTAGAATTTGACTTTCTCAAATGAGATTATTAATGCTATGAAATGACATGTCTCATTTTAGGAGTTAGGTAAGAATGATGTGATTCATACATAGTGACGTTGAGATAGAAGATGATAAATGGTTTGTTATTCTATTGTCTCTAAAGGTACACTGGTCAATTCAGTATCTTCGAAAGATACACTAGAAGAACTATAAAGTTCCTAACTCTCTATGCTCGTAACCAGACATCGTAGATTCTTCCAACAATCATACTGGGATCAATAGTCCGTTGATCTTTAGATTGTGAATATATCGTTTTAACCAAACTATGAAGAGTTTTTTTCACGCAAATTTACATTTGTCTCCTCATACATTGTTAGGTTTTATTAAGGACTATAAGCCTATTGAATATCATAAATCTTCAATAAAATACAAGGGAATGGATGAACTTTTTAAGTTTAATTAATTTATTCAGCAAATTACAATAAGTACTTTATTAAAGATTTATATATTATATCAATATGTAAATAAACAATCTTCTTGTGGGCATCTCTGCCAACACTTCCTGGATTAGCACCCGAACGAGATATTTCTTTTGCAATTGAATTTCTATCAGGAACTGGTCCAATCTCTAAAGCACCATATAGAATCGCCCCTGCTGAGCTCAAGGAGTTACAATCACAACTTCAAGAGTTGTTGGATGAGGGATTTATACGCCCTAGTCATTTACCGTGGGGAGCACCCGTCCTATTTTTCAAAAAGAAGGATGGATCTTTCCGCATGTGTATCGACTATCGAGACAATCAAGAACAAGTATCCACTTCCGAGGATTGATGACTTGTTTGACCAACTTAAGGGGGAAAAAGTATTTTCAAAAATAGTCTTGCGATCTGGCTACCATCAGTTATGAGTCAAGGAGGACGATATACCGAATACAACATTTTGCACTCGTTATGGTCATTATGAGTTCACGGTCATGCCTTTTGGACTCACCAACACCCCAGTTGCGTTCATGGATATGATGAACAAGATCTTTAACGACGTCTTAGTTAAATTTTTTTATTGTTTTCATCAATGATATTTTGATTTATTCTAAAAATGTTGAGGATCATGAGAGTCATTTACGAGTTGCACTTCAGACGCTATGACAACATCAACTATATGCAAAGTTCTCAAAATGTGAATTTTTTGTTGGATAAAATGCATTTCCCGGACTTTTTGTTTCTAAAGATGGGATCTCCGTTGATCCTTCCAAGATTGAATCTATGAATGGTTGGACACCACTTGGAAGTGTGACTGAGATTAGAAGTTTTCTCGTTTTAGCAGGCTATTATAGAAGATTTGTGGAAATATTTTCTACATTAGCCGCTCCACTTACCGCCCTCACAAAGAAAGATAAGAATACAAGTGGAACGAGAAGTGTGAAGAAACTTTTCGCGAGTTAAAAAGGAGACTTACCACCTCGCCAATCCTTATAGTTTCTCAACCTAGAGAACCTTTGTCTATCTACAGTGATGCGTCAAAGACATATCTTGGTGTTGTTTTGATGCAAAATGGCAAAGTAGTGGCCTACGCGTTGCGACAACTTAAAAATCATGAGAGGAATTATCCTACTCATGATTTTGAGTTAGCCGCAGTGGTGTTTGCCCTCAAGATTTGGAGACATTATTTGTATGGAGTTCGGTGTGAAATATTTACAGATCATAAGAGCCTAAAGTACATATTCACACAGAAGGAGTTGAATATGAGGAAACAAAGATTGTTTTAATGTTGGCGGAGATGCCCAAAAAAAGATTGTTTATTTACATATTGATGCAATATTTAAATCTTTATAAGGTACTTATTGTAATTTGCTGATTGAATTAATAAAAGTTAAAACGTTCATTCATTCCCTTTTAGTTTGATTGAAGAGATATGATATTCAATAGTCTTATAATCCTTAATCAAACCTAACAATGTATGAAGAGACAATTATAGATTTGCGTGAACAAACTATTCATGGTTTGGTTAAAACAATATATTCACAATCTAAAGATCAACGAACTATTGGATTTATTCTGTTCAATATTAAACATAAAATCCTAAACAAAAAGACTAATCATAAATTGTTTCAACTTTCAGCAACATGTCTCTAAACCCCCTCTCTACTATCCTTTCCTCGAATAAACTAGAACGTGAGCACTACGTAGATTGAAAATGTAACCTAGACCTCGTCCTTACCATGAACAAGCACAAATGGGTACTCACCACCCCATGTCCTCCTGAAACGAATGATGATTCTACTCAAGAGGACAAAGACGCCCTTGCGACGTGGCTCAGATCCGATGAGATTGCGAGATGCTATATTTTAGCATCGATGAACAATGTGTTGCAACAACAACATCGTGATACTGGGTCAACCTATAAAATGTTCTAAAATCTCCAGGAGATGTTTGGAGGGCAAGGGCTTTAGGCTAGACAACAAGCGGCACGACAGTTTATGAACTTTCGTATGAAAGCAGGGACTCCCGTAGAGAACATATGATGCTGATCATAAGTTATCTTAACGAGATGGAAATCCTTGGATCTGAGATTGATGGAGAAAACAAGATACATATGATCTTGGATCCTCTCCCTGAATCTTTTGATACTTTCAAGCTGAATTACTCTATGAATAAGCTAGGGTACACTATTAACGAGCCAATGAAGGACCTTCACACCGCTGAGGGAATCTTAAAGGAAAAGAGGACTACTAGAGAAGCTCATGCTACTGAGCACAAAGTCTCCACCTCTGGATCTAAGAAGAGATCTCATATAGCCTACAAAAGGAACTTTAGCAAGGTTCTGAAGAAGAAGATGCACCGGACTGCAAAGGTGGACAAGTTTAAGGACAACGGTCACCATTGCAATGAGCCTAGACACAGGTGTATAAATTGTCATACCTACCTCAAAGCTAAAGAAAAAGGGTATTGTACTTATTACTGAAGCTTGTTTAGTAGCTGCTAATGCATCATCGTAGATTATTGACTCCGCGGCTACTAACCATATTTGTTGTTCCTTGACTCGGTTTAGGAAAAGCAAAATCTTAGAGGATGGCGACTTCTGCTTCAAGTGGGGTGATGAGAGCTTGGTGTTTGCTAAGGCTGTGGCATCTGTGACACTGTCTTTCGAAGACAGAACTTTAAATTTGAATAATGTGTATTATCTTCCTTCCTTTAGGAAAAACTTAATATATGTAGCTCAAATTGTTGAGCAGAATTATTATTTAAAGTTTATTGATAATGGAATTCGCATTATTTCTTCCAATTCATTTGTCACTGATGCATGTTTAAAGAATGGTTTATACTATCTTTTTCCTAAACAACCTTTGCTATTAGACACTGAAATAAATAATGATCTAATTAGGGAACCAAAGAGGATCGAACCAAATGACTCTTCTGATCTAATAAAATCTACACACCTCTGGTATTTAAGACTTGATCATATTAGTCTAGATAGGATTAAGAGATTTGTGAGGGATGGTCCACTCAAAGACTCTTCAATAGGCTCACTAACGACTTGTGAATCCTGTATAGAAGGAAAAATGAGCAAACGACCTTTCTCTGATAAAGGTCGAAGAGCCACTGAGTTACTGGAACTAATACATTCTCATGTATGTGGTCCACTCAAAATTCAGGAATGGGGAGGACACAAATATTTCGTTACCTTTACCGATGATTACTCAATATATGGATTTGTCTATTTTCTCAAACACAAATCCGAAACCTTTAACGTATTTAAGGTTTTCCAGCCTTTAGTGGAAAAGAAAAATGGCAAACAAATAAAAACCCTTCGATCTGATCGAGGCGGTGAGTACTTGTCTGAAGAGCTCGATGACTTTCTTAAAGAAGAAGGTATCGCTTATCAACTTACAGCACCTGGCACACCTCAATAGAACAGAGTGTCAGAGAGAAGGAATTGAACTCTGATGGAGATGGTTAGATCAATAATGAGTTACTCATCACTCCCTAATTCCTTTTGGGGATATGCCCTCAAAACTGCCGCATATATTCTGAACCAAGTTTCGTCTAAGATGGTCCATGGTACTCCTTATGAACGATGGACTGGGCATAAAACTATTTTAAGCCACATCAAAATATGGGGTTGCCCTGCACATGTGCTAAGGCAAAAGACTAACAAGTTGGCTAGCAGGTCAGAATTATGCGTGTTCGTTGGATATCCAAAGGAAACCAAAGGTTTCACATTCTATAGTCCCGAGGACAATAAACCGTTTGTCAGCACTAATGCTCGTTTCCTTGAGGATGACCCTGTTTCCTACAGCCATGAAAGTGGAGATGCATTCGACGTATGTCAACAAAGTCTGGAAACTTGTAGACCTACCAGAAAGGGTTAAACGTGTAGGGTGTAAATGGATCTATAAGAAGAAAATGGATCCGGATGGGAACGTTGAGACGTTCAAAGCGCGACTAGTGGCTAAGGGTTATACCCAAAAGGAAGGTATCGATTATGAAGAAACCTTCTCGCCAGTCGCCTTGCTTAAATCCATCTGAATACTTCTATCCATAGCTGCCGCTCTCGATTACGAGATCTAACTAATGGATGTCAAGACTGCCTTTCTAAATGGGAATCTTGATGAGGTTTGTGAATTGCTTAAATCCATTTATGGATTAAAGCAGGCATCTAGATCATGAAATATTAGATTCGATGAAACTGTAAAAAAACTTCGGTTTTGATCAGTCAATATATGAACCTTGTGTCTATAAGTTGATACCCAAGGCAAGATTGTGTTTCTGGTATTGTATGTCGATGATATACTACTCATTGGTAATGATGTAGGTAAATTATCTGAGGTTAAAATATGGTTAGTTGAGCAATTTGATATGAAGGATCTAGGGGAAGCTGCGTACATTATGGGGATTCAGATCTTTCGAGATCGAAAGAACCGGACCCTGTCACTCTCCCAAGTATCTTATATAGATAAGGTGTTGGATTGTTTTGCTATGCAAAACTCCAAGAAGGGCCTAAACCCCTTTAGACATGGAGTCTCACTCTCTAAGGACCAGTCTCCCAAGACTGCACAAGAGATTGAGGACATGAGAAAGATTCCCTATGCTTCAACCGTAGGAAGTCTCATGTATGCTATGTTGTGCATTAGACCGGATATATGTTTCGTCGTTGGCGTAGTTAGCCTTTCCAATCAAATCCTAGACCCGAGCACTAGGTTGTTGTTAAGCATGTTCTTAAGTATCTTCGAAGAACTAGGAACTTGATGCTTACGTATTCAGGTACTGACCTGATTATGACGCGGTATATCGATTCTGACTTTCAGGCGGATAAGGATTCTAGGAAATCCACTTCAGGATTTGTGTTCCTCCTGAATGGTGGATCTGTAGTTTGGAGGAGTATCAAGAAATCTTGCATTGCTGACTCCACCATGGAAGCAGAATATATGGCTACTTGTGAAGCATCAAAAGAGGTTGTATGGTATAGAAAATTTCTTAAGTATTTGTATGTCGTTCCAAATGACAACGAGCCCATGACACTTTATTGTGATAATAGTGGAGCTGTTGCCCATGAAGAACTACTCTCATCTTCTTTGAGTCAAGTGGAGTTTGTTGGCGGAGATGCCCACAAGAAGATTATTTATTTACATATTGATGTAATATATAAATCTTTATAAAGTCCTTATTGTAATTTGCTGATTGAATTAATAAAAGTTGAAACGTCCATTCATTCCCTTTTAATTTGATTGAAGATTTATGATATTCAATAGTCTTATAGTCCTTATTAAAACCTAACAATGTATAAAGAGACAAATGTAAATTTGCGTGAAAAAACTCTTCATAGTTTGATTAAAACCATATATTCACAATCTAAAGATCAACGGACTATTGATCCCAGTATGATTGTTGGAGGAATCTATGATGTCTGGTTACGGGACATAGAGAGTTAGGAACTCTATAGTTCTTCTAGTGTATCTTTCAAAGATACTGAATTGACCAGTGCACCTTTAGAGACAAATGGAAAAACAAATCATTTAACATCTTCTATCTCAAGGTCACTATGTATGAATTGCATCATGCTTATCTAAATCTTGAAATGAGACATGTCATTTCATAGCATTACTACTCTCATTTGAGAAAGTCAAATTATAGGTCCATTACGTGATCTAGACAAGGCCAATTGGTAAGATATTAAGTTATGAAGATGTCATGAACCAACTTTGTGAAGTTCTCATAGATATGGAATTCATGTACAAGATTGCTGAGATGCAATATATATCACCTCATGCTTTATTAATTGGATTGTGAATAAATGAACTACGCAATATATATTAAGTAGCGACTTTATTTGGATGAAACAATGTGACTTGTTAGCTCCTCATCAGTACATTATTTCTAACTTATTCACACGTACTAAAGGAGTTGAGGAAATAACAACTAGAAGGGTAAAATGGTAATTTTATAAATCTCATCTAGTTGATGATACTCATGAAGGGTAAACATAGATAACATTCATTGGATCTGCTCAATATAATTAAGTTGAATTTGAGTAGAAAATAAATTCATTTGAACCGAGAGATTCTTCGTGTAAACTCTTTAGTGGACTCAATTGACATTAAGCTAATATTGGAAAAGGTGTGAACTTTTGAGCCCGAGTATAGAAGCTCAAACTTTGTTCATTTGGATCCATAAGGTCACTATTACAAGTCATTTGAGTAGGATCGTTAAATTTGAAGCTAAGTCAACATAAGTTCAAATGTTGAACTAGACCTTTTTTCGGAAAATGTCTAAAGGGTATTTTTGTCCACATGGACATAAAATATTGTGAATGTTAAAATAAGATTTTGAATATTTTCATAGGACGAAAATATAAATTATTTTCTAAAGCCGAAAAGTCGTTTGAGGCACTAAGAAATTAACTTCAGTATTTGTGCAATAATAATTCTACAATGGGTATTTTAAGAATTGACTTAAAAGAAAAAAGGAAGCATCCAGATGCCCTTCCGTAGCTAAATAATTCGGCCAACATGCGTCAAAGAGGAGAATTTTATTTCTCTTTGATTATAAAGATAATTACCCAAAAGGAAAAGAGAAAATAAATTTCCTTGAGAAGGAAATAAATAAGCTAAGTGAAGAAACAAATTTCCCCTTGCTTATGTTATAGTGGCCGGCCATGTTGAGAAAGAAAGTGGAAGGGAAAATTAAAATATTGTGTCATAAATACATTATTCTTTCATGAATGATTATTTGACCTCTATATATTTTATTTCTCCTATAAATAGAGCCTCACATAGAGATGTGAAGTTTAAACTTAATCCTTGCTCTTGGACGTCCAAATTCTCTCTCTCTCTCTCTAGAAATTCCTTTTTACTTTGGCACCTAGATCCTTACTTGATCTAGAGAATTAGCTTATGATCCAAGAATTATTCTTGGTTCATATTTTTTAATTGTGCCCACACACAAATCATTCTAAACCTCTATAAACTCTTGTAATATAAACCTTGAATTCTCAAGTTCAAGACCAGACGTGAAGAAATTGAGCCGAGGAAGATGATCCACCTTTCCCAAGACGCTTCAATTTTGAAGATACAATAAAGGTTAGTATTTAAGTAGTTTAAATAATATTTTTAAGGGTCATTTTGATGGATACCCATGTAAACTATAGCTGTTTTGGATATACCCAATGTTTGGTTAATAAGTTGAAAATACCCGGCTAAATTTGTTTATAAAAATTTAGAGACAAATGTACCCTCATAATAATTTCCCGCCAGTTACAATTAACTAGAAAAAAGAAATATAAAAAAAAAACCGAAAGTCAAAACCATTAACGTCACAAATCTTACCTCCCGCCCAGTATCACTAAATAAAAAATAAAGAATAATAAATCAACTGAGATTCGAGGCATTAAAAAAGATGGACTGAAGAAAAGCAAGATTAATCGTGTAAAAAAAAGGAAGAAATACATAAATACAATGTAAATATAACGAAAATAAACTGTTAACAGAAGCCATACCAGAATCTTGCAACAATCTTGTAAATAGAAAGAAAAAAAATACATAAATACAATGTAAATGTAACAAAAATAAACTGTTAACATAAGTCGTACCAGAATCTTGCAACAAAAAATCATCTTCTTCAAACAATCTCATTGCTCTCGAATTGTTTTTTTCCGATTAAAACAGAGATTATGATAGTTAGTATTAAATTTCGGCCGGCCACAATGAGTGAGTAAATAATTTTAGGTAATTAATATGAAAAAAAGATAATGTTTCCTTTAATATAAGTAATTAACTAATTAGGATATTTAAACTTAATTGGATACAATATTTCGGGAATCAAAATTTTGTCAACCCACTAATTATGGTGATTCAAAATTCGAAATCCAAATCCAAATTCGAATTCAATTTTTTAAAAACTGTTTTTCCAAAATATATTCGGCAAAAGGAAATATTGGTATGTACATGTGATGTAAATGAATCTACCTGGCTATTTTCAATCCATTAACCAAACCTTGGGTATATCTAAAACATAAACGTTTAATAAGGCTATAGAGCCAATTTTTTCTATTTTTAATTATAAAATGTATATGCACTTTGTTTAGGTTAGTAAAACTTGTTTTACTAGTAAAATAAATGTTTATATTCCTCCATTAATGTGTTAATGATAAATTTTTCTTAACCCTAGACCTATTCCCACATGGAATTAGTTAAGGATTATGATTGTGGTATTCATTACCATCCAGGTAAGGCAAACGTGGTAGCAAATGCGCTAAGTCGTAAAGATGACATTAGACTATTGATGATGCAAGCATTTCCCCCTCAACTCGTTAACGAAATCAATAATTTGCAAGTGGAAATTGTCACGCGAGTATCAGCAAATATGACCTTACGATCGGACCTTTTTGAAAGAATTCGAGAGGCTCAAAGGAGTGACCCTAAGATCTCAAGGTTGAAAGACAATAATGCACTAGAATGTCAAGAGTGAAAATTCTTTCTCTTAGAGGATGATGTACTATTTTTTTATGGAAGAATTTGTGTGCCCAATGATGACGAGTTACGAAGACAAATTAAAGCCGAAGCACATGAGACCCCATATTCAATCCACCCAGGTTCCAAAGATGTATCAAGGCCTCTGAGACCGTTTTTGGTGGAACGAAATGAAAGGAGATGTTGCATAGTTTGTTGGTAAATGTCTCACATGCTAGAAAGTAAAGGCCAAACACAAACGACCAACTGGAGAACTGCAACCCATTGAGATTCCGGAATGGAATTGGGAACAAATCACCATGGATTTTGTGGTTAGGCTACCTATGACGGTCGAGGGTTATGACACTATCTAGGTAGTAGTGGATCGTCTGACCAAGTCTGCTAGGTTCATCCTAATGAAGATCACTTACGTTGTTGAGAAATTGACTGATTTATATTATAATAATGTAGTGAGATTGCATGGAGTTCCCTTGTCTATTATCTCAGATCGTGATGGTCGTTTCACATCTAACTTTTAGAGGTGTGTGCAAAAATCGATGGGGTCACAAATTAAATTTAGCATCACTTTTCACCCTCAGACGGATGGCCAATCCAAAAGGACTATTAAGACATTGGAGGATATGTTGAGAGCATGTGTAATAGATTTTGGTGGGATTTGGAGTAAGAAATTACCACTCATTGGATTCTCGTATAACAATAGCTACCAAACCTCAATCGGTGTCCCCCCATATGAAGCTCTCTATGGGATGAAATGCCGATCTCCGATTCATTGGTTTGAGTCTGGAGAAAATAGTTTTGAAAAGATAGATTTTATTCGAGATACAAAAAAATGCTATCAAGAAAATACGAGATCAAATGAGGACTCCGCAAAGCCGACAGAAAAGTTATGCTGATAAGAGAAGGCGCCCTCTAGAATTTCAAGTCAAAGACTTTGTTTTCTTGAAGGTATCACCTCTCGAGGGTGTAATGAGATTTGGTAAGAAGGAAAAATTGAGTCCAAGGTACATCGGACCATTCGAGATAACATAAATAATCGAAAAGGTAGCCTATCGTCTAGCTCTGAATCCGGAATTAGCATCAGTACAGAATATGTCCCATGTCTCGATGCTCAAAAGATACCTTCCCGATCCAAATCATGAATTAGTTCAAGAGCCTATCGAAGTACACGAAGACTTGACTTATTAAAAAAAGCTGGTTTGTATTCTTGACCGTGAAGAAAAAATTCTATGAAACAAGGTCATTCCGTTAGTCAAGGTACTTTGGCGAAATCATAAAATTGAAGAAGCCACTTGGGAACGCGAAGATGACATTAGATGAAGATATCCTGATCTATTCCAAGAGCTTAGTGCCTTCAAGTAAGAATTGTTGGGTCATTTCCTATTTTTATGCTAATTTTCGAGACGAAAATTCCAATAAATAAGGGAGATTGTGAAATCCAAAAATTTATGCTAAAAATTGTGATGTGAAATTTTGAGATAACTTATTTATGTTGCACTACATCATGATCATGCATATATAAACCTCTATAAACTCTTGTAATATAAACCTTGAATTCTCAAGTTCAAGACCAGACGTGAAGAAATTGAGCCGAGGAAGATGATCCACCTTTCCCAAGACGCTTCAATTTTGAAGATACAATAAAGGTTAGTATTTAAGTAGTTTAAATAATATTTTTAAGGGTCATTTTGATGGATACCCATGTAAACTATAGCTGTTTTGGATATACCCAATGTTTGGTTAATAAGTTGAAAATACCCGGCTAAATTTGTTTATAAAAATTTAGAGACAAATGTACCCTCATAATAATTTCCCGCCAGTTACAATTAACTAGAAAAAAGAAATATAAAAAAAAAACCGAAAGTCAAAACCATTAACGTCACAAATCTTACCTCCCGCCCAGTATCACTAAATAAAAAATAAAGAATAATAAATCAACTGAGATTCGAGGCATTAAAAAAGATGGACTGAAGAAAAGCAAGATTAATCGTGTAAAAAAAAGGAAGAAATACATAAATACAATGTAAATATAACGAAAATAAACTGTTAACAGAAGCCATACCAGAATCTTGCAACAATCTTGTAAATAGAAAGAAAAAAAATACATAAATACAATGTAAATGTAACAAAAATAAACTGTTAACATAAGTCGTACCAGAATCTTGCAACAAAAAATCATCTTCTTCAAACAATCTCATTGCTCTCGAATTGTTTTTTTCCGATTAAAACAGAGATTATGATAGTTAGTATTAAATTTCGGCCGGCCACAATGAGTGAGTAAATAATTTTAGGTAATTAATATGAAAAAAAGATAATGTTTCCTTTAATATAAGTAATTAACTAATTAGGATATTTAAACTTAATTGGATACAATATTTCGGGAATCAAAATTTTGTCAACCCACTAATTATGGTGATTCAAAATTCGAAATCCAAATCCAAATTCGAATTCAATTTTTTAAAAACTGTTTTTCCAAAATATATTCGGCAAAAGGAAATATTGGTATGTACATGTGATGTAAATGAATCTACCTGGCTATTTTCAATCCATTAACCAAACCTTGGGTATATCTAAAACATAAACGTTTAATAAGGCTATAGAGCCAATTTTTTCTATTTTTAATTATAAAATGTATATGCACTTTGTTTAGGTTAGTAAAACTTGTTTTACTAGTAAAATAAATGTTTATATTCCTCCATTAATGTGTTAATGATAAATTTTTCTTAACCCTAGACCTATTCCCACATGGAATTAGTTAAGGATTATGATTGTGGTATTCATTACCATCCAGGTAAGGCAAACGTGGTAGCAAATGCGCTAAGTCGTAAAGATGACATTAGACTATTGATGATGCAAGCATTTCCCCCTCAACTCGTTAACGAAATCAATAATTTGCAAGTGGAAATTGTCACGCGAGTATCAGCAAATATGACCTTACGATCGGACCTTTTTGAAAGAATTCGAGAGGCTCAAAGGAGTGACCCTAAGATCTCAAGGTTGAAAGACAATAATGCACTAGAATGTCAAGAGTGAAAATTCTTTCTCTTAGAGGATGATGTACTATTTTTTTATGGAAGAATTTGTGTGCCCAATGATGACGAGTTACGAAGACAAATTAAAGCCGAAGCACATGAGACCCCATATTCAATCCACCCAGGTTCCAAAGATGTATCAAGGCCTCTGAGACCGTTTTTGGTGGAACGAAATGAAAGGAGATGTTGCATAGTTTGTTGGTAAATGTCTCACATGCTAGAAAGTAAAGGCCAAACACAAACGACCAACTGGAGAACTGCAACCCATTGAGATTCCGGAATGGAATTGGGAACAAATCACCATGGATTTTGTGGTTAGGCTACCTATGACGGTCGAGGGTTATGACACTATCTAGGTAGTAGTGGATCGTCTGACCAAGTCTGCTAGGTTCATCCTAATGAAGATCACTTACGTTGTTGAGAAATTGACTGATTTATATTATAATAATGTAGTGAGATTGCATGGAGTTCCCTTGTCTATTATCTCAGATCGTGATGGTCGTTTCACATCTAACTTTTAGAGGTGTGTGCAAAAATCGATGGGGTCACAAATTAAATTTAGCATCACTTTTCACCCTCAGACGGATGGCCAATCCAAAAGGACTATTAAGACATTGGAGGATATGTTGAGAGCATGTGTAATAGATTTTGGTGGGATTTGGAGTAAGAAATTACCACTCATTGGATTCTCGTATAACAATAGCTACCAAACCTCAATCGGTGTCCCCCCATATGAAGCTCTCTATGGGATGAAATGCCGATCTCCGATTCATTGGTTTGAGTCTGGAGAAAATAGTTTTGAAAAGATAGATTTTATTCGAGATACAAAAAAATGCTATCAAGAAAATACGAGATCAAATGAGGACTCCGCAAAGCCGACAGAAAAGTTATGCTGATAAGAGAAGGCGCCCTCTAGAATTTCAAGTCAAAGACTTTGTTTTCTTGAAGGTATCACCTCTCGAGGGTGTAATGAGATTTGGTAAGAAGGAAAAATTGAGTCCAAGGTACATCGGACCATTCGAGATAACATAAATAATCGAAAAGGTAGCCTATCGTCTAGCTCTGAATCCGGAATTAGCATCAGTACAGAATATGTCCCATGTCTCGATGCTCAAAAGATACCTTCCCGATCCAAATCATGAATTAGTTCAAGAGCCTATCGAAGTACACGAAGACTTGACTTATTAAAAAAAGCTGGTTTGTATTCTTGACCGTGAAGAAAAAATTCTATGAAACAAGGTCATTCCGTTAGTCAAGGTACTTTGGCGAAATCATAAAATTGAAGAAGCCACTTGGGAACGCGAAGATGACATTAGATGAAGATATCCTGATCTATTCCAAGAGCTTAGTGCCTTCAAGTAAGAATTGTTGGGTCATTTCCTATTTTTATGCTAATTTTCGAGACGAAAATTCCAATAAATAAGGGAGATTGTGAAATCCAAAAATTTATGCTAAAAATTGTGATGTGAAATTTTGAGATAACTTATTTATGTTGCACTACATCATGATCATGCATATATCTTAAATTCTCTTCTAAATACTTAAAATTAATAACTTGAATTCGATAAGAGATATATATTTTTTTTTTGGGTATAATTTTTACATGCAAGTATGGAACAAATGCCATGTTTCCTACCATAATTTCCAACGTTGATATGTATAATATGCACTAATATTATGTCATTAAAGGCTTGATATATATCTTGTAAAAGTTGCAAATTACCTTTGAAATAGTCGTCGTCCATAAGAAAACATTGTTAATTTGCTTAATTTTTTTATATGCCCCAGCAAATCCTTTAAATCATATCTATTCTCATTGTTTTTCCTAGATTTGAAAAAGTAATTATTGGATTTAATTTATTTGAAGAAGTCAACGAATTAAATAAGAATCGTTTTTGTTTTTGAATTTAATAAAAAAATATTACATTAAAGACTCGATATATATCATGTAAAGGTTGCAAGTTTCCTTTGAAATAGTCTTCGTTTATATGAAAACGTAGTTAATTTGCGTTAATTTTTTTTATGCCACATCGAATCATTAAAATCATATCCATTCCCTTCATTTCCTGGATTTGAAACCGTAATTAATGGATTTAATATATATTTGAAAAAGTCAACGAATCTTTTTTGTTATTGAATTAATTTTAATAAAAATATTTCATTAAAGTCTCGATATAATCATATAAAGGTTGGATGTTTCGTTTGAAACAGTGTTCGTCTATATGAAAACGTAGGTAATTTCAGTTAATTTATTTCACTTGCGTATATTTGTTGTACATTACGAATCTGATTACTTTATTTTGACAGTTTTAATTGATATCCTCTTTATTTCATTCCTTTTCTAATATAAAGTTATTAATAGAAATTAATCCAAATCGATAGAAATTAATCCAAATTGATATACTCTTTTACGTAAGTCTGAAAATAAATGCATATTTCCTGATTTCATACATTTCTTTTGACAGTTGTTTTTAATTATAAACTTAATTGGTATTTCCTTTTTTATATACAATTAATATAGTCAATAATTGAATTTGGAATGAATCGAATATAATCTTGAATCTTGAAATTTAATTTCCGATTTGCTACTTAAACCCTGGTAACTGATCAGAAAAACATTAATTGACGTGTTAATTTTGGTTAATTTGTGTCTCGGATGATAACATGATGTACAGTTACAAAATTCATGTTTTGTAGTCTTTATTTTGGCAGTTTTAATTGATATTATCTTTATTCCATTCTATCTTTAATTTTAACTATTAATTCGAATAATATCAAATTGATATTAAGATGTATTCTTTCAAAATTGTTTAGTCTATAATCTTTTTTATTTTAAAAACAAAATATTTTCTTTTCTAAAATGATGCCCAAATTTTCAGTATCTATTACTAATAACTTAAATTTGTATAAGTCCAATATAATCTTAAGAATTTGAATTTTAAAATTAATTTTGTAATTTAATTTTGGTTACTGATTTTCAAAATCTATATGATTTTTGTGTTAATTTTGGTTAATTTGTGTCTCTGTTGATACTGTTAATTTTGGTTCACAGTTATTCGTTTGGATAAAAAAACATGTCTAAAACCATTTCTCATCCATGTTTCCGTCCAGTTGAAGCATCTAAAAAAAGGAATAAGTATCCACCACAAAAACTTCAACCTAAACAAATATGAACACTCGTTAATTTTCATTAATTTCTGCGACGACACGGTTCATAATGATTCTAAGGGAAAAGAAACTACAGATCTAATTCCAATATTTGAGGGGGGAAGAAACCACAGATCTAATTGAAATAAAATAAAATAAAAACTATACCAACGATCTTTAACACAATGATCACCAAATTTCGATGAAACACATCAACGCAAGACATTTCGAAGCTTCATGAGCGAGTTCTTCTACGTCATCTTCTTCTTCTTCTCTCTGGTCGCCCCGGAACCACCTTCTTTTGGGATATTCTTTCCTGCCGGAGTTTTCTCGACCGCCGGAGTATTCTTCTCCTCCATCGGCTTCTTCTCCGTTGGATTCTTCTCTGCCTTCGGTGCAATTGAAATCATAGATTTTTCTTCGTAGAGAGAGAAGGGAGGATAGAGTAGTATCAATTTTAGGGAGAAAGAAGAGAGGTTGAATGTTGAAAAGGCTAAGAGATTAGGAGATTTGATTTAGTATATAACATGCCCCAATATTAATTTCTCCCGCCCAAATATATTACACAATTAAATTTCTTAATATTTCCACCAAATCCGACCCATTAATTGGAAATTAAAACTTCAATTTGTCCTACTTAAATTTCGGATTTATTTTGTTAATTTTTATAAATTATTATTTCGAAAATTAATTATTCGGAAGCGTAAATTAGACCTTTAATTCTCGTTAATTTCTTTTTTGGGTATTAACCACAATTGTCAATAAGTTGAGTATTTTGCAAACTCAATACTATAAAAGGGTATATAGCTCTTTATCCCTTTAAAAATGGTGAATACTTTGAATTTCATCGTATATACGATAAAAATTTTAATTTCATCGCACGCACAATGAAAACTTTGAATTTCATTATGAGCCCATTACCTAACCGTCGTGCCAAAATGTGCCTACAAAGTGCCACTAATTGACTCTGCACATGAACCTGAGCCCAGGTAAGCAACATTCGAGGGAATGACAAGTGATACTCCCTAAACTCCATAGCCTTTAATGTTGGTTACTAACCCATACATTTATTTGGAGCTCGCCTCTATTATATTTATTCTACGTGAGTCTTTTTTTTACACTATCTCTCATAAAAAAACATCTATTTTGTCTTTGTTAAACACCCAACAAAAATCTTTTAATAAATAAATTTACTTCTAACATAAACTTTCCTAAGAGGATGTGGTCAATCTCGGCATTTGATTGTAGTCCGGGAGCGTCTTCTAAAGTCAAATCATTTCTAAGAAAAAGGTTGGTTGGCCACCACTTCTTCCATTTCAACATTGTCAAAATCCCCAAAAATCAGGCAAACACGAGGCACAAATAGCCCTAGAGACTACTAGAATCTCACACGAGAGTTACAAGAGAGTGAGCATGAGAGAATAATGGAGTGAAATTTCATTTTGTACACCTAAAAACATAAAAAAATATATTAAAATTACACCTTTTTTTAAATATTTAAAATTGAACATTGGGTTCAAAATCAGACAAAAATACCTTTCAGCTCATTTATAGAGTTTATTAGATGTTTCAATCTCATTTTTACCTTCCAATTCACTCAAATTCACTCTAAATCGGTTTAAATAAGCTAAGATCATCTAAATAGAGGGTATGTTACTTCATTAACTATGTTTAAATCATTTTTAGTTGTTTTTTGTGTAGGAATTATTTTTCAATCAGAAAAAAATAAGTTCGTAAAAAATTAGAGTATTGTTTTATCGTATACTATCGTACGATAGCGTACGATGGTGTACGACGTCGTACGATGGTCTACGATAATCTTCAACCAAAACCATCATACAAAAATACCCAGCTATCTGAATGATCTTAGGTAAAAACATGATTCGAACATAAAAATATGATTCGAACATAAAAACAACAAAAAAATATTTTAAACAAAGTTATTGAAGTAACATACCAGCTATCTGAATGATCTTAGGTAATATGAACGGACTTGAAGATGATTTGAGTGGACTAGATGGTAAAACTGTGATTAAAACCTATAGTAAACCTTATGAATGAGTTGAAAGGTATTTTGGTCCCATTTTTCACCTAAAGCCCTGTTTTAGTTATTTTTTATACATGGGTCTAATCTAAATATTTTCAATATTTTTTGGTCTATAAAATGAAATTTCTCACAACGAATCTCGAAGGCAAAGAAAAACCTATTACAACGCCTCTTGGTTGTACATAGAGAATCTTGGGCTTATAACTTGGTGTGCAATCATGCTTGAAATATCTATTAATTTTTTTATCATATGTCTAATGCTTTCTAGTACATATGAGTTAAAAATTTAATAGAAAAACTTTATTCGATTCCGGAAAGAGTTTATCCAAATTTATCAATGGAGACTTTCCAATCTCCGAAAACTTGCAAAAGTAGATTCCATATTTATTAGTTTGCTTTGAATTGTCCAACAACGGATGCATTGTCTTCAATTGCTTTGATTTGATTGTTAACTCTTATATTCTTTCTTAATTTTGTAAACTACTCAAAATCACATGACGCATTGAAAAACTCTCAATAATTCATACTATTCAAATATGAAATTATGCCAGTAACTAATCATCATTTGTAAGTTAAAAAAATTGGATAATACATATATTTAACTCAAATATTGAAAACGTCTTTACAATATATTGTTTTTTAAAAAATGTTACTGACAGTTAAACGCAGATTAAGAAAACAACTTCTATGTAAATAACACTCACACAGCTAGTAACTCAATTCGGCTCTTCCTCACATCTGGGGGATGACTATCCCAGTGTAAGAGTATATTATAATGATGGAACATCAAAGTTACATAGAGTTTACAAAGGAATCTTTACTTCCTAAACCTAACACTTTATTTCCGAAGTATAACTCGAACTAAATCTCCCTATAGGAGTGAGATCCAGTCACTTTTTCACCTCAACACCTAAAGTGTTATGAGTTATAGTCTACACAAAAGGAATTAAATACGGATGTAAATGCACTTACAGATTAGCTTTACTTCAAGAAAAAGCTAAACATTGCAAAACACGTGGAGAGGAAAAATGGTCATGCTCAAAGTGTGTTCGACGCAAGAGGAAAAGTGCTTAACCCTAGAAAAGTTTAAGTAAGAGTTATATACTACTAAGAAGGGACGAACGCCCTTCGAGCTAAAATACACAACTGGCAAAGTGGCAATACCGAATGAACAGTGAAATAGATCTTTAGCGTCAGACGAGGATAGATCAAGTGCAAAGAGATGTTCTCGAAACAAGTGTGAAATACCTTGGCAGACAACAGTATTTGGCGAAGCAAACATGTCAACAAGATTTGTAGCTGAGCTTTGACACTGGGTATGGATCACGATTGGGAAAACGTTTAAGGTCTCTGCCACCGGAAAGTGTCTTCACAAGATCGACTATAGAGGGCGGCGGGTCTTCTGAGACCAAAAACGGAAAATCCTGAAGACTGGCAATATCCTTAGGGGAGAAGGAAAAATTGTTACGTCAAACAACAACCTTCTTAAAATTTGCAAATGAAGGATCATCAATGTCCTCAGGAAGATTGACAATAAATTCTCGCACAAGGTTGACGTGGTATGGACCAACAGCTGTGACCGAGGGCAATAACCGCACAGACTTATTTAAAATTAATAAAGATTGCACATTAATATTTGAATAATTTTATGTTGATTGAATTTGTAAAATGAGTTTAAAAATAGGCACTGAAAAGTGTAACTAAAATCGGTTTTGAAATCGATAGTTGAATTTGGTATTGAAATGTGTAGTTGAAATTGTATTAGAAGATAGTTGAATTTAGTGTTTAAATGTATAGTTTAATCGGTATTCAAATGGATAGTTGAAATTTGTATCGAGATTTAAAGTTGAAACCAGAACTGAAATTGATTGTCGATAGAAAGGTATATTGAGATGACTTTAATAAATTTTGAGTTTGTGTTTTTTGGGTTCATATTTTTTTTTGTTATTGAAAATCATTATGTATAGACATGAGTATTGAAATGAGTTGAGTTTGTGTTTGTTATGATCTAAGATATAATATCTTCAATTAGTGTTGAATTCACAAAGAAAACGAATACTTGATCTCGATGAACATGAAAAAAAAAAGAATACGGTAATGAGTAGAATTGCTGAAGTCTAATCAAATAGTTATAAAGTAATTGTAGTTCTTGATGTAGAAAAGGAACCAATGTTCATACCGGGAACAAGTTTAATGAGTTACATAGGTGTGATAATTAGAGAGGAAGTTCCAATCTGCATTAGATTGCAAATCAAAATTTTTGCAAGAAATAAAAAAAATGTGTTTTAAATTATGTGAAACAAGGATTTACTATTGATAAGAAATCTAAAAGACATTGTTTTAGTATAGTTGGCAAATCAGCAAAAAACTTTTGTCACGACATATACGATATATATCTAGGAAACCATGTTAAGCACCTCGTCTATATACTCAAAATTGTTGCCTTGCCAGCAATCAATGGTAGCTAGGAAACACAAAATTCTTAAATTGGGAATTATTTATGAAAACTTTTCTCCTATGAGACATATCTGGATTGTTTTAGTTGTTGCACGGGCTCAACGTTCACCTCGTTCACTTGGAGATCTCTATGAGAAAAAAAAAAGCGTATTCCATAAATTACACCTTTGGTATCATTATGGCCGGTCCAATATATAAAAGATAAGGTTTTACAAAAATAAATTAAAAAATTATAATATTAGTTATCTATCATCTAATTTTAAGATTTTTTTTTATTAAATTATAATATGAGAACCCGTATATTTTTGTGCGCACGAGTCTTTAATTTGTCCATTTTTTATACAAATACCTAACAAAATATATAAACAAAGGATTTAACAAATAAATATTTATAGAATCGTCATTCAATTATTTATTGCTTTAGTTTCATTACAATCACAAATGTTTTTTTTTCTCTGACTGATATCTTTAGATATATTCTTAGCACCATTTTAATATTCATGCATTTTTAATTCATTAATAAATTCGTTTTCTTATATCGTTTTATACTCTTGTTCAAGAATTAACGAATTCATTGTATTTTCTTGTTTTGTTAAGATTTTAAAAATCAGAAATATATTGAATTTAATCTTTGAATCAAACATGTAATCAATAGGGAAATATAAATGGGAAAGGGGAGGAGGGTAAAGTAACGAAGAAAATACATTTGATTTTATTCAAACTCACACAAAATACATGGTCGAATACATAATTCATGAACAATTAATAAACACAGTAGCTAGCTTTACAATACCATTTTTATTTACGGGTAACACGTCTTAAGGTGCCCGGTAGAGATATTTTTATTAGTAGCTAGCTCCGTCGTAATCTATGCATGCATGCTTATTACACAGTGGAAGCGAGTGAGTTTGCTCTGAGGCACGTTCCACTGAAGATGGCGGCCGCGCCGTAGCAGTAAAGTCCCGGGCAGCACAAGTGAAAGGCTCCGCAAGTGTTGCCTTCTGTAATGCAGTTGGGTTGTGAGCCTTGGAGCACCATCAACGCAAACTTCCTGTTACCAACACCCACAACCACTGACTCAATCGCGGTCAGAGGAGCAGTATCTTCTATTATCTTCTGGTTCTCATCAGAAGACACTGCCATTGACGAAGCCATCAAGGCCATGAGAGCCACCAGCATAATTGCAGCCTTGGTAGTCATGGTTTCTAATGTGTGTAAGTGTATGTTGGATATTAATTCAATGTTTCTTAATGCCCCTTCTTATAGTGCTATTTCTTATATCCGTGAACTTGTGGTATATAACCACTTGCATTTGTTGTAACATAATATCTAAATGAGAGTGTCTGTGTAAGAAGAAAAAAAAGATAATGGATGCCAAAAGAGCGTGGAACTTTGTTCACGCACTAGTAGAAAAATTGGTTCCCACAAACCTTAATAAGGGGTGTGGAATTTTCTCACAACCCTTAATAACGGTTGTGGGATCCTGAGTTGTGGAATTTCCCACAACCCTTAAACTTCCGGTGTGGAATGTTCATATTTCCCACACCGAATGTCTATGGGTTGTGGGAAATTCAACAACCAATCAATTATCGGTTGTAAATTTTTTTTATTTTTGAAAACTTATCGCCGCGGCGCCGTAAAGGGTCGCCGCGGCCCTGACTCGCCACGGCCCCACCAATCGGTGCCGCAGCACCGGAGTCCCACAACGGATCCCAACATCCATTGTGGGCCGCAGCGCCGCGGCGCCATAAAGGATCGCCGCGGCGCCAGTTGAACACAACTGGTGCCGCGGCTTGGACACTCAGTGCCGCGGCGCAGCTCCCACAACGGATGTTTTAATCCGTTGTGGGACTTGGGGCCGCGGCTCCAAACATATGTCGCCGCGGCGCCATTGTCCGAAGAGTGCATCTCTTCATTATTATTGGATTAAACCCAAAATATCATATAATACCTGCATAATACACGCACAATCAATCTAAAAACATACTATACATCCAAAATCATCATAATCATTCAAAATCATCTATAATATATACATTCAATATCACAAAATGTAACTAATCATCACATTCAATAAATGTTGGGTTAAAGAAGGTAATAGCCCTATAGGGGTTTAGAAATTTGGATTTGGCCTACGTTTAGTTAATCTTTTGTAAATGTCCACAAGTTTAATTTACCAAATTTTCATACCACATTTACCCTCATTCGAATTCCCGCCAAAATATAATTGGAAATTTAGAAAAAAAAACAAATCAGCAAGATTTACGCCGATTAACCACGTTAATTAATATTTGGAGAGAGAAAAATGATGACTATTTAAAGCATACAAAAATCTCATTTCCCCAAAAAAAATTCATTTCTTCCACAATTTCGAATTCTCATTTCTCCCCACCAATTCGAAATCATCCAGACAAAGAATCGTAAAAGTAATCCTTCCGTCGACGAAATAAACCTTCCCGGCGACCGATTTACAGGTATTCAAAGTTATTTATGTTAATCTTTACAAAATTTCGGATGATTAATGCCCAACAAGGGTTTTTTTTTGTATTTACACCGAGCATAATGATATTCTCCAGGTCAAACCATTTTTATTTGATTTTCTCCGGTGGTTGCGACGCCAACGATGGAGGTGCTGACGGCGGCAAAGAAGAACACCTGCGAAGGGGAATTAAAATTTTCATCATTCTTCATTCTTCTTACTAATTTACGATGTAAATCAATTTACGACGTAAAACTCAACACAATTTACGTGGGAACAAATCCATTCCAATGTAAATTGAATATCATTAACGAGCGTAAATACTGGACGAAATTTGAATAATGTAGGGAAGTTACAGAATTTGAATACAAAATCTAATAAGCGTTAATAAATGGTGACGAAATTTAAAACAAAACTTCCTAAAATAACTGAATAATTATTTCCATCCAAAAAAGGAGGGATTTACTTAATTATGTATAATAAATTCGGTCAATCAACTATCCTAGATTATAGGATCTACATTTAATAACTAATTAAAACCGGGATGATTTGAATTAAAACAGAAAGTATTTAAAAAAATTTAAAACTGATTTAAAATTCGAAATAAAAAGTGTCAACTCAATTTACGTTGTAAAACTTACTCAATTTACGACGTAAAACCCAACACAATTTACGTCGAAACAAATCCATCCTAGTGTAAATACTGGGCGAAATTTGAATAATGTAGGAAAGTTAATAAATGGTTAAAATAAAAATGAATTTCAACGTGAATGGAATGTCTATCTCATAAAATTCGGGATAATTAATGAAAAGATAAACAACAATAAAAACTTTATATAAGCAATAAACGTGTGTCAAAATAGTTGCCTAAAATTAAGGATCTTAAAAACTGATTTGAACAAAAATTCAAACCGGCTTGAATTCAAACAAAAATTCGAAATTTCAAAAAAAAATTAATTTTGAAACAACAGTTAGTTAATTTCGAAGGACAAAATTGTAACAATAAATATAAAAAAATTTGCCACGTAGATTTTGTGGACATTTACAAAAGATTACCGAAACGTTGGTCAATTCCAAAACAAGTTTACTTGTCAGGGTCATTTCGTTGAATTTTTGATAAATGTTTGTACATAGTTAATCCACTCTTCTCTTACTCTCTCTATATCCAAAGGTGTATACGTGTTTTTGTTTTCTAATATACTTATACCTCCTACAACTATTTCTCGCATATAACATAAAACAAAATATCCACATTCCGTGTTACCGCTTTGTCTTGGCGCGGCCATTGACCTTATGTATATTGATTGTCCGTGGCCAATAGCGCCTTTGTTTTCAAGTTTGAAATTTGAAAACACCCTACAAAACAAATAGTATGAGTATCTTTTATAACAAATATTCAATATATAAGTAAAAAAAACTTACCTTTTTATCAACAAAACCAAGTCTTGTGGAATTTGTTTATTCAACGGGTCTAAAAACATAGCACAATCTTTTCATAAGTCAAGGACAACAAGCATCCAATGAAAGTTTCGATTGTAGGGCATGAAAACTAGTTGCCCAACTGTGCATCCTCACACCGCGTTGCCAACCTCTTTGACTCGTGTCGACAAATGGTAATCTTCGTCATTTGTAGACATGTGAGAAGCTAACGCGGCGTTTACGAAGACAAATTTTTTTTTCAACTTTGACATCGATGCGCGTATACAACTACATTCCTAATTATTCAAATAGTTAAAACACTCAATATTCAATCATCAATATTAAAAAAAAATCATGAAAGAAACACTTACTCCATGTAAAGAGATATGCTTGACGCCCCAAATTGTAAAAATTCGGAAATATCATCAAATCCCAACATAATCGGTATAGCAGAGATTGTTGGACAAACGTTGACTTGAATAACGTTTCCTTGTGCTAACATCATTTTGTTGGCATATTGAGCGAGCAATTTAAACTGTGGATTTATTACCTTGTAACCATTTAAACTTTGAATTAATTATCTTATAACTAATTTGAACAATCAATACATAATAATGAGTAGGTTAAAATATATTACCTTGTAATTAATTCTCCTATTATCGTCGGGAGTAGGTTGACTCGTAGAATCGAGTTTGTGAGGGCCGCGACACTCTTTTGTCGTAGTCTAAGTTTCTATTAATCGTCGCGGCCACGAGACAAAACCTCCCATTGCATCTTCTACGGTTAGAGCTTCTTCGGTGGGAATCGGTAATTTGGCTTTCTTAACCAAAACGCCCGAAACGCTCACACGTGCATTTCCTTCCTCTAAACTTGAGAAGTAAATTACGCCCTCGTTCGAATATACTCGCCCATTTGCAACATGGATTGTGTTTCCTTCCACGATATCGTCAATGTAGAGAAAACATTCGACACTTTCATTCGAACACGGTGTCACCGGTGTGGTTGGATTCGATGAGCAACTAGCCCGAACACTAGTTAGTTTTTCCACAATAATCGGATCGACTTTCGGAGGTTTATGTATATTGTCATGTCCTATGAAAATCACCGATTTAATACCGAAAATAAGCAAACTTTTGAAGTAAATAAATAAGCATGAATAAAGCATGAATAAAGATTACCTAAAGAGACGACCTCTTCGACGACTTCTTGAATCTTAGTCTTCTCTTCAATATTAACGCCACTTGCATTAATATTATCTTCAAGTAGATCAACACTCGCTTCTCCAACACTTGTACCACCACGACCATTAACCGCTTTCAAGATATCTTTTTTAAACTCCATCAACTCGAGACGCATTTCGAGCCGCATCTTGTTAAGTTCTTCATTTGGAGTCGGAGGAACAAAATACTTGAAACGCTTGGCAACATGTTTGGATTGACCGCAAACATATTTCTTTGCTCCCATGGCTTCTTGCAAGATACTTTTTCCCGTTTCCGGGATAAAAGTACCTTCGGTTGCTTGTTGAGATAATTTTTGCTACATATTATAATAATTTGTAAATAAAAATATTAAAAATATAACTTACATTATTAAAAATCTTACAATTGATTCTCCCATTAGTCGATCTTTGTCATTCTTGAACTCTTTTCCGTCTATCCCGTCTTTCTTACGCGAGTCAATCCATAATTCTTCTAACGTTGCCCATTGCCCGGTTTCATCGTGCTATTAATTAACAAGTAATCATATTAATTATATATTAAATGTTAAAACCGAATACAAAATAAATAAATGAAAAAGCTCAACCTTTTGTTGATCTAGTTTTCGATATCCATCTCGGCCACATCGAGATTTGTATTCCACTTTAGCGGAATTAGTTTTCCCTTGCTCTGACGTTTGCTTGAAAGTTGCGCTTCGTCTATACTCAACAAACTTCACCCAATCTTCTTCGGTGATACTCGTGTAAAATTTTAAAACACAACTTGGTCTTTTTAACGAGCTTGGTTCATTGATTTTATCTTTGAGAAGATCGTGATATAAATCGTGACGAAATAGTTTTGCGGCTTCACCTAATCTCATGAGGCAATCGTGCTTATGTTCTATTGGAATCGAAAATCCTTCACATATTTCGTTCCAAATCCTCTCTTTTAATTGATTGTTCTCTTTTAATCTCCAATCACGAGTCGAAAGTGGAACATATTCTCTAGCTAATACGCCAAAGTAACTCAACAACGCATCACCTTCCTTACCCTTTGGTTGCCCTTTGGAATCTAACTCTTTCGTGATTTTTCTACCAAGACTTCTAATTTTATTAACACGACTCATAAGGGTGTTTCTTCTCTTTCCTTTCTCATCGGGATTTAATGCTAATAGTCGTCTAGGTTTCTTTTTAATATCGTCGCTAGAAGTAGTAGTAGTTGTAGTCGACATTGAATCTATAAACACAATTCAAAATACAATTTCAAACACAAAATATATATCAATGCGTCTAAACTAATTATCCATTCCAAACACAAAATAAATGTCAACCTAAACCATTTCAAACACAAAATATATTTGAATGTGAATTTAAACTAGTTACCAATTTCAAACCAAAAATAGTAGTAAAAAAAACTAACCGTTGAGGGACGAGGTGAATTAACCGGGAGGGAGACGACAAAATGAAGATGGAGGGCGGAGTGAAGAAGTGAGAGAGGGAGGGCGGAGTGAGAGAGTGAGGAGTGAGGAGTGAGGGAGAGGGAGGGAGGAGTGAGAGAGTGAGGAGGGATGGAGGGCGGAGTGAGAGAGTGAGGAGGGAGGGAGAGGGAGGGCAGAGTGAGAGAGTGAGGATGGATGGAGAGGGAGGGCGGAGCGAGAGTGAGGGAGTGGGGGAGTGAGGGAGTGAGGAGGGAGGGAGGAAGAGGGAGGGCGGAGTGAAGAGTGAGAGGGTAAGGGAGTGAGTGAGTAACGGAGTGAGGGAATGAAGGGCGGAGTGAGAGAGTGAGTGGCCGGAGTTTTGAGTCGCCGGAGAATTTGAGTCGCCGAAGAATAGAAGCTTGAGAGAGAATGAGTTTGGGTTTTGAGAGATATTGAGTTTTAAGAGAGGAATGAGAGTGAAAATGAAGAATGAAGAAGAAGAAGTCGAAAGTTAGTTTTGGGCGAAATTTGGGCGGGGTTATGAAAAAGTTGAAGTTTTCCCGAAATTTAAACATCTCACAACCCTTCCACTAAGGGTTGTGGGAGCCTCGCCGCGTCGACGGCTATCCGTGCCGCGGCGCCGCTGAACCCAGAAACCAGCGCCGCGGCACCAGTAGCCGTCGCCGCGGCGCCAATGACTTCCCGAGAGCTCCAACTCTCGGGTGCTCTCGGGAAGTCACATGCGCCGCGGCGACGGCTACCGGTGCCGCGGCGCCGCTGAACCCAGAAACCAGGGCCGCGGCACTGCTAGACGTCGCCGCGGCGTTTATGACTTCCCGAGAGCTCCAACTCTCGGGTGCTCTCGGGAAGTCACCGGCGCCGCGGCTACGTCTATCAGTGCCGCGGCGAGGGTTTCTGGGTTCGGCGGCGCCGCGGCATCCCTTTACGGGGCCGCGGCGCCGGCGACCTGAAGTGGTTTAAATGCGTTTTAAATCGTTTTTTGCACTTAAATCTCTCAAAACTTCAGTCGAAAAAACACTAGAAACAACACTTCGACCCATTCAGTGTCATAATCGTTCACAACTCACAACTATATACATCTAATTCTTGTAAGTTCCTCTTTACTTGTTACAAAGTTGAATATTTTTGGATTGTTTATTTCAAATCTGATATTTCATGTTATAATTAGGGTTTTTTTTTAAGATGGTGAGGCAATGGATGTGGGAGAATAGGTTAAACGAGATATATCAAAATGGTGTAAATGAGTTTTGTGAATTCGTTAAAGATAATGTCGGTGATGTGGAATCAATTCGTTGTCCTTGTGTGAAATGTGGAAATCATATACATTTTTCTCTTCGTATTATTCGAACTCATTTGTTGGTTTACGGAATAATGACTTCTTACCAAATACGGTATTATCATGGTGAAGAATTCCGTCCTACGATTAACAATAGAAATGATGATCTTCAAGATGATGACTTTGATGATATGTGCGGGATGATGAATGATTTGGAGAATGATTTTGTGGAACGGCCGGAATTGTTTGAGTCGATGATGAATGATGCGGAGACACCATTGTATGAAGGGTGTACAAGTTATTCGAAGTTGTCATTTTTAGTTACTTTATTTCATTTGAAAGCGTCGGGTGGGTGGACAAACACTAGTTTTACTCTATTGTTGGAAACACTCAAAGAAGCATTCCCAAAAGACAATAAAGTTCCGCAAAGTATGTATGAGGCTAAGAAAACTTTGGGCACATTGGGTATGAAGTACGAGAAATTTCATGCGTGCCCAAATGATTGTGTTTTATATAGAAATGAGTATGAAGATCTAGATGAATGTCCGAGGTGCAAAGAATCAAGATGGAAAAAAAGTAAATTGCCACGTGACGGGGTCAAAGGAGTTCCAATCAAGGTATACGTACATAATAATTACTTGTTTTACAAATGATTGTGTTTTTTATATTATTATTTTATATGTTTTTCAGGCATTATGGTACATACCACCAATACTGCCAAGCACGCAAAGAACATGGTTTGGCACTCAGAAAAACGTATCGATGATGGTATGTTACGGCATCCTGCGGATGCTTCACAGTGGAAGTCATTTGATTTGGAGTATAAAGATTTCAGTGTTGAACCTCGGAATTTGCGTCTTGGTTTAGCATCTGATGGCATGAACCCTTTCAGCATGATGAATAGTAAATATAGTGTCTGGCCGGTTATTCTTGTGAACTACAATCTCCCTCCAAAGTTGTGTATGAAAAGAAAATTCTTGATGTTAACGCTTCTGATTTCAGGACCGAGTCAACCAGGAAATGATATTGATGTTTATTTGGCACCATTGATCGATGATTTGAAGATGTTATGGGAGACATGGATTGAGGTCAACGATGGTTACCGCGGCGATTCATTCTACTTGAGAGCAATGTTGATGTGGACTATAAACGACTTTCCAGCGTATGGAAATTTGTCAGGATACTCTGTGAAATGCTCAATTGGTTATCCAGTTTGCATGAAAGAAACATCTTCCATTCGTTTGAAGCATGGTAAGAAAACTGTTTTTCTTGGTCATAGAAGATTTTTACCGAGAGATCACTCGTATAGAAGGTTGAAACAGGCATTTGATGGAAATACGGAAGAACGACCCCCTCCTAGAATATTGTCTGGTGAAGATGTCTTCGAAATGGTTAAAAATGTTAATGAAGTGCTCGGTAAAAGGAAGCGGCGTGCTAGTACTAAAGAGTCGTTCCAAGAGAATCCTTGGAAAAAGAAATCGATTTTCTACGACCTTCCGTATTGGAAAACATTATATGTTCGGAATTGTCTGGATGTTATGCATATTGAGAAAAATGTATGTGAATCTTTCATCGGTACGCTACTTGATGATCCAAATAAATCGAAAGACGGAATAAAATCTCGAATGGATCTCAAGGAAATGAATATAAGAAGCGTTTTCCATGTCGACGAGGAGAGTGGAAAAAAAACAAAAATACCACCGGCAAAGTATACTCTATCTCGGGAGGAGAAAAAAAATTGTGTAAGTGGTTTGAATCTATCAAAGTCCCGGATGGTCATTCTTCAAACTATAAAAGGTTCGTATCTTTAAAAGATCTCAAACTTATTGGAATGAAGACTCACGATTGTCATGTGTTACTACAACAAATGTTACCGCTTGCTTTGCGGGGCATTTTGTCAAAAGATGTGAGGTTCGCAATTTCCAAAATATGTGTATTCTTCAATTCGATATGTTCAAAGGTCATTGATCCAACTCGGTTAGAGGCGATGCAATCGGAAGTTGTGAAAACTATGTGCTTATTGGAAATGATATTCCCACCATCATTTTTTGATATCATGGTTCATCTAATTGTTCACTTGGTACGTGAAGTGAAATTATGTGGACCTGTGTTTTTACGGTGGATGTATCCAATCGAGCGTTACATGAAAGTGTTGAAGAGTTATGTGAAGAACTACAATCGACCATAAGGGAGTATCGTTGAAAATTATATAGCTGAGGACGCTGTTGAGTTTTGCTCTGAATATTTAACTAAAGCAGATGAAATTGGATTACCGAAGGACAAAGGGTTTGAGTTAAAAGCACTATCTACAGGTACGTCAATTTGAGACATTTTATATAGATCAAACCTGAGTAATTTAATTCTTGTTTAGTTAATGTAGTAGTATATTATCTATAGGTACATATTCTAGCGTCAACCGGAAAGAATGGGAACAAGCCTCGCTACATGTTCTGCACAACGTTTCTGACGTAACCCCGTTCGTGGATATTCATTTGAATGAGCTGAGAGTTAAAGATCCAAAGAAAGCTAGAAATGAAAAATGGTTGCAAGAAGAGCACAACCGTTTATTTCAGATATGGCTTGGAAAACGACTATTTGAAGAGGCGGGTCATTCAACTACATTGAGTAAACTATCATCAGGACCTTCGAGCATGGTTACAAGATACACTGCTTGGTCTGTTAATGGTTTTACATTTTACACGAAAGAGAGAGACGACAAGCATCCGGTTCAAAGTAGCGGTGTAACACTATTGGCCGAAGGATTACATGTTTCGTCGGCCAAAGATAAGAATCCCAAAAAAGGTTTCATGAACTATTATGGATACATTGAAGACATATGGGAGCTTGATTATTGCGGATTACGGGTGACATTATTCAAGTGCAAATGGGCTGACAATAATCACGTTAAAGTTGATAATGACGGAGTTACTGTTGTCGACTTCAGGAGGATCGGTTACGAGAATGATTCATTCATGCTCACTTCACAAGCGAGTCAAGTCTTTTATGTTACAGATCCAATCAATCCGGAGTTGTCATTAGTAGTTCATATGAAAGCGCGAAATATTCAAGAAGAAGAAGACGAAGATTTGACTAGTATACCGCCATTCACATCCGGATTACCACCGATCGATAAAGAGATGGATGACTTCGACGATGACGATGTTTCTCATTTACTTCGAACTGACATAGCTCCAACTTTTGTTTGATTGAGTTGTATTTATAACTTTATATTGATTTGAATTTGAGTAAAACAAAGTTTTAAATAGGTTTTCACAAAGTTTTACTATAAATTTAACACGGCGCCGCGGCCCTATACCCCATAGCCGCGACACCAGGTCCCACAATGGATGTATATCCGTTGTGGGAACATCAGCGCCGCGGCCCTGGTAGGCGTTGTCGCGGCGCCAACGACTTACAGAGACTATATAGACTCTGTAAGTCGTTGGTGCCGCGGCGACTCATACCGGGGCCGCGGCGCTGATAACTGACAGAGTCTATATAGACTCTGTAAGTCGTTGGCGCCGCGGCCCCGGTAAGCGTTGCCGCGGAGCCGGTGACTTAGAGAGTCTATAATGACTCTGTAAGTCATCGGCGCCGCTGTTCCCACAACGGATATACATCCGTTGTGGGACCTGGTGCCGCGGCTATGGGATATAGGGCCGCGGCGCCGTGTTAAATTTATAGTAAAACTTTGTGAAAACCTATTAAAAATTTTGTTTTACTCAAACTCATACAAAGAAACAATTTAATGTATGCATACTTTAGTTCCTTACTATCGTAATTCATACAAACAAACAATATTTTAAATAAACATCAATAAAACAAACATATTAAGTCTTAAAATCTCAAGTCTCGTAATTTAAACAAAGAAACAAACATAATTTAAATAAAGAAAGAAACATAATTCAAACTAATAATTCAAACTGAGTCTTTAATTAAATAAAAAAGCATTTATTAGTTGTTGTTGTCGTTGTCGCGTCGTGGTGGTGCTCCTGGAGGACGTGGGAATTCGGACGGCCATTCTTGGGCTGAATGTGGTAAATACTCGTACTGGGGGTACGGAGGAAACCGCCACGCTATCTGGTTGTTTATGTCCAACCGACTGATGACATCGTTGAACGCCTCGTATGACATGGCGTTGTACTCCCCTTGCTGTTGTTGGTAATGTTGAAAATTTTGATTCTCGGCGACGAGGTAGTGGTTGGTGTGAGCGATATACTCTAGCATCGGATCTCGCACCGGAGGTGCGGGTAGCTCAAGTACCGTCGCTCTACGCGGTCGTGGCGGTGGTGCCTCCTCCTCCTCTTCAGCTGTCTCGTCCTCATCCGCCGCCGCCTCCTCCTCTCGAATCTTGTACTGATCGATGATTGACTTCGTGATAATCGACGGATACGGTAGACCGGTCTTCTTAGCCTTGTAATCAACACTCCTCATCCGACTCGAGATGAATCGACCAATGTTTATCTTGAGCCCCTTCACGATGCAGTACAATATTTGTATGCGACCCTCGTCGAGGCTGGAAAAATGCGTGATCGGGAATATGCGAGCACACACAAAGTAAACCCATACTTTGGAAATCCTACAAAAACAAAATTCAAAGCACAATTATATTTCAATTCATTTCAAATTATAAAAAAAAAATCGTTAAATAATTACGTACTTTGTGAGTTGATCACGATGCAAGACTTCTCTTCCCTTCTCCGTCGTCCAACCTTGGTTCGGGAGGCACAATAAACTCGTCATCTCTGCCTTATCCGCATGACGTACATATTGAATGTATTCCTCCGTCTCGAAAGGAATGTTAGGAGTTTGAAGATAAGCGTTGATCGCCTCGGTACTCATGTTTACCTTCACTCCGCGAACCGTGACGATGTTATTAATTGCATCCGGTAGGTTCGCGTAAAATTCCTTCACGATGGTGATATTTCCATCGCACGAGGGAGGATTGCAAAATTCTCCCCAACCATAAGCGTCGATGAAGTTGTGGATTTGTTGGCCAATGTCGAATCCATCCCGGAGGACACTAAATCCCCTCTCCTGGATTACGGAGCGCTTAACGAGCAACTCGTAGCGATCCTCGGCTTGTTGAGACGTGAATATCACCGACTCGTAATGTTCTTCTTCTTCGCTTTCCGACGATGAAGAAGACTCCACAACTTTTCGGGAACGCTTTGAAGTTGCGACCTTAGCTTTGCCCTTGGCGGCACGAGTAAATTTCGGAGGCATTTTAACCTAATATAAACATAAACAGAAACACAATAAAACTTATTTCAACATAAACGCAAACTATCAACCTACAATTTCAACATTAACAAAAATTATAAACATAATTTCAACATAATCTACAATTTCAACATAAACGTAAACACAAACACAATTTTAACATTTACAATTTCAACATAAAAACATAAATATAAACATAAACATAAACACAATTTCAACAATATTTTCAAAATAAACATAAACACAATTTCAACATTTTCAACAATTTCAACATAAACATAAACGCAATTTCAACATAAACATAATTTTGGATTCTATTCACAATAACAACAAATTCGATTCAATTCACAAACATCTAAACCTAAACTCAAACAAACCTACAAATCTAAACCAAAAAAAATCTATAAATCTAAACATAAACGAATCTACAAATCTAAACTTAAACAAATCTAACAATTATGAAAACCTTAAAAAATTAAAATTCATCAAAACCTAAACATGGAAGAGGGACGGATTTACCTTGGAAATATGGAAGAGGAAGTGAGACCGGCGGCAACGTAAAGGCGCGGGAGAGAGGCGGCGAGGTGAAGGCGCGGGAGAAGGCGGCGACGTGAAGGCATAGGAGGGAGGGGCGACGTGAAGGCGCGGGAGCGGCGACGTCAAGAAGAGGGAGTAGGGGCGTCAAGGGGAAGGAGGGGCGAAGAGGAATCGGGACAGACTCGGCCGAAAATGCTTTTGGGAGAGAAATGGATTTTGGGTAAAGTGAAAAAACCCAAAAAATTCGAATTTATACACAGATTTTGTCGCCGGCGCCGCGGCCCCACCAGGCGTCGCCGCGGCGCCATGTAAAAATTTTTGCCCAGATCGTATCTGGGCAGCGGCTCCGCGGCCCCAACTGACGTCGCCGCAGCGCTGCCTCCCACACCGGTTGTACAGATCCGGTGTGGGAGGCGGCGCCGCGGCGACGTTAGTTGGGGCCGCGGCGCCTCTGCCCAGACACGATATTTTCCCACAACGGATCTTTGCATTCGGTTTGGGACGTCGCGCCGCGTCCCTATTTGCCGTCGCCGCGGCCCATGTCCCACAACGGATCTTTTAAGGGTTGTGAGACCTTTTATATTAATTATAATTAAACAACTCTTAGAACAATGGTTGTAGAATAAGCTAGTTTGCACAACCAATAGTTATAAAGGTTGTGGAATACCTGAAATCAAGTTTTTCCCACAACCCTTAATTGTAAGGGTTGTGGGATCTCGAAGTCCACAACCCTTAGTAATAAGGGTTTTGGAAAGTCCGTTGTGGGATCCAACATTTGTACTAGTGACGTAATCGTAGCTAGATTATGGAGCATAACGTATCAGAATTTATATGTTATGTGATTATAATTTGTATTTTTCTCTGGTTTTATATGTTAACTGAATAAATATGTATATATATAAATAAAATAAAATGAATTATTTGTTAATACTTTTCCTAACACGTGATGTCTCTCTTTAAATATTTTGTTTCTTGTAAAGAGATTAATTTTATGACTGTGATTCATATGTTTTTATTATAAGAGTAAGCATAACAACAAAAAATAGTGGCACTATGTGTACACAATCGTGGCTAGGTTGTGGACCATAACGTATGGTCCCTATGATTGATGTTTGCTTAATTTTATAAGATTATCAGATACAAGAGTCATGGATTCGGGATAGAAATGCTTAGTTGTTTTATCATCATCCCTGCAGGTTTTCTGTTTACTGTTCATGCGTATCCTTTATTATCATGGTGATTGTTATTGGTTGATCTTTTTCAAAAGGATAAAAGACCATAGACGGGTAAATCAATAAGAGAGAGTTAGTCTTCGCCTTCAGCTAAGACTACTATGCGTAGGTCTTGAATCCATAATTGACAGAATAAGTGATATATGTAAACGGTTTGAGGCTTAGTAACATTTTAGTCAGACGTTGAAATATACACCAATTTAATTCTTTTAATTTTGAATTCGAACATAGTTTTCTCTTTTTCGGCACCCAGCCTGCTCTCATTTACAAGTTGACCCAAAATACTTTTTATATTAGCAAAGAATACTGATTAATCGAAGTTAGGTTATGGACGCTGTCTCACTCTTAATTTGTTTCCGCTCCTATTTCACAGGATCTTTCTTTGTTTGGATAATATATACATATATGTATGTCACTGGTCTTATCTATTATGTGGACATATGATTGGGCTTATGCGCGAGAATGGAGGCAATGATGTTCTTGATGGACAGGAAGGACAATCTTCAGTTAATTGATCGTTAAGAGACTACAATAATATTTTGGAAGGGTTATTAAGTAGAATAGCCTTTTATACTTAGTGGGTTTTCAAAATGGACAACGTTTAACATATTTTTTGTAAATGACTTGGTTAAAGTTTAACGAAAATTTTAGGACTAATTCGCCCAAAATTTTTCAAAATTGCCGAAATGAAAAATGGCAAAACTGTAAAATTATCCTTTTAATTATCATGCTGGCACGTAAACAATAGGATTATTAACCAAAGTTTAACCAATTGCTGAGCATTTTGCAATAGCCTTTTATAATGCTTGAAGCTTGAACCTCATTATCTAATATCCGATAACTTGTGGTAAATAACCACTTGTTAACAGAGCTCTTTTTTTACAGTCAGAACTCATAGTTTCATTTTTTTTGGTATCGTGTTTCTTTCTTTCACTCTCTTCGTCACATGTCGAATTGTTTTCTGAACTTTGTCTTATTTTGTGTTATTTGTCATATTCTGTGTTCGATTATGGGGCTAGAGTAAGGCCTTATCGATAGCCATTATTATTTTTGTTTCGTGCTTGGTTGCCTCTCCTATCAAACAGTGGATTTTCTCTATTATCGGTCACAACACATTTTATGAATCCAAGTGTCGTTATTAGACGAGTTAGACAAATTACTTGATTGTGGTCCCCATGGGTTATGATACCCGTTTTGATTCGTTTTTCCTGTAATTTTATCATATGTCTCTTTCTCTGCGGTATATATATATATATATATATATATATATATATATATATATATATATAATAATAATAATATTTCAACAAAATTTCTCGAATTCTACAAAATTTTCAACATTTCGTAAAACTCGTTTAACTTTTCATATTGTTTACGTGTTATATTAATTTACTAATTTACGCTACTAGTTTACACTAATATGTACCGGTTAGTTTTTTCGGCTAATTTATTTGAATTTATAATTCTTTTTGGGAAATTCAAATTAAAAGTTTGAATTAACTACCAAAATTATTTAAATTAGGCGTTTTACATTAGTATTAAAAATATGTTCTTATAATTATTGAACAATCCTACAAAAATAAAAGTTATATATTCAATGTTCGTTAATAATTCTTATATTGTGATAGCCTATTGCTAATAAGACATGACTTCCAGATAGGAGGTCGTGAGTTCGAACCTCACCCGCAGCAAAGCTGCCTTCAAAAAAAATTATTCTTATACTAATTTAAAATATTTAAGCAAATGTGATCAAACTACCATGTCATACTAATTAAAAAAAAATATATTCTTATACTAATTAAAAATATCTATTTCATTTTTATTTCAACCGGCCATAATTTGTATTTAATTTATGTTTTCAATTTTGTAATTATTTCAGTCAGTCATAATTTTATGGTTAATATTTGTATATACCCAACTAAACTATAGTCAATTAGATATACTCAACGTTTTGTAAACGAATCGTAAATAGCCAGAGAAATTCGTTTACAGACCAAAATACCCCAAAAATCAAACCAAAAATTTTTCCAACAATCCTACTAGGATCAATAGTCCGTTGATCTTTAGCTTGTGAATATATCATTTTAACTAAACCATGAAGAGTTTGCTCACGCAAATGTACACTTGTCTCTTCATACATTGTTAGGTTTGATTAAGGACTATAAGACTATTGAATATCATATATCTTCAATAAAACTAAAAGGGAATGAATGAACGTTTCAACTTTTATTATCTTAATCACAAATTACAATAAGGACTTTATATTAAAAATTTATATATTAAATCAATATGTAAATAAACAATCTTTCTAGGGGCATCTCTGCCAAAACTTCCTGGATTAGCACCCGAACGAGATATTTCTTTTGCAATTAAATTTCTATCAGGAACCGGTCCAATCTCTAAACCGCCATATAAAATAGCCCATGTTGAGCTCAAGGAGTTACAATCATAACTTCAAGACTTGTTGGATAAGGGATTTATTCACCCTAGTCAATCACCGTGGGGAGCACCCATCCTATTTGTTAAAAAGAAGGATGGAACTTTCAGCATGTGTATAGACTATCGAGAGCTAAATAAGGTGACAATCAAGAACAAGTATCCACTTCCAAGGACTGATGAGTTGTTTGACAAACTCAAGGCGGCAAAAGGATTTTCAAAAATAGACTTGCCATTTGGCCACCATCAGTTACGAGTCAAGGAGGACGATATACTGAAAATAGCCTTTTGAAATCGTTACGGTCATTATGAGTTCACAGGCATGCCTTTTAGATTCACCAACGCCCCAGCGTCGTTCATGGATATGATGAGCATTATCTTTGGCGACGTCTTAGATAAATTTGTCATTGTTTTCATCGATGATATTTTGATTTATTCTAAAAATGTTGAGGATCATGACAATCATTTATGAGTTCCACTTCAGACGCTATGACAACATCAACTATATGCAAATTTCTCAAAATGTGAATTTTGGTTGGATAAAGTGCATATCCTCGGACACGTCGTTCCTAAAGATGTGATCTTTGTCGATCCTTCCAAAATTGAATCTATGAATGGTTGTTAGCCAACTGGATGTGTGACTGAGATTATAAGTTTTCTCGGTTTAGCAGGATAATATAGAAGAGTTGTGGAAATATTTTCTACATTAGATGCTCCATTTACCGCCCTTACAAAGAAAAATAAGAAATACGAGTGGAAAGAGAAGTGTAAAGAAATTTTTTGCGAGTTGAAAAGGAGTCTTACCACCGCGCCAATCCTTATAGTTCCTCAACCTAGAGAACCTTTGTCTATCTACAGTGATGCGTCAAAGACATGTCTTGGTGCTGTTGTGATGCAAAATGGCAAAGTAGTGGCCTACACGTCGCGACAACTTAAAAATCATGAGAGGAATTATCCTACACATGATTTGGAGTTAGCCGCAGTGGTGTTTGACCTCAAGATTTGGAGACATTATTTGTATGGAGTTCGGTGTGAAATATTTACAAATCATAAGAGCCTAAAGTACATATTCACACAGAAGGAGTTGAATATGAGGCAACGAAGATTGTTGGAATGTTGGCGGAGATGCCCACAAGAATATTGTTTATTTACATAATGATGTAATATATAAATATTTATAAAGTACTTATCGTAATTTGCTGATTGAATTAATGAAAGTTGAAACGTTCATTCATTCCCTTTTTATTTGATTGAAGATTTATGATATTCAATACTCTTATAGTTCTTAATCAAATCTAACAATGTATGAAGAGACAAATGTAGATTTGCGTGAACAAACTCTTCATGGTTTGGTTAAAACGATATATTCACAATCTAAAGATCAACGAACTATTGATCCCAGTATGATTGTTGGAAGAATCTACGATGTCTAGTTACGAGGCATAGAGAGTTAGGAACTCTGTAGTTCTTCCAGTGTATCTTTCGAAGATACTGAATTGACCGGTGCACCTTTAGAGACAATAGAAGAACATACCATTTTACATCTTCTATCTCAAGGTCACTACGTATGAATCGCATCATGCTTACCTAAATCCTAAAAAGAGACATGTCATTTCATAGCATTAATACTCTCATTTCAGAAAGTCAAATTCTAGGTCTAATGTGTGATCTAGACAAGGCCTATTGGTGAGATATTAAGTTATGAAGATGTCATCAACAAACTTTGTGAAATTCTCATAGATATGGAATTCATATACAAGATTACTGAGATGCAATATATATCACCTCATGCTTTATTACTTGGATTGTGAATAAATGAACTGCGCAGTGTCCAAATTTAAGTAGCGGATGAAACAATGTGACTTGTTAGTTCCTCGTCAATACATTGTTTATAACTTATTCACAAGTACTAAAGGAGTTGAGGAAATAACAACTAGAAGGGTAAAATGGTAATTTAATAAATCTCAACTAGTTGATGATATTCATGAAGGGTAAACATAGATAACATTCAATGGCTCCGCTCAACATAATTAAGTTGAATTTGAGTAGAAAATAAATTCATTTGAACCGAGAGATTCTCAGTGTCGACTCTTTAGTGGAGTCAGTCGACATTAAGCTAATACTCGGAAAAGGTTTGTGAATTTTTGAGTCCGAGTATAGAAGCTCAAGCGTTGTTCATTTGGATCCACAAGGTCACTATTACATGTCATTAGAGTAGGATTGTTAAACTAGAAGCTAAGTCAAAATAAGTTCAAGTGTTGAACTAGACTTTTTCTCGGAAAATGTCTAAAAGGTATTTTTGTCCACAAGGACATAAAATGATGTGAATGTCAAAATAAGATTTTGAATATTTTCATTTGATGAAAATATAAATTATTTTCTAAAGCCGAAAAGTCGTTTGAGGCATTATGAAATTAATTTCGTTATTTGCGCAATTATAATTCTACACTGGGTATTTTAAGAATTGTCTTAAAAGAAATAAGGAAGCATCTAGATGCTCCACCCCTAGATAGAATTCGGCCAAGATAGTGCATCAAGAGGAGAGTTTTATTTCCTTTTTCTTATAAGGATAATTACCTCAAAGAAAAAGGGAAATGAATTTCCTTGAGAAGGAAATAAATGTGCTAAGTGAGGGTCTACCTTTCTCAAGACGCTTCAAGATCAAGCTACAAAGAAAGGTTCGTGTTCTAGTAAATAAAATAATGATTTTAATGTATAACATGTATATGCTTTTTCGAGGTTAGTTAAATTGTTTTACTTGAAAAAGAAATTTTTAAATTCCGCCATTAATTTGATTAATGTTAAATTTTTCTTTAACCCTAGAAATATTCCAACAAATGGTATCAGAGCTATGGTCAAAGCATAAACATGTACATGTTATTTAAAATCATTATGAGAAAATTGTTTTCTAAATTTACTTGAATAATGGTTTTTCAAAAGACTAGATCTTACAAAATTTTAAATTTTTGGTACGACCTCTAAATTTTTTTTTATTTTATTTTCCACTTGTTATATATGCTATATAAATACATTAAAAACAGTTTTTAATTATTTTATGTTTAGCATATTCAAAATCAATTTTTTGACAAGTTTGAAAATTTGTGTACATAGTTTACACTAGTTTATTGCACTTCTAGTTTAAATTAGTTATTGAATGTTTTATATTATTTTGTTTATTTTTTATTGTGTTTATTTATTAATATGTTAATATAACACACAATTGAAATTAAAACATATAATTAAAATGTTTCAACAAACCTGTTTCTCTTTACACCTAGATCCGACGTTCCTTTTAATTATTTTTCAAATTCTGGACAAATTGTTATGGCTCTGTAAAACGGGCATAACTCTTTGCTCCGATCTTGAAAATTAGTGGTTCTTGAAAAAATTAAAGGTACGGATGTTAGCTATCCAATGCAATTGGTTTCGGCTCAATCGAATATCAGATGTGTCATTTAGAACCTTTTAAGTCCGAGGTGTACGGCAGTCCGCGAGTCCAGATTTTTTAATCCGGATTTTGCGACTCCTAGCTTTCTCCCGTCTTCTTAATGCTATCATGGTTTTCCGATGTTCACGCGCTCAACCACCATGAGGCGCCTTGAAGGAAGATGTCATGAAGATATACATATATAGATATACATATTAGTTTTACGAGATTTTTTTAACTAAAAAACTTTCAAGTGCAAAAGTGTAGATTTATTAATCTCACACACTTTCCTTAGGAAAAATAAATTATTAGACAAAAAGATCCGAGTATGTTCCTTGTGCCTTAGTGCATTAACACTGCTCTCCCCTCACAAATATCGATTTTAGGGTTCTTTTTCTAGTGATCCACTCTATCTCTCTTTGCCAATGAAAATATGTTTCCTAAATGTACAAGAGTAGACGTGCCATTTTTCCAAAAATTATGTGGGAGGATTGCACTAGTTTGCAATCCAGGGTCTCCTTATTTTTCCTAAAAACAAAGCTGGAGGGTTGTACTTATTGTTTGCAACCCGCGATCCCCAACACTAATGTGAAGTGCACATGTCGCCGGACTAAAAGTCACCCTCGTGGCCCTCACTTAAATGAGAGTACTCATAGACGCATTGCTCCTAACATTGCTTTTATAGCTATGTTCTTAAGTGAAACGATGAGACAAGGCCTCCCCTCGGCGGATTGTTTTCAAAGTAGATCTTGTTGAACTAAGTTGTTGGTTACACACTTAGACTCAAACTCTAGTAATCCTCCCTCGAGGCCTTGCGAAAAGTTTTGAGTGATCAAACTTTTTTATAAGGTGGCTAGTCAAACTCTGATGTATTGACATCATGACTATGCATTAATGATGTGTCATTTACTTATGAAAGGCGACTCTTTGCGGCCTTGCCTCGAAGGAGTGAAGTGTCATTTTGTTCATAACACCTTTGGATTTTTATTTTCTAAACTCAAACTTAAAATGCTAAACAAATTACTAATCATAAATTGTTTCAACAATCAGGAACATGTCTCTAAACACTTTCTCAATCTTCCTTTCCTCGAATTAATGGAAACGGAAAACTACGTAAATAAGAAACATATCCTAGACATCGTCCTTACGAAGGACAAGCACAAATAGGTACTCACCACCCCATGTCCTTTTGAAACGAATGATGATTCGACTCAAGAAGACAAGGACGCCGTAGCGGCCTGAATCCAATAAGATGAGATTGTGAGATGCTATGTTTTAGCATCAATGAACAATATGTTACAACAACATCATCGTGATATAGATTCGGCCTAAACCATGCTCTTCAATCTCCATGAGATGTTTGAAGGGCAGAGGCGTCACGCTAGATAACAAGCGGTTCGACGGTTTGTGAACTATCGTATGAAAGCTAAGACTCTTGTTAAAGAACACATGATATTGATTATAAGTTATCTCAATGACATGGAAATCTTTGGATCTGAGATCAATGGAGAAATTAAATTAGATATGATCTTAGAAACTCTCCCTAAATCTTTCGATACTTTCAAGCTGAACTACTCCATCAATAATCTAGGGTAAACTGTTACCAAGCTGATGAAGGAGATTCACACCGCTGAGGGACTCTAGCATAAAAATTGTCCTACCTACCTCAAAGCTAAAGGGAAAGGTATTGTACTGATTACCGAAGCTTGTTTAGTAGCTGATAATGTATCATTGTGGATTTTACTAACCAAATTTTTTGTTCCTTGAATGGGTTCAGGAAAAGCAAAAGCTTAGAGGATGGCAATTTCTGTTTCATGTAGGGTGATGGGAGTTTGGTGTCTGCTAAGGCTGTGCGATCCGTGACATTGTCTTTTGAAGACAAAAACTTTAAATTTGAATAATATGTATTTTGTTCTTTCCTTTGGAAAAAAGTTAATATCAGTAGCTCAAATTGTTGAGCAGAATTATTATTTGAAGTTTATTGATAATGGAATTCGTATTACTTCTTCCAATTTATTTGTCACTGATGCATGTTTAAAGAATGGTTTATACTATCTTTTTCCTACACAACCTTTGCTTTTCGACACTGAAATAGATAACGATCTAATTAGGGAACCCAAGAGGATCAAACCTAATGACTCCTCTGATCTAATAAAATCAACATATCTCTGGCACTTAAGAAATGGTCATATTAGTCTAGATAGGATTAAGAGACTCGTGAGGGATGGTCCACTCAAAGCCTCTGCAATAGGCTCACCGCCGACTTGTGAATCCTGTTTAGAAGGAAAAATGATCAAACGACCTTTCTTTGATAAAGGTCGAAGAGCCACTGAGCTGCTAGAACTAATACATTCTTATGTATGTGGTCCGCTCAGAATTCAGGCACGGGGAGGATACAAATACTTCGTTACCTTTACCGATGATTACTCAAGATATGGATTTTTCTATTTGCTCAAACACAAATTCGAAACCTTTAACGTATTTTAGGTCTTTCGGGCGTAAGTGGAAAAGCAGACTGACAAACAGATCAAAACTCTTCGATCTGATCGAGGTGGTGAGTACTTGTCTGAAGAGTTCGATGACTTTCTTAAAGAAGAAGGTATCGCTTCTCAACTTACAGCACCTGGCACACCTCAACAAAACAGAGTGTAAGAGATAAGGAATCGAACTTTGATGGATATGGTTAGATCAATGATGAGTTACTCATCACTCCTTAATTCCTTTTGGGGATATTCCCTCAAAACTGCCACATACATTCTGAACCAAGTTCCGTCTAAGACGGTCCCTGGTACTCCTTATGAACGACGGACTGGGCGTAAAGCTAGTTTAAGCCACATCAGAATTTGGGGTTGCCCTGCACATGTGCTAAGGCAAAAGACTAGCAAGTTGGCTAGTAGGTCAGAATTATGTGTATTTGTTGGATATCCAAAGGAAACCAAAGGTTTCACATTCTATAGTCCCCAGGATGACAAAACGTTTGTCAGCACTAATGCTCGTTTCTTTGAGGAGGACTATATGAAGATTATGAAACCTAGAAGCAAAATTGTGCATGAAGAAAAGTTGGGTGAGGATGCTTCTACCTCATCTGTAAGCACCGTTCTTATCCCAACTGAAACAAAACCTAACAATTCAGAACCTTGTCAAGTAGTACTTCGACGTAGTGGGAGGGTTTCTGAAAAACCTGACAGGTACATGTCTTATGGAGATACTCTCGTAGCCGTCGCTGACATGAATGGCCCTGTTTGCTACAGCCAAGCTATGGCTGGTTCTGAATCAAACCTTTGCCTTGATGCCATGAAAGTTGAGATGCATTCGATGTATGTCAACAAAGTCTGGAAACTTGTAGACCTGCCTGAAGGTGTTAAACCTGTAGGGTGTAAGTGGATCTATAAGAAGAAATGGGGTCCGGATGGGAACGTTGAGACGTTCAAAGCGCGACTAGTGGCTGAGGGTTACACCAAAAGAGAAGGTATCGATTATGAAGATACCTTCTCGCCAGTCGCAATGCTTAAATCAATCCGTATACTTCTATCCATATATGCTGCTCTCGATTATAAGATCTGGCAGATGGATGTCAAAACTGCCTTTCTGAATGGCAATCTTGACGAGCGCATTTTCATGGCTCAGCCAGACGGTTTCGTGGAAAATGATCAAGAGAACAAAGTTTGTGAATTGCTTAAATCCGTTTATGGATTAAAGCAAGCATCTAGATCATGGAATATCATATTCGATGATACCGTTAAAAGCTTCGGTTTTGAACAGTCAATAGCTGAACCTTGTGTTTATAAATTGATACATGAGGGTAAGGTTGTGTTTCAGGTATTATATGTCGATGATATACTACTCATTGGGAATGATGTAGGTTAATTATCTGAGGTTAAAATCTGGTTAGCTAAGCAGTTTGATATGAAGGATCTGGGGGAAGCTGCATACATTCTGGGGATTCAGATTTTTCGAGATCGAAAGAACCGGACCTTCTCGCTCTCCCAAGCATCTTATATAGATAAGGGGATGGATCGTTTTGCCATGCAGAACTCCAAGAGGGGTGAAAACCCCTTTAGACATGGAGTCTCACTCTCTAAGGACCAGTCTCCCAAGACTGCACAAGGTATTGAGGACATGAGAAAAGTTCACTATGCTTCAGCCGTAGGAAGTCTCATGTATGCTATGTTGTGCACTAGACCGGATATATGTTTTGCAGTTGGTGTAGTTAGCCGTTTCCACTCAAATCCTGGACCCGAGCACTGGGTTGCTGTTAAGCATGTTCTAAAGTATCTTAGGAATACTAGGAACTTGATGCTTACATATTCAGGTACTGACCTGACTATGATGGGGTATACTGATTCCGACTTTCAGGCGGATAAGGATTCCAGGAAATCCACTTCAGGATCTGTGTTCATCCTGAATGGTGCATCTGTTTTTTGGAAGAGTATCAAGCAATCTTGCATTGCTGACTCCACCATGGAAGCAGAATATATGGCTACTTGTGAAGCATCCAAAGAGGCTGTATGGCTTATAAAATTCCTTAAGTATTTGGAAGTTGTTCCAAATGTCAACGAGCCCATGACACTTTATTGTGATAATATTGGGGTTGTTGCTAACTCAAAGGAACCTAGAAGCCATAAGCGCTCTAAGAATATTGAGAGGAAATACCATTTGATTATAGAGATCGTCTAGCGCAGAGACGTGGAGGTGAAGAAAATCTCAACGGTTGAGAACTTGGCAGATCCTTTCACCAAGGCCCTATCCAACAAGGTCTTCGACCAACATCGATACGGATTAGGCATGAAAGACTACTCTCATCTTCTTTGAGTCAAGTGGGAGTTTGTTGGCAGAGATGCCCACAAGAAGATTGTTTATTTACATATTGATGTAATATATAAATCTTTGTAAAGCCCTTATTAGAAGATTGTTTATTTACATATTGATGTAATATATAAATCTTTGTAATTTGCTGATTAAATTAATAAAAGTTGAAACATTCATTCATTCATTTTTAGTTTGATTGAAGATTTATGATATTCAATAGTCTTATAGTCCTTAATCAAACCTAACAATATATGAAGAGACAAATGTAGATTTGCCTGAACAAACTCTTCATGGTTTGACTAAAACGATATATTCGCAATCTAAAGATCGATGGATTATTGATCCCAGTATGATAGTTGAAAGAATCTAGGATGTCTGGTTACGAGGCATAAAGAGTTAGGAACTCTATAGTTATTCTAGTGTATCTTTCGAAGATACTGAATTGACCAGTGCACCTTTAGAGACAATAGAAGAACAAACCATTTAACATCTTCTATCTCAAGGTCACTACATATGAATCGCATCATGCTTACCTAAATCGTTTAGGAGAATCCCGTAGCGACGATCTGCGACTTCCAACTTCATGGCATCGAAAACAAAGGGGCCTCGAGCTTAGGAGAATCCCGTAGCGAGGAAGTCCATCGTATGAGGTAATTACCTCGAGGAATCACTGCCCGAAGATGCATTACCCCGAGCAGGCGCTAGTCGCCGGGGGGACATGGTGTCAGCGATAGCAACAGACTGAGGACTGGCGTCAGAGAGCGGTTGGAAAAAAGGAGGCGACAATCACGGAATTAGTTAGGAAATCTCGAAAAGGGTTCGGGAGGGGATCAGAAGAAAGATGGTCCAAAAGAGGAAACCCTAAGAAAAGGGAGGAGTCGACTAGATTAGGGCAGGAAAGAGGATGAGAGTATAAATAGAGAGATAGGAGCCTCATTAAAGGGTTCACAAAAATTATCAGCCGTCACAATACACTTAGTTCATATATTTTGCTCTGTATTTCCTCAAGCTTCCAAGCTAATAAACGAAAGAGACCCAGTCCTCATAAATATAAACTCAAGGATATTAATATACTGATCCCACCATTATTCAGATTAGTCGTTATTGTTAATCCTTGTGAATGTTTAGGGTCCGGTGCAAATCGACATCTACAGTTTGGTGCCCACCGTGGGGCTCAGTCTTTTTCTATCTCACAGCCAAGAAGCTTTCGGAGTCTGCGCGATATGGTGAACGACGACAGAAGCGCGGGAGGGAGTCAAGAGGAGGTCGCGGAGGCGGGACTGCTTCGGCGCAGGAAGCCAACAGGAGGGCCAAGGAGCTGGCCGAAATAAGTTGGGGACTCCGGCTCGCCTAGACCAATTCATGACCACCGGAGGATTGGAGGGGTGGACGGCGCCGGGGGCTCCGGTCCACAAGAACCTTTTCCAGACCACCGTGCTCACGCCATCGACGGCGGAAGAGGAAGGCCCGGCGACAGTCGCTAACACTCGTCCCGCTCTGACGCCGCTCATAGCAGAAGAGATAAGAAAGATGGTGAATGAGATGTCGTCAGGCATCGAGTCTAGAAGGGGACAGGTGGCGTCTTGGGTGCACCAGGCAACAAGCTCGGCACCATAAATCGACCGGATGGTTAGAGAGGCGAGAGCCACTCCTTTCTCGCCAAGGATCCGCGCCGTACAAGGGAACCTCGGACTCGAACACTCACGTGAAGTCGTTCTGAATCATGGCAGAGCGCATATCTGGGGAGACGGAGAGGGTGGAAGTCATCCTCTGCCGCCTCTTCGTCGAGAGCCTACAAGCCCCGGCGAGCGACAGGTTCACCAAGTTACCCTCGGAGTCCATCAATGACTCCGACGATCTCGTCTGCGCTTTCCTACGTCATTACTCAATGTACGTGCAGAACGACGCGATGATTACCACGCTGTGGAAGGTCACCCAGGAGAAAGGGGAGACGTTTTGTCACTTCATCGAGAGGTTCCAAGCGGTCATGGTCAGGATCTCGATCCTCGACGGGATGATCGCGATCCAAGCACTGAAGAACGGCATATACTACCTCTCCCCCTTTCGCCCGGAGCTGGCGAAGATGCGACCCTTGACCATCGAGGACGCCCTACATCGGGCCTCGATTTTCATGGAGATCGAGGAGGAGAAAACTGCGTTGAAGAGGATTCACGAAGGATTCACGAAGCAGCGTTGAAGGGACTGGAGAGTCCACACGAATACTCGTCGATGGGGGGGGGGGGGGGGGGGGGGGGGGCGTCTGCGACGACGAGGCCACCTGGTCTAGGGTAACCACCCCCCCTCGGATGAGGCAGCAAGCAAATCGTCCTCGGCCTGAGGGACGGCCACCACCTCTTGCGCTGGGAGATCGCGGACTGAATTCCCGAAGGGCCGCGAGGGGACCGTCCGTGACGCAGGCGTACCCTCGCTACGAGATCTCTTCGCAGGGGGCTCGTCCAAAGGTGTGTCTTCCTGTTGGGAAGAGACATCTTCAATGTTGCCCGATGGACTCCCTGGATTTTTTCCCTGTCCTGAGAAGTCATCGGCGAACCTCCCAATTCCGGCGGACAGTGGAACCCGAAGACCGGGAGCTGCTCGCGAATACCCCTCTCAGACGGGCCGACCCACGAAAATACCCCCGAATCCGGGATCCGAGAACCAAGCCCCGCATCGGCGAAGTTCGACAAATCGCGGTGCGTACTAGACAGAAGAACCGCATGGGTCACATCTAAACGACGACAGGCCTCGTCGCTGGAACTGGCCATATACCTGGGATGCTGCCCACCGACGACCAGCTCTCGCGGTAGGAATTCGTGGTAGCGACCAAAGCTGTGCTCGTCGACTTTGACAAAAAAATACTTTTCCTCCCATCCAGACTCGTTAGAAGGGGTGTTCTGGATGACATGCGCCTTCTGTCGGTGAGAGATGGAAAGGCGACCCACGTTCTTGGCGTTCTTGGAAAATTTGAAGAGCCGCATCAGGTCCTCCAAGGTGATGGCCACTCCCATCTCTAAGCGCGACGAAAATGGCTCACAAAGGCTACAACGAGGGGAGGGACCGGAAAGTGAAGGCCCGCCCTCCGGGAGAACGCCTCGTAGACCGCAACGCAGTCGTAACGAAGGCTGTCGACGAGCTCGCCTTCAAAGGGGAGGCGCAAAACACATTGTCGATCCAAGACAAACCTTTCTCGTAACTGCCGCAGTCGCCCCTTCGTCATGACAAACGAGGGGGATTTGGTCTTGAAAACGCGGCAGGGAGCGGTTTCAGCCTCCTGATGAGCTTTCGGTAGAGCCATCGGCGACGGAAAGGATGCAAGGAAAGTCTGGAAGAAAAGTAGGGCGGATAGCGTAAGAAGAAAGGGAGAAGAACGGAACGACAAAGAGAAAAAGCGAGAGATATTTTGATAGAGCAAGATGGCAGGGTAGAGTAACGACCCCTTTTAAGGAAGAAGAAAAATATTAATGAAATAAATAATGACGAAAGGGAAGGCGAAACGATGCGTCCCCATCGAACGACATGAGACTTGACACGTGGAACCATCAAAGGGAGAAACCGAAGAGCCGTTGGGTGCGCTAAGGACTCGAGAGACGTGAAAGACAATCGAGTACCTGACACCCGCATTTAACGAGGAGAGAAGTTTTTGCGGGATTCGAGGACACAAGCGCGATGAAAGGAAAGTGCGAGACACTCGCGAATGCTCGTGACAAAGGCCCACGGGCACAACTCCTCTAAGCGGTCCATTATTCATTTTACCAAATGGATACACTTGGTAAAACGAGGGGGCTAGCCTATAGTACCCGAACAACGCTTTACCCCGAACAACAACGTAAACGGAAGAAAGTATTTGACAAAGTTCGAGGAAGAGCCGCCGCAACATCCATAACATAATCGAGCGAGTAAGTAAAACACCACCCACATATATCGATCTCGCAAGACGCACAAGCTAAAGGAACAAAGGAGACAACGAGCAAGAGCAGGAACACGTCTCGTAGGGAAAGAGAAAATTTTATTGAAGTCTCGACAAATTACAAGTATGAAGTACATTGCGAGCAACTGAAGTCTCGTCGAATTACAAATATGAAATACACTACGAGCAACTTATACAGCAAATTACGGTAAAGAAATCCAAACATCCAGGTCGTAGATTCTTGTTCTCTGGGTTTCCCAAATCGCTTTGTCGCTCGAGGGAAGGCTTGTCCTTCAGGAAACATTGAGGTCGCAGATTCTTGTTTTCTGCGTTTCCCAAATCGCTTTATCATTCGAGAAGACACTACTACAAAAGATACTTTTAGAAGCGACATGGTGAATTAGAAGCGACTAGTCGCTTCTAATTAGAAGAGACATTTGACAATTAGAAGTGAGGTGAGCTTGCCATCTTTGGAGGAGACTGCTATGAGCGAAATCCTCGGGACGCAACGTGATTGGGCTACGGGAATTGGGCCTCTAATTCCGCGCTCCGACATGCTAGAAGCTCAAGCCCACGACAGCTCATCGTCTTCCGTAGCGAATGTGAGTTCGAAGTCCTCATCTGATATGGAAGAGAAGCTAGCGGCTCTCCAAGAAGTTGTGTTTGACATGGCTGCTGGTTTGAGCCAGACCCCAGACTTCACTCCGACTCCCGTGTTTAGGGCGACTTTGGACCACTACATGGCCCAGTTCGGACCTCGTGTAGGCGATTCGGGCAATGCAGGCGCTTCGAGTTCAGAGCAGAGACCAGATCGACCTTCGACTCCCACCGACACCGAACCAGAAGAGCCTCCACACGGACCCAGCAGACGACGCGCAGGACGAGGACGACGAGGACAAGGACGGCGATGATTGTAATTGATTCGACGTTTTAGACTATTTGGTTTACGTTTGTTTACATATCGACTTTCGGTTTTCTAATTAGTTGAACTTATGTTATTATCGACTTTATACATTGTCAACGTTTGATTATATTACTATCGACTTTTGATTATATTCAGTTTATGTTTAATCTGATTTAAATTAGTAAATTTCAATAATATTAAATTTAATTACTGATAATAATATTTAATTAATATTTAAAACCGGAAATAAATTTTTGAAAATTAGATTTTACAGTTTTAGAAGCGACTAGTCGCATCTAAAGTCGCTTCTAAAATATGGCATGTAACAATTAGAAGCGACTAGTTGCTTCTAAAGTCGCTTCTAAAATATGGCGGGTAACAATTAGAAGCGACTAGTCGCTTCTAAAGTCGCTTCTATAAAATGGCGGGTAACAATTAGAAGCGACTAGTCGCTTCTAAAGTTGCTTCTAATTGTTACCCGCCACCTCTTCGCACGCTTTTTTGGTCGGTGTTAAGGGCCTTTAGAAGCGACTTTAGAAGCGACTTTAGAAGCGACTAGTCGCTTCTAATTTCGTCGCTTCAAAACATTAGAAGCAACTTTAGAAGCGACTCGGCTTTAGAGGCGAATCATTAGAAGCGACAAATTCGCTTCTAATGTCGCTTCTAAAGCCAAATTAGAAGCAACTTTTTGGCCTTTAGAAGCAACTTTTGTCGCTTCTAAAGGCCTTTTTTCTCCTAGTGAGAGAGGGATTATCCGGAGGAAGAAGCCCAACTATCTTGGTCGCGAGTCATCACCCTCTCAAGGTTCTTTCCCCTCTCCTTCTTGGTTTCCCCGAAGGACACTCTCCAACAAGAGGGACGATCCGAATGAGTTGAAAATGGATCGCCCAAGGCTGAGAGAGGCTGACCGAGTCGCCCGAAGAATAGCGTTAGCCTAAGCCCTTGGACCCCAGGAAGAAATGAAGCCGCGATTAGATCCATACTCGCCCAACGACCCTGACGCAACCGAGAGATTCCCCATGACGAGTCCCGACAAACAGCACTCCTCGATAGTCGGGGGATCGCAAGGAGACAAGGGGGGAGAGGTTGGGTCTGCGACAGCCTCGTCTTCGAGCTTCGACGCTCTAGCCTGGTCTTCGTCGCGACGTCGCTCCCACTCCGGCACCTTAGTGCACAGAACCACGACCGACGCCCCGTCGGGGAGAGTGGTAACCGTAGTGGCAATAGCTTGACAGGCAGCGGCCATGCGATTGTAGTCGATGGACTCGTCTAAGGCCTGGAATCTAGCCCCCTCTCGAGCGAGCTTGCCTTCGGCCTCCCCGAAGAGACGCGACCGAGCGCGGCACTCCTCGCTTACCTTGCCCCGCACCATCTCCACCTTGCCCGCGAGATCCCGTAGGGCAGCCCGGACTTCAGCGGGCAAGCGCTCCTCCTCGGCGACAGAGAAGCCTAACTCCTTGAAAATCTAGGCGAGGATCTCATCCTTCCTCCGAAGGGACTCGATGACCTCTTGATGACATCGCTCCCCCTCGACCAGGAGTCCTTCCCTGGCGACCAGTTGCCACTCTCCCTCCTCGAGCACCTGCCTCGTGCGGGTCCTAACCCCAGATAGCTCGGCCTCAGCAGAAGCACGTTGAGAAGCCTTTGCAGCCAGTTCCAATGCGAGCCTCTCGGTCCGCAGCCTATAAGCACGCTCGCCGGCGATGGAGAGCTCGAGCTGCCTTTGGACCTCGTTGAGCCGAGCGTAGAAGTCCTCAGACTCCTGAATCGCTACCCCGGTTTTGTGACTCTCGCGAGGATCAAGTCATTCACCCGGGCTATGCCTTCGAAGAAACAGGCCGTTGCCTCGGGGTAACCTCCGAGATCCTCCAGAGACGAACCGGCGCCAAAAGCGCCGGGCGCCCGCAGCGTCAAGCCCTGACACAAATGCGAGGAGTACTCCCTCTAATCCTCAGCGGACGAGTTGGAGTCGGGAACGCGAGGAGAGCCACTGAAGACTCGAGGAGGGGATCGCAAAGCGTCAAACCCGAAATGACGACGAGGAAGAGGAAGGTGAGGGCGACGAGGGGAAAGAAGAGGCGTTGGACGAGGATGTTGGCGTGGAGAAGGAGGAGGACAAGGATGGGGAGGCGGCGCGTAAGGAACCACCTCTAGGCCGAGGGCCGATGACGCCCCCACACCGCTTCTTCCCCGCTCTCCGCCCTGGTCAACGACCTCAGCCAGGGGGACCGAGTCACTGAAGTCCACTTCGAAATGCCTCCTCCTCATATCTTTGCGAGGGGGACCCGATTCCCGAGTGCCCCCGACATCGCCGGAGGTGAAGGGGAACTGAGAGGTCGCTCGAAACTCAGCGGGGAGGGGACCAGTACGCGCATCCTCAGCGTCGGCAGCAGACCACGCGGCCAAGGCGGCACGCGTAACTCCGCTGGCCGAAGCAGCGACCCGGCTTCTCTTCGCTTGGCGGTCGTCTTCGCCGCCCTCCATGGGTCATTTTCCCGCGAAAACCTCAGCCCTGGAGGAGGTCGTCGCAAGGGGTCTCGGGCGATCTCCTCTCAACTTGAGAGGCCGCATCAGATCCTCCAGGGTGAGTATGAGGCGGATGGCGCTGAGCTGCATCTGCGCGATGGGCACCTTGAACGCGTGGAGGAAGGCGAGAAGAAGGTACAGAATGGGGAAGCAGAGGCCCGCCTCCCTGAAGAACGCCTCGTAGACGGGGACCCAGCCCGCCTCAAGGGGACCATCTGCCAGTTCGCCAGGGCCGGGAAGACGAGCTTGGCAGACGTCGCCGTCGAAATACTCCTCCCTGATGGTGTTGAGGCGAGCCTGGGTCATGACGGAGCGCGGTGAATTTGTCTCGAAGAAGCGTCCGGGAATAGGTTTGGGCTGTCCGTACGCCATTGAAATCTTGGCCTCAAAAGGGAGAAAATGGAAAGGGGAGTCGCGAGCAGGGGGAGAGATTCTAGGGTATGGAGAGATGACAAAGAAAAAAAGGACCGGTGTGAAAGAAGCTCCCTCCACCGAGACTCTGATTTTATAGGAGGGAAGGCGAACGGATTCGATGATCAAGATTCGAAACGACGCAACCGAATCAACGGTCGGAGTCCAGATGATTCAGATAAAACAACAATCGAGATGTAAAGAGGCCTGGCAAAAAGACATCAGTGAGGGACAGTTGTCTATCGGGAACCGTGAAAGGAGAAAATCAGGAGAGACACTCAAATAGTCCCAGGGGGTATTAAATGAAGTAAGCAATTCATGAACCTTGAGAGGCACGCGCCAGAAAGAGAAACAAGAAGTGAGTCAGAAACGAGCAGCGATTAAAGGGAGTTTCACATCCCAAGAAGACCGGAAGGATGTCTCGTGTTTTCATTTTACCAAGTGTTACACTTGATAAAATGGGGGACTAACTATTAAGGTAGGATTTCGTCAAATCTCACTTTAACACCTCGCGTGTCGTTTAGGCGCGTAAGACGACGAAAGATGGAGGGCGAGGGGGTCCCACGCAAGGTTCCTGATCGGTTGGAGGGGGACGATCTGCTACTTCCCACTTCATCGCATCTAAAAGAAAGGGGCCTCGAGACAAGGAGAATCCCGTAGCGGGGAATTCCATCGCGTGAGGTAACTATCTCGAGGAATCTCTGCGCGAAGATGCAGTACCCCGAGCCGGCACTCATCGCTAGGGGGACAGGGTGCCAGCGATAGCAACCGACTGAGGACTGGCGTCAGAGAGCGGTTGGAAATAAGGAGGCAACAATCACGAGATTAGTTAGGAAATCTCGGAAAGGGTTCAGAAGGGGATCAGAAGAAAGATGGTTCAAAAGAGGAAACCCTAAGAAAAGGGAGGAGTCAAAGATATTAGGGCATGAAAGAGGATGAGAGTATAAATAGAGAGATAGGAGCCTCATGAAAGGGGTTCATAAAAATTACCAGCCGTCACAATGCACTTAGTTCATATATTTTGCTCAATATTTCCTCAAGCTTCCAAGCTAATAAACGAAAGAGACCGAGTCCTCATAAATATAAACTCAAGTATATTAATATACTGATCCCACTATTATTCAGATTAGTCGTTATTATTAATCCTTGTGACTATTTAGGGTGCGGTGCAAATCGACCTGTACAGGAGCAGTGTCTTCTATTATCTTCTGGTTCTCCTCAGAAGACACTGCCATTGACGAAGCCATCAACGCCATGAGAGCCACCAGCATGATTGCAGCCTTGGTAGTCATGGTTTCTAATGTGTGTAAGTGTATGTTGGATATTAATTCAATGTTTCTTAATGCCCCTTCTTATAGTGCTATTTCTTATATCCGTGAACTTGTGGTATATAACCACTTGCAATTTGTTGCAACATAATATCTAAATGAGAGTGTCTCGGTAAGAAGAAAAAAAAGATAATGGATGCCAAAAGAGCGTGGAACTTTGTTCACGTAATCATAGCTAGATTATGGAGCATAACGTAATCAGGATTTATATGTTATGTGATTACAATTTGTATTTGTCACTGGTTTTATATGTTAACTGAATAAATATGTATATATATAAATAAAATAAAATGAATTATTTGTTAATACTTTTAAAATTCTCAAATGATTATATGTGCAGTTCCGCTTAAGTTAGGGATAAAAAAAAATCGATGGTGTAACATGAAATATATATGTCATATTTTTAAAAAATTATCATATTTAAATAAATAAAATATATTGAATATGCTAATAATTACGAAAACAAGACGTAACGTTAACAGTGATTTTATTCTGTTTTGACAAGTTTGAGTGTTTTAACTATTTGATAATTTGGAATATAGTTGTATACGCGCATCGATGTCAGAGTTAAAGAAAAACTTTGCCTTTGTAAACGCCGTGTTAGCTTCTCACATGTTTACAAATGACGAAGATTACCATTTGTCGACACGAGTCAAAGAGGTTGAAAACGTGGTGCGAGGATGCAAAGTTGGGCAATTAGTTTTCATGCCCTACAATCGAAACTTTCATTGGATGCTTGTTGTCATTGACTTATGGAAATATTGTGCTATGTTTTTTGACCTGTTGAATAAACAAATTCCACAAGACTTAGTTTCGTTGATAAAAAGGTAATTTTTTCTACTTATATATTGAATATTTGTTATAAAAGATACTCATACTATTTGTTTTGTAGGGTGTTTTCAAATTTAAACTTGAAAACAAAGGCACTATTGGCCACGGACAATCAACATACATAAGGTCAATGGCCGCACCAAGACAAAGCGGTAACACGGAATGTGGATATTTTGTTTTATGTTATATGCGAGAAATAGTTGTAGGAGGTATAAGTAGATTAGAAAACAAAAACACGTATACACCTTTGGATATAGAGAGAGTAAGAGAAGAGGGGATTAACTATGTAAAAACATTTATTGAATGTGATTATTAGTTACATTTTGTGATATTGAATGTATATTTTTTAGATGATTTTGAATGATTATGATGATTTTGGATGTATAGTATGTTTTTAGATTGATTGTGCATGTATTATGCAAGTATTATATGATATTTTGGGTTTAATCCACTAATATTGAAGAGATGCACTCTTTGGACAATGGCGCCGCGGCGACATATGTACGGAGCCGCGGGCCCGAGTCCCACAACGGATTCAAACATCCGTTGTGGGATCTGCGCCGCGGCACAGAGTGACTAAGCCGCGGCCCCGTTTGTGTTCAACTGGCGCCGCGACGACCCTTTATGGCGTCGCGGCGCCAAGTCCCACAACGGATGTTTGGATCCATTGTGGGACTCCGGGGCTGCGGCGCGGAGTGGAAGGGCAGCGGCGGAGGGGCCGCGGCGACCCTTTATGGCGCCGCGGCGACAAGTCCCACAACGATTGTTTGGATCCGTTGTGGGACTTGGGGCCGCGGCGCCATAAAGGGTCGCCGCGACGACGTATTTTCAAAAAAAAAAAATTACACCCGATAATTGATTGGTTGTTGAATTTCCCACAACCCATAAACATTCGGTGTGGGAAGTATGAACATTCCACACCGAAAGTTTAAGGGTTGTGAGAAATTCCACAACTCTGGATCCCACAACCCTTATTAAGGGTTGTGGGAAAATTCCACACCCCTTATTAAGGGTTGTGGGATCCAGTTTTTCTACTAATGCGTTTTATACTCTTGTTCAAGAATTAACGAATTCATTGTATTTTCTTGTTTTGCTAAGATTTTAAAAATCAGAAATATATGGAGTTTAATCCTTGAATCAAACATGTAATCAATAGGGAAATATAAATGGGAAAGGGGAGGAGGGTAAAGTAACGAAGAAAATACATTTGATTTTATTCAAACTCACACAAAATACATGGTCGAATACATAATTCATGAACAATTAATAAACACGGTAGCTAGCTTTACAATACCATTTTTATTTACGGGTAACACGTCTTAAGGTGCCCGGTAGAGATATTTTTATTAGTAGCTAGCTCCGTCGTAATCTATGCATGCATGCTTATTACACAGTGGAAGCGAGTGAGTTTACTTTGAGGCACGTTCCACTGAAGATGGCGACCGCGCCGTAGCAGTAAAGTCCCGGGCAGCACAAGTGAAAGGCTCCGCAAGTGTTGCCTTCTGTAATGCAGTTGGGTTGTGAGCCTTGGAGCACCATCAACGCAAACTTCCTGTTACCAACACCCACAACCACTGACTCAATCGCGGTCAGAGGAGCAGTATCTTCTATTATCTTCTGGTTCTCATCAGAAGACACTGCCATTGACGAAGCCATCAAGGCCATGAGAGCCACCAGCATAATTGCAGCCTTGGTAGTCATGGTTTCTAATGTGTGTAAGTGTATGTTGGATATTAATTCAATGTTTCTTAATGCCCCTTCTTATAGTGCTATTTCTTATATCCGTGAACTTGTGGTATATAACCACTTGCAATTTGTTGCAACATAATATCTAAATGAGAGTGTCTCGGTAAGAAGAAAAAAAAGATAATGGATGCCAAAAGAGCGTGGAACTTTGTTCACGTAATCATAGCTAGATTATGGAGCATAACGTAATCAGGATTTATATGTTATGTGATTATAATTTGTATTTTTCTCTGGTTTTATATGTTAACTGAATAAATATGTATATATATAAATAAAATAAAATGAATTATTTGTTAATACTTTTCCTAACACGTGATGTCTCTCTTTAAATATTTTGTTTCTTGTAAAGAGATTAATTTTATGACTGTGATTCATATGTATTCATTATAAGAGTAAGCATAACAACAAAAAATAGTGGCACTATGTGTACACAATCGTGGCTAGGTTGTGGACCATAACGTATGGTCCCTATGATTGATGTTTGCTTAATTTTATAAGATTATCAGATACAAGAGTCATGGATTCGGGATAGAAATGCTTAGTTGTTTTATCATCATCCCTGCAGGTTTTCTGTTTACTGTTCATGCGTATCCTTTATTATCATGGTGATTGTTATTGGTTGATCTTTTTCAAAAGGATAAAAGACCATAGACGGGTAAATCAATAAGAGAGACTTAGTCTTCGCCTTCAGCTAAGACTACTATGCGTAGGTCTTGAATCCATAATTGACAGAATAAGTGATATATGTAAACGGTTTGAGGCTTAGTAACATTTTAGTCAGACGTTGAAATATACACCAATTTAATTCTTTTAATTTTGAATTCGAACATAGTTTTCTCTTTTTCGGCACCCAGCCTGCTCTCATTTACAAGTTGACCCAAAATACTTTTTATATTAGCAAAGAATACTGATTAATCGAAGTTAGGTTATGGACGCTGTCTCACTCTTAATTTGTTTCCGCTCCTATTTCACAGGATCTTTCTTTGTTTGGATAATATATACATATATGTATGTCACTGGTCTTATCTATTATGTGGACATATGATTGGGCTTATGCGCGAGAATGGAGGCAATGATGTTCTTGATGGACAGGAAGGACAATCTTCAGTTAATTGATCGTTAAGAGACTACAATAATATTTTGGAAGGGTTATTAAGTAGAATAGCCTTTTATACTTAGTGGGTTTTCAAAATGGACAACGTTTAACATATTTTTTGTAAATGACTTGGTTAAAGTTTAACGAAAATTTTAGGACTAATTCGCTCAAAAATTTTCAAAATTGCCGAAATGAAAAATGGCAAAACTGTAAAATTATCCTTTTAATTATCACGCTGCCACGTAAACCACTTGTTAACAGAGTTCTTTTTTTACAGTCAGAACTCATAGTTTTTTATTTTTTTGGTATCGTGTTTCTTTCTTTCACTCTCTTCGTCACATGTCGAATTGTTTTCTGAACTTTGTCTTATTTTGTGTTAGTTGTCATATTCTGTGTTCGATTATGGGGCTAGAGTAAGGCCTTATCGATAGCCATTATTATTTTTGTTTCGTACTTGGCTGCCTCTCCTATCAAACAGTGGATTTTCTCTATGTCACACAACACATTTTATGGATCCAAGTGTCTTGATTACACGAGTTAGACAAATTACTTGATTGTGATCCCCATAGGTTATGATAAATTACTCTAATTACGCATTTTGATTCGTTTTTCCTGTAATTTTATCATACGTCTCTAAATTACTCTAATTTACAAATTCATTTTGAAAATTTTCAACATTTCATAAAACTCGTGTAAATTTTCATAATACTTACGTGTTATGTTAATTTAACCTGTTAGTTTACACTAATATGTATTGGTTAGTTTTTTAGGCTAATTTATTTAAATTCATAATTCTTTTTGGGAAATTCAAATTAAAAGTTTGAATTAACTACCAAAATCATTCGAATTAGGCGGTTTACATTAGTATTAAATATGTTCCTATAATTATGGAACAATCCTACAAAAATAAAATTTAATATATTCAATGTTCGTTCATTATTCTTACAGACAAAAATAAAAGTTAATATATTCAATGTTCTTTCACTATAGTTAATTTGGATTTAGCCAACGTTTTGTAAACAAATTCGTTTACAGACAAAAATACCCCAAAAAAGTTATTAAAAAAAATATATATATGAGGGGTAAATTAACTGTAAACCGATGTAAACGAATTTTTTAGACTTTTTACGACTTGTTTACAAAACGTTGGGTATATCCAAATTGTCAATGTTTTAAGTGGATATATAACCAATTTTTTGTAATTTTATCCTCTTAATATTTGATTTGACAACGTAAATTTAATTAAGTTTTACATATGTGTATGTGTATATATATACATATATATATATATATATATATATGTATATATATACGCGAGCGTGTATATTAAGTTCTTAATGAACTAGAAGGACTAATTTTAAGTTAATTGAGCATTAAAAGCCTATCTTTGGTGTGGAAGTACCGGTTGTCTTTTTTGGTTCAGATCTTTGGTGTCTCTCGTTAAATTTAGGGTAGCTTATTTTTCATTAAGCTTTCCACAATGTTTCTTAAATATCTATAAAGCTCGACAATCTTATTAAACGTTATGAGATGCGGTGTGACGATCCAACTTTTCGGGCCGTCATTCTTCTTCTTTAGTTCTTTTATTTTAGAAAACAAAACAGAAGATTTTTTTTTTCTTATCATTCATTTGCTTATAAAGTCAATAAACTTGTAAATAAAACAACTTTGAAGATAGTATTTACATTTTAAAAATATTTAAAAGAAAATACAAAAGTATATAGTTGGAAGAAGTAAACAAAAATAAACACCTTGAAATTAAACTCCAATTTAGTATAACTAAATAAGGTTTTACCCATAGAATATCTCTTCCTTATTTATGACTTTATTATTTATATTACATACAAACATAACATATGACATATGACGTAACTTTAAATTATAACATGTTCTGCAAATTGTACTAAACTCATACATACTTATCAACGAGGCATATCAGAATCATCCCAAATCAGTCTTTAATACACAATCCAACATATAGAAAATCAACTCACAATCAAACGAATAATATATAATAGAATCCTCACCTTATTATTTATAATAAATAGCATTGTGGTGAGATTATTCTCGCATTAATTATAACTCGAGAACGTAAAACTGTATATTACACATGCTTGAGAATGGAGGTAATGTTGTTCTTGATGGACAGGAAGGACAATTTTCAGTTAATTGATCGTTAAGAGACTACAATAATATTTTGGAAGGGTTATTAAGTAGTATAGTCGTGGGTTTTCAAAATAGACAACGTTTAACATATTTTTGGTAAATGACTTGGTTAAAGTTTAACGAAAATTTTAGGACCAATTCGCCCAAATATTTTCAAAATTGTCGAAATGAAAAATAGCAAAATTTTAAAGTTATCCTGTTAATTATCATGCTGCCACGTAAACAATAGGGTTATTAACCAAAGTTTAACCAATCGCTAACCATTTTGCAATAGCCTTTTATAATGCTTGAAGCTTGAATCTCATTATCTAATATCCGATAACTTGTGGTAAATAACCACTTGTTAACACAGCTCTTTTTTTAAAGTCAAAACTCATAGTTTTTTTTTTGGTATCGGTTTTCTTTCTTTCACTCTCTTCGTCACATGTCGAATTGTTTCTCTGAACTTTGTCTTATTTTGTGTTATTTGTCATATTCTGTGTTCGATTATGGGGCTAGAGTAAGGCCTTATCGATAGCCATTATTATTTTTGTTTCGTGCTTGGTTGCCTCTCCTATCAAACAGTGGATTTTCTCTATTATCGGTCACACAACACATTTTATGGATCCAAGTGTCTTTATTAGACGAGTTAGACAAATTACTTGATTGTGGTCCCCGTTTTGATTCGTTTTTCTTGTAATTTTATCACATGTCTCTTTCTCTGCCGTATACATATATATTTATATATATAGCAATAATTCAACAAAATTACTCTAATAAGGCAGTTTACATAAGTATTAAAGATATATATAATTCAACAAAATAACTCTAATTTACAAACTCATTTTGAAAATTTTCAATATTTCGTAAAACTCGTGTAAATTTTCATACTGCTTACGTGTTATGTTAATATATTCAATGTTCGTTCATTATTCTTATATTGTGGTAGCTATGATAGGCTAGTACTAATAAGACACGACTTCCAAATAGGAAGTCGTGGGTTCGAACCTCACCCGCAGCAAAACTGCTTTCAAAAGAAAAAATTATACTAATTAAAAATATTTAAGCAAATGTGATGAAACTACCATGCCATAACTAATTAAAATATATATATTCTTATACTAATTAAAAATCTATTTCATTTTTATTTCAGACGGCCATAATTTGTATTCAATTTATGTTTTCAATTTTGCAATTATTTCAGTCAGTCATAATTTTATGGTTAATATTTGTAAATACCCAACGTTTTGTAAAGAAGTCGTAAATAGCCAGAGAAGTTCGTTTACAGATAAAAATACCCCAAAAAATTTATTAAAAAAATATATATATGAGGGGTAAATTAACTGTAAACCGATGTAAACGAATTTTTTTGGCTATTTACGACCTGTTTACAAAACGTTGGGTATATCCAAATTGCCAATGTTTGAAGTGGATAATAACCAATTTTTTGTAATTTTATCCTCTTAATATTTGATTTGACAACGTAAATTGAGTTAAATTTTACATCTGTGTATGAGTGTATATATATGTGTGTGTGTATATATATTAATTTCTTAATGAACTAGAAGGACTAATTTTAAGTTAATTGAGCATTAAAAGACTATCTTTTGTGTGGAAGCACCGGATGTTTTTTATTGTTCAGATTTTTGGTGTCTCTCGTTAATTTTAGGGTGGCTTGTTTTTTATTGAGCTTTCCACAATGTTTCTTGAAATTTCTATAAATCTCGTACAATCTTATTATACCTTATCGGATGCGGTGTAGCGGTCCAACTTTCCTGGCCGTTATTTTTCATCTTTAGTTCTTTAATTTTAGAAAACAAAACAGAGGATTTTTTTTCTTATCATTCATTTGCTTATAAAGTCAATAGACTTGTAAATAAAACAACTTTGAAGATAGTATTTACATTTTAAAAATATTTAAAAGAAAATACAAAAGTATATAGTTGGAAGAAGTAAACAAAAATAAACATCTTGAAATTAAATAATTTAGTATAACTAAATAAGCTTTTACCTATAGAATATATCTTCCTTATTTTTATCACTTTATTATCTACATTACATACAATGACATATGACGTAACTAAAAATTATAACATGTTCTGCAAATTGTACTAAACTCATACATACTTATCAACGAGGCATATCAGAATCATCCCAAATCAGTTTTTAATACACAATCTAACATATAGAAAAGCAACTCACAATCAAACGAATAACATATAATAGAATCCTCACCTTATTATTTAAAATAAATAGCATTGTAGTGAGATTATTCTTGCATTAATTATAACTCGAGAACGTAAAAGCGAAGGAAAATAGTTCATATTTAAAAAATTATTCTAGAAAGATTTGTCGTCTGGAACACTATCATACATGAGAATTGAAACCAAAGACGAAAATACCGTTTGCCTTAGATTTCGATATAACTATTTGATATCAAATTTCATTCCAAAATTTGCAAGCTAAGAATTTATAATAGATCAATAAACATGTCTTTGAATAAAATTAAAACGCAGCTCATGGATTGTAATTTATTTTTAATCTTAAAACTGTTTATCCAAAAATAATGTAATTTTAAAGTTGAATCTGATAGAAATTAAATAATCGTGTATAAAAATGTAAAATAAAACTAAATTTTGTAATTATGTAAGATGAGAGGTTTTCAACCATAAATATTTTAATGATTATGGTTCATAAGGTTAACAAACAAAGAAACGTCAAAAAAATACCCATGAAAATTTTGGAGAGTAACTTATTTATTGAACGCCAAAATATAAAAACCCACCTGACAACCAAAATTTTACATTGCTTTCGCAATAATTTTTCTTAACTTTTGTTACGTGTTGTTTTAAAAAATAGCGTTTGTCAAAAATAATATGGCCTACTGTTTAATGGAAGAAGTATGATGATAAGATTAAGGAAGATGGTAACGGCCTAAATGGTTAAGCACGTATAAAAATTAATCTGACTTTAATGTTATTAAAATCTCTTTTTTATTTTTTTGTAAGTTGAACAAAAGGAGCAAAAGTCCACGTGAATACAATATACAAGTAATCAAAGGTAAACTCAAAGCATTAATTTTCAAAATAATAATATATTAATGATATCGCCGGCAAAATAAAATCAAACTAATGGAATAATTGCTTCTTATTATATTTATATACACTTGCATAATATTACACTATATTTGTATAAACTTACATAATATTATACATAAGCATGTATATATCACTATTAGAAATATTAGATTTTACAACCAACTTTTCACAACCATGATTAATAACAACTCTTATAATTAAAGGTTGTCGGTTGATTCCACAATTCTTTGAGATAAGGGTTGTGAATAGTAGGTTATTCAACAACGCTTACGCAAACTTTTCTTCTAAAGGTTGTAGAAATTTAATTATTTTAAAATATTTCACAATCCTTACTGTATCCATTGTTGGATAGGCGCCGCGGCGATAACCACTCAGGACCGCAGCACAACATCAAAAAACGGATCCAAAAATCCGTTGTGGGAAAAGCGGGAAAAAAGTCAGCGTCGCGGTTCTTGCTGGAAATTTGACGGCGTCGCGGTTATCAAGGATGGGGGCCGTGGCGCCGACTTAAAAACTAATGTTGGGCAGTAATTTTAGACGGCGCCACGACTATAAAGACTGGGGCTGTGGTGCCGTCTCAAAAACTGGATCCCGGTCACAATGTTTTAGGCGGCGCCGCTGCGACGAAGGATGGGGGCCGTGGCGGCCCCATCGATTTCGGAATATAAATGTCAAAATTTAGGTTATTTTTCATTTACCTAAGTTCTATTTCTCTCCCAAACTGTATTTCGCCCGTTTCTGTCTTATTTTCTCTGCGCTTTAGTTGTCGCCGAGATCTCGCCATCCACCTCCCGCGAGTTCCTCACGCGGCCTATTTTCGCGCGTACATCTCGTTGTGCTCTTCTCTTGCCTTCATCTGGCCGCTCATATTTCTTATTCTAAAGATAAATATGAACTGAATACTTGTTTTTAGTTTATTTTCATGTTAATTTATAGCATTTGGTGATATGATATTGCAAATAATCTTGTTGATTTAAGTAAGTTATCTCTGGAATAAAACTCCTTAGAATTGTATTTCGTAGTAAAAAGATAAAGGATTGAGCCCGGAAAACCCGAAAGTTCAAGAAGAGCCCAAAACCCGAGTCCGAGTCCGAGGTCAGACCCGGGTCCGACCTGACGTTGGCGCGTGTGTGTGCACGCGAGAAAAGTTAGAGCTAACTCACTCACACTCTCACTCTTTGCACTTGGATACTATATTAAGAAGGATAAATTCTATATAAAAACTGTAAAATCTCAAAACTTATGCTAAAAATTGTGGTGTGAAATTTTGAGATAATTGTTTATGTTGTAGTCATGATCATGCATATTTCTTATATTATTTTCTAAATACTTCAAATTAATAATTTAAATTCGATAAGAGATTTTTTTGTATAACTCTTATGATAAGAGATTGTTTATTTGGTATTAATAATTCGATAAGAGATTGTTTATTTGGTATTAATAATTCGATAAGTATGGAACAAAAGCCATGTCTCCTACCATATATATAGATACTGTTTTTATATAAGTTTTGTGTTCGTATGTATACATATATTTATACCTTTACTAATATATAAATATCATATAATATAATGATGTACGTGTATATATATTACAAATAAATATACTACCAAATAAAGTGTACGGTTTCATTCAGCTATATATATATGTATATATATATATTTAGATATGTTATAAAATGGGCTTTTAATATAGTATTGATATTAGGAGTAATTGTCATTCTAGTCAATCAAATTCTAATACGTTACACATATGCAATTTAGGTGTGAATATATTATATTCATTTATTGTCCATATACAAGATAATGGTAACAATTAGTGCATATTAAATTGAGATATATTTTGTCTTTACTGAGTGCATCTTTAGTTTCTTCGATTTCTCTTTTTCTTCCCCTTACTCATCCTGACTATCATATCTACAAAACAAACACATATAATTTTACCTTATACGCACATGTTAAGAGAAGAAAAACTTTAGAAGGTTTTGATATATCTTAAAACCTTAATCAGCTCCATAGACGAAATAAGGTCTCGAGTCGAATAACTTTACTGATCGTTTCAGGATATAAAATCCTACGTTTTCGAGTCAAGGTGAGAATGATCTCACTGCAACACAGATTAGTCAAATGTTTAATATGATGATTATCTTATTATATGTGTTATGTTTGACTGTGTGGTATTTTTATGTATGCTCGTGTATGTGTTGATATATTATGTGTGATGATTATTGTATGGCTTGTTACGATAAACATATTTATGAGTTATTAGAATATGCCAACATGTTATATCGCTTAGCCATAGTATGATTTATGTTTGTTATATGTCACGTATGTATCAAACGTAATAATCAAGTGATAAGATAAGTAAGAGAGTCGTACCACCTCCAGCTACAGAGGTAATAAGGGAATTCTCTCGAGTCGACTTACGGGGTCAAAAAGATAATTTTCTCAGATGTTATATGTTTACGATGGTGCGAACTATGAGTGGTCGCAGCCTTGTAATTCGTCTCCAAAGTGTACACTGAAATTCTAGGGCACCCAAAATTAGAAGTATGTAAATATTATGTTAAGATATCTTATGTAATGATTTTAATTCAAAATATTAATAATCGGTTCATGTATGTGCATCACTTTATTTTGTGAGTTATAGTTATTCTCGCTGAGAGTTAGCTAACTATGTATATTCGTGTGTGTTGTAGGTAAACAGAAAATGAATGAATGAGGAGGTTGGATCAGCGGCGATCGATTGCTAAGGGGTGGGGTTGTGATTTCCCTCACTTTAGTTTATTAAAGACTCCCGCTATGCAATTTGAGTATTTATTTTAAGATACTTAATGGTTAAAACTTATATTTTCAAAACTTATTTATTTGTAAAAGATTGGAATTGAATTTCATGTTTTTGGTTTCGTGATCACTTTCAACTATATACTTTGGTATTTCCTTTTATTTAAATTTTGTATGATTTAAAAAATCAAAATTAATTTTCTAAATTGTTTTTATTTTAGTTTTAAACTTTATATGCAAATGAAGGATATTTAAAAAAAAATCTCCATTTTTTTAAGTTAACGAATTAAATTTAGAACGACGGTCCTAAAAGTCAAGTCGTCACAAAAACTACCCCAACTCTTCTACCATTTTTGTTGAATAAATACACAATTTTATACCCCTTGCAACGAGGAATAAGAATATGGAAAAATTATCCAATTCCGATGATATTTAGCCAAATATCTTTCACACACTAGATATAAATTCTCTTTTTACAACTATTATTCCAACAAATGTAAGATACTTTTCGATTAAGTCAGAGTTTCTTTTATATTTTTTTATGAAATTGGTAAATATTTGTATATTGTTTCTGTAAGATAAAATATATGTGGAAAGATTAAATTTTGTGTCTCGATAGGTTCATATAGTTTTTGATGATTTTGTATATGTCACAATCAGTTCATATAGTTCTCGAAGAATACTGTTAGTTTCATAAAAAATTTGAGTTTATGATGATTTCTATATAAGGTCATATAGTTTTGATGGTCTATGATTGTTTGCTATTATTATTCAAACAAAGGTAAGATATTTCTCGATGAAGTCGAAATTTCTTTTATGATTATTGATGAAAGTGATAGACTTTTTTATATAATTTATGTAAGATAAAATATATGGCGAAAAATAAAATTTTATGCCTCGCATATAGTTTCTGATGATTTCGTATATGTTACAATGAGCTTTTATAGTTCTCGATAAATACTGTTAGTTTTATGTAAAATTTGAGGCTTTCGCATGATTTTTCGTAAGCTCGTATATAGTTTTGATGGTCTATGATTATTTGTCAAAAATTATTTTATTTAGGACAATAGACATTCCCTTTTAACAAGAACTACATACGAATCACATAGGAGTATCTTAAAGACCATTATAAATAAGTTTATTAAACTTGTTCTAAACGATCAACTCGTAGAAACATTGTCTGAGCAGATATTTGTAGGAATAGCACTCAATTTTGTTTCGATATGAGAGCATCCGAGTGGCATGTCAAAGGTTAAGTCTTAGTAATTACGTTCAACACATGTCAAGATTTGAATGATGCTTTCAATATTAGTCCATATATATTTTTCATGAGATATCTCATTACATGAATATATATGTAAAACTAAATATCTTTATATGGTTGAAAATATTTTGTTTTTTTATAGTATTTTTCGGGATATTATCACTCAAGTTGAGACTTTTTTTCAGTACCGGTGAATTTTTTGAACTAATAAGATAACTTAGGGAAAGAGAAAATTGCGCCTCAGGAGGCCATGTATTCATTGTCAAAAAATTTGCACACAGTTCAGTACTTGCTGCAGATATTAAATTATTGTTCACTAAGGGTCCGTTTGGAAACCGGAATATGCAAGGAAAAAATATAAAATTCCTTTATATTTTTTCTAGGTTGTTTGGATTCAAGAAAATAGTAGGAAAAAAATTATAAGATAGAAAATATGAAAGAAAATGTATAACTAAAAAGCGAATTTGATTTTCCTATAAAATATGGTGGAAAAAAAATCCACCTTATTTCACACATGTGAAATATTTTTATTTTTCATCCACACACGTGTGAACAAAAATCATCAGACAAAACTTATTTTCTTTCTTTCTCATCTCTCTCTCATTTGCACATCTCGTCAGTTCGCTCTCGTCACTCCGATTCGATTCAGTCTGCCGACCTCTCTCTCTCTCTCTTGTCAGTCTATTTTGACGCATATCAGAACTTCACGCGCTGGTCGGAACTCGCCGTGTTCGAAAATGGAGATCAAATTCCTCTCAACTTGAAAGGTATACAAACTAATATATGATATGGTTTTTATAAATTTATGTAGTATATAACAACATGTCTTATACTATAGGTATATTTTTTATTATTATATATGCATACATAAATAGAAGAAAAATAAATAAATGGTTTTTTTTTTCTAAAAAAAAAAATTGGTAGATAAACCATGCACTCACTCAAGTATGAAAAAAATAGTATGAAAAGATAAAATAACTATACATTAATAATCATTTCAATTTTAATATTTTTTCAAAAATAGAATTCAATATAGTTCTCGACCGTTGTGCAACTAATTTTAGCTAAATATTAAAAGAAAAATATAATAATTATGAGATTTAGTGAGTTGAAAATTTTCATTATGGAATTTTTGTATTTTTCTTTTGTATATCGTCAATATGTTAAAGCTATTTTCACCTACACATATGTGCGTCATTATAAAAAATAATCCAAGTACTAGATACTCTTAGAAAAGACATAAATTGATAAATCGCTAAAATAAAATTGTAGAAAGTAATCATTTTAAATGTAATGGTTAATAAAATAATTACAATTTTTGAATTATTTTTCCATTTTATTTTCCATCTTGATGTTTTTAGCATAGTCAAGTAAGAACGAGAAAATACTATAGATTCACATTTTGTTTTCCTTTGCATTTTGCATCCTTCAAAACATAACATAAAATTTTGATGTTCATATGCATTCTACCTTCCGTTTTCATTTTCCTTCAAATTTCATTTTCACTCGTATTTTTCGGGTTCCGGACAGACCCTAAGAAAATTCGTATTCAAGTATTGAAAATGAATAAAAGTTACACTTTTGTCTGATATTGGATTAGAAGTCCAATTTGTACATTTTTAAAGGTAGTGTATCTGACATGCTATATCTTCTTTTGAATACAAACTTAAATTCTTCTGATACATAACTCGTTTAGACTTATAAAATATCAACATTAGGGGTGTTATGGATTAGTATCTAACAATAGGTTTTTCCCAAAGTAAAAATTATACAAGTCGTGAGTTAAATACCCATTAAAAGACACCATAAAAAGTTGCAGAGAAATTTATCTTCAAAATAATTTTCTGACGCTCTTTATTCTTCTAACAATTTTCAATGATTTTATATCATTTTCGACGATCTACAATCAAACATGCGTAATTCATTTTAGGTTTTTTATTTTTGTTTTAATAAATTTGAATTTCACCCTTGATTAAATTAAAATTATACGTAAGAATTACTCTTTGAGTAGTCAATTTTGATCAAAAGAATCAATATTACCTTTAATGTTAAATTATTTGTGATTCATCGGAATGAAATTGAATATTGCGATGAAATTGAATATTGTTTTATGATAGAGATAAAATGGAAAAAGAAATTACATTAATTTTTCATGGTGGCGGACAAAACCATGCTCATGTCTTTTTCTCTGGTTCCCCCTTTCAATTTAACTACCACACTTAAAAGATTAAAATATAAAACAATCAAAATTGATGTTTTTAGATGAGAAATGTTATTTTAAAGACTCCAAATTATATAAATATTCAGTTTAGACTCATCATTGAGAAAATATATTAAATGGACTTTTGGACAAAAATACAGGCAAAACACTTAATACATCAAAAAATAAGAGATTTAATTAAACTTTGATCAGTAACTGGTTGTTTTTCTTTAAAACTTATTAAATGTTGGTCGTATAGTGATTATTTGTAACATATACGTTTAATCGGGTTATTTTTCATTAATTTTAACCCGATTTGATTTTTGGACTTTGAAAAAGAAGAATTGCTCTAACTAATCCAATCGAAAAATTGCAATTATAAAATACCCACTCCTCTGCAAACGTTTAAAAAATACCCAATTAGTCCTACGTGATCGTTTTTATGGAATATACAATTCCAATTATGCCCTCTTTTTAATTTTTTAGTTAATTATTTAAGTAATTAAGATATTTAAGAATTAATACAAATTAACCCAAAAATCCGGATTTTCTTGCTCCGTTAATTTTTAAGTAAAAAATCCGAAACCTTAATTAATGGATTTAATATATATTTGAAAAATTCAACGAATTAATTATGAATCGGTTTTGTTGTTGAATTAATTTTAATAAAAATATTTCATTAAAGTCTCGATACATATCATGTAAAGGTTGCAAATTTTGTTTGAAACAATCTTCGTCCATATGAAAACATAGTTAATTTCGGTTAATTTATTTCACTTCGTATATTTGTTTTACATTACAAATCAGATTATTGTATTTTGACAGTTTTAATTGATATACTTCATTTCATTCCTTTTATAATTTAAAGTTATTAATAGAAATTAATCCAAATTGATATACTCTTTAACATAAGTCTGAAAAGAAATGCATATTTCCTGATTTCATACATTTCTTTTGTCAGTTGTCTTTTATTATAAACTTAATTGATATTTCCATTTTTATATATAATTAATATAGTCAATAATTTAATTTGTAATAAATCAAATATAATCTTGAATTTTGAAATTTAATTTTTCGATTTGCTACTTAAAATCTGGTAACTGATCCGGAAAACACTAATTGATGTGTTAATTTTAGTTAATTTGTGTCTCGAATGATAACATGATGTACAGTTACGAATTTTTTATTCTGTAGTCTTTATTTTGGCAGTTTTAATTGATATTATCTTTATTCCATTCTATCTTTAATTTTAACTATTAATTCGAATAATTTCAAATTGATATTAAGATGTATTCTTTCAAAAATGTTTAGTCTAAAATCTTTTTTATTTTAAACACGAAATATTTTCTTCTTCTTTTCTAAAATGATGCCCAAATTTTCAGTATCTATTACTAATAACTAGAATTCATATTAGTCGAATATAATATTGAGAATTTTAATTTTAAAAATGTATTTGTAATTTAATTATGGTTACTGGTTTTCAAAATATATATGATTTTCGTATTAATTTTGATTAATTTTTGTCTCTCCTGATACTGTTAATTTTTGTTCACAGTTATTCATTTGAATAAAAAAAATGTCTAAAACTATTTCTCGTCCTGTTGAACGATCTAAAAGAAGAATAAGTATCCACCATAAAAGCTCCAACCTAAAAAAATATGAACACTCGTTAATTTTCATTAATTTCTGTAATGACACGGTTCATTACGATTCTAGGGTCAAGGAAAGTACAGATCTAGTTGCAATATTTGAGAGGGGAATAAACTACTGATCTAATTGCAATAAAATAAAATAAAAACTATACGAACGATCTTTAACACAAAGATCACCAAAATTTGATGAAACACATCAATGCAACACATTTCGAAGTTTCATGAGCGAGTTCTTCTACGTCATCTTCTTCTTCTTCTCTCCGGCCGCCCCGAAACCACTTTCTTTTGGGAGATTCTTTCCTGCTTCGGCTTCTTCTACGTCGGAGCTCTCTCGACCGCTCGAGTCTTCTTCTCCTCCATCTACTTCTTCTCCGTTGGATTCTTCTCTGCCGTTGATGCCATTGAAATCATAGATTTTTCTTTGCAGAGAGAGAGAAGAGAGGATAGAGTAGTATCAATTTTAGTGAGAGAGAAGAGAGGTTGAATGTTGAATTTTTTTAAATATTAAGAGATTTGATTTAGTATATAACATGCCCCAATATTAATTTCTCCCGCCCAAATATGTTACACCATTAAATTTCTCAATATTTCCATCAAACCCGGCCCATTAATTGGAAATTAAAACTTCAATTGGCCTGCTTTAATTTCGGATTTATTTTAGTAATTTTTATAAATTAATATTCCGAAAATTAATTATTCGGAAGGGTAAACTAAATCAATAATTTTCGTTAATTTCTTATTTTAGGTATTAACCATAATTGTCAATAAGTTGAGTATTTTGTAAACTCTATATTATAAAAGGGTATATAGCTCTTTATCCCTTTAAAAAATGGTGAATCCTTTGAATTTCATCGTATATACGATAGAAATTTGAATTTCATCGCACGCAGGATGAAAACTATGAGTTTAATCGCACGCACAATGAAAATTTTGAGTTTAATCGCACACACGATGAAAACTTTGAATTTCATTATGAGCCCATGACCTAACCATCATGCCAAATGCGCCTACAAATTTCCAATAATTGACTCTGCACGTGACCCTGAGCCCGCCCCGCGTAAGCAACATTCAAAGGAATGAAAAGTGATACTCCCTAAACTCCATAGTATTTAATGTTGGTTATTAACTCATACATTTATTTCTAGCTCACCTCTATTATATTTATTCTACGTGAGTCTTTTCTTACACTCTCTTTCATAAAAAAACATTTATTTTGTCTTTATTAAACAGCCAACAAAAATCTTTTAATAAATAAAGTTACTTCTAACATAAATTTTCCTAAGAGGATGTGGTCAATCTACGCATTTGATTGTAGTCCAAGAGCGTCTTCTAAAGTCAAATCATTTCTAAGAAAAAGGTTGGTTGGCCACCACTTCTTCCATTTCAACATTGTCAAAATCCCCAAAAACCAGGCAAACACGAGGCAATAATAGCCCTATAGACTACTAGAATCTCACACGAGAGTTACAAGAGAGTGAGCATGAAAGAATAATGAAGAGAAATTTCATTTTGTATACCCAAAAACATTAAAAAAAATATATTAAAATTACACTTTTTTTAATAATTAAAACTTAACTTTAGGTTCAAAATAAGACAAAAATACCCTTCAGCTGAATTATAGAGTTTATTAGATGTTTCTATCTCATTTTTACCTTCCAATCCACCTAAATTCACTCTAAATCGGTTTAAATAACCTAAGATTATCCAAATAGAGGATATGTTACTACATTAACTATGTGTAAATCATTTTTAGTTGTTTTTTGTGTTAGAATTATTTTTCGATCGGAAAAAAATAAGTTCGTAAAAAATTAGGGTATTGTTTTATCGTATACCATTAACCTTCAACCAAAACCATCATACAAAAATACCCAGATTTTTTACGATCTTATTTTTTCCCGACCGAAAATGATTCTCACACAAAAACAACAAAAAAATATATTTTAAACAGAGTTATTGAAGTAAGATAACTATTATCTGAATGATCTTAGGTAATATGAACAGATTTGAAGATGATTTGAGTGGACTAGATGGTAAAACTGTGATTAAAACCTCTAGTATAAATGAGTTGAAAGATATTTCGGTCCCATTTTTCACCTAAAGCCTAGATTTAGATATTTTTTTAAACATGGGTCTAATCTGAATATTTTCAATATTTTTTGGTATATAAAAGGAAATTTCTACCAATCAATCTCGAAGCAAAGAAAACCTATTACAACGCCTCTTGGTTGTACATATAGCATATTGGTGCACAATCATGCTTGAAATGTCTATTAATTTTTTATCATATGTCTAATGCTTGCTAGTACATATTTGTTAAAAATTTAAAAAAAACTATTCGATTCCGGAAAGAGTTTATCCAAATTTATTAATGGAGACTATCCAATCTCCGAAAACTTGCAAAAGTGGATTCCATATTTATTATTTTGCTTTTAATTGTCCAACAACGAATCCATTGTCTTTAATTGCTTTGATTTGATTGTTAACTCTTATATTCTTTCCCAATTTTATAAATTACTCAAAATCACATGACGCATTGAAAAACTCTCAATAATTCATACTATTCAAATATAAAAGTATGCCAGTAACTAATCATCGTTTGTAAGTTGAAAAAAATTAGATGATACATATATTTAACTCAAATATTGAAAACGTATTTACAATATATTATTTCTTAAAATGTTACTAACAGTTAAACGAAGATTAAGATAACAACTTCTAAGTAAATAACACTCACAAAGCTAGTAACTCAATTCGGCTCTTCCTTACATCTGGGGGATGACTATCCCAGTGTAAGAGTATATTATAATGATGGAACATCAAAGTTACATAGAGTTTACAAAGGAATCTTTACTTCCTAAACCTAAGACTTTCTTTCCGAAGTATAACTCGACCTAAACCTCCCTATAGGAGTGAGATCCAGTCACTTTTTCACCTCAACACCTAAAGTGTTGTGAGTTATAGAGTACACAAAAGGAAGGAAATACAGATTCAAATGCACTTACATATTAGCTTTACTTCAAGAAAAAGCTAAACATTGCAAAACACGTGGAGAGGAAAAATGGTCATGCTCAAAGTGTGTTCGACGCAAGAGGAAAATTGCTTAACCCTAGAAAAGTTTAAGTAAGAGTTATATACTACTAAAAAGGGACGAACACCTTCGAGCCAAAATACACAGCTGGCAACGTGGCAATACCAAATGAACAATGAAATAGATACTTTAGCGTTAGACGATGATAGATAAAGTGCAAAGAGATATTCTAAACACAAGTGTGAGATACCTTGGCAGACAACAGGATTTGGCGAAGCAAACATGCCAACAAGATTTGTAGCTGAGCTTTGACACTGGATATGTATCACGATTGGGCCAACGTTTAAGGTCTCTGCCACCGGAAAGTTTCTTCACCAGGGCGGCGGGTCTTCAGATACCACAAACGGAAGACCCTGAAGACTGGCAATATCCTTAGGGGAGAAGGAAAAATTGTTACGTTGAACAATAACCATCTTAAAATCTGCAAATGAAGGGTTATAAATGTCTTCAGGAATATTGAAACCAGTACTGTAACTGATTGTCGATAGAATGGTATACTCAAATGACTTTAATAAATTTTGAGTTTGTGTTTTTTGGGTTCATATTTTTTTTTTGTTATTGAAAATGAATTGAAATTGATTATATACAGACATAATATCTTCAATGTTATTGATTTTTTTTTTTATGATCTAAGATATAATATCTTCAATTAGTGTTGAATTCACAAAGAAAAAAGAATACTTGATCTCGATGAACATGAAAAAAAAAATACGGTAATGAGTAGAATTGCTGAAGTCTAATCAAATAGTCATGAAGTAATTATAGTTCTTGATGTAGAAAAGGAACCAATGTTCATACCGGGAACAAGTTTAATGAGTTGCATAGGTGTGATAATTAGAGAGGAAGTTCCAATTTGCATTAGATTGGAGATCAAAATTTTTGCAAGAAATAAAAAAAAATGCGTTTTAAATTATGTGAAACAAGGATTTACTATTGATAATAAATCTAAAAGACATTGTCTTAGTATAGTTGACAAATCAACAAAAAGCTTTTGTCACGACATCTACGATATATATCTAGGAAACCATGTTAAGCACCTCGTCTATATACTCAAACGTGTTGCCTTGCCATAAATCAATGGTAGCTAGGAAACACAAAATTCTTGAATTTGGGAATTATTTATGAAAACTTTTCTCCTATGAGACATATCTGGATTATTTTAGTTGTTGCACGGGCTCAACGTTCACCTCGTTCACTTGGAGATCTCTATAAGAAAGAAAAAGCGTATTCCATAAATTACACCTTTGGTATCATTAAGGCCGGTCCAATATATAAAAGATAAGGTTTTACAAAAATAAATTAAAAAATATAATATTAGTTATCTCTTATATAATATTTGCTTTGAATTGTCCAACAACGGATGCATTGTCTTCAATTGCTTTGATTTGATTGTTAACTCTTATATTCTTTCTTAATTTTGTAAACTACTCAAAATCACATGACGCATTGAAAAACTCTCAATAATTCATACTATTCAAATATGAAATTATGCCAGTAACTAATCATCATTTGTAAGTTAAAAAAATTGGATAATACATATATTTAACTCAAATATTGAAAACGTCTTTACAATATATTGTTTCATAAAATGTTACTGACAGTTAAACGAAGATTAAGAAAACAACTTCTAAGTAAATAACACTCACACAGCTAGTAACTCGATTCGGCTCTTCCTTACATCTGGGGGATGACTATCCCAGTGTAAGAGTATATTATAATGATGGAACATCAAAGTTACATAGAGTTTACAAAGGAATCTTTACTTCCTAAACCTAACACTTTATTTCCGAAGTATAACTCAAACTAAATCTCCCTATAAGAGTGAGATCCAGTCACTTTTTCACCTCAACACCTAAAGTGTTGTGAGTTATAGTCTACACAAAAGGAATTAAATACGGATGTAAATGCACTTACATATTAGCTTTACTTCAAGAAAAAGCTAAACATTGCAAAACACGTGGAGAGGAAAAATGGTCATGCTCAAAGTGTGTTCGACGCAAGAGGAAAAGTGCTTAACCCTAGAAAAGTTTAAGTAAGAGTTATATACTACTAAGAATGGACGAACGCCCTTCGAGCTAAAATACACAACTGGCAAAGTGGCAATACCGAATGAACAGTGAAGTAGATCTTTAGCGTCACACGAGGATAGATAAAGTGCAAAGAGATGTTCTCGACACAAGTGTGAAATACCTTGGCAGACAACAGGATTTGGCGAAGCAAACATGTCAACAAGATTTGTAGCTGAGCTTTGACACTGGGTATGGACCACGATTGGGCAAACGTTTAAGGTCTCTGCCACCAGAAAGTTTCTTCACAAGATCTACTATAGAGGGCGGCGGGTCTTCTGAAACCAAAAACGGAAGATCCTGAAGACTGGCAATATCCTTAGGGGAGAAGGAAAAATTGTTACGTCGAACAACAACCTTCTTAAAATTTTCAAGTGAAGGATCATCAATGTCCTCAGGAAGATTGACAATAAATTCTCGCACAAGGTTGACGTGGTATCGATCAACAGCTGTGACCGAGGGCAATAACCGCACATACTTATTTAAAATTAATAGAAATTTCACATTAATATTTGAATAATTTTATGTTGATTGAATTTGTATAATGAGTTTAAAAATAGGCACTGAAATATGTAACTAAAAACGGTTTTGAAATCGATAGTTGAATTTGGTATTGAAATGTGTAGTTGATATTGTATTAGAAGATAGTTGAATTTAGTGTTTAAATGTATAGTTTAATCGGTATTCAAATGCATAGTTGAAATTGGTATCGAGATTTATAGTTGAAACGAGAACTGAAATTGATTGTCGATAGAATGGTATATTGAGATGACTTTAATAAATTTTGAGTTTGTGTTTTTTGGGTTCATATTTTTTTTTTGTTATTGAAAATCATTATGTATAGACATGAGTATTGAAATGAGTTGAGTTTGTGTTTGTTATGATCTAAGATATAATATCTTCAATTAGTGTTGAATTCACAAAGAAAACGAATACTTGATCTCGATGAACATGAAAAAAAAAGAATACGGTAATGAGTAGAATTGCTGAAGTCTAATCAAAGAGTCATAAAGTAATTATAGTTCTTGATGTAGAAAAGAAACCAATGTTCATACCGGGAACAAGTTTAATGAGTTACATAGGTGTGATAATTAGAGAGGAAGTTCCAATCTGCATTAGATTGGAGATCAAAATTTTTGCAAGAAATAAAAAAAATGTGTTTTAAATTATGTGAAACAAGGATTTACTATTGATAAGAAATCTAAAAGACATTGTTTTAGTATAGTTGGCAAATCAGCAAAAAGTTTTTGTCACGACATATACTATATATATCTAGGAAACCATGTTAAGCACCTCGTCTATATACTTGGAATTGTTGCCTTGCCAGCAATTAATGGTAGCTAGGAAACACAACATTCTTAAATTGAGAATTATTTATGAAAACTTTTCTCCTATGAGACATATCTGGATTGTTTTAGTTGTTGCACGGGCTCAACGTTCACCTCGTTCACTTGGAGATCTCTATGAGAAAGAAAAAGCGTATTCCATAAATTACACCTTTAGTATCATTAAGGCCGGTCCAATATATAAAAGATAAGGTTTTACAAAAATAAATTAAAAAAATATAATATTAGTTATCTATCATCTAATTTTAAGATTTTTTTATTAAATTTTAATATGAGAAACCGTATATCAAGATTTTTGTGCGCAGGACTCTTTAATTTGTCCATTTTTTTTATACAAATACCTAACAAAATATATAAACAAAGGATTTAACAAATAAATATTTATAGAATCGTCATTCAATTATTTATTGCTTTAGTTTCATTACAATCACAAATGTTTTTTTTCTCTGACTGATATCTTTAGATATATTCTTAGCACCATTTTAATATTCATGCATTTTTAATTCATTCATAAATTCGTTTTCTTATATCGTTTTATACTCTTGTTCAAGAATTAACGAATTCATTGTATTTTCTTGTTTTGTTAAGATTTTAAAAATCAGAAATATATTGAATTTAATCTTTGAATCAAACATGTAATCAATAGGGAAATATTTTCCCACAACGGATCTTTGCATTCGTTGTGGGACGTCGCGCCGCGTCCCTATTTGCCGTCGCCGCGGCCCATGTCCCACAACGGATCTTTTAAGGGTTGTGGGACCTTTTATATTAATTATAATTAAACAACTCTTAGAACAATGGTTGTAGAATAAGCTAGTTTGCACAACCAATAGTTATAAAGGTTGTGGAATACCTGAAATCAAGTTTTTCCCACAACCCTTAATTGTAAGGGTTGTGGGATCTCGAAGTCCACAACCCTTAGTAATAAGGGTTGTGGAAAGTCCGTTGTGGGATCCAACATTTGTACTAGTGACGTAATCGTAGCTAGATTATGGAGCATAACGTATCAGAATTTATATGTTATGTGATTATAATTTGTATTTTTCTCTGGTTTTATATGTTAACTGAATAAATATGTATATATATAAATAAAATAAAATGAATTATTTGTTAATACTTTTCCTAACACGTGATGTCTCTCTTTAAATATTTTGTTTCTTGTAAAGAGATTAATTTTATGACTGTGATTCATATGTTTTTATTATAAGAGTAAGCATAACAACAAAAAATAGTGGCACTATGTGTACACAATCGTGGCTAGGTTGTGGACCATAACGTATGGTCCCTATGATTGATGTTTGCTTAATTTTATAAGATTATCAGATACAAGAGTCATGGATTCGGGATAGAAATGCTTAGTTGTTTTATCATCATCCCTGCAGGTTTTCTGTTTACTGTTCATGCGTATCCTTTATTATCATGGTGATTGTTATTGGTTGATCTTTTTCAAAAGGATAAAAGACCATAGACGGGTAAATCAATAAGAGAGAGTTAGTCTTCGCCTTCAGCTAAGACTACTATGCGTAGGTCTTGAATCCATAATTGACAGAATAAGTGATATATGTAAACGGTTTGAGGCTTAGTAACATTTTAGTCAGACGTTGAAATATACACCAATTTAATTCTTTTAATTTTGAATTCGAACATAGTTTTCTCTTTTTCGGCACCCAGCCTGCTCTCATTTACAAGTTGACCCAAAATACTTTTTATATTAGCAAAGAATACTGATTAATCGAAGTTAGGTTATGGACGCTGTCTCACTCTTAATTTGTTTCCGCTCCTATTTCACAGGATCTTTCTTTGTTTGGATAATATATACATATATGTATGTCACTGGTCTTATCTATTATGTGGACATATGATTGGGCTTATGCGCGAGAATGGAGGCAATGATGTTCTTGATGGACAGGAAGGACAATCTTCAGTTAATTGATCGTTAAGAGACTACAATAATATTTTGGAAGGGTTATTAAGTAGAATAGCCTTTTATACTTAGTGGGTTTTCAAAATGGACAACGTTTAACATATTTAACAATAGGGTTATTAACCAAAGTTTAACCAAATGCTGGTCATTTTGCAATAGACACACCAAACGTTTGCCATTTAGCCAAATTTTTGTAATCTAAAAGAAAAGAAAAGAAAAGTTATATGCCATATATAAATCTATAGCGTTGTTTAAGTTTTGGAGATTATGAAACAAAATTCATAGAGAAAACCGGAAGATGGACATGACAATAAAGTAACGAAAAAAGTACATTTGATTATATTGGAGCTTGACCAAAATAGAAAGACGAAATATAAATGAGCGATGAACATAGTAGCTAGCTAATTCTATCTCTTTTATTTAAGGGAGGAGATATACTGTAGTAGCTAGCCACATGGTAATCCATGCATGCATGCACGGTTAATACATGATAGAGGAGAGAGCTGCTGCTCTGAGGCACGTCCCACTGAAGATGGCGGCCGCGCCATAGCAGTAAAGTCCTGGGCAGCACAAGTGAAACATTCCGCAAGTGTTGCCTGCTGTAATGCAGTTGGGTTGTGATCCTTGGAGCACCATCTTCACCAGCCTCCGGTTTCCGACATCCACAAACACCGACTGCGTCGCGGGGAAGGATGAACTTATTACCTTCTGGCTCTCATCCGATGATATTGCTGGCGATGAAGCCAACACTACCATGAGAGCGACCAACAATATTGCACCCTTGCTATTCATTTCTATGGTTAGGATGTAAGTCTTTTTTATGCTCTTATAATGTTCCTGAATGCCCTATTTATAATGCTTGAAGCTTGAACCTCATTATCTAATATCCGATAACTTGTGGTAAATAACCACTTGTTAACACAGCTCTTTTTTTACAGTCAGAACTCATAGTTTTATTTTTTTTGGTATCGTGTTTCTTTCTTTCACTCTCTTCGTCACATGTCGAATTGTTTCTCTGAACTTTGTCTTATTTTGTGTTATTTGTCATATTCTGTGTTCGATTATGGGGCTAGAGTAAGGCCTTATCGATAGCCATTATTATTTTTGTTTCGTGCTTGGTTGCCTCTCCTATCAAACAGTGGATTTTCTCTATTATCGGTCACACAACACATTTTATGGATCCAAGTGTCTTTATTAGACGAGTTAGACAAATTACTTGATTGTGGTCCCATGGGTTATGATACCCGTTTTGATTCGTTTTTCCTGTCATTTTATCATATGTCTCTTTCTCTGCGGTGTATATATATATATATATATATATAATAATTCAACAAAATATCTCGAATTCAACAAAATTTTGTATTTAATTTGTATTTAATTTATGTTTTCAATTTTGTAATTATTAACCATAATTTTATGGTTAATATTTGTATATACCCAACTAAATTATAGTCAATTTAGATATACTCAACGTTTTGTAAACGAGTCGTAAATAGCCAGAGAAATTCGTTTACAGACCAAAATACCCCAAAAAAATTATTATATATATATGAGGGGTAAATTAACTGTAAACAGATGTAAACGAATTTCCTTGGCTATTTACGACTTGTTTACAAAACGTTGGGTATATCCGAATTGCCAATGTTTGAAGTGGATATATAACCAATTTTTTGTAATTTTATCCTCTTAATATTTGATTTGACAGCGTAAATTGAGTTGAGTTTTACATATGTTATATATATATATATATATATATGTATGTGTGTATATATGTATATTAAGTTCTTAATGAACTAGAAGGACTAATTTTAAGTAAATTGAGCATTAAAATTAAAAGACTATTTTGTTGTGGAAGCACCGGATATTTCTTTGGTGTGGTCACACAACACATTTTATGGATCCAAGTGGCATACAATGACATATGACGTAACTAAAAATTATAACATGTTCTGCAAATTGTACTAAACTCATACATACTTATCAACGAGGCATATCAGAATCATCCCAAATCAGTTTTTAATACACAATCTAACATATAATAGAACCCTCACCTTATTATTTAAAATAAATAGCATTGTGGTGAGATTATTCTCGATTAATTATAACTCGAGAACGTAAAACTTTATAGTCTTGGACGATCGGAAAATATATTTGTTTCTAAAAGAGAAGGAAAATAATTCATATTTAAAAAATTATTCTAGAAAGATTTGTCGTCTGGAACACTATCATACATGAGAATTGAAACCAAAGACAAAAATACCGCTTGCCTTAGATTTCGATATAACTATTTGATATCAAATTTCATTCCAAAATTTGAAAGGTAAGAATTTATAATAGATCAATAAACATGTCTTTGAATAAAAATTAAAACGCAGCTCATGGATCGTAATTTATTTTTAATTTTAAAACTGTTTATCCAAAAATAATGTAATTTTAAAGTTGAATCTGATAGAAATTAAATAATCGTGTATAAAAATGTAAAATAAACTTTTGTAATTATGTAAGATAAGAGGTTTTCAACCATAAATATTTTAATGATTATGGTTCATAAGGTTAACAAACAAAGAAACGTCAAAAGAATACCTATTGATTGAACACCAAAATATAAAAACCCACCTGACAACCAAAATTTTACATTTCTTTCGCAATAACTTTTCTTAACTTTTGTTACGTGTTGTTTTAAAAAATAGCGTTTGTCAAAAATAATATGGCCTACTGTTTAATGGAAGAAGTATGATGATAAGATTAAGGAAGATGGTAACGGCCTAAATGGTTAAGTACCGTATAAAATCAATCTGGCTTTAATGTTATTAAAATCTCTTTTTAATTTTTTTTGTAAGTTGAACAAAAAAATAAAATCAAACTAATGGAATAATTGCTTCTTATTATATTTATATACACTTGCATTATATTACACTATATTTGTATAAACTTACATAATATTATACATAGGCATGTATAAATCACTATTAGAAATATTAGATTCTACAACCAACTTTTCACAACCATGATTAATAACGACTATTATAATTAAGGGTTATCCAATGTGGTTGATTCCATAATTCTTTGAGATAAGGGTTGTGAATAATAGGTTATTCAACAACCCTTACGCAAACTTTTATTCTAAAGGTTGTAGAAATTTAATTATTTTAAAATATTTCACAATCCTTACTGTATCCATTGTTTGATAGGCACCGCGGCGATAATCACTCAGGACCGCAGCATAACATCCCAAAACGGATCCAAAGATCCGTTGTGGGAAAAGCGGGAAAAAAGTCAGCGTCGCAGTTCTTGGTTGGCGTCTCCACGCGCTATTCCACAACGGATCCCAAAAAGATTGTGGAAATGTATTTGGTTGCTGGAAATTTGACGGCGTCGCGGTTACCAAGGATGGGGTACGTGGCGCCGACTTCAAAACTAATGTTGAGCAGTAATTTTAGACGGCGCCACGACTATAAAGACTGGGGCTGTGGTGCCGTCTCAAAAACTGGATCCCGATCACAATGTTTCAGGCGGCGCCGCTGCTGCGACGAAGGATGGGGGCCGCAGCGCCCCCGTCGATTTCGGACTACAAATGTCGAAAATTAGGTTATTTTTCATTTACCTAAATTTTATTTCTCTCCCAAACTGTATTTTGCCCGTTTCTGTCTTATTTTCTCCGCGCTTTAGTTGTCGCCGAGATCTCGCCATCCACCTCCCGCGAGTTCCTCACGCGGCTTTTTCTCGCGCGTATATCTCGTTGTGCTCTTCTCTTGCCTTCATCTAGCCGCTCATATTTCTTATTCTAAAGGTAAATATGAACTTAATACGTGTTTTTAGCTTTATTTTCATGTTAATTTCTAGCATTTGGTGATATAATATTGCAAATAATCTTGTTGATTTAAGTAAGTTATTTCTGGAATAAAACTCCTTAGAATTGAATTTCGTAGTAAAAAGATAGAGGATTGAGCCCGAAAGCCCGAAGGTTCAAGAAGAGCTCAAGACCCGAGTCCGAGCCCGAGGTCGAACCCGGGTCCGACTCGGCGTTGGCGCGTGTGTGTGCACGCGAGAAGGGTTAGAGCTAACTCACTCACACTCTCATCCTTTGCACTTGGATACTATATTAAGAAGGATAAATCTTATATAAAAACTGTGAAATCCCAAAACTTATGCTAAGAATTGTGATGTGAAATTTTGAGATACTGGTTTATGTTGCAGTCATGATCATGCATATTTGTTGTATTCTTTTCTAAATACTTCAAATTAATAATTTGAATTTGATAAGAAATATCTCTTTTGTTGTATAACTCTTACGTGCAAGTATGGAACAAAAGCCATGTCTCCTACCATATATATAGATACTGTTTTTATATAAGTTTTGTGTTCGTATGTATACATATATTTATATCTTTACTAATATATAAATATCATATGATATAATGATGTACGTGTATATATATTACAAATAAATATACTACCAAATAAAGTGTACGGTTTCATTCAGCTATATATATATATATATATATATATATATATATATATGTTATAAAATGGGCTTTTAATATAGTATTGATATTAGGAGTAATTGTCATTCTAGTCAATCAAATTCTATTACGTTACACATATGCTCAATTTAGGTGTGAATATGTTTTATTTCTTTATCGTCCGTATACAAGATAACGGTAACAGTTAGTGCATATTAAATCGAGATATATTTTGTCTTTACTGGGTATATTTTTAAGGTATCCTTAAACACCTAGATGATCCATTTTTAGTTTCTTTGATTTCTCTTTTTCTTCCTGATGGGAAATTTCTCTTCGTTGGTTAAATTTCACACTACGCAAGCGTACGTGTCGTCAAGTAATGAGGTGCAATTAGCACGGATTTCGTTCCCACGAGGACTGAGGCAAATTCGATTAATTTAGCTAGTTTATTTTTTTTCGAGTTATATAAACTGTAAACATGGGAATTGTTTTCGGTGATTTCTGTCTTTCAACTATTGCAAGAAACAAGAGAAAAATGATTAGAGAAAACGATTAACTCAAGATAACAACTAAGGGACATGACTTCACTAGTTTGTCGATTCGGTCGGCATGGCATCGGTAACGGCTCTAACTACGGGTTAGTGATAAATAATCATAATCTCATTCCCCTTAAATTATTCACTAATCTCTCTCGAGTTTTAGGAATCTAAATGTTTGACGAACTTTCACCTCTCGGCTTGGGTCCTATTAAAACAAACACTCGCATTAAGCCCGGAATTTCAACGATTATACTTACCTCCTATCATATATCTAGTTTTAGTAAGGCAAATGACGAGTAGGGTAGAGCACGCTCGTTTATCTCCTCTCGGTCTCAAAACTCACCTAAATTTTCCTAATTAGGTAGCTAATCTACTTAGGATTTACACATAACCCATCCCGTGAAATATTTATACTAATCCACTCTTTAAACACGTCATCACCTAAGACTTGGCCAACCGAAATCAACTCCCTAGCTACATCACATCCCCTAAATAATTTAGCCTAACATGATCTTGAACAAACACAACAAAATAGAGATAAGCGATAACAACAACACTAAGAACAAACTAGACATTGATAACTACTCTAACTTACCACAATGCAAAATGATTAAAACAAAACAAGTTCAATAAAGGTTCAAATAAATACACAATTTTATACCCGTCGCAATGAGAAATAAGAATATGAAAAAATTATCCAATTCCGATGATATTTAACCAAATATCTTTCACACACTAGATATAAATTCTCTTTTTATAGCTATTATTCCAACAAAAGTAAGATACTTTTCGATGAAGTCGGAGTTTCTTTTATATTTTTTTATGAAATTGATAAACCTTTTTATATAGTTTATGTAGGATAAAATATATGTGGAAAGATTAAATTTTGTGTCTCGATAGGTTCATATAGTTTTTGATGATTTTGTATATGTCACAATCAGTTCATATAGTTCTCGATGAATACTGTTAGTTTCATAAAAAAATTGAGTTTCTAATGATTTTTATATAAGGTCCTATAGTTTTGATGGTCTAGATATGAGTGGCATGTCAAAGGTTAAGTCTTAGTAATTACGTTCAACACATGTTAAGATATGAATGATGCTTTCAATATTAGTCCATATATATTTTTCATGAGATATCTCATTACGTGAAAATAGCTGTAAAACTAAAAATCTCTATATGGTTGAAAATATTTTGTTTTTTTGTAGTATTTTTCAGGATATTATCACTCAAGTTGAGACTCTTTTTCAGTACCTGTGAATTTTTTGCACTAATAAGATAATTTAGGGAAGGAGAAAATTGCACCCCAGGAGACCATTATTCATTGTCAAAAACTTTGCACACAGTTCAGTACTTGCTGCAGAGATTAAATTATTGTTCACTAAGGGTCCGTTTGAAACCCGTAATATGCAAGGAAAAAAATATAAAATTCCTTTATATTTTTTCTAGGTTGTTTGGATTCAAGAAAATAGTAGGAAAAAAATTATAGGATAGAAAATATGAAAGAAAATGTATAACCAAAAGACGAATTTGATTTTCCTATAAAATATGGTGGAAAAAAAATCCACCTTATTTCACTCATGTGAAATATTTTTATTTTTCATCCACACACCTGTAAACAAAAATCATCAGATAAAACTTATTTTCTTTCTCTCTCATCTCTCTCTCTCATTTTCACATCTCGTCAGTTCGCTCATATAACTCCGTTTCGATTCAGTCTGCCAACCTCTCTCTCTTGTCAGTCTATTTTGACGCATATCAGAACTTCACGAGCTGGTCGGAACTCGCCGTGTTCGACAATGGAGATCAAATTCCTCTCAACTTGAAATGTATACAAACTAATATATGATATGGTTTTTAAAAATGTATGTAGTATATAACAACATGTCTTATACTATAGGTATGTTTTTTATTATTAAATATGCATACATAAATAGAAGAAAAATAAATAAAAAAATTGTTTTTTTCTGTAAAAAAAAATCGGTAGATAAACTATGCACTCACTCAAGTATATGCGCAAAAAAAATAGTATGAAAAGTTTAAATAACTATACTTTAATAATAATTTCAATTTTAATATTTTTTCAAAAATAAAATTCGATATAGTTCTCGACGATTGTGCAACTAATTTTAGCTAAATATTAAAAGAAAAAGATAAATAATGTATCATATTTAGTGAGTTGAAAATTTTCAGTATGAAATTTTTATATTTTTCTTTTATATATCGTCAATATGTTAAACCTATTTTCACCTACACATATGTGCGTCATTATAAAAAATAATCCAAGTACTAGATACTCTTAGAAAAGACATAAATTGATAAACCGCTAAAATAAAATTATAGAAAGTAATCATTTTAAATGTAATGGTTAATAAAATAATTACAATTTTTTAATTATTTTTCCATTTAGTTTTCCATCTTGATGTTTTTAGCATAGTCAAGTAAGAACGAGAAAATACTATAGATTTACATTTTGTTTTCCTTTGCATTTTGCACCCTTCCAAACATAACATAAAATTTTGATTTTCTTATGCATTCTCCCTTCCGTTTTCATTTTCCTTCAAATTTCATTTCACTCGTATTTTCCGGGTTCCGCACGGATCTTAAGAAAATTAGTATTCAAGTATTGAAAATGAATAAAAATTACACTTTTGTCTGATATTGGATTAGAAGGCCAATTTGTATATTTTTTTTAATGTAGTGTAATTAACATGATATATATTCTTTTGAATACAAACTTAAATTCTTCTGATAACAAATAACTCATTTAGACTTATAAAATATCAACATTAGCGGTATTATGGATTAGTATCTAACAATAGGTTTTTACCAAAGTAAAAATTATACGAGTCGTGAGTTAAATATTCATTAAAAGACACCATAAAAAGTTGCAGAGAAACTTATCTTCAAAATAATTTTCTGACGCTATTTATTCTTCTAACAATTTTCAATGATTTTATATCATTTACGACGATCTACAATCAAACATGCGTAATTCATTTTTAGGTTTTTTATTTTTGTTTTAATAAATTTGAATTTCACCCTTGATTAAATTAAAATTATAAGTAAGAATTACTCTTTGAGTAGTCAATTTTGATCAAAAGAATCAATATTACCTTTAATGTTAAATTATTTGCGATTCATCGGAATGAAATTGAATATAGCGATGAAATCGAATATTGTTTTATGATAGAGATAAAGTGGAAAAATAAATTACATTAATTTTTCATGGTGGCGGACAAAACCATCCTCATGTCATTTTCTCTGGTTCCCCCTTTCAATTTAACTACCACACTTAAAAGATTAAAATATAAAACAATCAAAATTGATGTTTTTAGATGAGAAATTTCATTTTAAAGATTCCAAATTATATAAAATATTCAGTTTAGACTCATCGTTTAGAAAATATATGAAAATGGACTTTTGGACAAAAATACAGGCAAAACACTTAATACTTTGAAAAATAAGAGATTTAATTAAACTTTGATCATTAACTGGTTGTTTTTCTTTAAAATTTATTAAATGTTAGTCGTATAGTGATTATTCGTAACATATAGGTTAAATCGGGTTAATTTTTATCAATTTTAACCCGATTTATAGTTTTGGACTTTAATAAATAAGAATTGCTCTAACTAATCCAATTGAAAAGTTGCAATTGAAAAATGCCCACTCTTTTGCAAACGTTTAAAAAATACCCAATTAGTCCTACGTGATTGTTTTTATGGAATATTCAGTTCCAATTATGCCCTGTTTTTAATTTTCGAGTTAATTATTTAAGTAATTCAGATATTTCAGAATTAATACAAATCAAACCAAAAATCCAGATTTTTTCTTGCTTCTTTAATTTTTAAGTAAAAAATTTGAAACTATAATTAATGGATTTAATATATTGAAAAAGTCAACGAATTAATTAAGAATCGTTTTTGTTGTTGAATTAATTTTAGAAATTGGTGAGTTGGCCTTATCTTACTTACGTTTTTTTGGTTTTGGCCAACGTTTTGTAAAACTTTAGTAAATGTCCAACAATCCTACCTGGCTTTTTTATTTAATTATCTATTTACATTTTTACCTTTTTTAACTACCCAGTTTTAATTATGTTTTATTTTAAAATTTTGGTGTTCATTTTCAAATTCGTATTTATTTCAAATTTTGAATTATTTTCGAATTGATTGCAAATTTTGAATTAATTTCATATTGATTTCCAATATCCGACAGATTTCAAATTTCGGATTGATTTCAAATTCTTAATTAATTTCGGATGTTTTCAAATTTCGGATTGATATCAAAAAACTTTATTATTTATTTCTATCCGATTATAGGTCCTAAAATCTTGTTTTTTCGATTTGACTTGGCTATGTAACCGTTTATACAATGGACGTCGAGATTTATTTGGAAACAATATTATTCTCATCCGATTTATTGATTTGAAAAGCAATTAAAATTAGGGTACGATGAGATTTAATTGGAAAATATATTATTCTTATCCGATTTAAAAGCAATATCATTGACTTTCAATTAATTCACGTGTTTATTTTCTGCTTGTCATCTTATTTACCATATTTTCATTTTCTCGATAATTGTTATTCTATTTACCGAATTGTCGTGGCTTTTGTTTATGTTTTTACAAACGGTTATTGATTTTTAATTTACTCGAGATGGTTTTTGTGCATGGTGAGAGTTCGTTTCGTCAATCCGGTAAGACCTGAAATTGTATTCTTGTTCAATTCTGGTTGTTTTTTTTTCTGTGGTGGTTAAATTTTCGTCAATATTTTTACAGTTGAAATATTCGAGCAACAATGTTCTCAAGCTCGTGATGTGGAGAGTATTGATATCAACGATACTAAGAAAGATGATGTAGTCATATTTGATCATGCAGATTTGAATAATTTCCTGATGACAATTGATATTAACGTTGGAAATGTGTTCACTACAAAATCTGTTTTACAAACTGCTTTGAGTATGTTAGCTGTGCGAAATAGTTTTGAATATAAAACTATAAAATCTAACAAGACTCGGTATCGTGTTTGTTGCAATGATTCTAATTGTTCTTGGATGTTATATGCTAATATGAGCTCTAAATATGGGATTTGGGTAGTTAGGAGCTTTTTGAAAGATCATTCATGTTTTGGTCGTGTTGTCATCAACAAAAATAAGCATGCATCGTCTAAGCTTATTAGTCAATGTGTACAAGATGATTTTAGGGGTTCATTAGCAACCGAGATTAAACCGGCAGGAGTGGCTGAGATAATGAGGAGTCGTTGGAACGTTGAAGTTTCTTACTATCGTGCGTGAAAGGGACGAAAAATGCGTTGATTGATCTTCGGGGTGATTTTGATTCTTCTTACAGTCATCTCCCTATCATTGGCGATTTGATGTGTGAGAAAAACCCTGGTAACAATTTCATAACTTTGTTAATTTAATTTCAATTTACATGGTGAATTGAATTTACTAAGTAATTTACTTGGTTAATAACTCTGCAATTTACTTGGTGATTTTAGTTTAATTTTGTAAATATATTTCAGATTCGTACACTAAAACAGAACTTGAAGAAGATGGAACATTCAAGTATTTTTTCCTTGCGTTTGGAGCTTGTGTGCATGGGTTTAGATATTGTCGTCTTGTCATTTCGGTAGATGGTACATTTTTGAAGGGAAAATCGCATGGGACGTTGTTGCTTGCTACAGCTCAAGATGGGGATAATCATTTGTTCCCTCTTGCTTTTTGTATTGTGGATTCAGAAAATGATAAATCATGGTCGTGGTTCATGATGCAGCTTCTCCTTGTTTTTGTTGTACGTGATGAGATGGTAGTTGTATCGGATAGGCACAAATCCATCCAAAAAGCTGTGAACAAAGTCTTTCCGGAAGTAGAATGGGCTTCTTGCATGCAACATTTATAGGGTAATGTTAAAGCTCAATTTGGTAGTAGTCATATTCAGCCACTCTTCTACAAGTGTGCTAAGGCTTACATCTCTAGAGAATTTGATTTTTGGCTAAATATTCTTTCTATTGGGGATCGCAAAATAAAAAAATATTTTCTTAATGCAAATCCAAAGGTTTGGGCTCGTAGTCATTTTCCTGGAAAGAGATTTAACATCATGACTACAAACATTTCAGAGTGTTTGAATTCGGTTTTGCATGAAGCAAGGGGTTGGCCTGTGTCTTGCCTTGTTTTGAGTTATCGAGATCTTATCCAAAGATGGATAGTCAAGAAGAGGGCTATCATTCCTAAGATGGTTTCCGGTTTAACTGACATTGGTTTTACAATATTGAAGGAAGCTCAAGAAGCTGCTCCTACCATGAATGTAAGTTTTTACGTCATTAATTATTTCGTGTAGTATTAAGTAAATTAAGTTGACATTAACGCTGTTTAAATACTATTATGTAATTACTACGTAAATGGTTACGCCATTAACAATCCGTGATTTTTATATAGGTAAATGCGATAAATGAATTTCAATTTGAAGTTGTTGATGGGGCTATTCGTAAAGTTGTTGATATTCAAGAGAAGTCGTGCACTTGTCGTTTTTGGCAACTTGAAGATTTTCCATGTCCTCATGCTTGTGCTGCCTTGTATAGACGTAATTTACATCCAATTGACTTTGTTTCTCCCTACTATACTGAAGAGTATTTTCGGTTGACGTATTTACAAGATGTGTTTCCGATTTCCCATGAAGGAGATTGGGATTTGCCATTAGGTGCACGCGTGATTAAACCTCCTGTTTTTAAGCGTCAATCAGGGAGGCCAAAAGAGAAGCGATATCGATCAAAGTCTGAAAAATAACATCCTTATGTGCAACGATGTGGAAATTGTGGACAAACCGGCCACAATAAACGTTGTTGCAAGAACTAAATATTTGTTGTTGTTTGTTTTATTTGTTAAAAGTTTTAGTTATTTGAACTTTATATTTCGTTATTGATATGTAATTTTTTTGTTTAAGTTTAATGGTAAGAAACAATTGTATTCGTTATTTTTTGTTTTTTAATCAATTTTAATGATAAATTTGTCATTAATTTACTTTGTTTTTCATTTACGGGATAAATTGTCAATTCTTATTTATCATTTATTGTTTACATAAATTGTTAACTAATTTAATCCGTAAACTTTTATGTGATGTTCTATATCATGAACTTTAATTTACTAAATTAATAATTCAATTTTCCAAAGCCGGATAAAAGTATCATTTACAAATATAGGGCACAAATTCAATATAACGGATATCATTTAAATATTAAGAACTAAACATTAAACAAATATCATATCAAAGTTTCAAAATATAGGAATCTAAAAACCTTCAACATGTTTAGCCAGAAACATATGGCAACATAATTACTTGTCCCAAAATTATACCTTCAACATATTGTATCATAAACCAAAATAAACACCATAATAAAAACAGAATATCCCAATATTAAACACCATGTAAATATTATATTCCGGGATCAAACGATGGCTGGCTACTTTGTTTTTCTTCTGTGTTGTCAGTTGTTGTAGTTTTCGTTTTTTTGGGGCGTTTCTCCTCAGTGTAAGGTGGTTGCATATAAACCGACCTTTTAACTTGTCCTCTTTGTCTTCCTTGAACGAGTGATTCTTCTTGAGATGGTTTATCAGTCTGTTTTCAATTTTATTTAAGTTGTCAAAATAAATTAGTTGTGTATTTACTAAGTAAATTACTGTTCATACCTTTGGAGGCTGAAACTTCTTGGCTGTTTTGGAGGCATTGAGTTCCTGAAATGTGAAAACAATTTTAGAAAATCTTTTTGTAACAACAACATCTTGAAAGTTGTCAAATATTTAACTCACTTCAACAGCTTGGTCATGTTTAACCAATTCTTTGTTTTTTTGTTGTCCCTTCCTTAGTCGTTTGTAGTTGGTCTCATGTTCATAAAAGTTTCTGTTAGGATCCATTTGGAACACTTCATTTACCGCAAATAACCAATCATCTTGAAGCTGTTGTAATCTTTCCTGTCATGCCATTTAATTTTAATTTTGAATAACACATTAAAAAACTTATACACTATTAACTATGTAAATATCTTACTGGAGTCATATTTTTGGTGTTTTCCTCTCCCAACAACGGTGAAATATCTTGTGGTGGTTTCTCCATCGGTGGTTGTACTTTCTTTGGCGCATTGTCGTTTGTAATCTCATTTTTATCCTTTGGGACCTTAAACTGCACCAATAATTAACATCATTAATGACATACCATTTTACATGCACAATTAAAAAAGTTTAGAATTTTACCAACGACTTTTTTGGAACAGCAATGGAGTGATCATCTTTTTCTATATTGGGTTGTTCAACAGACTTGTTCATTGTCTTCTTAAACTACAAAGGAAAATTTACATTGTTAATAATCACACCATTAAATTGATTAACATAAACAATTACCATGTGCTGTTAATGTCATTTATTCTTGGTCTGCAATGCTTATCCCTTTAGCTACTAGAACATATGACTTTGCAGATTCCTATATAACATGTAATTAATAATATTAATACAAGCAATAACATGATTATACTTACTGAAACATCTTACCCCTTTATTTACCAATGATCTCGGTGAAGTTCTAGTTGGTTGCATCTTTTGTTTCCCTTTGTTATTCCTTTTCCGGATTTGTTCCACATTTACTTCATGTTGAGGAGTCATTTGGTCCTTGTTTGCATCCTAATCAAAATTGTTATTATAGTATCTAATCACATTACGTAGTTAATGTCCAGTACCTTTTCTTCATTGTTGGCAGCAGTATCTTCAACATCCGCTTTCTTCTCCTGCCAATATACTAACAAGTTTTAATACATTAAAACACATTAATCAACTACAAATTTAGTCAGTTAATTACCTCTAAAACTTTCATTTTTTTAGTTTCAAGGTTGGTTACACGTGTTTTCAGAGCTTCTAATTTCATCGAGGGCTTGTTCTAGTTTCTCGCACACAACTTTCAACTCCTCTTTTGTCACATATCCATCCTGGCACTTTGAAGAGCTGGCTTTCATTTTATTGTTTGATGTTGTTCCAGTCAATGGTATGTCATCAGGGACAGGAAAATTGGTTGTCCTTATACGTGGTCCACCATTTTTTAGTTCCAAGTCAGTAGTTGCTAAGTTGTTGAAACGAAGCTACAATTTACCAGAATTATTGATTAGCAATTTACAATAAAATACCCCATAAGTAAATTAAATTTTAGTACGACATACCTCATCATTGTTGAATATCATTTGCACATCTTCCGATGATGGGTTGAAATGGTAAGCCCACTTCAACATTCTTGGCATTGTATATGTGCTGTTTGATTTTGTATACCCATTCTCCTCAAATGCAGGTATTAGCTCGTAAATCCACGCAACAATTGGGTGCAAGAATCCGTCGACGTTGAAGCCCGTCTTAGTACCTGAAATTTTTATTCTTTTGAATGATTCGCATAACCTCATAAAACTTTCTCTCCCCCAAGGGTATCCATTGAAAACTTCATCATTTGTGGCCATTTTCAAAAACTTGTTTGAAATGATGTGGTTCCTTTCACGTGGCAGGACCATTGTCTCAATAATTGCAACATTTATGAGTGCGATTCTTTTCTCGTCTGTCTCGCCAAATTTCCCTTGACGTGGTCCGAGCAGGTAATTAGCCCTCTGTGTTCCTTTAATTTTGAAGAACGTCTGCTGTAATGGATTCCCAATTACAATGTCGTCATTGATATCAGGGATTTCATCACAACATAAACCTGTAAATCATATTACAATTTACTAAGTTAATTCAAATATTAAATACGTCAATCAGAATTGAACAAGTTAACATGTTTAATAACAACAAAATCAATTTACGTGAAATCAGTTCGTATTCGGATATTGTGAACCGGTGAATATGGTTTCCTATTTTAAAATGCAATTCATCCGGTTTTCCTGATTCGACTTGGGAGAGCATAAGAAGGTGGATTAACCTCTTTGGAAAGACGTCGCCTTTTATGTATTGGAAATGGAAAAAAGGCGATTTTGAGAACAATTTATATTGTTCTTCTGTTTCTAAACCTTTCATAATAGCTTTTATGGCTCCAAAGTTCGTGTGCACTATAATTTTTTGATCAAGATCCCAATGTTTGGGATCTACAAGGTACGAACCAACCTGTTTTTAAATCAAATAACTCAGTAAATAGAATATTTCATATCAATTAATTAAGTAAATATTATTTCTATTAAGTCAGTTTATAACATACCTGCTGTGACCCTTTAACCTTGGCGACAGTTCCTCCTTTCTTCGAATCTCCATGTTTTCTCTTCTTACTTTCAGACTTGTCCACTACTTCCATTTTTGTCATTTGAACTAAAAAAATCAAATAACAATATTTGTTTACAATATTCGGTTATAATGAAGAACACAAGAAAAAACCATTTACTTAAATATTATTTACAAAATAAAAGGTTTTCCGATTTATCGACGACCAACAAATCATTAACTCATAATCAATTTACCATAATTAAAACCCTAACTTTAATCAATAAAATGGAAAACTTTCGGAAAAGGAAAATGAAACAACAAATATACTACATCAATTTCTTGCATGCATATCATAAAAATCTCTTAATCGTTTGATGATTTTCTTCCGACTAAAACCCTAACTTGTTTTTGTAAATCGATATTATCATTATCAAGAAAATGGAATAGCTTCGAAAAAGGAAAATAAAACAGCACAGTATACTCCATCTTTTCTTGCATGCATATCATAAACATCCCTTAATCGTGAAAATGATTTTCCTCCGACATAAATTCAATAACCGGTTTAAAGCTTTTGAAATTTTGCGAAAATATTTAGGGATTGATTTTTGAAATACATAAAATTAACATTCAAACCTGTAAATATTTGATGGCTTTCAAGTTTCCTCCTTCGGCTCTTGAACTTCGACTTCTTCCCAGAATTGTTTTAAGAGTCTTTCAAGAATTTCAAGAAAATTTATTTTCGGTGATAAACATTGTGTTTCTCTCTCCAAATCTATTTCGACGTGCTTTTTCAGAAAAAACGCTTCATATTTCGAGTATGCATGGATTGTGTTTCTCTCTCCAAATCTATGTACCTTTATGTTTCCATATTCCGGTTTTAAAGGATTAATTAATTTCCTTTTAAATATTATCATTTATTCCGTTTGAGCGGGAAAAAAATTGGGGAACCTCAACTAATGTTTCGGGGTAAATTACCATTAATTATCTTCTTTATTTAATGTCCTATTTATCTGGTTTAATTATTTTTTTTTTCCGGAAATAAATTTGAGCGGCAAAAATTTTCGGGGTAAATTAGGTACAAATTTTCGGCAATTTCAAATATTGGACATTTACTAAAGTTTTACCAAACAATGGACAAAACCAAATTAGTAAACATCTATAGGGCTATTACCTTCTTTTACCCTTTTAATAAAAATATTTCATTAAAGTCTCGATATATATCATGTAACGGTTGCAAATTTCGTTTTAAACAATCTTCGTCCATAAGAAAACGTAGTTAATTTCGGTTAATTTATTTCACTTGCGTATATTTGTTGTACATTACGAATCTGATTACTGTATTTTGATAATTTTAATTGATATACTCTTTATTTCATTCCTTTTATAATTTAAAGTATTAATAGAAATTAATCCAAATCGATAGAAATTAATCCAAGTTGATTTACTCTTTTACATAAGTTTGAAAATAAATGCATATTTCCTGATTTCATACATTTATTTTGTCAGTTGTTTTTTATTATAAACTTAATTTATATTTCCATTTTTATATACAATTAATATAGTCAATAATTGAATTTGGAATAAATCGAATATAATCTTGAATTTTGAAATTTAATTTTCCGATTTGCTACTTAAAATCTGGTAACTAATCCGAAAAACACTAATTGACGTGTTAATTTTTGTTAATTTGTGTGTCGGATGATAACATGATATACAGTTAAGAATTTCTTGTTTTGTAGTCTTTATTTTTCCAGTTTTAATTGATATTATCTTTATTCCATTCTATCTTTAATTTTAACTATTAATTCAAATAATTTAAAATTGATATTAAGATGTATTCTTTCAAAAATGTTTAGTCTAAAATCTTTTTGATTTTAAAAACGAAATATTTTCTTCTTCTTTCCTAAAATGATGCCCAAATATTCAGTATCTATTATTAATAACTAAAATTCATATCAGTCGAATATAATATCGAGAATTTGAATTTTAAAAATTTATTTGTAATTTAATTCTGGTTACTGATTTTCAAAATCTATATGATTTTCGTGTTAATTTTGGTTAATTTGTGTCTCTCCTGATACTGTTAATTTTCGTTCACAGTTATTCATTTGAATAAAAAAACATGTCTAAAACCATTTCTCATCCATATTGCCGTCCTGTTGAACCATCTAAAAATAATAATAAGTATCCACCACAAATATGAATACTCGTTAATTTTCATTAATTTCTGCAACGACATGGTTCATAACGATTCTAGGGTCAAAGAAAGTATAGATCAAATTGCAATATTTGAGGGGGGAAGAAATTACATATCTAATTGCAATAAAATAACATAAAATCTATACGAACGATCTTTAACACAAAGATCACCAAAATTTGATGAAACACATCAACGCAACACATTTCGAAGTTTCATGAGCGAGTTCTTCTACGTCATCTTCTTCTTCTTCTCTCCGGCCGCCCCTGAACCACTTTCTTTTGGGAGATTCTTTCCTGCTTCGGCTTCTTCTCCGTCGGAGCTGTCTCGACCGATGGAGTCTTCTTCTCCTCCATCTACTTCTTCTCCGTTGGATTCTTCTCTGCCTTCGATGCCATTGAAATTATAGATTTTTCTTCGCAGAGCGAGAGAAGAAATGATAGAATAGTATCAGTTTTAGTATATAACATGCCCCAATATTAATTTCTCCCGCCCAAATATGTTACACCATTAAATTTCTCAATATTTCCATCAAATCCGCCCCATTAATTGGAAATTAAAACTTCAATTGGCCTGCTTTAATTTCGGATTTATTTTAGTAATTTTTATAAATTAATATTTCAAAAATTAATTATTTGGAAGGGTAAATTAGATCTTTAATTCTCGTTAATTTCTTATTTTGGGTATTAACCACAATTGTCAATAAGTTGAGTATTTTATAAACTCAATATTATAAAAGGGTATATAGCTCTTTATCCCTTTAAAAAATGGTGAATACTTTGAATTTCATCGCACGCACGATGAAAACTATGAGTTTAATCGCACGCACGATGAAAACTTTTAGTTTAATCGCACACACAATGAAAACTTTGAATTTCATCATGAGCCCATGACCTAACCGTCGTGCCAAAATACGCCTACAAATTTTCACGAATTGACTCTGCACGTGACCCTGAGCCCGCGTAAGCAACATTCAAGGGAATGACAAGTGATACTCCCTAAACTCCATAGCATTTAATGTTGGTTATTAACTCATACATTTATTTGTAGCTCACCTCTATTATATTTATTCTACGTGAGTCTTTTCTTACACTATCTCTCATAAAAAACATTTATTTTGTCTTTATTAAACAGCCAACAAAAATCTTTTCATAAATAAAGTTACTTCGAACATAAACTTTCCTAAGAGGATGTGGTCAATCTCGGCATTTGATTGTAGTCCAGGAGCGTCTTCTAAAGTCAAATCATTTCTAAGAAAAAGGTTGGTTGGCCACCACTTCTTCCATTTCAACATTGTCAAAATCCCCAAAAACCAGGCAAACACAAGGCAAAAATAGCCCTACAGCCTACTAGAATATCACACGAGAGTTACAAGAGAGTGAGCATGAAAGAATAATGAAGAGAAACATATAAAAAAAATATTAAATTACACCTTTTTTTAATATTTAAAGCTTAACTTTAGGTTCAAAATCATACAAAAATACCCTTTAGCTCATTTATGGAGTTTATTAGATGCTTCAATCTCATTATTATCTTCCAAACCGCTCAAATTCACTCTAAATCGGTTTAAATAATCTAAAATCATCCAAATAGAGGTATGTGTTAGAATTATTTTTCGACCGGAAAAAAAAATTCGTAAAAAATTAGGGTGTTGTTTTATCGTATACCATCGTACGACAACGTACGATGGTGTACGACATCGTAAGATGGTCAACTATAACCTTCAACCAAAACCATCATACAAAAATACCTAGATTTTTGACGATCTTATTTTTTCCCGACCGAAAAATGATTCTAACACAAAAACAAAAAAATATTTTAAACAGAGTTAGTGAAGTAACATACCTACTATCTGAATGATCTTAGGTAATATAAACGGATTTAAAGATAATTTGAGTGGACTGCATGGTAAAACTGTGATTAAAACCTCTAGTATAAATGAGTTGAAAGGTATTTTGGTCCCATTTTTCACCTAAACCCGAGATTTAGATATTTTTTTAAACATGGGTCTAATCTGAATATTTTCAATATTTTTTGATATATAAAAAGAAATTTCTACCAATGAATCTCGAAGGCAAAGAAAACCTACTACAACGCCTCTTGGTTGTACATATAGCATATTGGTGCACAATCATGCTTGAAATGTATTAATTTTTTATGATATGTCTAATGCTTGCTAGTACATATGACTTAAAAATTTAAAAAAAAAACTTTATTCGATTCCGGAAAGAGTTTATCCAAATTTATTAATGGAGACTTTCCAATCTCCGAAAACTTGCAAAAGTGGATTCCATATTTATTATTTTGCTTTGAATTGTCCAACAACGAATGCATTTTCTTTAATTCTTTGATTTGATTGTTAACTCTTATATTCTTTCCCAATTTTTTAAATTAATCAAAATCACATAACGCATTGAAAAACTCTCAATAATTCATACGATTCAAATATGAAATTATGCCAGTAACTAATCATCGTTTGTAAGTTGAAAAACATTGGATAATACATATATTTAACTCAAATATTGAAAACGTGTTTACAATATACTGTTTCTTAAAATGTTACTGACAGTTAAACGAAAATTAAGAAAACAACTTCTAAGTAAATAACACTCACACAGCTAGTAACTCAGTTTGGTCTTCCTTACATCTGGGGGATGACTATCCCAGTGTAAGAGTATATTATAATGATGGAACATCAAAGTTACATAGAGTTTACAAAGGAATCTTTACTTCCTAAACCTTACACTTTCTTTCCGAAATATAACTTGACCTAAAGCTCCCTATGGGAGTGAGATCCAGTCACTTTTTCACCTCAACACCTAAAGTGTTGTGAGTTATAGTCTTACACAAAAAGAAGGATATACGGATGTAAATGCACTTACATATTAGCTTTACTTCAAGAAAAAGCTAAACATTGCAAAACACGTGGAGAGGAAAAATGGTCATGCTCAAAGTGTGTTCGACGCAAGAGGAAAAGTACTTAACAGTTATATACTACTAAGAAGGGATGAACACCTTCGAGCCGAAATACACAGCTGGCAACGTGGCAATACCGAATGAACAGTGAAATAGATACTTTAGCGTCAGACGATGATATATAAAGTGCAAATAGATGTTCTCAACACAAGTGTGAGATACCTTGGCAGACAACAGGATTTAGCAAACCAAACATGCCAACAAGATTTGTAGCTGAGCTTTGACACTGAGTATGGATCACGACTTAGCCAACATTTACGGTCTCTGCCACCGGAAAGTTTCCTTACCAGGGCGGCGGGTCTTCAGATACCACAAACAGAAGATCCCGAAGACTGGCAATATCCTTAGGGGAGAATGAAAAATTGTTACGTCGAACAAAAACCATCTTAAAATTTGCAAATGAAGGGTCATAAATGTCCTAAGGAATATTGACAATAAATTCTCGCACAAGGTTGACGTGGTAGGGACCAACAGCTATGACCGAGGGCAATAACCGCAATGACTTATTTAAAATTAATAAAAGTTGCACATTAATATTTGAAAATTTTTATGTTCATTTAATTTGTATAATGAGAATAAATATAGGCATTGAAATGTGTAACTAAAACCGGTTTTGAAATCGATAGTTGAATTTGGTATTGAAATCTGTAGTTGAAATTGTATTGGAAGATAGTTATATTTAGTGTTTAAATGTATAGTTAAATCGGTATTCAAATGGATAGTTGAAATTGGTATCGAGATTTATAGTTGAGACCAGTACTGAAATTGATTGTCGATATAATGGTATATTCAAATGACTTTAAAAAAATTTGAGTTTGTGTTTTTTGGGTTCATATTTTTTTTGTTATTGAAAATGAATTGAAATTGATTATATATAGACATGAGTATTGAAATGAGTTAGGTTTGTGTTTTTTATGATCTAAGATATAATATCTTCAATTAGTGTTGAATTCACAAAGAAAAAAGAATATTTGATCTCGGAACATGAAAAAAAAAAAGAATACGGTAATGAGTAGAATTGCTGAAGTCTAATCAAATAGAAAAGGAACCAATGTTCATACCGGGAACAAGTTTAATGAGTTGCATAGGTGTGATAATTAGAGAGGAAGTTCCAATTTGCATTAGATTGGAGATCAAATTTTTTGTAAGAAATAAAAAAAATGTGTTTTAAATTATGTGAAACAAGGATTTACTATTGATAAGAAATCTAAAAGACATTGTCTTAGTATAGTTGGCAAATCAGCAAAAAGTTTTGACACGACATCTACGATATATATCTAGGAAACCATGTTAAGCACCTCGTCTATATACTCAAACGTGTTGCCTTACCAGGAATCAATGGTAGCTAGGAAACACAAAATTCTTAAATTTGGGAATTAACCATGAAAACTCTTCTCCTATGAGACATATCTGGATTGTTTTAGTTGTTGCACGGGCTCAACGTTAACCTCATTATGGCCGGCCCAATATAAAAAAACGGCATTACACCTTTGGTATCATTAAGGCCGGCCCAATATAAAAAAACGGTTTTACAAAAATAAAATTAAAAAAATATAATATTAGTTATCTATCATCTAATTTTAAGATTTTTTTATTAAATTGCAATATGAGAAACCGTATATCAAGATTTTTGTGCGCAAGTCTTTAATTTGTCCATTTTTTTTATACAAATACCTAACAAAATATATAAACAAAGGATTTAACAAATAAATATTTATAGAATCGTCATTCAATTATTTATTGCTTTAGTTTCATTACAATCACAAATGTTTTTTTTCTCTGACTGATATCTTTAGATATATTATTAGCACCATTTTAATAATCATGCATTTTTAATTCATTAATAAATTCGTTTTCTTATATCGTTTTATACTCTTGTTCAAGAATTAACGAATTCATTGTATTTTCTTGTTTTGTTAAGATTTTAAAAATCAGAAATATATTGAATTTAATCTTTGAATCAAACATGTAATCAATAGGGAAATATTTTCCCACAACGGATCTTTGCATTCGTTGTGGGACGTCGCGCCGCGTCCCTATTTGCCGTCGCCGCGGCCCATGTCCCACAACGGATCTTTTAAGGGTTGTGGGACCTTTTATATTAATTATAATTAAACAACTCTTAGAACAATGGTTGTAGAATAAGCTAGTTTGCACAACCAATAGTTATAAAGGTTGTGGAATACCTGAAATCAAGTTTTTCCCACAACCCTTAATTGTAAGGGTTGTGGGATCTCGAAGTCCACAACCCTTAGTAATAAGGGTTGTGGAAAGTCCGTTGTGGGATCCAACATTTGTACTAGTGACGTAATCGTAGCTAGATTATGGAGCATAACGTATCAGAATTTATATGTTATGTGATTATAATTTGTATTTTTCTCTGGTTTTATATGTTAACTGAATAAATATGTATATATATAAATAAAATAAAATGAATTATTTGTTAATACTTTTCCTAACACGTGATGTCTCTCTTTAAATATTTTGTTTCTTGTAAAGAGATTAATTTTATGACTGTGATTCATATGTTTTTATTATAAGAGTAAGCATAACAACAAAAAATAGTGGCACTATGTGTACACAATCGTGGCTAGGTTGTGGACCATAACGTATGGTCCCTATGATTGATGTTTGCTTAATTTTATAAGATTATCAGATACAAGAGTCATGGATTCGGGATAGAAATGCTTAGTTGTTTTATCATCATCCCTGCAGGTTTTCTGTTTACTGTTCATGCGTATCCTTTATTATCATGGTGATTGTTATTGGTTGATCTTTTTCAAAAGGATAAAAGACCATAGACGGGTAAATCAATAAGAGAGAGTTAGTCTTCGCCTTCAGCTAAGACTACTATGCGTAGGTCTTGAATCCATAATTGACAGAATAAGTGATATATGTAAACGGTTTGAGGCTTAGTAACATTTTAGTCAGACGTTGAAATATACACCAATTTAATTCTTTTAATTTTGAATTCGAACATAGTTTTCTCTTTTTCGGCACCCAGCCTGCTCTCATTTACAAGTTGACCCAAAATACTTTTTATATTAGCAAAGAATACTGATTAATCGAAGTTAGGTTATGGACGCTGTCTCACTCTTAATTTGTTTCCGCTCCTATTTCACAGGATCTTTCTTTGTTTGGATAATATATACATATATGTATGTCACTGGTCTTATCTATTATGTGGACATATGATTGGGCTTATGCGCGAGAATGGAGGCAATGATGTTCTTGATGGACAGGAAGGACAATCTTCAGTTAATTGATCGTTAAGAGACTACAATAATATTTTGGAAGGGTTATTAAGTAGAATAGCCTTTTATACTTAGTGGGTTTTCAAAATGGACAACGTTTAACATATTTAACAATAGGGTTATTAACCAAAGTTTAACCAAATGCTGGTCATTTTGCAATAGACACACCAAACGTTTGCCATTTAGCCAAATTTTTGTAATCTAAAAGAAAAGAAAAGAAAAGTTATATGCCATATATAAATCTATAGCGTTGTTTAAGTTTTGGAGATTATGAAACAAAATTCATAGAGAAAACCGGAAGATGGACATGACAATAAAGTAACGAAAAAAGTACATTTGATTATATTGGAGCTTGACCAAAATAGAAAGACGAAATATAAATGAGCGATGAACATAGTAGCTAGCTAATTCTATCTCTTTTATTTAAGGGAGGAGATATACTGTAGTAGCTAGCCACATGGTAATCCATGCATGCATGCACGGTTAATACATGATAGAGGAGAGAGCTGCTGCTCTGAGGCACGTCCCACTGAAGATGGCGGCCGCGCCATAGCAGTAAAGTCCTGGGCAGCACAAGTGAAACATTCCGCAAGTGTTGCCTGCTGTAATGCAGTTGGGTTGTGATCCTTGGAGCACCATCTTCACCAGCCTCCGGTTTCCGACATCCACAAACACCGACTGCGTCGCGGGGAAGGATGAACTTATTACCTTCTGGCTCTCATCCGATGATATTGCTGGCGATGAAGCCAACACTACCATGAGAGCGACCAACAATATTGCACCCTTGCTATTCATTTCTATGGTTAGGATGTAAGTCTTTTTTATGCTCTTATAATGTTCCTGAATGCCCTATTTATAATGCTTGAAGCTTGAACCTCATTATCTAATATCCGATAACTTGTGGTAAATAACCACTTGTTAACACAGCTCTTTTTTTACAGTCAGAACTCATAGTTTTATTTTTTTTGGTATCGTGTTTCTTTCTTTCACTCTCTTCGTCACATGTCGAATTGTTTCTCTGAACTTTGTCTTATTTTGTGTTATTTGTCATATTCTGTGTTCGATTATGGGGCTAGAGTAAGGCCTTATCGATAGCCATTATTATTTTTGTTTCGTGCTTGGTTGCCTCTCCTATCAAACAGTGGATTTTCTCTATTATCGGTCACACAACATATTTTATAAATCCAAGTGTCTTTATTAGACGAGTTAGACAAATTACTTGATTGTGGTCCCCATGGGTTATGATACCCGTTTTGATTCGTTTTTCCTGTCATTTTATCATGTCTCTTTCTCTGCGGTAATTTGATTTTGTCCAACGTTTCGAAAAATTTTTGTAAATGTCCAAAATAATTACGTGGCATATTTATTAACGAGTTTTTATTACTTTTATACCCTTTTGTTTATATGCGGCATTTTTTATATTTGGCAGATTTTTTAATTGTTGAAATCGTTGATTGCTATTTACTTCCTAAAATCATCGATAATGCATTTAAAATCATGGTTAGTTGACCGATTTTATTTGTCTGCAAATATACCTTTACAGTTTCCTTTTTGAATTCAAAATTTAATACCGCTTGATTAAGTCTTGTAGATCCTAGAATATTGGATATATTTTATCCATATCTTTATTAAAAACATATTTATGGCCGAGTTTTGGTTGTTATTTTTTACTATTTTTTAAGGATTTTAAACATGTTCAACCGGTTACAACTGATTTCAAATTATCAATTAATTACTGTGATATTAACAGCGTTTTTTAACACAACTACGTTTGACATTTATTAATCAATTTACGTCGGTTAGACATATTCATAGATTTGTTTATCTGCCATTGTTATCGAAACTTTATATTACGTGAACAATGGTTGGAGTCGTTGATGAAGGAACGTCTTTACGTCAAACAGGTTTGTTTCTTTATTGTTCTATTTACCCGGGTCAACATTAATTATGTTAATTGTAGTTTGATTTACTTCTGTTTTGCGTTTTCACTTATCGCACTAATCAATGATTTACGTTGTTGCATGAGACTCCCCTTTTCCCATGGATAGCTTTTTAACATCTCCTCATTGGATGCCATTTTCAGAATCTTCTTGGAAATCATTTGATAACCCTAGTGGGAGTCCATGAAAATAACTGTAAATCACTGTACATTAAACCTAGAAAATCATTTGATAACCCTAGTGTAAGTCCATGAAAATAATTGTAAATCACTGTACATTAAACCTAGAAAATCATTTGATAACTCTAGTGAAAGTCCATGAAAATAACTATAAATCGAAAAAACCACAAAATAATTTGATAAACCAAGTGTAAATCAGTGAAAATCGAAAAACCCAGAAAACAAAAAAAAAACGAAAAAATATACACCTAGAAATTACAATAAGAGAAGAACAAAAAATATAAACCCAAAAAAATATACACCCAAAAAAACGAAAGTAACCCAGAAAATTTCTCGAAAAAGAAGATCAACGAAGATGAACCAAAACAGAAAATAACCAAGAATTGACACTCGATTAAACCGAAAAACGAAGAAGATGAACAACGACGATGACAATAAACATAGATAAGTCACGTTAATACCTGTAATTAGCATCGATGATGAAAAATGAAGAAGAAAGCTTTCGTTGCCGATCGGTGTTGAAGATGATTTTTTAGAGGAAACTTTTCGAATTACACTTTCAGAGATATTTTAATTAATGCAGAAAGTTTTCTCTCTCCAGTTTTAATGCATTAATTAACTGATTTTTTGTGTTAAATTTATTTTTTAAATCGGCGGGAATTCATATTTTGGGATAATTTTGGTATGAAATTTTTGTTAATTAAAAGTGTGGACTAAGTCTCCTAAAACTTACATAGATTGTGGTCCCCATGGGTATTAAAGACATTTTCCTATAATTATTGAACAATCCTACAAAAATAAAAGTTAATATACTCAATGTTCGTTAATTATTATTGTGGTAGCTATGATAGGCTAGTGCTAATAAGACATGACTCTCAGATAGGAGGTCGTGGGTTCGAACCTCACCCGCAGCAAAGCTACCTTCAAAAAAAATTATTTTTATACTAATTAAAAATATTTAAGCAAATGTGATCAAACTATCATGTAATACTAATTAAAAAAAATAATCTTATACTAATTAAAAAAAAATTATTTCATTTTTATTTCAGTCGGCCATAATTTGTATTTAATTTATGTTTTCAGTATGAAATTATTTCAGTCAATCATAATTTTATGGTTGATATTTGTATATACCTAACTAAACTATACTTAATTTGGATATATCCAACGTTTTTGTAAACATGTCGTAAATAGACAGAGAAATTCGTTTACAGACCAAAATACCCCAAAAGAATTATTAAAAAAAATATATCCAAGAAGGGGTAAATTAACTGTAAACAGATGTAAACGAATTTCTTTGACTATATACGACTTGTTTACAAAACGTTGGGTATATTTAAATTGCCAATGTTTGAAGTGGTTATATAACCAATTTTTTGTAATTTTATCCTCTTAATATTCGATTTACCAACGTAAATTGAGTTATGTTTTACATATATGTATGTATATATGTATATATATATATATTATATTAAGTTCTTAATGAACTAGAAGGACTAATTTTAAGTTAATTGCACATTAAAAGACTATCTTTGATGTGGAAGCACCGGATGTTTTTTTTGGTTCAGATCTTTGGTGTCTTTAGTTAATTTTAGGGTGGCTTGTTTTTCATTGAGCTTTCCACAATATTTCTTAAAATTTCAATAAAGCTCGTACAATCTTATTAAACGTTATGGGATGCAGTGTGACGATCCAACATTCCGAGCCGTCTTTCTTCTTCTTTAGTTCTTTAATTTTAGAAAACAAAACAGAAGATTTTTTATTCATTTGCTTATAAAGTCAATAGACTTGTAAATAAAACAACTTTGAATATAGTATTTACATTTTAAAAATATTTAAAAAAACATACAAAAGTATATAGTTGGAAGAAGTAAACAAAAATAAACACCTTGAAATAAAACTTCAATTTAGTATAACTAAATAAGCTTTTACGCATAGAATATCTCTTACTTATTTTATCACTTTATTATTTACATTACATATAAACATGACATATGACATATACACCTAGAAATTACAATAAAAGAAGAACAAAAAATATAAACCCAAAAAAATATAAACCCAAAAAACGAAAGTAACCCAGAAAATTTCTCGAAAAAGAAGATCAACGAAGATGAATCAAAACGAAAAATAACCTAGAATCGACACTCGATTAAACCGAAAAACGAAGAAGATGAACAACGACGATGACAAAAAAACATATATAAGTCACGTTAATACCTGTAATTAGCGTTGACGATGAAAAATGAAGAAGAAAGCTTTGGTTGCCGATCGGTGTTGAAGATGATTATTTGGAGGAAACTTTTCGAATTACACTTTTTGCATGTTATGTTCTCTGTCCAATTTTTAGAGATATTTTAATTAATGCATAAAGTTTTATCTCTCCAGTTTTAATGCATTAATTAACCGATTTTTTGTTTTAAATTTATTTTTTAAATCGGCGGGAATTCATATTTTGGGGTAATTTTGGTATGAAATTTTTGTTATTTAAAAGTGTGGACTAATTCTCCTAAAAATTACAAGATAATTCTAGGAGTAAGTCTCCCTAAACAACTCTAGACACTTAGAGAATATTCTAGATAATATGACAACTCTAATTGGCCAAAAACATTAAAAGGTCCAAATTACAATTAGGAATAACTAAAGCCCAAATATTATAACCCAAATCAAGTTTAACAATTCAACACTCCCCTTAAACTTGATTTGTGACTCCAATTATGTTCCTTAACTTGACAAAGTCTTCGCGCTTGAAAGGTTTGGTGAAGATGTCAGCCACTTGGTCATTTGTCTTCATGTACTCCAATTGCACCTCCTTCCTAGCAACACACTATCGAATATAGTGATAGCGTGTGTCAATGTGTTTACTTCGATCATTGAAGACTGGATTCTTCGCCAAAATTATTGCTAACTTGTTGTCCATGAAGATCTTTGTCGGCTCCTCTTGTGAAAAACTCAGCTCCTTGAGAAAGTTCTGTAGCCAAATCGCATGACAAACACACGAAGTGGAAGCTACATACTCTGCCTCGCAGGTGGAAAGCGTGACAATCGGTTGCTTCTTCGACATCCATGTGAAGGATGTGTCTCCAATGTAGAAGACGAATCCACTTGTACCTTTTCGATCATCTACGTCTCCTCCCCAATCGCTATCGCTATATCCAAGAAGCTTGTAATCGTTAGAAACAGCGTTGTACAATCCTAAGTTTGTCGTACCTTTGATATAGCGAAGGATCCTCTTTTCCGCCTTCAAATGAGTGGTTGTTGGATGCTCCATGTATCAACTAACGACTCCGACTGCGTACAAGATGTCTGGCCTCGTACACCTCAAGTATCGTAAGCTTCCAACCAGACTCTTGAAAAGTGTCGGGTCCTTCTCCTTCGTCGTGGTTTGACAACTTGATTCCATATTCCATTGGCATGTTGACGGGGTTCGAGTCATCCATCTTGAACCTCTTGAGCACCTCTTTGGCATAGCCTTCTTGACTGATGAGGATTTCGTAATCTTATTGTTTAACTTAGATTCCGAGGTAGTAGGACATGAATCCGATATCAGTCATCTCAAACTCCTTCGTCATTTCTTTCTTGAATTCCTTGAACATGCTCCGAATTCTCCATGTGAAGATCAAGTCATCTACATACAAGCAAACAATCAATATATCATTGTTTTGCACTTTGATATAGAGTGCATGCTCATATGGACACTTGATGAAGTCTCTTTCTTTGAAGTACTTGTCGATCCGAGCATTCCAAGCTCTTGGGGTTTGCTTCAACCCATAGAGCACCTTCTTCAGCTTCAAGACTTTGTCTTCTTCTCCCGCAACTTCATATCCTTGTGGTTGCTCGATGTAGACTTCTTCTTCAAGGACTCCATTTAGGAATGTTGATTTCACATCCATCTGATGTATTTTCCATTTCTTTTGAGCTTCCAGCGATATGATTAGTCTGACAGTTTCTAGTCGAGCAACAGGAGAAAATACCTCGTCATAGTCGATGCCAGCTCTTTGGTTGTAGCCTTTTTCCACCAATCTCGCCTTGTATCTTTCAACTTCCCCTTTCGAGTTCTTTTTTTCCTTGTACACCCACTTCACACCGATTGTCTTGTGCCCTTTTGGAAGTGAAGCTAACTCCCAAGTATCGTTCTTCTTTATCGCCTTGATCTCTTCATCCATGGCGTTTCTCCAGGTCTTCTTCTCTAAGGCTTCTTGGAAGCTCATAGGCTCGTAGTCCGCAAATAGACAAAAGAGAGTAAGGTTATCTTGATTTTCTGTTACCTCATATATCTCTTGCAGACTTCTAAGGTGGGGAGTCCTTTCACTTGAATTTTCGCCTCCTTGGGAACTTGAAGTTGGTGAAGTCGGTGGGGTAGCTGGATCGTCTCTTGGTTGCTCTTGTTGTTCAACTTCATCTTCTTCAAACTGTGGAAATAAGTTCAAGTCTTCATTGCTCGATCTCCAATCCCATTATCCTTCTTCGTCAAAGATGACATTCCGTCTGATGATTGTCTTTCCCGTATTTGGACTGTAGAGCTTATAGCCTTTGGAGTTTGTGTCGTAGCCGATGAAGATGTATTTCAAACTCTTTTCGTCTAGTATGCTTCGTTTCTCGTCTGATACGTGGGCATGAGCTATACTTCCAAAGACTCTGAGGTGAGAAATTCCAAGTTTCCTTCCACTCCATGCTTCTTGTGGTGTTTTTCCCAAAATGCTTCTTGTGGGGGACCGATTTGAGAGATAAACCGCGCATGCAGCTGCTTCCGCCCATAACTCCTGCGGTATTTTCTTGCTCTTGAGCATGCTCCTTGCCATATCTAAGATCGTCCTATTCTTCCTCTCCGCTACTACATTTTGTTGAGGGGTTCTCGGTACCGTTAGTTGTCGTCAAATTTCATTGTCTTTGCAGTACTTGGGGAACTCATTTGAAGTGAACTCTCCTCCTCGGTCGGATCTCATGGCTTTGATCATTAGGCCACTTTCCTTCTCAACATGGACTTTGAACTTTTTGAAGTTCTCAAATACTTCTGATTTCTCCTTCAAGAAGTATACCCATGTTTTTTTTAAATAATCATCAATAAAGAGAAGGAAGTAGTTACTCTTACCTAATGATTTTGGCTTGATCGGACCGCACATCAATGTGTATGAGTTCTAACGGCTTCTGGGCTCTTAAGCTTGACTCCTTTGGAAAGCTGATTTTGAACTGCTTTCCAAGTATACATCCTTCACAGACTTGATTGGGGTGGCTGATGGAGGGTAATACTTACCATTTCCTTCTTTGAGAGTAGCTCTAGTCCTCCAAAGTTGAGATGCCCGAATCGAAGATGCCAAAACCAAGACTCCTCCTTGTAGCGCATCTTGAGACATTGTGCGACGTCGTTTTGAATGTTGAGGATGAACATTCTATTTCTTGACATCGGCACTTTAGCAATGCAGTTGCTTGCTTGATCTCTTATAGAAAGGTTATTATCTTTTATTCGAATATTATCATAACCTTTCTCTAAAAGTTGTCCTAGGCTCAAGATGTTTCTCTTTATGTTTGGCACATAATATATGTTGGAGATGAATTGATGATCACCATTGACTGTCACCTTTGATTCATCTCCAAAGCAACGTTCCCCTTCATCGATTCATCAAGCGCTGCAAACATGCTCCTTTGCCCACACATATAGTTGCTCGCACCACTATCAAGGTACCATTGTCTATCTGTTTCTTTCTCATGGACCTTGTGAGCCAACAGCAACGTCGCGTCTTCTAGAGTTCTTTCTTCAACATAGTTGACCATCTCTTCAACTACATTGCTGCGTGGAACTATACATTCGGAAGCATAATGCTCAAAATTATCACAATTGTATCATTTAATCTGCAACTTGTTGTACCTTAGTTTCATGGCTCCTCTCCCACGACCTCTGGATGAGCTCTCTCCTCTTTGGGTGTTGTTGTCGTCATTGGGCCTCCATGCTCGTCCACGTCCTCCTCCTCGGCTTCCACCTCTCCTTTGGTTGCTTGCACCACGATCTTCTTTTGTCAAATTGACTCGCGTTTTGAGTGCGTGCTCCACAATATCTTCCTTCTTCTATTTCTTTTCCTCATAAGCTTGGAGCAACCCGAGGAATTGCTCCATTGTCATGACCTCCAAGTCTTTCGTTTCTTCGATGACCGTGACAATATGCTCGAACTTTGAATCCACAGATCGAAGAACCTTCTCTATGATTCTCATGTCATCCAACTTCTCGCTGTTTCTTTTGAGGTTGTTGGTGACCGCCAAAACTCGCGAGAAGTAATCGAAGACAAGTTCGCCTTCTCTCATGTGCAAAGCTTCAAACTCTCCTCTTAAAGTTTGAAGATATACCTTCTTGACTTGATCTGCTCCTTTGTATGAGATTTGAAGCTTCTCCCAAGTTTCTTTGGCCGACTTTGCTCCCGAAACCTTCTCGAACGTGTCTTCATCTAGACCTTGGTAGATGAGACAGAGAGCCTTCTTGTCTCTCTTTCTTGAGTCTCTCAAACTATCTTTTTGAGTTTGAGATAGACTACTTGTTGGCAGACATGCCCACAAGAAAATTGTTTATTTACATATTGATGTAATATATAAATCTTTATAAACTCCTTATTGTAATTTGTAGATTAAATTAATAAAAGTTGAAACGTTCATTCATTCCTTTGTAGTCTGATTGAAGATTTATGATATTCAATAGTCTTATAGTCATTCATCGAACCTAACAATGTATAAAGAGACAAATGTAGATTTGCGTGAACAAACTCTTCATGGTTTGACTAAAACGATATATTCACAATCTAAAGATCAACGGACTATTGATCTCGGTATAATTGTTGGAAGAATCTATGATGTTTGGTTACGAGGCATAGAGAGTTAGGAACTCTATAGTTCTTCCAGTGTATCTTTCGAAGATACTTAATTGACCAGTGCACCTTTAGAGACAATAAAAGAACAAACCATTTAACATCTTCTATCTCAAGGTCACTATGTATGAATTGCATCATGCTTACCTGAATCCTGAAATGAGACATGTCATTTCATAGCATTAATACTCTCATTTGAGAAAGTAAAATTCTAGATCCATTATATGATCTAGACTAGGCCAATTGATTAGATATTAAGTTATGAAGATGTCATGAACCAACATTGTGAAGTTCTCATAGATATGGAATTCATGTACAAGATTGGTGAGATGCAATATATATCACATCATGCTTTATTACTTGGATTGTGAATAAATGAAGTGCGCAGTATCCAAATTAGCGTATTTATTTGGATGAAACAATGTGACTTGTTAGCTCCTTGTCAATACATTGTTTCTAACTTATTCAAAAGTAACAAAGGAGTTGAGGAAATAATAACTAGAAGGGTAAAATGGTAATTTTATAAATCTCAACTAGTTGATGATATTCATGAAGGGTAAACACAGATAACATTCAATGGATCTGCTCAATATAATTAAGTTGAATTTGAGTAGAAAATAAATTCATTTGAACCGATAGATTCTCAGTGTCAACTCTTTAGTGGAGTCAGTTGATATTAAGCTAATACTCGGAAAAGTTTAGTGAACTTTTGAGTCCGAGTATAGAAGCTCAAGCTGTGTTCATTTGGATCCATAAGGTCACTATTACAGGTCATTAGACTATGATTGTTAAACTGAAAGTTAGGTCAAAATAAGTTCAAATATTGAACTAGACTTTTTCTCGGAAAATGTCTAAAGGGTATTTTTGTCCACATGGACATAAAATGATGTGAATGTCAAAATAAAATTTTGAATGTTTTCCTATGATGAAAATATAAATTATTTTCTAAAGCCGAAAAGTCGTTTAAGGCATTATAAAATTAATTTCATTATTGTGCAATTATAATTCTACAATGGGTATTTTAAGAATTGTCAAAAAAGTAATAAGGAAGCATCTAGAAGCTCCCCCCTAGGTATAATTTCGCCCATAACATGCATCAAGAGGAGAGTTTTATTTCCTTTAATTATAAGGATAAATAACCAAAAGGAAAAGAGAAAATAAATTTCCTTGAGAAGGAAATAAATAAGCTAAGTGAGGAAACAAATTTCCTCTTTGCTTGAGGTGCATGGCCGGCGAACATAGGAGAGAAAGGGGAAGGGAAAATCAAATATTGTGTCATGAACGCATTATTCTTTCATGAATGCATAATTGACCTTTATAGATTTTTCCTTCTCCTATAATTAGAGTCTCACGTAGAGATGTGAAAATAAACTTCATTCTTGCTCTCTCTCTCTCTCTCTCATTGTGGCCGACCCCTCTCTCTCTCTCTCTAGAAAATAATTCTTTTATTTTGGCACCTAAGTCCTCATTAGACTTAGGCTAAATTAACTATTTAGCTCATAAACTTGTTCTTGAGTTATTGTGTTTAATTGCGGCCACACAAAAATCCTTCTAAACCTCTATAGACTCTTGTAATAGAAACTTTAGGTTTCTCGAGTTCACGTTTAGGCTTGAAGGAATCGAGCTAGAAGAGAAGATCAACATTTCTCAAGATCCATTAAAGATCAAGATACAAGAAAGGTTAGTATTCAAGTAATTAAATAATTTTTTTAATTTATAACATGTATATGTACTTTATCTAGGTTAGTAAAAATTGTTTTACTAGTAAAAGAAATTTTTATATTCTGCCATTAATATGATTAATGATAAATTTTTCTTAATTCTAGACCTATTCCAACACTACTTTTATTCTACGAGTCGGCAAAAGCTTTATCAACGATCTCCCACACGTCGTGTGCACCGAGAAGAGTCATCATTCTAAGACTCCAATTGTCATAGTTGCTCTTGGTGAGCATAGAGACTTGGAAGGGAACACCTGTTGGCCAGAGGATCTTATAGCTCTAATACCACTTTGTTGGAAGAAAGTTTTGGGTAGGTGGAGAAAGTGTTTAAATATTTTTGGTGTTTAGGAAATAGTGTTTGAAAATTTGGGGGCTTTGATAATGCTGGAGAGGTAGAGAATTGTTTTGTAGAAAGAAGAACATTTTATTTGGCTTGATTTCAAATGCTTAGATTACAACTCTATTTATACTAGTCCATGGATATCTTTAGATACAACATTTTCTAGAGAATTCTACTAGTTACCTATTATCCTAAAAATTACAAGATAATTCTATAACCAAGTCTCCCTAAACAACTCTAGACACTTAGAGAATATTCTAGATAATATGACAACTCTAATTTGCCCAAAACATTAAAAGGTCCAAATTACAATTAGGAATAACTAAAGCCCAAATATTATAACCCAAATCAAGTTTAACAATTCAACACTCCCCCTTAAACTTAATTTGTGACTCCAAGTATGTTCTTTAACTTGACAAAGTCTTCGCGCTTGAGAGGTTTGGTGAAGATGTCGGCCACATGATTATTTTTCTTCACGTACTCCAATTGCACCTCCTTCCTAGTAACACACTCTCGAATGTAGTGATAGCGTGTGTAAATGTGTTTACTTGGAAGACCGGATTTTTCGCCAAAATTATCGCTGACTTATTGTCCACGATGATCTTTGTCGGCTCCTCTTGTGACAAACTCAACTCCTTCAGTAAGTTCTGTAGCCAAATCGCATGACAAACATACGAAGTAGCAGTTAAATACTCTGCCTCACAGGTGGAAAGCGTGACAATCGGTTTCTTATTCTGTTGGAATAGGTCTAGGGTTAAGAAAAATTTATCATTAATCATATTAATGGCGGAATATAAAAATTTATTTTACTAGTAAAACAATTTTTACTAACCTAAACAAAGTGCATATACATGTTATAATTAAAAACATTATTTAAGCAACTTTAATACTAACCTTTCTTGTATCTTCAAACTTGAAGTGTCTTGAGAAAGGTTGATCTTCTTCCTTGGCTTGATTCCTTCACGTCTAGTCTTGAACTTGAAAAATCTTAGGTTTCTATTACAAGAGCCTATAGAGGTTTAGAAGGAATTGTGTGTGGGCACAATTAAACAACATGACCCAAGAACAATTTTTTGATCATAAGTTAATTCTCTATATCAATTGAGGATCTATGTGACAAAATAAAAAGGAGTATTTTATAGAGAGAGAGAGAGGGTCGGCCACTATGCAAGAAAGAGCAAGGAAAAACTTCTTCCCGCATCTCTATGTGAGGCTCTATTTATAGGAGAAGGAAAAATCTATAAATGTCAATTATGCATTCATGAAAGAATAATGCATTCATGACACAATATTTGATTTTTTCTTCCCCTTTCTCTCCTAAGATGGCCGGCCATACATTGTGAATTAGTGAGGAAATTTGTTTGCTCACATAACACATTTGTTTCCTTCTTAAGGAAATTAATTTCCCTTTTCCTTTTGGGTAATTATCCTTATAATTAAAGGGAAATAAAACTCTCATCTTTTCTGTGTTCTGGCCGAATTCTATAGCTAGGGAAGACAATTCTTAAAATACCCATTGTAGAATTATTATTGCAGAAATAACGAAATTAATTTCGTAATGCCTTAAACGACTTTTCGGCTTCTGAAAAATAATTTATATTTTCATCATATGAAAATATTCAAAATTTTATTTTGACATTCACATCATTTTATGTCCATGTGGACAAAAATACCCTTTAGACATTTGTCGAGAAAACGTCTAGTTCAACATTAGAACTTATTTTGACTTAGCTTCTAGTTTAACAATCTTACTCTAATGACCTGTAATAGTGAATTTATGGATCCAAATGAACAAAACTTGAGCTTCTATACTCGGACTCAAAAGTTCACAAAAATTTTCCGAGTATTAGCTTAATGTCAAATGATTCCACTAAAGAGTTGACACTGAGAATCTCTTGGTTCAAATGAATTTATTTTCTACTCAAATTTAACTTATTTATATTAAGCGGATCCATTGAATGTTATCTATGTTTACCCTTCATGAATATCATCAACTAGATGAGATTTATAAAATTACCATTTTACGCTTCTAGTTGTTATTTCCTCAACTCCTTTAGTACTTGTGAATAAGTTAGAAACAATGTATTGACGAGAAGCTAACAATCGCTACTTAATCCAAATAAAGACGCTACTTAATCCAAATAAAGTTGTTCCTTAATTTTGGATATATAATGCGCAGTTTATTTATTCACAATCCAAGTAATAAAGCATGAGGTGATATATATTACATCTCAACAATCTTATACATGAATCCATATCTATGAGAACTTCACAAAGCTGGTTCGTGACATCTTCATAACTTAATATCTCACTAATTGGCCTATTCTAGATCAAATAATGGATTAGAATTTGACTTTTCAAATGAGAGTATTAATGCTATGAATGACATGTCTCTTTTCAGGATTTAGGTAAGCATGATGTAATTTATATATAGTGACCTTGAGATAGAAGATGTTAAATGGTTTGTTCTTCTATTGTCTCTAAAGGTGCACTAGTCAATTTAGTATCTTCGAAAAATACACTGGAAAAACTATAGAATTCCTAACTCTCTATGCCTCATAACCAGCATCATAGATTCTTCCAACAATCATACTGGGATCAATAGTCCGTTGATTTTTAGATTGTGAATATATCGTTTTAGTCAAACCATGAAGAGTTTGTTCACGCAAATCTACATTTGTCTCTTCATACATTGTTAGGTTTGATTAAGGACTATAAGACTATTGAATATCATAAATCTTCAATCAAACTATAAAAGAATGAATGAACGTTTCAACTTTTATTAATTTAATCAACAAATTACAATAAGGAGTTTATAAAGATTTATATATTACATCAATATGTAAATAAAAAATCTTCTTGTGGGCATCTATGCCAACATCTTCGACATCCATGTTAAGGTTGTATCTCCAATGTAGAAGAAGAATCCACTTGTACTTTTTCGATCATCTACATCTCCTCCCTAATCGATATCGCTAAATTTTCATATTGCTTACGTGTTCTGTTAATCTATGCCGTTAGTTTACACTAATGTACTGGTTTATTTGAATTTATCATTCTTTTTGGGAAATTCAAACTAAAAGTTTGAATTAGGCGGTTTACATTAGTATATTAGTATTAAAGATATGTTCCTATAATTATTGAACAATTCTACAAAATAAAAGTTCATATTTTCAATGTTCGTTAATTATTTTTATATTGTGGTAGCTATGATAGGCTAATGTTAATAAGACATGACTTCCAGATAGGAGGTCGTGGGTTCAACCTCACCCGCAGCAAAGCCGCCTTCAAAAAAAATTATTCTTATACTAATTAAAAATATTTATATCATTTTTATTACAGCCAGCCATAATTTGTATCTAATTTATGTTTTCAAATTTGCAATTATTTCAGCCAGTCATAATTTTATGGTTAAGTTTTGTATTTACTCAACTAAATTAGTCAATTTGGATTTACCCAACGTTTTGTAAACAGGTCATAAATAGCCAGAGAATTTCGTTTACAGACCAAAATACCCCAAGATAATTATTAAAAATTAAAAAAAAAATATATGAGGGATAAATTAACTGTAAACAGATGTAAACGACTTTCTTTGGCTATTTACGACTTGTTTACAAAACTTTGGGTATATCCAAATTGCCAATATTTGAAGTGGATATATAACCAATTTTTTGTAATTTTATCCTCTTAATATTCGATTTGACAAAGTAAATTGAGTTGAGTTTTACATATATGTGTATGTATATATATACGCATACCGTTTTGTGTTTTAAACACGACTAACACGTTCTCACTCTTTGCTTCTTTCTGTTTTAAACAGTCCCCGTCTGTGTTTTATCTTTTCAATAATCATTATGAAAGTCGTCCAACGAAGAGAAAAACCAAACTCTGAAAAGTCGTCCACTTTGTTTCAGGTCACACATACCGTCCACACAAAGCAAACGGCTTGTTCTATGTCCACGGTAAGAGAGTTTTTACTTCAACCTTGAAGAGTCTCCTTCCACGGGTTAAACACACACCATTCATTGTCAGAAGTTGGAGGGAATTGTTTCTTGTTTAGGAGCTATTGTTACATTCGTTTCATGCTATCAATTTCATTTATCTGTTTAGAAATCCATATATCATTTTTCGGCTTCGGATTCTTATCTAGCGTCTGAAAATCATGAATCCTACTGTGGGGACTGATAAAGGTGGTAGAAAGAAATATAGAAGTGAAGAGAAAGAGAAAAATAAACTTCCATTCACATTACGTTGCATGGTAACTTAGGGACAAAGTTTGACATTTGTACTGCTAATTGATGATATCATTAGTCTTATTCAGTTACCGTTTATGCTGAATCTGGAAGCCTTTATAGGGTCTTGCATTTGGTTGCAAGAGGAGCTCCGCAAAGCAGCGGATTCCCCTCGAAAATGGAAGCATCGTTGAAGCGTGGCAGAGCAGGGATTTTCCCTCGAAGACTGTTGTACGACAAGTTCAAGTGCTTCAAGAGCGCCATGCCAGATAAGCTCGCGGGGATCGATCCATACAGTTTGTTATGCGAGAGGTCGAGCGTTTCGAGGCTCATATTCCCGATCTTGTTCGGAATCTCTCCCCCGATTTGGTTCCTCGACAAGTCGAGCCTGGACAAAGCGGACAGAGCTGTGATTTGCTCCGGGATTTTTCCCGCCAAGTTGTTCCCTGAAAGATCGATGCTTTCGGCGTCTGCGACGATGCGACTGTACTCGGGCTCCCTTCCTCGGAGAACGATGTACAGCTGCCCTAGAAACGTCGAGGCGCTTCGGGTCGACGCCAATGCCGAGAGGTTGTTTAAGCAGTTGGGAATGGCTCCCGAGAGACGGTTGCCCGAGAGACCGAGCGAGTGGAGGTTCGAGAGACTGCAAAGTTCCGAGGGGATGTGGCCCGAGAACTCGTTGGAGTCGAGTTTCAGCCTGAAGAGCGAGGCTAGCGATCCTCCGCTGATCCACCGTGGTACGCTTCCAGCGAGCTTGTTTCCGCTCAGATCGAGGGTGGTTAGACCCGAGCAGCTCTGCAGCGAAGAAGGGATTTCTCCGCTGAGATTGTTGTTGCTCATCATCAAGACGGCGAGCGTGCGGAGCGAGCCCATCGCGCTTGGAATAGCGCCCGAGAGATTGTTGTCGGAAACGTCAAAGCCCCACAGCGTGTACTTGTTCTTCCAACAGGAAGGGATTGACCCGGAGAGTTTGTTGCCTCTCAGGGAAATAATGTTTACATTCTCGAGATCGCACAGGGACGATGGTATTTTCCCGCTCAGACGGTTCCGGGCCAGGTACAGCTTCTTCAATCTGGGCATGAGTCGAGCGAGATCTTCAGGGACGGGCCCGGAGAGCGAATTATCATTGAGAAACAGCTCAGTCGCATCGGTGGTCCAGAGCGGGAAAGCGCCGTTGAAGCGGTTAGAGCTCAGGTCTATGCTCGACAATTTCGGGAACGCCAGTCCGCTCCGAAGCTTCCCTTTAATCTGGTTCTGTGACAGGTCAAGATGTTGAATCCGAGACGATAGCGAGGGAATCCATTGATCGGGAATGCGTCCGGAGATTCCGACATTCTTCAGAGTCGCAGAGGTGAGTTTAGTCTGGACTTGAAGCCACATCGGAAAAGAAGGACCGAGCTTGACGTTCTCGAGCTGGATCTGATCGAGCCTGAAAGGAGGAACCCACTTGTCTGGAACGTTGATAACAAGCGTCCTTGTCGGCTCAGTCGTGATTCTAAGAGTCTGCAAGCTCTTGAGATTAATGAGCTGGGATTCCGTGAGCGAACCCTCCCATGAATTCATAACCAAGTTTGCGTCAGCTAGCTCAGAGAGCTGACCGAAACTCTCGGGAATCGTCCCGTTCATGCTGTTATCAGACACATCTAGAAATTTAAGAGACGACAGATCACCGATTGACGATGGAAGCGAACCTGAAAATGAATTTCCGGAGAGACTGAGGCGTTGCAAGCTTTTGAGCCTTCTCAAGGACTCGGGCAACGAGCCGGAAAGAGAATTCGAGTACAGACTCAAGGACTCGAGTTTGCTTGTCGAGATGCCATCCAGAAATTCGTCAATCCCTCCTGTGAAACCGTTCCCGGAGAGAGCTAGCCGCTTCAGCCTAGCGAGGCTTCCCAAAACCCGTGGGATCGGACCCTCCAAAGACAAATTGGAAGATAAGTCGAGATCTTCGAGCACTTTCAAGTTTGCGATTTCCTTCGGAATCAAACCATGGAAAAAGTTCCATGTCAGGTGGAGAACCCGAAGTTTGGTGAGGCTGAACAGCCACTGAGGAATCTTCGAGTTGAATGAGTTCTCGGACAAATCGAGCACTCTGAGCGAAGTGAATTTTATGGCGGGAACTGAAATCGGCAAGCCTTGGAGCTCACACCAGTTGAGATTCAACTCCAATAACAAAGGAAGCAAATTGACTTTCTCGAGCCATGCCTCTCCGACTTTTTGGAGTTTCACATGCCCCAAGTTGAGGTGCGTCAGCGAAGAAGAGAGACCCGAGAGCCAATCCAGACTCTCGGCTCTCAGCTCTCCACTGGATATGCCGAGATACGAGTCCGCGTACAAATCCAGAACTTGCAACCTCGCCAAATTCCCGAGACTGATCGGAACCACCCCGGAGAAGGACGAATACGAAAGGTTGAGATACCTCAAATTCGCGAGCCCGCCGAGGAAATCGGGGATCGAGCTTCCATCGAAGTTGTTCATACTGAGGTCGAGGTAGGTCAAGTCCTTCAAGGCGAGAAGAGAAGGGCTCAAGGAACCGCCGAGGCAAGAGTTCTTGTAAGCCGTGGTCTGATCATTGCCATTGGAACTCTCGAACGGGTTTCTGAGATCGACCTTCAACACGTGTCCACTACGGTTGTTGCACTCGATTCCTTCCCAGCTGCAACACTCTTCGCCGGCCCATGAAGAGAGTCGCCCAGAAGGGTCGCTGAGAGACTTCTTAACTGCAAGAAGCGCCTCTCTCGCAGCTGAGTTACACTTGGGAGTAGTGCCTGAACAGAGTTCAACGGAGAGTAAGAGCAGCGAAACGAAGATGATGATACTTTTCGTGAGTTTCATGGTGAATGGCTTAGTGTTTCGTGATGAGATCGGAAAATGTGGTTGTTCCACTTCCATATTAATGCTTTGTATCATGCACTGTCGTATTAATATGTTTTTTTTCTTGAGTGTGAAAGGAACATCCAAATAAAATACGGTGGGTGGGGTTTGAGAATGCTCAACTAAAAAACTCCACTATATGAGAAATCTGCATTTGAGAAACTAATAAGATAAATATTGTGATTTGTGAGATCAAATATCACCGACCAAGTAAGGATATTTAAGCTGGCATGAGATACTTTTAAAATATAAGGACCTGCCTTGACGGGTTCAAATTGCGATGGTTCCTGAAATCGGAATTCGCGACAAAAACAAAAACGCGGCAAATGGAAGTATGGGCAGGGTCGGTGAAAATAAGAACACGTTGGGAAATATTTTATTAAAAAGAATGTTAATAAGTAGATCTACACATATGTGCATGCCTATTTTTATTTCGATAGGTTCACACATGTAATATATGATTAGATCAAATATTTAAACACGAAGTCATCCAAAATATATTAAACGTGGATGATCAAATTATATATATATATATATATATATAAATATATATATATATGCGCATTTATATATTCACGTTTGCTTAATTTTTTTTAAAGCAAATTTAAATGCCTTGTAAGTGGGAATTTTGTAAGTAAATTGTCGGATCGAGTTAATAAATGTGAGAATTTTATAATTGAACTGTCAAAGCGCGTTAGATCGAGTTGATAAACGTGAGAATCTTTTAAGTGAATTGCCAAATCGCGTCAGATCGAGTTGATAAACGTAAGAATTTTGTAAGTGAATTGTCAAATCGTGTCAGATCGAGTTGATTAACGTGAGAATCTTGCTATAAATATTGCATTCACAAGTTCTAACTTCACCACATCCTCCACCTTACTAAAAAAATGCCGAGAGCTTCTAATTACTCTCAAGATAAAGGCAAACTCATTTGTCAGATTTACATGGAGATTTTTCAAGACCTAATCATCGGTGTAGACCATCATCTGATCATTTTTTGACTCGTGTTGCGGGTGCTTACAACAACGAAAAAAGTCCGGACTCAGAGACGCATTCAACGAGATCTATACAATGCCGCATTCAAGGGATTGAGAAAGTTACAAGAAAGATGCATGCATGCCTTCGACAAATTGAGAATAGACACTCAAGCGGTACTTCAACTGAAGATGTTGTCAGTACTACAATTTATTATTTTAATACTGTTAATTTTTTTACTTAACCATTGTTATATCAAATTTAAGATGAATCAAGCAAAAGTATTGCTTTCACAACATGAAAAATTCAAGAAAGGTTGGAAGTTTGATCATGTGTGGAACATTATTAAGGATTTTGAAATTTTTTAAGATGGAGCTTCAAGTGCAAGACAAACATCTTGAGCTTCATCTTGTCCACAAGACTCAGAAAATCCCACTCAGGAATCTGCTAGACATCCATCTCCCCCCGAGCGGCTGATTGGGGTGAAGAAAGTCAAATTTAAAAATAAATTGGATGATGGACTACTGTCTCGAATTAGTGGCATTGAGGAAGAAAACAAAGAACTTCTTGAGCAATTGAAGAAGACAATTGCAATGAGGCAGCGCCACTTGGAACTGAAATAAATCAAGGAAGAAAATAAAATATTGTTTCGGGATTTAAGTTCAATAACAGATCCACAATTCTGTGCATACGCTCAAACCGAACAACCAAAAATTATTCAAAAGAGGCTTGAACAACAACAGTCTCATGCACCACCTCCGATTTCCGATTCATATTCTCAATATTTTAGCGGTCTCGGGGGATCTGACACCAATATTCTAGAATATTAGTTTATATATTGTAATTTTATTTTGTTGTGTGTTTAATATATTTTTAGTTTTCTTGTTATATTTTTTCAAGTTGCTAATGTTTGCATTCGTGTTTGGTATTTACTTTATTAAAATCGTGTTTAGTATTTTTTTTTTTTGGAATGTGCAAAAAATCTTTATTCATTTTGAATTATTATTCTTTTAAATTATACCAAATAATAAATTTTACATAACTATAAGATTAAACATAAATATTAAGTAATTATATAAAATATGGGTCATTAGATTAATTATAAAAAGTAAAAAGACTTAAAAAGTAAAAAGACTGAAAAAATAGTGAACCGTGTTGCCTCACCTGTGCAACAATACATACTAAAACAACTAAGAAGCATTAATAGAAATAAATTGTATTGATGCATTATTTATAGAATCTTAGAGTCTATGAATAATGCATACATAAAAGTAATACAAAATCATATATATTTACCGCCAAATATACTTAATACTTAGATTTTTTTTAATTTAATACACTTATAACTACTTAAAGAGAAAAAAAAAATAAAGCTATAAAATAACAAAAGAAATGTTGAACATGCCGAATATACTTATAATACTCATCTCTTTTCAATTTAAATCACTCAGCAAGTACTTAAGAGGACAAAAATTGATAATAAAATATTATGTTGAATAAAAATATAAAACATTATTTTATATTTAGTGTAAGAGTGATTTTTTTACTAATATGTGAGTGGAGTCCACTCATTGAAACTGAATTATTTTTTAGTATTTTATTCCTTGTTGCGACAGATATAAATTAAGTATTTATTGTCAAAAACAACTCTATAATGAATGAGAAATTGATGTTAAAAATATAAATAAAGCGGTTATTGATATGTGTATCAATGTGTTCATGAATGTATTCATGACGTGAGTACAAGAGTCTCACATTAGTTGGGAAGTTGTGGTGGTGTAGTGTTTATAACATATTATCATCCTTAAGGTAACATCCAAGTGCAAGGGAGGAGAGTGTGTGTGGATTAGTCCACACCCCTCACGTGCGTCACCGGCCCGAATCGGGTCAGGCTCGGGCTCAGGCTTGGGTTTAGAAATTCGAGCTCTTCTTGACCTTCGGGCTAGGCTTGGCTTATTTGTGATAAATATTATCTTTTTATTTATTACAAATCTCGACTTCGAAAAGGTTTTAATTTCACAAATAAATTTACGTTATTTTGAGAATTTTTATAACATTTTCTACAGTCAGTTTATGATTAATGTTGAATAAATACACAAAACGTTTTTAACTGATCACTAAACATGTTTAATAATCATTAAATATTGGACGGTTTTGTAACCATCCAATGGAGTCATGAGCCTATAAAAGGCAGCCAAAATTTCATTCGAAAACAAACAACCTGAATCACCTCTCCCTCACTTGAAATTGTATTTTGTCTTGTAATCTGGTGGTAGTTTGACACATGAGAAGTCACTTCATCGAAGTCGAGTTGAGTATTACTAAACTTGTCTTATGTCGTTGGATATTGTGAGGCTTTCACTCAAATCATCTAGTACCTGGGAGGACGATAAAAATCTTTAAGGAAATTGTCCAACACACATCGACGACCTCTACAATTTCCTGTTACATTTCCGGTTTAAATTTCATCTCCTTGTAATTTTGTCTGTGTAATTCTACCATTATTATTATTGTAATATTGCTAATAATCTTAAAGTTTTTTATCTTCGGAAATTATTTTTCGCCGGGCATGAGTTCAAACTCTCAATGACGAACTCTTTCCATGCGACGAAGTGACAAAGTAACGAGCTGAATCACTTTGACAACGCGATGAACTGAATCATTTTGATGAAGTGATGAACTGATTCATGCATCAATGATTAACTGAATCACTTTGACGAAGTGACGAATATAATCACTTGTACAAAGTAACGAACTCAATTCTATTGACGAGGTCGAAGTGATTTAATTTTGAATGACGAAGTCGAATTGATTCACTCCTCACTGACGAAGTCAAACTAATTTTTGACAAAGTTAAACTAATTTTTGACGAGGTCAACTATTTTTGACGAGCTCAACCCATTTTTTATGAGCTCAACTATTTTATGACGAACTCACTAAATCTTGACGAGCTCGACCAATTTTAACGAACTGAACCTGCATATATTACATACAGCTTTCGAGGAAGAGAAATTTTTTTATTTTTTTTCGAATTAGATTAATATTTTTAAAATATTATTAACTTTGTTGATTTTTTGTATAAAATGACAAACTCGAATGACACACCAACTGTGAATGCTGATGAGAGTACCATCGGGAATCCCTCCGCGGTGAACACCCCGACAACCACGATGGTTGGTCAAATTCTTGTGACCTTTGGTTAAGGATCGATGGAGACTAGGGCCAGGAATGAACATGCAAGTCTAATCCAACCAATGAATTTAATGACCATGATGATTTGAACGGTTTTCGCGGCACACGTGACCGCCGTCATATCGGCCAAGAAGCTCGAGGAATACACGGGGTTATACCTCAAACGATGGCAACAAAATATGTTGTTCTAGTTGACAACACTCGGACTTGTAAAGTTCTTGACCGAATATCCACCAACTTCTCGCTAGGACAAAATCGATCAAAATGTGCTAGCTTTTAGCGCATGGAAGGATTCTGATTATTTGTGTTGGAACGTAATAGATAGTCTTAACGATGCGTTGTACAACGTGTATAGCTCCAAACGCTCATCCAAAGAGTGTTGAGATTCATTAGATCGAAAATACAAAACCGAAGACGCGGACTCAAAAAAGTATACTATGGGCGCTTCCTCGATTTTTAAGTGGTGGATACGAAGACCGCGGTGAGTCAAGTGCAAAAGTTGCAATTGATCATCCATGATATTCATACCGAAGGGATGATCATTAGTTAGTCATTCCAAATTGCATCGGCCATCGAGAAACTACTAGCGAGGTGGAAGGACTTCAACAACTATCTTAAGCACAATCTAAAAAAGATGAATTTTGAAGATTTGGTTGTGCGTCGCTGCTGCGTTGAGGAGTAGAACTGTGGCTTATACAAGAGATTCAAGATTCAATCCGAGAGGGCCAACGTCATCAAACATGGCGGGAGATCAAAGGGAAGAAACCACGCCCATAAGCCTGGTCCAAAAAGAGGATATTTCAAGAAGAAGAAACATCAGCCAAGGTTTGTTAGCAAACAATAACAAGAAAATTATTAGGTTTATTCATCGCCAGAGAAAAAAATTCAATACATTCTTAACTCAAACGAACATAATATATATTTTCATCCCACAATAACTTATTTTTAATTACTGAAATCAAAAAAATTAACATTAAATAATAAATAGAAAACATGGATTCAAAAACTTTTGTGTTTGGTGATTCAATATTTTTTAAAGAAAAAAAGATTTTGCATGCATTTGTATTTTTGAAAGTTTTCAACAAACACATCTCTCTCTTTAATATTAATTTTCTTTATAGCGTGGATTTAAAACATTTATTAACTAGTGAATTAATTTCCCTTAATCTTTGGTTCTTATCATTATTGACGTGCATCAATATTACTTTCTTTTCGACGGTTCAAATTTTTACTTATTTTCTTTCGGGAACTATATTGGACTAATTAGATCCTAAAAATTTCGTAAACAAAATAAGCTGTCTATTTGCTACTAATTTGCGAAACTCGGAGTATTCCCAAAATAACACTAGTTTAGTATGATATATACTAAAATTACCCATATATTTAAAAGTGTATTGTTGGAACTTGCCATTAGTTAATTCTTTAGTTTTATAGTAGGATTTGGCCCAAATTTTCTTTTTATCAGAAAACTGAAATTTTTAATTAAACTAGTTAGTTAATTTAATAAATTGACTAAATTATTTATTCAATTAAATCAAGTCAATAAACTATTTTTGAATGAAATAAAACTCGAGTTTAAGAAATCAGTTTTAAAGTATGGTCTAGTTTTGCAACCCAACGTAATCAATTATGGAATTCAGGCTTCAGAAATGAAATCAGAGGTGCTAAACACTTGCCGTACCGTTTCCTCAATTTCCCGCCAAATTATTTACAAGAGAAGAGAAGAAAAAATGGCAGCCAAGTCGAAAACCCTAACAGACTTCTTCCGGCCGCTCGAATCGCCATCGGCTAAGCGCTTCAAGAAGACGATCTCCTCTCTCGGTACCAGCGACAGTTGCGAGGCCAACGGAGTCCCAAGCTGCGACGCCGACGGTCTCTCGGACCACGACAAGGCGCGAATCGAGTTCCGGAAATCGCTCGCCAAAGCCAAGCGCAACCTCCAAATCTGCGCTAAAACAGTCTCCGATTCCAAAAGTAGAAAAAAAAACCCAAAAAAAAGCTTTCATTTCTTCACTTGCGACAAGCAGAGACTTTTGAAGGAGAGAAATAATCGAGCTAACAGATAGGTCGGTCATTTCGATCTTAATGGCAGGTGAAGGAGGTAGTGTAAACGTGAAATTGGAGGACCTTTTGGTGGAGGAGACATGGAGAGAAGTTATTCGAGGTGAATTCGGGAAGCCGTATGCGAAGAGCCTCTGCCAGTTTGTGGAGAAGGAGATCTGCGGCGGAGCAGTCCCCGTGTATCCTCCGCGGCATTTGATCTTTAATGCACTAAATTCGACTCCTTTCGATGGGGTCAAGGCTGTAATTCTGGGTCAGGTGTGTTTTGTTTGTTGTAAGAATCCAAAATAATAAAAGATTTTGCTCGTTAGTTGTATTTATGCTTTTACATTTTGGTTGAAAATTAAAATAGTAAACTTTGGGTTCTTTTTCCTTCTTGCTCGGAGAACGCATTGGGTTTTACTGATGTACCGAATGCAAAATAACCAAAGAGATTGCCTAATGCTTATTAGTTTATGCTTTTAAAAAATTTGTAGTCTAGAATAAATGAATGAACTTAGCTTCTTTAATTTTTGTATCCCTTAGGAGCTATGCTTGTTCTTTTGCTCTATAGTTATATTTTTTTTAATGCTTTTGGCTCTATTAAGGAGAACCACATGAATAATGTCGAGAGTACTGCTGGGTTTTATGAACGATGGACATTCAGTGAAATTGAAATTATAGATAATAACACGGAAGAGTTATGATTTTTCGGGAGGCTTGTTCTTTCTCAAATTAATCTTCCCGATTCTCACTCAATTATTTGTTTGAGTCGTTTCCTTAATATATATACCTCATGAATCATCCGGAGGTTCCTAATGCAATGCTGATATGTGTAAGAGCTTAATCGCAGTTCTACTGTCTCATCTTCGGTTAACAGAATAAAGATTTTGCATTTTGGTTTTTCTTTTCATCTTAGCTAAATGTGTTTTTTTAAGATGTAGGAAGTGTACTGTTAAGAACAATTTTATTAAATTAAAAAATTAGGTACCTAGCCAACTAAAACGTTTGAGAGTGGTATACAGCCAACGTTCCGTAAATCTTAGGTAATAATTCATAAAAAAGTGATACATGTATCACGAAAAAAATCATTTTTATCTTTTGATATTGTATTCTGAACGATTTTATTCATATTTCGGATTATGTTCACTATTAGGATCCATATCATGGTCCGGGTCAAGCAATGGGTCTATCTTTCTCTGTGCCTGAGGGTGTCAAGGTGCCTTCAAGTCTCGTCAATGTTTACAAGGAACTGAATAAAGACCTTGGCTGTTCTATTCCTTCTCACGGGAACCTTGAAAAGTGGGCTGTGCAGGTATGTGAATAAAAGCATTTGAGAGGCTCCCCTCTATGCAAGATCAATTTTGAAAAGGAAAAAGTTATAATCGTGCCAAACTTCAATGAACCTTTGGATCCTATTCTGTGTTAAAAAGGATCAAAGGGACCAAATCGACATAGTATGTTTTTTTTATTGCTAAGTCAGTTTTTTTTTGCTTGTAGGGTGTTCTCCTGCTCAATGCCGTTCTGACTGGTAAGACTGAAATATACTGTTACGTGATTCAATTCTTTTTTGAAACAGTTGGCCGATTGATATGTCCCAACTCTCGGCCTTACAATTTAACCAATCTTTGGGGGCTTATTGTACGCGATTCATTGATAACTTATTCATTCTTCTAGATAATTGTACTCAAGAGGGTAATATGAAGTCGTATATGACGTTTACCAGTGGTTTTGTTAGCCACAGATTAATTGATGAATGTTTTCAATCTTTTTTAGCAACAACTTCTGTTTGAATGTCTGAAAAACCTTACGATACCAGGCATGGTATTGAATTCCGGTTATATCATTTTTAGGAGAACTTTTTGCTTCCCTTTCTTCTATTACAATTGCACTTTTTCTATTCCTTGCACAATCAAATTGATATATGTTTCTGCTTACCATCATGCTCAGTAAGGGCACACCAGGCCAATTCACATGCTAAGAAAGGATGGGAGCAATTTACCAATGCTATTATTAAAACAATTTCAGAAAGGAAGGAAGGGGTGGTTTTTATTCTATGGGGAAACTCGGCTCGAGAGAAATCCGGGTACTGGAATTTAATTGTTCTAGTTTAGTAACATATTACAAATATTTTGGTAGGATCTACGCCTTAAACAGCAGGTTGATTGAGTGAGTGAAGGATATGGAATTGCAGTAAGTTGAACTCGGATATAATGGCTAACACATTTTCATCATATTTCTGATTAGTTTTAAAGTGCTAAGGGATTTTGTAATGAGTATATTGAGATGACATTTTTTTACATGGCTCTCAGTCTGAATCCTTTGTGCTATCCTTTTCTTTTCTCTCTCTTTTCAGATTGATTGATGAGTCAAAGCATCATATCTTGAAATCAGCACATCCTTCTGGTTTATCTGCTCATAGAGGCTTCTTTGGATGCAGGTTGGTACTTTTATTTATTTATTTATTTGAAATACAGAGTCTAGACCGAGAGTAGAGTGATCCGTGGATTTAAGCATTTCCCCTCCTAGGATTTGTGAAGAAAATTATAATGCAACTAGAAGTCTCTTATATTAGAATAATTCTTACAGGGAGCACTAGATAGATTTCAGGTTTGTTGGCTTGCATTTTCAACTGAGAAAAGGTAAGAGAGTAGTTGTGTAGCTGAACGATCCTATTTCTCACTTGAAACTTGGAGATGAGTCTCGTTAGGTTCGCGAGAAGAGAAGGGAAAAACATAGTTCTTTTCAGGTCCCTTAGCACAAATAATCTCAACGAGTGGTATTTTGAAGTTTCGGAGGTGATAGATTTCATGACAAAAAACATATAATTGTTTTATGAAAAAACACTAAACGACTTCCTTATTAGTAGTTTGAGGGGACCATTATGGTAATCATTAAATTAATTTTTTGACAAAAATGTCATTCACATCACAATTTGAGCTATATACATTCTTTAAATTTTGAACAGGCATTTTTCTCAAACTAACGAGCTTCTGACGAGAATGGGCATCAGCCCAATAGATTGGCAGATTTGACAGTGAAGACTTCAACTGGTGCGCAACTCGTCTAACCAATTTTTACTATTTAATGTGTATGCAATGTGCATCGAAACCATGCTTGATTTACAACGCCCCCGCTCTGTTTTATACAAAATAGCCTTTTTATGTAGAACATGCTTCTTATCCCCAGTTTTATGTTGGAATTTGACCCTCTTAAGAAACATCGACAGCAACCTAAGCTTCTCCAGTTCGAGTTGAATATTTATGATCATCTTGAGAGTGCAACTAGATTTCTGGAATATTTATGATCATCTTGAGAGTGCAACTTAGATTTTGTCCAAAAGCAAGGTCTGTGCTCTACATCTAAGGCAATAGAAGATTGTCACAAGTGGTGAGAGACGCAGTGTCACACCAACATTGAAAGTTCAACTCATAATACTGATAAAAAAAATGAACAAAAGAAATCTATTTACAATATATAGGTGTCCTATTGTGTATAACATACAACCATTAAGATCTGTTGATTCATATTTGTTCGTGCATAACCAAACACAAACGAATGTGACCGATATCTGGTAGTATGTAACTATGATCCGTACAGAAATTCTCACTTGTAGATCCACTCCCTGGCTCGGCCTCCAGACTCGTCCATGTCTATGAAAATGCTCACGGCCTGCAACGATCATCAAATGGTATAAATTTATTGAATAATTTGTATCAAGTGTTGTACTGTCGATGTTACCTTTCCTATCCGAGGCCTCTCCTTGGAGTTTTGAAGGCTGCTTCGAATGTGGGACACAGCTCCCCAACACTTCAAGCTATTTGCCACATTGTCAAGCCTCAGTATATATTCTTCTTCCGTCAATGGAAATGATCTCTGGTGAATAATATATACTTTAAATGTCAGAACAATAGACACCCTTTTAAGAGAGCATTAACATTAAGATTTTGCGTACCTGTTCCACGTACTTCCACATGACGTTCATGGCCAGCAGGTTCCGTCCCATAAACTCCTTAAATTTAAGTCATTTATGCAGTAAATTAAATTCGTCAGCTAATTTTATTTATTTATTTTCACCCTATGTTCAGGGTGTATCAAGTCTAGGATAAAGAAATATACCATTGTATTTTGATGAAATATACCCCTGTGTGTCATTGTAAACTCTTATCATCATAACTTTCAACAGTACAAGGTATACTCGATCAGAATCCCATCCCGTCCCTTTTGTTAACTAATCATTTCTAATGTAACATATACGTCGGAATCGTATCATTTTTTGGTTTTCAAAAGGCTAAAATTATGTCTAAAATTTCACAATCATGATGAAATCCCACATTTATATCCCTTTTTTGAAATGCTCGGTAGCAAGAATAAGAAATAGAGAAATTGTCTGATCTACTATTTACTTAACTTTTCTTTCCACAGTCCACTAACTTTTCTTAAGTCGAAAAGACTATATGACCTTTCAATTACTTTTTTATAATAATTGTATCCTTAGCGCATTAACCGTTAGAATATTTTTTAAAAAAAAGATGATGAAATTTGGGATAGAGAATATAAGATTGATGACTTTTTTTTAAATATTTTTTTATTTTAACCAGTTGAAAATTTGATAGTACTGAAATATTACAAAAATTAATTTCCAGAGGTAACTCTTCATTTATACAAGTAAAATAGGAAGAAGAAGAAAAACAACTTTTAGTGGAATATGAGAATTGGTAAATATTGGTAAACCGAGCAATTTCTCTCAGAAATACGCTAGTCTAAAGATATCCACTTCATTTATCTCCGTTTAATATATTAATCTATAATAATAACGATTTCAAATTCGCTTCTGGTATATAAGCCAACTCTCGTACCAATGTTGAGAAACCACAAATAAACAATGCACTCCGCATGGCATGGTGTATGTGTATACAGCCTTTTAAGCATGGCAATGAACTTTAAGCATTTCCCATAAGAATATAGATACAGGAAAAGAAGAACAGTTAGTACCTTCTTTATGAGCTGAACATCGTAGGACTTGCCGTACTTTTTCCTAATTAGAGTGGCTAAATCTATCCCACTAAAGCCTGAATCATCTTTCCCAACCATTCTCTCCAAATCATCCCTAATACTTTCCTGAACCAGAAATACTCTAATAAATAACATTACTTGAGCAGTCACTACTAAACATACATATTAATGGATAAATGAAAAAAGAAAAACCTGGGTAGAATCTCCACCCTTGGATGCAGATTCCGGTTCCTTAGGACTAACAGATTCATCTTCGTCGGGATTATCTGGACCAATGGCGTCGCTCACTGCGCGTGGTATCCTTAATTTCTGTGGCCATGTCCGACCACTTTGGTGTAAAAAGTTAAATCCTGTCTTCGAATGTCCACAGAAATATGAAACCTTATTCGTCCGGTTTGTGTTCGATCTTCCATTGAAGCTGTGAATCGGCAGACTACAAGTGCAGTGCTGGCTTGCTGCGTTGATATTGCTCATTTCCTGCGTAGATAATTCTTTTTATTATTATTTTTCCTTCTTATTTGTGTGTGGAATGATATCGAATAGAGTCAACGAAACATAATTGGTGGCAGAAAGACTTGAGCAGCGTCATAAGGAGGAGAAATAAACCTGGAAGTTTTATGGGTTTATGGAGCATCAAATATCAAACGAACCAAAAAGAAAAATAGTGATCGGTGTTGTTTAGCCTATATCTGGATCTTGTGGCTGTGAAGCTGTGTTAGTTAATTATTTAATTGGTGCTCGAAAGAATAATCAAACATCTACTACGAGATATATATCTTTCTAGAGTACAATTAAATGGATACGCAAACGTAATTATCAAATGCGATTAATGGCCAATGACAGCCAGATACGTGGAGCCACAAACACCCGTATAGATATTTTGTTTGAAAATAAAGTAAAATATTGGTCGAATTTTATGTCTTGACCTTCAATTGATATGTTTTGTTTGGGGAATTTCGTTTTTTATGTGCCATAGTGGTACTAAATTCTATTTCTATGTGTCCACTAAATTAATACCAATATTTAATATACAAATTACTAAATTATCCCTATATGAAATCTCCTAAATTTAACCTATCTCCCCCCAAATCCCTTTCATTCGTTCCCCTCCCTCCCAAATCCCCTTTTCTCCTTCTCTCCTCTCTGCCGGTACACACCCAGCCGTCGCACGCCCTCGCACGCCCACCCGTCGCACGCCCTCGCACACCCACTCGTCGCACGCCCAGCCGCCGCATGCCCGCCGCACGCCCTCGCACGCCCACTCCGTTGCACGCCCACCTGTTGCACGCCCAGCCGCCGCACGCCCACCCGTCGCACGGGTCAGGGCTTCACGCCCAGCCGTCGCACGCAGCCTCTTCTCTTCCCGGAGTCGTCACAGACCTCTCTCGCGCCTCTCTTCACCACTCGTCGCAAGGTACAAAGTCTCAACTCTTCACCACTCGTCGTCGCAGTCCCAGGCTTCTCGCGCCGCGCCTTTCTTCACCGACGCAGACCCGAGGCGTGAAGCACAACCTTCCTCTGAGCTCGTAAAAGTCGTCGGAAGGTACGAACTCCCAACTCTGATGCTCGGTATTGGATTTTGTGATTTTGATATTACGTTTGGATTGGGGATTTTGATATTAGATTAGGTTTCGTGATTTTGGGGATTTAATGTTTGGATTGGGATCTGTTCGGGGATTTTGAGGATAATATTTCGTGTTTTGAGGATTTAGATTTAGGTTTCGTGATTTTGGGATTTTGAGTATCTGTTGGTGACGCTGTGTTTTTATGAGTCTCGTCCTAACTTGAGTATCGAATAAATGTCTATAATAATCTGTTTATTGTTCGATTGTGTTCATTTTCAGATGGCCCCATTGATTATTTGTGATGAAGATTTTTTCCCGGCTAGTGTTACGAACAGGGGATCCGGTTGTATTGCGTTGGTGAAAAAAAATTCACAGAATTGAAAATTTTAGATCAAGTTGAGAAGTCACCATTTGGTAATTTTTTTGCTCTTTCGGATATGGAATTTCATGGGACGTTGGTGCATAGTCTTCTATTGCGGAAGATAGAGACTGGGAAAAAAGACGAGATTCATTTCAAGTTAGGACAAACCGAGTGCATGTAAGTTATGAATTATTTACGTTCTTATGTAAGTTTATCGTTTTTATTGTGTTTATTGTCGATATGTTTGACTAAATTTTTGTGTATTATTGCACTTTGTAGATTTTCCGCTTTGGAATATGTGTTGATCACGGGTTTATCAATGGAACCCTCACTGTCCGAAGAAGATATTCAAACTCATAGCACCTCAAACGAGTTGTCCGAAAGTTACTTCAACGGAAAGTTGAAGATCCCTTACGGAGAATTAGCAACCGCGTTTATGAACATGGATGAAAATGATTTTGTCGTCGATGATGCGTTGAAGATGGGGTTTCTAACATTTGTTGAGGGCTATCTATGCGGAACCGTTCATCCAAAGGTCGTTGACGAACAACGTCTTGTTCTCGTTAACGATCTCGACTTCTTTTGCTCATTGTCATGGGGTAGAATATCTTGGGATGCTACATTTTCGGCTCTGTCGAAGGATATGCGACGATTTTCGGCTGAATATAAGAAAAAAAATGACTCGGGTGTCGGGAAACCTAGAATTTCGTATACCCTTTTAGGCAACGCACATGCGTTTCAATATTGGGCGTTTGAGGCCATTCTCGAAGTAGCTCTTAAATTTGCCTCAAGTATTTTTCCGAAGATTCCGCGAATGTTGAAATGGTCCCCGAAGACCAAACAGATTCATGAGAAGAACATTCCAATATCGGATATAATCCGAAAACCTAGGGTGATTTTATCTATAACCACACACTCATTTTCGGTGATTGGATGAGGTATATGATGGCCGGCTTTCTCAAAATGATGTTTCAGATCGTCTTCCATTAGAGGTGACAATGTTGATGATTGTTTTGACGTCTCTTCTCTACGACGATAAAACCATGTTTGTACCGTGAACCGAATGTATTCCAACAAAGTCGTAATTGGGTAGGTACGCGCAATCCTCGTCTTGCAATTGAAGCTTTCGGCATAATTATTAGTCATAATATTGAATCTGCATAATTTGAGTATAGTGGTAAGTAAATATGACATTAATATTGAATTTTATGCAACTCAAACCGTTTTTACCTATTTCCGGGAAAGTAAGCACGAGCCCACTTATGAAGTCCGATATCCTCTAGATATTTGGCTACAAGTGGATCTTTTCTTCTAATCTTTTCCAAATACGCTTGACACTTTGACTTCTCAAAAGCATATGTCGCTAGCTTGATTTCGGATTAAAATCTTCAGTTTTGAACTTATTGTTAAGGTGGGATTTCGTCAAATCCCTCTTAACATAAACACATGTCGTTTAGGCTCTCAAACGACAAAGTGGTTAGAAGCAAGCGGGTCCCGCAGCTGGTGACAACAAGGCGAGAAGAAGGATTCGCCTCCGCGAGGAGAGTTTAGCCCCGAGCGAGGAAGATAGATCTTTCGCGAGGAAGATCCTTCGCGAAAGGGGGTCTTTCCTGCGAGGAGATCCCCTCGATGAATCTCTCCTCGTTCCACCCGCGAAGGGGTATTGCCTCAGAGAGGCATCGTCGCTGCGTAAATGGCGGGAAAGCGGAAGCGTGCTCGAGAAGACTTGGCGTCAGAGAGTCAGTCGAAAGAGCGACAATCACGGGAATTAGTAGGTAAAGGTCAGGAAGAAATGACGGGACCGGTCAGAGGGAGGCCGGGCCGAAAGAGAAAACCCTAATGGAGGGACAGACCCGAGAGAAGGGGAGAGACCAAAAGAGGGGGGAATATAAATATCAATGTAAAAACCACATGGGGGGATCCCCAATCGAAACCCTAGAGAGAGATATTAGTCATTACTGTTCATCATCGTCTTTATTTCTTCGACAAGCTTCCAAGCTAATAAACGAGAAAGACCGAGCTCCATATACATAACCTCAAGGATATTAACATATAATTAGACCCTCACATATTAACGACAGCTATTAATCCTTGTGACTGAAAGAGTCTCGGCGAAAACCGACCTCTACACTTATGTTGAACATTCATCTTTACATGGTTATAACAAACACCATGGTAAGCATCTGGAAATACTTCCTCCAACGCGTGCTTAATACTTTGATGCCTGTCATCATTTTATGAAAAACACCGCAAGTTACCGCATGCCGCCGCAACAAACCGCATAAGTAATTCTAAATGACCGCAAGTAACCGCATGTTCACCTGTCCGATATGAAGGCCAGATTGGCCACCTCAACGATTGCTTCTTTAAGATTCAATGCAAAATACATCCAAGACTCGTGATTTTCGGTATCGACAACACCAAAAGCAATAGGATACAATTGCGTGTTTGCGTCAACGGCAACCGCCGTAAGAACTTGACCACCGTATTTTGTCTTCAAAAAGGCCGCATCAACACATATAACCGGACGACAATGAGCGAATCCACGACGACAAGCTCCGAGTGAGAAAAAAAACGCCTTGAAGCACCCACTTTCGATGACATTATTTGTAAGTGTGCCTGGATTACGTACCTTTAACATGTGTAGGTAAGAAGGAATCTTTGAATACGAGTCTTCAACGGAACCTCTAACAATGTTAATGGCTGCCTCTCTACATCTCCAAGCTTTAGAATAGCTCATCTCAATGCCATATTTTGATCTCGTGTCTTCTTGGATACTCTTTGGCATGTATGGAGTTCCATCTACGGTATACTTATTCTTTATTAGCTGCGCAATAACCCAAGGCGATACTTTCTGGTTCTCTTTACCGCGAACATCAAGAGAACAAGTATGTTCACTACTGTATGATGTGATTTCAAACATTTCAGATCGTATCAATTTTCTCGCCCTCAACCTCCATTTGCATTCCGAGTATTTACAATTTATATACCACAAATCCGGCCCAGACTGTTTCACCATATACTTGAACTTGTTCTTCAACGCAATCAATGCAACATGCGTCTTCAACTCATCTTTGTAATCAAAAAGTTGTTTGACCGCCAAAGTGTCGTTACTTTGTTATGTAATAAAGTAGATCATATACTCATGCGTTTCATAAAATGTATGTGTCAAAGAACAATATAAATTGTAACACAATTTGTACCTGCCGAAGAGCTAGCAAATGAATATTGTTGTGTGTCGTCGGCTGAAAAATTTGGTGCCGTCCATTGGTTTTGACAAGAAGTTCCCGGGGTTGAATGAGGATTAGAATTTGACCTTATGGGTGATGATTGAGGTGATCATGTCGTTGCGGGGGAGAGTCTCTTCTAGCATAAGAAGGTGATGCAACGATAGTTGGTGTGGTCCTTATATTGTAGCCTTCATTGTTTGCATTAAATGAGCAAAAGTCATCGATTCCGGGAACGTATTCATTGAAGTGTACATGTTCAGAGGGACTAACATTAATTATACGTTTCTCAATTCGAGTAACGCATAAAGGAAAATTTTGACCATACTTAACATAGTACGAAATTGTGCCATCATCGAAAATCGTACTAGGAGGACATTGCACATCACCAATTTTGTCAGGAACTTCAATTTTGAGATCAAATAGTAACCTATACACACGAAGTAGTTCATATAACGTATCTAATAACTCGTTATACTTTATGTTGTTCTTCATTTCAAGAACATACGTAGAACTCCCTCGAAATGCAGCTAGTTCACCATCTTTTAGAGTCCAAATTCCATCATACAACACAATTACACCGCGATAATCTGCACAAAATGAACAACAACAGTTGCGGTCAGTTGTGGTAAACTGCGGTAACTTGTAGAGTCCATATGAGTTTAAAAAATATGAAAATTTATATATTACTGCGGTTAGTTGCGGTGACATGCGGTATGTTTATAATAAAAACATGAATACAGTTGTGCGGTATGTTGTTGTTACTTGCGGTCGTATGCAGTCACATATACCAGATAACAGAAAAAATTCATACTCATTAGATATTAAATACGCGACGGCGACGACAAATATATTGCGACCACAATGACCGGAGGATGAAAAAGCGGCGACCGGAGATGGAGGAGACCCGATGAAGAGAGGCGCGGCGTGAGATGAAGATGGACTGCGATGACGCCGGGAAGAGAAAGGTGGAGAGGCGTGGCAAGTCTGGGCCTGCGAGGACGGCGTGCGTGAAGAGGAGGAGAGAGGCGCGCGATGTCAGCGTGAGGAGAAGAGAGGCTCGGGATAGAGAGGTAAGAGAAGAGAGAAAATTGTAGGAGGGGTAGGTCAAATTTTGGGTGTTTTCATTAAAGGGTAATTTAGTAATCTGGGTATTAGATATTGGTATTAATTTAGTGGACACATAGAAATAGAATTAAGTACCACTATGGCACATAGAAAACGAAATTCCCCTTTTGTTTTATTCAAGTTGGGGTGCTCTGTTAAGCAGCCACCTCAATTTCCAAATGCAAATGACCGATCATGCTCAAAGATGAAACAGAGAATTGTGATGCACTAAAAGTGTGTACACTCAATTTGAAAATGGCAATGGTTCAAATCCAAACCAATGCGTAACCTCCCCAATGCACAATAAATTGGCAACGTTATTATTACTTGATATTTTTGCGTTACTTAGTCATTGAATATCAGTGGTTAGTCCTTTGATATAGGAGCCGTTAGTTATTGTCCTCTGATATCTAGTACTTATACTCGGCTGTTTTATCTAAGAATGTTAGTTGATTCAGCCTTTATTATTTCCACAGTTTTAGCATTTCAGTTGTAATCTCAGACTTATATATACCTACGTTGATGAATAATAAAGTGCTAAACTCTTCTCCAAAATATCATCTCATAACTTTTCACATGGTATCAGAGCATGAACAAATATGGTAACCAAACACAAAGCCTCACATCGACGTCCACAGAAATGACTACCCCATACAGTATACCACAAGCCACCATAAATTCTGATCACTTCTCAACCCAAATAACAAATCACAAACTGACCGGCCAAAACTATCTTCAATGGCCACAATCAGTCCTCATGTTTATTTGTAGGAAAAGCAAAGACGATCTCCTTCAAATCACTGCCATTCCAAAAGAAGATGAAGCTACCTTCAAAGCCTGTAAAGCAAATAACGACATGATTATGTCATGGTTAATCAACTCGATGACACCTGATATTGCGAATATTTTGTGCTATATTCAACCGCAGCAGAAATATGGGAAGCAGCAAAAATTACCTTCTCAAGCCATGACAACACGTTTGAAGTTTTTGAAACTGAAAGTGTTCTCCATGAGCTGAAGCAAGGCAACATGAATGTTACCCTATATTTCACATTCTTACTAAGCTGTGGAATAAAAAATTAATATTATTGACTCTCACAATTGGAAATGTTCTAAAGATTCTAAGCTATTCAGATCCATTGTAGAGACAAAACGAGCATTCAAATTTCTATCAGGTCTTAACAAGGAATTAGATGATGCAAGAGGAAGAGTTCCCAGCACCAAACCACTGCCTTCAATCAGAGAAGCGTTTTCAATCATCAGACATGAGGAAACCAGGAGAAAGATTATGATGGGAGACTCATCATCGACAGCAGTCAACTCTGATGTCTCAGCACTCACAACATCAAATGACGGTCCAAGTCAAGCAGCAAAATTCTTCTCAGATCGAAAACCGAGCAAACAACCATACTGTGATCACTGTCAGAAATCAGGACATACCAAAGATTCATGTTGGCAAATCCATGGGAAGCCTGCAGATTGGAAGCCTCGAAGGTCCAACTCAGATCAAGAGCGAAAAGGAAATTTGGCCAATTCTCCACTCTTCAGCAAAGACCAAATAGAACTCAGACACTGATCATTCAATCCAAGATTGGCTCTCAAAATTCTAATTTACCAAAAAATGCACTCGTGGCATAGAAAGGTAACACCTCATTGGTTTTTCTCTCCAAATCAGATGAATCTATTTCTTGGATTGTAGACTCGGGTGCTACAGATCACATGACTGGTAATAAAGAATTATTTGAGTCTTTCTGTGCAAGTGATAGTTCTATTTCAATTACAATAGTAGATGGATCAGCCTCATATGTTATTGGAATTGGAACAGTGAAAATTTCTGAAAGCTTGAGATTGAATTCAGTGTTTTATGTTCCAAAACTGAGCTGCAATTTACTGTCAGTAAGAAAGCTTAATGAAGATCTAAAATGTGTCACTCACTTTACCAATGATTCGTGTATTTTTCAGGATAAGATCTTGGGGAACATGATTGGCAATGCTGAAGTCAACTCTGGATTGTACCTTCTCAGAAAGTCCTCAAACACAGTCTCTGCCTTAATGTCAAATAAGAGATCAACGAATAAAGATACCATGTTGCTCCATTATCAACTTGGTCATCCGAATTTTTTGTATCTTTCAAAACTCTATTCTTCATTATTTAGTAATAAAAATGCTGAATTATTCCAATGTGATGTAAGTCAGTTATCAAAACATACCAGAAAATCGTATTTGCCAAATCCATATAAGCCTTCAAAACCATTCTCACTGATTCCTAGCGATGTTTGGGGACCATCAAAAATTTCCAATATCTCAGGTGCAAAATGGTTTTCTACTTCTGATTGATGATAACACCAGACTGTCATGGACGAATCTGATGAAAAATAAATCATAAGCTCATATTCTTATCAAACAGTTCCATCAAATGATCATTACTCAATTCAATGCCAAAATTCAGATAATGGGACAGAGTTCTTCAACTCGACACTGAATGAATATTTTTTTCCTCGTGGCATCATCCATACCAGTTCTTGTGTCAAAACACCTCAGCAAAATGGAATTTCAGAAAGAAAAAATAGGCACTTACTAGAAGTAGCAAGATCTCTCATGTTCACAACAAATGTGCCAAAACAATATTAGGGAGAAGATGTACTCACTTCAACTTACTTGATCAATCGAATGCCTTCTATAGTCTTAAATTTTTCTACTCCATGACAAAAATTGCTTGAAAGTTTTCCAGATTCAAAAATCATCTCAGCCATTCCACCTAAAGTCTTTGGATGTTCTGTCTATATTCATCTTTATGATCAGTCAAAATTGGATCCTAGATCTCAAAAGTGTATTTTCATTGGCTATTCTCCATCAAAAAAGGGTACAAGTGTTATTCTCCAACTTTGCATAAAGTCTTTCACACTACGGATATTACCTTTTTTGAAAATTGTCCATTCTACACTTCGATTCAGGGGGAGATTATGATAGAATCTCATAATAAAGACCATCAATTCTTTGTCTCGAAAACATACAGGTTGATCAAATTCCAAGTACTCAACCAGAAGAGACTGAAAATTGCCAATTATCTCCCTCAAGATCACTGTCTCCGATCAATCATGATCAAGGTATGAATGACTTACCCTCTTCTCAGAATACTGATCCTATGACTGAAACTAATGATTTGCCTATTGCCATAAGCAAATCTACTAGATCTCATACTCCTTATCAGATGTAAGATTTCATATACTATGGAAAATTGTCAAGCAGTTGCAAAGCTTATATTACTCAGATCGATCAGTACATAGTGCCAAGCTTAATTCAAGAAGCATTAGTACATCCACAATGGGGAGAGGCAGCTTTTTGAAAAAATCAGAGCACTTGAGAAGAATGACACACGGAGTCTGACTACCCTACCTGATGGAAAAAGGACAGTAGGGTGCAGATGGTTATTTACAATAAAACACAACTCAGATGGCTCAGTTGAGAGATTCAAAGACAGGTTAGTTGCAAGAGGTTTTACTCAAACTTATGGCATTGACTATCAAGAGACGTTTGCTCCAGTGGCTAAGCCAAACACTATCAGAGTTCTAATATCACTTGCAGCTAATCTTGACTGGCCACTGCATCAATTAGATATTAAGAATGCATTCCTTAATGGAGAACTGATAGAGGAAGTCTACATGGATATTCCACCCGGATTTGAAGATCAAAAGTCTAGTGGGAAAGTCTGCAAGCTGAAGAAAAGTCTCTATGGATTGAAGCAAAGTCCGAGAGCATGGTTCATCAGATTTTCACTGGTTCTAAAACAGGGTGGATATGCTCAAAGTGAAGCTGACCATACACTGTTCTCAAAGCATGGGTCTAATGGCAAGATTACAATATTAAGTGTCTATGTTGATGATATTGTAATCACAGGTGATCATGAAGAAGAAATCAGCTTACTCAAACAGATCTTGGCCACTGAATTTGAAATTAAAGATTTGAGGAAATGGAAATATTTCCTTGGAATGGAGATACTCAGATCTCACAAAGGAATTTGCATGTCACAGAGATCGCACACTCTTGATCTGCTCAAAGAAACAGGGATGTTAGGCTGCTGAATCTCAGCTCAAGCTAGACTGAGCAGATTTTGAGAAGACTGTAAACAAAGAACGATATCAAAGGCTAGTAGGTAAGCTAATATACTTAGCTAATCCTAGACCTGACATTGGTTTTGCAGTAAGCTTGGTTAGCATATTTATGAGCAATCCGAAGGAATCACACATGGAAGCAGTGTACAGAATTCTGAGATATCTTAAAGGAACTCTTGGCACTGGTTTGTTCTTTAAGAAGAATATTAATCAGAAAATTGAAGTCTACACCGATGTTGATTATGGAGAGTCACAGACTGACGGACGATGTACATCAAGATACTGTACTTTTGTATACGGTAACTTGGTGACTTGGAGAAGCAAAAAACAATATGTTGTCTCACGTAGCAATGCAGAATAAGAATACAGATCACTGGCTCAAGGAATCTGTGAAGGGATTTGGCTCAGACGAGTGTTAACAAGTCTCAAAATTCCTTATGAAAATCAGATTAAACTCTACTGTGACAATGAAGCAGCCATAAGCATTGTGAAGAATCCTGTCCACCACGACCGCACAAAACACATCGAAATAGACAAGCACTTCATCAGCGAGAAGATTGACAATGAAGATATTCATCTTCATCACATTCCATCACGAGAACAGATTGCAGATATTTTAACTAAGGCCTTGTCCCCTCCGTTATTTAAAGACTTGTACTGCAAGCTAAACTTGCTTAATGTATACAGTTTAGTTTGAGGGGGAGTGTTGAATAATATCAGTTGTTAGTCTTTTGATATAGGAGCTGTTAGTTGTTTATTTTCCTTTAATATTTAGTGCTTATACTCGGCTGTTTTATCTAGGAATGTTAGTTAATTCAGCCTTCATTATTTCCACAGTTTTAGCATTTCAGTTGTAATCTCAGGCTTATATATACCTACGTTGATGAATAATAAAGTGCTAAACTCTTCTCCAAAACATCATCTCATAACTTTTCATAGTCATCCCACCATAACTTATTGAGAAATTTAGACCCAGTAATATATAAAATATTCAGTTTCTCTTTTGTATTTCATTTAAAAATAAACTGTGGCTCGGTCCAAAATATCTTTAATATTTTAATAGTATAAAAAAAACATCAACTTTAGATCAATCTTTGGTATTCTATCTAAAAATTGGTTTTTTACCAAAAAATGAACAAAAATATCCTTCATCCTAATTTTGAAAATAATGAACTATTTGATATGAAAAACATTTTTGTCCATCGTTTAAGCAAAAAAAAAATTCATTTTAGATACAGTACCAAATATGAGTCTAAACCAACGATTAAAATTGCGCGTGTCGGTAACGTGCCGATGACTCGAAAATACGGAAATTGCGGTGGCCGATGGAAATTGCGACGGAAAAAATGTGGAAATTTGAAAAAAAAATTGCGACGGAAATTGCGGTTGCCGACGGAAATTGCGGTAATTTACGGAAATTGCGACGGAAATAATGTTGCGAAATAATAAATATGAAATATAAAAAACATACTTATAAGCAAGAATTAAAATGTCATGAAATTCATAAAACGTACATAAATAATCTTCAAATTCAAACACACACAAGTTCATACAAACATTAAATAGTTCGAAAGTGAAAATATTCAATAATAACTCGAGTGACGATGTGGTTGATAGAATCCCCCGGTACGTGCTTGTAAGTTGCAGTAGTCCAACCACGTCATGTCGCTAGCGTAGTTAGATGTGTAGTTGATCACGTGGGCGTTGTAGTTGGATTGATCACCCCCGACGACATTGCAAAGGATCGGGAATTCGGGTATTGCTCCTTGAACTTCAACGACGGGCACGGCGACGGCAACGGGATATGGATACGGGTATGGGTAAGGATATGAGTACGAACCTTGACTCTCTTGTGATTGAGTGGACATTTGATCAAACGACATTGATCCGAATTGGGTAGACATAGAGTCAACGTCGTAATCACGCGCCGCTTGTCTACCGCCAGTGTAAACCTCCGTATCGAAGTCGAAGAAGTCCTCCGTAGTCCTAAAATACATTTCAATTTGCATAAGAAATAAATTGATGCACTCATAATAAGAGAAAAGTACCTCTCTCGTGCTCCGTGATCCTGATCTTGAGTAGGTTGATAGCCGGATTCCATAGTCCAAGGGTCATACGGTGGACGAGGAGCACTACCGCTACCACCCGCACCAACATCGCCAGTAACTGTACCACCACCACCTCCACCAACGTCACCACCGTCGTCACCGCCGTCGTCATCATCAGAGGAGGTAAGACCGACCTCTTCACTAAGTACTCGGCTCACATCAATACCTTCCGATCGAGCTTCCGAAGCCACTTGCGGGTCGGGTTGTTGAGAGTCATCATCAAGGTGAACCGGTCGAATCCAGTCAAGCAAAATATCATCGTCCACCTGCTCACCCATCCTCTGCATAGCCACCTAAAGGAGTTCCAATGGATCTCGCCTCTCGTTGTTCTCATATCTATCTTTCCGATCTCGGAGTTGCAACTTCATGTTATAAGTACAGAAAACGAGTGACTCCAACCTCTTGTACGCTAGACGATTTCTTTGCTTTGTGTGGATTAAAGCAAAAGTGCTCCAGTTTCGTTCGCACGCTGAAGAAGACGACGTCTGGGACAAGATTCGTATGGCTAACTTCCGTAACGTGGGTGTCTCAATCCCAAACATGGCCCACCATTCCGCTACACAGTATACATTTCAGTCAAACAATCAAACATTGCATATCGTATGAACTATGAATTAAAACAATGTAAGTCATCTTACCGGGTGACATGTCGTCACGGTTAGAAACCGCGGACCTCTTTCCGAACAATCCTCGGGCGTCGCGAAATCGTAAGAGCTGAGAAATAAGATATAATTATAGAGATGAACTATCCATATACGACGACAGAATATCATACCTCATTTCCGAGGGTGGAACAATCATCGTGTGGGTGCAACACCTCAAACACGGTCGTCACGGCTGTCAAATCCTCGGGTTTCATGCGAATGTCCGGGTTGTATTGACATTTTGGATTAAGGTAATAGCTGGCTTGATGTAAGGGGTGACAAAGTTGTCTCTCCCACCGTTCGGTCACGATATCAACAACCCACTGTTTGTTAGGAATCTTCTCCAACTTCGCCTTCATCAAGTTGAACACGTGATATAACGAACCTAGGGTCGGTACGATCTCAATATCCACGAAGCGTAAAGCGGTGTACAGAGGCTCGAATACCTAAAACAAATAAATGTTACAAACATAATAGATTCTTAATATTGATAACAAAACACGTACCTTACAAACTCCATCAAGATGTAACCAAAAAGTCGAGTCAATAACTCTAGATGCCACAAATCTTCCCGCCGGAGTATTACTAAACGTCGACGCCTCCCACCAATCTGAGCTAAACATCCGTTTCAATCCGGCCTTAGAGCTTCGTAGGCTAGTAAGAGCTAGGTAGTTGGTGGCGAAACGTGTTGGACCTGGACGAATAATCTCTCCTTCCCCTTGCTCCCTCATCTTTGACAATACTATTCCGTGGTTGTAGATGAACTTCGTTATTTCTCTCGCGTCCTTCACGACCCGTGAAATGGTATCACGCTTCCCGATGTCTTCCAACATCAAGTCGATGCAGTGAGCTGCACACGGCGTCCAATACAAGTTGAACTTCCTCATCAACTTCTTCCCAGCCTTTTTATACGCCGATCCGTTATCCGTCACGACTTGTATCACGTTGTGCTTTCCAACGTCGTTGACTACATCGCAAAGCGCCTTGTAGATGTACTCTCAGTTCTTGATTTGGTCGGACGCATCAATTGACTTCAAAAAAACAGTCTTTCCGGCTGAATACACCATGAAGTTGATAATACTCAATCTCGTTGGCCCGGTCCACCCATCGGACATTATGGTGCATCCATACTCTTCCCAAATTGGTCGTTGCTCGTCCACATATCGTTGTGATTCCATTACCTCTTCTTTGAGATAAGTGTTGTGAACCTCGTACGGAGAAGGTAACGGAATCCCACGGCCTACAAAATGAAAAAAAAACAACAAGAAGCGGATTAACTTTAACGTTGAATTATGGTGAAAAAGAAGCGGATTAACTTACCAATCTCAGCCGCTTCGTGCATCATATTCTTAAAATGATGCGACTTCACCTTGTTCGCCGGTACGCTTTCGTGTATGAAGAAGCGGCTTATAATCTTTCCAAGACGTTTCTTCAACGACGTCTTCGTCTCGGGACTAATTTCTGGTTGACGTGCACTAGAGGATCGATACAGCGATGGTGAAACTGGGCCGGATCTCCCACTTCCCAGGTCTCGTTGAGAAGCCGAACCACCACCAGGGCCGGATCTCCAAGTAGCTGCTGCCGCTTCTTGTCGGCTTCTCTTCATTGTCTTGTACAACTCACGTTCCATGTCAACCTCATACTCTCCTTCTTCGTCAACTGGACCGAGGGTAGAACGCATTTCTCTCCGTATATTCTCCTCCATGGCTACCTTGCTTTTCTTTTTCATCTCGTTTTCCTGTAATAGTGCACGCATCTCATCCCTCACTTCTGGAGGACACTTATCGCAACGCTTCACGTTCTTTTTTGGATCGTTTCCGCTCAAATGAAGTTTCATTCGCGTCACGCCACCTCCCTTTGTCATCATTCCACAATAGTTACAAGTGAAATGATTTAATGTCCCGGCTACTTTCGTACAATACTTACGTACTCCTTCATCCGCCATTTTCCTACAACAATACATATTCCATTTCAAATTTCATTTCTCACCCAATTCTAAATCAGATTTCCTAGAACAAAAACAATTTCAATTCAATTCCAATCAATTTCAATTCTAAAATACATTTGAACAAAATCTAAAATCAGATTTCAATTTCCGAAAACCAAATCTAAAATCAGATTTCCGAAAACACATTCTACAATCAGATTTCCAAAAACATAAAGATGTACACAACTTAATCATATTTCAATCAAAATCACAAAGATCTATACAACATAATCAGATTTCAATAAAAAACACAAAGATCTACAAAACGTAATCAGATTTCGTAACTTCGAAATTCCAAAAAAAATTGAAAAAATTATATGTTAACCACATCATTATTACAAACGTTTTTCATTTCACAAACTTTTATTAAAAAAATTCGTAACCTACCTAAATCTACCTCTTTCTCTTTGACGGACACAATACCGTCAGCAAAAAAACGAGATGCCGCCGAAATCACGGTAATACCGGAGAAAAATTGTTGTTTTTCTACACAGAGCATCGAAATTACCTTGAATTCGTCGGTATGTCGTCGGCTTGGAGGTTTTCTCCCGGTTTCGGCTCCACGAAATTTTTAGGGTTTCGGCTTCAATGATTTCGGGGAAATGACGTTTTTTTTTGGGGTTTTTATACTCGGTGTAAACGACAACTACCGAAATGTCGTTGCCGAAATGTCGACGCAATTTCGACGAAATACCGGCGGCAAATTTCTCCGAAACGAAAAAAAGGCACAAACGTGCCGGTATTCCAAAATTGTCGAAATTTCGCCGAGATACCGACGAAATACCGCGACATTTTAAACGTTGGTCTAAACTGTATATTTTAAAAGGTTTAGAAAATATAATTTTCCTTCTGTATTGGTATTTTTTGTTTCCTCATGTTAGACTAAGGCATAATATGTTAACAAGTCAAACTTAGTGGTGTTGTTACTTCACTGCAAGTTGGGACGTTGCAGTTGCAGACAAAGCAAAACATAACAATGGGGATAATAGAATTTGGTAAATTTATTAAAAGCAAGCAAGCAGAGAACGGATCGAAAATATAGTCCCATTACACTTCCCAAATACTATTTATAGGATTGTGAAACATCCATAAGCTCAAGTTGTTTTTCCTTTTTTTTTTCCCGTTTAAAAACACCGGGATCACTACTCTCACCAAATTAAGCTATATTATATATATATATATCAAACCCAATACCCCACACGACTATACACAAGAACCAATCATCTCTTAAGAAACTACCAACAGAAACGAAAGAAAGCAAGCAAGAAAGCCGAAACCTATAAGAGCCGCCTTTGGGAAATGCAAAAAACCACGCCGGTGTGAAAGAAACAGAACACCACAAATTAGAGGTGACTAGTGAACCCCGTTGCAAATGGTGTAAATACCATCTAGAGCACCGTTCGCAGCGCTTCCGTTTTGGTATATTTTGCTAGTCGGGTTATCAATATTACCTGCTGACATTAAAATAATTCTTTTGTTCTCGGAGCATTTAGCGAGCAGACAATCCAGCTCGCCACATGCCGCTGCTATAAGACCTGTTTGACAGGCACACATATCAATATCTACATGTGATTTTAGCCTTCAATCTACTCAAACTGAAGGCAGTAAACTTAGTGTAAGAAATTTAAGGGCCAAAGAATCAACCATGATAGCTAACATGACACATCCCGGAGTAAAGGGTACCTGAGAATAAAGCCGAAGGTTTTCCTGGTCGTGATTTATATTCGGGATGGAATTGAGCGCCAACAAAGTATGGATGACTCCTTAACTCCACAATCTGCATATAAATTCATACAAGAGCTGAGTTACATCTCTACTTAGACACACATACATCAAATGAATGGAATCGTGGATGTGAAAGTTCAGACCTCCATGCGTCGACCAGTTATATCTTTCCCCGTGAAAGAGAGACCAGCTTTCTCAAGACGTCCCACCATTTCGGGGTTAACCTACATTAAAAGTACAAATATTTAGCTGAGCAAGTCACCAAAACATCATGAATTAGGAAATAACCAATTTTTTTTAAAAATTTTGTAAATAGCCTAACTGATTACATAAGAAAAATTTCATTTTGTGGGCCTCATTTTGTTCGAAATATCAAAGATAAACTCATTATGTCAACTTTATTTCAAAATGGACTTTTGACCCATTTTCGGACAAAAATACCGTTTAAGTTATTTTATTTCTTTTATTTTTCCGATGGTTTTTCCGATGAATTCCAATAGTTTCCGTTGGTTTCCAATGATTTTCAAAATCTTTTTTTTTTTTAAATTCCGATTATTTTCGATTATTTTCGATGGTTTTCAAAAAAAAAAAAATCAAAAACTTTTTTTTTTAATTTTCTGATGATTCCGATGCTTTCAGATGAAATTAAAAAAAAAAATCAAAATGTTTTTTTTTTTTTTTAATTTTCCGATGATTTTCAAATGATTTTAAAAAAAAGTTGATAGAAAAAAATTTAAGGGTATTTTTGTCCGAGAATGGGTCAAAAGTCTATTTTGATATAGAGTTGACATAATAAGTCTATCTTTGATATTTCGAACAAAATCAGGTCCACAAAATGAAATTTCTCTTACATAACATCAAATTTGTGAGTTTTTATTACTTGTTTCGCCCTTTTGTTCCACATGGTATATGAAATATATTTAAGAGTTTTGTTTTCAAAATTTAAATTTTTGTTTATCGGTTCATCAAATATTGGTTTCAATCTATCTTAAATTTTTTATAAATTAATAAAGATATTATATGTCATTTTAGACTTTGGATTATTTTAGATATTTTGTGTGTGTGAATCATTTGGCCTGACTACTTACACAAAATTAACAAAGAAATGGGCTATTTCTCATTCCACTTAACTTTTGGGTGGCTATTAAACCCTTAAAAGTATTTTTTATCTCTTTCTTATTTACCCTGAAATTAGTCTTTCGAGTAAAAGATACCACTGCATCACATACCTCATATCTGTGCCGATGCCTCTCATCAACAAAGCTTTTGTTTCCATATCTAAGGACAATGAACAATTCAAGAAGTGTCATGAAGTTGGACATTATACCCTTATTTCTGAAAATAGAAACTTCCTAATTTATTAATGATAAAATTCTACGTCTTTTGGACAAGCAGTCACGAAAGAAAATACGAAGTTAATGCTTACAGCTTAGCTGATTTAGACTCCATTGTTTGAAAAAACGTTCTCCTTGATCCAAGACGCATAGTCCCACCCATGTGTGTTTTTGAGCCCTGCTTGTGTTGTAAACATTGAGATATGCATTATAAAATAAGCCTACAGGAAAAAAGTATCCAAAACAATTAAAAGCCTGTACCTCTGGCATAAATATAACACAAGGATTCTTGGTATTAGGATCAAATTCCGTGCTATTTGCGTCTTGCAGACCAAGAAGAGACCGAGCGAATTCAACCACCGCGATTTGCATTCCTAGGCAAATCCCGAGGTATGGAACCCGATTTTCTCGTGCATACTTTGCAGCAAGAATTTTTCCTTGCACTCCTCTATCCCCAAAACCTCCTGGAACAAGGACACCATCTGCACCCTGAAGACAACAAACCAGTCAGAAAAATGCTGCTGATATACGATAACAATAATAAAGTCAAACCAAAAGCAAACAATAGACCTTCAGCAACTTCCATGCAGCCTTATGAGCATCAGGATTCTGCAGCAATGAAATTACCAACTCAGTTGCAGAAGAACAAAAAAGATGTGAAAACAGTGTATAGCTGAATAATATCCAACCTCCTTCGCGGTATCTTCTTCAAGGTCAGTGGCTGCAACCCAATCGATGGATAACTTCTTGTGTAGAGCCACAGAGGCGTGCAAAAGCGCCTGATAATAAACATGTGAAATTGAGATTTAGCTGCTATCTTACGATCTAACATTCTCGTCTGAGTTTATCCAGACATATGTCACAGAAACAATTTTGAATAGTATGGCGGGTTTCTTTTTGAAAACTACAAAGACTTCGTAAGTTTACTCAGGAGAAGCACCAGTGAACCAAGTGAATAACTATCATGCAGTTAGGAACGGGACAATAAACTTGCACAGAATCACTATCACGCTGGTATCGTGCCAAAAACATGATATGAATAAAAGACAAGGGACAAAGAGTACTTTCACATTAAAATATGTAGGATATTTTTTATCATTACAAAAGCATTTCATGGAAACCAAACCCTAAAGACTATCCATTGGGAGGAACTTTAGTTGGTACAACATGGAAACAAATACAGACTTTGAGTGAAAGAAACTGTGTGCACCCACTTGGGAACGAGTACTAACAATATTTAACTGAAATTCTATAAAACTAATTTACAAACCGAAAACAGGGCACATGAATGATTTGGTTGTAAGTTTAACTTTGGGTCAAGAAGTGATTGGAACACCTTTGAAACGGAAAGGTAGGCGTCTGATAAGCCGGTATATTTTCCCACCATGGCAATTCGAACCTGTAAATTGATTAAGATCGATTCATTTTTCAGGTAACCTTTATATATTTATATGATCTTCTGTGAAGATGAGGCCTACCGGTTCATGAAGAACATCAGAAAGTTCCGCCCTAGACGTCCATTCCTCCAATTCTGGCTCTCTAGCAATACTGCAATTATCGATAGATTGTGTGAGGATGCTAGAAATAAAATCGTTGCCTTTTTACATTTTCGGTCTACTAACACCGACATCAGTGAATTGGGGACAATTATAAAAGCAAAAAGAAAAAAGAAAAACCTTTGAAGGCCTAAGACTTTGAAGATAGCCTCATGTGCCTTCTGATCCTGGTTTAGAAGACAAAAATTGAAGCTTTGCATCTTAAATTTAAATAGTGGTAAAATTTAGCTCTAATTATGATAAACTGATGAAAATACGACTGCAATATGCATCAGTAGAAGAGATTTACTTTCAAAAGCAAAGGAATATGCCAAATATTCGGAACATCATAGAGAGTGATGATGTTATCGTTCTGAAAAAAAATGAAATATATCATATTTATGTGAGGTGAAGTCGAAAACCATATTTCATGGTTCATTCTAGAAATTGACAACAAGAGCATAATATAAAGACTACTTACAGGGACGTGACAAAACTGAGATAGCTTCTGCTTTACATTCTCATCAAGTGCCTGCAAGGACGAGATCTTAAGCCAACATGACAACTTAAAATCAATAGATATGAGATAATGGGAGAGAAGAAAAACCGTTGAGCTTCGGCAAGCTAGGAGATGTGGAGTCAAACCCAGTGCTCTGAGTCCTCGGACGCTATGCTGAGTTGGTTTCGATTTCTGTAAATGGAAACCAAAAAGATTTAGCAACAAGCAGTTAATGAAATACCGTAAGAAACAACACAGAGTACTTAAGAAATACCTGTTCGCCAACAACACTTAAAACAGGCACCAGACTGACGTGAACCAAACAGAAGTTTCCAGTTCCTGAACCAAACAACAAAAGCACCACACTATTTGAGATCTAGACAGTCTTCAAAGTTGACGTAGAAAGAAAAATCCCTTACCCACACGGTATGAGAACTGCCCCAACGCCTCAATGAATGGCATGGATTCAATATCTCCTGAAATTATGAAAGGTATTAGAGATCTAAAAAGAACGAAGACTCTGGCGAATTCATGAGAAATAGACAAGTTTTTCTGGTACCGATGGTCCCGCCTAATTCAATGACACAGACATCAGGTGGACCCGGTTTTCCATCGACTGGAATCTGTGCTGCGCGTTCGATCCACTCTTGAATCTCATCCGTTATGTGAGGGACAACCTAGTTATCAGGGGAAAAGAATACGCAAATTGAACAACAATGAATAGGAAAGCAACTCACTCAACAAATTTGTTTCGGAGAATTCACAAAAAGGCAGAATAGAGACCTGAACAGTTTTTCCCAGATAGTCACCCCTCCTCTCCCTATCGAGAACAGACTGCATTGCAAAGACTAAAGAGCTCGGTACATATGGACATGAGACTGAACTCAGTCTCAAGACAAAGAGCTGTAAGAAACGCAGGTTTAAGCCACTTGCCTGGTAAATTTTTCCAGTGGTAATATTATTGTCACGGGTCAGTTTGATATCTAGAAACCGCTCATAGTTTCCAAGGTCCAGGTCCACCTGCGAACATGCACGCAAATAATTCAGAGAGAGAGAGAGTCTGGTTTCAAACACAATTAACTAATTTCTTGGGTCCCTTCTCTGTCACCGTAGCAATTTCCCCTACTACTTTTGTTAAAAGTAAAGTACGTAACTAATCAGTTGACCTTTCATTTTCAGCTTTATAAACATAGGCAAGCTTTCAGATTACTGAGCTGAGATTTATTTCTGTTTCTGTAGCATTTCAGATTTATGCCACTTTAAAACCCTCCCCCATATCTGTTAAAAAAAAAAAAAAAAAAAAAAAACCAACTTCCCATATTCCACTCCAACACGAACATAATACAAGTATCTTTTTTACGTAACAAACAAACAAGTTGAAGTAATCCCTCACTTTATTATATAAAATATAAAAGTAAGCCCTCACAACTACAATCCTTGCTCACAGAACAATATAAAAGTAGGCTCTCACACCAAAAAAATCGCTGTCCCCACAAAAAATAAAAATAAAAATTATACTTGTAACAGAGAAAAAGAAATTTATTTTAAGCTTTACCTCACCGCCATCTTCTAACACATACACTTCACCATGCTCAAAAGGAGACATGGTTCCAGCGTCCGTGTTCAAGTAAGGATCTGTTAACAAAAAATAACAGAATTAATGATGATTTTTTTATATAAAAACAGCAAAAAAAGTTTATACTAAGCTAGAAAACAAAAATTTAAAGAGTAAAATAAATCGAACAACCTGAGTTCAGATTTGATAACTACAGGTAGAGGTGAAAATCTCACGGAGCTAATTTTCATTTTTCCCCTAATTAAATACATCAAAATTGTTTTAACATAAAAATTACATCAAAACCATTAAGCATAAAACATGATCAACTATTAGAATATCTTCAAAAGAACTACTATTATGCTTTCTTTCTTTTGACTTGATTTTTAAACAAAATAAGAAGTTTTGGTTTCGGCATTGTATTAAACAAAAGGCATATTTATTCGATTCATTGCTAGGTCTTCCACTAAAACGACGTCTAAACTTCGTCAAATTTCAATGGAGAGAGAGAGAGAGAGAGAGAGAGAGACCGATTTTTATGGAAGTAACACGAAGACCACAAGCCTTGAGAAGAACGCCAATGCTACTGGCTGTGACTCCCTTACCGAGACCGCTCACAACTCCACCAGTCACCAGTACGTACTTCATTCTCTCTATCTCTCTCCCCTTTCTAAGCAACGACAGACAAAACCCCCATTCAAAATCAATATCACAGTATCTATTATTAAATTTCCCGTTCCCAACAACAGAGAACAAGTAATTAACCTCGTTTTGGAGGGAGTGATTAGAAAATGGTTGCAGAGTTTCAAAGAAAAGTGGCCTCTCTCTCTGTCAAATGTGAGTGAGAAAGCGCAAAGATGGTGAGAAAGTTGAGAGCGAGTGAGTTCGTGGTATTGCGATGTTGTCGCAGCGAATAAAGACACGAAAGTGAAATGAAGCCGCGGAGAGATACGATAAAACAGAAAATAAGAAGAAAATATAAGAAGGGATCGAGAAGAATATATCAGCGGATAAGTAAATGCAGAATAGGCACTGAAGCTAGGACGACAAGAGAAAATGAAAAGAATTTGGATGGAGTTAGAATTGCAAGGGATTGGCGGCTTTTTATATACAAATAATGGTGAATTCGTCTCGGAGACCTATTTCTACCAAACCCCTAATAAATATATTTAAGAGGCTATAAAAGGTATTATATTTCTCTTACATGTAAAAAGATATCTTACTAAACTAGAATGTAAACCCATTACAAATTATTAAAGAAATTTCATTAACTCAAAGATAACAAAATATCTTAGATTTTTTATTCCAAAAAGATATAAAAAATTATATATTTAATAAAGATTATTTCTCTAACTAAATAAAAATATGTTTTCATCTATTCGCAAAATCTTCTATTTTAAATCTCAAATCCACTCTAAGTATCTACATAATAGATTCATGGTAAGTGATGTACCTAGTAGTTTTAGATAAGTTTTTCTTAATAGTTTAGCAATTTAATGTCTCAAAGGGGTTTTTTTTTTTTTTTAAAGCAAGCATTGCTTGCGGTGGGGATTGAATTCACGCCCTCCAACTTGAAGAGGGTGTGCATTACCACTAGACTATCTTAGATGTGCACATGTTTTCAAGGGTTTAAGAGACACTCAAAACCTGAATTTAATTGTAAAAAATTGGGGTTTTAGTGTTTTATGCGCATCTGTTAGCACTTATAATGATATTTTTGATATTAGAAAAATTAAGAAGACATGTGATAGCATTACAAATTGTAAATGATTGACGTGGTGTACAATGACGCATGATGATGTACGTTCTCGTATGATGACGTACAATCTCGTACGACATTATCGTATGATATTGATGCTTATTTTGTTTAGTTTCAGTTGTTTTTTCAGTTTGAATTTTGATAAACGACAATCATGACAAGAAAAAAAAAATCACAATTCGATTTAAAACATGAAGTCCCGTACGAAATGCGTACTATTTCGATGGCACATGAAGAACGATGCTAATGTTTTCATATTATATAAAGGAACAAAATTGTACAAGAGTTCTACTTTGTGTAAGCTTGGTAGAAAACATATCATGGCGTTGATTGCATACCTTGATGGAATTGATCTAGGTTTAAGAAAAAATTAATGTTTCTCGTAACCGGCATAATATAAAAAAAATCTTCGATACAAGTAATTTTTTGTACCAAAGTGCATGAACATGTAATTTTTAAAATAAAACTATGATAAGTATTTACTCGGTATAAATCTTTTTTAAAGCGCTCGTCTCCCTACGCAACTTGTCTCTTTCGTGCCTCCTTGAAACTGAGCAACCCCGATACTTTCTACCACCAGAATTTTTAGAATTTGATTAGATTGCGTATGCACTATTGAATACAATGATTCAAGATTTAGTCTTAGAGCCAAAAAGCTAATCAAACACTAAGTCTAATGAAGACTTAACTGCCAAAATATAAGAGAGAGAGAGAGAGAGAGAGAGAGAGAGAGATGACCGGCCAACAAGAGAGAGAGAGAGAGAGAGAGAGAGAGAATGTCAAATTCTTGTGTCTCGCATTCGCAGTGTGGAGTGATATTTAGAGGTGAGTGCATTCCCTTTAATCAAATCAATGCAAAAGATGTAATAATTTATCATTTTATTATTGCAGAATAGCTCATATTCATGTGCATATAATGATTTCTCATTCCTCTTAAAACAATACAAAAACCAAAATTATCTTTCCTTGCATAGATGTGGCCGGCCTCTTTATAGCCAAATAACTTTGATTTGTTTTCTCTTTACTTTATTTTATTGGTATCTTCATATATTAATGCACACAATAAATTATCTCCTTCATGTGAGATATATGGCTGGTCAAACACTTATATAACAACCTTTTAGATGTTTCTTTTATTTTATTTGTACAAGACAACATAAGAAAAGCTCATTTAGAATTTTCATATAAAATTTCACAAAATGAATTCAATTCTCAAGGCCTAACTCCAAAATCTTATTTTTTGGCATTCAAACAATCTTATGTCCCATTGGACAAAATTCCCCCATAGACAGTTTTTCGTAAAATTATCTAGTTCAACGCTAGAAATTATTTTGGCTTAGCTTTCTTATATGACCCGAACGATAGCTTCAAGCCGATCACGTCCGTCAAGACGATTCACTGCGAAGTAGCGCTCTGCTCGGTACAACCAATCACCGGTTTTGTCCCCTTCAAAGATTGGCATCTAGAGTTTTCGTACTCGATCTATCATTATCCTCCTTGATTCTTCTCTATCTCGATTATACTCGACTCTTCGCCCTTGTCTCCAACCGTGCCCTCCCTGTATCGGTCGGTCTGGTTCACGATCAAGATCACCCTCATATTCAGGTCTTGTTGTTCAGGTCTACCTCCTCGGACTGGTCGTGAAATCTCGGTGCGATGTAGCCGATAATCTACCTTTGCATGTGCTGCACGAGTGATTCGTTCAACATAAAAAGGGTCAACGCCATTTGGATCTGACTCGGTCGCACCATCCGGAGCTGCCATACCATTTGTGGCCGACTTGATGTGCGCCTGGCTCTTCAATCTCGGGAACACAGTCTTTGAGGACGAGCCTTGCAGCGGCTCTTGCGAACCTGACAACCCCCGTGCATGCATCTTTGGGATGTGACCAGCCCCCGGAGATGACACTGCAACCCAGCGGTCAGCGGCCACTTCTGCTGGGTTCGTGGTAGTGAGCGTCGCCGAAGCCGTAAATCTCCGCAACAGCCCTTCAATCTCCGAAAATCTGGCTGCGTTTTGGTCATGGGCCTTTAGCTGCGATTCAATCAGTGCGGCGAGCGATAATTTGTGCTTTTCTAGAGCACCTCAGAAATTTCTCATCTCCTTCTACACTCGTTCATCACCGATCGATTTTGTCTTTTTCGTCATCTCGGTCGCAGAAAATTGTCTGATACCAAATTTGATAGGACCCGAACGATTTCGAAACAATTATCTAAAAGATTATAGCAAACGGGAACTCATCAAATGAACGAGTTCTCTTCTTCTCTTTATGTCAATCAAATAATAATCGTTTTGCAGCAGCCACTGAACAAAACTCTGTTGGCAGAGATGCCCACAAGAAGATTGTTCATTTACATAATGATGTAATATATAAATATTTATAAAGTCCTTATTGTAATTTGCTGATTAAATTAATAAAAGTTGAAACGTTCATTCATTCTTTTTTAGTTTGATTGAAGATTTATGATATTCAATAGTCTTGTAGTCCTTAATCAAACCTAACAATGTATGAAGAGACAAATGTAGATTTGCGTGAACAAACTCTTCATGGTTTGACTAAAACGATATATTCGCAATCTAAAGATCAACGGACTATTGATCCCAGTATGATTGTTGGAAGAATCTATGATGTCTGGTTACGAGGCATAGAGAGTTAGGAACTTTATAGTTCTTCCAATGTATCTTTCGAAGATACTGAATTGACCAGTGCACCTTTTGAGACAATAGAATAAATAACCATTTAACATCTTCTATCTCAAGGTCACTATGTATGGATTGCATCATGCTTAACTAAATCCTGAAATGAGACATGTCATTTCATAGCATTAATACTCTCATTTTTGAAAGTCAAATTCTAGATCCGTTACGTGATCTAGACAAGGCCTATTCGTGAGATATTAAGTTATGAAGATGTCATGAACCAACTTTGTGAAGTTTCATAGATATGGAATTCATGTACAATATTGCTGAGATGCAATATATATCACATCATGCTTTATTACTTGGATTGTGAATAAATGAATTGCGCAGTGTCCAAATTTAAGTAGCGACTTTATTTGGATGAAATAATGTGACATGTTAGCTCTTCGTCAATACATTGTTTCTAACTTATTCACAAGTACTAAAGGAGTTGAGGAAATAACAACTAGAAGGGTAAAATGGTAATTTCACAAATCCCAACTAGTTGATGATATTCATGAAAGGTAAACATAGATAACATTCAATGGATCCGCTCAATATAATTAAGTTGAGTTTGAGTAGAAAATAAATTCATTTGAACCGAGAGATTCTCAGTGGCAACTCTTTAGTGGAGTCAGTTGACATTAAGCTAATACTCGGAAAAGGTTTGTGAACTTTTGAGTCCGAGTATAGAAGCTCAAGCTTTGTTCATTTGGATACATAAGGTCACTATTACAGGTCATTAGAGTAAGATTGTTAAACTAGAAAGTAAGTCAAAATAAGTTCAAATGTTGAACTAGATTTTTTCTCGAAAAATGTCTAAAGGGTATTTTTGTCCACATGGACATAAAATGATGTGAATGTATGATGAAAATATAAATTATTTTCTAAAGCTGAAAAGTCTTTTAAGGCATTATGAAATTAATTTTGTTATTTTTGCAATTATAATTCTACATTGAGTATTTTAAGAATTGTCTTAAAAGAAATAAGGAAGCATCTAGAAGCTCCCCCCTAGGTAGAATTTCGGCCAAAGAGTGCATCAAGAGGAGAGTTTTATTTCCATTTAATTATAAGGATAATTACTCAAACGGAAAAGGGAAATGAATTTCCTTGAGAAGGAAATAAATAAGCTAAGTGAGGAAACAAATTTCCTCCTTGCTTGAGGTGTATGGCCAGCCATCCTAAGAGAGAAATGGGAAGAGAAAATCAAATATTGTGCCATGAATACATTATCGTTTCATGAATGAATAATTGACCTTTATAGATTTTTCCTTCTCCTATAAATAGAGATGTGAGAGGTTAAACTTTTGCCTTGTTCTCTCTTGCTCTTTGCCGATCCTCTCTCTCTCTCTCTCTCTCTCTCTCTCTCTCTAGAAAATACTCCTTTTTATTTTGCACCTAGATCCATACTTGATCTAGAGAATTAGCTTATGATCCAAGAATTGTTCTAGGTTCATATTGTTTAATTGTGCCCACACACAAATCCTTCTAAACCTCTATAGACTCTTGTAATAGAAACCTTAGGTTTCTCAAGTTCTCGTTTAGGTTTGAGGAATCAAGCTAGAAGAGAAGATCAATCTTTCCCAAGACGCTTCAAGTTTTGAAGACACAAAAAAGGTTAGTATTCAAGTAGATTAAATAATGTTTTTAGTCATAACATGTATATGCATTTTGTTTAGGTTAGTAAAAATTGGTTTACTAGTGAAAGAAATTTTTATATTCCGCCATTAATGTGTTAATGATAAATTTTTCTTAACCCTAGACCTATTCCAACAAACTCCCCCTCCCCATTAACGTAGTGTGTATAAATAGACTAACCTAGGATAATTATTCCATAAGCAAAGTACCTAAAACAACCTTAATCAAATAATAAGCTGTAAAGACATTAAAATCCTTCATTAAAAGTGCTAAATGACGAATTTGCCCCTCATTCTCTTGTACGTAAGTAATGTGGGTCTATCATTTTCAAATTACGAAATCCTACTTGAATGAACGTGGAATTGACCTCATGGACCCAAATGACACAATTTTGAGCTAGCATATTTGGAGACAAAAGTTCACAAATGTTTCTCAATTTCTACATTAATGTCAATTGACTCTACTAAAGAATTGACACTAAAAATCTCTCAGTTCAAATGAATGTATTTTCTACTCAAAATTCTACTTAATTTTGATGAGTGGATCCATTGAATATTATCTATGTTTACCCTTCATGAATATCATCAACTAGATGAGATTTGCAAAATTACCATTTTACTCTTCTAGTTGTTATTCTTTCAACTCCTTTGTCACTTGTGAATAAGTCGGGCACAATTTATTGACGAGGAGTTAACAAGTCACATTGTTTCATCCAAAAAATATTACTTAATTTGGACACTTGCTAGTTCATTTATTCACATTCCAAGGAACAAAACATGATATGATACACATTACATTTCAGCAATTTTGTACATGAAATCAATATATATGAGATCTTCACATAGTTGTTCACGAAATCTTTAAAAGTTAGTACTTCACCAGTAGGTCTTGTTTCTATCACATAGTGAATCTAGAATACCGAATTCTCAAATGAGAGTATGTAAGCTATGAAATGAAATGTCAGACTTCAAGATTGAGGTAAGCAAGAGATAATTAATACATAGTGATTTCAAGACAAAAGAGGTAAAATTGTTTGTTCTTTCATTCTCTATAAGTGCACTGGTCAATTAAGCATCTTCATAATATACATATAAAGAACTATAGAGTCTCCAACTCTCTATGTCTCATACCCAAATATCATAAGTTCTCCCAAACCCAAGTCTCGGCACGACGGCGACGCATGTGTGTGTGTCCGTGAGGGGTTAGAGTTAACTCATTCACACTCTCTTCTCTCGCACTTCCTTATTCTCGTAAGAAGTGTGATATTATATATACAATACACAACACATGTACCCAACCAATGTGAGAATTTTTATATTCACGTATTTCACACATAACAAACGTGTTCTCTAGGATACTTTACGTATAAATTTCTTTTTCACTATAATAATAATTTTGACAAATAAATAATTAATTTTATACTTGTCGCAATGAATAATAAAAATATATACGAACAATCAATTTTGATGAGTGAACCGACTAAAATATTAGTGACAATTCACTCATATACTTTTTAATAATTAGTCTTTTATTAACATTTTTTTCAAACACTTTTTAGGACTCACATGAAAAGGAAATACTACGATCTCTACGACTTGTATTGAGGCTGAATATTGTGCTAGTCACTCACTTAAAATAATTGTTTGCATTGTAGTGTTTGAATTCCTCAAGCTGCAACTGATTTGCAATGCACATCAACTCACCAAGCCATTGTCAACACCGTTTAAGTGTTTGATGTCCAAGTAAGATATTTTCTTGAGTGTATTAGATATTAGATATTATTATTGTGTAAGTTCAGTAAGATATTTTTCTTTTCTTTGGCTAACTGCGTTGGCCGGGCACAATTCATTCAGTTTAGGTTAATTAGCTAACTAGAGTTACTTCTTGACTTTTGACTTTTATTGTGCTTTTTTTTTTGAGGAAGACTTTTATTGTTGCTTTACTTTACTTCTGCATGTTGGAGCCGATATTGATAAGATATAATAACATAATTTCAAGGGCAAGTATATACCCACATAAATTTAGTGCTATTTTAGAAATATCAAATATTGGATTAAGAAGTAATAGTCAACTTAATTCGTTTATAAAAATTTAAATACGAAATTGCTCAAAATTATAATTGAAAATTAAGAGATTTATTAAAAATAATATGGACTAAAATTTAGTTGTAAACAGATATTATGTCATAATAATGGTTATTTACAATATGTTACGAATGTGGGATATATACAAATTTTCAATGTTTAAATGACTATAAAACAAAAATATTGTTTCTTTTTATCACTTTTCTATCTATTCTTTCAATCTCACTAGTAAGCTTGATTGTAACATACATTAATACCCCATTGTACTTTTGTTAAATAATTACTTTTAACGTTTATATTTATCAGAAGAGTAAGGATAACACAAGAAAATCCGCATATATTTTTTAAATTTACTTGTGTTATCTATTACCTAAACCTGCGGCAAGACAAAGGGATATGATGAATGCATATCTATATTCTCTTATATTGGATATGATAGTAAGGGGTTTTCTTAGTTGAACTTTGACATGAGAAGTATTCTTCTACCTATCCCCGATTATAAAATAAAAAACAAAAAAAAAGAAGCTAAAGGTGGTAAAAATACCCAATATTTAATGTAATTGACACTCACTCATGTGCTCAAACTTAAATGATAAGAAAAAAAAACTCAAATCAAATTTTGTTGGCACCTATCCCTGGTTAAATTTTTATTCATATTGATTGTTTTTTTAACTTACATTTCTTATGTTATTTCTTTTTCTTTTACATTTATTTTCTTATTTTTTTTAGATTTATTTTTTTAGATTTATTTTCTTAATTCTTTTTCTTTTATTATATATTTTAACTGAAACCCTAAAATCCCGTAAAATAAAAGCCATAGCGGCATATCAGGAGTAGAAGACGGTGGCGGTGACGAAATCAAAGAGGTTCAGTGTAACAAAAATATTTATAGACGAGGTGGTCAAAAAGACAATGTTCGGGATTGGGGCGTTCAAGACTTCGGGAAGAAAACAATCTCCCGGGTAATTTTTGTATCAATGGTTTTAAAATATAGTGGAATAGAATGTCAATGAAGAACTGTTGGGTATTCTTAACGACAACCAAGATATCGGACACAACAATGACACTATCATTATTTGATCCGTAAAATCAAAGAGCCAAAGTGGGTGTAATATATCTAGCCGATATATTTTTGTACCGTTATGTATAAGGTAGTCTCCATACTACTCCAACTATTTACTCAACGAAGGACAAAACACATTGCATCAGTGTTTTTTGTTGAAGCCTACATCGTCTTTGGTTAAACAAACGGACTTGTGTATGTCGTTTAAGCCTTTTACAATGAAAGAAATAGTCTTCGTCTAAGTATAAAATTCATAAGACATATATGATCTTGCTAAGTGACATTTGTTATCAGGTATAAATTGACCTCCTCGCCCGCGCAAAGAAGGGCCGGCGGGCACCTCCCCGCCTGCTCTGAGACGGGCAGACCGGCATGACCTTTCCCGCGTCAAAGGGTTGCCCCAGTCAATGGTTGGCCGGCCTAGAGGCCCCTTGCCATATCAAAGTCGGCTAGCCAACCTCCTTGCCCCAAGTAAGGGTAGACCGGCCCTAAGACCTTCTCTATAATAAGGTCGGACGACCTCCTTGACCCTGGTCGGCTGATCTATTCGAAGCACACGGCCAAGTCCCCCATAGACTCTACAAATACAACCATTCCTTCCAAGATTTGGAAAGCTTTCATCTCTCTAAAACTCTTTTTCTCCTCTCTATATTCTCGAGAATTCTCTCCCGAAGGGAAGAATTCTCTCTAAAGATCCGAGACTCGATCACCTCGAACGCTTCAACTCAAGTGTCATCGTTGTTGGCAGAGATGCCCACAAGAAGATTGTTGATTTACATATTGATGTAATATATAAATATTTATAAAGTCCTTATTGTAATTTGCTGATTAAATTAATAAAAGTTGAAACGTTCATTCATTCCCTTTTAGTTTGATTGAAGATTTATGATATTCAATAGTCTTATAGTCCTTAATCAATTCTAACAATGTATGAAGAGACAAATGTAGATTTATGTGACCAAACTCTTCATGGTTTGGCTAAAACGATATATTCACAATCTAAAGATCAACGGACTATTAATCCCAGTATGATTGTTGGAAGAATATATGATGTTTGGTTACGAGGCATAGAGAGTTAGAAACTCTATAGTTCTTCCAATGTATCTTTCGAAGATACTGAATTGACCAGTGCACCTTTAGAGACAATGGAAGAACAGACCATTTAACATCTTCTGTCTCAAGATCACTATGTATGAATTGCATCATGCTTACCTAAATCCTGAAATGAGGCATGTCATTTCATAGCATTAATACTCTCATTTGAGAAAGTCAAATTCTAGATCCATTACGTGATCTAGACTAGGCCAATTGGTGAGATATTAAGTTATGAAGATATCATGAACCAACTTTGTGAAGTTCTCATAGATATGAAATTCATGTACAAGATTGCTGAGATGCAACATATATCACCTCATGCTTTATTACTTGGATTGTGAATAAATGAACTGCGCAGTATCCAAAATTAAGTAGCGGCTTTATTTGGATCAAACATTGTGACTTGTTAGCTACTCGTCAATACATTGTTTCTAACTTATTTACAAGTAACAAAGGAGTTGAGGAAATAACTACTAGAAGGGTAAAATGGTAATTTTATAAATCTCATATAGTTGATGATATTCATGAAGGGTAAACATAGATAACACTCAATGGATCTGCTTAATATAATTAAGTTGAATTTGAGTAGAAAATAAATTTATTTGAAACGAGAGATTCTCAGTGTCAACTCTTTACTGGAGTCAGTAGACATTAAACTAATACTCAGAAAAATTTTGTGAACTTTTGAGTCCGAGTATAGAAGCTCAAGCTTTTTTCATTTGGATCCATAAGGTCACTATTACAGGTCATTAGAGTAGGACTGTTAAACTGGAAGCTAAGTCAAAATAAGTTCAAATGTTGAACTAGACTTTTTATCGGAAAATGTCTAAAGCGTATTTTTGTCCACATGGACATAAAATGATGTGAATGTCAAAATAAGATTTTGAATATTTTCATATGATGAAAATATAAATTATTTTCTAAGCCGAAAAGTCGTTTGAGGCATTAAGAAATTAATTTCATTATTTGTGCAATAATAATTCTACAATGTGTATTTTAAGAATTGTCTTAAAAGAAATAAGGAAGCATCTAGATGCCCCTTCCCTAGCTATAGAATTCGGCCAACATGCATCAAAGATGAGAGTTTTATTTCCCTTTATTTATAAGGATAATTACCCAAAAGGAAAAGAGAAAATAAATTTCCTTGAGAAGGAAATAAATAAGCTAAGTGAGGAAAAAATTTCCTCCTTATTTGATTGATATGGTTGGCCATATTAGAAGAGAAAGGAGAAGAGAAAATCAAATATTGTGTCCTGAATACATTATTCATTCATGAATGAATAATTGACCTTTACAGATTTTCCTTCTCCTATAAATAGAGCCTCACATAAAGATGTGAAAAAGAAGCTTTAGTCCTGCTCTTTCTTGCATTGTGGCCGTCCCTCTCTTATCTTTCTCTCTAGAAAATACTTCTTTTTATTTTGGCACATAAGTCCTCATTAGACTTAGGCTTAATTAGCTCTCTAGCTCATAGACTTGTTCTTTAGTTATTGTGTTTAATTGTGCCCACACACAAATCCTTCCAAACCTCTATTTACTCTTGTAATAGAAACCATAGGTTTCTCGAGTTCACGTTTAGGCTTGAAAGAATCGAGCTAGAAGAGAAGATCAACCTTTCTCAAGATCCATCCAAATCAAGGTACAAGAAAGGTTAGCATTCAAGTACTCTAAATAATGTTTTAATTTATAACATGTTCATGCACTTTGCCTAGGTTAGTAAAATTGTTTTACTTGTAAAGAAATTTTATATTCCGCCATTAATATGATTAATGATAATTTTTCTTAACCCTAGACCTATTCCAACAATCGTTTAACTCGATCTCGTCGATCCTTCCTCATCATCCTAAAAATCCGCCCATATTCTATTAACGTTGAGCGTCGGAGTGGTAAACAAATGACCCCTTGTGTTTTCTTTTCTTAGTTCACATTTGTTCATCTATCTCAAGTACCAGAAAAACTCAAAGACCCCTCAACTTCTAGGAGACCATTGGGACACCGAATCCGACACGCTCAGGCCGAAGCGAGGGTCACTTAGCCCATGTGGGGATCTGACCGCTAAGGTCTCTTACCATTGTCCAGATTTCAGAGACTACAATCTCTTCATTTGTTGTTAGGTTTGTTAAAGGTCTAATGACTAATGTTTATCAAAATAGCTTCAAACAAATAAAATAAAATGAATGAAAGTTTCAACTCTTTATTTATTCATTAATTACAAGTAAGAGTTTTTAAAACTTTATTACATCAGCTGTACATAAGTTACAACTACTACTTCTCTAGTGGGCATCAATGACATCACCCTAATCATGTGTTGTGTGCTAAGGTTTACTCAAAATATCAATGGAATCTAATCTGACAATAATACTCATGAGCGTGGTCTTTGGCAAGGTGATCCCCCTCTATTTTCTCTTCATATTTTGTTCGGAACGTCTATCTGCTATATTGCGGAGGGCTGAAGGTCTAAGTCTCAAAGAGGATGGGAGGTTTGGGAACCTGAGGTATGCGTGTCCCATATTTTTTTTTTGCAGATGATAGCTTAACCTTCTTCAAAGCTACCTAAAAGGATTGTCATGAAGTGAAGAATAGAGTCAAATTTTTTGTGGGTCCATCCGGGCAAGTCATCACCTACGATGAATTTGAGATGTTTCTAAATAAGAAAATTGAGAAAGATGAGAGAGTTAGCTTAGCACAATTTCTTGGAGTGCGGCATACAGAAAATCACAACCAATACTTGAGTCTTTCGATAACGATCGGTTGACGAAGATGAGAGATATTCAAATATATTTGGGATTGGGTGTGAGCCAAAATTCAAAATTAGAAAAATATTTTCTTCTCCGTGGAAGGAAAGGAGGTCATTACCGAGGTTTTGATTTAAGCTATTCCTAACTATGTCATGTGTAGTTTCAAACTCCCCAAGATCCTTATTAGTCAACTTCACTGTTTGACATTTTTTTGTGGAGTAGTAATGATGATAAAAGAAAGACACAATGTGGAGAGTGGGATCCGTGTGGCGCGTTATTCGGTTGTCAAATACCCTTGTTCGTGGGTTTTAAACGGTAGTTGTCTCTCTAACACTAGAATATTCACGTCGTATTGGACGTACAAAGTTTCGAGCCTATGGAACTAGATTTTTTAGGGTCGGAAGATTATCCTTGAGGGATCTAAATGACACATTCGATCGGGAAACTTAGTGGATTTGGGTTGGGATTGGTGGTTTCTGAGGGATAGGGGTTCGTGACTCTAGATAAGTCTCAAATTCATGAGGGCATGAAGGTCGCAGATCTCAAGACTCCTAGCATGGTGTGGATATCCCTCTCCTCCAAAGCCTACTATGTGAAGAAATTGTCAAAAAGGTGTTTAAAATCTTGGAATCTTGATGAGATGATTTGGCATTTCAACACCAACAGGAATACATGGTGTCGAGCAATTATTGAGTGGTGAGTGACTCTCGGTGTGTAGTGGGTTCTTTTTCTCCTCGAGGAGCGGAGTGGTGGGACTATATTTGGAAGCTTGTGATTTCTCCCAAGATTTGTTTGTTCATGTGAAAAGTGACAAAAAATTGGATTCATGCCTCTAGCATTCTTGCTAAGCTTGGTATGAAGATTGACCCATTGTGCGCCTGTTGTACTAACGAAAAAGAGTCTACTTACCATGCACTTTGGAAGTGTCAATGTAGCACCCCCGTTTGGAAGACCATTAGATGTTAGAAAATGGTGAAATACAATTACCATGGGGAGACACTTGACATTCTCGTTCACCTCATCTCTCTCTTACCTCTACATGAATTTGAGCTCTTCGCAATGGTGCTTTGGTGTGTGCAAAATTTCCTGAACAACATGTTCTACCACTCTCCGATAAATTTCATTATCGAGCTCATAATAATGTAATTGGGTTCCTCAGAGACTTTCGGCAAACTTGTGGTACAAAAATTGTAGAGCGGGCCGCGCACAACCAGAAGCGTCAGTGGCTCCCACCCTTCAAGATTCGAAAAACTTAAGTGTGATCGGAGATCATGAGGATGATTGCGGATTTGAAGGTAGTTTTTTGAATTATTGCGGAATTGTCCTTCTCTCATATAGTGTTATGTTTCTCTGGAGTTTTAGCCCGTTATTAACAGAGGCTATGGTCTTGTCAAGGTTTGGAGGAAGCCCAAAAGAGAAGGCTCTTGAAAATCGTCATTCAATCGAACTGCGAGATAACGGTCAAACTCATCAATGTTAGAGCTACTCCGAACACTTATGTAAGTGTTATTGTGTCATATGTTATGAATTTGATTAATTGTTATTGTAGATGCGAGATTAAGTATATTGGTCGAAATTTTAATATGTTAGCTCACAAACTTATCAAGAAAGTTTTTCATTTGCATACAAATATAATTTGAAACGTTTTATTTCCCTTTAATTTACAGAATGAAGTTTGGCGAATATGTTCAACGAAGTTTCGACGGAGTCTTGTTTTCTGTAAAAAAAAAAAAAAAAAAAAAAAGAAATAAGGAGTTTTCTTTGATTTCAAGTAGTCTACTTTTTATACTCGGCTGTTTGAAATTATTTTACATACTTTTTAAACAAAACAAAAACCGTTTCACATATTTATTATTTGAAGTACTCCTCTACTATCATTTTGGTTGTTTATCTTTTATTTATTTATTTGCCCATATAAGATCTCCACTTTTTATCCAAAACAATCTTTATAAAGAACAAAAGCAAAAAACACTTTTCACATTTCGGTGATACATGTTCTTGTTTTAAATAATATTTTTTCCTTTGTGCCAGGAATTCCCGTTTGACTAAAAACTCTCTTTCTTTCTGCCAATCTTTTCGTCCTGTCTTTTGGAAAAAGGAGTTTGACAAATTGGTTGAGCAGTGACCTAGTTTAGGGAAGTGTAGTAGGAAACCATTGATTCTTTTTCTCTTAGTTTGTATAATTGGAAGATTATTTGCTTCCCAATAGCTTCTAGTAACCACAATCACGGTTCACATGGGACAATACTAGTATACGTATATACTTCATAATTGTTTATACAGAGAAGCCTGTCAACATGAAATAAAAATATATATATATATATATATCCTACGAATATAGTTGTCTAAGCAATTAAAAAAACTCAAGTAACTAAATTGAAGAAAGAATGAAATATTATCCGTGAGCAATTGTAAATACTAGCTATTTAGAAAATGTAAACAAATAAAATTTAAAAATAGCTCATAATAAATGATGAATAAATAGCCAACTAATTTATTCAAATTTATCAAATGTCAAAATTAGCTCAAAAGTTTCCCGCTCTTTATATTAATCCATATTTAGAGATATTGATTAATGTCTTTTAAATTAAATACCAGTCACACGAATCGATGATAAAAATTACACGGTATCAAGTACCATTGATTCATTCAAATAAAAAATATGTAAAAAAAGAAAAAATTCGAGACCGGCGGAGATTCGGACCTTCGAGGATATCAACAACTTCCTCTTTGACCGGATTGTCGGAGATCCCATGTAGATCGAGGCCACATAGGTGGACGAGGTGATCAGCAAAGGTGCAGCCAGAGAAAAAATCGAGATGAGATCAAAGATCGTTGACAGAGGAGTAGGCGTCGAGGTCGCATGAGAGATAAATGAGAAGATTCTCGGGGGAGATCGGACAAAGGCGGCGTCGAAAGCACAACTATCACAGATCTATGGTACACCATCGTCACAGACTCGCTGCAAAACTTGTGCGCCGACGAAGATCCCATTCTCTTTTCTTCTTCCTTTTCCAAAAATATTCATAGATGCGCTTTCTAGCTAACTTGACACACTTCCAGTATCGTGGTTTTTATTATTTTCAAATGAAAATAAATTATTAGTCATATTGATGTAGGATGGAGACAACATGACTTTTTTGTATTTTGTAAGTGCGCAATTAATTTTTAAAATATTTTTAATTTTTGTAAATGTTCAATTAACAAACGCATGAACCAAATATGATATTTAACAAAAAATTAGTTGTTTATCCATTTTTACGTTTGCGAATTTCATTAAACCCAACGTTTGGTTAATTTTTCGAGAATACCGAATTTATTTTGTTTGCGATATTTCTGATTTCAAAATGCCCTTTAAACCTGCTGGGATTTGTGCCCACAAAGGAGATATTAGACATTAACTACATTTTGCATTTTTGATGAAAGTTAAAGAAAAATAAATATTCATTCTTATTTAAGATTGTGTTTATGCATGTATGCCTACGCCCTGAAACTGTTATCAACGAAAAAAGTTTTAAATACAAACTTGACAAGATACCTTCTTATGACTAGTTTAAATAGTAGTTCGCAATCTAAAGAACGATTGGGCAATGGTATCTTTGTATTGATTGTTTAAATAAATTAACGATATCATATCTTGTGATATAAAGAATTGTGACTCTGTAATTTATTCTTGATATCTTGATGAAGATATTGAACAAGATCTGTGATACTTTGAAGTTTGAGATAAAACCGTTTAATCACTCAAAGTTTCAAAATCACATACGAGGGGTATTTTGGTAATTATCTAAATCCTGAAATTAATACATATTTTCTTGTGACACTTTATGACATTTGATTAGTCAATGGATAATGACTAAATGAAGTTTCCTTGACCCGACGATTGGTGTCATAATACTGTTTCATTTAATTATGTGATTTACAGATATGGAATTTGTGTTGAAAGAATGTTAAGTCATTAGTATCAAACTATGCTTTGTTATGAGAATGTGAGCGAATATATCGGGCCTGGTATTCAACGAATAAAACATTACTTCAATAAAATATATGACATGTTGAGACAACTCACTTTATGTTTTTCTCGTTCACAAATAACAAAAGAGTTGGTGAAATAATAAGTCATGAGTAAAACGGTAATTTTACATTCCTCTGAGTTAATCATTCACACAAAGGATAACATCATAAAGTACACCGTAAATCGTGTGAAGAATTGATTTATCACATCAAACGGAAATATAAACGCATATGAACTTAGAGAGTTCCAATATTAGTCTTTTAGTGGAATCGACTAATATTAAGAATTAAAAGTCGGAAAAAGTTTGTGAACTTTTGTGTCCAAACTTTATTCTAAAGTTTCGTTGATGTGGGTCCTTGAGGTCTCAATAATATACTCTCGGACGATGTTTAGTGAACTACAACAATTGATTTTCTCATTGAATGTAAATTGTGATTTACAGTAAGAAAATTATTTTCTAAGTAATTAAATAAATAATTGATGATTTATTATTACATTTATTTAATGAATTATATTGTATAATTATATTGATATTAATATACTTCTGTGATTCAAATAAATAAAAGATGAAAATATATTTTTTCTTGTTTCATACTTGTTTGCACAGTATGAACAAAATTAATGACATGTCATTAAATCAATAAGATGTTCTAATTAAATTAAATATTATTTTAGAAATGAATCAAATATATTAGGAGGATAAATATAATAGTTGGCCGGCCATAATTAATTAATTATGGATTGTAAAATTATTTTTAAACCCATTAAAAAGATTATTTGACTTAAGTTTGACTAGTGGGTCACTATCTGATTTTGACCTAACTGAAACTCATTCTCTCAGATATAAAATGAGGTTTTCATTAAATAAACCCTAACCCTAATCACATTTACTGGGACAAGAGATTTTCCCCTTCCCCTTTATGAGACTCTCGGCCGAACACCATAAAGAGAAATTGAGAGGAAATTTTTTTCCCCGAATTCCTTAATCCTTTGAGTTTTCCCGTTGTTCACATAAAGAGTCCACCCTCTTTATCTCCCGAATATCACGAGTGTAATATCATTGAACAACTTGTGGTAGTTTGTGTGAGTTTTAGATTACATGGCCGTTCATTACTGTTTCAAGAAGCAAAGGCAAAAAGAAGACGCACGCGTGAGGCTTTTTCGGCCAACCCTAGGCGCGTCCTTCCAGCGAGGATCAGGCACACGCAAGCCATCCATTACAGTGAGAGGGAGGCGTGCGGGTGCAGGCCATTCCGGCGAGGTCAAGTGCACGCGAGAGGCAGGCTCATTCCGGCAAGGCGAGCGCGCGCGAGGCTAATTCATCTCGGCCAAAGGGAGACACACGTTAGGTTGAATCCAACCTCTATGTAAGTGTTCTAAACGAATTGGATCGACAATTAAAAATGTTATAGTTTGCTAGTGTGTTCAATTTGTTGTGGTGACATGTTTAGAATTTATTGACATGTTAGTTGATTTTTAATGTCATGGTTAATTGAATACGTTTAAAATGAGTTTTAACATATTAGGTCATGTTATGTATTTCCGCCATATTTAGATATGTTACATAATATTATAGTTTAATTGTTCACCAAATTTCAACAAAACCGTCATTAATATAAATGTTTTTTCGGGAATTTTTTTTTTTCGATCTCGCAAATTTAAAATTTTTTGAAACTCATTTGACTTTTTCAATTCTAGAAAGTTTTAAAGATATGATAAATTCAGTTTTTAATGCGAAATTCAATCCTTTTATTTATACTCGGATATTTGGTTGAAATTGGAAAGTAATCCCTTTTAATTATTTTGCCTCAATTTTGATAACTAACAATCAGTTATTTTCCCTTTTTATCAATAATTTTTCATTTAATTAATATTTTTTTAATAGATTTGACTGATTCAGATTTATTTGTTAATATACCGATACTTTTTTGAATAATTATTAATTTTGTTTACGAGTATATTATTACAGCATTTTAAATGAATAATTGTTAATATTGTTTACGAGTTTACTATTTCTGCATTCAATTCGCTCAAATTAATTTTTACTTGTTAACTGGAATTTTTATGTATTAAAAACGAAATAAATCATGTATCAGATCGTTTAATTGTGGTAACTAACCACATCTCATTTATTTTCCAAATTTACGCAATCAATCAATACATTTATTGTTTTTATATTTGTTATAGCGGGTTGACCAATTCATATCAACTTTTTACATTTGTTTCATCACAAAATTCATGTTTTTGTTTGGTTTATAATAGTTTTCTTGTTTTTTGTGAAGTTTTCAATCTGTTTCCAAGTTTTATTTACGTTTACAGCCTGTTATTTCTTGTTAACTGAATAATTGTTAATATTGTTTACGAGTATACTATTTCACATCATTACTTTCTTTCTTCTCATCTTAAAAATTACATTTTTTTTCCTTATTTCATAACAGTTTTCTTATTATTACTTTCCAAGTAATTATTCAATCTGTTTTCAAGTATTATTTTACGTTTTATACAATGTGCATGTTAACTGTTTAATAGTAATTGTTAATATTGCTTACGAGTATAAATTTACATACTGTTTACTGTTAACACATAAACATATCTTTTTATTTTTCCGATTGATAGTATTTTTGGATGTTCAATACTCTTTGTTATTCACTGTTTTAGTTTTGGTCATCGATTTTTTTGGAGAAAATATTTGCATGCGTTTCTTATTTTAGAAATAATAAATTATCTCTCTTGAATTACTTCATTTATTTCGGTGGATTTGAAATGTTATTTAATGTTGTTAATTACTTCCTCATTAGTGACTTGTAGGATCAATTTTCGTCTACTGTTTATTTAATGTTATAATTATTTTAAATTTTTTTTAATAACTTTAGTGGGAAAGACATTTTGAATAAAATGGTCTAAACCAATCCGGTAACAACTTTTGAAATTAGTAAACGTTAATATGATTATATAGCTAAAAAACCCATTATTTAAAATAAGGAGCAAAATATATAATCTGCAAAATATATTATATACACAAATATAGATAGTAAAAAAATATGTTAACAAAACCAAATATTAAAGACAAATTTTTTTTTTGCAAGATAATAAAATCTCGTATTAACAAAAGGTCAACTCGCCAGATAAATCCAAATACATATTATATATTACATAATTAAACCATTTAATAACCGCATTGAATTTCAAAATTTTGAAACATTTGAAGACAATTTGTAATTCAAAATTAAAAAAATATATTGGCCTAAACTGCTCGGAAAATAAAGGCAAAAAAGTATTAAAAAAAATCAAGAATTTGATGTTACATAAGTAGGTATGCTATTTACAGATAATTAAGGTCTATATCTAAATCTGTGAGAATTTAGATGGATAGTTACCTAATATTTTATTAATGTATTTATCAAAAATAATTTAAATAACCAAATTATTTTAATAACATTAAGAGGCTCTAATAATTGTTTTTAATTTAAAAAGATTATTTAATTGAAATTGAGAAAAGTTGTGTAATATAATTGAACAACTTAGTCGAATAATACGAGAAAAAGAAGTTGATGATGGAATGTTTAGAACAATAGACATTTTTACACTAGAAGAATAAGATCCAAAATTAGGAGAGATGTTGTGTTTTCGAAAAGATATAATTTTGACATCTCTCATGATGCATTCACTATCACAAATGTTGGATCTCACAACGATTCTTCCACAACGGTTCTCCCACAACGCTTATAATAAGCATTGTAGGAAATAGGGTTCCCACAACGCTTAATTTTAAGGGTTGTGGAAATCAGAGATCCCACAACGTTTGTCCTTAACCATTGTGGGAAGACCAATTTTACACAACGTTTATCCACAAACGTTGTGGGATCTTTAATTTCCACAACGCTTAAACTAATCATTGTGGAAAATTGGCGGATAACAACTCTCCCACAGCGCTTATTGGATCCGTTGTGGGAATCTCGCCGCAACGAATTACAAATCTACCTGTAGCGAGAAGTTCCCACAACGCTTAAGATAAACGTTGTGGAACTGAGACCACAATTTTTCTGAAAAAAAAAATTAGCCGTGGCGAAGTTGAATCCTGGCTGCAGGCAGAGAGTCTCACCGCAACACAATCTCTTCATCGCTGCGGCGAGATTGCTCCAGGAACCACCTTTTTAAAAAAAAATATCTCGCCGCAGCGAAGTTGAATCCTTGTTGCGACGAGAATCTCCTACAACGTTTAAGACATCCGTTGTGGGATCTTGCCGCAGCGAGATTTGTATATCGCCGCGGCGAGGTCCCACAACGGATGTTTTTAAACGTTGTGGGAGCGTTTAAAATGAAATTTTTTTCAAATTTTTCAGTTCCCGCCCAAAACAATTTTGACCTAAAATGATAATTTGACCTTTCTCTTTCATATTTTTCATTCATTCTTCTTCCCTTTCTCTTATGCTCTCTCTCTCTCTCTCCTTCTCCGGCCTCTACCTCTTCTCCTCGCCCTCTCGGCCTCTCTTCCACCATCCATCTCTTTCTCTCTCTCGCCCTCTCGCCCACCATCCCTCCCTCTCGCCCTCTCTCCCACCATCCTTCTCTCTCGCCCTCTCACCCACCATCCTCTCTCTCGCCTTCTCGCTCACAATCCCTCTCTCTCACCCGCTCGCCCTCCTCTCTCTCGCCCGCTAGCCCTCCCTCTATTCGCCATCCTCTCTCTCGCCCTCTCGGGGTCTCTCGCCCGCCCTCTCGCCTCCTCTCTCTCAGGCCTCCCTTAGGTATGTTTTTAAAAAAAAAATAGGTATGAGTGTGGATTGTGTATAAATTACTATGTTAATATTAATGTTGATTATGTATAAATTATAATCCTAATGTAAGTTTGGATTATAATGAATTACTTAGAATGTTAGTGTGAGTTTGAATTATAATATTTTTTTTGTTGAAATTGAATTAAAATGTTTTGGGTTATAATGCATTTTTGTTGAAATTTGTGTTTGCCTATGTTCGATGTCGTCTACCACGACGAAGAAATACTCTTATAAGGCAAAAATTTAAAAAAAAATCTCGCCGCAGCGGTGTACAATCTCTGCTGTGGCGAGATGTCCAACAACGCTTAAACTATCTGTTGTGGAAAATCTCGCCGCAGCGGATATTGTACATGGCTGCGGCGATAATTTTTTAGAAATTATAAGTTTCCCACAACGGATATTACGCGTTGTGGGACGTCAAAACTCCCACAACAGTTAGCTAAGCGTTGTGGGAGATCAATCCTCCCACAACGCTTAATAACCATTGTGGAAGATTTCTACAACTGTTAATAAGCGTTGTGGGATCCAGTTTTTGTAGTAGTGATTTACTTATTATGATATTGTGATGTTTCTAAAAATAGTGATGAGCTAATTGATTAGATGAGTGTGGTAGATCAATTTAGAGAGAGGGGTGAGAACGGTGATATGTAATTTGGTCTGTGTATATGATATGAGCAGAAAGCTTCCGTTTTTACACGAGCAAGATATAATTAAGCCAATGCATGACTATATAGAAGTGTACATCAACATGCAAGGGTGGAAAAGTTTTCCGTCGATCAACTGTATCCTCAACATCACAATCGTCCATGAATTCTACGCCAATCTCTACAGGGGAGCTCCCAAGAGTAGCCACGGTCACCGTTCGAGTAAAATAAATCAATATCTCTCGGCGGAAATCAACAACTTCCTCGAGATCCCGGAGGTGGACACAAAATTTTACAACACTTTTATGCTCAACCTGCCCACCGGCCTCATTGTCGAGACTCTCTGACGACTCCCTGAGAGTTAGAAGTTGACGTCGTCAGGTGCACCGCGAGATTTGATTACGGCTCGGACGAACAAGTTGCCAAATTTTGGACAAACTTCATGCATCCAACTTCGTCCCCAACAATCACGCACACGAGCTTACGGTACACCGCGCTTTTATTCTTTATTGCATTGTGATGGATCAACCGTTGGATGTAGGGTAAATCGTCCGAGATAGTATAGGCTACATCTTTAACAGAGACGCGCAACAAAACATGGGCTTCCCCGGACTCCTAATGATTATGTGCGCAAACGCGTGCGTGATCGAGAGATTAGTCGAGCTTAGATTGTTGGGAAAACCGATCAACGCCACATTCATGAGTCGATTGAAGCAGAACTGGCACATATTATGGACATGCTGATGAGGATGGAGACTAATATTGGGAGAATTGATGAGAGACAAGGAGTTTTTCAAGAGGAGATGTGTCAACGTTTCGATAATGTCAACAATAGGCTCGACCACATGGACTCATTCCTACACGAGCACGCAAGGCGGTCAGTGGTTACGAACCAATTCCACGAGAGTGTCTACGACACGTAGCTGGAACGATACGCACCTCCACCGGACGTTTAACGCCATGAACCATCGGATCCACCACCGTATTACCCACTGTTCCCGCCGTACCTGGACCACCTCACATACGACTATCCACAATATTATCATCAACCACCGCCAGACGATGAGTTACTTGGCCGTTCATTCACAAGGTAAGTTTCATTTTTTCCCACGTTTTACATGTCTCTCAAATTGAGGACAATGCTTTGTTTGAGTTTGGAGGGAGATTTAAGTTGCAATGTATATAGTTTAAGTTTTCTTTTTTTAGTTTTTCACTTTCATTTTAGTATTTTTTTTGTTTCTTTAGGTCGTTTTGTGTTTAGGTTGTTTGATAGGTTATTTATTATTGTTAATTTGATTGTTTCACATATGCTTGTAAATGATATTGTGAATTTTAAAGACTTTAGGCTTAGGAGTAAAAATTCATGAATTGTTAGAAGTAAATCGAGTATGGAGAATTTTTGCTATCACATAAGTCCAAATTTTGTATGTCTCGAAATTTAGAAATGCTAGATGCTATTATTGTCGAACAATTGAATTAAAATCATCGTATTTACTAGAACCTTCTCCAATATCTATCGAGGTAAAATCGAGTACACTTTGATCTAGTAAGGATGATTTAGGCATTAGGATAAGTCTTTCAAGCCAAAAAACGCGGACCAAAAACATTAAATAGCATTTACAACCCGGTCACATAAAGCCTTATGCATTACCCTCTTGCTACTTAGTCACAAAAAGTCATGAGCCGGACTTTTGAAATCCAACAAAAAACCCGTTGATTTTTAGTGACTCATGAGAACAAAGAAATGCATTGAGTTTAAATGAGAAAGTGTAGTAAAATATGTGTTTGTCTCTAAAGGTTATTTATATTGTTTGTCAAAAAAAAAAATTAAACATCACGTCGAGTTAGTAAACTTGTAATAACCTTCTCTTTTTATTCTTCTTCTTGAGATTAAAAGAAAATAAATTGAAAGTTGAAAAAAAAGTGTTAGTTGTTTGTGACGTGGTGTAGTTTAATTAAAAAATTCTGTGAGCGTAAGTTTGAGAGATAAAAAGAAGTTCTAATGAGAAAAACACGTCGTTGAAAATTAAGTGAAAAAAGTTCTATCGAAGAAGAGAAAACCTATTCCGTATGTCGACATTGTTAAAGATTGTTATGTTTGGTTAAAAAACATAACATGTGACTTTTTTTATTTATTTATTTATATATATTTGGTTGTTTATTGTTAAATGATATTGGAATACCATGAGCGTGTTATTGAGTGAAATGTGAAGAAAAAAAAAACTCATTTTTCGAGAGAGCCTAGGTTAAAAATTTAATAGAAAAATTAAAAATTATTATCCTTGTACTCATACATGTTTTGTCTAGTGCAGTTTCAATTTTACTGGAATAGATATTCCTCGTACAAGTAGTGGCTGAATAAGATAATTAGCTCTTTTTGTGTTGATTTAAGTTCATGTTGTTCTAACTTAAATAGTTGCCATGTAAACGGAGATTAGCAACTAAAACGTATAAACGTGTAACTTTCAAATTGAATACACTTTTTTGCATTTTATTTTGACTGCACTAGTAGTGTCGGCAATAGAATATGGAGAGACTGATTTCAAATTCTATAATTGAATTAATTTGGACTACGTGTCCCTTGCATAGCGATTGCCTTCTGCTTCGTATTAATCTTCTTAATTGCAGATAATATTGAGAGATCCATATCCCTTCCAAGATTCTTATAACTGCTGCGAAGTTAATTCCATCTTCTCGTTTTACTAACACTTCTTTATGTTCTTGCTTGCTTTCAGCTCGTTTGTGTTTATGCTGTTTCAAAATTTTAAAACCACGCGGCTTCATATTTCAACTTTTTATGATGTTCTCAAAGAAGGACTTCATATTTCAACTTTTTATTTAATTTCTGTTTTGTAGGTCTATATTGCTTTTGTTATTTTTTTTTTCTGACATAGTTATGAATATTTCAGCGGGCAAATGAAGGTCATGCAAGTGTTCTTGATATCCCGGTTGAATAGATGGATTTTGAATTCGTTTATATGAATATTATAAGTCAATAATCGTTAATATGTGGTAGTTACAGTTAACTTTCGTTAAGATGTGACTGTTTTCATCTTCGCCTTCGGCATTTTTTTGGATTTCTCCCAATAAATTATTCTTTATTAAAAGTAGTAGTCTTCATATTGTTTTTTAAGATTTTTTAACCGTTGATTACAAATTTAAAAATTGAAGCCTTTAATAAACATTCGTATCATAACTAATTAATAATATAATGGTAACAACATATTTAATGAATAAAAATATTATAATATTTATTTTAAATTTGTTTCATAAATCACATCCATTGATAAAAGGGAAAAATGTTCGTTTTACACAATTAAAATATTTCCACATAAGTAAATGACTATTTGTTTAAAACTTATGAAATGTCGGCTAACTTGAAATTCTACTGTTTTAATTTGGCTATTTTGTATGCGCGTCCACTATTAAAACAACTCAACAAATCTTTTTTCTAAGAAATTCAAAATTCATTTTTATTAATATTATAAACATGTTTTTAGGTTGAAACAACATAATATTTGGATCAATTAGGTTAGTAGCTCGTCGTTTCCCCATTTACATAGTATATTCCTAAACTATATCACTTGTTCGTGTTCACTCTTCGATATTTAAATTTTCTCGATGTGCTTTTCGAACTTTTGTTTTTGTGTGTTTGTGCCTTTTATGTTAACTTTCCATCCATGATCGTTAATGTTTTGGTCACGTGAGGCATCTGGCAAAGGCAAATGAGTAAATGTCAAAATTAAACTATTTCTTATTTTCAAATTTTTCCTTGACCGTATTCACCACTTGAAGTTTTAATTTTCTGAATGTCCTCCTTCAAGTTTTCCAAATGAAGTAGAGAATAAAATAGATTCAATAGAAGCAAAAATGACAAACAATTTGGAGACAAACTCGTCGAATTTTTCGAAGAAGAAATCGAAGATTCCAGTGAGAAAGAAAACTAAGTCTCCGGTGAAGCACGGCTGCGGAGTCAGCATCAGGTTGGACCAGCTCTCGCATCTTCCTCTTTATCCGCTCATCCACCACAATCGAATACATTTCAATGAGAAAATGATGAAAATATTTGCAATTTTTTATATTTTTATAATTTGAGGTTATTTAGGTTATTGGACTATATATTTGATGGAAAGTTAACATAACGGACACAAACACACAAAAACAGAAGTTTGAGGGACATATCGAGAAAATTCAAACATCGATGAGTGAATATGGACAAGTGCTATAATTCCGAGAGAAAATATGTAATAATATTTTCTTACTAACCCAATTTGAATTTTATATTTAGAGAAATTAATCTACAAGGTCTGCAGTAAACTAATTAACTAAAAAATAAATTAAATTAACTAAAGAGTAAATTAATTTTACTCTTTAAGCTGATCCTTACGTTTGATTTTGCAACTTCTCTTTTTCAAAAATCTTTCCAACGATGATTAGCTTTAATCTTTCGTTTAGACATCTACCATGGATTTGATGGGTTATTTTTTTTAAATATTTTTTTGTTGAAATCTTATAAAAGAGTTAGGAGATTTCCTGGTCAACAAATTTTTCTAAATAGTTTTATAATATCATTTTTTAGAATAAAGATATTGCTTCATTAATATATTTACCAAGCTTGATGACTATATAGAACAAAAATACTTCATTAAATACCAACACAATGAGTTAAAACAGTGGCTGAAACATAAATTGAAACATAGTTTCAATACTCAATAATTAAATGTCTTAATCAAGTCTGGTCCAAATAACATCCTTAAATAGTTTATCTTGTTTTTTTGGATTTTTTCTTTCTCGAGTTTATCACTAGTTTCATCTTGGAGCTCCATGACTAAATTGTTTAACTCTTCTTTAAATTTCTCGACAAGCTTGATGACTATATAGAACAAAAAGACCTCATTAAATACCAACACAATGAGTTAGAAACAGTGGCTGAAACATAAATTGAAACATAGTTTCAATACTCAAGAATTAAATGTCTTAATCAAGTCTGGTCCAAATAACATCCTTAAATAGTTTATCTTGTTTTTTGGATTTTTTCTTTCTCCAGTTTATCACTAGTTTCATCTTGGAGTTCCATGACTAAATTGTTTAACTCTTCTTTAAATTTCTCGACGCAAGCTTTTGTCACAGGTTCTAATGGCACGTGATACTTAGTTTGTAACTCTTTACTTGTTTGTTCTCGTAATTTCCTTCGTCTTTAAAAAGTTCCCTCAAATCGATATATGTGTCGTCGTTTTCCAGCGTTATAATAAATGAAGAACGGTTCGAGTGGACCTCTCCCGAGCCATCGAAGGAAGGCCGACCGGCCTCCTTGGCCCAGACAAGGGCCGATTGGCCTTGAGACTCTCCTAAACAAGCCGGCCGACACGCTTGGCCCAAACAAAGGCTGGTCGACCTCCCTTGGCCTAAAAAAAGGGCGGACCGGCCCTACGGCACTCATAGCCAGATTAGTCGACCTCCCTTAGCCAAAGCAAGGGTTAGCCGGCCTTGAGGCTTCCATCGACAAGCATGCCTGTCTCCCTTGGCCCAAACAAGGACTAGCCAGCCTCCCTCGGCTCTACTGTGGACCGACCGGCCTTTCTTGGCCCGACTAAAAGTTGCCCGGCCTCCCTCGGATGCCTTGAAGTGCGTCGGCCTCCTAGTCTTTTCCCTCACTGAAGGGCCGACCAGCCTTCTTGGCTCAAACAAGGGCCGATCGGCCAGGCTTAGCTGCCAAACGACAGGTCGGTCTCTACGGCCATGTCGGCCGGCCACCCTGAGGCACACGCTCAAAACTCCTCTGAAGCTTATAAAAGCAACCATCACCCTTCAGATTCAGGTTATCACAATATGCCCATAAAAACTCTCTCCCAAGTAACACTTCTCTCTCTCACTACACTTGAGAATCCTCTTCCAAAGGGAAAAGTTCTCCCCAAAGATCCGAGACTCGAGCCATGACACGCTTTTGATCCAAGTATTCCCGTTTCATTCGATCTCGTCGATCCTCTTTGTCATCCTAAACTCCACCCACATTATATTAATATTGGGTTTCGGAGAGGTAAATAAATCTAGCAAGACAATATTTCTAGTTTGTAAAATTATTTTAAATCATCAAACTAACCAAAACACATTTTTTATCATTCAATAATTAAAGGGTCTTTTAGCTATATATCCATAAAAACGTTTACTAATTTTAAAATACCAAACATTTTGTAAACTTTATGTAAATACCCACCTTAAATTATTTACAGAATTATTTGGACTATTTTGGCCCGAATTTGGAATTGTGTACAAAGCTGCAAAATGATGGTAGTCTGGACCCAATATTCGTGTAAACAAAACCGGGTGTGTATTTACAAGATATTTACAAAACGTGGGTATTTTTAAAAAACTAAACATAAAAATGGTAAAGAGCCAATTTTTTATAATTAAATTCGTTTAGAACTCATTCTAATATGTTCTAATATCATCCCTATCATATAGAAAATAAACATGCATTTTAATTTAAATACTAGAATAATAGATTAAAATTATCTAGAACAAATTTTTACAGAACTTTTTACACGAGTAAATTTATGTAAACGTTTTTCATGTTCAAGATTAAAATTCATGTTCATGCTTAAATTTTGATCATAACTCTGATACCATTTGTTGTAATTGTTCTATTGTTTTAGAATAATTTAATATTTTTTGAAGCAGCAAAATATAAAAGATTCTACGCAAACAATTTACAACCTAGAAAAAGTGCATTAACATGTAATTTATTTAAATTGAACTATCACCATTATTTAAACTCGGTACTAGCCTTCAATTTTCCAAATACTCGTCTCTCGTCGCATCAAGTCTTTTACATGTCTCTATGAATTCGAGAAACAACAATAGTTTTCTAGCACTAAAGTCTATAAAGTATTTATTAGATTTAGTGTGTAGGCACTATTAAACTCGTTAACTCAAGAAAAAGTCTGCGAGCCAAAGAGCTAATACAAATCCTAAGTCTAATGAGGACCTAAGTGCCAAAACTAAATAGAGAAGATGGAGGCAGAGAGAGAGAGAGAGAGAGAGAGAGAGAGAGAGAGAGAGAGAGAGAGAGAGAGAGAGAGAGAGAGAGAGAGAGAGAGAGAGAGAGAGAGAGAGAGAGAGAGAGATATATATATATATATATATAGATAGATAGATAGATAGATAGATAGAGAGAGAGAGAGAGAGAGAGATATATATATATATATATATATATATATATATATAGATAGATAGAGAGAGAGAGAGAGATATATATAGATAGATAGAGAGAGAGAGAGAGATATATATATATATATATATATATAGATAGATAGAGAGAGAGAGATAGAGATGAGGGGAGAATGTACTCTTTCTAGAAACAAAGAACGAAAGAGAATTCTGCCAACTATAACATAATGTTGGTTATTCGAATTTGTGTGTTTTCCCATCTCAATTTGGAGGTGTATATATATAGGAAAATTGGTTTACCTGAATCAAATTAATAAATAATATCTTATACTCATTTATATGGTATTCACTAACCATTTTATCAAAGACAATATCTCGTTTTATTAGTTTATATGTGGCCGACCATTTCCTTCCTAAAACAACATATTTTCTTCCCCTTTTTCTTTATTTGGTGTATATCTTCATATATATTTCCCAAAATAAATTACCTCTTCCTCTATGATATTATTTGGCCGCATTATGTATCTACAAGTACCTTATAGATGTTTCCTTTAATTTTCCAAGACAATCACAAGAATAGCCCTGGTAGAACTATCACATATAATTCTCGAGGCTCAAATTGCAGCAATGTGAGTCCTTTCATGACAATCATATGAAAATGTCCGAAATCTTATTTCGACATTCACATAATATTTTGTCCCCATGGACAAAAGTACCTTTAGACAATTTTTGAAAAATCATCCAATTCAATACTTGTACATATTTTGACTTTACTACTAGTTTAACAAATCCTACTTATGACTTGTGGTGGTGAGCTCATGGACCAAAATGAACAAAGCTCGAGCTTGCAAACTTGAACACAAAAGTTCATAAATTTTTTCCAAGTTCTAACTTAATGCCAATTGACTGCACTAAAGAGTTGACACTGAAAATCTCACAGTTCAAATACTATATTTTCTACTTATAATTCAACTTAATTGTGATGAATGGATACATTGAATATTAATTTACCCTAATGAATGTCATCAACTAGATGAGATTTACAAGATTATCACTTTACCCTTCTAAATATTGTTCTCTCAACTCATTTGTCACTTGAACAAGTTAGAAACAATATATTGACGATGAGCTAACAAGTCACATTGTTTCATCCAAAGAACTCACGACTTACTTTGGACATTGGCCAATTCATTTATTCACAATCCAAGGGATAAAACATGAGGTGATAACATTGCATTTCAACAATCTTGTACATGAATTTCATATCTATGAGAACCTCACAAAGTTGTTCATGACATCTTCATAACTTAGTACTTAACCAATAGGTCTTGTCTATTCCATATAGTGACATGTCTCATTTCAAGATTGAGGTTAGCGTGATGCAATTCCTACATCGTGACTTCGAGAAAGAAGAGGTTAGATGGTTTATTCTTTCATTTTTTTCTAGAAGTGCAGTGGTCAATTAAGTATTTTCATAACATATCTAGGAAGAACTATAGAGTCTTAACTCTATATGTCTCATAACCTGACATTATATGTTCTCCTAACAATCATATTGAGGTTAATATCATTTGATATTGATATTGCGAATATATTGTTTTAAGCGAATCATGAAAAGTTGTTCATGCAAATCTCTATTTGTATCTTCATTTGTAATTAGATTTGTTGTGCTAACTAGGATAGCTTAGTGGTAATGCACATCTCATGCAAGTTGGAGGGCGTGGGTTCAATCCCCTCCGCAAGCAAAGCTTGCCTTAAAAAAAATAGATTTGTTTTAAGGACTAAAATTAATGTTTATCATTAAGTTTCAAGAAAATAAAATTGAATGAATGAAAATTTTGATTCTTTATTAATTTATTTAGCAGTTACAAGCAAGAATCTTTGAGATTTTACTACATCAAATGTATAGTAACAACCACTATTCTTCTTGTAAGCATCTCAGATAACAGTTCACTCGTCACAAATTGATCCCACCAACAAGTAGTGTAATCAGTGAATTCATCAACGACAAGTATTACCTTCATGCGTTTAATGTAGTTGTATGAATTCAACACAAATTGAGCTTTCTCCTCCCATTCAAAGTAGGCGTCCGGATAACTTTTTCCTTGGAATATTAGAATCTTTTGCGTGATGCAACCAATTACTATGTCATGTATGTCTCTTCCTCCTTGCCTTCTTTAGAACATTCCTTCCTTTATTTTTTCTTCCTCTCCTATAATCCTCCTTCTCAAAATAGTTTCCAATGTCATCTTTTGTCTCCTCTATAGGTTGTTTGTGCCTTTCTCTGTTGGGAGCTTGTTGGCTTTCCTCCACTCTTTTTGCACAATCACAAAGCGACTTCAACTATTCCCTCATCAACCGCCTCATCTCTCCAATCATTGCTTGCATTATCAGCCTCGGTCTGGTGATCCCTTTGATTCGTCACCGTTGTTTGATATTATTGCTGCAAGATATCGTTAGTAATAATAATAATAATAATAAAAATAAACCTCACTAAATTACTCTCGCATGTTTTTTAACTTGTAAATCTCACTCTGCACTTGTGTTTGTAATGATGGTTTTTTCTCGATTGTGCTCTTTGTCTCCTCTATAAGTTCGTACCAAACTACTCACACAGGAATAAAGTAAGACTTTGAAAATACTCGAAATGAAAAATAAAAAAGACTTTGACAAAATAAGGATGTGAAGGCTATACCTCAAATTGATTGGCTAATCTTAGAAATACAATTGACAATCCGACCAGACCTATACTTTACGGAAAAAAAGATTTGGTCTCATATAAGTATGTAAAAAAACAGTAAACTGCTTAAAAGATTGAGACATAAAAAAGAAAGCAAAAACTTTGAGCAACATTGCCCATATATTTCTTTAGGCACAAAATATGCAGCAAACAAACTTTTTTGGATATAAGAATCAAAAGTTATGAATGTACCATATTTGACCTAAAACAAAATTCGGGAAACAAGTATTTTAATTTATTTTATAAAAAAATATCCAGGTGGCCGAAAAGTTAAAGAAGAAAAAAAATGATAAGCAGACCTAACTAATAGCACAGCTTTGGTACCACTTAATATGAACCTCAATCGACTTATTCCGAGACCTAATATTCTAAATAGCACAGTGGTAGATTGTTTTACGAATTAGAAACAAGAGTGAGATGAATGACGCCATGAACGACTGCAAAAGACCGTCTGATGAGTCGAAGTCAAAATCTCACAAGCACTATTTTCCAAAGATTCAAATAGTTCTTAGACGAACCAAATAGAGAGTAAATTCTCACAAGTTTTGAAAAGTTACAATATGAGTTGCCCTTTCATTCATCTTGAAAAGATATTTAAATATATTTACAACTCTCTAAACTTGTCGTACAAAACCTTTGAAAATGTAAGCATGTTCATAAGACTTGTTTTAAGGTAGATAACTACCAAAATAAAATGCCTAATCCAGTACTAGGACATATGTGTTCTAAACAATAAGTTTATGGCATTAACATAAAATAAAACATAGTCTAGATACTCGAAAATTATTGATGTAAAAATCAAGATTAGCCCGAATAGCATTATAAATGGTGTGTACATTGGCCTATTTAGAGATTCTTTCTGTTTCCATTTGTCTTCGACTTCATTTTAGAGCTTCGTGTACTCATTATTCAGCTCTTCTTTGAATTTCTTAGCACGAGTTGCTGCCGTAGGTTCTAATGTCACGATACTTAACTTTGCTACTCATTCCTTGCTGATCATGTTCTTATCATATTTAAAAGTCATTCATCGATTATTTTTAATAAGTCTTCTGACTATATCCAAAATATTTATGGTTGAAATCCACAAATTCGTAATTTAGTTGTGATTTGAACTCATGATCCAAAACTACTAGTTAGTTGTAAACTTTCAACCGTTAATTTAAAAATGTTTAAATTTAAAAAATTACAATCTTTTAAGGGGAAGAACAATGCGCAATTTATGGCGACATAAATGCACGAGCTTATACGACACAGTAGTAAACACCTCAGTCATACATGTCTCCACGTATTAATGTACTTTTTATTAAATAGATCAGGATTTTGAGTCATTGATACCGCCTTTGACTAACTTGACACGTCAGCCATGCATGTCACCACGTATTTTGGCTTTATCAGTTACAACAGCTAACAGGCAGTCCCCAACAGCTACCTTTCACTAAAAAATTGAAAAAATAAATGACTTGGTATCGAAGCTATGTACAGTCACATATCACTCTCGGTAGTTACACTCGTAAATCGCGTTGACACAAATTACCACTAATTAAGATCACTCAGGCCCATTTAAACTAAATTCATTATAATAATCTAGTTGATCAAATTTTCACGCTCGTTGAACATGCAAAAGAGGACAAATGGCATTTTTCTTGCGGAATACAAAGCAAAGGAAGAGTAATAAAATAGTGGAGCAGAGTAATTTCATAAATTTGGGAAAGAGACGATAGAGAAAAATGGAAAAGGACGAATTATGTCACGGTTATTGTCGGTTATGGCAGTTTGTCACGTTAGTGCCACGTGGCACCTCATCCATTACTTGATTCTTCCGTTAGGTGCGCTCCCACTCCTCGTACGCCTCTTCCTTCGATTCCCCCACCTACTCCCAACTGCCGACAATATGATATATAATATATCTCACTCCTTTTTCATTTATTATTATTTCATTATCTCATTTTCATATTCATATCTTCACCAGCTCAGTCTCCTATTAACTCAACTTGGTCTCGAGCAGTACACTCACTAACACGTGTTACATTTCAATATTCTTTTTGACCCGGATGTTACATATATATTTAATATTCGTCACTGGATTTGATTTTTATTTTGAATATTTTGAAGATATGTTTGTGCTATTATCATCATTATTCAACGTCGACTGAGACAATACATAACCCACATGACACACATCATGTGGTTTCATTATTATTATTGTTATAATATTATCATTATGTTTATTATATACCAACCGCCCCGCAACATTTTCATTTGTTCTTTAACGCCATTTTGTTGCTGCATGACATGACTTGGTTACATTAATTTTGCGTTTCTTACCTACATTTAAATGAAATTTTCAGCTATTAATTAAAATAAATGATACCAACTAAATGCTTGTTACGCGTAAGTATGTAAGCACTCTCCGAATTGTTTCTCTTGGGCCAGTGAAGGCACTTTCTTGGAGTCCTTTCAAGAGTTATGAATGGGTGGGCTTCTATGCCCAACGAATCCAGGCACGGATTATCTCGGATTAGTTTGAAGATCGAAGAAGTCATTTCAAAACGGATGTTTGATGGGCTAACCCAGAGTACCATAGAGCCCCAATTACTTCAAGTGAAAAAGAGTTTTCGAAGTGGAAACTGTTGTAGTTGAAATTTACTTAGTTAAATACTATTTAGTTCGTCCACTTGTACAGATATCACATTTGATAGTGCATATTATGCATCTATGGTAGTATTAATTAAATGTGATAACGAATACGAAAATGTTAATGTTACATCTTTCTATAGTGACTTATGCCATCCAAACAAATCGAATATATATTTATAGTCTGTCAAATTTAATTTTGCAAAATTTTCGATTATTAGAGATTCTCTACGTACCAAACAAAAACATTAAAAGAATTCGAGTATGGTACTCTTCTAGTCAAAAGTAAATTAGCTATTTGTTTGTTCAGGAAGACGATCTGATACAATTTGTCGCATCTTAAAGTTTTGTGAAAAGAGTACACATGAGATAACGCGCATCCCATTATTCAATATTTACTTTTCTAAATATATTTATATTTTATAAATATATTTGAGAATATTAATGATAATATAATAAAAAAAAATCATAATAATATTATAAATTCGAATTGAAAATTAAAATTATAATAAAAAGTATTTAAAATATGTCAATCATTTTCTCAAAGTATTCTCAAGATAGGAAATACATGTTAGCACAAATTTCAATCATCTCTAACGCCATGCCGAAACGTTTCAACTTTGTATTTGTCTGATAGTGATTTTTTGGAATTCGGTTACCAAATAGATGAGACTTCCTCAAATGCTGCAAAAAACCAGTGAAGGACTTATCCGACTAATGGTTCATGTGACTTTGATGTGCATAAACAAAAGTAAGAACTCTTTGCATTGATCTTTCGCTTTCTCCTTTGCAAGCTCTTTTCTTGAGGTTGGATCCATAAATTCATCAAAGTCCTCGTGATCTATGACATAATGAAACACATCGTGCAATCCTTCGGTTCATCTCTACTCACATTCGATTGCATCTTCCTATTAGGTATCAACATGAAGCCCGGTATGACGATACCATTCATTATGTCATGACGTAAACCCATTGTTCACGAGGTGGCATCTTACGACACAAATGTCATGCTATCTTATGTTGTGCAAGATTTGCAAGGACACTGAAATTGTCTATTTGTGCTCTTTATTAACTTGCAAAGAGAATATACTTATCAACCGATTCCTATACTGTAAGCTCAATTGTTCGTTCGCGGTCATCCAATTATTACTAAATGACTGAGAGAAAATTTAGTAGAGTGACAGAGAGATTGTGAAATTGATGTTATTTTTTTAGAGAGAGTGAAAATGTAAGAACGTAATACACTACAACAGAAAAATACTTTTAGAAGCAATAAAAGTCGCTTCTAAAGATTTTAAATTCGCTTCTAGTGGACCTTTAGAAGCGATATTAGAAACGATAAAGTCGCTTCAAATAATTCGCTTCTCAATGTTAGTCACTTTTAAAGTCGCTTCTAAATATTCTAATTGACAACTTTAGAAGCGACTAGTCGCATCTATAGTCGCTTTAAATGGTAAAAAAATTGCATTTAAACCTTCGAAAATACAGCAGTTTGGGTATTAGAAGCAAATTTTTAACCATTAGAAGCGACTAATCTTCTGAGGAGGGTTTTCTCGGGCAAGCCTTCCGATCTTGGGCAAAGATATATGAAGATATACACCAAATAAAGTAAAAGAGGAAACAAATATGTTGTTTTTGGAATGCATGTAGACGGCCACATTTATGCAATGAAAGACAAATACTGTCTTGATGTGTATTCGATAACTATGAGAAATATATATTATGTATAGGAATATGAGATATTCTGCAAAATAAAAAAAGAGGTAATTACATCCTCCAGCGTTGATCTAATTTAAAACATTTCGTCTCTATAAATACCAATACCTTGTGAATGTGAAAGACACACAATTTTGAGTCTCTCTCTCTAAATATGTGCACCCTATCCATCTCTTCTCTCTATTCCTCTTGTATTTTTGGCACCTAGGTCCTCAATAGACCTAGGTTTTGTATTAGCTCTTTTTTCTATGAATTTTTCTTAAACCATTGTATTTAATACTCCCCACACACTAAATCTAGCAAGCCTTCTAAAGACTATAGTGGTAAAAACTATTGTGGTTGCTCAGGTTCGATCTAGATGCGAAGGAGACGAGCATCAGAGAGAGACAAAGGTTTTACCATTCTAAAAGCTTCTGAACTATCAAGCTTCAAGAAAAATTGGTTCCAAGTAAATAAATAAATATTCATAATATTTATTATGTTCATGCACTTTGTCTAGGTTTAGTTAAAACATTTACTAATATTAAGGAATTTTTATATTCTGCCACTAGCTTTTAATGTTAATTTATTCTTAATCTTAGATCTATTCCAACATTTATATGGCTCAAATAGAAGGTTTCATGAAAGAAGGTCAAGACTCCAAGGTTTGTGAGGTGCTTAGGTCGATTTATGGATTAAAGCAAGCATCTAGGTGACGGAATAATATATTCGATGAAACTGTAAAGAGCTTCGACTTTGAGCAGCCAATAAATGAGCATTGTGTGTATAAGTTGGTACGCAATGGCAGGGTTATGTTTTTTTGTATTATATGTCGATGATATACTACTCATAGATAATGATGTAGATAAGTTATCTGAAGTTAAATCTAGCAAAGCAATCTCACTCTCTAAGGACTAGTCTCCCAAGACTGCGTAAGAGACTGAGGAAATGAAAAAGATTCCTTACACCTCAGCCGTAGGAAGTCTCATGTATGATATGATCTGTACTAGATCATGTATTTGTTTCGGAGTTGGCATGGTAAGACGATTCCAATCCAATCCTGGATCCGATTTCTAGGATGTGGGTAAGCATGTTCTTAAGTATCTTCAAAGAACTAGAAATTTGATGCGTACATATTCAGATATGGACCTGACTACGACGAAATAACCAACTCTAACTTTTAAGAAGATAAGGATTCCACATAATCCACTGACTCCATAATGGAAGCATAATATATGGCTGCTTGTGAAGCATCCAAAGATGCTGTATAACTTAGAAAATTACTTACGTATTTGGAACTCATTTACAAAAGTTGATGAGTCCATGACAGTTTATTGTGATAAAAGTGGGGATGTCGTTAACTCCAAAGAACCTAAAAATCATAAGCGCTCTAAACATATTGAGAGGATATATTATTTGATTCAAGAGATCGTGCAATACGGAGATGTGAATTGGGTATGAGAAACAACTCACATCTTCTTTAACTCAAGTGAGAATTTGTTGTCATTAATGTCCACTAAAAGAGTAGTTGTTGGTACTTATGTACATTTAGTGTAATAAAGTCTCAAAGACTCTTACTTGTAACTGCTGAATAAACTAATAAACAGTTAAAACTTTTATTCAGTCTATTTCATTTGTTTGTAGTTTAAATGAACCTAATAATAAATGAAGAGATAAATATATATTTGCATGAACAACTCTTCATGGTTTGCTTAAAAAAAATGTTTGAAATCTCATGATCAAAGGACTATTAATCTCAGTATGATTTTTAGGAGAACATATGATGTCTGTATGAAACATAGAGAGTCGAGACTATATAGTTCTTCCTAAGTATCTTATAAAGATACTGAATTGACCATTGAACGTCTGGAGACAGTAAAATAGTTAATCATTTAACCGCTTATGTCTCGAAGTCATTATTTATGAATTGCATCATGCTTACCTCAATCTTAAAATGAGATATGGCATTTAATAGCTTGGATACTCTCCTTTTAGAAAGTCAAAGTTCTGGATTCACTTTGTCCTTGAATTATTAATAAATGATCTGGCCAGTGTCCGAAGTAAGTTGTGGTACCTTATCTTTATTAATTTGTGCTTTTATGTACGTAGTTGACTTAGGTCTATGCACTTATCCCTAATAGTCACGTTGTTGGACGATATTCTTGATACATTTTTCTTTGATAGCACATTTCCCGAGCGTGTTTGAAAAGTCTTATAGTACGTTGACAAAGTTAGCATTCCTCTTTGAATTTCAAAATTGGTCGTCACTTTCGACTTCCACGATATTGTTCTCTTAATTCTTCTTCTTTTGTGACTTTCGGCGATCCACTGCACGGTGATCTTCTCTATCGCAATTGAAGGATTTGTCATCAAAATTTTATTGTTCTTTTTTTTGAAGGCATCCCCGTTAGGTCCAGAATTGTTGGTGGGTGTCTTGCAATTTGAGTATATACCATTCTGGACGACGTTGGCTCTCTTAGAAGTGGTTTGAATTTTTTTTGGAGTAACATTTTTGTTGGAATAGGTCTAGAGTTAAGAAAACTTTATCATTAACACATTAATGGCGGAATATAAAAATTTATTTTACTAGTAAAACAATTTTTACTAACCTAAACAAAGTGCATATACATGTTATGACTAAAAATATTATTTAATCTACTTGAATACTAACATTTCTTGTGTCTTCAAACTTGAAGCGTCTTGGGAAAGATTGATCTTCTCTTCTAGCTTGATTCCTTCAAACCTAAATGAGAACTTGAGAAACCTAAGGTTTCTATTACAAGAGTCTATAGAGGTTTAAAGGATTTGTATGTGGGCACAATTAAACAATACGAACCAAGAAAAATTCTTGAATCATAAGCTAATTCTCTAGATCAAGTATGGATTTAGGTGCAAAATAAAAAGGAATATTTTTTAGAGAGAGAGAGAGAGAGGATCGGCCAAGAGCAAGAGGGAACAAGGCAAAAGTTTAACCTCTCACATCTCTATGTGAGGCTCTATTTATAGGAGAAGGAAAAATCTATAAAGGTCAATTATTCATTCATGAAAGAATAATGTATTCATGACACAATATTTGATTTTCCCTTCCCCTTTCTCTCTTAGGATGGCCAGCCATACACCTCAAGAAAGGAGGAAATTTGTTTCCTCACTTAGCTTATTTGTTTTCTTCTCAAGGAAATTCATTTCCCTTTTCCTTTTGGGTAATTATTCTTATAATTATAGGAAAATAAAACTCTCATCTTGATGCACTCATTGGCCAAAATTCTACCTAGGGGGGAACTTCTAGATGCTTCCTTATTATTGTATTTAAGACAATTCATAAAATACTCAATGTAGAATTATAATTGCACAAATAACAAAATTAATTTCATAATGCCTTAAACGATTTTTCGGCTTTAGAAAATAATTTATATTTTCATCATATGAAAATATTCACAATCTTATTTTGACATTTACATCATTCTATGTCCATGTGGACAAAAATACCCTTTAGACATTATCCGAGAAAAAGTCTAGTTCAACATTTGAACTTATTTTGACTTAGCTTCTAGTTTAACAATCCTAATCTAATGACCTGTAATAGTGACCTTATGTATCCAAATGAACAAAACTTGAGCTTCTATACTCGGACTCAAAAGTTCACAAACCTTTTCCGAATATTAGTTTAATGTCAACTGACTCCACTAAAGAGTTGACACTGAGAATCTCTCGGTTCAAATGAATTTATTTTCCACTCAAATTCAACTTAATTATATTAAGCGGATCCATTGAATGTTATCTATGTTTACCTTTCATGAATATCATCAACTAGTTGGGATTTATGAAATTACCATTTTACCCTTCTAGTTGTTATTTCCTAAACTCCTTTAGTACTTGTGAATAAGTTAGAAACAATGTATTAAAGAGGAGCTAACAAGTCACATTGTTTCATCCAAATAAAGTCGCTACTTAATTTTGGATACTGCGCAGTTCATTTATTCACAATCCAAGTACTAAAGCATGAGGTGATATATATTGCATCTCAGCAATATTGTACATGAATTTCATATCTATGAGAACTTCACAAAGTTGGTTCATGACTTCTTCATAACTTAATGTCTCACCAATAGGCCTTGTCTAGATCACGTAATGGATCTAGAATTTGACTTTCTCAAATGAGATTATTAATGCTATGAAATGACATGTCTCATTTCAGGATTTAGGTAAGCATGATGCGATTCATACATAGTGACCTTGAGATAGAAGATGATAAATGATTTATTCTTCTATTGTCTCTAAAGGTGCATTGGTCAATTCAGTATCTTCGAAGGATACACTGGAAGAACTATAAAGTTCCTAACTCTCTACGCCTCGTAACCATACATCATAGATTCTTCCAACAATCATACTGGGATCAATAGTCTGTTGATCTTTAGATTGCGAATATATCGTTTTACTCAAGCCATGAAGAGTTTGTTCACGCAAATCTACATTTGTCTCTTCATACATTGTTAGGTTTGATTAAGGACTATAAGACTATTGAATATCATAAATCTTCAATCAAACTAAAAAGGAATGAATGAACGTTTCAACTTTTATTAATTTAATCAGCAAATTACAATAAGGACTTTACAAATATTTATATATTACATCATTATGTAAATAAACAATCTTCTTGTGGGTATCTCTGCCAACAGGTTCGTCTTCCTCTATGCGAAGGTGGACCACCAAATCATTAAGAGTCATGTCTTTATTGTTGTGTTTAAGGTAGTTCTTGAAGTACTTCCGCCCTGAACATAATTTCTTGATGACATAGGCAATGTTGAAAGATTGCTAACGGTCATTTCCTTGCATTGAATCTTGTAAAAGATTAGTTGAAATTCTTGCACTTGACTCAGTACCATCTTATGGTCCACCATTCTGAACTCACGGAGGCGATCGCGATGTATATTTCCGGGTTCACGTCTTCGGTCTTATATTTTTGTTCGAATGATTCCCAAAAGTCTTTTGAATACGCTTTGAAACTATACACATTGTATATGGAGTCCGCGAGATAATTTATCACATAATTTCGACACAAGTAGTTGAAATCCTTCTAAGCGAGGTACGTCATGCTCAGTTTCAGATTGGTCACATCTTCTTGGAGGATTGGAGGATCGTCGATCAAAAACCGAAAAAGTCCAATTAGGGTCAAATATAAGAGCAATATCATCTTCAAACTTCCAACACTTTTCTCTCAATAACGTGATCAAAGAACTAGCTTAAATTGTAATCTTGAGTAATTAAAATTTTTTTGGATCAAATTTTTTTGGAGGAGTTCACGGAGGTGTAGGCTAGTTAACGCCGAACCTCGTTAAAAATTATGGTGTGTTCTTGATAGTTTGCTTAACTTAGAGATTATTTTTTCTGTTTGCAGTTTGTTTTATTATTTATGTGATTTTGTGTTGTGTGTTTATGTGGTTATATTTTCTATGGTATAATATCTCTAAATACAAATATACAATAATCACATGCTTTCAATGACATATGTTGGAGGGGGATGATATGCCTGTACATGGTGAACATATCTCTGCCTCTCGGGGTTGTAATTTTGCGGGGAATCATGTGGCCTTCGATTAAACAAAAAAAGGGCGACTGGTAGCGTTCTGACTTAACTTCAACTAGATTGAAGGATTGAACGGACGAATGCTGATAAATGGGCGATGATTCAAGAACACGGGAATGTCGTTAACCGAACAGAATTTTGATGGAAAAAATGTGAAAAACGGAAAAGAGAATGCCAATGAGATTACCGTTGGCCGGTCGGGAATTCGACAAAAAAAAGAGAAATTCGACGGAAAAAATGTTGATTACTCGTTTAGTTCAAAACTTAAATTTCATATATATAAGATTCACACATAATTAAAACCTAAAATGTATACATAAATAAACATCATACTAATTTAAAACATAAAATTCATACAAATTAATAAGATTTATACATAATTTAGTTCATACATAACTAACGTTTTCGATTATAAAAAATCCAAAACAAATAGATCCTATAAAGAATATCATTTTCTAAAAATTATATTTCAGAAACAATTTAAAAAAATCAAAATTCGAATGAACTACACTAAAAAGCTTAAATAACATAATCAAGAATTAAATAATTTAAACATATATTAACATTTCGAATTCTCAAATAAACGCGAAGCAATTACATGACATCTAAAACATCATTTTAACAACTTTTATTTCATAAATAATCCACACACAAAAATAAAAATTTGAATAAAATGCACTCTTCTATTTTAACATAAAGAGCTTAAATAATATAATAAAAAATTAAACAATTTTAACATAAATTAAAGCTTTTGTTTCTAAAAAAAATATGAAACAATTACATCATATTTATAACATCATTTATAACAACTTCTATTTCATAAAAAATCTCCAAAAAAAATCAAAATATGTAAAAAAAAAAAAAAATACCTTAGAAGACTGTACTAAATTTCTTTAAAGGAAAATTCATATGGAATTTCCGGAAAAATGTTGTTTTATAACTAAATACAAATGAAAATATGGAAATTCGACAATGAGATTCCCATGACGAAACGCTTATATAGGCAAAAAATTACCTAAAATTTCGAAATATGAAATTTCGATGAAAATTTGTGAGAATTCGTCGGCCATTTAAACCTTGATTACAACGTAAATATAGAAACACAAATCCAAGCAGTTGTGTCTTTCTATATTGCACAGTAAAGTTGTGTAATCGTATTGAACTTGGAAAATCAATACCTTGATAAAACATCAAATATATTTTTTAGCTGTTGCCATATTTCGATTTTAATTTCTGGCTTATATATATATCCCTTTCACTAGAAAAAATAAGATTTAATTTCTCTAGTGTCTTCTGATCCAATATCGTGTTTCTCTCTCCTTCGACTCCGTTGTTTTTCTTTCTTTGACTCTGATGCCAACCTCATTCATTGTGAATTTTTTATTCTTTTCCTATTTTAATAACACCATAAAATATGCATGGTGTGTGCAGGGCCGGCTCAACGCCCTAGACCATTAAAGTAATTGTTTTAGGTCCACCAAATATTAATTTAGATTAGTTAAGAAAATACCATCTTTTTAGGCATAAATATGAAAAAAGCCAAAAATTTAATTTTTTTAAGCCTAAATATATAAATTGTTATTAAAAAGTCTAACAAAAAATAAATTTGCTTTAAGTCTCAAAACATCTAGAGCCGGGCCTGGGCGTGTGTACTGATATTGAAGTGTTGTTGTAGACAAGCATGCATAAGCCAATTAGGTAATGAATTAAGGCTCTCAATTTGTTTTTCTTTATAAAAAACAAGTTCATAAAAAAGCTTCAAATTTTATAAATAAAGATCTCTAATATATTAAGACCTCAGCTTTTTGTAGAAAAAAAAATCTAAAACACGAAAAACATACACCAAATTTAATGAAAAAACCTTAAAATTTAATGAAAAAGTCTTAACTTTTTGAAAACTAAGCTATTAAACCTAATTTATTTTTAATATATTATATAATACCCTAACTTTTTTATTAGTTCGTAAGTCATATACTAATTTGATCCGTCTCTACCTATGAACCTAGACGATGATAAATTATTCTTACATGCGCTCATAAATTTTTCATGTTATTGCATAAAGAATCATGAGTCAAGATATAATTGTAAGTTACTATAAATTTCGAGTAATTTGAAACATATAAAAATATTTTTGGAGTTATCTTCAATTTTAAAAGGGTAAAATCATTGGATGCATTTTAATGAAAAAATTAAATTGAAACACTTGATTCTTTTAAACACGTGATTTCTTTTTTCAAATAAATGCATTGCTTATACTCTATTACTAACTATTATGTAACGGTGACTCAAGCCAAAATGAGTTTTTCAAAACTAAATTTAGTAAAGTCTTATTAGAGTTCGATTATGTTGCAATAATAGTTGAACGACTTAGTTATGTAGTCAACTGATAAAATATCTTATATGAGCTTTAATTCTAATATCTAAATCAATATGTTTGCAGCACAAAAACTAAGAAAGGTCAACTTTTTTAAATATTTATCTCCTAATTTTTTTTTGTATGTTTATTATTTTTGTTAGGTATTAGAATAAAAAAGCAACTTGAACTCTCACATATTTTAATGGACGTGTTCTTACTTTTTTTCAATTTAATCTATTAATCATAAAAATAATTGTTAAGACAATATAGTTTTTTAATTTCGTAATTTAAATTTATAAGAGACCACATTTTCATGTTTTACTTAAAGTTTCGGAAATAGTTGGGCCGGCCTTCATTGCAGATTAACAAGGGAGACTCAGTGCTGGATCGGAGGTGATTCACTTTGAGCAACATACGATTCCATTTATTAAAGAATATTTAATATTTTTTGAGTGCCAAATTTTGCATATTTTTAAGTTGGGTCCTCTTCACAATTGTTTAATTATTGCATATTTGTAATCTTTGTTGCGACAGACATCATATGAAACATATATTCGTTAAAATGAATGCTTCATCAAATGATAAATTGATGCTAAAACCATTGAAAAATATTAAGTGGCAATTGACCCTTTTATAATATTTAGTTTGCAAAATATCCAATTAAACAACAATTTTAGTTAATACCCAAAAGAAAAAATTAACGAAGATTAAAAACCTTGTATACTTTTTTGTTTATAAATTTTTGAAACATTAATTTCTAAAAATTAACAGTATTAATGACCGAATTTTAAGTATGAAAAAGTTAAACATTATCTGTTCTAATAAATAGGTCGGTTTGCTCTCTCTCTCTCTCTCTCTCTCTCTCTCTCTCTCTCTCTCTCTCTCTCCCTCCCTCTCTCTCTCTCTCTCTCTCTCTCTCTCTCTCTCTCTCTCTCTCTCTCTCTCTCCCTCCCTCCCTCCTCTATGCAATCGATTTTCTAATCATTCTGACAAGGTGAACTTAGATCCATCCTTAGTGATCATGAATTTTTCCGATGATTGGAAATTCATAACCAAGTTTTATTGATTTTTTTATCCTAAAAAAACTTCCTTTTGTTACAGTTTTTTTAATATTATTTTAAGTGTGTTATATCTACTTAACTAGTATTTTATCTGCGAATTTAAATCAAAATTAATTTAAATCCCGATTAGTTGTAGTTAAACGTTAATTCTTATAAATAACCAAAACATTAATGAAATATATTTAAAATAAGAACGAAATCAATAAAAAATCGTTAAATATATTCCAAACTATTTTAAAGATTAATTAAATGTATTAGTAAACTATTTCTATTCTGAAAACTTAAAAGAAGTCAAGAGAATCCTTGAAATCAAGTTTAATTTGCGTTAATATTATATATTTACCAACTTACAATAATTTAATTAAAAATAATGAAAAATTGTAAACGTAATTGCTATAAAAATTGCCACGTAAGACTGAATGAGTATTAATTTAACGTATACAAAAGATTGGGTAATTTGCAATTACAACGTTTAGTTTGGGTCAGATAGAGCAATTCTTCAATATTATTTGTGAATGGAAAAATAAGTTGTTGGTGGGTGTGCTCTTAAAAATGTTGTTGATTAGAGATGCGGATTTTGTATAGAGGAATTTTGAAAAATATGTGTGATAGTGGGGTAATATTCTGTTTCAATGTGTCATGAAATTTTATTACGAAATATGTGTTCAATGACAAAAAAATTCTTAATAACAGTTTGGTCAGTTGCGGTATGGTGCAGTCGATTGCGTTATCTTGCTGGATTTACTATTAATTGTGCTATGTTACGGTCAAATTTTATATTTTTTTTTATCTTTTAACACATATATTTTGTAATAAAAATTCATGACAGGTAGAAACATAATATTAACTTACAATAAAACATGCTTTCCCATATTCTCTTTTCAATATATATCATTCATGTAAAAGGAAAGGTTTGAGTTTTCAAGGCTGACCCAAATTTGTAGAGGATCAATGACTTAAGAAAGCCATTGTGTATATCTAATCGCCAGTTGGCTGGTTGGTTGGAACATGATTCGTAACCACTCAATTATTGCACACTGTGTATATCTATTTGTTAAAACATTGGCAATATTTTGTTTGTTAAAAAACGGCTCACAATTGTGGCTCTAAACATGTATTTGTAAATTGCACTTGGTTTACTTATCAGCAAGGATAAATCATTTTCCATATATTGGATAAAAAATGAGGTTAATCTTAGCCATACATTGAGATTTTGCTCAAATTACCACATCTCTTGACTCAATTTCTCAAAATCCACTAAAAATAACTTTTTTCCAAAATACCAAAATGCCCTTAAAAATAATGTTTCATTATATTTTTACCCTCTTTGAATATAACGGTTATACTCTAAAAAATAAAACATATAAAATTTAAAACCGGTTTCTTCTCTTTCTTCATCTGCTCATCTTCTCTCTCTCCTCACTGTCCTCACTCTCTTGGAAAAGCTTTTTCATCTTCTCTGGCTTTCCTCTAAAAACTCTTAATCTTCTATCTCGCTCCTCATTCTCTTGAAAAAATTCTCTCTGACTCCTCACTCTCTTCGTCTCTCCCGCCGACTCCTCACTCTCTCCGACTCCTCACGCTCTCCGCCTTTCTCGTTGTCTCCTCACTCATGTTGTCAGTCTCTCCTCCTCTCTCGTCGACTCCTCACTCCTGCTATCACTCTATCCATCTAGTTTTCACTCGTCGGGTGCTCACGATTTCAACCAGGTATGATTTAAGGCTTTTTCGCGATATGAGATTTAGGGTTTGATGAGTCTCGCGATTTAGGGTTCTTCAAATGAACACCATTTTATTTCTTTCTCGCCAATGCATGTTTCTCAATATATATCTAAATCTAAAAAAATAGGTTTATTTTTGTTATTCGGAAATGTATTACTTTTCTCATCACTGATTTTCATGTTTACATTGATAATGAAGTATGACCTGTGTACTGCTAGTTTCTTTTTTGCTTTTGATTCTGACTCCAATGTGGTGTTTTAGTGTTGTTACTGAATTGTTCTATAATAGACTGAGATTGGATACACTTTCACTGTTGAGATATGGTCGAGATTGAGTATTAGAAGATATGACTTGAGATTATGTTATTTATCAAATTAGAGAGAAATCCTTCTCCGTACCAGATTGAGTTTTTATTCCATAAATCTGAGTGTGCCCACCTTTTAATGTAGCGTACCTAAATGGAGAGTAAGCGAAAAAGTCAGCGGCTGATATCGTCAGTCGTACCGGCAACAATTATCGTTGACGCGTGATCGTCAAAACAAAAACGAAAAGTTGCGAGACTACAAACTGAATAGACCAAACGACCTCGCGTTATAGACGTTGTTATAGATTTTTTTGTAGAGTTTATTTTAATTGTGTTTGTGTTTTTTTAATCGTGGTCTTCATTTGTGTTTGTGTTTTTTTTTATGGGTATAGTAACCATTATAGCGTGAATCCCTTGTATCACGAGATTGCTAAACTGTATTTATGTTTCTTCCTTTTTCGTGTCTAAGATCATTTTTACATCATTGCAATGTTTAGTTTAGAAATGAAACATATCTAAACTGATGTGATTGAAAGAAAAATGAATAATTTATTATTTATCTATATATCCTCCAACTTACCCTGCTGCTTAGGTGCCGAAAATTTGTGTTTAATAATCAAATAACGTTAAAAAAGTTCATGTTTTTAAGACTCAATTTTAGTCTTTCGCATTTTTTGGGTCGTTTGAAATGAATTCACTCATGCCTGTTTTAGCAGACTTATCCCCCCAAAGCTATGCACAACCGACTATGACAGTACCGCAAGCTTTCACTCAGCAGGCCGCTGCGACTCAGGCGTATTATGGAAATTATTATTGAGATTAAGATTTTTATTATGTGTTCATATCCGGATCTGAAACCAGACCATTTGCATGATTATGTGTCGTCATATGTAATCTATTGTGAAACAATATTTGGTCCTTGTTCATTTTAGTTCTTATTTATGCATAACAATATTATGATAAAAGTAACATGTAATCAATTCAACCAAATTCTTACAACATTGTATTTCCTTTTAGATAATGATAATGAGACCGGAATGTTTACAAATAATGTCGACAATAGATAAAATTATAGACCAGGAAGTTCGTTGCTTGCAGATGGCGTTCTTGCCTTATGTTTAGGAGAATATTGTGCTCATCATCAAACTTGAAACATTGAAATTAAATATTTAGATTCAAGGTAAATGAATGGGGAAGTTTACAATGCAGTCTACAGTAGACTCGTGCAGTTTACAGTAGACGCTATTGTAGGCTGTAATTTCTAGTAAGCAATTGGTTTTAACCATGTGAGTCTACAATTACGCCTACAATGAAATCTACAACAACGTCTACAACAACGTCTACAATATCGTCTACAACAACGTCTACAATATTGTCTACAACAACTTTTACAATATGGTCTACATTGTAGACAACAATGTTGACGCGTTTGTAGACATTATTATAGACAACATTGTAGACTTTGTTACATTTTTGTAGACAACATTGTAGACTCTGTTACAGTTTTGTAGACAACGTTGTAGACTGTTACAGTTTTGTAGACGATGTTGTAGACTCTTTTACATTTTTGTTAACGAGACGTCGCAGATGGAGCGGAGTTTCGCTGGAGATGTCAGAGATGGAGCGGAGCTTCGTCGGAGACATCGGAGATGAAGCAGAGTTTTGCCGGAGATGGAGCGGAGCTTCGTCGGAGACAAAAGGGCTAGCAGCGGAGCTGCGTCGGAGATGGACCAGAGTTGGACTGCGTCGGAGATGAAGCTTATATTTTATTGTCTTTTGGTTGAGTGTTGAAGGGTTGAGTGTTGAAAAAGAAAGAGGTGTCTAGTGGAAAGAGGAGAATATGTAAGCTGAAAAGTGAAGAGAATAGGAAAAAGAAATATGGAACCGGTTATATGAACTTATGACTTGATTTTTTTTAGGATTCAGCCGGTAACAAAATAAGGGGTAGTTCGTAATTTTTTATTTTTTAAATGGTAAATGGTCTTTTCAAGTGGAAAAAACTAGTATTTTGGGAAAAGTTATGGTGGATTTAGGGAAAGTGGATATAATTTAGTGGCACAATGGGCAATTCCTCTTATGAATTTTGAATATAACTCATGTTTGGTAAATTGTTGACAAATGATAGGTTTAAATCGTTTATGATTTTTTTTACCAATTTAGCATAAAAATTTATAACAAATTAACAAAAACGAAAAGTACAAATAGATAGGAAAATTTTAAATATTTATGCAACGTAAGTACGCTGGCTATTTGCAATAAATTAACTAAACATTGTCTAAATTAATATCTCTTATGTTACTTTGACTAATTACCCGATTTTTTATAAAAGAAATATGAGATTGCCGCCAAATTTTAAACGTCCAGTTTAAGATAATTTTAGTGAAGTCGGAGTTGAAAAAAACGACGTCAATTAATTATGGGGTCTATAAAAGTAACATATACGAATATATATATTGGCTTAAAAAGGGAAAATTAAGAGTATCCTTAATGGTGAGCTAAATTGGTATTTGTTTAACTTTCTCCATCAAATTTTTAAACTACAACATTTTAAACTAAGTTGATTTTTAGTGGTAAACTAATGTGCTCTTTAACTTAACTTTATCCACATGACAATCATCATTATTCATTTTCCAATTTGTCACTTATTTACCAATAACATTTTAATTTAATTATATGATACAAATTAATATTGTAATCCACATATCAATAAGTTATGAATGTGAGTCTACTTAGCAAATTAATTTTACAATTTTATAGAGCCAATTAAATTAGCAATTAGCTAAAAAAATGCGAAATAATGATTGAATTATTAATTAACAACTACTTTTATTTTCTAGCAAGTCAAAGATGTACACCACCAAAGATGTATATACTATGTTTACATGTTTAGTTTTGTTTTCTAAACGACATTTGTATATACAACGATATCTAAATCAGAAACTTCCCTACTAATAAAAGCTGCTAAATAACTCTGGGTCAACATCAATAAACTGAAGTGAAAAAGGAGAGACGCAAAATTTGTATTTAGTTCATCTAAAGATCGAAAAAAAGACCTAAAATAAAATAAATTAAAACAAAAGAAGAAAAATAAAATTACAACTAAAATAGAAAACAATTATTGAATGCAAGAGCTAAAGAATATGGATATTTAGTTAAAAAAAAAATCCAAAACTATTAGCTATTTTTTAGTGAACTATAACTTAATTGTCTGTAACGTATAATTTTATGTTTTAGAACTTCATATATGAATATTAATTTATTTGTCCTCTAAATAATTTTCAGATCTTAGACCATCCCAATCTCATTGGAACTTTAAAATAACTAATATACAATTTATAAATTCCAATGAAACTTTAAAGTTTACGCTATAATAGCGTTTAGGGAGTTAGTTGCACAGTGTTGCACTATTTTTAGCGCACACTGTGTACCTGTTTTTTAATCCTTTAGTTTTTATAATTTATTTAATGACTCAAATTTTATATAATTGCTTAATATTTATCGTTAAACTTATATAAATTATCAATATTTAGGATTTTATATAATTTAAAAAAACAACAAAAAGTTAAAATAAACAAAGATTGTACATTGCATAAAAATTAAATACCAAACACGATTTTAATAACGTAATACCAAACATGAATACAAACATTAGTAACTTGGAAGAAAATTAATAACGAACCTAAAAACACAAAACATAACAAAATAAAATTTTAATAGATAAACTAATATTTTGGAAGATTGGTTCCGGATCCCCCGAGATTGCTAAAATATTGAGAATAAGAATCGGAAGTCGGAGGTGGTGCATGAGACTGTTGTTGTTCAAGCCTCTTTTGCATAATTTTTGCTTGTTCAATTATTCAATGATTACTTTTCAGAAACTCCGATGTATGATGAATCCATGTTCCGTCGGAGATATCGGATGTCTCGCTCATTATTCCTACGCATAAAGGATGTTGTTCCAGATCATGACAACTACTTCGAGCAACGGGTGGATTGGGCTGTAAAACTTGATTTATCGGCCCTTCAAAAGATAACAGCTGCATTTCGGATGTTGGTATACGGTGTTCCCGCCAGATGCCACAGACGAGTACATCAAAATAGGAGAGTCAACAACGGTTGAAAGCATGAAAAAGTTTTGTCGAGCAATAGTTGAGATATTTTCTGAGCAATATTTAAGATTACCAAACTCAAATGATGTTGCTAGACTTCTACATGTTGGTCAGCAACGTGGTTTTCCAGGAATGTTGGGAAGTTTAGATTGTATGCATTGGAAGTAGAAAAATTGTCCTACCGGATGGGCCGGACAATACACATGTCGTAGTGAAAAACCTACTATTATCTTAGAAGCAGTAGCAGATTATGATATTTGTTTATGGCATGCTTATTTTGGAATTCCAGGAAGTAACAATGATATTAATGTGTTAGATTCTTCCCACTTATTTTATAATCTCGCCCATGGTATCGCTCCTCCAGCTCATTATGTCATACAAGGAAAATAGTATAATATGAGTTATTATTTGGCTGATAGTATATATCCAAAATGGTCATTTGTTGTGCAAACTATCCGAGAGTCTCGTGGACCAAAAAAGAAACATTTTGCAATGAAGCAAGAAGCTTGTAGAAAAGATGTAGAACGTGTCTTCGGAGTTCTCCAACCACGATTTGCAATTGTTGCAGGCCCTACAAGATTTTGGAGTAAAGAGGTGTTAAAAGATATAATGTCTGCATGCATAATTATGCATAACATGATAATAGAGGATGAACGTGATCTTAGTGCTCCAATTGAAGTCGCAAGAGAAACGCCACCTGTGGAAGTCGAATGCGAGTCGCAATTCGAACAATTTGTAACTCGTTATATACAAATAAGAGATAGAGATGCACACGTCACACTTCGTAATGCATTGGTTGAACACTTGTGGGAAGAGTATAGTCATTCTAATGCATTATTGTGTTTGTATTTATTTTAATTGCATTGTGTTGTGTTGTAATTTTCTTTTATTTGTATTTGTATTGTATTTTTATTTTATTCGTGTTGTGCTGTAATTTTTATTTTAATAAATGTGATTGTTTTTAATAATTTGATTAAGATGATCTAATTAAGAATCGGTAAATAAATATAAGAGTATGTGTGTAAATATAATATAAAAGAGAATAAAAATAGAGTGAGAAATATAGTGAAAAATAAAGTTCGGTTGGAGATAATTTACAGTTTATTGAAAAATAGAGTAAGAAATAAAGTGGAAAATAAAAAATCGGTTGGAGATAACCTTATATACTTTTATGAGAACAATATAACATGCGTGCATGGAATCGTTCAAGTTGAACGCTAGTTGATATTGCAAATATTTGAGTAGAAATTTTTTTAAAAAACTTTTCATTTGAGAATGAAGCCATATAAACCTATAACTTCCAGTTATTTCAGTCTTGGTTTGGCCTAACTAAGTAAATAAAAAATAACAATAAATAAAAATTAAACTATAAAATGAAAATTACTTACACACATGTAATTTGTAGTAATTATGATTGATTTTCGTTATTTTAAGCAATTTATAATTACAATTTCCGAGCTTTCCCAAAACTATTACATTTTACAAAAGTTGGGCTGGTCTCCGCGGCCAATGCGAAACGAAAACTAGTCGACGGCAGTTTTAGTCGGAGACCGTTCTCTCCCGCCGTTTACAAAAAGAAAGGTTGTTTCCGTCCTTCCTTCACCATATCTCTCTAAAACCATGCCCAAAGGTTTGTGCATCTTCGTCACTTCTTTTCAGTTTGAAAAGTCTCTCTCTCTCTCTCATGATGCGGTTGGACTGTTAATGTGGTTCCAGATCTTCCGGGGTTTTACTACGATGCGGAGAAGAATAGGTACTTCCCAATTAAGGGACGAATACCCGGCTCTTCTTCTTCTTCTTCCTCCAAATCCCACATACCCGAACCGCCTAAGGTAACTCACAGACCATACGAGTGGAGTTCCTTTCGGGATCACCTCTCTCTGCCCACTATGCTCGAATTGTTATCTTAATTCCTAGTCTGTATTGTTTTCTTTTTGTACGGAAAATGTGTGCCGTAGAATTCACTGCGCGTTGTCGCGAAATGACAACTCTTGGTGAATTTTGTTTTCGTTCCAGCTTTCTAATTGTTCACACCATCGTCCTAGCATGTTAAAGTTGATCATCACAGTTCGAAGATTCTCACAAGAACTTTACTGAAGCCCATTTTGATAGTTAATTCTTCTAGTTGATCTTTTGAGGTCATTCAGTAATTTTTTAAGTCTCTTCCTAAACTCTTCTAAACCTAAGAGAACCAATTTTCCAGTGGCTAGTTAAACGAAGAAGCTTCGGTACAGTGTTGGTGGGGATAATTCTTTGGCTGAAGAATAACTATCTTTTTGTCACCTGTTTTTTCTACTTAAAAGATGTTCGTATTCTCATACATGCAATCTCTTTATCGTTGTCTTTTTCAGGCTGTACAACCCTGTAGCAGCTCTAGATTTAGAACATCAAAGCTGCTTCAAATAAGGGAGTTATATGGTAATGTTATTTCATCAAGTAAAGGGAAGTACAACTTCGCCGAAGAATTTCAAAAGGGACAAGCATCCCGTCCAAAGGTATGATATATTAAGAAATATTTGTACGACGTGTTAGTAATTGATCAGTTGAAATTGAACATTTGAAACTCCGATTCATCTCCCTTGTGTCCTGCACTTATGAAATGATATGTAATTTTCATTTGCTAGAACTTTATTATTTATTATTATTATTAAAGAAATACCTTTCTTTTACAGCAAAGAAGAAGTACCGTAAGTATATAAAAAGGATACTTGATTCTTATTTTGAGATTTCAGGTTTGCTTGCTATTTCAGTAGTTATGCAACCTACTACTTGCAATGAATGCATGTATCTGTCTAATTGCTTTAAATTTACTCAAATTTCAATGTTTTTCAGAAGATTGATACTTTAAAGAAACCATTGAATTGATTTTTATGAACTGAGCTCCAATATATTTAGATAGAGTATAGGGAAGTCTTGGACAAAATACTAATACTGTGAATATGCTGCCTCTATTCCAAATGTTGGCCTTTTTATGATTTTATTTTCATGTTCAAAGAGAAACCATGAGTAATATAGAATCTTTCCCGTGACATTTTCCAATGTTCACGTAGCGTTTCATTTCTTATTATTGAGTAATATTTCCTTAAAATTAGTTGGTTTTGTGTACGGTCTGGCATCAATAGGATAAAACCAGTCCGAACCTTGTAGTTTTTTTTGCGGTTCCTGATAGACTTTTTACTTTCTACTGGAGCTGAATCTCCAGTACTAATTTTTAATATTGTTTTAGTTTTCTGAAAATGTAGTCCTAGAATTAAAGTCACTATCGTAGCATGGCTAGGTTGAAGAAAGAAAAGAAGAAGATAGATTCTTTGAAATCGAAACATTTAGATACCTTCGTACAGACCAGTGATAACATAGGATTTCGCTTTTCCCTCGAATATTCTCCGCTCAAGGGCTTTGATGGCTGTTAAGCTATAAAAGTGCTTAGACTTTAGAAACTTTTCAAAAGGCATGTCTGTATTTCAATACTTTTTATGGAAGTTAGAACTGTTCGTGTCAAAAGATTCTAAAACCCTTTCCTTCAGAAAAACAAACTTTAAATTATGGCGATCTCAAACCAAATTTGTTTAAAGATGAAATAAAAATCTGAATAATACTCGAATATTTACGTGTATACAGATTTGGAAATATTATGGAAGTAGAATGGATGGTGAAACTGCATTGGAACGAGTACCCGCTAATGTGCAGATGGAAGATGGTGTCACGTATACACAGGTTCTGTTAACCGGCGGAAAGCTCGGAATTCTTAGGTATAAATGTGTGGATCAATTTTTTTTATATTTCTGTTAGATCAAATATTTATTTTTCGTGGAAAGAAATAGAAGAGTTGGATACTGGAGTTGAAAAGAAAGTACAGAAAAACGTAACAGGAAATCTGAACGATAGAGAGAACATTTCTCATAGTAGAATCAATGACCAGTTGCCATAACTAATTCTGACAATAGAAGATGTGAGAACAGAACAATGTTAAGTTCGGAGTGTATCCATTGATCAATCAAGACGTTTTTTCTATCTCAAAGATTGACGGGCAAGTATGGTCAATAAATTGGAAGGGTATGGAAATTGAAGCTCATGAAAATTTATGAGAACAGTGACTAGGAATATAGCTGAGCCTATCAATGATCTGCAGCTACTGAATACATAAGGAAGCTTAGTAATCGTTGCTTTAGTAGTAATTTATGTAATTATCATTCAATATATAGCTAGGAATAATGAGGCGGTATTGGTACGAGTAAAATTAGCCCGAGAGTAATTATTATATTTCGCTCAAAACCACCTAGAAGATCGCGCCTTAAGACCGCGCTCGGATGACCAAAACTGCGCCCCGGCCCGCGCCACGGGGACTGACCTCGCCTATTCATGTCCCTTGGGTGCCGGCCGACACCCATGCCCGAGCCTTAGGGGCCGGCCACGCCTATGCCTACCATTATTGGGAAGGCGCCAAATTTTGGTACGGAGGATTCAGATCGATAACGGAAGCGCAAGACATCTTATACAAGGCTGCGTTGGAGAGGATGAAGGTGGTTGATCCCAATCCCACTCCCACGCCGCTTTTTGACTCTGCCAGGAAAAGAATAATGATCGAAGAGTAGATCGAGCGATTGCGTTCGAGATGCCTGGGGACGTGCAAAAGACACATATATTTTGCTTCCACATAGTGGACAAAGCTCGCCGTACAATGCTATCATTGGACGACCGACTTTGAACCTTCTGAGGGCAGTAACGTCTACCTATCACCTTATTATGAAATTCACATATGTCGAAAGCGTCAGAGTAATGAAGAAAGATTAGGAACTAGCACGGGTATGCTACGTTCAGGGTGTCGACAAGAAGGCAGACGAGAAAGCAATCATCATAGTCTTCCAACTCGTAAAAATCAAGGAAACGAGACAATACGGGGAACTCGATCCTTGTGACAACGATGAGCGATTTGAGATCGAGGTAACAGGCGAGCTAGAAATGGTGACCTCTACGACGTGAAACTTGATCAAATATGTCAAGAAAGGGGACCACCTCCCTGTAATGATTAAACACCAACTCAAAGCATTCCTTAAAGAGTACAATGATATCTTCGCATGGTTCCACGTAGATGTGCCGAGCGTATACCTGGAGATTATGGTCCATTGCCTCAATGTCGACCACACCCAGAACGAGTATAACACATAAGAATGTTCAACCCTGAATGATACTTAGCGACAAACAAGGAGGTGAATAAGCTGCACGAGGCTGACTTCATCAAAGAGGCTGAACTTTTCAAGTAGATTTTTAACGTCGTCATGATAAATAATGTCAATGGGAACTTTATAATAAGGCATGTTCAAATATTGCTTCCCGCTTCCTTGATTCGAGCAACTGGTTGACGCCAAATCAGGCCATAATTCGTTGAGCTTCATGGACGCATAAGGCGGCTACAACTAAATCAAGATGCATAAGTCGGACTAGATGAAAATCACCTTCATGACTAATCGACGAATACTATTATAAGAACATGCATGTCGGCCTAAAAAATGCAGGGGCCATTATCAACGTCTGATCAACAAAATGTTTTCCAAGCAGATATGTAAGGTCATGGAGGTTTCTGTGGACAATATGTTGTTAAAAAGCGTCAAGACAATGGACTACGCCTCCGACTTACGGGATATGTTCGCGCTCTTTAGACAATACTTCATGAATCCGAACAACAACAAATGTTCACTTAGAGTCGGATTCGGGGAATTCCTCGGCTACATTGTTAGCTGTCAAGGAAATGAAGTCAACCCGGAAAAGATCAAGACACTCCTAAAGATGAGATCTCCCTGAAGGGTAATGAAGATGCAAAGCTTAGTTGGGCGGGTCGCAGTGCTAGCTAGGTTCGTGTCTAACCAACGGACGGACGTCGGCCATTTTTCAATTCTTTGAAGAAGACCAACAGCTTTGGATGGACCGAATAATGTGAAAAGGCGTTTCGCGAGTTGAAATCATAATTCAGCTCCTCGTCGTTCCTATTGAAGCTCGTCGTGGACGAACTCTTCCTCTACCTCGCGATATTTGAGAAAGTTGTAAGCAAGGTTTAAAAAGGGTGAATGCGTTTTCGAGGCGTATTCGTTAAAAAGGCGAGGCATAAGTCTTGAAGGCGTATAAAAGCGTACGCTTTTTTGCCTTTTTACTTTAGGTAAAATTAATTAAAAATAATTTAAAAACTGAAATAATAGAGTCAAATCTCAATCATTAAGACCAAAACCTACTTAGAAATTAAAATTAAAATAGATCCTCGGTTGTTTTTGTAATAAGTAATAACCGGTTGTTTTTGAAAAGGGACCAATAACTGGTTCTCTTGGAGATGGCCGAAGAAGATGATGAACTGTGTTTGTGTAATAAGTAATAACCGGTTGTTTTTTTTTTAAATTGAAACCCTAAGTTTTTAAAACCTTTTTATTGTCAGGCCCATTTTAGCTATTTAAAACTCAGGCTCCGTACCAGTTTAGGTATACAAAACTCATAACAACCCTAATTTCCAGAAAAACCGTGCGTGACAGTGAAAAAAAAGACAATCGTTCAGGCGCGCCTCATGGACAAAGGGCGTGCCTTTTTGGGTCCAGGGCGTTCGCCCTTTTGCTTCGAGGCGCAACCCGCCTCCATTTTTTTTAAGGGTGTAAGCCTCAAAGCGCCGGAGCCATTTTAATGCGGAAGGCGCGCCTTAAGGCGGCACGCCTTTTTACCGCCTTTTAAACATTGGTTGTAAGCGCGGTTCTCGTAAAGGAGGAATACAAGATACAACGAACGATCTATTACGTGAATTAGGTGTTGTTAGATGATGAGACTCGATAGGCCGAGATCGAGAACCTCGCCTTAGCCTTGGTTATGGCCTCGAAGAAGCTGTGACCATACTTTCAGTCGCACCTAACTGTGGTGCGAGCAACTTTTTCTGTCGAAAAAATCATACAAAAGGTTACCCCTTCCCATGGCCAGATCACATGAGGTGAGCGAATATAAGATAGATTTCCATTTGAGAACTGCTATCAAGGGTCAAACTCTTGACTAATTTCATGGCAAAGATCGCTAGTGGCCTGTCACCCAACAAAAGCGACAAGAGTCGCGAAGAGGTGAATACCGGTCTCGCAACAAAAAAAAGGGAAATTGATGTTGGAAGCCGCTCGAAGGGGCACCAAATGTCCATGGTTCCGGAGTAGGAGTAGTCTCACCAACCTCGACGGGGAACTGTCGAAGCTGTGGTTCCCATTCGATACGGTGATCCTACTGCAAGTATTGTGGATTATAGCGAAGAAGATGAATAATATAATGACGTTATCATATTTTTCGGGTATGACCCAAAAAATTGAGGGTTCAAGGGTGGGTAATCATAACGAATGTCACTGCCCAAACGAACACGATTGCGTCCTTATAATGAATACCTTAGGTGATATTCTAACGTTGTCAGGAAAGTTGAATAGTCATCGTAACTTGGGGAATGCCGCTAAGTCGGGTCATCGCCCGCCAAGCAATCTGTGTTGACGCTCGATTTGCCAAGTCCGGTCATTATCTGCCGGGTAGTCCACGCAGATGCTCGCCTCGTTACTCGAGTCTACACTCGCCGAGCAGTTCATGCTGGCGCGTTTTGCAAAATTGAGTCGTCACCCGTTGAGCAATACATGCAAACACTTGTTTCCCCATGTTGAGTCTTCATTCACCCTGCAGTCGGCAGTGATGCTCGTTTCATGGTGTCTTCACTCGCCGATAAGTCGAAAATAACGTTCGCCAAGTCGAGTCCACGCGCCGAGCAGTCGACAATTACGCTTGTATCGCTAAGTTGTCTTCACTTACTGAGCAGTCAACATCGACGCTTGATGCTTGTTTCGCAGAGTCAAGTCCACTCACCAAGCAATTGATAGTAACGTTCGTTGCACCAAGTCGAGTCTCCACTTGTCGAGCAGTCGACACTGACGCTCGTTTCGCGAAGGAGCAGTTGCCATTGACGCTCATTTCACCAAGTCGAATCTCCACTTGTCGAGCAGTCAACAATGACGCTCATTTCGTCAAGACGACTCCACTCGCCAAGCAGTCGATATTGTTGCTCGTTTCGCCAAGTTGAGTCCTCACTAGTTGACCGGTCAACATCGACGCTCAAGTCGAGTCTCCACTCTCCGAGCAGTTGATAGTGACGCTTATTTGCCAATTCTAGTATTTACTCGCCGATCAGTTCACAACGACTCTCTACTAGTCGTACAGCCCACATTGGCCCTCATTTTTCCAAATTTGGTCATAACCAGTCGAACAGTTCACGTTGACGTTCGCTTCGCAATGCCGGTCATCAACCTCGGAGCAGTCAATGATGACGCTCGTATCGTTAAGGCGAGTCGTCATCCGCCGAACAATCAAGAGTGATGTTTGCATCGAACAGTTGAGAGTGACGTTCGCGTCAAGAAGATCGAATCATCATCCGTCAACAATCAACAACAATGTCCGTGGCTTGGGACCAGTAGTACAAGGGGTATTCGGATAAGTTACGACGAGCATAAAGAGGAAATGATATTAAAGTAAAATGCGACGCCTTGCTCTCGTTCTCTGCCTCCCCGGTATCACGACTAGGATGTCGGCTCCCCTGTAAGCGTCCTCCGCGGCAACCGCCATATCATCATTTACCACAACATAGGCCGCTATTTAATTTTGTTCAAGTACTTTTCACGTCTTAGAGATTCTTTGCTGTGCGACAAAAGGCGTGTCTTCAAGGTTTAGGGTTCCGTCTGGAAGGACTCGAGGGAAACCCTTGTCCTAACAGGTTAATCAATCTCTTCAAGAAAGCGTGTTTCCACTTTGCCTCTTGCATGTTAATCAATCTTTTCGCTAACTCATTATGAGTTTGACTCAGCTCCCCCTGCATCTGTTGAGTTCCTCAACCGATTAACCATCATCTCTAACTGGATTTTTCTTGTCCTTTAGTCGTGAGGTCTCCTATAATAAATTCAGACGACAAACAGTGTCTATAAAGTTCTATTCTTGAATCTCGACCCTTCCTAGCACTTTCGGTAAGAAAAGCAAAGGGTTACAAAATAATGAGTCGCTTTGCAAAAACGTGGATGAACAAATATCTATCTTTTTCCGTAATCAAAGAGATTTTTACGGAATGACAATTGGCGTAGAGATAAGATTACAGTTTACCCACAAGGCTTTCTACGTAGACAAATTCGGGGTTAATGTAATTAGACAATTAGCTCGAGGGTACTTATCATGTTGCGCCCAAATTCACCTAGAAGATCGCGCCCTATGGGGTCGGTCGCACCTCGAGACTGCGCTTGGATGACTAAAACCGCGCTTTGGGCCGTGCCCCTGGGCTGGTCACGCCTATGCTTGCGCTTCGAAGGATGGCTACACCTGCGCCTACCCCTCGGAGGCCGGCCGCACCTACACCTGCATCTCAATAGGCGCCGGCCACATTTGTGTCTGCCCCCTAGGCAGGCTACGCGTATGCCCACCCCTTGGGGGCTGGCCACACCTACGCCATCCTCTGGGGGGCCTCGTGCTACGCCTATGCCTGTCTATCGTGGGTCGGCCAACGCCCGTAACAGAGTTTCAAGGGCCGACCAATGTCCGTGCCCGCATCTCAGTGGTCGGATATGCCTGTGGCCGGGCCTCAGGGCCGATCCTCAAGAGCGACATCCAGAAACTTTATAAATGGAGGATTCGGGGTTGAAATCAAACACACATTTTTGAAGTGACTAAAATTCAGAAGAAAATTCACTTCACACAGTGATCCAAATGCTAATACGAGGAAGAGCGAGATGCTGAGTCCGAGGCTGCTCTCGAAAGATCAAGGTTACTCCTTGACGATCCCGAGCGACATTCCCGGACTTTTCCTCTGACGGTTTTTTCCTACACCAATATTAGTATAGAAAGGCATCCCGAAACTTCACGAGAGATTCACGACGCCCACACAAGCTCGATTTTGCTCAAATCTATCTCAAGTTTACAAATCCATTGAATTACGTCATGATATGATCTCGATTCTTACGAGTACGTAAGCAGCTCTACGAGCACGGTAACTCATTTCATTCATCACCCTCTCACTTTAGCCTGCCTGAAATGTCATCTGAGATTTAGGCTCGGCAAAGTCACTTCATAGAGGAGTATATCCTCCGGTCTTAGCTCACTCGACGTAGGTATGACCACCTGATCTGACCTCCAGTCGAACTGCCTATGCCGGATAATCGTTATCCGATTTCGAGCGACAACATGCATCATGCTTGATTAGAAAAGTTGTCACGTCAATCAGTTTATTATTTTCTTCCTTTCAACAAGAAATGTGTCTATTACTCAGTAGTTAAAGTAGTGTATCCAAGAGATCGGTTCAACTCTTTTCTCGGAGCCCCATTGTGCTTTGGGTCTTGTCATCATCTTTTATCAACTTCCATATTCTGTTTTGCACACACATTTGTATACACATAGCAAACAGTGGACTGAAGATGATAACATATATTCGCATCTTTCGTGTATTATTTTCTATATATCCGTTTCTTCTTTCTGCTTATTTATTTGTTTCTTGTTTTGAAGTCTGTACTGTTTGCAGTATAACTGCAGTTGGAAAAACTCCACCAGACGTGGATAATGGAGCACAGTGCTTGCAATCAACTTGTGTGTGGCCTGTAATCGACAAAGATAATCCAACCAGAAGTAGCACTTCTTCTGGGCTTTTATGGCGAAATAAGATAGCTTCAATAAGTCTGCCATCTCGTATTTCTTGTATAAAAAGGTTTCGGACAAGCTCTGCTTCTGCAGTGGGAGCTGGGGACAATACTCAACATGCACTGTATCCTCTTATCAAGATTTGATATCTTTTATTTCCTGCTTTTTGTCATTACTTTTTATTGGGTTTGGAGTATTAATTTGATTACCTTATCTTCTGGTTTTTTAGACTGACATGTTTACATCACTCATCACCACGCCATAAAATATAGCCCATTAAATCCTTGACAGAAACTGAAGGATAACTACATTAGGATCAGAGAACAGTGGGGGATCAATTTATGTTCTTGATCTCAAGGAATCCATGGATTCTCGTGATCCACCAGACTATTTCGCAACACACAGGATAAAAAGAGTTGCATCGCTAGATTGTACAGTTTGGACTGGAGATTGTGGACCTAACAAGAATAAAGCAGTTATAGGCAAGTTCGTTTTATCTTGAGCTCTCATTTTTTATATGGTAGATGAACTGTCCTGGAAGAGTCTTGATTAACATACTTTATCTTTCTCCTGCATTGAATTTTTGTTTCCCTCGGTAGCAGTCTAAAGTTTGATGCTGTTAATATCTGGTAGAACAGCCCGAGCGATTTATGTTGCCAATTTATTTTAGATTCTGCGTTGAGTTGAAAACAAAGCGGTAGTCGAATTTTCCATAGTTTAGAGTCAGAATAATTATTCTTTGTCAACATTTTGCAGGAACTAATCTTGGTGCTGCGTTAGTGGATTTGGAATCTGGAACGCAGACATGGGTGTTACGCAGTGGCAGTGATGTTTTAGCACAACAATTTATTTGCTCGGTGAGTTTTGCTTATGTTTAGTTGTTAGCTTTATGTAGGGTGAGATAAATTTATTTGAGCGGACTAACAATATAAAATAATAGAAGGATTCTAATAACAAGAAGAAGCTATACATGTCTCTAGCCACATTAGTAAAAGATCATTTCGGATTTATAGTGGAATGGTAGCTGATAACCCTAATGACTGCAACGGAAACAGTATTTAATTGTGCATCAGATTATTGGATTCCCTAAATTATGAGCATAGTTTTAGAAAGTCAGGCTGTTACATTAATCTATAATAAGAGTAGATGCTTTTTATGTTCGTCCGAAATCGTCTCTGTTCTCCATCTTCTCTTAAAAAAAACTATTATCAGACAATTTATATGTTGTTTGGGCCTTCACTCGAACATTATAAAAGAAAAAAAGTAAAATAGAGTATTGAGTATCCAACTGGAAAATAGGGTATTGGACTCCAAAAAACTAGAAATTAGCCCTCTCTGAACTTTCTTTTTTGCATATTTGCCCCTTTAATCTAAATTCCTGCTTGTTCGTTGGACATGAGTGCGCCAAATTTAGGTGCACTGTAATTGGCTCAATAGGCCTAATGAGTAGTCTTTTATTTCATTTTAATCATTTTTCGACAACCTTAGAATTTCTTTACTCTCTCCCCTCCACGAGAGAGAAATGATATATTCTTTTCCAGGGTAATGCTATTATATGTGGACTTAGAAATGGGGCGATTGTTACGGTTGATCCTCGTGAGAAGACAGATCAAAGCACTCATAGCAGACACACGAGACTTGCTAGACATAAGATATCATATTCGCCAATCAATAAAGCAAACAAACCCTGGTTTAAGGTACTAGGCTTAACAGGAAAATATATCATTTTAAATATTTCTTAAAATCCTTCATGTTGGCTTACCAGAAAAGCACAACACATTTTCCTGTGGTTCCTGTCACTTGTTACGTTTTACTTGGCAGTTTGTACTAATGATTTTTAAATACCTTTGTGAATAGATTTCTGGAGATATTCAGTCTTCTCGTACTATTACCTTTCCATCCTCCATCTCTAGGTTAGTTCAGCTTTGTATTTCCTTACGGAGCCTCTTTACATCTTCCAGTATGTAACCATTATTGGGTTGCTATCAACAGTTTGGCTGCTCTTCAGTTTGATGACCAGTACTTCTTGGCAAGCTCCATGGATGGCTCGGTTGGTATTTTCTTCATTTTTAGTTTGCAGATTGACTATTCCACTGATCGTCTTTGATTTATATGAAAATGCTATCATAGAATGAATAGTTATAAAATACTTCACTTTTTCTCAACTAATTGAGTCTTTTTCTTGCACTACGTTTGTTTGGATCTCCGTTTTATGTTTGCTTCTATGCATTATTAATTTATTTTCACTAACTGGAGATTTGAGTAATTTTCAAAAAAATCGCATCAATGAAGCTTAATTAGGATTGAATAACATGTCTTTGATCAGGTAAAGCTTTATGACCATCGCTTAATTAAACGAGGGCATGTACAATCTTATGATGGCCATGTGAATTCCCATTCCCACATACAGCTCGGAATTGACCCATCTGAGAAATTGGTCATGTCAGGTATTGCAACAATGACTGTAACTTGACTCAAGTGGAAGATCTCTATACCAAATAGTCTCAAAGTTTTCTCTTTTAGGAGGAGAGGACTCTTACTTGCGGCTATGGAGTATCAAGTCCGGCAAATTGATCTTTCAAGAAAAATTCGGCGACAGCATTCTCTCAACCGTGTCCTGGCGAGGAGAAAGAAGTTGGTTCCGCGCCTCTCAAGTTTTTTATTCTTCTGTTGTTTTTTTTTTCCGGCTAGTTTCTTTTTTCTATTTTCATTTTATTGATCTACTTTTTTTTTTTGACAGGTGAGTATTATGGTGAGGACGGTTGTGGAACCGGGGCATGGCTTGGATCAGAGGCTGGACTATATTACACTCAGTTCTCGTAGTCGAAGTGGAACTATCAAGTCTAGCTAATCCCCTATGAAATAGGCTGGGTTCTCTCAAATTAAAGGACTATTTATTGACCTATGGAGGGGAAAAAATTACCCGGTTTGGTACAAATTTTGCTGTAGGATTCAAATGAAATTTTTAAGTGTCTAGAAAATAGTGACATTTGAACCGCAAGTAGGTCGTTCCGTTTATAATTAATACATAGATGGTCGCAGTAGATAACAGAACAGCAGTTTTGATCCCGTCGGTTCCACAAGTACCTTCTCTAAGCAAACTATAGTGGAAGTCATCGAAATCTTTCTGTAAATTTCATCAGAATTTAGTTGAATCATAGTGATCAGATATCTGTTTAATTCATTTCTTTAAACCATACGGTAGAACTTTAACTAAATTTACTCTAGATCAGTAGATCTTACCTCAAGTACTAACAAAAATCATTTTCCAATCTAAACTAATTTGAAATAAATGCACACGAACTTACCCATTTATCTTCAAGCTCAATCCATGAAATTCACTTTTTAACAGATAATAAGAAGGTTTAGATAATGTGAAGGAGAGAGTCAATATACGTTCGCAAGGTTTTGGGGCATTTTTGTAAAATAATGTAACAAAAAAACCATCCTTGAAAGTGTGTAAAGTGTAAATAACCCCAGTTAGTTTATTTTACAAAATAACCCGAGTGTAGTTGGTCAGACCTTTTCCAAGAGGTCTTGAGTTTGTTTTTCACGGACACTGTTATCCACTTAGCAATTGTTCGTGTTTCAAGTTCCCAGATATTGCGAGGGTGGAAAATAGTATAAAAGAAAGCTTTACAAATTAACATTTCCCGATTACTATTAGCTGTACTATTTAAATTCAAGTTAACGCTAACCATTTGACCTAACAAAAGTATTTATATATCAGCGTGAAAGTCACGAGCGTGTATATATAAATATATATTTATATATAATTAATATAATATAATATAATATAATATCATTAAATATCTTAGTCTTTTTTTCTTCTAAGTTTCAGTCGTCATCCTTTTCTCTTATGAAATTTCATGAAGATTTTGAGTATTTTACGTATATTAATCTTCTCGTTTGGATTTGAAGTAGTCTCTTGTAAACTAAACTGCCCAAAAAGTAATAATCTTTTTCTATAAAAAACTTAGATTATTAGCTGACGAAATTTAAATTTAGCTATTAATTTTCATAAATTATCAGCGTGCTTATGCGTCATATTAATTTCAAAATTTTCTCCATAGTTTGCCATTTTTATTTATATTAGTTTGTGGGCTAAATTGATTAGAAAAGTTGTAAATAGTCTTGGCCGATTATTTAGGGCTATATCCAAAATTAATGTAAATGATTAATAATTACATTAATTTTTTTTTTCATATAGCTTACGGATGATTTGGACCAAATTTGACAAATACTTAAAATCTAAAGTTAAAAATATCTAAATTTATAAATTATCTCAAAAGTTTATTAATGTTTGTTTTTTATTTCTAAGTTTCAATTTCATCCTTCTCGCTCATGAATTTCATAAAGATTTTAACTAATTTGACGTGGTTAACGCTCTCGCGCATATTTGAAATCGTCTTCCGTAAAATACTAAAAGTATATATATACTTTTTTTTTCTTCATATTCCATTGGTTATAGATGATTTGGAATAATCTGTACCAGATTTGGTAAATAAATGATTTTAATTTTGAATATTGTGATAAGATGGAAAGAAATAAGATACCGTACGATAAAATTCATTTAATGTAACGAAAGGGAGAGTATATGATAGTGTATAATGACACACTAATGTTTTTTTAACTATAGCAGGAGAGAATTGTCCGAAGTACTCCCATTTTGTAGTTGTTAAATTTATTAAAATTGATTTTTTTTTTCAAAATACATGAACAAAAGACTAAAACATCAATAAAACAATTTTTTTTTACATTTTGTTCTATATCCATATTAACCGGTTATTATCTTTATTTTATAAAAAAGAATTAAACTAATTCTAATTTTTTTTGGCCGATGATAGTGCATGAAATTTGGGTTAGTTTTATTTTTTAAACGCCTTTCGTCTTTATATGTGAAATTTACTTGTATTTTTGGGAAAACAAAATATGTTTTAGTGGATTTTGGGAAAATAAAAAATAAAAAGTGGTATTTGGGCAATTCCTCTTATAATATAATAAGGGTCCTTTAATTATATACCCATAAAAACATTTACTAATTTCAAAATACCAACGTTTTGTTAATTTTGTGTAAATACCCACTTCAAATTGTTTACAGAATTATTTGGACTATTTTGGCCCGAATTTGAAAATGTTTACAAACCTGCAAGATGATGGTAGTTTGGACCTGTGTGAACAAAATTGGTGTAGTATTTACAAAAAATTTACAAAACGTTAGGTTTAATTGAAAACAATAAACATACAAGTGGGTAAAGAGACAATTTTTTGATATAATAATGTATAATGATATATGATGGTGGAGGATACAATACGTTGATGTAGAATTATTGTTGGAATTGAAGCCCACTGTCTTTGCCGAACCCCAATCCAATATGAGTTAATAAACGACGAGTAGTTTCGAGGCTGTAGGCTGAAACAACAATTGGTTACTAACCAATTCGAGTATCTAGCTGGCTGCCCTAATTGTCGTCGGATGTTTCATCTATAATGGTCGAGATTTGGTTTTAGTTGTTGTTTGATATAAAAATTTATTCATTGTATTCGAATCTTCTTTAACCCTAATCTATCTTCTTCGTTCTCTATGGCGATTGTCGAGCTCTCTGTTTTTTAATCTTGAATCATCGTTCTTGAGTGTATTTTGTAAGAACTGTGGTCGATCGTATTGATCGAGTGTTTCTTGTGTTTTGGCTCGATAGTCACTAGGAGAAAAAGGCCTTTAGAAGCGACAAAAGTCGCTTTTAAAGGCCAAAAAGTCGCTTCTAATTCGGCTTTAGAAGTAACATTAGAAGCGACATTGTCGTTTCTACAGTATTGCTTCTAAAGATAAGTCGCTTCTAATGTATTTAAGCGATGAATTTAAAAGCGATAAGTCGCTTCTTAGGGTTCTTAAAATCGCCAAAAAAAGTGTGGAAAGATATGGCGGGTAACAATTAGAAGCAACAAGTCGCTTCTAATATTACCCGCCATATTTTTAGAAGCGACTTTAGAAGCGATTAGTCGCTTCTAATTATTACCCGCCATATTTTTAGAAGCGACTTGTCGCTTCTAAAACTTTAAATTTAATTTTTAAAAATATTAATTTCCGGTTTATTGTTATTAATTAATTACATATTATCATTATTAATTAATTAAATATTATTATTATTTAATTTAAATTATTATAAATATAATTAAATTTAATAATATTGAAATTTACTAAATTAAATCAAATTAAACATAAACTAAATATAATCAAAAGTCGATAGGAACATAATCGAATGTCGATAATAACATAATCGACAATGTCTAAAGTCGATAATAACATAACCCCAAATAATAAGATAAACGAAAGTCGATAAGTAAATAAATGTATACGGATAAGTCTATAATATCGAATAAATTACAATCATCATCGTTGTCCTCGTTGCCCTCGTCGTCTTCGTCCTGCGCGTTTTTCGCCGGGTCCGTATGGAGGCTCGTGTGATTCGGTGTCGGTGGGAGTCAAAGGTCGATCTTGTCTCTACTGCGAACCCGAAGCGCATGCATTGCAGGAAGCGCGTACATTGGGTCCGAACTGGGTCATGTACTAGTCCAAAGTCACCGTAAACACGGGAGGTTGTATGTGAGAGAGATGATCGGACTTGTTGTATGATCGGTGACGAAGACTAGTGCACAAGTTTCTCCGAGCGGAACTCAACGAAGACGTAGGATCTAGGTAAACAATTTGTTGGTATAGATTTGAACCTCGGTAAAGCTGTTGTGTTCTTTTTCTTGCTTTCTTTTATTTTTGGTTCATCGATTGTGTTTGCATTAAGAGGTTAAAGAATCTGTAAAATTTGGATAAAGATTTACAACAATGGTATCAGAACCACAATCTTCTCGTGGTCGACAAGATCTGACAATCCGATTTATCCAAACCCTAATTCTAGGTGATCTGTAAAATTAAGGTTTTCGTGATTTTATTTTTTATTCTGTCTGTTTTAAAAACCTTTGATAATGGTGCAAAGTTTGTGTGTTCTTAACAGGTCAAAATGGGTGTTGGCACATTGAAGTCACTGCCTATGATGACGAGAGTGACTTCGGTGTTTGGAGTACCAAGATGCAAGCCCTTCTATCGCATCACAAAGTGCTTATTGCACATGAGCCGCGTGTTGCTAAATGGTATGAGGACTCGACAAACCATAAGGGTGAGATTGATGAGGAAACTCACAATCTCATCATCCTTATCCTGTCAGACAATGTCATAATAAATATATATGCTGTAAATCCGCTATCTCAGTTTGTGAAAAAAAATGAAACATTGTATTCTTACAAGTCTGCACCTAACCTTACTTACCTTAAATATTAGAAGCTTTGGGCCTTATAATTAAAGGTTCAAATGTTTATTTTTAATCATCCCAAAATTGATTAATTCCTAAAGCAACTTGTTCTAGTAAATGCTTGTTATAAAGGTGTGAGCAATGTAACTCTCAAAGGTATATTTTTGCGTGTCTTTGGGTGTTAGTAAAATTCTGTATACCATCCTCTGTTGGGTTTATAGTGAAAAGTCAAGGTGGAAAAAGTGGATGTAACTCTTATTTGAGTGAACCACTATAAATTCGTCTGTGTTGTCTGTTGTCTTTATTTTGTTTCTTTTATCCGCATATTGTTTCTGGCAAAGTCGGGGTTCTAACTTGAATCCCAACAACTGGTATCAGAGCTCGAGGTAGAGTTCGGTTCAGTAACAATGGGAGGCGAAGAAGGCGGAAGTCATGGAATCGGCAAATTCGACGAAACCGATTATGCATTCTGGCGATTACAGATTGAAGACTACGTGTACAGTAGGAAGCTCCACCCCCCTCTGGGAACGAGGCCCGAGAAGATGGAAGAGGCGGAGTGGAACTTGCTTGAAAAATAGGTTTTGGGAGTCATCCGACTGATGCTGTCGAAGAACGTCGCTCACAACGTGACAAAGAAGAAGACAACCGCGGGCATGATGAAAGTCTTGTCCGACATGTACGAAAGGCCGTCGGCGAACAACAAGGTGTTCTTAATGAAGAAGTTGTTCCATCTGAAGATGGATGAGGGTGCTGGAGTAGCTGCGCACGTGAACAAGTTCAACACTATTGTCAATCAGTTGTCCTCGATTGAAATCGAGTTTGATGACGAGGTGCGAGCTCTAATCTTGCTCGCCTCCTTATCGGATAGCTGGGAGCCCATAAGGGGTGTGGTGAGAAATTCGGTGGGGAATGCCAAACTGAAGTTCAACGACTTGCGAGATGGCATCTTGGCCGAAGAGGTGCGTCGGTTTGATTCCAACAAAGGCGCATCGAATTTGGCCTTACATGTGGAGAACATGAGTCGAAGCCTTGACAGGAATCAAACTTGAATTGTTAGGGGCAGATCGAAGTCACGGAATGGAAGATCTCAATCCAAGTTTGGGCGGTCTGTCACGTGTTGGAACTGTGGCGAGACGAGTCACATCAAGGAGTATTGCAAGGCTCCGTTGAAGGAGAACAAGCAAGGCGCTAACGCCGCCACTGAAGACTTGGGAGATGCGTTGCTGTTAACGGTGGACAACTCGATCGAATCCTGGGTACTTGATTCTGGAGCATCATTCCACAACACTCCTAATCTTGATATCTTGGAGAACTACATGGCTGGAAATCTCGGGAAGGTCTATCTGGCTGATGACGAGCCTCTAGACATCGTCGACATTGGCGACGTCAGACGGAAGATGGAAAACGAGCAAGTCGGATTGATGAGGAACCAAATCTCAACGGGTCAACTCAACAACGAAGGTTACACCTCGACCTTCAGAAATGGCTCGTGGACGATGAGCAAGGGAGCTATGGTTGTACCTCGAGGTCAGAAGAAGGGTACGCTCTACACGGCGTCGAGCTTCCGAGACACTATCTCTGTGGTCGACAACACGAAGCGGACCAAGTTGTGGCACTGTAGGCTCGGACACATGAGTGAGAAGGGGATGAAGATACTGGTTAAAGGTGGTATGATTCCCAAACTGAAGACTGGGCAACATCACACATGCGAGAGCTGCATTCTCGGGGAAGCAGAAGCGAGTAAACTTCTCGAATGCAAGTAGAGAGCTAAAGGCAAAAAAGCTTGAGCTGGTACATACCGACGTATGGGGTCCAGCTCTTGTCCCTTCACTCGGGGGATCTTGGTACTATGGGACGTTCACCGACGACTTCACAAGAAATGTATGGGCTTATTTCTTGAAGAATAAATCCGATGTGTTTGCCACTTTCAAGAAGTGGAAGACTATGGTCGAGCTGGAGACGAGCTCGAAATTGAAGTGCTTAAGTTCAGATAATGGAGGGTAGTATGTCGACTCTGACTTCAACAAGTATTGTGCCACAAACGGGATCAAGATGGTCATAACGATCCCATGAACTCCCCAACATAACGGAGTAGCAGAGAGGATGAATCGGACACTAAACGAGTGAGCTCGGAGTATGCGGATTCATTGTGGATTGCCCAAGATGTATAGGGCAGATGCAATCAAAATGACAACCTTCTTGATAAATTGAGGACCGTCTGTTCCCTTGGGTTTCAACATTCCAGAAGAAGTCTGGAGCGGCAAGAAGGCAAACCTTTCTTACTTGAAAGTGTTTGGTTGCCTATCATATGTTCATATTGATGACTTTGTTCAGAGTAAGCTCGACCCGAAGTCTAAGAAGTGTTATTTTATTGGCTATGGTCACACTGATCTTGGCTATCGTTTCTGGGATGCCGAAGTAAGAAATTTTGTTTGGAGCAGAAATGTTATCTTGAACGAGCTGAAGATGTACAAGGACAAACTGAAAGGGAGCTCAACAATTAGAGCTTTTGAAGGCGAGAAGTCAGCAATTGAGCTGAGAGACTTTCCGCCAGTCAACTGAACGAAGATACTCCTACCATCGAGTAGAGATTAGTCCAAGCTGATCAAGGTCAAGAAGGTGAAGACGACGCTGATGTTGGCAGAGATGCCCACAAGAAGATTATTTATTTACATATTGATGTAATATATAAATCTTTCACAAAGTCCTTATTGTAATTTGCTTAATAATTTAATAAAAGTTGAAACGTTCATTCCTTCCTTTTTAGTTTGATTGAAAATTTATGATATTCAATAGTCTTATAGTCCTTAACCAAACCTAACAATGTATGAAGAGACAAATGTAGATTTGCGTGAACAAACTCTTCATGATTTGATTAAACGATATATTCACAATCAAAGATCAACAAACTATTGATCACAATATGATTGTTGGAAGGATCTATGATGTCTCGTTACAAGGAATAGAGAGTTAGGAACTCTATAGTTCTTCCAGTGTATCTTTCGAAGATAGTGAATTGACCAGTGCACCTTTAGAGACAATGTAAGAATAAACCATTTAACCTCTTATGTCTTAAGGTCACTATGTATGAATTGCATCGTGCTTACCTAAATCCTGAAATGAGACGTATCATTTCATAACTTTAATATTCTCATTTGAGAAAGTCAAATTCTAGATCCATTAAGTGATCTAGACTAGACGAATTGGTGATATATTAAGTTATGAAGATGTCATGAACCAGCTTTGTGAAGTTCTCATAGATATGGAATTCATGTAAAAGATTGCTGAAATGCAATGTATCCAAAATGAACTGCGCGGTATCCAAAATTAAGTAGCGACTTTATTTGGATGAAACCATGTGACTTGTTTGCTACTCGTCAATACATTATTTCTAACTTATTCACAAGTAACAAAGGAGTTGAGGAAATAACAGCTAGAAGGGTAAAATGGTAATTTTATAAATTCCATATAGTTGATGATATTCATGAAGGATAATCATTCGATAATATTCAGTGGATCCGCTCATCACAAATAACTAGAATTTTTGCAGAAAATATATTCATTTGAACCGAGAGATTTTCAGTGTCAACTCTTTAGTGGAGTTAGTTGACATTAAACTATACTTGAAAATGTTTGTGAATTTTGAGTCCAAGAGTCCTAGTTAAAACTTTGTTCATTTGAGTCCATGAGCTCACTATCACAAGTCATTAGAGTAGAGTTTGTTAAACTAGAAGCTAAGTCAAAATAAGTTCAGTTGTTGAACTAGACGTATTTTCCGAAAAATGGTCTAAAGGGTATTTACGTCCTTAAGGATATTTGATGTAAAATGTCAAAAAATATTTTCAATGTCTAAAGAAGATGTTGAATTTTCTCACGAATTAATTTAAAGTCACACAGCTGAAAATTGAGTTTCATGCTTAGTGAATTAAATTTTGTGACATGTTATTATATGAGCAATAATGGGAGGGCTTTTCCGCAATTTGTTATGAACAAATTAGGAAGTAAATATGTTTGTGTAGACACACATATGGCCGTCCACTATACATAAGGGAGGGAAAGAAATACCTTCTTTTATTTGGTGCATTATTGCATATTGGTAATTTCCCAAAAGTAAAGAGGAAATGAATTTCTTTGAGAATGAAACAAATGTGCTAAGTGAGGAAACAAATTTCCCTCACTTAAGACACAAGGGTGGCCGACTTTTTGGAAGAGAAAGGAAGGAGGAAATCAAATATTGTGTCATGAATACACAATAGGAAAAGGTAATTAGCAATTCTTGTATTTTTTTCTCCTATAAATAGAGTCTTACATAGAGATGTGAAAATAAGCTTTTTGGTCTTGCTCTCTCTCTTCTAGCGGACCAACATTATTCCTCTCTCTCTAAAATACTCTTTTATTTTGGCACCTAGATCCTCACTTGATCTAGAGAATTAGCTTATGATCCAAGAATTGTTCTTGGTTCATATTGTTTAATAGTGCCCACTCACTATACTCTTAAAACGCTCGAAGACTCTAGTGGTAGAAACTTTCTTGGTTGCTCGAGAAACCAAAGACAAAAAGCAGCGAGACGAGGAGAAGGATCTTCTTCCAAGAAAGGACTCCAAGATCAAGCAACAAGAGAAATGTTAGTATTCAAGTATTTTAAATAATGTTTTTAATTGATACATGTTTATGTACTTTGCTTAGTTTAGTAAAATTGTTTTACTTGAAAAGAAATTTTATATTCCGCAATTAATATAATTAATTATATTTTTTATTAATAATAGACCTATTCCAATAAATGTTGTCAGAGCTATGGTCAAAGTATAAGCATGTACATGTTATTTTAAATCATTATAAAAAAAATTGTTTTCAAAATTTGCTTGAATAATGGTTTTTCAAAGACTAGATCTTACAAAATTATAATTTTATGGTACGACCTCTAAAATTTAATTTGTGTTGATTTTCCACTTGTTAAATATGCTATATAAATACATTAAATACTATTTTTAATTTTTTTTTATGTTTATCATACTCGAAATCAATTTTTTGTCAAGTTTGAAAATTTGTGTACATAGTTTAAACTAGTTTATTTCTTTTCTAGTTTAAATTTGTTATTGAATTTTTTATATTATGTTGCTTGTTTTATATTGTGTTAATTATTAATATGTTAATAGAATACACAATTGAAATCAAAACGAACAATTAAAATGCTTCAATAAACCTCTTTCGAATTACGCCTAGATGCGACGTACTTTTAATTGTTTTTCAATTTCTGGACAAGTTGTTATGGCTAAGATAAACGGGCATACCTCTTTGCTCAGAATTTGAAAATTAGTGGGTTTTAAACCAAATAACGGGTACGGACGTTAGCTATCCTATGCAATTGGTTTCAGCTCAATCGGATACCGGATGCGTCATTTATGATCTTTTAAGTCCGAGGTGTACGGCAGTCCGCGAGTCTAGGATTTTGAATCCGGATTTTGCGACTCCTAGCTTCTTCCCCTTCTTGATGCTACCGTGGCTTTTCGACGTTCACACGCTCAACCACCATGAAGATGCCTTGAAGGAAGATGACATGAAGACGAAAATTTTAGTTTTTAGGAGATTTTGAATCTCAAAAACTTTCAAGTGCAAAAGTGAGATATATTAATCTCACAAACTTTCCTTAGGAAAAATATATTAAGAGACAAAAAGATTCAAGTATGTTCCTTGTGCCTTAGTGAATTAAAAATGCTTTCCCTTCACAAATATCGATTTTAGGGTTCTTTTTTCTAGTGATCCACTCTATCTCTCTTTACTCATGGAAACATGTTTCCAAACGTACAAGAGATGATGTGCCTATTCCAAAACTAAGTGGGAGGGTTGTACTAATTGTTTGCAACCCACGATCCCCAAAATTAATGTTAAGTGCATATGTCGCTAGATTAAGAGTCACCCTCGTGATCCTCTCTTTAATGAGATTACTCATAGACGCATTGCCCTTAACATTGCTTATAGAGCTACGTTCAAAACTGAAACGATGAGACAAGGCCTCCCCTCGGCGGATTATTTTCAAAGTTGATCTTGTTGAATTAAGAGGTTGGTTACGCACTTAGACTCAATCTCTAGTAATCCTCCCTCGAGGCCCTGCGAAAATATTTGAGTGATCAAACTTTTTTATAAGTTGGCTAGTCAAACCTTGATGTATTGACATCATGACCATGCATTAATGATGTTTCATTTACTTATAAAAGGCAACTCTTTGCGGAATTCCCTCGAAAGAGTAAAGTGTCATTTTGTTCATAACACAATTGGATTTATTTTTGTCTAAACTCAAACTTAAAATCCTAAAAAAAGGACTAATCATAATTTGTTTCAACAATCGCAACATGTCTCTAAACATGATCTCAATCATCTTTTCCTCGAATAAACTGTAACGGAAAACTACATAAATTAGAAACATAACCTAGACATCTTCCTTTCTAAGGACAAGCAAAAATAGGTACTCACCACCTTATGTCCTCCTGGAAACGAATAATGATTCGATTCAAGAGGACAAGGACGCTATAGCAACCTGAATCCGATCAGATGAGATTGCGAGATGCTATGTCTTAGCATCGATGAAAAATATGTTGCAACAACATCATCGTGATATTAATTCGGCCTAAAGATTTCTCTTCAATCTCTATGAGATGTTGGGAGGGCAAGGGCATGGTGCTAGAGAACAAGCGGTTTGACAGTTTGTGAACTATCATATGAAAGCAGGGACTCCCGTTGGAGAACATATGATGCTGATCATAAGTTATCTCAATAACATGGAATTCCTTAGATTTGAGATTGATGGAGAAACCAAAATATGATCTTGGAAAATCTCCCTGAATCTTTCGATACTTTCAAGCTGCACTACTTCAAAAATAAGCTAGGGTACACTGTTACCAAGCTAATGTAGGAGATTCACACCGTTGAAGGGCTCTGGCATAGAAGTTGTCCTACCTACCTCAAGACTAAAGGGAAATGAATTGTACTGATTATCAAAGCTTGTTTAGTAGCTGATAATGTATCATTGTGGATTCTTGACTCCGCTTCTACTAACCAAAATTGTTGTTCCTTGAATAGGTTCAGGAAAAACAAAAGCTTAGAGGATGGCGACTTCTGTTTCAAGTGGGGTGATGGGAGCTTGGTGTCTGTTAAGGATGTGGGATCTGTGACATTGTCTTTTGAAGACAAAACTTTAAATTTGAATAATATGTATTTTGTTCTTTCCTTTGGGAAAAACTTAATATCTGTAACTCAAATTGTTGAGCAGAATTATTATTTAAAGTTCATTGATAATGGAATTCGTATTATTTTTTCCAATTCATTTGTCAATGATGCATGGTTAAAGAATAGTTTATACTATATTTATCTTAAACAACCTTTGCTATTAGACACTGAAATAGATAATGATCTAATTAGGAACCAAAGATGATCAAAACTAATGATTCATCTGATCTAATAAAATCAACACATCTCTGGCATTTAAGACTTGGTCATATTAGTCTAGATACGATTAAGAGACTTGTGAGGGATGGTCCACTCAGAGCCTCTGCAATAGGCTCATTGCCCAGTTGTGAATCCTGTATAGATGGAAAAATGATCAATCGACCTTTTTTTGATAAAGGTCGAAGATCCACTGAGTTGCTGGAACTAATACATTCTGATGTATGTGGTCCACTCAGAATTCAGGCACGAGGAGGATATGAATACTTTGTTACCTTTACCGATGATTACTCAAGATATGGATTTTTCTATTTGCTCAAACAGAAATCCGAAACCTTTAACGTATTTATGGTTTTTCGGGCTTTAGTGGAAAAGCAAACTGGCAAACAAATCAAAACCCTTTGATCCGATCGAGGTGGTACTTGTCTGAAGAGTTTGATGACTTTCTTAAAGAAGAAGGTATCACTTCTCAGCTTACAGTACCCGGTGCACCGCAACAGAGCAGAGATATCAGAGAGAAGAAATCGAACTCTGATGAAGATGGTTAGATCAATGATGAGTTACTCATCACCCCCGAATTCCTTTTGGGGATATGCCCTCGAAACTGCAGCATACATTCTGAACCAAGTTCCGTCTAAAACGGTCCCTGGTACTCCTTATGAACGATGGATAGGGCGTAAAGTTAGTTTAAGACTAGCAAGTTGGTTAGTAGGTCAGAATTATGTGTGTTCGTTGGATATCCAAAGTAAACCAAATGTTTCACATTCTATAGTCCTAAAAACGACAAAACGTTTGTCAGCACTAATGCTCGTTTCCTTGAGGAGGACTTTATGAAGAATACGAAACGTAGAAGCAAAATTGTGCTTGAAGAAAACTTGGGTGAGGATGCTTCTACCTCATCTGTAAGAATGGTTCTTACCCCATCACCAACGCAACCTAACAATTCAGAACCTCTTCAAGTAGTACTTTGACGTAGTGGGAGGGCTTATGAAAAGCCCGATAGGTACATGTCTTATGGCGATACTCTCATAGCCGTCGCTGACATGAATGATCCTATTTCCTACAGCCAAGCAATGGCTGGTTCTAAGCCAAACCTTTGGCTTGACGCCATGAAAGTTGAGATGCATTCGATGTATGTCAACGAAGTCTAGAAACTTGTAGACGTACCTGAAGGGGTTAAACCCGTAGGGTGTAAGTGGATCTATAAGTAGAAAAAGGGTCCGGATAGGAACGTTGAGATGTTCAAAGAGCGACTAGTGGCTAAAGGTTACACCCAAAGAGAAGGTATCGATTATGAAAAAACCTTCTCGCTTGTCGCAATGCTTAAATCCATCCGTATACTTCTATCCATAGATGCCGCTCTCGATTACGAGATCTGGCAGATGGATGTCAAGAATGCTTTTCTGAATAGAAATCTTGACGAGCCCATTTTCATGGCTCAACCAGACGGTTTCATGGAAGGTGATTAAGATTCCAAGGTTTGTGAATTACTTAAATCCATTTATGGATTAAAGCAAACATCTAGATCATGGAATATCAAATTCAATGAAACTGTTAAAAGCTTCGCTTTTGAACAGTCAATAGATGAAACTTGTGTCTATAAGTTGATACACGAGGGCAAGGTTGTGTTTTTGGTATTGTATGTCGATGATATACTACTCATTGGTAATGATGTAGTTAAATTATCTGAGGTTAAAATCTGGTTAGCTAAGCAGTTTGATATGAAGGATCTAGGGGAAGCCGGGTACATTCTAGGGATTCAGATCTTTCAAGATCGAAAGAACCGGACCCTATCACTCTCCCAAGCATCTTATATAGATAAGGTGATGGATTATTTCGCTATGCAAAACTCCAAAAAGGGAAAAAACCCCTTTAAATATGGGTTTCACTCTCTAAGGACCAGTGTCCCAAGACTACACAAGAGATTGAGGAAATGAGAAAGATTCCCTATGCTTCAGCCGTAGGAATTTTCGTGTATGCTATGTTGTGCACTAGACCGGATATATGTTTTGCTGTTGGCGTAGTTAGCCGTTTCCAATCAAATCCTGGACCCAAGCACTGGGTTGCTCTTAAGCATGTTCTTAAGTATCTTCGGAGAACTAGGAACTTTATGCTTACATATTCAAGTACTAACCTGACTATGACTGGTTATACCAATTCCGACTTTCAGGCTGATAAGGATTCCAAGAAATCTACTTCAAAATCTGTGTTCATCCTGAATGGTGGATCTGTTGTTTGGAGGAGTATCAAGCAATCTTGCATTGCTGACTCCACCATGGAAGCAGAATATATAGCGGCTTGTGAAGCATCCAAAGAGGCTGTATGGCTTAGAAAGTTCCTCAAGTATTTGGAAGTCGTTCCAAATATCAACAACCCCATGACACTTTATTGTGATAATAGTGGGGCTGTTACTAACTCAAAGGTACCTAGAAGCCATAAGCACTCTAAGGATATTAAGAGGAAATACCATTTGATTAGAGAGATTGTGCAGCCCGGAGACGTGGAGTTGAATAAGATCTCAACGGTTGAGAACCTGGCATATCCATTCACCAAGGCCCTATCCAATAAAGTCTTCGACCAACATCGAGACAAATTAGGCATGAAGGACTACTCTCATCTTCTTTGAGTCAAGTGGGAGTTGTTGGCGGAGATGCCCACAATAAAATTATTTATTTACATATTGATGTAATATATAAATCTTTCATAAAGTCGTTATTGTAATTTTCTTATTAAATTAATAAAATTTGAAACGTTCATTCATTCCTTTTTAGTTTGATTGAAGATTTATGATATTCAATAGTCTTATAGTCCTTAATCAAACCTAACAATGTATGAAGAGACAAATGTAGATTTGCGTGAACAAACTGTGCATGATTTGATTAAAACGATATATTCACAATCTAAAGATCAACGGACTATTGATCCCAGTATGAATGTTGGAAGAATCTATGATGTCTGGTTATGATGCATAGAGAGTTAGGAACTCTATAGTTCTTCCAGTGTATCTGTCTTACAAGCTTGACGACCGGAGAGAAGATTTCCGTAAAATCAATTCTCTCATTCTGCTGGAAACCTTTCACCACTAGCCTCGCCTTGATTTGTTAGCTTCCATCACTTTCCTCCTTGATCCGGTACACCCACTTGTTGTTCATTGCTTTCTTTCCAGCTGGTAACTCCGTCAGCTTCCAAGTGTGATTCGTGGTCAGGAAATCCATCTCGTCTTTCATGGCGAGCTCCCACTTGATCAAGGCATTATCTTGGATCGCTTCTTCATAGCATTCTGATTCTCCTCTATCAATAAGGAGGATGTAGTTAAGGGATGGGGAGAACCTATGCACCGGTTTTATAACCTCTGGTCGACCTTCTTACCTCGATCACCGGAGTTCGCTGATTCACCTCGATCCCGGTGTCATCATCAATTGTTGGAATAGGTCTAGGGTTAAGAAAAATTATCATTAATCATATTAATGGCGGAATATAAAATTTCTTTACAAGTAAAACAATTTTACTAACCTAGGCAAATTGCATGAACATGTATCAATTAAAAACATTATTTAAAACACTTGAATACTAAACATTCTCTTGTTGCTTGATTTTGGAGTTCCTTGTTGGAAGAAGATCCTTCTCTTTGTCTCGCTGTCTTTTGTCTTCGGATTCTCGAGCAACCACGAAAGTTTCTACCACTAGATTCTTCGAGCGTTTTAAGAGTTTAGTGAGTGGGCACTATTAAACAATATGAACCAAGAGCAATTCTTGGATCATAAGCTAACTCTCTAGATTAAGTGAGGATCTAAGTGCCAAAATAAAAGAGTATTTTAGAGAGAGGAAGAATGTTGATCGGCTAGAAGAGAGAGAGCAAGACCTAAAATCTTCTTTTCACATCTCTATGTGATGCTCTATTTATAGGAGAATGAAATACAAGAAAGGGTAATTACGTTTTCCTATTGTGTATTCATGACACAATATTTGATTTCCTCCTTCCTTTCTCTTCCAAAAAGTCGGCCACCCTTGTGTCTTAAGTGAAGGAAATTTGTATCCTCACTTAGCACATTTGTTTCGTTCTCAAAGAAATTTATATCCTCTTTTCTTTTGTGCAATTACCAATATGCAATAATGCACCAAATAAAAGAAGATATTTCTCTCACTCCCTTGATGTAAAGTGGCCGGCCATATGTGTGTCTACACACACATATTTACTTCCTAATTTGTTCATAACAAATTACGGAAAAGCCCTCGCATTATTGCCCATACAATAACATGTCATAAAATTTTATTCACTAAGCATGAAAACCAATTTTCAGCCGTGTGATTTTAGATTAATTCGTGAAAAAATTCAAAATCTTATTTTGACATTTTACATCAATTATCCTTAAGGGCGAAAATATCCTTTAGACCATTTTCAAAAAATACGTGTAGTTCAACAATTGAACTTATTTTGACTTAGCTTCTAGTTTAATAAACTCTACTCTAATGACTTGTGATAGTGAGTTCATGGACCCAAATGAACAATGCTTTAACTAGGACTCTTGGACTAAAAGTTCACCAACCGTTCCAAATCTAGTTTAATATCAACTGACTCCACTAAATAGTTAACACTGTAAATCTCTCGGTTCAAATGAATTTATTTTCTGCTCAAAAATCTATTTATTTGTGATGAGCGGATCCACTGAATATAATCGAATGATTTCCGTTCATGAATATCATCAACTAGATGAGATTTATAAAATTACCATTTTACCCTTCTAGTTGTTATTTCCTCAACTCCTTTGTTACTTGTGAATAAGTTAGAAATAATGTATTGAAGAGGAGGTAACAAGTCACATTGTTTCATCCAAATAAAGTCGCTACTTAATTTTGGATACCGCGCGGTTCATTTATTCACAATCAAAGTAATAAAGCATGAGGTGATATACATTGCATATCAGCAATCTTGTACATGAATTCCATATCTATGAGAACTTCACAAAGCTGGTTCATAACATCTTCATAACTTAATATATCACCAATTGGTCTAGTCTAGATCACTTAATGGATCTAGAATTTGACTTTCTCAAATGAGAATATTAGAGCTATGAAACGACACGTCCTATTTTAGGATTTAGGTAAGAACGATGCAATTCATACATAGTGATCTTGAGACAGAAGATGTTAAATTGTTTGTTCTTACATTGTCTCTAAAGGTGCACTGGTCATTTCAGTATCTTCAATCATTATCGTGCTAAGGTTGGTTGCCAAAGAGAATTTGCATTTGCAGCATATGGATGTGAAGACAACATTTATTCACGGTGATCTTGACGAAGAGATCTACATGAGGCAGCCTGAAGGCTTCGAGGTTAAGAGAATGGAGGAGCTCATGTGGAAGCTCCAAAAGAGTCTGTATGGGATGAAACAGGCCCCGAGATTGTGGTACAAGAAGTTTGATAACTTCATGAAGTGAACGGAGTTCGGCAGATGCGAGGCCGACCACTGCTGCTACTTCAAGAGACTTAAAGGCTCCTACGTGATTCTTCTTCTCTACGTCGATGACATGCTTATCGTAGGTGCCAACCTACACGAGATCGACAAGTTGAAGAAGAAATTTTCCAAACAGTCGCGATGAAGGACTTGGGAGCCGCGAAGCAAATGGTGGGGATGAGGATAAAGAAACTAAAGGGGGCATCGAGCTCTCTCAAGAAGACGACTTGAAGAAGGTAGTCAAGTGCTTCAACATGGAGGATGCGAGGTCGGTCAGTACACCGCTGGCTAGCCACTTCAAGTTGTCCAAGGAGCAATCGCCAGTAACCGAAGATGAGTTGACGCACATGGACAAGATCCCCTATGCTTCAGCGATTGGAAGCTTGATGTATGCAATGGTATACGCAAGGCTGGAAATTGCTCATGCAGTGGGAGTTGTAAGCAGGTTTATGAGTAACCTGGGGAGAGAACACTGGGAGGCCGTGAAGTGGATTCTCCGATATTTCGGCGGCAGTTTGAGCTCGGCATTGATGTTCAGGAAGTCTGAAGTTTGACTTCAAGGGTATGTCGACGCTGAAAATGGCAGCGATATCGACAACAGAAAAAGCACGTCTGGATACGTTTACATGTTCGGAGGGACGGCCATTTGCTGGATGTCGAAGTTGCAGAAGATCGTTGCAGTGTCGAGCTGCGAAGTGGAGTATGTGGCCATCACCGAGGCCAATAAAGAAACGATATGGTTGCAATACGCGAGCTGGACCAAGACCATGACATAAGTGTGCTATACAGTGATCGCCAAAGTGCCATTCAGTTGGCGAAGAATCCAGTCTACCATGCTCGGATGAAGCACATACAACTTGGGTACCACTTCATCAGTTCAGCACTGGAAGATGAAATACCTGCGCTTGAGAAAATTCCAAGGAGTCAGAATCCAGCGGACATGTTCACAAAGTCCGTTCCTTATGACAAGCTGAAGTGTTGTGCAACTTCAGTTGAACTCCTCGGTTGATGATCGGTGGCGCCACCTCGGCTGAAGAAAATTGGTGAGTTTAGTTTTTAAGTGGGAGATTGTTGATATGAAGACTAAAATAAAGTCCCACATCGAAATTAGATATGAATATTAGAAGCTTTGGGCCTTATAAATAAAGGTTCAAATGTTTATTCTTAATATCCCAAAATTTATGAATTCATAAAGCAACTTGCTCTAGTAAATGCCTGTTATAAAGGTGTGAGCAGTGTAAGTCTCAGAGCTATTTTTCTGCGTGTGTTTGGGTGTTAGTAAAATTATGTAAATCATCCCTTGTTAGGTTTATAGTGAAACGCCGAGGTGGAAAAAGTGGATGTAACTCTTATTTAAGTGAACCACGTGTGTGTTGTCTGTTGTCTTTATTTCGTTTCTTTTATTCGCATATTGTTTCTGGCAAAGTTGGGGTTCTAGCTTGGATCCCAACAAAAAACAAATATGAATCAGACCTGTTTATGAAGAATTAATCTGGAAACAATGACAGTAAATGAAAGAAGTGGAAATCTAAAGATAATAACAAGGCACATACTGAAACTAGAAAATGTTTTTATTGTGGAAAAAACTTGTAACTTAAGGAAAAATTGTTATAAATCGCTTTCCAAATGAGCCCAAACAGAGAAGTCTTTAAGGACTTCTCTAATTCCAATGATGAAATTGTAAACATGGGCAATAAATATTAATGTGTAATAGTTGGTATTGGGTCCGTTGACTTTAAAATAGTCAATGGCATAACCGTAACCTTGACTAATGTCAGGTACATTCCTGGACTCAAAAGAAATTTAATTTCTCTTGGTGTCTTGGATGAAAAAGGCTGCAAGGATGTTGCTGAAAATGATTATCTTAATGTATATAAATGCAACTCTCTTGTCCTCTCAGGAACAAAAGTATCTGACCTTTATGTACAAAATGGTTCTTGCTGCACTAGTGTCTCTTACACTGCTGTAGAGGCTAAGAACCATCTGACTGACACTCATAAATGGCATATGAGGTTGGGGCATATGAATCAACAAGCATTCAATGCTCTTAACGAACAAGGATCGATGGGTAAAGTCAATTTGTCTGATCTCCCTTTCTGTGAGCCATGTGTTATGGCTAAACAACATAGACTCAATTTTTCGAAAGGAATTCACTTATCTAAGAGCATACTAGAGTATGCATGTGCATATTTGTGGGGTCCTAAAACCCATGAAACACATGGTGGAAACAGATATTTTCTGAGCATTTTAGATGATTTCTCAAGAATAGTTTGGACCATTCTGTTGAAAACAAAAGATGAAGCGTTTTCAAAATTAAGGGTTTGGAAGATTCTTGAAGAGAATCATTCTAACAAAGCTCTGAAAGTTTTGAGAACTGACAATGGCCTTGAATTCTGCGACATAGAATTTGATGCATTCTGTAATAATCATGGCATTCTGAGACATAAAATAGTCAGGTCAATCCCTTAGCAAAATGGGGTTGTTGAGAGGAGGGAAAGAACCCTGCTAGAGAGAATGAGAAGCCTTCTATTAAATTCTCGGTTAAGTAAGTCATTATGGGGAGAAGCCTAGACCACTTCCACCTACCATATCAATAGGAGTCCAAATAAGAATTTAGATCTTAATTGCCCTATAGAAGTCAGGAATGGTAAAAAGCCTATAATTAGTCACCTTAGGATTTTTGGCTGTGCAGCTTATGCGCACAATAGAGAGGGTAAGTTAGATCCCAAGTCTCTGAAATGTGTCTTCCTAGGGTATCAGCAGAAGAGTGGTATGAAGGGATATATGGACTGTGAGAAAGAGGATCTAGATGGGTTACGATAATCATAAATAGATATGCCATCTTTGATGAGAGTACCTTCCCTTGCAAGAAACCAGATCTGTCAAATCCAGTGAGTCTGTTGAGTCTAGAGACCCCAGTCATGTGTCTGAGTCTAGTACTGTCCTAGTTGAGGTGGAGCCTGTAGGTCTAGCTGACCTAGTAGTTGACCTGGTTCATGATGCCTTAAATCAAAACCTCAATGATGATGGTGTTGACATTGAAAATGAGCCAGTTGACCATGGTAGGCACTCTGATCAAGAAGAACACCTTGAGAGGTCAACCCAGTAAGAATTATAATCCTACCAGTTGACCCGAGATATAGTGAGAAGAGATATAAGTCCTCCCACTAGATATTCTTATGATGATCTAGTTTACACTGCCTTAGTTGCCTCCTTAGACATACAGGGTATTGAACCTGATTGGTTTATTCATGCTATGAAGAAAAATCAGTGGCATGAGGCCATGGTTGATGAAATGAATTCTTTACAGGTGAATCAAACCTGGTTTTGGTTGAGAAACCTAATACTCATAAACGGGTGGAGTGTCGTTGGCTGTATAAAATCAAAGTGGGTCTAAATGAGACAAATCCTCCAAGATTTAAAGCCAGATTGGTTGCAAAGGGCTATACTTAGAGAGAGGGGATAGATTTCACTGAGATCTTCTCTCTTGTGGTAAAGTTCAAAACAATAAGAATCATGTTGTCTCTTGTTGCAAGCTTGGATCTTGAGCTTGAGCAGTTAGATGTGAAAACTGCACTCTTACATCGTGATTTGGAAGAAGAGATATATATGAGATATCCTGAGGCTTTTCATGATAAATCTAATCCTGACTGTGTGTGTCTTTTGAAAAGGTCACCGAGTCCACGACAATGGTACAACTAATTTGACTCTTTTATTATAAGTATTGGCTTTACTAGACTCATCTTTAGTATCTGATCATTTTTATGTTTTATTATATGTTGTTGATTAGTAAGTCTGTTAACAAAATAAAAAAGTTAAAATTGGATCTTAATTCTGTTTTTGATATGAAGGATCTTGGTAATCTAGAAAAGTATGTGGTATGATAATTGAAAGAGATAGAAAGAGTTTCTGGTTAGAAATTCATCAACAACTTTATCTAGAGAAAGTAGTATCTAAATTTGGTAGTTTGGATTGTAAAACTATATCTATGCCACTTGATGCACATTTTGTTTTAAGTAAAGTTCAATGTCCCGTTACTAGAGCTGAATTACTTAAAATGGAAAATGTTCCCTATGCTAATGCTATTACTTATGTTATGTATGTTATGATAAGCACTAGACATTATCTAACCCTGGCCAAGAACAATGGTGGGCTCTTAAATGAGTAATTGCATACATAAGTAGTACAATCGATGTTGGCTGCATTATGGTAAGAAACTTGCACCATATGAATTAATTGGCTATATAGATGCTGAGCATGCATGTGATCGTGATTCTAGAAAATCCACTACTGCCTTATGTATTACTTTATGCAGGAACAGTATTTCCTGGAAATCAAATTTGAATCTCTTGTTGCGTTGTCTACCACTGAGTCATAGTCTATTGCCATTGGTAATGCCTTTAAAGAAGCTGTGTGGTTGCAGAGGCTTATGAAATAATCTAAATTGATTACGAGCACTGTTGTAGTGTATTCAGATAGTCAGTATGCTATACATTTGAGTAAAAATCATGTTTATCATGAACGTACTAAACATATTGATATTAGATTTCATTTCATCAGAGATTTAATTACTAAAATACTGTTAAACTACTTAAGATTGATACAGTAGAGAATCCAACTGATATGGGATCTAAAATTGTTTCGAAATCTAAGTTTAAGCACTGCCTTGACTTATTGTTTGTTGAATGATGGCTTGTGCATGTACTGAACTATGAAGGTCGTAGAAGAAGCCGTGCACTTGTCCAAGTCGTTGATCGTCAAAGCAAGTGAACTTCAAGGTGGAGATTGTTGGAATTGAAGCCCACTGTCTTTGTCGAAACCCAATACAATATGAATCAATAAACGACGTGTAGTTTCGAGGGTGTAGGCTGAAACACCAATTGGTTACTAACCAATTCGAGTATCCAGCTGGCTGCCCTGATTGTCATCAGATGTTGCATCTTCAATGGTCGAGATTTGGCTTTAGTTGTTATTTGATATAAAAGTTCATTCATTGTATTCGAATCAGTTTTAACCCTAATCTCTATTTTTCTTTCTCTCTGGCGATTGTCGAGCTCTATGTTCTTGAATCTCGAATCGTCGTTCTTGAGTGTATTCTTATGTGAGCCTTGTGTTTTGGCTTGATAAATACACTTATGTGAGGTTGTACGTGTGTGAGAGAGATGATTTGACTTGTTGTATGATTGGTGACGAAGACTAGTGCACGAGTTCATCCGACGATTTAAGTCAATAATTTGTTGGTTTAGATCTGAACCTCGATAAAAATGTTATGTTTTTTTTTTTTGCTTTTCTTTTTTAATTCATCGATTGTGTTTGCATTAAGAGCTTAAAGAATCGGTAAAGATTTACAACAATTATATTAAAAGCTGACAATTTTTTTTTCTAATTTTATTGCGATAGTATACCATCATTGTGATAGTATACAATAATGTACGAGATATTAATAATAAATACACTAAAAAAATTTCTTATCTGATTTTGAATAAAGTTTAATGATTTTGCATTGGTATTCTTCTACTGAAATTTCTTTTTGAAACCTTAGTATCCTTAATCTGAGCTCGATGGTCATGTAGGTATGCTTCTAAAGGACCAATTGAATTAAAAAAAGAACCCGGATGGGACAGTAGCTAGTATCCATAGAGAAACAAACAAAGGAAAAGGCAAGTAGAGGATAAATACAAACTGACCATAAAGGCCTAAGGAAAGCTAGGCTATACGACAACGATTATCCCTTTTCTTTGTGTGCTAGTTTTCTACTGAATTTTGGGTACGCTACGCAAGACGGCAAAAGTAGTGCTGTGATTGCAGTTAATAAATAAATAAAAATACTAAAACCAATTTTGTTTAACTTTCCAAAATCAAGGTCCATCAAGGGAGAAATGAACATGTGAAATCCCTTTAGAGTAAGGATTCGATGTAATCTGAGAGAATTGTACAAAATAACAATAGAAACTGACTAACAAAATCCAGGGTGAAAGATAATTTGAACTAGCAATGGATCATTTGATTATATAATTTGAAAAAAGAGCGATCGATACAAATGTAAGATTCAATTTTGAACGAAGAACATGAGAATGAATAAGTACTTCAAATAGGAACTATATTAACAATTTAATATAAATAATAAACATAATATGTGATGGCAGAATTTCTATTTTTTTTTTAAATACGAAAAACACATTTTCAGCATATTAAAATTAATCATAACGTTAGAAACGAAAAGCATGCATCCAAAATATTATTATTACGTAAACAGAGATTCAATAAATCGAAAAGCATATCACTATTTATATGATTAATATATTTAGAACGGATTTATTCATGGTTTTCGTCATTTGATCTTCACAAGTCGTCCTTTCGTCTTAAATCCTCACGAGTCATTCCTCCGTCTTCGATCAAACAACCACGATGAGTTCAATGTTATGGCCTTCGGCGTTTAGTGAGATTAAGAGGGTGGACTCTTTATGAACAAGAGAGAAACAAATGTGAAACTTTTATCACTTGTGTTTCTCTCTCAAAATATGACAAAAGGGAAAAATAATTTCTCTCTCTAAATATGACACAAAGAAGAACAATTTCTCTCTCCTTCTCTTCTATGTGGCTGACCAAAGTGTAGGGTGGGAAGAGAAAAAGATTTCATACTTACAAGAGAATGAATGTGTGTAATCTCTAATTAATATTAAATATACACTCAATATTTTTTTACCATAATTTGATGCAATTTTTGACCCTTTCTCATGCATTGTGGCCGACCATTACATGTCCAAATATATGCAGTTAGTTTCTTGATTGATACCTAAGATAATCCAATCAATTCGATGTGATATTTTCCTTATAGGTATTATCATGAATTAAAGTGAAAAATCTCTTTGATTCTCATGATCTAACGGTGGAGGAAATGACACGTCATCGATCATCACCTTATTAGATTAACCAATGAGAATTAATTCTCTCCACCTTTAATTTATAAAAATTGTATATTGTATAATTATCAATATGACTACACAACTTGCTTTATTAATAAAAAGTGAATAAAATAAAATAATTATTTATTTACTTAATCATGAGAGAAATAATTACCATAATATAAATCACAATTTACATTTAATGAGAAAATTATCAAACCAACGTAGTACTTAAAAATATTCAACTCAATAATCGAACTTAAAGATTTCAACAAATAATATTTACATATTTTTAATACTTATTTTGTTCATCAAAATCTCGTCTGAAAGTCTAACATTGAGACCTCATAGACGCACATGAACGAAACTTTAGAATAAAGTTCAGACACAAAAGTTCACAAACTTTTTTCCAAATTTTTAATTTTTAATACTGGTCGATTCAACTAAAGGTCCAATAATGAATATTACTAAGTTCATATGCGTTTTTATTTTTGTTTGATGCGATACAACTATTTTTCACACAGTCCACAGTATATTTTACAATTTTAACCTTTGTGTGTATCATTAATCTTGAGGAATGTAAAAGTACCGTTTAACCCATTGGTTATTATTTCACCAACTCATTTGTTGTTTGTGAACGAGAAAAATATAAAATGAGATCTCACAATATGTCACATATTTTATTAAGAGAATATATTATTTAATAAATATCAGGCCTCGTTTATTCGGTCACACTTCAAAGAACAAAGCATGGTGTGATACTAATGTCGTCGCGCTCTTACAACAAAAATTCCGTATATGTGAATCACATAATTCAACGAGACAATATTATGATATCAATCGGGTCTCTCAAACATTATTTAGACAATACCCATTAACTAATCAAATGTCATAATGTTTCACAAAAAATATGTACTCACTTTAGGATTTAGGTAACTGTGAAAATACCTCTCATATGTTTTTTTGAAGTTTCGAGTAATAGAACATCAAGAATAAACTCCAGAGTAAACTCAAAGTGTCACAAATCTAGTTCAATGCCTTCATTAAAACATCAAGAATAAACTACAGAGTCACAACTCTCAATATCACAATATATGACATCGGTAGTTTATTCAAACAATCATTAATTGGATACGATTTTCCTATCAATCCTTAGACTTTGAACTGTTCATTTTAAATTAATCAAAAAAGGGTATCTTGTTAAGTCTGTACTTAAAAATTCTTTCGTCGATGATAGTTTAAAGCCGTAAACATACATACATAAAAATAAACTTAAATAAGAATGAATATTTAATGTTCATTTAATTCTAAAAACATGATCGTATTAGTACATCGATTTAGTCATAAACTATTTTATTTGCTAAAAAATCTTTCATGTCTTTTTTGTGAGCATAAATCTCAACACTTTCAAGTAATGAATTAACCATTATTGTTAACGTAAAGAAAATAAGAATGATGTTTCATGGTGAACATGCGGTTCGAAAGTACGTGAAAAGAAAGCTTATGCTTACAAAAACGAGTCTCGCAAAAAATTATGTCAGTGGAAGTGGAAGGGTTCCTTTCGACAAGCTTCTAGTGTGATAATGAGGCATGTGGAAGAAGATAATGTGTTTTGTTATCCTTTTTTTCGTTGGTTGTATTCTTACATTTTTTGAACTATATGTCTCGACCTTCGAAGATGTATTTTTAACCAATCAAACACTGTAAAAACAATGTCCGTTTTTTCCATTTGTGCACAAAATTTATTGATCTTTTTTCACTTTAAATCCTCTTTTATTATACATGATACATACAAATGTCTTCCAATTTCAACAAGCAACATTCTCAAATCACATCTACAAACATTTACTACTACTAAAACAAAAAACACTTTTAGAAACGACGATAATTTTTAGAAGCAAAAAGTCGTTTTTAATTAGAAGCGACATTTTACTTTAAGAAGTGACAAGTAGTCATCGAAGTTAATTTCTTACAAAATAATTTTTTTGACTTTTAAAAGCGATATGTCATTTCTAAATTCAAGAAAGAAAATTTTAAAAGCGACTTGTTACTTCTAAACTAACCAAATCATTTAGCTCCTTCCGTTTCTGCCAAATTTTCAAAAAGTGAGACATTAGAAGCGACATGTCGCTTATAAAGTCGCTTCTAAGTACAAATTGGCTCCAAAAAATTTTCCGCCTAAATTTCAATATGTCTAATTTTTTTTGGGTTTAGAATCGGCATTAGATGCGACAAGTCGCTTTTAATTTGCAAAATATTTGACTCCAAAATTTCACGACGTCTATGTGTTGGAACTAGAAGCAACATTAGAAGCGATTTGTCGCTTCTGATCTTCAAAACATTCGACTCCAATTGTTTTTGTCAAAATTTCACTTAGTCATATATGTTTTAGGACATTAGAAGCGTCGTCGTTTTGGTTATGAAAGCGACTTGTCGCTTCTAACCTAGGTTATATCATTAAAATTGCGCCTGCTCTCTTTGCATGCTCATTCTATTTTGTTAAAGCCATTAAAATATAAGTTTGCCATCCACCTGTATATGCTATCAACCTGTGTTTGTTGGTCTCAGACAGCTCTACTTGCGGGAACTGTCCCTCCTTACGTGGTCCTTCTTGCTAGATTCTTGCCCCGATTCTACTCGTCGGTGCGAAGTTTTCTGCGCAGACCCCTACTTGCTGCCTCGAAGCTCTCAGGTTAAGCATCTATCTCTTTCTTTCTTTTTTTCTTTCTGCATCTATATCTCTCTTGTTGGGATTTGTGCCCACAAATGAGATATAAGATATTTAATACATTTTGTATTCTTTTTGTCTGAAAGTTAAATAAAGATAAATATTTATTCTGATTTAAGATTGTGTTTATGCATGTATGTCTACGCCCTCAAACTTTCATCAACGAAATAAATGCTAAATACAGACTTGACATGATATCTTCTTATGACCAGTTTAAAATAATAGTTCACAATATGAAGATCGACTAGGCAATGACATCTGAGTAATGATTGTTTGAATAAATTAATGATATCTTATCTTGTGATATAGAGAGTTGTGACTTTGAAATTTATTCTTGATGTCTTGATGAAGACATTGAACAAGACCTGTGACACTTTGAAGTTCGAGATTAAACCGTTCAATCACTCGAAACTTCAAAATCACATACGAGGGGTGATTTATTGAGCCGACGGTTGGTGTCATAATATTGTTTCGTTGAAATATGTGATTCACATATATGAAATTTATGTTGCAAGAATGCTACGACATTAGTATCACACGATGCTTTGTGATTAGACTGTGAGGAATAAACCGGGCTTGTTATTCAAAGAATAAAATATTACTTGAATAAAACATGTGACATGTTGTGACATCTCAATTTATGTTTTTCTCGTTCACAAATAACAAAGGAGTTAGTGAAATAATAACTCAAGGGTAAAACGGTAATTTTATATTCCTCTGAGTTAATGATACACACAAAGGGTAATATCGTAAAATACACTGTGGATTGTGTGAAGATTAGGTTCATCACATCAAACGAAAATATAAACACATGTGAACTTAGAAATATTGGTCCTTTAGTGGAATCGACCAATATTAAGAATTAAAAGTCGGGAAAAGTTTGTGAACTTTTGTGCCCGAACTTTATTCTAAAGTTTCGTTCATGTTGGTCAACGAAGTCTCAATGATAGATTTTTGGATGAGATTTCAGTGAACAAAGAAAAGTTGATTTTCTCATTGAATCTAAATTGTGATTTACGCTATGATGATTATTTTTTTCGTAATTAAATAAATAATTAGTTATTCTTAGTTACATTTATTTAATAAGTCGAATTGTATAATTATATTGATAAGAATATAATTTTGGGATTTATATAAATAAAAAATGAAAAATAAATAAATTCTCGTTTCGTACTTGTTTGCATAGTATGACTTGTCATTAAATCGATGAGATGTTCTAATTTAATTAAATATTATTTTAAAAATAAATCAAATAAATTTTACATGGAATGAAAGCAATGTTGGCCGGCCATAGATGTTGATTTATGGGCTGGAAAATTGTTTAAACTCATTAAAAAGGATTAATGGGCTTAAGTTGGCTTAATGGGCTTAACTTGACCTAGGCCATTTATTGCTTGAATAAATAGACACGAACTTCACTTTCAAACTCTAATCCCTCATTTGGTCGAGCACCCTGGAAAGAGAGAGTCTCCCTTGGCCAAAAATTCTAGAGAGAGAGAGAAGTTCTTCAAACCATAGTCTTTGGTCCTTCCTTGGCTGAGCCCAAGGTTGAAGAAAAATGAGTTTTTCTTTCGTCTATTATTTTTTTAGTGCTAAATTCCTTCATCTTGTTCATAGAAGAACCCACCCTCTTAATCTCAATAAAATCCAGAGATCTTTTTGTTTACTCCATTTCGTGGTGGTTTGAGTGATTCCCTTCCCCTTTGGCCGTGCACCCCATTAACCACAAGGAAAGATTAGCCGAGACCATCAAGAGGAATCAAGAAGGCCGGCCACTCAAGGAGTTTTGCGTGTGGAATTCAGACTCATGTGCAGCCCCACGCGCGTGAAGAGGGAGGATTCGGTCAAGGAGTTGGACGAGTGACGCAGATCCGAAATTCACAAGATTGAAGACGGAGAGGAGACTCGAGAAGTTGTCGATGATAATCGTATGTTTTTGCAGATCCGATCTTTAATTTAATTCTATAATTAGTTCTAGGATTGTGATTGTGTATGGATTGATTGATTACATGTTTAGAAATTTATTGACATGTTAGGTCGTTTTTATTGTTATGGTTGTTCAATATGTTACGAATAAGTTTCACATATTAGGATTAAATTTTTTGAAATTCCGCCATATTAGATATGTTTCTTAATGAATAGGTTAATTGTTAAACCAATTTCCAACATCTCTGTCTCTGACGTTTTTTGCTCCCTTGTTTAAGCTCTAATGGACGACAACCCTCGAGACTCGCCTCGCCTCGGTCCATGTCTCAAGCCTCGCCTCGTCTTGCCACACCTCTATCATTCCACGCCAGTTTTCTCTCCACTGCTTTCACGCTCGCATATTTCTTTGTTTTGTTTAGAGGTTATTTATTTGCTTCTCCTCACGCTCGAAGGTTTGTATATATGCCACGTGTGATTCACCGGAAACGTCTTCTCTACTGCATATGTTGCCTCTGCGCTCCTCGGCCGCGTCACCAGCTCTCAGATATGTTACATATTTGTTTTTCTTTTTATTTATCTATTTTGGTTTGTTTTTACAGATTTGTGATTTGATTTTTTTTTTGTTTGGTTTGATTTGGTTTGTTTTTCAGAGAATTTTTTTGTTTGGTTATATTTCTTTTGTTTTTTATTTTTCAGCTCTTAGGTTCATTAACCTCCATTGATCTCGTTGCCTCTTTTTTGCCTCGCTTGCTACTTCCGAGGTTGGATTTTAGTAAAAATTTCTCTTATTTAGTTAATTTAATTACTTAGCTAATTAATTAGTGATGTAATTTGTTAAGTTAGGTATGTAGGTTATGCAATTAGCTTTGGTAATTTGTTAGATTAGTTATGTAATTTCATTATTTGTTAATAAATTAGATAATTTGTTAATTTTGTTATGTGATTTAATTAATTAGCAAATTTATTAGTTTAGGTATGTAACTTAATTAATGGTTAACTATTATGTAGCAATGTAATTTGATTAGTTGTTAATTTGTATTAGTTAATTTTGTAACTCGTACGCTTGTTGAATATGTGTTAAGTACAAATAATTAGATAATGGATTTTTAATTGAATGTGTTGTTAAGTAAGACTTATTGATATTCGAATTGATATATTAACGTAATTGAGTTAGATAGTTGCTTTTGAAATATATTGATTAAATAGATAGTATTGGCTAGTATATGGATATGGATGATAATTATGAATTTTCATATTTTTGGGTTGTCTATACGTTGGGGAAAACTCCGTCCAATTTTTTTAAATTTTTAATAAGTTATTCAGACAATTGAGTAATCTCAATTAATTATTAAAATCCTCGCAACTTTCTTATATCAAATGTCCAATCTTGCTTTTTAAGTATATGTTTTAATAGTTCTCAATTTTGAAAGAATATTTTCTAATATTCCTATTATTAGTTCTCAACATTTATCATTATGTCAAATTAAAGTAGTGATTTGATTACCGAAAATAATGAAATGAGTTTTGAATAGCAAATGAGCGTGAACGAGTTTATATAGTTGCACGATACCTATTAAATAGAGAGCACAAAATTAGGTGTATTTATCATAATTTTAATAATGCAATAACTCAATCGATAAAAATTGTTTGAGTGTTTTCTCTTATATAAACGATGGAAGTAGATTCTCTCAAAAAATAATGATGGAAGTAGATGGAAACATGGCGAGTAACGCTACGTTGAGTTGGTTAATGATCCGAATTTTTTTTTTTTTTTTTTAGGAAAATGATCCAATTCTTTTAATTCATAAATGATGGAAGTAGGATGGAAACATCTATGATATCTACGGTTTATGATTTCCGAAAAAGGTGGCTTACGAAAGCAATTCCGAAACTAGTTAATATGCCAAAAGATTGGTATATGCTATAGTTCTCGTGAGCTGTTGTTTGGCTTTACACGAAAATAAATTGGGCGCATCAAAATCTTCTTCAAAATCTATCCTCAACTTCTTTGCTTTATTTGGGTTACGCTTTCATCATTGCATTCAGTCGCGTCAGAAGGAAAAGCCTCCCGAAAGCCAAAAACTCAGAGTCACATTTATCGAACTTATCATCGTTATTATGGTGTCTGTACTACTTAGACCTGATTAACTTTTATAGCTCTTTTGACTCGCCCCTATTTCTATCCCATGATTTTCCATTACTTAATTACCGTTACGCCTAACATTTATTCCTAATTCCATTTTTAAAAATGCACGTTTTTGGATCAACTTTAGACTTAAAACATAGCTAATCGTTATAAAAATTATAAGGGCAAAATATTTAGTACGCATAAAGGGTAGATAGGTAGGTGATACTAATATTTATCTTGAAAAACATAATTTTTTTGTTGCGGACAAATAGACACACCAACTACTGGAAATCTAAGTTTTCGAGACTCACGCGCGCACGCAATTAGAGCTTATCTTTTAACTATAAAATAGATAATTAAACAAGAAAATTACAACCAGGTATGAGAACTTGCTAGCATTACTACCGCGTACGAGAACTTGCAAAAAAGACAAACAAACGATAAGGATAGTTGGGTAATACCAAGAAAATAAGAGCGTACCACTCCGGTTATCATCATGAATTATAGGAGAATCTTCATGCATATTTACACACGCAAACGCACATTGTTTATATACATACATATATATATATATATATATATATATATATGTATCATATATTCTGGACACTATCTAAAATAAATTGTAACTATGAACGCCGCAAACACTGAATACACAAGTCAAGACCCAGACGAAGACATGCATGATTAATATAAGGCATAATGTAAGCTCGATTTCGTGGTCACTGCTCACCTATTCGATATGGGATTAGGTCCGCTTGGAACTTCATGGTCACTGGCTTTGAAGACACTTTCTTGCCATGGAAGCACTGAAGTTTTACTAGGGAATCTTCGAGATGACTCTCTTCCGTCATGATCTGGTAAGGGTTCAACATGGTCAGAACTAGTCTTAACTGAAGCCCATTTACTTGGATTGGAGACTTTTGCATTTCTCTTAGTTGCTGCTGATAGATCACTTCCTGATCTGAACGATGTATACTCGGCATTCATGTAAGCGTATGCCATTGGTGGATCAAAAGAAAGAGTCAGAATAACTATGAAGAAGAAGAGAATCACACGAGGAATAATATGGGTAGGGTTATAGTGACCACAAGCCATGCATGAGGGGGAAGTATATCTATGTATGTATAATGGGAAAGCTATTGTGCAATCAAATAAATCAGCAGTTGCCGCCAAGATATCTAGAGCTAATTTTTATCTTTCTCGAGGCATAAAGATATTGGCACTAGCTAGGTAATATTTGATCTATATCTGATGTTTAGATAATAGATATAAGAGATAAGTTTTTGAGACTGATGGTTTGCTTTTACTGCAACAAAAGAGAGAGAGAGAGAGAGAGAGAGAGAGAGAGAGAGAGAGAGAGAGAGAGAGAGAGAGAGAGCAATACCACAAGTCCACAGACAGCTTTATTACATATTGAGTTGAGTCAATTGCGAGATTTTTATACGCTAGCTTAGAGTCTTTGTGATTTACTTTATCCGGAAATGTTTTAAGCTGAGTACATAAGAATGAGTAGATGTAGCATTATCAATACTATAACGGGGACGTGTATACTCTCACAACCCGGCAGAGTTCCGTTGAATGTATACTCTTACAACTGGACAACCGACCATTGTGAGAGTTTGTACGTCTTAAAACAAGTTAAGAGTACCGCTGTGAGAGGGAATCGAAGTTAAACATTCGTCGTGGCAAAGATTTGATGTTACCACGGCGAGACAATTCGAAACCCAGATTGACAACCCACTATGGTATGCTCTGATAAAAAATGCTTTTAGAAGCGACAAAATTTGTTTCTAAAAGTCAAAAATTCGCTTCTAATGGACCTTTAGTAGTAACATTAGAAGCGACAAAGTTGCTTCTAAAGGTTCGCTTCTAAAAGTCATTTGTTTCTAAAGTCGCTTCTAATGTTCAAAAGCGACAATTTTAAATGCGATTAGTCGCTTCTAAGTGTTCAAAAAAAACGCAAAGCAAGTTTTCCAAAATATGACTGTTTAGGTATTAGAAGCAACTATTTTGTATATTAATTAAATTTATTACTTATTAATTAAATTTATTATTAATTACAAACCTAACTAAAAGAATTAACTAAATGAAACTAAAATATATTAACAAACTTATTAAAAACGATTATCAATACTTATTAAAACATATTACAAATTAACAAAGATTATTAACAAAATTTATTAAAAACATGTATTAAGTAAAATTATTAACAAAATTATTTACAAAACCAAAAAATACTACCATATATTACAAAACTTATTAACAAAACAAAAAAATTAACTAGCGGGGAGCGGAACAAGCGGAATTATTGTCTGAAATCCAAAAACCACAAAAGTATTGCTACCGCACATGATTTTGAGAGTCATGATGATATTACTGAAGAACAACGAATTCAACAATGTACAAGTTACTAAATTAAAAAAGTTATCAAATATTATAAGATTATTTTAAACAAGAACCTTAAGTAAACATAAATAGATAACTTATAGGCAGAAATACGAGCGAGACGAGACAAGAAGGCACAAGATGAGCAAACTAGATATTGATGTGCAAAACGAGGCAGTGACACAACGAACGAACAAATGCACGTAAAAAATCTAAATACATAAATAAAATAAACATAAAAAACATAAACTAAAATGTACTTAACAAAAAAAATTAAAAAACAAACATACCTTACATGCAAATAGGCAGCGACAAGAAGAGCTGAGGAGGCAGCGGCGAGGCGAGATAATGACGCGGCGACGAGACTGCGGCAAAATAAAATATTGACGTACTTATAAAAAAAATTTAAGACATAATAATTAAAAAAAACATACCTTACTATAAGGAATCGGCCGCATAGGAATTGCCGTCGGAGGAGAGTCGGAACCGGCAGAGAGGAACCGCTGGAGGCTGGGAAACGAGGTCAAATCAATCAGCAGAGACAAATGTAGAAAGAATGAAAACTAAAAAATACCTTAATGTGAGAAACGGGCCGCAAGGGAACCGCCGGAAGTGTGAAACCGGGTCAAATCAGTATACCCAGAGACAAATGTAAAAAGATTGAAAAAAACTTACCTAATCTGTGAACCGCCGGAGAAGCACCGCCGCGGAAGGAGACAAGGTCGGAGGCTGCACGGAAATTTAAGTGGAGGCTGGAGGGCAGAGGAAGAGTGAGCAGCGGGAGAGGAAAGACGCTGGAAGGAGAGATGGTTGGAGGAGGTGTGGAGGTAGGTAAAGTTGGCCGGAGGAGGAAGAGGCGGTCGGAGGAGGGAATTTTTGGGGAGGATTTTTGTGCAAGGTAAAAGAAAACGAAATGGGGAAGAAAAAAATGGAAATCGTAAGTTTAAATGACCTCAAAAATCAGAAGCGACTAGTTGCTTCTAATGTTTTTCATAACCAAAACGACGTCTTTTTTATTAAGTGGGGGCATTAGTCGCTCTCTAATGCCCAAATTTTGGGCTTCAAAATTCCTGCAACAAAATTTCACTAAATATATAATTTTGGGCAGTCGCATCTAATGTCCCATTTAGTGAAATTTTGGTGGAGGAAATTTGGAGCCCAAAATTTTGGTTTTAGAAGCGACTAGTCGCTTATAATGCCCAAAGTTATATAATTCGTGAAATTTTGGATCCCAAAATTTCGGGCATTAGAACCAAAATTATGTACTTAGTAAAAAATTTGTGGAGAAAAGTTCGTGACGAATAATTTTTGGCATTAGAAAGCGATTAGTCACTTATAATGCCCAAAAACACTAAAACAATTGGCGGAAAAAAGCAAACCAAAGATTTTGGCCCTTAAAAGCGACTACTCGCTTCTAATCTGTTGACTATGACTATTAGCAGCGAGTAATCGCATCTAAAGGTCAAGAATTTCATTTTCCGAAGAAATCGGAGTAGAGACGTTATAAGCGACTAGACGTTTGTAAGTATAAAATGTAATTTGTAATTAGAAGCGATTTGTCGCTTTTAAAGGTCGTCGTCGCTTCTAAAAGTCAATTTTTGTAGTAGTGTCTTGATGTGCCGATACTTAATCCAATTCTTGACGAGACTAGATGCTAAATATGGGAATTAACAAGAATATCTCACCACGGTAGACAAACAACATTTATGCGACATGTTCCCATTGTGGGACATGTTGTAACCCCAACCGTGGCGAGGTAAGATGACTAAATTTGGAAAAGTACCTAATTTGCTCACCGATACGGATATACCAATTAGTTGCTGTGACAATATCCTGTTGTGAGACATGTTCGCCACGATAACGTCATGTTCTCTCCACTCCACGACGAGGACTTGTAATATTTTGAGAGTTTTACTATAAAAATTTCATTCACATTTTTGTTGGAATTTTGTTAACAATTAACCTAATTAATTATGAAACATATCAATATATGGCAGAAATTCATGATTCAATTTAACATGTTAAAATGTTTTAAAACATATTCAATAATCATGTCATTAAATTTTGTCTAGCATGTCAATAAATTTCTAATCATATTAATAAATTCATTCAAACATGCAAACAAGTGATCTAAAATTTCTAACAATCCTACAATGATTATTATATTCTGATCCAACTAGTTTATAGGAAACTTACAGTGGGTTCGGATCTGCGAGAATGAGTCCCGGGTATGCATCAACAAGCACGGCCGAAACTCTTTCCCATGCGCGTCTAAGATGTCCTGAAATTCGTCCTTGCTCCGATGCTCTAAGAAGTGGCCGGCCCTGTGGATCAAATGTCACTCAACCAACCACAAGATGAATCAACGATAATTCTCTAGGAGGTTTTAGGAGATCAAGAGGGTGGGCTCTTTGTGGGAACAAGGGAAGAAGGGGAAACTCAAAGAAAATGAAGGGCTGCCGGGAAACTAATTTCCTCTCTCTCTTTCTCTCTGAAATTCGGCCAAAACCTCTCAAGCACAAGGAGGGAGAGGTTCGGATGAGTGCTAGTCGAAATTAGGCTAGGGTTACCATAGATTGAGCCTCCTTTAATATCAGAGAGGATGAGCTTAAGTTATGTCAAAATCCAATTAACACCTATTAGTCAAACTTAAGCCCAAAACTTCTTTTAAGGAGTTCAAACAATTTTTCCAGCCCATAAAACCCTTATTATGGCCGGCCATATTGTCTTAATTATCTCCCAAATTTATTTGATTTATTTCTAAAATAATATTTAATTAATTTAGAACATCTCATTTATTTAATGACAAGTCATTAATTATTTTCATACTAATCAATGTAGTACGAAACGAGAAAATATTTATTTTAATCTTTTATTTGTTTGAATCATCAAATTATATTATTATCAATATAATAACATAATATGATTCGTTAAATAAATGTAATAATAAATAACCAATTATTTATTTAATTACTTAGAAAATAATTTTCTTAGCGTAAATCACAATTTACGTTAATTGAGAAAATCAATAATTTCTTGTTCACCAATATCTCATCCGAGAGTCTATCATTGAGACCTTATGGACCCACATGTATGAAGCTTTAGAATAAAGCTCGGACACAAAAGTTCACAAACTTTTTCCGACTTTTAATTCTTAATATTAGTCGATTCCACTAAAGGACCAATATTGAACATCTCTAAGTTCATATGCGTTTATATTTTCGTTTGATGTGGCAAAACTATTATTCACACGGTCCACAATGTATTTTACGATATTACCCTTTGTGTATATCATTAACTCAGAGGAATGTAAAATTACCGTTTTACTCCTGAGTTATTATTTCACCAAGTCCTCTGTTATTTGTGAACGAGAAAAACATAAAGTGAGATGTCTCAACATGTCACATGTTTTATTTCAAAGAATTATTTATTCGATGAATACCAGGCCTGGTTTATTTGCTCACACTCTCATAACAGAGCATGGTGTGATACAAATGTCTTAACATTGTTTCAACACAAATTCCATATCTGTGAATCACATATTTCAACGAAACAGTATTATGACACCAACCGTCGGGTCAATGAAACTTCACTTAGCCATTGCCCATTGACAAATCAAATGTCATAAAGTTTTACAAGAAGATATGTACTCACTTCAGGATTTAGGTAATTACTAAAATATCCCTCGTATGTGAGTTTGAGGTTTCGAGTGATTAAACGGTTTGTCTCGAACTTCAAAACTTCACAGTTATTGTTCAATATCTTCATTAAGATATCAAGAATGAATTACAGAGTCACAACTCTCCATATCACAACATAAGATATTGTTTAATTCATTCTAACAATCATTACTAAGAGTCGATTGCCCTATCGATCTTTAGATTGCGAACTATTATTTAAACTAGTCATAAGAAGGTATCTTGTCAAGTCTATACTTAGCACTTCTTTCGTTGATGACAGTTTCAGAGCGTAGACATTCATGCTAAACAAAATCTTAAATAAGAATGGATATTCAATTTTTATTTAAATTCAAAACAAAAAAAGTACAAAAGTATTCAATATCAAAAATCTCCTTTGTGGGCATAAAATGCCAACAATTTTAACTAAATCTCTCAATATACCTATACTTAAAAAGCAATTTTGGATCTGTTTGCGAAAATTTATCTTTCTCGCCGCAAAGGTACAAGCCTGCCGCAACAAAATATTCCACTTATTTCTCTCTCGCCCTTGCTTCTGCTGTTTCCTCAAGGTATGTTTAGGATTTAAGATCTCTTGTACTCTATCTCTTTATCTCTTTATTTGTAGGATATATTGTATATGATTTATAGTTTTTTTTAAATTTTTTGATAAATAAAGGTAAAATTGGAAAAGTGTCAAACTCGCCGTAATCAATGGTAAGGGATTGTATGGCAAGACTTTAGGAATTGTTAGGAAAATTGTATATATTGTTGGAGCGAGACCTTAGGAATTGTGTAAAGACGCTGAGGCGTTCCAGGTATAAAATTGATTCAATTTTTAATCAATCTTTTTATTCTTAAAAAATTAAGTTTTTATACTTTAACCAATATTGATTTACGAAAAATGTCCAACGAAATAAAGAAAATAAAACCAAGAAGACCACGAAAAACCGACAAGGCCCGATCTCATTCGTCAAGTATTATTACAATGTATATGTTTATTCAATTACAAATCAGTTATAAAAAATATTAAATTTATACACTATATTCATAATATGTTAGATGTAGAAGGTAGAGGAAGACGGGCACATGCTAGGGCCGCTCGCTGGTTGGGAGCAATTGCATCAGATTGTCGACTGTCAGTGGACTACACAAGCTGCTGCAGATTATCATATAAGTAAAAATATTTTTTTAAGTTTACATTGTTATTATTGTATTTAATTAATTTTGTTCGTATTTTATATGTAGGCTCGCACTGTAGTTCGAATGAGTGATCTTCAAGCGCAAGCTCGTGTGGCGGGGTGTGATGTGAACATGAACACCCTGGAGGAGACTGATATTGTAAATTCATCGACATGCAACGTGATTAGGTAACAAAGGTTGGACTACTCATCCCGTGATCAAATTTTCTAGAAGTTAAGGCCCACGATGGTCTCGAGTCATCATCTACCGTAGGAAACACGAGTTCAAAGTCTTCGTCCGATATGGAGGAGAAATTAACAATTCTCCCAGAAGCTGTGTTAGACATGACCACTCGATTGAGCCAAAATCCAGGACTTGTTGACCCGGAGTTTGCACAGAGATTGAGCTAATACATCTTAATTCATACCCTTGATCGCTTCGGGTTCGACGCAGCGCACTCCTGACCAGGCACGAGACAACAACCATATGATCCTTCGTCTTTGGCACCTCCCACCGACCCCGAGATAGATGAGCCTCAACAGGAACCAGTGGGAAGACGCGGTGGACGATGACGAATACGTGAAAGAATATTATAATTTCTTACATGTTCTAAACATTATCGACTTCTAGTTTTAGTTTATGTTTATGAATTAACGACTTCTAGTTTTAGTTTATGTTTATGTTGATACTTATCGCCTTCTGTTTTATACAAATATTTATATATGCTTCGTTTATGTTTTATTTGAATTCAATTAGTATCTTTTAGTTATGCTTACATTTTAAAATTTAATTATATTTCATGATCATTTTAATTAATTAATAATAATATTGAATAATATTATTAGTTAATTAAATAATTATGGTAAAAACTAATAATACTAAATTTTTAAAAAATATATTTTAAAAATTATGACGAGTAAACATTAGAAGCGACAAGTCGCTTTTTTTATCGCTTCTAACCTTCGATTAAAATAATTCGAGATCAAATAAAAGCGACTAGTCATTTCTAAAACCGCTTCTAAAAATATGGCAGGTAAACATTAGAAGCGACTAGCTGATTATAATATCGCTTTTAATATTTACATGTCATATTTTTTAAGGCTTTTATGCGCATTTTTTAGACCCTTAGAGGTGACTAGTCGCTTCAAAATTTGTCGATTTTAACTAGAAGCGACTTATCTTTAGTAGCGAACTATTAGAAGTGATTTTGTCGCTTCTAACGTCGCTTCTAAATGTATATTAAAAGTGACATTTTTACTTTTGAAAGCGATTTTTGTCGCTTTTAAAGATATTTTTTACCCTAATGTATGTGTAGGTGTACCAACATTTAATTTAAATTGTTTATGTGAATCGTGGCCAGCTATTTGTTTTTATTCTTGGCCAAGATGGTTAGGGTAATTATGTGTGGTAGCTTTGCTCTTTTGTTCAGCTACGAATATTTTTCTTAAGTTTCTTATTTGTTCATTTATTACTATTTTGGAGTTCGACTAATATGACGAATAACACAATAATAATGTACCAAGAAACATGTCTTTGAACAATATGTGATATTGACAACACTGCGAAAATCGCACGTTCACGAGATCTAGATAACATGTATCAAAAGATCAACAAAAATGCTTAAATGAAAATTTACGCTACCAGTATGTTAAAACAAGGAGGCGTATACATTCGAGGAGAAATACATATTATAATCAATAATGCGAATTAACAAAGTTGCAATTAGCACGAACCTCACCTTCATGGAGACCTGTAAGGACTTGCACATTCCCAAGATTTATCATTGACTTTTTAAACTGTTGTTGGAAGTTTGACGGTGAATACGCTAACGTTTTCACAAGATAGCCAGTTCGAGGATCAGAATAGAGCAACCGGTCGGTTGTTAAGAGGCCAGTTTTCCGATAAACTAAATTCACGTAAAATTCATTGTCAAAATCTTTCGGCGATTTAGCGTCCAGATCAACGTAATCCGACGCCCATCTGCATTTTCTTTGCAGGTAATCCATGTATTTAGCATTTATGGACGGCGAGTATTGCGAGCTCGAAGTGTAGTTTTTGTTGTAAAGCCAGTGCTGAATGGCACCGCACGAAGACCTTCCAATTGTGTGTGCGCCTATAGTTACAAATCACAAAAAAAAATATAAAATTTATGATAAAAAAAATTAATATTGAGATATTTTCCTTGAAAATATATACATAAGGGAAAATGCGTTTAGTTTTCTTTTTAAATAGAAGATGATCGTATATATATATTTAATTTTCGACAAAAATACGTAATATTATATACAAAAAATTGACTTCAAAGCCAATTCAAACATTGGAAATTTGAATATACTAACGTTTTGTAAACAAGTCGTAAATAGTCACTGTTATTTATTTACATGTGTTTATAGTTAATTTTTTGTCCAATTTTCCATTAATGTTTCACTTAATTTTCGACATTTATTTGTGCATTTTCGTCTGTAAACGAATTCCAAATTGACCAGATGAGTACATACTAAAATTAACGTTAGTTTAGATGGGTATATACTAATATTACCCCATTATATATTAGTTGCACTGTTAGAAAAAGTCCGTGAAGTTTAACGAAAATATATGAATAAATAAAGATACTGACCAGATAGGGCGACCAAGTCATCGATATCCAAGCCTAAGGACTGGAATCGCTCAATCAAATAGGTCATGTTTTCGCGGCCAGTTGGGACAAGCGAATCAGCTTCATAGGCGTGTGAAACAAACCCGTCTTTCCGGCCGTAGTCGACCGTCCAATATTCGCCATTCGACACCGTCGTGGCATCTCTCGCGGCTGCGGTCAGAATGTCGGCACAAGACACAGTTCTCGGACACTTTTTCTCAACTTCACCCTTAATTTCGTTGATAATTTCAAACCCTCTCAAAGTCTTACTTGCCTCTGCATCTCTTTCGCTTCCCTCGTGGTTCAGCATAATTGAGGCGTCACATCCCTATGTAAAACAAAATCCATTTGGTAACGAAATTATATTTCTCTTATTACAATAATATATGTTTATGATTTTTTTTTTTACAATATTATGCATAAAAAATATAACCATTAAAATTCATAGCGCTTTGAAGTGAATGTAACGAGAACATATAGTGGCTCCGTTTAGTAACACTTTGATTTTTCTAAAAGTATTTTTAAAAATTGCTTTTAGAAAAAACTACTTCTTACAAAAGCGATTAGTGATTGTTAAACTATTTTTAATTTAATCTTTTTGTAAAAGTAAAAACTAATTTAATGTTTGGTAAAACAAACAAAATTATAAAAAAGACTAAAATTACCTTGGAGATAAATATTTAAATAATTATTAATATTTTGGTATTTAATTTATATGTACATATTAATACTGATATAGTATTTAAATTTCGACCAGATAGACTAATAAAATGAAATTTGATATTTAAATATAATTTATTTTATCAAGAAACATATAAACTATTTATTTGTCGATTCTATTAAACTTGCAACAATCTCATGTCTTAAGTTATCCAAACAATTCGTACAAGTTCTACGCTTTTCATATTGATCTCTAATTTATTGAAAGATTTACTATTTAATAAAATTTGTCGTCAAAATATTTATAGGGAACTTATTAAACTGTTTGAAGGTGTAATATGTGTAATGAGAACTTGAACATGTAATCTCATTATTAGGATAATTAATTGACTTGATTATGAGGGAAAATAGTAAATGTAATATGCAGCACACAAATCAAAATCCAAAATCTACGATTTTTAGCTTTTAAAAAAGTTTAGAATTTAGCATATTTTTCAAAAATGCTTTTGGAAATTTTTAAAAAAATAATTTTACCAAACACTAAAAAAATATTTTAACTTTTAGAAAAAACTAAACTTGTTTTAATAAGTGTTAACAAATGCACCCACTATTTTACTTCTATTATGTGATAACACATTTAGTAGCTATCTCCAAATTTATCATGTCTATTAGATATTATTTTCGTCTTTGTTGTGCTTTTTTCTTCATCGTTGTGAAAATAACCAAAAGAAAAAAGAAAATAGCGTGCAAAGAATTTCTTACCCGTACGACACAATCATGGAAGTGCAACCTGAGAAGAGCCGGAATAAGAGTTTCATCTTCTTCCTTCAAACTCCTTATCTTTTGATTCACAATAGACTCGAATTCTGGGCAGCTTTCGTAATAGTAAGATGGAGTAAGTGATTCTTCATCATTGTTGGATGGTTTCTTCTCCTTATTTTCGTGATCGGAGTACAAAGTCGGAACGGTTAGAGAATAAACAGCATAGGAATCCTCATCGGGTACTTCGTGGTTATGTTCGTCAACTTCCGGAACATTCTTTTCAGTATAATGATCTTTGGGATCATAGGCGTATGACGACGAAGTGGAAAATAAGTTGAATCCGATGAGTAATACTGTGAAGGAAACCAAATATGGACTCATGATTGGTAGAAGAAAATTGCTAAGGAAGATAATGAATCAAAGTCCAGCTTTTTATGGCTTAATTGCCTTCCTATTGTTCCTGTTCGGTTTACTAATTTATTGTATAGGGTCATGACAACGTGAGAACCACAATGATAGAAAAAGCAAACTATCATGCACACACGTCTGTACTTTAAGCAATCATTAATCCAGATCAGATGAATGTGATATTAATGATAATATTCAAGTTCCTCAGAAAAACACAAAATGAAGCTACAAATTTGACATTTTTTAGAAAATAAATTAAAATTAATTAAAGATTTGACTTATGTTTATCTTTATGGTCGAAATAATATAAATAACCAAGGTATTATATCGTGCTATGCGTGTCAGGGGTATGATGCCACCTGGATTATATACGCATTTGAAAACTTTTATAAACAACTAATTTGTAAATTAAAAAACCTGGCCTTTAAATGATAACCCAAACTAAGCGTTTCAGCCCGATGTACCGAAATCAGGGCCAACCCGTTGGATACCGAGGCTTTAAGCGATAACTAATAACTGGGTTTGATATTTTATGTGAAATCGTCCATGAACATCTACGGTTCTGGCCTTCCAATTTTGGAAATGACCCCTATTAAGCCATTTGGACAGAATTATTTTTTTCAAAAAAAGATAAATCTAAGAATAAGTTTCATTTTCTTTTCAAAAAAGGATAAATCTAAGAATAAGTTTCATTTTCTAGATCCGGTAATAATAAAAATATCAACATTAAACTTATTTTTACATTTTTATCCGAGAATAAGTTTTTGAAACGGACAAAATTTCCTTATAAATAAAAGACTATATTTTTCAAAAACTCTAATATTACATAAAAGTGCAACGGTATGTCTACCTGTATATTTTTATATAAAAACAAACAAAATTTCCTTATAAATAAAAGGCTAAATTTTTCAAAAACTCTAATTCTATATAAAAGTGCAACAGTATGTCTAACTTGTATATTTTGATTATTACCTAGTTTAAAAAATAATGTTTCAGAATCCAAAAATCGCTTATTAAATCCGACATAGCAATTTACGGAACCCACATCCTCGTTCATTTCCATTTAAAAAAAAAAGACCAATAACTACTTTTTTCGTCAACGCTTCAAACCATCCTTCTTTATTTAAAAAAAATTAAACCAAACCGACCACTAAACATTTAATGCTCGGTTTGGTTAACGACAACCAAAACACATCATTCCAATATAGCACTTGATACACTTGATTTCTCTTAAATGTGTCATCTTGGGAAAAAGAGTACAAAATACTATGAAGTTACACCTCAAGAATATATTCTGTATCGATGTTCATTTCACGAACTCAGTCTCTATTACACCAATTCGGGTTAGCATGGTAGAGTAAGACTAATGACTCTAAAAATTGGTTTATAATCAATCCTAAGATCAACTCGTCACCTTTTCCAAGTCGTTTAATCCACCCAGCTCGTCACCAAAATTCAACTCAGATTAACCTCTTATATCCGACACATGCAAACATCCATGAAGTCTCTCCTACCCTGAGCTATGAAACCAACAAACAAGATATCATCTTATCTCCGGACTTACTTATTGCTCTAAAAGAACATGCTCGCTCTTATCGACCATACCAGATTAAGGACTACATGTACTTTAATAATCTCTGAGAGAGGAACCGGGAATACGTGACGAAGCGAAGAGGAAGAGGTGCTGAGCTCCATCACCAAAGCTCTCCAAAGATCAAAATTGGCGAGCTGCCCCTCATGCAAAATTCAAGCTCTCGAGAAGAATGGAACATGGGTGATCATCGAGCTGCAACATAGGAAGCTAACTGTTGAGTATAGATAATTATTAACCATCAACCACAATCCTGACGACACAATGAAAATGTTCAAAGCTCGAGTGATTGTCAAAAGATATACTCAAGCATAAGACATTGATTACCAGGAAATTTTTACTTCAGTAGCCAAATTCAACACCATCAGATCTCCTTTCCCTAGAAGCCAACCTAAATTGGGCCATGATCGAGCTCAACAAGAAAAATGTCATCTTCAATGGCGAGTTTTAAGTAAAAGTCTGCATGCAACTTATGGCAAACTTCGAGTCTAACCACAACGCCAACAAGGTCTGAAAACTCAAAAAGTCCTTACATGTACTCGAATTGTACCATTGGGTTTGGTTTGGAAGATTCACACTTGTGCTCAAACATATCGATTACTTACAAAGCCAAGCTAATTAAGATCTCTTTTAAAAGGTCTCTTCTCTAAACAAACACATCAACATTAGTGTGTATTTTGACGGCATCGTCATTACCCGAGATGTTCATGAGTAGATCAAGAGACCGAATAGGGCATTATTATCCGAGTTCAAAGTTAAGGACCTCAAAAATTTGATATACTTTCAATGAATGTTGGTCGGTTGCTCTTAAAAAGGCATATCGGTATCCAACGCATGCATGCATTGGATCTCCTCAAAGAAACTAGCATGCTTGGCTAAAAACAAGTTAATACTCCAATGATGGATCCAAATGTAAAGCTTACATCTCGTTTTCCAGAGGATACCACTGACAAGGAGAGATTTCGGAAGCACGCAAAATACTCATATACCTCATTTACACGAGACTAGACATCAAATTCATTGTTGAGCATGATCAGTAGATTTTTTTAGTAACCCGTCAAATTTTCACATGGAGGCAGTGATGAAAAATCTCCAATACCTCAAATTAACTATAGGTACTGGTCTTTCATTCAAGAAAATAAGAAGTCGAAGTATCGTAGTCGTCACTGACGCAGACTATGCATGGTCTATTACAGATCGACGTCAGGCATGTGCACGTATGAATGGGAAAATCTCGTCACATGGAGAAGGAAGATGGAGAACGAAGAAAAAGTGCTGAAACATAGCTCAGATCCTTCGCCCATGGAGTATGTGAAGGAATTTGGCTGAGAAGAGTTATAGAATACCTCCAGATTCAAGTCAACGGGCCATCAAATTCCTATTAGACAATCAAGCCGCCTTCAACATTGCTAAAAATACAGTTCATCATGGCATCTACAAACACATTAAAATTGTCTGACACTTCATCAATGACAAGATATAATCGAAGATCATCCAAATAGAGTACGTCCCAATTTGTCATCAACTCGCAGACGTCCTCGCCAAATCTCTTCTTTGAGTCACGTTTCATGAGTTGTGTCACAAGTTTGATTTTCTAAACGTCTACCATCAAGTTTGAGGAGAAGTTTTGAGTTCAACTCGTCATCTCTGGTCGTCGTATTCTATCTCATCATCCTCGGGTCATCAGCTATCCAACTGCCTTATTACTCGAAACTATATCATCTTCTCTAACTTTACAAAATTCTAGAGTCTCACTGCCATTTAAAAGTTGTACATTCTCATTAATAATAGGTGTTGTGTATCTCCAATGTATTGGCAAAGATGCTCACAAGAAGATTGTTTATTTACATCTTGATGTAATATATAAATCTTTATAAAGTCCTTATTGTAATTTGATGATTAAATTAATAAAAGTTGAAACGTTCATTCGTTCCTTTTTAGTTTGATTGAAGATTTATGATATTCAATAGTCTTATAGTCCTTAATCAAACCTAACAATGTATGAAGAGACAAATGTAGATTTGCGTGAACAAACTCTTCATGGTTTACTTAAAACGATATATTCACAATCTAAAGATCAACGAACTATTGATCCCAATATGATTGTTGGAAGAATCTATGATGTGTGGTTACGAGGCATATAGAGTTAGGAACTCTATAGTTCATCCAGTGTATCTTTCGTAGATACTGAATTGACCAATGCACCTTTGGAGACAATAGAAGAGCAAACCATTTAACATCTTCCATCTCAAGGTCACTATGTATGAATTGCATCATGCTTACCTAAATCCTGAAATGAGACATGTCATTTCATAGCATTAATACTCTCATTTGAGAAAGTCAAATTCTAGATCCATTATGTGATCTAGAGTAGGCCAATTGGTGATGTTGGAATTTATTTAACGATTTAAACAATATTAATTATAATACACATCCTATGTGGCGGAAAGTTATAATATGATCTAATATGCTAAAACTATTTTTAACATATTTAACAACCTAAGGCATTATCAAGTGATTATAAACAATTTATAAAACACATGCTCAAACAAATAAATTAACTAAACAACCTATATAACATTTATATAATTTTTAGCTAATTATTTAATTGAGAATTTACTCACATCAAAGGTTGTAAACAACCTTGGCGTTGCTAGATATCGCCGGAATGCCACGTCTCGTCAAAATCTGGAAAAATGCTCGCCGGATTACCTCAGAACACCTTCGCCGGACTAAGGAGGTTCGCCGGAATGGGCGCCTGCGGGAGGCTTCGTCGGACTGGAGTTTTTCGCCTCACAGGGTGCTCACCGGACTGGAGGGCCTCGCCGGACTGAGCGCTCGCCGGATTGGCGACCTTCGCCGCACGGGGAACTCGCATGACAGGGAGATCTCGCCGGATCACACGCTCGCCGGACTGGGAAGCCTCGCCGGGACCTGCGGAATGAAGAAAACCTCGCCGGACTAGAGATCGCTGGGATGTCTCGCCAGATTTGCCTCGCCAGACTGGAGTCCCCTCGCCGGATTGGCGCTAGAAGGCCAAAAGTCGTTGGAATGGACGTTGAACGTCCTGGGAGAGATTCCTCGCCGGATTGAAACCTAAAAATTGATTTGTGGCTTTCTAAATGTTTTTAAAAACAATTTTTAAAACATTAAAACAACACAATACAAATCAAACACCACGAGTGGGAAATCAACAATAATACAAGAGGAATTATTGAGATTGAAATGGTGGGCTTTCAAGAACAATTGAGAATTTTAGAAGAAGAATTGAAAACACTTTTCTCTCTTGTTCTTTCTTGGGATTTCGGCCGAGTGTCTCTCAGGAGAGAGAGAGAGAGAGAGAGAGAGAGAGAGAGAGAGAGAGAGAGAGAGAGAGAGAGAGAGAGAGAGAGAGAGAGAGAGAGAGAGGCTGTCGAAAATTAACTAGGGTTAGGGTTAAATGATTAGGGTTTGTTAAGGTTTATTTATACAGTTATAAATGGGCTTAAGCTGGGTCAAACTCATGACCCTACTCACTTAAGGATTTCGGCCAATCCCTCTCTCCTACTCGCCCAACATCTTTGATTTGATTCCTAAATATATTTGATTTAATTTCTATAATTAATTTAAAACTCTCATTTATTATTTAATGACGCATCATTAAATTTATTTCATAGTTATCGAATAAGTACGAAATGAGAAATAATTTATTTTCTTCTTTTAACAAATTTAATCACTCGAGAGTGTCATCAGCAATATAATAACACTTTGTGATTTAACAAACAAAATAAATAACTAGTTATTTATTAAGTTATAAGAATATAAATTTCTCGATATAAATCACAATTTATACTTAATGAGTAAACCAACATTCACAGTTCTTTTAATCTCTTCCAAGTGTCTATCATTGAGACCTCGTGGACCCACATGAACGAAGCTTTAGAATAAAGATCACACACAAAAGTTCACAAACCTTTTTTCGTCTTTTAATTCTTAATATTGGTCGATTCCACTAAAGGACCAATACTGACACTCTCTCTATTCATATGCGTATATATTTATGTTTGATGTGATGAAACACTTTCTCACACGATCCACGGAATATATTACGATATTACCCTTCATTTGTATCAGTAACTAAGAGGAATATAAAATTACTATTTTACCCCTTGAGTTATTATTTCACTAACTCCTTTGTTATTTCTGAATGAGAAAAACATAAAGTGAGATGTCTTTATATGGCACATGTTTTAATCAGAGAATCTACTTATTCAATGAATACCCGGCCAGGTTTATTCATTCACACTTTCATAACAAAGCATAGTGTGATACTAATGCATTTGCATTGTTATTTCATAAATTCCATATCTGTGAATCATGTAACCTAACAACACATCCTTGTGACACCAACAGTCGGGTCAGATGCAACTAAAACTTAGTCATTGCCCATTGACGAATCAAATGTCACAAAGTGTAATGTCAATTACATATTCACTTCAGGATTAAGGTAAGTATCATAATACCCCTTTAGTTGTGAACTTGAAGTTTCGAGTGTGTAAACAGTTTTGTCTCGAGCTTCTAAGTGTCACAGGTCTTGTTCAATATCTTCTATAAGATACCAAGCATGAATCATAGAGTCACAACTCTCTATATCATAAGATGAGATATCATGATTCATCCCAACAATCATTACTAAGACTCAATTGCCCTATCGATCTTTTAGATTGCGAACAAATGTTTCAAACTGGTCACAAGGGGCTATATTGTCAAGTCTATAATTAGCACCCTTTTCGTTGATGACAGTTTCAGAGCATAGCTTAAACATAACTAAACACAGCCTTCAAAAGAATGAAAATTTATTAATATCAATGTTTCAGCAAAAATTAAATACATAAAGTATTACAATGTCTAAAATCTCCTCTGTGGGCATCAATCTCAACAAACTCCCACTTGACTCAAAGGAGATGCGAATGATCCTTCAGTACCAATCCTTCTAGGTGTCCCTCGAAGACTTTACTCGTTAAAGGCTTCGTGAAGGGATCAGCAAGGTTGTCCAACGTTGAGATCTTCATGACTTCAGCATCCCCTCTATGAACGATATCTCGAACTAGTTGACATTAAGCTAATACTTGGAAAAGGTTTATGAACTTTTGAGTCCGAGTATAGAAGCTCAAACTTTGTTCATTTTGATCCATAATGTCACTATTACAGGTCATTAGAGTAGGATTGTTAAACTGAAAGCTAAGTCAAAATAAGTTCAAATGTTGAACTAGACTTTTTCTTGGAAAATGTCTAAAGGGTATTTTTGTCACATGGACATAAAATGATGTGAATGTCAAAATAAGATTTTGAATATTTTCATATGATGAAAATATAAATTATTTTCTAAAGTCGAAAAGTCGTTTAAGATATAATGAAATTAATTTCGTTATTTGTGCAATTATAATTCTACAATGGGTATTTTAAAAACTGTCTTAAAATAAATAAGGAAGCATCTAGAAGCTCCCTCCTAGGTAGAATTCCGGGCAACATGCATCAAGAGGAGAGTTTTATTTTCCTTTAGTTATAAGGATAATTACCCAAAAGAAAAAGAGGAAATAAAATTCCTTGAAAATGAAATAAATAAGCTAAGTGAGGAAACAAATTTCCTCCTTGCTTGAAGTGTATGACCGGCCGGAAGTGGAAGCCATATGTTCAGCAACATTGGCTTCACCAGTCTTGTTCTTGGTCTTAGGGAGAAGTCCCTCGGCAGTCTGCAACTCCTTCATCAGCTCGGTTACAGAATAATCGAGCTTGTTCATGGAGTAGTTCAGACGGAAGCTATCGAAAGAATCCGTCAGAGTCTCCAAGATCATGTCGACCTTGGTGAGTCCATCGATCTCCGATCCGAGAATCTCCATGTCGTTCAGGTGACCCATGATCACTAGCATGTGGTCCCTGACTGACGTTCCCGGCTTCATCCGAAAATTCATTAAATTTCGGATTGCCGGCTGCCTCGCCTGACGCCCATGACATCCAAACATGTCATGAAGATTGTAGAGCATGTCATATGCCGTGGCAATGTCCTTGTGAGATTGTTGCAACACATTGCTCATGGAACCCAAGATATAACACTTGGCAATCTTATCGGACCTTACCCACGTGTCATAGGCGTTCTTGTCCTCCTGGCTTGAGTCAGCACTCGGAGCTGGAGGACACGGGGTAGTGAGAACATACTTGTGCTTTTCCACCGTCAGTATGATGTCGAGGTTACGTTTCCAATCAACGTAATTCTCACCCTCGAGTTTGTTATCACTCAGTATAGATGCAAGTGGATTCATGATATTTCTGAAATTAAATGAAATGAATAAATTTAGCATATGCTACAGTTTCGAATTATGATGCATGTACAATCCTAAATCAGTGAGGAAAGCGATAAATAATTCATGGTATTATGAAGAAAAATGATAAATTACTTTTCCTAGGGGAAACCGTAATTGATCGCCTTTCATAATCATGACACATCACTATTTAGTTTAAACCATACAAGAAGTCACAACTTCTAGTTCTCGCTAATTACCATGGACTTTGGTTACTTATGTTTAATGCATAGCCTCTAAGGAGAGTTACTTTAAACAACAAGTCTAAGCGTGTAACCAACATGTGGGCCCTTATCCAAGTTACTTTGAAAACGGTTCTCCTAGGGGAGACCCCGCTTCATCGTTCCTCTTTAGAGCTTAGTTCGTAACAATTTAATTAACTATGTGCTTCCGAAGAACTCCCATTAAAGGGAGGGTCACGAGGTGACTCTTAGTTCATTCACACAAGTTAATTAAATTCATGTTGGGGACCTCGGGTTATTTCAACGACAAATAACCCTCGCACTTAGTTTTTGCAAAAATCATATTTTTGTGGACGATGTTCAATTTCATAACTAGTTATTTAAATTAAACTACAATGATGCATGAACAATTCATATAGTGTTGGCGTTCTATCCTATATGACATGTGGATGAATATGAGATAAGATTAAATAAAATAAAACATAATATTTAACTTATCTAATGGCCCATTTCTAAATTTACAACCCTTTACAAAAGAAAAATAAATAAACTACTTTATTCCTAGTCTTGTGTCGAGTCGTCGAATTTCCGAGTTTTAAAACTTAGAGATTAATATCTCCCACTCAAATAACTAAATTCAATTTTATTATTTTAAAAATAATATAAGCAAATTAAATTATTCAAGATTTTAAATTTATTCGGAAACGATTTCCGAATCTCGGTCGTCGGGCCTAACCCTAGCTAGCACACGCGCGTCCGAAGACACACGGCCACGCTAGGGTTTTGGCCGATCCAAACAGCCCTCATGTGTGTCATACACAGATCCTTGGGCCATTCGGAATGGTCCGGGATAGCTCCCACGCGTTCCATAACGCGCGGCCATTCCCGGTGGTCGCCTCCATTCTTCTTGTCCTCCCGGATTACAAATTACAAAATTTAAATTTACAACAAATTACAAATTTAAATAAAATAAAAATAAAGACCGGGACGTAACCCGTAAACAATTCTAGGGCCAATTATAATAAGGATCCATTCACAAAACACACATACATTCACAAATGAAATTCATATAAAAATGCCAACACTCAAAATCGATTTAATGACAATTATGGCCCTGATACCATTTGTTGGAATTTAGTTAACAATTAACCTAATTTAATTACGAAACACGTCAATATGTGGCGGAATTTCATAATTCAATTTAACATATTATAAACGTTTTAAAACATGTTCGATAACCATATCATTAAATCTAACCTAACATGTCAATAAATTTACAATCACATCAATAAATTTATCTAAGCATGCAAACGAATAATCCAAATACATATAATTATTCTAAAACATCACATTATTCAGATCCAATTCATTCGAGGGATACTTACATAAGATTCGGATCTGCGAGAGCAAGTCTCGGTGTACGTCAAGGTGGTAGGCCGATCCTCTACGCCACGCGCGTCCAAGAGATCCTCAAAACCGTCGAGTCTTCGTTGCTCCAAAAGTGGCCGGCCCTGGGGAGAGCAAAATCACTCAAACAACCACAAGTTGAGTCAATGATAATACTCAAGGGATTTTTAGGAGACAAAGAGGGTGGGCTCTTTCGTGGGAACAAGAGAAGAAGGAATAAAAGGAAAATCTCTCAACGGTTCGCTCTCTCAATTCTCTTTGGGATTTTGGCCAAGTATTTTTCTCCTTGGGAGAGAGGAAATAGTCGGCCAAGAGGGGAGGGGAGAGAGAGAGTTGGCCGTGTGAAAACTAGGTCAAAAGAGAGAGAGAAGAGCTCCTTTTATTTCAGGGAGAATGTGCTTAATTAGGTCAAAAACAATTAATGACCCATTAATCAAACTTATGCCCGATAAATCATTTAAGCAATTTTCTACTCCCTTATTTGCATTAAGTGGCCGGCCATCTTATGTATTTATCTCCCAAATATATTCGATTTATTTCTAAAATAATATTTAATTAATTTAGAACATCTCATTTATTTAATGACAAGTCGTTAATTATTTTCATACTAAACAATGTAGTACGAAACGAGAAAATATTTATTTTCATCTTTTATTTATTTGAATCATCAAACTATATTATTATCAATATAATAACACAATATGATTCGTTAAATAAATGTAATAATAAATAACAAATTATTTATTTAATTACTTAGAAAATAATTTTCTTAGTGTAAATCACAATTTACGTTTAATGAGAAAATCGATCTTTTCTTGTTCACTAATATATCATCCAAGAGTCTATCATTGAGACCTTATGGACCCACATGAACGAAGCTTTAGAATAAAGATCGGACGCAAAAGTTCACAAACTTTTTATAGACTTTTAATTCTTAATATTAGTCATTCCACTAAAGGTCCAATATTCAACATCTCTAAGTTCGTATGCGTTTATATTTCCGTTTGATGTGATAAAACTATTCTTCACATGGTCCACAGTGTATTTTACGATATTACCCTTTGTGTGTATCATTAACTCAGAGGAATGTAAAATTACCGTTTTACCCCTGAGTTATTATTTCACCAAGTCCTCTGTTATATGTGAACGAGAAAAACATAAAATGAAATGTCTCAACATATCACATGTTTTATTTCAAAGAATTCTTTATTCGATGAATACCAGACCTGGTTTATTCGCTCACACTCTCATAACAGAGCATGGTGTGATACTAATGCCTTAGCATTGTTTCAACACAAATTCCATATCTGTGAATCACATCTTTCAACGAAACAGTATTATGACACCAACCGTCGGGTCAATGAAATTTCATTTAGCCATTGCCCATTGACAAATCAAATGTCATAAAGTGTTACAAGAATACATGTACGCACTTCAGGATTTAGGTAATTACTAAAATACCCCTCGTATGTGAGTTTGAGGTTTCGAGTGATTAAACGGTTTTATCTCGAACTTCAAAACTTCACTGGTCTTGTTCAATATCTTCATTAAGATATCAAGAATGAATTACAGAGTCACAAGTCTCCATATCACAAGATTAGATATCGTTTAATTCATTCTAACAATCATTACTAGGAATCGATTGCCCAATCGATCTTTAGATTGCGAACTATTATTTAAACTAGTCATAAGAAGGTATCTTATCAAGTCTGTACTTAGCACTTCTTTCGTTGATGACAGTTTCAGAGCGTAGACATAAATGCGTAAACACAATCTTAAATAAGAATGGATATTCAATCTTTATTTAATTTCAGAGCAAAACAAATACAAAAATATTTAATATCAAAAATCTCCTTTGTGGGCATAAATTCCAACATAAAATACTTCTTTTATTTTGGCACCTAAGTCCTATTAGACTTAGGCTAAATTAGCTCTTTAGCTCATAGACTTGTTCTTGAGTTATTGTGTTTAATTGTGCGCACACGGAAATCCTTCTAAACCTCTATAGACTCTTGTAATAGAAACCTTAGGTTTCTTGAGTTCACGTTTAGGCTTGAAGGAATCGAGGTAGAAGAGAAGATCAAACTTTCTCAAGATCCTTTAAAGATCAAGCTACAAGAAAGGTTAGTATTCAAGTAATTAAATAATGTTTTTAATTTATAACATGTATATGCACTTTATCTAAGTTAGTAAAATTGTTTTACTCGTAAAATAAAGTTTTATATTCTACCATTAAACTGATTAATGATAAATTTTTCTTAACCCTAGACCTATTACAACAAATGGTATCAGAGTTATGGTTAAAGTATAAGCATGTACATGTTATTTAAAATTACTATAAGAAAATTGTTTTCTAAATTTGCTTGAATAATGGTTTTTCAAAGACTAGACTTTACAAAATTTTAATTTTTTGGTACGACCTCTACGTTAAATTTACGTTTATTTTCCACTTGTTAAATATGCTATATAAATACATTAAAAACTGTTTTTAATTATTTTATGTTTAGCATACTCAAAATTAACTTTTTGACAAGTTTGAAAATATGTGTACATGGTTTAAACTACTTCATTGCACTTCTAGTTTAAATTTGTTAATGAATGTTTTATATTATGTTGCTTATTTTATATTGTGTTTAATTATTAACATGTTAATATAACACACTATTGAAATCAAAACATACAATTAAAAATTTTCAATAAAACTCTTTCCTATTACGCCTATATCTGACGTACTTTTAATTGTTTTTCAATTTCTGGACAAATTGTTATGGCTTAGTAAAACGGGCATAACTCTTTGCTCGGAACTTGAAAATTAGTGATTCTTGAACCAAATTAAAGGTACAGAATTAGTGATTCTTTCAATTGGTTTCAGCTTAATCGGATACCGGATGTATCATTTATGATATTTTAACTCCGAGGTGTACGACAGTCCGCGAGTCTAGGATTTTTAATTCGGATTGTGCTACTCCCCTCTTTTTGATGCTTTCATGGTTTCCGACGTTCACGCGCTCAAGCACCATGAAGACGCCTTGAAGAAAGATGTCATGAAGATGAACATATTAGTTTTAGGATATTTTTAATCTAAAAAACTTTCAAGTGCAAAAGTGATGATTTATTAATCTCACACACTTTCCTTAGGAAAAATAAATTAATAGACAAAATGATCCGAGTATGTTCATTGTGCCTTAGTGCATTAACACTGCTCTCCCCTCACAAATATCGATTTTAGGGTTATTTTTTTTCTAGTGATCCACTATCTCTCTCTTTACTAATGGAAATATGTTTCCTATACGTACAAGAGTAGACGTGCCTTTTTCCAAAAATTAAGTGGGAGGTTTGCAACTCATGATCCCCTTATTTTCTAAAAACTAAGTGGGAGGGTTGTACTTATTGTTTGCAACCTGTGATCCCCAACACTAATGTGAAGTGCATATGTCGTCGGACTAAGAGTCATCCTCGTGACCCTTTCTTAAATGAGAGTACTCATAGACGCATTGCTCCTAACATTGCTCTTATAGCTATGTTCAAAAGTGAAACGATGAGACAAGGGCTCCCCTCAGCGGATTGTTTTCAAAGTAGATCTTGTTGAACTAAGTGGTTGGTTACACACTTAGACTCAAACTCTAGTAATCCTCCCTCGAGGCCCTGCGAAAAGTTTTGAGTGATCAAACTTTTTTATAAGGTGGCTAGTCAAACCCTGATGTGTTGACATCATGACTATGCATTAATGATGTATCATTTACCTATGAAAGACGACTCTTTGCGGCATTCCCTCGAAGTAGTAAAGTGTCATTTTGTTCATAATACCTTTGGATTTTTCTTGTCTAAACTAAAACTTAAAATCCTAAACAAAAAGACTAATCATAAATTGTTTCAATAATCAGCAACTAGTCTCTAAACACTATCTCAATCATCATTTCCTCAAATTAACTGGAACGGAAAAACTACATAGATTAGAAACATAACCTAAACATCATCCTTACGAAGGACAAGCAAAAATAGGTACTCACCACCCCATGTCTTTTTGAAATGAATGATGATTCGAATCAAGAAGACAAGGATGCCCTAGCGACCTGAATCCAATAAGATTAGATTGTGAGATGCTATGTTTTAGCATCAATGAACAATATGTTGCAACAACATCATCGTGATATTGGTTCGGCCTAAACCATGCTCTTCAATCTCTATGAGATGTTTGAAGGGCAAAGGCATCACACTAGATAACAAGCGGTTCGATAGTTTGTAAACTATCGTCTGAAAGCTAACACTCCTGTTAGAGAACACATGATATTGATCATAAGTTATCTCAATGACATGAAAATCTTTGGATCTGAGATTAATGGAGAAATCAAAATAGATATGATCTTAGAAACTCTCCCTAAATTTTTCGATACTTTCAAGTTGAACTACTCCATCAATAAGCTAGGGTAAACTATTACCGATATGATGAAGGAGATTCACGCCGCTGAGGGACTTTAGCATAGAAACTGTCCTGCCTACCTTAAGGTTAAAGGGAACGGTATTGTACTGATTACCGAAACTTGTTTAGTAGCTGATAATGTATCATTGTGGATTCTTGACTCCACTGCTATTAACCAAATTTGTTGTTCCTTGAATGAGTTCAGGAAAAGAAAAAGCTTAGAGGATGGCGATTTCTGTTTCAAGTGGGGTGATAGGAGCTTGGTGTCTGTTAAGGCTGTGGGATACGTGACACTATCTTTCGAAGACAAAACTTTAAATTTAAATAATGTATATTATGTTGATTCCTTTGGGAAAAACTTAATATATGTAGCTCAAATTGTTGAGCAAAATTATTATTTAAATTTTATTGATAATGGAACTCGTATTATTTCTTCAAATTCATTTGTCACTGATGCATGTTTAAAGAATGGTTTGTACTATCTTTATCCTACAAAACCTTTGCTATTAGACACTGAAATAGATAATGATCTAATTAGGGAATCCAAGAGGATCAAACTTAATGAATTCTCTGATCTAATAAAATCAACACATCTCCGACACTTAAGACTTGGTCATATTAGTCTAGATAGGATTAAGAGACTTGTGAGGGATGGTCCACTCAAAGCCTCTGCAATAGGCTCACTACTTACTTGTGAATCCTATATTGAAGGAAAAATGACCAAACGACCTTTCTCTGATAAAGGTCGAAGAGTCACTGAGCTGCTGGAACTAATACCTTATGATGTATGTGGTCCGCTCAGAATACAGGCACAGAGAGGATACGAATACTTTGTTACCTTTACCGATAATTACTCAAGATATGGATTTTTCTATATGCTCAAACACAAATCCGAAACCTTTAACGTATTAAAGGTTTTTCGGGCTTTAGTGGAAAAGCAACCTGGCAAACAGATCAAAACCCTTCGATCCGATCGAGGTGGTGAATACTTGTCTGAAGAGTTCGATGCTTTTCTTAAAGAAGAAGGTATCGCTTCTAAGCTTCCAGCACCTGACACACCTCAACAAAATGGAGTGTCAGAGAGAAGGAATCGAACTTTGATGGATTTGGTTAGATCAATGATGAGTTACTCATCACTCCCTAATTCCTTTTGGGGATATGCGGAGTTACTCATCACTCCGCATATATTCTGAACCAAGTTCCGTCAAAGATAGTCCTTGGTACTCCTTATGAACGATGGACTGGGCGTAAAGCTAGTTTATGCCACATCAGAATTTGGGGTTGCCCTGCACATGTGCTAAGGCAAAAGACTAGCAGTTGGGTAGTAGGTCAGAATTATGCGTGTTCGTCGGATATCCAAAGGAAACCAAAGGTTTCACATTCTATAGTCCCGAGGACGACAAAATGTTTGTCAGCACTAATGCTCGTTTCCTTGAGGAGGACTATATGAAGAATACAAAACCTAGAAGCAAAATTGTGCTTAAAGCAAATTTGGATGAGGATGCTTCTACCTCATCTATAAGAACTATTCTTACCCAACTAAAACGCAACCTAACAATTCAGAATCTCGTCAAGTAGTAGTTCGACGTAGTGGGAGGGTTTCTGAAAAGCCTGACAGGTACATGTCTTATGGCGACACTCTCGTAGCCGTCGTTGACATGGATGACCCTGTTTCCTACAGCCAAGCAATGGCTGGTTCTGAATCAAACCTTTGGCTTGATGTCATGAAAGTTGACATGCATTCGATGTATGTCAACAAAGTCTGGAAACTCGTAGACCTACCTTAAGGGGTTAAACCTGTAGGGTGTGAGTGGATCTATAAGAAGAAAAGGGATCCGGATGGGAACGTTTAGGCGTTCAAAGCGCGACTATTGGCTAAGGGTTATACCCAAAAGGAAGGTATCGATTATGAAAAAACCTTCTCGCCAGTCGCAATGCTTAAATCCATCCGTATACTTCTATCCATAGCTGCCGCTCTCGATTATGAGATCTGGCAGATGGATGTCAAGACTGCCTTTCTGAATGGCAATCTTGACGAGCGCATTTTCATGGCTCAACTAGACGGTTTCGTGGAAAGTGATCAAGAAAACAAGGTTTGTGAATTGCTTAAATCCATTTATGGATTAAAGCAAGCATCAAGATCATGGAATATTAGATTCGATGAAACTGTAAAAGCCTTCGGTTTCGAATAGTCAATAGATGAACCTTGTGTCTATAAGTTGATACACGAGGGCAAGGTTGTGTTTCTGGTATTGTGTGTCGATGATATACTAATCATTGGTAATGATGTAGGTAAATTATCTGAAGTTAAAATCTGGTTAGCTAAGCAGTTTGATATGAAGGATATAGGGTAAACTGCGTACATTCTGGGAATTCAGATCTTTCGAGATCGAAAGCACCGGACCTTGTTGCTCTCCCAAGCATCTTATATAGATAAAATGTTGGATCGCTTCGCTATGCTAAACTCCAAGAAGGGCCTAAACCCCTTTAGACATGGAGTCTCACTCTCTAAGGACCAATCTCCCAAGACGTCACAAGAGATTGAGGACATGAGAAAGATTCCCTATGCTTCAGTTGTAGGAAGTCTCATGTATGCTATGCTGTGCAATAGACCGGATATATGTTTCGTCATTGGCGTAGTTAGCCGTTTCCAATCAAATCCTGGACCCGAGCACTGGATTGCTGTTAAGCATGTTCTTAAGTATCATCGGAGAATTAGGAACTTGATACTTACATATTCAGGTATTGACCTGACTATGACGGAGTATACCGATTCCGAATTTCAGGCGGATAAGGATTCCAGAAAATCCACTTCAGGATCTGTGTTCATCCTGAATGGTGGATATGTAGTTTGGAGGAGTATCAAGCAATCTTGCATTGCTGACTCCACCATGGAAGCAGAATATGTGGCTGCTTGTGAAGCATCCAAATAGGCTGTATGGCTTAGGAAATTCCTTAAGTATTTGGAAGTTGTTCCAAATGGCAACGAGCCCATGACACTTTGAGAAAATTTACTTGTATTTTGAGAAAAAAATAATATGTTTGGATGAATTTTGATAAAATCAATAATAAAAAGTGATAATTTGATCAATTCCTCTTTTTTTTCTTATATAAATAAAACATCTCTTCTCGTAATAAAATAATCAAGCACGGATAATTTTTTTATTATTAGAACACCCTCCCTATCTGATTCATATATCATATTTTACAGTAAATTGACAAATCAACGAAATAGTATGTGTTATAGTTTGATACAAGAGGAATTACTTAAATAACACTATTTGTACTTGATTTTTCTAAAATCAACTAAAATAATTTTTTTTTCCAAAATACCGATGCAAAAGGCCAAAATATCGCTATAACAATTTTTTTTACATTTTATTGCATATCTATAATAACCGATTATTATCAATTAAACTAAAAAAAGTTAAAAACTATTTCACCACTACAAATTTTAAATTTTTTAAATTTAAAAAAAAAATTTGACAGATAATGTAGCGTAGAATATTTGTATAAGTTTTATATATTTAAAGGAAAATGGTATTTTTAAGTAAAAAGCAGAAAAAAAAAATGGATTTTTGTGGATTATAAAAAATGAAAAAAAGTAGTAGTGTGTGCTATTTACCTTTAATATAATATGATGATGCTAGAGATTTGATAAGCTGGAAGGACAGTTCAATAGTGAAATTGTTCTTGTAGTACTGTTTCAGATGTGCATACATTTATAAATATGTATCCAAAACAAAATTAACCCTATTATCTATTTCAAATCTTCCGCATAAGCTTTTAAATTAAAGTTCTCCACAAAGTCCACTTGTCTAAGTTAAAACACAGGTGCCTCAATATCATGTTGACACGATTTACCCTAACATAAAATTACTTACTTCTCTCTTACAATAAATTACTTAACGTATCATCACTTAAATTGGCTGAAGTTGGTTGGATCAGTTTTGTTTTACCTGTGTATAACACGAAATAAAATAGAAAGGAAAAAAGAAACAAAAGAACCCCTCAATGTACTAGGTGGTTAGAAGCAATGTTGAGGCTAATCCATGTAATTGATACAAACTACATTGTATTAATTTAATAGAGAAAGGTAGTATGTAAAGCGTATGGATAAACAGAGCAACAACTTGGAGTAGGAAACAAATGAATAGAGTAATCAAAATATGCAACCAATCAAACAATGCAGGGCCACAAAAGGACATTCGAATTCGGTAGCTCAACCCAATAAGTATCCTTACTTTAGCGCTATAATGATAAGATAATGAACCCTTTGTTGAGAAAAATAATTAACGTAGAGCAAAGTACATATATCTTTTTCTTTTATTAAAGTGTGTAAGCTTAGGAGTTTTGTTGATTACGTGGGGAATGACAAGGGTTTGAACGTACTCCATTGACTTTGTAATAATTCATCAATATGAACAAGTTTCTCTTTGGTTCAAATTGAATGACCAGAAATATAAAGTTAGTATTTCAACCACTCACTTTCAAAGTAGAGACTAACTATTTTGATACTAATACAGTAACAAAATAAAAATTATAATTGAATTTTAATGATAAAACTAATGGCTGACTTACTCATCTGTTCTTCATTTGGCCACCCAACCACCGCATCTTCATATATGTAGCCCCATATCTTCTATTAAAACCTCTTCATCTGATGTCAGTGTGATATATATTATATACTTCTATGTTATGTGTGTGTACAGGTTGAAATGTTTGCAGTGTATCTAATTACTTGAAGCCTTTTGGTATAATTTAACAGGTAAAATCTACATCAAATGTAATGAGCTGCATAAGATAAAAAAAAAAAAATCATTTGTTAGGTTATTTCAAACTTTTGACGCTAATTTACTTATTTTGAATGTTTGAATGAACTTATACATAAGTAAGAGACATCATTAAGAAATACTGAAATGTTTATTTATTTATTTGTGTAGAAGTAAAAGCTTATACTTTGGCCCCCCCAAAAAAAAAGTCAAACACACTAATTATACAAATATGGTTAACAAGAATGAAAGACCATATTATGTTACAAAATCTTCAAGGAAAACAACAAACGTAATTCTTATTAGATTTTTTAGATAAAGACGAGCACGGAGAAACAATTAGGAATTACGGTCACTCTATTGATTTGAACCGGTCGGTAAAATCCGTGTGGTTAATGTTATGTTCTTCTCCCTTGTGAACACAAACAAAATAAACTAGGTTGTTTACGGACACAGATAAGAGAATCAACTAACATAAGAAGACGAATAAAAACACGGCTGTTTTTTCAACATATTGAGCTCTTATTGTAGTCGGACCAATCATTGTATTTTATTTTATCTTTAGCTAAAAACAAACTTTCTTGCAGTATGCTCATACTTAATTTATGCATGTATGGATATTATATTTGGGAAGTTGCAAATAAGATCAAAGTTATATTAAACACGCAACAACAAAAATTTGACAAATAATACATAATAAAGGACCATTTAGGTTAATATAATTATTACAAGCACACAAATAAATAAATAAATAAGTTAGCACATTAAACTCAAACTAATAAGAGATCGCTATGATCGTTAGGACCGACTGTATTCATTTTTTCCCCTAAGAATTGTATTTTAGCCGCTTATTGATTTATTACATCGCTCGTTGAATACTTAAAATGACAAACCATATTTTATTCTTGTTTCTGAGACCCGGTTTGACCTTCACGTATACTGATATAATAATATAGAATAAAAGACAACTACTCTCTCTCTCTCTCTCTCTCTCTCTCGATCGAATAATACAGTAGAAATAGCTAGCTGGGCGTAGACATTAATGGCGATAACAGAAGAAAATTGACTGACAAACTTGTGGTGTCATTTAAGTCCATTTATCTACACGAGTTATCGTAACACCGAAACTTTATATTTCCACTGCCATGCAACAACAATAATATTGGGCAGCTAAAAACCTTCGTACACTTCGAGAACAAGAGAAACCAAAAGCCTTGCTCTTCTCTTCTCTTTGCTCAGAGAAAGTCCAACCCCACCGCCACCTCTCTCCAATGCCTTCACTACACATCTCATACTCTTCTATTTAATGCTCTCTCAAACCCAACATAATTCTTCTGTTTATCATTATATGCATATATACATACACGTCGATATTCACTTCATCACCGGTAAACCTACTTAACATCATCATTGTCCCCAAACAAATTGTTTCTGATCAGGCATGGCCGCGAGGTTGTTACTGCCACTTGTCTTTGTGGCGATTCTCTCGGCGGGGCTAGTTCTGTGCCAAAACGACAACGACAAGAAAGAAGACACTTTGGAGGCGCTTCTGGAGGTGAAGAAGGGCTTCGTGGAAGACCCAGAAGGTGTTCTCCTGGGCTGGTCGCAAAAGAATCCCAACTTCTGCAATTGGAGAGGAGTTAGTTGCGGCTCGGTCAACGGCTCAGTCCGTGTGGTGGGTCTCAACCTCTCTGATTCGTCGCTGGGTGGGTCGATATCGCCCTCGCTGGGCCGCTTGCGCCACGTGGCACTCATCGACCTCTCCTCCAACAGCCTGGTGGGTCCCATCCCGCCGACCCTCGCCGACCTCTCCGGCTTGGAGTCTCTGCTTCTCTTCACCAACCAACTCTCCGGGATGATTCCGAGTCAGCTCGGCCGGCTCTCGGGTCTCCGAGTCCTGCGAATCGGCAACAACGGGCTCACGGGTCCGATTCCGAACTCTTTCGGCGGCCTCTCCAGCCTGGAGGTCCTGGGTCTAGCCTCATGCAGACTCTCCGGCTCGATTCCGCCGCAACTCGGTCGGCTCGGCAACCTCAGGAACCTCATTCTGCAGGAGAATCAGCTCTCCGGACCGATTCCGATGGAGCTCGGAAACTGCTCGAGCCTCGAAATCCTCACCGTCGCCAACAACTTCATCAACGGCACAGTCCCACCGGAATTGGGTCGGGCTCAGGCACTCCAAAACCTTAATTTCCTCAACAACAGCCTCACCGGCGAGCTTCCGAGCCAACTGGGCGAGCTGAGTCAACTCACCTACATGAACTTCGCGGGAAATCAGCTGGAAGGTCCGATTCCGAGGTCGTTCGCTCAGCTGGGCAGTCTCAACACTCTGGATTTATCGAGAAACAGGTTCGTCGGAGGTGTTCCTGGGGAATTCGGCTTAATGGGACAGCTCGGAGTCTTGGTTCTGTCAAACAACAATCTATCTGGTGTCATACCCAGAGATATATGCTCAAACGCCACGAGCTTGGAGCACTTATTTTTGTCAGACACACGAATTCACGGCGAAATCCCGGCGGAGATGGGTCGCTGCCAGTCCCTGAAACAACTCGACTTGTCAAGCAACGCTCTCAACGGCTCCATACCGGATGAGATGTACGGACTGGCTGGTCTCACCGATCTGTTGCTGAACAACAACACTCTGGTCGGCTCGATTTCCCCGTCCCTCGGAAACCTCACCGGCCTCGAGACGCTCACGCTCTACCACAACAGCTTGGAAGGGAATTTGCCGAGAGAGATCGGGATGCTCGGGAACCTCGAGATTCTGTACCTGTACGAGAATCAGCTGTCTGGTGAAATCCCGGAGGAGATCGGAAACTGCACAAGACTGGAGATGGTTGACTTTTTCGGGAACCGCTTCAGCGGGGAAATCCCGGCCACAGTCGGGAGGCTTGAGGAGTTGAGCTTGCTTCACCTGAGGCAGAACGAGCTTTCGGGTCGAATCCCAGCCACTCTGGGCCACTGTCGGAAAATGACCATCTTGGACTTGGCTGACAACCGTCTCTCCGACGGGATTCCGGCGACCCTCGGCTTCTTGTCCTCGCTTCAGCAGCTCTTGCTCTACAACAACACCCTCAAGGGCAACATTCCTGGCTTGCTTTCGAGATTGTCGAACCTGACGAGAGTGAACTTGTCCTGGAACAGACTCAACGGAAGCATCGCTCCACTGTGTGCCTCGAACTCCCTCCTCTCCTTCGATGTCACTGGGAACTCCTTCGACCACGAGATTCCTTCCGAGCTTGGAAATTCCGTCTCTCTCGAGAGGCTGAGATTAGGAAGCAACCAGTTCACGGGAAATATCCCGAGAACTTTAGGGAAAGTCAAGGAATTGTCACTCTTGGACCTCTCAGCCAACTTCTTGACCGGGCTGATCCCCGAAGAGCTCTCCCTTTGTAAGAAACTAAGCCACATCGTTTTGCATCGAAACCTACTCTCGGGGGCCGTGCCGCCGTGGCTCGGAAGTTTGGTCGATTTGGGAGAGTTGAGGCTCTCATCGAACATGCTCTCGGGTCCAATTCCTCGCGGGCTTTTCAACTGTTCGAAGCTGATCATTCTCTCGCTGGACGACAACTCGCTCAACGGAACAGTCACGGAAGAGATTGGTGCCTTGGCTTCGCTGAACATGCTCAACCTCGATGGCAACCGGTTCTCAGGACCAATCCCCCGAGCAATAGGGAAGCTGGACAAGGTGTACGAACTCCGGCTCTCGCGGAGCGGCTTCCAAGGCGAAATACCTGCGGAGATAGGGCAGCTTCGGAACCTGCAGAGCCTACTTGACCTGAGCGGCAACGATCTGAGTGGAGAAATCCCATCGGCGATCGGGTCTCTCTCCAAGCTGGAATCCCTCGATCTCTCAAGCAACCGGCTCGCCGGACAAGTCCCACCCGTGATCGGCTCGATGAGCAGCCTCGTACAGCTCAACCTCTCCCACAACGCCCTTGAAGGTAGGCTCGGAAAGAGATTCTCGCGGTGGTCAGTCGAGGCCTTCAAGGGAAACCCGGGACTCTGCGGAAACCCTCTCACCGAGTGCGCTTCGAAGAATCGAAACCCGGGTCTGAGCCGGGTGTCGGTGGTGGTGATCTCCGCGATGTGCACATTATCCGCGGTCGCTCTTCTGATCCTCGTGGCCGCGAGAATCTTGAAGCAGAAGCGAGAGTCTCTCAGTAAGGAGAGCGATGCGAACTACATATACTCGTCGAGCTCTTCCACGGTCCAGAGAAGGCTATTGCTCTTCCAAAACGGTTCGCTGGTGAAGCGAGATTTCCGGTGGGAAGACATAATGGAGGCCACGAAAAACCTGAGCGAGGAGTTTGTGGTCGGCGCGGGAGGGTCGGGGATTGTGTACCGAGCCGAGCTGAGCAACGGGGAGACGGTGGCGGTGAAGAAGATATCGACGAAAGACGATCTGATGGCCAACAGGAGCTTCGTGAGGGAGGTGAAGACGCTGGGGAGGATTAGGCACAGGCACTTGGTGAAGCTCTTGGGGTATTGCAGCAACAGAGGAGCCGGAGCGAATCTGATCGTCTACGAGTACATGGACAACGGAAGCGTCTGGGATTGGCTTCACAAACAGCCTGTCAATGGCAACAAGAAGCAAAGCCTCGACTGGGAAGACAGGCTGAGGATCGCCGTCGGAGTCGCTCAGGGAGTCGAATATCTGCACCATGACTGCGTTCCCATGATCATCCACAGAGACATCAAGACGAGCAACGTGTTGCTTGATTCCGACTTGGAGGCCCATTTAGGTGATTTCGGGCTGGCCAAGCAAGTCCTGGACTTGGAGTCCAACACCGAATCCAACACGTGGTTCGCCGGCTCCTTCGGTTACGTGGCACCAGGTACTACTTCCTTTCCTTTCCTTTCCTTTCCTGTGTTTCTTTCTTTTCTATTTCTGTCTCCATGGAAATGGTTTATGAATGATTATGTGTTGCTGCAGAGTATGCTTACTCGCTGAAGCCATCGGAGAAGAGCGATGTGTACAGCTTGGGAATCGTTCTGATGGAGCTTGTGAGCGGGAAAATGCCGACTGACGAGGCTTTCGGGGTTGACATAGACATGGTGAGATGGGTTGAGAGTCACATGGAAGTGCAAGGACCGGGTCGTGAAGAGCTCGTGGACCCGGCAATGAAGCCGCTCTTGCCCAGAGAGGAATTCGCGGCATTTCAAGTGCTCGAGATAGCGATTGATTGCACCAAAACCAACCCCAATGACAGGCCTTCTTCCCGGCAAGCTTGCGATCAGTTGCTCCACGTTTTCAACCACCGAACCGTCGGTCCCGACAAGTTACATGCCAACGCATAAGCTTGTGGTTTGTAAAAATTAGTAGAGGCTTAAATTTATCTGCTTCTCCTTTTTATTATATGTAGATTTGCATCCAATTTAATTAACGTTTACGAGACAACGAGACACGGGACGAATTAATTTAATCTAGTTATCAAAATTGTACAAACTCATATTCAAATCTCATACTGGAAATCTACACTTGTACCTACAAAACATTGATTTTGAGTTTTTTTTAACTAAAAGCCTTTACTTACCAGGTTGTCATATGTTTATATAGTTGAAATCAAGATTAAAATTGCGCGCGTCGGTAACGTGCCGATGACTCGAAAATACGGAAATTGCGGTGGCCGATGGAAATTGCGACGGAAAAAATGTGGAAATTTGGAAAAAAAAATTGCGGGAGAAATTGCGTTGGCCGACGGAAATAATGTTGCGAAATAATAAATATGAAATATAAAAAACATACATATAAGCAAGGATTAAAATGTCATGAAATTCATAAAACATACATAAGTAATCTTCAAATTCAAGCACACACAAGTTTTAGACATATTTCAAGTTCATACAAACATTAAATAGTTCGAAATTGAAAATACTCAATAATAACTCGAGTGACGATGTGGTTGATGGAATCCCCCGGTTCGTGCTTGTAAGTTGCAGTAGTCCAACCACGTCATTAAAAACAAAATCTTAAATCACACAAACATCTACAAACTTTTAAATGTTGATTTCAACTAAACAAACACAATTTCACACAACTTAATCAGATTACATAACTTCGAATTTCCAAAAAAAATTGAAAAAACAAAAATTCAACGAAATGGCCCTATTTGTCAAACGTAATTGTAAAATGTCCAACTTCTTGTAAAATTTTGGTAAATAGCCCTGTTGATGACGTGGACATACTTGATATTACGTTATTAACCTTGTTTATTTTTTCGAAATTAATTTATAAAGTTCTTTTTGAATTAACTGGTAATTTTTGAATTTCAAAATCATTCCGATATTTTAGTAATCCGTTATTAATTAATTGATTTATTTCCTTAATTTGTGCATTGACTTTTAGATAACCGATTTATCTAAATCATTTTCGAACTTTAATATATTACGTGCTTTTCCATTTTTGTAACCGGTTTAATTCACAAGATTTTTTCTGATATTACTTTCCATTTACGTATTTTGAAATTATTTGAACGAGATTCAATCTGAATTAACTTCCCATTAACGTGTTTTGAAATTTTTTTACGCTTGTTAACTGAATTTACAACGTAAATTGAGTTGTGGTTTACAACGTAAATTGAGTTGTGGTTTACAACGTAAATTGTGTTGAATTTGAATAGTTATTTCGAATTTTAAACATTTATTTTCGTTTTGAAAATTCAAAATTGTTTCCGTTTTTAATGAATTCGGTTATTTAATGTGGGTATTATTTCCTGAATTAGTGGTTTGACTTTGTTTTCATATTAACTACTGATTTTCATTCAATTTTGGTCGATTTTAATTCTTCTTTACAGTTTTATTTCCATTTATTTATGGAAAATATATCATATTACCGATTTTTAATAACAGAACTGCTTATTTTGTAATATTTTTCAAATTTTTCATTTATATCTTCCAGTTTTTACGCTTGTTAATTGAATTTACAACGTAAATTGCGTTGTGTTTTACAACGTAAATTGAGTTGAGTTTTAATAGTTAGTTCGAATTTTAAACATTTATTTTTGTTTTGAAATTTTAACATTGTTTCCGTTTTTAATGAATTCGGTTATTAAGTGTGGGTATTATTTCCTAAATTAGTGGTTTGACTTTGTTTTCATATTAATTACAGATTTTCATTCAATTTTGGTCGAATTTAATTCTTTTTTACAGTTTCATATCCATTTATTTATGGAAAATATATTATATTACCGATTTTTATTAACAGAACTACTTATTTCATATTTTTTTTTCAAATTCTTCATTTACATCGTACAGTTTTTGCGCTTGTTAATTCAATTTACAACGTAAATTGCGTTGAGTTTTACAACGTAAATGCTCGATGGAGACAGCCATGGTAGGCATTCTCCAGATCGACAGCGATGACTTCCACAGCGGTAGGTGCTTTCTCTCTGATCGCCGCGGGAGCAGATTCAACTATCCGAAGCAACGGTCCGAGAGCGCCTTCTTTGAACACGATTCTGCGAGCAGACTCGTCGCCGGAGGCGGCGATGGCGGAGAAAAAACATATAAAACTCCTATTTATAAAAACAAATTCAGCGGTTTTTATTGAAGAAAACGAAGAACATACCTTCGGAGACCCAGATTTCAATTTTTTTACCAAATTAAATTTACTGGACGATGGCGGCGGTTTTTTCGTTGTCGGCGAGGAGGCGGACGAGAGAGTCAAGCTGCGTGAAGAGATCGCGGAGGAAGAAAGCGATATCGTCGTTGGCGGAGTGATGTGAGAGGACGATGATGTTGGATTGGCGGAGGACGCCGGAATGGAAGAGGAGGTCGAGGTCTCAGAGGTCAGAGAGAGCGGCGGCGGCGGCGATTTTGGAGAGAAAATGCAAAAAAAAATTGTGACAGAATGATTTGATTTTTTCTCTCAATAATTTGGACGTTTTAATTAAGTGGTTAATTGATTTCCTGATTTTAAGGATCTAATTTACCAAAAAATTCGAATCTTTTTAATTAATTTTCGTTTGGGCGGGAGAATTTTTTTGGGCATTTTGGGAATGAAAATTTGGCCGAATTGATTTACTGGACTTTTACCAAAATTTTACACGACGTTGGACAAAATGCAATTTGGAAACCTATATAGGGCTATTCTATACAATAACCCTTGAAAAAATTATATGTTAACCACATCGTCATTACAAACATTTTTCATTTAACAAATTTTTCCTAAAAAAATTAGTAACCTAACCAAATCTACAATATTCTCTGTGACGGACACGAATCCGTGGAAAAAACGTGGACACATCGCCGAAATTACCGTAATACCGGCGAAATATTGTTGAATTTGTACAGGGAGTGTCGAAATTACCCGGGCACGGTGGAAATTTCGTCGTCTTGAACCTTCTCCCCGAAAACGACATCTACAGACACGTCGTTTTCGAAATTTCGTCGCAATTTCCACGAAATTTCGACGACAAAAATCTTCGAAACGCACAAAGGCAATAATTTTGCCGATTTCCCCCAAATTCCAAAATTTCGCCGACATTTCCTCGAAATATCCCGAAATTTTAAACCTTGGTTGAAATTAAACTGAAAATCCGAAATATTGAGCTGGTGGTGTAATAAATAAAAGAAGGATTAAATAAAGTTTATAACCACAATATTAATCATAAGCAGTCGCTGGACAATTAACAAATAAATAAGGCAACCACTTTTCCAATGAAATGCGGATTTGTTTATCTGAAGCAAACCCTCCAAACCGAAAGGGCATCCATACATATCACCAGAATCCAAACCCACTATACAAATACCACCACCAAGGAATAGAGGTTGCCAATGATTCTTGTCGGAGCTAAACTAATGTCTACTGATTAAATCCCTAGTTCGGTTATTGGAAGCGTGTCCAATATTTTCGCAGCATATATAAATTGACAAAAATGATCAGAAAATACATGATAATCCGGTATATAAGAAAGCTGTTGTACAGATGGTGCAAGAAGAAGATTTCTAGACCCTAGTTTGTACTCGACGAATAAAAGACACAGAAAGTGTCATGTTGTTCCAAATAAAAATAATAAAAATTAAATATTGACTACGCACAATATTATAACAGAACAACTTAACTTTGAAACAATTTCATGATTACAAAAAAATTATAAACAAAGATTTAATAATCAGATCAATTTCAATATAAGAGTCGCCTTGACTAAACTGTTGAATCAATTTCAAATTTGAGCGAAAGCCCTAAACCAATCTGGATCGCAGAATGAAGCCTAGAACCAAGAAAAAGAAAACTTCAGACCTAAACTCATGGAATTTGAACGGCGCTTTTGAAGTTGTAGTAAAAGTAGATTCTCGTCGCCGATCAGAACGAGCTTCTTGGTCGTCTTACCCAAATCACCGTTGGGTTTAAAAAGTGAGTGAGTGAGGGAAGCACGAATAGACCTGGCGCACGGCGACATTGACGAGAAGAAAGAAAAGCGCGTGGGCGAGATGGCGAGGGAAAAATTAGAAAAATTGCACTGGATAGCACTTTTAAACTATGTGCTTGAAAATTAGCCAAACTTAAAGTTATGTTTTAGAAAATAGCCAAACTTGATGACGTGTCAATTGTAATGGTTTTTTTCTTCCCTTCATACCCTTTTAATTTTCTAATTTCGTTTTAAAATTAGCAGTTGGTTCTATTTGAATTTTAAAAACCCGTTAACTCAAATTTCAATTTCAAACTGCTTGATTATATATTAAACAGAAAATCTGGAGCGTTAACGGTTTTATTCATTAATTTCCGTTTATATCTATTTATTTCTTCATCTTCAACTGCCTTGTAAAACGTGGGTTATTTTTATTTATTTACTTTCTTTGCCGCTTCTTTATCTGTGGGCAATATTGTCTTTTTTGGCAGTTATAATTGTTTATGGACATTAACCAAACTTTTGTAAATGTTTGGCTATTTTACAATTTTTATGTTTGGATAGGCTATTTATCTAATTGTCCCGAAAAATTATGCACGTATCAGCGCGAACTGAAGCTTAATATGCATTATAACCTTACAAACAAATTGACCACCGGTCCATTATTTCGAAGTCATTGCTTTCGGAGGGAGAACTGGAGGTATTAAAAGAATTTCTTTTTGCAAACTAGCAATCTAGGCAATTTGCTGAACAAATTTCATTTTGACCTCTAAAAATGTTCCAAATATTAATACCCGATCATCTTTGCATTTCCAAGTGTAAATGAACTTTTTGCATCAAAATCTGAAGAACCTAATTTTTTGTAGACATTTTTCATTAAAAAAACACATAACTATAAATTTCGCGACAACATACAATTTCATGATGACGTTGTCACGAAAAATATAATACCGTGACAACATAGACACGAAACGTGGTTCATGCGACAATTGTTAATATTCAAGCTAAAATCTCGATTTCACCGGAAACAATATGCGAATAAAAAAATGAAATAAAGATAATAGGCAATATACAATTTATAGTGGTTCACTCAAATATGAGTTACATTCATTCTTTCCACCTCGACTTTTCATTATAAATCCAACAGGGAGTGGTTTACATAATTTCACTAACATTCTAATACACACAGAAAAATACGTTTGAGAAAAATATATACTAGAGCAAGTAGCTTTAAGATTTAATCAATTTTAAGATGAATGAAAAGTAAAGACATTCGGCTCTATTTATATAGTATAAAAGCTTATATATTTCTGTTATGCTTTCGATGTGGGACTAACGCAGTCTCCACTATCAACAATCTCCCACTTAGAAAATGAACTCACCAACTGTCTTCATTCGAGGTGGCATCACCAATCTTCAATTGAGGAGTCCAACTGAAGTTGCACACAACTCCAACTTGTCATAAGGAACGGACTTTGTGAACATGTCTGCTGGATTCTGACTCCCTGATATTTTTTCAAGCGCAAGTACTTCGTCTTCCATTGCCGACCTGATGAACTGGTACCGAAGTTGTATGTGCTTGAGAATGACACTTTGGCTATCACTTTATAGCACACTCCTGTCATGGTTTTGATCAACAAGAAGTTTCAATCTTTTTTGAAGAAATTGCTTCTTTTTACTTTTTGTGGTCATTTTCAAGGTTATTTTCCTCTCAATGTCAATGTCGTGGAAGAGGTCGTGGTCGAGGTGGTTAGTTTAATAACCTATCCTATAAAACCACCTATAATAACCGCAAGTGGCATTGAGAGGTAAAGAACCTCGAAAATCAGCACAAAAAGTAAAAAGACGCAATTTCTTTAACAAAATCTTGAAACCTCTTGTTTTAGATGTGGCACTAAAGGGCATTGATAATGGGTTTGTCAAGTCCCGTAACACTTATGCAAACTTTACTAGGTATGTAAAGGAGAAACAGAAAGATGATAACCTTATTAACCAAGATGACGCCACTCACCTTCATGCATCTAACTTCACTGATGATATTTTCGAGACTATCCTAGACACTGCTCAACTCGCAGATCATGAGGAATGAAAATGGATTATGTAATCTCATGTTGAGAATAAAGTTTGACGGTCCGATGTTATGTTATATATTTATATCTAATCTGTAATATGAACCTATTATGTGTAATAGCCTAGCTTACTTATTTTTTTTAATTAATATTGTTTCTTATCGATTCTTTTTGTTTTGATTTTATTTGAAGTTTGACATGGATAAAGCTAATTGTTAAGTTAACCAAAGAGATTAAATCGAAGAAATTTGCATAGTTGATAATGGAACAACGCATACTATCTTGAAAGATAATTTTTTTTATCAATAATTAAACCAACAAAAACTATTGTGAATACAATATCAGGTCTTCTAGATCTAATTTAGGAAATTGGCATGGAACACTTTTCTTTCTTAAACGGCACAAATATTACGATAAATAGTGCTTTACTTTTACCAAGATCCAAATGGAATCTATTGTACCTATTGCACTCACACTTGAAACTTTTTTTAGGCATGTTGGATACAAACGGGTATTTGTACGAAAGAGAAACGTGAAAAGTGAGATTGCCAAATACAAAGCTCGCCTTGTTGCACAAGGTTTTTATCAAAGGCCTGAGCTTGATTGTGAAGAAACATATTCTCTTGTTATAGATGGAATTATGTTCAAACAGTTGATTCGTCTAGCAGTTCATGAAAAATTAAATATCCATCTCATGGATGTTTATGGATCCCTTGAGACAAAAATTTATATCAAAATCCCCGAAGAATTCAAAATGCCTGAAGCATCAAGTAAAAAACCAAGAGAGCGATATTTAATCAAATTAGAATGATCATTATATGGATTAAAGCAATCCGGACAAATCAGATACAATCGTTTAAGCAAATATTTACTACAGAAGACCTATCTCAATACCGCTATTTGTCCTTGCGTCTTCATCAAGAAATTAACATCCAAATTTGTAATTATCACCGTTTATATTGATGATTTGACATTATTGATAACAATTAAGAGATTCTTGAAGTAATCTCTTAATCAAGGAAAGAGTTTGAAATGAAAAATCTTGGAGAAACAAAATATTGTCTTAGTTTGCAAATTGAGCACATATATAGTGGCATATTTGTGCATCAAATAAATTATACAAAGAAGATAATAAGATGATTTAATATAGATAAATCAAACCCATTGAGTACCCCCAATGGTCTTTAGATCCATTGTTGTTGAAAAAGATCAATTTCGTCCACGTGAAAAATCTGAACAGATTTTCGGTCCAGAAGTATCATATTTCAGTGCGATTGAAGCTCTTATGTACTTTGTTAATTGTACTTGACCTGACATAACTTTTGATGTTAACTTATTAGTAATATTTAGCTCAACTCCTACAAGAAGACACTGAAACGGGATCAAGCATGTGTTTCCTTACCTCTAAGGAATAATTAATTTAGGATTATTTTATCCTAACAATACGAAATCAACTTTAGTTGGCTATACAGATACATGTTATTTGTAAGATCCGCATAAAGGGAGATCTCAAACTTGCTATGTGTTTACTCGTGATTGCAACATTTTGGCGTTATCAGAAACAAACACTCGTCGCGCCATCATCAAATCACGCTGAAATCATTGCATTACGTGTATCAAGTCACAAGTGCGTGTTGTTGAGAATCATGACGCATCATCAGAGCTACATGTGGTTTTCTACCAATCGATGATCCAATAATAACTTATGAAGACAGTGCCATTTGTACGAAAGAAGTATTTATCAAGATTGATCAGACAAAATATTTCCCTCCGAACTTCTTTCTTTTACTAAAGAGATGAAAAATAATAACATCATCAACATCCAATATGTTTGTTCATGCGATAACTCATCTAATCTCCTCACAAAGGCGCTCTCCACTTTAGTATTCAGGAAACATGTCCATGATGATGGGATGCGTAAACTACAAAACTTATTAAGATATCGTACATGACTGTTTGACAGGGAGCTTTACATGGTTGTACTTTTTTTCTCTTACCAAAATTTTTATCTCACAAAATTTTTCCTAATAAATTTTTTTTAACGAAACAACATAAACACGTAAACATATTAAACATTCTGAGAGAGAGTATTATATATGAAGTGAGATATTAACTCATGGTACATCATACATGTATTACAAGTTCCTTGTAAAATTTTACCAATAAAGGACGCACTCATTTTATAAATAGGATATGAAAATGAATGAAAGTATCTCTTTAGTCTTATGTCATCTTTTTAATATGGGTCATTTAGTAGTATAGACTTAATGATATTTCAAAATGACCAACGTTTAACAATTTTTTGGTAAATGACCCTCTTAAAGTTTAACGTTAATTTTAGAACGAATTTGCCCGAAATTTTTTAAAGTTCTCAAAATGAAAAAGGGCAAAACTGTAAAGTAATCTTGTTAATTATTTATGTCACGTAAATTATAAGGTCATTAACTAAAATTAACCAAAACGTTGACAATTTTGAAATAGACTCACCAAATGTTGACCATTTAACCAATTTTTTGTTTCAATATTATACCAAATCATCTCTCCCATTATATATTATCTACCGTTATTTGTTTGAATTGTAGAAAACTTAAAAGTTATTATAACGATATATAGAGAGTATTATATATATGTATATTCACATATGTTAGGAACGTTATGGGTTCATGGATAATTTTATCTTGACTGACCCTTATCTCTGACCGTAAGTGTGGCACAGGCACAGCACAACAAGAAACAGTAATGGCGACGAGAATTGCGGAAAAGGAGATGGACAGAATGGCAAGGAGAGTGGCGAATGTTGCCAACCACCTTAGTCCGGTCAGCTCACCGCCAAATTTCAGCGGAATTTGCTTGGCCAATACTTCGTCTTTTTCTTCGAAGAACGACTCTTACCATCGGATTCACGGCCAGGTCTCCGATGAGCCCGTCGTATGGCAGACAGCTCGCGTGGAGTCTGGGAAAGAATTCTCCGACATTATCTATGAGAAATCTGTCGGAGAAGGAATTGCTAAGGTTAGGACTTGCCGTCAGAACCTCTGTTTTCAGCATGAATTTCGAGGTTCACATAGAGTTAAAAGCCTATTACAGACTGCTTTAAAATAAACCCGTATACTAGCTTTTTAATTTAGCTATTAAATTACAGACCATTTCCGCTAATTACTAAAAAGACTTGGCTAATATACTTCATCATGCACTCTGATAGTATGCTTGTTCATAGAGCTAGCCAGGATTTGTAGAAGACGAGATATTTGAATTAGTTTTCCTATGATTCCTGATGACGAATATCTATTAATATTAAGTTTCTTTTTCTGGTTGCAGATCACAATTAATAGGCCAGAGAGAAGAAATGCGTTCCGGCCACAGACGATTAAAGAAATGATTCGTGCTTTTGATGATGCCAGGGATGATAGTTCCATCGGAGTCATCATTCTCACTGGCATGGTAGTGACACCTCTTTTTTTATTATTTTTTTATTTATCAATTTCATTGATGAACGCAAGGGTTGGAGCTTTTGAACTGACAATTCATCAAAAGTCAAATAGATTCAATCAAGGTTCTTTATTCATTATGTAATTTTTGTTCAATTAATTAGGGAACCGAGGCTTTCTGTAGTGGAGGCGATCAGAATCTAAGAAAATCCGATGGCTATGCGGATTACGACAATTTTGGTCGTCTTAATGTTTTGGATCTTCAGGTGCTTAGTGGCTACATTTTACACGCCAGTTTGTTCCATTTAAGAAGTTTGTTATATCTATTTTTGGATCTCTTGCTAAAATGCAGGTCCAGATTCGCCGTCTTCCCAAACCCGTGATAGCAATGGTAAATCATCTTCCAATATCCATCTCATATTGAATACATATGTATAAATCACATGGCCTGAAATCTGCATTCAGGTTGCTGGATATGCTGTTGGAGGAGGGCATATACTACACATGGTCTGCGACTTGACCATCGCAGCTGAGAATGCCATTTTCGGACAAACTGGTCCGAAGGTGTTTTTGATTTGACCCCAAATGTTACCTTTGCGAGTTCCATCGTCCAATAGCTTCGAGCTTTGTCTGATCTGGGTTCTGTGGCCAGGTTGGAAGCTTTGATGCTGGATATGGAAGTTCCATCATGTCACGCTTGGTATGCTTCCCCAAACTAGCAAAAATACCATTTATAAACTTTGTACTTACATGATAAAGATAAGAATTGAATTGTAAAAATATAGGTTGGGCCGAAGAAAGCGCGCGAAATGTGGTTTATGACGAGGTTTTACTCTGCTTCCGAGGCAGAGAAGATGGGACTTATCAACACTGTTGTTCCTGTGGGTTAATATTTTTGTACTCCGTTTCTACCTCCAACTTATGATAAACCACCTCTTGCTTATCAAATGTTTGTTCTTGCACGTAGTTAGTGAATTTGGAGAAAGAAACAGTAAAATGGTGCAGAGAGATTTTGAGAAACAGCCCAACTGCAATTCGGGTACTGAAATCGGCTCTCAATGCAGTTGATGATGGCCATGCGGGGCTACAGGTAGGGTTGTCTAAAAATAAATTGGCTTAGGTTCATTTGGTTTTTACTCGGTTCTGTTATTTCAATTATTTCAAAGGTTTTAAACGTCCCGGTGTAACTTGAAGACGGATTAAGACTGGACCAATTATCTTAGTTGTATTGTATACCTTTTTTTCTCATCATCTTTTGTATCATATAACGTAGGGACTTGCTGGGGATGCCACGCTCATCTTTTATGGTACTGAGGAAGGCAACGAAGGCAAGACTGCCTACGTTGAACGCAGACCTCCCGATTTCTCAAAATTCCCACGGCGACCTTGAAAACTAACTAGGCTTCTTTCCCTTGTATTTATCTTTTCGCAATGTGTCGTAAGTTTTGCCATTATAAGGTTCTTGAAGAGGCAAAATATCAAATAAAACGATTTCCTGGCCGCTTTGTATGGATTCGCGAACTAGTAATAAAGCTTCCATACAGTGTGGATATAAACCTTCATTAGCACATGTATCGAAAAAATGCACTTAACTTAAGACTATCGGTGCTCGTTAACGAATTCCAGGAGAAGGAATGGCGGTTTCGGTCGAGAAGCTGTATGATCTGAGAAAACTAGTGGCATTACAGTAAAAAAATAATAAAAAGATATTCTCTTCTTTAGCTTTAAGTCATGGAAAATTGTTTTGTAACTTCCACGATTTCCATAACTGTTTGGTGCTGTAAAAAAGATCTGCGGAACAGGTCTAAAAAATCGTATAGATGATCGTTGCTGTCATATAACCGCAATTTAAGGCACAATTACTCACTTAAGCATAACAATTTTTTAAAAAAATTGATTTGGTTTTGTCCAACGTTTCGTAAAATTTTTGTAAATGTATAAAACGCTTATGTGGCACTTTAATTTACGCATTTAAGTTCTTATTATACTTTTGTAATTTCGAATTATTTCTGTTTAAAATTTCGCCAAAATTGAAATTTTTTTGTTAATTATTAAAAATCCGCGGGATTAATTAATGTAGATAAGATCCTTCCATTTTGAGTACTTAGTTGACTCATTAATTTCACCATAGTTAATTATTTTTTTGCCTGGTTTTAATTATTTTTACAGATTTATATCTATTTATTTCTACAAACATTTCATAATTGCCGAAATTCAAATTATTTTCATAACAAATCTGTTTGTTCATAAAAAAAATTTCAAATGCTCCATTTACATCGTCCACTATTATGTTTGTTAATTGATATCTTTACACTGAAATGGAATTGTTCCAATGTAAATTTATTTGCATTTTACAACGTTAATTGATTTCTTACAACGTAAATTTCATCATTAATTGCGTATTAATTTACAAAATACAATTTTTTTTTAATTTTATTAGAAGAAATAAATCAAAATTTCATACATGAATTTGAAATCCAAATCAAAACACGATAAAGAAGAAGAAAAATAAGAACGAAGGTCGTGTTCATCAAAGCTTCACATCCTTATCCGACATGAAAGATTCACATCATTCTTCTTTTTCATCGTCGCCGTCGTGTTCCTATAGGTCAAGAACATTAACAAGAAACAAGAGATGAAGAATCTGATTCTAAAAATTCAATGTGCAGAAAAGATTTAAAAAACAAATACAAATTATATACAAAAAAACATAAATACCTGTTAATCGCCTACGGATTTACATAATTGGTTGTAAAGATAAGAACATAAATACTTGTAAATCGTCGTCCGATTTACCCAGAATTGTTCTTCACGGTAGATTTGAGTTTCTGAGAGAAAATATTTTAAAATATTTTTCTTGCATGCGGGAGTAACTTCTCTTTTATCAAGATTGTGTATATCAATAGGAGTAATTGAGTGCGGTTATTTAGGAACCATTTACTCGAAAATTAGATTTTTTAAATTTCATTATATTTTGGGCGGGATTATTATTTTGGGGTAAAATTGGAACGAATATTCAGTAAATTAAAGGTGTGGACATTTACAAAAGTCTTACAAAACGTTGGACAAAACCAAATTCTCAGGCCTATATAGATTTATTATATACATTAACCCAAATAATAATTATTGATATAAAATTTGGAATGTGAAATTTTTGGGAAAGAAATAGACCCTACTTTTTGTAGGGCAAGATGTCTTGGATGAATGTGAAAGTTTATCGTCCGGGAAGATGTCTTGCACAACGATGTGACAACGTGCGTGACATTTTGTTGAGCGGGATTGATATAACAAATATACCTAAAAAGTTTATAAATTAAAAGACAAAAATTATATCCAAGTTCGGTTTAACGTCACTTACGTCCGGGCACGAGGACAGAAAAAGGTCTAATAGCTCTATTGTCGCATCCAAAAGTAATTCATATATGAAGGTTTTATTGGAATAGATCTAAAATTAAGAATAAATTAATATTACAAGCTAGTGATGGAATATAAAAGGTTCTTTATATTATAAAACGTTTTTACTAAACTTAGACAAAGTGCATGTACATATTATTTACGATTATTTATTTATCTACTGGAACCAACATTTCTAGAAGTTTGATTGTTACAAAGCTTTTGGAATGGTTGAACTTTCGTCTTCCTCTTATACTCATTTCCTTTGCATCTAGGTCGAACTTGAGAAACCGTGAGAATCTCTATCACAATAGTCTTTAGAGGGTTTGTAGAATTTAGTGTGTGGGAATTACACATAATGGTTTAAGAACAAGTTTTGGAACCAAATAGCTAATACAAAAACTTGGTTTATAGAGGACCTAGGTGCCAAAAACAAAAGAGAAATAGAGAGAATAGAGCGAGAGGTTTTACGGATTTAGAGAGGGCGAGAGAGAGACTCAATATTGTGTATTATCATATGTGAATATGATAGTGTATTTATAGGAGAATGTATAACAAGAAGGGGTGACAACCCTTTTCTATTATGTTAATATCATATGTTCACGAGCACAATATTTAGTTATCATTGTTATAATAACTAAATATCATGAATAAAAATTTATTTTCATTCTCCTTCTCTCTTTCCGTGCCATGGACCTCTTTCACTTATGTGGAAAATTTGTTTTCTCTTCTTTTTTTGGCAAGTATTTTGATACTTTAAGGAAAAAAATAATTTTCCAATTTTCTCTTTCTTTAATGTGTTGGCAGAAAATCATCTTCTAGAACAAACTTTTAGATGTTTCTTTATTTGTTTAAAACAATTTTAGAAACAGCCATTGTAAAATTTCTCATAAAAATCCACAAAAAATGAAATTAATTTTTCAATGCCTTAAACGACTTATTGTCTTAGAAAGTAATTTACATTACCATCATATGATAATGTTGAAAATTTGATTTTGACATTTTTATCATCTTATGTCCGTATGTACAAAATTACCTTTTAGACATTTTTCGGATAACGTTTAGTTCAATATTTGAACTTGTTTAACTTAGCTTATAGTTTAACAAATCCTACTCTAATGACTTCCGATAGTGACTGAAGGTCCAAATAAAAAAAGTTTGAGCTACTATACTTGGACATAAAAGTTCACAAACCATTTCTAAGTTCTAGCTTAATGTCAATTGACTAAACTAAAGAGTTGACACTGAAATCTTTCAATCAAATAAATTTATTTTCTATTCAAATTTTACTTAATTGTGATGAGCTGGTCTATTGAATATTAACTATGTTTACCCATCATGAATGTCATCAATTATATGAGATTTAAAAATTCTTGAGAAAGTGATCAAATACAAATGCATTAAAATCAAATGTGCCAATATGAAAAACCAAGCAAATATGTTATGTTGTAACACTTGGAGCCATGAGAAGAAAGCTCGCAGATTGCAGTCAATTATGTAGTGAAATGAATACTTAGCTGTAAGATCTAGAGAGGTCTTGGATCCTCTAAGAGTTTATAATGCTTGTTCGTTTCATGATAGTGTTTGAACAATGATGTCCGTAGAAGAAATGTCATTAATGGTGATGGACTTTCCTCGACCAAGAGCCCTATTGATTATCGTATGAGAGATATTGATGTAGTAACCCTGAACAAATAATTTTCTATACATAGGAGTATTGAGAAGGTTGATATTTGCATAAAGGCTTACCAGAAACTCTATCACTAATCTTCGATAGAAGGGTCATATCCATGAAACTGTATCGCGCGGTCGTACGTTATATATTAGTTTTATCGCAACCCCAATGTTGAAGGCTTCCTAACACATATGCCTTCCAGAAAAATTGTTCCGTGAAATACATAACGCCACTTAGCCACCTGAGCTTTAGTGCAAAAGAATACATGGCCCAAGAGAGCGGGATGGACATTCTTTAGCAGATTTTTTCTTGCGACCAAGCACTTACCAGCCATAGTTAAGGTGACAGGGAAAAAATCAGACTTATCCTCCTCCCACATGTTGTCAAGAATGACGTCCTCTTCTATCTCAACAGGTTTCTTGGGAGGGTAACACTTCATAAATTTCTTCTTGCTTAGCCCGACATTCCCCTTCTTAGTCTTATTTTTAGGTAAGGAGCTTTGACTTTGCCATGTTTCGTCTTGAAGAATTTATCTATCATTTGATGCAAGAGGAAGGTTACCTGCCTTGGAGTCGAAGGAAATTTGCTCGTAGAGACGTCTACAAGTGTCTCTTGATTAGATTGCTCGATAATGTACGAGATCTCTTTGGAGGATAAGCTGGAAGATGGGTTTCCACTAATGTCGAGTTTAGAGAGAGGCTATGGCTTTCTAAGAGTCAGGTATGATACATAAGATTTTCAAGAAGCACTTCCGATCTGATCATCGACACATCCTGGAAAGTTTAATCCGTAACTCTAACGCCCATGTTTTATGATTATCCTGGATGAATTTATTGGGGACATTTTTTCGTTTTCATCATGGGGTTTCCACGGGGAATGGAGTGTCAAAACAAATCTAAGATTAAGAATAATTTATCAATTTTTGTAAGCAGCGGAGTATATAAAATTCTTTAAAACATGCAAAACGATTTTACCACCTAGACAAAGTCCATATACATGTAATTTCTAAAATAAAATATAAAGAGTATGTACTCGATACCGACCTCGATCGAAGCTTGAGTGTTGAGTTACATTTATTAATTCACAAGCTGTTAAAGGCTCGAGCTTCAAGCAAGGTCGGTACCGAGTGAAAACTCATTATAGTTTTATTTAAGATTGCATGTCCATGCACTTTGCCATGGTAGTAAAGTCATTTTACATAGTTAAAACAATTTTTTTATATTCCGCTGTGTACAACAAGCGATCAATTGTTCTTAATCCTATATCTTTTTTATATCCTAGACTGTATTGACATACATTGAATGTATTTCCACTTTCATGTTGTCAACCTAAATGTTTGATTCAAAACCAGTCATTACTTGACTGTTGGAAACAAGGTTTTACATATTTCATAAAGTCTTCTTCAAGAAAACGATCATTCGTGTTAAAAACATTTATTATTGATGTTACAATCTCCATTAGAGTTTGGTATTATCTGACACTCTGTTTCATTGAGGTGTGCAAGGTCTCTAACCTGAGAAACAATACTTTCTTCTATAAAAATGTCGCTGAACTCTCGAAACATATACTGACCACCTCGATTGAATAAAAGGGTTTTGATCTTTTTTCTGGTTTTCTTTTCCACGAAACCCCTAAAGACCTTAAATACATCGAATGTCTCGCAATTTGTGTTTGAGCATATATGCAAAACCATATTTTGAGTAATCATCGATGAAGGTAATGAAATATTTGAATTCCTCCCTGTTTCTTTATGTTGAGCAAACCATATACATTAGTATGTACGAGTTCCCACAAATCAATGGCTCTTCGATTCTTAACATAAAAAAGCTGCTTAGTCATTTTTCCTTCTATATAAGATTTCAAAATTACGAAATGATCCTATTGCAGACGCTTAGAGTGGAGCATTCCTCACAAGTTTTTTAATCGTGTCTAGACTGATATGACCAAGTTTTAAGTGCTAAAGATATGTTGATTTTATTAGATAATGAGGAATAAAAAAGTTTGATCTTCTTTGGCTCCCTAAATAGATCGTTATTTATTTCACTGTCTAAAAGAAAAAATTGTGTGAGATAAATGAAAATGAGAGTATTCTTCATACATGCAACAATGACGAAAAAATTATTCGAAACATAAATTTGAATTCCAATATTAATAACCTTTAAACAATAATCTAGCTCTAAAGACGAGTTTTTCTCGAAGAGAGGAATAAATTAAAGACTAGCCAAACGTATAGTTCGATCTTCAAAAGAAAGCGTCATTGATCCCACAACCTTTACTTACACCGAGCTCCCTAATGGAAGATTCCTCTTTGTTAATTAAGTCTCTCGCGATGCAAGCGTAATTGTAGTTAAGCAATAAGGTGCAAATAACATGGATTTCATTGTCATGAAGCCAAAGGCAATTTTCAATTAAATTCACTAATTTTTCTTTTCAAATTATATAAAATGTAAAATTTGGGGGATTTTGGAATAGTTTTTGTTTTATAACTAGAGATAAGACACAATAAGTAAAATGTTTTAAACAATATAAATCAAGATAAAGTAAACAAGTGGCGTAAATTCACTAGTTCATCAATTTGGTCGGCTTCGGTAACGACTCTAATCACAATTTAGCAAAGAAATCATAATTTCACTCGATCGTAAAATATTCACCAATCTCTCTCGAACTTTGAGAACCTAGGTATGTGACAAACTTTCAGCTCTCGACTTTGGTTCTATTAAAATAAATACATGCATTTAGTCCAAAGTTTATGATGACTACACTTATCTTGTATCCTATATCTACTTTTATGAAGGCGAATGATGGGCAAGATGGAGCACGCTCATTTATTATCTTTGAGTTTCTAAAATCACCTAAGAGTTTCCTAATTAGGCAGCTAATCTAATTAGGACTCACACATAACTTAAACTCATTAATATTCATACACTAATCCGACCTAAACGAAACACAAATCTACCTAGGGCTTGGCCAATCAAAATCGAATCCCTAACTACATCACACCCCTAACAATCTTATAATATTAAACAAACACAACAAAATCGAAATGAGCAATAAAAAACTCAAGCAAAAGTGAAGACATGGAACTAAAACAACCAAAACATACTTTTCAAACACTTCAACAACTAGCAATATTTAATAATCCATAAAATTACAATGCAAAATGTAGTTTAAAGCTATAATTGAAAACGAAAGAGATTCAAAAAAAAAAATAAAGTAAAGGGATAGAGTTCTCATGGAAGATGATGAAGGTGGAGGTGTTGTCAAAGTTCCTCCTTTCTCTTCTTCTCTTCTCTAGAAAACAAATAAATTTTCTCCTCAAAACCATTTTTTCTTCTTTCTAAGGTCTCTCCCAAAGCTCTTTCCTCCCCCCCTTTTCTAAATAAATCTAACATAATTTTAAATGAAAGAGTTTGGTTTGATTTCGGCCATCAGATGCAATTCAACGACTAAAATTTAACCACTAAAAATAGCTTGCACGGTAACGATGCGATGCATTGTGTTACAAACTCAAGGCCACCCGACGTGCGGTGTGTTCCACGCGACGTGTGATAATTTTTAGGCTTGACTCTGTTCACTTTTGTTGAACTTGATCCACTAGCCTAAAATTGCTCATTTTTTTAATACCCGAATTCATACCCACTTTCGTCACACGACCTCTAATAACTGAAAATATACTAAAACCTACCACACTATAAAAAGACTAAGAACAAACTACAATTCCAGCTTAAAAAAGAATGGATAAGTGGGAGTAAACCACACATACCTCTCCCATCACCCCCATCACCCCATTGGAAGGAGAAGGCCCCTTTCTCTAAGATTTTTCTTTTCTGGAAACTAGTCAAGGAACACCAAATATGATTACTAACAGGGAGTAAAAAATATGTGTTGATACATTAACAGCTACTAAGCATGCTTCGTTAATAAGTACAGTACTTATTCCATTTTCTATGATGTAGGTAAGATAGTTCATGCGCCAATATTCGAGTTCACTGTAGTAGTGGATTTTTTTTGTTAGACTTGTCCACCTTGATTTTTCGGGGCTTCTTCTTCTAAACCTTTCCTTGGTTCCTTTTCTCCGCCTTATGAGGTCTCTTCTTAGATCTAGTGTTTGAGGTTTTATGCTCAAGAGCATGTGCCTCTCTATGGTTCTTCTTTCTCTTACTGAGACCTTCAGCAGTTTGAAGCTGCTTCATTAGCTAGGTAACATAATACACTAGCTTAGTTTAAATCATTATGCACATTGTATGAGGTTATTGTTTTAAGTTTAATATTTTCGTTCAAAATCACTCTGCATAGTGAAAATATTTCTTTTGCTATAAAAATGCCAAGGGGAGATTGTTGAAACCTTAATGGTACTAATTTAGTTGAAAAATCAATTAGTTAGTGATTTATTAAAAAAGTACAACGAAATGTCTAAGTAACTTTCACAACTACTTATTGGTGCGTACAATGGTTATTTACTTACGCGTGTGACATGAGAGCAAACAAAATAGATTATTCTGCTGCAATTTGTTTGGGATTTGACGATGATTAGATTGCAATCAAATTTGTGTGGATAAAGAGTAAGAAAGAAAAAAATATATAGAACTCACCTAGTATTTATGATTTTGTGTACATCTTCCTTGTTTGACCATATCACGCAACCAATAGTTTAAATTTGTTATCATCACTCAGATTAACTTCATCGACTACAAACTTAAACAATTTACAGTCTTGTAGTGTTATACAAGTGTTAAAGGTCGTTGTGGAATTTTTTATAATATTGATCTTCCAAAGAAGATCAGGAAAAAGCTGAGAGGGAGTCTCGGGCCTAAGGAGTGCTTAGGTGCATCGTGAAAATTGAGAGAGAGTTTCAGACCTGAGGAGAACTTAGGTACCACTCAATATTCCAAGAGGCAAGACAACAGTGTGCATAAAATAGTTTTTGTAAACTTAGTATTTTTGTACCTTGGTGTTAATAATAGCTTGCATTTTTCAGCAGGCCTATTCCTGAGTAGGTTCGTGAATAAAAAAATGCTTACGCATTATGTGTGTTCACTATTATGCTTTCATTTTTGTTAGATTTATTGTTATCCACTAAATCAATTAGATGAGCAGCTAGCTATTCTAACAAAATAGTGCAATAATCATATGAACACATGGTCAGTAATTTCATCAACCCTCGTTGAAATTTTCAGGTTTGTAACCATGAAAAGGTTTGTCCCAGTTGAAAGTAGAACTGGTGGACGGACCTGAGAAAATTTTGAGGTTTTTTGTAAAACCTCATCATTAGTCTATTTGAAATATATTTACAATTTAATATACAAATAATGAACATAACATATTATGGCGGAATTTCATTATTTATTTTTAATATGAAAACACTTTTTTCAACATATTAAAATAATCATGACATTAAAAACAAAACATTCATGCAAAAATATATTAATTACATAAACATTGAATTATATAAAATTCAAATTCATATAACTACTTATATAATTAATTAAATTGAATTTGGAAAGACTTACAGTTGTCGTCGTCAACTTCACGAGTCGTCCTTCCATCTTTAATCTCTGAGAACCGTCCATCTGTCTTTGTCAAACGACCACGATGGATTCAATGCTAAGGACTTCGGAGTTTAGTGAGATTAAGAGGGTGGACTCTTAATGAACGAGAGAGAAACAATTAGGAACGTAACCTCATGTGTTTCTCTCTCAAAATTGACAGAAGGAAGAAGTGTTTCACTCTAAAAATAATAGACACAATGAAGAACAAATTCTCTATTTCTCTCTCTCAAATTAGGTTAAGTGAGAGAGAAAATGTGTGTCCTATTTACAGGAGACCAATGTGTATAGTCTCTCATCAATATCAAATATTTACCAATATTTTCTTATCAAAATCTGAAACAAAAGTCAGCCCTATTTACACCAATATGGCCGGACATACTATGTCCCAAATCAAGTCAATATTGCTTGATTAATATCAAAGATAATCCATTTAATTATGAAATTATGTTAATCAGCTAGTCAACTGTCACACACAATATGGTAACAACGTATGTGACAATTTGCAAGCACAATAGAGAAGACAGTAAAATAGTACAGAAAATAGTAATCGACACGCACAATTGGTAACCCAATTCGGAGCAAAGTCTCCTACCTCTAGGGGGTGTGATAACCCGGTGGAAATGATTTCACTATGATAATAGTTCTCTGTACAATTGGTCTTACATGAACAACATACACATCAATGCCCAATTACTAACTATAAAGTGAAACTCTAATTCAGTCCCCCCCCCCTGAATTTGTGACCCTTCACAGATCCATCAAAGACACACCTTCACGTGTTCTTTAATCACTGTAACGTCAAGAGCGTGATCAGTTCATTTACACACAAACAAAAAACCAAACAGGAACCGATTATAGTGGGTAATCTGATTCAACAGTGCTTTAGTTCAATACAAAAGTTTTCCAGCCCGCCAGTCGTGCACGTCTAGAAAAGCTATTGATCAAACGAAAGCAACAAGGACGCGAGAGGCTGCAACGCTGCATTTTATAGCATCCAAACAAGCACAGATCCAAGCTAGGGTTTCATCACGAAGTCAACGGTCAGCTTCCGGGATGAGGGGATCTTTGATAGCGCCATTAAACGATATCCATAGACTTTCAAAATAAGGTGAGCTGAATCACAGAAAATCAGGAAAGTTATCATGACAGAATATCTCATAATTATTCAGTTAAAGTTCTCGCCTAATAAAAATAAGCCAATTACTAATGTCAATCCCAGCGTAATAACAAATTTCACATGTTATTTTCCTTATAAGGATTATCATGGATTAAACTGAAATATCTCATTGATTCTCATGATCTAAAGTTGGAGATAATGACACGTCATCAATTCTCGCCATATTAGATTAACCAATAGGAATTAAGAAATTAATTATCTCTACCTTTAATTGATTCAAATCCGATAATTGTATAATTCTCAATATAATTATACAACTAGATTTATTAAATAAAAATGATTAAAATAAATAACTATTTATTTATTTAATCATGAGAAAAATAATTACCATAGTGGAAATCATAATATACACTCAATGAGAAAAATCAAATCAACTTAGTACTTTAAAATATTTCAATTCAATAATCGAACTTAAAATATGATTTCAACAAATCATCTTTATATATTTTTAATACTTATTTTGTTCATTAAGATCTCGTCCGAAAGTCTAACATTGAGACCTCATGGACCCACATGAAGGAAGCTTTAGAATAAAGTCTGGGCACAAAAGTTCATAAACTTTTCTCGACTTTTAATTCTTAATATTGGTCGGTTCCACTAAAAGACCAATAATGAATATCTCTAAGTCCATATGCGTTTATATTTACATTTGATGTGATGCAACTATTCTTCAGACGGTCAACGGTGTATTTTATGATATTACCCTTTGTGTATATCATTAACTAAGAGGGATGTAAAATTAACGTTTAACCCCTCAGTTATTATTTCACCAACTCCTTTGTTATTTGTGAACGAGAAAAACATAAAGTGAGATGTCACATGTTTTATTCAGAGAATATTTTATTCACTGAATAGCAGACCCGGTTTATTCGCTTACACTTCGAAGAAGAAAGCATGGTGTGATACTAATATCATAGCATTCTTATAACACAAATTCTATATCCGTGAATCACAAAATTAAACGAGACAATATTATGACATCAATCGTCGGGTATATTAAACATTAATTAGACATTTCTCATTGCCTAATCAAATGTCATAAAGTGTCACAATAAAATATGTATTCACTTCAGGATACAGGTACTTACGAAAATATGCCTCGTATGTGATTTTGAAGTTTCGAGTAATAGAAAGATTTTATCTCGAACTTCAAAGTGTCACGGGTATTGTTCAATGCCTTCATTAAGACATCAAGAATAAACTTAAAAGTCACAACTCTCAATATCACAAGATACGATATCGGTAGTTTATTCAAACAATCATTAATTGGATACGATTGCTCTATCGATTCTTAGATTGCAAACTGTTTATTTTAAATTAATCAAGAAGAAGTATCTTCCTAAGTCTGTACTTAAACGTTCTTTGACATACATTCATAAACACAAACTTAAAAGAGAATGAATATTAATTAAACTTTATTTAATTCTCAGCTAAAAAATACAATTGTATTTTTAGATTTCATTTATCCTTTGTGGGCTAAATCCCAACATAGTTTCCCAAAGTTTTTAGCCATCATGGAAAGGGACTCTTCATAGGACTCTATGGAATAATCATTTATGGGACGATCGGAGCCAGAGCTTGTAGACTTGAGAGTGACACCTTGGGCTCTTTTCTTAAGTTGATTTTTGAGAGACATTTCATAGGTGAGAAATGACCCTATGAGCTCATCAAATTTCTTTACAGGCGTGTCATGCACCTCGTCTATGGTGGTAACTTTAATTTTGAATCTTTTTGGGAGAATCTCAAGATTTTCTTTACTTGCTTCTCGTCAGACACATGTTCTCCAAGAGAGTGAAACTCATTTGAGAAATCTATGATCGTCACATAAAAGTCATTGATTTTATCTTCTTCTCTAACGTGGTGACAACCTGCAGTCTTGAGTTCTTGACTTTATCAATTCATTCATAGGTAGTTTCGAGGATAACCCATGCTCGTTTAGCGATTTCAAAGGTGTTGATCGAATACACTTCATCTACTCTATTATAGACGGCATTTGAATCTTTGGAATTAGAAAGAGCAGTTCATGTTTCAAAAGACCCCATTCTATTTCAAAAAAAATTCTCCATGGTTACACCATCTGTCAGAAGTCTCTTGGGAGGGTCCGACCATGTGACCACATATTTCAACATTTTGTGGTCTATGGATTTAATAAAGACACTCAATTTTTGCGGCGTGAAGACATCCTTATGGATAAGAGAAACAACTGAATGTCTTTTGATCCGGAGAGGGGACAAATGACGTTGATCCATTAGATAAAAAGTATAAGGTAAAAACAAAATTAGACAACGACAACACAAGTTAGAAAAAAAATGTTTTTTTTTTTTGAACGTGTGAGAAACATGATGACTGACAATTAAAACATATATTGTAGCGGGGCATTCTTTCATTTCACCGTACTGAATAGAAGGCGAAAGATTTTAACGAGTCCTTAATTTAAAAAAAAAACAAAGACATGAGTTTTGAAAAAAATAAATAAGCTTGTAACAACAAAAATCTACAATGATTATATTAAAATCAATTAAAGAAAATAAAGTAATATAAATGGATGCAATGTCATTAAATGCCTAGCCCAACGGCGGAGTATACAATTTAGACGCATTTGCATATATTTGAATGAAAATAAATTAAGAAACGACTTAACTAAAACGTTTGAGTTAATATTAAGTGAATAGTTATAAAGAATGATATGTTTTTTATTTAAATAAAAAATGAAATATTTAGGTTGGTGTAAATACATGAACGTAAATATCAATCGCGTATGTACGGAACATTTTTTATGTATAAGGCTGCAGGTGCGACTATATGCATAATTGACCCATTTTTAATCCAGAAAGTCAAGGGCAATGAGTGGGCGTTGGGGCGTTATGCCGATATAGTGAATACGCTCCGTGTACATTAACTACGTACACGTTTCTAAAATAATAATCATAATAATAAATTAATAATGCGGTTCCTTCAAACCCTCTTTGCGAGTGCAAATTTTGCGCTCTATGACCCCACATTTCCAACGGCTAATAAACCAACGTCTCTCTCTTGAATTTTTTTTTTCCTTTTTCCTTTCTCCTACCCAACTTTCTCACTGTTTTATTAGCATTAATCTCTCTAGGTTAATCAAAATAAACGCGCTTAACTCAGAACGCAGTTATTTTTCACTCATCGTCTGCATTCGGATCCTCTTTTCCTCATTGGCAGCAATACTTTTTCGGTAACAGAACCGTATACCTTTATAGCCAATTCTGATCAAATTTCTTTATCTCACTTTTGCTGTTTCTTTGTTGGTTTTCCGTTTCAAAAGTATCCCCAGAATAGGCCAATGCAAAATGGTGTAAGGCCTAAAGATAGCGTTTCCACTTGTTTTAATTCTTCATTTTTTCTCATACCCTTTTTTTGGGAGATTTTTTCCCATTAGAGAATACAAAAATAAAAGTACAAAAACAGATCCAAATTCTGGTGAGGGAATAGAAGAGAATCTGAGTTGTTTGCATTGCATTAATTTAATTTGGTCATCTTTCCATAACCACCACCGGGGATTCTTTTCCAAATGTGTTCGACTCGGTAATCGACGCAAGACTATCCTTATTCATATCGAAAAGTGATGGCTTCATCACAAGTTGAAATAGCCTCGTCAGCGTTCGGGTGCATCTTGAGAGATCGAAACCAAGGAGACGTATTTCGGGAAAGAAAATGGAGGGAATTCTTGGTTAAAGATCATCTCTCAATCGAACGCGAGAACGAGAACGAGAATCCTTGGCACCCACAAACCCCGAGACTGAACAGAAACAACGAAAGCGTTTTCAATCCCAATCACAGAGAGAAAGCAGTAATGAGCCCCGGTCATTTGAGCCCATCATCGGCGAAGAAATCAAAAATGGAAAAAAAACAGCAAGAAGACGAGCCGTCTCTGGCTCCGAATCTCGGGGCGGCCTCACTGGTCCAGATATGGGAAAATCGGGTGACCCGAAACAGGCCAAACTCGAGCGGCTCGGCAAGCAGATCTGATTCTGGGCTGAGCTGCAACGAGGAAGAAACGGGAGATTCTGTTCTGGACTGGAAATCAGAGAAGAGTCGAGACTCGGACGCGTGCGAGAGCGAGAGAGTCCGAGTCGCTGACATCATCAAGAGGCTCGCGGCAGCGAACGAGGGCGGGGACCACCACCAACAACGTGATCCAGGTGGCAGCTCTCCAGTGGCCGATCAGACGAATTTCCAACGGACGGCCATAATCTCCCCTAGGATCATCAGGGGACGCCAAGCTTTCGAGGAATTGCTGTTCCAGATCGAGCGCGAGCGACAGCGAGAGCTCGAGAATCTCGCTGAGTCTAGATCTGTCTCCAGGTTCCCGCAGAGAGGCCGGATTCAGGTATAATTTATTGAGTTTTTTAGTTTAATTTGTTTCTTATTGTTTATTAATTTTATTTCTTGCAGTCTATGCTGAGGCTGAGATCGTTGCAGGGCGGTGTGGGGGTTCAAGATCAGCATCGGCTGAGGGCGGTATCGTCTTTGCAAGGGGAGAGACGACAGCAAGCCTCTTCTTCCATTCCGCAATTGAGGTTAAATATCTTGAATCAGATTGTATTCTCTTCTTTTGTTATTAGTGCTTGCTTTTTTGTTCCATAGTTGTTCAATAACCTGCACCGTTGATGATTTCAAAACTTTTTGCCGTGTCTATGGTGTCAATAGAGAAAACTGGAAATCAGTCATATGTTAAGGGAAAAAAAATGCATGATTCTAGGTTCACTGAGTCATAAAATTCCATTTTGTGCAAGATGTCACAATCACAGCATTAATAGATAAATAATTACAGATAATTTAGAATAAGGTTGCGTCTCGAATCTCAAAGGAATGTTGGCTAAAAATATAGGATCCGACCTGAAATGAGTGCGAGAACAAAAGAGTATAGTAACCATAATGATTCTAGAAAATTATAACAAAATATACGATTGACTTAATAAGGTTTGTATCTCCCACTTGGTATAAGGACATTTAACAAATGAGAATACATTTTCCAAAGAAAACAAAGAGTTGCAGTCCATGATTAATGAAACCATGTCAAATAATGAGTTAAACGCTTCAACTGCATGCTTTGAATAAGGAAATGATATCTTTATGATTTTGCCGCATGATAGTGGACCGTCATTGTCAATTAATTGTGTGGACAAATTTAGAGTGTATAGATCGATTTGTTTACAATTATATCAGCCTTCAGTTTTAGATATTCTAGTTCTCTGATAGTACAAAATCCAGGCGTGTGTTTGAAGAAAGTACAAACTCCCTCGTTATTTTGTTTTAGTTTAATTATAACATTATTAAACCGTACATCTGATTGTTTCCAGTGGGAGGTTTAGCTCAAAGATGGACAACGTTGTAATGGCTCGAAATGGAGATTCGGTAAATCCTATAATCTCCGGTAGTGAAAACTTAATTCACGCTGAAGGGTCGGAAGAAAAGTCCGAACGGACACAAATCGTGGATGTTGTTTTACTTGAACAACAACACAAAACCATAGAGGAACTTCCGAAAGAGTCATTCCGAGAAGAAACAAAGTTGGAAGATGGGAATCTTGACTCGCAAGAAACAGGCTTGCATGGTAAAGAAGGTATTGACGCGGACGTTGTAGAGGAAAATGCAATGTGCGATGATGATGGTTGGCACGAAAAGGTTATCGATACCGAAGAATTGGAAGACGATTACTCTCAATACGCCGAAGAAGCCAGTTACGATTGGATCGCCAACATCTCACGACCTCGTAGTCACTGGGAAGAGCTCCGGAAAGAGTGGTACGCCAAGATGCTAACATCAAACTCCAAGAATGGGGATATTCGTCAGCTTCTTGAAAGGTACGAGATTCAATCCCGATTCTTCAATTCATTCGCCACGAGATAACTGCTTTACCGTTTGTATAAATCAGTTTTTGTACTTCTATTACTGTTTGAAACAAGCGATGACAGTTACACGGTAATCGCATCCACTCTCGGGTTTCCACTTCACATAATTAGTGGATGATGATGAAAATGAAAACAGAATTATACAAAAATATGAAAAGGAAATATATTTCATCGAATAAAGTACAGCTTTACCTTTGCTCTCGCAGAGGCACAGTGTCTGGAGTTCTTGCTGGGGAGTTTCGAGAACGAATGGACAGATTACTGCAAGCTCGCTTACAGAGACAGACGCGTCCCCGAAATAATCAAATCGGCGAAGAACGTTATCTGTACAAAAATAAACTGAAGTCTGTCACAGAGAACTCTCAAGAGATTCTGCATCAATCAGATGCGGAACAAGAAGAAGAAGAAGAAGAAGAAGAAGAGAGGTTATTAGGCAGTCAATATCATGAAGCCAGTGATTACTTCCATCAACCATCATCTCTGTCATGGAACTTTCTCCAAAACAACGAAGTGGGTGAAGATTCAGAGAGAGCCGTATCTACATCTCCGCAAAGGGAATTCCAGACGCGGTCTTACCATCAGACTGACCAGCAGCGCTGTTCCTCGGCCGACCATTATCCTTCAGTTGTGAGTTTCACTTACCCACTTCTCAATGAGAAAAAAAAAAAGGCTTTGTTGCCATTAAAAAATTATACATCTTTTTGCACTACACAGGAGATTGAACTTATATGCGAATTAAGAGGCCAAATGGAGCAACTTTATCATGAGATGTCCGATATGAAAAACTCGCTTAAGAGCTGCATGGACATGCAAATGGTACTGATGCAACAGCACTCCATGAAGCAGCAGGAACTTCATTCAGGTAAAAATTAGAAAACAACGAGAGTTACTTATACGAAATAAAAAACCAGAATTGAAGGTCAATTAATGGTCATATAAAATGAAACTGCTTTCTGTTCATTCAGGGGAAGTATTGTTCGAGAAAGAAAAGTGTCGTGTATGTTACGACAGGAAAGTTGACTCACTTCTATACAGGTACGTTGTAACAACGTTTAAAGCCAAGGTCTGCACTAAAAAAATGTTCCTGTTTAGAATGATAATGTCACATTGTAACTGTTATTTATTTTCTTGGCATGTAGATGTGGGCACATGTGCACGTGCCTTAAGTGTGCCCATGAATTGCAGTGGAATAATGGAAAATGTCCGATTTGCAGTGCTGCAATTGTGGACGTTGTAAGGGTTATTGATAATCCATAAATTAACCCTGACCGAGTTCTTGCTCCAGAGGACCGTCTCTCTTCTTTATTCAACTTTGCATTTCAGAAATAAGTTCATCTCATTCTTTATAACTTCGGATCTAAATTTTCGACCTTTTTATCCCTTTTCCCTATTTTTGTTTCTCGTTTCCTTCAGATCTAGTGCAACTAGAGTACATGTAATAGCGAAGATGAATAAAGATTGTTTGCTCATTTTGATCGACATGTCTGCTTTTGTTGGAAATCGTAATTTTTTGTGTTTGCCGTGACTCGAAAACATACAGCTTTATATTCAAAACTCAAGAATGGTCTTTGAATGCAGTTCTTTCGGGTGGAACAACATACTCTGGCCAAGCCATCACAGAACTAACCTCGAGAACATGTAAACAGCTGATTGAAAGAATGTCTTCAAAGTCGAAACGAGAAACTCCGCCGCGGTTGATGTCGTTGATGGCTGCAAGACATTCCGATTGAAGCCTGACATGTTCCCAGTAAAATTAAAAATTTAACTATATATATATACATACATATATAATGACAAGACGCTATTAACAATAAATCTAATAGCTATTATTATTAGAGTATGATCCCTAGTCATATACACAAGAAATTCGGTCCTACAAACCACGACGATATGTAATAAAACAATCATTACGAATCACGATGTGAATTCCTGATAAAAATTGGGGTTTGGAGGGAATCAAACATTCTCGAGCAGCCATGTTATTATCAACACGACGGAGATATTGATGGAAAGGAAGGAATCCCCGACCTGAATAATACTTAATCGAGTTGGAGAAGGACTTCTTCAGCGGGGCATCCGAAGCGACCTCAATCGGACAGAAAGTTAATGATAGTTGTGTGACACGTACTCAAGGAAGAAATCTTAATTGAAGTAATGCGATGGCATACACGTAATTAAAACCGAATGAAATGGGTCGATTCCCAAGGCCCCTCACCTAAACAGGCTCATTTTTAACGATAAATATATTTCTATTATTGTTCATGCGGGACCCCGCAATACCCCCTAAGGACGAGATCTTTTCGATCAATATATGACGCGGTATTGATTCGGAATTGTAGACGATTCGGTGTTTATTGTATTATTTGTGACCACATTAGGAAGATGATAGTCTTCTAGAGGTTCTCCTCCAGTTTGCGAATGTGTATGCAGTCTTCTATGACATAGTGTTAGCGCTTAGCATCGGCAACAGGAGAGTGGATTCAGTATGATTACTTGGGGTGGTGAGAATGGTAGAGGAGAGCTTGACGCTTGCGACAGAGTTGAGGACGATGTTACACCACATCTTCAGAGAGTTGAGAGAAACTTGAGAAGTTTAGCATTATTTCTCGTCTTTGTAGCTCGACGCATAATCTAGCGCGCTTTATGGTGAACCATAACTCGAGTTCGACTTGGTTGAGTTTCATCCCCCTTTGCTCAGAGGAGACCATTAAAACCGATGATCGTGAATCGAGCTCTCACACGGTGGGCTAGAGTCCGTTTTTTATTTGATTCATTTTAACTATGGCAGCACTTTCTTTTAAGAATGTCTGGTGTGATTTCAGTTTCACTTTCATATATATTCTAACCAAGATTTTCTTCCGCCATAAGTGAGAGCTGTATTTAATACTTTTGTGGTACGGCCACGATTCTTAAAGAACAATTATCATATAAGACAATTTATTATTACACTAATTAGTTTCTATGTATATGAAGTGATTATAACATAAAAAAGAGTGATTATTATTTTTTTAAACTGAAGTGATTATCAATATTATTGACGATCTTCCTCTTTAAATGTTGAATTCGACTCACCTTGAAATTCAAATCATAAGGCCTAATGGATCAACCACTAAAAATCCAACGCCAAAGCTCACGAGAACTAAAGGTCCACTAAAATTACCGGCTCAAAACTCAAGTTCACGCATTACGTGCAAATGGCTCGACGCGTCGCACTCACGCATTAAAGATTGTTATCATCTCGTTTCAACGCCGTTAAAGAAAAAGACACACCGAATAAACGACATCGCTTCCCAATTGGTCGTCTTCCAGCTTCCGCAAGTCCTGCCTCCCTCCACCTCCTGCAAATCCTAGGCTGGATACCCTTGTTCCTGTCGACCGATCGGCCTCTTGCTCCATGATCGGCCAAGGTCACTCCCATCATCTATAAATACAAACTTTCGTCCAAAGGTTTTAGTAAGCAATATCTCTCTAACACACTATACTCGGAGTTATTATCTCTCAGTAATAACTTCTAAATATCCGAGACTCGAGCACTGAAACACATTTGATCCAAATATCGCGTTTCACTCGATCTCGTTGATCTCTTCTCATTTACCCATAAATTCCACCTTTATTAAAGTAATGTTAAGCATCGAAGAGGTAAACAAAAGACCCTCCCACTGATTTTTTTTCTTAGTTCAAATATGTTCATCTATTTTAGGTATCAGAGGAACTCAAAGTCACACCACAACTAAGAGACGACTCGGGAGACCGAGTCCGGCAAGCTTAAGAAAAAGTGAAGGTCACCCACCCCGACGGGAATCTGACCGGTTTAGGTTTCATAATGTTTCAAAAAACGAGCGACGACAAGGTTCATTCCTTCTCAATGGTAGAACTATGTGGAGCAACATCTTGTGCAACTTTTGAGTTCTCAGTTGGTGCTATATTGTCCTTATAATCAACTTCATTTTTTTGTGTTAGTTGATAAGTTTCATTTACTCAGACTTATTTATGCTTTTCCAAGAAATAATTGTGTATTTTTCTTAGGCTATTTAATGTTCTTTTGTAGTTTTTAGTATGTTTTCGTGTACTAGATAGCGTGAGGCAGTTGTGGAACGAAAATAAAAAAGATAAATTCGAGCTAAAAAGTAAGAATTTTAGGACCAAAAGAAGATAATCAACAAAAATTTCATGTGTCGCATCAATACCAAATTTCCGTGTTATTTAGGCCTATCTATGACCGAGAATTCTACAAGAACCTACGCATAGCGTGGGTCACCTAACGAATCGTTTGGTATAAATGAATATACATCTTGTCGTGTGGGTTATTTAACCAGTCTCGTTGTAGAAATCAACACGCAATATGTCGCGTTATTCATTGACGCGTTGCATAGTGTTCGCGCGAATTGATTTCAATCACTCGTTTTGAACGTTGGATCGCATCTTATGGCCGCAAATGAGCCAAACTCTTTCATTTAGACTTATATTATGTCTATTTCAAAAGAAGGGAGAAACATGCCTTGGAGAAACACTTTCTTGAGATAGTTTGAAAATTCTTCTTCTTTAGCTTGGAGTGAAGAAGATGAAGAAGCACCATTTTGCATCATCACCATCCTCTACGATAACTCATTAGTATCCCTCTCTTGATTTAGATTTGATTGTCTTCAGCTGTTTTAAATTAATTACTTCTTCGATTTTATTTAGTTAAAAATTAGTATTTTGAGATTGTGTTTGGATTCATTAATCTTATGAGTATTCAATATTGTTAGCTTAAATGTTATTGTATTGAAATGGATTATTGAAATTGTGGTGATTTTTATGGAATTAATTGTTAATTGTTGGGAATTATAATTAATTTATAGCTTGTTATTTTTTTTTATTGTTTATTTTGATTTTGTTGTGTTTGTTTAAGATTATAAGTAGAAGTTACCTCTTTATGCCGACGCGGTCTACCTAACAACCTAATAGCGGATTCCAGGCCCACCAATGCAGCCTCCTGGGACACATGTGTATTGTGGCAGACAGTCTCCTTACCTCCCAGCCAACCAACCCCTAGTTAGCGAAGCCATGGCCGGCCGACCCTCTGGTGTCTGGCTATGGCCGGTCGGGAATCAGATGGCTAGGATATGGCCAGCCTACCCAAAGGTAACCAGGCTACGTCCAGCTTACCCAAAGGTGGCCAGGCTATGGCCAGCCTACTCAAGGGTGGCCAGACTATGGACGTTCGGCTATCAGGTGGCAAGGCCATGATCGCCCTCTCCTGAAACATATAAATAAGAACCCTTGTTCAAGGGTTCCAGGAAGCAATTATTCTCTATACTTAAAGTCATATTTTTCATGACCCTTCATTGTTTACTCTTCTTAGTTCACATCGTTTCATCTATGTCATGCACTAGAAGAACTTAAAGTCCCCACTGGAACTAAGAAACGATTCGGGATACTAAATCTGACATGCTCAGCTCGAAGCAAGGGCCACTCGCCCCGATCAGGGATCTGACCGCTTAGGTGTTGTAACATTATCCGAAAATGAGCGACAATATTTTGGCGCTAGAAATAGGAGGCCTTACCTTAGAAAAATGTTCCACAAAAATTTCCCTAATACTGATTACATATCAACTCTCAAAAGATTAGTGAAGTTTTGGTGACCTCCGTGGCGCCCAATTGAGTAATCTTATTGCTCGAGCGATGAGCTCGCAATATGAATTATGCCAACTCTTCTTACGGGACCAAGGTGACATCCCTTGACTAAGAGTCGAAGTAACAATGCTCCAACCCCTCGTGATGTCGAAAGCGGCTTTAAGGGCGAAACAAATCGACGTATGGAAAAATTGCTAGCATGTCCAGTGTGGAAATTTTTTTGCTCGTGAACCTCCTTGAAAAAAGGAGGAGGAGCGCTTGACCCAAGATCGTGACAACGTCAAAGACCGGCGTTGTTGTAGGAGCTAGCACGAGTCAATCTACACCTGATAACCCTTGGCATGTGGGAGCAACTTCCCTCTTGACCCAACCAGTGAGGTGTGTGTTGGCAGAGATGCCCACAAGAAGATTGTTTATTTACATATTGATGTAATATATAAATCTTTATAAAGTCCTTTTTGTAATTTACTGATTAAATTAATAAAAGTTGAAACGTTCATTCATTCCTTGTCAGTTTGATTGAAGATTTACGATATTCAATAGTCTTATAGTCCTTAATCAAACCTAACAATGTATGAAGAGACAAATGTAGATTTACGTGAACAAACTCTTCATGGTTTGACTAAAATGATATATTCACAATCTAAAGATCAACAGACTATTGATCTCAGTATGATTGTTGGAAGAATCTATGATGTCTGGTTACTTGGCATAGAGAGTTAGGAACTCTATAGTTCTTCCAGTGTATCTTTCAAAGATAATGAATTGACCAGTGCACCTTTAGAGACAATAGAAGAACAAACCATTTATCATCTTCTATCTCAATGTCACTATGTATGAATCGCATCATGCTTACCTAAATCCTGAAATGAGATATGTCATTTCATAGCATTAATAATCTCATTTGAGAAAGTCAAATTCTAGATCCATTACGTGATATAGACAAGGCCTATTGGTGAGATATTAAGTTATGAAGATGTCATGAACCAACTTTGTGAAGTTCTCATAGATATGGAATTCATGTACAAGATTGCTGAGATGCAATATATATCACCTCATGCTTTATTACTTGGATTGTGAATAAATAAACTGCGTAGTATCCAAAATTAAGTAGCGACTTTATTTGGATGAAATAATGTGACTTGTTAGCTCCTCGTCAATACATTGTTTCTAACTTATTCACAAGTACTAAAGGAGTTGAGGAAATAACAACTAGAAGGGTAAAATGGTAATTTTATAAATCCTAACTAGTTGATGATATTCATGAAGGGTAAACATAGATAACATTCAATGGATCCGCTCAATATAATTAAGTTGAATTCGAGTAGAAAACATCATTTGAACCGAGAGATTCTTAGTGTCAGCTCTTTAGTGGAGTCAGTTGACATTAAGCTAATACTCGGAAAAGGTTTGTGAACTTTTGAGTTCGAGTATAGAAGCTCAAGCTTTGTTCATTTGGATCCATAAGGTCACTATTACAGGTCATTAGAGTAGGATTGTTAAACTAAAAGCTAAGTCAAAATAAGTTCAAATGTTGAACTATACTTTTTCTCGGAAAATGTCTAAAGGGTATTTTTGTCCACATGGACATAGAATGATGTGAATGTCAAAATAAGATTTTGTATATTTTCATATGATGAAAATATAAATGTGAAGCCCAAATGAATAAGGCCAGGCCCACAAAGTTTTTTTTTTTCCCTAACCCTCCCTCCTTTCTTTTCCACCGCCACATTCTTTTTTTTTCTTATCTCCTCCTTCACTATCTCTCTCTCTCCCTCTCAAAGAACCCGATTCTCTCTCTCTCTCCCCGCCGCCCACTGCTCCGACCACCGCAGCCACCATCTCCTCGCGTGAAGCTTGCTCTCTTCATCGCGAAGCTCTCCGTCCAGCCCCGCCTCGTCACCGCGCCTCTCGCTCCCGACGACATCCAGCCGCGCAGACTCGCTCGTCATCGGTGGCTCTCGCTGTCGTCGACTCTCGTGTCCAGTTTTCCCTTTCTCTCGGCTCGTGTCTGTGGTCGTCGTCTCTCACCGTCGCTCCCATCGTCGGAGATCGTCGCCATCGTTTCCTCGTACAAAGCTCTCTCGCCATTCTCTCTCTCTCTGTTTGCGACGGACGAGGGTCTAGCACCGGCTATCGGGCGTCCTTGCGTGTTCAAAAGTCGGCAAGGCAAAGGACCGACGAGTTTGGTCTGGGTTTTGCTAACCCGAGGTGAGCCACGAGTTTTGGAAATTTTCAATCTGTGCGTTTGGATTTCGGATTTGAAAATTAGGGTTTATCAAAATATGATTTGGGGATTTCGATTGTAATCCAGAAAATTGTTGTTTAAACTGTACCTGAGTTGTAAATCGGATATCGAAGTTAAGAATTGTTGATTGTGTCAGGATTAGGAATTTCAAGGGTTAGGATTTTGGCTGAATGATCTTCTGGAAATTTGGTTTAGATCGGGAATTAACTATGAAATAGTGTGTTGTATTTTTGTATGTATTCAAATCTGTGTTTAGAGTCGGAATTGTACTCTGGGTTTGTCTTTCGATTTGAAGTCCTATGATTTTGTTGAAGCTGCTTCGGAGGTTTGGTACTTAGGGACTCATCTCGAAATTTTGGGAATTTTGGTAATCTGAGAATCATTGTGTAAATTGTAGTAGAGTGGCAATCAAAATTTGAGCTCGAGAATATTTTTATTGAATCTGTATTGTGTATCGTGAGAATGCAAGAAAGATTTTATAGATTCTGGTTTGAATCTGAGAGTTTGAGTATGGAAATTGGGTTTTGAACATTGATTTAGAAACTTGTAATTTTGTTAGACAGAAGGTAAAATCATTGGAGATTTTCAAGTTCATATATTTATATGATATTCAAGATGTGTGGTCGATTTTGGAATCGAGATTGGATTGTTGGGGCGTTGATTTGATTAAGGTTTTGGATCGTATTTCGGTATTCAGGATTCAGGTCTTGGTTTATTAGCTCGGGATTTGGAATCTAAATATAAGGACGTGTAATTCATTTGATTATGTGAGTTAATCCGTTTTGGATTTCTATAATCTGTTTTCAGATTTACGTGAACGTATTCGACTGTCGATCGGGTCAGAATCTTCGAAGTGAGGATCGAAACAGAAATCAGAATTTCAGTTTACTCGTAAGTATTATTCGCTTACAGCGTTTAATAGAATCCTTAGTGTGGATTGAAAGTTTTCTTTACGTAGTTACTTCATAATTAAATAAATAATTGACCATTATCAATTATTTATTTAAGAATGTCTAAGATGTAAATTTAGTATTTAACTAACGGAAATTTCTTAGTTATCTGTTTGGAAGGTTAATTCATTTAAGACTCGTATTTTATTGCTTAATCTTATTGCGTATCGTTTGCGATACGAAAGCAGGCGAGTCTTAAATAAGTTTAATCTTTACTAACCAAAAAGTTGTAAACTGAATTATAGAAATAAGAACTGATTTAGAATAGTTCTGTTAGTAGAATCCTATATTCTTTAATGTTTCTGAACATTATGGTTGATGGACTTTCAACTCCGGATTTTATCTCATTCAGCGCCCGACAGGGTACCAAGTGTCTCAAAGCGTATAGGACGCACCTCTTTGTGAAAGTCATCTGTTTTTCGGCTGATCTATTCCGGGTAAGTGTGGAGACATAAGTCAACTACTTACCAAGGGAATAACCCTGCTTATGTGCATATTATGTGTTAGTAAACAAGACTAAGTAAAGCCTAAGAATATGAAAAGTAATAAAGATAAGGCTTCAGCCACATTTTACTGAAAATGTAGTTCGGGTCATCCCCGATAGGCTCAAACATAGTCTATTAGAATCCGGCCTATGTTATGTGATATAGCTACCCCAATAGTTTGACCCGATAGGGCGGGGGAAACAGGAGAGCATAAGTCGACTCTCGGATTCAAGTCGAGAGTGAAAGTTTTTGGGAGTCACCTCTCAACTTTCATCTTAAAACACTAAACGAGCAAATGAAAGGGAAACACTAAATTATTGGGATTTAACCCGAGATGCTCTTCTGTAAATAGATTAGGTGTGTGCTCTGCGTGTGTCTGAGCACCCAAACCTCGAACATAAGGAATCGATGGTACCCACGAGCTGCTGACTCGTGATGTTGACCGATGAAGGTCATGAAGGCGCTGATCTTCGTGCGTAAGCACCGAGCGCTGGCGCCCTGATGAAGTTGGTACCATTAGTGGATCCCAGAGAGAATAAAACACAAAGTCGCCGAGGGACCGCTGCTCGAGGCCTGAGGCTGACTTCTTGTCGTTCCGAGGGTTATAGCAGGAAGGGGTGTATAACCTTGTGGAGCGGCAAGTGAATAGGTAGATATGGCCATGCACGCATTTGTATTGAATCGAGAATTAGATATACATTCCTATTTGTTTATTTGCACGTCACACGACATTAGATGTTTTAATTTCTTAGATTAGACTCCCACTTACTGAGTCAATCGACTCATAGTTTTATGACCTTTGGTAATGTAGATAAGGGAAAGACAGCGAAACAATGACGTCAAGGCAGTAGCGTGAAGACAATGGTATAGATGAAGACCGAGACCAAGACGTGTATCTCTTGACTTGTGGCTAATGGAGACTCACAACCGGAGAGAAGAAGTTTTAGTATAATATTATTATGTTAAACTCTTTTGTAACCTACACTCCTGGAACTAAACGTCCTACTTAAGGACGAGGAGTTATTTTGTATGTACATATTTAAAGGAGTTTGTGAAACTTCATATATGTATATTAAAAGTGAAAAATTCCTCCGGGTTTTTGCTAACTACTAATAACTTAATTTTATTCCGCACTTTATTTATAATGTGTTTACATTTATTATATGTTTAATAAATTTATTACTCGTCTTAAGTATTTTATTTAAACAAGATCTTTATATATAATGATATACTCGTGCACGTGTCAACGGTTTTACGGGAGTCACGGCCTGCGGTCGAGCTGGTGACGCTCGCGGGTCGTGACAATAAATTATTTTCTAAAGCCGAAAAGTCGTTTAAGGCATTATGAAATTAATTTTGTTATTTGTGCAATTATAATTCTACAATGGGTATTTTAAAAATTGTCTTAAAAGAAATAAAGAAGCATCTAGAAGCTCCCCCTAGGTAGAATTTCGGCCAAAGAGTGCATCAAGAGGAGAGTTTTATTTCCCTTTAATTATAAGGATAATTACCTAAAAGGAAAAGGGAAATGAATTTCCTTGAAAAGGAAATAAATAAGCTAAGTGAGGAGACAAATTTCCTCCTTGCTTGAGGTGTATGGCCGGCCATCCTAAGAGAGAAAGGGGAAGGGAAAATCAAATATTGTGTCATGAATACATTATTCTTTCATGAATAAATAATTGACCTTTATAGATTTTTCCTTCTCCTATAAATAGAGCCTCACATAGAGATGTGAAAGGTTAAACTTTTGCCTTGTTCTCTCTTGCTCTTGTCCGATCCTCTCTCTCTCTCTCTAGAAAATACTCATTTCTATTTTGCACCTAGATCCATACTTGATCTAAAGAATTAGCTTATGATCCAAGAATTGTTCTTGGTTCATATTGTTTAATTGTGCCCACACACAAATCCTTCTAAACCTCTATAGACTCTTGTAATAGAAACTTTAGGTTTCTCAAGTTCTCGTTTAGGTTTGAAGGAATCAAGCTAGAAGAGAAGATCAATATTTCCCAAGACGCCTCAAGTTTGAACACACAAGAAGGTTAGTATTCAAGTAGATTAAATAATGTCTTTAGTCATAATATGTATATGCACTTTGTTTAGGTTAGTAAAAATTGTTTTACTAGTAAAAAAAAATTATATTCCGCCATTAATGTGTTAATGATAAATATTTTTTAACCCTTGACCTATTCCAACAGTATGCCCAAGTAGGCGAGTCGCAGCGACAAGACTCGCATGACACTCGAGTAAGGGCATCATCAGGTTCTCGCGAAGGGGAGATCTTGACGTCTGCATCGTACATTGTCCCAACGGGGCGATAATGGCATGGACAGTTGTGGAATTCAACGAGGTCTTTGAGGGAATGGTCTTTCTACGGTTAGGCCTACAAGAACTGCCACAGAGAACTTCAGAACTCGAATAAAGTCTCTTCAGGATATTCATGATGATGACCTGAGATAAAGATTGAAGGCCCGACGGGCAGCCACGAGAAGGGTTACCGTCGAGAATCCTCCTCCCAACTTCACGGATCAAGCTTCCAACGAGACACATGTTCACACTCCCATGGATCCATATGTTGGCACCGCGAATGGGTTGCACATGATCACCATGATTCAGAGACTCTAGAATCAGACCATTGAGCTCCGCGAGGCAGGATCAGGGGAATCCATATCATACAACAATATGGAAGGCTTATACTCGCCCTTTGTTGCGCCAATGCTTGCACATCCATTAGGGGGAGGGTTTAAGCTGCCGAAGGTACACCCATTTGATGGGTGATTTTACCCCAACTTCCACATCTAGAACTATGAGACATGTATGGCAATGCAAGGACAATTGAACACGACTCTTTTCCAAAATTTTAGTCTGACTCTGCCAGGGTCAGGCTTCAAATAGTTTAGAAGTCTCAAACTTTGGAGAACCAGCTCATTTCGGGCCCTCCGGGAGGCTTTCCTCGCCCGCTTTGCTACGCTGGTAGTATAAAAGAAATCTAAGTCCTACCTTTGAGCGATTAAACAGAAAAAGGGGGGAGAGCCTACATCGATACTTGCCCTGATGTACAAAAGAATCTCACAAAATTGAGGACTTTGACAATGAGACGCATCGCCACCATTATCGAGGGGTCCGAACCTAGTGAATTTTTGAAGTCTATTGTGGGAAAGGACCAAGGAATATGGAAGAGTTGATGGCAAGGGCCATAACCCATATGGAGATATAAGCAATGGGAGGAAAGGCGACGCTCGAAACGATCATCAGTGTAACAACGACCGCACCGAAGCCTGAAGGAAGAGGGTGAGAAACAACTATGTCACTAGCGACAACCTCCCGTTAAGGTCCAAACAATCGATGGTCGACGAATTTTGGAGCGAAGCTCTCACTCCACTCAATGCATCCTCGGTCCTAGAAGATCGCCTAATGAATAAAAAAAAATTGCAAAATAAAGAAAACGCGGTCGTCGTGACAACTATCAGTGACAAACTAGAAAGCTCCGACATGAACATCGTGAGAAGTATAATCAGAGGACCAGCAACCAAAGGAAGAAGCACCCGAGGGCAATGAATAACAATAAGATTGAGCATAACATCAACCTCACGCACATCTCTCCTCCGGCTACTTCCTTTGATGAACGTCCGCTTCACGAAATGGAAGCTAAGCGCATCCTCCACCTGCGCAACAACACCATTATCTATTGGAATAGGTCTAGGTTTAAGAAAAATTATCATTAATCATATTAATGGCGGAATATAAAATTTTTTTACAAGTAAACAATTTTACTAACCTAGGCAAAGGGCATGAACATGTTATAAATTAAAAGCATTATTTAAACTACTTGAATACTAACCTTTCTTGAACCTTTAAATTGAAGCGCCTTGAGAAAGGTGGATCTTCTTCCTTGACGATTCCTTCACGTCTTGTCTTGAACTTTAGAAACCTAAGGTTTTTATTACAAGAGTCTAAAGATTGTTTGAAGGATTTGTGTGTGGGCACAATTAAACAATATGAACCAAGAACCATTTTTGGATCATAAGATAATTATCTAGATCAAGTGAGGATCTAGGTGCCAAAATAAAAGAATTATTTTGAGAGAGAGAGAGAGAGGAGAGGAGAGGGTCGGCCAAAAATACAAGAGAGAGCAAAAAAAAAAAGTTCTTTTTCACATCTCTATGTGATGCTCTTTTTATAGGAGAAGGAAAATCAAGAAAGGGTAGTTACCCTTTCCTATTGTGCATTCATGACACAATATTTGATTTTCTCTCCTCTTCCTCTAATATATGGCTGGCCACTCTATGCTATTTGTGATGGAAATTTGTTTCCTTCTCAAAGAAATTCATTTCATCTTTTTCCTTTTCGGTAATTATTTTTATAATAAAAGGTAAAAGAATTTCTAGAAATAATTTCCTTCTCTATGATGCTTGACCGAAATTCTACCTAGGGGGAAGCTTCTAGATGCTTCCGTATTTATTTTAAGACAATTCTTAAAATACCTATTGTAAAATTAATATTGCACAAGTAATGAAATTAATTTCATAATGCCTCAAACAACTTCTCGGCTTTAGAAAATAATTTATATTTTCATCATATGAAAATATTCAAAATCTTATTTTGACATTCACATCATTTTATGTCCATGTTGACAAAAATACCATTTAAACATTTTCCGAGAAAAAGTCTTGTTCAACATTTGAACTTATTTTGTCTTAGCTTCTAGTTTAACAATCCTACTCTAATGAACTGTAATAGTGACCTTATGGATCCAAATGAACAGAGCTTGAGCTTCTATACTCGAACTCAAAATTACACAAACTTTTTTCGAGTATTAGTTTTAATGTCAACTAACTCCACTAAAGAGTTGACACTGAGAATCTCTCGGTTCAAATGAATTTATTTTCTACTCTAATTCGACCTAATTATATTGAGTGGATTCATTGAATGTTATCTATGTTTACCCTTCATGAATATCATCAATTAAATGAGATTTATAAAATTACTATTTCACCCTTCTAGTTGTTATTTCCTCAACTCCTTTGTTACTTGTGAATAAGTTAGAAACAATGTATTGACGTGGAGCTAACAAGTCACATTGTTTCATCCAAATAAAGTCGCTACTTAATTTTGGATATTGCGCAGTTCATTTATTCACAATCCAAGTAATAAAGCATGAGGTGATATATATTGCATTTCAGAAATCTTTTACATGAATTCCATATCTATGAGAACTTCACAAAGTTAGTTCATGACATCTTCACAACTTAATACCTCACCAATTGGTCTAGTCTAGATCACTAATTAGATCTAGAATTGGACTTTCTTAAATGAGAATATTAATGCTATGAAATGGCATGTCTCATTTCAGGATTTAGGTAAGCATGATGCAATTCATTCATAGTGACCTTGCGAGAAAAGAGGTTAAATGGTTTGTTCTTCCATTGTCTCTAAAGGTTCACTGGTCAATTCAGTATCTTGGAAAGATACATTATAAGAACTATAGAGTTCCTAAATCTTTATGCCTCGTAACCAGACATCATAGATTCTTCCAACAATCGAACTGGGATCAATAATTCGTTGATTTTTAGATTGTGAATATATCGTTTTCAACCAAACCATGAAGAGTTTGTTCACGCAAATCTACATTTGTCTCTTCATACATTGTTAGGTTTGATTAAGGACTATAAGACTATTGAATATCATAAATCTTCAATCAACCAAAAGGGGAATGAAAGAACGTTTTAACTTTTATTAATTTAATAAGTAAATTACAATAAGGACTTTATGAAAGATTTATATATTACATCAATATATAAATAAACAATCATTTTGTGGGCATCTCTGTCAACATTATCGTGACAATGACAGTCTTTAACAACGAATTTCAACGGATCTTGATTGATAATGGAAATGCGGTAGATATAATCTTCAAACCGGCGCTAGAGCACATGAAAATTCGCATAGTTAAGCTCACCCTGATCAAAACTCCTGTATACGGTTTCTCTGAAGAGAAGTTCTGAATCGAAGGGTCCATCAATTTGTTCGCCATCTTTGGCACTCGGGGAAGCATAGAGGTCACTCGCATTGTGACGTTCCTAATCGTCAACAAGCCTATGACGTACAACATGATAATCGATCGACCGACCATGATTAGACTAAAAGCCATAATTTTGATCTACCATCTGATGATGAAGTTCCCTATTGAAAATGAAATTTCTCAAATGATGAGTGATCAAGTAATGTCTAGGACATGCCATGTCCGGGAAATCGATAAGAAGGCAACGGGTTCCTGGGAGGAAGAGAAAACCGTGAGCATGGTGTATAAACTCGAATATGAGTTCCCGTGCAAGATCGAGGAAGGGGGAACTTTCAGGGAGTTGGAGCAACGCGATGACACGGAACATTGAAGAGTAGAAACACCTGATGATCTCATAGTTGTCGTGTTGGATGACTCCAAGATAGACCGAAAGGTTAAGATACGTGCCTAACTCACCACCAAAAGGCAAGGTGAAATAACAATCTTCCTTTGAGAGCACAAGGATGGGTTTCATGAAGACATGCATATATGCCCGAGAATGACCCAAAGGTCATGGTACAACATCTTAACAATGAGCGAAACGTGCCGCATAGGGTACAGCCTAGAAGGGAATTTAGCGGGGAAAAGTACCTTTGCATAGGAGAGGACGGTCATCACCATTTCCTCGGACGCCACCGGATGTTTGTTGGCATTACTTCTCCAGCTATATCCATCCACAAATCCACAAACTCGTCACAATAGGCGGGCGGCAACGAGAGCTCTCTCTCAAGAGGTGAAAGTTGGGAATGGGATGAGAGAGTGAATAATGGTTCATCAACATACTCGCCGGTATTAGACAGGTTCAACCACAAATCAATAAATCATTGAGGGCCTCACCACTCACGATAAGTAACGAGAGATCCATAACAAACAAAAAATAAAATGCAAAATATGTAATATTTTTATAAATACCCCCACGATCCACACTCCACGAAGGGCCACAATGACGCTTCATGACTTTGCTAAGACGCCCCGCGACGGGAGAGTGTGTGATCTGATGAAAAACAACTAAGGGTGCTCACGTTATAGGCGGCCGACTATCAGGTGGCTAGACCATGGCCGGCCTACCCAAGGGTGTGCATCACCTTGTGGATGGTCATAGCCCTCTCATGAAACATATAAGTAAGAACCCTTGCTCAAGGGTTTCGGTAAGCAATTCTTCTCTCAAAAAATTATGCTATACCTAAGTTATCATACTTGGTAAATAACTCCTAAAGATCAGAGACCAGAGCCCCTGGGATGCCTTTGATCCAAGTATCATCATTTTACTCGATCTCGTCGATCCCTTGTCGCTTACCCCCCCTCTGTTTTTTTTCTTAGTTCATGTCTTTTAATCTATTTCAGGTACTACTAGAACTCGAAGCCCTCACTACAGCTAAAAGACAATTCGAAACACCGAATCCAAAACGCTCAGGACAAATTAAGGGTCACTCGCCCCGAGCGGGGATATGACCACTTAGGTCTCGTAACATTGTCCGAAAACGAACAACAACATTTTTGCGCTAGAAAAAGAGGGCCTTACCTTGGAAAACAAAATTTGTGCTCGTTGCACTTTATTACTTGGCAGCAGTACATTTGCATCGTGAAAGATCTGTTACAGAAAGAGATACATCACATCAGCCGCTTTAAAAGTCAAGAGTAAGTTGACCAAATCACATCAAGCGCTTCATGTCAAACAACCAAGAGGCATCACCGGTCTATTAAAACTCTTTCTTAGAAAAATTGATGTGCATTTTATTCTCAAGTCGATCCTAGAGTACTGAATCTGTCAACGTGCTGGAATTGATAGAATAATTCAACGCTTCTTGAAGCGGCGGAATAAAAAAAATTATATGTAAACTATTTACAACCTAGACAAAGTGCATGTATATTTAATCTAAATTAAATCAAACTATGACAATATTTAAACTCGGTAACATCCTTTAATTCTTCAATCGCTCATCTCCCCTCGCAACAAGTCTTTTACACATCTCTCTAAATTCGAGCAGCCACGATGATTTTTACCACTAGGGTCTATAAAGTGCTTCTTGGATTTAGTGTACGAGCACTATTAAACTCTTTGACTAAAAAATAAGTGTTCGAGCCAAAGAGCTAATATTGTCTCTTGGTCTAATGAAGACATAAGAAAATTGGGAGGAAGAATGGTCAGATTTTCGAGAGAGAGAGAGAGAGAGAGAGAGAGAGAGAGAGAGAGAGAGAGAGAGAGAGAGAGAGAGAGAGAGAGAGAGAGAGAGAATATGACCAAGTCTAAAAAGGTTTAGAATGTTGGCTACTCAAATTGTGTGTTTTTTCCACATCTCAACGTGGAAGTGTATTTATAGGAGAATGGGTTGACCAGAATCAAATCGATAGAAAATATGTCATATTAATTTATATGATATTTATTACTCATTTCTATCAAATACACTATATATCTTTCTTAGCTTATATGTGACCGACCATTTGCTTTATGAAACAACAAATTTGTTTTCTCTTTTACTCAAAATAAATTATCCATTACTTTATTATATTATTTGGCATGTCGTATGCATCTAGAAGCTCCTTCTAGATATTTATTTTAATTGTCCAAGATAATTACAGTAATAACACTCGTAGAGTTATCACATATAACTTCACAAAATGAAAATCAATTTTCGAAACTCAAATCTAATTTGTAGTGGTGTAATTATTTCATGACTATCACGTGAAAATGTCCAAAATTTTATTTTAACATTTACGTAATCCTCTTTTAACATTCACATAATCTTTTTGTCAACATGAAAAAAGGTCAATGTTCCCTGTTATATGAGTTCATTCCATAATGGATTGACAGATATGTCCGGAAAGCAATGATAGTTAAAGGCTCATATGTACCAAAGTAAGGTATACCGTAATATTTCTCAATATGAAATGAACATGAAAAATAATCTCTTATACTGACTACATCAACAGACGTTCATATACGAGTAAAATATAATTATAGCAATAAGAAGAATGAACGCTGAGATTTGCGAATCGATTCAATAAGATAAAACAAATGTTTCGTCTATTATGTTCGAATATGTATGAGCTTCATTTTCTAGGTTCTTAGTCTCCATTTAGATTTGATAAGATGGATATAGATGTTGTTAATATTTATATAATTGATTATACTTTTACTATACGAACTTGGAAATTTTTTCGCATTTGTAATAAAGTATTTCAGAAATCAGTTATTATTAGTTTATATAACTTCGAATATCACTAAAAATTAAATGGACTTGCAAAATAGGAATTTGAATTGTCCTATATCGTGCTGCGCAATAAGACTTATGGCATGAATATTGGATTAATTGGATTAAAGCCCTTAACTGGAGCTTTTATCAAATATCGTAAATCCTATATATATAAATATGATCCCATTTGATGATAAGTATTTAATGTAGTAATTATTTAGGAGTATCGTGAAGATATGCTCCTCTTTTCTCTTGCATGGAGGTATATGTTAGAAACAAATAAAACATTAACTATGTCATATATTGAGAATAAGAATAGATATCATATATAATCCTATTATAGAATAATATATTATAATTAGAAATAAATAATATATAAATGATATTCTTAATCAAAAATATCATGAAGACATTTCATATTTATATATTACCTGATTAATCTATTGTAAAGTGAGAAGTATATAATATCATATATGAATTGGGCATGGTACTTGTAAAGCATCTTAAATATATTGATATTTTATCTTAAGAGTATATTTCTCACACTAGTTACAATAAAACCGAAAATCAAGTAAGTGCACATTTTATAGTAGGCGTCGGCTTGACGTGGGAGACGAAGCTTGGCTAGCGGGTCTCAACCGGTGTGAGCGTGCAGTGAGCTTTAGAAAATAGACAGTGAATAAATTATTTCGGAAAGAAGAGGACGTAAAGTTATACCACTTATATATACATTAGTTTTATAAACGCGCTATGCGCGGATGATTTAAAATAATATAAATTATCAAAAATTAGAATATTACATAAGTTAAAAGATGTTCTTCACATTTCTATTCAATCAATAGACATCACAACAATAAGGATCTAAAAGAAGTACGGAAATGATAAGAAAAATAAACTTGTCTCAAATACTTCGGAATACAAAAAGAAACATAATTTTTTGCATAAATGTTTTTTACATAAATATATTTGTTCTTCATTTAATCTAATAAATCTAATTATAATTGATAATCAATGTAAAATTTAAATATTATTGTCTTGTGTATAAAGTTAAGTCAATCTCATTTTAAAGATGTTAATTTTTCTTTTATAAATATGTTTGGTATAAATAATAATGTAATTTTTGACATAAATATATTTGTTTTTTATTTGATCTAATAAATTTAATTATAATTGATAACTAATGTGAATTTTAAATAGGGATAATGGCAGCATAAATACCACAACTTTACGATTTTATACACTTAAATACCACATCAGTTTTTTTGGCGGCGAAGATACCAAGCGTTACAATATTTTGTCATCGTTAATGTTCTGTTGTTAAAAGTCACCGTGGCAACGAGTAAAGATTTTTAAAAGTAAAAAAACAAGTATTCAAATCCCAAATCAACAAAGCTTTCAAATCCCTAAAAAAACCCCCAAATCAACAAAGCTTACGAATCCGTAAAAAAAACCTCAAATGAAGGATCGCTCAAGAGGGACAATCGTCCAGGTAGGATAATGGAAGATAATTTGTCTTCAAGTATTCATCGCCGTGTGTATCACGGGAACACATCATCTCGGATTCGTCGAGGCATTGTAAAGTTGTGCGATTGTTATGTAGAAGCAGTTGAGAGGACTTCATGGACGAAAAATAAATCCGGGCCAAAGATTTATGGGTTGCTACATGGAAAAGATAAGGTTTAATAAACAAATTGTTTTCTTCGTCCATGATAAATTTGTATTTGGTTGTTAGCATGTTCTTCTTATTTCAAGATGATGGTAGATGTGGGTATTTTCGTCGGATTGACACAGAGGTCTGTGACAATTTCAAAACATATAATTTCTAGATTACGCAGACGAATCAATCAGCTGGTAGAAGAAATAATGAAAATTAGGGATTAGTATTAGTTGCAGATTGAAATAAAAGAGGAAAAACTTGGAGAGTGTCGAAGATGTAACCGGAGAGCAAATGTGGATACGTCAGTGGCTAATGTGTTCATGGTTTTCGTAGTATTAATTTTGGTGGCTATGTTTCTGTGAATGGTTGTTTTTATTCTAGTCAGCTGTGGTCATGTTGTTTGCACTTTTGGTTCTGTTTGGTATCTGTTTTGTGAGCCCTTGTTGTTTGTTTAGTATGTTATGCAAACCCTATGTTTTTATGAAGTTTGGTCCTCTGTTTAAACGTGCACTTCTGTTTTTCACTTCAGTTTTTACACTTATTTTGTGCACTTCTGTTTTGCACTTATGCTTTTGTACTTCTTTTTTTGCAAATATCACAGCCACTTTAACGAAAACATATGTTTCATAACAAAACAGACTTTAAAAACCACAACAAACTTTAGAAACCAAACCAGACTTTAACAACATTTCACCTAACAAAACAAAATGTTTAAAATTCAAAATAACATATCATATCCAAAACAACATTTCAATTCCAAAACAACATTGAATATCCATAAAATCCATGTCAGTCAACCTAAATAAACCATTTCTGTCAAATTTTAGGAGTTAGCTAGAAATGTTTTTTGGCTGAGAAGACTCTCTCGCTTGTTGTCGTTGTCTCTGTCCCCGTCTTTGAACTGTAGCTTTAACTGGTGTATTCTTGGCTGGTCTACCTCGCAATAGTCGTCCAATATCACGTATTGATCCTTGAATGTCTTTTCCAATATTACTCTGGCAGCTCTCTTAGTCCGATAGAACATATTTCTCGACACGTTGGTGAACTTCGTCGACGAAACCATTTCCCTAAAACTCTAAAAATCCATGGTTGGATTCAATCTGAATTGCTCCAAAAATTTCTTTGCAAACCATGGGCTGTTCACGTGTCTGTTGTCAAAGACAATTCCATAATCATGCGTATTCTTCACAAGCCCATTAATTCTGATTGTCCTCTGGTCTGTAGATTGAACTTGTGCATAAAACAACCATTTACAACCCGCTGATTAACATTTTGTTCTGAGTCTACTTTGGTCATTGAAGACATATTTAAATTCTCGATTCTGAGTTATGAACTCCTCTACCAGCGCTGTCCTCGGATGGTCCATTGAAGGAAAACCCATACCTAGTTTGAACTCAAAGTTCGTTGAGCTTCACCGGGGGTTATACTCGCTCCAAATCATCTTTCTTGGTTGATCTTCGCCGTCACTACACAATTTTTCCAGGTCGCTGCAAGATATAACTCCTTCGGACTCATCCTCGCCTCCTTGTACGTCATTGCACGCCTCATTCACCACGGAGTACCAATGCTCAGGTTTCTTTGTCGTGTGTTGTAAGTCTTCTTCATTCTCTCCTTCGTCATGATACTCTTCTTCTTGCAGGTCGTAATCAGCTTCGTCACCACAATCTGGTTCAGCCATTATCAGAGTTACACTAGACATCAAACTTCTTTAGGGATTCGAAAGCTGTGGTCGAAAGTGATTTTAAGTAAGTTCTTCGTTAGAGGTATTTTTTAGGGATTCGAAAGCTTGGTTAATTTGGGGATTCGTTTATTTTTCTTTTTTTTTCTTTTTCTTTAATTTTTAAAAATCTTTACTTGTTGCCATAGTGGCATTTAACAACAGAACCTTAACGATGGCGAACTATTGTAACGTTTTGTATTTTCGCCGCCGAAAAAATTGATGTGGTATTTCAGTGTATAAAATCGTAAACTTGTGGTGTTTATGCCGCCATTATCCCTTTTACATATAATTTTCTTTGTATAAAGTTAAGTCAATCTCATTTTAACTGACTATTAATGTACATCTAATAAAAAATGTATGGAACAACTTTTGGTTGTTCTATTTATATTTTTAGTTGTTCTATATGAATTGTGATTGTTCTTAACATTCGAATGATTAAAATGATTTTTTATTTAAACAACGCATTTGAAATAAAATATACTAAAAAATAAGAAACGAATGGAACAACTATTGATTGTTCTATTTATATTTCTGGTTGTTTTCTGTGAATTGTGGTTGTTCCGAACATTCTAAGAAATGCATGGAACAAGTTTTTGGTTATTATATTTATATTTTTGGTTGTTCTATATGAATTGTGGTTGTTCTGAACATTCGAATGAAAATGAATTTTTTATTTAAACTATGATTTAAGCAACGGATTTGAAATAAAATATACTATAAATTAAGAAATAAATGGAACAACTATTAGTTGTTTTTTTTTTTTGGTTGTTCTATGTGAATCGTGGTTGTTCTGTACATTCTAAGAAATGCATTGAACAACTTTTGGTTGCTTTATTTATATTTTTGGTTGTTTTATATGAATTGTAGTTGTTTAGAACATTCGAATGATTAAAATGATTTTTTTATATAAACTACTTATTTGAAATAAAGTATTCTACGAAATAAGAAATGAATGGAACAACTATTGGTTGTTCTTTTTATATTTGTGGTTGTTCTATGTGAATTGTGGTTGTTCCGAACATTCTAATAACTACATCGAATAACTTTTGGTTGTTCTATATTTAAATTTTTGGTTGTTTTATATGAATTGTGGTTTTCTGAACATTCTAATGATTAACATGATTTTTTTTATTTAAGCAACTTATTTGAAATAAAATATACTACGAAATAAGAAACAAATGAAACAACTATTGGTTGTTCTATGTGAATTGTGGATGTTCCGAACATTCTAAGACATGAATGGAACAACTTTTGGTTGTTCTATATTTAAATTTTTGTTGTTCTATATGAATTGTGGTTGTTCTAAACATTCGAATTATTAAAATGATTTTTTTTATTTAAACTATAATTTAAACAACGCATTTGAAATAAAATATACTATGAAATAAGAAATGAATGGAACAACTATTGGTTGTTCTTTTTATATTTTTGGTTGTTCAATGTGAATTGTGGTTTTCCCGAACATTCGAATTATTAAAATAATTTTTAATTTAAACTATGATTTAAACAACACATTTGAAATAAAATTTACTACGAAATAAGAAATAAATGGAACATCTATTGATTGTTCGATTTATAGTTTTGGTTGTTCTATGTGAATTGTGGTTGTGTCGCACATTCGAATGATTAAAATAATTTTTAAATTTAAACTATGATCACATAGACATAAAATTTACTGCGATAAATGATGAAAAGATGTATGCAAACATATAGATGTATTTATCAAGATGTATGATAAGTTTTACATAAACCAAAATAGTAAGAGAAGGCTAACAAAATCTAATAGAGACAATACCGTCTATCTTCTCTAAAACAAAAAATGAATAGTCTGTAACAAAACTTGTCTAGAAACAACATAACCCAAACTCCTAAAACATGCAAAATATTTGTAGATTAAATATCAAAAAGGTAGATTAAATAAATTTAAAATCTACAACAGTTCACTTCATTCTTGATTTTTTCTCAGGTCTGGTGCTTTCTTCATTATGAGTATCGAACATGGATGCTTCAGCTAACTTCGTGCTTGTTTTTCCTTTTCCACAGTTACAAAAATTGTACCGTCATTTTTCCCCTTATTTTCTTGATGTGGTGATGACTAAGAAGATGAAATAAGTGCAGCGTCTTCAGTAGCGAAAATGATCGTGAACTTTGTTTCTGCGGTGTAGGATGCCTCGTTCTTTTGGGTTTTTAAATAAATAATATAGCTATCTTTTCCGGAGAGGTCAAAGAATGGAACAAAAGTTCCCTGACCAATTGTCTAGCAAATAAACATAAAATAATAATTAATCCTAAATCGAATAAGGATTGGCAACTCAATTAGCAAATTGAACTTTTAGCCTAGGTAATGTACAACGAAGACATCTTTTTGTCGTTCATGTAAACCTGAATAAGTATACCTTGAACTCATTATGTGGAGAGGTAGATTTAGTGTAGGAGGTCAACTGAGGTAGAGGTAAAGATTTTGACCAATAAAATGGTATTTAAAGCGCTGTAAGCAAAATGTGACTTTATATTCCATGTCATGTAATTCCTGAGAATGAAAAATGAAATAAATAACTTCATGTCAGACTTATTTAAAGTAATGACTGATGTAATGCTTCATATTTCATTTAAAATAATAATGTGATTCTTAATTTTCCAATTAATGTAATGTCTGAGAAACCAAACAGTCCAAAACAAAATAATTTGAGTAATGAATGTTTAATTTGCAGATTCTTCATATTTTAGTTGAATGATAAAATGATTTAGTGTTATAGTTGTGTATATTGACTTAAAGTAAATAAACATGATAGCCACAATCGTTAATAAATGTCTGAGAATCTTATTCTTTAAATTTTAGATGTACTTAACAAACCAAAACAGATAAAAAAAAAAAGAAGAAATACCAAGAACCAAATCATGTGACATTTCACGTTTCTTCTTCAACTACCTCTTTTTACATTTTCAATTTCCAACAATTTTTTTAATTGAGTTTCTAATAAAACTATATATATTCGCATATAATATTATACATATATAGTGGTCCTTATTTCTCTAATGATGTTCTTTTGCCATGTACTAATCAACAATTACTATTAACATTTCAACATCACAAAAAAACAAACAAAGTATCAGTCGAATGATTACAAAAAACTACAGAAATTTGAAGAAATGAACTTTTCGTGTTGATGAATTTGTAGAATTCTTGTTGTTGCTCGGTTGTTCCGGTTTCAACAGCTGCAACACCAAAATTAAAGGAGATGGAATGAGAATGAGAATTGAAATTAAAAAAAAAGTTTCTTGGCTTAAAATCTGAAAATATAAGTAATATAAAATGTAATGGAATATCATGTACCTCATGTGTTACAAGGTGAAGTAATTATGCAATTAGAATAAGTATTCGCAAAAGATAAGACTTCAAGATAAATAACATTATTTGTGCACCGAAGAAAAATATAGTCACCGTCATTAGGCTTGATTAACACATTTATAGAACCATAATTTCTAGTCCTTGACAAAGCAACGTATAATTGTCCGTGTGAGAACATATTCTCCGGTAAATATAAACCAACGTAGTCCAAAGTTTGTCCTTGAGCTTTACTAATTGTCATTGCAAAACATGGGCATATCAGAAATTGTCTACGCTTGAAAGAAAATGGACAGGTGTTGGTGTCAAGTGGGATAAATGTAATCCTACGTAGAAAAACTATTTTCCCTGAGTAATCACCCCCAACTATTTCAGCATGAATTACATTTCTAAGAAAATGGACTGATAATAAAACTTGTAGCTTTCCAACGTATTACCATTAATATTTTCAATTATGCACCTAATAATAACAATAGACCAAAAGTATTGAAAATAAGAATATATAATAACAATAGACAAAAAGGAAGATTCAAACCTCTCTAGAAGCATAAGAAAGTTGTGTAGTCTCTCTGAGGCATTTCGTCGAACATACGAAAACGCAATCCCTAAATCGTAAACCCAAACGAGTTGTGTTCTTATATTTCAATTTATATAGAAAAAGATGTCACTATACATGTACTTGACACAGACGACACAAGTAGAGGCCAGATTGGTACCCTCCCATATATCACAATTGCAAATTTTCATGTTCATCATCTCGTCTGACTTCTCATCCAACGCGTCCGTAAAAAATCTTGTACCTCTTTTCTCTCCCAATTTATCCCCTGTGATAGACCTTAAGTCATTTGCTATTGAAAATCCTAAATTAAACTTGGATCAGTGAGGCGTCTCGATTTCTACAAACAAATTGCTAATCCTGGCCCCTTCGATATGGAATCGCAAATTAATAGCTCGAAACGAAAAAAAATACATATACATATATTCAGTACTCACATGTGGCTTCCTTGGTTGGTAACAAATCTGGAAGGGAGATGAAGAAATGGTCGTTGGAGAGTCAACGAAATAGGAAAAAAGGCGCGGTGAAAATCGTCAAGGGATTGAACCCAAACGAGTTGTGTCCTTATATTATGAAGAAAAACAATCGACAAAATAGATCTTAGTTAATGTATCAATAATGAAAATACTTACATACCGCATAAGCATATTGGACCATTATAGTGGTGAATGTATGATTACACAGGTCGGCATTGTTTTTTACCCTGTTGAGTTCTGAAATGTGAAACACAAAAACCACACACCATATAGTAAAGCTCGACCTATACCCAAAAGTCAATATAGTTCAAGAATCGTGAAAAAACAAAAGGATATATGTTCAAGAGAGCTTTACCTCTTGCAAGTAACAGATGAAGAACATAGACGAAATGATCGGTGACTCATAATGGAGTTCAAGAAAATGAGTAAGATCTCTGAGATTCTTGAGTCCAAAGAAGAAAAGAATGAGAAGAAATTTTAAATGAAAAGACTCGGAGGTTAGCTGAACAATAGAAAGACAAAATGATTGAAGAAATAATGAGAAATTGTGAAGAAACATAAAGGTCTGAAGTTCATACCCAAAATGAGACTAAAGTCTATGGGAAAGAATTGTTAATAACCACGTGTTTTCATTGAGGTGCCGACGTGGCAGACACATAAGAGGTTTGCTAATAGGAGGTTCTCCTTATGAACTTTGTTATGAATATATTATATATATATATATATATATTATATATATATTTATCTATATATAATCGACTTTAGAAGAAACTAAGCCTTTTCTAGTTCTTTAACCACCAAAAAAATGATGTCCCTTTGTTAAATATTGAAGATATTGTAGCAGGGAAAGTAAAGGAGTAAAAAAAATTGAAAATCTAGAAGTGACACGTCACTGCGGGATATTAGAAGCGATGTCTTATGACGTTTTTGGAAGTCATTTTTATCGCAGTGTTTTTGGTTAGGAAATTAATCTTAGCATCAGGAGTATATAAAGACGACGAGAGAGAGGAGGCTATACGGGTGACTTACTACATTTTTACACAATTGACAAATTTTTTTTATAATTTTTTTGAGGTTTACATAAAAGTGTAGGAGACTGTAACTGTCCTGAAACTGACATTTTTGGCAACACATTCTTGGATTAATGGGTGCTACGGAGCAAGATATGCATGTGGCGTGATCTGGATCAAGGTAACGATAAATTCGGCGACACATTCTCGGGTATAAGAGTGCTTGCGACGCGGGCCATGATGTCTAGGTTGCACAATCTGGGTAAAAGAGAAAAATTACGATAAAGACGGGTGATAGATTCGTCAAGATCACACGACGACGCAAGAAGCGGAGGCTTATTGCTAGATGGTGTCCAGATGTTCAAAGGTGGAAAGGGGAATGTGGGTCACCGAAAAAATATGTGCAGTTGAAGGTAACGGTTTTACCTAAGATGCGAGAGGCTATTTCCACGATGATGACACGTTGGAGACTTCTGGTTGATAATTGACGCGTGGGACATAATTTTCGGAGAGGGTTATAACTTATCGTGCATTATGGGCTGCGCCATTTTCGGATTGTTTTTCGTAGTGGGTAGTTGGGGGATGTCAACATCCCATGTTTATCAATAAAGTTTCGGAATGAAGCTTGCGTGATCGAGAGTATAATGTACTTTGCTGATAGTGTAAACACTATAATCATTTATTGAGTGAATAAAAAGTTGGGAGGGTTCTCGTAAATTAAATGTGCTTATACTCTTGTGATTGCTTAGGTTTATGGGTTCTTGTTTATTGTGTGCTTTCGTTGCATTGTGGGGAATAGGTTGGCTGATCGGATTGGGATGATTCAAGCCATCATATACGCGAAATTTTGAGGAATTATTGTCCATGTGACAAAGACCATATAAGATTAATAAAATACCGCTGCTTGATACTTTTAAATCTCACTCAAAAGGCGGGGTACTAAATATTAAATTTTTAGCTTATTAAACTTTGAATTTGAAGGGCAATCAACTGTTCTTATATCCTTGTTCTTATATCCTTGGCCATTGACTCTTGACTGTTAATGGAATCAAATTCGGTTTAAATTTTTTTATAATTCACTGAAGAAGGTTACATCTTGAATATCTTAATTTGGTGGGCACTAAAGAGTTGACTACCATGTTTAGAGACTTTCTCAAACTTCCAAAAAAACAAGAATTTTCCTCATATACAGGCCAATCATTGATACTGGAATGATATGGTAACTATCAACCTTTATCAATTCAAAGTAAATTTAAAATTCAAAAAATCCTAGTTGAGAAGGCAGGGCGATGACTCTCATGAATATAGAGACCGAAATATTATGGCTACGATCCTGAAAATGAGGACTTAGAAGGTGAAAGTCGATAAGTATAGATTTCGTTGTAGAGAGAGGGAGAGAGAGAGAGGAGAGAAAAATCAAAGGCAGAAGGCCAATTTTAATGAAGATGTCAACAAGATCTTAAGGAGGAATAATGATAACGAGAGGGACATCCACAGGGAGATTAGCTTAGGTAATTAATTTTTTTTTCTTTTGTCGTTAAATTTAAAAAATTTCTCTTATTTATTTTAATTTATTTGATAAATTACAATTTTACTCTTTTTAGCTATATCGTAGTACATGTTATTTAAAAAAATCTGAAAGACTCGGAGACGATCGTCAAAAAAAAGAGAGGGAGTTGAGAGAATAAGAATTTCATTAATTTCAAGATATCGGGGAATTGTTTAGAAAGTTACTAGTTATATGCATAAAAGCGTGTCTTCACAATGGATCTTATCTTATTGGGGATTCACATATTTGATATAGACAACCACATGACTTGTTTCTACACATAAAATAGAAAAACTAATGAGTGATAATTTAGTTGAGATAGATGTTTCACTAGTCATGAATCATTAATTGTAAATCATTCCACGTATCAGATTTTGAACATGGAGAGCAATAAACCATATTCCATAGAATTGACACGCGACGTTGAAAGTGTGTCTGGGGTTGATAAAACAAAATCAACTGTTAGATGACATACACATACGTACTTTCTGCAAATTTGCACGATGTTGAAAGTGTGTTGGGGTTGATAAACCCACTTATCTTGATCCGAATACTAAACTTAAATGTTCCAAAATAAAACACCCTTATAAAGTGTTGTAGTGCAACCGGAATATGAAATTATTCATGTGCTTGCTTGATTGAAATATCATGAAATAGTAGTAAAATGACAGTGCAATGAACCTGAATGAAAATTTAGACATAAGCATTATGCATTTCGGAACGATATGTCACCACACTTCCTGAACAAGATCCTAGGTTTTGCATAAGAGATGGACGACAAAATTCGACAACACACGGTGTCATCCTTCTATTATCTTTCCATCAAGATTCTGTTAATGTGTAAGGGTTAATTAGTAAATTAGTAAATTATCATCATGTTTGATACATTTGAATGAGTTGCTCGTGCTCATCATGTTTACCTTTGCTGCGAGCGACCTTTCGGAGCTAGCCTGATAATCAGTCTCGGCGGAGTCCTCGAGATCCTCGAAAAAAAACTGTTTAGTCTGGTCTTCTTCTGGAGCTCCGTCGAGAAGAACCACTGTCGCGACGCTGTTGAAGAGCGGGAACCTGCTCCTCTGCGATGCTGTGACTAGAGTCCGAAGATTCTTTCCTCCAAGGCTCAAAGCTCAGGTTCAACCTTAAATCCTAACAGATTTTCTTGCTGCTGTCATGGCAAACTGAGTCCGGCACATCTCCAAGTCAGTTCGCGATGGAAATCCGACGGAAGAAACTGGCGGAGGTGATTATCTGGTCGACGGAGACCGAGAAGCTATACGGACGTGATGAAGATATATGTAATTCTATTTTTAATTATATAACTAAGGGATATTTAAGTAAATTCACCAAATTTATCTACAAATCGGATGGAAAGATAACAGAATGGGCACAAGATTACAAAAAACGAAGATCGAGTGGCTTGATAGAAAATTCCAACATCAGGGGGTGAAGTTGTACAAGTGCCATAGTTCAACGAGAATATATGTAAATTATCATTTTATGTTTTAGAATTCATGTTTTAGAATTTAGTTTTTAGAATCAATGTTCTAGAAATGATGTTTTATCAATTATGTTTTATGGAATTTAGTAGAAGCATGGCGGATGAAGGGGTATGTAAATATTTTACCAAAGTACCTGAGACGATTATTTATCTTGCATGTAACTATTGTGGATTGATAACAGAAAATGGGGGTGTGGCGTCAATGACACTTTATTTGAGTGAAAAAATATCTTAAAAGGAATTCGAAACAATGTGAGAAGTAACTCTATAACTGAGGGACAAAATACGCACAGTATTACTGTTGGAAATTAGTTAACGATTAATCAATAATTTTATATAACATATCTCAATATGACGGAATTACATAATATGATCTAATATGTTAAAACTCGTTTTAAACATATTCAATTAACTTAGGCATTAAAAATTAATAACATGTCAATAAACTATTTTAAACACATTGACAACAATTGAACAATTCAATCTCAATTCATTAGAAAGGACTTACATGTGAGGTTGTAAACAATCTCGTGCATTACTAGCTTGCTCCAGAATGTCACGCCAAGTCTTCACTAGATTAAGCCTACAAGCGCGCCTTGCCGGATTGAATGCTCACGCGCGCCTAGCCTTCACCGGAGTGCAGCCTCACACGTGCCTCACCCTCGCCGGTTTGCAGACCTGAAAGCGCTTCACCTTGCTGGAGTGTAGAACAGTGCGCACCTTGCTTTGCCGGAATGGAATATGTCGCACGTCTCAGTCGCCGGAGCTGACGTGCGCGTGGATTCAGGCCGATAGGAAGTGCCTCTCGTGTGCGTGCCTTCTCGCTGGTGAGATGCGCCAAGAGAAAGCCTTCGATGCACCTTAGATCTACACGTCCAATCCCATTGCCAGTCTGCGCCATTACTGGCTGGTTTGCGCTTCGCCACTCGCCGGATTGCCTTACGCGCCTAGCTCGATATTGCCTCTTTTCCTTCAATCTTGGTCGGCCCTATATGACAAATTTTCACTCAAATGCCACAAGAATAGTCAGAGATAATTCTCTCGGGTTTTTGGGAGATCAAGAGGGTGAGTTCTTTGATTGAACAACGGAGAAGGGGAATTACTCAAGAACCAGGATCAAGAATCAAGAAACGATTTCTTGATCTCTCTTTCTCTCTCTGAGTCTCGGCCAAAACACTCACAAGGGGAAGGGTAGAGTTGGCCTAAATTATGACCTTGAATTAGGGTTAAGGTTTCACAAAATCCCTTTTATATCTAAGCGAACATGCTTCATTTAGGTCAAAATCAAATTTGACCCGTTGGTCAAACTTAAGCCCAAAATTTTTTTTAATAAATTTTAAGATAATTTCACAGCCTTAATTCATTAATTATGGCCGAATAATTCATTTAATATTCTGGAAAATATATTTGATTTATTTCTAAAATAATATTTAATTAATTTAGAACATCTCATTTATTTAATGACAAGTCATTAATTCTTTTCATACTATGCAAATAAGTACAAAACGAGAAAATATTTATTTTCATCTTTTATTTAATTGAATCATCAAATTATATTATTATCAATATAATAACATAATACGATTCATTAAATAAATGTAATAATAAATAACCAATTATTTATTTAATTACTTAGAAAATAATTTTCTTAGCGTAAATCACAATTTACATTCAATGAGAAAATCAATTGTTCTAGTTCAATAAATCTCGTCCGAGAGTCTACCACTGAGACCTTATGGACCCACATGAACGAAGTTTTAGAATAATTTCCTGACTCAAAAGTTCACAAACTTTTTCCGCTTTTAATTATTAATATTAGTCGATTCCACAAAAGGATTAGAATTGAAACTCTCTAAGTTCATATGCGTTTATTTTTTGTTTGATGTGACAAAACAATTCTTCACACGATCCACGGAGTATTTTAAGATATTACCCTTTGCGTGTATCATTAACGTAGAGGAATGTAAAATTATCGTTTAACCCCTGAGTTATTATTTCACCAACTCCTTTGTTATTTGTGAACGAGAAAACATAAAGTGTGATATCTCCACATGTCACCTGTTTTATTCAAAAAATATTGCATTTGATGAATAACATGCCCGGTCTATTCACTCACACTCTCATAACAAAGCATGGTGTAATACTAATGCCTTAACATTGTCTCAACACAAATTCTGTATCTGTGAATCACATAATTCAACGAAACAGTATTATGACACCAACCGCCGCGTCAGATGAAACTTCATTTAGTCAGTGCCCATTAACAAATCTATCATAAAGTGTTACAAGAATATATGTATTCACTTCAGGATTAAGGTAATTACCAAAATACTTCTCGTATGTGATCTTGAACCTTCTAGTGATTAAACAGTTTTATCTCAAGTTTCAAAGCATCACTGGTCTTGTTCAATGTCTTCATTGAGACATCAAGAATAAATCACAGAGTCACAACTCTCTATATCACAAGATAAGATATCGTTGATTTATTCAAATAATCAATACTTAGATTTGATTGCCCTATCGATCTTTAGATTGCAAACTATTATTTAAACTAGTCATAAGAGGGTATTGTTGGAATAGGTCTAGGGTTAAAAAAAATTAGCATTAATCATATTAATGGCGGAATATAAATTTCTTTACAAATAAAAAAATTTACTAACCTAGGCAAAGTGCATGAACATATTATAAATTAAAAAAATTATTTAAAGTACTTGAATACTAACCTTTCTTGTATCTTCAAACTTGAAGCGTCTTGAGAAAATTTGATCTACTTCCTTGGCTCGATTCCTTCACGTCTAATGTAGAACTCGAGAAACCTAAGATTTCTATTACAAGAGTCTATAGTGTGTTTGAAGGATTTGTGTGTAGGCACAATTAAATAATATGAACTAAGAACAATTCTTGGATCATAAGCTAATTCTCTAGATCAAGTGTGGATCTAGGTGCAAAAATAAAAAGCAATTTCTAGAGAGAGAGAGAGGGAATGGTCAGTTAGACTAGAGAGAGCAAGACCAAGAATGCAACTTTTCACATCTCTATGTGAGAAATCTATAAAGGTCAATTATGCATTCATGAAAGAATAATGTATTCATGACACAATATTTGATTTTCTTTTCCCCTTTCTCTTCTAATGTGGCCGGCCATATCAAGCTCAAGAGTGAGAAAATTTGTTACCTCTCTTAAATTATTAATTTCCTTCTCAAGGAAATTCATTTCCTCTTTCCCTTTTGGGTAATTATCTTTATAATTAAAACGAAATAACTCTCTCCTCTATGACGCATGTTGGCCGAATTCTATAGCTAGGGAAGGAGCAACTAGATGCTTCTTTATTTCTTTTAAGACAATTCTTAAAATACCCATTGTAGAATTTTTATTACACAAATAATAAAATTAATCTTTTAATGCCTCAAATGAATGGAAGAAATATAAAGAATTTGTTTGTTCTGCTTTTACACACATCAAATTCACGTGTTTAGAGTCAAAATGTCAATCAGAATGCTACTATGAATCAAGAAAACGTGAAGAAGAAGATCCAGATTTTGATTAAAAATGAGAGTTTTCTCTTGAGTTCTATATGAACTTTTATCGAACTTATCAAGACTAGTCTTGTGGCGTTCAAACTGACTTATCAACCGGTCTTCCGCATCCGATCGTGGCGTCATTCGATTCCCGACTTATCAAACGAGCTTCCACCATCGTTTGTGGCGTCTTCATTATTCCAAGGTTCGCATCTCTCTAGGCGTTAGGTCGCGGAGTCACCAATCTTGTGGAGAACGACCCGTTTCCGCTGTAAATTGTGTTCCTCGTTTCTAGGATCACGTCATTTGGTATCAGAGCGCAGATTTCTCCCAGGTGTTTATCAGTATTTATTTTTTTTGTTAATTTAAAAAAAAATATGTATTATGAGAAGATTTTCAGTGAGGTGAAACACATTATTAAAATAGAGAAAATTAAGATAGTCAAGAGATTGGATAGAATTGAAGAAAAATTGTAATTAAGAAGTGAGAATCAGAAAAGGTTAGAATCGCTTGACAAAAGTTGGGATGTTTTGACGAAACAAATGTGCGACATGTTTGAACAACTAGCCTATAAGAAAAAGAGAGAAGAAGACGTTAAGAATTTTGAAGTTGCGAAAGAAGAAGAAAAACTTGTCGAGAAGGAGAATCTAGCTACACCGAGTGAGGAGTCTCTTGTCATAAACATAAATATTTCAAACTTGAGATATACTGATTTTGAAGTGAACAAGAAGCCAGAGAATAAAGAGATTTTGTCTCACACAAAGAAGTTGAAGATGTCTACATCCATCGCTGAGATCAACAGCATGCAAGATTTGAGGACAAATCTTCTCCAAGAGAGAGAGAATGATATGATAATATGAGCAAAAAAACAGAGATATTTCAAAGATTCAATGCCGAATTTAGTTCAAGACTTTAATAAGGAATTTCATGGTTTAGGAGAATATGAATGGAAGAAATATAAGGAATTGGGTTGTTCTGCTTTTACACGCATCAAATTCACGTGTTTAGAGTCAAAATGTCAATCAGAATGCTACTATGAATCAAGAAAACGTGAAGAAGAAGATCTAGATTTTGATTAAAAATGAGAGTTTTCTCTTGAGTTCTATATGAACTTTTATCGAACTTATCAAGACTAGTCTTGTGGCGTTCAAACTGACTTATCAATCGGTCTTCCGCATCCGATCGTGGCGTCATTCAATTTCTGACTTATCAAACGAGCTTCCACCATCGTTTGTGGCGTCTTCATTATTCCAAGGTTCGCGTCTCTCTAGGCGTTGGGTTGCGGAGTCACCAATCTTATGGAGAACGACTCGTTTCCGCTGAAAATTGTGTTCCTCGTTTCTAGGATCACGTCATTTGGTATATCTCAAGTTAATTATATTGAGTGGATCCATTGAATGTTATCTATGTTCACCCTTCATGAATATCATCAACTAGATGAAATTTATAAAATTACTATTTTACCCTCCTAGTTGTTATTTCCTCAACTCATTTGGTACTTGTGAATAAGTTAGAAACAATGTATTGACAAGGAGCTAACAAGTCACATTGTTTCATCCAAATAAAGTCGCTACTTAATTTTGGATATTGCGCAGTTCATTTATTCACAATCTAAGTAATAAAGCATGAGGTGATATATATTGCATTTAAGCAATCTTGTACATGAATTTCATATCTATGAGAACTTCACAAAGTTGGTTCATGACATCTTCATAACTTAATATCTCACAAATTGGTCTAGTCTATATCACTTAACGGATCTAGAATTTGACTTTCTAAAATGAGAATATTAATGCTATGAAATGACATGTCTCATTTCAGGATTTAGGTAAGCATGATGCGATTCATACATAGTGACCTTGAGACAGAAGATGTTAAATGGTTTGTTCTTTCATTGTCTCTAAAGGTGCACTGGTCAATTCAATATCTCCGAAAGATACATTGGAAGAACTATAGAGTTCCTAACTCTTTATGCCTCGTAACCAGACATCATAGATTCTTCCAACAATCGGTATTAATAGTCCGTTGATCTTTAGATTGTGAATATATCGGTTTTAACCAAACCATGAAAAATTTGTTCACGCAAATCTACATTTGTCTCTTTATACATTGTTAGGTTTGATTAAGGACTATAAGACTATTGAATATCATAAATCTTCAATCAAACTAAAAGGGAAATGAAAGAACGTTTCAACTTTTATTAATTTAATCAGCCAATTGCAATAAGCACTTTATGAAAGATTTATATATTACATCAATATGTAAATAAACAATTTTCTTCTGGGCAACTCTGCCAATAGGTATCTTGTCAAGTCTGTACTTAACACCTCTTTTGTTGATGACAGTTTCAGAGCGTAGTAAACATACATAAACACAAACTTAAATAAAAATGAATATTTAATTTTATTCAATGTTTTACAAAACGAAATACAAATTGTATTTATAATGTCCAATACCTCTTTTGTGGGCACAAATTCTAACAATTACTCGAGACCAACATGAAAAAAATAAGCTAGTCAAGGATGAAAATATTAGGAGAGTGATACAATCTACTCTCGGTCCACTCGAAATGGAAGGAGACTTTGATACTGGGGTGGAACATGAACATTACAAGATAATGAAGAGAAGCTGAAAAAAGAGGCTGGAGCCACTTGAAAATCTGACCCAGGTGGAGGTCTAGCATCTCAACGAAAGCTCAGAAAGTGTGAACTAAATAATTGCGCAATCGCTTCATTGTTCCAATAGCGCATGTCAACCACTAGATTATTCATGACAAAGATTTCATCAATATACATGATTCAATCTTTTCTAATTTTATGGTATATTTTGTTTGTAGGCCGTGGTGTTGCATTACCTTCACCATATGAGATTCACACCACGTATTCAAAGAAGAGGTGATGAAAGCACATGCATATGTTCATAGGAAGCGAGTAGTGTGGCAAGAATATAGGCTTATCATAATGTCAGACGGATGGAAATACCAACGAGATTGAATTTCATTAACATCATGATGTATTTGGTTGGTAAGACTAATTTTTGAAGTCGGTTGATGCGTCCGACCAAATCAAGAACTAGGAATACATTTACGATGTGTTCTGCGATGTGATTAACGATAGTGGTAAACACAACATGATTTTATAAGTCAACACGGATAATGGCCCGACCTATAAAAAGTTAGGTAAAAAATTTGTATTGGACATCGTCTGCTTCTATCTATCGACACTATGTTCCAACTGTTGAAATCGTTTTAAGATTTTAGAATAAATTAACACTTAATAAGTTGCGGAATATAAAAATTATATGTAAACAATTTACAAGCTAGATAAAGTGCATGAACATTTAATATAGATTAAATTAAACTATGAAAAATATTTAAATTTGTTACCAACATTTGATTCTTCAAACAATCGTCTCTCCTCACAGCGAGTGTTCTACACATCTTTCTGAATCCAAGCAACCATGATAGTTTATAGCACTAGAGTCTACAGAGTGTTTCTTGGATTTAGTGTGACTACATTATTAAACTCTTTGACTCAATAACAAGTTTTTGAGCCAAAGGCTAATACAAACCCTATGTCTAATGAGAATCTAGGTGCCAAAACAAGAGAGAGAGAGAGAGAGAGAGAGAGAGAGAGAGAGAGAGAGAGAGAGAGAGAGAGAGAGAGAGAGAGAAGATGAGAGCGATGGATGGTCAGATTTTCTAGAGAGTGAGAGAGAATTAGGCCAAGTCTTAAAAGAATGTTGCCTATTGAGTTTATGTGCTTTCACATCTCAATGTGGATGTGTATTTATAGGAGAATTGGTGGGTTGAATCAAATTAATAAAAAAAAAATATCATTTCATTTATATGATAGTCTTACCTATTTCTATCTAATACAATATCTCTCTTTCCTCTCTTACAATGGCCGTCTATATTCATTATCCAAAACAAACTATTTGTTTCTCTATTTTTTATTTGGTGTATATATCATATATATTTGCACAAAATAAATAATTTTTTCTTCTATGATATCTCATGGCCGACTATTTCACTCTAGAACACTCTTCTAGATGTTTATTTCAGTTGTCCAATACAATTACAAGAATAGTCATTGTCCCAATGAAAAGAATATCCTTTAGCCAATAGTAAAAAATTTATCTAGTTCAACACTTCCATTTATTTTGACTTAGCTTTCAGTTAAAAAAAATCATACTCTTATGATTTGTGGTAGTGACCTCATGGGCCCAAATGAATAAAGCTTGGATAGTATACTTGGACACAAAAGTTTACAAACATTTTTTATGTTCTAACTTAATATCAACTAACTCCACTAAATAATTGACACTGAAAATCTCTCAGTTCAAATGAATATATTTTCTACTCATAATTGAACTTAATTATGATGAGTGGGTCCATTAAATACTTTTCATGTTTACCCTTCATGAATATCATCAATTAGATGAAATTTTCAAAATTACCAGTTTACTCTTATAGTAGTTATTCTCTAAACTTATTTGTCACTTGTGAACAAGTAAGAAACAATGTAGTAACGCGAAGCTAATAAGTCACATTGTTTCATCCAAAGAAGTTACAACTTACTTTGGACACTGATCAACTTATTTATTCACAATCAAATGGACAAAGCATGCGGTCATATACATTGCATTTTAGCAATCTTGTACATGACTTCCATATCTATAAGAACTTCACAAAGTTATTTATAACATCTTCATAGCTTAATACTTCATCTATAATTCATGTCTAAAGATCACATAGTGAATCCAAAACTTTGACTTTCTCAATTGAGAGTATGTAAGCTATGAAATGATATATATCTCACTTCAGGATTAAGGTAAGCATGAGGCAACTCATACATAGTACTTTTGAGACATAAGAGGTTAAATGATTTATTTTTCATTCTCTAAAAGTGCACTAGTTAATTCAGTATCTTTATAAGATACCTAGAAAAAAATATCGAGTTCCAACTCTCTATTTTCTTGGAAAAAATGTTAATAACATGTTATTAACATAGGTTATGGATGATTTATGCCTAAATATTTGAGTGGGGTCTACTCATCGAAATTAGATAATTTTTTCATATTCTTATTTCTCGTTGCGACAGGTATAAGATTAAGTACTTATTTGTTAAAATCATGTTTATGATGCATGAGAAATTGATGCTCAAAATATGCTTAAAAATACATTTTTTTATGCGTCGTAAAGAAGTGATGTGGAGAGAGAGACTCAATAATGTATCCAAAAGAGTTCCACATTGGTTGGGAAAGGGAGTTGATTTAGTATTTATATAGAATTATCCTCCTTAAGGTGGAATCTAAGTGCAAGGAAAGAGAGTGTGAGTAAGTTAGGTATGACCCCTCGTGCGCACACACACGCGGCGCCATCGAGCCGAACCAGGATGCGCCGAACTCGGGCTCGTGCTGGGGTTTGAACTCAGGCTTGAGTCTTGGGTCTTGGATCTTGGAAAATTGGGCTCTTCTTGGACCTTCGGGCTTCTGGGCCTACTCCTTATCTTTTTATTACAAAATTCACTTCTAAAGGGGTTTAATTCCAAAAATAACTGGTATGTTATATTGGGAATAAAAAGAGCATTTGTTACAGATTCAATTTTGTGACAAGTTGATACATAAATATGCATTTGCTACGGCTTGAATGTCACTCGATGCAAAATGGAAAATACGTTTTGTATCGGCCAAATTAAGAGGAGTTAACCATTATTATGGAGCTTAATTGGTCAGACAGTTTTTACATTAACTTGGACATTTCGGTCTGAAGTTGAGGTCATGTGAGCCAATAAATAGAGGCTTTACTCTCATTCCGAAAACACACTGGGACAAGTTTAGAGCTCTCTCAATTTTCTTATTCCATTTCCTTCTTTGAAGTTGTGCTATTCTTTTTGTAGTCCGAGGTTGGTTTGGCTACGAGTTTGGTTCACCGGAGAAGCCTCTTTATTGCTCAAATTCTCGTCATTAGTTGTATCATGTAAGGTAAATTTCTCATGATTTGTCGACAGTGGGAGAGCAATATTACTTTAAGGAAACAGTCAAACGGTATTCAGTTCCTTAATTTTATTTACTCTATTATATCGTTGTTGCAATTTCTTTATTTCTTATTATTTCTTCTACTTATAATCTGTTCAATTCCGGGGGAAAATGTTAATTAATTTCTCGTTATTATTTCTAACATATGTCTCATAACCAAACATCATAAGTTCCCTAACAATCATACTGACATCAATAGTCCTTTGATCGTGAGATTGCAAATTTATTATTTTAAGCAAACCATGAAGAGTTGTTCATGAAAATTTATGTTAGTCTATTCATTTGTTGTTAGGTTTGTTTAAAGATTATAGACTAATGTTATCGTAAAACTTCAACACACAAAATAGAATGAATGAAATTTTCAACTCTTTATATATATATATAATATATATATATATATATATATATATATATATTCAGTAGTTGCAAGCAATAGTCTTTGAGACTTTATTATATAAAATGTACATAACTAAAAACTACTACTCTTTGTGTGGTTATCTCTGGCAACGACAACTAGCAATGAGATATACAATTTCATGTATGCTTCATAAAAGAGGCAATAGAAGTCACCAAGTTCATTTGCAATCACATAATAGTTTGTAAAAAAAATCTAAGAGCAAAATGAAAGAGAGATTATTCGTCCATGTCCAACATGTTTCGTCACCAACTACTTAGCGCTTACCATCTTACAAAAAAATAAGGGAGGGTCGAGAGACATGTTCACTTTTGGCTGGTGGCAGACGACCACAGTTGCGTAGTACTCCGACCGAAAGATTCGCAAAATTCAAAGTTCTTGACCAAACATATTAATTACATCTTGACAGAGTTTTTAAGGTATGGACTTTGTTACGAGTATGTTCAAATCTTGTTATTAATATGATTTTGATTAAGTTATTCGAGCTCATGTACACAAATTTACGTTTTGTGGATATCAAAGTGGTCTTGATTTTAGGTGCGCTTTACCACGTCTTCAAATTGATGAAGAAAAAGTTGGAGAAAATTTTGAACAAGCAACTGAACGTTGATATCGCGGTAGAGCTGTGGGAGAGACAATTGTGTCACTTACTAAATTAAGCCATCTATTATTTAAATTCAAGGTTTCAGTATATCCCGGATAGTAGAATGAACCTAGCGTATGTCAAGATTGTGACGGCCGTGTTTGAGATCTTGCATCCACATGGTGATTAGACTGTCCTCAGAAACTTAGGTACAATATTTAGTATTTTATGCTTCATTGTATATTTTTTTTGGAAATCACAATACCATCTTGATGTTTTAGATTATCCAATTTTGCGATGCACGGAGATTGTTCGGAAAAGAAGTGCAGTTGCTAACCGTGAGAAGGTGGCCACTAGTATGATGAATTAATTTGTTATAATTGTTATGATATATGCGTTCACTAGCAATTATCGATTGAAAATTTCATTTTGTAGCAAAATGTAGAGCATTTTTTAAGGATTGAAACATTACGAAAGTTGTTCATGCAAACCTTGTCTCATATGTGGTCGTCTTTGACATGTGAATGTAATTGGAGCACTTTTTCTTTAGTCCACACAAATTAGAGGAATCTTCTTGAGTACAAAAGGTTGGATCAACTCATTTTATGTACGAATAATATTAAGTTACAACTCTGAGATTGGAAAGGTAAGTACGAGAACAATGAGATGCGAGACTCATTAGACATCATCGAGATGTTTATGCCGACCATGGGGGATGAGCCACACAACGATATTATGCTTGAATGTTATCAACCTGTACACCTTGACGACGACTTTCAATTACCTGAACCGCAAGTAACTTCGCAAGCTCGATCAAAATGTATTTATGTCAACCGTGTACTTAGTGAGGATGTGAGCATGTATTCTTCTGATGATGACGACCATAGTGGATGTGATGGTGGTGACGGTGGTGCTGCTATTGTTAGTGGTAATATTGGTATCGATGGTAGCGATAGTACTCTTAGTCCATGTTATGAGTTGTGGAATATGGAATGGGACTATCAACCTACTCAAGATGAGAATCATAGAGCGTCAGACCCCACATGGCAGGTACTAATGTTACCATTAATGTACGAAATTTGTTCTTATGCAAATTGAAATACGCTTCTTGACTGATAATTTCTTCGACTTTGAGACATAGCAGTACACTGCAGATATATATGCGACACATGATGACAACATTAACTCCATTTCCACATATTTTGGATCAGTTTTGTTTGATCATATATCCGATCAATCACATGAGGGTCAAGGTTTGTATCCATATTCTTACCATGTTTATATCCAATTTAAGTGCTCATGACCGTCTTGTCATAACCGGTTATGAAGTTCAAGGATGATTACCTCAATTCTCGATGGTCAGGGTGATCAAGCGAATTACATGAGTCATGTGATAAACTACACATCCTCCTACACAAATTCTATGACGTATTCAAACTATTTTGACCTCCAAGTACGATCATAAGGATTTCACCAACCTCATCGCCACTCTAGCTATTATTGAGTATTTCGAACTTATTAATGTTTGTTTTGTAATGAATATTTTATTTTTCGTTCGAGAATTATTTATGTCTAAAACAAGAGTATCCGAATTACAACTATTTATATGTGTATTTTTTATACTTTATGTCTAAAATTCTGTAACATTCTTTATGTTACAATTTAAGTATATTATCATAATTTTATGTCGATAACTACAATTTTCATCGAATTCTTTTTCTAAAATTTTAATATTGTCGATTATTGCAATTTTTTCGTCGATTATATTTACAACTTTTGTCAAATTCTTTTCTAAAATTTTAATATTGTAGATTATCGCAACTTTCGTCAGATTATTTGTATTTTGGGACCATCAGTTATTAGCCGTCGCAATGCACGAAACATTGTTTTTAGTTGGGCACAGCTTGATAGACATGGGTGGTCATTGATTACCAAAGCTGTTTATGGAGTGCTAATGAACATGTCAATTTAGTGGATGTGGGACCCATTATCATATGCATTATTCAATTTATTTGGTCTATATTTCAGTTACTTCTTGATGTGGTACTATGTCATTGCCATTATCTTACAGGAAGAAGAAAATCTGACACTTTGTTTCAGTTATCTCAAATGTACGCTCACGTTTCCCAGTTTTTTGGGTATCCAAAGCTTCATAATTAAACTACCCGTCGAACTAGAGTAAAACAAAAAAACTCCCCTTCGATTTATACAAACATAAGTTAGTTCAATTAGTCTCCTATCACATCAATTGAAGCTCTGCATGTATCTCGTGTGAATAAAATAGTTTAAGAGTTTAATTAGCAAGGGAAAATATTAGTATGACTCTTGTGATTGCTGCTCATCCCACATATGACATGGCACTATAAAGTGCAGAGCAATATGAGAAGAGAAAGAGATATTAAATGAATTCGTCATTTAAAAATATTTGAAAATAAACTTTCATTATTATTTCAAATAAAAATCCCCAATAATATTATTTAAGTACAATCTCACTCTCTGATAATCTTCTACAAACACGTTAAGTAATGTTAAAGTTTCAAATAATATTGATAAATTTCAATGAAATTCAACAAGTTTCGATGATAAAGTTTACAATCAATGAAAAATTAATTTTTTAATATTAAATATGCTCAGTTATTGGAGATCCTCGGAGCTTCATAAGAGAGAGTATAAATCAAATTTAAATGGTAGGAGGGGGGGGGTTTACTTTGTTTAAAATAAGAGCAAAAATTTATTTAAGATATTATAAGTAGGAGATCAATTAGTGATATATATATATATATATATATATGATTATTAGGTCTAGTATAAGACATTTCTGTATGAAATCCCAAGCTTATAGCTTAAATTATAGTTTTTTTCAATTAATTAATGCCATTGAAACAAAAATTCCAAATATTTTATTGTTCTAGTATATATCTAAAATCTCTCAAAATGTTGGACATTTTCAAAATGATCAACATTTAAAAGCATGTTTGTAGGGCTGGACCTTAATAGATGTGATAGGAGGTGGTAAAATCTTCCAACTTGTATTTGTCTTATTGGCAAGTCTAATTTTGGTTTACCACCACACGAGAATAGTGATATTATGAAAAGGCGCATAGAGATTTATCGCGACACAGGCTTCTTCTTAGAAATCTAAATAATGTTGGGATCTAATAAGTTTATTCTCGAGAGCATAGATGAGAATGTGTCTGTTTGGTGAGAAAGTGTAACCCCCACAATGTTGACGCGTCTGGTAGGTACATTCTCGGGTGCAGAAGGGTGTCTAAGGAGCGGGCCAAGACGTGTAGGCAAACATGATTCATTGCAAAAGTGAGCGAAAAGTTGGCGACACATTATAGAAGTAGAAGAGTGTTGCGACAAGAGTCAAGGTGTGCGGATGGCACAACCTTGGCCAACGAGGAGAATAGGCAAACGACCGGACGACAAGTCGGAGAGACCACTCGAAGGCGCAAATGACAGAGGCCCATTGTCGGGTGGGCCCAAGTGTACAAAGGCGAGAAAGCGAGTAAGAGGTCCAGCGAGAAAGATAGGCGCACGAGCGACTACTTCCAAGTTGGAACACGCGGGAGGCCTTGCAGGCCCAAAGCGGGACACATGGACTTGGACTTCGGAGGGAGTGGTTTTGGCCGAGTGGACTATTTCGGAGGCCAGGGAGGCCAGTGGGCTATTCGCATGTCTTTTAGGGTTACTAATTGTTCACCCTTTAAATAGAGTTCGAATGAAGGCTTGAGAAATCAATCGGTTGTGGAATCGAATTGTGATTGACCTAACCAAAATTGTAAACACTATTTCTGGTTTATTGAGAGAATAAAAGGTTGGGACGTTTCTCGTAAACACTGTGTGTGCGATATTGTGGGTTTGCTTGGATTTCTGGGTTTTGAAAGTTCATCGTGTTATTGTGAGTTTCTGTGTGCGTGTGTGACATGTTGGCTGATCAGATTGGAGAGGATCCAAACATCACAGACGCAAAATTTTAGGTGAAATATAGTCCCTGTGACAGAAAGTAAGGTAAAAGGTGAGGCGTTGGCTAGGATCTTGAGAATGAAGAATTGAGGTCCAAGCGAGGATCTTGAGGCTGATGACTATGACTTGTGTCGGAGTTTATGTGCCGATCAGGGACATAGCTAGACTCTAAACTTAGTGGGACTTGAATTAAACAAAAGTTTAAAGGGGCCTAATTTGTAGAATTTCAAAGTAAAAAAGGAAAAATACATTAAATTTGGATTAAAAAAAATGTAACTTTTTAGGGGGATAAGGACCGGAGGCATGTGCAGGGGTACTTTTTGTGCTATAAAATTTCATTGGCGGAAACTAAGGCCATAACCTTGGCGCGGACTACCTTGCAACTAATGTTGAGGTTTGTGCCAAGTTGATTCCTATTCCAATGATCTCCTAAGCTTTGTGGCCCCGATTTACTACTTTATAGCTTTTTATGGTTGTTTATTTTAGTGGGAGTTTTACTTTGAGGATGGTAAAATGAGGCCATAACAAATATCAAACTAAGTAGTTAAAAATATATCATTACATATTTATGATGCCATAGTTGAGCCTAAACCTCACGGATAAGATAAACTAAACCTAAAGATGGTTATTATACTTCAGTCAGTCTACTTGAGCTCTCCATACACAGCCACAATATGGAACTAATATAATACTAGTTGCATTTTTATTAGGAATCAAAGATAATTAATATCTTTCTTTCTCGTTTGGACAACTCATAAAATGGAAACATTGAATGGTCACTTTAGATGACCCTACTACAGCTTGGGATAGAGGGACTCATGGACGCACTGAACAGTAAAAGCACAAACCTTTGTGGGCAAAAAATTAGAGGTCCCTCTTAAAGGGCTGGCAATGGGCACACGAAGAACTGCCAAATTGTTATACAAATAGTAACAATAACTCGTAATCCGATTGATCTTCTGTAGAGTATGTCATTATCACTCTAGCCTTAGCCAATAACAAATGCCCTTCACGTGAGGGCTTTTGTAAGTCATAGACAAATAAAAATAAATTAAAATAGAAAAAAGAAAACAGGCCATGTTCCAGCTTCCCAAACCTGTCTTTCATGTCCCCACTTTCTCTACTCTTTATAAGAGCCTTCTCGCTTAAAGAATCTTTCAAACTCTCATCTCCAATTTAAACTTGCAAACAATAATAAAAAAATGTGTCAAGCTAAGAAAATCACTCATCGTTTGATGAGCACACCTGGCGAGCCGAAGATGAATGGGAGTGCAGTCTTGCAGCCCAAGAAATCGGCGATGGCTTCCCCGCCAGAGTCGCCCAAGCTTCCCTCTCCGCGGGGCCCGCCGGCTCTGAAGCGCCAGAGCTCAGTTCCGACTCTGCGGGGCCCACCGAAATCATCGACGGTCACGAGCTCGATCAAGAAGCCGAAGAAGTCCAGCGGGCCGACGGAGGTGAGGGTCCAGGTGGCGGCCCCTGGGAGCATCGCAGCAGCGAGGAGAGAGGAAGTGGCGATGGCGCAGGAGCGCAGAAAGTCGAAGATTGCGCATTACGGGAGAGCAAAACCCGTTCCTGCTCCTCTGCCCTCTGCTTCGGCGGCTGAGAATGCTCTTGTTGTTGAGACGGAACCCAGGAGGTGCAGCTACATAACGTCTCTTTCAGGTATACTTTACTTGGGCCGCAAGTTATCGTGTGATCTTTTTGTGGTATCATCTCACAGTTTTTTTCTTTGCAGAGCCAATTTATGTTGCTTATCATGATGAAGAGTGGGGTGTTCCTGTCCATGATGACAAGTAAATATCCTCTTTCTATCTCTCTCACACACACATACATTTAAGGGAGGGTTTTAAGATCCGACAAAAATCACCTGTTTTATGATACTTTTTCACTTCGTTTCATTTTTGCTGATTCTTCGGCAATTTTGACAAAATTATGGCGAAAATTCATCAGGGAATGGCGCAAACACTATTGAAAATCGGTGAAATTCCCAGAATTCCAACTAGATGTTTAAAGTATTTTGGACACTCCCATTGATCACCGGAATTCGCATAAAATAATCAATCAATTACCAAAAACGGCATTGTAAATCGCTGACTTATAGAATCAATACAAAATTGTTTTATTTACGAATATGTTGATGTGTAATGTACAGATTGCTGTTTGAGCTGCTTGTGCTGACTGGAGCTCAAGCTGGATCAGATTGGACTTCGGTCTTGAAGAAAAGGGAAACTTTCAGGTGAGTTTCGATTTTCAGAGCCGAATGAATTTCTCTTATAATATCTATAGAGAGAGATAAGTTACTTTTACATCATCAAATTTAAGACTTCCCATAATTTATGATGTGCAGGGAAGCGTTCTCCGGGTATGACACCGAGGCGGTCTCGAAATTCAACGAAAAGAAGATCATGTCGATTTCAACGGATTACGGCATTGAGTTAGGCCTCGTTCGAGCGGCCGTCGATAATGCTAACCGAATTCTGGAGGTCAGGACTTGCTGAAACCAAAAAAAAAATAAGAAGAATAATTTTTACTAGTATTTGGTATTGCATTCATTATACTCATGATTTAGAAGTAACAATAAAAACTGATTGCTTGCAGGTGAAGAAAGGGTTTGGGACATTTGCTGAGTACTTGTGGAGGTTTGTGAGCCACAAGCCGATCTCGACGCAGTACAAGCAGCGACAGAGGATTCCGGTGAAGACTTCGAAGTCGGAGGGCATAAGCAAAGACTTGGTGAGGAGGGGATTCAGGTCTGTGGGTCCCACCACGATCCACTCCTTCATGCAAGCCGCTGGGCTCATCAACGACCACTTGACCACTTGCCCCAGGCACCGTCAATGCCTAATTAAGATTACTTAAGGTTTATGCACTAATATAGACGTCAAAACATATATGACTTTTTCTGTTCAGTGTGACCCCAATTAGTAAGTAAACTTATAGCTTTAGTAGTAGAATTAACAGTAAAGCTAGTTCCTTTTGTCAGACTACAAAGAAAGAAAGTGCTAGATTGGGTTTCGGCTTGTGGGTTTTCGTGTGTGAAAAGAGTGTCAAATTAATGTAAGATAATACGACCATAATAATTGTGTGTTAGAGAATATATATATTAATATGATAAGAAAGTATTGTAACGGTGAGACAGGAATGTGCTTGTGGGTGACAAACATCATACGAAGTTGGGCAAGCAATGGCGATTGTGGTCACAGCGATCGCGCACCAAAACAGAGCAGAGAGAATCTCCATTATTTTATGCTATTCGCTTTGTTATTATTTTTTTTATCATATGATACTTAAGGAATAGTCACTACAAATTGGCATGTGCATAAAGGATAAGGCTTATTTTTTTTTATAAGGGTCAAGTTTGATGATTCGTAAGGCAAGTTGCGCGTGCCAAACAGAAAGACACACTATTAGGATAGCTTGTCTTTGAGGTTCTCTTTAAAATCCAAAAGGATAGGAGCGAAAAGAAAACAAAATATTTTTTTTTTCTTGCGTTGTTGCAATAGTATATAAAACAAATATATACATTTTGATCATATTTGAGATACCGTGTTGCGTGTATTTTAGTATGTAATCAAGAGTATAAATAACAATCTCTAATGTGTAATAATTTAGTTAGTTAGAATAAAATATTTCTCATCGTTCCCTATTCTCTCAATATTTAATATAATTGAATAGGGAATGATGAGAAATATTTTATCAATCTTTTTTCTAATATTTTTTTTTTTATATTTCTCTTCTGATTGATTTTTTTTTATCGATGATTCTTTTATCTGATCTATGGATTTCAATTCTAAAATTACATTTGGCTATGTCTCTAATAGTGGAGTTTGTACTTGATAATTCTCTAATCGTCTTCAATAACATTTAAACTAAGCTAGATCTGAATAATTTTTTAGTAGAGAAAACAAATCTTGTCTATAGTTTGAGGTCACGACCTAGAGAAATTTATTTTAGAAAACACAGTAATTCTAGTGAAATTTCTTGAGTGCAGAGGTGAAGTTTTGAATTGCGTGAATCAAGGTTACACACTCCAAATGAGGCATGATCAATTACTCGTTTCATGGCTCGTAATTTCAATGTCTGGGAATGCGCTTATTCGATTAGGGATCTTTTAATCTTCATCTCTAAGTGTGGAAAACTCTTGAGCCCTATTTATCCGCTCAAATTAAGGCTAAGAATACTTAGTTCAAGCTTCAACTACAACGCACAAAGAAGAATGACTCAACGACGAATGAATATATGCTTAACAATCACGAATTGGTTGATCTGCTTGTTCTTATTGGTCAACATTTATATGTTCAAGAACATCTGAATGTTATTTGTGAAGGCCTATCGGATGAGTACGAGACTTGTTTGTCAACAACAATTCCCAAGGATGATGTTCATTGAGAAGATTGAAGCACTTATTTTATCTCAAGAATCAAGGATTGAACGTAACACGATGACCGCAATGTTGAATCTCCAAGCATGAGTGTAAACTACTCGTACGTATCTCACTTCTCTAGTTGGCATCGCGTAGAAGGAGGTTCTCTTACGATGGCTAGTCACAACCTCAATTCAACTCCTTCGGTACATGTTTATGAACACCTTTAAAAGGTAAGTGTATAAAAAAAAATGACGATGTAGTCGAGTTCAGGTATTATCTTAGATTACATTTGAACATGAACTCCTTCGTATTTTGTATTAATAAATAAAAATAATCAATTAGACAAATAATTTAACAGTTTTCTCTTTTTTTGAAAATCATTAATTTAAGTTATTAAATATTATTTCAACGCTTACATTAATTAATTAATTGATAATTTAATGTATTTAAAAAAATTCATCACCCAAATGACATAATTTAAATAATATATTTATTTACTTTAGTGGCACTGAGTAATTTTATTAATAAAATGAACCTTATAATTTAAGGGTAATTGTGATAAATACTCATATAAATGTTTACAAATTTCAATATACACAACGTTTGATAATTAATTTTGTGTAAATAGTCAATCGAAATAGTTAACGAATTTTTTTGGACCGTTTCAACACAAAAATTGTTTTCCGCCTACCACTACAGCTGAAATGAATTAAAAAAATATTTAAGGGAATTAAAAGAAAAATCTCATTTGAATTAATTTAAAATTCAAACAAAAAAAGTTAAATTGAGAAATTAATTTAAAAATTATTTATGAGAATATTATGCACCATAAAATTGTGCAAACAATTTTGAGCGGTTATTTACACAAAATTTTTGAAATTGGGTAAACAACCAATTTTTTGTTAAAAATAAAATGAACTTTCTTTGAGGGATATTTCAGTAAATATGGACAATATTATGAAACAAGTTAACAAACTAACAACATTTCATTGATGCTGCTACAAAACCCTAAAAACCTTCAAATACAGCGACTCAACCCTAACCTTCTTTAATCCACTCTGCATCTCGCCGCCGCCGCCGACGTCGTTGTCAGGTACGCCGTCGTGGAAGCTTCGATCTTCTCATCATTCGATTGGTTGACTTGTCTGCTAATTTAGTCTGTGATTAACTTGCTTGGTGAATGGTTTATGTGAAGATGAATAGTCGTTTGGATACGTTTCCCGAATACGTTTTTTCCGAGAGTCAAGATCTATGCATATGCAATAAATACATAGATATCCTTGAATTTATGTATTTTTATATTCTCTTCACTCTTCGTGCTGGGACGAGTCTGAATATACCCGAGTCTCATACTATTGCTCTTAAGGAGCTTTCCAGGGCTTCGTCGGCTAACCAGATTTATATACAAAAGGAATTATACATTTGAATTAGTTGTTATATGCGTTTTTTATTTTTTTTTTTATTTTTTTTGGTGTTTTGGCAGTTTGAACTTGAAAGGATGGTGAGAATCAGTGTGTTGAATGACGCTCTGAAGAGCATGTACAACGCGGAGAAGAGAGGGAAGAGACAGGTCATGATAAGGCCGTCATCGAAAGTCATCATCAAGTTCCTTATTGTTATGCAGAATCACGGTTCGTGAGAGCTTCATCTGTTTCTCTATGACTTTCTTGCTGAGATTAAGTTTTTTAATGCAACCCAAATCCCTGACTATCGGATATCAACGATCCTCTTGAATTTGGTGTTTTTAGGATACATCGGTGAGTTTGAGCACGTCGATGATCACAGATCTGGGAAGATTGTTGTTGAGCTCAACGGTAGACTGAACAAGTGTGGTGTGATTAGTCCGCGCTTCGATATCGGAGTCAAATCAATTGAAGGATGGACCGAGAGGCTTCTTCCATCAAGACAGGTTTGTCGATTTGCTTCTTATCTGGTTTTGCCACTTTAACACATAAGTGAGATCTTCGGTACGAATTCTGTAGTGTGGAAGAGTTGAATGGCTTATGTTAACCCTGGAAGTTCTAAATTCCCATATATGACTTTGGAAAAAATGCACAAGTAAATAAGAACATAGGAAATATCAGAGTTTTGGCAAAACTATGTTATGAAAAAGGTCCTTTCAAGTGTGCATTATCATTACTCATTTAAAGAACAAGATTCTATCTAAATTGCGAATTAGTAGTTAAACAGCTGAAGCCAATACATTGCACCTCTGTATCGTTTTGATGGTGAATGGAATTGATGTTTTTGCAGTTTGGATACATTGTTCTGACAACCTCCGCTGGTATCATGGACCATGAAGAAGCAAGGAGGAAGAACGTCGGTGGCAAGGTTCTTGGTTTCTTTTACTGAGTGGTTTATCGAATCCAGTCATAGCAACAATGTGTTTCTTTAAATTTCTTTGATACCATTCTGATCTTGTACTTTTGCCTTCAGCTGGTTGAAAGCTGGATGTGTTAATTTTTGTTGAGATCATATTTCTTCCTGCTGAGTTTGTTGTGAACCCTGTTATTATCGTAGTATTTTTGGTTTTGACTTTTTCTAGAAAATTCTTTAGCTTTCCAAGAAAATTGGCTCTTCCAAGCGAGTATAAGAGGTGCAATTAATGAATGATTTCATCCATTTTCCCTTTGAAAGAATTTACATGTAATAGTCAATGCTCTAAGCAAGGTTTAAATGGTCGACGAAATTTGACAAATTGTTTTATAATTCGGAGCTTACCAGTCATTTTTAGTTTATATAAGCGTTTCGTCATTTTATGCTCACGAAATTCATCATATTTTAATTAGAAATCCATTATCGGTTTTTCACATTCTTCGTTTGTGCTAGGTATAAAACATCATTTTTTTCTAAAAATTCTATTGAGAATTCAATATCGAATTCACAATAAAAAAAATATTTTGTTTGGTATTCCAAGGTAGATTTTTTTTTAATTTTTTTTTAAATAAAAATTGTTAAAAATGGTGTTTTGAATGTGATGTAATTTTTTTGGATTTTTAGAGAATTAGAAACATTAATTTCGGTTTAAACCATTAAATTCTTAATTATGTTATTTAAGCTCTCTAATTGAGTGATGTGGTTCATGTAATTTTGATTTTTTTGGATTGTTTTCGAAATAGAAGTTAGAAACTGTGTTATGGATATGATGTAATTTTTTTGAGGAAAAAATGTAAATATTTATGTAGGTCGCTTATGATTCGATAATGTTCGTTAGTTGAAATGTAACTTCATGGAGTTTATAAATTTTTTGAAACATCATGCCTAAATACAGTTTAGAATTGTTGATAACATGAAATTTTTAAACTTTACTTGAGATATGAAAATCTTAATTTATGTATTAGTTTGTTTATGATTCGATAAAATTCTTTAATTTTTTTCATTTTTGAACTTTTTGTTGTATAAACTTTATTTATACAATAAATTTTATGTTTTATATAATATAAATCAACATTTTTTTTGTCAAATTTTTCGTTTTTTATCGAAATTTTGTTCGGTCAACGCCATTTTCGTCGACATCTTTTCTTTGATTTACCCACTTTTTTGTCGAAATCATGTCGACAAATTACGTTCTCTTATTTTAAAGTCATTGACCATCTACCGACGTTTGACAATTCGACCTTGATTCTATGATTATGGCAGACCATAGTTGGATGGAGAGTTTGACAATGCGACAAATTCTAAAATAAGATTACTCTTACGCATAATTGCTTACTATTATTTTTACAATTCGACGCATTCTAAAATATGATTTCTTCTTACGCAAAATTGCTTACTATTATTTTGTGTTATTAACAATTATGGATGGAGAGTTTTTTTGTTCCGAATCTGTCAAATTTGAAGGGAACATCATTTTTGGGGATGTTTTCCACTGGATATTTAAGTCCAACTTTTGTTTTGTCCACGTACACAAAAACAAAATTACCACAAAATGTATAAAATATATATATTCTTTGCCAAATTTGGTCCATTTCATATTGGAAGTTTGAATTTATCCAATTTTTCAAAAGAGAAGTGAAATTTACATGGAATCTTAAATATTTTTGTTGTGAAAGTCTTTAAAGTCGTAAATGTCTCTCTACTCGAATCACGCATAATATGCGAATTTTTTATAGTGTACACTTCAAAAATATCTTAAAATTTCGCACAAGAATATAGTAAAATACAACAAATTTGAGTTTGAACTTCATTAAGCACTGAAAAATCCAAACATAAACTAGAATAATATTTCGGGAGGAGGGAGAGTATGTCTTGAAGAACGAGTGATTAGCACACTTATTTGTTTGAAAAAGTTATTGTTGCAATTGACACGACCGTCGACCACACAATTATTCATCCAAGCAGTTACCAAAAACATGACATTAAAAATAAAATAAAAAAGAAGAACTGTGACAATAAAAAAATAAACAACTCATCAAAAAACCCAATAACATGAAAGTAGCTAATAATAAAAGAGACAATACGAGGTAACCAACATGAAAACAAACAAACGAAGCATTTGATAAAAGCAATAAAACATCCAATATAGAAAACACAACAACATGACCAATATTTCTTGACCGATAGTAACAAGAGAAAAAAGACTATTCAATAGTAACAAGATATACTATTAGAGCATCTCTAGTGCTAAATTTCTTTTAAAGTTGTCAACTTTTATACATCATGAGAATATTATTATTTAATTAAATATCTCTTCTACATCATTAAACTGACAACTTTTAATAAAATGACTACTATACAAATTATTTTCAAAGTTGTCAACACCATAAATATTTTACTAAATCTATTGTTTAAAATATTTAAAGCATTTCACTTGATATTGGTGAAAAAAATAACAATGTCAAAAATACTATTTTTTATAATGCAGAAACAATTATAGATGTCATTCATCTCATCCAATACTCCAAAAAATGTCATGCATTATAGATGCTATCATACTGTAATTTTTGTTATAATTGAATATAAATGCATGAAGGAAAATTAGCGTTATTACTTTCACTCTCTTATTCCTTTGTATACATTTTAGATTTCTAGTCTTGAATTATTTGCTTAAAGAGTTCTTTGTTTCAATAGTCGCTTCGGTTTTCAGATCAAAAAAAGAGATTGACTGATGATCAACCAAGTTAAACTCAATTTTGATGAAAACGAGTGATTTCTAAGCTCTCACTGCACATTACGCGTCGAGAGTGTAGCAAATACTTGAAGAGTGAGTTTGTGGTTTGAAAATGGTGGGTCCATATATTGTGGGCCATGTTGTTGGAGGATTACGTGATTGAGCAAATTATCTTAAATCCCATAAAACTGCTATTAGCTGAAAAAAAAAAAAATCAGAAAAGCAATGGGCAATCTATCCACTCCGCCAAACGCAAGACCATACAACCACCATAAAATAATTAATAAATAAATAAAAAAAAGAGGGAAAAATGCAAGTTCTCCAAACGATACCACTCGGCCTCTCTCCTTCATCTGCTTATCCGAAGAAACATCATCATCAGAATCAGGTTCAGTGTCCATCAAAACAGCTCTTCATTCTCCTCCGACGCAGCAACGCGTCGCTGATCTCGTCTGGCGCCCATGGCTCATCGTTGTCCCCCAAATTCAGAAATCTCGCCGTCGCTTTCGCCGCCGGCGACGATTCTCCGTCTACTTCCGCGCCGAGTCTCTCCCAGGAAGACGCTGACCCTCAAGACCTGGAATACATTCAACAAATCAAAAGGGTATTTTTTTCCTTACCCTTAAAAGAGTCAAGATCATGTCTTTTTTTTTTATACGTTTACTTAATTTTCGTTACACCAGTAAATTAGCGATCCAGTAAGTCTCGTTACACATTACACCAGTCGACGTGTTTCTTGTCGCAACAATGTCTCATTTACTGAATAAAGGTAAAAACTTTTCATGAGACGCTTACTTTCACTCTGCCAGGTGTTGGAGCTTCTCCGTAAGAACAGAGACATGATCTTCAGTGAGGTGTGCCTTTGAATTCTATTGATTACGCTCTAATTCATTTGTTGTTAAGACCGTTGAGGAGTTTAAGAACACAACCGCTATTTCTATACAAATTGTAGGTTAAGCTGACTGTGATGATTGAAGACCCGAGAGACGCAGAACGCCGGAGAATGCTTGGCATTGAAGACACAGAAAACGCCCCATCTAGGGATGACTTAGCAGCTACTTTAGAAGAAGTAAGCTTCTCATTTCTGGCCCTTCTCTCAACTTGTTTTGCTAGGTCTTCATATCAGAATTTCTTGCCACTAAAGATTTTGGTTTGTAATGCAGAAATGCTTGGTTCTTTTTTATTTTATCAACTGAATGAATCTGAACAATTGCCAATTTTCCCTTAATATCAATCGTCTTTCTACACTGTCTCGTCTTTGTGGACCTGATCTTATCTAACTGTACAGATGTTAAAACATATCTTATTCGTGACATTTGTTTGAAGAAAATAAGTTTACACTTGCAATGTATTCTCAAAATAATACTCTCGTTTTTCTTTTTACTATTTGGTTGGAATTCTTGATGAAGGTGAACGAGGGGAAGATTCCAGAGAATCGGCTCGCTCTTCAGATGCTTGCAGAAGAACTCAATCAGTGGCCTAACCTTGAGGTATTACTGTCTTTATTGTATCATGTCTGTAGACTATGGTTTCACTCGTAAGAAATGAGCTAAGTTCCTTCTTTGGACTCCATTGAGTTGCGATGCACCCGGATAAAGTACTTCCTTATAACTTACCTTTTCCAAGACTTCCCTTTTCATCCTCGAAGCATAGAAACTCAGATTCATGGGAAATGACATGTCATCTCTTTCATGCGATCTCCCATTTATCAGAACTGAAATTGAGGTTGATGAGTTGCAACCGTTAGTCCACCTGCTCCTACGAAATCAAATCCCTTCTTTTCAAAACTAAAACCAAGAATATATCGTTCCATTTTCAAATTCTTCAACCACCTCATTCCCTATTAGGGTCGAATGAGCGTGGTAGGGGGTTTAAACGAAGGCCCCTTTACAACCTTTAGTCTCTAAATAAGGCCATGTTAGCATTGTTGACTTTGTCACTGGTCCAAAATTCCTAAACAAACCAAATTGCTCAGTGAAAACTCGTCAGGACATGATTATTTATTCTGCTCATCAGCGGAGATCGCCTCTAGTATTCTCCATTCTTCACCTTTTTATAAATCGGCAGCCCTAGATTCTGAATTTGGGCACCAGTTAATCCCTTATTTCTAAATGATCATTGGGATGGACGTGTAACGATCCTTTCGGAAAACAGATTATGTCACTAACGACCTCGCCTCTCAGTTTTACAGATTGATTTCTTGAATTTCCTTGCTGCCATTAGTAGAAACTTATAGAATTCCCATCACCTTCTTTGGCTCAGTTTTGTTTGGCCTTGAGCCTTGGGCTTATTCTTCTCGAAGCAGAATTGTTAAGACACCCTTACATGCCTTTGTTCTATATAATCCTCGGACCATTCAGTGCCGCCTGCCATGAGCTCCGGACATGAGATAGATAGCTGTAAACAAGTTTTGTGGTTTATTTTCTTCTTATTAGCGACAATCCATCCGGACCTCGATTTTATACAAACTTTTAAAACAAAATTGGATATTAAGGGAATTGGTAAGTGGTGAGAGACGCCCTTGAGTTGGGTTTCACAACATGTGTGACACCTGATAAGAGATCTTGGTTGCAAAACATATATATAATTATATATCGATCACACCTTTCTCTGAAACTACTTGATATGATAGGAATTTGAATTAACCCTCTATAAGTTGCCTGATCATTAGCGTGCATCTTACTTCAGAGAGCATGTACTTTTTATCGATAAATCTATCTCTTTCTAGAATACTCTTGAAGATTTAACATGTTCATGAATAGGAGTCTGAACTTATGTTTTGTTGTACAGGTGGAACCAGAAAAGAAGAAGCCTAGCAAATCCAAATACGCAAGAGCCACGGACACAGGGGTTGACCCTAAAGTGGCTGCCAAGAGACTGAACATTGACTGGGATACCGCTGCAGAGATCGACGATGATCAAGGAGGAAAGGATGAGAATGAAGTCCCATCATTACTGGTTTGTTTTCTAAACTCTTTAATGAATTGCTTTTTGGTCCCTGAGCTCCTTAAATTGGTAAACATATTACTAGGTAGCCTATAAGTTTATCGCCTGCTTGGCTCTTTTTATTACGGCGTTACCTTTTTTTAGTATCTACTTCCTAAACACCTTGAAACTTAATTTGAACATAAGAAAAATTGTTTAAAAAAATAAATAAATAAACATTCCAAGCTCAGGTCAAGTATTTCAAGTTGTTCAGATTTTAATGAACTAATTTAGATTTAAGATTATTTAGTTAATTTGACTATTAAAGGTTAGAGGTGTTTAAGTGTTAATCTATGTTAAAAAGTCAACACTGTTACAATAACACTAAACTATGTTAATAAAACATTCTGTAAAATCAATAGTTGAACGATACTAAAGTTCGGCCAGGAAAAACTAGTTACGGATACTAAATACAGTTTCGAGCAATAGTTACAGATATTGGTGAATCTCGCAGGGTTATGGAGCACTATACTTTGTAACGGGCTTTCCGGTGATTATTGGTGTCTCGGTCGTGCTGATATTATTCTATAACTCTCTTCAATAGGAACTCTCTATCTCTGCTTTGTGTTAAATTTAGGCCTTTGTTATGTGTTTGCCTCTTCCTCCTAGAGTTTGTACATCCCAACAGTCGTCCACACAAAATGATTACCACGGTCATTGCAAATTCTGATGATTATTAAAATCTTTAATAATAAAATGATATCAAATGAAAACAGAGTGGGTCTTTATTTTATGTTCTAAAGGAAATCCTCGACTCACACTTGTTTAATATTATTTTTTGTGTGCATGTCACAAGCACATCCGACTTGTCTTATATAAAATGTCAACTCTCGGCAGTTATAAGTTGGCACCATGATAAAAATAAAGAAAATGAAATCCGTACTTGTTTTCATTCTTTCTTTGTAGAACATGGCTGGCACTACTAAGTTATGGGAAAATGCAAGCCACGTTTTCAGGTCCTATAAATGCTCAAGCTCCTCCAACCATTTTCGTACTATTTCCTTGTATCACCATTTCCCTCAATGGCTCCTCCTTCAGACACTTGTTTTGCCGAAGCCGGACCGAACATCATCGGAATTGTCAGCGACTTCGCAATGCCGGAGAATGAAAAGCAGATCTCCGTAGACCCGTTTTCACTCCGAGAGTTGCCAAAACTTGTTGTCACGTCCCCGAAAACCATCGGAGGGCTGTTAGAATTACCAGCCTCTCTTCTTCCGGGGAAACACAAGTTTCTGAGCTGCAGTCTCCCGAACTCGGCTCACTCGTCTCCTCGGCTCAACCCATCATTCCTAAAGAAAAGCCGAGTGTCTCCGCTGCAACAAAAGACTCGAAGCCCGAGCTCTAAAGAGGATCAGCAACAAGAGGAGCAACCGAATCTGCCTCTCGAGTTTTATCTTCGCCGAAGCAAGTCGTGCGCGGAGGGGCGGTCGCTTGCCCCGTCCGTCGACTTCGACCTCTGGCTCGACAAGCCCATCCCGGCGGCGAGCGGAAAAGTCAACAAGAAATCCAACACGGCCGTCTCAGCGGTCAACTATGAAGCAGACGTGGGGTCGGAAGACGGATTCAAGTGCGGAGCGCTGTGCTTGTTCCTCCCGGGGTTCGGGAAGGCGAAGTCAGTGCGATCGTCGTCGAGGAAAGAAGGGTTCGAGACGGGGAACGGCGCGGCGATGATATCGAGGACGGTTTCGCTGGAGAAATTCGAATGCGGGTCTTGGGCTTCGTCGGCCATCGGGGCAGACGGGGACCTCACGAACAACTACTTCGATCTCCCGATGGAGCTCATCCGAAGCGGAGCAAACGATGCCAACTCGCCCGTGTCCGCTGCATTTCTCTTCGACAAAGACGTCAAAGGGGTTCTCAAGAACGGTTCCTCGTCGTCGAGATCAATGTCTCGAGGCAGCGCTGTGGCTCGCAAGTCGCACGAGTCCGGGCGCCACGTTCGCTTCTCCACGGCCTCGCCCGTTTCGTTCCCCGCTTCTCCCGCTACGTGCGTCACGCCTCGTCTGCGCAAAGCCAGAGAAGATTTCAATGCATTTTTGGAAGCACAAAGCGCATGATCATCATCTCATACCTGTTGCTTTTTGTGGATAGATTCTCTTCTCCTGTATTTTGATGCGTATGCTAAGTAATCATGCACAAATCAAGAGGTGTCTTGATATTAACCCTGAGGATTTTGCAATTTTGGTGTTGTGCTTAATGTTATTGGGCTCTTATACTAAATTCCTAAGAATCACATAGCCTAGTGTTGCCCTCTTAGTTTTTTTTTTACCGTATCAGCGACAACTTTATGCACTTATTTATCAAGTAACTAGTGTTGGGGATTACAGAGATGAAAGTCTGTAAATGAAAATATATAAAACCAAAATCAACAACCAAAAAGTTAAAGACCAAGTGAGCAACAACATAAATGTAAACATATTTAGAGTTTGACACCCACCAAGTGTTGGAATTATGCCTACAAGCAAATCTTTCATGATCTGTTAATGAACTCTTTAGTATCTAGACATAAATGGCAGCGCTATTAAATTTTAAATAAAGAGGAACGTATTATTTATTTATTTATTCTCAGAGTAGTCGTTATCTATTCACTAAAAAAATAAAGGCGGTCAAATCAAAATTTGAAAGAGAACCTTTTAAAAAAAATTTCATCGAAGTATTAATTAGATTGTGTTAGTACAAGCTTATTGGCTATTTTCCTTAAGGCAAAACTCATGTTATCTAAGATGTTTCAGACATGTTCAGAAGACATCTCCAATCAGAGAACAGTGCCTTCTCCGCCTGACAGTGTTTGTACTGTGTACTATTTATTTAATTGAGCCCAGCTGTCTTCCATTGGGCCGGTTATGTCGACTTCAGATCTGAGAATAGCCCATTTTGTTTTTGTTTCATATAAAAGGAAGTAAACACTTCTTCCTTAGGGTTAACTTCACTGTGCCTAAAGACAAACATCAAGCTTGGAGAGTTCAACGGTGTCTCAGCCATGTGAGGGCTGTGTGAAGGTTTTGTTACTTGAAGGAGACAAAACCTGTGAGTGTGTTTTATGTTGTATCTTTCCTTCTATTGTTTTATTGTAAACATTGTGTGTGTGCTATGAAAAGTAAGGAGAGCTCACTCCTAGGGAGAGCCTAGGTTCGGAATAAACACCGATGGGTGTTTGAGGTGAAAAAGTTGAGCGAGGCTCACACCTAGGGGGAGCCTTAGGTCGAGTGATACTTCGGAAAGTAAGTGTTAGGTTTAGGACTTGAAGATTCGCTTGTAAACCCTTTGTAACTTTACTGTTTCGTTCATATAGTATACTCTTTCACCGGGATGGATATCCCCCCAGATGTAGGCAGTTGCCGAACTGGGTAAACAACTCTCTGTGTCGTTTATTTTGCTGTCGATATTAATATTCTGTTTAATGTCTCAACATATATCAGTAACAGTTTAAGAAACATTATCAAACAGTCAACGTATCACGTTTTCAATTGGTATCAGAGCAAGGCCCCTAAGTTACTGGGTGTGATTCTTGGTGAACTGACTTTTTTTGTGTGCTAGAAACTCAACAAGGAGTCGTGTTTTTGTTTCTTTTGGTAAGTCTTGATGGGAAGAGATTTGTGAGTGTTGATGAGCACAGGTGAAAATGAATGGGCTTGGTAGATGATGAAGCAGCCCATGTACTACTAAGGAGGAGACTCTGTATTTGCTCTTGAAGAGATATTCAATATGTTATCCAAAGTCTCCAGCTCCTCCCCACAAAGTTTGAATATTTTTATGACCACCTGCTGTGATGTTTGTGGAATGGAAATTTTTTCTGAGGATGAGTGCCGATGGTTAGTCCGGAGGTGCCGATCCTTAGAAGCGGGAGACTTAAAGAAAAAGAAGATCCCTATTGAAGTTCCTCATGTGATGGGGAGATATAATTATGTTTCATTTCCTACTTCTTGGAAGATGATTTTATGTGTTCGTGTCCTCTAAATGGTGAAGCTCGAAGATCTCTCATTCTTGTTGCGTACTGAGACACTCATGCTTTTGAATCCATGAGCTTTATCACCAACAAAGATTTTTTTTGTTGAGCATTGAGTTTTGTGTGCCCTACTGCTCTATTTCCTCATCCAACAGACTGAGTTAAAAGTCTTGAAATATAATCTCCATTGTCCACAATCAGCCTCGGTATGTTAGCAGCGTCCTGTTCAAATTTGGTGACAATCCAACGGTTCGTGAGTTCAGAAACTCTGTTTTGGTAAGGTTGATTGCGGCTGATACGAACTATTTCTATTTCGTTGAAAATACTTATCTTTTCGGTGGCAAGAAGCAAGTCTGTTGAGTTGTCTTCAGAGGCAGATGAATATTTGTTGATGATCAAGGAGCTGGTTTCTTATGGCAAAAAGAAGTTTGCTTGAATAGTAGATTCTCCATTGTTTTGGGCATCATCATTGTTTTCATATACAACAACAATAATAGCAAAATTTTGTGGTTGAGGTCTCAGGTCTTTGTGTCCAACTCTCAAAAAAAAAAAAAAAAAAAAAAACATTGATTTATCTTTATTGAGTTGCTGAGATATTTTTCTTTGTTGAGTTGTTGTGATTTATTGCATCTTTGTTCCTCGGCCAGTCACTGTGGCTTTGAGATGTGCGTGTGAGACCTCTTGTAAAGAAATCTTGAAAGAAAAGCTGTATTTTCAAAGTCGTGAGCTCCTGAGGTTTATAAGAAGGATTCTCTTATGTATAAGAGTGAGGCAAGAAGAAGATGAGTCATAATGATTGTTGAGAGGAATGTTGCCTACGTTCTGGCCGACATTAGCACATAAAAGAAAGAAGACATGGTACCAGATTTTCATAAAGTCAGAATTTGTTGCTCTGGTTTCTTGCTTGCAGACCGACTTGAAAAACTCCGATTCAAATTTCCTCTGGTCATAACTTGCATCTACGTGTCATGAACCCCCTGTTCAAATTTCATGGCGATCTAACGGTTAGCGAAGGCAGAAACCAATGCTCTTTTATGATGATCGAAGTTTGACTGATTTATCTTCGCAAGTTGTGGTGTTTTCTTCTCCGTGGTCCACATACCTCACCACATTTGTGAGTCTTTTTCTAAACCAGTTTCAGTGCTTATTTTCTTTTATCTCTGACATGGAAGATTCTCCGATGATCTCGAATCATTTTCTCTTTACAAAAGTTATGTTTTTGTCGGCATGATTTACTCCGGCTTTTTCGTCTATGGGCCGCGTGAGTTGAGTATTGTCATTCAAACTCAAATGTTTGTCCTCTCATAAAAGGAAAGTTCTTTGAGGATGTATTTCTGAGTAAGATCTCTTGCTGGCTTGTATAAACTCCAATGTGTATTGTTTCTGGATGATTGATGTGATGATGATATACAGAGAAGATCTTGCTACTATCTTCTTCTTGTAAATAATTAGAGCATATGATTGATACATGAGTAGATGCTGGTCTTTTATCTATCATAGATTCTTAATATGGTGTTATCACTGGATGAAGTTGATTTTTGTCGTGTGGATGAAACAGTTTAGAGCTAGTATTATTCCAGGTCTATGTGGAAGAATTTGGTGTTCCTGAAGCAGCTCTAGACTGTGTGAATAACACTTTTGAAGATAATGAAGAAGAAAATGAAAAATTTGTTCAACCTTGCAGCGATCATGTGTTTGCCTCTACCCCTTGCTTAACAGCTTATGAGACCTTATTACGAGCTCTCTTTCATGATTGTGTCTTTGCGTTTTCATGGCTCTCAAATTATTTTTCTTCTCTTGGTGATTGTGTTGAAGATAGTAAGATCAAGAAGTGAGATCAGGTCCTTTGTATGAAATAAAGAATTAATCTTGCACAAATAATTTTATAAAGTATGAGAGATGATCTTGCAAGGTGTTGTGTTTGATAGGAACAACCCTTAGGGGGAGTTGTCGATGGTTAGGCCGGAGATGACTCTCACATTGGTTTTTCTTCTCTTGAGGGTATGAGCAGGTCTCTAAAGTTTATTATGGAAATGAGAATGATGAAGAGGTGCTACAGCTAATGAAGAGTCTTATTTCTTTTGCATTTGGCATTTTTCTAAGGCAAAAAGGGGGAGTGGAGTTGTGGAGCTGGATGTCTGTATCTCTCATGTTGATATTTTGTGTGGATGAGTTGCTTATTTCAAGATGGGTTTGTGTTCTCTGAGATGTGGTTGAGCTGGATGTCTGGTATCTCTCATGTTGATACTTTGTGTGGATGAGTTGCTTATTTCAAGATGGGTTTGTGTTCTCTGAGATGTGGTTTTGCCTTTTCTAACCAATGTGGTTTGTGAGACTCTATGCGACTGTTAATCATGATGGTGTCTCGTGTGCTTGTATCTATGTCTCAGACTGCTTGTGTTTTGCCTCCAAAAAGCCAAAGGGGGAGTTATTTGTTAAATCGTTGGTCTTGGCTGTTTTTGTTTCGGCAAAACACATGACTCTATGGAAGTACCTAACATCTCCAAAGACATCGTTAATGCGAGGATAAAATCCTGATCGCTTCTTCAAGTCTATTCTTTATACTTTTCGATTGGTTTCGTCACAGAATCTCTTTCAGATGCAGCTGTATTGGAAGAATCTTGGAATGGGTCTCTCTACAGTGTTTCAGAAATAAAAGGGTGTGTTGATCTTTTGATTTGGGTTTCACTCACATTTACATATAAGAGAGAAGCTCCCCACGACAACAAAGAAATTACTCAAGAATGTATCCAAGGAGGATAGTCTTTTTCTTGATCAAAACGGCTCACCGTGTGTGTCCTCATCAACGCAAAACAAAGAAGACAATCTTTATACTGTGAAGACTAATCTCATCAAAGTTTCTTCTTTCTCGGTTGTTGCCTCTTCCAAGGATTATGTGTCTAGTCCTTTTGAAGTCTCCGAAGGATTTATCTCATATGCAATAGTGGCCTCTTTGATCATCCATCTTCACACAATATGTTCTCTCGGATGAGACTCTCACTTGCATCGACATCACCGACCTCTGTCAAACAGTAAATTGGATGTCCCTATAGATGATGTCTCCTTCCACTCCATTTCGAATGCTCTCAACTGGAAGTATGTACTCTGCCGCATTATCTCGCCTGAGTGTGTTCTCACATCAGAGGCTCTTCAATGCACGGATATTGTTGACATTGTGAATCATGCTTGCCTCCTGAAGTCCATTACATCTGTTGGTCCCTATCATCCTCGTCTTGTCAGAGAGTTTGTTGCCAACCTGTCGGCGGACATCAATACTCCATGGTCCCCTCAATTTCACAAAGTGCTGTTCATGGAAAATGTTTCTCCTTTTCTCCAAAGGATATCGTTGTGTTCCTTGAGCTTCCTCAGAGTGTCTCTCAGCCGTCTCTTCCTTCCAAGGTGGATCTTGTCAAAGTGTTGTCAGGTGGGCGTGATATGAAAGGTTGGCCTGATCGTGGCCCGTATCCTGCTTCGAAACTCAGCACTAAATACTCAGTCTTGCACAAGATTGGGATTAAGAATTGGTGTCCCACAACTCATCACACAGGCCTTTCTTTAGCTCTTGCTGGCTTCATTTATCTCGTCGGGACCCGGTCTCCTGTTGACGCTGCTGGTTTCTTCTACGACCAAATTCTTCGTCATGCAGGTTCTTCAGCCATCAAGCTTCCTATTGGATTTCCCTCTCTCGTCTGTGGGATTCTCCACTCTCAAGCACTCGACATTCTGTCCAAGCTGAAGTGGCTGAGTGTAGCACCTCTCCGGGGAAGATTGTATTCAACTACAAGCGTTTTCAGGCTCATCATGTCCCGGATATGGCTCCGCCTCCTCCTTCCAACTTTTTGCACTCTGTGTTCTCCGACGGATCTGCTCCTGTTGTTCCTCCTCTCTCCTCTGAGATCAGGTCCCTTGTAGCTGTGCCGCTATCTGATGAGCTGAAGTTTCTTGATGAGATAATTGCTACCGCTATTCTTCGTCACCAAGAATTGTCGTCTCTGCTTCGTGCTGTTGTTCCCTCGACTTCCTCAACATCTTGGCTTCCATGTATCCTTGTCAGGAATTTCATTATCAATCTGCAGAAACATCAGTGATCTTATCTCTCCATTATTCCAGAAAGTGCTTTTTCATGAAGAAATACATTGTCTTCTTTCTCCGATCAGCCTGGACTTTATGGAAATTTCATTGACTTCGATTGAGGATGTGCTGCCTTTCATGCTGAAATCAGTCGTTGTTGTTCTTGTCTCTCTTACAGAAGTTTGTTCATTGTTATTCATCCTCGAAGAAAAAGGTTGTGGTCTGGAAGAATTGTGGTCTAAAAGAGTCTGTCAATTAGCGGTTGTGTTCAAATAGAGAAAGATATCTCAAAGTCGTTGTGCTCCCGCAAGGTAGCAACTTTCTCGGGGAATCCACGTCTCAAGTTGTGAAGATAAAGACTCTTCTGAAGATGTGGCAGATCTCGTCTCTAACATCAAGGATCACTTAGAACAAGAGGAAGTCAAAGCTGAAATGAAGAAAAAGAGGTGTGTCAAAAATGTCTTCCAAAATGCTATCCGGTGGAATTGTATTCTTCAAATTATTGCCATTGAACATGATGGTGGTTGATGAAAGTGTTTATTGTTATGTTGTTGAAGACTCTCTAAAGAAGTTGTTTCCTCCTTTGCATCCTTCCGCTGCTGTCCCTTTGCTTCTGATTAGCAAAAAGGGGGAGATACTTGTGGTACTTGAAACTTCTGATACTCGGTTTTAGTTTGCGTGCTTCAAATCCTCTGTCAGTCACTATGACACGAGTCGACTCATAGTATTGATAATTCAGAAGTGTTCTCGAGTTTTGCCTAGTCAAAGCTAAAGGGGGAGATTGTTAGTACAAGCTTATTGGCTATTTTCCTTAAGGCAAAACTCATGTTATCCAAGATGTTTCAGACATGTTCAGAAGACATCTCCAATCAGAGAACAGTGCCTTCTCCGCCTGACAGTGTTTGTACTGTGTACTATTTATTTAATTGAGCCCAACTGTCTTCCATTGGGCCGGTTATGTCGACTTCAGATCTGAGAATAGCCCATTTTGTTTTTGTTTCATATAAAAGGAAGTAAACACTTCTTCCTTAGGGTTAACTTCACTGTGCCTAAAGACAAACATCAAGCTTGGAGAGTTCAACGGTGTCTCAGCCATGTGAGGGCTGTGTGAAGGTTTTGTTACTTGAAGGAGACAAAACCTGTGAGTGTGTTTTATGTTGTATCTTTCCTTCTATTGTTTTATTGTAAACATTGTGTGTGTGCTATGAAAAGTAAGGAGAGCTCACTCCTAGGGAGAGCCTAGGTTCGGAATAAACACCGATGGGTGTTTGAGGTGAAAAAGTTGAGCGAGGCTCACACCTAGGGGGAGCCTTAGGTCGAGTGATACTTCGGAAAGTAAGTGTTAGGTTTAGTACTTGAAGATTCGCTTGTAAACCCTTTGTAACTTTACTATTTCGTTCATATAGTATACTCTTTCACCGGGATGGATATCCCCCCAGATGTAGGCAATTGCCGAACTGGGTAAACAACTCTCTGTGTCGTTTATTTTGCTGTCGATATTACTATTCTGTTTAATGTCTCAACATATATCAGTAACAGTTTAAGAAACATTATCAAACAGTCAACGTATCACGTTTTCAGATTGATTCGAAAAGTTGTAACCAAGCGTGACCTGTAGGTAAATTATTTTTTATTTTGAGAAATTTCATGGCTTATTAGCGTGTAAAATATTGAAACTAGACTCATCTTTTAGTTCTATTTAAAAATAATTTTTTTACTTAAAACCGGCAAAAGTATTTTTATAGGCAATATACTTAATTTTTTTTAAAATATATAAGAGATTTATTTAAGGATTTGGTCATTTATCGGCTATTTTTGAATGATTTTCTTATTAAAAATTATTAAATGTAATCCGTATACTGATTATAGCAATATATATATATATATATATATATATATATATGTTGAATCGAGTTAATTTGATTAGATAGAAGTTGAATTTGAGTTTCGGAATTTTAACACCTTTAAATTTCATCTAAAATATGGTACGAGAGAAAAATTTAAACTGACAATTTAAACGTCGCTTTATAATAGACTCAATTCCTAACAATACTCACTCGAGACTCTTAGACTATATTGTTGGTTATAAACTTCGGCTCAATCTTGAGTAATCTTTCCTCAATGGCCAGCTAAATGTTGTCACTGGACAAACTATTTTATAAGGTGGCTAATCGTTGATGTAGTGACATCTTAGCTATAAATTAATGATGTGTCATTTACTTATGAAAGGAGACACTTTGCGGTCTCACCTTGACGGAGTACATTGTCCTTTTGTTTATAACACATTTGGATTTCTTTTATCTTGTTCATAGAAAGACAAACACTTACCATCGAGGACATATCAGCAATAAGGTCTGTCAGACCCAAAGGATCTCTCTGGCGACCTTCTCGATGTCCTCGACATGAACGTGGGCGTGGAGAAGACTCGCCGGCCCGTCGAGAAAGTTCTCCAAAGAACTCCCCGCTACATTATTTCATTTCTTCTCTTTGGCAACCGACACAGCCGGCGCCTTAACTTGGGTCGGGGACGAAAAATGCCTCCCCCTCTTCCGTGTTAAGCCTTTCGCTTTCAACGCCTCTAGTTCTGCAGCCGACAGAGCTTTCCTCACCATGATATTTGAAATACACAAAGGCCAGTACCGACTACTACAATAATAATTATTGTTCAAAAAGTTATCTTTGGCTCCCAAAAAAGGATTGCCAGGAGATCGGGGTCCGATAGAACGTACGTTAAATGATCTTCGTCTTGTAAATCGAAGATAGATTCTCGCTCGGGAACCTCGTCTTCTGTATATGTCGGCAACGGTCCTAAAAGAAAGAAAAATTAGAGAAAGAAAGAAAGCACTAATGTCAAAATTAAATCGAAATTATCAAGCTCAACAAATTCAGCTTTTATTGAGAATAGAGGGGAGACGATTGGGCCTTCGACCCATAAAAATCGATCTTTCCACTTTTTCTGGCTGGAAGGAAGATTGGTAACAAGTTTCTCGGAACTCAAATGAGACCGAACGCAATAGAAACCATGTTGGTGGGGAGCGGGTTGGAAGTGATAGAACTGTGCAAAGTCCTTAAGAGTAGGAGCCGCAACATAAAATCGGAACCATAGTTGAGTCATCCCGACTAATATACAATAGACATTCGGAATAGCTGGGTCGGAGAACACCCGAGCTCAGAGAAGAAGTAAGCAATGGTCGAGTGCATGGGCAATCCCCCAATCGTTCTCAAGACCATGGCATTCATAGCCACTTTGCCCTCGGGAGGCGAGCAGGCCCGATCGTCTCCGGAGGGAAAAGAAAATTTGATACGGTCGTCAAAAACAAACTCTTCGTACAAAAAATCTAAATTTTGTGTAGTCATCAGAGAAGTCCAATGCTTGGCTGAAAAATCTCCCTCTTTTCTCAAAATATACTTCTTCGGAATGATCTGTAGGAAGGTCTTAGTCGAAAACACGACCACTCTCCTCGGCAGCACAAGGTTGGGAGGCATCTGATGAAACTGTTGTATCCTCGTCCAAAGTGACATATGAAGAATCCTCGGCATCGTCAGAAGTCATATCAACCCTGAAAGAAAGCGAAGACCCGGTTACCCCATCAATAATAATCTCCACAAGAGACCCGGGATCATAAACAAGGGGGACCCGCGATACCGGGCGGGCCACAACGGGACAAACCCATCCCTTATCGGAGACTAAACTCCAGTAATGATAGCATTTCGGCCGTTCGGATCCGAAGAGCTCGACATCCTCTTCGGAATCCAAGTCCGAATAAAGCACAACCCAAGGATCAAGATCCCGATCGGGAAAAATAAATCACACTCGGTCCCATCCACGTGATACCAATACATAACGCGAAAGAAATAAATACCTACAAATAGATTTCAACAAAAGAATGAGGATGAAAAAAACTTTCGAAAAAAAAAAAGCGTTAGAAGAGCTCCGGGAGTACCGAAGAGGCTGCAAAGACGAGAAATTGAGAAAAGTCGAAAATGGAAAATAAAGTTAAAAAAGGCGTTTTCGCACCTTTATATAAGATCCCCTGACGGTCGGGATTCAGCGTGCTGAAGAAGGTTCGCACATCCAACGGCCGAAGACGAAGAGTCGCCCCGAAATTCTCACTTTCGCAAAAATAAAACGATGACGTAAAAACAAAACGTCGACGTCTCACAGAGAAATAATCTCTGCATAGCACTCGGGATATACCGAGAACAAACCAAAGTAAAAGTGATGAAGAGTGAATTAAATCGCGCACAAAAAGTTCTTTACCATTTTTACTAAAAATCCAAGAAACTAGAGAGGGGTTGTTACCCGTAAATTTAGCATAGGCAGGACAAACCTCGGGATATCGAGGAACGCACTCATACCTAAGATAGACTCGAGGGAAATAATCCCGAGAATCACCTAAGATAAGGAACATTACATTCATAAGTCAAGAACGGACCATGTCAATCAAAGACTTCGAAGATAAGAGAAGATGATAGGTTAACGACTAGTCAAAGCAAAATAACACGTGTAATTAAAAATGTTCGGATCGCTACAGTGACCAAGTACGAAACCGAATGTACTGACGAAACAAATCTTGCAGCAAAGACGTGAGATTGATCACCTCACAATCCACTAAACCTACTCACCCACTACCCAGAATAACTGACAGACGGTTAAAAATATAAAAGGAAATCAAAGGCACATGGATAAACCTACTCATCCATTATATTATTTTACCATTTTTACAAGAATCTAGTAGATGGACTGGCCATGGCCATTGGCAACGCAGGCTTTTCAACATTTTTGAACCAAGCTTGATGTCCTAAGCCTTGTGCTCGAGGAGATGTGAATATCATAGAAGCATATGGTATTACGTAAAGGCATGTCTTAGCATATTGTGTAGCTTATTAGTTTTTTTTTTTGCAATGGATAAAGACCTCTTTAAAACCTCTCGCCCCCTTTCGGTACCACGAGAGGAAAGAGTACCTACTCTTACTACATCAACGATAAAAGTTTTGATCCCGAACAAGGGTTGGGATCTCCCTCGAGTCATACAAGATATGAGTCCGGACAAGGGCCGGCACCTCCCTAATATTACAAATACCAACATCTTGCGAATTAGACGCCCACTTTGCCAACAAATGGGCTGCACCATTACAATTCCTTTGAACCCACCTAAAATTACACTCAGAGAATTCACTTCTAAAGCCCTCCACCTGATCAAGCTCGGCTTTCAATTTCCAAACAGGGCAACTCGACCTTTCCTGCATCTTATTCATGATGAGCTTATTGTCACCCTCGATTACGACCCCATTGTGGTTATAGAATTTGGCAAGGCGGACTGCGAGCAAGATAGCTCTGAACTCAGCCTCAATCACACTATCCGCCATAATTTTGCTTCTAAAACACCATTTAACCTCACCGAGATAGTCCCTCGCAATAATCTCAATCGCAGCGCCGCTATCTCTGAACGCAGCGTCAACATTCACTTTGATTACATCTGGCCCGGGCCTCGCCCAAACCTCATGTGGAGAGGTTTCAACAAACTCGACAGACCTGTTCACAACCTTATCGGCGCTTCCGACAATCTCCACCAATTTCAGACTAATCTTAGAAACAAGATCCGGCACAGTAAAGCCAAATTTTCTGAAAATTAAATCGTTTATGAAATTCCAAACTACCTCGATAATCGCCACACTCATTGAGCAAGGAGTTCTCTGCTATCCATCTCTCGGGAACAAACGCAGAATGAGTCGGGCTGATCCATCTATCTAGAAATCTACGCAATCTCGTAGTTAAAATTTTTGTAATGATTTTAAAGCAAAAATTACACAAACTGATTGGACGAAGTTTATCAAAAGAATTGGTACCGTCCCCTTTTGGGATCAGAATAATATGAGCAAAGGCAGTTTTCTCCTGTAGAACACGCGTCTCGAAAAATTGGTGAATGAACAGACACATATCATGCCCAATAATGTTCCAATATTTTCTATAGAAAATATCTTGAAAACCATCCGGACCCGGGGCTTTCAACGAGTGCATCAACCAAACCAACTTCTTGATCTCCTCAACACTCGGAACCCGAGCAATTTCAAAGTTTTCCTCAATCGACAAACTAGCCTGAATTAGGCTGTGAAGGTTAACCAGTGGACTGGGGTTCAAAGAGCTAAACAAATTACAAAATTTTCCATGTAAGTAGTCCCCAATACCTTTCCTATTTTCAGCCACACCTCCCGTCATTCAACATAGCTCCAATATAGTTTCTCTTTCTTCTTATGACAGTGGAGGTATGAAAGAATTTAGTATTCACATCACCTTTTTTCAGCCATAACTCCCTTGACTTTTGTCGCCAAACGCTTTTGTTGACTTTGTTTAACTATACCAGTTCGGCTTTCAGACTTTGGGCCTCTCCCAACAAAGACCCGGAGCCATTCTGAATTTTCAACAGCTTCTCCTCGCACAACCTGTACCTTTCTTGGGTCTCTTTCCACTTCAGATTCTGCCATTCACGAAGCTTAATACCAACCTGTTTGATTTTTCAGATGAAATTCCACTGTCTGTGATTGTCCCTTCTTTCTCATGTTTGAAACACTGTATTCCTACAATCTTCATCCTCACACCATGCCTCAAAAAATCTAAAAAGAGCGACGCCCCTTCTCCTCCAGCAAAAACCGGTCATACAGAATGGGAGCGTGGTCCGAGTAGATGATGGGGAAAACCTTCACTCCCGCCATTGGAACCTTGCACGCACAATCCGCACTAACTATCACGCGGTCAAGCCTCTCCATAATGTTATTGTGCCCCCTTTGACCATTAGTCCAAGTGAAACGGCTCCCACAGCTACCCAAATCAATCCCACATGTCTCGAGCATAAACTTCTTGAGAATGTTTCCTTTTGGCCAACAAACAGCTCTACCTCCATGTTTCTCCTCCGCACTCAAGATCAAATTTAAATCCCCAATTAACATCCAAGGCCTATTAGACGTGTTCACCATCTCGCCCATTTGAGTCCAAAAAAATTCCCTTTTATCACGATACGGAGGCCCATAAACCATAAAGAAATCCCAATCTTTAACTCTAGAATCCCCTCTCACCACCACCCAAATCAGATTCTGACTAATCTTCCAAATATCCAAATTTAAACCCTTCTTCCACCACACGCACATACCACCAGCCGCGCCAACAGCAGGGACCGCGATACCTCCACAGAAACCCAATTTCTCCTTCAAAGACTGCATTCTACTATAACTTGCTTTCGTTTTCAAAAGACACAAAACATCCGGCCTACCCTTCCTCAAAAGGCTTCTCAAAGCCTCCTCGGTCGTGTCTTTCCCAAGACTACGACAATTCCAAGATTGTACTAACATTTATCAGGTAGGGGGTTGTTAAGGCTCGCCTCCTCAGCCGTGGTTTGTTCTTCAGATTGTTGCTTGATATCCAAGCCAGATTGATCTCTTTGAATTCTCCCTGTAGACTTTATTTTTTGTGTAAAGAGCTTTGATTTTCCTTTTATGTCCACAAGACAAAGTTCGATTATGATCCCATTCCCAAAACCCATAGCCAGATTTTTAGACAAATTGGCCACTTCAAGGTCTATCGAGGCTCTAGTTATAGAAGAATAGTCAGACAACGCTCTCTTCTCCTGTTGAGTCTCAGAGGAAGAAGTAACTTCTAATTTTCTTTTATGAGGATGGGCTTTCTCTTGTGTTTCCTTCGAAGCCACTTTGTTCAAATGACTACTTTCTGAGTTGGGCTTAGGATAACATCTCTCTTCTTCTCATGGGCGTTGGGACACGGCCCAAAACCTTCCTCCTCCAAATTGGCCTTATCTTTCAGCGTGGCTCTCTCATTTAACTACCCAGTAGGTGGGCCCCCTTCCACAACCTTGCCAGACCTGATATCTCTACTTTCGAACTGGCACTTTACTGGGTTGCGTCTTTCCGGAATTACGTATTTTCCTTCTGACGAAAGTAGCAAAGTCTTTTCACCCACTACCAATGACAGGTTACCGTTACTGCGAGATACGCCATTGTTGTCCTCGCGAGAGCTTGATGGCGACGGCCGGACTAAATCCATTCCCTCCGGCATTGTGACCTTGCTCGGAGCTTTCTCAATCCTGTTACTCGCACTCTTTTGTTTCGACATAGTAACGCCAACTAAAGCTTCCAGCCCGAGGTAACAACTTGTTTGTTTTTACTCAGCAAAGATCCATGTCGCGTAAGCATTCATTTCAGGGGAATGATTGACCTTAATCTTCATCCATTCTTTACGCGCACAGTCCTCTTCCCCATGCCCGAGAATCCCACGAACATAATATCCCCAACTTCTCATATCTACCTTGAATTCATAGAGGTTTTAGTTCGCCCCTATCCAGGAAGACTCTTGGGCATATAGGTCTTAAAATATCCAGGATAATCCTCAATCTTATTTCCCCAACCACTTTACCTCCGTATTTCACAAACTTGCCGAAGCGAGGAGCAAGACTTTCCGCACTAACTTCATTAAGAACCCCAGGTGGTAACCCTCTCAGTTTAAGCCAGAACGGCGAGTGTGTAAACTTGATTTCCTTCACCATCTTCAGAGGCGAACATTCTTCCAAAAGGAGTTGGATACCTTTAATCGTCCACGGCCTACCAGCAAGAATACGGTCTACATCATCTTGGTCGTCGAACCGGAACTCCAGTATACATGGTTTTATCTCTTTCACATTCCAACGTTTCTTACATCTCCAGACTCCATTGAACATCTCCTGAATCCTTTTAGTACCCCACTCGGGCTCGACATCGGCTAAGAGTCTCCCTGCCAGAAATGCTTGTTCCGAGCTTTTTCCTCTCTCATCCAGTTTCCTTGTTATGACCAGATTCGTGGCTAGCACCGCCGCTGCCAAGTTCATCTCTTCTTCCCATTTCTCTTGCTCATCCATTACAACATGACCACCAAAAACCCTGAAAAACCACACACAACCCCCGTTTCCTAGACAAAACCGCACCCAACCCAATCCAACACCTCGGACCGGCAAGACCCACAAAGCACACTCCTGAACCCCGCAATGAAACCCGAAACTCTTAAAAACACACACCGCACTCCCACCTCACCCCAAGACACTCAAGACCTCTCACGAAAGAAACAGATCGCAAAGAAACGACCACCTCACTATAGAGAAAAGGACAAAGCCTCACTTTTGCAGTTTTATATTACCATCCCGTAGCTCATTGAGGATAGTGTGTTGAAACTTGAAACCATTAATTGTCTTGTGTAGCTTATTAGTAGACTACATATATTACAAAGAGTCAACTGGGTGAATAACAATAGATCTACTTGTTCTATCTCTCTCTATATTATTATATAATATATAAAGGAAACCTAAAAATCACTCTTCATCTAGAGATATATTACTATATATTGTAAAATTATTTATTTAATCATATAATTGTTTAAAATTACAAACTATGTCATTGAAATTAAAATGCCACAACACCATCCAAAATTATCATGTGAAATTCTCTAAAACTTACATGATTGATACCATATACCTAATAAATTACATAATTACCCTATATATTAATAAAATTGCATTTTTCGTTTCCACGTTTTCTATATATTCAAACTTTTGCTGCAAGAAAATCAACACAAAGGAAAATCAAATAAAGCAAATAAATCTACTCCAACTTCTGCTCTATCCTTTAAAAAAAAATAAAGATATGTAATAAATTATTTATGATTTCAGCAACTTTAATTTTGATTTGATTTTTGGATTTATATGATACGTCACTGATGTAATTCAACAAAATATAGCTTATATTATTAATTAACATTATGAAATTTTTTGTGTGATTTTTAATTATCATCTTTTTCATTAAAAATATATTATCAATTATTTTAACAATTTCAAATAAAATACATTTAGCAATTCACAGCTATTTTAACAATTTCAAATAAGATAAATTAAGCAATTCGCAGGAACGAGTATATATTTTTGCTTGTATATTATATATCAAAACTCATCTCTCATTCTAAGTTATTCAGTCTTAATATAATATCTAGGTCCTCGAACATTATTAGTTCTGCCAAACGGCTTTTTGGTTTTAGCCTATAAGCTCAATGCGCGCTATACGTTATGTAGCCCTTCAAATCCTTGGTTCGGACTGTTTTACCCGCAGTATACCTCAAACTCTTTTTTTTTTGTCTACTCAAGATTTTACCACTCTGTCTCTGTAACAAATATAATGGTAAGACACGATAAAAGCCTTAGGGCGTGGAATGGGCGTAACCCCGCACCGACAGCAGAATCAATACAATTAATACACTTTTATTATAATCTAAAAAATAAAGAATCATTCTCAGCAGTAAAACCCTTTATAAAGAAAAGTTCAAAAGAATGCCAAGGCTCATTATATCCACCACTATCTATACTCCAATTAAAAGAAGAAGAAAAAATTAATAAAAATATATATATTACAAGTAAAAATAATAGAATAAACCTCTCCCCTTTTTCCCAAGAACCCAAAGCATCCTCTGCTACAAAATGCTCATTCTAATCACAAACAGAGAACACATTTATATATATTTTATTTTATACATAACAAGGTGAAAATTAAATTTTTAAAAAATAAACGAGAGAGCTCAGCCGTTGCTATATCATTGGCGGGTTTTCTGTAACCTTGTTCCGATCATATTGAGTTCGAACTTCTTGACAACGGGTCCGACGCCGGTCATGGTTGTGTCGACAACGAAAGGGCTCTTTTCGAAGGTGAGCTCGGTGCGGTTTAGAAGGTTTCGACACGGCTCGCGGCGCTGCGCGATAGTACCGTGGTAGTGGAAGTACATGATCCGACCCTCCGTGTTGTGGGTCGTTTTCCCCGATAGATCTTGCGACATGTGGACCCCGGTTGCGTATAAGTTCCGAGGCTGCACCGCGTATTTCCGATCCCTCCTTATTCCCTTCCTGTTGTCCCTGTACACAAGCTTCTCGAACCCCCATTTCCTGCAATATTATTTGCAATCACTTCTTCAAGACGCTACTAATTATTTAACATGAATATTCAGTGAAACCTCAGGTGTCCTATGATTGATTATTAGCCGCTAATTAATGCCTTGCTGGACCAAAGCGAAAATCCCATGACAAGGAGTGTTGGAAAGAAATATTTCAGGGAAAGCAACATGACAGCAACATTTTGAAGTAATTGATTATGGAAACACTAGTATTATGTGGGGGAAAACAAATACTCTGATGTGTATTGTACTCGTGCATATAGTCCAACAAAATTAAGCTGGCTAAGACAAAACGTCCAGTTAGTTAGTCCTAATCGACTATAATAACCACTGTCGGTCATGGTTTTGAGTGAGAATTATTATGAATTGTTGAAAAGCATATCCCATTATTGTGCCATCTCAATAATTTTTCATCATTTCATTCTTCAACAACCAGAGACTTGAGGTAAAAAGCTAGCATAATAAATGGGGGGTTATTGTGCTATTTCCTATTCACTTTTAAGTTTTAACCAATTACGCATCATTTCAACAACAGTAACAGGAAACACCAATGATTGATGGCACTCGACCGCGAACGAACTCTCGTATGATATTAAGAACACGAATTAAATAAACGCTCTGAGATAATTAATCAAACAATCAATCACGGTAGTAAAAGGGTAATGACCCTCCACACTTACACCTGTCTGTCGGGCAATAAATTAGGTAGTGAGAAACCAAACATAAACCTAAATCCAAAAAAGCATGTGCTAATAATAATATCTTCTCCCCATCAATACGAAATAGTTTTTAACATACGAAGAATACGGATGGCATATAATATTAACAGCCTGTAAACCGTAACAAGAATAAATATATATGCAGGAATTAATATACATTTACCCAACAAAACAAGGCTTTCAAAACGAAAAACGAAGACCCACAATATTACCAAACAACACTGAACACTAATCAATAATGGCACGCCACAATAGAATAGGCATCAAACAATTATTATTATTTTTCTAATCCAAATTCCAAACTACGAGTAAGAAAGAAGGCATACGTATGCATCTAATAAAATACGAATTGTATTATTCTTCAAAGTGTAGTGACCCAACTGGCAATCACCAGAAAAGAGCAAATGAATACGAGCCACAGAACTCAATCGGAGGTTGACGATTCAATGACCCATAAAACAATTATTTGCAAAACTATGAAGACACGGAGAATGAAAAACTGACCTGTAAGTTCTTCCGGGATTGTTTTCTGAGTAACAGAGCTTTCCACTCATCTGCCTCTGCTCGATGGTGAACTGAGAGTACTCGGAAAGCGAATCGAGCACGGATTTAATGGTGCTCTTGGGCGGGACGTAGATGAACTCGTCGACGTCGAAGAAGAACATCCACTTGGCCGCGAACTTGTGGCGGTGAAGGCAATCGTTCACCACCATGAACTGGTTGTGGTAATACCCGTCAAACCTCTCTTGGTCCCTGATATCCTGCAGAGTCACGTACCCCAGCTCGATCCACGGCCTGAGAACCTCCATGACCTCCTCGTGGACCCCACCGGCGTCGTGGAACACGAAATGCGACCTCGGACCGAACAGCCTCACGTGATACGCCATCCACTCCCGGACCCTCTGAGGGCTCAGATTCCCGTACAGTGACGAGCCACAGTAGAAGTAGTCGTACTTGGGTTTGGAAGTGAAGAGGCCGAAATCGACGCTCCCGGGGAGTTCGGTCAGGGCGGGGATGGTCTCGGTGACGTTGGAGGTTCGGTCTCCGCCGCCGGAGGTGGAAGCCAGGAGGAGAAGCTCGCCGCCAGAATTGTCGGCGTTGATAGTAAGGTTGGCCGGGAATGTGCAGTTGACGATGACGACGGTGTAGACTCGGCCGTAGCCCCAATCCGGCAAGATCTTGTATCCGACGGTCGAGATGTTAGAGGATTCGTTGCTCTTGCTCCGGTAGATGCACTCGTAGGTCGGCCTCGCGTACACGTGGAGCGGCTTCGAGGCGAGTCCGACCACCGCGAAAGTGCTCGCACCGCCTCTGTACGCTCCCATCGTCACGAAGCTGTACGCCGCGGCGCCGTATGGAATGAAGCTCCTCTTCTCCACGCCGTTCTCGTCCGCCGTCGGAGGTGGCGGAGGAGGAGGAGGAGGAGGAGAGGCCGAATCGGCGGTGGTGTTGTCGGCAGAGATTCGAGTGATGCAGGAGCGGAGATCGGAGGTAGAAATGGAGAAGCGAGGAGGGAGGAACTGGAGGAGTGTGGCTATGGAGCAGAGGATGAGGAGCGCAATGAGAAGAAGCTTCAGCTCCGCCGCGTAGCTTCTCCACACCACTTTCACCAGTAGCTTCTTCTTCTGCTCTCCTCCTTGTTGTTCTCTCTCTTTCTCTTTCGCCATTGTTGCTCTGCTGAAAGAAGGTTATCACCGAAAGAAGAGGTTTCTAGAAATATGAAGAAGGAAAGAAGAAGAGGAAAGCTCTCTCTCTCTCTCTCTCTCTCTCTCTCTGTCAGTTTGTCGTCTTTTTTTTTTGAAGGCCAGTTTGTCGTCTTTAATATATGGCCTCCTTTACCTTCTTCTACTTTTCTTTCCTTTTTATTTTTAAGTAATGACTCTTTTAATTTTGGCTGTCATTCATTGTTGTTTATGATTTTATTCTATGTATTTTATGGTGTTTTATAATTTAATTTTATATTTATTTTGTTTCTTTCAGTGGGAATGGAGATGAATGATTGTGTTTTAGTTGTTAATTGGTCACATGCGGCTGTATGGGTTTGTTACTTTATTTGTCTTTTATTCGAGAAAACAACGGTAAAGATAGTCAAATATTTTACGTTACCGGAATATAGTCAAATACATTTTTATAGGTAAAATATTTATTGTTTATTTTAATTTTACGGTTATTGTTAAAGCGTAAAATTAACAAATCTCACGATTAGTGAGCTCATTTTAATATCATTTATTTATATTTTACAAGAAACACTTTATCATTTTTAAAAATTAAAAATTTTATCGGTTTCTTTTTATAAATGTTCTAAAAATATAGTCAAAATATCACGTAGATTCATGAATTTACATAATTCCATTTAGAAACACTATTTAAACCATAACAAAGCCTATAATTGCTAAGTACCAAATTTTTAACATTTTTATGATAATCAGGTTTACGTGGCAAAGTTATGTAACGAGCATTTACAAGTATGTTCTTTTTTTATTATTTTTGTATTTAAGACTTGCAATATGAAAAATAACAGATATTAACGTAAATTAACCGTGATTTATGAAATTTACATGATTGTTGTTCAGTTTTCAGAATTGAAATAATTAACTGAGAAATTCACAGTTTGGGGGAATTTTTTTTATTTTAAATATATTTCATTAATTTTGCGGTTATTTATAACAATTAATCATCAAATATTCCTAAATGGCCAGGAATAAATTTTAATTATAAAACATTTAAATTTGCATGAACACGGCTTTTCGTTCAAATTCATCCAAATGAAAGTATAGTTAATTTTGTAAAGTGTAGATAAGATAATTTTGTGATATTTTCTAAGTTTAAAGGATTTATTTTGGTTAATTGATTTCTTTTTTTATATTTAATTAATAACGTCAATAATTGAATTCAAATATGTTGAATATATTATTGAAATTTAAGATTTAATTTTAATTTTGCAAATTCAATTCTAATAATTATTTTTCAATTTTATTTGATTTCGTGTTAATTTTAGTTAATTTTCTATAGTGATGATAAAGTGTTTTTATAATTACGATATTTTCTGATCTGTAGCCTTTATTTTGACAATTTTTAATTATATATTCTTAATTATTATTATTTTAAAATAATAATAATTAGTGTGAAAATTTTGAATTCTTTATAAGTCGATATTATGTTTGAATTCAAAATTTAAAAACTAAATTTCATTTTACAAATTAAAATTAGCATATCTTTTTGTCAAAACGTTTTGTTAATTTCAATTAATTTTCGACACTGTAAAGTATATCGATTTTTTTTACATTACTTTGTCTTCAACTCTGCTCAAGTGATGCCCAAATATTCAGTATCTATTCTATGATTTAATCATCCTTTATTGTATATTATCAATTTCACATTTAAATTTAGGCGGGATTATTTGTACTCTCCATAATTCAATCTTCATCTCTTCAATATCATGTCTGGTTAATCTACAACAATGCTCTACCTATTCAACATCAATTAATTTATGTTAATTTCTTACATCACGGGATCTGAAATTTACTTCTCTAATTTTTGGTGAATCTTTTGGTATAACAACTATTAATTTTGCTTAAACATTTTACGTGTACATTCCTATAATGATTGCTTTTTGTTCACATTTCTTCTTTGAAACTAAAATCATGTCATTATTCAGTCCTCATCATGCTACTTTTTGCACCGTTGGTTTTTTTCATCCTTGTTTCTACACGACCAAAGTCAACAAACAATTAAAACATCTTAATTTCAACAATTTCATAACCTATTTGATTGTGCATGCATCATTATATTCCAAATAAATAGAAATTAACGACGTGTATCAATATCAAAGATGAAGAATGATTAAGCCCTAAAAACATACAACCGATTCCTCCAAATTATAAAACAAAATTTATCACTTAATTTTAGAAACTGTTAACCATAGTCAGTGATTTAAACATTGATTCAAATTTACTGCGCATGCATCATTATATTTCAAATAAACATAAATTAACAACGGGTATCATTACCTAAGATGAAGAATGATTTAGGCCTAAAAACATACAATTGATTCTCCCAAATTATAAAAAGAAACTATACATTTAGTTTAAGAAATTCTTAACCGAATTCAGTGATTCAGACATTGTTTCATCGCATACAAAAAAAAAAGACGTTCAAAATCTCCACACCCCTAAACATCGTCCAAAACATTAAAAAAAAAGTTTTGCATGTTAATGAATACGCTTGTTCAGGTGCTTAATGACGAGTGTGGTAGAACACGCTTGTTTATCTCCTCTCGGTCTCAAAACTCACCTAAAGTTTCCTAATTAGGTAGCTAATCTACTTAGGACTCACACATAACTCATCCCGTCAAAACTTTATACTAATCCAACCATGAAGCACACCATTACCTAAGGCTTGGCCAACCGAAATCAAACTCCCTAGCTACATCACATCCCCTAAACAATTTAGCCTAACAAACACAAAAAAATAGAAATAAGCAATAACAACAAAACCAAAAACAATCTAGACATTGATAACTACTCTAAATTACCACAATGCAAGATAATTAAATCTAAGTTACCACAATGCAAGATAAGTAAATCAAAACAAGTTCAATAAAGGCTCAAATACACTAATCTCCAATTTATCAAGTTCAGGTGCTTAAAATATCTAATAATTCAACAGATGTTAAAACACTAATTAAACTTAAGAACAACAATTAATGCAATAAAAATAAAGCAATAAACAGTAAATGAGATAGAAGTAAGAAAGAACTAGTGTGGAAGAGAATGAAGATGAATGCAAGCTTCTTCTTCTTCTTCTCCCTCAAGAAAATCTCCAAAACCTCCCAAACTCCTTTCTCTAACTATCTTTTCTCCTTTTTCCTCTTCTCCTGAAAATGAACCTCTCTTAGGTTACAATGTGAGAGTTCGGACCTATTTCGACCGTTGGATGCCATCAAACAGTTGAAAATAGGTCACTTAAAATTGTTGTCCGCGACGTTCACGCGACGCGCTAGGTGTCCAACGCGACGCGTGGATTTGAATTTCTCACTGGCGCGATGCGTTGTTTTTGACACGCAACGCGTGGATCTTTGCTGCCTCTCGGGATAAATTTTTGTCTACGCGATGCGACGCGATGACGCCAACGCGACGCGTGGGCTTCCCTCGCTTGGTTCCGTTGACTTTCTGTTGACTTTGCTCCTTTAGTTCAAATTTGCTCGTTTTTGGTCCAAAATTATTCGTTTTCACTCCACCATAACTTCACGCTCTCTTATCCCCGAAAATAGACTAAAAACTACAAAACACTATAAAAAAACTTAGAACAAGTTACGTTTCTCGCTTAGAAAAGTATAGATAAGCGTGAATAAATTCCGCTTATCAGTAGTCGCATCCGATGATTAATTTTTTTAAAAAAGATATTTTTAAATTTATTTTAAAAATTAATTAAATTATAAATCAGACATAAATAAAATTAAATTAAAACATAAGTTTAAATTTAACATAAGTCAAAATATTTTAAAGCAGGTAAAAGAAAACGTAAACATAACAAACATAAAATATTCAATGTGACATAACAAACGTAAAACTATCACTTCGTCTTTCTATACTTGAACCACTTCTCCATCGTCAACGATCCTCTTCCGCTTTTGGTTCTTCCTCCTATTGTCCCTTCTCCGCTCGAACGGTTTATCTGAAACTCTGCGAAACCCGACGTCTGATCGTCACGTCTTGTAGTTGGCGGGGGCATGAACCCGGTCTCTCCGTTTTAGAATACCAATTTTGTACAAGCGCGTGCTCGTTGGATATGGTCAGCGGTGTCACCTCTCACAGAAAACTCAATATCTAATGGTTAGCGTGACGCATTTGGCACTAACTTTGATGGTTAAGACTTTGCTAAAGGTCGATATTGTGGCGTATATCTTTTTCCTATACTACCTTAGGAAGAGAAGAGACTCCAATCCTCTATGTGTGTATTTTTTTTGCGGGGTCGTGATAGTTTTTCTAACTTGGTGTCACTTTATCTTTATCACAGGGATTACATTATAGGCAAACAACATAAGAGAAAACTCTGTTTTAATTTAAGGAGGTTACAATTTCTATAGAATCATAGAAAAAATTGCATGACTTTTTTTTATTTAATCTTAATCATGACAAATCATTTTGTCTCATGGGTTATAGGGCGGTTGAGGCGAGGCGAAAGAAATCTTACTATTTTATTGCTTGTTTGTGATGATGGCTTTGTTATGTTGTCTTGACTCAACAGAGCTCGAACGTGGAAAACTACGACATTTGTATTTGTTGCGTGCATAAAAGGCGCGACGGTTCGACGGAGGCTCCGAGAGGGCTCAGCCCCGCCCTGGGCCGGTGCCCTAAACCTGCCCACTCGGCCAAAGGCTGAGCAGAATGTTCCCTTCCACTCGGCCCAGCGGCCTCCCTTGGCCTTTCCTTGACCCGGCCAAAGGCCGGCCCAAGACTATTCACCCGGCCAAAGGCCGGGTGAAGCTTCCACTCGGCCGAAGGCCGGCCCTGGCTTCCCCTTGACCCAGCCAAGGGCCGGCCCAAAACTATTCACCCGGCCAAAGGCCGGGCGAAACTTCCTCTCGGCCAAAGGCCGGCCCTGGCCTTTCCTCGACTCGGCCAAGGGCCGACCCAAAACTATTCACCCGGCCAAAGGTCGGGTGAAACTTCCTCTCGGCCGAAGGCCGGCCCTGGCTTCCCCTTGAGCCAGCCAAGGGCCGGCCCAAAACTATTCACCCGGCCAAAGGCCGGGCGAAACTTCCTCTCGGCCAAAGGCCGGCCCTGGCCTTTCCTCGACCCGGCCAAGGGCCGGCCCAAAACTATTCACCCGGCCAAAGGCCGGGTGAAACTTCCTCTCGGCCGAAGTCCGGCCCTAACCTTTCCTTGACCCGGCCAAGGGCCGGCCCAAGATCTTACACTCGGCTGAAGGCCGGACGAGAGGCTTCCTTCGGCCAAGGGCCGTCTCCAGACCTCCTTGGCCGGTCAAAGGCCATTCTCGGCTCAAATGTGCTCACAAGACATGCTCTATAAATAGGGGACGCGATTCCCAATAACGGGTAACGAACAATTGAGCACTGAAACGCTGCTGAACTCGAACTTCACTCGTTTCACTCAGAACTTAAACCTTCAAACTCTAAACCCTTTTATCCACCTCAATCCAACTAATGTTGAGCGTCGGAGAGGTAAACAGAGGCACCCCCTCTGTTTCCCTTTGGTAGTTCATTTGATTCCTTTGTGTTTCAGATACTTGCGTAGCACGAACTCCATTGACAGCTAAGGCACGACTCGAGATATCGAGTTTGACACGCTAGAACCCGAACGCGATCACTTGGTCCGGCCTTGGGTCGAACCGTTCTGGGTTCCTAAATCGTTGTCCGAAAACGAGCGACAACATTTTGGCGCTAGAAGAAGGGGGAATTTGACAAAGCCAGCTTTGTTTCCCCATCAAACAACCTCCGAGAGGATGAGTCAGATTCCTGTTGCATCTACCGGCACTCGGGCGACGAACGCCAGATATGGCCTTCGAAGCCTTTCCCATCGACTCGGTGGTCAGCCTCGTGAGAACGAGAACGGGTCCCATGGCTCGAGGGCTGATCCTGACGTTGCTCTCCGAGAGGATACTGCTAGACGACTTGCTGAGATTTTGGATCGGCCGGGAGTGGACAATACACTCATAGCCGATCTCCTCGGATATGACATTGACAGGAGTTCGTTCCGTGATGGTTCCGACCCCGAATATGTGGGGGAATCTCGGACAGGCGAAATAACTCCTCTCCCTGATCGAGAAGCGGACGCAAGACCACCTTCACACCAACCCCCCCCCCCCCCCCCCCCGATTCGACCGTCAGGTCCGCAATTCAGAGGCACTCCATCTTCAAACTCTCGGGGCGGTCGATCGCGATCGCGGCTCGAGCATAGAAGTGCGCGGCGGGATGAAGGGGCAGACAGTCGAGGGACTCGAAAGACATTTCGACGCCGACCGGATTCGTCTCGTCGAATTCCCGACGTGGATCTTAGAGAACATCTCACAGCTCAGAGGAACTCCAGGGGCGAAGACCTCCGACAAAGGTTGAATTCTCAGAGAGAGGTGTTGCCAGCCGTTACGCTTGGCCGTCCAAGGACCAATGCGGCCGATCAGGCATCTAACGAGCGGCACCACGTGACTCCCTTGGCTCCAGCGGCCAGCCCCGCAGACGGGCTTGATATGGTAACAATGATCCAAAGCCTCCAAAACCAAATAATCGAGATGAGAGAGTCGGGAAAGCCACGACCCTACGGAGGGGCCGAAGAATCATACTCCCCTTTCTCCGCTCAGATTTTGGCACAATCCTGTGGGGGAAATTTCAAGTTGCCTTCCATTCCTCCATACGATGGGCGAACAGACCCTCATTTTCACATCCAACATTATGAAACGTGGATGTCAATGCAAGGGCAGTCAGATGCAACGTTGTGTCAGACCTTTAGTTTGACCCTTTCCGGAACAGGATTTGAGTGGTTCAGAAGCTTGAAGCCGGGAAGTATTCTTTCTTTCAAGATTTTGAAAGAAACTTTCCTCGCTCGCTTCGCCACTCTCGTGATGCAGAAGAAGTCCAAAACTCATCTCTTGTCAATCAGACAGGGCAGGGATGAAACCTTGAGGCAGTATCTCGCACGTTTCACTGAAGAATCGCATAAGGTGGAAGGCTTCGATGATAGGGATGCGATCACGGCAATCACTGAAGGAATTCGCACGAGTGACTTCCTGAAGTCGATCGTCGGAAAGGTCCCAAGGGACATGGCGGAGCTAATGACGCGCGCTCGCACATTCATAGGAGTGGAGGACTACCTGGAAGGCCGAGACGGTCGGAAGACCAATGGACAGCCTAGTCGCCGGCTAGGGGACCATGAGAAGGAATATTCCGATCCTCGAAAGAGGAGGAATAGGGGACGACAAGGTCTCGACGACCGACCCTTCTCAGGGGTCAGACCACCACGTCCGGACAGTTTTCAAAAATTTTCGACGTTCACTCCGCTGAACACCCCCCAAGAGCGAATATTGGCGTTACACCGCGACAAATTGGGTAGCCCAGCTCCGCTGACGAAAGATCCAGCAAAACGAGATCGTAGCAAGTTTTGTGAGTACCACCAAGATCACGGTCACCTAACTTCAGAATGCTATCAACTCAAAAGGCAAATTGAGGCTCTCATACAAGATGGGAAGTTGAAAGAGTACGTGCTTCGAACCTTGGGAGCGACGGCATCGGGGAGTGAGCGAGAACATCAAGAAAGGAAAGGTCCCGCCACGGTCACTGTAACCGATCAAGTGACGGCCCGAGAACCAGATAGTTCACAATTACATATCGTGGGCTCCATTTTGGGTGGTCCGGAATGTGGAGACTCGTGCGCCCAAAGGAAACGATACGCCCGCGAAACATCCCATTCGACAGCGGTGCATCACATAAATCACACTTATGTGACTCCGCCTCCGAACGAGTTCGAATCCATGTTCTTCACAGGACAGGAAGCGACAAGGATCATGCACCCCCATAACGACGCAATAGTGGTTTCGGCCCCGATAGCAAACAATCTTGTCCGTCGAATTCTCATCGATAACGGAAGTTCCGCTGACATCATTTTCAAGTCAGCCTTAGACAGAATGAAGTTGACCGGACTAAAACCAACTCCGGTGGCGACCCCGCTCTTTGGATTCTCTGGCGAGAGAGTGATGACTGAGGGTATCATCGACCTCCCCGTCACTTTTGGGACGCTGGGAGGGCTCGAGGCCACTCACATTGTGTCATTCCTTGTGGTCGACCAGCCGTCAGCTTACAACATCATAATTGGCCGTCCAACTCTCAACAGACTAAAGGCCATAACCTCAACCTATCATCTGATGTTAAAGTTCCCAACAGATAGGGGGATAGCCGTCATGGCCGGGGATCAATCCATGGCCAGAATGTGTTACATTCAGGGGGTAGATGGGAAAGGAAAAGGGAAAATGGTCAATACCATCTTCCATGATTTGTCAAGCGATGGAGAAGCTGAAGGCACTTTCCCAGAGTTGGATCAGAGGGATGAAGTCGAAAGACGGAAGATGGGAACAACGAGCGACCTCGTGACTGTTGTATTGGATGAATCGAAACCCGATCAAGTCGTCAAAATAGGTGCACAACTCTCATCTGAGAGGCAACTCCTACTAACGGCATTCCTCCAAGAATACAAGGACATTTTCGCGTGGACCCATGCTGACATGCCCGAGATCGACCCCGAGATCATGGTTCACCGTTTGAACGACGATCAAAGGATAACCGGGCGAATACAACCCAGGAGAGCGTTCAGTGGGGAAAAATACCAAGCCATTGGTGAGGAAGTTGATAAACTCCTCGCGCCAAGATTCATAAGGGAGGCAGAATATCCCAGATGGGTTTCTAACGTGGTTATGGTGAAAAAAGCAAACGACAAATGGCGGATTTGCATCGATTACAAGGATCTCAACAAGGCTTGCCCGAAAGACAGTTTTCCATTGCCCAGAATCGAACAACTTGTTGACGCCACCGCGGGTCATGAATTGTTAAGCTTCATGGACGCCTATTCTGGTTACAATCAGATCCGCATGCATGGTCCAGATCAGATAAAAACCACTTTCGTCACCGATCGGGGACTATATTGCTATAAGGTCATGCCTTTTGGTCTCAAGAATGCAGGGGCTACGTACCAACGATTGGTGAACCGCATGTTTGCCGACCAAATTGGGAAAACAATGGAAGTCTACGTCGACGATATGTTGGTTAAGAGTTTAAAGGCTGACGATCATATCGGAGATCTCAGGAATATGTTTTCCATCCTACGACGTTATAGAATGAAGTTTAACCCAAACAAATGCGCTTTCGGAGTCGAATCTGGAAAGTTCTTGGGTTATATGGTGAGCAGTAGGGGGATAGAGGCCAACCCCGAAAAGATCGAAGCAATTCTGAACATGAAGTCCCCTACCAAAATCAAAGAGGTGCAGAGCTTAACAGGTAGGGTTACAGCATTGTCACGATTCGTGTCAAAGGCGACGGATCGTTGCCAACCGTTCTTCAAGGCCTTGAAAAAGGTCAATGGATTTGTTTGGACAGAAGAATGCAAACTTGCCTTCCGCGAACTGAAAGCCTATTTCAGTTCTGCGCCATTCTTGGCAAAACCCAACGAAGGGGAAAAATTGTTCGTATATCTCGCAGTGACCGAAAGGGCAATAAGCACGGTGTTGGTGCGTGAGGAAAATAAGATTCAATGGCCAATCTACTATTCGAGCAAGGCGCTCCTCGACGCCGAGACCAGATATCCATAGATCGAAAAGATGGCTTTGGCCTTGGTCACAGGCGCGAGGAAGCTTCGGCCATACTTCCAATCTCACCCCATCATCGTACGTACAAAGTACCCCATAGAAAGGGCGTTACAAAAAGCCACATCCTCCCGGATGGCCATATGGTCTCAAGAGCTGGGGGAATACGGAATAGATTTCCAACCAAGAACCGCCATCAAGGGTCAAGCTTTGGCCGACTTTGTGGCCGAATTCACAGGGTCCTCCTCGATAGGGGACGATGTAGATGTTCTCGGAGAAAAGAGAAACGACACGACCACGAAAAGGCCAATGATCCCGGAAGGCCCGTTATGGGAACTACACGTCGATGGTGCGTCGAACGCCCAAGACGCTGGCGCTGGCATCATACTTACGAACCCCGATAGGGAAGAGATCAAATACGCCATGCGATTTGAGTTCAATGCTTCGAACAACGAGGCCGAGTACGAGGCCCTAATCATAGGCTTGGAGTTAGCGAAAAAACTCGGCGCTAAAAAGCTGCGTATCCATTGCGACTCGCAATTGGTAGTCAACCAAGTCAAAGGGGAATACGGCACTAAGGAGCCAAGCATGATGGCATACCTCGCCAAGGTTATAAAACTATTGGAATCATTCCTATGGTTCGAGATAATCCAGATTCCCAGAGCAAAAAACGTCCACGCCGACGCTCTAGCCCGTTTGGCATCTGGGATTGATGAAGGGGGGATTGACGATGTCCCCATAGAAAAACTGACGAGGCCATGTATCTCAAGAAATGATGTGGGAACGATCGAACAGGCACCACAAACGACGTGGATGACGCCGCTTCTAAAGTACCTCCAAGAGGGGGAGACCCCCGAAGGGAGAGAAGAGACCCGAAGATTGAAGAATCTGGCGTCCAAATACATACTGAGGGAGCAGACACTCTACAAACGAGGATACTCCATGCCGCTCCTCCGGTGCCTATCCGAAGATGAAGCGAAAAAAGCGTTGCATGAAGTACACGAAGGGGTTTGCGGGAACCATTCGGCCGGACAGTCATTGGCTTTGAAATTACTCCGAGCGGGGTATTTTTGGCCAACCATGAAAAGGGACGCTCACTCGTGGGCCAAGAAATGCGACAAGTGCCAGAGATTCGCACACGTACCAAGACAGCCTCCGGCACCTTTATGCCCGGTCATCGTACCCCGACCTTTCGCCAAATGGGGGGTCGACCTCATTGGGGAATTACCCACAGCCCCAAGACAATACAAATTCGCAATCGTGGCAGTAGATTACTTCACAAAGTGGGTAGAAGCAGAACCACTCGCCAAGATCACAGAGGCGAACACGACAAGTTTCATGTGGAAAAACATAATATGTCGCTTTGGGGTTCCAGAGTCGATCGTCACCGACAATGGGAAACAATTTGACAACGCACGCCTTCGGGAGCTGTGTGAACAATTGGGGATTCGTAAGACTTATTCGTCGCCTCGACACCCTCAAGCTAATGGTCAAGTCGAAGCAGTCAACAAGACGATCAAAGAAAACTTGAAGAAAAGGCTAGAAGCGAAAAAAGGGGCTTGGGCGGAAGAGTTACCGACAGTCTTATGGGCATATCGAACCACGGCACGAAACGCTACCGGCGAAACTCCATTCGCGTTAGCATTCGGCGTTGAGGCCGTGATACCTTTAGAGACAAGTATCCCCACTTGTCGGGTTATCGATTACGACGGCGACTGAAACGACGAGGCAATGAGGATGGAACTAGATCTCATCGACGAAAAGAGGATGGGCGCGTTGTCACGTTTAACTGAACAAAAGAGGAAAGTGGAAAAGTACTACAACTCAAGAGTCAAAATAAGGAAATTCGCAAACGGAAGCCTTGTTCTCAGGAGGGTTTTCCAAAACACACAAATCCCGGGAGCCGGAGTTCTGGGACCCACCTGGGAAGGTCCATATCGGATACGTCAAGCCACTCATAACGGCACTTACGAGCTGGAAAATCTCGAAGGTCTCGTCTTCACCCACCCATGGAATGCCGAGCACTTGAGACAATATTATCAGTAAGCGTCAATTAATGGACGACCCGTTTTATTATTTTTGCAGTTTAAATTCATTGTATGCATGGTCCATGACCCGTAAAGTGTAACATTTTTTCTTGACAATGAATACGAAATACGCTTCATAGCAATTTATTTATAACCTTTGCAAGCTTCTAAATAAACTCGGGGGGCTACGACGTAGTCCAGGTCCTCACATAATCCGGTTCGTTCCAAGCGACAGCGTACTCGCAAGACCCGCTAAAGGGTCAACATCCGCGCACCGGATGGCATAAGACCGCGCACTCGCACGCCGACAGGCAGCAAGTCTCGCAAAACTCACTAAAAGGCCAACATCCGCGCACCGGATAACCAGGCACTCGCCCGCCGTATGGCGTATGCCAAACGGCTATGTGTCGCCCACCGAAAGGCATGGGCCCAAAACACTATCACGTTATGACGGAAAACAAGCATCAAGGGAAGGTTCTCGTATCAAATAAAATCCAAAATCCAACGAAGTTATCCGAAAAAAGCACGTAAAAGGAAACGAGCGCTAAACACGTGCGCGAAAGAAATCAAAAGAGAATGAAACAGTCATTCAGAGCCAAAGTCTACTTGTTCCTCGTCGTTGAGAGCTCCGGATCCATCGGTGGTCTCTCCGTCGGGAGGGCGGTTTGTGGACTGGGCAACTTCTGAAGGAGCCCCAAGTGGCACGCCATCTAACCGGGGAGCTTCATCCAGCGAGGGGAACATCGCCTCGAAAAAGGAAAATGTGACCCCCCGGGCCACATTCTCTTTCGCAACGGCGTCGCGAACTCGCACCGCGGCCGCATGGCGTGCCTCCTCCAAAGCCAGGTCCCAGTCATCCTCCAAGTCGGCTTTCGACTTCACGGCATCGTCTTTTTCCTCGATAAGGGCTTGCATCTCGAGGAGTAGTGAGTCCCTTTCCCTCTCGGCTTTGACGCGAGAAATCTCACTCGTCATAAGCTGAGCGTGCACAATCTTCAACTCCTCGTCCCGACCCGAGAGCGCCACTTGGAGTTTCTTTGTCTCGCCTAGGAAGGTGTCTGCCGCTTGTTCCGCTTTCTCTCGGGATTTGCGATCCTCCGCTCGCAACAATCTTTCGGCCTCCAACTCCGCACGGACCTTCCGTAGCTCCCCTTCCAGGATGTGGAAATCCCGAACAGGACGAACCTCAGCTAGAGCGGCAGCATGGTCGGCCGCCATTTTCTCGGCGTCTTTTTTCATGACCTGCATCCTCCGCAGCAAATCCCGGAGGATCGCATCACCCCGTTCTTGTCGGGCAAGCATCTGACAGAACGAGCGGCGAAAGAACTTACGCATATGTAAATAAAAAGAAATGGATAACGAACGACGCAACACTAAGAAAGAATAGTTTCTACCTTACGAGCGTCGCTAATCCCGTTCTGGAAGTAGTCGAGATCCCCGGTCGTCAAGAGACTTTTGAATTCCCGCAAAGGGGAATCAAGGATGCCCCGCGAACATTGACCCCGCAACATCGCGGCTTCCTTCATGAGCGAAGAATCCATGCTGCCCGACGCACTCGAGGTGTGGGCACGCTTGTTGCCGGGAGACTCAAAGGAAGAGGTAGGCGGAGCCGGCCGTTTGTTCGAAGAAGCCACTTCGGCCCCAACCCGGGCCAGCGACCTCCCACGTCGGGCCTCGACTCGCAGACGTGCGGCGACCACGGCCTCAGCAGTAGGTTCCCCCCTCGGCACGCATGCACGCGAACGATTGCGAACCATCGTATCTGAAACGAAAGAAGCAAAACAAGGGTCATAAAATAGGAACGATATGAAAAGGACGATACCTACATAATCAGGCGTAAGGTCAATACCCCCCGAGTAGGGAGGTGAAGGGAGGTCCGCCGCCTCAAGTTCGATGCTTCCGACGGGCTCCTCACCCGGGACAGGATCGAAGATCGCCTCCAAATCGGGAACGAACCACCCGGTAGTCGCCATGAGATCGGCTGACTCGAAGAGAAGCCCTTGCCGTCTCGAATCTGGAATGGCCCCGATTACGAGTGCGAGCTCGAAATCTTCAGTGTCACGGTCCGCCTGGAAGTCAGCAATGGGGCCAAAGGTCAACGGCGCCTTTCCAAAGGCAAGTTCCGATACCCATACCCAGGGATAGCGATGTTTGGTGGTCAACTTGGTAAGGATTGGGAATCGCCGCCGATTCTGAACTTTATAAAAACCCGGCTTCCCGGTCACACCGTGGACAGAGACAAGGTTCCGAATCTCATCGGCTGTCACGTTGCGACCTCGTGCCCGATAAAGCATCATGTGGCACGCCGCCACAACTCGATAGAAGAGTGGAGACATCTGGGACGCATGAACACCCAACCGAACCAACAGATCCTGAATTACGGGTTGAAAAGGCAATCGCAATCCCCCTCGGAGACTCGCCTCGTGAACGGCCGCAAACCCCAAGCGTTGGCGACTCGGAAGATCGTCAGGTAATGGTCGTAACAACGAGACGGAGCCCGGGATACTAAACCTCCGCCTCAAACTCGTGAAGTTAGCTAAAGAGAGAGAGCTCGGGAAATCGACCCCGGAACAATCAAAGCCGACCCGAATCACCGACTCCTTAACCGGGAACGACATCGCGCGTCTCTCCTCCCTCGCGGTCGAAGTGGCGGGGATGACCGGACGAAGGCAATGGTCGGGCGACTCGTCGCAACCCTCGGCGCCGACATTGTTTTCAATAGATGAACCGCCGCCCGGGCCCGCGTGAAGATCGCCACCCAGACCCGTGTTGGGGTCGCTGCCCGGGTCCACTCGAAGGCCGCCGCCCGGATCCGCGCCAGGACCCACACGGGGGCTCTCGCCCAGATTGACCCAGGACGCGCAGCCCGGATCCACGCAGGGAGCTCCGTCCAGATCGACGGAGGCTGCGCCGCCACCAAGCCCCGCATAGGCGTCTCCGCCTAGACCCACACGGAATCTCTCCCCCGGGCTCACGCGCGGACCTTCGCCCGCGCCGGAGCAAGCCGCGCCGTCGCCCAGCCCCGCGCGGAGGTCGCCGCCCAGACTCGCGCGGAGGTTTTCGCCCAGACCGGCGCGAGGTGCGTCGCCGCCCAGACCCGCGCGGAGGTCGCCGCCCAGACCCGCGCGGAGGTCGCCGCCCAGACCCGCGCGGAGGCCTTCGCCCAGACCCGCGCGGGGTGCATCGCCGCCCAGCCCCGCGCGGAGGTCGCTGCCCAGACCCGCGCAGAGGTCTTCGCCCAGCCCCGCGCGGAGGTCAACGCCCAGTCCCGCGCGGAGGCCTTCGCCCAGATCCGCGCGGGGTGCGTCGCCGCCCAGCCCCGCGCGGAGGTCGCCGCCCAGACCCGCGCGGAGGTCTTCGCCTAGCCCCGCGCGGAGGTCAACGCCCAGTCCCGCGCGGAGGTCTTTGCCCAGACCGGCGCGGGGTGCACCGCCCAGACCCGCGCGGAGGTCCTCGTCCAGACCGGCGCGGGGTGCGTCGCCGCCCAGCCCCGCGCGGAAGTCTCCGCCCAGACCCGCGCGGAGGTCTTCATCCAGATCGACACGACGCGCGTCGTCGCTCAGCCCCGCGCGGGGGTCGTCGCCCAGATCGGCGCGGGGCGCGTCGCCGCTCAAACCTGCGCGAAGCTCGTAGCCCAGATCCACCCGGAGGCCGTCGCTCAGATCCGCCCGAGGCTCGCCGCCAGATCCGCGGGAGATGGGTCGCCGGTCTCCCCGACGATTGGCGTCCTTGGACACGTTCGTTCGGTCCCCTCCCCGTCGGCCAACCACGTTTCAACGGAGGAGAACTCTCCCTCCACCATTTCAAAGCCCTCTCGCGCGGGGAAGAAGATGGGAGCACGGGAAAAGGTCTCGCGGGAGAGTAAAATTGACCCCAAAACAGGTCCAAATCCACGTTTTGGTCTTCGAGAAGGGGAAAAAGGTCATCCCCGATGGTCCCACCCTCTGACACGTTGTCGGCCGAATCCATACCCACGCGGCTAAGCGTGACGTCAAAAATAAAATAAAGTATTAGAGAAAAAACTTACCAAGAAAGAAAGTGACGACGGGTGGCGATCGGGGGCGGGAGAATTTGAGTCCACCACACGAACTCCGGTCGAATGGCGAACTCGGGGGGCTAGTGTTGCGTGCATAAAAGGCGCGACGGCTCGACGGAGGCTCCGAGAGGGCTCAGCCCCGCCCTGGGCCGGTGCCCTAAACCTGCCCACTCGGCCAAAGGCTGAGCAGAATGTTCCCTTCCACTCGGCCCAGCGGCCTCCCTTGGCCTTTCCTTGACCCGGCCAAAGGCCGGCCCAAGACTATTCACCCGGACAAAGGCCGGGTGAAGCTTCCACTTGGCCGAAGGCCGGCCCTGGCTTCCCCTTGACCCAGCCAAGGGCCGGCCCAAAACTATTCACCCGGCCAAAGGCCGGGCGAAACTTCCTCTCGGCCAAAGGCCGGCCCTGGCCTTTCCTCGACCCGGCCAAGGGCCGGCCCAAAACTATTCACTCGGCCAAAGGCCGGGCGAAACTTCCTCTCGGCCAAAGGCCGGCCCTGGCCTTTCCTCGACCCGGTCAAGGGCCGGCCCAAAACTATTCACCCGGCCAAAGGCCGGGTGAAACTTCCTCTCGGCCGAAGTCCGGCCCTAACCTTTCCTTGACCCGGCCAAGGGCCGGCCCAAGATCTTACACTCGGCTGAAGGCCGGACGAGAGGCTTCCTTCGGCCAAGGGCCGTCTCCAGACCTCCTTGGCCGGTCAAAGGCCATTCTCGGCTCAAATGTGCTCACAAGACATGCTCTATAAATAGGGGACGCGATTCCCAATAACGGGTAACGAACAATTGAGCACTGAAACGCTGCTGAACTCGGACTTGACTCGTTTCACTCAGAACTTAAACCTTCAAACTCTAAACCCTTTTATCCACCTCAATCCAACTAATGTTGAGCGTCGGAGAGGTAAACAGAGGCACCCCCTCTGTTTCCCTTTGGTAGTTCATTTGATTCCTTTGTGTTTCAGATACTTGCGTAGCACGAACTCCATTGACAGCTAAGGCACGACTCGAGATATCGAGTTTGACACGCTAGAACCCGAACGCGATCACTTGGTCCGGCCTTGGGTCGAACCGTTCTGGGTTCCTAAATCGTTGTCCGAAAACGAGCGACAACAGTATTTATTGAGACACATCACCTAGAGGCGTCGCGATGGCGTAACATGATGTAGTTTGAAGTCTCAAACTCAGATTTGAGATGTCTCGGGGAGGTGTTTATGTTGGAAGATTCCTCTTTCTTAATTTTTCAAGCATCGTTGATACTTGGCTGAACATATAAGTGAAAGAGTCGAATACATAATCTCATGGTTAAGATTCGTGATATCATTGTAGCCTATCACAGCGAGAGACCAAGAGAAGTGGCCTAAAGTTAAATGAGTTGGAACACGAGAGATTAAATCACGAGAGTTCTCGATTAGGATAGATTGTAAGCGTTGCAAGTGAACGTGGACTATGAGAGAGATCGCCTTACGTGTAAGGTGGACACTCTTAAACTTTATATCCTTAAGATTACGCGGTAAACGTACGAAAATATGATATCTCGTCCTCCAGAGCCTCATCATGAGGCCGGATCTTAGTTAAATATACAATCTTTACTAATATTTTTTTACTAGTAAAAATAATATATCTTTTTAACTTATTCCAAATTTTCTCACCTATATTACGATAGAGACAAAATGATTTTCTTTTACCCTTATGGGCTTCTTCTCATAAATTCTTTTCATATTGCATAAAATCATATTTATATTAATTAATATATAGTTATTTAATAAGAAGGGAATTGTTAGTTTAAGAATGGATTCGATGTACTACAAAAGCAGTTCGTTAACATAGAAAGCAAAAAATAATTATTATTTAGAATCCAAAGAAAAACATGGTTGTATTAAAACAAGATGTTGTTAATGGTCCAACAGACGTATTTGTACGAAATACATTAAAAAAATGTACCATTGATTATTGTCCGCAAAAGAAGGAAAAATAGAGTATCACCGACAGCCACGTGCCGAGGGTAAGCTCCGCGTGGCAGCTGGAATGAAGTATTGTATCGATGTAAGGTTTGTGGTGAAGGTAGTGTTTCTCTTTGGAACTTTCGAGTGAATATAATACCAATTTTTCAGATTTTACAAACAAGAAAATAGTACTGTATACTAACCGGTCAATTAGTAAATTTTCTTCCTTTGACAAAGAACACGTCATCGCGTTAGACTGATAAGTCCATTTTAGCCAGCCCACGCAAGGCTAGTAAGGCAAATAAGACGAATATATTGTCGACAGAACGACTATCCCTGATGACATCACATTTAAAAAAGAACCGTTCTTCTATTACAATTTACAACATTTATACTATATTATTTATATTTCTTTGAAAAGTATATTGGCAACTACATTTCTGACTACGGTCTTTGAGCCATGTGCTGGCTAGTTTTAGCGTTCTTTTTCAATATTTTCATTCCATCCGATGACCTTTTATATATTGTTTTTCTCTTCTATTTTAGGCTACACCCTCTCTTTTTTTTTCTCTATCAAGGCTAGACCATCTCTCTCGGTTTTTTTTTTAGGGGATCTCTCTCGGTATTTTTAAGGCCATTCCTCGTCAATTGATTAGCTCGACCTTTAACCGGTCGTTTTTATTTGGGATTTTTAGAGCCGCAACAATCCTCTTTGGCTTGGTTGTATGGTCTCTAAAAAGAATGATCTTTTGAGTTTTTTAAGAATAATTATCATTGGCTCAATCACTTCTTTCCAATAATAGAAGAAAATAAAAAGGAAACGGACATAGAGAAAGTAAAGTAAAGAAAGGGAAACGAATACATATAAGATAGACTTTAGGAAAATGAGATATAGGATCAACTTTAGGAAAAGACCTTTTATGGCATTTTCAGAAGACTTTTTAACGTCAAGAGTAAAAACATGACTTGCATAATGGTTAAAAGAATTCGTTTTCCGAGCTCACATCGTGCAATTCTTCACAGCAGTAAGTGTGTCCTTCGAGTAAGGTGACTTTCATGGTACACTCAAAATTCTATTAACAAAATTATAAATCTATAGTAAAAGAGAGACAATTTCAAAATTCTATTGACAAAATTAGAAAATTAATTTCATGGTTAAATAGTTTCACATTTAGGGTAGATGAACATAAAAGATAATTTTTATTAAACGGAGTAATTGAAAGAACTTTTCATACCGATGTTAAGATTAGATGAAATTTAACACACTTAATGTTAAAACATTATTTAATCGATTGGTACGTTCAAGTTGTTGTAGAATACATTAGCCGGGTAGGAAGCCATAACATAATAGATGATGACATATGTATATCAAAGTTATGGAATTTTAAACTTATTTTATGATGAAACTTGTGCTTTATCAGTAGTTTATACAACAACCTCATATTTATCACTTCATAGTGTTTCAACTATTTCATAACATTTGAACGATTGTAACAATTTTGAATTTTTCTAACCTTATATTGAATAAATGAGGACTAAATTCAACAAGTATTGGGGAGCGGGTAAAATACCTTATTTATATGAATTTGCATGCATATTAGATTCTAGAATAAAATTTGGTGGTTATACAAACTTTTTACAATAATTTGAAGCGCTATACCGGACAAGATTACGTTGCACACTATTATATAACACTACTACAAAAGATACTTTTAGAAGCGACAGGGTGAATTAGAAGCGACTAGTCGCTTCTAATTAGAAGCGACTTTTGACAATTAGAAGCGACTAGTCGCTTCTAACTTCAATACCCCGATTTTTACAAAATGATCAATATTTTGACAATTAGAAGCGACTAGTCGCTTCTAATAGTCAAAATTATTGGCTCGGGGCATTAGAAGCGACTAGTCGCTTCTAATGTCGCTTCTAATGTCCCAATATTTTGGCTCCAAATTTTCTCCGCCAAAAATTTCGTTAAGTATAGAAATTGGGGCATTAGAAGCGACTAGTCGCTTCTAATGCCCCAAAATTTTGGCTCCAAATTCACTCCGCCAAAAATTTCACTGAGTATAGATAAAGGGCATTAGAAGCGACTAGTCGCTTCTAATGTCGCTTCTAATGCCCCAAAATTTTGGCTCCAAACACACTCCGCCAAAAATTTCGTCAAGTGCAGAAGTTAGGGCATTAGAAGCGACTAGTCGCTTCTAATGTCGCTTCTAATGCCCCAACTTATTTAAACGGTGTCGTTTTGGTTATTAAGCGACATTAGAAGCGACTAGTCGCTTCTAATGTCGCTTCTAATGTTCTTAGGGCTTTAAATCGGCCAAGCCTCCCTTTCTCCCTTATTTCTTCACCTCTCTCCCTCTCACTCTCCCTCTCACTCTTCCTCTCACTCTCCGGCCAGCCTCCGCCTTCCCCCTTCCCCCGCCGCCGCCCTCCTTCTCCCTCCCACCGCCGTCCCTCTCCCGCCGTTGCCGTCCTTCTCCCTCCCGTCCCCTCCCCTTCTCTCTCCCAGCTTCGTCCCTCCCCTTCTCCCCTCTCCCTCCGACCAGCCACCCCCTCCTCCGCCGCCGCCGCCGCCGCCCCTCCCCTTCTCCCCACCCTACTCCTCCCCCGCCGCTTCTTCCCTACCCGTACCCCCTCCCCCGCCTCCGGCCCTCCCCCTCCTCCCCTTCTCATCTTCGCCGCTGCCCTCCGTGCCCTCCTCCGCCCTCCCTCTCGCTCTCCGCCCCTCCTCCGCCGTGCTCCTCCTCTGCGTCTCCACCGCCGAGCTCCGACTCCCCCTCCTCCGTCAAGGTATGTTTAGTTTATAATTAGTCTAATATTGTTATAGGTTAGTCTAATTTTGTTTTATAAATATTTTGTTAGTTTTAATTTATTATTGTCGTCGCAGCCTCGTCACCGGTTGTTTGTCGTTGCACCCGCGCCTCGTTGTAACCTAACTCCTCGACTCGGATCGTTGTTTCTTAAGGTATATATATGTTAGTTTTAAAATTATTGTAGTTATATTTTGTTTTACGGTTTTAATTTTATGTTTTATTTGTATTTAGGCATTTGTGCGTTTGTTGTTCGTCGCGTCGTCTCGTTGAGTGTAGACTTTGCTCGTCTCGTCCCGCCAAGGTTAGATATTTATGTTTACTTGAAATTTATGTTTAATAATGTAGGTATGCAATTGAAATTAGTAATTTAGGTATGCAATTGAAATTAGTAATTTTGTTATATATTTAATTTGCTCATTTAAGTATGTAATTGAATAATTAATATGTTAAATCAATGAATTTGTTAAATACAGTAATTTGTTATGAATGTACGATATTAATAAGGGTATTAATAATTTGAATTACTTAATTTGTTAAATATAGATATATAATTTGTTTTGTTATATTAATTTGAATGTGATAAGTAGTTACGTAATTTGTTAATTTAAATATGTTATTTGAAAGTTATTAAATGTTTAGGATAGTTCTGGCTGGTATATATATATAGATTTTGTGAATTGCAGATTTTTGGTTTGTTCATATTTTAGGGGAAACTCTGCCCAAATTTCTGTAAATTTTTAAATAATTAAGTGAACAAATAAAACAATTGTAATCTCTTAGTTATTTGAATCTCTAAACTTTCTTAGATCAAATCCTTATCCGTCTTCTAAATGATCATCACAATGTCACAAATATCCTAACTTTCGTTGTCCTAATTTTCAACAATCAGCGTCATGTCAAACCCAAGTCGAAATTGGATTATTGAAAATAATCGTTGTGGGCTTGAATTCGAATTGGGCGTGAACGAGTTTATTCGAGTTGCACGATTCCAAATGAACAACGAGCACAAAGTAAAATGCCCTTGTCGTAGTTGCAATAATGCGTTAAGACAACACATAGGAGTTGTTCGAGCGCATCTCATGCACAAAGGATTTACTCCGTATTACACTCGATGGTATCATCACGGCGAGTCACGTTGTGCAACGAAAGTAGATGGGTTGCTGGAAAAAAAGTACCGTGTAAAGTTTTACGGTACTTTCCTGTAAAAGATCGTCTCAAGCGGTTGTACGCTTCTCGACATACAACTGTTGAAATGCAGTGGCACGCAAAAGAACGTGTGGTTGAAGAAGGTGTTCTACGTCATCCTGCTGATGGGAAAGCGTGGAAGAAGTTAGATGAAACATATCCAGACTTTGCCATTGAGCCGAGGAATGTACGACTTGGTCTTGCTGCAGATGGTTTCAATCCCTTTGGAGAAATGAGCCTATTATATAGCATGTGGCCAGTTGTGTTGACGGCGTACAATTTGCCACCTTGGTTGTGTATGAAGTCCGAATACTTGATGTTGGCTCTCTTGATTCCTGGTCCGAAATCGCCTGGGAAAGACATTGACGTGTTCTTGCAACCGCTCTTTGAAGAGTTGAAAGAATTGTGGGAATTGGGTATCCGAGTGCGAGATGGGTCTAACCATAATCATGTCTTCCTTTTGCGAGCAGCACTTCTCTGGACAATAAACAATTTTCCTGCTCGAGGAAGTTTATCTGGGTGGAGTGGTCAAGGGTACCTTGCATGCCCGACGTGCACCAAAGACACTCCATCGCTTTCCGTTTGAAATAGAGTCGTGTATTACGATCACCGACGACATTTGCCCGATTGTCACCGGATGAGAACATGCAGTGGTCACTACACAACGCGTGTCGAGAAACGAAAACCTCCGAAGAAGTTGACTGAAAGCCAGATTCTCGAGCAATTAAACAGTCTACCTGAATTGATTCCGGGCAAGCAGTCTATGGCTTCGAAACAGAAGTGGGGCGAGAGCGAGCTAAATTGGACCAAGAAAAGTATCTTTTATGAGTTACCTTACTGGTCTGATTTAACGTTGAGACACAACCTTGATGTGATGTACATAGAAAAAAATGTGTGCGAAAACTTACTCGGGACGTTGCTCAGCATTGACGGGAAAGATAAGGACACCGATAAGGCGAGACAAGACTTAAAAGACTTGAAGATTAAGTCTAGTTTACACTTACAGAAGCGTGGAAACAGGTGGTTCAAACCACAAGCTTCATACGTTCTCACACCCACGCAACGAAAAATGTTTGCTAAGTTTCTCAAGTCAATTAAGTTTCCCGACGGTCTCGCAGGGAATTTGAAAAAGAATGTCACTCCCGATGGAAAATTGACCGGCTTAAAGGCACATGATTTGCACGTGATAATACAAAGGTTGTTGGCAGTGGGTATTGGTCCTTATGTTCCGAAACAAATCCAAGAGACGATTGCAGAACTTGGAAGCTTTTTTAAGCTCATTTGTTCAAGAACGTTATGAGTGGAGGATCTCGAGAAAGCCCAAAACTCCATCGTTGAGATATTGTGTAAGATGGAAATAATTTTCCCGCCTGCTTTCTTTACGATCATGGTTCATGTCATCATTCATCTCCCTGAGGAAGCTCTCGAAGGTGGTCCAGTGCATATGAGATGGATGTATCCATTTGAAAGATATCTTGGAACACTTAAACATTTTGTTCGAAACAAAGCGAGACCTGAAGGATCTATAGCTGAGGCTTACGTTGTGGAAGAAGCTTTGGCATTCGTTGCAAGGTACTTTGAAGATGCCTCGACTGATGTCGTTCAGCCTCACGAGTTCTCTATTTTTCAATCCGAGAAGTGTTTGCCTTATGGGAAGATGAGTCCGACACGGTTAGACGACAAGTCGAGAGAAATGGCAGAGTGGTACATCTTGACAAATTGTACCGAAATTGATCCGTATATGACGTGAGTATTCTTAATCGTATAAATTGCATTTGTTTTTTTATTTCTCTAACTTCTTGAACGTATAAACAGTGAGCATTGGAATCTCATGGAATCTGAACGTCGCTATGATGTTGATGAAGCGCATCGAAAAGAATTTCGAGGCTGGTTCACCAAAAAAGTGTACGAGCAAAAAATTGGCGGAGTCGATGTGTCTGACGAGTTGTATGCATTGTCGGTCGGACCATTACTAAATGTTCACATTTATCCGAGTTGTGTGGTGAACGGCATCAAATTTATCACTTCTCGTCGCGATTCAATGCGTACTACTCATAATAGTGGTGTTTGCGTACCTGTGGACGGCTACACGTTCTACGGAAGGATGGACGATGTTGTCATGCTGAACTATCGACATGATTGCAGAGTGGTACTATTTTGGTGTCGTTGGTATGGTGAGAAGCACGATTCACGCAGACGCATTCGCAAAGATAATGTATGTGGAACAACGAGTGCATATGTGGCGAAAGAATGGTTTCCAGACGAGCCTTTTATACTCGCTCCTCAAGCCAAACAAGTGTTTTACTTGCCTGATCCTCGAAATCCTGAAAAAGGGGAATGGAATGTCGTCGAAGATTGTAATCATCGATTCGTATGGGATTTGCCTGACATTGACGTTTCATCGTCGGCTGTAGTTCCATTGTCCGTACAACATACTGATTTCGCGAGTTTGTCTCATCATCACGATAATTGTGAACTGATTCTAGTTGATGATGCTATCGAAGATGAGCCTACCAACGACTTCATAGACGACGATGATCATGACGTTGATGTTGACCATTTCCTTGGAGATAATGTTGATGATGATCTTGAAATAGATCAAATTGACCTCTTAAGTGACGATGAGCAAGATTGAGTAAATTGTTTAACTATATTTAAGATTCTTCTAAATTTAATGTATTTCATAAACTAAAAATCTAATTTATCTTTTTTGCTTTGCAGTATGTCAACTAGCAGAGATGAGCCTCCGCCGCCTTTATCCGGACGAGGTTCAACTACGGGTCAAAGCTCGCAAAGAGCTAGAAAGGGAAGAAAGTCAAGATTATATTCGACCCCGTCCGTCTCCAATTTTTTCCGCCACTCAGCAGAGGTGATGACGAGAGAGTCAAAAAAGGAGAGCGCATTGGCATGTTTGCAAATAGTCTTGGAGTTTTGGTGCGAGAGCACATCCCTCCGACGACGCCGAGCTGGAATGACGTCTCGGCGCAACAAGTAGCAGCCATTTTGTCTGGTATAAACGCATAGTATGACTTTGTGTACGAGGACGAGTCGGGAGACATTATTCCAGCAACGTGCCACTCGAGTCTTATCGAGAAGACTATTATCCGCGACGCGAACAAGCGTCTGCGAGATGGAAAGTCGAAATTTAGTCGATTTTACTGGATTGAGTGCGGCGGAGACAAAGAGTAGGCGCTCCAGAGAACGCCCAAGGGTCTGAACTACCTTTCTTTGATAATATAGGCTATAGGCGGCCGTCCTACAATATGCCGCCCGAAAAGGAACTGCAGTGATTCTAATCTAACCTTGCCGTAGGATGGATAGATATACTTCGATATACCTCTCAACCAACAATGAAACAACAGTGGTCCGAGATGATTGATAGAATGACCACAGAAACGTTCCAGGTATAAATTAGATTAAACATATTAATCAATTATTCTTAAAAATAATTTTCTAACCAATGTTATTCTCTAGGACATGTCCAAACGGAATACGGAGAATCAAAAGAAGAAGACCACGAAGAGTCGACAGGGCACGATCTCATTTTATGAGTATCGTCATAGTCACGTAAGTATATTTTCATTCAATTTCAAATTACATAAGTTATATATTATAGTTATAATGCGTTATATGCATATGCAGCGGGTAGGAGAAGGCAGGCAGATGCTAGGACCGCTCGGTGCGTGGGAGAGGATGCACACGACTCCCAATGGTCAGTGGACTACACCAGCTGCTGGAGAGTATCATGTAAGTATATAGGTTATTAATTAAGTTTCCTTATAATTGTTGTTATTAATAATTACTTTAATTTGTATTGTGTATGTAGGCTCGGATAGTAGCTCGGGTGGCTGATCTACAAGAACAAGCTCGGGAGTCGGGACGTGAGGTGAGCTTGCCATCTTTGGAGGAGACTGCTATGAGCGAAATTCTCGGGACGCGACGTGATTGGGCTACGGGAATTGGGCCTCTAATTCCGCGCTCCGATATGCTAGAAGCTCAAGCCCACGACAGCTCATCGTCTTCCGTAGGGAATGTGAGTTCGAAGTCCTCATCTGATATGGAAGAGAAGCTAGCGGCTCTCCAACAAGCTGTGTTTGGCATGGCTGCTGGTTTGAGCCAGACCCCAGACTTCACTCCGACTCCCGTGTTTAGGGCGACTTTGGACCACTACATGACCCAGTTCGGACCTCGTGAAGGCGATTCGCGCAATGCAGGCGCTTCGGATTCAGAGCAGAGACCAGATCGACCTTCGACTCCCACCGACACCGAACCAGAAGAGCCTCCACACGGACCCAGCGGACGACGCGCAGGACGAGGACGGCGAGGACGACGAGGACAAGGACGACGATGATTGTAATTTATTCAACGTTTTAGACTTATTGGTTTCCGTTTATTTACATATCGATTTTCGGTTTTCTAAGTAGTTGAACTTATGTTATTATCTTCTTGCGATTTTCTAATTAGTTGAACTTATGTTATTTTCGACTTTATACATTGTCGACGTTTGATTATATTACTATCGACTTTTGATTATATTCTGTTTATGTTTAATCTGATTTAAATTAGTAAATTTTAATATTATTAAATTTAATTACTGAAAATAACATTTAGAAGCGACTAGTCGCTTCTAAAGTCGCTTCTAATTGTTACCCGCCACCTCTTCCCACGCTTTTTTGGTCGGTGTTAAGGGCCTTTAGAAGCGACTTTAGAAGCGACTAGTCGCTTCTAATTTCGTCGCTTCAAAACATTAGAAGCGACTTTAGAAGCGACTCGGCTTTAGAGGCGAAACATTAGAAGCGACTTTGTCGCTTCTAAAGTCGCTTCTAAAGCCGAATTAGAAGCGACTTTTTGGCCTTTAGAAGCGACTTTTGTCGCTTCTAAAGACCTTTTTTCTCCTAGCGTAAGGGTCGTGGAAATTTCTTATTCTTTTTTTAGGTATTACTAAAGAAGAATTCCACAACTTTTTAAAATGAGTCTACTAGAACCACCAACAACTAGTATTGCTCTCTTTGCACGAGGAGAAACTTCAACGCCAAGATCATCACCACAACCAGAGCCCACTGGGGAGACGTCTGAGCATGACGAAATCTACCGGAATTCATCTGAAATTCATCCGAAACATCAAAATTTTATTGCAATAGAAATGAGATTTAATATATTCGGAAGGTATATTTGTCCGAAAATAGGTTAAAAATCTATTTTTAAAATAAAAATATCATAGCGAGTCTAACTTTGATATTTTCCATACACGAGTCCACAAAATGAAATTTATCCAAGACTCGTCGACATAATGTTACACGTAACAGTACTGTAAACCAAAATTGACTGTGAAACTAGAAATTATTTACATGTAGCGCGTGTATACCTAGAAACTATTATAAGTCTCAAAATGTAGTGAAAACTAAGTACATAGCAAAAACTGCAATTAAAAGTTATATACATAGGGTGGTCTACACTGCATTTGGCATTTGCGAGCGTGGCTGCTGTATTATCACTATGACCGGCTCTTTGGATGTTTTACTGCTCCAAGAACTTGCCTGCAAAATAGAAAAAATCTTGATCTATCAACGAACTAGATTTTTATCCCCTTAAATTTAAAAATTAAATCCAAAAGCTCAATTCTTACCACGCCGATGTGCCATTCATGAGTGTTAAAATCTTTAAAAGTTGAAGCATCCATTTTCTGAAGGTAGACATTGTATCATCATCAGTACTTGGTAATCCCTGAAAAGGTAAAATATAATTTGGAAGATAAAAAGGTAAAACTGATTACTATGCTATAAATGGGAGGGACTATAGTCGGTGTGTTGGATTTCAGAGTTGGCGTCACGGAAAACCTGGGTGCCAAGTCTTGCGATCTGAATGTCCACCTTCAAGGCACAATTACATTAGAAACATGAAGATTTTCAATTTTAAACAAAAATTTTAGTCTAGTTAGAAATTTGTATGTACCCGATGTAAAAGACAATGCATAATTGCGCCCATTCTCGTACCAACAAACGAAGCCCATAATTTTCCAATGAGTCGTCCAGGTTGATGTAGATCTGCCAAAATGACAGTTTCAAACATTTGCATACATTCCGAACTTCACAAAATGCTAAACACAATCATAATAAATAAAACCCGCACCAAAGCCTCGGCTACGGCGACTATCTGCATCGCACCTCGAAATTTCCTACACAAAACAAAAGCGACATTATTTAATATCTTTTCTGAATTTCAAAGACAATGTGAACTCACTTGTACATGGTGTACTTGGAATAGAGAGCGTGGCGAGTGGGGTCGTCGTGGAGGAAGGCGAGGTGGTGGCGGAGAAGGGAGAGGTTGAGGGAGGTGTGGTGGAAGATGAGGAAGAAGGTGATAGCGTAGTTGAGCAGCAAGAGGAGGGAGAAGTAGGGCACGCAGGCTTTGTATCCGACGAGGGAGAGGTAGAGGACGCAGCCCAGGCTGGCGAGGGTGCGCCGCTCCCTCGCCGTAAGCCGCTCGCAGGTGATCGAGTACCCCTGCGATATCAGCATCAGCGACGTCAACGACGCCGTCTGGAACAGCACTCCGCTCACGTACACCCCGAACGACATCCACAGCGAGCATATCTCCATGTTATAGCACCAATACCTGCCCCATTCCCACACCAACTCCGGTTACTAATCGAAGTCAACCATTTTTATTCATCAAGTTATCAAGAGTTGGAGTTACCAGAAGATGAAGGAAAGCGTGAGTTGCAAGAGCTTGATTAACGGCACCAGTGCAAGGGCCCATTGCAAATTATTCGTCTGCTCTACAATTAAATAAATTAACAGAAAATGATCCAAGGAATTAGCGTTTCTATAATGAGTTTTATATGATCGAAAACAAAAGGAAACACTACAGCCATTCTGTGAATTACTCTAAACTAAAAAATAGATAGATAAAAGAATTTAAGAGACCTGGGAATGTCGTTTCTTGTAGGTGTTGAGAGTCCAAGAGAAAGCCGAAACCAACCAAATCGACCAGAACCAAAAGTAGAGAGCAGGCAGTGATCGATACGATTCGTCTAGCGCGAATTCAGCTCCATCAGAAGCTTCCATGAGACGTACACAAGATATTTTGAAATGTGACTGGAATTCGTAATTTAGAAGAAGAGGAATAATAATATTAAAAAAAAAAAGGTTTATCTAAAATGGCGTAGAGAACGAGTCTTTAGCAGAGATCTTTATTCGCCTTGAACGTGTCGTCCAATTGGTATGCGTTTGCTTCGAAATCCTTTGAATGTTAATGTTTGCCCACGTATTGGGGGGTTATATTTGAAAAAAATGCTGTTTATAATGTAGAGATCATGGGGCAGAAATTTGGGTGGGGGTGAGTGAAGTTGGTGACCGAATTTATTGTCACCAACTCAATCATCAAATTCTTGTTTTCCAAATATTTTTCCTACTAATACTACCATTTAAGCTGCCTAAGTTATACCTTTGTGCTATAAGCCAGTGGTTGACATTTTATCTGTATATTCACATGCTTATCCATATTCCTAAGAACTACGAGAGATATGGAAGGAAAATCATCTACAAGTTGGTGCGCTAATCATCTTCCTTTTATTCATAAAACTTATTTTAGCATAATGAAACAGAGTTTAAGCTCAACGGCTTTCTGACGTGGCAAGACCATTTAATAAGTCTGTTGTATTTTATTATCACATGTAGTCGTGCACATCTTAGTATAATAAATATATAGTGCAATAGGTTCACACCATCATCTCTGTAACAAACTCAGTAACAGATTCTTGAATTTGTTACAGAAATCTCCGAATGTATAAAAGCTCAAAGAAGCTCATAATCAAAGTAATGAAAAACAGTTTCTTTGATTCTCGATCAAGTCTCTCTCGCCTTTCTCTCTTATAATCTCCTTTCTCTTATCTTCCCCAATTCTTCACTTGGTATCAGAGCACCATTGGAAGCATCCATGGCGACTCCATTGATCCAGACCAATTCTCTTTTGCTAATCGGAAATCTCACCCCTATCAATCTCAAACTTGATCGAGAAAACTATTTTTTTCTGGAAATCTCAAGTCCTTGCGACGATCAGATCACATGATTTAGAAGATTTCATTGAAGGATCTAGGTCGTGTCCTCCGCAATTTGTTGACCCAGAGAAAAGCTCCACTGCGAAAATAGGTGAGCAAAATTGCCAAAAGCAGCAGTCATCGACTTAACCTAGACTACGGGATCTGGCGCCGAACAGACCAGGCTATTATGTCATGGCTCATGTCCTCCGTCTCTGTGACGATGCTTGGACACATAGCTCGGGGCACAGACACACACCAGATCAGGACAACGCTCATGCAAGTCTTTGCCGGAAGCGGTGAAGCTTGTCTTCTTAACTCAAATTCAACTGCAAACTATGAAGAAAGGCTCATGGTCAATTGGTGACTACATAATGAAGATTCGACTCGTCGCAGACAATCTTGCTGCTTCAAATCAACAAGTTAGTGATGAAGAGTTACTTCTCTACGTTCTTGGAGGCTTAGATTCTGAGTACAATTTTGTGGTGGCTATGCTCACTGCACGTCTAGAATTCATCTCTATGGCTGAAGCACAGTTCATCCTTCAATGCCATGAAACAAGGCCTGAACAACAAAATACTGCGCTAATGGTCGATCTCTCAAATGCCTCTGCCAATTTATCAGAGAATAGGCAACACGGTGGTTGCACTGGAAGAGGCAATCCAAACAATAGAGGATCACGCGGAAGAGGAGCACGGGGACGAAGTGGACGCGGAAATCGTGTTATCTGTCAAATCTACAGCAGAACAGGTCACTTAGCCTTTGCGTGCTGGTTTCGATTTGATGAACAATATCAACCAACAATAACCTCTCCAACAAATGCTCAAAACAACTCTTCTGCTCTCATTGCTTCCACTGAAGATTCACCAAATGATCAGTCATGGTAAATAGACAGTGGAGCTACAAATCACATCACGTCCAACCTCAACCACCTCTAAGTTTTTGAAGACTACAAAGGAAAAGGGAAGCTAATCGTCGGGGACAGTAATTCTATCCCTATAGTTCACGCCGGAGAATCGGTTATAAGCACTCAACCTCAACCATTGTTTCTTAACAATATTTTGCATGTACCAAGAATTTCAAAAAATTTAGTTAGTGTACCAAAATTTACCAAAGATAACAATGTGGTTGCTGAGTTCTTTTCTGATGGTTGTGTGATCAAGGACAAGTCAACGAGCCGAGTGCTTCTAACAAGAGCGCTTAAAGATGACTTGTATCTCATCGATCTGTCAAAACTGAGAGGCAAGAGTGTGGAGAACAAGACAAAAATAGCTCTATGGACGTCAAGCTTTTGAAGACTTCAACTACTGCAGCAGATGAAGAACAAACACTTCAAGAATTTGTACCTGCAGAAGAAATAAATACCTGTAATGTTGTTTGTAAAAATAAAGCCATGAACAATGTAGTTGATATTTGGCATAAAAGGTTCGGACATCCTTGTTCAAAAGTCATGTCACATGTACTCAAAACTCAATGTGTAAAAGATTGCGCTGTAAAAACATTGAGTTTCTGTGATGCCTGCCATATTGGAAAGCTGTGTCACGAAACATATCCCAGGTCAGACTACAGAGCTCATCAACCACTAGATATGGTGTATGACGACGTGTGGGGTCCATCTCCTTCAACCCCAATCGAAGGCTACAAATACTACATCGCCTTCATGGATGACAAGACACGTTATACATGGCTTTATCTGATGCGAGTCAAGAGCAAAGATAAGAAATCTTTTGAGATATTCAAAGCTCATGTAGAGAGATTTTTCAACACCAAAGTCAAATGCTTGCAAACTGTCTGGGGAGGGGAATTCAGATCTCTGCAACCGCTCCCTCAACAACTCGGAATTCTGTTCAGACACCCATGCCCTCACATGCACCCATAGAATGGTCGGGTCGAGCGCAAGCACCGACACATCGTTGAGTTGGGACTCACCCTCCTGTCCGAGAGCCACAAGCCTACTGATTTTTGGTGGTATGCATTCTCCACTGCTTGTTATTTGCTCAACAGGTTACCTAGTACTGTCTTAAATTTTCAAACACCCTTTAACCTAGCCTTCAAAACCAAATTTGACCATAACCATTTAAAAGTCTTCAGATCACCTTGTTTCCCACACCTACGCCTATATAACAATCACAAGCTTGAATTTAGATCCGACTTATGCGTTCTCATTGGTTATAGGGACTCGCAAAGGTTACAAATGCTTGCACTCCTCCGGTAGAGTCTATGTAGCCAAAAGCGTCACCTTTAACGTACAATGATATCCTTTCAAACAAGGTTTCTTAAATCCATACACCACCACAAATACACAAAATCAAACCACTCCAAATCAACCTGCAATACCTTATCACATTCCCACAAAACCAACTTATCAAACTCTCACAGACTCTCTTGCAGCTCAACCTAGTCAAAACACACAAAATCAACTTGACAATTTTTCTTCAAACCTAAATGATATACAAAGCACAAATATCTCTTTCAGCAGTAATCAAAACAGACAAATTATAGTCTACAACCCTCTTAACTAACACAATCTTCAATCTCCCATCTCAACATCTAACTCTCAAAATCAAGCTCCCACCTACTCAGCTATACAACTAGAAATACCAACCATGTTTAGGCAACCCGAAAATTCATCTCATCCTATGACAACAAGGTCCAAAACACACATTACTAAACAAAAGCCATAATTGAGCACTTTGGTCTCACAATCCATATCTTTGTTCCCGAGCCATACACTGTCCAAGACGCACTAGGTGATCCAAAATGGCATGTAGATGGTTGAAGAGCTTGACGCTCTAGCCAGGAACTCCACTTGGCAACTTGTTCCATATACTCAGGAAATGCCACTGCTGGACAATCGGTGGGTCTTCATGATGAAATTCAATCCCAATGCCTCCATCAACAAATACAAAGCACGGCTGGTCGCCAAGGGATTTCAACAAATACCTGGCATGGATTATTCGAGACCTTCAGTCCTCTCATAAAGCAACCAACACTCTGCGTTATAATCACGCTTGTTGTGACGAGGGGCTGGGACATACAACAAATCGATGTAAATAATGCTTTCCTAATCGGAGAGCTGAAGGAGACAATTTACATGAGACAACCAGTGGGATGTGAAGACAAAGACAAACCTAGTCATGTGTGCAAACTCATCAAAGCCTTGAATGGCTTGAAGCAAACTCCCCGTGCGTGGTACGACAAGCTTCACAATTTTATGATTCAGTGGGGCTTTGTCAATAGCAAATGCGACACCTCGTTATTTCAGTACACCGAAAATGGCGACACAATATTTCTACTGGTGTACGTCGACGCCATATTAGTGACAGGTACAAATCAGAAACTCATAATCAAGGTTATTGCTGACCTCAATTCTGCTTTCAGTCTCAAGTCTATGGGCTCGTTAGGGTCGTCAAGTCACTTTATGGGATTCGAGTCCCGCCGGAACTCAGATGGTCTGCGACTCTCCCAATCAAAATACACCTACGACCTTTTGGTGAAGGCAAACCTGACGGACGCTAAACTCTGCTCCACACCCATGGTGTCGTCAAAATTATTCTCATATGAGGATTGATCACCAATTTTCTGTGACCCAACACTGTACCGGAGCCTTGTGGCTGGATTGCAAAATCTGACCCTAACATGACCGGACATTGCTTTCGCGGTCAACAAGCTAAGCCAATTTTTGGCATCACCTTCAGAGCTTCACTGGAAAGCGTGCAAATTTGTTCTGCGCTTCAACGAAGGCACTCTTCGACATGGACTTCATTTTTCCCCTACATCATCCATGACCATTGAAGTATTTGCCGATGCAGACTGCGCAGGCTGCCCAGACAATCATTGGTCCACGACTGGATACATATGCTACTTTGGTGGCAGTCTCACTGTCTGGTCAGCTCGAAAGAAAAAAGTGGTCTCCAGGTCGAGTACTGAGTCAGAGTACAGAGTATTGGCTCAAGCTTCAACTGAAGTCTTCTGGATTCGATCGCTACTCACTGAGCTCAATATCAAGCTTGACACGCCAACGACTACAATCTGGTGTGATAATAATGGTGCAAGCCCTCTAGCGTCTAATATGATATTTCATGCCAGAATGAAGCACATTGAGGTTGACATTCATTTTCTTCGAGATTTGGTAGCCGAGAGAACTGTTGACATTTGAAATGTTCCCACAGCTCAGAATCTTGCTGATCTGTTCACGAAGGCGTTGCCAGAGGCAAGGTTTGTGGAGCTCAGTCAACGGCTAAATCTTGAAAGTGGAGGTATTCCAGCTCACGAGAGCGAATGAAGCAGAGTATAAGCTCAACGGCTTTCTGAAGTGGCAAGATTATTTAATAAGTCTGTTGTATTTTATTATCACATGTAGCCGTGCATATCTTAGTATGATAAATGTATAGTGCAATAGGTCCACGTCATCATCTCTGTCACAAACTCAGTAACAGATTCTTGAATCTGTTACAGAAATCTCCGAATGTATAAAAGCTCAGAAGCTCATAATCAAAGTAATGAAAAATAGTTTCTTTGATTCTTGATCAAGTCTCTCTCGCCTTTCTCTCTTAATATCTCCCTTCTCTTATCTTCCCCAATTCTTCACTAGCAGAAATAATATATGTTATTCTTGAGCAAAATAGTCGATTATATTTATTTTGACATATTTGTCTTCCCCAAAGTTTTAAAACCTTTTGACATATTTTATTAATGAATTTTGTCACCTCAAAACCAAAAAAAAAAATCAATTGAAATATCGTACCATCAAGTGAGTAATTGTACTTTCTATCACATGCCAACATGAGCTTGAGCTCGTGAAGGATTAAAATACCAGGAAACTACGTGAAAGATGCGGAGAAAATACGCTCGTCGGAGAATTTCGGTACAAAAATGACATTATTTCGTTTTGACATAAAATTTTGATTAAATTGCAAAGAATTTGTGTGAAAATTGCGTCTTTATGTTTTCCATGTTTTTTCGATCGGTCCTTTGCATTTTTAATTAAATATTGGTTATTTTTTTGTAATCTCACTGAAATTGCGATAAAATGTCTACAATTTTGTGTCGCCTGTGATAGAAAATTGATTTCATATTGTTTGTAATTTTTTTTTTTTTTATAAAATGATGCAAAATTAAATTTATTTATTTAAATTGTACGATTCACATATGTTTTTAGCTCAAAGTAAAATTTGAAAGTTTATACGAACCAAGTCGTCACTCAAGTTACTATTGAATATTTCTCTTCCATATTTTTAAATTATGTGTCTTTTATTTAATTATTATATGTATTTAATATTTTGGAAACTATTTTTTACTTTTAATGTCCGAAGAAAATATGTGTAATTAAAATTAAAATTTATTTATGTCTGTCTTTTTATATTTTATGTATTTTGTAATATTATTTCCGTTGCAATTTCCGTATTTTAACGCAATTTCGATCAGCAACCGCAATTTCTATCGCAATTTATTTTTCAAATTTTCACACTATTTACATCGCAATTTTCATCAACCATTGCAATTTCCATTTTTTCGGACCATTGACACGTTATCGGCCGCTGCAAATTTCAACCATTGGTTCAAATCATATTTACGTATCATCTAATTCTTTTTACGCAACTATATTTATTCTGCAGTTTTTACCGTTCAAAAATTCTTTCTTTTAAATAAAGGTTATTCTTATTAGTAGCCATATAATTCGTAGTATTTTGGGAATAACTCACAATAATTAGTAAATCCAAGTCTATTTGTTCATAAACTTTTTGGGATAAAATTACTCAAAAATTGGGTTCCACCTAATTTACACTTGCCAATAAAATAAATCATTAAATCTATTTACAATATGTGGCATCATAAATTAAAGGAAAAAACCATCAAATTAACGGTTTCTTCAATTCATTTCAAAAGAAAACTAAAAAAACAATAGAAAAGTACCAAAAATTTGAAACCTTAAACAACATCAAACCCTAAAAAAATTTCCAAACCGGAATAGGTTGGTTCACCGAAGATATTTAGAATCCAAGATACGCGAAAAAGGTACGAGGATTTTTTTTAAACCGCTAAGTTTCCTATTTAAAAGGGAAAAATATATTTCAATGAATGAAACCATATTAGTAAATAATAGATTTGATTTTTAATGGTGTTCTTCTTTAAATGAGAGATGATTCATGTTTGCTTTTAGTGTATTTGAGTAAAGGGTTACTAAAAATTGGAATTTTAAAAAAACTGATAACTGTTATTTTAAATCGATGTATTTGAATGATTTTGTTATGTAAATGGGTAATTACTGTATTTGGTATCGAATATTTCCTAACTTAATTAAAATGGAATTTCAATTCTATAACTTAATTAGATAAACTGAAAATAAGGTCTAATTAAAAGCAAATAAAAAATTTCCTTTGATATATGATCTAATTGTTTTTAGAAAATTAATAAATGCTAAATTAATCACATGAAGATTACATAAAGATTTCATATTCAAAATTAAAATTTTGAATTAAAAAATAAAACTAAAATTTGAATTGGACATTAAAATTACACAACCCAACTTAAGAAAACTAGACTACAAAAACTTGTAAGTAAATGTTAAGGAAGCAAGATGCACACAAGAAGAAAAGTAGTAATAAAGTCTCAAAAACTTTTCTTTGTAAGTATTGAATACATTAATAAAGGGTTAAAATTTGCATTCATTCTATTTTGTTTTGTTTGAAGCATTATGATAAACATTAGTCTTTAGTTCTTAAACAAATTTAACAACAAATAACGAGGCAAATATAAATTTGCATGAAAAACTATTCATGGTTTGCTTAAAACAGTATTTTGCAATCTTATGATAGAAAAGCTATTGATCTTAGTATGATTGTTATGAGAACTTATGATGTATGTTTAGAGACATAGAGAGTTAGGACTTTATAGTTCTGTCGAGGTATCTTATGAAGATACTGAATTGGCCATTGCATTTCTGGAGACAATGAAATAATAAACTATTTTAGCTTTATGTCTCGAAGTCACTATGTATGAATTGCATCATACTTACCTCAATCTTGAAATTGATACATGAAATTTCACAGCGTACATACTCTCCTTTGAGAAAGTTAAAGTTGTGGATTAATTATGTGATATCTAGACAAGACTTATTGGTGAGTATTAAGATTGCTGAAATGCAATGTCTATCACCTGTAGCTTTGTCTATTGGATTATAAATAAATGAACTGCACAGTGTCCAAAGTAAGTTGTGACTATTTTGGATGAAACAATGTGACTTGTTAGTTTCCCGTCAATACATTGTTTATAACTTGTTCACAAGTTATAAAGAATTAAGAGAATAACAACTAGAATGGTTCCATGGTAATATTGTAAATATCACATTTTGATTCAAAGAATCGGTTTCGGACATATTTTGATTTTAGGGAAGATTAAAATGCCCTACAAAACTACGGAAGACTTAATTTTCTAATTGGAAACCAGTCTATTCAACAAAATTAAATAAGAAAAAGAAAGAAGTTCGCTTACCCGAAAGCGTTCAGATTCTGAATATACTCTGGAAGCAAGGACGATGCATGAATGATTTGGGTAAACGTTAAAAATCAAATTTATAGGGGATGACCTCCATGTTGGCAGAGATGCGACAAGAAGATTATTTTTTTTGCATATCGATGTAATATAAATATTTCATGAGTCCTTATTGTAATTTGCTGATTAAAGTATAAAAGTTGAAACTTTAATTCATTCCTTTTTCGTTTGCTTGAAACTTTAAGATATTCAATAGTCTTATAGTCCTTAATCAAAGCTAACAACGTATGAAGAGTCAAATGTAGATTTGCGGGAACAAACTCTTCATGGTTTGCTTAAAATGAAATATTTACAATCTAAAAATCATCGGATTGTTGATCCTAGTATGATTGTTGGAAGAATCTATGATGTCTGGTTACGAGGCATAAAGAGTTGAGAACTCTATAGTTCTTCCTTTGTATCTTCCGAAGATACTCAATTGACCAGTCCACCTTTATAGAGTATGTAAGAACAAACCATTTTAACATCTTCTGTCACTATGTATGAATTGCATTATGCTTACCTTAATCCTAACACGAGACATGTCATTTCATAGCTTACATATTCTCATTTGAGAAGACAAATTTTAGGTCCACTTTGTGATCTAGACTAGACTAATTGATGATATATTGATTTACGAAAATGTCATGAACTAGCTTTGTGAAGTTCTCATAGATATGAAATTCATGTACAAGATTGCTGAAATGCAATGTATATCACCTCATAATAAATATTACTTTGATTGTGAATAAATGAACTGCGCGGTATCCAAAATTAAGTAACGACTTTATTTGGATGAAACAATGTGACTTGTTAGCTCATCGTCAATACGTTATTTCTAACTTATTCACAAGTAACAAAGGATGAGGAAATAACAACTAGAATGGTAAAATTATAATTTTCTAAATCTCATCTAGTTGATGATATTCATGAAGGGTAATCATAGATAATATTCAATCGATCCACTCAACATAATTAAGTTGAATTTGAGTAGAAAATAAATTCATTTGAACTGAGAGATTCTCAGTGTCAACTCTTTAGTGGAGTCAGTTGACATTAACTAATAAACGGAAAACGTTTGTGAATTTTTTTGTCCAAGTATATTAGCTCAAATTGTGTTCATTTGGATCCATAAGGTCAATATTACAAGTCATTGGAGTATGATTGTTAAACTAGAAGTTAAGTCAAAATAAGTTTCAAGTGTTAAATTAGACGTTTTCCCGAAAAATGTCTAGAGGGTATTTTTGTCCACATGGACGTAAAATGATGTGAATTTCAAAATAAGATTTTGAATTTTTCTTACGATTGAAATATAAATTGTTTTCTAAAGCCGAGAAGTCGTTTGAGGCATTATGAAATTAATTTTCATTATAGGTGGAATATTAATTCTACAATGAGTATTTTAAGAATTTTCTTAGAAAGGAATAATGAAGCATCTAGAAGCTCTTCTCATAGATATAGAATTCGGCCAACATCAAGAGAGGATAGAAAATTTAAAAATAGAAATTCATTTGCCTTGAAGTATGAAGATACTTGTCAAAAAGGAAAAGAGTAAATAATTTCTATGAGAAGTAAACAAATATGATAAGTGAGCAAACAAATTTCTCTCACTAATGCACATGAGAGTCACGACCAACTACTAGAGAAAGAGAAGAGGAAATCAAATATTGTTTCATGAATACACAATAGGAAACGCATGTTAACCTTTCTTGTATTTCATTCTCCTATAAATAGAGCCTCGCATTGAGATATGAAAATACGTTTTTTTGCACTTGCTCTCTCTCTCTCTCTCTCTCTCTCTCTCTCTCTCTCTCTCTCTCTCTCTCTCTCTCTCTCTCTCTCTCTCTCTCTCTCTCTCTCTCTCTCTCTCTCTCTCTCTCTCTCTCTCTCTCTCTCTCTCTCTCTCTCTATATATATATATATATATATATATATTTTTTCGTGCATCCTCTCTCCCTCTTTCTCTCAAATATCTCTTTTATTTTGGCACCTAAGTCCCCATTAGACTATTAGACCTAAATTAGCTCTTTAGCTCATAGACTAGTTATTGAATTATTGTGTTTAATTGTGCCCATACACAAATCCTTCAAACCCTCTATAGACTCTTGTAATAGAAATCTTATGTTACTCGAGTTCACGACTAGATGCGGAGGAGAGAGCTTTTCGTGGAGACGAAGCTTGGAGCGAGACGAGACGATCAACCTTTCCTAATGCTTCTCAAAGATCAAGCTACAAGAAAGGTTAGCCCAAAGTAAATTATAATTAGATAATGCTTTTAAATGATTTGATGTTCATGCACTTTGCCTAGGTTAGTAAAAATAGTTTTACTTGTAAAGAAATTTTTATATTCCGCCATTAACTTGTTAATGATTATTTTTTCTTAACCCTAGACCTATTACAACAGTCCAAAACTTCCCAAGGAAGCTACGGACTGACATACTTGACAATTCTGACATGCAACGATAGTCTTCATGAAGATTTGACTAAAAAATTCAAAACTTTAATAATGAATACAAAGGCCACGTGAGCAGAAAGTCCGTATGCAATAACCATATAGCAGTTATCACGGCATAAACACACGATCTAGATAATCGTCGCTGGTTATTATGAACGTGAGTCTAATCAACCCACGTTCTGAGTAGAGTAGATATAAAAAGGAGAAAGAGATGAGAAAAGAGACACATCATATTTTACGCACACTGAATCTCTATTGTAACACTATTTTTATGCTGAAAATTAATCTTATATAAGGAAAATCCGAGTTACATATTGTTCATACTTAATATTTTCAACGAAACATTGTTTTACATTTTCTCATGCATCAACATTAAAAATTACAAAATGGTCCTTTCTCTAACCAGTTATTCATAATATGAAACAAATCATTTTTGTCTTTCGTAAAACAAAATGAGCTTTGGATATCTTTTTCTTTTATGAAAGGATATTGTATTTGGAGCTATAGACTCATTAAACATTTATTAAGATGAAAAGACAATGACTATAATCCATAGTTGTCGTGCGTTAATTAAATACTAGGACAAAGAACTATCACAAATGACAAGTGTAATTTCTGAGTTGATTTATAACTTATGAAAAGGATTGACGATGCGTCTACCTATAAATTATCATGATTTTATTTATGATATTATTATGATCGTGCATAATTGCTAATCTTTATTTGGAAATGTTTAAATTTAATTGTGAATAATTTGGCCTAGTAGAATAATTACATCTTGAAGAACTGTTGTTCAACGTGATTAGTATTATTTTCGAATTGCAATGTGATTAATTTTATTTTTCAAGGAGTAAAGCGTGAACCAGATATTTATACACACTAAAAAAGTAAAGTAATTTTTTTCCTAAAAATAAACTCGTTGTCGTGTTCTTAGCAGAACATAGAAGTAAAAATCGCTGCCTCTAGCTAGAATAGATAAACTAACGTGAGAACAATCAATAGTCGTCGGTCAGTAGAACAAACGAAAAAGACACAAACTAGCGATGACGAACTGTGTACTTTTTAAGTCTGTAAATGAATAAATAAAAAAATTTCAACTTAACGTGGTCGTACATCTAAAAAACTGGCGACTCTTCTTTCTTTCCTATAAAATCCTTTTGTTTTCTTTTATACTTAAAATAAATACACGAGTTTTGTTGTGAGATGTGGTCCTACTCACTGGAGACTTGCCTAAAAGCCTCCCAAAGCCTCCGAATAAAACCGAAGAGTTTAATCCCAACACACCACGCAATGGTCAACAGCAACGAGAAAACCCGACCCCAACACAGCCCCAGAAGAGCCGCTCCGAGAATCGTCGCTAAAGTCCAGAATTCCCTTTCTTCTTGCTCTTCCTCTTCTTCTCCGTCGTCGTCTTCCACCGACATTTCCACGGACTCGTCTGCCTCCTCTCCAGCTAGCTCCGGCGATTCCTCTTCCACCGTGTTCGTGTTCGCCTCCAGTTTCGCCTTCTTTCTCTGCTTGTTCGCGTTCCGAAGCTTCTTCGGCACGAAGTTCTTGATTATCTTCCTCCTGATCTTCGCTCTCTTGCTCTTGCTCTTGCTCTTCTCCAGGAGGCTCGGCAATTGATCGCTTTCCTGTTTCAACCGCAGTGCATCCTCTTCGTCGTTTCCGTTTCTTCTCTCGCCGGCGAATCGAATCGCCGGCAAGCGCGCCGCGATGAACTCCTCCTCCTCGTCGGACTCCGATTCATCGTCGCCTTCGCTTTGCCGTCGTCGTTTCATCCGAATCGACAAGAATTCGACGAGAAGGAGCGCGAAAGCCGACAATGTGATCACGACGGCGAGCTTCTTCGTGCTCAGGGATAGAAACGCCACCGCGAGAGCTCCGACCACCGCGGCGAGAACCTCAACTCCGACGCGCGCTGTTTTCTCCTTCATAGTCGACTCGCCGGAGCCTCCGCCATCACGATTCGAGCTGTCCGAGTCCAGGGCGACGGCGGAGGGGATCTCGACGTCCTCCGAGGCCGGAGCGCCTTCGACGCGGTTACTGTCGTTTGTGGAATCGTCGTCGTTGACGAAGGAGTTGTCGTTTTTGCTCTTGCTTTTCCTCTTCTTGATGGAGGGCTTTCTGAGGCGATCGCGATTCTTGACGAAGAGGTCGAAGAGCGAGGTCGGAAATCCCGTCTCGACGACGAGAGAGCCTCCGCGTTTCGGGGACTGAAGATCGGCCACCATTCGGGAGATTCGTGTCGTCTTCGCTTTCTTCCACAGAAGAGGCATCGCCGCCTTTTTATTATTGTTATTAATTAGTTAATTACTGGATGAGATATCAGAAAGAGGACTGCGAATTCTGGGTTTTCATAGGATCCGCAGTGTTTACTTGTATCTTCTCTCGAGTCAAAATGTAAATACAAAAGAAAAGACACTGTTAAAAGAGGAAAAAGAATATAAGGCGAGTTTCGGTGAAGAAAGCGAAAGGGGGAGAGAGAAGGAGAGTTTGTATTTGTGCGTTTGCTAATTAATGGAAAGGAGATAATAAATTGATGGCAAACCGTGTGAGCTGGAGTAGTTGGAATTTAATTTCATTTTTTCCTTTCCGGCTTTTTTCTCTTCTGTTTGGGTAGAATCGAAGGTACTAAATATGAAAATTTACTATATTTAGCTAATGAGTGTTTACTATTTTTACTTTGGTCGCTTTTCGTTATAAGGTGAGAAAACTTGTTATAGGCAGGTCTAGTTAAAGTAAATTTTACCATGAATAATGGCAAATATCCAATTCTCAAAATACAAGTATTTTCTTTTATCTCATTTTTAGACCTTTATTTCATGGCTGTCTTCTACATCTTAATTCATGGATGCCAACAAAAAAAATATAGCATCTTCGTGTGCCTACTTTTTCCCCACTTTCCTGAAGTCAAAAGTGGCCATGAATACATATGATATGATCAAACACTCAAATTATTAATTGAATCAACCAAGTTATGTATTGCGTTCTATGAGATTATATTATTCATCCCAAGCTCCAATAATAATAAAAAATAGATATCTAAATTTGAAACTCTTGTTCAATATTGAAATGTGTAACCAACCAAATGGCGCATGGTTAAGGAATGTAGACACGCTTGTTTCGTTTCTTATTTTCTTAGCGGTTAATATCTAATATCTATACACCCGTATTATGTTTAATTTCAAACTGAAAGCAATTTTTTAATAAACTTATATTTAAATATGTGAGACGGAGAAATATGATCTTTTGAAAGAGATATAAAATCTATCAATAATAAAACATGAGCAGTTAATGTTATTTTGACTAGTATAAATACGTTGGTTGTTTTACAATGTTTTTACGATATTACTTATTTATGTTGATGTATTGTAAAATAATACTAATATCGACATTAAAATAAAACGATGATCATGCAGTTCGGTAACAACCTATATCTATGAAATACTTATGCTATTGAAATAGAATTTTTACTAGCCAAAGTAAATAGTTACAATAACGAAAATAAGATTATAACATTCCTATACCTAACTCAATATTTTCTATAACATTTATAACTTAAGATCCCCTAGGAGTGAAATCTCCTCATTATTCATTCAAACACACACTCATCATTTATTTTTTAATTTAAGCTCCCCCTAAGAGTGAACTCCCCTCGATTTATAGACTAATACTCACAGTGTTTACAATCAATGTTTAGCTTAGAAGGAAAATATATGATATAAAGACACTTACACTTTTGTTTTCTTTCAATCAATAAAACCTTTACATAACCCTTACATAGTTGACACTCCATATTTAATGATTTTTTGGGTAGTGTGTCTATGAACCTAAACATGAAGAAGACATCCCACTTTATAAGAGACGAACGAAAGGGATGTTCTTTGATCTAGAATGGAGACATCTGACACGAGGGAAGACATCTAAATTCCATTAAATAAAGATACAACATAAAAGATGTGTCAAACTGTAACAACAGACACATGGTATCCTTGGATAAGATTTCTTCTATATATATGAGAACCACCTTGGGCGACATGAGTTTTGTCTTAATAAAAATACACAATAAGTTTATAACAACAATCCCCCCATTTGGCTTTGTGTAGGAAAACTCTTGAACACTTCAAAATCAACAAATATATTGTGAGTCGACTCGTGTCATAATGACTGACAAAGGATTTGCATAACACATACTAAAATAAAGTATCGGAAGTGTCAAGTACCACAAGTGTCTCCCTTTTTTGTTAATCAGAAGCAAATGGAAGACATTGAAAGGTTGCAAAGGAGTAAACAACTTCTTCAGAGAGTGAGAATTGTTTTGATGAATTATGAACTTCCACTTGCTATCATTCTAAATGGTGTGGAAAAGAAATTAGTGACACACTTTTTCTTCGTTGTGGCTTTGCCTACTTCAAGTTCTATGTCCTCAACATTGATAGAGACAAGATCACCCACATCTTCAAAAGAGTCTGTTTCTTCACAACTTGAGTCGTGGAGCGAGTAGGTTGGTTCCATAGGGAAGCACGGTTTCTTGGAGGCATTGTTCTATTTTTGAAACAATTGCCTTATTGACATACTTTTTGTTGGCCACAACCTTTTTTTTCATGGATGAATACAAGTAGTCATCTTCTGTAGGAGGGTAATGATCAACATAGACTCGAGTGTTTTTGGGGTAAGAGACTACGATTTTTGGCACACGTACCTTGACCACTATTCATGATTTTGAAAATCTATTTTGGAGAAACTCAAGTCCTTTTTTCGGAAGTTTACACCCTCTTCATAATAATTTGAGGAACATCCAACTCTCAACTTTGTGATCATTTAAGCCAGAGCGAGATTATCACATTTTTTCGTCGGGAATGACCAATTGAGTGTTTATAGTCTCAACCTCATTTGAAGAGCTATGATTTGATTTCTCCAAACATTGGACATTTTTAGACATGTCAAAAGTAAACTCTATGACTAGCATAACATCTGCCAACGAAATAACGAATTCTTTCTCAAGAATGACTTGATCAGAACCTCCTATGCAATCAACTTGCATGTTAGAATCGTACCAGAGGTTGTATTATGAAATCGTCTTTTGAGCAATAAGAATCCGAGAAGATGGAGCACCAGCAAGTTCTTACAATCTTTACTGCTAAAAATTTTCCTTACGAATTCCATCTTGGAATGTAGCAGATTCTCAGTCGAGATTTGTTAAATGTCCATATACTGAGATAATATGTATATAGAAGGCAATGTATTCTTCCTGACAAGAATTTTCTGGAATAGTGAATAGAGATAGGATCATTGATATGATTTGACAGATTGACAATGAAATTCCAAACAATGGATACATGGTACATACCAATTCTGAAAACTAAGGACATCAAGTTTGTTGTTTGACGGAGGTCGGTGATGTTGGTATATGCGAGAGCTCATCGAAGAGAACACTATCTGGGCTGATGCTTTTAAGAATGATATATTTCCACCAAGTAGCATTCTATATATAATGGAATGAGATTCCATCAATAATGACATACAAAGCATGTTTTTAAGAAGCTTTCTATTTCTACTTGTGGATGACAATAATGCCATTATCTTCCTCTTCGGATTCATCTCTTTTATTTATGGGAGGTTGGACTGATTGGAGTGATGAGGGAAGAGGCTACAATTACAAATGGGATAATTTTTATAGAGACTTCAGGAGGACTTGACACTTTGTCCTTGGAAGTGATAACGGTTGGGATTGGTGCCCACAAAGGAGATATTAGACGTTAAAATACTTTGTAATTGATTTTGCTGAGACATTATATAAAGTTAAATATTCATTCTTCATTTAAGTTTGTGTTTATGTATGTATGTTACGCTCTGAAACTGTCATCAACGAAAGGGGTGCTAAGTATAGACTTGACAAGATAGCCCCTTGTGACTAGTTTAAACATTTGTTCGCAATCTTAAGATCGATGGAGCAATCAAATATGAGTATTGATTGTTTGAATGGATCAATATATCTTATCTTGTGACATAGAGAGTTGTGACTCTGTGTTTCATTCGTGACATCTTATAGAATATATTGAACAAGACTTGTGATACTCTGAACCTCGAGATAAAACCGTTTAAACACTCGAAATTTCAAGATCACATACGAGGGGTATTTTGGTACTTACCTAAATCCTGAAGTGAATGCATAATCGATGTGACACCTTGTGACATTTGATTTGTCAATGGGCAATGGATAAATTATAGTTGCATCTGACCCGGCGGTTGGTGTCATAATGCTGTCGTGTTGGGTTATGTGATTCACAGATACGGAATTCATGTTTAAACAATGCCAATGCATTAGTATCACACTATGCTTTGTTATGAGAGTGTGAATGAATAAACCTGGCCAAGTATTCATTGAATAAGAACATTCTTTGATTAAAACATGTGACACGTAAAGATATCTCACTTTATGTTTTTCTCATTCGCAAATAACAAAGGAGTTAGTGAAATAATAAGTAAGGAATAAAACGGTAATTTTACATTCCTTTGGGTTACTGATACACATGAAGGGTAATATCGTAAAATACTTCCTGGATCGTATGCACTTAGAGAGTTTCAATATTAGTTCTTTAGTGGAATCGACTAATATTAAGAATTAAAAGACGGAAAATATTTCTGAACTTTTTGAGTCCGATCTTTATTATAAAGTTTCGTTCATGTGGGTACATTAGGTCTCAATGATGGACTCTCGGACGAGATTTATTGAACAAGGACAATTTGATTTTCTCATTTAAGTAAATTGTGATTTACACTAATAAAATATATTTCTAAGTAATCAAATAAATAATTGGTTATTTATTATTACATTTATTTAATGAATCATATTATATTAATATATGGATATTAACATATTTAAATGATTCAAATAAATAAAAGTTGAAAATAAATATTTTCTCATTTCGTACTATCTTGAATAGTATGGAAATAATGATCTGTCATTAAATAAATGAGATATTCCAAAATAATTAAATATTATTATGGAAATAAATCAAAATTAATATTTTAGAAATATATAGGTTTATACCCGGCCATAATTAATAAATTAGGCCAGAGAATTAATTTTTGAAATTAATTAAAAGAATAATGGGCTTAAGTTTGACTATTGGGTTTGAAAGGGTTTTTTGAAAACCCTAACCTGAATCCTAATCAAATAATTTTCGACCAACCTCTCTCCCCCCTTCTCCTGAGTCCTTTGGTCGAAATTTTAGAGAGAGAGAGAGATCGAGATTATCTTGATCTCCCAAAAGTTCTTGAGTGATCCCGAGTGTCCCTTGTTGTTCAATTGAAGAGCACACCCTCTTAATCTCAGCAAATCCCGAGGGAATTACCATTGACTCTACTATTGGTGTTTGAGTGACTTTGTACACGCAGGTATTCACTCGAGACGCGAAAAAATCGAGCGAAACGGAGCAAGAAAGCCACAGCGTCGCAAGCGAGAATCCATTCCGGCGGGTCAGAACTTCCAATCCGGCTTGTCAGATTTCAGAATTTTGACGAGGCCTTCAGGAGTTAGCTAGGAACGCAGGAGGTTGTTTACAACCTCACATGTAAGTGTTCTAAATGAATTGGATCTGTTTTAATGATTTATGAATGTGTTTATAAGTTGTTAGATGGTTTGATTCAATTTGTTGACATGCTTAGAATAAATGATTTATTGACATGTTTGTGATTTTTAATGCCTAGGTTGTTAATTTATTAAAATGAGTTTTAATACAGATCGTATTATATAATTCCGCCACATATAGATGTGTTATGTAATATTATTGTTTAAATTGTTAAATAATTTCCAAGAATGACAAACGACAAAGAAGGAACTTTGATGATATGAATCTTTACTCTTTGGAGATTGTCTTCTTCATTATGCATTTATGAGGAAACACACGATGAGCCGTGTTGTTCAGAGACGAGTCTACCCTCCGTGGAGACTTTTTTGTTTCTTTTTGTGTGTGCGTTTCACAAAATCAAATTTTGTCGTTGATTTTTGGACGAATTTACGAGGCCTAAGTGGTTAGATCCCTACTCGGAGCGATTGACCCTCGCTTCGATCAGGGCGTGTCGGATTCGGCATCCCAAATTATCTCTTAACTATTGACGCATCTTTGAGTTATTCTGGTACTTGAAAGAGATGAACTTACATGAACTACGAAGGGAAAAAAGAGAGGGCGGTCCTCTGTTTACCTCTCTGACGCTCAACATAAGTGAAACGATATTTCTTATCCCACTCTATAATTCTCGAGGATTCTCTCCAAACGGGAAGGATTCTCTCTAATATATTTGAGACTCTAGCACCCGGAACGTCACTTTAAAAAACAGCAGCGCGTTAAGTGTCATTTTTTTAGATATTTTCCAAATGATAAGTCTAAAATGGATATTTTCTATTGTTTGGGGTTTATAAACTAAAATTTCTCTATATGGTTTTTATGTTCTACAACTACATCTATGTCCCTCTCTCTATTAATATCATATATTGAATTTCAAACAAAGATTTTATTTATTCTTCTTCTTCAATAGGGAGTAAACTTCATGCTCTTATGCACCGTATATGTTCGACTTCATGCCTGAAAGAGATGTGATTTGAATGAGCCCAATGTCATCTGAAAAGGCATATGGACATACCTTCTCAGACCACCAGTACTTCATATCGTCGATGCAAGGAACACCTTGTCATTCAAGACCTTTTGTCGTCATTTCAATTAGAGGTTTGCAAAGATGGGCCAGAGGTTGTTGGTGGTGAAGCTCCCACAATCAATAAGATCCCAATCATTGAAAGTAAATTAAATTAAATTTTAGAAGAAAAATTTGACATTCATAAGCGACTTGTTGCTCCTATAATATCCATCGTCATTTCAGGCCATCCTTCTTTGAAAAAAGAAATTTCTCAATATTGATGCATTTTCTTCTCATTCTTGCCATCAGTGAGAGGGCAAGAAACCGAAACCAACTTCAAGAACAAATAAATTGTGACTTGTGACTTGTTAGCTCCTCGTCAATACATTGTTTCTAACTTATTCACAAGTAACAAAGGAGTTGAGGAAATAACAACTAGAAAGGTAAAATGGTAATTTTATAAATCCCATCTAGTTGATGATATTCATGAAGGGTAATGTTTTGATAATATTCAGTGGATCCGCTTATTACAAATAAGTAGATTTTTTGGTAGAAAACATATTCATTTGAACAGAGAGATTTTCAGTGTCAACTCTTTAGTGGAGTCAGTTGACATTAAGCTAATACTCGAAAAAGGTTTGTGAACTTTTGAGTCCGAGTATAGAAGCTCATGTATAGAAGCTCAGTGGCTCTTCGACCTTTATCAGAGAAAGGTCGTTTGGTCATTTTTCCTTCTATACAGGATTTACAAGTCGGCAGTGAGCCTATTGCAGAGGCTTTGAGTGGACCATCCCTAACAAGTCTCTTAATCCTATCTAGATTAATATGACCAAGTCTTAAGTGCTAGAGATATGTTGATTTTATTAGATCAGAGGTGTCATTACGTTTGATCCTTTTGCGTTCCCTAATTAGATCATTATCTATTTCAGTGTCTAATAGCAAATGTTGTTTAGGATAAAGATAGTATAAACCATTCTTTAAACATGCATCAGCGACAAATGAATTGGAAGAAATAATACGAATTCCATTATCAATAAACTTTAAATAATAATTCTGCTCAACAATTTGAGCTACAAATATTAAGTTTTTCCCAAAGGAAGGAACATAATACACATTATTCAATTTTAAAGTTCTATCTTCGGAAGATAGTGTCACGGATCCCACAGCCTTAGCAGACACCAAGCTCCCATCACCCCACTTGAAGCAGAAGCCGCCATCCTCTAAGCTTTTGCTTTTCCTGAATCCATTAAAGGAACAACAAATATGGTTAGTAGCAGCGGAGTCAATAATCTATGATGATACATTATCAGCTACTAAATAAGGTTCGGTAATAAGTAAAATACTTTTCCCTTTAGCCTTAAGGTAGGTAGAACAGTTCCTACGCCAGTGTCCGGGCTCATTGCAATGGTGACAATTGTCCTTCGACTTGTCCACCTTGGCAGTCCGGAGCATCTTATTCTCCTGAACCTTGCTAGGGTTCTTCTTGTCGGCTCTATGAGATCTCTTCTTAGATCTAGAGGTGGAGACTCTGTGCTCAGTAGCCTAAGCTTCTCCAGTAGTCCTCTTTTTCTTTAAGAGTCCCTCAGCGGTAATAGTGTACATTAGGTTATTCATGGAGTAGTTCAGCTTGAAAGTATCAAAAGATTCAGGGAGAGTTTCCAAGATCATATCTATCTTGGTTTCTCCATCAATCTCAGATCCAAGGATTTTTATCTTGTTAAGATAACTTATGATCAGCATCATATGTTCTCTAACGGGAATCCCTGCTTTCATACGACAGTTCATAAACTGTCGTACCGCTTGTTGCCTAGCCTGACGCCCTTGCTCTCCAAACATCTCCTAGAGATTGTACAACATTTTATAGGCTGACCCAATATCACAATGTTGTTGTTGTAACACATTGTTCATCGACGCTAAAATATAACATCTCGCAATCTCATCGGATCTGAGCCAGGCCGCAAGGGAGTTCTTTTCCTCTTGAGTTGAGTTATCATTCATTTCAGGAGGACATGGGGTAGTGAGTACCCACTTGTGCTTGTCCACGGTAAGGACGATGCCTAGGTTACGTTTCCAATCTACGTAGTTATCACCTTCCAGTTTGTTTGAGGAAATGATGATTGAGAAAGTGTTTAGAGACATGTTGCTGAAAGTTGAAACAATTTACGATTAGTCTTTTGTTTAGGATTTTAAGTTTAATTTTATTTAGACAAGGAAAAATCCAAAGGTGTTATGAACAAAATGACACTTTACTCCTTCGAGGGAAGGCCACAAAGAGTCTCCTTTCATAAGTAAATGACACATCATTAATGCATAGTCATGATGTCAATACATCAGGGTTTGACTAGCCACCTTAAAAAAAAAATTGATCACTCAAAATTTTTCGCAGGGCCTCGAGGGAGGATTACTAGAGTTTGAGTCTAAGTGTGTAACCAACAACTTAGTTCAACAAGATCTACTTTGAAAACAATCCGCCGAGGGGAGGCTTTGTCTCATCGTTTCACTTAAGAACGTAGCTATAAAAGCAGTGTTAGGAGCAATGCATCTATGAGTACTCTCATTTAAGAGAGGGCCACGAGGGTGACTCTTAGTCCGGAGATATGTGCACTTCACATTAGTGTTGGGGATCGCGGGTTGCAAACAATAAGTACAACCCTCCCACTTAGTTTTTAGGAAAAATAAGGGGATCCTGGATTGCAAACAAGTGCAATCCTCCCACTTAATTTTAGAAAAAATGGCACGTCTACTCTTCTACATATATGAAACATTTTTCGATTGGTAAAGAGAGATAGAGTGGATCACTAGAAAAAATAACCCTAAAATCGATATTTGTGATGGGAGAGCAGTGTTAATGCACTAAGGCACAAGGAAAACACTCGGATCTTTTTGTCTATTAATTTATTTTTCCTAAGGAAAGTGTGTGAGATTAATAAATCTTCACTTTTGCACTTGAAAGTTTTTTAAAAATCTCATAAAACTAATATCTTCATCTTCATGAAATCTTCCTTCAAGGCGTCTTCATGGTGGTTGAGCGTGAGAACGTCGGAAAACCAGGATAGTATTGAGAAGAGGGGAGAAGGCTTGGAGTCGCAAAATCCGGATTAAAAAATCTGGACTCGCGGACTGCCGTACACCTCAGACTTAAAAGGTCATAAATGACATATCCGGTATTCGATTGTGCTAAAACCAATTGCATTGGATAGCTAACTTCCGTACGTTTAATTTGGTTCAAGAACCACTAATTTTCAAGGTCCGAGCAAAGAGTTATGCCCGTTTTACTGAGCCATAACAATTTGTCCAGAATTTGAAAAACAATTAAAAGGTACGTCGGATCTAGGTGTAAAGAGAAAGAGGTTTATTAAAACTTTTTAATTGTATGTTTTGCTTTTGATTGTGTGTTATATTAACATGTTAATAATTAAACACAATATAAAATAAACATCATAATATAAAACATTCAATAACAAATTTAAACTAGAAGTGCAATAAACTAGTTTAAACTATGTACACAAATTTTCAAACTTGTCAAAAAATTGATTTTGAGTATGCTACATATAAAATAAGCTAAAACTATTTTTAATGTATTTATATAGCATATTTAACAAGTGGAAAATCAATACAAATTTAATTTTAGAAGTTGTACCAAAAAATTAAAATTTTGTAAGATCTAGTCATTGAAAAACCATTATTCAAGCAAATTTAGAAAACAATTTTCTTATAATGATTTTAAATAACATGTACATGCTTAAATTTGACCATAGCTCTGATACCATTTGTTGGAATAGGTCTAGGGTTAAGAAAAATTTATCATTAACACATTAATGGCGGAATATAAAAATTTATTTTACTAGTAAAACAATTTTTACTAACCTAAACAAAGTGCATATACTTGTTATAATTAAAGAGATTATTTAAACTACTTGAATACTAACATTTCTAGTATCTCCAAAACTGAAGCATCTTGAGAAAGGTGGATCTTCTTCCTTGTCTCGCTCGTCACCTTCACACCTAAAACGTGAACTCGAGAAACCTAAGGTTTCTATTACAAGAGTCTATAGAGGTTTAGAAGGATTTGTGTGTGGGCACAATTAAACAATATGAACCAAGAACAATTCTTGGATCATAAGCTAATTCTCTAGATCAAGTATGGATTTAGGTGAAAAATAAAAAGAGTATTTTCTAGAGAGAGAGAGAGAGAGAGAGAGAGAGAGAGAGAGAGAGAGAGAGAGAGAGAGGGTCGGCAAAGAGCAAGAGAGAACAAGGCAAAAGTTTAAACTTCACATCTCTATGTGAGGCTCTATTTATAGGAGAATGAAAAATCTATAAAGGTCAATTATTCATTCATGAAATAATAATGTATTCATGACATAATATTTGGTTTTCCCTTCCTCTTTCTCTCTTAGGATGGCCGGCCATGTACTTGCTTTAGTGAGGAAATTTATTTCCACACTTAGCACATTTGTTTCCTTCTCAAGGAAATTCAATTCCTTTTTTCTTAAACATTTTTCTATACTCGGACTCGTCAAGTAGTACTTCGACGTAGTGGGAGGGTTTCTGAAAAGCCCGACAGGTACATGTATACACTCTCGTAACTGTCGCTGACATGGATGACCCTGTTTCCTACAGCCAAGCAATGGCTGGTTCTGAATCAAACCTTTGGCTTGATGCCATGAAAGTAGAGCTGCATTCGATTTATGTCAACAAAGTCCGGAAACTTGTAGACCTACCTGAGGGGTTAAATTTTTAGGGTGTAAGTGGATCTATAAGAAGAAAAGGGGTCTGGATGGGAACGTTGAGACGTTCAAAGGGCGACTAGTGGCTAAGGGTTACACCCAAAGAGAAGGTATCGATTATGAAGAAACCAGTCGCAATGCTTAAATCCATCCGTATACTTCTATCCATTGTTGCCGCTCTCGATTACGAGATGTGACAAGTGGATGCCAAGACTGCTTTTCTGAATGGCAATCTTGACGAGCGCATTTTCATGGCTCAACCAGACGGTTTCGTGAAAAGTGATCAAGAGAACAAAGTTTGTGAATTTCTTAAATCCATTTATGGATTAAACCAAGCATCTAGATCATAGAATATCAGATTCGATGATACTGTTAAAAACTTCGGTTTTGAACAGTCGATAGATGAACATTGTGTCTATAAATTGATACACGAGGGCAAGGTTGTGTTTCTGGTATTATATGTTGATGATATACTACTCATTGGGTATTATATCGCTGTTGCCTCTTCGCAATTAAGGTTTGTTTGTTTTTACTTTTTAATTTTTGTTTATTATTTTTTACTTTTACGATTTTGAGGTATATTTTGATGTATTTTATTGTCTTGATTTTTTTAATGTCTCGCAGCCTCATTTAGTCTCGCATCCCATTCTCCCAGTGTCTCGGTAAATTTAGTTTAGTTGTCGTATCAATAGTTAGTTTTATTTGTTAATTTTTGTAATTAAATTGTTTTGTTTTGAAATTATTTTTCCAATTGTTAATTTTTAAGTCGTCGGAGTCTCGGGTTGGTCGCAACCTCGTATCAATCACCGCATCTCTCCGTCGATCGCAACATAAACCGTTAAGTTTTTAAATTTTTATAGTTTATTTTGTTTTGTTTAGTGTTTTTGTTATAGGTTGGTTTATATGTTAGTTAATTTTTTAGTTTTTTAATTTCTTAATTTTGTTAATATGTTTTAATAAGTATTCATAATCGTTTTTAATAAGTTTGTTAATTAATTTTAGCTCTATTATGATCATTTTTTAGTTAGGTTTGTCAATTAATAATTATTTAATAATAATTTTAATTAATTAAGTAACAATTTTAATTAATATATCAAAAATCAAATTTTTGTTTTTGCTGTTTGGGCATTAGACTAGTCGCTTCTAATGCCCAAACAGCTATATTTTCGTAGGCTTAATTTTTGAGCAACATTAGAAGCGACTCTAGACGCGACTAGTCGTTTCTAATTTCGTCGCTTCAAAATATTAGAAGCGACTTTAGAAGCGACAAACCTTTAGAAGCGACTTTTTGACCTCTAGAAGCGACTTTTTTCGCTTCTAAAAGTCATTTTTGTCCTAGTGTAAGTTCAATTGTTTAACTAGACGTATTTTCCGAAAATGGTCTAAAGGGTATTTTTGTCCTAAAGAATAATTGATGTTAAATGTCAAAATAAAATTTTGAATATTCTCACAAATTAATTTAAAATCGCACGGCTGAAAATTGGTTTACATGCTTAGTGAATTAAATTTTGTGACATGTTATTGTATGGGCAATAATGCGAGGGCTTTTTCGTAATTTCTTATAAACAAATTAGGAAGTAAATATGTGTGTGTAGACACCCATATGGCCTTCCACTTTACATCAAGAGAGAGAGAGAGAGAAATATCTTCTTTTATTTGGTGCATTATTGCATATTGGTAATTCCCCAAAAGAAAAGAGGAAATGAATTTCTTTGAGAAGGAAACAAATGTGCTAAGTGTGCATACAAATTTCGCTCACTTATGGCATAGGGTGGCCGACTATTTGGAAGAGAAAGGGTGGACGAAATCAAATATTGTGTCATGAATACACAATAGGAAAGCGTAACTACCCTTTCTTGTATTTCTTTCTCCTATAAATAGATCCTAACATAGAGATGTAAAAAAAAATTTGGTCTTACTCTCTCTTCTAACCGACCACTTCTCTCCCTCTCTCTCTCTAAAATTCTCTTTTATTTTGGCACCTAGATACTCACTTGATCTAGAGAATTAACTTATGATCCAAGAATTGTTCTTTGTTCATATTGTTTAATAGTGCCCATTCACTAAACTCTTCAAATGCTCGAAGAACATAGTGGTAAAAACTTTCGTGGTTGCTCGAGAATGCACAGAAGAAAGTCAGCAAGACAAGGAGAAGGATCATTTTACAAGAAGGGACTCCAATATCAAGCAACGAGGGAAATGTGAGTATTCAAGTATTTAAATAATGTTAGCATATTGGTAATTGCCCAAAAGAAAAGAGGAAATGAATTTCTTTGAGAAGGAAACAAATGTGCTAAGTGAGCATACAAATTTCGCTCACTTATGGCATAGGGTGGCCGACTATTTGGAAGAGAAAGGGTGGACAAAATCAAATATTGTGTCATGAATACAATAGGAAAAGGTAATTACCCTTTCTTGTATTTCTTTCTCCTAGAAATAGAGTGTCACATAGAGATGTAAAAAAAACTTTTTGGTCTTGCTCTCTCTTCTAGCCGACCACTTCTCTTCCTCTCTCTCTCTAAAATACTCTTTTATTTTGGCACCTAAATCCTCACTTGATCTAGAGAATTAGCTTATGATCCAAGAATTGTTCATTGTTCATATTTGTTAATAGCGCCCACTCACTAAACTCTTCAAATGCTCGAAGAATCTAGTGGTAGAAACTTTCGTGGTTGCTCGAGAATGCAAAGAAGAAAGGCAGCGAGACAAGGAGAAGGATCATTTTACAAGAAAGGACTCCAATATCAAGCAACGAGGGAAATGTTAGAATTCAAGTATTTAAATAATGTTAGCATATTGGTAATTGCCCAAAAGAAAAGAGGAAATTAATTTCTTTGAGAAGGAAACAAATGTGATAAGTGAGCATACAAATTTCGCTCACTTATGGCATAGGGTGGCCGACTATTTGGAAGAGAAAGGGTGGACGATATCAAATATTGTGTCATGAATACACAATAGGAAAGGGTAATTACCCTTTCTTGTATTTCTTTCTCCTATAAATAGAGTGTCACATAAAGATGTAAAAAAAACTTTTTAGTCTTGCTCTCTCTTCTAGCCGACCACTTTTCTCCCTCTCTCTCTCTAAAATACTCTTTTATTTTGGCACCTAGATCCTCACTTGATCTTTTTAATAGTGCCCTTTCACTAAACTCTTCAAATGCTCGAAGAATATAGTGGTAGAAACTTTTGTGGTTGCTCGAGAATGCAAAGAAGAAAGGTAGCGAGACAAGGAGAAGGATCATTTTACAAGAAGGGACTCCAATATCAAGCAACAAGGGAAATGTTAGTATTCAAGTATTTAAATAATGTTAGCATATTGGTAATTGCCCAAAAGAAAAGAGGAAAATGAATTTCTTTAAGAAAGAAACAAATGTGCTAAGTGAGCGTACAAGTTTTGCTCACTTATGGCATAGGGTGGCCGACTATTTGGAAGAGAAAGGGTGGACGAAATCAAATATTGTGTCATGAATACACAATAGGAAAAGGTAATTACCCTTTCTTGTATTTCTTTCTCCTATAAATAGAGTGTCACATAGAGATGTAAAAAAAACGTTTTGGTCTTGCTCTCTCTTCTAGCCGACCACTTCTCTCCCTCTCTCTCTCTAAAATACTCTTTTATTTTGGCACCTAGATCCTCACTTGATCTAGAGAATTAGCTTATGATCCAAGAATTGTTCATTGTTCATATTTGTTAATAGTGCCTACTCACTAAACTCTTCAAATGCTCGAAGAATCTAGTGGTAGAAACTTTCGTGGTTGCTCGAGAATGCAAAGAAGAAAGGCAGCGAGACAAGGAGAAGGATCATTTTACAAAAAAGGACTCCAATATCAAGCAACGAGGGAAATGTTAGAATTCAAGTATTTAAATAATGTTAGCATATTGGTAATTGCCCAAAAGAAAAGAGGAAATGAATTTCTTTGAAAAGAAAACAAATGTGATAAGTGAGCATACAAATTTCGCTCACTTATGGCATAGGGTGGCCGACTATTTGGAAGAGAAAGGGTGGTCGAAATCAAATATTGTGTCATGAATACACAATAGGAAAGCGTAACTACCCTTTCTTGTATTTCTTTCTCCTATAAATAGAGTCTCACATAGAGATGTCAAAAAAACTTTTTGGTCTTGCTCTCTCTTCTAGCCGACCACTTCTCTCCCTCTCTCTCTCTCTCTCTCTCTCTAAAATACTATTTTATTTTGGCACCTAGATACTCACTTGATCTAGAGAATTAGCTTATGATCCAAGAGTTTTTCTTGGTTCATATTGTTTAATAGTGCCCACTCACTAAATTCTTCAAATGCTCGAAGAATCTAGTGGTAGAAACTTTCGTGGTTGCTCGAGAATGCAAAGAAGAAATGCAGCGAGACAAGCAGAAGGATAATTTTAGAGGAAGGGACTCCAATATCAAGCAACTAAGGGAAATGTTAGTATTCAAGTATTTAAATAATGTTTTATAATTTTTACATTTTCATGCAGTTTGTAAAAATTATTTTACAAGTAAATAAATTTTATATTCCGCCATTAATGTGTTAATGATAATTTTTTCTTAACCCTAGGCCTATTCCAACACGCTAAACATCCAGGATTGTCAATATGATTCAATGTAACTATTGGCTGCGTTTTTCTTGCGCAGCAGAAGCGACATGATTGAGTTACGAGAAAAATGTAAGATGCTACCTTATTTGTAGCGTTCATTTTAATCTCGATAGGCCCCAGGTCCTCTGGCGACGGGCGGGGTGCTATGTTGTCCAACATCTGGGGGGGGTGTTGTGTTGTCCAACATCTGGGGGGGGGGGGGGGGGGGGGGGGGGGGGGGGGGGGGGGGTACTGTGTTCTCCATCAACATGAGTAGCGTTTTGTTCGCCGTTTGCTGGAAGAGTGCTCGGTTCACGCTTAATATCGTTTGTGTTCGGATTCGAACCGACATGCGTAGGCGACGTTACCAACGACTCAATTTCCAACACCAGAGACATTTTAGATGTGTCGATTTTCTCCTTCCGGATATGTAAATAACAAGCTAAACTGATGTCCGAGTTAATGGTCACAGGTTTTACCAAGCCCTCTGTCTCGTACTTCACGCTCAATACGTTATGGGTATTCTCATGTAGTCTCCCACCGGAACACGTGAACAATAGTTTTGTTAGACCCTCAAATGTGGTGGTCGGTGGAATGAGGGTTGCGAAAGAACCGCCGGCCTCGTAATAATCATCTCTCAACCATTCGCCACCGTACTTGACGTACGTGAAAACATCCCCTTTCATAACTGCATCCAATTGGTATACACAGTTCAAAATTCAGGTCTTAGTTACGTTAATTTCATAGATACATTTACCAACCACAATTCAAAATTGTACATTTTCCCCGGATCTAAAACCTTCTCTCCTTCTAATTCTTCTACGCAAAGGAACTGATAATTTTAGGGGACGTGGCCGAAAAACTCGACCGGAAAATTCGACCGAAACTGACGTAAATGGACGAGGACGGAAAACTCGACGAAATACAGGGGACGACCGTTGGGAGAGCTGCATGGGACGAAATACAGGTTAATCAAATGTCGACCTCGAATGAAAACCCAAGCTATATCTCCGACGGAGTTGTATTATTTCAAACGTCCGATCGGGAATATTTAAAAACCAGAGGATGTCAAAAAAAATCAGTCCCTAGTTGCAGATCGGCGGAGGCACATATATGAGAGACTAACCTGCAACGTCGACGATCTCGGGATGTATGGAAATTAGACCCTGAAACGGCGGCGACTCTGACGCTCGGAAAAAAAATGGGTCCCAATAACCAGACCGGGTCGCCGACGAACAAAACCCGAAATCATAAAGTTGGGATCCAATACCGACGCTCGTTTCACGGTTGCCGGCCGACCTTCAACGCATCAATGGAGGAAACGGAAAAAAAAAGAAGGGAGCTGCAAGATCTTTTAAGGCCGGATAAGGTTTTAAAAAAATAAAGGGTATTTTCGACTTTTTTTTGCCTCTCTCCTTTGACCGAAACCCTCTCTCAGTTGACTACTCCTACTTTTGTCTTTTTGCAAACAAAATAACATTTCTGGAATAGGACCCTCCTAAATGACTACAATTGTCCAAAACCCATGTTTAAACGATAGTATTAGTTAAACGATAATTGCGTTATTAAACGATAGTACTTTAGTAATTTTCTATGGTAGATAAATGAATGTGATGATAAGATAAATATGACTATGGGAAAACTCCACAGTATGATATACTGATATAGATCAATGGAAAAACACATGCTTGCACACACTCAATATAACATTATACAAGTTGCAAGTTTTTGATCCATTGTAGAGAGACGAACTCAAAAATATGGTTTCGTGAATTTTACCAAACAAAAAATAAAGTTATTGCAACGAACCATAAATGAGTTTAAAAATATATTTTATAATCGCTTGCAAATCTAGTAACTCAGGTTAACAAGTTTGATATTATTTGTCCATGAATACAAGAACTAAACATAGTGTCAATTTTTTTTCACGCGGGAGGAAAGAGATACATGTACTATAAATCTTCAGTACTGAACAATTCATTGAAGTTTTGACTTAGTAATTGTTATTATTATTTTTACAAATATAAAAAAGCAATTGCCATGGTGCAACTAAATTATCTTTCACTTTTCCTAAATCCATCAATTTTTTTCCCAAAATACTAGTATTTTCCACTTGGAAAAATCATTTACCCTTTAAAAAAATAAAAAATTACAAACTGCCCCCTTATTTTCTAACCGGTTGGATCCTCAAAAACTTCATATAACTGGTTCAATATTTCTCTCTCATTTTCTCTTCACTTTTCAGCTTCCATATTTCTCTCTCCTCTTTCCACTAGACATCTCTTTCTTCTTCAACACTCAATCAAAAGACATTAAAATACAAGTTTCATCTCCGACGCAGTCCAGCTCCGATCCATCTCCGACGCAGCTCCGCTGCTAGCCCTTTTGTCTCCGACGAAGCTCCGCTCCATCTCCGACGTCTCTGACGAAACTCCGCTCCAACTCCGACGTCTCCGGCAAAGCTCCACTCCATCTCCGACGTCTCCGACGAAGTTCCGCTCCATCTGCGACGTCTCGGCCGCGCCATCTCCGATCCATCTCCGAGGTTAGCTTTTTCCCATTATTTACAAAATTTTCAACAAAAATGTAACATATTCTACAACGTCGTTTACAAAATTGTAACAGAGTCTATAACGTCGTCTAAAAAATTGTAACGGAGTCTACAATATTTTCTACCAAAATGTAACAAAGTTTATAATGTTTTCTACAATAAATGTCTACAAACGCGTCAACATTGTTGTCTACAATGTGGACAGTGGTTTCAACATTGTTGTCTACAATGTAGACCACATTGTAAGCGTTGTTGTAGACAATATTGTAGACGTTGTTGTAGACGACATTGTAGACGTTGTTGTAGACTTCATAGTAGACGTAATTGTAGACTCCCATGGTTAAAATCAATTTCTTACTAGAAATTACAGTCTACAATATCGTCTACTGTAGACTGCATTGTAAACTTCCCTATTTATTTACCTTGAGTCTAAATGTTTAATTTTAATGTTTCAGGTTTGACGATGAGCACAATTGTCTCCTAAACATAAGGCAAGTACGCCATCCGTAAGCAACGAACTTCTTGGGCTATAATTTTATCTATTGTCGATATTATTTGTAAACATTCCGGTCTCATTATCATTATCTATAAAGAAATACAATGTTGTAAGAATTTGGTTGAATTGATTACATGTTATTTTTATTATAACATTGTTATGCATAAATAAGAACTGAAATGAACAAGGACCAAATATTGTTTCACAATATATTACATATGATGACACATAATCATGCAAATGGTCTACTTTCAGACCCGGTTATGAACACATAATAAAAATCTTAATCTTAAAAATAAGAAAAAAAAGATAAAGTCATGAACTTCATGAAACTCGGATCTTGCCCAGACACTTTCTATGCCACCGAACCCAAAAGGTAAAATTCGCCTGAGAAAAATATATCAATATTAGAAAACAAAAAAAAAAGTTGGATCTCAAAACAAAAACAAAAAACAAGTACAACGCATCTAAATTTGGAGGTCAGCATGACCTTAAAAAAGATCAAAATTACTGGATATCTCTGTGAGAGTAGCGGCGTCAATAGTGGCTTGAGTCTTCTCAAGAATCTCGTGCTTCCTTCAAAAAATCTTGGTGGCTACTGCGAGAAGGATTGTATCAACGACGACCATGTCCCACGGCCGATAGAAAAAAGAATTCCAAAAACAAACGAAGGTCACTATACCCAGACAACTCAAAGTTTCAGCCGGAAAATTAAATAAAATAAAATAAAAAAAGGGTACAGGAAACATGCTGAAAAAGGAAATCACAATAATAATTTCTATAATTATAGCAGTGGCCTGCTGAGTGGAAGCTTGCGGTACTGTCGCAGTTGGCTGTACATAGCTTTGTGGGGGATAAGTCTGCTAAAACAAGCATAAGTCAATTAATTTCAAACGACCCAAAAAATGCAAAAGATTAAAATCGAGTTTTAAAAACATGAACTTTTTAAACGTTATTTGATTATTAAACTCAATTTCTAGTACCTGAGCACCATAGTAAGTTGGAGGATATATAGATAAATAATAAATTATTCATTTTCTTTCAATCACATCTGTTTAGATATGTTTCATCTATAAAATAAACATTGCAATGATGTAAAATATATATATGACACGAAAAAAGAAGAAACAGAAATACAGTTTAGCAATCTCGTGCTACATGGGATACACGCAACAATGGTCACTATACCCAGAAAAAAAACAGAAACACAAATAAAGAAAAAGAACACAAACACAAACGAAGAGAAGTAGAAAAACACAAACAAACCAAAATCCCTACAACACAAAATCCCTAAAAAAATCGTGACACCCAAACAACACACGCAAACCCACACACAAAACAAAGAGAAGAAGAAGAAAACAAACAAATGCTAAACACAACCGAAGGTCGTGAGAAACAAATAAACCCTAAAATTCAAGAACCAAAAAATCACAAGAAATGTTAAAATCTGAGACATTACTTGCTGACAAACAACGAGAGAAACAACGAGATGGCGAGACAACGAGAAGAAGAGTGTGGTCGTGGGATTTTTTTGGTCAGATAGAGGCCAAGATTGGGGGAGATGAGAGAGAGGGAGAGCACAGGGTTTCGAGATATGGAGAGCAACGGGTTTTGTTTCGAAAGAGTGAGGAGAGAGAGAGAGAAATATAGTCTCTCATTTATTTTTTTTATTTATTTATTTAAGTCTAACCGGTAACAAATGACTCAAATTCAAAGAGGGTTAAAATTAAAGAAAAAATTGATCTTAAAGGCATTTGGTATTTTGCACTAGTATTTTGGGAAAATTTTATTTTTAGTGGATTATGGGAAAGTGAGTTAAGAAAGCTGCTAGTTTGGGCGAATCCTCAATATAATACTATACCACTAAGGATTAAATATGGGTTAATTTATAATATAGCCTTTTATAGGTTTAGTAAGTAGGTTTTATCCAACGTTTTGTAAATTTTCACTCCTTTAATTAACAAAAACTTCATTCCAATTTTTCCCCCAAATTTTAATGAAATTTAAATAATTAATTTCGGGACTTAATTGCACCATATTATCTTATATATAATTTCGAATTACAAGAGAGAGAAACTTCAAACACATTCAAACAACCGCCATTTTTTTGAAAAAATCTCTCTGAAATAAAAATCCATCGATGAACAAATCCTAGAAATTTTCTTCGATCGATCATCACCAAAACGTTTTTGTGGAGTTCAACAACGTAAATTAGTCGGCAATTAACATGTCTTTTTTATGTTTTTTTATCTAATTTTTTTTAAATCTTTTCTGTAACTCGATTTTATTGAAAACGATTTCTTTGTCTCTTGTTTATGTTTAATGATATGGAACTACATGAAAACGATGGATGTGAAGCTTTCACGTCGAAGAAGGATGTGAAGTTTTCATGGTGGAGAAGCATGTGAAGCTTTCATAAAAACGACATTCGTTTTTTTTTCTTCTTCTTTTTCGTGTTATGATTTAGATTTCAAATTAATGTATGGAATTTTGATTGTTTTCTTCTAATAAAAATAACAAAAATCGTGTTTTGTTAATTAATATGCAATTAACGATGAAAAACTTCAATTTATGTTGTAAAAATCAATTAACGTTGTAAAACGCAACTCAATTTACGTTGGAACAATTACATTTAAGTGTAAATAGAACATCAATTAACAAACTGATTACTGGACATAAATAAAGATCCATATCGGAGAGATACAACATAATATGTAATTAAGTGATATTAATTCTCGAAAATAAGGAGAGATGAAATAGGACTTGTAATTAATTGATAATAATCTAAAACTAAGGATAAAATCACACAAATATAACGGGTATAGAATAAAAAAACTTTCTCAAAATAATTACATATTGTTACAACCGGGCATAAAAAAGGATTTTAATTAATAATGATGTAAATATTTGGTCAATTAACTACCCCCAATTATAGGATCTAATATGAAGTAAATTAAATAAAAACTGGCAACAATTTTGAAATTTAATGAAAATAATTTAAAATTAATTAAATTTTTGTTTTGTTAATTAATATACAATTAACGATAAAAAACTTCAATTTACATTATAAAAAATTAATTAACGGTGTAAATTGAATATCAATTAAAGAATGTAATATTGGACGATATAAATGAAAATTTCAAATAATAAATTGTGAACAACTAGATCTGTTACGAAATAATTTAAAATTCTGTAATATGAAATGTTTCCATAAATAAATTGATATTAAGTTCTAGATGATAATTAAAACCGGAAAAAAATAATTAATTTATGCTGAAACTAATTAATCAAATAACTACTAAAAATTCTTGGATCTTATCTACATTAATTAACAATTTTTTTTTTCAAATTTTGGGAAAATTTAAATAGAAATAATTCCAAAAATTTAAAGGGTAAAACAATAACTTAAATGAGAAACTAAAGTGTCACGTAAACGTTTTTTACATTTACAAAAATTTTATCAAACCTTGTATAAAACCAAATCACGTTTGTAAGTTAAGACCATTTCGCCCAAATTTTGATTAAATATTGTAGGCTAAGACAATACTACACGTCATTGTGGGTTAGGGATGAATGTAATACATTTTTACTACTCAAATAAACATGAAATATCATACTGTTAACCGTGGTAAAATCAAGGGATTAATTAAGATCGATTTAAATTATAATTGTTCCAATCCAAGTATAATTAATCAGGATTAGTTGATGGTCATTGGTAACTTGAACAACTAATTCTCTTACTAAGGCCATGTTTGGTAAGAAGGAAGAAAATATGAGTAGATGAATTTAAGATAATGAAAAAGAAAAGAAAGTGGGTGAATTTTTATTTTCTCTAATGTTTATTGGTATAACAAGATGAAATATTATAATCAATCCTTTTATTTGTTTGGTATAAATATAAAATTATGAGAATCATTAAATTTTATATTAAATCAAAATTTATATTCAATTATCTACACAAAAATTTATATATATTAAAAAAATTTGCTACTAAAAAATATAACAAAAATATTATAAATTAAAATATTAATATAAATTAAAATAAATAATATTTATAAAGAAAATAAAATTGTATATACAAATTTCTGTTAGTAGTAAAGAAAATAGTTTATTCTTATTAATAGATTTTTTTTGCATATGTTATATTTTGAAAATATCATATCAAAAATCATTTATTTCAATTCAATATTACGATTTTGTCATCATTAATAAGGTTATAATTGTAAATATTAGAAAAAAGTTGTTCGCTCCTTCTCAATTCTTCCACTTTTGGTAGGATGGATTTTTGGTGGGTCTCATGTATTATAATCCTTCTTGAGAACATTATTTTCATTCATCTCTTATGTATCAAACATAAAAAATGATAAATTCATCTACTCAAATCCTCTCATGCTATTTCCTCCTTTCTAAATCCATCCTACCAAAAGAATTGCTCTGATACCATGTTGAATATGGAGATCTTGATTGATAAAGAAGAGAGAAGAGATCGAGATAGAGAGAAAGAAGATTGAGACTGAAATGTAATAATCTCATTAATTAGGAAAGTGAATACAATATTGCAATATATAGCAAGGATCCGTTATTAAGCGAAAGTAGCTAATATAAACAAAAAATAACACAGTAATGTATTTACATTATATCTAAAAAACCCCCTCAAGATGGACTGTACAGATCACGAAAGTTTATCTTGGACATTAAGAATGAAAGAGCCGGCGAAGCTAACAGCTTTGTGAATATATCAGCTATTTGATGATGTGTTATGATAGGTAAGAGCTTGATTACTCCTTTCTGGATGTGGTCCCGAACGAAGTGTAAGTCAATTTTTCTGTGTTTTGTTCTCTCGTGAAAAATTGGATTCGAGACAATATGGACAGCCGCGTGATTGTCACAATAAATCACTGGTGATCAGTCTTGTGTAATCTAAAACTCTGACATCAACTGTTGCATCCATATGACTTCACTCATAGCAACTGCAAGGGATCGGTACCTAGCTTCAGCAGAGCGCCTTGAGACTGTTGTCTGCTTCTTCAATTTCCAAGCCACAAGTGCATCCCTACAAACACACAATACCCAGTTATTGATATGCGAGTATCAGAACAGTGTGCCCAATCAGCATCAGAAAATACCCTGAGTTGTGTCGATGACGTTGCATGATAAAAAAATCCAGCTCCAGGATGTAACTTAATGTATCGGCGCAGATGGTGGATAGCTTGAAGATGATCTGTGGTAGGAGCCTACACAAATTGACTAAGAGAACTGACAACATAAGTGATGTCAGGACGTGAAATCGTTAAATATAGTAATTTTCTAATAAGCTTCCTGTATGGTGTTGAGTCTTCTAATAGCTGACCACTACCAAGTTCAAGGTTTATTTTTGGGTTCATAGGAGTTCTTACAGGTTTTGAATCTAGAAAATCATTATCTTCTAATATTTGTAATGCATATTGACGCTGATTTAAGATAATCCTTGAATCTGATCTTGTTATTTCTAATCCCAAAAAGTATTTCACCAAGATCTTTGGGTTGAAATTTGGAACTCAAGAAATGTTTCGCATAATCAATAATGTGTTTGTTTGGTCCCGAGACTATAATATCGTCAACATAGAGTAAAATAATGACAAATGAACTACCAGAATCTCTAGTATACATAGAGTAGTCACATTTTGATGGAGAGAAACCGAAGCCAAGAACAGATTCAGTGAATTTTAAATTCCATTGTCTAGAGGCCTGTTTTAAACCATAAATTGATTTGTGAAATTTGCAAACCAATTTTGAACCATTGTTTGAATTTTGTAAATGATGATTGTAACCCATAGGTAAATCCATGTACACCTCTGCTAATAAATCACTATAAGAAAAGCATTACTTATGTCTAATTGATTTAAAAACCATTTTTGACTTGCAGCAGGGCTACACAAATTTAACAGTTACTAATTTTGCAATTGGTGAAAATGTATGAATAAAATCAATGCCCTCTTTTTGTGAAAAATCCCTAGCAACAAATCTAGCCTTATGTCTATACATTCTACCATCAGCATTAAATTTGTTAGTATAAATCCAACGACAACAAATCGAATTTTTACCGACTGGAAGAGGCATCACAATCCATGTTTTGTTCAGTAGCATTGCCTCAAGTTGTGAATCCATTGCCTTGCGCCAAGCTTCATGTTTGACAACAATGCGATAATATTGAGGAGGACTGTGTACTGAAATAGACAAGGCTAGTGCTTTAAAGATTGCATCTAATTTTCAATAACAAATAACACTGTCAATTGTATGTTTAGAAGTAGGAACAACGTCACTTGATTTTTCAAGATTGCAATGATAATCTTTGAGGTATGGTGGAGGAATATGCCGTCGGCTTGACTTTTGGAGAACTAAATCTTGTGAAGTAGAGGCAGGTTGAGATATAGGATAATGTTGCTGAGGTGGTGATGCTGAGTTTACATTCTCAAGTGTAACAGTTTCAAAAGAAATATGATCAACAGATTTGTGAATAATATCAGGAACAATAACATTATGCATATTAGGGAGTGGAATGACAATTAATGGATCAACAAAGGTGTTATTGTGTGTTAAAAACTGAAAAGGAAAATATTATTCATGAAACACAACATCACGAGATAGAAATATTTCTTGTGAATTAACATCTAATAACTTGTAGCCTTTGACTCCTTTTGGATATCCTAAAAAATGCATTTTCTGTCTCGTGGCTCAATTTTTGTCCTGTGGGCAGAAAGTGTTGTAGCAAAGCAAAGACAACCAAAGACTCTTAACATGTCATGTTGAACAGGTTTTTGATAAAGCATTTTAAACGGAGTTTTATTTCCTAAAATTTGTGATGGTGTCTTGTCTATCAAGAAGGTTGGTGTTAAAAGACACTCAATCCAGTAAATGATAGTATGTTTGACTGAAAAAATAATGATCTAGCAACGTTTAATAAATGTTGATGTTTACGCTCAACAACCGAATTTTGTTGTGGCGTCTCGACACAAGAAATTTGATGAACTATTCCCTGTTTTGAAAAATATTCAGAGAATACTAATTCTTTTGCATTATCAGATCTAAACATTTTAATATGAGATGAAAATGGAGTAAAAATGTAAGCACAAAATTTTGGAATAAGTAAATAAACTTCAGATTTGTGATTCATAAAAAATATCCAAGTAAATCTATAACGATCATCCACAAGTGTAAAAAAGAATCTGTGGCCATTATATGAAGGAACTCTATAAGGCCCCCAAACATCACAATGAATTAGATCAAAACATGAATCAGAAAAGTTATTTGCAGAAGTGAAAAGCAAACGATGTTGTTTTTCCAATGGACATATACAACAAGGCATTTTATCAGAATTGCAAGAAGTAAAAGCTAACTGATGTTTAAGGCTATCTAGTTTCTTGAAAGATAAATAATATGTGGTGCCATGTTTGTCCAGAAACCTTATTGATGTAGATAACATAATTCTTGAATGAGTTTTGGTTCAAGATGTATGAGTCATTGATGCATCTACCCTTGCCAATCGTCCTAAAACGAGTTGAATCCTGGATTTCAAAACAATCAGCAAGAAAGGTTATAACAACTTGAGTGCTTTGACCGAAATTAAATTGAATTTGAAGCATGGGACATATAACACATTTTTCAAGCAAATATATTGACTTAATGTAATATGTCCAATAAAATTTACTGGAATTCTAGATCTATCTGGTAATGTAACATTTGAATTGAAAAGAGGTTTAAGATCCGTAAACAATTTTCTATCTGCAAAAATATGCCTCGTGGCACCAGAGTCCATAATCCAAGAAGTAGAAATGATATGTGATGAAAAAGTAAAGTTGATCAAACCATAGAAACCTTTTTGGAATAAGGTCATGTTAACCTCACCATATGTGGTGGAATTGACTTGAGATCCGGTTGAAAGCTGGTTTGAAAGATTGGTTATAAGTTGATGAATCTGATCAGTTGACAGGCTTGTTGATGACATGCTTCAGAAGCCTTTGATAGTCCTTCAACCGTGTTCGTCTGTGTCTTGGTTTTGAATTTGTATCCAGGAAGATATCCATGGATCTTGTAGCATTTATCCACTGTGTGACCAAGAATCTTGCAGTGAGTGCATTGAGAATGATCATTTAGTTTGAACTTCTTGTTTTCATCGCGAACCGCCATGGCTAATGTGTTGGATTGATCCCGAGTGATGACAGAATCAAAGCTGATGACTCGTTGAGTCTCTTCTTGGCTGAGCATAGCATAGGCTTTTGTGATTGGAGGCATATGCTCCATGAGAAGAATCTGTCCCCTCGCATGCGTGTAGCTATCATTGAGTCCCATCAAGAATTGCATTAAGTACTCAGATTCACCATATTGATAAATCTTGGATTTGCCTCCACATGCACAAGCACAAGTGCATATCGGTTTGAATCCAGTAAGCTCTTCATGAATGGTCTTGAGGTTAGTGAAATATATTTCAATAAACTGGTGTTCTTGAGGCAGATTAACGAAATCCTTTCTCAATTGGAAGATCTGAGGTCCATTGGACAATTGAAACCTCTCCTTTAAATCATTCCAAACAGTCATAGCAGCACCACCAAAACGAATAGAATAAGAGATCTCCTTACAGACTGATTCATAATCCAACCGATTATGGTGCTATTGTTCCTGCTCCAAAGATTAAGCAGCTCAGGATCATCTGGAGAAGGTCTTGTGATGAAGCCATTAATAAAATCGAGCTTATTCTTTGCTTCAAGAATGATGAGCATCGATCTTGACCATGGCATGTAATTACTGGATCCTGTGAGTATGTGAGAAACCAGACTACCACCTGATGAGTCTGAGTGATGGAGAAAGAATGGCGAGAACGGATTCTCCATATTCGGTCGAATCCTCTGAACTAGATTATCTGTGTTTGACCTAGATCGTTGTTCTCTTAGACTCGGGTTTGAGACTTCCATCTCAAGATTCTCTGATGAAATTGCAGATCGTTCCGACACCATGTATAGAGATCGGAGAAGGAGCTGAAGACCGGAATTGTATAGAGAGAAGAAAGGAAAGATCAAGATCTCACAATTTGCGGAATTTCTCTCATACCATGTTGAATATGGAGATCTTGATTGATAAAGAAGAGAGAAGAGATCGAGATAGAGAGAAAGAAGATTGAGACCGAAATGTAATAATCTCATTAATTAGGAAAGTGAATATAATATTGCTATATATAGCAAGGATCTGTTATTAAGCTAAACTAGAAAAGAATCAAGTATCAGTAGCATACAATAGGCAAGTCGTTTATGAGAATAAACGACAGGTTATTAAAGTTTTTAATACCTAATAAACAACAGTAGCTAATATAAACGGAAAATAACACAGTAATGTATTTACATTAAATCTAAAAGGTTTTTTTTTCTATTCATCAATTTATAAGTTTGTTATTTTGTTAACCAAACGACCATATTTTAGTTAAGTGGGTGTCGTTAGTTAGTTAACATTTTCTCTGTCAGTTTCTCCATATTCTTACTTCGTTCAGAGTGAAGATTCCACTGAGCGTCTCCCGCTACAAACGTTTATCATGATTCTAAATTACGATAGGTGCTGACTTTTATGTCCATTTAAATATTGAATATATCAAAATAATGGTTACACGCACTACTCAGTGGCATAAGAGGTAAGACTGGGTCACTTATTCAAGTATTCATGCAATACTTTTAATAAATAAAAATGTCAGGACTTGGTTGGATACATATAAATATAGATATAAATAAAATAAGGATGTTTTCTGTTCATAGTATTTGACACGTATTTGACTGTTTCCGGACGCAAAACGTTTTACGGTTTATTATTTATCATTTTTTTTTTCTGTTCTGCACTCCTGGCTTTATTCTAACTGTCGAGTTTTGTTATATTTTTGGTAATTTTCGTCTTTTGACATATGACCTTTTCTTCAATTTAACAAATTATAACCTCTTTATCTTCATTGTGCTAAAAGACCACGGAAAAATTGAATGATTCGAATGCGATCAGTACTGTTTAATAATATTCTAGCCCAAAATACACATTTTATAAGAATTATAGTTTTTCATATAGGGCGCTGATTTTGTTTTTTGTTTTTTGAAGTTAGGTATTATTAGATAGAGATATAAGATCTGATATATATATATAAAAAGAGAGAATATTGTTTGAAAAATATAAATCTAATATATTAGAACAAAAAATTCGAAATCAAGTAATTTGGACAATGGGATCCAACGGGATTCGATCTCAAAGTCTTCACCGTGGAAGGAAGAAGTGATTTTTACTGGACCAAACATGCTAATTAAGTAATCTATTTTCGCGTGCCAAACCTATGAACACTAACGAAGAAAATGTGTCCCAAACCTATGAACATTGAATCATAAACTTAGACAAACTCAATTAAATACCACATATAATGGTTGGGTTTGGTAACACTTTTTTTTTGAAAAAAGTGTTATTAAAAGTTACTTTTAAATAAATATATTGTTGAAACATAATAAATAATGGAAAAGTTGAAAACACCACCCACTAGTACGACCCCAAGAATCCCGTGAATGAGAAAAAATTTCGGATTAATATAAGAGGGTAATACAGTAAATGGATAAATATTTGCCAAAATGAGAATCCAAAAGCTATGTTTTTTAGCTTTTGTTAAAATGTACAATTTACGTTGTTTTCAAAATAACGGTTAAAAGCACTTTTGAAATTTTTTCTAAAATCTATTTTTTCCAGACGCCTAAAACTGTTTTAACTTTTATAAAAAGCTGGATCTTAAAAAGCGTTACCAAACGCATGGTTTAGTTTTTTTTACCCTAAATATATCAATCATTTATATTTTTTATACAAAATTTTATGATTTTTATAGATTGGTCTGTCGCCTAATTTTTTTTTTCAAGTTTAGACAGGAACTTCCAGTTCCGGGCAACCTGTAAATTATTTTGTATTATTAACTAAGAGAGGACCTTGTTATTTGAAAGGTTCGTAAATTACTTGCTGGCTACACTAACATAAGAACGAATTGGTAAGACGATTTTTTTACTTTGACGTAAGTGTGTTTTGTTATCAAATCAGTTACGTGTAGTATAGAGCATTTATTGAAAAATAAAATAATGTCCATATATTCGGCATAGTACTCACCGGAACGATTTATTACAGTATATAAAACTCCGATAATATAATAGTGTTATCCCAGATCAACTATAGAATTCAATTTTCGAGTTCAATTGAAATGGCAATGCAGGTTCATGGAAACCGAGAATTGCATAAAATAACTATAGTTGACGGATATTAATCATATGTAATCATGAAGAAAAAGTAGCAACATAATTTTATTGTATATTGACCGTGTCTTTTAAACGCAACCAGAAAATGTCAACACATGTCCAACAAGCTATCAGATATCCTCTTACATTTGGTTATAAAAGCGGCTTTATCTTTGACAACCCTAAGAAATCAATCATGGTTACTGTAGAACTGGCTACTCTTTAGTTACGTTTACCAAGAAATTTAACATAAATTGATCAGTTACGTGATCAGCAACAAATTAAGAATGTCTTCTCATTTCATAAAGCTTGGATTATGTCTCGTGATATGTTCCATTGCTTTAGCGCACGATCCCTCTCCACTTCAAGATTTTTGCGTCAAAGATACCAACAATCCTGGTACGCACACAACTATAATTTAAACATAGAGGAATTGTCGAGTCGTATTATTATTTAGGTTGATTTTCCAAAATTCACTTAAATTATTTTTTACCTAATACAAAAGACAAAACACTTTTGAAAATAAAGTTTTTTTTAATCTATCAACCATATTTCAATTTAGATTCAATTTAACCGATTATATTATATAAAAATATGTAGGATATATTTTTTTTACCACTTAATTAGTGTAGGATATTTGTGTTAAATTTAATTTTTTTAAAGTTCATTTCGTTTTTCATGTAAAGTTTGAAAAAAAACAACTATACACTTTAAACAATTTTTATTAAACATATGTATTTTCATGTATATCTTGAATTATCTGACGCGTCTGGGTAAATAAAGTTGAAAAATAGTAAAAGACGAAAGTAAGTAATAAAAAAGATACTTAAAATATAATCAAGTTTCAAAATTTCTTTGGACCTTAGGATTATCTTTTTATTTTTTATTTTTATGTAAATTTAAAACATCGATATTATTTTGTTAATCAATAAATTTTAACCGGTTATTTGGCATATACTATTTTCGTTACATACGCAGTGTTGGTAAACGGGGCGTTGTGCAAAGACCCGAATCTTGTAGTCGCCGACGACTTCTTCTTAAGCGGGCTTAACGAGCCGGGAAACACTTCAAACCCGGTCGGGTCTCGAGTGACTCTGATCAATGGTGACAGGGTCCCGGGGCTGAACACTCTCGGGATCTCGCTAGCACGGGTCGACTACGCCCCGTGGGGCCTCAACCCGCCCCACACACACCCGCGGGCCACAGAGATTTTGACCCTCGTCAAAGGCACTCTCCAAGTGGGCTTCATTACTTCTAACCCGGAAAACCGGCTCTTCACGAAAATCCTCCACGAGGGTGACGTGTTCGTCTTCCCGAGAGGCCTTGTTCACTTCCAAAGAAACATCGGGGACGGTTATGCACAAGCCTTTTCGGGTTTGAGCAGCCAGAACCCCGGGATCAACACTATCGCCAACATCGTTTTCGGGTCTGATCCAAACATTCCGGCCGATGTTATCGCTGATGCTTTTCAGGTGGATAGGGATGTCGTCGTGAATTTTCAGTCCAACTTCTAGTTACGAACTTATTCCTGCAGCTTCAACGAGCCAGTATGGTGTTTTCTTTTTTAAAGGGATTATATTTTATTTTTTTGTGCGTTTGTGATTGTTTGTATTATTAGCCACATTTATTTTGTTTCTATACGTTCACTTTCATTTCTACTCACTGGGTTAAGTTTTATTTTATTTTAAATTTTATGATTTGACAATGTTTTGTTTGCTTTAGATTCTAACAATTTGACGCCAAAACAGCATAGAATTAAATAGAAAAAGTACTATAACATCAGTATCGAAACAGAATATTTATCGTAATGACTACTTACCCAGCGAGTTTTAACCCTTCTATAGTGTTTATCATAAAACCCGAATAAACGTTTACAGATTTTAATATATCAAACGTTTTGTAAATTTGGTATAAACATTCAATCGAAATTGTTAACGAGTTTTTTGAACCGTTATAAACTAGAAATAGTTTTCTGTCCACATCTCTCGCTGAAATGAATTAATAAAAATTTCAACAAATTAAATGATTATTTTTTTTAATTGATATGAAATTTAAACACAAAAAATTTAAACCGAAAGATCAATTTAAAAATTGTTGGATATTATGGACCATCACATCGTGTAAACAAATTCTAATTGGATAACGGCTAAGTCAGAGCAGCTTGAATGAAAACAGAAAGACCCGCTAAAATTAGAAACTGCCAGTATGTTCATAATGGATCTTCCAGCGACTCCAATTAGACCAGCTTCCTCTAATCGGTATAATAACTTCTTAATTCTGATTATATCACTCTATTATTCCATCCTAAAAAATAGTTTCTAGTTATCGTCATTCAGTAGACCAATTAATTAGATTTAACTAAGTACTTGACATGTGTTTCTAGCAAGCAATTCTATTTAGCATTATAAATGTAAAACTCAAGATTAAAATATGTAATTAACAAACATACTTTCAAATTTATGTTATTATTGTGGTAGTTAAAATAACCTAATGCTAATATGTTAAAAGGTCATGAATTCGAATCACCAAACTGCCTTAAAAAAATCTTGGAATTATTTGTTTTTTTATTTATTTCAGCATACTGATCCGGATTGAGAATATTCTGCTACAACCGCAAACGATTATTTTATAGGGATAACTAGTAATATAAACATTTGAAACATAACTATTACTAAATATTCGAATTTTTGAAAAAATTGGTTTATAGCAATAAATCAATATAAACAATAAAAGAAGACAAAACTACCATTTAAAAGAAGCGGCAAAAAAATAATTAATAACAAAAAGTAATGGCCCACTACCAATTAATCAATGCGGTTACAACTTTCATTGGACGGGATACAAAATTTGTTTCCAAAATATTATTACAAAATTAACTCTTCAAAAAACTCATTTATCTCACTACATACGAAACCGTTGAAATAAACCAAAATTAACGCTTCATACCAGAGTCAAGCAATCCCAGGAAATTGAAAATACCGATAATTCAAACCAAAGAGAAGTACAAAAACAAGCGGTTATGAAAAATAAAAAGAATAAGAAATAACTGAAAAAATCGCAAATAAACATATATTAAATTTGAACAGCTACAAAGATCACGAAATTTTTTGAAAATCGAAATATAAATTCAAAACAGAAAGAGAATTAGAAAATTAATAATAGTTATAAACGAATTAAAATAAAAAAGATATTTAAAAAACAGTTATTGAAATAAACATTTGAACGAAAGAGTACAATTGTAAGTCAATTACTTTTATAATGTCCACGTCATCAATAAAGGTTAAATAGTAAAAATTAAAAAATTGGCTAAATTAAACTAACAATGTTTCCTAGTGTTATTTGGAGAAATTTTTCTATTTTATATTCATAAGATTATAAAATATCCAACACTGAAATTAAAATTGAAACTTTTCTAAGAATACTATTAAAAGTTCTTCGTACTTTGAATTTATTAGCTTAAATTAGCCCCCAATTCTTGTTAACTCCACGGGCTATAAAAAAAAATGTTAAAATGAATAACTATAGCACAACCATATGTAACAATAACAAAGACGCTGAATAACATAGAGTCAGCCGATCTTTAGAATTAGTGGCATTTAATTAAAGAAGCGAACGAAACTGCCGGTACATCCATACTGCACAGCTTCTAGTCTCTTGACAAAAGTACACGACGTTTCTGCATGAAATTTCTTATATATTTTTGCAGGAACTTATAAAACTCGTACATATATTAACATTATACATACGACCTTTTCATCTTCTAAAACAGTATTCAAAGCATTAGCATTTCGTAGCCTTTCACTACCTAAGATCTCTCTCATCCACATATAGAAAACCATGCAAGCTAGCTTTTAAAAAAGCGCAACAAGGTTTTCTGAACGAGTCGTTCAAAAATGGCTTCTCGACACGTAATTCAAGCTGCTTTAGTAGTTGCTTCAATGAGTTACTTCGCATTGGCTTTTGATCCAAGCCCTCTTCAAGATTTCTGCGTCAAAACTCCAAACGGAGGTACTAAATTCAACATACATAATGATAAACTCCTTTGCGTAAACAAATTAGTATACTTTCTGTTTTTTCCTTTTGTTTTTCTTCATACAAGTAATCATATATTTCAGCGTGCAAAGAACCGAGGTACGTCTCGCCCCAGGATTTCTTCTTTACCGGGCTTCAAAAGGCAGGCAACACCGCGAACCCAGTCGGGTCGCGAGTGACATCCGTGAACGTGGCCCAAATCCCAGGCCTCAACACTCTGGGAATCTCCCTCGCCCGTCTGGACTTTGGTGCGTTTGGCATAAACCCGCCACACACACACCCAAGGGCCACAGAGATATTGACTGTCATCCAAGGGAGTCTCGAAGTTGGTTTCGTCACGTCAAACCCGGAAAATCAGCTCTTCCAGAAAGTTCTCCACCCAGGAGACGTGTTCGTGTTCCCGATCGGGCTCGTTCACTTCCAGAGAAACATTGGAAAAGCCCACGCTGTCGCTATCGCCGGTCTGAGTAGCCAGAATCCGGGTGTTATCACCGTCGCCAACGCAGTTTTCGGTTCCAAGCCTGACCTCTCTCCTGATCTTCTCTCCAGGGCCTTCCAATTGAATAGGAAAGTTGTTTCTAATTTGCAGGCCAAGTTTTAGTCGATCTCTATGTGTTCATTATTTTGTGATCAAATTTTCAAGAGTTTTGATGAGTTAACTATATGGTTGTGTGATTTTTTTGTCTATAAGTTTGGTCGTGTTTTAGTATTCTAGGTCTTGAATGTGGTGTGGTGGCTTTCAGAAATCTTGCTGGACTGAATTTCATCGTTTGTTCATGTTAAGATGGTTTTTTGAAGTGGGGATACTACGCGTGTGAAACCCAAGGTTTAATAAATTATTGCTCCATTTTTGTAATTCCTTGTCTCCACACTAGATTAAGTTTCAGTCGTTTAATTTTTAAATTATGATGATAGTAATGTGATAATTGAATAGAATGATTTAAAGAATATAAAAGTGCGGGTATATAATCCTAAACCAAAGAGGGAAAAATAATAGTATACTCTTACATAAATAAAAAAAATAAAAAAATAATAATATACTCATGATGCGGGCATCAAGAGTTTGTCTACCAAAAACCTGAAGTGCGAAGTGAGATGAACTTTCAAGAACAAATCGACAATCTGAAAAGAAAAAAAAAAGAAAACACAGGGCAATGAGATCGTACTAATCTGTAAATAATGTCGAGTGAAATGAAAATTAATTCCAATAAGATTCGCTCGCTCAGGCAAGACCGCGTTACGAACAATTTGAATGGAACTCTGATTATCGCAATATAGTGGCATAGGATGATCAACAGTAACACCCAGATCAACAAGTAATCAGCGTAATCAAATAATCTCACATATAGTTGTGGCCATAGCGCGGTACTTACCTTGAGTGGAAGAGCGAGAAATAACATTTTGCTTCTTATTCTTTCAAGAGATTAGTAAATTTCCAAAAAAAACACAAAATTCAGTAGTGAACTTGCGATCCTCAACATCACGAGCCCAATCAGCATTGCATGAGAGTAGGCGGACAACTTCAGGGAAGATGAATACATATATAGATATATATACATATATATATATATTTATAAATACATATACATATAGATATATATTTATAAATACATATACATATAGATATATATTTATATATATATATATATATATATATATATATATTCATAAATTCATACATACATATAAATATTTATAGATAAATATATATATATATTTATAAATACGTATATACATACATACATTTATATATATATATATATATTTATCAATACATATATACCTATAAAAATATTTAGTAGTGTCAAAATATTTAACGTTTTGTAAAATAAATATTAACTTCAAATTGTCTACAAAATTATTTGGACTGTTTTGACTCAAATTTAAAAATTTGTAAGATTAGTGCCGTTTGTACCCAACATTCGTGAAAACATAACGGAGTCGGTATTTAAAAAAAATTACAAAACATTGTGTATATTGAAAATAAAGAGTCAATATTTATTTTTATATATATATATACATATATATATATATTTATGTACATATATGTATACATATTTATTAGTATTTGTATACATTTATATATTTACAAGTACATATATACATATATTTATAAATATATATATAGACTAACTAACAATTTCCTGATATGACGACATTAGATACGCTGTATATTTTAACCAGGCTTGGGTCTTTTATGGAAGTTCACCCTTTAGCAATAATTAAGTGTCCTAATTATAGTCTTGGCGTGAAGGAAACTATGAGTAGCAGTGTTCCCCCCTCATACTGAGAAACGTTGGGCCATAAGCAAATAAAGCACGCAGTGACCACTTTTAGTCATAAAATCACTGTACCTTTCCACTAAAATATAGGCGTTGCTGCTGAAGCACGCTTGTTCCATGGACCCGATATTATTTAATTTAACTTTATAATTATTTCCATAAAACGCAACATCAATGCTCTTTTTATTACTGCTCGGATTTGTGTCTTTTCTATCAGCTGAACTGTTTTTTAGCTAGTCCGCAAGGCAGTCATTTAAACTTATATATAAAGATGTTTCAAACTTTATGGTTCGCTACAAACATTAGAGCAGAACCCCTTCAGAAAATTATATTTTATTACGTTTTATCACATTAATCGTTAAAGTTCTTCAATCAGCCCTTACTGTAGTAATTAATTAGATTAGTCAAGTTAATTGATGGCAAAATATGATGTGGCTATTCTGTTTGCTGTTGCGTTATATCTATGGGTAACTTTTGCAACTGGTCAATACCCTCTTCAAGATTTCTGCGTCGCAGACCCTAGCATCGGCGGTATGACTAGCTATCCTCGTTTTTAATAATATTTATTTTACTCTTATTGATTTTTTATGATGAATTTGAATCCTAATATTTTACCAGAGACATCCCCGATATTTTACGCTAAATTTGAGTGAAAACGGATTATCTTTTTCTAGTAGTACTTCTCATTTAAATATACTTATGCTCAACATATTTTTTAATTAGATACTCGTTAGTGAATTTTATTACTAATCGTACAATTTTTTTGCATAACTTTTGTTACGGTTGATCTGTAAAAGACATAATAATAAATAGTGCAAGTTAATTAAACAATCGTTTGGAAGAAAATCATCTTGTTTTTTGAATTTTGGTGACTAAAATTCAGCTAATCTCAATAATGGAATACAAGTAAGACTCACGGTGAGCACAATTTAATGCAGTGACGATGAACGGGCTTCCTTGCAAGGCACCAATTAGCGTAGGATCCGGTGATTTCTTCTTCAATGGACTGAACAGAACAGGCAACACATCGAACCAATTAGGTTTGGCAGTGACCCAAGTGACCGCAGCAGAAATCCCCGGACTGAACACGCTTGGCATATCCCTAGTCCGGATTGACTATTCTCCGGGAGGAGTCAATCCCCCACACACTCATCCTCGCGCCTCGGAGGTCTTGACCGTCTTGGAAGGAAGTCTCGAGGTCGGTTTCATGACTTCGAGCCCCGAGAACCGTCGGATCACAAGAGTGTTGCAGAACGGAGACGTTTTCGTCTTCCCAATAGGGCTCGTCCACTACCAGAAGAACGTGGGGCCCGGGAGCGCCGCGGCCATCGCGGCGCTTAGTAGCCAAAGCCCGGGTGTGGTCATTATTTCCGGGGCTGTGTTCGGGTCTGTACCTGAAATTGACGACGATGTTTTGATGAAATCTTTCCAACTTGATAAGGGAGTTGTTGATGATCTCAAGTCAAAATTTTAGTCAACAAGACAAATAAGGGAGAGGTATTTGAGGGCCTAGCATTTTTATGTTTTATATGCTCACCAAATATATGCTAGCTTTTGAACTAATCATTTATGTACTATCTGTTATATACTGTAGTAGGTCTGTGATTAGGTCAAAAGCAAGTAGTAACTCGTATTTTTTTCACGTTATTTTTTATTTTTTACAACAACCTGTTCCTCATAATGCGGGTGATTTCCGGTGACATATTGATACTTTCAACCCAATGAATTTACATCCGAAGATGTTTATTTAAGACGTCTTAACACAATGTAAGCTCCTGTCATGAGCTTACATTTAAATCCAAATACTCTCTTGGGTGCAAAAGAATCTGCAGACAAGCATGACTAGAAAAGAAATCTTCAAGACCCATGTAATTTGCATGAGTAAACTGAATCACAACTACAACCAAACACAATATATTTATATGAATGGAAACATTAAATTCAGTGCCTAGAAAGTTACTATCCTTTGTTTGGACTGGTCTCGATAATCTTGCCAACCGATTTCCTATATATGCTGATATGGGATGATTTTTGGACCTAGCTTCACTAATATTTAAAGCTTAGACCAACTCATATTTCCTACTTCCAAACCATGAAGCCAACAAAAATTATGGATGTCTCTATTGTTTTGGTAACCATTCAAGCACTATTTTTCTTGTCCGCTGCCGTAGCCTCTGACCTGATTCAAGATTTCTGCGTCGCTGATTCAAAAAGTCAAGGTACTGAAAAATTGTCACATTTATCTGTGCAATTGCAAAAAATACAATGCATTACCATACGTTTGGCTTGAGCCCCTGGTGGCTGGTGGGCCATAATCATATATATTAACATGCATGAATTTGAATACACGCATTTCGTGTGTGTGGCAGTGTTGGCAAACGGGATGAGTTGCAAAGAGGCAAGCCAAGTCCGGGCAGAGGACTTCTTCTACGCGGGGCTTCACATCGCCGGAGAAATCACGAGCACGGCGGGGACAAAGGTGACTCCAGTGACCTCAGCCCAAGTCCCGGGACTGAACACTCTCGGGATCTCGCTGGCCCGCATCGACTTTGGGCCGTGGGGCATCAACCCGCCCCACACCCACCCCCGGGCCACCGAGGTTCTGGCCCTCCTCGAAGGCACGCTCGAGGTGGGCTTCGTCACTTCCAGCCCGGCAAACCGCCACGTCACCAAGACCCTCCAGAGGGGTGATGTGTTCGTGTTCCCGCTCGGCCTTGTCCACTACCAGCGCAACGTGGGACCAGCCACCGCCGCTGCGATATCGGCCTTCAGTAGTCAGAACCCGGGCGTCGTCACTGTTGCCGAGGCCGTCTTCGGATCGGCGCCCGATATTTCGTCGGATATTTTGGTTAGGGCTTTCCAAGTCGACGACGCTGTTATAAGCTTCTTGAAGTCCAAGTTCTAGCCTTCTGATACTTTTGTGATATACTGATAAGAAATAACTGAGAAGTATAGTCATGTAAACTCTAAAAAGAATTTGATTTGAGTTATACTCAGTACTCCAAATGAAAGAAACGTTTGTATAAAGTCTGATTAAAAGTCCATCGACTATAGCGACTTTTGATGTAGAATATTATTTCTAACTCGTCGATTATAATATAATTAAAAAAAAATTAGCTATATACCCATTTTCATATTTACCGATTTTAAAATACCCAACGTTTGGAAAATATTTCGTAAATATTCAGTATAAACCGTTTACGTCATTATTGTGACTAATTTGACCTTATAACTTATATCCGGTAAAATGTTCGTTATAAGGTCAATTTAATCACAATAATGACGTCACAGGATATTTACGAAAACTTTTTCAAACGTTTAATATATTGAAATTAGTAAACGTTTACATAGCTATATAGCTAAAAAACTATAATTAATTGGGGAGTTAACCAATATAAAGATAAGAGATTTGAAAATAATAACCGTTTTATAATTAATTGTTGTAAAGAATGAACGTGTGCTTCGTGGCATTTATTTTTTTAAAATTTTTTGTACCGGATTGCCTTTTTTATTTTTGGTCTTTTTAATTTGGGTCTTTTAACTATATACTCATATTTATGTTACCAATTTTAATTGATCTAACGTTACGTTTATGTTATTTTTTAAATGAATCAGTTATATATTATTTTTATATGTAAATTTACTTTTTATTCCAACCAACTATTTGTGTCAATTTTTTTGCAGTTAAATTATTTGAGCGTCACATTCTCGAAAAGATGATTTGGTTGACGATGAAGGCCGTAAATCTTCTGATATTAGTTTATATGATGACACTGAATTGAATTTTATTTTTGAACATTGATTTAAATGTAAATTGAATCTTTAAATGCCAAAAATACTTAAAAATGCCACTGTGTTTAATTTTTGTAATAGTGTAGCAACCTAAAAGTAAATAAACGTAAACAACGTAAATAACCTGTAAATGATATGAAAATGATCATAACGATAAATCACCAAAAAATTTGAGGTTAGAAAACAATAAATTAAAATCGAGAAGATGAATAAGACAAAATGGGTGGTAAATCTTTTTTATTTATTTATTGAAACTCATATATTTTCCGTGTATATGATAAAACCAATAACCTACGAGAACATTAAAAAAAGGTCAAATACAAAACATACTTGATTCGCCATCTATCAATCAAAATATTATCTTCCGAAGTGTTCGTCAGTAAATTTTATAAAGACTAATTGACCAAATTATCACTTTTTATTATTTATTTTTCTAAAATTCACCCAAACATATTTTCTTCCTAAAATACAAGTAAGTTTTGTGTGAAAAGACGAAATACAATTTTTAAAAATAAAACTAACACAAATACCTTACACTATATTACTGATCAAAAATAAAAAATAAAAAATAAAAAAATATTATTTTAAAGGGTTGAATAATTTTTAACTTTTTTAGTTTAATTTTTTTTAAAAAATAGATACTAACCGGTTAATATAAAAATATAATAAAATTGTTTTAGTTGTATTTTGGTCTTTTGTACTAGAATTTATGGAAAAATTAGTTTTAGTGGATTCTGAGAAAATCAAGTAAAAATAGTAGTACTTTGGGTAATTCCTCTTTTATAAATCGGGAAAGAAAAATTATCGAAATGCATGGGATGTTTCGGTTTTCTCTCCCATGTTGGTTATGAATGTTTTTTAATCAAATCTCCTAGTAATCACTTCTCGATTTTTACATGCAATTAACTTTAAAATATATTTCTTCTTTTTATTTGGGCGGGATTTCAATTTGGACTAAATTGTTCGGAAAAATATGTAAATTTATTGGGCCAACTATTTACAAAAAATTAACCAAACGTTAATCATTTTTAAAAGGAAAATTTCAAAAAATATGTGTGATAGTGGGGTAAAATTTCGTTTGTATGTGTGATAAACTTTTATCACGAAATATATGTGCCAAAAGAAAAAAAAAACTCTTAATAAAGATTGCAATTCTAGTATGTTGTGCTCGATTGCGTTATCTTACAGAATTTATACCAGTATCAATATATTGTGATATGTTACGATCAAATTTTGTAAAAGACTTTTTTTACACATATATTTCGTAATAAAATGTTATCACACGTAAAAAGTAAGATTTACCCTAATATCACACATATATTCCGGAAGTCTCCTCTTTAACTCCAATTGATTTACATGGCTTTACCAATATTAACCCATTATAATATGATCCAAACCACATAAAAGGTATATATATATAATGTATTCATAGATTTTCTTATATCCGAGGGCCGAGTTTTCATATGTAATAATTGACCTTCATAATAGCCACGAATTAATACTTCATGTGAATGCATAAGATAGATACGAGGCATAGTAATATTTCTATTTGCAACACTCTAAAAGTTGGAATTGACAGAATAATATATAATATATGCATATGTACTATGAAATACAATGTCGGCCGTCGTATTCGTATAAATATAAAAATTGGTAACTACAAAAATTCATATATAATCAAGTTTACTTACTTTCAGATAAATTTTTTGAATATCTGTTACTTGTTATCTTTCACGGTCTTAGAAAAAATTATTTTTGAATTTTAAATAACCTTTTAGTTTTGAATTTTAAATAACCTTTTGTTTTTGAATTTTAAATAACCTTCAATAATTTCAAACTTTCGAAAATAAAGTCAACTATCAAATGGTTTAATTATGTGTTATATAATTAGTAGTTAAATTTATGTATATGTTCTTTTTAGTCGAATTATAGGTCACGCTCCTCACTTTCAACGTTCTTGTGAATATTTTGTGTGTCATAACAAAAAGATTGCGATTACATTTTGTTAAACGCATTTTTAACTGAACATTTACAAAAATTAACCAATGATGTGATCTATAGCTTTCATATATTATCTAATTATTTTCTAATTTTTATATCGATACATTGATAGATAAGTACCGAAAATATTAATTCGATAAACATAGTTGAAATTTTAAAAGATAAAATCTAAATTTTGGGTTGAAGAAGTAGAAATATAATGGGATCTTCGTCAGTGTATGATTTCTGCGGCGAGTCTTTGGCAGTGGAGTACATACATGCTGAATCGACGAAGTTTTGCGTGACTTCTAACCTGCAAATCTATTCACCAAACCAGATGACAAAGAAGCATCTCCTTGTTGCAATATTTTATAACGAAGCACGCAAGTGCACGTATCGAACAAGTAATATAGTGATAGAATACGAGTGTTGAACCCATAGAGACGTATGACTCTAACGATTTCTTTAAGGGTTAATGAAGGTAATAGCCTAGGTTACTGATTTTGGAATTGTCCAACGTTTGGTAAAACTTAGGTAAAATGTCCACACAATCAATTAACCAAAAACTTGTACCCAAAATACCCAAAAAAAATCCTTCCCTAACGTCTTCCTTTTTTCATTAATTAATTTTGAAATAAAATGCAATAATAAAATAAATCAAATCCATTATTAAATCCATAAAAACCATCATTAATGTAGAGCAGCTATTAAAGTCTATTCGAATATTAGGAGAATCCAAAACATTAATTACATTCGAAAAGAAAGTGAGAGAAAATGCATGTTTGAAACCGAAAGGTCTTTCCCAAAACACGAAACCATTTTCAACCGGAATCCATTTTCAACCTTCCAACGATCGATGAGCAATTTACGGATCCAATCCACCGTAAATTTTCAGGTTACCTAATCGTAAATTTCTCTACATTTTCTCTATTTTTTTAAAAACCAAACCACCATATTTTCTCTATTTTTTCTCGCTTGAACATCACATGGGTTTATCAACATCGTCAAATGTTCATTTTCATCGATTCGAATGTTATTCCATCAATTTTTTTCTCGCTTGATCATAACCTGGGTTTATTATTTCTGAAATGTTAATGTAAATAATGTCGTCTTTAAATGTCTGTTTCTATAAATGTTTTTCTCTAATGGACAAATTGTTGAGATATTAACTACCGTTTTCAATAACTGATTTCGATTAATCGGTTGTAAAGTATTCGTTTTGGAAATAATACATTTTATACACTATTTGCATGTCTTTGACCGATTAACATCACTTCTTAAAAGTTAATTTAGTGTAAAGCATATTAAATTTCGAAAATGCATGCAATAAAACAAAGTTAATTTAGTATTTTATTATCGAAAACAGTAAATTTCATGTTATTAAGGAATATCGTAAGTCTAATAGTGTATTAACTTGTAGGATGACAAAAATATCTAAATCAATGTTAATTAATTGTGAATGAACAGCGTAAATTGATATTATTTTTGTTAATATTGTGTTGTTATAGGTTGGATCATACATAATTGATCCAAAAAATTCGGATTTTGAGCAACAAATTATAGTGCACACCAATTTCGAGGCATTAAAGGACATATTGACGAGTTTAGAAACAGAAGAACATTTTAAAATGTTCTCTAGATCACCATTTTTTCATTTTCAATATCTAAAGGGCGATATATTTCCGAAGAAGTTAATCCATATTCTTGTGCTTAGGTAGGTAGTATCTAGTAAACCAGATGAACTACATTTCAAAATAGGAAATCATATTCACCGATTTACAATCACTAAATATGAATTAATGTATGGTATGTATTTACCGATGAATTGTTATCATAAATTGTGTAATTTACAAATTGTCTAACACAAGTAAATGTGGGTGTTATTTACAGGTTTAATTTGTGACGACATACTTGATATCAAAGACGACCTAATCATCGAGAATCCCTTAAAGGAAACTTTTTTCAAGATTAATGGTATGCAAAAGGCATATTATCTGTTAGGCCTTTTACAAGGTAAATTTGGAGGATCAGACTCGGAGAGAATTGCCCTCATAAATGTGTGAATTTTAGAAACAATGGTGCTACCTAGAGAGCAAAACCATATTATCTCCAACGACATATTGAAGATGGCGTCGAATGAAGAAGTGTTCAGAGCTTATCCATGGGGCAGGGAAAGCTTCATGAGATTGTGTGATTCATTTAAACGAATCAAAATATCAGGGAACAAGACGGGATTCAATTTAGATGGGTTCTTGCACCCAATATTAGCGTGGTTTTTTGAACAAATTCCGGCATTTGAAGAAAATGGATAAACAAAATCGAACACAACCTACACTATCCCACACATGTTGAAGTGGGCATACCACTTTAACCCTTAATCTGACCATGTAGTGGTCATATTCAACCATGAAGAGGTAAGTTAATTAGTATATAATTTACATATTTTCCAGTTCGGCCATTGTAAAGGCATGAGTTGTATAAGTTGCTGATAATTTGTCACTGTAAATGGCTAATGGTTGATCACTGTAAATTGTAGCTCTGGTTCAATAACCTTTCAACAAAAGCAACTGAACAAGAGAAATGGGCACCAATTCTGAGAACAACAAACTTTCCTGTATTTGATAACTTGCCATCAAATACAGATGATTTGTCACAAAATGGGAAAGACAAGGCAAGCAGTTTGAAATGCCTCTATGGATACGTGACAATGGGCGAGATGAATTTAAACTGGACAAAGCCCTCGAGGAGATAGAACTACTGAAAACCAGGGTGAAAAATGTAATGAAACTTGCGACATTAGGCTCGGCATTGTTAACGTGTACCTTGAAAAGGAGAAAGTGGAAGGTTATTATCAGGTAATTAACGTTGTAAATTTATCATGAATTTACATGATTAATGAATTTAAATTGGTCTTAACAAAAAAAAAGGTGACAAGCAATCAGCATGAAAGGAAAAAAGACGCTGAAGATAAAGGAAAAGAAAAATATTCAAAGGTACATTTTAGAGTATTGTCTCTTAGAGATATATTTAGAATAATATCAATTAACTATCGTAATATTTTTAGACATAGTCAAATAGTACGGTAATCGTATGTTGCTATGTATGAATGCTTATTTAATTTAAAATGTTTGATATTACCATACATCTAAATTTTAGTGATTAAAAAAGTAATATGTTTCAAGTGGTCTAATAGCAGTAAATAAATGAATGATTAACCAAAATTTAAGTACTGATTACCAACATTGAATAAGTAACAATCAGTAATTTATGCCGTAAATTACTGCGTGATTTACAATAAAATTCCCAACGTTTAAAATGAACTTTTATTTATTTCAATTTGAAACATCACAACTTGAAACTAAAAAAAAATCTTATTTCAATCTGAAACATCACAACGTGAAACTAAAAAAAAACAATTAACTCTTGCAACAACGTTTATTATGAGCACTTTGACCACAATTACCACAACGCTTGACATAAGGGTGAAATTTGTCAGACTTTGATCTGTATCTCTTTTCGTTAGGCCTCCCTGATTGACGTTTAATAACAAGAGGTTTAATCACAACTGCATATGATGGCAAACCCCAATCCTCTTCATGTGATATCGGAAATACATCTTTTAAATACGTCATACGAAAATACTCTTGTATGTAGTATGGAGATACGAAGTCAATCAGGTGTAAATTTTGTCTATATAATGCAGCACAAGCATGAGGACATGGAAATTCTTCAAGCTGCCAAAACCAACAAGTGCATAACCTTTCTTGAACATCAACAACTCTTCAAATAGCCCTATCAACAACTTCATATTGAAAATCATTGATCACATAACCTGTTAAATTACATTAAATAAAATCATTTAACAATGTTAGTATCATAGATATTTACAATAATAATGAATGATAAATTAACAGTTTTAATTTAGGAATAAACAAGTAATTTTCATTCATAGTACGTGTTGTTTCTTGAGCTTCCTTCAATATTGTAAGTCCAATGTCGGTTGAACCTGACATCATCTTAGGAATGAGTACCCTCTTTTTGACTATCCATATTTGAATAAGAACTCGGTAACTCAAAACAAGACAAGACACAGGCCAACCCCGAGCTTCATGCAAAACTGAATTCAAACACTCCGAAATTTTGGTAGTCATGATAATAAATCTCTTCCCTGGAAAATGACTACGAGCCCAAACCTTTGGATTTGCTTTTAGCAAATATTTTTTAATATTTCGATCTCCGGTACACAATATATTCAGCCAAAAATCAAATTCTCTAGATGTGTAAGCCTTTGCACACTTGTAAAAAAGTGGCTGAATCTGAGTATTACCAAATTGAACTTTAACATTATCCCATAAATGTTGCATGCAAGATGCCCATTTTACCTCCGGAAATACCTTGATCATAGCTTCCTGAATGGATTTGTGCCTATCCGATACGATGACCATATCTTCACGTATACCGTAAACAAGTTGAAGTTGCTCGATAAACCACGACCATGATTTATCATTTTCTGAATCCACAATACAAAAAGCCAATGGAAACAAATGATTATCCCCATCTTGAGTGGTAACAAGCAACAACTTTCCATGCAATTTTCCCTTAAAAAATGTACCATCTACGGATATCACAAGGCGACAATATCTAAACCCATGAACACAAGCTCCAAACGCAAGGAAAAAAAATACTTGAATGTACCATCATCTTCAACTAATGTTTTCGTGTAAGAACCTGTACACAGTTTACAAAGTAAATAATTTACCCATGGTATTCAATAACATATGTAAATTGAATATTAATTAACGATGTAAATTACTAACTTACCAGGGTTTTTCGCACATATCATATCACCAATGATAGGATTATGACTGTAAGAAGAATCAAAATCACCCCGATGATCAGTCAAAGCATTTTTTCGTCCCTTCCACGCCTGATAATAAAAAACTTCTACATTTCAATGAGTCCTCATAATCAGTAGTAAAAGGTCCCATAAAATCATCTCCAACACATTGACTAATTAGCATAGACAATGCATGCTTATTTTTGTTGATAACAACACGACCAAAACATGAATGATCTTTGGAATAACTTCTAATGACCCAAATTTCAGATTTAGGGCTCACATTAGCATATAACATCCAAGAACAATTAAGATCCTTATCACAAACACAATACCTTGTCTTGTTCGATTTTATAGTTCTATATTCAACACTACTTTGAACCGCTAACATACTAAAAACTGTTTGTAGAACTGATTTGCTACTGAAAATATTGTCAATGTTTAAATCAAATTTCATTGAGAAATTTTTCAAATCAGCGTGATCAAACAAAACTACATCATTCGTTATAGTTTCTTCACTGTCAATACTATCTACATCATGAGATTGACAAAATTGTCGTTTAAATAACATACCGGATTGTCGTAAAAAAGATCCCTCACCATCCACGTATACCTTTTTGTGTAAATTAGCAAACAAAAATTATGAAAATGACACCAGGTTTAACAACAATATTCGTAAATTGAATAGCAATTTCCGACTACTAAATGGATCATATACCAGCATAAAAAATGGTTATAGACTTCGAAAATAATACAGTGAATAAATAAAGAATGTCATTAATTTGTATAAATCCGTAATCAATAAACAGGTATAAAAAAATGAAACTAAATATTACCTTCATTAATAATCGCTTAAATAAAAAAGTCAAACAAACAATTTTTTTTTTTGGATCTACTAATCAATTAAAAAATAAAAAACTGAATAATATTAAAAAAATATAAAAGGCAACATTTTGAAATACAATTTTTGTTTCTTTAATCTATCGCAAATTGATTTTAAGATGACTTTGAGTTGGGATATGAACTAATACGAACTAAACTAGTGAATTCTAACAAACGACCATTGAACGATTAAAATAAGATTTAAAACTATAAAACAAGCAATGGAAACGATTTCACCGGGTAGCTACAAAACTAGGGATTTCCGGGTAAGAACACTAAAACATTCCTATGTATGCTAATCTCATTCTTTCACAATTGTTCGCTAACCTCTCCCCAGTGATCTAGTGAACCCACGTAAATGTTGAATTAATTATCCTTTGTGCCTTAAATCCTAGTAATGCACTTACGAGGATTAAAAACAAGAACTCTAACAATTTCTAAATTTCTAAATCATCAAGTAACTTAAACAATTACGATGAATGAAATAGAGCAAAAATATTTTATTCTCTCTCAAGTAACTAAACATTCCAATTGAAAAATTCTAAAGGTGATCAATATTTAAAAAATTTTACGCACAATTTCACACAAGAACACACCTTTATGGAATAATTCTAGCAAATTTAACTCATCAAAACATAACTAATACCTAACCCGGCTACATCGTTGTCCCTCTAAAACCTAGCCTCTATTGGCGTTCAAGAACATGATGACAATTATTAACGCAATCAAAATCAACAAAACTAGAAGAGAGTAAAGAAACGAACTAATAATAGTAATATGAATTCATAAACAAATGCAGTCCAAAAGTAATAAAAGAGTAGAAGGGAAAATAATGAAAAACTATTGATGGAGTTGCGGCGTCCGAAGTTGTCAATTACGAAAAATTTCTTCTTTCCACGGCGATAGCTCTCCAATAACTCTAGGTCGAATACCCCTCTTGGGCGAATCTGGGCGCTTAAAATTGCATCCAACAGCTGAGATTAAGTCAAAATTTGACTTTAAATGTGTCACAAATCCTTGCACCACGACCTCATCGCGACCTCCACCGCGAGGAATTCTTGCACCGCGACCTCACCACGACCTCCACAACGACTAGCATCGGTAAATAATTTTCTGCGCGTGAAAACTTCGTGATTGCAGCGCCGAAACTCCTCGTTTTAAATCCTCGCGGCGCGTGATGACCACGGCCATCAATGCGAGACGTCTCGGAAAGTCTTCTTTATCGTCCAATGTTTTTTTTTTTTTTCGTGTTTAGCTCCAATTCCTTGCACGTTACTTCCGTTTCGTCTAGATGTGACTCGATAACGCCCTTTTACATGTGTTTCTCTGAAACTCACTATAAAACACACATAAATCATTAAAAATACTTGAGAACAAGCGGAATCCAAGCCAAATGAGAACAGATTCATAGGTAAAATACACACTCATCACTCCTGTCACAAATATATGAAAAATGTGATTCGAATTTTGCTTCTGTCTAGTGCTACATAAAATTTCATCTTCAGTCTCGCATGTGCTCTCGACGCCCACTCATTCAATGAACCAAGTCCAATCTCTTTTTGACTTCTTTTACGGCTGCCCCTCCGTTTCACATCTCGCCAACCTTTGCCACACCAATCTGTGTACAATCTATGACAAGCCGATTCACCACTGAAGTTCATAATATGTCCTTGAGGATCTGAACGGCAGCCGTTCTCACATGTCTTGTTTTATTTCCTTTTTAGTGAATGTATCAATGAGATTAGGTGTCGTTTAAATTGTAATAATCGATTCGCGCGATCACCAATTAAACTCAAAATTCAAATTCCATATTCTAAAATCGGTTTAAAAATACGAGGGAGAAAGTTTTGAAATTCAAAATTCAAAATTCAAATTCCGTATTCAACTAAAACACAATACGCATATGCGTTATCCACATTTGAGTTTTAGATTTTAAAAAATGACGAAACCTTAAATTTCATCATACATACGTACGAAAAAATGATTTTGTACGACATTGTACGGTAGGATACAATAATGTAGAATACTTTAGACGCCATGTTATAGTGACATCTAAAGTGTCAGTTTAAATTATTTTTTTTGTATCGCATCGTACGTACGATAAATTAATCGATGAGTTAATCTTACCGGATAATATCAGCCCAACGATATTTATTATATTGCGCTCAAAACCACTTAGGAGATATCACCCCAAGATGTCGATTGCGCTCGGATGATCAAACCGTGCCCTAGGCTGCACCACATGAGTTGATCATACATGTGTATGCTCCCATGCTTTAGGGGTCGATGGACGCTAATGCATGCCCCTAATGGACCAGCCAATACCCATGCCTGCCTCTCTGAGGCCGGTCATGCATGTGCGCGTGCCTCAAGAGGTGGTCAATGCCCATGCCTGTCTCTCAAGGGTAAACCATGTTTCTGCCCCCGCCTTAGAGGCCGGCTAATGCACGTACCAGGCCCTCAGAGACCGACCATGTGTTTTCCTACACCTCAAGGGTAAGCCATTGTCTGTGCCTAGCCCTCAGGGAGACAGGGGCCGGCCAAGCTATGCATACGCCTATAAGGACCAACTAAAGCATGCTCGCGCTTCTAGGGGCTGACTAAGAATCCAGTGCGCTTCTCGTGGTCGGGCGACGCCGTTACCGCGTCTAGGAGGTCGGCCAAATTCTTCCGATGTTTCTTGAAAATGTATAAATAGAGGGTCTACTATCATAAAGAACCATCCATTTTGGACTACTAAACTCCATAAATACAAACACTTCTACGGCGATCCATGCATCCAGAAGAGGAAGAACAAGAGACAGAATTCTGATGATGCTTCGGAGGAATCAAGACTACCCCTTGACGACCTGATCGACGTTCATCTGACTTTCACTTAGCAAGTTTGACTAATACCCATCTCGATGTAGCCAGGTGGCCCGAGACTTCACAAGTGACACTCGATCAATCCACGTCTCCATCAATCACTATGTTCTGACAAGATTTCGATCCCCACAAATACGTAGACAGATCAGCGAGCACTGTCAAGCATCCCATCCACCTTCACTAATTTTAGCCCAAATGAGATGTAATTTGACCATCAAAGTCGGTAAGGCTTGTCCATAGAGTAATCCATCCGCTAAGTTTAGCACATTTGGCGTAGAGACGACCACCAAATTCGACCTTGGGTCAAACTATCAACATCGGATAATCGTTGCTCAATATTGACCGAACACAGTTATGATATGACATTTATCAACAATATATTAATGTTGGTTATATAAAAATGATATATAATTTAAAGGGTTATTAAGTAGTATACCTTTATAAACATAAGAGATTTTTTAATATAACTAACGTTTGTTCAAATTGGTGTTAATGACCTGACCATAATTTAACACCAAAAAATTGACCATTTCGCCTTAAAAGTAATTCCCACCTAAATAATTGCACCTAATATAATATTCATAAAAAAAAATTCAACGAAAATTGTGGATGTAGTAACTCACTCATGAATCACGTCAAATTTCTCGATATAAAGCACAAAAGCTCGATTAAATGCGAATCATATTTGTTTCATTTCATTCGAACAAATTTCAACAAAAAAACGAAAACCTCTATGCAAACAACACAAAAAAATTACTGGAGACTAGTGAATCGTCCACTGCTGCTAAACTTAAAATATTTTCTGACGCATACGTCGTTGGCAGATAAAAGGTGTGCGACATGTACGTTTATATTTCTTCGATGAACTATAAAATATTTGCATGTTAGTTTTAATATTTTTCTCCAGTGATTGAGACGACGATTGTCGAGCACTGGAACCAAGATTTCCGCCCCAATGTGTGGTGTGTGTGTCCTCTGAGCCTCGCCGTGAACGATTTTGATGATGCTACTAAGTTGTACGTATCTCCGGTCGCTAGACGAGAATGATGAGAGATGACGTTGATTATCTATTTTGATTTTTTTTTCTATTAGAGTTTGATATTCTGTATGTATTATATTTAGATTACAAATATTTTGGTTAATATAAATCGAGATTTATGTTGTTGCTGCAAAATCTAGAAATTTACGCTTAACAAATGTTGACTTACCAATTTTAAATCGGCAATTTAATGAATTGACTTTTGAAATATAATGAAATCCATACGTGTAAATAATGAATTTCAAATTTCGAAATAAGCAAGTTTTAAATTTGGTTGAAAATTTGAAAGGAAAAAGTGTAAACCCACATAATTAATTGATATGTCACGTTAACACTAGAACTATTAATACAAGTTTAACGAAACGTCTGATATTTTAAAAATGATGTACAAAATTTTGGTCATTTCGCCCATTTTTTGAAATTTAAATGACTAAAAACTATACCGACCCTTTCTTAATATCAAATTACCATGTTGTTTACGATCTCGCACTTGGACTCGAAATTCAACGAGTTTTCAGGTAGAGGGACTCACTCGTTGGAGTCCGATCGTTACATGCCCGATCCGTGAGTTGTGTTATAGGGTTTGACTTTGCCTGTAAGCCATGTTGTCCTTTTCGCATAAAATTCTTATTCTTTTCGTAGCGATCAATTAGTTTAGTCCAAATAGAATATGATAGTAATAACGACCAATAGTACGACAAATTATGAATATAATCCGACGACCGATAAGATAGCCGTTTAAAATTATATTAAAGCTGAACATAAAACGGTGGACTATTCGCGGGGTAAAATTCGTGTCAATACTTGTACGTGGCCACTTGTACCAAACATGACACGCGGTGGTAAAATACATACATGCATGCATCAACTTTTTAAGCCTGTATTCCTACACGTGTCCATAATCTACTTCCAGCATCCCTTTTTTTTTGAAGCTACTTCCAGCATCTTTAGCGAACATATATAAATGGCTTTATTAGATTACTTTAATCGAGTAACAAATTGGTCGTTCAACTGCAAAGTATAGATATGAAGGTATCTGTTTTCCATTATCTTCCTTTTCTTATAACGTTATATCACGGCTCAAAATTATGGTATTAAACATGTGGTCTTATTATAACCCACCGGCTTAATTAGTTTTTAATTATCTGCAGAGTAGTGCAAGGAATTCTTCGGAAGAAATATTACAGGAACACAAGGTACAATAAACCCTGAAATTTATAATATATCTTTTTTAATTACTAATATCAGTACCAGACTGTAAAAAATGCCGATAAAGTGTCGATTTAACTGTGTAATGTACTTTTGACCGAGTTTGAAACTAACCACATCTTCGAAGCTCAAAACAGAGAACATCAACCAGAATACTAATTAACCAAGCATATCAAAAAACAATCTATCAAAGTAAACATAAGAACACACAAACACTTTGTTAACGAGGTTGGGCAAACTCTACTCCCTGTAAACTCCTCTCAAATTTGTTCGATATTGATTTCTCTTCCGATCGCAGAAAGAATCAGAGTACAATCTTCACAATACTCTTCACCAAAATTCCTCAACAATCACAGCTAAGAATCCTTTCATAAAAATGAAATATGGCCGGTAACTAACATAAACCTATACCGGTCTTTATAGTTACTTTTTAACTAAATATGAATTGAATTATACATTGTATATCTGTACAATTAAACAGAATAATTCCTAACTAACTTCATGTGTCCATGAGTAGTCTTCGGTCTCCATACTTTGTTTACTTGTACCACAATTAATCTGTCACAATATGTAGTGATTTCAAGTTTTGCTTTGGTACTGATTTTCAACACTCCACTCTGTACCACAAGCCATCAAGCTCGCTCATGAGATTCATTGTTGGAATTCTCTCACTATTAGAGAGATCCAATTCTCAGAAAATTTAGACATAATCTGAATTTGTTAAGAGTTACAACTTTTGTTCCAAAGTCAGCTGGGTTTTCTTCAGTTTCAATCTTATCCACCTTCACAATTCCTTCTGTGATCTTCTCTCGGATAAAATGATATTTAATGTTCACATCATGGGTGCGGTCATGAAATACATGATTCTTACATAGGTGCAAAGTACTTTGACTGTTTGAGTAAACTATTACTTTTTCGTTCATAACTTGTAACTCAGTCAATAGACTTTGTAGCCACATAGCCTCCTTCGCTTCTTCTATAGCAGCTACGTATACAGTCTCTGCCGTGGATATAGTTACAAGTGGTTGCAGCTTTCCAACTCACACAGTTTCCGCATACAGTAAAGAAATATGCAGTTGTTGACTTTCTTGTATCTATGTCTTGTTTGAGTTAACAAAGCCCTCTAGCAGAACCGAGTTCCCATTTTTTCATAAGCATAGTCCTGTGTCTTTAGAACTAGCTGAATACCTTAGAGTCCACTTCATAGTAATCCAGTGTTCTCTTGCAAGATTTGCCATAAATCTGCTGAGAATAGTAATTTCTTGAGCTATGTCAGGACGTGTGCAGACCATAGCAAACATAAACGATCCCACTGCACTTGGATATGGGATGACTCATATCTTTAACTTCAGATGGAGTTGTGGGAGATTGACTGTGTAACAATTTGAAATGTGGTGTAAGGGTTGACTTATTGCCTTGCAGCCAGCCATATCAAATTCGATCATCACTTTCTTGAGATAATCTGCCTGAGATAACATTAGTCTTCTATCAATTCTGTCTCTGATTATTTTTATCCCAAGAATTTTATTTGCTGCTCCCAAGTCTTTCATATTAAACTCTACACTCAGCTCCTTCTTGAGTTTATCAATAAACTTTATTGAATTGCTAATAATTAGCATATCATCAACATATAGAAGCAAATATATATTGTTGGAGATATCAGTACCTTTGTAGTACAGGCAGCTGTCATATGAACTTCTCTTAAAATCTTGACTGATCGTAAACATGTCCAAACCTTTATACCATTGACGTGGTGATTGCTTTAGCCCATATGGTGACTTCTTTAGAAAACATACAGAGTCTTTATGCTTATTGTCTTCAAACCCTTGAGGCTGTTCCATAAAAACAGTTTCTTCCAAATCTCCATGCAACAAAGCTGTTTTGACATCCATCTGTTGTACTTCAAGATTGAAATGAACAATTAGTGAGAGCATGATTCTGATTGTCTTGTATCTAACTACGGGAGAGAAGATCTCATTGTAGTTAATTCCCTCCACCTGAGCGAAACCTCTAGCCACTAGCCTTGCTTTATATCTTGCTTTTAAAGTAGAATCAACAGGTTCCTTGATCTTATAGAGCCATCGACACCCACTGGATTTTGATCCTTTGGCCTTGACTCAATAGTCCATGTGTCATTCTTGTACAGAGAGTCCATTTCTTCTCTCATAGCCCGCTGCCAGAAATTTGACTCCTTTCCTATAGCAGGTTCTTGATAGGTCACTGGCTCTACATAGTCAATTTGAAGTGCGGTAGGGAAAGTATAAGCCAGTAGCTCTGAATAGGCACTGAAACCATATCTTTGAGTTGGACTTGGTTCCCTTCTGACTCTGTCTCGAGCCAACTGATACTCCTCAAGGTCAGCTGGAATTTGCCTCAGTGTTCTGTCTGAACTTTCTGTCTCAAATTCTGCATTCTATTGAGTCTCAGGAGATGCTTGATCTTCATCATGAATTTCAGAAATATCTGGAATTATATTATGGTTTTGATCCTTTGTACCTACATAAGGTTCCACCTATATAAAAGACTCAATTTGATCTGCTGTTGAAGCTGTCTGCTTATTTTCTCGAGGGTTAGATGAAATACATGGGAATTTCCGATTCTTGAGAAATTACATCCCTGTTAATGATAGTCTTAAAACCAGGTTTATCTTTATTCCACAAGCTATAATTTTTTTTTCCTTGTGGGTAACCTAAGAAGATACACTTGATTGATCTAGGTTCTAATTTTCCTATATTTTGATGCACATAAGCTAAACACCCAAATGGTTTTAAATTGCTTAAATTAGGAGTTTTATTTGACCAAACTTCTTCATGTGTTTTAGAATCAATTGAACTAGAAGGGAATCTATTTACTAGATAACATGTAGTCATTGCAGATTCTCCCCAAAATGATTTAGATAAACCAGCATGAAAAACATACTTCTAGCCTTATTCAACAATGTCCTATTTATGCGTTCAGCAACACCATTTTGCTGTAGTGAATACGTAAAAAATCTATGTCTATGAATCCCTTTATTCTCACAAAATGAATTGAATTCAGTGTTACAGCTAGTCCGTTATTAGTCCTTAAAAGTTTTAATTTTATTGTTTGTTAGGTTTTTCATTAGTACTGTCCATTCTTTAAATTTGTCGAAGGCTTGAATTTTATCTTTCAATAAGTCTGTCCATACTTTTCTAGAGAATTCATCTACTATAGATAAGAAATACACATTACCTCCATGAGTAACAGTTCTTGAAGGTCCGCATGAACCAGAATGTAGATATTCAAGAATCTGTGTTGATCTGTGAGCTAAATTGCTGAACTTCGGTTTGTGTTGTTTGCCAAGAACACAATGCTCACAGAACTCTATTTTGCTGACTTTGTCCTTTCCAAGCAGCTTCCTTTCACTCATGATCTGCAACCCTCGTTCACTACGATATTATGATATGCCTTTTGTGTCATAAGATGGCATTCTTGTCTTCCGGTTCTTTGAAGAACACTTGAATAACCAACCAGTCTATCTTCAAGAACATGATAGAGACCATTTTTCTTAACTTCTTTGAGAATTACCATTGATCCTTTTACCAATTTTGCTACTCCATCGTTGGTGTGACTTGTGTAGCCTTGATCATCAACGACTCCACCAGATAGAAGATTTCTTGATAACTTGGGGACAAGTCTGACATCTTTGATGACTCTCACTGTACCCTCATGCATTTTGAGATGCAACTTTCCAATACCTGTAACAGGACACACAGAGTCATTACCCATCAAAACTTAAACTTCACTCACCTCTCTGAAATCTGATATCCAATGTCTATTTTGCGTCATATGCAAAGAGCATCCTGAGTCCAGCCGCCAACCTTCCTTTGTGTCAACATTTGAGGTCACCATGAGAACTTCACCACTCTCATAACCATCACTGAAATTTGCACATTCTTGATGAGCTTGTGGGGTGGTGGATTGACGGTCTTTGTTCTTCTTTTGCAAAGAAAAAAAGTCTTTCTTGATGTGCCCAATTTTGTTGCAGTAGTAGCATTTCATATCCTTGTTGGGATTAGAATTAGTTGATTTTGACCTTCCCTTGCTTTGAATTTTTGGTCGGTGGTTTGAATTTCCATTTCGAGTCCGTGGCCTTCCTCTTATGAGATGATTTTCACCATCTCCAGATGACTATTTGTCATTCTCGATTTCTAGGTCACGAGACTTCAATGTTGAGATCACTTCCTCCATGGTGATTGATGTCCTTCCATACTTGATTGGAGACTTTATTTCTCTTTAAGCATCGGTTAAAGAGTTAAGGATGATAATAGGTTTGTTTTTGTCACTGAGTGCTTCATTTTCACTAGAATTAGCAAGTTCAATAGTCGTCTTTAGAAATTCATTTAGGTTTTGTTCTAAAAATTTACTCTTTGACATTTTATAACCAAACAACCTTTCTTTCTTATAAATCTTATTTGACAAAGATGTTAATTGAAACATTTCATCCAATTTCTTCCAGATCTTGGCTGGCATATCTTGATTGTCTACCAATCTGATGATTGAGTCAGACAAATGAAAAATTAGAGTGCCTGTGGCAGTTTCCATCATTTCCATTTTGTGATCATCGAAGATGTCCACATACCATGTAATTGTTGAGCAAGAAGAGCTGATATCTTCCTTTGCTAGATTCTGATTTTGCCCGTGCCATCAAATTTCTCAATGTCGATCTTCATGCTTGAGATCGCCATCCACTGGGACAAATTATGTGTCCTTCTTGATCCTTTTGTCGATGATGATATCGTTGGTTGATCTGATCGTCGTTTTACCTTGCCTGAGGAACTGATTCCTCTTTTGATCAAGGTAGTAGATTCGAATCTTGAATTTCTTCCAGGGCTATGAATTTGGCACGATTGTTATTGACTGTTTTGAGATGAGATTTTTACCACATTGCTCTGATACCGCTATTGAAACTAATCAAATATTAACTCAAAACAGAGAACATCAACCAAAACTTCTAATTAACCAAACAGATCAAAAAACAATCAATCAAAGTAAACGTAATAACACACAAACAATTTGTTAATGAGGTTCAGCAAAGCCTTAGCCCCGCGAACTCCTCTCAATGTAGTTCGAGCTTGATTTCTCTTCCAATTGCAGAAAGAATCATAGTACAATCTTCACAGTACTCTTCACCAAAATTCCTCAACAATCACAGCTAAGAATCCTTTTATAAAAATGATATATGACCGGTAACTAACATAAACCTATACCGGTATTTATAGTTACTTTTTAACTGAATCTTAATTGACTTATACATTGTATAGGTGTATAAATAAATAGAATAAATCTTATCTAACTTCATGCGTCCATGACTAGTCTTCAGTTTTCAAACATCGTTTACTTGTATCACATGTAATCTGTCACAATATGCAGTGACTTCAAGTTTTTCTTTGGTACTGATTTTCAATACGTATAAACTTCTTTAAATACACTTGTGTTTTTGCCTGACACAGTCCTATAGAAATTTGAAATATATATTTTCTGACTTCTTAGTTATGCTAAAGTAATCTTTCAAATTATTTGGCACTTAAATAAACAGAGATCAGGAGAGGATGTCCACTTCCATAAAAGAATAAAAGTACGTACCATATTAGAGAGCAGATATATATGCATGTATCTATAATCGAAATACCGTCTTGAGTGTAAATATTGACTAATTAGCAGAAAGAGGGTCGTGACTCACGAAGCGAGGGTGAAGAGGAAGGAGAGAGAAATAACTCAACAGCTGTAAAAAACGTCATCCATGGGTTCCACTTGGTCAAGGGGAAGATGGACCACGGTATGGAAGACTTCATTGTAACTGAGACTCGAAAAACCGACGGACATGATTTGGGTTTATATGCGATTTTCGACGGCCACTCGGGACGCGAGGTCGCGGAATACCTGCAAGCCCATTTATTTAACAACATTCTAAGCCAGGTACCGAAATAGCACTCAAATATATTAACTGGCTTCTCGCAATAAACACGTGTATTTAAATTAGCAGATTGATTTCTGGACTAGCCCTGAGAAAGCAGTCCGAAGGGCTTATAGGAAGACGGACAAGGAGATCTTAGAGAGAGTGGTGGGGTCTCGAGGAGGTTCCACCGCGGTCACGGCGATATTGATCGATCGGAAAAAGCTGTTCACGGCGAACGTGGGTGATTCACGTGCAGTGATCTACAGGGGCGGTCGAGCGAGTCAGATTACCGTGGATCACGACCCGAAAAAGGAGAAGGAGCTCATCGAAAGCAGAGGCGGGCGTGTTATCAAAATGCGGGGTGAGAAATTAACCAAAGTTTTGCATTTTTTTTTTCCTTTTAGTTGTATACCCACATAAACTTTTACCAATTTCAGTATAAACAAGTAAATTGATAATGAAATTATTGCGTCCTGGTATCCTGGTTACACTTACCGTGCAAAATCAAATTAACGTAAGTAAAAAAATTAAAAATGAAATGAAGGGACGCGTGTGATTTAATGATATTTTGCATCATTATTGATTTGATGTTTCTCTAATAATTTTCCAAATTATTAGGAAAAATAATTTGGACTAAAACAATTTATAGCGTCTATTTACAGAAAAGTAATTTGCTTTTAAGTAATTTGTTTTTGTTTCCTTGGTAGGAAATGTTCCCCGGGTCGACGGACAGTTGGCAATGTCGAGGGCATTCGGGGACAAGAAAGTGAAGGAGCATATTACGTCGGACCCGGATATTGAGATAGAAACCGTCGATGAGAGAACGAAGTTTGTTATTTTAGGCAGTGATGGCCTGTGGAAAGTAATTTCTCTAACCAGTATTTCCTTCTGACATACCAGGAACATGAACGCTCATGAGATTTCTATTTGTATAGGTGATGTCGAACAGCGAGGCTTGTGATTGTGTTAGAAACACGAAAGATGCTCAAGAGGCAGCAGAGAAATTAGTTGCAGAATCTGTATCTAGAAACAGCCGTGATGATATTTCATGCATAGTAGTGATGTTTTGTTGATTTCTTGCAAAAGTATACCTAAAAACATCGTTGCATTAATGTTCATTGAGTATGTTGGCTTAGTCAACACGTTTAACGAGAAGGACGATTTGTTGTTTTTCTTTTGGCATGTTAGGGTATATTTCTCAACTCTTGACTGCGTCAAAAAATGGTATCGGAGCGGATTTCTCTTGCTTTGTCTGATCTAACTCTGGACCTCCTATCTTCAGTGGCACTTCATCTAGAGCGACATCAAGAGTAAAGACTGGAAATTTCTCTTCCGCCCACCGACGAAAACCGTATCAACGGTATGCGGAAGAAAATTTCCGGAGAAGATATCCTTCTATTAGACTAGCACACGAAATTTAATTTCGTCCGAGAGGCCAAGATCAATGTGTACATAGGAATATACAAACAACATGGAAAGTAACAACATGAACGATGGTGATATATTCAAGACGATGACATGAACTTTATACACTTATCTCAAGCTTAATAGTATATATTGAGCAAATTGAGCGTAGATAGAAATTCAAGATGGTCCGTATACTTGTCTCAATTTTTTCGCGAATAAAATCATAATCGATTTCGATGTGTTTGATATGATGATGATAGAACTTGATTATTTACAATATTTAACGCGGTTTGATTACACTATTTTAAAAATGAATTTTAAAACCCGAAGCTTAATTTTAAAAGCGATTAATTATAAGCGATATTTTATTTGTAAATCACCATTAAAACAATTTTTTAGAAAAATTAAAAAAATTAATTTTTAAAATACAAGTCGCTTTAATAATTATAAATGAAATACTAGACGTTATTAGTTTTAACATTTTTCGTTAAAATAGCCAAATGAAACATTGATATTGTTGTTTGGCCATTTTTTTGTTTGTTTAGTAAATAACTATTTAGTATGATGTGGCTGCTAGTAATTGGTGTTCGTAAGTTACATTTTTACTTAATATATATAGATTTATTTTGATTAATGGCTATCAACCAATTTTTTTTCAAACGTTTGGGTATATAGCAATTAATATGTTTCAAAGTGATATATTGATACTTATTTCTTATTTAAAAGAAATCGCTTCCAAGGCTATATTTTTTTCAACTTTGAGCTCCTTTCTTCATTTTCTCGTTCTTTTATTATCTTCTATTTGAGACCCACAACTTACCGACACCGATTCCACGCCTGAGTCACGTCGGTGTATCTCCTGCCGCAGGTATGCTGCCCGTAGTGGCAGCGCCACGCGCATGCCTTGTAGTTTTTCTAATCCCCATACTTGTAAACGATTGACCTAACTTTTTCTCTTATATTTAGTTTCACAGTCGAAAAAATGCTGCTGTCGACCTTTCTATTTCTCGATGAATTTGTCTGGCTTGGAGTGAAGAATTGAGAGAGATAAGAAGAGAAAGATATGATGAGAAGAAGTCGATGGAAACTTGATCGAGAATCAAAGAAACTGTTTTTCATTACATTGATCATGAGCTTCTTTGAGCTTTTATACAATCGGAGACTTCTGTAACAGATTCAAGAATTTGTTCTGTTACTGAGTTTGTTATAGAGGTAGTGACGTGGACCTATTAAATTATACATTTCTTACACTATAATGTGCACGGCTACATGTGATAATAAAATACAATAGACTTGTTAAATAATCTTGCCACGCAGAATGCTGTTGGGCTTATACTTTGTTTCATTCGCTCTCGTGAGCTGGATTGTCTCCACATTCAAGATTTAGCCGTTGACAGAGCTCCACAAACCGTGCCTCCGGCAACGCCTTGGTGAACAGATCGGTAAGATTCTGAGCTGTGGGCACATATCGAACGTTGACGGTTCTCTCGGCTACTGCTGTCAAAATCGCGCGCACAAGTGCATACGTCGAACAAGTAATATAGATAGTAAGTTTGGTTCGTTCCTCGGAGGATTTGTAATTAAATTTAATTATATCAATATCGCAATTTAAATAAAGAGATAATGAAAGTTAAGGTTGTGGTTTTTTAATTACTGACCAGTTTAAAAGATGGATGTGGGGAGTAAGAGTGAGGTTTCACTTCTCTATTCTTCCGTTACAAACTTGTTTGACTTTGAGTTTAATTCACTATTTCGTTATGCTGTATACATGTTCACGTATAAATATTGCTAACACTCGCTAGAGTGATACTAACAACCTAAATCAGAATTAACTTTTACCTCTCGATTTCAAGATTAAAATCATAATTTGCAATCTCAATAAGAACAAACAATGAATCTCTAAATTCTACGTCTATCTCTAATCAACGCAGTAATTCAAGGTTTGTTAGCCTAGTGCTCAATTTGTCAAAAGTCGCTAGAGTAATTGATAAATTCAAACAAGATACACAAAGTAATCGATTTCATGTAAGCATTAAGAAAAAGCCAAACAAAAACGCATAATTGAAACGAATCAAACTGTAATTCAATATCAAGTTATAACATAATTCAAGAGAATATCCATCATCACCCTCTATTGAGTTAATTCATGGTGGTGGTGGAAGAAAAGGAAAACCTAAACACATAAAAATTCATGATAACATCTATTAAAAATAAAGTACTAAGTGCAAAGGGAAGGAAAGAAAAAAACTAGTGTGGTCGTGGTTGCCGCAGTCTCGGCGTGGCCTCACTGCGTCGCAGTGGTCCTTCCCTAACATCTACAAATCCTACGTTCAGTTTCTCTCCCTAAAAATTAAGTTAAAAGGGTGTCTATTTTCTTATGGCTGCTCTCTTGCTTTTATCGGCGAAAAATGTTGTTTTTGTGTAGCCCAGCTCTTGAATACGGTTTCCCTCAGCCAAAATTGTGCAAAAAGGGAAGTTTCCCCTATCCTAGCGCAGCCATCGCGATGCGACCAAGGCGATCACGACGCGACAACCATCCATCGCGACGCTACGAGCATGATCGCATCACAATGGGCACTCGGGTGCCCGCTGAATCTTCTTTAAACATGATTTTTGCTCCTCTTTTGCTCCAAATCGCTCATGTGCTCCAAATTTCTCTCCTAGCATAATCGGCGACAAAAAAACCAACACTAATAAAACTATCAAAAACACCTAAAGATTCGCATCGAATTTCCGTTTAATATCGCTTAATAATAACGTATAAAACACTCTTATCAAACTCCCCCAAACTCGTACTCTTGCTTGTCCTCAAACAACAAAAATAATAAGTGCAAATAAAAAAACTACAAACACTAACACACTAAGACTAACTACCCAACACGAAGATAGGTTCAAAATTACTGCTAGTTTAATCAATTCACGCTAAGACTCTATTTCTCATTTTCAAGACTTTTTGGTTTTAGAAATTCATGGTTTTAAACATCATTGTCAGTTGCTAAACTTCAAACTAGAAAATCAAGTCTAATGTTCTCATTAGCTGTTTTTCAATGTCTATCCATCTCGAGGTATTCGGATACCTAAAATTGTCATCTCGCCAACCAAAATCATAAAGAATCACGAAAACCGTAATATATATATATATATATATATATATATATATATTTGGGATTTGTTATTTACAGTTTTGACTTACCATAGGCCTCATCCTTTCCCTTGATCTCCACTGATGTACACAAATCATTTCTAGCTCGTCAAAAGGTCTTATGAGACTTGTAATTTTAGGCTTAGGTCAAGGGTATGAAAAAGAATATTTAGTGAGTAAGGTTGATCTTAGCGACTCTAGTAATGTGTGAACAACTTCTAGCTTTTTCGTTTCAATACCCAAAACGTGTTTCCTCTTTTACAACTCGCTTATTTTGACTTTTACAACCTTGGCTCACATAGCCCTTCTATTTAACGACACCGCGTCAAAACAACTAACACTTCTCTTTTCAACTTTCAATTCTTTATTTTTTTATTTTTTATTTTTTCTAAGAATAAGAAGATAAAGAGAAGGTTTTTTACAATTTAAAAAAGTTGACGTGGTGTTTGAATAAGAAACTTCTACAAAGAACGAATAACACTATCTAAAGACAACTAAATAATCTCATATATTTTTCTCAATTAAAGCTCAACGAATTTAGTTGTTTTCAAGAGTCGCTAAAATCAACAGGTTCTTTGTGGGATTTTAAAAAATTGTGGTTCAAGGCTTTTTCTGACTAAGTAACTAGAGGGTAAAATATTAGGCTTTTTGTGACCGGGTTCTAAATGGTAATCAATATTTTGGGTCTGGCTTTTTGGCTTGAAGGGTTTATCCTAATGCCTAGATCATTCTTACTAGATCAATGTGTACGCAATTTTTCCTCGATTAAGGATTGGAGAAAGTTCTAGTACATAGTGACTTTTATTTCAGTTAATCGACAATAATACACAACTAGCATTCATAAACTTCGAGACATAAAAAATTCGGGGTTATATGACAATTTAAAATCTCAAAACTCGTTTTCTTCCTAATAATTCATGAATTTTTAATCTAATTCCTAAAGAATTTAAAAACTCGAAATCTCATTGACTAGCATGTGTGAATCAATCTAATTAACAATATTAAATCACCTATCGAATACGACATAAACACAAAATAATCTAACAAAACAAAACTATATACATCGCAAGTAAAATTCCCCACCCCAAACTCAAATCAAGCATTGTCCTCAATGTGAGAGACACAAAAATTTGTGAATACGGGAACTTACCTCGCGAGTGAACGGCCAAGTCACTCATCGTTCGGCGGTGGGTATGGGTGGTATGGAGGGTACTCGTACGTGAGGTGATCTGGATATGACGGGAATAATGGGTAGTTCGGCGGTGGTTTCGATGCATTATGGCGGGTGGCGTCCGGTTGACCCACGTGTCGTAGACCTGCTCATGGAATTGGTGTGTGGCCACTGATCGCCTAGCGTGCTCGTGTAGGAACGAGTCCACTTGATCGAGCATGGTGTTGACGTTGTCGAAGCGTTTACCCATCTGGTTCTGGAACGTCATTTACCACTCGTCGATACGCCCGATGTTCGTATCTATCTTGGTCAACATCTCCATCATTTGTGCGAATCTGGGCTCGTAACTGGACGGGTTCTGTGTCTCTTCGTCGCTAGCGTACTGTGAAGGTCCTTCATCATTGTAATGAGTCTGGGAAATCGCAAATTCTGTTGTGCGTCCCGGTTAGAGATATGAACTATGGTATCCCTGATTATTTGGCCTACATCTAACGGCTGGTCAATCACAATACAATATAAAATGAAGGCAGGGTGTACCGTAAGCTCGTGGATGTGGTTTCTGGGACGAGGTTGGAGTTGATGAAGTTAGTCTATGCTTTCCCAAACTTGTTCATTCGCGCAGTAGATACCTCCCGCAGTGCATTTGATGATGTTAATTTCCAATTCTCAGGGAGTCGGCAAAGCGTGGCGAGGATGATGTCTGTAAGCGGGTTGAGCATGTGAGAGTCGTAGAACGCCGTGCCAACCTCCGAGATGTTTAAGAAGTTATGATGGCCTACAGGGAGATGTTGACTTCTTTCCCCCTAACTGTGACACTGGCGGATCCGGGGGGTCCCTGCGAAAAGATTCGCATATAATTCACAAACCATTGTGATGTTGGGGACGCGATTGATCAACGTGATGTCATTCCATCCCCGCATGTTGATTTGGCGCAACATGAACCCGAAGGTGCTCACTCGGCTGTGGCCTCAATCATTCTCTTTGGAATAATCGCAACACCTTCCAATCGAGCATAAGAATCCGCTCCTCCAGTGACGAACTTCCTCGATGGTCCTGAAAGTTATTTTTCTCAATCTCTTTGGCAACCTGTTTTCTCTATCACGTGCACTCTTGATGCCATCTCTATACCAAAGAACTCAAAAATGTCAAAAACTCTCAATACTACACGAATTCTCATTTTGGCATTTTATCGAACATGTGGTGTGCGGCCAAAACAAAGAGAATACGTGGGTTTAATGTAAAAATCGGCACCCAAAACCAATACACACATGAATATATTGTTGCTACACACCACAATTAACGATTTATATGAAGAACACGAGTCCAAAAAACGAAATTATACCTTAAGGTTATTTGGAGATGAAAACAAAGAAGGTGAGTATGAATTCAACGTAAACGGATAGATCGGCTCGCGTAGAGGAAAACTAGTGTTGGAATTGTGGGTAAAAAGTTTCTATTTTGTGAGGTTTTGGGAGGTTTAGGTCAAAACTTTTCGGTTTTAAGGGGAAAATTGAGAGGGTTTTCGAGTGGGATGTGAAATTGTGAGAAGAGAGATTGCAAAAATCGTGGTCCATCGGAAAACGATGTACCTGGTCGCGTCGCGAACAGCTAAAAATTGCACCCAACCATTTCGTGTGGTTAGACTATGACTACCTCAAATGGTCCCAACCAGCGAGACTTCAACTTTCCTGGAAAAAATCGCAAACGTGAGTTAAACAAAAGAACGGACTCCCCTGGCGTGAGATCTTTCTTCACGATGTACTTGTCAAGCCAGATCTTCGTCTTTTCCTTGTAGATCTTAGCTGTAGCAACCTTTGATGTCCAGCCGCCATCTCGTCAAAATTGAGCTTCTTCATTGCCCAAAGTGCTTTGTGCTCCAATTCGATCGGCAGGTGACACGCTTTTCGTAGACGAGGGAGTAAGGTGACATGCCTATCGGAGTCTTGAACGCCGTCTTGTATGCCCATAATGCGTCGTCGAGCTTGTTTGCCAAGTCTTCCCACGTTTGTCCCAACGTCTTCTCAAGAATTTTCTTAATCTCTCGGTTTGACACTTCGGCTTGTCCATTTGCCTGATGATGATAAGCGAGCGAATTCCGGTTGTTGACGCTGTATTTTGACAGTAGAGCCTCTAACTGTCGGTTGCAGAAATGCGAGCCTTCGTCGCTCACTATTTCCTTGAGAGTCCCAAATCGTGTAATATGTTCTGGTTGAGAAATTCGAGGGCGACCTTCCCGTCGTTTGTCGGGGTGGCCTTCGCTTCGACCCATTTTGACACGTAATCCACCGCCAGTAAGATATACTTGTTGCCGTAAGACGGTGGAAAGAACCCCATGAAATCAATCCCCCAAACGTCAAAGGGCTCAATCTCGAGCATGTTTGTCAGTGGCATCTCGTCCCGGTTCGACAAGTTTCTGGTTTGCTCGCACCTGTCACACATGGAAAAAAAGTAGCGACTATCACATAATAAAGTAGGCCAATGAAAACCACTTTGAAGTACCTTTGCTGCAATTTTGGCTGGTTCGAAGTGTCCACCACATTCGAGTGTGTGGCAGTGGCGAAGAATTGAGCTCATCTCGTCTTCGGGTATGCATCTCCGGATCACCATGTCCGCACACTGTTGGTAGAGAATGGGTTCTTCCCAGTAAAAGTGGCGTACATCTGAGAGGAATTTCTTCCGTTGATGATACAATATTTCACTTCGAAGAGCACCAATCACCAAGAAGTTGACGTAGTCGGCGAACCACAGTGTCTTGACAACTCTGATCGCGATCACCTTTTCATCCCGATAATTCTCATCGGTTGGTCGGACTCGGTCGTGGAAGTGCTCTAGTGTCTCGAGTCTCGATAGGTTATCCGCTACAACATTTTCGGTGCCCTTCTTATCTTTGATTTTGACATCGAACTCTTGCAGAAGACGTACCCACCAGATGAGACAAGGCTTCGTGTCCTTTTTCGTCATGAGATAAAAAATGGAGGCGTGGTTGGTGTCGAAGATGACCTTGTTCCCAATGACACGGTCTGAATTTGTCAATGCAAACACTATGGCGAGGAGCTCCTTCTCAGTGGTGGTGTAGTTCAACTGTGCATCGTTGAGCACTCGTAGTTGATGGCATGGAAAGCCTTGCCTCGTCGTTGTCCTAGAACTGCGCCCACTGCATGGTCGCTTGCGTCGGACATCATCTCGAAAGGTGACTCCCACTCTAGTGCCACAATCACTGGTGTCGTGCTCAGCTTCTCCTTCAAAGTGTTGAAGGCTTGGAGACATGCCTTGTCGAAGGTGAATTTTATATCCTTCTCGAGTAGGCTACACAAGGGCTCCGTGATTTCTGAGAAGTCTTTGATGAAGTGCCTGTAAAATCCTGCGTGTCCCAAAAAATTGTGCACTCCCTTGACTGAGATTGGAGGTGGAAACTTCACTATTGTTTCTATTTTGGCTCGGTCCACCGCTAATCCTTGTGTTGAAACTCTATGGCCCAACACGATGCTTCCTTCACCAAGAAATGGCACTTCTCCCAATTCAGCACCAAATTCGTCTATACACACTTGTCTAATACTTATGACAAATTTCCCAAGAAAACATCGTAAGTAGAACCAAAAACATAAAATCATCCATAAATATTTCGATTATTCGGTCTACCACGTCAGAAAAAATTGCTATCATGCAACATTGAAATGTAGCAGGTGCATTGCATAGACCAAAAGACATCCTTCTAAAACCAAACGTACCGTATGGGCATGTGAAAGTGGTCGTCTTTGGGTGCGATGGCTATTTGATTGTAGCCAGAATATCCATCGAGGAAACAATAAATCGTGCCCGGCAAGTCGATTGAGCATTTGATCAATGAATGGAAGAGGGAAGTGGTCCTTCCTGGTGGCGTTGTTGAGCTTCCAGTAATTCATGCAAATTCGGAATCTCGTCACTGTGCGTGTTGGGATAAGCTCGTTGTCTGAGATGGGGTATATTACGCCTGCGTCGAACCACTTTAGTATCTCCTTTCGAACGACCTCCTTCATTGTTGGATTTAGCCGGTGTTGATGCTCGACTGATGGTCAATTTCCTTCCTCCATGAGAATGCGATGAGCGTAGTAGGATGGACTTGTTCCGTCGATGTCAGAAAGGGTCCATCTTGTAGCGGTCTTGTGATTCCGCAGCACTCTCAAAAGTTTGTCCTCCTCATCCCTTTTCAGGTGTGCTGAGATGATCACTAGAAGTGTGTCGTTCTCGCGTTGAAATGTATAGCGAAGGTGTGAAGGCAGCTCCTTCAATTCCACTTTTGGCGGCTCTTCGATCGACAATTTTGTACGCTTTGCACTTACTCCCAAATCCTCAAAAAATTTCCTTCTATCGACTTCAAATCTGTCGAGGTACTGTACATGTTCCTGCGCTTCCCACTGAACAGACTGATTAACAAAATGAACAAAGTTAGTGAGAAATACCAGTAGGGGGTTCTCGGGACGATAACAGTAGTTGCCGATAATTTCTTCGCACACGTCCACTCTAAAGATGTCGTCGTTGCGTTGGGGTATTTTATCAAGTTGTAGACGTTGAAGATGACTTCCTCGTCTTGCACCCTCAACTTTATTTCTCCCTTCTGCACGTTGATGAGTGCTCCTCCGGTCGCTAAGAATGGTCTCCCAAGATAATTGGAATGTCCCTGTCCTCCTCCAAATCTAGCACCACAAAGTCAGCTGGGAATATAAACTTGTGTACCTTTACGAATATGTCTTCAATGACTCCCCGTGGATGCTTATTTGAACGATCCGCCAAAATATCGAGTTGGTCTCACTACGCCGATTCCCAATTTCTGAAAGATCGAGTAGGGCATGAGGTTTATGCTTGCTCCAAGATAGCATAGAGCCTTCTCAAAGTAGGAGTTTCCAATAGCACATGGGACAGTGAAATTCCCAGGATCTTTTAGTTTATGAGGAAGCTTTCTCTGGATGCTCGTGCTAAATTCTTCAGATAGAGCAATCGTGCTACAGTCTTCAACTTTCACATTCTTCAATCTTTGAGGGTACGTCACTTGCACTTGCGGAAACGGCTGAATTTTTTATGAACTGGCTTCATTTGTGTCACCTGGTCCCCTCAGACTAGACTGCCCATCGCGCTGCGATGAGGTTGGTCGCGTCGCGACCCGGCCTGCATCTCCGTCATCGCGTCGCGATGGTTATGCGCTGCGTCGCGAAGGTGACGATTTTAGGGATTCCAGCACCCTTTTTCCTGCGGCTTTATCTGCATCCTCCAGAACCAAACCACTACCTAAAGTAATTGCATTGACGTGGTTTTTCGGATTTACCTCCGTGTTTCTAGGAAGCGATTCATGAGATCTCCTGGTCAATGTTGACGCCAATTGACTCATTTGTGTTTCAAGACTTCGTATCTTTACTGATTGGCTCTGGATGGTTATGCGAGTCTCGTTCATAAACGTCGACATCCAGTCCTCAAGATTCACCTTCTGCTGTTGTTGCGATTGGTTGGCAGTTTGTTGAATACTCTATTGTTGGAATTGTTGATTCCCTTGAGGTATCCTGTGAGCTTGATTTCGGAGGTTGTCGTCATGAGACATTAGGGTAGTCGTTCCTGGCGGCCGTGTAAGGATTGTTGGAGTTATGAAACGTCGGGCGGTTGTAGTTTTCCACATAGTTGGCGTTCTCCTCAAATCTAGATGGACACTCGTTGGTGGAATGCCCTTCGTTGCACCAAAAACATGGCTCGGAGAATGAAGCTTGCATCGCTTTGGCTTGAGCGTCAAATTGCGCCATTTGCTTCGTGATAAGAGCCATCTGAGTTGACATCATCCTCAATAGCTCCGAGGAATTGGACGAATTGCTTGATGCTGTCGCATATATCGTGTTCGGCTCGGGATTTAGAATTCTACGCTCCATCAGGTATTGCTCGTTTGCTCTCGCCAACTCTTCAAGTAGCTCGTAGAATTTTGATGGCGTCATTGCGAGTGCTGCTCCTCCTACTACAGTGTTTACTAAATTCTTAGTCAGAGTTAGAAGACCATAGTAAAATGTACCTATAAATCTGCCTGAGCAATCCCATGGTGGGGGCATTTTATTAGCATCTCCTTGAATCGGGACCATGCCTCGCATAAAGTTTCTCTGTCCCATTGACGGAAGCTATGGATTTCGTTGCGGAGGCGAGTGGTCTCCTCGATGTGGTAGTACTTGGTGAAGAAGGCATTGTAGAGGTCGTCCTACGAGTATATAGAGTCGGACGGCAGTGACTGCAACCACCCTTTGGCTCGGTCCCTCAGCGAGAATGAAAACAACCGTAGACACGGGGTCCACCGGAATGTTGGGGATGTGGAAGGTCTCGTACATCTCGTTGAAGTTGCAAATGTGCTCGTTTGGATGTCCATTCGGGATTCCTGAAGGTTGTGGTTTTTCTAATTACTAACCAGCTTATTAAAAACGTTTAAAAGATGGATGTGAGGAGTAAGGGTGAGGTTTCACTTCTCTATTCTTCAGTTACAAACTTGTTTAACTTCGAGTTTAATTCATTGTATTGTTATGCAGTATTTGTGTTCACTGATAAATATTGCTAACCCTCGCTAGAGTGATATTAACAACTTAAATATGAATTAACTTTTACCTCTCGGTTTGAAGATTTAAATCCTAATTTGCAATCTCAACAAGAAAACACAATGAATCCCTAAATTCTACGGTTATCTATAGTTAACATAGTAATTGAAGGTTTGTTAGCCTAGTGTTCAATTTATCAAATCTCGCTAGAGTAATTGATTAATTCAAACAACATACACAAAATGATCAATTTCATGTAAGCATTAAGAACAATCCAAACAAAAACGCATAATTGAAATGAATCAAATTCTAAAAGTTAAGCAAAAAGGGAGTTTTTTTTTCTTGTGGCTGCTCTCTTGCTTTTATAAGAGAAAACTGATGTTTCTGTGTAGCCCAGCTCATGAATACAGATTCCCTTAGCCAAAATCGTGCAAAAAGGGAAAATTCCCCTTTCATAGAGCAGCCATCGCAACACGACCACCATCCATCGCGATGCGACAAGCATGATCGCATCACGATGGGCAGTCGGGTGCCCAGCGCTGAATCTTCTTTAAACTTGAATTTTGCTCCTTTTTCGCTCCGAATCGCTCATGTGCTCCAAATTCTCTCTCCTAGCATAATCCCCGACAAAGACAACCAATACTACAAAAACTATCAAAAACACCTAAGGATTCGTAATGAATTTCCGTGTAAGATCGCTTAATAATAACGTATGAAACGCGCTTATCAGCTACCAAATCTCGAAGGAGGTGAATGTCAACCTTAATGTGCTTCGTTCTAGCATGAAACACCAGGTTAGACTCTAGAGAGCTTGCATCTTGATTTTCACACTAGTAGCGATCGAATCCACATGACTACAGTTGAGGCTTGAGCCAATGCTCTGTATTCTGACTCATTGCTCGACCTGTAGACCACTTTTTGCTTTCTAGCCGACCAGACAGTGAGACTGCCACCGAAGTAGCACACATATATAGTCTTCGACTGACGATTGTCTTGGCAGCCTGTGTAATATGCATTGGCAAACACTTCAATGGTCATGGACGACACAGGGGAAAGTGAAGTCCATGTCGAAGAGTGCATTTTATGAATCCTAGAACTTTTTTTAACATTTTCTAGTGAACCTCTGATGGTGACGCCAAAAATTGACTCAGCTTGTTGACCGCGAAGGCAATGCCTGGTCGTGTGAGAGTTAGATATTGCAATCCATCCACAACACTTCGGTATAGTGTTGGGTCGGAGAAGGGTGCTGATCCATCATTAGACGAGAATGATTTTAACGACACCATAGGCGTGGAGCAGGGTTTAGCATCCGTCAGTTTTACCTTTACTAGAAGATCGTAGGCGTATTTTGATTGGGAAAGTCGCAGACCATCAGAGCTTCGGTCGGACTTGAATCCCAGAAAGTGACTCGACGACCATAACGAGCCCAGAGACTTGAGACTGAAAGCAGAGTTGAGGTCAACAATAACATTGAGAATGAGTTTATGATTTGTATATGTCACTAGAATGTCGTCGATGTACACCAGTAGACATATTGTTTCACCATTTCCGGTGTAGTGAAACAACGAGGTGTCGCACTTACTGTTGACAAAGCCCGACTGAATTAGAAAGTTATGAAGCTTGTTGTACCACGCAGGGGAGCTTGCTTCAAGCTGTACAAAGCCTTGATAAGTTTGCAGACATGACTAGGTTTTTGTCTTTATTTTCACATCCCACCGGTTGTCGCATGTATACTGTCTCCTTCAGCTCTCCATTTAGGAAAGCATTATTTACGTTGATTTGTTGTATATCCCAGCCTCCCGTCACAACAAGCGTAATTATAACTCGTAGTGTCGGTTACTTTAAGTACTCCACGCCAGGTGTTTGTTAAAATTCCTTGGCGACCAACCGTGATTTGTATATGCTGACGGAGCCAGTGAGGTTGAAATTTGTCCTGAATACCCAACAATTGTCCACCAATGGCATGTCCTGAGTGTATGGAATGAGTTGCCAAGTGGAGTTTCTGGGTAGAGCGTTAAGCTCTTCATCCATTGCCGCATGCCACCTAGGGTCACCTAGTCCGTCTTGGACAGTATGGCTCGGGATCAAAAATGTGGTTTGTGAGACTAAAATGCTCAGGAATGGTTTTTTGGCTTGTAAATGTGTTTGGATTGTTGCCATAGGATGAGATGAATTTTCTTGTGCTCTAAACATTGTTGGTATTTCTAGTTGTATGGCTGAGCAAGTAAGGACTTGATTTTGAGATTTAGAAGCTGAGATGGGAGATTGAAAATAATGTGAGGTTAGAGGGTTGTAAACTATAGTTTTTTTTGTTTTGGTTAATGCTAGGAGAGGTATTATTGCTTTGTGTGTCATTTAGGTTTGATGAAAAATTGTGAGGTTGATTTTGTGTGTGTTGACTAGATTGAGCTACGATAGAGTCTATGAGAATTTGATGAGTTAGTTTTGTGGGAATGTGGTAAGGTATTAGAGGTTGATTTGGTATGGTTTGATTTTGTGTGTCTGTGGTAGTGTATGGATATAAAAACCTTTTTTCAAAGGATAACATTGTTCGTTAAAAGTGACGTTTTTGGCTACATAGACTCTATCGGATGAGTGCAAGCATTTATAACCTTTGTGCGAGTTATTATAACCAATGAAAACACATAGGTCGGATCTAAATTCAATTTTGTGATTGTTATATGGTCGTAGGTGTGGAAAGCAAGCTGATCCAAAAACTTTTAAATGGTTATCGTCAAATTTGGTTTTAAAAACTAGACTCTAGTGTGTTTGAAAATTTAAGACAGCACTAGGTAACCTGTTGAGTAGATAACAAGCAGTGGAGAATGCATACCACCAAAAGTCAGTAGGCATGTGGCTCTCGAAAAGGAGGGTGAGTCCCAGCTCAACGATGTGTCGGTGCTTGTGTTTGATTCAACCATTCTGTTGGTGAGTGTGAGGACACATATGTCTAATTAGGATTCTGAGTTGTTCAAGCAGCGGTTGTAGAGATCTGAATTCCCCACTCAGTCAGTTTGCAAGCATTTGACTTTGGTGTTGAAGAATCTCTCTACATGAGCTTTGAATATCTCAAAAGCTTTCTTGGCTTCGCTCTTAACTAGCATCGGATAGAGCCATGTATAGCGTGTCATGTCATCCACGAAGGCGATGCAGTATTTGTAGCCTTCGATCGAGGTTGAAGGAGATGGACTCCACACGTCGGCATACACTATATCTAATTGTTGAGGAGCTCTGTAATCAGACCTGGGATATGTTTTGTGACATGATATTTCAATATGGCAAGCATCACATAAACTCAATTTGTTTATAGATCAATCTTTTACACATTGAGTTTTGAGTACATGTGACAAGCCTTTTGAGCAAGGATGTCCTAACTTTTTATGCCAAATATCAGCTATATTGTTCATGACTTTATTTTTACAAACAACATTACAAGTATTTACTTCTTGTGCAGGTACAGATTCTTGAAGTTTTTGTTCTTCATCTGCTGTAGTGGTTGAAGTCTTCAAAGAGCTTGACCTCCATATAGCTATTTTGTCTTGTTTTCCACGCTCTTGCCTCTCAGGTTTGACAAGTCGATGAAATATAAGTCATCTTTAAGCGCCCCTGTTAGAAGCACTCGGCTCGTTGACTTGTCCTTGATCACACAACCATCGGAAAAGAACTCAGCAATCACACTTTTATCTTTGGTACATTTTGATACCCTGACTAAATTTTTTGCAATTCTTGGTACATGAAAAATATTTTTAAGAAACAATGGCTTAGATTGAGTACTTATAACTGATTCTCCGATGTGAACTATAAGGATATAATTACTGTCCCGACGATTAGTTTCACTTTCCCTTTGTAGTCTTCAGAAACCGAGAGGTGGTTAAGGTTGGACGTGATGTGATTTGTGGCTCCACTTTCAATGAACCACGACTGATCATTCGGTGAGTTTTCAGTGGAAGCAATTAGAGCCGAAGAGATGTTTGGAGAAATTGTTGGAGAGGTTGTTGACGGTTGATACTGTTCATCAAATGGAAACCAGTAAGTAGAGGCTAAATAACCGGTTCTACTGCAGATTTGACAGATGACACGATTTCAGCGTCCACTTCTTCCCCGTGCTCCTTTTCCGCGCGATCCTCTGTTGTTCGGATTGCCTCTTCCAGTGCGACCACCGTGTTTCCTATTCTCGAATAAGTTTGCAGAGCCATTTGAGAGATCGACCATTAGTGCAATATTTTGTTGTTCAAGCCTTATTTCATGGCATTGAAGGATGAATTGTGCTTCAGCCAGTGAGATAATTTCTGGACGTGCACCAGCATAGCTACCACAGAATCGTACTCAGAATCTAAGCCTCAAAGGACGTAGAAAAGTAACTCTTCATCGCAGACTTGTTGAGTTGCAGCAGCAAGATTGTCTACTGCGAGTCGAATCTTCATTATGTAATCACCATTTGACAGTGAGCCTTTCTTCATTGTCAGCAATTGAATCCCAAGTTGAAGAAGACGATGTTTCCCGCTTCCGGCAAAGACTTGCATGAGTGTTGTCCAGATCTGGTCTGTGCACCGAGCTATGTGTCCACGCATCGTCACAGAGGCGGAGGACATGAGCCATGACATGATAGCCTGGTCTGTTCGGCGCCAGATCTTGTAGTCTAGTTTAAGTCGAGTACTGTTACTTTTAGCTGCTATTCTCCCATCTGTTTTTGCAGTGGAACTTTCCTCTGGCTCAAAAAATTGCGGAGGACACGGCCTAGTTCCGTCAATGAAATCTTCTAGATCGTGCGATCTGATCGTCGCAAGAGCTTGAGATTTCCAGAAAAAATAATTTTCTTGATCAAGTTTGAGGTTGATATGAGTGAGATTTTCGATTAGCGAAAGCGAGTTGGTCTGGATCGATGGAGTCGCCATGGATGCTTCCAATGGTGCTCTAATACCAAGTGAAAAATTGAGAGAGATAATAATAGAAATATATGAAGAGAAGAAGACATTGGAGACTTGATCGAGAATCAAAGAAACTGTTTTTCATTACATTAATCATGAGCTTCTTTAAGCTTTTATACAATCAGAGACTTCTGTAACAGATGCAAGAATCTGTTCCTGAGTTTGTTACAGAGGTAGTGACGTGGACCTATTGTATTATACATTTGTTACACAATAATGTGCAGAGCTACATGTGATAATAAAATACAATAGACTTGTTAAATTATCTTGCCACGTCATAAAGCCGTTGGGCTTATACTCTTTTTCATTCTTGGTAGGACCAGAATTTAGAAGGTACTCAATTCGTTTCTCCTTTGGACTTTCCCAAGCAATCTCGCGCTTTGCGTCAATGTTAATTTCGTTTACGTCAAGATTCGTTTGTATATCCAATATTTTTTTTCTTTCGCTCTAACAAAAAAATTAACAGTTTAGTTTCTAATGATTTGTGTGTGTTTTTAAATTTTTCAGTTTAGATTACGATGTTATTAAGTGTACATAATGATGAGTATTACTCATTGGTGGCTCGAAATCCTCTCAGGTCCGAAACAAGATTATTGGGAAGGTTTACTTAGTTGCATAATCTCGACTTAAGGAACTTCCCAGCGAGTAATTGAAACAAGCTTAATGGCACCGTTTCCGATTCAAAGAAATCTAATGTGAAGTCAAAGCCTGCGAAGAAAGACACCGTTGAGGAAAGCTATGAAATTTTGGGAAAGATTACCGGGGCTTCTATAGTAGGAACCAAGTAAGCACTTTTACCAAAGAGGCACATTACTGGAATACTTGTTGATTTTACAGTAGTACTAGTAGTACTGTATGTAGTGCTAGTATTGCCAACGAGGGAATTTAGTCAATGTGTATACAATAGATTGAGTTTGTGCTAGTATAACACTCTGTGATCTGATTTTCATCCCAAAAACGTATGCCATTTTTGTTTAAGCCCACTCATTAATCTTGTCATTTTAAACCCTTGAATTTCTACATGAAGGAGTCACTTGGTTTAAACTATTTTTGTTTATTATTTCGGTTCATATATATTCCTTATGGCTTGCAGGGAGAAAACTTGGTTGTAGCAGTTGATGATGATGGTTGTTTTACTTCCAAAATCACAGGTTTTAGTGGGCGTTATGTGATGGACGCGGATCTGGATATTATTGACGCCGTGAAGATATAGTTGAGAAATAATACATTTGAAATTAAATATGAACATGTACAATCAGAACCTTGTACGATCAAATATGGTTATTCTTGTACTTGAGCTCACTAATTATTTTTAGTTTACTTTGTTCTTGCTGCTATGCGAGGTCTGATTGCAAGAAGTAATACATTTGAAATTAAATATGAACGTGTACAATCAGAACCTTGTACGATCAAATATGGTTATTCTTGTACTTGAGCTCACTATTTATTTTTAGTTTACTTTGTTCTTGCTGCTATGCGAGTTCTGATTGCAAGTACTAATACATTTGAAATTAAATATGAATGCGTACAATAAGAACCTTGTACGATCAAATATGGCTATTCTTGTACTTGAGCTCACTAATTATTTTAAGTTTATTTTGTTCTTGCTGCTATGCGAGGTCTGATTAAAGAAATAATACATTTGAAATTAAATATGAATGCGGAACCTTGTACGATCAAATATGGTTATTCTCGTACTTGAGCTCACTAATTATTTTTAGTTTACTTTGTTCAAATACTGAATGAAAGTTCTTTATATAGGTAAAAATTTACTTGGCTATCAAGTAAATTAAAAAACTAAACAAACAAAATAAACTTGCCACCAAGCATACAACGTGGCATTACTTTTTGACCAAGGAAAAATTAAAAGCTACATTTTCCCCGTAAGTTTGACTTGGTTCGATGTTCTTCACGTCGACTAATTCTCGCATCTCCGTTAATTTGACGCTCGCTAGAGCTTTAGAGAGAATGTCGGCTCGTTGTTCTTTGGAGCTGACAAACTCCACGATGATCTCTCGCTTCTCCACACACTCACGAATAAAGTGAAAACGAATGTCAATGTGCTTGCTCCGTCCATGCAACATCGGGTTTTCATTAGTGCGATTGCGGACTTGTTGTCAACGTAAAGAGTCACTGGCTTCTGCTCGCTTTTGGTTACCTCGCTCAATAAACTTCTAAGCCACAATGCTTGACACACCGCAGCGGTTGCTGCCATGAACTCGGCCTCACAAGAGGATAGGGCAACAGTTCTTTGCTTCTGAGACTGCCAGGTGATCAAGCTCCCGTTGAGATAAAACATCATCCCTCCGGTACTTTTTCTGCCATCGATGTCAACAGCTAGGTCATTATCGGTAAAACCAACCAGTTCTTCAGCTCCACTTCCTCTTCTATACTGGATCCCATAGCTTATTGTTCCCTTCACAAAACGAAGGATGTGCTTCACAGCCTGCTGGTGTATACTAGTAGGCTTCTCCATGTGACGACTAACCATGCCAACTGCATATGAGATGTCAGGTCGGGTATGGGTTAGGTACCTAAGACACCCGATGACACGTCTTTACTCCGTGGGATCCACTGGGTCTCCTTCTGCATCTTTCCAGAGCTTCAACTTTGGTTCCATTGGATAATTGCTCGGGTTGTAGTCCGCCATCTTGAACTGCTTCAAGATTTTCTTCGCGTAGGTTGTCTGCTTCAGCGTGCCACATTCCTTCTTATGATCGACCTCAATGCCGAGGTAGTATGAAAGTAGTCCGAGATCCCGCATCTCGAACTCCTTCATCATTTGCTCCTTGAATCCATTAACGCAGTATGCACTAGATCCAGTCACGATCAAGTCGTCGGCGTACAAACCGACGATAAGGGACTCCTTTTATGTATTTCTCGTGTAGACCGCTTGCTCAAGGGAGCACTTCCTGAACCCAAGACTCTTCATACTGCTATCGAGTCGAGTGTTCCATGCACGAGGTGCTTTCCGCAATCCATAAAGAGCTTTTGACAACTTGTACACCTTGTGCTCTGCAGTCTTGTCGATGAAGCCTTCCGGCTGAGCAACGTAAATTTCTTCTTCAAGTTCACCATTTAAAAACGCCGATTTGACATCCAGGTGATGGATTTTCCAGCCTCGGTGAGCTGCGAGGGCTAAGATTAGCCTGATTGTGACAAGTCTGGCCACTGGAGCAAAGACCTCTTCAAAGTCTACTACCTGCTTCTACACGTAGCCCTTTGCGACCAGTCTGGCCTTGTGCTTGAAGATCTTGCCTTCTGAGTATGTCTTTAGCTTGTAGACCCATTTCAGACCGATGGACTTGTGACCACTTGGAAGGTCGACAAGCTCCCACGTCTGATTCTTCTCAATAGACTCCAACTCTTTCTTCATCGCTTCCTACGATTCCTTCTCGGTGGCTGCCTCGCGATAGCTGGTTGGTTCATCAGCACTTATCAGCAAGAGCTCTTCTTAGCTCATATCGAGCTATCGTGCTTCTTCGTAGACGTCAGAAAGTGAACGATACCCTCTTGGTCCGACTTGATCGACGAGTCATCTGAAATAGTTCCTCCTGAACTTGCTCTCTCTGAGATCGGTGTGATCATCCTTGATCCTGGGTTAGGTGAGCCGGGTGGTGAGCTGGTTCCAGGCGAACTAGTTTCCGTTGAGCTGGGTGTAGCTTGTCCATGCCTGGGACTCTCTCCCTCTTCTTGCGCAAGCGAATCTTCTTCTTCGAAGATGATTTCTACCGAGTTTTGTTCGGGCTCTCCCTTCTCGTCGCGCCATTCCCACTTCTTCTCCTCTTTGAACACGACGTCTTCGCTCACATGCGCTTTGCCACATCGGGGGTCATAAAACCTGTATGCTTTGCTTCCTTTTTCAACGTCAAGGTACACCATCAGCTGACTCCGATCATCAAGCTACTTGAGGTGTGGTCCTACAGTTTTCACATGTGCGGTGCACCCAAACACCTTCAGATGCTCCAGATGAGGTTTTTTCCCTTTCCAGTCTACGTAAGGGGTGCGCTTGCTTAGATCCTTTGTCGGTAGACGGTTCACCATGTAGACCGCATGTCGTACTGCTTTTCCCCATAATCTCGCCGGGACTTGCGTGCTTTTCAGCAAAGTCCTTGCAGTTTCCATGACCGTCCGATTTCGTCTCTCCACCATGTCGTTCTGCTGGGGTGTGTATGGTGCGGTGAGGTGTCGATCTACATCTTCTTCCCCGTAGTATTCGGCGAAATTCTTAGACGTGAACTCGCCTCCTTGATTTGTTCGCAGGGTCTTCAGCCTATGCCATGACTGGTTCTCTACGAGACTCTTGAATTTCTTGAAGACTTCAAAAACTCCACTTTTCTCCTTGAGCGTATAAACCCACATCTAACGGCTGTAGTCATCAACAAGTAAGAGGAAATAATTGGTTCCGGCTAGAGTTTCTGGGTTTATTGGACCACAAAGGTCACCGTGCACTAGTTGGAGGGGTCGCTCTACCGGAACTTGGCCTTGATCGGAAATGGCGCTCTTGCCTGTTTCGCGACCATGCAGCATTCACACAGTTGGTCGGGATGTTCAATCTTCGGTACCCTAAAGGCCATCTTCTTCTCTCCCATTTACTTGAGCGCGTGAAAGTTTACGTCCCCAAGTCGTGCGTGCCACAACCAAGTCGGGCCTGCTAAGGACGCCATTAAGCAGACAGGTTGGCCTGTCTATATTCGGTGTTCTCTTCACCTTCATTAGGAGATCGGCACTCTTGTTCCACATCTTCAGGTATGATCCGGCCATCACCACCGTGTTGCCGACCTCCGTCATCTTTCCAAGGCTGATGATGTTACTCTTCAGCTTTGGTATGTAGTACACCTGGGTCAGTAGGCGTTGGTCTCCGTTCTTGCACTGGAACAGGATCAACCCTCATTCTCTGATATCGACGATTGATTTATCGCCGAACTTCACGCTCCCCGTGATCTTCTCATCGAACTCTTCAAACTTTTCTCGATTTCCCATCATGTGGTTGCTCGCACCATTGTCTAAGTACCAGACATCGGTATAGACATTCTTCTCTCTGTCTACGAGGAGGTTCGTAATAACCTTATCCTCGATAAGCATGACCGTCTTAGTGGCCATCTTCTCCGGGCTGAGCCTCTTATCAGGCGTCACCTGCTCAGGTTTCGGGCTCAACTTCATGTCGACTGGCTCCTTAAGGTCGGTTTTCACTCTGACCAATTCTTGCCCGGGCTCAACGTTAATCTCATCTTCGACGCTCGTCTTCTTGTCTCTCCGCACTTAATCGCTCTTCTCATGCTGGGTGAACATCAGCATGGGCTCGTCTTGGTTCCTCGTCGTGCTTCTTACTGCGGCACTCTGATGCATAGTGCCCAAACTTCTGAAAATTATATCACTTCACCGTGCTCTTATCTCTTTGGGTCGTGGTGCCATCTTGACGGGGTAAGTTGCTATCGCGACCTTGCATGTCACGACCTCGCCTCGTCCTCGGCCTCTACCACATGCTCGGCTATCTCTGCCATACCCGCTATGACTCGACGAGCTAGAAGAAGACTCAACTCCATGATACTTTTTTTTAGCAAGAGATGCTTCTCTTCTTCATTCTTCACTGTGACGCCTCCCATTTGCTTAGCCATCGCTTCTTGGCTTGCTAGCAAATTTTTGAACTCTACAAGTGATGGTTGAACGGGCCATCCTTGTACAGCAATTACAAAGCTTCGATACTCCGATCTTAATCCGTGGATGATGATCCTCTTCATACGAGCTTCTCCGATGACAGACTTCAGATCGAGATCGCTAATCTCACGACATATTGACTTGACTTTGTGGAAATACTGAGCAATTGTCATGTTGTCTTGTGAGATTGATAGTAGCTCATTCTCCAAGACCTGTAGTCTGGCATCATTCTTCTTTGAGAAAAGCGTCGTGAATGTATCCCATGCTTCTTTAGGCGTCTTGTCGTCCCGAATGTGCTCCAATATCTCTTCTTCAATGGTGGTCTTCATGGCAAACATCGCTTTGCCTGCTTTGATTCTCCATTTGCGCAAGATGCCATTAGCATCTTCCTCCGGTGGCGTGGTTTCGATTCCTCCAACGACCTCCCAAAGGTCGTGGCCTTGCAAATAAGACATCATGCATGTTGCCCACGTGTTATAGTTGTTGCTGTTGAGTTTCTTGATTCCTCCGACGACTTGGAGATCACTCATCGTGTTGGCAATACTTCGACACAAATAAAACTCACACAGTAAAATCTCAAGAAATCGTTTCTGATGTGGAACATCAGTCAAAATCGCAACCACATACCATAATAAGAATTTCAAGAGATCTGACAACAACACTCACGGCCTTGCTCTGATACCAAATATTGGTTAACAAATTGGATTGCTCCCACAAATATAATGGCAAATGATGAGAATAGTTGGCAAGACCCACCAAGTAAATAGGCTACACTTTAATGAACGAAGAATAGAGAAATAATAAGTGGGGTAAATATTTTTCTAAAACTGAATGAGTTATATTCAAATACAAAATGAAAGTTCCTTATATAGGTAAAAACTTACTTGGCTATCAAGTAAATTAATAAACAAAACAAACAAAATAAACTTGCTCACGAAGCATACGTGTCATTACTTTTTGACCAAGGAAAAATTAAAAGCTACGGAGTTCTGATTGCAAGAAATAATACATTTGAAATTAAATATGAACGCGTACAATCAGAACGTTGTACGATCAAATTTGGTTATTCTTGTACTTGAGCTCATTAATTATTTTTAATTTACTTTGTTTTTGCTGCTATGCGAGGTCTGATTGCAAGAAATAATACACTTGAAATTAAATATGAACGCGTACAATCAGAACCTTGTACGATCAAATATGGTTATTCTTATACTTGAGCTCACTAATTATTTTTAGTTTACTTTGTTCTTCCTGCTATGCGAGGTCTGATTGCAAGAAATAAATTTCTTATTCACCAATTAATTCTGTCACATAAGTCATCCACAAATCTTCTACGTTTTTTGAAAAAAAAATTGTTCTGCTCTGTCCATATTCTCAGAAAGATAGCCGGAATTGCAAAGTTTGGAGATGAGATCTCATAGATTTCATCCATGTGGTATTGAAATCCCAAACAGGGCCCAGTTTTGATATACGTAGATCCCAGATCCCTATGTAGAAAGAGCAGTGTAGAAAAATATGTTAAATTGATTCATTACTCATATACACAAGCCCGTAGGTAATAGACGTTCTAAACAACTGTTAAGGTAAGATTTCGCCAAAATCCCACTTTAACATCTCGCGTGTCGTTTGGGCATTCAGACGACAAAGATGGGGAGCAAAGAGGCCCATCGCTTTATTTCTGGTCAACTAAGAAGAGGCGACTCATCTTTACCCCGTCGCGAGCGGGGACGAGAAGACCCTCGCGAGGAAGGTTCTCCGCGAGGAGGCCCATCGCACGGAAGGTTTATCGCGAGAAGATTCTTCCCCGAGGAGATCGCGTCCCGAGAGGAAGTTCGTCGCCAAGAGTCTACGTGGCAGTGGTAACATGGGATTAGTTAGGAAATCCCGGAAAGAATCTCGAGAGCGGTCAGAAGAGGGATGGGCCGGAAGAGGAAACCCAAGCAAAAATAGAAAACCCTGGAGACCATCTAGCCAACAAAAGAGAGACTATAAATATGAATGTAAAGCCTCATGACAAAGGTTCAGAAAATATCCGCCGTCAACACACATTAAGATTTACACATTTTTTACTCTGTATTCCTAAAAACTTCCAAGCTAATAAACGAGAGAAACCGAGCCCTAATTAATATAAACTCAAAGATTTAAACACTCAGACCTCAGTATTATTGATTGTTATTATTGTCCTTTAATCCTTGTGACTGTTAAGAGGTCCGGTGAAAATCGACCTCTACAGTTTGGCGTCCACCGTCGACGCAGGCGTACCCTCGCTACGAGATCTCTTCGTGGGGGGCTCGTCCAAAGGGGCGTCCTCCTGTTGGGAAGATACGTCTTCGATGTTGCCCGACGGATTCCCCGTGTTCTTTTCCCTGTCTTGAGACGTCACTGGCGAGCCTCCCAACGCCGGCGGACAGTGGAACCCGAAGACCGGGAGCTGCTCACGAATACTTTTCTCAGACGGGCCGACCCACAAGAATACCCCGGAATCCGGGATCTGAGAACCGAGCCCCGCATCGACAAAGTCTTTCGACCAATTGCGGCGTGTACTGGATAGAAGAACCGCATGGGTCGCCTCCAAATGACGACAGGCCTCGTCGCTGGAACTGGCCGTATACCTGGGGTGCTGCCCAGCGACAATCAGCTCTCGTGGTAGGGATTCGTGGTAGCGACCAAAGCTGTGCTCGTAGACTTTGACAAAAAAATACTTGTCCTCCCATCCAGACTCGTTAGAAGGGGTGTTCAGGATGACGTGGTCCGTCTGTTGGTGAGAGATGGAAAGGCGACCCACATTCTTGGAGTTTTTGGAAAGTTTGAAGATTCGCATCAAATCCTCCAAGGTGATGGTCACTTCCATCTCGAGCCAGACGACAATGGCACAGAGAAGAAGGCGGATCGAATTCGGGCTCACCTGAGTAATGGGAACCCTGAACGCGCTCAGAAAGGCTACAACAAGGGGGGGGACCGGAAAGTGAAGGCCCGCCCTTCAGGAGAACGCCTCGTAGACCGCAACACAGTCGTCCCGAGGGCTGTCGGCGAGCTCACCTTCAAAGGGGAGGCGCAGAACACACCGTTGATCCAAGACAAATCTGTCCCGTAACTGCTGCAGGCGCCCCACCGTCATGACAGACGAGGGGGATTTGATTTTGAAAACGCGGCCGGGAGCGGGTGCGGCCTCCTCACGTGCTTTCTGTGGAGCCATCGGCGACGGAGATGATGCAAGGAAAGTCCGGAAGAAAAGTAAGGGAAATAGCGTAAGAAGAAAGGGGCGATAGAGAGAGAAAGGGAGAGAGATTTTGGGAGAGTAACATATCAGGGTAGAGTAACGACCCATTTTAAGAAAAAAAAGGGGAGAGGAAAGTATTTACGAAATATATAATGACGAAGGGGAAGAAGAAACGATGCGTCCCCATCGAACGACAGGAGATATGGCACGTGGAGTCTTCAAGGGGAGGAATCGAAGAGCCATTGGGTGCGGTAAGGACTCGAGGGACGTGACAGATACTCGAGTACCTGACACCCGCATTTAATGAGGAAAGAGTTTTTTACGGGATTCGAGGACACACACGTGACGAAAGGAAAGTGCGAGACACTCGCGGGTGCTCGTCGGAACGGCCCGCGGGCACAACTCCACGAAACGGTCCATTATTCATTTTACCAACTGCATACACTTGGTAAAACGAGGGGGCTAGCCTACAGTGCCCGAACAACACTCTACCCCGAACAACAACGTAAACAGAAGAAAGTCTCTCACAAAGTTCGAGGACGAACCGCCGCAACATCCATAACATAATCGAGCAAGTAAGTAAAACACCACGTCCACATATCAATCTCGCGAAACGCACAAGCCAAAGGAACAAAGGAGACAACGAGCAAGAGCAGGAACAAGTCTCATAAAAAAAATTATTGAAGTCTCGACAAATTACAAGTACGAAGTACATTGAAGTCTCGACAAATTACAAGTATGAAGTGCATTGCAAGTCTCGACAAATTACAATTATTGAAGTTCTCTGGGTTTCCCAAGTCGCTTTGTCGCTCGAGGGAGGGCTTGTCCTTCGAGAAACATCCAGGTCGCTGATTCTTGTTCTCTGGGTTTCCCAAATGGCTTTATCACACGAGAGGAGAGGAATTCTCCAAAGAAAGGAGCCCAAGTATCTTGGTCGCGAGTCATCAACCCCTCAAGGTTCTTCTCCCTCTCCTTCTTGGTTTCCCTGAGGGGCACTCTCCAACGAGTGGGACGATCCGAATGAGTTGAGAATGGATCGCCCGAGGACAGGCATAAGCCTAAGCCCTTGAACCCCAAGAAGAAATGAAGCCGCGATTAGATCCATACTCTCCCAACAACCCCGACGCGACCGAGAGATTCCCCATGACGAGCCCCGACAAACGGCGCTCCTCGATAATCGGGGGATTGCAAGGAGACAATGGGGGAGAGTTGGAGTCTGCGACAACCTCGTCCTCAAGCTTCGACGCTCTAGCCTGCTCTTCGTCGTGACGTCGCTCCCACTCCGGCACCTTAGCGCAAAGAACCTCGACCGACGCCCTGTCGGGGAGTGTGGTAACCGTAGTGACAAGAACCTGATAGGCGGCGGCCATGGACTCGTCTAAGGCCTGGAACTTGGCTCCCGCTCGGGCGAGCTTGCCTCCGGCCTCCCCGAAGAGACGCGACCGAGCACGACACTCCTCGCTCACCTCGCCCCGCACCATCTCCACCTTGCCCGCGAGATTCCACAGGGCAGCCCGAACTTCGGAGGGTAAGCGCTCCTCCTCGGTGACAAAAACGCCCAACTCCTCGCAAATCTGAGCGAGGATCTCATCCTTCCTCTGAAGGGATTCGACGACCTCTCAATGACGTCGCACCTCCTCGACCAGGATTCCTTCTTTAGCGACTAGCTGCTGCTAGCACTCCTCGAACATCCATCTCACGCGGGTCCTGAACTCCGATAGCTCGGCCTCAGCAGAAGCACGCTGAGAATCCCTCGCAGCTAGGTCCGACGTGAGCCTCTCGGTCCTCAACCTATAGGTACGCTCGCCAGCGATGGAGAGCTTGAGCTGCTTTTGGGTCTCGCTGAGCCAATTGGAGAAGTCCTTGGAATCCTAAACCGCCACGCCGGTTTGATGGCTCTCGGCGAGGATCGAATCGTTCACCCGGGCTATGCTTTCGAAGAAACAAGTCATTGCCTCAGGGTAGCCCCGAGATCCTCAAGAGACGAATCGGTGTCGAACGTTCCGGGTGCCCGCGGCGTTAAGCCCCGGCACGAGTGCAAGGAATACTTCCTCCAATCCTCGGCGGATGAGTTGAAATCGGGAACGTGAGGGGAACCACTGAAGACTCGAGGAGGAGACCGCGAGTCATCGAACCCGAAATGGCGACGAGGAAGAGGAAGATGAGAGCGACGAGGAGAAGGACGAGGCGCTGGAGGAGGATGATGAGGAGGAGAAGGAGGAGGACAATAGTGGGAAAGCGGCACGTAAGGAACCACCTCCAGTCCGAGGCCCGACGACGTCCCCGTGTCGCTCCTACCCCGCTTTTCGCCCTGGTCAGCGACCTCAGCCAAGGGAATTATGTCGCTTATGTCTACTTCGAAGTCCCCCCTCATCTTATCGCACCGAGGCGGATCTGACTCCCGAGCGGCTCTGACGCCACCAGGATTAAAGGGGGACGGGGAGGTCGCCCGAACCTCCACTGGGAAAGAGGGCATACTCATCGGCAGGACGTCTTCGACATTGGCGGCGATCCGCACGCCCGGCAGGGTGCGCGCAACTCCGCTAGCCAAAGTAGCGACCCTGGCTTTCTTCCCTTGACGGTCGTCTTCGTCGCACTCCACAGGTCTTTTTCCTGCGGCAATCTCGGCCCTAGATGAGGTCGTCGGAGGGTGCCTTAAGCGATCGCCTCTCAACCTGAGAGGCCGCAAGGGTGAGCCCTCCTTGTCCTGGAGAATACCCTCCTCAGCGGCGCGACCCGGAATATCCTGGGGTCTTGGGGCCGGCCGTAATCTCCCATTCGTCGGGGTAGGTGATGGAGCGCCGGCCCGCGCTGCTGAACCACGAAACCCGGTCGGGAAGCAGTCGAGGATGGGCGGGCCGTGAACATTCACCTCGAGGAAAATCCCCGCGTCTTTCAGACGCTGAGGATCGTAAAAATCTCTCGCCCAATCGCGACGATCGCTCGCGAGGAGTGCCGAGCGGACCTCCCGGATGCGGGCGCTCCCTGCGCTCGTCTCGCTGGGTACGTAACGGGGAGGTAGCCGATCGGCCTCGATCCAGCGCGCTGGCATAGATCTGAAGCGATAGCCGAAGGAGCGGGCGTTGACCTTGACGAAGAAGTAGGAGCGCTCCCACCCTGGCTCGTTCAAAGGAACGTTGAGGACAACGGGATCTCAAAAGCGTTGGGCAAGGAAGAACCGCCCCAGATTATGGCCATCCCGCAAAAGCCTGTAGAGGCGCATCAGGTCCCCCAAGGCGAGGGAAAACCTCTGCTCGGCGGAAATGGCCATGGTGCAGAGTATGAGGCGGATGGCGCCGAGCTGCATCTGAGCGATGGGCACCTTGAAGGCGTGGAGGAAAGAGAGAAGAAAATACGGAATTGGGAAGCGAAGGTCCGCCTCCCGGAAGAATGCCTCATAGACAAGAACCCAACCATCCTCAAGAGGACCATCCGCGAGTTCGCCAGGGGCGGGAAGTAGAACCCGGCAGACGTCACCAACGCAGTATTCCTCCCTGATGGTGCTGAGGCGAGCCTGGGTTATGACGGAACGCGCGAGTCCGTCTCTAAGAAACGTCCGGGAATTGGTCGGGGTCGCCTAGAGGTCATTGAGATCTTGACCTCGGGAAGGAGAGAATCAAAGGGGAAATCGTAACCAGAACGAAGACCCTAGGGTACGGAGAAATGACGAAGAAAACGGAGACGGGTGTTCAAGAAAGTCCCTCCGCTGGACCTCTGAATTTATAGACGGATCCAACGGCCGAGATGCAAAACGGCGCAGACGAATCAACGGCCAGGATACGACAGGGCTCTGGCGAAGAGACACCTGCAAGATGCGAAAAGACCCGGGTGAAAAGACACTCGTGGTGACCGTTGTCTGTCCGGAACTCTAACAAAAATCAGGAGGGGCATTCGAGTAATCTTCGTCTGCATTAAATAAAGAGAAAAGTTCACGAAACCCGAGGGCACGCGGCGAGAAGAAGAATAAGAGTGGGGGTTCGAGGTGAGCCGCTTTGCATTTCAGAGGTGCTGAGGAAGTGGCTCGCGTCTTATTTTACCAAGTGTCTACACTTGATAAAATGGGGGACTAACTGTTAAGGTAGGATTTCGCCAAAATCACACTTTAACACCTCGCGTGTCGTTTGGGCATTCAGACGACAAAGATGGGGAGCAAAGAGGCCCCTCGCTTTATTTCTGGTCAACTAAGAAGAGGCGACTCATCTTTACCCCGTCGCGAGCGGTAACGTGCGATTAGGGACTAGCGTCAGAGAGTCAGCGGAGAAAGGGGCAACAATCATGAAATTAGTTAGGAAATCTCGGAAAGAATCTCGGAAGCGGTCAGAAGAGGGATGGGCCGAAAGAGGAAACCCTAGAAAAAGGAGAAAACCCTGGAGACCATCTAAGCAACAAAAGAGAGACTATAAATATGAATGTAAAGCCTCATGACAAAAGTTCAGAATATATCTGCCGTCAACACACATTAAGATTTACACATTTTTTACTCTGTATTCCTAAAACTTCTAAGCTAATAAACGAGAGAAACCGAGCCCTAATTAATATAAACTCAAGGATTTAAACACTCAGACCTCATTATTATTGATTGTTATTATCGTCCTTTAATTCTTGTGACTGTTAAGAGGTCCGGTGAAAATCGACCTCTACAACATGTTATGATTTATCTGTTGAGAGAACAGTATGGATATACATAGATTTGATAACCGCAAGTGTGTTCCATATACTTCTCTTTTTGGGCATTGCTAAATTTTCACGATAATAGCATGCGTTCTTCAACATCCCTTACCACAGTATACGTCTGCTGATGAATGGTTGTTGATTAAAGTCAGTTTTCAGAATTATCTCAAATTTCATAAAGAACACACATACGTGAAGATGAGGTCAAGACAGATGAGGTGTGCACCTGAAGAGAGTATTGTCGATGGCTTGTTAGAATGAACTCATTATTGGAAAGGTAAAGCTTATCAATCTCAGTACATTTGAGTCTTCCATAATTAATGGTGGATGTTGGAATTAAAGGTATAATATATGAGTGGGGTCTACTAATCGGAATTAGATAATTTTTCCATATTCTTATTATTTTTTGCGACGAGTATAATATTGAGTATTTATCTGCCAAAATAATTTTTATAATGAATGAGAAATTGATGCTCTAAAAATGCTAAAAAATCACATATGATATGTGTTGTTTAGAAAAGTGAGAGACTGTGTAATGAAGATAGTCTCATATTGGTTGGGAGTGTGTTAGTGAAGTGTTTATAAATAATTATCCTACTTAAAGTGACATCTAAGTGTAAAAAAGGAGCGTGTGCGTGAGTTAGCTCTAACTACTCGTGCGCACACACGCGCCGCCGAGTCAAGTTAGGTTGGGCCATCCGTATCTTTTAATTACAAAAATCACTTCAATTGAGATTTAATTCCGCAAATAACTTGTGTGTTATCTTGGGAATAAAAATAAATCCCTTCAAACTCTTTCAAATGGCCGTGACTTTTTAGTAGCCGGAGTTAGGTAGGCATTAAGGGACGTTTAATGGGGCGGAGGTAGGTGTCATTAACCTTGAACGTTTATCACATTTATGGAGCATTAACAATGAATGTTTTTCTCATGGTTGTAACCGAACTCTAGGCATATAAATAGAGTCATTCGAGTCTCATTCTAGACACACCAAAAGACAAGCAAAAAGCTTCCTCTCTCCCGCTTCAAAATTCTCTTTCTTTTGTAGTTCGATGAAAGTTTGGCGCTTTTGTTCAAATTTATTGAAGTCAAGTCGAGTGGTGCTAATTTTTCTTGTCGTGATTGTATCCTGGGAGGCTATCGCTCAACTTATCCAAGACCCGTGGAGGGTGATAAATAGTTCAAGGAAACGATCTTACGGGCCTCGACGAATCAACATCCTTGTTACCTTTTCTACTACTTCCGGTTTTGTGTTCATCTTGATTCCTTGTATTTGTCTTCTATATATTTTAATATTAATAATAATATTATTAACAATCTTGAAGCTATTTATTAAAGACAAATTGCGAGGAATTTTTTCTACTTACCCATATTCGGATCTATTTTCGATTAGAACTAATCATATTGATTTTGTTTGAAGAAAAAATGTTGAATATCAATGACACGACCAATGTGAATGTTGATGGGAGTACAAACGAAAATCACATCGCGGAAAATACCAGGACCATCCTCGGTCAAATTCTTGTGACCTTGGATCAAGGATCGTGGCGGCTATGTCAGAGAATCGACGGTCGGGTCTAATCCAACCAATGGCTTCCATTGCCATAAACGGTCTGAGCAGTTCTGCGACACGAGTTCCCACACTAATACCGGACGAGAAACCGGAGAAGTTCACGGGGTTGAACTTCAAAAATTGGTAACAAAAGATGTTCGTCAACTTGACAACTTTTGATTTTGCGAGGTTCTTGACCGAAGATCCATCGACTCATTCTAAGGACGAAACTGATCGCAACATGCTAATGATGTTTAGTGTATGGATGGATTCCGACTACTTGTGTCGAAGTTGAGTGATGAATAGTCTTAACGACTCGCTGTACAATATGTATAGCTCTAAACGCTTCTCCAAAGAGCTTTGAGATTCATTGATCGGAAGTACAAAACCGAGAACGCGGGCTCAAAGACATGGGCCGCTTTCTCGAGTATCAAATGATGGGTTCGAAGACCAAGGTGAGTCAAGTGCAAGAGCAGGAACTTATCATCCACGAGATTCATGCTAAAGGAATGATCATAAGCGAGTCATTTCAAGTTGCCTTGACCATCAGGAAATTACCCTCGGGGTGGAAGGATCTCAAGAACTATTTCAAGCACCATTGAAAAGAGATGAGTATTGAAGACTTGGTTGTGCGTCTCCGCATCAATAATGACAACCGTGGCTTTGACAAGGGGTTCAAGACTCAATCCGAGAGGGCCAACGTCATCGAGCATGACAAAAGCTCAAAGGGGAAGAAACCCACCATAAACTTGGGCCGAAAGGAGGATCTTTCAAGAAAAAAAAACACAAGCGGAAGTTCGCAGACAAGTGCTTCAACTTTGACAAAGAATGTCATAGGGCTGCCAAATGCAGGAAGCCAAAGAAGAATAAGGAACCCAATGTTGCTGAAGGAGATGACAAGCTCCTTGTCGTCGTGATCTCCGAAGTGAACATGGTTGACTCGAACCCGAAAGAATGGTGGCTGTATTCTGGAGAAATCCGGCACATATGCTCTGATATGAACTCTTTCTCCACTTTCGAGATGACGGGAAATGGAGAGAAGTTGTTCATGGGCAACTCCGCCACATCTGAAGTGAAGGGGACGGGCATCGTCTTTTTCAAGATGAAAACTGGGAATGAGTTGAAACCCACCAACGTGCTCTATGTGCCTGACATGCGGAAGAATCTCATCTATGAGAATGTGCTATATAACCATTGTTTTAAGATGGTTTTAGGGTCTCAAAAAATTGTATTATCTAAGAGTGATATATATGTGGGTAGAGGCTATATTAAAATGACATATTCAATATGAATGTAATTTCCATTAAAGCCACTGAAATTATTAACAATGATTTTTCCACTTATATTATTGAGTTAATTAATTTATGCCATGGTAGACTTGGTCATGTGAATTATGACAATTTCGTGAAAATTAATAAACTTGAATTGTATACTAAAGTTCAAAATTAACTCAAAACATAAATGTGAAATCTAAATTAACTAAAACTTCCTTCAAAGTGTTGAAAAATAACAAACCTCTTGACTTAATCCATATCGGTTTATGTGATTTAAAGTTTATGTCCAAAAGATGAGGTAATAAATATTTTGTGACTTTTATTGACGACTGTACAAAATATTGTTACGTTTAGCTGCTTAAAAGTAAAGATGATGCAATTGAGAAATTTGTCATCTTCAAATTAGAAGTTGTGAATCAACTTAATAAAAAGATTAACAAGGTCCGAAGTGACTGAGGAGGTGAATATGTTGAACCATTTGGGGAATTTTGTGAACAACATGAAATTATTCACGAGATAACTCCTCCTTATTCTCCCCAACCGAACATCGTAGCTAAACGAAAGAATCATATTCTCAAACAAATGATGAATTCGATGTTGTTGAAATCTGGGTTACCCCAATAAATGTGTGAGGGGAGGTAATCTTGTCTACAAATTCTCTTTTGAACAACATATCCCGGAAGGAGGAGGATAAATCTCCATCTGAATTATTTATAGGTAAAAGGCCTTCTTATAAATATTTACAAATGTGAGGGTGCTTAGCCAAAGTGATGGGTCCTCTTCCAAAAAAAATGAACATTGGACCAAATACGGAAGATTCTGTCTTCATTGGATATGCACAACATAGTAATGCATATCGATTCATTTTGTATGATTTGAAAAACCTGATATACACAAAGATTCAATTATGGAATATCAAAATGCTTCGTCATTTGAACAAATGTTTCCTTATAAATTTAAGAAAGATAAACCGAGTTCTTCAAATAAACCTTTTCACGATATTAATGAAATAACTCAAGAAAATGATGACACGTCTGATGACGAGATAACTCAAGAGTCTGAAGGACTTAGACAAATCAAACGAGCAAAGGTAGAAAAATAATTTGGTTATGATTTTATGACCTACATGCTTGAGGCTCCACCTCAAACATATAAGGAGGATGTAAACTCCGTTAAGGGTCACTTATGGAAAGATGACATAAGAAGTGAGATAAATTCTATCTTACAAAATCATACTTAAGTGTTGGTTGATCTTCCTCCGGGGACTAAAATACTTGGTTCAAAGTGGATATTTACGAGGAAGATTAAAGTCGATGGTACTATTGATAAGTCAAGGCAAGACTTGTTATCAAAAGGTATAGACCACAAGAAGGGTTGGACTACTTTGATACTTATTCTCTTGTGACGAGAATAACACCATAAGATTGATAATTGCAATTGCCGCATGGAAAAATTTAGAAATTCATCAAATGGATGTAAAACAACATTTCTTAATGGAGATCTCGACGAAGAGATCTACATGGCTCAATCCGAGGGTTGTATTGCTAGTGCACAAGAAAGGAAATTTTGTAAATTGGTTAAATTGCTTTATGGCCTTAAACAAGCCCCAAAGCAATGGCACGAGAAATTTAACACTGTAATGATGACAAATGAATTTAAAATCAACGAGTGTGATAAATGAGTATATATTAAGATCACTAATCAGGGATAAGTGATTTTATGTTTATACGTTGATGACATGCTCATTGTGGTAAGCAATGAAATCATGGTACAATCCACAAAAGATATATTGAACTCGAGGTTCAATATGAAAAATCTCAGACTTGCTGATGTAATCTTAGGGATTAAGATTACTGGGACGAAGAACAAAATTTTCCAGGATTAATCGCACCATGTTGCTAAAATTTTGGACAAGTTTGGAAGTAAGGATTTTGGAATCTTTATAACTCCAATTGACAGAAGTCAACAATTGTCTAAGAATAAAAACAAGTATGTATATCTCAAATTTAATATGCTAGAGTAAATTGTAGTCACATGTACTTGAAGAGTTGCAGCTGACTTGGCCTACAGTGTTAGTAGATTTGCTTGATATACCAGTAATTCAAGTGTTGAACACTAAAAAGCAATCATGAGAGTACTGCGGTATCTACGATTCACTCGTGATTACAAATAAAACTATGCGAGATATCCCGAAGTAATTGAAGGTTACACTGATGCGAGTTGGATATCAGATATTAAAGATTCTAAAGCATCTAGTGGATATGTCTTCACTCTGGGAGGTGCAGCAATAGCTTAGAAATCATCCAAACAAACAGTGATAGATAGATCCACGATGGAATCTGAGTTTGTTGCATTGGATAAATGAGGCGAAGAAGCTGAATGGCTTAGAAATTTCCTGGAAGATATTCTTGACTGGAATACTTATGTGCCAGTAATATGTGTATATTGTGATAACCAATCTGCTATTGGTAGAGCACACAGTGTGATGTATAATGGTAAGTCTAGACATATTCGTCGACAACATAATACCATTAGAAAAATTCTCTCGTCTGGAGTCATAAGTATTGACTATGTGAGGTACAAAGAGAATATTGTGGATCCGTTAACGAAAGGGTTAAAAAGGGACCTAATCGAAAAGACATCGAAAGGAATGAGACTAAATCTCATCGATAATAAAGCAAAGGCGAAGGAAACCCTACCATAATGACCGGAGATCTCAAAATGTTGGTTCAAAGGGACAACTTAATTCTCAAATTGAAAAGTAAGGTCAATGTGGAGGAAACTCCTGCTCCTATTCCTATTATTTAGTGATTCATGTACAAGGTTAAGTTTAAACCTTTTAATGATTCTAATAAACTAGATTGTTGAAAATCTGAATGAATAATGTGATATTATTCTTGATTGAAGAATGACTTATGTGAGAGAAAAGTGGAGTCGCTTCGAAAGAGAATTAGTTGGGCTTAATTATTTAGAAACTCTTTCAGAACCAGACGAATGTTCAGGGCCAAAATGAACATAAGCATGAGAACTGAGCCTGTGTCAGGGAAACATCAGTGGGGGATATGTTTATCGTTTATACCTTATCGACTAACAGTTCAAGGATATAGTGTCCACTGAATAGTCAGTAAAGATAGCATATCTTTCAAAGGTTTACCTAGCTATCCTATAATGGTGTTGATCGCAGAACTTTCCCCACCGTGAGTTGTGTCGTGTCTTTGTAATTGTCGTATACAATTGCATTGATGTGGGGGATTTTTGGAATTAAAGGTATAAAAGAGTATTTTACCTAGTGTGTTAATAATTTTTTGCTAAATATTTGAGTGGGGTCCACTCGTCGAAATTGAATAATTTTTCCATATTCTTATTCTTTGTTATAGTGTCTACCGAATAGTCAGTAAAGATATCATATCTTTCAAAGGTTTACCTAGCTATCCTATAATGGTGTTGATCGCAGAAATTTCCCCACCGTGAGTCGTGTCATGTCTTTGTAATTGTCGTATACAATTTCATTGATGTGGGGGATTGTTGGAATTAAAGGTATAAAAGAGTATTTTACATAGTGTGTTAATAATTTTTGGCTAAATATTTGAGTGGGGTCCACTCATCGAAATCGAATAATTTTCCATATTCTTATTCTTTGTTACGACGGGTATAAGATTGAGTATTTATTTGCCAAAATCATGTTTATAATGAATGAGAAATTAATGCTCTATAAATGTTAAAAATCACAATGATATGTGTTCTTTAGAGCAGTGAGATGTTGTGTCCTGAAAATAGTTCGACATTGGTTGAGAGTGTATGTTGGTGAAGTGTTTATAAGTGTTTCTCCTCGTTAAGGTGACATCTAAGTGTAAGGGAGGAGAGTGTGGGTTGATTAGTTCTAACCCCTCGCGGGCGCACATACGGGCCTTTGCAGGGCCCTAACCTTAGATCTTAAATTTTTTTTGCTCTTCTTGGGCTTTCGGGCTTTGGGCCAATCCTTATATTTTTATAACAAAAATCATTTCAAATGAGTTTTAGTGCCGCAATAAATTGTGCGTTATCTTGGGAATAAAAACAAATTCATGCAAAATCTTCCAAACGGCCGTGACTTTTGAGTAGCCACAGTTAGGTAGGCATTAACGTACGTTTGATAGGGCGGAGGTAAGTAACTTTCACCATGAACATTTATCACCTTTATGGAGCATTAACCATGAACTTTTTTTACGTTTCTTGCATGGTTGTAACTGAGCTTTAGGCCTATAAACAGAGTCATTCGAGTTTCATCTTAGACACACCAAAACACAAGTAAAAAAATTTCTCTCTCACTCTCCGAAATTGTCTTTCTCTTGTCGTCCGGTGGTAGTTCAGTGCTTTTGTTCAAGTTCGTTGAAGTGAAGCCAAGTGGTGCTACATTTGTCTTGTCGTAATTGTATCTTGTGAGTCTATCGCCCAACTTATCCAGCACTTGTGGTGGGTGATAAATAACTTTAATGAAACCGTTTAACGGGTCTCGACGAATCTACATTTTTGTTATCTTTTTTACTATTTTCGGTTTTTTGTTTATCTTATTTCCTTATATTTGTCTCTCTATATTTCAATAATAATAATAATATTACTAAAAATGGATTATATTCTTTAGGGGGAGCCTTCATCACACAGAGGTGGGTTCAAGTGATGAAAATTATTTTGTAAAAAAGGGTCCGCTTCTTCTAGCCTACTTTTAAAGTTCTGGTTTAATATATCACTTGGTTCTTATTTTTACTATGATTGTTAAAACAAATAAGAAACAGAAACATTTTCCATTGATATTAGGCTTCTTCTCCGTAGGAGAGCACTATCATTGTTCACTGTTGCTAATTATATATGTCTTTTGTTTTTTTATATTTGAATTTTGTTTTCTTTTAGAAATAAATTATCATTTTGCAGTTTGGTCGAAGAAAGCACGGAAGAAGAACAAAAAATCACCAGGAGAAGAAGCTTCTGAGAACAAGGTTTCTCACGCCTCTTCAGAAAACGACGATGGCTTGAAAAGAAAGAGTAGGATTCTGTTTTTTTTTTCTTTTTAACTATATATATCATATGTCTTCAAGAATTTCGTATATAGCAGAAACAAGCAGTTATTAATCTATCCACCCTCGGAGATTCATTAGTACATTGATTCATTGAAATGTTACTCTGTGGCATATAGAGTCAAAGGAAGTCAAGAGAAAGCGAAAGAAGGATCAGAAATTATCCAATGAGGAAAAATCACAAGAAAATCAAGTTGCAATTAGCGAGGATGATGTTTATTTCATATCCGTAGAGGATGAAGATTGCTCCAAAGGAATGAAAAGTAAGTGATGTTTTATAATGAACTCTACTGTTTAAGAGGAATATAGTTACAATAAAAGACGGAGCTAGACCGAAAAGAGAATTGAAATAATTTTTAGGGGCTTATCTGATTTATCTTCCATATTAAATGAAAATAAATTGAAATAACTTTGTCAGTCAATGTGCCGAATCAAGCACGTACATACGGAGAGAGCTATTGACGAACCTGATCAAGGAGGTTCGATGAGATGAGAAATATGATAAATGATTTGTGATGGCTTTCGGGCTCTCGTCCTCTTTTGGGTACGCCTGTCGTTTTTAGCGTTAGTATCTTTTACTTTTATTAATCTATATCTGAGTCATTAGAGAGAGAAAACTGAGAGATTGAGGTGTTGTGGTAGAAGTTAGCAGTGTCGTATTTTCTATGTATGAATTTCTTGATAGAATTACGATATAGTCCTACGAAGAAACATATATCTTTTACAAATTTCGGCGAAATAATCATAGTTTACTAACTCATTTTAGATATGTCGAACGTTTTGTAAAACTCGTGTAAATGGCCCTAGTGCTTACGTGTCATGTCAATTTACGTTGTAAAACTCAATTTATACTGTAAAATAACAACATAAATTGACTAGACACGTTATCACTGTAGCTATTTACATAAGTTTTACGAAATGTTGGACATATCCAAAATAACAAACGTATATAAGGCTACTATATTAAATTTATTCTTACACGAGCGGAGGTGGCATTTTGAAAGCCTGGGGAAGACTTCAGGCATGAGGTGGGTTCTAATAAGTATATTGACATTGCTCTTATCTGTTTTGCCTATACAAATTTTAGCAAAAGAACTTTGTATTTGAATCACCTTATTTATTCTAAATTTTCATTGATCTGTGCCGCTGGACTTTTTCTCGAGTAAAGTTTAACTCAGTCAACTCTATTTTCAGGTCTACTTTTTCACGTCCGTCACTTTCATTCAACTGCTCATGCTTTGACAAAACCATCAGTCTCCATTTGAAAAAGTCACTTTATTTTGTTGATTTCATGCCATTTCCTACTTCCAAGCTTTGAGAAAATACTAGATATTTTCCCCTATATTTATTTATCCTTGACCACACCATAAAAACCATGTATGTGCACTCCACATAATCGATCTAGAATCCAAAAAATCTAAGGGTCTTTGCCTTTTCGCATCTTGCATAAAACAATCTAGGACTATTAGTGTGTGATCAAAGACAATTATAGGGAATCACTCCCGCTCTTGGATATTTACTGAGCCACTCATGACTAGAAATCACTCTGTCAAGGCACTACACGACTTTTGAATCTCCTCGTTGATCTTTTGTCCACATGAAATGCCTTCCCACTTATCCCAAGTATATGTCATCTGTGGTTATGTGAAAATCATGTATGGACCAGGTGAATTTTTTCCTCCAAATTTTTCATATTGGTCGATAATTGCACATAGATTTGCATTCCTTACCAAGATTTAACTTCGATCGTCAACTTGAGGTGTATCATAGACAGTGAATAGATCTCATTATTCTTTTTTTCAATCTCCTCTAATAATAGTCCAAATGTATTTCTTTTTTAATTTCAAAACGTCTACTGATAAGCCAGTCCTCCACCATATACACAGCTACCTGATAATCCCATCGATTGGAGTATTACTCCTCCACAAAACCCAAGTTTGCTTCTCATGGACTACATCCTAACCCCTCCCACTTTAGTCTCCAGTAAACACAACATATCCGACTTTTCATCTCAGATGAGGCTCCAGATAGCCTCATATGCCGCTCCCCTTGCGAGGCTATGATAATTCCACGATAGCACTAACATAAACCGGTAGGAGGTTGTTAAGGCTCCCTTCCTTAACAGGTATATCTTATTCATCCATCTTCAAATTTTTTTTTTTGGTTTCGAGACTCTTTTTCCTACTAAAAGTCTATGGAACACTTGTTGGAAGAAATGCCCTCAAGAAGATTGTTTATTTACATATTGATGTAATATATAAATCTTTATAAAGTCCTTATTGTAATTTGCTTATTAAATTAATAAAAGTTAAAACGTTAATTCATTCCTTTTTAGTTTGATTGAAGATTTATGATATTTCATAATTTTATAGTCCTTAATCAAACCTAACAATGTATGAAGAGACAAATGTAGATTTGCGTGAACAAACTCTTCATGGTTTGACTAAAACGATATATTCGCAATCTAGAGATCAATGGACTATTGATCCTAGTATGATTGTTGGAAGAATCTATGATGTCTGGTTACGAGGCATAGAGAGTTAGAAAATCTATAGTTCTTCCAACGTATCTTTCGAAGATACTGAATTGACCAGTGCACCTTTAGAGACAATAGAAGAACAAACCATTTATGATCTTCTATCTCAAGGTCACTATGTATGAATTGCATCATGCTTACCTAAATCCTGAAATGAGACATGTTATTTCATAGCATTAATACTCTCATTTAAGAAAGTCAAATTCTAGATCCATTATGTGATCTAAACTAGGCCAATTGGTGAGATATTAAGTTATGCAGATGTCCTGAACCAACTTTGTGAAGTTCTCATAGATATGGAATTCATGTATAAGATTGCTGAGATGCAATATATATCGCCTCATGCTTTATTACTTGGATTGTGAATAAATGAACTGCGCAGTATCCAAAATTAAGTAGCAACTTTATTTGGATGAAACAATGTGACTTGTTAGCTCCTCGTCAATACGTTGTTTCTAACTTATTCACAAGTACTAAAGGAGTTGAGGAAATAATACCTAGAAAGGAAAAATGGTAATTTTATAAATCCCAACTAGTTGATGATATTCATGAAGGGTAATCATAGATAACATTAAATGGGATCCACTCAACATAATTAATTGAATTTGAATAGAAAATAAATTCATTTTAACCGAGAGATTCTCAGTGTCAACTCTTTAGTGGAGTCAGTTGACATTAAATAATACTCGGAAAACGTTTGTGAACTTTTGAGTCCGAGTATAGAAGCTCAAGCTTTGTTCATTTGGATCCATAAGGTCACTATTACAGGTCATTAGAGTAGGATTGTTAAACAAGAAGCTAAGTCAAAATAAGTTCAAATGTAAACTAGACTTTTTCTCGGAAAATGTCTAAAGGGTATTTTTGTCCACATGGACATAAAATGATGTGAATGTCAAAATAAGATTTTGAATATTTTCATATGATGAAAATGTAAATTATTTGCTAAAGCCGAAAAGTCATTAAGACATTATGAAATTAATTTCGTTATTTGTGCAATTATAGTTCTATAATGGGTATTTTATGAATTGTCTAAAAAGAAATAAAGAAACATTTAGAAGCTCCCCCCTAGGTAGAATTTTGGCCAACATGCATCAAGAGAAGAGTTTTATTTCCCTTTAATTATAATGATAATTACCCAAAAGGAAAAGAGGAAATAAATTTCCTTGAGAATGAAATAAATAAGCTAAGTGAGGAAACAAATTTCTTCCTTGCTTGAGGTGTATGGCCGGCCACATTAGAAGAGAAAGGGGAAGGCAAAAATTTAATATTGTGTCATGAATACATTATTCTTTCATGAATGAATAATTGACTTTTATAGATTTTTTCTTCTCCTATAAATAGAGCCTCACATAGAGATGTGAAAACTAGTTTTTTTCAGAAGTTTTTGCCTTGTTCTATCTTGCTCTTGGCCGACCGCTCTCCCTTACTCTCTCTAGAAAATACTTCTTTTTATTTTGGCACCTAATTCCTCATTAGATTTAGGCTAAATTAGCTCTTTAGCTCATGGACTTGTTCTTGAGTTATTGTGTTTAATTATGCCCACACAAAAATCCTTCTAAACCTCTATAGACTCTTGTAATAGAAACCTTAGGTTTCTCAAGTTCAAGACTAGACGTGAAGGAATCGATCCAAGGAAGAAGATCCACATTTCCCAAGACGCTTCAAGTTTGAAGACACAAGAAAGATTAGTATTCAAGTAGATTAAATAATGTTTTTAATTTATAACATGTATATGCACTTTATCTAGGTTGGTAAAAATTCTTTTACTAGTAAAATAAATATTTATATTCCGCCCTTAATATGATTAATGATAATTTTTTCTTAATCCTAGACCTATTTCAACAACACTCACAATATGAGTTTTTCCTTTATCGAATGCCCTTGCCAGATTCGGAGTAAGAGATGCGGTTTGTCTCCTCCACTTTTTTTTTTTTTTTGGTAATTGTGTCTGTCATATTTCCACTTTTTCTTTTATTTATAGTTGCTCGCTGATGGGAAATTTCTATTCGTTAAATAAATTTCGCACTATGCAAGCGTACGTGTCGTCGTGTAATAAGGTGCTATTAGCACAGATTTCTTTCCCCTGAGGACTAAGGCAAATTCGATTAATTTCACTAATTTAGTATTTTTGAGTTATATAAAATGTAAAAGTGGGGGATTTGTTTTTGGATAATTTTTGTTTTCAACTAATGCAAAACGCAATAAGTAAAATAATTAAAAACGGTTAACTCAAGATAAACAAATAAGGGACGTGACTTCACTAGTTCATTGATTCGGTCGACTTCGGTAACGGCTCTAACTACGGGTTAGTAATAGAAATTATAATCTCACTCCTCTTAAATTATTCACTAATCTCTAGAGTTTTAGGAATCTAGGTATTTGATGAACTTTCACCTCTCGACTTGGGTCCTATTAAAACAAACACTCGCATTTAGCTCAGAATTCCAAACGATCATACATACCTCCTATCATATATCTAGTTTTAGGAAGGTAAATGACCGGTAGGGTAGGGCACGCTCGTTTATCTCCTCTCCGTCTCAAAACTCGCCTAAGATTTCCTAATTAGGTAGTTAATCTAATTAGGACTCAGACATAACCCATCCCATTAATTCTTTACACTAATCCAACCAAGAAGTACAACATTACCTAAATCTTGGACAACCAAAATCAACTCCATAGCTACATCACATCCCTCTAACAACTTAGCCTAACATAATATTGAACAAACACAACAAAATCGAAATAAGTAACAACAACAAAACCAAGAACAAGCTAGACATTGATAATTAACCTAAGTACCACAATGCAATATAAGTAATCTAAGTTACCACAAATAAATACATCAAAACGACTTCAACAATCCTTCAAATATACTAATCTCCAATCTATCAGATTCAAGTGCTCAAAATATTCATTAATCCACAAAATGTCAAAACACTAATCTCAAAACACTAATTAAGCTTAAAGAACACTAATCAATGCAATAAAAATAAAACTATAAAATGTAAATGGAGATAGAGGTAAGAAAGAACTAGTGTAGAAGAGGATAAAAATAGATGTAAGCTTCTTCTTCTTCTTCTCCACAAAGCTCAAATGAATCTTCAAAATCTCCCAACTTCTCTCTCTAGAAATTTGGCCTCCCACCTATCCTTTTCGAAATGAATCCCCCTTAGGTTTTCATGGGAGAGTTCGGACCTATTTCGGTCGTCGAATGCAATCAAATGGCTAAAAATAGGTCACTTAAATATGTTGTTCGCGAAGCTCATGCGACGCGCGGGAGACACCATGCGACGCGTGGATCTTTAAGCAGCTCTCGGTATAAACTTTTGCCTACGCGATGCGACGCGTGGGCTTCCTTAGCCTGATTTCGTTGACTTTTTGTTGACTTTACTCTTGAGGCCCGAATTTTCTCATTTTTCCTCCGCAATTGCTCGTTTTTGCTCCATTTTCACTTCACGATCTCTTACCTCTGAAAATACACTAAAAAAAATACAAAACACTATAAAAAAACACTTAGAACAAGTTACGATTCTAGCTTAGATAAGCGTGAATAAATCAAGCTTATCACTCGCTGTGAGTGCTCTTATTTTCCTGCTTTAAAATTTGGCCTAATCTTCTTGGTATTTATCCTTGGCCTATAGGATAATGCCTTTTCACTTGAGGCCATAAAGTGTAGGTCCAAAACTCATTTCTTAACTTCAGTCCTCATTTCTTTATTTCGACACGTCTTGTTTTAATGTTAGTGTGTGTACCACGAATGACTTAGAAAAACCTTTATCTCTTAGCCTCCTGGCATTTTACCTACACCCAGCCCTCCCTTGAGTTGGACCTCTGGACTCATGCCACTTGTCATTTTCCTAGATACAGTATATCTCGTCTCCACTATTTATGTCGTCCCTTTGTTGTCTAAGACCATTGCAAATCATACTCTCTCGCCTCTTTGACAACTCATGGTAACCTTGTCGACTCGTGAGTGACACTCGCCGACTTTGAAATCAAAGATTGAAACCCTTTTTGCCATTTCTGACTATAATCTCCACTCGCAACAACTTCAGTCTCTTTAATTGGTACTTTCTGGAAATTTTTCAAGTGCCGCTCGTTCATTTGTATGTTTCTAGTTGGGTGTATGACCTGCCTCCCACACAAAGTTCATGTAATTTTTCAAAAAATTTTGCACTTTCGATTATGCAAATATCCTAAGCTTTCACCATAAGCTTTCACCTGCATCATGTGTTTGAGCCTTATAGTGGCCCAATCTTGTCGTAAGCACTCTTCCTCTTCATGACCTAGGCGCCCACTCTTAAAGCAAAATTTTCCAAGTTTTTTAAATCTTGGCTTGAATCCACAAGGCCGGCCGGTAGAAGGCTTTTATCCAAAAACATACCAGGACATATTGGTTTTCTGATATCCAACACCAGGTTAAAGCGCAATTTATTCCTATTCTTCCCTGAGTAGTCCAAAAACTTCCCAAATTCCCAAATCTTGACGATAAGGCCCTCTGTTGTGACTTTATTCTATACACACGGTGAAAGTCCTAGTCTCATACAGAATAGAGAGTAAGAGAAGTCATGCTCCTCTTTATTCTTTAGGGGTGGCCACTTCATTAATAACAGCTGAAAACCTAGGATTGGAATAAGCTTATGTATTTAACTATCTTTCTCTACGTCTCCATATACCAGTGAACAGTTCAAATAGTCTTTTACCCCCAGCCTTGATAAGAGCTTGCATGCCATGAAGGCTTGCTCTTCACACCTTCCCTTCGTGTCTAGGTTTCTTGCAATCACCAAGTTACTAGACAAGAAGGTGGATGCCGAGCCTATCTCCTCTTCTCATTTCTCCTGCTCCGTGATACTTTGACTCTTCTCCCTCCATTGAGAAGCTTGACCCTACACCAAGTCTCACGCCTAACTCTGTCAGCTCACTTGCGATCGTGTTTCTCTCCCAAATAACCTCTCGTGCACTCGTGTTTCCCATCATCACTGATTTTTTTCACTCACTGTTCTCCGATTCAAGATATAATTTCTAAAAATACACTAAGTTTACTCAAGACTAGAGATAAAATATATTTTTACTAAAGGAAAAAACACCTTCACTCTTTTGTATCAAATTAGAAATGGCTCGGGGTGACCACAAAGGGTTGTTGCCTCTCAGATCATCGCAGTAAAGACGTGCAAACCAATGTGTAATCGAAGCTGCTAAACATATGTTTTCCATAACAGGACCTAAGCCAATTAGTTATAAACATGTAACATGAAACAAAGCACTACATGTACATATAATATCGTTTATTTTATTTATATCATGATTAAACCAACCAAGACTCAAATTTTATCACCATATGAAGATATAACTGTATAATGGAAGAAGCAATAATTGGATCGAGGTCAATCAAACATTTGAAACATGAAAGCCAATGCTAGTCAAAAACGTATTGCTTGTTCCGAAGAAGCTAACGATCCGGCCACCTTTGACGGGTAGAGTGAAGTATGTGCTGCTTTCAGCGCCGTGTTCATCGGTGCCACATGATGTTATGTTATTGAAGCTGGTTGTGAATCTCAGCCATCTCAGCACTGGAATCTCTGAAAAATGCACTGGCCCATAACGCCCACTTACCTCAGTTATGTACTCCCCTTCTTGCAGGGCTATCTGATATAAAATGTAGAACTCATGTACAAGGCTAAGCTTAATATTTGTAATATATAGGTAGGAAGAATATAGAGGAAAAGCAGAGAAAAAGAACCTCAGTTGGGTGACCCCCGGGGCCTCCATGCTTTTCTCCTTCGATGGGCTCATTACTGTTATCGTAGATTATTTGAATGGAGTCTATACATGAAGCAGCGTGTATAGTGATTTTTCTTATATTAATGACGTTAGTTCCGTAGTTCCATATACATCCATCATTTATTCCCCATGGTCCTACTGCCACGATTCCCTGTAATCATTTATTGTAATGGAATTGGTCACTCTTTAGGCTAAATGGGTTTCAGAGTAAAAAAAAAAACTTCGGTATTTACTTTTATAAAGATATTGCGCCTTCTATATTGGATAAATTATTTTGCAATAAAATTAATTGAGGAATTATGCGGCACTCTTATTTCTTTTGCGATAAGAATCGGAGGTGAAAATTTTTAATGATACCATTTTATTTTAAAAAAACTGATTTTTTAAATAGATACATTAAATTACTAATTATCTAATTTTTACGGCAAAAAAGTTTAATCTTAAATTTAAGTTGCGCTGTTAAATAAAGTTAGTTAAACTTAGAAAAATTGTTCAAAGTACCATAATTCAATATATATATATATATATATATTTATATATATATATAGAAAAATTATGATAATGAGGTGAACTTGTTTTTTTATCTGTGATAAATTTTTATTATGAAATATATGTGTAAAACGAAAAAAAATCATTAAAAAAATTTTGACCACAACATATCGTAATTTCTATTAAATTATGCAAGATAATACAACATACGCCATTAATAAAAAATTTGTTAAGATTTTTTTTATATTTTATAATAAAATTTTATCACACAAAATCACCTTTCACTCCACTATTGCACAAAATATTTCCCTATTTATCATTTCAACGAGAGTATATTTTACAATTTTCCACTAAGACTAACGTGAAAATGAGTACATACCTTTCCATTTATTTTTTCTCATAATTTTAGTCTAACTTCAAATAAATTATTAATTATTTTAAATAAAACATTTATTCTCGCACCAATCTCTAATATTAATCTCTTTATTTTACCTCTTTTGAAAAGATTAAGGTTGGTGTTAGAATATATATTTTAATTAAACTAATTATCTCCTTAATGAAATTTGGATTGAAATCCGAAGGAAAAATAAAGTGAACATGTAAGTTAAGTTAGTCTTTTAATATTTAAATTACTTGACAATTTGGATAAAAAGAAAAGACTCTATTTGGCATAGCTTTACTTTGAAAATTATATATTTTTTTCGAAAAAACTGCTTTTGATTATTTGATAAATTTGTTTAAAATGGATGTAGATATTAAGAAAACTCATTCAGTGTTTGGTATATATATATATATATATATATATATATATATATATATATATATATATATATAGTTGTAAATAATAATTATGTGTATAAGAAGTTATTACTATTAATACTAATATATTTATTTGTATATAAAAATATATTTATTTAATAAAAGCATAAGAAGATAATTAAATTAACGCTTAATGTAAGGAAATAAGATAAAAGAGAGAAATGAAAACTAAAAACGAAAATTACAATTTTAAAAGCTACAAATTGTTTCTTAGTTAAATTTTTTAAATCACTTTTTAGAATTTAACAAAATCGATTCTATCAAATACTTAAATAAAATTTTAGTTTTAATTAAAGTTAAAGCAAGTTTTAATAAGCAGCTAAACACTTTTCAACCAACGGTATAATAGTGTGAAGAATAAAGTTCCATTGGATAAGTTCAACTCTATATTAGCTGAAATAAAGTTCCATTAGAGAAGCTCTAATAGCTTATAGTACTTAGACAATTTCTCTTAAATTTAAGAGTAAACCACGCGACATTGCATGTTTATGATATAATTTATAAACATATGTTCGTATGTATTAAAAAATTGTATTTGTGCTAAAGATGTAATTGTGTCATGACTTTTACCCAGACCAGGTCTTATAAATCAATCAAATAAACAAATAATTCGATGCCTATCCAGGATATGGAAAGTAAGAAAATGCCAAGTAATAGATTAATTAAAAGTAGGATATATATATATATATATATATATATATATATATATATAATATGGGTAAAAAAATGCCAAAAATATACCAAGTAAAAAAGAAGCACAAACACAAAAAAATATCAACATCTTTGTATGATAAACAATACGTCGAAATAAATTTCTCTACCGATCGAAAACATAAAGTTGAGGAATAACGAAGCTTTGGGTAGAAACTGTACCTCTGGTAGCAGCCTCACCAGATCGCCATTTTCGAGCCGAACAAGATCTGCACGGAGTAAGATCACCCTGTTTTCCAATTCCTTAGCTTCCCTTTTCCCTAGCCCGGCACATGAACATAGCTGTGCCTCTAACTTCCTTTTGATCTCATTATTGATCGTATCTACATTCTGTAGCCATGAGTTGACGCTCTCCACCGCCTCGATTTTTTGAGAGACAACCATGGGTTGGAGTCTTTCATTTAACCTCTGTTTTTCAGTGTTAAGTTCATCCAAGGCCTGAATTAGATCAACCTTGTGTCTCCTCATGTCTTCCCATTTGTTGACTACGTAAGGAAATGCACATCCTAAAAAGGCGCTAAGCGCTGCAGCAAGAATCTCCATTACTGGCTATATAACTGTCACTGCGCACAATTTATATACAAATCATATAAAACCGCTGAGGTATAGAATTCATAGTATAAACAAACAGCAGATGAAGACGATATACATATCCAACAATACCTTCCCGACTATGATCAACATAGAATAATTAATTGGAAAAAATGTTTCTCCTGTCTCTTTCTTAATAAACAAAAATCTTGAAGAATATTTATAAGTCACTACTAAATCTTTAGGTCTATTTTTTAGTATATACCTGAAGTCTCTTAGGACATGATTGTTTTAATTAAGTGGCTTCCAACTTTGCAGTTAACAATGGGTTAGTTTTTATTTTGATATTGATTTTCGTAAAATAAGAAACAATGACTTTGTTAATAATAGACGATGGCTGATAATATGCTGGTGATCTCGAAATAAGGAAATGTCGACGGCCGACAAAAATGTGGACAGAAATAGTATGAAAATGTTAAAGACGTCGAACGATTTTTAGTGTCAACTTAAATGACATCGTGGCTCCCAACATCGTTTACTATCTCACACAATACTTTGTAAATGTATTTTCAATTATTTTAATTTCATAAACCTAAACAATTTAACTTATCAACTTCATTTTCTATTTAATAATTTATATTAATTGATTTTTTTTAATGTATTTGAAAAAACATTTGTGATTGAAATTTTAATTAAAAAGTTTTATTTGGCATCATTTTACAAAAATAAAATCCAAATAAGATGAAAATCAATTATTTATTTTGAAAATCAACAAACAACACGATATTATCAGCAAATGTGCAAAAGATCGAAATTCTGTGAAAATCGGAAATATAATGGCATTTTTTTAACAAAATTTTCACTATATTTTGTGACAAACAAAAAACCTTCTGATAAGTAGTAAACTATTTTCACCAGAAACTTCTAACTACCGCAAATTCTCTAGCATCTCCACGAATCTCGTCGACATTTTAAACCTTATGATAATAGTATATTTTTTTTGAAAGTTTGACGAGATTGGGTAATCAATTGACAATAGTAGTAAATGACTGTTATAATCTTGAAGTTTCCAGCTCTATATTTAACATGGGAGCCGACATGTTCCTCGAAATTGAAGCATTTTGTGTGTGGTCAATTTATGTATCTTCTTATATTATTTTTAACATGGATTCCTGACAATATTTTTTATACTTTATGAACAATAGATGCTTAATACGTTAAAATTTGTGTAATAATTTTGATCTATTATTTTGGACGAGTACATTATGTCAGCGTGTAATGGTTAATTAACTATTACGTTGTTTTTCTTCATAAAACCCCAAATTGGTGATTTAGACCATAATTGACAGATGTCACGTTTGTAAGAAATATGAAGTCATTTGTAACGCATAAAGCTTTATACGGTCCATAACGATGGTAAATAAATATGTCAAAGTAATCCCTCTTTGAGAACTTCTGTAGGTTAAATTCGTAATATATTGTGACTCTCCCTAATAATTTTTTTATTTTTATTTTATAGTCCTTCCGAATTGAGAGCGAGAAAAAAGGAGAGTGAGTATGGTCCAACGCATAAAAGAATGAAGATATTTGTTATACAAAAACACAAATATTTGTTATTTTGTTACTTATTTAGTTTCAAGCATACATTCTTATAATGTTTTTTCGTGGTGTGTTGGAATTACTTCTCACATACACCAAAATATTCACTGATATTTTTTTCCGAAAATTTAGTCAAATAAGTCCTCAAAACATCAAAATTTGAGAAATAATTAATTTTCTATTAATTTTTCGTAAACAATTTAATTGATTATGTGACATCAAATTCATGAGTTTCTGTTACTCGTTTATACTTTTAATTCACACGATATATAAATATATTTGAAAATTACTTTTTCAAAAGTTGAATTTTTTATTTTGCGATTAAACAAATATCGACTTTAATTTGTTTTAAAAAAATTTAAATATTAAATTTTAAAATCGGTTGAAAAAAATAATAGAAAGTAATTTGAGTTATTTTATAATTTTTATGTGTGAAATTCATTTGAAATTATTATTTATACTAAATTAACAAAGTATGAGTCATTTTCCAATCCACGATCAATTAATAACAAACACTCCCTTTTCTTTCTAAATTTACAATTGTAGCTTCCAAGTTATTGTACGATAACTTATCTTTATAAAGTCAAAGGCAAAAACCAGATGCGGAGAGCTACAATAATGACGTAGGTCTCTCAAATTCTGTGTCAGGTATAACATAATTTATTAGACTCCCTTATCATGCTACGGAAGTGGGAATGCAATATACAGATAGAAAAATAAAACAATATGACTACTATTTTATTTGAAAAATTTATAAGTCGAGGACTAGCTGTCAATAGAGGTTCAATCGCGAAGCAGCTAGCTCTCAACCATGTTTCGGGTATATTATAGTTTGTTATAATCATTTAAGATGAGTATATGAACAGAACATGAACAGCTAATGGGTTGAACCAAGCTGGCCGCGTCCCAATATTCTTTATTTTAGTCCAATCCGTTCTGGATATGTATTTTGTATTATTTGATTAATTTCTTTGATTTATTATATTTGTTGCGGACACGTATGATAACCTGGAGTTTTATTTTCTTTATTTGTCAGCTGATTTATTTGCTGCCTTTTGCTGTGTTGTTTGACTCTGTATTTTGGAGCTGATTGAGAGAAGAAAGATTGAATGAGAGAAGAGAGTGAAGAGAAAAAATATTCAATGATCAACGAGCTCAAACTAAGCTTAAGTACAATAGGTAGAGAGAAAATAGTGATAGCTGTTTTGCCACATGGGACAGTATAACTGAATACAATATAAAAGAAATTGTTATAGTCTTCAACTCGGAGCTTGTGCCGCCAGGTAGAAAAGACTGCGCTGGAAAAAGCCTTAGTTAAACCATCTGCAACCTGAGCTTGAGCTGAAATATGACGCACTTTAACTTCATTATTCAACACCTTCTTTGGAACGAAGTAGACATCTAACTCAATCTGTTTTGTACGAGCATGAAGCACAGAATTAGCCGAGACCAGTTGTCAAATTATCACACCACACAATAGGTGATTTCAGTTAAGGAACCGAAGCTCAGTGAGAAGAGACTTTAGCCACGCAAGCTCAGCGATAACACATGCAAGACTCATGTATACAGCCTCGGTGCTGAAACGTGACACTACCTGCTTTTTCTTGTACTGTCAATTCACAACATTCGACCTGAGATAGACAGCCATACCAGAGGTTGAACAACCATCGTCAGGGCTGTTGCCCCAGTCAGCATCACAAAAAGCAGTGAGATTGAGATCATTACAAGGCCGAAGATGAAGACCATATTTCCTGGAGCCACTAAGATAACGAATAATACGTTTCACTGCCTTCCAGTGCATGCCAGTGGGAGTATGCATAAGCTGACAGACTTATTGACCAAGAAAGCAAGCTCAGGGCGAGTCACAGTTACGTACTGGAGAGCACCCACAGTGCTACGTTATAGATGAGTATATTTCATTGGAGAGCCATCATACTTAGTAAGATGTTTACTACTGACCATTGGAGTGGCTATGCCTTTGGCATTAAGCATATTTTTATCGTCTTCAGCAAGTCATGAACGTATTTGGCATGTGTGAGTAGGAAGCCTTCACTTGTGTTGTTCATCTGAATACCCAGAAAGAAGTCAAGCTCACCAAGGTCTTTAAGAGCAAAGAAATCATTGAACTTCGTGACAATAGTCCTGACATTACTGGATTGACTTTCGGTGATCAATATATCATCGACATACAGAAGCATGTAGGTGATGTCAGCACTAGAAGTGGATGAAGAGCAAGTTATCGGCACTGCCAAAGCCAAAAGACTGAAGGCTGTGTGAAGAGTATCGAACTAGGCCTGAGGCGCCTGCTTCAAACCATACAAGGATTTATGGAGACGACAAAGTTTGTTCTCTGCACCGCAAACTTTGAATCCCTCAGGCTGGTCCATGTACACCTCTTTGGTAAGAATCCCATCCAAGAACATTGTTAATTTCTAACTGCGCAATCTTCCAGTTACGAGTTAGAGCTAGGGTTAACACAATACGAATTATGACAGGCTTAACAACCAGACTAAATGTTTCAGAGAAATAAATCATGCTGTTTGTTTGTTGAAACCCCTTGGCGACCAACCGCTGAGTTTATTGAGAGAGTTATCAACATTCTCCTTAACTCTGTAAACCCATTTACAACCATTTTTTTTTATTCTTTGGTAATTCCACCAGTGACCAGGTTTGATTTGTGACTAGAGCATTGTACTCATGCTGCATAGCCTCAACTCAGTCAAAATCTTCTAGGGAATATGCCACAGAGTCAGGCTTCTGCAAAGTAATTAGATAGGCTTTTGGTTTGTGAATGCCAACATTGACTCTTGTTGTCATAGGATGAGAATTCTCAGGTAAAACAGGGTGAGTGTGCGTCTGGTCAGTGACTAAATTTGTGGAAAGGTTGAGAGATATGGGTGTTGGCATTTATGCCCACAAAAGAGATTTTTGATATTAAATAATTTTGTATTTATTTGTTTTGAATTTAAATAAAAATTGAATATTCATTCTTATTTTAAGATTGTGTTTATGCATGAATGTCTACGCCCTATAACTGTCATCAACGAAAGAATTGCTAAGTACAGACTTGACAAGGTACCTTCTTATGACTAGTTTAAATAATAGTTCGAAATCTAAAGATCGATTCTTAGTAATGATTGTTAGAATGAATGAAACGATATCTTATATATTGTGATATGGAGAGTTGTGAATCTTGAAATTCATTCTTGATATCTTAATGAAGATATTAAACAAGACCTGTGAAGTTTTGAAGTTCGAACGTTTAATCACTCGAAACCTCAAACTCACATACGAGGGGTATTGTAGTAATTACCTAAATCCTGAAGTGAGTACATATCTTCTTGTAACACTTTATGACATTTGATTTGTCAATGGGAAATGGCTAAGTGAAGTTTCATTGACCCGACGGTTTGTGTCATAATACTCTTTTGTTGAAATATGTGATTTACAGATATGGAATTTGTGTTGAAACAATGCTAAGGCATTAGTATCACACCATGCTCTGTTATGAGAGTGTGAGTGAATAAACCAGGCCTGGTATTCATCGAATAAAGAATTCTTTGAAATAAAACATGTGACGTGTTGAGACATCTCACTTTATGTTTTTCTCGTTCACAAATAACAGAGGACTTGGTGAAATAATAACTCAGGGGTAAAACGGTAATTTTACATTCCTCTGAGTTAATGATACACACAAAGGGTAATATCGTAAAATACACGATGCACCGTGTGAAGAATAGTTTTGTCACATCAAACAGAAATATAAACGCATATGAACTTAGAGATGTTCAATATTGGTTCTTTAGTGGAATCGACTAATATTAAGAATTAAAAGTCGGAAAAAGTTTGTGAACTTTTGTGTCCGAGTTTTATTCTAAACTTTCGTTCATGTGGGTCCATAAGGTCTCAATGATAGATTCTCGGACGAGATTTTGGAGAAATGATTGATTTTCTCATTCAACATAAATTGTGATTTACGCTAAGAAAATTATTTTATGAGTAATTAAATAAATAATTGGTTATTTATTATTATATTTATTTAACGAATCATATTATGTTATTATATTGATAATAATATAATTTGATGATTCAAATAAATAAAAGATGAAAATAAATATTTTCTCGTTTCGTACTACATTGAATAGTATGAAAATAATTAATGACTTGTCATTAAATAAATGAGATGTTCTAAATTAATTAAATATTATTTTAGAAATAAATCAAATAAATTTGGGAGATAATTAAGACAATATGGCTGGCCATAATAAGGGTTTTATGGGCTGGAAAAATTGTGTAAACTCATTAAAAAAAGTTTTGGGCTTAAGTTTGACTAATGTGTCTTAATTGAATTTTGACCTAACTTAAAACCATTCTCTCTGATATTAAAGGAGGCTCTCTCTTTGGTAACCCTAAGTCAATTTCGACCAACACTCAGCCAAACCTCTTTTCCCTTGTGCTTGAGAGGTTTTTGCCGAATTTTAGAGAGAAAAAGAGAGAGAGGAAATTTGTTTCCCGGCAGCCCTTCCTTTTCTTTGAGTTTCCCCTTCTTCCCTTGTTCCCACAAAGAGCCCACCCTCTCGATCTCCTAAAAAATCCTAGAAAATTATCATTGATTCATCTTATGGTTGTTTGAGTGACATTTGTTCTACAGGGCCGGCCACTTATTGGAGCAACGGAGCAAAGACGGATTTCAGGACATCCTAGACGTGCTTGGGAAGGAGTTTCGGCCGTGCTTGTTGAGGCAGGGCTAATTCTTGCAGATGTGAACCCACTGTAAGTCTCATATAAACGAGTTGGATCTGAATATAATAACCATTGTAGGATTGTTAGAAATTTTAGATCACTTGTTTGCATGTTTGAATGAATTTATTAATATATTTAGAAATTTGTTGACATGCTAGATTAGATTTAATGCCATTATTATTGAATATGTTTTAAAACATTTTAACATGTTAAATTGAATTATTAATTTCCTCCATATGTTGATATGTTTCATAATTAATTGGGTTAATTGTTAACTAAATTTCAACAAATGGTATCAGAGCTAAAATTGTCATTAAAATCGATTTTATGTGTTGGCGTTTTTGTATGAATTGCATTTGTGAATGCATGTGCGTTTTATGGATGGATCCTTATTCTATTTGGTCCTAGGATTACTTTTGGGTTACGTCCCAGTTTTATTTTATTTTATTTAAATTTGTAATATGTTGTAAATTTAAATTTTGTTAATTTGTAATCCGGGAGGACAAGAAGAAAGGAAGTTACCACTGGGAATGGCCACGCGTTATGGAACGCGTGGGAGCTATCTCGAATCATTCCGAATGGCCCAAGGATCTGTGTATGAGACACATCAGGGCTGTTTGGATCGGCCAAAACCCTAGCGTAGCCGTGTGTCTTCGGACGCGCGCGTGCTAGCTAGGGTTAGGCCCGACGACCGAGATTCGGAAATTGTTTCCGAATAAATTTAAAATCTTGAATAATTAAATTTGCTTATATTATTTTTGAAATAATAAAAATGAATTTAGCTATTTGAGTGGGAGATATTGATCTCTAAGTTTTAAAACTCGGAATTTTCGACGGCTCGAAGCAAGACAAGAAATTAAATAGTTTTTTTTTTTTTTTTTGTAAAAGGTTGTAAATTTAGAAATGAGCCATTAGATAAGTTAAATATTATGTTTCTATTTATTTAAGCTTATCTCATGCATCATTGTTGTTTAATTTATAAAACTAGTTATGAAATTGAACTCCATCCACAAAAATATGATTTTTGCAAAAACTTAGTGGGAGGGTTATTTGTCGATGAAATAAACCAAGGTTCCCAACATGAATATAATTAACTTGTGTGAATGAACTAAGATTCACCCTCGTGGCCCTCCCTTTAATGGGAGTACTTCGGAAGCAAATAGTTAATTGAATTGTTACGAACTAAGCTCTAAAGAGGAACGATGAAGCGGGATCTCCCCTAGGAGAACCGTCTTCGAAGTGACTTGGATAAGGCGAAAGTAGATTCTATTTCCATTCAGTTCAAAACTTCCACAATTCCTTCCCGAACCAAACATGAATCTTTCAATTCATTTGGCTCTCACACCCAATTACTTCTAGGAAAAGCGATTAATCATTTTTTTTTCATAATACCATGAATTATTTATCTCTTTCCTTACCTAACGAGGATTGTACATGCATCATAATTCGAAATTGTGGCACATGCTAAATATATTTATTTTATTTAATTTCAGCAATATATCATGAATCCACTTGCATATATATTAAGTTATAACAAACTCGAGGGTGAGAATTACGTTGATTGGAAACGTAACCTCGACATCGTATTGACGGTGGAAAAGCACAAGTATGTTCTCACTACCCTGTGTCCTCCAGCTCCGAGTGCTGACTCAAGTTAAGAGGACAAGAACGCATATGACATGTGGGTTAGGTCCGATGAGATTGCCAAGTGTTATATCTTGGGTTCCATGTGCAATGTGTTCCAACAATCTAACAAGGACATTGCCACGGCATATGACATGCTCTATAATCTTCATGACATGTTTGGATGTCATGGGCGTCAGGCGAGGCAGCAGACATTTCGCAATTTCATGAATTGCCGGATGAAGCCGGGAACGTCAGTGAGGGACCACATGCTTGTGATCATAGGTCACCTGAACGACATGGAGATTCTCGGATCGGAGATCGATGGAATCACCAAGGTCGACATGATCTTGGCGACTCTGACCGAATATTTCGTTAGCTTCAATCTGAACTACTTCATGAACAAACTCGATTATTCTGTAACCGAACTCATGAAGGAGTTGCAGACTGCTGAGGGACTTCTCCCTAAGACCAAGAAGAAGACTGGTGAAGTCAATGTTGCTGAACATAGGGCTTCCACTTCTGGTTCTAAGAGAATGATTAAGGGTCCCAAAAACGCCAACCGAACGGGATCCAAGATGCCTTACAAGAAGGCTGCGGATGTCAAGGGCAAGGGCATCGCAAAGTTGAACAAGTCTAAACACAAGTGCCACCATTGCAGAGAAGTTGGCCATTGGCGAAGGAACTTCCCTGTCTACCCCAAGACTGTCAAGGGGAAAGGTATGGTTTTCGTCACCCAAGCATGTTTCACGATATATAAAGAATCACCCTGGATTTTAAACTGCGGGGCTTCTGATCATATTGTGTGTAATCTGAATGGTTTCAGGCAAACCAGACGCTTAGGTGATGAGGAGTTCATGTTCAACTGGGGGAATGGAATGAAGGTCAGAACCAGATCTGTCGGGACTAGGAAGCTGAATTTTGGGAATAAAACTTTATTGTTGAATAACGTTTATTATGTTCCGGATTTTTACAAGAACTTGATTTCTTTCGGTCGTTTAGAAGAACAACATTTTGAATTTAAAGTCAATAATGGTATTGAAATTTTTCTTAATGGTTTTTTTATTACTAAAGCTCATCGCGTAGATTCTATTTATTATCTACATCCGAATGAGTCGACAATCTTGGATACTGAGGTGAATAGTGATTCACTTAGGAAGCGTAAGACGTTTCATAGTGATGAAACGGATGACACATATCTATGGCACTTACGTCTTGGACATATTGGCTTAGATAGGATTAAGAGGTTAACAGAGGATGGTCCTTTGAAATCTCTAAACGTAGGATCTATGCCCACGTGTGAATCCTGTCTTGAAGGCAAGATGACCAAGAGACCTTTCTCTTCGAAAGGCCTAAGAGCCACACAAGTGTTGGAACTCATACAGAGTGATGTATGTGGTCCAATCAATATTCAGGCAAGAGGAGGTTATGAATACTTTGTAACCTTCACTGATGACTACTCACGTTTTGGTCATGTTTTCTTAATGCGACACAAATCTGATACTTTTGAAATGTTCAAAGAATATCGGGCTTTGGTTCAGAAGCAAAGAGAGAAACAATCAAAACCCTTCGATCAGATCGAGGCAGAGAGTACTTGTCTGATGAGTTCGAAGATCTTCTTAAAGAAGAAGGCATCCATTCTCAGCTTACAACACCTGGCACTCCACAACAAAACGGTGTGTCAGAGAGAATGAATCGAACTCTACTAGATATGGTGAGATCAATGATGAGTTAGTCATCTCTTCCTGATTCGTTCTGGGGATATGCCTTAGAAACGGCAGCTCATATTCTGAACCAGGTTCCGTAAAAAACGGTTCTCGACACTCCCTACGAGAGATGGTGTGGTAAAAAATCTGTTCTAAACCACATCAAAATATGGGGTTGTCCAGCACACGTGTTGAGACAAAAAGACTAGCAAGTTCGCCAGTCGTTCAGAATTATGTCTTTTCATAGGATATCCCAAAGAAACAAAAGGGTACACATTCTATAGTCCTACTGACAAGAAAAAATTCGTTAGCACGAACGCAAGGTTTCTTGAAGAGGATTACATGAATAATACTTTACCGAGAAGCAAACTTGCCTGAAAAATATGTTGGGCGAAGTAGCTGGTACTTCACAAGATAGGACGAGTCCTACACCAACAGTAGAAGAACCACACTCGGAACCTGAGCCTTCTACGATTCATCGCAGTAACACAATTGTACGACAACCTAAGCGATTGATGTAGATCGGGGAGGCCTTTGCTACAATCGAATACAAGGAGGAAGATGATCCAGTATTATTTTCCCAGGCGATGCAGATTTCCGAAGGAAACCTATGGCAACAAGCCATGAACGTTAAAATGCATTCGATTTATGTCAACGAGGTCTGGAAACTTGTAGATTTACCCGAAGGCATCAAGCCTGTTGGATGTAAATGGATCTACGTTGAGACATTTAAGGCACGACTTGTGGCGAAAGGGTTCACACAAAAGGAAGGTATCGACTATGAAGATGCTAAAGTCCAACCGTACTCTTTTATCCATTGATGCCGCCCTAGATTATGAAATCTGGCAGATGGATGTCAAGACTGCATTTCTGAATGGAAATCTTGACGAGCGCATTTACATGGCTCAACCAGACGGGCTCATGGAGAAAGGCCAACATGGCAAAGTTTGTGAGTTGCTGAAGTCCATTTATGGGCTAAAGCAAACATCTAGATGGTAGAATATTAGATTCAACGATATTGTGAAAGGCTACGGCTTTGATCAGTCATTAGATGAGCCATGCGTTTATAAGATGATAAACGATGGCAAAGTGGTATTCTTAGTCCTTTCTGTAGATGACATACTACTCATTGGGAATGATGTGAGAAAGTTATTAGAGGTTAAGATCTAGCTGTCAAAGCAGTTTGAAATGAAGGATCTTGGAGAAGCGGCTTACATTTGGGGATTCAGATCTTTAGAGATCGGAAGAACCGAAAGTTAGCGCTTTCTCAAGCATCTTATATTGATAAGATCATGGATCGTAAAGTATGCAGAATTCCAAGAAAAGACAGCTACCTTTCAGACATCGAGTGCATCTATCTAATCAGCAGTCTCCCAACGCTCCTCTAGAGATAGAGGACATGAGACACATTCCCTATGCTTTAGCCGTGGGAGGTCTCATGTATGCAATGCTTTGCACTAGGCCATATATTTGTTACGCAGTGGGCATGGGGAGTAGATTCTAATCGAATCCTGGACCCGAACACTGGGTTGCGGTCAAGCATGTTCTCAAGTATCTCCAGAGAACGAGAAACTATATGCTTGCATATTCAAGTGATGACCTGAATATGACGGGGTATACCGATTCCGACTTTCAAGCGGATAAGGATTCCAGGAAATCCACATCAAGGTCTGTATTCACCCTGAATGGTGGATTCGTGGTCTGGAGGAGCCTCAACTATTTCTTGATGAGCTCAACCAATTTTTTGACGAACTCGACCAATTTTTTATGAGATTAACTATTTCTGACAAGCTCAACCAAACTTTTACAAACTCAATATTTTTTGCAATCTCAACCAATTTTTGACGAGTTCAACTAATATTGACGAGTTCGAATTATTTTTTTGTACAGATTGCTTTTGATAAAGAGAAAATTGATTTATTTTTGAATTTGAATGGTATTTAAAAGATTACCGATTTTTATTGATTTCTTTTATAGAAAATGAAAAACTTGAACGACATGCCAATTGTGATATCTGATGGGAGTACTACAAAAAATTCGCCCGTGGTGAGCACCCAGACCAACACAATGGTTGGTCAAATCCATGTGACCTTTGGGTCAAGGATCGATGGAGGCTATTGTCGGAAATGTATTTGCGGGTCTAATCCAACCAATGACTCTAATCCACAGCTCTACGAAACACGTGCTCGCTTGCATACCAGGTGAGAAGCCCGAGAAATTCATGGGGTTGAACTTTAAATGATGGAAAAAAAATATTTTTCTATTTGACAACATTCGGTCTTGCACAGTTCTTGACCGAAGATCCACCGACTCCTCACGAGGATGAAACCGATCATAATGTGCTAATGGCATTTTGCGCATGGAATGATTCCTACTACTTGTATCGGAACTCTGTAGTGAATAGTGTTAGCGACATGATGTACAACATGTATAGCTCCAAAAGTTCATCCAAAGAGCTTTGGTATTTTCTTTCTCGAAAATACAAAAACCAGGACGCGAGCTCAAAGAGGTATATTGTGGATTGCTTCCTCGATTCTCAAATGGTGGATATGAAGACCGTGGTGAGTCATGTGCAAGAGATACAACTGATCATCCATGAGATTCATGGGAAATGGATGATTATCAGTGATTCATTCTAAGTTGCCTCGGCCATCGAGAAACTACCCGCGGTGTGGAAGAACTTCAAATACTAATATCAAGCACAAGTAAAAAAAGATGATTTTTGAAGTCTTGGTGGTGTATCTTCAAATTGAGGAGGCGTGACTCGGATAAGAGGTGCAAGACTCAATTCAAGAAGACCAACGTCACCAAACATGGCGATGCCAATGTTCTATGGAAAACGCACCAGCCAATGTTCGTTGAAAAATGCTTCAACTATGATAAAGAAGGTCAATGGGTCATCTATTGTAGGAAGCCGAAGAAGAAGAAGAAAGACAATGTCGTGAAAGGCGATACCAACATCCTTCTCGTCGTGGTTTCCGAGGTGGACATGGTGGACTCGAACTAGCAAAGAATAGTGGCCAAATTCTGGAGAAACCTGCCAGATATGTTTGACATGAACTCTATCTCCACCTTTGAGTCGATGGAAAATGGAGAGAATTTATCCATGGGAAACTTTGCTACCTCTAAAGTAAAGGGGACGAGAAACACCTTTCTCAAGATGAGATTTGGGTAGGAGTTGAAGCTTACCAGTGTGCTATATGTTCCTGACATACGGAAGAACCTCATTTTTGGGATTGTCCTATGTAACCACGGGTTTTAAATGATTTGAGAATTCCAAAAGATTGTGTTGTCTAAAAATGGAATGCATGTAGGCAGAGACAATACTAATAATGGTATGTTGAAGATGGGTGTAATTTTATTAAGGCCAATGGAAAGAATAATAATGATGATTCCTCTTATATCATTGTCGTTTAATTTATGACATGGTAGACTCGTCATGGGAATTATGACACGTTGCAAAAGTTAATGGACTTGAATTTTATACCAAAGTTTAAAATTGACTCAAAATATGAATGTGAAATTTGTGTTGAAGCAAATTTAACGAGAACTTTCTTTCATAACGTTGAAAGAAGTAACGAATATCTTAACTTAATTCACACTAATTAATGTGATTTAAACTTAATGGCAACAAGAGGTGATAACAATTATTTTGTGACTTTCATTGACGATTCAACAAAAAAATTGTTACATCTATCTATTTAAGAGCAACAATGAGGCAATTGAAAAATTTGTCATCTTCAAATTAGAGGTTAAGAATCAACTTAATAAGAAGATTGAAAGGTCTAAAGTGAAGGAAGAGGGTAAATATGTTGAACCATTTCGGGCATTTTGTGCACAACATGATATTATTCACGAGGTCACTCCTACTTATTCTCCTCACTCGAACGACATTGCATTCTCTAAGAGATGATGAATGCGATATTGTTACATGTTGGGTTACCCCAAGAAATATGGGCGGAGACTATCTTATTTGCAAATTATATTTTGAATCCAAAGTGAAGGAAGAGGGTAAATATGTTGAGCCCTTTGGGGCATTTTGTGCACAACATGATATTATTCATGAGGTCACTCCTACTTATTCTCCTTAATCGAATGACATTGCATTCTCTAAGAGATGATGAATGCGATATTGTTACATGTTGGGTTACCCCAAGAAATATGGGCGGAGACAATCTTATTTGCAAATTATCTTATTTACCCCAACAATGGTAGATTTTGTCTTCATTGGATATGCACTGCATATCGATTATTGATGTATGATTCAAAATATCAAAATATACACAAAGATTCAATTATATAGAATCTAAAACTGATTCGTTCATTGAAAAAGTGTTTTCTTATAAGTATAAGGAAGTGGAACCGAGTTTACCAAATCAACTTCATCACAATATTGCTAAAATAACTCAAGAAACTGATGACACTTTTGACGACGATACCAAACAAAGGTAAAAATGTTCTTCTAAACATGTGAGCAATATTTTAAGATGAGTTTTATCTTGAAAAATATCCATAATCTTGTACTAACAAGATCTAACATTCAAGGAAAACATTAAACTGTACAAAAACTATTATTACAAAAAATTTTAAGCATTTATTATAACTCGTAGTTGTCTTATGGTCTTAATTTAGTATTTTTCACATGTTGCAAAGGGATTGGTTTAGGTCTTCTTCATTTTTTGAAATTTTTCAACGCATATTTCATTGTAAAATTTTAATTTTTTTTCCATATAATGTATTATTTGCTATTAATGTTGCAAGTAAAAGTTCACAAAATGAAAATGATGCATATTCGCGTTGATAGAACAAATTCGAAATGTATTATCACATAGTATATTATTGTTACTCCGCCAAATACGACGAAAGCTCGCGCTTTCGGGTGTTTATCGTGCCTCGAGACCGTGCCCGGATGTTCAAACTGTGCCCAAGACTGTGCCTCATTGGCTGGCCACGCCTATGCCTTCCCTTTAGGAGCTGGTTGATACTCATGCATGCCCCTTTGAGAGTGGACATGCATGTGCATGCGCTCAGGACCAGCCATTGCTCATGCATCTCCCTCAAGGGCCGCCAACGCTCATGTTGTTCCTCACGGGCCAGGCATGCATATGCCTTCCCCTCATGGGCCAGCCAATGCTAATGACTGCCCCTGAGGGGCTAGCCATTGCTCATGCCCACCTCTCATGGGCTGGCTATTTCTCATGCCTTCCCCTCAGAGGCCGGAAACTGCTCAAGCCTGCCCCTTAAGGGCTGACCATTGCTTATGCGTTCCCCTTACGGGCCGGCCATGCCTATGCCTGTCCCTCAGGGGCCGGAAATGCATGTTCTCACGCTTCTAGTGGTCGGCCAAAGAAATCCTCGTCGTAGGGGATGGCTCTCCATAAATCTATAAATACAAGATTCGTCATTCAAATTAATCATCCCATTTTGGATGACTAAACTCTAGAGAGATAAACAATTCCCATAAATTTGAGCATCGAGTAGAGGTAGAATCCCGAGGCCGCACTCAAGAAGTTAAGGCCAACCCTTAAGGACTCGAGCGACATTCCTAAGACTTCTCCGTATGTGGTTCATCTTGTACCCATCTTGGTATAGCTAGATAATCCGAGGCTGAGAAGTAGAATCTCAAGGCTGCTCTCAAGGAATCAAGGCTACCCCTTGACAACCCGAGTGACATTTTGAGGTTTTCTCTGTTGGAATAGGTGTAGGGTTAAGATAAATTTATCATTAACACATTAATGGCGAAATATAAAAATTTCTTTACTAGTAAAACAATTTTTACTAACCTAGGTAAAGTGCATGAACATGTATATATTTACAAATATTATTTAAATACTTGAATACTATCCTTTTTTCTTGTTGCTTGATCTTGGAGTCTCTTCTTGGATGAAGATCCTTCTCCTAGTCTTGCTGCCTTACGTCTTTGTATTCTCGAGCAACCACGAAAGTTTCTACCACTAGAGTCTTCGAGCATTTGAAGAGTTTAGTGAGTGGGCACTATTAAAGAATATGAACCAAGAAAATTTCTTGGATCATAAGCTAATTCTCTAGATCAAATGATGATCTAGGTGCCAAAATAAAAGAATATTTTAGAGAGAGAGGGATAGAAGTGGTCGGCTAGAAGAGAGAGTGCAAGACCAAAAAGCTTATTTTCACATCTATATGTGAGGCTCTATTTATAGGAGAAGAAAATACAAGAAAGGGTAATTACCCTTCCCTATTCTGTATTCATGACACAATATTTTATTTCCTCCTCCCTTTCTCTTCCAAATAGTCGGCCACCCCATGTCCTAAGTGAGGGAAATTTGTTTCCTCATTTAGCACATTTGTTTCATTCACAAAGAAATTCATTTCCTCTTTTCTTTTGGGCAATTACCAATATGCAATAATGCACCAAATAAAAGAAGATATTTCTCTCCCTCCCTTGATGTAAAGTGGCCAGCCATATGGGTGTCTACACGCACATATTTACTTCCTGATTTTTTTCATAACAAATTACGGGAAAGCCCTCACATTATTGCTCATACAATAACATGTCACAAAATTTAATTCACTAAGCATGAAAACCAATTTTCAGCCGTGTGACTTTAAATTAATTTGTGAGCGTATTCAAAATCTTATTTTGACAGTCAAAATATTTATTCAAAAATACATTTTACATCAATTATCCTTAAGCACGAAAATACATTTTAGACCATTTTCGAAAAATACGTCTAATTCAAAAATTGAACTTATTTTAACTTAGCTTCTAATTTAACAAACTCTACTCTAATGACTTGTGATAGTGACCTCATGGACCCAAATGAACAAAGCTTTAACCAGGACTCCTGAACTCAAAGTTCACAAACTTTTCCAAGTCTAATTTAATGTCAACTGAGTTCACTGAAGAGTTGACAATAAAAATCTCTCGGTTCAAATGAATATATTTTCTGCTCAAAAATCTACTTATTTGTGATGAGCGGATCCATTGAATATTATCGAATGATTACCCTTCATGAATATCATCAACTAGATGAGATTTATAAAATTACCATTTTACCCTTCTAGTTGTTATTTCCTTAAAACTTTTGTTACTTGTGAATAAGTTAGAAACAACGTATTGACAATGAGCCAACAAGGTACATTTTTTCATCCAAATAAAGTCGCTACTTAATTTTGGATACCGCGCGGATCATTTAATCACAATCCAAGTAATAAAGCATGAGATGATATACATTGCATTTCAGCAATCTTGTACATGAATTCCATATCTATGATAACTTCACAAAACTGGTTCATGACATCTTCATAACTTAATATCTCACCAATTGGTCTAGTCTAGATCACTTAATGGATCTAGAATTTGACTTTCTCAAATGAGAATATTAAAGCTAGGAAATGACATGTCTCATACATAGTGACCTTGATACAGAAGAGGTTGAATGGGTTGTTCTTACATTGTCTCTAAAGGTGCACTGGTTAATTCAGTATCTTCGGAAGATACACTCGAAGAACTATAGAGTTCCTAACTCTATATGTCTCGTAACCAGACATCATAGATTCTTCCAACAATCGTACCAGGATCAATAGTCCGTTGATCATTTTAACCAAACCATGAAGAGTTTGTTCACGCAAGTCTACATTTGTCTCTTCATAAATTGTTAGGTTTGATTAAGGACTCTAAGACTATTGTATATCATAAATTTTCAAACAAACAAAAAAGGAATGAATGAACGTTTCAACTTTTATTAATTTAATCAACAATAAGGACTTAAAAAGATTTATATTACATTAATATGTGAATAAATAATCATCTTGTGGGCATATCTACCAACATTCTCCTCAAGAGGTTTGGCTTATGCCCATCTTGGTATACTTAGGTGATCCGAGAATGAGAGGCAGAATCACGAGGCAAAATCTCGAGGCACGCTCCCGAGGAATCAAGACTACACCTTGACGATCTGATCGAAGTTCATAGGACTTCTCCATAGGAGGTTTGGCTTATATCAATCTTGACATAGCCACGTGATCCGAGATTTCTCAAATGAGGCATGATCCTCACTCTTATTCGCCTTCACCCACAACCCCACATCTATTCTCAAAACACCAATCTTTGTGTGTTTAGGATCCACATCTATTCCAATTTATAGAGGAATCTTACTTATAGTCTTAGCACCCTCAACGTAGGTACAACCACTTCGTCCGAACTTGAGTTTAACTACATGCGGTGGATAACCGTTGTCTGATTTCAAGATACAACAATTACTAACTATTAGTGTAATTGTGACTTCTGTTGGAATAGGTCTAGGGTTAAGAAAAATGTATCATTAATCATATTAATGGCGGGATATAAAAATTTCTTTTACTAGTAAAATAATTTTTACTAACCTAGATAAAGTACATATACATTTTATAAATTAAAAACATTATTTAATCTAATTGAATACTAACCTTTCTTGTGTCTTCAAACTTGATGCGACTTGGGAAATGTTGATATTCTCTTCTAGCTTGATTCCTTCAAACCTAAACGAGAACTTTGATAAACCTAAGGATTCTATTACAAGAGTCTATAGAGGTTTAGAAGGATTTGTGTGTGGGCATAATTGATATGAACCAAGATTAATTCTTGGATCATAAGCTAATTCTCTAGATCAAGTATGGATCTAGGTGCAAAATAAAACGGAGTATTTTCTAGAGAGAGAGAGAGAGAGAGGGTCGGCCAAGAGCAAGAGAGAACAAGGCAAAAACTTAACCTTTCACATCTCTATGTGAGGCTCTATTTATAGGAGAAGGAAAAATCTATAAAGGTCAATTATTCATTCATGAAAGAATAATGTATTCATGACACAATATTTTATTTTCCCTTTCCCTTTCTCTCCTAAGTTGGCCGGCCATGTACACAACAAGCAAGGGAAAATTTGTTTCCTCACTTAGCTTATTTATTTCCTTCTCAAGGAAATTCATTTACCTTTTCCTTTTGGGTAATTATCCTTATAATTAAAGGGAAATAAAACTCTCCTCTTGATGCTATATTGGCCGAACTTCTACCTAGGGAGGAGCATCTATATGCTTCCTTATTTCTTTTAAGACAATTCTTAAAATACTCATTGTAGAATTATAATTGCACAAATAACGAAATTAATTTCATAATACCTTAAACGACTTTTAGGCTTTAGAAAATAATTTATATTTTCATCATATGAAAATATTCAAAATCCTATTTTGACATTCACATCATTTTATGTCCATGTGGACAAAAATACCCTTTAGACATTTTTCGAGAAAAAGTCTAGTTCAACACTTGGACTTATTTTGATTTAGCTTCTAGTTTAACAATCCTACTCTAATGACTTGTAATAGTGACCTTATGGATCCAAATGAACAAAGCTACAACTTCTATACTCGGACTCAAAAGTTCACAAACCTTTTCCGAGTATTAGCTTAATGTCAACTGACTCCACTAAAGAGTTGACACTGAGAATCTCTCGGTTCAAATGAATTTATTTTCTACTCAAATTTAACTTAATTATATTGAGTGGATCCATTGAATGTTATCTATGTTTACCCTTCATGAATATCATCAACTAGTTGGGATTTATAAAATTACCATTTTACCCTTCTAGTTGTTATTTCCTCAACTCCTTTAGTACTTGCGAATAAGTTAGAAACAATGTATTAACGAGGAGCTAACAAGTCACATTGTTTCATCCAAATAAAGTTGCTACTTAAATTTGGACACTGTGCAGTTCATTTATTCACAATCCAAGTAATAAAGCATGAGGTGATATATATTGCATCTCAGCAATCTTGTACATGAATTCCATATCTATGAGAACTTCACAAAGTTGGTTCATGACATCTTCATAACTTAATATCTCACCAATAGGCCTTGTCTAGATCACGTAATGGATCTAGAATTTGACTTTCTCAAATGAGAGTGTTAATGTTATGAATGACATGTCTCATTTTAGGATTTAGGTAAGCATGATGCAATTCATACAGAGTGACCTTGAGATAGAAGATGTTAAATGGTTTATTCTTCTATTGTCTCGTAACTAGACATCATAGATTCTTCCAACAATCAACTGAGATCAATAGTCCGTTGATCTTTAGATTGCGAATATATCGTTTTAGTCAAATCATGAAGAGTTTGTTCATGCAAATCTACATTTGTCTCTTCATACATTGTTAGGTTTGATTAAGGACTATAAGACTATTGAATATTATAAATCTTCAATCAAACTAAAAAGAAATGAATGAACGTTTCAACTTTTATTAATTTAATCAGCAAATTACAATAAGGACTTCATAAAGATTTATATATTTATCAATATGTAAATAAACAATTTTCTTGTTGGCATCTCTGCCAACAACTTCCAGCCATACAAGCTTTTACAATTAAAATTAATTAAATCTTATAGAATGGGTTAGCTGTGTTATCAACTGAAAAATATATGTTATTTGAAATTCAACTTAAAGATTTAATTAATGTGTTTGTATCACACAAAGTTAAAAAGGCAGATAAAAGATTGCAATTTAATCAAATGCTAATTATTTAATAAGCGTTTAAAAAATATTGGATATTATCAAATCATTATAAATAACATTAAAGATCCAATTTTCCTTTTTGTAAATATATGTATACCTACATGGTAGTTTTTGCGCATCTTTTATGTATATCTTACTTTATGAGTTAGCTCCACTTGTACTGTTGGCATAAATTAAGCCTGTGACAAAATTAAATTCTATAAACTCACAGTTTTCCAAGGTGCATATTATCATGGGTCATTCGTAATTTGTTTTTGTCCAATATTTTGTAAAATTATTGTAAATGTCCACCAGTTTAATTTACAAAAATTTCGTACATAATTTGCCCTAAAATAATAGTTCTCACCCAATGTATTATTGAATTAAAAAATTATATTCGAGGTAAATTAAATCCTAAAAACAGACATTTATTCTTTCGGATTCTATGAGAGAGAAACAAACACACGCATGCAAACCAACGTCATTCTAAAAATATTCTCTCTGAAAAGAAAATACAAATACGAACATAGCGACACCATTTTCATCAAACCGATCATCAACATAAAGTATTTTTGGAGTTCAACGACGTAAATAGGTCGACGATTACTAGGTATTTATGTCATGTTCCATCTTTTATTTATTTTTGTTTTTGAGATCTTTTTGGGTACTTGTAAATCGATTATTTAAGAATCAGATTTAAATCTCTTGTTTATGGTTAATGTTCATGAAACTATAAGTTTTTGTCTTCAGTCAATGTATGCAAAACATCCGGTTATAAGTTATTATTTAGGGTTCTTCTCGGCGGCAACCGAGCATGAGACCTTCCTGATGGCGGAGATTCTACGGCGCTGTAACGGAACGGAGGGTGAAGAAATCCTACAAGAACATGACGGCAACAATGAAGAAGAAAGATGTAAAGATTTAATGGCCGAGAGAGGATCATCGCATGACGTTCTTCTTTTTTCGTATTCTGACTTTGATTTCAAATTCATGGATGAAATTTTGATTTCTTTCATCTAGTAAAATAAACTAAAATCGTGTCTTGTTATTTAATATGCAATTTATGATAAAAAGCTTCAATTTACGTTGTGAAAATCAATTAATGTTGTAAACTCAACTCAATGTACGTGTAAAAATTAATTCACGTTTTAAAAGTCAATTCAATTAACGTCGTAAATTCATAAATGACGAAGATAAAATTATGGTCAGCTGAAATAATTTCCATAATTGGAAATAGAAATTAAATACAAATTATGGCCGGCTGAAATAATTTCCAAAACTGGAAATCGAAATGAAATAAAGATTTTTAATTACTATAAGAATAAACAATGTATATAGAACATATTAACTTTCTATTTTGGTAGGATCTTCCAATAATTATATGAACATATCTTTAATACTAATAAAACCGCCTAATTTGAATTATTTTTGTAGGTAACTCAAGCTTTTAACTCGAATTTTCCAAAAGAAAATTCAAAATTAAAAAATATTGACCGAATATGAATTAATGTTGCAAAAATCAATTAACATTGTGAAACTCAACTTAATTTACGTTGTAAAATCGAATATGAAGAAGATAAAATTATGACAGGTTTAAAATAATTTTCAAAATTGGAAATAGAAATTAAATACAATCTATGGCTGGTCGAAAATAATTTCAAGTACTAGAAATCGAAGTGAAATAAAAATTGTCAATTGATATAAGAATAATTCACAAATATATTAACTTTTCATTTTTTTTAGGATCTTCCAATAATTATAAGAAATTTTTTTAATACTAATGAAAACCCCATATTTGATTTATTTCGGTATTTGATTCGAATTTTTAACTCGAATTTCCGAAAAAATATTTAAAATTCAAGTAAATTAATTAGCCGAAAAAAAATATTAACGGCATGTAAACTAACAGGGTAAATTAATATGACACGTTAGTACCGTGGACATTTACACGAGTTTTATGAAACATTGGACATACGAATTTTATGAAACATTGGACATTTCCAAAATAATTTTGTAAATTAGGGCTATTTCGATAGAAATTTTGTAATAGAATTTATAAGCAAAAATGATGACTAGAAAAATAAATTACAGATGTTCTACAGGGGAGACAGCAAAAAGTTATGTCATGATCGATGCCATGTCATTTTGGATCAAGCGCTCAAAGAATCAATATATATGAGTACGTATTGAAGATTAAAAGCTTATCGACCATCTGTCTGTGGCCTTAAGATCGACTGGTCTTGAATGCTATCATTACCCCCAAAAGTAGTAACTCTAGAACCAGTTTCAACATCATAACCATATCCACACATGTTGTCATTAGGGGGTGAACCAAGCAAGTACTTATTCTCTTCTTCAGTCAGAAAGTCTTTTCCCCATGGATGCTTAGACACTGATCTCAATCCCTCGAGCTCCATCGCAACTTCCTTCATCGTTGGTCTTTCTACGCCTTTAATCCTCAAACACCACTTGGCGACATTCACGACTTCCCTGACTGCCTCCACGTTGGCTTCGTAATCTATATCTTTGTCAATGACTCTTTTAAATTGATCATCTTCTTTCAGTAGCAGAAAAGACATCGCGAGGTTGCATGTAGTACCCTCAGATTTGTCGAAACTTAGAGCCCTCTTTCCCGTTAAAAGCTCGGCCAAGACGACCCCAAAACTATACACATCACTTTTATCTGTTAATTGACTTGATTGTAAATATTCGGGGTCTAAGTATCCGATTGTTCCTTGCACAAGAGTCGATAGCTCTTCTTGGTCCAGTGGAACGAGTCTCGATGCCCCAAAATCCGCCACCTTTGCATTGTAGTTCTCGTCTAATAATATATTCATCGACTTTATGTCTCGGTGTAGAATTGGTGTATTTGTTTCCGAGTGCAAGTAGGCTAGTGCTCCTGCGGTTTCTGCAGCGATCTTCAGCCTCAATTCCCACGTGAGCGTTGATCCTTGCGACGACCCTTTTTTGTGAAGATGCTCGTAAAGCGTCCCATTTGTAATGAACTCGTACACCAAAATAGGAACTTCTGTGTCCAAACAACACCCAAGGAGTCTAACAACGTTTCTGTGGTTGATTTGCATGAGCAAAATCACTTCGTTGATGAACTGCTCAGTCTGTTGCTGTGTCTGCGTGTTGATTCCGGATTTGGGCTTCTTTATAGCAACCACTCTTTCATCGTCCAATACTCCTTTGTAAACTATTCCGTATCCTCCTTCGCCGTGGATCTGATGGTAATTATTTGTTGCCATTTTCAGCTCTTCCTCGGTAAAGATCTTTGTCGTCTGATCAGCCGACCCGTCTTGGCTATTTCCTAGTCTCCGTTGTAACATTAAACCACCATTTTGTTCGAAGAACTTCTCTTTCTGCTTGATCAGTTTTCTTTTCCTGTGCCCACAATACAGCATCATGCCCACAATAAACAAGCCTATGATTCCAGTTCCTACACCTGAACGTGATTGAAAATATTATTAATTAAAAAAACATATAATATGAATATATATCTATATATAGAGGAATCATTTTTAGTTGGTTTTCCCAAAATAATTAAAACTGATTTTTTTCTAAAATAGTTCTAAAACAACTTTCTTACATTTTACTTTATATCTATATTAACCGGTTACTACCTATTTTTTTTAAAAAAATAAACTAAAAAAGCTAAAAAAAACCATTCTACCACTAAATTTTTTTTAATTTTTAATTTTTTGGGCTAGTGTATGGCATTTGTGTTAGTTTAATTTTTTAAAATGGTATTTGGTGTTTTCAAGTGAAAATTATTTGTATTTTGAGAAAAAATTATGTTTTTGTGTATTATAGAAAAATCGATACAAAATAGTGTTAGTTTGGGCTATTCCTCGTTCGCTCGCGCGTATATATATAAGAACGGATTTTCAGACCACTACAACATTTTTCGTTAGCTTAGGTCTAATCAAAATGTAATATTAGAATACGTAAGAAATAACAATACTACAGATCACCAATAAGTTAGACTAGGTAGTCACTAATAACAATGACATCTTATCTACTCAATTTAAGTATGTTCATTGTCTTTCAGATTACGGAATCATGACGTTTACCAATCAAATTTTACTAACGAGCTTATACCCAATCAACTCACTTTACTTTTTATTTTATTACACATAAATTATGGCTTTATATTTAATTTTATTTCATTCTCTTTGCGTAGTAAATTAACATTCATGTGGTCAGACTACTAAACATATGATTTTTAAGAAGCTGTATAAGTCACAAAGAAAATTCTGAATTTGAGGACATGTCAAGAGTAGAAGTTTAAGTTTCGGATGTTTACCAGTCCTCAAAACACGAGTACAAAAGAGAACGAAAAAGAAAGAGGTACCTTATACGATATTGGAATCGTTGATTAAATATTTTATTTAAGAATGTTTACTTTAGGGAAATAAAAAAGTATGCGAGTCAGGAGTAGGTTATGACTTTTATTCGACGTTAAATCTGTCAAAGCGTCGTAGATGTAGTTGAATAATCAAAGTAATAAAGAAAGAAAAATAGCATTAATTGAATATAATAAGAATAATGGCTTCAATTAACCAAAACAAACATAGTTATTGCAATATAGTCAAACGTTTGTGATTTTTAAATAATAAGAATAATTGCTTCAATTAACCAAAACAAACATAGTTATTGCAATAAATAAATAGCCTTAATTGATGGGGTGTTCATTTATTGTATTTTATTGACCAATATAACTCTTGTAGGAGAGAGAAATTTTAAACCATTAATTTTCGAATTTTAAACATTGCCACTTAAATTTTAGGATATTTGTGTCTTTTCATTATTGTTTATATTCGGTTATGGCTATAAACCAAAATTTGTTAAACGTTGGATTATATTGCAAGTTTTAAGTTTGAGAGTGATATATGATTACTTAGGCACAAGAGTAGACCTATATATCACAGTTGAACGTACCCAAAGGAACTGAAACAAGTAGTACAGTGCTCGGTCCACCAGTTTGGTCTTTTTCACAGAATGTATGATTAACACGTGTATAACCTTCTAGACATGCGCAACTGAAAGTCCCTTCATCGTTCTTGCATATTCCATTGCCGCACAGATTTGAAATTTCGCATTCATCTACATCTGAAATATCAAAAGCAGGCAAAACAATAAATAAAGGTCTTAGGTGAACAAAATCTTTTAAATTCTAATTTAAAATCTTAAGTCAGGCCATACCCATTTTTCCTATTTTATATAAAGAAGATAAAAAAATAACAGCAGTTATTATAAACGCATACTTTTGTGTCAATTAAATCTTTTCTATCCTATAATAATTAGCTGTTTGAAATATTACTCACAATTAAACGTTGTAGCCTGATTATTGAAATACAAAATATCTATCTCATTTCATGTCTAACTTCCATGTAATATAGCTATATGCTGATTTTAAAGTAGACTAAATTCTTAAAAATATTAATCTAAACTGTTCTATAATTAGACCTAATTTTTAAATGTTAGAGGCCGAAATAAATTATATTTCCAGCTGTTCCTTTTCTAATTTCCACTCGTACTAACTGGTCAATTGGAACGTTGAAATTGCTATATACTCATGTTCTCGTAAATGTTAAGCAAATAACAGTAAAAAAAAACGTGGCGTTAATAGTTTTCCATTTATTAAATTAAAATTGTGGTCATTGATTATATATCAACGACCACACACTATGATTATATATCAACGACCGAACACTATGATTATATAGTAATGTCAAAATTATATATATATATATAGATATATACTGAATGCCTACGTAACTAAATAAGAAAAAAATTCTTAAAACAAAAGCTGATTACCCATAGTCTTGACAATATAATATAGAATATATTTAATTAACAAAATTTCGACAAAGTAGACTAAGTTTAATAATACATTTTGAAAATGTTCAACTTAGTTTATTTAATTGACGTAGTAAAAGACACATTAAGCATTAAGACAACTTACGGGAACTGAACGAAACGTTTGACTTATTCAAAATATTTACGGGCTACTATTACATACAAGAATACTAAGAGTACAAGAATGTACCTCTACAGCCCTGTGGATGGTAAGGATTCCCTTCAAAGCCTGGCAAACACCGGCAAAGATAACCAGACCCAGAGGCGGAGTTGAAACAGTCACTGTTAGCCTTGCACGTGTAGCCACTCCCCAACGCCTTTGCTCGCTCACAGGACACGCTCCCGATGGACCAATCAAACACCATTGGAAGCACCGTCGTGTTATTCAGCTCCTCGAAACTCGATGCCGATAAAGTAAAACGACCCCGTTCCACCACAAAGGCGTAGCTGCAAGTGCTGAAACTCAGCGCGCGCTTGTCGTCCTTGAAACTCGACACGTCCAGCGAGACGTTCTTGAGGCCCTTGGGAATTGACACGTGGCAGCAACCGATCCCGGAGCACTGTGGGGTTGTTGAAACAGGCTTTTCGCTACACGACGAAACGCAACCAGTTGTGTAGGGCGTCTCGCCGCGGTAGCCTTTCACGGTGCCTAAAGTGTCACAGCCGATCGCCATGAACTCGTTCGAGGAGTCTGAGACGGTGAAGTGCTTGAGGCGAATCCAGGAGATGGTTTTCTTGGTGTGGCCGCCGGAGCTGTTGTAACAGTCTCGGGCCAGGAATTGGAACACTGTAAAGTTTCCGTCCAGAGTTATGTCGGCGACTTCGATCTGGCTTCGGTCCAAATGGGGTTTCGATTTGTTGCACGTTAGGAGAAACTTGTCTTCCAAGGCACACTCCTTTGACAACCCGAACGGATACGGAATCTTCTGATCTCCACAACTCTCGGGACAGTTTGGAAGTGACATCGGAGGAGGTGGTGGATCTTGGCATGTTACGAGCATTAATTTCGCTGTGACGAGTAGAGCCAGGAATGGCATGATCCTTTTTGTCACTCCTGTCATCTTATTTCCGTAGGCTACAGATATTTTATTTTTATTTTTTCGTCTCTGATAAAAATATATATGAAAGACGACATTATATACCAAGAGCTATACCTGACCAATTCAGCCTCTTGCTCATTCAACTCGACATTATTGATTGAGGAAATGAGCATCGAATAGCAAGAAATAAAATATTAATATTGGAAGGATTCCAAGCTACTAGAATTCACGTTTTCTTTTTGTGCGGTGTTCATTGAATATTTACACGAAATGAAAAGGTTTAATTCTACACCTGCGAATTTAGATCCTATATTAATTTATGATATGGTTCGTCAATTTGAATTTAATATTACAGTTAGAAATTTCTTCAAAAATAAATAAATATGAGAGTTAGAAACTTTTATGGTAATAACTTCTCTAATAGTTCAATATTTTTTTTTATTATTATTTAGACTCAATAATAAAAAATATATTAGGATTAAAACTAATCATTCAAAAAATGAAAATAGATATTTGACTCAAATTTAGACTAAAATATCCACGGACCATTTAACTTCATTTTTCAAAATTTTATAGAAATTTCAAATAGCACTCATTTTTCAAAAAAAAAGATGAATGAGAGCACGATTCCGTATGATCTTATACAATAGCTCAAATCAGGAGGCTGCGAAAGCTCAAAAAACTTGAGCTCTAAAACATCGGAAAAATTTATGTTTTTTTTAATGATTTTCCTAGTAAATTATATTATAGATAGTTAAAATTATATTATAGATGGTTTTCCTATATTAATATTGCGAGTAAGATTACGGTCCGGTCTAGTAGTTAGGGTTTTGAACTAAGGATGAACACGCTTAAATTTAATCCTACTGCGTTATATTATGATGGCGTATGCTGGAATTCATATACTTGTATGATGAGATACGATGCACTACGAGAGCGGACGATTGAATACGATGATATATGATTGGTTTGTTTTTATGTTGTACAATGACGTACGATAATTTATAATGAAATGAAATGATTTATGATACGTTATCTTGAGTTATTTCTTTTTATTAAAAATATTGTTTTGTAGAATAAATTGACACTCATCGATATCTTCCCATTCATCGATCGAATCACCTACAGTAGGTTTTGCATCTTGAAGCTAGTGACCAAAAATTCAAAGATCAACTTGGGGACATGGTCGGTTGAGCATCAAGTCGTGAGAGAAGATGACCGACCGGCCTCATGCCGTGATGGAAGATGGCTGGTCGGTAACCTGCCTTGAGGGAACACGGCACTGGCTTCTTGCCGTCAGGAAACATGGCCGACCGACTTCTTACTTTGGGGAGCTTGGTAAGACGATCTTCTGTCTTTCTCGGGGCAGAACTTGCTGATAACAGTGTCTAGTATCGACGAAAAAAAGAAAAAAAAAATACTGAAAATAGGTATTTTGTATATAGGACAAAGATTAGTCCAAATATCAAATTTTTAGGTGGGAAAATTTATCGTTAGGCTCATTTGTAAACTATCTTTTTTTTTGTTTGTTTGGTCTTTGTAACAATACAACATTCCATAAGTAAAATACAAAAAATCCAAAAAATGGAACTAATTACATCTAAAATAGGACCAATTACAACAAAAATATCGATGACGTTTTTAAAACTATTAACACTTTCGAGTGTAAAATGAACCATAATTTACATTATTATTTTGTACAAATAAAACAAATGAAAAACGAATTACTAGTGTAAAAAAATGTTTTTTATGAACAGACAAAACTAAACGTATTTTTGTTTAATAATAATGTAAAAACCTTAACCGTATTTTTAAATGATTTGTTAAGTGTTTCGTATTTAGCGGCCTTCCAAGTGAAGGGCCTAAGGAAATAAGCAAAAACTAAAAGAATAATTTTTTTTTACAAAGAACTGAACATATCTTTAATCAATTCGAAACTTATGCTGCTTTTTCGTAAAAAAGACAGATTATATATGGATGACAAAAAAGTGTCGCAGTATGTGTACAAAAAATTGGTATACTGTGTACGAAAGAATGGTATAAAAATGTCAATATCACATGGAAGCGAGAACAAAAACATAATTATGCCAACAACGAAAAGATTAACGAATGTTCATGATGTAACAGAAACCCGGGTTCAGGTAGTTTGAGTAATCTCCTCAAAAACCTTCAACCTGTTGCGCCTCAGCAGTGTAATGTTCTTCCCGTCGCTAAACAGTGAACGCCTCACTGAAGATGGTTGGCTCTTTGGTGAGGCGTTGCTGAGACCGCATCGCTTGAGATTCCGAGCAATATCTCTCATCTGAGTTTGCAAGCGATGATGATCTTTGTCGATGTTGCAATCCGCATTCTCGTTGTTCTCCATCTTCATCTGAGTCTGCAGGCACGGTGACTCAAAGAAATCAAACTCCCAGTCCTCTTCCTCTTCTTCCGCCATGTCAGCCCAGCTTTTCTTCTTGTTGTTGCAGGCCGAAGAAGAAGACCCGAAACTCGTGTTCGTGCTCGGGCACTTGTCCTCATCAGTCAAAGTCTTTTCTTTGCCCTTTCTTCGCCAATCGTCAATGTCTGACGAGTAACTCCCCTTCTTCGGATCATCGGAGCCAGACCTCCAAAGGCATCTCCGAGGCTGAGAGAAAGGACTCGGAGAGGACTTATGTTTTCTGCGCCAAGAAGAATTCGGCTGTGGTTCCGTGTTCCTTCGCCAAGAAGTCACCGAGTCTGGCTCGGCTCTTCTCTTCCCCAGAAAGCCGCTCTTCAACTGATCGACGGTCACGGGCTGTGGTTGGAGATATTTCTGACTCATGCCCTCGAGCGCAAATATGTCGTCACTGGACTTGGACTTGTTCTCGAAATTATTTCCGCAGTAAAACACGTCTCCGGGAACTTCTTCTCTTGACGGGATGTTTCTATGCTCATCGTCTGTCTTCGCAGATGGGTCTAGCTCGACCAGCATTTCCCAAGCCCGTTCGAAAGACCTCGCGAATGATTCGTCCATCAGATTCGTACCGCACAAATTTCTTACAGAACGAAGTACAGATTTCGCTTCGCCCAGCCTGTTCATGTTCATCAAGCAGATGGCCAAATTGCACTGCTTGTTCTTATCAGGCTCAAACACTAAAGCTTTCCTGAAAACGGAGAGAAAAAAATATACCGCGATTATTCAAGGAAGTTTCCTCATTTTTTCTCGAATAATCTAGTAAAATGATGATGAAGGTACCTGTAATATTCTTCTGCGGCTTTATAATTGTTTTGCTGCAAGTAAGCCCAGGCTAGGTTTCCTAAGATTCTAAACAAACAACAAGAAGAAAAATAAGGCAAGTTTTGGTATTCTCGGGAAAAAATGAATGAAATTAAAAAGCTTTACCTTGATTTTTCTTCATGAATTGTAATGTGGACTTTCTTCCCCTGAGATCTTGCTGTCTTTGTCCTTCTTCCGCTGAAAGCCGAGCCTTCTTCAATGCGCTTTAGCTTGCGTTCGAGCATCTCAATCTCTTCCTCGGTTCTCCCAGCCCTCTGCTTAACAAAGATCCAAAAAGTTTCAAGTTCTACTAATCAGTGACAGAAAAATACACATGAATTTCCCATTGAAGAATATGCCTGAATCTGTATACCAGAAATCCCTTTGACATCATCGCGTTAAAGTTTCTTTGGGAGTAAAGAAAGATTATGGGTAATACCCTAGTAACACAGAAATGCACTCAAGTTAAACGCTCCAAGATTATGGGTCAATTTGACCTTAAAAAGCTCTTTACCACTAGGGGAAACATGAACATCAATCAAATAATAATAACTATTCAAGTAATTGTAAGAAACGACAAAATAACCTTGTATAATTCAACGAGCACATTATCGAGAGACTCCTGAGAGTCGAGAGGACAGAGGTGACGAAAAGACTTGATGGCTTCGATGGCCTCGTCGGAGCGATCCAATTGCTTCATCACAATCGCCATGTCTTTCAACGCACTGTCCACTCTGTCCCCGGCGTTTATCGCCGACCAGAATAGCGATACCGCCCTACCCGGATCCTTCTCTATCAACTACCAAAACATTTCACCCAACCGAACACATTCAATACCATCGAAACCCCGAAACAATGATTGTACAATTAAACAATCTTGAATTTGAAAGAACCGAAGGATCAAGATCACCTGAACGTGTTTGGCTCTAACGTACGGTGAATCCCCAGCGGGGACTTTGTGGATGACGTGAAAAAGATCGCGTTTGGCCGCCGGAGATCTGAGATTGGTCTCAGACATTGGAGAGAACAAGGGTTTCGAATTGCTCGTTGCCGGGGACGGCGTCAAGAACCCATTCCGAGGTGGCAAAACGACAGTCTGACGAGGCTCGTTGTTGTTCCACATTTTCGCTGGAAAAACAAAGATCCGACAAAGAAAATCTGGGGTTTTCCTTTAGGAGTTCAGGTTTTGGGTTGTATATAGTGGCAAAGACAGCCACCTTCTAGTAATTTTTCTCGCGATGAGTACGAAGAGTAATGATGATGATTATGATCTTGGACCGCTGTTTGGAAAGAGAGAAAGTGAAGGGCAAATTAAAAAGAAGAAGGAGAAAAGAGTGATCACGAACTAAATTGAGCAAGCTAAAATTGAACTAGCCGTTTCTATAATAATAATTACTAGCCGTTGGGGTTCGCAATATCGGTACACATGTAACTCGCTCAAAGCTTCATGTCGGAGGCTGTTGAGGTACAATGATTAATTTGTAATATTATTTTAATTTTTTGCATAAAAGAATTAGTTAACTTTTCATCTTTCAAGCGAAAACAAAACGGAAACGGAAATAAATAAAAACAAATTAATTTGCACACATAATATACAAGTCAAAATCATAATCAGAATATCGGACAATATTATCGTAATCCGCAATTTATCAAATTAAATATTAAATAACGCTTATCAATTTAAAATATATTATTTTACAAATATTATCATTTTATTTATTTTTCTACTAAATTTAAAGTCTTCAAGTAAAATAATTATTTATTATCTATTTTATATAAAAGAATTAAATTAAATTTTTCTTTCAAAAAGTTTGTGATATATTTTTTAAGAGAAATTTTAATTATTTAAATAAAATAGTGTTTATATATATATAATTCAATAAAATCATTTCGAGGAGTTTAATATGATAGTAAAATACTTTTAAAAGGACTTATTGTATTACATTTAGAATTAATTCTTGATATCACTGTAAAAATTATTTGTTAATTGTTTTTATAATATTTTTTACGATGTTATTGACATATGTTGACACATCGAAACACAGTAATAATATCGGCAGTAAAATAAAATGACACATAGATATGTTTACCTAGTTCGGTAACGGCCTACATCTGGAGGATATCTATCTCAGTGAAACAATATACTTTAAAACGGAACAAACAAAGTTATAAAGGGTTTACAAGAGAATCTTTACTTCCTACAACTAACTTTTTTTTTTCCGAAAGTATAACTTAACATAAGGCTCCCTTTAGATGTGATATCCTTATAACTTTCACCTAAACATCCACTGGTATTTATTTCGAACGTAGTGTTGCGATATTTTATAATGAAACACGCAAGTGTACGTATCGCAAAAATAATATAATGCTAGAATACATGTATCGAACCCACGGAGACCTATTACTCTAGCGATTTCTTTAATCTATCGCAAATTGGTTTTAAGATTACTTTGAGTTGAGATATGAACTTAGACGAACTAAACTAATGAATCTAACAAACAACTATTAAACGATTAAAACAAGATTTCAGAATATAAAAAGAGCAAGGGACACGGTTTCACGGGGTAGTTACAAACTTAGGGATTTCCGGGTATGACCATTAAATCATTCCTATGTATGCTAATCTCATTCTTTCATAATTATTTAATAGTCTCTCTCAAGTAATCTAATGAACCTACACAAATGTCGGATTAATTATCCTCTCGGCCTTAAACCCTATTAAAGCAGATACTAGCAATAAACCAAGAACTCTAACAATTTTACAATTTCTAAATCGTCAAGCAACTTAAACAATTACGATGAATGAAATAGAGCACGAATGATATTACTCTCTCGAGTAACTAAACATTCCAAGTAACCAATTCTAAATGTAATCAATCTTAAGAACGCTTTACGCACAATTTCACACAAACACATGCATTTATGGAACAATTCTAGCACGTCTAACTCATCCAAACCTAACTAATACCTAACTGGCTACATCGTGATTCCTCTAAATAACTAGCCCCTAATGACGATCAAGAACATGATGACAATATTTAACACAATTAAAAACAGCAAAACTAGAATAGACTGAATAAATGAACTTATAATTAAAGTGTACTCTGAATTCAATAAACAAACACAGTTCAAAAGAAAATATAAGAAGAAAGGAGAAGAAGAAAGACTAGAGTTTGGAGTTCCGGCGGTCGAAACTATGAATTTTGGGGATCAGAAAGTACCAACTCCGGTGAAACCTTCTCTCCACAGCAAAGCTCTCAATAAAGTCTGAGAAAAACAAAACTTAATGAAAATAGAGACTACATGTGTTCTTAGTGGTCTAGGTCGAATACCCCTCTTGGGAAAATATGGACGCTTAAAAACGCATCCAACGGTTGAGATTAAGTCCAAATCCAACATTTAAATCGTCAGAATCGTCATCTCGCGGCACGCTATCAGCTCCTCGCGATGCATCATCGCTGATGACATGACCACGCGGTGCGGTGTCATCACGACATGGAGCGCAAGGAGTCTCTATGAAAACTGGCTCGTGCAATATACAGGGTCGCATCGCGGATTCTTCTCTTTGATTTTCTCGCGGCGCGGAATGACCGCCACCTACACTGTAAGATGTCTATGAAAGGCTTCGTTATTGCTCAACTTGGTTTTCTTCGTGTTTAGCTCTAATTCTCCGCATTTTATTTTTGTTTTGTCGAAATATGGCTTTATCACGCTCTTTTACATGTGTTGACCTAAAACTCACTATAAACACACTAAAAACCATTAAAAACACTCGGGGGCAGCCGCAATTCAAGCCAAATGAGAGCGGATTCATACGTAAAATACGCTCTTATCACCTAGACTGCCTCTAGGAGTGAGCTCTCCTCACTTTTCATATAGCACTCGTAGTGTTTACAATTAAACGTTAGAAGGAAAAAAAATACAACATAAAAACACTCACATATTTTATTTTCCTTAAAAAAATAAAACCTTTACATAACCCGAACATGGTTGGACATTGGTTGAACACTCCAAATTTGTCACGCGGTTACATGCTATTGTACCCCGAAAGGAGATGTGTTTTGAACATGTGAGAAACACATTATAAAACATAAGTTTTTCTTTATTGAAAATATTTAATAAACTTGTATTTTTAAATGGACTTATATGTCCTTTTTATTACATTTAGAATAAATTCTTGATATAACTGGATACCGAAATGATGAATCACGCAATTCGATTAAACACAGAATTGCAACTTATATTTTCTACGGTAACATTGACCTAATATATAACATAAATACATGAATAATCGTGACCTACCGAGAGTCCCGGTACCTCTCGGTATTGTTCCCGTGGGACTCCCGGTTGGCTGCGGGACGTGAGTCTCGGTCCCAATTAAAATCGGGGCGGGATGTAGCGGGAGGCCGGGACTCCGGGTCCCGGCCGGGGATAAAAGCAAATCGATTTTTTTAAAAAAATTAAGGACATTGAATGAAAAAAATGTTGAAATAGGTTTAGGGTTAAGAAAAATTTATCATTAACACATTAATAGAGGAATATAAAAATTTCTTTTACTAGTAAAACAATTTTTACTAACCTAAACAAAGTGCATATACATGTTAAAATTAAAAACATTATTTAAACTACTTGAATACTAACCTTTCTTGTATCTTCAAAATTGAAGCGTTTTGGAAAAGGTGGATATTCTTCCTCGGCTCGATTCCTTCACGTCTAGTCTTGAGAAACTTTAGGTTTCTATTACAAGAGTCTATAGAGGTTTAGAAGGATTTTTGTGTAGGAACAATTAAACAATATGAATCAAGAATAATTCTTGGATCATAAGCAAATTCTCTAGATCGATTGAGGATCTAGGTGCCAAAATAAAAAGGAGTATTTTCTAGAGAGAGAGAGAGGGGGTCGGCCACGTGCAAGAGAGAGCAAGAATGAAGCTTATTTTTGCATCTCTATGTGAGGGTCTATTTATAGGAGAAGGAAAAATCTATAAAAGTCAATTATGCATTCATGAAAGAATAATGCATTCATAACACAATATTTGATTTTCTCTTCCCCTTTCTCTCCTAAATTGGCCAGCCATGCATTGTGCATTTGTGAGGAAATTTGTTTCAATAATTAGCACATTTGTTTCTTTCTAAAGGAAATTAATTTCCCTTTTCCTTTTGGGTAATTATCTTTATAATTAAAGGGAAATAAAACTCTAAACTCTGATGTATGTTGGCCGAATTTTGTAGCTATGGAAGAGACATCTAGATGTTTCCTTATTTCTATTAAGACAATTCTTAAAATACCCATAGTATAATTATTATTGCACAGATAATGAAATTAATTTCTTAATGTCTCAAACGCCTTTTCGGCTTTATAAAATAATTTATATTTTCATCATTTGAAAATATTCAAAATCTTATTCTGACATTCACATCATTTTATGTCCATGCGGACAAATATACCCTTTAGACATTTTTCAAGAAAAAGTCTAGTTCAACATTTGAAATTATTTTGAGTTAGCTTTCAGTTTAACAATCCTACTCTAATGACCTGTAATAGTGAACTTATGGATCCAATTGAACAAAGCTTGAGCTTCTATACTCGGACTCAAAAGTTCACTGAGAATCTTTCGGTTCAAATGAATTTGTTTTCTACTCAAATTCAACTTAATTATATTGAGCGGATCCATTGAATATTATCTATGTTTACTTGTCATGAATATCATTAAGTAGATGAGATTTATAAAATTATAATTTTACCCTTCTAGTTGTTATTTTCTCAACTCCTTTAGTACTTGTGAATAAGTTAGAAACCATGTATTGAAGAGGAGCTAACAAGTTACATTGTTCCATCTAAATAAAGTCGCTACTTAAATTTGGACACTGCGCAGTTCATTTATTCAAAATTTAAGTAATAAAGCATGAGGTGATATATATTGCATCTCAGCAATCTTGTACATGAATTCCATATCTATGAGAACTTCACAAAGTTGGTTCATGACATCTTCATAACTTAATATCTCACCAATTGGCCTAGTCTAGATCACGTAATGGACCTAGAATTTGACTTTCTCAAATGAGAGTATTAATGCTATGAAATGACATGTCTCATTTCAGGATTTAGGTAAGCATGATGCAATTCATACATAGTGACCTTGAGACAGAAGAAGTTAAATGTTTTGTTCTTCCATTGTCTCTAAACGTGCACTGGTAAATTTAGTATATTCGAAAGATAGACTAGAAGAACTATAGAGTTCCTAACTTTCTATACCTCGTAACAAGACATCATAGATTCTTCCAGCATTCATACCGGGATCAATAGTCCGTTAATCTTTAGATTGTAAATATATCTTTTTAACCAAACCATGAAGAGTTTGTACACACAAATTTACATTTTATCTTCATACATTGTTAGGTTTGATTAAGGACTATAAGACTATTGAATATCATAAATCTTCAATAAAACAAAAAGGGAATGAATGAACGTTTCAACTTTTATTAATTTAATCAAAAAATTACAATAAGGACTTTATAAAGATTTATATATTACATCAATATGTAAATAAACAATCTTCTTGTGGGCATCTCTGCCAACAAAAAAAGGATGTAATTGTAATGTTTTAAACCAAATGGACTATATAAAAAAAATGATTATGGCTAAGTTAAGACAAGTATTATAAAGAAGAATGAACTAAATTAATTCAGACTCATATAAAATCAAAATGGGCCTCTTAAAAAACCTTACCGACCCCTATAAAGGTGCGACGATAAGGAAACAGAGTACCCCTTGCATTGATTATAAGAAAAAATAATCTCGGACAAGTGCCGGGATATCCCTTTATGATAAAAATATAATTGTCTAACCATTGAGTTTATGTTTGAGAAGTTAATATCAAAATTTTCAAATGTTTCTTGGGCTCTATGGCGATGTTGAAGCCAATCCTTTCCGCAAGTTAAAGCTTCTACCATCCGCAGATGCAAGCTACATCTTCTGTTGTCGATGATGCATCCCGCGCTGCTGAATACCGCCTCCGATGACACGGTTGAAAAATGAATTGTTAGGATGTCTTGAGCCATAGTAGCCAACACCAGGAACCTCCTTGCATTCTGTCTCTACCATATGAGTAAGTCTAAGCCTTCGTCGTCCAGTTTCTTCGTTCTTGGAGACCATTGTGACTAAGTTGTCTCTTAAATTTGTCTACTCTACTAGTTGAACTATTAATCCAACTAATATATGTCCTAATTTTGTTTATTGAAGGTTCATAACTAGCTGCCCCGGCTTGTACAATAATGTTGATTATATGAGTAGCACATCGTTGACGCCAAAGAGAATCGTTAGTTTGAAATTTTTCTTTTAAGTCTATTATCATTAGCATTGTTACTTGTGGCGTTACTTGTGGCGTTATCTAACGTTACTGATATTATCCTACATGTTAAACCTGATTACTCTAATACACTACACATTATATCTAAAATGTTTTGATTTGAATGTGATCATGCTATCCTCTTAAATGCGATTATAGGTTTGTTCAAATTCCACTCATCATCTATGAACTACTACACTCATGTAATCCATTTTAACCTAATAAGTCCATATATCTGAAGTCAAAGCTACACTATATCTACCGTTTGATATTTTTGTTTTTAATGTTTTTTTTCTTCTATAAACCATTTTAGTATATCTGCTCTTAAAGCTTTCCTAGATAGTACTTGAACACCAGGAGCTAAATAACTAAGAAAGCTAACAAAACCTTGAGATTCTATATGCATGAAAGATTGATCCGTTAAAACAAAATATTCTAAAAAAAAATTCGTAATTGAATAGGTTCAACATGTCTTACACGACTAGAAGACGCTGCAGCTCCATCGCCCTTACAGTACTTGTTGTGACTCCACAAAAGCGACGTCTCCACTCTGTCGTTGTGAGCACTGAAGATCTTTCCACAATGGTAACATTTTCCTGATTTCTCACCATTGTAAATCACTTGCTCGTACCATGTCACACTTGGGACCGAGGTTGTCTCTTGGTAGGTTGAGGTTGTTTGGGATTCTGAGTCGACGGTTGTTGTTGTTGTCGTCGTTATCATCGTTGTTGCGTCTCTTCCTGTTGTTGTCGTTGTCGAGGACGAGGAACATTAATTGGAGGTGACCTTTGACTTCGGCTTTGTTGTGGAGGAGGAGGTATATCTTGTTCTTCATCCTCGTTGGGATCTTGCGTTTCATCGTCATCGATTTCAACACCGTCTTCATCGACATTTGGATTTTGGGAATCTCGAATTTCTTGTTCACATTGTTGAAACTCTTCAAAAGTGATATCGGCATCGGGTGGAGGTGGCGGCATATGAGGGATTTATCCGACTTCTGTGTTTAGATTGAACTGTTGGGAGTAGATAATATTTGGATTTGTACCGGGAATATAGTTAGGATCGTAAGTGTATTCGAAATTTTGAGAATGGTGTAACCAATTTTCTTTAAACCGATGCATCAAGGGATCTTGAGAATTTTTTCCCATTCAACCCCCTTGACCCCTTTGGTTTTGGGACGCCATAAAAAAATGAGCTAGTGAGGAATTGAGAGAGTTTGGGAGATTGAGACTTGAGAGAATGAGCGATTGAGAGAGTGGTGTGGAAAAATGAGAGAGGGGGGAGAGGGTTTCATAACAAAAAAGTTGAAGGAGAAAAAAAAATGTTTATAGCCGTTGCATTGGCAACATCTATATCTCCAACGGTCACATTTTTTTTTAAAATTACCTAGAGGTACCTCCCGTTTGGAAAAATACCCAAGAGTCCCGGTACCACACCGACCATGGTACCGGGACTCCCGATACCGTTTTTTTCCCTATTAGGACTCCCGGTTACCTCCCGCCCATGTAAGGCCATGATTATACATGAACATGCATTAAAGATTAGCAGTTATATATGAAATTAAAGTAGACAACCTATATCTCGACAACTAAAAGTCAGGCCTACGCCTGCTCATCGATAACTACTGAGTTTATCAAATGTTACCACTCAACCTGCGTGTTTACGTGAAAATCAGGTACGGTCACAAAAAAGAAATTTAAAGTATTATATATATCTTCTTAATATTAAAACAAAATAATATATAGTTGTGTACGATTTATATTTTATAAGTAGATCTCAATGAGATTTCATAATAATAATATAAAAATGGGATTGTATAAAAAAATGACAAATTTTATTAAGATATGATCGAAGTACATCACTTCGAGAACGAGATGAGAGGTGAGGAATAATTAATAAAGAAAGTGATACTCGTGTCGAGCTAATCGTCTTTATATTTACACTACGAATTAAATGATAATCTTATGGTACGTGTTGTCGAGAATGTCAAAGTCGCTGCCACATCGCCTCATGCCGATGAAAATGAACATTTGATTTTTCGTGGATTCGGTGTTTGCGGCGAAGCGACTCTGTTGACTGTAAATTTTGCCAAGATTGAGTTCGTCACATCCTGAAGGGAGTTAGGTAACACTTTATGGTGAGTTTCGGCTTAGGAGTCTGAGTTATTGGGATCAATACCTATAAATTGGAACAATTTTTATACCTCCAAAATCAGCCCTCAATATTCTTAATTTCGTAAAAAATTAAATATATTTGTTTAAAAATCAGGGTGAATAATGACGGAAAAGGAAGCTAGAAATTTTTGGCGCCAAAGCATTTGATGATCATTTTGAATTTTAAATATGGGACGCGGGAAAAAATTAAAATTCGATCTTTATAACGAATCATTATTTTCTCTAGGTGTCTAAATGTAACTGACAAAGTAGAAAAGTCGGAGACGGTTCAGAATCATTAGGAATATCCAGGGATATTGTTAATAGATGTTGGATTTCTTCATCAACTATAACGAAACAAAATAATAAATAGTTTGTATAATTTTTATTTAATATTGTGGATCTCCGTAAGATTTCGTAATATGATACCAAATATTTAAAGAAAATAGGGATGAAATCAGTCGAACTGCGAATTATATTAATTTTGGAAATGATAAAAGGTAGCTCAAACTAGCGAAGTGAACAAATGGGATTACAAGAATTGACGATTATAAAGATAATGATAAAAATAATCAATAATGATCTCGACAAGTTAATTTATTTACATTTATAATGATAATGGAATGATAAGTTCGTAACACGTTATTCTGAGATCATCGATGAAGTTGCCACGTTGTAGGTCGCCATTAAAGATGAAGATTTAACTCATCTTCGTTTCGATCATCGCGTCGAAGTTCACTCTGTGGACTGAAGACTTCGTCAAGTCGGATCTATGAATTTGTCTAGCAGGCCGGACTTTGTCTAGCAAGCTGGATTGAAGAGGATTCAGATATTGACCCTTTTACGAGTCCAATATATAATTTTTTTAAAATGGGCTAATTTTATAACCGCATAATATGTCACCAATATTTCTATTATTGTTAAATATAAAGGTACTTGTTAGCGACGAGGTAATTAATAGCGGACATTTTTAAAATTTTGAAGTTTTTGGACGTACGGGAAATTTGAATTTTTCTAAGAGAGTTAGCGCTGAGGCAACCTGTCTAAGTCGTCCTTGCCACATGTCGAAATACAGTTTTCGAAGTCAAAGAGTCAGAAACGATTTAAATTTTGCACGGATTTTCAAGGAGATATCGTAATGATCTTTCAATTCAATGAGACTAATTTTCTCGTATTTGTTGCGAGTTGATTGTATAAATAAAATCGAAGGGACGTTACAAGTCATTTATATTTCAAAGTGAAAAGAATTTCAATGACAACCTCATTTCATCCCTTTTTCTCTACTTTCTCTCTTTAGTTTTTATTTTTATCGTTAGTTTGCTTGCCGTTCCTAAATTTTTGGACTTCATCTCTACGAACTTAACACTTTGGTCATGTCGAAGTCTGGATTCAAAACTGTGAGCATTAAAGATATGCTTCAGCTAACTAGAATTTTTGCGTCAGAGGGGTAAACAGCTGAGCACCCCTCTGTTTTCCCTTTGTAGTTCACATCTTTTCATCTATCTTAGGTACTAGAAAAACTGAAGATCCCACGACAACTAAGAGACGAAACGGGACACTGAATCCGACACGCTCAGGTCAAAGCAAGGGTCACTCGCCACGAGAGGGGATCTAACCACTTAGATCTCGTAACGTTGGTCAGTTTTTAGGACAACATACATCGTAGAAATGTTTATCCCTCTATTGGTCATGAATCAAAGAACCCCGACATACACAAAGGTTCTCTAATTGAATAAAAGAATGCATCGTTCTTTAAACATGTATTTCTTTATAAGCCAAAGGAAGATAAAGAGTGATCATCAACTCAAAATTTTGTAAACATTGATGAAATGTCTCAAGAGATTGATGAAGAATTCGATGACGAGACTGAAGAACCTCCAACAATAAAATGATCGAGCTAAGGTGAAAAAGTCATTTGAGTATGACTTCCTAATCCATATGCAATAGGCCGACGTTGACACTATCATGCATAACCAGACGTTGGAACTTGTTGACCTTCCACATAAGAGTAAATTTCTTGGTCCCAAGTGGATATTTACAAGGAAAATCACTACTACAAAAATGACCTTTAGAAGCGACGGGAAGCTTTAGAAGCGAATAGTCGCTTCTAATCAGAAGCGACTTTTTACCATTAGAAGCGACTAGTCGCTTCTAACCTAAACACCCTTATTTTTCCCAAAAAATGTAATTTTTGACCTTTAAAAGCGACAAGTCACTTCTAATTGTCCAAGTCAAACAATTAGAAGCGACAAGTCGCTTCTAAAGGCAAAAAATAATGGCTTGCACCCTCCGCGCCAAATAATTCAGTATGTCGGGGCATGAGAAGCGACTAGTTGCTTCTAATACCCAAAATCATTGGCTCCAAAAATTTTCCCCCAAAATTTCACCTACGGGACATTAGAAGCGACAAGTCGCTTCTAATGCCCTCACTTACCAAAACGTCGTCGTTTTGGTGTTGAGGGACAATAGAAGCGACTTGTCACTTCTAGTGTCCCTAGGGCTTTAAATGTCCCGACCCTCTCCCCTCCCTCCCCATTTCTTCCCCCTCATTCGAAAATTCCCCCTCCACTCCGATTTTCAGCCCTCCCTCCCTCTCCGCCGCTGCCCCTCCTTATCCGCCGCTGCCCCTCCCTTCCTCCGCCCTCCCCCTTTTCCCCTCCGCCCTCCCTTCCCTCTTCTCCGCCCTCCAGCCTCTCCTCCCCTCCCGTCCCTCCTCCGCCCTCCTCCTCCTCCCTCTTCTCCGCCCTCCGCCCTCCCCTCCCTCCTTCACCCTCCTCATCCTCCTCCCTCTTCTCCGCCCTCCGCCTTCCCCTCCTCCGGCCGCCAGCTCCCTCTTCCGGCCTTCCCTCCTCCTCCCCTCCTCTGGCCTCACTCTCCTCCTCTGGCCTCCCTCTCCTCCTCCGGCCTCCTCCTCCCTCCCCTCCTCCTCCCTCCTCCTGCCTCCCCTCTGTAGGCTTCTCCTCCGCCTCCTCTGGCTGAGCCTCCTCTGCCCGACCTCCGCCGCCCTCTGCCGCATCCGGCCGAATCTCTCCATCCGCGTCTAGTATTATTTGTTTTTTTTATGATTTTACGCTTTTCTAGCATTATTCGCAGCCTCCGAGTCTCCTTCGGCCGAATCTTCGACTCCTCCATTTGCCACCTTTGTCGGTAATCTCTTCGGTTAAGTTTTATTAATTTTTTTAGTTTGTTAATATGTTTTATATAGCGTTAATTATTAGTTTTGTTTTAATACAGTTTTTAATATTTATTTAGATTTTCGCATTTTGGTCAAATTGATCGCACCCTCGTAGTGACCGCCGTCTAATTCGCCTTTGCTCGTTTCCTCTCAGAAGGTTATTTTTATGTTAATTAAATACCTAGAAATTTAGTTGAATATGTTAAGTTTAATATTTAAGACTCTTACGTCACTAGTGGATATGTGTTCACTTTGGGGAGTACTACGGTTGCTTGGAAATCTTCAAAACAAACAATGATAATGATATCTATGATGGAGTCCGAGTTCTTTGCTTTTGATAAGTGTGGCGAAGAGGCTGAATGGCTAAGAAACTTTGTAAATGATATTTCAAGATGAATGACACATGTGCCTGCTATATGTATATATTGCGATAACCAGTCTGCGATTTGTATAGCGCAAAGTGTCATGTACAATGGCAAGTCTAGACATATATGTCGAAAAAATAATTCCATTTGCAACGTCTCTCTTCTGGAGATAAGTATTGACTACGTAAGGTCTAAGGAAAATATTTCGGGTATAAATAAGGGGTTATATAACGACCACGTAGAGAAAACATCAATAAGAATGAGTTTATATCTTATGATATATAAGTCCATAAACATGACATAGTTCCACGAGGGAAGGTTCAAGGAGTTTGTCTACCTATCTTATATTGGTATTGGATGTAGAACCAACCACCTATAATTGTTTTGTGTCATTCTAATTTTTGTCTCAAAATTTGATTCATGTGGGGTATTGTTGAAAATGTTTTCAGAGATGCGCACAAGAAGAGTTGTAGCTGTTACTTATTTACATTTAATATGATAAAGTCTCAAAAAATCTTGCTTGTAAGTACTGAATAAATTAGTAGAGAGTTGAAATTTTCATTCTCTGTATTTTGTTTATTTGAACTTTATAAATATTAGTCTTTAATCTTTAAATGAACCTAACACAAATGAAAATACAAACTTAGATTTTCTTGAACAAATCATCATGGTTTACTTAAATTAGTATATTCACAGGGTTAGACTCAAAGGATAATTGTCTCAATATGATTATAAAGAAAACTTCTGATGCCAGGTTATGAGACATAGAGAGTTAAGACTTATATATTAAGTTATTGAATTGATCAGTGCCCTTTTTAAGATAGAGAAAGAAGAAACCATTTAACCTCTTACCTCTCTAAGTCACTATGTATTAATTGCACCATGCTTACCTCCATCTTGAAATAAGACATGTCATTTTATAGCTTACATACTCTCATTTGGGATAGTCAAAGTTTTGGATATGTGATATCTAGACAAGACTTATTGATAAGTATTAAGTTATGAAGATGTTATGAATGACTTTATAAAGTTCTCATAGATTTGGTGCTTCATGTATAACATTGTTGAAATGCAATGTATATCACCTCATGCTTTGTCTTTTGGATGATGAAGAATTGAACTGGCCAATGTTCAAAATAAGTTGTGACTTCTTTAGATGAAACAATGTGACTTATATGCTCGTTGTCAATACATTGTTTTTAACATGTTCACAAGTGACAAAATAGTTGAGAGAATAACAGGTAGAAGGGTAAAATGATAATTTTATAAACCTCATCTAGTTGAGATATTCATGAAGAGTAAACATAGATAATATGCAGTGGATCCACTCATCACAATTAGTGAACATAGATAATATTCAGTGAATAACAGCTAGAAGGGTAAAATGATAATTTTATAAACCTCATCTAGTTGATGATATTCATGAAGGGTAAACATAGATGATATTAAGTGGATCCACTCATCACAATTAAGTTTTATAATAAAAAGAAAATATATTTATTTGAAACAAGAGATTTTCAGTGTCAACTTGTTTCGAAATATATGCTCGCAAGTGCACATGTCACTCAAGTAGTAAAGAATTTCGAAGATACGAGTTATTTTTCCCACGAGAACATAGTGTTAACAGTAAATCAAAATCATAGCTACAATTTAAATCTAGGGAAATTGAAATGTGAATAGTGGTCAGACTTACCACAATTGTTAAATAAAATAACGAGTTCAAATAAATGTGGTGGAACAAGGGCTTGGATTAATAGTCTCTTCCTATATCACGAAATGTCAAAATAATGAAAGTTATAATGTCCTACTTATGTGTTAATATTGTTCACGGAATTTTATCGCCAGCCCTCGCTGGAGTGAAATCAACTACCTAAGCCTAGAACTTTCTTTTATCTCTGGGTTTCAAGGGTAAGAACCTAACTTGCTAGAACAAGGAAACAAATCCATGATTATTTAGACCTTACTGCTATATCTAGACAATTCAAAGTCACTAGGGTCTTTTGTTCTACGTGCATAACTAACAAATCTCATTAAAGAATCCAACTAATTATACAATCATATATCCACCAAGTGATCAATCTCGAAGAAACACAATTGATGAACGAAATACTTTCAATTAAATCTAATCATAATTCATAACATCATCTGAGAAAAGATTCGCCATCACCCTCTATAAGGTTAGTTCATGGTGATGATGAAAAATTATAAAACATATAGAAAATATTATGAGATTTTCAGAGAGTAAATAGATAGAAAATACTGACTGAATGGCCAGCAAAGCTCTTCCACGGCTCGTTTTCTTCTCTTATTTCCTTCTCTTTCGATTGTGATCTCTCTCCCAAAGTGTTCGTCTATAACGTGAATAGTACCTCTACTCTAACCGTCATTTTATCTTACATAGAAATACCTATCAAATAGTGTAAACCATGCCATGGAATTTCGATCTAACAACTTAAAAATGCAGTCCACATGTACAAGTCAGAGTCTAACTCAAGGGGGTCGCGTCGCGACCAATTCCACTATGTCGCACTAATTGAAGACGCATCAGGTCACGTCGTAGTCAGTGCCATCGCAAAAATATGGGCATTTATGAACTTTTGGCATCTATTCTTTTGATGAATAGAACATCCTAGAAATCTATGGCTACATGATGGGCACTCAGTTACCCAATGTCCCTCGTTCTGACAAATTTTCTCTGTTTATGCTCTTCTTTTGCTTAAGGTCGCCTTAAAATAAAAATTAAATATGCTTATATTACAATCTTTACTGGAGTAAATTGAAATTAACTCTAGGACAAAAAAAGGTCTTTGAAGAGACAAAAATCGCTTCGAAACGCCAAATATTCTATACTTAATGAAATTTAGCGGAGATTTTTTTGAGCCAACTATTTTGGGAAGTAGAAGCGACTAGTCCCTTCTAATGCCAAAAGTTCTATATTTAGTGAAATTTTGGTAGAGAATTTTTGGATTCCAATATATAGGGCATAAAATACTGAAATATTTGGAGGGAAAAAAGCGAGCCAAATATTTTGGACTTTAGAAGTGATTAGTCACTTCTTACTTGTCGACTCAGACCATTAGAAGCAATTAGTCGCTTTTAAAGATTACAATTTTCATTTTTTCGAAAAAATTTGGGTAAATAGGTTCGAAGTGACTAGTCGCTCGTAAAGGTAAAATATCGCTTCTAATTAGAAACGACTAGTTGCTTCCAAAGGTAGGCGTCGTTTATAAAAGTCATTTTTTAGTAGTGTAACCTAGTACTTGGAAAAGGTCGGTGAAATTTTTTGTCCAAGTATACTAGCTCAGGTTTTGTTCATTTTGGTCCCCGAGATCACTATCACAAGTCATAAAGTAGGAATTATTAAACTGGAAACAATATCAAAACAAGTTCAAGTCTTGAACTTGACGATTTTCCAAAAATTATCAAAATCATATTTTTGTATATTTGGTCAATTGATTATATGAATGTCAAAATAAAATTTGTTCATCGTCATATGATGGTGAAGAGATAATTTACAAGTCTGACAATTGAATTTGAGCCTCGAGAATCGATTTTCATTTAGTGAAATTATATGTTATGATTTTACAAGGGCTATTCTAGTAATTTTCTTGAACATATATCCTCAAGATAGGTAAATTAATTTATTTTTGGCAAATAGATATGAAAAAATACACAAAATAAAGAAAAAAGTTAAGAAATTTGTTATTTTGGGTCATGAATATGGTCGACCCTAATAAGAGAAGAAAGAAAAAAATTGTATTTGATAGAAATGGCTGATGAATATCATATAAATGAATAAAGATATTTTCATCAATTTGATTCAGATAAACTCATCCCCTATAAATACACCTCCACATTGAAATGTGAATCCACACAAATTCAAATAGCCAACAGTCTTTTTAGACTTTGTTGAATTCTCTCTCTCTCTCTCTCTCTCTCTCTCTCTCTCTCTCTCTTCTCTATATGTCTCTAGAATAGCCGACTATTCTCCCTCTCTCTATCTTCTTATCTCTCTTTTTTGTTTAGGCACCTAGAAGTCCTCATTAGACCTAGGTTTGTATAAGCCGTTGGGCTCAAACACTTGCTCTTGAGTCAAAAGATTTAAAAGTGCCTACACACTAAATACAAGAAACACTCTATAGATTTTAGTGGTAGAAACTAACTTGATTGCTTACATTAAGAGAAACGTGTAAAAGATTCGTTGCGAGGGGAGACGAGCATTTGAAAAATCAGAAGTTGATTATATTGTTCATAGTTTGATTTAATCAACATTATATGTTCATGAACTTTATCTAGATTATAAATTATTTACATAAACTTTTTATATACGGTCGTTTCATGAATTAAATTATTATAACTCGTAGGACGACTCCTACAGAAAAACGCTAATATATTTATAAATGATTTGTTGCTAATATATTTATAAATGATTTGTCCACTTGATTAGAACGACGACAACAACAAAAATTACAATAACATACCAACAACAAATTTTGATGAAATTCCACTGTATATACGCGTGTGTGTGTATTATACACGCACAAAGTAACTTTATAAAACATCACGTCCAGGTTGCATAATGATTTTTAACCAGTTTAAGGTTTTTCCGAAGCATCACAAAAAACGAATCTTCAATGTGACAAACCTACGTGGATAGTCTTGCCCCATGCATCGTGGGTTTGCACATTGAATAATGAATCGACAGTTTCTAATTCTGAGCCACACTTACTCTCCTCGCATCTCCTAAAGTTGTTAATAGAATCGCGATAATATTCTAATCATGTCAGAGAGAACTAGAGGACTATATATTAGTACAACAATAAAAGAATATATATATAAATAATTATAAAAGTAAAAAGAACTGGCTAAATGCACCACTTGTGAATCCTTCACTTTGTATGGTAATAAAAAATAATTAAGTTGTCAATAAAATAAAAGACCTGACAACAGTACATCGAATTATTCAGTAAAATATCGGAAGAAAAAACAAAACAAAAGCTCTTTCTCTCTATCGCCATTTAGTGGCTTATCATTAAGAACACGATGCAATGAGTTAAGATCCCCGCAAGATAGAGAGGGAGCGGGAGAAGGGCGATGGGTCAAAGACGGCGTCAGTTTGAATCTCATATATCAAAGCAACAAACACAGAGAAGAAAACGCGCAAGTGTGAAGACCAAATGCTCTAACGTGGTTAAGGAACAACGGTCAAAGTTCTACATTATTAGAAAGTGCATTGCAATTTTAATGTGTTGGCACGAGCACGAGAAATGACGAGTATCTTTGCCGTTCTATCGAAACCTGGTATCGCTTTTAACCTGCTCTTAGTAAACCGAACAGTTATATCTATATACCCCTGTGTGTATGTAGTGACGAATGATTGTTCTCTAGTTAACTATAGTGATGAATATGTACTTCTCAATCGAAGTTTTATTTTAGTTTGTGAGTTTTGAAAATATATAGGGTTTGCGTTGTATCGGAATTTTATTTTCAATTAATTTCTCTTTTGTGGTTCAAAGGGGGTAACCAAGATGAAGCATCAACACATTCACTCAGATCAAGCAACGGTTTACTTTCTTTCTATTAGCATTTACCGATTTAATCCGCAAAATATTTTAAGTCAAACATAGTATAATCCGTACTGATATAAATATTTCTACCTTCAGTAAGTTCACTATAATATATAGCCGTGCCACCTAGCTAAAATGTTTTTAGGTCCAACCAAATAAAGTTTTGTCTTCACTGACATGCCATCATAAAATACTCGAAAACATATTGCCATGTCATCTACATATAGACAATAGGTGGGACGATGTGTAATGACGTGATTCTAGACATGCCAGACAGATAAATACTATACATTGTGTCTGGCTACCTTTACTTGAGCTCTGGCTTGTTGGGCAGACCCGACTGGGACTGTCCAGTCCGTTTGGTTATTAATTGACTATGATGTTCCTTTTTTTAACAGACCGGACTGATCCATTAAGCTAAACGGATCTGTATGGTTCGATCCGGTCCGTTAGGTTTTCTTTTAACTTAAAAAAATTTGGCCGTCGGGTAGAAAAATAGCTGTTTCTTGCTGTTGCAATACAATTGTTTATTTTTCTTTTACCAGTTGACCCATAAAATTTTCTATAAACACCTACATCTATTCACTATTTCGATCGCACCGTCTCCCATTGTTTCTCTTATTTCTATTCTCTCTCAAATTTCTGTCAAATTTTCTCAAGCTCTCATTTTCTTCAATGACTTCTTTATCCCAAAATCGAGGCTGAAATCGTAGGGAAGAAGTTTTCAAGATCCACCATGTCACCAATTTGAGCAAAATTGGTTGAATTTGTCTCAAATTCCGACCTCAACACCTAATACAATATTTTCAATCCATATTACATTCCTCCAACTTATGCCATTTCTCCATACACCGAAATTTCAAACACACAACAACCTAACAACCCAGAAATGAATCCCGAGCAACCTTACCAAGCTCAAATTATACAAGCCGATGTTCTTGATGGCTATCAAGTGTATAAAGAATTTTGTCAACGCATGGACCAAGACGAAGAAGAAGAAGGTGACGTAAACCAAGATCCAAATGAAGAAGAGGGGAGCCCGTTCGTGTTACCATTCCTCGACCTCGATAATGTGAACAAAGAGAAACAACACAACAACAACGACAACAACGAGCCTGTAAACAACAAGAACAAGAACAAGAACAAAAACAACCACAACAACAACACCAACAGATCGAACTACATCCACGAGTATCAAAGATGAAGCTCTGGTCACCGATATGGAGCTTTTTTTATTAAGGTGATTCATAACAGAGAAAGAGCTGGACAACCCAACGCAACACAACCAATGGTGCGATATGTCTCTACTATCAAAATATCAAAAGACATGTCAAGGCAGTCAATCTGGAGCCTCGTTAAGCGCTTATGTCAAGTCGATCCTATACTACTTAGAAAAGAATTCGTAAAATACTTTGTTTGTATCGATCAATTTTTTAGTCATATTGAATCTGGAGGCTTTGTTAGATATATGAGTTATGTACTTTCTGGAGTACAAATCATGTATAGTAACCTTAGATAATGCCAAGCAACACCGCCATGATTAGGGACCTCAAAATCCGCCTAAACATTGACGACATACTTTTTGTATCAATGTTGTGCGACCCACATCATAAACCTTATAGTTTAAGCCGGTGCTGTTAACTATGAACATGCCATCCATAAGATTAGGAGTTTTATTAGGTGGATCAATAGTTTAACCACTAGAGTAGACAAGCTGAAGAAACATTTTAGGCAAAACGTTTTATTAGGTTAACTTTCTTGAAGATCGCACCTTCCATCTTGACAAGAAGATTATGTACAACACAACTGTTGGAATTTAGTTAACAATTAACCTTATTAATATCTAAATCGTTAGATCTCATCTAAGGAATCTAAATTATCTCTCTTTCGTTAGATCAATATCTAAGATACTATCCTTATTTATTTTAGATAATATAAAATAATTTTTCTCCTTGAAAACTTTTTATATTTATAGTTTTTTAAAAAGGAGAAGTTATAGACAAAATGATCAAGCTATTAATTCTTCACCTATTTGAACAAATATTTAGAAAATATTGGCTTCCCTTAACGCACGTTGACTGGCCATACACTATAATATAAGGGTAAAATCAGAACAGCCTTACTTTTCACATGGACCCTAAGCCTATTTCATATTTTTGGCCCAATAACTTTAAATTCTTTTAATTACTTATTTACTTGATTCAATCAGTAAAATAAAATCAATTAAAAAATTAATTATTTACTCGATCCGACAATAAATAATCAACTCTAATATAAATATTTTTTTATTTTGTAAATATCCGTATTTTAAAATTTATATTGTCACTAAAGATTATAGCTTCTGAGATACTAATAATGATACTCATTATTATTAGGGAGTTTCTATTTTCACTACTAGAAATATTGAATTCCACAACCAACTTTTCACAACCCTTATTGGTAAGGGGTGTGAAATCCGAGATCTCACAACCCTTATAATTAAAAGTTGTGGGAAGTACTTGATTCCAAGCTATTCCACAACTCTTATAACTAAGGATTGTGAGAATTCCAAGGTATTCCACAACCTTAGACTAAAGGTTGTAAAATTTTACATATTTTAAAATATTCGACAACCCTTAATAAATCTTTTGTGGGAGCAGTGCCGCGGCGATGACCACTTAGGGCCACAGCGCCACGTCCCACTACGGATCCCAAGATCTGGTGTGGGAAAAAGGTCAAAAAAAATTTGGCACCTCAGCGCCACTCGCACAACGAATCCAAAAAGATTGTGGGAACACTTGAGGTCCTTGAAATTTTGACGGCACCATGCTTACCAAGGATAGTGCCGCGGTGCCGCCTTAAAATATCAATTCTCAGGCGACGCGACGGCTATCACTTACAGGGCCGCGACACTTGTTCAAAAATAGATATGGAAACCATATTTTTTAAGCGGCGCCGCGGCACCGTCGTCAATTTTTTACTATAAATGCTAAAAATTAGGTCATTTTTCATTTACCCAAACCCTATTTCTCTATCAAAATGTTTTTCGGCCATTTATTATGGTGCCTCCTTGCGTTGGTTGTTGTGAGTTCTTGTCGTCCTTCTCTCGCACCTTCACGTTGCTGTCCTTCACCCACGCCTTCACTTTGTCGTGCTCTTCCCTCACTTTCATCTATCCGCCATTATTCCGTATTTTGAAGGTAAATCTGAGTTTAATACTTGTTTTGAGGTGTATTTCCTTGTTTATTTCTAGTATTTTATGATTTGATATTGCTAAAACCTTGTAGATTTTAGTAAATTGTTGTTTTCCACGGTTTTAGGGTCAGTATTTAGGATTTTCTTGATTTTCACGGTTTTTGGGTTTTTTTTAGGATCTCCCAAGATTAATGTGTTTATTTTATCCGAAAGTAATGGTTTGTGTTTATAAAATTTGTGATTTTCTGAGATTGTAAAATTTGTTGTTATTTTGAAGCCGAATTTGTTATTATTGTGAATCAAAATTAGTTGTTATCATGAATTGAATCCGAATTTGTGTTTATGTTGAAATTGTATATGTTCTTATGTTATCGTTTTATTAGGTTAAAAAGCCTCCGAAAATTACTCGTGCTACGGCTGCTTCCAAAAGCAAAGCCCCGACCACAACTTCAAAATCTCAATCAAAGGTTCTTGTCAAACGATTGTTGAATCTTCATCATCATTGGAAAGCGAAGAAAAACTTTACCAGAGCAACATTATCACGTCTTAAAATGCCGAGGATTCTTATGATTTGCTCATTAAGCGTTCCGTAATTCGTGAGAAGGGATTTAATGTTCCTCGGGATGGATTCGACCTGGGCCACGAAATTCAAAACTTCATTGGCACATATGCTTGAGAAGAATTTTGCGAACCTCCCGGGTGCGATGGCAACATCAACATCGTTAAGGAGTTTTACGCGAACATACCTGAAGATGTGAATAATGTAGTCATGGTTCACGATGAGAAGGTGAACATGAGTGTTGAGGTCATCAACGCTTATCTTCACACCCCCAACATTTTATTTAATACAAATGGCTACATTCAATTTATAAGGCATACAGATAAGACGGAGATGGAGAGTTTGTTGAGCCTCCCGAACCAATATCGGACCATGGAGAATGGAAGAGATGTCATGCATCATGATCAACTCACAAAGTACATATATATCCATCAATTTTTTATAATTTGAAATGAATAGAAATATGATAGGATTACGTTTTAAATTCATATTATTATGTTTTGAATTTTGTTATGATATGATTACCAAAGTTTTGGTTTATTTTGTGTGAGCTTGTATATTCCCGATCACGCATTTCTCTAGTCTCGACAAGGATCGCATTCAAATCTTGTACTGAATTGTGAAGGGTCTCACAATAAACATTGGTCGATTCATATTGGGCCGGATGAGGAGTATCGACTACAAAGCTAAGAAGACCGGTTTACCTTATCTGTCGATCATCACTGCACTTTGCATGAGAGCGGAGGTCAGACTTGCGAGGCGGGACACGATCAAGGATCCAATGGGACCTACCCAAAGTTTGTCATCGATCGGTACAAGATTCGAGATCTAGGGGCGAAAGAGGAAGAGGAGGCGGCAGCACCACCGCTTAGAGTGTCGGTATTTCAGCTAACCGCACCTCCATGGCACGACCCGGCTACCCAAGAGTACATTGCTCACGAAACTCATTACCTCGTGGACGGGTATCAACATATCCAAAACTGCCTCGACCAACAGGGAGTGTACAATGCCTCGTCGTTCCAGGCGCTGAACGAACTCATATATCGTTGGGACATCAACAACCATGTTCAGTGGTGGTTTCCTCCATACACTCAGTATCACTACAATCCTTACCTAGTCCAAGAATCTCTGTCTCACATGTCATATCCTCTGTGAGCGCCACCACGACGCGACAACAACAACAACAATAACAACAACAACAACAACAACAACAACAACAATTTCTAGTGCCTTAATTTTTTTTTTTTTACCTTTTTTAAGACTTATATTAGTTTTATAGATGTTATAATTTAATTCAATTAGTTTTTTAGGACTTATATTAGTAATTTTAATTATGTTTGCGATAGTTGTTGTGATTTTAAAATAATGTTCGATATTAATATTCATATGTTTGTTTGAGATATTTTGTAGAGTAGAGTACATAGAGACTATAAAACATGTAGAATATAATAAAACATGTAGAAAGAGTACATATAGAGGCTATATGTCATCAGTGCCGCAGCCTGGAAAATAGTCGCCGCGGCGTCTCTAACTTGACAAAATATATAGAGACTCTGTAATTCGTCGGAGCCGCGGCGATATAGTTGTGGTGCCTCAACGCAAAACCAGGATCGTGGCCTACAGTTGTGGTCTCCGCGGCGCCTATGACTTACAATCTCTATAGACTTTGTAAGTCATCGGCGCCGCGACGATGTGGTTGTGGTGCGCTACATCGGGCCGCAGCCTCTAATTGCGGTCATCACGGTGCCGATAACTTATAGAGACTTTGTAAGTCATCGGCGCCGCGTCTACTCTCTTCCGAGTCGCAGCGGCGTGTTTCCACACTGGATATAGATCTGTTGTGGGATGTGAAGTCGGGGCGATGAAAGTTCGGGGCCGCGGCGCCGGGACTTATTGAACAAAATATATATGAAAATTTTCTTTTCTAAGTGAATTCAAATTAATATAAAGTTAAAAATACAATTTAATCAAACAAAAGTAGGAGCTATGTTAGTTCGATGTAAATGAGAAACATCGTCATTATCGAAATCATCCATTTCTTTATCGATCTGTTGTAATTCAGATGTGAATGGAGAAATACTAGACAAGTTTTCGTCGTCTTTCTTCTTGAGTATTTCTCGCTTTCATATGAACTACTAATGATAACTTCTGATTTATTGTATCCATAACATAAAAGACTTGACTCGCTTGCGAAGCTAATATAAGTGAATCATTCTCATTGTCGGTCCGCTTAAAGTCGACAAGGGTAACTCCTTCATCATCAACTTTAACGTGATTATTGTCAGCCCATTTGCACTTGAACAATGCCATCCACAGTCCACAATAATCAAGCTCCCATATGTCTTCAATGTATCCATAATAGTTCATGAAACCCTTTCTTGGATTCTTATATTTGGTCGACGAAACATGTAATCCTTCGGCAAATAATGTGACAATGCTATTTTGAACATGATGCTTGTCATCTCTCTCTCTCTCTCTCTCTCTCTCTCTCTCTCTCTCTCTCTCTCTCTCTCTCTCTCTCTCTCTCTCTCTCTCTCGTGTAAAATGTAAAACCATTAACAAAGCAATTAGTGTACCTTGTAACCATGTTGGAAGGCCCGGATGATAGTTTACTCAATGTAGTTGCATTTATAGTTCTCTTTGGATCTTTAACTCTCAGCTCATTTAAATGAATATCCACGAACGGTGTTACTTCAGAAACGTTGTGCAGGACATGTAGAGAGGCTTGTTCCCATTCTTTCTATTAACGCTGGAATATGTACCGATAGATATGTCTCCGATTTAGCTTTGGTAAAAGCAATTGCTTTTACCAAAGTTAAATTGGGGACTATGGACCTAGTAAGAGGAACTACACAAATCCGAACAAAAAACATTCACTTTTCTTTTACCAACAATTCGTTTAACGTTGGTCAATACTCCACTATGTTATATAAGGTTGTTCTCTCATACACTAAAATTGTTTAGTCATCATCGCGATCAGTGTCCACTTATATAGTGACATTGTGGTCAAGATCTTCAAGGTTCATCCTGTATCGAGAAATATCAATTCTGGTATACCTTTCTAGTTACATATCCCTAAGTATTGTTGATTCTCCAGCGAAATATTCAACCGAACGTAAGTCAATTTCGAAAATGTGCATAATCAATCAGTTTTAAAATCATCTATTGTATTGGTGAACATTAACCTCATTTTTGGGAGGTATGATCATGTATATGTGACTCACTTCCTTCCATGGTCATATTCCAAAATTTCAAAAACATAAGTTCAGTAAGCATTTATACTAGCCGTTGACGAGATGAGTCAAAGAATACGAATATACAATATAGAAGTCCATGGTCATTACGATGCTTAAACGACGCATCTACAACCAAAATATGTTCCAATCGTACACTTACCAAAAGTGTAGAACGCTTCTATACAGGGATCAATACTCACTTTGTGTTCCGCATATATGACTTCATATATGATTTTTCTGGCACATCTCAGTCACAGATCAAATTTTAGTCCACTGCCCGAAATCGGATGTTCAGTATGCGATTCATTTTAATACAAATAGTGTGGAACATAGATGCTATCGATTCTAAATATTTAAATATCGACTCATTAATCATTTGATACTAATAAAATTAACTTCTTATGATTTAATAGTCATTCAATTTATTATATTCAAGTAGACAATATTCCTAACAGTCTCTCCTTTTCATCGATCATGATCCTGCAAATTGTATAGCCAAGTCTTCAAAATTAATTTACGTACACATTTGCGTATAAATGAATAGATGTGGTTTTTATGCCGAAAAATAATTAACCCTGCCAAGTGGTACGTCCAATCTCACTAGTTTACCATTTCTTAATGAGATTAATCATCACCAAGACATGACTACGTGGATAGTCATCCTCCATGCATTGTGGGCTTGTATAATTAGGCGCGAAACGACCGTTGCTAATTCTGAACCACTTGCTCTTCTTCTTTCTTCAAGCGCCTGTGAATTCTTGCTATAATATTCTAATCATGTCACAGAAAAATAATTACCAACGTATAATAATTAACAAAAAAAAAAAAAGAGCTGGCTAGTTGCAATTGCAACGTTTGTGAAATACTCCCGAAAATTACTAATTATTACGTCAATAAAAATAAAAGACCTAGGCAAAGTGCATCCTATTATTCACTAAAATATCGGAACAAAGAAACAATCTCTCTCTCTCTCTCTCTCTCTCTCTCTCGTTTAGTGGCTTGTTATCAGCCAGCCGATGAATTAGTTGAAGATCGTAGAGAGAGACGAAGGTGATGGGTGGACAAAGGGCTTTTGAAGCACAAATATCAAGGCCAACACAGAGAAGAGGAAGCTCATCAAGCTTGAAGAAAAGATGTTTTGCCATGGTAAAGGAACAAAGGTCAAAGCTCTACATATTTAGGAAATGCATCGTTATGCTATTGTGTTGGCACCACTACGAAAATCACTAAATCTCTTTGTTTATCGATCAAAACCTGGTATCAATTTTACAATATATGGATTATATTTATGTTTATGTAGAAGGTTTCTTTATATTAGATCTAGAGTACAACAAATGAGATAAGCATGAAAATAAGTGATATGTTAACTTTTTTAAGAGTTTTTTAAAATTTGATCTGGACTACTAGAGATGAATTATAATCATGAATATATGTGATCTCAGTGAAGGTTTTTTTCAGCTTATAACTGCATGTTGAAAAGCCTAGGGCTTGCGTTGGATTAGATATTAGATCCTTGATCCTGTGATATTAATGAAAGGGCTTTCCCAGGAAAACATACAAATAGAAGCTTAGGTTTTCTTTATCGTCGTTGGAAGTGTAACATAGAAAGCATCAGAATCGACTTTCATTTTCAAAAATTGGTTGTTTGGGCGAGAATAATAAGGGTATAATCTTAAACCAATGAATTTCATCACACATTGCACATTTCGAGCCTAGGATGGTGTTAGGAGACCGGAAAATCTAATCTTAGCAAACGCAACTCGAAAGCAATAGAACCACTTGATCCCTCCTCGAGGCGAAATAATTGTAAGTGAGAATTTTTAGGATGATAAAGGCATAAGAATAGCCTCTCAAGCCAAAAACCGACCCGTTGTACTCCAATTAGAACCCTTTCACAAAAACCAAACTTCATGTCCTTCTCTTGAATTTAGTCACAAAAAGTCATAGTTGATAGTTTTATGCACATTACATTGTCCTGGTATTTTGCCGCGCCGCTTGTATTCATATTTAGATCGTTTGTCTTTTTAGTTTATTTAGTATATATAAAGAACAAGAAAAAGAAAAAATGGCATACACAAAAAGAAAATTTCCTTGTTCGTGAAAACAAAGTTGAGTGTGTTTCAATCTCATGTTGTTTTTTGTAGTTTTGAGTTCGAATGGTGCCGTACGTCTGTTATCTTTGACTTTGTAAATGTTTAGTTGAGTCAAAATTCAAAGTTTGGGGAGAGATAAGGTGTAGGTTTCAAATAACTTAAACGAGTGAGGTTTGGTAAGAAAAATGAAAGTGAAAGTGTATTGTTCGATTTGTGAGTTTGAGTTGCTAGGGTAACGTTTAGCCATTGAAAATTTTCATATCCTATTTTTCCCTTGCCTAAAGTTATAAGCCAATAAAAGACCTTTGAACTAACATTTTCTTGTCTAAATCAAGTGGAGAGCGAGTGGTGAAAACTATTATGGTGCTTTGATTTTCTTGAAAACCATCTTCTATCGAATGTGCATGTTGGGAAAAGGTGGTAAAGTCTCTAATGCATTTTGACTTGGTTTTGAAACAAACTTTTACACGGGGATTTTCAAACAAAGTATGACCACATGAAGTTTGATTGTTCACTTGTATTCATTGAGCTATATTGTGGTTATTCTTATTTTATGAGTCGATTTTATCTAGGTGAGACGTTCAATAAATTCTAAATGTTTTATACATTTCTATCATTCATTTTTTTTAGGTTAAATTCTTTTATTCTTATTTTATTGTTTGGATGTTGTATATAGTAGGTCAATATTTTGTTTGTGTTTGTTACTTAAGGACAAGTAACGGTTCAAGTTTGGGCGTATTTGATAAGAGTGATTTATTCACACTTATCTATGCTTTTCTAAGCTATAATCGTAACATGTTCTAAGTTTTTTTGATAGTTTTTATTATATTTTCATAGATAAGAGAGCGTGAAACAAAAGAGGAGTGAAAAATGAGCATTTTGGAGCAAAAACGCACAAATTTATACCTAAAGAGTAAATTCAACAAAGAGACAACGGATTAGGCAAAAAGAAGCCTACGCGCCGTGTGAAGGCTTACGCGTCGCGTCGCGTAGGCAAAACTTGGTCCCGAAACTCATACAATGTTCCACATGTGGTGTAGTGAGTCTCACGCGTCATGTAAGGCTGAAATCAATGCGTCGCGTGGAGCTTCCCACGCGTCGCGTCAGCGTCGCAAACAGCTTTTCAAGTGACTTGTTTTATATCGTTTGATTGTATCCAACGATCAAAATAGGTCCGAACTCTCTCATTGAAACCTAAATGGGATTCATTTAAAAAAGAAGAGGAAGGGGAGGTTTGGAAGCTATTTTAGGGAGGAAGCATTGAAGGTTGCTTTGAAGGTTTTGAAGGTTTTCTTGAGGAAGAAGAGAAAGAAGAAGAAGAAGTTGATTTCCATTTCTATCGTCGTCTATCTAGTTTTTTCTTACCTTTATCTCCATTTACATTTCATTGTTCTAGATAGCTTAAATTGATTAGTGTTCTTAAATCTTATTTACGTTAATATTAACATTTTGACAATTTTGGTTGATTAATGGATGTTATGAGCACATGATTTTGATAGATTGAAGATTAATTTATTTGATAGATTGTTGAATTTATATTGAGTTTACTTATATTGTATTGTGGTAGCTTTGATTAATAAGCAATGACTAGATTGTTTCTGGTTTTGGCGTTGTTACTTATTTCTATTTTGTTGCGTTTGTACAACATTATGTTAGGCTAAGTTGTTCAGGGGATGTGATGTAGCTAAAGAGTTGATTTCGGCTGGCCAAACTTTAGGTAATGGTGTATTTCATGGTTGAATTAGTGTAAAGATTTAAGGGGATGGGTTATGTGTGAGTCTAATTAGATTAGCTACCTATTTAGGACACCTTATGCGAGTTTAGAGACCGAGAGGAGATAAACGAGCGTGCTCTACCCTACTCGTCATTCACCTTCCTAAAACTAGATATATGATAGTATGTAAGTGTGATCGTTTGGAATTTTAGGCTTAATGGAAGTGTGTTTTAATAGGACTCAAGTCGAGAGGTGAAAGTTCGTCAAACACTTAGGTTCCTAAAAGTCGAGAGAGATTAGTGAATATTTTAAGAGGACTGAGATTATGAATTCTACTACTAACCCGTAGTTAGAGCCGTTACCGAAGTCGACCGAGTCGATGAACTAGTGAAGTCACTGTTGGAATAGGTCTAGGGTTAAAGAAAAATTTAACATTAATCAAATTAATGGCGGAATTTAAAAATTTATTTTTCAAGTAAAACAATTTTACTAACCTAGAAAAAAGCGTATACAAGTTATATATTAAAATCATTATTTAATTTACTAGAACACGAACCTTTCTACGAAGCTTGATCTTGAAGCGTCTCGAGAAGGTAGGTCTTCTTCCTTGGCTCGCTCGTCACCTTCGCACCTAATCTTGAACCCGAGAAACCTAATATTTCTATTACAAGAGTCAAAAGAGGTTTAAGAAGAATTTGTGTGTGGGCACAATTAAACCATATGAACCAAGAACAATTCTTGGATCATAAGCTAATTCTCTAGATTGAATGTGAATCTAGGTGCAAAATAAGAAGAGTATTTTGTAGAGAGAGAGAGAGGGAGGTTCGGCCACAATAGGGAGAGAAGAAGAAAATTGCTTAACCTTCACATCTCTATGTGAGGCTCTATTTATAGGAGAAGGAAAAATCTATAAAGGTCAATTATTCATTCATGAATGAATAATGTATTCATGACACAATATTTGATTTTCCCTTCCCCTTTCCCTCATTGTATGGCCGGCCATATGGGTGCATTAGTGAGGAAATTTATTTCCTCACTTAGCACATTTGTTTCCTTCTTAAGGAAATTTATTTTCCTTTTTCTTTTTGGTAATTATCCTTATAAGAAAAAGGAAATAAAACTCTCCTCTTTGATGCTATGTTGGCCGAATTCTTCATAGGGTGAGGGAGCATCTAGATGCTTCCTTATTTCTTTTAAGACAATTCTTAAAATACCCGTTGTAGAATTATAATTGCACAAATAACGAAATTAATTTCATAATGCCTCAAACGACTTTTCGGCTTTTAGAAAGTAATTTATATTTTCATCAAATGAAAACATTCAAAATCTTATTTTGACATTCACATCATTTTATGTCCTTGTGGACAAAAATACCCTTTAGAAATTTTCCGAGAAAAAGTCTAGTTCAACATTTGAACTTATTTTGACTTAGCTTCTAGTTTAACAATCCTACTCTAATGACCTGTAATAGTGACCTTATGGATCCAAATGAACAAAGCTTGAGCTTCTATACTCGGACTTAAAAGTTCACAAACCTTTTCCGAGTATTAGTTTAATGTCGACTGACTCCACTAAAGAGTCGACACTGAGAATCTCTCGGTTCAAATGAATTTATTTTCTACTCAAGTTCAACTTAATTATATTGAGCGGATCCATTGAATGTTATCTATGTTTACCCTTCATGAATATCATCAACTACTTGAGATTTATAAAATTACCATTTTACCCTTCTAGTTGTTATTTCCTCAACTCCTTTAGTACTTGTGAATAAGCTAGAAACAATGTATTGACGAGGAGCTAACTAGTCACATTGTTTCATCCAAATAAAGTCGCTACTTAAATTAGGACACTACGCAGTTCATTTATTCACAATCCAAGTAATAAAGCATGAGGTGATATACATTGCATCTCAGCAATCTTATACATGAATTCCATATCTATGAGAACTTCACAAAGTTGGTTCATGACATCTTCATAACTTAATATCTCACCAATAGGCCTTGTCTAGATCACACATGGGACCTAGAATTTGAATTTCTCAAATGAGAGTATTAATGCTATGAAATGACATTTCTCATTTCAGGATTTAGGTAAGCATGATGCGATTCATACGTAGTGACCTTGAGATAGAAGATGTTAAATGGTTTGTTCTTCTATTGTCTCTAAAGGGGCACTGGTCAATTCAGTATCTTCGAAAGATACACTGGAAGAACTACAGAGTTCCTAACTCTCTATGCCTCGTAACCAGACATCCTAGATTCTTCCAACAATCATACTGGGATCAATAATCCGTTGATCTTTAGATTGCGAATATACCGTTTTAGTCAAACCATGAAGAGTTTGTTCACGCAAATCTACATTTGTCTCTTCATACATTGTTAGTTTGATTAAGGACTATAAGACTATTGAATATCATAAATCTTCAATCAAACTAAAAGGAATGAATGAAGGTTTCAACTTTTATTAATTCAATCAGCAAATTACAAAGACTTATATATTACATCAGTATGTAAATAAATAATCTTTCAATAAGGACTTTACAAAGATTTATATATTACATCAATATGTAAATAAACAATTTTCTTGTGGACATCTCTGCCAACAGTCACGTCCTTCTTTGTTTATCTTGAGTTAATCGTTTCTAATCATTTTTCTTATTTCGTCATGCATTAGTTGAAGAAAAAAAATCATGCAAAAAGAAATTTCTCACTTTTACATTTTATATGACTCGAAAAAAAAATTAGTGAATCAAATTTTGCTCAGTCCTTGTGGGAACGAAATCCTTTAGACATTTTATATGTTTATATGTATAAAATTACCCATTAGACATTTTTTTCAGATAAACGTCTAGTTCAACATTTGAACTTATTTTGACTTAGTTTCAAGTTTAACAAACCCTACTCTAATGACCTGTGGTAATGACTTTATGGATCCAAATGAACAAAGCTTGAGCTACTATATTTAGAAATCAAAGTTTACAAACCTTTTTCAAGTTTTAGCTTAATGTCAACTGATTCCACTAAAGAGTTGACACTAAAAGTATCTCGGTTCAAATGAATTTATTTTCTACTCAAAATTCAAATTAATTATAATGAGTGGATCCATCAAATATTATTTATGTTAACGCTTCATGAATATCATCAACTAAATGGGATTTAAAAGTTAGCATTTTACCCTTCTAGTTGTTATTTCCTCAACTCTTTGTTACTTGTGAATAAGTTAAAAACAACTTATTGACGAGTAGCTACAAGTTACACTGTTTCATCCAAATAAATTTGTCACTTAATTTTGGACACTATCCAGTTCATTTATTCAAAACCCAAGTAATAAACATGTGATGTACATTGCATCTCAGCAATCTTGTAAATGAATTTCATATATTTGAGAACTTCACAAAACTTGTTCATGACATCTGTGTAACTGAATACCTCACCAATTAGCCTAGTCTAAATTACATAGTGGATCTAGAATTTGAATCACTCAAATGAGAATATGTAAGCTATGAAATGACATGTCTCATAGGTAAGCATGATGCAATTCACACACAGTGACCTTGAGACTGAAGATGTTAAATGGTTTGTTATTATATTGTTATAAAGGTGCACTCGTCAATGTAGTATCTTCGAAAGATACATAGGAAGACCTATAAAGTCTCTAATTCTCTATGTCTCATAACCAGACATCAAAAATTCTTCCACCAATCATACTAAGATCAATAGTTTGTTGATCCTTAGATTGTGAATATTTTGTTTTAAGTAAACCATGAAAAGTTTGTTCATGAAATTCTATACTTGACTCTTCACATATTGTTAGATTTGATTAGGGACTATAACCCTAGAGCATATCATAAAGTTTCAAACAAACAAAAAATTAATGAATGAAAGTTTCAAATCTATTAATTACATCAATAATTTAGGACTCAATTGAGATCTTTATTACATCGGTATGCATACAAATTACAATAATTGCTTTGTTTTAGGGCATCAGCGCCAACACTATCGTCTCCTCGCAAGTCGGTCCGCCAATCTTATGTCAGCTACGCGCAGATTGGCTATACTTTGACCCCCAATAGGCCGGCCGACCATGCGCCGGTCCGTCGTACCTTGGCCTCCCCTAGGCTGGCCGGCCATGCTATTGATTCCCAAGGGCCGGCAGCAATGGCATGTGCACTCGTGGGCCGTCTGACCGGGTCAACAGACTCAGCGGGCTTGCGGTCGGGCGGCTAGGTCATGCTCCACGTCAGTTTTGGAGCCCACCATGTCTTCGGCGTTGTCGCCCCACTCAAGATCCACGACCATTCACGAGGGAGAACGTGTCGTTGGAACAACGCTACCCAAGCCCCTGGCACTTGTATCACTCATTGCATAGCGCGAGGGCACCGAAACGTGTTGGCCATATTTTCTCAGCATTTTCGCGTCGCCTCTGGCATCTAACTGTGCCGCCATAGGTTCAGAACATGTCGTCACGCTGAAAGGGAAGAGTTAGGCCCTGTCCCTGCAAGCTGCCTCAACCTTCGCATGCACGATGCCTCAGTGTTTGTCCGCACACTGACCGCGATGGATGGGTCGGTCGGGCGGTGGATGTTGCCTCCCCGGTGGGAAGGGATTTGCCTTGGCTCCGCTGACCGCCGCCCTAGAATCCACCTCAGGAGCTCTTCCCGACCGCCGCGTAGACCTTTCCGAACTTGGGGCTTCGCGACGCGCCAGCAAGGAAGGCAAGGGCCTTCCCGGAGCCCTCCTCTTGGTCGGCCCTCTTGGCCACGGCCTCCCTGGGAGTATTCCCACCGTCGTCTTTGACCACAATGACGCTGCCTCCACCCCATGTTGGCGCAGTCATGTCCTCGCCGGACGGACCGGCTAAAATCGATCAACGGTCCCCCGGGCACCGCTCCTCCATCTTTGTTCATCCACAAGTTGGCAAGTTTGTCAGCAAAGGTGGGTGAGAGCGAGAGCTCTTTATCGGGAGAGTGAAAGTTGGGAATGAGATGGGAGAATGAACAATGACTCGTCAATATCAAATGGGTTCAACAACGAATCAATGAAATCATCGAGCACCCCACCACCCCATATGTGAAGTGAGAAATCCATAACAAACGAATAATGAAATAACAAGGACGATTATCTATCGTACAATTCGGTCACCCTTTTTATCTTTACATGTTGTTTTTAAATGATTTTCTTTTTAAAACTTATTAAACAATGTTTGTATATTGATTACGAGTAAGATAATATGTTGAATCGGGTTGATTTCGTTAAATTTAAGGCGAATTTGAGATTAATAATTTAAAAAATAGATGAACTCTTAATTTTTATTAATTCGATTAAATATATACCTTAATTGTAATAACTACACAATAATATACAGTAAATTTTAACCAGAAAACCTCAAAATTTACCCAAAGAGATCTAGAACTTTTAGGAAAAAAATTAAGTGTTCAGTATAAGGAATTTTTTGAACGCTTTTGTCAAAAAGTCCAATTTCGAATACAACTGCAAACATGAGTCTATTTCAGATATTTTGACAATTTTCAAGTTTAGAAAATGAAAGTTCTATTGTGTATTTGGGTGATATGGCTATTTTGCAATACATATTTTTCATAAAATTCAAACTTCAGTTTAAACAGCTAACTACTGTACTTTTAAATATAAGAAAACTATTCAATAATGATTTACATGTGAAATTGCATTTTAAATTAAAATTATATATGACTACTTTCAGTTAAATCTAGAGTCAAATTATTCAAATGCTAATAACAAAATTAAGTTATGCTTGTATTTTAATAATAAAATGCATGTATCTTACTTGGGTTTTGACTATTTTCTTAACTTTAAAAGAAAATATGTTCAATTTTATTGTAAAAGATTTAAATAACTTGTACAATTAATATTTTATTTTATTTTTCGTTTGCTAGAAGCCTATTATTCCACGAATATGTGTAGCTATATAAATTTGATATTGACATACTTAATAAAGATAAATAAAATATGTAGTTAATATGTTCCTAATTTATTTTTTAAAACATATTTTTATTCATTCGCAATGTAATTGAACTCCTGATTTTTAAATTTTTAACTTGAAAAATGACGTGTACTTACTCCTAATTTATATTAGTTGCCACGTTAATGGGTTCTTAGCCAGCTTTTAATCGATTTCTACGAGAGCATGTAATTGACTAATATGTATGTACATGACGTATACATAATATAATATGTGCGGGTAATTGAAAAAGAAGATCATATCAGTCATTACAAGGCTCAGCTTATTAAAAAAAATAGAAGAAACTGCAATAACTAAAAACTTATGTGAGCTATGTAGTTTATCTCAAAGTACATCATCTATCTTCTAGGTCTGTTCAACCCTTAGTTAGTGCGGCAAATATATGTATTAATTGACAATAGAGTCTAATTCTCTTGATTTGTTTCCCGTTCAGTCTTACCCACATTTCACATCAACCCTTAAAGAACACCACCTAAACAACTCTGTTATATTATAACATGGTTTTAGTGGTCGACAATGAAATGTCGTATATATTGCGCTAAAGATTAGCAGGGGATATTTTGAGACCATAATTCAAAACCTAGGGGTTCCCGTGTTTACGGGGTATAGTTCATCTTTGTTTTGGGGTTATTTTCTTAAAATTCTTTTTTATCCTATTTCAAAATAAGCCCATACTAAAGATATGGACGCATATTTTTAAAATGGTTTTTTAACTAGCTATTGATTTAGATACACGTAAATTTCATACATATATCAGGATATCGTTGTGATTATTGGAAAGTTATTGGTGTTAAAGTAAACCACTTTTCAAAAGGATATTGTTACAGCCTAAAATCAATCCAGCTCACGAGTTTCTTGAACTACAACCGAACATTGGTGGAATTATTCATCATCTGTTAGCTTAACTTTGAGGGAAATCATTAAGCTGCTTGATCACGAACCTCTACCAATTGTGCATGCATTCTAGTATTCTTCAACCCCATTACGATTCTCGAACATTAAAATGGGTGAATAAAACTATAACTATCAGCTCTTGAAATTTTACTACTTGTTAAGTTACTACTCTCTACTCTCCAAGCCTTTAACTATGATAAGATTATATTAAGTAGTTGGATTTCAAAAATAGATCCACGATAGATCTTGATCCAAGCTCATATTTAAACCCGGTTAAGCACGAACGTAGGATTTTGTATGAGCTCCTTACAAAAGAGTGTGTAATGCTATAACTTTTCAATTTTGTTTTCAGTACACTTGTTTGGCTAGTATATTTCCAATGCTTGTACATAATGGACATTTTGAAATGTGTTCTGTTAATTTTCCTTCAGGATCATTAATTAAAAATATCTGTAGATAAGTAATCGAAGTGAGTTATTAACGATGGTCAATCATAAAGATGAAAAGGTAGTGCTCTCTTTCTATCGCAATATCCATAAAATGACAATCACAAAAAAGTGCGCGCTTTAATAATTTTTTCCATCTTAATTAGTTTGTGTCAGTGCATGTGGTAGGCCTTTCAATTCCATTGACCGACCACTTGCATTTGGAGAAACTTCAATTTTTCCTTTCAAATAAGATAGCTTTACTCGAATTATCATAGCTATTACCATTCATTCATTTACAATTATTGCCTTGATATTTAAGATGATCATGTCTAGTATCACCATAAATAAGATCATATATGTATATGTATTTATAGGTAAGATGTTTCTGCTTTTCAAATTCAAATAGATATGGACGACATACGGAATCGTCGTCATAAATACACAAAATTGAAAGTTGAAGAGTACTTGTCTCGGTATAAATGACTTGTCATCCCACAAAATATATATTCTTGTTGGCAGTATATAGGCTTTAGATTTATATTTAATGTGCCCAGCTTCTTTGCGTTGTAGGGTTGGTGGCCAAATTCAATGCCAGGCATTTTTTCAGAGATGTCACAGCCCACCTGCCATTTATTACTCTCTCTCTCTCTCTCCAACATCTCATATTCTATATTACAGTCCTTGAAATAACATTGGTTCATGATTCTTCATAGTCACACGCCTAAAAAGGTGATCACATGATACATTGCTCTTCATCGATTCTTTTGGTTGAGTCTAGCTACGATATGCAATTAATGATCCCTGTACAGATATGGCAGTGTTTTCGTTCTTTTATCTGCCTATAAAATATGTATATATACATATATTTGTCTTACTATTACTACTGTGATGAATATGTACATATATATACATGAGATGTTGGTACGGTTCAATCAGAAACCGGTGCTTTAGCTTCTAGAGATCTGTTGTTTGATTGAGCCGTGCCAATATCACATGATCTTCGTAGGGTATTAAAGCTACGTACGTCAATTATTATTTATTTACTGCAAATATATTCTTGTATCGTACTGATATTTTCCAGGCCTCGATCCTCTATTTCCATGTTTTAATTTCGGAAGCCATGAAGAACCATTTGTTTTCCTCTGTATGCACATTTTCTCGGTGAGCTAACACGTAATCTATGTACTCGTGTAACTATAGTGACATACTATCTTCCGTTTTTCTTCGTATTATACCGTTTACCTGAGGGTGCTACATTATGCTCCTCGTTCAAATATCAAGGCAAAAAAATATACAATTGAAATGTCTCGTAAGAAAAGCAAGCACACCTAAATTATTCTCTGAAGACTTTATCTATGAAGATTCCTTTGCTCTTGTTCTTCCTTCACTTTATTAAATCTAGTCGGTGGTCGACGTTCTTACGTTTCCTTGTAAGTAGGTCATAATTTAGATACTTTGTTGATCAATAGATTGTTTTGTGCAGCTGCAGATCAAAAAATAGGGTATATAGAAAATATACCAGAAATAATTTAAACGTGATCAATGGATGTTTAATATGGTTCTATGTTTGACATCAAAATCAGTGAGGAAGTACAAGTCTAATACATGTTCTTTCATTTTCTGTTTTTGTTGCCATACGTCCACACACGCACAGTTGTATATACAATTTAATTGCAGACAATGATGGGAGATTTTTTCTCTTAGTAAAATGTCTCACGACGCAGGCGTACGTGTCGTTAAGTAATAAAGTGCAGAGAGCACAGATTTCGTGCCCACAAGTACTGAGGTAATTTCGATTTAAATTCACTAGCTTTCGTTTTCAAGTTATGAAAAAGTAGGTTTTGAATTGGTTTTTATTTCTTAAACAAATGTTAAGACCCAATAAGTAAGAAAAATAAAAATCGATTTATCAAGATAAACAAAAGGAGCGTGAATTACTAGTTCATCGATTTGATAGATTTGATAACGGCTCTAAATACGGACTAGCAAAGAATTCTCAATCTTAGTCCATCTTAAATATTCAATAATCCCTATTGAGTTTTAGGAACATATTCGTTTTGAAGAACTTTCGCCTCTCGGCGTGGGTTTATTCAACAACCGCATTTATCCCGAAGTTTTCTACGAATACAGTATCTCCTATCTTATATATAGTTTTAGAAAGACGAATGATGAGTAGATGAATCACATTTATGTATTACCTCCCGCAGTCGCTAAATTCGCCTCAGATTTTTTTATTAGGTATATAATCTTTTTAGCACCCACACAAACTCAAACCCACTGATATTTGTATATTAATCCAACCATGACGCACACAATATACCTAATGCTTCGCCAATTGAAATCAAATCCCAATTTACATCACACCCCTAAAAATCTATTTGATCATAATCCTAAACAAAAGAACACCCAAAAACTGAAATTAACAATAAAAACAAGACAAACAAATGTGACCACATCGAATGTTAACAACCAAAACACACTTGCATTAACAACTACGAATATTGACTTAAACAATGCTCTTTAAACGATGCACATCAAAGTACTTTGTTTAAAACCCAGACTATTCTCTTTGAACAACGAACTCCAGTGTCCATCCCTAAAGAGTGTTAAATTGTATGATTAAACGACAAAAAATTGTTTCTCGTCGAAGAATAATGTTTTTGGTATACTTTTTCGCGACCAAAATCATTTTTTCATCACGTGTTCCACGTTCTTCATTATTAAACGACGGGAAAGTATGTTTGTCGTTAAGAAAGTGTGTTTAACAAGTATTTTATCACGATATTATTTTTAGTCGCGTCAAGGTTTGATTTTAAGACGAAACAAAGACATATCCATCATTTAACTACTCTTGTAAATAATAAAATTTAAAACTTATTTTACTATTTTAGCCAAGATTTTTAATTTCTTTTGTCTACACATAGAATGCTTAAACGACGAAAGATATGATTGTCTATTAAATATGTAAATAAATAATAATAATTTATATGTTTTCATTTATTTCGTCATGACCATTAAATTTACGTCACGCTTAAACAACGAAAAATATATTTTCGTCAAAATAATTAAATAAACAATAACTTTTTAATATAAGTTCATCATTCACAATCAATTTAATAATGCATCATGTGATACACATCGCATTTCAGCAATCTTGCACATGAATTTCATATCTATGAAAATTTCACAAAATTTGTTAATGACATCTTCATAACTTAATACATCGCCAATAAGGCTAGTTTATATGATATGGTGGATCTTGAATTTGACTTTCTCACATGAGAATGTATAAACTATGAATTGGCATGTCTCATTTCAGAATTTAGATAAGCATGATACAATTCATACATAGTGACCTAACGAGAGAAGATGTTAAATGTTTTGTTCTTACATCGTCTCATGCGGTGCACTGGCCAGTTCAGTATCTTTGGAGGATACATAAGAAGAACTATAGAGTCTCGACTCTCTATGTCTCATAAGCAGACATCATAGATTCTTCCAACAATCTTACTTGATCAATAGTTATTCGATCCTTAGATTGTGAACATACTTTTTTAAGCAAACCATGAAGAGTTTGTTCAAGTAATTCTATATTTAACTCTTTACACGTTGTTAGGTTCCACACGGACTAAAGACTATTGTATATCATAAAGTTTCAAAAAAATAAAAAAAGAATTAATGAAATTATTAAATTTTATTAATTAATCAGCAAATTGTAAGAAGGACTCAATTGAGTACTTCATTACATCAATACGCAAATAAGTAACGATAACTAATCTTCTTGTGTAAATCAGTGCCAATATTGACCGCTTAGGTCTCGTACCATTGTCCAAGTTTTAGTGACAACACTTTTGCGCTATAAAGAGGGGACCCCTACCTTGGAAAACATCTCACAAACATATTCCAATCCTACTTTCTTTCACTCTTCAACTCTTGAAAATTGAGTGACATTCCAGCGACCTCTGTACCCTCCCAAACGAACGAGCTATCGTTCGAGCGAAGATCTCGTGATATGGACTTCACCGACTCCCTCACAAAGGACCGGGACAACAAGCCTGGTAAAGAAGTCTCGACGATAGTTTGAATGAAAGAACATCAAACAAAACAAAGAACAAAGAAACCACTAAACAAATGGCGCATGTAAGACATGTCAGTTGCAATCGAAGTCGACGTGCTCCTCATCCGCAGCAAAATGGAGGCGCAAATTGTGGGGGAGAGTTCCCGACTAATGAATGGGTTGTCTCCACTAGAAGGCAGTTCACAGGGTCCGCAACGGCAGGCTCGTATTCGAGAGGCGTGAACATTGCACCGAAAAAAGCAAAAGTGGCCTCTTGCGACTCATTCTCCTTAACGATTTCATCCACAGCACAAACGGTTAGAGAATGGCGTGCCTCGTACAAGGCCACCTAACAATCTTCCTCGACCCTCGTCGTGGTCGTCGATGACAACCTGCATCTCCTCAAGCAATGCCTCGTTCTCTCGCACCGCCTTCTCAAATATCGTCTCAACCTCGTCAAGGTGGCTCGTGGCGGCCGCCAATTCGTTCTCTTGAATGGCAACACAGGGCTCCAACTTCTTGCTCTCAGCCAAAAATGGCGCGGCTGAATAGTCCACTTGTTGGCGCTCGAGCCGCTCCTGCTTTATTTGGGACTCCGAAAGCTCTTGACTCGATTGCATTTACTCAAGGGCCTCGACATGCTCCGCGCCTTCCAATTGCATTCTTCTTTCATGGCGTCCATTCGTCCTACATAAACCTTACGTAAATGAGTGAGATTGATCAGGAATGTGGTATTTAACGTTAACCATCCATTCATCATGATTGAGATTGAGATTTTTTCCAACGTTAGCCATCTCTTCATTAGGCATCTTGACATTGAGATTGTCTTCATATGCAGACTACTAGGCCCCTTGAGTTTGATAATCTCTTCCACATTATCACCACTAGACATATCGACATTGAAATTTATGCTTCTATTGCCTCCCAATTTTGGCATGACGATGAAAGATGTAAGTGTATTTAGTTGTTTTATTTTCTTTACATTTTTCGCTCGAACTTGGAGAACATAATACTTGAACCGCGTAGAGTGCTTGGATTGACTGTATCGGCTAGACGTTCCTAAAGCTTCTTTCCATAAGTGTTTTTTCATTTTTCGACCTCAATGAACATTTTGTTGCTTGTTGTGATAAAAATTGCTACACATATTTAATATTTAAATAACATTATAATAGTATTTTCTATTAAACTATAAAGGCTTACAATTTTTTCCGCCATAAATACGGCGTTCTCGTCCTTTTAGTTTGTTTCATCTTTCTTTTGCAAGTGAATGTATAATTTTTTTTTTTGTAGCTCATAATACTGTATCGTTGTACTACAAGTAATTATTCAATAAATTAACAAATAATTGCGCAATATGAAATATCTAGCAAATTTTAAATCCAATATTTTTTTTATTAAACTTTTGATATCCTATTCGATTGGTTCGAGATTTGTATTTACTTTTTGAGGTATTTTCTTTTCCATTATCCGGTGATTGTGAATATCTTGGTTAGTCTACACTCCACACACTTAATCTAAACTTCTTTGGAAATACTTGTGAATAATTTCAATATACAAGCCGGTCTCTTTAAGGTGCTTGGTTTGCTGATTGTGTAGTTGAGTATCTCATGAAATAACTCATGGAGAAATAAATTGGTTAAAATGAAATATTCAAAATCTTAAGATCAACGGACTATTGATCCTAGTATGGTTATTGGAAGAATCTATGATGTCTGGTTACGAGTCATAGAGAGTTAGAAACTCTATAGTTCTTATATCTTCTAAAGATACTTAATTGATCAGTGCACATTTAGAGACAATGTAACAACAAACCATTTAACCTCTTTTGTCTCAAGGTCACTATGTATGAATTGCATCGTGCTTACCTTAATCACGAAATGAGATGTCATATCATAACTTCAATTTATTCATTTGAGAAAGCTACACTATAGATCTAAGTTTGTGAACTAGATGCGCTCTATTGGTGATGTATTTGGTTATGAAGTTGACATGAGTATACTCTGTGAAGTTCTCATAGATATGGAATTCATGTACAAGATTGCTGAAATGCAATATATCATCTCATGCTTTATTACTTGGATTGTGAATAAATGAACCGCGCGGTATCCAAAATTAAGTAACGACTTTATTTAGATGAAACAATGTGACTTGTTAGCTCCTCGTCAATACGTTGGTTCTAACTTATTCCCAAGTTAAAAAGGAGTTGAGGAAATAACATCTAGAAGGGTAAAATGGTAATTTTATAAATCTCACCTACTTGATGATATTCATGAAGGGTAATCATAGATAACATTCAATGTATCCACTCAACATAATTAAATTGAATTTTAGTAGAAAATAAATTCATTTGAACCAAGAGATTCTCGGTGTCAACTCTTTAGTGGAGTCAGTTGACATTATGCTAATACTCGGAAAAAATTTGTGTACTTTTGAGTCCGAGTATAGTAGCTCAATTTTTGTTCATTTGGATCTATAAGGTCACTATTACAGGTCATTAGAGTAGGATTGCTAAACTAGAAGCTAAGTGAGAATAAGTTCAAGTGTTGAACTAGACGTTTTCTCGGAATATGCCTAAAGTGTATTTTTGTCCACATGGACATAAAATGATTTGAATGTCAAAATAAGATTTTGAATATTTTCATATGATGAAAATATAAATTATTTTCTAAAGCCGAAAAGTCATTTGAGGCATTATGAAATTAATTTCATTATTTGTGCAATATTAATTCTAAAAATAAGGAAGCATCTACAAACTCCACCTTGTAGATAGAATACGGCCAAATATCAAAGAGGAGAATGAAATAATATCTCTTATTATTTTGTGCATTATTGTATATTGGTAATTTTCCAAAAGAAAAGAGGAGATGAATTTCTTTGAGAAGGAAACAATATGCTGAGTGAGAAAACAAATTTCTCTCACTAATGCACAAGGAGGTCGGTCATATGGATAGAGAAAGAGGAGAAGAAATCAAATATTGTGTCATGAATATACAATTGGAAAGTGTAATTGGCATTTCTTGTGTTTCCTTCTCTATAAATAGAGGCTCACATTGAGATGTGAAAATATGTTTTTGCTCTTATTTTCTCTATAGTTGGCTGACTATATTCCTCTTCTCGCTCTCTCTAAATATCTCTTTTATTTTTGGTACCTAAGTCCTCATTAGATTTAAGCTTAAATTAGCTCTTTAGCTCATAGACTTATTCTTGAGTTATTGTGTTTAATTGTGCCCACACACAAATCCCTCAAACCCTCTATAGACTCTTGTAATAAAATCTTAGGTTTCTCGAGTTCACGATTAGGTGTGAAGGAAACGAGCAAAACGAGACGATCAACCTTACCCAAGGCTTCTCAAAAATAAAGTTACAAGAAAGGTTAGTCCCAACTAAACAAGTAATTAAATAATGTTTTTTAAATAATTAAATGGTCATGCACTTTGCCTAGATTAGTAAAATTGTTTTACTAGTAAAGAAATTTTTATATTCCGCCATTAATTTGTTAATGATAATTTTTTTCTTAACCCTAGACCTATTCCAACAATGGGTAGGTAGGCTACATCGAACTACCAATGTCGGCAAGCTATGGCCAGCCTACCATTGGGTAGGCACCGTCTCATAATCGGCCAAGGAAGTCCCCGAGGACTATCAATACAAACCTTCATTCAATGTTCCCGTAATGAATTCCTCTTTCAGAACTATACTATACTCAAAGTTATTATCTCACAAATAACTTCTAAAGATCCTAGACTCGAGCACCAAAATGTCTTGATCCAAGAATCATAGTTTCACTCGATCTCGTTGATCCCTCTTCATTTTCCTTTAACATCTCCCACATTTCAATAATATTGACTGTCGGAGAGGTAAACAAGGGACGCACTATTTTATCTTTTAGTTCACGTATGTTTCATCTTTCGCAGGTATCAGAAGAACTCGAAGTCACACCACAGTTAAGCGATGACTAAAAACACTTAGACTGGCACGCCCAAGCCAAAGCAAGGGTCACTCACCCCCAGTGGAGATCAAGCCGCTTTAGGGTTCCTAACGTGTCCGAAAAAAGAGTGACAACAATTATAGTTCATTCAAATCCAAAAAAATCTAATTCAATTCCAACCCAAAATTTTCTAATTCAATTCCTACAAAAAAAACATTATAATCCAATTCCAACACAAAATATTTTAATCCAATTCCAACAAAAAACATTCTAATTCGTACTCACATTAGAATGCAAACTCACACCTAACATTATTACATCAAAAAAACAAAACAAACAAACACAAAAATGAAACCATAAAAAATGAACGACATACCTAAAGTGAGACGCGGTTCAAAACCAATGGTGGAGACGAAGGTAGTGAGGCACTGAGATAGATGATCGTAGTGAGTCGTCGATGAATAGAGAAAGAGAGGAAGGCAAAGGTGCGAGGAAGAGGAAGATAGAGAGGAAGATGGTGGAGGGAAAGAGAGATGTAGGCGGAGGGAAACAGATATGTAGGGAGCCAGAGGCGGAGGAAATTGGGATGTAGGGAGATAGAGGTGGAGGGAAAGAGAGATGGAGACAGATAGAGAAAAGAGAGGTCGGAGAGAGACATGAGAGGGAAACATGATAGAGAATGAGAGAGAGAGAGAGAGATAGAGAGATGGACATGGAAAAATGACAGAAAATGATAGATTTTTTATTTAAAAAAACTAGGTTTAATCAAAAACATCAAGTGGGGGCTAAAAAACTAAAAAAACATCACTTTTAAATAAACAAATTTTAAATGTAGTAGGATTTTTTATGCGCAAAAGTCTCACAACATTTTTTTTACGTGAGGTGGGAGGAACTCGTCACGGCAAGTCAATGTGCTCTAGCGCGGCGAGAAAGTCCGAGAGCAAATGCACTGTTACTTACCGCGACAAAGCAAAAATCTCACTGCGGCTAGTGAATATTTTACCATGAACCTGGAAGGCGTCGCCGCACTCAAGAATTTACTTGGCTCCAGCGAAAAATGTACGAGAGCAAAAACATTGTATTTAATTGCGGTGACGCATCAATCAAGCTGTGACCAGTAATGTTCTTGGCCGCAACATACACAAAAAGAATTTGATTTATTTCCGGTTGGATCTCGTTGTGGTGAACAATATAATTTGATGAAACTAGTGTTGCTCAAAATTAAACAACGTTAATGCGGTGTAGTAGTTTGACCAAATAATGAGACTTAGTAGTCATATCTTCATCGAGGTGCTAAGAACGGAGAATAGAATCCTCTAGGAACGATCTCATCGAATTTTAGCGTCGGATAATGCCTCATACACATTAAAGAGAATGGGATGGATAAGATGGGTGACCCTAATCGGAGAGATTCTTACGTACCCGTGAAGATCAGGATCAGTTTAGAATGTAGTGCAGTGGAGTTTGTCGATGATCTATAGAGTTGTGGACAAAGTCAGGTGTAAGTACCGGAAAGCGTCATTTATGGAGTCGGGTATAAGTCTAATCGCCTTGTGATAAATCCTCATAATTTCGCTCGGGTCCTTAAGGACTTTCCTTGATTCCTCGATAGCAGCCTAAGGATTTTATATCTTGTTTATCCTCTTCTCGATGCTTGGATCGTTGGGAACGTGTGTCTATATAGGATTCTAATCGTCCAAGATGAAATGAATTTCAGAGGATGTTAGAGCCTCTACATATATATATATATATATATATATATATATATATATATTGGAGACATCCCCTTGCAGGACCCTAGGTGCGGGCAATAGGAGGGCCGACTGGCCCTTATAGGCGCAGACAGTCGTCACCGCCCCTCTCGACGGGGGCAAAAGGCACCGCCGGCCCCTTACCATGCGGGCAAGGTTGGAGCCGAACGGCCCCTCTCGATGCAAGCTAGGAGGCCCTGACAGCCTCTCTCAATGCAGGAAAGGAGGCGTGGTCGCGGCTCCAGGAACGGTGTCTAGACCTTATCCAGTAATAGCAGAAAAATCATTCCATTGTGGCATAAATACTTCTTGATCGTGGAGAGATGCAAAAATTGTCTTAATTTGCTCTCTGGCCATATCTCGCCTTAGCAAAGAAGAAGATTCCCTGCACCGAGTAAGCTTGATATCGGGTCATAACTCGCCACAACCAAGCAAGTTTCCCAACACACCAGGATTATATTTTTTCAAACTTAGAAAAGCTCACTGTGGCTGTAAATGAGGAACATCGAACGATATTGTCCCAAAACTTTTCAAGCATGTATTGGGGGGCAATCTCACCACAGAAAATATTTTGGGTCTTTAAATACAAAGTTTGTTTTCCAGTTTTTTTCACTTGAACTCATTCGAAAATCATTCTAAATACTGAATCGCCCAATTCTTTTTCATTCTCTCCAACAACTCTCGTGTATACATTCAAATCTTGTTAGTTCTTCTTAATCTTATTATCATCATAAAACTCTTATTATTTGCTAATTATAGTTGGTAATATTTGACATATTTAGGGTTTATTATCAAGATGTGAGATTGGATGTGGGATAATAGATTAAGTGAGATATATCTAAAAGCTGTAGATGAATTATTTTATTTTGGTAAAGCAGTTACAAAAGACGAATCAATTCTTTGTCACTGTGTTCAATGTGGAAATCAAAGGCATTTTTTTATTAAGGTTGTTTGGAACCATTTGTTTGCATATGGTGAGGTTATTTGTTCTACGTTGACATACAAAAAAGTGATGGTGTCGAAGATTATGTTAATGGTATGTGTGGAATGATGAATGATTTACAGGACGATTCTTTTAAGCGGCCAAATTTGTTTGAGTCGCGGATAAATGATGCGGACACAATTCTATGACTAGTACAACTTATTCAAAGTTGTCATTTTTAATAATAGTATACAATTAGAAGTTGTTGTGTGGTTGGACAAACACAAGCTTTAATATATTTATGAAAATACTTAAAGATACATTTTCAAAGGACAATAAAGTGAAATTATGTATGTTTTGAGGCGAAACAGAATTTGGGTACACTAGGCATGAAATACGAGAAGTTTCATGTATGTACAACTTATTGTGTTGTATATAGAAACGACTATGAAGATCTTGATTAATTTATGATATGCAAAGAGTCTGTGTGGAAGAAGGGTAAAATTTCATGTAATGGTGTTAAAAGTTTTTCCAGATAAAATACATGTATTATGTTAGATATTTATATTTTTTTGTATTAATTATATAAAAATTATTTCAATCATTATAGTACATTCGTCCAATGTCGCGGTTCCGAAAAATGTTTACTAGTGCCATACACGCGAAAAAAATTGTTTGGCACTCCGAAAAGCTTATTGATTATAAAGATATCAGTCTTGATACCCGAAATTTGCGTCTTGATTTAGCGCATGATGGTATGAACATGTTCGACATGATGAGTAGTAAATACAGTGTGTGGCCATTTATATTTGTGAACTACAATCTCCCTCCAGATTTTAGTAAGAAGAATAAGTTTTTTACGTTAACACTATTGATTTCAGGACTCAGTCAATTAGGAAATGATATTGATATATACTTGACACCTTTGGTTGATGACTTGAATATGTTATAAGATAAAGGATTTGAAGTCAAAGACGCTTGCCATGGAGATTAGTTCAACTTAAGAGCAATGTTAATGTGGACTATTAACGATTTTTTGGCCTGTGAAAATATGCCAGTATACTCAGCAAAATGCTAGGTTGGTTGTACAATTTTCATAAAAGAAACACCTTCCATCCGGTTGAAGCATGAGAAAAAGACAGTTTTTCTTGGTCATATAAGATTTTTACCTATAAATCACTTGTACAGGCGGTTGAAAACGACATTTGATGGAAAACTGTTGGAATAGGTCTAGGGTTGAGAAAAATTATCATTTATCATATTAATGGCGGAATATAAAATTTCTTACAAGTAAACAATTTTACTAACCTATGCAAAGTGCATGAACAAGTTATAAATTAAAAACATTATTTAGAGTACTTGAATACTAACTTTTTTTTTAAACCTTTAAATTGAAGCGTCTTGAAAAATGTGGATCTTCTTCCTTGGCTCGATTCCTTCACGTCTAATGTGGAACTCGAAAACTTAAGGTTTCTATTACAAGAGTCTATAGAGTGTCCGAAGGATTTGTGTGTGGGCACAATTAAACAATATGAACCAAGAACAATTCTTGGATCATAAGCTAATTCTCTAGATCAAGTGAGGATCTAGGTGCAAAAATAAAAAATAATTTCTGGAGAGAGAGAGAGAGGGAAGTTGGACGGCCATAATGAGAGAAACAAGAGCAAACAACTTAAACTTCGCATCTCTAAATGAGCCTCTATTTATAGGAGAAGGAAAATCAAGAAAGGGTAATTACCCTTAACTATTATGCATTCATGACACAATATTTTATTTTCTCTCCCCTTTCTCATTGTACACGGCCGGCCATTCTATAGCATTAGTGATGGAAATTTGTTTCCTCACTTAGCACATTTGTTTCGTTCTGAAAGATATTCATTTCCTCTTTCCTTTTAGGTAATTATCTTTATAATTAAAGGCAAAAGAATTTCTAGAAATAATTCTCTTCTATCTATGATGCTTGGCTGAAATTCTACCTAGGGAGAGCTTCTAGATACTTCTTTATTTCTTTTAAGATAATTCTTAAAATACCCATTGTAGAATTATTATTACACCAATAATAAAACTAATTTCATAATGCCTCAAATGACTTTTCAGCTTTAGAAAATAATTTATATCTTCATCATATGAAAATATTCAAAATCTTATTTTGACATTCACATCATTTTATGTCCATGTGGAAAAAAATACCCTTTAGACATTTTCCGAGAAAACGTCTAGTTCAACACTTGAACTTATTTTGACTTAGCTTCTAGTCTAACAATCCTACTCTAATGACCTGTAATAGTGACCTTATGGATCCAAATGAACAAAGCTTGAGCTTCTATACACGGACTCAAAAGTTCACAAACATTTTCCGAGTATTAGCTTAATGTCAACTGACTCCACTAAAGAGTTGACACTGAGAATGTCTCGGTTCAAATGAATTTATTTTCTACTTAAATTCAACTTAATTATATTGAGTGGATCCATTGAATGTTATCTATGTTTACCTTTCATGAATATCATCAACTCGATGGGATTTATAAAATTACTATTTTACCCTTCTAGTTGTTATTTCCTCAATTCCTTTGTTACTTGTGAATAAGTTAGAAACAATGTATTGACAAGAAGCTAACAAGTCACATTGTTTCCTCCATATAAAGTCGCTACTTAATTTTGGATACTGCACATTTCATTTATTCACAATCCAAGTAATAAAGCATGAGGTGATATATATTGTATTTCAGCAATCTTTTATATGAATTTCATATCTATGAGAACTTCACAAAGTTGGTTCATGACATCTTCATAACTTAATATCTCACCAATTGGCCTAGTCTAGATCACTTAATGGATCTAGAATTTGACTTTCTCAAATGAGAATATTAATGCTATGAAATGATATGTCTCATTTCAGGATTTAGGTAAGCATGATGAAATTCATACATAGTGACCTTAAAAAAAAGAGGTTAAATGGTTTGCTCTTCCATTGTCTCTAAAGGTGCACTAGTCAATTCAGTATCTTCGAAAGATACATTTGAAGAACTATAGAGTTCCTAACTCTCTATGCCTCGTAACCAGACATCATAGATTCTTCCAAAAGTCGTACTGGGATCAATAGTCCGTTGATCATTAGATTGTGAATATATCGTTTTTAATCAAACCATGAAAAGTTTGTTAACGCAAATCTACATTTGTCTCTTCATACATTGTTAGGTTTGATTAAGGACTATAAGACTATTGAATATCATAAATCTTCAATCAAACTAAAAGGAGAATGAAAGAACATTTCAAATTTTATTAATTTAATCAGCAAATTCCAATAAGGACTTTATGAAAGATTTATATATTACATCAATATGTAAATAAACAATCTTCTTCTGGGCATCTCTGCCAACAAAAACTTAAGCACTACTTCCTCCTAGAATTTTTTAATGGTGAAGATGTCTATGAAATGGTTAAAATTTCCATGAAATGCTTTAAAAAAAAAGCAAAACTCTAGTACTAAAGGGTTGTTTAAAGATAATCCTTGTAGGAGAAAATCTGTTTTTACGACCTCTCATATTGGAAGGACCGCCATGTTCAGCGGTGTAAGATGTTATGCACATATATAAAAAAAAAGTGTGCGAATAAATCATCAATATGTTTATGATCCAAATAAATCGAAAGATGGAATAAAACCTCGACTGAATCTCAATGCGATGAATATTACGAACATTTTACATCCTCGAGAGGGAGGATGGAATTTGCAACTGGCAAAGGATACTCTAGATCGGAATGAGAACAAGAAGTTGTAAAAATTGTTTGTGTCTATCAAAGTACCCGAAGATCATTCTTCAAACAATAAACGATTTGTATCTTGAAAAGGTTTGAGAATTATTGAGATGAAGACTCGCGATCGACATGGGCTACTACAAAAAATGTTAGCCCTTGCATTGCATGGAATATTTTCACACGATGATAGATTCGCAATATCAGAGGTATGTGTATTTTTCAACTCGATATGCTCATATGGATCCCACTTGTTCGAAAAACATGTAATCAAAGTTGCTGAAAACTCTATGTATGGTTTCCCACCTTTGTTTTTTGACATCATTGTTCACTTAACCGTTCATTTGGTAAGTGAAGTGAAACTATGCAGGTACGTGTTTTTAAGGTGGATGTATCCAATCGAACGTTACATAAAAGTATTCAAGAGATACGTTAAAACCTACTGTAGACCGGAAGGCAGCATAGTGAAAAATTACATACAAGAGTCTATTGAGTTTTGTTATGATTATTAAACTACTATCATGTATACTAGTTTTTATCTATAGGTACTTATTCTAGCGTCAGTCGCAAAGAATGGGCGTAAGCCTATCTACATGTGTTACACAATGCTTCCGAGATCATGTCGTTTTTGGAAATTTATTTGGATGAATTGAGAGTGAATGATCCAAAGAAAGCAAGAAATAAATAAAAAATTACAAAAAGACACAACCGTTTGTTTCAGATTTGGCTTGATAACGAATATTTCAAGAGTCCCAAAATTCTTCTATGTTAATAAACAATCTAGCGAGTCTTCATCGATGGTTACCAGGTACATTGCTTGGTATGTTAATAATTTTACATTTTACACAAGAGATAAAGATAACAAGCATCTGATTCAAAATAGTGGTGTTACATTTTATGTCGAAGCATTACATGTTTCGTTGACTAAGGATAAGAATCCAAAACAAGGTTTTATGAACTATTACGGATACATTTAAGGTATATGTGAATTTTATTATTGCGGATTACGAGTCTGATTGTACAAGTGAAAATGGCCAGACAATAATCATATTAAATTTGAAATTGAAGAAGTTACAATTGTTGACTTTAAATGGACATGTTACGAGCATGATTCATTTATGTCGCCTCACAAGAAAGGCAAGTGTTCTATGTTTTGGATCCAGTCAATTTAGAGTAATCGTTAGTGGTTGAGATGAAAGCGAGAAATAATGATAAAGAAGAAGAAATATACATGACTAGTATGACGGAAACTCATAATTCAATTTAATATGTTAAAACACTTTTTAAAACATATTCAATAACCATGTCATTAAATCTAATCTAGCATGTCAATAAATTTCTAAACATGTTAACAAATTTATTCAAACATACAAACGAATGATCTAAACACACTAACAATCCTATAACGATTATTATATTCAAATCTAATTCATTTCAAGAAGACTTACGTGAGATTCGGATCTTTGAGATTCAGCCTCGGGATGTGCGTCCAAATCATCGGCCGATTCTCCTTCCCACGCGCGCATAGGATGTCACGAAATCCGCCCTCGCTCTGTTGCTCCAAAAAGTGGCTGCACTGAATTTTCACTCAAACAACCACAAGTCGAATCGATGATATATCTCTGAGAGTTTTTAGGATATCAATAGGGGGGGGGGGCTATTTATGGGAACAAGGGAGGAAGGGATAGACCAAGGCTTTTGTATAAATCAAATTTCTCTCTCTCTATCTCTTTTTAAGATTTTTATATTCAAATCTAATTCGTTTCAAGAAGACTTACGTGAGATTCGGATCTTCGAGATTCAGCCTCGGGATGTGCGTCCAAATCATCGGCCGATTCTCCTTCCCACGTGCGCATAGGATGTCACGAAATCCGCCCTCGCTCTGTTGCTCCAAAAAGTGGCTGCACTGAATTTTCACGCAAACAACCACAAGTCGAATCGATGATATATCTCTGAGAGTTTTTAGGATATCAATAGGGGGGGGGGGCTATTTATGGGAACAAGGGAGGAAGGGATAGACCAAGGCTTTTGTATAAATCAAATTTCTCTCTCTCTATCTCTTTTTAAGATTTTTGGCCGATTGTTTTCTCCTAGGGAGAGAAAATAGTCGGCCAAACAAGGTTAGGGGGAGAGAGTATGTGTGTGAAATTCTTTAGGGCAAGAGAGAATACGCTCTTCTTTTATTTCAAGGTGAATGGGCTTAAGTTAGGTAAAAATCAAATAATGGCCCATTAGTCAAATTAAAGCCCTATAAATCATTTAAACAATTTTCCAGCTCACTTCTACCATATAAGTGGCCGGCCATATTGTCATTATTATCTCCCAAATTTATTTGATTTATTTTTAAAATAATATTTAATTAATTTAGAACATCTCATTTATTTAATGACAATTCATTAAATCTTTTCATATTGTTCAAACAAGTACGAAACGAGAAAAAATTTATTTTCATCTTTTATTTATTTGAATCATCAAATTATATTATTATCGATATAATAACATAATATGATTCATTAAATAAATGTAATAATAAATTACCAATTATTTATTTAATTACTTAGAAAATAATTTTCTTAGCGTCAATCACAATTTACGTTGAATGAGAAAATCAATCAATTCTTATTCACCAAAATCATGTGCGAGAGTCTATCATTGAGACCTTATGGACCCACATGAACGAAACTTTAGAATAAAAATCGGACACAAAAGTTCATAAGATTTTCCCGACTTTTAATTTTTAATATTGGTCGATTCCACTAAAGGACCAACATTGAACATCTCTAAGTTCATATGCGTTTATATTTCCATTTGATGTGACAAAATTATTCTTCACACGGTCCACGGTGTATTTTATGATATTACCCTTTTGTGTGCATCATTAACTCAGAGGAATGTGAAATTACCGTTATATCTTTGAGTTATTATTTCACCAAGTCCTTTGTTATTTGTGAACGAGAAAAACATAAAGTGAGATGTCTCAACATGTCACATGTTTTATTTCAAAGAATTCTTTATTCAATGAATATCAGGTATGGTTTATTTTCTCACACTCTCATAACAGAGCATGGTGTGATGTTAATCTTTTAACATTGTTTCAACACAAATTCCATATATGTGAATCACATATTTCAACGAAACAGTATTATTACACCAATCGTCGGGTTAACGAAACTTCATTTAGCCATTGCCCATTGACTAATCAAATGTCATAAAGTGTTACAAGAAGATATGTATTCACTTCAGGATTAAGGTAATTACCATAATACCCCTCGTATGTGAGTTTGAGGTTTCGAGTGATTAAACAGTTTTATCTCGAACTTAAAAACTTCACTCGTGTTGTTCAATATCTTCATTAAGATATCAAGAATAAATTACAGAGTCACAACTCTCCATATCACAACATAAGATATAGTTTAATTTATTCTAACAATCATTACAAAGATATCGATTGCCCAATCGATCTTTAGATTGCGAACTGTTATTTAAACTAGTCATAAGAAGGTATCTTGTCAAGTCTGTACTTAGCACTTCTTCGTTGATGACAGTTTCAGAGCGTAGACATTCATGCATAAATACAATCTTAAATAAGAATGGATATTCAATTTTATTTAAATTCAAAACAAAACCAATACAAAAGTATTCAATATCAAAAATCTCCTTTGTCGGCATAAATGCCAACATCAGGTTCCATCTCCTAGCGGCGAAGAAGAAAACTAGTTGCAGCAAAATGATCTCCCCATGGCATGTATACATCTTTGTTGTGGTGAGAAGTTGAAACTATTGGTATTGGAAAATCATGCTGCAGATAGATGCAAGTCTCTCAAACACACATAAACATAGAAATTATAAAATAATTACATAAAAACAATCTATCAACAATAAATCAGAAATTGTAAGTATCGTAAACATGAAACGAAACATGAGAGTCTTTAGTATTGGTAGTCGTAGTTGTGGTCCGGTGATACTTCACCGGTCTTCATTCTCGTTATTATCGTTTTATGGTGGTGGTGATGGCACCGAATATGAATGATGTTGTGGAATTGGGAGATACTTCGGTGGTAGGTGTGGGTAATCGAGATATTGAGGGTAAGGATGAAAGTGTACCTCATTCTTTTGGTTGATGTCCCAACCAAAGTAGAGATCTTTTAATTAGTTGATATGAGAGGCACAATAATCAGCTTGTTGGTGCACGAACTATTGTGTATGTTGAAAATTGAGGACAAGATAGTTAACGCCATGAGCAATGGGTTTGTACGCGTAAGACATGTTAGTTCAATGGTGGTTCCTCTTCCTCTTCAATTCTTGTTGTTCCACTCTAATTTTGTATTGATCGATGATCCAATCCTTTATGGGACCCACATACATGCTTTGATTTTTTTTATTTTAGAGCGTACTACCCCCGCATTTGTACAAAACGGGGTGATAATTGACAGATATGGTAACTCATCCCGTTCATTAGCATAGTCAACACCTTTCATCTAATTATAGATTAATCAAAACATTGTACAGTAGTTGGATATGCCCCTCGCCCAAAGTCATGAAATGCTTTTCGGAAAAACTGCGAGCATAAATAAAGAAAATTCAAACTTTTCCTAGGGTGTTGAGTTGTGAATGCTTAAGTATCAATTTTCTTTTGTTGGTAATCAACTCTTTCTCGGAAGGCATAATAATGTTTTCATCACGGTGTAGTTGCAATTTCGCAACAACCATCAATACTCCTCTCAACTAAATTCATGCCAGGTGTCTAAAGCAAATAGATGAGGACTTCAATCTAAAATCGACTTGTTTATCTCTGACGATCACAATGTCATCGTCAATATCCTTTAAGTTCGCGTAAATTCCTAATTCAAAGTTTAAGCTTGTATTGATCTCGGGTTTGCAACAAAACTTCTCCTATTTAAGGCCTTGAATTGTGTTTGAGCTACGATCTCAGTTTTTCTACAAACATCAAATCCTCGCTCGAGGATAACACTACGTCGCGTGATAATTTTTTGGCGGTGGTCAACTTCCTTACTTGTAAGGATGTTTTCATTAATCCATCTCATGCTTTGCTTGACGAGAACGCGTGATTTTGTTCTATCTTTTGGAAGATCAAGGGACCTTGGAAGAGCTAGCGCTCTTGGCGCCCGATTGGTCTTTTGTTCGAGCCGTTTTCACTTTGAAATCTTAAAATCAATTTTAAAATCACAATCGCATAAACTCAATCTCAATCATACTCAAATTCAAATTCAAATTCAACATCACAAAATATCAAAGTTTTTAATTATATCAACATGATTATGTCTCTGATTTAAGATCACTTTCAACATTTAAAATACTTTCAATTTCCAAACAACCAACATCGTATCGCTAATTTAAACACAATTTCAACGTAAACATTACTCATCAAAACAAAGTTGTAACTAAACACAATTTCATCTTTGCTGCGGAGAGATTTGGTATTGTGTCCCATAACGCTTAGGCCTTACTTCGTAAGAATGATTTAGGTATGATGGAATAGCATAGAAGTATTTGCGTAGATATATTTTTTATTTTTTGGTATTTGGTATACAAAAAAAGATAAAAAAAAATTATCACTTTAAAAAAGATGTGAATCCATGAGCTCCACAAAGAAGTTGTCATTGCAAAGTTTGACGAATTGAGAAGAATGAAAACAAGTGTTTTAAGATTTACAATAACAACCATATTATTAATGGAAAAATCGTGATATTCAATTAACATAAATAACTTAATTCTTTACAAATATTATTTCTTTATATACAAATAAATTTATTTTTCTTTACAAAATTATTTCTTTATGTTCAACAGAAATCAATCCATTAAAAAATTCGTATATACAAGTAAAGTTATATTTCGTTATAAATATTACTTATTTAACAACCTAATGTTATATAATATTATATTGTTATATTTCTTTATACATTATGATCTTATTTTTCTTTATAAATTTTTTTATCTAGAAATATTATTTTCTTATAAATAGTATATGGGTAATTTTAATGTATAGTCGTGTAAGATATATGTAATTTGGATATACTCAAGGTTTCATTAATAGATTAAAAATACTCAGACAAAATCGTTTACAAAAGTTTAGAGACATTAAAACCCCAACAAATGTTTTCAATATGTAAACGAATTAAGGGTAAATTGGACTGTTTACGATGTAAAGGATTCTGTCTGTATATTTTCAATCTGTTAACGAAACCTTGTGTATATCCAAAATGGAAACGTTTTATAATGCTATAGAGCCAATTTTTTGATATTATATTTATGATCAATTGAAATATATCCATTTAAAAAGTTTGTATATAAATTATATTTCTTTATAAATTTTATTTTGTTAATTCATATTTATTTAACAGTGTTAATTTTTAATTTCTGTATAAATATATATATTTTTGTGTATATAATAGTATATATATTTAAATTCAATCACATTAAAGTATACAAATAACTTTTATATATAAATTTAATCATATTTTTATATTGATATCAAACAAATAAACAGATTTTTTATAATTAATAAACAGATACCAATAAATAGTTGAGAAAACTATAATCTACTCATTTTATTTCCTTCATTTTCCACCCTATTGAATCCAATCACGTATATTTCATTCTTTCCTACTAAGCAAAGACCTTATGGATGCGTTGTGGGATAATTTCGCCACAGCAAAGAAAAGTTCTCGTTGCGGCAAGACATTGAGTAGAACTCTCACCGCAGCAAAACTCCTTACTCGCCGCAGCGATGTTAGTTGTTTTGTCCCGAGACATTTTTCTAAACATTTAAAGACAATCTCGCCGCGGAGAAGTTATATTTTCTCCGTGATGTAACTTTGACTAAATCTCCGTCCCATGACGCTTACAAGATTCCATGTAAGACCAATCTCGATGTAGTTAGATTTATTCTGTCGTGGCGAGACGCCCATAATAGATACCTAAAATTTTGTTGGAGTTGAAAAATTGGGTGAAATTTCACAATTTATTCGCTAGATATTGTGCAGTGTATTCGCGAAACGTTGTGGGAATACTATTGATCCCACAATACTTCATTGAATTCGTACTATACATTGTGACAGAGTTATTATTCATTATTTTTCCACAATGTTTAGTTTGAAGTTTGGATAAATAATATGTTTGGATATTAGACAAAATTGTTATTTAGTTGACTATTTTGCAAACTGAATACTGGATATTTCTCAATTGGCCTAAAATAAAAACACAAACATGCCAATTTGCAATATGTACGTAAAACACGCCAGTTTATTATTACATAAGCAGAGACACAAGTTTGCGCAAATAAACAAATGCATCCTTTCCTCATCGGTATTCAATCTGGATCTTGATCTGCTGGGAAGAAAACCGCAACAGAGAAAAAAACCAACCAACCCTAGATTCAATACCGTCCTTATTCAACAAAAGTAACGTTAGCCATGAATTATTCGTCAAAAAATTGTGTATATGTGTATAGCATGTTACATGTACAGTACTGCTCAGAAAGTGGTATTCCACAAGGAACTCTGGTCCTCACTGCATCGAGCGTGGACATCCGCAATCCTCTCGACAGAGTTGCAAATGCCGCTGCATCGCCAATCAAACGACGCAACACACGCACTCCCTGCCTCTGCCTTCCACTCACAGTCTGCAGTCACATATTTGTTTTACATTAGAGAGGACGAGGTTATATAGTAATTAGATGGTAATAACTAGTTAAAGGGATACTTTGAACAATTAGATGCGGGGTATACCAGGCGGAGTACCACAGCATAGCCTTCTGTCGTCGATGTGTTCAACATCTAGACCGATAAACCACGACCCAATTGAAACATCTTCATTGGCATATTTGTGCAGCAAATTCCTAACATGGTTTAGTTTAGTAACAGCGAAGGTATCAGCTTTCTTGAAGTCTCGACTTTAGTTCTTGTATTCTGAGAACTTTTCCTGAACTCCCTGGAGACTCGTATGATATTTTTTCTTTTGAGAAATTTTTTTAAATATATATGACTCATACTTGTCAAATATTTGAAAAAAATATGAATCTTTGGACCAAAATACCGTTGCTGACGAATAAAATACAGTGACAGCTGCATATGGTAGCAGCCTAAAGAAGAAAAAAAAGTTCCAGCATATGTAGCTGAATGTTGTCTTTTCTTAGGTAATAAATATATTTTGGTCAAAGGGGTCAAAATTTCCTATTTTTGACAAGTTTGGGAAGAAAAACAAAATCTACAACATTGACCAGTAAATCATTTTTATTTTTAATCTCTTTTCATTTTTGGTGTGAATTGAATGATAATCGACTTACCTGTTGATTGACACGTAAGTGGCCAAATCTTTGGAGATAGCATATATCTGGCCTGTGGCGTGGCGGAAGTACTTATTTCCCGCGGAACCGAATTTCCAATACTCGGGTTCATGATATCTCACTCCCCTATACTTTCACATAGTGTAGTCTTTGAGCATGAAACAGAGGAAGATCAAAGAGAGGCTACAATACGCATTACACTTACTTCCGAGCCAATACCGGACCGGACTTCATGCAGCCAATATAGACTCTAGCCTTCGCCCGATGCCTTGCCACAGTCATCCCAAGTGTTCCTGTTTCGGATAAAAGAATATATTAAAAACAAATCTGTATATATATTTATATATATTGGACAATGGTTCAATCGAGCAAAGAGAGAGCTGATTCGGCGTTTACCTAAATTCACATGAACGTCGTCGTCGACTTTGACATAGAATTCCGCGTCCCAAAGAGAAACAGCGGTCGTGAAATAAGTTCTTGTCTTTGCTGATAATTCCATGTAACCCTCGACGTGCTCCTACACATTAATAAAAAATGTGAACTCGCAACCCAAAAATAGTACATAAATAGATAAAAAAAATGCTTCTTCACCAGCCTCAAGAAATCTGCATGCATTTTTTCCTCTGCTTCAACGGCTTTATCGAGAATACCTCCAGGCGTTGGACTAGTCACGGGTGAAGAAAAACGGTGGTCAGACAAGAGACTAATGTGCTAAAAAGGTCACGAGCATTATATCGAAAAATAAGCGAAAAAGATTACCTGTGACCTATGATGAAACGTATGACTATACCTTTCTCATCCTCCAATTTAATCCTTTCCTTGCCTGGAAAAAATCTATTTCAAATCGGAACCAGTTCACTCGCCAAGCGACCAACGAATTGCATTTAAAGTTCAAACCACCTTTTGGCATCCAAGTCATGCGAATCGAGTTTCTTTGTTTCCTGCTACTAAACGCCGTGTTGATTCCTATGACCATCAAATACTTTCTCCTTGCAGTTGATTCCATGGAATTAGGATTTTTCGATTTCAAATCGTTTCTATTTACAGACTCACGAACAGCCCTCGCAGTTGCTAGCTTTATCTCCAGATCCGAGACCGTCTTATTTAAAATTCTGGTTTTTGCATATCTGGCTCGAATCAGATCATTTTATTCCAACAAATTAAGTTTGGGATAACTAAACAAACTATTCATAAAAAAAAGGCACCCAAATTGCTTACTGAATGACATGTTGAGTGTCAGAGCGATCTTGTAGATTGTCGTTCGATGAATGCTTAACAATCATTTTTGGGCAAAAATAAAACAATTAGTACCAAACTTCTTGATCAATCCAATATAATGAAAAACGAATTTTAAAGTTTTGAAAGATGAAGCTGTGTCTGTGTGGACTGTGTTATTCACTTACAATTTCCGTTTCGCAGTCCTCCAATTTAGAATTTAACGGAATATCTCTGTTTTCCAATGTTCTTGGGTTATTTACAGCTTCAGGAACCATGATCCATATACTGATACGAAACAATTTATCTTTTGTCAACCAAAAAAGAAATATGTAGTACCATAAATGACACCAAGAAGAAGCTCAATGTGGTATCTTATCATACGGATTCACAAGCCTTCATAAATATGCACAACTGTCATCATATAACAAATAAAACCAATATTCCATGATAGTGTGATGAATATCTAATCATAAAATAACTTCACAAATTATCAAAAAGAAAATACTGTAGGCCTGCAAAAACCTACCTAATTCAGAAAACGCATTTGGAACCACCTTAAACACACACACAACACACAATATAGCAGAAAAAATGGTAATATTAATAAAGATTGAATCAGTATAAAAAAGTAAAACCTGTTAGTGAAGAACGTTCCAGCATAGAAGCAGGCAAAGCAAAGCAGAAGCACAGATTTCCGAGATAGAGCTTTCATTTTAACGAAATCTGCTCCTTTGCTCCTGGCCGACATTTCGGGAAACTCATTCACTTCTCTATGTAATGAGCAGAAAATAAAATCCAACAAAACGGGAAGGAAAAACGAAGGCTTAAGATTCACCTAAGGTCAACATTGTGGCAACAGATTAATAAAAGGATGTAACGCTTTAAATGTTTGCGTGGAAGACGAAGAATGAAAACTGAAGATAACCCACGGAGAAACTAAATTTGGCCCAAACGACAAAACGACAATTGCTCCAAACGACAATGTTGCTTTACACAAACGCAAAATGAAAATGAAAGTGAAAATGGCAATTTTTTTAGAAGGTAGGATTTTATGCTCTTTTTCATATTTGCTCCTACTAATGTCGTACATGAATATATAAAATTACACTAGATCATTCATTTGAACATACATGCCAGAGCATAGTTACCTAATGTTCAAAAAGAATCAATATATAGAAAGAGTTTGAAAATTAATAAAAACGAGATTATAGGAATGCGTTCAATCCTCAAAAAAAGAAGTATATGTGGAAATCAAAAAACGAATACAGTGTCCATTTTCTAAAATAAAACTCGAGCCCAATTGATGTTAGTAATGCAATCGGAATCCAATTGAGAATTTTGAAAGAAAACTTTAGGGAATAGTTACCTAATGTTCAAAGAGGATGAATCTCACTAGTTAAACAAAATATTAGATACTATTGTTTTATATTACAACCTAATGAAAAAGAAAGATTTTAAACTACAAGACTAACCTTCTAACGGTTAATAATAGATCTAATGGAAAAGTCATTAGCTTCACGTCAATTAAGCTAAATCCGTCAATGAAACTTTTTACTAAATCAATGCGTCGCGCGGTGAAAATAGACACACAACACGTCGCGTGGTGATCGTGCATGTTGATTTTAGTAGTTAGATTGAATCCAACGACCGAAATCAAATCGAACTCTTACATTTAGACTTATATTTGATTTATTTTGGGAAGAGGAGAGGAAGAAGCTTTTGGGAGACCATGTTTTGAAGATAGAGATTTGAGAGTTTTCTTTTTAAACTTGGATTGAAGAAGAAGAATAAGAAGAAGAAGAAGATCCTCATTGCCACCGTCCTCTATAATAGTTCATTTTTATCCTTATCTTCATTTAATTTTTTGTTTTTTGCGTTGATTTATCTTGATTAGTGTGTTTTAAATATTATTTTGCTTAAAATTAGTATTTTGATATTTTGGTTGGATACATGAATGTTATGAGCATTTAATATTTTTAGTTTGGATGTTATTACGTTGGAATGGATTCTAGAAATTGTGTTGATTTTTCATAGAATAAAGAGAAATTGCCCAGTTTGCCACCTTGAATTTCCCAAAAGCCATCAAAACTACTTTGTTCCTAAAATAACAGTGTAAAAGACCAATTACCCTTAACTTTTAATATTATTTCAATTTAATCCCTCTCCTCTTGTAACCGGCTCTAACCTCTTGAACCTCTTCTTCTTTTCTTCTTTCCCTCCCGCGTGATTCTCGAGCGTCTCTCTCCTCTAAATTTTCTCTCTCTCTCTCTCTCTCTCTCTCTCTCTCTCTCTCTCTCTCTCTCCCCCCCCCCCCCCCCCCTCGCTCGTGATTGCTCTCTCTCTCTCTCGGTCGGCGTTTTCTCGTCTCTCTCGCTCGGTCGGCGTTTGCTCTTCTTGCTAAACCTGGTAAGAGTTTTCGAATTTGTGGAATAGGGTTTCTCTTTCTCTGTTTTGTGTGTTTGCGATTTAGGGTTGAGTTTTCGATTTAGGTTTTCCCGATTTTGGAATTTCCAATTTAGGGTTTCACAATTTAGGTTTGAGTTCGTGTTCTTCGTGGATTTTGGTTCGTGTTCTTCGTGGGTTTTGGTTCGCGTTCTTCGTGGGTTTTGGTTCGTGTTCTTCGTGGGTTTTGGTTCGGGTATTTCGTGGGTTTTGGTTCGTGTTCTCCGTGTTCTTGGTGGGTTTAAGTTCGTGTTCATCGTTTCTGGGGTTTGCATGTGTTGTTTGAGTGTACTTCGTTTTGTGTTCTTCGTTTTTTGTTCCTCGTGAACTTTGTGTACTTCGTTTTGTTCGTCTTTTGTTGTTTGAATTTTGTGATTGTGTTCTTTAATGATTTCGGGTTCAATAATGTACAAACGAAGAAGTTTGTGTTCTTATTTTGTTATAGGTCATACAAATGGAGCAAAATCGAAGAAGCGGAAGATTGAAATCAAAAGCCATAGCGACGGGGGGTTCGTAGATTAATAAACGAAAGTTTGCGGCTATAAAAACTGCACAGTCCAAACGAGCTTATGTCGACGAGTCTTCAGACTCGGATTTTGTTAAGTCAACGCGGAAAGTTTCCAAGAAATCTCCATCCCGAAAGGTAATTGTTGTTTGAGATCTGTTGTTGGTTTGTTGAAATTGTTGACACTGTTTTGATAGATGTTGACAATGTTGTTGATGGTTTTGTAGGCTAGATTTTAATTGTAGACAAAATTGTATACCCTCTTGTAGACCTCATTGTAGACAGAACCAAAATTGTAGACAACATTGTAGAGCCTTTTGTAGACATAACCCAAATTGTAGAACACATTGTAGACAGAACCCAAATTGTAGACAACATTGTAGAGCCTTTTGTAGACATAACCCAAATTATAGACCACATTGTAGACAATATTGTAGAGTCATTTGTAGACATAACCCAAATTGTACACCAAATTGTCGACAACATTGTAGAGCCATTTGTAGACCTCTTTGTAGACTGATATATCATATCTTTACTTGTTTTAAGGGATGGAAAATGTTTATAAAGGAGTAGAATATAGCGGACCATAAATTCAGCTTTTATGGTTCATTTGAAAAGTTCGAGGCGCAAGTCGACATGTCCGAAGAGGAGAAGGTTATGTTTGGGAAATCGTGTTTCGGGAAGTTCCTAAACCTCCCTAAGGTGATTCGTTCTTCGAGGATCATAAACAACCTTTTGTCGAGGGTTGGCAGATTTGAGGGTGTAGAGGATGAGAATTCTCTACAAATAGAGCTTGGCGGCATCCCCCGGGCTTTCACCATCCAACAATTTTCGGAGATAATCGGACTCCGAATCGTTGAGAATTACATTCCCCCGGTTGTCGAAGTCGTAGAGGGTGGCGTCTACTATGACGTCAACAAGAACGGGACCGTGAAATCCCGAGCGGGGTTGGACGCGTTTCTTCATACTACACAATCATGGGAGATGGAGAAGCGAGTCAAGTTCCATCTCGTTCATTTCTTGGTCACCGTATTGTTTAGCGCGCCTGGTCATACGAACGTTCCCAATTGGACGTTCGTCAAGATGGTTGACCACTTTGAAGTGTTTAACTAGCACCCGTGGGGGAATGTTGTCTGGAAATATTTTGTAAATGCTGTCCAAAAGTTTTTAAAGAATTTCGGCGGGAAGGTGGCGTCCAAGGGGAAGATCAACTTCTCCTCCTTTTTGTATCCGCTTCAAATTTGGGCGTATGAGACGATGTCCATACTCACCGCGCTTCACTATTGCGTGAGGGTTTCACCATCCGAGCAACTCCTTATGCGTCGGTGGAAGACGGATGTTAGTTTTGTGAATGACGCGTTCCACAAAACAAATTTTCAGTCTCCAACATTTGTTTTCAACAACCTTTGGGGCAGCACAACGAGTAGTCGGAGATGCCTTATTGAGGTATATCTATTCACTTTATCATTTTTGTGTCCAAAATATTTATGTTTTATTGCCTCTTTTCCCAGGACTCGACTCGATAAGTTGCAGCCCGAACATCAGAAACTCCGACATTACCCCAGTCTATCCCCGATACCGATGCAGAGGTAAGTAAGAATTGTTGACTAGTTTGTATACTGAATTGTAAACTAAATTGTAGACTGAATTGTAGACTGAATTGTGTACTGAATTGTAGACTATATTGTTGACTGAATTGTTGACTACATTATAGACTGAATTGTTGACTACATTATAGACTAAATTGTAGACTATATTGTAGACTACAATTTTAGACTGAAATGTAGACTACGTTGTAGACTGAATTGTTGCCTAGATTGTAGACTATATTGTAGACTATAATGTAGACTATATTGTAGATTAAATTGTAGACTATATTGTATACTGAATTATTTACTAAATTGTAGAATTTTTTTTACAGGCTTGGTTGAAATCTGTTGAACACACAGTCAAAGGTTTAAAGGCCACAGTCAAAGGTCTTAAGGTAGAATGGACAAGTTTCAAGGCGGAAATGAAAGAAATGTTTGAAGACTTCAAACATAGTGTCCACGACCAATTGCCTATGGCGTACGCCGGACCGGTTGAACTTGTGGTTCAAGATGACAAAGAAGACAAAGAAGAAGAAAAACAAGAAGAAGAGGAAGAACAGGAAGCAGAGAAGAACGATGACCATGACGACGACAAGAACGACGAAGATGATGACGACGAGAAACCAGACGATGAAGTAGACAAACCAGAACACGAACCTGAAAAGAACAACGAAGACGATGACGATGAGAAGCATGAAGAGGCCGAAGAAAAGGAGGCCGAAGTACAAAATGAGGCCGAAGGAATTGAGGCCGAAGGTAATATTTAATAAATTGTAGATTGCATTATAGACCTATTTGTAGACTGCGTTATATATTGAATTGTAGACTGATTTGTATACTCAAATGTTATCTTGTGTAATTGGATATAGGACCGTTTGGAACCCAAGAAAGTTATGTATCGAACAAATGGCTCACTGAATCGCAGCTGGACTCATTAAACAAAGACCACGGCGGAAGAACCTTATCACAGCTCATCCAATGTTGTTCAAGAAAAGAGGGAGCTGAAGCAGCAACGCCTCCATCTTCGCCCGTCGTCATACCCAATGACTCCTTAACGGCAATGTTTTTTTTATTATGACCTATCGCACCGCAAGGTGTACACTTCCGCCGCGTTTCATCTTCACCTTGTGAGAGTATTCTTCTCTTTTTTGGGCGACCAGCAGCACGTGCTTTGTGCGTCGGTGGAAGAACTTTTATATTCTCTACCTCTTGTGGAATATCCCAACTTCCTATATTACCATGAGGATGATGTACAGCTTCGTACGTAGCCCTCAAATACTCTGTACTATAATACTTCGATATATGGGGCTCTACGGGACGATTACGAACTCGACAAGCAGCGATTCCATGTGGACAAATGAAATTGTGGATCTCCCATCGTCGACAAGAGCATGTACTATCCGCTAAATTAACTGCAAACACAGTTCCTTCTCTGTCCACAACTTCAAACTCGTTGATCGAAGATGGCCTCACCTACAAGGTACACGAATAATAGAAGGAACATAGTAAACCGATCAGTCTATACCGCACTATTCAGTCTACACAGCGGTCAACAAGCCTGTCTACAATTCACTCTACAGATTACTTAAATACATAAAATAAAGCAATAACTTATCACCATACGCACAACATACGCATTGTATTTGTCGGCTCGTTGTTGGTATGCTTTCGTAAGCAGAGATTGTGTTTTTGAAGCGACTTCTCGACGGTCATAAAACCATTTCATACTCCTCTCTCTCAACCAATCCATCAACTTAGAAACAGGAAATTGTCTCACCTTAACATTCAGAGCATTTAACGACTCTGCGTTGTTGTTCGTCATGATACCATACCTCTTTTATCTAAACATACTTCGAGCCCATCTTTGATAACCAACGTCATTGGCTAAATATCGCCGTATTTCAGGATTTTCAGTGTCCAACATGACCATGAAACTATCGAATTTGCGTTGCGTGTATGCTTTCGCAGCGCTGTAGAATTTCCACTTCACCTCATTCGTAATCCCTTTAAAAGTAGTCTTCAAGTTATAGTGTAAGTGGAACATGCAAAACCCATGATCACAATTCGGAAAGACTGCCTTCACGACATTGATTATGCCAGCATGTATATCGGATACAAAAACTTGCTCCTCCCGCTCTCCAATTGCGTCCTTCAATTTGGACAAGAAGTAAATCCAGACCTCGTTTGATTCTGAAGGACCAATGGAGTAGGCTAATGGAAAAATTTGCTTGTTCTCATCCATCCCACAAACAGTGTACAACGTTTCCTTGTAATAATTTTTCGATCCACCACAATCACAGGACGTAAATACTTCCACCCCATTCTCCATGGACCTAGTGACATGAAAAAGCTAACAAATACGTCACCCTCGCTCGTGACGAGGTCAAAAAACGAACCTGGATTCTTAGTCTCAATCATGTACCGTAGCTTAGGCAAGAACGCGTATGATTTTTCAGAGCTGCCATAAGGGACTTCAAAGCTTTATCTCTCGACAGCCAAGCTTTTTTGTAAGACATGGACATCCCATAATCTATTTGCATGTAATTCATTATCTCTTTTGGTCTACACATGTCCACGCTTGGATCAATGCACTTATGTTTCACAACCTCCCCAATCAAAGAACTCGTTGCTTGGGGATGACGTCATTGCCTTACATATAGGGCACAAATGTGCTCATCGTCAAACCTGAATCATTGAAATCGAACATTTAGATTCAATGTAAAAGAATATGGAAGTCTACAATGCAGTCTACATTATACGATTCAAGTCTACAACATACTACATTGTAGACTATAATTTCATAATGGTAATCGGGTGTACAGAGGGAAGTCCACAATAACGTCTACAACAGACTCCAACAGTATCCAGTGGACGAAATTGTAGACAATTCAGACTATGTTTGCTTTCGGGTCTGAACAATGTCGTCTACAATTCGGTCTACAGGACACTGTTGGCGACTACAGTTACCTTAATTGTAGACTCTAAATTTGAATAATCAAGAACAATGTAAACAGCAAAAATGGACCTTCGAATTTGAAATATGAGCGAAGAGTCCTTCCTCACGGCTCGAACAGCCCATTTACAAGTTTCTCCGAGACAAACGACATGCAACGAATCTTTGTCCGAATTCTTTGTCTTGTACGTAAAGTTGTTGTGTATGGCGTACAACATCAAGTGCTTTTGCAGACATTTTTTGTTAACGTATAGTGCATGACGCTTTATAAATAGCGGGGGTTAACATCCAAAATAAATGTGTCCACCCCCTTATCCCCGGTCGTAGTAGATAAACTTGGAATGTGTGGTGATGGTGGCGGACTTGCTTCGCGACAAGGCGGAGGGGGGAAATTTGGTGATCCAGGTGGTGGTGATTGCGTAGATTGGGATTGCGCTCGTTGAGATCGCGGGGAGGAACGCGGTGGTGGTGGTGAAGATCGATGTGGTGAGGAACGCGGTGGTGGTGAACGGGGTGATGGAGATTGTTGTCTTGACTCGAACAAGTTAAAATCCTCCAAACCAATAGTACCCGACGAAAACGTACTGCGGACTGCTTCGGGGTCCAATGACATTGGAGAAACTGGTCGATATTTATGTCCAATATTAGTCGGCGATGATTTCTCTTTCAATTCCAATATTAGTTGAAATTGCTCCAAGTTATCTTCCTTCTTTCTTCTCAAATATAAGTAAGCTTTCAACATCTTATCGTTGAAAATCTCAACTGGTTCCAGAGCACCGTCGACAACGTAAACAATGTTAATTGTATAACCGGATGGTGGTTTGCCCAAACAGTCGTAAATTTCTTGCTTCAAACTAACAAAGTTGATATTATCCGGAACCAAAATTCTGAATGATGTTTTCTCGTGATACCGACCAACGTCAATCAATGATCCACTATACTTGAATAACAAATAAATTTCCCCCATCCCTGCATCAATCATCAATATTACAGTAAGAATCAACATAGAAAATTTCCTCTACAATGTGGTCTACAATATTGACCACATTTTTCTTTTAAGAATTAACGTTGCAACCCAGGATCACATTGTAGACACAATTGTAGACATTGTTTGTGATTTGTTGTTGTCATTGTAGACTCTGTTACGTTTTTGTAGATCAGATTGTAGACTCTGTTACGTATTTGTGGACAAGATTGTAGATAATGAAAAGAACCTATCCTCGGAGATGGAGCGGAGGAGACGTCGGAGTACCACTTGAGCCTTGTCGGAGATAAAAAGAATACCAGCGAAGCTTCGTTGGAGACAATTACAGCCACCGGAACTTCGAAGATGGACCGGCGCTGCTTCAGAAACGTCGAAGATGAAGGAGTTCGACCTGACCTTCGTCGGAGTCGTTAAATGTCCTTCGTCGGAGATAGACCCGAGTTGGACTGCATCGAAGATGGTTGAAGAAGAGTGTTGAAGGGAGGGTTGAGTGTTGAAGAAGAGTGGTAAAAGGAGGGTTGACTGTTGAAGAAGAAATTGGAGAAAAAAGAGAGTTGCTAAAAAAAAAAAGAATAAAGAGAGAGAAACCGGTTGCAGCCAGTCAATTCTTTTTTTTTTATCCGGTTTTAAAGTATAGGGAGTATTTGTAATTTTTTGTTTTTTAAAGGGTAAAAGGTCTTTTCATGTGGAAAAGAGTAGTATTTTGGGAAGAAATAGAGTTTAGGTGGATTTTGGGAAAATGAGTTAGTGAAGGTGGCAAAATGACAATTTTGGACATTAGTAATCAATATCTAGTTTTCTTTTATGTTTTTTTATTAATCATTTTTATAATTTTGTGTTTGCTTAAGATCATGACTTATGAGTAGCTAAATGTTGTAGATTTGGTTAGGGATTCGATTTCAGTTGGTCAACATTAGGTAAATTTTGTGTTTCATGATTTGATTAGTATATATATTTAGATTTATGGGTCTGGATTATGTGTGAGTCCGAATTAGATTAGCTACTTATTTAAAAAATCTTCAAGCAAGTTTAGCGACCGAAGAGTAATAAACGACGGTGCTCCATCATACCCATCATCCACCTTCTTATGTAGAATATGAGATAAGTGTAATCGTTTGAAACTATGAGCTAAATATGGGTGTGTTTTAATAGAACCTAAACCGAGAGGAGAAATTTTGTCAAATGGTTCCTAAAGATAGAGAGAGATTAGTGAATATTATATGATGGAGTGCGATTATAAATTATATGCTAACACGGTTTAGAGTCGTTACGAAAGTCGGCCAAACCGATGAACTGCTGAAGTCATGCCACTTGTTTCACCTTTATTAAATAGTTTTTAAGTATTTGTACGAAATCGGATGACCCATAAGATGCTACGTTAGATGTCCTCTACTGTTTCGCGGATTTTGTCGGAGACCTCCACTTTTTTTAAAGTGCGATCATGGGGATTTTCTTTTCGACGGTTGAGACTGCATCGTGATCCAGTCTTGGATTTCGACAGAGCAGGAACTACGTCAATGGATTTTATGGTGGGTATATAGCCCAATCTTTGGTTTGTAAGTTGAACTTTATATAGGTTTAGATTTTGGAGACCCAATTTTCTCTTCAATTTTGGGTTATTTGTTGATGAAGATTGTCCTTAACCGGGGCTAAGAGAAGTTTCGTGAGAATAACGAAACGAAAAAATGAGTTTGGATCGAAGAAGATGAACATTCCCAGAGAAAAGTTGTCACAAATACAACATTCAGAGAGAGAAAAGATAAAATAGAGAGAGACAAAGCAAAGGAAGAGAGAGATGAGAGAGAACATAAAAACTATCAACGTGAATGATCGAGACCTTGCAAACAACAATGCTTCTTTCTCATAGGGAGTTGAAAACTCAAGGAAAATTGTTGAATGAATTGTATCCTTTTTGTTTGGTAAGAGATATTTAATTAATTAAATTTGTTAATCAATTGTCTTTTTCTGAACAAAAAAAATAATAAAGATGAGAATATATATATATATATATATATATATATATATATATATATATATCTAATCACTCTTATTTGTTCAAAACAAAAATGAAAGATCCCTAAATTTTTTATTGTTTGGAAAAACCTAAAATAAATTCAACCCAAACAAATTTAAGCTTCCAATTATTGATATTTAGCGCGAATAGTTCTCCTAAGAGCATCTTCAATGCAAACACTTTAAGTTGTTTTGTTGTTGATGTTGACATGACATTTTTTATTTAATCAATTATTATTTTGAAATTATTTAATCATTTATTATTTTGAAAGTAATCATTATGACATTGGTGTCCTAACATGACATGGTGTTAAGTTTAACTTTAGTTCAAAAAATTAATAAAATAATAAAACACATCATATCTGTGTGTGGTGTAAGACCCATATTAATTGACTTTTAGTGCTTTTACCATTAAAATAATTTTGATATGAAAAATTTTCAATATCAAAATTAAAAATTTATATTTTTGTTGACGTGGAAAGCAAACTTGAGATGATACAATTGGAGTTGGTACAAGGACGAGTAACGTAACATTGACCCACATGCCGTTTAATTTCTCCACTATAATCAGTAAGAAGCATTATTAATGTATTCCTTACAATATTTAGATGCATAATCACCATCATCAAGATCAACAATCAACATATGAATATACTATACCAATCGACTTTGCAACGAAAATAATTGATTCACGGTTCATTTACTCACTTATTAAACGTAAAAAGCACAAAGTTAAACCAACTCTCCACCAACGAATAGTGTATCAAGATTTTATAGCGATTGAAAGTTAGTTGACTGTGTAACCTCGAATTTGACATTGCTGATCAGCGCTAGGGGTTATGGAAATTTCATTATAATTTTTTCTATCTCATATTTCATATTTTTCTCCTTGTTGAACAGAATACATGAAGTATGTCCAATATCATCTACATAAATTTGGGCCTCTCCAAATAAGAATGATGACGCAACACTATTTAGACAAATAATTATACTATAAATATATGGTTGTTTACTCTAAAAATAAATAGTTCGTTTACTCAGGGGCTATAATGTTTGTAGTACATATATTCCTTTTGATATTAGTTTAGTCTTTATACTATTATTTTAATAACCGAAAAACAATTGGTCAAAACACTCGACACTGTCTAGAACAATTAAATATAACAAAACAAAGAAATGAAGTCCCTTCTTCATATGTTAGTACAAAAAAAGTATATTTTTGGCTAAAAATTTACATGACTAATAGATAATTTGAAATTTTACTTTTGTCGAGCATATTTTTCATGGTTTAATATCAAAGACGAGAGTTAAAGAAAGTTCACTCAGGCTGTAACATAATTAATTTATACTCTTTTTTTATCTGAGAATATATGTATACGAACGATATGCGTGGACCCTTTAGGTGTTATTTGATATGTGAAAGAGTTGAGCCGTATAGTGAAAAAGAAGAAGACCATTCACTAAATCAAATTATTTTAAGTTGAAAATAGAGCTTGCCGTCAAAGTTATTTCACTCGTCAATTATTCCATTCGTAGCAAATAAAAGTATACCCATTACTCATAAGCTAAATTTATCGACCAAATAGTATACCCATTACTCACAGGCCAGGAACCTCTCAAATGAAACATTTTTTCTATACATGTTTAAACCTAAACTTGATTCTTGGATTCTTGGTCCCGTGACGAATAAAACGTTCTTCATTCATCCATAGACAAAACTCGACTAAACCGGACGCGAAATATCATTTATTAGAATGAAAATATGATTCGGGGTAGATGTAGTATTATTAGATTATTCGTAATTGAAGTTCTGTTAGCCGCTCGGAAAAGTGTCACAGAACCTGTTGTAACAGACTGCGTGACACTTGTACAAACAAATATGAGATGACAATTAAAACAATATAAATAATAAAATAAACACGAGAAATGTTAACACCGTTCGCAGAGCAACGTCTCCTACATTTGGGGGGCTCTCAACCCAGTGGAAAATAATTCACTAATAATAGTCAATAGTACAACAATGCTCTTACATGAATCTAGACATCAATGCCACTTTGGCTAATACTATACGTGAAAACTAAATCAAGTACTCCCCCTGAATTTGAGACCCCTCTCAATTCCACTCTTCAAACACTCACCGATGTTTGGCCACTTCAATGAACAAATCGTGAGAACTTCAATCATGCAAGCACAAAACCGACACTTCTATAATCTTGTAGTATATCAATAAGTATTTAGAGAATTACACCCATATAGATGTATACAATGGCGTATTTTTTTTCTTTATGCTAATGGAGAGCTATTCGGCTTATATAGCACTCCTTCAAAGTGAAAATTTTCCTAGGGTTCCCTTATCCTTTAATAAAAACTTCCCAAAATAGAAAACTGTCGCAGATGATGTTGCAATTTATGACGTGACAGTATGCCGAGATCTGCCGAAATAGGAAACTTCTCAAATATCATATAATCCAAAATTAATCCAGTCATCACCAAATAAGTCAACATGTAGAACTTCCCAAAATGGGCATGCAGAATATCTTGAGGAATTAATACATTTATCATGATATATATAATTTGATTATTTGCCCAAAAATAAGCCAACATAATAAATTACAATGAATGTCATTGTAATAACAGTAATGGTTTGAATAATATTAATTTGAAATCATGAACGATGCTTGATTGAATTTGAGTGTTAAATCACCATGTTAGTGCTGGCTTTGTTGCTTTGTCAAAACTTTGTTGTTCCTGCTAATGTTATGATCATGTGTTGAGAACATGTCTCTGCACTTTTTCTGACGCAGTGTACCTGCTTCTCTGGCTTTTCGGCTCCTTTCCCATCGAAACTGGGTTCTCCAGTATTGTGGTTATTTGTTGTTTTGTGGAGTATATAAACCCTCTGATGCACTCTTCTAGGATTTATGCATTCTCCCTTTTATGAGCCGTTCCAAAACAGAAAAAGAAGTCTTCTTATCTTTTCCCGTCCTTATTGTAAAGAATAGTTTTGTGAATGAAAAACTTTATGTAAGTGCATTATTTATTTACCTTCAGTGTTCAAGACACATACAAGGACTCGGTTCTTGTTAGAGTGAACAAATGGGTGGAGCTCACACCTAGGGGGAGTTTTAGGTAGATTATTACTTGGAAAAAAAGAAAGTGTTAAGTTAAGGAATAAATTATTCTCTTGAAAAATCTTTGTACCTTTGTTCTTCCAACATTAAGTATACTCGTTCACCGGAATTCACTATCCCCCAGATGTAGGAAGTTGCCGAACCGGGTTACTAACGTCTCTGTGTCATTTACTTTCACGCATTTCTCTATTGTTATTAATCTTGTCTTAAATATAGTTCATAACATCACAACATTAGTGCATATCTCATTTTCACACCCCTTACCAATTGTTAAAGCTTCGACAATCTTAACAGGTAGCCTACAACACATCTCATCAATACTATATTCAAGCTAGAGACAAACATCTTAAGAAGTGGCATAGATTCACTTAGTTGCCAACAAAACAATCATACATCAACTTGAGGAGAAAACAATCTTTAAGCTACCCGCGACCAGGGCCGACTTTGCTGCTAGACCATCAAATCAATTGGTTTAAACCTCATTACTTTTAAATAGTTTTTAGTCTTAAATTATTTAAATAGTGTATAGAAAATGCCTAAATTATTTAAATACATGCCTAAAAATTAAATTTTCTTTGGGCCTCAACAACTTTAGAGCCGAGCCTGCCCGCGACCCCATACTCCATTCCTAGATGGAGCTCGAGGTGCTCTTAAATGTTGATAAAAAATAGGCATCTGTGACGTAAAATATTCTCTTCTTACGTACGATATGGACCTTTAGTTATAACATCGTTATTCTTTTGGAGTATCTAAGATACATATAATCCTATAATGCAAACACATTTCTAGATAAATTTCAACGTAACTGGTTAGATATGCAATCGTTAGTGTGAATACCTTCTAGTCTCTAAAAGTACGAGTTTGATCACGAGCATATGTTATGAACTAGAATGCTCATAAAATACATTTTTAATTTTTTTCGTCCACATATCTACAGTTAAAGCCTCCAAAATTCATCGATGAATATTGTACTCTTTCACAATTATTTTCCCACTCTGAATATTTTAATTATGCTGCGCGAATCTAGAAGCCATTTGATGGTGACAAATAAAGAGGATACCTATAAAACTTATGAGTATATATATGACTAGATTATCTGTAATTATGGTGTCGGGTATGTTCTAATAGAGTAAAAGAAGCGCCCTCTTAAGAAATTTTGTGATGGTGTCACAAAAGCGAAGTCCACTACTTATTCTTTCACAACATTCACAATACTTTCATTAGATTTGCATCTTCTTTTTCTTTCATCGCCCGGGCCAAATTCCTCAAAATTAGCAGTTTTTGTCAATGCTCTTTGTCATCGCCTTGCTCGTGGACGAACACGTTGAACTTGGATTGAAGGATCATTGTGGTGTTCATTCCTCGTCCTCCACCTCCTCTTACTCTTCGTATGTTCAATTGAGAGGAATATAGAGATAAGTACGAGAGACATTATTTTCATAATTTTTACTAGTATTAATTACATATACGCGTACGAGAAAAAGAATATTAATAAACTAAAAAAATGTCACACAACGAAGCTTGATTAAGCTACGTGACGGTCTGTATAAAAAAATTGGAAGGAAGTTTGTATCCAAAAATGATTTTTATCAGCAATCAACGAAGTAAGAAGAGGGTGTGGGATCCATATATCAAGTGAGTCTCATTTATGTGAGAGTATTAGCATACCTGATATATATCAATACTTTAGAGATATGGCATAAGTATTAATTAAATTGTGATAGCTATAATAAATTGGAAGCTGTGTAACAGTTCATCCAATAAGGACCCGCGATACAACTTGTGGCAAAGGGCAAAGCCCGCTAATATCATATGCCTACAAGCTCTATTTTCTATGTAAAGGTAAAAATAAGATTTTACTAACAATAATAACTAATATCACTAATAACATAGTTGATGTCGCGATGGTTTGAGTGAATTGCGTTCAAAATTAGTTGGGGTCTAAAAATATGAGAAACTGAAATAGCTAGTCTTTTCCCACGATTTAATGAAAGAGAAAAAATGGCATCAATATCTTAACATGAATAATGAGAAGAGATGACGAATATCACGCATATACAGCCAAAGCAAGTGGATAGTAGGTCATTCATAATTTAAGAGCAATCAATCATAGAAATATACACATATACAAATAAAAACAAAATATAAATTAATTTATTTTCAGCTTAATAATCATACGTACCTTGCTACAAGACAAAATTGCACAGGCCGCCAAAAAAAAAAGAGTTCTCCTAAAGAGCACCAAGAAAGGCAACTCTGACGCTTACTTTTTTATAATGACTCTGATGATCTACTTGAACTGGCGTTACTAAACTAAACCACCCACACATACTATATTAGTACTACAATAATAGTGAAGCTTACACAAAGATAAATACTATTTAATAAACTACGGGACCCGGGTCTAAGACTAGCTAGTACACGGTAGCAAAATTTAATGTCATGTAGTACTGTTGCTGATAACGCCAAAATAATAATAATAATAATAACAACCCTAATACTAATAATAATAATAATAATAATAATAATAATAAGGATAATGGTACTATTCTAAGAAGCCGGTTTTCGTCAAAATGGCATTCCTCACCTTGCTGAGATCTCTTCCTTTGAGAGTCCTTCCAATGCCTTCACACACCGAGAAGGACGAAATCTGACTCCTCGCCAGCTTCCTAGCGATCCATTCATGCGGTGGAACCATGTCATCCTCGCCATCTTCGTTATCATGGTAGCCATCGTTGCTGTTTATACGATCGCCGTCGTCGTCGTCACGGTGGTCTCTGTTCTGGCCGTAGATCTTTGACCAGTCAGGGATCTTCATGGGAGCTGAGGATAGATGCCCAACTTGTTTTGACGATGCTTGAGTGTCGTCGCTGTTGTTGTTGAAAGCTCTTCTTAGGGCTTTTTTTGGAATTGTTGTGGCTGAAGAAGAAGATGGTGAGAGCTTCTTGTTTTTTGCTGAGCGGTGTTTTGGACGGTCTTGATGGTCATCTTTATTCGCATAGTGACCATTATTGTTGATGCTCTTCCACAACACTTCTTCCTCTTCAAACTCTTCATTATTATTTGACGATGATATCGATGGTCTCACTACTCCAAAGCTGTTCCAATCTTCCATTTTCTTTGCTGTCCCTTTTAAGGTGAAAAAGAGAGAGAGAGATGAAAGAAAGGAAAACAAAAGGAAGAAAGTGTGAGAATTAATTGTGTGAGTTTTGTATCTATATATATATTAATTGAAGAGCAAGTATATATCAGGTTATTTTTTTCTTCTTGGGAATTAAAAAGCATAATGAAGGTGCAGATGGGAATAATATCAGGAATCTACCTTGCCTTTGTTTCAATACCTTCCAAAAAGAAGTTGGACTTTTTCTTCTTCTGTTGTTTCAAAAATGCAATAACTCAAATGGTTTATGTTATAACTTATATATGCAGTGCTTCTTGAGAAGTAGTGTCAACACTTCTCTATAATAAAAATAATTAAATAAGCAGTGTCAACACTCCAGACAGAGAGAGAAAAATAAAAAAGTAGCTTTCCTTTTTCACCATTCACCAACGGTCACAGATTTCAAGGTCTCTCTCCCTCTCAGACTAGTGTAGCAAGAGAGATAAAGGAAAATGACAAGAAGGATGGTTGGCATGAAATGAATTCATTTTAAGGTCTTACTAAACAATAAAAACAAAAACGTGTCATGTTGTTATTTTTACGTTTTTTAAACAAATTGACTCTTGTGGCCCATATAGAATACAGAAGCCTCTTACTGCAAAAAAGAAAATGATGGTTTTTAGGAGAATCTCACTTCCCACAAATTTCAACCCCTCTCAGATGGTTTCATTGGTCACACACTCGCTACAATTTACAAGAACAAAAGAATAGTTAATAATTCATTGGCCGTAAAAGTATATATATGTATTAAAAAATAAGAGACCACAGAAAGTTACTGGGTGACTAACTAGTAAACAGTTAGATTCTGACTATTAATAATACAAAAAATTTGTTTTATATTCACTTCAAACATGATTAATTTGAATATACTCAACGTTTTGTAAACAAGTTATAAATATCCAACGTTTCGTAAACAAGTCGTAAATAGTTAGAGAAATTCGTTTATATATCTTTACATTTAATTTATTTTTTATATTTTTCTTAAGTTTTAATAATTTTGTTGAGTATTTTCGTCTGGGTATTTACGACTTATTTACAAAATATTGCGTATTTACGATTTGTTTACAAAATATTGATTATATTAAAATTGATTATAATTTAATTGGTTATATACGAAAATTACCATAATAATATTGTCAGTAACAATTAGGTCTAATCACCTATTGTTTTACCAGTTATAGCAACCAAATCTCTTAAATCTGTTTTCCACTTCTTAAAAAAACAGCCTACGCCTTATGGCGTGACACGTATACACACGTATACTTTCTTCTTTGGATTATTATTCGTTCTTTATTTTTGAAAAAGCTTAACTGAGAGAGCTGTCCTTTTTTATTGGTTTTAAAGCCAAACCCTCACTTCGCTGATTTCCGTAACCTTATCCTCAAGTTACACAACCACCAAAAAAAACTAAGCCCTATAAGCTCAGCAAATAGCTGTCTGTGTGCAAAGCAAAATGAGTAAGAAAAGCGAGTTGTGAGTTTGTGTGTGAGCTTCTTTCTAAGTAACTTCTTTTAAGAAGGCGTCGGTGAGAGTGCTTTAATATTCACTGCATGCATTGAGATTGGTGATTATTTTTCGTGTAGTTTATTTATTTATATGGCTCAAATTGAACCAATTAAAATGCACGAGCGATTGAAACAAACAAAGTTTATTGCTACCACTATTATAACGTAAACCTAAACTATAGAATTTTGCATGCATTAAGATCGAGACCTCACGTTAGTTTATAACAAACAACACTACCTTTCGAGTTTGTGAGACATAAACCTTAAATCTTTGACCGACATTTATTTTAGTGTATTATCAATAATCAATGTTTTCAGCTCGCTATATATTAGTATATATAGATATAAGTTTGTAGAGACACGGTGAACCACCTTATGGTGGGGCACTTGTGGCTAAATGAAGGGTTAAAAAAGTGGGACCAAAAAAGAATTATTATATATGTATAGGAGAGTCAGATGAGAGGGTATTTGTTTTGAGGGGTCTACTCATGGACTCAAATCAGGTCTGCTTGGAAAATGACCCTAGAGAGGCTTGTGGGTCAACGCCTTATTCCCTTCTCTATCTTCTTCACTCATCATTATTATATAGAAGACAATAATAAGTAATAAGGTCACACTAATGCACTCATCATGTATCCAATCCACTACTTAATTTTATGTTTGCAGTTGGGAAGTTTGCTGTTTTACTTACATTTTAGGAGTGTGCGTAACAAATTAGAAATCGCATTTGAACTAGTCCACTGGTTTTTAGACCAGCGATCTTAAATGATCTTTAGTTTGATTGGTATGATTTCTTTTCATAAGTGATCTGTCCGGTCTAAAATATTAAAACAAATTAAATCGGACTTTTGGAAAACAAATAAAAATAAATGGAGTATTTTAGCTATATACTTATAAAACGTTTACTAATTTCAAAATATTCAACGTTGTGCAAACTTTGTGACTCATCTCAAATTGTTTACATAATTATTTGAATTATTTTGGTTCGAATTTGGAAATGTTTCCAAAACTGCAAGATGATGATAGTTTGGACTCAATATTCATAAAAAAAAAAAAAAAAAATTTGCTCTAAATAACACTAGGAAACAATGATATTGTTATTTCGTCATACTTTTCTAATTTTTTTAGTAAATAGCTTTTTTATGTGATGTGGCAGATTTTTAAGATTTTGTTGTACAATATTGCCATTTTCGTGTAATTAGTATAATTTAAATAACTAGCGATTTTTTTGTGGCGTTTAAATTAAAACCGTTTTTTATCTAATAATTATTTCTTTTATTCCGAATAATGAGGAAATTTGTTTTGTGGATATTATTTGCATTATTTGCAGTTTTTATTATAGATTTATCGTTTGATTTTCAAACTTCAAAGTATCAATGAATTTTTAACGCCTTTTCAGATGTTAATAAATGTTTATTACCGTTTATTTTATACTAAACTAATCAATATTTAGCGACTTAATCTGGTTTATTTATATATTTTTTGAATACCATTTTATAACTATTTAACGTTTTTATTAATTTTCGGAACCTCCATCAGAAATTTCAAATAATTCATGTTCTTGTTCTTATTTTTCATCTCTTGTGATATCTTCGAGTCTGGTATGACGCGTTAATATTGGTTTAATTTAGAGAGAGATTTTTTTCTAAATCTCGACCAATGAAAAGATGTAACCGCATGTAGGGCGGTAGTGGGTTTGTTTTTTTTATTTTTTGGTAGTTTATTTTGCCGCTAATTTTAGGATAGTCTAGTATCTAAAATTGGTTTATATCGGTTTATTGCTATTAACCATTTTTTACAAAACGTTTGCTATTTAGCAATTTTTATGTTTCAAAAGGTTATATTACTAGTTATCTCAATATTCGTGTAAACAAAATTAGGTGATTATTTACAAAAAATTTACAAAACGTTGATTATATTGAATAATAAACATAAAATTAGATAACCCAATTCTTTGAAATAAATAACATACCGAAAAAGTAACATACTAGTTCGAGGTATTGACAGGTTGAATAATATTTACAAAAAATAACAAAAACTAATGTTTGCTACTTGCATTTAGATTTCCGCAACACTCGTGACTCATCTTTTGCAAACTTAATGAATGATGATATTCAGTTCTCTAAATATTTTGCAACTGTAAATATTTTTTAGGAGTCTACTATGGACTCAAATCAGATTTTGGTAAAACAAATTGATAAAAAAAATTATCTAATGTAAATATTTAACACTCTGTCATATAATGTATGCTCTCCTTGCATATGTAAAATATATAGTTTTATTCAAAATACCACAAAAATTTCAAATAATATAATATTTGGCATAAATGTTATACCATGTCAATTAGTTTTCCTAATCTTGAAAAATAAACTGCCGGAATAGCATATTATTTATCATATTATTAGCAAACACAATTTTTGGGTGGAAACCCAGCTGTTATTTGACGAGCTCATTACATCTCTCAGTTCTATTTGTCGAGAGTGTCGTTTTGAGCCTATGTGAGAAACGACATAGAAGACTTTAATATAAATAGGGTGAAAACCCTACTTCGAGCATTGTAACTTTCTCTCTCTACCTGCGATTCTCTCTCGACCCATAATTATGATTTTCTCCTTCTTCGCATCTGATCTTCTTGAGTGATAATCTTGATCGCGTTTTCTTGTGAGAAACTGGTAAATAGAAGTTCGTGAGTGTGCGTGTGTGTGAGCTTGTGAGATCTGTTGTACTCGTGAGGTTGAGGGTGTAAAGAGGTTGTGCATAATGAAGACCGAGCTTCTCCGCTGAGTTCAACGTGAATGTTGACCATTCTTGTGTCGAAACACGATAACCCCGGTTTTGTTCATTACTTTCTGCAATCTTGTGCTCTTGCATGTTCTTGTTTGGTTTAGATCTAAAATCTTACTAATAATCGGTTGTGACTTAAGGTTAAAATTGGGCTTAAAACATAACAGTGATATCAGAGCCTTCTTGAAGAAGATCGATTTCGATTTTCTCGAAGATCCGAGCCCAAAATCCTAATTTCTTGTTCTGAAAATTTAGGGTTTCTTGATTTTATCCTTTGATGGTCCTCTATTTCGATATTGTGTGACCTATTTGTGCCTCATCGGATAACTGATTGTTTCAGGTACCACTGATCATGGCTATCGGTCGAGTGGAGGTATCGGCCTACGATGGCATGTCAGACTTTGGTGTGTGGACCACCAAGATTCGAGCTCTTCTGTCACACCACAAAATTCTGATAGCCCTGGAACCGAAAGAAGATAAATGATCAGAGGAGTACAAGAAAAGGAAAGGTGAAATATATGAGGAGGCTTACAACCTCCTCATCTTGAACCTTTCGAACTGTGATTAGAAAAGTCCACGGTAACAATACTCCATTGTTACTATGGGGCAAGTTGGTCTCCCTCTTCTCTAATCAATCTGCGCCTAATCTTGCATATCTGAAAGCCTCATTGTTTTCTTTTAAAATGGATTCCAGTAAATCTATCGATGATAACTTAGATGAATTCTTAAAATGAACTTTGTTGTTATCTGGAACCGACCATGAATTAGATAATACTAGCATTGTTATGATCTTAATGAACTCAATACCTGAAACATATCAAGTTGTTAAAGACGCATTTCAATATTCTAGTACTGCTCCTAGCTATGATTTTCTTTGTTCTGCCTTGAAAACTAGAGAACATGAAATAAAAAATGCTAAGCCTAAATCTAGAACAAATTTGTTTGTGAAGAACAAATCTGGTAGTAACAAGAACGAGAACGTGAAAATGAAAGATAAAACTGGTTCAAATAGCACTGAAACTAGGAAATGCTATTAGTGTGGTAAATCTGGTCATTTGAGAAAGAACTATTTTAAATGGATTGAAAAGAATAAGAATCTTGAAAACACCAACCATGAAACAAATGTAGTATCTAATTCTGATTCTGCTATTGAACAATCTGAAGTTTTGAATGTTTCTAAATTGTTTAGTGTAGATAATTGGGCGTTAGATTATGGATGTTCTTTTCACATGTGTCCACATAGGAAATCGTTTAACAATTTAATGCCTGTAATTAATCAATGTGTGTATATGGAGAATAATAATATCTTTAATGTAATAGGTATTGAAACTGTTGATTTGAAATTAGAAAATGGTAAAATTGTAACTTTGTCTGATGTTAGATTTATTCATGATCTAAGAAGAAACCTAATCTCTTTAGGTAGCTTAGATAAAAATGGATGTACTTATTCAGCTCATAATGGTGAATAGTGTATAGAATTGATAAGCTGATTATGTCTGATACTTTAATTTCTGGTCTGTATATTCTAAATGGCTCTTTCTGTAATGTGATTATTGATTGTTCACTAACTGCTGACTCCAATCAAACTAAAACTCAATTGTGGCATCTTAGGCTAGGACATATTAGCCATAAAGGTCTTACTGAACTTAATAAACAGGGAATCCTTGGTAAAAATTCTGTAACTCGGCTTCAATTATGTGAACCATGTGTAATGTCAAAACAACATAGACATAGGTTCATGGCCGGCACACATCTCTCGTGTGCTGACCTGAACTATGTACATGCTGATTTGTGGAGTTCTGAAAATCATGAAACACATGGTGGTAACAAATATTTTCTTAGTATTGTTGATGACTATTCTAGGAGAGTTTGGAATTTTCTACTTAAATCTAAAGATGAAGCTTTTATTAGTTTTAAAGAATGGAAAACTTAGAAGAAAATCAAACTGGTAAAACACTGAAAACACTTAAAACTGATAATGGACTTGAATTCTGTAAATTTGAGTTTGATAATTTCTATGTTGAACGTGGTATACTAAGACATGAAACTGTTAGAAGTACCCCCCCCCCCCCCCCCCAGAAAGGTATAGCTGAAAGAATGAATAGAACGCTGTTAGAAAAGATTAGAGGTTTATTTTTCACTTCTGGTCTTCCAAAAGCTTTCTGGGGTGAAGCCTCGTATACAACAACATATTTAATTAATAGGAGTCCTAACAGTACACTAGGTTTTAAGACTCCCATAGAAGACTGGTCTAATGAAACCCAAATCTTAGTCACCTTAGGATTTTTGGTTGTACTGCCTATGCCCATAACCGAGATGGTAAGTTAGACCCTAGATCAATTAAATGTGTGTTTTTGGGTTATCAACAACAACAAGGTACTAAAGGATATAGATTGTGGGATAAATCATCTAGAGGTGTTAACATTATTGTTAGTAGAGATGTAATATTTGATGAAAAAAGTTTTGTTTGTAAAAATATAGAATCTGCTACTGACAACTCTCCTGAATCTAATCCTAACACTACTAGTAGCCTGTTTCAGGTGGAGCCTAATGTAACTATACCTGAAACTAATAATCCAATACTACCTGATGATAATCTAGAAGTTGACCAACAACCTGATCAGGAGCCTGCAGCAATGCATGAGCACTGTGATCAGGTTGAACAACTTGACAGATCCACTCAAGAAGTATTAGAAGATTATCAGTTGACCAGGGATAGACCGAGAAGAGACATTAGGCCCCCATCTAGATACTCTTATGCTGATTTGGTATTTACTGCACTTTTTGCTGCTCATGATGTGAAATCTATAGAACCTGAAAACTATATAGATGCTATGAATTATGTTGATTGTGACAAATGGCATGAAACCATGGTTGATGAAATGAATTCATTATATGTTAATAAGACTTGGGTTTTGGTAAGTAAAATCGTGTCAAAATTGATAGAGTGTAGGTGGTTGTTTAAAATCAAGGAGGGTCTCACTGATTCTGACCCTCCTAGGTTTAAAGCTCACCTTGTTGCTAAAGGCTATACACAACGTGAAGGTATTGATTTTAATGAAATTTTATCACTCGTAGTTAAGTTTAAAACGATTAGAATTGTTCTGTCATTGGTTGCATATTTAAATTTGGAACTAGAACAATTAGATGTTAAAACTGCTTTTCTTCATGGTGACCCAGAAGAGGAAATTTACACGAGACAGCCCGAAGGTTTTGTTGATAAACTTAAACCTGGACATGTATGCTTACTTAAGAAATCTTTATATGGTTTAAAGCAAAGTCATAGACAATGGTATAAAAAGTTTGATTCTTTTGTGTTTAGTATTGGTTTTATTATAAGTGAATATGATAGTTGCTTTTATTTTACTTCTATTGATAATCTGCCTGTCTATCTTTTACTGTATGTTGATGACATGTTAGTTGTTAGTAAATCTGTTTCTAAAATTAACAAATTAAATAGTGACTTAAATTCAGCATTTGATATGAAAGACCTAGGTCCTGCTAGAAAAATATTAGGTATGATAATAGAACGTGATTAAACATCTGATATTCTGCATATTCATCAAAAGCCATATTTAGAAAAAGTTGTATCAAAGTTTGGTAACTTACAATGTAAGACAGTTTGTATGCCATTGGCTCCACACTTCATTCTAGATAAAATACAATATCCTAAATCTAGATATGAAATTCTGAAAATGGAAATGATTCCTTATGCAAATGCTATTGGTTCATTGATATATGCAATGATTAGTACTAGACCTGATTTGTCACATGATATTTCTGTCCTGAGTAGGTTTATGTCTAATCCAGGAATTGATCATTGGAATTCTTTAAAACATGTTATTGCTTATGTAAACAGTACATTGGACATAGGTTTATGTTATGGAAAAAGGAGTGAACTGTTTAACCTAATTGGATATGTAGATGCTGACTATACTGGTGATAGGGACAATAGAAAGTCAACTACTTCTTTCTCTTTCACTTTAGGTAGTAACTGCATTTCATGGAAGTCAAATTTGTAATCTGTTGTAGCATTATCCACTACTGAATCTGAGTATATAGTTGTTTGTGATGCCTTTAAAGAGGCAGTGTGGTTGCAGAGATTGTTAAAAGAATCTAAACTTATTTCTGAAACTGTAATTGTATTTTCAGATAGTCAAAGTGCAATTCATTTAAGTAGAAATCATGTTTATCATGAAAGGAACAAACATGTAGATGTCACTATATTAGGGATCTGATTGCTAATGATATTGATAGATTGGTATTGAGAACAATTCATCTGATATGGGAACTAAAGTTGTTACTAATGCTAAATTAAAGCACTGCTTGAATTTATTATTTGTTGAGTGATTTTTGCAGGTATTTGAGCAATGATGTCGTTGAAGAAGCCGGTCTAGAAACTATGTGCAGTTTCAACTCAGGTGGAGTTGTTGTGCTTTAGGTGGATATTGTTGGGTGGAAGCCCAACTGTCATTTGCTGAGACCCACTTCGCCAAGCCCATTACATCCCTCGGCCCTATCTGCCGAGAGTGTCGTTTTGAGCCTATGTGAGAAATGACATAGAAGACTTTAATATAAATAGGGTGAAAACCCTACTTCGAACATTGTAACCTTGTAACTTTCTCTCTCTCTACCTCTGATTCTCTCTCAACCCATTGTTAGGGTTTTCTCCTTCTTCTTCGCATCTGATCTTCTTGAGCGATCATCTTGGTCATGTTTCCCTGTGAGAAACTGGTAAATAGAAGTCCGTGAGTGTGCGTGTGTGTGAGCTTGTGAGATCTGTTGTACTCGTGAGGTTGAGGGTGTAAAGAGGTTGTGCATAATGAAGACCAAGCTTCTACGCTGAGCTCAACGTGGATGTGGACCAGTCTTGGGTCGAAGCACGATAACCCCGGTTGTGTTCTTTACTTTCTGCAATCTTGTCTTCTTGCATGTTCTTGTTTGATTTAGATCTGAAATCTGACTAATAATGGTTGTGACTTAATGTTAAAATTGGGCTTAAAACATAACAATAATACATATGGCACTAAAGCATTCCAAATTTAGTTTAGTACGACTAAAGACATTGTTCAAATGCGAAATGCGAATTGAAAAAAGAATATTTTTGAATACCATTTACTAAAATATGTGAAGACTTCAGTAAAATTCTTCACAAAGAACGTCATATTCAAAACATGATAAATTATCTGGAGAACAACAAACAGTTTTTAGTTTTAACCACCGCATAATTAAAATTGACAAAAAAGTATATTTATTTTCAATTTCAAACAAATAAGTAAGTCCAGTGTAAAAATCTATTTTACTATCAAGGCACGAACACTTAGGCGGAGTGGGGACCAATATGGGATCGATCAAAGCAAGACTGCGTTTAATTATAAGCGAATTTTGATCGTTAGAAACGAGACGTCGCTTTTATACTTACCACCACCATTCGAGTTCGGTGTTCAACATATAAGTAACAAATCGCTTATAATAAGCTTTCAAAAAAAAAATTAAGAGCGACATGTCGCTTCTAAATTTTAAAATAATTTACTCCCTTTCCTTTCTGTTAAATTTTCATATTTTTCAAAATAACAAGGATTTTAAATGTTTAGAATCGACATGTCGCGTTTAAATGTCAAAAAAATTGGCTCGCTTTCTGTTCCACCAAATTTCAACATTTTCAAAAACGATGCATGCTAATGGTAAAAATAATTTCACTCCTCCTCGTTGTCTCCGCCGGAAATTTTATTTATTAGTAAAATGAGGTTGTTTTGAGTTAGAGGATAATCCGAACCGACTTGTCATTTTTAATGTTGCTTATAATCTAGGTCAGAATGTTCTAATTTTGTATATTATTCTTCTATTTTGATTTTTCATTTATCTTTCTTCTTTTATTTTTCTCTTACTTGCGCCAACCGAATTTCCCTTTGCCGACTGATCCATGCCCACATCACCGTTTTCCGTTGTGGACTACCACTCTCCTTCATGCGCCGCCAGTCTCCATCGCACGTCACCGGTATCCCTGCCGTTTTTTTTTTGTTTTTTTTTTAATGACATTTATCGTTTTTAAAGATCTAAGGTAAACAATTTGGCCATTGCAAAATCAAACTGTAAATATTTTTTTTCTGAAATTCAGCAATGTTAGTATTTAGATTATTTTTAATATTATAAATTAATCATATATATGGTCTAAAACAGTTTGACTATCGAGATAAGAACAATAAAAAAGTCATAAACAGTAAAAAGAATTATCCAAAACGAAAATAAGAGTTCAAAATCAGACCAGACAAGAGAAAACTGGTTTGAGACCGGACCATACCAAGTTATTGAAAACGGTTCGGTCTGGTATGATTTTTTTCAATCGTCCAGTTCAGTTTTTGTTCGTCTGAATAATATGATCTGGTCGGTTTCCAATCGATTTTTTCACTTGTTTCTTTGTTATTCGGAATTCGGGGCGTCTCGTCCAGAATCAAATCTTAAATCAAATCTTACTTTATCTATTTATTTGTTTAATCCCTCCCTATTATGGTAAGCTACAGATGCTCACGCATTAACACTATTTTATTGCAGAGAAGACCGAGAAATAGTCACTTCTTTTGCCCCTCTCAAACAAAAAATGTTACTAGAGAACTAATTTGTTATAAATTCACTTTGTTCTGGTTAGTATATATGTGTTATGCAAGTAAAAAAAATTGAAATAATGCACCCACAGATTTCAAAAGGTTAGGTACACATTCCGTGAGATCCTAGTAAGATCAATTTAGTGGCAAACATTTCACTTTTATCACCACATAGATTTGGTAATCATTGAGTAACGAACTTCGCTTTAATCAACGAAAGAAAAAAGTGAAGGTTTCTATTTGATTTGAAGTGTAAACTATATATTCAGACCCCATAACCCACTTGATTTTTCTTTACCGAAGATAAGTAGGACCCGTGAACGCCTGATTGCAAAAACCCCACTGAGCTGTATCTCGAATTCAGGTCACTATATATTCCACTACTTATCGTCTATGTCTGCCTAAATTCCAGCCAAATATATGAAAAATACTGATGTTAAGATAATGATTCGAATAAGCAGTTCTTAATATTTTTTTCTCAATATGTTTTTGACTCATAAACTCGGTTTCTTGTTCGACGTCCCTCAACGATTTTTAGCATAATTCTAGTATGAGAACAAAGTTTAGTTTTTAGAAGTACAAAAATCATTCACTTCCAATAGAACACATCTCAAGTGGAAAATCCTACCAAATCTCATAATCAAAATCTGGCTTTCGCTTGTCGGCCACTCAAAAGAGATCTTGTCTTGGACAACAAGCTTCAAGAGTTTTTTTCTTCTATTTACCATCACTGTGTCTATCTTCGAGTGTAAGATCAAAATTGGACGTTTAAGAGGTTTGGTCACAAGGCTTTCATATCATTTGCATTTAATTTCTTTGAAATTTAACTTTGACAGCGACCCTTGAAAGCCTACAAGATCTATTGTGATATACACAAAATTGGAAACAAAAAAGTTCAAAAGTAAAACCTCGTGCAAGTTGAGAGCTAAGTGACTTTTCTGGCAGCGTGATAAAGCTCCATGTAGTCGAGGGCCGGGCGATTCCAAGACCAGTCTTGTTCCATCACCGTCTTACATAGCCCGTTAAACCATTCTCGCCCATCGTACCATGCTGATAAAGCCCTATTTATACACAAGAGTATAAATTAAGAAATAAATAATTGATAACCAAATGACATGACAACATGGTTTGATACCGTCCTCTGTTATAAAAAATAAATAAATTAATTAATCACCTATTGAGAGCATAATCGACGCCCGCAGGATCAGCTCCGTCGAAGTTGAATCCATTTGGTTGCAGACCTTGCTCCTTTGCTCTCTCCTTGTCGTGGTCCACATCAAACACGCTGTCGTAAAGCCCTGTAGTGATGGATTGGAAACAGGTTGATAACGATTTCATAGACCTTGTAAAATATTATATGCATACGTGTACGGTACACACCCCCTGTCTTTCGAACAACAGGTATTGAGCCATATCTCATTGCGGTAAGTTGGGTCAGTCCACACGGCTCGAAGATTGAGGGAACGAGGATGAAATCTGCACCAGCATATATCTGAAACGAAACTCGGATAATTTAGTTTCTATAAATAAAACTAATGGAGAGAGAGAGAGAGTGAGAGAGAGAGAGAGAGAGAGAGAGAGAGAGCATACCAAGTGTGATAACGGCTCGTCGTAAGTCAAACAGAGGCGAGCGCGGTCTCCTTGAGAAGAATGCAAGTGTTTAGCCAAAGTCTCAAAGTCATTTTGGATACGAGGATCCGGAGCTGAACCAAGAAGCACAACCTGCCACAATTGCAAATTAGAGAGTCCTCATCACTTCACCGAATCTCAATAAAATTGCTAGAAACCTGTCCGCCGCGCTCTAAAGTACGTGAAATTGCGTGCTTTATGAGGTGAATTCCTTTCTGATGTGTCAATCGTGTAATGATCCCAACTACAGGAAGATTGGACTTCACGAGACCCAGCCTTTCTTGCAGGGCTTCCTTGGCCGCTCTTTTGCCCTCGACAACATTATCTGATGTGTAATGTACCTGTGTAGGTAACAGAATGAAATTTGTATTATACACAAATGTACTTGGAACAATCCGAAGCTCTTATATATATCTGGCAGGGAGCAAAGAAGTGTAAACGAGAAGTCTTTTGATCATTTAGCTTTCACTTAAGGGTCACGTTACTGTGTAAAAATTGTCTTCTACCAGACGTTTGTGCATTTCTGACCGAGATCAATCAAGAAACTGACACCAGTTAGAAAGATTTTAAGAACTTGAGTTTTGAATGTTTGTACTTTTGGATTGATTTTGAACTTCAAAGATCATATTAGTGGATTGGTTTGACAAACGTGGGTTTAGGTCACATTGACCGATTTAATTGAAATTGGTAAGATCGTATTAACTTGCACTGAAAGAAACAGATTCTTGTATCAAAGAACAGGCTAACTTACGGGAATAAACTTGTCATTATAGGGGTCCCATATATCCAAGTCAATTCCATTTATTATCCCATGGAATTTATGTAGATGAGGAGCTATTAGTGAATTGCCAGAAACCTCCCTCGAGTACGTCGGAGAAACCTGCAAATCGGTCACGACTCATTTATACTTTCCACAAAGCAAATATGAGGATACATTAGATTGTATGATATATAAAAATGAAAAGTCCCACAGTGGTAGCCTTGTCTGAGTACGCCATAGCTTTGCCAATTTGGTGGGCCCCGAACTCGAGGTTGTGGATTGTGAAGACGACCCGAGCTTTGCTAAGACCGTAATGCATATAATGGTCTTTGAAGAGCCACGCAACCGGTGCACTAGACCAATCATGGCAATGTATAATATCCTAAAACATTGTGGAAAGTAAGAATAACGTAAAAGGATGAGATCATCTCAGACGGAAATCCCTAGACTTACGGGATGAAATCCACTCTGGAGTAGAAACTCGAGAGCTGCTTGGCAAAAGAAACCAAACCTCTCCGCGTCGTTGCTGCAACCGTATACACAGCCTTTCCAAAATAATCTATACGAAAAAGAACTTAGATTGCAACAATATCCGTTTCGGGAATAACAACGTGAATATAAGGGAATCGTAAGAAATGTGAATACCCATTTTGGGGTTCGAGAAAGTAGACAGATACCCCTTCAACTTTCCCGGAGAATACTTTTATTTCAGTCCCACCCCATGAGAAGCTCTGACTGAAGCTGAAATCCTTCACCTCAATACCAGCAAAGACAAAAGACAACCAAAGAAATCTCAAGCTAGAACATTTGGTATAAGAGAAAGAAAAAGACGATACTAGACATGATAGGAGAAGCTTACATTCTTAAGGTTCAAACAATCGTACTTTGGAAGAATGATATCGACGTGCTGGTTCAGATCCTGCACTGCTCGTGACAGACTAGTCACCACGTCACCGAGCCCTCCAACCTGCTCGTGTAATATATATATATATATATATATATATATATATATATATATATATATATATATATATATGTGTGTGTCCATATATAAATATCAACATCTTACTAGGAGGGAGGACCCATAACTATAATTACATTACGTTTACCTTTGCAATTGGGGCCATTTCCACGGAAATATGAACAATGTGCATAGGTGCCTCTTTCGTAATTCCTTCGGAAACTGGAATGTGGTAGTCCATGCCATGCTTGTTGTCGAAGGTACCACCATCTTCACTATCCGAGAACACGAAATCCATCATGTACGCGTCCAACGGAACCTTTACTGGAAACAATTAATGGAAAAAAACAGCTAAGAATCATTTTTCTATAAAATATCTCACTTTTTCACAGATGGATTTGTGATGAAATCTAGCTACTAACCACTGCATTTGACATGAGGTCCACGGTCTGTAGGAATCATCTTTAGCGGTGGAAGTGGACCCTTTCGGTGAGTCCAACGGTTAAAGGAGCCCCTATACCAAACTTCATTTTTTCCGTGCAGATTTGTGTTGGACGGGTTATAATATATAGTTACTGTCTCTCCAGCTCGAACGCCAAGAGGGTCGGTGTAGACTATGTGTTTTTGTGACAGAAGAAACGCTTTCACTGTCTGTTCCTTCATTTTGGCTTTCATATGTGCAGTTTTTTCTGCCTGAGAAGAAATTGAGATTAGCAAACTCTAGAAGAAATCATGTGGCAAAGATCGATCGCATTACCTTCACACACTCTGCTTCCACTCTTGTCCTTCTCTCTTCCCTGAGCTTTTTATATATTTGTTCTTCGACCTCGATCAATTCTTGCTCATCGGGAACGCCTTTTGGAACTATGGCATGGAAATCTCGGCTCAGGTTGTTATCGTACACCTTTGCAATCTGGGGCGGCCCGTCGGCAAAGACCCAATCCAACAGAATCGCTTTATCAGGCACTACCACTGGAGAAATATCCAATCATCAAATTTGAATTACCAAAAACACATTGAAAACGGAGAGAAAGATAAGTATTCATGTATAACCATACCCGTAGCAACCCACCAGTCACCTCCTTTCAATTCAGACTTGTACAGCTTTTCAACAATGGTCAATCCGAGACTCCAGTTATCGTGCCCTCCATGAATCCAGAGCTCCTCTGACCGAGCAAGAGGGCCGGATTTTCTGTTATAGTACAGCCTCACTGAGTCAGTTCCTTTGAATTCCCTCGGCTCAATGTACCACACGTGCTCATCAGACTTGGAAGCCCTATCGATCAAAATTCGCAAGCTCTCTCTTCGCTTGGCCGTCTCTTTCCTCGCCTGAGCTCTGTCTGCTTCTTTGGCCGCTTTCTCGGCCTCTAATCTTCTCAGCTCCTCCGCTTCCCGCTTCTTCTCGGCTTTCTCGTGAGCGATCTTCTCCAATTCTCTAAGCTTCTCTGCTAGCAAGAAATCCTCGAACGCAAAGGCATCCATTCCACCTTCGACAGGCACGCAAAAATCTCTCTCCTCGTTGTTGTCATAGACGCTTTGACCGTTGAAGAACACAAAGTCCATCTTGTAGGCTTCCTCGGGGACGTGGACATGGCAAGACCACCAATCATCCCCATTTGTCTCCTCTGCTCTGCTGAGTCTCGCGGTGTAAGATTTCCAGCGCCAGTCGTTGAAAGCCCCCATGATAAGAACCTCTCCCTCGTCTCTTAGACTAGACAGAGACTTGTTGAGGAACACTTCCACGTCCGTGCCGGGTTTCACAGCTGGTGGAAAAACAAACATCTTGTCTCCGGCCAAGATTCTCTCCTCGGCCAGCCTCGCGATATCCTCGTACCGCGTTTTCGCTTCCATTTCAGACTTTCTTTTGTAAGCTATTTCACCGTTCACGTTCTCGTTATCAGTGGCTGGATGAATACTCCCATTTTCTGATCCTTCATTAAGCTCCAGCGATTCCTCCGACCCTTCTTCTTCTTCATTCTCGAGTTTTTCATCTGAATCGACTTTCGTTTCAAGAACGCATTTTCTGGGCCCCAGGAAATCTTCCTTGTCAACATCAGTTTTTGGGTCCCTCTTTTGGGTGCTTGTTCTCCTCTTGGGCAGTTTTGGCCCAAACCCCTTTGAATAAGAGCCGCTAGGTCGCGAAGCCGGCGGTTTCCTTTTTGAAAAATCTGAAGTTTTAACAGCATGTAAGGTTTCAAGAGAAAGAAAGAAAAGAAAAACGTAACGAAAAAAGAAAAGCAATCACTCACAATCTACACGAGTCAAGAACTTCATAAAGTAGAAGTGGGAAACTATGGCTAACTTTACCTGCCGAATTAGCAATGATTCGATGCGGAACCCCACTAGAGTATTGCACTTTTGGCCATGATGACGAAAACTGAAATTCCAATAATTGGCTTAAAATACATTCGTTGATTCACCTAAAAGGCGAATTGCTAATAAGCTTGGATCGTAGTAAAAAGCGTCAACGCGATACCGAGTGTTGGTTCTTTAATTCTTTTCACACGCTAAACAAACCAAGAAGTAAATCAATACCCGCAAAGCTAATCAAATCAAAGCTTAGCCGACTCCCAAACTCCGTACTAAAATGGCTCGAGCGGTCTCAATCAGAAACAGTACCAAAGTACAAATAAACAGAAGCCACAGAAACCTATATAAAATGAAACATATTTTCAACTCGCCTGTGCGAAACAAGAAAGTCTGCGGTGTTGAAACGGCCTGAGCACAAATCTGTTTCTTTCTTGAAACGCAGCTGAGAAGCCAACTGGCGTTTGAGCTTGAAGAGAAGCTACGTCCATGGCTGCTTTCTTCGAAGGGAATGTCAAAATGTCGATTGCTTGAATTTCTATTTTTTATTTATTTCTTCCTATTCGGACAAACATGCTTTGATTGATCGCAAACCTTCCTCGAACTCACTCGCTCGGAAAATTGTATTATGAATTGACGTAAAGGTCATTTGTTCATCATTTAATATTATTGTTAATTTTAAGGAAATCACAAAAGGTTTCTTATTAGTCTCACACTGCTTATTTTTTTGTTCGCGTTTTAAATGTGTGTCCCTGACTCTTACAAAATCTGCCTGGCTATGTTTTGTTTATAAAAATTGATAAAAATAAGGTAAATTATTAAAAATATATATATTTAAACTTAATCATAAATATGAAAATAGAACAAGAGAATTATGGTTTTTCTATGTCGGAATAAACTAATTCATTCTAATTTAATATTATAATGAACCACATCAATCACAGTATTTTTTTTAATGACATTCAAGCTTAGAATTATCACAAAATCAATAAAAATACTACACTAATCAAAATATTTAAAATACCATTTAAAAATTAAAGCAGATTTTAATATAAAGTCTAAAAAATTAAATCAGAATATTAAACTGAACTCACTATTTCTTACTATAAATTATTAAAAATTTGTGATATTTAACTATTTACCACAAATATTTCCATATTAATCTACAAAATCAGTAGTAATTATAATTTTATTATTATTATTATTTTTATTTTTTTTGACAGAATTATAATTTTATTATTGATATTGTTATCCTTACTCTTACTATTACAGGTCTATGAGGCTCGTAACAGAATGAGATTCTGCGTTTGTTAATAATGTTCATAACAGATAACAAATGAATTTCTCACCTGGATCAGACGGTGGAGATCAATTGGAGACTCGGGGATATGTGAATAGTGATGTAGTGTAGTACACCGTACACACACTTTCCGAAATAGGAAACGTTATCATTTTTCTTAGTTCTGGTACAATAAAGGAAAAGTATTGAAAGGCTTAAAAGGAGTTAGCCGTCAGCTTCTCATATCGAATCAGTTCAGGCCACGTGACACTAAGCTTTCAGGGGCATCTACAATAGATGCTTTATCATATGCTTATTTAATATTTCCTATACCTCTACGTTAATCTTGTAAAAACGTCATTGCAAGTAAGAATGAAGAAAAATGGTATAGTAATCATCTAAGATGACCCATACAAACGAGATTTGTTTGCTTTAAGATATATAAAAAAGAGTTCCGTAATATATGTTGGAAAATAGTGGTATTTAAGACGACATATAATATTAGTTATTTGGAGAGAGAGAGAGAGAGAGAGAGAGAGAGAGAGAGAGAGAGAGAGAGAGAGAGAGAGAGAGAGAGAGAGAGAGAGAGAGCATATTGTTATTTTACGTGAGTGAGAGAAGTATTGAATATTTATTTATTAAAATCGAAAAAGCAATATTATTGGAAACATATGCTCAAGAAGTGCTTAAAAATTATTTATAATTCGTGATCTTGTGGAATGAAAAAGAGGGGAGCTATAAAATCTCAGATAAAAAAAAAAATATTATTTCAAAAAGTTTATTTTGAATAATTTTTTTTTTTTCAAAGAGTGTTAACACAAGTTCATCTCCACTATACACACAGAAACGTAACCATAAATTAAAGTCGAGAGTGATCAAATATATATTGAATTCACCAAAGTAAATTAAAAATATCTCACGACCAAATGATAACTTGTTGGCAGAGGAAAACACTAAGTAGATTGCTCAATAAATAAATCACTGAATCTAATAATAAATTCATTTCTAAGTAAAAAATTTAACTCAAATCATAAAGGAAAAAAATGTGTATAAATTATATTTAATATTTATCTTTATGCTTTATACACACTGTTGACCTGTAAAATTAGTACAACAATATCTCACAAAACATTCTTAGTACCAAGCGCGTAGTCTCGAGTAGTTTTAAGAATTTAAGTAAGATTATTTTTTTAAATACAGACTAATTTAGTATATTTAATAGGAAATGGGGTCTCTAGTGAGACAATATCACCCTTGGTCTAACCCGAGCGAAAAATTGGGCTCGAGGCTTGTGTGTTGATTGAGCTACGACCCAATCAACGTTTGACGTAACCCAATTGATGTTCTTACAAATAGCTCCCATGCTCGATCTCAATGAGCCTCTGCCCATATTTTCGAGTACTAGAGGCCCAATTTATGATCTCTGCGGAAATGAACCAATAGGAAAATGCAAAGACCGGGAAAGAATGTGACCGCTATTATAATATGGCCATATATAGGTCTGGTAATTTGGTTTTATCCAACGTTTTGTAAGAGTAAATGTCCACACTTTTAATTTGCGAAAATTTCCTTTCAATTTTGCCCCCAAAAATAATCCTGCCCAAATTTTAATGAAATTTAAATAATTAATTTTGGGAGTTAATTTACAGCGTAAATTACGGACTAATAACTGCACTATACTATCTTATATATAATTTCGGATTTAAATAGAGAGAAATTTCAAACACATTCAAACAACCGCCATTTAAAAAAATAATCTCTCTGAAAGAAAAATCCATCGACGAAGAAATCCAAGCCATTTTCTTTAATTGATCATCACCAAGAATTTTTTTGGAGTCTAACGACGTAAAGCGGTCGGCAATTAACAGGTCTTTATGTTCTTTTTATATCTTTTTTTATCTTTTATGTAAATCGATTTTTTTAGAAATGATTTCTTCATCTCTTGTTTATGATTAATGATCTTGAACTACATGAACACGACGGATGTGAAGCTTTCATGGCGGAGAAGGATGTGAAGTTTTCATAAAGACGACCTTTGTTCTTTTTTTTCTTCTTCTTTTTCGTGTTTTGATTTTATTTTCAAATTAATATATGAAATTTTGATTTATTTCTTCTAACAAAATTAACAAAAATCGTGTTTTGTAAATTAATATGCAATTAACGATGAAAAACTTCAATTTATGTTGTAAAACGCAACTCAATTTACGTTGGAATGATTACAATGCAGTGTAAATTGAATATCAATTAACGAACATATTACTTGAAAAAAATAAAGATAATTATCGGAGAGAGACAACAGAATCTGTAATTAAGTGATATTAATTCTCGGAAATAAGGAGAGAGGAAATATGATCTGTAATTAATTGATAAAAAAATCTAGAATTAATAATAAAATCATACAAATATAACCGGTATAGAATAAAAAAAATTCTCAAAATAATTGCATATAGTTACAATCGGCCATAAAGAAAGGATTTTAATTAATAATGATGTAAATATTTGGTCAATTAACTACCCACAATTATAGGATCTAATATGAAATTAATTAAATAAAAATCGGTAAAAATTCAAAAATTAATAGAAATAATTTAAAATTAATTAAAAAATTATTTTGTTAATTATTATGCAATTAACGATAAATAATTTCAATTTACATTATAAAAAATCAATTTACGGTGTAAATTGAATATCAATTAACGAATGTAATACTGGACGATATAAATGAAATTTTGAAAAACAAATTATGAACAACCAGATTTGTTACGAAAAATATTAAAATTCAGCAATATGAAATATTTTCCATAAATAAATGGATATGAAGTTGTAGAAGATAATTAAAATCGGAAAAAAAATAATTAATTACGTTGAAATTTATGAGTCAAATAACTACCTAAAATTGTAGGATCTTATCTACATTAATTAACGAATTATTTTTCAAATTTTGGGAAAAATTTAAACAGATATAACTCCGAAAATTAAAAAGGTAAAATAGTAACTTAAACGCAGAAATTAAAGTGCCACGTAAGCGTTTTGGACATTTACAAAAAATTTACTAAACGTTGGACAAAACCAAATCACGTTTGTAAACTAGTGCCATTTCGCCAAAATTTTGTATGTTTAATTATTTTATACAGACTTTTGATCATGTTGTTATGATTATCTTTATTCGTATTTAAACTTTCGATTATATTATAATATTATACTTTATTATAAATAATTTTGGTTTTATGATATTTAAATATAATACTGAACGTATAATTATATATCCTAATTTAAATAGATTAAAAATATATATGTGAATAAAGAAAAAATAAACAGTAACTAGCTAATAGTGCCTTCAATATCATTGACATCTTAAATAATGAATTCATTACTCAAAATATCCGGGACCATACACGACATTCATGTTGGATTAAAACATATGAGATATATCAAATATTTGGTTAAACGTTCAAATGAATGAACAGGGAAAGCATTTAAAATGCATTTTGCATTTGTACATTCTGGATTCTCTTGTTAAATAAGGGTCATGACACTAAAACTGTTTTGTAAGTTGTTCTTAAATAAGGGTAAAGAACGTGAACATCAATGACCTTTAATTTTGTTTACGAGGAAAATAAACATTCGATGCGATTAATATTTTAGGTTGCCGAATATGATAATATAGTTTTATTGAATAATCGGCTCCAAATAAAATACACACAGCCCTGCATGGTGTTTCAGTCTGTCTCGCCGTCGTTGCACAACGTTTATAAACTCAAAAATAAGACAACTAACAACGAAATATCGATCTGAGCTGGGAATGATGAGATCAATGATTCCAGTGTAAAAAAAACTAAAAAAAAAAGGCAAAAAAAATGCTTTGCTTAAATTTGGTAACATATACATATATATGTAGAGAATGGAGAGAGGGAGAGGGATTGAGAGAGAGGGTATCTAGGTTAGGGCGTTTGCTCCGGCGACGATCTCGAGAATCTCTCCGGTGATCTTGGCCTGACGCTGGCGATTGTACTTGGTGGAGAGGTCCTTCTTGAGATCGGAGGCGTTATCGGAGGCGTTGCTCATGGCGGTCATTCTGGCGGCGAGCTCGCTGGCGAGAGACTCCTGGAGAGCCCTCAGGATCTGACTGTTGAGGTAGAGAGGAAGCAGAGCGTCCAGGATCTGCACCGGATCTTGCTCGAACTCCAGCACCGGCGAGAAATCCGGCGTCACCGTCCTCGACGACTCTCTCTCCACCGTCAGTTTGCCCTCCCTGGTCGTCAGCCGGAACATCTCGTCCTCCGCCGCGTCCACGCAAGTGCCGTTGATGTCGCAGACCTCACCTTTGGGAGAGAGCGGAAGCAGAGTGTGAATCACCGGCTCGGACTTGACGAGCGACACGAATTTGGTGTAGAGCATCTCGACCTTGTCGACCTCCTCGGAGACGAAGAGAGAGAAGACGTCGTCGGCGATGGCCTGGGCCTCCTTAGCGGTCGGGAGGTTGCCTTGCTCGAAGGTCCGGTCCAGAGGGATGTAGGGACGGCGGAGGAAGTAGGTGTTCCCTTTCTTCCCGACGCTGATCACCGTGAACTCCACCCCTAGCTCCTTCAGCTCCTTTATCCGAGCCTCGGCCTTCTTGATGATCTGGTTGTTGAACCCGCCGCAGAGCCCCCGGTCCCCGGTGACCACCACCAGGGCGATCTTCTTCACCGTTCGGACCTTGGTGAGAGGCACGTCCACGTCGTCGGTCTGGAGCTGCTCGTTGATGTTGTACAGGACTTCGACCAGCGTCTCCGAGAACGGCCGTCCGCTGACCACGGCCTCCTGGGCGCGCCGGACCTTCGCCGCGGCGACCAGCTTCATGGCCTCCGTGATCTTCTGCGTGTTCTTCACGGAATCTATGCGGTCTCGGAGGTCGCGGAGACTGCACTGCACCGCGGTGGAGGGTTTCCCGGCGACGGCGGAGGAGGCGGAGGAGATTTGGAAGGGGTTGAGGACGGAGCGGAAGGAGAGGGCTGAGGCCGTTGGATCGGCCTTTGTCGGGACCCACATTGTGGCCAGGTTTGAGCAAGCCATTCTTCCTGAGACTATTATTACTATCGGTCTCCGGCGATCCTTCTTGTGTGTGTGTGTGTGAAGATTGGGGTGAGTGAATGAATGAAAGGCTTATCTTTTCTTTGGGATGGCTTGTTTGGAGGAGGGAACGAGTGGAGGGAGGGAGAGAGGATGAGATTTTCTTGAGATAAGGATTTTGGAGCACTTCAGTCCAGACCTTTGTTTTACCGTGGGGCCACTCCCTCTGACCTGGCATTCGCCACTTGAAACTTGTTTCATAACTCGAATTGTCAACAGTAACTTCCAACGATTAAGAATTTTATCAAGACATGAGAAATCAACAGCAATAGATTAAAATCACTCAAAATTCATGTACTAACACGCACATCGATGAGCAAAGATAGAAATACTTTTAAATATTATTTAAACTAATTTTAAAAGATTTCTATTATTGATGTCATTGTCGACCTTCTTCAATGATCACGAGAAAAAAAATGAGATGATTATTTATACGACTTAATTTGTATATAAGCCCTCACACCAATTTTGTAAATTAAGAAAGCACTTGAGTAATATGATATAAATAAAAATGATTATTAAAATTGATCAATTTTATTCATTTGAATATAAAAGGGTTGAGCTCTACTAATATAATGACAAGCTCAATAATTACATTGACATTGACATTGAAATAGAAATTCATATGGTAAAAGAGAATAATCACCATTTCCGCTCTTTTTGAAAGAGCGCATTTATAATGTAGTGAACATTACGATTTACAGAATACGTGTCGATGATCTCATCATCACCTCCTCGCTCAAAACAATCTAAGAGGAAAGCGCCATATATGCAAGCACTAATGCTATCTTGATTTCGACGTCGTCATGCATTAATCAAGTTCAAAAGACTTTGTCATTTCATTATGTAATTTTTAATTGATTAATCATTGTTTAATTCATCGAACCCGTAATTGATTTATTGCGCTTTAGACCGGCCTGATTATAATGGATCAATTATCAAAATTGAGTCGAACTATACCCTACAATTCTCTATTTCACTTTCTTTTACTTTATTTCATCTTATTAAGGAAAACAAAAATAAAAATTATGCATTTATAAAGAGAATTGAATCCAATGACAGATGCCAAAAATAAAGATTTAAGAAAGGTTTTGGAGGGATTAACTGTTGGAATTTATTAAACAAAATAATTATATAACATATCAAATATGGCGAAATTATATAATAGATCTATACATGTTAAAACAATTTTAACATGAATAACAACCTATGGCATTAAAATCAATTTATAAGTTTAATAAACAATTTTATTAGATCGTACGACACTCAACAATTAAACACACTAACAACCTATATGAACGATTCATATATTTAATTTAGCATATTAATTGGTTGAGAAAATACTTACAATTAGGATAATAAATTATCCCGACGTTGCTCGCTAGCGTCGGAAGGCCTCACCGAATCCACGTCAAAAAACAGGCTCGTCGGAATGCCCAAAAAAATCTTCGCCGGACTGGGAAGAATCTGATCGCCGGAATGGAGCCTCGCCGGACTGGTGGCTTCAGGAAACTCGCCGGATGGAGCTCGCCGGATGGAGCTCGCCGGATTGGGCTCGCCGCACTGGGATCGCCAGAATGGACTCGCCGGACTGGGTCTCTGAACCTGGGACTGCCGGACTGGAGAAAACCTCGCCGGACTGGAGCAGGTCACCGGACTGGAGAAGGTCGCCGGATTAGAGAAGCTTTGCCTGACAGGGAGAAACACGCCGGTCGGAACGCCTTCGCCAGACTGGAGTTCCTGGGCGATCAGATGCAATCCGGCAGAGTGGAAAAAATCCCAAAAAAATTTTAAAACGATTTTTAAACCAATTTTCAGAATACAATAAGACACCAAACACCACAAGAGTGAATCAACGATAATACACAAGGAGTTTTTATCGAGATGGAAAGGGTGGACTTTCAAGAACACTCGGGATTGATTATGGAAACTAGAAAAACAACTTTTTTCTCTTTTCCTTTTCTTGGGAATTCGACCGAGACTCATCAAGAGGGAGAGAGAAGAGTCTTGCCGAAATTTCTAGGGTTAGGGTTAGGATTAGAGTGATTAGGGTTTTGTTGCATTTTTATAAACAGCTTCATAATGGGCTTAAACTGGGTCAAACCCATAACCCTATCAGTCTAATTTTCGGCGATAACACCTTCCTCATACTCGGCCATAATACAATTTATTTATTCCCAATTAATTGATTTATTTCTAAATACAATTTATTTAGAACTCTCATTTTTATTTGACATTTCATTAAAATAATTTCATACTTTCCAAATAAGTACGAAACGAGAAATTATATATTTCTTTCTTTATCTATTTGAATATCACAAGAGTATTATCATCATTATAATAATGCTCTATAATTCAATAAATAAACGTAACATTAAATAACTAATTATTTAATAAGTTACTTAAGAGAAATAATTTCCTCAATATAAATCATATTTTATATTCAATGACTAAATCAACAATCCTTGTTCTTTTGATCTCTTCTAAGTGTCTATCATTGAGACCTTATGGACCCACACGAACGAAGCTTTAGAATAAAGATCGGACACAAAAGTTCACAAATTTTTTCCGTCTTTTAATTCTTAATATTGGTCGATTCCACTAAAGGACCAATATTGACAATCTCTCTGTTCGTATGCGCATATTTTATGTTTGATGTGATAAAACCATTTCTCACACGATCCACAGAGTATATTACGATATTACCCTTTATGTGTATCAGTAACTAAGAGGAAAGTAAAATTTACTGTTTTACCCCTTGAGTTATTATTTCACTAACTCCTTTGTTATTTGTAAATGAGAAAAACATAAAGGGAGATGTCTTCACATGTCACATGTTTTAATTAGAGAATCTACTTATTCAATGAATACCCGGCCAGGTTTATTCATTCACACTCTCATAACAAAGCATAGTGTGATACTAATGCATTTGCATTGTTTATTACATGAATTCCATATCTGTGAATCACGTAACCCAACATCACATCCTTGTGACACCAATAGTCGGGTCAGATGCAACTAAAACTTAGTCATTGCACACTGACGAATCAAATGTCACAAAGTGTAATGTCAATTACATATTCACTTCAGGATTAAGGTAAGTATCATAATACCCCAGTAGTTGTGAACTTGAAGCTTCGAGTGTGTAAACAGTTTTGTCTCGAGCTTCTAAGTGTCACAGGTCTTGTTCAATATCTTCTATAAGATACCAAGCATGAATCATAGAGTCACAACTCTCTATATCACAAGATGAGATATCATGATTCATCCAAACAATCATTATTAAGACTCGATTGCTCTATCGATCTTTAGATTGCGAACAAATGTTTCAAACTTGTCACAATGGGATATCTTGTCAAGTATGTACTTAGCACCATTTTCGTTGATGGCAGTTTCAGAGCATAGCTTAAACATAACTAAACACAATTTTCAAAAGAATGAACATTTATTAATATCAATGTTTCAGCAAAAATTAAATACATAAAGTATTTCAATGTCTAATATCTCCTTTTTCGGCACCAATCCCAACAAACTCCCACTTGACTCAAAGGATATGCGAATGATCCTTCAGTCCCAATCCTTCTAGGTGTCCCTCGAAGACTTTACTCGTTAAAGGCTTCGTGAAGGGATCAGCAAGGTTGTTCAACGTTGAGATCTTCATGACTTCAGCATCCCCTCTGTGAACGATATCTCGAACCAGGTGATACTTGCGCTCTATGTGTTTAGAGCGCTTGTGAATTCTTGGCTCCTTAAATTATACACGCCTCGGCATGGATTCCTATAACGGAACTTACAGCCAGCAATAAGACTCTTTGTCGTGTAACATTAAAATTTGGATACGACAAAACGTTAACAAAATAGATTCTCATTGCACCAATTGTTAAATGGCATAGTCAACATTTTTTAAACTTATTTTCTAACAAAAAATTGTTCAAACATTGTTACATATGTATGCGTACATTATATCTTAATATTCAAATTCACATGAATAAAAGTTAAATATGCATCTACGTGTCTTTAAGCTCACAAAAACTAAGATAATCTTTCCGTTAAATAAAATTCAATACGTAAAATGCTCACTCATCTCGTCCTTTCTATAAATGAGTCGTTGTATATATTTTTTCATTTGTAATTTCTCTACACCAAGTCCAACATATCACGCATATGACTTAAGACATAAAAATAGCATTCCATGTCACCAATTTTTCTTGGAGCCGAGACACATTTTATGTAAGTTGATTCATGATTATTCCTAATTTTGTATTTCTCATTCTTAAAATCCAAAAAATCCCTCAGTCAATACAACCAATAACAGACCACTAGAAAAAAAAACATTTGTTAACACTTGATCTTTCCACAAATTGAGGAGAAAAGTATCCAAAGATGTTCGAAATTGTATGGTATCAAATTTAGTTGTCGTGGTTCGGAATTTTGTATCAACTTTCCAATTTGCTTAACTACTTTTGACATATGAGACTTGTTGTCGTTGTTTTGGAGCTAGCCACTTAAGTCCGCTTCTATACTATATATATCTTCTCTCTGCTTCATTTTGTTTACGATGGATTGTAAATAACCACAAAAAATTGATTAAATTAAAGACTAAAATTGTATATTGTAAACCGTCATAGCCGATGCGCATATTTCAAAAAAATTGAATGCAAACGGGCTCGGGACCACATCAAAACTTGCACAACAACTGCATAGATGCAATCCCCTTGGAGTAACATCACTCGGCTGACATGTGAGTAATCAAAATTTCATACTAATCATCTTGTATGGAATTTCTTACCATCATCAATGTTAGGTTCGCCGAGCTTTGACTTTTGTTGGACCATTGGACCGCGACATTGTTTTGCAATTTCTGTTTTTGTCAAGTCTCTTTGGTCATTCAACGAACCCTTCTATGAGTTCTTCAATACTATTAGCTTTTTTTTTGCGGGGAATCTGTAAGATGTCTTTTTTTAACCAATACGACCACAACGCTAACACGCACTTTTTCTTCCTCCAAATATGAGAAGTTAACTTATAATTCGGTTACATGCACACTCGTCCATCAACATGAAGCATCCCTACATTCATCCGAATACTGTGTGACCGACATCATTGGATTTAATGAACAACTTGAATGAACACTATCGAGTACAAACCCAACTTAAGGATTGATAAGAAGACGATCTACGTCACCAACATTATTATCCACTTAAACTTCATATCACACTTATTGTATTGAATCCATAATAATATATTTAGATTTCTTATTTTGTTTGATAAATAAATGAAAATACCTAAAGACGTTACTTCATTCAAATTAGCCAACTTTTCATTATCGGGCTTAGCTATCTTTTCATCTTAGCTTTTATTTTCTATGTTTAACACTACTTGGACCTAGATTACTAGACCACTCGATATTCAAATCACTATGTTGACTAAATTCTTTCACGAGAAAAGATTCTATCTCACTCAATTTGTGACATAACTTTATTATCTCATCATTTGAGTTTAAAGGACGGGTATTCGGATTGCCCACGAACACGACTAGGATGTTCATTCGTTACCAAAGCTAATTGCAAGTCATTTTTTCTGTCTTCCAGCTCACATGATCCATCCATAACTTGTCGGGACAACTTTTTGTACACATACAATCATCATTGGTAAATGAAATTATAATATGTATTGCTTGAACAAAGTTATGGAAGATATGATTTTACCTCCCATTTGTTCATCTTTTTCACTTTGTAGGTCATTCCATCCTTCCTTCGGGAGTCCATCCTTAATACCTTTTTTAGACCATAAAATCGTATCCTCGAGCTATTATGAAGCAATTATACAAAATATTAATTAAAAGTTATTACGAAATATGGAATATAAAAAATAAAACATACAAAGTCTTACTTTTTGTTGATTTAGTTTTTGACATCTATTTCCTTTGGTCATATATTTGTACACATTACTCCTGACTAGTTTTTTTCCAATCTTCAATGATGTTTTGAATACATCGGTATGTCTATATTCAACAAACTTTACTCAATCTTCCTTGTGATAGTTGAGTAGAACTTTAAAACATATTCTAACATCTTCGAGATGAGTTCATTAATGTTGTCTTTTATTAGATCATGGTCTAACTAGTGACAGAACAACCTATACGCTTCTCCTACTCTCATAAGGCACTTATGTTTATGTTCGATAGAAACCATAAACCCTTCATATATTTTGTTCCAAATACGTTCTTTTATTTTTCTATGCTCTTTGAGTCTTCAATCGCACATCGAGATTGAAATGTATTCCTTAGCTAACACGCCAAATAAGTTGACAACTCTTCACCCTCCTTATCATCTGGTCTCCATTTATCATCAAAATCAACTTTAGTTTCTCTACAAGATATTTACATTGATTAACTTTACGCATAAGCGGATTTCTTCTTTTCCCGATATCATTGAAATTGAGTAATTTTCTTGTTTTCGCTTTTACAGTAACAATACTGGTATTATTAGACATTTCAATCTAAGAAAAAACACAATTCAAAAGTCCCATTGTAAGACTATTTCAATGCGGCAACATACGTTTTTGCAGCGGCAAAGAGATGTTTTTGTTTCTCTGCCACAGTAGAACACTTATCCCGTTGTGAAAATGTTGAAAATGTTTTTGCTCCGTTCTAGTTACTTACATATCCTACAACGAGACAATTGACACGTTGTAAGAGCATACATGTACTAGAGCAGGATGAATGTCCGATTGTAAGAGCACACACGTTCTACATTGAGAGATCTCTAGAGTGTCCCATTTTAGAACCTTCGTTGTATAATCCAACATTTTTAGCAGTGAATGCATGAATACACACGAAACAACATTCCTCTCTTGTTTTTCCATTTATTTTAAAGAAGACTGCAAATTTCATAAATAAAAACAACCGCAAAAAATTTCACCAACCTTAAACTAACTTCTTAATAATAATAACAATATAGCAAAAAATCTCCATTTGAATCTAACTCAACACAAAGCCTTATTTTCTCTTGCAATCATTGAACCTTCTTCTTAAGGACCCTTGAAACCTTCCTGGTCGGACCTCTTCGGGCTTCATAGACCTTGTCCGTCGAGAGCGAATGTAGAATAATGTACTGAGGTTTCACCGTTATTCGTGCTGATCATATATATACGTATATACTTTCGTCAAACAGATGCTACGTCTGATTATACCTGTTTGCCACAAGACTTAGAATTTGAACATGTGACATCATAATTAAATATAAGTCGTAATAAATTTTCTAATATTATTGTAACTAATTTTTTTCACGAAATACCTCTGATATTTCCTACAAAACTAAACCCAACTAAATTTTTCAAAGAGAACCCAAAAACATGAGACTGAAACAGAAAAGGAAAAAGAAGCATGTGAAGGACAACATGGATAATCACAAAAAGAAATATGAATACTAAGTTTCTCTCGCCTAATGAAAAAATGAATACTGATTTAAAATAGTTGGAGAAACATTTATTAATCTCGCCCAAGTATGATAAATGTGCCAATACTTGTGTTTTGAGCGATTTTTAGTTACTCATAAGCAATTAGTATTATTTATGTCAATGTCCCTTTGGCACATTCTTGTTCTGCACTGGTACGGTTACAAAATATTTTTTTCACTTCCAATGTTATTCACATTTTATATTCGAAAAACTTCCAAAAAAAGTTAGGTTTACATGTATTAAATTGTCCATTTGAGAGTGAGACGCTACGCTCTCTTCAATTGTGATTTAACATTTTGATTTTGATTGATAATGTGGAATTAAAGAAAACGCAGATACACATATAATATATACAGCTAGAAAAACCTATTCTGGGCTATGGTTAATGAACCCTGCCGAGGCTAGGAAACTTTATCCTCAGCATTGCAGTTTCTGTTTTGTACATTCAATTCTATGTTCAAACTAGCATCGGTTTTACGTGCTCGCTTCCTGGGTTTCCGAGAAAGCGACGACCCATTTTTCCGACTCTTATCAACTGTTTGTCTCTGTTCCACCGCTGTTTTTGGGCTCTTCTTTTTGCAAAATCTGCTCGGGCGAGACGAAGCCAAACTTTTGGTGCCAGGATCTGGGTCACTAGTCGCATCTCGGTCCTCCGTCCCTGTCGTGCTCACAGAATCCAATCTCAGCCACGACGAGCTCTTTGCTTCGTTTTTGTCGTTGCCTTGGCTTCTCAAACCTAATTCTAATGAAGGTCTGCTCTTTGCTGGATCGCTTTGGTTACTGCTATCCATGGTTGGTTTGTCATAGGTAGGATCTGGTCTTTCCTGTTAACAGAAAATGAATTAATAAGTGAGACCAGATATGATGAATTTGGGCCATTTACTACAATCTGTTATAAATTCGTATACTACAAAACAAAGGTATGAGCAAAATAAACGAGGAAGAAGGTATGAACAGTAATTTCACCTCAATCTGCATATCATTTATTTGCTCGCAACCCGATCCCTCGTCTCCTTCAGAATCTGTAATCTCCTCACACTCAAACTCCACATTTTCTTCGTTTTCCTCATCGGAGTCGCTTAATTCTTCTTGCTCCATGACAATCTCTGGATTAGATTGGTCACCGATATCATCCAGATACCCATGAACATCATCCGCTGGTAAAACCGGAGAGCGGTCACCAGAGCCAAACTCGCTACTGTTTGGGAGAGAATCTACGGAATGCCGAGCAAACAAGCTGTCATTAGTTTGATTGTCCTCGGTAAACCCAGAGTCCTGAACGTTTGACGTTGATTTGGGTCCCTTCTGTGCTCTTTCTTCACTACCAGCCAAAGACCTCTCCTTTCTGGACATGGAACTTAGATGGAACTCCAAATCAGGCTCATTCGAGTTCCGGGTATTCTTAGCTATATAACGTGGGTCAGTGTTTGGCACATATTGCTGTTGTGCGTAATCGCTTCTTTGCAAAAGTGGATGGAAGTCAATTCCCTTTGGTACTGAAGTGGACTTCGTAGACTGCAATGAGCCAGGAAGTCCAACTTGATTTTCTTGATGAGGAGTGTGTAGAAGAGTTAGATTTAGCTGTGGTTGATTTCCCGAGAAGAAGCAGAAGGAACCCGAACCGCTAGCACTGGAATCCAACTGGTAATAGGGTGAATGGCTGTCTTCGAGGGACTGAAACAGCAGTGGATGCATTTGAAGATCAGAGTTGTTGCTTCTCTCATCTCCTTCTACCTCTTTCTCCTTGGAGGTTTCGGAATCTTCTGTACGTGTGTCGCTTATCCTCTTCTCACTTGTTTCTATGAGGCGAGGGGTCTTCCAAATTCCTTCGGACATTGGGCTTCTCTGCATGGCAGGTGGGACCGGTAACAGTGCACCGTGCTGAGAGCCCCTGAAAACTGATTGCGAGACTATTCGAACCGATGGTGGAAGATTGACCAGAGGCAAATCTGGTGCTAATTTAACCATGTTTTTACCATAAGGCTTGGGAGCACGATATCTCGGCAAATAAAATTGGGGTTTGAAGGTACTTGGAGTCGTTTTCAAGGGTGAACCGTTTGGTTCAGTGGGTTGTCGAACACCAGGAAAATGAAATGAAGGATTCTGGTGCATGAACTTCTGAGAATTGCCCACATGTGCTTGGACCGCCGAAAAACTGTTTACATTGGAGTCAACTGGTCCCCAATCCGCCAAAAATGCCTCGTGAACATAAGTTTTGCCCACGCTTTCTTCTGCATTGCTGTTGCCAGCATTGTTTCTTTCAACCTGAGCGTTCAGCCAGTCACAAAGAGCAAATTCAATGACCCATAAACCGAGAGAGAAAACACAGGTATTCAGCTCTAACCAACCCATACATCATCCAGGTTCAGGTAAGTTAACATATAACAATTTGCATTAAAGCTTAGGAAAACGGACCTCTTTATTTTGCATACTTGCTGATCCAGGATGTTGTCCTTTTCTTTTCTTTTCGTATAATCTCCGCTTCTCCTTTGCCCGTGGGTCGAGCTTGTATGATTTCTGAGTTCCAAGTGCAAGACGCCATTGACGAGGCAATAAGGACGGATCTCTATGTGGGACAATATATTGCCACACTAAACTCCAGTTGCACTTAAAATACTTGATCCCCTGAATTATTTTAGTCATATACCAAACCAAAAACATTTAAGAATTTCTTATGGTTCAGTACTATGTAAATACGTATGCACTGGAATTATAATTGTAGTGTATACATACATGGTTAAGAAAAATGATGAAAATAAACATAATGAACAAGAGTACCTCATGAATAGAAGCTATCTCTTCCGGAGTAAGTGGAGAAGTCTTCATCCTCCTTACAGCCTGTATGAATAAAACGACTTGTAAAAAACACAGAACAAGGCGTTCCAACAAGTCAAGTAACCCAGGTCTTTTGAGTGTGTCTAGATTTTATGAGAAACAAAATACCGCTCTTAATGTCATAGATTACCGACTAATCTAATAAAAAGTCATGTTTCATGAAATTACACATACATAACTAGAAATGCCTAATCCCAGTTATCAAACATATTGATGTTTTTTTTAGTCACAACGGAACACAGAAACACATTAGGTAGCTTTATCATCCTGCAAAAAGAAGTTACTGGTAGCATAGCATTCAAGTATGTTTCCAAAATACCATATAGAGTTTTCAGTACCTTAATTGGATTCTCTGGTGCTTTGGATGAGCAACGATTTTTCTGTCTCACAAAAATCTGGAACAGAAACAAATCCACATCTAATAATTTAGAACAAATTCAGTACAGAACTCTGCAAGATAAAAGGCAAGGGGCTTGGAGTAAAATTCAAACTTTGATACGTACAACTCTTTTCCATTCTATGCTACCCATAAGTTAGAGCAATTTGGTTCAGAATCGACGATGCTTCTGATAAAAGGTTAGAGAAGAGACCGCAAGTGGCTTTCTGTTGAGCATGCACTCATAGAATGTATTCATATTCTTGATGTAACTTATTTCAGATTAGATGTTTTTTTTCACTAAGCTAGTATCTAACGTTTCATCCATACTAGTTAGAAATCAACTTTAAAACTTGATGTTTCTGTCATTTACCATATACTTACTACAAAACTTTTACTAGAAACCAATAAAAAAATTAAGGTACAACCCTAGAGGGCACCACGAAAAAATCTTAATGGAGACCATACAACAAAAAAGCTTTAAACTCAGTAGATGATACCGAGAGCAACAGGGCGGTACAAAATTTAATCATGTCCCATGTATTGTGAAAACGGAATATACCCCTTTGAACACATATTTACTGTTTCCAAAATCCCAAGATATTGCTACATGTACAATAGTCGTGGAATAAGTCACCTGATGCTTAGATTTGCAAGGAAGAAATCGTTGTTGAATAGCTTTCCAGTCAGTGTTGTATTCTGATATTCCCAGTGCTAACAATCTGTTGAACCATGAACTTTATTAGCTTCAAAAAACGATCACATGGACTGTAATATGTGTAGCTCGAGTCACTGATTAGTACTACCCATATACACAATATTATTATATTATTATGACATTGACAAAATGGATACCCATCAGAAGAGATTAGATCTCGTGTATCATAAGGAAGCGATAAGTTTTTCTCTAAACTCCAACCAAAATTTAAAAGCCTGAAGCAAATAACTATATTTAAGAGAGAGAAGAATCAGAACTGAATCACGATGAGAAAAATAAAAACTAAGAGAAAGTGTGGAACTTACTCATCCTCTGAATCAGTGAACAGAACCCGACTCGAAACACTCGCTGGAGGTGGTTTATGTGGGTAGAATGCTGGATTAAAAAAAGGGAAGAATCTCTGCGCTAACTTCGTGATTTCTCTAGGGACCAATGCAATTGATTGCTTCTTGGTATTTTCGACAAGTGTAGCAGCCAAAGTTTTCTTGCGTGGTTGCTGACTGGAAGAAGATTGCACTTCGGAGAAAGCTTGAGTGAGTAATTGGCTCTCAGAAAGGGGAAACAGAGGCTCTTTCTCAAACCGAGATTCACAATGACTTTCAATATTCCGTGCTCGGCTTTCTTGGACAGCTGAATGATTTATAACCAATGGAAAATGCTATAAGAATCAAATCTTCGAACAACATACGCATGTAAAAATGTCAACAAAATAAAGACTTCCAAGCCCTCCACGGTGTACCTTTAGCCACATCATTGATAAACTTTCCGGCTAAACTAAGTGGTGCTACGTCGAGAATCGTTGTCAGAGGACTGTTTATGCAAGGTTCCCAATTAATACCGGTTGAAGCTCGTTCAGATATGCCTTCCGAAAGGTAAATGTTTTGCAGAGCAGCCGTTTCATTACTCGGAGGATTCACCTCCTCCGAGGCATTTGTGTCTAAAGTGCTTGTCATTGGCAATAATTTAGGCACATCTTCAGACACGGTTGGATAAAGGTACTGAGGGAAGAAACAAGTGCTAGGGTAAGGCGCGCTTTTCCATGCCTGCACTTCGCCGCGCTTGTCAAGCATCTCGAATATCAACTTTTGAACTTGGGACGCAATTTGTTGCCGGGAAGAATCATGAGCACACAGACAGAAGACTTGAACGAGTAGCTGAACGTGCTCGTGAATCAAACAATGAAGCTGCCCGATCTGGTGGGGAGTGAATCCGCTGGCATATCCGTCCTGCACTGAAGAAGACAGACTGCCCGGAGGTTCTTCGGGTATCATCCTATCCTGACCGGAGAACATTGGCAAAGGCCTATTTGGTAAAACTGGAAGAAGGGGTCTTAGTGGTCTTTTGGTTGCCACTGAAGCTCTTTTTTTACTATGGGCGTTGGATTTTTGGCGCCTAATCTGCCTAGTTTGTGGTCTACGCCCTCCTCTCTCGTGTTCAGGTTTGGTGTTGTCTTTTGTGATTTCATCGTCACTCTCAAGAGCCTCTTCCAGTTCTATTTCAAAGTCCGCATCATTATCCTCGTCATCGTCGATGATTTCGTTGTCTTGAGTTGGTTGGCCATCTCCATTACTGTCATTCAAAACAAATGTAAGGAACTTCCTGTACTCTTCTTCGTCATCAACGTTCTGAAGGTCGTCTTCATCATCAGTCTCTTGAAGAAAATTCTCAAGCTCATCAAGCGAGAAGCTTGCTAGAGAATATCGGGCACGAGTTCTGGTGCATATAGCATCGTCGGTATCCAAATCTATTGCAGATTCTGGGATATCTGTTACAACAATCGGATCTCCTCGCACAGCATCATTAAAATCAGTTCCACTTCCCGAGCCGTTTTCCTTTTCTTGAGCCGCCTCAGTCCCTTGTTCAGCTTCCACAATTTCCCGAGAATTGTCCTCATGGACACGCTCAGTCGAAAGATTCGTTTGCATAATGACCTCGTCGTCACCATGCTTAAATTCTCCATCTCTGCTATGTTCATTGCTGTTGATTTTTAACAAATAAAACCCTGCAAGGCTACTCTCAACAGCATCGCCATCTAAACCATCGACCTCGGAGCTCAAACTTGATGAAGCTTCTGGTGAGAGCGTTTCCTTTAGAAAGGGATTGAAATCCACATCTTCTTCTTCCTCTTCCACATCCTCACCTTCCTCTTCCTCTGCAAACCTCAAAGGGCTCTCATCACACGCAGAAAAGTTTTTTGGGTCCGCAGATACATCCTTGTCATTTCCAACACGCCGAACTTCCTCTGCAAGTTTTAAAGGGCTTTCATCACATGCAGACAAGTTTTTCGAGTCTACAAGTATATCTTTAGCAGTTCCTACACACCCAACTTCGTCAGATTTATCATTTGAACAAGAGGGCATTTTGCAATCCTACTTCTCCAGAGAGCCAATAATCCAAAGAGAGCTTTATCTACCGTAACAAACTCTTCAAGATATCACATCAGTGACGCTAAATCATAGAAACGTCATTGATTTCTTACCCATAAAGTTCCAAACTTTGCCTTATTAAATGAGGAACCATTGAACTGGTTGGCGAATGCACATCTGGAGAGCTGTTATCAAATACAAAGTTAATCAAGTTGAGACATAATCATGCTTCTGGAATTGGAAATCTAGAAGTGTGACGTTACAAGAAGGAAACAAAACATATATGAAACATACCAAAAAGAAAAGCAATTAAAAACAAATCAGTAATTGGAACCCCAATTAATGACCAAATGCACAAATTCCTGTTCCAACTGAATCACAGTACCATGTAATTCTACTTAAGAAAATGATCAAACATGCGACCGGAAAGCACTTACCAGAAAACGCCAAGCTATGTGCTATCGATTTCAATACAATGATTCAATTTGCCAATATCTTAACCCTAAAATTGCCAGCGTAGAACACGATCAGCTCTGGGTAAATTCATTCGCAATTGTTGTGAGAAACTCTAAACTTCGAAAAACATAACCAACCTAAAAACAGAATGACTTCTTCAACCAAAGGCAGAGTAAGGTAATTAGAACCGACAAGACGGTTGTCAGAGAGATTATTTAGCGGAGTTTCGATCGACGAACTCTGAAACTTTTTCCTGTCGTTCTTGGAAGTGAACACCAACGACGTCGTTGCATTCCGTTTCGATGGCTTTGCTGTAGAAACATTCTTCGTTTAGATCACTTTTCGCCCGTTTAAGAGCAGGCTGAGGGACCCTTTTCCGAAAGAATTGCGTGATATAGAATAACTTTTTATTTTAACCTAATCTTTTTAAGTACGTGGTATAATTTAAGAATTTCGAAAGGATTTTTTTGTAATTTAAAAATGAAATTTTTAATACTCAGCAGCTGATTAAGCTTATCTTTAGAAAATAATTAGAATTATTATGCTATTGTATAATAATTTTTAATTATAATGCAGAAGTATTATTATACTCATTTTTATATTTAAATTTTACTTTAATTGAAAAACATAAATAATGCGATTACGGTTGAGTTTTTCAGCTTGTAAATTTGATTTTGATTTTCGAAATTAATTATTTTGGTTTCGATCAGAGTTTCTTTCTTTTATTTTTTAAAATTTTGGTTTTTAAATTAGTGTTCAAGTTGGTAGACCTATTTTTTTTATAGATTTCAAATAATTCATTGTTTAAAATTTGAATCGATTGTTTTTTGTGGAGGTTGTTTGAATTATAGCCGCCTGAGGGAGGTTTCAAGTTGTCGATGGTGCCCTTACGACGACCCAAACTTTCACATCCAGCATTATTAGACATGGATGATGATGCAAGGACAATAAAACGTTACGTTTTATCATGCCTTCAACTTGACCTTGATGAAGTCGAGTTTTGAATGGTTTAAAAGTCGCAAGCTCGGAAGCATCAGCTCATTCTGGACCTTCTAGGAGGCGTTTCTTGCTCGTTCCGCTATGCTAGTAGCGCAGAAGAAGTCCAAGCCTGACCTATGGACGATCAAATAGAAAAACGGAGAAGAGGCTGATACAATATATGGCTGGATTCACTGACGAAACTCACAAAGTCGAGGACTTTGATGATAGAGACGTCGTTGTTGCCATTACCAAGGGATCCGAAACCAACGATTTGTTGAAATCCATCGTAGGAAGGATCACGAAGTTTATAACAGAGCTAATGGCGAGAGCCATGACCCATATGGAGATAGAAGACTATCTCAATGGGAGGAAATGCATGACTGTGATGATCGACGACGCGATGATGATCGCTCAAATGCTCGGAGGAAAATGGGGAGAACTAATAACTTCACCATCGACCACCCTTCATCGTGGTCTAAACAACCGATGGTTGACGAAATCATGGGACAAGCTCTCACCCCACTCAACCAAAATCCGTTGAGGAAAGGTTGAGCTACACAGGACAAGCTAAAATATTGAGAATATCATCGGGATCATGGACACATGACCTCATATTATTTTCACTTGAAGAGACAAATCAATGCCCTGATTCAGGATGAAAAAGTCAAGGAGTTCATCAGCGGCTAAGATTACAATCTTGAAGACCGCTCGGTGAATCAAAATAAAGGACATACAAAATTAAGGCAGACGTTGTCACTACCATTAGTGATGTTGCCGGGTCGATCTCGAACCGACCTATAAGCGGCGGACTCACGGCCCAGAGGAAGCGAGTTCGAAGCATCGCTGGCGCGAGGTCAAGGTCAAGGTGCTTGAGGTCCTAAAAACGTGATCTCTAAAGCCTCGGCAGCGTGGACTCAGAGCTCCGTCAACAAGGGCTCGAAGCCCCAACGAGGTATCTATGAGGTATTGGCTCAAAGCCCCTAGTGAGGCAGTCTGGAAATCCTGATGATGTAGGCTGGAGCCCCCGGCGAAGCAGCCTTGAAGCCCCAGCGACACGAGCTTAAAGCCCTCGGCGAGGCAGCCTTGAAGCCTTGGCTCAAAGTAGCCGACGAGGAAACCTCGGGCTTTCGGTGACATGGGCTTAACGCCCCAGTGATGCAGCCTTGGAGCCCCGACGACATGGGCTCAAAGTAGCCGACGGTGAAAGTAGTATATTCGTACCACAATTTCAAACAATCAAGTCCAACAATGATACAAAATTCCTTTCGAAACAAATTAAATTTTGATTTCATGATAATGGGGTAATCAATCAACGTAACTGTATCGCAATACCACAAAAGAACGTCATTGTTGAAGGTAAACATATTCTTTTACTCCATGTTGTCTGCTCTTTACGCTTTCATCACATTTACCTCTCTCATTATAAGGTGAATGTATCTTGATGGCTGCTTATCCCATTAATATATTATCAAAATCTTTTTCTTCAACATCAATCATCTCAACAAATTACCGGAAATGCTCCTTCATATTCATTTCTTCGTGTTTGAGATGCTTATGGTCAGCTAAAATTATGCATCCACAACATAAGTTCGATTCTCATGCTAAAGCAAAAAAAAAATATTGGAGTATCCTTCTGAAAAAAAGGATATTGCATATACGACTCATCAACAAATAAAATATATGTGTCACAAGATGTCGTTTTTCATGAGGTGGTATTCCCCTTTCGAGACTTATTACCTAAATCATTTTATCACACAACTGACATCATTCCACTTGATGATAATTGTGATGTATCTCCATCTTCATCACCAAACATCATCTATTCGTCCACGCCTTTTGATCCTAATATTTTTTTTTTCTTAATAAGCCAACTCCTTTGCATCTTGAAAAATCTAACGTTTCTTAGTCAAACATTACCACTCGTCTTAATCATGAGCATCATCATCCTCGACACATAAGTAATTAGGTTTTTGCTAATATATCAACAATGATAAAATTTCCCTTAGTAATTAATTTCTCTTTGTCACGATATTTCTATCTCATTAAGTGTTCTTCTCAAAATAATTGACCACTCTGAACCATATACACATGCATGAGATTTAATGCTTGGCATGATGTTATGACTAAATAAATAAAGGCACTTCAGATGAATAACACGTGTTCCAACTAATAAAAATGAAATTTGATTTACATGGATTTACAAATTCAAATATCGTGCTGACAGGTAATATTGAAAGGTACAAGGCATGTTTGTTTGCTAAAGGATGTGGACTTTCATGATACTTTTACTCATGTAGCGAAACTACTCAGCTTTAAAAATTGGTCTTTTACTTTCTATTGTACCCATTAAGAGCTCGATGTAAATAATACATTTCTTCAAGGAGATCTTGGTGAGGAAGTATTCATGAAACCTTCACCTGGTTTTTAAAATTCAACGAAGACAAAATTTATAAGCTAAATAAATAAATTTACGGTTTTAAACAAACATCTCGTCAATGGTTCTCTAAATTTTTCTCTACCCTTACTTAACGAGGTTTTGTTCAGTCTATTTTTTTACTATGGTCTGTCACTTACAATCATGACGACATTTCTGCTCTTGTTCTCATTTATGTCAACGATATCATTTATGTCGACGATATCATTAATTTTTTTTAAAACTTTTAATAGATTTAACCAATTGTTTTTTCATGAATTTCTTGTTAAAACTTATTAAATGTTGTTCGTACAGTAATTGTTAACAACATATATGTAAAATCATATTAATTTTTGTTAAATTTAAACCAATTTTTGTTGGAAATTAATTAACAATTTAAACAATAATATTACATAACACGTCTATATGTGGCGGAATTATATAATATGATCTGTATTAAAACTCATTTTAATAAACTAACAACCTAGACATTGAAAATCACAAACATGTCAATAACTCATTTATTATAAACATGTCAACAAATTGAATCAAACGATCTAACAACTTATAAACACATTTTATAAATCATTAAAACAGATCCAATTTGTTTAAAACACTTACATGTGAGGTTGTAAACAACATTGTGCGTTGCTAGCTAACTCCTGAAGGCCTCGTCAAAATTCTAAAAGCTGACCTGCCGGATTGGAAATCCTGACCCGCCGGAATGGATTCTGGCCGGCCGGCCAGAAATTGGCCTACGACGCTGTGGCTTCCTCCGGTGGAATCTGACCGCGGAACTTTGCAGGAACGTCGAAGACACCTAGGTCTAGGTGCCTGTAAAAGGGCTTGACCAGATTCGTCGTCAAACTTCCGTGGTGAGCTAGGCACGTTTCGAGTCCGGCGACCAATCCGACGACCCAATCCGGCCAGCAGGCTGAAATGAGTCTCGCTCCGTTTCGCTCGATTTCTTCGCGTCTCGAGTGAATACTTGCGTGTACAAAGTCACTCAAACACCAATAGAAGAGTCAATGGTAATTCCCTCGGGATTTGATGAGATTAAGAGGGTGGGCTCTTCAATCACAACAAGGGACACTCGGGATCACTTAAGAACTTTCGGGAGATCAAGAAAATATTTCTTGATCTCTCTCTCTAAAATTTCAACCAAAGAACTCAGGAGAAGGGGGAGAGAGAGGTTGGTCGAAAATTATGTGATTGGGGTTATGGTTTTCAAAAAACCTTTTAAATAGAGAGAGAGCGGGCTTTTCTTAGGTCAAACCCAATAGTCAAACTTAAGCCCATTATTCTTTTAATTAATTTCTAAAATTAATTCTCTGACCTAATTCATCAATTATGGCCGAGTATTATCCTATATATTTCGAAAATATTAATTTTGATTTATTTTCATAATAATATTTAACTATTTTGAAATATCTCATTTATTTAATGACAAATCATTATTTCCATACCATTCAAGATAGTACGAAATGAGAAAATATTTATTTTCATATTTTATTTATTTGAATCATTTAAACATGTTAATATCCATATATCAACATAATATGATTCATTAAATAAATGTAATAATAAATAACCAATTATTTATTTGATTACTTAGAAAAATATTTTCTTAGTCTAAATCACAATTGAGAAAATCAAATTGTCCTTGTTCAATAAATCTCGTCCGAGGGTCTATCATTGAGACCTAATGGACCCACATGAACGAAGTTTTAGAATAAAGATTGGACTCAAAAGTTCACAAACCTTTTCCGTCTTTTAATTCTTAATATTAGCCGATTCCACTAAAGGACTAATATTGAAACTCTCTAAGTTCATATGCGTATATTTTCCGTTTGATGTGACAAAACAATTCTTCACACGATCCATATAGTATTTTACGATATTACCCTTTAAGTGTATCAGTAACTCAGAGGAATGTAAAATTACCATTTTACCCCTGAGTCTTTTGTTATTTGTGAATGAGAAAAACATAAAGTGAGATGTCTTTACATGTCACATGTTTTAATCAAAGAATGTTATCATTCGATGAATACCTGGCCAAGTTTATTCATTCACACTCTCATAACAAAGCATAGTGTGATACTAATGCATTGACATTGTTTCAAGAACACCCCACGGAGGTGAATCTTTCACTCACTGAGAAATGAAACTCTGTGACTAGATTGTCCTGAAGACGGATGCGACGGGAAGAAGTGTGAGAAATGCACACTTTCTATCACAACTGCCAAAGGTGCTATAAAGTTCTAGAGGTAATGAATATGAGGTATTTCAGTATTAAACATGTTGCTCATGAATTTTGTATCTGTGAATCACATAAACCAACATGACAGCATTATGACACCAACCGCAGGGTCAGATGCAACTATAATTTAGCCATTTCCCATTGACAAATCAAATGTCATAAGGTGTCACATCGATTTTGCATTCACTTCAAGATTTAGGTAAGTACCAAAATACCCCTCGTATGCGATCTTGAAGTTTTCGAGTGTTTAAACGGTTTTATCTCGAGTTTCAGAGTATCACAGGTCTTGTTTAATATCTTCTTTAAGATATCAAGAATGAAACACAGAGTCACAACTCTCTATATCACAAGATAAGATATCATGATCCATTCAAACAATCAATACTCAGATTCAATTGCTCAATCGATCTTAAGATTGCGAACAAATGTTTAAACTAGTCACAAGGGGCTATCTTGTCAAGTCTATACTTAGCACCCTTTCGTTGATAACAGTTTCAGAGCGTAACATACATACATAAACACAAATTAAATGAAGAATGGATATTTAACTCTATTTTTGTCCGATTTTAATCTGAAAATTCAGTTTTAATACTTTTCAAATAATAGGTCCGAATATTTTCTATAATTTTAAATTTATAAAACGAAATTTTTCACTAATATGTGTCGGGCTGGAGGACGGTCTAAATTCTAAAACTTAGTAAACATAAAAATAGTAAAGCTGTTTCTATTTTCTTTTAACTTTTTTTTATTTTTTATATTAAATAGTGTAGTACGAATACCACGTCACTTTGAAGCGTGAGTTCGGACCCTACTAACAAAAAAAAGAAGCTGCTTTAAAACAAAAGAAATTAGTTGAGCTTTCAGTCAAACCCATCGGGGATAAAATAGAAAACCCGATACTACCCTCGGCTAAACCCCTCCCGTTCGCTGCTACCACATTTCGGGAGGGTTTTTCGTTAAACGGAGGGACTCAGAGAGAAGAATAAGAAGAAAATGGAGTTTGAGAGACGAAAAGCGGCGATGCTAGCGTCACTGGGCTCCTCAGAGACAGACAAATCGCCAAAAGGCACGTTGGACGCTCCGATAATCCCCCTCATCCAGGTCATCAACTCCCACCCTTATTACTTCACCACAAGTTCGTGTTCAGGCCGTATCTCTATCCTCTCCCAACCCTCACCCTCGCCGCCATCGAAGCCGAAGAAGAAAGCTCTAGGAGGTTCATGGCTCTTTATCACCCACGACCTCGTGGACCCAGACTCCGTTGTCGACATTCTCTTCCCCGCCGTGCCGGTCCGGTGCTCCGGCGAAGATTCGCCACCCTCCGACCTTGTCTTTCGATTCGAGCCGTTCATTCTCGCCGTCGAGTGCAGAGACGTTTCCTCGGCTCAGTCTCTGGTTTCCGCGGCGATAGCCTCGGGATTCAGAGAGTCTGGGATCACTGGCTCCGTGAAGCGCGTGATCGTGGCTATTCGGTGCTCGATTCGGCTGGAAGTTCCGTTGGGGAGCGATTCCGAGATTCTTGTCTCTCGCGAGTACGTTCGGTGGCTCGTTAGGGTCGCGAATGGGAAGATGGAGGCGAACCGGAGGAGGACCGATGGATTTTATGCATCTTTGATTCAGAGTGGTGGATTTGGTTCGGCGAGTCCTGCTTTGGAGTGTGCAAATGATTCGTCGGAAGAGGCTGAGCCAGAAGGGAGAGATGGAGATGGTTCTTGTTTAGGTAATTTGATATATTATAGCCTATTCTTGGTATTAGATTGAAGTGTTATGGACAATGCATATTCAACATATTGCATTTGATTGATTTGTGGTGTATCTATCTAAGCTGTTTGAGCATGTAAGTGTAGGCCTTGTGAGCTTAGTGAATTGAAGCTTAATTGCGCTTTGGTAGTTTGGTGTGGTACTATTTTGTACTAATACCGATCATATTGCAGGGAAACTATCCTTTTTACGTGAAAGTAAAATTCTGAGTCTTTAAAACATTGGCAGGGTTCGATGCAGTTTCTAGTTCTAGTCTATCGGTTGTTAAGATGGACGTTGTTGGGGAACCCGTTGAAAAGGTTTTTATTTGGGGTCACTCAGCTTGTGAATTGGGCAATAAAATGTACAGCAGAGTTCTCATATTCGGTGGCTTTGGGGGCATGGGAAGACATGGGAGAAGAAATGATTGTTTTTCGATTGACCCCATAACTGCGAAATTGGAAACAATCAATTTATCCGGTGGTCCTTCTCCACGGTTGGGTCATACGGCTTGTGTGGTGGGACGTGACGTGTTTTTAATTGGAGGGAGAGCTGGTCCCGAGTGTATTTTGAGTGATGTTTGGGTCCTCAACACACTTAAAAATGAATGGAAGGTTCTAGAATGCTCTGGCGATGTCTTCCCACCCAGGTACCTTATCCCTTACTACCTCATTTCTGGCATTTACTGTCTTTCATTTCTAGCATCATGCATAATAAAGTACCCTCTTTCCAGAAACTGTTCAGACCATGTGGCATTATTTGCATGTTTTTGTCAAAAAATGTGTTGTATGTTTTAATCATTTAATTGTTCAAGATCAATGTTCATTGTGCAAGCGCCAGACATTTGTCATTGTACCAGAATGTGCTTTAGTATGTTTATCGACTGCTCTACATATTGTTTGAACATAAAGAATGACATTTGTTACTATAGCTGATCTGTCAAGGAATTGTACTTGCGCCTTGTAATTTCTGTTTATTGGTCAGTTTTGTTTCTGGTTCGGTCGATTGTTCAGTTTCAGAGAGTCAGGGTCGCGTGTTCTTTTAGCGTTTTCTTCGACTCTCTTTTAACGTTTTCTTTTCTCAGTTTTTCAGTTGTCAATAAAAATCATTTGTTTCTAAAGAAAAGGGATGACATTTGTTACTGTACCAGAATAGTTATTCAGAAACGATAAAGAGTTACTCATTTGATGTTGACTTACTTCTCGACTTGGGGCGCCCTGGTTTCAGATTAAGCAGTTAAACTATAACCCAGATGCAAAATGTCCATATCTAGGGAAACTATATATAAGTGCGTCGAATTGGTCTTCTAGATATGTCACATGAGTAGTGAAAACTTGACTTGTTTAATGACTTCATTATCACTTTGCACAGGCATCGTCACGCTGCTGCAGTTCGGGGAGAATTGATATACGTGTTTGGTGGACTAAACAACGATGAGATCACTTCATCCTTGCATGTTCTCGACACAAATAATATGCAGTGGAAAGAGTTGAGTGTAAAAGGGGAAAAGCCTTGTGCTCGACATTCTCATTCTATGGTGGCATATGGACCCCGTCTATATATGTTCGGAGGATATAATGGTGATAAAGCAGTTGGAGATTTATACAGCTTTGATCTAGAAACATGCCAGTGGAAAAAGGAAGAAATTGCAGGAAGAGGTCCACATGCAAGGTTCTCACATTCAATGTTTGTGTACAAAAAATACGTTGGGATTATTGGTGGCTGTCCTGTTCGGCAACATTTTCAGGAGCTATCAATCCTTGACGTGGGTTTCAAAGCATGGAGGCATGTGAAGCTTGAGTCAAGTGGAGAGGCTTTGTTCCTCCGCAGCACTGCCAGCGTAGTCGGTGATGAGCTTATTGTGATTGGCGGTGGAGCAGCTTGTTATGCATTTGGGACGAAGTTTAGCGAGCCCGTGAAAATTAATTTGCTTCCCCTGATGTCTCTGGATGATTCTAGAATGTACCAAGGGGAAAATAAAACTATGAGGGAAGGTTCTCAAAACCAGCTCACTGTACATTTGTCGACTTTAGCCATTGAACCTGGTATGGAATTAGATGGTAAATTAATGGATGTTGATGGTGGGGATCAGATTCATTCTTGCTCGCAGTGGGTTCTACGGCTAGGGACAAAACATGCCAAGACGGTAAAGGATGTATTGAAGAAGTTTGGGTGGTTAGATCTTTCAAGGAAAGTTCACTCCTGTGAAGATGGGATACATATATGTTTCCCCATACACGAAAAGTTTCGCCGCGTATTTCATTCGGCGGGCATAACAAGTGAAGGGCTGAATGGCCATATATCCGTTAAGGTGAATGGTTCAGTTTCCAACGATATCTCTTGTTTGCAGGCCTTGAACATTATCAAAGAATGTGGTGCCACTATTTTGATGGATGAGGTTGTTAACCTAAGAAAAACTGCCAAGTCTCCCTTTCAAATACTGAATGAGACTATTTCGGCTCTAATTAAGGATAGAAATCTCCCTGCTACACTACTAGAGGAGCTACCCACAAGGTGTTTTTCTATATTTTTCTTAGGTTCCTATATCATCTTTAGTTATAACATGAAACTGGTTAGTTAAGTATCACTCATCCATTTGTTAGGACCTGAGAGCTTGAGGGTATTCTGATTACAAGTAGATAAATCAGGGATTAATATAAAATAATTATTAAATATATTAGCCTATATATAAGGGTGATTGAAGAGGGAATAAAGGCATAAATGCTGTTTAAAAAGTCTACTGTGAGGAAGCAATTCATATCTGCTAGAGCATGGACCTTTTGACTGTCTAATATTACCCAGTGTATTTGCTTTTGTTCATATTCCAACCAATACAAAAATAAGGGGGCATTTCAAAATCGTTTTAGAAAGTACTTATGCTAGGTATGAACATTTCTCAATATAATGATCTGATATTTATTCAATATAATGCTAAAAATGTATCTTTTTACTTCTACTTTTATCCAAGATGGGAACGATTGGGAGATATTGTAGTGCTACCTATATCATCTTTCACGAATTCGTTATGGAATTCCATTGCAGAAGACCTTTGGCCCACTGTTGCCAGGTCGCTTAGTGCTTGCCGCCTTGCTCGTCAGGTTAGTTGTCCACGTGAATACTAATCTTTCAAAGCATGTCTTTTGTTCCTCAATTTCCATCGAAGCCAAATAGATCCTTAATCCAAACATCAAGATAGAGCTTTTTTTATTTCATTTTCAAATGACACCTTTCTGATTGATTATCACATCGTTTTTTGTTGATACTATAATAGGGACGAGTTGCAGCAACGGGCACGAGAGACAGTAAACTGGAGATTCTTGTTGGGGATAGCGGGTGGGTTGATCATCGGGAAAATGGGATAATTTACTCTTTTGATGCTATGAAGTGCATGTTCTCGTGGGGTAACCTTTCTGAGAAGCGCCGCATGGCCAATCTGGATTGCAGAGATGAGGTCATTGTGGATTTATTTGCTGGAATTGGATACTTCGTGCTGCCATTTCTTGTTGGGTAAGCTATCACCATATGCTGCCTTTTCTTTTCATAAATATTTACTATGCTAAGATCATAAGCTCTAGGGTTCTTTAAACTCTCTTTGTATGCCAGTAATGTCCGAGCCTTAATATTTCGTTTGTATCATGTTAACATGTGGAGAATCTGGGTTGTGTTTTGCAGTTATGAATCTTCTACATGGCTTTGCCTATAGATTAGTGGTTGCGTCTATGATAAGACCCTGTATATTCTGTTTCTCACAAATAGGATAATACAAGATATGACAAGCTTTCAAGAGCGTTGTTTCCTCCAGAGAAACATCCCAATTTTCGTTGCCTGAATCTCCCTTTCACTCAACTCTTATTAATACTAAGAAATTGCTTAACTAATTGTAAGTTTCTAACTACAATACTATCCTTGAGGTCCCTCAAAAACACAATAGAAATATTACTGAAGCCTTCGTCTAACTAATTGTCGTAAGTCTTCTATAAAAGCATATCTGACGCATATATACTACTCCAAAGATCCATCAGGTGGCTTTTCCCGCCTTTTATTTATTTATTTAAATTATTTTTCGAGAAGAAGCAAATACTTATTTTATATGAATTTTCAATACTATCAATCTGATTCACTCTTACTTGTTCATGTATTAATATGGACTATCTTAATTGATTTTATTTTGATGCTGGAATCGTAACTTGCATGGACTCAGGGCTAAGGCTAAACTAGTTTACGCCTGTGAATGGAACCCTTTTGCTGTTGAGGCACTCAAACGAAATCTGGGATCAAATTCTGTGAAAGATCGCTGTATTGTCCTCGAGGGAGATAACAGGGCTACAGCACCCAAGGTATATCTCAGATTGTATTCATATTTTTTCTTTCAATTATGAAGGTCATGGATATTTATTTTATTTTACTGCTAGTCATGAGTTTTAATCCAAGCTTTTAAGGATTTTCCCTATCAACATTTAAAAACGTAACTTCCTCTTACGACCTTGCGAGGTTGATCTTTTATTACAATATTGTACGAAAAAGTAAAATCAGGAAGAGTGTTTACTAGATTGTAGTACAGCTGCCATACTTAATATTTTGAACCTGTGATATTGTTGTTCTTATTGTAAATCTCTTGACATTGCCTATCTGTCAAAATCTCTTATTCTGTTTAATCTCAACTGTTATGTTACAGGGAGTGGCTGACAGAGTTTGTCTTGGTCTTATTCCAACGAGTGAGGGTAGTTGGGTCACTGCAGTCAGGGCATTAAGGTGGTTATATCTTCCTTATTCCTTTTAATCAGGATTTGTTTGTGTTTTTTGCTTTTTTTTTTATGCTCATCATCAGAAAACAAAAGTATATTATTACGGAATTGGTTGGTTGTAACAGGTCTGAGGGTGGAATGCTGCACATACATGGTAATGTGAAGGACACAGAAGAGGCTTCATGGATCGAACATGTTTCAAGCTCGATAAGCGGCATCGCTACAAACGAAGGTACCTATCTTCACCGCACTCGAAGAACTGAATATGGAACAAAATTTGTTGAAATGGTGTATTTGAATACAGGTTTGAGTTGGGAAGTGACTGTAGAGCATTCCGAGAGAGTGAAATGGTATGCACCGCACATTCGCCACCTCGTAGTCGATGTGCAGTGTAAACCTCAAGCCCAGAGATGCTGATTATTTATTGTTTATTTACTTATTTTTTGCTGGAAATCCAGAGATACTAGCTGGAAATTTTGTAGTTTCCTCCTAAGGGGCATTTGGTTTTAGATAGATCTTCTAGGCTTTAAAGACAGAAATGAAATAGCGAATCTTTGTAATTATGTATGGTTTTGTATTTATTTTGAAGATGTTAATCGGTTTTGTCAAGAAGAGTGAAGAGCGAGGTGAATTTACTGTTTTTGATTTGCAGTTTAATGAATCTGTATTCTGTACGTGACAATGCAATAAGCTTTGGAATTCCCGTATGAAGGTAATGTCACTTGTAGTATATAATTCAAATATACGGTGTGAGCTAAAAAATGTCGAGCAATGCGTTAACTTTTTGTAGAAGCCATTGTGCTTTAACTTGTTCATCGGTTTTAAAAACCAAACTTATTGAAAATATTGAAACCAAGTTTTAAATAGTCGCGGTATACTCGTAAAATCAAAACTTTAGTATCGGTATTGTCAAATACTGCATGTATTAAAAAATTATTTTCTTTCAAATTGTTTAAATATTTTTGAAATTTTGGTGAGTTTTTATTTTTCCTATAGTTTACCTATAACTAATTTGAAGTTTGTTGTTAGATTCTTTAATATTTAGTATTTTAGAACTATTCAGATGTGGTAAACATTTTGTAAATGATTACGTGGCAGTTGTTACAATATATTTTTGGTCCGGATTACTATTGTTTATTTCGGCTAATTTAAAATTCGAATTTATATTTTAAATTTTGATTTTGAATTCAAAATTTGAATTTGGAAACGAAATTGAATGTTCCAGCTGTGTGATTAATTACGAACATTTAGTTGCCTACATTATTTTAATCTTATATGAATGGAAACTATTTATTTACACATGATTAAAGTTGATTTCCAGTATTATCTAATTTATTTATAAAATATAAGATTTTTTTTATTTTATTTTTGTGAACGTGAGTTATCTTTTTCCGATTTTTTTTCTTTCGAGAAAAATAAAAACTATTCGTCTCTCTCTAGTTTTATTGGATGAATTTGTTTCATGATGAACGTTTTTTACTTAATGAATAAGATGTGTGTTGTTTATGTTTATGTTTACGCTATACTTACGATTCATTATCAATTCTATTTACGTTTTATTTATGATTCATTATCAATTTTTTTTTATGTTTTATTTATTGTTCATTATCGACCAACCAACTTCTCCGATTCGAGTAACTTCCGACGATATGAGGTTTTTAAACATTTTTCCGTGGTTGCGGCTTCGAATTTTGGGTTTTCTCTGCTTTTTCATTTTTCTTTTTGAAGATGAAATGATTGAAACCATGAGAGTTCATGGAATGGTTCCTTTATTTACATGTCAAATTAATTATAGATAGATTTATAAATTTTTGTTTATTGTTAATTGTAAACTGGATTAGAATTTTTGTAAACAAATGGATATGTTTATTTACTATTTGTTAACAATACATAGATTCCTAAAGGCCTACATATTTATATGACTACTGATAACTCTTAAATAATTTTAAAATTGAATATCACCGAAAGTTATCAAATTTCAGCGAATCTTATCGGAATTCATCTAAAATATTATAAATCATCTTAAATTGTTCGGTTTCACTAAATTCATCGCGAAGAAAAAACATAAAATTAACCTAATTTTTTTTATTTCATCGTAAATCATCAGACACAATTATAAATTTTATCGGATTACAATCATCGAAAAAAAGATAATATCAAAATTTTATTCTTTTCAAAATCCATCAAATTCATCTAGTAATCACTCTAATTTTATTAAAAGTAATTTACAACAATTCGAACATGAAGGAAATAAAGATTAAAAGCTTACTTCTTTTGTTTATCTTTCTAAAAATATAAAATAACATGTGAAGTGAGTAAGAGAGTGAAAGACAAAAAAGTAGAATAAAAATACGAAGTTGGGTACAAGTAAGCTCTCGACATCACTTGTGAAGATTCGGGTTGCCTGGTTTTATGAAGATGGGTATAAGTGAAACTACTTGAGAAAAATTTATTGGAATGTCGCTCGGATCGTCAAGGGGTATGCTTGGTTCCTCGAAAGCTGTCTTGAAACTCTGTCTCTCTTTATTCCAGTTCTTGATGCTTGGATCGTTGGTGAAGTATTTATCTTTATGAAGCTTAGTCGTTCAAAACATGATTATTTTGGAGGGTGCTAGACCTTTTATTTATATGTCTTCAAGATCCATCTCCTAGGGAGGGGATGACTTTGGCCAGCCCCTATAGGCGCGGGCAACCTTGGCCGGCCCCTTGAGGCGGACGAGGGGGGTCGACTGATCCCTACGGGTGCAAGCCGCTGTGGAAAACCTCTAAGGGTATTGGCATAGGGGACAACCAGTCCCCATGAGTAAGTAGCTGCCTTGGCCGGCCCCTTAAGGCGCGGGCGAGGGAGCCAACCGGCCCTTATAGGAGAGGGGCTGACTGGCAAGCCTCTGGAGGCGCCGATGATGAGGAGAGGCCAACCGGACGATCCCTTAGAGAGCCGACATGGTGTGATTGGCCAGACCCTCGCAGCGAGGGTCAGGGGGGTGCCGACCGGTCTTTCGTGATGCGGACAGAGTCCGTGATGCGACCGACATCCAAGAGGGATTCCCAAGTTCTCTGGGGTGGAACATAAATTGAACTCGGTGGCCAATTTTTTTCGATAAAAAATTCATATCTATGAGAACTTCACAAAGTTGTTCATAACATCTTGTAACGTAGTACTTCACCAATAGGTCTTGTACCTATATCACATAGTGAACCTAGAGCTCTCACTTTTTCAAATGAGAGTACATAAGCTATAAAATGAAATGTCTCATTTCAAGATTGAGGTAAGTATGACACAATTCGTACATAGGGACTTCGAGGGCTGCTCGATATTAGTCTATATTGCATGATGGTTGGAAACTTGGTTTATCTCACGATAATAGACCTGATATTGCGCATGCTATTCATATTGTCAATTAGTTTGTCACTTCTCCTACCCATTGGGATGTTGTTCTTTGTAATCTCAAGTATTTTCATGGTACTCAATTTCAGAGTTTACTATATCCTTCCTCGTCTTCATTAGAGTTGCGCTCTTACTCTGATGTCAGTTGGGCTGTTGATTTTACCGATTGAAAGTTCACCATTGAATTTTATGTTTCTCTTGGAGATGAACTCATCTCTTGGAAGAGCAAGAAGCATGACATCATTTCCACTAGAACAAAAAAGGCCTTTATAAGCGACAAAAGTCGCTTCTAAAGGCCAAAAATTCGCTTCTAAATGACCTTTAGAAGCGACATTGTCGCTTATATTGAGTAGCTTTTAAAGGTAAGCCGCTTCTAAATGACCTTTAAAAGCAACATTAGAAGCGACATTGTCGCTTCTATTGAGTTGCTTCTAAAGGTAAGTCGCTTTTAATGTCCAATAAAATCTAAAAAAGCCTATAAAATATGGCTGTTTGGGCATTAGAAGCGACTTTAGAAGCGACTAGTCGTTTCTAATTTCCAAACAGTAATTTTTTGGGTATATTAATTAAAATTATTAGTTAATTAATTATAATAATTTTTAAATATTATTGTTAATTGACAAACCTAACTAAAAAATGAACTTAATAAAACTAAAATACAGTAACAAACTTATTAAAAACGATTATCAATACTTATTAAAATATATTAATATATTAAGAAAAATTATTAACAAAACTAAAAAAATTAAAGTATTTTAATCTTATTATCAAAACCAAATAAGATAATGTCTGGAAATGTAGCGGAGACAACGAATAACCTAAATATTTAAGTCAACTAAATAAAAGGATTAAATAATTAACTATTTAAAATTTTCTAACTAATTAAGTTATTCATTTAACTATCCAATTTTGAATTACTTAATTAACTAAATATTTAAGTTAAGAATATAATTTACCTTGCGAGGCAATGTGAGAGGCAACGAGCAAAGGGCGGACGAGGCGGCGATCAAAATGAAGCGGCGACCAATATAAGGTTGCGACCAACTTGAGGCTCCAGGCGTAAGGGCGGAGGGGAGGGGCAGGGATGGAGGGGAGGTGCATGCGTAGGCGGGGAGGTGCAGGGGCAGAGGCGCAAGAGCGGAGGGGAGGCGCAGAGTCGGAGGATGAGAAGATTTTCGTGAAGAATTTTTGGAGAGAAATGAAATGGGGAAGACAAAGGAGGCCGGTCGAGAGTTTTAAAGACCTAAGAGCATTAGAAGAAACATTAGAAGCGACTAGTGGCTTCTATTGTCCTTCAAAACCAAAATGACGACGTTTTAGTTAGTGAGGACATTATAAGCGACTTTGTTATTTATAAAGTCGCTTCCAATGTCTCCATAAGTGAAATTTGGGCGGACAACTTTTGGAGCCCAAAATTTTGGGCATTAGAAGCGACTAGTCGCTTCTAATGCCCCGATTTCTATACTTAGTGAAATTTTGACGGATGAAAATTCGAGCCAAAAAATTTGGGAATTAGAAGCGACATTAGAAGCGACTAGCCCAAAACACTGGAAAAATTGGCGAAAAAAGCAAGCCAAATATTTTGGTCTTTAGAAGCGACTAGTCGCTTCTAATTTGTCGCTTCGGACCTTTAGAAGCTACTAGTCGCTTCTAAAAGTAAAAAATTTCATTTTTTATAAAACGGGGTGTTTATATTAGAAGCGATTAGTTGCTTCTAAATGTAAAAGGTCGCTTCTAATGCCATGCATCGCTTCTAAAAGTGTTTTTTGTAGTAGTGTTCTTACTCTTCCACTAAAGATGAGTATCACGCTACAACTACGTCTACATTTGTGATTATTTGGTTACACTGGTGACTTGCTGATCTGGATATCACTCTTGATCATCCTACGTTGCTATAGTGCATAATCAGAGTTCCATTCAGATTGTTTGTATTGGGTCTTTCATGAGCAAACTAAACATATTGAGCTTGATTGTCAATACACCCGTCATCATTTACGACTTGTTACGATCACATTGAATTTTTTGTTTTTCTTGGTGATTAACTCATCTCTTGGAAGAGAAAGAAGCATGATATCATTTCTTACCCTTCCATTGAAGATGAGTATCACGCTATGGTTACGACTACATATGAGATTGTTTCGTTACGCTGGTTACTTCCTGATCTGGCTCTCAATCTTGATCATCCTACACCGCTATGTGCATGATTAGAGTTTCATTCAGATTGTTTGTATCGAGTCTTTCATGAGCGAACCAAACATATTGAGCTTGATTGCATTACACTCGTCATCATTTACAGCTTGCTACAATCACATCGTTCTATGCTCCCACTTCTCTTCAAATTGTTGATTTGTTCACGAAAATTCACTACCAATTCGCGCTTTTACTTTTTAGCTGGCGCTTATTGTTGTCGCATTGTAAGTCTGAGGAGAAATATTACCCTATATTATTAGTATTGTTACTATTATATATATGCAAGATTCTTTTAGTCTTTATTAGAGTTATATACTCAAACTTTGTACCCCCTTTTGCATAACGTAATTTATTTTTGAATACCTAAACCTTCCGGATGCCAATAATATTTATTTTTATTGTTTTACTTTTTTATTTTTATTGCAAAAGACTTTAACTACGCACATTATCGGGCGATAAAGGCCAAAAAGCTTTCTGTAGGTTTCTTTGACTCCAACAATCAACATTTTTTGAATTGAATTATGCTATTACTAGTTCGACTTCTAATGCTAGCTTATGTATTATATATATAGTTTTTTGCCCTGTAAATAAATACAAATAAAGTATAATAATATCTTCTTATACAAGGTTGTTTCATTTGAACAAAAGGGAAATGCTTATTACGCATTCAACTATATTTTGTGTGAAGAAGACATCCATATCAGCGCTCATCAGCGTCCAGTGCAGCAACGACACATACCCTCACATGGATGTATTTTTCTGTTATAGCTCAGCCAATTGTAGTCCAACACGTGGACGTTATATAGCTGTTCATTACCATTGCTGTATTGTAATCATCGATACAATCAATGAAGCTTGCATTGGATCGTACTCTGACGACCTCTGCCTTTCTCCTCTTTTTTATCTCTTGCTTCATTATACACTTTCTCAGTTGGTATCAGAGCCACTGACATACATCAATGGAAAATCCCGTGACTCTCTTCCCCATCGCCACACATTTAGTCCCCACAACTCGAAACTAAACAGAGACAATATCTCTTTTTGGAGGTCTCATGTGCTAGCTGCGATACGCGCACACGATCTCGAAAACTTCCTCGACTGAACTCGTCTGGCTCCGCCACAGTTCTTCCAGGTCGAAGAAAGCACGACGGCTGAAGGCATGATATTTGGAGAGAGTGTTACTATCTTCCGGACCAGGCCTAACCCAAAGTACTCAACCTGGATCCGCATAGACCAGGCGATAATGTCGTGGCTGATGTCCTCGGTCTCCGAGTCAATGCTCGATTACATATCAATATCTGTAAGCTCTGCTCAGATCTGGTCCGCCTTGCTTCAACTATTTATAGATGGCTCCAAGGCGATACTTCTTCAACTCTACGTTCAACTCCAAACCATCAAAAAAGTCTCGATGACCATCATTGAGTACATCATGAAGAACAGGGTCATCGCCGACAACCTCACCACCGCAGGCCAAAGAGTAAATGACGATGAGCTCCTCTTATATGTCACTGGTTGAAATTTTGACTTCACGACCTGAATTCGTTGACTTGGCTGAGGCGGAGTTCTTACTTCAGTGCCATGAGACGCGCTTAGATCAACAAAAATCCGTGATGAGCCTAGATCTAAGTCATGCCTCAGCTAACCTTGCTGAGAACAGCTTTCACGGACGTGGTTACCAGTAGGGACGAGGTTGCAGTGCCCGAAACAATTGAGGGAGAGGTGCACGAGGCAACATAACTGTGGTGTGTAAAATCTGCACTCGACCTGACCACCTGGCCTCCGCTTGCTGGTTTTGCTTCGACCAGAACTTCCAGGAATTTTCTAATCCTCCGCCTAGCCAGCCCAACTCTGGTCAGCCTAATCCCACGGCCATGGTTGGAGTCAACAACAACGTCAGTGATGATCCATCTTGGTATATAGACAGCGGAGCTACTACCCACATAACCTCCAGTCTATCGAATCTCTCACTCGCTGACAGTTACAGTGGCAAGGGTAAACTAACAGTCGGTAATGGTAACTCCCTGTCCATATCTCACATCGGAAATTTTGTATTGAAGTCTAAGACCATAACCATTTTCTTGAATAATATCCTGCGTGTTTATGATATTAAGAAAAATTTAGTCAGCGTGGCAAAAATCACTAAAGAGAATGATTCAATCATTGTATTTAACTAAACTGGTTGCTGTCTCAAGGACTCGACAACGAGGCAGGTCCTTCTCACCGGGGAGCTCAAGCATGACTTATATAGACTGGACGTGACGAAGGCAGTTGCTGAGTCTCCATCTGCACTTGTTTCAGTGGATAATACCGAGAATCTTAGACCTGAAGTTTCACATAATTGTTCTTTGTTTAGTAATGTTGAACATACTGCTGCAAATAGAAATATATGGCATAAACGCCATGGACATCCTTGTGATAAGGTTCTTTCTATTTTATTACACACTTCTGGAATAAAGAATAAATCTAATCAGTTGAAGTTTTGTAGTTCTTGCAAAATTGGTAGATCTAAACATACGGTCTATGCTTTGTCTGACTATCGTGCTAAACAACCCCTTGAAATGGTTTACGATGATCTCTGGGGACCATCCCTAATGCCCACTGCTGAGGGCTACATATACTATCTGGCCTTTGTCGATGACCACAACAGATTTACATGGACTTATCCATTGAAGACCAAGGATGAAACAAAATAGTTTTTGATCCTGTTTAAAAATATTGTTGAAAGACTTTTTAAACTTAAGCTGAAATGCTTGTAAACCAACTGGGGTGAAGAATTTCGACCTTTAGCACCGATTCTTCTCAGCCTAGGTATTGATTTTCGACATCCATGCCCTCATACACATCCACAGAATGGTTGTGTGGAAGAGAAACACATGCATTTGGTTGAGCTTGGCCTAAATTTACTCTCAGAAAGTCACTTGCCTCTTGATTTTTGGTGGCACGCGATCTGAACTGTCACTTTTCTGGTTAATCGACTACCGAGCTCTGTGTTAAGCTTCATTTATACGTTTGAAGTTGTGTTCCGCATGCCATTCTATCTATCCCTCTTCAAAGTGTTTGGTTGTGCCTGCTATCCTCACCTTCGAGCTCACAACGCTCACAAACTCGATCACAGGTCAGGTCCTTGTACATTCGTTGGTTACTGCGATCGTCACAAGGGTTATAAGTGTCTGCACTTTTCTGGGCGTATCTATATTCCCAGGAGTGTTTCATTTGATGAGTTTTCGTTCCCTTATACACCCATTGCTCCTCAAACCCTAACTCATGAGTCTTCTTCTCCCAGTCCACCATGTCTCACTACTTATCACCCTCAACCAGACCCAAATCGTTCCTATTCACCACTAACACACCATAATTTGTAACCACGACCTATCTCGATCACTTACCTACATATACCTCTTCCCAAACCTACTGACATTGTCTCGACCACTAATCCCGACGCATAAATTGACAATTCTCGTCCGTCCTTCTTCAGACCTTCAAATCTTTCAACTCACCAAATGACAACCCGTGCAAGATCCTCTACCTTCAAACGTAAATCTCTAATTGCCCAGTTATCCATGCCCCCTAGTCAGATTTTCTCCGCCCCACTAAAAACCAAATCTGCCCTAGCTTGCACTGATCGGCGTGATGCTATGAACAATAAAATCTTTGCGTTACATGCGAACAACACTTGGGAATTAGTTCATGCTCCGGTGAATGCAAAAATTGTTGATAACAAGTGGGTTTTTGCTCTGAAGTACAAGTCGAATGGGTCAGTTCGCCGTCTTAAAGCCCGTTTAGTCGCGAAGAGGTTTCAGCAGACCCAAGGTGTGGAATGCTTTGAGACCTTCAGCCCGGTCATCAAACAACCCAAATTTCCCATAATCTTAACCGTTGATGTGAATTATGGGTGGGATGATGTTCAACAGATCATTGTTAATAACGCCTTTCTCAACGATGATTTACTCGAAACTGTGTTTATGAAACAGTCCAAAGGTTTTGTCAGCCCCTCGTCTTCGACTCATGTCTGCCGTTTGAATAAGTCCCTCTACGGCCTACATCAAGCTCCTCGCGCTTGGTACGACAAACTACACTCTTACTTACTGTAGTGGGGTTTGAAAAACAGTTGCAACGATACGTCTTTATTATTATGTTAGTCTAGACTTGTTCAGTTGTTCCTGATTGTGTACGTTGACGACATTCTCATCACCGGTAGTCAGGCGGGTGAAATCTAGCGCGTCATCACTGACTTGAACTCGCGCTTTGCTCTCAAGTCCCTTGGCTCGCTGGGTTCTTCTAGTCATTTCCTTGGTTTCGAGTCCACGCGTGGTGCTGCTGGCTTCAAGTTGAAACAGTCGAAGTATGCTTATGACCTTCTAGTTCGCGCAAACTTGGTGGACGCTAAGCCTTGCCCAACTCTGATGGTCTCCTCCAAAACCCTGGTTGCCGATGATGGCTTCGCTCTCTTATCCTCTCCTACTGTGTATCACTCGATTATGGGTGAACTGCAGTACCTGACTCTGACGTGTCCTGACCTTGCCTTTGCTGTCAATAAGCTGAGCCAGTTTCTGCCGTCCCCGTGTGATTCTCATTGGTCAGTGTGCAAGCGTGTGCTCCGCTTCGTCAAGGGTACGCTAGGTTTTGGTCTACAGTTTTCCCCTACTTCCAGGCTCACCATCGAAGCCTTCTCGGACGCAGATTATGCGAGTTGTTCCGATGATCGTAGGTCGACCACTGGGTACGTTGTGTTTCTGGGTAATAACCTCATCAATTGGTCTGCACGCATACAAAAGGTGGTTTCCCGTTCACTGAGTCGAAGTATCGTGCTCTCGCTCAGACCTCAACTGAAATCGTGTGGCTGAAGTCCCTTCTAGATGAACTGGTCGTGCCTCTCGCTTCTCCGACGGCCGTGATGTGGTGCGATAACCTTGTATTTCACGCTTGGACAAAGCATGTCGAAGTCGACGTTCATTACATTCGTGATTTGGTCGCCCCCAAAGCCCTGGAAGTTCGTTAGATTCCGACGGACGAGCAGGTCGCTGATGTGTTCACGAAGTCTCTCCTGAAACTTTGTTTTCATACTCTGTGTGACCGGCTGTGCGTTGATACTATCGCTATGAGCCGCGTCCAACTCACGGGGGAGTGTGAAGAAGACAGCCACGTCAGCGCTCATCAACGCCCAGTGCAGCAACGACACGTACCCTCACATGGAATGTATTTTTCTGTTATAGCTCAGCCTATTGTAGTCCAACACGTGGACGTTATACAACTGTTCATTACCATTGTTTTATTATAAATATCACATTGTAATCATCGATACAATCAATGAAACTTGCATTGATCGTACTCTGACGACCTCTGCCTTTCTCCTCTTTTTTTATCTCTTGATTCATTATACACTTACTCAGTTTTGTATATTCCTTCTTTTAGTTTGTAGCCCTCATAGGCTGCGTTGTGAGTAAGCTTATTAAGGCCAACTTTAGCGTCTTTTAAAAGTTAAAATCAATTTAAATGTTTGGTAAAATCACTTTTATTAGAAGTTTAAAAGTGATTTTAAAAAGTTTTGACTAAAAATTTAAAAGGTACAATTTCTAACTTTTGTGATCCGTAACTTTTACTTTTTATTTATTTATTTTTTCTCTCTCTTATTTTTTTTTTAAAAATAAACTTTAATTTTAATTATATTCTTATACTTTTATCAAATAATTCTTTTGACGTCACCAAAAATTATAAAATATTTTTTACAATCTATAAACACCCACTTAGAAATATTTTGTACATACTAAAAAAATATTTTATTATTATCATCTATTAAATTTATATATAATAATTATTTTCAAATATTAGTATATATTTTACCAAACACTAAATAAATTTTTGCTAACAGTTACAGTTATTTTTACGAAACACTTATCTACTTTTCATAAAAGCGACTTTTTCTAAAAACTAATCTAAAATCAATTTTTTCAAAAACAAAGCTATACCAAACAGAGCGTATTAGCTTATTTGAACAAAATAATTATCCTTTAGAATATTGGCTCTTTGGTAATTTATTTGAATAGTAAAATCATAATTCATCAGACATACATACGCCTTTATCTGATTTGGCTGTTTTTATAGTAAGTTATTAACAAGGGCACCTAATACCTAAAAAAACGAGCTTTTGCTTAAATAGTCCGCTATCCGCCAAGCATTAACTAACCATAGTCCTTTTGTAAAAATAGTCAAAGTATTTTGCTCAAGCATTAATTACCGTATTTCAATTGTTAAAAAACATGTATTTCTTTCCTAAAGTAAACTTATTCCTCAATCCATCCTTATTTTAAAACACATAATCAACTCACAAAACCACTTGGAAAGATAAATTATATGTGGAGCCATTTAATACTGGATAATATAATCCGCCTCGAGATCCACTTCATTAAAGGTTGAACAGTCAAAATGTATAGTTTTAAGCAAGCAAAATATATATATATATATAATATTAATTAAATATGTATATATAGAATAGCTTAGAGGTATTAAGTATAATAAGTTTACATAGCGCATTTTAAATATGAATCATGTTTGATTAAATTTGCGTTAATGTTCTTGTTCAAGTTATGTATTTGTTATTGATCGAAATTTAAAAAGTAATTTAGTAAAACAAAAATTTATCGAAGCGTTATTTATATTGAAAATAAAGTACCAAATGTTGACTATTTTTGAATAGCTTATATATACATCTTTTAATTAAATATGTATATATATATATATATATATAATAGCTTATTCAGCCAAAAATATAAATTTAATAACATTTCAAAAATACTTAAAAGAGTTCATTAAATTCAACTAACTGATAAATAAATTATTAATTTTGATGTAGTAAACTATTTTCTTTAAATAAAATAAGATTTCAACTAAAATCTTCAAAAAGATTAAAAATTGACTATTTATAATCAGTTAGAGAAATTTTTTATTTCATAATTATCCTTATTTTTTGAATATAGAATAACAATTTTTCCATATACTTAACTAATATATGCATTGTTTGATAACACTTTACTTTTTTTTTTAAAAAGTGCATATATAAATTGCTTTAAAAACTGTTTTTTCAAAAGATAGTTAGTGTTTGGTAAATTTTTTTTATTTAGTTTTTTCGTAAAAGTAAAAGATGATTAAGCGTTTGGTAAACAATAAAATTATAAAAAAAAGACTAAAATAACAATGGGATAAATATTAAAAATAGTTACGATGATTCAGAATCCAAAAATTAAGATATTTAACTTTTGATAAAAGTTATACTATTGTTTAAAAAAATATCAATGATGCTTTTGAATTTTTTTCTAAAATCTGTTTTACCAAACAAAAAATAACATTTTAAATTTTATAAAAAGTTTAAATTTGACAAAATAAGTGTTTACAAACGCCGCCTTAATCAATTAATTAAATGTTATTATAGTATACATCACAAACATATGGAGTTTTTAATTTAGCCAAAGTTTTGTAAAACTGTTGTTAATGGTCAGGTCCAAGTTTTACACGAAATTTTTGACCATTTTGGCCCAAATCTCATTCCCACCTAAATTATTTTCGCGTTATTATGTGTTTATCAGATTTTATATTACCAAAATTTTGGTTAATGTAAATCATAATTTCTTTGGTTCCTGCAAAAATTGGAAATATGCGAATTCAACAGAATCAGTTTATAGTTAATAGGGAACATATTAACGTGTAAAATCTGAAAATTGACGTGTAATTTGAATTAAAGTGTCAAAAGATTAATCGAATTTGTGGAAAAAAAATTATCTCTTTGAAAATACGTAATGGAGATAAATTAGAATATAATTTGAGAGAGAGAGAAAGAGAAAGAGAGAGATTAATTTCCATAAACAATAAATATATTTTGACAATTGTAATATTTAACATTGACTTGCTAAATTTAAAACAAATTTAAATTTTGTAAAGATGAAAATTAAAAATTCGAAATAAAAAAATTCAAATATTGGCTGAATATTAAAGGGAAAAATATATAGTTTATTTGTGTGACATGTAAGCACTAGGCCTATTAATACATGTTTAACGAAACATTGACTATATTAAAAATGAGGTACTAAACGTTGATCATTTTGCCAATTTTTTTTAATTAATTAACCTATATTCCAATAATTAGTACCATCATGCCTATCTCTCTCTCTCTCCTTAAAATCAGTCACTTTTTTTTTATCACAATTACATCACACCGTCTCTCTCTCTCTCTCACTTCGATTCAAATTACTAGACTTAATCTTCATATTTCTCTTCTTTTCACCGCCTTCCAAACACCAACTTCTCCTCTAAACTTTTCTCTTCGCTGATGCTCAAAACACTATATTCACCGGTATTTTGGCCAGAAACTTCTCCTTGCGACGTAGAAACCAAAAACCTAGAAAATGAAAAGAATACATCGTTTGTGAAACTTAAAACCAGAAAGGGTGAATAAACAGAGTTTAGGTCACCAAGAAAACCACCCAGAGTACCTTTGGATTCTCCGTTCACGCTTCGTCAGAATCCAAAAGTGGGTCACAAAGTGGTCCCTGACGAAAAACAAACCACAAGCACCAAACATACAAAGAAGCGGAGATCTTGTCTGGCCAGGGGAATTTAGCCAAAAAGCTGAAGAAAATCTGACGCACTATATTCTTTGTCATCCAATTTTGATCCCGACATGTATATCGTGCAGGCAAATACAAATGCTCGTGGAGAAGAAAGGCCAACGATAAGGAATGAACTCATCGTATCGTAAAACTATCCGCCTTTGCTTCATTTTTACCGAATTTTTTCAACGTGTTTGGTATCCCCTGAGGAAACGTTACTCCTTTTTGCTTGACTTGAGCAGAGTGTCCACAACAAACCAACATGTAAGAATTATTGTTTCATATTTAATATACACTCATTCGGGTTATGTTTTACTAATTGTACATGCTTTTTAGGAACGATAGTGTAATGTTTTGTATAAAGGGGCCAAACTTTCTTATGCATGAGATTCTTCTCAAAATTTTGTTGCCAACTTCCATGCACAACTCCTGGAAGAAGATGATTATAGAGCTAGTAAAGCAGCATCGCTGAAGATCGTAAATGGAAAAGTACCCGTTTAGGTGAACCGATGTACAATGGTAGCTAATTTTTGGGTGATATCTGCAATGTCACAAAAACATTATAACTTATACACGTTAATTATATATGCTAACCGTCAATGAAACTTATTAGTTAGACTCTTTTCAAATGTTTATAATATATATAGGTATAACCTTTACTACACTCTTTTGGGATGTATAATATTCAGTTACTGATTTTGTTATCAACTTATGTTTTACACTCTTTTCATATATATAAAATGTAGCAATACAATGACTATTTTCTCACGAAAGTTTAAAAGTTAGTAACGATGTTGTCATGAATTCCGGATATAGTGCCCATATTTCATGACCATATATTGTGACAATGTTGTCCCAAAATCATAAAGTCGTGACAATGTTTTCACGGAAACATAAAGTCGTGAAATTTTTTTGTGACAGTGTTTCATGACGATGTTGTCCCGAAATCACGACTTCTTGACAGTGATAAACTTTCATGACAATGTTTTTATTAACTACACATAAATTTTTAAAATAACATATTTAATACTAATAATTCAAAATTCATTAGAATAAAAATATTCAAGACATAAGAATTAAACCAAGTGTTAACAAATAAATCAAGTTTCAATTTAAGGAGAGACGTAAAAACTACCGTTAAAATAAGAAAGAAAAAATAAAACATTAGGCAACATGGCATGTCTATATAGTATATAAAATATGAATGAATCACTATTTACGTTTTTCGTTGGGTTGTTAATCAAATAAGTTTATAGCGCAGTGTGATTAAACTTTTGCATCAGGTTTCTTTCATGGGATCCACAAGTAAATTTCAAGGCATGATCTATTAATACTCGGTAGTCATCGGCCTTATCTTTATATTCTTATAGAATGGGCACGTCCAACTATCATACTTTTGAACTTTGAAAGTATTTTCTTTGATTTGTTTCAAAATTTCTCCATATGTGCATCCATATTCAAACTGATATCCGTGAAATCTGAATGAAAATTAAAAAATAATAATACCTCGTGGGTGATTTCTTCTCCTTGAAAATAATTTGCAGTTTGTTCGTCTTTGAACTTGTTGATAATGAGAAAGAAAGAAAGAAAATATATGGAGAACAAAAAATATATAGATCATTAATTGTGAAGGTGTATAAATAAATGTGGACGAAGTATGAAGTAGGTAAGATTTTCGATACACAATTTATTTCGTACACAATTTTCAAGAAAGTAGGTAGGATTCTTTAATGTAAATTCAACCGTCTATATCGCGTATAAAATGTACCATTTATGTTACCAAGGTCGATAATCATATTTAATGTAAATCACAACATTCACAAATATAAATTACATAAAATCAAGATTATAAGTTAGTTAGCTAGTTACAAGTAAGTAACATTTAACAAACCAAATTGAGTATAATGCAAAATAAAAACGTAAATTTAAAAATTAGTTTCGATTTCAGATTCAAATAGTAATATCATATGGGTACCTCACGTATAATGATTGTCTTGATCTTTTCTAGAGTCACATATAAGTTCTTGGTTATAATTTTTAAATTCACCAAAATGTTGTATATGGGGCTATAAATTGTCCATAAACTACATTCACGTTGATCCCATACTATTTGGTAAAAAAAAAAATATTTTGTGACCAAGTCGTCGTGAAAAGTTGTCACGAAATTCAAAATTTTTTGACGAAATTGTCACGAAATCTGAGAGCAAGACAACGAGCTAACCCCAACGTGAAAGCAAGACATTCACACACCGATCCACTGTGAGAGTCTCCTACAGCGAAATATCCCACAACGGGGAATCTTAAAGCAGAACTGGCCCGATGTAGATTCCATTTCATAACGGGTTTGTTTCTTCTTGGGGGCCAAATAGTGTTGATACCGTAAGAGTTAACCTGACAAGTGGAGACATTTATTATGCACATGTATGCAAAAACAAGAACTCAATTAGGTGACGTTGCCAAACTTTCGGGGCACCTGTCTATAAGTGCTCAGTAAGTGGCAACAATAATTAACTGCACGTCTTTGACTGTTATTCTTTAAAGGGCGTCTTTGAGGGTCAAATGCATAATATATTATTATTGCTTGGTTTTTACCGTTGATTTCAATACATTATAATTACCATCCCGATTGATTTATTTTGTTTTGAATATCACAAAGGCTTAATTACATTAGATAAAATTCATATTCAAGTTATATTTCTACCTTTACCTAATACTATTTTATAAGAATCTTTCAAATTCGTTGAATTGCATCAAATTTCGCCATTATTATATGATGGCGACGCTCTCTCTCTCTCTCTCTCTCTCTCATTATTGAGAAAGCTGTCCCCTTTTAACGTTATTTAAGGACATCTCTGATAGTGGCAAAAGAAGAGCAAGCAACAAGCTTTTGCTTCCTACTTTATATTTTCTTCTTCTTCTTCTTCTTCTTCTTCTTTTTCTTCTTCAAAATTGAGGGAAACAAAAACACAGTCATGGGTTATTTTTCTAACCCTTTCTTATTCTGGGTTGCGTTGGGCTGTTTGTGCGTCGTGAGTGTTGTCTCAGCCGAGGGAAACAATGAAGAAGAGTCGAACAACAACCCTGGACTCGTCTTGAACTTCTACAAGGACACATGTCCTCAAGCCGAGGACATCATCAAGGAGCAAGTCAGGCTTCTCTACAAACGTCACAAAAACACCGCATTCTCTTGGATCAGAAATATCTTCCACGACTGTGCTGTACAGGTAATCTCTCTCTCTCTCTCTCTCTCTCTCTCTCTCTCTCTCTCTCTCTCTCTCTCTCTCTCTCTATATATATATATATAAGTGTGTGTTTACAAAACATACACATGCTTGATATATTGTAATACATATACATGCATGTAGTCATGCGATGCTTCGCTTCTGTTGGACTCGACTCGGAGGTCTCTGTCGGAGAAGGAAATGGACAGAAGCTTTGGGATGAGGAATTTCAGATACATTGAGACCATAAAGGAGGCACTGGAGAGAGAGTGTCCACGTGTAGTTTCTTGTGCTGATATTCTTGTCCTCTCCGCCAGAGAAGGCGTTGTCTCCGTAAGTCTTTCTTCTAGTCCACGTGTCTGCATCATAATCTATAGTACTAATCTCTCTCTCTCTCTCTCTCTCTCTCTCTAGTGTTGAGCATCATAATATTCGAGATGTAAATAGTATGATATATTATTCAGGTGGGAGGGCCGTACATAGCTCTAAAAACAGGAAGAAGAGATGGAAGGAAAAGCAGAGCGGAAATATTAGAGGAATACTTGCCTGACCACAATGAGACAATGACTGTGGTTCTTGACAGGTTTGCTAAAATGGGCATTGACACCCCTGGCCTTGTTGCTTTGCTAGGTAAAGCACACATACACACAATAAAAATTATTATACATTCATACATATAAATAAGTTATCATCAACCAACTTCTGTACTTCACATAGTAATATAATCATACAGGCTACCAATATCGAAATAATACAAGTTAATTAAGGCTAAAATATCTTTAATAAAAACCATCATCCTAAACTTGCGAATATATGGTAAAAGAGAAAAGACAATTGACCATTTTATTTTTCATGTGGTTATCTCAATTATTTTTTGTTGTACACAACTTTTGCTGATATCATACCAAAAATTTCAATAAACTAGTTAGAACCACAAAAGGGCCTACCTTTAGCCATAAAAGATCCTATAAACCAAATGAAATCTCTAATTGTTACTTTACATATTATAATAAATATTAAGTTTAATTTGGTCCATTAAAACAAAAATATTGGTGAATTTAATATATAGTATTTTTTTGAAAGACAAAAATAATAAGCATGAGGTCAAAATTTATCAATGTCATAATCATAAAATAATTTTTTTTTAACATTTTCACGTAATAAAAAAATCTAAGTTTAGATTATAGTATTGGAGATGCTCCCGTGCATTAGGTAGATCTATTCATGTGTGTATATGTATACGTGTACAAACTATGCAATATGTGCTCGTTGGTTCACTGTTATGTAGATATACTCATGTGTGTATATATGTATACGTGTACAAGCTATGCGTGTACCTAAGTACTAAGGGTCCACTTCAATGAGACAGAGACGTACAAACAAACTAAACTCAGTGACACTTCCACTCTCACCACTGCGTACTTTTCCAAATCCCCAACTTTGGTTAAAGTAGCCATACAACCTTGATTAACAAAAACTAAAGTAGCTATACAAATTCATGGTGGCGGAAATGACTTAAATATTTTTGCTATCATTTAATTTTTTAATATTAATATTAGTTTTTATTTCATCCTTTTCCAAACTTTTTTTTTTGAGGAACATCCTTTTCCAAACTAGGAGATAGTATTTGTATTTGAAATATTATTTGATTTTGAGTACCTATAATGAATTTAATTTTAACCGGAAGTTAGAAAAAAAGGTAACTATAGTGAGACAAAAGTTCACACTTATCCTATACCTATCTGATTTCAAACTTTTAGAATGATAATACTTCCATGTCTCCAAATTTACATATAATTTTAAGAGCATGATTGAGATGTTGGGATAGTAAGCAATGAATAATAAATGGGTTGCACACAGGGTCCCACAGTGTGGGGCGGACCCACTGCGTGAAGCTGGTGCACCGTCTGTACCCGGAAGTAGACCCGGAGCTTAACCCGGGACACGTGGAACACATGCTGTACAAGTGCCCTGACGCGATCCCGGACCCGAAGGCGGTGCAGTACGTGAGGAACGACCGTGGGACTCCGATGGTTCTGGACAACAATTACTACCGCAACATCCTCGACAACAAGGGCCTCCTTCTGGTCGACCACCAGCTGGCCACCGACCCTCGCACCAAACCCTACGTCAAGAAGATGGCCAAGAGCCAGCCCTATTTCTTCAAGCACTTCTCCAGAGCCCTCACTATCCTCTCCGAGAACAACCCTCTCACCGGATCCCAGGGCGAGGTTAGGACTCACTGCAACCTCGCCAACAAACGCGCTCACTAGATTGTTGGATCTTTTCTTTCTTTGTACTGGCTTCTTGTTGTAAGTGTTGTGTGCAATGTAATAAAGAAACGGGTTCAATGTAATATCCACTTTTTTATTTTCCCTTCTTTTATCAAATTATATGTCTAGTGTTGCATGCTTTCTCGGCGTATATATATGTATCATGTACATTTGGTGCTCTGATATTGTTACAAGATGCTTTCAGCATTATCTGGGGTTTTGATTTAAAGGACAAAGAATGGTAAAAGGAAAAATGATTCCATCTGAGTTTAAAATAATATATAGCTAGTACTAGTGATTAAAAAGCATTGCCCATTTCTTTATAAAAATGTTATTCGTTATTTCTATATGCGTGAGTGAGTGGAGCGAAAAGACATCACCGCTCGTTGAGTAAAGATGACTCTTGTAAATGGGAAATCGTGTTTGCGGGGCCACTTAATTAAAATTATCAAGCTTAATGATAAATTTATAAGAGATCGAAGATGATAAGATTTTCTATGCCCTCATGCCAATATTATTATGTTTTTGTTTATTTTATATTCAATTTATTATATACTGTGTGATAATTGAAAATGTAGTTGAAGATATCTGTAACACTTGAAGACAAACGTACGTGGCGGGACACGCTGAAATGCTGTGCCGAAAATTTGACAAGCGTACAGTAGGTAGTCAATATTATGAATTGAATTTATTTTGAAACTAGAGATCATATGTATATATTGATTAAAAAGAAAATATAACTCGAACATGTAAACGCTCTGAGTTCAACGTAGCGTCATGCAACTGTCGGTGATGACACTCCTGATCAAACTGTATTTCGAGTGTGTAATTATATTTTGTACTCATTAACAATTAACAAGAATTCCCCATAATTATGACTCCTAAGTGGCCAGGTACACAATTATGCGCGGTTAAGAGTTTTGGGAGTCCAGATAAAATTGGCAAAAACGAAAATGCTTGGCCAGAGAAATCATTTGTTCAAACAGAAGAGAGGTATCCATGACTATTCTTTCGAGGTGTATAAATTTTTAAACATTTACGAATTTTAAAAGGTCAACGTTTGAAAAAAAAAATTGGTAAATGATCAGTTTAATGTTCAACCAAAGATTTTGGATGAAATACTTCTAAACGTTTCCCGTTCATTTGTAATGCCACGTCATGTCGTGGATGAGATTTATTGGGAAACTCGAAGTAATGATAAATGCGTTTTAATGAGTACATTCCGTGTCAATCAATTTACGTAATCAAGAAAGTAATGATCAATGCGTTTTAATGAGTTTCGAGTTTTTCAATTCATTTACGCGTGAAAGAAAATAAATAAAAAGTCATGTTTTTCTCTCTAAAAAGAAGAACAGACCAAAAAAATCTCCCGGTGTTTCGAGTTCAACAGTTGTATTTCACAGCGTCGATTAACAAACGCGAATCATTCTCTGACGTCGAAGTCGAAGAATACAACAAGTAGGTATTTTTGGTTTAAATAGCGTTTATTTTATTCGTTTTAGGGTTTTTATAACTGGTTTTCGTGAAAAATTTGTATGAGTGTAGAGGTCGGTTTTCACCGAGGCTCTTTCAGTCACAAGAATTAAATGGTTGTCGTTTATACGTGGGGGTCTAGTTATATGTTAATATCCTTGAGTTTATGTATATGGAGCTCGGTCTTTCTCGTTTATTAGCTTGGAAGCTTATCGAAGAAATACAGACGATGATGAACAGTAATGAATAATCTTTCTCTCTCTAGGGTTTCGATTGGGGATCCCCCTTATGTGGTTTTTACATTGATATTTATATGCCTCTTCTCTTTCGAGTCCGTCCCTCCATTAGGGTTTCCTCTTTCGGCCCGGCCTCTCTCTGACCGGTTCCGTAATTTCTTCTTGATTTTTACCTACTAATTCCCGTGATTGTCGCTCTTTCGACTAACTCTCTGACACCAAGTCTTCTCGAGCACGCTTCCGCTCTCCCGCCATTTGCACATCGACGATGCCTCTCTGATGCGATACCTCCTTCGCGGGTGGAGCGAGGAGAGATTCATCGAGGGGATCTCCTCGCAGGAAAGACCCCCTTCGCGAAGGATCTTCCTCGCGAAAGATCCATCCTCCTCACTCGGGGCTAAACTCCCCTCGCGGAGGCGAATCTCCCCCCTCGCATAGCTGTCGCCAGATGCGAGCCCCGCTCGCTTCCCACCATTTCGTCGTTTGAAGGCCGAAACGACATGTGTTTTGGTTAAGAGGGATTTGACGAAATCCCACCTTAACAGTTAGTCCCCCATTTTATCAAGTGTGGGCACTTGGTAAAATAATATAACGGATGCTGTTGATGGGCCCCCGCTTATTGGGCCGGGCCTTTTGTTGATTGACTACTCGCTGGCGCTTCTGCTCCCCTCGGTTTTTTTTTAGGCGCGTGGCCTTGGTTCCCGTGAACCTCCCTGCGGGCAGGGTACTCGAGTGCCTGTCTCCGCGTAGGACTGCTCCTCTCCCCGCTTCTGTCCGTACAACAGTTCCCCAGGACGTCTTTTCGCTCAGCGTCCCTTCGCATTCCATCCGTTGATTCGCCTGCGTCGTTTCGAATCTCCACCGTTAGATCTCCCCTTTTCCCCCCTATAAATTGTGGGTCTTAGTGGGGAGTGGGATTTCCAACATCGCATTTATTTTTGGTCTGCAGTACTCCCAAATTGGCATCCCGCCTAATCTTTGCTATTCGAATTTCACTCCGCCGTTACCCTCTTGCCTTCTCAATGGCCTTGATCCCGACTTCGCCAAATCTTAGCTGCGTCCTCAGACGTGGCCCTGGCCACTCCATCATGACCCGGGAGCGGCTCCGCGTTATCCAGGAGGGGTGTTGTGACGGGGATGTCTGTCAGGTCCGCCTTCCGTACCCCGGTGAGCAGCCGGAAGACCCTTTGGACGAGGGATGGGTCGCCGTCTACGAGGGTTTCTTCGTTGACGCGGGGCTCCGCTTCCCAATCCCATACCTTCTCCTTTCCTTCCTTCACGCGTTCGGCATCCCCATCGGCCAGATGCACCTCAGCGCCATTCGTCTCATCCTGTGCACTATGGGAATCGCTGCCGAGAAGGGGGTGTTTCTGGCTCTGGAGGATCTGATGCGCCTGTACAGGCCATTTCGGATTTCCAGGGACATAGGGCGTTATACGCTCATCCCTTACGATCGGGACCTGATCGTCCTCAACGCTCATGTCGAGACGCCGGGATGGCAGAGCTGCTATTTCTTTGTCAGGGTCGACCATAGCTCCTTCGGCTACCACCACGAGTCATTGCCCACGCGATGGGTAGAGATTGACTAGTCTCCCCCGATTTACTCACCCAGCTCGGGTGACCCCCACGAGGCCATTTTCCGGGGAATCCGTCGGGCCCTCCTTTCGAGCACGCGTCGCGACTGGAGGCAATTTTTCCGAGAGCCTCGGCGGCTGTCGGAACTCGGAATATACCGGGAGGATTTCATTAGTGGCCCGCCTATCTCAGAGTGCTTCCCGACTGGGTTTCGCGGACCGGAGCTCACGATTGGAGGCCCTTTTCCCGACGCGACCATGGTGGGGGCGAGCTCGGCACCACGAGTTGAAGCGGAAGATCTTGAAGACGAGGGGGGCTCACCCGAGCGGCCCCTCCTGCTGAGGCGTAACCGTGCCCCTCGCTCGCCGAGGGGTCTTCCAGGGGCCTCGCGTCGTGCCGAGATTGCAGCGGGAAAACGACCGGTCGGAGGTGGTGCTAGTGACCGTGACGCAAAGAGGGCTAGGAGCGAAGGTATATCCGGCACAGGGCCGCGTGCCGTGGGGTTCGCATTGCTTCGCAGCAATGCGCTCCTCCTGGCGCTTTTTCAGGATCTCCTCGACCGGAGCTTCCCCAGCGATGGCCAGGTCGCCCATCCGCTCCCTCTCCTCCTTCCTCAGCCTTCGCTTCTTCTCACTCTTCGCTTCCTCTTCAGGTCCTCTTTTCATCCTCCGCTTTCTTCTCATTCTTCGCCTTCCGTTTCTTCTCACTCCTCACCTCCCGTTTCTTCTCACTCCTCGCCTTCTATTCCTTCTCACTTCTCACCTTCTCTCCCCGCTCTTCTGTCCTTTGCTTCCGCTCCTCTCCGTTCTTCACCTCCTCCTTCTCCTTGCCGCCATCCCCCGGCCGGCCCTCGTCGGCCTCCCCTTGTCACCCCCGGTGAGCCTAGCTGGGACTCGCCCATCGAGACGTGGAGGGAGTACTCCCTGCGCACGTACCGGGACCTATCCAAGGGGACCTCCGGCTCCGCCGCTACTCGTCACTCTGTCGCAGAGGTTGATGGGTACTCCGAGGCGGTGGCCTTTTTGCTCGACGGGGTTGCTCGGGTGAATGATGTCGTCCTCCGCGAGGCCGACAGATCCTCGATGGTGGAGGAGTCCTTGGACGCCTCCCATCAGACATCGGAGCTCCGGGAGCAGCTCGATCTCTCCCGCCACAGCGAGCGCCTATCTCGGGGGCAGATCGCGAGGCTAGAGTCGGCTTTGGCCGAGGAGAAACGAGACCGCACCTCCGCCCAGGTCGACTTAGCGGAGTTCAGAGCTCGATCGGGGCGGAAGATCGAGGAGTTCGAGCGGCGACTCTCCGCCCGCGGGGCTCTTCTGGAGGAGGAACGGAGGCGCCATCAGGAAGCCTCGGAGCTTTCTCGCCACCAGGGTGAGCTCCTCGCACGAATTGGCGAGGCCGTGGGCGCCTCTGTTGTCGTGAAGGAGGGTCTGCCCTCCCAGGTTTGTGGCGCTTTGCGGACACTCGCTGATGAGCTGGAGGCGGCTCGTGCCGTGGCGGAGAAGGAGCGTCGAGCTCGGCTGTGTCTCTTCGAGAAGGCCAAGGGTAAGCTCGAGCGAGCCTCCTCGCGTTTTTGGGCTCTCGGGGATTCCATCGAGGTCAACCGCATGGCGGCCTCTTATCAGGCTCACCAAAGGGCGGTCGACGCGCTCCCTCCCGGGGCGTCGGTCGAACTTCTCCGTGCCCAAGTCCCGGAGTGGGAGCAGGACCGCATCCGGGAGGAGGCCCTCGTTTCAGCGCTCGAGGAGAAAATCGCGGCCGACCCCAATTCTCCTCCTCTGTCTCCCGGCGGTCCTCCGTCGACTGCGCCTCCTCACTCGCCACCCCTCGTCTTTGGTGGCTTAGGCCTTTTGCAGCTTGTGACCTTTGTTCTTTTTCTTCCTGCTGTAGGGGTTTAGCCGGCTTTTGTAGGGCGTTGCTCGATCGATGTGCTTATAATTTTATACCTCCTACTTGTAACTTATTGAGATTCAATGAAAAATTCCTGTCCTTCTTTTAAGTTTTGTCTCTTACTTTTACTGCATTCGGACATGGTTAGTTACCCGCTCGCCCCTTTCGCATTGCATTACCTTGTCGTACCTGTTTGACACTTCCCGAGTTTGTTTGCTTCGTCGACCCTTGCCATTGATGCGAACAACATTTAAGTCGTTAAAGTTGTGGGGATGGCCTTTATGTCGTTGAAGTTGTGGGGATGGTCAGCCCCCCTTTGTTTTATCGAGTGGGAACACTTGGTAAAAGAAAGAAATCCGTGCCAAACAACTGTTCGAAGTTGTCTGCTTCGACGGCCCTTGCATTCGATGCGAGCAACTTTGACGCCGATGCGGGGACGGCCACATCGATGCGAGCAGCTTCGGAGGGCGGCATTGATGCTGACGTGGAGACTGCCAGCCCCCTTTGTTTTATCAAGTGGAAACATTTGATAAAAGAAAAGAAAGAGTCCGGGCCTTACTGGGCCGCTCGAGGTGGTGATCCCCCCGCACGTGACGTCCGCATTAATCCGCTTATTTATTACTTTTGGGCGCGTCTCCTCGGTTTCCGCAATTTCCTCTCTCCTTATTAAAGCTGGTGCAGGTACTTGAGTGTGGATGACTTTTCAGAGCCCGTCACTTCGAACGGCTCTTGGGTTCCTGTTTCTTTTGTCGATCCACGTGTCCCTTCGCAGGACGTGGGGTCGAGAAGCGTCGATTCACATGGCCTTGCCTCTTCCCATTATAAAATTGGAAACCCTACTTTGAGGTACAGTTTTACTTTCGTTCAAACCAGATACCTTCGAAAACGCAGATTCGTTCTTCGTCTTCTCCTCTTTTTGCCCAACGTCCGTTCGTTGGCAATATGTCTACGCTGGTTCAAATCCAGCTCGGCCCAATAATTCACGGATCCACCATGAAATAATAGAACCTATGTGTTGGTCTTCAAAAACGCGCGATCTCAATAGAAAAAATCTAAAATTTTCCATAGTGGTATCTCACTGATGGCTCGGGCCCCAATCGAAGATAACGAAGTGAGATAATGACGGTCTACAGGTTTCGATCGATTATGTCTCGCACCCACGGCGTCGGTCCCATCTTCGCTACACGATCTCCTCCCTCGGTGATGACGGAGGAGACCCTGGAACGCTTTCGGGAGGAATTTGTCCTGGAGCCGAAGGTCGCTCTTCGACTTCCCCGCCATGGTGAGCGTGCCGATGCCCCGAGGGACGAGTGCGTCGCCCTGTATGAAGTTTTCTTTCGGAAGATGGGGCTTTGTTTTCCCATTCCGTCGCTCATCGTGGCGTTCTTTTGCGCCTTTCTGGTGCCCATCACTCAGGTGAGTCCAAACTCGATCCGTCTCCTTGTCTGTACCATAGTTGTGGCATTGGAGGCGAACGTTGATCTCACCTTGGAGGACCTCATGCGGCTGTTCAAATTCTCCAAGAACCCCAAGAACATTGGTCGCTATTCCCTCTCCCACCGGGTTACTGGCCATGTCATCGACAACACTCCGTCGAACGAGTCCGGGTGGGAGGATAAATTCTTCTTCGTGTCAGTGGACGAGAACAGCTTTGGGTGCTTCCACAAGTATTTGCCCAGGGAGTGGCTTCTCGACCAGTCCCCTCTTAAGTATGTTCCCAGCACCGATGATGAAGCTGCTCGTCGCTTTGATGTGATCCACAGGAAGCTCCTCGCCGTACCCAACCGTGATTGGGCCGCAGACTTCTCCAACGCTAGGGTCAAGAAGTCCGAGATTTTCTCATGGCCTTATCCCTCCGGGATGAATCTCCGGGACCTTCTTCCGGCTTCTGGGTTCGGCGGCCTTTCGTCATCCGGGGTCTCGTCGCGGGCCGCTCGCGGTGGAACTCAAGACAAGAGAAAAAGAAAAGTCTCCCGAGGAGTCCCAACCGTCGAGGAGAGCGGTCTGTCGCGGAGAGGGAACGTTTCCTCGGATGGGTCCCCCGCGAAGAGGCCTCGCAGCGATGGGGGCTCTGCCGGTGTTCCTCTTAAGACCAGGGGTACCGGCGGGCGTGCTTCCGATGGGTCCGGGGGCGGCCGTTCCCCTAAGAGGGCTAGGGTATCCCCTCCGGCCGGCGGAGGTCGTGAGGCGTCGAGCCCTCGGGGAGGTGCCTCCTTGAGCCAAGTGCCGTCGCCGATCCCAAAGGGTCCTGCCCTGAAGCAGACTTCGGCCGCTTCCTCCGCTGTCATTCCTTCTCGCGAGGACGGTAACCGCTCCCCGAAGAAGGTCAGGGCGCCTCCTTCATCCAGTGGAACGCGGGATGCGCCGAATCCTCAGGAAGGAGTTCCCTTGGGTCAGGCGCCGATGCCAACTCCAAAAGGTCCTGCCTCGCAACAGAATGTGACCGCTCCATCCGCCACCGATCTTTCTAGCGAGGCGGGGGTCGTTCCAACGGGAACTCGCGATCCTCCACCTCCTCCTCCCAAAGATGAGTGTGGGCTCCCCGTGAAAGGGGGCGTTGGCGGCGGACGTTCTTCCTCGCGTTCGCGAAAGAGGCCGGCGGTCGCGGTGAAGGTTGTCATTGACACCACCGAGGCCATGACCGCGGCGGTCGGGGCAGGTGTTACGGCCGTCGCCGCAGGTTCCCCACGGCCTCGCGGTCCCTTGGAGGAGTCCGGAGGTGTGGGGGCGACGCCGCCTAAAGAGGGAGACGCTCCCGCCAGGGTCTCGGATCCCCTGAACTCGGCTGTGCCGGTGTCGGAGGGGGTTGCCCTCGAGGCCGATGCGCCGACGGTCGCGGACCCTCCAGCGTTGCCAGATGTCGCCCGCGCTGGGACTTCGGCTGGCGTGGGCCAGGCCGTGCAGGGGATGGAGGAAAGAGTCCTCGAGCCCGAGGGCCTGGTCGTCGCGGATCTTCCCGCGTCGTTGGAGGCCGCTCCTTCAGACGAACTTTGCTCGCCTTCCGAAGGAGGGACGTACTTGTCTCCTCTTCGGTTTACTGATGGTCCGCCCTGCGCCCCTGCTGCGGATGCTCCCGACGGGGTGTGGGAAACGTACTCCGCGTTTATGTGCCAGGGATTGACGCGCTGCGCGCCTGGGACACGCAGGCCTGGTTTGGCCCTCAGCCAATACGACCAGTACCTCCACGCCACGGGGCACCTATTCCAGAGCGTTGCCTATCTGAACGATTTGATCCTCCTCGAGCGCGATCAGCGGATGTTGGCCGCGGAGGAGTCGGTGGGTGAGAAGCAGAAGACCCAAGAGGTCAGCGAGCAGCTCGGCGCGTCTATGGCCCGGGATCGTCAGAACCGCGAGCGAGTTGAGCAGCTCGAGGCCGAGTTGGCGGATGAGGCTGTTCGGAAGAAGGCCTTCCAAGCTCAGCTCGCTGAACTCAAAGTCAAGACGGATAGAGAGATCGAGGATCTTGGTGTGAGCTTGGCTGCTCGCGAAGAGACTTTGGCCGACGAGAAGAAGAGACACCTGGACACGATGGGTGTGTTGAAAGAGAACGACGAGCGTTTCGCCCAGGTGTGCGAGATCTTGGGGGCAGTCGGCTCGGAAAGGGTATCGCTGCCGGCGGTGGTCAAGTCCGTCGTGGAAGGATTCGTGGTGACCTCGCGGTGGCCCGAGCCTTGTCGGAGGAAGAGCGGAACGCCCGATTTTGCCTCTTCGAAAGAGCACGCGCAAAGCTCGACAAGAAATCGGCTAGACTTCAGGCCTTAGACTCGGGAATCGACTCCCATCGCCTCGCCGCGTCGCATCAGGCCAACATCGCGATGATCAATGCTCTTCCCGTCGGGGCCTCGACCGAGCTGCTCCGATGCCAGCTTCCGGAATGGCAGCGGCTCGAGGAAGAGAAGCAGGCGCAGGCTGACGAGCTCGAGAGAGAAGCTGAAGTCGACCCCGAGTCTCCTCCCCTTTCGCCGTGCAATCCCGCTCCGGCAGAGGGCGCCCGGCCCGCGTCTCCAGAGGCGTAGATTCTTTCCTTTACAACCATTTTCTTTAACGGACCAAAGGATATAAACTTCTTGTCTGTAATAATAATTTATTTTCCTCCTTTGCGAGTTTGTTGATATTTTCGTGACTGCGTATTAATCTGTTGACTGGGAGTCGTTTTCCTCGTTTTGGATGGAATCAATGGAATGATATTTTCTTTTGGCAAAATACATGAACTTACATGGGGCTGTGTAGACGCGGTAGGATGTTCTCGTTCCTCGCTTGCCTAGCTGTTCCTGTTGACTCATTTTATATGTTTTGCTCGCTTGGGAGCTTTTGATAGTGCTCGTTAGGAGACTTTCACCGGCGATGTATGCCTTAGGTGACCTTTGGGCATTCTCGCCTCTTTTATTGTGGGCACTCTCGCCTCTTTTATGCTCGCTGTGGAGTCTTTTAATTTGCTCGCTGGGAGGCTTCATTTGCTCGCTGGGAGGCTTTATTTGCTCACTGGGAGGCTTTAATTGGCGATGTATGCCTTAAGTAACTTTTGGGCACTCTCGCCTCTTTCATTATGGGCACTCTCGCCTCTTTTATGCTCGCTGTGGAGTCTTTTAATTTGCTCGCTGGGAGGCTTTATTTGCTCGCTTGGAGGCTTTATTTGCTCACTGGGAGGCTTTAATTGGCGATGTATGCCTTAAGTAACTTTTGGGCACTCTCGCCTCTTTTATTGTGGGCACTCTCGCCTCTTTTATGCTCGCTGTGGAGTCTTTTAATTTGCTCGCTGGGAGGCTTCATTTGCTCGCTGAGAGGCTTTATTTGCTCACTGGGAGGCTTTAATTGGCGATGTATGCCGTAAGTAACTTTTGGGCACTCTCGCCTCTTCTATTGTGGGCACTCTCGCCTCTTTTATGCTCGCTGTGGAGTCTTTTAATTTGCTCGCTGGGAGGCTTTATTTGCTCACTGGGAGGCTTTAATTGGTGATGTATGCCTTAAGTAACTTTTGGGCACTCTCGCCTCTTTTATTGTGTGGTCGTATGTTTCAAACCCTTCGACCCGTATGTATATATATGATTTGCCGAAGCCATAACAGTGTTCCCGAGTAAAAAGGGTCGGGGTCCCCGTAAAAGAAATTTGACAGAAATGTTAGAATGCTTACAGGGATTTAAGGTAAGGCTACGGGAAACAGAAGATGGTCTCTCCCTCAGTAGAATTTCTTCAGGTGCTTCACATTCCAGCTCCTCATCACCTTGGCGCCTTCCGTGTTCTCGAGCTGGTAGACCCCCGGTCGGACGATGCCAGTGACCCTGTACGGCCCTTCCCAACTTTGCCCCAGTTTCCCGGCGTTGGCCTCGGCTGTGTTCTGGAAGACTCGTCGAAGGACCATCTCCCCGATCCGAAAGCTCCTCGGGCGTACCTGCTTGTTGTAGTAGCGAGCGACGGCGTTCTGGTAGTTAGCGACGTGGATACTTGCCTGTTCGCGTCGTTCGTCTATATGGTTGAGCTGGTCGAGCAGGCCTTGTCCGTTGGCCTCTTCGTCCCCTGGGGCCAGCAGTCGGCGAAGACTCGGAATTCCCATCTCCGCTGGTATGACCGCTTCTACACCGTACGACAAAGAGAACGGAGTTTGGCTGGTGGCCGAGTGTGGAGTTGTTCGGTAGGCCAAGAGGACACCGGGGAGCTCGTCAGCCCAGAGTCCCTTTTTGGCGTTGAGCCTCTTTTTGATGTTGTCGGTTATCGTCCGATTGACTGCTTCGGCGTTTCCGTTGCCCTGGGGGTATCTTGGTGTTGATGTGTGCAGCTTCACCCCCCAATGCGCACAGAAATTCCTGAACCTCTTCGAGATGAACTGTGAACCGTTGTCAGCGATAATCTCCCTCGGTAGTCCAAAGCGTGTAAAGATGTTCCTCCACACGAAGCATTCCACATCGGAATCCTTGATGTTGGCGTACGCTTCCGCTTCCGCCCACTTGGTGAAGAAATCCGTGACCACCAACATGAACCTCCTCTGTCGCGTGCTTATGGGCATTGGGCCGACGATGTCCATAGACCACTTCATGAAAGGATACGGGACAGTCACCGAAGACAGCTCTTCGGCTGGGCAATTTATAGCCGGGGCGTGTCGCTGGCACTTCTCGCATCTCTTGGCATGATCGGCGCAATTCGCCACCATCGTGTTCCAAAAGAAGCCCTGGCGCTTGGCCTTCCTCAACAGGGACCTTCCCCCGGCATGGTTCCCGCACTCCCCGCTGTGGATTTCTCCCATCACGTAGTCGGCCTCTTCCTTGCCGAGGCACCTTAGGTAGGGTCCGGTGAAGCTTTTCAAGTAAAGCTTCTGCCTGATTATAGCGTACCTCGCGCCCTTGCCCTTGATTTTCCTCGCCTCCTGGCGATCATCTGGCACGACTCCCTCCTGGATATATTTCTTGATGGGCGTCCGCCAGTCCTCCCCATCGTCGTCCTCCACCACTCCTCGCTCGTCATCTTCCGGCTCTCCGTTTACGAGTTCGTGGATGCTGAGCTCTTCGGAAGACTTGTCCTGCTCCTCGCCTCCGCCTCGAGACTTCTTCTTCGCGGGGCTCTCTTCTCTTCTTATACTTGGCCTCTCGACTGTTTCCACCGTAATGGATCGGAGCTCGCCTACCTCCGTCGTCGAGCCCCACAGTGGGCGCCAAACTATAGAGGTCGGTTTTCACCGAGGCTCTTTCAGTCACAAGGATTAAATGGTTGTCGTTTATACGTGGGGGTCTAGTTATATGTTAATATCCTTGAGTTTATGTATATGGAGCTCGGTCTTTCTCGTTTATTAGCTTGGAAACTTATCGAAGAAATACAGACGATGATGAACAGTAATAATAATCTTTCTCTCTCTAGGGTTTCGATTGGGGATCCCCCTTATGTGGTTTTTACATTGATATTTATATGCCTCTTCTCTTTCGGGTCCGTCCCTCCATTAGGGTTTCCTCTTTCAGCCCGGCCTCTCTCTGACCGGTCCCGTAATTTCTTCCTGATATTTACCTACTAATTCCTGTGATTGCCGCTCTTTCGACTGACTCTCTGACACCAAATCTTCTCGAGCACGCTTCCGCTCTCCCGCCATTTGCACAGCGACGATGCCTCTCTAATGCGATACCTCCTTCGCGGGTGGAGCGAGGAGAGATTCATCTAGGGGATCTCCTCGCAGGAAAGACCCCCTTCGCGAAGGATCTTCCTCGCGAAAGATCCATCCTCCTCACTCGGGGCTAAAATCCCCTTGCGGAGGCGAATCTCCCCCCTCGCATAGCTGTCGCCAGATGCGGGCCCCGCTCGCTTCCCACCATTTCGTCGTTTGAAGGCCGAAACGACATGTGTTTTGGTTAAGAGGGATTTGACGAAATCCCACCTTACGGTGTTAATGAGTTTTATATTATAGACAATTAATGGGTTTTATTTTATGTAAAAACTGTTTAACTTATGTTTTGATGCATGTGGTCGTGTTTTACAAGTAATGGACACAATTAAATAGTTTGTAAAACAGTTAAACAGTCTATAAAACAGTTTAATAATATGTAAACAGAATTCCTTTAGAATTCACGTATAAAATTGTAAATAATTTAACGAAAAAATAAATGTATTACTGATTAACTTGTAAATAACATATAGGCATAAAGAAAGATAAAGTACATTGGTTTGGGACAAATATTTTCGTAAAACTATTATGTGACAATTATTTAGGGACAATTATTTGGTGGTTCCTATTGTTAATGAACATAACTTAATGTTGCGTATTTAATAACTTCGAATAATAGAAGAGTTTACATAAATGCTAATATTAATTCGAGAATGAAACAAATTTTCGATCATTTAATACGATTTGTGATGTGGCCAATCAATATTTAAGCACACTTGCCTCGATTGTAGCCGCTCGCTTAAAATAAGAAACTAATGATTGTATTTTTGGTTTTATTCCCGGTGCATAATGATCACAATTCTAATTTTGAATTTGAAAATCATTTAAAAAAATTCGAGCTAATAAGGGCAAATCAGTAAAGTCAACTTGTAAAATAGTATGTCACGTATACACTAAGGCCATTAAATAAGTCTAACACAAACGTTATCCATTTCACAATTGACGCTCCAAACGTTGGCTGTTTGATCAATTATTTGATTGTTGAAAATTATAGGCTAAAGATGTCGCTGTTATTGATTTATCTTGACACAATTAACATAATGGGTTATGGTATATTGTAGTTTGTTATTTCGGATATAATTTAACGTTTTATAAAATTCGTGTAAATGTACATCAATTAGTTTTACAAAAATTTAATTCCAATTTTGCTCAAAAGACCATGATTTGGGAAATAAAAATAACTAAATAATTCTCGCAGTTAATTGTTTCCTATATAACCACATTCTCATTAACCCAAATCATAAATACCATTAAGATTTTAGGGAAAAAAATAGGTCTCGGGATAAAAGACAATTTGATCGATAGTCTTCCAACGAGAGATTGATCGACAAGGATGTTTGAGAGGACCTGACTGGATAGATCTGAATCACCATGACCTCCATGAACGACGTCGCGTTGTAGTAAAAGATTCAGATTGTCTCTCTGAGAGATTGATTCATATTCAAGCAAAGTGGAACTAGTCAGAGAAAACTGATCTTGAAGAGAGGTAATTGAAAACTTAACTCAAAGAGTTTGACCAGGTCAATGAGAGAATTTGGAGACATTAGGCTAGAAAAACCTGACTCAAGCAAGGCGATTCAAACAAAAAAAATTCATGCAACCACTCTTATTTGAAGGAAAATGAATTGTATATGAGGCATGGGAACGTAGAAAGGGATGTGGCTTGATAACGTGAAAAATATTGGAGGCTATTTAAGGATCTTACTCACAGCTGTTCAAGTTGAGCAATTTATCACCCCTTGACAATCTAGAGGATCTGATTCAACAAAAACTAACAAATTCAGAGAATGAAAATCAATGCAAGTTCCCTAGCCCTTAAGAAGTTAAAGGTACCGTTTGGGCTATGAATCCTCCGAAATCCCTAGGCCGAGATGGATTTCAGGGGATTTTCTACAAAAGTTAGTGAAACATAGTTGGAGCAGATTTGATAAATTTTGTACAACATTCATGTAAGAGCGGAGTCCTAAATGAAGAAGTTGTTTTCATGTTTATTGTTCTAATTCCTAAAACTATAGGTGCATACACTTTTGTAAAGTTTAGACTTATCGGTCTGTGTAATTTTAATTTCAAAGTGATAACTAAAATTCTTACTGTCAGGATCAGAGTCCTTCTGAACAAACTGATAGCTCCAAATCAATACGCGTTTGTTCCCAAGCGCTGGATAGGTCAAAGTTTGATATTGCGAGAGAGGTGTTAGAAGCCATGAAGATGAAACAAGGTAAACCATGACTAATGGTGATCAAAATGGATATGGTGAATGCATATGATGTGCTTGAATGGAATTTTATTTAAAAATCCTATGATTTTTTGTTTGCATAATCATGTGGTGCACCTTATTGAGAAATGTATCTCATCAACTTTGGAAGAAGTTTTAGTGAATGAAACCCCCTCGGTAATTTCAAATCTTCGAGAGGACTACTCCAAGGAGTCTCCCTTTCTCTATTCATGTTTATCCTAGCCTCGGAGGTTCTGAGTCGGATGCTAGCCAAACCAAAATGGATGGGTGAGTTTAAAGGCAAATATATCGGAAGAAATGTTCCATCTATATTGCATTTGATGTTTGTGGATGACACTATACTCTTTTTTCAAGCCAAGCTCGAAGAAGTCAAGGCAGTTATGAAGTGTTTAGAAATATACGAGTTTTGGTCAAGTCAAAAGTTTAATGCTGCTAAATCGGGTACTCTGTTCTCTTCTAATTGTTGGAGCAAAACTAAAGAATATTTGAGTTCATTTCTCAGCATGAAATAGTGTAGTAGTGGTTTACCTTTGGTAATCCTCTCTACCTGGGAATAAATAGATCTATTTCAAAGAAATCAAGCTAAAATTTCTGAACACGTTTGAAGGATGGATGTTTAAGTGTATTTCAAAGTCACGCATGACAACCCTTATCAATAGGTGGTTCAAAGTGTCCCAGTCTATGATGTATCTTCTACCAGGATTCCTAAAAACTTTTGGACATATATTGATAAACTTACGAGGGGGATCTAGTGGAAATGCAACTTATCAAGTAAAGGCTCTTAGGCCTGAATAAATGGACATAGATCGTCCAGCCTAAAGATTCAGGTGGATTAGGATTAAGAAATCTTGCTGTATTCAACAAGGCTTTCCTAGAAAAATTAGCCTAGAAAATGAGAGGTGAAACATAGTTGTTTTGGGTGAATTTTTTTAGAGCAAAGTATTGCAATGAGAATAACTTCCTTCATCATATACATCGCAAAAAGGACTATGGAATTTGGTAAAAATTAGTGAACTTAGACCCTTGATAATAAACTAGTTGCGGTTCATAGTTGGAGATGGTAAACAAATCATTATCTACCTAAATAATTGGTGTGAAGGTGGTTTAATTTGAGTGGACAAAAGTGGAAGAACTATTCGTTGCAGGCAGTAGAAGATGGATGGAGATAAAGTGAGGCGCCTGTGTGGTAGAGATAGAGAAAACTATATCCTGTGATTTGTACCTCATCCTAATAATCCAGATAAGCTAATATGTATTGACTCAACGGAATAGGGCTTTAGTGTTTTGAAAGCCTACACTGCTATCAAGAGAGTTGTGGGATACCCCAGATAAGGTGTGAAGTTTGATATGGAAGCTCAAAATCGATGAGACAAACAAAATTTTCTTATAGCGGTTGGACAAAAAACAATTTTCGTAAAGCTAAATTTTTTAAGCAAAGCCTATCCAATCTTGATGATACCTGTAATATTTTTCGGATGACAACTGGAGATATCCCTCATCTTTTCTTCGATTGTGCCCTAGCAAGAAAACTTTGAATCATCAACAGTCTGGGGATGCGATGTCCTGAAATTTTAGGTAAATCTAGTGTTTTTATGCTTGTTGAACTAATGGTTTGCAATAAAGAAGCTAATAGCTTTGGAGAGGATAACCAGTTCATTCGAGTGGTGATCGTAACTGTGGATACCATTCGGTCCCATCGAATTTATAAAATCTTCACGAGAGCTTCTACGAATGTCGAAAATATCAGTACTAGAATTTCCAACCAAGCAAAGGAGATTCAAGGGATCAAAGACTTACCGGAGAAGAAAAATTTGGCTAACCTGATGAAAGGATTTGTGAAGATTAATGTGGATGCTGCTTACTCATAGTCTGGTTCAGCGGTGGGGATCATAGACAAAAGGATCATTGGTCGGTTAGCCGGGTGTGGAGTAGCAACATTGAAGCCCCAGATGCCTTGAATGCTGAACTTAAAGTGATATTGATTTCTTTTGCAGCTGTGGAAGTTCTACAACTTGGCACATGTGATTATCAAAGGTGATAGTTAAACTATTATGAAAACACTTCAGAGCGGAAAGTCTAGTATAAAATGGAGTTTTGATAAATTTTATTAAGCCAAAATTAATTTTTCTGCTTGTGAGTTTAGTTGAGTTAAAAAGTGATAATTGTATAGCCCATGTTATAGTCAAATGAGTGATTGATTCTGACTCGGTTGGTATTTGTAATCAAAGAAAATTTTTGAACCTTGTTCAAAATAAATTTGTTAATGATTTAATTTAACTAAGAGACAATATTTCCTCTCATTGTACGGGTAGGGAACTGTTGGTGATTTATGCACCTTAGCAACCATATTAAATGCGGAAAATCATTGATTGGACTCACAATAGATTTATTAATTTAATTCATTTATGAAAGAAATTCAGCAACCAATATGAGATAAGAAGTTTATAGAAAACTTACGAGTTTGAGATCAGCTATAGAATGCTCCGATCCAACGCGCTCTCCGTTTTGTCCTTCTTCTGAATCGACATTGTTTCGTCCTTCTTCTGAATCGACTCCGTTTCGTCATTCCTCTTAATATAGTACTCGAAGATGAGACCGTAGTCTTTCGAAACGTAATTTTTGAGACAAAGAAGAAAGTTGAGTGGGCACAATAGATATCTCACTAAGATCTCAAAACCAGATTGTTTCGGGATCTCGCTCCTATTATTTAGGATTGGAATTAGCAATTCCGAGAAATAGGGGATGAGAAAATTTGGCCAAGAGAGAGAGAGAGAGATAGCGATAGAGAGAGAGATAGAGTGTTCGCCGAGTATCCTTGAGAGGATTGAGTGTATTTTCTTCTTTCATTTCAGGGAGACATAACCTCTGAAAGATTTTCTCTCCTTTCTGTTGAGATATTATCTCATTCTGGGAGATATTCCTTCCATCTAGAGATATTTTCTCCTTTGGATTTAATCTGGGCCATTAGATCTTAACAATGAATCTAAACTCTTTCTCATCCATCAGATCAATATCTATGTTTGAGAATATTTCTCTTCAGAGAAAAATTCAGGGAGAACTTTAAGGAAGATAAGTTCGGCCATACTTGGGCATTCCCCAAGGGGAAATTTCGACCACCCTAGTGCGACGACCCAACCCAAGAGTTTCCAAAGCCCAAAAATCCAATTAATTATTTATTCACTTGATCCAACAATAAATAAACAATTAGTTAATTCTACGAATACCCGTTTTTCAGAAATAATGTTGTCAATCACTATTACAGCAAGTGAGATTAAATAATGAACAACATTCTTATTCAAAAGTTCTTATCTGCGACTATGGACCTAGTCGTAGAAGCTTAACGAACCCGATGAAAAAGACGATAAATTCTATCTCTTTATCATCGATTCATCTAGTCTTTTTCAATACTCCACCGTGTAATAAAGGACCGAACACTTCTTTAATACTAGAATTATATTTACTCATCGTGACAAGTGTCCACTGATATAGTCAGTTCGTGATCAAGATCCTCCAAGTACTTCACGTGCAAAGAGAAGTCAATTTATTCCGTTATACTTCTCTTGATACATATCAGCCCTAAGCATTGTTGGTTCCCTAGCGAAAGATGCTTTCGAACGTTAACTTACTTCAAAAATGCGGGCAATCAATCCATTCTGGAATCAACCCTTAGGTGAGTGAACATTGACCTCCTTTCAGTGAGGCTGGATTCCGTGTCTATAAATCACTTCCCACTCGAATCATGCTCTGAGAAGACTTCAAGGGGAAGACTCCCAAGACATAAGCTGTGATTAGCATGAATAGCCTTTTAGCGAAAAAGTTAAAGAGTTCTAAGACATGATTCAGTGTCCATGACCACTTAAGTATTTAGATCAAGTCTCACTCTGACCATCATAGTGGTCTCGGTTAGTGCGTTGTAACGATCCTTAAACGACACATCTAGATGAAGGTTTGTCTAGGTCGTACATTTACAACAAGTGTAGAATGCTCCCACATAGTGATCATCTTTTACTCTTGTGTTCCACATATATGAATTTCGATATAGCTTCCCAGATATATACCAGTCATCGACCTTATTTTAGCACACCACCGAACTCAAGAGCCCAACACGTTACTCGGTTTAAAATGGAGGCTATGGAAGATCGTTGTTACTGATTCTGAATAATTATCCAGACCTCAAACCACTAATCATAAAATGCTTATATATTAATCTAATTATCGAATTCAGTAATTATTAATACATCATCTTCAAGTGGGCGATATTCCTAACAATCTCCCACTTTGAACAGAGAAAATTTCTCGAGCGAATTTAATTATTTGCCATCTTAGTAGAAGGTTTAGATTTTGACCCAGGATTGAGATTCCCATCATATGGATTCTCAGTTTACTCTTACTCTTTCATTTGTGTCTATCAGACATATGTCCTATTTTGTATAATTCTTGTTCATGAATTCTTGCAAGTGATATTTGACTTACCTTTTAAGGTCAAGTCAAAACGTTCACAATAAATTAATTTACTTAGAACATATCAACACTTCGCATACTTTAAGATTATACACCAGACTGTATATAACGAGTCTCCCTATCTTGATGTACATCTTTTTGGTGCCAAAACAGATTGCACAATGCATGCTTAGATCTCTTTACCACTAACTATACTGTGATTTATTAAACGTGCTTTAATAAGAACTTTATTGACCTTTTTCCATTACTTGGTTATTTTATAGTACATCCTTGTTTGCCGTGTTCATGTTCAATACACACCGGACTTCAAGGATCTAATATATTTAAATAACTAAGTATCTCACTATTTCAAGAAATAACAATGTTTACAACTCATTCTCGGAAATTCGTTATTGTCTAAGGTACAATTATTAGTCTTTTCAAAGACAATGACTACAACCTCAACATTGAGCTCATACCTTATATCAAATAAGTATGTTTGAGACATAATGGAACGAGTTTGTCGTTTTTAATTTAAATATTTAAAAACAGTTACCGCAGTCAATTTACTTCTGTCATGAGGAGGTCTAGTACTATAATAGTAATGACTATATTGATGACACGTGTTTAAGAGATACACAAACCGATCATTAAATATCGATTATAACAAACATCCATGTATAATCACGATTAGTTTGTTAATTACTTGGGATCCACCTTTCATATTTCAAAAAGTTTAGTAGATTAACTACTTTGATCCATGTCTTGAGTTATTGGAACTTTATCCTTAAATGACAATTCATATTCATCAATGAAGATCCCAACTGAAGTGTTTTGTGGTATAAAGGAGAGTATCATTATTGAAAATAACTCTACTTAAGGGCTCACTCCCTTAGAGCTTATTAAAGCTTAAACTATTTCATATATCTATTTATAGATCTCTCTATTCATTTAAGCTAATAACTTAACAGGTAGATCTATCAAATATGGCCTAATAACTTTTAGACAAGTTAGTTTGATCGAGAGTGTTATCTCAAGATCATGTATTTCCATTTAAGGAAAGTTTATTGTTGATGAGAGTAACGAGGATCCTCGTTAGGATGTGCCCACTAGGTTATTGATTTTATTGGAAAGACAATTCAAAATTATCCTTTCCTTTCAATTCATTGATTCATGTGGCAATATAATCATTCGTTACTCTTCAACTTTAATTATTGAATAATAGAAGATTCATTCCGGTTTAAAGAATGCTGTCTTCAATGATGGATCTAATCATGTGAAGTGGATGCTCCCACTAAATCAATCGCCTAGAGAAACTAGATTTAAGGATGCTCCCACCCAATTAGTGAACTAGAGTAGTTAGGTTCCATTTAAGGATGCTCCTACTCAATTTCTTGAACTAGAGTGGCTAGGTTCCATTAAGGGATGCTCCAAATAATGAAATTTTGTTAACAATTAACCTAATTAATTATGAAACATATCAATATATGGTGGAAATTTATAATTCAATTTAACATATTAAATGTTTTAAAACTTATTCAATAACCATGTTATTAAATCTAATATAGCATGTCAATAAATTTCTAAACATATTAATAAATTTATTCAAACATGGAAACAAGTGATCTAGAAATTTCAATAATCCTACAATGACTATTACATTCAGATCCAGCTTGTTTTTAGAAGACTTACAGTGAGTTCGGATCTGCGAGAATCAGCCCTGGGTGTGTGTCCAAGTGCATGGCCAATACAGCTTCCCATGCTCGTCTATGATGTCACGAAATCCGTCCTCGCTCCGTTGCTCCAAAAAGTAGCCGGCCATGTGGAAAAATTATCACTCAAACAACCACAAGATGATTCAATGATAATTCTCAAGGATTTTTAGGAGATCAAGAGGGTGGGCTCTTTATGGGAACAAGGAGAGAAGGGGAAACTCAAAGCATAAGAGAAAGGGCTGCCGAGAAATAAATTTCCTCTCTCTATTTCTCTCTAAAATTCGGCCAAAACCTCTCAAGCACAAGGGGGGAGAAGTTCGGTTGAGTGCTGGTCAGGCTAGGTTTCCCAAAGAGAGAGCCCCTCATATTATATCAGAGAGAATGAGCTTAAATTAGGTCAAAATCCAATTAAGACCCACTAGTCAAACTTAAGCCCAAAACTCCTTTTAATGAGTTTAAACAATTTTTCCAGCCCATAAAACCCTTATTATTGCCGGCCATATTATCTTCACTATCTCCCAAATTTATTTGATTTATTTCTAATATAATATTTAATTAATTTAGAACATCTCATTTATTTAATGACAAATCATTAATTATTTTCATACTCTTCAATGTAGTACGAAACGATAAAATATTTATTTCCATCTTTTATTTATTTGAATCATCAAATTATATTATTATCAATATAAGAACATAATATGATTCATTAAATAAATGTATTTATAAATAACCAATTATTTATTTAATTAATTAGAAAATAATTTTCTTAACGTAAATCGCAATTTATGTAGAATGAGAAAATCAATCAATTCTTGCTCACAAAAATCTCTTCCAAGAGTGTATTATTGAGACCTTATGGACCCACATGAACGAAGCTTTAGAATAAAGCTCGGACACAAAAGCTCACAAGCTTTTCCCGATTTTCAATTCTTAATATTAGTCGATTTTATTAAAGGACCAATATTGAACATCTCTAAGTTCATATGCATTTGTATTTCCGTTTGATGTGATCAAACTATTCTTCACACGGTCCATAGTGTATTTTACGATATAACCTTTTGTGTGTATCATTAATTCAGAGGAATGTAAAATTATCGTTTTAACTCTGAGTTATTATTTCACCAAGTTCTCTGTTATTTGTGAACGAGAAAAACATAAAGTGAGATGTCTCAACATGTCACATGTTATATTTTTAAGAATTCTTTATTCGATGAATACCAGACCTAGTTTATTCGCTCACACTCTCATAACAAGCATGGGGTGATACTAATGCCTTAGCACTGTTTCAACACAAATTCCATGTATGTCAATCACATATTTTTAACAAAACAATATTATGAAACCAACTGTCGGGTCAATGAAACTTCACTTAGTCATTGCCCATTGACAAATCAAATATTATATAGTGTTATAAGAAGATATGTACTCACTTCAGGATTTAGGTAATTACTAAATTACCCCTCGTATGTGAGTTTGAGGTTTCGAGTGATTAAACGGTTTTATTTGGAACTTCAAAAATTCACAAGTCATGTTCAATATCTTCATTAAGATATCAAGAATGAACTACAGAGTCACAACTCTCCATATCACAAGATAAGATATCTTTTGATTCATTATAACAATAATTACTAAGAATCGATTACCAAATCGATCTTTAGATTGCGAACTATTATTTAAACTAGTCATAAGAAGGTACCTTGTCAAGTATGTACTTAGCACTTCTGTCGTTGATGACAGTTTCAGAGCTTAGACATTCATGTACAAACAAAATTTTAAATAAGAATGGATATTCAATCTATATTTAAATTCAAAACAAAACAAATACAAAAATATTTAATATCAAAAATCTCCTTTGTTGACATAAATGCCAACAAAATCCCACTTGACTCAAAGGAGATGCGAATGATCTTTCTCAACCAACACGTCCCCTCTGTGAACTATATCTCGTACAAATTGATATTTCCGCTCCATGTGTTTTCAGCGCCTGTGACTTCTTGGTTCCTTACCGTTAGCAACGGCCCCACTGTTATCACAATAAAGTGTAATGAGCTCGTTGGCACTTGGAACTAGTTCCAAGTAGATCAGCAATTTACTCAGTCACACAGCCTCCTTCGCAGCTTGGCAAGCTGCTACATACTCAGCTTCCATGGTTGGGTCAGCAACGCAAGATTGCTTTATACTCCTCCAGACCACGAATCCACCGTTCAGGGTGAACACAGACCCTGATGTGGATTTTCTGGAATCCTTATTCTCTTGAAAGTCGGTCTCGGTATACCCCGTCATATTCAGGTCATCACCTGAGTATGCAAGCATGTAGTTTCTCGTTCTCCAAAGATACATGAGAACATGCTTGACAACAACACAGTGCTCGGGTCCAGGTTTCGATTGAAATGTACTCGGCATGCCCACTGGTAACAAATATCTGGCCTAGTGCAAAGCATCGGGTACATGAGACTTCTCACAGCTGAGGCGTAGGGAATGTGTCTCATGTCCTCTGTCTCTTGAGGAGTCTTGTGAGACTGCTCACTAGATAGATGCACTTCATGTCTGAGAGGTAGATGTCCTTTATTGGAAAACTGCATACTGAAGCGATCCATGATCTTATCAATATAAGATGCTTGAGAAAGCGCTAACTTCCGATTCTTCTGATCTCTAAAGATCTGAATCCCCAGAATGTAAGCCGCTTCTCCAAGATCCTTCATCTCAAATTGCTTTGACAGCTAGATCTTAACCTCTGATAACTTTCCCACATCATTCCCAATGAATAGTATGTCATCTACATATAGGACTAAGAAGACCATTGTACCATCGTTTATCATCTTATAAACGCATGGCTCATCTAATGACTGATCAAAGCCATAGCCTTTCACAGTCTCGTCGAATCTAATATTCCGGGATCTAGATGTTTTCTTAAGTCCATAAATGGACTTCAAAAACTCGCAAACCTTGCCCTATTGGTCCTTCTCCATGAACCCGTCTGGTTGAGCCATGTAAATAAGTTCGTCAAGATTTCCATTCAGAAATGCAGTCTTGAGATCCATCTTTCAGATTTCGTAATCTAGGGCGGCAACAATGAATAAAAGAGTATGGATGGACTTCAGCATCGCCACAGGTGAGAAGGTATCTGTTGCAGAGATGCCCACAAGAAGATTGTTTATTTACATATTGATGTAATATATAAATCTTTGTAAAGTCCTTATTAAAAGATTGTTTATTTACATTCTGATGTAATATATAAATCTTTGTAATTTGCTGATTGAATTAATAAAAGTTAAAACGTTCATTCATTCCTTTTAGTTTGATTGAAGATTTATGATATTCAATAGTCTTATAGTCCTTAATCAAACCTAACAATGTATGAAGAGACAAATGTAGATTTGCGTGAACAAACTCTTCATGGTTTGACTAAAACGGTATACTTGCAATCTAAAGATCAACGGACTATTGATCCCAGTATGATTGTTGGAAGACTCCAGGATGTCTGGTTACGAGGCATACAGAGTTAGGAACTCTATAGTTCTTCCCGTGTATCTTTCGAAGATACTGAATTGATCAATGCACCTTTAGAGACAATAGAAGAACAAACCATTTAACATCTTCTATCTCAAGGTCACTATGTATGAATCGCGTCATGCTTACCTAAATCCTGAAATGAGATATGTCATTTCATAGCATTAATACTCTCATTTGAGAAAGTCAAATTCTAGGTCCCATGTGTGATCTAGACAAGGCCTATTAGTGAGATATTAAGTTATGAAGATGTCATGAACCAACTTTGTGAAGTTCTCATAGATATGGAATTCATGTATAAGATTGCTGAGATGCAATGTATATCACCTCATGCTTTATTACTTGGATTGTGAATAAATGAACTGCGCAGTGTCCAAATTTAAGTACAGACTTTATTTGGATGAAACAATGTGACTTGTTAGCTCCTCGTCAATACATTGTTTCTAGCTTATTCACAAGTACTAAAGGAGTTGAGGAAATAACAACTAAAAAGGTAAAATGGTAATTTTATAAATCCCAACTAGTTGATGATATTCATGAAGGGTAAACAATGATAACGTTCAATGGATCCGCTCAATATAATTAAGTTGAATTTGAGTAGAAAATAAATTCATTTGAACCGAGAGATTCTCAGTGTCGACTCTTTAGTGGAGTCAGTCGACATTAAGCTAATACTCGGAAAAGGTTTGTGAACTTTTGAGTTCGAGTATAGAAGCTCAAGCTTTGTTCATTTGGATCCATAAGGTCACTATTACTGGTCATTAGAGTAGGATTGTTAAACTAGAAGCTAAGTCAAAATAAGTTCAAATGTTGAACTAGACTTTTTCTCGGAAAATGTCTAAAGGGTATTTTTGTCCGCAAAGACATAAAATGATGTGAATGCCAAAATAAGATTTTGAATGTTTTCATTTGATGAAAATATAGATTACTTTCTAAAGCCGAAAAGTCGTTTGAGGCATTATGAAATTAATTTCGTTAATTGTGCAATTATAATTCTAGAACGGGTATTTTAAGAATTGTCTTAAAAGAAATAAGGAAGCATCTAGATGCTCCCTCACCCTATGAAGAATTCGGCCAACATAGCATCAAAGAGGAGAGTTTTATTTCCTTTTTCTTATAAGGATAATTACCTAAAAGAAAAAGGGAAATGAATTTCCTTAAGAAGGAAACAAATGTGCTAAGTGAGGAAACAAATTTCCTCACTAATGCACCCATATGGCCGGCCATACAATGAGGGAAAGGGGAAGGGAAAATCAAATATTGTGTCATGAATACATTATTCATTCATGAATGAATAATTGACCTTTATAGATTTTTCCTTCTCCTATAAATAAAGCCTCACATAGAGATGTGAAGGTTAAGCAATTTTCTTCTTCTCTCCCTATTGTGGCCGAACCTCCCTCTCTCTCTCTCTACAAAATACTCTTCTTATTTTGCACCTAGATTCACATTCAATCTAGAGAATTAGCTTATGATCCAAGAATTTTTCTTGGTTCATATGGTTTAATTGTGCCCACACACAAATCCTTCTAAAACCTCTTTTGACTCATGTAATAGAAATCTTAGGTTTCTCGGGTTCAAGATTAGGTGCGAAGGTGACGAGGGAGCCAAGGAAGAGGATCTACCTTCTCGAGACGCTTCAAGATCAAGCTTCATAAGAAAGTTCGTGTTCTAGTAAATTAATTAATGAATTTAATATATAACTTGTATATGCTTTTTTCTAGGTTAGTAAAATTGTTTTACTTGAAAAATAAATTTTTAAATTCCGCCATTAATTTGATTAATGTTAAATTTTTCTTTAACCCTAGACCTATTACAAAAAAGTTTTTAATTATTTTACTTGATATATATGCTATATAAATACATTAAAAACAGTTTTTAATTATTTTATGTTTAGCATATTCAAAATCAATTTTTTGACAAGTTTGAAAATTTGTGTACATAGTTTAAACTAGTTTGTTGCACTTCTAGTTTAAATTAGTTATTGAATGGTTTATATTATGTTGTTTATTTTATATTGTGTTTAATTATTAATATGTTAATATAACACACAATTGAAATCAAAACATACAATTAAAATGTTTTCAATAAACCTCTTTCTCTTTACACCTAGATCCGACGTACTTTTAATTTTTTCAAATTCTGGACAAATTGTTATGACTCAGTAAAACGGGCATAACTCTTTGCTCCGACCTTTAAAATTATTCGTTCTTGAACTAAATTAAAGTTACGGATGTTAGCTATCCAATGCAATTTGTTTCAGCTCAATCGGATACAGGATGTGTCATTTATGACCTTTTAAGTTCGAGGTGTACGGCAGTCCGCGAATCTAGATTTTTTAATCCGGATTTTGCGACTCCTAGCTTTCTCCCGTCTTCTTAATGCTATCGTCGATTTCCGACGTTCTCGCGCTCAACCACCATGAAGACGCCTTGAAGGAAGATGTCATCAAGATATATATATATATACATTTTAGTTTTACGAGATTTTTAATCTCAAAAACTTTCAAGTGCAAAAGTGACGATTTATTAATCGCACACACTTTCCTTAGGAAAAATAAATTAATAGACAAAAAAATCCGAGTATGTTCCTTATGCCTTAGTGCATTAACACTGCTCTCCCCTCACAAATATCAATTTTAGGGTTCTTTTTCTCTAGTGATCCACTCTTTCTCTCTTTGCTAATGGAAATATGTTTCCTATATGTACAAGAGTAGACGTGCCATTTTTCCAAAAATTAAGTGGGAGGATTGCACTCGTTTGCAATCCAGTGTCCCCTTATTTTTTCCTAAAAACTAAGTGGGAGGGTTGTACTTATTGTTTGCAACCCGCGATCCCCAACACTATTGTGAAGTGCATATGTCGCCGGACTAAGAGTCACCCTCGTGGCCCTCTCTTAAATGAGAGTACTCATAGACGCATTGCTCCTAACATTGCTTTTATAGCTGCGTTCAAAAGTGAAACAATGAGACAAAGCCTCTCCTCGGCGGATTGTTTTCAAAGTAGATCTTGTTGAACTAAGTTGTTGGTTACACACTTAGACTCAAACTCTAGTAATCTTCCCTCCAGGCCCTGCGAAAAGTTTTGAGTGATCAAACATTTTTATAAGGTGGCTAGTCAAACACTGATGTATTAACATCATGACTATGCATTAATGATGTGTCATTTACTTATGAAAGACGACTCTTTGCGGCCTTCCCTCGAAGGAGTAAAGTGTCATTTTGTTCATAACACCTTTGGATTTTTTCCTTGTCTAAATAAAATTAAACTTAAAATCCTAAACAAAAGACTAATCGTAAACTGGAAGGTGATAACTACGTAGATTGGAAGGTGATAACTACGTAGATTGGAAACGTAACCTAAACATTGTCCTTACCGTGGACAAGCACAAGTGGGTATTCACCACCCCATGTCCTCCTGAGACGAATGATGATTCGACCCAAGAGGACAAGGATGCCCTTGCGGCCTGGCTCAGATCCGATGAGATTGCGAGATGCTATATTTTAGCGTCGATGAACAATGTGTTGCAACAACAACATCGTGATATTGGGTCAGCCTATGAAATGCTCTACAATCTCCAGGAGATGTTTGGAGGGCAAGGGCGTCAGGCTAGGCAACAAGCGGTACGACAGTTTATGAACTATCGTATGAAAGCAGGGACTCCCGTTAGAGAACATATGATGCTGATGATATGTTATCTTAACGAGATGGAAATCCTTGGATATGAGATTGATGGAGATACCAAGATAGATATGATCTTGGAAACTCTCCCTGAATCTTTTGATACTTTCAAGCTGAATTACTCCATGAATAAGCTTGGGTACACTGTTACCGAGCTAATGAAGGAGCTTCACACCGCTGAGGGACTCTTAAAGAAAAAGAGGACTAATGGAGAAGCTCATGCTACTGAGCACATAGTCTCCACCTCTGGACCTAAGAAGAGATCTCATAGAGCCGACAAGAAGAACCCTAGCAAGGTTCAGAAGAAGAAGATGCCTCGGACTGCAAAGGTGGACAAGTCGAAGGACAACTGTCACCATTGCAATAAACCCGGACATTGGCGTAGGAACTGTTCTACCTACCTCAAAGCTAAAGGGAAATGTATTGTACTTATTACCGAAGCTTGTTTAGTAGCTGATAATGTATCATCATGGATTATTGACTCCGGTGCTACTAACCATATTTGTTGTTCCTTTAATGGGTTCAGGAAAAGCAAAAGCTTAGAGGATGACGACTTCTGCTTCAAGTGGGGTGATGGGAGCTTGGTGTCTGCTAAGGCTGTGGGATCCGTGACACTGTCTTTCGAAGACAGAACTTTAAATTTGAATAATGTGTATTATGTTCCTTCCTTTGGGAAAAACTTAATATCTATAGCTCAAATTGTTGAGCAGAATTATTATTTAAAGTTTATTGATAATGGAATTCGTTTTACTTTTTCCAATTCATTTGTCACTGATGCATGTTTAAAGAATGGTTTATACTATCTTTATCTTACACAACCTTTGCTTTTAGACACTGAAATAGATAATGATCTAATTAGGGAACCTAAGAGGAACAAACTTAATGACTACTCTGATCTAATAAAATCAACATATCTCTGGCACTTAAGACTTGGTCATATTAGTCTAGATAGGATTAAGAGACTTGTGAGGGATGGTGTTGGCATTTATGCCCACAAAGGAGATTTTTGATATTAAATACTTTTGTATTTGTCTTGCTTTGAAATTAAATAAAGATTGAATATCCATTCTTATTTAAGATTGTGTTTACGCATTTATGTCTACGCTCTGAAACTGTCATCAACGAAAGAAGTGCTAAGTACAGACTTGACAAGATACCTTCTTATGACTAGTTTAAATAATAGTTCGCAATCTAAAGATCGATTGGGCAATCGATTCCTAGTAATGATTGTTAGAATGAATTAAACGATATCTTATCTTGTGATATGGAGAGTTGTGACTCTGTAATTCATTCTTGATATCTTAATGAATATATTGAACAAGACCAGTGAAGTTTTGAAGTTCGAGATAAAACCGTTTAATCACTCGAAACCTCAAACTCACATACGAAGGGTATTTTAGTAATTACCTAAATCCTGAAGTGAGTACATGTATTCTTGTAACACTTTATGACATTTGATTTGTCAATGGGCAATGGCTAAATGAAGTTTCATTGACCCGACGGTTGGTGTCATAATACTGTTTCTTTGAAACATGTGATTCACAGATATGGAATTTGTGTTGAAACAATGCTAAGGCATTAGTATCACACCATGCTCTGTTATGAGAGTGTGAGCGAATAAACCAGGCCTGGTATTCATCGAATAAAGAATTCTTTGAAATAAAACATGTGACGTGTTGAGACATTTCACTTTATGTTTTTTCTCGTTCACAAATAACAGAGGACTTAGTGAAATAATAACTCAGGGGTAAAACGATAATTTTACATTCCTCTGAGTTAATGATACACACAAAGGGTAATATCGTAAAATACACCGTGGACCATGTGAAGAATAGTTTTATCACATCAAACGAAAATATAAACGCATATGAACTTAGAGATGTTCAATGTTGGTCCTTTAGTGGAATCGACTAATATTAAGAATTAAAAGTCGGAAAAAGTTTGTGAACTTTTGCGTCCGATTTTTATTCTAAAGCTTCGTTCATATGGGTCCATAAGGTCTCAATGATAGACTCTTGGATGAGATATTAGTGAACAAGAAAAGATCGATTTTCTCATTAAACGTAAATTGCGATTTACACTAAGAAAATTATTTTCTAACTAATTAAATAAATAATTCGTTATTTATTATTACATTTATTTAACGAATCATATTGTGTTATTGTATTGATAATAATATAATTTGATGATTCAAATAAAATATTTTCTCGTTTCGTACTACATTGTTTAGTATGAAAATAATTAATGACTTGTCATTAAATAAATCAGATGTTCTAAATTAATTAAATATTATTTTAGAAATAAATCGAAAATATTTGGGAGATAAATACATAAGATGGCCGGCTACTTAATGCAAATAAGGGGTTGGAAAATTGCTTAAATGATTTATCGGGCTTAAGTTTGATTAATGGGTCATTAATTGTATTTGACCTAATTAAGCCCATTTTCCCTGAAATAAAAGGAGCTCTTCTCTCTCTCTTTTGACCTAGCTCATTCGGCCACTCTCTCTCTCTCTCCCCTCCCATCTTGGCCGACTATTTCCTCTCTCCCAAGGAGAAAAATACTTGGCCAAAATCCCTAAAGAATTGAGAGAACGAACCGTAGAGAGAATCCCCTTTTATTCCTTCTTCCCTTGTTCCTACGAAAGAGCCCACCCTCTTTGTCTCACAAAATTCCTCGAGTATTATCATTGACTCAACTTGTGGTTGTTTGAGTGATTTTTCCTCCCACAGGGCCGGCCATATTTTGGAGCAACGAAGGATCGACGACTTTGAGGATTTGCTTGACGGGCGTGGCGTAGAGGATCGGCCGGCCAGTTTTTCCGAGAGACACCGAGACTTGCTCTCGCAGATCTGAATTATGTAAGTATCCCTCGAACGAATTGGATCTGGACAATATGATATTTTAGAATGATTATATGTGTTTGGATTGTTCGTGTGCATGTTTAGATAGATTTATTGACAAGATTATAAATTTATTGACATGTTAGGTTAGATTTAATGATATGGTTATCGAACATGTTTTAAATTGGTTTTAATATGTTAAATTGAATTATGAAATTCCGCCACATATTGATGTGTTTCGTAATTAAATTAGGTTAATTGTTAATCAAATTCCTACAAATGGTATCAGAGCCATAATTGTCATTAAATCGATTTTGAGTGTTGGCGTTTTTTTTGTATGAATTGCATTTGTGAATGTTTTTGTGTTTATGTGAATGGATCCTTACTCTAATTGGCCCTAGGATTGTTTAGGGGTTACGTCCCGGTTTTTATTTTTTATTTTATTTAAATTTGTAATTTGTTGTAAATTTAAATTTATAATTTTGTAATCCGGGAGACAAGAAGAAGGAAGGCAGCCTCCGGGAATGGCCGCGCGTTTTTGAAACGCGTGGGAGCTATCCCGGTCGATTCCGAACACGCCTAAGGACACAAGAGGGCTGTTTGGGTCGGCCAAAACCCTAGCGTGGCCGTGTGTCTTCGGACGCGCGCGAGCTAGCTAGGGTTAGGCCCGACGACCGAGATTCGGAAATCGTTTCCGAATAAATTTAAAATCTTGAATAATTAAATTTATTTATATTATTTTTGAAATAATAAAAATGAATTTAATTATTTGAGTGGGAGATATCAATCTCTAAGTTTTAAAACTCGGAAATTCGACGACTCGACACAAGACTAGGAATAAAGTAGTTTATTGTTTTTTCTTTTGTAAAGGGTTGTAATTTTAGAAATGGGCCATTAGATAAGTTAAATATTATGTTTTATTTTATTTAATCTTATCTCATATTCATCCACATGTCATATAGGATAGAACGCCAACACTATATGAATTGTTCATGCATCATTATAGTTTAATTTAAATAACTAGTTATGAAATTGAACATCGTCCACAAAAATATGATTTTTGCAAAAACTAAGTGGGAGGGTTATTTGTCGTTGAAATAACCCGAGGTCCCCAACATGAATTTAATTAACTTGTGTGAATGAACTAAGAGTCACCCTCGTGGCCCTCCCTTCAATGGGAGTACTTCGGAAGCACATAGTCAATTAAATTGTTACGAACTAAGCCCTAAAGAGGAACGATGAAGCGGGGTCTCCCCTAGGAGAACCGTTTTCAAAGTAACTTGGATAAGGGCCCACATGTTGGTTGCACGCTTAGACTTATTGTTTAAAGTAACCCTCCATAGAGGCTATGCGTTAAACATAAGTGACCAAAGTCCATGGTAATTAGCGAGAACTAGAAGTTGTGATTTTTTGTATGGTTCAAACTAAATAGTGATGTGTCACGACTATGAAAGGCGATCAATTACGGTTTCCCCTAGGAAAAGTAATTGATCATTTTTGTTCATAATACCATGAATTATTTATCGCTTTCCTCACTCATTTAGGATTGTACATGCATCATAATTCGAAACTGTAGCATATGCTAAATTTATTCATTTCATTTAATTTCAGCAATATCATGAATCCACTTGCATCTATACTCAGTTATAACAAACTCGAGGGTGAGAATTACGTTGATTGGAAACGTAACCTCGACATCGTACTGACGGTGGAAAAGCACAAGTATGTTCTCACTACCCCGTGTCCTCCAGCTCCGAGTGCTGACTCAAGCCAGGAGGACAAGAACGCCTATGACACGTGGGTAAGGTCCGATGAGATTGCCAAGTGTTATATCTTGGGTTCCATGAGCAATGTGTTGCAGCAATCTCACAAGGACATTGCCATGGCATATGACATGCTCTACAATCTTCATGACATGTTTGGATGTCATGGGCGTCAGGCGAGGCAGCAGGCAATCCGAAATTTCATGAATTGTCGGATGAAGCCGGGAACGTCAGTCAGGGACCACATGCTAGTGATCATGGGTCACCTGAACGACATGGAGATTCTTGGATCGGAGATCAATGGACTCACCAAGGTCGATATGATCTTGGAGACTCTTTCGGATTCTTTCGATAGCTTCTGTCTGAACTACTCAATGAACAAGCTCGAGTATTTTGTAACCGAGCTAATGAAGGAGTTGCAGACTGCTGAGGGACTTCTCCCTAAGACCAAGAAGAAGACTGGTGAAGCCAATGTTGCTGAACATAGGGCTTCCACTTCTGGATCGAAGAGAGTGATGAAGGGTCCCAAAAACGCCAACCGAACGGAATCCAAGACGCCCTACAAGAAGGCTGCGGATGTCAAGGGCAAGGACATCGCAAAGGTGGACAAGTCTAAACACAAGTGCCACCATTGCGGAGAAGTCGGCCACTGGCGAAGGAACTGTCCTGCCTACCTCAAGACTGTCAAGGGGAAAGGTATGGCTTTCGTCACCCAAGCATGTTACACGACATATAAAGAATCACCCTGGATTTTAGACTGCGGGGCTTTTGACCATATTGTGTGTAATCTGAATGGTTTCAGGAAAACCAGAAGCTTAGGTGAAGAAGAGTTCACGTTCAGCTGGGGGAATGGAACGAAGGTCAGAGCCAGAACTGTCGGGACCATGCAGCTGAATTTTGGGAATAAGGCTTTATTATTGAATAACGTTTATTATGTTCCAGATTTTTGCAAGAACTTAATTTCTTTTGGTCGTTTAGAAGAACAACATTATGAGTTTAAAGTCAATAATGGTATTGAAATTTTTCTTAATGGTTGTTTTATTTCTAAAGCTCATCGAGTAGATTCTATTTATTATCTATATCCTAATGAGCCGACAATCTTGGACACTGAGGTGAATAGTGATTCACTCAGGAAGCGTAAGACATTTCATAGTGATGAAACGGATGATACATATCTATGGCACTTACGTCTTGGACATATTGGCCTAGATAGGATTAAGAGGTTAACAAAGGATGGTCCTTTGAAATCTCTAAATGTGGGATCTTTGCCCACGTGTGAATCCTGTCTTGAAGGCAAGATGACCAAGAGACCTTTCTCTTCGAAAGGTCTAAGAGCCACACAAGTATTGGAACTCATACATAGTGATGTATGTGGTCCAATCAGTATTCAAGCAAGAGGAGGTTACGAATACTTTGTAACCTTCACTGATGACTACTCACGTTTTGGTCATGTTTTCTTGATGCGACACAAATCCGATACTTTTGAAATGTTCAAACAATATCGGGCCTTGGTTGAGAAGCAAAGAGAGAAACAAATCAAAACCCTTCGATCAGATCGAGGGAGAGTACTTGTCTAATGAGTTCGAGGATCTTCTTAAAGAAGAAGACATTCATTCTCATCTTACAGCACCTGGCACTCCACAACAAAACGGTGTGTCAGAGAGAAGGAACCGAACGCTACTAGATATGGTGAGATCAATGATGAGTTACTCATCTCTTCCTGATTCGTTCTGGGGATATGCCTTAGAAACGGCAGCTCATATTCTGAACCAGGTTCCGTCAAAAACGGTTCGCGGCACTCCCTACGAGAGATGGTGTGGTAAGAAATCTGTTCTAAACCACATCAAGATCTGGGGTTGTCCAGCACACGTGCTGAGACAAAAGACTAGCAAGTTGGCTAGTCGTTCAGAATTATGTTTTTTCATAGGATATCCAAAAGAAACAAAAGGGTACACATTCTATAGTCCTACTGACAAGAAAACGTTCGTTAGCACGAACGCTAGGTTTCTTGAAGAGGATTATATGAAGAATACCGTACCGAGAAGCAAACTTGTGCTGAAGGAAATGTTGGGTGAAGTAGCTGGTACTTCACAAGATAGGACAAGTCCTACACCAACAATAGAAGAACCACATTCAGAACTTGAGCCTCCTACGATTCGTCGCAGTAGCAGGATTGTACGACAACCTGAGCGATTGATGTACATCGGGGAGGCTTTTGCTGCAGTCGCATACAAAGAGGAAGATGATCCAGTATCATTTTCCCAGGCGATGCAAAGTTCTGAAGCAAACCTATGGAAAGAAGCCATGAACGTTGAAATGCATTCGATGTATGTCAACGAAGTCTGGAAACTTGTAGATTTACCTGAAGGCATCAAGCCTGTTGGGTGTAAATGGATCTACAAGAAGAAAAGAGGACCGGATGGAAATGTCGAGACATTTAAAGCACGACTTGTGGCGAAGGGGTTCACACAAAAGGAAGGTATCGACTATGAAGATACCTTCTCGCTCGTGGCGATGCTAAAGTCCATTCGTACTCTTTTGTCCATAGCTGCCACCCTAGATTATGAAATCTGGCAGATGGATGTCAAGACTGCATTTTTGAATGGAAATCTTGACCATCCATCACTTAAAAGGGCGCTGGTCACGCAGGGATCTTTCGTCCTCACATGTTGGGGGCCTTAAAGACTCAACATACTTTTAGTATTTTATATTTTCATAGCATTAATGTTAATCTAGGTGATCCATTACGAGTTTACTAAATCATATTAAAAACTCGAGTGTTACTAAGCTACCCTTAAAAACATACGTTTCGATATAGCTTAGTTATTAGGTATTTTGTGACATATAATCTTGATTAACCTAAAAGTATTCCTTCACGGAAAAGCTCTCAGTTAAGAAGGCGAGACACTAAGTTTTCTTAAATATCCCTCAACTTAGCCTCTTATCGGCTTTGTGACAAAACTTTCCGATTCGTTCAACTCATTCACTAATTAACGATCCTAATCATATTAGATAATTTTTAAATGAATGAAAGCCTATGAAAGCCATAAACAAACGATATAATATCTAAGTTAGCAAACAATCATACCAAAGCAATTAAATATACAAGCATAGTAAGTATGGTTTGATTCGTGTTGATCGTATCCTAATTGACTCTTTATAAATTAAAACGAGATGAACCTAATCATATTAGTTCATGGATGATGGTTCAACACAATCATATGCTTCAATTAGAAAAATAAATATTTTTCAAAAATCTTCACTTCGTAACATCTTTGAGAAATTCAATTTGAATAAAAGCCCATTATATGTTTTTATGAAAAATAAGTTGATATCAAAATCATTCATTTTTTAATATTTTAAATAATATTTAAATGAGTCTAGCCTATTTAAATAAATTAAAAAAAATTCAAGTTTAAATATTTATTTATTTATTTATGGGTTATTGTATAGAATAGCCCTATATAGGTTTCCAAATTTCAATTTGTCCAACGTTCTGTAAAACTTTGGTAAAAGTCCAGTAAATCAATTTGAGATAAATTTCATTCCCAAAAAGCCCATATTGCTTCTCCCGCCCAAAAGAAATTTTTATCATTAATTAAAAAGTCAAACCGATTTACACGGTTATACGTAACCCGAATTTCGGGATTTATTAACAAAAGAAAATAATTAAATGTAGAAAGAGAAAATCAAATAAAAGATTTCCTAAACAAAACCGTCCATATTCCTCCTTTTCAAACTCAACACTACCGCCATTATTCTCCCGAAAGAAGAACATGAACCCGAAAGAAGAACACTCAAATCTTGAAGAAAACTCACAACGACGAAGGAAGGTAATTTCAAAGCTCGATTAAACAACGACTAAATATTTATATGCGTAAATCAATTTTCCCTCTGAGTATTTGAGTTGTTTTCTTCTACAAACCCTTTATTCTAAAACCCACCAATGTTCAAGCATGTTTAAAAATCATAAATCATATTCGAATACTGTTATATGTAAAACCCTTTTAAAACTCAGAAAATTCAAAATACGGAAATCATTTTTCCCTCTGAGTATTAGATTTGTTTTCTTCTACAAACCCTTTATTGTAAACCCCACCGATGTTCATGCATGTTTAAAAATCATAAATCTTATTCGAATACAGTGTATGTAAAACGCTTTAATCAAATAAATGTTGAAAAGTTAATGCATGATTTAAAAGTCAGTAAATAAAAAATACGGAAATTAATTTTTGGTTGTATATGTACACGATAACAGTAAGTATTTACAAAAAGGTTTTAAGCATTCCAAATATATATTTACAACGTTTATTGTATTTTTATATTGTGCAGGTTGTTTCAGTGAAAAAATGGAGAAAAATAAGAAAATAGGAGATATGAGTATTGGAAAAAAAGGGGCCGAGGACATTTAGAAACCTCAGATCATGAGGTGAAACATTACTAACTGATTTATTTCATTTAGTATTTAAGTAATTATTAAATAAGTAAATAAAGTGGTGAGTGATTTACATGATTAACGTATTCTGTAGGTTGGTGCTTATTTAATAGAACCTGAAGATTGGGACCTTGACCAACGCATAATAGTCCACACAAACTTCACAGCCATCCGACAAATATTGTCAGCACTAGACACAGAACAACAATTTGAAATGTTCGAGAAATCACCATTCTCCCACTTTCAACATTTAAAGGGCGAGGTATTCCCGAAAAGATTGGTGCACATGCTAGTAGTCAGCCAGGTTGAATCAAGGAAAAAAGATGAGCTACAGTTTCGAATAGGAGGCAGGATTCACCGATTCACAATCAAAGAGTTTGAGTTAATGTCTGGTAATGATTTCAATTAACGCGTTATGAAAATGAAATTATTTAATTTACTGATAGATTATTTTGGTTTTAATTTACAGGTTTAAATTGTGACGAAATTCCAAACATATACGAAGACTTAATTATTGGAAATCCATTGAAGGAACAGTTTTTTAGTATCAAAGGAACACAAAAAGCACACATCGTACTTGGGATGTTAAAAGGTAAATTCGGTGGTAATGATGAAGAACGATTAGCGTTAATCAACGTAGCAATCATTGAGCTGATAATATTGCCAAGAGAAAGAAATCATGTTATATCTAACCAAATACTGAAGATGGCCACAAACACCGAAATGTTGAATGAATATCCATGGGGAAGGGACAGTTTCCTACGCTTGTGCGAATCCTTTCAAAGAATCAAGTATTCTTGTAGTAAAACAGGTTTTAACATTGACGGGTTTTTACACCCGTTAATCGCATGGGTTTACGAGCTTATACCCGCATTTGAAGAAAATGGATTTGCAAAATCCACAAAACTCAGACATTTCCGAGGATGTTGAAGTGGTCCTACCACTTCAATGCTGAAACACATGATTTGAAACATATATTCATGGATGAAGAGGTAAATTTATTTCATTATTTAGTTTAATGTTTATGATTGTTTTAAGTAAATCACTAACATATTTACTGTGTTAATGGAAGCTGACGATAAACACACTCTCAACTAATAAAGACGAATTGGAAATGGGAGGTTCCGAATTAGATGAGTACCCTGTGGAGATAGCAATAAAGAACCCAAAACCTACAACTACAAAACCAACTGTAGCCAGCACCTCGCAAACACAAGACGAGTACGTAACCTTATCAGAGATGAGAGCTGTTTATGATAAATTGGATGAAGCTCTAATGGAGATCAAAGTGCTAAAACAGCAAGTGGAACAATGCAATGATACAATTTTAGACATTGTTAATGTCTATTTGGAAGGAGAAGAGCTCGAAAAATTCAAGATATTAACTCAAACTTGGCATAGTCAATTTCATTTTACAAATTAATCTAGTTTTAAAATGTTAATGTTAAAACTTCAAGAAGGAACTAAGTCTAAAACAGTAGGAGACACAACCGTCTCAAATGACAACAGAAAACCAACAAATGTTGATAACAATGAGGTTGTGGACATGGCGCATTCAAAACCAGACAGCCCAAAAAAAGTTGATAAAAAAGGGAAGAAAAAAGTTTCTGGTCCGTCAACAATCCCAAAAGAGGCATTAAAGTCAACAAGGACATCTCCAAGATTCAAGTTACAAATCAATGAACCAGTCAATCCAACGGTAAGTGATATGCTAGAATCTGTAATGGAATTGAATAAATATTAATAAACTGTGTATTGACTTTCAGGTAAATGAGCCTAGACGGAAACTTCAAACCGATAAGGAGGTGGCTAAAACAGTAGAGGATGAGGACCAACTGACATTGACACACATGGTAAATTATTAACCAGAACAATTAAATTAACTTAGTTAAAGTGTATTTATTTCCTTTGTAAATGTTTTACCAGTATAAGAAATAAAAAGATAGACAAGCAGGCCCGAAGGGAGATCCAAATGTGATACCGACAGCCACCAATGTAGAGGTAAAATAATCCAACTATAATTAATAATCAGCGTTTAGTGTGCTAACTTTTTTTTTCATTTGTTTTAGTTCAAAAAACCCAAAGATAGAGATGTGCAAAAGAAAGATGATCCAAATGTGTCACCACAACAAATTAATGATAACATTAATCAAGATATCTCACCATTAATAGGCGAGGAGAAGGCAGCAAAAATGACACCGGTATATTTACATTTTTGTATAATAATAAAGTTTTGTCATTTTACCATCTATGAATTTTACATGTTTTTAAACAGGAGAGATTACGTTTGCTACAAGATGATTGGTTATTTGCTGTTAATGATGTTTTGGACATGGACATTAACAAGCACGTTAATGAACACACACAGAAAATGGACATTCCAGACACTCCAAAAGGGAAACATTTTAAACGTCTCAGAAAGGGACTCAACATTGAAAAGGAGTGGACTCCGAAAAATAAGGTAAATAGATTTTAATTATGCATGTTTGATAAGTGTATTATAGTGTAAAATGATGCTGAATATTAATATTCCTACAGATTCTACAAGATGAAGAAACATTTCAGATTAACAAGAAAGGTGATACATCAAAATTGCAAACAATACCAGCCCAAAAGGTAGTAACATGCATGTAAATCATCATATAAATTTTAATTGAGTAAATTATCATTAATAGGTTAATGAAATGTTATATTTTTGAAAACAGGAACCAACCCAGGAAGAAAACATAGTAGTGCATGCAAGGGCCAAAAGGGCAATCCGGAAATCAGCATACCAGAAGCCACCATACACTGTAGATACAAAAACAAAAAAGTCCAAAACACAAAACGAAAATGCAAGACAAGGTAAAGAGATCAATGAAGAAGACACCAGCAGCCAGCCGTCGTTTGATTTGGGAATATAGTTGAACTACTATAACAATTAAACTAAGTTAATTATAAAGTTTATGTTTTGGGTTATGTTTTGGGATTTGATAGTTTGCCTTTTGGAACAAGTATGTTATAAGTACCCATTATGTTTTGGGATTTAATAGTTTGCCTTTTGGAACAAGTATGTTATAAGTACCCATTAGGTATTTGGATTTGATAAATTATATTTTGGGGTTCCAATATGTTTTGGAATCCATGTCATCAACATATAAAAACCGAACCTGATGACAAATTTTCACGTTTGATACCAAAATATTAAATCAGTTTTACTCAACTAGACATTAGTAAATCGAGTTCAAAAAAACAACGTAAATAAAACTAAATTCAAATAACACCGTAAAAAACAACAGTAAATTGTTGAACTTCAATAAATTAATAGATATCAGTAAATTGATATTAAATAGCGTAGTGTCATTAATTTACTTAGTGGTAAACACAATAAGTTAAACAAAACTAAATATGAATAAATTTATAAACATCAATAAATGGATAAACATCAGTAAATCAACATACATGAGTAAATTGAATTCAAACAATATTGATCTTAAATAGCATATTGTAACTTAAATTTATAACTAAGTTAAAAATAAATCGTTCAACACAAAAATAAAAAAACATAAATCAAATACATGATCTAGGAATCTTTTTTTGTAGTACAACCCCGCTTATTGTGGCCACTACGACCACATTTACCACAACGTTGAATGTAGGGGTGAAACTTTTCATTTTATGATCTATATCTCTTCTCTTTAGGCCTCCCAGTTTGCCGCTTTTGACAAGGCGGTTTTATCACACTTTCATGAAAAGGCAAACTCCAATCACCTTCATGTGAAATAGGAAACACATCTAGCTCCTATGTCTTACTAAAAAAATCTTGCCTAAAATAAGGAGAAACATAGTCAATTGGGAATAAATTCCTACGGTACAATGCAGCACACGCATGTGAACAAGGTAAATCTTCAAGTTGCCAAAAACGACAAGTACATGATTTTTGTTCAACATCAACAACTCGACGCATTGCCTCATCCAGTATTTCAAATTGATTCTCGTTAATTGAATTAACCTGGTTAAATCAACAGACATACATTAACCAAGTAAAACATTATCAATAAATACACAAAGTAAAAAAATAAAAAATAACTAAAACTGAAATAGACTTTGTACTTACATTCATACACCTCCCCGCTTCTTGAGCATCCTTCAAAGTTTGATACCCTCTATTGGTTAGTCCAGAAACCATTTTCGGAATAAGAGCCCTCTTCTTAACAATCCATCTTTGAATAAGATCCCGGTAACTCAGAACCAAACATGCAACCGGCCACCCTTCATGCAACAGAGCATTCAAACATTCAGATATAATTGTAGTCATGATGTTGAACCTCTTACCCGGGAAATGACTACGAAACCATAGTTCAGGATTAGCATTTAGCAAATACTTCTTAATCTTTTGATCACCAGAAGACGAAAGATTAAGCCAAAAATCAAATTCTCGGGAAGTGTAGGCCTTAGCACACTTGTAAAAAAGAGGCTGAATATGACTACTTCCAAATTGTGCTTTAACATTACCCCACAAATGTTGCATGCAAGACGCCCAAAGTACTTCAGGGAACACATTGTTTACTGATTTTTGAATCGATTTGTGTCCGTCGGAGACAATGACCATGTCTTGACGAACACCAAATACACTACGAAGCTGCCTCATAAACCATGACCAAGAATTATCAATTTCTGAGTCAACAATGCTAAACGCCAAAGGAAACAAGTGGTTGTCACCATCCTGAGCAGTTGCTAAAAGCAAAGTCCCACAAGACTTTCCCTTTAAAAAAGTACCATCCATTGAAATCACGGGTCGACAAAACTGAAAACCGTGAACTGATGCGCCAAAAGCAAGAAAAAAGTACTTGAATGTGCCATAATCATCAACCTCCGTGTGGCTGTAAGAACCTGAACCAAAATTACAAATGTGAATCAATAACATAGAAGTAAATTTACCAAGTAAATAATAAACAATTAAATTTACAAAGTAAATGACAAACAACTGTTTGAATATTCATATATTTACGATAAAAAACAATGAAAAAATTAATTAACTGGAAAAGGAAAAATACTTGCCAGGATTTTTTTCACAAATCATTCGTCCAATTATAGGAAGATGACTATATGATGAATCAAAATCTCCACGCAGATCAATCAATGCTGATTTACATCCCTTCCACGCTTGAAAATAAGAAACTTCAACATTCCATCGAGTGCGCATAATCTCCGCAACACCCGCAGGCTTAATTTCATTAGCTAATGAACCTCTAAAATCATCCTTCACACACATACTAATCAGCCTAGAAGATGCACGTTTATTTTTGTGAATAACAACTATACCAAAACACGTGTGCTCTTTGTAAAATGTCTTAATCACCCACATCCCAGACTTCGGATTTACATTTGCATATAATAACCATAAACACTGTAAATCCTTACAACGAATCCGGTATCTAGTTTTATTAGATTTCACAGTTATAAATTCAAACAAATTTCTCACCGCCAGCATACAAAGAGCATTTTGTAGAACGTATTTCGTAGTAAAAACGTTGTTAACATTAATATCAATATGCGTTGGGAAATTCTTTAATTCTGCCTCATCAAACAGTACTATGTCGGAATCTTTGTGTTCTACAAACTCAAAACAAGCATCTTCCTGAGATTGAACACATTGGCGTTGAAACAATTCGACTGCCAAGAACAACAAAAAAAAAATTAAAAATTAATAACGTAAAAAAAAGAAAAATTTAAAACATACCTGAATCACGGAATGCATCATTCAGTACACCGGAAAAATTTGCCATAGATGATAACAAAACTGGCAAAGACAGAGAAATTTCTAACAGTAATTGAAAAATATAGTAAAAACGTTGAATGATCTTTGTTATTGTATAAAAACGTTGGAGAATGAGATATAAACCAGATACGGAATTTTGAAAATTCGTTAAATTTGAATTAACGCGGAAAAATGAAAACGTAATTTAAAAAAAAAAGATTTCAAAACTCGTATATTGGTAATTAATTCAGACTGAATCTCATTCAAATAATTTCAAAATACGTAAATGGAAAGTAATATCATGAAAAAATCTAAACAATTAAACCGGTTACAAAAAAAGAAAGTTCGAAATTGGTTTAGATAATAATAACAAAACCGGTTATCTAAAGTCAATGCACAAATTAAGGAAATAAAAGTAATTAATTAATAACTGATTACTACAAAAAAGGAATAATTTTGAAATTTAAAAATTACCGGTTAATTCAAAATGTTATTGAGAAAATTAATTTCGGAATAATAAACAAGGTTAATAAGGTAATATCAAGCATGTCAACGTCATCAACATGGTTATTTACCAAAAATTTACAAGAAGCTGGACATTTTACAATTACGTTTGACAAATAGGGCCATTTCATCGATTATTTGTTTATTTATTTATTTTCGGATAGGCCTTAAGGGCTATTTGGCATCTGGGCCAAGCCCAGATCATTCTCGAGCCCAACTCGTCATGGTAGGGCCCGACCCTAGTTAGTTGGGCCTCCGCCAAGGGGGAGACAAGGACCAATCGTTTGTCTCCTCGTCGCTAATCGTGGCCTACCGGACCGGACCGGACCGGTCCGTACGGTACGATAAAAAATTAACGGATCAAATAGGTCCACTAAGCCTATCGAACCGGATCATTCTGGTCCAGTACTGTTCATAAACGGACCGGACAGTTCAGTCCGGTGCGATTATTTTTTTTTAAAAAAAAACTGACCGTTGGATCTTAGATCCAACATCCAAAAAAATATTTATATATGTTTTTAATTACCCAAAAATCCGTTTTAAATGTATTTTTTAATTTTTTTTTAATTCTTTTTCCTTAATGGACCGGACTGGTCCTATAACGGTCCGGTGATAATTACCGGATCTTAGCGGACTAACGGACCGGACCGGACCGGACCGGTCCGTCCGGTCCGTTAGTCCAGGTTTACTCGTCGCAGATCCGTCTCTCGCCGATCGTCGGATTACATCAATGACAATAATAATAATAAGAATTGAAAATAACAAATATTTTACATAAAGCCTATACTCTTTAAGTTTTGGATTTAGAAAAAATCTAATAAAGCGAGAATCAATAAATCTACGATCAACCACGGATAACAATTCACATATCACATATTGAATTGTAACAAATTTCATATTAAAATATAAATTCATTCAAACCAAATTTAATCCCAAGAACGAATCAGTTAAATTAATAAATAATCTCGCTCTGATACCAGTTGTTGGTCATTCATGCACCTTAACACCCAAATTAAATGTGGAAAATCATTTTATTGCACTCACAATAGCAAATTAATGATTATGATTGCTAACAAGATCTATATTTATTAATTTAATTCATTTATGAAAGCAATTCAGCAACTAATATGAGAGAAGAAGTTTATAGAAAACTTACGGGTTTAGGATCAGCTATAGAACACCCCGATCCAACGCACGCTCTCTTTCGTCCTTCTTTTGAATCGACTTCAATTCATCTTCTTCTTAATCGACTCTTTTTCGTCCTTCCTCTGAATATAGTACTCGACGATGACACCGTAGTCTTCCGAAACGTAATTTCTAAGACGAATAAGAAAGTTGAGTGGGCACATCGATATCTCACTTAGATCTCGAAACCAGATTGTTTCGAGATCTCGCTCTTATTATTTATGATTGAAATTAGCAATTTTGGGGAATAGGGGAAGAGAAAATTCGGCCAAGAGTTAGAGATGTTGGCCGAGTATCCTTGAAAGGATTGAGTGTATTTTCCTCTTCAATTCTATCTCTATTTATAACATTTAGAGAGAGATAACCTCTGAGAATATTTTCTCTCCTTTCTGTTGAGATATTCTCTCCTTCTGGAAGATATTTCCTCTATCTAGAGATATTATCTCCTTTGGATTTAATTTGGGCCACTAGATCTCAACACTGAATCTAAACTATCTCTCATCACTCAGATCAATATCTATGTTCGAGAATTTCTCTTCAGAGAGAAATTCAGGGAGAACTTCAAGGAAGAAGTTCGGCTATCCTAGGGCATTCCCCTAGGAAGAATTTTGACCACCCTAGCGCCAAGGGTCAACCCAAGAGTTTCCAAAGCCCAAAAATTCAATTAATTATTTATTCACTTGATCCAATAATAAATAAACAATTATGCTATAAACAATTAGTTAATTCTGACCCGTTTTTCAGAATTAATGATGTCAATCACTATTACAGCAAATTAGATTAAATAATGAACAACATTATTATTTTAAATTTCTTATCCGCCTTTATTAGAGTCGAATGGGGGACTATGGACCTAGTAGTAGAAGTTTAACGAACCCGACGAAAAATACGATGAAGCTCTATCTCTTTTTCATCGATTCGTCTAGTCTTTATCAATATTCCACCGTGTAATCAAAGACTGAACCCCTCTTTAATACTAGAATTGTGTTTACTCATCGTGATTAGTGTCTACTAATATAGTCAGTTCGTGATCAAGATCCTTCAGGTTCTACTCGTGCCAAGAGAAGTCAATTTATTCCGTTATACTTCTCTTGATACATTTCAGCCCTAAGCATTGTTGCTTCCCTTGCGAAAAATTCTTTCGAACGTTAACTTATTCGAAAGTGCGCGCAATCAATCGGTTATGGAATCAACCCTTAGGTGAGTGAACATTGACCTCCTTTTAGGGAGGCTGGATTCCGTGTCTGTAAATCACTTCCCACTCGAATCATTCTCTGAGAAGACTTCCAGGGGAACACCCCCAAGACATAAGCTGTGATTAACATGAATAGCCTTTTAACAAATGAGTTTAAGAGTTCAGAGACATGATTCAATGTCCATGACCACTTAAGGATTTAGATCAAGTCTCACTGCGACCATCATAGTGGTCTTGGTTAGTGCGTCGTAACGGTCCTTAAACGACACATCTACCCGGAGGCTTGTCCAGGTCGTACACTTACCATAAGTGTAGAATGCTCACACATAGTGATCAGCCTTCACTCATTTGTTCCACATATATAATTTTCGATATAGCTTTCCAGGCATATATCAGTCATCGACCTCATTTTAACACACCGCCCGAACTTAAGTGTCCAGCACGTGACTCAGTTTAATACGGAGGCTATGGAAAATAGTTGTTATTAATTTTGAATAATTATTCAGACCTCAACCCAGTAATTATATAATGCTTACATAGTAATCTAATTATTGAGTTCAGTAATTATTAATACGTTATTTTCAAGTGGGCAATATTTCTAATAGGAACGAGTGTTTTAACGAGGTCTTTTTCGTTCAAATAAATACAGAAAAAAGAAAGTTAGCATTTTCCATTCATATTAAATAATAAAATAGAATAACGAGAAAATGACACATATACCCTATAGTTTAGTAAAATTTCAAATTTAATTTTTAATTTTTTAATAATATCGAGTTTGTATAATCAGATTAATTAATATTATATATTAGAATTAAATAATAATGTCATAAATCTTATTACTATCAATTGACTTTTAGATATTGACTCTAAGTATATATATTTAAATAATGATTTATCCTTTTCCATTTGCGATCTATGCGTAATATATTTAAAAACGAAAAAACAACAATATTTGTCACACAAAGACCGAAAACTAAGTAAAATTGACAATTGATTATTATCAAAATCACTGATTCGAGTAAAGAATTCAGAACATAAAGTCGCAATTTGAACTTGGAAGAAAAAAAAGAATCTAAAAAGTGTATGAATTTTATTAAATTTTTTAGATAAATTATTTAGTTTTGGTTCAGCTTCTTATATGAAGTCGATATAAATTAAAAGTTAATAAAATGAAGACTCGTGACATTATAATGTCTTGTACAATATATTTTCGCTGTTTTAATCGAACAAAAACTATAAACCCATCATTTATGTTATGTGTTTTTCCTAAAGTAAGTTGACATAACACGCATAAATGTCCAATGATTTTGGTGTCTAGAAATTATTCATAAGATTTTTAGTGTCTACAAATTACTCATAAGCTTTTATTGCAGATGATGGAGTTACTCCAATTAATTGTGCAAATACTTTATCTTATCATCTTTCCACCAAATCACACCGGTAATTAGTACTTGGAATACGCATGCCCGTGCATAATGAACTTGATCAATTATATATATATATATACACCATAAAACGCTTTGACTCAGATCCGCCATCAAACTGCGAATTATATAATTTAAAGATGGTCTAATTCAAAGGGTCTCTTAAGAAAACTACCTAAAAAAATGGTTGGCACAGTCGATCCGCTGTACAAATTTTAAGACACTCAGCTGAGCTTCAAAAACGAAACATGTCCTCGCTATATGTAACCTAGCACGACTAAAAGAGACTAGATTGTTGTTTGGTGCCGCTTCGCATCATCGCACAGAACTCAGAATAGTTGATCCTCCCATCCTATCGGTTCCGAAATATTATCAGCTTATGATAAATAACTGAGAGAACAAGTATTGAGATGAAGAAAGCTAAGGACTTACATTATCAGTATCAACCTCGGAAATTATTTCTTTTATATTGGCTTCTTCAGCTACTTTATGCTCTTTCATTGCAGCCTCTAACTCGTCTTTCGTGATAAACCTGTTGTTACACATTGATGAAGTTCGTCATCTCAACTCACCAAGAACATAAAAATTTATGAAGCGCGCCTATCTTTAGAAAAAAGAAAAGAAAATTACGGCCCCCTGATTTGATTCTAATATTTTCTTTTAACTTACCCACTCCCATCCTTGTCAAAATACTGGAAAACTTTGTATAGCTGCTCATCTCTCTCGAGTCTGTGTCTGTGCATTGTGGCAGATGTGAACTCGATGTAATCGATTGTTCCATTTCCATCCACGTCAGCCTGTAATAAGTATATATGCACATACACAAGTCATAAGAAGTTTCAAACAAAGAAAGGCCATAAAGCATAATCATAAAGTCTTGAACTTACAGCCTCCATGAGTTGTTTGACTTCAGCCTCAGTCAACCGAGAACCAATGCGTGTCAAACCAGTTTTGAGTTCTTCAAATGTTATGGTGCCACTCTTGTCTGTGTCCATGTTGGTGAACATCGCTTTCAGGCCTTTAATCTCTTCCTCGGATAGATTCTCGGCAAGGACCTATTATTGAGTAGAGAAGGTAAGGAGAGTAAGCACTATGATCAGAAGTTTGGCTGCTCAGAGATTTGGGAGGCTCACCTTCAAAGCAAGCTTCTTGAGCTTATTCATTGCCCTGAACTGTTTCAACCTAGAGAGCACTGCACTGTCCAGAGGCTCGTCCGGTGCCTCTTCTTTAAGCCACGGATGTTCTAATCACATACCAAATAAAAGGATTTAAATACCTGTTATCCATTGATGACAGTAAAGCAATAGTCCACACAAACACGAACACGCAGATGAAAAGATAATATAATGATATGCTAAAGAGAACGTAACAGAGCACAACGATAAACAAGGCCAATTCGGGAAGGTGAAAATCGTAGGCAAAACCCTAACTCTTTCTCATGAGAATAATTTGACATATAGCAACTCATTCATGTCACAAACTCTAACAGTAACAAAGCTCAAGGACCAGAGAAATAGCATCAAATAGTAGACCGATTTCAAACACTAAAAAGGAAGCGAAGGGTCAACGCTTGAAGTACCAAGAACTTGGGCAGGAGTGATTCGCTTATAAGGATTCGGGTTCAGCATCTTCGTGATCAGATCTTTGGCACTAGCAGAGATGGAAGGCCACGGCTCGATCTCGAAATCGATCTTCCCCACCAAAATTGCGTCGAATATCCCCTTCTCAGTCTCTACACCATAATTAAATAAATAAAATCACTGAAAGACTGAATCCAAAATCTAAATCGAAGGTCAAGATTAACTTCACTCACCGCCCCAAAACGGAGGAACGCCGCTGAGAAGGATGTAGAGTATTACTCCGGCACTCCAGACATCGATCTCCTTCCCGTAGCTTCGCCGGAGAACCTCCGGAGCCACGTAGTAAGCACTCCCCACCAGATCACGGTACACCTTCCCTGGCACGATTACACCTCAGTTAAATTCAGACACAAACACACACAGCAAAGCAAAGACAAAGCAGAGTAGCAAAGAGCGTTCCACAAACCTTCCTCGATGAAGACAGAGAGTCCGAAATCGGCAGCCTTAAGCATCGCATCCTCTTCCTTGCTGGCGAAGAGAAAGTTCTCCGGCTTGAGGTCCCGGTGAATCACGCCCATGAAATGGCAGATGTGCACGACATTAGCCACGGCGCGGAAGACCTCGACGGCGCGTCGCTCGGAGTACTGTCCACGCGCGATGATCCTATCGAAGAGCTCGAGGCCAGCGCAGAGCTCCATCACGAGGTGGACGGAGTATCGGTCCTCGTACGCTCCGACGATCTCGACGACGTTCGGCTGGCCGGAGAGGTGCTGCATGATCTGAATCTCGCGGCGGACGTCGTCGCGATCGCAGCGGCTCGCGAGCTTCCGTTTCAGGATTGACTTGCAGGCGAAGTTCCGACCGGTCGCCTTCTCGGTGCACAGATAGGTTATCCCGAACTGTCCTCTACCGAGCTCTTTCCCGAGATCATACCTCTCCGTCACGTCCTTGTACGCTCGCCCTAGGATCGCGTTCGCGGGCGCCGGTGACTGAATCGGCTGATTCTGCTTTTGCTGCGGCGGAGGCGCGGCGGAGATCTTGGGAGGCTGGTACGGCGGGGCGTTGTGAGTGGTGGTGAACACCAAAGGTGCTATTGATGACGTCACTCCGGCAGCGGAGGCATTGTTGTTGTGGACGATCATCTTGCCGTCTTCCATGTCTTTGCTTGAGCAACAACCCATTTTTTACTCTGTTTAGGATATAGAGAGAAATGGGATATTCTGGAACGAAACAAAATGGGAAGGCTTTTATTTCTTTTTCTCTTCTTTCTTTTTTACAATTTAATTACAAAGAATAGGTGTTGATGAAGTGTAAGAGTCGTATGAGAAAGCCATGTGGGTCTCTGAGTTGAGGGAGAGACACTAGAGAAGAGAATGTTGCGGAATTTAATTTAGTACATGATTTTCTTTGCGCGTTGAAAATGTTTTGCTTTTAATTCTAGTTTCTAACATAAAATTAGATTTAATTTATTGCCAAATCGGTTTTATTTATTAGAAATCTTCGCATCCTCTGTCCATGTTTTACTGATGGAATTCATAGTCAACTCAATGCAGCAACGCAGCACAAGAGTTGTAGTTTTTTATTCTGGTTTGTTGGATTTTTATACCTTTTTTCTTTCTTATTTTCTCTTTTTCGCAGAATTTTGTTACACCATTTTTTTTTTTTGGAAAGAGGCCTCATCAAAACCCCCGATCCCAGGAGGTGCGACGGGGAAAAAGAGTACCTACTGCATCACATTAAATTCATTAAGAAATTGATTTCGAACAAGGGTCGGAATCTCCCTCGGGTTACACACGCCAAACATTGACGAGGACAAAGCCCAACTAGCTAACGCATGGGCTGCCCTATTGCCGGACCTCCTGACCCACAGGAACTCACAGACAGTGAAATTTTTTAAAAAGGAAAACATGACTTCGAAATTGGCTAAACAATGCCACCTTGGACTAGAATTACCATTCTCCAATGCAGCCATGATTTGTTGATTGTCACCCTCAATGCACACCTTCTTCCAGTTGTAAAAGTTCCCCAATTGCATCGCGATCTTAACTGCTTTGACCTCGACCTCGAAGGCGTCTCTTGCGTCAATCTTACTTCTCCAGGCCCAGAGAATAGTCCCCCTGATCAAACCTCGCCACGATCCCGACCGAGGCCCCCGCCGCCGAGAAGGCTGCGTCTACATTAAGCTTGATGAAGCCCGGCGGTGGTTTGACCCTGCTCGAGCGCTCTGGATTGAAGGGAGCTGCGATCGGAGGGCAGGCACCGCTCAAGCTGATTCGAATGTCCTCCAAGAGCGCTTGAGTCTTGGTGCAGATTTCAGCGAAGTCTGTGGGGCTGCCTCTGAATATTTTGTCATTTCTATGCCGCCAAATCACCGTCACTATCGCAATCGCAGAGAACACAAAGGAATTGGCTCTACCCTGCTTGTTACATTCTTCGTTGCAGACCAAAATCTCGCTGACCATATGAATACCCGATCTTGGGTTCGACACACGCCATTTCATGCCGTAGCCGAACAAGACCCAGAGCTGACGGGCCAGGTCGCATTCGAAGAAGAGGTGGGTGTTATCCTCCGGATGAACACCGCACAAGGGACATGTATCATCAACAGAGAAAATGCTTCTCTTCAGCCTGCTGGCCGTGGAGAAATTATCTCTGCCGAGGCGCCACAAAGTCATTCGATAACGGTCGTTAAGCTTGAGCTTCCAGATAGCGCGCCAGACCTGGTCGGGGGCATCCCATTTATCCTTCATGATTGCCGCGTACGCCTTCTTCACGGTGAAAATTCCGTCCGCAGCTTCGGCCCAGATGAGTTTATCTAAACCCGAAGGTCGCGAGATCACCTGCAGCACGTCCTCTACTCTGTCGCTACCACACAGCCTTCGTACCATACTCCTATCCCAGATTCGCGAGCCCACGTGGAACAGGTCCTTGACCGTAGCCTTTGAGAAAAACCCTGAGGGGTCAGGGTTGCCGATTACCCCTCTGTCGCACCAGTTATCATGGTACAACAAGATACTAGCGCCGTCGCCGACTACAAATTTAGAGTGGCTCTTGATTAAATCTCTGCAATCGCTGATCTCCGCCCACAGGCCAGGGGCTCGCCATGAACGTTGCTGGTGAAGGAAGTTGAGCTGGTCGCAATACTTAGCGCGAAGTATCTGAACCCAGAACATGCCCGGCTCCGCACTCATCTTCCAAGCCAACTTCGCAAGGAACGCTTTGTTGAAGGCGTCCAGATCACGGAACCCTAGGCCGCCCGAGGCTTTGGGTTGACACAGTTGCGACCATTTATTGAGGGCCAGGTATCTCGTCTCCGATATCTCGCCCTTCCACCAGAATTGTCTCGTGATTTTGTCGATATCCGACCAGAATGCCTTTGGGAAACGCACCGAGGACATGACATAGACCGGAATACTTTGAACGACCGATTTGATAAGGGTCGCCCTTCCCGACTTAGAGATGCACTTAGCCATCCAGCCCTCCAGCCGGTTAAGGACTTTGGTTTTGATCGTGCGGAAGTCTTTGCGTCTATTCCTCCCTAGGAATATGGGATTGCCCAGGTAGACCACTTCCTTGCTGGTCTCTTTCATCTTCAAGTGGGAGTTCAGCTCAACTTTAGTTCTTTGTGAGCAATTAGCAGAAAAAAAAACGTACCAGATTTAGATGCATTCAGCCTTTGACCAGATCAGCTTTCGTATTTCTTTACGCACTTCATGATGGCTTGAGCGTTGCCGAGATCTGCCTGACAAAAGAAGATAGTGTCATCTGCGAACATGAGGTGGGAGATCGAAGGTACGTTACGACCAATCTTGATGCCTTTGAATTCGCCCAACCATTCCGATTTCGCGAGCATTCGGCTAAGGACCTCCGCGGCCAGAATAAATAGGAAAAGGGAAAGTGGGTCTCCCTGCCGCAGGCCTCGCGAAGGCTTGAAGTTGTGCAGCGGCGTCCCATTCAGGATAATGGCGCCCGAGGCCGAGGATAAGCAATTACCGATCATGTTGACCGCCTTGTCATTCATCCCGAAATTTCTAAGCACCTTAAGGATAAATGCCCACTCAAGCCGATCGAACGCCTTCATCATGTCGACCTTAATGCCTATCAGCCCCGACTTCCCTTGTTTTCTTTTCATAGCAGCGATTACCTCTCTCGCTAAGATCGAGTTCTCTGCAATCCAGCAGCCGGGGACAAATGCTGACTGATTTTAGGCAATCAGTCTATTCAGAAAAGGTCGCATCCTTGCCGTTAGAATTTTAGTGATTACCTTGAAGTTGAAATTACAAATGCTTATTGGTCTTAACTTCTCAAAGGTATCAGCACCTGGGACCTTGGGAATGAGGACGATATAGGCGAGTGCCGCTTCCTCAGGGAAGAATCCGGTTTCAAAGAAGTGCTGGACAAAATTAACCAGATCCGAACCCACGATATCCCAGTAGCTTTTGTAGAAGATTCCTTGAAAACCGTCGGGCCCAGGAGCTTTCAGCAAGTGCATAGCCCAGACGGTGTCTCTAACTTCCTTGGGGCTCGGGATCTGACATAGCAACTCATTTTCAGCTTCAGTGATTTCGGGCTGGATAAGGCCTTCAAGATCGTCGGGGGCTTAGCAATTCTCCGCCCCGAAGAGCTCAGAGTAGCGATCTTGGAGGTAATCGCCGATGTCTCTTCTGTTATCCAGCCACTGGCCCGACGCAGACCCCCCAAGTAGTTCCGCTTTCTCCGAATTACGGTGGCTGCGTGGAAGTATTTAGTATTAGAGTCCCCGTGCTTCAGCCAAACCTCGCGTGACTTTTGCCTCCATATTCTTTCATTGGTTTGCTCAAAGGAACAAATCTCAGCTCTCAGTCTTTTCTCCTCTGAGCCTAGGGTGTCTGTGTTGTTTTCCTCGTCTTGGATCTGCAATAGCCTCCTCCTACAGTCTGCGTTTCTCTCCTTAGCTTCTTTCCACTTCTCTTTTTTGCCAGCGGTGCAAGGCCTTCCCAGCTTGCTTTATCTTCCTTAGAAAACCTTGACCAATGGGTTGAGCCGCTCTTCCCCTCTCCCAAACTCTCCTCAGAGTCTCTCTGCACTCGAGAATGTGCGTCCAGACTTCGAAAAACCTGAAAGGCCGTCTCCCTTTCTCGTCGAGGAGGAAGCAGTCAAGCATAATAGGAGCATGGTCAGAGCTGATGATCGAGAGCAGCCTTACCCCGGCATGAGGGTAATTGGTCAACCAATCCGAGCTGACAAGGAATCTGTCAAGTCTTTCTCTGATACAGGCGGAGCCCTGCTGACCGTTGTGCCACGTATACTTGCCCCCAACCATGCCAATATCCACACCGTCGGTGCGATGTATGAATCTCCGAAGAATATCCCCTTGGTTCCAGCTGAACTTTGAACCTCTTTTCTTCTCGCCCGCATTCAACATGAGATTGAGGTCGCCGGCAACGACCCAAGGCCTACCCGAAATACGAGTGAGACCCTCGATCTCCTTCCAGAAGGGGCGCTTCCTATCTTTGTATGGGGGGCCATAAACCGCAAACAAGTCCCAGTCGCCGATCCCTGGCGCATCCCTGATAATAGCCCAAATAAAGTTCCCAGAAGTCTTCCAAATGTCAATCTTCAGGCCCTTCCTCCACCAAATGCACATTCCTCCTGCGAAGCCTTGGGCCGGAACTGCAACACCGCCCCAAAACCCCAGCCTACTTCTCAAAAATTGCATCTTCCCGTAGTTTACTTTCGTTTCCATAAGAATTAGAATATCCGGCTTTCCTTCCCGCAAGAGGCCTCTCAAGGCCTCTTCCACCGGGTCTCTAGTGAGACCCCTGCAGTTCCAGGACATCACTAACATGGACCCGGTAGGGGGTTGTTAAGGCCCGCATCCTCGGCCATTTCAGATGTGGTGAGTTGTTCTCCTACCTGTTCTCCCGTAAGGTTCTCGTCGTCTGGAAAGATTCTGGTCGTCAGCTCCGATTTTTTCTTAACAACCCTGACCCCCATTTTCTTTTTACCCTTCGCGACCTGGGTTCTTTCTTTGATAGTAGTGATTCCTTTTTCAAAGACTGTAGCAAGGTTTCTTGTCAAGCAAGAAAGCTCATCTTCCTCGCTATCCTTCTGTGGGTACAAGATTAAGTGCCCAGTGTTGCACTTTTTAATATCCGGGTACGAGGCCTCAGGATCAGGTTTCCTCTTGGAACCAGCCCGCGTGGAAGTTGAGCTGTGGCCAAAGGGATTGATATCTTCAGGCCTAATGACTAAAGGCTGAAAAGCCCATAGTCTCAGGCCCATGGGCTGGAAAAGAGTCACTCACCCCTACCACATTAGGGTCAACCGCTTGATTCAGGGCACACCCATAATTCGAGGGCATTCTTTGTCTTTCTTCACTAGAGCGAGGGGAGATCTCCTCCAGCCGTTGTGGTCCCGCAAGCCGAGGTGGTCCCGATCTCCTGTTAGGGGGAATATATCTCTGCACCTCTGCAGCAATCGTGTCCGGGGTCGATTCCACTACCACTGACGCTTTGTCGGCTGACGTGTCCCCTGATTTTTTGTTGTGTTGTGCCTTGGCGTTCTCCACCGAACTTCCATGACTAGGGAGGGGTTCTGATTTTTTTCGGTGGTTCTGGTCGGAGCCGCCGGGATCCGCAAGAGGCTTCGGAAGAGCTATCAGCTTTCCGATCTGATCCTCTGATCCCGCAAAGCAGCCACCGGTTAGGGATTCTGCATGGAGCCATGCCCCATAAGCTTTGACTTCAGGGGAGTGTGGAGACTTGATTTTCAGGAATTTCGGCCGGCGACAGTCGTCCTCATCATGGCCCAAAATTCCGCATTTGAAACAGAAACGACCCAGTTTTTCATACTTAGCCTGAAGCCAAATCGGGTGGAGATCGCCTCTATCTAAGAAGGTCCTAGGGCACAGGGGCTTACGAATGTCAATAAGGACTTTAAACTTCATATCCCTCATTTCGTGCTCCGCGTAGCGCATGAATTTTCCAAAGCGCAATGAGAGGGCTTCAGCACTAGGCTCGTTGGAGAACCCCGGGGGGAGGCCTTTGAGCGTGACCCAGAAGGGAGAGGTGGCGAAGTCAATCTCCTCGACCATCTTCAGGGTAGGCCACTCGGAAAGGAGAAGTTGATATCCTTTTATAGTCCAAGGGCGACCTCGAAGGATCTTCTCAACATCATCCGGGTTGTCAAACTGGAACCGCATGATACCCGGCTTGATTTCCTTGACCGTCCAGCTGCGTCTGCACCTCCACACCTCTGTGAAGACTTCCACAAGCCTCTTTGTTCCCCAGTTCAGAGTTTTCATGACCATTATCTTCCCTGCTATGTAGGACTGCTCCTTGCTTCTACCATCTCCGTCCGGTTTCCTCGTAATAACCAGATTAGACGCCAGGAAAGCCGAAGCCAGGTTGATTTCATCTTCCCACTCATCTGCTTCGGCCATCTCTCTCACTCTTGTGTTTTCCAGTTCTAAAGATACCCTTCACTTTCGGATCTCACCCACAGTCGGAAAAATCACAAGCCCCTCCAGAACCCAACTCCACTCAGACCTCACCAGAAACGAAGACAATTCTCTTAAACGAAACAATGACCCAGCCCGTGGCCGTACTAACGAGCGCAAACAGGGAACAAGGACGAGCCTCACTAGTATCCACCCCAAGGTGTTGTTATTGGACACTATTATTTTTATAACTTCTATATCATATTTTGTTAATCACCATAATTTTATTATTTTACGGTTTATTTGGCGCATTGAAAATTGGTGAGGAATGTACCACTTCATTGTTTAACACTTTAACCCAAGGTATGTAGAAACGCCGGCGAATAGGCGATGATCACAAATTTATGGAAAAAATAAATCATTTCTTGTTTTTGAACAAACTGTCTTCTATCACTCTTTTGCAATTTCAATAGTATTTCGACCATTTTTTAAGTTTCACGAATACTGTGCTAAGTGTCGTTAATATTGTGTCGGCTACGATTTTCATAAAACTTGTTTGTTTAAGTTTTCGGATTACAAAAGTTTTTCTCAGATATTTTCAAGAGATTCAAAAAATTAACATTAGTAAGATTCAATTGTTGTTAGATTAATAGATATTCCAAAGAATAGTGTTGATAATTTAAATGTTGCCACAGACAACGGCTCAGCCTACAAAATAACTAGTGTGATGAGAAAATTTAATCTCTATTACATTGACTCGATGTTGGAGGTGATTAAGACAAGTATAAGATCGCATGTGCTCAACTATTTTTTTTTTCTATGTATGATTGAAATTTAAACTTTTATATATATATATATATATATATATATATTATATTTATAATTATAAAATGTTATTTTCATGTTTTATCAGCAGTAATCGAATTATCATCCACATTTTTAAAAAAAAAATTCATATTATTTTCGTTGAAACTTTCATCAAATTTTATCATTTTTGTGCTTTGAGCTTATCGACACATTATCGACAACCATAAATTCAAACATTGGTTTAACCATTTGATTTTTCAAAGTTATCCCCGTCGTCAGTTTTCAGAAAACAAATAAAATGTTTTTCTTTCATTTTATTTGAAACATTATAAAACATTCTTGCATCTGAAGAACATCAACACTACCATTATCAGTCACCAAACACTGTTCATTTCTCCGGAAACCAAACAATTTTTTATGGTTGTGGATACTTTTTCATACATGAACAAAGGTGAAATGAGATTCGTAGCTATAGATTTCAATGGCAACGTTTGATGGACCTGGTGCAGTTAGATCACTACTAAGTCAATTAAAGAAGTCTCAAGTTTTGAATTTCCGTAAGCCCTTAAGTTGATAACGAGTCTGTAGATGATATAGTTTCGATATGTACAAATGCTTAGAACTTGTATAAGAATATAATCAAATATAATATCTAATAATTAAAGTAAAAATACTATTTATGAAAAATCAATTAAAGGAATAGTTGCATGTTACTAAGCCAAGCCAGCGGTACCGGACCAGACCTCGTCCGTCCGGTCCGGTAACATATTAACGGACCCCCAAGGTCCGTTAGCGGTAACGGGCCGACCGGACCGGTCCGTTACCAAATGTTACCGGTTCGGTCCGGTAACGGGCAAATTATTTTTTTTTTTTTAAATCTGAGCCGTTGTATGTAAAATCCAACGGCTCAAAAAAAATAGCCGTTTTATTACCGTTTCAAAAAAATAATCCAACGGCTCTAAATTCTCTCAAATTTCTCAATCTCGGTTTTAATTTCAAGGTCCGTTTAAGTTACAAATTCGGTTTTAATTTCAACTTCGGTTTTATTTTCAAGGTTGATTTTAATTACAACTTCGCTTTTATTCTATTTCTTCGTTACGGTTTTTAAATTCAAACTCCTTCTTTTTTCGATATTCAAAGCTGTTTTTTTTCATATGGCTTCTTCATCCCAAAACCGAGGCCGAGGTCGGAGGGGAAGAAGTTCACAATAACCACAAATTCACCAATTTGAAAAAAATTAGTTGAATTATTCTCAAGAAAATGATGATACGGTTTACTCTTTCGACCCTAATTACGTCCCCCCAAATGTAAGAGATTTTTTTGGCACCCAAATTCCAAACACACAACCACCCTTTCAACCCAAAATGAATTCCGAAGAGGTTTATCAAGCTCAACTTCCACAGCCCGACGCCTATCAAGTGTACCAAGAGTTCTCTCAACGCATGGAACAACAAGAAGAAGAAGGCGACGACGAAACCGAAGAGCCGGACGAGGAAGTGGAGGAACCGGAGGTAGACATAGTTGTACTTTTACAAAAATGCCGACGAAGAAAAAATGAAGATGAAAAAAAATTATCAATAAAAATATCGATTGTCGATAAAAATGCTCACAAAATAAACGTCGACGAAATAAATGTTGCGTAATTGAAAATAAAATGATTTAGACTCGTGTGTAAACGATAGCTTCCCAACCAAACTTAAATAAAATATAAACAAAAATACAAAAAATATCCAAATATTGTGTATGTATTTAGTTTTGCTTTGTTATATGGCGTGTTTGAGTTTTATTCATTTGTCACACATTTTGTCAACCGATTGGTGTACCCACACAAATTGTAGACTTTTAATTTTTCCAACGCATTATTGAGGGAGCATTTTTTACTACTCATGTTTAAAGATATAGTGAGAGTTTCTTCAAGAATAATCTCGTCATTATTGAGCAATATTTTGATAGCAACATCATTCAAATAATAAGAACCATCATTTAGAAGAGATATTTGCAATGACGTTACTTTTCTTTTCAGAAACCATGAATCAACTCATTGCGATATTCTAGTCAGGAGATGAACTCTCATTTTGGTAAAAAGTTCAGTTGAGTTGTTGACTAAGCTCATAGCAGTTAGTGCTACTAAACCGTTTTGGTATGAAGAAACGATTGATCTCGAACACTTAATGAATGAATCATTAAAATCAATATTCATGGAATGATCGAAAAACATTAATCCTAGAGTAATGTGTCATTAATAAGTCGTTATCTTTGAATAATTAAAATAATTTGGACAAAATTAAATTCGTTGAACTAACCATTTTGAAACTTCAGCTGTATAAACGACAAGCTCATTCCATATGTTAGTATTGATTCCCACAAGAAAAATACTAGTTATTACTTATATGAATTTGATGTAATAGTCTGAACAACTCTTCTTTATGAATAATTAATAAATAAATCAAACTTTCATTTATTCTAGAAGTTTTATGATAAACCTTAGTGTTTAGTCCTTAAAAATTCAACAACAACAGAAGAGTCAATTATAAATATACATGAACAAACTTTTCGTGGTTTGACTAAAATAATATATTAACATTATGAGGATAAAAAATATATTGATCTTATATAATTGTTAGGAGAACCTAATATGTATAGTTACGAGACAATAAGAGTTGGAGACTCCACACTACCAGAAAAACGTTTATCCGTTACAGCCTTTGTTCGTAGTCTTTAAAGACCGATTACAATTTTTGAACTGGCGTGTGTCTCACCGGTGTCTTTCTACTTAGATAGAGACTATGGTTTTTTACTAAAGCAGCAAAAAGTATAGTCTTTCAGTATTCAATTTTTAAACACTACAGTTTTAAAATGTAATGTTCATATTTATAAAATAATACACGTTATATAGACTACTACTTACTGGATATAGTCTTACCATTAGACTATTGTTTTAAACTGAAGTCATTTAATTTTATGATAACAACGAGATTACTGTTTTAGACTAAATTTTTTTATTATAAAATAATATTAAGAATATAGTTTATATATAGTATGCAGATATATGTCAGTTTAGAGAACTATGCAGTTTGACGTAATTGACACTGCCCTTGCGGAAAACTGAGTTCATGTGGTATAGATCAAACAAAAGTTGAGCTTTCATCAAAATAACTCACTCAGTTTAAGTAACTAGTTTTTCAATAAACTATTACATTCGAAGCATCCTAATATTCTCAGGACAAGTAACATATATAATTATTTAAAAAATATACAGAAATTGCAACGAGTATTTTGATTGATGATCAGACCTCTGTGCAGCGGCTGATTTAAAGTGAAATTCGCAAGTTTTAAATTATATGACCTTTATCCTTATGAGTTCTGATTGAATTCCTGCAAATTGTAAGGGAGAACTTTAGAATTGGAAAGTTTCTATAACTAGTTCTGATAAAAAAAATATTAACGCAAATTCTTCATGGCTTATGTTTGGCAAAGTCCTAAACGAAAGACCAAAAGTAAAGAAGTAATATATCAGATGTCACAGGATCAAATTGTAGCAGTTAGCAAATATTTTAACGGAGTAATAATTTAAATAAAACTTCATATTCTTTGCAGAGCCGTTAATGTTTGAATGTAGAAGTGACCTTTAGTTAAGTTTAAGAAGTGCAAAATATGCATGACAAATTAACAAACCTATTTGAGAAATTATGAACTATTTTGTCTAATAACCAAATACCTTAAAAGTGATGCTGATTTCTTACCTATATTTGTTCAATTCATTGAATTCATTCCTCCTCCCTAATATATCCATAATTCTGCAAGGAAACAATGTGAGGGCCTATTTATAACACGGAACACATCAAGCAATTTGAGAATAATAGATAATGTGACCTACATTGTTTAAGCATAAAAAAACAAATTTGGAAATAGAAGATATAACAGAAAAAGATGAGTATATTACCATACTGGCTAATACATAGTAGGGGCATAAAGAAGACAATTTTGGAAATCACTTACATGCTTATCCAAGAGATTAAAGGCTTTCTCTAATGTTCGTGCTCTCATTTGATCCATTTCAAAAACTTGCTTTAAGAGCTGTAACACAAAGGGGATACTAATAGTGTGCATTTGAATTCTTGAGTAGGAAAGACTGTAGACCAGTAAAGTAAACAATGGAGCATCATAAATTGTTTAAGTTCACACATAATAGAAGAAAATTATCCTCCATATATATAAATCTGTTTATATATCTCTATACTTGATCTTTGAAGCTATCATATACAACGACAAGAATCAAGTTTGTGACAAAATAAACCCTAAACAGCATATACAGCTAATTATCAGTACCTATGATGGAACCCATATAATCTCACCAATTTTCTTCTTCGGTTCTTGCCATAATCCTTCGACCAACACAAACCACTGCTTTGTTGCCCTGAATATTGCCGGCTGTTTCATTTTCCAATCATATGGATACTTGTGTGCTTCAAGTGAAGAAAGTGTGTAAAGTGTGTAAGACTTTATTTTCAGTTTGTTGACAACAAATATGTTTCATGGCCCACCATAAGTTTCTTCCATAAGCAGCGACAAATGCTCGTCCATATACTTTACTATGGCAGTATTTCCATCCTCAAGGACATCAAGGACGTTAAATTGCCGAATTCTTCTGTAAACTTACCCTCGTCATCGACATGAGAAATAAGTGGGAGTCTGTACTTCAATCCAGTCAAGTAATCCTCTTGGCCGTGCCCCGGAGCATTGTGAACAAGTCCCGTTTTGGACTCTGTTGTAATTAATCTCCTTCGCAACAACATGGCATTCCTTGTTACTCACTGGATGAGTATACCTGAAACACCAATCAAGAAAACTTATACCTCAGTGAATTCTTTAAATTTGGTCTTTCTATCCGAGCATCTTTGTTGCCGAAAACAAAAGAGAACATTCGACTGAACAAAAAACTTATTTTACCACCGCATCGACGGAATCCAGAGATCGGATCTCTGAATGCAGACAACTTTTTTTGTTTTTGCAAAACCCGGCTAAGAGAGTGAGCGAGGAATGAGAGAGAGAGATAGAGAGAGAGGCATAAATGCACAGGTCAACCTCAGCACATGTCCATGTCAGCTCACTTATTCACGTCATCTAACTGCTGCTGACTTAGTCAATGAAGTCTGTTAGGATTAGTATTCATACAGATTCAGTTGTAAATATGATTATGAACCTATTTTAGTCTATGATTCATTCAATGAAATCTATCTAAGAAGATAATTTTCTCTCAGTTCAATACCTCAAATCTCTCTAGTTCTATATTGGTATCATAACACAACAATGGCGAGTGAACGTCTTTTTTCTCTGTCAGTCTCAAAGAGCATGACCAGTGATCATGCGATCAGCTCACGCTTCAAAGTTATGCTAAGTTCTGCTGTCTTTGTCAAATTGGATAGAGAAAACTATTCAATATAGAGATCACAAGTTCTACCAGCAATCATTCGACACAATCTACAAGATTTCATTCACGAAAAAAAACCTGTGCCACCACAGGTCGTTGAGGTTACAGATCAAGGCAAGAAGGTCTCAATTCTGAATCTCGAGTACTCAATTTGGCTTCGCGAAGATCAACTCCTCCTTAGCTAGCTTCTTGCATCGCTTTCCACTACAATCGTGAGATCTATTACAAGAATCAACACGTCACATGACTTGTGGAAGGCACTAGAGTCTCTTTTTGCCGTAAAGTCTAAGGAAAGGATTATGCCTTTGAAGTTTCAGTTACAATCCACGAAGAAAGGTTCATTTTCAATCTCATATTATTTTTTGAAGATGGAAGGTATCACTGATTCTCTGTTTCTAGCTGGACATGAAATTGGTGATGATGAGCTTATTCTTGCTATACTAATGGGATTGACTACTGGATATGACATTCTTGTTGCGATGGTTAATGAGAAACTTAGAAACCTCGGAATATTTGGTACTGAGTTAATAATATAGGAGTTTTGGCAATAGATTTAGGACATGAAACCAGAATTGAACAAATTACTAGTAGTGGAGATAACTACACTCGTAATTTTATGGTCAATTATGCGGATGCTTGTGGTAGAGGCATATCTCGTGACACGCGTGGAAGGGGTCGATCGAATGAAGCTCGATCCTACACCAACTCAAGACCAATTTTCCAAATCTGCAACAAACCAGGGCACATTGCATCAGCTTTCTGGTACAGACTTGATGAGAGTTATCAAAGTCAGAATAACTCTGGTCAACAATAACCAGAAGCAACAACTCAAGCCAACACCTATACCTCAAGTGCGAGAAATGTCTTAGCGTTCTTTGATGGTCCATAGACGCTCTGTGATCCGTCTTGGTACGCGAAATCTGGTGCCATGGAACATGTACCCTCGGAGTTGGAGAATCTGCACGTGAGCACAAGTTACAAAGGAAAAGAGAAACTCGTGGTGGGGAATGGTAAATGTCTTAACATTACTTACATTGGCAACTCAAATCTAGTGAATAAATGTGTAAATATTGATGTACCAATCAGATTGAAAAACATATTAAGAGTGCGTGAAAAAATTTAGTGAGTATCTCCCAACTTACTAAAGACAATAACATTTTTGTGAAATTTCACTCAAATTGTGTTGTTGTTAAAGACAAGAGCTCAAAGAAAGTAATTCTACAAGGACCAGTTGAGAATGTCTTATACCTGCTCGGAGATGTTAATTCAGGTTCCAAGACCACACAAGCAGCCTTCAACACCAACATGTTTGAAACAAGCTCCACAGTTTCACTCGAACCTACAAAAATAAAATTTCAAAGCAGCGGATATGAACCTGCAAGTCAACTCTGCCTAAACGCCTCTACAAGTGGTTACTGGTAGTTGTGGCACACGAGATTAGCACATACATATGATCATGTTGTAACTTCTGTATTGAATAAGTGTAACATCTTTATCAAAGAAAACTGAGAAAGATTTTTTTCTATCTTGTCAATGTGAAAAAAAGTCACTCGGTCGTACGATATCATGCGATAACGTACGATGGCCTTCATGGCCATATTGTACGATAGTCTACGATATTGGGCGATAAGATGCGATAAAATCCTCTTTTTTGTACGATAGTCCTAATTTTTTGTGTTTTTGTGTAGGACCACTTGAAATTCCTCATTAACGAGACTTTCTCGAGGCTTATAACTTATGGTGGAACCACCGTGTTGAAAAATGTGAAGAGCCGGTTTGAAGAAATAAAACTTATCGAGCAACTCCGAGGGACGGTGTTTGAGCATTTCTTCTTCGAAAATAACGAGTTGAATTTCGCGCCCTTTCTTGTGCACGCCCTTTTGGAGAGGAAGGTCAAGCTATCAAGTACGGAGAGATTCCATTTGGAGATGGCGGAAAGAGGGTCCGATTCGGAATTCTCGAGTATGCCCTCATCTCGGGATTAGACTACACCGACGGTCCGACAGAAGACGAGAAGGACAAACGATCTTTTAGAAGGCTCATTAATAAGTAATTAAATGAGACAAGAAACATCAAATTCAGTGCATGCATCAGATGATGGAATGCGTACAAGAACCCCGTAGACGTTTACAAGATCGGGTTGTGCGTCTTCATTCTCGGTTATCTATTGGGATTACCGGCGAACAAAGTTATCGAGCCGAAGTGGCAAATGTTCGTGCAATATGTAGAAGATCTCCCCTTCTTCTACAGTTTGCCGTGGGGGAACATGAGTTGGGCCGAGACGTTTCAATCACTCTCGGTCGACTTGACGCATCACCTCGAGGGTCTCGAGACGAAGTTGAAGTAGAAGCCCGACGTTCAACAAAAGGAGGCAAAGTACACATTGTCTGGGAATCTTCACACCTTTTAGTATTTCGCGTACGAGGCGATCCCGAAGTTTGGGCAAGTCTGCGGAACAAGCATCGGAAACCAAATGCCGAGAATGCATTCGTGGTCGGACACCATCGTCGTTCTTAGGAAGGACGTCGAGAAGATTCTGAGGAAGAAATCGATAACTTTTATTGATCTTTCATATTTTTCTTTAATTGATATTGATCTTTAAAAAATCATAACAATTTACTTATGTTTTCAGCTGGGCGTCCTTCAAATGCTTCGACCTAGACCGGCAGAGAAATGTTTCTTCGATATTCTTAAAGACCATACGAAGAAATTTCTATATCCGATAGACATCGAAGGAGAAAATGCGGCCGAGCCAAGGAACGTCAACGAAGAAATCAACATCGTCGGTTCAGCCGCGGAGGAAGCCGATTTCCTCGGCCACGACGAGGAAGAGGACGATGATGAGGAGTATATCTCTGATACTCCGGGAACGCGTTTGATGAAAGAGTCAAAAGCTCGCCCTCCTCGTCTTGACTCTGCTCTTCCTTACTCTCCTCGTCAACGGAGCTAAAGAACTTCGCCTCCTCCACAAACTTCTAGTTCCGAGCCAAGCGATGATGACCCAAATGTCATAACGGTGGGAATGTGGAACGAGTTTTGTCAAGGAATAGGATACATACTCCAGACTATGGCTACCCTAGGGATTGGCGTGAACGTAGTTAACAGGAGATTTGGGCGCATACGCCACAATCAGATAATAAGATTGTTTGAAAATTATTAAATTTTATTAAAAATCTAACTAACAATTTTTACAGATTTGTACCTGCGAGCGTCTAAATCACGTATTCCGTGACGTCACGAGGATGCCAGGTGGACCCATTCTTACCACGCAAGCGCGTGGTTCTGATACGCAAAAGAAGATGAACAAGGACAGAGATGCTAAACCTCATCCCTCCAAGGCTCCACGTCTCCTCCTGGACCCTCCACGCATGTTCCTGATAATAGGCCTCCATCGTCGTTTACGCCTGAGAGCAGTCGGAGCCCTTCACTGACAATCCCGGATAAACAACCTGGCTTATTCAAAAGACAAACGATGCGACGAGATAATAAGTTGAAGGGCCTGTCGTCTAGAGACCGTCGAAGCGTCAACTGGGCGAGCCACTCAAATCTCCAGTGAAGGCACCCCATAAATCGAAGAAGTGGGACGACTTCACCGACCCGACGAAGCGCAAGTACACAACACGTACAACTTCTTTCAAGGCGGTCAAGGAGTCTAACCCCAAAGACTATGCCGAGATGATGATCTGGGTGAGGACATGGAAGTACTTTGGCAGCTATATGCCTAACATTTGGTTAGTGACGAGGGAAGTAGGCCCGAAGTTCTTTGTCCCGATTGTCGACGTAGGAGTTTGGCTGGCTGATGAGGTACAATGCAATTTATTTGTTCAATTGTCACATATTAGATATTTTGTATTAATCATATATTTATATTGCAGCATATCGACGCAATTCTGCATATGCTGAAGACTCGACAGCATGAAGTCAGTGGATATCGGCAGGATGTCCGCATTATGGACATAGTATGGATTCATAACGTCTTCGGGAGGTACAAGCAAGAGTAGGCGAATATAGAGAAGGTAAAAGAGTTGTGGACTTAACCCGAGAGAGTTTATTGGGATCAGAAATCCGTCATTGCCCCGATGACGGGATATCGAGAGATCAACATCAAGCCGTGGAGGGGTGCTAAGGAGATCCTCATAGTCGTCAACTTTAGAAATGTCCACTGGTTCACGTTTTAAGTTTATTTGATAGAGTGGACGATCACGGTTCTTGATCGTCAAAAGGTGCTAGTTGAGTAGGAGCAGCATTCAGCATACTTTATGGAGTTCATGCACGTAAGTTTAAATCTGACTCGAACAATATAATTCTATAATAAATTTGTAGTTACTTAATATTTTTTTGGAATACTGTAGGATTGGAGTTTCGCATTGCCACAAGTAATGCTTTTGAGTGGCATGTTCAACAACCACCCAAAAATGTATCAAACTCTCTCAACAGGTCGACTGACGCTTCATGAGCTCACATGGCTCATTGACCAAAAAGTCCCTCAGTCAAGTTTAAGGTAAACGTTTAGAATTATATTATTTTTTGTGCAATAACTTATTCGTTGACACATTCTTATGTATCGTTATTGTAGCAGTGATTGTGGGATGATATATATGTTACGAAGATATAATTTTGGATGATATAACTTGTTAAAACGAAACATAATTCAAAATGATTCAACAACATAATTCAACAACTCATAACTTCAATATGTCAACAACGACATTTTACACAACATAATTCACACTCTACTCTCGCCATGTACATGTCTTTCTATTGTGACGTAGACCACCGCACTTACCGTATTTTTGCCTTACAACGACTTTTTCACCTTGAGATGGATATCGGTTTACCCTTTGCCTTCCTTGTTTACTTTTTCTTGGACAACCGGCTTGTTTCTTTTCAATGGGAACCAATACTTTCATATGCTTAATATCTTCTGGAACGTCCCGTTGTTCTTCAGTCCCAACTGGATAGATGGCGTCTTTATACATTTCGATCCACATTTTCTTTACTTAGAAAGGACTACACAGAGAGTATACGTCCACCGAACGATGTTGAACTGATGCATTGACATGTTCGCAAGGGATACCTAGAAGTTGAGGAATTCCACAAGTGCAACTATTTTGTTGTAAGTTTACATCGTGCTCACCCCCACCATCTTTTATGTGATATTCGTACAACCCAAGCCCGTACGCGTGCGCAAATTATGCTTTATTGTTCATATTCTCAAAGTCAGTTTGCCACCTTGGTGTAAGTTCCGTGTTTAATTTGTGTGCAATGTATTCTCATTTGAAGAACCAATTCTGTAATGTGAATCTTATGAACTCAAGAAGCATCGTTATCGGGAAATTTCTCGCATGCCTAATTTTAGCTTTAAAACTTTCGGCGTTGTTACTCGTCATAATATCATACCTGTCAAAAATAACATTTAAGATTTTAGGAAATGAATATTTGATTACAAGTTATTGAATTTCACCTTTTCTTAGGAAAGAACGGTCTTGCCCAACAATCAAACTCGATGTCTTCGAGATATTTTTCCATTTCGACATCTTTTTGAGCTTCGAACGATGTCTTATTGAAATAATAGGCAGCTTTGTACAATTCACCAGGACAATGATATGTCTTAAACTTGTGTTGAACGTAAAAATGCATATGATGGTAGCAATAACCATGAGGTATTCCCGGAAAAGCAACTTCAACACCATGACTGATAGTAACATGTCGATCAGATACGAATGCCAAATCAGGTACGTCTTCCCCAATGATTTCTTTCAACTTCAACAAAAACCACGTCCCTCATTCATGACACTCACTGTCGACAACGCCAAAAGCGATTTGATACAAATATGAATTCGCATCCAGTGCAATCGCTACAAGCAACTGTCCCCCGTATTTAGTCTTCAAAAATGAACCATCCAAAAATATGACCGGCCGACAATACTTAAATCCTCAAAGAGACGCCCCAATGGCAAAAAATGCATATTTGAATTTGTCACCATATCTCACAAAATCATTAGCCGTGCCTAGGTTTTTTTGCTTCAACATGTACAACCAAAAATGTAGTTTTTGATACGACTGTTCATGTGTACCAGGAATGAGTCCAATAGCTACTTCTTTAGATCTCCATGCCTTCAAATACGATATGTTTAAACCCCATCTTGTCTTCACTTCTTCTTTAACGTTGTGTGCTGAATAATCGGCCATTGAGTTGATCGAATATTTGTCTTTAAACACGTGTCCAATAACCCATGATGCAGGTCCTCATTGACCTTCTGCTCGAACTACACGCGAGCACGAGTGAGCTTTTTTGAAATCCACAACCTCCCATATTCCTAACCAGTTTACGACGCCCCAGAGTTTTCACGTACAACTCTCATCTTTGCAATGAACGTACCACTTTTTTGTCGAAGATGATTTAACTCAAAACTCGAAATTATTTTTCATGGCGTATAGGTGCACGTGTGTCTTTATTTCCTATTTGTTCTCAAACTGTTTTCTCAAATAAAAGTCTTCTGAGCTACCTATTACGTTAGAAGATAAACAGTTGAGTTCAAAACATAAATAAATTATACGTGCACTTGAAAAATTACCTGTAGAGGATTGAGTCGGGCCTTCACGATATTCTATCTCCTTAACTAATTTTTCTTTCGTGAATTAAGGATCTTTCCAAGTATAAGTTTCCGAAGATCCTCCACAAGGATTAACTTTGGGATGGTAGTCACAAAAAGGAACTTTGTAGTTCTCAAAAAATTCGTCGTACTCTTCAAATTCTTCAGCGTCTTCAATGTCATCATCATCATCGTCATCTTTGTTTCCTTCAAAATCTTCAAAATCGACATCAAAGGGATCTCTATCACGCCTATATGTTTCATCTTCGTCGCTCTTATATGCGAGAAACTCATCCTCAGCAACCGAGCATTCATTGTTTGATTTCGATTACTTTGTTAGACTTCAATTGCGAGAGGATAATGTTGTCTTCTGCTTTCAATGCGAGGAACCTTCAACACTTGTTTTCCTTTTCGCTTCGGATCCACATTGTTAGCAATTGGTGACATTATTCGTTCGGTTCAAAGCTCACACAAATAGGAAATTTAGTCTAGTAGTCGTGGTTCATATAATATGCGACATCATCATCTGACACCAAACTTGATGGCACCAACACAACGTTACCAGAATGTATGGGACTTCAATTTTTAAGTCATACGCCTATCCATCTTGGAAATTTGGTAAACCATCTGGACCAACTCATCATATTTTGTTTTTTTGTCGCATTCACCGTATACGTAAGAGTTTTACTAAAATCCCACATGTTGCTTTTCCTCACCCACGTTCCACCAACATTGATGAAAACTGCAAAACATATTCATAAGAACTTGTCAAAAACTAATCAAACATTCTACAATTAAACTTTTCCAAAATTCATCTAAACTTGTCCAAAAATCATCTAAAATAACCTAAACATGTCCAAAAATTATCTAAACGTGTCAAAATATATATATTTTTTCTTAAACAATAAACTATCGTACACTATCGCCCAGTATCGTACGACGTCGTATGATACTGGAAAATAGTGTACGATTCCATACAATGAGCTTCCAGTCACTTCATCGTACAATTTTTTCCAGATTTTTGACGAACTTTTTCTTTCCCGATCCAAAAACGATTCTACCACCAAAAACGACTACAATAATGATTTAAACAGAATGAACAATGTAACATACCCGTTATGACGATGATCTTACATGACTTCGACGGATATAAGGATAATTTGATTGAATTCGAAGGTGAAAATGAGATTGAAATATATCAAGATCCTGTATATAAGTTCAAGGGTAGTTTTGTCCGAAAAATGGTCTAAAGTCCATTTTAAGATATTTAGTAAATAATGAGTCCAATGTGGATATTTTAATTATTTTTTGGTCCATATTACGAAATTCCTCTTTGTAAATGGGCTTGGAGGTCTAATAATTTTGGATTTTGTGGTGTTTGAGATATTTTGACCGTTGTTCGAAAATCTTTATTTTGAATGAAGTTTTCTGGTAGGGAATGTAGCCCCGTTTTCCCTTCAAAAATCCATGTAGTAAATATATTAAAGCTTACCATGAAGTAAATAGATTTGATTTTTGGGTATTTCCAACAACAAGAGTAAATTTTGAGATTTTTACACATTTTTTTAAAGGCCAAAAACAAGATCTCATCCGGAGATAGTATTTTTTTTTTTACCCTTTTTTAGCAAATAAAAATATTATTTTCACTTATAATTAATTAACTTACTTAATTAATTTATTCTCTCTCCATTTTCTTCGTTTTTTACTATATGTTGTCTTCTTCACTTACACTTCATCTTATGCATAAATAATTTTAAACTTTTTTATTTGTATGGCCATCGTCGCTCATACCATGAAATTTTAAATTTTGTGACGTATTTCGGTAATAAGCTCTCAAAATTTTGTCATGCAATTGTCACAAAATTGTTTAAACGTTGTCACAAAAATATACTATTTTTCAAATTTACGACAACTTGTTTGAAATCTCAAGCGATTGGTCAAGCTTAAACTTACCACCAACACTTGGGTTCGTAAGTTGTATTTTCAAGTAACATAGCTACCATTTTGTATCGTAAATAATTAATTAGTTAGCTACATGTGGCTAGCATATTAACAAACTAGATCTCTTACAATGTTGGTATATATGGTTCGTAGAGGCACATACGAGTACTTTGATATATTTTCAACTTTAAATCCAATAATTTATAGGCGACAAGTCTGGACCATGTCCATAAACTCCAATCAAGTCGAACTCGTGATAATTAGCAAAAAAAATAGTGAGAAACGTCACAAAATTTATGATTTTGTGACTAAAATATACGAGTTTTATGATGAAGACGTCACAAAATTCTTAATTTTATGACATCTTTTGGTGACGAAACTCAATTTATTCATGACTAAGTTTTCACTAAACTGACATTGAAAATTTTCATGATAAGATTGACACGGAGACTTCAAAATTTTGTGCAATTGAGTTTTATAAAATACAACTGAGAGATACATAGAGTTTAAATGGTCGAAAACTGTAAAGCTAATAATTAAATGAGGAAGATGTGAGAGATAATATTCTAATTTAATATTTAAAATTCATAATTTTAGATTTTGGATTTAATATTTTTGACCATAGACGGATGGTTGTATGGGCATAAACACGGCATGAGGAGGGTGGAGGAGATGATGAAGATTAAATTCGAAAATAGTAAGAGATAAAGAAAATATTGGGTTATAATCTTGAAATGGTATATTTGATAAATTTAAAGGGATAAATAGTAATATATAATTGTTATGTAACCAACGTTTGAAAATAATTGATTAATAGCCATCTACAAAATAAACTGATATATATTACATTAAATGTACCCTACTAATAACAATTATTAACAGACACGTCACAATAAATGATTATTTGCTAAAAAAAAGAATGACCAAACAACAATATTAATATTTCATTTGATTATTTAGAGCAACTTTTAAAATTAAAATCTTCAAAAAATATATAAATTGAGTTAATCATCGATTTACTTTTATAGTTGACATTTTCAATTAATTTTTTTCTAGTATTTAAATTTTAGGCTCACGTTTATTATATTTCAATTTAAAGCCTAATAATATAGCCAACATCTCGAAGCCCATTGTTCTCTGTCATCGGCTTATAGTTAATGTTGGTTTAAAATACGCAGAGAGTATATATTGGTATACTCACCGCATATTTGTAAAATCAAAACTTCGATATCGCTAACAATATCGTCAAATATCATTTATATTCGTAAGTTATTTTTTAATTCTTAAATATTTTTGAAATTTTAAAAATTTTGTAATCATTTTGATGATGACTTATATTTTATTTTGAGTTTATTGTTAGGTTTTTTAATATTTAGAATTTGGGAATTTTTTTTAAGTTTACTATTTAGTTTTATAATTTGAATTTGATCATTTATATATATAAGTTAAATTATTTAAAAATATAATTATATATTTTTTGTCAATATTTGGTTTATTAATGATAAATTAACGTTATTATCGATAATCATTATATATATTTTTATAAGATACTTATCGAGATATATATATATATATATATCGGTATTTGATATATCCAAAAAAAATCAATATCGATATTAATAATGAAAATCCCGGCCCTACCTAAGTTCTGTAGAATACTACGAGTGTATTCTCTAATAGCACTATTTATAAAATAATATCAGAAATACCTTAAAACATAAGGAGCCCACATGAAGTTATCAGCACTGTAGTTCATTTTTTAATTGTTTCGTATCCTTTATCAATTTCAGCTTGATAACGGGACCACATGTATAGTACGCGTTGTTGTACTATAATATATATTATATGTTGTAAAAAAATATTTCATTCAGTACGCTAATGGACTTCACAGACTATCTGAATAAAGGTAGGACATTCTTCATTTTACAAAAGAATAAAACAAGTTATCATAATTTCTAGTAAACTCTTTATAATAATTTGACGCTCAACGAAATCGGAGAATTTTGGCGATAAATAAATAATTTTTTTTATATAGTTTAAAACAAATTATGAACAGTAAAGTATAAAGATTTATCTTATAGTTTAAAAAAATTGTAGTTATAATAGTTTAGCGGTAACAAAACATAATTTTTAATTAAGAGATCACCGGTTCAAACTGTTAAGTCGTTTTTAGATTAATATTTACGGACACGTGGCGCAAGCGAGCTCAATCACGCGTCGTCGAGTCTGTGAGACTGGTTACGGGATTTTTCTCTTATGAACTGCAGAACAAGAGAATTGGTTTCCCGAGCTCTTGAGCACTTTTATAGAGAGAAAGTAATCTGGTTTGGAAGCCGTTGAGTATGAGAAGGAGTGAATAGTTTGTCTTCCAATCTAGAGAGATTGGAAGAAAATTATTCCTCATTTGGGTGAAGTGTTTGTAGAGTTTTTTGAGTTTGATCCTTGTGTGTCTTTGATTATGTTCAAAGACATGTTTTTTTTATGGGAGAGATTGTTGTGGAGAGAATTTGGTATAGTTCTTCCTAGTGAGAGAATCGGGATTCTTTATTGTGTTTTGATTGTGGGTATTTATAGGGGGTTGACGAGTCGTTGGGGCAGGTTTGGAGATCCAACATGTTAGAATGACATGTTAAAATGACATGTTAGAATGACATGTTAGGACGACATGTTAGGATTTGAAGTGACATGTTGGGGTTTGGAGATCCAACATGTTAGTATAACATGTTAGAATGGCATGTTAGGACGACATGTTAGGATGACATGTTAGGACGACATGTTAGGATTTAAAGTGACATGTTGGTGTTTGGAGATCCAAGATGTTAGTATAACATGTTAGAATGACATGTTAAAATGACATGTTAGAATGACATGTTAGGACGACATGCGGCTCTGGGCGTCCAGGCAATCTGGCGTGTCGAGGTGGTGATAACCTCCTTCCGCTCCCACCGTCGGCAACCTTCATCTTTATGTTCTCGTCTTGAAAGACATTGTACTCTTCATGATGTTGGGGTACCTGTCTTTGTTCTCTTATGGTCATCTGCTTTTGCTGACACAATCGTATGTCGTCTTACATGTCTAGGTCAAACATGTCTAGATCAGACTTGTCACCACAATCATTTTTGTCTAGGCTTGTCCCTATTAAGTTCTCATCCTGCCAGAGTGGAGTTGCAAGCTTAATTTTTCTTGTCCTTCGCCTCGATGAGCTTTTGAGCGTCGGGGTACCTATTCTTGTTCTTGAACGATCATGCACCATGCATGTAGTTGGGGCACATGTTTTTTTTTTTGCTAGATGGCGATTTTCTCTTGTTGGCGCTGGCGTCTGCAGTCTAACGTGTCTGAGTCATACATGTAACAATGTTTATTTTTGTCGTGCTACCCCCCCCCCCCCCCGACGTACTCATCGACTTGTTCTCTTGTTGCTCGCCCTACCTGTTTATTTTGTGGTTTTCTGCCCCTGATGATGCAAGCGTTCCTCGTCCGACATGTTTGGGTTAGACATGTCTAGGTCTGACATGTTGCCATGGTCATTGTCGCCGTGATGCTGTTGACATTTCCCTATTCTTAAGGCGGTCCATCCGGTCATCTCGTTAGATGAATTTTGAGCCGACGACATTCGGGTTGGTTGCTAGTACGACGTTCGTAGACCGGTCGGCGCTTGTTGGTGAAGTTCTATGTGTTTGTTTCTATCTCGCCTGCACTTGTGCTTGTTTATGGAGCGCGATGCTCTCAGCTTGTTGTAGGATGACATTCACGACAGCGGTCGCATGGTATTAAGTTCGTAGACGAGTCGGCGCCTGCTAGTGATGTTTTTTAAGTTTGTTTCTGTCTCGCCTGCACTTGTCCTCGTTTGTGGAGCGCGACACTCTCAGCATGTTGTAGGATGACATTCACAATAGCGGTCACATGGTATGAAGTTCGTAGACGAGTCGGCACTTGCTGGTGATGTTTTTTGTGTTTGTTTCTGTCTCGCATGCACTTGTGCTCGTTTGTGGAGCATGACGCTCTTAGCTTGTTGTAGGATGACACTCTCAATGACGGTCGCATGGTTCGACATTCGTAGACGGGTCGACGCTTGCTGGTACCCTGTTGTAATAGAAATATGTTGATGGATGTACAAACTTATTAGTGATTAAGTAGTGAAGATTTTGCTCGTGGAGAGCCCGGATATGGTATTTTTCGGGATCCCCTTCTTCTAGCGCCAAAATGTTAAGTCGTTTTCAGATTAACATTTACGGACGCGTGGCACAAGCGAGCTCAATCACGCGTCTTCGCGTATGTGAGATTGGTTACGAGATTTTTCTCTTATGAACTGAAGAACAACAGAATTGGTTTCCCAAGCTCTTGAGCACTTTTATAGAGAGAAAGTAATCTGGCTTGGAAGTCGTTGAGTATGAGAAGGAGTGAATGTTTTGTCTTCCAATCTAGAGAGATTGGAAGAAAATTATTCCTCATTTGGGTGAAGTGTTTGTAGAGTTTTTTGAGTTTGATCCTTGTGTGTCTTTGATTATGTTCTAAGACATGTTTTTTTTATGGGAGAGATTGTTGTGGAGAGCATTTGGTATAGTTCTTCCTAGTGAGAGAATCGGGATCCTTTATTGTGTTTTGATTGTGGGTATTTATAATGGGCTGACGAGTTGTTGGGGCAGGTTTGGAGATCCAATATGTTAGTATAACATGTTAGAATGACATGTTAGAATGACATGTTAGAATGACATGTTAGGACGACATATTAGGATTTGAAGTGACATGTTGGGATTTGGAGATCCAACATGTTAGTATAACATGTTAGAATGGCATGTTAAAATGACATGTTAGGACGACATGTTAAGATTTAAAGTGACATGTTGGGGTTTGGAGATCCAAGATGTTAGTATAACATGTTAGAATGACATGTTAAAATGACATGTTAGAATGACATGTTAGGACGACATGTTAGAATTTGTACGTGTTGGATGCTGAGCCTATCAGAGTTTTGGGCATGAATACGATTTGGGCTATTTGGGCTCATTGTTCGAATTGGACCGTTATATTTCTTAATTAGAGAAATACTCAATAACACAAACCTCACCAAAAACAATTATATTAGATGAAAACTCTTTTGTATACTTGCTTAATTTGTCTGCTTGGTCTTACATATTTTGGAATAAAGAGATGAAAATCATGTTCAGATAATCATTAGACGATCTTGGACTATGTATGTTATAGCACAATATATGGCTCAATGATGTTACATAAAGAGACTCGTAGTACCTCAGCACACATGAAATATATTAAGATATTTTTACACTTTACGAGCAGGTAAAATTTTATTTACGACATTGAACTCACAATTTTCAATTTAAAAGTGACGTGGATTATCACTATATTATGCTAGTTGTCATTTAATTTTATGTGCATGTATAATGTGTATATAATGGTTGGTTAATATTTGTGAAGAAAATATGAATGTGCGATACACGATTTATTCGACCGGATATTGGGTCTATTTTATATATACATGTATGTAGTGTATAGTTTTGTAAACAAAGACATCGTGACATATCAATTCTAGTGTATAGTTTTGTTGGAACAATTCAGTAGCTCGATTTGCTAGGTTAACATGATCTTTTTTTAAGTAGACCAAATTTATCATTTCTTTGATAAATATTTGGTAAACAGTCGCATTCACATATGTATAAGTTTAAATTTACTTTTGTATTTCGATGAATGACAAATATAAAGAGCATCATATCAATGTATATTTATCAAGCATTGTTTTTTTCAAGAATCGTGATCAGTATCACGAAATATATGGCAGAATAATACAATAATTATAAGAGATAATAAAATAAAATGAAACCACGGGTACAAAAAAATAAACTCTAAAACTGAGCATTTAGCCTATCAAACGAGATCGTAACTCTCGATTATCGACTCTAATGGCCTGTCCCGAATAAAAAGGGACAAATTCTATCCAAATCAAACTCGAGCCGTGATTAAAAGAAAAACCATCTAGGTTATGTGCTGCAACATTACAAAGACGCGAAATATAAACAATAGAAAATTAGCCTAGATGTCTCACCTCTTTGAAGATGCAAAGCAATAGGGTCCCGGATTCTGTTGCAGACGTCAGCCCCTCGGAGACCGCTTTGACCACTCCAAGCAGTCGGACTGGATCTCCACTCTCATGCCATCGATGCTAATTGCTAGCTCCATGCATTGGAGAATCACATACGCCTCTGCAATCTGGGGGAAGAAACTCCTAGCTAGAAAAAAGCGTACATGCGATGATCACTTGCCTAGTGTGGCATCTCGCAATACAACGAACAACGAATCCTCCCTGGGTCGCGAGTCAACACCCCATTGTCATTAAATAAGATGAAACCCTCTCTTGGTGGAGTACATCTAAGACTGTTAATATCTAAATCTCTTTGCTGCTGCTTCCTTGGGGAAGCGTCTATGTAGTCATTAAGGAAGCTCACTTTCTGCTAGACTAGCTGCGGCTGGCTCCAAGTTTGCCTCCCGAAAAGGACATTGTTCATGTGGTTCCGAAACTCCAAAATAATAGTAATGAAAAGTTCACGGGCACTAACTTCATGAATGTATATCGCTATGAGAATGGTGTCAAATGCGGCTCCCTCTTTGAAAGACGGAAGAATGTGACGAAGGCCAATCTCTTTCCAGATTCTCCTACTCCAGCTGCACCCCAAAAAAGCATGGAACACCGTCTCTGCCTTCCCCGGGAAAATAGGAAATCTATCTTATGTGATGATCATCCCAAAGCAAGGACTACTCTGGCCGGTATCTGACCCACAAAAAACTCGCCAACTTAACAGTTTCACCTTAGGGGGAACCCTCAGCTGCAAGAACTTCATCCACCAACTCTCTATCACCTTCAGATCAGAAGAACTAGTGGCTGGAATACTGGGATTCACCATTGCAACTCAGCAGTTGCTCCTGACTAAATAGCCCTCTATCCTTTATAAAGTGCTAGCAGCGTACCTCCTAGATCCCCACTCTCCCACTCGGAATGCTCAAGATGGTTGAGGCTGTTGGCGCTGATGCCCACAAGAAGATTATTTATTATAAATTTTATGCATATCGATGTAATAAAGATCTAAACTGAGTCCTTCTTGTAAATTGTACATTTAATTAATAAAGTTGAAACTTACATTCGTTCCTTTTTTTTCGTTTGTTTGAAGTACTATGATATGCTATAGTCTTATAGTTCTTAACCAAACCTAACAACGTGTGAAGAGTCAAATATAGATTTGCATGAACTAAATCTTCATGGTTTGCTTAAAACATAATATTCACAATCAAATTATCAACAGACTATGGATCTTAATATGATTATTTGGAGAATCTTTGTGTCTCGTTATGACGCATAGAGAGTTGGAGACTATATTTTTCTTCCTATCTATCTTTCGAAGAACTAAATTGACATGTGCACATTTAGAGACGATGTAAGAAAAACTCATTTAATCTCTTCTGTCTAAAGGTCACTGTGTATGAATTGCATCGTGCTTACCTAAATCCTGATATGAGACATGTCATTTCATAGCTTACATATTCTCATTTGAGAAAGTCAAATTCTAGATCCACTATGTAATTTAGACTAAACTAATTGGTGAGGTATTCAGTTATGAAGATGTCATGAACAAGGTTTGTGAAGTTCTCATAGATATAAAATTCATGTTCAAGATTGCTGCGATGCAATGTATTTCACCTCATGCTTTATTACTTAGATTGTGAATAAATAAACTGGTCAATGTTCAAAATTAAGTGATGACTTTATTTGGATGAAACAACGTGACTTGTTAGCTACTCGTCAATATATTGTTTCTAACTTATTCACAAGTAACAATGAGTTGAGGAAGTACCAACAAGAATGGTAAAATGGTAATTACATAAGTCTCATCTAGTTGATGATATTCATGATGGGTAAATATAGATAATATTTAATGGATCCAATCATCATGATTAAGTTGAATTTTGAGTAAAAAAATAAATTCATTTGCACCGAGAGACTTTCAGTGTCAACTCTTTAATGGAGTCACTTGATATTAACCTAAAACTTGTAAAAGGTTTGTGAACTTTTTTGTACAAGTATAGAAGTTAAAGCTTTGTTTATTTGGATCCAAAAGCTCACCATCACGGGTTACTAAAGTAGGATATTTTAAACTAAAAGGTAAGTCAAAATAAGTTTAAATGTGAATAAGTTATTAGACTAAACTAATTGGTGAGGTATAAAATGGTGTTATTGTCAAAATAAAATTTTGAACAGTATCATATGATGGTAAAGTTGATTACCTTCTAAGATGACTAGTCTTTTGAGTCATAAAGTAGTTAATTTCGTTATTGGTGGAAATTTATGGAAATTCTATAATGATTATTTCTAGAATTGTTTTAGAAAGAAATGAGGAAAAATCTATAAGTATTGCTTCATGATAATCCACGCTTAACATCATAAGGGATAAGAGAAAATAAGAAATTAATTTTGCCTAGAAGTATCAAAATAATTCTCAAAAAAGAAAAAAAAAGGAAACAAATTTTCTCAAAGTCGAAATGAATTTCCTCTAACAAGAAAATGTTGGCAGAGATGCCGAAAAGAATATTATTTATTAACATATTGATGTAATATAGATTTTTCATAAGTCCTTATTGTAATTGCTGATTAAATTAATAAAATTTGAAACATTCATTCATTCCTTTTTCATTTGTTTGAAGAATTATGATATTAAATAGTCTTATAGTGCTTAATCAAACGTACGGCAATCCGCGAGTCCAGGATTTTGAATCCGGATTTGCGACTCCTAGCTTCTTCCCCTCTTCTTGATGCAACTGTGGCTTATCGATGTTCATGCACTCAACCACCATGAATATGCCTTGAAGGAAGATGTCATGAAGATGAAGAAATTAGTTTTAGGAGATTTTGAATCTCAAAAACTTTCAACTGCAAAAGTGAGATTTATGAATCTCATACACTTTAATTAGGAAAAATAAATTAATAAAAATAAAGATCCGAGTATGTTCATTGTGTCTTAGTGCATTAATACTGTTCTCCCCTAACAAATATCGATTTTAGGATTCTTTTTCTAGTAATCCACTCTATTACTCATGGAAACGTGTTTCCAAACGTACAAGAGATGATGTGCCTATTCCAAAAACTAAGTGAGAGAGTTGTAGTTGTTGTTTGCAACCCACGATCCCTAACACTAATGCTAAGTGCATATGTCTCTAGACTAAGAGTCACCTTCGTGACCCTCTCTTAAATGAGAGTACTCAAAGACGCATTGTCTTAACATTTTTTGTAGAGCTACGTTCAAAAATGAAACGATGAGACAAGGTCTCCCCTCGGCGGATTGTTTCCAAAGTAGTTCTTCTTGAACTAAGTGGTTGGTTACACACTTAAACTCAATCTTTAGTAATTGTCTCTCGAGACCCTGCGAAAAGTTTTGAGTGATCAAACTTCTTTATAAGGTGGCTAGTCAAAGCTTTGATGTATTGACATCATGACTATGCATTAATGATGTGTCATTTACTTATGAAACGCGAATTTTTGCGGCCTTCACTAGAAGGAGTAAATTGTTATTTTTTTCATAACACATTTGGATTTAATCTGTTCAATATTAAACTTAAAATCCTAAACAAAAGACTAATCATAAATTGTTTCAATAATCAGCAATACGTCTCTAAACACTTTCTCAATAATACTTTCCTCGAATAAACTGGAATGGAAAATCCACGTAGATTAGAAATGTAACCTAGACATCGTCCTTACTATGGACAATCAAAAATGGGTACTAACCACCCCATGTCTTCATGAAACGAATAATTATTCGACTTAAGAGGACAAGGATGCCCTAGTGGCCTGGATCCGATGCGATGAGATTGTGAGGTGCTATATTTTAGCATCGATGAACAATGTGTTGCACAGCAACATCGGGATATTGATTCGACCTATAGCATGCTCTTCAATCTCCATGAGATGTTTGGAGGGAAAGAGCGTCAGGCTAGATAACAAGAGGTTTGACAGTTTGTGAACTGTCGATTAATGCTAGGACTCCTGTTAGAGAACACATGATGCTGATCATAAGTTATCTCAATAACAAGGAAATACTTGGATCTAAGATTGATGGAGAAACCAAAATAGATATGATCTTGGCAACTCTCTATTAATCTTTCAATACTTTCAAGCTGAACTACTTCATCAATAAGCTAGGGTATACTGTTACCGAGCTAATGAAGGAGATTCACACTGCTGAAGGTTTCTGGCATAGAAACTGTCCTACCTACCTCAAGACTAATGGGAAAGTTATTAAACTGATTACCGAAACTTGTGTAACAGCTGATAATGTGTCATTGTGGATTCTTGACTCCACTGCTAGTAACCAAATTTATTGTTCCTTGAATGGGTTCATGAAAAGCAAAAGCTTAGAGGATGGCGACTTCTTTATCAAGTGGGGTGATGGGAGCTTGGTGCATGCTAACGCTGTGGGATCCGTGACATTGTCTTTATAATTTTGAATAATGTATATTTTGTTCATTCCTTTGGTAAAAACTTAATATCTGTAGCTCAAATTGTTGAGCATAATTATTATTTAAATTTTATTGATCACGGAATTCGAATATTCTTTTTCCAATTCATTTTTCACTGATGCATGAAGAATGGTTTATATTATCTTTATCCTACACAACATTTGCTGTTAGACACTGAAATAGATAATGATCTAGTTAGGGAACAAAAGAGGATAAAAGCTAATGATTCATTTGATCTAATAAAATCAACACATATTTGGCACTTAAGACTTGGCCATATTAGTCTAGATAGGATTAAAGAGACTTGTGAGGAACACTGTCGACTTGTGAATCCTGTATCAAAGGAAAAATGACCAAGCGACCTTTCTCTGGTAAAGGTCAAAGAGCCACTGAGTTGCTGGAACTAATACATGCTGATGTATGTGGTCCACTCAGAATTCAGGCACGGGGAGGATACGAATATTTCATTACCTTTACCGATGATTACTCGAGATATGGATTTTTCAATTTTCTCGAACACAAATCCAAAACCTTTAACGAATTTAAGGTTTTTCGGGCTTTAGTGGAAAAGAAAACTGGCAAACAGATCAACACACTTCGATCTGATCGAGGTGGTGAGTACTTGTCTAAGGAGTTCGATGAATTTCTTAAAAAAGAAGGTATCGCTTCTCAGCTTACAGCACCTGGCACACGTCAATAGAACAGAGTGTCAGAGAGTAGGAATCGAACTCTTATGGAGATGGTTAGATCAATGATGAGTTATTCATCACTCCCGATATGCCCTCGAAACTGCAGCATACATTCTGAACCAAGTTCCGTCTAAAATGGTCCCTGGTACTCCTTATAAAAGATGGATTGGGCGTAAAGTTAGTTTAGGCCACATTAAAATTTGGGTTTGCCCTGCACATGTACTTAGGCAAAAGAATAGGAAGTTGGCTAGTAGGTCTAAATTATGTGTATTTGTTGGATATCCAAAGGAAACCAAGGAAACCAAAGGTTTCACATTCTATAGAACCGAGGACAACAAAACGTTTGTCATCACTAATGCTCGTTTCCTTGAGGAGGACTTTATGAATAATACGAAACCTTCTAAGAAAAATTGTGCTTGAAGAAAAGTTTGGTGAAGATGCTTCTACCTCATCTGTAAGAACTATTCTTACCCCAACTGAAACACAACCTAAAAATTTAGAACTTTGTCAAGTAGTACTTCGACGTAGTGGGAGATTTTCTGAAAAGCCCGACAGGTACATGTCTTCTGGCGATACTCTTGTAGCCGTCTCTAACATGGATGACCCTATTTGCTACAGCCAAGAAATGGCTGGTTTTGAATCAAACATTTGACTTGACGCCATGAAAGTTTAGATGCATTCGATGTATGTCAACAAAGTCTGGAAACTTGTAGATCTACCTAAAGGTTAAACCCGTTGGATGTAAGTGGTGTTGACAGAGATGCCGACAAGAAGATTATTTATTTACATATTGATATAATATATATAGATCTTTCATAAAGTCCTTTATGTAATTTGTTGATTAAATTAATAAAAGTTGAAACATTCTTTCATTCCTTTTAGTTTGATTGAAGATTTATGATATTCAATAGTCTTATAGTCCTTAATCAAACCTAACAATATATGAAGAGACAAATGTAGATTTGCGTGAACAAACTCTTCATGGTTTGGTTAAAAACGATATACTCACAATCTAAAGATCAACGGACTATTGATCCCAGTACGATTGTTGGAAGAATCTATGATGTCTGGTTACGAGACATAGAGAGTTAGAAACTCTATAGTTCTTCCAATGTATCTTTCTAAGATACTGAATTGACCAGTGCACCTTTAGAGATAATACAAGAACAAACCATTTAACCTCTTCTGTTTCAAGGTCACTACGTATGAATTGCACCATGCTTACCTAAATTCTGAGATGAGACATGTCATTTTATAGCTTTAATATTCTCATTTGGGAAAGTCAAATTCTAGATCCATTAAGTTATAAAGATGTCATGAACCAGCTTTGTTAAGTTCTCATATATATGGAATTCATGTACAAGATTGCTGAAATGCAATATATATCTCCTCATGCTTTATTACTTGGATTGTGAATAAATGAACTGCGTGGTATCCAAAATTAAGTAGCGACTTTATTTGGATGAAACAATGTGATTTGTTAGCTCCTCGCCAATACATTGTTTCTAACTTATTCGCAAGTAACAAAAGAGTCGAGGAAATAACAACTAGAAGGGTTAATGGTAATTTTATAAATCTCATCTAGTTGATGATATTTATGAAGGGTAACCATAGATAATATTCAATGGATCTGCTCAATATAATTAAGTTGAATTTGAGTAGAAAATAAAGTCATTTGAACCGAGAGATTCCCAGTGTCAACTCTTTAGTGGAGTCAGTTGACATTAAGCTAATACTCGGAAAAGGTTTGTGAACTTTTGAGTCCGAGTATAGAAGTTCAAGCTTTGTCATTTGGATCCATAAGGTCACTATTACAAGTCATTAGATTAGGATTGTTAAACTGGAAGCTAAGTCAAAATAAGTTCAAATGTTGAACTAGACATTTTCTCGGAAAATATCTAAAGGGTATTTTGGTCCACATGGACATAAAATGATGTGAATGTCAAAATAAGAAATTATTTTCTAAACCTGAAAAGTCGTTTGAGGCATTAAGAAATTAATTTCATTATTTGTACAATAATAATGCTACAATAGGTATTTTAAGAATTGTCTTAAAAGAAATAAGTTAGCATCTAGATGCCCCGTACCTAGTTATAGAATTCGGCCAACGTGCATCAAAGTGGAGAGTTTTATTTCCCTTTAATTATAAGAATAATTACCCAAAAGGAAAAGAGAAAATAAATTTCCTTGAGAAGGAAATAAATAAGTTAAGTGAGGAAACAAATTTCCTCCTTATTTGATTGATATGGCCGGCCATATTAGAAGAGAAAGGAGAAGGGAAAAACAAATATTGTGTCATGAATACATTATTCTTTCATGAATGAATAATTGACCTTTATAGATTTTTCTTCTCCTATAAATAGCCTCACATAGAGATATGAAATAATAAGCTTTATTATACTTCTTCTCTTGCTTTTGGTTGTCCAACTCTCTCTCTCTCTCTCTCTCTCTCTCTCTCTCTCTCTCTCTCTCTCTCTCTCTCCCCCCCCCCCTCTCTCTCTCTCTCTAGAAATTCATTTTTATTTTAGCACCTAGATCCTCACTTGATCTAGAAAATTAGCTTATGATGCAAGAATTGTTCTTGGTTCATATTGTTTAATTGTGCCCACACACAAATCCTTCTAAACCTCTATAGACTCTTATAATAGAAATCTTAGGTTTCTCGAGTTCTACAATAGACGTGAAGGAATCGAGTCAAGGAAGAAGATTCACCTTTCTCAAAGACGCTTCTATTTAAAAGTTCAAGAAAGGTTAGTATTCAAGTACTCTAAATAATGTTTTTTATTTATAACATGTATATGCACTTTGTTTAGGTTAGTAAAAAAAATTACTAGTAAAAGAAATTTTTATATTCCGCCATTAATGTGTTAATGATAAATTTTTCTTAACCCTAGACCTATTCCAACAAGTGGATCTATAAGAAGAAAAAGGGTCAGGATGGGAACGTTGAGACGTTAAAAGCACGTCTAGTGGCTAAGGGCTACACCCAAAAGGAAAGTATTGATTATGAAAAAAACCTTCTCGCCTGTCACAATGTTTAAATCCATCTGCATACTTCTATCCATAGTTGCCGCTCTCGATTACGAGATCTGGCAAATGGATGTCAAGACTGCTTTTCTGAATGGCAATCTTGACGAGCGCATTTTCATGGCTCAACCAAACGATTTCGTGAAAGGTGGTCAAGGGACCAAGGTTTGTGAGTTGCTTAAATCTATTTATGGATTAAAGCAAGCATCTAGATCATGGAATATTATATTCGATGAAACTGTAAAAAGCTTCGATTTTGAACAGTCAATAGATGAACCTTGTGTTTATAAGTTGATACACGAGGGCAAGGTTATGTTTTTAGTATTGTATGTCGATGACATATTACTCATTGGTAATGGCGTGGGTAAATTATTTGAGGTTAAGATCTAGTTAGCTAAGCAGTTTGATATGAAGGATCTAGGGAAAACTGCGTACATTCACGGGATTTAGATCTTTTGAGATCGAAAAAACCGGACTTAATCGTTCTCCCAAGCATCTTATATAGATAAGATGATGGATCGCTTTGCTATGCAAGACTCTAAGAAGTGTCAAAACACCTTTAGACATGGAGTCTCACTCTCTAAGGACCAGTTTCCTAAGACTGCACAAGAGATTGAGGATATGAGAAAGATTCTCTATGCTTCAGCCGTAGGAAGTCGCATGTATGCTATGTTATGCACTAGACTAGATATATGTTTCGTCGTTGGCGTAGTTAGCCGTTTCCAATCAAATCCTGGACCTGAGAACTGGGTTATTGTTAAGAATTTTCTTAAGTATCTTCGGAGGACTATGAACTTGATGCTTACATATATATTCAGGTACTTACCTGACTATGACGGGGTATACCGATTCCGACCTTCAAGCAGATAGGGATTCCAGGAAATCCACTTCAGGATCTGTGTTCATCCTGAATGGTGGATCTGTTGTTTGGAGGAGTATCAAGGAATCTTGCATTGCTGACTCCACCGTGGAAGCTGAATATGTGGCTTCTTGTGAAGCATCGAAAGAAGTTGTATGGCTTGGAAAATTCCTTAAGTATTTGGAAGTCGTTCCAAATGACAACAAGCCCATTACACGTTATAGTGATAATAGTAGAGTTGTTGCTAACTCAAAGGAACATAGACTCCATAAGCGCTCTAAGCATATTGAGAGGAAATACCATTTGATTAGAGAGATCGTGCAGCGCGGAGACGTGGTGGTGAAGAGGATCTTATTGGTTGACAACCTGGCAGATCCTTTCACCAAGGCCATATCCAATAAGGTCTTTGGCCTATATCGAAACGGATTAGGCATGAAGGAATATACTCATCTTCTTTAAGTCAAGTGAGACTTTGTTGGCAGAGATGCCCACAAGAATATTATTTATTTACATATGTAATATAAATCTTTCATAAATCATTATTGTAATTGCTGATTAAATTAATAAAAGTTGAAACGTTCATTCATTCCTTTTTCGTTTGTTTGAAGGTTTATGATATTAAATAGTTTTATAGTACTTAATCAAACCTAACAATATATGAAGAGACAAATGTATATTTGCGTGAACAAACTCTTCATTGTTTGGTTAAAATGAAATATTCACAATCTAAAGATCATCGAACTATTGATTCTAGTATGATTGTTGAAAGAATCTATGATGCATGGTTACGAGGCATAGAGAGTTAGGAACTCTATGGTTCTTCCAGTACATCTTCTGAAGATACTGCATTGACCAGTGCACCTTTAGAGACATTGTAAAAACAAACCATTTAACTTGTTCTGTCTCAAGGTCACTATGTATGAATTGCATCGTGCTTACCTTAATCTTGAAATGAGACATGTCATTTCATGACTTCAATATTTTCATTTGAGAAACCTACACTCTAGATCCAAGTTTGTGAACTAGATGCGCTCTATTGGTGATATATTGGGTTGTGACGTTGACATGTGTATACTTTGTGAAGTTCTCATATATATGAAATTAATGTACAAGATTGCTGAAATGCAATATCCAGAATTAAGTAGCGACTTTATTTGGATGAAACAATGTGATATGTTAGCTCATCGCCAATACATTGTTTCTAACTTATTCGCAAGTAACAAAAGAGTTGAGGAAATAACAACTAGAAGGGTAAATGGTAATTTTATAAATCTCATCTAGTGATGATATTTATGAAGGGTAACCATAGATAATATTCAGTGGATCTGCTCAATATAATAAAGTTGAATTTGAGTAGAAAATAAAGTCATTTGAAATGAGAGATTCCCAGTGTCAACTCTTTAGTGGAGTCAGTTGACATTAAGCTAATACTCAGAAAAGGTCTGTGAACTTTTGAGTCCGAGTATAGTAGCTAAAACTTTGTTCATTTGGATCCATAAGGTCACTATTACAAGTCATTGTTGTAGGATTGTTAAACGACAAGCTAAGTCAAAATAAGTGTTTAGATCCACAAGGTCATATTAATAATTTTTGTCCATATGGACATAAAAATGTGAATGTCAAAATAAGATTTTGAATATTTTCATATGATGGAAATATAAATTAGTTTCTAAACCGAGAAGTCGTTTAAGGCATTATGAAATTAATTTCATTATTTGTGCAATATTAATTCTACAATGACTATTTTAAGAATTGTCTTACAAAAATAAGGAAGCATTTGGATGCCCTTCCCTAGGTGTTGAATTCGGCCAAGACACATCAAAGATGAGATGATATTTTGCCTTTAATTATAAAGATAATTAACCAAAAGGAAAAGAGGAAATGAATTTCCAAAGGAAATAAATATGCTACGTGAGGAAACAAATTTCCCTCACTAAGGCATAGGGATGGCCGGCCATGTTGATTGAGAATGGGAGAGAAAATCAAATATTAAGTCATGAATGCACGATAGAAAAGGGTAATTACCATTTCTTGATTTTCATTATCCTATCAATAGAGCCTCACATAGAGATGTGAAAATAAGATTTTCTTGCTCTTGTTTCTCTTGTAGGCGTCCAAAATTCTCTCCCTCTCTCTCAAAATACTTCTTTTATTTTGGCACCTAGGTGCTAACTAGACTTAGGCTAATTTAGCTCTTTAGCCCATAGACTTGTTCTTGAGTTATTGTGTTAATCGTGCCCACACACAAATCCTTCAAACACTCTATAGACTCGTGTAATAGAAACTTTAGGTTTCTCGAGTTCACATTTAGGTGTGAAGGTAACGAGAAATAGACGATCTACCTTTCCCAGGGCTCATCAAAGATCAAGCTACAAAAAAAGTTAGTGTTCAAATATTTTAAATAATGTTTTTAAATATACATGTTCATGCACTTTACCTAGGTTAGTAAAAATTGTTTTACTAATAAAGAAATTTGTATATTCCGCCATTAATGTGTTAATGATAATTTTTTCTTAAGTATAAGCATGTACATGTTATTTAAAAATCATAATACGAAAATTGTTTTCAAAATTTACTTGAAAAATGGTTTTGCTAAGACTAGATCTTAGACAATTTTAATTTTTTTGGTACGATCTCTAAAATTAAATTTGTGTTGATTTTCCACTTGTTAAATATGCTATATAAACACATTAAAAACATTTTTTAAAGATTTTATGTTATTCAAAATCAATTTTTTTGACATGTTTGAAAATTCGTGTACATAGTTTAAACTAGTTTATTGCACTTCTAGTTTAAATTTGTTATTGAATGTTTTATAGTATGTTATTTGTTTTATTTTGTGTAAATTATTAATATGTTAATATAACACACAATTGAAATTAAAACAAATAAATAAGACGAGCAATGGAGGGAGATGAATGTTCAACCACCGAATCTCTTCAAAGTTCAAGCTTCAAAGAAAGGATGGTTCCAAGTAAATTAATACATTAAATAGTTTAAATAAATAATATGTTCATGCACTTTGTGTAGGTTGTAGTAAAAATGTTTTACTTCTCAAAATAATTTTTTATATTCCGATACTAGCATGTAGTGATAATTTATTTTTAGCCCTATATCTAATTCCAACATAGACATCCTCCTCCCCAAACATGGCTCTAATCAGACTGGATGATCTCTTTGCCCATAAGAGACTACGCCACATGAATGAACTACACCAACCTGAGAGAGTAGGTCCGACGATAAACTCTCGCTACTAGATTGTTCGGTATGCAGAGGATCCTCCAAACAGTCTTAGCAAACATGGACTGGTTGAACTTCTCCAAATCTCTAAGGTCCATCCCGCCCTCTGACTTGTTCTTCTAGAGAAATTCTCATTTTTACAAATAGACCTTCCTAGTCTTGGTGTCACCTCCCCACCAAAACTTGGTGATCGTAGAATGAGTCTCTCTAATCAAAGTCCTTGATATTTGATGCCATGGAGCCACGTAGCTGAGGATTGACTGAAAAATATAATTAATGAGCACATATCTGATAGCGTGGGAGAGGGCGAGACCGTTCCCTCCCTTGATATTTTCCTTTATACAGTTTCTCACAAACTCAAAAAGCGCCTTCTTCTTGCGACCTGTGAAAGCGGGAAGTCCCAAATATCTCTTATGACACTCTCATCCTCCTGACCCCTAGAATCTTCACCAAAGTCTCTTGTCCTTCTCCTGGATATCCTTCCCGAAACATACATAAGACTTCTGAATGTTCACCTTCTAGCTAAAGCCTCTGCATAAGTCCTCAATATCCATGTAACCCTCTCACACTCCTCGGTACTCGCTCAAAATAGTATTATACGATTGTATGCGAATAACAAGTGAGACATATAGTGGTTCCCAAAGTGGACTCCCAATATTTCTCCCGCATTCTCGCCCGCTTGAGAGAGATAACACATCTCATAATAAGTTGACTGAGGTAACACATCTCATAAACTTGACTGAGGTAACACATCTCATAATAAGTTGCACACTATGTGTTGTAACCCAGTCTCAACATCAATGACTCAAAGTAGACCCACTCGACTCTGTCAAACGCGTTCGCATTATCAAGCTTGAGAGATGCACACTTCTCATTACTGAATATCCCTCTATTCATCGTGTAAAGCTCCTGAATCCAACCATGACATTGTCGAAGATAAGTTTACCACCCACAAACGCATTCTGGGAATCTGAAATAGTTGTATCCATAGTGATCTTCAGACGGTTGACCAATCAATTCGCTACTTTTTTATAGATCACATTGCAAAGACTAATCGGTCTGAACTAACTAACCCTTCTCGGCTCCTCAACATTGGGAATAAGGTTGACTACCATATCATTGATTTCATCCACCTCATCCCTATCATTGAGAATCCCAAGGCAGGTCTCGAGACTGACTCTCTAGCTACGTCTCCATACCTCTGATAAAATATCACAGGGAATCGGTCACTCCCCAGAGCCTTAATAGCATCCATTGAGATTAGTGTATTCTTCACCTCGACTAGCTCAAAAGGACGTTGCGACTTTGTGTTCATGGCCTTTGACATCTTTGATTGAACGGCCCTAGTTACTGCCTCGATGTCATGCGTGGAAGATCTTGTCAAGGTAAAAATGTCTCCAAAATACGTAGAAACAATCCTTTAGATCTCTATTTTGCTACTGTGTCAGACATTGTGCTTGTCAACGAGTCTCTTAATGACGTTCTTCCTCCTCCTCGCAGACGCTTTACGATGGAGTAACCTCGTATTCTTATCCACATACCTCATCCAAGACGATCTCTTCCTCTACCTCCAAAATTTCTCCTCTTTCTCCACTAGAGCATCTATCTATGTCTCCTCTTGAAGAAAGGTCCGGTGCATCCTCGTTATTGGATCTTTCGCGGTCTTGAAATGCTTCACTGACAAGAGTTGCATCATTTACAAAGGCGTCGTTGCCATTAACAAAATCAGGTGATGTGGACATTGAGATGGATTCACACGAGGAACACTTCAAGAAGGATTCAACTTATGAACAAGTAAAGAATGTCCCGTTAGGAGATCAACCAGGACCAATGACAAGACCAAGAGCTAAACCACTCAAGTCCAAGATAGAAAGCTTTGTCCATGAAGCCCAACAAGGAGCCAAAACTCACTATTTTCAGCGTAATAAAGAATTGTACCTAATTCTCCATGCAAATATTATTAAAGAAGGCTTATGGCATCAAATGAAAGAATTAATTAGCCACCTATGATATTATTTAAAGCAGCATCAAAGGTGATTCCGCATTTCACAAGGAATTTCATATTTCATGTTTTATTGCATTTAAAGTCAAGTTTAAATTTTGTCTAAGTGTATTTATTTCATTTCAGTTTGTTTTTACATTTTTTAGTAGGGAAAAATGTTTTATAAGGTGTGTAATAGTCTGAATGCAAGATAACTCTTTTTTTTTTAATGAATTTCTGAGATATTCTCTTTGTTTCTTGAAGAAACTATTATGAACTTATCTACGGAATTCCTTGTGGCATTAAAATCCGACTTATCAAACAAACTTCCACTGTTGTTTGTGGTGTCTTTATCATTTTAAGGTTCGCTTCTAATTCACCCTGTCGCTTTTAAAGGTATCTTTTGTAGTAGTGCTTCCACATAATATACGGCACAGATTCACTGAATCTGATCTCGAAGGATTCTTGGGTTTGAATCCAATCCAACAAATTGAGATGGGTCATAGTCACATTGTTAGCTTGGTCCGCATCACAATGGGTTGCTCACATTTATTGAGACTCTGATTCGTAGGAAATCACCAGAGATTTACCATTTCCTTGTCTTTCTCAATCATCAATATTTTTCTTGCTTTTCTTCCAATCATCTCGCCCACCTAGCTTTACAAGTTTTGAGGCCTAAGACAAATTAATTTTCTATTAGGCTTTTTAATAACAATTTATATATTTACCTTGAAAATATCTTAAATTTTGGCCCTTTTTCATATTCATGCTTAGAAATGGGCATTTTTCTTAACTAATTTAAATTATTATTTAGTGGACCTAAAGAAATTGCTTTGATAGCTTAGAGATTGAGTCGGCCCTGTCGTCCATCTGGATTAATCGGAGTTTAAGAGGTACCTGTATATTTGAATCCAAAATTGTGCGTATCCGAACTCGATGTAGCTTCGGTCTCCGGGTCTCTTACCATGAGCAGGGGTTTATCAAAACTCCAAAGGTTAGCTTCTCATACTCGCGTCTTATATTTTTTTCAGCTCAAATCTGAAGCATATGCTGCTCTCGCTCAAGCCAGTCACGGTACGTTTACTTCTTGTTCTCCAGAGTTTAGCCATCACTGTTTTTAGAGCATTGTGATTGTATGTCTTTGTCCGGTGCAGGCGCTCAAAGAGATAGGTAGTACGTTCTAACTTTTTATTGACAATACTTCATTTTCGACTACAATACTTCTTCCTCAAATGAGATAGAAGAATGCAAGAACTTGTTATTACTTCCGCCATCGTGTTATTTTCGGTCACTAGTGTCACCCAAACTCTTGTTGTACGAGAGAAAAGTCTCACTTTTCTTTTTTTTTCTTTAGCGTGTCTTTTCGTTGCGACAACTGCCTGAATGTTTTAATCACAATATTGTTTTACCAAGCCTTGTTAGTTATAATTAATTTCAAACGGTTAAACAGCCTTATACTTTAATTTTATTATGTTTTCCGGCCAAAGAAAGTACAGTACTAAGAATATTCTTGACTTATTCTCTCATTTTTCACCGTGTCCATTGCAAAATGAAACAAACGAGACCTGAACTCATTAATTAATTAGTCAGTGTGTGGACCCCCCAAAAAATCCCCAACCCAAATTTGAAGATGAAATAAAAAAGAAAAAGAATCAATGGCCGTGAAAGGTTGTGAGTTTTGAACCAAACAAAAACTTAAAATCAATGAAAATGAAAGAGAAAAGACATATTTGGGGGTCCCTTTCTTGAAAAAGTAGGAAGTTAGGATGAGCCAAATAGTGCACAATATTCCACTATTCCTTCACACTAACTGATTAAATCTTCCAATTTTATTTACAGTAATGCCCTACTGTCCTCTCTATTGGACGACCTTGTCAACTAGTGTCTCCGTGATGACCCACCCTTGTCACTGTGTGTCACCTTCCACTAAAAGCATTTTGCCCTCTCTTCTTCTGTTTTTTTCCTTGCCCTCTCTTCTTCTGTTTTTTTCCTTGCTGCATTATTATCCATTCCTTACTTCTTGTAACAAAGCGCTCCAACTAATTATATAGTTTATAGATATGAAATGAAGTGAAGGTGATTGACAGCAACGGAGTCACTAAATGGTATTCGCCCCCACTTTAAATTTCAATAATTCTACCTCTGGCTGTATTCCGTTAGTATAAGTTTTCAATAATAAATAAATAAAACTACCATATATATGTATCTACATGTATCTATACATATTTTATTCAGGGAGTTTATTGTTTTCCCAGAAAGTCGGCTAAACGTTATTTAGGTTTAAAAGGATCTAATGCATCAAGTTATTTTATTATTTTGTGCCGTAGACAGTCTGAATTATCGCTAGTATTGTCTTCGGCTCTTTAATTACTGAATGGACTACCAACATTGTGAATCCATTGTTTTATTCAAATCATTTTAGTCACTTTAGCAAAAAAAAAATGTTTTTAATGATATTTTTAAATTTAATTACAAAAAATTGGTCAAATGACCAACGTTTGAAAGACTAATTGTGAAATGGACAACGTTTGGGTTAAACTTAGTTAATGGTCTCATTGTACACGTGTCACATTGTTTTACTGAGAAACTTTACGCTTTTGCCCTTAATAATTAGTCTTTTAAAAATATCGATAAACTTTAATATGGACATTAATCGAATTTTTTGTGAACGTTGACCTTTTAAAAATTGATACATGTTTAAAAGACTATATACCTCAATAACCCATTTAATTATCTCTTTTTTGGTTGTAAAGATATCATTAAAAAAATTGCCTAAAATGTCACATCCCTCCATGTTTTTTCTTATTTTCATTTAAAAACAAAAATTCCAAATTTACCACTAAAAAACTTGAAAGGGTCATTTATTCTTTGATTTTTTTTATCATTTTCATTTCAACCCCTAATTTTTTTAGTATGCAATTAATCTGCTCTATTTCATGTATAAGTTTTTCTAGTGACTAAGACCATCTTCAACCTACCCTTAATTTGGGTGGGGATGAGAAATATTTGGTGTGGGAGAGCTCCAACCCACCTCAAATATTTACTCAAATTTGGTTAAAATAAATAGAATCTACCCAAATTTGGGGTACAACTATTCATCACCCAAATTTGGAGTCCAACAATTTTTAATTACAAATTCATCCACAAAAATATTCATAAGTAATTTGGACCATAATTTAAATAATTTACACAAAAATACATATTATCATTGAGAAAAGAGAATAAATAATATGACATTAATAATAATACATAACAGTGATTAACAAAATATAACTAAATTAAATACATATCAATTATACTAATAGTTATACAGACACAATACATAAAAATAAAAATTACAACGTACGCCATGTAACTAGAAAAAAAACCATGCATAATTTATAATAAACACACAAATTATTTAAATACAACTATATTTAATATAAATATAAGTAAATTTAATATTGTTGATATACAAAAATAAATTAATGTTTAATACGATTAATATTGACATAACATATTAATAGAAGAGTTAATATGAAATTAATATAAAGTAATATTGAAAGGTAGAAAAAGAGAATATTTCTTTTTGGAGTGAGATTTGATGTTGTGGGTTGAAGCGAAAACATTGTACCTGAACCAAATTTGGTAAAACATTAACCCAAATTTGAGTTTTGAGTTGGAGATGGTCTAAACTACTAAAAAAATAACCGTTGTTTGCTTTAAAATTAGTTAATAGGCTAACATGCAATAACCATATATTTGAAAGACAAATTAGTCTAAACTAATTATAATAATAATAATTATTGCAATAAAATGAATGGGAACTTAACTATCTTTAGATAGTGGGAATACTGAATATATTCTCAAAATCATACTTATATATTTTTTTATGGCAAAAATACTTATTGGTTACAAAAAATCAAACTTATATAGTTAATTTTCCACCGAAAAATACTAAGTATAGTTTTGAAAAGGTATTAGGTATTTTTCTTATCATTAACTCTTATATTTATAAGTCAATTGCAAGCAAGTGCTTCCCATTTTATTTTGCAAAAAATGCATGTCACTTTACATTTTCTATTCACAATGAAATAATCTTATTTTATTTTACTCAAATTAATAACTAGCCATCGTGCTTTTTAAGTAGTTTCTTATCAATTCATTATAATTTAAACTTAGGTTATTGTATACGGTAACTCTAGATAGGTTTGTCAATTTGAATATTGTCTACGTTTTGTAAAACTGTAGTAAATGACCCGAGTTCTATTTTACAACATTTTATTTTCAATTTTAGCTCAAAACACTTTTCCGCTCATTACACAAATCATCTATTTAATAAAATAAAAATAATAATTACAAAAATCAAATTTCGAGAAAAGAGGCGAGTTCTAAAGTCATTTCATTTATTGGGATTGAATATTTTGGAGAGAAAAATTATTGAATATACGCATGCAAAAATCAAAAGTCCTGATTCTCTCAAAATCTTGACGAGACCATAAAAAACTTCAAAAAATTGTGATGCTCATTATAAAAGATCATCACAATTGTGGTTTTGTTGAAATATTGATGAGATCGTTAAAGGGAAAGAAATTTACAGGTAACAATATCCTTAAATCGTTTATTTTCCGTCCATTTTAGCTGTGTTTTTGAAGTTTTATTGATTTAAGTGTCGATTTTGTTTTATATTTTCCTTGTAACATCTTTCTTGATGGTTTTCTGCATTTTGTGTTTGGTTGAGATATTGGTGTTTAAGAGCATCGTAGATACATCATCGGCACTAATGACCTCGTCCGAACAAGTGAAGAAAAATCGAATTCAAGTTATGATTCACCGCAAAGCGCGTTAAATTATGCACCGTAACATTACAAAAATGAAAAATATTTATAATGTTAAACTCATTAAAATCTCTCACTTTCTTAAAGATGTGTTGCAAAATCGTTTACGTCAAATCCTTCTTAATCATCTTCTCCTCCCCATCTTCACCAACTCGTCGTAAGCGTCGAATACACTGGTTATGCATAAAATTTCAGACTTATCAAATAGGTGGACATAATCTGACTATGTTTTTCATTGGCTATTATTTTTATGCATAATTTTCTCTGAACATTAAAAAAGTATCCTTTTTAATCTAAATCGCGATAAATAATAATATGATACTGTAATAGTTGTCGTCAAATGTCCACATCCACAAAGAAGTACATACTAACTGTTTATGTTTCATGCTTCGTGTTAGTGATGTCATCCCATTTGTTCGGTTGTTTCCATAGGGACTCTGCCCATATGGGCCCTTCAATTAAGTGCCTCATTTGTCTAGACATAAATATTTCCTAAAGGGAAACAAATAATAACTACAGCACTTTGAAAGGTTTTACCTAAAAGAAAAGGATAATACTAATTCATCGATGTACCTATTCTTGTAATTTGTTTCCGAATTATACCTCTTCGCTCAGAGGAAATACTTCTTCTTTCCGGAGAGGAAAAAAGATACATCATTCTGCTTCAACAAAATTACTCGATTTCAAAGCTGTGAAATATTGTCGATGAATCTTCACATTAGACTTCACTAAGAAATACTCTCTAAAAATGACACCTTAATTTCACTCAAATAGTATAGATATGATATTTTAGTGGTAATAATACATGACATTCAATTTGAATATCGTGAGTTAGAACTAAATAATGATATTCTAGTGGTAATACTACATGACTTTCAATTAAAATATCGTGAGTTAGAATCAAGTAGTGATAGATATGATATTCTAGTGATAATACTACATGACTTTCAATTAAAATATCGTGAGTTTGAACCGAACACGCAGCTTAAATAAAAATCACTCACATAAAGTACATTTAATTGTAACAGGTACTTTTTATCGAGTGGTGACATAATTGACCCCATACAAAGTAAATTGAAAATATGTCGTTGTCGTCATTGATAACTTCAGAGTGAGTTGAAGCTTAAACACTCACGCAAATCAAAATAAAATGGATATTTTTGTTTGCTAGAATATTACTTCAAATTGTTATGTAAAAGATTTATGATATATAAGTATTTCTCCACACTAAACAGACCTCATAAAACCATAATTCTTCGGCATGATACCCCATTTCTCTTTGGCATTCAGTCCAAAAAGCAATAGTGCAAGTTGATATGTGAATCAACACTCACTATTTTAAATATGTAATTATATTTGTTTGATCAACTTTTTCTATATATAAGTACATTCTAATTGATGAGCTTTTCTTTATAATAAGAACAAATCAAACAGGCAAAATTAGACACGTTAATATTGTGATAAATAAAATAATCATTTTCCTTTGACTTTTTTGCCCAAAATTTAACAACCTCTGAGAATCAACCATTTATACACGGATAAAAAAAAACCTTCTTTTCTCTAGTAGCCATAGCAACCGAGCATTCTCTCCTTCCCGTTTATAATGAATTTTGGTCTCATTCATTAACATGCAGATTTAATTTTTGTACCAGCACTCAGTTTTGTATAATTTTATTTCATTCTCTAGATATGAGTTTTATATATCTCTGTAGTGATTTATTTCCCATAGATGTCGATTTTAGTCGAAGAATCCCTTGAACAACGACCTTCAATATATAAACAGCAGATTATCATTCAAGATGATTGTTGGAAGAATCTAGGATGTCTGGTTACGAGGCATTGAGAGTTAGGAACTCTATAGTTCTTCAAGTGTGTTTTTCGAAGATACTGAATTGACCAGTGCACCTTTAAAGACAATAGAAGAACAAACCATTTAACATCTTCTATCTCAAGGTCACTATATATGAATCGCATCATGCTTACCTAAATCCTGAAATGAGACATGTCATTTCATAGCATTAATACTCTCATTTGAGAAAGCTAAATTCTAGGTCCATTGCGTGATCTAGACAAGGCCTATTGGTGAGATATTAAGTTATGAAGATGTCATGAATCAACTTTGTGAAGTTCTCATAGATATGGAATTCATGTACAAGATTGCTGAGATGCAATACATATCACCTCATGCTTTATTACTTGGATTGTGAATAAATGAACTGCGCAGTGTCCAAATTTAAGTAGCGACTTTATTTGGATGAAACAATGTGACTTGTTAGCTCCTCGTCAATACATTGTTTCTAACTTATTCACAAGTACTAAATGAGTTGAGGAAATAACAACTAGAAGGGTAATATGGTAATTTTATAAATTCCAACTAGTTGATGATATTCATGAAGGGTAAACATAGATAACATTTAATGGATCCGCTCAATATAATTAAGTTGAATTTGAGTAGAAAATAAATTCATTTGAACCGAGAGATTCTCAGTGTCGACTCTTTAGTGGAGTCAGTCGACATTAAGCTAATACTCGGAAAAGGTTTGTGAAGTTTTGTGTCCGAGTATAGAAGCTCATGCTTTGTTCATTTGGATCCATAAGGTCACTATTATAGGTCATTAGAGTAGGATTGTTAAACTAGAAGCTAAGTCAAAATAAGTTCAAGTGTTGAACTACACTTTTTCTCGGAAAATGTCTAAAGGGTATTTTTGTCCACAAGGACATAAAATGATGTGAATGTCAAAATAAGATTTTGAAGATTTTCATTTGATGAAAATATAAATTATTTTCTAAAGCGAAAAGTCGTTTAAGGCATTATGAAATTAATTTCGGTATTTGCGCAATTATAATTCTACAATGGGTATTTTAAGAATTGTCTTAAAAGAAATAAGGAAGCATGAAGATGCTCCTCCCCTAGGTAGAGTTCGGCCAAGATAGTGCATCATGAGGAGAGTTTTATTTCCTTTTTCTTATAAGGATAATTACCCAAAAGAAAAAGGGAAATGAATTTCCTTGAGAGAAGGAAACAAATGTGCTAAGTGAGGAAACAAATTTCTTCACTAATGCAAGGTGATGGCCGGCCAAACTAAGAGGGAAAGGGGAAGGGAAAATCAAATATTGTGTCATGAATACATTATTCATTCATGAATGAATAATTGACCTTTACAGATTTTTCCTTCTCATAGAAATAGAGCATCACATAGAGATGTGAAGGTTAAGCTTTTTTCTTCCTCTCTCCCTCTTTTGGCCGACCCTCTCTCTCTCTCTCTAGAAAATACTCTTCTTTTTTTGCACCTAGATCCATACTTGATCTAGAGAATTAGCTTATGATCCAAGAATTGTTCTTGGTTCATATTTTTTAATTGTGCCCACACACAAATCCTTCTAAACCTCTATAGACTCTTGTAATAGAAATCTTAGGTTTCTCAAGTTCTTGTTTAGGTTTGAAGGAATCAAGCTAGAAGAGAAGATCCACCTTTCCCGAAACGCTTCAAGATCAAGCTACAAGAAAGGTTCGTATTCAAGTAGGTTTAATAATGCTTTTAACTTATAACATGTATATTCTAAAATAAATTTTTATATTCCGCCATTAATGTGATTAATGATAAATTTTTCTTTAACCCTAAACCTATTCCAACACGATACTCATTCGGTTGGCGTTTTTAGGTCCTTCCCCCACCCTGCTAGAACCAGAAGTCGAAGCCCTATGTTAAGCAACATTGACTTCACTAAACTTCTTCATGTTCTTAGAGAGAAGTCCCTCGGCAGTCTCCAACTCCTTCATGAGTTCAGTTACAACATAACTGAGTTTGTCCATGGAGTAGTTCATACATAAGCTATCAAAAGAATTTGTTAGAGTCTCCAATATCATGTCAATCTTGGTCTCTCCGTTAATCTCTGAACCGAGAATCTCCATATCATTCAGGTGACCCATGATCAGTATCATGTGTTCCCTAACTGAAGATCATGGCTTCATCCTGCAATTCATGAAACTACGGATAGCTTACTACCTCGCCCGACGCCCATCACATCCAAATATGTCATGAAGATTGTAGAGCATCTCATATGTTGTGGCAATGTCCCGGCGAGATCGTTGCAACTAATTGCTCATAGATGCTAAGATGTAGCATCTAGCAATCTCATCGGACATTATCCACGCATCATAGGCGTCCTTGTCCTCTTTACTCGAGTCATACTTGGATCTGGAGGACATGGGGTCGTGAGAACATTCTTGTGCTTTTCCACCGTCAGCACGATGTGGAGGTTACGTTTCCAGTCAACGTAATTCTCACCCTCGAGTTTGTTAGAACTTAAAATCGTTTGTAGTGGGTTTAAAAGCCATTTTGGCGAAAACATAAATAAAATAAATAAATTTAGTATCTGCAACCTATTTGAATTGTGTGCATGAACAATCCTAATATGGTGACGAAAGCGTTAAATAATTCATGGTATTTTGAACACAAATGGTTAATTACTTTTCTTAGGGGAAACCGTAATTAACCGTCTTTCATAGTCGTGACACATCACTATTTAGTTCGAACCATCCAAGAAGTCACAACTCCTAGTTCTTACTAATTACCATAAACTTTGGTCACTTATTTTTAATCCAGGGCCTCTATTTGAGGATTACTTTAAAACATAAGTCTAAGTGCATAACCGACATGTGGACCTTTAATCAAGTCACTTTGATAACGGTTCACCTATGTGGAGACCCCGCTTCATCGTTTCTCTTTAAAGCTTAGTTCGTAACAGTTTAAGTAACAAAATGCTTCCAAACTACTCCCATTAAAGGGAGGGCCACTATGTGTGACTTTTAGTTCATCACACATTAAGTTAATTAAACTCATGTTGGGGACCGCGGGTTGCTTCAACGATAAACAACCCTCCCACTTAGTTTTTGGAAAAAATCATATTTTTGGAAAACAGTTTACAATTGTTATAACTCTTTATTAATTATAAACTATATGAAAGATTCATTTTATTGTGATGTTGGCGTTCTATCCTAAATGACATGTTAGGTGATTATGCTATGAGATTAAATAAAATAAAAGCATAAAATATTTAACTCATCTAATGGCCCATTTTTAATTACAACCAAATAAGAAAACAACATTGAAAAATAAACAATTTTAATTTTCAATGTATGGTCGGCCAAGGACTCCTTGTGACGCGTCATCGCATGTCTCGGGTCAGCCCCCGCACATTCTCCAACGTGCGGCCAAACCCGAGGTGATGTGTTCCTTGTCTTCTCGTCGTCGGATTACAGTTTAAATATTTATAACACAAATTTGTCCTCACAAATTGAGGTTCACAAATTTAAAATAAAAAATCGGGACGATAACCAAAAAATTCGTAGGGCCATAACAATGAGGATCCATCCATAAAACACACACACAAGCATTCATAAGGCAATTTTAAATCATACAAAAACGTCAACACAAAACTAGTTAAACAATTTTAAAACAAGTCCAAAAATCCTAATTTTTAATGACTTTACTAGCTTTGATACCATTTGTTGGAAATTAGATAACGTTTAACCAATAGTATTATATAACATATCAGTATATGGCAGAATTATATAATAGGATCTAAATATATTAAAACACATTTTAACATATTAAACAATCTAAGCATTAAAAATTACTAACATGTTAATAAATATTTTATTCTAAACATGTTGTCAACAAATTGATCACACTAGTAACCTATAAACAAATTTATAATTTGCGTTGCAGATCCAATTCGTTAGATGGACTTACATGTGAGGTTGTAAACAGTCTCGTGCATTGCTAGCTATCACCGGAATGCCACACCAAGAGTTTGTCGAACTAGAAGTCGAGGGTCGCATGATTGGAAGCTGTCCGGCCGGCCAGAATTGGTCCTATGACACTGTGACTTTCTCCGGTGGAATTTGGCCACGAAACTTTGTAGGAGCGTGGAAGAGACCTAGGGTAGGTCACTGTAAAAGGTCTTGAGCAGAAACCTCGCGAGTCGCCTGTGGTGGCTCAGGCAATCCTGGGGTCCGGCAAGTGCTGTCCGGCCGACCAAAAGGCTGAAATGCGCTTCGTCGCGTTTTGCTCGATTTCTTCGCGTCTCAAGTGAATACATGCGTGCACAAAGTCAATCAAACACCACAACAGGAGTCAAAGATAATTTTCTTAAGTTTTTGGGAGATCAAGAGGGTGGGCTTTTCGATTGAACAATAGGAGAAGGGGAACACTCAAAAATCAAAATAAAAAATTAAGAAACGTTTTCTTAATCTTTCTTTCTCTCTCTAACTCTCGGCCAAACACACAAGGGGGGAGGTCTGGTCGAAATTAACCTTCGCATAGGGTTAGGGTTTCACAAAATCCCTTTTATATATGAGAGAATTGGCTTCAATTTGGTCAACATCCAATTTTGGTTTGTTATCAAACTTAAGCCCAAATATCTTTTTAATGAGTTTTAAAATAATTTCCCGGCCTAATTCTTTAAATTATGGCCGACAAAATCATTATATTTTCTCCCAAAAATATTTGATTTATTTATAAAATAATATTTAGTTAATTTAGAACATCTCATAAATTTAATGACATGTCATTAAATCTTTTCATACTATGCAAACAAGTACGAAAAGAGAAAATATTTATTTTCATCTTTAGTTTATTACAATCATCAAATTATATTATTATCAAAATAGTAATATAAGACAATTTATTAAATAAATGTAATAATAAATAAACAATTATTTATTTAACTACTTAAAAAGAATTTTCTTAGTGTAAATCACAATTTACATTCAATGAGAAAATCAATCGTTCTAGTTCAACAAATCTCGCCCGAGAGTCTATCAGCGAGACCTTATGGACCCATATGAACGAAGCTTTAGAATAAAGATCGGACTCAAAAGTTCACAAATTTTTTCCGTCTTTTAATTCTTAATATTAGTCGACTCCACTAAAGGACTAATATTGAAACTCTCTAAGTTCAAATGCGTATATTTTTCGTTTGATGTGACAAAAAAAAATTTCACACGATCCACATAGTATTTTACGATATTACCCTTCATGTGTATCAGCAACTCAGAGGAATGTAAAATTACCATTTTACCCCCGAGTTATTATTTCACTAAATCCTTTGTTATTTGTGAATGAGAAAAAACATAGAGTGGGATGTCTTTACATGTCACATGTTTTAATAAAAGAATATTCTATTCGATGAATACTAGGCCTGATTTATTCATTCACACTCTCATAACAAAGCATAGTGTGATACTAATGCATTAACATTGTTTCAACATGAATTCTGTATCTGTGAATCACATAATCCAATATAACAACGTTATGACACCAACCGTCGGGTTAGATGCAACTATAACTTAGCCATTGCCCATTGACAAATCAAATGTCATAAAGTGTCACATTGATTATGCATTCACTTACGGATTTAGGTAAGTACCAAACTACCCCTCGTATGTGATCTTGAAGTTTCGACTGATTAAACGGTTTTATCTCGAGCTTCAGGGTATCACATGTCTTGTTCAATATCTTCTGTAAGATATCAAGAATGAAACACAGAGTCACAACTCTCTATATCACAAGATAAGATATCCTGCTTCATTCAAACAATCATTATTCAGAATCGATTGCCCTATCGATCTTTAGATTGCGAACTAATATTTTAAACTAGTCACAAGGGGCTATCTTGTCAAGTCTGTACTTAGCACCCCTTTCGTCGATGACAGTTTTAGAGCGTAGCAAACATACATAAACACAAACTTAATCAAGAATGTATATTTAATTTTATTTAATGTTTCAGCAACACGAAATAAAAAAGTATTTATAACATCTAATATCTCCTTTGTGGGCACCAATTCCAGCAGTCACACTAGGGATGCTATTTTAGAAATATTATTAAGTGTTATAGTAGAATGGAACTTAAAAAATAAAATAATTTCTATAAATTTAGATAACGTAACGAACAACGATTCTAAAATTTGGTCTTTACGTGTTAAAATTCATAATCAAGAAGCTCTTTTACATCAAAGATGTGCCACACATATAATAAACCTCATTGTAAGAGCGGGATCGATACATTTTCAAGACTCAATTGATAAAATTAGAGATTTAATTTCATGGTTAAATAGTTCAACGTCTAGGGTAGATGAACTAAAAAGAAGATTTTTATTAAACGGATTAGCGGAGAGAACATTTCATACTGATGTTAAAGTTAGATGGAATTGCACGTACTTAATGTTAAACTATTTTTTAGCCGATAGGTACGTAAATGAAATTGTAGAATATGTTAACCGAGTTTGAAACCATGACATAACGGATGATGGCATAGCTAAATGGTCATGTTATATGCGATTTTTAAACTCATTTTACAATGAAACTTGTGCTTTATTCGTTGTTTATACTCCAACTTCATATTAGCACTTCATAGCGTAAGTGCGATTGCGCAACATCTAAGTGATTCTAATAGTTTTGAATTTTTTCAACCTTGTGTTGCTTCAATAAGAGCTAAATTTGATATATATTAGGGGTTGGTAAAATTCCTTACTTATATGGCTTTGGGACTATATTAGATCCTAGAAATAAATTTAGTGGTTTTCTTACCTTTGCCAACTATTTGAAACGTCAAACCGGACAAGATTACGTCACACATGATCATCCAAGGATCGTGGAAGAATTTTATTCGTTTTTCAGGACCTATCAACGACAGGAAATGTCGTAAGCTGTAGAGATGAGTCCACCAAGGCCACCATCAACGAGTCGAGTGATCTTTCGAGACATTGCTCGTTTTGTACGGGGAGGAACTTCATCGCTAAAACCATCACCGCATCCGGAGCCACCTGTGGAGACGTCGGAGCACGAAGATATTCGTTTGTACAACTCTCAACAATTTGCAACAATGAGTCAAGAAAATCTCAACTTACTAGTATGGTGGAGACAACATCATATATGTTTCCAATCCTATCGAAGATGGCTAGAGATGTTCTTTCGATCCCGGTTTCAACCGTCTCATCCGAATCGACGTTTAGTAGTTCGGGCCGAATCATCGACGATCGACGACAAAGTTTGAAACCCAAAATAGTCGAAGCTCTCACCGTCTACAAAGATTGGTGTGAATACGATGACCGATCTCAAGAAAATTTTGTAAACATTGATCTTGTAAACAATTACGATTTGAACTTTGCAAGTATGAACATTAACGAACTTTAGAAACTGTAAAATGTGTAATGTTTCATTTTTTTGATTTCTTAAACTTGTAATGTTTCAATCTTAAACTTTTATAATAAATTTTCAATTATCCATGTCAATTACATTTTATAATATTACACTACTTTTAATTTTCTTACATTTTACTTATTCTAATATACCATTTACACCATTTTTAATTTTTTTTAAACATCACACGGTACCCACGAAAACCCTTTTTTCCGCCGGAAAACTTCCTTCCGCACAGTACTGGATTCTCCGTGGACGGTGGACGAAAATGTTTTTTCCGCGGAAGAGAAATTTTTGCCTGGGCGGTAGGCGGTTCTTCCGTCCGTCCGTACGCGCAAGCTGAAGTGTGTCACGTGACCAAAACGTTGCTAAATATTGAACAATCATTTGAAGAAAGTTAAGAGAAGAATGTCCATCGATGTGAGATTATAAAGGCACGAAGGCTATTTTCAAACTTTAAGGGATTACTAATCATTCGTTTTTACCCAAATAAAAAAGTATGATAAACTTTTATCTTAAAAATATTTAATTTAAGAAGATGAATTATTCGTGGAATTATTCTTCTTGCGGATTATTCATTTTTTAGTAGTTAATCATTTATTATTATTACGTCTACTGATTATTCACTAGAGATATTACGGGAACAAAGTCTACTATCAAAATCTACCGATACAGTTGTGTAGACTATCAAGAGGTTTCTTCGCTAATATAGAGACATGGAGAGAATACAAAACTCGATAAAGCAGAGGGAGGCAGGATATAGAGCGATGGAGAGATTCCTGATATTTGGACTGGGGCTCATTTTGCAAACCGAGTTCACTCGTTCCAAATCGAGTCAAACCGTGCTGAATCATCGCCCATTTGATAACGACATATATGTGACAAACAACTCTCTCTCTCTCTCTCTGTCTCTCGCTTGAACAGCGATGATCAGTTACCAAATTCACAGGCAAAATAAACATTCCTTTTACTCTAAACCTCTACATATTTATAGAAAGATCATATACATGTATGAAGTTTCAACCGTCGAACCCGGTCTGCCTCCACACGGCGTCACGAACCCGGCTCAAATCACGGCCCTTGAGAGTCCGTCCAACGCCTTCGAATACGGAATTTGCGGCCGAGTTCCGACTATGCGCCGACACACGTGCCAGGTACTCGTGCGGCGGAACGATCTCCTCCAACGACTCATCGTCGCCGCCGATACAGTCCGCGCATCCGTCAAACTCGTGAAGCGACTCCACGGAAACCACGCGCAGGATCTTGCTCCAGTCCGGCACGTTCACCGGCGCCGACGCCGCGATCTGGTGGCCGGACCTCGGAGACGACGCCGCTCCGCCGTCGTTTCCCCGGAACTGGTGCACGATCCTCGACGACGACGTTTTTCCGGCGACGTCGGCGTCGAAAGCGAGCGACAGTCCTCCGACTTGGCGCTCCTCTCTCCGGTGGTTCCTCGCGGAGAAATCGTCGGCGTAGATCGGTGGCGCATGGTCCCCCATCGCCGTGGCGTCGTCATCGACGATTGACCAGACGTCGTCTTCGCCTAGGTCAGGATCGCCGCCGGAGAATCCCTGAGCACCGCTGTAGCCGTAGCCATAGCTTCCGAGCAGCCTCTCGCTCCGGCTTACAGTCAATTTCCGTCCCTTAGCCATAGTTTTTTAACATAAGAACAGCAATTGATAATTTATTTTATAAAGAATTAGGAAAGGAAAATGTTAGGAGTCCATTGATGTGCGTGTGTGTTTTTGGGGGTTTTATTTGCATATAAGATTGGTGAGGTAAGAAGTGCGGGTGTATTTATAGCGTTTCTAGTTTCTACGGGTTCTTTGCCACGTCAGCGTTTTCGTATTTTCATTTCGTCTGAATTTGGACTTCATTTTGGTCAGATTTCGTCCATGTGAAAACGACAAAACCAGGTAAGCTGTGTCTATTATCTAAGGTCTGTATATTATAACCGTAAAAGTAAAAGTAATACAACGTCTACGAGGAGGAAGATTTGATCGCGTCACTGTGAAAAATGAAAAACGTGTGTATTTTATTTGTGATTCAATTCATATATTGCAAGTTGCAACCAAAATTCTTCAATTGTTCACGCGACTTTGTACGCACGTGGTGTCCACAGTCTCAAGTGAGCCCAACAATTGGCGCTTTTTTTTATTTCCTTTTTATTTAATTATATTTTAGTAGTCTTTCCGAACTTCAGTTGGAACTGTACTCTTTGACAAACAATATTATATCTTTTTTTCTTTTCTTTTTTGAAAAAAGCTATTGTTAAGACCTCTCAATTGTGCTATAGAAGGAAAGAGTGTATTATTCCATAATATTTCTGAATACATGATCTCAAACAGGAGTTGAGATCTCCCCACGTTACACACTAAAAAATTCGAACTCAAAATGCCTATTTGGCTATACCATAAGCGACCTTATTACATTCTCTAATACTGCATTTAAATATACAAGAATTGAAACTTTGAGTATCAACCTTAACAAAGTAAGTTCCAATTCAAGTTATCCTTACTCTCCTAACTTGGCTAATAACGATTTAATTATCACATTCGATACAGATTTTGGCTAAAAAGTAAAGTTTACCTAACTTTAGCGCAAAAGTCACCGGTTTGGTCTCACCTTCCATCTCCGAGCAAGCACTGATGCCGGTTCTCCAGGACAACTTGTCTTCCCCTATCGAGTCACGAGCAGCAATTTCCACAGCCGTCCCTTCACCAGAGAAAGTCTTGTCTACATTAGTCTCCTCTCCAATTACCTTCGCCTCCACATAATTAAGTACTCCATCTGTCTCACTTAATATCATGTCGTATATCGTCATCAGAATTTGACAAATTAGGCTAGGCATCAGGAACTTTCTTCCTCTAAAATTATATCGCCTCTACAATACCAAATAGTGTCAATAATTGCTAATATCAACTAATTTTGTTAATAGTACGACATAATTTATGATATATTGTTTCATTTCCGGAAGAAATAATGTGTTATTTTTGGTCTAAAACAATTTTTATATAGTGTAGTTGTCTTCAATCACCGCAATGTAAATAAATGGTTGCGTTTGGTAACACTTATGAATGCCAACTTTATGTTTTTTAGTGTTTAGTAAAGACAACTTTTGAAAAAAAATTAAAAACGATTTTGGAGAGACTTATAAAAAAAACCAATATAAAAACAATATTTCCTAAAGCTAGAAATCATAACTTTTGAAATCAAAGATTCGACAATTCGGTGTTCATTTATTATATTACCCTCTTACACAATTAAACTAAACACTTTAAATAATTATTTATAAGGTTATTTTAGTTTTCTTTTCTAGAATTTTATTTATTTACAAAACCTTAATTCAGTTTTTATTTTTACAAAATTCTAAATTAAAAGTAGTTTACGAAATACTAAACAACTTTTGATAAGATTAACTTTCTTTAAAAGCAGTTTCTGAAAAGACTTTTTATAAAATAAAATGCCAATTACTGAACAACAACAACCAAATCAATTTAGTTTTTTGGCCGTCTGATTTTATGCCTTCTCAACTAATCTTCACAAAATTAAAAACTAAAATGTATATACATTCCAGCTTAAGCGGAGAAAATGTCGAATCACCTAATCAAAATAAAAATAGATATTCCCGCCTAATTTTGTACAGTATGCTTGCGCACCAATTCATCAATAAGTTGCTGCCGAAGTATTTGATTTTGGAGTATACTTTGTCGTAAGTTTATAACAATAACTACAAGTTGACGTGATGGTACGCAAATGTGATATCACTCTCCAATCGTGACCTGACTGAAAATCAATAACAAACAATCCCCGGCAAATTTCAACTAAAATCTACTCAATTCAACACATAATTAAAGTCAGTCTTTAACAGAAGAAAATGTAACTTTGTAGATACTAAATAGATAACCAGCTCAATGTTTGAAAGAGAACACCGATAATAGTAAGGAGATCCTAACTAATATTCAACCAAAAATAGTGAAGGTATAAAGTAACTATAGACTTTCAAATTATTAAAAAAAATATAGTAGATAACAAGTGTAAATAATTATTATTTTGTCTTCTATATAGAAAATATGTGCATGCATGTAACTTATAAACTGCGCCGATTTTTTCTATTTTACTATATATGATTAAACGAATGTTTTAAAACAAAAATATTAAACTTTGACTACATCAGTTGTAGTGTTTTTTTTTAAATTTATTAATTTTGAATAATCGTTATGTTAATTTTTTTAAATGAATTAAAAATCATTTAATGCATAACTTTGTTGTTATATATTCGATAAACCTAGCCTACCAGACTGGACTTGGTCCGTCCGGTCCTATAAGATTTTAACGGATAAATTTGATCCATTATACTTATTCGGTACTATCCTTACCGGACCCTTAGGTCCGGTCTGGTTGCAAGTTTTTTTTTTTTAATTTTGACCGTTAGATGTAAAATTCAATCACAAAAAAAAAATTATTTATTTTTATTTTGAAATGTCAGTGAATGGAGTTTTTTTTAACGGTCCGGTCCGTTTGTTAACGGATCGGACCAGGTCCTACTACTTTTTTATCGGACTAAAAGACTTAACGGACTGTACAGTCCGATCCGATCCGTTAAGTCACGATTAATATTCGATACTCACAATCCAATTGAAAGAGGTTCAACCACAAGTTCATAAACTCGTAGGCTCATTATTTACATCAGCTCGTCCGAGAGATTAAAGTCCATTTCCTCGAACCTCGGACCCCATATCCTTGTAGCTCGACAACACTCGCCGAGGGTTTCTGATCGGTGTAGCAAAGCAATAATATTCGGAAGACCGATTTAGTGAGTGACCTCTGGAGAGGAGAGCCTAGTCTGCCATTTACTGTTATTTATTTGATGCTCACTCATGTCTTTTATCAAGCTGCCCTTTCCTTATTAGTCTAATAATAAATGACTCAATAAATATAGGTAAAATCACACATATACTATTTGTTGAATGACGTGGTTAACCTTTAATTTTCAAAAGTGTTGAGTTATACCATTATTTTAGTAATCTTAGGGTGTATGGGTTTCAAGCTAAACTAAACTTACAAGATTACAATAAGAGAGGATAACCTACAAATGTTTTTTAAAATAAGATGAGGGGAGGAAAAGAACACTGTTCATTTTAAAATAAAGTTAATGAAGGTAATAGCTCTATAGAGGTTTTCTAATTTAGATTTATCCAACGTTTGGTAAAACTTGGATAAATGTCCACACATTTAATTAACCAAAAATTTATACCAAATATACCCCTAAATTATATTCTCGCCCAACATTATTTGCAGTAATATTTTCGTTTAATAAATTGATATTCTCACCCAAACAAATCGAATTATATATTTCGGTTAATAAAAAAAATGCATTTAAAACCAAATCCAATCAGTTAATTAATGCTATAAAAACCGCCCAAATCTTTTGTGTATTAATTAGTTTCGAAAATAGGAGAGAGAATTATAAATTCAATACCAAAAATAAGAGAGAGACCGAACGGTTTCTCTCAAAATCAAAATCCCATTACATCCAACCACGATTAACGACGACTGACGAGCATATTGACGACGATCGACGAGAATTTTGACGTGATTTACGAGTAAGAAATCTACGGTATGTTTTTCGAAAATATCCGCTCCATTTTATTTTCCAAAAATGTTCATAATTTTTAACGATTAACCGAAAATTTTGTTTTCTCCGGTGACGGTGGGGCCTATGACGGAGGCACAAAGTTTTCGGTGGAAGCCTTCATGGTGGAGAGGATCGTCGCGGTCATTCGTGGAGTTTACAAATTTTCATTGTTATTCGTTCTTCTTCTTTTTCATGTTTTGATTTTTATTAAAAATTCATATATAAAATTTTGAATCATATCCATCTAGTGAAAACTATAAAAATCGTGTTTTGTTAATTAGTAGCAATTAACGATATAAAAGTTTCAATTTACATTACAAAAATCAATTTACGTTGTAAATCTTAACTCTATTTACGGTGTAAATTCAGTTTATATTGTAAAATTAAACTCAATTTACGTTGAAACAAATTCATTTCAGTGTAAATTGAATATCAATTAACGAGCGTAAAAACTGGACTATGAAAACTGGTAAATTGATTAATGTAGTAAATGAATCGATGCAAACTGAATATCTAAACTCAGTGTAAATTTATTCCTAGAATTAGATGGTAAATAAAAAAAAGATTGATTGTTAATAAATATCAAACGAAAAGAGATAATATCAATAATAAAATCGGATAAGAATCTTAAAACTACAAAAAATAACTGCATCGATAATTCGCTATTAATGAGATTTCATTAATTAACCTGATATAATTAGTCAATAACCGCCCAAATTTATAGGATCTAATATTTACAACCCTATTTAAAATCGGATAAAAAATTTTGAATTAATTTAAGGGCAACAATTTGAATTCAATTCGAAAGTTTAAATTTTTTATTTGAAATTTCAAACAAAAAAATTGAAATTCAAACCGAAAATAATTGAATAAATCGTCAAAAATATTAAGGGTAAATAAGTAATTAAATAAAAAAAATAAAAATGTTACGTAAAAGCGTTTTGGACATTTACGAAAGTTTAATCGAACGTTGGCTAAATCAATAAAACGTTTGTAAGTTAGTTCCAACTCGCCAAATTTTTGTTTAAAATATATATAAAAATGAATTTTGAAAATGTATTGGATATTGTCTTATATAATTATGTCTTATAATAAATTTTATTAAAAATTGAAGTAAGTTTCACGTCAACGTATATTATTGATAATAAAAAGTAATCATAATTCCGAAGCAATGCACGGATCATTCCTTCCTCTCGCTACGGCAACGAAAAGAATATTCTGTATTTCTTATAAAAAATAAACTAAAGAGAGAGAATATTAACTATATATTAGTTACATTGATTCAGGTTCAAGACTTGCCTTCAGATGAATCCACGTCAATTTCCATTTTACTTCGTGTGGGTCCCACTAATCTCCACAAGCCACGTGGCTGCTGTTCACAGGCCTAAACTCCAATTATGTAAAAGCATTTATTATCGTTCCACGTGGTCCAGAAATGACGGTTTAAATTATTTATTTATTTGAGAAAATGTTAGTACACAACTACACACCACCACTGATAGTGAAGTTGACGATCTTAAAAGCACGGACCATTAGAGGGAAAAGAGAAAAGTTAATCAAAGTGTAGTGCATATTTGATGCTCATGGTTTAATGTTAATCTTTTAGCGAAATACGTGAATTGTCAATAAATAATACGCATTTAGGAGACGATTAGAAAACGAACCAAAAAGCATAATTCATGACGCCCATATTGGATGGTCCAAAATGAAATTTGGTGGGGTTGTCGCCAGTCCCTCAATAATATGTGTATTTATTTCTCCCTCAATTATTTTATTGCCCCAATTTTGACCCAAAGATAAAATTCATCGAAAAATTACCGAAGTTTTAATTTGAAGGCCAAAACTCGAGGACATTAATCTGCATTTCTTCTTTCTTAAATTTTGTTCAGGCTTCAGTTGAGGCTTTTTCTATTATTATTTTTAACGATACCTTGAATTTGTGCTGTCTGGAAAAACTTCTTAAAACTGCATGTGCTTGTATAGTTCTCTTTTTATTTTGGTCATTCTGAAAGTACAATTACCACATACATATTATCAAACATAAATTATTGAATATAGTCCATTGCTAGTGAGTTGTTGTATAATTATTAAAAGGAACTATTTTGTTTCTCGTGTCTAATAAACAAAACACCTTAAAACTGCATGTGCGCAATATAATTTTTTTTTTCTTTCTTTAAATTACTAAAAGTACAACTATATGCATATTATATATAATATATTTTACCTACAAAATACTATCGGATTTAAATGGGTGCAAATTATACGTGTTTATTCCCTGACTATTTTGTCGAGTACTTAAAAAAAAAAAAAGAATTGCTCTAACTAAGCCACATGAAACGTTGCAATTGTAAAATACCCAATGTTTTGCAAATGTTTAAAATCTACCCAATTAGTTTTACGTGGCATATTTTTAAGTAGTTGCATTTCCGTTTTTGCCCTTTTTTTTAGTTTCCGTATTAATTTTAATTATTTTCAGTTTTTTTAATTAACAGAAATTAACCAGATTTTTCGGGTAATTAGTTTTAATTTTCTTATTTTAAACAGCGACAAGTATTTTTTATTTCTTTTAATATGATTTTGAATTAGTCAACTAATAAATGCATAAACCATTTTATTTTTTCTTTAATTTTATTCAGATATATTTCATTAATTGCTATATTTATAAAAAGTCGGTTACAAATTAGACTCATGAAGTACTAGTTAATTTGTGTTAATTTATATTCACGCACATTATAATCTTATATGTCAACCTGATTTCATGGGACTTAATTAACGCATATTTACCTGAGATCTCGGGAAGTCGTTATAATTTTCAACTTTCTTATTTGAAATCGTTATTTATTGGAGTGATATCTTTTTGATATAGTCAACTTTATGCTTTAATTACAATCGATTTTGTTTGATTTTGTTGTTATTTCATTTCTGTAATTAATTGCTCTTTTAAACAAACATGAATTAGTAGTTAATTTGCGTTAATTTGTATACACGTTGACTTTTAATCCTTTGCTGTTTTTATTTTCCTGTATTATTTCCAATTTTTGTATATTAACGGAAATTAACCTGAGAATTCGGGAAATCTTGTTTAAATTTCAAAATTTACTGATTTTATATTAACGCAAATTTCCCTGAAATCACGGGATTTCTTGTCTAATTTTCAACTTTCAGATTTGAAATCGTTATTTAATGGTTTTAATATCTTTTTCAAATTGTCAACTATTTAATTTAGAATCCGAATTTTGTGTTGATTTAGTTTTAATTTGTTATATTTTTCATTTATGACTCGGATCTGTTTAGTAAGTAAACAATCCTGTTGCATATTCAATACGGTTAATTTTTGTTAATTTGTGCGTATCCGAATATTGCGAGAAATTAATTGTTTTGAAACAGTTTCCATGTTTATCTTCGTAAACGTTAACAAATATCGGTTTTCCTATTTTATAGCTTTAACTTTTACAATTTTAAATTTTTTAACAATTTTGAGTTATTATTTTGAATAATTCCGAGATACTTTTTCATTTAAAATTTTAAATTTAAGCGGGTCTTATAATCAAATCAGTTAAAACTGAAGAACTTCCTCTATTCTGTCTGTATCGTTCATATCTATGATCCCATGTTCATCTGATATTAATTTGCGTTAATTTTAATGACGTCAAGGTTCATATCTATGATCCCAATGTTGAATTTTGTCCTCGCTAATGTTTGTTTTCTACAAAAACTTCACAAACATACCGAAACAAAGGACAAACGAATTAGGTTAAAGAAGAAAAAAATATTCAACTGATGACCATCAAAAACGATTTGCATGCATGTCAATGGAACTATAAAAACAGAGAAACTTACCGAGAGATTAGAGATTTGAAAATCCTAAATTTCCCGACTTCGTTTTTCCTTGTTTTACTTGTACAATGTTTAAAAATTTCTGTTAACGAAGATGAAGAGTCAGAGACGAACTCGAAATACTGGGTGTGAAAAATAGAGAAAAATCGAATACGATATTGAGAACGAGAGAAAATTTCAAACCTTTTGGTTTCAAGTGAAAGAAAGTGACGATTCAAGAGAGAGAATATGTTTTTTGCGTTTGAGTTTCGGTGAGAATGAGAGTGTGAGAGAATATGTTGAAGGGGGTTAGAGTTTAAGAGGTTTGATGGGGTATATAATAACTTTCCAAAACAATTTTTCCCGCTCAAAATTAAAAGTATTTCATTAATTTCGTTTAATTTCCAAAATTTCCGCCTCTTTAATTGGAGAGAGTATTTGATTCTATCTTTGTACATAAAATCCGGCAAAAATTTAGTTAATTTTCGGAAATTAATTTCCAACAATTACAAAACTGGAAAGGGTATATTAGTCTAATAATTTGCGTTAATTTCTACAACTGGGTATTAACCAATACTTTCAAAAAAGTGGGTATTTTGCAAACTGAATACTATAGAAGGGTATATACCTCTTTATCCCAAAAAAAAATTGTATTAAACAAGTATTGTTCGACCTAATTGTCAGTATCCATGTAACGTATTAAGAAGTTTCTGCTGGGTTCCGTTACTATGAGCTCGTTTTAAAGGACATATATTTTAGGATTTAATGACATGTATAACCTTTTAAACATATAAAAATTTCAAAATAGTTAACGTTTAATTTTTTTTAGTAAATTATCGGTTTAATATTTAACCAAAAATGCTAGCTATTAACAATGTGTCACGTATAAACTAACACTACGTAAAACAATGTGTCACGTGTATATTAAGGCCATTAATTAAGTTTAATATAAACGTTGTCCATTTCACAATTACCCCTCCAACCGTTAGTTAGCCCTTTGACTAATTTTTTTGTATATTTTATATATAGCATTATTTGACTTGTAATATTATTTAAATAATGTAAAATATAAATTGTAGGGATCTTCTAGATACATTATTGTTATAGAATCTTTTTCAACGTTAAAACTAAATATTTATTAATCCCAAATCGCCATCAACTAAATTGTAAGTAAGTCAGAAAAGAAAAGTAATTAAATTGATATACTATATATAAACTCATCTTTTATAATTAGTAGCATTAGTATCGTTATTATACAGCTTTCTCGTTCATTATAGACCAATTAAAAAGAATAAAGCAGTTGTTTCTGTCCATCATTTTCGTCAAAGATTCCAATTCCATGTATAATATATAGTAAATTACGTCCACCGATAACTTCATGTTTTTATGCTGTGGGATCTTGCTTACCAACAGTTTATCTTTATAGTAGCCACTTAAACATGATAAATTTTAACATTTACGTAAATAGTCGGCTGCTGGTTTACAACATCTAACTGACCATTTTAACGCAAAAGTTTTCCGTCTATTTCCTACACCGATTCAATTTAAAAAAAAATTAACTTACAATAATAAACAGAGTAAAACATCAAATCCAAGACATTTATTCTTTTTCACTAATTCGGAGAGAGAAATTAGAAACCAAAAAGAACGAATCGTGCAAAAAAAAAAAAACTAACGAAAAAACTATTCTCCCAAATATTGGCCAAAATAAAAAACTGCAAATGACGTGATTTTGTTAAATGTGTTGCGAATTGACTGGATTACAGATTACGGAAAAGCGAATCTACAAGTAAATCTTCATAACTCGTTAGTTATTTCCCGTTTTTGGTTTGCGTTTTTCTATTTCAGGATTATTTCGTATCTATTTTGTTAAAATTAAGATTTCATATTATTTTTCGTCTGAGTTTCTGAGTGATGAGGTTTAGGTTTTTCAGTTTTAGGGTGACGAAGTATTGTTTTTCTGGGTTATTTTGTTTATGTTCATCTTGGTTATTAAAATTAATTATCGTTGTGCTTTTTTTGCGTTATTTTTTATGGATTATTAAGAATACTATTCGAGTTTTCTCTGATTTTGGATATCCGATTCGCCAAAAGATTTTGTTGTGAGGTTTGTCGCAATATTTTAGTTTTACGGATATATAGTTTGTTTATAAGTTTAGTGTTGCTCTAGGGAAACTATACTCGTCTTTTATCAAATGTTTTATTCACAAAAATCAAACTCGATTATTTTGTTTTTATTAGGAATATTAACATTCGACGTGTTTGCTGGTTTGTTATTATTCTTGTTTTTATAGATTTTGCAGTTTATTTATTGTAAAATTAGAATAGTGGAGTTTGTAAATCGTATACATATTTGTTCGTAGAATCTTATAAAATTCATGCGTTTCGATAAAAATCAAGATTAATAGAACTTCTAAGAGTTTGCTTTTATGGATTGGTTATGGTTTTTTTTTTTGTTTACTTTTAGATGGATTGTTATTTACATGGTTTGTTTATGTTTTTGAGGTTTGTCTATGCTGCGAAAAAATGTGCTTGCAAATGCACGAGCCGCTCAAGTAATATAGAGTTTTAAAGTACGGATTTTCATTCTCATGAGGAATTAGTATTTAGCGCGAATAAAAGTAATGACTATAATTTAAATTAAGAAAAAATGTAATGTGAATACGGTGATTTCTAAAGTCTAACACGACTATTTAAACGAAAACGAGTTTAAATGTGAATGATGTGTAATGAAGGTGTGGTTTCACTAATCTATGCTCACGTTATAAAATTGTCGATTAACCTAAAAGTGTTTTGTTCCACTCATGCGTTATTCTTGTTCACTAAAATTATACAAAAAATTGGTTAAATGGCCAACGTTTGGTGTTTCTATTGCAAAATGCCCAACGTTTGGTTAAACTTTGGTTAATGACCCTATTGTTTACGTGGCATATTAATTAACAAGATGACTTTACAGTTGTTCCCTTTTTCATATCGGAAACTTTTGAATTATTTTGAAATTTAAATTTTGGTTTTTAAATTTTTTGCAGATATTTTTGTATTTGGATGATATGTTCATGCGTGTATTTTTGGAAATGTATTAATTGTGGTATTTATGCACCTTTAATTAATGTCAAATTTTATAATGATTAGTTTCTTATTTTAAGTGTAATCCTATAATCACGTGTGAGTGTGCTTGATTATTCATTGGCCACGTCCAAAATAATGTTTAAGTTACCGAATATAGGATTAATATATTTGAAGTTTTTATGAGTGTAATCCTCGAATTAATATTTAATTATTGTAATGCTCTAATTAATATTTCATTTATGGAAGATCGAAAAATCTTCTCTATCCATCTCTCCTATTATTTGAAGTTTTTATATACAGAACATCAATTTACGTTCAATAAAGATATTTACGTCCAAAAAATATTTTTGCGTGGCTATTCTGTGTGTTTACTTCCAAAACACAACTGTTGTCCATGGTTTCCATCTTCAATCATTAGGTATAATGTTGATAATCGTTAGTTAATTTACAGTCATCACCACATGTATTAACAGGACATCACCACATTAACAACATACTTTGTTTCATAATCATTATATAATTTATATCGTATAATTTCTTAATGCAGTTAAACTTTTTGAAAGTCAATGTACTCGGAATGCTGAAAATGAAAGTTTTCTAACTGAAGACATTCTAGAACCTGAAATCTAATAAATTGATCAATCCGATTGAATAACTATCCCATGAATCTCGAGTTGGAGTTGGAAAATGTGTTTACCAGTAATAGAAGAGTTAAAGCACTAGTAGATATATTTGAATAACAGTTATTTGTATTTTAGCGGTAAAGAGAAATTTTGAATTTAAGACCATTAAGTCAAGCACTAGTAGATATAGAGTTGCATGTTTGGATTTACAATGTTCTTGAAAGTAGTATGCAGAGGTGTGTACTATGTCTGTAATGTGGGTGATAAGAACATTTTTGAAAGTTCATTCGTACTATGGGAAATCAGTCATTCTTAAGAACAAACATGCATCGTCAAAGCTTATTAGTAATTGCGTTAAAGATGATTTTAGAGGGTCTTTAGCCAATGAGATAAAGCCCCCGGGGCTGCTGAAATTATGCATACTCGGTTCAAAGTAAAAATTTCTTATTGGAGAGCCTAGAAGGGTCGCAAAACTGCGTTGAAGGACCTATGTGGGGATTTCAACATGTCGTACATCCATTTACCTATTATTGGCGAAATGATATTAAAAAAAATCTCGGTATGTATTAATATATTATCTGTTAATTATATCATAAGTTACAAACTGTTTAACATAGATTAACATCATTTTATATGAATACATGTTCTTTTACCGATACAATTGTTGAAGACAAATGTACTTTTTAGTACTTTTTCCTTGCATTTGGAGCTTTTGTTTTCGGTTTCCCATTTTGTAGGCCCGTTATGTAATTGTTAATTATAGTTCATTTCTAAATGTTTAATAGTATATCATCACGTTAATTACTATACTGTTTACAAGTTAACTTAATTAACGAAAACTAATTTGAAGTTGACGATGGGGAAATTCGCAGAGTTGTCGATGTTGTCATGAAGACATGAACTTGTAGATTTTGACAGCTTGAAGATTTCCCTCACATGCTTGCGCTGCTTTGTACCGTAGGAATTCACGTCCCCTGGACTATGTATCTTGTTACTAAAAGCAAGAGTGGATTTCCATATGCATCAAATCAAGGTAATATTCTCAAAATTACACGTCCAAAAATATTTATGGTACGTACTAAAACTATTATATGTCCCAAATTATATCCCAAAATTACGGGATTCAGAACACATTATGTTCACATGTTCATAATTTAAGTACTAAAACTTGCCTACTAACTGTCTTGAAAAAAAATACCATTAACATCGTAAAACACCACCATAAAACACCATGTAAAACCAAAATCATACAACTTCACTCTGGAATCCCAAGTGAGAAAGATGGTTGGCTTGGTATATCGTCATAATTTTCCACTTTAGGGGTTGGGTTTGAACGACTTTTTTTCTTTGCCAATTATCGCCCTAGTCCTTCTTGGTTTATTATCGGCTGTGAAGGACAGCCTCTAGTAAACAGATTTACGACATGTCCTTTTTGTAAATTCACGATTGCCAATATTTTCATCGGAATTTTTGTTTACCTGCAATATGATTAGTACATTGTTAGTTAACTCACCAATTCCTTTAAACTTCTAAACTTGTATATTTGGTCACCCAATTTTAAAGTGTAGCTCATCATACTTACCATACTCCACTTGACTAAGCATTAAGAAATGTATTATTCGCTTTGGGAATACATCTCCTTTAATGTACTAAAAATGTGCAAACATGAATAGGTAAAGAGCTCATTTTCTTGTCCAGTCTCTATTTCTGTTAATATTTCTTTCAATGTTGTAAAACTGGTGTGCACGATGATTCATTAGTGTACATTCCAATTTTCATGATCCACCATATAAGATCATGTTGGCAGAGATGCTCATAAGAAAATTATTTATTTACATATTGATGTACTATAAATCTTTCATACGTTCTTATTGTAATTTGCTTATTAAATTAATAAAAGTTGAAACTTTCATTCATTCTTTTTTCGCTTGTTTGAAGATTTATGATATTTAATAGTCTTATAATTCTTAATCAAACCTAACAATGTATGAAGAGAAACATGTAGATTTGCGTGCACAAACTCTTCATGGTTTGGTTAAAATAAAATATTTACAATCTAAAGATAAACGAAATATTGATCCTAGTATGATTGTTGGAAAAATCTATGATGTCTAGTTAAGAGATATAAAGAATTAGGAACTCTATAATTATTCATGTTGGAATAGGTCTAGGGTTCAGAAAAATTTATCATTAATCATATTAACAGCGGAGTATAAAAATTTCTTTTACTAGTAAAACAATTTTTACTAACCTAGATAAAGTGCATATACATGTTATAAATTAAAAACATTATTTAATTACTTGAATACTAACTTTTCTTTTAGTTTTATCTTTAATGGATCTTGAGAAATGTGGATCTTCTCTTCTAGCTCGATTCCTTCAAGCCTAAAAGTGAACTCGAGAAACCTAAGGTTTCTATTACAAGAGTCTATGGAGGTTTAGAATGATTTGTGTGTGGGCACAATTAAACACAATAACTCAAGAACAAGTTTATGAGCTAAAGAGCTAATTTAGCCTAAGTCTAATGAGGACTTAGGTGCCAAAATACAATAAGTATTTTGAGAGAGAGAGAGAGAGAGAGAGAGAGAGAGAGGAGAAGGGTCGGCCAAAAATTGAGAGAGAGTAAGAATGAAGCTTATTTTCACATCTCTATGTGAGGCTCTATTTATAGGAGAAAGAAAAATCTATAAAGGTTAATTATGCATTCATTAAAGAATAATGTATTCATGAAACAATATTTGATTTTCCCTTCCCCTTTCTCTCCTAAGTTGGCCGGCCATGCACCTCAAGCAAGGAGGAAAATTTGTTTCCTCACTTAGCTTATTTATTTCCTTCTCAAGGAAATTTATTTCCTCTTTTTCTTTTGGGTAATTATCCTTATAATTAAAGGGAAATAAAACTCTTCTCTTTGATGCATGTTGGCCGATTCTATAGCTAGAGAAGGGACATCTAGATGCTTCCTTATTTTTTTAAGACAATTCTTAATATACCCATTCTAGAATTATTATTGCACAAATAATGAAATTAATTTCTTAATGCCTCAAACGAATTTTCGGCTTTAGATAATAATTTATATTTTCATCAAATGAAAATATTCAAAATCTTATTTTGACATTCACATCATTTTATGTCCATGTGGACAAAAATACCCTTTAAACATTTTCCGAGAAAAAGTCTAGTTCAACATTTGAACTTATTTTGACTTAGCTTCTAGTTTAACAATCCACTGTAATGACCTGTAATAGTGACCTTATGGATCCAAATAAACAAAGATTAAGCTTCCATACTTGGACTCAAAAGTTCACAAACGTTTTTCGAATATTAGTTTAATGTCAACGGACTCCACTAAAAGTTGACACTGAGAATCTCTCGGTTCAAATGAATTTATTTTCTACTCAAATTCAACTTAATTATATGGAGCGGATCCATTGAATGTTATCTATGTTTACCCTTCATGAATATCATCAACTAGATGAAATTTATAAAATTACCATTTTACCCTTCTAATTGTTATTTCCTCAACTCCTTTAATACTTGTGAATAAGTTAGAAGCTAACAAGTCACATTGTTTCATCCAAATAAAGTCGCTACTTAATTTTCCCTAGTTCATTTATTCACAATTCAAGTAAAAAAGCGTGATGTGATATATATTGCATTTCAGCAATCTTGTACATGAATTCCATATTTATGAGAACTTCACAAAGTTGGTTCATGACATCTTCATAATTTAATATCTCACAAATTGGCCTAGTTTAGATCACGTAATGGATCTAGAATTTGACTTTTTCAAATGAGAGTATTAATGCTATGAAATGACATGTCTCATTTCAGGATTTAGGTAAGCATGATGCAATTCATACATAGTGACCTTGAGAAAGAAGAGGTTAAATGGTTTGTTCTTCCATTGTATCTAAAGGTGCACCGGTCAATTCAGTATCTTCGAAAAAATAAACTAGAAGAACTATAGAGCTCCAAACTCTCTATGCCTCGTAACCAGACATCATAGATTCTTTAAACAATCATACTGGGGTCAATAGTCCGTTGATCTTTAGATTGTGAATATATCAATTTAACCAAACCATGAAGAGTTTGTTCACGCAAATCTACATTTGTTTCTTCATACATTGTTAGGCTTGATTAAGGACTATAAGACTATTGAATATAATAATTCTTCAATCAAACTAAAAGGGAATGAATGAAAATTTCAACTTTATTAATTTAATCAGCAAATTACAATAAGGACTTTATAAAGATTTATATATTATATCAATATGTAAATATACAATCTTCTTGTGGGTATCTCCGCTAACAAAGGAAACGAGCAAGATGAAAGATCTATCTTTCCCAAGGTTCCTCTAAGATCAAGCTACAAGAAAATGTTAGTAATCAAGTAAACAAAAATATATTAAATATAAACATGTTCATGCACTTTGCCTAAGTTAGTAATATTGTTTTATTAGTAAAGAATTTTTTATATTTCATCATTAATGTGTTAATGATAAATTTTTCTTAAAACCCTAGACCTATTCTAATTGATCCAACCTTTATAAATAACATATTTTCCTAATCATTACCACACCATATTAAACCATTATCACACCAGCAGAGTTGTTTATTACCTTACCCACTTTCTTGTTGTGACCAAATCTTTTATTCTTTTTTCCTATATTCTTTTTCGGTGATGATTTTTTTCCCATATTGAACTGCCTTAGTTCACATTAAATATTTCATTAACAATTTTGAAACCCCAAAATTCGATTTGAAAAGAACTCGTTTCTTTCAGTGAATTTACAACAAAAAACATTGATTTAAACATTTTATGGGTTTTTCGACTGATTTGATTTATTATGTTTACCAACCGATTAACAACAGTAAAAATAGGAGAAAAACAAATCAGTGTTTATAGATTATTTTAATAATAGTTTTTTTAAGGTGATGGGTTTGGCCAACGTTTAACACATCGGTGTTTACAGAACCATTGGAAAGAAAGGAGAAAAACAAGTGTATACATGCAAAGATTGAAAAAACAGTTCTTTTACGGTGATGGATTTGGCCAACATTTATCAAATCTGTGTTTATAGAACCGTTGGAAAGAAAGGAGAAAACTCGTACCTGTTATATTAGTCACCTCCAACGTCGGTGATGTATTTGCGTTTCTTCTTCACCGTCGTGAAATAAAACCTTCGTTATTGAGATAGCTGGAGATTTTTTCGTTAGGTTCTTAGGTTTTGAGATAAGAAAAATGGAGAGGGTTTTATTCACGCGTGCACTGGATTTGGCGGTGGTCCCTTTGAGCTCCCCGCGCCTGGGGCGGCGAGAGAGCGAATGTCACAGAGGCGCGTAACGGGCCGTCTTCCTCTAGACCGGCGAGGGCTTCTCTGTTGGTGGCAAGGAGTGGGCTACCTCTGGATTACGACAACAACCCCGACGATGTGGAGAGTGCTAGGGCTGACTTGGAGTCAGCCCTAGCCGACCACCTTGGACCTGTTGGCCCACAAGAGGGCCGACCGGCGGGCCAGCCCCAGGACGGTCGTCCCGGGCTCACAAATATCATAGGTGTCAGCCAGCCCCTGCCCTTTCGGCCTTTGCGGGCTGGCCGACTGAATTTAAGGAGAAAATAGGTTCCAGTTGGCCCAGGCTTCTTGAGTTCTAACGTGTCGGCCGGTCTGGGTGAGTCACGCCCCGCTTTGACACAAAAAATCTTGGTGGGCAATTGAAAGCAGGGATGTTGTCTTCGGTTTTTTTGACAACACGAAATGCATATATTTCGTTCCCGAAGACTCTCTCAAAGCCGAAAATCCAACCGCTGGGAGGCGCCACAAGCTCCCTCGACGCACTGGCCGGCCTTGGCCGGTCCTGACCCGCCTCGGCCAACCCTAGAATGCCTCTGGCCGGCCTTGACATGCCCCTGGCCGGCCTTCACTCGCCTCGGCCGGCCCTAACATGCCTTTGGCCGGTCCTGACGCGCCCCTGGCGTCTATAACAACCACTTCAGCTATAAATAGCCGAAGTCACCTCCCATGAGAGGTAACGAAAATCCTCCTAAAGAATTCCCTCTTGAGAATTCTCTCTTTGGATCTAAGGCTCGAGTCCCGAAACAACGTTGGTCTAATTGCCTCCGGTTCCCTCAACCTTGTCGATCCTCCCCCTGTCATCCTAATAACTCCACCCACACACATATTAATGTTGAGCATCATAGAGGTACGCGGAGGACCCCCCCTCTGTGTTCCCTTCTTAGTTCACGTCTGTTTACTCTTTTCAAATAACAGAAGGACTCGAAGACCCCACAAGAGTGAAGAGACGATCCGGGACAACGGATCCGGCACGTTAAGGCCAAAGCGAGGGTCACTCGTCCCGAGCGGGGATCTGACCGCTTAGGTCTCTGAACGTTGTCCAGATTTCAGCGACAACATTTTGACGCTAGAAGGAGGGGGCCGTCCTACCTTTGATTCCTCTTATCCACATCTCTTTTTTCTTCTCTCCTCTTATCCACTCACGAAAATGAGTGACGTTTCGGCAGCTTCCGCGCCTGCCCGATCGAGTAATCCCATCGTTCGAGCCGCTAGCTTGCGATACGAGTTTTGGAAACTCCCCCATCGAGGGACTAGGCGGCAGCCTAGGGTAAAGAGTTCCAAAAACACCATCTCCGCCCCTTGTGACAACGAGGGAGACCTGAGAGACGAAACCAACTGCCACCTCGCGGAGCTATTGGCGCGGCCGGGAGTGAACAGAGGTTTGCTCGTAAACCTCCTCGGATACGAGGAAGAGGATAGTTCGACCCTGGATGAAAATTTGTCGGAGACGGACGCGAGCCAAACGTTCACCCTTTCGGCGGTGGAAAATGCGAGCGATGCTCCATTAGGCCCACTGACGGGACGAGCCCAAGCATGCTCGCGGCGCGAGGTATCAAGCAACCGTCGGGCGCGGGTGGTCGGCGATAACTCCCACGGCGGGGGGTCTCGACGTGCGTACCGTGCATCTCCCCAAAGGGAGACGCCGGCGCAGATAGTCGCATGACCCGCCGCGAAGGTCGCCCCCAGCCGGCTAGACCCTCACACTCTGCCGGATAAGACTTGCGAACCCACCTTAACTCGCGGCGGGATCCTTGTGAGGGGGACTTGAGGAGAAAGTTGGACGCCCGCCGGGCAGTTGCCGGGGCCACCACCCTCGGGAATCCTCCTCCAAACACCATGGACCAAGGGTCTAATGAGCGTCAGGTTCCCGCGCCAGTAGGGTCGGGTATAGGAGCCACAAACGGACTCGTGGTGATCACGATGATTCAGGGACTCCAGAATTAGATCATCAAGTTACGTGAAGCAGGCTCGGGAGGTTCCCAGCCATACAATGGTATGGAGGGGTCATACTCGCCTTTCGCAGAGGCGGTGCTTGCGCAGCCGCCCGGGAGGGGATTCAAGCTCCCCACCGTGCCTCCGTACGCTGGCGCTCCGACCCTAACTTCCACATCCAACACTACGAGACCTGAATGATGATGCAGGGGCTGTCGGACGCAACGCTCTGTCAGGCGTTCAGCCTAACGTTGACTGGATCAAGGTTCGAGTGGTTTAGAAGCCTAGAACCTGGTAGTATCGGCTCGTTCTGCGCTCTCAGGGAGGCTTTCCTCACCCGCTCTCAGTGAGGCTTTCCTCGCCCGATTCGTCACTTTAGTGGCACAGAGTAAGTCCAAGACGCATCTTTGGACAATCAGGCAGAAACCTGGCGGGAGTCTGCGTCAGTACTTGGCTCGGTTTACCGAGGAATCCCACAAAGTCGAAGACTTCGACGATCGGGATGCCATAGTCTCTTTCATAGAAGGCGCCGAACCAAGCGACTTTTTAAAGTCGATTGTGGGGAGGGCCCCGAGAGATATGGCCGAACTCATGGCGTGCGCTAGGACGCACATGGGAATTGAGGATTACCTCAACGGCAGGAAAGGCGAGAGTCGCGGCAACCGTCTTCACCCGAACGACCGCCCCGACGCCCGGGGAAAGCGGGAGAGGAACAACCACACCACCAACGATGACCCCTCGCCGAGGTCAAGGAGGCTTTTTGCCGACCAATTTCGGAGAGAAGCTCTCACCCTACTCAATGCGTCTCTGGCCCGAATCTTGGCTCTTCATTGAGACAAGCTCGGATCCCCGACACCATTGAAGAAATGTTCCGCAATGTGAGACAAGAGCAAGTACTACGAGTATCGTCGGGATCACGGACACGTGACCTCCGATTGCTACCAGTTGAAGTGGCAGATAGAAGCCCTGATTCAAGATGTCAAACTCAAAGAGTTTGTCATTAGGGCAGCCGGGGTGACAATCCCGGAAGATCGCCCGCAGGCCCAGAACAGAGGCCCAGCCAAAGATAAGGCCGTGGCAATCGCCACCATCAGCGACGAGCCCGAAGCCTCCGAGACGAATATCGTGAGAACGATCACCGGGGGACTCGACTGTGGCGAGTCGAGCAACCAAAGGAAGAAGTATTAAAGGGAAGCGACCAATGCGAGGGTCAGAAATGGCATTAACCTCACTTTTGTCGCTCCCCCACCTACTCCCTTTGAAGAGATCTGCTTCACCAAAGAGGAAGCAAAACGGATCCTCCACCCACATCACGATGCACTCGTCGTATCTGCGACCGTAGCCATAAAAAGGTCCGACGGATCTTGATTGATAGTGGCAACACGGTGGACATTGTGTTCAAATCGGCGCTCATGAAACTTGACAGAGTAAAGCTCGCCCAGATACGAACCCACCTCAACGGCTTTTCAGGGGAAAAGGTGTGGACGGAAGGATCGATAGATCTTCCTATCACCTTCGGAACCCGAGGTAGCATTGAGATCACTTGGATCGTGACGTTTCTAATCATCGACGAACTGACGACTTATAACATGATAATTGGCCGACCGAACCTAGTCGGTTTCAGGGCCATTACCTCAATATACCATCTCATGATGAAGTTCCCCACCGAGAGAGGAATCGCATGCATGATGGGAGACCAGGCTATGGCACGGTCGTGTCATGTACACGCCGTCAGTGAAAAGACCGCCAAGCCTGAGGGGAAGAAAGAGGTTTGCACAACTTATCAACTTAACAACGAGCTCCTCTGCAAGCCCGGGGAAGGAGGGACCTTAGGTGAGTTGGACCAGTGCGACGAAGTTGAACGTCGACGCGTGGAGACTACCGACGATCTCGTCGCAGTTATCTTGGATCCCGCCAAACCTGACCAGACGGTCAAAATTGGCGCCCAACTCTCCGCCGAAAAGCGAGAGTCGATGGCTTCCTTCCTTAGGGAGCATAAAGACGTCTTCGCGTGGACACACGCGGACATGCCGGATATTGACCCGAAAATCATGGTACATCGCCTAAATGATGACCATAATGTACCCGAAAGGGTAAAGCCCAGAAGGGTATTCAGTGGGGAAAGATATCTCGCCGCCGACTTCATAATGGAGGCGGTACACCCCAAGTGGGTGTCGAATGTGGTGATGGTAAAAAAGCTCGATGGGAAGTGGCGCATTTGCATAGATTACAAAGATCTTAACAAAGCCTGCCCTAAGAATACCTTCCCCCTTCCCCGGATCGAGCAGCTCGTAGACCCCGATAAAGAACACCGCCGGTGGCGCCCCCGGGTCACGCCGGCCAGATCTGGTCGGACCAAATCTAGCTCCACCTCCGCAACGATGCGCGCTCGGATGCCAGCGCCAGCGACGCCCCCTCCCTCGTTGATCGCGCCCGCGCCCGCGCACAACGCAATCGGCACGGCCTTCCGCGCGAATCCCGCTGCCTCCGCTTCGCCTAGCGACGCCGACTCGGGCTCCCCCACGGGGTCGGCCGATGTTACCTCGTCCGAAGGCGCCGACCCAGTCTTCCGCGCGGGATCCGCCGCCCTCGCCTCGCCCGACGGCGCCGACCAAGGCTCCCCCGCGGGATTGCTCGACGCTGCCTTGCCTGAAAATCGTCCGCGCGAGATACGCCGGCGTTGCCTTGCCCGGCGTCGCTCGTCCGGCCTTTCCTTCCCCAGTCGCCGCCTCCGCGCACGTCTTCGATCCAACCATCTTCGAAGCTTTGTCACTCGCCATCCACGCGTTTAACGCCTCGTCGTCAGAAAATAAGGGAGAGAAGGGCTCAAAATTCGAAACGCAGGAAGAAGAGATCAAAGGGCAATCGTTGTCCTCGGGGTTGGACAAACGCGAACTAATAAAGTCCTCCATGGACCTACCATCAGTGGAAAAAGACAAGGGATCCATGACAGAAATCAATAAAATAATGGAAAAAGAAAGAAAGACGCGACGTCTTATATTACCGTGCCTCCTTCTTTTCCGGGGAGGGGCCCTCGCCGCCTGGTATTCGGCCCAGCCCGTTAGAGCTCGTCCAGCATCTAGGGTGGTATCGACTCTCCATCTCTGAGTTCATTCTTGATCGTGCGCACGACATTGAACTCGGGAGGCTAATGTTGTCGTCGGTTTTTCAACGACACGAAATGCATATATTGTTGGCATTTATGCCTATAAAGGAGATTTTTGATATTAAATACTTTTTGTATTTGTTTTGTTTTGAAATTAAATAAAGATTGAATTTTCATTCTTATTTAAGATTGAGTTTATGCATTAATGTCTACGCTCTAAAACTGTCATGAATGAAAGAAGTGCTAAGTACAGACTTAACAAGATACCTTCTTATGACTAGTTTAAAATAATAGTTAACAATCTAAAGATCGATTGGGCAATCAATCCTTAGTTATGATTGTTAGAATGAATTAAACGATATCTTATCTTGTGATATGGAGAGTTGTGACTCTGTGATTCATTCTTGATATCTTGATGAAGATATTGAACAAGACCTGTGAAGTTTTGAAGTTCGAGATAAAACCGTTTAATTACTCGAAACCTCAAACTCACATACGAGGGGTATTTTAGTAATTACCTAAATCTTGAAGTGAGTACATATCTTCTTGTAACACTTTATGACATTTGATTTGTCAATGAGAAATGGCTAATTGAAGTTTCATTGACCCGACAGTTGGTGTCATAATACTATTTCGTTGAAATGTGTGATTCACAAATATGGAATTTGTGTTGAAACAATGCTAAGGCATTAGTATCACACCATGCTCTGTTATGAGAGTGTGAGCGAATAAACCAGGCCTGGTATTCATCTATAAATAATTCTTTGAAATAAAACATGTGACATGTTGAGATATTTCACTTTATGTTTTTCTCGTTCACAAATAACAGAGGACTTTGTGAAATAATAACTCAGGGGTAAAACGGTAATTTTACATTCCTCTGAGTTAATGATACACACAAAGGGTAATATTGTAAAATACACCGTGGACCATGTGAAGAATAGTTTTCTCACATCAAACAAAAATATAAACGCATATGAACTTAGAGATGTTCAATATTGGTCCTTTAGTGGAATCGACTAATATTAAGAATTAAAAGTCGGAAAAAGTTTGTGAACTTTTGAGTCCGTAGTTTATTCTAAAGTTTCGTTCTTGTGAGTCCATAAAGTCTCAATGATAGATTCTCGGACGAGATTTTGGTGAACAAGAAATGATTGATTTTCTCATTCAACGTAAATTGTGATTTACGCTAATAAATTATTTTCTGAGTAATTAAATAAATAATTGGTTATTTATTATTTTATTTATTTAACGAATCATATTATGTTATTATATTGATAATAATATAATTTGATGATTCAAATAAATAAAAGATGAAAATACATATTTTCTCGTTTCGTACTACATTGATTAGTATGAAAATAATTAATGAGATGTTCTAAATTAATTAAATATTATTTTAGAAATAAATCAAATAAATTTGGGAGATAATTAAGACAATATGGCCGGCCATAATAAGGATTTTATGGGCTGGAAAAATTGTTTAAACTCATTAAAATGAGTTTTGGGCTTAAGTTTGACTAATGGGTCTTAATTGGATTTTGACCTAACTTAAGCCCATTCTCTCTGATATAAAAGAAGGCTCTCTCTTTGGTAACCCTAGCCTAATTTCGACCAACACTCAGCCAAACCTCTTCCCCCTTGTGCTTGAGAGGTTTTGCCCGAATTTTAGAGAGAAAGAGAGAGAGAGGAAATTTGTTTCTCGGCAGCCCTTCCTTTTCTTTGAGTTTTATTCTTTCTCCCTCTTGTTCCCACGAAAGAGCCCACCCTCTTTGTCTCCTAAAATTCCCTTGAGTATTATCATTGACTCAACTTGTGGTTGTTTGAGTGATTTTTCCTCCCACAGGGCCGGCCACTTTGCAACGGAAGCACGACGCTTTTGAGGATTTCCTAGACGCACGTGGTGTAGGATCAGCCGACCTTTTGGACACATCCCGAGACTCGATTTTGCAGATCCGAATCGAATGTAAGTTTTCTATAAACAAGTTGGATCTGAATGATATAATCTTGTAAGATTGTTAGAAATTTTAGATCGCTCGTTTTTGCATGTTTGAATGAATTTATTGATAATTATGTAAATTTGTTGACATGTTAGATTAGATTTAATGACATGGTTAATGAATATGTTTTAAAAACGTTTTTAATGTGTTAAATTGAATTATGAATTTCCGCCATATATAGATATGTTTCATAATTAATTAGGTTAATTGTTAACTAAATTCCAACATATATATCGTTCCCGAAGACTCTCTGAAAGCCGGAAACCAACCGCCAGGAGGCGCCACAAGCTCCCACGACGCACTGGCCGGCCTTAGCCCACCTTGGCCGACCCTGGCACGCCTTGGACGGTCCTGACCCGCCTCGGCCGGCCCTCACCCGCCTTGGCCGGTCTTGACATGCCCTTGGCCGGCCTTCACTCGCCTCGGCCGGCCCTCATCCGCCTTGGCCGCTCCTGACATGCCTCTGGCCGGCCCTGACGCGCCCCTTGCGTCTACAACAACCACTTTGGCTATAAATAGCCAAAGTCGCCTCCCATGAGAGGTAACAAAAATCCTCCTAAAGGATTCCCTCTTGAGAATTCTCTCTTTGGATCCAAGGCTCGTGTCTCGAAACGACGTTGGTCTAAGTGCCTCCGTTTCCCTCAACCTTGTCGATTCTCCCCCTATCATCCTTATAACTCCACCCACACACATACTAATATTGAGTGTCAGAGAGGTAAACATAGGAACCCCATCTGTTTTCCCTTCAAGTTCACGTCTGTTTACTCTTTTCAGATAACAGAAGTACTCGAAGACCTCACGACAATTAAGAGTTAATCTAAGACCTTTCATCTCTTCTACGAATTTACGCGGCCCAAATGTCGCGATTTTTATATAGGATCATCATGGCGTGTAACATGATGCTCTATCGAGAGAAAGGACGCATGGTCACAACCGTCGAAATCCAGAAACTTCTCATGGTCAGCAAGATCTTATGGGAAACGTGCTCGTATAGAATTTGCATCGCAAGAAGTACCAAATTGTCATGTATGTAGCGTTGAAGATGCGATATCAGTGGGATTTGGGTATTTGCATCGACTTTTGGGACATCACCTATGCCTTTTGGGCCCGTGATAAATTTTCTTAACGACGGTGATCCCAACAAAATTGAATACTGGAAGGTCGTGTTGATGGCCTTGATGGCCACAAGTGGGTGGTTCCAGACTCTCACTGTTGGGTGTCGATCTTCGATTCCCCCGACTTGATGGCCACAAGTGGGTGGTTCATTTTCGAGGCTCTCCCACCGTCACTGTTTCACTTTAGCTCAAAGTCGGGTTCCGACGAGGAGGATGGCAATCCTCGAGATCCTATCGGGTCCCCGGTGGTACAAATTTTTTTTTTCTCCATAGCTTGATTTAAATTGTTTTTACTCTATTTCTCATCATGCTTTGTAGATGTAGCGGTGCGGAGACACCCCCCAGCGAAGGCGTTGGGACCTCGCACATCCTCAGACTTGAGGGTGGCGGTACGTTTACAGGTCGTCGAACGATGCGAGGAACCACAAGAAGTCGCCTCCTCAAGTGAGGAGCAGTGAACGTTCGTCCAGCAAGCGTCATGCATTCTCGTCAGTGTGTAATGCTCCTTTGAGCTCTTGAAGGGCTCATGTGGAGGCTTTATGCGAGAAGGCGATGGAGGAGAATGTATCTCTTCTCGAGAAGATGAATGTCGTTATAGATGAGGTTTCTCGACAAGGGCTAGCCAGCTCAGTCGTTCCCCCTCGGTCGCGGACTTTGAACCTGCTTTATCGATGGTCATTTAGACTTACAATTAGTGTACTGAGGTGTTCATTGGGAAATCTCGCATTTTACAAGACCGATGATCGGACGACTTTCCCGACCGCTAATCCGGACGTCGTGTGCGATATTTGGACTTGGTATCGGTCATTTTCTTTCTGAATTTACCCCTCATATTTTTGGTGATGTATGAGCCTATTTCTTCGCAGTCTATGCATTTTTTAACGCACTGACCGGATTTTAAGTGTATGTGTTTTCGAGAAGTATCTGTCAATGGCATGTCGGCTTACCGCCCCCTGCGAATGAAGGAACCTGACAAGGGCTCTATCGATGACCAGTCAATTTACGATATGTCATATGAGCTGATAGCAATCAGAAATCGTGTGTTCATGATCCAAATTCTATTTTTAGAACTTGCTCTTGTCTCATGTCACGAGACTTTTCCTTAACGGTGCTGGTGATCCGAGCTTATCTCGATGAAGATCCAAGATTCGGGTAGGAGACACGTTGAGTGGGGTTATAGCTTTTCCTTGAAATCTGTTTATTGCGAACACATTTTCCACACGCTGCAAATACGGATGAATTTATTCAGCCTTAAAACAATACATCTTCTCTTTCGGCCTTCTAGCTTGACGTTTTTAATAGGAAGTTTTGACACTGCACCTTTGGGTAAAAAATCTCAATCACCGTCTTGAAAAAATTAGGAAAACATCTTCCGCATACATCATTCAAAACTACTTTTTTCTAGTAGTAAGAAGAAACATAGTCAAGGGGACGTAAATTCCTACAATACGAAGCAATACACACGTGGGATGAGGAGAAATCTGGAAGTTGCTAGAAACGACAAGTGCATGTTCTCATTTCAACATCAACCACTCTACAGATGGCCTCGTCGACAACCTCAAACTGATTTTCGTTTATAGCGTTTACTTTTAAAGATATGTAATACAATACAAAATTATCGCGTAAAACCATAACACATTTGAAGAAATTACCAACAATTTACAAAAGTGAACACTTATATTCATACATCAAACAACTCCTTGAGCATCTTTCAGAATCTTAAGAATAATGAACTTCCTCTTATTAGCAATCCAATTTTGAATGAGAAGGCGATTTAACTCAAAATAATGCATGCAATATACCAACTCCTCGCTTCACCCAAAACGATATTTAAAAATTCAGAAATGTTAGTGGTCATAATATTAATCCTCTTACCAAGAAAACAAATGCGAGACCATAAGTCGGGATTTACTTTGAGCAATTACTTTTAGAATTTTACGATCGTCGTTGAATACTATCTTTAACCAAAATTAAACGCTTCAGGAGTGTAACCCTTTGCACCCATTAATAGAATAGAGGTTGAATATGACTCTTACCATCACCATTTATGTTGCATGCACGAGGCCTATTAGGCTTCAGGGTACACCGTGTAAATAATTTTTGTATAGATTTGTGTCTATCTGAAGCGATCATCAAATTTTGTCGTACACCATAAAAAATTCGAATATGCATCATAAAACACGACTAAGAATTATCATTTTTTAGAATCCATAATAATACTAAATTCCAATGAAAACATGATTGTACTCACCATGAGTCATAGCTAAAAGTAATATCTCATGCGATTTTTCCTTTAAAAAGTACCATCTATGGAATTTAAGCCTACAAAACTTCAATCCAAAAACAAAAACTCCCAATGCAATGAACAAATACTTAAAATTCTCATCATCTTCAACTACCGTAAAAGTTCATGAACGTGCATGTAAATAATATATAAATAATTGTAAATTAACATCATTGCATTACTAAATCTTACCAAGATTTCTTTGTTTAATCATTTCACCAACTGATTGGTAAATGACTATATGAAAATTCAAAATCACAACGGAGGTCCTTTGACGCATTTTTATGACCCTTCCACGCTCGGTAATATGAAACTTATAATTTGAAACGAGTTCTCATAAGTTCAGCTACATCCGCATGCATAATTTTATTTGTTAAATAACCCCTAAAATAATCTTTTATGCATTTATTAATAAGCATCTAAGATGCATGTTTATTCTTATGGACCACATATTTCCCATGACAAGTATTAACCTTGATATATGATCTAATAACCCACATTTTGGACGTTTTGCAAACCGATGTGTTATTACAATGACATTTATTGATATTAATTGTGTTGGCTTTTTTTTGGTCAAAGATCCGAATCATATATATCATCGTAATGTATTAACTTCATCAAGATGTTCTTTATGCACATTTTGGGAAGTTCTACATATTGACGTGCTTGGTGATAAATCTATTACATTCAAATTTTTGTGATATTTGGGAAGTTTCCTATTTTGACAGATTTTGTTATACTGTCTCGCCATAATGTTACAACGAACGTCTGCTATATTTGTCTATTTGGGAAGATTGCATTAAAGGTAAGGAAACCCTAGGAAGACTTCCACTTTGTAGGAGGGCTTTAAAAATTGAGTGGCTCAACGTTAGCAAAAAAAAAGTCATTTCAACATATTTATATGGTTCTTAGCTGTGCTCGATTGGCGGACTGAGAAAATATTGATTTGTATATGGTTGTAATTCTCTAAACATTTATTCATATACTATAAGATTAGAGAAGTATCGATTTTTTGATTGCGTGCTTGAAGATCTCACGATTGTTCATTGAAGCAGAGCAGCCAAACATCAGGTGAGTGTTTGAAGTGGAATTGAAAGGGTTCTCAAAGTCAATATGAGTACTTGATTTAGTTTTCACATATATTATTAGTCAAATTGGCATTGATGTTGAGATTCATATAAGCTAATTGTTGTACTATTAACTATTGATTAGTGAATTCTTTTCCACTGGGCTGAGAGCCACCCATATGTATTTGACGTTGCACCGAACTTGGTTACCACTGCTTGTATTTATTTTTTATTTCGCACTCGTTTTTACTGTTATCTCATATTTTCTTATTCAAGTATTAAACAGATTGTTTCAATATTTGTGTGTGACATTTAGCTGAGCAGCTAACAAAATTTTCACGACGCATACAACGTATTCCACGAATAATGTAAATCCGAACAAACAATTTTGTATCCCATCTTACTTGACATAAGAACGAGAAATGCAAAATTGTTTCTAACCACTAAAACAGTAAAAGTGTTTTGAAACATCTCTTTGTTTTTTAAAAACATTGTTTTCATCTAGTTCAATGTTCATAGAAAAATATTTCAAATCATAGCCATCATATAACACTAATTTTTATACTCTTCAACTTCAATCAAATCATCATCCGGGCATGAGAATATTGACGTTTAAACAATTGAACTGCCAACAATATTTAATCCTATAAATTTCGCCAAAGTTTTTAAATAAAATACATGTATTATGATGAATTGCCAACAATATTTAATCCTGTAAATTTTGCCAAAATTTTTAAACAAAAAACATATGATGAACAAAAAACATACATGACTCTTAAAAAGTTAGAAACATTTCTATTGAAAAATTTCATGGACAATGACACAGAATTACGAGAAAATTGTGAGAATTATAAAATCAAAGATTGTATTCCATAAAACAAATGAATTCTGACTGTTTTCTTGTTTTAACAATGGCGATGAAATCGCATGGTACAAAATAATTAATGGTTGACTAATTAATTAACAAGTAAATTTTTTTTCAAAATCATAGGATCTTATAAAATGTAGTCAACTAAAATATCATTTATAAACCGCAAATCAATTAGTATAAAATAACACACAATAAATTCAAATTTCAAACTCAAAATTGAAAATTAAAATTTGAATTTCAAACAAAATTTACAAAATTTTATAAGGACAAATTTGTAAAACACATATGTAAATTAGATTGTTAGGTAAGCATTATGATCGTTTAGGATAGTATTATAAAACGGTGACTATTTTCATATTGTGTATGGTAACATTCATTTTGTCGATTTTTTGTCATTTATATACATCCATTAAACTAATGTGAATTATACGCTATAGCATTTCAAAAAAAAATGTCTTTAATATTGTAATGTAAAATATAAATAAACTGTAAAAATGGAATGATTACTATTTTCGGCTCTATTTTGTTTTGTTGGTATGATTTCGTTTACAAAAACTAACAAATATGTTTTGACAATTAAAAGAAATTATCTGTGTATAAAACCTCAAAACAAGTTGCTCTTCCAAAATAAACACATGCATAGTTCATGTAATTTGCACTAATTTATACGAATTCCGTGTATTATCTAAAATATATTTTTACTACATACATACACACAATAGGAGGTAGACACAGTTGACACGTATGGACTAGAAGGGCAGATGCCTATCCTGAACTTTTGGAAATTATTACTTGATTTACCTAAAAATAAAATTTTAATACGATGTTACAAATTCACCCCTTCAAAAAAAGTTCAAATTTACCCTGGCGACTGTAATTCCTGAACCACTGCGTAGTGTTAGTGCGTAGCGTAGGCGGCAGGAAAGCGAAGATTCATTCTGATTGTTTGGGGATGATGAAGATGGTAAAAGAGCGCTCGACGCCTGCAATAAAGTTTGAGAAGATCTTACACTGTATGTTCTGGGAGGTGAAGCAATTTGATGAGTTTCGCATTAGTCATATTGCATGTCTCTGTAATGTCGCGGCTCATTTTGCGGTTAACCATGACTCGTTTTTTATTTGGTTGAGTTATGTCTCTTTTGTTCGGAAGAGGCTATTAGAGCTAATATTCGCGAACTGAGGTCTCACACGGTAGTTTTAGAACCCGCCTTTATAGATTTATAAGATATTTACTTGTACCAAGAACGCTTCCTCAAAAAATAATTAGAGTTATGTTTATTCCGATATTTTATACTTTTTGACATCAATATTACATGAAAAATAATAGTTAAAGACAAAAAAAATGTCAGTGCTGTGATGTCGCTTTCCATGTGTATCTCTTCCAGTTTAATATATCTCATTGCAATATTGACAGCTATATTTTTCTATCCATGCATGTATTTTCTTTAATAGCAATAAGGGAGTACAAATTATAGAATTATGGCTGTGAAAGTACTAAAATTCAAATTTATCACGGCTTGCATTATGTTTTTTTTAGGAAGGCGGCTTGCATTATGTTAGAACATACATATTATGATACATAGCAGCAATAAATTAAATTTTCATGTCGTGTTTTGACCCCAGATCTTTTTCTTTTTTTATATTGACATAGGGAGAGTATTTTTATCTTTAAAAGTGATTATATGATAACAATCACCGTTTCTCAAATTATTACGTTCATTCAATTGAGATAAGATCTCGTTGTACCGAAAGAGGTCGTAATATTTTAATGAGATAAAACATAATACTTTTGATTGTTCATAGACTTCCTGATGCAGTCAAAATTTTAAGTGGGTAAAATATTTCCCTCATATCTGTTCATTTATTGACGTTGGGGTTTTTAATTTTAGTTTTGTTATTTTATTTTATTTTATATATTCGAATTTTGTTATTTAAGGACTTTTTCCGTCTCCATTTCCTCTCAGAAAATATGCTACCATCCATTAGAACCTCTCTATCTCGACCTCTACCGCGGCGTTCCTTCTCTCTCTCCATCCTCTCTTCCTTAGTATCAGCTCCCTCATTGAACCTAATCTATGTCTCTATTTTTAATTATATATTTATTATCTCTACCTCTCACTTTATCAAGTCTCTATCGTCATACAATGCTTCATTGAATCAACACCCTTGCCAGAAAAGCCGACTTTTCGCAGTGGGAGAGGCTCGAGGAGCAACGGCCCGTGGACAAGCGCCTCAAGAGGCACAAGGGGAGAGACGAGGCTTCCTACGCCGAGGACACCGCCACCATGCACTCCTAGATCCATCTCTTTTGGGGGACACCATCCTTTTTAAGCACTCCCAGGTCGAGTACAATTTGTTGTCGACGATTGGAAAACCAATTTAGACAAACTGTAAATAACATTTTCGAGTTCAAATACGACAAGTTACAATTTGGACAATCGTCACATATAAAATTATAGCGAGTTCAAATGCGACAAGTCAAGTTATATCGAAAGATATAACATTTTCGAAGACGACAAGTCACATTACTTTATTATAAAGACATTCTTGTATTCGATATCGTGTCCAATGGTACAATCTGAGGCTACATAAGCCTTATCAGATGGGATAACTGTCGCATCTGAATGGCCTAACTGTCGTTCACGGAAAATATATTCACAATTATTTTATTTGATTAAGTGTTGTTCTCTACTTCTAAAAATTGAAAAATAACATTTGATGTTACAAAATTGTAAAAGTTAAAAGTGAATAAAATTACGCATGAACATATAAACATCTAATCATTTGAATAATATTATATAGATAATTAATTTTTATTATGTGGATTAGCTTTGTAAAACTTTTCTCCAGCTGTTGATTAGCATTATAGAATCATATATTCGTAGCAATAAAGTCTCACCTCAATAAATTTTCAAATATAAAATAAAAAGAAGACTCACCTCAAGCAACTATTGTTGCTACTCTATTAATTTATTCTTAAGATTGTAAAACAAATGATGTGAATGAAGAAAACAATAATCTTTTTGTTACAAAATGTTTGCCATGTAAGTCACAAAAATATCACGAATTGGGAAAGATCTATGTTTTTATTAATTTATTGTAAATATCTAAATTGATTGGATGACATCAAATTCGTGAATTTTTGTTAATTGTTTGCCTTTTTGTTTCACGTGGTATATGAAATGAATTTGAGAGTTTTCTTTTTCAAAATTTGAATTTTTTGTCTGGCGGTTAAACAAATATAAATTTCAATGTTGTTAACCTATAAAAATGATAAAACAATATCTTATCCAATATCTTAGGGATACCGAATAAGATTGTCAAAAAATAAGCACAAGACTTTCTCTTATAACAAATAGGTTGAGTACAAGTGAGCAGAATGATGTGAGGTTTAGAAAGTAATAGGTGAATAATAACTAATAGTATCGGTCATCTTTCTTCGTGACTTTGATTTCCTTTTATAGCTGTTGTTTTAACCGTTTGACGGTTATTCCAGGTCGTGGGTGAATGGGTTTATTGGATCGTGGAGTGATCAGCCCCATGTCCTTGCCGACGAGATTTATCTCGTCGATGCGCTTGGTTTTGTCGCTGTAGCGATCCAAGCGGTTTGGTTTACACGTGTTATTTTGCTTTTTAAATAGTCTTTGTCCTATCAACTTCTCTCTTCTTCGGAATTTTTGATTGACAGAGTCCGTTCTTAACTTATGAACGTAGTGTTCCTTATTTTAGGCGGTTCTCGAGATTATAGTTCTCGAGTTCTTTGTTAGAGATCTAGGGTTATTCTTCGGTATTCCGAAGATTATCCGGGCCATGTTAAATTTTCTGGTAACAAATATATTTTCAAAATTTTGAAAATAATATTATCATATTATTTTATATTTTAAATTTGGTTATTTTTTAATTTTTATATGTCTAAATTATTTAGACTAACTATTTACACAAAACTAACAAGTGATCTATTTCTCAATTTACTTGACTTCTCGACTTCGGGTGATTATTAATCACCTTTTATAAGATGATAGATTAAAATATGCTTTATATCATATGATGATTTTTTTGAACAATGATGATAAAAAAAAGATATATTATCAGAAAAAAGATATACACATAGTTTGTCGTACAAAGTTATAGTTTTTTTTTTTATATATTTAATATATTTATATTATATATATATATATATATATATATATATATATATGATGTGCTTACTTTCCGGGTATGAAATATTAACAAATAAGATCTTGAAGATGGTTGAATAGTAAAAAGATTGAATGATCATTTAACAGTAAGCAGGGATAGAGTCAACTTAGGCTCTATATGTTACTCTTTGAAATATAACACATAATTTAATACCGATCCCAACTCATATGTTACTCTTTTGATCATTTGTATCATTTGCATTTGGTTTTCCAAAAATTTATTGAAATTGATTTTTTCCATAACACCAATACAGAAGATCAAAATGACTTTAAAATAATTTTTAATTACATTTTATTACATACTCATATTAATCGATTACTATTTATCTTTTTAAAAACAAATTAACTAAAAAAGCTAAAAATCATTCCACCTTTTTTTCAAATATTTTTTGCCGATCGTGTAATATAGAGCATTTGTGTTAATTTTATTTCTTTTAAAAGTATTTGGTTTTTTCAAATGAAAATTACTTGTATTTTGGAAATAAATTATATTTTGATGGATTATGAGAAAACAAATATAAAATAGTGGTAGTTTATACTATTTCTCATAAAAGAAATGGATTTTTTTTTTATTTTTTATCTTTTACTAAATTAATATGCATATAATAAAATTAAAGACTCCAAGCTTTCGAAATTGCATGCTAGAAACTACGTTCCTTTTGTGAAATAATTATTAAAAAGTTTTTCGAAAAAAGTTGGTCCCAATGAAACACACATATCCTCCAGAATATTATAATGAAAAACAGTTCAAACTACCACTATTTTATATTGATTTTCGCATAATCAAACAACATATAATTTCTTTCCAAAATACAAATAATTTTCACTTGTAAAGATTAAATACCTTTTAAAAAAATGAAACTAACACAAATACTCTACACTACACTACCGGCCAAAAAAAATTAAAATAAAATAAAATTAGGGGTGGAATGGTTTTTAGTTTTTTTTCGTTTAATTTTTTGTAATAAAAAATAGAAAATAATCGGTTAATATGGATATAGAATAAAATGTTAAAAGAATTGTTTTAGCGATATTATGGTCTTTTGTATTAGTATTTGAGAAAAAATTAATTTTAGTGTATTTTAGTAGAATCAACTATAAATTATATGGTTTTTTAAGCAATTCCTGTATTATAATTTCGATACAAATAACTAATGTGAAATTCTTAACAAAAGTAATTATAAGAAGTTGGCCTTAGGTCATTTTCAACCCCAAATAATTAAACAGGGCATCCTACGAATGATCGTCCTTTATAAAGTATCACTCGATTAGGTTCAAGGATTCAGAGCATAAAAAATTGTGGTTTGGGCAAGTGCTCGATTTGCTTGGTATAGTTTTATATTGGACAGAGATCAAATCGAAGTGACTATGTTATTGAATTAATCAAAGCCACATGAATCATGACGAGAATCGTCATTGATATACAATGTGTATAAGCTCATTCAGGGAAGATGACATACATTTCAAGATAACATCGGTAACTTTCAACGAATCATATTATACACATAAAAGAAGGATAAGGTCATCATTCATAAATAATGGTCATTTAATAAAAGGAAAAATCGTCCTAAAATAAAAGGAAAAATTCCCAATTTATATAAGGAGCCATTTACTCCAAAAATCTGACAGTTATTGTCATTAAAAATCCTGCCATTTTTTCATTATATATATATTTTTTCGTTAAAACTCCATATTCCTTAAAAATGTGCGATATCAGAAAAAGGTTCCTCGTGACATTTAATACTTTCCAAATGTAAATTTTCTCGCATAGAGAGCAGGAATCCTCCTTCGTTAAGGGATCTTTTAATCCATATAAAATTAAAAATTTCAAATTGTTTCTTAAGGTCTAAAATATACTCAAATGAAGTCGTGATTCTCTAGTCTGAACATTGAGCTTCATTCTGAAGTGAAAATATGAACAATTTGTTGTCGCCTTCTACCGTGATGCTAAGGAATCTGTAGAATACACCGAGTCTTGTAGCAAGTGTTAGGCCTTTGAGTTCAGCTTCTAATACAGAGAGCGTTGTTTAAAATGTCTGACCAACTCCATTTGGCTGTGTCTAAGTGATTTCTGGTCACTATACCAATCGCGGCTTTGCTATCTTTAAAAGCCACGTCAGAATTCATTTTGAATGTTCCTTCTACAGGAGCTTGCCACAAGGCAATGGAACTAAGAGTTGCATGTGTCTCTACCACACTACTAGGCTTGTCACTCAAGTCAATGTCAATGACCCAGTTTTCAAATGTTAGACATCACAGAGTCAAAGTTAAGAGATACACCTTTGAATATCTTGGCGTTTCTCATATATGATTACTATAACATTTTTTAATGAACCGGTCCCGGTGTTGGGGTGAGGCTGAGTTTTAATAACTTATTTCAAACAATACAAACAAGAGGTAATCTTGTTTAGGTTCCAACAGACTCCCCTGCCTTCCAAAAAAAATAACAGAGCTGCTAAGTCGCATTTGAAAAAAAAGATGTGCAATTAATTATGTTCGATAAAGCAAGAGTTGCAGTTATGGTCAACGGCTAGAAATATTTTTTGCTATAGATCCTGCAGTTTGAAAACAGTTAGTCCCTAATCTTCAGAGAGTGATGATGTACCTATGGGTGACGTGAAGACTCCAGATTATCTTCCACGACTCGTCGATTGGATCTAAGGTAGTTCGACGAGATTCCAGGTAAACTGATTTTACACTGAAATTACCATTAGTAGCTGGTTTCCATATTCTCGAGTTAGCTCTAGAACCCGGTAAAGGTTTAACATTGAAAATTTATCGGCTTGTATCATCATTGAATTCTGAATAGATGAGCCTTTGATTCCATATATTTGGGCCTAGAATGAAGAGGCTGTTGACGAGAGCTCATTCTTCGAGAGTTTAGGTAGGAGATCGAAGAAGGGGACCATTTGCGACACAACGGTCTATGAACAATAGTGTATCTTGCCCCGTCCTATTACCGTTAAATAGTTAGCTTTGATTGCAAATATCTTTCCATACCTATAGTCTGAGTTTTTTGAATCAGTGTACACAAATGGTTTGGATGAACAATATTTTTCTTTGAGTACTTTGACCCAAACAAATTCATATTTGGTCTCCATGAACCATGCCTGTTTGGATATGAATGCTTTATTAAAATCTTTGAGGACCCTAAACCCCAACTCTCCAGTGCTTTTTCGCTGAAATGTTTTGATCTAACTGACTGAAGATAAATATATTTTTTCATTGAAATCCCTTGTCCACCAAAAATCACTAGTTGTGCTTTCAATTGGCTTGCAAAAAGACTTAAGAAGTTTACATGTAGACATCGAATAGAAGGAAATACCTTGGAGCATTGATTTAATCATAGTAGATCTCCCTGCCCGAGATAATGTTTTGGCCATCCAACCATCCAAACGATCAAACGTTTATTTTTCTTAGAAAGCTGAAGCTTCTCGATCTGTTCTTTCCCAAGAAGAGACGGCATCCCAAATAAGCTATGTCTTCTTTGCTTTCTTCCATGCCAATAATTTCTTTTAGTCTAGTTTTAGTAGCCTCATATGTATTCTGTGAAAAAAACCTCCAGATTTAAGATTGTTTAGTCGTTACCCTGACCATCTTTCATATGTTTTGACACCGTCCATGATCGCTAGCACTTCATTATCATTACCGTTACAAAATAAAATCATGTTGTGCGTGAATATTAGATGTGATAAGATTGAACCTTTTTTATTTTAATATCATGGGATTTTCTTTCATACTCAACACGGCACAGATAGCCTATTGGATAATGTTGAAAACCCTATAAAATGATTATACAATTTAAATAATTCATTATTTTAATGTCAAATTTGTCGTTTTATTAAATTCAAGGCCAAATTCATGACTAGTCGACACTTTTTGTACGAATTTAGATTAAAACATATAAGGCCCCTACTAGATATTCCTATACAGATCTAGTTTTCACTACCTTAGTTGCTTCCTTAGAGTCAAGAACACTGAACCTGAGAGTTTCATTGATGCTGTTAATTCAAAACAAAAAGATTTGTGGCATGAAGCTATGCTTGATGAAATGAAATCTTTACAGATTAACAAAACCTGGATCTTGGTTGAAAAACCTAAAACTCATAAAATGGTGGAGTGTCGTTAGCTCTAAAAAATAAAATAGGGTCTGAATGACTCAGATCCTCCGAGATACAAAGGCCAGATTGGTAGCCAAAGGGTATACACAAAGACAGGGGATAGATTTCAATGAAATCTTCTCTCCTGCGGTGAAATTTAAAACAATAAGAATCATGTTGTCATTGGTTGCAAGCTTAGATCTTGAACTTGAGAAGTTAGATGTGAAAACTGCATTTTTACATGGTGACTTAGAAGAGGAGATTTATATGAGGCAGCATGAGGGCCTCCTACATAAAACACATCCTGATTTTGTGTGTTTGTTGAAAAAATCACTCTATGGACTTAAACAAGAAATTTGAATCTTTCATTACTGGTATTGGCTTTATTAGAAGTAGTTACGATAGCTGCTTTTATTTTTCATCTCTAATATCTGATCCTGTTTATGTTATGTTATATGTTGATAATATGCTTTTGATTAGTAAATCTGTTGACAAAATAAACAAGCCAAAATTAGATCTGAATTTGTTTTTGATATGAAAGATGTAGGAAAAGCTAGAAAAATACTTGGTATGATAATTGAAAGAGATAGAAAACATTTCTGGTTAAAAATTCATCAAAGACCTTACTTAGAAAAAGTAGTTTCTAAATTTGGTAGTTTGGATTGTAAAACTGTATCTATGCCTCTTGCTGCACATTTTATTTTAAGCAAAGTACAGTGTCCTGTTGATAGGTCAGATTGACTTAAAATGGAAAATGTTCCCTATGCTAATGCAATTGGTTATGTTATGTATGCAATGATAAGCACTAGACCTGATCTTTCTTTTGCTATTTCATTACTTAGTAGATTCATGTATAATCATAGTCAAGAACACTGGCAGACTTTGAAATGGGTAATTTCATGTATTAGTAATACAGTTGATGTTGGAATGTGCTATGGTAAGAAAGTTGCACCATATGAATTGATTGGCTATGTTGACGCTGACCATGCAGGTGATCGCGATTCCAGAAAATCTACTACTACCTTCTGTTTTACTCTAGGCAGGAACTGTATTTCCTGGAAATCCAATTTGCAATCTCTTGTTGCTTTATTTACCACTGAGTTTGAGTATATTTCTATTGGTGATGCTTTTAAAGAAATTGTTTGGTTGCAGGGAATATTAACGGAAGCTAAATTGATTAATAGTAATGTTGTTGTGTTTCACATAGTCAGTCTGCTATACATCTGATTAAAAACCCAGTTTATCATGAGCATACTAAACATATTGATATTAAGTTTCATTTCATTAGAGATTTAATTGCTAACAATACTGTTAAGTTACTTAAAATTAATACTGAGGAAAATCCATCTGATATGGCAAACAAAATTGTTTCAAACTCTAAGTTTAAGCTTTGTCTTAACTTATTGTTTATTGAATTATTGTTTGTGCATGTAGTGAGCAGTGAAGGTCGTTGAAGAAGTCGTGCACTGGTTCGAGTCACTGGTCACCAATGCAAGTGGACTTCAAGGTGGAGATTGCTGGAGTTGAAGCCCACAATCGTTTGCCGAAGCTCAAATGTATTCGGGCCCAATTGTCTTATGTTTAATGGGCTTAAAATAATTTCTGATATAAATGGCTGCGATACTTGTATTCGAAACCCTAATCTCTCTTCTTCTTCTCTCTCGCGATTCTCGAGCTCTCTGTTGTTCTAGATTTTCGAATCGTTGTTCTTGAGTGTATCCTGTTTAAACTGAAGTGCGATCGTGTTGATTGTTGTTTCGTGTGTGAGCATGTGTGTTTTGGCTCGGCGGATACATGTGAGTGGTGTGTGTGTGAGAGAGAGATGATTAGATTTGTATTGTGTAACCGGTGACGAAGATTAATGCACAAATTTCTTTGACCGGAGCTCAACGAGGACGTAGGGTCTAGATCAACACTTTGTTGGTCTAGATCTGAACCGCGGTAATCCGCTGTGTTCTTTATTGCTTTTCTTCTTTTTGTGTGTTCATCGGTGGTTGCATGTTAAAGAATCGGTAATATTCTGGGCAAGAAGTTACTACAACATGGTGATTTAATAAAAAGAAAAACTCCCAATTTATATAAGGAGCCATTTACTCCAAAAATCTGACAGTTATTGTCATTAAAAATCCTGTCATTTTTTCATTATATATATTGCCATGCTATGGTTCTTACTGGACAATGTTTTTTGAAAATTAAAGTTTTGTTAAAACTCCATATTCTTTAAAAATGTGTGATATTGGAAAAAAGTTCCTCGTGGCATTTAATACTCTCCAAATGTAAATTTTCTCGCACAGAGAGCAGGAATTATCCTTCGATAAAGATACTAGAATGATTTCAAGAAAAATCTCATTTAATCAATCTATTTGTTGTTCCGTTAAGGGAACTTTTAATCCATATAAAATTAAAAAAATCAAATTGTTTCTTAAGGTCTAAAATATGCTCAATGAAGCCGCGATTCTCGAATCTGAATATTGAGCTTCCTTCTGAAGTGAAAATATGAACAATTTGCTGTCGCCTTCTACCGTGATGCTAGGGAATCTGTAGAATACACCGAGTCTTGTAGCAAGTGTTAGGCCTTTGAGTTCAGCTTCTAATACAGAGAGTGTTGTTTAAAATGTCCGACCAGCTCCATTTGACTGCGTCCAAGTGATTTCTGGTCACTATACCAATCGCGACTTTGCTATCTTTAAAAGCCGTGTCTGAATTAATTTTGAATGTTCCTTCTGCAGGAGCTTGCCACAAGGCAATGGAACTAGGAGTTGCATGTGTCTCTACTACGGTACTACGCTTGTCACTCAAGTCAATGTCAATGACCAACGTTCGAATGTTAGATATCACAGAGTCAAAGTTAAGAGATACACCTTTGAATATCTCGGCGTTTCTCATATATGATTGCTATAGCATTTTTAATGAACCGGTCTCACTGTTAGGGTGAGACTGAGTTTTAATAACTTATTTCAAACAATACAAACCAGAGGCAATCTTGTTTAGGTTCCAACAGACTCCCCTGCCTTCCAAAAACAATAACATAGCTGCTAAGTCGCATTTGAAGAAAAATGTGCAATTGATTATGTTCGATAAAGCAAGAGTTGCAGTTATGGTCAACAGCTGAAAATATTTTTGCCATAGATCCTGCAGTTTGAAAACAGTTAGTCCCTAATCTTTAGAGAGTGAAGAAGTACATATGGCTTACGTGAAGACTCCAGATTATTTTATCGACTCGTCGAATGGATCGAAGGTAGCTCGACGAGATTCCAGGTAAGCCAATTTTACACTGAAATTACCATTAGTAGCTGGTTTCCATATTCTCGAGTTAGCTCTAGAACCTGGTAAAGGTGTAACATTGAAGATTTTTTGGCTTGTATCTCATTGAATTCTGAATAGATGAGCCTTTGATTCCATATATTTGGGCCTGGAATGAAGAGGCTGTTGACGAGAGCGCATTCTCCGAGAGTTGATGTAGGAGATCGAAGAAGGGAACCATTTGTGACCCAACGGTCTATAAACAATAGTGTATCTTGTCCCGTCCTATTACCATTAAAGAGTTAGATTTGATTGCAAATATCTTTCCATACCCCATAGTCTGAGTTTTTCGAATCTGTGTACACAAATGGTTTGGATGAACAATATTTTTCTTTGAGTACTTTGACCCAAAGAAATTCATTTTTGGTCTCCATGAACCATGCCAGTTTGGATATGAATGCTTTATTAAAATCTTTGAGGACCCTGAACCCCAACTCTCCAGTGCTTTTAGGCTGACAAATTTTGATCTAACTGACTGAAGATAAATATATTTTTTCATTGAAATCCCTTGTCCACCAAAAAACTCTAGTTGCGCTTTCAATTGGCTTCCAAAAAGACTTAAGAAGTTTACATGTAGACATCGATTAAAAGGAAATACCTTGGAGCATTTATTTAATCATAGTAGATCTCCCCGCCCGAGATAATGTTATAGCCATCTAACCATCCAAACGATCAACTTTTATTTTTCTTAGAAAGCTGAAACTTCTGGATCTATTCTTTCCCAAGAAGAGACGGCATCCCAGATAAGCTATGTCTTCTTTGCTTTCTTCCATGCCGATAATTGCTTTTACTCTAGTTTTAGTAGCCTCATTTATATTATGTGAAAAAAACCTCCAGATTCAAGATTGTTTAGTCGTTACCATGATCATCTTTCATATGTTTTGACCCAGTCCATGATCGCTAGCACTTCATTATCTTTACCGTTACAAAAAAAATCATGTCGTTTGTGAATATTAGATGAGATAAGATTGAACCTTTTTTATTTTAATATCATGGGATTTTCTTTCATACTCAGCAGGGCACATATAGCCTATTGGATAATGTTGAAAACCCTATCAAATTATTATACTATTTAAATAATTAGTTATTTTAATGTCAAATTTTTCGTTTGATTAAATTCAAGGCCAAATTCATGACTAGTCGTCTTTTTTGTACGAATTTAGATTAAAACATTAATAATTGGGTAGATTTTTATCCAAATCAACAATAATATAAAGGAGTTTGGATATAAATGCAGTTTCCATATTACTATATTTTTTCACAAATGGCACATGTAGGCTAAGAGTAATCCAAGAAAAGAAGTATTTATTAATGGAGAAATATTAGTGAAATTTTTAACGGTAATGAGTTACTTAGAGTATCTCAACTAATCTTTTTTTTTTTTTTATTATTATTATCAATTTTGAGTCTCAATTATCTTTGACTCTCCGATTTGGTTTCCGCCGCCGTGTACCACTACCGGCGCAAATTAGAAGTCCATCAAAAGTTTTAATTTCATGTATCTTGGCCTTGCGAATCCAAACTTGTCTTCTCCATTTTGATTCACATCGATCTTCCAACTCATTGATTTTTTTATCGATTGTTTTCATCACCCTCTTCCTCCGCCATTGGTAAGTAGAAGTCTGATGCCTAGGTATTCTTTAATTTATCTCAGTCACACACTCCGAAGACAAACACCAGTTAGTCTGTCGATCTACCATTTGTAATTGCCTTACTCGCATAATCTCAGAATTCATTGAAACCTTTTTTTGGCGGCAGCACAAGATTTTTAGGTGGCATAACAACCTTTCTCGACGACAACACAAACTTTTCCGATGATCACATTAGAGCATCACCATATCTGGCTTTTATTTAGCTCCCACATATCAATTCGTGTCCCAAATCTGTGTCTTATTTTATTTCTTCACACTGAGAATAACGAACACAAGTTTTAATATTCGTTTAAAAAATTTGAATATTTTTAAAGTTTTTAGATCTGTTTTGTTGACTGTAACTAAACAAACTTAAATACATAAGCTTCGTAACCAAGCTTATAGACAACGGTGAATAAAGCAGTCTTCCATCCTCTTAGTTCGAGACACTTGTTCCATCATTGGATTCCACGTTATTGGTTGTGATGGAAATTCACTCACTCAAAAGGGTACGTAAAGGAGGATTGTACGCCAACAAAATTGCGTTGTAAAATAAAAAATTGAGTCTGTTTGCAATCACCCACCATTTTATTTTTAAAGTTAGGACATCTACTATAGAGTATTACAACGTGGTGTGCCGTGATGACTCATTTGCCATTTTACTTTTAAAGTTAGGACACCTTTATATAATGTTTCTGAATCAAGCTAACAAATTAATTACAAAAACTAAACCCTTTAGTTACATAAAAAAATTGATAAGTCATAAAAACAACTTAGTTACATAAAATAACACATTAGTAACATAAAAAATAATAAGTTACTTAAGTTTACAAAATAGTTACATAAAAACATCAATTTGTTACAGAAGAATACAAATTTATTTACATAGAAATACTAATTACTTACATAATAAAACAAAAAGTTAAATAAACAATAGATTAGTTATATAAAAAAACAAATTAGTTACTTAAATATACAAAATAATTACATAAAAACACAAATTAGATACATAAAATAAGAATTAGTTACACACGAATACAAATTAGTTACATAAAAAACAGATTAGTTACATAAAAAATAGCTTAGTTATATATAAAAAATAAATTAGTCATATACCCTAGTCAGATAGGAAGTCAACCTAGGTACATACGTAAGAGATAGGTACATACTAAACTAAAATAGTAACATAAAATTAGAATGCAGTTACAAAAAATCCCAAATTAATTATATAAAAAATCGAATTAATTATACAAGAAAAACATTTAATTTCATAATAGAACATTTTTAATACACAATATTCGACATTAGTTACATTACTGAACCATGTAGTTACATAATATGATAAAATAGTCTTCATGATGTTTGTAGGTTCGACTTTGAGCACACATGTGGAGCTAATTACGAGCAACTAAATCATCAATGGGCGACAATGCAGTTAGTAGGGGAGGTTATGAAATTTGGGCTTATAAATCCAAAATTATCACCTTATAACCCGAAAGACGTCATGGCACACATCGAATAAGATCATGCAGTGCAAATGATTTTAAAAAAAGCGTAGAGGGTTAGAGAGAAAGCTTTAGAGTCATTATAGGAAAACGATGAAGAGTTTTTTGCAAATTTGTCAACGTTGAGATATATGATAGAGAACTGTGGTCAAAATGAGAGAGGAAAGAGGCGAGTTTTTTTTTTTGGGAAACCTTATCAAGTCACATATAATAGTTCAAATAGATGTGGCAAGTCGCATCCAATAACCAAAAAGAAAATCAATATGGCACTTCAATTAAAAGAGAAAGAAGAAAGAAAATTGATCCACCCAATTTTTGAAAACTTTTAGATGCGACTTGTCGCATCGGTTTTGAACTATTAGATGCAAGTTGATAGGGTTGCCCAAAAACATAATCTTGCCTCTTTCCTCTCTCATTTGAACTACACTTCTCTATCATATATCTCAATGTTGGGAAATCTGATAGTTTAAACATGCAAAAAAAATTGTCATTACTTTTTACACGTAGATGCTACTTATCGCATCCAATAGTTTATATATATGCGATTATTAAATGTGTCATGTCGCATTTAAAAGTCATGTATCAGGTGAAATTTGGGTTCAGAACTGAGAGCTGTTGAGAGAGTTATTTTGGTCGGTGTAAAAAAACCGATGTATATCAATTTGGAGGAAGAAAAAGGGTACATTGATCATTCCACACGCTTTAATTCGGAATATATGAAATACAAGCAAAAATAACCGCGCGTCACTATGGAGTGCTTAATGTATCTTATTTGAAATTGTTAATTTATTTCACATGATAATGTCCGCTATTTAAAGTGTGTACATACCACAATCGTTATTTATAAAACTTTGAACATATTTATTGAAATCATGATCATAAGTTTTCTCACTATTCGGAATATGATATTCTCACATCTTTTAAATCCCCTAATAAGGGTTGTTGTTTTCTGAAATAAAGAAATAACATATTAGAACAAAAATAGAAAAAAAAACAGAAAATTAAAAGATGTATTTCAATGGAATAATTTGTAATTTTAAGTAATTATGTGGTTAAATAAATAACTTTACAAATGATAGTAAAATGTGTCTTGATAAATAGTGTTTTTGAGGTTTGTTATAAAAACTGGAGATCAGAGACTCCTGCAATTTCTAGAATATAAAGACAAAACTATTAATAAGCCCACTGGACAAAGTATTTGAAGTATTTATTTATTTATCTAATCTTCTCTGCATTTTCTTTGGGTATTTCTCATGTACGGTTTCAACTGTTGGTTCAGACTTCAGACTACCATGACCAACTTAACCTCAAATTCCTCCTTGTTCAGACTCAGAGCTTCTTCATTTTTTTCATCCAAAGTGTATTGATATACAAGTCAACAACTTGTTTTAGTTTGGTGACATTCAAGTGTGTGTATATATATATATATATATATTGACATAGATATCAGCAAATTCAAGATATTGACATTCGAATGTCAACAAATTTAGGACTTGTTGATTGTATGTCAGCAAGATATTAGAGTTGTTAACATACATGTCAAACAACTAATCCCGATTTGTTGAGACACATGTAGAATATATATTCTTAAGACTTACTATCCTCAAATGGTAAATTGTTTTGAAAATAAAACTCCTAACGACTTGTTTGTGAAGAAAAACAATTTTCTCCAACATTCTACCTAATTTTCCATTTTTTTTCCCTTAACCTACATCATAACGTGTTTGTCGCAGAAGTAAAATCTTTGTGCACCGGATTCTACACGGACGATGCAGACTAATAAATTTTTTCCCTTAACCTAAGGGGGTTGAAAGACAATAAATTTTGCCATTGGATCTTGATCTTTTTCAGCGCATATGTATTCGGTCAAATGTTACGAAAATGACTAGTTGAAGGTGGGAACATGAAATATTTATGATAATCTGTTTCTATAATAATCTGTTTCAGTACATATCTTTCAAACATAAACTAAGCTAAAAATGATTAATTCGTTGGTGAGCAAAATGCGTGAGTAACATTATTTTGCAACTTTATTTTGTTAGAAGTCCTTTAAGCACGACAGCTATACTGGTTATTAGAATCCTTCGTAGCCTTATAGTTTAGTGGGCTTAATGTTCGATCAAATTCATAATTGATACTACTCGATATACTTCATATCATTCCAACCAATATTTTCCGCCACTTCCACATTTTCTCATTCTTATTATAACAGGAATTCATAACTTCAACAAATGCTTTCTTAGTTGATTTTTATATTAAAGATTTATTAAAATTTCCGAAGATTTTTACACTCCCATTTATAGTTATGAAAAACTTATCTGGAATCTGAAAAAATGAATTATTTTTTAATGTTTGAAATTTAGAGATTCACTGAATCCCCATCTTTTTTGATGATTGTGGAATTTCTGTCATAATTTGTTCTTAACAAAAGCCGACTCTTAGTTGGGCTAAATCTGGATAAGTAAAGCTCAATACTAAATTCAGCCAGCCTTGAACTAAACTGCATAAAATTCCCCAAAAAGAAATTTAACATTAACTGAATGTTGCATAACTAACGAAGGGAATTTATTTGTATTGACGATAGAAATATCATGTTAACTTTTTGTTGTTGATGTTCTATCAATAATTAATCTCATTATGTTTTTCTAAGAATCGACTAATTTAATCAAGTTTGTATAATGTATACATGGAAGAGAATAGAGCAAATTAAATTATTTATACAAACATAAAACGTAGCGCATTTTTAATATGATTTAAACATAGCGCATTTACGTTTGATTAAACTTATGTTAATGTCTTTACTTAAGTTATACTTATGTTAATGTCTTTACTTAAGTTATACTTATGTTAATAACTTAAATTTAAAAGACGATCTAAAAAAAACATACTTAATTAGTTTAACACATAAGCAACTTGAGCTATGAATATAAGTTAACGAAACGTTGAACATACTGAAAATAAAGTAGTAAACATTGATCATTTTGTCAAATTTTTTGATAAAAGAGTATGGATAAAATCAGATTTACGTAGAGAAATTTCATTTTTTAGACCCAAAATTATGAAAAATATCCAGATTATATCTATCTTTTTAAAAATATCTAAAAATGCACTTTAGTCCCAAAATCGGACCAAAATACCCTTACACTCAAAAATTTCAAAACCATTGTACAGCATCATATCTCATCGTATCCTATCGTACAAAAAGTTATCGTATCTCATCGTATAGTATCGTATCTCATTGTATAGCATCGTATCTCATCGTAGGAATTTTTTTAAATTTTGAATATAAAAGTATTTTGATCCGATTTTGAAGCTAAAGTCTATTTTTAGATATTTTCATAAAGATGGGTCTAATCTGAATATTTTTTATATTTTTTGGTCTAGAAAATAAAATTTATATATATATATATATATATATATATATATATATACTGTGCGCGCGCACGTAATTTTTCCTTAAACAAAAGTCACAAGATGGTCGCTACTCGCTACGATGGGTTTATATTAGTAAAACAGTTACAAGATGTATAGTCATTTGAGGTTAATGACATGCAAGCCATAAAAGTAACTTTTTTATAAAAATGTAAAGATATTATTTGCATAAGTAGAAAATAAAAGCAATTTTTTTACACAAAACTGGAGCAGCATGATTTTATTAGTTTGCTCTAAATTGCTTATTCAGTGTCTCAACGAAGAATCAAGTTTCATGTTATCATATAATGAAATACTCACGTATCAAAAAATATTTAGAGTTATTTTTTTATTTAGAGTTATTTATCAAGCAAGGTTTAAATACGATGTAGAAAGGAAGAGAATTACACGCAGTATCTTTTTTTCTTTAAATAAATAATCTCATTAGCAAATAGACACGACAAAAGCTTTACAACTAATAAGTGTGAAAAAAACTAATAAATAGCAAAACACAAGAATAATCGAAACTAAAGATACAAGGTGCTATTTAAGGCAAACTCAATCATCATAGTCTCGGGCCCCTTCAACAAAAGTCTTCTGCATATCCTTTAGCGCGCATAGAGCATCGCTAACACAAAACTCGGGCACTAAAACCAGAGAATAGATAGAAAAACTTTCCCAATTACTTTTTTTTCTTTCCTTTTTACCGATTTTAATCTAGTTGTCTATCTCTAACTCCAAGAAACAAAATTCACTATGAATTAATATCAAATATCCACGCAACTAAACTAAATCAAGCAAAATCCAAACTACCCACATCGAAATCTAACTAGAAAACTAAAAACGACTCTCACCCAGCCGTCGGAAAGGCTCTCCACTTGCCGCCGTCCCATTGGCCGAAAAGCTCGCCGTATCTTTCCTCCGGGTAATCGGAAACTTGGCAAGCGAGACCGCGGTCACGGACATCCCACCTGACCTCATCTAGCTATTCCAAGTCCCGCATCATCTCCGCACAGGTCATGCTATCTAAACCCAATTTTAATATCTGTAATTTGAGTTGGGCTTAGTAGACAGGTTAATTCGGTTACTAATGACTTAGCTAAATGTACGAATCATTCTCGCGTGATTTCATCTTTAAATATTTTGAATATTCTTGCATTTAAATTCAAAAATGTCATTATTTAGTTTGCCCGCCATTAATCACTTCGTCTCCACCAATTATCTTTAATTTTTACAGTATTATAAGTACCGGGGCTGATTGTAGAGGTATAATATCAAACTCGTATACTGTTGGAAATTAGTTAACAATTGACCAATAAAATTATATAACATATCTAAATATGGCGGAAATATATAATAAGATCTAAAATATATTAAAACTTATTTTAACATATTAACAACCTAGATTACCCTTCATGTGAAAATAAAACTCATTTATTTTTCCGTTTAATGTGATAAAACAATTCTTCACACGATACACGAAGTATTTACGATATTACCCTTCATGTGTATCAATAACTCAGAGGAATGTAAAATTACCGTTTTACCCCTGAGTTATTATTTCACTAACTCATTTGTTATTTGTGAATGAGAAAAAAACATAGAGTGAGATGTCTTTACATGTTATATGGTTTAATCAAAGAATGTTCTATTCTATGAATATCTGCCCAGGTTTATTCATTCATACTCTCATAACAAAGTATAGTGTGATACTAATGCATTAGTATTGTTTCAACACGAATTCTGTATTTATAAATCACGTAACCTAATATGACAGTGTTATGAAACCAACCGTCGGGTCAGATGCAACTTCAACTTAGTCATTGCCCATTTGACAAATCAAATGTCATAAGGTGTCACATCGATTATGCATTCACTTCAGGATTTAGGTAAGTACAAAAATACCCCTCGTATGTGATCTTGAAGTTTCGAGTGATTAAACGAATTTATCACAAGCTTCAGAGTACCACATGTCTTGTTCAATATCTTCTGTAAGATATCAAGAATGAAACACAGAATCACAACTCTCTATATCACAAAATAAGATATCATGATTCATTCAAACAATCATTATTTAGATTCGATTGCTCTATCAATCTTATGATTGCGACAAATGTTTAAACTGGTCACAAGGTGCTATATTGTCAAGTCTGTACTTAATGTTGGAATAGGTCTAGGGTTAAAGAAAAATTTATCATTAATCATATTAATGGCGGAATATAAAAATTTCGTTTAGAAATAAAACAATGTTACTAACCTAGATAAAGAGCATATACATGTTATAAATTAAAAGCATTATTAAACCTACTTGAATACAAACCTTTCTTGTGTCTTCAAACTTGAAGTGTCTCGGGAAATGTGGATCTTCTCTTCTAGCTTGATTCCTTCAAACCTAAACAAGAAATTGAGAAACCTAAGATTTCTATTACAAGAGTCTATAGAGGTTTAGAAGGATTTGTGTGTGGGCACAATTAAAAAATATGAACCAAGAACAATTCTTGGATCGTAAGCTAATTCTCTAGATCAAGTATGGATCTAGGTGCAATATAAGAAGAGTATTTTCTAGAGAGAGAGAGAGAGAGGGTCGGCCAAATGAGGGAGAGAACAGGAAAAAGCTTTTTTTCACATCTCTATGTGAGGCTCTATTTATAGGAGAATGAAAAATCTATAAAGGTCAATTATTCATTCATGAATGAATAATGTATTCATGACACAATATTTGATTTTCCGTTCCCTTTTCCCTCTTAGTTTGGCCGGCCATACACCTTGCATTAGTGAGGAAATTTGTTTCCTCACTTAGCACATTTGTTTCCTTCTCAAGGAAATTTATTTCCCTTTTTCTTTTGGGTAATTATCCTTATAAGAAAAAGGAAATAAAACTCTCCTCTTGATGCACTATCTTGGCCGAACTCTACCCAGGGTAGGAGCATCTAGATGCTTCCTTATTTCTTTTAAGACAATTCTTAAAATACACATTGTAGAATTATAATTGCTCAAATAACGAAATTAATTTCATAATGCCTTAAACAACTTTTCGACTTTAGAAAATAATTTATATTTTCATCAAATGAAAATATTCAAAATCTTATTTTGACATTCACATCATTTTATGTCCTTGTGGACAAAAATACCCTTTAGACATTTTCCGAGAAAAAGTCTAGTTCAACACTTGAACTTATTTTGACTTAGTTTCTAGTTTAACAATCCTACTCTAATGACCTGTAATAGTGACCTTATGGATCCAAATGAACAAAGCTTGAGCTTCTATAATCGGACTAAAAAGTTCTCAAATCTTTTCCGAGTATTAGCTTAATGTCGACTGACTCCACTAAAGAGTCGACACTGAGAATCTCTCGGTTCAAATGAATTTATTTTCTACTCAAATTCAACTTAATTGTATTGAGCGGATCCATTGAATGTTATCTATGTTTACCCTTCATGAATATCATCAACTAGTTGGGATTTATAAAATTACTATTTTACCCTTCTAGTTGTTATTTCCTCAACTCCTTTAGTACTTGTGAATAAGTTAGGAACAGTGTATTGACGAGGAGCTAACAAGTCACATTGTTTCATCCAAATAAAGTTGCTACTTAAATTTGGACACTGCGCAGTTCATTTATTCACAATCCAAGTAATAAAGCATGAGGTGATATATATTGCATCTCAGCAATCTTGTACATGAATTCCATATCTATGAGAACTTCACAAAGTTGGTTCATGACATCTTCATAACTTAATATCTCACCAATAGACCTTGTCTAGATCACACATTGGACCTAGAATTTGACTTTCTCAAATGAGAGTATTAATGCTATGAAATGACATGTCTCATTTCAGGATTTAGGTAAGCATGACGGGATTCATACATAGTGACCTTGAGATAGAAGATGTTAAATGGTTTGTTCTTCTATTGTCTCTAAAGGTGCATTGATCAATTCAGTATCTTCGAAAGATACACGGGAAGAACTATAGAGTTCCTAACTCTGTATGCCTCGTAACCAGACATCCTGGAGTCTTCCAACAATCATACTGGGATCAATAGTCTGTTGATTTTTATATTGCGAATATATCGTTTTAGTCAAACCATGAAGAGTTTGTTCACGCAAATCTACATTTGTCTCTTCATACATTGTTAGGTTTGATTAAGGACTATAAGACTATTGAATATCATAAATCTTCAATCAAACTAAAAAGGAATGAATGAACGTTTCAACTTTTATTAATTTAATCAGCAAATTACAAAGATTTATATATCACATCAATATGTAAATAAACAATCTTCTAATAAAGACTTTACAAGATTTATATATTACATCAATATGTAAATAAACAATTTTCTTGTGGGCATCTCTGCCAACACTTAGCACCCCTTTCGTTGATGATAGTTTCATAGCGTAGAAAACATACATAAACACAAACTTAATCAAGAATGAATATCTATATTTATTAATGTTTCAGCAAACTCAAATACAATGTATTTACAATGTCTAATATCTCCTTTATGGGCACTGATCCCAACATATACCTCATATATTGGGCTCATTAAAGGTCAATATCCAAAGTCCATCGCCGAACATGACTAGGCCCATTAGACGGAGTCACCGAAGTCGAAATTTTCAGTCTACAGAGCGAACCTCGTCGTGAGAATCAGACTAAAGATAGATTGAATCTTTTATCAGCAACGACGATGTGTGAAGTCACAACTTCATCGATGATTTCGGCACCACGTGTTCTAAATCTTCGGCTCTTTTTTTATTATAAATAAAATAGATTAGTTAGCCGAAATCAGGAGGTTCTATTATTTATTATTCATTCATTCTGTTATTATCATTGTACTAGTGTCAGTTCTCTAGCCAAGATAATTTATATCAATATAGTTCGCATTTCGATAGAATTCTTTTTTTCATCAATCAAAGCATACGATATTATTAATTACAATTTTTTTTACCGAGATCTACTTTTATTAAATTCAAATCGTACAAGTCATTTATTACTTTCTTCGTGATTGTTGACGATTAAATTCGACACAAACGACGAGATTTTTTTTCTACTTTATCTTTCAATTTGCTCTTTTTGAAATGAATGATTCCACTTCTATAACAACAAATATTAAATTTTTTATTACAACTACGAATTACCGTATACTATTTAACCACCAAAGTTCGTGAATAAATTTTGACAAAAAATACTTCATCTGTTGCGTAATAAGATTATAATGCAATTTTTGTACGATTTTTAATACGAGTAGAAATGGTGCCATATCCAGACACTCCTCTCCTTTACCCGGATATCAAGACCAATTTGACATTCAACTTCCTCTTATCAGATAACGGCTTTTCATGGGACCTTGCCAAAATCCTTGACATTTGCGGTGAAGAGTGGATTGATCCTGTCCTTAAAACCAATCTTATCCGCGGTTTTGTTCCTGACCAACTGATCTGAAGGCCCAACACTAGAGGTGTCTTCTATGTCCAATTGGCCTACTAAACTCTTATGGATAGCTGCGAACCTATCGACCCTCTTTGAAAAACAATCTGGAAGCTTAATATTAATAATAGAGGTCGTACCTTTCTCTGGAGATTTGCGGCGAAATGCTTCCCTGTGAAGTCTCTCCTCTTCAGCAGAGGTTTGCCTTGCCCTAACCTTTGTGATATCTGCGGAGTTGAAGCTGAAACTCCTGCTAACATCTTCTTTAGGTGGGATAGAGTCAATAGATTTTGGTTTTTGGCTGGTTGTGGGCATTCTTGGAATTGGAATTGTTTATGAAATCATCGCAATCTACAATTCTTTCAATCATCAAGGACCCAATAACAACATTTTCTTAGTTAATTCTTGGTTGAGTTTGGAAGAATTACAGAATATTAGAAACAAATATATTTTTGAAAGCATTCTGCCTAATTTTGATAGATCTCTTTTTAGTATTCGATCCAAAACTTTTGAATACCTTAATGTTTCGAATTTGGATCTTGTTACTGCTTCTGTTGTTTTCTCTGTGCAGTTTCGGTGGTCCAGGCCCGCGGCGAACACCATCAAAATCAACGTCGATGCCTCCTTTTCCCGCTCAAAAGCTGCAGTTGGGGTTGTTGCTAGGGGCAGTTGCGGTCGGCCGCTGTGGCTTTGGGCCTGCAAAATCGACGTCGAGTCGCCAGAAGAAGCTGAGATGAAAGACGTTCTTCTCGGAGGGCTCCTCGCAAAATACCGGTCATAGCGTGGTAGTCATCGAGGGAGACAATAAATCCATCATAAATAGCCTGAGCGATCGGAGTTCCTCCCCCTTCTGGAAATTGTCTTCCATGTTCTCTGAAATCACTGAATTAGCTGATTTTTCTAGTTTGTCTTTTGTTTGGATTAGTCGCAACGCTAACTTAGTGGCTCATAACCTCAGCCGATGAATTTCTCTCACAGCCAATTCTGCCTTTGTTCACTTCTGGGATACTCCACCCCTCGTACAAGAGTCCTGTTTTTCTGATTTATGCAATGAATCTATTCTCCCTCCTCCGCCCGACTCTCCCGAGTCTGTCAGGGGCTAAGGAGGTTGGTGTGTTAAAAAAGGAATGCAGACATATATGTAATCAATCAATAATTTATTAATATTTTTTTAGAAAAGTATATTCATTCCTATGAATGAGGTGTCATTAAAATGAACGTGCAATCAAACAAAAGGAGCAATGATTGCGGTTTGAAAGAGAAAAAGTTGTGTGGCTCTTTTGTGAGACCAATAGCAATCTGAACTTGTCGATGCTAAGGAAAGTAGAAACACATATGTTCGTCATATGATATTTGTACCGCCTGTTTGTCATCATCCCTGAATGATCCTTTGAACTCAATCATGCTCTTTTCTTGAGTTGAGTCTTTGGTTCAAATTCAAAATCTTGGCCTTGACGACACTCTTGGAAACCGCTCTGGCTCGAGGCCACTCCACGCACCCCCTCATCCCCCGCGCTATGTGAGGATTCTCCGACGTCCTCCACTTCTCCGGCGATCTTACTTTCCGATCATCGGCCACCACCGCAGAAGCCGGAGATACGTTGTGCCTCCGATCTCTGTTTGCATCCGGCTCTGACTCCCACTCTGCCGACAACCCACATACCTCGTCCTCGTCTAGAAATGAAAAACGGTTAAAATGTAAATTCACGAATGGTTCAATTTTAATCGGTAAAAGTTCCCACCTTTATGAGTCTCGTCTTCGTAATCTGCACCGAAAGCCTCCATGGCGGACTGAAGGAGCTCACGCACCGCGGTGAGGTCGCCGGAGACAGCGAGAGCGTGGAGCTCGGAGACGAGGAAGTTGATCTTTGCGAAGCCGTCGTCGAGCGCCAGCCTGGCATCGGCGAGCTTCATCTGGACCCGCTCTTCCCGCCACGCCTCCGCCAGCTGGACCGCCCGGTGCTCCTCCGCCAGCTCAGCATAATCCATCCTCAGCGAATCCGCTTCCTTTTTCCCGCTCGAAACCCGCCGGAGAAGCTCCGCGCATGCCGCCTCCGCCTCCACGCGCCCTCTTCTCTCCGCCGCCCAGCGCCGGGCCATCCTCGCGTTGACCGCCGCCGCCACGTGGCACTCGCAACACCTCTCGTACTGGAGCTTCTCTCGGAGGCGATTCACTTTCCTCCTCAGCGACTGGTTCTTGGCCTCCACCTCATTCACGCGCCGCCGCGCGTGGTTCACGATTGCTTCCTCAGCGGCCGCATTCTGATTGTCACGTGCCTTCATTAGTTGAGAGTTCATTGAGAGATCTTATCACTGATTAATTTCAGGGCAATAGTAAATTAAAGTAACGTTCTGGACTTACGAGAGATTCGCAGGCTGATATTCCGTCGAAGCGGTTGTGCCATAGTCCGGCGGCGAGCCTCCTAGACGACGAAATTTCGGCGCCGTCGAAATTCCAGGGAGCGAGCGGAGTCGACACCACGGCGGCTCTGTTTCGGCGACTGAGTTGGAGATCGGCGGCGTTTCTCCGGCGGTGAGTGGAGGCCAGTCGGCAGGACCAACCTGTGTGGCTCATCACGAAGCCATGGAAGAGAGAGAAAGAGAGAGAGAGAGAGAGAGAGAGAGAGAGAGAGAGAGAGAGAGAGAGAGAGAGAGAGTTGCAGTGCAGAAAACGATGCCAACGGGGCTCTCTGTTTATAAGCTGTGCACGTTTATCGTGCTGAAGTGTTTTCTATCTTCAATTTCGATTTTATTTTGTTATTTTGTTTTTCTGTTTGTCACTCCGTGGTTCTTCTTCTACTGCTCCGAAAGTAGGTACTTTTGTATTGAATTGTTTGGATTCTCTCTTATTATGATTCTGTTTATCTAGAATGTCTTCGACTATTATTGTATTTGTGTACATTGAATTACACACGATCTCTTATTATTCTTGGGTGTATGGAAAGCTACTGTTCTAATAGATATACTTACAATTAAGGTTCTTGTTTTCAACCAATCATTTAATAACAATCTACTTGATTGCAAATCCTAATATGCTATTCCTTATTAAGCTAAAACTTTATTTACAATCTCAAAAGCATAGTTAATATGCATATACAACACATTCTTTATCTGTTTTTACTATCGCCTGAATTAGACTGCCAATTGGTTAGAATCATACTGATTATTAATAATAAATGTCCAGATTAATTAACCTTTTGTTGTAATCCGATTCCTATAAAACTAACCACAAAATAACATATCCAAATTACAGGAAAGCTCATAATTAAATGTAAATTTGTGCCAATTAAGATAGTTTAGTGGTAATGCACACCTCATTCAAGTTGAAGAGCGTGCAAAACTTGCTTTAAAAAAATAGAAATTATCTCTTTAAAATGTCTTGTATGGAATAAATAATTTATTAACATTAATCATTTAAGTTGATTTTATAAATTAACCATAAAACAGTATATCCAAATAATAATTTAAAAGAAAATCAATCAACCTTTTGAGCCTTTTCCTCTTCTATTTATATTGCGCGAGTCTCCGATATTCTGAGGTTTATCAGCCTCATGTTGTGATAAATTTTCATTTTGCTAATAACTTCTCTAATAATCGTTTGACGGTTTATTAGTCTTATCTTTATCTTATGTGGCCAACATAAATTTGGCATGACTAGTCTTCGTACACCTAGTATTTATTCATCCTTATGATTATGTGATCGGTATTCTGAATCTAACTTATGTCAATATTCGTTTCTCTTCAGCTTATGCTGAATGCTCTTGATATCGGTGAAGCGCTTATTTGGTTAGGCAGTGTTAATTTCCGACTATAAAACTACCCTCCAGTTTCTTAGCATATATAATTTTTGGTGAGAAACTATTAACTATGAGAGCATTCAGCTTTTAATTTTGTACCAATTTTCCATATTCTTTTGAAAACAAAATATCTTCCTTCTTCTTAGGATTCTTCGCTGACCTAACATCAAAGATGAACATAATCACTGTTGAGTGGGAATCCGCTTCCCGGGTGTAACTGTTTTGTGCTCCACGTGAATTTCCTCCATGTAGGGGCCTCCGGCGATAATCGCAATTTCGTTATATTGTTTCTCGGGCTCTTCCTCGCCCTGACTTTTTCTTTTCCAAATTCCCTTTCCTGATCAACGCTTCAATTGCTTCTTTCAAATTGAAACAATCGGCAGTATTATGCCCAATATCTCGGTGAAAGACACAACATTTTGTGCGATTCCTCTATGAAATATCTTTTGTTATCTTTGCCGGCTTCGGAAACTCCTCATGGTGTTCCAAGAGAGCAAACACTTCGTCGATTCTCATGGTTAGTAGTGCATATTTATCATAAATACTTGAAAAGGCCTTACTAACCCACTGTTCTCCTCTGCCTCTTTTTGGATGTCGTCTCATCCTCGATGGTGATGACGATTACGATCGTTGTGATGATTATCATGTGAACGCCGATTCTTTGTTGGGAACCGATAATGATCGTTTTTTCGATCTTGCTCGAAGTTTTTATACTTTTCAGTCCAATATGCCGCTATCTTTGCCTCTTTGGCATGTACATACTTATGTGCTTTTCAGAATAAATTAAATGTAATTTTTGGGTCCAGTTTTCTGTAAAGACCACCAGAAAGTCAAATTTGTTCGAAATCTTGATGTTCTACCGAAAATCTTAAATCAACGTTCAAATCACCCACTAAGACTGCTAATCAAATAATAATTTATATAAAAAAAAATTAGATCCCATGGTTATGTTTACCAATTTTAATATACCTAATGTTACATTAATTTTGTGTAAATACCCATTGTAAGTTGTTTATGAAAATATTAGTACTATTTTGTGTAAATAATTTATTTAATTTTTTCAAATAAAAGGACTAAAATAGTTTGAAGTTTTTCATAAACAATTTAAACTGGGTATTTATATAAAATTAACGTAACGTTGGGTATATTAAAATTGATAAACATAAATATGAGTATATACCTAAAAGACCCTTTATGTAATCTTTTAACGATTTTTCTGGGTGTTGCCAAATCGCCAATAGATGTTCCTTGGGTGTTTTCGGGCATGCGAACCCACAAAAAAGTCCAAGAAGTATTGCACATTTGCTTTCAGGAATTTATCTAACCTGGCTTAACTTCCGATACCACTTCTTAATAGTTCCGATCAGAGTAATTGAAATTTTTTGACACATCACTTAGTTGCTTGAACATGCATATTCATCCAAGACTTATAAGTGTCCAAATGGTGTCCTGAATCATTATTTCCATCATACGGTAGAATGCATGGCATTTTGAAGACATGATAAGAGAGATGATCCAGAATTATTGAAGTTAGCAGGGAGGCGGTGTCTTGCCCTCTTAATAGCTTAACATGGTCAATATCAACTTCTTATATTCGGTGCATAATTGAGGCTCTAAGCATGATAAGTATTTGTGTACGGGAAATAGATTTGAGAATTTGTTTTTCTTACCGGGAACTGAGCTAAGGACTTTGTTTCTTAAAAGAGAAGGTTATATGATGCTCGAAAGTTGGAAATGAAACTTATTTTCTAAGCGTATTGCACAACCCTCGTTGCTTTGGACGACTTAATTTTGCCAAAGAATATAGAAGGACTTGAGTTTCGTAACACGAGCAAGGTCAATACGCCTCTTCTTTCCAAAATGGGGTGGAAAATTATCACAACGACCCAATGACGTGGTGCCAAATATTGCGCACAACATATAGGGTGAGCCAAAAAATCATTCCCCTAAGAAAAAGATGGAAGCTTGGCGGTGTGGAAACCAATAGTTTCCACAACTGAAACGATGGACGTTGTGGTTTGGATTCTCTTTGCCGATGGAAGAATTACCGATATGTGGAATTCAAAATGGTTTATGAAACTCGATGACACACTTAATATTCTTCCATTCAATCCACTAGCGGGAAACATTTTGTTGAAGGAAAGGTCGCAAATATGTTCCTTTATGTTATGAGGAATTGGAACATGGAGCTTTTTCAAGGGGTGTTCTTTATGGAAATCTCCCATATGATTTTGAAGACTAAACCACAGTGTGTAGAACAAGATAAATAGATGGATCCGAGGAGCTTCTTTATCAGGGATCTTCATAGTTAATCCAACAAACAACTTAATATGCGGAAATAGGTGTTGTCAATAATGCCCACAAGAAGAGTAATAGTTGTTACTTATATGCATTTTTATGTAATAAATTATTAAAGACTCTTGCTTGTAACTATTGAATAAATTGATAAAGAGCTGAAACTTTCATTCATTATATTTTGTTTGTTTGAAGATTTAAGATACAAATTAGTCTTTAGTCTTTAAATAAACTTAACAACACATGCGGAGAGAAATATAGATTTGCATAAATAACTCTACATGGTTTGCTTAAAAGAATACGTTTGCAATCTCATCAAAGGGATATTGATCTTAGTATGATTAGAAGAACTTATGATGTTTGGTTCGAGACTATATAGTTCTTCCTAGGTATCTTATGAAGATACTAAAATGAGCAGTGCACTATTGCCAGAGATGCCAACAAGAAGAGTATTATTTGTTACTTATGTACATATGATGTAATAAAGTCGCAATAACTCTTGTAACTGCTGAATAAATTAAATGAGAGTTGAAACTTTCATTCATTGTATATTTCGTTTGATTGAAACTTTAGGATAAACATTAGTTTTTAGTCCTTAAATAAACCTAACTACAAATAGATACAAACATTAGTCCCTCGTGTGTATCTTATGAAGATACATAATTGAGTACTTGAGAGAGTAAAAAAAATAAACCAGTTAACCTCTTCTGTCTTGAAGTCACTATAAATGAAGATGAGAGATGTCATTTTATATTTTACATACATTCATTTGAGAAAGTCAAACGTCTAGATTTACTATGTGGTATATCGACAAGACTTATTGGTAAAGTATTAAGTTATGAAGATGTCATGAACGACTTTATTAAGTTCTCATAAATATGAACATGTAGTTTAAACTATGAATTTGAAAAATATTTTCAAATATTTAATCGGGTATAGATTTTTGTAGAATTGTTTCTTTAGATGAATTTATTTAATTTCTTGGGCTTTTAAATTAAGATGCATGTTAATATTTTACGCAACTGGGATAGTATAAGAAACGTTAGAATCGGTTCTAAAATTCTTTCGTTTTTGTATAATAAAAAACACGTTTGGATAAGTTTTATAATTAGAGTAATTTCATAAAATAGTAATAATGTCTTGCTATATTTATTTATTTTCTCGCTTATTTTAGTTTTTTTGCTATTTGATTATGTGCTATATTATTTACATACTAATAAACTACATTATATTAAGACTGAGAGACTTCATAAAACAATTCGTTACACTAAGTCTTGCGCACTTAAGTCCTTGTCTGAAATTTTTCCAGAGTTTTTATTTTATTTGAGAAAGTCAACTTTCCAAATAAGTCTGAATTAGCTTAAAAAGACTTCGGAGTTGCCGTATATGGCATTTTTACTCTGTGGTTCTCGTTGTCCAGGATTTCAAGATTCATGAAATTTTGAATTCCGGATTTATGATTCCATAAAAAATTTTAATCTCAATTTCCAAGTCTAAAATTTAAGTCTTTTCTCATACACCGTTCCTTGTAATAAATGTCCAAGTTTATACCTTATGATATATGCGCTAACACCTTTCTCCATATAAACATGTCGATCTAGGGCTCAATTTCGAAAGGTCCCACTCTATGTTTCTATACACTAGGAAACATGTTTCTAAATCTATAAGAGACGATGTGCCAACTCTAAAACACTAAGTGGGAGGGTTGCACTTGTTGTTTACCATCCACAATCCATAACACTAATGATAAGTGTAATTGTCGCAAGACTAAGACTTATCCTCATGGCCCTCTCGTAAATGAGAGACTGAATAATGTTTTCTTTGATAATTGTTTGAAGAGTTACATCCGAGAGTGATATGATGAGACAATGCCTTCCAACTGAGAATTGTTTTTGAAGTTGATTTCTTGGAATAAGTGGTTGGTATACACTTATGCTCAAGCCCTAGTAATTCTCCCTCGAGGCCATGCGAACTGATGTGAGTCGTCAAACTGTCTTAAAAGGTGGCTACTCGTAATGTAGTGACATCTTGACTATGCAATAGTGATGTAATATTTACTTATGAAAGGAGACACTTTGCGGTCTCTCCTTGGCGGAGTAAAGTGTTCTGTTCATAACACCTTTGTATTTATTTTTCCTTGTTCATCTTAAAAACATGAACAAACTTAAATCCTAAATCTAAAGACTATTTATAAAATTGTGTTGACTTAATTTGGCAGGATGTCTTTCAACCCTCTTCCGACCATCCCTTCCACAAATAAACTCGAATGCGGTAGTTATGTGGACACGTATGGGTATTCACTATCCCATTTCCTTCTGAGAAGAATAATGATGGACTCAAGAGGACATGGAAGCGTTGGAGGCTTAGCTTTGGTCCAATGAGGTTGTGAGGTTCTATATCTTAGCATCTATAGATAATGTGCTCCAAAAGCAACATTGTGACGTCGAGATAACAACTTACATGCTCTTCAATCTCCATGAAGTTTTTCGAGGTCAGAGGCACCAAGAAAGGCAACAAGGAGTCCGATAGTTTATGATTTCGCATGAAAGGCTTGGACCTTTATCAGAGACCATATGATGCTGATGATTGGTTATCTGAATGATGTGAACCATGTCGCTAAAAATATTTGGATGATGAAGATTTATCATGGATGGAGGTTGTTTTTATTTACAAAAGCTTTGGTTTAATCAGATTTTCAAAAGTGATAGTAACGAGTGCCTTCTCTGCAAGAAGGAAGAGTCTTAAATGCCAAAGCACATCTTCTGCAACTGTGACTTCACCAGGCGTGCTGGTTTGCATCTAGGTGAAGTCTTAGGTTACACAAATGTCATCTTCAATTTGGTAAGGAAAGATCGTAGCAAGGTCTTTCATCGGAGTCACGTACGTCCTTGATATTTTGAGCACCGTGAAGAGGGTCAAGATTAAGATTCTTGTACTGCCGAGAGAAATGCTTTCATTGAGCTCGTATATCTATGCCGACATACACATAGTGTCATCCTGATGATAGCTGGGTGAAATTACGAAAGAAATTTGTGCTGCTCTCCGACGCGCATGGAGTAATTAAAGCCTGCCAAAGATCTTGTCCTTACCTGAATTGAAAAAGAATTAGGGACTTTGAGTGTTGTGAGGCTCTATTGTCAAGCTTCAACATATGTAATTTACTTTTAAACACTATAACTCATAATTCGTGTAAGCAGGTGTAAACAATCAATTTCCTGGATTAATCTGTGGTCGTGATTTTCCGACTAAGATATAAATATTTTCGGTTTAATGAAATTTTTTACTGTTTTTTTTAAAAGAAAAAGATAAGAATAAATAGTGTTACGAGTCCTACATAAATATGATTTTACTCTTTTCATACCTTACAATAAATATAATATAAATGATGGATACGGTAATACTAGTTCTATTATATACTAATCAATTTTGTAAATAATTATTATCCACGCTGTACTCTCTCCATTATGTTCCATTATTTCTATCATCTCTCTCCATTATGTTCCATTATTTCAATCAATCCTCTTCATTCATAGTAAACAAATCCTAGCTCTTCTAAATGTACGTAAGTGCGCACTGTGAGGATCACTGAACTGGTATGTAGTATAGCAATCAGAGTACGCAACACATTAAATATGCACGTAGATATCGGAAATACAATTAAAAGACATGGTCCAGGCTCTAGCAGAGACACAGTGATTTGGGTTTCTTTCTAGATTTGCTTTTGTTATAAATTTTTTCTATGTCTAGTATATGTAGTTCTACGACGCAAGTATATCAATAGATGTAGTGGTCCTAACAATCTAAACTAAATGCAGGTTTTGACAAATACTATTACTCTCAGATAAGTTACCCTTATTCTTATTAACTTTCTCTTATATATTACTCAACGTGTTCACTTTGCTATCTATGAGGTGTTTTCGTTTCCATGAATTTAGCATATATGTGTGAGACCTTACCAATACCGTGATACTTATAATATATATATTTGATGCAAAAGAAACAGATAAAAGTATGTTACGCACTGGCCTACTTACATACACGTACTTGTAAGAGCGATAACTTTGATTATAGTGCATACGAATTCGAGAGGGATTTTTTGAGGAATATGCAATTTGATTGAACCTCCGCTATAATAATGGTGCTATAAACAAATAAAATATTCTAATTCTTATACTTTCTAATATTAATTTCATATTAATTCTTTTATCATGTTATGTCAATATTAATCTTATTAAACATTAATTTTGTTTTCTATATCAATAATATTAAATTAATTTATATTAATTAAATATTATGTTAATATTACAATATTAAAATACAAAAATTATCAAATAAAAACAAATGTCATTTTGGATAACATTAATAGAACAAATATATTACATATATATTATATTTCGTAGGTAAACGTAAATATTGATACTCATTACTCATTTTCATTAGTAAATGGCATCCGTTGTAATTTTAATTTTTAGTTAGGATTATATTTGAATGATTATTAGTATGATTATATGTATTTTATTTAGTTGTATTATGTTTAAGTAATGTTATGTAGTATTATCATTGTTATATTATTTATTCTATTTTTCAATGATAATATGTATCTTTCTATAAATTATGGTCTAAATTACATATTAGTACTTTTATTGATTGAATTTTTAATTAAATAAAGTTTATCACCAAATTTAAGTGATAAATAGCTGATCTATAAATTTGACTAAATATTATCATAATAAAATTTGGTTATATATTTGAAGTGTGTTAGAACACATCCATCCCAAATATATCTCATTTCACCTCAAATTGAAAGTGCGTTGGAGATTATCCTCCAATATATATTCCTCTTAATAGAAACATTCCTCTTGATAATTTTATTCAGGTCTACATCATTTCAGAAACGATTATTTTTTTAATTATATTTATATTGAAATAGGAAATAAATTTTATTCCCCTAAAACAAAATACATAATCTTTTGACGTCGCATTTAAATTATAAAAAGGTCATTATGCTGCTCTAAAAAGACCCTTATATCCCTTCACTTCAAAGTAACTTAGTATTCAGTATTCTACGTCTTCGAATTTTCTCCCATTTCTTCTGTTTCTTTCCCAATCTTCAAATGTTTATTTATATTTTTTTATTGCTTCTCGAGACGGATAGATATTACGATGTGCAGTAGAGAAGTAGCGGGAACTTCACAGTAAATAAGAAGCCGTATTTTTATAATATCATTTACGGTATTATTACAGATATTATGTATTTTTTATATATTTATATACCTTATATTAAGAGAACATACTGATATTGTCAAAGTTACTCGCCTTCTAGTTCATGAAGGCTAACCGTTATACGTCATATCTTGTTAGTTCTAAGAGAAGTCGTCAAATCAATATCCAACTATATGAACAACCCCTTAAAATATGTGTTGGACATCATATCGACATGCATTACGGAAGTTAGCTCATTTTTTTTATAAGATCCATATAATTCCTACCCCTCATTTAGATCTGCAAAATAATAGATCAGAATTATAAGTAGTCGACACGACTACCAACCACCTAACCTATAAATAATATTGAACGAATTTAACGTGCAAATGACTCGCAATACATATGAAATGCAGATGTGCATAAGTTATTTGTGGCAATTGTTTATATAAAAATGAGTCCAAATAACCAAATGAAACATTAATATTGTTGTTTGACTATTTTTTAGTAAATAGCCATTTGGTATGACACAACTGTTAATTACTGCTATTAATTAGTTACTTTTTAGGTAATATATACAAATTTATTTTAATTAATGGCTATAATAATCAATTTTTTACACACGTTGGCTATGCGATAATTAATATGTTTCAAAGTTTTATATTACTACTATCTTTGTTTATATCATGTGAGCACACATATTTGAATCTTCCACTGCCAATCTAAAGTAATATCAAATTCTCCCTTTGATGATTTTAGGTAAGCCCACTTAAATCTTTCACAGTTCTCTAATCTCAATACTTAAGAAACAGTGTCTGATTGCCTCAAAAATATAGAACAAATGCAAGGATACACCAACTCAAGGGAAGAAAAATATATACACAAAAAAAATCTTCAATAAAACAACAACATACACAAATCTTTAAAATCAGTCTTGAGAAAAAAAAACCCAGGGAAAATAAACACTCAAAAGTCAAAAGACATCACACAAGGCCTTAACATTATAGCCCAAAATAAACAGAAAACGGACAGAATATCCTAATAAAAAATTGTATCTTCAGTTATTGCATCAGCTCGAGTAACAATTGGGGCTAGAGTAAAGGGAGTAGCTCTAGTTCCCATCTTAGGGTGGTTTTCGACGTATACGATGTGGACTTCTCAGAAGTCTTCATGATTTTGATCATTCCTTTAATAATGGCCTTGCGTCTGGAGGATGCTTGAATGAGATCTTATAAGAAATTAGCTTACTGCATAAGAGTTTGACGAATGTCAGTCTGTGTAGAAAGATTGAGAGGAGCGACAACTTGAGGAACACGTGTAACATCAGGTCGCTCAATATCACAAACATGCCTTCCTTCAAACAATTTCAAATGAAACAGTAATGGAAAAGGTGTTGGAATAGGTCTAGGGTTAAAGAAAAATTTAACATTAATCAAATTAATGGCGGAATTTAAAATTTCTTTTTCAAGTAAAACAATTTTACTAAACTAGAAAAAGCATATACATGTTATATATTAAAAGCATTATTTAATTTACTAGAATACCAACCTTTCTTTGTAGCTTGATCTTGAAGCGTCTCGAGAAAGGTAGATCCTCTTCCTTGGCTCGCTCGTCACCTTAACACCTAATCTTGAACTCGAGAAACCTAAGTTTTCTATTACAAGAGTCTATATAGGTTTTGGTAGGATTTGTGTGTGGGCACAATTAAACAATATGAACCAAGAACAATTCTTGGATCATAAGCTAATTCTCTATATTAAATGTGAATCTAGGTGCAAAATAAGAAGAGTATTTTCTAGAGAGAGAGAGAGAGAGAGAGAGGGTTGGCCACAATAGGGAGAGAGCAAGAAAAAAAGTTTAACATTCACATCTCTATGTGAGGCTCTATTTATAGGAGAAGGAAAAATCTATAAAGGTCAATTATTCATTCATGAATGAATAATGTATTCATGACACAATATTTGATTTTCCATTCCCCTTTCCCTCTTTGTTTGGCCGGCCATGCACCTTGCATTAGTGAGGAAATTTGTTTCCTCACTTAGCACATTTGTTTCCTTCTTAAGGAAATTCATTTCCCTTTTTCTTTTGGGTAATTATCGTTATAAGAAAAAGGAAATAAAACTCTCCTCTTGATGCACTATGTTGGCTGAATTCTACCGGGGGGGGGGGGGGGGGGGGGGGGGTGGAGCATCTAGATGCTTCCTCATTTCTTTTTAGACAATTCTTAAAATACCCATTGTAGAATTATAATAGCACAAATAACGAAATTAATTTTATAATGCCTTAAACGACTTTTCAGCTTTAGAAAGTAATTTATATTTTCATCAAATGAAAATATTCAAAATCTTATTTAGACATTCAAAGCATTTTATGTCCTTGTGGACAAAAATACCCTTTAGACATTTTCCGAGAAAAAGTCTAGTTCAACACTTGAACTTATTTTGACTTAGCTTCTAGTTTAACAATCCTACTCTAATGACCTGTAATAGTGACCTTATGGATCCAAATGAACAAAGCTTGAGCTTCTATACTCGGACTCAAAATTTCTCATACATTTTCCGAGTATTAGCTTAATGTCGACTGACTCCACTAAAGAGTCGACACTGAGAATCTCTCCGTTCAAATGAATTTATTTTCTACTCAACTTCAACTTAATTATATTGAGCGGATCCATTGAATGTTATCTATGTTTACCCTTCATGAATATCATCAACTAGTTGGGATTTATAAAATTACCATTTTACCCTTCTAGTTGTTATTTCCTCAACTCCTTTGTTACTTGTGAATAAGTCAGAAACAATATATTGACGAGGAGCTAACAAGTCACATTGTTTCATCCAAATAAAGTCGCTACTTAAATTTGGACATTGCGCAATTCATTTATTCACAATCCAAGTAATAAAGCATGAGGTGATATATATTGCATCTCAGCAATCTTGTACATGAGTTCCATATCTATGAGAACTTCACAAAGTTGGTTCATGACATCTTCATAACTTAATATCTCACCAATAGACCTTGTCTAGATCACACATTGGACCTAGAATTTGACTTTCTCAAATGAGAGTATTAATGCTATGAAATGACATGTCTCATTTCAGGATTTAGGTAAGCACGATGCGATTCATACGTAGTAACCTTGAGATACAAGATGTTAAATGGTTTGTTCTTCTATTGTTTCTAAAGGTGCACTGGTCAATTCAGTATCTTCGAAAAATACACTAGAAGAACTATAGAGTTCCTAACTCTCTATGCCTCGTAACCAGACATCCTAGATTCTTCCAACAATAATACTGGGATCAATAGTCCGTTGATTTTTAGATTGCCAATATACCGTTTTAGTCAAACCATGAAGAGTTTTTTCATGCAAATCTACATTTGTCTCTTCATACATTGTTAGGTTTGATTAAGGACTATAAGACTATTGAATATCATAAATCTTCAATCAAACTAAAAAGGAATGAATGAACGTTTCAACTTTTATTAATTTAATCAGCAAATTACAAAGATTTATATATTACATCAATATGTAAATAAACAATCTTCTAACAAGGACTTTACAAAGATTTATATATTACATCAATATGTAAATAAACAATCTTCTTGTGGGCATCTCTGCCAAAAAAAGGAACCTTTCCAGTATATCAATGGATCAGAGAAGGTCGTTCTTCTGATTAAGAAGCATCCGAGTGATAAGACAAGGAAAACCTATAGGTATTTGAGCAGCAAATGATTTGGCATGTTTAACAAAATGGTCATAGAAATAAGCCCCAAAAATTAAATTTGCAGAGAGTACTAATCTGATAAATAAGACGACCCACTTCAACAGAAAAACTAATGCCATTCGATGTAGGAACCATGTTTTCAGTAGCAATACGAGCAAGGACATAGTACTTAGTTTTAAGATTAGAGGATTGAATTTAACCCTTAGCAGGCTAGAGAGCATGCTCATCTCTATTGAGAGCCTTGGCCATGATGTCAAAGCTTGAAATTGGGTCAGTAATAGTGGATTTTGTCCTACCCAGAGTAGTATTTATCATGGCAGGAGAGATGTTGAACCATTGTCCATGTACTTGCACCTTCCTGAATTATGCGCTTTCAGGACAATCCATGTATGATGACAAACTGACAATGAACTCCTTCACGAGATTTGAATAATAAGGGCCAATCCCACTAACATTCTTGAGAAGACCAACCTCTTGAAGAAGATCGAGGATAGTAGAGAATCTAAGATCATCTTTCGATAGTTCTCTCTCAGGGAAGATGTTGCGAGCGTACACATACCTCGATTTCGCAACTTATGCCATTGTGAGAAAGTAAATATTTTATAGCAGAGCATAAGGAATGTTCCTTGGAAGCTTCATGCCATCCTTATACTTCCTGGTCACCCATATAGATGAAGGAACAACCTCAGTCATGTCATCCTCGTCAAATGGAACTGGACGAGGGGCATGCATCTTCTTAGACTTCTTCTTCTTATAAAGGCCCATCTTGATATTCATGCTTTTCTTCTTCACCGTAGAAGGCATATTCCCCGAAGCAGGCTTAGGGACAGAGGGTTCAGATTGAGTAACAATGGAGTTAGCCTGAGGAACATAAGGCTCAGGCTGAGAGGTTTTCCTTGTCTTCTTCTTTGCAGGATGAAGGGCATTGATGATAGTATAATCATCCAAGGCATCGTCATGTTGAGAATTCTCTTTCCTATTCAGACTACTGTCAAAATTGACAACCGATTCTAACACAAAATTGTCAGGACAACCTGATCGGCATTAGGATATTTCTCACAATCCTGATTCAATCCTATTATTCATCAGATAAATTCAATATCATCTGGACATGGTTTCATATTTAGAGGCATGCACTGAGGATTTCCCATTTGATCACTCATTTGAGGAGAAGTGTTACCTGAAACCTTCTTGGACTGAGTTTCTTGTTCACCCTGATCTTTAGTACGAGAGAGAGTATTTTTAGATGAATCACTTGAAGGTTTCCTTGTGATGTCGAAGATTGACAGAGAAGTTCCATGATGATGTAGGGAATTTTGAGACTTACCTTTCACAGACGCACCTCCCGATTGACCACCGACACACTATGTGCAAGTCTGTTCCACATCCCTAGATTCTTGGCCCATTGCACGGTTGCCAACAACTCTTTTTGGAACATTCTTCACCTTTATTTGAGGAGCACAACGGGGAAATGATGTGTGAATTCCACTCCTTGCTCCAACCATGATTATAACACACACCTGAAAAGCAAAGCGGTTAAGGAAGAGATTCAAGGTGTGATTGAAACTGCTATAATCGAGATGGTTATGGTTTTTGAAACCAACAATCTCATATTTTGAAAGAATGAAAACTTGCTCACTCGAGTGTGTATTCAAACTATATTTCATCCTATCGTTTATGTCATATCTAGGCTTGAAACACTGGGCCCATTTAGAAAAGACATTAGACTAGCTTTAGGCTTTGTGAGAATAAACTAGCAAGTAGTTCATTAACTGCTATTTGTCGCAAACACACAATCGCATTGAAGTTCTTAAATTTTTTAAGGTGTTTGTATCAAGAGCCTTCGTGAAAATGTCAGCAAGTTGTTTCCCTATTTGAATATACTCATGTCGAACTTTTTTATCCTCAACAAGTTCTCTGATGAAATGATAGATACATTCTCCTGAACCGAATATGGAGAAGCTTGAATTTTAATTCTCGTCCATGGTCACTACGAATTCGGACTATATTTTCAATAGCTTCACCTTTTTATCATTATACCTAATGAGACAGCTCCCAAAGGCTGTAAAAATATCTGGTTTTTCTCTTATGAAGTGAACTTAGGTGTACCTGGAGGAGTAATCTACACAACAAATTTACATAGAGTTTACCACCCTAAACGTTTTGTTTGCATAATATCCATTAGATTCATGTGAAGTAATTAAAGTACTCCGGTGGTTGTACAATGTTACACCATCTTGTGCAACATTCCTCATACTCCTATGATTTAGGTGCCCTAGGCTTTGATGTCAATTCACCTCATTTTCATTTGTCATAAGGCATAATTTTGATTTCTGACGTTTGTACGAAGACAACAAGTAAAATTTGTCATGAGATCTAACTCCCTTCATAAGCCTAATTTTTTGTTTTTATACCAATGTGTACTCATCACAGATGAAATTCAAAGTAAAATTCAACCAGTAAGGCTTCTTTAAGACATTGACGACCTAGATAATTCAATAATTATTTCTTAACAATCTTTGTCTTAACATTGTTTCCAAATCTTACATACGAATTTGATTAGGGTTTGATGTTACTGAGGTAGTCCCAAACACATTTCATATGTAATGAACATCCGCTATCAAAGTATAAGTCTTCATAAGTTGATACACAAAGAGAAGTACAAGAAGTATTAGGTCTGGCATCATGTTTAACTCTCCACATCACACGAGTTTTTGTTCTTGATTAAGCATGACCTTTGTATAAATTTTGAGGTTGATATAAATCATTGTCACGCATACGTTAGCAATAAGAACGGATGTGCCCTCGATGTCCACAGTGACGACATGTCTAGGGAGGTGTTTTTTCATGAGACCTCACAAACTTGGAGTGTTAAAACATGAGTAGGATTAGTTGTCTTGAATGGTCTTCTGGTTATAACACATTTTCTCTATAGGATGAACTTGGCCTGAGAGGCAGAAGTTCCATGAGTAAAATAAAGTCCCTTCATATTTTTCGCACGTTTTCTCATAGTAAGGACCTTGTCTAGGTTATTAACATCTGAATTTGGCATTTTGAAAAACTTTGTCATGTTCAACAGTCCCCTATTTAGTTGAGTAACTTCCTATTTTTGTGCCATACTGGTTTCCAGAAGTATGTTCTTGTCATTTTTCAGGGACAAGATCATGTCATTATGTTTATCTGAAAACTAGAGTTGTCGTAAAAATTATGATTGAAAATAGTTATAATTTTGTAGACTCAAAGATTAGTGGCAAATCATCAAATATCATTCCGAGAGACCATGTCAACCTCATTTTTCAGGTAGATTTGAGATTGAAGCTGTAAAAGAAATAAAGTTGCTAGATAACCTTTTTTTTGCTTTCCCAAGACGTTGAGACATTTCTTTTGTATATGAGCATAGCCCTCACGTTCATGACACTGAATGAATTTTCTTTTATTGAGGATTTTTCTATCACCACTTATTTTTGGACTTTGAGAATTATCTCCCCTCGGGTAATGTTGTTGAGGCTGATTGTCTCTAACATTTTCACTGACATTCCAAGGAAAAGTCTACTGAATATCGTCATTGACATGTTTTAGTTTTCTAATAACAACGCAAAGTCTAAATATACTTGATCCGTATGTTCAATCGGTGAGCTTTTCAATGCCATACTTTTAAGTATTTTCGTATATATATGAGAATAGACAACTTGTAAGTCATGAGAGAGCCAATCAGTTCATATAACTTCATATTTGACAAATCTTGAACTTCTTCGATAACTTTGAATTTCATCTGAAACCTTGATAGAAGTGATCTAAATATATTTTTCACCAGCTCCTCATATGACATAGAAACACCAAGAGAAAAATATTCATTACCAATAGCATGAAATCTTATATTAAATTCAGCAATAGTCTCATCTTCATTCATGGATAGAGCTTCAAACTAATTAGTAAAAATTTGAAACTTTGAACTGTTAACTTTGAGTGTTCCTTCATGAGCAACTTCCAGTATTTTCCATGCTTCTTTGGCACTTATACATGTATCTATGATCCTAACTTTTTTTATCAACACCATATTATAAATAACATTGAGAGTTCTAAAATTTCCAAATGCCTTGTCATTCTATGCTGCTGACCAATCTTTTTGTAGCTTAAAACTTGTTAAAACACCTTTAGAATTTTGAACTCTTGGTGGGTCCAACTATTTATCACTGCTTTCCAAGTTATGTTGTCAACTAATATCAAGAAATCACACATTTGTGCTTATAATAGCCATAGATTGATCCATCAAAAATTGGAGGACAATTCACCAAGCTATATCAATGCCAAATATTAGTTATTTATTTGTGAATACTAAGTCATGATCCATGTGAACGAGTACCTCCGATCAATTTAACTGAAATAACACTCTTCACAGAGTTCGTCCAGTAGCTAATATCTTCAATTGGTTGATTAGTTTTATAATGTGTAACACATACCTAATTAAATCAACCCATAGTGTGTAAATTTAGCTCTTACACAGCCTAAGAATTATGTATTCTCGATCAAAAACATCAATGATGTTAATAGATCGCAACTCGAACTTTTATAGCAACTTAAACGAGAATACCTTCCTAGAGTTTTTTTTGCCATTGATTGCAATGAATTATATGAGAAAAGTCGTTGCTCACATGATCTTTTAAGATTGGAAACATTCCTAAAATAACATAATCAATGTGCGATGTTACTGTATAATGACTCAATAGATTATAAATATATACTTTGCATGATACTTGCCTAATCAAAAGTACTCGTCTTTAATCACTTGATATATGAACTTGGTATATATATATATATATATATATATATATATATATATATGTCGTGTTCAGATTTCAAGTGATTAAAGACAAGTACTTTTATAGTTCGATAAAAGTTCCCTTGCAAAATAATGGAAGATCCATCAATTGAGGAAATTGACCTCGAAAGAAAGACACTTAGTACTTGTACATCTAAACTCTAAAGGAGTAGTAGAAAATATTAGCAATTTATTTTCACATAAAAATAAATCAAAACCTCTCAATTATATCAAGGAAAATAATAATCCAATTAAACCTTATGTCTTTTCTCTCTCATAAAATTTATCAGAGCCTTTGCCAAGTTCTCATTTTTCTGGTAAAATGATGGTCAGAACTTGTGCAAACGATGGTCAAAACTTGGGGTGAAAGACGAGGACGAAAAAATGTGCCGGCTTTTACGAAAAAGGAGCTTCAGCTATCTTAGATAACAAGGGGGCGTTTAAAATAGTCTTCACGAAAGTATGGAGAACAATGGTTCACTATCTATCTCTGAGGATAGTCAAGGCTTTTTCTGTTTTCTCTTTGAGAAAGAAGCTAACAAGAGGCGTGTAGTGGAGTTGAGCCCTCATTGCAACATCCAGAAAAGGAAACTAAAGCCGATCAAGAGTTTCGATATGTGGCCTTTGTGTCCAGCTTCACGAACTTTCTGCAAAATACCAGTCATGCAAAGTGGGCGAAGTCTTAGGTAACAAAATAGGCAACATACTCAAAATCAAGATGGAAAATGATGGGACAATCGCTGGTCATTTCATCAGAGTGAGAATCACTATTGACTCAGGTGAACCTTCGAAGAACCTGGTATACATGCAACTAGGTTCCAGGGCTCAAAAGTCGTGGGTAGGATTCTGAGTGTGAGAAGCTACAATATTTTTACTACTTATGTCGTAAGATCGGCGATAGTGAAGCGGAAAACACTCACAAAATCTCCATAGAAACAAACCGGGTAAGGATAAAGCTACTCATCAAAATCCACCAATGACCTCTTCACTGACGTCAATGGAGGTCACCACGAGCTAAGTCACCAGACGAGGCATGCCCAAGCAATGAAGATACTTCAGGGGGTTCTCCGACAAATCCAAGTGTTCAAGGCTTATCAGAGAAGAAGAGCCCACGTGCAGCAACCATGTGGATGGCATCAAGTCGTCAAGAAAGATTGTGGATGAATTGTTGCTAGAGATGCCCACAAGAAAATTATTTATTTACATATTGATGTAATATAAATATTTCACAACTCCTTATTGTAATTTGCTGATTAAATTAATAAAAGTTGAAACGTTCATTCATTCCTTTTTGGTTTGTTTGAAGATTTATTATATTCAATAGTCTTATAGTCCTTAATCAAACCTAACAATGTATGAAGAGACAAATTTAGACTTGCGTGAACAAACTCTTCATGGTATGACTAAAATGATATATTCGCAATCTAAAGATCAACGAACTATTGATCCCAGTATGATTGTTGGAAGAATCTATGATGTCTGGTTACGAGGCATAGAGAGTTAGGAATTCTTTAGTTCTTCTAGTGAATCTTCCGAAGATACTGAATTGACCAGTGCACCTTTAGTAAGAACAAACCATTGAACCTCTTTTGTCTCAAGGTCACTATATTGCATCGTGCTTACCTTAATCCTGAAATGAGACAGGTCACTATCAGCCAATCAAGCGTAATAACAAACTCCCCTTTTGACAATTTTTTAGGCAAGCACATAAATGAATCATTCACAATTATCTGATTCAAAATGACTGAGTATGTCTCCCCCTGATTGCCTCAAATCATAGATCAAAGGGAAGGATAGACCAAAGTAGAGGGAGAAATATATCACACAACCAGACTTCAAATTTCATAAAAGAAATAGTCTTGAACGTGTTTTTAAATAGTCTTCAAAAGTAAAACAATAGAAAGAAGAAAGAATCCAATAAGAAGCAAACAGACATAGAATTACAAGTCTCTAAATTACAGCCCAAAATACAAAAAGAGCTTAAGCAAACACTGTTTCAGAAGATGTCGGACCAGCCTGAGCTTCGGAAGTAGAAGGCTTGGTGGAGGTCTTCGTTACCTTAATCATACTGTCCACAATAGCCTTGCACTTGGAAGAATTCTAAATAAGCTCATGAAGAAACACAGACTATTGGAGAAGCAACTGAAAGGCATCGTTCTGAACAATAGGGCTGAGAGAAGTGACAAAACCTGGAACACTATCATCAGAGACTGGAGCACCAAAGTCAAACTTACAGTGAGTACCAATCTTATAAAGTAGACGACCAACCTCAATGGATACCAAAGATCCATTAGATGTGGGCACTCATGTTGTGGCTGCAGTGCGAGCAAGAATGGAGTACTTCGTAGTGACCTCAGATGCTGTTGACTGGCCAAGTAGCTTTCTCATTCCCTATTATTGTTTTGAAAATAATGTCCAGACTCGGCAGAGGGTCACTATGAGTGGAGACTGATCGACTCAAAGTGGTGTTAATCATGGCAGGAGTGAAAGTAAACACTTGGCCTCGAACATTAACCTTTCCATAATCAGGACTGTCAGGAGAGTCCATGTTCGAGGGGAGGCTGATAATGAACTCATTTACAAGCTTAGGATAATAAGGGCCAAGATGACTTAAAATCATAAGAAGACCAGAATTTTGCAGAAGGTCAATGATCATTGAGAACTTCTTTTCATCCACAAAGAGCTCACGTTCGGGAAAGATGTTTCGAGCATACATAAACTACTACTTAGCAACCTGGGCCTCAGTTCGAACGAAGATATTGTCCAGAGGGGCCAGAGGAATGTATTTTGGAATCTTCATGCCATTCTTATACTTCTTGATCTAAAAAATAGGAGAAGGAGTGGCTTATGTAGGTTAATCCTCTTCAAAAGGAACATCTGAGGAGATGGGATCTTCAGGGATTGCTTCTACTTTTGTTTGAGCCTTGTTTCTCGTGGTATTAGGCTTGAAGGCATCAGACTTCTTCCGTTTAAGAATTGGTTGACAAACAAGGGAAAACTGTGGAGTTGAATGAGGAGTATAGGTTCTAGGAAGATAGGTGGGCACCTCAGGCTGAGAGATATGAGACTTAGGGCGTGCTGTTGGATTCTCAATTTGAGGAACAACTGTCGGTTTTGAAGATCTCTTGACTTTCTTCTTCACTATATGAAGAGCACTGATAATCGTGTCATCATCATCAAGAACATCCTCATGAACGGAGACAACCTTTCTCTTCAAACTCACATTAGAGTTTTCGACCAAATCTGACACAAAATTGTCAGGAAAATCCGGGTAGACAATTGTGGATTTCTGACTGTCCTCATTCAAACCCAAGAGACCTTTAATCATCTCTAGCTCAGCAGGACAAGGTTTCACATTCAAGGGCATGCATCTAGACGGATCACCCTTGTGAGGAGAAGAAATACCCGAGACAGACTTTGTCGGCGAAGGACCATGATCTTCCTTTTCCGTGAGAATTTTCTCGTCAGAAGAGTCACTCGATGGGTGACCAGTAATGTCGAGATTGGACAAAGAGAGACGTTGTTTGTGAGGGACATTGAGAACCTGTTCTCGCACAAATGCACCTCTGGCCTGACCGTCTGTACAATCTCTAAAGGTTTTTCCCAATTCCCTTGACTCCTGATCATGTGCATGATCATGTATCATCCTTAGAGGAACATTTTTCTTCTTCATTTTTGTAGATTTTTGAGGAAAGGATGTGTGGATAGCACTTCTTGTTCGGACCATGGTTATAACAAGTAAGTTCACGAAGAAACAGTAGTTTGAGAATTTCAAATTCCGACTGTTGAAACCAATGTGAAGAGAGAAGTTATTATGAGCGAAAGCAAAAATCCCCCAACTTGAGAGAATATGAACCGCCACACACTTGTAGCCAGAGAAACGACAAAGACATTAGTCATTTTGAAATAAGACGCGTTGGCCACATTTAGCCTATAAGATATTAAAATGAAAGTAATTTTTGGCCGAGCACAAAGACGCCCAATAATAGATCAGTAATTTCTATTTATCAAGAACGCATAGACTGAATGCAAATTTTCAAAAGTATTTGAAACCAGAGCTTTTGTAAAGATGTTAGCGAGTTTCTTCTGTGTCTGAGTATACTCAAGGCGAACCTATTTACTTTCAACAAGTTCCCTCATAAAATGATGACGAATGTGTATGTAATTTATCTTGCTATGTTGAATTGGATTTTTCGAAATATTAATTGCACTCTGATTGTCACAAAACAAATTCTTAACATGTTTGGTACACCATACTCTGCACGTATCTGTTTCATCCATAGAAGAAGTTGAGTGCACTACTATCAGCAGCTATATATTATGCCTTATATGTGGATAGATATATGCAATTCTACTTCTTGCTGAACCAAGAGATAAGATTGTTTCCAAGGAAAAAGCATCCTCTAGATGTGCTCTTATGATCAACAACACTTCCTGCCCAGTCAGCATCGCAATAGCCCACCAACATCGAGGTGGTATCAAATGAGTAATGTAGCCCTAGATTGGAGGTGCCAGAACTGTAGTGAATAATTCTCTTCACTTGACTGAGATGACTAGCCTTTGGAATTAGCTTGATATCAAGCACACATACCAACTGAGTATGTAACATCAGGTCTACTGGTAGTGAGATACAAGAGACTTCCAATCATACTTCTGTAAAGACACTGATTAGCACGGGTGCCAATATCATCCTTTGTAAGCTTGATATGAGTGGCAGCAGGAGTTCGTTTATGTGAATATTTTTCAAGCCCAAATCGTTTTACAATGTGATTCCCACACTTGCTTTGAAAGATAAAAATTCCATTAAACATCTGTTTAATTTGAAACTCAAGTAACATATTCAGTTCTCTTACCATACTCATATGAAACACACTCTTCATTTGTTTCACAAACTGTTGAATCATATAATGAGACATTCCACCAAGTACAATGTCATCAACATAAATCTGAGCGATCATAAGCTGATTGACCTCTTTCTTAACAAACAGTGTCTTGTCAACACCCCTTCGAATGTATCCTTTGAGTATAAGGAATTCAGTCATACCAAACATGTGACGCTTGCTTCAAACCATAGAGAGCTTTTCTGAGTTTATACACATGATCTGGGAAGTGTGGATCTATGAATCCCTTAAGCTGAGCAACATATACTTCTTCATTAAGATATCCATTCAGGAATGCACTCTTGACTTCCATCTGAAATAACTTGAATCAGAAATGACATGAAATACCAAGGAGGATGCGTATGGTTTCTGACCTGGCAACATGAGCAAATGTTTCATCAAAGTCAACTCCCTCAACCTGTGTATATCCTTGTGCAACAAATCTGGCTTTGTTCCGAGTAACATTACCATGCGCATCAAACTTGTTATTGAAGATTCACTTAGTTCCAATCCCGTTACTTGATCGGGTTTGGGGACCGGATCCCAACATAGTTTCTTTCAAATTTAACAAGCTCTTGTTGCATGGTATTCATCATGAACAACTTCATTCACATTTCTTCATTCAATCTTGGTGAAAAAACAGATGTTATCTATCATTTGCCGATAGTTTACAAGATTCTTTCTTCGTGGCTGCATGTTGTCATTACCATCCTCAATAACACTGTTAATTGGGTGATTCTTTTGAATTCTGGTACAGGGAATCAATTCATGGCTAACTTCATTCGAAGACTCATTTTCAGTTGGTTCATAGGAAACATCATTATGAGTAGTACTCCACGGTGCAATACTTCCTGAGGCTTCATCACTACTGAAATTATCCCGAGGCACAATATTAGAGACATATGGCATAGCATCTTGTCTGGTTCTCCTGTTGATGAAATCCTCCTTCTTCGACAGGAATGTATACATCAGTAGTATCTTTAACAACAAGATTCATAGACTCCATGATACTCTTAGGCCTTAGATTGTAGACAAGAAAAGCACCATTGTTTCTAGAATATCCCACAAACATACCTTCATCACTCTCGAATCAAATGAATTTATTTTCTACTCAAATTCAACTTAATTATGTTGAGTGGATCCATTGAATGTTATCTATGATTACCCTTATCATCAACTAGATGAGATTTAAAAAATTACCATTTTACCCTTCTAGTTGTTGTTTCCTCAACTCATTTATTACTTTTGAATAAGTTAGAAACAATGTATTGACGAGGAGCTAACAAGTCACATTGTTTCACCCAAATAAAATCGTTACTTAATTTTTGATACCGCGCGGTTCATTTATTCAATATCTATGAGAATTTCACAAAGTATACTCATGTCACTTCATAACCCAGTACATCACCAATAGAGCGCATCAAGTTCACAAACTTGAATCTAGAGTGCAAGTTTCTCAAATGAATATATTGAAGTTATGAAATGATATGTCTCATTTCAAGATTAAGGTAAGCATGATACAATTCATACATAGTGACCTTGAGACATAAAAAGGTTAATGGTTTGTTCTTACATTGTCTCTAAAGGTGCACTTGTCAATTCAATATTTTCGAAAGATACACTGGAAGAACTATAGAGTTCCTAACTCTATATGCCTCGTAACCAGACATCATAGATTCTTCCAATAATCATACTAGGAGCAAGAGTTCGTTGATCTTTAGATTGTGAATATTTATTTTTAAGCAAACCATGAACAGTTTGTTCACGCAAATTTACATTTGCCTCTTCATGCATTAAAGGTTTGATTACAGACTACAAGACTATTGAGTATCACGAATCTTCAAACAAACAAAAAAGGAATGAATGAACGTTTCAATTTTTATTAATTTAATAAGCATATTACATTAAGGACTCATGAGAGATTTATATTACATCAATATGCAAATAAATAATTTTCTTGTGGGCATCTTTGCCAAGAAACTCCCACTTGACTCAAAGAAGATGAGAGTAGTCCTTCATGCCTCATCTGTCTCGATGTTTGTTGAAGACCTTGTTGGATAGAGGCTTGGTGAATGGATTTGCAAGTTTGTCTACCGTTGAGATATTTTTCACCTCCACGTTGCACGATCTCTTTAATCAAATGGTATTTCCTGTCAATATGGTTAGAGTGCTTATGGCTACGAGGTTCTTTTGAGTTAGCAACAACCCCATTTTTATCACAATAATGTGTCATGTGCTCGTTGTGATTTTGAACGACTTCCAAATACTTAAGGAATTTTCTAAGCCGTACAGCCTCTTTTGGATGTTTCACAAGTAGCCAAATATTCTTCTTCCATGATGGAGTCAGCAATGTAAGATTGCTTGATACTACTCCAAACAATATATCCACCATTCAAGATGCACACATATCCATAAGTGGATTTCGTGGAATCCCTATCCGCCTGAAAGTCGGAATCGGTATACCCCGTCATAGTCAGATCAATACCTGAATATGTAAACATCAAGTTTCTAGTTCTATGAAGATACTTAAGAACATGCTTAATAACAAGTGCTCGGGTCCAAGATTTGTTTAGAAACGACTAACTACACCAAAGACGAACATATATCCGATATAGTGCACATCATAGCTTACATGAGACTTCCTACGGCCGAAGCATAGAGAATTTTTCTCATGTGCTCAATCTCTTGTGTAGCCTTGGGAGACTAGTCCTTTGAGAGTGAGACTCCATGTCTAAAGGGGGTTTGGCTCTTCTTCGAGTCTTGCATGGAGAAAAGATCCATCACCTTATTGATATAAAATGCCTGTGAGACCGACAGGGTCCGGTTATTTTGATCTCGAAAGATGTGAATCCCCAGATTGTACGCAGCTTCCCCTAGATCCTTCATATCAGACTACTGTGTTAACCAGATTTAACCTCAGATAATTTACTCACATCATTACCAATGAGTAATATATCATCGATATATAATACCAAAAACACAACCTTGCCCTCGTGTATTAAATTATAAACACAAGGTTCATCTATTGACTGTTCAAAACAGAAACTTTTTACAGTTTCATCAAATCTAATATTTTATGAGCTACATGCTTTCTTTTTTTCCATAAATGGATTTAAGAAACGCACAAACCTTCGTGTCTTGACCACCTTCCACGAAATAGTCTAAAGATTTCCATTTATAAAGGCAGTCTTGACATCCATTTGCCAAATCTCATAATTGAGAGCGGCAACTATGGATAGAAGTATGCGGATGGATTTAAGCATTGCGAAAAAAGAAATGGTTTCTTCATAGTCGATACATTCCTTTTTGGTGTAACCCTTAGCCACTTGTCGCGCTTTGAATGTCTCAACGTTCCCATCTGGACCACTTTTCTTCTTATAGATCCACTTACACCCAATAGGTTTAACCCCTTCAGGTAGGTCTACAAGTTTCTAGACTTTGTTGACATACATCGAATGCATCTCAACTTTCATGGCGTCAAGCCAAAGGTTTGATTCACAACCAGCCATTGCTTGGCTGTAGGAAACAGGGTCATCCATGTCAGAGATAGCTATGAGAGTATCGCCAGAAGACATGTACCTGTCAGGCTTTTCAGAAACCTTCTACTACTTAACGAGTTCTGAATTGTTAGGTTGCATTTCACTTGGGTAAGAACAGTTCTTTCAGTTGGGGTATATATTCAGAGGAAGGACGAAACATAGCAATTATAAAGAAAGACGAAACGGAGCACGCGTTGGATCGGCGTGTTCTGCAACTGATCACAACCCGTAAGTTTTCTATAAACTTGTTCTATAATATTGGCTGTTGAATTTCTTTCATAAATGAATTAAAATAATAAATCTAGATTGTTGGAATTTATTTAACAATTAAACAATATTTATTTATAATACACATCCTATGTGGCGGAAAATTATAATTAGATCTAATATATTAAAACCAATTTTAATATATTTAACAACCTAAGGCATTAAAATTTATTAAGTAATTATAAACAATTTATAATACACAAGCTCAATCAAATAATAATAATTTATATAATAATTATATAATTTATATTTAATTATTTAATTGAGAATGACTTACGTAAATAGTTGTAAACAACTATGACGTTGCTAGCTATCTCCGGAATGCCACGTCACGCTCAAATCCCGAGAAAAGGCTCGTCGGATTGCTCGGGAGAGTCCTCGTCGGATTGGGAGCTGTCACCGGACTGCACAGCACCTGGGAGCCTCGCCGGACTGGTCACTCGCCGGACTGGGATCTGTCGCCGCACAGGGACCCGCCTGACAGGGAGCTCGCCGGACTGGGAGTCCTCGCCGGACTGGAGATCACAGGGACCCCTCGCCTGATAACCTCGCCGGATTGCCCTCGCCGGATTTCCCTCGCCAGATTGCCCTCGCCGGATTCGACTTCGCCGGATTGGATCGCCTCGCCTGACAGACAGACTCGCCGGATTGGATCTGCCTCGCCGGATTGCTTCTGTCTCGCCGGATTGGACCTGCCTGACTGGTAGCCCTCGCCGGATTCGACTTCGCCGGATTGGATCGCCTCGCCTGACAGACAGACTCGCCGGATTGGATCTGCCTCGCTGGATTGCTTCTGTCTCGCCGGATTGGACCCGCCTGACTGGTAGCCCTCGCCGGACTGGATCTGGGTCGCCGGAATGGACTCTTGGAGGCTTGGAGGTCGTCGGAATGCACAGAAAACGACCTAGAGTGTTTTGTGATGGCTGAAACCTTTTTAAAACATTTTTAAAAATTCCAAAACAGTTTTCTAAATTATTCAAACACCACAAGTGATGAATCAAAAATATTACACAAGGAAAATATTGAGATCAAGAGTGTGGGCTCTTAAGAACAATTAGGAAATCAAAGATGAAAAAGGGAAAACAATTTTTCTCTTTTATTTGGGGATTTTGGCCGAGAATTGCACAAGGGGAAAGGGGAGAGAGGTTGCCGAAAATCACCTAGGGTTAGGGTTTTTGATTAGGGTTTCTTAGCCTTATTTATACAGGTTATAAATGGGCTTAAGCTGGGTCAAACCCATGACCCTATTCACTTAAGGAATCCGGCCAAACACTCTCTCCTTACTCGTCCATGTCTTTGATTTTTGTTCCTAAATTTATTTGATTTAATTTCTAAAATTAATTTACAACTCTCATTATTATTTAATGACACATCATTAAATATATTTCGTAGTTATCGAATAAGTACGAAATGAGAAATAATTTGTTTTCTTCTTTTAACATATTTAATCACTTGAGAATGTCATCATCAATATGATGGTATCTTGTGATTCAATAAACAAAATAAATAACTAGTTATTTATCGAGTTTCAAGAAAACAACTTTCCCAATATAAATCACTATTTATACTTAATGAGTAAATCAACTTTTCAAGTTCTTTTAATCTCTTCCAAGTGTCTATCATTGAGACCTCATGGACCCACATGAACGAAGCTTTAGAATAAAGGACGGACACAAAAGTTCACAAACTTTTTCCGTCTTTTAACTCTTAATATTGGTCGATTCCACTAAAGGACCAATATTGATAATCTCTCTGTTCATGTGCGTATCTTTTATGTTTGATATGATGAAACAATTTCTCATACGATCCACGGAGTATATTACGATGTTACCCACTGAGAGGAATGTAAAATTACTGTTTTACCCCTCGAGTTATTATTTCACTAACTCCTTTGTTATTTGTGAATGAGAAAAACATAAAGTGAGATTTCTATACATGTCACATGTTTTAATCAAAGAATGAACTCATCCAATGAATACCTGGCCAGGTTTATTCATTCACACTCTCATAACAAAGCATAGTGTGATACTAATGCATTTGCATTGTTGTTACATGAATTCCATATCTGTGAATCATGTAACCCAACATTGCATCCTTGTGACACCAACAGTCGGGTCAGATGCAACTAAAATTTAGTCATTGCCCATTGACGAATCAAATGTCACAAAGTGCAATGTCAATTACATATTCACTTCGGGATTAAGGTAAGTATCATAATACTCCTTTAGTTGTGAACTTGAAGTTTCGAGTGTGTAAACAGTTTTGTCTCGAGCTTCTAAGTGTCACTGGTCTTGTTCAGTATCTTCTATAAAATACTTAGTATGAATCATAGAGTTACAACTCTCTATATCACAAGATGAGATATCATGATTCATGCTAACAATCAATAATAAGATTCGATTGCTCTATCGATCTTTAGATTGCGAACAAATGGTTTCAAACTTGTCACAAGGGGTTATCTTGTCAAGTCTGTACTTAACACCCTTTTCGTTGATGACAGTTTCAGAGCATAGCTTAAACATAACTAAACACAGTCTTATAAAGAATGAACATTTATTAATATCAATGTTTCAACAAAATAAAAATACATAAAATATCTCAATGTCTAATATCTCCTGTGTGGGCACCAATCCCAACATAGATCTTGTTAGCAATCATCATTTCAATAGGTTATTGTGAGTGCAATTAATATTTTTCCGCATTTATATATGGTTGCTAAAATGAATGAATCACGAAGAAGCAGTATCAGAGCGATTGTTCGTGTCTGATACGCGTGTGATTCTCCAACAAGTAATATCATAACGAGTGTCTGATACGCGCTTGTTTCACTAACAATTATGGCCATAGGAATTTTTCGGTTATCGTCCCGGGTTTATTTTTATTTTTAAATTTTAAATTTTTGAGCCTCAATTTGCGAGGACAAATATATGTTGTATTTATTTAAATTGGAATCCACCGACAAGAAGGCAATGAAGGCATCACCTCGAGTTTGGCCGCACGTTGGAGAAAGTGTGGGGGCTGACCCGAAACATTCGATGACGCGTCACAAGACTCCTTGGCCGACCTTACTATAAAGATAAAATAGTTTATTTTTCTTAGTATTTTTCTTATGGGTTATAATTAAAAATGGAACATAGGATGAGTTAAATCATTTATGCTTTATTTAATCTCATAGGATAATCACCTCATATGTCATATAAGATAGAACGCCAACATCACATTAAAATGAAATGTTCATATACTTTAAAGTTTATAAAGAGATTATAAAATGTAAACCATTTTCAACAAAAATGCAATTTTTGCATAAACTAAGTGGGAGGGTCGTTTATCGTTGAAGTAACCCGTGGTCCCCGACATGAGTTTAATTCACTAAATGTTCGATGAACTAAGAGTCACACATAGTGGTCCTCCCTTCAATGGGAGAACTTCGGAAGCATTTTGTTAATTAAACTGTTGTGAACTAAACTTTAAAGAGAAACGATGAAGCAGGATCTCCACATAGGTGAACCGTTATCAAAGCGACTTGATTAAAATACCACATGTCGGTTATAAACTTAGACTTATGTTTAAAAGTAATCCTCACATAGAGGCCCTTCATTAAAAATAAGGGACCAAATGTTTATGGGAATTAGTAAGAACTTGTGAATTCTTGGATGGTTCCAACTAAATAGTGATGTGTCACGACTATGAAAGGCAGTTAATTACGGTTTCCCCATAGGAAAAGTAATTACCCATTGTTGTTCTTAATACCGTGAATCATTTAACGCTTTCCTCGCAATATTAGGATTGTTCATGCATATAATTCGAAATCGTAGCACATACTAAAAATTTATTTATTTTATTTAAGTTTTCAGCAAAATGTCTTTGAACCCACTTTAAACCATTTTAAGTTCAAACAAACTCGAGGACGAGACTTACATTGACTGGAAACGTAACCTCGACATCATGCTGACGATGAAAAAGCACAAGTATGTTCTCATGACTCCATGTCCTCCTCCGAGTGCTGCCTCGAGTAAGGAAGACAAGGACGACTACGATGCGTAGATGAGGTCTGACGAGATTGCCATATGCTATATATTGGCATCAATGAGCAATGTGTTGCAGCAATTTCACGATCTCGTCGAGTTCGTTGAAGCTACCCGCGGTCCTCGACATGAATTTAATTAACATAATGTGTGATGAATAAAGAGTCACCCTCGTGACACTCCCTTTAGTGGGAGTACTTCGGAAGCATTTTGTTAAGTAAATTGTTATGAACTAGTCTTAAAGAGAAGCAATGAAGCAGGATCTCCCCTTGCTGAACCGTTATTAAAGTAACTTGATTGAAAGCCCACATGTCGGTTGAACACTTAGACTTATGTTTTACAATAATCCTTGTTGCCATTTATGCCCATAAATGAGATTTTTGATATTAAATACTTTTGTATTTGTTTGTTTTGAATTTAAATAAAAATTAAATATTCATTCTTATTTTAAGATTGTGTTTATGCATGAATGTCTACGCTTTGAAACTGTCATCAACGAAAGAAGTGCTAAGTACAGACTTGACAAAATACCTTCTTATGACTAGTTTAAATAATAGTTCGCAATCTAAAGATCGATTGGGCAATCGATTCTTAGTAATGATTGTTAGAATGAATTAAACGATATCTTATCTTGTGATATGGAGATATGTGACTCTGTAATTCATTCTTGATATCTTAATGAAGATATTGAACAAAACCTGTGAAGTTTTGAAGTTCGAGATAAAACCGTTTAATCACTCGAAACCTCAAACTCACATACGAGGGGTATTTTAGTAATTACCTAAATCCTGAAGTGAGTACGTATCTTCTTGTAACACTTTATGACATTTGATTTGTCAATGGGAAGTGGCTAAGTGAAGTTTCATTGACCCGACGGTTGGTGTCACAATACTGTTTAGTTGAAATATGTGATTCACATATATGAAATTTGTGTTAAAACAATGCTAAGGCATTAGTATCACACCATGCTTTGTTATGAGAGTGTGAGCGAATAAACCAGGCCTGGTATTCATCGAATAAAGAATTTTTTGAAATAAAACATGTGAAATGTTAAGACATTCTCACTTTATGTTTTTTCTCGTTCACAAATAACAGAGGACTTGGTGAAATAATAACTCAAGGGTAAAACAGTAATTTTACATTCTTCTGAGTTAATGAGACACACAAAGGGTAATATCGTAAAATACACTGTGGACCGTGTGAAGAATATTTTTGTCACATCAAACGGAAATATAAACGCATATAAACTTAGAGATATTCAATATTGGTCTTTTAGTGGAATCGACTAATATTAAGAATTAAAAGTCGGAAAAATTTTGTGAACTTTTGTGTCCGAGCTTTATTGTAAAGCTTCGTTCATATGGGTCCATAAGGTCTCAAAGATAGACTCTCGGACGAGATTTTGGTGAACAAGAAATTATTGATTTTCTCATTTAACGTAAATTGTGATTAATGCTAAGAAAATTATATTCTGAGTAATTAAATAAATAATTGGTTATTTATTATTACATTTATTTAACGAATCATATTATGTTATTATACTGATAATAATATAATTTGATGATTCAAATAAATAAAAGATGAAAATATATATTTTCTCGATTCGTACTACATTGATTAGTATGAAAATAATTAATGACTTGTCATTAAATAAATGAGATGTTCTAAATTAATTAAATATTATTTTAGAAATAAATCAAATAAATTTAAGAGATAATTAATACAATATGGTCGGCCATAATAAGAGTTTTATGGGCTGGAAAAATTGTTTAAACTCATTAAAAGGTGTTTTGGGCTTAAGTTTGACTAATGGGTCTTAATTGGATTTTGACCAAACTTAAACCCCATTCTCTGTGATATAAAAGGAGGCTCTCTCTTTGATAACTCTAGCCTAATTTCGACCAGCACTCAGCCGAACCTTTCCCCCCCTTGTGCGTGAGAGGTTTTGGCCGAATTTTAGAGAGAAAGAGAGAGAGGAAATTTGTTACCTGGCAGCCCTTCCTTTTCTTTGAGTTTCCACTTCTTCCCTTGTTCCCACAAAGAGCCGACCCCCGAATTCATGATTCAAGGCATTATGTGCATAGCTCTTTCATGCTGTCCGTCCCTTACATTGGGCTCATTTCTATAACTAACATGAAATCTAGAGGATAACAAATTTCCTAAAAACTCCTAGAGGATTATCATTGATTCATCTTGTGATTGTTTGAGTGATATTTAATCCACAGGGCCGGCCACTTTTTGGAACAACGGAGCGAAGACGGATTTCGTGACATCCTAGACGCACGTGGGAAGGAGTTTCGGCCTCGGACTTGGACGCACACCCCCAGGCTGATTCTCGCAGATCCGAACCCATTGTAAGTCTTCTATAAACGAGTTGGATATGAATATAATAATCATTGTAGGATTGTTAGAAATTTTAGATCACTCGTTTGCATGTTTGAATGAATTTATTAATATGATTAGAAATTAGTGACATTCTGGATTAGATTTAATGACATGGTTATTGAATATGTTTTAAAACGTTTTAACATGTTAAATTGAATTATAAATTTTCGCAATATATTGATATGTTTCATAATTAAATTAGGTTAATTATTAACTAAATTCCAACAAATGGTATCAGAGCCATAATTTTCATTAAAATCGATTTTAAGTGTTGGCGTTTTTGTATGAATTGCATTTGTGAATGTATGTGCGTTTTATGGATGGATCCTTATTTTATTTGGCCCTAGGATTATTTTCGGGTTACGTTCAGATTTTATTTTATTGTATTTAAATTTGTAATATTTTGTAAATTTGTAATCCAGGAGGACAAGAAGAAAGGAGGCTACCACCGGGAATGGCTGCGGGTTATGGAACGCGTGGGAGCTATCCCGGACCATTTCGAATGGCCCAAGGATCTGTGTGTTAGACGCATGAGGGCTGTTTTGATCGGCCAAAACCCTTGCGTGGCCTTGTATCTTCGGACGCACGTGTGCTAGTTAGGGTTAGGCTCGACGACCGAGATTCGGAAATTGTTTCCGAATAAATTTAAAATCTTGAATAATTAAATCTGCTTATATTATTTTTTGAAATAATAAAAGTGAATTTAGTTATTTGAGTGGGAGATATTGATCTCTAAGTTTTAAAACTCGGAATTTTGCCGGCTCGACGCAAGAAAAGAAATTAAATAGGTTATTTATTTTTCTTTTTGTAAAGGGTTGTAAATTTAGAAATGGGCCATTAGATAAGTTAAATATTATGTTTTTATTTATTTATTTAAGCTTATCTCATATTCACTCACATGTCATATAGGATAGAATGCCAACACTATATGAAATTGTTCATGCATCATTGTAGTTTAATTTATAAAACTAGTTATGAAATTGAACTCCATCTACAAAAATATGATTTTTGCAAAAACTAAGTGGGAGGGTTATTTATCGTTGAAATAACCCAAGGTCCCCAACATGAATTTAATTAACTTGTGTGAATGAACTAAGAGTCACCCTCGTGGCCCTCCCTTTAATGGGAGTACTTCGGAAGCACATAGTTAATTGAATTGTTACGAACTAAGCTCTAAAGAAGAACGATGAAGCGGGGTCTCCCCTAGGAGAACCGTTTGCAAAGTGACTTGGATAAGGCCCACATGTTGGTTACACGCTTAGACTTATTGTTTAAAGATACCCTCTATAGAGGCTATACGTTAAAAATAAGTGACCAAAGTCCATGGTAATTAGCGAGAACTAGAAGTTGTGACTTCTTATATGGCTCAAACTAAATAGTGATGTGTCACAACTATGAAAGGAGATCAATTGCGGTTTCCCATAGGAAAAGTAATTGATCATTTTTGTTCATAATACCATGAATTATTTATCGCTTTCCTCACCTATTTAGGATTGTGCATGCATCATAATTCGAAACTGTAGCATATGCTAAATTTATTCACTTTATTTAATTTCAGCAATATATCATGAATCTACTTGCATCTATATTGAGTTATAACAAACTCGAGGGTGAGAATTACGTTGCTTGGAAACGTAACCTCGACATCGTACTGACGGTGGAAAACCACAAGTATGTTCTCACTACCCCGTGTCCTCCAGCTCCGAGTGCTGACTCAAGAAGGGAGGACAATGACGCCTATGACACGTGGGTTAGGTCCGATGAGATTGCCAAGTGTTATATCTTGGGTTCCATGAGCAATATGTTGCAACAATCTCACAATGACATTTCCACGGCATATGACATGCTCTATAATCTTCATGACATGTTTGGATGTCATGGGCGTCAGGCGAGGCAATATGCAATCCACAATTTCATGAATTTATGGTTGAAGCGGGGAAGGTCAGTCAAGGACCACATGCTAGTGATCATAGGTCACCTGAACGACATGGATATTCTCGAATCGGAAATCGATGGAATCACCAAGGTCGACATGATATTGGAGACTCTGACGGAATCTCTCAATAACTTCCGTCTGAACTACTCAATGAACAAACTCGATTATTCTGTAACCGAACTCATGAAGGAGTTGCATACTTCCGAGGGACTTCTCCCTAAGACCAAGAAGAAGACTGGTGAAGTCACTGTTGTTGAACATAGGGCTTCCATTTCTAGTTCTAAGAGATTGATGAAGGGTCCCAAAAACGTCAACCGAACGGGATCCAAGATGCCTTACAAGAAGGCTGCGGATGTCAAGGGCAAGGGCATCGCAAAGGAGGACAAGTCTAAACACAAGTGCCACGATTGCGGAGAAGTTGGCCATTGGCGAAGGAATTGCCCTGCCTACCTCAAGACTGTCAAGGGGAAAGGTGTAGTTTTCGTCACCCAAGCATGTTACACGACATATAAAGAATCACCCTGGATTTTAGACTTAGGGGCTTCTGATCATATTGTGTATAATCTGAATGGTTTCAGGCAAACCAGACGCTTAGGTGATGAGGAGTTCACGTTCAACTACTGGAATGGAACGAATGTCAAAGCCAGATCTGTAGGGAACATGGAGCTGAATTTTGGGAATAAAATTTTATTATTGAATAACGTTTATTATATTCAGGATTTTTGCAAGAACTTGATTTCTTTTGGTCGTTTAGAAGAACAAAATTTTGAATTTAAAGTCAATAATTATATTGAAATTTTTCTTAATGATTGTTTTATTACTAAAGCTCATCGCGTAGATTCTATTTATTATCTATATCCGAATGAGCCGACAATTTTGGATATTGAGGTGAATAGTGATTCACTTAGGAAGCATAAGACGTTTCATAGTGATGAAATGAATGACACATATCTATGGCACTTATGTCTTGGACATATTGGCCTAGATAGGATTAAGGGGTTAACAAATGATGGTCCTTTGAAATCTCTAAACGTATGATCATGCGAATCATGTCTTGAAGGCAAGATGACCAAGAGACCTTTCTCTTCGAAAGGTGTAAGAACCACACAAGTGTTAGAACTCATACATAGTGATGTATGTGTTCCAATCATTATTCAAGCAAGAGGAGGTTACAAATACTTTGTAACCTTCACTGATGACTACTCACGTTTTGGTCATGCTGCTTAATGCGACACAACTCTAATACTTTTGAAATGTTCAAATAATATCGGCTTTGGTTGAGAAGCAAAGAGAGAAACAAATCAAAACCCTTTGATCGGATTGAGGCGGAGAGTACTTGTCTGATGAGTTCGAGGGTCTTCTTAAAGATGAAAGCATCCAATCTCAGCTTACAGGACCTGGCACTCCACAACAAAACGGTGTGTCAGAGAGAAGGAATCGAACTCTACTAGATATGGTGAGATCGATGATGAGTTACTCATCTTTTCCTGATTCGTTCTGGGGATATACCTTAGAAACGGCGCTCATATTCTGAACCAGGTTCCATCAAAAACGGTTCCCGGCACTCCCTACAAGAGATGGTGTGGTAAGAAGTCTGTTCTAAACCACATCAAGTTCAGGGGTTGTCCAGCACACGTCTTGAGTGCAAGATGACCAAGAGACCTTCCTCCTCGAAGCGTCTAACAGCCACGTAGGTATTAAAACTCATACATAGTGATGTGTGTGCTTCAATTAACATCCAGGCAAGAGAAAATTACGAATACTTTGTAACCTTCACTGATGATTATTCTAGATTTGGTCACATCTACCTTATGCGACACAATCCGACACTTTTGAAATGTTCAAAGAGTATAGGCCTTTGGTTGAAAAGCATAAGGAGAAACAGATCCAAACCCTTCGATCAGATCGAGGGGGAGAGTAATTGTCTGGAGACTTTGAAGACGTTTTTAGAGAAGAAGGTATTCATTCTTAGCTTATAGCATCTGGCACTCCATAACAACACGGTGGGTCAGAGATAGAATCGAACTCTACTAGATACAGTGAGGTCGATGATGAGTTACTCATCCCTTCCTGATTCGTTCTTGGGATATTCCCTAGAAACGGCAGCATATATTCTGAACCAAGTTCTGTCGAATACGGTCCCTGATACTCCCTATGAGAGATGGACTGTTAGAAAATCTTATTTACACCACGTTCGAATCTGGGGTTGTCCAGCACATGTGCTGAGACAAAAGACTAACAAGTTGGCTAGTCGTTCAGAATTATGTCTTTTCCTGGGATATCCAAAGGAGACAAAAGGATGCATCTTCTATAGTCCTGCTGACCAGAAAACATTCGTTAGCACGAACGCTAGTATTCTTGAAGCAGACTACATGAATGATTATTTACCAAGAAGCAGACTTGTGCTGAAGGAGATGCTGGGTGAAGTACCTAGTACTTCACAAGATAGGACGAGTTCTATACTAACAGTAGAAGAACCACATTCAGAACCAGAGCCTCCTATGATTTTTTGGAGTAACAGGATTGTACGACAACCTGTTATTGCAATAAGCCATGAACGTTGAAATGCATTCGATGTATGTCAACGAGGTCTGAAAGCTTGTAGATCTACCCAAAGGCATCAAGCCTATTGGATGTAAATGGATCTACAAGAAGAAAAGAGGACCGGATGGAAATGTTGAGACATTTAATGCACGACTTGTGGCGAAGGGGTTTACACAAAAGGAAGATGAGGATACCTTCTCTTTAGTCGCGATGCTGAAGTCCATCCGTACTCTTTTATCCATTGTTGCCACCCTAGATTATGAAATCTGGCGGATGGATATCAAGACGGCATTTCTGAATGGAAGTCTTGACGAGCGGAATTATATGGCTCAGCTAAACGAATTCATGGAGAAAGTTCAACTAGCAATGTTTGTGAGTTGTTGAATTCCATTTATGGACTGAAGCAAGCATCTAAATCGTGGAATATCGTATTCGACGAGACTGTTAAAGGTTACCACTTTGATCAGTCAGTAGATGAGCCATGTATTTATAAGATGATAAACGATAGCAAGGTGGTCTTCCTAGTCCTGTATGTGGATGACATACTACTAATTGGGAATGATGTAGGAAATTTATCAGAGGTTAAGATCTGGCTATCAAAGCAATTTGAGATGAAGGATCTTGGAGAAGCAGCTTATATTCTCGGGATTCAAATCTTTAGAGATCGGAAGAACCAAAAGTTAGCGTTATCTCAAGCGTCTTATATTGATAAGATCATAGATCGCTTCAGTATGCAAGACTCCAAGAAAGGACAGCTACCTTTCAGACATGGAGTGCATCTCTCAAGTGAGCCGTCTACCAAGACTCCTCAAGAAGTTGAGGACATGAGACACATTCCTTATGCTTCAGCCGTAGGAAGTCTCATGTATGCCATGCTTTGCAACCGGCCAGATATTTGCGCAGTGGGCGTGGTGAGTGGATTCCAGTCAAACCCTGGACCCGATCACTGGGTTGCTATCCAGCATGTCCTCAAGTATCTCCGGAGAACGAGAAACTTCATGTTTTCATACTCAGATGGTGACCTGAATATAACAGGATATATTGACTCCGATTTTCAAGAGGATAAGGGTTCCAGGAAGTCAACATCAGAGTCTATGATCACCCTCAATGGTGGATTTGTGGTCTGATGGAGTATCAAGAAATCTTGCGTTTGCTGACTCGACCATGGAAGCCGAGTATGCGGCAACTTGCGAAGCTGCGAAGGAGGCAATGCGGCTTATGAAATTCCTTATGTACTTGGAAGTAGTTCCAAGTGCAAGCGAGCCTATCACAGTTAATTGTGATAACAGTGGGGCTATCGCTAATTGAACGGAGCCAAGAAGTCACAAGCGCTCCAAACACATAGAGCGGAAGTATCACCTGGTACGAGACATCGTGCACAGAGGAGATGCCAAAGTAATGAAGATCTCAACGTTGGACAACCTTGCTGATCCCTTCACTAAGCCATTAACGAGTAAAGTCTTTGAAGGACACCTAGAAGGATTGAGATTGAAGGATTATTCACATTTATGTTGAGTCAATTGGGAGTTTTTTGGGATTACTGCCCACAAAGGAAATATTAGAAGTTATAAATACTTTTGTATTTGGGTTTTAGCTGAAACATTAATTTAAATTAAATATTCATTCTTGATTAAGTTTGTGTTTATGTATGTCTACGCTCTGAAATTGTCATCGACGAAAGGGGTCCTAAGTACAGATTTGCCAAGATAGCTCCTTGTGACTAGTCTAAATAATAGTTCGCAATCTAAAGATCGATAGGGCAACCGAATCTGAGTAATGATTGTTTGAATGAATCAGGTTCTTATCTTGTGATATAGAGAGTTGGGACTATGTGCTTCATTCTTGATATCTTACAGAAGATATTGAACATGACCTATGATACTCTAAAGCTCGAGACAAAACTGTTTAATCACTTGAAACTTCAGGATCACGTACGAGAGGTATTTCGGTACTTAAATCTTGAAGTGAATGGATAATCGATGTGACACTTTCTGACATTTGATCTGTCAATGGGCAATGCCTAATTGGAGTTGCATCTGACCTGGCGGTTGTTGTCATAATGTTGTTATATTGGGTTATGTGATTCACAGATACGAAATTTGTGTTGAAACAATGCTAATGCATTAGTATCACATTATGCTTTATTATGAGACTGCGAATGAATAAACCGGGTTAGTTATTCATCGAATCGAACATTCTTTGAATAAAACATGTGACATATAAAGACATCTCACTCTATGTTTTCTCATTCACAAATAACAAAGGAGTTAGTGAAATAATAACTCAGGGGTAAAACGGTAATTTTACATTCCTCTGAGTGACTAATACACATGAAGGGTAATATCGTAAAGTACTATGTGGACGGTGTGAAGAATTTTTTTGTCACATCAAACGCACATGTATCAGTAACTCAGGAGTGAAACGGTAATTTTACATTCCTCTGAGTTACTGATACACATGAAAGGTAATATCGTAAAGTACTCTATGGAACTCAGAGAGTTTCAATATTAATCCTTTAATGGAATCGACTAATATTAAAAATTACAAGTTGGAAAAAATTTGTGAACTTTTGAGTCCGTAGTTTATTCTAAAGCTACGTTCACGTGGGTTCATAAGGTCTCAATAATAGACTCTCGGACGAGATTTAGTGAGCTTGAACATTTGATTTTCTCATTAAATGTAAATTGTGATTTATATTAAGAAAGTTATTTTCTAAGTAATTGAATAAATAATTAGTTAATAAATATTACATTTAATTAATGAATCATATTATGTTATTGTATGGATAATAATCTATTTTGATGATTAAAATACATAAAAGATGAAAATAAATATTATCTCGTTTCGTACTACTTTGAAGAATATGAAAATAATTAATGATTTGTCATTAAGTAAATGAGATTTTCTAAATTAATTAAATATTATTTTATAAATAAATCAAATATATTTTTGGAGAATATTAATGAGAATACTCGGCCAAAATTAAAGAATTAGGCTGAGTAATTAATTTTGAAATTCAATTTAAAAGAACAATGGGCTTAAGTTTGACTAATGGGTTTGACCTAAGTGAAGCCCCCTTTCTCTATATTTAAAGTACTTTTTTCGAAAACCCTAATTAGACTTAACCCTTGAAAATACTCGGCCAAGTATCCCCCTTCCCCTTGTGTGTTCGCCGAGAGTTTGAGAGAGAGAGAGAGATATCAAGAAATAGTTTCTTGATTTCTTGTTTCGTTCGTGAGTGATTCTCCTTATTCTTCGTTGTTCAAATTGAATAGCTCATTCTCTTAATCTCCCAAAAACCTGATATAATTATCATTAACTCTTCTTGTGGTGTTTGAGTGATCTTTTCCTCCGTAGAGAACCGGCAAAAATGCGAAGAAAACTACCGAGACGCGACGAGGCTCATTTCAGCCTCTCAGCCGGCCGGACAGCCTTCGCCGGACAGGTACTCTCACCGGACAAATTGCCTCGTGTGCGCCTGTGCTATCACGTGAGTTCCAGGTGCTTCCAGCTCAAGCCACTCCTTGTGCCACATATCCTAGCCCATGTCCCACTAGGCTCACATGTCCCGCAGCTCCAGCGACTTGCAAAGACCCGCAGGCTCACAGGCCAATCCTAACCGGCCGGCCAGCTTGCAATTCGGCGGGATAGACAGCCCAATCCGGCGAGGCAGCTTCTATGAGTCTGACGAGGCGCTCCGACGATAGCTAGCAACACACGAGGTTCTTACAGCCTCTAATGTGAGTTTCCTAAACGAATTGGATCTGCGATTTAATTGTATAAATTATTTATAGGTTGTTACATCGTTTGGTCAATTTGTTGTCAACATCTTTAGAATAAATCGTTTATTGACATGTTAGTAATTTTTAATGCCTAGGTTGCTTAATTTGTTAAAATAAGTTTTAATATATTATAGATCTTATTATATAATTCCGCCATATTTAGATATGTTATGTAATAATATTGATTAAACGTTAATTAATTTTCAACTGTGTTACCTCAACTTTATTTTGTATTTTCTTAAAATATTGAATGTTTGCTCTAAGTGTTTTATATGTTCACTAAATTTTTTCTTTTTACTAGTATGTCCTCGATATAAGCTTCCATCGATTTTCCTAACTGTTTGGTGAACATTTGATTAACTAATCTTTGGTAATGGCACCCGGGATTTTTAATCCGAAAGACATTACTATATAACAGTATAATCCCGGATCTGTGAGGAATGCGGTATGGTCTTCCTCTCGATCATACATCAGCAATTGATTATACCCGGAGTATGTATCCATGAAGCTCAGCAATTTGTGTCCTGCTGTGGAATCTACTAATTGATCTATTCTCGGCTTTGATAAACTATCTTTATGACATGCCTTGTTCAAATATGTGAAATCTACGCAAGTTCTCAATTTTCCATTCGTTTTTTTAACCAACACCGGATTTGAAAACCAACTAGGGTATTTTGTTTCTCTGATGGGTTTATTTGAAATTAATTTGCCGACTTCTTCCCTTAACGCATAATGTCGATCAGCATTAAGAGGCCTTATCTTTTGTCTAATCGGTCTTGATTTAGGATCAATGTTCAATCTATGGCAAGCGTGACTAGGATCTATCCCTACCATGCTAGCATGTTTTCATGTAAAAACATCTAAATTCTCTGCCAATAAATTAATTAATTCGGACTTCCTACCTTTTGGAAGAAACTTCTCGACTTGCAGGCTCTTCTCTGGCTGTTCGGGGTCAAGAGCTACCGAATCCACTTCATATCCGGGCCCGACTTAGCCTTGGCTTGGAAGCCAGAGATCTAAATCTTGCAGGCTATCAATCCATTCGTGTCCACATTTGTCTTGATTGTTTTTGACATAATCTGAATAACAACCCCTTTTTGTCTTTTGATCTCTTTTTACTATTCCGACTCCAATTTCTGTTGAAAATTTTACGGTTAGGTATTTTACTGAAGCTCCAGCCCCGAGTTCCTAGAGTGTGGGTCTTCTGAATACTGCATTGAATGCCGACGATCCGGGAACGTTAACCCACTGTGGATTTATGGTTGCAGTATGCGCACTTTCTCTGACTGTTAGCGGAAGTGCTATGATTCCTCTTGGAAGAACCGCGTCTCATGTAAAGTTGTAGAGTTATGTAGGACTTGGAGTTAGGTTTTCAACTCTAAGACCCACTCTTCCGATCAAATGATTTCCGATTCTTGCCTTGACTACAATCGGATCATTCTTGGGAAAGTGCACCCACCTTGCGTCTTCTTTCGATAATAGAATCTCCTCCTTGTCTTTTTTCAGGATTTTTGTTGTCTTGCGTCTCATGTGAATAATATCGATGCCCACTGAGAATCTGCCTCTCGGGCGTAATTTTTCTGGGCCCGCCTCGATGTTCCGTTGATGTGCAGGCCCCCAACAATGATAATATTTCATTATATTGCTTTACCGGTTCCTCCTCGTCCAGATTTTTATAATCGGGTTGGTATTTCATTACATTCCCTTTCGGAATTAGTGCTTCAATAGCCTATTTCAACTTGAAGAGTCCGTTGTATTGTGCCCGATATCGCTATGAAATGTGCAGTACTTCGTCTGATCTCTTTTGGATATGTCTTCCTTAATCCTCGGCGGTCTCGGAAATTCTTCTTGATTTTAAGTCAGGGAAAAAACATCTTCAATTCCTTTAGTTAGTGGTTATATTTGTCATACATGCTTTGGAAAGGTTTACTCATTGTTGTATGGTCTCTTTCTCTTCTCGGAGGTCGCCTGTCTTCCTCTCCTCAAGAATCGTGACGACTCTGATCATGTCTATGTCTATGGTGTATTATTAGATCGCCCTTATGCTCTCTGGTCGTTCCTTTTGGTTTCTCCACTACACCACCACCTATCCTTACTTTCAAAATTGATGTTTTTTTGAGCTTTGGTGATCAATTCGTTGTAATCTTTCAGTCTGGTTTTTGTAACGACCACTAGAAAGCTGAATATGTTCGGAGCCCTGACTATATTCCGGACAATCGGAAGTCTTCATTCAAATATGCGACCAATATTGTTTGATCGGAATAACGGTTTATATAGTCTTTCAAAGTCTCTTCGGGGTTCTTTCGGATTGCCAAAAGTCTTTCCTTGTGGGTCTTTCCGACTTGTTAACCCATGAATTGATCCATGAAAACGTTACACATCTTTTTCCAATAGTCTATTGACCCTGGTTTTAGCATCCTATACCAATTTTTAGCAGCTGTGGTAAGCGCTATAGAGATATTCTGGCACATTATCTAATTATATGCGCCCTACAGTGTCATTCAAGATTTGTACGTGTTTAAATGATCTCTCGGATCTATTTTTTCGTCATATTATAGTACACCTGACATTCTGAATCCCCGGTGAGGTAGATAATCCAAAATTTCATGTGTCAAAGGCGAAGTTGTATCTCCTCCTTTTGTTGGCTTAACTCTTCTGAGAGCTATTTCTTCTATTCGGAGTTCCAGCCTTTGAAATTCTGTTTTCTCCGTGCCATGAGATTCTCCCAACTTGTAATCATATCCTAATGTCCGAGTGATCTTCGATCATACCTTCTTATGTCGAGCATCTTCTTCATACGGATTATATCTATTGCCGAAACTATGAATGATCGGTGGAGTCGAACTATGAGTGTCTTCACTCGGTTGTCCCTTTTCTTAACAATCTCTTGCGTGCTTTTTGGTCTTCTTAGACTTTTCTTCTGGAATTTCTATTTCATTTCCGAGTCTTCGGGTAAGGGGGATTTCTTCGGGGGTGACAATTTCGCTCCGAATAGTTACCTTTTTGGCTTTAAGTTGCTCTTCTAAGAGTTTTTTTTCCTTCCAGAATTATGAGACTCTCTTGCATTTCTCGGAATATTTCTTGTGATGAAGGCTGTGGGACGGCCTCAGCCATTTCTTCATCGGTCAGTGGTAGGATTCTGTTGTGGTGTTCTACCTGCTCTTCTTCGGTCATGGGACGTTGTTCCTCCGTCTCTAGGATCGGCGAAAATGACGAACTAGCCATCCGAAGACGAATCCGAAAAATCCCCCTCCTTCTAGTGCCAAATGTACATACCTCGAAAAGGATCAAATAATGTCTCGACGAAAATATAATACTTAGGTCGGAATTTTCTTATACAAGACTAATCTACAAATAAGAATGTTTAAAGAAAAGATTCTAACACGTAATCTTAGGTGCTCGTTATTGTGTTTTTTGTGTAACCCCCTCTTATTTCTTCTCTTCCTCCCCTTATAGTGTCTTTCGCTAACTACGTTGGTTGATCAGACCTGCGTTCATGGTCCGGTTATCTTCATAGTGCTTTTATCGAAGAAACCATTTTATTGGTATATCCAGATGGTTTCTTCTACTTACGTGGCTTGGTAAGTTTTAATTTAATGATTAGTATTTACGCTCGGATAACTTACCCGATTGATTCAGTTATATTACTCCGAATTCTGAACTTGTTTTATGTTCATAATCATTTTTCTTCTGCTTATACCGAATCCTTTGGGTATTCGATTGAGCAACACTACTCGAAATATTGGATTCTACAACCCATTTTCCACAACCCTTATTGGTAAAAGTTGTGGAATCCGAGATTCCACAATCCTTGTAGCTAAGGGTTGTGGAATGTGGTTGATTCTACAACTGTTTGAGTTAAGGGTTGTGGAATGTAACCTATTCTACAACCCTTAGCCTAAGCGTTGTGGAATGTAGGTCATTCCACAACCCTTATTATAAGGGTTGTAGAATTTTACTTATTTTAAAATATTTCACAACCTTTATTGTATGTGTTGTGGGATAGGCGCTGCGGCGTTGACCAATCAAGACTGCGGCACCAGGTCCCACAACGGATCTAGAGATCCGTTGTGCAAAAGAAAAAAAAAAGACGACAGCGCCGCGGCCCCATTTTGTCGTTGCCGCGGCTTCTCTTCCACAACCCTTCCACAAAGGTTGTGGAATGTCTAAAAAATTATTTTGAAAAACGTTTTTAAAAAAAAAAAAATCAGCGCCGCGGCACCGCTTCCACAACGGATCCCAAAAGGGTTGAGCAAACTTATTTGGTTAATGAAAATTTGATGGCGCCGCGGCCCCATTTTTCCGTCGCCACGGCGCCATGAAAAACCTAAAATTTATAGGTTCTGTAACTCTCTTGGCGCCGTGGCGACGTTCATCCCGGGCCGCGGCCCAAAAATCTGGGTTTGGTAGCGCTGCGGCCCCATTTTTTCGTCGTCGCGGCGCCGCTTCCACATTCCTTCCTATAAGGGTTGTGGAATGTCTAAAATTCGTGAAAAAATCAAATTTTTTTGAAATCCCGCCCAAATTTCGCACAAAACCTATATTTCGTCTTCTTCTTCTTCATTTTTCATTCTCACTCAAAACTCATTCTTTCTCAAAATCATTCTCTTTTAATACATTCTCTTCTCCAGCGACTCATAAATATCCGACCACCGTCACTCTCGTTTTCCGACGAGCTTTTCACCACCACAAACTCACACCTCAAAACCCATGAAGCTCTCTCGTTTCCTCTAACCTTTCTTTCCCTCCACCCTCTTTTCCTTCCGGCCTCTCTTTCCCTCCACCCTCTCTTTCACTCTGCGCTCTCTCTCCTTCTTTTCACACTCAAAACCCACGAAACCCATGCTAACGCCTCAAAACCCACGAAACCCACCCTCAAACCCAGGAAATCCATCCCTCTAAACCCACGAAAATTATTATTCTCTTTCCCTCTGCCCTCTATCTATGCCTCAAAAGGTTGTCTCCGCCCCTCCACGTCTCATCATCATATTGGTTAGTTTTTTTTTTATTATTAAGTGTTTATTTGGAAATGATAATATGTTTATATGAGATTTTGGTTGATATTTTGTGTGGTTGAAATTGAAATTTAGTTTAAGTTAATATTGAGATATTGTTTTTGTGTTTGGAAATGATAATATGTTGATGAGATTTTTATTGATATTTTGTGTGCTTGAAAAGGATTTTTAGTTTAATTAAGTTGATATTGAGATATAGTTTTTGTGTTTGGAAATGATAATATGTTTAGATGAGATTTTGATTGATATTTTGTGTGTTTCAAATTGATATTTAGTTTAGGTTGATATTGAGATATAACTTTTGTTTTTGTAATTGATAATATGTATAGATATTATCTGGTTCAAATTCATTTTAGATAAGAGTGACATATATTTTTGTTTGTTTGAAATATAATTTGAATTCTTGATTGAATTTGAGTCAATTTGGGTTGAAATTGAGATTGTATTTTGAATTTGAGCGTTTGTTAAAAAATTCCTCATGGTTTTCGTTTATAGGGTGTTTTCAAATTTTCAACTCGAACACAAAGATTCTCTTGGTGACGGGCAATCAACGTACAGCAAGTTAATGACCGCTCCAAGATAAAGCGGTAACACAAAATGCGGATGAACTATGTACATAAATTTATTGAATGTGATTAATTAACATTTTGTGATTTTGAATGTATATAATCTCATGTATATATATATATATATATAATATATCAAATTTTGGAAGTTTTTTAGATTACTTATGCATGTTGTAAGTCCTTCTACATGTATTATATGATTATGTGGGTTAATTTCACATATTTTGAGTAAAAACTATACTTTGGATAACGGCGTCGCGGCGACAATAAGTTGTCGCCGTGGCGCTGCCTAAAAAAAATGAAATGTTAACGGATCTTAGATCCATTGTGGAAACTCGGTGCCGCGGCGCCGAAAAAATAAATTATATAATATAATGCAAAAATTGATCGGTTGTTGAATATTTCACAACCCTTAGACATCCGTTGTGGAAAGTATGATTATTTCACAACGAAAGTCTAAAGATTGTGGAAGATTTCACAACCCCGAATTTCACGACCCTTATAAAGATTGTAGAATCCTTCCACAACCCAAAAAAAAGGTTGTGGAATCCTAAAATTGTAGTAGTGCACTGTAATCGGTATTACATGTTTAATAACAGTTTTAATAGGAGAACGGGCCATGATTTAATTTCATTTATGTGATGTTTGTATATACTGTTCTTGTCGTTATGTTTCTGTTAACTTTCTTTTAGTTTTAAATGCGACATCAGTTTGAGTTCAAGATTGTATATATAGTTGCCAGATGTCTACCTTTGAATGTTAAGTTTTTGATGATATAGAGCATCATCAAAATTAGTCCGAAGCGTCTACAAAATACAAAGTTTATCGTATTCCTTTACGTATTTATCTTTCTAGTTCCAATTTTGTTTTGAATACATATATAAGGAAAGAAATGTCAAGTCAAAATATTCCATCTACATATCAACATTCCCATGTCAACTTTTTTTACGTCTCATCCTAAAGAGATGCCATTTCTATATCGGTTTCACATGTGAATTATAGCTATATCCAATCCAATAGTATCATTTAAGATTCTGAAGAATTTAGTTACACACTATTATGCAAGATAGTACGGTGGTTTAATTAATAGCTAATTGAAAACCCTCGGGCAGATATATTACGGACTAAACAAAGTTTTTAAAAATGAACCAGTTGAAAAAAAAAAGGAAGTATAACTAATTTGTATACATTAAATTCAAGATCACATTACATAAGACTAGGAGGAAACGTTGACAAGCATAATAACATCATATTTACCAAAAAGAAGCATGCATTGTATATAGAAATTAGTGTTTTTTTAGAAGAAGGCTTTATCTAAGCTAAATTAAATCTTGTAATTGTAAATTACACAATTTTTTACATATGTTAAATTAATATCCATTTGTTTTACGTGGCATTTTTTATGAAAATTACATTTACTATTATACCCTTTCTTAATTTTTAATCAAATTTTTGTAGGTTGGTAAATATATTATATTAACGCAAATTAATCTTGATTTAAGTGATTCTCTTGACTTTTTTAAGTTTTCATAATAAAAACAGTTTACTAATGTATTTAATTAATGTTTAGATTGGTAACTGAATAATTAACGATTTTTTATTGAGTTCATTTTTATTTTAAATATATTTCATTAATATTTTGGTTATTTATAATAATTAACAGATAACTAAAACTAATCTGAATTTAAATAATTTTAATTTAAACTCGCAGATAAAATAATAGTTAACTTATGTTAATTTTGTTTATAAAGTCGTTCATATAAAATACTAAATAATTTTTATTAATTTTGTTTATAAACTCGTCCAGATAAAATAGTAGTTAATTTTTGTTAATTTTTTTAACAAAGCATTTATTACACATGTACCTGCAAATCGTGGTGCTGAAATAATCCATAATCCCGTCAGTGAAATAATCCAGACGCTCCAACGACGACGACCGAAGATCGGCGACGGTGCGAAAGGACTCTCCGGTGTTCAGCGCCTTCAAGGAGTTCAGCGCCGTCAAGTCCAACAACGGCCTCGTCAAAACCATCATCATCTCGGGGCGGAAAATCTTCAATGGGCATCAAGACAAGAAGATTAGGGTTTGGATGGTAAACTTGAAAAACCCCGGGATCCACAAGCGCGCTGGGACATTTCCGACTCTCATGGAAATCTTCAAAATCTTGGTGAGGCCGAGCAATTACGTGCGGGTTTGTCGCGCCAAGCCACGCTCTGGATCAAGCACATCGACACGATCTCGTGCCTCGGCCTCACCGACGATCTCGTGCATCAGCTTTAGCCACATCGACGCAATCGCAGTAACGTTTATATATAATAATAACGCAAATTAACCATGATTTATGAGATTCTCTTGATTTTTTACAAATTTTAGAATAGAAATAGTTTCATAATATATTTAATTACTGTTTGAAATAGTCAACTGAATAGTTAATAATTTTTGGTTGATTTCGTTTTTATTTTAAATATATTTTATTAATGTTTCGATTATTTATAGTAATTAACATTTAACTACAACTAATCTGTATTGAAATTAATTTTGATTTAAACTCGCATATGAAATACTAGTTAATTTCAATAAATTTTTTAGTATTTTGAAAACTGAATAGTATAAAAGGGTATTTAGCTCAATTGTTTTTTTTTCAAGGCAGCTTCGCTGCAGATAGAGATCATACTTACGACCTTTTAACTGAATGTCATGTGTTATTACCACTATCTTATCTTAGTTACCACATTAGTAACTTTGTTTAGTGGTGTATTTTACGGTAAATAAAACACGAATTAATTAACCCTATTTGTGATCCATTGGTAGGCGCAATATAAAATATAAACTAAAATTAAATATTTTAGTACAGATATATGATCACATAATAATATCAATTTAATGATTAAATTAGATACATAAAATACAGTACATATAATCACTCTTCAAAAAATTAGGAAGGTCACGGAGAGCGTCAAAATGTCTGCATAATCCGAATAAATAAGCTTTAATAAGAGCTGCATTATTTTTAAACTTACTTAATGAATAACTAGCTAAAGTTCAATGTTGGTTGACTAACTAGCCAGTTCAATTTCCGGCTGTCCACTAAGAACCGAAAGATTTAGGTGTGACACACCTTATTCACCTACATATATATACACATATATAGTATACAAACGGAACGAACCGACAGAGAAAAAGCCGACTTGAGTCGGCAATGAACTAGGTCCCACACGGAAAAAATATCCATCTCTATCTCCAAATACACCTATTTCGTACACGTGTCGTGGTTCGGCTATTAACCTAGCTATAGCTAACGTACATATATCAATTCCACCTTCTGAAGTTTTCTCTCACGTACTCTCCTATATATATACATATACATATACATACAAGGAAAACATCTCTGTCTCTCTCTCTCTCTCTCTGATTGTCCTTTAGATACATATATAGATATGGGAAACTGCTTGAGACACGGATCATCGGATACGGCATGGGCCGGGGAAGACTGGGATTGTAGTGTTGGCGAGTCTTCTTTTAACGGTAAGTGTTCCAAAGTCGCCATTAATGGAGGCTCGGAGAAGCTGAGGCTTCTTGGTGAGCAAGTGAGAGATCAGATCAGAAGTGACAGCGATTTCGATTCCAATAATGATCACCGTAGTAGAGATCAGGTGAAGATTAAGATATCTAAAAGAGAGCTCGAGGAGCTTATGGGTGTCCACGGTGTGCCCGTGAATCAGCTTATATCTTATCTCATGATCAACGGCCAGGATCGTCCTGATCATTATGCTCCTGATTATGGACATTTGTATAATCAACGCTCTTGGAGACCTGCTCTTAGAACCATACCGGAGGTCAACTAGCTGTTCACAAAACGGTGTAAATATTGATATATTCTCTTGTACATATGTGTATTTATATGTAATCTAGGATTCATATATAAAATATTGTTAAATGATTTCGTACAACTTTTTTTATATTTTTAGGATTTACTCTAGTCCCTTTGTGCAGTTATATTTATTGGGAGGGATTGTCATATAATATATATTAAGGTAACTGGTGTTCAATTTTCATTTGGAACGGAATGTTTCAGTAAATTTTCAAAACTCCAACTAAATTCCATCGAACTCTAATTTCAATTTATAGATAAAATTAACAACAAATTCAAACTGTTCCGATACTCTTCATTGAAGAATTTAAATGAGTCGGAAGAATTTATAACCGAATCAAAATTTCATTTCCCCGGTTAAGCTATGTACCAAGAGCGCCCACGTTTATTATACCGGTTAACATCTTTTCCATTTCCTTTCGGTCATTGCCACGCAATTTCCGAAGAAAACTACAAACTACCTAGTTTGTGGTTGATAGGTTAATAAAAGTGTAACAATTCGTTTGTTTTAAATCATGCAATGAATTATAGTTTTTCTTTTCTGCAGACGTTTGATTGATTTTTCTCATGTTAATCTAACCGATTTTAAAGATTATCAACTAAATTTTAGGGAATTATTTTTAACAATAGAAGTAAATTTTTTGGTTTTCTTCACTTATGTTTCTTTTCAAAAAAATAACTTAACAAATCATTTTTGCGTTCGATACAAACTTTTCTGATACGACTTGTGCATCTTAAATTTTCAAAATTTTTACTTTAGATGTCAATAACGCCATTATATACGACTTCTAGACTTTAGATGCGACAAAATATCGCATCTAAAGCCTATTTTTGATCTAGTGTGTGAAAACTAGTATCGAACTTCTTGATGGAATGTGTAATCAACTTTATCATGAACGCGGAGAAGAACATATCTACCCAGAAGAATAATACTCTATCTTTCGATTTCCTAACTCCGCTATAGATTTGGAGTTATGAATGCATTCACAAGTTTGCTGGAGTAGTTTTCTCGCGTCATGAACTCTAACATGAGTCCATTGATCAAGATATGGCTGTTAACGATGGAAAAACACTACTACAAAAACTGGATTCCACAACCCTTAATAAAGGTTGTGGAACTCTTCCACAACCCTTATTAAGAGTAATGAAATACGGGGTTGTCGAATATTCCATAATCCTTAGACATCCGGTGTGAAATGTTCATACTTCCCGCACCAGATGTCTATGGATTGTGAAATATTCAACAATCAATCAATTTTTGGTTGTAAATTTCAACTTGTTTTGAATAATCAGCGCCGCGGCCACGTTATATCGACCCCGTTGTCTATGTTCACAACGGATCCAAATGTCCATTGTGGGATTCGTCGCCGCAACGCCTATATAACGTAGTCGAGGCGCTACTTGTACTTCAACTATGACGCGTCCACGTTAGAAAGGCTCCGCGCGACGAGTCCCACAACGGATGTTTGGATCCGTTGTGGGACTCATTGCCGCGGCGCGGATATAACGTGGTTGCGGCCCGTTGGAAGTAAAACCGGCGCCGCGGCCACGATATATACGCGCCGCGTCATTGACTCCCACAACGGATATTTGGATTTGTTGTAGGATATGTAGTCGCGGCTCCGGTTAAATGTCGCTGCGTCGCGGTTGTCCATAGTGTGGTTCCTCTTAAAATGTATGAAATAAACCCATATAAATCATATAATACCTACAGAATGACTTTAAACATGCACAAGCAATCTAAAAAAATTCCAGAATCATATATATATATATATATATATATATATATATATATCCAAAATTCATCCGAGATCATCATATACATTCAAAATTCATCCAATATTATTTACATTCAAAATCACAAAATGTAACTAATCACATTCAATAAACGTTTGTACATAGGTAATCTATTCTCCTCTTACTCCCTCTATTTCTAAATTTTTGTTTTTTTGTTTTTTATTTTACTCATACTTCCTATAATTATATCGCGCATATTACCCGCATTTCGTGTTACCGCTTTTTCTTAGAGCGGCCATTGACTTGATGTACGTTGATTTTCCGTAACCAAGAGTGTCTTTGTGGTCGAGTTTAAAATTTGAAAACACCCTATAAAACGAAAAGCATGATGATATTTTATAACAAACGCTCAATAAGTCAAAAAATTATTTTTTATCAAAGAAACCAAATCTTGTGAAATTTATCTTTTCAATGGATCAAAAAACATCGCACAATTTTTTCACAAGTCAAGTATAAAAAGCATTTAATGAAATTTTTTATTGTACGACATGAAAAGTAGTTGTCGAACATTGCATTCTCGCACCGTGTTTCCAATGTCCCTAACTCGTGTCGAAAAATGGTTATCTTCGTCATTTGTAAATATGTGAGAAAGAACGCCGCGTTTAAAAAGACAAATTTCTTCTTCAAATTTGACATCGATACGCGTAGACGGCTATACTAAAGTATTCAAAATGTTAAAAACACTCAATATTTAATCATTAATTAAAAAAATGTATTTATGAAAGAAACACGTATTCCATGTAAATTGTATGCTTGACGCGCCAATTTCCGATTACTACAAAAATTCAAAAATATCGTCAAATCCCAACATAATTGGGATAACGGATATTTTTTGACAAACATGGACTCGATAACGTTTCCTTGTGCTAACATCAATTTGTTGGCATGTTGAGCAACCAATTTAAACTTGGGATTAATTAGCTTGTAACAATTTAAACTTTGAATTAATTTAGAAAATCAATACATATGTAAAAAGAGTTAGTTAAAAAGAGTAGGTATACCTTGTAATTAATTTTCCTGTCATCGTCGGGAGTAGGTTGAGTCGTACAATCAAGTTTTGAGTCTTTGATGTATGAATTGCGGCTCCCTTTTGTCGTCTATGTTTCTATCAATTGTCGCAGCCAAGAAACAAACCGCTCAACCGTGCATTTTCTTCCTCCAAATGTGACCAATGAACTACGCCCTCGTTCAAATAGACTGCCATTTGCAACATGAATCGTGCTTCCTTTCATGATATCATTTATATAGAGAAAACACTCAACGCTTTCATTCGAACACGGTGTCACCGGCGTGATTGGATTCAATAAGCAACTAGACCGAACACTAGCTGGCTTTCCACAATAATTGGATCGACTTTCAGATGATTATGTACATTGTCATGAATAAGTGTGAAATATTCAACTTTTTAAAAAAATATTCAACTTTTTAAAATAAATAAATAAGCATGAACAAAGATTACCTTCGATGACCTCTTTGACAACCTCTTCTTGAATTTTAGCCCTCTCTTTGTCACATCCGCCTTTCGCATTGAGATTCTCTTCAACTCACTCGACACTACCTTCTCCAACACTTATACTACCACGACCACTAACTACCTTCAACATGACATTTTTAAACTCCATCATCTCGAGACGCATCTTGTTGACTTCTTTATTTGGGGTCGGAGGTGCAAAGTACTTGAAACGCTTGACAACATATTTGAATTGACCGCAAACATTCTTTTTTGTTTCCATAGGTTCTTGCAAGATATTTTTCCCGTATATAATTATTTGTAAATAAAAACGTTATTAAAATAATTTACAAAATTAAAGATCTTACAATTGATTCTCCCATTCGTCGATCTTTGTCTTTCTTGAACTCTTTTCCTTCCTTATGTCTTTCATTCACGAGTCAATCCATAATTCTTCTACCGACGCCCATTGCCCAGTTTCGTCATGCTATTAATTAAGAAATAATCATATATTAAATGAAAAAAATTGAGTACAAAATAAATAAATGAAAAAATCTAACTTTTTCTTGATCTAGTTTTCGATATCCATCTCGGCCACATCGAGATTTGTAACCACTTTAGCGAAATTAGTTTTCTCTTGCTTCCACGTTTGCTTGAAAACTTCGCTTCGTCTATACTCAACAAACTTCACCCAATCTTGCTCAGTGATACTCGTGTAAAATTACAAAACACACTCGGGTATTTTTAACGAGTTTGGTTCGTTGATCATGTCTTTGAAAAGATCGTGATATAACTCGTGACGAAATAGTTTTGCGGCTTCTCCTACTCTTATGTGGCAATCGTACTAATATTCTATTAGAATAAAAAATCCTTCACATATTTCGTTCCAAGCATTTAATCATTCTTTTTCAATCTCTAATCGCAGGTTAAAAGTAGAACATATTCTCTAGCTAATACGCTGAAGTACCTCAACAATACATCACCTTCCTTACCCTTTGGTTTCCCCTTTTCATCTAATTTTATTGTGATTTTTCTACCGAGAGTTCTAATCTTATTAACACGACTCATAAGGGTGTTTCTTCTTTTTCCTCTCTCATCGAGATTTAATGCTACTACTTGTCTAAGTTTTCTTTTTCTACCGTCGCTAGAAGTAGTCGTAGTCGACATTAAATCTAAGAACACGGTTCAAAATACAATCTCAATATCTCAAAAGCAACATAAACTAATTATCAAAGGATATATTATCTATGTATACTATCGATTCCAAACACAAAATATATCTAAATATCAACCTACAAATTATCAATTTTAAAAAAAAAGAACTAGTAATAATAAATAAAAAACTAACCAATGTGAAGGAAGTCGTGGAGGGATGGAGGTGAACTTTCCAGTGAAGAGTGAAACCATGAGGTGGGTTTTGAGAAGGAGAGAGAGGATGTGGGTGTGTGAAAAGAGGGCAGAGGGAAAGAGAGGCCAGAAGGAAAGAGATGGTGGAGAGAAAGAGAGAGGGCGTGGGCATGGGTCAATTTCACTCTTCTTTCCAAAATTTGTACGGGTCAATTTCACTCTTCTATCTCTTTTAATTGATGTGTTATTATTTTTTTTTTAACTATCGGATGCAACTTCTTAGATTTCAATAACGCCATTATATGCGACTTCTAGGCTTTAGATACGACAAAATATCGCATCTAAAGCCAATTTTCGCACTAGTGTGGAAAAACTAGTATCGAACTTCTTTATGGAGTCTGTGATCAACTTTATCACGAAGGCGAAGAAGAACATATCTTCCTGGAAGAATCCTAAACTCTATCTTCTAGTTTCCTAACCCCGCTATATATTTGAAGCTATGGATGTATCTCCTGGTTTGCCATAGTAGTTTGCTCGCGTCATGAACTCTAACGCGAGTCCATTAATCAAGATATGGACTACTGCCGATGAAAAAAGATTTGTGTCCCACATATCTCGTATTCATTTTCAGGATGTAATCTATCATATAAAATTGTATACGTAATTTTTTATTTATACCTAATTTTTCGTTTTTAGCTCGAATTTGCTCGAATTGATCAAATTATCGGTGTCTGTGATGAGATCACCCTAGTTAGTGAAGAACATGAAAGCTATTGACAATAGACTCATATTATCAACCCATGAGGTAATATAAAATGACAATAGAGTTCGAAAATGGTAATATTTTATAACAATGTTGTCCTAAAATGATTGTGTTTCTTGAAAAAGTTGTCACAAAATTTGCGAATATCTTCAAAATTCTTACTTTACAGGACATCTCCAGTTTTTGTTTCTTAGGTTCGTTTTTTGCAATTTGAATCCAACTTCAAGAACATATTAACACTTCGCATATCTTTTGGATTATACATTAGACCTTACATCAGAAGATGACAAGTCTTTTTATCTTGGTGTACATCCCTTTGGTGTTGTGTCAAAGATGCCCGCAAGAAGAGTAGGTTTTTACTTATGTATATTTAATGTAATAATGTCTCAAAGGCTCTTGTTTGTAACTGCTGAATAAATTAATAAAGAGTTTAAAATTTCATTCATTCTATTTTGTTTATTTAAAGTTTTAGGATAAACATTAGTCAATGCTACTTAAACATTATGTTTGCGATTTCAGGATCAAATCATTATTTATCTCAACGATTATTAGGAGAGCTTATGATATCTAGTTATGAAACATGGAGAGTTCATAATCGATAGTTCTTCATAGGTATCTTATGAAGATACTGAACTGACCAGTGCACTACTAGAGACACCGAAAGAATAAACCATTTAATCTATTTTGTCTTAAATTCACTATACATTACTTGCATCATGCTTACGTCAATAATGAAATGAGACATGTAATTTCATAGCTTACGTACTCTCATTTCAGAAATTCAAAGTTCTGGATTAACGATTTAATATATAGACAAGAATTATTGGTGAAGTATTAAGTTATGAAGATGTCATGAACGATTTTTTGAAGTTCTAATACATATTGAATTCATGTACAAGATTGTTGAAATCCAATGTGTATCACGTCATGATTTATCCCTTGGATTGTAAATAAAATAAATTGATCAGTGTCGAAATTAAGTGTTGACTTTTTTGAATGAAACAATGTGAGTTGTTAGCTGCTCGTCAATACATTGTTCCTAACTTGTTCACAAGTGAGAAATAAGTTGAAAGAATAACAGATCAAATGTAATATGGTCATTTTGTAAATTTCATCTGGTTGATAATATTCAGCAAGGGTAAACATTGATAATACTCAATGGATCCAGTCATCAAAATTAATTTGAATCATGAGTATAAAATATATTTATTTGAACTAAGAGATTTTAAGTGTCAACTCTTTAGTGGAATCAGTTGACATTAAAATAGAAATTTGAAAAGGTTTGTGAACTTTTATGTTCTAATATGCTAGCTCAAGATTTCTTCATTTTGGTCATGAGCTCACTATAAAAAATCATAAGAGTAGAATTTGTTAACATGAAAGCTAGGTTAAAACAAGGTCAAGTGTTGAACTACGTAATTTTCTGAAACTTGTTTAAAGTGTATTTTTATCCATGGCAGACAAGAGATATTCTTGTAATTATTTTGGACATTTTAAAGAAACATCTTAAAGCAATTTCTAGAATGATATAGTTTATATCAACCAAGAGATATCATAGAGAAAGAGATAATTTATTTTGGACAAAGATATATAAAGATATACACCAAATAAAGAAAATGAGGAAACAAATTGTTTTTTTTAATAAATATGGTCAGCCATGATAAAAGAGGCAAGAGAGATATTGTATTTGATAAAAATGGGTAATGTGTTTCATAAAAATGGATATCATATATTATTTAATGATTTGATTCAACCCACTCATTTACCTATAAATAAACCTAACATTGAGATGTGAAAACACAAAAATTCGATAGCCAACAATATTTTGAGACTTGAAAAAATTCTTTATCTCTCTCTAGAAAATCCGACCATCCCTCTCTCTTTTTTTCTCTCTTTTTATGGCACATAGGTCCTCATTAGACCTAGAGTTTGTATTATCTATTTTTCTTGAACACTTGCTCTTGAGTTGAAGAGTTTAATGGTGCTCACACAATGAATTCAAGAAACACTATATAGATTCTAGTGATAGAAGCTATCGTGGTTGCTGTGATTTAAAAAAACGTATAGAAGACTCGCTGCAATGGGAGACGAGTGTTTGAAGAACCAAAAGTTGGTACCAAGTTTAAATATCTTTTACAGTTTAATTTAATCTAGGTTATATGTTCATATACTTTGTCTATGCTGTAAAATGTTAAAATAGAACTCTTATATTTTTCCACTTATGAAGCATTAAATTATTCTAAAACTCTAAAATAATTTCAAAAGGTGCTACATATCAAGTCACACCGAGCGTGTATTAATTTTATCATCACTAATCATAATGTTATTATTAAATTTGTAATCATAAGAAATTTATTGACCATAGTATGGTTATTTAAGTATCTCACTATTTCTAAATATCACAATGTTTATAACACGATTGTACTTTCTCATAAAATTGATGTTATCGAAGGTTTATATATAGCCCTTTTAACGACAATATCTTTAGCCCCAACATTGAGCTACACCTTATCCATGTTTGAGATATCATAGAATGAGCTTATCGTTTCTACACCTCAAGTTTTTGAAACTGTTAACTCGACCAATTTTCTTGTATTATAATAAGAATATCTACTCAATAGTAATGACTTATTAGTGACACATTTTTCTAAAAGTAATACTTATCAATCAGTCCAGCAATATTGATTAAAAGTAATACTTATCAATCAGTCCAGCAATATTGATTTAAATGTTTATACCATCAGCATTCAAGATTCATCTTCTCAAATACTGAAAAGTAATAGCAGCTTTAGCTACTATGGTCTATGTCTACAAGTCAATAGCGTTGTTTATACCTAACAAAGCTCATCTTCCATTCTAAAGATCCCAATGAATTGGTTCGTCCTACCGGGCAAGAAAAATACACTTCTCATTTTATTTTATTTTATCTTTAACAGTATTTTCTTCAAAATAAATTTTTTTTTTCGAATGACTTTTTCACGAAATTTAGGAGGTATTTTCATCTTATTTGCAATTTTTTTTGCCGAAATCATAGCGAATACAAATCCATTTTCACGATAGCTTTCAAAAAAAAAAGAAACAAGACCTTTTAGTTGATTTATCGCATCATCAATATGAATATTTTTACTTTGAAAATTTTTGCTAACCGAATTGATAACAAACAAACATCATATTTTGGGATCTTTAGTCATAGCTAACAAAAATTCAAAATACTCCGATTCATATATTGCTAGACATTTAGCTTCACTTATTATTATGAAATCTTCACTTGTTTGTTCTAACTCGAATAAAACATTTCTAATTTTAGGACCATGAAATTTAATTGTCTTAACACTTTCAATACGAGTTTCCCAACGAGTTTGTGATAGTGAATTGACCGTAAGACTATGTATATTATCTTTTAAAATTTTCCATCATTTGGGAGAAGAATAAAATAATGAATAAATTCGTTTAAGAACTCAAAAAAAGATACAGCTCTAACACAAGAGTTTGCAACCTCACAAATTACTAGATTAAGACTATGACAAACACAAGGAGTATATAATGCTCTAGGATTTATATCTAATGATCTTTTATGCACACCTTGATTTTTTTCTTTCATGTTAGATCCATTATCATATCCTTGACCTCTTGCATCTTGTATATCAAGCCCTAAACATTTAATTTCTTCTACAAGCTCATCAAAAAGTCCTTTTCCGGAAGTGTCATCTACATTTAGAAATTTTAAAAAATATTCTTGAATCGTAATTGGATTTCTAGAAATATCAACACACCTTATAATTATTGTCATTTGTTCTTGATGGCTTACATCCGGAGTACAATCAAGAATAATAGAGTAGTATTTAACTTCTCTTATTACTTTCAAAATTGTATTTTTCACCTCTTTTGGTAATATTTGAATCAATTCATTTGGTGTATTATGCCCTAAGTAATGATTGTGAATTTCACCATTTTGAATACGACGAACATGCTCTTTCATGATTGAGTCAAATTCAGTAATCATTTTAATTAAACTAAAAATATTTCCATTAATTGCTTGATATATTTTCTCATTATTTCCATGAAATGCTAAATTATTTTTTGCTAGACTTTTCACAATAGCTATGATCATTACCAAGACATTTTTTCAATGATCTTTCTCTTTATTAAACTTTTCTTGGACCTCTCTATCAATTCTTTTATTCTTAAAAAGCTTTTTTCAAAATCAAACCAAACACTCGTATTAATCAAATGTACATTACTTTTCCCATGACTCTTCAATTTGTGACTAACGTGTTTCCAATCTCTAGTTCCTTCATTTCCTAGATGACTCGTACATGGTTTAACACCAAATAAATTGCAACAAAAACAATATACTTTGTCAAACTCTTTAGAATAAACCAATCATCTCCTATCATTTTTTTTATCTCCATTTGATAAAATTCTTACTCAATGAACAATTGCAAAGTGTACTCAATTTTCATCTTTGGGAAAATTATATCACTTTCTCGTATTGGACCTTTCTCTATTACTAACTTTTTTTTTTACTTTTTATACAATTTTTTCCATCTTACCAGATCGTAAGTACGACTCAAATCATTATCGAATTCTTGATTTTCGCTATCATCTATGTTATTTTCAAATTTTTTGTGTATTCTTGAAATTGATTCATTGCTATTATCACCTAATACATCTTGCTCTTCATCAATTTCTTCATTTGATTCTTTACTTGAATTTACTTGATTTTTTTTGTATAAAAGAAATATTTCAATAGCTCCTTTTCGTCACTTAATAAAACTTTCAAAATTTCTTTTATTTTGAATTTTTTCATATCCCGAATGGAATTTCTTATTCGACATGTCTAACACTAAATAGTAATATTTTTAGGAAAAAAAACGCACAAACAAATCTTATAAATTGAAAACAAAAAATCTAATAGAGAACAAGATAAAACCCATAAATATAGAAATTGCTCGATCTTTTTATCTTGAAGATGAGATTCTTTGTGTTCTTTGTAGATCTGACAATTTGTGTTTTTTTTTAAGAAATCTGGTTCCTTTTTTTGAGAAGTCTTGGATCTTTTTTTAGAAGGTAGGCAGTTGCATTTTGTTTATATTCAAATTGAGACTATTGTTGAATGACTGATGACATTTTAAGCTTACGTATGATAATAAAGGTAGGCACTAAAATTGATTTTTTTATTTATTAATTTTTCTTTTCAGAAAAAATAGGCTTTTTTTAGGTTTAAAGAATTGGGTCCGGACTTGAGTCTAGGTAACCCGTTGTTTAGCGAAGAAGGTCACCATGGAGTGATCCATCGTTTGATGAAGCGGATCATCATGGAGTAGTCCGTTGCTTAGTACATTTAGTTGAATTTTTTTTGTGTTTTTTTGTTGTCTTATGAGTCGAGTTAGTTGGGTTTTTCGTTTCGTTTGTGATTTCATGTTTTTCTATGAGAAGTTTTTTTGTAACAATAATCACTATATAAATAACATACCGTAAATTTATCAAGAAAAAAATCGTTCAAAGTTATTGAGAGAGCTAAATTTTTGTAAATCTTAAATATTTTACCTTAAATTATAAAACATATTCATTGATATAAATGCAAAGATGATTTTAGATGTTTTGGCGGTTATTGTAGAATATGAAATTTTCTTTGTATCCATCTCGAAGTATTGACTTTTGCAGCATAAATTGATTTATACGCTACATTATTCTAAAATGTATAAGGTTAGATTTGGGCTTTGCTTATGATTAAGTTACATTGCTTAAAATTTGAGATATAAGTATTTAAAGTGGGAGTCCTCATTGGAAATGACATGTTATCTTGTCCAAAAATGTTCATGAAAACCATTAATAAGAGAAATCAATATCCAGAGAGAAGAGAGCTGAAAAGATAATAATAACAATAATATCCTCTTAAATGGTCTGAACAACCAAGTGCCACGTGTCATAGGGCCAGCTCAGCTTTTTCTGGAGCTGAGCTCAAACGTGCCGAGCGTGCGAAAGTGAATGGTAACAACAACAAGAACAATAAATTTCGGTGGTTTTGTTTGTTAGCTTTGCACACAAAAAGTCATACAAGGGGAGTTGAAGAAGAAAGTGGTGGTGGTGATGCGAATTAAAAGCCCCATTGTAGTTGATGATGGCGTTAATGCTCTACTGCTAATATACATAAATATAAATATATATTATACACAAATTTGATGTGTGTGAGACTCAGCGAGTGTGCTATATTTGCTTGCTAAACTTAAGATTAAATTTTTAAAAAATGGTAAAATGGAGTGAGCGGGGTCTACTTCTCTAGGAAGCAAGGACAGCTATTACTGATTCTGAGTTCCGTCCCCACTCTCTCTCTCTCTCGTTCCTTATTCATTCATGGCTTCTCTTCCCAGCTCCACTTCACCCCTCTTTCTTTATTCGCATTACCCTTGTTCCCACACTCGTCTCATTTCTTAATTAGCCCAAACATAATAGAATAAGTTCTCTCTCTCTCTCTCTCTCTCTCTCTCTCTCTCTCTCTCTCTCTCTCTCTCCTGTTCTGTGAGAGAATTGACACTAAAAAGTTGCAAGCATGAAAAAGAGGGTAACTCCGGAGCTCAGTCCCGGAGCTTTTCGCTTCCTAAAACTGATTATTTTTTCATTTCGTGAGTGCTCTCTCTCTCTTCTCTCTCTCTCTCTCTCTCTCTCTCTCTCTCTCTCTCTCTCTCTCTTTGCACTCTTTCTAAGTTGTGTTTGTGATGGGGTTTTGGCTATGCTTAATGATCTGTATTGGGCTGGGTCGTTCAGAATTCACGTTGCTTGATCATAAGAATTGCTTTGCTGGGTTTTGCTTTAAATGTTAGAACTTCAGTGGTGGGTCACAAAAGGAACTCTTGGTAACTTACATTGGCTAATTACCATATGTATGTATCTATTTCCGAATCAAATCTGTAATTAATCGCTTACCTTCTCAAATTCAGCTTAGCGATACATTCTTAAGTTACTTCACTGAATGCCCAGAAGTTTCCCCGTGTTTGGGGTTTCAAAGTTTTCAGCTTTGAAGTTGCGATTGACTTTAAGATCGCTCGTCTGTTCATGTCCACTACAGAAGAATGAACGGGGCGTTGTTGCCAGTGTAGCATTCTAGGGCTCAAGGAAATAGAGAAGATCTTGATTGGGATTGAAGCAATTTGTTGGGAATGAGAGATGGAATTGTGTTTTGAGAGTGAATTGATGTGTTGTTGTGGCAGTGTGTGGGGAGTCGTGTTCGAGCTCGATCAGGTATACCAAGTTCCACGTGGCGTTCAGTCAGCAGAGAGATGCGATGCTTCCGCAACCCGAGACCACCGCTCCTCAGCCATTTCTTCCCCTTCTTGCTCCCTCGCCGCTCGCCCCTTACACCAATTTCACTTTCTCTTCCCCAAAACTATCAGGTCTCTCTCTCTCTCTCTCTCCATGTTAGGATGTGACTGAACTAAGAACACATGTATGCATACCGTTACTTGATAATTGTACAAGTTTGATTTTTAAGTGACATAGTTAGGGTCTCACAGGGTTCACTTACTTACCCTTTTGCTGTGTTGGTACTGACTCGAACTCGTAGCCAACTTCTGACATAGTGAAATCCCTCTCATCTGCCCATGGTTTCTTTTACCTGTTTTGAGTAATCTGTATATGTGTGTTACTTTCATTGATTCCCAACAATTAGACCAAATCGGGAAAGCTAATCAACTCGCTCAAATTTATCACGATACCAACAAATCTGAATCTCTATCCCTTTTATGTGTCTCGTTCTCATGTCGATAATTAATGGGGGGGAGATACTGTTGTGATTGGCGAAATTTAATTGAGGACACAAGTAAGTGAAAGAAAATATGACCAATTTTGACTCGAGCGGGACTGAATGAGAATGAAATTAATAATTTACCCTCGTCTCTGTATAGGGCAATGTGTGTTGAACTTCACGGCGGCGGCGAGTCTGATGACGACAACGTCGATAGATTGTTGGTCCGTTTTTGCTCCGTTTTTGGCGAACGTGATATGTTGCCCTCAGCTGAAAGCGACGCTGGCGATTCTTCTGGGACAGTCGAGCAAGTCCACGAACATGCTGGCTTTGAGCTCGAGCACGGCAAAGCATTGCTTGTCGGACATCGAGCAGATTCTGGTGGGCCAAGGAGCGACCGACAGCTTGAAGCAGATCTGCTCTGTTCGCTCCTCAACTCTCACCGAGGCTTCGTGCCCCGTCAAGACCGTCGCCGAGTTTGAGAGCTCCGTGGACACCTCGTCGCTCCTCTCCGCCTGCGAGAAGATCGACCCCGTCAAGGAGTGCTGCGATCAGATCTGCCAGAACGCCATCTTCGACGCCGCCACGAAGATCTCCGAAAAGTCTTTGGGTGCCTCGGCCAAGGTCGGAGACTGCAAGAGCATCGTCGTTCGGTGGCTCGCCAGCAAACTGTCTCCTGTTCGTGCCAAGGAAGTTCTCCGCGGGCTATCTAATTGCAACGTCAACAAAGGTATCCATCTGTGTAGAATTGACATTGGTTTTAAGAGACCAAAAGGTTTTTATTTCTGGGTTTTTGTTCTCATACAGTTTGCCCATTGGTATTTCCCGACACGAGGCATGTTACAAAGGGTTGTGGACACAATATAAGCAACCGGACCGCTTGCTGTACGGCCATGGAAAGCTACGTGACCCACTTGCAGAAGCAGAGTTTCATCACAAACTTGCAAGCGCTCGACTGCGCTACGTCGCTAGGGACGAAGTTGAGAATGTCTAATATCACGAGTGATGTGTATACTCTCTGTCGTATCAGCCTCAAAGATTTCTCACTTCAAGGTTTTCACTTTTCACTCCAATATTCCACTCAGTTATTATTATGCGCATAGTTGATTTGATAACTTGTACTGATGACGATTTTCATTTTCTGTTTGCCGGTGGCTTCACCTCAGTTGGAAATGAAGGTAAAGTTCTAAACAACTTAGAACACATTTACTCATTTGAATAACTTACGTATTGATTTAGCAAATATTATTTAAACACAATACTACTCTAAAACTCAGAATATAATTTATCCCGTGTTTCTAGGATTAGGAACAATAAACAAGTTACTTGCTATTGGGGACAAAATTATCACTAGGACAAGAATTGATGGAGTATTTGGTAGAGAATATCCTTATTGAAAGTGTGTTTTTGACAGAGGTTGGGTGTCTGTTGCCGAGCATGCCGTCGGATGCTACACTTGACACATCCGGAATCAGCTTCCTTTGCGATCTCAACGACAATATTCCTGCCCCTTGGCCTAACACTTCTCACGTCTCCCCTTCCTCCTGTACCAAAAGTACGTCCCAAATCTCCTCCATTTCTAAACAAAAACAACATTCTCGTCTCTGTCGTGTTTTGATGTCTTTTTTTGTTGAGGACATGCAGACGTCAAGATTCCTGCTCTTCCTGCAGCCACGTCAGCCCAAAATCGTGAGTTTCTTTTTTCTTTTTTTCTTCGGTATCCAATATTCTGAGTTTTTGGTTTGTTGACCGTTTTGCTCTATGAATTCAGGGGTTGACAGGACAAAGGCAGTGTTGGTTACACTCCTTGCTTCGGCAGTCTTGCTGATGAAATCCTTGTAGATAAGCAAGCCAACATTATTATCGTGAGAGCTAGGGAGACGCTCGTTACTGAAAAAGTCAACCCAAAGACATAGGAAGACTAATTTCGGAGGGGGGAGAGAGAGAGAGATAGAGAAGAGTTCATTTTGTTGATCGTCGCTATCTCATCGTGATCATCATCGTCGTCATCCTAAATTGGTTAATTCTTGCTTGCTTGTATAATAAGATTTCTTGTAAAGATGGTTTAGGAAGGATGAGAAACTCTCATTTGTAACTACCACTGCTATTCTTTTTTTATAATTATTTATTTATAGACAACAATTACCACTAGTTTGATTTAGCTTGCGATAGTTTGGGTTGCCAATTGCAACCAAACATTTATAATATAAAGAGAAATGTATTTTGGTGAACTTTAGGGTTTTTTTTAGCTGTCATCAAACAAAAAAGCATTACATTTTTAGACTAAACCATAATGGATGTCTTTCTATTTAGATTAACCTGCATGGCAGAGTAAACATAAAGCTGTTTGCAGAGTCGATTCTTTTGTTTAATCGGCAGCAATTTACAGAGTCGTTGTATGGCTATTGAATTAGTTCAGAAGGCTTGTTATGATAAGATTCAAGAAGGCCATTTCCAATTTGTTCTATCGCTGATGACATTTTAATCCCCTGAGATGACTCTTCAGTTTTATTAAAGGTTTCAAAGCTATAGACATATGCAGTTGTCAACTTGAAACACCACAACTGCGTAAACTTTTCTACAAAATCAAGCTCGCCTCTATTTTTCTTCCTTTCGACTGCTAGTAAAAATCTCACACCACTCTCTCTCTCTAAAAATCTTCTGCTCACTGTAAATCGCCTCAGTGCAGCTCCGCCTCCATGTAGCCCCGCAACTCCCGCCTCCGATTCTTCGGACCTCCACAATTCCGATGACCGAGCTACCGCGCCTCCGATGATCGAGCCTCCGCGTAGCAACTCCTCCACGCAACGTCCAAGCGAAGTCCATTACTGCCAAAAATATAAGCTCTTTTGTGTACATCATAGGCGCGCTTTGCCGCATAAAAAATGTTAGCATTTGATAGTCGTAAACATTTAGATGCGACAAGTCTCGTCTAACAGTTACGGTTTTTCTGATGCAACGACATCGCATCTGATAGTAGCATTAGATGCGACAATGAAACTGTTAGGGAAAGCTTTTTCTTGTCCTAATGTATTGTAATAATAATTCTTGAAAAACGTTTATAATTACGAGTAAACAATAATCCCATAAATCAGACACCATGAGACATGAGTAAGTACATAAAGTAACAAGGTCCGATGGCCAATATGGATTCAACTTCTAAATCATATACTGGATCATAGGCATATCAGCGAATAACTCGTTCTCAGTGCCATATAACATCTATAGTGCCCTTTCGATAGCCCTCCAACTTTGTTATTCTTCATGTCCACTTCAAAATCCAGCTGCATCCAAGCCATTTTGTCTTTAGGCCTAACGGTGACTATATGAGATCTACGTATCCGTGTTTCATAATAGCCCCTACAAAAGAGCCCATAGCCTAAGGATGAGTTCTACGTCTAAATTGAAACTGTATGAAAATATTTGAACCTATAAAGGAAAAGAACGAGGGAGGTATATTATTAACTAATTCAAAGTACGTGACCTAGTGAATTAGTTACACATCAGTCACTAAGTCTAGTGTATTAGTTACATGCGAGTCACTAATTCCAGAGAATTAGTTTTACGTTGGTAACTATGTCACTGAAATTAATTACATATTTAAACTAATTTACTATGACCAAAAGCAGACAAATTTTCTAATGGCCTTAATCACTCACATACGCGAGACATCGCGGAAAATCACATAAATATACGTTTTAGTGGAACTCCTTGTCTTGTACGTAAAATGATTCGTGATAACAAAATGACCAAATGTTAATCATGTTGGAGATTTAGACACCTTGTACGATCAAGCGTAAATAAATAATTACGCTATCATAAACTAATTAAATACGGTTGTACACAAGAATTTAAATTATTTAATTAATTATAAATAGAGAGAAAATATCAAGTAACCAAATTAAGATATGCAATTAAAAACTTTACGGGTTGGACTCACGAACCAAAATTTCAAGATTTTTCTCAATCCGTATTCAGTCAAATATAGACTGCTCCACCGTCTGTTTTTATGCCACGATCATATCTTCTCCAGTACTCGTTGATGTGATGACACCACGGTCTTCCAAAACATGATCTCCGAAGTGAGAAAGAAATATGTGTATGCAACAATATTTTATCACACATATCCCAAACGAGACATTTAGATCTTTTCTCTCTTATTTTTAAGAACAAAATTAAAGAAATTCCAAATGTTAAGGAAGCAAAAGAAGTTCGGCCACTATACGAAAGAAAGAGGGCCAAACTTTCGTTTTTTATTCGAGATTATTAAAATGTTTTACTTTATCCTCTATTTATTGTATTTTTAACAGAGATATTTTAGAGTTAGAATATATTATCTTATCTTTAACTGTAGATTTAATCTCAACTGTTAGATCTAATCTTATAAATCTAATTTTTTTCTCATGAAGATTTTTCACCTTTATTTTTTTTTTTATATTTCTCTTTCAAATATGGAGAAGTTTTAGGTAGACGAAATATTATATAAATTCTTCACATATTTTTTAAACAAATAGATGATAAAATTTTGGCTTTCCCTTGCCCAATGTGGCCAGCCATATTGCATGTAAGAAGGGGACATTTGAACACCCGTAGCTGCCTCATATGCCTAAGGTCCATTTCAGCTTTTGAATCTTTTAAGTCTAATAGCTCTAAATCAAATTTAATTAATTATTCACTTTATCCAATCACTAAAAATCTTAATAAACTGATTATTTACTTGATACAATAATAAATGATCAATTCTATTATAAATATTATTTTATTATGCAAATACTCATCTTTCATAATTAGTTATTTCAATAACCATTACAGTTTGTGCGATAATAATAATGATACACTTTATTATTAAAGATTTTTAGTAGTGGATTATGGACCTATTAATACGAGCCACACAAATCTAAACTAAAAGACAGAACAATCATTTTTCTTTTTTGAACAGTGTAATACAAGATCGATCTCTCTTTTACACTAGAATTATATTTACTCATCGCGACAAGTGTCCACTAATCTAGTCAATTCGTGATCAAGATCCTCCAACCTCATCTCGTATCGAGAATGGTCAATAATTCTGTTATACCTTTTACTTTATATATGTACCCTAAGCATGCTTGTTTTCCTAGAAAAAGATTCAAGTAAAAGTTAGCTAACTTCAGAACTGTGCACAATCAGTCGATTCTGAAATCAATCTTTATGTGAGTGAGCATTAACCTTCTTCCAGGAAGGTTGGATTATATATCTGTCAACCACTTCCTTCTACAATCGTATTGTATATTCTGAAGACATAAGTTTTATAAACTTTTGTACTAGCCGTTGAAGAAATGAGTTAAAGAATCCGAGGATACAATTTAGAAGTTCATGACTACTTCAGGATTTATATCAACTTTCACTTTGATCATCATAGCGACTTTGGTTAGTGTGTCGTACCAGTGCTTAAACGACACATGTAGAACCAAAATCTTTCTAGATCGTACAACTTCCCAAAGGACACATCTAAGAGGTAGAAGCTTGGTTTTTATAGCTTTATTAAACATAAATTTCTTCCTAGGATTTCATTGTCCTTGATTGGGATAACTCTTGTGAAAAAATTCGTCTATCACACAATCTGTTAAGTTTGAAAAATTTGCTAAAATAGCTTACAATTAAGGCGTGATGTTATTACACAATGAATCAACACATTAATATAATATCTTTCGCGCAATATTTGCCTAATAAAAATAATATAATTCGAATGTAACAAAAAATTCCTTATTTGACTAATGCCTTAACATATTAAATCTTCGACCGTTTTCCCCATGTCGAAATCATTTTCAAACCAAAGTAGCAATTAGAGGAAAAATAATCATTGCCTCAAATATAAACACACAATAATACATAACATTTTAGAAAAAAAAGCAATAAAGTGTCTTATAAAGAAGATAAGTCGGCACTTGCGGCAACATTCTGTGCAATTGTAATTGTAATTGTAATTGTAATTGTAAGAGGAAATGACTGATCTTCCATCTTCTGTTTGTCGTCGTTATAAAACTGTGCTATCAATTAAATGAAGACATACCACATGTAGTCTAAGTTAAATATTACACAGTCTGCATCACAAAAAGCATGACTCTAATCTTGGAATTCAATTTTTTACTAATGTTCTGTTTTCTAGCCTTAGAGTTGACGTGCATATTAAATCAAATCATATGTTAAAAATGAAATCATTACTATAAAATATTCGACGCACATGATTCGTCAATTTTTATAACAAAAATATAACTGATATATAACACTACGCAATGGTATTGGTTTTTTTAGTTTTCAATTTCATTTTATTTTATTACGGTATCAGTGCAGCGATGCTTAAATTATGCTTGGCCACGGAAACATACAAAAGCCACACGTGTAAATGATGCGTATCCCATAACTGTCGTTTTTACGATCACTTACGTCATAACTCAACCCACCGGAGCATATCTATTTTATTGTCCATACAAAGAGAATATATATAGTGTCCATTGAAACTCAAAATAGCTACAGGTTTGTCATATACCAGATAAATATTTGTCTTAAAAAATAAATTTATCATACTAAGTTAATTATAATTAATAAACTACTAAATCTGTTAATAACAGTTATTTGAAAATTTTCCACATGAATTTGAGAGAGAGAGAGAGAGTATTTAGGCAACATTGATAATTAATATTAAATAAAATGAGTGGCTAAATATTTATATCAACAATCTTTCTATTCAATCTTAGTAATTTGAACTGAGATTAAGACAGTCGATGTGAGAAATAAATATGAATAAAATTGATTTCTTAATTTATAACGAAAGAATTATATAAAAATGTTAAATAATTACCCAGAATTAAAAATTGTAGCCAATTATTCAAAATGAAATCATTACTCTCAATATATTACCACCCAATTAGTCAGAAATTTTAAAAAAAAATTAAACTCGTGCATGTGTCTCGCTTTTATTTGGACTATTTATTCAGTTTATCGAAATTACAGCTAAATTTGAAACTAAAAAAGTTCAAATGAGCTGTGTAACTAACTCTCTCGTATTCTAAAATGATAACGTATGTAACTATTCTACCATTGAATATAATTTTCTCTATTCTTATATATTCCATATCAAATTTTGATTATTTTGAAACTAGTTCATATATAAACATAATTCAGAGCTGGGTAGCTTTATATCAACATATCACTCTCTAGTCTCTCACCCACATAAACAACACAAGCACGCTCAGTAGAGTTATGGAGTCCGATCTCCACCGGTCGATCTTAAACTCAGAGAAACCCGCTTCAGTTGAGCAAGTTATAGGGTCTGAGCTGGAAGCTACTCTGTCGAGCTCTGAGCTTGGAAAATTCCGGCGGCTTTCAGTGGCGGCGCGGCTGGAACTGAAGACGCTTTTCCAGCTGGCGGCGCCCACGGTGGTGGTGTATTTGCTCAACAACGTGACATCCATGTCAACACAGATATTCTGCGGCCACCTCGGAAATCTCGAACTTGCTGCTTCGTCTCTCGGTAACACTGGAATCCAAGTCTTCGCCTACGGCCTCATGGTACGTACTCCTCTATGTGTTTTCTTTTAATTATTAATCAAGTTTCTCTTGTATATAATAAAATCATTATTGCTAACGCTTCATTTAAGCACTAAAAATGTTAAAAATTAAGAAAAATATTAAGGATAAACTGGACAAAAAACAATAACGGTAAACAAATATAAATAAATAACATATTATTTACAACTTGTTTACAAAAGATTTAATATAACAAATATTTTGTTCTATACTAATTTTCCATTATGAATGAAGAAGACATATATTCATGGTTCGGTGTATGTTGTTTATGACGCCTAATAGAAGAAACTCTTATCTGATAGAAGTTCTTTTTACTCTCTGTCTCACTCTCACTCGTGGTGGTGTTTTTAGTTTTTGTTTTTATTTCTATTTTGGATATTGCGTTGTTATTACATCACCGGCACATATGTATCCAAATACAAAATTAAAATTGGACGAAACATTTTCTTTTATAAGAATAATTAAAATTTTGTTTTAGTGGATAGTCGTAGTATAAATTTACTAAATTAATTACTTTATAATTTATATATAATATGTTTAAGTTTTAGGTAAAAGAAAGTGTAAGTAATATTTCCTTAAATAAATAATAATGCGTAGCAACCAACTGAATTGTTGGTGGTGGTGGATAGCTAGGGATGGGCAGCGCGGTGGAAACTCTGTGCGGGCAAGCGTACGGGGCCGGCAAATACGAGATGCTGGGAGTGTACATGCAACGCTCCGCCGTGCTCCTCCTCTTCACCGCCGTCCCTCTCACCGCTATCTACATATTCTCCAGACCCCTCCTCCTCTTCCTCCGCGAGCCGCCGGAAATCGCCGCCGCCGCCGCAGTGTTCGTGTACGGCCTGATCCCACAGATCTTCGCGTACGCCCTCAACTTTCCGATCCAGAAGTTCCTCCAGGCGCAGAGCATCGTGTTCCCCAGCGCCGCCGTCGCCGCCGCCGCACTGGCAGTCCACGTGCCCCTCACGTGGCTCCTCGTGTACGGGGCAGGATGGGGTCTGATCGGGGCGTCGCTCGTGCTGAGCGGTTCCTGGTGGGTCATTGTCTTGGGGCAGTTTGGGTATGTTGTCGCTAGCGAGAGGTGTCGCGCCACGTGGCAGGGGTTCTCGTGGCGGGCTTTCTCGGGTTTGGCTGAGTTTTTTAAGCTCTCCGCTGCGTCAGCCGTGATGCTTTGTTTGGAGACTTGGTACTTTCAGGTTCTTGTGCTTATTGCTGGCTTGCTTGATGACCCTGAGATCGCTTTGGACGCTCTCTCCATTTGGTAAGTCCGTAATACTTTATGTTTCTTTATCACGTAACTGAACATTTTATTACGTACGCTTTCATATAAATATTGGTGTTTTCGAAAATATCCAACATTTATTAAAAAAAATTAAATGGACTGTTCATTAGTTTTCCAATATTTTATTAGTCGTTTTAGTCCAAAATCAGCCCCGTTTAAAGCTAAAAATTAAATATCTAATGTATAAATTAGTTTTCTTTAACAATGTATTAATAGTTGAAGGGAAAAAATATTTAAATTTGAAACAGATAACTCAGTAATGAAATTTATAGATTATACGGTCAAGTAAACATTTTTACTATTTTACTATAAAATATGAACAATATGTATGTTTATGTTGGCTAGTTACCTGAATAATTGTTTATGCTAACCATTGCTATAGATATATGGATTTTGGAGAAGAAGAATGTACGAGTATAACAAATAAAAAAGAAAAGACTAGTGTACCTTTACATATAATAATAATAATATATGCTAATATCTCATCTTAAACTTATTATGCGACATCAATAAGTATCGAGATCAATAAGTATCGAGAGTTTGTCCCACGAAGTGGTAGCGCGACGCAAAATGAGTTTTTGTGAACAAGTCGATAATCTGAAGAGAAAAGAGAATATAGGGCAATGTTATTGTACCAATCTGTAAATGATGTCGAGTGAAATGAAAATCAATCTCAATATGCTTCGTTCTGTCATGAAAAATCGCGTTACGAGCAATCTGAATGGAACTCTTATTATTGTTGTATAGCGACGTAGGATGATCAAGAGTAGCATCCAGATTAGCAAGTAACCAAGGTAACCAAACAATCTGAATGTAGTCGTGGCCATAGCGCCATATTCATTTTCAGTGGAAGATGAGAAATAACACTCTACTTCTTGCTCTTCAAGAAATGGGTGATTCTCCAGTTGTGGAATTGCGATCCCCAACATCAACAGACCAATCAGCATTGGTTTAGGGCGCAACTCTAGCAAAGTTGAAGAAGGAAAAAAGTAAACACTGAAACTGAGTACCACAAATATACATGAGAATATGGAGATAGCCCAATGAACTGTGGTCGAAGCAGTAACAATATGACTGACAATATGAACAACATGCGCAATATTCGGCTGAATAACTGTGACATAGACCAGAGGAGACCCGCTAAATGGATAGTAGCGAGCATTGGTTTCAAGAGGAGTATATGCATTCTTATTACCAGTGACACGAGCGCGCTCAAAAAGATCTGATATATACTTTGACTGAGATAGAAGATAGCCCTTCGGAGAGAAAGTCACCTCTATACCCAGAAAGTAACACAACGAATAAAGATCTTTTATAACAAAGAACCGAACCAAGTCAGTCTTCAAAGATTCAATTTTATCATAATAATCTCTAGTAATAATCATATCGTCAACATACAAGGATATGATGGTACGACCTGTACTTATTTTATGCTTGACAAACAACGCAAAATAGAGCTGAATGAGAATCAAGCCAAGAGATGTGAACACACTGGAGAACTTCCCAAACCAAGCATGTAGAGCTTGTTTGAGACCATAAAGAGTTTTGCGCACTTTACACACATGGCTTGGCTAATGCGCGACACCAGGATTGTGTGTCATGTAGACTTCCTCGTTAAGATCACCATGCAAGAAATCATTCTTCACATCCATTTGAGATATCTTCCAACGATGGGAAGAAGCCATCGCAACCAGAGTGTGGATATTCGTCATCTTAGCAACCTGCACAAAATTCTCGTTACAATCCATACCGTACTCTTGAGAATAGCCTTTTACAACAAGACGAGCCTTTTGTTTAGCTCCACAGACCCATCTGATTTGGTCTTGATCTTATAGACCCAACGAGAGCTAAAAACACGCTTTTCTCAAAGGTTATGATACGAAGTCCTAAGTGTGAGTTTGATGTAGAGAAGTAAGTTCTTCAGCCATAGCATTCTACGAAAGGTGTTCAAGAACAACCTCTCTATAGGAAAAAATATTAGACAAAGAGTGGAGTGACACGAGAAAGGAAAAGAAAGTCGTAGAGTATGAAGAATAAGAATTGGGAAGTTTAGTGAACTTACAAGGACGACTAGACTGACAGAGAGGTGGACGATCCGCAATTTCAAGTGATGGGTGATCACTCGTAGCATGAGATGTCGGAGGCATGTGTATCGTAGGAACCAAAGTATCGGTATCAATATAACAGACACGAATATGAATAAGAGAATTATGAGTCATACGATGAGCACTAGGAGGATTGAAGAAGATATGGATATGCACTAAAAGTGCAATATGACGTGAGACATATAATTTATGGCTGACTAGATTAGAACAACGATACCCCTTTTGACCATAACTGTAACCCAAAAAAATATACAAGGCAAATTTAGGAGACAATTTATCACGTTCAACGTGAGGTCGAAGCATAAAACAAGTGAACCAAATACACGCAAAAATCAATAATCAATAACATTTTGATAAAAAATTTCAAAAGGAGACAACCTGAATTGTAAGCGGTTGAGATTCTGTTTATGGCATAAGCAGCGGTTTGGATAGCCTCCCCAAAAAAATACTAGGTACCTACACAAAGAAAAGGAATGAGAGAGTTGTCTCAACAAGATGACAGGGTTTCCTTTCAGCAACATTGTTTTGTTGAGGCGTGTCAGTACATGATTCACCTCCTAAATCACAAAGAAAACATTTTATGACAGACGAATGTTGTGTTTTTCTGAGAACTCGAAAATCACGATAATCCAAAAAAATCAGATTCACGTTTGATTAGATAAATCCAAGTGCAACGAGTAAAATCAATAACAAAAGAAACATCGTATTAGAACCACTCTTAGTAGAGATGGGAGCAAGTCCCCACAGGTTAGAGTGCACAAGAGCAAAGAAAAATGAGAGGAAAAAACACTTTTATGAAATGGTAAAGCAAAAATTTTTACGAGTTTATAAACAACTACAGTAAAAATATATCCTAAGAGCTCATATCTTCTAAAGCTCTTGTAGAAGCCAAAAAACGCAAACGATATGATGAAACATGATCTAAACGAGTATACCACAAATAAAAATCAGATGACAAGTGACTTAAACAAAAATAAGATAAATTCACTCTAGATGCTGCCACATCAGATACTTTAAGTTCATTCAACATTTAGAGTTTCCATTGCTTACAGCCGGTCCCTGTCACCGTCTATGAGACCATATTTGGTTAATTGAATTACATTTACAAGATTTATAGCAAGACTAGGAATATAGTAGACATCAAGACTGGAAATATGAGACATAACAACAAAATCAACACCTTTCGATGGTATATGAGTGCCATCGACAATCATAATGGGTAAAGATGAAAGAGAAGTGAAAGACACAAAGGATGGAAAATGATGATACATATCATTGTAAGCACCAGAACTGAGTATCCATAAGAACAATGGTAAACCTGAAACTAAAAATTGTGACAAATCTATAGAGGAAGAAGACATGAGATTGCAAGGCAAGGAACTGCTCAAACATGTACATATCAAAGATGGGGTAGCAACATTGTTGGCAAGCGGAGGTACCACAAAATCTTCTAACGTGGTGCTCATGGAGCAGATAGGCAAGAGACCCACATAGTCATTGGACGAGGTTCCCACAGAGTCGTTGGGCGAAGCCGAGACTGAGACTGAGATGAGCGTTATTGGTGCTGCCCTTTTTCTCTACCTAGTCGTGGGCATTGAACTTTCCAATGCCCCTTCTCCTTACAAAAGGTGCATTTATCCGCAGAGACTGACATCGATGACTTGCGCGCACCCTTGCTAGAGGAACGATATGGGGTAGCGAGGACATTAGTCACTGCAGGTGGTGGAGTCTCCTTAGACTTGAGACGAGCCTCTTCGGCCAGCAGCTCGTTGACTACCGAATCCACATAAGGTAGAGGACTGTGATGAAGAATCGCACTCCGCAGTTCCTCAGAGTCATCACGGAGGATCATTAGGAATTGGATCAATCGCTGCTTCTCACGTAAGGTGTAGGTTACCACTGTCATCAATTTAGCTTACTTTGTCAATGCCAATTGATCACACAACGAAGATATTGCATGATAAAACTACTAAATACTCAAACAATTATGCAGAAGCGCACAAATATCCATCTCCAACTGATACTGTTTGTTAAAAATTGACTGAGTATAGAGCCACTCCAAATGTCAGACTTCCTTCGTAGTCTCGCACTTTGCCAACTGAACATTGGTCGAGCGATTAACATAATTGTTAATCCACATGATAATCTAAGCACTATCCTACCAAGTAACGATCGCAGTTGCATAATATTTAGCTGTCTCGTTGTAAGACATAACAAGAACACCAGTCACATAACTTCACTTAGATTAGCCTCTTGGCCAACAGCTCGTTGACCACCGAATCCACATAATTTAGAGGATTGTAATGAAGAATTTCACCCCACAATTCCTCAAAGTCATCATAGAGGGTCATCAGGAATTGGACCAATCGTTGTTCCTCACGTCAGGAGATGTAGGTTGTCACTGTCTTCAATTAAGCTCACTTTTTCAATGTCAATTGATCCCACAACGAAGACATTGCATAATAATACTCATGAATACCCAAATCATTCTGCCGAAGCGCACAAATATCCATTTCCAACTGATATTGTTTGTCAAAATGGGACAGAGTATAAAGTCACTCCAAATGTCCTCAGGCCTTCTTTGCAGTCTCGTACTTCGCCAACTGAGCACCGATCGAGCGGGTAACAAAGTTGTTAATTCACGTGATAATTTTAGCATTATCCTCCCAAGTAACGATTGCAAATGCATAATCTTAATTTTTCTCATTGGAAGGCTTAACAAGCACACAACTCACATAACTCCACTTAGATTTTCCACGCAAACAATTATAACATAACTCTAATACGAATTATTTTTGCCATCCAACTTAACACAAATAGTATGTAGAGAATCGGAATCGATCCGCCATGTTTAAAAAACGAAATCAAATAAAACTAAAAATTCTTAAATTGCAAATCAGAGACGTAATCGATAATCCCCAAGCAGAAAATCACAAAGATTTCCGAGAACATCAAAATAGACGAAAAACAAACGAATCAACTAAAAAAAGTGACATCCACAGATCAAATTAAAATGGCAAAAATGCCGGCTGTACCGACTATAAATTTAGGGATTTTGGATAAATAAAATGTATATTACATTATGTTGAAAAAGTCTAGATTTATAACTCTAAAACAAAACAAAAACCAGATAAGCTAGAGTATTCTTGCGTAAAAATTATTAATAATAATGATACTATATGCTTATAACATATGCTTGTTTTCTTATTTATTTTTGTTTTTGTTCAGCATGACGATATCGGGATGGGTGTACATGGTTGCGGTGGGGTTCAATGCGGCTGCCAGGTGGGTACTAAGACACACACACATATATATATATATAATATAATTGATTTTTTAGGCTCTCATTAAACTTTTGTCGTAAAACATTTCTGTTTCGGCTTTTTATGATAGTCATTTTTTTTACTTTCAACCTATCAGTTAAAAAATCCATCAAAATAACCGGAAAATAGCTCATGTGTTGATCACGTGACTTTTAAAACAGAACAATTTTCTGATCAAATCCTATATATTCATCAAATATCATAATCTTCTCCGTTATTTAATAATATTTCATAAGTTCGCAAAAAAATCCCATATATTAAGAGTTTTATTTGTAATTATTCTTCAAATGTTGGCTAGATGAAATTTTAACGTTTGAAGAAGAGTATATATAATTATAATTTTTTATACGAAACAACGTGTACTTTTATTTATTTCTTGTAAAATACTGATATCTACTATCATTATTAATGCATATAGCAGAATAAACGTTATTACATGGCGTTTGTTACCGTAATTATAAAATTATTTTAAATAATTATTTATTTTTATTTTTAACATCTCAAGTAATGAAATAAATCATCAAATTATGACTAATTATTTTTCATGTAATTTTGCTATAAGAAATATTTTAACAACGAAGTAAAGTTGTAAGTAATATGTAATACTTTTATTAAATTGACATTTAGATCTTTTATATGATAAAACAAATGAATAAACAGCGTAAGAGTGAGCAACGAGCTAGGAGCTGGACATCCGAAATCTGCGGGATTCTCTGTGGCAACTGTGACGCTGAGCTCGTCGTTAATATCCCTCATATGTGCAGTTCTGGTCCTCCTCTTCCATGATGTCTTGAGCTATGCCTTCACCGATGGAGCTGTAGTTTCACGCGCCGTCTCCGATCTCACCCCTTATTTGGCCCTCTCTATTCTGCTCAACGGAATTCAACCCGTTTTATCTGGTACCGTTACATTGTTTCAATATCTTCTAATTATTTCAATATCATCTTAAATCATTTATTAATTCAACGTATACATTACAAACATCGAAGTCTCTTTACATTTCGTGAATATAGATTATATATATTATATGTATATTGTTTTAAGTCACATATCCTAACCCAGTTATTATAACCAACACTTCCAACGGTCCTCTAATCATATAGACTGTCGTTAGAAAAGTTTGCAAAGTTAAATACTCAAGGAAGTTAATTTCCACGTCGCTTTCATAATTATCAACTGATGTGACGTACAAAGTGATTAAGTTTTACTCCGTCGCCTTTATATAATATAACTTAAAGCGATAACTACATGTTTTATGACAAGTGTCACTAGGTCATTGAATCTATATTTGCTAGTCATCGTTAAGTCAACGTAATTTGACCTGACCATAGAACCGAACGACAAGGAAAGTAATTGCTGATTATATATAGTCATAAATATTCCAAATATATGGTCTGGAGATTCTGTGAATGAATATCAGAAGATATTTGAAATAATTGTGGAATAAAAAAGAAGAAGAATAAGACAAGACAAGCAATTGTTTTGATACCTTGGACCAGATAACGATTGAAGGATGAGAGACGTCGATCCCAGATTACTGGTAGTCTCACACACCCATGCGAAATGGACAATTTAAGTCGGCAAACGATCGCCACGAAATTTGTTCGAATGTCATGTCTAAGTTTTCAAATAGATATCATATAACACGCATCTATCTCATTCTGGAAGTTTTCATTCTCTCAAGCTTAATTTTATGATATATCATCACGTTGCCATCATCTTCCTGAATCAAGAGCCGGTATTCTATACGTCTCCCCAGTGTAATCTTAGGATATATGTATATATATAATATATATATATACACACTTTCTGGTATAATACTACGGAGATAATATTTATTTTGAGAAAAAAAATAGAGAAATGGTAGACGAAATAAGTAATATTTAAAATACTACTAAAAGCCAAAATTAAAAATAAAGAACATCATATAGAACTAAAAAAACAAGAACAAAGAAACATTGAAACTTGTTCGACAATTCTTTAAATAATATTATTTTTTCGCGAGTGCTGGAAAACGGCGAGCAGAATTTTGTAATAAAACCAACCAAACGATCACAAAGAACTACAACGCACTTTCAGAGGAGAGCAGGATTTTAACAATAATACCTTTTATTGTCACGGGTCACATAATTTGAACGAAATAAAATTGTCGCCCGGCCATGGTAACCATTAAATTCGTTAATGTGTTTTAATCCTCTTGAAACACCATATAAACATTCATTAATGTGTTTTAATCCCCTTGAAAAAACCACATAAACGTTCATTTACTCTTTCATATATATATATATTTGCATCAAAACCGCTGTATATAAATGCACGCTTACACCATTCAATAAAATAGTTTCTAGTGTAACAAAAGAGAAAATATTGAATAAAAAAAATTAACAAATGAAAAGACACATAATTAGGTAGTATGTCTAATGAATTGTGTTGGTGATATATCTATGCGCGTATACGGTATAAGGCGTTGCTGTTGGGTGTGGATGGCAAGCATTCGTAGCATACGTGAACGTGGGATGTTATTACATCATTGGTGTTCCATTAGGCGTACTTCTTGGTTTCACCTTCAAACTCGGAGCTAAGGTAATAAATTTACATTGGACCTAGAATCTACATATTTTCACACTTTATCTTTGCAATTTTCTTTTTCACCATTTGCAGGTCAATTAGGTTTTCATAACGTGTGTGATGATTTTGGTGTAGGGAATATGGTCTGGAATGATCGGTGGCACTCTCATACAGACTATAATTTTAGCGTTAGTCACATTTCGTACTGACTGGAATAAAGAGGTAATAAAATTTACCAGTCGTCATTTTCTTTTCCGCATATACTTGTGATCTACGGTGTTTGAAATAATTATCCTTCTATTGATTTTTGTGTGAGTAAAACATGTCATGAAAGTGATTTAGAATCATAGACCACAGAAAAATAAAATAAAAATTAAATACGGTAACGATCTCAGCGAGGTATATAAGTAATATATTAAGAGAAAATGTAAATATAAAAATGTTACCTATTATGCGTATTTCTATGTGAATATGGAGATTCTTGTCATAGATTGATCTTTTAATATCATTATGAATAGCATATTCATATCGTAAAGAATTTCATTGAGTGAAATGACTATTATTTTAATGACTTTCATTTGAATTTCATTGAGTCAAATGACTATTTTAATGACTTTCAGTTGAATTTCTGGAACAGTTTTATTATACAAGCAATCAAATTGATAGTCGAAGCATAAAATTTTAATAATTTAACAGAAAATTATATAAAAGACTTATATTTGATTCAATAAAATATTTAAACGTCTAAAAATACTATTCGTAGTGATGTTTAAGAATATATATAATATTTAAAATCATACAGTAGATAATCGCATTTCAATTATAAATAAGTTGGGCATATGAAAAATAATTCGCATACAAAAATTATGGTTATAACAGTTTGCCAAGTAAGACTACATTACTTTAGGAGTTTTACTTAGAATGATCATAGATCGATACTGTGATTAAAACTCCATCACCTCACGCAAGATCAGTATTGTGTAGGGCATATTTTCATTTTGAGGACACTCTACTCCAACCTAACTGCTCAGATTTAATTCTTAAAAATCAATATAATTATTTTTTATACTAAATTATATTAAATTTTTATACTTTCATAAATAATAATAATACATACATAACACATAGAGCTACATTTTATTAAAACATAAATAGAAACATAAAAAATAATTAGAAATGTATTCGAGTATATTATTGTAATTTTATTATGTAAGTTTGAACTATTGTCTTTTTTTAAAAATTTATCTATCAATAAATGTATCAGTTTTTCTAAATAAATAATAAAGACGTGCACTATAGAAATCTTAACAAAAATGGGTGTGTTACTCTAGTAGATATGTCCCTAAACCTTAAAAATTAAGATTTAAAGGTCCTCATTGATAATGTACACACGAGTCAAATGGTGCAACTTTAAAAATTAATCATCTAGACTAAATTACAATGGCCGTGTGGCTATTATCAATATTTATTATGTGTACGAATTTCGCAGGTGGAAAAGGCAATATCTCGATTGGAAGATTGGGAAATCGTCAAGAAGTAAATAATAATTGACGAAACAGAGATGATGACAAAGTTACATTATCATTTTGTGTTTGGTATATGTTAAATGAATATTGTCCTGACTGAGAAGTAAAAAACAAAAAGAATATTGTGCTGACGGCGATCAGGGTATTTTATTAATTGTATAATTGATATTTGATGTTATGCCTATAATTTATACATTGGCTTGTGTATAGGAGCTTTCTACATTTGAACCATCTCGTAGTCTCGTTACCGCTCATGTAGCATCTGTAGCTTACCAAGAGAGGGAGAGCTTAAATGCCAATCACATATATAACGTTCGTTCATTTAGCTTAAATGCCAACGTTCGTTCATTTTATATGGGATGTCGAAGCCGACACACTGGAACGTCTCACATCGGACATCGACAGTGAAGAGGAAAGAAACATGTCGATAGAAGTCCTAACTTGATCCTACGTTTTGAGGGGAGACGTGGAAATAATTATCGACTCTCCGCCCCTTCCTGGATGATTTCGGAGTACATCATCTTGCGCGAAAGCCGCGAGGAGAACCAAAAAGGTGAAAAGCTTCGCGTGGAGCATACAGTGCGCAAAGACATGCTATACAAACGATGGTACTCGATGCCACTCTTATGTTGCATTTACGAGAGTTAGGCAAAAAAAAGTGATGTGCAAAGTCCACAAGGGCTTGTGTGGAAACCACGGAACCGGGAAATTGCTTGCATTGAAACTCCTGTGATTAAGATATTCTTGGCCCACCCTAATAAAGAACGTATCAACAAATAAGTGCAACAAATTCCAGAGGTTCACTCACGTCCCAAGGTAGGCCCGACACCACTTGGCCTGATCATCGTGCCTCAACCATTCGTCAAATGGGGAATCGACCTGATATGTGAATTTCCAGTGGGTCCAAAACAATTCAATTTTTTCATAGTCGCAATTGAATACCTTACCAAGTAGATCGAGGAGCAGCCGTGGGTAAAGATCACCGAGGCCGATACGACAAATTTCATATGAAAGAGCATTAAATTCCACCACGACATCTCTGAGTTGATCGTAACAACAATGGTAGACAATTGAAAAAATGTGCAAGGTAGTTCTGATTGAATTATTTCATATATAGGCTTACTGCGCAACAGATGCAAGGAATTAGGCATAACCAAGACCTACTCATCACCCCGACAGCCACAGGCCGACGCCCAAGTAGAGGAGGTAAAACTATCAAAACTTAAAAAAGAAGCCAAAAGAGAAGAAATGGACATCGGTTGACGAGCTTTCATTCTTCCTATGGGCGTATTAAACGACAACAGAAAACGCAACGGGGGAGATCATGTTCGCTCTCATGTAGGGTGTGGAAGCGGTGGTGCCAATTGAGGCTACTCTCTTGAATTTTCGCATCGAGACTTTCGACGAAAATAAGAACAATGAGGAACTACGAATCAAGTTTGACCTTGTCAATGAGAAAAGAGTCGACATACTAACCAACATCGTCCCTCAAAAAAGGAATGTTGAACAATACTAAATTCGAAGGTGAAACTCAAAAGCTTCCCCAAAGCGAACCTGGAATTAAAACCACTTTTTCAAAACCTTAAGGTAAAAGGCGCCAGAATGCTAGGACCAACTTGGAAGGGACCCTACCGAGTCTAAAAATTCGTCTGCAATGGCACATACGAGCTTGAGAATATGGGAAGGTCTCGTTCACCCACCTGTGGAACATCGAGCACCTAAGAAAAAAATTACCAGTAAATTTCTCCCAAGGTCCAACAAAAATGCTAGACGAGCTCCCCCGGCAACAACAGTCTGGGAACAGTCAATTTTCTTTCAATGTTTCTTGAAATTATTTAATAAGGCCATGAGCCATCATGTTCTGTTATACCAATCAATAAAACAATTCCTTAGATTTTTTCATCTACGATTTGTATCTCTTATATTCAGATTTTTACTGAAAATAGATAAATTTTGTGAACATATTATTTACGATTATTTATTTATGTACTTCGAACCAACCTTTCTTTAAGCTTGATTGTTGAGAAGCTTTTGAAATGGTTGAACCTGTGTCTCCCTTTGATGCTCGTCTACTTTGCGTCTAGCTCGAACATGAGCAATCAAAAGAGTTTCTACAACTAGAATCTTTAGAGGGTTTATATTATTTAGTGTGTAGGTACTATTAAATAAAATGGTTTAAGAACAAGTCTTAAAATTTTATCTAAAACAAATAAAATATATCATCTTAGATATTGATCTAACAGATGAGAGAATAATTAAATTTATAATATGAGATCTAATAGCTAAGATTAAATTAACAATCAAAGGGAAATAATATATTCTAATTACCCCTATAATATCTCTCTTTTGATTACAATAATAAGACGGCCAGTGAAGCATTTTTTTTAACTTAATTATAAGAGAAAAATCTTCCATATCTCTCTTCTCTTGTGGCTGAAAGTTTTCTCCTCTATTTCCCAACGAAATTGCATCACTTTTGTTCTTGGGAATAAGAAAAAAAAAGATGTAAACGCCCTATTTATAATCTCTTAGACAAAAGAGTATTGCCCAAGTCATTTTTCATTCATAGGTCTTTAACTTTTTATCAGTGAATTTTTCCATTAATATTTTTCTAAAACTTAAATTTATCAAAAACATCATACTTGTGTATGATTAATTAAAATTTAATTTTTTTTGAACAATCACCTACTATAATAGAGAGTAATGATTACCATCATGGGTATTGTTTTGTTCTGGTTCGGCTGACCGTATTTAATGACAATTTTTAGTTTCCCGTTTCCGATAGAGCTGTTCTTTTCCATACTTAGCTCTAAGTTTTCTTATTTGAGTGCCAACATGTCCTTTTCAAGAGTATTTTTAGAAATACCATATTCTATAGCTATCTTAATACCGATCGTCCATCCAGGCGTCCCTAGGAGGGGCTAGCCAGCCTCTTAGACCCAAACAAGGACCGGCCAGCCACACCCAGCCATGCGCGGTTGTCAGGCAACCAGCCAGCCAGTCTCTACTCCTAGGCAAGCCGATCACCAGAAGGTACACTCCCAAGGCTCTTTCGGAGCCTATAAATACAAACCTCTCTCTTGAGGTTCAGGTAACGAACAATTCGATAAGAGCACTCTCTCCTAGAATTTTTATCTCTCACTACACCCAAGATTCTAATCCCAACTGGAAGAATTATCCTATAAAAGATCCGAGACTCATGCCTTGTTTTCATATTCCAGCGACAACACCTAATGTAGTCTTTGTGTGCAAGAAGAGTCCTGATCTTGCAACACCATATTTTGAAGTCATCATTACCACCAAGTTGGTTGATGCTCATACTGTTGGAATAGGTCTAGGGTTAAAGAAAAATTTAACATTAATCAAATTAATGGCGGAATTTAAAAATTTCTTTTTCAAGTAAAACAATTTTACTAACCTAGAAAAAGCATATACATGTTATATATTAAAAGCATTATAATTTACTAGAATACCAACCTTTCTATGTAGCTTGATCTTGAAGCGTCTCGAGAAAGGTAGATCCTCTTCCTTGGCTCGCTCGTCACCTTCGCACCTAATCTTGAACTCGAGAAACCTAAGATTTCTATTACAAGAGTCTATAGAGGTTTTGGAAGTATTTGTGTGTGGGCACAATTAAACCATATGAACCAAGAACAATTCTTGGATCATAAGCTATTCTCTAGATTGAATGTGAATCTAGGTGCGAAATAAGAAGAGTATTTTCTAGAGAGAGAGAGGGAGAGGATCGGCCACAATAGGGAGAGAAGAAGAAAAATGCTTAACCTTCACATCTCTATGTGAGGCTCTATTTATAGGAGAATGAAAAATCTATAAAGGTCAATTATTCATTCATGAATGAATAATGTATTCATGACACAATATTTGATTTTCCCTTCCCCTTTCCCTCATTGTTCGGCCGGCCATATGGATGCATTAGTGAGGAAATTTGTTTCCTCACTTAGCACATTTGTTTCCTTCTTAAGGAAATTCATTTCCCTTTTTCTTTTGGGTAATTATCCTTATAAGAAAAAGGAAATAAAACTCTCTTCTTTGATGCTATGTTGGCCGAATTCTACATAGGGAGAGGGAGCATCTAGATGCTTCCTTATTTCTTTTTAAGACAATTCTTAAAATACCGTTGTAGAATTATAATTTCACAAATAACGAAATTAATTTCATAATGCCTCAAACGACTTTTCGGCTTTAGAAAATAATTTATATTTTCATCAAATGAAAACATTCAAAATCTTATTTTGACATTCACATCATTATGTCCTTGTGGACAAAAATACCCTTTAGACATTTTCCGAGAAAAAATCTAGTTCAACACTTGAACTTATTTTGACTTAGCTTCTAGTTTAACAATCCTACTCTAATGACTTGTAATATTGACCTTATTGATCCAAATGAACAAAGCTTGAGCTTCTATACTCGGACTCAAAAGTTCACAAACCTTTTCCGAGTATTAGCTTAATGTCGACTGACTCCACTAAAGAGTCGACACTGAGAATCTCTCCGTTCAAATGAATTTATTTTCTACTCAACTTCAACTTAATTATATTGAGCGGATCCATTGAATGTTATCTATGTTTACCCTTCATGAATATCATCAACTAGCAGGGATTTATAAAATTACCATTATACCCTTCTAGTTGTTATTTCCTCAACTCTTTTAGTACTTGTGAATAAGTTAGAAACAATGTATTGACGAGGAGCTAACAAGTCACATTGTTTCATCCAAATAAAGTCGCTACTTAAATTTGGACACTGCGCAGTTCATTTATTCACAATCCAAGTAATAAAGCATGAGTTGATATACATTGCATCTCAGCAATCTTGTACATGAATTCCATATCTATGATAACTTCACAAAGTTGGTTCATGACATCTTCATAACTTAATATCTCACCAATAGGCCTTGTCTAGATCACACATTGGACCTAGAATTTGACTTTCTCAAATGAGAGTATTAATGCTATGAAATGACATGTCTCATTTCAGGATTTAGGTAAGCATGATGCGATTCATACATAGTGACCTTGAGATAGAAGATGTTAAATGGTTTGTTCTTCTATTGTCTCTAAAGGTGCACTGGTCAATTCAGTATCTTCGAAATATACACTGGAAGGACTACAGAGTTCCTAACTCTCTATGCCTCGTAACCAGACATCCTAAATTCTTCCAACAATCATATTGGGATCAATAGTCCGTTGATCTTTAGATTGCGAATATACCGTTTTAGTCAAACCATGAAGAGTTTGTTCACGCAAATCTACATTTGTCTCTTCATACATTGTTAGGTTTGATTAAGGACTATAAGACTATTGAATATCATAAATCTTCAATCAAACTAAAAAGAATGAATGAACGTTTCAACTTTTATTAATTCAATCAGCAAATTACAAAGATTTATATATTACATTAGTATGTAAATAAACAATCTTTCAATAAGGACTTTACAAAGATTTATATATTACATCAATATGTAAATAAACAATATTATTGTGGGCATCTCTGCCAACAAACTCCCACTTGACTCAAAGAAGATGAGAGTAGTCCTTCATGCCTAATCCGTCTCGATGTTGGTCGAATACCTTGTTGGATAGGGCCTTGGTGAAAGGATCTGCAAGGTTGTCCACCGTTGAGATCTTCTTCACCTCCACGTCTTCACGCTGCACGATCTCTCTAATCAAATGGTATTTCCTCTCAATATGCTTAGAGCGCTTATGGCTTCTAGGTTCCTTTGAGTTGGCAACAGCCCCACTATTATCACAATAAAGTGTCATAGGCTCGTTGACATTTGGAACAACTTCCAAATACTTAAGGAATTTTCTAAGCCATACAGCCTCTTCGGATGCTTCACAAGCAGCCACATATTCTGCTTCCATGGTGGAGTCAGCAATGCAAGATTGCTTGATACTCCTCCAAACAACAGATCCACCGTTCAGGATGAACACAGATCCTGAAGTGGATTTCCTGGAATCCTTATCCGCCTGAATGTCGGAATCAGTATACCCCGTCATAGTCAGGTCAGTACCTGAATATGTAAGCATCAGGTTCCTAGTATTCCTAAGATACTTGAGAACATGCTTAACAACAATCTAGTGCTCGGGTCCAGGATTTGATTGGAAACGGCTAACTACGCCAACTGCGAAACATATATCCGGTCTAGTGCACAGCACAACATACATGAGACTTCCTACGGCTGAAGCATAGGGAAGTTTTCTCATGTCCTCAATCTCTTGTGCAGTCTTGTGAGACTGGTCCTTAGAGAGTGAGACTCCATGTCTAAAGGGGTTTTCACCCCTCTTGGAGTTGTGCATGGCAAAGCGATCCATCACCTTATCTATATAAGATGCTTGGGAGAGCGACAAGGTCCGGTTCTTTCGATCTCGAAAGATCTGAATCCCCAGAATGTATGCAGCTTCCCCTAGATCCTTCATATCAAACTGTTTAGCTAACCAGATTTTAACCTCAGATAATTTACCTACATCATTCCCAATGAATAGTATATCATCGACATATAATACCAGAAACACAACCTTACCCTCGTGTATCAATTTATAGACACAAGGTTCATCTATTGACTGTTCAAAACCGAAGCTTTTAACAGTATCATCGAATCTGATATTCCATGATCTAGATGCTTGCTTTAATCCATAAATGGATTTAAGCAATTCACAAACTTTGTTCTCTTGATCATTTTCCACGAAACCGTCTGGCTGAGCCATGAAAATGCCCTCGTCAAGATTGCCATTCAGAAAGGCAGTTTTGACATCCATCTGCCAGATCTCATAATCGAGAGCAGCAGCTATGGATAGAAGTATACGGATGGATTTAAGCATTGCGACTGGCGAGAAGGTTTTTTCATAATCGATACCTTCTCTTTGGGTGTAACCCTTAGCCACTAGTCGTGCTTTGAACGTCTCAACGTTTCCATCCGGACCCCTTTTCTTCTTATAGATCCACTTACATCCTACAAGTTTAACCCTTTCAGGTAGGTCTACAAGTTTCCATACTTTGTTGACATACATCGAATGCATCTCAACTTTCATGGCATCAAGCCAAAGGTTTGATTCAGAACCAGCCATAGTTTCCTTGTGAAATTACTATGACTCTGTTGAGATTGAATATGACCAATGATGAATCTTTACTTTGGGGCATTTTATAGGTTGTCACTGAAATTTGGACAAGATTACAAGACCTAATACATGAGATCTCTGCTCCGGGCGAGTGACCATTGCTTCGGCCTGGGCGTGTCAGATTCGGTGTCTCGATTCCTCCCTTGGCTGTCGTGGGGGTTTCGAATTCTTCTAGTACACGATATAGATGAAAAGACATGAACTAATAAGAGAAAAGAAAGGGGGTCCACTATTTACCTCATTGATGCTCATCATTAGTAAAATGTGGCTGGAGTTTATGGATAAACGAAGAAGGATCGACGAGATCGAGTGAAAGATGATACTTGGATCAAAGCGTTTCAGGTGCTCGAGTCTCGGATATTCATAGAGAATGAAAACATACCATATATTAGGAGCCAAGTTTCTATTTATAGATTTTCGGGGGGACTTTGGTCGACCATCTCGAGTAGGCCGAACTTTACATGATCAATGTCGACTGACTTATGATGCGCCTCCTTAGCCGGTAGACAGCCAGTTTTTATTATAATGGATGGCCAGTCCGGTTGGTTTTCCCTGGTCACGAACCTTGAACCCGTCGGTATCGATTGTCCGTCAGACTTATGATCTATTTTATTGGGCGGTTTGTGGGACATCTTGCATTTTACGCGACCGATGATTAGGCAACTTTCCCGACCACTCGTACGCACGTCGTGCGCGACATCCGGACTCTGGAGAGACCGACGTCTTGCCGATATAAGTCTCTTTTTTTAATGATTGTCATCTCTTTAGTTAGTTTTCACAGTTTGCTATTTCTTATTTTATGTGTTTTAAATTAAATTATTTAGATACCGAACCATTGTTTATATAACTAATGCATGTTTGCCACTGTTGCGAATATTTTGTACTTGAAAATGACGAATAAATAATTACTGAATTTGATAATGAGATTATTATATTAGCATTATATGATCAATAGGTTGAGTGCTAAATAATTAGAATCAACTTCGAATTTATGAGAATGACATGTGTTGTAAACATTGTAATTCATGGAAATAGTGAGATACTTAGTTATTTAAATATAGAAAATTATTGAATTATTGTGTATATTGATATGAACACAACAAATAAGGATGGACTATAATAACCAAGTAATGGAAAAAAGTCAATAAATTTCTTGTCAAAACACGTTCAATAAATCACACTATAATAAGTGATGATGAAATCAAACTATGCAATTGTGCACCCTGTTTTGGCACCAAAGGATGTACACTAAGATAGGGAGAGTTATTATCTTAAGATATATATTCTAGCGTATAATTTAAAGATATGCGGAATGAACATGTTCTAAGTAAATTAATTTGCTAGGAACAAATTTGGCTTGACCTTAAATGGTAAGTCAAAGATCACTTGGAAAAATGCATGAACTAGAATAATACAAAATGGGACATATGTCTGGTCAACGTAAATGAAAGAGTATAGATAAAAGTGAGAATCCATGTGATGGGAATCTCAATCCTGGGTTAAATTCTAAACCTTCTACCAAGATGGCAAAGAATCAAATTGGCTCGAAGAATCTGATCTTTTCTAGTCAAAATGGGATATTGTTAGGAATATTGCACACTTCAAGATGACGAATAAATAATTACTGAATTCAATAATAAAATTACTTTATTAGCATTATATGATTAGTGGGTTGAGTTCTAAAAACTTAGAATCAATAACAACTATCTTCCATAGCCTCTATATTAAACCGAGTCACGTGTTGGGCACCTGAGATCATGCGGTGTGCTAAAACTAGGTCGATGACTAATATACGCATGGAAAGCTATATCTAAAGTCACATATGTGGAACACATGCTGATCAATATGTTGGAGCAATCTTCACTTGTGGTAAGTGTATGACTCGAACAAGTTTTGGTGTAGATGTGTAGTTTAAGAACAGTTAGGATATACCAACTAAGACCACTATGATGGCCACAGTGAGACTTTATCTAAATCCTGAAGTGATCATGGACACTGGATCATGTTTATGAGCTCTTGACTCATTCGCTAAAAAAATAATCATGCTAATCACAGCTTATTATGTCTTAGGAGTTTACTCAGAACAGGATTCGAGTGGGAAATGATAGGGAATCTAGCTTTCCTAAAAGAAGGTTAATGTTCACTCACCTAAAAGTTGATTCAAGAACTCATAGATTTCTAGCACTTTCGAAGTATGTTAACCTTCAAAAGAATCTTTCGTTGGGTATGCAACAATGCTTAGGGCTGATATGTATCAAGAGAAGTATAACGTAAAAAATTTACTTATCTTGACACGGGTTGAACCTGAAGGATCTTGATCACGAACTGACTATATCAGTGAACACTCGTCACGATGAGTAAATATTATTCTAGTATTAAATAATGGTTCAGTCTTTGAATACATGGTGGAGTATTAATCAAGATTAGATGAATCATTGAAAAAGAAATATGATTGTATTGTCTTTTTCGCCGAGTGTGTTAAGCTTCTACTACTAGGGCCATATTCCCTAATTCGACTCTGATAAATTCGGATAAGAACTTTCGAATAATAATGTTAATCATTATTTATCTCATTTGTTGTAATGGTGATTGACATCATTAATTCTGAAAATAGGTATTCGCAAAATTAAATAAATATTGAAAGCGAAATTGTTTATTTATTGTTGGATCAAGTAAATAAATAATTAATTGAATTTTAAGCAAACAGGCTTTGAAATTTTTTGAGTTGGTCTTGGCACAAGGGTGGCCGAAAATCCCCTAGGGATATGCCTTATGTTTTGCCGAAATCTCTCCTAGTTTTTCTCTCACTTGTTGAATAAAAGGAGAGAAAATCTCACTCATAGATTTTGATACGATGGATGAGAGAGAATGTAGATTTACTGGTTGAGATCTAATGGCCCAAATTTAATCTAATATGAAAGAAAATCTCTAGTAGGAGAGAGTATATCCGGAATGAGGGAATATCTCACAGAAGGAGAGAATATCTCCCGAAAAGGAGATAAAATCTCTCAGGGGTTATCTCCCTTTACAATGCTATAAGTAGGGGTTGATGAGACGGGAAAAAACAACTAATTGAAACCTAAATCAATAGAAAATTCGTGACTCCCACCTCTGTAGCCGTGCATCTCTCTTATCCTATCCCCTTGGAATTGCAAACATTCTTAAAAAAAGGAGCGAGATCCCGAAACATCTGATTTCGAGATCTAGTGAGATATCGATGTTGCCCACTTATCTTTCTTATTCGTCTTGAAGATTAATTTTTGGAAGATTACGGTGTCATCCTCGACTACTCAATCAAGGCGACGCACGAAGACGTGAAAGCTTGAAAACGGAGTACGCAATCGGATTGGAGCGTTCAGTAGCATATCCAAAATCCGTAAGTTTTTTGATAAACTTTCTCTCATATATCGGTTCTTGGAAAGCTTTCATTATTAATTAATAAAAAATATTTAGATCTTGTCGAGTAACCATAATAATTAATTGGCTATTGTAAGTGTAATTAATATTTTATGCACTAAATATGTTTATAAGGTGAAACGATCACCAACAGCTACATCATCATTTACATCCATTTATAACGTTTACATAAAATTAATCTTTTTTCTTTTATATTTGACCGGGATAAACGAAAAGGAAAGCCAATTGGGCTAATTTGGTCAAAAAATTTGTAAATGGAAATAATTTACTATTTATTATCCGTTAACCAAGCGTTTAATATAAAAAAAATAGCACTAATTTACTTGACTATACCTTAAAATTACCCATAAATAAAAGATGTAAAACATCCTTCTCATGATAATTATGAGGTTTACCCATTTCAATCATATACTAATTAATTTTGTGGTGGCAGGTCGTATTGATTGCATGATTGCTAAGTTTTCTTTTTATTCTATTGGCATTGTTTTCAATTAGTTTAACTATGATTTAATGTCGTTGGTTTATATCGTTGTATTTGTGGTGCTAGTATCGTTGGTTTATCAATTATTGTTATTAATTATCATGAATTATTTTTTAAATTGGTTTGATATTTTTTAGTTTCCTAGTTTTAGGCTTAAATTGAGTGACATTGAAAAATGAATTTGAATTATAAAAAAATTAAACAGTTAAAAAATATTAACTAGGTTGGATTTATTAAAATATAAATCTTAATTAAATATTATGAATTATTTAAATTTAATAATGTTTGAATATTTTGTGTAATTTTGACAAATGAACAATGTTACATGCAGGTACATTATTCATTTAGTTCAAAATTTGCAGTAGTTAGGCTTTTCCTCCTATCTTCGGGGTCTTAGATTCAAGATTCGTTAGGCTAGGCTGTAGCCGATTGTCCTTTTCTTTATTAATGAAGTTTAGTAGTTCTTTCCCCATTTCTCAAAAAGAAAAAAAGTGTAAAATTTGCACAAAATATAAATTTTTAGAGTTTTTATATTGTTAGTATTGGAGGAGATTATCTTCAAATTTATAATTTTAGAGCATCTCCAATACAAGCTTTTATTGGGTCTATTCTTTTATTTTAAATTATTATATATGAGTCTTCTAGCAAACAGGTTATTGGAGTAATAACAGTGTTAACTAATTAGTATGTGGTATTTGGACACTATAATTAGAAGGTTAGTTAATTTTAATTGGATTTTAAAGAAATTATTATGGTATGGGATATAGACTCCAAAAATGAAAAAAATATCCTCTAATACAAAAACAGAAAATCTGACTCACGAAATGAGGTGTATAAAATATAAACTCTGTGCACAACAACAAGGAAAAAAAGAGATATCGCCATCTACCAATAAACTAAGAATTATAGTAACTAAAACTGTAACCCTATTTCTAGCCATTGCGTTTATGCTATGCGCGACGAAATGCTTGGAGCAAATGTTGGGTTTATACCACACTGGACTCGAGTTTTCATCATGAACAGTCTCCAAGGATCAATGAATCTCACGCTTCATTGCAAGTCAAAAACTGACGACCTTGGCATCCACGAACTGGTCCAAGGAGGGATACCAAAGAGATAATACAAAAGTTAGGTCTATTGAGAAGAGAGGGAGATGGTGCACGAATTTCGAGATAGACTCAATATTGTGTATTATCACATGTGAATGAGATGATGTATGTATAGGAGAAGGAACAACAAGAAGAGGTAATAACATTTTCCTATTGTGTGAATATCACATATTCATGAGCACAATATTTATTTCTCATTCTAATAACTAAATACCATAAATAGAAATTTCTTTCCATTCTCCTTTACTCTTTCCTTGCCATGGACCTCCTTCATTTATGAGGAAAATTTCTTTCCTCTTTTTTATTTTTTGCAAGTATCTTGATACTTCAACGCAAAAATAATTTTCCAATTTCTAATTCTTTGATGTGTTGGCCAAAATTCATCTTCTAGAACAAGGTTTTAAATGTTTCTTTATTTGTCTAAACCAATTATAGAGATAGCCATAAAAGAATTTCCCATAAAATTCCACCAAAATTGAAATTAATTTATGAATGCCTTAGACAACTTATTGGCTTAATAAGTAATTTACATTACCATAATATGATAATGTTCAAAATCTTATTATGACATTCTTACCATATTATGCCCATATGAACAATATTTCCCTTTAGATAATTTTCGGAAAAAACGTCTAGCTCAATATTTAAACTTGTTTTGATTTACATTCTAGTATAATAACTCTAATGACTTGTGATAATGATCTTATGGATCCAAATGAATAAAGTTTAATCTACTATACTTGGACACAAAAGTTCACAAATCTTTTTCAAGTTCTAGCTTAATATCAACTGACTCCACTAATGAGTTGACAATGAAAATCTTCGGCTCAAATGAATTGATTTTCTACTCAGTGTTACTTAATTGTGATGAGCGGATCCATTGAATATTATTTATGTTTACGCTGCTTAAATATCATCAAATAGATGAGATTTATAAAATTACCATTTTATTCTTCTAATTGTTATTTCTTCAACTCCTTTGTTACTTGTGAAGAAGTTAGAAACAACGAATTAATGAGGAGCTAACAAGTCACATTGTTTCATCCAAATAAAGTCTTGACTTAATTTTTTACACTACACATTTCATTTATTCACAACCAAGTAATAAAGTATGAGGTGATATGCATTGCACTTTAGAAATCTTGTACATGAATTTCATATCCATGAGACATTCAAAAAAGCTTGTTCAATACATCTTTATAACTTAATACTTCACCAATAAGTCTGGTCTGTATCGCATGGTGGATCTTTAATTTGACTTTCTCAAATGAGAATATGTATCTTATGAAATGACATGTCTCATTTCAGAATTTAGGTAAGCATGATATAATTCATATATAGTGATCTTATGATAAAAGAGATTAAATGTTTTGTTCTTACATCGTCTCATGAGATGCACGGGTCAGTTCAGTATCTTCGTAAGATACATAAGAAGAACTATAGAGTCTCAACTCTCTATGACTCATGACTAGAAATCATTGATTCTTCCAACAATCATACTAAGATCAATAGACCTTTGATACTTCGATTATGAACATTTTGGTTTAAGAAAACCATGAAGAGTTTGTTAATGTAAATTTATATTTAAATCTTTACACGTTGTTAGGTTTGATTAAGGAATAAAGACTATTGTATATCATAAAGTTTCAAACAAACAAAAAACGTATGAATAAAAGTTTCAACTTTTATTAATTAATCAGAAAATTGCAGAAATGACTCAATTGAGAACTTTATTACATCAATATGCAAATAAGTAACAATAACTAATTTCCTTGTGGGCATCAGCGCCAACAAGTGATTTTGCTTGTAAAATCTCAATTGAACAATAAAATATCAAATCAAACTTTCTAAATTTAAGTTAAAAATAAGAACACGTACCATACACAGTTATTAGCGATGGTGATTCATTTGAAAACACAAGAAAAACACATGAGAAATACCGAGAAAACCACGAAGATCGTTCATCCATTTGTGTGCTTGTAAATTGTGTAATTGTACTTGATCGATCATATCACGATAATAGAAATAAAGATAAGGGTGAAATATATTATTAAATCGAATCAGAGTAAATATGCCAGGGTTTATTTTTGTTCCATTGTTGCATATTCATAGTATGATATCGTAAGTAAAAGTTCAAGAAATTAGTTGTTGTTCAAGTATATTTTTTAAGGGTAATTCTAATATTTAGCAAAGTAAACCACGGTAATTTTAGCTATATTATATGTTCGATTAATGGTTTGTAATAGCCAATTAATTTTGTTCAAAAACATTTACTAGAGATAATCTGAAGATAAAAGCGAATAACAAATGAATGTCACATAATAAAAAAAAAGACTATTTATTAAAGACTATTGTATATTATAAAGCTTCAAACAAACGAAAAACGTATGAATAAAAGTTTCAACTTTTATTAATTGATCAGGAAATTACAGAAATGACTCAATTGAGAACTTTATTACATCAATATGCAAATAAGTAACAATAACTAATCTTCTTGTGGGTATCAACGCCAACAAGTGATTTTGCTTGTAAAAACCTTAATTCAACAATAAAATATTAAATCGAACTTGCTAAATTTAAGTTAAAAATAAGAGTATTATATCACACACACTTATTAGTGACGGTGATTCATTTGAAAACACAAGAAAAACATATGAGAAACATCGAGAAAACCATAAAAATCGTTCATCCAATTGTGTGCTTGTGTAACTGTACTTGATCGATCATATCACGATAATAGAAATAAAGATAAGGGTGAAATATATTATTAAATCGAATCAGAGTAAATATGCGAGTGTTTATTTTTGTTCCATTGTTGCATATTAATAGTTTGAAATCGTAAGTAAAAGTTCAAGAAATTAGTTGTTGTTCGAGTATTTTTTTTAAGGGTAATTCTAGTATTTAACCAAGTAAACTACGGTAGTTTTAGCTATATAATATGTTCGATTAATAGATTGTAAATAGCCAGTTAATTTTGTTCAAAAACATTTACTAAAGATAATATGAAGATAACAGCTAATAGCAAATGAGTGTCACGTAATAAAAAATGACTTTATTAAAGACTCAATTTTTTTTTTTTTAATTTGTGCTACAATTACTTAAATGATTAGCACGTAAAATATGCACGGCCTTTGAGCATGACATCCTTGGTCCTTCGGAGCCCATGAAGAGATTCCACTCACGTGCAGAAGAATCGACATTGTCTTGTTATTGTCATTTCAGGCTTGGACATTTTTTCCAACTATTGTTCGTGATGGGAAATGAGTCATAACTCAACCAAGAGTCTTTCTTTATATATAGAATTATAAAAGGTCTCAAGTCTAAATTAGAGATGTGCGTAGCACTTCAGAAAAGACTAGAGAATAAAGTTACAAACTCCTGGCTTTTAAATGTTTATATAAGTATTCTATACACTATACTAGAAAAAAAGACTGCATGAGGCGATATAAGTATTAGTTTTACCACCATATTACTTTTCTAGCCAAAGAAAAAGTAACAAGAAAAACCAAAAAGAAAGAAATGATATGAGGTACATGTGCCAGATTTGTGTATCCATCCACTCCAAAAGTCAGTGATCATTCGAAGACCAATTAGTTAATCTCGATATGGGATCTTCAGAGGAAGTCGTGGTACTCCATCGACCGTTGGTGGACCCCTCCTCCGACGACCATCATTCTCAGATCGAGAAGGTTCTCTCGGACCCTCTGCTTCCGGTGCTGGAGCGGCTCCGGCGAGCCACGTGGATGGAGCTGAAACTGCTGTACCGGCTGGCAGCCCCGGCGGTGATGACGTATCTCATCAACAACGCACTTTCCCTCTCCGCACGTGTCTTTGCCGGCCACCTCGGAAACCTCGAGCTCGCCGCCGCCTCACTCGGCAATAGCGGCGTCCATCTCCTCGCCTACGGCCTTATGGTCTCTACCCTAATTCATATGGACTGGTCACATTTTCTTTGACTGTCTTCGGGTAACGGTCAATATATTTTCTGTTGCAACAGCTGGGCATGGGGAGCGCGGTGGAGACGCTGTGCGGGCAAGCGTTTGGGGCGAACCGGCCGGAGATGCTGGGAATATACATGCAAAGAGCCACGGTGGTGCTTTGCCTGACCGGAATACCAGTCACGGCGGTGTATATCCTCTCCCGGCCAATTCTCCTCCTCCTCGGCGAGCCACCGGAAGTGGCCTCCGCGGCGGCAATGTTCGTCTACGGTCTCATCCCACAGATCTTCGCCTACGCCGCCAACTTCCCGATCCAGAAGTTCCTTCAGGCGCAGAGCATAGTGCTTCCCAGCGCCCTGGTCTCCGCCACCACGCTGGTATTCCACCTGGCGCTGAGCTGGGTCGCGGCGTTCCGGCTCGGCCTCGGCCTCATCGGAGTCTCGATGGTGCTGAGCTTATCGTGGTGGGCCATGGTCGCCGCACAGTTTGCCTACGTGGCGAGGAGCCAGCGCTGTAGAGACACGTGGACGGGGTTTAGCGTCGAGGCCTTTTCGGGGCTGTTCGAGTTTTTTAAGCTCTCGGCGGCTTCCGCGGTGATGCTGTGCCTCGAGACGTGGTATTTTCAGGTCCTGGTTCTCGTCTCTGGTCTGCTTGAAAACCCTCAGCTCGCTTTGGACTCTCTTTCCATCTGGTAAATACCATTATCTTTGCCTCAATGATATTTTACTCTCTTTCGTTACGTGCCATTCGCGAGCTTTAAAGCCGAATGAACTCACCCTCATTAATAAGTATTTAAAAGGAAATAAAATCGGGTTTTCTGGAATTGGTCCATTACGGTACTGGTAATGCTATCGGAGTTCTGTAGAATTGCGGTACCACTCCAGTGTATGAACCAAATATGAATAGTGTCGGAATTAACAAATATGACTGAAATTTCATAACTAATAGAAATGGAACATTTAACTTTCTTCTAAGTAGATATTACACTTAACGTACGAGAATGATATTTATCAGCGTGCGCCATGTAATAAATTTGTAGTTATAATAATGTAAAAAGACTAATATACTGATCTTTACTAACTTTTTTCTCATAATTCATTAATTTCTTTTTTCACTTTATTAGTGCAAATGACGAGTCATCCCTGGAATTCTAACATTCTCTCAAATTTTCAATCGGCTAAAGATAAAAAAAAATAAAAAAAAAATACAAAATTGTCCATCTTCTATTCTTTCTCTCAAATTTTATTTTATTTATTTATTTTTAAAAAATATTTTTACTGGTTAATATTCTAAAAATATAATTGTTAAAAAATAATGTAAAGGTCATATGGAAAAAATTAATAAAACAATAGTAAATTAGACCATTTCTCTGAAATACACGCATAAAGACGCGGGGAGTTGGACTATATAAGTTATATATTTAAATATTGTAACTTTCGTTTAATAGAGGATAGTTATTATTTTACCGTTTCTTTATATTATATCGTTTATATTATAAAGATATGCTCACGTTGACTATAACCTTCTCATAACTATAAAGTACAAAAAGTAATTATCTTTCATTTTCATAAACTACGTGGATGGTTGTAGCTATTTTTTCTGTGTCCTGTTTTCTTTTCATTTTCCTTCTCTCGCTTTCTCATTTTTCTTTCCTTTGTTACGATATAAGTTTTAGCTATTATTTATACTCTCTTTCTTTTATATAGTTTATACAGACATCCGTATAAATATTTACAGTGACTTATAAAAACTTTTTATATTTGTGATAAACTAGTATTAAAATTATTTGCTATAGTTTATAATTTCTTTAAATTTTGTAACATCATACTTCATAATGATAAGAAGAAACTAAAATATCGACTTTCTCATCTCGAAATATTTATTTAGCTTTCATCAAATAATTTTGTTTTAATTTATTTAGTTATTATTATCCAACAGAGCAAATAATACTTTGCAAGGTCACATTTACTTTATTGCGTTATTTTATGTAATATTACTGCTCATAATCTTGCGCGTTATGCGGTTAACCATCACTCGTCTTCGACCTGATTGGGTTCAGTCCCGCTTTGTTCGGAGGAGGCCATTAGAGCCGATGATTGCGAGTTGATGTCCCCCACGGCCACTTAAGGCCTTTGTCGTTTGAGTCTAATTGTATTTCCGTATCTTTTTACCGTTGATTTTTACTTTATTTATATTTTTGTTACCACGATTTTCTTCCGCCATACGTGAGAGTTTTTATGATATTTCGTGGCTCCGACCACGCTTCCTCGAAAAATAAAAGTAGCTGTCTGTTTAAGAAGTATTAATGATTTAAAATCTCTTATTCCAGTTACAACCTATAGTACGTAATGAAGTCTGAGCATTCACTGTCGAAGTCCTATATAGTCACAAAAATACTTAGCTACGGGTACATTATATTTTATGCTTATCTATATATTTGGATAAGAGTATGATATGTTTTATATACACAAATGAGCTCAACTATACTTTTGTTTTGGAGCTATGGCTTAACCTCGTTCTGTGTGAACATGCATACATCTCTGTGAGTAATAGAGAAGACATTGCCGAAATTTTATGATATATTGTCTTAGCTACAACTACTTCTGTGGTGCCCGAATATAGTCTTGTTTTATCGATGGATACATATAAGCGTAACAACAAGTGTCATAACTTTGAGAAGTACATAAGCATTATTTCAATTTTGTAATGTTAGTTTTATTCTTCTGATAATCGTCTGGAATATTGTACCTGAAATCTGTTGCCCCCTATTTTATGATATTATGTCATGATAAGAAAGCTAAGCTTCCTTCTTGTATGATATTTCAAATCTTTAATACACTATTAGCGTGATATCATAGATATTTCATCGCCTTATTCCTTTGATGCGATTATTGAAATGTTCTTAGTGTTTTTTTTTTCTTCTCATCATCTTTTGGAATATTGTTCTTAAAATTGTGTCGCCTCCTACATTATAATTTATATCATGATAGGAAAGCTGAGTTTCCTATTCATCTGATATTTCAAATCATCAATACACTATTTGCCTGATATTTCATTCATTTGATGTGATCTTACGGGCTACATACAATCATTTCAGTGGAAAAGGTCGATATTCTTGTATAAACAGTAGTAATAAATAAATAAAAACAGAAAAAAAGATATACTTGCTTTAATTCCACTTGTGTGCACAAAGAATTGTCGAAATTCTATAAGAATAAATTCCAAGTTGCATCTGGAATATATATTTTTTTTAGTAGCTATACGACACACTGTCCACTTTATATGAAACGACACAAAAAGTTACCAATTACAAACCGAACGACGCTTATACAAACACAGATAAAAAGTGTGTTAGTAATCGCTCTCTGAGACACGTTTCTGTGGTGGACCACTAACTGAAATTCAGGAGCGCGTGGAGTATTGTGAGAATGTTTCCTAAACGAAATCGATGAATAGGAGCAAATGTTTTTTATAACAAAAAATTGGTTTAAAATAGTTATAAATACCAAGAAATTTATTAAAATAATATCATGACTGAATATTGGTTGTGATATATAATGCGTGTATTTGTATAATTGTCTAATTTGACGTCAAAGTGGAATGATGTAAACATGTTTTATGCAGCTTAGCAGTTTGTGGACTGTCTCTCATGGTATCCATCGGCTTCAATGCTGCTGTAAGGTTAGTCGCGCAATACATACATGAAGGCACATATAGTGTTATATATATACTCTTGTTGCATCATATACTATTAATTAGGGGTCCAGAAGAACTGCAACAACATGATATAAAAAAAGCGTGACATATGAATAGAAGTATATCATAAACATGTTCACTTCTTATGGATGACTAGTTATTGCCTGTATTTAGTGTGAGGGTGAGCAACGAGTTAGGAGCTGGGAACCCTAAATCGGCGGCACTCAGCGTGGTGGTGGCGAACGTTGTATCGTTTCTGATCACTGTATTAGAATCCCTCGCCATTCTCTACTTCCGCCACGTCATCAGCTACGCCTTCACCGAAGGCGACAGTGTGGCTGAGGCCGTGTCGGAGCTCTGTCCTTTCGTGGCCCTCACTCTACTCCTCAATGGAATTCAGCCAGTCTTGTCGGGTAATTAGAACTTAATACAATATTATAAATGCAAATTTTACAGAAGAATCACATAGAATACCACTTTTAAGTATTGATTTCCACAAAATTCACCAAAAAAATTTATCGCAAAATACAAATAAATTTCACATGAAAAAACAAAATATCTTTTAAAAAAATAAAATTAACACAAATGCTTCCACTACATTACCAGCCAAAACCTTTAAAAAAAGTTAAAAAAAAATTAAAATTTTAGACTTGTAACAGTTTTTAACTTTTTTGTTTAATTTTTTTTGAAGATAATAACCAGTTAATATGAATATAGAATAAAATGTAAAAAAATTGTTTTAAGAATATTTTGGTCTTTTGTACGGGTATTTTGGAAAAAAATCAAGTTTACTTGATTTTGAGAAAACCAAGTGAAAATGATGTTACTTTAAACAATTCCTCTATTTTATAGTCAAGAAGCCCGTATAGACTTTATAGCGCGCCACTCAAAACTTACTATTTTAAAAAACTAATATTCTATTAAACTCGTTCTACAAGATATCACATTCAATGTTAGGATTGCGTGTAACATTTTACTGAGTAGATATGAGTTAGCAATATAATTTAGTGCGGAATAATAAATAACACAAGAGTGGTAACTCAGTTCAATACACCATCACCTACATCTAATGAGCTTTAAGCCAAGTAGAAAAGAATTCACTAATAAATAATCAATAATACAACAATAACCTCATATGAATTTCAACATAAATGTCATTTTGTCTAATATTATATGTGAAATCTAAATCAAATACTCTCCCTTACTTTGAAACCACTCTCAGTTCCACTCTTCAAACACTCACCCGATATGTTTGGTCGTATTAATTAACATTCATGACGACTTCAATCACGCAATAAAAAAAATCCACAATTCTCTAATATTGTAGTTTGTGAATAAGTTTTAAGAGAATTACAAACATGTACAAACTAATAGTTTCTTAGTTCGTCAATCGAGAACGGGTAAGAACCCCAGATTAGATAAAATGAAGTTCTTGATAGCTGCTAAGGGAGAGTCACACCGTTCTACAAAGTGAAAGTCATCCTAAAGTTTTCTCACATTTTAATGCATGATGATTTGCGAAGCAGGATGTCTAGACGGAATGTATGTCTAAATATGTCAAAATAAGAAACTTCATAAACCATACTGAAAGTGAATCTAGACTAAGTTACAACATATATGACAAAATTTATCAAAATAGAAAACTTCCCAAACATACATACAAGATATCTTGAGGAAGTTAAGACACTTATCATGATATTTCTAATTTGGATCCTGGAACAAAAAATAAGCCATTACAATTATACCATCGTAACAACAATCTCCAATTTTCGCTATTTTTTGGGCAAATATATCATGACAGATCCAAAATATAGATCCGAATACATCTCCCCTAATTTCCTATAAACACATTCCAAATGCAAAGATAAATCAAACACAAGAGGGGGAAACGATTTACCATCAAAAGCACCTCCAGGAAAATCATCGATGCTTGATGAGGTAAGCAAGCTCATGACCTTACTTCCCAACTTCCACAAACAAAGTAGTTAATGCACAATTCTTCAAGAGACAAGTTGTTTTTTGCATTACCTGATAGCGATAAACAACCGAAACAACGTCATTCCAGTAACTTACCCAATTGGGCAATGAGCAAAATAAACCTGATAAAGATGATGAATAATTTCACCATGAGGTAGATAACATCCAGAGTAATTAGATTCACAAGAAATAATATTGGTGAGGGCCTAATAATTGTTAATTTGAACTTATAGAGACCAACAGACGACCACGTGATTTCACTTTGATTGTCACACACAATGTGGCAACATCTTGCTTGACATCATACAGTCGGTGATGGTCCTTGTAGCTCCGTACGGATTAATACTAATGGTTGTATAGATTGAGTCTAAGATAACCTTAATGATAAAATGTGGCTTTTTCCAAGCTAACAAGCATCACAAAAGTGCTTTAATCAAATGGTAAAAAAAATGTTACATTCTCGTAAGACATATATATTCTACAATTTTGAGGCATGACACAATCATACATCCATGTATGCAATTTGCACTCTCTACTTGAAGAAAAATGTCAAGATTTAATTTAGTCCTTAGCTCTAATTCTTGTTGACTTGTCAGCTTGTAGAGTTCATTTTCAATTGTTCCTTAGACCAGCACCTACCTATCTGGTAGCTCTTGATGACACGACAATCAACATGAAATTGAAAAAATATTACATTCTCATATGTCAACTTCAAAATGCTAACTAAGTTTTTCTAGATCGGAGGCACACTTAGTACTTCATTAAATTTGATATGTTATACATTTGAGTGCAAATTAGATTCTCCAATATGAGTTATGGATAGACAATTACCGTACTCAATCACGAGGTTGTCATTGATTTTATATTCAGTGTTCAAGCATGTGCCAGTACGCCACAATCACCTTCCGTTCTTGCCACAAATCTAGTAAGTAGGAGGAGAACTGTATCCACAACCACTAAAGAAACAACCTCTGCCTGCCTCTTCCACGCATATTAGTATAGTTTACCATTGATCTCCTATAGACTTTTGGTGACTTAAACATCTCAAACATAGGTTCTGAGTGCAGTTGATCTATTTCAGTCTCATGTGCTAATGTCATGACCATGACTTCTTGGATAGATATTCCAATGTCATCAATAGAGAGGTATACATTAGCCAAAAAAATTGAATTTGCAATTGATTACATATTTGCAAAATAGTCACATATGGACAAGTTATTTTCTTTAGGGACTTGGAGTTGCACCTTTAATACATCGGTCTTGCTTCTGATCAAGCCACGAAGCCTTTCTATCCGCACTCTATGCGATGATCGGATCCTGGATTCGTTTCTTTGATCACATTGCCTTGCTGATCGACACACTTGATGACTTCCTTACGACGTATATTCATCTCAAACACAAATCTTTCGAAGTTGTGGCCGATTACAATAAGCAAGACTCGACTCTTCCACACTGAGTAGCTGTCTTGGTCTAACTTTATAGAGATTGTTGAAGATAGAGTCGGAGCGAAATGTGACGACGCTACTTTCATGATCTCAAATGGTGATTAGAAAACTTTGTCAGCTGCCATTTATGTTGCTATGACACTAAGATAAAGTGATCCAGTTACATAATTTTAAGAATAATTCTTATTCCAATGATTGAGTGAGTAATACAACGTACAAGTATATAGAATATAAAGTACTATTAATAGTGGCTATGTGCACTGTAGCGGATCTCAAGGCTAAACGTTTCAACCATTTGCAGCTAGAGATGGGACCACTACATCACAATTGGTGGTGGTCATTTCATTAGCTATGGACAATATCCACATCAGTCATCCATTGCTTCAATCATAACACCACACATACACAATACTGTGAGATTTGCTTCATTCCCTCTAGTAAAGATAATCATAACATTTCTCATCTTCCATATCGCATCTTTAATTGGTGAATCTTAGGCTTATTGAAGAGTTTGTTTAGCCGATGAATCTCAAGTTTTAGTAGATTAATATGTAAGTAATCTACATATAGTATAACATGTCAATGAGTTCTTCTCCGCCATATTCTTCTATATCTAGAGTCCAGCTTTGACCCAGATCAACACCAGATCAGATCATTGTCGTTGAATTGCATTTGAAAAACATATTTTGTACTGTTTAAGAATTTGAATTGAAAAACATATCCACGTTACTTGATGTTTAAGACGGCCTCGATCAAGTAGGACTCACAATTTGTTGGTCATGTAGTGCTGAGATTCCACAGTTCTTTATGAAAAATTGAAGATCAAACGTCAATTTGTTCAACTATCTGAATGTCAATTTGATTAGTTTGTTTCCACTTTTTAACTTTGTCAAGACCAAGCAATCATCACTAAGTCATCTTGGAAAATATGTGATTCGTCAACTTCTGTTTGACCTTCAAAAGAGAATTTTTTATTTAGCAATGTTAAGATTTGAACCTCAAATTGAATATATATATATATATATATATATATATATATATATATATATATATATTTTGTCAAGACCAAGAAACCATCACTAAGACATCTTAGATATTCTTTCAACTTCTGTATGACCTTCAAAATGGAGAACATTTTCAATCTTTCCAATGTTAGGATTTGAACCCCAAATTGAATATATAGTGATTCACTTTTAATGAGAAAGTTACATAATCTCTTACCTTGATAAACTAGAATATTTAAAACTGAAAGAAAAAATTATTACAATTTTCCTTGCGCTACAAACAATAATTATGCATATAGTATTTGTAGCGGATAGCAGAGGTTAACACACAGACACAAGATTCTAAAAATCCACTTTAGTAACAGGCCTCATAATATATTTTTTGTTCTGGGAGCTCTAATGATCCCTAAGAGTGAGGGTCCTGCCTTTCCAGCCTCTACGTCGAACTAAGCTGAAGTTTGTTTACAAGTTACTATCATAATATTTTCAGTTGTCATTACTGATCGATTAGCTCGACACTTAAACATTTTTTCAATGTTGATCTACCCATAACTACCAATCCAAATAAATATATGCCTTCTTCCCTCTTGCCATGAAAACCATAGATTTCTCTTTAATGAGCTACTTGAGCTAAAAGTATTATGTCACTTGCTCGTATCTCCAGGCTCTAGGCTCCACATGGAAGAAGATGTTCTTATGCATGAAATTTTGTTTAATGCTTCGTAAGATCTCTCACACAACGTTGTGACAATGTGTGTGGTACATTGCATGCCAAGAGTGAGATAATAGTTTAAAACAAAGAACTTGTAAGTAAATAACATGAGAATGATAACCTAATTTTGTGTAACGTCACTTATATTTGAGTCGATTTTCAAGCCAGTGAAAAATAATTCACTAAATCAAGATAATCAATAGTGTAATAATATAATATAATATCAATTCCAATAATACTAAACTATCATTAATTTTGACTTTAGGTACTCCTCCTGAATTATAGTCATCCCTCGGTTCACTTGCACAAACATTCATATAGTGTTTTGACGATCTAAATATACTTCAGTCGTGAACAAATCTATCACGCATATACAAAACCAATTTTCTCTATTACGTGAAAAATAGAATTGTACACCGCTAATGATCAAAATTCTAATTTCTCAATCCGCCAAATGTAGCACGTCTAAGAACCCTAAACTTTAATACGAAGCATCAAGATTGCTAAAGAAAAATCTCACGATTTTTATAGCAATTCAAAACAGGTAGGTCATCTTAGAGTCTGCTTGACTTTAAATCAGAAGATTATTGTCGAAAAAGTCTCCACCTACGGGATTTGTTAAAGACATAAACTTATCAAAATAATTCATCACAATAATTGCACGGTGTTATAATAGAGGAATTAACACATTCTGTTTCATCTGTCCCGCGATACTTTCAGCATAAAAATAAGCCAACATCAGCGTAACAACATGCACTTTTGCCAAAAAAATCATGAACCGAAAACATTAAACTTCATGCCGAGATGCCAATTCCAAGCTTTGCCACAAAACCTTGTTTAGTTTCTTTGAAATTGATCAACAACCATCCATGGCTTTTGGCCAGCACAAGCTGCCCCTTATTCTAAACCAAGTATATGCTCCCCATTCACCAAAATTTAATTAATGGCCTTGCCGAGCGATCTACGAAATATATCTTTAAAAACCTGCAGTACATTATCTTCTTATTTTATTCAATCGATCATTTCATATCTTCTAGCATGCTCTTCGGATTGAAGTAATTAGTTCACCTCCATCATATTTTATGTTTAATATTGAATCTTTTTATAAACCTGGTTAAAATGGGAGAGTCACTCGGTCCAACTCTTTTTATAAATATTGAAATAACAGGAGTCGCTGTTGGGTGTGGATGGCAAGCATTCGTTGCGTATGTAAATGTGGGATGTTATTACGTTGTTGGAGTTCCTGTGGGCTGTCTTCTTGGCTTTAAGTTCAATCTTGGTGTTAAGGTAATCAGTACTCTATAGCTGGTTTCACTTGATTGATCTACAATAAAAAATAGTAATTGTACCTTAATTATATAACGATTCGTTCCAACGCTCTTATTTCAAAAAACTAGAACGACAAAAACAAAATGGTTTATATATCACAGGGAATATGGTCTGGGATGATTGGAGGGACAATGATGCAGACTATCATTTTACTGTGGGTAACATTTCGCACGGATTGGAACAAAGAGGTAAATGATGTTCTGAAACTTTCCAAACATTACAGGAAATATAAATCATAGCAGTTGTCTAATAATCCATCCTTTTAATATATTCATATATGAAATCTTATACAAATCAGGAAAAGAGCACTCGTAAAAATTATTTCTATACAAATCAGGAATAGAGCACTTGTAACTGCACTATTCCGCTCGAAATGCGTGCTTATAATTGTTTTGCCAATATTTTAGTTTAATTATTCATTTTATGAAAAAAATTAATAATCATTCCGCTCGCAGTAAATTAAAATGCCTGCTTCAAAAAAATTATACATATTAAGATGCCATTTATGAAACTAAAACAATATTTGCGTGAAATTTGAAGAAAATATTTAGAACAATAAAAAAACTAATTGATGTTAGAATAGCCGTGGATTCTGTAGATCTTGTAAATAGCAGTTAAAAAAAAGGCGAGTGTAGAACGTTTTGCCCCTGTAGATAGTTTTTTTTTTCAGATTTCAAAACAGAAAAAATATTAGTGGGCGACAAATTGTGACTACTTTCTAATTTACATTCCATTGATATATTTGACACCACGTGTTTTCGTTTTACTTATACTTTTCAGGTGGAAAAGGCCAGGACTCGTTTGGATAAATGGGACGACAACAAGAGAACTAAGAACGATGCCAGAAAATAATAAGCATAAGAATTAAATGACTTACTTTTATTTTTCATCCTAAATTAAGCCCAGATTAAACTAATGTAGAACTTATTTTTACCAACTACCGTAACTAAGGTCATATTAGTTTAAGCATAAGAACTGCTGAAATTCGAAACTACCAGCGGACATGTAGTTTCAGACCCCCGTCATTTTCTTTTATCAAATTTAAGGATGGCTATTGGCTATTGGCTATTGGCTATTTGGTGAAGAGTTTTGAGGCAGCCAAGTTTCTGAGGTTTTGTTTTGTTGTGTGTTTCAATGCCAAAAGAAAATGAAATACAATTAAACACTAAAAACAATAATTGGGGCAACAGATTTGGTCAGCGGTATGCCTATTTTCTTCTTTTGCTATGGTGTAGCAAAAACGGTCTATTCTTTTCGCTTGATTACAAAATTACATGCACAGAATTATGCCTGGTATTCTAGTTGAATTTTTGCTTATTATAAAACTTCATTGCATCATACACAAAAGAATTTTCTTCAAATTATAATATAAACTATAAAGAGAAGAAAATAAGTAAACCAGCAAACTGTAATATAAAATTAGTTTCTCAAACTTTGATCATCGATATCAATACTAGACTTCTGTCTGCAAAGAAGTCGGATAATCCATACACTACAAAAGTCAGCAAAGATTATGCTAATTAAAAAGAAATTCCAACATCATTGACCTCGCATGGTAAAACTCTTCTTAGTTGCTACCGCCTTCATCGTGGTCCTTCTTCGGCGGTGGCTTGTTGAGATCAATCTCTTCACCTTCATCCATTGACTCTCTAGTCTGCGGTGGCTCTGGCCGCTCGTTCAGATCAATATGCGGTCTCGTATGGATAGCTGATGACACATACACTCATAGATATAAGAAAACATTATAAACTCATTTAAATGGCTTTATATAAAAACAGAAAAGGCTTAATATTGAATTTTTACACACAAGATGTCTTACAAAGTAGATACTAAATTCATACAGATATGAACACATACAGGAACATATTATGAACACATCCAAACGCATAGATATAAGAACACATTACGCTTATTTAAATGGATTTATATAAAATAAAAACAGAAAAGGCTTAATATTAAATTTTTCACGCAAGATGTCAAGCAAAGGAGATATTAAACTCATAAAGATATGAACAGATACAGGAACATGTTATTAACACATCCAGAAGATGACATGATTTTGTTCAATATAACTTTAATTAAAAAAAATACAATGGTATGAAAATAGGCCTATATTGAAATTTTACCTATAAGATGTCTAAAAATGTATATAAACTAACTCATACAGATATGAACGCACACAGAAGATGACATGATTTTTAAAATTTAAATTAATTCTAATAAGCTTATATATAAAGGCATAATATTAAATTTTAGCAGATAAGATGTTAACTTTCTAAAGACCTTTTGAACAACATTTATTTTTTTTGTTTTAATTTTTGAAAACCCTTTTGAACAACATTGATTTATTTACAGAAATGAGATGTTGAAAAGAAGTGGCGATACCATCGTCATCGAAACCAGGAGGAGGATAAGCGCCACGCCAGGGGCGTTCGGGGTGGGAGCGAAGGTGTCCGAAGAGGGCTTTCGGGGTTCCGAACCTCCGTTTGCATATTGTGCATACCGGAGGGAATCCTACTGGCGCCACCACCACCGAGGCCTTGCGTTTGTTATTGGAGCGTGTGTTACTGATATCCGCCGATCGAGATCCCGATCCCGACGCCCCTCCGCCCACGCGAACACCTCCTCCGACCGGACGCGGCGGCGGTGGCGGTGACGGCAGCGGCGAAAGAGAGAAAAGATTGAGAGCCCTCGCCGGAGGAGGGCGTGGATTGCCACGGATAGGGCGCCCAGACATCGAACTTAAACAGATACAACCAAATATTGCATTTAGGACGTTTCATGATGAAAAACTTACTGTGTATTAAATTGATTTCTATGTTCTAACTACATACATTTCGTCGAAAAACAATGTATTAGGGACACAATTTTTTTTTTGTGTTTTATTAAATGAAGTTGAGATTGATAAAATAGCTAAATTTATGACTTGAAAAATATTAGGTCTACGTACTAAAATGATAATAAAAGAAGTTTTAGCACAAAATAAAATTATAATGATTTGCCACAATCATTTAGTTCGGAGACAGAGATTTATATGACGAAAACCCTTTTTTTTGTAACTTGATTTCAAAATCAATACTAATGATTATAAAAGAAATTCACGCAAGAAATAAAGCTTTAATGTATTGTTTACTTTAAGCTTGTTTTCCAATCATTTTAGTACGGCGAGCTTTACATTCGTACCGGGAAAAGCCTAAGTTCTAATTTGTTCATGATAACCTAATTTTAAAAAGACTAATAAAAAAGACAATAAAGAGCCTCTTGATATACCTCCATCTCTCAGCAGGGGTTTGCTTCGCCGGAGGCGGAGGTGGCGCCGGCGCCGGTGGACGGCGAGGAGGAGGAGTGGCGGCAGTCTTCTTTTTGGAAGGTGGACGCTTGTTTCCGCCGGGCCCGTCCCGAGAGCTTCCTCCATCACCAGAGCCGGATTTCGTCATATCCTTGGAGGTGAGGGAACAGGGATTTTTTTTCTGTTTTTGTCGGAGAAGAAAATGGTGGTTTGGAGGTAACTGTGGGGAGGTAGGGCTTTATAGTGAGATTTGTATTGATTTATTTTGGATAATTTTCCTTTCATTCGCCCTCTTCATTCACATCCCTTTCGTTTCCATTCCTAGCATGCATGCATGTAATAATGTCTCACGATTACGCATTTTAGGTATTACTGCTCCAAACATCATTGACCGTCGCTTCGTCTCACTCTTGCCTTGATTGACTAATTAATTTTGTTATGTCATTTACTGTACTATTGTACACGTGTCTCTTCGTCGTGGCTCTACTCTCTTAATAGTTGCCACTTCGGAAAAATATACTTCCCATTCGTGGTGTACTGCTTCGCTTCATAATTGTAACTGCAATCTGAACCATTATTTTTGGATATTTTTCTCGTTTTTCATTTTTTATTTTTTAGCGTTCCAATTTTACCCTTTCATTCACGGCCAAGAGATGAACCGTTTCACCGTATAACTATTTTATTATTTTACGGATTCTCTATGTTGATTTCCTATTTCATTCTATCTAGTCGCTGAGGTCTTTTTGGTAAATCCCAAGCCAGGCTAAGAACTTATGAATAATATGACGGCCTTTCAACTCCTCGCCCTCACAATATCGGAAGTGGTTTCCCCTGTGTGCCAAATCGGTTTTCCGTTATTTTTAGGGCTTCGAAAACTAGGGCAATATGTCTCATCTTTTAAGGGCTCGGAAAAATATGGGATAATGATCAGATTTATAAATTGATCAGAAGATTAAAGCAAAAGAAATAAATTGGTGTTTCACAACTTATTTTGTTTCAAATCTGGTCTTTAGTCACGATGATAATGGTGAGCGCCGTGGTTTAGGTCAAATCTGGTCTTTATTTTGTTTCAACTTATTACTGAGTGCCGATTGATTGGGATTATAATATTTATCTAAATAGCAAAATATGCCTGCTATTGGTCACTGGTCAAAGCTAATTTCAATTGATTATTGTGCATAATGTTTGATCAACCAAACTGTCTTGATACCAACAATGTTTGGTTGTGGTTTCTGGATTTTCTCTAAAATTTGAGTGAAATGGACTTAAATGGCACATCTGGTTGTTGCAATAATATAAACAATAATTCTATTTCGCACCCACGTCTGTTACTTCTTTTCTGGAGTGATCTTTGTAGGCATATAAACGCCATTGTAGATTATTTTTTGAGGTGCTCTTATTGGCAATTCGGCATATGATGATTGATATTGGGGTACTGCTCTCTCGAATACCCATCGTATAAATTTTTGTTTGCTCCTAGTCAACCATTGACAAATTGGAATTAAATATTGAAATGCATTTCTAATTGTTTTTTTCGTTTATGTTTGATGTCTATGGGATTGCTGCATTCATATTTCCTGCTGTCAATTACGGTAGATAGATAAAGAGATGAACCTCTAAAAAGATGTTGACCTAATTAATTATCTGGGTATTGTATAAATTGGTTGAGTAAGAATCCCAACAGTATTGTCTGTCTTTACAACTCGTCGGAAAGTATGCGGGGTTTTATTTGATCGAGTAAAGAATTAAAAATACAAAGACTATAATAAGTGAAGGAGTTAATTTTTACTAGGCGAATTTCTGGTTTTGTGCAAATAAGCCAAGAAATATTTCATGACTAAACTAGTGAGGTTATTATCTTTATAACCTAGACCAACATGTCAAGTTTTGTGTAAATTTAATAACTGAATGATAATTAATCAGAAAACAACAAGAACGAATGAAGGTCGGCTAATTTCAACAAAAGCTCAATAATGCTTCGCCTCACCAATAGCAGTGATCAAGATGCTAACACGATAGTTTAACCTCTCGAAACTACTTTTTATTTATTTAAAGTTTAAGTATATTTTATCTAATGTATTTATTTTATTGTCTAATTTACAGAAATAAAATTGTCATACTTCAGTAGCAACTTTAAGCTTTTTGTATGAACGATAATCTCATTAAGTTGTAAGTTGCTAATTTTTCGATAGACTTGTAGTAAATATGATTACTAAAATATATATACTTCCAGAAGTAAAAAAGGCTTGGATTTTGTTAAGCTAAGGGATAAAGGATTTAGTAAAGTGTTTCTGTTTTGAGAAAATTCTTTGTGACAAGATTTTCAATTCTCTCACTTGTTGCAATATACCCCTATGTGATTCTTTATTATCTCCCGTTTGCAAATATCACTAACATAATACAGTATCAACACACACTTAATAAAGATGCGATTCTTTTATGAATAAAGAGATAAGCAGAAACTTACATTCTATAATGATTTATCACTAACAAATATACTTATTTATTTCATGCTCAAGATCATTAATGAACGTATAATTTCTAACAAGTCGTGCAGTTAATGATGCATGTCAACATATTATTTTATTTGATAATTGTGGAGGTCGATTTGCACATATCTCTAAACAGTCACAAAAATTAAGAGATAATAATAATAAATAATAGTCTGGTTATGTGTCGTTAATATCCTTGAGTTTATATTTTCAAGGCTCGGTCTCTTTCGTTTATTAGCTTGGAAGCTTAAAGAAATACAAAGTAAGAAAGTGATAATTTTGTATATGGTGACGGCTGATAATTTTTGTGAACCCTTACAATGAGGTCCTTACATTCATACTTATAGTCCCTCTCATCTTGCTTGGATGATCTGTCGGGTCTCTCCTCCTGCTAAGGTTTCTTCTTTTCGCCCATCCCTCTTCTGACCAGTTCCGAGATCCTCTCCGAGATTTCCCAACTAATTCCGTGATTTTCGCCTCTTTCGACTGACTCTCTGACGCCAATCTTTACTCGAACGCTACCGTTGCCACGCAGACTCCTGACGATGGACCTTCTCATGGGACGCGACCTCCTCGGGATGAGATTCTCTTGCGAGGAACCATTCTTGCCACTATCCTTTCCTCGCGATGAGCTTTCCTCACGAAAAACTTTCCTCGCAAAGATTTTCATACCTCCACTCACGACAGGACTTAAAGAGGAACGAGTCCTTCTTCCCAATTGATCGAGAGCTACTGTGGGCTCTCTGCCCTCTCCTTTCATCGTCCGAATGCTAAAAACGACACGACAGGTATTAAGAGGGATGATGACGAAATCCCACCTTAACAGTAATAATGGAATAAAATCATTTGGAAAGACAGAATTGACAATATCTAACACAGTTATCTATGTAATTGGAATCCAAAAAACTTCAATTTCTATTTTTAGGCATCTCGATATTAATAAATAAAATAATATCTAATAAGTAAATATAACTACAATATATGTATATTAAATATGCAACTCAAACATGAGCTTCTTTACGGCTCAGGCTTAATACCGCAGTGTTTAGCAAACTCCTCAATTCTTGCTCTATTAGACTCTTCAAAGATTAAGACATATGAACACGAATACTTCTCCACAAATATTGATTTGGGATAAATATCAAATTGAGTGCTCAAGAAAATCTTTACAAGTTTGGTCGAGAATATAGGACAGTACATTTAATAGTAATCTTGTGTATTTCAGTGCTAACATTTATCAGGGCTATCACACTCACATTCATTCATCTAGAACCTTTTTTTTCCTTCATCTAATGTTAAGGGGGAATCGAGTTGTCGATAGCATTTATAAAGCGGTTAGAAAACATCTCAGTTTTCTTGTTCTTTAGACGAGACATAGGGAAGAACATATGCTAAATCCGGTAGTAATGGACGACTCTCGCATTGGCATCTCCATCACAAGTTTTTACCAAAATTGCACCGATAATCGATCCTCGTGGTACTTCTCGAGCCGACGGATCTCGGCGTCCCATGGAGATAATCGCTATCACTTTCTCCAGTTGCACAAAATAGTTTTTGAATTAAACAATCAATCAGGAAAAAAAAAATGTTAGCATTACTTAATGATAGTCGTCACTCGACAAGGCATCAGTATCATCTTCTACATCAACGTCGACATCTTCTCCTTCAAAAACAACGAATGTTCATCTTCTTCATCGATTTTTACTACATTGTATGCATCAGTAATCAGATCGGCGTCATATGTCTTACAATTATATTTTTAATGAAACCAAGGCCGAAGTGGTGGCGACAACTTCAATAGTAATATCTCAAATTCTTCAATGATTGCATTCTTCGACGATATTTCATTTGTCAATAACATGCTAAAGAAACTTGCCCATGATTTTCTAGTGAATTTGACCCCGGAATTAGAAGCCTCATCATCAAATATTCTTTCGTCATACACAACTACGCGATAAGCTATATGCAGTCAATATCACAGGCCACATGTTGTACGATAAACTCATCTTTCCAAACGGGTTGATTCCGTCAGAAGCTATTCCAATTCGCATGTTACACAGCTCCACATCAAAATTTGGGTACTTCCGGTCTAAATTCTTTCACGACATTCCATTAGGAGGATGTCACAAAATACTTTCTTTCTTTTATGACACGTTCTTTGTCGTGTCATTTCATTTGGATGGATGTTTCTCAACATGTGTACAACCGCTTTAATCGCTCTTTCAAAGAAAAATAATGCAAAATATTTTGCGGTACTTTTTTACCGACAACCTTCCATGTGCTCGTATTGCAAATTGGGTAAACGCCAGCTTTCTCGAGCTCTTTTAACAATAGCATACACTCATTATTGTAAACATTAATCATCTCATACCCCATTCTAAAAGGCTTAAGTTTCTCTTTTGCCTCATAGTGGTTTTTTGGAATTCGATTACCAACAACATGTGACTTTCTCAAAAACTGTAAACTTTGGCGAACGACTTGTTCGTCCAATGGTTCATAACTTTGATGTGCATGAACGAAACCAAGAACGACAAGGACGAAAACTTTTTGCATCTATAATACAATTCCGCCTACAACTCTGAGAAGAGATCTTCTACTTGCTCATATGCACGCACCTCGCTCGAGGATGAATCCACAGAGTCATAGAAGTCTTGTTATCTATGATATTGTGCAATCCTCCGATTCTTCGCTACTTGTTGGAGAATAGAACGACGCTCACAGTGAAAAAATCATCCAGTGTACCTCGGAGTAAAACTTTTGTCCAGAAGATGATGACTTAAGACGTCAATGTCATGCCATCTCACGTTTGCAAGATTTGCAAGGACATCGGCATTGATTATTTATGTTCGAGAACATCCTCACAGAGCTAATAAATTCCCTAACGGTGACTTATATTGTAAGTTCAAACGTTAATTCATTGTAATCAAAACTCTAGTTTGATTAGACATTGCAGAAAACAAGAGACGGACTATTAGAGTTATTTAAGTAACAAGTTTTAAAAGAAGTTCGAGAGCAGCTTTAGCGAATATTAGAGTTGTTTATATTTTTTATTATATAAATAGTTAGAATATATCGTATATTAAAAAAAAATCAAGAGTTTCTTTTATAATATTAATAAACCAAACTTGCAATTTAATATTAAAACTGAATAAATTTTAAATTTTATTAAACTTTACAATTCTGAGTTAATTAAACATTACCGTTTTATTATTTTACTAAACTCCACATAACAAACTGAATATTATTTCAACATGACAATTTGAATTTCACTTAAAATATTCAATTATATAACTAATGTACTGTAATTAAGATAACCTAATCAAATATATTACACTTATAATTACAACTTAACTCAAGATTACAATTCAGTTTTATTTAAAATCACAATTCCAAATCAACTAAATATTACCATTCAATTTATTTATACTAAACTCAATAAAATAAATAAATTTAACTAATACAAACCTATTTCAAATGAAATTACCTAGTGTCACGTGACTCTGAGCTGAGACGAGTTCAGGCAAGAGTTTACTGGTCGTGTCGGAGCTCGACGAGCAGATCTAAGACATCTATAAAAACTAATTAGCCACCACATAATACTCAACAAAACTACATCAAATAATTTTGCAAACGACATATAATCAGTTTGCAAGAAAAAAACGAAAATAAATTGTACAATTTCTACATATTCAAGAACTTACATATCCAAAATCTACATAATCTACTAAATCTACCTAAAAACTACAGCTCCAGAAAAAGCAACAAATCCAAAAAACGCCACAATACTTAAACCAACCAGAAAACATCACAATACCTAAAACTTACAATCAAAAAAAATAAATCTATTACTGTTTCAAAAACTACCCTACAGATCTAAAAGCTACCTAAAACAAACGAACGTACAAAATGAAAAGAACAAATAAACACATAAAAAAATTCAAATAAAACACTTATGGAGGAAAAGGGGTCGTCAGAGGCTCAGAAGTGAACAATCACTTATGGCTGTAGCACGGAGTAAGGCTCAAAAGTGATCGGCCGGAGACATAGCTGCACCACAGAGGGAGGCACGGAAGTGGTCGGTCAGAGGTGTGGCTACAGTGCGGAGGGTCCGTCGGAGGCTTTGTGGTGGAGCCGCTGCACAGAGGGAATGAGAGGAGGGATCAAAGAGGGAGAGATTTCAGAGGGAGGTTTACCGACCAGGAGGAGGTTCCAGAGAGGGACAAGGGTTAGGGTTTTGAGGAGGGTGGAGATGGAGGCGTTGTAAGCAGAGGAGAGGATAAGACTCCGGCGATGAGTTTCAACACGGAAGAGAGCGAGGAGAGAGAGGGACGAGGAAGGCGAGGAGAGAGAGTTTATGAAGTCAAAGAGAGTGAGATCTGGTTTGAAAATTATGAGAAGAAGGACGCAATATCTGTTTTGTAAAAAAAAAACCTTAATTATCATATGTGACAAGTTGTATTTGATGGTCTCAATAGATCCGACAAGTCGCATCCATATAATTATTATATGCGACTTCCTGCATCTAATGGTTAAAAATATCAAAAAAAAAGTAATGCCGCATCAATTAAACGAGGAAAAAAAGAGAAAATTTGGCCCGCCCAAATTTTTGAAAATTATTAAATATATTTGATATAAAATATTTAGATGCGACTAATAGTGTTTGCAAGCAAAAAAAATTGTTCTCAGTTTCTACATTTCAAAATGTCCATATAGATGCGAACAAGTCGCATCTAAAAATCACATGCATCATAAATGTCCATATGGTGTTTAAAAAAAAGTCTCGTCTAAAATTCACCTGCGTCATAAATTCTAGTTTGTAGTAATACATTTTAAGAGATGGCTGCACATTACCGAACAAGTTGCGGAACATTATTTTCATAGCCTAATAATGCAGTTGGACACGATTAGAACTCCTCTAGAGTATCGCATAAAGTTTTCGTGATGCTTGAATACCTAACTAATGGAAAAAAAAATTCCCACACAGTTTTTCGAGATGAAAATGTTAGAGAATCCATTGAACTTCCCCAGAGGAATATGACAGTGTTTCTATACGAGGAAAAGTTTAAAGATCTTGCATAGTTTGCTCATGCGATAGTTGACACGGATCACATGAAGTGTATATGAAAGAGCGCGCCGAGAAAGGAGAATCTTTTTGAGCACCGACAGGAAATGTTCACCGTACCGCAATAGAACATGGACAATCTAGTGGTACTAAAAGTGCGAGCCAAGTTGGAGGTAGTTATTCCAATTCATTCGCTAATAGGTCTTCGGGTTGCAATAATTCTGCTCCATACATATATATTTGCTATATGTGTGGAGAACCTCATTGTCTTAAGCAAAAATATCGTTGAAAAATTCAAGGACAACACTCAGAGCATACTTTTAATCTCCCAAGCTATTGGCCGACAACCTACGTCAACCAAGTTATCAGCCCTTTTTGTTTGGGCTGCAATATCGACCAACGCCGCTGACCTACCTACATTGCTCTTCTCAGCCATGACCACAATCTTAACAGCGCAGGCAATCACCAATACGAGATCAAGCTAGATCTAGAAACCAAAGAAGTTAGTTTAGAGATCAAGGTCGAGAAAAATCATAAGGACAAGCCAATGTTGTGATAGAAAAACCTCAAAGACGACAATTACTCACTTTGCCATGGACAATATAGTTCTCGTCTCAACTTGTTTGACACTCATGTCACACATTCATTTATTTCCGAATACTTTGTTAATGTGTTGACGTTCGAAACTAGTTCGTTATAGAGACCCTTAACTCGTCAGAGAAAGGTGTAGACAGCGGCCGAGAGAGACTGGTTATCCATGTCGTGGAAAAATTCCCAATATTCTTCCAGAGAAATTGTCCAATTTGCCTCCTGATTCGGAGATAGAGTTATCTATTAATCGTATTCCTGGCACAGTCCCAATATCTATTTCACCGTATAAAATGGCACCTGCAGAATCACAAAAATTACTAACCCAACTTGACGAGTTAGCGACCAAAGGGTACATTCGAAATAATATGTGGAGAGCACTCGTATTTTTTCTAAGAAACATGATGGGAGCTTAAGATTGTGTATTAACTACAATAAATAGTATGCGGGGAGCACTTTCGATATAGCTTTCCCAGCGTATATCAGTCATCGACATTGTTTTAATACATCGCTTGAACTCAGGTGCCCAGCATGTGACTCAGTTTAATACGGAGTTTAAGGGACATAGTTGTTATTGATTTTAATTATTTAGAACTAAACCCACTAATCATATTCGCTAATAAAGTAAACTATTATTTTATTTAGTAATTATTTCAGATTTTATTATCTCTCGTAGGCAATAATTTCTAACAATCTCCCACTTTGACCAGAGATGATATGGTTGTCCTTATTAGTCATTTTACTTAGCCATGTCTTACAGACAGCTTAGAAGTTTGAGCAGGATTAAGATTCCCATCATATGGATTCTATTATGTATCCATCACTCTATCGATTTTGTCAACTAGGAAAAAAAATGCCTTTAGAAGCGACAAAAGTCGCTTCTAAATGACTTTTAGAAGCGATATTAGAAGCGACAACATCGCTTCTAAAAAGTTGCTTCTAAAGAGAAGTCGCTTCTAAAGTTGCTTCTAATTTTTTGAAGCGAAAAAATTAGAAGCGACTAGTCTTTTCTAGTGTCGCTACTAAGGGTAAAAAAACGCGAAAAAAAGTGTGGGAAAATATTGCGAGTAATCTTTAGAAGAGACATTAGAAGCGACTAGTCGCTTTTAAAGATAACTTGCCATATTTTTAGAAACTACTATAGAAGCGGTTAGTCGCTTCTAAATGGCCTCAAAAATTTATTGACATGGCATTAGAAGTGGTATTAGAAGCGACATTTTCGCTTCAAAAGCTTAAATTTTTTATTTTTTTTTAAATCTATTATCCGGTTTGTTTTTATTAATTAATTAAAATTTATACTAACTAATTCAAATTATTATCAAATATAATTATATTTAATAATAATAAAATTTACTAATTGAATTTAAATAAAGCATAAATTAAATAAATTTAAATTCGATAATAATTTAAACATAAACGAAAGTTGATAAGTATATAACAATAATCCGATAAGTTAATAAACGTAAATCAATAATTCTAAAACATTAAAGAAATTATAATCTTCGTCTTCATTTTCGTCCTCGTCCTCCTCGTCTTTTGGCGGGTCCGTGGGGAAGCTCGTCTGGCTCGGTGCCGGTGGGAGGCAAAGGCTGATCCGGTGTCTGCTGCGAACCCAAAGCGTCCGTCGAGAGTCCGAACTGGGATATGTACATTGATGCTCAGGATCCACATTGATGCTCGAGTTCATACTCAATCCAGCGGCTATGGCAAACACAACTTCTTGGAGAGCCGTCGACTTCAAACTCGCATTCCCTACGGAAGACGATGAGTTATGGAATGCCTTGGATTCAAGTATGTCCGAGCGCGGAATGATCTCCCTTAGCCCAATCACGTCGCATCCCGAGGACTTCGCTCATAGTAACCTCATCCAAACCACCCATGTCCACCTCACGTCCCGGCGCTCGAGCTTGCTCTTGTAGATAACCCCCTGAGCTACTATTCGAGCCTGCATACACAATACAAATTAAATTACTTATTAATAACAATAATTATAAGGTAAATTTAGAATAATATTTATACTTACATGATACTCTCCAGCAGCAGGCGTGGTCAATTGACCATCGGGAGTCGTATGCATCCTCTCCCACGCACCGAGCGGCCCTAGCATATGTCTGCCTTCTCCCATCCTCTGCATTTAACATATTATAACTTTAATATATAAATTATATAATTTATTTAAGATTAATTTGAAATTGAATGAAAATATACTTCCGTGATACTCAAAAAATGAGATCGTACCTTGTCGACTCTTCGTGACCTTCTTCTTTTGATTCCCCTTATTTCATTTAGAAATTTCCTAGAAAACAACATTGGTTAGAGTATAAATGTTATTTTTAAGTATAAAACAATTGATTAAACATTTAAACTAATTTACACCTGAAACGCCAATGTGTCCATCCTATTTTAGAAACTCAGACTATTGTTGCTCCGACATGAACTTGGCCGTTTTCTCGAGCGCCTCCTCCTGATCTCCGCTGCACTGGATCCGGTAAATCTGACTGAATTTTTCCTTCCCGTCATGCAGACGCTTCTTCACGTCGCGGATAATAGTCTTCTCGATAAGATCTCCCGACTCGTTCTCATACACAAAGTCATACTCTGTGTACATACCAGACAAAATGGCCGCTTGTTGTTGCGACGAGACGCTATTCCAGTTCGGTGTCGTCACAGGAATGTGCTCTCGCACTAAAACTCTAAGACTATTGGCGAACGTACCAACATCCTGACCTTTTTTGACACTCTCTCCTTCACCTCTACTGAGAGGTGGATAAAATTGGAGGCAGACAGGGTCGAAGATTATCTTCACTTTCTTGCCTCTTCTATCCTTTTGTGAACTTTGACCCATGGTCACACCTCGTCCGTACAAAGGCGTCTGAGGCTCATCGCACTTAGGAAACATACTGCAACGCATAAAAGATAAATTAGAATTTTAGTTTATGAAATGCATTATATTTAGTTTACACTAAATGTAGTTAAACAGTTTACTCAATCTTCATCATCGTCACTTATCAAATCAATTTGATCTATTTCAAGATCATCGTCAACAGTATCTCCGAGAAAACAATCAACGTCATCGTCATGATCATCATCGTCTATGAAGTCATCGATAGGCTCATTTTCGGTAGCATCATCCACTAGAATTGGTTCACAATTATCGTGAAGATGAGACAAACGATCGAAATCACTATGTTGTACAGAAAATGGAACTACAGTCGATGATGAAACGTCAGTGTTAGGAAAATCCCATACGAAACAGTGATTACAATCTTTGAAGATACTCCATTCCTCGAAAGGATTGAAACTATATGCAGCAAGTCGGAGTCGTACATTCCTCAGCTCGATGGCAAAGTCCGGATATGTTTCATCTAACTTCTTCCACGCTTTCCCGTCAGCAGGATTACGTAGAACACCTTCTTCATCCATAAGTTCTTTTGCGTGCCACTGCATTTCAACAGCTGTGTGACAGGAAGCGTACAACCACTTGAGACGATCTTTCACAAGAAATTACCGTAAAACTTTATGCTGTACTTTTTTAACAACAACTCATCAACTTTCGTTACACACCAGATAAACATATGTACCTTTCAAATCCTTTCAAAATAGGACACTATCGTTCGAGCACACATCAATCATCTCGTAGCCCATGCAAAATGGCTTCAACTTTGACTTTGCCTCGTAATATTTTTTTGGAATTCTATTCCCAACAAGATGCGACTTTTTCAAGAGTTGCGTAAGTTCTGTAAATGAATTATTCGTCTAATGGTTCGTCACTTTGATGTGCATTAACTGAACCAAGAAAGATAATGAAGAAAACTCGTTACAACCAGGATACAATTATGTATTCAACTCGCCAAATAGATCCTCAATATGCTTTTCGTCAGCCACATCTTCTGCAATTGGATCATTAAAAAATAGGATCATTCCTAATATCGTCGAGTGCGTCGTGGATTCCACCAACATCGTCTTGGTCATTTGAATCATTAAAAATTTCTGGTATAGGAACGATTTCTTCACGTGACTTGCCATGGTGATACCAGCGAATGTAATACGGAGTAAATCCTTTGAACTTAAGATGCGCTAGAATAACTCTTATTTGTTGCCTTAACGCATTATTGCAACTACGACAAGGTCATTTAACTTTGTGCTCGATGTTCATTTGGAATCGTGCAACTCGAATAAACTCGTTCACGCCCATTTCGAATTCAAGACCACATCAATTATTCTTAATAATTCAATATCAACTTGGGTTTGACATGACGCTGAATATTGAAAATTATGAAAGTTATGAGATTGATAACTATTGAAATATATACTTAATAGGAGTTGTTTAATAAGAGTGCATCGTGGATTCCACCAACATCGTCTTGGTCGTTAATCATCAAAATTTCTTGTATATGAACGATGTCTTCACGTGACTCGCCGTGATGATACCACCGAGTGTAATATGGAGTAAATCCTTTGAATATGAGATGCGCTCGAACAACTCCTACTTATTGTCTTAACGCATTATTGCAACTACGACAAGGACATTTAAATTTGTGTTCGTTGTTCATCTGGAATCGTCCAACTCGAATAAACTCGTTCACGCCCATTTCGAATTCAAGACCAAATCGATTATTCTTAATAATCTAATCTCTACTCTGGTTTGACATGACGTTGAATGTTGAAAATTATGAAAATTGTGAGATTGATGACTATTGAAAGATATATTGAATAGGAGTTGCTTGATGATATGATATCACAGTTTTTAAATTTAGATAATTTAATAGAGCTCAAATTATTGTTCTAATCAATTAATTACATAAAATTTTACCGAAATTTGGGCAGAGTTTCTCCTAAAATATGGACAAACCAAAAATCTGAAATTTGTACCAAACATATATATAACAATCAGAATTATCTTATTGATCCATAAATTTCAAATCTAAGTCAAGAAACCTACATAACGTTTTCAATTCACAAAATTAAATTTAGCGTAAAATTATATAACTACAATAACAAATTTGCTAAGTTTTTAACAACTTATGCAATTACGTAACTACATTACAAGTATAACTATTCAATTAACTAAAAAGTTCATTATGAATTAAGTTATAATTAACATATTTTTAATTACGTGACAAACTAACATATTATTAATGAAGTGATAATTAACAACAAATTCAATTATTAATTAAGTTATTAAGTACAAATTCTCTAATTATGTAAACTAAATCATTTAACTAACTATACATTTCATAAATTATCTAATTAAATAATTAACGTCGTCAAAATTATTTACAAAATGTTTAGTTATTTTATTAACAACATTAAGTTAAGAATATAATTAATTTTATGAGACGATGTGAGAGAGAACGAGCAAGGGGAAGTGAGGCGGCGATCCAAATGTGGCGACGATCGATACGAGGCTCTAACCAACACAAAAAATTAAATCAACATTTAAAATCGGATTAAAACAAAACTAATAATTGAAGCACGTTTAATAATCGGCGAAGAATGAAACAGAGAAATTAAAAAAATAAAACTCACTCGGAGAGACGAGCCCGCAGGCAGCAAGCGGAGACTCGGCCGGAGGCACGATAGATGAGAACAGCGCTGCAAAAATGTAATGATGAGAAACAAAAATACCCGACCGAAAGGAGATAATAACATAAGAGAGTAACAAAGAGAAAACTTACCGGTAGAGGTAGAGACTCAGCCGGAGGGAGAGTAAATGGACGCCGGCGGAGGGAGAGACTCGGCCAGAGGGAGAAGAGAGGGACGATGGCGGAGGGCTGGGCGGAGGTTGGAGGAAGGCTGGGTGGAGGGGCTAGGCGCGCCGAGATCGGAAGCGCAGAGGACGTTGGAGAATGGCTGAGGGAGGGCAGAGGAGGTCGGAGGACGTCGGAGAAGCGCTGAGGCAGGGTGGACGAGGTCGGAAGAGGGCGGAGGAGGACGAAGGACGTCGGAGGAGGGTGGAAGACATCGGAGGAGGGCGGAGGTCAGAAGAGGAAGGCATGCGGAGGTCTGAGGAGGCGGGCGGAGGTCAGAGAAGGGTTGGGCGGAGCCAGGTCGGAGGGACGATTTTCAAAGATGGGGAAGAAGGAAGGCTCAGGTGTTTTAAAGTCATTGGATCATTAGAAGCGACATTAGAAAAGACTAGTCGCTTCTAATGTCACTTCAAATTTTCTCAGACGTGAAATTTTGGCGGAAATATTTTGGAGCCAAATAATTTGGGCATTAGAAGCGAGTCAGTGACAACTTCGCTTCTAATTACCAAATTTCTAGCGAAGCCAAATAATTTGGGAATTATAAGCGACAATAGAAGCGACTGTTCGGTTCTAATTCTCAAATATATTGAAGAAAAAAAATGGTGGGGAGGAAGGAAGCCAAAAAAATTGGACTTTAGAAGTGACTAATCGTTTCTAATATGTCGACTCGGACCATTAGAAGCGACTAATCGCTTCTAAAAGTCAAAAATTTCTTTTTTTTTTGAAAAATTGGGTGTTCACATTAGAAGCGACTAGTTGATTCTAAAAGTTAAATGTCGCTTCTAATTAGAAGCAACTAGTCGCTTCTAATTCTCCTGTCGCTTCTAAAAGTATTTTTTGTAGTAGTGGTCTCATCAACGTATTTCTCGTTTATTCATTTCATTAGTTTATGTTTATTTGCAAGTGGTCATTGACTTATCATTCAAGGTCAAGTCAAGTAGTTCATTGGTGAATCGGTTCACCATAGAGCTTATTACCATTTCGTATATAGTTAGATCATACACCAGACTTTATATCTTAAAGACTAGTTGTACATCCATTTGGCACCAAGAATAGTTGTACCATAGCATGTTTCAATCTCATCACCACTATTCAGAGTGTGATATTATTGAACATATTCTTTGACAACTATTTATTGACCTATTTTCATCACTTGGTTATTTTTATAGTTGATCCCTTTTTGCCGTGTTTGTATTCAATATAACATGACTCAAGATTCGACTATAATTAATAACTAAGTGTCTCACTATTTCTAGAAATCAAGTGTCTTTAACACTTTTAAATTTCTCAGAAATTAAACATTGTTAAGGTTATAATTGAATAGACCTTTCATGAAAAATTTCCCTTAGCCTCAACATTCAAGCTATATTCCTTATATCTATAAACATATTTGAGATCACATGGAAAGATTTTATCGTTTCTAAACCTTAGTTTAGATAAGTAGTTAGCTCAGTCAATTTCCTTTTGTCATCATTTGACATATAATTTAGGAGCTACACATATTGATCATTCTTTCAATATCGATATCATTCATTAAACTTCTAAGTACATTAGTACTCAGTTTATTGACTAAATCACCCTTTCAGTAAAGCTTCAAGTAGTTCGACTACTTTGATCAATGCGATAAATTTTAAGAGCTTTATCCATAAGGACAGTTCAACTTCCAATAGGAAGAATTTAAACAGGTTCATTGTTTCAGAAGAGCATCATTGTCTCCAATGACTCTAACCAAGCGTTCAAATCTCTAGTGCAATCTTAGCTAATTAAAGCTTGAACTCATTCATTAATCAATTTACAGATCCATCTAATCCATTAAGTTGAAGACTTAGAAAATATTATAAATTAGGTTTATGACATCATATAAGTTAGTTTTACCTTTCGTGATATCTCACAATAGTGTCTTTCATTTAATGAAAGATGTTGTTGATAACATTGAGGTAACGAGGATCCTTTGCAAGCATGCTCCTACTTTATCATTAATTTTATTCATACGAAAAGTATTTATTTTTCCTTACATTATATTTGTCGATTGTGGCAAGATAATCACAAATTATTCTTCCACTCAAATTATTTAATAATAGCATGTGAGTTCCAATTAAGGATGTCATCATTAATGATAAATTTAATCATGTGAAGGATGTTGTTGTACAACAAGTGGCTAGATTTGTAACCTCCCACTTAATAATTGTACAATGGTGACAAAAATCCAACAAAGGATGCTACCACTTGATAATTTGATAATTAGTAGCTAGATTCCTTTAAAGGATGCGCCCACTCAATTAATGTACTAAAGTAGCTAGGTTCCATTTCAGAAAGCTCCTACTTAATAATTTGATAATAAGTGGCTAGGTTTTTCTAAAAGATGCTCTCACTTAATCAATGAACTAGAGTTGCTAGATTCCAATTAAGGATGCTCTCACTCAATTAATGTATTAGAGTAAGTAGGTTTCATTTAAGGATGCTCCTACTCAATGAAGTATTAGTGGCTAGGATCAAAAGATGCTCCCACTAATTAATCATTATTGACACTAACTTTTTACGTTGTGTTTTCCTCATTACCTTTTATTCGCACAAGTCATTGTTGAAGTAAGGTAACTATCATTAGACATTCGGGGAGCTCTAAATAGTTCTTCAAAACATATATTCAATATAAGAAATAAAGCATAATGCATGTATATTTCTAACAGAGATATAACTAATAAGATTTATAACTCTCACATATTAGATTATGAATAGAATACTAAGTCTTTTCTATTGTATAACATACATGCTTTTCAAATGATCAGACATTCATGCATATCACAATATCATAAAGCATTCAATAATAAAGAATAAAATATTTATTGACGTAACCACGTGCTCAAAAAATAATGAAATAAATCATAAAGAAAGATAAGATTCATATATTTTGAAATAGTTATAAAATAACTACAATTCATAATAGAAAAAAAAATAGATTATTATTATAACGCATCATGATGTTTATAATATTTAATCCAATTTATGAAAGTAACAAAACTAGCGGGATATAAGATCTTTAATTGGAGTTTGGGCTTCTCTACAATTCGGGATTGAATCTGAACTTGTTCAGCAAGCTCCTCGACTTAATCGATCACCATTAGATCTGCTCTGCAACTTAAAGAAGAATCTTCATGATTAATTATCTTTAAAATAATTTTAGGATATCTTTAACCATTTTATGGTACAAAACCAGCATTCTTCTTTTTGGTTTCAAGCTTGATCATAAAGGACAATGTCCTTTTCGATGATCATTCTTGTTGCAGTGGTAAACTATATCAACGCTATCGCGCTTATTTTTCTTTTCTCTTTCATTTCTTTTGAATTTTATCTTTCCTTCTTGCATGATCATTTCTCTTTGAAGTATTAAGATGCGCTTTAGATGACTCAGTACCAGAAGTTAACTTTTTCTTGAGAGATAGACTCGAAAGTCATTTAACAGTTGAGATAGTTCATAACACAACATATATCATAAATAGCTGTATGTGAAATATATGAAATTACTCAAGAATTAAGTTAATTAATTTCATTCATCTATTTCTCATGGAATCCCATTTTGATAAAGCAATCAATCATAATCCTTTATCGGAATCTCGCATCATCTTAGTGTCAAAGCACTTATGGGTGATTTCAATGTGGTTTGCTGCCTTTGCACCCAATCATATATTGCAGAGAATTAAGGATTTTCATAACATTCACCTTCCTTTACATCTTGGTTCACAACGCATTGAATATGATTGTGAGTATTCATGTGTCACGGCCTTCCATTGTTCACGACCCATTAGTCAAAATCTTTTTATTAATATAAAAGGCATTAATACCAGGAATAGATTGTTTAAATTAAGTGATCATAAAGTGAACGCTTACACTTACTAGCACAATGTTCAGGTTACACTTTCATTTCAGGAAGTTGTAACCATTGATAACGTTTTTTGCAACAGGGCCATCATACGGTTTTACATGATTACACTTTCAATGGGACTTGTTAGCTCATCGTCAATACATTGTTTCTAACTTATTCACAAGTACTAAAGAAGTTGAGGAAATAACAACTAAAAGGGTAAAATGGTAATTTTATAAATCTCAACTAGTTGATGATATTCATGAAGGGTAAACATAGATAACATTCAATGGATCCGCTCAATATAATTAAGTTGAATTTGAGTAGAAAATAAATTCATTTGAACTGAGAGATTCTCAGTGTCAACTCTTTAGTGGAGTCACTTGACATTAAGCTAATACTCGGAAAAGGTTTGTGAACTTTTGAGTCCGAGTATAGAAGCTCAAGCGTTGTTCATTTGGATCCATAAGGTCACTATTACAGGTAATTAGAGTAGGATTGTTAAACCGGAAGCTAAGTCAAAATAAGTTCAAATGTTGAACTAGACTTTTTCTCGTAAACAAATTTAAGCTATAGAATTCGGCCAACATGCATCATAGAGGAGAGAGTTATTTCCTTTTAATTATAAAGATAACTACCCAAAATGAAAAGTGGAAATGAATTTCCTTGAGAATGAAATAAATAAGCTAAGTGAGGAAACAAATTTCCTCACTATTGAGCTTGATATGGCCGGCCACATTACAAGAGAAAGGGGAAGACAAAATCAAATATTGTGTCATGAATACATTATTCTTTCATGAATGTATAATTGACCTTTATAGATTTTCCTCCCCCTATAAATAGAGCCTCACATAGAGATGTGAAAAGTGTTGGAATTTAGTTAACAATTAACCCAATTCATTATGAAACATATCGATATATGGCGGAAATTCATAATTCAAATTAACATATTAAAAACATTTTAAAACATATTCAATAACCATGTCATTAAATCTAATCTAGCATGTCAACAAATTTACAAACACTTCAATAAATTCATTCATACATGCAAAACGAGCAATCTAAAATTTCTAACAATCCTACAAGATTATATTATTCAGATCCAATTCGTTTAAAGGAAACTTACGTTCGATTCGGATCTGCGAAATTGAGTCTCGGGATGCGTCCAAAAAGTCGGCCGATCCTCTAATCCATGCGCGTCTAGGAAATCCTCAAAACCGTCGTGCCTCCGTTGCTCAAAAAGTGGCCGGCCATGTGGGTGAAAAAATCACTCAAACAACCACAAGTTGAGTCAATAATAATACTCGAGGGTTTTTAGGAGACAAAGAGGGTGGACTCTTTCGTAGGAACAAGAGGAGAAGGAATAAAAAAGAAAGGCTCAACGAATTCACTCTCTCTATTCTATTTGGGATTTTGGCCGCGTATAATCCTCCCTGGGGAGAGAAAATAGTCGGCCAAGAGGGAAGGGGAAAAGAGAATAACCGTGTGAAATTAGGTCAAGAGAGAGAGAGAGAAGAGCTTCCTTTTATTTCAGGGAGAATGGGCTTAGGTTAGGTCAAAAACAGTTAATGACCCATTAATCAAACTTAAGCCCAATAATTCATTTAAACAATTTTCCAACTCACTTATTCTACATAAGTGGCCGGCCATATTATCTAATTTATCTCCCAAATATTTTTGATTTATTTCTAAAATAATATTAATTAATTTAGAACATCTCATTTATTTAATGACAAGTCATTAATTATTTTCATATTAAACAATGTAGTACGAAACGAGAAAATATTTATTTAAATCATCAAATTATATTATTATCAATATAATAACATAATATGATTCGTTAAATAAATGTAATAATAAATAATTAATTATTTATTTAATTACTTAGAAAATAATTTTCTTAGCGTAAATCACAATTTACGTTTAATGAGAAAATCAATCATTTCTTGTTCACCAATTTCGTCCGAGAGTCTATCATTGAGACCTTATGAGCCCACATGAACGAAGCTTTAGAATAAAGATCGGACACAAAAGTTCACAAACTTTTTCCGACTATTAATTCTTAATATTAGTCGATTCCACTAAAGGACCAATATTGAACATCTCTAAGTTCGTATGCGTTTATATTTTCGTTTAATGTGACACAACTATTCTTCACACGGTCCACGGTGTATTTTACGATATTACCCTTTGTGTGTATCATTAAGTCAGAGGAATGTAAAATTATCATTTTACCCCTGAGTTATTATTTCACCAAGTCCTCTGTCATTTGTGAATGAGAAAACATAAAGTGAAATGTCTCAACATGTCACATGTTTTATTTCAAAGAATTCTTTATTCGATGAATACCAGGCCTGGTTTATTCGCTCACACTCTCATAACAGACCATGGTGTGATACTAATGCCTTAGCATTGTTTCAACACAAATTACATATCTGTTAATCACATATTTCAAGGAAACAGTATTATGACACCAACCGTCGGGTCAATGAAACTTCACTTAACCATTGCCCATTGACAAATCAAATGTCATAAAGTGTTACACGAAGATATGTACTCACTTCAGGATTTAGGTAATTACTAAAATACCCCTCGTATGTGAGTTTGAGGTTTCGAGTAATTAAACGGTTTTATCTCGAACTTCAAAACTTAACAGGTCTTGTTCAATATATTCATTAAGATATCAAGAATGAATCACAGAGTCACAACTCTCCATATCACAAGATAAGATATCGTTTAATTCATTCTAACAATCATAACTAAGAATCGATTGCCCAATCGATCTTTAAATTGCGAACTATTATTTTAAACTAGTCATAAGAAGGTATCTTGTCAAGTCTGTACTTAGCACTTCTTTCGTTGATGACAGTTTCAGAGCGTAGACATAAATGCATAAACTCAATCTTAAATAAGAATGAAAATTCAATCTTTATTTAATCTCAAAACAAAACAAATACAAAAAGTATTTAATATCATAGATCTCCTTTGTGGGCATAAATGCCAAGAAAAAGTTGCTTTCTCGGCCTTGCTCTCTTTATTATAGCCGACCATTCCCTCTCTCTCTCTAGAAATTCCTTTTTATTTTTGCACCTAGATCCACACTTGATCTGGAGAATTAGCTTATGATCCAAGAATTGTTCTTGGTTCATATTGTTTAATTGTGCCCACACAGAAATCCTTCAAACACTCTATAGACTCTTGTAATAGAAACTTTAGGTTTCTCGAGTTCTACATTAGACGTGAAGGAATCGAGCCAAGGAAGAAAATCCACTTTTCTCAAGACGCTTCAGTTTAAACGTTCAAGAAAGTATTCAAGTACTCTAAATAATGTTTCTAATTTATAACATGTTCATGTATTTTGCCTAGGTTAGTAAAATTGTTTCCTTGTAAAGAAATTTTATATTCCGTCATTAATATGATTAATGATATTTTTTCTTAACCCTAGACCTATTCCAACAGTACACGCATAGATCAACGCTCCCACCTATCGCCAGAAACACAACCTTGGGATTGGAATAAGAAAAACTTATCTTGAAGAATAGACCATGCATCTCTCAAAAGAGCTAGTCACGCAGGGATCTTTCATCCTCACGGTGTTGTGTCAATATTGGAGGCCTAAGACTCAATATACTTGTAATATTTTAATTTTTCTAGCATTAATCTTTAATCTAGGTGATCCATTACGAGTTAACTAAATCATATTAAAAAATCGAGTGTTTCTAAGGTACCTTTATAAACATGTGTTTCAATATAGCTTAGTTATTAGGTATTTTGTGACATCTAGTCTTGATTAACCTAAGACTATTCTTTCACGGAAAATCTCCCAGTTGAGAAGATGAGACACTAGGTCTTCTTAAATACCCCCAGCTTAGCCTCTTATCGGCTTAGTGACAAAAATTTTCGATCCGTTCAACTTATTCATTAATTAACTATCCTAATCCAATTAGATAATTTTTAAATGAATGAAAGCCCATGACAATCATAAACAAACGATACATTATCTAAGTTATAGCAAACAATCACAGCAAAGCAATTAAATAAACAAGTATAGCAAGCATGGTTCGATTCGTGTTGGTTGTATCCTAATTGACTATTTATAAATTAAAAACAAGATGAACATAATCACATTAGTTCATGGATGTTAGTTGAACACAATCATATCTTTCAGCGAAAAAAAAATCATTTTCGAAATATTTATTTTTCGTAATTTTTCGGAATATTTTATTTGAATCAATGCCAATCATATGTCCTTTGTTTTCTACTATTTGTCACCCACAAACCGATGGTCAAACAGAGGTTATGAATATTCTACTTTGTTTAGGGCTGTAATTAGTAAGAACATTAAGACTTGGGAAAAGTGTTTACCATATGTGGAGTTTATGTACAATCGTTGAATTCATTCTGCTATTAGATTTTCACCATTTAAGATTTTTTTTATGGTTTTAATCCCTTATTCCCATTCTTCAAAAAAAATCCCTTATTCCCTTTGAATTTCTCACAATTATATATATCTCAGCATGTTCGGAACAACATTGAGAAGAGAACTACGGAATACATCAAACACGCCAACAAGGGACGTCATGCATTGATTTTTTAACCCGATCTGAGGACAAATCATTTTCAATGTGGAGGGAATGATGTGGACATTAAGATGGATTCGCATATAAGATCAAGTCAAGATGGATTCAACTCTTAAATAATTAAAGAATGACTCATTCCGAAATCAATCATGACTAATGACAAGATCAAGAGTTAAACAACTCAAGTCCAAGATGGAGAGCTTTATCCATGAAGCGCAACAACAAGGAAGACTCTTTTCAGCCCAATAAAAATTTGTACCTACTTCTCCAATAAATATATTATTAGAGAAGGCTAAGAGAATCAAATTAGATGCTTATTTAGCCACTTATAACATCATTTAGAACAGCATCAAAGTGGACTTCGAATTTCACATGGAATATCATCAGTTTTATGTTTATTCCTTTAAAGTCTGGTTTTAATTATGTTTAAGTGTATTTATTTTATTTCAATTTCTTTTTTCTTTCTTTAGCATGGAAACACGTTTTATAATATTTGTAATTGTCTAATGGAAGATAACATTTTCTGAATGAATTTGTGAGAAATTTTTCTTTGTTTCTTGGAGAAAATATTATGAACTTATCAAGGGAATTCTTTGTGGAGTTCTAATCGGACTTATTAAACGAATTTCTACTCTCGTTTGTGGCATCTTTGTCATTTTAGTCGAGCTTCCACATAAGTTACAATTCGCGAATTCACCAAATTTTATCTCGAAAGATCCTTGGATCTGAGTCCAGTCTAACAAATAGTGTCGTTGTCACATTATTGGCTTTGTTCACATCAATAAGCTCATGATAATCCTATGTGATAACAAGCTATCAAATTTGAGTTGAATGCTCTTCATCAAAACAAGACCTAGTCTTACCTCAACAAAGAATTTTGATAGGTTGAAAATGGATATTAAAATTCAAGAGAAAGGGAGACGGGTCTTTAGATCGATACAATGTAAAGTTAGTAGCTCAAGAAAATACACAGCATACCGATTCTGATTTTACTTAAATGTTCAGTCCCGTGGCAAAATCAGTTACAATACATGTTATATTTTTTATTGAGTTAATAAATAGATGGACTCCGATACAAATTAGATGTAAATAATGCGTTCTTCAATGGATAGTTGACATAACTCGTAACACGACTCAACCACCGAGTTTTTCAAGCCAAGACTCGCTTATATCAAGATATCATCTATGTAAAGCTTTGTATGGGCTCAAACAAGCTCCGAGGAACCATCTCACTAGCCATATCTCACATCTTAACTTCAAAGCAAGCAAAGAGGATCTAACACTATTTCTCACACAAACGCCTGTCTCAATCACTTATATTCTAGTGTATGTTGATGACATATTAGTGATGGGAAGCGATAGCCAAGAAATTTATAGGTCATTCTCAAATCATTTGAGTTCACTTCATTATTTTCAGGCATTGAGACTTTAAAATGTGAAACCAAAATATCATTTATATTTAATCTAATTAGATTATATTTGAAATATATGCATATATGTTTATTTTAAAAGAGGTAAACTGTAACCACACATTTTTATATTTAACAATTGTTTGTATCTTTAAATAATGTATGTAAATATATAATATATATATATATATATATATATATATTTCTTCTTAAAGAGGTAACTGTAACTATATATTTTTTTCATATAACATTCGTGTGTATCTCTTAAGTAATGTATGTTGATATTTGAACTATAGTACGCATAAATTAAAAGGAAAACTAGCAATCTAACGAAACTACGCATAAATTTGAAAAATATCATTCGCACTTTAGTCCATGCCTGGTCAAGTTTGCGCTAATAGTCATTGACTAAACTAAACGAAGTCAAAATATCCAATGTTTATGATTAAAAAAATTGAATTTTTAAATATTAATAAGGGAAATAAAACATTGTATTCTACACCGGTGGACATCTGTGCCAATAATATTCAACTAATGGGAGAGATGGTTAAACTTTGAACGTTCGAATGAAGACATCAATTAATGAGACAGAGATTTTATCAAAATAATTAATGAGACAAGAGATAAAAGCACATCAAAACTGCATATATCTCGGATGATACATGATTAATTCGAGCAAAATAAATATAAACCAACTAACTGTAATGTTTGAAAATTCAAAAATCATTTTTTTATTAAAAATAAATCAGAATAAACCAAAGTTAACAATATCTCAATGTCATTTTAATTGAAAACTTGTTTTATACTTTTTGGAAGGTTTCCTTATTGAAAAATTTCTAAACAAACAATTATAAAAGAAAAGAGTGTTGTGCATAAGATTTTTTATGTAAACCATAATCAATAAAAGAGAGTGATTAATACACAATAAACACCAATTAAATACCAAATTTCAAAGGATTTATTAAGACTGAAAATAACAGCTAACAGTAATATTTCTAATTCGAAAAAATGTATTCAGTTAAAAAATATAAATATAATTAATAGTAATATTTGAAGTAGTTAACTTTGAGAAATAGTTTATGTCGACGCAAAAAAAAAAGTTATATGTCAATAAAGAACATTAAAGTAAAATCAAGTAGGTCAAAAAGTGCCACATCCATAAATTCAGCTATATTTGCAACATTTGCTAAACGTGAGCTAAGACAAAATATAATTTTTCTAAATTAAATTTGACAATTTATATATAAACAAAAAATTTCTGAATATCTAGTTAGACCGTTTTTTGGGATTTCACAGAAGTACACACTGTACCCGTCAAAAATAGGAGACGTACTACTATACGTTTGAAAACATTAAGTGTCCTGCTATTTTCTAAATAAAATTGAATTCATTTTTGCAAAATTTTGAGAATTTCCTTAAACATACGTTAAAAACAATGAAGTAAATTTTCTAATAATCTAGTTTAGATTCCAAATCGAAGAGATAATTTTATTTAATATGGATATTTTTTATAGCGAGCATAAGCAGACAACAAATAATCTTCAAGTTTGATTTTGTTAGGATAATTTCTTGAAGGGAGAGCGAGATACCAGAAAATAACATTACTCCTCAAATATTTCAAGGCGGCATGATAAGTTTTTGTTCAACAATTCACGAAATGTTTTGTTGAAATGGAGCGTAATTCTTTTCTGAAACTGTTGACATTGTTACTTAAAGTTTCTAAGTTTTTAAGTTTAATAGATTCATATACTTAATGTCTTTTATATTTTTTGGGTAATTTTAATATATAGTTATTTAAACTAAGGTCAATTTAGATATAGTTAAGATTTTGTAAATAAGTCGTAAATAGTCAGATGAATTCGTTTATATACAAATATGTCTAAAAATGTTGAAAATTAAAAAAAAATTATAGATAAACTGGATCAAAAATTAACCGTAAACAAATATAAATAAATAATAATGATTATTTATGATTTATTTATAAAACGTTGAGTATATCTAAACTGTCAATGTTTAAACCAGCCAAATTTTTTTCTGCAGCCACCACGTGTCTTCCCATTCTAATTTAGTAGCTTTTAGAACAATATTTGACATTCAATAGAATCAAAATAAAATATACCTGAAAATATTATACTTTTATACCGTCAGTTCCTTACGATTAACATCATAATTACCTATGAGACTTATTTTTTCTTTGCAATTTTTCTGTTCGGTTATACATGGCTTATTGGTGTGGTTCAATCTGGGGTGTGATCATTTAGGTAATCCACATGCCCATCACGTGGTTGTCATAATCAGTCGTAATTCAAAGTACTTTATAAATCAAAGAAGAGACTTCGCTAGCTATGATCTTTGAATTTACTTGTCACATGGTTGACTTTGACTAATTAGCCGATGGAGCTTACTGCCTAGCATGAATAAAGCAGAACATTATAAGACTGTTTCCTAGCAAATAATATATGTATTATATATATATATATAGAGAGAGAGAGTTTAAGTTTATTTAATTTGTTTAGGTGGGATTTCACAAAATTATAACAATAGTAAAAAGATTATAGTATTAGCGGCTCTGGAAAATGTTATTCCCCAATATCTATTATCTAATTATCGCACATATTTTTATTTTTTGAAACATATATTTCGTAATAAAATTTTATCACACATAAAAAATAAAATATTAACCTCTAATCGCACATATTTTTCAAAATTCTTCTTCAATACGACTGAGACAAATTTGCAATTTCAAAGTCCTCATAAATCAGACAAGTAGTGTCGGTAGCATATTAATGGAGGAGAATTTATCATCATTTATGAAAATCAAAGAAAAATGCGAAGATAGTCTAAGAAGCAATAAATATGGTGGGCTACACATACATATATGTGTGTGTTCGTACAGCTAGCATATCAGAAAATTGCCCATTGCGCTGAAAATAAAGGCCATAGAAGAGAACAGTTAAGAGTACCGTACGGAAGCTAATTAAGGAATTTGTACATGCTAGGACACACATTTATTTGGTTGTAGAAAAAGCTAATATTCTTATATTTAATCTTATTATCTAGTCATTTCTCAATATATGATGCTTGTAATTTTCGAAGGACTATTTTAAGAGTATGGCTGAGTATGATGGTGTCTTATTCAATATATAAGTTATGTATTTCTAAAGAGAATACAACAATAAATAAATAAAATTTAATATTTTTAAGGTATGTTTAATGACATTTCTTATCATACATATAAAATAAATCTCGTATTAAATAATAGAAAACATTTATGATTTTAACTTTTAGAACAATCACAGTTTCCAATTTTTAAATTAATGAGTTATGTTTATATTTTGAAGAAGGCTCGTTGTTCAGACGGATAAATATGTGAAAGACGAGTGAAAGAACTAACAAAATTTATTTAAAAAATGCAACAAATTAAAAGATATAATGAGATTAGCATTCGGAACATGGTTTATATTTGGATTAAGAACAATGTGATGTAGCATCCGTTGGACCATCGTATACATTTTTTGTTTCATAGGTTTATAGTACATATTTGTCTTGTTCAATAACTAAGTTATTATTAAGGGCTGTTTCATGATCATTATTGAATTGGAATTAAATATAAGTCCTGCTGAATGATTTTGGCTCTAGTTGTGTTTTCCACTTTGCTTTTAACAATATTATGTAGGCTATATAATATTTGCCGCTGAGTCTCATCCCCTTGAATATCATCATAAGAGGCCTTAAATTACACATACAAAAAAAACTAAGTGCTGTCTATATATATACCAATTACTGGCATGTATACATGTCCAAAAAATTTGTCCAAGTTTTGGTTGTCAAGTAGTAAAACTGAAAATAATCAGGCAGCCATTAGAATATTATATGATCGAGTTAATTCAAACTGTTTTGTTCGTTGGACTTCGGTGTTTGATGTCAACCAAGCTTTAAAATATATAAATCGAAATGATGGCATAAGATGATAGAGCTCAATCAATTTCAATTCTGCATAGATGAACGAATCTACATAGGGATTGATGTTAATATATCATATAAATTATATAGTACGCTTATGTAGTTTGACACAGTTACATAAATAAAGAATATTCAAGGATGGATGATTGGTAATAAAGTATTATTCATTTCGTATTTACGGTGAATAAGGTGGTTTCTAAATGACGTTGAGGGAAACAATAATGTGAACCACATACATTGATTAAAATGATAAATATCATATAGTAGTTGATTCGCTAGCTGTCTAAGCAATCAAACCACGCTCGTCGGTGCAAATTAATAAATTACACTCTACAACCGTTGAATATGCTACTTTATTCTTTCTCACTCCATGTGTGTGCATATGGTATCTTAGCACACAAATTTAGCTATATAATTTATACATACGTATATTGACTTTTTTACCTTTTAGTATCTAAAAACAATGGTTATGTGGTCGTTTTTTTTTCACCGAAAGAAATGCACACATACTCTTCAGTCTTCTCTAGACATTCAGGTCTCCACATATGAATGTTTACATTTTAGGTACACGTCATAACTAGGGATTTCTTCTATACGAATCTCGTTCTAGAAAAAAAGTGATTTTCTTTCTCCTTAATCAATGGAGAGATTAGTTAGTAGACAAAGGCAAGGAAAAGCAGGTGATAATCATCCGCATAATTAGGCAGTTCTACACGAGAAAAACCGACAATCATGATATGTCAAAATCAGCAACATGTACTCGTATAATACAACCGCCCATATTCTTTTATATTATTTGATCATCACGTTCATAAGAAAACGAAGGGAAAAAAACACACCAAAGTTGATACAATCACAATTGATGATCAAGGAAAAATAGGAGGTAGAGCAACAATAGGAGTGTGGCCACTATTCCTTTCACTATGATCTCCGGCGAACAATCTCTTACAAGTCTTTAATTGGACGCAAACTTGGCGGCAAAGGCTGAGTTTGGCAGTGGATATGGTGGTCAACATGGTCTTCCTCAGCTTGGTCAACCTCTTCCCGAACCTGACCTTTAACTTCCTGATTCTGATCCTCAAGTAAGACGGCCGTTTGCGAGCCATCGTTTCAGCTCGGTCCATCGATTTGTAGATCAAGAACTGAGCTCGGCGATGGAATCTCTCCTCCGGGTCTTCCTTGTCCATCTTTGAGTACCCTCCTCCGTTATAAGGAATTTTCAGTGCAAAACTAGACATTATTTTGCAACAAAATAATAGATAAAAAGTATATACTACAAAGTTTGAGAGGAAGTAGTAATTAAACTTTGTGTTTGTGTATTTGCGCTTTAAAGTAATTGTTGCAAGTATTTGTATTTATAGGGAGAGAGGGATTGGTGGTTGAAGAAAGGGTGTCTGTGGGGTCAGTGAATGGTCATACGGTGATGAAGCGAGGCATGTGGAGTTATGTTTGGTGCCAAAAATAAATTATAAAACTAAAAATTATAATTAAATATTGAGGACAAAAACAGTCACCGAGTTGGCACATTGCAATTGACATCACATAATATATGTTACTATATTTATATATGTGTATTAAAGTGTGAGAAGAGAAGCCACTTTATGCATAAACCCTATTATTATCATCTACAATAATATAATATGAGTAATTAGTTTTTTAGTCCTTTTGAATGGGCAGAAACTGCCTCTTTAAACTTCAAGACGTGCATGAAGGGACACACATATTAGTTTGATCGATGTCACGCTTTCATTTTGGTTTAGATTATTGCACGTCAAGGATGCTAATAAAACATTGTGTGAATTTAAAAAACTAGTTATAAATGGATTTAGGAAATTGTAACAAGTTGGTAATTATTAATTTGAAGTCGGAAATTTTAATAAGCAAAACCTAGGAGATGGAATAATGTCAGCCACAAAAACGGCCTAACTATGTATACATATTAAAACAATATATACATTTGTATTGTGTTATAATTCATCGTTTTTAACCATCGCCTACCTTGAATTCCGAGGCTACTTGCATGTTATTTACAAAAAACTATTCGATACGCAAATTTTATAACTTATATTATTAACAAAAATTAAATATTGCCCATTCGTCAAGATGGCATAGTTTATTAGCCTTAGTTCATGTAAAAATACCCAAACATCTAATAGAAATATGTCTGTAATATTACTCAAAAGCGCACCGCCAAAATGGATATTTAATGTGTGTATATATATATATATATATATATATATATATATGTTGGTGAAGAGAAGGGACAGTAGTAAATGAAGAGAAGAGTTGCGAAGTCAAAGGAAAAAGGAAAACATGAGGTTTGCTATGTATGTAAGAGACAACGCTTCTTCACCGGCGTGAAGAATCTTTGAAGTTTTAGAATTAAATAGCTGTATCTAAGTAAACGCAAATATATATATTATTAATAATTGATATTATTCAAACTTCAAATAAACAGAAAGCCACAACCAAGGTTCTTCAAACCCTCTAAAAGACATAATTCATAGCTTCTTCATAAGTTGCCTGTTTTTCAAGTGATATAATCACTTTTCAGTCAACTCCACAGCTAGGCAATATAGATAATTGTGTATGAAAATTTTCTTATAAATATCATTTATTTACAATCATATGTATATATTAGTGTAGTATTATATCGCCAATTAGATTGCTTTATATAACTAGTAATGCCTTAATTTATGTGAGCTAGAAACATTCTCCTCTCTTTTTTTGTTATAAGAATATTATTTTTAGTGGTAAGCGACATTAATTTAAATTATCGCGTCATATTTTTCATTGTAATATATTTAAGTTAAATTTATCTTTAGCGGTAAGCTAAAAAAAATTTTTGTTTAAGTTTATCTGCATCTCAATTTTTTATTTTCATTGTAATATTTCTTTTCATTTATCATTTAATATCAACGTTATATTAGTTAAGTTTACACGCATCTCAATATTTCTTTTCATTTCTCATTTAATATCAACAATAAATTAATTAAGTTTATCCGCATCTCAATATTTTCTTTTTGTTTCTCATTTAATACCAATAATATATTAGTTAAGTTTATCCGCATCTCAATATTTTCTTTTCATTTCTCATTTAATATCAATAATATATTAATTTATGTATGTGACATAAATCAGTAATTTCATGAAAATTGGTCTTATGTGTTTTGTTTGGCAATTTATTAAAAATAATTTGCTTAACTAAGCCAATACAAAACATAAGATAATAGTTAAATTATTAGTTATGAACTATTTAATTAGTAGCGAATTCATCATTAAAGATGCTTACAAGTTTTTTCCTGTCATTCTTATGTGGCACTAATATTTCAACATTTGCAGTTTGACCGTTAATCGCATTATTGGTGAACTCATAATTGCCATTTTTACAATGCGTCATATTTATTGCGTAGATGTAACATCACAATAATTACAAGTACATTTTGTTCCCATCGCGTGCAGTGCATATACAAAAATGGCTGTAAAATTGTGATTCAAACAAGTCATGAATTTTGAGAAATTTGCATATTGAACCTTGTCTAAAAATACTCAATAAGATGTGTCCTCTCTGTATGTATTTATTTTCTTGGGGACAAGCAAATAAGAGTCATCATAAAAATCCATCATCAATATTGAGTATAAAAAATTATTAAATTGAGTAAAAAAATAAATGGGGCTTCAAATGGTGACGAATTGACGATTATTTCAAAAACATAGAAAGAAAGGAAAGCAACTTGGACTTTCTATATATATATATATATATATATATATATATATATATATATACACTCCCGTGTGACGAAATTTAATCTGCTTAATTTTTTGACAAATATGTATTATGTTGCAATTAATCCATAATCTGTAAAAATGGTAAAACAATATCATGCCTAAGATCTTGGGGATACCGAGTAAGATCGTCAAAATAAATGAGAACAAGATTTTCTCTTATAACAAATAAGTAGAGTACAAAAGAGTTAGATGATGTGAGATTTGCAAATGAATAGGTGAATAATAATTAGATTCTCTAGATTTCGGTATTGTGTCCTTTCGCCTTTGATTTTCTTTTATAATCGTTGATTTAACGTCTGTCGGTTATTTGTAGTAGTGGGTGAGTAGTTTTAGTGGATCGTGAGATGATCAGTCTCACGTTCTTGTTGATAAGATTTATCTCGTCAGCGCATTTGGTGATTGATCGTTGTGGCGATCTGAGCGTTTTTTATTACACATATTATTTTACTTTGATCTCTCATTTTCGGAGTCTTTGATTGATATGGTCCATTTTTAACTTATAAACGTGATGTTCCTTATCTTAGTCGGTTCTCGAGTTTATTCTTTTCGAGTCCTTTATTCTAGGAATGGTCGTAATCCTCAATATCCCGATGATAATTCTGGTTTTTGCTAAATTCTAAGGTAACACAATATATCAAAATTAATTAATTCACTTTGATCATGATCTGATAAATTATTGTAATAAAAATACATTTTTATTATTTTTTTAAAAAGAGAGAGGACTATTTTTATAGTTAATGAGGTGACGTTTCATTGGATTCCAAAGTATTAAGTTAGCCGACCTTGCCCTACTTCATGACATTAGGAAGGTACTATATAAATCAATAATTCGCATTATTATATATAATAAAATCATAATTTAAAGTATCAACTTCAAGCTAGCGTGCTTGCTTCATTTCTATACTTCACCCACGACTTACCTTTATAATCGCTGCCTGTTTTATTCATTTTATATCTATAGATTGGCAACAATAAGAGTCGTCTCTTATTAAAATCACACACAAAAATTGCTGACTTCAATAATTAAATAAATAAATAAATAAGTAATATTACATCTGAAACTTATTACACACGCCCATCCAATGATAAAAACTTTAAGTTTATTAGGACTAAATGGTCAAATAGTGACACCAAATGTGTGCGTATGGCTTCCTATTCATTTAAAAATATAAATAAAAAAATGCCGAGCAGTCATGGTGGGCGACGGAAAGAAACGCAGTTTCCTCTTTTGTTACTTATACCATTTTTTACACTATTTTACGGTAAAGGTCGACTTTACTTCTGTTGGGCGACGGAAAGAAACGCAGTTTCTTCTTTTGTTACTTATACCATTTTTTACACTATTTTACGGTAAAAGTCGACTTTACCTCTGCTGGGCGACTGAAAGAAACGCAGTTTCCTCTTTCGTTACTTATACCATTTTTTACACTATTTTACGGTAAAGATCGACTTTACCTCTATGCATATCAAGTAATTATTTTAAATCCACCAAATAATATATTAAATTAGTTAAGAAAAAAATTATTTTAATATATATAAAAAAAATAGCATGAAATCTAAGATATTTTTGAAGTTTAAATGTATAAATTGGTGCTAAAAGAAGTCCAATAAAAGTGGTTTTTCTTTGAGCCTCGTAATTTAATGTCATATTCAACTTTATTTTCTCAAACCAAACTCTATTTAAAAAATAAATATGATACAATTTTATAAATTAGTGCTACTGTATAAATTATAAACTTTTATAAAGACTAAAAAAATATTATAGTACAGTAAATAATAACGGATTAGCTGAGGCATCCTAACAGACCGGCAGACTTATTTTATTGGAAAAAAAAATTCAAATAGTGTTCGGTTGGAGCTCACTCCTACATTATTTGATTGTTTTAGTGATCGATGGAGATGGCTTAACTCACGAAAATAGCACTTTCCCAAAGCTTTTTTGTGTTTCGAAGTCGCACGAAAACAACGAAAATGCCTATTTCCATATGTTTCCGAGTAAACACAATTGAATAATAAATCAAAATGATTAAAATGTTAAAAATATTATTATAAAAGTGATAATATGTAAACTGAACTGTTTTCTTCAACATGAGTTAAAAAAAGTTACAGCAAAAATGAGCCAAATTAAACTTTAGAATACTTGTAAATAATAACTCTATAAAATTTTAACTTTAAAAAAAATTGTAGAGAAATATTCGTAGAGACATATGTGAAGAACCGTTGTCGTTGAAATGATTCTGAGAAATGAAACGAAATGTAATTTGTTTATAAACAAAAAATCCGAGTTGGACCAAAAATGTTAAAAACAGAAAAGATTTCAGCCGTTTATTCCCAACGTCTACGATCTGCCTCCCTACAGCTTTTGTCAGGTAGTGAAAATACTTCTAAGCTGGAGTACTATTACACATGGTCATACACATACACCCTCTATTTGAAGATGATCAACACGCAGACTATCTTATCATGAACCTTGGTATTTTCCAGTGTTGATAAGATCATCCCGATGAGAAAGACATCACGAGCATTACTTCCCTATTAGTAACACTCTCAATAAAGATTTCAAGATATGGATATTTGAATGAGAACATAGCATATTGTTGAGGGGGCGAAAACATCTTACTTCTAGTAAAAGTAAAAAAGGATGGTACGCTGTCAATAATTCATTCTCACCTAGAAGAAGAAGACACTTATGTACACTGTTTTTCTTTTCTTTCATATATAGGATTACAAAAACTATTTGAGGTCACAAGAGTACACAACAAGCTTGCGCATTCAAAATCACCCGACCGAGCCTTCAAGCTTGAGGCTCATAAGTTGGTTAACTTCGGCTCCGAACTCGTCAGGGAGTTCGTTGAAGACGTCACGGCAGAACCCGGAGATCATCGCAGCCATGGCTTTCTCGTAGTCGATCCCCCTCTGCTGGAAGTAGAAGAGCTGGTCTTCCCCGATTTTGGACGTGCTGGCTTCATGCTCTATGCGAGCCGTGGGGTTCTTCACCTGCACAGAACAAGGCAAAGTGAGCAAGCATGGAAACACACGAATCCGCAGTATATAATGTTGAGTGTGAAGCCTAATTTACAAAGAAGTTCGCTACCGAAACTCGACGCAGAGCAGTTAGCTTATCGACTTGGATAGTTTGGACATTTCGCACGGGTTAATTTGCCCTAAATTTATTTTCCCATATATGGTTTGCAGCCGCATTCTTTATCTTTGTAACAAAAGTGAGAGTGAGAGTGAGCGAATCGAAGGTGTAACCAAAAACTTCGCGATTGGAGATTATAGTGCACCGAGTTTTAGGAGCGGCAAGTGGAGGTACATCGTACGCTGGGAGGAAAACACTATAATTCTATGTGTTCATTATATTTGATCTAAATTCCTAACATATAAGAATGCATTACCTCGATGTAGGGGTAGGTGTTGGCGGCGGCTTTGTCACCGATGAGCATGGAGTCGCACTGCGAGGAGTTTCTGGCATTGTGGGCGCGGGAGAGGACCTTGACGAGGCCGCGGTAGCAGTTCCTGGAGTTTCCGGCGGAGATTCCCTTGGAAATGATTCGGCTGCGAGTGTTCTTGCCCTTGTGGATCATCTTGGTTCCGGTGTCAGCCTGCTGGAAGTTGTTGGTGAGAGCGACGGAGTAGAACTCGCCCACGGAGTCGTCGCCCTCGAGCACCACGCTCGGGTACTTCCACGTCACCGCGGACCCCGTCTCCACCTGGGTCCACGAGATCTTCGAGCGGTCGCCGGAGCAGAGCCCGCGCTTCGTCACGAAGTTGAAGATCCCGCCTTTCCCGCTCTCGTCCCCAGCGTACCAGTTCTGCACCGTCGAGTACTTGATCTCGGCCCCCTCCGCGCAGAAGAGCTCCACCACGGCCGCGTGGAGCTGGTTCTTGTCGTACGAGGGCGCCGTGCACCCCTCGAGATACTCCACGAAGCTGCGATCCTCGGCCACGATCAGCGTGCGCTCGAACTGGCCCGTCTCCATCGCGTTGATGCGGAAGTAGGTCGAGATCTGCATTGGGCACTTGGTGTCCTTCGGGATGAAGCAGAAGGAGCCGTCGCTGAACACCGCCGAGTTCAGCGCCGCGTAGTAGTTGTCGTCGCTCGGGACCACTTTGCCCAGGTACTTCCTGATCAGCTCCGGGTGCTCTCTGATGGCCTCGGAGATGGAGCAGAAGATCACTCCCGCGGCCTCCAGGGTCTTCCGATGGGTCGTGGCGATGGAGACGCTGTCGAGGACCGCGTCCACCGCCACGTTCGCCAGCCGGTTCTGCTCGTTCAGCGGGACTCCCAGCCTGTCGAAGTACTTGATCAGCTCGGGGTCGGCTTCGTCTAGGCTGTTCAGGGTCGGCTTCTTCTTCGGCGCTGAGTAATAGCACAGGTCTTGGAAGTCTATGGCCGGGTATAGATTGTCCGACCATTTCGGCTCTCTCATCTTCAGAAACTTCTCGTAAGCGCTAAGCCTGAATTCCAGCATCCAATCCGGCTCGTCTTTCAGAGTCGATATCAGACGAATCGTCTCTTCCGATAAGCCTTTCGGGATTGTGAACGAGTCGATGTCTATGCTGAACCCGAATTTCTTGTCGTAGTCGCGGTTGCGGAGGATTTCTTTGATTTTATCGTCCGAGCTGGTCGAAGTTGAGAGCTTACCTGGCGCAGAAGAGGCCGAATCGGGGCTCATAGTCCTCTGGTCGTAACCCACATCCGACCGAACCCTAAAAGCCCTATTTCTTCTCGCGGGGGTCGAAAGCTTCGATATTTCGAGTACTGGGTGAAATCCTTTCGGGAATTTCGGCGGTTCTGAAGTGGGTTGCGGGGAAAAGCTCGAGATGCCGTTTGCCAGCAGAGACGCCATGGAAGCTTGCTCGCGGTGGTGGATTCAGCGAGATAGCGAGACAAGTCAATCACGTAAGAGAAAATTGGATTTGTTGCTCGACTGTGCTTGCTTTGTTTGGATTTGGGAACAAAGCGAAACTTGGGGAAAATAATTGTTAATTTTCGTGGCCATAGATAGGATTTTCGATAACCGACTTGTGCACAACACGCTCCTCATATCTCTGGTGGATTCTGGCACACACATACGAAAACTACGTGTCGTTTTCGCTCGATGTGAAATTGGTTGATATATTTTGGAAAAATATATTCTTCATATTTGTTGTATTTTAAATTTCAGTAACTAATTAGTCAATAACAAACTTAAATTAACTACTTAGTCAATATCAATTTTAAAATTTACAAGATTATAATTTTTTTAAATATTTTGGTTTAATTATCGATTAATATTCTAGAGAGTAGAATAACATAAATAAAATAGTTACTTACTTAAAAATCATAGAAATTAAATTTCGCACGTCAACGTTAGTAGTTTTATTTGAAAATTTAAATAACAGTTTTAACATTTGGGTTAGCTTACTACATCAGGTTTTTTTATTTTATAAGTATATCACTGTTAAGTTTTGTGAGTTAACTCATCCAAATATTTAATTTCATAAGTTATCAGTTTCAAGTTTTGTTTCTAGAATTAAAACTTGGCACATCATCGTTCATTTAAGTTAAGTAAAATTATTATTTAATGTTTCTTTAAAAAAAATTATGATTTAATGTGATCCCATTTGGCATTACTTCTTGTTAATAATATTAGTGACATATTCATAGATGAAAGGTCTCATTATTAATATAAATTTTAATTTTAATTCCTAGATCAAGGCCAAAATATCACCAGTCATTACATTTTTCTTTAAGTTGGACTTTTGGTATTAAATAAATTGATTAATATGTCTTTTATAAACAAATCATGTAGTTTTTTCAAAATTTTCTAGTTCTCTTAGTAGATTTTGAACGATTTTCTTGTTCGAAATTAATTAATCTTGTTCATATAGTGATTATGATTAAAACATATGTTGAATTGAGTTAATTTAGTTAGATTAAAGTCGAATTATACTTAAAATTTCAAAAATAAAGTAACACTTCAAAACTTATCATACGTAAACACGACACCGTCATATCGTACGTCATTATACAAAAATATTTTTTTATCTACCGTATCATATCCTATCATACGCACGATAATATTAAAGATGTACATCTTCTCTTTAAAATCATAACTCTTATTATGCGTAAATGTAAGCAAATCAACTTGATTCAAATTATATATTACTCATATTTACTATAAATATCATAACTCATATTTTTGAATCTAGAAATATCAAATTTCTCTGTCACAAAGTATGTGTAATAGTGGTGCAAAATTTAATTGATTTAATCTAAACGTAGAAGAAAAAAGAATAGATTTTGTATATAATTAAATGGTTGTTAAACACGCTTTTTTAAAAGTTTATCTCTTTTTTTCTGCTCTACCAGAACTTAAGACTGCAAAACAACGTCATTGCAAGAGCTTTACATGTCATAGTTGAGACTCACGAGGTACCTCCAATGTTGATCAAGCCACAGTCGAGGCTCAATGACCCATTGGTCTCGACCAGGTGTCGCCCGGGAATGATCAATAATACTGAAGACTAAGATAATGTTTGGAGCTATTTTAAAAAAAAGTGATTAGTTAATGTTACATTTAGCTTAACCTCCTATATTAGAGATTTTAGTGTTAGATTTTTCATCGATTTTTCATTTAGTTAGGTGTCTTATATACACCTAGTCTTATAACTTAATGAGCTCGTTTCGGCATAAAATTTTATCGAAATTTCAAAAGATTAGTCTTTTGCAATTTTAACAAAATTTTGGTAATTTTGTGAAATTTTTACTGCAATTGGCTAATTTTGAATCGGTTGTGATGAAAATTGGTTTTTATGTCGTTTGAATTTTTTTTGTAATATGATGCAAAATAAATTTTATTTATTTAACTTGCGTAGTTCACATATGTTTTTCTCCAAAAAAAAAATCATATCAATAAACATTTAAAAAATATAATCCACCGATTATCTTTTTTTTTCCATCTTATTTAATTCATTTACCCGTATTTTATTCCTTTCTACAATTTATCAATTAATTAAGGGATAAATAGTATAATAATCATTAAAAACATATTAATTGCTATATAACTAACGTTTGAAAAAAATTAATTAATAATAATTAACTAAATATTGACTAGTTTACTCCTTGAAAACCGCTACAACTATTTAATTATACGAATTAATATAAGTAACACCTCATCAAATATAACTATACACTAAATCAATTAAAATGTTTGGTCAAATTAAAATGTCAATGTTTTATTTGATTAATTAGAGTAATTATTTATTAATTACCGGTGACAATAAGCAAATAAGAAAAGAAGTAAATACTTTTATTCCCCCGAATTGGTTCTTCTCTACCGGTACCACGGATTCCGACGCCTACAAGGCCAACTTGACCTTCACCGCGCCGCCCTAATCTTTGACCATCACCCCCTAAGATTAAGATTGCAACTATACATTTGGCCACCGCTTTAATACGAACTAGTCATCGTATAGAACAAAGGCGTCGTTCTTTTTCTCTGCAGGCTAACCGACGAACCCGCCGTTCCAACCCCACGAAGAGCCCTGATCTTTTCAGGTTCGTTCTATGTGCTTAACGGGTTTTTGAGGGTTTCATCTTTGGGTGTAATGGTTTCTGAGTTTTGAACAGATTAGATTAAGATTGAGAAATCGAATAAGAACAGGAATAGAAATCTACTAAGCTCGTTATTAAGAACTTCGCCTGGAACTTTCAAATCTTTGAGTTGGTTCGGTTTCCAAATCCTCATTTGTTCGATTGATTACGGCTTGATCTCTCTCTCTCTCTCTCTCTCTCTCTCTCTCTCTCTCTCTCTCTGGAAACTCAAGTCGGATCGGAAGCAAGGAGATATGGACATAATATCGCAGCTACAAGAGCAAGCGAACACGATTGCGGCTCTGGCGTTCAACACGTTTGGAAGCCTCCAGAGAGACGCTCCTCCGGTGAGGCTGTCGCCGAACTACCCGGAGCCGGCGGCGGTCCCGTCCGCCGAAGACGCGGCCAAGTTCGCCGACGACCCGAAGCTGATGACGTCATCGCTGGTCAAAGCCGCCAAGCAGTTCGACGCCCTCGTCGCTGCCCTCCCTCTCTCCGACGGCGGAGAAGAAGCGCAGCTCAAACGCATCGCACAATTGCAGGTATTTCTCTCCGGAAAACCGATATCTGTATATATGTATGTGTGTATGTGCAGTGTTTGACGACTCCGAAAACAGGCCGAGAATGACGCTGTGGGTGAGGAGCTTCAGAGGCAACTGGAAGCTGCAGGTACACTTTTCTTCTCTGATTGTGTGGATAGACTCAATGTCTACGATACTACAAAAAAGTTTAATTTCTGGTTCCGGTGGTGGCAGAGCATGAGCTGAAACAGGTCCGGGAGCTGTTTGGCCAGGCTGCGGATAACTGCCTAAACTTGAAGAAACCGGAGTAATGCAACACATTTTGCGTCTCTTTAGATCATTATAGCTTATCGTGAATGGTTGAGTTTATTTATATAGTGTAGCGTATACCTTTTTCATGGGAATTAATGGCTGCCCTGTAAGCCGTCAATATCCAACTGCTTAGAAGACCTTGAGAGGCATCAATATGAATCCAATCTGATGGATCTTGTTCTCAAGTGATATGCGAGAGTACCAAGTTTTCTTATATATCAAAGAATTGGGAGTACTAAATTAACCACATGGATCCTCAAAAAGTTCCGAACTGAACGGCAGTGATGGCATGATCAAATTAGACTGACATGTCGAGGTTGAAGATAATTTTGGCTGACTTCCATTGAATCAAACTTCCCCAAAAGCCTCATATAGGACGTCCACAACCAAGGGGGTTATTTGTTAAGGGGTAGCAATGAGGATTGCGAGAGATGTCATTGGAGAAGTTGGGACAAGCTTTGCACTCGGAAATGAGGATCGAGACAGGGACTCTGTGTGGTGATACCCACGATCACCCAAGACGACGAGTATTTGGCACCGGACCGCTTCTTCACCTGGAAGCTCTGCAGAGGTTGGCTCCCCCATGGACCACAAAATTAAACCAGAATCGTGAAGACAATCATATATTTTATTAAGCTGAGGTATTGATAAAGGAAAATTAATTTAGCAATTTAACATCTTTAACACTTTGTTACCCTCATAACTTAAAGAAAAAAACACTTTGCTATCAACTGATGTTTTCTACCTAAAAATATATGACTCGGTTGAATTATGTCATAATATATTGAAATGACCTGTCATAATGAATATTTTCTTCTTAAATTACTATATAAGAGTGTGGTAACTAAGATTTTCTAGTGGTAATAACACATTATTTTAAGTTGGAGGTTATGAGTTCAATCCCCACCCATGGCAAGCAAATGAAGCTTGCCTTCAAAAAATATTGCTAATAGGAGCGGCTTATTCTCTAGTACATACATATAATAGGATGTCGAGGATTGAGACATGTAATACACAATATTGTTTTAATGGTTCGGCAACATCTCAATCCTTAACAATTCATTTCATCTTTACTAGAGAACTCTTCGATTATTCCATTTTATTGAGAGAGATATATACATACATATATATCAAATAAAAATCAAATTTACGGAGACTAATGGATGCTGTCAACTGTATTCCCAGTAGTATTTCAGTGATATCGTTGAGATAATTAACAAGCCCTCTTACTATTTAAGAAAAAGAAGGCATATCGATAATAAGACAGTGTTTGGTAGGAGAGAATTCGGAATGATGAAATAAAGTAACAACATATGAGTGGATGAATTTTTTAATTTTTGTTATTGGTATGTCAAAGAGGATGGATGCTTACAAGGATGAGTTTGAATTCATGGGACATACCAAAATATAATGTCTCCATATGTGGACGGATTGAGAAGATGAGAGAACAACTTTTTAGATTTTTACAAATATAACCTTATTGTTATGGCAAAATTGTAATATTAATTTATATAAGTCTATAAATTTTTTATCTCCTCTCTCCAAATACAAATCTTCCTCGTATCAATGGTCTGTTTCTTCTACACTCTATCCATAACTATGTTTTGAACATTTCCGAAGTTTGCTTTAGAGGTACATACATTAAACATCCATATATGTTTATGCAATATTATAGACTTTGTTATTTACAATATTTAACTTTTTATTATTATTACTGCTAGTCTATATTTTTTTCTTGGCATTTCACTTTTATCATATTTGTGGTTATTGATTTATTTACATTATATGATGGTTTGTGGTTCTAATACTTCTTATTTAGATGGAAGAACAAAAACACTCAACCAATAAAGATGAAAATTTAGGAAAGAACACATTAAGATATATCAAGAAATTTTTAGAAAATTTAATAATGAATGAGAAAAACAAACACTTATAGCCACTACAAAATTTGTGTGTTATATAGTGGAAACAATATTCATGATGGAGTTGTTTTATCGCTCTAGTTATGTTGACCCGGCCTTTCTTAATAGTAGCGTCGATAGTGAAACTATTAGGAATCAACTTATACACCGGTTTCGCATCGACGAAAATGTCGTGATATTATACAAATGAGTCCATTTGCATTTTCTAAGTTATGTGATCTACGTCGACAATCGGGTCGCGTTAAGGATAACAAAAACTCCATAGTATAGGAAAATATGGCGAAGTTTCTTTTCATAGTATCACACAATGCAAAAAATCGTCTAATATCATTTTTCTTTTGTCGGAGTGGCGAGACTATAAGTAGGCATTTTGATGAAGTGTTACAAGCAATTATTTCATTGGAAAAATGAAGCAACCGGACAAAGAAAAAACACCCAAAAAAATACTTAACAATTTTAGATTCTACCGTTACTTTAAGGCATTTATAATCACTTGGTATTTCATATGATTAATATGAATAATTTAGTTAGAAATAAAGTATATATTTGATTTCAGAATTGTGTTGGAGCAATTCATGGAGCTCACATCCGAGTGAAAGTGTTTTGAGATGAAACTTCGAAAAGAATATCCTACATAAAATATTATGACTGAATATGGATTTGATATGAAGTTCACTTATACTTTTCCTAAATGGGAAGAAACAACTTCAGATTCAAAAATTATTAAAAATGCTCTAGCAAGAGAGGATAGACTAATAATTCTCAAAGGTAGTTTAAAATATATACACATTTATGTGTATTTATATACATTCATATGCTAACAAAAATGAAGACAAAATTCTTTTGTATATAAGAAAATATTATTTAGTGGATGTTGTTGTAATTTATTTAACAAAATAAACAACTTAATTATATTACACATCTTATGTGGCGGAAAAATATAATTAGATCTATCATATTAAAATTATTTTACTATGTTTAAACAACCTAAGGCATTAAAATTTATTTACATGTTCATAAAAAATTTATTAAAACATGTCACTCAACATTTAAACACACTAACAACCTATATAAACAATTTATATATTTTTAGCAGTCCAATTCGTTGAGGAAAAACTTACAATTAAGATTGTAAACAACATTGGCGTTGCTAGCTATCTCCGGACCACACCGAGTCCAAGACTGGAAAGAAACTCGCCGGACAAGGACTCACCGGACTAGGATTTAGCGCGCCTGGGGTCGCTGGAGATCTCGCCGGACAGGGTCCTGTTCGCCGGACTGGGAGGATCTCATCGAACTGGGAAGGACTCGCCGGATTGGACTGGGTCACCTGACTGAGAATCTGGCCGGACTGGACGCCGGGTCGTTCGACTGGGATCTTCTCGCCGGATTGAATCTGTTGGACAACAGGTCGCCGGATTGGACGCTGGAAGGGGATCCGGCCGGCTGGAACTCTTTTAAAACCTTTTCAAAACAATTTTAAAACAAAATTTCCAGAATCTAATTACACCAAACACCACAAGTATAGAATCAACAATATAACACAAGGATTTATTGAGATTGAAAGGGTGGGCTTTCATGAACTCTCGGGAATTGAATGAAGAACAAGAAAATAAATTTTCTTTTCTCTATTCTTTGAGATAATCGACCTAGTGACTCTTGGGGAGAGAGAGGGAGAGTTTGGCCGAGTAAATTAGGGTTAAGGTTAGTGATTAGGGTCTTTGAAATTCTGTTAGCCGCTCAACCAATTGTCACATACATAAGTTATGACAATGTGTGTAACAATCAACGAGCAAGATATAGATGAAATAAATAACAGTATAAAGTAAATACCAAACAGTCTTCTCGTAGGAACATCAAAAACAAGCAAACAAGAGTGTTTAAAGAGCAGCAAACATCCAAGAGAGTTTTAAGACAACTGAAGAAAGACCAACATCCAGAAGACACAGTAACTAGATCTACTAAACAGACAAAGTATCAGATGAACTCGCAGTAGCTTGGGCATTTGAAGTAGACGTTGTCGAAGAATGCTTCATGACTTTGATCATGCTGTCAACAGTTGACTTGCGCTTGATGGCATTCTGAATAACTTCATGAAGAAATGCAGACTCCTGAAGTAAAAGATTAAAGACATCCTTCTGATCATTAGGACTGAGAAAAACACCAGAACCTAATACATTATCATCAGCGACAGGTTCAGTAGTAGGAGGCTCAATGTCACAGAAATGTTTTCCTTCAAAATGTTTGAAATGAAACGTGAGAGGGATGGCAAGTTTTCCAAGAACATCGTCAGAGCGAAGTAAATCCCTCCTTTGGTCAAGAAAAATCTTCGAAATAAGGCAGGGAAAACCGATAGGCAACTTAGCAGCACAAGACTTAGCATGACGAACAAAATGGTCATAGACAAGGGCTCCAAAATCGAACTTACAGTGAGTTCCAACCTGGTAGATTAATCTGCCAACATCAGTTGAAACCAAGGAACCATTTGAGGTGGGAACCCAGGTAGTAGCTGCAATACGAGCAAGAATTGAGTACTTGGCAGTGAGTTCAGATGCAGAAAGACCACCTTTAATCGGCCATTTGGCAGACTCATTGTCAGTGATAATCTTCACAATGATGTCGAGACTCGGCAGAGGATCCGAATGAGTAGATGTTGAACGACACAGAGTGGTGTTGATTAAGGGAGGAGTAAACTCAAACACATGACCACGAAGATTCACCTTCCCATACTCAGGACTACTGGTAGAGTGCATGTCAGAAGAAAGACTGATAATAAACTCCTTTACCAGTTTCGGATAATAGGGACCAAGATTACTTACAGTGGACAGGAGACCAGATTCTTGAAGGAGATCAAGGATGACAGAGAACTTAGTGGCATCCACAGATAATTCCCTCTCAGGAAATATAATCCTTGCATAAACAAACCTCCACTTTGCCACCTGAGCTTCAGTTCAAAAGAAAACATTATCAAGCGGAGCAGAAGGAATGTTTGTAGGAATCTTCTGACCATCCTTATACTTTTGGTTTACTAACACAGGAGAAGGAGGAGCTTCAGTCGGTTCATCAAACTCAAAAGGAACATCCTGTGGGGGAGGAATCTTCGAGTTGTGGAGGTTAGAAATCTTCTTTTTTTTAGCCTTGAAGGCAACATATTTCTTCATGTTGAGAAAAACTTTACGAACCGGAGAGCCCTGAGGAGATTTTGCAGGAATAGACTCTGTTGGAGAGGATTGCACTTTCTCAGTCGGGGTTGTCAGCTTGGCCTTTTTCCTAGCCTGACGAAAAGCACTGAGAATTGTATCTTCATCACCAGGAACATCATCATGATTAGAGCTATTTTTCTCAGAATTCTCCACAGAAACTCGTGACTGCCTTCATTTGATGAATCTGTTTCAATAGGTTCATATGAGTCATCATCGCGATTATTACTTTCAATAGCTGCGCTTTCAGAAGTATTATCATTGCTAAAAGGTTCTTGAGGAACAATGTCAGAGACAGATGGCGTAACATTCTGTCTAACAATGTTAGAGACAGATGGCGTAACATTCTGTCTAACATTGTCTCTAGTATGACCAATATCTCCTTCTACATCAGGCATATATATATCGGTAGTATCCTTAACCACAACATTAACAGATTCCATTATAACTTTTGATCTCAGATTGTAGACACGGTAAGCAGCACTGTTCCTTGAATAGCCTACAAATATTCCCTCATCACTTTTGGCATCAAATTTTCTTCTGGCTTCTCTGTCAGCCAAAATATAGCATGTAGACCCGAAAATATGAAAATATTTCACATTAGGTTTTCGTCCCCTCCAGATCTCATACTGAGTGGTGGTAGTTCCAGGTCTTATAGACACCCTGTTATGTATGTGGCAAGCAGTGTTTAAAGCTTCAGCCCAGAAACGTGTAGGAATATTCTTTGCTAACAACATAACTATTGCCATCTCTTGAAGAGTTCTATTTTTCCTTTCAACAATGCCATTCTGTTGTGGAGTAATGGGTGCAGAAAATTCATGAGCAATTCCTTCCTCGCTACAAAAGTTAGAGAACCGAGAATTTTCAAATTCCCTACCATGATCACTTCTTATTCTTACAATCTTTCCAGTAGAACCTTCTTTCTGTCTCTGAAGGAGTTTGCACAATTCTTCAAATATATCAAATGTTTCAGATTTTTCTTTTAGAAAATAAACCCAAGTAAATCGAGAAAAATCATCAACACAGACAAAGACATATCTCTTTCCACCCAGACTTTCAGTTTGCATTGGACCCATCAAATCCATATGTAATAGTTCCAGAACACGAGTGGTGGTGTATATTTTCACAGGTTTATGAGAGCTTTTAACCTGTTTCCCAATTTGACATTCACCACATATCTGTCCCTCAATTACTTTAATATCTGGAACACCAGTCACAGCCTTTTCGATGATGATTTTACGAAGACTTCTGTAGTTCAGATGACCAAGACACTGATGCCACAATTTTTCCTCGTCAGCCTTAGAGATCATGCAAGATTCAACTTTAGGATTTTTGTCAGAGGACCACATGTAACAGTTATCTGGAGATCTTTTTCCCTTCATAAGAATGTCATCCTGAAAAGTCTTAACAATGCACTCATCACGAGTAAAATTGACAATTAGGTCAGAATCGCACAGTTGACTAATACTGATAAGATTAGCAGTGAGACCTTCAACCAGAAGAGCTTCCTTTAGGCACACCAATCCTTGGAACTTCATGGTGCCTTTGCCAATAATCTTAGCCTTAACTCCGTCTCCAAAGGTAACAAAACAGTTTGAGTATGGTTTCACATTAGTAAGATGGTCTTTTACACTTGTCATATGTCTTGAACAACCACTGTCAAAATACCAATCATCATAGGTTGAAGCACGTAAAGACGTATAGGCAATGTTTGCATAATGATCATTTTTAATTTTCCAAACAAAATGATTGTTCCAGTTTATCTTTCTGTAAGCATGAGTATTAACCTTAGTACGATTGTCCCTTTTGTTTAACAATTTATAACAATAGGGTCGTATATGACATTTTCTTCCACAATAATGACATATCCAGGGGATCTGTTGACATGAGCAACCACACTTTGTTGAGACAAATTTCTGTCATTTAGATCCTTTCTTTTCTGGGGAACAAATCTGGTATGAGACGTAGAAGCACCATGAGAATATCCAATTCCTGTCATACTGTTGCCAGTCTTTCCAGAAGTTAGAATTTTGTCAAGATCATCTGTTCCTGAGTTCAACATTCTAACATATCTTGTCATTTTGATAAGCTCACTATTTAGACGAGCAACTTCAAGCTTCAATTCAACAATGGTTTCTAGTAATCTTGTCTTATCAGTTGTGAGAGTAAAAATCATATTGTTGAGCTTATCCAAATCATCATTCATATCAATATCATGAATAGAAGAATTGTTAGAGCTTACAGTGTGATCAGCTTCATTTTCCTCCAGATTCTCAATAGTGGATGTGAACGCAAGGAAGTTATTCCCATTTTCTGAATCACTTTCATCTTCTTCATCCGAGAAGGTAGTATTGTATCCCTTCTTTTGCTTACGGAGAAAGTTAGCACAGCCTTTTTGAATGTGACCATATCCTTCACATTCATGACATTGAACACCTTTGACTTTATATCCAGATAATCTGTCTCCATTTCTGCTGCTTCTTTGAGAAGAATTTCCATTGAGAGGTTGAAGTTTAGTATGATTGTCACGACCTTCAGTGTTGACATTTCTGGGAGGAAGTCTAGCAAACTTCTTCATGACCCTGTTATAGTTCTTAGATAGAAGAGCAATAGTGTCATATATATCCTCTTCAGATTCAGATGATACATGATCTGTGGATTGCTTTAATGAGCTCTTCAAAGCCAGATTTTTGTTCCTTTTCTCAACACGAGGAATGGAGAGTTCATATGTCATAAGAGACCCAATAAGTTCATCAAGCTTCATAATAGACAAATCTTGAACTTCTTCAATAGCAGTAACCTTCATTTGAAATCTTTGGGGAAGAGATCTGAGAATTTTGCGAACAAGCTTTTCATCTGACATAGGAACACCAAGAGAATAAGATTCGTTAGAAATATCACGTATTCTAACATTGAATTCAGCAATGGTTTCATCTTCATTCATAGTAAGGGCTTCAAATTGAGTGGTCAGCATCTGAAGCTTTGAACTGCGAACTTTAGCTGTCCCTTCATGAGCAACCTCAAGAATTTCCCAAGCCTCTTTAGCACTGATACAAGTGTTAATGATTCTGAAGATGTTCTTGTCAACAGCATTACAGATTGCATTAAGTGCTCTGGAATTTCCGAGAGCTTCTTCATCTTCAGCAGCAGTCCAGTCCCTCTCTGGTTTTGGTATACTCACACCAGTTTCCTCATTAATGACAACAGGAGGTTCCCATCCATTACGAATAGCTTTCCAAGTCCTGTTGTCCAACGCCTTCAAGAAAGCGTACATTCGAGCTTTTCCAATACTCATAATTCGACCCATCCAAGTTTGATGGTCGATTGACAGATCCCCCTTCTCTGAAATTGTCCATCTAAACAGAATTGAAACACCACAGGAAACCACCTTGCGAAAAAGGTGTCTGCTCTGATACCAATTAAAATTCTGTTAGCCAGTCAATGTTGTGAAAATCGCGCGCGCAAGTGCACACGTTGAACAAGTAATATAGTTAGTAAGTTCAGTTCGTTCCCACGAGGATTTATAATTAAATGCGAATCAAAGCCGACTACAATTTAAATCAATAGAGAATATGATGTGAATAGAATAACTTCTAAAATATTAAACAATCTAATTAAAACTAGTTAAAGGTGAATGTGGGAGACAAGGGTGAGGTTTCACTTCTCTATCCTATTGTCGAGATTTCTAGACAAACGAGAATAATCAATCCTATGCATGTGCTAATCGTGTTCACGTAAATTTTATCGCTAACCCTCGCTAGAGTGATATTAACGACCTAAGACTACGAATTCCTTTTACCTCTCAGTCTCAAGGCAACGAACCTAGCTTGCTTTATGTTTTGGAACACTCACTCGACTCCCTAGCAGCTGTGGCTATCTCTAGACTTCACAGAATATACTACGGTACTCCATTTTATTCGCACGACTAATTAAACCTCGCTAGAGAGAATAACTAATCCTAAAATCAAGCATACGATGATCAGGCATATACGAGCATTAAGAACAAAAATAAAATAAACACCAGCCAAAGAATCAAATCAAACCTCAAAGCAACTAGAATAAATCCATGACAATTATCAAGAAAAGATCCATCATCACCCCCTAAGGGATTAGTTCATGGTGATGGTGGAAGAACTAGAAATGAAACAATAAAAATAATCCATGACAATAGAGATTCAGAAAGAGAAGAGAAAGAAAAACTAGATTGGTTGTCTCAGACTCGTCGCAGCCTCCAGAACGTCTCCGGTCTTCTTCTCCGTTCACCCCCGGCTCCTCCGTGGTGTTTTCTCTCTCTAGGACTAAAACCAACCAAGAATTAATTCTAAATGGCTGCCATTAGGTTATGAAGTCGAACTCCTCAACATTCTACAGATCTGGCCTTCAAAAATTGATCCAACGGCTTAAAATCGAAGTTCACGGGTCAATATAAGCTGTTGTCGGAGCTCCATCGCGTCGCGGTGGATTCCATCGCGTTGCTATGGTCTTCAGTCGCGTCGCGGTGGACCTCACCGCGTCGCGATGGGCACTCTGGAGGTCTGCGCGCTGCTTCACTTTTTATCCCATATCTTGAGCTCCGGGTCGGAATTGAGATCCGTAAAATGTTCCGGAATCCTTGCGATCGCCCCGTCATCCTAGGATGCGCTATTTCTCTTTCTCTTTTGCATCTATAATGCTCATTTTTACATCTTTACATCTTATAGATCTTTGCACACCTGAATGTACTGAAAACTTCACACAAACTACAAAAACTATCAAAATACTTGAGGATAAACATCGATTCTTTGCTTAAGTTCATCTTATAATCACGTAAGAAACGCGCTTATCACTCAACCAACTGTCACACACAGAAGTTATGACAATGTGTGTAACAATCAACGAGCAAGATATAGATGAAATAAATAACAGTATAAAGTAAATAGAACACACACGATTGGTAACCCAGTTCGGAGCAACTTCTCCTACATCTGGGGGGTGTGATAACCCGGTGGAAATGATTTCACTATATAATAGTTTTTAGTACAGATGGACTTATATGAACAACAACAACTTCAAAGCCAAATTACAAACTATGAAGTGAAAGATCTAATTCAGTCCTCCCCCTGAATTAGTGACCTAATCACAAATCCACAAAGACACACTCACACGTGTTCTTTTATCACAATGAACTTTTAGATTAATACACGAACTCACACAGTAGAACAAAACCAACAACACAAATCTTTCACAGTGGGTGAACAGATTTAACACTGCAATTCTCCAAACTTGTAGCTTTCCAGTCCGCCAACTATCACGTCTAGAAACCCTACAGATTCAGAGAAAAGCATCAAGGAGATCAATGGTAGCTACCGCTGCTTTTATGATCACCCAAAGAAGAAAGGTCAATGCTCGAGAATCACCACCAATTAACAACGTGAGCATATATGAGGAAAGACCTTTAACCATCATAATAAATGGAATATATACGCGGAATATATTCAGATCCCGAAATATCGCAGAATGTTAATGCCGAAGATCATGAGAAAGATGTGCAACAAATCTTTACGTGACTGAATGAAACTTGCCTAATAAAAATAAGTCAATCATAAGTAACAACAGTCTTCTTAAGCCTTTTATAAACAGATTAAGTGGGCTTAAGCTGGGTCAAACCCATGACTCAATCACTTAAATTTTCGGCCAACTCTCTCTCTTATACTCGGCCACTCACATTTATTTTATTCTCAGATTCTTTTGATTTATTTCTAAATTCAATTAATTTAAAACTCTCATTTTATTTAATGACATTTCATTAAAATAATTTCATACTTTCCAAATAAGTACAAGATGGGAAATTGTTTATTTTTCTCCTTTTATTTAATTGAATTTCTCAAGTGTATTCTTATCAATATAATAATACTCTATGATTCAATAAATAAACGTAACAATAAATAACAAATTATTTCTTCAGTCACTTAGAAAAATAACTTTCCCGATATAAATCTCAATTTATATTTGATGAGTGAATCAACAATTTTAGTTCATTTAATCTCTTCCAAGTGTCTACCATTGAGACCTTATGGACCCATATGAACGAGGCTTTAGAATAAAGATCGGACTTAAAATTTCGTAAACCTTTTTCGTCTTTTAATTCTTAATATTGGTCGATTTCACTAAAGGACCAATACTGACACTCTCTTTGTTCATATGCGTATATTTTCCGTTTGATGTGACAAAACAATTTTTCACACGATCCACGGAGTACTTTACGAATTACCCTTCATGTGTATCACTAACAAAGGGGAATGTAAAATTACCGTTTTACCCCTTGAGTTATTATTTCACTAACTCATTTGTTATTTGTGAATGAGAAAAACATAGAGTAAGATGTTTTTACATGTCACATGTTTTAATCAAAGAATGTTCTCATTCGATGAATACCTTGTCAAGTTAATTCATTCACACTCTCATAACAAAGCATAGTGTGATACTAATGCATTTGCATTTTTTCAACATGAATTCCATATCGGTGAATAATATAACCCAATATCACATCCTTATGACACCAACCGTCGGGTCAGATGAAACTAAAATTTAGTCATTGCCCATTGACAAATCAAATGTCATAAAGTGTAATATCAATTATATATTCACTTCAGGATTAAGGTAAGTACCAAAGTACCCCTTGTATGTGATCTTGAAGGTTCGAGTGTTTAAACGGTTTTATCTTAAGTTTCTAAGTATCACAGGTCTTGTTCAATATCTTCTATAAGATATCAAGGATGAAGAGTCACAACTCTCTATATCACAAGATTAGATATCATGATTTATTCAAACAATCATTACTTAGATTCGATTGCTCTATCGATCTTAAGATTGCGAACAAATGTTTAAACTAGTCACAAGGGGCTATCTTGTCAAGTCTGTATTTAGCACCCCTTTCGTTGATAATAGTTTCAGAGCGTAGCATTCATACATAAACACAAACATAATGAAGAATGAATATTTATTGATATTAATGTTTCAGCAAAATATAAATACAAATGTATTTCATTGTCTAATATCTTCTTTGTGGGCACCAATCCCAACAGATGCGTGCTATATATTACGGAGTGGACTTATTATTTCATTTAGAGGAGTGCGCTATAATTTGAAAGAATACTCGCAACATGGTCCAAAAAATCAAGAAGAGTTGTTTAATCTTCGGCATGCATCATTGCGCAATATCATCGAGAGAGCTTTTGGTGTGCTAAAAACGCTTTTCTATCGTGGAACCGAGCTCAATATCCTATCAAGACACTCACATAAATAATACAAGCTTCTTTTATCTTGCACAACTGTTTAATGGGTGAAGATCCGGATAATGAATTACTTAGACAAGTAGATCAAGAACTTTTGAACCGGAAATCGAAGGTAGATGAGTACCTCAATGTAGCCAATGATAAAGAAGAAACAAAAAAACAGAGTTGCCTTGAGGGATAATATAGCACAAGTCATATTACAACTTTTTATGCATATATATGCTAGCATTTGTAGTCATATTTGTTTTGTTTGATATTGTTTTATTAATTTTATTTTGTAGTCATACATACTAGTTTTTGTAATTTAATTATAATGTTATATTGTTGTCTAATATTACTATTTTTTTAACTCGTCTAATAATACTATTATATTTCTTTTATCTTTTTCAATGTCTATTTATTAGATTGTAGCCATGAACAAAAAAAATGAAAGAGTGTCATTGAGCAAACAAAAAGAGAATCGGTGAAATGGACGGAGCATATGGATGTTGTATTCATCGATGTTTTGTTAGAGCAACAAGTTAACGGAAACAGGATTGATGGAACTTTCACAACAAAAACATATAATAATGTTCTCAAAATTTGTCAAGAGAAGTTTAGTTATCCATTTGATAAAGATCACCTCAAAAATAGAATTACAACATTAAAAAATAATTTTAATGGCATTCATGATCTTTTTAAAGGTTTAAGTAGATTTTCTTGGAACCCGATAACAAAATTATTTGAGGCAAAATCTGAAGTTTAGAACGCTCTTACAGAGATAATCATAAATTTATTCCATTTTTTTATTGTTATTTTGTTGAAATTGAGACTAAGAAGTAATACTTATTATGTTATTCTGCATGTGTAGAAAATTTCTAAGGCAAACAAGTGAAGATATTGTGCAATTCAAAACTATGGCAAACCATATGAGTTATTTTCCAAAGATAGAGCTACCAGAGAACATGCAATGACTATCAAAGAGGGAGTTAAGGAATGTCAAGATGAAGATGAAGAAAATCAAGTTGTTGACCTTGCGGTTGATGAGAATACTGCAGTTAATATCACCAAATTAAAATCTTATGCTTGCACTAGAAAAGGGACGACCAAAAATTTATTCTGAGCATTATTGAAGATAGAAGTTCCATATTATATTTAACTCGATGCTTTTCTATTTTAATGGAAGATTCCTCTAAAATTTAAGCATTTTTTGCAGTGCCAGGTGAACGTCGTCTTGAGCTTCTTACGAAGATAATGTCTCCAAACAATTAGAGGTAACACTTCTTTAAATAGCTTGATTATTAGTATTTTGAATGTTAAATTACAAAGAAGTTGTAATATTTAGAATTCTTCTAAAATATTTGTTTTTGTTTAAACACTGATTATGTTTTTTATATGCAAATATTATATGTATCACATTTGCATGTTTTATATAACAGTACACGATTTCTTTCATATGTATTATTCATACAAGAAATTATTTTTATACCCATTTCAAAAATAGATAATTTAGATATACTCACTATTTTATAAATAAGTCATAAATAATATATACTCACTATTTTATAAATAAGTCATAAATAATAACTATCATTTTTTTACATCTGTTTAGTCATAAATAATCACTATCATTTATTTACATCTGTTTATAGTTAATCTTTTGTTCAATTTATCATTCACATTTTTTTAATTTTTAACATTTTTTAACATTTTCATCTATTTACGACTTGTTTACCAACCATGATATATTCAAATTGACTATAATTTTTGTTTTACATTACAATATGTATTATATACATATATATATATATATATATATATATATATATATATTTATTTATGTAGGTTAATTATTATAAATTCAGTTCTAATCACAAATAAATAGAAGTAATATAAATATAATCACTCATCTTTTTTTATCTATACCAAAAAAATAAATGTATACCCATCAATATTCTAGAAACAAAAATCCCACCCCTTTTCTTTACTTCTTTTTTCACTCATTTCAATTCATCCACCTATATTTCATTTCGCAAACCTAAGAGTTTAGGAATAAAAGTTGAAACCTTTCCGGTCTTAAGAAAAAGAAAAACCATAACAGCAGATCGAATCTATCAACCAACGACATAAAGTATTAAAGTTAACAACGTAAAATTCTCGAGTCTTGACAAATCCAAAAACCACAGCCTAGATAATAGATCAAAAAGAGATGAGACTCCAGAAGCAGATAGCTAGATAATTTAGAGAGAGAGGGAGAGGTCTAAGAAAGTAGAGCTTTGGAATCCCGGCCAACAAGACAACCTCTGTTAGTCATAAGACAGGTTTTTTAGCTGTATCCAACTTGTTGGTGGTGTTGCTGTTGCTGCTGGTAAGCCCCACCATAAGCACCGCCAGGGTACCCAGCTCCTCCACCATAGTACATGTTCGGGTCCTGAGCTACCTGTGGGTATCCGTACCCTTCTTGACCCGACCCATATCCATAATACCCGCTGCTTCCTCCTCCGTTCCACTGGTTTGAATCTTGCTGTTTCCATTCGTCGTATTATGCATATATGTTAGGTCACTTGCATGCGCTTTGTGGGGTTCATTTTTTAAAGGTCTATTAGCTAAATAGACTAGAAATAGGTTTACCAATTTCAATATAGACATCGTTGTTAATTTAGCATAAATACTCATTGGATTTTGTTCACGAAAATTTTTGGACTATTTTTGCCCTTTTTTATTCCCACGGTTGCTGCTCAAATTTAAGTAACAAAATAAATTTATAAAAGAAAGCGTGTTCAAATTGAAAAAAAAATCTCGGGAAAACATTTACGTTGACGGTTTGAAGGTATTTTTGACCCAATAATCTTGTAAACAACTTCAATTGGGTATTTACACAAAATTAACGAAACATTGGATATAATAAAATTCGTAAACGTAAACATGGGTAAACAGCTAATTTTTTGTTCTTTTAATTGACAAAATCCAAACCTGTTTGTTGGCGGGACTACGGCCCCAAGTGAGGCGGATGTTTTGCCCTCCCAATGGGCTTCCGTTCAACACCCTGATAGCCTCTTCGGCGCTGCTTCTGTTTTCGTTATAATGAATCAGAGTTTGTTTAGCATGTTTTCAAACATGGTTTTATACAGATATCTGGTGCAGAATTGACATACCTCTCGGCGAATTGGACAAATCCACATCGTTTTCCTATCGGAATCTTCACATGCACAATCTCGCCATACTGGGAGAAAACTTGCCTCAGGTGGTCATCAGTCACGTTAGCATCCAAATTGCCAACAAAGATCTACAGTTACAAAGATAGTTGATTCTCCAGGTCAAATCACGGATTCAAAAACCACACAATCAGTATTTAAATTACACTAGGTACCCACAGTTGTATTATTCGGATCATTCTCATTCTGAGTCCCTTGAGAATTTTGGTATGAAGCTGACAAATTCAAAATGAAATAAAGAAAACAGTAAGCAATTGTAAAAAAGGAGCAAGGAGTAATGATTGATGCTATACTTCAAATGCGCCTTCATATATAATATAATAAAATAAATTGTAAGTTGCATATATGCAAATCACCCAGATCACCTACAGACTATTCTCAAGTCCTAAAGAATAACATGCATATCAGTTTATACGGACTTAAGGACAAGCAAAAAATATATAATCGATGCAAAAAAAGTGTTATTGTCTACAAGCCAAATGCTTTGGCAACTGAGTGAAAGAAAAGTTTCACCAGAAACATGTTTTTTAAATTCAAATTAACAACCCAGTGGAAGATGAAGGTAAAATCACCCACCAAAAAGAGGCAGAGAAATTAAACCTAGAGTTCAACCACCACTCCAACAAATAGAACAATACCTAATTCATAATAACTAAATAAGTGTCAGTAAGCATGCACAATCACGATCTTCCAAGACATAAAGTATCTGTATTGCAGAAGTACCCGTACAATCCACTATGTGAACCATGTCAGCTAAATTAAAGGAAAAACTCATTGCAAATGAACTCGAAAATTTAACATTCTGCATAGAGCGGAAGGTAGAGGACATCTTAGACACCGGTACAAGCGTACTAGAAGAAAACAGTCAAACTTGATCCTAACATGGGTAACACTTAAATGGAATCTTAATTGAATTAAAAGGTAAAAAGCAAAGAACAGGCCCAGGTTCTGGAAAGATAGAAATATACTACTGAGCTGGAAAGAAAGATAAACTACTGCTGAGCTGGAAAGAAAGATAAACTACTGCTGAGCTGGAAAGAAAGATAAAGTACTGCTTAGCTGGAAAGAAAAACTGTAGCTTTATGAAATTCTCAAAAAAAACGAACTGGACGAAATTACTGAGTAAATCTGAGGAACGCTGAATAAAAGATCTTGAATTATATAAAAGAGTGTAGCATGAAAAGAGCCACACGATTAACGGGCAAGGCTTAATAAATGTTGACTGACCTAAGTGTCCCACACTAAGGGAATACCGTTTCAGCTGAAATCAGTAGCAGGCCCCTAGATGACAGAGCCTCTCGACACCCCTGCTTCGAGACAACATGAGTTTTTATAAGTTTTCAAGATCATAAAAGCAGATTGCCCTGTGCCTAAATTTTCTTAATGAAACTCTTAAATGAAATGGAAATTCTCTCCGTGTCTTCGAGGGCATATCCGAAAGGAGCTAAAAACTAAAGCTTACAATATCCAGGCATATAAGAAAAAAGAACATGGAACAAAGATAAAGGCGATGACGTATAATTGCACATAACAAGAAATAAGGCGTTCAAATAGTCAAATTGTTAGTAGTTTCATTACTTCTATGGAAGTCAGTTTGTATTGTTTCAGGAAACAGTTATGCATCACCAAACTAAACTGTTATTCTCATAGATACCCTACAAAACACAACGTGAATGAATGCTTAGAAAGAAAAGACACCAAACCTTTGGAATGTTGCTGACCACCACCAACTGCGTTCTTGTTTGAAGCCGGACCAATACGCATAGGCCTAGTCGAGCATAGAACCCCATTCATCTCAGTCATAGCACGAACCTGCTCAGATTCGTCTGCAAATCTAACAAACCCGTATCCCTTTGTGCGTCCTGTAGCCCTGTCTATGACAACCTTTGCCCCCTTGATGGACGTGAATCGGGGCCTGAAAGTCTCCAAAAGCATATAGTCCGTCACATCAGCAGCGAGATCTCCAACAAAAATTGTGTAATCAGGAGTATCATCAGATCGTTTCTCTCCCGCAGAAGCCCAGTTCAATCTAAAACTCTGGGTAGTATTTGGCATTGCAGCGCCGTTGTAAGTTTGGAGTGCTCTTTCTGCACCAGTTCGCGTGTTGAACTCGAGAAAGCCATAACCATCTGAGTGACCCGTTTGCTTGTTACGGATGACCTTCACAGAAAGAATCTGAAAAGACGAGAACAATAGAGCATACAATAAATAGCAATAAGCACACCAGTACAAAAATAATAATCAAAAGTCCAACACTATACTCGTCAGAATTCCTTGAGAAATATCAAATGCTTAACAGAATAACCTATGCAGACATCTTTAAATGATAACACTTTTATACAAGACTCACTTTCCTCGCTAACATAGAAAATAACCTGGACATATATCGTAGAGACACGGAAATTCTTCTTTTTATGTTAGTTTCATTCGAAGTGATGAACATAAATCACTGATCTGTTGATAAAATAAATGATAAAAAAAGAGGGCAATGTTAACCGAAGGAATACCTCGCCGGTGGGAGCGAAGCAGTTGTAGAGATAGCTCTCGTCCATCCAGAAGACCAAGTCTCCGATCCAAAGAGTTCGGATCTCGTCTCCGGCGCCGGACGGCTGCGATTGCGACGCCGGAGCGGGGTGGCCCTGCGGGGCCCACATGGCCTGCGGAGGAGCCTGACCGCCGGAAGGAGGCATCATGTACGGCTGTTGGCCCTGCGGAGGGTATTGCTGACCCATCGCTGCCTGAGCTCCTGGTTGCATCATGGTGAAGTTAGAGGGAAATCAAGGTGAGGTTTTGCGAGTTCGTTTTAGAGAGAGAGTGTAACCCTAACCCTAGGAAACGTAAGGGAGGAAAGAGACCGGAGAATAAGGGATATAAGGTGTATTTATAGGGCGGAGAAAGAATGATTGGTAACTTTTGCTTATATCAATAAAAATAGGATAAATTACAACTTTATCCCCCAACTCTTACATCATTAACCTACCAACGTGATTGATGTCTCGCGAGTAATTGAGTAATATAATATTGAATTTGCGTAACACTTGCATAATCAAATAGGAGATGACAACTAGAACACTATAAAAAATAAAATGAGCACTAGAAATAATAACTCAGTTCGGTGCAACGTCATCTACGTATGGGATAACTCAGTTCGGTGCAACGTCATCTACGTATGGGAATTCTCAAATTAGTGAAAAAGAATCAATTAATCAATAGTTAATAGTATAACAATTGTCTTATATGATCTCAACGTCAATGTCATTTTGGCTAATATTATATGTGAAAACTAAATCAAGAACTTCTCATGACTTTGAGACCTCTCTTAATTTCATTATTCAAACACTCACCCGATGTTTGGTCACTTCAATGAATAAATGTGAGGACTTCAATCACGCAAGCATAAAACAAATACTTCTCTAATATTGTAATATATTAATAAGTGTTTGCAGAATTATAACCATATAAATGTATACATGACGTTTTTCTTTACTGCTAATGCAGAGCTACTCAACTTATATAGCACTCCTTCAAAATGTAAGTCTTCCTAAATTTTCCTTACCTTTTAATAAAAACTTCCCAAAATAGACAACAGTAACAGACGAATGTTGCAACATTATGTCGCGACATTATGATGAAATATGTCAAAAAAAATTCCTTACAAACTTCCAAAATATACAACTTTAGCAGACGTTTGTTACACTATTATGCCAAACATTATGACGAACAAAATGGAAAACTTCCCAAATATCATACAATCCGAAGTTAATACATTTATCATGATATATATGATTTGGATCTTTGACCAAAAATAAGCCAACACAATTAATTATAATGAATGTCATTGTAATAACAATCTCCCTATTTGGCTATTTTTTAGGCCAACACATCAAGACATATTCGATCCAAATACCTCTCCCCTTGATTGCCTCAAAAACATACCAAATGGAAGGATAAACCAACTGCGGGAGGAGGACACGAGTTACCATCAGAAGCACCTCCGGCCGGACCATCGGCGCTTGCCAATGTAATTAAGTCCACGGTCTTACTTTCCAACATCCACAAACTGAGTAGTAAATGTACACTTCTTCAAGTCGTTGTTGACTCTATTATCGGTTTTCAGTCTCCATACTTTGCGTTGATTCACGACTTGATTCTTCTGAGATCTATGGAAGGATTGATGTTGATGAATATTCCTTCTATAGAGACGATAGCAAAAAGGACGTATATGTCCTGGGCGTCCGAAGTGATGACAATGTTAGGAATATTGCCCACTAGAAGATGACGTATGAATAATTACTGAATTCGATAATTAGATTATTATATAAGCATTATATGATTAGTGGGTTGAATTCTAAATCACTTAGAATCAATAACAATTATCTTTCATAACCTCTATATCAATAACAACTACCTAAGCTTATATCGAAACATATGTTTTAAGGGTAGCTTAGAAACACTCGAGTTTTTTTTATTCCAATACTAATACTGTGTTTTTGACGATAGGTGGGAGGGTTGATCTATGCGTGTACTAGTTAAGTTAGTGCGTAGGGCTAGAATTTTCTCACTAAAATGTTGAGTCGACTCATGTATGAACCAACCGATGGTTTCTCATATGGCCAAAGTATTCCTATAAATTGGTAGTTAGTGAGCATAGTTATTAAGGGTACATGAACTGTGATTGCCCGCTAATATGAGTTGGAACTCATGTTCACTAGGTGCACTCCGTTACGCCACTATAGTGGAACAGACTATGGCTATTGGTGATTACTGTAGATAATAAAAACTGGATTTTTCAAAAATTAGTATTTTTACCTGTGCTTATGCATTATGTTTTTATTTCCTCAATATATTGATAGTTTGTTTCTTTTCATATTGCTTATAGAGTTCTTTTTATGTTTTTAGTAATTATGTCAAACCCTATCATGGCCCTGTTGTCGAAAGACGTCCTGACATGAGATAATTGTTGGAATTTAGTAAACAATTAACCTAATTAATTATGAAACATATCGATATACGGCGGAAATTCATAATTAAATTAATATATTAAAAACGTTTTAAAACATATTCAATAACCATGTCATTAAATCTAATATAGCATGTCAACAAATTTACAAACACTTCAATAAATTCATTCATACATGCAAAACGAGCAATCTAAAATTTCTAACAATCCTACAAGATTATATTATTAAGATCCAACTCGTTTAAAGGAAACTTACGTTCGATTTGGATCTGCGAAATTGAGTCTCGAGATGCGTCCGAAAAGTCGGCCGATCCTCTACACCACGCGCGTCTAGGAAATCCTCAAAACCGTCGTGTCTCCGTTGCTCCAAAAATGGCCGGCCCTGTGGGTGAAAAAATCACTCAAACAACCACAAGTTGAGTCAATGATAATACTCAAGAGTTTTTAGGAGACAAAGAGGGTGGGCTCTTTCGTGGGAACAAGAGGAGAAGTAATAAAAGGAAAGGCTCAACGAATTCACACTCTCTATTCTCTTTGGGATTTTGGCCGTGTATAATCCTCCTGTTGGCAGAGATGCCCACAAGAAGATTGTTTATTTACATATTGATGTAATATATAAATCTTTGTAAAGTCCTTATTGAAAGATTGTTTATTTACATACTGATGTAATATCTAAATCTTTGTAATTTGCTGATTGAATTAATAAAAGTTGAAACGCTCATTCATTCTTTATAGTTTGATTGAAGATTTATGATATTCAATAGTCTTATAGTCCTTAATCAAACCTAACAATGTATGAAGAGACAAATGTAGTTTTGCGTGAACAAACTCTTCATGGTTTGACTAAAACGGTATATTCGCAATCTAAAGATCAACGGACTATTGATCCCAGTATGATTGTTGGAAGAATCTAGGATGTCTGGTTACGAGTCATAGAGAGTTAGGAACTCTGTAGTTCTTCCAGTGTATCTTTCGAAGATACTGAATTGACCAGTGCACCTTTAGAGACAATAGAAGAACAAACCATTTAACATCTTCTATCTCAAGGTCACTACGTATGAATCGCATCATGCTTACCTAAATCCTGAAATGAGACATGTCATTACATAGCATTAATACTCTCATTTGAGAAAGTCAAATTCTAGGTCCCATGTGTGATCTAGACAAGGCCTATTGGTGAGATATTAAGTTATGAAGATGTCATGAACCAACTTTGTGAAGTTCTCATAAATATGGAATTCATGTATAAGATTGCTGAGATGCAATGTATATCACCTCATGCTTTATTACTTGGATTGTGAATAAATGAACTGCGCAGTGTCCAAATTTAAGTAGCGATTTTATTTGGATGAAACAATGTGACTTGTTAGCTCCTCGTCAATACATTGTTTCTAGCTTATTCACAAGTAATAAAGGAGTTGAGGAAACAACAACTAAAAGGGTAAAATGGTAATTTTATAAATCCCAACTAGTTGATGATATTCATGAAGGGTAAACATAGATAACATTCAATGTATCCACTCAATATAATTAAGTTGAACTTGAGTAGAAAATAAATTCATTTGAACCGAGAGATTCTCAGTGTCGACTCTTTAGTGGAGTCAGTCGACATTAAGTTAATACTCGGAAAAGATTTGTGAACTTTTGAGTCCGAGTATAGAAGCTCAAGCTTTGTTCATTTAGATCCATAAGGTCACTATTACAGGGCATTAGAGTAGGATTGTTAAACTAGAAGCTAAGTCAAAATAAGTTCAAATGTTGAACTAGACTTTTTCTCGGAAAATGTCTAAAGGGTATTTTTGTCCACTAGGACATAAAATGATGTGAATGTCAAATTAAGATTTTGAATGTTTTCATTTGGTGAAAATATAAATTACTTTCTAAAGCCGAAAAGTCGTTTGAGGCATTATGAAATTAATTTTGTTTTTTTGTGCAATTATAATTCTACAACGGTATTTTAAGAATTGTCTTAAAAGAAATAAGGAATCATCTAGATGCTCCTTCACCCTATGAAGAATTCGGCCAACATAGCATCAAAGAGGAGAATTTTATTTCTTTTTTCTTATAAGGATAAGTACCCAAAAGAAAAAGGGAAATGAATTTCCTTGAGAAGGAAACAAATGTGCTAAGTGAGGAAACAAATTTCCTCACTAATGCAACATCATGGCCGTCCAAACAATGAGGGAAAGGGGAAGGGAAAATCAAATATTGTGTCATGAATACATTATTCATTCATGAATGAATAATTGACGTTTATAGATTTTTCCTTCTCCTATAAATAAAGCCTCACATAGAGATGTGAAGGTTAAGCATTTTCTTCTTCTCTCCCTATTGTGGCCGAACCTCCCTATCTCTCTCTCTACAAAATACTCTTCTTATTTTGCACCTAGATTCACATTCAATCTAGAGAATTAGCTTCTGATCCAAGAATTGTTCTTGGTTCATATGGTTTAATTGTGTCCACACACAAATCCTTCTTAAACCTCTTTTGACTCATGTAATAGAAATCTTAGGTTTCTCGGGTTCAAGATTAGGTGCGAAGGTGACGAGCGAGCCAAGGAAGAAGACCTACCTTCTCCAGACGCTTCAAGATCAAGCTTCGTAGAAAGGTACATGTACTAGTAAATTAAATAATGATTTTAATATATAACTTGTATATGCTTTTTTCTAGGTTAGTAAAATTGTTTTACTTGAAAAAGAAATTTTTAAATTCCGCCATTAATTCGATTAATGTTAAATTTTTCTTTAACCCTAGACTTATTCCAACATCTCCCTGGGAGAGAAAATAGTCGGCCAAGAGGGAAGGGGAAGAGAGAATAGGCGTGTGAAAATTAGGTCAACAGAGAGGGAGAAGAGCTTCCTTTTATTTCAGAGAGAATGGGCTTAGGTTAGGTCAAAAACAGTTAATGACCCATTAATCAAACTTAAGCCCAATAATTCATTTTAAACAATTTTCCAACTCACTTATTCTACATAAGTGGCCGGCCATATTGTCTAATTTATCTCCCAAACATTTTTTATTTATTTGTAAAATAATATTTAATTAATTTAGAACATCTCATTTATTTAATAACAAATCATTAAATTTTTTCATACTAATCAATGTAGTACGAAACGAGAAAATATTTATTTTCATCTTTTATTTATTTGAATTATCAAATTATATTGTTATCAATATAATAACATAATATGATTCGTTAAATAAATGTAATAATAAATAACCAATTATTTATTTAATTACTTAGAAGATAATTTTCTTAGCGTAAATCACAATTTACGTTGAATAAGAAAATTAATCATTTCTTGTTCACCAAAATCTCGTCCAAAAGTCTATCATTGAGACCTTATGGACCCACATGAAAAAAAAATTAGAATAAAGCTCGGACAAAAAAGTTCACAAACTTTTTCCGACTTTTAATTATTAATATTAGTCGATTCCACTAAAGGACCAATATTGAACATCTCTAAGTTCATATGCGTTTATATTTTCGTTTGATGTGAAAAAACTATTCTTCACACGGTCCATAGTGTATTTTATAGTCGCTTCTAAATGAAAAAAATTTCATTTTTCGGAAAAATTCGGGGTGTTTACATTAGAAGCGACTAGTCGCTTCTAATGCCAAAATGTCGCTTCTAATTCCCCCCATCGCTTCTAAAGGTATATTTTGTAGTAGTGATTGTTTCAACACAAATTCCATATCTGTGAATCACATATTTCAACGAAACTTCAAAACTTCACTTAACCATTGCCCATTGACAAATCAAATGTCATAAAATGTTACAAGAAGATATGTACTCACTTCAGGATTTAGGTAATTACTAAAATACCCCACGTATGTGAGTTTGAGGTTTTGAGTGATTAAACGGTTTTATCTCGAACTTCAAAACTTCACAGGTCTTGTTCAATATCTTCATTAAGATATCAAGAATGAATTACAGAGTCACAACTCTCCATATCACAAGATAAGATATCGTTTAATTCATTCTAACAATCATTACTAAGAATCGATTGCCCAATCGATCTTTAGATGGCGAACTAACATTTAAACTAGTCATAAGAAGGTATCTTGTCAAGTCTGTACTTAGCACTTCTTTCGTTTATGACAGTTTCAGGGCGTAGACATTCATGCATAAACACAATCTTAAAATAAGAACAAATATTCAATTTTTATTTAAATTAAAAACAAACATATACAAAAATATTTAATATCAAAAATCTCCTTCGTGGGCATAAATGCCAACAGAGACAATTCATGGGTCATGAGCGAACCAACAAGTTCATTCAATTTCATAGTCGACAAATCATGAACCTCTTCAATGGCTGTCACTTTCATCTGAAACCCGGACGAAAGTGATCTGAGAATTTTTCGAACCAACTTCTCATCTACCATAAGAACACCAATATAAAAAGACTCATTAGTAATATCGCAAATTCTAACATTAAATTCAGCAATAGTCTAAATCTTCATTCATAAACAATAATTCAAATTGAGTAGTAAGAATTTGAAGTTTTGAAGTGCGGACTTTGAGTGTCCCTTCATGAGCAACTTCCAATATTTTCAGGCTTCTTTAACACTCGTGCATGTGTTAATAATGTTGAAAATATTTTTTTATCAACACCATTATATATAGCATTAATAGCACGAGAGGTTTCCATTGCAGATTTATCTTATGCGGCACTCCAATCTTTCTCGGCTTTAATTCTGGTGATAGAACATGTAGCATCAACAATCACAAGTAGAGACCACCCATTGACAACAGCCTTCCATGTCCTCGTGTCCAACGATTTTAAAAATGCACACATTTGAGCCTTCCAATAGCCATAATTAGATTCGTCCAGCAATGGAGGTCGATTGACTGAACCTCCTTCCCTGGTACTGTACATCTCAAACAAAATTGTTAAACCAACAGGATACCACCCTAAAGCTGATACCAATTGAAATTATGTTAGCCGTTCGGACAAGTTTCACAGACAACTGTTGTAATAGTGTGCGTAACACTTGGACAAACAAATACGAGATGGCAATTAAAACAATATAAGTAACAAAATGAACATGAGAAGTGGTAACCAAGTTCAGTGCAACGTCCCCTACATGGGGGGGGGAGGGGGGGGAGGCGGTGCTCTCAGCCTAGTGGAAAATAATTCACTAATCAATAGTAAATAGTACAATAATGGCATTATATGAATCTCAACATCAATGCCACTTTGGCTAATACTATATGTGAAAACTATATCAAGGACTCTCCATGACTTTGAGACCCCTCTCAATTCTACTATTTAAACACTCACTCGATGTTTGGCCAATTCAATAAACAAATCGTGAGGACTTCAATCACGCAAGCACAAATTTGATACTTCTCTAATATTTTATTATATCAATAAGTGTTTATAGAGTTGCAATCATATAGATGTATACAATTGCGTTTTTCCTTACTGCTAACGGAGAGCTACTCAGTTTATATAACACTCATTCAAATTGGAAGCCTGCCTAGGGTTTCCTTACCCTTTAATAAAAGCTTCCCGAAATAGACAATTGTCACAGACGAATGTTGCAATATTATGATGCGACATTATGATGAAATCTGTCAAAAAGTCTTACTTGCAAACTTCCCAAAATAGACAACTGTAGCATACGTTCGTTACACCATTATGCGAGTCATTATGACGAAATCTGTCAAAATAGGAAACTTCTCAAATATCATACAATCCTAAGGTGATACATTATATATGATTTGGATCTTTAACAAAAAATAAGCCATGTTTTAAAAATAAATCTAAGTAATATCATATTTATTTATTTGAAGTAGAAGTCTCATTACAACCTTCCGATCCCAAACCGGTACGACGGAAGAAAAAAAAGTGCCCGACTTCTATTAAATCAAATTGGCAAATGCCCAAATTAAATCATCATGCACAAGGGGCGAGACATCCCTCAAATTACACATACCCGGATACTTTGAAATTAAACCTCGTCTACCGAGAGCATGAGCTCCATTAACATCTTTATTAACTCAAATAATTTTACAGACCAAAATGTCAACTTTCATATCAACCTCTTGTCAAACAAGACACGGCCTCGAAAGCATCTCTCGCCTGACATGCACTTCTCTATATCACATTTGATGTGGAGGTCATCCCTAACAACCAAACATTCATCTTCTTTCTGAAATATAAAAAAAAATAACAAATCTAAAATCATTTTAATAAAAAAAAGGTTGATTGGGTTAAACAAACAGAGAACATGTTTTGGTGGTGATTGCAACATCGGGGATGATGAAATTTCATCATTCCCGATGTCGCAATCAAAAGAGTTATCAGAAAATCGAAGAGATTATTGGCGATAGATCAATATTAATTCTTTCATTCTTTATATTTATTTTCTTGCCAATTAATTCGTCTTCAATGGTTTAACGTGTTTTTTTTTATAATTATTAGTTGCCATTTAAGTCAGGATATTTAGGTACTATTACAAAATCAAGTAGTCCAGTGATCAAAATGAGAAAAACAAATTGGACGGGCTATCAATACAAATTAACATGAGTAGTACACTTATGGTGAAGCAATAGTTGTGGTTAAGAACGAGACTTTTCACATTCTTATGGTGAATCGTGAAACCAATATTTTTTTTATAAGAACGGACTTATCAATTCTTATGGTGAATTGTGAAAATGCGAGACCTGAGAAGAAATTGATGTACTACATTTTTAACATAGCAACTATATTGATGCTTTAAAGAAATAGCTTTCCTTTCAAACGGTTAAGAATTACTTTCTTATAAATGAAAGTGCATATATTAGAAATAAATCCTACAAAAATAATTAAAGTTGTATAAAAGTTACATGTACAAAAATAAAGAAAAAAATAAGTGATTACAACTAAATTATGTAACTTTGGAGTTTGGAATACAAATTCTAGACACGTTATCTTTTCGAGATACAACGGCTACTAAAATGATTATTGTTACCAAAAATAAATCAACACTTAAAATTTGATGTGATTTAAGGCCGGACAATATAATTGTGTTGTGATCAAACAACAAAAAAACTCTCAAACTCGTTAGCTATATTGTACTAGAAATAAGATTTTAATGACTCATCACTTGAAAAGGGTTTCACTCGACGAGCACGATATGAAACTCAAAATTAATCTAAGTGCCATGTGAGGTGAGACCTTTGTTCTCTGTTAATAAGTCAAGAGAGAGTGTGATGTGAGAGAGAATCATAATTGTGTAAAATTTAGAAAAATTTACTACACCATTATGAGCATGGAGTATTATATTGTGGTCTTAAGAGTGAGGTATTCTAACATTTGATAGTTTTTTGAGAGGATTACATCACAAATAGTTTTAGAAAAGATTCCGATCATCCTAGTTTGTGGGAAGGTCACACCATCGATAGTTTATAGAAAGACCACATAACAATCTATTTGAAAAAATCTCACCATGTAGTTTTTGAAAAGGTCACTCCATCAATACTATGTAAGATCATTTACGAAAATGCCGTGTTTATCAATAAAATTTTAGAAAATTGTGTGATTTGTAATTTAAGATGGGTACCACTTATTTTTTATTAATGATCATGTAACTTATGATTTTATGATTTTATGATCTAGAAATTAATAGAAGGGGACACAACTACATAACACTAGAATACAACTCATAAAATATTTTCCATTCATATATATTTTTAAATATTTCAGGAGGGTCATTGGCTCACTCTGAGCCCTAACTAGATCCGTCACTGACATCATCAATAATTTTCCCAGTTGTAAAAAAGAGGCTGAATATGACGACTTCCAAATTATGCTTTGACATTACCCCACAAATGTTGCATGCAAGACGCCCAAAGTACTTCGGGGAACACATTGTTTACTGATTTCTGAATCGATTTGTATCTATCGGAGACAATCACCATGTCTTGTCGAACACCAAAGACACTACGAATCTGCCTCACAAACCATGACCAAAAATTATCATTCTCTGAGTCAACAATGCTAAACGCCAAAAGAAACAAGTGATTATCCCCATCTTGAGCAGTTGCTAGAAGCAAAGTCCCCTAAGACTTTCCCTTTAAAAAAGTACCATCCACTGAAATCACAAGTCGACAAAACTGAAAACCATGAACTGATGCACCAAAAGCAATGAAAAAGTACTTGAATGTGCCATCATCGTCAACCTCCGTGTGGCTGTAAGAACCTGAATCAAAATTACAATGTAAATAATCAACATTATAGTCAGTATACATGTAAATCAACAACCAATTTACCAAGTAAATGACAAATAATTGTTGAAAAATCATTAATTTACGATAAAATTCAAATAAAAAATATTAATTTACTGAAACTTAAAAAAACTTACCAGGATTTTTTTCACAAATCATGCGTCCGATTATAGGTAAATAACTGTATGATGAATCAAAATCTCCACGCAAGTCAATCAGAGCAGATTTCCGTCCCTTCCACGCTTGGAAATAAGAAATTTCAACGTTCCATCGAGTGCGCATAATCTCCGCAACTCCAGCAGGCTTAATTTCATTTGCTAATGAGCCTCTAAAATCATCCTTTACACACGTACTAATAAGCCTAGAAGATGCATGCTTATTTTTGTGAATAACAACTCTACCAAAACACGTATGTTCTTTGTAAAAAGTCTTAATTACCCACATGCCCAGACTTAGGATTTACATTGGCATATAATAACCATAAACATTGTAAATCCTTACAACGAATCCGGTATCTAGTTTTGTTTGATTTCATAGTGATAAATTCAAAATAATTTCTAACCGCCAACATACAAAGAGCATTTTGTAGTGAAAACGTTGTTAACATTAATCTCAATCTGCATCTCTTTTTATCCTATTTTGAGATTGGGCCGCCACTTTCTAGAAAATGGAAAAAGATCCATTTCAATTACCTATATTTAATAGTTCGAATCAAGATTTGTATCGCCCAATGCCGTTTGAACAGCCAATAACAAAAAAATACGAGAACTTCATTTGCTGAACGAAATTTTGACCGAAAAATGTGAAAATTGAAAAAAAAAAAGTCGAGGAAATGTTGTTTGCCGTACTAAATTTCGATAAAAAATACAGCAAATTTGACGAAAAAAATATTGATTAATTGCATATTTTAAACATTAAATTCATACATACCAATAACGTCAAAAATTCAAGATTACAAAACTTATAATAATATTTATAAAATCTTAATAATATGTTGAAATGTAGACTTAAAAACTTAGTTGAAACTATATTTTCAAGATAATGTGTTACAAACATGCAAAAAGCTTAACTGAGCTAAATGCGTTGAGGCCAGAGCTCACCAAGTACTAACCGAGCTACATGTATTTTTATTCATCTATATATTTCCGTTAAACCACATTTAAATAAAGTTTGAAAATGATATTATTGAATTTCGATGAAAAAACAACAAATTTTGGCGAAATTAAATGGCAAAAGATGTATTTGAACTAAAACGCCTGGTAAGATATCTAAACATGAAATTTCAATGGGATTCGCCAAATTTCGTCGGTCATATAATCCTTAACTTAAATAAAAAATTGATGAACAATTTAAATTATTGCACATACGATAAAATACATATGATACGAAAAAAATTAAGTTTTATTTTTGCACATTTTTTAAAAAAAATTATTTATCGTATCATCACTATTGTATTTTATGGTACTTATGATAAAATTTAAAATATTAATCGTTTTTCAAAATTCGTAGTCTTAAATTAAATTTTACATATATATTACTCGTAAATTTATTTATTAGAAATTGAATCGATAAAATAAGAGAAAATGATCAAATATTAATTTAATATCTTTAAATGTTTTGAAAAGGTTAAGTGTTTTCTATTTAAGTCCCGAAAGTTAATTCGGATAAATTTGTAATGCAATGTGAATATTTTGAACGTGAAAATGAAATTTTATTTCCTTATTCATTTACACGTGTAAAAGTAAAACACATTTGGGTAATTATTCAATTATTGCTACTTTAAGAGCATCTCCAATGCAAACAATCAAAGTTGTTATACACATCATCTAACTATAATATATATATTTTTTTTATCCACCCCTGATTATTTTTTACAAAAATACTCTAATTAAATAATTGGTCATCACTCAACTAATAGTCCCCACTCAAATTGAACTATTGGTCTATTTATTATTTTATTAATTTTTTATATTGATAATTGTGTGGCATGTGTGCCAAAATTTGCACCATTGTCACAATGATTATTCTATAAAATAATAATATCTTTAAAAGTAAATGACATGACATTGTCATCTAAGCATTGAGCCACTATTGTTGCCAAGCATTGGAGATGCTCTAATGCACCCCATTTTTGTTTGGTTTTAATTCTGTCAATATATCAAAAAACAAAAATCCTTCACTACAATTTACTGTCTTTTCTTTTTCCTCAGCAAGCGTTAAGCGAGTTCAAACACCGACGCTTTGATTGGGATCTGACTCGTGCCTTAACTCAGCACTGCATATCTTCCGAGTCACTGTGCTTCGAAACTCGGAAGAAGTTACTTTCACACGAGTTCCGTGACTTCCGTCTCCGAAGTTGGTAAAAAGTGTAACAAGCTAGCTCTCAACTCTGGCAACCTCAGTAAGCTCTCTAAGTCCATGTTTCAGCTCCCACAATTTTAAAGATCGCTCATTTACTTTCAGTTAAAGCTCGAATTCCGTACGGTTTCCTGGTATAAGTATGCATGGGTATGTCTTACTCGAACTGTTGAGGGATAACTAGTGGAGTCCTTTGTTCAACACCTGCAATAAAAATATATAGCAATCATAATCAACAGCTTATTTGTTCACATTGTCTCTCAGAATGAGCTAATCGGAGGATCAATAGGGAGTCGTTTTTGGCCGTTCTTACTATTAATCCAGTTGGAGAGTGGGTGGCCAAAATTTCAATTAGTATACTATTTTGATTGTTTAGAGCTAGTCAGAGGAAACGATCCAAGTGTGAGTGTCGTCGATTCTCAGCCGTTTTGAGATTAATCTAGCTAGAGTGAGTGTTGAAATCAAGATTCCAATTAGGATTTCAGTTGTTTCAAAAAGAGGTATTCAGGATTTCAACTGGGAGATCAATCTCGGAAAAAGAAAAAGAATGGATTTGCATTTGAAGAGCCTTTTCGACAGATTCCAAGAGCAGTTCGGGACGGGCCCCGGGCTCGGGCCAGGATCGGGGACATGCCTGATGAAAGTGGAAGGAGTGACTCCGAACCTGATAAAGTCGCTGTTCAAAGCCTCGGCTGCGCTGTACAGGACGGAGCCGTGGAAGAGGCTCAGGCCGGGCCACATCCTCGGCGTCAGAGTCGGGAAAGACTCGGATTGGTCAGGCAAGAAACAGCCGTTCCCGTGCGTGCAGTTCGTCGGAGGCGACGGCGGGGACGTCGGCCTCCACATGTTCCGCTCCGAGAACGACGCCCGCAAAATGACCGGCTCCAGAGAAACCCTGCGCGCTCCGAACGCGGAGCTCCTGAGAGTCACGTTCGAGCCCGAGTCCTCGCTGCTCCCTTCGAACCGCAAGATGGTCAAGGCCCTCTTGCTCGAGCCCTCCGGGGCGGTGGGGCGGAGGTTCCCCACGATCGACGTGGCTCGATGCTCATCCTCTCAACTGGGGTCGTCCCTCCAGTTCCGCAGCCCGAGCCTGGAGGAGCTCCGGTTCGCGTACGCGGTCGTGAAAGCGGTTTCCATGGTGCACCCGCTGCTCCAAGTGGACCGGGACGGGTCCGGGCCCAAGTGGTCGAGGCTGGCCCAATTCGAGGCGTTCATCGAGACGGTGGACGTGCAATGGGCTCCGGAGATGGCGAAAGGGCAGGAGTTGGTGGCGGTGACGGTGTCGCATCCGCCGGGGCAGGGTCACCACAGCGAGGAGAAGGGGAGCTCAACCCCGACCAAGTACGCCGAGCCCCCCAGCGACGCCTGCTTCGACCAGCGGCTCGGGGGCTTGAGGCGCTGCGCGGCTTGCGAGAAGGAGGTCGCAGGAGACGAGGGCCTCTGCTGCGGCCGCTGCCGGGCTGTCATTTACTGCGGGCCAGTCTGCCAGAAGCAGCACTGGAAGGACCACCACAAGGCCGCCTGCGGGCTCTACAAGGTAAACGAACAAGGCTCGCTTGAGTTCAACGAAAACGTATTGTCTGAATGAAAACACATACAGGCGATGATGGAGAGAGAGGAAGAGCTGGCGATGAAGATATTCTCGTTCACGCGGTGGGGGGCGGAGCAGCCGTGCAGGTGGCTGGAGTCGATGGGCGTGCACGAGAGAGGCATGTGGCGGAGGAAGTGCGGGTGCTACGCTCACTGCCCGTTCGGGCTGCTGCCGGCGAAAGGGGGGCCGTGGGGCGGGGTCGGGGAGGGAGAGTACCCGCGAGACGCCCCGTTGCAGCACAAGTACCCCCGAGAAGGGGTTCTCCTGCTGTCGGGGTGGGGCGAGTACTACAACCTGCGGTCCCTCCCCCTCTCGAGCCCCGTGGCGGACATCCTCTCCCACCCCCTGACCCTCCACCACGTCCTCACCGCCCTCAGCCCCCTCTCCAAGACCCGCCTCCACAAGGGCGAGGAGGTGGTCGTGCACTACCTGGGCCCCGAGGGGGAGCTCGACTGGATGCCCGCCTTCGCCGAGCTGGGCCACCTTCTGAACGGCTCCGGGAACGTGCACCTCATCATGGTGGGCCCCGAAGTGCCGACCAGCCTCGCGGGGACCACCTCCGGGATCGGGAGCAGAGTGAGGGTCAACCTCGTGAGAGGGCTGTATCAGGAGGAGGCCACGTACTTGCCGGCCCCGCACGCCGTCCTCGCTCTCAACTGCTCCCTCGACGCCTACCCCGCCTGGACCGGGGCCCTCGCCCTCGTCAACTCCATGGGGGTCCCCGCCTTCTTCTCCGACCAATCCGAGATCTCCTTCGCCAACGCCAAGCACCTTCTGCGCGCCGCCGGCCTGCATATCACGCACCCTCTCACGCCCAATCCCTTTCGCTCCCCGGTCAAGAAGACCGAACCTTCCAATAATCTTCCCGCCTATAGCAATGCCTTTCTGCTTGGCGTCAATACATGAATTTCATTTTTATTCTTCTTTTCCAATGTGTTGTTGGCAACTGTGTTTTATGAGTGAGCCTTCCCTAATTTGTTCATTTAACTATGTTCTTTGCTTTTGCGTAATGAACGGATTCATCATGCAGTACAAAATTGGATAATCGTCATTTTTTTTATCTTCAATCCTCAACGTATGCATACATACAGCTGCATATTGTCTTGTTCGTCGTTGTGCCATGCGAAGATTTCACTTATCATATCCAGCACAACGTAGAAAAGCCACATATACAATTTTATAATTCGTCTAACCTGTATAGACACTTTATTACTTTATTTTTGAATTCGCTATCCTTTTTTAAGGTTTTTTAATTCAGATAATTAGTAAACTTGTTATAATTTTCTTACTTTTCTTATTTTGAATTCCCATCGAGTATCTGTATTAGTATAATTATTTACAAATTCTCTATGATTTCCAGAATTATGTGGTATCTCGAACATATGGGGTTACCGAATCGAGATTCTTATAGTTTCAGGAAAGTGTGATATTTTCAGGAGCCTGTTCATCATGATTGGCCAGTTCGGTGGTCAAACAAAAGAACAGAGCCAATAAGCGTAATCTCTGTATCTTTTTCACACCAGTCTCAATAATCATCAGCTCCATGTGCTTGATCAAGTACCTAGACAAATGGATTACTTTTTATTATCTTGTGAATTTATAGTTTTATTTTTTTCCATTTCATATCAACAGCAAAATTACCCAAAGCCCTGCTCAACTTGACAACTACCCCCACAGACCAATTTGGCAACTTGCTCTATAAAAGTCCATTAGCCACAGCAAACCTCAAACCCCATTATATAGGTGAGTACCACCCAAAACCCCGAAAGCAATTAAGTAGTTCTTTGCATAACAAAAACTACTTTACTTGCAATGGAATATCCAATGATTCACCGTGATTCCCATCACCTCCAACATCTCTTATCTTCTTCTCATACTCTCTTTCCGTACAACTTTGTCCCACACAACTATGTTCACTGGTCAGAAACTCCTGACTCTCACATTTTCTCAGCTGACATCCCTGGTAAGAAGACAAACCAATGTCCCATTTATAGTCAAATAGTAACCTTGATTAAATCACTATCGTGTTTTTTTTTCTTTCTCTCTACCCCTTGAACAGGTGTTAGGAAAGAGGAGATCAAAGTTGAAATTGAGGATTCAAACTACATGATAATACGAACGGAGGCCATCGAGGCAGCGAGGACGTTCAAGAGGAAGTTTAGGCTTCCGGGGAGAATCGACATCGATGGAATCACGGCTAAATATGAAGATGGAGTCTTGTCGGTCACGGTTCCGAGGGCTTTCAGACGAAGAGCTTTCTACGTCGATCCCGCCGATATGAATCAACAGCTTGATACTCTTGCCAGGGCTGCTTGAATTTTGTTGTATAATATGGAAAATTTCAAGTGTTGAAGTAGATCTTTGGAATGTTATTATCACGTTCCAATAGTATTGTTCGAAGTTTCCTTTTCTGGTGGCTTTTAGTGGTAGTTACATACAGGAACACTGTTGGTACTTTTTTCTTTCTTCTTTCACAGTTGCCCTTTCGGGTTGAGATAAGCTCTTATCTAATATCCCAATTAAAGGTCATAGATAGTTTTGAGGGCAGAACTGGACGAAATTAAATGGTGGACCACACACAAGACCAAACTCGTGACTTGATTGATCAACTTGCAAACTAAAAATGATTATCTGAATTGCATTTTGCCAAGTCTTTCGGTGTTCATTCGAACGGGAAAAGGTTTCAAACTGGATTGAACATGCCAGGTCATAGCCAATCCAACTAGTTAACATTGATAAATCAAAGGCACTTTTATCCCAGGACATGTATTTAGAGCCCTCCACTAAACGAACTTTCAGAAATAAAATGATATTAAATTTAAGATAGTTATCCTATAATAATAATTGCTGTATTAGAATGGTAAAATTAATAATGGATTTTGGGTTAAAAGCAAGTATGAACTCTAGAAATTCTCAACATTGTTCGTCTAAACGTGGAAAAACCTCGTCCTTTTTTAGGCTAACTGCACAAGGATTTGTGTTGGGCAATACAGTGGAGACGATTAATATTCGTTTTTTTTTTAAATCACAACCTACAGAACGTTCGGGGCATTGAAATTCCGAATATATATCATTAGAATAAAAATACAAGACAACTACATAACTAAGTTAGCTATAGAGCAAAGCCATGTTTTTATCTCTCTGTTACCATTTTCAGTAGACAAACAGCCTCTTTCAATCTTCTATCCGTGTTATCTCTGGCAGTGGAACCCCGAGCAAGCCTGAATGAGAAGTGGTCAATCAAAAGTCTTTGATTTTATCAGATAAAAAAGTTGATTTTAGACTTATAAGACGAAACCTAAACATATATATGCAAAGAAGAGCAAAACCTCTTCTCATTGTGTGCCTTTCTTGTCAGTTCCTCAGCTAGTCCATGTAGTCTTTTCATGATCGCAGGTGATTTTTGTACAGCTTCAATGCCTTTACGACTTGAACATATCTTCTTCATTAATTCAGACGTGACAAAATATCCTTCGTCTTTGCTCCTGAACAAATTTATTATTAAAGAAAAGATGAATAGATTGGCAATCGATTACAGGAAGAAATAAAAAAATCAATATGGTCAGTTTTGAGAACCTTAGCAGCTGCAACAGAATAGTCTGCACGGACCCATGGCAGTCGATAAGCACGTCGACCAGATGAGGGTATCGAGCAAGGTTTCTGAGAGTAGACAGGGTATGTTTTAAGACCTCTTGATCAGGGATACTGCGGCTCACGGACTGAATAAGCTCCACCAGAGTGTTGATCGCTCTCGCTTTTACAAGTTCTTCGCAGCATTTTGGAGAATACCGTGTAGCCATATCTTCCAACAAATACAATGCATTCGAGTCATTAGATTCAATGAAGTTGAGAGCACAATGAATGACATTCATGGGTGTCCAAGCCAATTACATGTTCTACATGTTCTTTTTCTGAAGAGTTTATAAACTCTTTACTCACCCAGAGTTGCAACAGTGTGAAGAATACCACTAATGCTTTTCTTGCCCAGTAACTCTGAAACCGCTGCTATAAGCCTGTTTATGATACGCATGCCATCATCAACATTCGCAGCTGTCTGTTGCATTCTCAGACGCAGATCCAGAAGCTGTTCTATTGATTCTTTCCTAGCAAGATAGCCCTTCCAGTGCGACTGTTATTTTGTTTCAACAGTTCATGAGGAGATTCAGGAAATACCCAAGTGACTTTAGAGGGAATTTTAAAGTAAAACAAACCAGTGTGAACTGTTACTACTCTGCATTCAAATCAAAATATAATCTTACTTGTATAACAACAATTTGATGCCTCTTTCTGTTGATTTTTCTTCTTACTGTCCAGCCACGCACACAAGACTGAATTCTTACTGCAGACTTCGTTCTTATCTCTATTGACTTGTGCCTCCACCACCTTTGGAGCTTCAAAACTGAGCAAATCTCAACACTCAAACTGGAGCTTTTTCTGCTCTTTGATTGGGAACCACAAGGATTCAGTCTTCTAGCTTTTCTTCTTGTAATCAAGCCCCGAATATGAGACTGAATTATCACTGCAGACTTTGTTCTTCGTTTGAGTAACATATCTCTCCACCACCTCTGCAGCTTAAACACTGAAAAAATGACTAATTTCATCTCATAACTCGAACCAGATCCTTTCAAGCTATTCAATATGGGACCATAAGGTGTGTCAGCAAGTAGGCATGAAGTCCCTGTTTACAAGATAATAAGTTAGAACACAATCACTATTTACAGAGAACACCATGGATCTTCAATGGGCTTTGTGAAAGAAGGAAAATTATCAATACCTATGAGCTTCTTCCGTATCATCTCACCCCTGATAAAGCATTGAATGTTCCGTGCTGCATGTCTCTTATTCTCATACATCGCTCTACATTTCAACCTTCTTAAAGTACTTTGGATCTTTACTACAGCCACTCTTTGGGAGTTGAAATCTCTTCGAGCCAACCAACCACGGAAATGCCTCTGAAAGTATTCAAGCAAAGTACTTACGATTAATTATTGAATGAGTTTCATTAAACAATGATTAGATAATGCTAAAAACATTAAAAAATAAAAAAGGATGATGCTAAAAACACAATCTTACTTGGATAACGATAATCATATGCCTACGTCTACAAGCTTCTCTATGGCTAATCCATTGTCGTATCAAAGACTGGAGAACTGTTGCTGCCTTGACAAAAAATTTGTGTTGTTGGTAAGCCTTCAAACATCTTGACATTCTAAAACAACTCTGGATCTTCAGTATTGCCTTCTTTTGATTTTGAAACGTCCTTCGACAATTCCTTAACAATCTTGACATCCGAAAACTATATTGGATTTTCAACGTAGATTCCTTTATTCTTCGAAACCTCTCTCTCAACAACCAACAACGGATATGACTCTGGATTTTCAATACTGCTTGCTTGCTATTTTGAAACGTCCTTTGACAATCTCTCAAACATCTCGACATTCGGTAACTATTTTGAATTTTCAATGTTGCTTCCTTTTGTCTTAGAAAACTCTCTCTTAACAACCAACAGCGAATGTAAGCCTGGACTTTTATTACTGCTTGCTTTTGATTTTGAAACGTCCTATGACAAACTCTCAAATATCTCGACATCTGAAAACTATTTTGGATTATCAACGTTGCTTGCTTTTGCCTTCGAAACGTCTCTCTCAATAACCAACAACGGATATGACTTTGGATTTTCGTCGCGGCAAAGTGTTGCTTATGAATTTCCTTCTTCTTTTGAGAAATCTCACTGATGTACCTAGATCTTGCTGACCATCTGCGGAAGTGTTTTTGAATCACAACAGAGGCACTGATCAGAGGAACCATAGATGAGTCAGGAGTTACAATACGACGACACTGATGTCTCCAGGCCATCCAATTTCTTACAGCTTTCTGGATACGTATTACTGACTTCTTTAGCTTGACGAATCTATATCTATCAATTATGTACGTGCCGTATCTCCTCTGCATTTCACTCTGTTTCCAAGTTTCTGTATACAAACAATAATGCGACTTTGGATATTTTTGTCAATCTGCTTAACTAGAAAGAAACTGCCGAGAGCAAGAACTTACCGGCAAAACAGTCCTGAATGTAGGCACCAAAGTTTATGCTTGCCGACTTCCTCCTTGCAATTAACCAAACCCGAAAAACAGTCTGTAACAGAGAAGCAGCTTTTTTCATTTTCACATAACTGTGACGACATGTTGCTTGCCTGAATCGGGATTGTATGATTGTAACAGCAGTTTCTGCAGACATTAGATGAAATTCTCGGTTAATCAGTAAAATTATGAATTTCTTTAACTTCTGGAATACTAACATCATCAAGTCTTAATATGAGCACAAGAACGCCACAAATTAAAATTAAAACAGAGTCCGTTTGACATAAATGATACTGCAGATGAGATCGTGGAAAATGAACAATTAAGCGTGCATATGGACTTGCACAACTTTCCAGTAATTATTAAATTATCCTCATATAGAAATCAAATTACCCCTTCGTATGATCATTGTGTCTTCACTTGTGGACACCTGTTCCACTGTAGGAGCAGCTGGTTTTGTGATGCGTTGGTAATTTGTCTCAGTCATCGCTTCCCACCAAGCCTGGATACTCTTGAACTTGCTTGAGGCATCTGTTCAGATTTCAACAATGTGGAGTGAAAAAAGAGATACAAGAAACCCTCTTATTAGAGACATACCCACTTAAGGTACACAAGTTGCACCAATTAAATATGTCATTTTAAGGCACATCTTTTTAGCAATCTTATAAATCTTGTGTTAGCAATCTTATAAATGGTAGAGACATCTAATTATGTAGACAAAGCAGTAGAGAGAGTAACCTTCGCTTTTGTTGTCCGCTATTCCTACATCCTCAAAAACTGCAGAACTTGGTCCTATACTACAGTGTTTTCTTGATGGACTTTGACAGTGACAACCTAGGAGTTTATGGAAATTCAATTCATCCTGCATGGAGACCATAACTCAGCCGCGTCCAACTTTATCGATGGCTACATATATCACTCGCATTAACACTTAATAGTATTACCATATTTTTCTTCACAATTAACTGTGATGCAAGGAACGCCAACAGGATTACCACACTTTTCTCATTACAGGGCCCACCATGCTCAAGGATATCGCTGGTTTGCAGAACCTGTGGACAAAGAAAAACATGATAACCTATCTCAAACAGCCTCTAGATGACATTTTAGGCTTAACTATGAAAACATACTTATTCACAGAAAACATATACCTCAGGAAAATTTCCCAACAATGTCGCCAATTTTTGTGACAAGAGAAAGTTGTGCACTGCATCCCGGTAATCAGTAGCTGACACAATCGATTCTTCACCTCCTAATTTACAAGGATCCTGGAACAAATAGTTGAATGAGATAAATAAAGGAAAACTATACGTATTGCCATCAGAAAAAAAATTCGTACAGAAATAGGATAAGCACAACACCTTAGATGGACTGGAACAATAAATTTTCTTGCGAAAATAATAATCCAGCAGGCACCATATGGCTTTTCCATCAGATAGTGACGTAAAGCTGTCTAGTCTGCAATTATAGTTTAGGCAAATTGCCTAAAGTCGCAACTAGATATATCAGCCATAATTCAGAAGTATTTAAGATAGAATAAGTAAAAAATCAAATTGTAGAGTAGTTAATACAAGTCCTCATGATCAAGCAGATAATACCTTAATCCAACTTAAAAGCAATTCCAAAGGAGTTGAATCCGAAGTGTTAAATTTGTTCTGTTTAAAACCATTACAAGAAATCTCGTCAATACTGTATAGTAAATTCCATAGCTTGCTAAAGAGAATGAATACCATAGACTATGCTTTAGGATCATATTAAACAATACCGCATCAGCTCCCGTAATTTTGTGAATTTCCTCGACAAGCATTGTTTTCTTCATGAGATGAGGCAGCTGCAAGTTCACTGATTATCATTTGGATTTACATTAAAAAAATATTATGCATATATGATAATAGACTACATAAAAGAACATGCCTGCAAATGAACAAACATGTTCCACAGCAAGGAAAGTGTTAATTCCTTGTCTCCACTAACTAGATCATCTCCCACTATTATCATTCCATCATCGTCATGCAAAGGTACACCGGCCTGCCTAAGAGACTGCAGTACGACGCCACAATTTGCCAAGTGCTTCTTAGAAGAATCTGATGGAACCACCAATTTCTGCCCACAGTTTGGCATAGATATCAGAAAAAGAAAGGAAAAAGACATACTTTCAGATATTCCAATTCAGTATCAGAAGAAGGAAAGAACAACCGTGAGTATAGAGGAGTCATCCAGCAAAAGATGAGCAGCTCTGCAGAGCCGAACCCCATCTTGGAGATCTATAAACAACTCCGATACCTTGAAGTCATATTCAACAAGAGGACTCTGCAAGTAAGCAGATTTTTCCCATGATTGTCCAAATAATGACATATGAAATAACCCTAAGACTGTCGAATTAGAAAAACATCAATAGTATACTGCCACGAAGATTTTGAGAAACAAATTAAGCGCACAAGGCACATGGAAAATAAGCAGATCCTCTGATGTAAATAACAGCCTACACAGAAACATTGTGTACCTGCTGATACAATACTTTGTACCCGACCGTCGTCAAATGTGCAGTAACATTCCCTTCTCCAAGCATGGTATCCGAAGATAAGAATTCTAATTAGCAGCAAAAATAATAGTCATGTAAAGACACGACAAATAATATAACTGATAAAAATAAATATAAAATCTGAAAAAGAATGGTTATTGTTATTATTAGTTTCTCTCATTATTATACCCTGTATAGCTTGACGGCTGGACTTGATACTAGATTGCACCGTGAACAATAAAGGAGAGCCTCCATCCACTCCATCTACACCATACTTTAGAGAAAGACTGCTCTGGGATTTAGCTCTATCCAAAACAAGAACTAGTAACAATATCCTCTTCAGTACAATATTCCCCAAAGCTTCATAATAACCAGGCCTGTACAGTCCCTCAACCTTCTTGTTATAAGCATAAGATTTTGCTAAACCCGTGTGTGAAAAGAACTGCCTTTCAATTATCATCCTCAAGAATGCTGTTTCTTGGTCAGAATTGTCCTCCCCATCACTCAACATGTAGTTTCCACCGAAAACAATGTACAGTCCCATTCGAAGCCAAACTGGGTTGTATGACATTAGGATTCTGGTAGCTTTTTCTTTAAGTCCAACATCAGTTACTATGGGGCAATGCGCTTTCATTTTCAATCTCCCTTGATCTATACTCTGTATGATATCAAAACAAAAGATGTGTGGTATAACGCAAGCTAAACATACCAAATTCTATCTAAATTAAATAAATAAACATCGACCACTATGCACTCGTTCGAAAACTAAATTGAATCTTTCCTAAAGCAGCTTGATTAAAATGAAAGATGATGATAACAGTTTCCGGTAAAAAAATGTTAAAAGTTTAAGAAAACGTAATATTAACACTAACCTTGGTCACTTGAGACATTACATCAAAGACTTCCTTGCAACCACCCAAGCTCAAATAAACCTGCAATCTCTCCTTCAAATCCTCGAAGCTACATACATCTTTCAGCGAACTCTTCATACCCATATACACCGAGCTCGAAAACCCGACCGGCACCATGGCGTCCACAGCATCCTCGCCGCACCACCCGGAACCCCGGAGACGTTTCGGACTCCTCCACGCCGCGTCAACCCTCACGCCGATTCTCGGAAATCCGTCCCTCTTCCCCTTCGAAGCCCTGCCGTCCTGATCGCCGCTTCGACCACCCACAGTCGGATCACAGCCGCAGGAATTAGGGCTCTCGAACAGGAAATTGAGCCAAACGGCCATGGACTTGGCAAGCGACTTCAACGACCTTTCCTTCTCGACCATGGCCTTCCAAGCAGACTGTTGCTGCTCGTTCTCGAGTGCTCTGAGCCGCCTCGCCGTCTTGGAACGGCTCGCAGATGGAGCGAGGGAGTTCCGCGATGAAGAAACCCTAGGGGTCTGTTTGGACGCTGTGAAGAACCGAGTCCCGGGGGTCTGGAGATCGGGCTTCCGCTGAGGTCGCTGCCTCGGGGTCTTGAAATTCGAGAGGTCTCGGAAGATCGACGGCTGTGGCTTGGCTGGAGAAGGAAACGGAAGCTCTTCCTCGGACGCCATTGTCGCTCGGTGAAAGCGAAAGCCAAACCTCGATTCTGTTTGGCTGTTTCAAATTCAAAATGAGGGAATGACGTTATTGGCGGGATTTCTGGCTAAAAGCCGGTGAATAAAGTATAACAAAGGCTGCGTTTTGGTAACTTTAACTAAAAAAAGTTAAAATAAGTGTTTGGTCACTTTTATTAAAAGTTTAAATGTGATTTTAAAAGTTTTAACTAAAAATTTAAAAGCTATAATTTGTAATTTTTGTCATCCGTAATTTTTCTTTTTATTTTATTTTTTCTCTCTCTTATTTATTTTTTTTATAAAATAAATTTTGATTTTAATTATCTTCTTATACTTTTACCAAATAATTTGTTTGATGTCACCAAAAAGTATAAAATATTTTTTACAATCTATAAACACCCACTTAGATATATTTTGTACATACTAAAAAATATCTTATTATTATTATCTATTAAATTTATATCTATAATAATTATTTACAAATATTAGTATATGTTTTACCAAACACTAAATCAACTTTTGCTAACAGCTACAGCTATTTTTACCAAACACTTATCTGCTTTTTAAAAAAACGGCTTTTTTTAAAGTTAATCTAAAATCACTTTTTACAAAAGCAAAGTTATACCAAACGGTGCCAAAATTAATTAAGAGAATTTGCCTAATCTACCGGCTTTAGTCAATTTTTCAAAATTCACTAAAAATTATTTTTTTCCAAAATATTAGTGCAAAACACCAAATTTCCTAAAAAGAATTTTTCCTTCGATTTTAATTCTTCTTCGTTTATGCCTTTTTGTAAACGGTTAAGTTGAAAAATAAAATTAAAAAAAAAAAAACTCGAAAACTTCTTCTCCTTTTCTTTTCTTCCTTCTCTCTTGTGTCTCTTCATTTCCTCACTCTTCTCTCTCTCTCTCTCTCTCTCTCTCTCTCTCTCTCTCTCTCTCATGGTAACCGACGAAACATCTCAAAGCTCTCCGTCTCTCTTTTGCCGATCTTCATCAATCGTCACTCGCCGCCGGTCTTCGTCAATCACTTCGCCGCTCGTTGTCGCGTGTCGCTCTCTGTCTCTCTTTCGTCGGCGGTAGTAACAAAAGAATAAGGTATTTTGTTTTGGGATTTAGGGTTTTTCTCTCGTTGATTCTCTTATCTTGTTTTATGATTTAGGATTTTTTGTTCGTGATTTTAGGGTTTCCCCGTTTAGGGCTTTTCGTGGGTTTGTGTTTTGATTTTCCGTGAGTTTGTGTTTTGGTGGGTTTGAGTTTGTGTTTGTGTTCGTTTAGGGATTTCGGTTTGTTTGTGTTCGCTTAGGGATTTCGGTTTGTGTTTGTATTCGTTTAGTCTCTTCGTTTGTATTTGTGTTTGTTTAGTCTCTTTCATTGTGTTTGTGTTCGTTTAGTCTATTCGTTTGTGTTTGTGTTCTTCTTCTTCTCTTTGTTGTGCGTGTGGGTTTGCATGTTGCAATTTTTTTATGCATTTTTTTATTGTGTTCGTTTAGGAATTTCGGATTCAAGCATGTACAAAACTTGATTCTCTTTATTCAAATTTTTTTGAGTTGTGAATCACTTGTGCATAAGATCGGTTTGTTTTGTGTATAAGACATGTTTTATATGTTTATTTTTTTAAACCATCGATTTGAAACAATGTAGGTTGTTGAATGTTGTTTAATGTAACGTTTGTCGTTGGTTTTGTAATAGGTCATTAAAATGAAGACTAAACGAATAAATCCGCGGTTTAAATCTCAGGGCGTACCAGTAACTCGACCGTAGACGCGGACTTCAAAGAAAAAAGATAGTCCGTGAGACAAGCAAGTCAACATTCTCGGAAACGACCTCACGTTGAAGAGTTATCGGAAACATCGTCATTATCGACTTTGTAGACAATTATGTAGATAACAGATCGAACATTGTAGACAATTTTTGGTGCAATGGGCTATTTTAAGAACATTGTAGACATGTTTGTAGACAATTATGTACGTAGACAACAGATTAAACACTGTAGACACTTTTATAGACAATTATGTAGACAACATATCAAACATTGTACACAGATTTCTATACAAAAGATTCAACATAGTAGACAAAATGATTCAATTATGTACCTAAAAACATGTGTTATTATCCTCGAGACAAAAAATAGACGTACACAAATGTTAATTGTATAACCGGATGGTGGTTTGTCTAAACACTCGTAAAATTCTTGTAACAAACTAGCAAAGTTGATATTATTCGGCACCAAAATTTCGAATGATGTTTTCTTGTAATACCGACCAACGTCAATCCATGATCCACTATACTTGAATAACAAATAAATTTCCTCCATACCTGCATCAAATACTCCATAATCAATATTACAGTAAGTATCAACGTAGACAATTTCGTCTACAACGTCTACTATATTGTTTACATTGTAAGAGTTAACTTTTAAACCCACGACCACATTATAGACAATATTGTAGACAACAATGTTGACACGCGGTAACACATTTGTAGACAACTTTATAGACTATATTATATATTTATACACAATATTTTAGACACTTTTAGAGATTTGTAGATAAAATCGTAGATTTTGTTACATTTTTTTGACAACATTGTAGATAACGGGAAGAACCTAACCTCGGAAATAGCGCGGCCGAGACGTCGCAAATGGAGCGAGGCTTCGTCAGAGACAAAGGAATAACAGCCCTGCTTTGTCGGAGACAAATGAAATGGAGCGGAGTTTCGTCGAAGACAAAAGGGGTGGCAGCGGAGGTGCGTCAAAGCTGGACCAGAGCTAGATTGCGTCGGAGATGGACCGGAGTTGGACTACGTCGGAGATGAAACTTGAATTTTAATGTCTTTTGGTTGAGTGTTGAAGCGTTGAGTGTTGAAGAAGAAAATCTAGTGGAAAGAGAAGAGAGAAAAATATGAAAGCTGAAAAGTGAAAAGAGAAGATGAAGAATCGATTGTAGGAAGTAACATGGATTTTTTTATTTTATTTTCATTTTTTAGCCAGTTATAAACAAGTAGACGGTGTTTGTAAGTTTTTATTTTTTAAAGGATAAATGTTATTTTCATATGGAAAATTTTGGGGAATAAAAATAGTTTTTGTGTAAATGGAGATAATTTAGTGTAACAATTGGCTATTTCTAATTAATTAATTAACGTCATATACTTTGACACGTGTGAGTGAGCAATCTCGTCTTACTGTCCGATCGAGCACCACGTCAGCAATTTGTGAAGGGCCGGGTTTTGTAAAGCCCGTTGGGCCTGTTACTGGTCTAGCCATGCTTGTTTCACAACACGTTTGTACGCCATTGGATCGTGGTTCTCACGCGCGATCTTATTCGTTTACAGCTTGTTGTCATTCTTTCTGTGTTTCTAGCTTTGCTTGTCGCTATAAAACCTTACATTCGAGAATCTAGAACACCACGTTCTTCGTTTGTCTGATTTTTCAAAGCGTTTCTCTTATTCGTCTGTGCCCGAATCTCATAAACCAGTTCGTTTATTTTGTTCATCGGAGATTTCGGTTGGCGTTGGATATAGAAATGGCTCAGGCGGTGGAAGAATGGTACAAGCAAATGCCGATAATTACTCGGTCGTACCTCACCGCCGCGATTGTCACTACCATCGGCTGTTCGCTCGATGTACGATTTAAATTTTGATCTATTCGTGTATGATTACCATTTTCTTTATATGATTTCATGGTCCATCCATTGATTGAGGGTTTCTTTGTTATTTGGTTTCGGTACTTTTTATGTTTGAAAGTAAAATTTTGGGTATTTTTTCCTTCTTCTCAGATAATCTCTCCTTATAATCTATACCTGCATCCTAAACTTGTGGTGAAGGAGTATCAATTCTGGAGACTCGTTACCAACTTCTTATACTTCCGAAAAATGGGTAATTTCACACAGCGGCCATAATTTTGTTTTTTTTCATTTGAATTTCAATCATCCTGAAGGATTATATTCTTGTTCGTCTTTTTTTATTTAGCGCACTCGTGTTTTTCACGATCGTAGTGTTAAGGTTGTCTATTATTATTGATAATCAAGAAAACCGCAATTTTGTCGTTTACGTAGTTGTATTTATGTCCGGGGTTCAAGGTGATCAAGGTAGAAAGGGAAATAAATTGAAGTTCCAAATTTCAGTTCCATGATATGCAGTGTGTATAAAAAGAGTGAAAAAGTAGGCATAACTACCGTGTTTCTCTTCTCTTAAACTTTTAAACCCCTTCTGATTTCTCTTGTTTTCGTACTATCATTGGCTAAACTGTCCTTATTTACTTTTATCATTGGAAAACTAGAAATACCTGTTAGGAAATTAATCAATACGGATTAGCAGAATATGATTAAGACCCTACTTAAGCTGTTATTGAAGGTTAGTGCCTAGTAGATTGATCATGAAATGTGATTTTTAACATGCTAAAAATGTGCATTGCCAGACTTGGATTTCATGTTCCACATGTTCTTTCTTGCTCGGTACTGCAAACTTCTTGAAGAGAACTCGTTCAGGGGAAAGACTGCTGATTTCTTTTACATGCTTTTATTCGGTGCCTCTGTTCTAACTGGAATCGTCCTTGTTGGTGGGATGATACCCTATCTCTCGGCATCATTTGCGAAAATCATATTTCTCAGCAATTCTCTGACGTTTATGATGGTAATTTAGTTTCTGCTTCAGTCTTTCTTTTAATTGGTGATACACACGCTGGAAGGTTTATAGCTGTTTCTGAGTTGCATTTCGTGTTAACAGGTTTATGTGTGGAGCAAGCAAAATCCTTTTATCCATATGAGTTTCCTTGGCCTTTTCACTTTCACGGCAGCTTATTTACCATGGGTCAGTGAGATATTGATGCGTACTTTATAATTTGTCGTTACGCTCCTCAAATGTCTATTACTTTGAGATATTAATGTGCTCTGAGAAATACCTGTGGGCCGTCCAAACACTCGGTATAACTATCCATTTCGTTGTGCAGGTTCTTTTGGGTTTCTCTGTACTTGTTGGAGCTAGCGCATGGGTTGACCTGTTGGTAAGCATGTGCTTTCATACCATGTCAAATTCGATATGCTCAGTTGCTCCGACTTCCTTTACCTGTAGATAATAATTCATGACCTTAATGCGATTATTCTGTTCAAGACTCTGATAATTTCATGTCATAACGTGATATCTGGCCCTCTCCTTAATAAAACTACACATTCACAATTACCGAATGAACCTCGAGAGTTTTAATTAACCAATGTTATTTTCATGCAGGGAATGGTTGCTGGTCATGCCTACTACTTTCTCAAGTCTGTATACCCGCAAATGACTGGTCGGCATCCCTTAGATACGCCATCGTTTATCAAAGCTCTCTTTGCAGATGAAGCTGTCGTGGTTGCTCGGCCAGCCGATGTGAGATTTGCACCTCCACCCATTGATGATCTTCATCAAGACTAGAGAGAGCGAGAGAGAAGGACCAATGGACCTTTCGGGTAACTTAAGATAAAAGCCCAATAGTCTCTCTTGAGTCTTGACTTGTAACACATAGAAACAACCCCCGGTTTCCTAGTTTTTCTTTTTTCTTTTTCCTCTTGTGCATTCTTTACAAAGCCTTGTAGTCTCGAGATCATTGGCGAATGTAGTCAAAGGTTTTTTCTTTTTCTCAAAGCTTTTCTTTATTTTGTTTGGTCAGTAAAGACTGTAATAGATACATGAGAATTCAGGAAGAAAAACAACTTGGGAAGGGATTAGTGATTTTGCAATACTTAAAAGGTATACTTTATTCTGAATAATATAGTGTGCTTACAATTGTTTAAGTTTCTGATATAATTAACAAATGCTCTTAATTTGAGATAAATTCAACAGTTCCCCATACATTCTTGGAATAACATCTGACAAGTGAGTTATTTGCACTTATTGAGAGGATGGCTTTTAAAGAACATTATATTTTGTCAATTTTCAACTGGAGGACCAAGATGTAATACATAATACACAATCATCTGCCGGACCAAGAGGACAGAAAATCGACCTACAGCTACAAGCCTAAACACAACCAGAAGTTACAGAAATTTCTTTTTTGACGCGAGTTGAAAATAAACTGCTGAGTAGGAACCATAATAAAATCAAACCAAGCTAATTCATCTCCCTTTCGCAAGTCACCAATAGCTTTGTTTTGTACAGTCACTAAAAATCGCCGGCTAACACTATGCCGGCAAAACTTCACCGCTTTCTTCTCTTTGCCGATTTAAATATTTCCGAACTCCTATATGCTGTAAAACTTGACCTTAGTTAACACCGAGAACAAAAAATATAAAATTATTGGATTGGGTGGTATTGCGCCGACACTCTCTTGGGTGGCAACTTGCGCAAGATGAACAGGACAAGCGCAGAAGGCAATATCTCAACAACCTGTAGGTAGACAAAATGGATGTTTGATTTTCAAGACAAGCTATAAATGAAGATGTCGAACAGAATGGAAAAATTAGTACGAGTTGTAAAGAATACCGTATAGTAGATCACATTCAAAAGTGGGTGATCCAAAACATCAAGCGATGCCGCGGTATCAAAGGCTGATAGCATAACCTGCATGATTTTTCATGGCAAATCAACATATGTTTTGAAGGAACTGAACCACGGAAATACTTTTGACCAAATTTCATTTAATGAAATAAGAGTACGGTTTTTATCTTACTACAAAGCATCTTATGAGGAAGCAAGTGAAACATATGGCTGTAACGGATCCAACCTACAAGGAAAATCACACGTAATTGATAAAAGCTCTTTCATATTTGACTCGAGTTTTTGAACCCCATTTAAGAATATAACCTGCAAAAGAAATCTTTGCGATTAAAAATGTAATAGACATGAATTTTCTGGGAGAAAAAAAAAGATGGTATGGTTGCACAAACAAGATTGAATAAAATGGTTTTGATGTATAAGTAGCATATCACGATGGTGTGGTACACTTTAAATTACATCATATATGTGCTAATATTCAATTTAACGTGGTGTTTTATGCGAAACTCATCAAAAAATTCAGATGTCCCAATCAATTACATATATATTATATATCAATAAATAGGGAAAATAATCCGCAAAATGGACAAAAGAAATAACGAAAAAAATGGTGTGAAGGTATGAACCTCATGAAGTTTCTTCCTTCTCCCTTTGGATTCAATAGGAAAGCGTCTTAACATGAAGAATAATCTGCAAGGGATGTCGAAGTTGCACACGAAGTGCGATATATAAGCTAAAATAAGGAAGCACGTTATTGGCCTTGTGTGTTCAGATACCTTACCTTCCTCCATACAGCAAGAACCCTAATGCAGCTAAGAAAGACACGACTGAAAAATAGTTACAAATAATTGTGAGCATTATTAATTTACAAAGAATTCACATGTCTGGTCTAAAAAGCCTAAAATACAGAAAATTCTAAACTAGGATCACAAATAGATTCAAAGCCTGACCTGCTACAAATATTTTTCCAGCAAATTCCACAACGCTGTTGTCATTTAACCAGATGTATATCCAGATGCAAACCTGAAAATTATTTAATAATATATTTACTTGCACCAATACACCAAGAAATTTCTAGGGCAATGTTGTTTTATGCTTGGCAATTGGGACTCGGTTGTTTTCGTTATGATTATACAAATTCCTCCATGTTCAGGTTGACCGTCGGATACAAATGCTTAAATAATCAGAAAGATTTTTTTTTCAAATTATTAGCCAGAATTGAGAATATTCTAAAATTGTTGTGTTAAAAACGAATATGCTGGTAATGAAAACTAATACATCTGAGATCACAGTTAGGGTAACAGAAACTTGAAATTAAACAGACTAAGGGATCGCAGTAATAGGAAAAGCAACGGACCTGTATCACGTAGATCACTGCATTGACTGATATATAACAAATCCTGAGCTTATCAGTCGGTAAACTTCTAGCCTGCTCATTATATACGAATATATATAAACTCAACACTTGCAAAGAACTAGATAATCCTTGGCTGTGTAAATAACAATGTACACACTCTTGCCTGGTGATATATCTCTGCCCAGAAAAGAACTAGAAGTGTGTAAGTGGTGAAGAAGAGCAACCCCGGAAGATCCAACAAGACGAAAATTAGCACCTGAAACATGACACGGGTGCACTATCTTACCGACTCATATATCAATCGCCTAGTTATAAAATGCATGAGATCTTGGTGCCGAATCAAAACCCATAGAGATACAAAACATGAAAATAATGCCAGTAAATAAGAATATGAAATCAAGTTATCGACACAACACAACTTCCATTCCCTTCAACAATCACAACTAATCACTTCTACTGTCTGGAAATGATGAATAAACAATCTCAGTCATATTTTTTACCTCTTCCACATCTCCGAAGTTATTAAATTATAATTAATAAAAAAACTAACCTTTGGGTGCAAAACAAACACCTGCTTGTGAAATCCAAACACAATAGCCCGTACTGAAATAAAAAATAATAGAATAATAAATTAGAAGGAAAAAAAAAAATTAAAATTAAACTACACCGACGAAAATGAAAAGTAACCGAAATCACCTCCATTAACGATGAAATTCATGAGATGGAAAACCTTCTGCGTAGTCCAACCATACTCCGGTACTCTAAGCTCAATCCTTATCAATTGAACCTTCAAATCAGACCACAATCATTTAGATGATCCAACGATTTCCACCACCGCACTCAACGGTTACATCAATCAATGAAACAAATCAAAATTTTGACACTGAATTTCAAATCTACTGTCCTAAGATTTGAATCACTTAGAAAAAGAGGTAGAGATAATGCTATGCCGAGATATAGAGAGAGAGCGAGAGAGAGTAAAGACCAGAGCGACAGCGGAGACGATTGCATAAGTAGCGCATAGAGTGTAAAATATTCCGTCCTGCCATTCAGTGGAATCGTTGACCTCGTCCCACCAGTTCGACGCCAAAGCTCGCATCTCCATGGGAGTCGAGCTCAGTGGCATTCTCGTCATTTTCCTCTCTCTCTCTCTAGTCCGACGACTTCAAGCAGAGAAAACCGTGTAGAAAGACGAGAGAGAAAGCGTAAAAAAGACGAGAAGATTCCAAGCTCCAAGGAAGAGAGCAAGAGAAGAGAGACAGCAAATATCAAACTCACTCTCTCTCTACCAGACAGTCAGGGAGAGAGAGAGAGAGACCGGTGGGGTATTTTCGTAATTAGGGGTGTGTTTGATTGGTTTTTTTGTCTTTTTATTCTTCGTAGGTCGCTTCTTGCTCCTTCGTCTGCTCTTACCTAAGCTTCTTCCATTTGGTTGTTGGTACATTGTTCCTATCCTAGCTAGTGTCCAGATTTCACTCATTTTAATTAGCGCTCAAATATTTCATTATTCTTCCATTATATTCTACCCATTTTTCACATGTTTCTTTTGTACCCACCAAGTACTGTGTAGAACAAAAATAAACACGGTAATTAATTATTACACCATTTGCTATTTATTTTTTTATACGCAATATATACGCTTCAGATCAGATATGTGATGAATTAGTTTAAAACAGTAAATTTAATAAAATAAGAGGTGTTAGCTCATGAGGATTAGAGATTGAGACAGCGTCGAAGCGGTAGCTTTTTGGTCTTATGCAAATACTTGGTCCAAAAGATTAGGATCATCAAATTGGCGGTAACTTTTTGACATTTTGCGGATACTAGTGCACAAGATTAGGGCTATCCTATGGCGGCAAAAATATAATATTAAAAGGGTCTCAAAAGAGGGCCTGAAGAATTTTATCACTAAGGTTTTCTTTGGTAGTAAAAATTTTGGAGGGATGGATTAAGATAAAGGGATTTGGAAGGATGAATTGTATTAATTTGTTGTTTGGTATTAAAGAAGGAAAGAAAATAAGAGGTAAAACGATGGATTTGTATCCATGGGTCCTACCAAAAATGCTCTCCTCCCATTTTGGAAAGATTAGAGAAGGGAGAACAAAAATGTATTTAATATATTTTTTTTCTTTTTTTTTTTATATATTAAATATATGTGCATTCTAGTCTTTTTTTCTTTTTTTTGTTGTTAGTTATTAAATACATTGATCTTTAATTTTTTTTGTGTATTTCTTTTTTTCATCACCAATTTATGACTAGCAATATTATCAAAGTATAAAATTTATTATTTTCATTTTTCGTCATGATCAAATAATTGTTTGCTCAAACAAAAGTTTGAATATTTTTATGATTTTGTTTATCCTTTTCTTAAAACTTTGTGTGTTTGGGTATTACAACTTATGTGATGTATGGTTATAATTTTTTTTAATATTTAAATAGATGAATAAGAAAATCCAACAACTGATTGGGAGATAAAATCAAGAAATTATAATTTAGAAAATAGCTAAATTATGTGACCATAAATTTATTTTGTTATAGTAAATGAAATTTTGGATTAGATAACTAAATTAGTATATGTATATATATTTAATATATAGTTTTTTTTACGATATATCATATATAGTTATGCAGTTTAATAATTACATGCACATTAATTTTTATAATATAAATAAATCGTGTAAATTAAAGATCAATTTGATAATATATATGAGTATAAATTACCATTATAAAATATATCACACCATTATTTTTTCATTTATACCAAATAAATACGAGGATGGATATTAATCTTTCCTCTCATCATACCAATCAACTTTTTGAAAAGTTTCAATCCACTCATTTCCTTTCCTTTCTTTTCCATCCTAAACAATCCATCCACCCATTTTTCCATCCCTCCTACCAAACAAAGCCTAATACTTCGTAGTCATAAAAAGATAACTTTTGTAAACGGAATTTTATTTTCTATTAGATAGTAGAGTACTATAAATTTTTATATGGTATAAATTCAATTATGGTTTATACGTGTCTAATGTAAAACGTTTTTAAAAATTTGACCACAATTTAAATTAAAAACACTTTTACTTCCTTAATCTTCTAGAAGATCGAGAAGATTAAGTGCAACAGAGAAGAACGAAGACCACTACAAACCGGCTGCGTGGACGGGCGAGTAGAAAAAGGCGCGGCGGTGGTGATTTCGATGGCGGTGAATAGAGTTTTTTTGTGGATGTCAATTTTTTTTATCTAGTTGAGTTGTTTTGAATGAGATAGGAGTTAAAGAAATTAACGTATTTTTAAGTTAAATTTTGATTAAATTTTTAAAGAGAGTATTTAGTCATTAAGCACATATAAATCATCATTAAATTTTATGTCACATAAAAAGAGAATAATACTCTACTATCACACATAGAAGTAAAATTCTCCTTTGTAAACTCTCACTATTACAAATGTTGGATCCCACAACGGGTCTCCCACAAAACTTATAATAAGTATTGTGGAAAATAGGGTTTCCACAACGCTTATTCTTAAGCGTTGTGGGAATCAGAGATCCCACAATGTTTGTCCTTAATCATTGTGAGAATACCAATTTCCCACAACGTTTATCCACAAACGTTGTGGGATCTTTGATTTCCACAACGCTTAAATTAATCATTGTGGAAAATTGGCGGATAACAACTCTCCCACAACGCTTATTGGATCCGTTGTAGGAATCTCGCCGCAGCGAAGTACAAATCTAGCTGCAGCGAGAAGTTCTCACAACGCTTAAAATAAGCGTTGTGGAACTGGGACCACACTTTTTTTGGAATTTTTTTTTGCCGCGGCGAAGTTGAATCCTGGCTGCAGCTAGAAGGTCTCGCCGCAACTCAATCTCTTCATCGCTACGGTGAGATTGCTCCAGGGACCACCCTTTTTTTAAAAAACATCTCGCCGCAGCGAAGTTGATTCCTGGCTGCGGTGAGAATCTCCTACAGCGTTTAAAAACATCCGTTGTAGGATCTCGCCGCAGCGAGATTTGTACATCGCCGCGGCGAGGTCCCACAACAGATGTTTTTAAACGTTGTGGGAGTGTTTAAAATGAAATTTTTTTCGAATTTTTTAGTTCTCGCCCAAAAAATTTCGACCTAAAATGATATTTTGACCTTTCTCTTTCATTTTTTTCATTCATTCTTCTTCCCTTTCTCTCATGCTCTCTCTTTCCGGCCTCCTCCTGCTCTCTCTTTCTCTCCGGCCTCTACCTCCTTTCCTCGCCCTCTCGCCCATCGTCCTTCTCTCTCTCTCTCTCTCTCTCTCTCTCTCTCTCTCTCTCTCTCTCTCTCTCGCCCACCATCCCTCTCTCTCGCCCACAATCCTTCTCGCCGTGTCTCACCCATCATCCCCCTTTCTCGCCCTCTCGCCCACCATCCCTCTCTCTCGCCCGCTCGCCCACCATCCCTCTCTCTCGCCCGCCCTCCCGCCCACCCTCCATATCGGGGTCTCTCGCCCGCCCTCTCGCCTTCACTCTCTCCGGCCTCCCTTAGGTATGTTTTTTAAGGTCACTTTGTATGAATTGCATCATACTTACCTAAATCCTGAAATGAGACATGTCATTTCATAGCATTAATATTCTCATTTGAGAAATTCAAATTCTAGATCCATTAAGTGATCTAGACTAGACCAATTGATGAGATATTAAGTTACGAAGATGTCATGAACCAATTTTGTGAAGTTCTTATAGATATGGAATTCATGTACAAGATTGCTGAGATACAATATATATCACCTCATACTTTATTAATTGGATTGTGAATAAATGAACTGCGCAATATCCAAAATTAAGTAGCGACTTTATTTCGATGAAACAATGTAACTTGTTAGCTTCTCGTCAATACATTGTTTATAACTTATTCACAAGTAACAAATGAGTTGAGGAAATAACAAAGATAAAATAATTAAGGGTAAGATGGTAATTTTATAAATCTCATCTAGTTGATGATATTCATGAAGGGTAACCATAGATAACATTCAATGGATCCGCTCAATATAATTTAGTTGAATTTGAGTAGAAAATAAATTCATTTGAACCGAGAGATTTTTAGTGTCAACTCTTTAGTGGAGTCAGTTGACATTAAGCTAATACTCGAAAAATGTTTGTGAACTTTTGAGTCCGAGTATGGAAGCTAAAGTTTTGTTCATTTGGATCCATAAGGTCACTATTACAGGTCATTAGAGTAGGATTATTAAACGTGAAGCTAAGTCAAAATAAGTTCAAATGTTGAACTATACTTTTTCTTGGAAAATATTTAAAGGGTATTTTTGTCCACATGGATATAAAATGATGTGAAAGTCAAAATAAGATTTTGAATATTTTCATATGATGAAAATATAAATTATTTTCTAAAGCCGAAAAGTCGTTTGAAACATTAAGAAATTAATTTCATTATTTGTGTAATAATAATTCCACAATGAGTATTTTAAGAATTGTCTTAAAAGAAATAAGGAAGCATCTAGATGCTCCTTCCCTAGTTATAAAATTCGGTCAACATGCGTCAAAGAGGAGAGTTTTATTTCCCTTTAATTATAAAAATAAATACCCAAAAGGAAAAGATGAAATAAATAAGCTAAGTGAGGAAGCTAACTTCATCCCTATAATGCTTGATATGGCCAGCCATATTAGAAAAGAAAGGAGAAGGGAAAATCAAATATTTTGTCATGAATACGTTATTATTTCATGAATGAATAATTGACCTTTATAGATTTTTCTCCTCTTATAAATAGAGCTTCACATAGAGATGTGAGAAATAGGCTTCATTTTATTGTTCTCTTGGTTTTGGCCGTCCACTTCTCTCTCTGTCTCTCTCTCTAGAAATTACTTTTTATTTTGGCACCTAAATCATCACTTGATCTAGAGAATTAGTTTATGATCTAAGAATTATTCTTGGTTCATATTGTTTAATTGTGCCCACACACAAATCCTTCAGACACTCTTTAGACTCTTGTAATGGAAACCTTAGGTTTCTCAAGTTCAAGACTAGACGTGAAGGAATCGAGCCAAGGAAGTAGATCAACCATTCTCAAGACGCTTCAAATTTGAAGATACAAGAAATGTTAGTATGCAAGTACTTTAAATAATGTTTTTAATTTCTAACATGTTCATGCATTTTCCCTAGGTTAGTAAAATTGTTTACTTGGAAAGAAATTTTATATTCCGCCATTAATATGATTAATGATAATTTTTCTTAACCCTAGACTTATTCTAACATTGGGCACCTGAGTTCGGGCGGTGTGTTAAAACAAGGTCGATGACTGATATACACCTGAGAAGCTATATCGAAAGTCATCTATGTGGAACAAGCTGATCACTATGTGAGATCATTCTACACTTGTTGTTGGGATTGGTTCCCACAAAGGAGATATAAGATATTAAAATACATTTGTATTTAATTTTGCTGAGACATTAATATAAATAAATATTCATTCTTTATTATGTTTGTGTATGAATTCTATGCTCTGAAACGGTCATCAATGAAAGGGGTGCTAAGTATAGACTTGACAAGATAGCCCCTTGTGACTAGTTTAAACATTTGTTCGCAATCTTATGATCGATAGAGCAATCGAGTCTAAGTTATGATTGTTTGAGTGAATCATGATATCTTATCTTGTGATATAGAGAGTTGTGACTCTATGTTTCATTCTTGATATTTTATAGAAAATATTGAAAAAGACCAGTGATACTTAGAAGCTCGAGATAAAACCGTTTTAAACACTCGAAGCTTCAAGATCACATAAGAGGGGGTACTTTGGTACTTACCTAAATGCTGAAGTGAATATAAAATCGATATTACACTTTATGACATTTGATTTGTCAATGAGCAATGACTAAGTTTTAGTTTCATCTGACTTGACGATTGGTGTCATAAGGTTGTCATATTGGGTTATATGATTCACAGATATGGAATTCACGTTGAAACAATGCAAATTCATTACTATCACACTATGCTTTGTTATGAGAGTGTGAATGAATAAACCTTGCCAGGTATTTATCGAATAAGAACATTCTTTGATTAAAACATGTGACATGTAAAGACATCTCACTCTATATTTTTCTCATTCACAAATAACAAAGTAGTTAGTGAAATAATAACTTAAGGGGTAAAATGATAGTTTTACATTCTTCTTAGTTAATGATACGCATGAAGGTAATATCGTAAAATACTCTGTGAATCGTGTGAAGAATTCTTTTATCGCATCAAACGAAAAATATACGCATATGAACAGAGAGAGTCTCAGTATTAGTATTTTAGTGGAATCGACTAAGATTAAAAATTAAAAGACGAAAAAGGTTTGTGAAATTTTGAGTCTGATCTTTATTTTAAAGCTTCGTTCATGTGGGTCCATAAAGTCTCAATGATAGACACTTGGAAGAGATTAAATGAACAAGAATAATTGATTTACTAATTGAATCTAAATTGCGATTTATATCGAGAAAATTATTTTCTAAGTAGCTTAATAAGTAATTAGTTATTTATTGTTACATTTATTTATTGAATCATACAATATTATTAGATTGATAATAATACACTCGAGTAATTCAAATAAATAAAAGAAGAAAATAAATAATTTCTCATTTCGTACTTATTTGAAAAGTATGAAATTATTTCATGAAGTGTCATTAATAAATGAGAGTTCTAAATTAATTGAATTTAGAAATAAATCAAAAGAATTTGGGAATAAAGTAAAAATGTTTGGCCGAGTATAGGGATGAGAGTTGGCCGAATTTATAAGTGATTGAATAATGGGTTTGACCCAGCTTTAGCCCATTTAACTTGTTTATAAAAAAGGCTTAAGAAACCCTAATCACACAAGCTTAACCCTAATAGAATTTCGGCCAAAACACACACCCTCTCTCTCCCTTTGTGATACTCGGCCAAAATCCCTCAGAGAAAACAAAGAGCTCAATCTCTTAATAATTCTTTGTGTATTATCTTTGATTCTATATTATGGTGTTTGGCCGGCCAATTCCGCCACATAGGATGTGTTATATAATTAAATCGTTTAAATTGTTAAATAAATTCCAACACTTGTGGTAAGTGTACGGCCTGGACATGGCTTGAGGTAGATGTGTCGTTTAAGGATCGTTACGACGCACTAACCGAGACCAGAATAATGGTCACAGTGAGACTTGATCTAAATCATGAAGTGGTCATGGACAATGAATTATGTCTTCGAGCTCTTTGAATCATTCGCTAAAAGACTATCCATGCTTATTACAACTTATGTCTTGGGAGTCTTCTCTTAAAAGTCTCCTCAAAGCATGATTCGAGTGGGAAGTCACTTACAGATACAAAATGCAGCCTCCCTGAAAGGAGGTCAATGTTCACTCACCTAAGGGTTGATTACAGAACCGATTGATTGTGCGCACTTTCTAAGTAAGTTAACATTCAAGAGAATTTTTTGCTGGGGAAGCAACGGTGCTTAGGGCTAATATGTATCAAGAGAAGTATAACGGAATAAATTGACTTCTCTTGGCACATGTCGAACCTGGAGGATCTTGATCACGAACTGACTATATCAGTGGATACTCGTCACGATGAGTAAATATAGTTCTTGTATTAAAGAAAGGTTCAACCTTTGATTACACTGTGGAATATTGAAAAAGACTAGACGAATCGATGAAAAAGGTATAAGACTATATCGTGTTTTTCGTCGGGTTCGTTAAGCTTATATTACTAGGTTCATAGTCCCTGATTCGGCTATGATAAATGCGGATAAAAACTTTCGAATAATATTATTTAATTACTATTTAATCACAGTTGCTGTAATGGTGATTGACATCATTAATTCTGGAAAACAAGTATTCGTAGAATTAAATAAATGTTTATAGCATAATTGTTTATTTATTGTTAAATCAACTAAATAAATAATTAATTGGATTTTTGGGCTTGGGAATTTCGGGTTGGGCTTAGCTAGGAGAATGGCTGAAATCCCCTAAAGATAGACCCTACGGGTGATCGAATTCTCTCCCCCCAATATGTCTTGAATTTCTCTCTGATGAGAGAAAATCTCTTCCATAGATATTGATCTGATGGATGAGAGAGAATTTAAATTCACTGTTAATCCAAAGGAGAGAATATCTCTAGAAAGGAGGAAAAATCTCTCAACAATTATTTCCCTCCTATATGCTATAAATAGGGATACAAGGGAAGAGGAAAAATCACTCATTTCTTCACAGAAACACTTGGCCTCTCTCTCTCTCTAAGTGGCCGATTATTTCCTCCCCCTATTCCAGGGAATTGCTAAATTCCAATCCTAAATAATAGGAGCGAGATCCCGAAACAATCTGGTTTCAAGATCTAAGTGAGATATTGTCTATGCCCACTCATCTTTCTTATTCGTCTCGGAGATTACGTTTCGGAAGGCTACGGTTTCATCCTTGAGTACTAAATCAGATATAGGAGTTGTGAAATCTTGAAGACATAAGAGCATTGGATTGGAGCATTTTGTAGCTGAGCCAAAATCAATGTAAGTGTTCTGATCGCCTCTTCTAATTAGTGATTGCTGAATTGCTTTCGTAATTAAATTAAATTAGTAAATCTAGATCTTATTTAGTAATCATTATTATTAATTGGCTATTTTGATTGCAATTAATGATATTCCACATTTAAAATGGTTTACTAAGGTGCAAAAATCCCCAACAAGTGGTATCAAAACTAGAGGAATTTATTAATTTAATTGATTTGTTCTTGTGATTAAATTTAAATTGGTTTGAATGAATTTATATTGTGATATGAAATTCGTTACAATTCGATAAGTGATATGTGAATTGTTATTTGTGGTTGACCATAGATTTATTGATTCTCGTTTTATTAGATTAATTGTAAACCCGAAATTCGAAGGGTATATGATTTATGTAAAAAATTTATTTTTCAATTATTATCATTGTTGTAATCCGACGATCGGCGAGAGACGGAGCTGCAACAAGGAGACAAAATGGGGCCGAATGGCTGCGCTCCGAGTACAAAGCACAGCTGGCCACGTAACCTCAGAGGGCTAGAGCCAACCGCACTCAATGTTGCCTAGGCAACCGGTTGGGCTTCGGCTGGCCCTTGGCGGAGGGCCAACCAACTCCAGTCGGGCCCTACTATGGAGGGTTGGGCTCGAGGATGATCTGGGCTTGGGCTCGGATGCAAGATGGGCCTTGAAGCCCATCCGAAAAAAATTAAATTAATTTAATTTGAAGTTTTATTTAATTTATTTAAAGCTGGACTCAACATTGAAAAATAAATGATTAATATATCGATTCGTTTTCTAAAAGACATGTAATGGACTTTTATTCAAATAAATTTTTTCAAAGATATTACGAAGTGAATTTTTTGAAAAAGATTTATTTTCTCAGTTGAAACATATGATTATATTCAACTATCATCCATGAACTAATATGATTAGGTTCATCTCGTTTTAATTTATAAAGAGTCAACAAGGATACGATCAACACAAATCAAATTATGATTGCTTTGCTTGTTTATTTAATTACTTTGCTATGATTGTATGTGTAACTTAGATATTGTATCGTTTGTTTATGGCTGTCATGGGCTTTCATTCATTCAAAATTATCTAATATGATTAGGATAGTTAATTAATGAATGAGTTGAACAGATTGAAAGTTTTGTCAACAAGCCGATAAGAGGCTAAACTGTGGGTATTTAAGAATACCTAGTGTCTCACCTTCTCAATTGGGAGCTTTTCCGTGATGGAATGCTTTTAAGTTAATCAAGACTAGATGTCACGTATTACCTAAAATCTAAGCTATATCGAAACATATGTTTTTAAGGGTATCTTAAAAACATCGAGTTTTTAATATGATTTAGTAAACTCATAGTGGATCACCTAGATTAATGTAAATGCTAAGAAAATTAAAATACAAAAAGTATATTGAGTCTTATGTTGGAATAGATCTAGCATTAAGAAAAATTATCATTAATCATATTAATGGCGGAACATAATATTTCTTTACAAGTAATTTTTTTTTACTAACCTAGGTAAAGTGCATGAACATGTATCAGTTAAAAACATTATTTAAAGTGCATGAATACTAACCTTTCTTGTACATTAATTTAGAGGAGTCTTGAAAAAGGTTGATCTTCTCTTGCTCGTTACCTTCACACCTAAACGTGAACTCGAGAAACCTAAGATTTCTATTACATGAGTCCATAGAGGTTTAGAAAGATTTGTGTGTGGACACAATTAAACACAATAACTCAAGAACAAGTTTATGAGCTAAAGAGCTAATTTAGCCTAAGTCTAATGAAGACTTAGGTGACAAAATTAAAATGAATTTTCTAGAGAGAGAGAGAGAGAGGGGTCGGCCACAACAGAGAAACAAGAGAAAGAATGCTTATTTTCACATCTCTATGTGAGCCTATATTTATAGGAGAAGAAAAATCAATAAAGAATAATGATGCGTTTATGACATAATATTTGATTTTCTCTTCTCCTTCTCATTGTACATGGCCGACCATCTATATGCTTTAGTGAAGGAAATTTGTTTCCTCACCCTTAGCATATTTATTTAGTTCTTAAAGAAATTAATTTCCTCTTTTCCATTTGGGTAATTATCTTTATAATTAAATGAAAATAATTCTCTCCTCCTTAATGTATCTTAGCCGAACTCTACACTAGGGAAGGACATCTAAATACTTCCTTATTTATTTTAAGACAATTCTCCAACCTTTTCTCAAAATATTAGTTTAATGTCAATTGACTCCACTAAAGAGTTGTTGTTGGCAGAGATGCGCACAAAAAAATTGTTTATTTACATATTGATATAATATATAAATATTTATAAAGTCCTTATTATAATTTGCTGATTAAATTAATAAAAGTCGAAACGTTCATTCATTCCCTTTTAGTTTGATTGAAGATTTATTATATTCAATAGTCTTATAGTCCTTAATTAAACCTAACAATGTATGAAGATACAAATGTAGATTTGCGTGAACAAACTGTTCATGGTTTGACTAAAATGATATATTCACAATCTAAAGATCAACGGACTATTTGATCCCAGTACGATTGTTGGAAAAATCTATGATGTCTGATTACGAGGTATAGAGAGTTAGGAACTCTATAGTTCTTCCAATGTATCTTTCGAAGATACTGCATTGACCAGTGCACCTTTAGAGACAATGGAAGAACAAACCATTTAACCTCTTTTGTATCAAGGTCACTATGTATGAATTGCATCATGCTTACCTAAATCCTGAAATGAAACATGTCATTTTATAGCATTAATATTCTCATTTGAGAAAGGCAAATTCTAGATCAATTAAGTGATCTAGACTAGACCAATTGGAGAGATATTAAGTTACGAAAATGTCATGAGCCAACTTTGTGAAGTTTTCATAATTATGGATACATGTACAAGATTGCTGAGATGTAATATATATCACCTCATGCTTTATTACTTAGATTGTAAATAAATGAACTGCGCAGTATCCAAAATTAAGTAGCGACTTTATTTGGATGAAACAATGTGACATGTTAGCTCCTCGTCAATACATTGTGTCTAACTTATTCACAAGTAACAAAAGAGTTGAGAAAATAACAACTAGAAGGGTAAAATGATAATTCTATAAATCTCATCTAGTTGATGATATTCATGAAGGGTAAACATAGATAACATTCATTGGATCCGCTCAATATAATTAAGTCGAATTTGAGTAGAAAATAAATTCATTTGAACCGAGAGTTTCTCAGTGTCAACTATTGGAATAGGTCTAGGGTTAAGAAAATAAAATAAAATAGTGTACGATGGTACTTCATACGTCACTTAAACGACGTCTAAATAGGACGCTTGCGTGCGATGTATGGTCAATTAAACGATATTTTTAAGGGTCAATTTTAATTTTTCCTCTGACGTCTTACTGTATGTACGGTGAAATTTAAAGTGTTCATCGTTTTTAAAGTTAAAAAGTCAAAATAGACTTATATTTGATAAAATTTAACTCAGATTTAATGTATATGTTTCTAGTAGTCACTATACGAATAATATTTATTGAGTTATAATAAGAAAATCATTTAAAAACAACCGGTAAATGACCAAATCTTCAAATAAGTTTTTTAGAAATTTTTGAAAAACTAAGTAAAATAAGTTATTTACTTCATCACTAGAAATTAACTTAAGTTAAAATGTTATAACTCAAAAATATAATTTGATTACTTAAACTAATATTATATCAGTTTACCGCTACTCTAAATATTAAAAATACATAATTGTCAAGTACATTATAGTGTACATGCAAGCAGATTGACGTTCGATGTAACATGCAACGAGACCAAAATACTCCAGCCTAATTTGTAAGTTGGGCTCATAAAATACGGGGAGTAAATATTTGATAAGATCGTATATTCAATCATTTTGTCAATGGTCAATCATAAATGAAAAAGTTATTTAAACTAAATTTAATCGTTAGATAAGCATCGGATCCGTGGCGCAATGGTAGCGCGTCTGACTCCAGATCAGAAGGTTGCGTGTTCGATTCACGTCGGGTTCAATCCCCTATCTCACTCGGGTCTAATAACTTTTAATTAATCTCTAATCGCACTCTGGTTTTTGAAATTTAGGGATCTATTAAAAGAAGTCGAAGATTACCAACAAGGGATCCGTGGCGCAATGGTAGCGCGTCTGACTCCAGATCAGAAGGTTGCGTGTTCGATTCACGTCGGGTTCAATTCCCAGAACTAATCCCTTACAAATGTTTTTTCAAAATCATTCTCTATTATCTATCACATGAACAAATACACGTGACGTAACCTCATTGAGAGACCTAAATAGATATTTTGTGCTGCTTCCTTGCTCGAGAAATTTACTATTTCATTTCCTCTTTCTTTTTTGTTTTTGCTTTAATCATTTTCTATTTCTTATCACAGCAAACCCCTAATTTGTTTCTCTTTACCTAAACCCTAATTTCGTGCATCTTATTTTCTCTTTCCGTAAACCCTAATCGGAAGTCATGTCTCTCCTTTCTCGCCTCCGTCAAACCGCCATCTCCGGCGGTGTCGGATCTTCACTCCGCCGCCAGTTGTCGTCCTCAATCCTCTCGCCGGACTCCAAAATTCTTACCTCAAAAGAAAAATCCAGAGCGGCCTTAACCCTACTCAAGGCTGAGAAAAGCCCTAGCAAGATCGTCGAGATCTGCAGCGCCGCTAATCTCACGCCGGAGGTCCACCTCGACCGCGTCGCTCTTTCTATCGCCGTCTCCAAGCTCGCCGATTCCAACAACCTCGAGTTCGTCACCGAGTACATCGAGAGCCTCAAAACGAGACCAGACCTTAAAACCGAGCGATTTGTCGCTCACGCCGTGGTCCTCTACGGGCAGGCCAAGATGATCAGCCACGCTGTCCGTACGTTCCAGCAGTGCGAATTGCTCGGGGTCAAGCACTCAGTCAAGCTCTTGAACTCCCTGATCTTCGCGTGCGTATTAGCCAAGGATTATAAAGAGGTAAACCGAGCATTTGTCGAGTTCACAAAGATCTACAATATCGAACCGGACCTGGAAACGTACAATCAGGTGATCTTAGCATTCTCGGAATCAGGCTCGACAAGCTCGGCATACTCACTGTTAGCCGATATGAAGAACAAAGGAATCAAGCCGAATTCGACCACATTCCAGAACATCCTCACCGGATTCTACGCCGAAGAGAAATTCGATGAGGTCGAGAAAGTCACGAGCTTTATGAAGAAGCACGAGGTTTTTCGAGGGAGAGCAATGTACAACGTGCAAATCCGCAGCCTGTGCAAGCTAAAGAGGACAGCGGAGGCGAAAGCTCTGTTCGATAGAATGGTCAAGGGTGGGACTAAGCCAAACTCGGTGACTTATCGCGAGCTGATTCTGGGGTTTTGTGTAGAAGATAAGTTGGAAGAGGCGAAGAAGGTGTGGAAGAGCATGGGCTACTGGGACGTGAAGCCGGAGATCAAGTCGTATTTCCACATGGTGAGCTTCCTCTGTAAAGGCAGAGATTTCGACACTGCTCTCGAGATCGCGAAGGAGAGCATCGCAAACGATTGGGTCCCGAACATGGCGACGATGAAGGTGTTGGTCGAAGGGCTCGTTCAGACCTCGAAGGTGTCTGAGGCGCGAGAGATTGTTTCCTCTCTGAAGGAGAGGTTCTCTAACAACGCTGGTGTTTGGAATGAGATTGAAGCTGGCTTGCCTCAGTGAGGTTTTTGCTCAAACTCATTTTGCTTTTTTGTCACCCCGTTGAATTGGGGAATGAGAATTGAAAGAGGTATTGTTTTTGTTTCGTATAAACCCGAAATATGTATGCTGATTTATTCGAGATGCTTAATAAGAGAAGAAAACTAGGATAGATCTTTAGCTATGGGCTCATTCTTTTGGCGTTTCAATTCTAACAACTTACTCAGTTATTCAACATTCAGTATTTTGTTAATCTAACATCTAGAAGAGCGCATAAGAGCGAACAATAAGTGTAACATATGGTATCTAGAGTCCATCTGGCTATATTTCGTGTAATGGAATTAAGGGGATATAATATCATTCAATGTTGAGCTCGAAAATTCTCATACTGGTCGTCCATATCAATAAAATCATTTATTTCTGTTCGAATTATTTATCGGTTCTCTTATTTATTAAATTTGTCGTTTAACTCCAAAGATCTACGTTTAATTTAACTCCAAAGATCTACGTTTAATTTAACTCCAAAGATCTACGTTTAATTTATTACCTATTCGATGAAAGTCTTGAGATCAGTATGAACACACATAGAACAAATGAAGAAAAGAAGTCGTGATTGTTGAGCAGTCGAAACTGACATCAACGATAGTACTTTCGTGTTGAGACTCGAATGAGGCTAAGCCAATTTTTATTCGAAGCATAGACGCTTTCAAAACCTGTTAACATTATTTCCTTGAACCATTTCTTAAAGTTCTGTACACGGGAAATACATCGAATTGAATCCTCGAATATCTCCCAACTTCTTTACACAGAAATGCGCGACTTTATTCCTTGAAACCGCTTAACCAGCTTGCAGTTTTAAGACAGTGAACAGTATCTTCGAAGCAGAGCACGCTGAGCCCACAACTTGGTTTCCTTCATTTCTACACACTGAAGAAAGCACAGGTTGGGAATTTGGTTGAGGCTGCTTCCAAGTCTCTCAACTTAGATTTCGAAAGTTAGAGATCTTCGGTTGTGTCGCAAGTCATAGCCGTTCATCATCGATCAGATTTTCACATAAGGAAACCATAACCTAGGATTTCCCAGCCATCATCACAGACCTATTCCTCATGTACTGAACCCCATATGCTGCAGTGGAAGCAGCTGTAGTTGAAGCCACCAACCAACTGCCAAAATTTTGAAACAAGTCAGAGATAACGGATGACAAAAAGCAACTACATCAGTGGAAGTTCTGAGAAAAGAAACATGGACTGTCAAGTCACCTCAAATAAGTAACTAGTGGCTGAGACTCAGGGGTTCCAAATTCCGGTTGCAGAAGTGCTCCGGCCACTAAAAGCAATTGCAACACCGTGTTGACCTATATCCAAATCAAACATTAAAACAAACTTCAAAGTTTCATATGCTCAGTACATCTATGCCGGTAAAACATGGGAGACAACACGATCAGACCGGAGCTAAGAGTAAATCGATTCATGAATACTTGATATATTTTTTTCAACTTTAAATATATTTTATTCAAAAAAGATAAAAATCGTGGATCTCGCTTACATGAGATTTCTTTTGTTTACACTTGGAACTTTTTTGTATTTTTCAAGTACTTTTTGCAAACGAGGCTTACCTTACTGATAAAGAGCGGTTCAACTTTCTGTGGACGTGTTCCATCAAGATTAAAAAAATCAAACCAACTTCTCCACTACAAGAATGCAAAAGATTACGCTTTAGTGTTCCAACACAACAGCTAAAAGAATGGGCGAATAAGTTCCAGTTATGACAGAAATTCACCTCCCAGCCCAAGCTTTTAGCTCTTAGATACACTGCACCACCAACCAAGCCAACATCCCGGAACACAACTAGTCCAACAAGCCCAGCTTCATAGCCCGAAAATTAAAATCAGTTATGTCTTAATTTAACTATATATGTTGCACAAGAGATGCAAAATCTTAGATGTCGAAGATGCATTTTCAGTTGGCCTCTCAGACTATCTTCACGTTTCTCATTTTATTAACTTCAGTTCATAAATAAACTCCATCGTTAAATATGAGGTTCTGTCATAACCTAAATTTGCACCTATAGTTAAATCAGAAACAACTTACGGTGAAGAAGATCCTTATGCACCATAGCCACAGCAACACATCCAATAAGAACCTATATAGTGCAGCAACCAAATATTAAAGGATATACCTTTAAAAATAATCTGCATTTAAAGATTCTATTTCTCACACTAACAAAATGAATTACCTTATCAGCTAATGGATCAAGATAAGAACCAACAACGGAATTGATTCCCATTTTCCTTGCCAAGTATCCATCCAACTACAAATTGTAACGAATCATATATGAAACTGTGTTCGTAAAAGAGAGATGCAAGTCTACGTGATCTAGATTCTTACCCAATCAGTCGCACCAGAAACCGCTAATCCTAACATCGCATAAGAATACCATTCATTCACAATCATCCTGCAAAAAAAAAAAATCAATTTGAAATACATTACACGAATGGACACAAACTTCAATAAAATTATGCAGCAGAAAAAGAAATTTACCATCCAAGAACAGGACCAGAGATCATCCGACTGACGGAAACCATGTTTGGCAAGTTCACGAAGCTCTCGACGAAATAACCGGTGGATCGCTCCGAACGGACGCTGACCGGAGATGGCTCGTTCGGAGTGACCGAAGCGAATTCCAATTTCAGTGGAAATACGGTCCGCCTCCGGAGAAGATGGAGGTTCAGAGCTTCGATCTTCCGGCGGACAACGACGTTGCTGCGGAGGTAGACAGGAGTGGCGGACTGAGAGAGCTTCCACGGCGGCGAGGAGAGGAAGAGCGGTCCGCGAATAGGACCGATCCATTTGCAGAGAGGAGAGAGGAATCCGGGGCTCTGCGGCGGAGACGACGGAGTAGAGGGCGACCGGAAGAGAGGGTGGACCAGTGGGGAGAAAGGCGACGTCGAGATCGAAATTGCCGTAGCCGAGAGGAATGTTCTGGAATTTCTAGGGTTTCTAGTTAGAGATTTCAGTGAATCGTAGATCGCCATTGACGAAGACGCAGAATAAGAAGAAGAAAGGAAAAGAGGGAAATGAGGAATTTCCGTAGGTTTTAAATAAGTGTACAGATTCGGCGCCGAGTTGACACGCACTACCACTGGTGATGACGTGTCATATCGTTCAATCTCTCACGTGGACAATCTCGCTTACGCGACAAACGACTATACAGCAGGAAAAACGACACACGTTCTAGTGGTGGCATACACAGAGATTGATTTGTGATAAATAACGGCAAACGATATACTCAAAATTTAGAACAATTCTGCTTTACGTTACAAGTTACAACTACGGAGAGAGAGAGAGAGAGAGGACTATGAACAACTCAGACTCTCTCTTCAAGGAGTCCATGAGATAAGGAACTTCTGTAAACGGAGAGAGGAAGAGAGAACGACATAAAGCAATTCAAACCGAAACAGAAAAAAATAAAGAACACGAAAGGCAAACGAGATCGACAATGTATCTAATAAAGCTTCATATTATAATCCACGTCATCCCTGAGAGCCTTGTAGCCCAACCCCGACGAGACATCGGAAACGGAGCAGAGCGTGGGCAAAAAGCTCTTCATCGTCTTAGTCGTCGTCGTCGATGTGGAAGAACAAACTCTGTGCTTCTTTTTCTTCCACGTCATGGCCAAGAACCTGAGGCTGTGCCAGTTTGAATGGTGTTGATGCTGCGACGACGAAGCTCCTCCTCCACGGCGAGGTCTCCCATGGCGGTCGAGGTCGAGCTTGGTGAAGTACTCGATCTCCTTCCTGACCAACGCGCCCACAGTCCCGCGCGTGCCAATCGCGATCGGAGTCGCCGAAGCCATTGTTTTTCTCGCTCTGTGCTTTAGTGGTGGTGGTGGTGGTAGTAGTAAGTGTGGGTGAAGGGTCTGTGTTTTGTAGTGGTGCATTTGCGTTTCTCTTTCTCCGAGAAAGGAAAAAGGAAAAAGGTCTTGCCAGTTTTGAGAATGACGTAATTAAGAGGCTTCAGGTTGAAGAAAAAGTGGAGTTTCAATCCAATGTTCCTTTTTCAGGATTAGGGTTGCTTTTTTAAGACATGAATTCTTATTCACTCTCTCTCTTATGTTGAAATGACATTTGTTTAAAAGGAGTGACATGAGTCTCTGCGTAATTTGAACTTTAAAGATAGATAATTACTCGTTTTTATAATCATGATAAGTTTGTTTCTTATTTTATTGATAATTGTTGTTCGACTATTTTTTTTTATATCTCGTACGTATATGCTTGAATAATGTGTGCTCTTTAGACTCTCACTTAAAAGCAAGTGGGTTCCTACATCATGATCATGGCCAGGCTTGACTAAGATAATAACTTTTTCTATACCGATCGTCAAGGTTGATTGACAAAATATGGAATCTCCGCGAGGACTTCAATTTATTTTCTCACTTTTTCGGTCACAAGTCATAATCTCATCTTTAACGAGGGTTAAATTTGTGCTTTCTAAAGCATGGGTGCTTTTTACGCTTGTTCTTGGGTGCGTTTGATATGTCAGTTTCCTTTATCGGCTTTAGCTATTCACGTTCAAATAGTAACAAGAAATACCACTTTTTGGATACATAATTTCTATTGCTCAGGCTTGCTATTGAGTGAAATCTCAGCTGTTGGTGCAAGGTATATTATCACTTTACTCAGTCGGGTAATGGAATATGATGCGTAGTTGTCCCATCGTAACTACTCATTTCCCTCGTGTTAAATCTTCTTCTCAACCAAAATTAGAAGCTTTGGCGGGTTGTCAGATTGCAGGAAATACGCCAATTCATTTCTCTAATCTATTTGCATTCTTCGTTTCAAAGCAAACTCTTGATAAATAAGGCACTTTAAAATTCTCTCAGATGAAGAGATGAATGTAAAGGTTTTAGTGCATCCACGTCGTGCTATCACTTAATGCCTGTATCGGTGTATGTGTATGTAATCGGCTTTCAATGAACATAATGACAACGATAATAACAATAACAATCATGAGTGTTGACAACAGCAAATAAATAACAAAAAAAAAATTAACCAAGCTATAAATTGCCATGGAACAATGACAATATAACAAACAAACTATTTATCTTTCTGATGTTTTGACTCTAACGAACGACGACTAAAAGAGCGTTAACTCAGGCAAGGACATACTACTAACCAATTAATTCCATCATAACACGAATTCATGGCACAATTTCTCACCCCAGCTAAGCAAGTAATGTAAATGGTCCCAATAATTTATGATAAAGTTACTTCAGGCAAAATATTTTCTGAGTAATGGGATAATATGTTTCCCTGTATGAATATTATTATCTATAATTATTTAAAGAAACATATAGATTTTCTGTACTCGGCACGCCTCAAAATTGTGTGTTCTCTCTTATTTCTCTCGTTGTACAACTCTTAAAAAATGAACACTTCTGTGGTGTGTTCTCTCTCATATCTCATTTTTCTACTCTCTGATTCCTTTTTCTTTTATTCTAAATTTTCCCTATTTTATATAGTAAATAATAACCTGTAAAGCTACTGAATGGCTGGAAGGTGGCACAGATATCTCAGCTTCCGATGCGAGGCAAGAGCGTGTTGTAGAGCAACATCCACAGTCGAACCCTCTCGGAACAGAGAATCGTACAGCTGGCACGTGAATTGAGACATCTCGTCCTCGTCGGTGTCCCAAAACCCTGTTGATCGGTCGGTGTTTCTCTCAAGGTCACTGTCCTCCCAATCACTGACGGGACTGGCTGGTTCGGGTTCTTCGTCTTCAGCCTCTTCAGAACCGATCTCAAACTTCCCGTTCTCGGTAGCACCAAAGTCCCCTGATCCATGGAGTGTCGTGAGCTGTATGTCTGGAAGCTCAACTGAAGAACTTATTACAGCCTTGGCTCCAGAGTCTAAGAACGCCTTAATCAATGCTGAGCTGAGCCCGTACATGCCGGTGCAAAGAATAATCCTGTCCCGCCAAGCTCCAACCTGGACCCAATCCAATAACAATGCATCAGTTCCATTGATCAAATCCAATGTTGTATCAAACGGACTATCTACTTGAGTAAAACTAAATTATTGAATGAGTATAAAATAGCATCGGTTCCAAATGTGAATCATAAACCTACCATCCAACGAACATCTTCAGGAGTTAAGTGCATAGAAGGGACAGTTCTGCGGAACAAGTAAGCCCCGATTTCTTGATCATCATCCATGACCTTCAGTGTCAGACATAAAACACAAAATACGGACATTAGTACTTTGAATACTTTAATCTATGAACAACAACAAAGAAAGAGTATAACATAGCTACTTGAGTTTGGCGTCCTATGTAGCGGTGGACAATTCCACCAATTTGAAATATTGGTTTACATGCAACTAAATCCGAAATAGTTGATATATTTGCAAGAATAGACGAGGCCTTCCTGCGTCGGGCCCGTGTCACGGACAATAAACTCTGTTTGACATTTTGCAAAAACTTGTCGGCAAGTTCACCAGGTTCAGCAACCACAAATACATCATTCTGCCAACTATATATCAGGGCAGTCAGAAACCAACCTCGGAACTAAATAACTTGCAAGTTAAAAAATAGAGAGAACATGTTAACCTTAATACTGCACCAATCGAGTCATTTTGAAGAGCTAAATGTATGATTCCCACTTGCGGAGAGTTCTGCAACTTCTCATGCAATGACTGAACAGGCAAAGAAAGTTGTCTGGGTCCTGTAGGAGATTTCGATGCATCGGCAGTCAACTTTAGAGATTGACCATCTAAACTCAAAGGTGGGACCATATCAATTCGACCAAGCCTGTGAGGTCCGAAATCAGGACTATAGAAAAGTGGGCTTGAAGGGAAGCTTCCTGTAAACATTGGAGAAGCAAACGGTGTTGGGAATGTTGTTGCAGGGACTGTCTTCACAAATCCTGATATTCCTTGCATAAGGGACAGCCGTATTCCATTCTTTGAACAAAAGGACTCAAGTGCACGAGCGTGGTGCAAAAGTCGTCCCGCATCTGGACTATGTGAAGCTTCCACAAGGAGAACATTGCGTCTCCAACCTAAAGATGGGCTTTTTCCACCTACGACGTGGCAAGGTAAACAATATGATACATAAGAAAAAAGGCACGCAGATACCAGCGAAAAAAAGAAAGTGCCAAACCAGGGCTTGATGCATTCTTCGAGAAATTGTTAGACTTCAAATTCTCAGATAGCCTGTCTTCCTGCTGGAAAGGAAGAACTAGTCTCTCGCAAGCACTCTTAAAGGCAATCGGATAGCTTTGGATGTACTCGTCAACAGCAGCTTCCATTTTCAGCCAATTTGCTGGATCAGTCTCGTCTAGTTCCATATCACACCGTTCGTCAACTGCATAGGAAAATTGGGGTTAACATCATTTTTTTCCATTAAAGAACAAGCTACGGTTAACATTGTTACTAAATAAATAAGAAAAGTTAAGAATATAGAATGAAGTTAATCTGCACCAACTACCTGGATTGAAGCGAAAATACTGTATTTCAGGAAGCATTGGCAGTAATGTGCTCAAAGCTTCCTCAACACGATCCGTCGAGCAAGCACTCTCAATAAGAACTTGCCCAGTATCCAAATAACGCCAACCACCTTTCCGGGCCTGCAACATAAGAGCTTATTAAAGCTATAAACTCAACCATTTTTTTGTTGTTTTATTTTATTTCATTTTTGTGTGTGGCTGTTTTCTTTTAACAATACTACTATTATAATAAAAGAAGATAGCAAAGTTACAACAGCGTGTGATAAGTATAACCATATGTTAAAGAAAGATCTGAATATTGACCTTCGTTGGTACTGAACCACACCCAATGGAAACTAGACAATCAATTCTTGTATCTGGCCACAGAAGTTGTGCTTCTCTTATGGCAAAGATTGTAGGGTTGTTTGCTACGATTGCACCATCTTGCCAACGGTTAACATCTGAAGGAGATTAAAGAGAAACAAAAAAGGATAGGTCATGCATAGGAAAATAATTACTAAGAAAGCACAACTTTGGGAATTTCAACAAAAAATAGAATAGAATACCATCCGAGTAATCATCAAGGTAGTAAGGAGCAGCAGACGAGGCTCTTATAGCTTGCCATACTTGATGCTTACAGCTTCCTATAAAAGCACTTCGTGTATAACCAACTTGAGCACCTGCAGTAGGTGATCCAAGGATGCTGATAGCTGAACTCTCTGACATTGCAAGTGGCATCTCTGGTGTTCCAGCAGGGTACTAAAGTTGAAACCATAAATAAATGAAAAAGGGAAAAATTAAGAGGCCAGGACTGAATATAAAGCTGATTTGACTCGTTCAAAGACTAGAAGTTAAAACTCACAGAAATAGTCCATCTAGAAAAATAAATCTCACAAACCTGATAATTACGGAATACAAAAGGCTGAGCTGGCGTCACACTAACCAAAGTTGATACAGCAAAAACCTTTGGAACATTTTTCACTGCAGATTCTATTAAAAGGTCCCCATCCTCATCAGCACACATTTCTTTCAACAGCTTCTCAAATTGATCGGCACTGTGCTGCAAGATTATGTGTTAAAACTCTTTTATAGGTACATGTGCAAATATTAATAAAAAGCTAAAAATAGACTTGAGAACTTTGTGCAAAATCAAATACTGTGAAACATTCATATTAAAAACAGGCTAGAAACGCATATTGCTTGACAAAGAGTGGTGCTAAGCTACATGATATGATTAAAATAGATGAACGGGAAACTATAAAAGATACAATGGTATGGACAGAGAAGTTTAATAGTGCGTACTTTAGACCCATGCACTACAACCCTAAAACTCTGCGATGAGCTTTTATAAAGTTGGTCCAACTTCTCTCTCCAAGTAGCAGCTTCGTTATCCTTTGGACCAGATTCCGCAAAAACAACTTTCCCTAGAATACATTATTCATGGAATAAAAAAATCAAAATAAAACGAAGGAAAGAAAATATATTTTTTTCTTCGTACCACTACTCTCACCAAGATTTTTGTAAATTTCCTCGCACTCGTCTAAAGTCATCAGCTTAATGCCAAGTGCTACAGCAAGCATGCCTCCAGTTGATGTACCGCATATAAGATCAAACAATTCATGTATTCTCTTTCCAGTGCCCTTTTCGATTTCTTTAAGAATCTGAACAGTTGCGAGGCCTTTCATACCACCACCATCCATTGACAGTATGCGCAACCCTTGCTTTGACACCTGTCTGCCCTTTATAGCACGTCGTAGATTTTCATTCTCCCCTGCAAGTTCCACAAAAATAAACTAAAATAAACCACACACACACAAAATATTGAGGGTAAAATAGCAAGACAAACCAAGGATTGCTAAAGCACGAGCTGCAGCTTTGTTGACACGTGGCTCGGAGCCAACTGTTAGGCGCAGCAAAAGTTCCCGCAAACTTTCAGAAGTAACAAGAAGCCGGCGATTTTCGAAGCAGAAGGCCAGATTCCCAACAGCTAATAGCGCTAGTCTCTGAACCTGATGATTGATAAAAATATCAAATGTCTTGTGAAAACAAGAGATCTAACCATCGTATTATATTGAGGGGATAAAAGCTTGCCTCTGGATTCTTCTGGGCACATAACATTTTTAATGACTTCAATAAATCTTTAGTCAACATTTTCTGAGCTACAGTATCAGATGCAAAAGCCAGCTGGACTACAACTTGCAAGACAGACATTACTTCCTCCCTAGAAACAGATCTAAGTACAGCTTCAATGGGTTGCATGATGTCGGATTTAATCAGCTGCATTGCAACAGACACATCTGCTGCAATCGACGAAAGGGCTGAACATGCTTGTTCAACCTGCCACGATCAATAGCTATTAAGAGATACCTTGAAGAAGAGTAACAAACAAAACTGCAACATACTAACAATTGTAGCTGACATATCAACATACCACATGGCGATCATCACTTGTAATCATACTTATAAGCTGTCGTACTGCATTTTCATCTTTGCCAACAACTACGCGATTTTCATGGTCTTGCATTACCTTCGCAAGTACAGATGCTAGCAAAGGGTGGTGACAAGAAGAAGAACGGAATATAAGCGAAGCGAATGCGCTAAGCTTATGTCTAGATGCAACAAAATACGATACATTTTCCATCTGCATCACCAGATAGAGAAAATCTTTACGAAGTTACTGACTGCTGTTGAATAGTTATAAGTTTAATTCTGTCACCAGTGTTGCATTTGGCAATACCTCTATCTGCACATTCACTGATCTTAAATTGTCATCAGCTACAATTCTGATGTTAGCCAGAGACAGATGACGGAGTTTATGAAGTGGCAATATTTCAGGGAGGAATTCCAAAGGATTTCCAAATAGTCCAAGAATCCGAAGCTCGGTCATAGCCCTGCCATAAAGCTGGAGACAACCATTAGACCACAATAAAGATTATTACTGCAAAAATACTAAAATTCAATATCTGCTGAATCACAAATACAATGACCTGAAATCGAGGAGAGGCCGGACAAGCTTGTTGTTTTCTAGAGACAATTCCACCAAACTAACACACTGTCTCAGTTCCACTATTATTCCAACAAAAAACATAAACGTAGACATATAATTAGGAGATATAACTTTGACAATGTATGAGAACTCAGAAGAAAACAATTCAAAAAACAAAAGAAAGTTATGCATACCAGGTACTGACACCAACAGATTATTGTCCACCCTGAGCACTTTTAAGCTCTTCAAATCCCCTAGCTCAGATGGCAAAACTGTCAACTTATTGTTATCAATATATAGCTTCTCAAGAATTGGCAGTCGCGTTATTTCTACTGGAACCACCTGTAAAAATGATTCGATCATGAAAAAACTACAAGTCTTCTTTAAACAGTATCAACAATAAATAAACAAGTTCCGCTAACTCTCAGTGCATTCCACCTCCCACAATTTGACAAGCATTGCTGTTAAACTACTAATCATTGAAAATTTGGGTAAGTAGTCCCTGAACATATTTCGAAAAGTAGAAGTATTCAAGTATTTTATAAATCCAAAAGAGATAAAATCAGACGATCAAATATAATAAAGATCGCATAATAGTATTCATAATCATGAACCAACATAAGACTCACCAACAGTCCGCAATTTGAGAGACTGAGCACGGTAACGCTCTTCCAGTGCTCGCCGCAAGCAGTAGCAGCGGCAGAGTCGCCGGGAATCTGGGACGCCAAATCAAGGCGCAGTAACCGCTTCAAAACTCCGGTGCCATCGCTCTGCTGGCCGGAACCAGCCGTCTTGTTCAAGCTCACCGCCCTCAGCGGCTCTTTCCGCTTCACCACCTTCATTTCGACGCTCACATTCCCTTCTTCTCCGCCTTCGCTCCTAAGCTCCACAACCACCGTGTCGCGCGGCACCGGCTGCGCCACCATCAGCTGCGACTGAAGCCTCAGCGCCACCTGGTCCTCGTCGTCCCCTGCGGACCACTCCAGATCGATCCGACACCCCGCTTCTTGATCCTGCACTACCATCGCCGAAGATGTAGACGATGAATCCGAGGAGGACGAAGACGCCGACAAACGCTCGGGGTTCTCCGCCGGCTCGTCGGAGCCATAATTGAGGCTCAAATGGAAGACGTCCGATGGCCTCTTCCATCCCAATCCCCAGGACATTGCGATGTTTCGATCAAAGTTAGGGTTTCGGATTGGCGATCGTCTCGCTCCGACCCGGTGGCATGCGATTCGGATGCCGTAGCGTCTGATCGGCGCTTGGCGTGCCGGTCAAGATTGAAGAGCGGCGATTCCGGAAGAGCGTGATCAAGAGAGAAATTAAGATTTCCAGCTGAAGAGATGAAGCTGATAGTCAAGGCCGCGAGAGAAAGAAATGTGAAGAGTCAGTCAGAACTCAGATGAACCAGAGCAAGTCATTGAGATTTGATTTTGCGAGAGCGTTGATTTATCATTATATACATCCCTCTGTTGTGTTCATGTGGTTCCAGTATATACTTCACAGTTCAAACGACGTCGTTTCGTGCATTCTCTCTATAATTAACTCCTTCTCTTCGCACGAATTTGATATTCCTATATTTCTTGCGAATTTCTTTTTTTTCCTCAAAAGAATATTTAATGTCACTCATTACTGCGAAATTGTCTTCTCACTGTTCCTATCTTCACTTGTTAGGAAAAATATCAAGAAAATCAACACAATTTATTATTCGTGATCAACGCAAAAGTCAAGTTTATTCGATTGTTATAAACTAATCAACCGAACGTGACTATTGAGTGTGATTAAAAATTTTAAACTACAGGTATTCACAGGTAGAAGTCGATTTTCACCGATTTCTAAAACAGTCACAATGATTAAGAGATAATAATAATGAATAATAGTAAAGTCTGTATCGTTAATATCCTTGAGTTTATATTTGTAAGGACTCGATTTCTTCTGTTTATTAGCTTGGAAGCTTCAAGAAATACAGAGCGAAAGTATGAACTTTGTATATTGTGACGGCTGATAATTCTCGAACCCCCTCAATGAGGTTATTACATTCATATTTATACTCCCTCTCCTCTTATTTGGACGGTCTCTCGGGTTTTCTCCTCCCGCTAGGGTTTCCTTTTTTGGCCCATTCCTCTTCTGACGAGTTCCAAGATCCTCTCCGAGATTTCTCCAAACAATCCTGTGATTTCCGCCCCTTTCGACTGACTCTCTGACGCCAATCCTCACTCGAACGCTACCGTTGCCACGCAGACTCCTAACGGCGAGTCTTCTCTCGGGACACGACCTCCTCGGGACATACCTCCTCGGGATGAGATTCCCTTGCGAGGAACCTTCCTCGCGACGACCCTTTCCCCGCGAAGATTTTCGTACCTCCGCTCGCAATAGGACTTAAAGGGGAACGAGTCCTTCTCCCCAGTTGACCAAGAGTTAACTGTGGGCCCCCTCCCCTCTTCCTTCGTCGTCCGAATGGGAAAAACGACACGAAATGTGTTAAGAGAGATTTGACGAAATCCCACCCTAACAAGTCCTATATCAACACTTTGCATTAACAGCTATGATTCAAAAACTGAGATTCGCCGCTAAACCTTTTTTATAAACACCTTGGCTCCAAAAAGGATAAATGTCAAATACTTCTTTTATTTGTTATTATTAGTTGAGGGAATTGGCATGAGTTAAATGTTGGCGTCTTATCTATTTTTCATGTGTCGACAGCAGCAGAGAACACTTAATCACGTGGCACACCAAAGTCACGGAAATAATGAGAGTATCAACTCATAACTATTTACCATTATCATTGTCCTCAAATCTATGTCCCAATTTGCAATAATGGAATAGGATGGTGAGCCCTTGACATGCTCTTTATGAGGCATTATATTAGCTCACAGTGACAGAAAAAAAAAAACATATGTAGAGAACGTCCAGATACGAATTCTATGAAAAACTCACTTTCTTTTCACCTTTTGTAGTGAGGATGGTAGTTGAGGAAAAAAGCCAATTTTAAGTTTCAATAATATTCTAGTTAAATCGTATGAATGGCAGGTCACTAACAAGGTTGCAATGTATGAGAATGGTTTTGTTTAGACTGAATGAGCCATCCAAAATACTACCAAGCTCTTCATGGACTACTGAGTTAAAGCTAGGAAAACCTGCAAAAAAAGATTTTAAAAGAAAAACTAGACGAAAATGGCATATTCTTATTTGAAGCTTTATGTGCCATAAGCCTTACCTCTAAAATCTCATGACTCTGCAATATCATCAAGGCTTTCAGTCCAGTCTCCTTCGGCGGCCTTAAATGTCTCTCTTAAATACCTCTTCACATCATCATCCACAAAAATAAACTCTACGCAGTTCCTTGCAAGCTGAAACATCTCTTTCTTTCCCAAACCTTGATTGGGTTCAGAAAGCAAATCCAGTGTTGGGGTTAGCTTTGAAATCAAATTCGTAGCACTAACAAAGTGAAAATAAAAAGAAAAAAAGTACCGAATGCAAAAGCAGCGATTTTATACTCGTGAGAGAGGCTGGTGGAGAAAACCCCTACATCGTCGGTGCAGAGGATTAGAGGGTGTTTTTCCTTGTAGAGATCAGCTGTATCATAAACATTTCATTTACATATTAGAAGTGGGTTCAATAGGAAATACAGTATGAGGAAAAATTGATGTAGTTCCCTGAGCAAAACCAACCAAAATGATGAACATCTAGCGACGATATTGAATTTGTTCTGATGTTAGATGTCAGACAAATCTCCACCTGAAAAATCGACGGGCAAATTAGAATGGAAGTGGAGAGCCAAATATTTATACCAGGAGCAAGAAAAGATAAAGTATAGCGTATTGATGCAATACTGTTCGAAGATTCCTTCACAAGCAGACATGCATAAAACTAGACACCGGTAAGTAAATTATAATAAATTAAATTAAATATATTGGATGATCTTTACAAGATATATGCCATTAATAGGGAAAAACAGTAAAATGGGCTTTGTAGGTCTCTGCATCTGTTATCTTGTACCAGATAGCGATGAAATTGAAAATGAAACCATTTTAAACAATGGAATTTTCTAGTTCAGCCGCCCAATTTGATTTATAACCAATCAACATGAAATTTTTAAGATCAATTTACGACCAAGAAAAGATATATCTAACCGGAATATTTGAGGATTTTAATGTGTTCCATTCTTGGTCTTCAAAGCAGCAAGCATGACCGATGCGCTCAGGGAGAAAGTCCAGCATTGACCTTATCTCAGTTGGATTAGGTACCTATATCACTAAGTTAGAAAAAACAAAATTAGCCGGCGGAATTCAACTGCATAGAAGCTAAGGTCCGTGTGTCAGAAAGATCGCATTAGTACACCTCTCCACAGTGAAGGGTTATACAAAGACCTTGTTCTCGAGCAAACTCCAGTGCCGGCAAAAACGTGTTCCTATAACCCATACCCAACAAAATAAGAATATCTAAACAAAGTAAAACTACAGAAGAACTCACAGTCAAGCCGTTCAGGCACAAGGACTCACCATTCTCCCACTTTGGGATTCCCTGAAAGATCGATCCCGACCACACCAAAATGCCTCATTTCAAGAGCAAGTTTCACCTGCAACAAGTTAACCAAATAAAATCAGCCGTAGAAAACGGCTCGTTTTCCAAGACACACGGATCTAATTTTCCTACATACTGTCTCCATCGCGGCCTCGGTGGTTTCTCTTCGGTCTATACTAAGCAAGAGCCTGACATATATCTTTTTCCTCCGCGTTCTATTACAATCATCGGAGCCACTTCCAGCATCGGAATCGGTAGTCATAAAATTGATATCGACCTCGCTTACAGCCTTAAGACCCTCTATCACCGCATCCATATAAGAGCGTTTTGTCATTCCTCTGGAGGAGTTATTCTGTACCATCCAAAAACAAACCAATACGTCAACCTATATATATTATATATAGAGATTGATATTCTGAACTCCCAAAAAGTCCAGTAAATAGGCACCTTAGGGGTTGTTCTTAGCTCCAGATACACAACATTCTCCGAAGCAAAGTCCTCGACTACCTAATGGCAGTAAAAAGGAACACATTTAAAGCCTATCACATCTATGCACTTGAATTGAAAAACACTGTTACCTCTTTGGTGATTCTAGTAATGATTTTGTGGTCCGTTGTGAGAACGTGAATCAAATCAAACAACTTGAATACTTCCGTCAAAGAACGATCATCTAAAGTTGCATATAGTTAAACAAAGCAGATTCAGAATCAAAATGAACGTTACTTAGTCGAATTGACTCGATAAATAAACAGTTAAAAATCTTGCGAAGAAATCATATCAATGAAAGTAAGCTTACTTTTCATTATAGCATGTTCAACATCCGAGAAAACTATGACGCCTTTCTCTCCTAAACCTCTAGCGAGTTCACTGTCACCCGAACACAAATTCGACCAAAACTCTTTAACATTGATAAAAGATCCAGAAAAGAAGAAAATGAGGAAAGCTCACAGGAGAGTAGAGTCTCTGGCAGATCCATTGATGTGTGCATGGAGTTCAATCTTCGGCATCGAGCTGTAAACATCCATTCTCGCTGGCTCTGGTTTTCTCTGAAGCCTCGGAAGGTTTATCCTTTTTGTTTTTGGTTGCAATCAAGAACGAAGTACTGTAGCAACTATTATATTACTCTTCATTTTTGCACCCAAATTCTCGGAAATTGAGACTTTTTTTACATCATCAACCAGATGGAAGCTTTGTTTATGGTAAGTATGATAGTGAAATGTTACTTTCACTTTTTTTTTTAGGATTTCTTTTTTAGTGGGAATGGTTGGTGTAAGGAAATACCATAAAAGTTTTCACGTATCAGAAAAGAAGATCGTAGTTATATAAGTAAGAATAAAACAAAAATCAGATGTAATGAAATTACAAAGAAACTCAATAAACGAACGGGTTCTAGGTTGTCGTGCGAGACTTCAACTTGCGATCATCAGCACTGATGACCTCCTCCAAAAGGCGAGACCAAATCCACTTTCGTCGAAAACGAGTGATGATTAATCGCATAGTCGTGCGGGACCGCAACTCGTAGTGCCGCCTCCCCACCAGAAGCTGGTAATCGCCGAGTGGATGTCATCGATTAGAGAATTCGGGATCTTGTGGAAAATGCCACGTAGCTGGGGATCGACTGAAGAACAGACTTAATGAGAGTGACGAGGGTGACTATTGTATCGTTGATGTCACACACCTCATCTCCATTTTTGAGAATCTCGAGACAGGTCTTTAAGACCGACTCATCAAATACGTACCAATACCTCTGATAAAATAACGCCGAAAATTCATCACTCCATGGGGCCTTGAGCTGTCACGTAAAAGGTCGGTTTTGAGCCGTTAAGAATTTTCAATCTCTAATTTAATCATAATTCAATTTCAGAGAAGAATCTGAATAGCCGAAGTGTACCTGAATTTATAGATGAAAACAATGTTAGTGATTTTTCAATTGTAAATTGTCTGAGTGCCCTAAGTGTTTTTGGCAGTTACTTCTACAATTAGGAACTTACTCTATTAATAACTGTCTTTTGGCAGTTACTAATACATAATGCATATTTCTAATTTGACCACTCATCAAATTAGATTAGTACTTATAATAGCCACATAATAATTTCATGAAAAAGACGTCCTTAAGTCATAAACTTTACTCCGAATTATACCATATCAATTTGACTTAATAAATAATGACCCAACACACTTATTTAATAATAGTCCCAAAAATTCTATGTTAAATGATTTATTCATATCAATTTTATCCTATCCAACTTTAAATAGATCAAAATTTATCCAAACTATGCAAAGTGCAATAATATCATAAGTCTAATCAGACATAATAAATGTGGTTGATTACATTCCACATAACATAAATAAACAAACAAACAAACAAACTCCCACTAAATTTAGATATCATGAAACTTTAAAACACCCGCATAAGAAGTTTCACTACTACAAAATATATTTTTAGAAGCGACATGGGGCATTAGAAGTGACTAATCGCTTCTAATTAGAAGCTACTAGCCGCTTCTAACGTAAACAATCCGACTTTACCCAAAAAATGAAATTTTTGTCATTTAGAAGCGACTAGTCGCTTCTAGTCGACATATTAGAAGCGACTAATCGCTTCTAAATGCCCAAACATACTGAAATATTTGGCGCACCTCCAAAATTTCTCCGCTAAAATTTCACTGAGTGTCAAAAATTGGGCATTAGAAGCGACTAGTTGCTTCTAAATGTCGCTTTTAATGCCCTAATATTTTGGCTCCAAAACCCTTCCGCCAAAATTTAACCTACGCGGACATTAGTGCATATAATTTTTTTACGTCATTTAGAAGCAACTAGTTGCTTTAAAGTCGCTTTAAAACTATGGCGGGTAATATTTAGAAGCGACTTTTCGTTTCTAAAGTCGCTTCTAATTGTTACCCGCCATATTTTTCCACGCTTTTTTTTGGCAATTTGCGGAACACTTAGAAGCAACAATGGAAGCGACTAATCGCTTCTAATTTCTTCGTTTCAAAACATTAGAAGCGACTTATCTTTAGAAGCGATACATTAGAAGCTACAATGTCGCTTCTAGTGTCGCTTCTAAAGGTGATTTAGAAGCGACATTTTGGCCTTTATGAGCAACTTTTGTCGTTTCTAAAGGCCTTTTTTCTCCTAGTGTGTGTTGGTGAAAGACCTTCGATAAAAACTTCTTGCAAGAGAGTATACTAATATAGAGTTTGTTCCTAAATGTTTTAAATAAATCTGTCCACTTTACACTTTTTTCTTTAACAACTAAAAATTTGACTTTCTCAAACTCATGTTGTTGGAATAATTTACGGCTAATTTATTGTCACAATATAACTTAAGTGGTCTTTCACTTCTTTCAAAATACGCATCCTCTTGAAAAAAATCATCACCCATATATCATAGTTATATGTCTTATAACATGATATAACTCCACCACCAACATATAGATCTAGCCTGATGGAATCTCAAAAAAAGGAAGTCAGAATAACTAATGATCTCCAAATGGTCTGACCTCCTATATGTGAGAATACAATCTTATGTACTTTTAAGGTTGCTCGTGATTTTTTTGGCTGCTTTCCAAAAATTAATACTTGAATTGCTTAAATTATCTGCCTAAACAAATACCCAGACGCGTATGAACATTAGCATACACAAGACTCCTAACTGCCAAATCATAGAGAATTTTATTCCTTTCTTAAATCTTAAGATTTTCTTTCGAGAATAAATCTTTCAATTCTCTTTCCACGAATGTGACCTACACATTTATGTCATAATAAACTTGAATTTTCATTCTTTAATTTGCCTTTAATACTGTATGATTCCACATTTAAGGTTTCGTTTTAAGAAACACTAATTACAAGGGTTTAAAGATTTTCATAAGTAACAAATGAACCGGTGCCAACAACTTTAGAATTAATAGATAAGCTGAACACAATATCTTGAATGAACAAAATATCCTCATTTGTCCAAACAAGAAATGTAAACCAAATTCCATCTAAACAACGGTACAACAAAAGTATCTATTAAATTCAAATAAGAACCAATACATAATAACAATCTGAAAAGCCCAATTGCTTCCACGTCTACCTACTTGCAATTACTAACATAGATGCATCTCTCAGTATCTCTTGACTTTTGATAGTTTAGGCAACCCTTTTCTTCTCGCGCCATAAGTGATACTTAAGACATTCATCCTTCTCGTGTCCAGGGTTATTTGCAAAGGAAATAATTCTCCGAAAGTATCTATCAGACTTGTTTCTTAGTGCCGGACATTTACCACTTTTAAAGATACTTTCCAAATGAGTACTTTCAGTCTTATATTGCTTCAATCTTTCCTCATCTTGAACACAAAATGAAATGAGCTCGTTAAGAGACCACTTCTCTTTCTAGCAGTTATAACTAACCTGAAAGTGACTGAATTTAGGAGGGAGAGAAATGAGGACCAAATGGACAAGCAAGTCATCCCATAACTTAAGTTTGAGTTTTTTTTTTTTTTTTTTTTTTTTTTTTTTTTTTTTCAGTTTTGAAGCAATATGAGACATTTTCATAATGTACTCCCTTATGTTTTCATTGCCCTTGAACTTCATAAAAATAAGCCTCTTTAAAAGAGTACTACTTTTAGAATTGTTACTCTTTTCAAAGCGCTTCTTGATTTCAGTAAGAAAATCTTTGGCATCGGTGATCTCTTCAGATACCACACCCTTAAAAGTTTGAGATATGCCACGCTTGATAATCATAAGACTTATTCGATTAGAACGGTCCCTCTTGTCTTAGATGCGCTTATCATCACCAGAACTAACATCCGTAAGAGAAGTTGGTTTATCCATTCTAAATGATAGGTCAAGATCCATGCAGCTAAGATGTTCTCCTTCCATTAGTTAAAGTTGTTACCATTAAGAATTGGAACCGAATTGAGATAAGAAAATATTATAGTAACAGCTGAAAAGAACAATATAATCATAATAAAGATATATACACATAAAATTAATCTTAATAAAAAAATTCAAATAATGATAAATTTCATCCCAAGATAACTAATGCAACATTAATATCAAGTATTTGGACAATAATATCGATTGTTAATGGTACTTTTATTGTAACAATAACACTTGTCAAATAATTAATATATCATTTAATCTATTAATTATTCACAAGTAAACTTTATAATTATTACATGTTTATCATCACAAAAATGTGTATATTTAATTTGGCCAGTCACTAACCTTCTTTTCAGCCAACTAGTCTCCGCATAAATTAACATATACACACGACAATCAAAAAAATTCATAAACAATTTACGCAATAGAGATCTTTTGGCGATTTTTTTTTTCAATTATCTAACGAGAATAGTGAACAAATATATATACTATTTATAATTACCATTTATTTAAATTAAATAAACTTTAAATTAAGTGCATATATACCGTGTAAATCTCATGATTAAAAATCACCGTTACATACAAATTCTCATATATTGTTTAACTAAATTAAATGCCAATATTAATCGTATAAAGAACTAATATATAATTCTTAACAAATATGCAAACATATATTTGCGGATATGAGTAATTGATATCTAAAAATATATAACGAATAAACAAAGTCATTCAATTTGACAGATTTTAAAAACCAGCGAAAATAAAACTACATGTATTCGTGATAATATTTCAAATAACCTATACATGTATTCAGAGAGATACAATGTTGCGATACTAAATCCACATGTTATATAGCATATATAAAAAAGCATTATTATTCACAAATTATGAATCCATATCCAAAGATCGTAAGTGAAAATCCCAACACATATTATTAGAAAGATGAACCTCAAAAATGAAAGTAAAATTGATCAAGCGTTTACCTCCGATTATTGTTATTGGAATATCGTCTAAGTTTAATAGAGACTCGTAACAATTTGCCGACACTCCACGGACAACCTCTCGATTATTAAAATGGAAATATGTCCTAATCTTCGGTGCCACAATAGAGAAGAGTTTTCATTTATAATATAACGTTTCAACCCAATAGTAACATTCAAAGAGTTATAATCGGTGATATTTTGCAAGGTGACAGAATAAAGACCATCATCAGACAATGTACCATATCAACAGTTTTGGATTTATTTGATAATGTAAAACCATCATCCCAAAAGTTAAAGCCAAAACCCAAAGGTACAAGTCTCGAAACTGAAATTAAATTCCTTGAAAAACTAGGAACATAAAATGAATTTTTTTTAATGCAAAATAAAACGAGTACTCAAAACCAAATTGAAAGAACCAATAGCCTCCACATGGATTGTAGAACCATAGTAAATCTGCCAAGTATTATGACAAACGTAAGTTAGATTAGATTCATAACATACAAACGAAAGTTGAGTACCTTTCTTGAGAAGCCAATCTTTGAAGTTAGAGAATTATTTTTTCATGTGTCCTTTCTTCTTGCAAAAAAAACACTTTGACTCTTTCTTAATGTCCGGTTTGATATAGATCTTACCTCTGTCTTTCGCATGATCTTTCTTTTTCCTTTCGGAGAAGGTTAGATTCACTTTCTCACCCTGTTCCATAGCCAACCTATGCTCCTCTTGAACACAAATGGTTATAAGTTCATTAATTAACCCTTTATCCTTATGCGTGTTATAATAAATCATAAAAGGGCCGTATTGTTGGAGCAGAGTGCACAGAACGAAGTGAACCAGAAAGGTTTCAGACATTTCAACTTCCAACGTCTTTAATTAAGTCGTAATATCCCTCATGTGCATGATATAATCACGCATACCTCCTATTCCAGTTACCTTCATGGATGAGAACTTCATTAGTAGAGTACTTTCCAAAGCCTTATCTGAAGTGACAAATTGATCGTCTATAGCTTTCATTAAGAGACGAACATGATCATATTGCTCAATTGAACCCCTAATCCCACCAGATACTTTGGTCTTTATGAACATAACGCATAGGCGATTAGATTGCTCCCACTTTTCATTAAGATCAACCTGATCAAATGTACTTTCCTCGGTGATCGAGGGGGGTTCAGGCTTCCTTATGGCATAGTCAATATCCATCCATCCAACCAAGTTGAAGGAGAACTCTCTCTTTCCAAACCTTAAAATTGTCACCTTTGAGTTCGGGAACATCGCACTTAACACCAGAGTAACTAACAGTTTGATTAGCTGCAATTCATATAAATTAAACATGCTTAAAAGAATTATGCTTTGAAGAAAATAGCTATATCATGATTTACCAATGAAAAACATGTTTTACTCAATAAATCTAGAGACATGAAATTTGCATGTGGGCTAAAATTATAATTCAATTAGATTCACACGATCATGATAAAACTATCAAATTATATTTCTGTTTCTAATACCTCTGGGTAGATTAGAAAAAATAATTTGATACTCCATCCTAATTAAACATACAAATATTACAAAATTCATTTGGTTAGATTTCATAATATACTGTATGAATAATAAAAATCATTGTTTTACATGTATTTTATTTCAAAAAACACAACTTAAATTAATTAAAAATGATGTGGCTCTAATTAATCAAAATCATATAAATTATTAAAGATGATGTGGCTGCTCAAATGTTGTATATATATTACAAACAATATTAGTAATAAAACATACCGCTTTAGATAAATAGCATAATAATATAGCTGCATAAATACTAGCAAATACTTAAACATATTGAATGTATACTTAAACATATTGAATATCAACTTTATTTATTTTCAATACAGTATATATAACTTAAATATACAATAAATAAAAAATGCACATAATCTGTACAAGTTGAACTTTAATAATATGTCTATTTACGTTTTTCATACAATTTTACTGAATCTCAACTTTAACCTATACAAGTTAAAAGTTGTAGGTCTAAAAGTTGTATGCTAATAAGTACATGCCCAAATGAATTTGAATAAAATAGGCGCAAGATAATTAATATTCAGATTACAACAACAATACAAATGACAAAATGATTAAACGGCGACAAGCCGAATAAAACGACAATAATGCTGAAAACGACCAAAACAATATCATCAGCAACTACATGTCGTTTCTAGTCGTCTTCAATCTACCTATGGATTAAAATAACCCGGTTGAGACTCGGCTCGTTCTACCTCATTACAACAACGAATTAAGCGATTCAAAGGCCAAAATAAACATAAAATAATTTTCCACAAGATTCCATGATCATGGCTGTCATTAACAAGACAAAGATTATGGATTCGTTCTGATACCAAATGAAAAAATATACAGTCTCTAATCCTAACACACATGATTAGAAACATGAACCTTAAAGCGGAAGTAAAATGGATCAAGCATTTGCCTCCGGACATTGTTATCAGAATATCGTTTGAGCTTTAACAGAGACTCGGAACGACTAGCCGACACTCCACGAACGATGTTTTGCTCTTCTAAATCGTGATAATCTCGAATTAGATGGTGTATATTTTATATATGAAATTAATGGCTTATGTACCAAAACTTAATCTCTCAATCTATAACTTTTCTCTTTCTATCAAAGAGAAATGAAAATGAGAGTTTTAATGAATATAAATTCGTAATTAAAATTATGAGATATAATAGACCATAAATAGAGATATCAAACGTTTATAAAACCTATGAAATCTTACGGCATATCAATATCAGGAATATGCACTTTATTGCATGTGAAACAAGAACTTTATGTCAAATAATATCCATGGCGGTTAAAGCATATTCATCAATATTTAAGCACAATAAATTGTGTTTTCAATGCGTCAAGAGGATTTGGGAAGTTTTTTTGAAATAGGGGAAAGAGGAAGTTATAAATTGTTTTAATTCTTTTTCCCGTAAAAACAATCTATCGCATAAAGAAAATAGAATTTTGACGCACGAGAGTGAACTTTATCGCAATAGAGAGAATAAACCTTTATCGTAATAGAGAATGAAGTTTTCTTTATCGCAATGCAAACTATGGCATTCAGTAAAATCGCGTATGACAGTAAAGGATTCTTTATATTGCATATCAATAATACCGACTATATCATAAGAACCAGCGATAACAAAACAAAATCATCAATTATGTACGATCCGTTTTTATTTTCCCACAAATTAAATTAAGTTGCTCTAATATTAATTGTTAGGAATTCACAATCCTTACTTGAATCCTAATTCAATTTCAAGGAAGAATTTGAATAGCGGAAGCGTACATAGATGAAAACACGTGAGTGGTCTTTCAATTGTAAATTGATTGAGTGCCCTAAGTATTTTTATTGATGGGATACAAAAACAAGTCATACCTTATTAATAACTTAATAACTTACTGATAAATAGTGCATACTTTTAATTTGGCTCATCGTCAAATTAGATTAGCACTTATGGTAACCAAATAATAATTTCATGACAAATACGTCATTAAGTGATAACCTTTATTCCGAATTAGACCACATCAATTTGACTTAATAAATAATAATCCAATACATTTACTTAATAATATTAATAGTCCCAAAAATTCTAACATGAACCTCATCCGCAAAGCTGCCTTTAAGAAAAAGAAGAAGTTTTCTTTCTTAAAAAATTGAAGCTTTCATTCTGGTCACTTAATGAATGCGTTTGGCTTAACTTATTAGGAGTAGTTTTAGCTTTTTCTAAAAGTTAAAATCAATTAAATATTTGGTAAAATCATTTTTATTAAAAGTTCAAAAGTGATTTTGAAAGTTCTAAACTAAAAAGTTACAATCTGTAGTTTTTATAATCATACCTTATGTTTTTTTTTTTTTTGCTTCTCTCTCTTGTCTTATTTTTTCTTTAAAATAAACTATGATTTTCATTATTTTCTTATGTTTTTATCAAATATTTTTTTGATGTCACAAAAAATTATAATATATTATTTACAATCATAATTGTGAAAGACGTTTACAGCTCGTCGAACCATCTCTTCTTTCGGAGGTAGTATGAAACCACGTCTATATGTTGTAAACACCCAACAATTTAATCTACAATTCAGTCTACAATTCAATCGACAATCAAATCTACAATTTAATCTACAACTTAATCCACAATTCAGGCAACAATTCAATCTACAATCCAATAAACAATCCAGCCAACAATTCAATCTACAATCCAATTTTACATACTTGATCGGACAACCATTGCTCCGATGTCCACAACGAGTAGAAGAAAGTTTTCGAAACCACCTCAACTTCGGAGAAGTTCCATTTCCCAGGTAACGTGTCCTCGTCTCTCTTGAACCACCGCCTTTCCGAGTTTTCTTCCTAAGCTTGTTGATCTTCATCCATGATCTCATTATCTTGGCTTCTTCCGCTGTAGGGGTAATACATGATAGAGAGATCGGATGCTTGAAGAGCTTTTTCATTTTGTTTACAAAATATTCGTAAATTTCATTCGGTGGGGACATAATATATCTATTCGGAGACCGGGTTTGCCGAGATGGTCGGGCTGAATTATCGTGCACGAAGATGGCCTGCAACATGGTCGGGGCTGAATCATTGGGTACGACGATGGCCTGCGACATTGTCGTGCCTGAATCATCGCATATGACGATGGGCTGCGATGGCGTTGCTGATCCAGGTCCTTTGCTTGAACAACATTGACTCTCTACGTCAGAAAAGGGTAAATATTGACAGTATTTCTCCAACGACGCTAACAGCGTTTCAGTAAGCCACTTGCTGGATTCATAACTCTTTTATGAACAAGGCCCTACATTCAATGAAACATATATAAACTTCAAACCCAAAACATTAAAAAATCTGTCTACAATGCAGTCTACAATCGTATCTGCAACTGAGTCTACATTAATGTCTGCATATGAGTCTCTTATGTCATCCGTCTTTCTTTGGACCTCTTTTTCTCCTTCGGCCTCATTATTTTCGTCGGCCACTTGTTCTTTTTTGGCCTCCTTATCTATAGATTCTTTTTCTTTGTTGTCCTCTTCATCCTTCCCTTCGTCGTCTTCGTCGTTCTTATCTTCTTCCTTTTCTTCTTGCTTTTCTTCTTCCTTTTATTCTTTGTATTATTCTTTGTCTTGTTCTTTTTCTTCTTCTTCTTCTTTGTTTTATTTTTTGTCTTCTTTGTCTTCTTCTTTGATTTCTTCTTCATTTTCTTTTTCGTCTTCGTGTTTTTCTTCATCTTGAACCACAGGTGGTTCACCGGGTCCGGGGTTGGCCACCGACAATTGGTCGCGAACACTTTGTTTGAACTCTTCAAAAATTTACTTCATTTCCAATTTGAAGCTTGTCCATTCTCCTTTAAACTTTTGACTGTGTCTTCCACAGTCTTCAACAGAGTCTGCAAACAATAACCCGTAGTATACAATACAATCTACATTCTAGTCTACAAATCAGTCTACATTGAAGTCTATAATCCAGTCTACAAATCAGTCTACATACTTACATCCGAATCGGTATCAATGATAAACTCAGTAGATGTCGGGGTCGGTGTTGTTGGGGTTTTTAGAGTTGGGGCTACAACTTCTCGAGAGGAGACTTGCAAAAAAAGTCAATAAATAAAACATCACGATGGAAAAATAAATATTAAAATTAATTATAAATTTACGAGATATACCTCATGTACGCTCATAAGGTTAAAGAAAGCAAATTTTGGATTTTGAAAATTTGTTTTGTGGAATACGTCTCCAACAACATTCACCGTCGTCTTCCACCGCCGCATAAGCGGTTGCTCGGAGGCCGAAAAACTCTCGCAATAGTGAAGTGCAGTCAATATGGGCATCGTCTCGTATGCCCATATTTGAAGCGAGTACAAAAATGAGGGCAAGTTGATCTTTCCCCTTAACGACTCCTTCCCAGCGAAATTCTTAAGGAACTTCCGGGCAACGTCAACAAAATACTTCCACACCACGTTGCCCCACGGGTGCGAGTTGAAATCGTCAAGATGGTCGACCATCTTCAAGAACGTCCAATCGGGAACGCTCGTATGCATGCTTACCAAAAAAATATACGAGTCTGAACTTCACTCGCTTCTCAATATCCCACGACTGTGTAATTTGAAGGAAGGCAACCAAACCAGCTCGGGGCTTCACGGTCTCGTTCATGCTGACGTCGGAGTAAACTCCACCTTCGACGACATCGCAAACCGGGGGTGTCTTATGGTGAACTCCATAGGAGATCCTTATCTCCATAAAATGTCTTATGGTGAACGCCTGCAAGATGCCATCGAGCTCTATATGTAGATAATTCTCGTCCTCTAGCCCTTCAAATGTTCCAACCCTCGAGAGAAGGTTGTTTATGATTCGCGATGAACGAATCACCTTCGAGAGATTGAGGAACTTCTTGAAACAAGATTTTTCGAAGAGAGCCGTCTCCTCTTTGAACATGGCCACCCCTTGAATTTCTTTAACGAATCATAAAAAAATGAATTTATAGTCCGCTACACACTCCTCCTTGATGGCCCGTGTCCATCCTTGAAAATAAGTAAAGAAATATGGATCATGTCTACAATGTTGTCTATAATAGATCTACAATCAGGTCTACAAATTGGGTTCTATCTACAATATTTTCTACAAACAGGTCTACAATCAGGTCTATAAATTGAATTTTATCTACAGTATTGTCTAATAATAGGTCTACAATCTAGTATACATTTTAAATCTTGTCTACAAAAATGATCTACAAAATAGTCCACAACATTGTCAACCCCTACCAAAACATTGTCAAAAAAATCATATTCCTTCAAGGATGGGGCCATTGGGTTCCAGGAACGTTTCAGCTTAGTCTTAACAAAATCAGAGTCCGGAGACTTGTCAACGCGCGACGTCGTTTTTTTTGTTCACCTGATTTTATCACAGACTTTCTTTTTTTCTTTGAAGTCCCCTCGTCCACGGTACACATTACGAGTACGGCCCGAGATTAAGCCGCCCACTTGTCCGTTTAGTCTCCATTTCAATAACCTATTACACAGCCGATGACAAACGCTACATTAAAAATTAAGAGCTAACATAAACACAATTCAACAACCGAGTACAATCCAACATTAAACAAGCGAGTCTATAACCGAGCCTATAAACGAGGAAATAATCGAGTCTACAAAATCATCACTCAGTTTTTTTTGTTTACAATTCGAAGTAAACGGGAGTTTTAAAATGTTTTAAAATCATCAAGCATAAAAGATGAAACAACATTTCCATTACTGAACCAAACAAGAGTTTTCAATTCTTAGAACCTAAACGCCAATGAACACATAAAATCATGATATCATAAGACCCAAACAAACACAGGATAACAAACACAAATCTCTCTCTCTCTCTCTCTCTCTATCTGTCTTACACACTCAAATCCGAAAACAAAATCAAAATCGTTACTCCAGTGAAACACCAACATCACTATTATTGAGTATTTGTTCGGTTGCATTCAAAATCAAAATCTTTTTTTTTCTCTCTTTTTTGTTCCAAAATGATTTCTTTTCTTTTAGTAAAGATTTCTTATTATCGTTTGATAGGGAGACAAACCATGGAAGTGTTGAAATGAAGAAAAAAAATCGGGAAACCAAAGTCATTATTACTACCGATGAGACCAAATGCCAAAAACATGCAACACAACTGAAGACACCCAAATAATACATCCCAAACCCTAAATATGAGACTAAATTCAAGACTATACCTAAATCCAAAACTCTTCAAATTCTAAATCCGAAGACGATGAGCTAAAAAATCGAGATGCAAGGTCCCAAAACAGAGAAGAAAACAATCTAATCGTGAAACCCTAAATCGCAAAGTCGTACCTGATTGAAATCGCGAGCGATCGGCGAGTGAAAGAGAGTGACAATGGGAGTGCAAGTTCGGAGAGAGAGTTGGAAGTGAGGAGTCTGCGAGAGTCGGGGAGATGATGTTGGAAATTATTTAACAGATTACACAATAATATTACATAACACATCTATATCTGGCGGAATTATATAATATGATCTGTATTAAAACTAATTTTAATAAACTAACGGCTTAGGCATCAGAAATCATAAACATGTCAATAAACTATTTATTTTAAACATGTCAACAAATTGAACCAAACCATCTAACAACTTATAAACACATTCATAAATCATTATTTTAGATCAAATTTGTTTTAGGAAACTTACAATTGAGATTGTGCACAATCTCGGACGTTGCTAGCTAACTCCGGAAAGTCTCGATCAAAATTTCTTCAAAAATAGACTCTGGCCGAAATGGACAGCCTTGGCCTGCCGGAATGGATTCTAGCCGGCCGGCCAGAAATGTGCATGCGGCGCTGTGGCTTCCTCCGGATGAATCTGACCGCGAAAATTTGCAGGAACGTGGAAGAGACCTAGCGCTAGGTCACTGTAAAAGGGCTTGATCAGATTCCTCGTCAAACTCCCGTGGTGAGCTAGGCACACTCTGCGTCCGGAGAAAAACTACAGTCAGGCGACCCAATCCGGCCAGCAGGCTGAAATGAGTCTCGCTCCGTTTTGCTCGATTTCTTCGCGTTCCGAGTGGATACCTGCGTCTACAACGTCACTTAAACACCAATAGAAGAGTCAACGGTAATTCACTCGGGAATTGATGAGATTAAGAGGGCGGGCTCTTCAATTGAACAAAAAGGACACTCGGGATCACTCAAGAACTTTTGGGAGATCAAGAAAATATTTCTTGATCTCTCTCTCTAAAAATTCGACCAAAGAACTCAGGAGAGGGGGGAGAGAGAGGTTGGTCGAAAATTTAATAATTAGGGTTAGGCTTTTCAAAAAACCATTTAAATAGAGAGAGAACATGCTTTTCTTAGCTCAAACCCAATAGTCAAACTTAATTCTATTATTCTTTTAATTAATTTCAAAAATTAATTCTCTGACCTAATTCATTAATTATGGCCGAGAATAATCCTATATATTTTAAAAACATTTATTTTGATTTATTTCCATAATAATATTTAATTATTTTGGAATAGCTCATTTATTTAATGACAAATCATTATTTTCATACTATTCAAGATAGTACGAAATGAGAAAATATTTATTTTCATCTTTTATTTATTTGAATAATTTAAATATGTTAATATTCATATATTAACATAATATGATTCATTAAATAAATGTAGTAATAAACAGCCAATTATTTATCTGAATATTTAGAAAAATATTTTCTTAGTGCAAATCATAATTTACTTAAATGGGAAAATCAAATTGTCCTTGTTCAATAAATCTCGTCCGGTGGTCTATCATTGAGACCTAATGGACCCACATGAATGAAACTTTAGAATAAAGATCAGACTCAAAAGTTCACAAACCTTTTCGGTCTTTTAATTCTTAATATTAGTCGATTCAACTAAAGGACTAAGATTAAAACTCTCTAAGTTCATATGCGTATATTTTCCGTTTGATGTGACAAAAAATTTCTTCACACGATCCACAAAGTATTTTACGATATTACCCTTCATGTGTATCAGTAACTCAGAGAAATGTAAAATTACCGTTTTACCCCCGAGTTATTATTTCACTAACTCCGTTGTTATTTGTGAATGAGAAAAATATAAAGTGAGATGTCTTTACATGTCACATGTGTTAATCAAAGAATGTTCTTATTTGATGAATACCTGGCCAGGTTTATTCATTCACACTCTCTTAACAAAGCATAGTGTGATACTGATGCATTGGCATTGTTTCAACATGAATTCCATATCTGTGAATCACATAACCTAATATGACAATGGTATGACACCAACCGCCGGGTCAGATGCAACTATAATTTAGCCATTGCCCATTGACAAATCAAATGTCATAAGGTGTCACATCGATTATGCATTCACTTCAGGATTTAGGTAAGTACTAAAATACCCCTCGTATGTGATCTTGAAGTTTCCAGTGTTTAAACGGTTTTATCTCGAGCTTCAGAGTATCACAGGTCTTGTTCAATATTCTTTATATGATATCAAGAATGAAACATAGAGTCACAACTCTCTATATCACAAGATAAGATATCATGAATCATTCAAACAATCATTACTCTGATTCGATGGCTCCATCGATCGTAAGATTGCGAACAAATGTTTAAACTAGTCACAAGGGGCTATCTTGTCAAGTCTGTACTTAGCACCCCATTCGTTGATGACAGTTTCAGAGCGTAAAAAACATACATAAACACAAACTTAAATGAAGAATGAATATTTAACTATATTTAATGTCTCAGCAAAATCAAATACAAAGTATTTATAATGTCTTAAATCTCCGTTGTGGGCACCAATCCCAATAAACTCCCACTTGACTCAAAGGAGATACGAATAATCTTTCAGTCATCTCCTCTACGAACGATGTCTAGTACCAGGTGATACTTCCGCTCTATGTGCTTAGAGCGCTTGTGACTTCTTGGCTCCTTACAGTTAGCGGAAACCCCACTGTTACTGTGATAGGCTCGCTTGCACTTGGTACTACTTCCAAGTACATAAGGAATTTCTCAGCCACACAGCCTCCTTTCCAGCTTCACAAGCTGCCACATACTCGGCTTCCATGGTCGAGTCAGCAACGCAAGATTGCTTAATACTCCTCCAGACTACTGATCCACCATTCAGGGTCAACGCAGATCCTGAAGTGGATTTCCAAGAATCCTTATCCGCTTGAAAATTGGAGTCGGTGTAACCCGTCATATTCAGGTCACCACCTGAGTATGCAAGCATGTAGTTTCTCGTTCTCCGGAGATACTTGAGAACATGCTTGACAACAACCCAGTGCTCGGGTCCAGGGTTTGATCGAAACCTACTCACCACGCCCACTGCGTATCATACATGAGACTTCTTATGGCTGAAGCGTAAGGAATGTGTTTCATGTCCTCAAACTCTTAAGGAGTCTTGGGAGACTGCTCAATATAAGATGCTTGGGAAAGTGCTAACTTCCGAATTTTCCGATCTCTGAAGATCTGAATCCATAGAATGTAAGCCGTTTCTCCTAGATCTTTCATCTTAAATTGCTTTGACAGCCAGATCTTAACCTCTGATAACTATCCTACATCATTCCCAATGAGTAGTATGCCATCCACATATAGGACTAAGAAGACCACCTTGCTATCGTTTATCATCTTATAAACGTATAGTTCATCTACTGACTTATCAAAGCCGTAGTCTTTCACAGTCTCGTCGAATCTGATATTCCACGATCTAGATGCTTGCTTAAGTCTATAAATGGACTTTAGCACCTCACAAACCTTGCCCTGCTGACCTTTCTCCATGAACTTGTTTGGTTGAGCCATATAAATCCGCTCGTCAAGACTCCCATAAAAAATGCAGTCTTGACATCCATCTGCCAGATTTCATAATCCAGGGCGGCAACAATGGATAAAAGAGTGCGGATGGACTTCAGCATCGCATTTGGCGAGAAGGTATCCTCATAGTCGATACCTTCTTTTTGTGTGAACCCCTTTGTCATACGTCGTGCCTTAAATGTCTCAACATTTCCATCCGGTCATCTTTTCTTCTTGTAGATCTATTTACACCTAACAAGTTTGATGCCTTCGGGTAGATCTTAAAGTTTCCAGACCTTGTTGACATATATCAAATTCATTTCAACGTTCATGGCTTCTTGCCATAGGTTTGCTGCGGAACTCTGCATCGCTTGGGAAAATGATGTTGGATCATCTTCCTCCTGGTATGCAACTGCAGTGAAAGTCTCTCCGATACCCATGTATCGATCAGGTTATCGCACAATCCTGTTACTGCGACGAATCACATGAGGCTCTGGTTCCGAATGAGTTTCTTTCACTATTGATATAGTATTCGTCCTATCTTGTGAAGTACTAGCTACTTCACCTAACGGCTCCTTCAGGACAAGTTTGCTTCTCGGCACATAATTATTTATATAGTCTGGTTCAAGAAACCTAGTGTTCGTGCTAACAAACATTTTCTGATCAGCATGACTATAAGAGAAGTACCCTTTTGTTTCCTTTGGGTATCCCACAAGAAGGCTCAATTCTGAACGACTAGCCAACTTGCTAGTCTTTTGTCTCAGCAGATGTGCTGGACAACCCCAAATTCGAAGGTGGTGTGAATTAGATTTTTTACGAGTCCATCTCTCATAGGGAGTGCCTAGGACCGTCTTAGACGGAACCTGGTTCAAAATATGAAACATCTTACATTTCCCGAGTGAATCACTATTCACTTCGGTGTCCAAGATTGTCGGCTCATTTGGATATAGATAATATATCGATTCCACACGATGAGCTTTAGTAATGAACGAATCATCAAGAAAGATTTCAATACCATTATTGATTTTAAACTTGAAGAATTGCTCTTCTAAACGACCAAAAGAAACAAGGTTCTTACTAAAATTCGGAACGTGATAAACATTATTCAATAATAAAGTTTTGTTCCCAAATTAAAGCTTCAAGGTCCCGACTGATCTCGCTCCCGACATTTGTTGGAAATTATTTAACAAATTAAACAATAATAATACATAACACATCTATATGTGGCGGAATTATATAATATGATCTGTATTAAAACTCATTTTAATAAACGAACAACCTAGACATTAGAAATCATAAACATGTCAATAAACTATTTATTCTAAACATGTCAACAAATTGAACCAAACCATCTAACAACTTCTAAACACATTCATAAATCATTATTTTCAGATCCAATTTGTTTTAGGAAACTTATAATTGAGATTGTAAACAATCTCGGACATTCTTGCTAACTCCGAAAGGCCTCGTCGAAATTTTTTTCAAAAATAGACTGTGGCCGCAATGGACAGCTTTGGCCCGCCGGAATGGATTCTAGCCGGCCGACCATAAATGTGCCTACGGCGGTGTGGTTTCCTCCGGATGAATCTGACCGCAAAACTTTGGAGGAACGTGGATGAGACCTAGGGCTAGATCCCTGTAAAAGGGATTGACAAGATTCCTTGTCAAACTCCCGTAGTGAGTTAGGCACACTCTGCGTCCGGCGAAAAAACTCCAGTCAGGCGACTCAATCTAGCGACCCAATCCGGCCAGCAGGCTTAAATGAGTTTTGCTCCGTTTCGCTCGATTTCTTTGCGTTTCGAGTGGATACCCGCGTGTACAAAGTCACTCAAATACCAATTGGACGGAAATTTTATGATTAGGGTTAGGGTTAGGGTTTTCATAAAACCCTTTAAATAAAGAGAGAAGGCTTTTCTTAGGTCAAACCCAATAGTCAAACTTAAGCCCATTATTCTTTTAATTAATTTCAAAAATTAATTCTCTGACCTAATTCATTAATTATGGCCGAGTATAATCCTATATATTTCGAAAATATTTATTTTGATTTATTTCCATAATAATATTTAATTATTTTGGAATATTTCATTTATTTAATGACAAATCATTATTTTCATACTATTCAAGATAGTACCAAATGAGAAAATATTTATTTTCATCTTTTATTTATTTGAATCATTTAAATATGTTAATATCCATAAATTAACATGATTCATTAAATAAATGTAATAATAAATAACCAATTAATTATTTGATTACTTAGAAAAATATTTTCTTAGTGTAAATCACAATTTACTAATGAGAAAATCAATTGTCCTTGTTCAATAAATCTCGTCCGATGGTATATTATTGAGACCTAATGGACCCATATGAACGAAACTTTAGAATAAAGATCGGGCTCAAAAGTTCACAAACCTTTTCCGTCTTTTAATACTTAATATTATTCGATTCCAATAAAGGACTAATATTGAAACTCTCTAAGTTCATATGCATATATTTTCCGTTTGATGTGACAAACCAATTCTTCACACGATCCACAGAGTATTTACGATATTACGCTTCATGTGTATCAGTAACTCAGAGGAATGTAAAATTACCGTTTTACCCCCGAGTTATTAGTTCACTAACTCCTTTGTTATTTGTGAATGAGAAAAACATAAAGTGAGATGTCTTTACATGTCACATTTTTAAATCAAAGAATGTTCTTATTCGATGCATACCTGGCCATGTTTATTCATTCACACTCTCATAACAAAGCATGGCATTGTTCAACATGAATTACGTATCTGTGAATCACATAACCCAACATGACAATGTTATGACACCAACCGCTGGGTTAGATGCAACTATAACCCATTGACAAATCAAATGTCATAAGGCGTCACATCGATTATGCATTCACTTCAGGATTTAGGTAAGTACCAAAGTACCCCTTGTGATCTTGAAGTTTCGAGTGTTCAAACGATTTTATCTCGAGCTTAAGAGTATCACAGGTCTTGTTCAATATCTTATATAAGATATCAAGAATGAAACACAGAGTTACAACTCTCTATATCACAAGATAAGATATCATGAATCATTCAAACAATCATTACTCAGATTCAATTGCTTCATCGATCTTAAGATTCCGAACAAATATTTAAACTAGTCACAAGGGGCTATCTTGTCAAGTCTGTACTTAGCACCCATTTCGTTGATGGCATTTTCAGAGCGTAAAAAACATACATAAACATAAACTTAAATGAAGAATGAATATTTAACCTTATAAATGTCTCAGCAAAATTAAATACAAAATATTTATAATGTCTTAAATCTCCTTTGTGGGCACCAATCCCAACAGATAAAGAGACCAGGAGAGAGAGAGAGAGAGAGAGAGAGAGAGAGAGAGAGAGAGAGAGAGAGAGAGAGAGAGAGAGTGAGTGATAGTGAGGAGAGACAAAGAGCAATCGAGGGAGTGATAGTGAGGAGAGAGAAAGAGAGAGAATATGTGTGTGTGATAGTGAGGAGAGACAGAGAGCAATCGAGAGAGTGATAGTAAGGAGAGAGAGAGAGAGAGAGAGAGAGAGAGAGAGAGAGAGAGAGAGAGAGAGAGAGAAATTGACAGAGTGAGAACCGATTTTTTAATTTTTTAAACATAACTGGTACATGGAAGTTAACTTTAAAAGTGGATTAAAATTGAAGTAAAAATTGTTTTTAAGGGCATTTGGTCTTTTACACTAGTATTTTGGAAAAACTTTAATTTGAATGGATTATGGGAAAGTGAGTTAATAAAGGTGGTAGATTGGAAATTTTTTTTTTAAAATTATTTGGTAAAGAAACCCAGCAGTTTGGCAGATTCCTTTTAATTCGTGATATATTAGCTACAATATATGTAAAGACACACCAAAAACTTACCTCATGACTTAAAAGATTTCAGGTATTCTTCAGCTTAACTGCGCGAGGTGCCTATTTACAATACTAACTGTACAAAAGATGTGAATGCATTTCGGAGATAAATCATTCTTGTAAACCAAAATGGTGTTCTGGGCGTGGATGTACAAAGGCTTATACAAAATTACTTTGTTTGCATACATATGATCGAGATGAAATTTCTACCACCTGATTCTCGCTGATGGTAAACAGTACTGAGCGACATAGCATGTCAAATACCACCACACCCACTCTTACTAATGTTTTAAGTTAGATCCAACTTGTGGAGCATCAACTTTTTAAATATAAATTATCCGAGTTAGAGCATTTAAAATTTTATTTTGTTAATACTGCTAGTCATATAGTCTGCACTTGCTAGAAAATATTTAATCGTTTTAGTTATATAGTGTAAACTTCTTGGTGCAGGCTTTCAATGGACATGGAGATTTGCAGAGAGAACATAAGTGAAAATGAGAGGTGTAGGGACTGAACTTTGTATTTCTCATTGAAGAAATTCAATACAAGCTATATATAATTTTACAAAGACAGTTTAAGCTAACTTAGCTACCGGTTAAAGCAAGTAAAACATTAAAAGAATAAAAGTAAGCTACAAAAATAATTGAGTCGTTTATATGAATACGACATGTATATTTTATATCCGTAATACATCCCTCAAGACGGTGAATAAATATTTTAAGCACCATCTTGGAAATGAACCCAGTCAGCGTCAGAGAAGCCAAAATTTTGGTAAAAGCATTTGCAATTTGAAACTGAGACCTTATAGACAAAAGCTTCAATTTTCCATTTTGAAAATGCTCACGAATGAAGTGACAATCTATTTCAATGTGCTTTGTACGCTCATGAAATGTAGGATCGTTCGCTATATGAATAGCCGCTTAGTTGTCACAATACAGCACTGTGGACTCAGATGACGTGACCTGCAAGTCAACTATTAGTGGTTGTAGCTAGAGAATTTTACTGGTGACTGCGACTATTGCTTGATATTCAGATTCAACAGAAGATGTTGACATCGTTGTTTGCTTCTTGGATTTCCAAGACAATAGTGAATTACCGAGAAAAACATAAAATCTTGTTATGTATCGCCGTGTATCCAAACATGTTGCCCAGTACGTATGAGAACGCTCAAAGCTGTAAATTTTACTGTGATGAATAAAACAGTCCCAAACCCGATTGACTCTTTATGTATCCCAGTAGGTGATGAAAGGCTTGAAGATGTTGACTTCGAGGCTTCGACATGAATTGACTTAGTTGGGTCACCGCAAAAGTGATGTCAGGGCAGGTGATTGTCAGATATAATAATATCCCAACGAGTATGCGACAAAAACTGGGTCGCTTAGTTCATCGCCTTTGTTAGGGTCGAGATGAACTTTTGGATCCATCGAAATTTTTGCTGGTTTTGATTCAAGAAACCTTATATATGTCAATATGTTCAAATCACATTATTGTTGCAAAACTAGGATGGCCGAGCTTGATTTGGCAATCTCAAACCCTAAAAAATATTTCAAGTCACCGAGGTCTTTGACTTTGAAGATGTTGCTTGACCTTTGTAATGAGTTGCGGATTGAGGCCATCAATAAGAATGTCATCAACGTAAAACACGATGACCACAAATTATTATGTTGTTACGAATGTGAATAACGAATAGTCTGCAAGTGACTGAGAGAAACAAAACTGGTGCAGAACTTGTGTGAATTTAATATTCTATTGACGCGACGCCTGCATAAGACCATAAATCGACTTGTGCAGCCATCATACGAGCTTTGTGGACGATGACACCCCCTGAGTGGGAAATTCAGGTGGCAGTTCCATATATACTTGCTCATCAAGGTCACCGTTGAGGAAGGCATTGTTGACATCCATCAGTGCCACTTTTGTGATGCAACGATGGCCAACAAAAGCCTTCCAGTTGAGTGTTGCCTTTAGCAAGGAGTCGTGCTTTTCTTCTTTCCAAGGATCCATCGGCATAAAATTTGTTTTTGAAAAACCATCGACATCCAATGGCCTTTTTATCTTGTGGAAGTATTGTGATAGACCAGGTTTCATTGTCATTCATGGCAGTGAGTGCTTCATGCATTGCATCCCTCCACTCCGAGTGCTTGGGAAATTGGTGCTAGTATTCACGTTCAAATGTTGAAATTTCAGCCAGTGTAAATGCCTTGAATGACATGTTGAGAGAATCATAGCAAACAACATTAGAGATGTGGTGAGGATAGGATAATTTTGATGAGACAGTAGACATTGCATTGATGAGGTCACAATGATACTGAGGTATTTTGTTGGTTTATATATTTGTGTTGACTTTCTGACAGATTTGTTCTCAAGAGGACTGGATTTCAAATGTGAGATTGCCGTATCATGTTGTTCATGTGGAGAGTCAATGATTTCGAGACTTGTCATAGGTGAATCAAGTTCATCTTGGATATCCTTAGAAGAAGGTGAATGTGTATCAAGGCAGTGTGACAATGGATCAACATTTTCCTCTTGCGACATAATGTTAGATGATTTTAGTATCGGATGATCAGTTTGAGGTTGTGGAACAGCAACTAAGTCTTGAATGTCTGTGGGTGTGCCAGAAAAATGAATATCTGGTTGAGAACTGATAGAATGAGATACGACAGAATCAAACAGATTAGAGGTTGTGGTGTTAGTTGTGGAAAAAGGAAAAACAGCTTCATGAAAAATCACATATCGTGTTATAAAGATTTCATAATTTTCAAGGTCCAACATGTTGTAGCCTTTAGTTCTTGTAGGATATCCAATGAACACACGTTTTTGAGAAGGAGGATCAAATTTTGTTCTATTTTGTCTTAAAGTTGAAGCAAAATCTAAGTAGCCAAATACTCTCAGTGATTGATAGTCAAATGATTTTTCATATAGAATTTAATATGGGCTTTGTTCATTTAAGACAGGAGTGGGCGTTCTTCAAATTAAATAAACAGCAGTGAGGATGCAAATAGACCAAAAATGTATAGGTAGGTAAGATTGAAACAATAAGGCTCGAGCAATGTTTAAAATATGCTGGTGTTTTTGTTCAACAAATGCATTTTGTTGCAGTGTTTCCACATACGAGTATTGATGTACTATTCCTTTTGTTTAAAAAAATTATACAAATTTTAATTCCCTCGCATTGTCGGACCTGGAACACTGAACTTTCTTATCTAATTGATTTTCAATCATGACAATGAATTTAGGAAAAATCCTTAAAACATCTTTCGATTTCATCAAATATACCCAAGTAAATCTACTATAATCATCAACAATTGTTAATAAAAATATGTGTCATGTGTGAGAGACTGTATGAAATGGTCCCCACACGTCACAGTTAATCAATTCTAACGTAACATAAGAACATGTAATAGAAACAGGGAATGGCAATCTTTGTTGTTTCGTAAGAGTATATACATTACAAGGATTAGAAATTTTACTAGACTTTGATTGAAGAATATATTTCATTGCCAGAATCCGATTGAAAGAAGAATGCCCAAATCTTTTGTACCAAGTAGTTGCTGAGATAGAGTTCATTGATTCGTCGAGATGTACTCACTCTTGCCATTCATCTTCTTGGTTATTGGATCTTGTATAAAAAAATTCGAAATTAGTGAAAGAAACTGTGAGTTTGTTGTGCTTAGTTAATGCACTTACATACAACACACTGAATTTAAAACCCAGGACAAACATAATTTCATGAAGAGTAAGGTTAGAATTTACTTTTACATTTCCAAATTGATGAACGAGTATGATTTTCCGATTAGGCAATGTAATGGTCGATCTAATCGGAGGTGATAAAAAAAGAACATGGACTCTTGATTGCATATGTGCTTTGAAGCACCCGAACCAATATCCAATTATTGTCAAGTATGAATTAGAAACTTATACCATATGAAAAGAACCTATGATGGTTGTTGAGAATGATGCAATGTTGGCATCTGAACCTGAGCTTGAAGGCTTGGTAGGAGTTGTGATATATGTGGACAACATGTTAATGAGTTGATGGCACTGATCGTTGGTCAATGCATTGATTGCATAGTTCTTGTTCTCCGTCTTTGTCTCAAGTGTTGGAGTCTTGGACTTTGGCGTGTAACCAGGTGGATATCCATGCAGCTTAAAGCATTTGTCCATGACATGTCCAAATTTGTTGCAGTGTGTGCAATATGGCCTGTCTTTATTGGTAGTCCTTTTTGCATGTGCATCGCTGTTGAAGGCCATCTCCATCAGAGTTCCCTGATCTGTGTTGCTTGGATCTTGACTGATCATCTTGTGATCTTCTTCTTGAGTCACAAGAGCGAAGACATCTTGCACATCCGAAATCGGTTCCATGAGCAAGACTTGACTCCTTGTTGTTGAGAAAGATTCATTGAGACCCAAGAAATATCATCACATTAATTCTTTTGTTGAATTTCACCTGATCTTGAGTTGCGCCATAGTTGCATCCCGCACATGTGCAGATTGGTTTGAATCCTTGAAAATTGTCCCACAATGCCTTGATTCATGTGTAGTGGATAGTCACAGATCTTGAATCTTGCTGAGTATTGACCATGTCTCGCAAAGTGGAGAATACGCGAGGTTCGTTCTTTAATTTGGATCGCCTTTGGAGATCGTTCCAGACCGTATTAGCAGCGTCTCTAAACCGAATGCCTTTGAAAATTTCCTTCAAAACTGAGTTGATGATCCACGCAACAACTATGTTGTTGCATCTTTGCCAGCCGTTCGATTGTGGAATTCCCAAGAGGTGTTTTAGCGAGAGAGCCATCGATGAACCATAATTTGTTCTTGACTGAGAGCGCGATGAGCATCGACTTCGCCCAATCTGAGTAATTGCTATCTGTGAATAATTCATACACGAGCACTGCTCTTGGGTTATCCATGTGATGCAAATAGTAAGGATTTTCATTTGGATCCTTCGATTATGTTTGTTTGACCACAATCGCTGTTGATGGTGTCGTTTTCTAAAATGGTTCTTGAATTGGCTTCTAGGCCCGTTGACTATCTCCACTCTCTTTAGGATTTTCCATAGTGTTTAAGGCTTGTGGATATGAGGTGTTATGATCTAATCGATGTAGATTTGATTTGCGCAGACTTGTTTGCCCTCTGATACCATGTGAACTTCTGTGTGCAGACTTCCAATAAAGGTGAAGAGTTGCAGAGAGAACATAAGTGAAAATGAGAAGTGTAGAAACACTTTTGTATTTCTCATTAAGTGAATTGAAGAGATTCAATACAATCTATATATAATTTTAATTTCAGCTAACTCAATTACCCATTAAAACAAGTAAAACAACAAAAGAATAAAAGTAAGCTACAAAACTAATTGAGTCATTAATATGAATACGACATGTACATTTTATATCCGTAATATATAATATAGTTAATCTAGTAGAACAATGAGAATGAATTAAAATTTAGTGGGATAATGATGTGTTAAGATTAGTGGGGCAATGATATGTGTTAGTTAATATTATAGTGAATTATTAGTTATTTATTTTCTTATTTAAAGACCACCAAAAATGAGTTGTATTAAGTCCAAAAGGAGAGTTATTAAATTTATCTTAAAGTTTTAGTTTTGGTTATTTTTGATCCTAGAACTTTCAATGTCTCAGCTCATGAAATTTGTTACTAGGGCTTGGAAAACTAAGGAGTTCGGTTTTTTTAATTTGCTGTCAGCCCCAAGTTCGGTTCTGGAGGCTGTGTTGAATGAAGTTCTTCTAGTTAATACTTTGGTCCTTTCTTGTTTCCAAAAAGGAAATATAATTTTTTGTTCAAGTTATTTTCTTCACTTTGTGACGTGGATGTTTACTTTTTTTTTTTGTTTTTTGTTGTTGTAATGTTTTGACATATGGGCTCTCCTCGTTTTCTGTTTTGAGAATCCCTCCGGTTTAACATTGTTTCCTTGTATTTAGAATTTCCTGACTTTTTTACTTTTTTATTCCCAAGGGTTTCATTTATAAATATGGACAAAATCATTTATAAATTAAAACAAGATGCGGTATTTTATATAATCATTCAAAATTTCAAAGGAATTAACATTTCCAAATGAGTATTTGTAGAATTTGTCCACTTATAAGAGAAGTTGTTCTCTAAACTAAAAAATGCATGCCTCCCATAAGTGGGCCTAAAATAAAGGGCTTTAGTTCCCCTAAAAATAAAGAGCTTTTAATCTTGAATTTTGTCAACGTCTGTATTCGTGGGAGTTCCACGTGTGGTTCAATTACTAGCTTTTTTTGTTATTGTTTGTATCTTGACATTTATATGGTCTGCAAATAATTTATTTTCTCAACTCGAACCAGATATCCTCGTTGACTCTTTGCCGTTCCAAGCTTGGGGATGAAATTCAAGGCTCGGTGTTAAACTCACGTGTCAGTGATACGGCACTGTGTAAAATGCAAGGCATATTTATTGGTTCGTCGCTCTCAACTTAGCTATGAGCAAGCCGAATACAAAAGTAGCACTTTCCACTGGTTTGGCACTACTGGTCCAGTACATGAATATAAATAATATTTATTGGAGTATATATATATATATATATATTCCAGAAGGTAAAGCTTAAATGCATTTCTTTATTACAAATCCTAACTACATATCTTCACATTAAATTGAATGATAAAAGAGACTTCTCATGATAAAATGAATAACTCTACTGATATTTTTCCCCATCTTCTAAACAATTGTTTCAAGTTATTTTTAAAATAATCAATATTGAGTGTAATTGAGGTATCCAATGCCACAGGTCGTGAATCCTGATTCGAATAAAAAGTAGGTTGATCGTGCTGTCATTTAATGTTTGATATTATATATTCTTATATAGAAAGAAACCACAGACGCAAAATTACATGATGTGCATGAAATTGAAAGTGAATAAAAGATCAATACGTAATAATTGTAGGTGAATGGAATCAACAACTGAATTTATTGTAGTCAGTTAATTATTGCAGTAGAAATGAATGTAGATACATTGAAAGAAAACATGTAGTAGCACGTGACCAAACTGGTAACTGTGGGCTCACGATTGCTTCCATTGTTACGAGCTACTATAAATAAACGGTTTTCTTTCTTCACATTTATGTTTCTTCAACTACTGTGTTTTATCTTATCTGGATGTTTTGTTATAGAGTTTCTATTTCTTTGTTTTTTCTTTTGAATGAGTTACAAATTTATAAAGGGTCTAAAATTCGCTTCATCGAGAATCCATGAAAACGCGTTATTTTTTTTATGGTTATCAGTGATCTAAATATTCCTAGTTTTGTGTTAAAAAAATATCGAAATTTATGAAAAATTGTTTTCGAGGATTTTTCTCTGATCTGTACGAAGATGTTTAAGACTGAAATTCAAAATTTTCAAGTGAGTCAAAATTGTTTTACGATGTTTCAAAAAGTATGTTTATACAATTTGTAGAAATCAAACGTTCATTTATCTTGTTTATTAGAATTCATTTCAATAAAGGTTCTACCTATATTTCGTCAATATTACAAGAAGTGCCGTACCATGTATTTTATTTGTTTAGTGGTCGTTGTTCCTTCAAGTATCGTTGTCATTACGAGTACAAACAGCTCATTACTTGAAATTTTCTAGACTTCTTAAGAAATTATTATTATGTATAGTTAAGATTAACACGCACGAATTAGAACTATGTTTTTATTTTATTATATAAGATTTTTTTTTTGTTTTGGGTTTCTCATCGTCAAAACAGAAACACATTTTCAATTTTCATTCATTTTTCCGTTTATTTTTCTATTTTCATTTGATTTTGTGGGACCTTGCAAGACCTAAGTTGAAATGGTGGACAAGGAATATCTACAACTTGCTGGTAAATCGTTAATTAGCTGAGTAAATTGCAAAAGAATGGGTAAGTGTTAATCACGGATAAATTATTTATGGACGTGTAACTTGTTTACTTACAAGAAAAATGATAAGCATTCAAGAAATAAAATAAATTTAAGTATTTCATAAAAATAAGAGTTATTTAAGATAAATATCCAATATTTTTAATTTGGTGCACTTTAATTCATATTTGATATTTAGAAATCACGTAAAGTTGCCGATTTTGAGAATCATATCTCCATTAGTACATGTGACGTCAAAATTGGAATGGGAAAAAGACTACCAACATCCATTTGCTTACAACGTAGCCATTTATTATAGGAAAACGAAAAAGCCAACCTTCACGCTCTTATAGTCAACCTCCACAAAATTATATATCATTCATATAACGCCCCACGTTAATTGGACTAATGATGAGCCTAAGGAAGCATGTCCGGAAATACTTCTCACGCTCTAGTAGTATTATTTTTGTATGATCTCGAATATTCAAAAAGGTTTTGAATGTTAGTCGTGTACACACGTACCTTGACTCCGATCTTGGATCGTAACTTAATTTGTTGTGAGTTTCAACCTCATCTAACTGAAAACGACTGAGCTGACGTGGCTACGTCAAAGCTGTGATTCAAGTCAATGTTTCAATATCAAGACTGAAGTTAGCTAGAGTTAATTAGAAGATAGTATAAAAGCTTTCATGTTTTGTATGTAGAACTACTCGGGGCGTAAATATTTATATTGTAAGCGTTTCATGTAAAGAAAGATTGTGAAAGTAGGATCGATATCGAAGGTGTTCACATTCAATCACGAGGTGTTTATCATTGAGGGTGTACTGCTAATAATCAATACTATCCCAATGGAGAATACAAGGCACAATAATGATAAAAACTCAATTAGTAAAGAAGTCTAATTAGGAGAAGTCCACTAAAAACTTCTTAAATTATGTAGAAGAGTTTATAATAATATGTAAAATATCTAGATAACATCCTAGAAGCGGTAAAAATGAGTGGTCAAAATTGTTGCACCACTATTATAAATACCCTTCACCATCATGTCGGCTTGTATCAAACAAAAATTTCAAAGAGTAGTAGTGTCTTCAAAGAGTTCTAAAGTATTTTTGTAGTGTAAGTCCTAAACACTTGATCTTGTAATCTCTTTTGAGTTGTCATAATAAAAAAAGTGAGCGTTTTCCACAAAAAAATTGCGTTTAACAATCTGGTATTATAGCAAAGTTGTCTGATGTCTTGAATTTTTTCATTATGCCTTGTGACGGAAGCTATAATTGATATTTCACATCATAAACGATTTATTGAGGTTGTTAGTGTGTGAGCTTTTCGCGTCGTGAGTAGTTGGTGATTACAAGCTTTGTGTCGAAACTAGGTTGTTTGGTATTCATAAAGTACTACCAACACAATGGGTGATCTTCAAGTCGTTGGAGGAATCAAGAAACTCAACAAAGACAATTACAACACGTGGGCAACATGCATGATGTCCTACTTACAAGGACAACACCTTTGGGAGGTCGTTGGCGGGAGCGAAACGCCAGAGGAGGATGCCAATGGCACCTTTGACAAATGGAGAACCAAAGCAAACAAACCAATATTTGGCATGAAGACTACTGTTGAAGAGGAGATGCTGGAGCAAATTTAAGACGAGAAGACACCAAAAGAAGCATGTGAAAAGTTTGTTACGCTTTTCTCAAAGAAGAAAGATACGATGCTACAACTATTTGAGAATGTGTTGCTATCAATCTCACAACGTGACATGATGATTTCTCAGTACTTCCACAAGGTCACGTCGATCTGTCGAGACATTACTGAACTATATTCGAAGTCTATCATTGGAGAAGCTCGAATGAAGAGGATCATCATCCACAGATTCCGGGTGGAATATAGAAGCTTTGTTATTGTCGTACAAGGGTGGCCCGCTCAACCATCACTTGTAGAATACGAAAATATGCGCTCAAGCCAAGAAGCTATGGCTAAGCAAATGAGAGGCAACACGCTGAAGAATGAAATGAAGCACTCTACACAAGCAAAAGCCGGAGGAACGTCAAGTCGTGCAAAGATGGATACAAGAAGGGTGGCAAAGGAAGAAGCCATCAAGGAACCATATAACCTCAGAGAGCTCAGGACAACAACAATTCAAGTTCTCAAGGGAAGAGGTTCGAAGGTAATTTCTAAAATTGCGGAAAGATGGCCCACATGTCCAAGGATTGCTGGTCCAAGAAGAAGTCAATCGAGATCAATGCATCTGTTATGAATTCTTGCCCGCTTGAGAAGATACTTATGTAAATTCTCGTTGAAATGATAATAAATAAAGTTTGACATTTATGATTATTCGAATTGAAATGGTTATTTCTTATGTATTAAGATTTATAGAACATTCATCATCCTATAGCCTCCGTATCAAACTGAGTCATGTGCTGGGCACTTGAGTTCGGTCGGTGTGCTAAAACAAGGTCGATCACTGATATACGCATGGGAAGCTATATCGAAAGTCATATATGTGGAACACATGAGTGAAGGCCGATCACTATGCGGGAGCATTCTACACTTGTGGTAAGTGTACGATCTGGACAAACTTTGGGGTATATGTGTTGTTTAAGGACCGTTACGACACACTAACCGAGACCACTATGATGATTACAATGGGACTTGATCTAAATCTTGAAGTGGTCATGGACACTAAATCATGTCTCTGAACTCTTTAACTCATTCGCTAAAAGGCTATTCATGTTAATCACAACTTATATCTTGGGAGTCTTCCCGTAGAAGTCTTCTCAGAGCATGATTCGAGCGGGAAGTGATTTACAGACACGGAATCCAACCTCCCTTAAAGGAGGTCAATGTTCACTCACCTAAGGGTAGATTTCAGAACCGATTGATTGCGCACTTTCGAACTAATTTAATGTTCGAAGGAATTTTTCGTTGGGGAAGCAACGATGCTTAGGGCTGATATTTATCAAGAGAAGAATAACAGAATAAATGGACTTCTCTAGGCACGGGTTGAACCTGGAGAATCTTGATCACGAACTGAATATATCAGTGGACACTCGTCAAGATGAGTAAATAGAATTCTAGTATTAAAGAAGGGTTCAGTCTTTGATTACACGGTGGAGTATTTATAAAGACTACACGAATCGATGAAAAAGAGATAGGACTATATCGTCTTTTTTGTCGGGTTCGCTAAGCTTCTACTACTAGGTCCATAGTCTCCAATTTAGCTTTGATAAAAGCGGATAAGAACTTTTGAATAATAATGTTATTCATTATTTAAATTTCACTTGCTGTAATGATGATTGACAACATTGATTCTGGAAAACGGGTATTCGCAGAATTAACTAAACTTTTATAGCATAGTTGTTTATTTATTGTTGGATTATGTACATAAATAATTAATCGGATTTTTGGGCTTGAGAATTTCGGATTGGACTTGGCCTAGAGCGTAGCTGAAAATGTTGGCATGGAATGCATATATCTAGTGAGCAGTCTCCCAAGACTCCTCAAGATATAGAGGACATGAGACACATTCCCTACGCCTCAGCCGTAGGAAGTCTCGTGTACGCAATTCTTTGCAGTAGGCCAGATATTTGTTACACAGTGGGCGTGGTGAGTAGATTCCAATCAAATCCTGGACCCGTGCACTGGGCTTCTGTCAAGCATGTTTCGAAGTATCTCCGAAGAACGAGAAAGTATATGCTTGCATACTCAAGTGAATATCTGATTATGTCGAGATATACCGATTTCGACTTTCAGGTGTATTAGGATTCCAGAAAATCCACATTAGGGTCTATGTTCACCCTGAATGGTGGATCCGTGGTCTGGAGGAGTATAAAGTAATCTTGCGTTGCTGACTCGACCATGGAAGCTGAGTATGTGGCAGCTTGTGAGCTGCGAATGAGGTTGTGTGGTTTAGGAAATTCTTGATGTACTTGGAAGTAGTTCCAAGTGCCAACAAGACCATTACACTTTATTGTGATAAAAGTGGGACCGTTGCAAACTGTAAGGAACCAAGAAATCACAAGCGCTTAAAACACATCGAGCGGAAATATCTCTTGGTACGAGATATAGTTCACAGAAGGGACGCGACGGTTATGAAGATCTCAATGTTGGACAACTTTGCTGATCCCTTCACGAACCCTTTAACCAGTAAGGTCTTCGAGGGACACTTAGAAAGATTAGGACTGAAAGATCATTCGCATCTCTTTTGAGTCAAGTGGGAGTTTATTGGAATTTATGCCCACAAAGGAGATTTTTGATATTGAATACTTTTGTATTGGTTTTGTTTTGAATTTAAATAAAAATTGAATATCCATTCTTATTTAAGATTGTGTTTATGCATGAATGTCTATGCTCTGAATCTGTCATCAATGAAAGAAGTACTAAATACAGACTTGACAAGATACCTTCTTATGACTAGTTTAAATAAAAGTTTGCAATCTAAAGATCGATTGGGCAATCGAATCTTAGTAATGATTGTTAGAATAAATTAAGCAATATCTTATCTTGTTATGGAGATTTGTGACTCTGTAATTTATTCTTGATATCTTAATGAAGATATTGAACAAGACCTGCAAAGTTTTGAAGTTTGAAATAAAACCGTTTAATCACTCGAAACCTCAAACTCGCATACGAGGGGTATTTTGGTAATTACCTATATCCTAAAGTGAATACATATCCTCTTGTAAGACTTTATAATATTTGATTAGTCAATGGGCAATGGCTAAATGAAGTTTCAGTAACCCGACGATTGGTGTCATAATACTGTTTCGTTTAAATATGTGATTCACAAATATGGAATTTGTGCTGAAACAATGCTAAGGGATTAGTATCACACCATGCTCTGTTATGAGAGTATGAGCGAATAAACCAGGCCTGGTATTCATCGAATAATTTTTTTTTGAAATAAAACATGTGACATATTGAGACATCTCAATTTATGTTTTTCTCGTTAACAAATAACAGAGAACTTGATGAAATAATAACTCAAGGGTAAAATGATAATTTTACATTCCTCTGAGTTAATTGTACACACAAATGGTAATATCGTAAAATACACCGTGGATCGTGTGAAGAATAGTTTTGTCACATCAAACGGAAATATAAACGCATATGAACTTAGAGATGTTCAATATTGGTCCTTTAGTGGAATCGACCAATCTTAAGAATTAAAAGTTGGGAAAAGTTATGAATGTTTGTGTCCGAGCTTTATTCTAAAGTTTCGTTCATGTGAGTCCATAAGGTCTCAATGATAGACTCTCAGACGAGATTTTGATGAACAAGAATTGATTGATTTTCTCATTGAACGTAAATTGTTATTTACGCTAAGAAAATTATTTTCTGAGTAATTACATAAATAATTGGTTATTTATTATTACATTTATTAAATGAATCATATTATGTTATTATATTGATAATAATATAATCTGATGATTCAAATAAATAAAAGATGAAAATAAATATCTTCTCGTTTCGAACTTGTTTGAACAGTATGAAAAGATTGAATGACATGTCATTAAATAAATGAGATGTTCTAAATTAATTAAATATTATTTTAAAAATAAATCAAATAAATTTGAGAGATAATGAAGACCATATGGCCGGCCATAATGAGGGCTTTATTGGCTGGAAAAGTAGTTTAAACTCATTAAAAGAAGTATTAGACTTAAGTTTGATTAATGGGTCTTAATTGGATTTGACCTAAATTAAGCTCATTCTCTCTGATATAAAAGGAGGCTCTCTCTTTCAAAAACCTAAAGCCGAACCTCTCCCCCCCCCCCCCCCTTGTGCTTGAGAGGTTTAGGCTGAGTTCTAGAGAGAGAGAGAGAGAGAGAGAGAGAGAGAGAGAGAGAGAGAGAGAGAGAGAGAGAGAGAGAGAGAGAGAGGAAATTTGTTTCCCGATAGCCCTTCCTTTTATGCTTTGAGTTTCGTCTTCTTCCCTTGTTCCTATAAAGAGACCACCCTCTTGATCTCCTAAAAAACTCCCAAAGATATATCATCGAATAAACTTGTGGTTGCTTGAGTGATATTTGCTTTATAGGGCCGTCCACTTTTTGGAGCAACGGAGCAAGGACAGATTTCTTGACATTCTAGACACGCGTGGGAAGGAGAATCACCCGAGGACTTGGTCGCACATCCCGAGGCAGAATCTTGCAGATCTGAACCTTACGTTAGTCTCCTTGAAACAAATTGGATCTGAATATAATAATCGTTATAGAATTGTTAGTGTGTTTAGATAATTCGTTTGTATGTTTGAATAAATTTGTTAACATGTTTTAAAAGGTGTTTTAACATACTATATTGAATTATGAATTGTCGCCATATGTAGATATATTTCATAATTAATTAGGTTAATTGTTAACTAAATTCCAATAAAAAAATCCCCTAGGAATACACCCTAGGGGTGGCCGAACTCTCTCCCCGTTCTTTCCCTGAATTTCTCTCTGAAGAGAAAATTTCTCAACCATAGATATTAATTTGATGGATGAAAGAGAGTTTAGATTCACTGTTGAGATCTAATGGCCCAAATTAAATCCAAAGGAGAGAATATCTCTAGAACGAGAGAATATCTCCAGCGAAAAGAGAGAAAATCTCTCAAGTGTTATGTCCCTACCAATGATATAAATAGGGATAGAAGGGAAGAGGAAAAATCATTCCATTCTGTCATAGAATTCTCGGCCATTCTTCTCTCTCTTTGGCCAAAATTCTCTTCCCCCATATTCCCCGGAATTGCTAATTCCAATCCTAAATAATAGCAGCGAGATCCCGAAACAATTTGGTTTCAAGATCTAAGTGAGATATCAATTATGCCCACTCATCTTTCTTATTCGTTTTGGAGATTACGTTTTGGAAGACTACGATGTCATCCTCGAGTACTAAATCAGAGGAAGGAGTTGTGAAAGTTTGAAGACGGAACGAGCATTGGGTTGGAGCATTCTCTAGCTGAGCCAAAATCAATCTAAGTGTTCTGATCGTCTCTTTTAATTAATAGTTGCTGAATTGCTTTCATAATTAAATTAAAATACTAAATCTAGATCTTGTTAGCAACCATAATTATTAATTGGCTATTGTGAGTGCAATTAATTATTTTCCGCATTTAATATGGTTGCTAAGGTGCATCAATCACCAACTATTGGTATCATCAATCCCCAATCAGAACTAGATGATTTATTAATTTAATTGAATCGTTATTGTGATTAAATTTGGTTTGAATGAATTTATATTTTGATATGAAATTTGTTACAATTCAATATATGATATGTGAATTTTTATTCATGGTTGATCGTAGATTTATTGATTCTCGCTTTATTAGATTTCTTGTAAACCCGAAATTCAAAGGGTATAGGCTTTATGTAAATTTTGTTATTTTCAATTATTATTATTATTATTGTCATTGTTGTAATCCGATGATCAGCGATAGACGGATCTGCGACGAGGAGACTAAATGGGACCGAATGGCTGCCCTCCGAGCCACATAGCACGACCAGTCGTGAAACCCTAGAGGGCTAGGGCCGGCCACACACCTTGGTTGCCCTAGGCAACTAGTTGGGCCTTGGATGCCCCTTGGCGGAGGCCCAACTAACTCGGGTCGAGCCCTACCATGGCGGGTTGGGCTCGAGGATGATCTAGGCTTGGGCTCGGATGCCAAATGGGCCTTAAGGCCCATGCAAAACAAATTAATTTTGAAATTTTATTTAATTTATTTAAATGGGCTGGACTCATTTAAATATGATTTAAAATATTGAAAATAAATGATTTTCATAAAGACATATGATGGGGTTTAATTCAAATTGAATTTTTCAAAGATGTTACGAAATGAAATTTTTTGAAAAATATTTATTTTTCCAGTTGAAGCATATGATTGTGTTCAACTATCACTCCATGAACTAATATGATTAGGTTCATCTCGTTTTAATTTATAAAAAGTCAATCAGGATACGATCAACACGATTCAAACCATGCTTGCCTTACTTGTTTTTTCAATTTCTTTGCTGTGATTGTCTGCTATAACTTATATAGTGTATCGTTTGTTTATGATTTCATGAATTTTTATTCATTTAAAATTATCTAATATGATTAGGATAGTTAATTAATGAATGAGCTGTTGAACTGCTGGGAAAGTTTTGTCACCAAGCCGATAAGAGGATAAGATGGGGGTATTTAAGAAGACCTAGTGTCTCACCTTCTCAACTGAGAGCTTTTTCGTGAAGGAATGTTTTTAGGTTAATCAAGACTAGATGTCATGCATTACCTATAACCTAAGCTATATCGAAACATATGTTTTTCAGTGTAGGTTAGAAACACTCGAGTTTTTAATATGATTTAGTAAGCTCGTAATGGATCACCTAGATTAATGTAAATGCTAGGAAAATTAAAATACTAAAAGTATATTGAATCTTAGGCCTCCAATATTGTAAAAACACCATGAGAATGAAAGATCCATGCGTGACCAGCGCCCTTTTAAGTGATGGGTGGTCTATTCCTCAAGACAGGCTTTTCTGATTCCAATACCAAGGTTGTGTTTCTGACGATAGGTGGGAGTTTTGATCTCTGCGTGTATTAGCTAAGTTAGTGCGTATGGCTAGACTTTTCTCACTGGAATGTTGGGCTAGACTTTTCTCACTGGAATTTTGAGTCGACTCATGTATGAACCAACCGGTGGTTGCTCATATGGCCAAAGCATTCCTATAAATTGGTAGTTAGTTAGCATAGTTATGAAGGGTACATGAACTGTGAGGCTCACTAATATGAGTCAGAACTCATGTTCACTAGGTGCACTCCGCTACGCCACTATAGTGGAATGGACTGTGACTATTGGTGATTATCGGGTTTTTTATATATTAGTATTTTTCCCCGTGCTTGTAAGCATTATGTTTTTATTTCCTAAAAATATATGATGAATGTTTTCTTTTCGAATTATTATTTATGTACTTGTATTTTATATAATTTCAGCATGACTTCGAACTATAATATGTTAAAAGAAATAATGGATACAAAGATGCAAGTAGGAGAGTGTGCCATTGACTACATAAAGCAATTAAGCAATAGAATGGTTCTGATTGGTATGTGTGGCGCACAAATAGACAAAGCTACTCAAGTTGCGATTCTTCTTGAATATCTCTCTGATGAGTACTCCGACTTTATAGAGGACTTCCGAGGAAGGTTCTCTAAGTATGTAATGAAAATGTTCCGTGGTAAACTTATGAGTTGGAGAGATGGACTGATAAGGCAATCTAGCCTTAATCAATTGCATTATGAAATGACAGTACCAAGATGACTACTCCCATGTATCTACACCACTGGAGAATGTTCTCGCAGTGGGAGAGCCTTCATACATCGATATCTCCGACGATGAAGATGTAGGGTTGACCCCTGAGTCATGTGAAGGTACGGTACCGTTCACAAACATACATGTATTATAGGCATTTTATGTTGGAGATTCATTCTTGTCCTGGATAATTGATTAATGGACTACTAATCGTATGTGTACATCTTTACATGTGTTTGACTCGTGGGAGAAACTGAGAGGAGACGAACTACAACTTAGAGTGAGGAATAGAGAGTCTGTCAGAGCTAAAACTTTGGGAGTAGTTCGACTCCGTTTTGGAAATAAATATTTGATATTAGGTTCATTTTATATTCCTGGTTTCTGTAGAAAATTAATTTCAGTTTTTGAGTTACTTAAACATAAATTATCTTTATCTATGAATGAGAATGCCATTAGTGTTTCATTTTATGTGATTCTCACTTATGCAGTGGTTTATATGTTTTAATTCCTGAAATTAAATGTTCATTTAATGTAGAAATGTTTGAGGTACTACCCACTTCTAATAAAAGAATTAAATTATCTGGTGATGAACAAACCTATTTATGGCAGTTAAGACTTGGTCATATTAATATAAAGAGGCTAGAGAGACTTTCAAGGCTTGGACCCTTGAAACAACTCCAAGTGGGAATTCTACCTGTTTTTGAATCCAGTATAGAAGAAAAAATGACCAAGCGATCTTTTGCTGGAAAAGGATTAAGAGCCACCGAACCTCTGCAACTAGTTACTCTGACGTCTACAGACCATGAGTGAAGCTGCGAGAGGCGGTTATAAATATTTTGTCATGTTCACTGACGATTATTCCAGATACTGTTTTATTTACCTAATGCACAGAAAATCTAAAACTTTTGATAGGTTTAAAGAATTATGTGCTTGTGTTGAGAACCAATTGGGTAAAACTATTAAGACCATCCGATCGGATCAGGGAGGCGAGTTCTTAGATACATAGTTCACCGATTATATGCTGGAACTTGAAATTACTTTGCAGCTATCGGCTCCTGGTAACCCACAACAAAATGAGGTTGATGAAAGGAGATATCAAACTTTATTAGACATGGTAAGATCCATGATTAAGTACTCTACACTTTCTACTACTTTTTTGGTTTATGCATTAAAGACAGTCGTGCATATTTAAATCATGTTCCATCTAAATCTAAATCTAAAACTACCATGGAAATTTGGAATGGAGCTAATGTTGTTTTGCGCTATTTCCGAGTATGGGGTTGTCCTGCTCATGTCTTAAAAAAGAAATCGAGCAAGCTTGAACCAAGAACAAATTTATGTTTCTTTGGTGATTATGCCGAAGGGACAAAGGGTGGTATGTTTTATGATACTAATGATAGGAAAATTTTTGTTTCTACTCATGCTACTTTTCTTGAAGATGATTATGTGAAAAACCATAAACCTCGTAGTAAAGTTTTACTCGAGGAAACTGTTAGACCAATCCTAAAGACTATCATCCAAGGAAATCAATCTCAACCTGCAATTGTTGTGAGAGTGAGAGATGAAGAAGAAAACACAAACGTTGATCCAAGTGCTACACTTCCTCGTCGTAGTTGGTAGGTCTCTAGAGAGCCCGATCGATATCTTGGCTTTGAAGCAAATATCGTTTCCTCATATAATGACGCCATGGTCTACTTAGACAAAGAGAAATGGTTTGAAGCCATGAATTTGGAGATAGAGTCTATGCAATCAAACTCAGTCAGGACTCTTGGAGATGCACCCAAACAAATTAGAATGATTGAGTGCATGTGGTCTATAAGAGGAAGAAAGGAGTTGATGGACAAGTCAAAACCTATAAGGCTACACTTATGGTTAAGGGTTTCACTCAGAGAGAAGGAATTGAGTACGACAAAACCTTCTCTCATGTAGCCATGTTTAAATCCACCAGAGGTCTTCTAGCCATTGCCACTCATTATGATTATGAGATTTGGCAGATGGACGTAAAGACATCATTCTTGAATGGCTATCTGGAAGAAAAAATCTATATGGCTCAACCAGACAGATTCATTGAAAAGGGTCAAGAGCACAAGGTTTGCAGACTATTGAAGTCCATTTATGAAAGCAAGCGTCTAGATCCTGGAATCAAAGGTTTCATAAGGTAATCAAGACTTATGGTTTCGAACAAAATCTTTCAGAGCCTTGTGTATACAAGTACTCAAAGAAAGTTGTTGTTTTCTTAGTTCTTTATGTAGATGATATACTTCTTATAGGAAGTGATATCAAAGTGATGTCTGACATAAAGACGTGGGTAGCAAAGCAATTCCAAATGAAGGATTTGGAGAATGCTTCTTTTGTTATTGGAATCCAGATCATTCGTGATAGGAAGAAAAAATTACAAGCTCTGTCTCAACGTACTTATATTGATAAGGTACTTGCTTGCTTTTCGATGAAGAATGCTCATAGCTCATTGTTACCAATGCGCACATGGTTACCCCTGTCAAAAGAGCAGTTTCCTAAGACACCTCAAGAAGTGGAGGATATTAATCGAGTTCCATATGCTTCAGCAGTTGGGAGTCTAATGTATGCCATGTTTTGTACAAGACCCGACACATGCTATGCAATGGGAGTAGTTAGTAGATACCAGTTAAACCCCGGTCAAGAACATTGGATAGCTGTTACGCACATCCTCAAATATCTTAAGAGAACTAGGGATATGATGCTTGTGTACACAAGTAAAGACTTGGTGATACAATGATACACTGATTCTGATTTTCAGGCAGACCGTGACATGTTAAAGTCAACGTCTGGTTCAGTTTTCACTCTCAATGGAGGAGCGATTGTCTGGAGAAGCGTAAAGAAATCTAGTATTGTATACTATACTATGGAAGCTGAATATATTTCAGCTTCTGAGGCAGCCAAAGACGCTGTTTGGTTTAAGAATTTTTTAGCCGTACCGGAGGTAGTTCCTAACGTGAACGAGCCCTTGCAAATCAACTGTGATAACTCTGGAGCGATTGCAAACTCAAAGGAACCTCGCAGCCACAAGTGAGGAAAGAATATAGAGCAAAAGTACTACCTGATTAGAGATATAGATCGAAGAGGGGACGTGGAAATCATGAAGATCTCAACGTTGGACAACATCGATGATCCAATGACTAAAGGACTTTCCGAACGTGTGTTCGTGAAACACATATAGGGAATGGGCCTTGGAAACTTGTCATATCTTCTCTAGGTTAAACAGGGAAATTGTTAGGAATTATTGCCCGCTTGAGAAGAAACTTATGTAAATTCTCGTTGATATTATTATAAAAAAAAAGTTTGACATTTATGATTTATTCGAATTGAAATGGTTATTTCTTATGTATTAAGATTTATAGAACATTCATCATCCCATAGCCACCGTATCAAACTGAGCCATGTGCTGGGCACCTAAGTTCGGGCGGTGTGCTAAAACAAGGTCGATGACTTATATACGCCTGGGAAGCTATATCGAAAGTCATATATGTGGAACACATGAGTGAAGGCTGATCACTATGTGGGAGCATTCTAAACTTGTGGTAAGTGTACGACCTGGACATGCCTTGAGGTAGATGTGTCGTTTAAGAACCGTTATGACGCACTAACCGAGGCAACTATGATGGTCACAGTGAGACTTGATCTAAATCCTGAAGTGGTCATGGACACTGAATCATGTCTCTGAGCTCTTTAACTCATTCGCTAAAAGGCTATTCATGCTAATCACAACTTATATCTTGAGAGTCTTCCCCTGGAAGTCTTCTCAGAGCATGATTCGAGTGGGAATTGATTTACAGACATGGAATCTAGTCTCCCTGATAGGAGGTCAATGTTCACACGCCGAAGGGTTGAATTCAAAACTGATTGGTTGCGCGCACTTTTGAAGTAAGTTAACGTTTGAAAGAATTTTTCGTTGGGGAAGCAACGATGCTTAGGGCTGATATTTATCAAGAGAAGTATAACGACATAAAATGGCTTCTCTTGGCACGGATTGAACCTGAAGAATCTTGATCACGAACTGACTATATCAATGGACACTCGTCAAGATGAGTAAATATAATTCTAGTATTAAAGAAGAGTCCAGTCTTTGATTACACGGTGGAGTATTGATAAAGACTAGACGAATCGATAAAAAAGAGATATGACAATATCGTCTTTTTTGTCGGATTCGTTAAGCTTATACTACTAGGTCCATAGTCCCCGATTCGGCTCGGATAAAGGCGGATAAGAACTTTCGAATAATAACGTTAAATCATTATTTAAATCTCAATTACTGTAATGGTGATTGACAACATTGATTATGGAAAACAGGTATTCATAGAATTAACTAAATGTTTATAGCATAATTGTTTATTTATTGTTGGATAAAGTAAATAAATAATTTATTGGATTTTTGGGCTTGAGAATTTCGGATTGGGCTTGGCCTAGAGAGTGGCCAAAAGTCCCCTAGGGGTGGCCGAACTCTCTCCCCCTTTCTCTCCCCATATTTCTCTTTGAAGAGAAAATTTCTCAATCATAGATATTGATCTGATGGATGAAAAAGAGTTTAGATTCACTGTTGAGATCTAATGGCCCAGATAAAATCCAAAGGAGATAATATCTCAACCTAAAGGAGAGAAAATCTCTCAGGGGTTATCTCTCTACCAATGTATAAATAGGGATAGAAGGGAAGACGAAAAATCACTCCATTTTCTCATAGAATTATCGGCCATTCTTCTCTCTCTCTGGCCAAAATTCTCTTCCCCCATATTTCTCAAAATCGCTAATTCCAATCCTAAATAATTGGAGCGACATCCCGAAACAATTTGGTTTCGAGATCAAAGTGAGATATCGATTGTGCCCACTCATATTTCTGATTAGTCTCGGAGATTACGTCTAGGAAGACTATGGTGTCATCCTCGAGTACTAAATCAGACGAAAGAGTTGTGAAAGCTTGAAGATGGAACGAGTATTGGATTGGAGCATTCTCTACCCGAGTCAAAATAAATGTAAGTGTTCTGATCGCCTCTTTTAATTAATGGTTGCTGAATTGCTTTCATAATTAAATTATATTAATAAATCTACCTTGTATCAATCATAATTAATAATTGGCGTGCAATTAATTATTTTCCGCATTTAATATGGTTGCTAAGGTGCATCAATCACCAACAACATCAACTTCCAATAATGAGATGGAGGATGAATGAGATGCTGAAGTACTATGTGCCATAGAAGAACATGAGCTAGCACTCATGTCGATGTCAAAAGAACACATAGATTATGAGAATGATTGGATCGTTGATTAAGGATGCTAAAACCATATGACTGGCGATAAAAAGAAAGTACAAAACAAGGAGTACAAAGGGAGTCGCGTGCTGCTTACATCCAACAGCTCACTGTTACCGATTGCTCAATTTGGTAGCAAATATCATGCCCGGAAACAAATCTTACACGATGTTATTGCACGATTTCTATCATATGTTGGGTATAAAGAAGAACTTGTTGTCAATTCCGCAACTTACAACATCAAGCAACTATGTCTTGTTTGGGTCGGAAGATGTGAAGGTGTGTGACGATGTTAAAGTATTCGAAACCCTAATGATGAAAGGAGAAAAAGTAAAGTCTGTTTATGTGACCTCTGCAGAGCCGTCATATGTAGACAAGACTCGAAAGAATGAGACAGTTGATTTGAGACACGCGCGGTTGGGACATGTTGGATACCACAAGTTGAAGGTGATTATGGAGAAATTCATGCTCAATATTGCACTGGATGTCAGTATGGTAAAGCTCACCAATTACCATATAAGGAGTCAAAGTTCAGAGCAAAGAAATCATTAGAGTTAATTAACTCTGATGTGTTCATCCAGTCAAGCAAGCATCGATCAGTGGATGAGGTAAATGGTGACGTTCATTGACGACTATTCAAGATATTTGTGGGTTTTCTTTATGAAAGAAATGTCTAACACATTCACAAAGTTTCAAGAATTCAAGACGAAGGCCGAAGGAGAAGCCGGAATGAATATCCATTGTCTTCGCTCAGATAATGGAGAAAAATACACGTCCGACAATTCAATTAATATCTACAAGAGTGCGAGATATGTCATCAGTATACGAGTGCCAACACACCACAATACAAAAATGGTGTAGCATAGATAAAGAATCGACATCTTGCAGAGATTTGTCGAAAATGCTACACGCAATGACTAGGAAATTTTTGGGCTGAAGCTATTCGAAGTGCCGCCTATGTGATCAACAAAATTTCCTAACCAATGTTAGGTTTCCATCACTGTTTGAGACGTTATGGGATATGAAACCTATAGTTAGCTACTTCCGAGTATTTGGTTGCGTCTGCTATGTATTTATGCCTAGCCATTTACGTAGCAAGTTTGATAAGAAATGAGTCAGATGTATATTTGTTGAATACGACAACATTAAAAAAAGGATAGAAGTGTTGTGATCCAAGAGTGGAAAATGCTAAACCTTTATAAATGTAGTGTTTGATAAAGCAGCTTCATGGTGGTCCTCAATGAATAAAGTTTTATCAGACTCGAACCACTTTGAAAAAATGCTACAACAGAAGATGATGGAGTAAACTTCACATGCTCATCCTACTATTGACACGCCCAAAGAACCAAGCGATGGTGATGAGCATGGGGAAACTCAACTAAGCAAATCTTGTGAAATGGATACACCACCTTCACAATTTACATGGACGAAAAGAATCCAAAATCCAAATCTCAAGTATACCAATTTAGTTATTTTAGAAGAAGTTATTCAAGAGCCGAAGACGTATGAGGAAGCATCACAAGATTTGTCTTGGAAGAAAAAATTACTGCATTGGAAGCTAAACTTGGGAACTGGTGACAAGACTAAGAGATATAAAACCCATATCTTGCAAGTGGATTTACAAAATTAACTGTCGTTCGAATGGATTAATCTAGAGATACAAGGTCCGCCTAGTAGCTCAAGAATTCTCTCAACAATATGGACTAGAATATGACGACACGTTTAGTATAGTAGCAAAGATCACAACTTTTGAGATAGTGGAAGATGGACTCGAATAACGCTTTCTTGCACGGGGAGCTAGATCAAATGATTTACATGATCCAACCAAAAGGATTTGATGATGCAACAAAACTCTATCATATGTGCAAACTGAGAAGCAGACACCAAAATCTTGATATATTGGGGTCATGAGTTGATACATGCAAACTCTGAAGAAGCCTCAATTGGACGTGGCTCAACAAATTATGAGATACATCAAAGGTACAATCGACTACGGTCTGCAAGCTAGTTGGATACTACGATGCTGACTACACAGGAGATCATGATACCCGAATATATCAACCACATGCTATGTGTTCAAGCTTGGATGGAGAACAATCTCTTTGTGCAGCAAGAGTCAACCAAAAGTCTTGTTGGCTACTACAGAGGCAGAGTGCAAAGCAACGGCTACAGCAACTCACGAGTACATGGCTCGTACTATTAATGGAGGATATTCACCACAAAATTGATTATGCAGTTACACTTTAATACGACAACCAATCTACGGTTCGTTTTACATAAAATTTGATGTTTCATGCTCGAACAAAAATGTGGAGGTACACTATACTTTCATCCGAGAAAAATTTATGATGGAAGATATAAAGATGCGAAAGAACAATGACGACTGCGTAGTTTATGTACGGATCCGCTCTTATTTGGCTTGGATTGAGCTTGTTCACGATTATTTTTAATGGTTTTAGTGTTATAGTGAGTTTCAGGTCAACAAATGTAAAATGGCGTGATCGACTCACATTTCGACAAAACGGAAGTAAGATACAAGGAATGGGAGCCAAACATGAAGAAGACAAAGTTGGGCGATTAGAAAGACTTACCGAGACATCTCGCGCTGCATGTCGCGGCCAAGTCGCGCCGAGAGGACATTGACGAGGGGAAAGCACGCCGCGAGGTGAAGGTTTGAGCCAAAATTCTCCATCGAGGCTTCTCGCGGTGGACGTCGCGCCCTTGTCGCTCCGTGCGGATGTTGAAGTCGGAGATACCGCGAGATGTCGATTCTTGACGCATTAAAAGTCAGATTTTGACTTAATCTCAGCCATTGGATGCGTTTTTTAGCGTCCAGATTCGCCCAAGAGGGGAATTCGACCTAGAGCCCTATAAAAACACTTGTAGCCTCTATTTTTAGTATGTTTTATTTTTTAGACTTTTTGGGAGAGTTTTTGCTGTGGAGAGAAGGTTTTACCGGAACTCTGTATTCCGACCGCGAAATTCGTTGCTCCGTCCGCCAGAACTCCGAACAATAGTTTTTATTCTTCTCCCTTTCTACTCTTTTATTCGTTTGAATTATGTTTTTCTTGGTAATTCATATTATTATATAATTATGATTTTGTTTCTTCAATATTGTCTAGGTTTGTTGTTTCTAATTACGATAATTATTGTCATCATGTTCTTGAACGCCATCAGAGGCTAAGTTTTTAGAGGGATTACAATGTATCCGGGTTAGGTATTTGATGGGTTTCATGTACTAGAATTTGTTCCATAAATGTGTATGATTGTGAGAAATTGTGCTTAATGCGTTCTTGAGATTTATCACCTTTAGAATTGTTTAATTGAAATATTTAGTTACTTGAGAGATAATTAATATTCGTGTTATATTTCATGCATCATAATTTCTAGATTGCTTGACAATGTAGGAATTGTGAAATTGTTAGAGTTCTCATTTTATTGCTCGTAGATGCGTTAATAGTATTTAAAGCCGAGATGATAATTAATCTGACATTTGCGTAGGTTCACTAGATCACTCGAGAGAGGTTAGCAAATATTTGTGAAAGAATGAGATTAGCATACATAGGAATGTTTTAGTGTTCATACTCGAAAATCCCTAGTTTTGTAGTTACGGGGTGAAATCGTGTCTCTTGCCTTTTTAGTATTTTTGAAACCTTGAGTTAGTCATTCAGTAGTTGTTTTTAGCATTCGTTAATTTAGTTCGTATTAGTTCATATCTAAACCTCAAAATCATCTTAAAATAAATTTGCAATAGATTAAGGAAATTGTTAGAGTAATAGGTTTCTGTGGGTTCGATACTCGTATTTCATCACTATATGCAATACGTACACTTGCGTGATTCATTATAAAATATCACAACAATCAAGACGGATGATCAAGTGTCAGAGTTGCTCACAAAAGGATTAAGTACGGGCAAATGCGAGAGCTTTCGATGTCAGCTCAATATGGTACGGCTTATGGATGTGTTGGGGGAGTGTTAATAATCAACACTAGCCCAATGGATAACACAAGGCCCAATACTGGTAAAAAGCCAATTAGAAACAAAGTCTAATTAGGAGAAGTCCACTAACTAGAAACCTGAATTATGTAGAAGAGGTTAATTCTATGTAAAGTATCTAGATATTTTGGAAGAACGTCTTGAAAGGAGTAAAAATGAGTGGTCAAAATTGTTTCAACTACTATAAATACCCATCACCACCATGGTTTTGCATCAAACAAAAAATTAAAAGAGCATTAGTCTCCCAAAAGTGTCTTCAAAGGTCCTAGAGTGTTTTTGTAGTGTAAGTCCTAAACACTTGATTTTGTAATTTTTTTTAGTAGTCCTAATAAAAAAATAAGTGTTTCCCACAAAGAGTTATGTTCAACAGAAATATGGACTTCGACCATTGTGCAAAGAATTTTGTCAAAGAATTCGAGAAGGCCGTAAACTGTTCTTGCTGTACCTCGATAATAGTCGGTGTTTTCTTTTATGTTTTTATATTTTTTGCAGTCGAAGTTATCGATCGTTTTGTGTTCTTGTGTTTTAATGGTTTGGATTTATTTGCGTTGTGTGGTTTGTGGATCTAATTTTCTACACCATAACTATAGAAAACGATTTTCTGTGGCTTTGCTCCAACTTTCCTCACACAAATCACGATCATACTCAAAACTATGATCACAATAAATGAATCATGCCAAACTAGTCTCGATCGAGTTGGTACAGTTTTACAAATTTTTGGAGCCGGAACTTAATCTTTTGATTTTATAAAATTTAAAACATAAGCAGATCCAATTTGAGCAAAAACTACTTTTGGTTAGCCGGTAATTTGGTTTGTTTTTAGGATATTAACTGATATTAGTTTAAATGCATTAAATATGTCAAATTACGTAGTTAACCACTCTATCGTATATGTCATATACATAAATAACACATAATTGGGGTTATACCGAAGTTTAAACATTATTCAAAACCAATAACAGAATCGAACAAAATTTCAGTTAAAACAATAATAAATAGAATCTATAATGTTGTATATTCCCTAGCTAATATATAATAAATAATAATAATGTGAGTCTTGAATCGTTTGACACTTACATCCACGTCGAAGTGGTTTCTCTATGAGTTTCCACAAGCGATTCGAGACCACATATATTTATAGCAAACAATACAGCTGAGAAACAGCTATGAACAATTTATTGATCCCTGCAAAGTTTTTGTGCTGTATTGCATAGCCATGGATTGTTTTAGGTGAGGGAATTAAAAACCACTACAGTGTCATCTATATTTAAGGATTCAAATTTATGTCTCATTATGTGAATTTGTTGGACTTTTTGTAGGACAGGTAGCCTAATAAATACAGTAATTTAAAGTCTTACAAGAAACCATACATGCATGCATGTCTTAAATCTTAATTAATACTCTTGGCTGCTTTTTTTTCCTTTCCTTTATTTATTTTTTCATTGTGTCGCACGGGGTTTTCACGACCTTAACGTGGGGATTTTTAATATAATCATCCTTCTATTAAGTTACATATGTATATAATTCTAGAGTTTTCATTTATCGTAATAGTGCTACAATGTTATAGGTATATATAATTTTTGCTAATTAGTTAGCTTACAAATGGTATCTAAGAAAAAGCTATATTTTTAAAATAAATAAATAATAATTTTCGTTTGGCCATGGCAGTATTAATCCAAATGATGACTTATGAGCGACCTATAAAGCACCATATATAGTAGTAATACTATTAGCATCTAATATAAAAAAAAAACAAAACTAATTAATCAAATGACGCACAAACTTTTTGATTCTTCCGATTGTCGAGGGAAGCGTAAATCCTCGTACTTTTTCCACAAATAAAAAAAGCTAAAATCTATACACATGAGCAAACAATCAAAAGGTCAAAGAAAGCAACAACAACAAAAAAATTGACATATATATTATATTATATGTATATATAATCAAGAATTGAAGGTAACTAACCACAATCTCCTTCATGCATAATCATTTCCGTCGTCCCTCACTTATTAATCAAGAAACCCCCTAATTAACACGTATAACTATATATTGATGGAATGATTAAAAATCAACAAAAATTTAATTCCCATCCGTGTCCTATTCACGTCGTGTTTTCTTTGCTCGGATCAGGCCCTTGGCAGAATGGCGGCGCGGAGGGGATTCTTCATGACGACGGTGAAGGCGAAAGTCTCGGTCGGGTCGGGCAGGTTATCGGGCACAGGCACCCACTTGAAAGCCTGGACCATCCGGGCCAAGAGCAGGTTGATGTGAAGCGTCCCGAGCGTCCAGGCCGGGCAGATCCGGCGACCGGCGCCGAAGGGCATCATCTTGAGCGCGCGCGTGCCCGTCACGTCCACGTCGACGCCGTCTCCCTCGAGGAACCTCTCGGGGCGAAACTCCCCCGGGTCCTTCCACGTGTCCGGATTCTCGGTGACCCAGGCGGTGTAGATCTCGACGCTGACGTCAGCGGGGACGGTGTAGCCGCCGAGCTGCGTGTCCTGCGTGGCGGCGTGGGAGAGGACGAAGTGGCTGGGCGGGTGCCTCCGGAAGGTCTCTTTCACGACGGCGCTCAGGTACGGCATCCGCTCGGTGTCGGCCTCGGTGATGACGGCTGACTTCTCGCCGAGAGTGGCGGTGATCTCGGCGTGGAGCTTGTCTTGGATGCTCTGGTTGGTGACCATGTGGAAGAGAGCCCACTCGACGGCGGTGGCGCTGGTGTCGGTCCCGGCGTTGATGACCTCGGAGCAGAGAGTGATGAGCTCCTCTTCACCGAGCTTGCCTCTGCCGGGCGCGTGGAGCCCGAAGAGGGAGTCGATGTAGGCGGCTCCGACGGGGGAGACCATGTACTCGTCCACCTCGCCGCCGCCCTCCACGAACTTCCTGCGGTCCCTCACCAGGGGCACCAGGCACTCCAGCTGCACTCGCCGGAGCTCCTTCGCCTCCTTCACCTGCCGCTGGAAAAGCGGAGTCAAGAGCGGGAGGAAGTCCGGAAGCTTCGGAGTGGTCGCCATCATCACGTCTTTCAGCACGCTCTCGATCTTCTTGATGCGCTCCACCGAGATCTTCGCGCCGAAGCACAGGCAGATCAGGACGCTGCAGATCGTTTGCCGGCAGTTGCTCATCACTTCCACCGACCCGGTCTCCGCCGATTCTCGCCGGATACGCTCCATGTGGTGCCCCAGAGCCCATTCCCTGATCCACCCGCACTGCTTCACCCTAGTCGGGTTTATCAGCTCCGTCACGAAGTTCCGACGCAGGGTTCGCCACAGAGGGCCGTACTCCGCGGAGTTGATAGCGCATTTTCCGACGGAGAAGATGTTCCGGATCGGGGAATCGGCGGGGCGGCTAGCGAACTCCGCGCCGCGCTGGACTAGGGCTTCGTGGATCAACTCCGGGCTCGTCACGATCACCAGAGTTCTCTGGCCCATTTGCATGGTGAAGATCGGGCCGTATTTCTCGCGGAGGTCTCGGACCACGTACATGAAAGGACGGCGCTGCAGAGCCACTTGGAGTAGGTTTCCGACGACCGGCCATCCCGGCGGCCCCGGCGGGAGGTTCCTCTTTCCACCGCCGGTGGAGGACCAGCGCCGCCACCAAAGGCGGATGAAGAGCAACGCTCCGAGGAGCACCAGCGCGTCGGCGTAGTTCATTGTGAGATTCAGGACTGTTTTTTTGTCTTCTTTTCTGATTTCTTGAAATTAGGGTTAGTGAAGAGTACTGTGAGTGTGTGAATGAGTGGTTTATAGAGGGGCAGCGAGAGAGAGAGAGAGATTGGTTGGGTGGTGGGGATTATTGGGAGGCTTTTAATTGATGACTCTCTATCTACCTGTCCATCTCTCCAATTTAATGCCTCTGTTGTAATTAGTGGTTTCACAGTTTTAAGTCATTGTTTCCGAGGTCAAACCTTCAACTACGGACTAGAGTCGAGAAATATATATATTAGTATTATTGATCACAGGGTCACAGCTAACTTGGATAAAGCAGTCAAAGTTACAAAGAATTCCATTCTTTTATTATTTCTTATTAACTCATCAAGCTTTGAAGAATTTCCGACGGTGTCTAATATGATTCAAAGTCCAAATTTAACGATGTATATCTAGTATATGTTACTGCTATTATTTGCTTCTAATTAATTACGCCCAGTTATAGGGAGTCAGACAATTCATTAAGTGCTGTGTATTTTTTTTTTGTGTTCTTTGTAAGGAACGTAGTTGTTAATTATCATGTATGAAAACTATCGTGTCAAAATTAACGTAAATAATATTAGAAAAGAGTTTTGCTGGTGCAGCTAGAACTTTCATAAGGCTGTCAGACGTGCTTTGCTCTGCCTTTTTTTACAGTAATAGTACGTGGTTGGTTGTGGTTGCATCGACCAAAATTTATGTGCGTTCATACTTTACCAGCTTGCATATCTTAAAGAAACCATGTCCCAATATCATGAATGCATTCATTTATTTACATTTATATATTTTTAATTCTAGGATATATATAATAATGTGCATGCATTCGAGTACATCTAGTGTATTTCATTTCTAAAATTTATATTTTCTTTCATGCTTTGTACAACAAAGTTAGATAAACATTAGAAAAAACATAGGTAAAATTATATTATATGTATTCCGTCTGGCTTTTATCTATTGTTTAGATTTTATGCTGACACATATTTACTAATTTTTAGAACATCCTGTTTCATTTATATAAATATTAAAAATACAGCCTATAATACAAAATGTAGTTAAACTAATACAAGTGAACTTGAGTAAAAATGGTAAGAGCTAACACCATAACATAAACAGAGAACGAAGATGAGATTTGTTTGCAGAGACAATTTTCTTTTAAGAAAGACTAAATATAAATTCTAACAAAATCGCGGTCAAGAAAGTCATTTTTTTATTATAAAAAACCCTAATAAAACGTAGTGTTCCTGTAATTTGTCATTGAGGTTATAAGTTGTGTTTAAAAATACGTGACAGACTTCCTTCATCTTTCATGCTTACTCGTATCTTCGATAAACCTTTTCTTTATTCATAATCGAAGACGGTTTGTACGCGTAAGTGTCATTGAGAACATTTAATTTAATGTTGTTATAAATAGAAGCTCAAAAAGAATGTTGTTATAAATAGAGATGATGCAATGAGCTTGAAAATATACTAAATCTTGATGTTAAAGCGTGATAAACTAAATTTAACCTATTTTTATTATCATATTTCAAGAACTTGACACGGAGAGAGGAAACAAAAAGCCACATCAAATCAACTCATCTCCGCTTAAACAAATTGGATATCATGGATGATTGCCATATATGAACTGCTTGGTAAAAATCAGGCTCTCGACTCATTGACAGCTTGCTCGATAAACTTTGACTTATTGAGTACATGAGATACTTAACTAGTTTTCATGAAAAAAGAGGCGTCCCTGATGCAAGGATTCTTCTCAATGCTTTTTGAGCAAGAATCGAGATTTATTCTTCAGAGTTTGGAGGTTGAATTTCGATTAATTTCATGTTAATAAGCTAAAAAAGTTAGTTTTGAGCTTAATGAAGTCATTATTACAAAATTTGTTTTTTAACACGGAAGACTTTAGTGTATACATTATTGGATGCGACAATCCGCGTCTTGATGTAAAAAAAAAATCATTTATCATGTTAAGCCTTCGAATACGACTTGTATAAAATTTTCATATACGACATATCGCATCTGAAATTTTCCAAAATTTGACAAATTTTCTCTTCTTTCTCGTTTAATTGACGTGACAGATAATATTCATTATATTTTTATACTTTCAGAGCCGCATCCAATAGTCATTAATATGTGACATATCTCATTTGTTAGAACTATCATATGCGACATGTCGTGATAATTAGGATTTTCTTTAAATTTAGTATCGCCTATTTCTTTTTCCATTTTGAAAACTCCCAAGTTTTTCATCTCTCTCTCGATACAACTCCGACCTCATCTCTCTCTCTAAATATACCTTCAGCCTCCGCGAGCCGCTGCAAAACATGTCTATGTCGCAAACCACGTCTCCACCGATCTCCACAAGCCACGTCTCTTGAATCTCCATAAACTATGCCTCATCGAGCCTCCGCGAGCCACGCTTTACTGAGCCTCTGCAAACCACCTCCTTAAGCCTCAGTGAACCACGCCTTCCGAGCCTTTATGAACCACACCTTCAATTGCTTCTGCGAGCCTTATCAAGCCCATTCTCCCTCCCTGATCACGAACGCGGCTTTTGGCCTCCTTGCCTCCTCTCTATACGATCGCCACTGGATGTGGTCAGTTTTTGGATTTGAACTCTATCCCTTTAAGACTGACAAATCTTTGACCGTTTATATAGAATTCTATACCCTTAGAACTTCTTGTAGGATAGCATCATAATGCCATTGAATGATTGTTCTTTGTTAATGATGGGTATTATCATTGAATGTAAGTTAATGCTCTCTCTTTCTCTATCCATAGTTCTTGTTGAACACTCTATCTACACTCTAGCTAGATATTTAGTTAGTATTTAATGCAGCGGAAGAACGTATAAACCCTCTATCTATACATACCAATGAGCGGTGGGAAGGCAAGTGAATGAGTCATATTGTCTGTCCTACTGAAACAGTGTTACCTTAGCTAGATCTCGCTGGTGTCACCTAAATGAATGGGAGGCGGATGTGTAACGTTTGGAGTTGCCGTGCACCTGTCCCTAATGTATTAGCTTTCCAAAGTGAAGTTAACAAATGACTGATCCCGACGGATCATGTCTTTGCACTTCTTACGTGTCCAGCCACCGCCGACCGAGCTCAGAATCATAGTTGTCAGGATCACTGTCACAAACACGGATTCACAGCCCCCGTTGCATCTGCCTCTGACGTGTCCAGGTACATGTCTTTTAATTTGATTTATATCGGTATTGATTTAGGTTTGTCATTGTAAAATTGCCAGTTTGCATTAATTTTGTAGAACACCTATCGAAATATGCACACACATTCGCAATTTTACTCTGCTAAACTCCGACACGATCCATGAACTCTTAGCCTCAATCATCTTGATCGTTGTACAAGTTAGTTTCATTTTTTTTTTGTTAATGAATATATTATATTGTAAATAATTTATTACTTTTAGTTAAATAATTAATTAAAAATTAAATGTTACATTTAGTAAGTTAAATTGAATTTTTAATGTTAAATAAATTTGAAATTGTAATGCTAAGTTAGAATGATTCAGTAGCAAGCGGAGAAAGAAGTTCTACGTACGATGGACCGCGACGTCCTAATGGCAATCGCGATACGTGAAATTCTTGGGCAACATCGAGACTGGAAAATCGGGATAGGTCCCTTGGTCCCTAGGAGCTCATTGCATATCACTTAAATTCAAGATGACAAACTCGTCAATTTCAACATCTCGTTGTTTCCAAGAGTCGCCGGTTGTAATGAATATATAGTCTCAAATTCTAGCTCTGCGGGCACATATGAGGATGATGTAGCGTCAAATCAAAGAGCTCATACAAAATTCAAGTTTGAGCCAACCGTCCCTCGTGACTTACCCTCAACGTATGATGTAAGAGCAACAAAAAATGCCATTGGCAACTACAAGGAATGATAATCAGATGTCGACTTCTATAGAGTTCCAACAAAGCATCTGAGAGGAAGCGGAGCAATGTTTTTCTTGTTGACATTGTTGAATTTGATTTTTAATGTTAATTGATTGTTACTCATTTAACGACTACTTTATCCTTGTATCAAGGAAGGAGAGAGACAATGTTCCACGCAATTTGGGGGTGCGGTTGGAGTAGAAGAGTCTGGAAGGAAGTTGGTTTCAGTCACATCCTTCCGCTTTATGAATCATAAAGGGAGACGTATTCGATATCATTCTCAGAGCGATACACATTCTTGAGGTTAGCACCCATGAGATTTTTATTATGATTATTTAGGAGTTACGAAACCACATGAACAATGTAATATTTACGAGGCAAGCCTGGAGCCAGACTCAACTAGTAGTGGACGGTGAGCTTCCTTAATGAGTACAGAGAGGCTTCCCCAATGAAGCAACATGCGAGAAATTGAGTTATTTAGACTCTTGTATGGATTCCATCGAGGGAGGGCTTCATCTCGATTAACTTCGATGCGACACTGATTTGCGACTAGGGAGTATTAGGTGTGAGTTGTATTGCGAGAGACCACACGAGACAGGTGATCGCCGCACACACACTTTTCATGGCTAAGGGGTTCCCTCCCCCAGCTTGCGGAGGCATATGCGATCCTTCAAAGCATAAAGTTAGCGCTTCGTATCAACAACATGAGAGTGGAGATTCAATTCGACTGCTTGGGAGTTGTTAAGGTGGTGTCAGAGAGATTGACGCCTGGGACAGAGGTCGGGACGCTAGTTCTCCACATCTTCAAAGAGGTGAGACATTTAGACGAGTTTTATATTGTTCATATTTCGCAGCTTTGTAATTTTCCAGCTCATAACCTAGCTCGCTTTGTGGTTAATCACGGCTCCAGTTTATCTTGGATGAGACTTATCCCTCTTTGTTCGGAAGAAACCATTAGAGCCGATAATCGAGAGTTACGATCCCTCTTGAGGGGTTAGAGGCTCCGTTTGTCTAAGAGATGTTTGTATTTATACGTGTAGTTTCATTTTTATTTCATTATATCTCTTATAGCCACAGTATTTTTCCGTGATATGTGAGAGTTTTTGTGATATTTTTGTAGTGCCGATCATATCTTAAAAAAAAACAACTTGTGTTGATGCTTTTGCTAATTTCAATATTGATATACTTATCTCCATATTCATGAGTTGCTAAACACTCCAGGAGAAATGTGATGTATTTAGGTGAATTGATTTGATTGGATTATCCAGTAGATTTTTGCTTAATTTATTTGTTAGAATGTCAAATTCAAATAATTGAGTTATTATATAATTACCAATTAATGTACAACCAGATTAGGGTTTGTAACGGCGCCGCGGCCCTGTAGAGCGTCGCCGCGGCGCCGCCTGAGAATTTTTTTTAAAGGCGGCGCCGCGGCACCATCCTGCGTGGCCGCGACACCGCTTCCCACAACCCTTTTATATCCGTTGTGGGAGCTGGCTGCGGCGACGGTTAATGGGGCAGCGGCGCCGTCCTTTTCTTGGACTATTTTTCCACATCGGATCTTTGGATCCGTTGTGGGACGTGGCGCTGTGGCCCCATAAGGCGTCGTCCCGACGCCGCTCCCACAACGAATCCATTAAGGGTTGTGAAATCTTTTAGAGTAAGTAAAATTAAACAACCCTTAGAATAATGGTCGTAGAATAAATTATATTGCACAACCGATATTTTAAGGGTTGTGGAATACGCTGAAATTAAGCCATTCCCACAACCTTTAGTTATAAGGGTTATGAAATAGTATGAAATCAACCATTTTCCACAAACCTTTAGTTATACGGGTTGTGGAATCTCGGAATCCACAACTCTTACTGATAAAGGTTGTGGAAAGTCGGTCGTGGGATCCAACATTTGTAATAGTGATTAATAACTCATAGGCTATTTTACAAAATCAAAAGATAATCAGCGAGCTTTATCACTTTCATCACCGTTCTACTTAGATTTATATTATAAAGACCATGTCCCTCAAAAAAAAAAAAATTATAAAGACCATGAGGTGTATATATATATACATATATATTATAAAGACGATTCTACTTAGATTTATATTATAAAGACTATATTTGAGATAAGTTGAATGTGCTTCTTCATTCCGCTTATCGTCCTTAAAACCATTTTCTACTAATGTTTTTTTGGTAGTTGATTTAAATTGACAATAAAGCTAATTTTTTGTGGGATCGACATCGATACTCTAAAGCGTATATTCATTATTTTACCACACGTTCTATTGCATCGTTAAAGTTTATCGTGGAACAAAAGCTTGTCATCGTGACTCTAACCATAACAGAATTGGGGAAGAGTTAGAGGATTTCATCATAGAGAGAGATATATAGAATAAATTCGGGCTTGAGTTCAGTCGATATGACATCTTCTCTCTGAATCTTGTCAGTATATTTAATTTATTTTTTTACACTTAATCGTCCTAAGTATTTTTCTGATAAGCTTTCACATTTTTATTACTTTGACTTGCACGCGAGAAATTAGACGTCCATTCAATTATCATCATGTTCTAACTATGACTATTATCGTATTACTATGTTGTCTCAGTGTTGAAAGTTGGATTTTTCATGATTTATAGTTGTATTAACGTAAATTTCATAGAGATTGCGACATATCTGTTGCGCAGACCTGAACTAACCACCAATTATTTTGAGCAATAAATTTACGTAACAAATACAGGTATACAATATGGTCTGCATGTGGTGGAGGTTTATAAATAATGCTGATATTGGTCTATTCATCTAATTATGTCATACTTACATACAGATCGTATATAATAATGGTTCCTTCTTGATCTATTTGCCGTTGAATTTATATCCTTCTAAAGCAGCGTGTTAGATAGGGTCTCTTTTTAAAATAAAATGCCCTAGTTAATGGCTATTTTAAGTAAAAACATATATACATATATACACACATAAATATATATTTATATTTATATACACTGATACATATAACCGATTTTGTTCGCATCATTAACTTGGTTGGTTGCCAGAGAAGCGTACAAGATTTATTATCATTAACAATCTCCCTAAAAGCTATGCTTCCTGTTAGCGTATGAGACAAATAAGTCCGTAGTCTAAAAACAATTACAATACACATGGAATTATCTTAATGGTTAAAACATTTGTACTTAATATATTATGACGATAATATTACAAGCCACGTGAGAAACGTGTGAATCTTATACTGCTTAAATAAGTATTGCTGGGCAAGAAAAGAAAAATCCAAGGATTATATATATTACACTAGACTAAAATTGAAATTGCGTTCTTAGCCTTAATATTGGAAAACCAGATAGAATTGCACTCCGTTACATCTCTTCTGTCACTGCTAGATATACCTTAATTGATGAGTAATTTTTCACCTTATTTTGAGCCAAATTTAAAATTTATTCCATACATCTTGTTGTCGAGTAAAAATTCATTTTTCGAAGAAAAAAAATCAATAGTAACTGTATTAGAGTAACATAACAAATACATATAATTTTTTTATGATTATTATATACAAGTCATAAACTTATTTTCCACCTTAATATTTCTTAGTTATTGAGAAGCTCATTAGCATTTATAATTGAATCTTATTTTGAAGTAAATTGATATTATTTCAACAATGACAATTATAATTTAATAGATTACGAGTCTATACCGGTAAAATGTTACTTGACATTTAGTCTCCGGATTTAAATAACTATACAAATATATGTTGGTCTGCAATATATGTCGGTAGTATTAGAATATATTGGTAGTTGATCCACTGTCTTGAACATGTATTTGTAAATTGACATATAATAAACGATCACAATTTGTTTATTCACCGTTATTGATAGATATTAGAACCAAAAGTTGGCAAATAGAAAACATTTTATTTAGTAACCGTGGTCGGTGGCACGAAATATTATAAATGTCCGTACTAACGGAGGACAATCGTGGTTACAGAAATAAAAATATAACACAAAAATCACAGGTAATAAAAGAAACACAGATAAACTCAATAAATAAACGGGTTCTAAGTTGTCGTGCAAGATCTCAAATCGCGATCATCGACTCTAATGGACTCCTCCAAATAAAGCGAGACTAAACTCACAGGTCGACCACGAGTTATGGTTAAACGCGCTAGATTGTATGCCGCGATATTATAGAGATGAGAAATATGTCTAATACTAAACTTATCAAACTCTTTCATCACTTCTTTGAAAATGCGGTGCAAGATCGTCTGAAACTCTGTAGCAGGCGTCACTCCTTCTTAGACTAACCTCACCACCCCAAGCAGTCAGACTGGATCTCCGCTCTCCCGCCACCTATGCTACGCACTAGCACTATGCCACATAGGGCAGCAAATGCTTCCACAAGCTGGGGGGAGAATCCCCTAGCCAAGTTAAGCGTATGCGAGGTGATCACCTCTCCGGTGTGGTCACGAACAATACAACCTATACTGAAGCCTCTATGGTCCTGTGTCAGCGTCGCATCGACATTAATCGAGAGAGTCTCATCCTTTGGGATGTCCATTTAGGGTCGTCGTAACCCTCGTGCTCGTCGGAGACTCTCTGACCGTGGCAGCTCTATACTCCTAAAGGAAGCTAATACCGTCTACTGAACTATTATGTCTAGTGATAAGTTTGTCTCTCGAAAAGGACATTATTTATGTGGTTTCAAAACTCTCAAACAATATTGATAAAAGACTCATGAGAACAAAACTCAAAAATGTCTGTCGCTCTGTAAGCTTTGCCAAAAATATCACTCTCTCTAAAAGGTGGAAGGATGTGACAATTTTAGTTTAATTTGAGCGAGAAGTATATGATAATTGTTTGTTTGACTTCTCTACATTTCGGCATAGTGTTAGTTGGAGAAATGTTTGTGTTCATTAGTTTGCTTAATTAAATTCATGTCGGTGAAACTTATAAATTAATTAATAAACTTTTTGTACTTGCATACCTACCAACTTTAGATGGGGTACTACTGCTGTTGAGTTTCAATATCTTTTTTTTGAGCGATTGAGTTTCAATATCTTAAATTTAGAATTCAAAGATAGATATCAAAGTATCAGTGTTTATAATATTGAATTGGGAGTTAGATTCTGTTGAGTTACGGGAAATATTATTAATTCATTTGGTTAAAGCAAAGATAATTTATACCGACAAATTTACCGTTATAAACTTAATTTATCGGCAAATGTCAAACTTGAGAGAATATCTATAAAGCAAATATGAGGACAAGTATTTATGGACAAAATACTTATATATTTATCTTAATAATAGCGTCTAATTAAATTTTTTCATCCGCTGCTATTTGTTACTTTTTTTTACATATTATAAAATGAACGAGATAGAATGAAATAGACAGATAACACATTTTTTTATATTTAATGAGTAATTATTAATTTCTTTTGGAGAATTTTCTTCATCCGCTGCTATTTGTTATTTTTTTTTAAATTTTTCACCAATATTATAACCATGTTAGGATATATTCAAAACTGTATTCTCGATTGGATTTTGGCCGGTTTCCGCGATCATTTAAAAAAAAAGTAAGAGATCAAACCTTGCTGTTCAAATACTTTCCTAAGCTAACGATGTAATCTGTTACAAAACACATTAAATTTTGACTATACCAACTCATTCTTACGAAAATCACAAGTCAATATTATCTACGAATTATAAATTTAAACCAAGCGTTAAAAAATTGGCCTCCGTATTTTGGATTAATTACATGAATTTCACCTGAACTCTTGCCAGATTCACAATTTGTCTCTTACAATTTTTTTGTCAACGATTTACTTTAAGTTTCCATTTTGTTTGAATTGTGCCTCTTAATATTAGGTTTCAAACTGAAACTAATACATACTTTTAAATTTTGATTTGTAATAGTTAGTCTAAGTTAATATATACTAGTATATTCAAATGCCACAGTATCTTAATATAGTTCTCTCTAACTGTTTTTTAAATTTCGCTATTGAAAATATATGGCTTATTGTGATAACAAGGCTAGACTAGTGGTAATAGCACGTGACTTTCAGTTAGGCAGTTGTAGATTCGAACCCTACTCGCAGCGACATTGCTTTTTAAAAAAATCTATTGCTTATCAAAATTCATCTCTTTATCGTTATTTGTGGGTGGTAATTATATTAATCATGATTGATGGGAGAAATATTTAAGATCACTGAAAAATTAGTAAAAAATAAATCAGTTATAATTTGGGATTATTATCAAAGAAAATTTAAAACCGTCTCTCTTCAAATGTATCAGAAAATAAACCAAAATAAATATGAATTTTGAATTTTAAAAAATACCGATTTTTTATATTAAATTCACATATTTAAATTTCAATCAATGTAATTTATTTTGAAATTTGAAATGGCATAATTTAATTAAAACAATTTCAAATTAATGTGTATGTATAATTCAACATACAAGAAATATATAACAAATAGTAGTATTTATCCTCATATATATCCAAAATTAAATCAGATTAAACAAAATTTTAAATTTTGGGAAAAAACCATTCTTAAATACATTTTCAAATTTATATTTCAGCGAACGTAGATTGGTAGTTTGGTTCGAAATTCAAATTGAAAAGATCAATTAAATTCTTTACAACAATTCCAAATTAATGTAAAATAATTCAAAATAAATAAGAGCATAAATTTAAAATCAAGTTATTACAACTTGCCACATCATCCGAAATGGCTATTTTCCAAGAAAATCAAAACAATGGAGACACTGCAATTACTACGTATAAGTTGACTAGATAAAGCAATTCTTCTATGAAAGTAAGTATTTATTTATCAAAATCGTGTCTATAATGAAGGAGAAATAGATGTTCAAAATATGCTTAACAACACATCTATTATGTGTGAATGAGGTGAATATAAACAATCTCACATTGTTGGGTAAGTATGTTGTGTAGTGTATATACATCCCTTTACTTAAAAGGATAAACAAGTGCAAGAAAGAAGTTGTGTGGGGTAGGTCGAACCTCTCGCGCACACACTAATGTCGTGTTAGGTCGGACTTAGACTTGGATCTTTTTCTTGGATCTTGGATCTTGACATATCGGGATCTTCTTGGACTTTCGGGCTGAAGCTTGTTTATGATAATTCTTATATTTTTATTATAAATTTCACTTCTAAAAAGTTTTAATTCCATAAATAATTTGTGTGTTATATTGAAAATTAAAATTGCATTTGCTACGGTTTTCAATTGCATTTAGTGCAAATAAATAATAAAAAATTTGAACATTTTTGTACAGAGAAATATTAAGAGCGATTCAACATTATTAAGACCCTTAATAGTGAATGTTTTGGTGGTTTAAAAAAGTCAATGCCTCGGCTATAAAATATTGTGAGCTCTCATTATGAAAGGCACCGAGAAATATAAAGTCTCTCTCTTTATTCTTCCCTCCTCACCATTGTGTTTTTCTGTATTATGTGGTTGGTCAGTTATAGGCTTGATTTGTAAGAGAAGAATTGTGGTGATCAAGTTTTTATGTTTTATCGTTGTATTCTGACAGATAAATTATTTTTCGTTCCTGACTTCGTGAGAGGGCAATATCATTTTAAAGAAATTTTTGGATGGCCCTCGATGTTCTTTGTTTTTCATTTACTAATATTTTTTGTTTTGATATTATTACATTTAATATTATTTGATTTCTTATACTACTGTTTTTATCTATTTTTAGGAAAAAATTAAATAATTTATGAATTAATTTAATAACCTTAAAGTAATATTAGTTATTAGACAGATTGTTCGTTGAATGAATTTTGTAAAAATATTTTTTATAATTTTGTGGTGTTAGATATTTTTCAACGTGATTACTTACCGAGTTGATTTATTTTGTAGAAATGACAACCAATAACAACAATGATGGTGTGGTTGATTCGAGAACCTCGATCAATCTTCTGACTTCGGATGTGGACGTGTTGACAATGTGGCAAATCCAATCATTGTGGTGCTACCACATGTCTTGGCGGAAGCTTCGGCCTGAGACAAAACTGCGGGTCTTGTTCACTCAACGGCACCTACGGTCGTGAACAGACCTGCAAAGTCTTGTTTAAAATGAGGGGTCGACTCGAGGGCCTCCCGTAATGATGCTGACCGAAAATCCGGAGAAGTTCGATGGTTTAAAATTCAAGAGATGGAAACTGAAGAAACTCTTCAATTTGACCATCGTTGGGCTTATTAGTTTTTGTACCAAAAATATCTTATGCTTCAAGGGGACAACACCGATTCAAAAGTGAGGATAGCATACCTCGCTTGGAATAATTTTAACTACTTGTGTTAGAATTATATGATGAATTGTCTTGCAGTCTCTCTGTAGAATGTGTATAGTTCCAAAGTGTCTTCAAAAAAATTAAGAATCAATTAATCGGAAGTATAAGAACAATGATGCAGGATCAAAGAAATATTGTGAGCCCCTTCTTCGACTTCAAAATGGTGGACCATAAGATAGTGGTGAATCGAGTGCAAGAATTGCAACTACTCTTTCACAAGTTTTAAGCCGAGGGAAGGACCATAAGCGAGTTTTTCAAAGTTGTTGATATCATCGATAAATTACATTCGAGTTGGAATGACTTCAAGAACTACCTTAAGCACAAGCAGAATGAAATGAGTCTTGAAGATTTGGTGGTTGGCCTTCACATATATGAAGAAAACTGTGGTGTGGCTGCTAAAGAAGGATCAAGATTACTTCCTGGAGTGTCAACATCGTCAATCATGGTGTACACTCAAAAGGAAAAAAGCCCACCAACAAGTTCGGACCGAAACGGGCTACCTTAAAATAGAAGAACCAAAAACCCTATTGCTCAGACAATAACTCTTTAAATAGGGACCCAAATACCCTATTTCCACATCTCATACCTTGAATTTCATTCTACTTTATTTTTTTGCTTAGTTTTCTTTTTTTAAGAAGTTTAGAAGAGAAACAGAGGGTTATCCTAGTGAGATCTTGTACTCCGACGCTCATCCAATTTCATATTAACATCCATTCTTCCTCTTTTTTTCTTCTCTTTCGATTTTTATTATTCTCGTCTTTAATATTGTTGAACAATAGAGTTGTTGTTGTAAAATCTTTTACTCAGACGTTTAACAAATTTTAGATCCACAGTCTTCCTTCTTCTTTCTTTCTTTCTTTAATCTTGTTGAACATCGTTTATTGAAATATGAATTCTCTTTTTCGTTCCATCTTTGTTCTGATGCTTGCAATTCAAGTCTTATGTTGTTATTAATAATGATTTCTTTTAGCGGAAAATTATTAGTGTTAAAAAAAAGCTTGTTAATTTCATTTATGACCTGCTTGTCATGAATGTTGGAATAGGTCTAGGGTTAAGAAAAATTTATCCTTAATCATATTAATGGAGGAATATAAAAATTTCTTTTACTAGTAAAACAATTTTACTGACCTAGATAAAATACATATACATGTTATAAATTAAAAACATTATTTAATCTACTTAAATACTAACCTTTCTTGTATCTTCAAACTTGAAGCGTCTTGGGAAAGGTGGATCTTCTTCCTTGGCTCGATTCCTTCACGTCTAGTCTTGAACTTGAGAAACCTAAGGTTTCTATTACAAGAGTCTATAGAGGTTTAGAAGGATTTGTGTGTGGGCACAATTAAACACAATAACTCAAGAATAAGTCTATGAGCTAAAGAGCTAATTTAGCCTAAGTCTAATGAGGACTTAGGTGCCAAAATAAAAGAAGTATTTTCTAGAGAGAAAGAGGAAAAGAGGTTCGGCCAAAAATTGAGAGCGAGCAAGAAATTAAGTTATTTTCACATCTTTAAGTGAGGCTCTATTTATAGGAGAAGAAAAAATTTATAAAGGTCAACTATTCATCAGGAAAGAATAATGTATTCATGACACAATATTTGATTTTTCCTTCCCCTTTCTCTTCTAATGTGGCCGGCCATACACCTCCAGCAACGAAGAAATATGTTTCCTCACTTATTTTATTTATTTCCTTCTCAGGGAAATTTATTTCCTCTTTTCCTTTTAGGTAATTATCCTTATAATTAAAGGGAAATAAAACTCTCCTCTTTATGCATGTTTTGGCTGAAATTCTGCCTAGGGGGCAGCTTCTAGATGCTTCCTTATTTCTTTTAAGACAATTCTTAAAATATCTATTGTAGAATTATAATTGCACAAATAATGAAATTAATTTCATAATGCCTTAAATGACTTTTCAGCTTTAGAAAATAATTTATATTTTCATCATATGAAATATTCAAAATCTTATTTTGACATTCACATCATTTTATGTCCATGTGGACAAAAATTCCATTTAGACATTTCCCGAAAAAAAAAGTCTAGTTCAACATTTGAACTTATTTTGACTTAGCTTTCAAATTAACAATACTACTCTAATGACCTGTAATAGTGACCTTATGGATCCAAATGAACAAAGTTTGAGCTTCTATACTCAGACTCAAAAGTTCACGAACCTTTTCTGAGTATTAGCTTAATGTCAACTGACTCCACTAAAGAGTTGACACTGAGAATCTCTCGGTTCAAATGAATTAATTTTCTACTCAAATTCAACTTAATTATATTGAGCGGATCCATTGAATGTTATCTATGTTTACCCTTCATGAATATCACCAACTAGTTGGGATTTATAAAGTAACCATTTTACCCTTCTAGTTGTTATTTCCTCAACTCCTTTAGTACTTGTGAATAAGTTAGAAACAATGTATTGACGAGGAGCTAACAAGTCACATTGTTTCATCCAAATAAAGTCGCACTTAATTTTGGATACTACGTAGTTCATTTATTCACAATCCAAGTAATAAAGCATGAGGTGATATATGTTGCATCTCAGCAATCTTGTACATGAATTCCATATCTATGAGAACTTCACAAAGTTGGTTCACGACATCTTCATAACTTAATATGTCACCAATTGGTGTAGTCTAGATCACATAATGGATCTAGAATTTGACTTTCTCAAATGAGAGTATTAATGCTATGATGCAATTCATACATAGTGATCTTGAGATAGAAGATGTTAAATAGTTTGTTCTTCTATTGTCTCTAAAGGTGCACTGGTAAATTTAGTATCTTCAAAAGATACACTGGAAGAACTATTGAGTTCCTAACTCTCTATGTCTTGTAACCAGATATCATAGATTCTATCAACAATCATACTGGGATCAATAGTCCATTGATATTTAGATTGTGAATATATCGTTTTAGTCAAACCATGAAGAGTTTGTTCACGCAAATCTACATTTGTCTCTTCATGCATTGTTAGGTTTGACTAATGACTATAAGACTATTGAATATCATAAATATTTAATCAAACTAAAAAGGAATGAATGAACGTTTCAACTTTTATTAATTTAATCAGCAACTTACAATAAGGACTTTATAAAGATTTATATATTACATCAATATGTAAATAAACAATTTTTTTGTGGGCATCTCTGCCAACAATGAATTGTGCTTAATTCCTTCTAGTGTTTGATCATTATTAGAATTTTTATCAAGGATTGTTTAGAATTAATACTCGTGTATCATCGATAAAATAGTTTATCCTAAGTTTGTAGAAAACTTAGAAAATTTATGTAATCGTTAGAACTCGTGTTTAATTGTGTGTAACTGTTTTAATAAGATCAGATGCCAAGAGATAATAATCCGTCAATTACATAGATTTACTAGAGCACTCGAGAAAGGCTTATGAATTATTTTGATGAGTGAAATTAGCGTTTTTATATGTTAAGTTTTTATTTAAACACGAAATCCCCAACCTAAGTTAGCCCCATGAAATCGCGACCAGTACCTCTTTAAATTTGCAACATCTTTTTAATTCAATGCTTTCAATTTAATATTTCAATTTTAGTTATAAACACTCCCTTACTTATTTGAATTAATTGACATCAAGTTTACAAAAACTGGTTTTTTAGTCTCTGGAGAAAAAAGCTCGAATCTATATTCTATGCTACCTGTGCCATACACGTGCACTAGCGTGTGATAAATTTCACAACAAATTCTAGATTGTATCTTGAGATTCTTTGACTAATCTCATTAACGGCTAGTACATAAGCCCATTAAACTTATGTGTTTGGAATTCAAAAAATTATTGTAGAAGAAGATGAGTCACATTTACGGAGTCCAGCCTCCCTAAAAGGAGTTCAATATTTACCCACCAAAGGATTGATTCGAGAATCGATTGATTGTATAAACTTTCATAGTAGACTTAGGTTTGATTGAATCTTTTGTTGGTTAATCAACAATGCTTAGGGATTATATGTAATGAGAAAGGTATAACAGAATGATTGACTTTTCTCCATACAGGATGACCCTGGAGGATCTTGATCACGAACTGACTATATCACTAGAGACTAGTCGCATTGAGTAAATATAATTCTAATGTTAAGGAAACCTCAACTTTGTATTACATAGTGAAGTATATACCAAGGTTAAACAAACTGTTCGAAAAGATGATTATTTCATCTTTTCTGTAGCTCCTATTAGTAGTTGTATAATCCCCGACTCAACTCTGATAAAAGTGAGAAGAAACTCTCTAACAATGTGTATCATGATTAGCTTCTCACAAGTTGTAATGGTAGTTGACAACATTATTCTGAACTACAAGTATTTGCATAATAAAATAATATTTATAGTAGAATTATTATTTATTATTGGATCAACTAAATAATTTATTTACGAATTACTTTATTTATTGATTGGATCACGTAAATATATAATTAAAATATATTTAAAGTTATGAGGTTTAAAGGTTCAAAAACTAAAATAGGCTTAAGGCACATAAGGTAACTAGCGCTTAAAATCCATGTATGGCATAGAGAATGGCAAGCCATTTTGGCGCCAGAAAACCAAAATTTTATCATTATTTGTTTCAGATAGGTGCATAATTAATAGGAAATATTGTTTACCTATAACATTTTTCAATTAAACATGGGCATATTTTCAAAGTGAAGAATCCTCATATAATATGTAAAACAAATAAATATATTATTCTAGATATTGATCTTACATATGTGAGAAAATTTAGATTCATTTCATAAGATATAATGGTTAAAAATTAAATTCATAATTAAAGGAAAATAATATCTTCTAACTAACCCTAAAATATTTCTCTAGAAAAAACTTTAAATAGAGGAAAAAATGAAGCATTTTTCATTCTAATTAAAATTGAAAAAGTTCAGCCTCTTTCTCCTCTTAGAGTGACCAACTATTTTTTGCTTGCCTCTTCTCCGAAATTTCTTCGATTATGTTCTTACAAATAAGAGAGAAAAGATCTAAAAACCTCGTTAGGATATGTAAGATATAAGAATGTTGTCCATACATTTGTCTTATTTGTCTTAGAGATTAAGTTTCAAAATATCGTGGTTTCATCACATCAACAAGTGCTTGGAGGAGATCTGATCGTGGAATAAGAGAAGACAAAGCTCTAGTCTATATTAGACTGAAGACGGGTTGTCAAATCTTGAAGATGAAATTACAAGCTCAATTTCATGACCATCAAATTAATAAAAATAAGGCTTGATAATTCTGGTGAACTTACATCCCAAACGTTCGACGATTATTGTATGTGAGTTTGGATTTAAGTTGAGCATCATGTTGCTCATGTGCATACACAAAATGGTATAGCTTAATTACCATCAAGCTCCTCCAGTTTATTGTTATACCATTGATAACGAGAACAAATCTATATGCTTCAGTATGGGATCATGCAATATTACATGATGTTGCGTTATTTCGTATTCGACCAAACCCATATCATAAATACTATCCACTACAAATTGCATTAGACCAAATGCCAAATATATCTCATCTGAATTTCTTTGAATGAGTTGTGTATGTGCCTATAGCACCATCACAAAGAACAAATAAGAGACCTGAAAGGAGGCTTGAAATATATGTAGGATATGGAAACTCATTTATTGTTTAGTTATCGAGAACCTCAAACTGGTGATGTTTTTACGGCACGCTTTGTGATTGTCACTTTGATGAAGATAATTTTCCAACTTTAGGGGGAGAAAGAAAATAAATGAAAAGGTAAATTATTTTATGTGCAAACACTATTGCATATTGATCCTTACACAAAAGAATGTGAAAGAAAGTGAAAAGATTGTACATTTGCAAAATATTGCAAATCATCTTCGTGATGCCTTTACGAACATAAAGAGAATGATAAAATCATACATTTCAACAACAAATACTCCTGCACAAATTGATGTCTCAAATGTACAATTTGAAAATACAGTCACTCATAAAGTCACAACACGGGTTAAGCGTGGAAGACCATTCGGTTCCAAAAATAAAAATCTTCAGAAAAGAAAAGGGGTTGAGAAACATAATGACCATAATATTGAACAATATGTTATAGTGTGGCATACAAAAATGATGAAATCGATGATTCATTCTGTTATAGTTTGTCATATGATGTCATGGACGAAAATGATGGAGATCCTGAAGCAAAATATGTATCTGACTGTAAAAATAGACAAGATTAGGGTGAGTGGAAACATGAAATTGAAGCGGAACTTGACTAGCTTAATAGGCGAAAAAGTTTTTGGGCCTATAGTACTTACACATATAGATGTTAGTGTTAGGAATTTTTGTACACGAGAAGATACTTATGTAAATTATCGATGATATTACTAATGATATAAAGTTTGACATTTATTATCTATTTGAATTAAAATGGTTTTTTTTATGTATTAAGATTTATTGAACATTCATCATTCCACAGACCCGTATTAAACTAAGTCACAAGTTGGGCACCTGAGTTCGTGCGGTGTGCTAAAACAAGGTCAAGTACTGATATACGTCTGGAAAGTTATATCGAAAGTCATATATGTGGAACAGATGAGTGAAGGTTGATCACTAGGTGGGAGCATTCTACGATTGTGGTAAGTGTACGACCCGGATAGGCCTTGGGATAGATGTGTCGTTTAAGGACTGCCACGACGCACTAATCGAGACCATTATGATGGTCATAGTGAGACTTTATTTAAATCCTGAAGTGATCATAGATACTGGATCATGTTTCCGAGCTATTTGACTCATTCTCTAAAAGGCTATATATCCATGCTAATCACAACTTATGTCTTGGGAGTTTTTTCTAACAATGATTCGAGTATGAAGTGATTTACAGATACAAAATCCAGCCTTCCTGGAAGAAGGTTAATGTGTTGGCAGAGATGCCCATAAGAAGATTATTTACATGTTGATGTAATATAAATCTTTATAAGTCCTTATAGTAATTGCTGATTAAATTAATAAAACTTGAAACGTTCATTCATTCATTTTCGTTTGTTTGAATATTTATGATATTAAATAGTCTTATAGTCCTTAATCAAACCTAACAATGTATGAAGAGACAAATGTAGATTTGCGTGAACAAACTCTTCATGGTTTGGTTAAAATGAAATATTCGCAATCTAAAATTCAACGGACTATCGATCCCAATATGATTGTTGGAAGAATCTATGATATGTGGTTACGAGGCATAGAGAGTTAGGAACTCTATAGTTCTTCCAGGGTATCTTCCGAAGATACTAAATTGACCAGTGCACCTTTAGAGACAATGTAAGAACAAACCATTTAACCTCTTTTGTCTCAATGTCACTATGTATGAATTGCATCGTGATTACATAAATCCTGATATGAGACATGACATTTCATAGCTTTAATATTCTCATTTGAGAAAGTCAAATTCTAGATCCATTAAGTGATCTAGACTAGACTAATTTGTGAGATATTATGTTATGAAGATGTCATGAATTGGCTTTATGAAGTTCTCACATATATGGAATTCATGTACAAGATTGCTAAAATACAATGTATATCACCTCATGCTTTATTACTTGGATTGTGAATAAAGGAACCGCGCGGTATTAAAAATTAAGTAGCGACTTTATTTGGATGAAACAATGTGACTTGTTAGCTCTTCGTCAATACATTGTTTCTAACTTATTCACAAGTAACAAAGGAGTTGAGGAAATAACAACTAGAATGGTAAAATGGTAATTTTATAAATCCCATCTAATTGATGATATTAATAAAGGTAAACATAGATAACATTCATGGATCCTCTCAATATAATTAAGTTGAATTTGAGTAGAAATAAATTCATTTGAACCGAGAGATTATCAGTGCCATCTTTTTAGTGGAGTCAGTTGACATTAAGCTAATACTCGGAAAACCTTTGTAAACTTTTGAGTCCGAGTATAGAAGCTGAAGCTTTGTTCCTTTGGATCCATAAGGTCACTATTACAGGTCATTAGAGTAGGATTGTTAAACTATAAGTTAACACTACTACAAAAATGACTTTTAGAAGCGATGGGTACTTTTAGAAACGACTAGTCGCTTCTAATTAGAAGCGACATATTTGCGTTAGAAGCGACTAGTCGCTTCTAAAACGTCGACCCCAATTTTTTTCAAAAAACTAAAATTTTGGACTTTTAGAAGCGATTAGTAGCTTCTAATGTTTAAAGTCGACATATTAGAAGCGACTAATCGGTTCTAAATGCCAAAATACTTGGCTGGCTTTGTTTCCCCCAATTTTTTTCAGTGTTTTGGGTATTAGAAGCGACTAATCACTTATAATGTCGCTTCTAATACCCAAATTATTTGGCTCGAACTTTTGTCTGCCAAACTTTTACTAAGTGTAAAAATTTGGACAAAGCGATTAGTCACTTCTAATTGTCGCTTCTAATGTTTTAGATTATTAAAACAGCCGACCCCCTTTTGCTTGCCTCATTTTGCAAATTCATGTCCCATTTCTCTTCCAAAAAATTCCCTCTGGTCGAGTCTCTCCCTCGGGCATCTCCCTTCGGCCGAGTCTCTCACTCTTGCCTCCCTTCGACCCTCCCTCCCTCTCGCCTCCCTCCGGCCACTCTCTCCCTCCTGGCAGTCACTCTCTCTGATTGCTCGATTGTACTTCTCTTTATTAATCCAGTCTACAATTGATTTCGTTCTAAAAAACCTAACCTGTTTGATTTTCTTTTTTCGGTTTTCTAGGTTTTCAGTCCCGAATTTGTTCGTCGTCGAAAGAGATGGTTGGTTCAAAGATTCCGGAAGATTCTTCGTCAACGAATCCGGCGTCCGATCTCTTTCGCGGGCCCTACCGAGTCCAATCTTTTGGCGGATGTAATGTTCCATTTTTCGCCTACTGGTTAGAAATCAACGTCGTTTCATTCTTTTTTTCAACGTATTGCCGCGGAATACATTCATACTCAGTACTTGTAATGTTCCGTTCCATTCCATTCTGAAGAACGGTAACAATGGAAGCAATTGACTCCGTCCGTCTCCTCAAGAGATGCCACAAACCCGATCGCAAATGTGTGTTTTTGGATCTACGCTAATTTGATTCATTTTTTTGTTTCATTTGATATGATTAATTTTTGTTTGTTGATTCGTAACTATATGTTTTGGAATCAAACACAGTTCTGAATAGACTTTTCAAGTCTGGCAGGGTGGAAGAAGCCCGCCAACTGTTCGACAAAATGCCCATTCGAGACAAGTTCTCTTGGAACACCATGATCAACGACGTTGCCCCTCCCCCGCCACAGAAGAAGAAGAACCCCGATCCCGAGCAATCCTTCGGGTACATCAACCTATTCGAAGGGATCAAGATCTTGGATCTAGTGGAGGAGGACGATCAGCCGGAGAGAAAGAACCGAGGAAAGACAAAATACAGGAATATGTAGTTTTTCGTGAAGCCGATATTCATCCCGATCAACAACATCACCGTTGGATCTGGTTAGGTGAGATGTTTCAATCGGTCACGATTCATTGAGTAGTTAATTCTGTCATCTGATCAACAACTAATTTTTTGTTTTGATATATAAAAGGTGATGCCGAGGATTTGTCGTTTCATACTAAGAGGCCGATCGATATGCTTCCGCTGGAAGGTAATATTTTGCGTGCTCGTTAATATGTTTTGGATTGAGCTGAGTCTAGTGAATTTAATGATTATAAAATATGTGGTTTATTCTTGTTTTTCGCATAGAAAAGAAATTCCAACTAATCTGTGTTGATTCGTATATACGCATTTTAAGGTTGAATTTCGAAGCATACATAATTAGGCTTTGATTTCTCAAATCAATGTTTATATAGTGACATCCTTAGTCAATTGAATCATCACTTATCCGAACCAGTAATTTAGCTTTCTATTACTCAGGGTTTTGTACTATGTTCTTATTTCAGGTCTTCTTGAGGGTAAGCTATTAGAAGGAGTATTCCTCAATGTAACTTGTATTCACAAAAGAGCTTTGTCTTTTATGAACATTAATTTTTGTTTTTAAACATGTTCAATTGACATAAACAAGATCATATAATTTGACTTCGTTGTTCCTTGAATGCAACTTTGTTCCTGTGCGTGGCATTGTCTACTTTTTTTTTTTATTATTATATATTCTTTTACTTTTAGAAGCGAGTAGTCATTTCTAAAAGTAAAAAAAATCGTTTTTAATGCCAAAAAAATCCCGAGAAACTTTTTATACTCCTTTTTTTAACTTTTAGAAGCGACTATAGATGCTACTAGTCGCTTCTAATGTTACCGCTTCTAATATTTAGAAGCGATTATAGAAGCGACAGACCTTTAGAAGCAGTTCTTTAGAAGCGACTTTGTCGCTTCTTATGTCGCTTCTAAAGGTCATTTAGAAGCGACTTTTTGGTTCTTAGAAGCAACTTTTGTCGCTTCTAAAGGCCTTTTTTGTCCTAGTGTAAGTAAAAATAAGTTCAAGTGTGAACTTAGACATTTTTTCGGAAAATGTCTAAAGGGTATTTTTGTCCGCATGGACATAAAATGATTTGAATGTCAAAATATGATTTTGAATATTTTTATATGATGGAAATATAAATTAGTTTATAAAGCCGAGAAGTTGTTTGAGCCATTATGAAATTAATTTCATTATTTGTGAAATATTAATTTTACAATGGGTATTTTAAGAATTGTCTTAAAAGAAATAAGGAAGCATCTAGATGCCCTTCTCTAATGTAGAGTTCGGCAAGATACATCAAGAAGGAGAGAATTCTTTGCCTTTAATTATAAAGATAATTACCCAAAAGAAAAAGAGGAAATAAATTTCGTTGAGAAGGAAACAAATGTGCCAAGTAAGGAAACAAATTTCCTCACTAATGCACAAGGGATGGCCGGCCAAGTTAATAAAGATATGGGAGAGAAAATTAAATATTGTGGCATGAATGCATAATAGGAAAGGGTAATTACATTTTCTTGATTATCCTTCTCCTATGAATAGAGGCTCACATTGAGATGTGAAAATAAGTTTTTTGGTCTTGTTCTCTCTATTCTAGCCGACCTTCTCCTCTCTCTCTCTCTCTCTCTCTCTCTCTCTCTCTCTCTCCATCTCCCTCTCTCAAAATCCCTTTTGATTTTGGCACCTATGTCCTCATTAGACTTAGACTAAATTAGCTCTTAAGGTCATAGGCTTGTTCTTGAGTAATTGTGTTTAATTGTGCCCACACACAAATCCTTCTAAACCTCTAAAGACTCATGTAATAGAAATCTTAGGTTTCTCGAGTTCATGTTTAGTTCTGAAGGAATCAAGTCAGACGAGAAAATCAACATTTCTCAAGATCCCTTTAAATCACAGTACAAGAAAGATTTGCATTTAAGCACTGTAAATAATGTTTTAAATATATACATGTTCATGCACTTTTTCTAGGTTAGTAAAAAAAATTTACTTCTAAATAAATTTTTATATTCCGCCATTAATGTGTTAATTATAATTTTTTCTTAACCCTAGACCTATTCCAACATAATGCTCACTCACCTAAGGCTTGATTCTGGAACCGATTGATTGTGTGCACTTTTGAAATAAGTTAACGTTTGAAAGAATCTTTTGCTAGGGAAGCAACAATGATTAGGGCTGATATGTATCAAGTGAAGTATAGCGGAAAAATTGACTTCTCTTGACACGGGCTGAACCTGGAGGATCTTGATCACGAACTGACTATTTCAGTGGACACTCGTCACGATGAGTAAATATAATTCTAGTATTAAAGAAGAGTTCAGTCTTAGATTACACAGTGGAGTATTAATAAAGACTAGACGAATCGATGAAAAAGAGATAAGACTGTATCGTCTGTTTCATCGAGTTTGTTAAGTTTCTACTACTAGGTCCATAGTTCCCGATTCGGCTCTGATAAAGGCAGATACGAACTTTCGAATAATAATGTTAATCATTATTTAATCTCACTTGCTGTAATGGTGATTGACAACATTAATTTTTGAAAATAAATATTCGCAGAATTAAACAAATGTTTATAGCATAATTGTTTACTTATTGTTAAATCAAGTAAATTAATAATTAATTGGATTTTTAATCAAACGGCCTTTGAAATTTTGGGCTGGACTTGGGACATGAGTTGGCCGGAAATTCCCTAGGGATAAGCCCTAGGGTGGCCGAACTCCCCCCCTAAATGTAGCCCTTGATTTTCCGTATTTAATATGGTTGCCACGGTGAATCAATCACCAATAATTTGACTTGTCGGATACCAATAAGTATTTGTACGAAAGAGAAAGGAGAAAAACACAATCCTGAGATATATGGCTCCGCGTGTTACCCAAGGTTTTTCGTAAAGGCCTGAAATTTATTTCAAAGAAACATATTCTCCGGTAATGGATGAAATTACGTTCATATACTTGATCAGGCTAGCAGTGCATAAAACACTAAATATGCACTTTATGGATATTATCGTAGCTTATTTATACGGATTGCTTGATACTTCCTTAAGGATTCAAGATAACCGAGGAATCTAGTTGTAAACTCTAGACAAAGATAGTCCATCAAATTGCGAAAATCTTTATATGAGTTAAATCAATCAAGAGGCATGTGGTTCAATTACATAAGCGAATATTTAGTACAAAAGAGTTATGTTAATAACTCGACTTTTCCTTGTGTATTCATCAAGAACACAAGATTCGGACGTGTGATCTTTATTGTTTATGTTGATGATTTTAACATCATTGAGACCGATAAATATATCAAAGAAGTAATCTCTTATTTAAATAAAGAATTTAAAACGAGAGACTTTCGGAACGCAAAATATTTTATTGGCTTACAAATTGAGCACGTGAATAATGAAATGTGTGTACATCAATCAAATTACATAAAAAGGCAATAAAACGATTTCATATGGATACATCAAATCCTTTAAGTACCCCAGTGGCTGTAAGATCCCTAGATGTATCGAAGGATCCATTTCGTCCATGTGAAGAATCCGAAGAGATTCTTGGTCCTAAGAGTACCATACTTAAGTGCGATAGGAGCCCTTATGTACATTGCTAATTGCACTCGACCTGATATTGCTTTTGCAGTTAATTTATTAGCAAGATTTTACTCAACTCCAACCAAGAGACATTGTAATAGAGTCAAACATGTGCTTCGTTATCTGCAAAGAACAATTGATTTAAGATTATTTTATCCTAGCAGTCTGTAACTAGTTTTGGTTATGCAGATACAGGTTACTTATTAGACCCACACAAAGGGAGATCCCAAACTGGAAATGTGTTTAGAAGCGACACTACTACAAAAATGACCTTTAGAAGCGACGGGTGACATTAGAAGCGATTTTTTACCTTTAGAAGCGACTAGTCGCTTCTAATTAGAAGCGATTTTTTACTTTTAGAAGCGATTAGTCGCTTCTAACCTAAACACCTTTATTTTTCCCGAAAAATGAAAGTTTTGACCATTAGAAGCGACAAGTCCTCTCTAATTGTCCGGATCGACAAATTAGAAGCGACAAGTCGCTTCTAAAGGTCAAAATTATTGGCTCGCACCTTCTCCGTCAAATATTTCCATATGTTTGGGCATTAGAAGCGACTAGTCGCTTCTAATGCCTAAATAATTTGGCTCCAAAATTTCTCCGCCAAAAATTTCACTAAGTGTCGGAAATTAGGCATTAGAAGCGACTAGTCGCTTCTAAATGTCTCTTCTAATGCCCAAATAATTTGGCTCCAAAACCTTTCCGCCAAAATTTCACCTACGGGACATTAGAAGCGACAAGCTGCTTTTAATGCCCCCACTTACCAAAACGTCGTCGTTTTCGTTTTTGAGGACGTCGCTTCTAATGTCGCTAGCGCTTTAAATCACCCACCCTCCCCCCTCCCTCCTCATTTCTCCTCCCCCTTCGAATATTACCCTCCCCCTCCGACTTTTAGCCTCTATTGCCCCTCCGGCCGCCGCTCCGCCGCCCCTGTTCCCCTCCGTCCTCCGCCCCTCTTTCCCCTCTGCCCTCCGCCGTCCGCTCCTCTTCCCCTCCGGCCGCTGCTCCGCCCTCCGCCCCTTTTTCCCCTCCTTCCCCTCTGCCCTCCGCCCCTTTTCCCCTCTGCCCCTCCTTCTCCTTCTCCTCCGCCCTCTCCTCTTCCCCTCCACCCCATTTAGAAGCGACTTTTAGAAGCGACTTTTGTCGCTTCTAAAGACCTTTTTTTCCTAGTGAAATGATCGTCGCCACATCATCAAATCATGCAGAGATCATAATGCTATATGAAGTAAGTCTTGAATGTGTTCACTGAGATCGATGACGAAACACATTAGACCAAATCGAGACCAAATCGAGAATTGAATCACGCTTCATGAAAATAATGTCGCATGTGTTGCTCAAATGAAAGAATGGTTTATCAAGATGGACATAACCAAACACATTCCTCCAAAAAAAATTCTCTCACTCAAGAACTACAAAAGAACAATGTTATACATATAATACATTTGTTCTTGTGATAACTCATATGATCTCCTTACAAAAGTACTTCCCACTTCAACTTTCAGAAAGCATGTTCATGGAATTGGAATGCGTAAATTACAAGATTTTTTAAGGAATACATTCATGTCTTCATCATGGATTTTTACGTGACTGCACTCTTTTTCTCTTACTAAGATTTGTATCCCACTAAATTTTTCCTAATAAAATTTTTAACGAGACATTGTTAATCACATAAATATTATAATGACCAACTAAAAAATGAGGTCGTAAATAAATGACTTGCTCAAAATAATTATTATTACTATTCATTCCATCTATTATATGTGTTCACATTAAAAGAAAAGTATTTACAATATTACATTGACTTCGTACCATATTTTTTGTTATAAATATAACTCTTGAGGTGAGAAGATCATCAAATTTTTTCATGTCTTATAATTATTGTCTTTATTCTCTACCTACTAAAGTTTCTCATCTCATATACTAATACACAAATTCAACAATTTCTCTCTATAATCTCTCTACAAATTCTCTTAAGTTTATAAACCGCCACCAAATCCATATCGTGGACACCAATACTCACAAAATTGATCAATAAACATTAGTGAATGAAAAAGTTGTAATGTTTCAATTTTATGATTTTTTAATAATTTTTTAATTACTTATATCGATTTACGATTACATTTCATAACAATACTTTAGTTTCAAATTTCTTACATTTAACTTTTTCGAATATATTATTTAATCAATTTTTCTGTTTTTTAACTTCTACACAGAATAACGGAAAGAACCATTTCCGCTAGAAATTTGCTTCCGCCGGTCGACGAAATCCGCACCGACAATACGCGGAAGCAAAATTTCCGCAGAACTAAAATTTTTCGTTCATGCCGTAAGCTTTCTTTCTTTCCTTCCAACAAAGTAGGTTGATATGGACCTATAGAATTATCTATATATACAGTGTCTTGATTTTGATAAAATTAAGCCTATATAAATTAAATAACTTAATATTATTATATATGTTAACTTTTAATAGTTTAAAAGTATAACTAATCATAAATTCCATGGGCGGCAAGGCGCGGTAAAATTAGTCGTGTATAAGCGTAACTGACAGATCGTTTATCATGTTGTTGATCGACATGTCGTTTACGATAATGTTGCAATTTAGAAGTCCCGGTCGAAGGACGGATAATGGCCGATTCGCAACCCAATCCCGGAAAATTGCCTTTTAGAAGAAAGATCATCGTCAAAAGCCTTAAAGACCGAGAAAAAAATTAAGGTTTAACCAGACTCAACAATGGAGTCAGCAAGTTTATCTTCATTCTTCACAGCAAGCCACTTTCGTAATGGCTTCAGTTCTTCAACGGTCGCCGAACGAGCCTCGAGACTCAAACAAGTCTCCCTCACTCAGCTCAGCAATTGCAAAACCCTCAAGCCGAAGAAGAGAAAAGCTTTCGAATTCGCATGCGAATCATTGTCAACAAATACGAAAGACGCTTCTCAGCTCACATTATCTTCTTCCTCGTCGTCAAACGGGTATAGCTCTTCACATTCTAGCTCTTTTCAGTTATTAGCGTCACATTTTGGAAATGCTAGTTAGTTAGTAAAAATGTTAATTTTTTAATAGCTTTCCAAAATACGATCGACTTCTTCCATGCCCGTCGTACAAGCTTCCCCCGAGGATCGAACACTTGGTCGTCACCGAAGAGAGTCGAGTTTCGGACTTCATCTGCAAAGCCCTCGATCTTCCTCCTTTGTAAGTGAGTTCGGTATCAACTTATTAAGAATCAAAATTCTAGGTTAAAACTTATTTTTTTGGGGGGTTCTTCTTGTTGGGAAGGTTCGTGTCGGATTTGATCCGATTCGGAGCCGTACACCACGCCCTAGTTCACCCTGAACCTCCTCCGAGCGCGACCGCGGAGGATGTGAAGGTATTCAGGGAAGCCACGGCTCCGCTGGCTCTGAGAAGACGAGCTTCCCTTAGAGGCAAGACCATTCGAGAAGCGCAGAAGACTGCTCGGATAGTGGACGGAGATCAGTTGGTCGAGGCCGGGGCGTTCTTGCGCGTTCACGTTCATCCAAAGCGTTATCCGAGGTATTAAACGCGACTCTCTTAATGATAAACACTTTATTGTTTACTCGATCATTCTGAATTGTACAAGTGTGATTACGAGTGTAAACATGGTTGATTGAAGGTTATTTTTCTTTCAGGTGCTACGAGATCGACTGGAAATCAAGAATCATAGCCGCGAATGAATCGTTTGTTGTCTTGGATAAACCTGCAGGGACATCAGTAATTTCTCTTTCCCCTTTCTTTACCACAGTTTCATAAGATATTGTTTTTTTTACACACTTCTTTTTTATTTTATTTTTATATTTTAATATGTTTTTGTTTTGTTCGTTCTTGGACTAGGTGGGAGGAAATGTGGATAACCTCATGGAAACTTGCACGACTTTCGCAGCTGGTGCGTTGGGATTAAAAGCCCCATTAAGGATAACCCATCAGATTGATAATTGTACAGAAGGCTGGTATTATCTTTATTTTCAGAGTAGTTTATGCCAATACTTCACTGCTCATGTCACTGAGGGGAACATAAGTAACACTGATTTTTATCTCGCAGTGTTGTATTAGCCAAGACCAAGAAGTATAGCTCGGTTTTTCATGAAAAAATTAGAGTAAGTTTTATTTCAATGCCTTCAATATATGTGTTAGAAGCCAGGCCCAACTCATTACTAAAATGACGAGACTTAAGATCAATGGTCCTTATTGTAAACTAAGTTGGTTTTTAACTGTCAGTAACATCAGAGTATGTCACAAGTAAATCAGAGTTGTTCTTAAGTTTTAGAAAAAAATAATAATTTGTATATTGCTCTGCAATATTTTGATCGAGTATTGATTTTAATCAGGAAAGAACGGTGAAAAAGCTGTATCTTGCACTGGCCGCGGGTCCGTTGCCTATTGGGACATACAGTCACTACATGCGTCCAGATAACAAGGCTCCGAGGCTCCTTTCAGAAGGTGGTTATACCTCTTTCCCAACCTTAAGTCTGATAGCCATAGGTGGTACCATGGAAATCACAAAGCTCCGGTGAGTTTTCAGATTTTATCGAAGGATGGCACGCTTGTCAACTCGAGATCATCGAATGCGTCAAAATTCCGTGGCCGAACAGTGATACGGAGAAGAAACATTGCGGCGAAGAAGGCTCTCTGTACTGGCCCACGAAAGATTACGCGTACGAGTGTCGAATTAACCTCCTCACTGGTCGGACTCATCAGGTATGGCTTTGACATCCTAGCTTATTTAATCTTTTAAAAAACAAAAATTTAGCCAAATAAGCCACAAAAACATCATGAACTAGGAAATAGCCAGTCTTTCGTTAATTTTTTGTAAATAATCAAATTGATTACGTGCCATCAAATTCGTGAGTTTTTGTTACATGTTTGTCATTTTATTCCACATGATATATGAAATGTATTTTGGAGTTTTGATTTCAAAATTTGAAATTCTTTTTTTAGTGGTTCTATGAATATTGATTTCAATCTACTTTCAAAATTTAAAAATATTAAATTCTTAAATCGGCTGAAAAAAATAAGCGAGCGTGCTTCGAGTTATTTTAGACTTTTTTTGTGTGTGTGTAAATTATTTGGGCGAACTAGTTATACAAAATTAACAAAAAGCGAGTTATTTCTCAATTCAGTTAATTTCGGGTGACTACTAATCACAAAAACCCTTTAAAAACGTGTCGAATCATCATAGCTTATGATTATTATTATTATTATTTAATTATTTTATAAAAACAAAATCGTCTCTTGTGACGAAGATTCGAGCGCAACTAGCGGCACTTGGGGCGCCGATAGTGGGGGATTCGGCGTACACGCCGGCGGCTCTTGCGGAGCTAAGTAGTCCCGGGACAAACCCGTTTGGAAAGTACGGGAAAAAGAATTTGAGCGAGGTTGAGAAAGAAACGGCCGTTGAAGATTGGATTGCGAGGCACGGAAAAGAACCGGGTTCCTCTATAGCTCTTCAAGCGTGTCAGATCTCTTGGGACGAGGGTAAATACGTCTTTCAAGCCGGGACTCCGTGGTGGAGACTCTGAGACAGCTTAACCTAATGTTAGTTTCATAGTTAATTTTTTTTTTTAATATTTTAATTTAATTTTGAATTTGCTTTAGCATAGAGTGTATAAAAATATCTGATATAAGCGATGTAAATTATTTTATTTTATATTTCATACCGAAATTTCGGATTATATCATCACCCAAAATATACACGGCAAAAGATTCGGAGCTGCCCGTTTTAGTATCTGCTTCTTCTTTTCATGAAAACTTTCCTATATATAAACTTATGTGTTTCTAATCATACCTCGTTGTTCAACACAGCGAATACAGAAATCTATTTAAACGTCGATTTCCTTCGCAGCTGAAAAAGAAAATGTGAGGAGGCTTCAAGTCGAGTATTAGTATGATTCCTTAAAATAATATAAATTATATGACGTGGCAGATTTGCCTAATCTGATTAGCGAGCGAAAAACGCACAAAATGTGCACTCCTTTTTATATGTGGAATTATCTCATATATAGTCCGTTCGGTTAAATCTTCGTACGTACGAGTACTGAAGGAAGACTCTACATTATTGATAATAAGATTAATAGTAATTTTTTATTTTTGCTTCTTCTCTCTCACACAAACGACTCCGATCGGTTTCGTATTCCCAGACCTGCCAGATTTGTGTTCGCGATCGCTCCGAGCTCGCGGAAACGGTCATGGCAGCGAACGGCTGCGAGGACAGCGTCGTTTTGGGGCTCGACGGTGGAGCAACATCAACGATATGCGTCTGTATCCCTCTGCTTCGGCCGTCGGATCCGAATCTCTCCGCCGTCGTCCTATCCCGTGCGGAAGGAGGTTGCTCCAACTACAACAGTGTCGGAGGTTCAAAATCGTCTCCTTTTTTTTCATTCGTATTTTTTAGAGGTGAAATTTGTTTTTAATTATTGCGGTTGGTTACCAAGTTCGGGGCGTAACCTTCAAATAATTAATTATTTGTTCTAAAGTAACAAAAGGCTTGAGACTGATCAACGTTGAGATGTTTGATGGTTGTGAGTTTTGAATTAAGTATTGTTGCCTTTAAACCAAGGTTTAAATGGCCGACGAATTTTCACGAATTTCCATCGAAATTCCGTGTTTCGGAACTTACCGGCCATTTTTAGCCTATATAAGCGTTTCGTCATTTTATGCCCACGAATTTCCATCGAAATTCCATGGAAATCCCATTGCCGGATTTCCATATTTTCCCTTTGTATTTAGTTATAAAACAACATTTTTTCCCTAAATCCCATTGGAAATTCCATGGGAATTCCATATGAAATTTCCATTTAAAGGAATTCCGTAAAAAGGAATTTCCATGGGAACTTCCGAATTGGTTTCATCTTTTTCCTCTCTATTTATATAGACACTATATACGGATAAAAAATTCAAAAATGTGAAAAGTGCTTGAAAAATACCTCTTTAAGCTTCGTATTCTAGAGTTCTCAGCTCTTCTCTGTTGAATAATCACTTTTGGGCGTTCAGATTTCTATTGCATTAAAAGGTTTACCATTTGCAGTTATCTATGTGCATACATTAATTTTATATTGGCTTTCCGTTCCTTGAACTTGTAATTGTGGCTCAAATTATAGATTTTGTGTTACTTTATGGTTTCAATAGAGAGCAAGGAAAATTTGAATAATTTGTCACATAGACGCCCAACTAAACATGAAGCAAATGTTATGTAGAAAATGCTGCGAAGGACACACTGGAAAAGGTGATAAAGGAGGCTCTTGAGAAGTCAGGTTCTAGTCAATCCTCTGTCCGAGCTGTTTGTTTGGGTGTCTCTGGCGTTAATCATCCTAAAGATCAGCAAATGATATTAAATTGGTTAAGGTTCTGCTTATATATATTTATATTTTTGGCGTATATTTTTTCCTGTATATTTCACATCGAAAAAGCCGATTTTTTCAGTCGCGTTAGTGAACTAGATACCATTTGTTTCTTATGTCCGTACACAAGATCACTGGGCAGAAACACGCAGATATATACTAAATGTGTACTGTTGTTGGTGGATTGATTTTACAGAGAAATATTCGCGTCGCACGTGAAAGTGTATATTCAGAATGATGCGGTCGCGGCTCTGGCAAGTGGGACGATGGGAAAGCTTCATGGATGTGTGTTGGTTGCTGGAACAGGTTGCATTGCATATGGAGTTTCCAAAGATGGCAAAGAAGCTCGAGCTGCCGGTGCAGGGCCGATCCTAGGTGATTGGGGAAGGTATTTATTTTTATTTTTAGTTTGAAGACATCTTTCTTTTCAATGAAATATAAATTCCAGTAATTGTTTTACTATACATTGTAGTTTTGTAGGTAAGTTAATACTTTTATACCATTTATATGTCTAATTGAATGATGTTAATAAATTCAATAGAAATTGTTCACTTGATTCCTTGTACATACATTAGGATTTCTTTTCATATTGATTTTAATTTTTTCTAGCTTTACCTTATATTTGGTTAAGAAAAAAAGATAGTTTGGGCATCCAATCCTACGGGATAATTTCCTTTATTTTTTTTAATTGGTCTGGTGTCAAAATCTGCGATGGAGCAGGTGAATGCTAAATGAACTGACAGCCTGCTCTGTTTAGGCTTTTTATAAATAAGAGTTTTATTTATTGCTGAATTAATTCTCGAATCTAAAATGTCTTCAACGAAATTATTTAGAACTCGGTAAAAATGTAGAAGATATATGATGTATTTGCTTACACTATACGTAGATTGACAGAAGTTGTCAACAATTTATTTTGCAATTCGCAGTGGTTATGGGATATCAGCACAGGCATTAACTGCTGTGATAAGAGCTCATGATGGTCGAAGTTCGCAGACAATGCTTACAAGTAGAATTCTCAAGGTTCTTAACCTTTCTTCTCCTGAAGAAATTATTGGGTACGTCTTCACTCATGATTTCTATCGAAATGGTTCAGATGTAACCACAACTGCATCTTTGAATCTTATATCAGCTTGATACAACTAGGCTTCGAATTTCGGGCTAAGATCTCAACCCTAAATTGAAATGAAGGGACTCTTTCTCTTTGAAGCCAGTATGTAAGACAGTACTTCTAGAGTCTTATGATGAGCACAATCAACATAGACATTGCATCCAGAATAAAATTTAGTTGACCTTGGAGATCATATTTCATCAATTTCACACTTACCATACCTTTTTATTAGGAAAATAGCTTCGACCCTGACTTTGATGCCATATGAATGTAGGTGGACTTATGCAGATCGATCTTGGGCTCGAATTGCGGCGCTTGTTCCAGAAGTTGTATCATGCGCGGAAGCCGGAGACCAAATATCCCACAATATCCTACTCGATGCTGTCAAAGATTTGGCTCTTACTGTTGAAGCTGTTATTGAAAGACTTTGCTTGTGCGGTGAAGGTACTTTCAATTATGATTATTTCTTCTACTTATAATTACTTGTGACAAGGTATCCTCTTATGAGAAATAAATTTAAAAGTATCAAATGAGAAAGAAACTTAACAAAAAAAATGAGAAAGAAAAATGGCTATCCCATTCAGAACAACTAGCCCAACAGCGGAATAACAAGGAGAAAGAAAGAAATTGAACTTAGACTACTTGCGCTTAATAACGAGGACATGATTCTCATCATGTCCTCCTTGAAAATATTCTCAATATTCACCATTGCAATAATTACATTGAATCTTGAGTGAACCGCCATCCCTAAAATTTACAATTTACGACGACGTTCTTCTATGAGCCACATATATAAGTAAGATTTTGATTGCAGATAAAACTGAGTCATTCCCTGTTGTGATGGTTGGTGGAGTTCTTGAAGGAAATCAGGGTGGTTGGGATATAGGAAAAGAGGTCATAGACCGTGTCCAGAAACTATATCCCGGTGCTAATCCAATTAGACCAAAGGTTAGACCTTGTGATAAAATCAAAGTGAATTTTCTCATATTGTTGTGGGTTAAATGAGAGGTATATAAGCTGTTCCGGTTTTCAGGTAGAACCTGCTGTTGGGGCGGCATTGCTCGCCTGTACTTTTTTGATGAAAGAGTCGGAAGCACAAACAACTATGGTTTATGGAATCTGAGAACCTCGAAGTGACGTGGCTGTACAGGTTAATTAACTAAGCATGTTATACTTCGAAGAGCATTTTAAAGATTTGCATATCAATGATGTCTTCAAAATGTGGTGGTTTTATTCTTTGTTTGATCTACATCGAAGGTTTGAAACCGGAGCTTTGTCGGGAGTGTAATATGCTCAAATTGCTCTCTTTTATACCTGTGATTACCTTGTCAATTCAAGAAGATAATTTATTGCTTCATTAATTTTCTATTTGGCCCTTGAACTAGAATTAGGATGAAGATTAGAATAAGATTGTTTTTTCTCTTAGAGGTGAGTATTGTGGAAAGTGTATTATACTATTTTTCAATTGTTTTCATCTAAAAGCTGATAGAAGCTTCCATACGTAAATTAGTTAGCATAACAGAAAGCAGAGAGCATCTTTTTGTCCCGTCACTTTTTGCTGTAGAAAGCTGGAAAAGGGAAAGGGGACACGTACGCATAGAGACATTTTGTAAAATGAGAGACTTTTTAACCAATAATGTCTACCAGATATAACTCCTATATCTGTCTCTGTTATATGAGACAGATGAAACAAAGTTGGTAGATGCTGTGCAAGAAAAGACTGCAAAGTACGATGAAGAAGAAAAAACAAAGACAAATTAATACGTCATGATCAACCAGGAGTAAAATGGAACCATCGCTTTTCTTGTGTTTATGTAACATCGCGGTAGTTTTGCCCTGTTTTCTTGTGACGCAATAATGTAATTTTTTTTTTTAAGAAGCGTGGTCGGTGCCACGAAATAAAATAAAAGCTCTCACGTATGGCGGAGGAAAACCGTGGTTACAAAGATAAAAGTAAAACAGAAATCACGGGAAATAAAATGGAACGCAATAACATAATAAACAACCGGCGCTAGGTGGTCGTGCAGGACCTCAACTCACGATCATCAGCTCTAATGGCCTCCTCCGAGCAAGGCGGGGACTAAACCCAGCCAAGTTAAATACCAGTGATGGTTAACCGCATAGCGCGCTAAATTGTGCGCAGCGGCATTACAAAAACGAGAGATATTTGTAATGTTAAAATCTTCAAGCTCCATCGCCTCTCTGAAGATGTGGTGCAAGATCGTCTCAATCTCTGTCGCTGGCGTCACGCCATCCTCGACCATCCTCACCACCCACAAGCAGTCAGACTGGATCTCCGCTCTCCTGCCCTCAACGTTGCGGGCTAGCTCTATGCCACAGAATACAGCGTACGCTTCCACAAACTGAAGGGAAAACCCTCTAGCAAGGAAAAACGTATGCGAGGCGATCACCTCGCCGGTGTGGTCACGAACAATACAACCAACACCGAAGCCTCCACGGTCGCGAGTTAGTGTCGCGTCGATGTTAATCGAGAGGGTCCCGTCCCTTGGGGGGTCCATCTGGAGGTCATCGTCACCCTCAAGGTCGTCGGGGAACCTGCAACTGAAGCAGCTCTAAACTCCTCTAAGAAGCTCGCCGTCCACTGTACTAGTTGTAGCTGACTCCAGGAAGATCTCCCAGCAAGGACGTTGTTCCTGTGATTCCAAAGTTTCCATATGATAGTAGTAAATAGGTCATGGAAACGAACCTCAAGAACCTCGGTCGCTCTATGGATAGTGTCAAGAGCGTCGCCGTCTCTGAATGAAGAAAGAATGTGACCAAGACCCGCATCCTTTCAGACTCTCCTGCTCCACCTGCAACCCCAAAACGCATGCAAAACAGTCTCCCTCGCCTCCTGAAAAATCGGGCAGCTGTCGTCAGAGGTGATCCTCTTCCTAAATAACACTGCTCTAGCTGAGATCTGGCATAAACAGACTCTCCACATAAGAGTTTCACCTTGGGAAGAACTCTCAGCTGCCAGAACTTCGTCCATCACTGTCGGATCTGAAGAAGTGGCGACCGGAGTACTGGCTCTCTCCATCGCGACACGATAACCGCTCTTGACGAAGTACTCTCCGTCCTCAGTGAAGTGCCAACGGCGCACATCGGGGATACCCTCACCCCCACACGGGATGCTCAAAATCGTCGCGGCGTCCTCTTCCCCAAACATCGTCGTGATAAGATCGACGTCACAGCTACCGTCCAATCTCATAAGCTTGGAAACCCGCATATCAGGAGGGATCTAGGGGGGATCAATCCAGGAGTCAGGCCTGTCTCTAGGAACCCAACTATCACCCATGACCAACACAGACTCACCGTCCCCGATCCGCCATCTAGCACCGAACTGGATAATCTCACGACCCCAAAGAAGACTGCGCCAGATAGAAGAGCTGTATGAGCCAGGATGGGCCGTCGTAATATCTCCATCGGGAAAGTAACTCAGCCAGTAGACTCGTCCTACCAGACTCTCGGGTCTCCTGAGAAGTCTCCAGACACTCTTAGCCATAAGTGTCTGGTTGGACTTCTCCAGATCTCTGAAGCCCAACCCACCCTCTGACTTGTGCCTCGAGAGAGCCTCCAAGTGCACCAGTGGATCATCCTAGTCGCTGTGCCACCCCCACCAAAATCTGGCAATCGCCGAATGAATGTCTCTAATCAAGCGTAGGGGGATCCTGTGGCAAGAGGCCACGTAGCTGGTAATCACCTGGAGGACGGACTTTATGAGAAGCTCTCTGCCAGTATGCGAGAGAGAGACTGTTCCAACTCTTAATATTTTCCCAAACACGGTCTTTCACAAACCCAAAAAGCTTTGTCGAACTCCGACCAGAAAACGCGGGAAGACCCAAGTAGCGCATGTGGCACTCAGTCTTCCTAACCCCAAGGATCTGAGCTAAAGCCGCCCCCTCATCCTAACTCACATATGCACCGAAGCAGACATCGGACTTCTGAAAGTTCACTAACTGGCCCAAGGCCACAGAATAAGTCCGTAGAATGTATGTGATCCTCTCGCACTCGTCAGGTTTCGCTCTACAGAATACCATGTTATCGTCGGCGAAAAGAAGGTAAGACACGTGAAGAAGGGGGAGAGAGTGTCCCCTGGCGAAGGCCTCTAAAAGGAGTCTTACTGCCACGAGTGGAGCCGTTGATGTTGAAAGCAAACCTGACTTAGGTAACACATCTCATGATAAGTCGCACCCACTGCGTGCTGTACCCCAGTCTCAACATCATCGACTCCAAGTAGACACACTCGACCTTATTGAATGCCTTTTCCATGTCGAGTTTGAGAGCCGCACATTTTCCATTTCCAAAGCGTTTCCACTTCATCGTATGGAGAGCCTCGTAACCAACCATGACATTGTCGAAGATCAATCTACCCCCTACAAACGCGCTCTGGGACTCAAAGATAACGTCGTCTCATAGTGATCTTAAGACGGTTGACCAAACACTTGTCCACAATCTTATAGATCACATTGCACAGGCTGATCGGTCTGAAGTCCCAGACTCGTCTCGGATCCTCAACTTTAGGAATGAGAGTGACCACAGTATCATTAATGGTGGCCACCTCCTCCTCGTCGTTAAGAATCCCGAGGTAGGTTTTCAAAACCGACTCGTCAACAACGTCGCAGTATCTTTGGTAGAAAATCGTAGGAAATCCGTCGCTCCCCGGGGCCTTGATCGCATCCATCGAGAAAAGTGCCTTTTTCACCTCCCCTGGCTCAAAAAGGCGCTCTAACTCGGCGTTCAACGCCTCCAAAATCCTAGGCTGAACGCCCGCCGTCACCAACTTTATACTCTGCGAAGAGGGCCTCGCCGAAGAGAAGATGTCCCCAAATTAACTAGGACGATCCTCTCAATCTCAGTGTCTCCACTGCGCAGGTGCCGTGCTCGTCCTCCAATCCTCTGATGGTTTTCTTCTTCCTTCTAACAGAAGCCTTGCGGTGGAATAGCTTCGTATTTTTATCCATGCACAGCATCCAGAACACTCTGCTCCTCTGGCGCCAATACTGGTCATCTCTCTCGATTAAGGCGTCAAACTGTTTCTCCTCCCGTCGAAGGACTCCATGCATAAATTGGGGCCCGATCGCCCTGCAAGCTCAACAATCTTCTTCTGCTTCTCAATCAAGTCCCGGATCTCTCTGTTCCTCGCGCCGCCCCAGCGGGAGAGGCACTGTCTGCACAGACTGATCGCATCAGCTAAACCCAGTCTCTGGTCATCGCTCCGGTCACTCCTCCAAGCTCTCCGGATCCGCTCATCACACTCAGGCTCCCCGATCCAAGATTCCTCAAAGAAGAATCTCCGAGGTCTTCTACTCCAACGATGATCACGAGAACCCGCAGTAAGAAGGAGAAGGGGTCTATGGCCCGATCTCCAAAAACGCAAGTGACAGACAGTAGCCGAAGGGAATAAATCAATCTAGTCGTGACTCGCAAGGCATATGTCAAGACGCTCCTCGATGGCCCCTCTGCGCTAGGTGAATGGGTCACCCTCAAAACCAAGATCATGAATGTTGGAATCCAAAATCATCTCTCTGAAGGCGGCAAGCTGACCCAGGCCTCTGTCTCTGCCCCCTCTAATCTCAGAGTTGGAGGCAACCTCATTCATGTCCCCCCCAACAAACCAAGGACCTGTGAAAGAACTCTGGAGGCGGCAAAGCAGCTCCCAAGAATGCCTCCGCTGAGAGCACACAGGGTCCCCATAGATCCCCACAAATCTCCAGCACTCCCCCGTCTCGCTAACCAGGCCACCCTTAATGTGAAACCTCGAAAAGGTCCCGAGTAGGAATCTCATAGGCTCCTTCCAAAGTAACATCAAGCCTCCACTCCTACCAAGACAGTCTACCGTCATACATCTGTCAAAATCCAACTGCACTCGCACCCTCTCTGCCCCCTCCCGCGAAGTCTAGTCTCCGAAAGAAAGATAAAATCGGGTCTATGATCACGGACGTGGGAGAGGAGTGCAGACCTCGTCCCGAGGTTACCTAACCTCTGGACGTTTCATATAACGCCTATCATCGCGTTCGCCGGCCCTCACTCTCGAGGGGCGCCGCTCTCTCATCAGAAACTGCTAAAGTCGAATCTAGAGACCTAGAAACTCCTAGAGCATAGGTATCAAGTAACAAAACATCACTCCCTTGGTTATGTGTAGCATAAAATAAATCTCTACCTAGGTCATGTGTTGCGGTAAGTAAATCACTATTATCTAAAAAATCGGTAAAGGAAAGGGAGGGGAGAGGAAGACCAACGTGTACCTCCGACGGTGGAGTAGAGTGTACCTGAGATCCCATCGTCGAAAGACGTGCCATTTCCTCGACTCTCGAAGGCTGTCTCGCGGCAAGCCGTGCCATCTTCTTCAGGTTTCCCGCTCGGACCCGGTCGACACAGCTCCCGTCCATGACGCTAGTGGGCTCCTGGACAGCCAGAACAAGTTCCAACCCAGTAGAATGCTCCTCCATCTCTAGGTCACGTGTGGGCTCGAGAGAGAGGGCCCTCTTTCTAGAGGAAGGTAAGATTTCGGCCTTCTTGAGGGGGATAAGGCCCAGGTCGGAGTCCAGGTTTTTTGGGCCCATGATGCTGGCTTGGCCCAACAGAGGGAAGGGAGAGAGGCAATTCCACGTGGGCGAGGTAGGGCTAGAAGTGGGAGACGCCATCTGTTCATGAGGAGCAGTTGAGGAGTTGTCAGGCAGGGATGTGGGGTCCACCACTAGGGCTTCAATCTTCTCGCCTCTTTTAGCCAAAAAAGTCCCAGCAGCCAGAGTGGTTGGGGAAAAACGTTTTGACGTAACCCCAAAGACTCTCCCACACGCCTCTTGCTCCTCTTCCTATGGCGTAGCCTACCGTTGCCACCGAAGTTACCGTTGCCGCGATTGTTCCCAGAAGGAGCAGGCTCTGTACCTGGATCTGTACTCGAGGAGAGAGGAGGGGAGCTGCGACGTAGCGAGGGAGCTTGGGTCTCACACGCGGAAGGCTTCGCCTGAGGATGAACGGAGAAACTCGGCGGGATCTCGGCCTGCGTTTGATCTTCGCAGGCGTTGATCGCAGACGGATCCGCAGCTCCCAAGGGTGTTGGCAAGGCTCCCCGCCTTTCCAAGGAGGAGTGCTGAGGAACGCCGCCCCCTTCCAATCATGGGTAGGGGGTTGTCCTCGTCATAGATCCGACCACAAGAGGACCCGGAGGGGCAATAGAGCAAGGGTGGAGATTTAGGGCGAGGGATTGACCTCCATCAGACATCGGAGGTGGGGGGTTCGCAAAGGTCCCCGGCGAGCTCGCGTAATACATCTGGGAGCGAAGAGGACGAAGGTCACCAACAGTCGTCGGAGGCGGGGGGTTCGCAGAGGTCCCCGACGAGCTCGCGTCGTGCTTCTATGAGTGAGGAGGTCGTTGGCCGCCATCAAACACTGGACATCGGGGGTTCGCAGAGGTCCCCGGCAAGCTCGCGTCATGCTTCTGGGGGCGGGGAGGAAGAAGGCCTCCTTCAGTCATAAAAAATGGAGGGTTCGTAGAGGTCTGAGAGCGAGGGGGCCTCGTAGGGGGAACATCGGCCTTCTGGTCCTTAGGAGGTTTTGATTCCCTCGCATCCAGACACGAGATTTGATCTGAATCAGCGCGAAGCCAAGGCCCGAGGACTTGAGTAAGAACTCCATTTTCATTTCTGATCGCCATTGGAGTCTTTGTGCGGGTAGACTGTTCGTGGCCAAACAAACCACACTTGAAGCAGATGGCCGGAAGTTTTTCGTATTTGAACGATGTCCAAAACTTCTTGCCTTCAATCGGAATGAATCTTCCAGGACAAATAGGGTTGGATAGATTCACTTTTATTCTGCATCTGAAGAAATCCTTCAGGACCGAGCTAAAGGACCCATCCCATCGCAGGTAAGCGATTTCGCCCGCCGTCTTGGCTAATTGGTGATATTCTTCTCCGTCCTTGCAGGCGGTGGGACACCAAAGATTCTCACCCACAAGTCGATGGAGTCAAACTTGCAATCTTTCCAGTTCCCCATTCGAGGCCATGATTCCAAGAGTAGGCATCCGCCGTTGAAGCACCAAGGCCCCCGATCCAGCAGCTTCCGGCAGTATTCGAGGGAGGAAAATTCAAGGCCAATAAACATGACGCCTTCATCTCTCCTGAGCAGTCTTGATTTCCAGCCCTTCACGTCCCACCAAAGAACCTGCAAAATGATGTTCAACAGTTTCAGTGACCCGACCTTCTGGCTTAAAACCTTACCCACCACCGATAGTCCGCTCTTAGACTGCTTGTCTCCCGAGGCTGGGCTGTCAGACTCGATTTCCCAATCTTCGTCGTCCATGGAGAGCCCCTCAGCAAGATCAGCCAAATGGTCAACATCGTCTGTATCCGGGTTTTCAAACTCCATTGTGACGAGCACAAAGGAAATGAGAGTCCTCAAAGGGAAGGCTTCCTCTAGGAGAAGCAGAAGAAATAGTCACAAAAGTGTGTTCTCCAGTCGTCGGCGAAAGAACAAAAAATTGTATGGAGAGAATTGAAAGATTTTTTTATTAAAGAGACGACACAATAATGTATTAAAACTTGAGAATTCCACCACAAGTCTACCGGGAAAAAAAGTCCGGAATTTTGACCCATCGCTATTTAGTATATAAATGTTCATAAATTATTTCCCTGTTTAATATGAAATTAATTAGTGAACATTAAGCTATTAGTAGTGAGAAAATTAGCTAAATGCATATATAAAAAGTTATTTTTAATTCTATACCCTCATCTCATTTTTATTTTCTTTTTCACTTTTTTATGTCCAAAACATCAAAATTACTTATATGCTCATCATTTTAACCTTATTTTTTAATTAAAAAGAAAATAAAAAACTTAAAAACACCCAAAACTCCTTCCCACTCTGTTTGTCGCCCAAGAGATCGAGAAAATCTAACACAGGGAATCCAACACAGAAAGAGATTGGGTGTTTTTAAGTTTCGGCCAAAACATAGAGAAATAGAGGCGTGGGCTGAGTGAGAGGCAGAGCGAGAGAGTGAGCAGAGAGAGAGGCATCGGCGGCGCGTGGAGGACGGGGACAGCGAGCTATATTCCGACGAAAACTCAAGCACGAAGAACCGAGGTAAAACCCGAGTCCTTTTAATTTCATTTCGAATTGGATTTTTTAGTTTTAGTTACCTAAAATACCCATAATCATCCTGGAATCTAGAAGGAAGAAGAGGGAGAAATGTTAGAAAATGAGGAATATGAAATCTGTTGAATATTGGGATGTTAGGGGTTAAGTATAAACTTAAGAAGTCTATTGATGAGCATAAAAGAACTTACTTTCTGGTCCACCGAGCGGATTGACTCCTTCAACAAACCTCAAATGAAGCTCTAAAGTCTATTTGAGCCTTGGCTTGGTTGTTTTTTAGGTACGTTAATGACTTTAATCTTTCAAAGATCCATTATGCAAGCGGAAAAACAACAAAAATAAAATGAAGAGATTTTGGAGTTCACGGATGAGGAAGAGGATGAGAATGATGATGGTTCGAATGCATCGAAGAAGAATATGAAAGTTCCAACAATAACGAGTCGCCACTTGATAAAATTGTTCAGGTAAAAAAAATGTTCTTTTTGAAATTAATTGATTAAATAAAACAGTAGAGTAGAGTAGACTACTGCTTGGTAGAGTTGAATTGTGCCCTGCTCTACTTCTTCGGTAGACGACTCTACTAACCAGTAAAGTATACAATATTAATAACAATAATAATTAGAACTTGATCAAATTATTATTACATTTTATTTAAGATTAAAGATTTCGAAACATTGAAGTCCATTTTGAAGGAGGAAGATCATTTCCCGATGAAGATAACCATAAGAAGTAAATTTGAGGAGTATTGCAGAATTATCGAGGACGGTTTGACCAGGAATGAGTTTGAGCTTCTAAAAAAATGCAATTTGGCCATCTTCTTTGTTTCCCTAAATATTACCAGCACTCGAGTCAAACGATGTGGTACTTTATTCTTCATCAGATTCAGACAAAGAAGAAAAGTGAAATGTGGATGATGGTCAATGGAACACCAATGAGATTTTGAATAGAAGATTATCAACTGATTAGGGGACTCAACTTTACTCTCGTTCTTGATAAAGAGAAGATTAAAAATGAAGCATACGAGAATGTGCATCTTGCCACCAAGTTCTTTTGTAAGGGAAGAATCACCATTGAAGATTTGGTGGCTGAACTCGAACAAGGACCCGCGAGAACCAAGAAGATTAACTACGACAACGTTAAGACCGTTATTCTTTTATTTTTGACTTGTGTTTTATTCGGGTATGAGGCAAGAACTCTTATTGAGGATTGGATCATTGGGCTAGTTGATGATATTAACGCGTTCGATCGATTCGATTGGGGTTATGAATCGTACAAGTGCACATTGGCAGCTCTTAGAAAGGACATTAAGGCTAAACTAGAAGAGCAATTAAAGAATAAGGAGAAGACATATACGTTCTTAGGATTTGTACATGCTTTTCGGGTAAGATTTTCATTCTTTATTATATATAATAGTGACTCTACTACTAATCTACTTATCGGTAGAATGAATTATCATTGTTCTACTGACCATTAGAGTTGATCTACCGACTAGTAGATTAATATGTATTATTTACACATTATATTTTTTTTAGATATGGATATACGAGATGGTACCTGCAATAGCAAAGACACAAGCTGAATTGATAAATGCAATTATTTGTCCACGCATTTTATGATGGAAGACTAAGAAGTGGAAAAAACAAAAATCTCCAAAATTGAGCGAAATTTCCAAGATTATTGCAAAAGAAGAGGTAAGTGTATAAAATGTTCTATTATTTTTTATAAGTGTATTTTAAACATTATCTTTTATACAATGCAGATCGTACGAGGTTTGTTGTTTCTAACAAAAGAAGAGAAGAAAATACTACGCGGATCCATTATATTGTCGGATGAAGATGACCAAGTTCTCGATTCTTTGATTGTGAAATTTCGCTTGGGTGCTATAGTACAAAGAAACACAGTTGTTTCTCCTCCACTTGAAGTGCCTCTCGTGCGACCTATTCATACGAACGATGCCTCGAGTGTGCTCTTTAGTCTATTGGAAACTTATATTAACCAAAGTTTTGGGAAGCTAAAGAGTCATATTGATGAAAGTTTTAGTCAACTTAAAAGCACACTTATTCAAGAGATCCAATCCACGGAAGCTCGTAGTTGCTCATTTCAAAATCGTGACCGCCATGAAACAACTCTGCTTGGAGAGCCGAATTGCATGGATACAAAAAATGAGGACGATTATTATAATAATGAAGATATCAGAGAGTATTACATGACACCACCGCGAGTTGTCGAGGATGATCATCTTGGCGAGGAAGTGGAAAAAAGTATGCACGACGTCAATGTAAGACCATTTAGACAAAGAAAGCGTTCTTTGTATATGTGAACTCCATATACGAGAAATACGAAGTTTCGGAAAAATCATGGCCTCGCGTTTGTTCCTTTACGCGAGGTCTCATAGCAAGACCACTTTGTTTGAGGAGTTCATGAAAAAACCATATAGTGAAATTCCAATTACATGTGGTGTGATGAAACATGACAAGAAATTCTTTGAAGACATCATTAGGGGAGGTTCATGGTTTTCGACCGAAGGTATGATTTTAAATTTAATTAATTTATATTTAGTTTTTCATTTATCTAAAAACGTCAAATAAATTTATTCATTTTTATTATGAAGCAAATCGATGAAGTAATGTATGGTATAAGGAAGCGACAAAAAAAGTTCAATGACATCTTTGATCAAGATGTTGCATTCTTGGACGTCAATTTCACACAACTACTCGTGTTTGAAATGGAGGAAAAAATTCGACGCGTGAATCACATATGTGACGAAGGTTTGCAATCTTATTGGATGGGGGCCGCATCCCAAAGTTAGGTAAACCTTGGAAAAACATGAAAGCATTATACACTATTCATCTTGTGAATGATAACCATTGGGTAGGAGTCAAAATAGATGTACAAATGTGTGAGATATTAGTTTTTTATTGCAACATGAATTTGTGTGATGATCATAATGTTGGAGCGTATTTGGAACCACTTTGCAAAATGATTCCAATCATGCTTGAGCAAAGTGGAATGTTTGATGAGCTTGGTGAAAAATTAAGAAGTTCTTGGCCGTTTAAGCGAGTGAAAGATTTGCCACAAAATAAGAAGTAAGTCTATAGATGTTTAATTTTGTGTTTACAACTAAATTATGTGTTTAATATTTTCAACCTTGTTTTTTGTAAATAGGGGATCAGATTGTGGAATATATGCAATCAAGTTTATCGAGTTTGATTCAGCCGGAGTTAGCTTTGAAGTTATTGACGACGTTCATGTTCCACTCTTCAAGAAATAGATGATCGTTGATATTTTTGTAGGAGGTTGGGACCATTGACTTATATTTAAGTTTGTACACAAAGTCTTATGAACAAAGTTATATTTTTTGGAAATGATCGAAAGATTAGTGTTTCTACTAGTTCTACTCATTCTACTAATTCTACTAGTTCTACTCATTCTCCTAGTCGGTAGATTAATATGAATTGTAATCAATAAGTATTCTATGGTTCTATTCCTCAATAGATTTGATCTACTGACCGTTAGAGTTAAATACTCTACTGATCATTAGAAATAATAAACTGGTCGGTAGATTAGTGTTTCTACTAATTCTACTAATTCTACTCATTCTACTAGTCGGTAGATTAATATGAATAGTAATTAATAAGTATTTTACGATTCTACTCTACTAATCATTAGAAATAATCTACTGGTCGGTAGATTAGTGTCTCTACTGGTTCTACTCATTCTACTAATTCTACTCATTCTACTAGTTCTACTCATTCTACTAGTCGGTAGATTAATATGAATCGTAATTAATAAGTATTCAATGATTCTAATCCTCAGTAGATTTGCTCTACTACCGTTAGAGCCACCTACTCTAACGATCATTAGAAATAATCTATTGATCGGTAGATTAGTGTTTCAACTAGTTCTACTAGTCGGTAGATTAATTTTATTTAATGAAATATTAATGAACAATTCCTTATATGATATGTTGAATGAAATATTTAATAAGAATTAGTGAGTATAATTAATTAAATATACTATAACAAAGTTATTAAATTGCAATTAGTTACATTACTAATAATAAAGTCACATAGTCAAATTATATATTAGTGAACAATTCCTCATATGATACGTTGAATGAAATATTTAATAAGAATTAGTGAATATTTAATTAATTCAATCTCCAATAACAAAGTTATTAAATTAAAATGCAATTAGTTACATCTCTAATAACGAAGTCACAAAGGCAAATTATATATTAGTGAACAATTGCTTATATGATATGTTGAATGAAATATTTAATAAGAATTAGTGAGTATTTAATTAATTTAATATACTATAACAAAGTTATTAAATTGCAATTAGTTACATTACTAATAACAAAGTCACATAGTCAAATTATATATTAGTGAACAATTCCTCATATGATACGTTGAATGAAATATTTAATAAGAATTAGTGAATATTTAATTAATTCAATCTCCAATAACAAAGTTATTAAATTAAAATGCAATTAGTTACATCTCTAATAACGAAGTCACAAAGTCAAATTATATATTAGTGAACAATTGCTTATATGATATGTTGAATGAAATATTTAATAAGAATTAGTGAGTATTTAATTAGTTCAATCTATAATAAAATAAAAAATTTAAAAAAATTAGGTGTCAAATTAGTACCCATTGTCAAAGTATAGTTCAAATTTCTCTGTAAATCATTAGCATCATCGTCACCTTTCTCAACTTGTGGGAGACTCAATCATTCTACCACTTTGAATGTTTCATTTTCAATATATTTTGTTGTAGCTGCAACCACATTATTATAGTGTATTAGCATATAATAAAATAAAATCAATAAATGTTAAGATTGTTTAGGTGTCAAATTAATACTTGTTTTCAATGTGCTGTTCACGTTCCCTTCTAAATCATTATCATCCGCGTCACCTTCTCGAAGTTGAGTCTCCGTGATTAATTTCAAGTTTCTCAATGAATTCCACACGGAGTGAACTTCTACCGTTTCTTTCATCCCGATCCATCAAGAAACCGTATACATCATCATCATCTTCTATGTAAACAAGATCTACCGCGTCCCATGAAGTTGACATAAAACTTAGCTTCAACTCTATCTTACTTTTATCCACTTTGAGTTTTAGACGCAATTTTTCAATCAAGTCGGCCAACCTGATCTCGGTGTTTATAACGATGATAACAGGTTTATCATTCTTTTTTCTAACCCATGATACAAACCGTCTTCTTCTTTTCCACTTTCTATTGAAATAACCCGTTATCGTAGACTCCGTCATTATCTACTGTTATACTCAACATCTCTAATGCTTTTTTCTTTTGATCTAATGCGTTCTACTACTCTACTATTATACTACTCAACCTCTCTAGTGCTCTTTCTTTTTGATCTACTGCGTTCTACTGCTCTACTATTATACTACTCAACCTCTCTACTGCCTTTTCTTTTGATCTACTGCGTTCTACTGCTCTACTATTATACTACTCAACCTCTCTACTGCTCTTTCCTTTTGATCTATTGTGTTCTACTGCTCAACTCTAACACCCTACTCCATACTTCAACTCTACTGCTCTCATGATGATCTACTGCAAATAATCAGTATCAGTACAGTTCGCTGTTCATCTTCAACATTCAAATATAAAACCGAACCAGAGTTTCATTGAGTAAAATACATTTTTTTTGTTCAAAACTAACAAATCTTTCAATCTAAAACAACGAAAGAAGTATCAAATCGTGAAATATAAAAATTTCATTCATAAATTGCTTCGTTTACCTTAAAATACAATACTTTTGGATTTGAGTTTTTTCGTCGTCAATGTCGTCGAAAAACAGTCTGACCCGTCGGAATGTCGTTGTCGTCGCCAAAATATCGCCGGAGCAGTAAATGTAAATGGCTGAAAGTTTGTTTCGTTTTGTTCGCGCGTTTACACCGAGACCCATTTACACCCCGGGTTGAGAGGGATAACCCGGTTGAGAGATGATTTTTTTGTTTTATTTTTAACAATAAAAATAAATAAAACAAGGGTATTTTTGAGAAGGAAATATTAGAGAGGTATTCACTTAAAAATGTAACTTTTAAGGATAGAGAACAAATCAAAATTGTTTATAAGGGTAAGCTAAATTACCCATTAGTAGTACAGACACAGACACAGACACAGTTATAAACTGAAAGTCTTGTTTACACAGGCAGACTATAAACTGGAAGTATTGTTTAATGATTGTAACTTAAACTTTCTTGATCATTGCAGATATTGGAAAGAACGGCTAAATAGCTAATTCTGTCTGGTTTATCAGTATAGTGAATTGGCTAAAGTTTTAATCCGTAAAGAAAGCAAGAACTACTTTTTGTTTGGTGTCCGTCGCCTAAACTAATTAACTACAATTCTTACAGTTGAAATTAGGAATTAGAGCCCTTTTTGTTTTTATTAATTTTTAAATATTGCTTTACAAGTAATCAAGCAAGCTGGCAAAACACCAATAACAGTTCAAACTTGGACGTTATCATAACCTTTGCTATAGTTTTATTTTATATACGCGCATATAAGCGTTTATATATTTTTATATCATTAAAGGTTCATCTGCTAGGATAACATACCCAAACACCCATATATACATATCAAACATCTCTTTTAATTATTCAAGAGAAGTTATATGGATTAGGTCACTTGGAAAGCTGGGATTTTAAATAGTCTGTTTTGTGGCAACTAACGTGTTAATTCCAAGTCACATTTAATTTGGGGACCGTGGGTCCCATTTTCATTAGAAGCAAATAAAAATTTGATTTAAAAATAAAGTTATTAAGTAATATAAGACCACCTCAATCGCAGTTAACTGTCTTCAAAAGTAGTAATATAAGCCCACGAAGATAAGCGATTTTCATTTTAACCAATATTCAGTAAAACTTTTGTTAATAAGCATAACGGAATTTTACATGAAAATTTAGAGCATTTTCGACCAAATCTCATTTCCGCCTAAATTATTGTTGCATCATAAAGCAAATTAAAAAATTATATTAAATATATACACGAGAATTAAAGGTGCAATTACTGCATATATTAATCACGTCCATCAATCACCGAATTTCGAACAAAGATTTGGAGTAAATTCAAATTCAATTTACGCCGTTATTTGAATTGCATTCAAACATGTCCGAAACAAAATGAACGCTCTCTCTAAGAAATCGTAAAATCGCCGCCGACTGCAAACTCGAAAGTGTTTGATATCCGGCGTGGTTCGTATCAGTGTTGGTTTCCGACGCTTTCACATAGCTCAACTGTTTTTTGACGGCAGTGTCTCTTCAACTTTAAGATACGCAGCGGTTGTTTATTTATTTTTTTTAAACGAGAAAAATTTAGAAAGTTAAAGACTTGTTGAAAATCACTATCAACGAAAGCGATAATTCTTTATTAGTTTTCGACCAATGGTCGTTTATATTTTATTTATCGTTTGACAAAAACATTTCGATTTTTTTACTCTGGTGAAACATTGATTCAGTTTTTTAAATTTTTTTGTTTTCGATGAACTATATAATTTTTACATGATAATTTCAAATTTTTTGCTCTAATTTTTTCGGTGTTAACCTAATATTTATTTTCGTTTATTCTGCTTATGAATATTGAATAATCTATTTGTTTTTTTTTGAAGCCCGAATAATCTATTGTTATGTCGAAGTATTGGTAACGTTGAAATTTCTGATCTACTTTACACCATATTCCACAATTTTTTGTAAGTGGTAGTTATTGTTTAGGATTTGTTGTTTTATATTAAAAAGATATACATGTGTTGCATGTTGGTAAATTTGTTGGTTGTAAACTCCAGTAATTTGATTAAAATCATAAAACCTCTAACCAGTAAAATGGCTCCGAGATCATAACTCGAGATTAGTTTTGAGTAAGAATTTTTTAATTCTATGGTCGTCATTGGACAAATTGTTTGTGCACACAAACGCTCTAGACGTGTAAACCTTTGCACATCTATAAAATAGAGGCTGAATGTGACTATTACCAAATTGAACTTTGACATTTCCCCACAAATGTTGCATGCATGAGGCCTATTTGACTTCGGGGGTAAATCGTGTTAACCGTATTTTGTATTTATTTGTGTATATCCAAAACGATCACCATATCTTGTCGAACACCATAAAAAAATTTGAGTTGCATCATAAACCACATACAAGAATTATCGTTTTCAGAATCCATAATATTAAATGCAAATGGAAACAAATGATTACCTCCATCTTGAGTAGTAGCTAGAAACAAAGTCCCGTGTGATTTTTCCTTAAAAAATATACCGTCGACTGAAATAACCGATCTACAAATCTTAAAACCTAAGACAAAAACTCCAAATGGAAGGAAAAAGTACTTCAAAGTCTCGTCATTTTCAACGAACGTTTTTGTAACAAACCTATATGTAAATTAATGATATATTGAGTAAAACAGCTATAAATGGAATAATAATTAAGATAGTTACGTTAAAAAACATACCCATATTTTTTTGTAAGATCATATCACCAATACTTGGTAAATGACGGTATGACCTATTGAAATCACCACGGACGTCTAGACTCTCCAATATGAAACTTCAACCTTGAAACGAGTTTGCATAATTTTGGCTATTCCGCCGATTTAATCTCATTTGCTAAACAACCCATAAAATCATCTTTTACGCATTTATGAATGAGTTTTGACGATGTATGTGTATTTTTATGAATCACTGGCTTTCTGTAACACAAATAAACTTTTGAAAATGTTTTTATAACCCACATTCCGGACATAGAGCACACCGCTACATACAACTTCCATACAAAAATGTGAATTCGAACATACAAATTTATACCTACTCGTGTTTAACTTTATGGTATTGAATAAAAATCGTTCCGAACCGCTAAAATGCTAAGAGCGGTTTGAAGGATTTATTTGCTAGTGAAAACATTGTCGACGTCCAATTCAAGATTCATAGGAAAATTGTTCAAATCCGAATCAAAAAATATTATTTTAGATTCTTTAGACTCAACAAAAGCTATATTATCATCATCATTATCTTGAGAACATTGACTTTCATACTGTTTAACTGCACACAAAAAATATGATCGTGTAAATGAAATATGATTTACAATAAACCATTAATTAGTGGACGTGTAAAATAAAAACCGATTTACAAAAAGTATGATTATTCAAAGATGAAAATTAAAATTAAAATCTGATTCTTGGAGATGATAATGATGTCCAACAACCAATTCCATGAGTAATTATGATTACAAATTTTAGTTAAATTAGGTCGGGGAAAATGTCTATAAATTAAAGAAATATCTCGAAAACTGAGAGCTCGAAATCGACAGTTATGGAGTTATTTTTATGATATACTTCTAGAGAGAGATAATACAAAAATGTTGAAGGAATTAGGATATAAATCAGTGAGTGATAGAGAGAAGTAGTAATTAAGTACCCATAATATTGAAAATAAATAAAGTAATAAATATATTTTCCAAATTACAAGATCAATCCAAATTATAGGGATTAAATCATTGACTTGCCAATTAAAAATCGTAGAATTTGAATAAATTAGCTTCCTAAATTAAATCTATTTTAAACTCGAATACAAATGAAAATTCAATTTTCGAACAGAAAAATCCACCCAAAATTCAAATGTTGGCAAAAAATTAAAGGGCAAAGTAATAAACGGACATAGTTATTTAGTTTGACACGTAAACATTAAGACCATTAACACATATTGAAAATGAGGTATTAAGTGTTGACTATTTCGCAAATTTTTTTATTAAAAATAAAACTAGTCAATGTTTCAAAATGAGCTGATGCCGCTCACGGGTCGTGATAGATTTTGTGGTATCAGAGTCCCAGGTTTAGCCAATTATGTAGACTTGGGATACGTGTTCTCGCTATGGGTCATAAGTATGTCATGTGATGATACTTGTGCCTATCATTAACGTGTCGTCTTGATTGCTACGTCTTGGCATAAGATAAGCATTTCCAAGCTTGATTACTCCTCACCAATATAATTTAATCGTCCTATGATGTGGTCGTGTTGATTTCTTTGACCGCGAGTATGTTTAGTGACGTCAGAAGAGCCATCACTTGGGGACAATGTATGGTTTGACTTGTGAATGGATGAGAGTAAATGTCTCAATACCTCGCCACTTTTGTACTAGTACGTCGAGATCCTCATTTTTGGCCATGTTTGAGTTGATAAACTCATTAAATCACAGGTCGTCATGCCAGTTGTGATGTGAATATACTCTAGAGTGTGGTGTGACACACGTTTATGGGTTTTAGGGGCATGAGACGAATGTGATGAGTAAACTTGCGAAACCTACCAGCTCAGGTCTTTATTGGTTATCCAATGTGGATACCACTTTGTTCATGAGATTGTGGAGAATTGTCCGGTTGTGCTCAAGCGCAGGCTCAAATGGAGGACTCAATGTTGGAATCTGTATGTTCTTTGTTCATCATAGTGGAAGAGTGTATTGAGGTCCTCTTTTCGATATCTGGTGATTTCGTCGGTGTTTGTTTTATCTGTTGATGACAAGGGTAAGTATGGTGATGACAAAAATGATACTTAAAAGGGTAATGTAATTCTATTAAACGCTAAAAAGCGACTAATTCTCTATCTTTCCTGATAAATCCTAAGACTAATCAATTACTATAGCTGTCTTTTTATCTCTCCCTCTTTCTTGTTTTGATTAAATAATGTTAAAAAAATTAATAACATATTTAAAACGAAACATAAGAGGCATATAGAGAGATGTTATGTGTCATTAAATGTGTTTATACTCATGTAACATTCTCGTTTTTATTTTAATTATGAAATATTGAATAAAAAATATTATGGATATTTGTACTTCTGTAATATTAATGGTCGTTTTGGGTATTTAGCAAAACCAACATTTGCTATTTGTTAATTTGCTCATAATTCTAGGGAAAATGTAAATAAAAAGAACAAAAGTCACACAAAATTTTGAGCAAGGTCTGCCAAAATGACTGTTTAATTAAGGTTAGATTCAATTTTTTTAAAACTAATAAATTCAAGTGTTTGGTAGAATTATTATTCTTATAAATTAAAAGTGATTTTAAATATTTGAGTTAAAAAAAATAAAATATAAGATATGTAGTTTTGGTAGGTAGCTTCTGATTTTAATTTTTAGTTTTCTCTCGTAATATTTTTCTTACATAAGTTTTAATTTCATTTATGTTCACATGCTTTTATCAATAATTTATTTGACGTTATTAAAATTTATAATATATTTTTTTTAATCTATAAATGCCCATTTGTGTATATCTTTTTATATACACTAAAATATATTATTATTAATTACATCTTATATAAATAATAACTATTTATAAATATATATATATATATATATTTAATATTAAACCATTTTTGCTAACGTTGCAATTATTCTACATAAATTTATTAAACACTCATTTATTTTAAAAAAATATCAGCCTCTGTATATTATTAAATCTAAATCATTATGTTTAAAAGAAAAACTCAAAAGCGTAACTAATATTCTTCAAAGTTAATGAACAAGTCTAAGACTAGTTTTTGAGTTTCTGCACCACTAAAATCAGCATTTAAACAATTACAAAGTTGATTATTTAATATATAAGACAAAAATACCACTATAAGAATATGGACACACGAATATAATCACTATAGTGGTAGATAAAATAAGTTAGAAAAATTATTTGTTCGGACTTCATCCATAACAAAACTGCCTTGAAAATAAAAGAATTACCGTAAAACAAAATACAATCATGCGTACATAACCTAACAAAACACTGGAAAATGATCATACCTCTAATAAGCATAATCCCCAACACCAGCAACATAGCATACCGCACAAAACTCCCTATGATTAATTATAAATTTTGATGCGTGGAGAAATAGAAAAATAACATAGACTTTTTAAGAATATTTTTAATATGACCTAAGCTATTATTTAATGATAAACTAGAAATCTTTATAGTTTAAGTTTATTCATGTGATAATAATAATTTCTTTTCCAATTCACGCTTGTTATTAACAATATTTTAATTTGTTGACCCAAGTTATTATTTTTGTCCACAAGTCAATTACATATAAATGCGAGTCTCATTTATCTGGATTAACAAATTAATTTTATAGAACTAATTAATTTTGATAAGCTAATATGTAAAATGCACAATAATCGTTAAATATTATTTTTGAAATAAAAAGCTATTTTTTTTTATTAAAACTATTTATATTTATTAGAAAGTGTTTAATTTAGGAAGCGTGGTCAGTGCCACGAAATATCATAAAAACTCTCACGTATGGCGGAGAAAAACAGTGGTTATAAGGATATGAATAAAACAGAAACCAACTAAAATGAAAATAAATACAAAACCTCGATCAACAAAGGCGCTAGGTGGCCGTGCGGGATCTCAACTCGCGATCATCGGTTCTAATGGCCTCCTCTGAACAAGGTGGGACTAAACCCAGCCAAGTCGAAGACGAGTGATGGTTAACCGCATAGCGCGCAAGATTATGCGCTGCAACATTGCAAAGACAAGAAATATGTATAATGCTAAAAACCTCGAGCTCCCTCACATCTCTAGAGATGCGGTGCAGGATCGTCCCGAGCTATGTCGCAGGCGTCGCGCCCTCATCGATCATCTTCACCACCCCTAAGCAGTCAGACTAGATCTCCGCTCTCCTGTCGCCGACGCTCCGGGCTAACTCAATGCCACAGAGGACGGCGTACGCTTCCGCAAGCTGGGGGGAGAACCCCCTAGCCAGAAAAAGCGTACGCGAGGCGATCACCTCTCCAGTGTGATCTCGAACAATACAACCAACATCGAATCCTCCACGGTCGCGAGCTAGTGCCGCGTCAACATTAATCGAGAGGGTCCCATCCCTTGGAGGGGTCCATCTGGGGGTCGTAGTCACCCTCGTGCTCATCTGAGAGTCTCCAATCGTTACAGTTCAGTACTCCTCAAAGAGTTCACCGTCTACTGAACTAGCTGTGGCTGACTCCAAGCAAATCTCCCGGTAAGAACATTGTTTTGTGGTTCCAATATTAGAAAAAAATACTAGAAAGTGTTAAATGTGCACTACTATATAGATGTGTTGTGATGATTATATAAATATTATAGTTGATAATGTTTTATATATTTGTTAAGTTTACTACAATTCCTGAATAATAAGATTATTTATTAAACTAATATGGTATATATATATATATACATACTTGCAAAAATATCCGCTGCGGATAATTTAAATCGTAAAATAATTGATAATATTTGTTTGATAAAAAGATGACGCAATAACAAAAATCACACAATTTTTTTCATATTATTAATTAATAATATAAATTATGTTCTTGTTGAATTACATCAATGTCATATCATATAAATAAATCAAAGATCAAAATTAAATCTGCTAAAAGCAGTAATAATTATTACACACCTTTAAAATTTTGTTGCGTTCATTCAAATTTTTTATAAAAAATAAAACACAAATTCTAAATTTAATTGGTATTTTCTTTTCTTTTTTATGTCATAAATATAGTCAAATTTAACTATATACATGATAATGTCAACTATTTAAAGTGTGTACATATCACGATTATTATATATCAGATATATTATTATTTATAAAACTTTCAACACATTTATTGAAATTAATACTTATATATTCACTAAAAAATTAAAAAATATGATCATAAGTTTTCTCACTATTCGGAGCATGATATTCTCACATTCTTTTAATTTTCTAATAGGGATCGTTGTTTTCTGAAATAAAACAAACTAACATAAAAGAACAAAATGAAAAAAAAAAAAAAGAAAACAAAAAATTAAAGGACGCTTATTCCAAGAGAAATTTCATTTTCTAAACTCAAAAGTATGAAAAATAGAGTTAATGGCGACATAAACACCTAATGTTTGATCAAATTTACACTTAAATACCTAATGTTTAAAAACGGCGGGTAAAATATCCAAAGTCGTGTTCTGTTAGCACTGTCAAAAAAATATTCGTTAATGCAATTTTTCCTAGCCACGTGGACGGCTCAGATTGATTCGACTTTTTAACCAATATCATTTTTTTTTATTTTACATTTATTTTTGTATCTGATTTTTTTTTTCTTTTTTCTTTTTCTCCTTTTATTTCAACCGATTCTCCGGTCCGATTCTGGCGAGCTTCGGTCGGCTCGTCTCTCTGAACAAGCTCGTCCTTGGAAAGAACTCGCTCGGGATATGCTCGGGCTTGCAACTACTTGACCTCAGCGTGAACGAGTTGGCGGCTCTGACGTCGGCCTGGTTGAACGGCGGCGGAGAACCAGGGTCGAACTCGCTCTCTCTCTCTCTCTCTCTCTCTCTCTCTCTCTCTCTCTCTCTCTCTCTCTCTCTCTCTCTCAGAGGAGCGCTCACGTTGATCTTCCAGGAACGCGTTCAGACGCCTCTCCTCGTCGTCGCTGTCGAAGGTGACGTCACTGCCCAGGCATCGGACGATGTACGGGCAGTCGCTCAGGCGGTCGAGGATGAGTTTCTCCTTCATCAGATCGTTGCAGCAGCTCGAGCTCGCCAGACACGACTTCGCCGCCGCCACGACCGAAATTCCTTTGAACTGCTTTCCGTCTCCCCGAAAGTGGGCCAGATTCACGCGTCCGAACCCGCCTTCTCCGATCACGTGCCCGCGAACCCACTCCTTCCCGTAGTAAAGCTCGCTTCTCTCAAAGTCAACTTCTTCTTCTTCCGCTTGCTTCTTCCACTTCAACTTCAGTCTCAACTTCATCGCTTCTTCTCTCTCTGATCTTCTTCACTTAAATCTTTTCTTGCAATCTCTCTCTGTTATTTTATATTAAATCTTTGATATTATAATCTTTTTTGAATTTTTTTGATATTATAATTTGTTAGCATCAATCTCTGCGGTACACGTGGAAACCCGTTATTTTTAACAGCGATTTTTTGTTAGGTGCTAACAGAACACGACTTTGGGTATTTTACCCGCCGTTCTTAAATATTAGGAATTTAAGTGTAAATTTGACCAAACATTGAATATTTATGCCGCCATTGACTCTGAAAAATATCCAGATTGGACTCATCTTTTTAAAAATATCTAATAATGGACTTTAGCCTCAAAATCGGACCAAAATACCCTTATATTCAAAATTTTAAAAAATTCCTATGATGAGATACGATACTATACGATGATATACGATGCTATACGATGAGATACGATAACTTTTTGTACTATAGTATACGATGAGATACGATGTTATACGATGGTTTTAATTTTTTTAATGTATAGGTATTTTGGTCCGATTTTGAGACTAAAGTCCAGTTTTAGATATTTTTTAAAAATAGGTTTAATATGGATATTTTTCATACTTTTGGATTTAGAAAATGAAATTTTTCTATTCCAACGACATAGTTTGTAATTTTAAGCAATTATTTGATTAAATAAATAACTTTACAGTCGATGAGTAATGTTATTTAGGTTTCATAGTTAAATGTTTGAGAGGGAGAGAGAGATTATAATAAAATGTAACAGATGGTTTTAAATAGTACTCAAATTTTCTTAAATAACGAAAACACCCATTAAAAGTAATGAAATGTGTATGAATGAAAACAGCACGAAGTTATGATTACAGACATGATTGCTTTAAATAAACAAATAAGATCAATATAATATGATTTAATTTGTCAAAAGCAAATTTAACGTACTTACTTTATGAGATTCCATGTCAAGTGAAGCTAAATTAATTCCTGTCCAAAGCAGAAAGCAGTTGTGACATGCATCATTGTATGATAGAGGTAAAGCTCTCATACCCACTAATTTACAAAGAATTAAGCGCGTAAACCGTTTACCGAAACTACACTAAATTTTAATACTAAGGTGAACTTTCTTAATCATTCAATTTCAGTTATCAGAATAAGGACTATGCTAGCATTATTTGATTTTGAACAGGCCAATTTGACTTGGACGATGCAAAGACCAAATTGACACTAGATCACCTGAAAACTAAGTTTTTATAAGGAATTTAATAATAGAGTTGAATCGATTCACGTTGACCCGTGGATAAAGGACACCACACTTCGTAATAATTCATGTAAATGGCAAATTGGTAATTAAATATTTTATTTGACATAACAAAGGTTAAGCCCGAAATGTCCGATAAATAAAAATAAAAATAAAAACAAAAACCTGCCCAGATAAAACAAAATCGTTGTACGCTTACATCAGGTCAATTAAACTATTTCCCGAGAAAAGGAATTATATGATTTATTTAAAAGGCAAAAGAAAAGTTTTAAAACACAGACATAGTGGTATTTTAGTAAATACAAGGAGTATTGGGGGTAATTTTAACGTAGCTTTACGCTCCCGCTCGCCAATTCTCCCTCTTTTATCTTTCTTCACCGCTGGAACTCAGCTTTTCTATAACAATCTCTTCCCCGAAAAACCCTAAAAATACAGTCAGAAATTACTCGCGTCTTTAATGGAATGAGTTATAAACGGTATGATTAACGGTCACCTGGGGATTTCAACCGCCTTTGGAGCTTTGATTATATCTCGATTACTGTCTCATTCAGTGGAATCCGAGTCTGACCAGTGAGTTGTTGGAGTTATCATTGCAAAGCAGTTTATTATTATTTTATTCATATTCATTTTTGTTTGCTTGTTTGTTCACTTCATGGAAATCTTGAGTTGAGCTAGAAGAAATACACGGTCCAAAACTTGTTTTTGTATTATTTGTACTCAGTTTGGTCAGGAAGCTTGTATCGAGGTGGTTTCGTTGCCGAGAAAATCCATGTAGAAATTTATAATTTCATGCTCTACCATAGAGTTTCTGACTAGTTTTGGTTTCGCTTCTCGTTACTCATCGACAAAGACCCTTTCTTATTTTTAAAAAAATTTGCCTCTTAAAAGTCAGATGAATTTTTTTAACCCACATTAGGTATTGTTTTAATTTTAAAATTAGCTCTTTTTTATTCAGGCTTCTAACATATACACTCTGTTGCATTTTTCGTTTTCTTTCTGTGTTGCAGTTTAGCTGGAGTTATTCTGTTTCAGTGATTTTCCTGAGATGTGTTCTTAAGTTTTGGTTTGTGGGTACACTGATTCTCTAATTAATGGCCATGGAGAGTATGGAAGTCGAAAATACCAAGATAAAGTCACATTGTGATGATTCAGTGCAGACTAGCGGCTATGTCAATGCGAGCGAGAACTTGGATGTCGACATTCTCGCTGACTTGGATTCGTATATGCAAGACATTGATGATCGGTTGACGATCCTGAGAATGGTGAGCGATTCCCTCACCAGGGGCTTGGTGACTGGGATCACGGAAGAGGCCGAGATAAAAATCGCTCAGAAAGAACTCGAGGTGGTTAAGTTAAAGGAGATGCTAAATGTCGGTGGGAAGGATAATTTTGAGTCACAGAGGGTTCATTCTAGCTTCTCTGAGGCTGTCACGAAGCATGACAGACTGAAGGGAACTCTGGGGAGTCTTAGAAGTGTGAGTAAAGAGCAGTTCGTGAAGCTCAGGAAGGAGATTGACCGTGTAAAGGGTTGTAGTTCAGTGAAGAGAAGAAGTTTGGATTTAGACACATTGGGATTGAGCGATATACTACATAACGAGGACTCATCCGAAATGTGGAGTGACGCGGATAACAAGGTCGATGGCTTTGAAGCCATGATAGAGACTGTTTTCGAAGGGGTTGAAGAAATAATTCAGTTATCGGATGCGTCGATGCACGAGTGTAAGAGCGAGCAAGAATTTCAAGGAAAAATCGAAGCGTCGGTGATGGGAAGCTGTATTCGTTGTCTTGAGCAAGAATTTGAAGGAAAGTTGTGGGACCGTATATGTGGTGATGAGGCTATAAACTGGTCCGAAAGGATGAAAGAAATTTCAAGCCTCCGCGAGGAATTAAACTCGATTTCCAAATCTCTATGTGTTCCTGAAGCTGGACATTTGATTTCTCATGGGTCCTTGGATAGTGTTGGGTGGACGAATGGTAATAGTAGTCATTTCCACCGCAACGGTTTGGGAAGTCATGCAGAAAATGGAAAACATGAGCAGTCACGGATTGATAAGCTAGAGCATTCGGATCCTAACTACCTGGGTCACTTGACTCGTGATGAGTTGGTATTACATTACAATAATGAGATTACCAGGATGAAAAGGAATCACGAGTCGAAAGTGCAAGATATGACCGAAGAATATTTCAGCCTTAAAAGAGAGTATCTCAAAGAAAAAGGGTCGTCTTTGCTTTTGAAGAAGGATAAAGAGATCATGATGCTAAGGAAAAGAATCCCAGAGGTCATTTCGAAATTGGATGATGTTCTTGTTGAAACTAAGAAGGTACCTGCTTTGTTCAATGACGCGGAGGGTCTTAGTTGTTTGAAGGATAGACTCGAAACTCTCCTTGCAGAAAATCGCCAACTCAGAGATTTTCTTTCGGATAAGAAGAAGGAAGTGAAGTGCCTTGCAACGCAAGTTTCCGATGCTTCGGAAAAAATGTCATACCACTCTTGGTCTGAGACAAAGTTGTTCAACACGATCAGGAATCTTAAATCTTCCATAGAAGATCTACAAATTGAGGCTTTGATATATTCAGACGTATCCGCTTGTCTTCTCAGGGGAATGACTGGTCAAATCCAATGTGCTCTTGAAAATTCCCGTGCAGAGTATAATGAATTGCAACAACGTTATGAAAGTGTTATCAAATCTTCTCCTAATACTCAACGTGCTAGCAAATGCTGGGTTGACGATTCAGATATGCTTTCCATCTTCACGCAAGACCTTTTAGAGGTTATATATAGAGAAGCTTGGCAAGAAGCCAAGAACAAACACGATGTGTTGACCAATAAATATTTGGGTGAAACTGAAGCTCGTGTTTCTCTTCAGAAGGAGGCTTTGGAAAATAAAATAATTTTAGAAACAGAGCTGACAAATAAAGAAAGCTTGAAGCAAGAAATACATGTTCTTGCTGAAGAAAAGCAGAGATTGGCACAAGATTCAGCAGCTGTGATCCAAAGTGAGAAAAACCGGGTTCAATTAGCTTCCAAAGATATTGAAAATTTAAAGGTTCAGCAGCAGAAATTACTTTCCGAAAGCACTAAACAGTTGGAAGATATGAAGTGCGAATTGGCTGTGGCCACGAAAGAAGTCGAGCTGTATAAACTGAACTTAGGTAAGATGAACGAAAAGCTTGAAAAAGCGGTTCAAGAGCTCAAGGAAGTTGACGGGGAGAGAAGGAAACACCTAGCTGACGCCTTGGAGAAAGAGAAAGCATTATCTTTATGTGACACAAGTGAAAGGGAGGTCAGAAAGCAAATGGAATCTATGATCATTCTTGTGCAAGGAGTATCTAGAGCAACTACTGATTTTGAAAATCGAGTAACAAACAGCATCTCAAAAAACTGCTTGAGGTACTTTCTACACAAGTTTCTTTTCAATAGGATGTCTTCATATACGATCTTTCAGCTTCTAGTTTTTCTTGATCATACGGTTTAATTAAGTAGGCCATTGGTATCAATGGGCTAGACAGATATTTCCAACTCCTATCATCAAACCTGGCATTTGCAGTTCCATTAGTATACCCTTTATTGCTAAAAGATATTTAAAATTTTGCTAAATTACAAGCATTTTCCTGTGGCAGGAGGTATGTTTGTATATATATATATATAATTTTAAGGTTTTATTTTCTTTCCTTCAAATTGATAATGAAATGTGGCTTTCTTCCAGGTTGAAAAATCTGAACTCTCAGTCAAATTTTCTCATCCAAAGGGCTGACATACTGAAAAGAAGTGGCGCGCTTTACAAGCGGAGGTTTGATAAAAAATCTAATGACCTTCAAAAGGCAGAAACTGAAGTACGTATATTCAACTTGTTTGATTGTTTTTAGATGTGCTTTTTTCTTGTGCTGTTGGCTCTTTGTGATGTTGTGGGTTTTCGTCTCGCTTTGCCGAAATTGTTTATGAAACAAATATTAAATATATATAATTGTCCTTTTTGGTTTGTTCTCAGGTTGACCTTTTGGGCGATGAAGTGGACACTCTCTTAAGCCTTCTGGAAAAGATATATCTTGCGCTTGATCATTACTCACCAGTATTGCAACATTATCCTGGAGTAAGTTTCTATTTCATTGTTACAGGCTTTTTATTCTGTTATAACATTTGTAAGACCTGGGAAAAGGACCTGATCTTTTGTCAAGCACTGTCAGACCTCTCTCTGTTTTAGACTTGGATCTTTTAGCAGTATATACAAGTGTTGTAATCCAAGCTTGCGTTTATTGTATCCAGATCACCGATACCTTGAAGCTGGTTAAACGAGAATTGAGTGGAATCTCAACTAAATCAGGCTGATTTGGAGAGTCAACTGGTATCTTCTTTTGAAAACCGTTGCATCAGTTTTCACTACTTATTTATGTCATTCCTGCTTATCCCTTGTTTTTTATTCTCTTTCTCAATTTCCAGGTGGAGAGAAGTTACGTTTAAATTTACTTCAAGTACTTGCACAGAGCCAAAGAAAACATATAAAGATCATGCAGCATTTTTGTGGTCCCTAAAGAAAACTGAGAAGAAAAAGAAAGCTAAGGAAACTTGGATGTCTTGGTAATTCTTTTTTATTTCACATATATTTTATTTTGGGTTTAGATGTATTTAATAGCAGATGGAAATGGAAAAGCCTAGCCTTGCTCTAGTGATCCAGTAGTTTCTTTTTTTCTTCTAAATAGCTAGAGAAAGCTTTAGTGTAAATGTTAGCTCAGATAGGAATTCAGTAACTTACAGAATCATCTTCAAGCGTGAATTTGATTATTTAGTGTTGCACGTTATGATTTCCATGTCATAAAAGAATTGCAGTTAGCCGCTGTCCTCGTAGCTTTCGGTTTATGATAAGACAACAAAGGAAATGCGTAAAAGTACATGAAAATACTAAATGGGATATAATAAACAAAAGTTTGAAGAGGAATCAGATACTGCTATGTAAAGATTGTACTCGAAACTCGACTGCTTTTTGAACTTGTTGTCTAATAATTTTCCCTGTCGATGTCACTGGAAACGACTGTTTCCACAACAAAAATTTCTTTGGTATTTTAAACCTGAAAATAACAATAGGAAACAGAAAAATAAGCTTCTGTATGTCATACTCGAACACAAAATGTTCAATGTAAATCCAGTGGAATGTATCTGGAAGAGATAAATACCGGGCTAAATTCTTTTCAATACAATAACGTTGCAAAATCTCTTGAGACAAAAACTTCTCTTGCTCTCCACCGTACTTCACAAAACATGTATCTAACCATTGCCAGCCGGTCCTCAACAGAACGCAAGCTACAACCATTTCCGTCAATCGAGCATCGGGAATTCCCATGGCAACAATCCCGAGAATCCCGGGATGCTGTGACACAATCGCCTCTATCTGTGTAATTAGAAGCCAGTCATAAAAAATGAAAATGGAACCTAAAAATATAGCTGATGCCTCGGATTCTTTAATTTGATTTATTCTTACTTCTTCTGGGTAAATGTTCTCGCCCCCGCTTTTAATCCGACCATTTGTCCTTCCAAGGAGCCAAAGATTACCAGAGTCATCGAGCGAGCCAATGTCACCAGTGTCGAGCCAGTGCTGGTTGATGAGATCCGACGGCTTTTGATTCCAATAGCCAATCATGACATGTGGGCCCCGAGTCAAAATCTTCCCAAAATTAGAAGGACCATCGCTTCGGATCTTCAGGTCCACATGAGGGGCGGGCTTTCCAACACATACACCTGCGAGTTCGAGATTCGAGATGGGATTCTGTCTCACTGAGCTTTCCAGTGACGGGTCGTAAATGGTCATAAACGTGAGTGAAGAGCAAGCCTCGGTCATTCCTACCACAAAAGTAGACCCATCTACCATTACTGCTGAAAGTTCATTTCGCTTAAAGCTTGTGTAACTGGTGACCATAAAACGACTTGAAAAATCGTTAACTCAAAGGTTACATCTTTAAAGAGATACCAACCATAGGCTGAGACGAGCTTAGCTCTGGGGAAGAGTTTCTTCGCTTCTTCCATTAGCTCATTTGATAACCCTCCTCCTCCATTAAGTATCTTATTCACACTCTCAATCCTCTTCCAACTTTCTCTTCCTCTGATAACACCCCAAAAGAAGAAGATTTTATTTTCTGCAGTGAAGTTGCTACGAGTAATTGTACCTTGACGTTGAAATCAGGTCGGCCATCATCGCAGGGACAGTGATCAGAGAAGTGACACAGTGTTGTTCTATGGCTTCCATGGCTACTTTGCCCTCAAACTTGGGTATCAAGACATTGAAACCTCCGATCAATAGCATGGAAATCGCCGATGACAAACCGCCAATATGACATAACGGCGCTGTGTGTAAGTATACCTGTTGTACTTGTTTGCGACCAAAGGAACAAATAAGAGATTTCTAAAAGCCCTATTTGATCCAATTTATATGCCAAGGGAAATGGACTAATTAATGGGTTTTACATACATCATCCTCGCTGTAACCGACCATGGCGATTTTAGCAAGTGACTGAATGATCAGAGCTGAATGGCTTATTGTCACTCCCTTTGGCCTTCCAGTTGTTCCTAATCAATTAGATAATCATATATAATCCCAAAAAGAAAAAGAAAACTGAAGGATTACCATACCTGAAGTGAAGCATATAAGAACCGCCCCATGCGGGGCCCACGAGTAATCCGATGAGAAACCTTCTATGCAATGTTTTCTGATTGATTCAGTTGTTAGTGCTACAAGGAATTTTTTTAATCAGGCTCTTGAAAACAAATAGGTTTTTCCAAGATAAGAAGAAGAAAGAATAGGACACACAATCATTCCTTGCAGGTGAGGAATCCATGGAAACGCGCCACTTGAGAGAAGGCAATTCTTCAGCTCGGAGCTTGGAGAACCAAACACCACAGCTTTCATCGCTCACCAGCATCGCCGGCCTCACCGTCTCCAACGCGAATTGTGCCTCTTCAAAGCTCTGTCGTGACACAATTCATGGTAATTAAATTTGAAAACCTAGTTGATGATGAACAGAAACATGATATATTGAGATACTAATTAGTAGATTCAGTAACCCATCGGTAATTCAAAGGAGCGACTATTCCTCCGATGAACGATATTGCCAATATCCATTCCAAATACAGCTCACTGCCAAACAAATGTAACAAAATAAACAACTAAGAAAATCAAAATCGTTTATTTGTTTGTTGATTTGTGCACCAGTACCTGTTGAAGGCGGCGACGGCGATGACGTCACCGGAGCCGAGACCGAGTCCGAGCAAGCCGCGCGCCAGAGACAGCACCGAGTCGACGAACTCGCGGCCGGACTTCCGGCGGTCTCCCGCGGAGGTGGCCGGAGAATGTCGCCGGAGGCGGGTGAGGCACTGGCAGATGTGCGGGTGAGTGTAATTAGGCATTGCTTTCGGGGGCAATTTGGGGAACGAGATGGTCGAAGAAGAAGCGTCTACGATTTTGTGTTTGATAATATATATGAGCGGGAAGTGACTGTTACTTCGGAGTTGGAGGGGGATTTTCAAAGGTGGGGATTCGCTCCAACGTTATCTAGCGGGTCCCACTCGGATTATCTTTTCTTATTTATTTCTTCAATAATCGAACACGCTCTTCAGTCGCTTCGCTCGTATAATAGTGTCTTGAATGTCAACTCACTCGGAGTAGGACCGAACCTTAAACTTATAAATACTCGTAACATAGTGACTTACAAGTTGCAACTAGTTATTTATGACTGATTTAGCAAGACATTAAGATACAAGTGGGCTAGTTTGTTTGTTATCATCGTCCTTTAAGATAGGAAGTGCTTTGCCTTCGGGAAAAAGTTTAGTTGTAAAATCACAAATGCATATGTTATGGTCGTTGCTATTGAATTATAATTTGTTTTTGATGGATCCCCAGGAGTTCAACGACGTAAAAGAAATCTGTTTTCATTAGAACGATAACTATCTATCGTTAATGTATCTCTATTATTAGCATTGATCATCTATCTCTCATGCATTCTTACAGTTCCAAATCACGTAACCACTTGTTAACGAAATCACTTGTAAAAAATGACTGTTACATAAACGTGCAAAGATATATATACATATATATATACATACATACATATATATACTTGCGGAATAAGCAAACCAAGTGTGGAGCGAGCATTTTTCAACACTCGTTTCGTATAGGATTTCAGCACAAGTAAATAACATATAAAATTATTGTATATAGTAGCTCTATATACTTTTGTTATTTTGGATTTGTTCAACGTAAAATTCGTGTAAATGACTTCAGTACTTGTGTGTCATATCAATTTGTGTTGTTATTTTGCAAAGTAAATTAAGTTTTACAATATAAATTGGACATTTATACGAGTTTTACGAAACGTTGGACGTTTTCAAAATAGATTAGTAAAATAAGTTCATTTCGTCGAAATTTTGTAATATATATATACTTGATTATATTGTCTACTTTACAAATCTAAAAGATAGTTTAGTTCAACTCCCTATCATATACTAAGTATAGAGTCTCATTCACAACTCAGCCTGGACATGCGGTAGGCGGAAGGACGGAAGGAACATTTCCTTCAGCGGAAATTAATTTCCACGGAAATCCACAGTGCGGCAGGCGGTATGGTTACTTCTGTGTCAGTGGCGGAAAGAAGGTGAACTCACGGATAGCAGGGTACCGTTGGAAAAAGGGGATAGTGGAAGATGACGTGGCTCAATCCTATCTTTTGAAATAATTATCATTTTTCAATATAATGGTTGTAAAAATTTGTCCATTATTACACTATAACCCTATCCGAAATTTTCTCTATAAATACAAACCAATTTCATAACAATTTTTACAATTCATCCGAATTTCTCTCTACATTTTCAACAATCTTTCTCTATAATCTCTCTACAAAATCTATTAAATTTCATTTTAGAAAATCAACAAACTTTAGAAAATGTAAAATGCGTAATGTTTCATTTTTATGATTTCTTGAACTTTCAATCTTAAGATTTTAATGAATTTTCAATTATCCATATCAATTGCATTTCATACTATTACACTACTTCTAAATTTCTTACATTACTCTTTCTAATATACCATTTACACCATTTTTCTATTTTTTTTAAACTCCACAAGGTACCACGGAAATGCCCTCTTTCGCCTGAATTCTTCATTCAGCACAGTAACAGAATGCGCGTGAACGGTGGACGGAAATGATTTTTCCGTGAAAGAAAATTTTTCGCCTGGTTCCTTCCGTCCGTCCGAAGTCCCAGGATGATTACATTTTTATATTAGAACAATACAAACAGACATAAACATAAATTAAAAACGTTTGAAACACTGCTTCTAATTCATACTTCAGAGTTCCATGTATAAGCAAAAGAATTGAAAAAATAACCTTCCGAGAAGACAACATATGCACATGGGTGTAAGTCTATTAATCAATTCTAAGATTATTCTGTTTATTCTATTTTACTTTTAATGATATACCAATATTTTATGGGCCCTTTAACATTAAAGGCGATCCCATTTTTTTTTAATGGTAACATAAAATGGTATTAGATTAAGTTGTGTTTCTAGGTCACAACAAATTTAAAGTAAATTTATCTTTAATGATTGTTTATGCATAAAAATGGTTCAACAATGTCTCAATGAAAATAATCAGAATGAACAAAAGATAAACAAAATAATCTTCATACTTAGGTCGGATTTTTCTTATATCTTCAATATAAGAAGAGTGTTTACAATAGAGATTCTATATATAAGTCAGATGTGCATGTTTCCTTCTTATTATGCTCTTCTTTGTATAGTGTCTTTTACTGAGAACGTGGGTTGATCAAACTCACGTTCATGATAATCGTTGTTGGTTATTTAGATCGTGTGTTTGTGTAGTCAATAATCGTTATATGGTTATTTCTGACGGTTTTTATGCTTATGTGGTCTTCGTAAGTCTTAATTCAAATAACTAGTTTTTGTATATCGAGAACTTATCCGAACTATTCAGTTATGTTGGTCGGTATTCTGAACTTCACTTATGTTTATATTCGTTTATCTCCTCCTTATATGCCAAATCCTCTTAGTATACGGTGAAGCCTTTATATTCGGAATTATGCTATTCGAAATATTTTATGGCTTATTCGGAGTTATGAAAATCTGATCATAACACTGCCCTCCAGTTTCTTAGTATTCGATTAATGGTGAAAAGTTTATTGTTCAATAACATACCGATATCTCATATTGTTATTAGATATGAATACTAAGTATGTTGCAAACTTTCGATTGCCAAAAAGTATAATTCTTTCACTTATACTTTTTAAGTACAAATATATTCAGAATGTAATGACATGTTCGGATATGATGTTAAGCATATTATGAAAATCTGATCATAATAATGGTAGCTAGAATTCTTCTTTAACTTATTCACGTGTAAATATTCATTTATTTCAATTCTCACTTACTATCAATAAATTTAAATTTATGGTTGTGACGCGAATCGATATTTTTATTCACATGTCAATAATCTATAATGTGAGTGTCATGTATTTGGTTGAGTAAATTAGCCTATAGAGCCAATTGACTTAATTATGCTAATATGTAAAATGCAAGATAACTGTAAAGCTACTAGCAAGTCTAACATGCATGTTACTCGTAAAATATGTTCATACCAAGAAGGTGGTCGAATGATTCGAGAACATAAAAATTCAGCACCAATCTGAGTTAAATAAGCCCGATAACTAATGAAGATCATTAGACGAAGCGTTCAGAAGTTAAAAAATGAACTCTGTCAAGCATAACTTCAAAGAGAAAATAATATGATAAGTCCAAAACTGACCACAATAAAATAAAATAAAATAAAAAAGCAGAACATCCATGCTATCAACTTAGAGAGCATGATCACATAACCAAGCATGATGATTTTATGTATTAAACTTTAACACAGTTATAAATACAAGAAGAGAAGGCAGATCTAATGGCGGATATATTTATTTTGGACACAAACCACCAACCAAAATATCTTTTATTATTTGGTACTCTTATTTACTCACTTTCTTTTTACAAAATTAGTATGCATTAAGAGAAAGTTTTGTTATACCATAAAACAGATTTGAAATAAGCTAATTGTGTTTATTTTTCTTTTAACCATAACAAAAGAAACATAAACATTTCAGAACCTATAAATTCAAAATAAAGTAACAAATTATAATTTAAATAAACTTACAGTTTTGGAGTGAAAACATATTAAACGGAAGCGTAAATATTGATCATCAACAATTTTCTTCAGACGTAATGATGGAGACCTTCGACGTTGTACTTATACTCCACTTATTAGTTTATGGACTACTTTTATTGTCTTTTAGAAAACTTGAATGTGTCCAAATAAGAGAAGAGATCTATTTATATTTATTACGAGACAACCCTTGGGACCAATAGATTCATTGAATAGCAACCTTAAATTTTTTCATAAAAAATTGCTTGTGCTTTTTTATTAGTCATATTATTTCATTAGTGTTCTTTCACTAGTGACCTTTCATGTAACGTAATGTTATGTTGATTTTCAACTTCAACTTTAAAATATTTGAATTTATCTAGTACTTCATATTTTTCACTTATAAGGTACACATATCCATAACGAGAATAACTGTCAATAAAAGTGATAAATGATTAATACCCATAGTAAAAAAAAATCATACATATCAATATGAATAGTTTTAATAGTTCCCTACTTCAAGTAGCTCTTTTTTTTATTTCCCTTTTTACACTGTTTTCAAAATCAGAGAAATCCAATATCACGTCTTTTCTTTATTTCACGTTTTTTTTAATTAACACTTGTAACATGCATTGCAAATAGAGAATCACTATAAGAATTTAAACATAATTTATATAGATTGTTACATGATAATCCATAATTAATAAGTTTAGAGTTTTGATATTATCACACTAGGAATATAAATGACATCATACAAATCAAGAATAAAGCCACTCTTCAAAACTAAACCAAGAGATCCAACAGTCTCGACTTCAGCCTCTAGTCCATTAGCAACTTTAAGTTCTCTTTCTCTCTTTTAAAACATCCTCACGGAATGGGATTCCCGCAATGAGTTCGTAATATGCACAATAGCATCAGCGTCAACCAACCATGTATCCAAGGGAACATCAACAAAAAAAGTTTCACAAATAATAAAATTTGAATCATTACCTTTTTTAGCGAGCAAATTTTTAAATTTCACGCAATAATTCCTCATTTTCCACACTTTCTTACGGTGGTGGCACTTGGAGCATGAACGAGTTTTGGACCAAATATACAAGACTTGTTAACACCAATAGACGTATCTGCTTTATTTTTACCTATACCGTTGTCTTTATATTTCCTCAATTTTGGACCGTGAATGGCAGTATGTGCAAAATCAGGATTCTCTGCTTCAATCCTTTCTTCTTCTTCAACCCAAATTGACCAAGAAGAGAAGTCATAATAAAATGAACTAATAAAACCTTCAAAAATTGCCATGTCCATGCGATTCAACTTTGCAACCATATCATTCATCGTCATGATTTGTTCACGTAGATTATCTTTCTCATATGTTTGGTAGTGAACATTTTCATTATGAGAGCACTTGCATTAGTCTTAGAAGTACTTTTAAATTGTTTTTCAACTAATGCTAGATATTGCTTAGCAGTGAACGCATTATTTGCATCATCTTTTTCAGGAATCCCTCCTCTTATAGCAGATGTAATAGTACTTTTCATAATCATGAGATACATTCATACATAAACAGTCGGTTACACTTTATTTAATCTCATTTACACGAAAAATCACCCAAAATTAAAAATCAAAATCCTAAATTTAGCATTATACCCGAAAATCCATGGGTTGCTAAAATGAAACACGAAGTTTTAAAAACATAAACTCATAAACATTTGGACTCCTAAATTCGAATATATAACCAAGAGATTTACATGCAACTCCTCTCGACCATGAATCTTTAAAAACATAAAATCCCACAATCCAAAAACCCTAAATCCAACATTATAACAAAAATATTTCAAAGCGTTTAAAAAAGATGAATAAAACCTCATCGAACATTTTCAAATCCGATTCGAATAAAAAAATAAGGGAATAGATACATGTTAATCACCTATTGTTTAACGTTGGTTGAGCACCGATAAAACTTCACTGTGTAGTTTCCGTGAACAAAAATAGCGTAAAGTTTCCGATAGATTCTTGGATTTGAATTTTTTAGAGAGAATCATAAAATCTCTGCATGCGATTATTAATTTCTCTGGTCATTACTTTTGTGTTAATTGCATGTAATTATTTAAGGGGTATGACGTGAAATAATATAAATTGTTTTTTTAATTAATTTTAGTTTGATCAGGAACTCAAATGTAAGTAAATTTGGTGTGAAAAATTTGTAAAACTGCCAACTGAACATTTACACGAGTTTTACAAACGTTTTCCATATTCAAAATACCAAACGAATTTACGACTACTATCTACAATAATGTAGTGTTCCATATTATTAAATTAGTAGGATCTAATTTTATATTTCTTCAATTACGAGATTCACATAATAAAATTTCTAAACAAAATCCCGCCAATCTTTAAGAAAATAAAATATAACATCATAAATATTCAAAATAAAATAACTATAATATCAAAATTTCTCTCACACTTGGCTTTGCTGTCTCGAATTCTGAATCTGAAAGAAAAGAAAACATAAACGTGTAGCGAACATTCGGTCCACCAAACTTCTTACTTTTTCAAGAATTGAAAAAACTGAATAGCTTGTTTGTTGGTCGCTCTCCCTCCCAGAAATCCACCGCCATTCTCGTCCACCTCGACGATGTGGCATACCGGGGCTTCACTTTCAGAGGAACTCACCAACCGCAATATCTCTCACCGCCTCTAGATTTCGCTGAAGCTTGTTGTATTTTTCTTTTCTTTTCTTTCTGGTTGGGTTCATAGAGAGATTTGGTGCGAATCGGTCATGGCGGCTCTGAGCGGTGCGACCATATGGGGTTGCGCCAAAAGAGTCCCTTGTTCGGGCATATCAGATTTGGGGTCGAAAAGCTCTGGACTTGGGTTGAATTTGAGGTATGAGTGTGGTGTTGAGAGGGTTCGAAAATGGGAATGTTGCTTTCATGGCTCGTTGGCTCAGAGAGCGATAACCCCAGTTGAAGATGAGAACCCTCGTCTTTCCGTGGCTGACAATCCCAGTCCGCTTCAAATGTCCGAAACCAGCGAGGCTGTTGGGTTTCACAAGGATCTTAGCATTCTTCCCAGTAAGTCTCTCTCGATAAAAACTTCAAAATTGCTTCCTGTTTCGACATTAGCACATGGAATTTGTCATTTTGTTTAAGAAAAAAGATTGCTTAAGCGTGAATAAGATTGATGATATAATCGGCATCTAGTACGGTCTCGTGTTTTGGAATTAGACATCGATCATTTTTATCCAATTCCCGGCGTGTGTTGTTTTTGGTATCAAGAAATCACGTGGTTTAGTCATGTCTCGCTAATGATCCTTTATTTGTTATCTGGGTTTTTGTTTGACCTCATTTGGTTCAGAGCCTTTGACGGCAAGTGATGTCATACCTCACGTCAGTGATGGTTCAAATGTGCGAGTCGCATACCAGGTAGAGATCAATGGCCTGACTAAACTTCCAGAATTGTTAGGCATGTCTCCTCTGTAAATTATGATTAAAAATGCTAAAAAGAAAATGTTCCTCTATAGGGATTACCAGGAGCTTATGGCGAGGCTGCTGCGCTAAAAGTATACCCCAGGTGTGAAACTGTCCCGTGCGACCAGTTCGAAGCTGCTTTCAAGGTTTGAAAATGACTCGCTTGTGGTCCTATTATCTGTAATTAAAAACTCATTACCATCTTTGACTTTTATTTTATTTTCTTAATTTATGTATGACAGGCAGTTGAGCTTTGGTTGGTGGATAAGGCAGTTCTTCCCATAGAGAATTCGGTTGGTGGAAGCATCCACCGAAACTATGATTTACTTCTTCGCCATAGACTGCACATAGTTGGCGAGGTTCAACTGCAAATGAACCACTGTCTGTTGGGATTACCCGGTGTTCGAAAAGATGAAATTAAGCGCGTTTTTAGTCACCCTCAGGTTAGTAGTAATTTTTATAGGGTTAATGTAATTACTAGCCAATTAAATTAGATGACTTTTTTATATAGCCTTCGTTTGGTAAATTTTTTATAAAGGCCGGCCCAAACCATTTACAATTTATTTGGACCAATTTAGCCCAAGTATGTTTTCCCGCTCGTTCCAAAAACGTAAAGGGAATAACGGTAAAAAAATTCGAAATAAGTCTACCACATAGGCACGCTGGCTATTTACAACAAATTCACAAAATCCAAATCTCTTATAGTTAGGACTTACCCAATTTTTTTGTTTTTATATTTCCTTTCTTGAAGCTATCGAAAATCAATAATTTGTGTCCTCAGTGAGTTTAAAGGTTGATCCATATGGGGTTGATCTAGTGGTAAGGACAATATATTGGGATCTCCCTAAGTTGAACCGCCCCAGTGGGGTTTAATCAGACAAAATAAAAAATCCTTGTTATTTTAAAATAAAAGAAGCAAATTATGTTTGAGCATTGTGGGATGTCGCTTCTCATTCTCGGGAAGTCTTTTTGCGTTTGGTTTAATGATAATGGTTGTCATTTTTGGCGGAGCAGGCTCTTGCGCAATGTGAGACGACATTAAGTGCTTTAGGGGTCGTCCGAATCAGCGTTGATGACACTGCCGGAGCTGCAAAGGTTACGCATATGCTTCTCATTTAACTTCAACCAATATGTTTTTTACAATTGAGTGAATGTGGGTAAAAGAATATCTTCTTTTGTTCAGATGGTGACTTCAATGGGCATAAGAGACACTGCCGCAATTGCAAGTGCTCGTGCAGCGGAGATATATGGGCTTGACATTCTTGCCCGGAAAATACAGGCAAGATTTTGGGTATTTAAAATGTTGAACAAAACGAAAGTTATTATTTTATCGATTACAGTTCATTTTTTGCGTTCCATCTTCTTAACTAGATATATTTCTCATATACATCTTGAGAAACTACGCATCTATACTATTTGAGCATTATGGCAATCGCATTAAGTTTTAGATCTTCCGTGACTGAAACACAGCGAGCACTTAGACAAATAATATATCGTGTGAAACTTTACCTTGTTGCTTAACTTTCTCTACATAAGAGATGACAAATAAGTATGGATAGCTTCCCGGTGGTTGAACTATTTATTTATTCATTTTTGTATATTAGGAACTGATCTGCATTTAAGCTTAGTAGTGCAACACTGAATACTTGTATTCAGTGCTTGAAGCTTACAACTATGTCTTTGATGGTGTAATTGGTTCTAAATTCCAGCTTTATGTTTAAATCAGTGAATAAGTAAATAATAAAATGAATCCCAGTTATTATAAATAAAGCTTGGATTGATTCGTTCTAGCTTCGATGCCACCAGGATGAAGATGATAACGTAACTCGCTTTCTCATTCTTGCGAGAGAACCAATAATTCCAGGAACTGACCGGTCATTTAAGGTATCTTTCTCGTGCTTTGATTTTCTTATCCATTTCTCAAGGTGTAATGAAAGGGTCTACTCTTTATATTGAATCCTAGACGAGCGTTGTCTTCTCTTTAGAGGAAGGCCCCGGAGTACTATTTAAAGCCCTTGCAGTGTTTGCTTTGAGGGATATTAACTTAACAAAGGTGAATACTGCTTTTTTTATTTTATACATTTTTTTAGTCTACAGTTCTCGGAAACTGATCATGAAATCCCACCCTGGAGAAATTTTCAGATTGAGAGCCGTCCACAAAGAAAAAATCCGTTAAGGGTGGTTGATGATTCTAATGAAGGAAGTGCAAGGTTTGTAACGATACTTTGGCTCCTATTGAAATGTATAGAACATCAAAATATCATCGCATTTATTTATTCATTGTTTTGTTAGGTACTTTGACTACCTCTTTTACATTGATTTTGAAGCTTCCATGGCGGAGCCTCGAGCTCAATATGCTCTGGGACATTTACAGGTCAGTCGAATGGTATATCAATATTGTGAAATCACAGTATTACCTTGTTCAATAATTTGTTCATGAAATTTATTCGCTTGCTTAATCAAATATTTTATAATAAGCTATATGCCTGGTTCGATATACGTAGCGGAAAAGCACAAACTGCGAGAAAGGTGATTTGAGTAATCGTGGTATTTTCTTTTTCCTTTCCTTTTTTGCAGGAATTTGCAGGGTTTCTTCGGGTCCTCGGTTCTTATCCGATGGACACAAGTGCATAGGAGGTTATATAGATTCAAATGGATTAACGAAAAAGTCGAATATTTATTACAGGTTCAGATTAATATAAATATATGTATTCATGTTGAGTTGGTCTTCGTTGCTGTAAATACGTATTAATCAGTCTGTGAAACTGATGGCAGAGAATAAGTTTCCAAGTCATGAAGTTTTATTTATTTATGATTTATTTGACGTGATGTGATGTACATTATTCTTTTTGTTCTTCAGTGTTTTGTTTTCATCGTTGTGAATGATATCAATCGAGGCTAAAAGCCGGATTCGTGTGAATTTGAACCTTTGCGCACACAAGATTGTTGAGTTCTGGCAATAAAAGATGAGCTGAATTCAGCTTGAGCATAATTTGACATCACACGCAGAGTAATACCAACGTGTATTAACAAGCCCTCAAAGTCCTGGGCAGTACTTTATAACAAATAACAATTATTCTTAACTCGTTCATTTTTTAAAATTACAGAAAGAATAATTTTTGGACACTTTCATATCCAAAATAAGAGCAATTAAAAGAAGTTCTCGTAAAATTGTTTTTCACTTATGTTGGATGATTATATTGAAGCGCATCAGCCACCAATTATCATCCGGCAAAGACGAGTTGATCCACGGAATACCGGTGAATGTCAAGCAGGAAAATCTATTACTTCAATAGAACGTCGAGGAATTGCCTATTTTGCCACCTTTGCTAACTCAATTTCCCAAAATCCACTTAAACTCTATTTTTTCCCAAAATACTACTTTTTTCCACATGAAAATACCTTTTACCCTTTAAAAAAAACTTACAAATATCCCCTTTACTTCTCTTACTTTAAAAACCGGGTAAAAATAATAAATGACCGGTTGTGTATGTTACTTCTCAGATTTTTTTCTCTTTTTTTCCCCAGTTTTTCTCTTTTCTTTTTCCTCCAATTTCTTCTTCAACACCCAACCCTCCCTTCAACACTCTTCTTCAACACTCAACCCTCCCTTCAACATTCTTCTTCAACCACTCCAACGCAGCCCAACTCCGGTCCATCTCCGACGAAGGTCCGCTCCGACTCCTTCATATTCGCCGTTTCTGACGCAGCGCCGCTCCATCTCCGAAGTTTCGCTGGTATTTTTTGTCTTCGAGAAGGCTCCGCTAGTACTCCGACGTCTCCGCTGTGCCATCTCCACTCCGTCTCCGAGGTTAGGTTCTTCCCCTTATCTACGATCTTGTCCACAAATACGTAACATAGTCTACAATTTGATCTACAAAAACGTAAAAGAGTCTACAATTTGGTAAAAGTCATTAACAGAGTCTACAATGACAACAACAAACCACAAACAGTGTCTACAATATTGTCTACAATCTTGTCTACAATGTAGTCCTGAGTTGCAATGTTAACTCTTACAATGTGGTCAATATTGTAGACCACATTGTAGACGGAATTGTAGACGGAATTTTCTATGTTGATGCTTACTGTAATATTGATGATTGATGCAGGGATGGGGGAAATTTATTTGTTATTCAAGCATAGTGGATCATTGATTGACGTTGGTCGGTATCACGAGAAAACATAATTCATAATTTTGGTTCCGGATAATATCAACTTTGTTAGTTTGAAGCAAGAAATTTACGAGTGTTTGGGCAAACCACCATTCGGTTATACAATTAGCATTGTTTACGTTGTCAACGGTGCTCTAAAACCAGTTGAGATTTTCAACGATAAGACGTTGAAAGCTTACTTATATTTGAGGAGAAAGAAAGAAGATAACTTGGAGAAATTTCAACTAATATTGGAATTGAAAGAGAAATCATCGCGGATTAATTCTCCAGGATATGTTGGACATCAATATCGACCAGTTTCTCCAATGTCATCGGACCCCAAAGAAGTGCGCAGTACGTTTCCGTCGGGTACTATTGGTTTGGAGGATTTTAACTTGTTCGAGTCAAGACAACAATCTCCATCACCCCCTTCTCCATCACCCTGTTCACCACCACCGCGTTCCTCACCACATCGATCTCCACTACCGCCTTCCTCCCCGCGATCCTCACGAGCGCAATTCCAACCTCCGCAATCACCACCACCTGGATCACCAAATTTCCCTCCTCCGCCTTGTTGCGAAGCAAGATTGCCACCATCACCACACATTCCAGGTTCATCTACTACGACCGGTGATAAGGGGGCGGACACATTTATTTTGGATGCTAACTCCCCGCTATTTATAAAGAGTCATGCACTATAGGCTAACAAAAAATGTCTGCAAAAGCACTTGATGTTGTACGCCATACACAACAACTTTACGTACAAGACAAAGAATTCGGACAAAGATTCGTTGCATGTCGTTTGTCTCGGAGAAACTTGTAAATAGGCTTTTCGAGCCGTGAGGAATGACTCTTCGCCTATATTCAAATTCGAAGGTACAATTTTTGCTGTTTACATTTGTAAAGTATAAACTTTTGTATCACTCGATTCTACAAATTTAAGGGATATAACGAGCTTCCTTTGTTGCAAGTAAATCTTTAGTGGATCGGAAGTCCAATGAAATCAAATTAATTTAAATTACGTTAAGGGAATGTAATATCTTGGAGTTATTAAAGGATAATAACAAATTCCGAGAGACCTTAACTATATTTAAATTAATAAGTGTAACGAGAAAATTCTCGAGTTAGTCACAAATTAACTATCTATTTTTATCATAGATTTATGGACATCATCTTGTGACAAGGATCTAATTGTTACCAAAATTAAGGACTTAAATGTCAAAAGAAAGTGCATTTGGGATCATTTCGTAAAAGCTGAGGAATGGAGGACTTAAGTGAGTAATTACTGAAAACTGAAAAGGTCTTTCAGCCCTCGCCCTTGTTATGCACGACCAAATGAAGAAAAATTCATTTGAAGCCACCCAAAATAGGGAACAGAGAGAGAAGAAGAAGAAGGAGAAGAGGGTTTAGAGAGAGAGTGAAGATCTTCGCCGGAAAATCAAGGAAATCGGCCGGAGACGGAGGTTGTCGGAGATTCAAGTTTCGTGGTGATTCAGCGAAGAAGAAGGGTGGAATTGAACTTTGTTACATGTTTTCAACGACGTGAAGATAAGTCCAGATCGTTGCAAGGATAGCAGCGAGCGTAAAGGTGGTACGTGGACGAAACTACGTGAAGTAAGGAAACGACTCTTTATGTAAAAAAGGACTCGGGATTCAAAAGAATCGTATGCAGGTAAGTAGAAACCTTTCAACTGTATCACAAGAATGGTGTGTTGTGTGATGTGTGTTGTTTGTATGCTTGCATTTACATGAAATCTGTTTGTTGAGTTGATTGCATTTGCATACATGTGCATATTTTATAAAAAGGAAGTGAAAACAGTTTGAAATGAGAATGGGATTTTCAAAAAATGGTGATGTGTTGTGGGTCATTCATGGATGTCTTGGCTGGTTCTTAGGATCGGGGAACCAGTTCGGTTAACTCATAGGATCGGGGAGTTAACCATGACCCGTGAGATAGGATTGGTCTCATGAGTCGTCGGGCCATATGTAGTACTGGGTACCGTTGGCCGACTGCCAAACCATATGTAGTCTGGGACCTTATGGTTTTGGTTCGAGTGAGTCATACATGTATGTGAGACAAGCCATGGTGAACCTCTTACAACACATGCCACGCGCGCGAGTAAGAAAAGTTATCAAATGGGAAAAGATGAAAAGAACAGATTGAGTTGTAATTGACATTCATATCATATGCATCGTTTATGCTTACTGGGCGTTAGCTCACTCAATTTTTGTGATACAGGTAAGGAGTGTGAATAAAATACGTAGGTGCAATAGCGGGTTGACTGAAAGGCGCCTTCACACGGGCAAGACCTCGTATATGAACTAGTTTGACCTGATGGGCGTTATTTTGAGTAATGTTTTGTGAACTGTGTGTGAATAGAAATATAGTATGAATGTTTATATTGTGTGATATGTGCCTAAACCTAGAGATTTGATGTTTTAGGAGTTTGTTATGTTTTTTATATATATAAACTAGGTGTTGCTAGACTTCAAGTTAATACAATGTTATCTTGTATGCTGATATGAAAAGTTGTCACACGACATGTTGTTTATACTTTCAACACACAAAAAAAAAAAATTTCCAACTTTTGAGGGAATGGTAAACGACTTATCGGGGTGTGACAAAGTTTGGTATCAGAGCCAGGTTTAAAATAAATCGATTCTGTAGACTGTTCATATATGAGTATTGCCAAGTGAGGACGTGCCGTCAACCAGTAAGTTGTTTGTGCATTCTTTCTAAATTTTACTTTGTTGTTAGGTCGATGGCTTGAGTAAGTCCCATGTTCTGGTAACGTTTTTAGAATCTTCCATTCTTGTTTGTTTTAAGGTTCTTAGTAAAGATTCTGGTACATGAATAGGTTTTGTGTAAAGAGATATGGCTGAAGGTGGAGAACGCAATTTAGGGGTCGAGGCGGAGGTACGCCCAGCCGAGCGAGATCGTGTTGATCGACTCGCCGAAATCGTTGAGAGAATTCTGGATCGAGATTTGAGGCGCGAGGCTGAAGTGCGTGAGCCTCCACCGAGACCTGGCGCATTAGAGATGGCTGGAGAGAGTTTTCAGAGGCTGAATCTTCCAACTTTTGAAGGAGACGTTGACCCAATGGCAGCAGAGAATTGGCTTCGAACCGTGGAGAGAATGTTCGACTATGCAAGGGTTCCTAATGAAGCCAAAGTCTCATGCGCGGTGTTCTACCTTCGAGATAATGCGGGCTATTGGTGGGATACAATGGTCAGGGTGCATGATCTCACGGCCATGACATGGGATATTTTCAAAGGGTTGTTCGAGACGAAATATGTCACAAAAGCAGCTCGAGCAGCTAAGAAGAACGAGTTCATGAATCTGAAGCAGCGCGACCTGTCCGTCGATGAATATGTCCGGAAGTTTGAGGAGTTGTCTCGTTATGCTCCACACATGGTATGCACTGAGGAGCTAAAGGTCGAGCAGTTTGTAGAAGGATTACGGTCAGAGATATTTAGAGATGTCTATGTTGGAGAGACCGAAGGTATAACCTATTCAGCTGCTGTTCTGAAGGCTTCGAAGGCTGAAATCTCGTTGAAGAAAATCGAAGAAGAGCGTAAGGAAAATGAGTCAGAGAGGAGGGCTGCTAGAGAGAAAGAAGCGGCAGGAAAGGGAAATCAACCAGGATTTAGGTCAAGTTACCCACCGATCAGGGGTGGTCAACCATCATGGAATGCTGCCAATAAGAAACGCAACCAAGACGCTCAAGTGCAACGGAAAAATCCAGGAAGATGGGAACCAAAACGTTTCAGAGGAAATAATCAAGGTCAATCATCCACCCCATCAAATCTGAAACCCAAGTGCCCAAAATGTGGAAGATACCATATTGGAGTTTGCATGGATGGACCAGGAGCATGTTACAATTGTGGAAAGATGGGGCACGTTGCAAGAGATTGCCCTGTTAAGCCAGATGAAGGTCATAAGGTGAAAGCTAGAGTCTTCTCACTGACTCAAGAAGAAGCAGATGCAAACCCTTCAGTCGTGTCAGGTAACATGTTGATCTGTGGAATCCTTGTTTACACCTTATTTGATTCTGGAGCCACACATTCTTTTATATCATCAACATGTGCTAAAAAGTTAGGAAACCCAATAGATGTCATGAATGTACACTATAGTGTCTCAACTCCATCGGGACAGTCACTCAATTCGGACAAAGTTCTTCATAAGTGTCCAATTGTTGTGGATGGGAGGGAATTATATGCAGACTTGGTTGTGCTAAACTTGCACGACTATGATGTTATTCTGGGAATGGATTGGTTGTCTAAACACTATGCCTCCATAGATTGTAAGAGGAAGATAGCGTCGTTTAGGCCACCCAATCAAGATGAATTCTCATTCATGGGGAATGCCAATACATTGAGAACGCCTCTCATCTCGGCGGTGAAGGCACATAGGTTGTTGGATGGGGGATGTGTTGGTTTCTTAGCTAGTGTGGTAGACACAAAAGTCGAGTCCAAGCTAAATTTAGTGGATGTGCCTATAGTTAATGAATTTATGGATGTTTTTCCCGAGGACTTGCCTGGGTTGCCTCCGGATCGAGATATTGAGTTTGTTATCGATTTGATTCCCGTAACTGCTCCTATATCTAAAACTCCTTACCGAATGGCACCAGTAGAGTTAAAAGAGCTTAAAGTCCAATTGCAAGAGCTGTTGGATAAAGGCTTTATTCGTCCCAGCTTTTCTCCATGGGGAGCTCTAGTGTTGTTCGTTAAAAAGAAAGATGGGACTATGCGATTGTGCATCGACTATAGGGAGCTCAACAAGGTCACGATCAAGAACAAATATCCACTACCAAGAATTGAAGATTTGTTCGATCAATTGCAAGGATCTGCGGTATTTTCAAAGATCGACTTGAGAAGTGGTTATCATCAGTTGAAAGTCAGGGTTGAAGATATCCCGAAAACGGCTTTCAGGACAAGATATGGACACTATGAGTTTCTAGTCATGTCTTTTGGATTAACAAACGCCCTTGCTGCTTTCATGGATTTGATGAACCGAGTCTTCAAGGATTCCTTGGACAAGTTCGTCATAGTCTTCATTGATGATATTCTTATATATTCTCGCACAAAAGAAGAACACTCAGAGCATTTAAAGCTAGTCTTGGAAAGGCTGAGGGTCAATCAGCTCTACGCAAAGTTCAAAAAGTGTGAATTTTGGATCGATCAAGTGGCATTTTTGGGTCATGTTGTCTCAAAGGAGGGTATTGCTATAGATCCGTCAAAGGTTGAAGCTTTTAGCAAGTGGCCTCAACCAAAGAATGCCACCGAGATTTGTAGGTTCTTGGGTCTAGCGGGTTATTATCGGAGATTTGTGGAAGGATTTGCAAAGCTTTCTGTACCACTTACGCATTTGACTCGCAAGAACGTGAAGTTTCAATGGTCCGACGCGTGTGAGAAGAGCTTCGAAGAGCTAAAGCCTAGACTAGTGTCAGCCCCAATATTGACTTTTTCAATCCAATCGCAAGGATTCGTGATATACACAGACGCTTCTAAGTGCGGATTAGGATGTGTACTGATGCAAGGGGGTAAAGTCATCGCCTATGCTTCTCGCCAGCTTAAGGAGTACGAGCAAAATTACCCAACTCATGACTTAGAGTTAGCTGCTGTAGTGTTTGCGTTGAAACTATGGAGACATTATCTCTACGGAGAGAAGTGTGAGATCTACACAGATCACAAGAGTTTGAAGTACTTCTTCACACAAAAAGAGTTGAATATGCGGCAAAGACGATAGCTGGAGTTAGTAAAGGACTATGATTGTGTAATTGATTATCATCCGGGGAAGGCGAATGTAGTGGCCGATGCGTTGAGTAGGAGGATGCCTACAAGCGTTGACACCTTGCCAGTAACCCAAAAGCCACTAATGTCAGAATTGCAGAATCTTCAGCTAGAGATTGTGCATAAAGGGTATGTGACAAGGTTAATGTCTATGTCGCTGCAACCTATGCTGCTGGAAAGGATCAAGGACCGACAATCCTCAAACACTTACTTAGAAAAGATCCGTGATGAAATAGGATCTAAACAGATAATGGATTTCCAAGTATCAGATGGGGTGCTCAGATTTAATACGAGGCTTTGTGTCCCAGCAGACGAGGATTTAAAGAAGGAGATTCTTGAGGAAGCTCATGAAACGCCATACTCTGTGCATCCAGGTGTGACAAAGATGTATCACGACTTGAAGAAAGTCTTTTGGTGGTCAGGTATGAAGAAGGATGTCGGTGATTTCGTCCAAAAGTGTTTGACTTGTCAACAAGTCAAGGCCGAACATCAAAAACCAGCAGGAATGTTGCAACCCCTAGAGGTTCCACAATGGAAGTGGGAACAAATCACGATGGACTTTGTATCAGGCATGCCAGAAACAGTTGCTGGTCATAATTCTATATGGGTCATTGTTGACAGATTGACTAAGTCCGCACATTTTCTTCCGATCAAGACCACTCACTCTGTGGATAAGCTTGCCGAGCTATACATCAGGGAGACTGTCCGTCTTCATGGAATTCCCAATTCGATTATATCTGATCGTGACACTCGTTTCACATCAAAGTTTTGGAAGAGCTTGCAAGAGAATTTGGGGACGAGATTGAAGTTCAGTACAACTTTTCATCCCCAAACTGATGGTCAGAGTGAGCGTACGATTCAGATATTGGAAGATATGCTCAGGGCATGTGTCCTAGACTTCCATGGCTCGTGGAGTCGTCATCTTCCTTTGATTGAATTTTCGTACAACAACAGTTATCAATCGACGATTGTGATGGCTCCATACGAAGCTCTGTATGGACGAAAGTGCCGTTCTCCAGTTCATTGGGATGAAGCCAGTGAAAGTAAGATTATTGGACCAGAAATAGTAGAGCAGACTACAGAGGCGATTAAAAAGATTCAAGCTCGAATGAAGACTTCCCAAAGTCGCCAAAAGAGCTACGCTGACAAGCGAAGAAGACCTCTAGAATTTGAGATAGGAGATAAAGTATTTTTGAAGGTTTCACCGATGCGTGGCGTGATGAGGTTTGGAAAGAAAGGAAAACTCAGTCCAAGATATGTTGGACCTTTTGAGATCCTTGAGCGTGTAGGCAAGACTGCATACCGTCTAGCTTTACCGCCATCAATGTCCAACCTCCATGACATTTTTCACGTTTCGATGTTATGTAAAGTATAAACTTTTGTATCACTCGATTCTACAAATTAAAGGGATATAACGAGCTTCCTTTGTTGCAAGTAAATCTTTAGTGGATCAGAAGTCCAATGAAATCAAATTAATTTAAATTACGTTAAGGGAATGAAATATCTTGGAGTTATTAAAGGATAGTAACAAATTCCGAGAGACCTTAACTATATTTAAATTAATAAGTGTAACGAGAAAATTCTCGAGTTAGTCACAAATTAACTATCTATTTTTATCATAGATTTATGGACATCATTTTGTTAGAAGGATCTAATTGTTACCAAAATTAAGAACTTAAATGTCAAAAGAAAGTGAATTTGGGGTCATTTCGTAAAAGCTGAGGAATGGAGGACTTAAGTGAGTAATTACTGAAAACTGAAAAGGTCTTTCAGCCCTCACCCTTGTTATGCACGACCAAATGAAGAAAAATTCATTTGAAGCCACCCAAAATAAGGAACAGAGAGAGATGAAGAAGAAGGAGAAGAGGGTTTAGAGAGAGAGTAAAGATCTTCGCCGGAAAATCAAGGAAATCGGCCGGAGACGGAGGTTGTCGGAGATTCAAGTTTCGTGGTGATTCAGCGAAGAAGAAGGGTGGAATTAAACTTTGTTACGTGTTTTCAACGACGTGAAGATAAGTCCAGATCGTTGCAAGGATAGCAGCGAGCGTAAAGGTGGTACGTGGACGAAACTTCGTGAAGTAAGGAAACGACTCTTTTCGTAAAAAAGGACTCGGGATTCAAAAGAATCGTATGCAGGTAAGTAGAAACCTTTCAACTGTATCACAAGAATGGTGTGTTGTGTGATGTGTGTTGTTTGTATGCTTGCATTTACATGAAATCTGTTTGTTGAGTTGATTGCATTTGCATACATGTGCATATTTTATAAAAAGGAAGTGAAAACAGTTTGAAATGAGAATGAGATTTTCAAAAAATGGTGATGTGTTTTGGATCGTTCATGGATGGCTTGGCTGGTTCTTAGGATCGGGGAACCAGTTCGGTTAACTCATAGGATCGGGAAGTTACCATGGCCCGTGAGATAGGATTGGTCTCACGAGTCGTCGGGCCATATGTAGTACTGGGTACCGTTGGCCGCGACTGCCAAACCTTATGTAGTCTGGGACCTTATGGTTTTGGTTCGAGTGGGTCATACATGTATGTGAGACAAGCCATGGTGAACCTCTTACAATACATGCCACGCGCGCGAGTAAGAAAAGTTATCAAATGGGAAAAGATGAAAAGAACGGATTGAGTTGTAATTGACATTCATATCATATGCATCGTTTATGCTTACTGGGCGTTAGCTCACTCAATTTTTGTGATACAGGTAAGGAGTGTGAATAAAATACGTAGGTGCAATAGCGAGTTGATTGAAAGGCGCCTCCACACGGGCAAGACCTCGTATATGAACTAGTTTGACCTGATGGGCGTTATTTTGAGTAATGTTTTGTGAACTGTGTGTGAATAGAAATATAGTATGAATGTTTATATTGTGTGATGTGTGCCTAAACCTAGAGGTTTGATGGTTTAGGAGTTTGTTATGTTTTATATATATATATAAACTAGGTGTTGCTAGACTTCAAGTTAATACAATGTTATCTTGTATGCTGATATGAAAAGTTGTCATACGACATGTCGTTTATACTTTGAACACAAAAAAAAAAAAAAAATTCCAACTTTTGAGGGAATGGTAAACGACTTGTCGGGGTGTGACAACATTGTTCCGTATTATTCAAATTTAGAGTCTACAATTAAGGTAACTGTAGTCAACCAACAATGTCCTGTAGACCGAATTGTAGACGACATTGTTCAGACCAGAGAGCATACATAGTCTGAATTGTCTACAATTTCATCCACTGGATACTGTTGGAGTCTATTGTAGACGTTATTGTAGACTTCCCTCTGTACACCCGATTACCAACTTGAAATTATAGTCTACAATGCAGTATGTTGTAGACTTAAATCGTATATTGTAGACTGCATTGAGGACTTCTATATTATTTTACATTGAACCTAAATGTTCAATTTCAATGATTCAGGTTTGGCGATGAGCATAATTGTGCCCTAAATGTAAAAAAAGGATGCCATCCCCAAGCAACGAGTTCTTTAATTGGGGAGGTTGTGAAAAATAAGTGCATTCATCCAAGCGTGGGCATGTGTAGACCAAAAGAGATAATGAATTACATGCAAATGGATTATGGGATGTCCATGTCTTACAAAAAAGTTTGGTTGTCAAGAGATAAAGCTTTGAAGTCCCTTTATGGCAGCTCTGAAGAATCATACGCGTTTTTGCCTAAGCTACGGTACACGATCGAGACTAAGAATTCAGGTTTGTTTTTTGACCTCGTCACGAGCGAGGGTGGCGCATTTGTTAGCTTTTTCATGTCACTAGGCCCATGGAGAACGGGGCGGAAGTATTTACGTCATGTGATTGTTGTGGATGCTACTCATTTAAAAAATTATTACAAGGGAACGTTGTACACTACTTGTGGGATGGATGAGAACAAGCAAATTTTTCCATTAGCCTACTCCATTGGTCATTCAGAATCAAACAAGGCCTGGATTTACTTCTTGTCCAAATTGAAGGACGCAATTGGAGAGCGAGAGGAGCAAGTTTTTGTATCCGATAGACATGCTGGCATAATCAATGGCGTGAAGACAGTCTTTCCGAATTGTGATCATGGGTTTTGCATGTTCCACTTAAATTGTAATTTGAAGACTACTTTTTGAGGGATTACGAAGGAGGTGAAGTGGAAATTCTACGGCGCTGCGAAAGCATACACGCAACGAGAATTTGATAGTTTCATGGTCATGTTGGACACTGAAAATCCTGAAATACGGCGATATTTAGCCAATGACGTTGGTTACCAAAGATGGGCTCGAAGTATGTTTAGAGAAAAGCGGTATGGTATCATGACGAACAACAACGTAGATTCGTTAAATGCTTTGAATGTTAAGATGAGACAATTCCTTGTTTCTAAGTTGATGGATTGGTTGAGAGAGAGGAGTATGAAATGGTTTTATGACCGTCGAGAAGCCGCTTCGAAAACACAATCTTTGCTTACGAAATCATACCAACAACGAGCCGAAAAATACAATGCGTACGATGTGCGTATGGTGGTAAGTTATTGCTTTATTTTATGTATTTGAGTAATCTGTAGACTGAATTGTAGAAAGGATTGTTGACCGCTTTGTAGACTGAATTATAGACTGAATAGTGCAGTATAGACTGATCGGTTTACTATGTTCCTTCTATTTTTCGTGTACCTTGTAGATGAGGCCATCTTCGATCGACGAGTTTGAAGTTGTGGACAGAGAGGGAACTGTGTTTGTAGTTAATTTGGCGGATAGTACATGCTCTTGTCGACGATGGGAGATCCAAAATTTCATTTGCCCACATGGAATTGCTGCTTGTCGAGTTCGTAACCGTCCCGTAGAGCCCCATATATCGGCTACGTACGAAGCTGTACATCATCCTCACGGCGACATAGGAAGTTGGGATATTCTACAAGAGGTAGAGAATATAAAAGTTCTTCCACCGACGCACAAAGCACGTGCTGCTGGTCGCCCAAAAAAGAGAAGAATACTCTCACAAGGTGAAGATGCAACGCGGCGGAAGTGTACACGTTGCGGTGCGATAGGTCAGAATCGACAAACATGTAATAGTGCTACTCCTTTGAATCGAGGATAAGAACACATGGTTTTTGGGTACAAATCTTTGTCCAATGTTTCATCCGTAATCCACAAATATTTGTCTACAAAGTTGTCTTCATAATTGTCAACAAAAGTGTCTACATAATTGTCAACAAAAGTTTCTACATAATTGTCAACAAAAGTGTCTACATAATTGTCTACAAAGTAGTGTCTACAAAATAGTCTACAATTTCTACAAGGTCGATAATGATGATGTTTCTGCATACAAAATACACCACATAAAATGATAAAAACGGCGGTGTCCAGTTACATATACACAACACAAAAAAAATCCTACATCTCAGTATCCGAACTGACTCCTTTCGCTGTCTTCAACCATCCATGTCTAAATAAATCGATGCAAAGTTGTTGACGGTAGTTAGAAATGTCTTCTTGGCGTACCCGTCGAACAGATTCTCCGTGCACCATGTAATCCATGGCCTTCACCACAAACATGCCACAGTCTCCACTGTTTCCATACCGATACAACCATATTTAATAGACAGTCTACTAAACTCAGATTAGACAACAAATAAATGAGAACGTACCCGTTTATCTTGTTGATGCATCGACTCATGGAATTTGACCGAGAAGGAAGAAGAGCTGGTATCTTGAATCCCTAAATGCTCGAAGACATTTAGGTAGGTGAGGATCACTGGGATGAAATCTGCAAATCTCTGGACGACGAGAGCGATTTGGGAGACGTGGTATTTGTTATTCGACATGGAGTCGTATACAGTCAAGGACCGGTCAGCGATGTTCAAAACGAAAAGGAGCCAATGACCGAGTTCTTGCAAACATAAAGGCATGTACACATCTTTAACACTGCACCACGACCAATTATACAACATTGACTTAGAACAGCCCGTGACATGGTCGATGATTCTGGCATGTTGACTGCAGTCAAAGTCGTCTTTGGTTGTTCTTGCTATCCACGTGGAACATGTATGCTCAATGTTGTTGGAATAGGTCTAGGGTTAAAGAAAAATTTATCATTAATCATATTAATGGCGGAATATATAAATTTCTTTTAGAAGTAAAACAATTTTTACTAACCTAGATAAAGAGCATATACATGTTATAAATTAAAAGCATTATTAAACCTACTTGAATACGAACCTTTCTTGTAGCTTGATCTTGAAGCGTCTTGAGAAAGGTGGATCTTCTTCCTTGGCTCGCTCGTCACCTTCACACCTAAAATGTGAACTCGAGAAACCTAAGGTTTCTATTACAAGAGTCTATAGAGGTTTAGAAGGATTTGTGTGTGGGCACAATTAAACAATATGAACCAAGAACAATTATTGGATCATAAGCTAATTCTCTAGATCAAGTGTGAATCTAGGTGAAAAATAAAAAGAGTATTTTGAGAGAGAGAGAGAAAGAGGGAGAGGGTTCGGCCAAGAGTAAGAGAGACCAAGGCAAAAGCTTAAACTTCACATCTCTATGTGAGGCTCTATTTATAGGAGAATGAAAAATCTATAAAGGTCAATCATTCATTCAAGAAAGAATAATGTATTCATGACACAATATTTGATTTTCCCTTCCCCTTTTCCTCTTATTTTGTCCGGCCATACGCAAGGCATTAGTGAGGAAATTTGTTTCATCACTTAGCACATTTATTTCCTTCTCAAGGAAATTCATTTCCCTTTTTTTTTTGGGTAATTATCCTTATAAGAAAAGGGAAATAAAACTCTCCTCTAGATGCTAGTACTTGGCCGAACTTCTACCTAGGGGAGGGGCATCTAGATGCTTCCTTATTACTTTTTAAGACAATTCTTAAAATACCCATTTAGAATTATAATTGCACAAGTAACGAAATTAATTTCATAATGCCTTAAACGACTTTTCGGCTTTAGAAAATAATTTATATTTTCATCATATGAAAATATTCAAAATCATATTTTGACATTCACATCATTTTATGTCCATGTGGACAAAAATACTCTTTAGACATTTTCCGAGAAAAAGTCTAGTTCAACATTTGAACTAATTTTGACTTAGCTTCTAGTTTAACAATCTTACTCTAATGACCTGTAATAGGGACCTCATGGATCCAAATGAACAAAGCTTGAGCTTCTATACTCGGACTAAAATGTTCACAAACCTTTTCCGAGTATTAGCTTAATATCAACTGACTCCACTAAAAAGTTGACACTGAGAATCTCTCGGTTCAAATGAATTTATTTTCTACTCAAAATTCAACTTAATTATATCGAGTGGATCCATTGAATGTTATCTATGTTTACCCTTCATGAATATCATCAACTAGTTGGGATTTATAAAATTACCATTTTACGATTCTAGTTGTTATTTCCTCAACTCCTTTAGTACTTGTGAATAAGTTAGAAACAATGTATTGACGAGGAGCTAACAAATCACATTGTTTCATCCAAATAAAGTCGCTACTTAAATTTTGACACTGCGCATTTCATTTATTCACAATCCAAGTAATAAAGCATGAGGTGATATATATTGCATCTCAGCAATCTTGTACATGAATTCCATATCTATGAGAACTTCACAAAGTTGATTCATGACATCTTCATAACTTAATACCTCACCAATAAACCTTGTCTAGATCACGTAATGGATCTAGAATTTGACTTTCTCAAATGAGATTATTAATGCTATGAAATGACATGTCTCATTTCAGGATTTAGGTAAGCATGATGCGATTCATACATAGTGACCTTGAGATAGAAGATGTTAAATGGTTTGTTCTTCTATTGTCTCTAAAGGTGCACTAATCAATTCAGTATCTTCGAAAGATACACTGGAAGAACTATAGAATTCCTAACTCTTTATGCCTCGTAACCAGACATCATAGATTCGTCCAACAATCATACTGGGATCAATAGTCCGTTGATCTTCAGATTGCGAATATATCGTTTTAGTCAAACCATGAAGAGTTTGTTCATGCAAATCTACATTTGTCTCTTCATACATTGTTAGGTTTGATTAAGGACTATAAGACTATTAAATATCATAAATCTTCAATCAAACTAAAAGGGAATGAATGAACGTTTCAACTTTTATTAATTTAATCAGCAAATTACAATAAGAACTTTACAAAGATTTATATATTACATCAATATGTAAATAAACAATTTTCTTGTGGGCATCTCTGCCAACAAACGTATGATGCAAAGTGACAGTTCATAATAGTAAACGACGTTTCGAACTCCCCAAACAACCTCTTCTTCCGGAGGTAGTAGGAAACGACGTCTACATGCTGTAATAACCCAAAAATGAGTAGGCAACAATCCACTCTACAATCTAGGCAACAATTCAATTCAGCCTACAATCTAGTCAACAATTCAGTCTACAATCGAGGCAACAATTCAGACTACAATTTAGGCAACAATTCAGTCTACAATCTAGGAAATAATCCAGTCTACAATCTAGGCAACAATCCAGTCTACAATTTAAGCAACAATTCAATTTAGTCTACAATCTAGTCAACAAATCAATTTAGTCTACAATCTAGTCAACAATTCAAAGTACAGTATAATATGTTAACAGAAACGTACCTGATTGGACAATCATTGCTTCAGTGTCCACAACAAGTAGAAGAAAGTCTTCGAAACGACCTCCAGTACGGAGAAGTCCCACTTCCCACCCAAAATTTCCTCGTCAGTCTTGAACCACACCCCTTCCTTGTTTTTCTTCCTTAGCTTGTTGACTTTCAGCCAAGATTTCATGATCTTAGCTTCTTCTAACGAGGGGGTAGTACATGGATAAGAGAGCGGCTTCTTGAGGGGATTCATATATTTGTTCAAAAAATATTTGAAAATGGTGTTGGGTGGAGACGGCGTAAATCTCTTCGGGACCTGACTTGGCGGGATGGTCAGGCCGATTCCTCTGGTATGATGAATACATGCGACATGGTCGTGCCTGAACCAACGTGTATGACGATGGCCTGCAACATTGCCGTTAAGGAGTCATCGCGAATGACGACGGGCGAAGATGGAGGCGTTGCTGCTTCAGCTTCTCTTTGCTTGAACATCATTGAGTGAGCTGTGATAATGTTCTTCCGCCGTAGTCTTTGTTTAATGACTCCAGCTGCGATTCAGTGAGCCATTTGCTCGATACATACTTTTTTGGGTTCCAAACGGCCCTACATCCAATTACACAAGATAACATTTGAGTATACCAATCAGTCTACAATTCAATCTATAGCGCAGTCTATAATAGGTCTATAACGCAATCTACAATTTAATCTATAATACCTTCGGCCTCTTTTCCTTCGCCCTCCTTTTCTTCGGCCTCTTCTTCTCCTTCAGCCTCTTCATGCTTCTCATCGCCATCGTCTTCGTCGTTCTTTTCAGGTTCATGTTCTAGTTTGTCTACTTCATCTTCTGGTTTCTCGTCGTCATCATCTTCGTCGTTCTTGTCGTCGTCATCGTCATCGTTCTTCTCTGCTTCTTCTTCTTCTTCTTCTTCTTCTTCTTCTTCTTCTTCTTCTTCTTCTTCTTCTTCTTCTTCTTCTTTTTCTTCTTCTTTGTGTTCTTCGTCATCTTGAACCACAGGTTCAACCGGTCCGGGGTACGCCATCGACAATTGGTCGCGGACACTATGTTTGAAGTCTTCAAACATTTCTTTCATTTCCGCCTTGAAGCTTGTCCATTCTACTTTAAAACATTTGAATGTGTCCTTTAAACTTTTGACCGTGTATTCAACCGATTTCAACTGATCCTGTCAAAAATAAAAAAGAATCTACAATTTAGTATATAATTCAGTATACAATATAGTCTACAATCTAGGTAACAATTCAGTCTACAATATAGTCTACAATTGTAGTCTATATTATAGTTTACAATTCAGTCTACAATGTAGTTCACAATTCAGTCAACAATATAGTCTACAATTCAGTACACAATTCAGTCTACAGTTGTAGTCTATAGTTGTAGTCTACAATTTAGTATACACTAGTCAACAATTCTTACTTATCTCTGCATCGGTATCGGGGATAGACTGGGGTGATGTCGGAGTTTCTGGGGTTGGGGCTGCAACTTGTCGAGTCGAGTATTGGAAAAAGAGGCAACAAATCATAAACATTATGGACACGAAAATGATAAAGTGAATTGATATACCTCAATAAGGCATCTCCGACTACTCATTGTGCTGCCCCAAGGTTGTTGAAAACAAATGTTGGAGAGTGAAAATTTGTTTTGTGGAACGCGTCGTTCACAAAACTGACGTCCGTCTTCCACCGACGCATAAGGGGTTGCTCGAATGGTGAAACCCTCATGCAATAGTGAAGCGCGGTGAGTATGGGCATCGTCTCATACGCCCAATTTTGAAGCGGATACAAAAAGGAGGAGAAGTTGATCTCTTCCCCTTGGACGCTACCTTCCCGCCGGAATTCTTTAGAAACTTCTAGACAACGTCTAAAAAATATTTCCACACAATATTCCCCCACAAGTGCGAGTTGAACACTTCAAAGTGGTCAACCATCTTGACGAACGTCCAATCGGGAACGTTCGTATGACCGGGCGCGCTAAGCAGTACGGTGACCAAAAAATGAACGAGATGGAACTTGACTCGCTTCTCCATCTCCCATGATTGTGTAGTATGAAGAAACTCCGCCAACTTTGCTCGGGATTTCACGGTCCCATTCTTGTTTGATGTCGTAGTAGACGCCACCCTCTACGACTTCGACGACCGGGGAATGTAATTGTCAACGATTCGGAGACCGGTTATCTCCGAAAATTGTTGGATGGTGAAAGCCCAGGGGATGTTGCCGAGCTCTATTTGTAGAGAATTCCCATCCTCTACACCCTCAAATATGCCAACCCTCGACAGAAGGTTGTTTATGATCCTCGAAGAACGAATCACCTTAGGCAGGTTTAGGAACTTCCCGAAACACGATTTCCCAAACATACCCTTCTCCTCTCCGGACATGTCGACCTCCGCCTCAAACTTTTGAAACGAACCATAAAAGCTGACTTTATGGTCCGCTATATTCTCCTCCTTTATAAACCTTGTCAATCCCTGAAAAAACAAGTAAAAAAATGATATATCAGTCTACAAAGAGATCTACAATATGGTTTACAATTTGTCTACAATTTGGGTTATATCTACAATGTTGTCTACAATGTGGGTTATGTCAAGGCTCTACAATGTTGTCTATAATTTGAGTTCTGTCTACAATGTTGTCTAAAAAAGGGTATACAATTTTGTCTACAATTAGTTTCTAGCCTACAAAACCGTCCACAACATTGTCAACATCTATCAAAACAATGTCAACAATTTCAACAAAACAACAAGAGATCTCAAACAACAATTACCTTCCGGGATGGGGCAGGTGATTCCTTGGAAAGTTTCCGCGTGGGCTTAACAAAATCCGAGTCTGAAGACTCGTCGACAAAAGGTCGTTTGGACTGTGCAGTTTTTATAGCCGCAACCTTTCGTTTTTTAGTCGACGAACCCCCCTTCGCTACGCCTTTTGATTTCAATCTACCACTTCTTCGATTATGCTCCATTTGTATGACCTATAACAAAATAAGAACACAAACTTCTTCGTTTGTACATGCTTGAATCCGAAATCACGAAACGAACACAATCACAAAATGCAAACAACAAAATACGAACAAAACGAAGTACACAAAGTTCACGAAGAACAAAAAACGAAGAACAATAACAACACAAAACGAAGTACACTCAAACAACACATGCAAACCCCAGAAACGATGCACACGAACTCAAACCCACCAAGAACATAGAGAACACGAACAAAAATCCACGAAGAACACGAACCAAAATTCACGAAGAACACGAACCAAAACCCACAAAAAACACGAACTCAAACCTAAATAGTGAAACCCTAAATTGCAAATTCCAAAATCGCGAAAACCTAAATCGAAAATTCAACCCTAAATCGCAAACACACGAAACAGAGAAAACCTTAATCCACAAATTCGAAAACTCTTACCAGGTTGAGCAAGAAGAGACAACGCCGACCGCGAGAGAGAGACGAGAAAATGCCGACCGAGAGAGAGAGCAATCATGACCGAGAAAGAGAAGAGAAATTGCGAGAGAGAGAGAGAGATAGAGAGAGAGAGAGAGAGAGAGAGAGAGAGAGAGAGAGAGAGAGAGAGAGAGAGAGAGAGAGAGAGAGAGTTCGAAATTTTAGAGGAGAGAGACACTCGAGAATCACACGGGAGGGAAATAAGAAGAGAAGAAGAAGTTCAAGAGGTTACAACCAGTTACAAATTGTAAAAAGAAGAAATGGATTAAAATTGAAAGAATATTAAAAGTTAAGGGTAATTGGTCTTTTATACTGGCATTTTGGGAACAAATTATATTTGGTGGCTTTTGAGAAATTCAGTTAGTATAGGTGACAAAATGGGCAATTTCTCTAAAACGTCAATGCACATTGACAAATCGCTGTTAAAAGCAATTTTAACTTTTTGTAATAATTATTTATTGAGAAATTTAGCATTAATTAATTTTTGTACTAACATATAGATGTACTTAGACCAAATTTGCCGTGGAGTATTTCCAATCAAACTTCAAAAGTTATATCAAATTTGGTGTTAATTACAATTCACGTTTTATTGTTTGGTATGTGCTGTTCACATTTCATTTTTTAAAAATAATTATAAACATTAAACTGCATATATATATATATATATATATATATATATATATATACTTCTTTATAAAATAACAAAATTACTACAAAAGACACATGAAAATAAACTTAATTTAAAACATAAATACAAAAATAATAACATAATTTTAAAAAAAACTTTTTTAAGTAATATATCTATTTTTATTTATTTAGTTTGCCTTTTGTTAAATATTTGTAAGCAATTAATAATTTCTTATCACTTAATTAAGAAATGAAAATACTCTAATTATTTATTAAAGTATTTTTTAATAAAGAGAAGATATAATTTTAATAATATAATAATGGTAAATATTACAAAATTTTGGCAAAATAACCTAATTTACTAACTAATTTTGGATATATTTAACATCACGTAAAACTCGTAAAAATGGCCTTAGTGCTTACATGTCATGTCAATTTACGTTGTAAAATAATAACGTAAATTGACATGACACTTAAACACTAGAGCTATTTACACAAGTTTTACGAAACGTTGGACTTATCCAAAATAGCAAATGTATATAGGGCTACTATATATTATAATCATAAATATTATTTATTAATATATTATTTTTATGTGAAATTTGGTGTCGTGGTTGGAGGAAAAAATAGTTGGTGCTTTTGTGTTGAATTAACACTAAATTTGTTTCATGGGGAATTATATTTAACATAAATACATCAATATAGTATATGTATAGAAATAGTAGAAGTATAATTATAGAAAGATACATAGCGGAAGCCAGCATAATGCATAATGTGGCCTAAAATCAGAATCAAGATTCAAATATATTATTCTAGTGAAACTTACTTATTCAAATATAAGGTCTTATTATCATCTATATTTAAGTTTATATTTTTTTTTAAATAAAAATTGAGGTCTTAACCAATTGCGTGGGCTTGTTGCAAGCCAAGCGGAAGTATAGTTAATAACATAAATACATAAATTATAATTATGTTTACCTGGCATAATCCTCTGGAAATTAAAGTTTTTTTCCTTCTTTTCTTTGTATAAATATATGAGGCTATCTCTTCAACCATACCCCAAACACCAAATTTGATATAAAAAATTGCTCTAATCACACTAAAAAAATACTAAATTTAATCTGAAAAATACTCCAAAACATAAAATTGATCTGAAATAAATGTTCCAACCATAGTGCATTTTTAACAATAAATTTGATGTTATGAACGTCACCATGTATATATTTATTCAAAATATATTTACTAATAAAAATATAATTATAATATAATAATAATAAATAATATTTATTATGTGGTGTTTTAGTCGGAGAGCCTTTGTAAGTAATTTCTCCTTAAGGAAGCGGTATTTCTTCCTTTTGCCAAAGACCTTCCGTTTATCATCTTGGTGTCTATAATGGAATTCAGTTAGATTAGGAACTGGTAATCACAAAATTCATACGCCATGTAAAGGATAAGGCGTTGTAAACACGAAGAGTCTCCTACTACAAGTCTATCGACTATTCTGTCTGAGCCGTACATCGTCATCTAGAGAGGTTTGCACCGACAAAATTTTAAAGGCCACCGTGATGTCGCGGCCCTATTATAACAATGGCTGGGTCATGAAAAACCTAACTCAAGACAACTTCTGGCCCATCAAGCTGCAAGGCACAATGAGGTTTTCGCCCAAACACATTCTAGAAGGCTATTTGAGTCAGAGAAACTCGGGAAGGATCTGTCTAGGTTCAGTGTATCTCATAGGGAACGTACTATCCTATGAAGCCATTTCATTTCATTTTAGATATTACCAGAAATCTCTAGTAATCTTTGTATTCGGAGTATAATACAACATTCTCACTTTCAAACCCTTTTGTTCTTATTTTCCGACCACCTTTTTTTCTTTGCCCAGTTTTCAGGGTACTTGGCCCGACAAAACGAGCTAAGGCCAAATTAAGCCCGTGACAGTAAGCTCTTTTTATTTCAGGGACTATATAAATTTGTTTAAAAAATAGGTCGATATTCTGAACTCAAGTTAAGTTTTAAAAGTTCATAGGCTAAATAAGAAGGCCCCTGGAAAAATCCAGCTCTAATACATCACTCGAACTAACCTGATTCTTGATTAACTCACAAACAGAGATATCAGACATTACTAGACACACCAAGTCTTTTACACAACATAGTAGTAGGCTCATAGCTATAGCTACATATTGGCCAATCCTGGTTTATTGCGAAACTAGACATCCATTTATTTATCATATAGAGTAGTCATTTACTTATGTCTAAACGCACTCAAACACTACTCATCACCAAACAGAGTTACTTTTCCAGCTCCTTGAGGAAGTCTTCATTGTCAACCAACACCTACAATCACGCACAGCACGATATAGTAATTGTTAAACGAGTTCACCTCTAATTGTGTTGAAGGCACAGCTACAACAGATATGTATTCCCTAAACATTTGAATGACTAGAGTTTCACTAATCATAATCAAACTCGAGAACCATGATTTGGCTTTTGAATACTCACAGTTTTCCAGCCATCTGGATCGAGAAAAGAGGTAATCTTGGTGTTGAGCCCAGGAATCGCTCCAGGTTGGCGAGTTATCTTGCCCCCGAGCTCTTGTGTAACCAAGCTCACAAGCTCCCCACTCTTGTAGACATCATCGGTGCCAATGGCAATCTGGTAACCATTGAATCACGATCGTTATTTGATAAATATATTTTTCAATATAACAACCCAAATCGAACAGAGCCAGAATTAAGTTTACCTGTGCGTAGGCATTTCCCTTGGTATACTCGGTCACACCGTAGTTATAGGTCAATTCCAGAACGGTAGTCTTCTCTTCTTCCTCGTACCCCATCATAGCAATGCTGTACTGCAGACCGCATGAAACAGAATATACACATTTTGGAGGATATTCGAACGTAATAATCGTCAATTTAATGCCACAATAAAGATGATGGTAGAAGTAACATAACAAACCTTATACTCGGGCCTATCAACTCTCTTCACTACTCTCATCCCCAAAGCCTGCACAGGATGAAAGAAACAGCCCAGTCAATTCATATTCCTGTCATTTACATTCTATTTGTAAAAAAAACTGAACAATTTTCAGACAAGCACCTCTCATATTCTACTATAAATTTATAGGAATTACAAAGTAACCAATTATTTAAGAAATCCAGAACTCTCCTGAAAGGCTAAATGGTTATTCCCATGCTCTCGAGTATTTATAAACCAACTCCTCTTAATTATCTGACCCTAATAGTAAAGGGTTTGAAACATGAATCACCTTTTCATAAAACTTGACAGCGCGCTCCAAATCGCCGACCCGAAGCATCACTTGGCAAAACGGCTCAGGGGTTGACTCTCGCTGAATGAGCTCAAAAACATAACCATCTGGATCCTTAACAAAAGCAATCACAGACTTTCCACCTTTCACGGGGCCGGGCTCTCTGGTGACGTTTCCACCCTTGGCCCGAATGTCTTCAACAAGTTTGTAAACCTGCGGTTTCAATGGGGGATTCATTCTACCGGTACGAGTACATTAAGAGGAAATTAGTTCAGCGACATTAATATGAGACGTACATCTGGGGTTGCAATAGCGAAATGTCCGAACCCAGTTCCAATATCATATGAAGTCACCCCGTAATCTGCAATGATGAGGACGGTACAATTCAAATGGTCTATTTAACATCAAATTTTCAAAAACTGTATATTTTCTCTCAAGACAGAAATATCTTGCTCATTCTACAATTCAGAGAAGATAGCACAGAAAAATCCAGGCTGATGCATTTTGGTTCGGCGAAATTAGAAATAAAATACAACTTAGTCACAACACGCTAGTAAAGTAACAAAAGCAGCTTTATATTCTTTTCGATTCAGGGTATCATAGATATAATAGCATCTGAGTTTGAAGAACCAAGACACATGAAAATCTGTGGCAAATCATATTGACGAAATACACTATTCGACTGCCTTACTGTAAGTTAATTCCACAACAAAGTTGGAAGTTTCCGGCCCAAACCCAAGAAAGGCATTCGCGTACTTTTCCTGGGGAATGTCTCTCTGTCGCAAAACCTTCATTCCAAAGGCTTCAGTGTAAAACCTGATGATCCAAAAATACCAAAATGAAGACAAATTGGACGTAACTCACCAAACACACACACACACACACGCACACTGTATCAGTTTTTCTACGTACTTGATGGTGCGATCAAGATCGCCAACACGATACACGACATGAAGCATTCGACGCTTGTCTTTCTTAGCCCATTCCAAAAGCTCAGCGTTCGGAGCAGCAGCTTTAGAAGCCTCAGCCATGTCGAACAGTAAACTATATATCTCTGTTCCTCAAACACACACGATCAAATCAAATTTCAGATGCATTTACCGATATAATCAAACATTCACGTTTTTTTATCAGTGATCTGAATCTGCAAAATAAGAAAGAGAACCTTCGAATTTGATATGCAAAAGCAAAGGCAGAGAGAGAGAGAGAGAGTACCGGTTTAGCAGAGAGTGTGCGAGTGCCCTAAAAACAAGAAAGCAAGAGAGGTATGTAGCGATTCTCACTCTGCGACTGTCGTTTAGTTTCTGACAAAGAAACGTTTATATGGTGGTGAAATTTGTATTCACGTCTCGACAAAAGAAGCCTCAGAAGCGTGGCTCTTCATATAATGGACCACCTGTGCTTTTCCTCTTTTTTATTTTTTATTTTTTATTTTTTTATTTTGCATAAACAATCTGTCCTTTTTCTTAAGAAATGCTCTCTCCAAGTCAAATTACACATTGTCATTTTATTTTTTTATTTTGCATAAACAATCGGTCCTTTTTCTTGAGAAATGCTCTCTCCAAGTTAAATTACACATGGTCATAGCATATTATTCAGTTTTTAATATAGTTTAATTAAATAATCGTTCAGTTTTACGTCACAATTTTATGACAAGCACATTTATAAAATTAACTTTTTTTCTATTATTTTCTAATAAAATTTAGTAAGTTGCTAAATATCATATATTAACGTAAATTATACGTGATTTAAGGGATTCATGTGATTTTTGTTAAGTTTTCATAATTGAAATAGTCAACTGATATATTTCACTAATATTTGAAATAGTCAACCGATCAATTAATGATTTTTGGTTGAATTCGCTTTTAATTTAAATATATTTCATTAATGTTGATGTTATTTATAATAATTAACGTTTAATTATTACTAGTCCGGGTGGAGATTAATTTTTATATAAATTCGTCCATATGGAATGTTAGTTAATTTAATTTGGCAGTTGTTATTAATTATAAACTTTATTATTATTTTATTTTTTATATATAATTTATAGTCAATAATTAAATTTTGAATCAGTCGAATATATTTTGATTTTGCTACTTCAACTCTGGTAACTAATATGAAAATTATGTAATCTTCATGTTAGTTTTGGTTACTTTGCTTCTCTAATGATAATGTCTTTTACAGTTAAAAAATTCTTGTTTTGTAGCTTTTATTTAGGCAGTTTTAATTGATAAATTTTTATTTCATTTCTTTTTTTAATTTTAATTATTAATGCAAATAATTCAAAATTAATTTTAAGATTCTATTATTTCCGAATTTGTTTAGAATACAATATTTTTCTTTTTAAAAAACAAAAAAATTTCTTCATCTAAAATAATATCCAAATATTTTGTATCTTTTACTAATAATTGAAATTCATCACAGTCGGATATGTTCTTGAAATTATTTAATTTTTTTTATTTTGTAATTCAATTTTGGTAACTGATTTTTGTTTTAATTTTGTTTAATTTTCGTCTTTGATGATAAGGTAGAAATTTTGGTTAATTTTCGTGTTAACTTTTATTATATTCCTTCAAATGATGCTCAAATTTTAGACCGCTTGATATATGTGAAGTTAAACAAAAATAATGGTTGTTGTACCAACGTAAATAATTTTCGTATCAACTAGAAAAATAATGTCAACATACGTAAATTAATGTGAGAAATTAATGTAAATAAACACTTGTTGATTGAATAAAAAACTATATATCTATCTCTCTTAAAAACTCTATCTCTCTCAGACAGCCACATATTGATATCGACACCAACAGAAAAAATTGACAACATAAATTCTACTACAAAAACTAAAAATACAACCTTCTTAACCGGCATCAATGGCATCGATCTCCAGACTCTTCTTGTTCCCCGTCGACGCCGTAGCTGAAGCAGTCGAGACTGAAGCCCCTCCTCAGAGCCAGCCACACCTTCGTCGCATTCCCTGCGCGTTACCTCTGTCTTTGCGAGTCATTTCGCGTCCAGTCGGTGAAGTTGTAGCTGGAGAAGGATCTGGCGGCGTTGTGGGAGCAATACGTGGAGTGGTTGTAATCACACTGAGAGAGACTCGCTTAAATCGGTATTTTGAGAAGAATGAGAGAGTGAAAGTCTCGCATGGTTGAGATTTTAGAGAGAGAAAATTATTGTCCAAATGAAATAAGTTTGAATATGAAGAGTCGCGAATTTGTATATAAGGTAAATCCAAAATTAATTTTCCTGTCTAAATACTCTCATTAATTTCCATAAATATTTCTTATTTACCATAAAATTCGCGGATATTTAATGATCTGTTAGCTAATATTTTCGAAAATTTATTAATTATATCTCAAAAATTAAAGGGTATAAAAGTCCTTTAATTTACTTTAACGTATTCTTTTGGGTATTAACTAAATTTGTTAATTAGTTGGATATTTTGCAAACTAGATACTATTAGAACCATATTTATCTCGATTGCCCTTTTTTAAAGTATGTAAACTTCATTCTTATTTTGAGAGCTTTGTTATTCAAAATACTATATTCTCGTTCTTCAGTTAGATTTTTCCGGTTGTTTTCTTTTAAACTCGGTATTCGATCCTAATATTTCCATCTCATTAGATAACCAATCAAAATCATGTGTGCTCTGACAAAAGTTACAGTATTCATGCGACAGGTCATAAACTGTCGCACTACTTGTTGTTTGGGCTGAAGCCCCGGCCCTCCAAACATCTCATGGAAATTGAAGAGCATATCAACGACTGCCTCGATATCACGATGTTGCTGTTGGAAAACATTGTTCATTGTTGCTAAGATATAGCATCTCGCAATATCATCGGATCAGAGCCAGATCACTAAGACGTCCTTGTCCTCTTGAATCTAATCGATACTCGTCTTAGACGGACATGGATAGTGAGTACCCATTTATTCTTGTCAACGTAAGGACAATTTTGAGGTTATGTTTTAGGTCAACGTAATTATTGCCTTCGAGTGTATTCGAGGAAAGAATGGTTGAGAGACATTATGTTGAATTAATTTGAAACAAGTTTATAATTACTTTTTTGTGAGGATTTATGTCTGTCTAAATTTTTAGGATGAAAAAGACATAATAAATTCAAAGGTATTATGAACAAAATGACACTTTATTATGTCGAGGGAGGCCGCAAAGTGTCTTATTTCATAAGTAAATGACACATCATAATGCTTAGTCAATATGTTACTACATCAACGACTAGCTACATTGTAATTAAGTTTGATCACTCACATCATTTTGCAGGACCTCGATGGAGGATTACTAAAGATTGAGCCTAAGTGTATAATCAACCACTTAGTCCAAAAATATATGCTCTGAAAACTATCCGCCAAAGGAAGGCCTTATTTCATCGTTATCACTTTCAAAAGTAGCTCTTCAAGCAATGATCAGAATAAATCACCATTTAATACTCTCTTAATAGATGGTCACGAGGGTAACTCTTAGTCTAGCAACAATTGATCTTTTAATTAGTGTTGGGGACCGTTGGTTGTAAATAATGTACAATCCTCCAACTTACTTTTACAGTTGGCACATCGTCTCTTATACGTCTGGAAAATACGTTTTCTAGCACATCGACGTAGAGTGGAGTGATTCGAGAATGAGCCCTAGATGACATGTTTTGATGGAGAGCAGTGTTAATAAAATTCACAAGAAACATACTCATACATTTTCTACAACAGGAAGTGCATAAGAAAATTTAACTTTTTATTCGACTTTTTCACTTGGAGTTTGAGATTATACATTTTCATGGAATCCAAAAGTCCATAATTCAAAATTTCATAAATTTTGAAATCTCATACATTGAGCACCTCAGAGTAAAAATGTGATAAACAACTCCGAATTTTTATTTAACTAATTCCAACTGATTTGAAAACTAGATTGTCTTCAGAAAGCGCTCAAATCCAACTTTCAAGAAGAAAGTTATGCTCAATTTACCAAGTTACTTTCTCCGATCAAAAATCGTTTGACAGGTTTTGGAAAGAATTTAAGTGCATTAAAATTGAGTGTAACTAAATATTTTATTGAGTTGTTAACTCTTAATAATGTACTTTATTAACATGTGAATCACAACAAACATAATTCCAACAAACATAAGTGCATTAAAATTGAGTGTAACGAAATATTTTATTGAGTTGTTAACTCTTAATAATGTACTTTATTAACATAATAGAATAACAACAAACATAAAAAAACAAACGACTAACTAAATAAATCTAACAAGATAAAATTACTAGTTTATGTAATTATTCTAAATTCTCAAACTAATCAAAACACATTTTTTATCATACAAAGAATTAAAACCTTTCAGAATTCATTCTATCATGTTTTATAATCATCTCTATCGTGTAAAAAGAAACATGCATTTTAATTTAAACATGAGATCAATAATTAAAATTATGATGAAAATTTCTACTAAACTCTTTACCTGAGCAAATTTATGAAAACGTTTTTCATGTTCGAAGTTTAAAATTCACGTTTCTTAAACTTTGACTATAGCTTTTATACCATTTGTTTTAATTGTTCTAGGATTTCAGAATAATTTAACGCTTCTTGAAACGGCGGAATACAAGAAATTATATGTAAACAATTTAAAACCTAGACAAAGAGGATGAACATTTTTAGATTAGATTAAACTATGAAAATTATTTATACTCGATACAGCCCTTTGAATTTTCACACACCCATCTCCCTTCGCAGCAAGACCTCCACATGCTTTTGAATCCGAGCTACCACGATAGTTTCTACCACTAGAGTCTATAGTGTGTTTCTTGGATTTAGTGTATGGGCACTATTAAACTCTTTGACTTAAGAACAAGTCTTCGAGCGAAATGGTTAATACAAACTCTAGGCCTAATAAGGACCTAGGTACAAAAATAAAAGAGAGAAGAAGAGAGAGAGAGTGAGCAGAGGGTTGGCCAAGGCTGGAGAAAGAGAAAAAGAACTCACAATGTAGTGTGGTATTTATACACAATGGAATGGCTTGAAGTAGATCAATGCTAAACGAGGCAATTACCTATATTCTAGTATAGCAGAATATCTCAAATTAATATGTATAATATTTATTTCTCACTCCTATCAAAAACACATCAAGTCAATATATATCTTTCCTTGCATTGATATGGCCAGCCACATACATGCCTAAAAGAACATATATATTTCCTTTTTTTTTGTGTAATCTTCATATATCTTTGCCCAAAATAAATTATACCTTCCTCTATGATATTATTTGACCAACCATATGCATCTAGAAGCTCCTTCTAGATGTTTCTTTTAATTTTCCAAGACATTCCAAGAATTCCCTTGAATAATTATCACATATAATTTAACAAAATAAAAATCGATTTACAAGTTAGAAAATTTGTATTGATTATGAGCTAACAAGTCACATTGTTTCATCCAAAGAAGTCACAACTTACTTTGGACACGTGTCAGTTTATTTATTCACAATTCGATTTACAAGTTTATTTATATTGCATTTTAGAAATATTTTACATGAATTTCATATCTATGTGAACTTCACAAAGTCCGAGTTGTCTGATTAGATGAGACGAAATGACTCCGAGTTGTCTGATTAGATGAGACAAAATGACTCCGAGTTTTTTTGACTATGCTGAGGCGATGTGACTTCGCATTGTTATTCTTGAGGCAAGATGATATGACTCCCAGTTGTTTGACTCGACTTCGAGTTTGACTTAGCGATGCGAGACGACTCTGAGTTGTCTAACTGGACTGAGGCCACACTACTCCGTAATATGACTCTTGAGGCAAGATGACTCTGAGTAGTTTGGTTGGGCAAGATGAGAAAATTCTAAGTTGTTTGATTGTGCTAAGGCTCAATTACTCTGCGGAATTAGTCTTTAGGCAAGACGAGACAACTCCGAGTTGTCTGACTTGGCAAGGCGAGACGACTCCGAGCTGTCTGACTTGGCGAGGCGAGATAACTCTGAGTTGTCTAACTAGGATGAGGCGAGAAGACTCTGTATTATCACTCATGAGATAAGACAACTTTGAGTTGTCTAGCTAGGTGAGACGAGACAATTCAAGTTGTATGACTACGCGAGACAAGATGACTATGAGCGGTCTAAGATGAGATGACACTGCATTATCTAACTGGGCGAGATAGGTGACACCACGTTATCTGAATGGGTTGAGGCGAGACGACATCAAATTGTTTGACTGGGCAAGACGAGATGACTCTAAGTCTTTTGACTAGGTTTAGGTGAGACGACTCTACATTATCATTTATGAGGCAAGATGACAATAACTTATTTGACTGGGCGGGACGAGACGAATCCGAGTTTTCCAGCTAGGATAAACAACTTCGTGTTATCAGCTCTGAAGCGAGACAACTCTGAATGAATTGAGAAAATAAAACTTTGTGTTATCTGATTGGGGTGAGGCTAGACGGGCATGGTTGATCAATATTATTTATTTGAGTTGGGCAATCATATTTTGTGAACAAGAAATAATCTATAACAGTTTTCATGTTTAATTTCCTTGTAGATATCCAAAATACCTGGTACTCACTGTCGAAGTTCTTCACGAGCAAGCTCTTCATAGACACTACATCACAAAAATGCACATGCAATCCAGAGTCGTCGGTAGCTGAGATGGAGGAAAGTTACTCTCAGGGTTTCTTATGTTTAGGGCGTGATTTTGGCATTTTTGAGAGTACCAGGCGCAGTCTCCCATCATCGTGCGGCAAAAATATCCTTGACTTTTGATTTTAATTGCTAGAGCTCGTCCTGTCGCGTGATTTCCGCATTCCCCTTTGTGTATTTCTCTCATTATAACCCGGATTATTCATGTCAAACGCACCTCAGATATATTCAAGTGTGACTCAGATTGTATAGTTTTTAGTCGATTTGGGTGAATCTCTTGCTGTGACTTATTAGTTTACATCGCAGCTTTTTGTCAGTTGGAGTCTGCCCAATCGAAATAAATGAAATGATCTCATCTCAACCATCCTCTTTTATTATTATCTTGCTTACTTTCTTTGTGATGTTGATCGATGGTTTGTCGATTGTCTCGACGGTGATGATTCTGCTTATACCCGAGCTCGGGGTGGAAATCAAGGCGACGAGGGCGTCGGCGGTATTATTTTCTCCTTTTGGTATTTGAGTAAGTTTGAAATTGTCAAAATGTTGGGACATTTCCTTCACCAGTTGGACGTATGCTTCCATTCATTTGTCTTTGGTCTTGAATTTGGCGCTGAATTGGCTGACCACCAGTTGCGAATTGCAGATTGCTCTTAATGAATTTTCTCCGACTGCTTTCGGTAGTCAAAGTCTGGCTAGAAGGACTTCGTATTCGGATTCGTTATTGGAAGCAAGGAAATCTAGCCTGAAGGACTGTTCTATAACCTCTTCCCTTGGAGAGGCTAGGTGAATTCCTACGCATGCGCCCTCGTTGGTGGAGGATCTGTCGACTTTTGGCGTCCATGCACATTCGTTATTTGTTTTTATGGCTTCGTATTCCACTAAAATTTGGGACATTACGCAGGTCCTGGTTCTATATTCGATATCATATTTGCTTAGCTCTACAGCCCACTTGGTTAGTCTTCCATATTTATTCGGGTTGTAAAGGAATGATCTCAACGGTTGGATGGTCATGACCACTACTGGGTGTGACTGAAAATACGGTCGCAACTTTCAACCCATCGTTACAACGGCAATGGCCAAGTTTTTCCATTACTGAGTACCTAGTTTTGGCGTCGATGAGGGATCTGCTGATGTAAAAGATGTGTTTTTGCTCTCGACCCTCATCTCGGACTAGGAATCCGCTAATAGTAGCGTTGGATACAGAGACGTACAAAAGTAGGGGTTCTCACGGAATTTTCCAGGGTTGGAGGTGTTTAATTGTGCGAAAGCTTTCTCGCATTCGTCGTTCCATTCGAATTTTTTATTTCCCTTTAATAGGTGGTAACACGGCAAACATTTGTTTGTTGATCGCGAGATGAATCTGTTTAGCGCGGCGATTCTACCGATTAACCTTTGGATGTCTTGCTCGTTATGCAGAGGGCATGGTTGTTAAGGCTTTGATTTGCTCGGGATTTTCTTTGCTCCTTCTTTAGGTTACCAAGTATCCGAAGAATTTCCCCAATGATACTTTGATGGAACATTTTAATGGATTAAGTTTCATCTTGTATTTGTTTAACACTTCGACGCATTCTTTTAAGTGTTGAATGCGGTCACTTTTAATGACTTTACCAACATGTCACCTATGTATATTTTCATTGTTTTTCCAATTTTTTTGGAAAATATTTGGTTGACCAATCGTTGGGACATGGCTTCCGCATTTTTCAGGTCGTACGGCATGACTCTATACCAATATATTCCTTGATCGATTGTGAATGCGGTCTATTATTGGTCGTCTGGGTGCATGAGGATTTGATTATATCCCGAGAATGCGTCCATGAAGGATAGGATTTTGTGACTTGCAGTGGGTTCCACGAGCCTTTTGATGTGTGACAGGGGGAAGCTGTCTTTCGGGCATGTCTTGTTTAGGTCGGTGTAATCAATGCATACCCGCTACTTCACATTTTTCTTATTTACTACTACTGTGTTCGCAGAAGTGTTTTTAGTTTTCTTCACGATCTGGCTTATTTCTCTTCGGATATGGCATTTCAGCTCGCTTCCGATGTTTACGCATTTTTCGGGGTCGGTCCCATCGATTTGGATTTTGGTTAGTGATTCTGGGTCTGGCGAATCTAGGTGTTCGTTCGTCTCGTGCTATTCCTCGGTCGTGTCATCAATAGTCATTAATTTCTATGCCTATTCATTTTCGCACTCGTTGGACGCGACATCCTTTTCCTCGGTTCTTAAGTACATTTTATGGTCACTAAGGTAAGATATCTTGGAGGCCTTCTGGTCTCCTCTTATTTATTGCACTTCGCTACTGGCCGGAAAGTGTACGCATTGGTGGTATGTTGAAGGTCTTCCAAGAATTATGTTGAAAGTGGATGGGCAGTAGAGGACCGCGAATTCGACCATTCAACTTACGCTTCCGGTTTTAACGAGTAATTTCCCTACTCCTAAGGATGGTGTGGTTTCTCCATTGAACTCGATTAAGCGGTTGGGTTCATGTGAGATTTTGGTTTCATTGATGTTCATTCGGTCTAAAGTAGATTTGAAGATCACGTCGACCAAACTTCTATTATCGACCATGATTCGGCGATGATGCAGTTTCCTACCTCGAGTTCGAGGACCAAAGCACTTTGAAGCGGGGTCATTAGTTTTCTGACGTCACTTTCTTTGAATGAAATGGTGACATCTTGGAAATCGTCGAGGTTAACGGGTTTCAAAATTTGTTGAAGTTGTCTTTGATGGGAGTTGAATCAAATTTATTGATTCTTTGCAAAATTCTGATCCTCCCATATGACGTCGATCCTTGGTTTCGCCTGAGGAGGCTTAGTTTCTTCTTCGTCATTTCGCCCTCGCTAACCTGGCGAGGTGTTTTCTCTGGGGGACCTAGGTTGATTCCTTTGAGCTCGTCTTTTGCATATTATTTTGTAAGTTTTTTTTGGCGACGATGCAGTCGCGAGTATCGTGGCCATATGCTTGATAGAACTTGCAGGCGGATTTGTCTCGATGCCATTTTTTTGAAGTATCGGCTGCCCTCTGTCGTTGACGTTGTATGTGTTGGAATCGATCTATGATTTAACAATTAATTATCATATCACATATGGCGGAATATAATTTTTTTTAACACGTGTAAAACTATTTTACTACCTAGACAAAGTGCATGAACATGTTGTTAATTAAAACATATAATAAATATGAAAAAACTTGCAACCTTTTTCTTGTTGCTTGATCTTTGACTCCCTTCTTGGATGAAGATCCTTCTCCTTGTCTCGCTTCTTTTTGTCTTTGGATTCTCGAGCAACCACGAAAGTTTCTGTCACTAGAGTTTTCGAGCGTTTGAAGAGTTTAGTGAGTAGGCACTATTAAATAATATGAACCAGGAAAAATTCATGGATCATAAGCTAGTTCTCTAGATCAATTAAGGATCTAGGTGCCAAAATAAAAGAGTATTTTAGAGAGAAAGGGAAAAGATTGGTCGGCTAGAAGAGAGAGAGAGAGAGAGAGAGAGAGAGAGAGAGAGAGAGAGAGAGAGAGAGAGAGAGAGAGAGAGAGAGAGAGAGAAGAAAGTTTATTTTCACATCCTATGTGAGGCTCTATTTATAGGAGAAGGAAATACAAGAAAGGGTAATTACCCTTTCCTATTTGTATTCATGACACAATATTTGATTTACTCCTCCCTTTCTCTTCCATATGGTCGGCCACTCTATGTCATAAGTGAAGGAAATTTGTTTCCTCACTTAGCACATTTGTTTCTTTCTCAAAGAAATTCATTTCCTCTTTTCTTTTTGGGCAATTGCCAATATGCAATAATGCACCAAATAAAAAGAGATATTTCTCTATCTCCCTTGATGTAATATGGCCGGCCATATGAGTGTCTACACACATATTTATTCCTCATTTGTTTACAGCAAAATAAGGAAAAAACTTCACATTATTGCCCATACAATAACATGTCACATAATTTAATTCACTAAGGATGAAAACCAATTTTCAGCCGTGTGACTTTAATTACATCAATTATCCTTAAGGGCGAAAATACCATTTAGACCATTTTTGGAAAATACGTCTAGTTCAGGGATTGAACTTATTTTGACTTGGCTTCTAGTTTAACAAACTCTACTCCAATGACTTGTGATAGTGACCTCATGGACCCAAATGAACAAAGCTTTAACTAGGACTCTTGGACTCAAAGTTCACACACTTTTCCAAGTCTAGTTTAATGTCAACTGACTCCACTAAAGAGTTGACACTGAAAATCTCTCGGTTCAAATGAATATATTTTCTACTAAAAAATCTACTTATTTGTGATGAGCGGATACAATGAATATTATCGAATGATTACCCTTCATGAATATTATCAACTAGATGGGATTTATAAAATTACCATTTACCCTCCTAGTTGTTATTTCCTCAACTCCTTTAATACTTGTGAATAAGTTAGAAACGATGTATTGACAAGGAGCTAACAAGTCACAACGTTTCATCCAAAAGAATCCTTTATTTTATTAGGACATCGACCGGTACATTTATTCAGAATCCAAGTAATAAAGCATGAGGTGATATACATTGCATTTAAGCAATCTTGTACATGAATTTCATATCTATGAGAACTTCAGAAAGTATACTCATGTCAACTTCACAATCCAATACATTACCAATAGAGCGCATCTAGTTCACAAACTTGGAACTAGAGTGTAACTTTCTCAAATGAATATATTGAAGTTCTGAAATGACATGTCGTAATTCAGGATTAAGGTAAGCATGATGCAATTTATACATAGTTACCTTGAGACAGAAGAGGTTAAATGGTTTATTCTTACATTCATCTCTGAAGGTGCACTGGTCAATTCAGTATATTAGGAAAATACACTGGAAGAACTATAGAGTTCCTAACTCTCTATTCCTCGTAATTAGACATCATAGATTCTTCCAGCAATCATACTAGGATCAATAGTCCGTTGTTATTTAGATTGTGAATATTTCGTTTTAAGCAAACCATGAAGAGTTTGTTCACGCAAATCTACATTTGTTTCTTCATACGATGTTAGGTTTGATTAAGGACTATAAAACTATTGAAATCATAAATCTTTAATAAAACGAAAAATGAATGAATGAACGTTTCAACTTTTATTACTTTAATCAGCAAAGTACAATAAAGACTTACGAGAGATTTATATTACATGGATATGCAAATAAATAATCTTCTTGTGAACATCTCTGCCAACCGTATGTGTGCATGGGGGCGTGGAGTGGTCTTTTTCCTCCTTCGAATCTTTTCCCAGGGTTATTATTTTGGAACATCCGGTGAGTTTGTTCGGCATTTCCTTAAGAGGCTTGCATTTTGTTGTACTTTTAGGTAGAAGTGTGTTTTCCTCTTCTGCCTTTGTGAAGTTCAAGGCTCAGTGGATAGCATCTTCGATTGTGGTCGGCCTATTTATTGTCATCTCTTCTCGAAACCTTGAATCCTTCCGAAGTCTGTTCTTGAGGGCGGTCAGCCCATAATCGTTGTCGAAGTGAGGGATTTTGGTCATGGTGGTTTTGAACCTAACCATGAACTCATTCAGGAATTGTTTTCAAGTTCATGTGTGTTCCATAAGTCGGCCATTGTGGCTTCATCTTCCAACCATGAAAACCACTCCAAGGTGGCACCTGATAGATTTTCAGCAATTAGCTGGAAATATATGGCTTCCATCTCGTTATCACGAAGGTGACCTCGTCCTATGGGTCGGTGGTGTTGCAAAAAATGCGCGCGCAAGTGCACGTGTCGCTCCAGTAATATAGAATGTAGGTACAGTTCGTTCCCACGAGGATTTAAAATTAAGTGTAAATCTAATATTACTGCAATTTAAATAAAGAGAGAATGAATTTGAGGCTTGTGATTTCCAATTACTAAACAACCTAATTAAAACTCTTAAAGATGGATGGCGTGGAACAAGGGTATGGTTTCACTTTTCTTTTCTTCTGTTACAAAATTATTTGATGTCGAGTTTAACTTACTATTTCATTTGCAGTATTCGTGTTCACAAATTAATATTGCTAACCCTCGCTAGAGTGAAATTAACAACTTAAATCAGAATTAACTTTTACATCTTTGTTTCAAGATTACAATCCTAAGTTGCAGTCTCAACAAGAACACACAATGAATCCTTAAATTCTACGGCTATCTCTAGACAACGCATAAATTCAAGGTTCGCTAACCTAGTGCTCAATTTATCAATTCTCGCTAGAGTAATTGAATAATTCAAACAACATGCACAAAATGATCAATTTCATGCAAGCATTAAAAACAACAATAACAAAAACGCAAAATTTCAAAGGAAATCAAACTCTATTTTAAAATCAAATCATAACAAAATTCAAGGGAAAATCCACCATCACCCTCTATGGAGTTAGTTTATGGTGATGGTGGAGAAAATAGAAAACATAATAATTCATTACAATCAAACTAATAATAAACAAACTTAGGTTAAGAAAAGGGTAGCAGAAAACTAATGTGGTGTCGTGGTTGCCACAATCTTGTCGTGGTCTCGCTTCGTCATCGTGGTTCTTCTCAGTTGCCTTATGTTTCTACGTATGAGTTTCTCTCTCTAAAAGCTAAACAAAAAGGGGAATGTTGTTCTTGTGACTACTCTTTAGCTTATATAGGCAAAACTGCCAAATTCGTGTAGCCCTTGCCCTTGGAAACGGATCTGCTGGGACAAAAACGTAGTCCACGTGCGGTTTCCCTTTTCTGACGCAGGCCATCGTGACGTGACCGAATACTCTCGCGATGCGACGAGAAAGCATCGAGACGCGATGGGCACTCGGAGCCCAGCGCTGAGCCTCATTTTGGCTTGGTTTTTGCTCCTTTCGCGCCTGTGCTCCAAATTCGCTCCCCTAGAAAAATCTGAGATAAAAACACTACAAACTACGAAAACTATTAAAACACTCAAGGATTCGCATTGAATCTTCATGCAAGATCGCCTAATAATCACGTTTAAAACGTGCGTATTAGTTCGTGCCTGAGTACCTGGGGAGTATGGACCTTCCCGGCATCGCTGATGCATATGGCGATGATATTTTTTGTGGACGGGGTTTTCATAGTTTCAGCCACTAGTCTATCGATTTTGGGAACCGAATTGATAGCTGAGTGCATTTTGAAATCGACGGCTCGGAATTTGGCTCGACCTTTTTCGGAAATCGTTTAGGTTGCAAGGTTTCTAACTAAATCTACCAGGATTTGGGGACGAGATCTTATTGACGGAAGAGGGAGATCCTCGATACCTTCAGACCAAGGTCCACCTTCTGGATTGGTGGCTCGTAACGGGGTCACTTGGATATACGAGAAATTCAAGCGGGTTCCCCATGTCGGCCGAATTCCCTAACCCAGAGTGGGTGGAGGTCTGGTCCATCCCATGAGCGAGGTTCGTCCGACTTTGATTCTTTATTCGAACAGAGATTGGTTGGATGTCAGGTTTTTGAACTGAGTACGGGTCAGTGCTTGGAATTTCTTGTTGTTCAAAAAATTTCAGCAAGATCTCCAAAACGGTTTTGAGTTTAGTGTTCGAACTGGTTTCAATCTCGCCTTGCTCGATGGGTGAAGTCATTTTAATTTGATATTAGTTGTAGATCTTGTATCTGCTAGCTTTGGGTATTCTGGTATTTCTCATAGACGGCACCAAAATGTTGATGCGACTTTTCAGCCACTCAACAATCAAATAATTTTGATTTACAATGTGACTTAATTTAAATAGAGTAGATGAAACAAGGAAGGTCTCAGAATTTCGTTAAATACAGATGAGATCGTAAAGTCAATAATAAGAATAGAATGAGATAAGTATGATTCAAATATTTGGAGCGATCAAACTTTAGATTACAATTCGTCATGAAAAATTACAATAGTCAGGTGCTTGAAAGAATAATAATATTTAATATTAAAGATAATGAAAAAAAGAATAAGTGACATGCAATCGGATCTCCTACGCCAATTTATGCTAAAATCTTTTTTCTCTTGATCTTTTTGATATTGTCCATATGGCGGAAGGTTGCTCTTCGATCCTTTGACGAAGTTTGCTTCTTGTTGCGTGTGAAGAGCGGGATGGCCATGTCGAACGGTTTGACTTCTCCCTCCTCCTATCACGTGCGGCGAGATAACTTCGCGTGTTCCTGCTGACGAAGTCTTCTCTTCCTAACGGGAGCTTGTAGGTGTGCGCTCCAAGGATCTTATTTTGTGAGTTGGACTTCGCTAGTTAGTGAGTCGCGAGGTGCGTCCTGGACTTCCTTGATTATGGGCCTGGATTCTTGGTAACCTCAATCAGTGAACAAAGTAAGTTGTGACTTCTTTGGATGAAACATATGACTTCTTAGCTCTTCGTCAATACATTACTTTGAATTTGTACATAAGTGATAAATGAGTTGAGAGAATAACAACTAGAATGGTAAAATCGTAATTCTGTAAATCTCATCTAATTGATGATATTCATGAAGAGTAAAGATAGATAATATGGATCCACTCATCACAATTAAGGTAAATTATAAGTGGAAAATATATTTATTTGAACTGAGATATTTTCAGTTTTAACTCTTTAGTGGAACCAGTTGACAGTAAACTAGTTAGTGGATAAGGTTTTTGTAATTTTATCTCCAAGTAGGCTAGCTTAAACTTTGTTCATTTGGATCCATGAGGTCACTACAACAAGGCGTAAGAATAGGATTTGTTAAACAGGATGCTAAGTCAAAACATGTTATAATGTGAATCAATCACATGGAGAATCTTTACCTGATGCAACTATTTACAGGCGTCTAATTGGAAGACTTCTTTATTTAAAAATTACTCGCCCAAATATTACATTTGTTGTCCATACTTTGAGCCAATTTGTAATTTCATTATTGTGTATATTGTTTTAATCATCCATAATGCTTACTTTATGTTCTTTTTTCCTTTTAGGCTTCCTAAAAATCCATACATGAATCCAAACGGGCCGAAGAATTTCATTCTGTGTCTCCAATCATGAGCTCTTTCATTGGCCCTCTACGATTACCACATGGAGAAACGACATCAACAAGTCCATAAATAATTGCGTACGAGAAAAAAAATGATCATTTCGTACAATTTCCAAGCGCATTGGATGCATATAGTTTTGGAGCCTTGGACTTGTAGCTTTTTCGATCTGTTAAAGGTTCATACAAACCTTTTCTCTTAAATGATTTGATCACAAGGTAAAGTATATATATTTACTTTTAAATAGGTACATAAATGAACAAGTTCTATTATTTGTTTTATAGGGTTTGTATAAGTTTCAAGTTTGACGATGCGGATGCTAAAGAAAATTGACTATTTTTCGTATCTAAAGCACATCCCAAACAACTCGGAAGTACGGAGTTTGGATATTATATTTTGTTATATATGCACAAAATCATCATGAAGATATGAAAAAGCTTCAATAAATAATAGTTTATACATAATAAAATATTGATAGTGTTAGAGAAGATTGAGTGAATTACGTTATTTCGTTTATTGATTTTGGAGACTCGTAAATTCATTAGTTGATTATGGGGTACTGATTTTTTTAGGGACGTAATTGTTTGGCCCTACTTTTGTTGAGCACAAAAAATTTGTCATCTGTTTGTTTATGGGCAAGGGTGCTCCCATAGTTGGAGAGAAGAGTCTTATTTTCGTTGAAAAGGTATATGTTTCAGAGGTTTTGGAGTAAAATTTTATGGATATGATATATTCAAATGGATTTGGATGCTTTTAGATAATAGTATGTATATGAATATTTTGAAATGGATATTTGTGGATATTTAGAAGTTTTGAGCGCCAATGAAAACAAAAACCATGCCAATTTTTCATAAAACGAATTCATAGAATAGCACCCCGATGTGACACTAAATTTATCGTACGGGACTTAGTTTTTTTAGTTTAGCAATTAATCTTCTACGATAGTTTTTTTCGTTGTATAAAGAACATATAACTGACGTCTAATATACGTTGACGTCTAATATCATTTTTGGCATGACAAACAAATTCATGCCAACACGAATCAGTACGTTTCTCGTCACGACATAAAAATTTCACGTCACGAGACTCTTGACATTAAACGAAGAATATGCCCTTTGTATAATATATAATCCTATATTTTTCATCGTCGCAACGATATAATTATGTGTCATGACAAGACTATCATGTATTCAACGACGGACATCGTTCGTCATTAAATATGCATTGAATTGCTCTTGCTGGTAATGACGTAAAAAAATGTGTCATGATAGAATTTTAAGACCTTCAACGACGGAAAACGCTCGTCATGGAAGAAGAAATTGTGACTTTTGAAGAATGTTTATTTTCTTTATTTTTTACACTAAAATGACGAACAAAACACGTCGTTTGAAACAAACTTGAATGACAAACGAGAAGTCCGTCTATCAAATCTTCAACGACGAAGGATTAAATGATGGAATTTGTTCGTCGTTTAAACCCTTAGGCGACGGATTTTACCCGACGTTTTTTCTGTAGGTAATAGTGGTCTCTCTTAGTCACGAGCATCTATTCCAAAGATTATAAAAAGTAATAGCGATCTCTCTTTGTCACGAGCATCTATTCCAAAGATTGTCATTTAAAAATACATGTATGGACATAATACGATCAAGGCGCACTTCAAATATATTCCGCACAAAGATCGAAAGTAATTCTCTCACTTGCTTTTAATGAAGACCTCTAAAAAATATAAACGAGCGAGAGATAAGTATCTGTGTCCGAGTAAAACTTTATTTTTCACAATAACATAAAGAAATAATTGGCCAAATGGCCAACGTTTGGCATATTAATTTCAAAATGTCTAACGTTGGGTAATGTTGGGATTGGTACCCATAAATGAGATATTGGACGTTAATATACTTTGTATAATTTTGCTGAGACATTAAATAAAGTTATATATTCATTCTTCATTTAAGTTTGTGTTTATGTATGTATGTTACGCTCTGAAACTTTCATCAACGAAAGGGGAGCTAAGTATAGACTTGACAAGATAGGCCCTTGTGACTAGTTTAAACATTTTTTCGCAATCTTAAGATCGATGGAGCAATCGAATTGAGTAATGATTGTTTGAATGGATTGCGATATCATATCTTGTGACATACAGAGTTGTGACTGTGTGTTTCATTCTTGATATCTTATGAAGATAATGAACAAGACCTGTGATACTCTAAAGCTCGAAACTTCAAGATCACATACGAGGGGTATTTTGGTACTTACTTAAATCCTAAAGTGAATGCATAATCAATGTGACACCTTATGACATTTGATTTGTCAATGGGAAATGACTAAGTTATAGTTGCATCTGACCCGTCGGTTGGTGTCATGACGCTGTCAAGTTGGGTTATGTGATTCACAGATACGAAATTCATGTTAGGAACATCAAAGTTTTGACGAAGCAACGAGGCCAAGACCACACTAGCAACATTTATTTAATGAATCATATTATGTTATTATATGGATAATAACATATTTAAATGATTGAAATAAATAAAAGATGAAAATAAATATTTTCTCGTTTCGTATTACTTTGAAGAGTACGAAAATAATTGATGATTTGTCATTAAATAAATGAGACGTTCTAAAGTAGTTAAATATTATTTTAGAAATAAATCAAAATAATTTTTTCGAGTATTTTGGGATGTCACTCGGCCAAAATAAAGATTTAGGTCGAAAATTAATTTAAGAAATTAATTTAAAGGAACAATGGGCTTAACTTTGACTAATGGGTTTGACCTAAAAAAAGCTCACTTTCTCTATCTATTTAAAGGGTTTTTGAAACCCTAATTAGATGAACCCTAACACATAATCTCGGCGAAACCCTTCCCCTCCCTTGTGAGAGTGGTTGCCGAGAGTTTCCAAGAGAGAAAAAGGTCAAGAAACGGTTTCTTGATCTCCCGAGTGTTCCCGAGTGATCTCGAGTACTCTTCGTTGTTCAATCGAAGAGTCCACCCTCTAAATCTCCCAAAACTCCATGGGAATTATCATTGAATATTCTATTGGTGTTTGAGTGACATTTTGGTTGTAGGAGTTCACTCGAAACGCGACGAAATCAAGCGAAACAGAGCGAGACTCATTTCAGCCTGCTGGCCGGATTGGATCGCCGGATTGGAGGATTTCGCCGGACTCAAAACGTGCCTAGCTCACCACGGGAGTTTGACGACGATTCTGGCCGAGCCACTTCACAAACACCTAGCCCTAGGTCTCTTCCACGGTCATACTCCAAAGTTTCACGGTCATATTCCACACCTAGCCCTAGGTCTCTTCCACGTTCTTGTGTATGTTTTATGGATGGATCCTCATTATTATGGACCTAGGAGTTTTCTGCTTATCGTCCCGGGTTCAATATTAAATTTTAAATTATTTGAATTTGTGAGCCTCAATTTGCGAGGAAAATTTAAATTGTAATTTCATTTAATTGTAATCCGACGACGAGAACACAAGGAAGTCAGCACTTCGGGCTTGGCCGCACGTTGGAGAACGTGTGGGGGCTGACTCGAGATATCCGATGACCATCACAAGGAGTCCTTGGCCAGTCCTACATTGAAGTTTAAAATAGTTTATTTTCATTTTATTTTTTCCTTATGGGTTGTAATTAGAAATGGGCCATAGGATGAGTTAAATAATTTATGCTTTATTTTATTTAATCTCATTGAATGAATCACCTCACATGTCATATAGGATAGAACGCCAACATCACATTAAAATGAATCGTTCATATAGTTTATATTAATAAATAGTTATAACAATTGTAAACTGTTTTCCAAATATATGCTTTTTTTCAAAAACTAAGTGGGAGGGTTGTTTATCGTTGAAGCAACTCACGGTCCCCAACATGAATTTAATTGACTTAATGTATGATGAACTAAGAGTCACCCTCATGGCCCTCCCTTTAGTGGGAGTACTTCGGAAGCATTAAGTTAATCAAATTGTTACGAACCAAGATTTAAAGAGAACGATGATGCGGGGTCTCCCCTCGGTGAACCGTTATCAAAGTAACTTGATTAAAGGCCCAGACGTCGGTTATACACTTAGACTTATATTTTAAAGTAATCCTCCCTCGAGGCCCTGCATTAAAAATAAGTGACCAAAGTTTATGGTAATTAATAAGAACTAGAAGTTGTGACTTCTTGGATGGTTTGAACTAAATAGTGATGTGTCATGACAATGAAAGGCGATTAATTACGGTTTCCTCTCGGAAAAGTGATTAATCATTGTCGTTCATAATACCACGAATTATTTATCGCTTTCCTCACCGTATTAGGATTGTTCATGCATATAATTTGAAACTGTGCCACATTGCAAACAATTTTGAGTTCGAACAAACTCGAGGGTGAGAATTACATTGATTGGAAACGTAACCTCGACATCATATTGACAGTGGAAAAGCACAAGTATGTTCTCACAACCACGTGTCCTCTTCCTTCAAATGCTAATTCGAGTAAGGAGGACAATGATGTCTATGATGCGTGGTTGAGATCCTACAATATTGCTAGATGCTACATCTTGACATCTATGAGCAACGTGTTGCAGCAATCTCATCGCTACATGGCCACATCATGTGACATTCTGTACAATCTCCTGAGATGTTCGGATGTCATGGGCGTCATGCAAGGCAGCAAGCTATCTGCAGTTTCATGTACTGCAAGATGAAGCCGGGAACTCCAGTTCGAAATCAATGCTACTAATCATGGGTCACCTGAACAATATGGAGATTCTCGGATCTAAGATCGACAGAGAGACCAAGATCGACATGATCTTGGAAACTCTGACAGACTCGTTTGATAGTTTCCGTCCGAACTACTCCATGAATAAGCTCGAGTACTCTGTTACTGAGCTCATGAAGGAGTTACAGACTGCTGAAGGACTTCTCCCTAAGAACAAGAGGAATTCTAGAGAGCTCAATGTTGTAGAACACAAAGCCTCGACTTCAAGTTCTAAGAGGATGATAAGAGGACCCAAAAACGTCAACAGAATTAGTCTCGTTACTCAAGCGTGTTACATCACAAATAAAGAATCGCCCTGGATATTAGATTACGGGGCTTCTGACCATATTGTTTGTAAGTTGAATGGTTTCAGGAAAACTAAACGCTTAGATAACGGAGAGTTCACATTCAACTGGGGAAATGGAACGAATGTCGGAGCGAGATTAGTCGGGACCTTGAAGCTTAAATTTGGGAACAAAAATTTATTATTGAATAATGTTTATTACATTCCGGATCTTAGTAAAAGAGCAATTCTTCAAGTTTAAAATCAATAATGGTATTGAAATTTTTCTTGATGATTCGTTCATTACTAAAGCTAATCGTGTGGAATCGATATATTATCTATATCCAAATGAGCTGACAATCTTGGACACCAAAGGGAATAGTGATTCACTCGGGAAGCGTAAGATGCATAGTGATGAAACTAACGACACATATCTATGGCACTTACGTCTTAAAACATATTGGCCTAGATAGGATTAAGAGGTTGACAAAGGATGGTCCTTTGAAATCTCTAACCGTGGGATCCATTCCCACGTGTGAATCTTGTCTCAGGGGCAAGATGACCAAGAGACCTTTCTCTTCAAAGGGTTTAAGAGCCACGCAATTGTTGGAACTTATACATAGTGATGTGTGTGGTCCAATCAACATCCAGGCAAGAGGAGGTTACGAATACTTTGTAACCTTCACTGATGACTACTCAAGGTTTGGTCATGTCTACCTTATGCGACATAAGTTCGATACTTTTGAAATGTTCAAAAAGTATAATGCTTTATTTGAGAAGCAAACGAAGAAAAAGATCAAAACCCTTCGATCAAATCGAGGGGGAGAGTACTTGTCTGGAGAGTTCGAAAACCTTCTTATAGAAGAAGGCATTCATTCTCAGCTTATAGCACCTGGCACTCCACAGCAAAACGGTGTGTCATAGAGAAGGAATCGAACTCTTCTAAATATGGTAAGGTCGATGATGAGTTACTCATCACTTCCCGACTCGTTCTGGGGATATGCCCTAGAGACGGAAGCTTATATTCTGAACCAGGTTCCGTCTAAGATGGCCCCAGGCACTCTCTATGAGAGATGGACTGGTAGAACATCTAATTTACACCACGTCTGAATCTGGGGTTGTCCAGCACATGTGTTGAGACAAAAGACTAGCAGGTTGGCTAGTCGTTCAGAATTGTGCCTTCTCGTGGGTTATCCAAAGGAAACAAAATGGTACTTCTTTTATAGCCCTGGTGATCAAAAAACGATCATTAGCACGAACACTAGGTTTCTTGAAGCAGACTATAAAAGAATTTTGTGCCGAGAAGCAAGCTTGCGCTGAAGGAGTTGTTGGGTGAAGTAGCTGGTACTTCACAAGATAGGACAAATCTTATCCCTACAGTTGAAGAACCACATTCAGAACGAGAGCCTCTTGTGATTCGTCGTAGTACCAGAATTGTAAGACAACCTGATCGATACATGGGTGTCGGAGAGACTTTCACTTCCATTGCAAACAAGGAGGAAGATGATCCAATATCATTTTCCCAAGTGATGCAGAGTTCCGAAGCAAACCTATGGCAAGAAGCCATGAATGTTGAAATGCATTCGATGTATATTAACGAGGTCTGGAAGCTTGTAGACCTACCCGGAGGCATCAAACTTGTTGGATGTAAATGGATATACAAGAAGAAAAGAGGACCGGATGGAAATGTTGAGACATTTAAGGCATGACTTGTGGCGAAAGGGTTCACACAAAAGGAAGGTATCGACTATGAGGATACCTTCTCGTCAATCGCGATGTTGAAGTTCATCCGCGCTCTTTTATCCATTGATGCCGCCCTGGATTATGAAATCTTGCAGATGGATGTCAAGACTGCATTTTTGAATGGGAGTCTTGACGAGCAGGTTTATATGGCTAAACCAGACGGGTTCATGGAGAAGGGCCAGCAGGGCAAAGTTTGTGAGTTGCTAAAGTCCATTTATGGACTTAAGCAAGCATTTAGATTGTGGAATATCAAATTCGACGAGACTGTGAAAGGCTACGGTTTTGATCAGTTAGTAGATGAGTCATTTGTTTATAAGATGATAAACGATGGAAATGTGGTCATCTTAGTCCTATATGTGGATGACATACTATTCATTGGGAATGATGTAGGAAAGTTATCAGATGTTAAGATCTGGCTGTCAAAGCAGTTTGAGATGAATGATCTAGGATAAGCAGCTTACATTATGGGAATTCGGATCTTTAGATATCGGAAGAACCGGAAGTTAACGTTGTCTCAAGCATCTTATATTGATAAGATCATAGATCGCTTCAGAATGCAAGACTCCAAGAAAGGAAAACTACCTTTCAGACATGGAGTGCATCTCTGAAGTGAGCAGTCTCCCAAGACTCCTCAAGAGGTTCAGAACATGAGACATATTCCTCACGCTTCAGCCGTAGGAAGTCTCATGTATGTTATGCTTTTCACGAGGCCAGATATTTGTTACGCAGTGGGCGTGGTAAGTAGCTTTCAGTCAAACCCTGGACCCAAGCACTGGGTTGCTGTCAAGCATGTTCTCAAGTATCTCCGGACAACAAGAAACTACATGCTTGCATACTCAGGTGGTGACCTGAATATGACGGGATATACTGACTCCGATTTTCAAGCGGATAAGGATTCTAGGAAGTTCACGTCAGGGTTTGTGTTCACCCTGAATGGTGGATCCATGGTCTGAAGGAGTATCAAGCAATCTTGCTTTGCTGACTCAACCATGGAAGTCGAGTATGTGGCAGCTTGTGAAGGTGCAAAGGAGGCTGTGTAGCTGAGAAAAATCCTTATGTACTTGATAGTGGTTCCAAGTCCAAGCGAGTCTATCACACTTTATTGTGATAATAGTGAGGATGTCGCTAACCGTGAGGAGCTAAGAAGTCACAAGCGCTCTAAACTCATAGAGCGGAAGTATCACCTGATACGAGACATCGTTTACAGAGGAGATCATTTGCATCTCCTTTGAGTCAAGTGGAAGTTTGTTGGGATTGGTGCCCACATAGGAGATATTGGACGTTAAGATATTTTGTATTTTATTTTGCTGAGACATTAAATAAAGTTATATATTCATTCTTCATTTAAGTTTGTGTTTATGGATGTATGTTACGATCTGAAACTGTCATCAACGAACGAGGTGCTAAGTATAGACTTGACAAGATAGCCCCTTGTGACTAGTTTAAACATTTGTTCGCAATCTTAAGAGCGATGGAGAAATTGAATTTGAGTAGTGATTGTTTGAATGGATCATGATATCTTATCTTCTGATATAGAGAGTTATGACTCTGTGTTTTATTCTTGATATCTTATAGAAGATATTGAACACGACATGTGATATTCTGAAACTCGAGATAAAACCGTTTAAACACGCAAAACTTCAAGATCACATACGAGAATCTTTGCATCATGAACTTCATCAATCATTGTGATTATGATTCTAAATCTCTCTGGAATTGACCTGAGAATCTTTTTAACAATCTTTGCATCAGCCATGGGTTCACCCAGCAAATGAGACTCGTTGGAGAGATCACGAACTCTCACATAGAAGTCATTGATTGACTCATCTTCTGACATCTTTAAGCTTTCGAACTTAGAAGTGAGAAGTTGCAACTCAGAATTCTTTACTTTGTCAGTTCCTTCATACGTGGTCTCAAGGATGCCTCATGCTTCCTTTGCACTTTTAAAGGTGTTGATCAAGCGAAAAACATTTTTGTCAACTCCATTGTAAATGGCATTCAAGGCCTTGGAGTTGGAGAGAGATGCTTTATCATCAACATCAGACCACTCGAGGGCAGGGACTTCTTCGAGAGTGACTCCATCAGCAAGGAATCTCTTAGGAGTACTCCATCCCACAACAATAGATTTCCAGGTCTTTTGATCAATGGATTTAATGAAGGCCCCTATTCGCGCTTTTCAGTAAGCATAATTTTGGCCATCGATAAAAGGGGCACGACTCACTGACCCACCTTCTCTAAACGTGTCCATTCTAGAATACACAACACAATAAACAAGATAGGATCGTAAACCCTGAAAATTAGGGCTCCGACTCTGATACCAAATGAAAAAGGGATATGCTACTATGATCTGATGTTATAAACAATGTTACAGTCAAGTATGATAACAATGATAAATACGAAAAAGTAAATAACACAGAGACGTTGGTAACCAAGTTCATCAATTGCCTATTTGTGGGGGGATAGTGAATCCCGGTGAACGAGTATACTATGTATTGAAATAATAAATATACAAAGGTTTTACAAGCGAATCTTCAATTCCTTAACCTAACACTTTCTTTCTTTCCTAGTACTACTCTTCCTAAGGCTCCCCCTAGGAGTGAGCTTCACTCACTTAATCACCTGAACAAGAATCGCGTCCTTGTATGTGTCTTGAACACCGAAGGTAAAGAAAAGATGCACTTACAGAAAGATTTTCCTTCACAAAACTATTCTTTACAATGAAGATGCACAATGAAGAAGATGACTTATTTTCTGATTTTTAATGGCGCTAGAAAATGAAGAAATGCATAAACCCTAGAAGAGTGCAAGAGAGAGTTTATATACTTCACAAGAGGACGAAGACCCACACCACCTGAGAACCCAAAAAGGATGGGAAATGCGCCGAATAAACAGTGAAGCAGGTACGAGCAGGTACAAGGCGTCAGAAAAAGGAACAGGGACATGTCCTCAACATATGACATAACATCTGTAAGAACGTCAATGTTTTGACTAAGCAACGAGGCCAAGACCACACTAACAATCTCCCCATTTGGCTTTGATGAGGCAAAAACCTTATAAACACTTCACCAACACTATAACTGAGGAATCAACTCATGTCACAGTGACTGACAGAGGAAAAACACAAGGAGAGCTAAACTAGCTAAGGAAGTTAAGATGTTCAGTTTACACCATAGCAAAAACCAAAACCCAAAATACTCCCCCTATTTGTCTCAAAAAAGGCAAAGGAGAAGAAAAGGGGAAATAAACAAAACATAAGTAAGTTTAAATATTACAGACCAGAAAATAAATAAAAGACAACAAGCTTAAGATGAAGGCGGAGGATGAGCTGAGGACGAAGCCTTAGTGGGAAAAACAACACGAAGAAGAGAGGATAACTCTTGGCGACGGTTAGTGGCGGAAGCAATGATCTCATCAAGGAATTTCAACTCGTCGGAAATAGTGAAGCCATGAAGGACGTTGTCTCAAAGGAGAGAGGAGGAATCACGGGAGTAGCATCGCCAGTGAACACTGAGTGCAGGAAACTGGTTGGAGGAGGCGGAGCCATATCCGGGACATGGTGAGCCTTAAACAACTTATAGTTGAACACAATCTTACCAGGAGAAGTACTGCATTCAGCCTGCTCAGCCTGAGAAATAATATCAGGAATTTGGGAGAAAAGAATTCCACAAATCATTGAAGGGAAACCAATTGAAAGCTTGATTGCAATGGACCCAGCATGGTGTAGAATTTGCTCGAAGAAGAAAACCGCATCATCAATTGGAGAACGAGTCCCAATGAGATAAATAAAGTTTGCCAAAGAAAATGACAAACCAGTATGGTGAGTGGTTGGACACCAGTTCTTCATCCCAATCTTGTGCAGCACCGAATACTTTGAGCTCAGCTTAGAAGCTGGATATGGACCACGATCAGGCCATCCCTTCAGATCCCGACCACCCGACAGCTCTTTCACAAGATCCACCTTGGAGGGAAGAGGAGGCTGCTTCATAGACTGGGGAAGCTCAAGAAGAGAGGCGATATCCTTCGTGGAGAAGGAGAAGCACCTGCCCTAGACATGGACCTTATGGAAGTTTGAAGATCCAGGAACATTGATATCCGTGGGGAGAATAACAATAAATTCTCTAACCAGGCGACCATGATAAGGCCCAACAAAAGTAATTGATTTCAGAAGACACGCATGCGACACAAGGTCCACCAAGTCCTTACACTGAAGAGCCTCAAAAGAAGACAGAACATACTCTGGAGAAATACTTCTCCGCATAACACATTTCCAATTGAGGGCATTTGTTATGGAGTAAAAGGAAATACCATCAATGGGGACATCAGGAATGTTGTGACGAGAAGCTCTAGATTTTTTCTTTACTGGAGAGGGACCTTCACCATCAGCCTCATCAGTGAGCTCTGCCTCGTTAGCCACAAAATCTGAGCCATCAATGGATTGGGAGGAAACCACAGCCGGAGAGACTTCCCTAGATGTCTCAGCCTTAAAGGAATGAGCAACACGGGTCTTCTTGACAGCAGGAGAACCAGAACCCTTCTTCTTCAACATATTTTTGAGAAGACCTTTCTTCTGAACAAATTTGCGCTTTTGCAAGGAGGAGAGAGGAACTGTAGAGTCTGAAACAGGGCTAAGAGAAGGAGACATGGTGACTCGATGAGAGGAGGGCTGAGGGGGAGCAGGGTCAACAGGTGGAGAGCTCTCAGCTGATGGAGGAGGAGCACTGGATGCTTTCTCAGGTTCAACATGAGACAGGTTAAACATATGGTCTGTATGAACAACACTGGAATCCATGATTCGTCAGAAATCCTCCTCAGAGATGAACTCCCTTGGTGAAAAGGGAGAAGGAGAGCGGTCAACTCGTAGCTCTTTTGTCATGGCTTCCAACGAGGGGTTACGAAAAACATCTTCTTTCATCGACGAGGGACAATCCCCTTTGTCTGAAACCTTATCAGAGACATCAACAAACCCCAGGATAGCTTATGTCGCTTGACGCATCTCATCAGAAGGAGAAGAAATCGCCGGAGATGAGGGAAGAGCAGCCATCGATTTCTGGGCATTAGGGTTAGAGGAGAGACCTCGAACACGAACACGAACACGAACACCAAATTTGTTCTTATGAGACTTCTTGATAGACTTCTTAGAACTTTTCTTCCTGGGGATTCCCATTTTCTCAAAATAAAGGAAAGAAGAAGAGCGACCAGTACGAGTGGAAACCATTTTAGCCTTGAGAAGAGATAACACCGAAGAAGAGTGCAGTTGAGAGTGATAACCGGCAGAGAGCAGTTAAGAAAAAAATACTGACAATACAAACACTGTTGGAGCTGTTCAAAACATAAGCCGAATTGACCAGAGCAAGCAGGAAGGGGAACTAATACGCGGCGTTTGACTTGACGAGATACAGACAAGTAATGTGGGCCCAGAGACACCCGAACATGTAGGCCCAACTGTGATTGCTATAAGTCCAATAAGCAAACACCAAGACCAGCCCGTAATTTTTTAAATTGAACGACATCGAGGGGCTTCGTAACTTTCTGCAAGTTGATTCTCCGTCCCAACGTGTTCTAGAGAGAGAATCTTATACTCAACAAGATCTCGAATGAAATGATGACGAATTTCAATGTGCTTGATCTTACTGTGCTGGACTGGATTTTTGGCAATATTTATGGCACTGGTGTTGTCCAGTAGAGCGTAATGACATCCTGAGAGACATCATATTCATCAAGCATACACTTTAGGTAAACCAATTCTATGCAAGCAGCGCCAACTGCTATATACTCTGCTTCTGCAATAGAGAGAGAGACACATTTCTGCTTCTAACTGAGCCATGAGATAAGATTGTTACCAAGAAAGAAACATCCTCCAGAGGTACTTTTTCGATCATCCACATTTCCTACCCAATCTACATCAGAATAACCCGCAAGATGCCGATTCATGTCTTGGGAATAGAAGATACCATAGTCTATGGTTCCATGAACATACTTGATAATCCGTTTCACATAACTTAGATGATTTTCTGTGGGATTGGATTGATACCTGGCACTAACTTCCGTTGAGAAGGCAATGTCAGGTCTACTAGTAGTAAGATACAAGAGGCTTCCAATCATACTTCTGTAAGTCTTAGAATCCACAAGATCAGCTGAGTCATCCTTAGATAACTGAGGATGAGGCAGGAGTCCTCTTAGGTTTTCCAGACTCTAGACCAAACTTTTTAACAAGCTAACGAGCATACTTGCTTTGAGACAAGAAAATCCCAACACGACGTTGATTGATCTGAAATCCCAAGAAGAATGAAAACTCTCCAACCATACTCATTTCAAATTCAGAGTGCATATTATCTACAAAGTCATCAACAAGAACCTGAGACATTCCCCCAATACCAATGTCATCGACATATACCTGAGCAAACATCATGCTTGAACTAGACTTCTTGATGAACATGGTTTGATCTTTGACTCCTCGCGAGTACCCCTGAGATATTAGATAGACACCAAGACGTTCATACCAAGTCCTGGGAGCTTGCTTCAACCCATACAATGCTTTGTTGAGTTTGAAGACACGATTGGGAAAGTGGGGATCAACAAAACCCTTTGGTTGCTCAACAAACACTTCTTCATTGATCATGCCATTTCAAAAAGCACTTTTCACATCCATTTGAAACAGCTTGAACTTCTTTAAGCAAGCAATTCCAAGTAGAAGTCTGATGGCTTCAAGACGAGCCACTGGAGCAAATGTCTCATCAAAGTCCACTCCCTCAATCTGTGAATAGCCTTGGGCCACTAGTCTAGTTTTGTTCCTGGTCACATTTCCGAGAGCATCAAACTTGTTTTTAAAGATCCATTTGGTTCCTATGACATTTGCAGAAGGGCGAGGAACAAGGACCCACACATCATTTCTCTCAAACTGAGAAAGTTCCTCTTGCATAGCAGAAACCCAGAATTCATCAAGGATGGCTTCTGACACTTTTTTGGTTCAATTCTCGAGGTGAAGCAGACATTACCAATTAAATCCAGGTAATTGACAGGATTTTTCCTTCTGGTGGTAATCCCTTGATGAAGATCACCAATAACTGCATCCATAGGATGATTCAAGGAGATCCTACTAGATGGAGTTTTAGAGACATGAGAGGGCACCATTCCAGATCCAGTAAAAGAAGCGATCTCAGTGTCAAAGACAACAGGAGGGACAACCCATGATTGAGAATATGGTTCAAATAACAGAACCTCGTCAGTTTGAGAGGTTGACAAAGACACTCCCTCATCACCAAACTTCTCATTCATAGATTCCATAACAACTTGAGTCCTGTTGTTGAAAACCCTGTAAGCACAATTTTTAGAGGCGTAACCCAGAAAGAAACCTTCATCGCTGCGAGAATCAAGTTTCTTCTTAGGTTCTCTATCAGCCAAAATGTAACACACAGTTCAAAACACATGGAAATATTTGACATTCGGCTTTCTCCCCCTCTAGATTTCATAATTCGTAGATGAGGTTCCTGGGCGAATCGAGACTCGATTATGAATATGGCAAGCCGTGTTGACAGCTTCAGCCCAAAACCGATAAGAGATCTTCTTAGCATGAAGCATGACTCGAGCCATCTCCTGGATTGTTCGATTTTTACGTTCTACAATGCCATTTGAATGAGGAGTGATGGGGGCTGAGAACTCATGAGAGATACCTTCGGAATTGCGAAAGTCTGAGAAATTGGTATTCTCAAATTCTCGGCCATGATCGGTCTTGATCCGAACAATCTTCTCAGGGCGACACCTCTGAAGCTTTAGGGAAAGAGAGTGAAAAACAGGAAATGCATCAAATTTTTCATGAAGAAATTCAACCCACGTATATCTGGAAAAATCATCCACAATAACCAAAATATAGCGTTTGTCACTAATGCTCTCTACTTGCATAGGACCCATCAAATCCATATGAAGAAGCTCAAGTACAGAAGATGTAGTAATGAAATCAACAAGCTTGTGAGTGACATGAGTCTGCTTACTGATTTGACAGTCTCTACACACTCCCTGATCAGAGGAGAGGATAGAGGGGAGACCGATCACTGCTGCCTTGGAGGCAAGGGAACTGATACTACGCATGTTCAAGTGCCCAAGTCGACCATGCCACAACGAGGAAGTGTCAGCAGAGCTCGGGAGGCAAGTAGTAGGTGAGATAGGAGAGGACCACATGTAGCAATTATCAAAGGAGCGAGATACATGCATCACTGCCTTGTTTCCCGAGTTAAAAACAGTGCAACCAGACTTGGTGAATGTGCCTGTAAGATTTTTGTCACACAATTGACTTATACTTATTAAGTTTGCTTTCAAACCATCAACAAGAAGAATATTATCAAGGGATGGACAACCTGAGACATCAAGAGTTCCTCGCCCAATGACAGAACCCGTAGATCCTCCCCCAAAAGTGACACTGCCTTTGGAGCAAGGCTGAACATTTGCTAAGAAGTCAGAGACACCAGTCATGTGTCGTGAGCACCCACTGTCAAAGTACCAATCATCGCGCGAGGATGCCTTTTAAGATGTATACGCAATGAAGGAAATTTGATTTCCCTTGACCTGCCAACGCTGACGAGAGTGGAAACTAGAGGGGAGAAGATCGATCTTCTGGTGAGGCATAGGTCGTTGAAAACTCCCCGAGGAAAACCGTTGTATAGTGAGGAAATGAGTACGACCATATAGTTTAAAGCAAAATGGCCGAATGTGACCTGATTTTCCACAGAACTGGAACCTCAAATTGTGGTGAGCAGGGTTAGATCTTTGATTCAAAGCAGGCATGTTACCAGTGATGGGAGAGACACGTGACATGCCACGAGAGGAGCTAGGACCAACATTCAACTGACGAGGAGGTCGAGAAAACGTCCCTGATGCTGGAACAAACTTAGGCTGAGACTGAAAAGCTGAGCCTCTATTGAATCCTAAACATGTCTTGTCGGCAGCAGACTTGCCCGTCGCAGTAAATCATTCAGAATCCCCGTGCTCGGATGAACATCACCAACTGGGACAGACGAGCAACTTCTTAAGAGAGAGGAGCTATTTCAAGTTTCAATGAACTGATAACCTCAAGCAAATGAGTTTTCTCCTCCAAGAGAGATGAGATTCGTTCTTTAACCGATACTGGACAGTCAGCTTGAAATTCTTGGAGTTGCTCAAGGAGCTCAGCACGAGATTTTTCCAGCTCGACAATCTTGTCATTCGGAATAACATAAGCATTAGATTCATCTTCCCATTTAAAAAAAAATAGTTTAGTAGGCTTCAATGAGCACTTCACCACTGATCTCATCTTCCTCGAGAGAGGTATTGAGAGAGTTAGATAACTTAAAATCTGGATGAGATGACAGAACATCATATACATGAGCAAGAAATTCATCAGAGAGTTCTGAACTGTTTGCTGAAGCAAAAGACTGGCTTGGAGGAGAGTCAGATAGACCAGGTTCTGCAAGAGCCAGGGAAACCCCTATATTCTCTTAAGAAGAGGAACTGCACTAACTGACAAAGGCAAGAAAGATGTAGTTCGCGCCACCATTATTCCCATCATCATCATTAGATCTAAACTATGATCATCGTCCGAAAGAGTGGAATTGTAGCCTTTTTTGTTGGCACTTGGCAAAATTAAGGCATCCATATTGAATGTGCCCAAATCCTTCACATTCATGGTACTGAATTCCTTTACCTTTAGATGTCTGACCAGGTTGACGATATTCTCGGTATCGTCTTGAGTGAGAGCTTGGTCTTAAGCTCTGAGATGATTTAGACTTGTAGCTAGAGTTGTTGACAGGAGTGGCAGACTTCTTATCAAACCTCTTCATAAATCTTCCAAAGTTTTTAGCATGAAGAGCAAGAGAGTCTTCATAGGAGTCTATGGAATCATCACCTCTTGAGTTAGAAAAATAAGGGCCAATAGATTTTAAGGCCAAACTTCGGGTTTTAGCATCAGAATTTAACAACAGAGACATTTCATAAGTGAGAAGTGAGCCGATAAGTTCATCAACTCTCATGGATGAAGTATCATGAACTTCATCAATCGTGGTGATTTTGATTCTAAATCTCTCTGGAAGTTACCTGAGAATCTTTTTAACAATCTTTGCATCACCTATGGGTTCACCCAGTGAATGAGACTCGTAGATCTCGAACTCTTACATAGAAATCATTGATTGACTCATCTTCTGAATTCTTTAAGCTTTCGAACTTAGAAGTGAGAAGTTGCAACCGGGAATTCTTTACTTTGTCAGTTCCCTCGTACGTGGTCTCAAGGATGACCCATGCTGCCTTCGCACTTTTACAGGTGTTGATCAAGCGAAAAATATTTTTGTCAACTCCGTTGTAAATGGCATTCAAGGCCTTGGAGTTGGAGAGAGATGCTTCATCATCAACATCAAACAACTCGAGGGCAGGGACTTCTTCGAGAGTGACTCCATTAGCAATGAATCTCTTAGGAGTACTCCATCCCACAACAACAGATTTTCAGGTCTTTTGATCAATGGATTTAATTAAGGCCCCCATTTGCGCTTTTCAGTAAGCATAATTTTGGCCATCGATAGAAGGGGCACGACTCACTGACCCACCTTCTCTAAACGTGTCCTTTCTAGAATACACAATATAGTAAACAAGATAGAATCGTAAACCCTGAAAATTAGTGCTCTAGCTCTGATACCAAATGAAAAGGGGATATGCTACTATGTTGTGATGTTATAAACAATGTTACACTCAAGTATGATAACAATGATAAATACGAGAAAATAAATAACACAGAGACGTTGGTAATCCAGTTCAGCAACTGCCTACATCTGGGGGGATAGTATATCCCGGTGAACGAGTATACTATGTGTTGAAAGAATAAAGATACAAAGGTTTTACAAGCGAATCTTCAATTCCTTAACCTAACACTTTCTTTCTTTCCTAGTACTACTCTTCCTAAGGCTCCCCCTAGGAGTGAGCTTCACTCACTCAATCACCTGAACAAGAACCGCGTCCTTGTATGTGTCTTGAACACTGAAGGTAAAGAAAAGATGCACTTACAGAAAACTTTTCCTTCACAAAGCTATTATTTACAATGAAGACGCACAATGAAGAAGATGACTTCTTTCCTTATTTGTAACGGCGCTAGAAAATGAAGAAATTCATAAACCCTAGAAGAGTGCAAGAGAGGGTTTATATACTTCACAAGACGACGAAGACCCACAGCACCCGAGAACCCAGAAAGATGAGAAAGGCGCCAAATAAACAGTTAAGCGGGTACAACCAGGTACAAGGCGTCAGAAAAAGGAACAGGGACATGTCCTCAACATTTTATTATAACATTTGTAGGAACATCAAGGTTTTAACGAAGCAACGAGGCTAAGACCACACTAACAACATTTATTTAATGAATCATATTATGTTATTATATGTATAATAACATATTTAAATGATTGAAATAAATAAAAGATGAAAATAAATATTTTCTCGTTTCGTACTACTTTGAAGAGTATGAAAATAATTAATGATTTGTCATTAAATAAATGAGACGTTCTAAAGTAGTTAAATATTATTTTAGAAATAAATCAAAATAATCTTTTCGAGTATTTTGGGATGTCACTCGGCCAAAATAAAGATTTAGGTCAAAAATAAATTTAAGAAATTAATTTAAAGGAACAATGGGCTTAACTTTGACTAATGGGTTTGACCTAAAAAAAGCCCACTTTCTCTCTCTATTGAAAGGATTTTTGAAACCCTAATTGGATGAACCCTAACACATAATCTCGGAAAAACTCTTCCTCTCCCTTGTGAGAGTGTTGGCCGAGAGTTTCCAAGAGAGAAAGAGATCAAGAAAATTTTCTTGATCTCCCGAGTGATCCTGAGTACTCTTCGTTGTTTAATCGAAGAGTCCACCCTCTAAATCTCCCAAAATTCCATGGGAATTATCATTGAATTTTCTATTGGTGTTTGAGTGACGTTTTGGTTACAGGATTTCACTCGAAACGCGACAAAATCGAGCGAAACAGAGCGAAGTTTATTTCAGCCTGCTGGCCGGATTGGGTCGCCGGATTGGAGGATTTCGCCGGACTCAAAACGTGCCTAGTTCACCACGGGAGTTTGATAACGAATCTGGCCGAGCCACTTCACAGGCACCTAACCCTAAGTCTCTTCACGTTCCTGCAAAGTTTCACGGTCAGATTCCACCTGAGGAAGCCACATCGTCGCATGCCAATTTCTGGCCGGCCGGCCAGAGTCCAATCTGACGAGTCAGAACTTTCAATCCGGCAGGTCAGATTTTAGAATTTTGACGAGGTCTTCATGAGTTAGCTAGCAACGCACGAGGTTTTTTACAACCTCACATGGAAGTTTCTTAAAACGAATTAGATCTACGATTAAATTTTAAAAATGCGTTTATAGGTTGTTAAGATCATTTGTTCAATTTGTTGACATGTTTAGAATAAACAGTTTATTGACATGTAGGTTATTTTAAATGCCTAAATTATTAACATATTACAATGAGTTTTAATTCAGATCATATTATATAATTCCACCACATATAGATATGTTATATAGTATTATTATTTAAATTGTTAAATAGTATCCAACAGGTAAAACTGTGGTAAATGGCTTTATTGTTTACGTTGCACAATTATTAACAGTCTAACTTTACAATTTCACCCTTATTATTTCGATTATAAATGATCTTTATAATCTAATAAAACATTTTAGTGAATCATTTACCTAACTTGTTTATAGGAATGAACTGTTAATTAACCCTAACATAAACCCCAAGACAATTATTGATAAGTAAAAAAACACAAAATCTTCCGCAAATCAATAAATCGGAAATGGGATCTTTCTAAATATTTCGAAACTAAAAGTAATGTCGGTCCCATGCACAAGTATTTAACAAGCCGGATATTTTAATCAAGTCTATGTGCTTGTTTTCAACGAGATTGTTAAAATTGTAGAATTTTTAACATTTGCTGCAGGATTAATTTGCATGTGTTAGAGTCGATGAATTGCTCTATATTCTTAAGCACGCAGGAGCTTTATATTCGAGATACGAAGACGTTTCTTAACTCCTGAGGACATGTGTTCTTGGTCCAGGGATTGATTTGGGTTCTTTCAGTATTTTATTGGATTTTTCTATGCTTCTATATTCGTGAGTAGAATTATATTTTTTTTTCTTAAAAGCGTGAGTAGAATTATATGTTTTCACTTTTCTCACTCTCAAAATACTTTTTTTTTATGGACCCACGACGGCTTATGATTGTTGATAATCCTGGTCCCTCGGTCACCACTTGCCTTTGCAATTGACATTCATTCCATACATCAATAAATAAATAGGTAAAGCACTTTTGAGAATGAAAGAAAAATATAATAGAAGAGAGCACATAATGAATCTATCCTTCTAGACCCTCAAGGGACAAAGGTTCAATAGGAACGAATTAGTGAATAAAAGACAACTTCACATCAAATGGATTATAGATATCTATTCATAATAATTTTTGAAGGGGGGTATATATCCTTAAACCACCAAACCGTGACTTTGATTTGATTTCTCTTATGAAGTTGTAATTTCATGCCCTCTTAACAAAGAGATTAACAATAGATATAAAACAAGGCTTCAACCAAACCATAGGCCACATGAAGGCCCGTAAAAGTTAGGTTACTCGCTCGGATCTCCTCCACAATCGCAGATCCCTTGCCCATAAATCCAAGATCTTGCCCAGCCTTGCCCTACAAGTCAACCACTCGCTCAACCGTCCCATAACTTACAAACATCAGTTTAAGATAGCTAAATCTTTACCGAGGTAAATCTCTCCAAATTCTTTTCAGTCACCACTTCTCTCTAAAAAAAGACATGGACTATATTTCATATAGTTTCCCGAACTAGCGTTGATGAGTGGAGGGTACGTTGAGAAAAAATTTCCGCACAATCGGTTGACTTTATTTTTGTTTAACCGACAAAAACTCGACTTTTCAGCAAAAAAAAACGATCAACAATCGTACCTTACTTTGTTATTAAAGTCCCGTAAAAATGTAACGATTTGGGTCTAACTCTAGTTTGCCATGGTTTTCTTGCCATCAAGAAAAAATAATTCGTCAAATTAAAGACATCAAATTTTACCTCGTCATATTAAAGAAATCTCATATATTAATAAAAATTCCACAACTTTTTAAAGCAATTTTGCTGCGGATTAAATTCAACATCACGACTTTTTAACTGAAAATAATTATGTGATATTAGGGCTATGTTATACTTGCATAGCATATTTATGAAGACGCCTTGAGTAATTTGCTCAAACATATAACACATTGCAGAGCTAACATTTGGGAGAGAAAGCAACGAGTGGATAGAGATTGAATAAAGTATTAAAAAATTTCTCACATGGTCAATATTTTCTAAAACCATGGGCCACCAACCACACTTTACACCAGTGGTAGCATTAGCATACACAAATGCTGAAATTTCAAATTTATATATATGCGAAGACTGTGACTATTATAAATTTATTTTTCTTAAAGTATTTTACATGGTTCGGGTTAAATGGTAGATGGAACAAGTGTGCTGTATTGGACTTATTAGAAACTCTAAAGCTTCAAATTGTGGAGTTTGATCAACTGGATTTAGTTTGTGTCGATTTTGGTCTGATATAACATATTATGTAAATTAAAATAATAAATACAAGACCACAGCCAAAGATTGTACGGGAAAAAACTGGCCACACAATAATTTAATATAAAAACCAAAATTCGACAATAACTTGAGGAAAAATAAAACATTTATTGGTATCTTTTTAATGTTTTGATTGAGGGAATTTGAGGGGCTCAGACTAACCGAATAATTTTGACCATTTATTGTCCTGCAAATTGCGATTGTGTCATAGTCATATATAATTTCAGGCCATGAATTTCGCAGTTGATCTGAACCAGATAATTGTTTACTGATATCTAAACCAAGAATACTTTTTTGCAACAAATAATTGTAATGAAAATAAAGACGAGATGGGTCACCCTCTTCAAAACAACAATAATAACATTAAATTAGTTAAGACTGTTTCAGTGATGGCATTACTGGATGATAAAACAATGGTTAATATCATCTTAGTCATTTAAATTATATGGTTTTCTAATATAACTCACGTTTAGAAAAAATTTGATAAAAATGATGGGTTTAAATTATTTACAATTTTGTTTAGACAAATTTAGTTTAAATATGTTTTCCCGCTCATAAAAAAAACAAATCGATAAGAAAATTTTGAAATAAATATGTCACACACAGGCTTTTTACAATAAATTAATAAGACATTGACTAGACTTAAATTGACCGATTTCCCAATTTGTTGTAGAAAAAAATGTGGAAAAACCGACAATTAGTAATGTCGAGAATTTAAAGATGTTCAGATAGTACAAAAAGAGTTAATTATACAACAAACTGAACTGATCCAATAGATAAATAAATAATTTGCTAGAAATTAAAAGACGTATGTGAAAATTCAGTTCGATGGAATGTGCCGCCGAAGTGAATGAATATATGAAAAGTAATACACTTACAATAATAATAAAAAATAAAAACAATTTACAATAAAAACAACAAAAATTTGACTCTATAGCCACTAAACTACTTACAAATTTTTAAATACTCAATATTTTATAAACAAGTTGTAAATGTTCATCACGTGATGACATGGCTATAAAATTTGTGACATGAGTAATATGAGTTGAATTTATAGTCACGTCATCGTGAGAAGCAATTATAACCCGTTTACCAAATTTTCTGTATTTTAAAACTTATATATGTTTTAATGTTTATATGAGTATATAATAAAATTACCCTAATTTTAGAAAGTTAATGAAAAAAGTTGTTATAGAGTGAGCATTATTGTTATTTACTTAACAATTCACCTTAAATTTTCTCAATCTCTTAAAACTTAATCATTTAAATTTCTTTTATTATCAACAAGAAAATAAGAAACTGCGAATACATTTATGAAATAAGAAAAATAAACGAAAATGCAAGATATTTTAGAAAAGCATGTAAGCTTGGGATAAGATAATGCGCGTGAGCAAAGTATCCATTCATTTTATTTATTGTCCATTAAAAGTTTCAATGAAACATCGAGTTAGTTTTTAGACATGTTGAAGTTCAACTGATCTCTTGCATATGCAGCATAATATCATAATGAAAAGGACATTTGGTCAATAAAAAATCAAAAATTTGGAGAATTGGCCCTATTTTACAAACGTATTTTTGGATTTGGCCAACGTTTGGTAAAACTTTCGTAAATGTCCAAAATGATGACGTGACATATTTAATCACATTATTAATTTACCTTTTTATCCTTTATTTTTATTTTCGTTTTTAATTTTATTTTGAATTTCGAATTAATTTCGTTTTTTAATTTTTGTTTCAAATTTGAATTAATTTCCTTTTTTGTTTAAACAATTTTGGCAATTGAATATTTTCTTTTAGATCCTAGATTTATGGCCGGTTTAATTGACCAATTATTTTCAAATTAATGAATAAAAATTCTTCATTAATGGCCGGATTATCTTATTCAGTTATTTTTGGGAATTTTAATATTTTTAATCGGTTTTATTATTTGATATTATCATTTTTTCGTTGATATTCAATTTACACTGAAATGATTTTGTTTACAACGTAAATTGAACTGCGTTTTACAACGTAAATTGATTTTTACACTGATATTGTTCGTTAATTGATATATCATTTACCCTGAAATGGAAATATATTAACGTAAACTGAATTACGTTATACAATGTAAATTGATTTTTGTAATGTAAATTGAAACTTTCGTTAATTGTATACGAATTAAAAAAACACGTTTATTTAACTAAACGAAAGAAAATCAAAATCGAAACCAGATCTACAATATTCGTCAGATTCTCTTGAACACGATGGTGTGCATCAAAGGAGTCGTGACTCGCCGCTGCAGCATCTTCGACCAGATCTACAATCTTTGGCACTGGCGGAGTCGTCACTCGCCGCTCCGGCGTCGTCTTTGACCAGATCTGCAACATATGACAAATCCTCTTGAACGCATCGGCGGAGTCGTGACTCGCTGCTCTGGCGTCGTCTTCGAAGGATCAATTTTTGGGATTAATTAAATATGATTCAACCTAGAATAATACAATTTTCACAAAAAAAATCATTAATTTACATTGTTAATGTATACATAATTAACCACGTATGTTAATCGGCATAAGACTGTAAAAAAAAAAAAAGCAAATACTATAATCGAAACCAGAATTTACATGAACATATACAGATTCATTTACGCGCAATGACGACATGATTTACAGTTCTATTTACATAAAGATATACAAACTCATTTACAAAACAGAGTTAATCGTCAAAATACCCGTTCGTCAAACCATAACTGAGCGTTAATCGTTTTAAAAACAGAGTAAAAATAAAAAGAATCACTAACTTGGAAATTTAAGCTTCCTCCGACGATTGCAGACTCGATCGTGTTCTTGAAGATTATTTGGATTCGCTGTAAAGGATTGGAGTTTTTGTGTTCGTTTTGGGAGAAAAGTTTTTGGTTTCAACATGCAATTCTCTCTCCTCCGATTATCATTAATGTTTTTATTATTTCCTTTAATTATGACGTTTTTATTGGGGTAAATAACTGATTTGATTGATTTATTTTCAGCAATAAATTTTAAATTTTAATTGTATTTCGTTTTGTGCGGGAATTGTTTTTTTGGGTATTTTGGGTATGAAATTTTGGTAAATTGATTGTGTGGACATTTACTTAAGTTTTACCAAACATTGGCTAAATCCAAAAATCATAAACCTATATAAGGCTATATACTACAATAACCCATAAAAAATGGTCGAGTGGTATTCAAGACTTCTAATTCAAAAAGTATTATCGAAAATGTTGTGTTCATCAATTAGATTGAACAAACTAAGTCGAAATGATCTTAGCTCACAATATCTGTCTCAACAAATTAGGGGAAAATGATTTATTTACTGGTGTTTGATGCGACAAGTTAATTAAGAACATTTCAATTTATAATAACGTTCTGAGATCATTAAGCTAAAAATACCTTAATTCGATGTTCTATTCAAGGCAAACTAAGAAAAAATGGCTTATCTCGTCGTCCATATGTATGCCAAATAAGAAAAAATTAATTGTACGCGAAATCTTAAGTTGTGTGGGTCGCAGTTTAACACATATGTCTATTGTTTATCATTTTCAACATTAAATTTAATAACATATTAGACGATCAGTGACAAAACATGGGAACCCTTCTCGCCAAGATTCATCTGAACTCATGTTTTGAGCTTTAGAAAAGAGCTAAGCTACCTTAATGATTAACGATTTTATCCACTTACTTAATTCAGAGAACTATGCGCTTCCATTCAAATCATCGATGTCCACTTATGCACTTCTTCTTTCGCGAGCTATTTGATTTTGAATTTGTATTTTGCAATTGTAATTAAAAGGCAATAAAAATTACCTGATTAATAATAATAAACACACTAATACTAGTAGTAGTATTAATAATGATAATAATAATAATAATAATAATAATAATAATAATAATAATAATAATAATAATAATAATAATAATAATATACAACATTAAAATTTACATAAAAGCATTTAGAGGTATCCCTTTTTCATATATTGATAATATTGATTAAAGAATAATTAACATAATAATGATATTTAACATTAATATTGTTTTAGAGTTTTTTGAAGAAAGTTTCTCGATAATTTCTTTTAGAGAGGCTCAATAAAACTAAAACTGGAGTTAATTGCATTTGAATTTACTCGAAATATTTACTAATATTGACTTGATTGATGAATATGAGTAATTGGTGTAGTTATATCAATTTAAATTCGCGAGATATTAATTTTTCTTATACAAAGCAAAAATTTAACTAGGGTCTAATTTGTCTGAAATTTTATGTAAAATTTGAGTCGAAATATTAAAAGATAAGTAACAATATAGTAATTTGAAACATATTAAAAACTATACAACCAACATTTGGAAAAAAATGATGAATAATCATTAATCAAAATGCATTTGTAATCAACTAACATCAGTCACTAATAGATACGTCACAATAAATGGTTATTTACTAAAAAACGACCAATCAACAATATCAATTTTTCATTTGATTATTTAGAGCTTATTGCAAATTTAACCAATACTTAAAAACCCTAAAATATTTCCTAGCACAAAATAACAAATAACAAGAAATTCCGACATTTACCAAAAGGAAAGATGAATTTCTAAAATAAAATAAAACTAAAAGGAAAGATGAATCAAAAGCCACACGTCCAAAGTCTAGATAAAACAAAACCGTTTATTCTAATTTCATCTTAATTTATGGCCGTGCTTGTGCGAGCCACGTGACGAAAGCGATGACCGATATAAGAGGCATGCCCAATTATATGGTGCCATGTCAGCAAAGAACTTTGCCTGTGCATAAGGACGTAATGGCGTCCTGGTTCAATGAACCTAGAAAGCAGCCTTTTATTAGGATTTATATTTAAGCAAATACAGATCTCTCACCACAAGAACAAGCACACACGCAGACGGAACAGAAACAAAATTTAGCCACACAAAAGAAAGAGAAGAAAAACAAAAACCGAGCAACTCGATTCTTCATACAACAATGGCTCTTGCTGTTACTTCCTCTTCGTCATCAGCGATTTCTGGTCGCTCGTTTTCACTTTCGAGTGCCTCTTCGGAGCTGAAAGGTACAATTTTTGCCGTTCCATTAAACTTCTATCAATATAATGTAGTTACGAGTTATATTACGGTTTGCTTCTGAGAAAGTACACAGAAGACGTTAATTGCGTCAGAAATTTCTTAATTTTTTATTATTAATTGTCATGATTATCAACTACGTTATAGATCCGAATGTTTGCTGTTTGTCCTGTTTCACTAAACCAGAAATCTAGTGTTTTTCTACGCTATTTATTGGGAATACTTTAATGAAAACACTGACTAATGTTATCTCTCGTTCCTTTTCTTGCAGCTCTGCCGATTGGATCACTCCGGATCTTAGAACGGTCTCAAGCGCAGGTTTCGGGTTTAACCTTTTCCCAAAGAAAGATTTCAGTGAAGCCTCTGAACGCTGAGCCGAAGCGAAGCGATTCGATCGTGCCTTTCGCTTCAACAGTTGTTGCTCCGAACCGTAAGCATCATTGTCTCTATGCTCTCCTTTTTCTGCCTATTTTCCTTCTGCGCGACCACCGATTCTGACTATTTAAGACTCCCAAAAATTGGTCAATTAACAGAGGTCGAAGAGAAAGAAAAAGCAGAGACCGAGGATTTCGAACAGCTGGCGAAGAGCCTCGAGAACGCTTCCCCTCTCGAGATCATGGACAAAGCCCTAGAGAAATTCGGAGACGACATCGCTATCGCCTTCAGGTTAATTTCAAACTTCCAAATCGACAACTCATTCGAAGCTGTATTGATTTTTGAACTTGATTTCTGACGAATATATGATAATATCTGATCTGCAGCGGAGCCGAAGATGTGGTTCTGATAGAGTACGCGCGTCTGACGGGACGGCCATTCAGAGTGTTCAGCCTGGACACGGGAAGACTGAACCCGGAGACGTACCAGTTCTTCGACGAAGTGGAGAAGCGATACGGGATCAGAATCGAGTACATGTTCCCAGACGCGGTGGAGACTCAGGCTCTGGTTCGAAGCAAAGGGCTGTTCTCGTTCTACGAGGACGGGCACCAAGAGTGCTGCCGGGTGAGGAAAGTGAGGCCGCTCCGGCGCGCCCTGAAGGGCCTCAAGGCCTGGATCACAGGGCAGAGGAAGGACCAGTCCCCCGGGACGAGATCGGAGGTCCCGATCGTCCAGGTGGACCCGGTCTTTGAGGGCCTCGAGGGCGGGCCCGGGTCGCTGGTGAAGTGGAATCCGGTGGCGAATGTGGCCGGAGCGGACGTGTGGGGGTTTCTGCGGGCCATGGACGTGCCGGTGAACTCGCTGCATGCGAAGGGGTTTGTGTCGATCGGGTGCGAGCCGTGCACGAGGGCGGTGCTCCCCGGGCAGCACGAGCGGGAGGGCCGCTGGTGGTGGGAGGACGCCAAGGCCAAGGAGTGCGGCCTCCACAAGGGCAACATCAAGGACGACGGCTCCGCCCAACCCCAGGCCCGCTCCGAAGATATCTTCCTCTCCGGGAACGTCGTGGAGCTGACACGTGGCGGAGTCGAGAACCTGGCCAGGCTCGGCGACCGCAAAGAGGCGTGGGCCGTTGTGCTGTACGCTCCCTGGTGCCAGTTCTGCCAGGCCATGGAAGGCTCGTTCGATGAGGTGGCGGACAGGCTGGTGGGGTCCGGGGTCAAGGTGGCCAAGTTCAGAGCCGACGGGGATCAGAAGGAGTTTGCGCAGAGGGAATTGCAGCTCGAGAGCTTTCCCACCATACTCTTCTTTCCCAAGCACTCGGGGCAGGCCATCAAGTATCCCTCCGAGAAGAGGGACGTTGACTCTTTGATGGCGTTTGTCAACGCCCTCCGATGAAACCAGTGTGCCGTGCATCAACGAGTTGTTGATAAATAACGTGGCGCGTCTTTTTCTTTTTAATTATTTTTTGTAGTTTTGGGGGTTCAGTTTCAGGCTCGCATGAAATTTTTGTAGGTCTAAAACTAAATACAGGTTGAAGAAGGGAAGTTCTTACTCGAAACGTTCAGTTCCATACGAGCCTCTTGGGCTGTTGCCACATATCTGTAATATATTAATCTCGTCTGGTTGTTTTATATGGAACCCGAAAGTTTGAAAGGCTTGCCTTTTGCTCAACTTCTCTCTACTCGTTCATCTTGTCTCGTCGTTTCCGTTTACTCGCATACGACCGACATTTGCGAGGATGGAGTTCGTCATGACTTCAAACGACAATGCCTATAACTAAGACTCTTTCTCAAAGCCCGAACAACCCAAATCCACAGAATCTAATTGCTTGTGCCTATTCTTTTCTAGGACATGGTAGTCTATACTAATGATTTAAATATTAAATATTGTTGTTTGATCATTTTTTGTGATGTGACTTGTTACTAATTAATATTAGTTTATTTTTTTTATTAATATGTACGAGTTTATTTTTGTTAATGGCTATTAACCAATTTTTTCCAAAACATTGGCTATATATCAATTAATATGTTTCAAACTGCTATATTACTAATTATCCTTTTAAATATCGATGATATATTGGCAAAATACTGCAGTTTTCAATTACTCGGTAAAATATCATACCTTATAGTTTAAATTTTATATTATTGTTTTTTTTAATCGCCAAATTATCATTTTTTTTCTTCAATTTATCGTTATAATTGCAGGGGTTAAAAATCAAAATTACCGACCATTTTCTTGTTCTTACCGTCCAAAGTCTACCGACCAAAACTCTCTCTTAGTGTATTTTTATACTATACTGGCAATTTTAAGGTCATGGAAACCATAAACGTTATAGAAATTGTTAATTTCGATTTAATTTAGAATATAAGATTGTGAATATGAATTATGCGATTGTTAATTTTTAATAGAATATAAGATTGTGAATATGGATTATGGAATTTTTAATTTAGAATGTAAGATTGTGACTATGGAATTGTGAATTTTGATTTTGTATTGTTGTTTAGGAACATTATGATGACGACACAAAGAAATATTGTATGTCCATCCAAGGGTGTGCGAACGGGTTCTCTTTTCACTTTTGTGAATGAGAAATGAGAGATGACGGGATAACTCGGAAGAAATACCACTTAAGTGATAATTGTTGAAATTTAGTTAACAATTAATCTAATTAATTATGAAACATATCTAAATATGGCGGAAATTCATAATTCAATTTAACATATTGAAAACGTTTTAAAACATATTCTATAACCATATCATTAAATCTAATCTAGCATGTCAACAAATTTACAAACACTTCAATAAATTCATTCATACATGCAAAACGAGCAATCTAAAATTTCTAACAATCCTATAAGATTATATCATTCAGATCCAACTCGTTTAAAGGAAACTTACGTTCGATTTGAATCTCGAAATTGAGTCACGGGGTGCGTCCAAGAGGTCGGCCAATTCTCTACACCACGCACGTCTAGGAAATCCTCAAAACCGTCATGCCTCCGTTGCTCCAAAAGTGGCCGGCCCTGTAGGTGGAAAAATCATTCAAACAACCACAAGTTGAGTAATGATAATACTCAAGGGATTTTAGGAGACAAAGAGGGTGGGCTCTTTCATGGGAACAAGAGGAGAAGGAATAAAAGGAAAGACTCAACGAATTCACTCTCTTTTCTCTTTGGGAATTTTGGCCGTGTATTTTCTTCCTTGGGGAGAGAAAATAGTCGGCCAACACAAGGGAGAGGGGAGAGAGTATGCATGTGAACTAGGTCAAGAGAGAGAGAGAAGAACTTCCTTTTATTTCAGGGAGAATGAGCTTAAGTTAGATCAAAAATAGTTAATGACCCATTAATCAAATTTAAGCCCAATAATTCATTTAAACAATTTTCCAACTCACTTATTATACATAAGTGGCCGGCCATATTGTCTAATTTATCTCCCAAATATTTTTCGATTTATTTCTAAAATAATATTTAATTAATTTAGAACATCTCATTTATTTAATGACAAGTCAATAATTATTTTCATACTAAACAATATAGTACAAAACGAGAAAATATTTATTTTCATCTTTTATTTATTTGAATCATCAAATTATATTACTATCAATATAATAACATAATATGATTCGTTAAATAAATGTAATAATAAATAGCCAATTATTTATTTAATTACTTAGAAAATAATTTTCTTAGCGTAAATCATAATTTACATTTAATGAGAAAATCAACCATTTCTTGTTCATCAATATCTCGTCCGAGAGTCTATCATTGAGACCTTATGGACCCACATGAACGAAGGTTTAGAATAAAGACCGGACACAAAAGTTCACAAACTTTTTCCGACTTTTAATTCTTAATATTAGTCGATTCCACTAATGGATCAATATTGAACATCTCTACGTTCATATGCGTTTATATTTCTGTTTGATGTGACAAAACTATTATTCACACGGTCCACGGTGCATTTTACGATATTACCCTTTGTGTGTATCATTAACTCAGAGGAATGTAAAATTACCATTTTACCCCTGAGTTATTATTTCACCAAGTCCTCTGTTATTTGTGAACGAGAAAAACATAAAGTGAGATGACTCAACATGTCACATGTTTTATTTCAAAGAATTCTTTATTTGATGAATATCAGGCCTGGTCTATTCGCTCACACTCTCATAACAGAGCATGGTGTGATACTAATGCCTTAGCATTGTTTCAACACAAATTCCATATCTGTGAATCACATATTTCAACGAAACAGTATTATGACACCAACCGCCGGGTCAATTGACAAATCAAATGTCATAAAGTGTTACAAGAAGATATGTACTCACTTCAGGATTTAGGTAATTACTAAAATACCCCTCGTATGTGAGTTTGAGGTTTCGAGTGATCAAACAGTTTTATCTCGAACTTCAAAACTTCACAGGTCTTGTTCAATATCTTCATCAAGATATCAAGAATGAATTACAGAGTCACAACTCTCCATATCACAAGATAAGATATCGTTTAATTCATTCTAACAACCATAACTAAGAAACGATTGCCCAATCGATCTTTAGATTGCGAACTATTATTTTAAACTAGTCATAAGAAGGTATCTTGTCAAGTCTGTACTTAGCACTTCTTTCGTTGATGACAGTTTCAGAGCGCAGACATTAATGCATAAACTCAATCTTAAATAAGAATGAAAATTCAATTTTTATTTAATTTCAAAACAAAACAAATACAAAAAGTATTTAATATCAAAAATCTCATTTGTGGGCATAAATGAAACAATAATGACTTTGCAAAAAAGTGCATGCACAAAAGTGCCTCCCAAAGTTTGGAACGGAACGCGAAAATTGTTTGCTGATTCTGCGCATAAGAAGCAAAAGAAAAAGATTTATGATATTAAAATCGATCAGAGGTTATCACAGACTCTTGATAGATATGATGAAGAAGGCGAGGCTGAAAGACAGTTGTACAAAAAAACTGTAAAAAAATCTTCATAGTGCTGCTTCACAATGATTTTCTAGTAAATACGAAGGTCCCGGTAGTGGCTCGGGGTCCGAGCCAGCGCCTCATTCTATTTATCGATATGAGAGTGAAAAATAACAAAGGATTCCGGAGATGGTGAATCCATGAAAGAAAAAAGAAATAGGTCGTCTAATTAGCAAATATCCACACGAATATCACTTTCGACAAAGCGAAATCACATCACTTTAAAAACATGATAAATGGAGCCGCTGAAGCGGGTAATGTTTTATTTTTGAATTAATACATGAAGTACATTACATATGCTTGAGTGTTTTTTTTATTCATTGCTCATATCATGTGTACAGGTCCCTGTGTGCCGATTTATCTTCTATGTATTTGTCGATGGAGATCGAAGACTTCAAAAACTACTTGGATGCGCAACGACCCACCTAAGTAAATACGGATGTATGGTTACGTCCGACAGTTGGGCTAAGACCATGAAATTGAGTATTCTTAACGTCATGATGTACTTTGTTAGGCGTACAGTCTTCTTGTGATCGATTTATACATTAAAAAAATCAAAGATTTGGCGTACATCTTTGGTGTGTTGAAAGATGTCATAGAAGATATTGGTGTGCACAATGTCGTGCAAGTTGTTACGGATTATGGCTCAGCATACGTGAAGGCCAAAAAATAGTTGATGCGGAAGTATTTGGTGTATTGAACGTCGTGTGTTGCTCATTGTATCAATATCATGTTCGAAGACATCAAGAAATGTCACATTATTGTTGAGCCGATTGCAAAAGCTCGAAACATCATAAAGTTCAATTACGACCACTTGAACATCCTAGTGACCATGATATATTTTTTTCCTACAAAATTAATTATCCCTGGTAAGACAAGATTTGCAACGAACTACTTGGCCTGTAGGAGTATACGCACTAATAAAAACCAATTGCGAAACATGTTCATGTTGGAATTCCCCCCCCCCCCCCCCCCTCGGAAAATTTGAGCATATTGTGATGGATTTGTCGTTTTGCCGATGTATGTAGCTTTACGGGTTGTTGACACTGAAGACGTGCCCAATCTCGAGTTGGTGTATAATATGTTCGACCCAATAGTTATACGATTGTCAGAACTTCAAAGAAAACGATGATTTATTGACAGTGTGGCCGAACGTTGGAAGAAACAACTACGCAATTCGCTACATGAAGCAATTCATTGGCTAAATCCAATGCTCCAATTAACTCCGATGTTGAAATGTGTAGCGAATACATGAAAATGGTGACCATAGTATTTGATAGACGATATCATTACGACGATTTTATGATATTGATAAAGAGGTAAGCACTTGTTTGATTTTAAATTTGATATTGACTAATACTAGAGACTTTATACATGTATTTGCATGGAAGTAAATGATTTATTTTCGTGATGTGAATGGTGGATTTGGATGATAGGCCGATGTATCTGCAAGAGCAAACATGACACCGGGTACGTTGGATCTTTGAGAAGCCTTAGGAAAGGTTGATCGTCTCGTCTTGCCCGTCTCCTTCTCACCTAGTCGTGAACTCGAGTAACCTAAGGGTTTTATTATAATAGTCTATATAATGTTTGAAGAATTTGTGTGGGGGGTACAATTAAACACAATTATTCAAGAAAAAGTTTATGAGCTAAAGAGCTAATTTAGACATAAGTCTAATGAGGACTTAAGTGCCAAAATAAAATACATATTTTAGAGAGAGAGAGCGAGAGGAGAAGATCGGCCATAAACAAGAGAGAAAAAGAAGAAAAAAAAGCTTATTTTCACATCTCAATGTGAGTCTCTATGGAAATAAAAGAAATGGTAATTACCATTTCCTATTGTGTATTCATGACACAATATTTAATTTCCTCTCATATTTCTCTATGTAATATTGCACAAATAATGAAATTAATTTCATAATGCGTCAAACGACTTTTCAGCTTTAGAAAGTAATTTATATTTCCATCATATGAAAATATTCATAATCTTATTTTGACATTCACATCATTTTATGTCCATGTGGACAAAAATACCTTTTAGACATTTTTCGAGAAAACGTCTAGTTCAACACTTGAACTTATTTTGACTTACAATCTTACTTTAATGACCTGTAACAGTGATCTTATGGATCCAAATGAACAAAGTTTGAGCTACTATACTTGGACTCAATAGTTCACAAACTTTTTTCGAGTATGAGTTTAATGTCAACTGACTCCACTAAAGAGTTTACACTGGGAATCTCTCAGTTCAAATAAATTTATTTTTTACTCAAATTCAACTTAATTATGTTGAGTGGATCCGATGAATTTTATCTATGATTACCCTTCATGAATATCATCAACTAGATAGGATTTATAATATTACTATTTTACCCTTCTAGCTGTTATTTCCTCAACTCATTTGTTAGTTGTGAATAAGTTAGAAACAATGTATTGACGAAGAGTTAACAAAGTCACATTGTTTCATCCAAATAAAGTCGTTACTTAATTTTGGATACTTCGCGGTTCATTTATTCACAATCCAAGCAATAAAGCATGAGGTGATATACATTGCATTTCAGCAATCTTGTACATGAATTTCATATCTATGAGAACTTCACAAAGCTCGTTCATGACGTCTTCATAACTCAATATCTCACCAATTAGTCTAGTCTAGATCACATAGTGGACCTAAAATTTGACTTTCTCAAATGAGAATATGTAAGCTGTGAAATGACATGTCTCATTTCAGGATTTAAGTAAGCACGATGCAATTCATACATAGTGACCTTGAGACAAAAGAGGTTAAGTGATTTGTTCTTACATTGTCTCTAAAGGTGCACTGGTAAATTCAATATCTTCGAAAGATAACTGGAAGAACTATAGAGTTCCTAACTCTCTATGCCTCGTAACCAGACATCAAAGATTCTTCCAACAATCATACTTGGATCAATAGTCCGTTGATATTTAGATTGTAAATATTTCGTTTTAAGAAAACCATTAAGAGTTTGTTCACACAAATCTACATTTTTCTCTTTATACGTTGTTAGGTTTGATTAAGGACTATAAGCCTATTGAATATCATAAATCTACAAACAAATGAAAAAAGAATGAATGAATGTTTCAACTTTTATTAATTTAATCAGAAAATTACACTAAGGACTCGTGAGAGATTTATATTACATCGATATGTACATAAATAATATTCTTGTGGGCATCTCTGCCAACAATATGGGTAGTGGATACTGTGGTTAGTATGGTCGGGGCCGTGGTGATGGTGATGTATTTGGTGCTTATTCCTTCATGTTCTTAGCCAATGCGTTGACATGTTAGATCAAGATCAACTATCCACATTTGATTTTTTTTATGGTCTCCCGACATATGCAACTCCCATGGTTGGGGTGACTTCAAGCATTGAAATTGATCAAATGTATTCTCAATTCGATACAATGATACGAAGATACTTATAATGTACGTGGACTATGATATCCTCAATGTTTTCATTGATCTAAATCATGACGACTAATAAATGATATCAAGACCTACGAGCACAATTATTCATCATACATGTCGTGGCCGATGTACTGTCAAGGTCAAATGATGAACTCACTTACGTTTCTACCGCCTCGACACTCAACCTACAACAAAAGTGAAGTGAAATTTTTGTTTTATTTTTTTTTAATCTTTTTTTTTTTTACATTTTAGGACTTTGTCTTTAAACTTTAAGTTTATTGTTTTTCTTGAACACTTTGAAAATTGTTATTGTATTTACTTAATTTGAATATAAAGACATATATATATATATATATATATATATATATATTTGGATTTAGAAATATATATGATTTTTGTTGGTATATCATCAGTAATTTGTCGGTATCATCGATATTCGGTAAGAATCTTTATATAAGATACTCATAGGATTACCCGTCGATATGCGGTATACCAAAAAAATTAGAACTTCGGTAGCAATATCGGTTGGGATTGGTTCCCACATAGGAGATATTAGGTATTATAAATACATTTGTATTTTGTTTTGCTGAAACTTTAAATAAAATTAAATATTCATTTTTGATTAAGTTTGTGTTTATGTATGTTTGCTACGCTCTGAAACTGTCATCGATGAAAGGGGTGCTAAGTATAGACTTGACAAGATAGCCCCTTCTGACTAGTTTAAAATATAAGTTCGCAATCTAAAGATCGATAGAGCAATCGATTCCGAGTAATGATTGTTTGAATGAAGCATGATATCTTCTCTTGTGATATAGAGAGTAGTGACCTTGTGTTTCATTCTTGTATCTTACAGAAGATATTGAACAATGCATGTGATACTCTGAAGCTTGAGATAAAACTGTTTCATCACTCGAAACTTCAAGATCACATACGAGGGGTATTTTGGTACTTACCTAAATCCTGAAGTGAATGCATAATCGATGTGACACTTTATGACATTTGATTTGTCAATGAGCAATGGTTAAGTTATAGTTGCATCTGCCCTGGCGGTTGGTGTCATAACGTTGTTATATTGGATCATGTGATTCACAGATACGGAATTCATGTTGAAACAATGCTGATGCATTAGTATCACATTATGCTTTGTTATGAGAGTGTGAATGAATAAATCAGGCCTGGTATTCATCGAATAGAATATTCTTTGATTAAAACATGTGACATGTAAAGACATCTCACTCTATGTTTTTCTTATTCACAAATAACAAAGGAGTTAGTGAATAATAACTCAGGGGTAAAACGGTAATTTTACATTCCTCTGAGTTACTGATATACATGAAGGATAATATCGTAAAATACTTTGTGGATCGTGTGAAGAATTGTTTTATCACATCAAACGGAAAAATAAACGCATGTGAACTTAGGAGTTTCAATATTAGTCCTTCAGTGGAATCGACTAATATTAAGAATTAAAAGTCGGAAAAAGTTTGTGAACTTTTGTGTCCGGACTCCATTCTAAAAGTTCGTTCATGTGAGTCCATAAGGTCTCAATAATAGATTCTCGGACGAGATTTATTGAACTAGAACAATTAATTTTCTCATTGAATGTAAATTTTGATTTACACTACGAGAGTTAATTTCTAAGTAATTAAATAAATAATTTGTTAGTTATATTACATTTATTTAATGAATCATATTATGTTATTATATTGATAATAATTTAATTTGATGATTCAAATAAATAAAAGATGAAATTAAATATTTTCTCGTTTCGTACTTGTTTGCATAGTATGAAAAGATTTAATGAAATGTCATTAAATAAATGAGATGTTTTAAATTAATTAAATTTAGAAATAAATCAAATATATTTGGGAATAAAATTAAATTAGTTTGGCCGAAAATAATTCAAGAATTATGGTCGAAATTAATTTTAATTACTCATTAAAAAGACTTTATAGGGCTTAAGTTGACTAATATGTTTGACCTAACTTAAGCCCATTATACCTAAGTATAAAAGAATAAAAAAGAAACCCTAATTTCAAACAAACCTCATAATTTCGGGTACTCCCCTTCCCCTAAAGGAGTTGTTGGCCGAGAATAGAAAGAAAGATCAAGAAAAAATGTTTTCTTGATTCTTGATTTGATTTTTTGAGTGATTCCTGTCTCCCGTTGTTCAATCAAAGAGCCCACCCTCTTGATCTCCCAAAAATCTCAGAGAATTATTGGTGAATCAACTTGTGGTATTTAGGTGACTTTATATTGTCATAGGGCCTGCCATAACACAAGGAGAACGAGCGAGACGCGACGAGACACAAACCGGCCAGCCAGACAGGCGAACCGGACAGCACTCACCGGACCCAAGGAGTGTCTGAGCCACCACAGGCGACTCGCGAGGTTTCTGCTCAATCCCTTTTACAGGTACTTAGCCCTAGATTTCTTCCACGTTCCTGCAAAGTTTCCCGGTCAGATTGCTTCGGATGAAGCCACAACGTCACATGCAAGTTTCTGGCCAGCCAGCCCACCGGCCAGCCGGACTCCAGGTGTGCCTAGGCCACCACAAGTGACTCGGTTGCATTTAGGTTGTGCGATATTACAGGAATGTTCCTCTAGGTCTCATCCACGTTCCTGTAAAGTTTCGTGGCCAAATTCCACCGGAGGAAGTCACAGCGTCACAGGCAAAAAATTTGGCCGGCCAGACCGTTTCCAGTCCGGTGACTCAATTTCAGAAAATTGACGAGGCATTCCGGCGATAGCTAGCAACGCACGAGATTGTTTATAACCTCACATGTAAGTCCTTCCAACGAATTGGATCTGCGACGCAAATTATAAATTTGTTTATAGGTTGCTAGTGTGATCAATTTGTTAACAACATTTTTAGAATAGAATATTTATTACCATGTTAGTAATTTTTAATGCCTAGGTTGTTTAATATGTTAAAATGTGTTTACATATATTTAGATCTTATTATATAATTCCGCCATATATTGATATTTTATATAATACTATTGGTTAAACGTTAACTAATTTCCAACAATATCGGGATCAGTAATTTGATCCTTGGTCTATACCAAAGTTTGCATTACCAATACTGAAGTTTTGATTTTCCAAGTATACTGAATATTGACGGATATATCGATGAGTATCTTATAAAATATTCATACATACTACCGATAATACCGATAATTTATTAATGATGTATTAAATATCGACAGATACATCGACAAAAGTTATCTAACAATTATATTTTTAAATAATTCAAACTATAGATATAAGCCATCTAGTTCAAATTATAAAAATAAAAAACTAAATATTACAATAGTTATGATAAAATATATACGTTAAAAATAATTTTTAAATGGTAAATATTAAAGAACACAACAATAGACTCTAAATCAACTGTTGATCAAGTATCGAAAAAATTAAAAACTCGTCAGAATTTCTAAACTATTAAGAATGTTAAAAAATAATTTTTTAAGACAAACAATATTTGGTACCATACCAGTACCAATGTTCTGATCTTATGAGTATACCGTAAATATATCATGCTATATTATAAGTATTTTAAACCTTGGTTTGTACGACTCCAAAGAAAATATTATATTTAATATTGAAATCACATTTCTTATGTTAATCTATTATCAAATTCATTGTTTAACTCAACCACAACACCAAATTCCAGAAAACACTAATTATTATTATATCATCAAATCTATTATATCTAATAAATATTTCAATAAATAATTTAAAAATAATTATTAAGTGATTATAACTATTTATTACTTATACATATTTAACAAAATTTTAAATATTGAAAATAAAAAATACATTACTTAAAAAGAATATGTTACTCTTAAATAATTTAATATAAGAACATAAATTTGAAAAATTATCATTGCACACAAGTGTTCAATTGATGTATTTTGAAGTTTAATCCGAGTTTCTTTATTCTTGATTTGGTGATAAAAACTCTTGGAAACTAGCATCTACATCCTCTTCGTTCGTTATTCTCAACTCCGGATTTGGAACTTCGACTAGTAGAGTTAACATTGTTATCATCTTTTATCATCATGTTATGTATATTAATACGTGATATTAGTAAAAAAAAAAAAATTCATAAGTGGAATGGTCTTGTCGTAGTTGCAAATTTTGATTTTGATACTCCAAATGCACGTTCCTCAAATATTAAATAGTCTATTTGATCTCATGTTTAAAATGTCGGATGTCTATGTGTCGATAGTCAAAAATTCAATAGAAGTTGGGACGAATATGAAAATTTGAAAAAAAAAAACGTCGACATAAATTGTGAAAGCAAATAACAATTGCAATAAAACACGCAAACTTACAAAGAAAATAATGTTGCGCAACTTTAAAATTTTAAAAAAAATTATACACAAACGAATAATAACAACCACATGTAATGCAGAATCATAATAAATATGAACTTCAAAGTCAATACATACACTGCACACACACAATAAGCTTAACAATATCAGATTCAAACACACTATAAGAACAAAAAATTGGCTCTATAGCCTTATGAAACGTTTCCATTTTGGATATATCCAAGGTTTCGTTAACAGATTGAAAATACCAAGATAGATTCGTTTACATGTCGTAAACAGTCCAAAATATTCTTAATCCGTTTACATATTGAAAACATATTTTGGGGTATTTTTGTCTCCAAACTTTTGTAAACGATTTTGCTTGGATATTTTCAATCTATTAACGAAATCTTAGGTATATGCAAATTACACATAGTTTACACGGCTATACATCAAAATTACCCATATAAGAAATACACATAACAAATTCTAAGCACCTCATAATTTCATGTATAAGTGGTTTTCCCAAAACTAAAGCTGGCCTACCGGTAGTCCCGGGACCTTCTGGTATCGGTCCCGGTGCCTACCAGTAGGGAAGTGGGACGGGACTCCCGGTCCCGGTTTGGAGCGGGCCGGGAGGTAACAACCGCCTCTCGGATTTAATAAAAATATTATATTTAGTTAAGGGGTTTTTAAATAATACTAGTTAAGGATATAGTTGTAATATTTTATGAAAAGTAGGTGAAAATAAAAACGAAAAAGTACCACTTGCATATATTGAAGTTTGATAAATAATCCCGGACAAGGGCCGGAATATCCCTTCGTGATAATACTAACTAACATCTAGGTATTAAGGTTGATGTTAGAAAAGTTATAATCAAAATCATCGATAAAATCAAACATCTTAAACGTTTCTTGTGCTCGGTGCCTATGTAGAAGCCAATCTTTTCCGCACGTTAATGCTTCCACCATCTCCGGATGCAAGCTACATCTTTTTTCGTCAATGATCCATCCCGCACTGATGAAAGCCGCATCCGATGACACCGTTGAAACTGGAATTGTGAGGATGTCTTGCGTCATGGTTGCTAACACCGGAAATCTTCTTGAGTTTTGTCTCCACCACGTCAGTAAGTCTAACCCTTTGTCGTCTGGTTTGACCCACTCATTTATGTCGTACTCCATTATCTCAAGATGCTGGTGTGTGTCCATTCCCACCAGCTGACTTGACCCGACCTCTTGTTGTGACTGATGAGATGGAATATACGCTAGAGCGTTGACGAAGACGTTCTGGAATTGATGGCGTCAGGGCTCATGCGTCTGTGATAGAGTATGTTGCGTCCGGTACTGTGGGAGGAGCTTCGCTTGGTAGACTCTGAAAAGAGCATAAAAGGCTTCCACGATTCTGGAAAAATCAAGTACATAGTAATCTTGATTGACATAATAACGTCTCATATACTTGAGAAATTTCTTTAGTCCTATTACTTTACACCTACAATCTAGAATTACTGCAAAACTGTATAACAAAGGAACCTTCCCAGCCCCCCCAAACACTTTAGAAATTTTGATTCCATTGCTTAAATATTTCATGAAAAATTGGTTCCTGTCTATATTTTTCTAAATGAACCGCAATGGCAGTTATAGTATGCAAACCATAATTGGTTCCTGTTTAGGAGTGTAAACTACAGATAAATAACAAGTTTCTTTTAAAAAAATGTCTAAAATTGAAACAAACGACTCAGCCATCCTAATTTCATAATTAGTAAGAGAGTCCTCGCCTAGTTCGTTGTTGATATAAGCTACAAAAACATCTATGCAGCCTATGGATAAAAAGTTGGCTAACATTAAAAAAAGTTGAATTCCACCTAATTTTGTTATCTAAATTAAATGTGCACTCTTCTAATCCGTTATGCCTAAAACATCTTTTAAATTTTTCTACTCTAATTGTTGAACTATTAACCCAGTTAATATACGTTCTAATTTTATTTATTGACGGGTCATAACTACCTGAACCGGCTTGAACTATTAAGTTTATTATATGCGTAGCACAACGTTGGTGTATAAGAGAACCGTTAGTTTGTAATTTTTCCTTTAAATCTCTAATCATTCCATTGTTACTTGTTGCGTTATCTAAAGTTACCAAAATGATCCTACGAGTTAAACCTCATTCCTCTAGTATGCTAACCATTATCTCTAATATGTTTTGACTATTGTGCGAGCCTTTTATTCTCTTAAACGCTATGATACGTTTATTTAAGTCCACTCATCATCTATGTTATGAACTACAACACTCATGTAATCCATTTTAGCTTGACCCATCTATATATCTGATGTTAAGGCTACACTATACCTACCGCTAGATATTGTTGGGAGTGGTGTAACCAATTTTGCTCGAAATTGGCCATCGGGATATCTTGAGATCCTCTTCCCCGATGATCCCGACCTCTTCGATTTTGGTTTGAGATGCCATGAGTTTGATAATGAGATTGTGGTGAGAGTGAGTTTGTGAGATTGAGAGAGTGAGATGGAGAGTGAGTGAAAAATGAAATTAGAGGGGGTATTTATAAAAAAAATAAAAGAGGGGAAAAATATATATTTTTGGCTATATAGCCATTGCAGCCCAACGACTCTATCCCTTCAACGAATAGTTTTTTTTTGTCGTTGGATTTAACATCCGACGGCCCAGATTTTTTAAAAAAAAATTACCAGTAGGTACTGGGACTCCCGCCTCCCGGTCCCCCTACTGGTAGTTGGACTCCCGGTCCTGATTTTAATACTGGGACCCGCGCCTCCCGGTTTATCGCCTACCGGGACGGACCTCCCGGTTCCATTCCGTCCCGGTAGGCCAGGTTTACCCAAAACTCACTTAAATTAATTTTTTCTCAAAATATTAGTACAAAAGTCTAAAATACTCATAAAACAGTTACTTTACATTTTACTTCATATCCATATTAACCGGTTACTATCTATTTATTTAAAAAAATCAAAATTAAAAAGGTAAAAATTGCTCGTCCCCTAATATATATATATATATGTATATATATATATTATATATATATATATATATTTTCTTAATTGTTTTGGCCGGTAGTATAGTATATGACATTTGTGTTAGTTTTATTTTCTTAAAGGGTATTTCGTCTTTTCACGTGAAATTTACTTGTATTTTTGGAATAAAAATATGTTTAGGTAAATTTTGTAAAAATCAATAACAAAAAGTGACAATTTGGACAATTTCCGTATACATGTTAACAAATGCATATATAAAAGTATAAATTACAAATTTATAAATTAATTTTCAATTAACATCAATTTAAAAATTTAACATTTTCAAAAAAAAAATTTACAATAATATTTTTACCATGAAACGGTTACTTACAATGTCCAATGAAAAATGGAAATACTTAAAAAAAAGTATTATAATATGCGCTGAAAAATACAAATATGTCCACACAAAAACATTCGAAATATCGTTGAATTTGCATTAGACTGATTGACTTTTGGACGAGGTGATCAAAATTCCGGTGTGAAATTCAACAAAAGATGTTGACAGAAGTTGATAGAGACACTTTCCGCAATGCAAAATGATAAAACATGGTCATGACTTATGAACGTGCCGAGCTTTTCAAATTATCACTCAATTTTCCAAACTTCTTAACTCCATTTGATCTGGTGGAAGGGATGTGCGTTATATTTAAAAAGTTATTGCAATTGAATATCCTCGCCTAGGATTCTAGTTAATTTTCCAAGTTTCTATATAATAGAATCTAAAGCGTTCCGTTCCCTTGAAACCATCAACACTCTTCTTGTCTTTTAATGAGGATTTACATATAAAAAGTTTCCGCACTGCACTACAATGTTTTACTTAAACAAGTTATATCAGATTTCCCTAGTTGGCCTCGTGAATATTATATTATTATCAGATAAACGACCCAGTGAATCTTATAACAAAGCAAAAGATGGTGACTATGGGCGACAATTTCCTTCCCACTTAAGACTCCAATCTTTAACGAAAAATGGTGGTTCACCTTAAACTTTTATACTAGTATTTCAAGTTTATTATTTCACTAAAATTTAAAATGCACAACATCTGTAAATTAAATAAACCAAATGTTTCGGCTCAAATTTAACAAAACATTAATGACGAAAATGGTCCAAAATATTTTCTCCCCAAATTTTGTCGCGTTATTCTTAAACAAAATAATTAACTGCATGAGAATTTAGGTTGTCATATAGTGGCTCATTAATCATGACAGTCAATAAAAAAAATTAAAACAAGAAACATATTTCGATTTTAATTCAAACTTCATTTACTCCGACTTTTCATATTCATTCCAAAAAAATCTCAAAAAAATTGTAAATCTACAGCCGAAAAAACTCGAAAATTCATATTTTCGATGTTGCAAGCTTCTCCCTTTTCTACCGTCGAAAGATGTACCGCCGCCTCCGCTATCAATATTGCCGCCATACATACTGCCATTTTTACTACAAAAACCACCTTACATGGGTCCAACCGCTCCATTTCGTACAACTGATGTACCACCACATTGCCCCTCCCACTCCGTCATCTACCTTTTTTCAATTCGATTTCACTTCGATTTTTATGTTTTTTTTAGATAATTTGGTCATTTGTTTTGATGTTGATTTTTATTTTTCTTTTGGATTTTGATCTTTTGTGTGTTTATCATATTTACATTACAAAAATTTGGGTTAATGTAGATCTGAATTTCTGTTGAGAAATCTGAAAATCTGTGAAATATGTAAATAATATATAAATGGAGGACACATTAACATGTAAAACGTATGCAAAATTTACATAAATTTACAATATATTATCCTCAAAAGTTTGGAAATTGACGTGTAAAACGACTTTTATTGTCCTGAAACTAATCGAAATTCTTGAAAAATAAGAGTTTTGAAAATACGAAAATGGAGTTGAAATTTGTATATAATTCGAAAGAGAGAGAACCAGTAATTAATATGGCAGAATAATAATCAATAACTTTATATCCAAATTAAAAGATCTTACAATATTATATGAACTAAATACATTACTTAACAAATTAAAAACGCCGTAACGAATTTAAAATGAACTTTCTAAATTAATTCAATTTTCAAACTCGTGTAAAAATTATTTTCAAATTCAACACATTCAAAATTTGGCCGAAATTTAAAAGACAATCTAGTAAACAAAATAATTAATTAGTTTGACGCGTAAGCAGTTGAGTCATTAGCAAAAGTTTAACAAAACGTTATATTGAAAATGAAAATATATATAATTTTGTTTGACTTTATAGAAAATTATATAAATAAAAACGTTTAACTCATTTAAATGGGTGTCTTGACGATGTCGCAACAACACACTCAACCAAAAGTCAACGTCAAAATTAATTCAGAAATAAGAATTTTTTATACGCATTTGTATAGTCATAGGAAATTGAGCAAATATAATCAAATGAAACATAAATATTGCTAAATAGTTTTTTTTCAGTTTTTCTTTTGTAATATAAACAACTTACAGTTTATTGTCGTTTATTTCACTTTATATTGTCGTTTTACTATATGTCGTTTTAATAAGGAATTCGTGAATTATAAAAGCTCGTTTATGGGTTTCGTGTATTTGAAGCAAGATACATCAATAAAGTTTTCTCTCTCGAAATCGTCTCTCTCGTTCTTGAATTCCAATATGGTATCAGAGCAATTCTGCACAAATTAACATTCAGATCTTCAATTCTCACCTTCTCTTCTTTCTTAATCTCGTCGGATTCAAGCTCGCTTCTAGGCCATCATGGAACCTGGAGATGCTTCGACGGTGGAATCTCGAGGAAAGGAGGTGACAAAGATCAAGAATTCGAAATCAAGATCGAACACGGAAGATCCTTTTTCTCCGTAAGACTTGCATCATTCAGATGCCTCTGGAGGTAGTCTCGTATCAAATGTACTTACCGGTCTTAATTACTTGCCATGGAACAGATCCATGCTCACTGTTCTTGAGGCAAAAAATAAGATCCGATTTATAGATGGATCTATTCCAAAAACTTCATCAGATGATCCTGATCTATTGCTCCCGTGGAATAGAAATAATAGCACTATAATTACCTGGATTGCTAACTCTGTCAGTAAAGAAATTGCCTTTGCAATTCGCTATGGAAATATTGCCAGATCTATCTAGAATGATTTCATAGACATGTTTTTACAGAATAATAGACCAAAAATTTATCAGGTCAGAAAGGAACTTATCAATCTTGCACAAGATCATAAATCAGTTGGAGAATACTTTTCTATCTTTAAATGCACTCATGAAGATTTGACTGAATTCAAACCTTCTTGCATCTGTGATTGTAAATGTGGTAGAAAACTAAAATTGGCTGTTTTCGATGAAGCTGGGTATGTAATGCAGTTTCTCATGGGGCTCAATGAAACCTACACACATGCCAGAAGCCAGGTTCTCTTAATGGAACCTATTCCACCTATTAGCAAAGTCTATGCGCTGATAACTCAAGAAGAAGCTCAGAGATCTATTGGTCAAGATTCATCCAACTCAGCAGATCAGTCCAACTCCCTGGCGATGGCGTTCAGAGATGATCAGAAGAAACTCAAAGGCAAAGAACGTCCTACCCGCACTCATTGCAAGATCTAAGGACACACGATCGACAAGTGCTACAAATTGCACGGTTATCCTTCGGGTTACAAGTTCAAGACAAATTCATAAGTCAATACAGTTGATGGAGCAAGTAGCGTTGCCAGTAACAAGTCGCAAGTCACATCACAAACATGGCATCAACAGTTAGGTCACTTGTCTTTTCAAAGATTAGGGACTCTTAAACTTGTCCTATCCTACAATTCTGCAGATCATTCTATTTTTAATTCATCATGTCGCATTTGTCCACTAGCTAAGCAACATAGATTGCCTTTTGTGTCAAACAATAAATTTTCAAATAAAATGTTTGATTTACTACACTGTGATGTTTGGGGACCATATTGTGTTCCTTCGAGACATTATAGATTCTTTTTTACCTTAGTCGATGGTATGTCAAGATTTTGTTGGATTTTTTAATGAAATATAAATTTGAAGTTCATTCCATAATTCCAAAAAAATTTGCATATGTCAAAAACCATTTTTCAACTACAATTTTTGATCGGATAATGCTAAGGAACTTGTTTTTGCATATATATTTTTTCGAAAAAGGGAATTTTGCACCAATTTACTTGTGTTGATACACCTCAGCAAAACTCAGTTGTTATAAGGAAACATCAATATATTCTTAATGTTGCTCGTGCATTAATCTTTCAGTCTAATGTGCCTATTTCCTTTTGGACAGATTGTGTTTTAACATCAACATTCCTTATTAATAGATCACCATATGTTGTTTTAAATAATAAGTCACCATATGAATTATTGTATAACCTCCCTGTTGACTATTCACGACTTAGAGTTTTTGGCTGCCTTTGTTTTGCTTCAACTCTAAAATCTCATCGTACAAAATTTCAACCCCGTGCTAGAAAATGCATTACGATAGGTTATCCACAAGGTATCAAGGGTTATAAGTTATATGATTTGAATACAACAGATGTTATTATTTCTCGTGATGTTGTGTTTCATGAAAACATTTTACCTTTACAATTTAACAAGTCTTCAAATCCTACTACTGACTTTTTAAAAATTTGCCTATTCCTAATCCTGTCACTATACATATATCTGATGAACTTTCATCACTTTCCAAGGATGACTCTTCTAACATCTCTGATCATGATGCCTCTATTATTCCTTTGCATGATCCTCCTGCTTCACTTCCACTTGACGTTGTTGTCACAGAACAGTGTGTACATAGTCCTAATAATTTAAAGGTTGTTCAACCACAAACTGAAACTGTGAGGAAGTTCACAAGACCTCATCACAAACCAAATTACCTTGAGGAATACCACCATAACCTATTGGTATCAGGTGATACACATTCCTCTCCTCATACTTTAGACAAGGTGTTAAGTTATGAACATCTATTTACCCCTTTTAAAAAAATGTGTTGTTTTAGAGACGTTTGCTCCTCAACATTTTCATAGTGCAGTTAAACAACCTAAATGGGTTACTGCAATGAAGGAAGATCTTGACGCTATGCAACACAACAACACATGGTCAATTATGATACTGCCCCCAAACAAATCCATAATCGGCTGCAGATGGATATACACCAATAAGCTTAATTCAGATGGATCGTTGGCTTGGAGAAAAGCACGATTGGTAGCCAAAGGCTACACACAAAGAGAGGGAGTTGATTTCCTTCACAATTTTTCTCCCGTTGCAAAAGTTATTTCAGTAAAAAAAATTTACTTGCTTTAGCTGCTTCTTAAAAATGGTTTCTTTCACAACTTGATATAAGTAATACTTTTTTAAATGGTGATCTTTTTTAAGAAATTTATATAGAAATTTCTAACGGACTTGATATTCAAGGGGAGCAGTAAACTCTTAACTCAAATAAAAAATTAGTTTGCAAGCTTCATAAATCAATCTATGGTTTAAAATAGGCATCTAGGCAGTGGAATTTAAAATTCACAAAATCTGTTAAAAACTTTGGTTTTATTCAATCTCGCAGTGACTATTCTTTGTACACACGTGGATCTGAAAATTCTTTTATTGCTTTATTATTATATGTTGATGATATAAAAGTTACAACTCCTAACAAAACAATTACTTCTGATATCAAACAATCTTTACAAAAGGTTTTTCGGCTAAAAGATTTAGGTGATTTGAAATTTTTTTCCAGGACTTGAGGTTGCTAGATCAGATTCATGGATTGTACTTAGTCAAAGACAATTTTTTTGCAAACTTTAGCTGATTCAAATTTTTTCGAATCTAGGCCTGTTAAGACTCGTATGGATCCGATAATCTCGTTGACTTTAGAAGATGGTGTATTACTGCCTGATTCTAAGGTTTTTCGAAGATTTATTAGACGACTATTATATCTAACAATTACCAGGCTTGATATTACATATAATGTTCACTGTCTTTCTCAGTTTGTTCATTCTCCGACTATTGCTCATTTACAGGCTGCTAATCACATCCTTTGATATTTGAGATCAAATCCTGCTCTTGGTCTTTTTTATTCTTCAACTTCATCTACTCAGTTACGTGCATTTTTTGATGCATATTGGGCTACATGCCTTGATTCCAGACGCTCAGTCACTGGCTATTGCATGTTTGTTGGAGACTCTTTGGTGGCATGGAAATCAAAGAAGCAGATCACCACTTCAAAGAGTTCTGCTGAGGCCGAGTACCATTCGTTAGTTGCAATTATGAGTGAAGTGATTTGGTTGCAGCAGCTCATGAAGGATTTTCAAGTGATTTCATCTCCGGCTGGAGTGATATATTGCGACAATCAGCTGCAATTCACATAGCCTCGAATCCAATTTATCACGAGCGTACGAAGCACATAAAGATCAACTTACGCTACGTACGTGATCATTTACAAGAAGGTGACATAAAGCTTCTACCGATTAGGACTCAACACCAAATTGTTGATATCTTTACCAAGACCTTGGTGTCACCAGTCTTGCTTCGGTTGACTTCCAAGATGCACTTGAAGAACATCTTCAGTCCATCTTCAAGGGGAGTTTTGTAATATAAACAACTTACAGTTTATTCTCGTTTATTTTCCTTTATATTGTCGTTTTATTATATGTCGTTTTAGTAAGGAATTCGTGAACTATAAAAGCTCGTTTATGGGTTTTGAAGCAAGATATATAATTAAAGTTTTTTTTCTCTCAAAATCTTCTCTCTCGTTCTTGAATTTCAATATTCCTGTATAGGCATTAATCAAAATAAACAAATGTTTTTGTATTAAAATACTCTTTACCAAAAATACCAAAAGTATTAACATGAAACATAAACGTGTAATTAAAATTAAAGAAGTAGTTGTTAGATCATCTTCACTCAATACTTAAAACCATCAAATGACGTAGGGGTGAACTCCAATTGAACGCTATAACCAACACTATTATAGTGTTTGATTTTATTTGAAACTTTTTTGCAACAAAATAGCACATCACTATTCAATGCATTATAGTATATTTTAGTCCTAAAGATTTATGATTTATATATTAACACTAATTTATAAAATGTTATCGTATTTATCCTTAAATAATTCATATTTGAAAATTATTTTGAAATGTAACATTGAAATTTAGAGTTTGGTAAAAACAAAATGACATTAATATTAATACCGAAACGACATAATATTACAACGACATCGAAAATGCAAAAAAATAAAAAAAAATTAGCTGTTTACCCATGTTTACGTTTGCGAATTTCATTATACCCAACGTTTGATTAATTTTATGTAAATACCTAATTAATTTTGTTTATGATATTTTTGAGTCTAAAATGCCCTTCAAACTGTCATGAAAATAAATATTTTCCCGGGAATTTTTTTTTATTTTGCAAATTTAAAATTTTTCGGAGCTCATTTGACTTTTTCAATTCTGGAAAGTTTTTAAAGATATGATAAATTCAGCTTTTATTGCGAAATTCATTCCTTTTATTTATAACCGAATTTGTGGGTTGAAATTGGAAAGTATTCTCTTTTAGTTATTTATGCTTTAATTATGATAAGTAACAATCCGTTATTTTCCTTTTTAGCAATAATTATTCATTTAGTTAATAATTTTTTATATAGATTTGACTGAATCATATTTATTTGTGAATATATCGATTTTTTTAATAACTATTAATATGTATACTATTTCATAATGTTAACTGAATAACTGTTAATATTGTTTACGGATATAGTATTTCAACATTCAATTCGCTCAAATTAATTTTTATTTGTTAATCGAAATTTTTTATGTGTTAAAATGGAAACAAAACATGTAATCAGTTTCTTTAATCGTGGTAACTAACCACACCTCATTTATTTTCCAAATTTACGCAATTAATCAATACATTTATTGTTTTTATTTTATTATAGCCGGTTGACCAATTCATATCAACTTTTTACGTTTTTTTCGTCTCAAAATTCATGTTTCTGCTGGGTTCATAACAATTCTTTTTGTTTTTGGGTAAGTTTTCAATCAGTTTCTAAGTTTTATTTACGTTTACAGTCTGTAATTTTCTTTTAACTGAGTAAATGTTAATATTATTTACGAGTATATTATTTCACATCATTACTCTTTTTCTTCCCGTCTTAAAATTACATTTTTTCCTGGATTCATAACAGTTTTCTTGTTATTATTTTCCAAGTAATTATTCAATATGTTTTAAGGTATTATTTTACGTTTTAGACCATGTGCATGTTAATTGTATAGTAGTAATTTTTGATATTGTTTACGAGTATAAACGTGTTTACATACTGTTTACTCTTAACATATAAACATTTTTTTTTATTTTTTTATTGATCGTATTTTTAGATGTTCAATACTCTGTGTTATTCATTGTTTTTGTTTTGTTCATCGAATATTTTTTTTTGGGAGAAAATGTTTGCATGCGTTTTCTTATTTTAGAAATAATGAATTTTTTCTCTTGAATTACTTAATTTATTTCGGTGGATTTGAAATGTAATTTAATGTTGTTTGACGTGTAGGTTCAGTTTTCGTTTACTGCTCATTTATTGTTATAATTTTTTTAAAAAAAAATTTATAACTTCGACGGCAAAGACATTTCGGATAAAATGGTCCGAAGAAATCCGTTAACATCTTTTGCTGAATTTTTACGATAAATTTATCAAACGTTGAGTATTTTGAAATTAGTAAACGTTAATATGGTTATATAGCTAAAAGACCCTTAAAAAAATAAAGATGCATTGATCGACCATTTGTGGGAGGAATATTATAATTCGAATGTGCAATTGTACTATTTTTAATTTTAATTTATGTTGTTTGTTTTGTAATGTATTTTTTAATTAATATTATGTTTTGTGTGTGTTATTTTATATATTGAATTATTTCAATAAACAAGTGCTATAATTTAAAGATATTAAATGAATATATATGTATAAAAATAAATAATAAAAAGTTAAATATAAAATTAATGTTTTAATTTGGTGTAGAAAATAGAGCTCTGTTGGAGAAAAATAGTGTTGAATGTTACATGTACTGTAAAATCGTGTAGGAAATGGTGCAATCAGTTGGAGATTATCTAAGTGATAGGCGAGATTTTAACTTGGGAATCATTCAATTCAATTGCCTTAATGAAAATAAACCACACCACATTTTCTCTCTTCAAATAAATCGAAAAGTCTTTATTAAAATTCTCTCTCTAAATTTTAACCGACATATTAAAAACAAGTTTCAAGCGCAAAAAAAAGCAATATTAACGGGGAAACACAATGTGATTAAAAAGAGAAATTAAAAAGAAAGATAAAAGAAAACATTTTAATTTTGCATTTGACCTCGATTCAAGAGTCAGATTATGAAAAAAGTTGAAAACTATTTTAAAATAGAGATGAAGAAATTCAAAATTTGAAATGCAATTAATTTTTTTATCACAATTTTGAATTAATTTGTATATATAAATAAATAATTCAAAATAAATATAACTCATAAATGTAAAAACAAGTTATTAAGATTTGTCACATCATTCAAAATTGTTATTTTTTAAAGTAAACAAAAAATAGACAAACGATGATTGTAACGTTTAAATTGACTTAAATAGAGAAATTCTTCTTTATATTTCATATGCTTAATTTATTTACATTACCGTTAAAAAATATTTAATTGTTTAAAAATAAATAAACTATAATTGTAACGTTTAACAAAAAAATAGACAAACGATAATTGTAACGTTTTAAATTGACTTAAATAGAGAAATTCTTCTTTATATTTCGTATGCTTAATTTATTTACATTACCGTTAAAATATATTAATTGTTTAAAAAAAAGACAAACGATAATTGTAATGTTTAAATTGACTTAAATAGAGCAATTCTTCTTTATATTTCGTATGCTTAATTTATTTACATTACCATTAAAAAATATTTGATTGTTTTTTTAAAAAAAGATAAACGATAATTGTAACGTTTAATTTGACTTTTTTCTAGGTTACGTTTAAGTTGATTTAAATAAAGAAATTCTTCTTCATATTTTGTATGCCTAATTTATTTATATTACCATTAATATTATTTGATTTATCGACATTGCCGATATTGTAATTTTATTTCTTTTTAAAACTTATAAGTTTTACCTTTTTTAAAATAGATCAACAACTCCACATTCTATATCAATTCTCATGCATCTCTTTATTTTTCCGTAATTTAAGCTTATGATTATTATACTAAGATTAGGATTTGGGTGTTGTTTATTTTTCAATTCTAGTAGAGAAGAATGGAAAATGAAAAAAACAAGAAAGACGTTTAGGCGCCACCTCCAAATTCAATCATTGTGTACTTAGGGACAGAGCGGCTGATGGGAAATAAATATGAAAGATCGAAGGCCAAATTTAATGGACCCTTCGAGATCTCACATCATAATTCACATTGCTTCTATCTTTCAAAAACAGAAGAAAAGAAATGCCAGCCTGTGGTCTGTATATTATTGATAAGGAGAAAATAATATGAACACACTTATTTTTCTCAACCAGCAACAACAGGAGTACTTCATCATTCGTACACAGTATTGTGTTCGAACTTCGAACTAATAAAAAAGTTCGTTAGAAACATGATAAATATCTATCCGACAATGACCCGACTAAATAGATTTGAATGCAATGCTGAGCTTGCTTCTTAGATTCATCTAGCTTGTTCATAAAACATTTAGTGCACACTTCAACATATTTTAAATTGATATCTTTATTTTGGCCAGATAGTTTTGCATAAAGAAAATAACATAACATAATGGGACCTCAAAGTAAATGATATTAGGAATAAGATGGTGGGAAGGAATGTGAGGCACGCTATTGGTGAGGAGGGTAAAGAATCAAATTCAAAAAGCTTGAGGGTATTTTAGGGAATTCGATCTCCTCAAAGTGACAAATAATTAAAATAAATAAATAAGTAAAGCAGAGGAAACTGTCAGTTTCCGACAGTAGCCAAAAACAAAGTCCAGTGGTTCCAGTTAATTCAAAACCACACGAGAGACTTTGCATCATCGCTTCGCTTGTCATCTTCTTCACCAAAACACACTCAAACACAGAATGAATATACAATAGTAACTTGAGAGTTTAGATCTCTGTGTTTAGCTCAACAATAGCTTTTGACCTCTCCACAAAAAAAAAAGACTTGCTTTGTTGGTGTATTTGGGCAAGATAATGCAAGGAATTCGAACCCAACCTTATCTCTCTCTCCAATGGCGTCCTCGCTCACTAACCTCCTCTCTCTCACTCTCTTCTCTCTCCTCCTCTTCCTAACCCAAGGTAACCCCTGAAGAACTAGAAGACAAGCCCGACCCGGATATTAAGTTTCAATCTTTAGGTGTTTCCTCACCTTTTTATTTCCTTCAAATTTTGGCAGGCAAGTCCGGAGAAGACAACGAGCCCTATGTCGGAGTCAACATTGGAACCGACGTGTCGAACCTCATGTCTCCCTCGAGCCTCGTGTCGTTCCTCAAATTCCAGAGGATTACCCACGTGCGTCTTTACGACGCGGACCCGGGAATCCTCCGGGCGCTTTCCGGGTCGAAAATCCGGGTCACGATCAGCGTCCCCAACAACCAGCTCTTGGCCATCGGTTCCTCGAACGCCACGGCCGCCGCGTGGATCTCGCGCAACGTGGTGGCCCACCGACCGGAAACCCTAATCTCTTTCGTGGCCGTCGGCGACGAAGTGCTCACCACCGTCCCTTCCTCCGCTCCGGTCCTCCTTCCCGCCATGGAAGCCCTCCACGCCGCTCTCGTCGCCGCCGGACTGGACTCCGACGTCAAAGTCTCCACTCCCCACGCCGCCGCGCTCATCCTCGACCCCTTCCCTCCCTCTCAGGTATAATAAACTTTTCCCAGTGGTGGAATGGGAGGTTTTAATCTGGATTCTGGCAGGCGTTCTTCAACAAATCTCTGACGCCGGAGCTGCTGCGGTTCCTGTCGCGGACGAAAGCGCCGCTGATGATGAACCTGTACCCGTACTACGTGTTCATGCAGAACAAAGGGGTGGTGCCGCTGGACAACGCGCTGTTCAAGCCGCTGAGCCCGGCGAAGGAGATGGTGGACCCGAACACGCTGCTGCACTACACGAACGTGCTTGACGCGATGGTGGACGCGGCGTACTTCTCGATGCGCAACCTGAACGTGACGGACGTGGCCCTGCTGGTGTCGGAGACGGGGTGGCCCTCGCGCGGCGACCCCGGCCTCGAGCCCCACGCCACCCCCGACAACGCCGCCACCTACAACTCCAACCTCATCAACCGCGTGCTGGGGCGCTCCGGCTCCCCCGCGCGCCCCGAGCTCACCCCCTCCGTCTTCCTCTACGAGCTCTTCAACGAGGACCTGCGAGCCCCGCCCCTCTCCGAGGCCAACTGGGGCCTCTTCCACGCCGACGCCACCCCCGTCTACCTCCTCCGCGTCTCCGCCGCCGGCTCCTTCCTCGCCAACGACACCACCAACCGCACCTTCTGCGTGGCCGCCGCCGACGCCGACGCCAAGAGCTTGCAGGCCGCCCTCGACTGGGCCTGCGGGCCCGGCCGCGCTGACTGCTCCCGCATCCAGCCCGGCCAGGACTGCTATTACCCCAACAACGTCAGGAATCACGCCTCCTTCGCCTTCGACACTTATTACCACAAGGAAGCCAAGTCCTCCCTCGCTTGCGACTTCAAAGGCGTTGCTACCATCACCACCACTGACCCAAGTATGTCATCCCTAATTCTTCATTACCGTTACCGTTAGCCTTAGCATTGCGCTTATAAAGAATATACGTTCCGGCATAAAACGAGTGAGCTTTGAATCAGACATTCAAAAGAGAATTTGCCCCATCTACTGCCATTTAACCTTTTTTATTTTTACTTTTCCACCAAAAATCATAATTTGACCCAAAACATCACAAACTCTCTTGTGCTGATACTACTTTACCCTACACTCCAGTTTTTCTTATGATATCACATCAACTTTGAATTAAGACATTTATATCATAATTATGCAATTATTCTCCTTAATTAAGTCTGAAACTCTTTCTCTTTTTTTCTCTTTATTCAGACTTAATTAAAGAGAATAAATGCCTTAGTTCAAGGTTGATGTGTTAGAAAAGAATAGACTGAAGAGTAAAGTAATATTTGTATAAGATGACTAGTGGCATTTTGAGCTAAATTATGATTTTGGTGGAAAATTGGAGAAAGTTCATAAATGGTAGTAGATGAAGCAATCTCTCAAAATAACATGAGATTTTGAGATTGAGCCCATGATGGTTAGATTTAGGGGTTTTATCTTAAATCTCCACCAACTAGAGAATTTCTATATCTAGACAAAATGGGGTCCTCTACTTGTTTGTATTATACACTCTACTCGTGTTAATTTTTTTTCTTCCTGTTTGTGCAAATGTAACTTTCAGGTCACGGGAACTGTAAATTTCCTGGAAGGTGAGAGAGGAATTCTTGCTCAGAGTGGCTAGGCTCTACGTTATGTCTTTCAGGAAAATAATTGTCAATAATGGAAGCTATCTCTGCATGGCATTATTGATGCTCTATGTGTCTTTTTCTCTGTGACCTGATGCGATTTTAAATATTGTTTTATCTTGGTTGATGCAGTAAAAAGATGACGAATGAGACTAGGCATGAGGCGGTGAACTCAACACAAGCGAGTGGTGCTCCCCAGAGATTAAGACTCACGAGTGCCTTAAGATGCAAGGCAATCAGCAATGAATTAGTTCTGTTTTTTGTTCTAGTTTTGTCTAGTTTGCTCTCATTTTTTGACCTTGTTACTCCATATTGATGTGAAATAATAGAAATAATCACAAAGCCGTTCTTTTTTTTATTTTAGATGAATTGTAATGATGAAACTTGTGGTGATTCGGCCTTTGTTTGTAGCACTTATTTTTTGGCGGGTTATATTAATATTTGGTGCAAGATTAATTGTGGTGGATTTCTATTTTGTAAGCAAGATATGGCCGAAGAATGAAATAGTGCTTGTAAAAGCAGATAAAATATGCGAACTTTCATTTTCTAAACTTAATAGATAAGAAAATATAATGATTGAATCGTTTCATTTTCTAAACTTAATAGATAAAAAAATATAATAATTAAATTCGTTAGTTAAAAAGCATTCAGAATTCGGGCAGATTTCTTTTTCAATATAAGAACATCAGTTTTAAAATGATATTGGTTTAACGGTTAATGATAAATTAAAATGATATTGGTTTAAGTTAACACATCATATTTTAACCTATAATATATATTTAAGCTAAATTCATCTTTAGTGGTAAGTTAAAAAATATTATTTGACTTAAGTTTATTCACATGTCGATGTGTTTTTTTTTAATTCTCACTTATTGCCAACAATATTTTAATGAATACGTGAAAATTCAACTGCAATGGGACGAAGAGCGACGTCCATCAAGTGTAAGAGCCGTCGAACACGATGATATCCGTTATTTGAAACGTCCACGAACTTGAAAATCCCGGTAAGAAGAAAACCCTTAAAGCTCATGTTCGTGATCGCAATCTTGATTTCATCTTTTTATCGGAGATTAAATTGCGAAGAGAATGAGCTGAGAAGGTAAAAGTACCGTTTAGTTTTGATGATTGTATAACAGTTGATAAGTATTAATATTAAAAAATAAATTAGTAATAATGTTAAAATTCAAAACTAAATAATTTCATAAAAAAATCATGTTGTGCAATGATATATAGATTTGAGCTTGTTTTATTCAAGTTTAGATATTGAATACAAATAAATAAACAAGCTCAAACTGAAGGGTAACTAGCAGGCTAATTAGAATGGTTAGAGTTGAGTCATGGTGTACACAAGTAGATACAGAGTTAAATCAACAGCCATTTCAAACCTAATACTTAAAATATATAAAAAAGACCAATTAACTAAAAGATAGTTTAGATCAAGGTTCGAACATTCGAATGTCGATAAATGATCAATAATTCTAAAATATGGGAATGTCGTTAACGAAACGGAAATTTGACGGAAAAAATATGAAAACCGAAAAAAAAATGTTGATGAGAATGTCGTTTTTCGGACGGAAATTCGATAAAAATATAAAAATTTGAGGAAAAAAATGTTAATCAATGGTATAATTTAAAACATAAACTTCATATACATAAGTAAGATCAAAATTCAAGATTATAAAAATCATAAACATAATAATATTTGTAAAATCTTAATAATATATTAAAATGTGGACTTAAGACTTAGTTGAAACTATATTTTCAAGATAATGTGTTTATAAGGGGTTTTACATTGTTGAATAATCATAAAGTTTAAATATAAAATATAAAATATAATATATATATATATATATATAAATAAGCTCAAAATTTAAAATTACAAAAATAATAATTATAAAATCTTAATTATGTATTAAAATTTAGACTTGAAATTTAGTTGAAACTATATGTTTAAACTTTAAACTACGTTTCAATATTATAAGAGGTTAATTATATAAGAATGTCCATTATATAAATATTGACATTTTATAGAAACTGGCCGTACACTCCGGTATTAATAGCATGAATTATAGATAAGTCTTAGACTATAAAAATATATACGTTCAAAATTTTTTACTCTACCAGGGATTCAAACCCAAGAGCACCGGGATAGCCCTTGACGGATGGGTTGACTAAGTACCATCTAAGATACATGAGTTTTTAGTAATTTACTTATGTTAAATTACATTAAGAATCGAAAACAACTTTATCGAATTCCAGTGAAAAAAAGACAAATTCTGGGGAGAAAAGGGCTTTACATTGAACTAAAACGTCTGGTAAGTTCCATAAAACGATATTTTTTATTCGTCGAAAATCGTTGACCATTTAAACTTTTGTTTAGACAAAAGAAAAATACTCGTTAACTCAATGTACATATACTTCTTATGCTTTATGCTGTTTTTTAATTAATTTATTTGCCTCCTTCCCTTTTTTTTAAAATTAAAATATAATAAATAAATAAAACCAAGTTGACATAGAGCACAAAAAAACTCAAATAAAATAGTAAGCAATTTCTATCAGAGTCAAAGAAAAAAAATTAGGAAAAGCAAAAAAAGGAAAAGAAAACGCACATGTGCGGTTAACTTCATAATTTGGTTGTCTTTTTAAGAAAATGGCGAAACCACTACCATTTTATATTCCCAATGCTCATTTTCATCAAAATTATATTTTGGACAATTTAAAGTTTGAGTTGTTCACTTCTCAACATTTGAAATATTTATTAGTTCAACTTTGTTCGATCCTTTGCAAGCTGTGATGTTATTTCAACTTTGTTGGATCTATGTAAGCTCAAGTTGAGTGGTTACTCGACATAACTTGGTTAATAGGGATTAGCATAATTTGTTAACCTTAAAAATTATCTCTCTTAGTCTTTAATACGAAATCTCACTTAAATTTTGTTTACTCGTCAAGATATCTCGAGACATTGTTGTGATAATATGTGTGGCATTTTGCAAGACAGATATGAGATAACAGTTTGTTGAGTGTAAGTAAGTAAATGACACAAAAATAGTAATTATATGCACAACGTCATCTACATCTGAATAATTTTTTCAGCCCATTGAGAAAGAATTCATTAAATCAAAATAGTCAACAGTATACCAATTGTCTTATATGAAAAGACATCATATCAATGTCAATATTATTAAACTATCAGTGAATTCTAAATTAGTTAATATCCATATATTAGAGCCGCCACTCAATTTCACTTGTACAAAACTATCTCAATGTTTGTTGATCTTCAAAATTTTCAATCGCGAACAATTTTGTTACGCATATACAAAACACGATCGTCTGTATAAGAGATGTACACCGCTAGAATTGAAATTCTAGTTTTTCAATCCAATAGTCCAACACATTTAAGAACCGTAAAATTTCAATCAAAAGCTTCAAGATTGCTAAGGAAAAACCACGCAGCTTTTATAGAAATTCAAACAGGAAGGTCGTTAGGGTTCCTTGGTTTTAAATGCGAAGATTCTTGTAAAAACGTCTTCGCCTACATGATATGTTAAAGACGAAAACTTTCCAAAATAACCCATCTCAATAAATGCATTATGCTATAATAAAGGAATTAACCGATTATGTGACATCTTTTCCAGCGATACTTGCAAAATAGAAAAAGTCAACATGAACATAACAACAAACTCTCCATTTGACTATTTCTTGGGCAAACACAAACAGACCGGACCTTCTTCAGAAACTGAGGCTCAACATCTCCCTCTGATTACCTAACAATGATGCCAATAGAAAGGATAAACCAAAAATAGAGAGATGTACTAAACAAAGAAGGCATAAGCAACACCGCATATTGAATAATAGACCAAATACATTGTTTCAAAATCAAGGAGCAAAAATCAAATAGATAGTACAAAATATCAAACAGTAAAGTAAGAAAGAGAAACCAAATTTTTAGATGGACTAGGTCATTAAAAACCTAAGTTAAGGAGGAAGATGTTTCCTCATACGTCTCAACGTTTGTAGTGACTTCACGATCACTAGAATATGCATTGGTTGACTTACATGTTTGGTGCTTCTCCTTAGAGGTGGTTGTCTTTTAGGTGCCAGTAGGGGGCATGGTCTTCATGAAGCTTTCACATACAACATTTGTCTTGGACAAGGTGTGAATGAGGTTTTATAGGATAGTCACCTCCTAGATGATAGCTTTGAGAATGGCTGAGTTGACTTTGACATCAGAGCAACTTTCAGACGAGAAATTTCATCGACATAAGGCACGAAAGCAGGACTGCCAAGATCACATACATGTTTTCTTTGAAATAATTTAGGGTTGACCTGGAGCACACTAGAGTATTTTCCAATCAGTTCTTGACGAAAATGTTGACAGAGATGCCCACAATAAAATTATTTATTTACATATTGATGTAATATAAATCTTTCTAAGTATCTATTGTAATTTTCTGATTAAATTAATAAAAGTTGAAAAGTTCATTCATTCTTTTTTCGTTTGTTTGAAGATTTATGATATTAAATAGTCTTATAGTCTTTAATCAAACCTAATAATATATGAAGAGACAAATGTAAATTTGCGTGAACAAACTCTTAATGGTTTGGTTAAAATGAAATATTTACAATCTAAGGATCAACGGACTATTGATTCTAGTATGATTGTTGGAAGAATCTATGATGCCTGGTTACGAGACATAGAGAGTTAGGAACTCTATAGTTCTTCCAGTGTATCTTCTGAAGATACTGAATTGACCAGTGCACCTTTAGAGACAATGTAAGAACAAACCATTTAACCTCTTATGCGTCACGGGACTTCACAATGGCCGAGACTTGCTGGAAGAGAGGTAGCCACACGTGCGCAAGGCAGATCCTGATTCCCCTTCACGCACGCGTCTACGAAGACAAAAATCTTCCTCGCTCCTTGATCAATGAAACCGACCTTGTACTCTAAAAATCACTCAAACAACCACAAATAAATTCAACAATAATACTCAAGGAATTTTTGGGTAATCAAGAGGGTGGGCTCTTTGTGGGAACAAGGGAAGAAGAAATTTTAGAAATAAACCAAGGCTTTTGGAAGAAATCAAATTTCTTTCTCTTTTTCTCTTTGTGGTGTGTTTGGCCGATTGCTTTTCCTTGGGGGGAGAAAAAATAATCGGCCAAGTATGTATTGGGGAGAGAGAATGCATGAGAGAGTGCTAGAGTTAGAGAGAATAATCGCTTCTTTTATTTCAGGATAATGAGTTTAACCTAGGTCAAAATCAAATAATGACTCATTAGTCAAACTTAAGCCCTATAATCCATTTAAACATTTTTTCAGCTTACTTCTACCCTAGATGTGGCCGGCCATGATGTCCAAATACTATTCAAAATTTATTTGATTTATTTCTAAAATAATATTTAATTATTTTAGAACATCTCATTTATTTAATGCCAAATCATTATTTATTTTCATACTCTTCAAAGTAGTACGAAACGAGAAAATATTTATTTTCATCTTTTATTTATTTGAATCATCAAAATATATTGTTATCCATATAATAACATAATATGATTCATTAAATAAATGTATTAATAAATAACTAATTATTTATTCAATTACTTAGAAAATAATTTTCTTAATGTAAATCACAATTTACATTCAATGAGAAAATCAAATGTTCAAGTTCACTAAACCTCTCCGAGAGTCTATCATTGAGACGTTATGGACCCACATGAACGAAGTTTTAGAATAAAATACGAACTCAAAAGTTCACAAAAAATTTCCGACTTTTAGTTGTTAATATTAGTCGATTCCACTAAAGAACTAATATTGAAACTCTCTAAGTTCATATGCGTTTATTTTTCCGTTTGATGTGACAAAACAATTCTTGACACGATTCACAGAGTATTTTACGATATTACCCATTCGTGTGTATCATTAACTCAGAGGAATGTAAAATTATTGTTTTACCCTTGAGTTATTATTTCACTAATTCCTTTGTTATTTGTGAATGAGAAAAACATAAAATGAGATGTCTTTACATGTCACATGTTTTATTCAAAGAATGTATTCGATGAATACCAGACCCGATTTATTCATTCACACTCTCATAACAAAGCATAGTGTGATATTAATGCATTGACATTGTTTCAACACGAATTTTGTATATGTGAATCACATAATCCAATGTAACAACATTATGACACCAATCGCCGGGTCAGATGCAACTTTAATTAGCCATTGCCCATCGACAAATCAAATGCCATAAAGTGCCATATCGATTATACATTTACTTTAATATTTAGGTAATTACCAAAATACCCCTCGTATGTGATCTTGAAGTTTTGAGTGATTAAACAATTTTATCTCGAGCTTCAGACTATCACAAGTTTTGTTCAATATCTTCTGTAAGATACCAATGATGAAGCACATAGTCCCAACTATTTATATCACAAGATAAGATATCCTGATTCATCCAAACAATCATACTCAGATTCGATTGCCCTATCGATCTTTAGATTGCGAACTATTATTTTAAACTAGTCACAAGGGGCTATCTTGTCAAGTCTATACTTAGCACCCCTTTCGTCGATAACAGTTTCAGAGTGTAGCAAACATACATAAACACAAACTTAATCAAGAATGAATATTTAATTTTATTTAATGTTTCAGCAAAACCAAATACAAAAGTATAATGTCTAATATCTCATTTATTGTCACCAATCCCAACAAAGTAAATAATAATGTTTTAAATATATACATGTTCATGCACTTTGCCTATGTTAGTAAAATTCTTTTTAGTAGTAAAGAAATTTTTATATTCCGCCATTAACTTATTAATGATAATTTTTTCTTAACACTACACCTATTTCAACAGAAAAAATTTAGCATGTTTAACAAGATGATCAAACATAATGACACTAAAATCAAATGCAGTTCTATTTCAACACTTGAATCACGAGAGGAGGGGATCCAATTTGTAATCTCAAATTATTAGAGGATAAAATACTTAAATGTTAAATTTGCAAAATGCATGGATCTCCTGGAATATATAAACGCTTGATTATACAATGACAAGACTTGAGCTACATCTAACTTTACACTTTTAAGTTATTTCATTACAAACTCAATGTAGATGATGTTTACAAACACTTTGTTTTTTCTTCTCAATATCTCCCAAGAAATTTGATTTTTTTGTTAATATGAATTTGCTTAATTCTGTATATTTATAAATATTTTCTTCTTCTATTTATATAATTTATTATATAAAATAAGAGGAGATATAAAAGGTAAGACGGTATATTAAGCATATTATTATTTTTACTTTAGAAAAAGATAAAAGAAAGTTTGATTTGGGTTATTATATAGTAGCAATTTGACTATTTTATTTTAAAAAAGTAACAAAATCGAAGTGTTGAAGAAATCTCATATTTGGTCTGAGTTCATCAGGAGATCGATGGCCATCATAGACTCGATTTAGATAGCCAGAAACAAGTTAATATTTCAAGGTACTCAAATAATGATTCCCAACCTAATTTAGCTTATTAAGAAAAAGATAGCAAATATCAAAACTAGTGAGGATCATTACGAACCTGGTCCGGTTTTGCGCTTCTGTGAGGAGGAGGGCCAGTGGAAAAAGCCAACAAAAGGCTTCATTAAAATCGTATATGTTGCGTTTGACGATGTAATTAGTTCGGTGGAATTGTCGCTATGTCATAGAAGGGAGAAGTCAAATAGTTATGGCGCAGCAGAATCGAATCAGATTTTACTTTGAAGCCGGAGGTGAAAGGTGTAGCTTTGAGGCTGAAACTTGATAAATTCTACTGGCACAAACAAATCCCGGTAGAAAGAGAACCAATTAGAAATAGGGTTTATAAAAGAGGAAATATAACAATGTTGCAGAGGCTATTACTGCCAAAAGTTTTTGTATTATTGAATGATTAATAATGTACATATGTTGATGTAATACATAGGAAAATAGTACAAGAAAACCTTAACAGCCTATGAGCTGGCATCGACTTGAGTGTCGACAAATGACACGTCCTGGTTAGGGTTTTCATCTCTGTCCTTTGCACTAGCTGTCGCATCTTGATACGCTTGGTATAAATTTCCATTATCGCCCCTCAACCTAAACGAAGACTCTTCGACGTGAAAGTTGCGTTTGAAATGGAGAAAAGCTCTGACAGATAAGTTCTTTGTGAGAACGTCGGCAATTTGAGCTCGAGTTGGGACGTAACAAATCTCGATGTCTCAATATTTTAAAGTCTACTCTGAAGGCTTTCTGCAGACCGAGTGTGAGTCGTGGTGTCGTCGCCAAAGAGATAAAGCCCCTATTAAGCAATCCTTCCAGTAGTGTGGCTCCCGTTATCTTGTCCTTCACAAAAAAATAAGTAGTATGGAATTCGAAAAACATGTCATCATTAGCCGTTAGTTAATCTCAGGTGTCCTCAAAACATTCCTCAAAAAAATATCTCGACAGCCGTTTCTACTCAGAAAAGCATCACCAGTATGAGTTTTGGGTAAGAAATTACCATTGCAACCATCAAATTTTCTTTCCCTTTGTAACTGGTGCAAGTGTGAAGATTGTCGAGGCTGGTCGCGACCTGGTTCGTAGCACCTGAGTCCACGTACCAGGATGGGTCGTAGACAACCTATGGACCGGTGAAGAAGGCACTATGAGGTGGGTTGTCAAATCTCTGTGATTTATGGTGACCTGTGAAGGTTGGAGCATAGTTGTTTTGGTTGCTCGACTTTGGCTGATCTTGGGGCATCGGAGATATGTGGTGTTGCGGTGGCTGGAAAGATTCGTCAAGTCTGTGCCAACACGCTGAAGCCAGATCCCCCGATTTGTTGCAAATCTGACAAACGGATCTCGAGTTTGAGAAATTTCTACCTCCATTAGATCTGCCTCTGTAGCCTCGTCCTCTAGGTCGACTATTTGAGCGAGAATCAACGTAGTTGACCATTGCGCTGTGCATATCCGGGTTCTGATAGCTACTCAGCTGCTCAATCCTGGTCTCCTGAACTAGAGCCATAACCAACACTTCTTGCACGAAGATGTCAGTACCGAGAATTTCTTGAGATTGGATTTTGTCTGTAACCATGGCCACCAGTACATTGAACTCCAATGGCAAGCCCATCAGTATGTTCGTAATCAGATCTACATAGGAGATCTCTGAACCTGCAAGGAATAATGAATCTGCGATGGATTCCATTTTTGAAAAATATTATAATGCCGTAGATCTTCCCTTCTTTGTGGTCTGAAGCTGAAGGCGGAGTGGGATGATCTTAGTCTTGGATCTGACAGCGAAGAGGGACTCGATTGCACTCCAGAAACCATGCGACGTACAGATCCTGGTTACAGATCTGAGAATGGTTGTCGTCAATGACGAGAGTAACCAGCTCAGGAGCAACTGGTCCTCTCTAACTCAGCTATCAAATTATGGGTGTTGTCTCCTTTTCGTCGTACCTCTAGCAGGCTCGAGCTATGGTTATGATTGTGATTTCGACCCGTTTATGAACCCTTGAAGGTTGTGGCTAATAATGGCAGGTAGGACTTGAGAGTGCCAAATCGAATAATTTTCGCGGTCTAGCTCAACATATACGTTTGTGTTTAGTGTGGTGGTGAACTGAGATAGTTGGGAAGATAAACTTTCCATAGCCATTTGTGAGCTTTGATACCAAAATAGGGTTTATAAAAGAGGAAAAATAACAGTGTTACAAAGGTTGTTACTACCAAAAGTGTGTGTATTATTGAATGATTAATAATGTAAAACAACAATGTAATATATAGGAAAATAGTACAAGAAAACTCTAACAGTCTATGAGCTAGCATCCATTTGAGTGTCGACAGATGGCACATCCTGGTTGGGGTTTCATCTCCGTCCTTTGAACCAGCTGTCGAATCTTGATACGCTTGGTATAAACCTTTATTAATTAGTCATGAAACAAACGAAAAAAAGACTCGCTTATTAGCTTATTAGGCAAGTAAGAATAATACTTTTGGAATGTGTAATGTAAAGAAATGGAATGAGGTAATGCATTCCTCGCGTTGTACCTAAACGTGGCTTACCGGAAGTTTCGGTACCGCTCCCGGTAATTTTCGGAACGGGAGTTCTGGTCACGGTTGTAAGCGGGACGGGAGGTGACTCCCGGTTTGTAAAAATAATTAAAAATTGTATTTTTAATTAAATAATTTTTTTTTTAAATAAATAATGTTAAAAACACATTTTCTTGGCCGTCGAAAATTGCATCCGACGGCTTAGTTTTTTTAAAAAAAACGAGATAATGCCGAGAGTCCGGTACCGATAAAGTAATTACCGGGACTCCGGATCCCGCTCCCGTTCAAAAGCCTAGCAGGACGGACCTCCCGCCCCCGTCCCGGTCCCGGTAGGTCAGGAGTTCAAGAGGTTTTAAACAAATCTCCTTTTTCCAAAAGCAAAAATATAAGAAATATTTTTTGTAAAAATAGAAAAAGCGGGTAATGCGAAGGGTTTCAAAATTGAAAACTTTTCCTTGTTTTTCCTTTCATTCAATCTCAATGTTATGTTTCGCATCAAAACCCAGTTCTTTCACTTTCACACGACAACACACAGTCGCAGTTGTGGTACCATTAAACCCTAGAAGAAGACCCGCCATAGCCTCCGTACGAACAATGTCGTCCTGGTCGTGCGAACAGTGCACTTTCCTCAACCCTCCGTCTCAGAAATCCACCTGCCTCATCTGCCTATCGCCGTTCCCGTCCCCTCCGTCGCTGATTTCTTCGTCGTCTTCGTCTTCCTCGGTGCCGAAATGGTCCTGCAAGGCATGCACTTTCCTCAACCCCTACGACAAGCCCAACTGCGAAATCTGCGACTCCAGAGCTCCAATATCGTCACTCTCGGCCTTCGAAGACTTGAACGACGTTGAGATTGAATCCGATGCCGCAGGATTTGGCTCCGTTTTCTTTCCATTGCGGGCTTGCAAGAGAGCTAGGGTTTCGGAACCCGAACCAGCATCGGAATCAGCTTCTTCGTTAGGGTTCCGATCGATCCTCAACAAAAAGGAATCGGATGACTCTGCGGTGACTGAGTTGGGTGAGTTTCAATGTTTTCATTACTCCATTTGTGTTTACACTTGAATAGACTTTTGAAGCTTTGTTCAATTCTGAAAATGTTATATCTTTGTTGACGCCTTTAACAATTGTAGAGGATGCTAGTTCTGGCAAGAGTTTGAACACACATACAATAAAGGTGTTGAGCTACAACGTTTGGTTCAGAGAAGACCTGGAACTCCATAAGAGAATGAAGGCACTTGGTGACATTATCGAACTGCACTCACCTCATATCATATGCTTTCAGGTTTGGACGTCCATTGAAATTTATAGAACATTTTGATATTATAACATTGGAAATCACCATTACTCACTCAGCGACTATACATTATTTCCAGGAGGTCACGCCTAACATATACGCCATCTTCCAAAAATCGAACTGGTGGAAAGTGTACAATTGCTCCGTATCGGAAGAAATAGGATTTTCTAGCTCCTATTTCTGTATGCAGGTATATGAGCACACCCATTTCCATGTTGCCTTGCTGCGTTTCAGTTGAATCTGTTGTTATTTGTAATTTTGAATCAGATTAGCTTCAAGGTCATACCTACCCTGTTTAGTATGCTTATTGATGCCTTAGGGACGAGTCTTCTTAAGTTAGTGTTTTATCACCTGTTGGAAAGTTTTGCTGCATCCTGGTTCACTTTGTTGATCAAAGAATGCATTCTCATTTCCATCGATTCCCTCTCCAAACCAGCCTTCTCTTGCTCTTTTGACCGTACATGATTTGGGAGGAAGACTCTTTTTTCCCTGTCGCTTTGATTTTTTATTTATTTTGCTTTTGTCCTCTTTATGATTAATTTGAAAGTAGGGTCTTTCTTTCTTTCATAATTATGATTAATTTGAGTATGGTTATTTTTGGAGTTTTGGTGACCTGTATGGGCTTGGTTGAACCCAGAAGGTCAACCATGCGACAAAATTTGATATTCAGGGCACAACCGCTTCGGAATTTGCTCTCTCTCCATGTGTAGCCTACTTCCACGTGTTCTAGATTTTTCATATTATACTATGTTATTGTCATGAATTCTAAACGGTCATTCTTGTTACAGCTAAGCAGAGTGCCCGTAAAGACGTTCAGCTGTAGGCCCTTTCCTAATTCGGGGATGGGAAGAGAGCTCTGTATCTCTGAGATCGAGATCAGCGAGAAAAAGTCAATGACAGTCGCGACTAGCCATCTCGAGAGCCCTTGCCCGGGCCCCCCCACGTGGGACCAGATGTTCAGCAAGGAACGCGTGGCTCAGGCCAAAGAAGCCCTCGACTTCCTCCGCAAGAAACGGAACGTGATCTTCGCAGGCGACATGAACTGGGACGACAAGCTCGATGGTCGGTTTCCTTTTCCCGACGATGACTGGATCGATGCCTGGTTGGAGCTGAGGCCGGGCGAAAATGGGTGGACTTACGACACAAAGTCAAACAAGATGTTGTCCGGTAACCGAACATTGCAGAAGCGTCTCGATCGCTTCGTCTGCAAGTTGGCGGATTTTGAGATATCTCAAATCGAAATGGTTGGGTTGGAACCGATCCCATGTGTGTCGTATATCAAGGAGAAGAAGGTGAAGAACGAAATAAAAAAGTTGGAGCTTCCTGTTCTACCCAGCGATCATTTCGGTCTGCTTTTGACGATCTGCAGCCGGTAGCGAGTCGGAAAAGGAAAACGGAAACAGAAAGGGTTTATTTTGTGGAGCTCTTTGACATGCTAATGCATGCAATTTTGTAAAGATCGACGTTCTTTGACATGCTAATGCATGCAATTTTGTAAAGATCGAGGTTTAAAGCTCTATGGTTTGTCTTCAACTATATAGTTGAAGATGTTTGCTATCCATGCTCTTCAAATTCTCTGCGGAAGATATAAATAGAATGCCATGGATATTCAGTCAATACCCAAAAGCTGAACCCTTTGCACAATTACTACCTTTTAACCATTGATTTCCGTTGGATTAAGAAAGTTGGCTTGGCATATTAGAATAAATGGGGCGTTAATATGTATTGTGGATGAAATGAAAATATAAGAAATTCACTGGTGCATTGATGATCAATCACACATTCTTTTTCTAAATGGAGCGGGAATATTAATAAAGCAGAGCTTATATTAATATTCCCGCTTTGCTATATTAATATTCCCGCGCCATTTAGAAAAAGAATGTGTGATTGATCATCAACGCACCAGTGAATTTCTTATTGTTACAGACCTTCGTTGGGACCGTGACGTGGAGTTTGGTCGCGTCACGGTCCCGACGAAGGCCTATAACAATAGCACCCCTTTAACCGCAGTCTGGTCCCCTCCTTCGAACCGTCACTGGAAGATCAACATCAACGCTGCTTATCCACTGGAGGGCTCGAAGATGTGCTTTGGCGACTGCGTTAGAGACGTTCGTGGCTCCTTTGGGGCTGGCTTCAGCATCCCAAAACCGAAGGCGGCGTCAGTGTTGGGAGCTGAACTGGCTGCATCAGGGAAGGCATCTCGTTCGCATCAAAGGGGGGGTTCTTTCCGTGGATCATCGAGTTGGACTCTCAGGTGGCCATCAACCTGATTCTCTCTAGGCCTCCCATGGCGCCTGAACACGGTTTCTCCATCGAACTCATCTCAGAGCTTGCTCGGCTGAGTTCTGTTTCTTTTAGTTTTATTCAGCGGAGTGAAAATATGGTAGCCCATACTCTCGTGAGTTGTAATTTGTTTGTTGATTTTCCTGGCACCTGACTCAATGAGCCTCCTTCTTGTATCTCTGCACTTATTTTGGCTGATTTAGCCTCTCCCCAGTAGGGGTATTAATCTATCATTTTCTCAACAAAAAAAAAATAATATAGCAGAGCCCGTGTATAATTAAATTTTATTCCAGACTGGTGACTTTTTAGCACACTTTTCACACAATCAGAATTGTAACACAGAGAGTATTAGAAAGACATTGAAAAGCTAGAGGTCTCTTACTTTAAGGAATATTCAAACAAGATTGTAGCATATAGCTTGCAGTGCAAGTTATGTTGGCAAAAATGCCCATAAGAAAATTATTTATTTACATATCGATGTAATATAAATCTCTCATGAGTCCTTATTGTAATCTGCTGATTAAATTAATAAAAGTTGAAACGTTCATTCATTCATTTTTCGTTTTTTTGAAGATTTATGATATCCAATAGACTTATATTCCGTAATCAAACCTAACAACGTCTGAAGAGACAAATGTAAATTTGCGTGAACAAACTTTTCATGGTTTGGTTAAAATGAAATATTCACAATCTAAATATCAACAGACTATTGATCCTAATATGATTGTTGGAAGAATCTATTATGTCTGGTTACGAGTCATAGAGATTTAGGAACTCTATAGTTCTTCCGGTGTATATTCCGAAGATACTGAATTGACCAGTGCAACTTTAGAGACAATGTAAGAACAAACCATTTAACCTCTTTTGTCTCAAGGTCATTATGTATGAATTGCACCGTTTTTACCTTAATCCTGAAATGAGTAATGTCATTTCATAATTTCAATATATTCATTTGAGAAAACTACACTCTAGATCCAAGTTTGTGAACTAGATGCGCTCTATTGCTAATGTATTGGGTTGTGAAGTTGACATCAGTATACTTTGTGAAGTTCTCATAAATATGAAATTCATGTACAAGATTGCTGAAATGCAATGTGTATCACCTCATGTTTTATTATTTGGATTGTGAATAAATGAACCATGCGGTATCTAAAAATTAAGTAACGACTTTATTTAGATGAAATAATGTGACTTGTTACCTCCTTGTCAATACATTGTTTCTAACCTATTCACAAGTAACAAACGAGTTGATGAAATAACAATTAGAAGGGTAAAATGGTAATTTTTATGAATCTCATCTAGTTGATGATATTCATGAAGGGTAATCATAGATAATATTCAATGGATCCACTCAATATAATTAAGTTGAGTAGAAAATAAATTCATTTGAACAGAGAGATTCTCAGTGTCAACTCTTTAGTAGAGTCAGTTGACATTAAGCTAATACTCGGAAAAAGTTTGTGAACTTTTGATCTAAAAGGTCAGTATTACATGTCACTAGAGTATGATTGTTAAACTAGAAAGTAAGTCAAAATAAGTTTAAGTGTTGAACTAGACGTTTTTTAGGAAGATGTCTAAAGGGTATTTTTGTCCATATGGACATAAAATGATGTGAATGTCAAAATAAGAATTGTCTTAAAAGAAATAAGGAAGTATCTAGAAGCTCCCCTATGGGTAGAATTTCGGCTAACACCAATTGAGAGAAAGAAATTATTTCTAGAAATTCTTTTGCGTTGAATTATAAAAATAATTGCCAAAAAGGAAAAGAAGAAATGAATTTTTTTTAGAAGGAAACAAATGTGCTAAGTGAGAAAGCAAATTTCCCTCACTAATGCACATAGGATGGCCGGCCATACACTAGGGAAAGAGGAGAGGAAATCAAATATTGTGTCATGAATGCACAATATGAAAGAGTAATTACCCTTTCTTGTATTTCCTTATCCTATAGTTGTGAAAATAAGATTTTTGCTCTTGTTTTCTCTATAGTTGGCCGACCCTTCCTCTCTCTCTCTCTAGAATAACTCTTTTATTTTGGCACCTAAGTCCTCATTAGACTTAGGATTAAATTCGCTCTTTAGCTCATAGACTTGTTCTTGAGTAATTGTGTTTAATTGTGCCCACACATATAGACTCATGTAATAAAACCTTAGGTTTCTCGAGTTCACGACTAGGTGTGAAGGAAACAAGCAAGACGAGACGATCTACCTTTTCCAAGACTCCTCAAAGATCAAGCAACAAGAAATGTTAGTAACAAGTAATTAAATAATGTTTTTAAATAGTAGGATGTTCATGCACTATGCCCAGGTAAAATTGTTTTACTAGTAAATTTTTTTTTATATTCCGCCATTAACTTGTTAATGATAATTCTTTCTTAACCCTAGACCTATTCCAACAAGTTAGTATTCGTTTGAATCATAAGTGAGGCAAGAGGGTGTAATTCTTTGATAGTGAGTGATCTTGATGCTGGATGTAGGTTAAAGATGTTAAGAGAGATGCCCGCAAAAAAATTATTTATTTGCATATCGATGTAATATAAATATCTCATGAGTCCTTATTATAATTTGCTGATTAAATTAATAAAAGTTAAAACTTTCATTCATTCATTTTTCGTTTTTTGAATATTTATGATATACAATAGTATTATAGTCCTTAATCAAAACTAACAACGTATGAAGAGTCAAATGTAGATTGGAGTGGACAAACTCTTCATGGAGTGCTTAAAACGAAATATTCACAATCTAAATATCATCAGACTATTGATCCTAGTATGATTGTTGGAAAAATCTATGATGACCGATTACGAGACATAGATAGTTGAGAACTCTATAGTTCTTCATGTGTAACTTCCGAATATACTGAATTGACCAGTGCACCTTTAGAGACAATTGTTGCGAAAATCGCGCGCGCAAGTGTACACGTCGAACAAGTAATATAAATAGTAAGTTCGGTTAGTTTCCACGAAGATTTATAATTAAATGTAATTCTAATTGTTACTATAACCTAAATCTAGAGAGAATGAAAGTGAAAGTTGTGGTTTTTTTACTTACTAAACAACTTATTAAAAGCGTTTGAAAGATGGATGTGGGGAGCGAGGATAAGGTTTCACTTCTCTATTCTTCCGTTACAAAACTTGTTTGACTTCGAGTTTAATTCACTGTTTCGTTATGCAGTATCCGTGTTCACAGATAAATATTGCCAACCATCGCTAGAGTAATATTAACAACCTAGATCATAGTTAATTTTTAACTCCCGGTTTAAAGATTAAAATCCAAATTTGCAATCTCAACAAGAACACATAATGAATCCCTAAGTTCTACGGCTATCTCTAGTTAACGCAGTAATTCAAGGTTTGTTAGCCTAGTGCTCAATCTATCAAATCTCGCTAGAGTAATTGATTAATTCAAACAACATACCCAAAGTGATCAGTTTCATGTAAACATTAAGAACAAGCTAAGTAAAAACACATAATTGAAACGAATCAAACTCTAATTCAATATCAAGTCATAACAGAATTCAAGAGAAGATCCACTATCACCCTTTATAGAGTTAGTTCATGGTGATGGTGGAAGAAAAAAAAACATAAACACATAATAATTCATGATAACAAACTAGTAAAAATAAAACTACTAAGTGCAAAGGGAAGGGAAGAAGAAAACTAGTGTGGTCGTGGTTGCCGCAGTCTCGTCGAGGTCGCGCTGCGTCTCTGTGGTCCTTCCCAAACGTCTACAGTTCCTACGCTCATTTCCCTTTTTCTTTTGGGTAATTATCCTTATAAGAAAAAGGAAATAAAACTCTCCTATTTGATGCTATGTTGGCCGAATTCTACCTAGGGAGAGGGAGCATCTAGATGCTTCCTTATTTCTTTTAAGACAATTCTTAAAATACCCAATGTAGAATTATAATTGCACAAATAACGAAATTTAATTCATAATGCCTCAAACGACTTTTCGGCTTTAGAAAATAATTTATATTTTCATCAAATGAAAATATTCAAAATCTTATTTTGACATTCACATCATTTTATGTCCTTGTGGACAAAAATACCCTTTAGACATTTTCCGAGAAAAAGTCTAGTTCAACACTTGAACTTATTTTGACTTAGCTTATAGTTTAACAATCCTACTCTAATGACCTGTAATAGTGACCTTATGGATCCAAATGGACAAATCTTGAGCTTCTATAATCGGACTCAAAAGTTCTCAAACCTTTTCTGAGTATTAGCTTAATGTCGACTAACTCCACTAAAGAGTCGACACTGAGAATCTCTCGGTTCAAATGAATTTATTTTCTACTCAAGTTCAACTTAATTATATTGAGCGGATCTATCGAATGTTATCTATGTTTACCCTTCATGAATATCATCAACTAGTTGAGATTTATAAAATTACCATTTTACCCTTCTAGTTGTTATTTTCTCAACTCCTTTAGTACTTGTGAATAAGTTAGAAACAATGTATTGACGAGGAGCTAACAAGTCACATTGTTTCATCCAAATAAAGTCGCTACTTAAATTTGGACACTGCGCAGTTCATTTATTCACAATCCAAGTAATAAAGCATGAGGTGATATATATTGCATCTCAGCAATCTTGTACATGAATTCCATATCTATGAGAACTTCACAAAGTTAGTTCATAACATCTTCATAACTTAATATCTTACCAATTGGCCTAGTCTAGATCACGTAATGGATCTAGAATTCGACTTTCTCAAATGAGAGTTTTAATGTTATGAAATGACATGTCTCATTTCAGGATTTAGGTAAGCATGATGCGATTCATACGTAGTGACCTTGAGATAGAAGATGTTAAATGGTTTGTTCTTCTATTGTCTCTAAAGGTGCACTGGTCAATTCAGTATCTTCGAAAGATACACTGGAAGAACTACAGAGTTCCTAACTCTCTATGTCTCGTAACCAGACATCCTAGATTCTTCCAACAATCATACTGGGATCAATAGTCCGTTGATCTTTAGATTGCGAATATATCGTTTTAGTCAAACCATGAAGAGTTTGTTCACGCAAATCTACATTTGTCTCTTCATACATTGTTAGGTTTGATTAAGGACTTTAAGACTATTGAATATCATAAATCTTCAATCAAACTAAAAAGGAATGAATGAACGTTTCAACTTTTATTAATTTAATCAGCAAATTACAAAGATTTATATATTACATCAATATGTAAATAAACAATCTTTCAATAAGGACTTTACAAAGATTTATATATTACATCAATATGTAAATAAACAATCTTCTTGTGGGCATCTCTGCCAACAATGACAACTTAATCTCACTCCGGACATTCTTAAAAGAAAGTGTGGCCGCTCTTTGCACGGGTATTGGCGGCGAATCTGATAGAATAGGTAATTGTTCCCAGGTATGACAGGAATTTCTAACTCATCAAATGACATTATTTCGCATTAACTCCCCGACGGTATATGAATGCCATTGAATGACCTACGGATGTCGATGGCCCGAGGTAGAGCACTCAATGGTACCAGACCCCAGGAAAACTCCGAATACAGGCCTATCTCGTTTGTACAGACAGACTTTTGGGGTGCTAAGATCCAAAGTCGAGAGGGAAACAGTCCAGATCGTAGCTGATGGAAATAGACTGACTACCGGAGATATTCATGTTACTTCGTCTGCACTGGTTTGTACACTCATACGTGAGTTATACCGAGTACTCAGTAAATTATAGACCACTTCAAATTTTCGTTTTTGAGAGGGATAATCCACTCCGCAAATATCGATCGAAACTTGAACCCTTGTACAGGTATGCAATTTAAGAAAGCACAACAATTGAAATGGGTAGTTGGTATCTAATACAAGTGTGGTAGGCTTGATGATAGAGTCAACATGCTTAATCGGTATTGGTCTTGTTAAAATGCTTGCCGTAGTAGATCCCTTAAAGGAATTGATCGACTAAAGGAATAATTGGTGCTTGACAAAGAATTAGCCCGGACCCAGAAAGGAGAAAGCAAAAAGGCTAGATTTCTCTTCTACGAGCATCTTCGCCTCGGTACGAGTGAGTATCTCACATTCTCCGTTATTTTGATACCTCGTACGGGTATAGAGTTCATGTCATCAAGAGATATTTTTTCATTCATACATAGACCTGGCTGGCATCAACAAGATATATAGCATTAAATAAAGCGGAGCCATATACAGCTCTCTATGAAATATACGTGGGCTAAGTATTGGGCTCATACGACGTGAGACATAGTATCGAAAAAATAGCGTAATCGGGATAAATGACTCTAAGGAAGCAATGATTCTCTCTTCTTAAAGAACCTCTATTTTTCATACTTAATCAGCATTTAATAGATTATCCAACCCCGAGCAATCTTAGTTATTGGTGGGGGTTCAACCAAACCGTAGGAAATACCGACAATCATCATTCAACAACCATAACAACCATTATTCCCAGGTATGAAATTCACTTGTTAACTCTATTGCTTTTTTTTTTCAGAACATGACTCTGTACATGCAACTGTTTTCAGTGCCATGTCAGAAAGTGATCTCTCCCTCTATTTTAGTAGGCGCCAGTCTTCTTCATCTGGCCGCATTGCATCAATATGGATCAAATAATCCATTGGGTGTACATTCAGAGATGGATAAAATAGCTTTTTACCCTTATTTTTATGTAAAGGATCTAGTAGGTTGGGTAGCTTTTGCTATCTTTTCTTCCATTTTGTTTTAGTCAGAATGAGTCCCCGGGACATTGGCTTTCGCCAACAGTGGACTATTAAGGATCGCATCCCGCGCATATTCTACATTATAGCCTGCAACTGATTCAGCTTCCGCTTCTGGGAGATCAAACGGAGCTCGATTAGTTTCTGCTAGACGAGAAATGAAGAACATAATCAATACAGGGAACAAGGGAATACCGGAACATATCTGCTTTTGCACCATGATAATCTCACTCGAATTACGGGGACCTACACATATTAGTACAGTATACCGGGAAAAAGATGAATCGAATACATCAGGAAAAAGGCCCCTACTTGTTTGTTGTTAGCAATTCGGTATTAAACCCAGAATCATGAGACAACCCGATGTTGTTCCCATTCAATGATATAACTGCATATTGCAACACATGGCTAACATTAAAGAACTAACTATACAGATAACATTGCATTATTCATGAATCAACAAGATATACATAATGAATAAAATCTAGTAAAGAACTAATAAATACCAAGAATAATACAAGAATACGATTTGATCTATAGACAGCATCGTTGTGGTAAAGGTCGTAATGCCAGAGGAATCATTACCGCAGGGCATAGAGGGGGAGGTCATAAGCGTCTATACCGTAAAATATATTTTCGACGGAATGAAAAAGACATATATGATAAAATCGTAACTATAGAATACGACCCTAATCGAAATGCATACATTTGTCTCATACACTATGGGGGTGGTGAGAAGATATATTTTACATCCCAAAGGGGCTCTAATCTGAGATACCATTGTTTCTGGTACAGAAGTTCCTATAAAAATGGGAAATGCCCTACCTTTGAGTGCGGTTTGAACTATTGATTTTCGTAATTGGAAGTAACCAATTAGGTTTACGACGAAACCTAGAAATCGATCATAATATATTTAAATTCACCAAAGATAAAATACAACATATTATGTTCAAAAAAACCTGAATGAAAAAAAATATAATAATAAGTACTATACTAAGATGTCGTGATATGTATAGTAATACTAGTAGGGGATTATGAGACAAAAAATAAATCCACTTGTTTTCCGACTTGGTGCAACCCAAAGTCATCGCTCTATTTGGTTTGTACAATCAAAAAAATATTCCGAGGAGTTACAAACCAACCTCTCTTTTTTCTGGATATCAATGACATCATCTTCGATGCCTCGTTATCTTAGGCTCTATACGAGTATCTTCGATCAACACCTTAATGTTGACGGGAAGTTCATGTATATCAATGCTGGTTAATATATATTGTTCTTTGAACGTTTATTAATGTTGTTGTTATTCATTCATATGCATTTCTATACATTCTTATACCGACCTTAGGATGGGTCAATGCGGGTTCTTTATTTAATGGGGTTCATGGAGTTATATGATTGTTCTTTATTTAATGCGGGTTAATGCATTCTAATATCTTATCTATAATGCTTCAATGAAAAGGAGATGAAATGCTGACATCTTCATGTCCTTGAATGAAAGAATGATAATAATGACCATAGTTAGTGATCCTACGGCGAGAGGTGGAATTCGACTGTATCCGGTCTTGTCTTTATAATGACGGTTTCTTTGTAGGTTTGTATATAATAGTACATTCTAATACTGTTTCTTGATTATCATGAAATGAAGACTCTTCCGGACTCTTTATTTAACTCAAGAGAATTGGTTCCGGTTGTAGTTTCAAGCTAGATAAATAAGACCTATAACATGGTGAAGTGTATGGCCCAAAGAACCAGCACAACATATCAATAACAATAATCGGATAGTCAATGAATAGTACCACTTCTTTCCATCCAATAAATACGACTTCAGATAAAGCTTTGAATGAACTACTATCCTTCTTCAAGTGCCGGAACAACATTAGAATTCGACTGTTACCTACCGTTATCTTCTCAATTTTACGGGAGTTCGAAAGGAAGAAGGGAAGGTATATATATAATGTAACTCCGGTCTTTAATTCAAATTCAATGTTAGTTAATGCAGATATGTACGGCAAAGAAACGGTTAGTTTTTACATTCTAACTCCAGGTATGTTGGTTCTTGAATAATGATATACCATTGATATTTAATACTTTAAATCTGATCTTCGCGGTCTATAATTCATGATTCTTTAATGCAGTCCTACGGTAGGGATTCTAGTTAATGCTCCACTTCTTATCAGACTCTCATTATAGACTCTTATTAATAGATAGACCCATCATTAACCATCGGTCGGTAGGGCTTGTGTTTCAATGAATCAATCATTCTTTTCTTCAATTGCTGCGGAAGGCCAAGAATTGACATACCAGATTATATTCTGATAGGCATTCAATGAACCAATTAACAATCCTTAGTAGGAATAGGTCAATAAAAGATGAAATAAGAGCATGCTATTGAAGACGCCGTTTATATAGCAGCATAAGACGCCGGCGTGATTTATATTCTAGTTCTAGATGTCATGTACTTGCTTTGTGAAGTTCTCATAGATATGAAATTCATGTAAAAGATTGTTGAAATGCAATGTATATCATATCATGCTTTATTACTTGGATTGTGAATAAATGTACCGGCCGGTGTCCAAATTGAATAAAGAATTCTTTTGGATGAAACGTTGTGACTTGTTAGGTCCTCGTCAATACATTGTTTCTAACTTATTCACAAGCATTAAAGGAGTTGAGGAAATAACAACTAGAATGGTAGAATTGGAATTTCGTAAATCACATCTAGTTGATGATATTCATGAAAGATAATCATCCGATAATATGCAGTGGATCCACTCATAACAAATAAGTAGATTATTTAGTAGAAGATATATTCATTTGAATCGAGAGATTTTCAGTGTCAACTCTTTAGTGGAGTCAATTGGCATTAAACTAGACTTGGAAAAGTTTGTGAACTTTGAGTCAAAGAGTCCGAGTTAAAGCTTGTTCATTTTGATCCATGATGTCACTATCACAAGTCATTAGAGTAGAGTTTGTTAAACTAGAACCTAAATCAAAATAAGATCAATCGTTGAACTCGGCGTATTTTCCGAAAATAGTCTAAAGGGTATTTTTGTCCGCATGGACATAAAATGATGTGAATATCAAAATAAGATTTTGAATATTTTTATATGATGGAAATATCAATTATTTTCTAATACCGATAAGTCGTTTGAGGCATTATGAAATTAATTTTTTTATTGTTGCAATATTAATTATATAATGAGTTTTTTAAGATTTGTCTTAAAAGGAATAAGGAAATATCTAAAAGCTCCTAACATAGATAAAGTTCGGCCAGCGTCAAGAGAGGAGAAAATTTATATCTAGAAGTTTATTTGCCTTTACGAAGATAATTGGTAAAAAGGAAAAGAAGAAATGAATTTTTTTGAGAAGTAAACAAATATGCTAAGTGATGAAACAAATTTTTCTCACTAACACATGTATGGCCGGCCACACCTTAGAGAAAGAGAAGATGAAATCAAATATTGTGTCATGAATACAAAATAAGAAAGGGTAGTTACCCTTTTTGTATTTCATTCTCCTATGATGGAGTATCACATTGAGATGTTAAATAAGTTTTTTGCACTTGCTCTCTTTCTTTTGGCCGACCACTCTCTTTACCTCTCTCTCTAAAATATCTATTTATTTCGGCACATAGATTCTCACTTGATCTAGTGTATTAGCTCTTGATTCAAGACTCGTTCTTGATTCATAGTGTTTAATAATGCTCACTCACTAAACTCTTTATACACTCGAAGATTCATGAGATAGAAACTTTCATGGTTGCTCGAGAATCAAAAGACGAGAAGGAGCGAGGCGAGGTGAAGGATCATCATTCGATAAGGGTCTCGAAGATCAAGCGACAAGAAAAATGTACTAAGTTCTTATCATATTTATTATATGTAAAAAAGGATAACATACTCATGGACTTTGTGTAGATTGTAAAATCATTTTACACATCTGAAAATAATTTTTTGTATTCCGACATATATTATATGATAATTAATTATTAAATTTTAGATCAATTCCAATATAAAAACCGAACCATGGTAAATTGGTGTGTCCTTTATATTTTTCTGCAATTTTTTATTTTCAAGAACTTAGAACATTGAGTTAAGAGTCTGATATCTCTATTGCTTGGCAGTTAGATGAGTTAAATAATAGTAAAAAAGGAAGAAATAGTAAACTTGAAGTAATGCGGTGAGCGTGGATCGAACACGCGACCTTCAGATCTTCAGTCTGACGCTCTCCCAACTGAGCTATCCCCGCTTGATGGAAGTTTGCGGTTTAAACATTGATAATAAATATAAAAAACGTACCGATTAGAGGTGTACGATTTATGCTTTAATTGTCAATGGCTAAAATAGGGACCACTACTCTCGATATAATATCTATCAATTAGATTCCATATTTGAGGAATTGACCGACACTGAATTATTATTTCATTTTTACACCGTTCCCATGAAGTTATGAAAACGGTACAGCTGTAGAGTACTAATCTCTAGCATGTATAATAATCGTTATAAAACCTTTTATTAAGCTATAGAGGATAATTCATGATCAGAAGAGTTTGCTTGGCAAACCCAAAAACAAAAAAGTAGGAAAATAAATTATATCTAGAGATTTAGTATTTATTTGCCAATAGAATTTGATTTATATATACATCTTAAAATATTCAAATTTTTATGACAATTAGCGAAATTTAATTGTAATGCACAGCACTTTGACTAATTCAATGCAAACAAATGAAAACTTGAAGAACAAATTATTTGATTTTCGTAAGATTGGTTAATTTTTATTTTTTTGGTAATCATAGTTACTTAAGTCAATTCGACGACAGCAATACATACAGACGGGCTCTTTTGTAGGTATATGCTGTTGATTTGTAAGCATATGTGCTGTTGGATTATTGTTTTTTTATTTTATCCAACTTTATAAACAAAACTTTATTTTTATTTTTTGAATTAAACGAATACATCGATGTTATACCGCAACCATAACATGTCTATGGGTATGGAGTGAGTTTATAAGCATAAAATTTTCCCACGAATGGACCGTCGTAAAAAATAAAATCACATGAAGTCTTTTAAACAATGAAAACTCATAACTTAGTGCACGTGAATCGGTAAACCCAATGTGTTCAATATCACGAGACGACAGAGAGATTTATCTTATTCAATTTTCGCTCTTTCCCTCATTTGGTTTCCAATGTAAATTACGATTTAATATCATTTCACTGCTAATTTTAGAAGACCGCCAAAATGAAGCAAAATGTAATTAGTGATTCGGACTCACTCAAACAAACTCAAAGCAAGATTCTAAATCCACTTACGTGACAGCGGCGTCCATGATTGGACTGATCCGCAGTTTATATTAAACTTTATCGGAGTAGATTACTATTTTATTACCTTTTTTTATTACTCTTTTTTAACTGATCAAGCCCAGTCCACTCTCTCTTTCTCTATCTATATCTGTCCTCTACAAATACTGACCTTTCTCTACTCTCAGACAAAACCCCTATACAGCTATATCAGACTTCAAGAAAGAAAAAAAAAAGTATCAACATATATATTCAGAGTCAGAGAGAAAGTCAGAACTCGAAACCCCACACACAGCACAAGGGTGTTCTTGAGAAATCACACTTTCAAAATAATATAGATCTTGTGATACAATAGATCTAGGGTATATAGCTAGCCCACATTATCAGTGTGCTCATTGCAGAAGAGAGAAAATAAAAAGATGAGAAGCTCTCTTATTATTTTCCTCATTTCGGCTGTGCTTTTGCTTGTAAACAGCAACAATGGAGTAAATAGCGAAAACCCTTACAGATTCTACACTTGGAAAGTCACTTACGGCGACACTTGGCTTCTTGGAGCTAAACGACAGGTACAGAGAACTTCACTTCATCTTTTTCTTCTTATCTATAATGTGGTATTGTAATCTTTCAGTGAGCCATTTCAAATCTTTTTCTTTTAATGTCATAGGCGATTCTGATCAATGGCCAATTTCCGGGGCCTCAGATTGACGCTGTTACAAACGACAACTTGATAATCAACGTGTTTAACTACCTTAACGAACCATTTCTCATTTCATGGTGAGCAAATCTTGAGATTATCACTTTGTCATATACTCTGTTCTGTTCTTCTCAGTAGATTACATTGTCATTGGTAAAAGAAAGTTTGATACACCGTGCATCAAGCACCGAGAGATCTTAATTCAATGTAAGGTTATTTTGATAATTTTCTTTAACACCTTATATTTTATCTTTCTCTCGCACTAAAAATATAATAAGAGGAAAGGTTCGGATTAGGGACCAAACACAGCATCTTTCCCTTTTGGAATACTTTTGTCGGACTGAAGCCTTCGAAAGTTTTGAAGACATTTATTGAGTAATCAGAGAGTTTTCTTTAGGACTAATTAAACTCTTGTTGTTGTTGCTCATTGATTAGCCATGGTTCATTCATTGGCAACACTAAATTCAATTAGTTTTTTTTAGTTCCTTGAGACGTGTTAATGTTTATGACACAACTTTAATATTTTTGTTCTTTCTTTTAATGAATTAATTTAGATTCCACATGCTGGTCTCTGACTCTCTCCATCCCTGCATCATAAAACAAATGATAAAATATACAATGCAGTTTCTTATTTTTCAATTAAATTAATTGCTATATAACGAGATCTACCATTCAATGGAATATATCTCATCTCATCCCAGAGAAGAAGAAAAAAGAAATGTTTATTCCGTGATAAGGATGCGCATGTTCAATGTTTTTCTTTTGTTTTTTTTCTCACAACTTGGTTTTTGTTCATCCAAATTTGAATGAGAGCTTTTATGGGATTTAGTTGGGTATACACGCGTGGACCCCTAGTCCACAATAATACTGAATTTTATCGGAGGAAATTGCGCTAGTCCTTTTTTTTATGTTTGTTGAATATCATGCTATTCTAGCTTGACCAAATTTTTTTCTAATTACTGTTACAAAACTGAATTCAACACTTTAGCATTTTCTGAGGATTCTCTTTTTAAGTAAAAAAAGATAAACAAAAAACATAATTGTCACCCATTTATATTATTGAAGGTATAGCTTGAATAGATTTAGGTTTGACTAATGTTGAATTATAGCTTGAATTTCTTAATCTTGAGTATCTTATTGTACATAGTAGCCTTATATATGTTTGTTATTTTGAATATGTCTAACGTTTTGTAAAACTCGTGTATTGACATGACAAGTAAGCACTAAGACCATTTACACGAATTTTACGAAACGATGAACATGTCCAAAATAAATTAGTAAAATAGGGTCATTTCGCCGAAACTTTGTTATCTATCTTAAAGTAGGTTATAGCTTTTAAAACATTATAACTCTTAAAGTATTGTATGTCTTTCAAAAGTCTTTTATCATCTGTTTTTTATTACGGCAGAGGATATGCGAATTTTGTGTTGGAATAAATGTTATAAAAGCGTATTTTATAAGTAGTGTTAGAGTGTTTTTGGGCTTAATATTATTGCTAACACTTTGTACCTCCATGGGCCAATTTATATACTAGACTATGGCATAACAAAAATAAATTAACAATTGAAAATGAATTATTATGCGTTATAAAAATAGTTAAAGTGGTGATTATGGGGGGGCAGGCAAGGATTGCAGCAGAGGAGGAACTCATGGCAGGACGGAATGCAAGGGACGAACTGTCCGATAATGCCTCGCAGAAACTTCACTTACGTGCTTCAAGTCAAAGACCAAATCGGGTCCTACTATTACTTCCCCTCGTTTCTCTACCACAAAGCCGCCGGAGGTTTCGGTGGCATCAGAATCTACAGCCGCCCCAAGATCCCCGTCCCCTTCCCTCCTCCCGCCGGCGACTTCACCGTCCTCGCCGGCGACTGGTCCAAAACAAACCAGGCCGTACGTTGAGCATATCTTCATTAATTTCACTCATTGATTACTATGGTAGTACAAGACAAGAGCTCTTTTATTATTAAGTTTGTTTTCTGTTTGTGTAGTTAATGAGACGGATCTTGGAGAGCGGTCACAAACTTCCTTTCCCCGACGGACTTCACATCAACGGCCGAGGCTGGAACGGCTACACCTTCACCGTCGAACAAGGTACAACTACATTGGACTAATTGTGGTATCAGAGTCGTACAAATGTGAATTATTTCTGTTTATATTGGGAACAGGGAAGACGTACCGGTTCAGGATATCGAATGTGGGGACGGCCACGTCGATAAACTTCAGGATAGAAGGGCACTACTTGAGGCTTGTGGAGGTGGAAGGGTCCCACACGCTGCAGACGACGTTCTCGTCCATCGATCTGCACCTGGGGCAGTCGTGCTCGGTCCTCATCACGGCGGATCAGCCCCCGAAAGACTACTACGTCGCCGTCTCCACTCGCTTCACCACTCCCGTCCTCACCACCACCGCTCTCCTTCACTACCGAAACTCCTTCCGAGCTGTCTCCGGAGCTGTCCCTGGTGGCCCCACCATCGAGATCGCCTGGTCCCTCAACCAAGCCAGATCCATCCGGTAATTAACAACATCAACATTCCATCTTCAATAGTACCGATCTTCGAAAGAGAAATTTCATTTTCTACAACTATAAAACATACTAAATATACAGATTAGAACAATCAATTTTAATGCGGAGTACGAGTGAATAGTGATTTATGAAAATTTTGAATATAAAGATATTTTTGTCTTATTTTTGGATCGTTTATTTTCAGATATTTTTAATAAGATTGATCTAATTTGGATATTTTTCATATTTTTAGGTATAGAAAATGAAATTTCTCGTTCAAAATGCTGTCAGAAATTAATAGACCGTCGTTAATACTAATATATATATATTGTGTTTAGGATGGATCTCGCGGCAAGTGGGCCAAGGCCGAACCCTCAGGGCTCGTACCACTACGGGCTGATAAAGCCGGCGCGTACGATCATGCTTGCAAACTCACACGCGGTGGTCAACGGCAAGCAGAGATACGCGGTCAACGGGGTATCGTACATTCCGGCGGACACTCCTCTGAAACTGGCTGACTATTTCAAGATCTCCGGCGTGTTCAGCCTCGGAGGCATTCCCACAACCCCCTCTTCCTCCTGGGGAAACCCCGCTCTCAGGACCTCAGCCATGCAAGCCAACTTCCGCGACTTCATCGAGATCATCTTCCAGAACTGGGAAACTGAGGTCCAGTCATGGCACATCGACGGCTATTCCTTCTTCGTTGTCGGGTAATTAATACTTCATTTTCTGCTTTCTCTTTATATTTTTTTGCCCCTCGGACTAGGTTTCTTGTGCAGCAAGAAACGTGATTTTCGGGTACTTTTGATGGATCAGGATGGACGGAGGGCAATGGACTCCGGCGAGCAGAAAAGCGTACAACTTACGCGACGCGGTTGCTCGTTCCACAACTCAAGTAATTGTTTCCTCGCTGAAATATTTAATTCGTTTTAACTACGGGTTGTCTAAATTAATAATGTTTTTTTGAAGGTTTATCCGAAATCGTGGACGGCGATCTACATGGCGTTGGACAACGTGGGAATGTGGAACGTCAGGTCGGAGAATTGGTCTCGGCAGTACTTGGGTCAACAATTTTATCTTCGGGTTTTTACGCCCTCAAAGTCGTACAGAGACGAAGCCCCTATTCCAAGAAACGCTCTTCTCTGTGGCCGGGCTAAAGGCCGTCACACCAGGTCGCTATGACTTTGACTTGTTTTGAACTTGTGTTTGTCACGAGAGGGTGACATTGTAATTTTTAATTTTCTTTTGTTTTCCTTTTTAATTCATTTAGTGGGGCAAGGGATTAAGTTAATCTAATCTCTTGTCGAGGTAGTTCATTCGAGGAAGCTTCTCTGGAGCTTCAATTTTAAGGCTATTTTTCCGCTTGGTTTATTTGGGCTGTAATGACACGGTCAACCGGACAAGTCCCTTCGGATTGTTGTAATTTATCATGCCAATGGGCTGAAATGTATGCCTCTGAGTAAAATTCGAGATTGTTCTGAAGTAATAATGATCACAAATAAATTTATAGGTTTCACTTACGTTTTTTTAATATATGTTTTTTTAATAAGAAACTTAAATAAAAATTTAGGTGAGAGATAAATGTTTTGTCCCAAATTTATTTTCGAAATAACAATTAAATTTTCACAATAAACTAACTCACTCCTAATTTTCTTAACATCTCTCCCTTTCTTTCATCACTTCGTCTTTTTAACAATCGCGTCGGTTGTATTTACCAACGTTTTCAATGCCGGCGGTTTTCGACGGAATGCCGCCGGTTTTTCGGTTTTCGGTGGTTACCGGCCAAAAACGACCCATATAAACGTTTCGTTGTTTTTGGCCGCCGAAATTCGTCGTTTATGCCGACGGAAACCGAATGTCGTTTTCCTAAAAATGTCATTTGGTCTTAGTATAAAAGCAACATTTAGCCGACGGAAAACCCAAAGAAATTCGGTTTCCCACAAGTTTCTTTGCCGACGAATTTCGGTGACGAGAAGAGAGATCCCGACGATTTGCCGCCGAATTCCCACCCGATTTTCGCAGATCGTGTCGTCGGCCGATGTCTTCAGTGAGGATTCAACTATTTTTTGGCGAAAATCCCCGAAAACCGGCGAAATCCGAGGTAGAAGCCGACTATTGTAGATCTATGTGATTTGAAGCTGATTTTCGAGTAGAAGTTGATTTTTTTAGCAATAATTGTAGAAATACAGTGTGTTAGGAATGTGATTCTGAAGATGATATAATTTTTTTTGAATTTTTTCTAGATCCGGAATTTGAAATATGAAGTAATTTCGGAGGTTGTAGTTATGAAAACATATATGTTTACTTAAGAAGTATAAGATTGTTCTTGAACTTTGTGATTATGATTTTTACTCGAAATAATATATGAAATGAAATCTGTTTGGAACGAAAGTTTAAGTTGCGTGGATTTGTTTCAGATTTTATTGACGTCGGAAACGAGAAATATGAAGTAATTTCGATAGTTGTAGTTGATAGTTTGATAAGTCGTTAAGTTGATTGTTGTTGAAGTCGTTGATTATGATTTTTTTATCAAACATATGTATGAAATAGAATATGTTTAGAATTTAAATTTAATAAGAGTGTAATTTTTTCATAATTGTTTGAGTCCCGGATTAGTAAATTTGAATTGTTTGTCGGAAATTGTTGTTTTATTTTGTTTAGTAAGAAGTCGTTGATTATGAATTTTTCTCAAAAATATGTGTGAAATAGAATCTGCTTAGAATTTCAATTTAATAAGATTGGAATTTTTTTAAATGTTTTTGTGTCACGGATTAGAGAATTTGAATTATATATCGGGAATTGTTGTTTTAGTTTGTTTTGGTTGAAACGGTTGATTATGATTTTTTTTTCAAAAACATGTATGAAATAGGATCTGTTTGAAATTGAAATGTAATAAGAGTGGATTTTTTTTCATAATTTTTGGAGTTAAGGATTTGATTGTTTTGTTTGTTAACAATAACAGATGGCAGATGAAGGCGTCCGAAAACATTGTGTCTGCGTTCCGGGGACCACTAGTCATTTTGCCTGCAAATATTGTGGGTTAACAACAAGATGTGGAGGTATCACTCGTATGAAGTTGCATCTTAGCGGAAACGATCCGAAGAAGAATGTAAAACGATGTGATAAGTGTCCGCCGGAGGTCAGAGAAGAAATGCGGCAACTGCTACATGAAGCAGAAATGAAGAAAAAGAATAAGAGCATGATGGAAGAAACTATCCGTCTAGAGTTACGTGCAAACCTCGATCCACGTCTTGATCATCGAGAAGATGAAGACTTGTATGAGGCAATGAAGAGAAGTCGCCAAGAGGCCGATGCTGCAACTTGGAGATCCGGGCCAGGAGGAGGTTCTGGATCCCAACAAGACATAAGATCGAGGCCACCAATCTCGCCTTCTCTTTATCGATCAGATTCGGCACGACAACCAACAGTCCCTACACCGGCAACTATGTCTCTGAAGAAGCGATTAGGAAGACTTGTGAGCCGATTTTTCATACACGAGAGTGTTCCAGCCCATAAAGCGAAGTCTCATCACTTTAAGAACATGATGCACGAAGCTGCAGAAATCGGTATGTGAAACATATTTCTTAACATACTTTAACGCTTTGTGAAATAATGTAATACGTTGTTGTTGACAGGTCCTAACGTTCCACTGCCTTCCCCGTACGAGATTCACAACACATACCTCAAGGAAGAGGTTGTTGAGGCACAAGCATACGTCGATAGTCAACGTAGGGTTTGGGAAGAGTACGGATGCACAATCATGTCTGACGGATGGACGGGTCCAACGCGATTGAGTATCATTAATGTTATGGTATACTCAGTTGGAAAAACCGTGTTCTTGAAGTCCGTTGACGCGTCGAACAACATAAAGAATTGGGAATACATCTACAAACTTTTGAGTGATGTGATTAACGATGTCGGACGCCACAATGTTATCCAAATTGTCACGGACAACGGGTCGGCGTATAAAAAAGCGGGAATGAAACTGATGAGAAAGTTCAATTGTTATTGGACACCGTGTGCCGTGCACTGTCTTGATCTTATGTTGGAAGACGTGACTAAGCGAGACACCATTGCTCGCGTCGTGGATGACGCTAGGCGCATAACAAAACTCGTTTATAACCACGGGCTTCTATTAGCGAAGTTGGAGACCCTACCAAATAAAAGATGGGTTGTCGATATCGTTGTCGACAGATGGGAAAGACAACTTTGTCACCCATTGCACAAAGCAAGTTATTACTTAAACCCGATGTGTCAATACAACCCAGAAATTACGATGACACCAGAACATCTAACTGCTGTTACAGACGTTTTTGAGGTGTTACATCCGCACGATAATTGTTCCGTTCTTGGAAATGAGGTACGTAATTACAGATATTTATATGTTCCTTCACCGTATAGTGACATATTATGTACACAGCTCATTGCGTTTCGAGATGCACGTGGACTATTTGGAAGGAAGACTGCGGTTGGAAACCGTGATCATATGGCCGCAGGTACGTAACGATATCATTGTGTGGGATCTGTTAACATTACTTGATTTTTAATTTACTTTTGTAGCCGAATGGTGGAGAATGTTTGGAACTGAAGCACCTACTTTACGTCGGTTGGCCATGCGAATTTTATCACAAACCGCATCCTCTTCGGCTTGTGAGAGAAATTGGAGCACGTTCGCCTTAGTCCACACAAAACAGCGCAACCGTCTTGCGTATTCAAGGTTGGAGCAACTTGTGTTTTGTAATTATAACATGAAATTACAGATACGAGATCGCAAAGCTCAGTACGAAAACAAGGAACTCCGAGACCCCTTAGAAATCATAGAGCAATCTATGCAAGCCATGGGAGATGAGACCGACGACGACTTTCTTCTTGAGTGGGTTCGACCATGCAACCTTGACGATGAATCCAACCGTCTTGATCCGCAAGTAGCCTCACAGGCCCGTTCCGAAGGCGTTGATGTAAACCGGGTCGTCTCTCAAGATGTTGGTATAGATTCGTCTAGTGACGATGATGGTGGCGGGACGCAAGGAGGCGGAGATGGTGGCAGCACAAGTGTTGGTGTCGGGAGTGGCACAAGCAGAGGTTGGAATAACGATCCATGGACCATGGAATCGGGTTATCAAGCTACTCAAGATGAAGATCACGGAGCGCGGGATCGGGACAGGTACTAATATGTTACATGCATTTTTAATTTACATTTATTAACATCTAACTTAATGTCTCATAGGTCGGATGACTTCTTTGACTTTGAGTCTGCGCAATACCCGGCAGGTCGACAAGCGGGAATGTAGTCTACTAGTTCTACGGATTACGACGTTGACTCCATTTCCACTCAATTTGAGTCAATGTCATTTGACTAAATGTCTACCCAATCTTACGACGGTCAAGGTTCGTATGCTTATCCGTATCCCGTTCCATATCTAGTTCCGGTCATTATAGGTGCAGAGATTCAAGGACCACTACCCGAGTACCCCAAATTGTGCACCGTCGTCGGCGGAACGCAAGCCAACTACAACAACCACGTCATTAACTACACTTCATCGTACGTGACCCAAATGACGTGGTTGGACTATTGTAACCTTCAGGCACAAACAGGTGGATTTTATCAGCCAGCACGTCATTCTAGTTACTATTGAATACTACAGTTGTTGGATTTCGTATGATCTTTTCGAACTGCTCATGGTATGATATGTATGAACTTAATAGTGTATGACTGTATGGTATGTATGAACTTGATATTGTATGTTATGTATGAACTTTTAATGATTTTAATTTCAATGTGGTATGACATGTATGAACTTAATGATTTGAACATTTTCTATAGTTATAAATTCATCTTTTGAACTAAAAATGTCATCAACATTTTTTCCGTCGAATTTCCGTAATTTTTATCGAATTTCCGACCGGCCAACGGCAATCCCATCGGCATTCCCTTTTTCGTTTTCCACATTTTTTCGGTCGAATTTCCGTTCGGCTAGCGGCATTTCCGTGATTTTGAGTTATCGGCCGTTTATCTGCTAGCGGCCGTTTAAACCTTGGTATTTACAGCTTAACATTTCTAAATCTTCATGTTTCTCTAATTTTTTTTTCGCGGCTAAAACTTTCTTTATGCCTTCTTTTCTCCTCGTCGCTGCTAAAACTTTCTCTATGCCTTCTTTTCTCTTTTCTGTGGCCTAAAACACCAGTTTCGCCGATATTTAACCTATAAACTATACCTTCTCCCTGCGCACAAACCCAATGATGACAAAATCCATGTCTTCAAGTCCAAGTAAGGATCATGAAAGAGCCTCAACTTTCGAAACTTCAACGACCGCACCTTCCATGAAGCAAAGTTCTCGTATGCCTCTGGAGATAACCTGAAAAAAGCAAAAAAATCCGACTAACCATATTTGGGTCATATGATTTCGATGTTAAGAGCTATTTGAGCGGCAACGAAGTCCCGGTGATAAAAAGCTATTATGGTGTTTTACTTGAATTTTAATGCATGCATGTGATCGATCAAATGTTTTTGATGTATGCAGGTTAATGTTTTATGACAACCTAGTCACGAAACAAATTTGAAGGTTAAATAAATCATGGACACAAAATGTTAAGGATTGACACATTTCGTGACAATGTTGTCATGAAATGATGTTTTCATGATGATGTTTTCTCAAAATCATGTGTCTGTGCTGATGTTGTCACGAGCATAAGATTTTGTGACGACATCGTCACGCAAATATCATTTCGTGTCGATGTTGTCACAAAATAATAATTTTGTGACGATGTCGTCAGGAAATATGTCACCATAATCTGTTAATAATTATTTGGTTTGAGATTATGTTAATAAGTGCTTGACTTTATTTACAAAGTTTCACGCCTACATAAATTTTGACAATCATTTACAAAAAATTTGCAATTCTGAAAAAGTCTCATCTTGTTGGGAATAGAATTCCATAAATATATTACGAGACAAAATTAAAGTTGAAGCGATTTGGCATGGGTTACAAGATGATTAATGTGTGCTCAAACGATGGTGTCCTATTTTGGAAGGATTTGAAAGGTGCAGATATTTGTTCAGAGTGTAACAAAAGTAGATGGGTTGTTCGGAAAAGAGTATCACGTAAAGTTTTACTGTATTTTCATATGCAAGATCCTGCTGATGGGAAGGCGTGGAAGAACTTAGATGAAAAATTTTCGGACTTTTCTATCGAGCCGAGAAATGTCCGACTTGAACATGATGCATATGATTTCATTCCATTTGGGGAAATGAGCCTATCTTATAGCATTTGGCTGATGGTGTTGTCAACGTATAATTTTCCACCATGGTTGTGCATGAAATCCGATTACTTGATGTTGACGCTTATGATTCCTGGTCTGAAACTGGGAAAGATTTTAATGTGTACTTGCAACCGCTCGTTCAAAAATTAAAAGAGTTGTTGGAATTGGGCATTCTAGTGTGAGATGGGGTTAACAATAATCAAGTTTTCCGTTTGCACGCATCACTTCTTTGGACGGTAAATGATTTTCCTGCTCGTGGAAGTTTATCTTGGTGGAGTGGTCAAGCGTACCTTACTTGCCCGCCGTGCACCAAATACTCTACATCATTGTCCGTTAGAAACAAAGTTGTGTATTACGACCATTAACAATACTTGCCTGATTTTCATTGAACGGGAAAATGTAATGGTCACTAGACAACGCGCGTCGAGAAATGAAGGCATCCGAAGAAGTTGACTGAAAGTCAAGATTATCAAGCAGCGGAGTAATCTTCCTGACATGATTTTGGGCAAGAACTCTCTAAACTCAAAACGAAACAGAGATGAGAGAAAATTGATTCCACCAAAAAAGTATCTGTTACGAGTTGCTATATTGGTCTGATTTGAAGTTGAGGCACAACCTGGATGTAATGCATATAGAAAAAAGTATGTTCGAAAACTTACTCGGGACATTACTCGATGTTGACAAGCAAGATAAGGACACTTAGAAAGCAAGAAAAACCTTAAAGGACTTGAAAATTAAGTTTAGTTTACAGTTGTAATTTATCTGACATTGACGTTTTATCGTCGCATGTAATTCCGTTGTCCGTACAATGAAATGACTTTGATTGTTGGGTACTTGTATAGTATAGCCCTATATAGGTTTCCTAATTTCAATTTTTCCAACGTTGTGTAAAATTTTGGTAAAAGTACAATAAATCATTTCGACCAAAATTTCATTTCCAAAAAGCTCAAAAACATTTCTCGCCCAAACGAATATTAAATACAAAATCAGATATTTAATTCAATTTACTCGATAACATGTCAGCTTATAAACCGGGATTTATATTAAATCCATTCAATAAATCTCATTTACTTAGAGAGAGAAGGAATCCACTCGATTAGATTCTCTGCAATAAAATCGTCCATCTTCTTTCTATTTTAAAAAACATCATTGCGCAAGGGATAAGCCGTCAAAATTTTTTGGGAGAAGCTTAACATCGACAAAGGAAACAAGTAATTGATTTTAAAACCGATGCATGAAGGTCTTCAAAAATTGTAAATCGATATTTTCATCCTGGGTATTTTAAGAGTTGTTCTTCATTCTTTTTCACGAAAACGTTTTACAAAACCCCAAAAAAGTTTTTGAAGAAAAATGATTTAAACTATCCATAAATCGATATTGTCATCTGTGTATTCGAAGGGTTGTTCTTCATTTTTTTTCACGAAAACGTTTTACAAAACCAGAAAAAAGATTTTGAAAAATATTATTTAAACTATTTTGGTTTAACCCTATTGAAATCGATGCATGTAGGTATTTCAAATTTCGTAAATCGATATTATCATTTGGATGTTCGACTGATTATTGTTCATTAATTTCTTTTCACGAAAACGTTTTACAAACTTTGAAAAAGATTTTAAAAAAGATCGATTATAACCGTTTTCGTTTAACCATATTCAAACCGATGCATGTAGGTATTTCAAATTTCGTAAATCGATATTGTATTTTGGTTGTTCGAATGATTGTTGTTCATTAATTTGTTTTCACGAAAACGATTTACAAAACCGTTAAAAAGATTTTTTTCGAAAAATCGATTAAAATCGTTTTAGTTTAATCTTATTCAAACCGATGCATGCAGGTATCAAATTTCATAAATCGATATTGTAGTTTGGGTGTTCGACTGATTGTTCTTCATTAATTTTTTTTTCAGAAAAACTATTTACAAAAACAATAAAATAAACTGTTCAAAAATGTTTTAATTTATTTTTCATACAATATGTGTTGGAAATTAGTTAACGATTAATGTATTGAATTGCGTGACATATCTAAATATGGCGGAAACACACAATTGATCCTAACATATCAAAATACATTTTAATCATATTCAATTAACCATGGCATTAAAAATTCTAACATGTTAATAAATTTAATCTTAACACACTCCAAACATATCAATAAATTTATTCTAAACATAGTAATCAATAAATCAAACACACTAGCAACATATAACATTTATATGTTTGCATATCCAACTCGTTAGAAAACTTACACGTGAGATTATAAATAATCTCGTGCGTTGCTAGCTATCGCCTGAAGGCGTCGTCGGGGTTCAGATTCTGCGTCAACTCCTCGATCTGATTTGGGACGTGGGATCTGTGGGTTATGGATCTGCGTCACACTTCAACCTAAAGGTTGAGACTCATTGGAAAAGAGGTAGCCACGCGCGAGCAAGTCTGATCTCGAAGCGTCTGCGAACACGAAAACACTCTCGCTCCTTGTTTGATAAAACCGGCGCTGTACTCCAAAAATCACTCAAACAACCACAAATTGATTCAATAATAATAATCAGAGATTTTTAGGAGATTAAGAGGGTGGGGTCTTTTTGTGAACAATGGAAGAAGGAATCGTGTGAAATAAACAAAGGCTTTTTGAAGAAATCAGATTTCTCTATCTTTTTCTCTCTGTGGGAATTGGCCGTGTGTTTTCACTTTTAGGGAGCGAAAAATTCGACGAAAATAAGTTAGGGGGAGAGAGAGAATGCGTGAGACTCACTCAGGTTAGGAGAGAATAAGTGCTTCTTTTTATTTAAAGGAGAATGAGCTTAAGTTAAGTCAAAATCAAATAATGGTCCATTAGTCAAACTTAAGCCTCATAACACATTTAAATATTTTTGCAGCCCAAATTCTACTATAGATATGGCCGGCCATGATGTTCAAATATCATTCCAATTTATTTGATTTATTTCTAAAATAATATTTAATTACTTTACAACATCTTATTTATTTAATGATAAATCATTAATTATTTTCATACTATTCAAAGTAGTACGAAACGAGAATTTTTTTTATTTTTATCTTTTATTTATTTGAATCATCAAAATATATTATTATCCATATAATAACATAATATGATTCATTAAATAAATGTAATAATAAATAACTAATTATTTATGCAATTACTCAGAAAATAACTTTCTTAATGTAAATCACAATTTACATTTAACGAGAAAATCAAATGTTCAAGCTCACCAAATCTCGTTTGAGAGTCTATCATTGAGACCTTATGGATCCACATGAACGAAGCTTTAGAATAAAGTACGGACTTAAAAGTTCACAAATTTTTTCCAACTTTTAATTATTAATATTAGTCGATTGCACAAAAAGACTAATATTGAAACTCTCTAAGTTCATATGTGTTTATTTTTCCGTTTGATGTGATAAAACAATTCTTCACACGGTCCACAGAGTATTTTACGATATTACCCTTGAGTTTTTATTTCACTGACTCCTTTGTTATTTGTGAATGAGAAAAACTTAGAGTGAGATGTCTTTACATGTCACATGTTTTAATAAAAGAATGTTCTTATTCGATGAATACCTGGCCATATTTATTCATTCACACTCTCATAACAAAGTATAGTGTGATACTAATGCGTTGACATTGTTTCAACATGAATTCTGTATCTGTGAATCACATAACCCAACATGACCGCATTATGACACCAACCGTCGAGTCAGATGCAACTATAACTTAGCCATTGCCCATTGATAAATCAAATGTCATAAGGTGTCACATCGATTATGCATTCACTTCAGGATTAAGGTAATTACCAAAATACCCCTCATATGTGATCTTGAAACTTCGAGTGATTAAATGGTTTTATCTCGATCTTCAGAGTATTACAGGTCTTTTATAATATCTTCTATAAGATATCAGAAATGAAACACAGAGTCACAACTCTCTACATCACAAGATAAGATATCATGAATAATATAAACAATCATTACTCAGATTCGATTGCTCTATCGATCTTAAGATTGCAACAAATGTTTAAACTAGTCACAAGGGGCTATCTTGTCAAGCCTGTACTTAGCACCCCTTTCGTTGATGACAGTTTCAGAGCGTAGCATTCATACATAAATACAAACATAAGAATAAAGAATGAATATTTAATTTATTAATGTCTCAGCAAAATTAAATATAAACTATCTTAACGTCTAATATCTCCTTAGTGGGCACCAATCCCAACAAACTCCCACTTGAATCAAAGGAGATGTGAATGATCCTTCAGTCTCAATCCTTCTAGGTGTCCATCGAAGACTTTACTCGTTAAAGGCTTCGTGAATGGATCAGCAAGGTTGTCTAACGTTGAGATCTTCATGACTTCAGCGTCCCGGCTGTGAACGATGTCTTGTACTAGGTGATAGTTGCGGTCTATGTGTTTAGAGCGCTTGTGACTTCTTGGCTCCTTACAGTTAGCGACAGCCCCACTGTTATCACAAGAAAGTGTGATAGACTCGCTTGCACTTGGAACTGCTTCCAAATACATAAGGAATTTCCTCAGCCACACAGCCTCCTTTGCAGCTTCACAAGCTACCACATACTCGGCTTCCATGGTCGAGTCAGCAACGCATGATTTCTTGATACTTCTCCAGACCACAGATCCACCATTCAGAGTGAACACAGACCCTGAAGTGAACTTCCTGGAATCTTTATCCGCTTGAAAATCCGAGTCGGTATATCTTGTCATATTCAGGTCACCACCTGAGTATGCAAGCATGTAGTTTCTCGTTATCCGGAGATACTTGAGAACATGCTTGACAGAAACCCAGTGCTCGGGTCCAGGGTTTGACTGAAACCTACTCACCACGCCCACTGCGTAAGAAATATCTGGCCTCGTGCAAAGCATAGCAAACATGAGAATTCCTACGGCTGAAGCGTACGGAATGTGTCTTATGCCCTCAACCTCATGAGGAGTCTTGGGAGACTGCTCGCTTGAGAGATGCACTCCATGTCTGAAAGGTAGCTGCCCTTTCTTGGAGTGTTGCATACTGAAACCATCCATGATCTTATCAATATAAGATGCTTGGGAAAGCGCTAACTTCCGGTTCTTCCGATCTCTGAAGATCTAAATACCCAGAATGTAAGCCGCTACTCCTAAATCCTTCATCTCAAATTGCTTTGACAACCAAATCTTAACCTCTTATAACTTTCCTACATCATTCCCAATGAGCAGTATGTCATCCACGTATAGGACCAAGAAGACCACCTTGCCATCGCTTATCATCTTATAAACCCACGGCTCATCTACTGACTGATCAAAGCCGTAGCCTTTTACAGTCTCGTCGAATCTGATATTCCCCGACCTATATGCTTGCTTGAGTCCATAAATGGACTTTAGCAACTCACAAACCTTACCATGCTGGCCTCTTTCCATGAATCCGTCTGGTGGAGCCATATAAATCCGCTCGTCAAGACTCCCATTCAGAAATGCAGTCTTGACATCCATCTGCTAGATTTCATAATTCAGAGCTGCAACAATGGATAAAAGAGTGCGAATGAACTTCAGCATTGCGACTGGTGAGAAGGTATCCTCATAGTCGATACATTCCTTTTGTGTGAACCCCTTCGCCATAAGTCGTGCCTTAAATGTATCAACATTTTCATCTGGTCCTCTTTTCTTCTTGTAGATCCATTTACACCCAACAGGCTTGATTCCTTCGGGTAGATCTACAAGCTTCCAGATTTTGTTGACATACATCGAATGCATTTCAATGTTCATGGCTTCTTGTCATAGGTTTGCTTCAAAACTCTGCATTGCTTGGGAAAATGATACTGGATTATCTTCCTCATGATATTCAACAGTAGTGAAAGTCTCTCTGATACCCATGTGTCGATCAGGTTGTCGTACAATCCTGTTACTGCGACGAATCACAGGAGGCTCTAGTTCCGAATGTGGTTCTTCCACTGTTGGTATAGGACCCGTCCTATCGTGTGAAGTTGCAGCTACTTCACCCAACATCTCCTTTACCACAAATCTGCTTCTAAGTATAGAATTCTTCATATAGTCTGCTTTGAGAAACCTAGCGTTCGTGCTAATGAACGTTTTCTGATCAGCAGAACTATGAAAGATGTACCCTTTCGTTTCCTTAAGAGTATCCCACGAAAAGACATACTTCTGAACGACTAGCCAACTTGCTAGTCTTTTGTCTCAGCACATGTGCTGGAAAACCCCATATGCGGATGTGGTGTAAAACAGATTTTCTACCACTCCATCTCTCATACGGAGTACCAGGGACCGTCTTTGACGGAACCTGGTTCAGAATGTAAGCTGCCGTTTCTAGGGCATATCCCCAAAACGTGTGGGGAAGTGATGAGTAACTAATCATCGATCTCACCATATCTAATAGAGTTTGATTCCTTCTCTCTGACACACCGTTTTGATGTGGAGTGTCAGATGTTGTAAGTTGAGAATGAATACCTTCTTCTCTAAGAAGGTCTTCAAACTCTTCAGACAAGTACTTTCCCCCTCGATCTGATCGAAGGGTTTTTATTTGTTTATCCGTCTGCTTCTCAACCAAAGCCTTATACTCTTTGAACATTTCAAAGGTATTCGACTTATGTCGCATAAGGTAGACATGACCAAACCTTGAGTAATCATCAATGAAGGTTACAAAGTATTCATAACCTCCTCTTGCCTGCATGTTGATTGGACCGCATACATCACTATGTATGAGTTCCAACACCTGTGTGGCTCTTAGACCCTTCGAAGAGAAAGGTCTCTTGGTCATCTTGCCCTCGAGGTAGGATTCATAAGTGGGAAGAGATCCCACGGTTAGAGACTTCAAATGATCGTCCTTTGTTAATCTCTTAATCCTATCTAGGCCAATATGTCCAAGATGTAAGTGCCATAGATATGTGTCGTCACTTTCATCACGTCTTATGCTTCCCGAATGAATCTCTATTCACTTCGGTATGCAAGATTGTCGGCTCATTAGGATATAGATAATAAATAGAATCTACACGATGAGCTTTAGTAATAAAAGAATTATCAATGAAAATATCAATACCATTATTAATCTTAAAATTGAAACCATGTTCTTCTAAACAACCAAATGAAATTAAATTTTGCAAAAAAATGGAACATAATAAACATTATTCAATAATAAAGTTTCATCTCCAAACTTGAGCTGCATGGTCCCGACAGATCTTGCTCCGACCTTCGTTCCATCACCCTAGTTGAAGTCGTACTCTCCATCACCTAAGCTCTTGGTTTTCCTTAAATCATTCACATTACACACAATATGGTCAGAAGCCCCGCAATCTAAAATCCAGGGCGACACCTTGTTTGTCGTGTAACAAGTTTGATTAACAAAGCTCATACCTTTCCCCTTGACGCTCTTTAGGTAGGTAGGATAGTTCCTCCGTCGGTGGCCAGCCTCTCCGCAATGGTGACATTTGTGCTCAGAGTTGTTCACCTTCGCGACGCCTTTGCCCTTAGCATCCACAGCCTTCTTGTAAGGCTTCTTTGGAACCCGTTCGGTTGGCGTGTTTGGGCCCTCTCATAACCCTCTTAGAATCAGAGGTCAAGGCCCTATGTTCAGCAACATTGACCTCTCCAGACTTCTTCTTGTTCTTAGGGAGAAGTCCCTCGGCAGTCTGCAACTCCTTCATGATATCAGTAACAGAGTACTCGAGCTTTTTCATGGAGTAGTAGAGACGAAAGCTATCGAACGAGTCCGTCAGAGTTTCCAAGATCATGTCGATATTGGTCTCTCCGTCGATCACAGATCCAATGATCTCCATATCATTCAGATGACCCATGATCAGTAGCATGTGTTCCCGAACGGAAGATCCCGGCTTCATCCTGCAGTTCATGAAACTACGGATAACTTGCTGCTTGCCTGACGCCCATGACATCCAAACATCTCATGCAGATTGTAAAGGATGTCGCATGCTGTGGGCATGTCTCGATGAGATTGTTGCAACACATTGCTCATAGACGCTAAAATGTAGCATCTAGCAATCTCGTCGGATCTCATCCACGCTGCGTAGGCGTCCTTGTCCTCTTTACTTGAGTCAGCACTCGAAGGAAGAGGACATGGTGTCGTGAGAACATACTTGTGCTTTTCCACCGTCAGCACGATGTCGAGGTTACGTTTTCAATCAAGATAATTCTCACCCTCGAGTTTATTTGAACTCAAAATAATTTGCAATGGGTTAGAAGACATTTTGCTGAAAACATAAATAAAAATAAATAACTTTAGTATGTGTTACAGTTTTGAATTCTATGCATGAAAAATCCAAATATGGTGAGAAAAGCGATAAATAATTCATGGTATTATGAACAAAAATAGTCAATTACTTTTCCTATGGGAAAACCGTAATTAACCACATTTCATAGTCGTGACACATCACTATTTAATTCGAACCTTAAAAGAAGTCACAACTTCTAGTTCTTACTAATTACCATAAACGTTTTGTCACTTATTTTTAATGCAGCGCCTCTATGTGAGGATTACTTTAAAACATAAGTCTAAGTGTACAACCGACATGTGGGTGGTTAATCAAGTCACTTTGAAGACGGTTCACCTATGCGGAGACCCCGCTTCATCATTTCTCTTTAAGACTTAGTTCACAACAGTTCAATTAACTAAATGCTTCCAAAGTACTCCCATTGAAGGGAGGGCCACTATGTGTGACTGTTAGTTCATCATACATTTAGTTAATTTAAACTCGTGTCGGGGAGCTTGGGTTGCTTCAACGATAAACAACCCTCCCACTTTGTTTTTGCAAAAATCATTTTTGTTTGACAATCAGTTTACAATTATTATAACTCTTTATTAATTATAAACTATATGAACGATTCATTTTAAAATGATATTAGCGTTCTATCCTATATGACATTGAGGTGATATGTAACGAGATTAAATAAATTAAAGCATAAAATATTTAACTCATTCTATGGCCCATTTCTAATTACAACCCATAAGAAAAATAAATCGAAAAATGAAACTAATTTAATCTTCAACTTCGGGACCGGCCAAGGAACCAAGTGACGCGTCATCGGATGTCTCGGGTCAGCCTCCACACATTCTCAAACGTGTGGCCAAGCCCGAGGTGCTGCCTTCGTGTCTTCTCGTCGTCGAATCAAAATTAAATAAAATTCCAATTTAAATTGTCCTCGAAAATTGAGGATCACAAATTTAAAATTTAAAATTTAAAATTTAAAAAATAAACCCGGGACGATAACTAGAAAAAAATCCTAAGGCCATAATAATGAGGATCCATCCATAAACACAAACACAAGCACCCATAATGCAATTTCAAATCGTACAAAAAACGCCAACACCAAACTAGTCAAACAATTTTCAAACTAGTCATTAAAACCTAATTTTTAATGCCAATTTTAGCTCTGATACCATTTGTTGGAAATTAGTTAACGGTTAACATATTAAATTGCGTGACATATCTAAATATGGCGGAAACACACAATTGATCCTACTATATCTAAATGCATTTTAATCATATTCAATTAACCATGGCATTAAAAATTCTAACATGTTAATAAATTTAATCTTAACACACTCCAAACATATCAATAAATTTATTCTAAACATAGTAATCAATAAATACAACACACTAGAAACATATAACATTTATATGTTTGCATATCCAACTCGTTAGAAAACTTACACGTGAGATTATAAATAATCTCGTGCGTTGCTAGCTATCGCCTGAAGGCCTCGTCGGGGTTCAGATTCTGCGTCAACTCCTCGATCTGATTTGGGACGTGGGATCTGTGGGTTATGGATCTGCGTCACGCTTCAACCTAAAGGTTGAGACTCATTGGAAAAGAGGTAGCCACGCGCGAGCAAGTCTGATCTCGAAGCGTCTGCGAACACGAAAACACCCTCGCTCTTTGTCTGATAAAACCGGCCATGTACTCCAAAATCACTCAAACAACCACAAGTTGATTCATTAATAATACTCAGAGATTTTTAGGAGATTAAGAGGGTGGGCTCTTTTTTTGAACAATGGAAGAAGGAATCGTGTGAAATAAACAAAGGCTTTTTGAAGAAATCAGATTTCTCTCTCCTTTTCTCTTTGTGGGAATTGGCGTGTGTTTTCACTTTTGGGGAGAGAAAAATTCGACCCAAATAGGTTAGGGGGAGAGAGAGAATGCGTGAGACTCACTTAGGTAAGGAGAGAATAAGCGCTTTTTATTTCAGGGAGAATGAGTTTAAGTTAGATCAAAATCAAATAATGACTCATTAGTCAAACTTAAGCCTCATAACCCGTTTAAACATTTTTCAAGCCCATTCTACCCTAGATATGGCCAACTATGATGTTCAAATATCATTACAAATTTATTTGATTTATTTTTAAAATAATATTCAATTATTTTCATACTATTCAAAGTAGTACGAGAAAATTTTTATTTTCATCTTTTAATTATTTGAATCATCAAAATATATTATTATCCATATAATAACATAATATGATTCATTAAATAAATATAAAAATAAATAACTGATTATTTATTTCACGACCCGCGAGCGTCATCAGCCTGCTCGCAGGCCGTGACTCCCGTAAAACCATCGACACGTGCACGAGTATATCATTATATATAAAGATAATATTTTAAATAAAATACTCAACGCGGAAAATAAAACTTCTTAAACATATAATAAACGTAAATACATTATAAATAAAGTGCGGAATAAAAATACATTATTAGTAGTTAGCAAAAACCCGGAAGAATTTTTCACTTTTAATATACATATAGGAAGTTTCGCAAACTTCTTTAGATATGTACATATAAAACAACTCCTCGTCCTTAAATAGGACGTTCAGTTTCAGGAGCGTATGTTACAAAAGAGTTTGGTATAATAATATTATACCAAAACTTCTTCTCTCCGGTTGTGAGACTCCATTAGCCCATAGGTCAAGAGATACACGTCCTGGTCTCGGTCTTCATCTACGCCACTGTCTTCACGCTACTGCCTTGACGTCACTGTTTCGCTGCTTTTCCCTTATTTACATTACCAAGGGTCATAAAACTATGAGTCGATTGACTCAGTAAGTGGAAGTCTAACCTAAGAAAGTAAAACATCTAATGTCGTGTGACGTGCAAATAAGAAAATAGGGAGCATATCTAATTCTAGATTCAATGCAAATGCATGCATGGCCATATCTACCTACTCACTTGCCGCTCCACAATGTTATACACCCCTTCCTGCTATAACCCTCGGAACGACAAGAAGCCAGCCTCAGCCCTCGAGCAGCGGTCCCTCGGCGACTTTGTGTTTTATTCTCTCTGGGATCCACTAATGGTACGAACTCCATCAGGGCGCCAACGCTCGGTGCTTACGCACGAAGACCAGCGCCTTCATGACCTTCATCGGTCAACATCACGAGTCAGTAACTCGTGGGTACCATAGATTCCTTATGTTCAAGGTTCGGGTGCTCAGACACACGCAGAGCACACACCTAATCTATTTACAGAAGAACATCTCGGTTTAAATCCCGATAATTTAGTGTTTCCCTTTCATTTGCTCGTTTAGTGTTTTAAGATGAAAGTTGAGATGTTACTCCCAAAACTTTCACTCTCGACTTGACTTCGAGAGTCGACTTATGCTCTCATGTTTCCCCCGCTCTAGCGGGTCAAACTATTGGGGTAGCTATATCACATAACACAGGCCGGGTTCTAATAAACTATGTTTGAGTCTATCGGGGATGACCTGAACTACGTTTTCAATAAAATGTGGCCGAAGCCTTATCTTTATTACTTTTCATATTTTGAGGCTTTACTTAGTCTTGTTTACTAACACATAATATGCACATAAACAGAGTTATTCCCTTGGTAAGTAGTTGACTTCTGTCTCCACACTTACCCAGAATAGCTCAGCTGAAAAACGGATGACTTTCACAAAGAGGTGCGTCCTATATGCTTTGAGACACTTGATACTCTGTCGGGCGCTGAACGAGCTAAAATACGGAGTTGAAGGTCCGTCAGCCACGATGTTCAAAAATATTAGGATATAGGATTCTACTGACATAATCAATCTAAATCGGTTCTGATTTCCGAAATTCAGTTACAATCTTTCGGTTATAAAAGATTAAACTTATTTAAGACTCGTCTGCTTTCGTATCATAGAAAATACGCAATAAGATTAAGCAATAAAATACGAGTCTCAAATGAATTAATCTTCCAAACAGAGAATTTTTCGTTAGTTAAATACTTAATTACACCTTAGACATTCTTAAATAAATAATTGATAATGATCAATTATTTATTTAATTATAAAATAACTACGCAAAGAAAACTTTCAATCCATACTCAGGATTCTATTAAACGCTGTAAGCGAATAATACTTACGATTAAACCGAGATTCTGATTTCTGTTTCGATCCTCACTTCGGAGTTTCTGACCCGATCCACAGTCGTACACGTTCACGTAAATCTGGAAACAGATTATAGAAATCCAATTCAGATTCCAAATCCCGAATCCCGAATCTCGATCTAATAAACCAAAATCCGAATACCGAAATACGACCCAAAGCCTTAACCAAATCAACTCTCGATAATCCAATCTCGTCTCCAAAATCGACCACACATCTTGACTATCATATAATTATATGAACTTGAAAATTCTTCCATGACTTTACCTCCTGTCTCCTGGAATTGCAAATTTCTAAATTAATGTTCAAAACTCTAATCTGGAGAGTCTTTACCAAATTCATATCAAAGTTCAAAACCCAATTTCCATATCTCAAACTCTCAGATCCAAACCAGAATCTACAAACATGCTGTCCATTTTCAATTCACACTATAATTACATTTACAATCGATTTATTTGACATATATAAAATTCTCAGATTTCGAAAATCTCTGGATTCCGAGTAGGACGCCTAAACTTATCAATTCCCAACCAGATTCAACCAACAACTTCAACAAAATGAAAAGAGCAGAAATCTGAAACACAATTGAGAGTACAACCTCCACTCTATACACAGATCAAAACATATACCTAAATACAACACGATCTATTCCGTAATTAACTCCCGATTTAAACAGAACTCCTAAAATCAACAATCAGCCAAACCCTAATTTTGTATCCAGCCTCTAACTCGAACCGAAATGTTACAATTCAAACCTAAAACATGATTTTGGAAATACAACAACGTCAATTTCGATAAACTAGGCTCGAATTTACAAAATCCCCAAATTAAAATCGACGAACCCAAAATCCCCAAATTCGAAATTCAAACCCTAACCAAAATCAATTCGATCTCTGGCTCACCTCGAATTCTCAAGCTTACACCTTCTCTGATGCTCGTGGTTCCTCAGCATCTCCAGCGGCGTAGCCTAGCCCGACGTTACGCGATGATGACGGACAACGACGCAACGAGGAAGAAAGCAAGGAGAAGAAGAAATCGGCGTTGGCTTCGTGGCGGAGGTGGCCAAAGAGATGCGCGGCGGAGAGAGGAATATTTTCGTGGACGATTGGCGGCAATTTTTGGTCGGAGCAGTGAACGGTGGAGAGAGAGAGGGAGTCGGTTTCTTTGAGAGGGAGATGAGAGAAGAGTCGCGTAAGGAAGGAAGAGAGAGAGAGAGAGAGAGATAGCGAAGGTTTGCGTGAGAAAGAAAAGAGAGAAAGAAAGAATTAGTGAGGAGGAAATAAGGAAGAAAAGAGGCGGTGGAAAAGAAAAGGGATAGGGTTAGGGGGAAAAATAGAAAAATTATTGTGGGCTTGGCCCTTTATATTTGGGCTTCACAATTTATTAAAGTACTCAGAAAATAACTTTCTTAATATAAATCACAATTTACATTTAATGAGAAAAGCAAATGGTCAAGTTCACTAAATCTCGTCTGAGAGTCTATCATTGAGACCTTATGGACCCACATGAAAGAAGATTTAGAATAAAGTACGGACTCAAAAGTTTACAAAAAAATTTCGACTTTTAATTCTTAATATTAGTCGATTCCACTAAAGGACTAATATTGAAACTCTCTAAGTTCATATGCGTTTATTTTCCCGTTTGATGTGATAAAATTTTTTTTAAAACCGTCCATATATTATTTTACGATATTACCCATCATGTGTATCAGTAACTCAGAGGAATAGAAAATTATCGTTTTACCCCTGAGTTATTATTTCACTAACTTTTTTGTTATTTTCGAATGAGAAAAACATAGAGTGAGATGTCTCTACATGTCACATGTTTTAATCAAAGAATGTTCTTATTCGATGAATACCTGACCAGGTTTTTTCACACACTCTCATAAAAAAGTATAGTGTGATACTACTGCGTTGACATTATTTCAACATGAATTCCGTATCTCTGAATCACATAACCGAACATGACCGCGTTATGACACCAACCGTCCTATCTGTGAATTCTGTATCTGTACTTAGCGCTCCTTTCGTTAATTACAGTTTCAGAGCGTAGCATTCATACATAAACGCAAACATAAGAATAAAGAATGAATATTTAATTTATTAATGTCTTAATAAAATTAAATACAAAGTATCTTAACGTCTAATATCTCCTTTATGGGCACCAATCCCAACAATATGAACATACCTTTAACTGATTTAAACTGATTGCATTTTCTGGATGTGTTTTCGATTTAACTTCTTAATATGCATGTGATTTAATTTCGATTATATATTTTACTCAAGTTTTGGATTTAATAATGTTTGGTAATGTGCAATAGTTGTTGAAGCTGTGGACAAATGGACAAGAAAAATAAAAAAAAATTGGAGATTTGAGTGTGAGGAGAAAAGAGGCCGAGGAAATCGTGAAAATTCTGAACATGAGGTAAGATTGTGTAAATGTTTAATTGTTTTAACCAGTTAATTAATATGAATTTTATTTACACAAATTTGTAGTTTGGAACATATTTGATAGAACCAAAAGACTGGACCTCGACCAAAGAATAATAGTGCACACGAAATTCACCACCATAAGGCAAATCTTGTTGTCACTGGACACCCATCAACAATTCAATATGTTTGATAAATCACCATTCTCCACTTCCAGTATCTAAAAGAAGAGGTATTTCCTAAGAGGTTTGTGCATATGTTGGTGCTCAGCCATGTAGAATCAGGTAAGATTGATGACCTACACTTCAAAATTGGCGGCATAATTCACCGATTCACGGTCAAGGAGTTCGGGTTGATGTTTGGTAGGTGATTTTCAATTAGTACCATGGGTTTAAATTTATAATTAATTTACTGACTATTACAATTTGCTTTTAATTTACAAGATTAAGTTGGGATGAAATTCCAAACATCGACAAATATTTGATAATTGGAAATCCTTTGAATGAACATTTTTTCAGTTTGAAAGGCACTCAGAAGGCACACATCCTCCTAGTCATGTTAAAAGGTAATTTTGGAGGTAATGATGAAGAACGACTAGCATTGGTCAACATTGCAATCATAGAGCTGTTGATATTTCCACAAGAACTAAACCATGTTATCTCCAACCGAATAACGAAGATGGCCACCAACGACGAAATGTTTAACGCATATCCATGGGGAATGGACAGCTTTCTATGTTTGTGAGAATCAATCAAGAGAATCAAGGTTTCATGTAGGAAAACATGATTCAACATTGCCGGGTTTTTACACTCGTTAATCGCATTAGTTTAAGAACTTATTCCCGCATTTGAACAAATTGGATTTGCCAAATCCACCAAAACAAAGACAGTTCCAAGGATGCTAAAGTGGTCATACCAATTCAATGCAGAATCTCATGATCTGAAACATATCTGCATGGATGTAGTACAATTATTTCACTATTTAGTAAATTAACTTGTATTTTTTTAAGTTAATTACTAACATATAAATGGTATAAATTGAAGCTGGATATTAATACCCTCTCAACTAATGAAGAAGAATTGGACAAGGGAAGTCCATAATTGGATGAGCACCAAGTCGAGATGAAAAAAAAAGCACCAAAACTCCACCATCCAAACCAAATGTAGCCAGCTCCTCACGATCACATGACGAGTATGTGACATTATCTGAGATGAAAGTTGTTTACGATAATTGGACGAGGTTCTAAATGAGATCAAGGTGCATAAACAAAAAAGTGGACAAATGTAATGAGACATGCAATGTGATGCTCAACATAGTTAATGTGTACTTGGTAGGAAATGAGCTGGAGAAATTCAAGGTATGTACTACAATCTTGCTTGAATCTGTTATATTCACAAGATTAATCGTGTTAATAATTACAGGCAACAAGAAAGTCAAATACCGTACCAGACACCAACATCTCAAAGGACAAAAAAAACAAATACGAATGTTGATACAAGTGAGGTAGCAGATATGGCGCCTACAAAGCAAATCAGCCCAACAAAAGTGGACAAAAAAGGCAAGGGAAAGGTTGTTGGTCCAACAATCGTCATGAGACCGAAAATAAAACCAACAAAAACATTTTCAAGGTTCAAGTTACAAATCAATGAACCAATAGAGTTATCTGTAAGTGAATTGACACTTTGTTTACTTAATTATATTTATACATTACATTAACATTTTATTGACTTTCAGGTAAATGAAACAAAATGAGAACTTCAGACATAAAAGGGACTTGCAAAAGAAGTAGATGAAGAAGATCAACTGACATTCACGAAAATGGTAAATTATGTACTGATTTAATTATAAAGAAATCGGTTTACAATAATTGACTAACTACGTAAATTGTTATATCAATTTATAAAACTAAAGGATAGAGAAGTTGGAGCAAAAACAGATCCAATTGTGACACCAGATCCCAAAAACGGAAAGGTAACACAGAATGACGCAGAAATAATACCCGTAAGAAATGTTGAACAAAACCAAATTTCAATGAAATTACTGACTACGAAAATTGTTTGTTTAGTTTAAAAAACTGAAGGATAGAGAAGTAGGAACAAAGGCTGATCAAATAGTGTCACCACATCCCAAAGATGGTAAATTAAAACATGATATATCACCATTAATAGGAGTGGAGAAGGCAGCAAATATGACACCGGTAAATTTATATATCCAGAGTAAATATCATATTAATTTAATTGTTAAAATCAATGAATCTTACATGTTTATTAACAGGAGAGATTACGTTTACTACAATATGATTGGGTATTTGCTGTTAATGATGTTTCGGACATGGATATTAATGAGAATGTTTATGAACAAACGCATAAAACAAACATTGCATATACTAAAAAAGGAAAGGTATTTAAATGTCTCCGCCGAGGACTAAATGTTGAAAATGAGTGCTCTCCCAAGAATAAGGTTCGTTTAATTGTGATATACTATATTCTGGGAATTTATCGATGTGAATTATAGTGTAAAAACATGTTAATTATAAACTTATTCTACATGTACAACAAGTTGAAGAGAACGTCCCAATCAGCAAAAAAGATAAGCCAGCGAATTTGCCAAAAATACCAACATAAAAGGTAATAACCATGAAGTGTGACAAAAATAAAATTTCTATTAGGATAAATAACCAGATTATAATGTGTGAATTTTTTCATTTTATGTTAAAAAGGTACCAACACAAGAAGAACCAGAATGATTGCTTATAAGGGCGTTAAAAAGGTACCAACACAAGAAGAACCAGAATGATTGCTTATAAGGGCGTTAAAAAGGTACCAACACAAGAAGAACCAGAATGATTGTTTATAAGGGCCAAACAGACAGTCCGCAAATCAGTATACCACAATCCACCATACACTGCTGGAAAAAAAAATCCAAAGAAGGCCAAGACGCAAAGCACAAGTGCGGGACATGCAAATGTAAACGAGGAAGAAGACCCCGCCAGTCAGCCATCGTTTGATTATGGACATAATTATGATATAATAGCAATAAACTTAAGTTAATTAGAAGGTTCTGTTTTCGGAAGTAGACACTATTAGCTTTTGGGGCAAGGAGTATTTTAGGTAATTATATTTTGGAACTTCAGCCTTTGAAACCTTTAATATAAATATTAATGTGTTTTGTTTAAATGGTTTTGTTAAGTCCTGAAATGTATCTTAAAAATGGTTTTGTTCAGTCCTCGAAGAGCATTTTGAAGAACGCGTTTCGTAGTAAAAACATTATTAACATTAATCTCAATTTGCATTGGAAAATTCTTCAATGCTGACTCATCGAATAGTACTATGTCGGATTCTTTACGTTCTTCAATATTAATACATTCATCTTCGCGAGATTCGTTCAAACAATTAACCGGCCAAACATAAAAACATGTAAATTAAACATACAATCTACTCGAATATATGAAATAAGGAAAACTTTTACACTAACTTGAATCTCGAAAGAAGAAGTCTGTTCACCGGTAAAATCCATGACTCGTAAATTTTCGGTTTGCCAACTAGAAGAAAATAAATTTAGGCTGTAAATGAAGAAAATATTTTTTATGGGTAATTTCCTTTGTTAATATCGATCCTTTAAGTAAGGAGTAATAACACAAATAAATCAAAGGCAAAATTTTGAATTTTCATTGTAATTTTGAATTCGACTGAATATAACACCAAAATTTTAACTTTTCAAAAGAAAACTTATCTTCAAAAAACACATTAACAAAGAATAAAAAATTAAACTTTGTAAATGGAAAGTATATTAACAAAAAAATAAAAATCGTCTGAATAGATGGGAACAAATTTTCGACGTTTAAAAAACTTCTTTACAAATTAGCCCTATAATTACTAGGATTTAATATTAAAAAAATGGGTTCGAATTTAATAGGGTTAGAGATAACCGGGATTTAATAGGTTATCTTGAATTAATATGAAAACAAAGTCAACCCACTAATTTAGGAAATAGTATCCACACCTAATAACACTTACATTTAAAAACGGAAACTATTTTGAATTTTCAAAACGAAAATAATGTTTAAAATTCGAAATTACTATTCAAAATAATTAAAATTTGGTTTATTACAAGAACTTAAATGTAAAACTGCATAGATAAAAAAATAAGATACGTCAGCAACATGACTACTTACGAAATTTTTATAAAAGGTTGAACTTTTCGAGATATGTTTGTCAATTAGGGCAATTCGTCGAATTTTTGTTGATTCTTTGTCTTATCTTCACAAGAGTTGTGAACCAATTCTTGTGAATGATACTACCAACTCTTGCTTTCTAATGTCGTTATCTTATCAAGAATTGATCTTAAAGAGGAAATAGCTCGACATGAACAATATTTATTTCAAGGAGGTCTTAAAGAGGAAATAGGAGGAAAATTTCAATATACAACAAAAACAAAGCTTGAAATCTTAATAATTGATTCTATATTCTCATTCAATGAGTTAGCCAATTGTCCACTACAATCGTTATAGTTACAAAAGTGGTAATATTTTAATTTTTTTCTCGTATATTGGCAACAATGATAATACGATATCTAACTTTAAATATTTTGTGCAAATTTATTTCTATTTAAGACGTTGGACATCTCAGATTTGTTTTTTGAATTGGACTCTCTATCTTAACAAGACATATTCATTTGTCAGGAAATTATACACTTGACATTTAATCCCATTCCGGTGCGATCGGGTTTCGAGTATCCATTTTTTCCAGAGATTAAGCTAAGTGATAGAACACTTTTCTGTGATCCTACAATTCATCTTCGCCTTGTATGACGTCATTTATATATCAATGGCACACGCCCATATATTAAATATTTTGTCAATAAACATAGTCAATTGATGCAAAGTAATCATTATACTCAATTTGATGCATCCCATTGTGTTCTTTCCCCGTAAATATTTTTATAGGCACAATATTATTTCTTTATGACACGAACCAATTTCTTTGCCGAGCTATGCTGTGTTAGTAGTTATGTGTTTATAAATTGGTTGATACTCTTCACTTAACACCAGTTAATTTTGAGTTGAAATTTAATATGGTATCACACGTTGGCCCGAACATGCGTGAGAGAGATTGTTATTGCTCTGCCTGACCACGTTACGCGTGAGAGATGGTATTGAAATGGGAAAAAAACAAATTATATCGATTGTGTGTGTGAATAACCATGTGTTTATATTGGTTGAATCTCTTCACTTAACATCAATTGATTTTGAGTTGGAATTCAACAATTATGACTGGGATGGTTTTTTAACAACACGACGTTTGACTAATGGGTTATTCACATGTTACATTCTAGTCCGATCTCTTAGATGTTGTGAAAATCGAATAGCTATTTACATTACTCAAAAATATTGTCTTCGTAAATTAAACATATCCGAATCGACTATATCACTTTGTTCATGAATAATTCATAAATGATTCAGTTGTACCGCCTACTTACGCCATTGTAGTTAATTAATAAACCACTTTAGCAAATCATTCGACACTGACAATTTTACTACTTTTCAAGTTGGGTGCTCTTGACATCTTAGCTCCAACATAACTGGCTGCCGCCTTGGACATTCTTAAAACATCCATGCACAACATTCTAGCTATATTTTGTTAGCCTTTATGTAATTAATATTTATTAAAAGTAACTATAGTCTGCTACATATTAGTTAGAATGTTTTGTTTATTCCGAAAAAAATAGTGCTACATTTATGATTATTAAGCATATCCAGGTTGTTTTTACTGACTGAATATATAAACAGCGACACATACCATTAATAATGCAAAAATTGGTCAAATGATCAACATTTAGAGGGATAATTGTGAAATGTATAACGTTTATGTTAAATTTAATTAATGATTTTAGTATATACGTGGCACACTGTTTTTACGTGGCCTTAATATATACATGGCACACTGTTAATGACCAATATTTTTTGTTAAACATTAACCTGGTCATTTACCAATATTTTTCAAATGTTGACCATTTCGAAATTACTATATGTTTAAAAGGTTATACACCTCATTGTGGTATATACTCGTATAAACGTTTACGAATTTTGAAACACCCAACGTTTTGTAAGTTGTTGGTAATTACCCCGTCCAATGTGTGTACAAATTTGTTTTGACCATTTTACTCCAAAATGGGTAACCAAAATTCGAAATAATTTTGGGATAATATAGACAACAAATTCGTGTAAAAACATTGGCCTGATTATTTATCAAAAATTTACAAAACGTTGGATATATATAAATTAAGGGATAAGTAGCAATATAGCATTTTGAAACATATTAATTTCTATATAGCCAAACGTTTGGAAAAAATTGGTTAATGGTAATTAATCAAAATAAATTTGTATATATTAACTAAAAGTGTAACTCACTAACACCAATTACTAGCAGTCACGTTAAAGTTAATGACTATTTACTAAACAAACAAACAAAATGGCCAAATAACAATATCAATGTTTCATTTGATTATTTAGAGCAATTTCTTATAAAACAATATAGAGTTTAGTTGGTAAATAACCATTTTTCTAATCATATTATCGAATTTAATTCACTCCTTATCAAACTAATCTACGATTAATTAGTTACAGATTACTATTTAAAGACTAATAATTTTATAAGAATTTAAATTTAAGCCTTAGTCTTTCAAATATAAATATTTTTAAATTTTTATCTATATTTGTTTATTTAATTTAAACCGCTGATCTTCCCTATCTTTGGTTGCGTATATGTGTGTCAAGTCTCACCAATATGCTATAGAAAAATGGAGTAGGAAGTGAGCCTTTTACGGGTAAGTTTATGTACTCAGCTAAACTTGAAAATAGCTACTAAGAAATATGTTGATCAAGTATATGACAAAGAAACGTAAACACGTACAATGTTTATACAATAAATGACCCCCCGCTTTTCTGCTTACAGAAAGTCAATCAGGGCTTACAAGAAAAATATACAGTCGACTTAGTCAAATATGTTATACGTCAAAAGCTTTGTGCCACCAGAATTTGTAGTTTCACGCAAATATTCATACATATTCCCGATAAAAACTTCATTTTTATTCAGCCAGCGTTATTACAGCTTATCACTTCCCCTTTGCTTACGACGTACATTTATAGTATATCTATATGCAATGCATAGCCATAACACTTGTCAATGCCTCTACCGACTCCCGCATAAAGAATATTCCCCACATTTGAAACCGCCTCATAAATCTCTGTCAGCACTTAACCAACAAACAAACGCATGTAATATTCTTCTTCTTTTTTTCTCGAAAAGAGACACGGAGAGAAAGAGAGTCCTTCCAAAATTTGGTTTCATCCATAGCTCCCTCCTTCGCGGTTTCCACACACACACGCATATATAACTCCAACCCCAGCTTACGTCACCTGCCTTAAGAAGACTCGGCCAATAGCATACTACCGTGACATCATCAGCGCTGACGTGTCACCACCACCGCTAGCCCCGACATGCGAAGCATGTCTACGTGGCTTGGCACTAAGTTTTGGGATTAGTGTCAAAGCGAGTGTGCGTTGTGATGATTTTGAGGCCTTATTTTAAGTGGAGAGAGACCCAGTACAGTCTCTTCCACAGCTTGAATTAGGGAGTGATAGGAAGGTGTTTAAAATAAATTCTCGTATACTTTTTTTAAATACATATCGATGGTCTACTATTTTGTTTGTGTTTCTTTTGAGAGAGTACGCATTGCTTAGGTCATTGTCATTTGTATATTTTGTATATTAATAAATACATTGTCGGTATGTAGTAATTTTAACGTCTTTCATGCAAAAAAATAATTATTATAATAATGTTAACGTCTGCTTATTCCTAACTTTGTTTTCTTGTGAGAAAGTTATACAAGTAAAGTATTTAGCTATGGTGAGATTCTTAGAGGGTTTGAATGTGTGTCACGTAATTTGATGGTATAAAACAAGTAATTCAGTCAATGACATGTGGGTGATTTAATGTAGAATAAATATTATATTATATTATATATTATCTCATGACTTATAAGAAATAACATTGGCACTTATGAGGGGATTTGTTTAAATTTCCTATCAGTAATGTCATGAAGTACATGTTTATGTGCTTTTTACTTTTTAGGGGTTTTTTCCACACCTTTTTCTATATATCAAATGAAATTAAAAAACAAAAGAATGTCTAGGAAAAGACCTCGCCAAAAAGAATGTTAAGGTGTATGGATAGCTAGCTAGGATAAACATGAAATGATATCACCAAGAGACAGTTTTTTTTATATATATAAATTGAAATAAAACAGATATAAACAATATATATAAATATGTGTGTGTATATAAGAGTATCTATAGATGAATAATTGAGATACAGACTTTCTTCTCACTTTTAACCTCTCATTTTCACCCAATCATGAAGGCATTTTTGAACTAGAAAACCTGGCCTGAAATTCCGTGTCTTTTAATACATACTTTCCTCTCCACAATCGAACCACCAAAAGACTTAATAAAAAAGAACCATAAGAATTTTTTTTAATTCTCATTATTTTATTCAATTTTCAAAGCTAAACAAAATGACAAAGCTACGTAACAGAAGTCTTACTTAGTATTTATTCTCTTTCTGTTGCAACTCTTTGGACTCTCTCTCTCTCTCTCTCTCTCTCTCTCTCTCTCTCTCTCTCAGTACTCAGAAGACAGCGAAGGGAATAATATATCTTGTGATATGATCAAGATGGTCGGAGTTGATCGCCATCAGAAAAGTCCACTAAAAGAGTCTTCGCCAACATCATCTTTTGACAATGGCGACCAATATCAGACCTATCACTCATCACAGTCTTCTTATAGCAGCCACTCAATGAGATATTCAAACAACGGTCACGGAGACCGCAAACTCACAGAGATGAGCCTGAAATCTCCGGTGGTTCGGCCATATATTCGCTCAAAAATGCCTCGCCTCCGATGGACTCCGGATCTCCACCGTTGCTTTGTGCATGCAGTTGAACGCCTCGGAGGAGAAGATAGTCAGTCACTTCTTCTACTTTTTTATTTTTGTTTTCGTACTCAACTCTACAACCCAATCTTATGATCATATCCTTATATCCAGTTATGTCAGTAAAAAAGAAAAATAGATTCGAATATCATGATGTTTAGTAGATGTAAATATATGTATCACGTGTGTAGGAGCGACTCCAAAGATGGTACTACAGATAATGGATGTGAAAGGCCTAACCATATCTCATGTCAAGAGTCATCTGCAGGTTATTAGAAACCATACCCACTTCATTTAGCTCTTTCATTTTCTGGGTTGAAGAGTTTATTTTTAATTAATGTGAATAAATGCATTTAGTTCTTTTTGAGTTGAAGTGAAATAAAAAGAGTTTTCTTCTTGTTTGACTTTGAGTATTGTAATTATATAAGTGAAGCTCTCTTAATTTCAGTTTCGAAGTGAGACATTTCCTCGAGGGTTATTAGCCATAGTTTATTATTTTTATTTTGGCTTTCTATTAACGTGCGTTACAACTTGATTCTTTACATCGACAGATGTACAGGAGCATGAAGCATGAGAGCCTTATTCATGGTAAGTATATTTTTTAATATATATACATATTTTTAGTAAGAGCAGTCAATTTTGGGTTCATATATCTACATACATATTGAGCATAAGAAAGAGGAAGAACTTTTGTTGAAATATATACTAATATGAGGTAACGCATATTCATTTCATATACCATTGGTTGTTCGAACTAAAATTTACTGGGGCAGTTTTGAGAGGAATCTTATCATAAAGCAAGTCTAGTAGTTTGCTCTCAAACTATATATATATATATATATATATATATATATATATATATATATATATATCTCGGCAATTAAGAGGAACTTGTACGTAGCTTCGTTTAGAAAAACCCGTTAATCGTTTTATTTAATTATGCCTACATAAAGGAAAGATATGGTGATGTGTATGAATTACTGTAGAATATATGTCTGATTGTTTATAATTTATAATTTTACAGAGGCAAGCATGGCAGCAAAGGAGAATGAAAAGACAAAGGTGTTCCAACGCTACTCAGCACAAATAGAATTGGATCCGAACAGTCAACAGAATTTCGTCCAAGAAAGCAGACGACCAGTGAGCTTTTCAGAGCCTCACCAGAGCCGGGGGACTACTTGTCACATCAAAGACCTTCATCTCAAGAACGCCAACATTCACATTACTAACCCACAACTATGGTAATTAATATGGTTACTATATTGTTTCGGAAAAATTAACAATTAATTATAGCTATCTTCCAATTGTATATATGGAAATTAATCTATATATAGTAGCTAGTTATCACTTCGTAATTAAAAAAATTCGTCAATGACTTGTATAAATGGTAACGCCCAAGCATACATAGATAATTTTTTTGTTACAGATGTCTATGACCATAATTTATCTGTAAATAAAAATTAACACACACACGGGATAAGATAAATAAATAAATATATATAGACGTGTCTATGTGTTTTTAATATGTGTCTAGACTCTAGGTATATAGACCCCTTTTGTAGGCCTACCTGAGCATCACGTGCTAATATTTTATTTTCGAAAATATATGGGATATAAAATGAACTAATTGCGAATACGTTAAGGGAGAATCAATTTGCTCACACGTTTTATCGCTAAATAGTTTAATAGTAAAACCAAAGGGTTATGTGCATATATAGGTTTTCTGATAGTACATTACACAGGAAAGGGAAGGAAGAATATAAGTGGAATGGGAAGAAAGTGACGTCTGAGGCATTATCGGGTGAAGTATCATCAAGTAAGAGATGGGAATATTGGGAGCAGAGACCTAATTCTCTCTCTTCTAATTCTTATATCATCTTCAAGGATCTACTCAAAAGATGCACTGCTCAAGTACTACTCTCTCTCTCTCTCTCTCTATATATATATATATATATATATGTATTATGTCGCACACACACATTAGCTAGAGAGTAGAGTAGAGACACGTATGTGTTCTGACAATGGCACAACCAATGTGTGTACATTTTTAGACGATCTTCTGGGTACAGTAGTGCATATATTCCATTAGGTGATATTTTTGTTTTTCCAGGAGAGCAATGAGAAAGAAAAGGAAGCGAGCTTCAACAGATCTGTAAATACTTGTAGTGGAGTGAAGGGCAATGATAAAAAGTTGGACGGTAAAGCTGGTTATTATTATTGTGGAAATAATAATAATAATATTATAACACATGTGAACGTAGAAGAATCCACAGTGAGTACTGTTTCGATGAGGTCAAGACCATCCCAGTTGATGTGGGTTCAAGCAGATGAGAGTAATAATCCAGATTCCAATGATGTTTCTCTTGAGCTCACTCTCGCTTCCAAGTCTCACACATCATAATCATTTTCTCTCTTATCGTCAACGACTCATCTCTCATGTCATCGACTTTTAGGAGTTTTTTTTAATTGTTTTTTTTATGTAATTTTCCCCAAAAATGTAGTGCATGCAGTTATTTAGTCGCGATATACAAAAGTCTGAAATATCGAATATTGAGGTGTACGTGCTTGTCTTGTATGGCGCGTTATTATCATTGTCAATAGGAATGTCGATAAACTTTTGTTGATGACTTTGACATATTCTGATGCGAGTGTTGGAATTTTGACATTTTCAAAAAGGTTATGGAGTATAAATATTTTAACGTTATATATTTTCTTTACTAGTTTTTGTAAAGTAAACATATTTAACGTAAATTTTAATATACTATATGAGAAGACTTTTGTCTATAGCAATAATTATATGCCAATTTTATTTTTGTAAGCGTTTACTTGCAACATTAATAGCAAATATTGGCTCCATTTGGCACAATTTTGCTTTTAAAAAAATATTTTAAATTTGTTATTTGAAAAAAAAAACTGCTTTTCTAAAAAGAAAATGAGTTTTTGGTAAACTTTTGTAAAATAACTAGAGTAGTATATTTTATATATGTAAATAATAATAATTTATATAAAATGTAATTCATAATAATAAATATATTTGTATATAAAAATATATCAAAGGCTCTGCAGCAAAAAAATATTATAAATTTTGATGATTTTAAAAAAACTATTTGATAAAAGCTGAGAAAACAATTAAAAATAAAAGTTAATGAATAGAAAAAATAAGATATATGAGAAAAATAAAAATAAAAATAAAAATGAAGACATCCATTTTAAAAGTTACAAACTGTAGCTTTCAAGATTTTAGTTAAATTCTTTAAAATCTTTTTGATATGATTCTTACCAACAAATGCGATAAAACTCAATAACAAGAATTGAAAGAAAAATTCCAATATCTGAAAATGAGTAGAATGTTGAGATTTATCTATGGAGATAAAAATCAAATCTACAAGATTTACGACGCCACACCAAAATACTCAAGATGAATGTTTAAGAATCAAGATGATAAGTCAAGTTGCTGAACGCCACAAGAAGACTTGATAAGTTCAAAGAAGTCTTTTTAAGAATAAGAAAAAAAACACAAAATTCACATATAATTCATTCAGAAGGTAATTGTCTGATTACAATGTTCTAAACACTTAGTTATAGCCTTTTAAAGGCTTTACAACCAGACCAAAACGTTTTTCTCAACCACTCTGAAAAAACAACATTAAAGACACTAATTAATTAAATCTGAAAACTAAATGTCAATAACTCTCAGCCCTTATAACTTTGAAATTGAAAGTCTTTGACATAAAAACACACTGACAACATATTTAATGGGTATAAACACCCCAAATTCGTCCAACTTCTTTGAGTAGTTACAAAAGTAACTCCCAAAAGAGTAAACAAACTTATTTAATGCTAAAAACGTGGGTCCAATACCTAAAAACGACATAAGCATTCTGATTACTCCTCTAAAGCCTTAATCATGGTAATTAGGCTCTCTTGCTTCGTATTTGCTTCAACTTTTGGCCCAAGTGAATTAACTTCTCGAATCAGCCCATTTAATGCCTCTTTGAGTTGTTTGGCCTTATATCTTGTGAGAGGCCACTAGGCAAACTTAATGGATAACTTGATAGTTTTTTTCTAGTCATTTCAGATCCATTTCCATCAATTTGAGCTCCTTAATCACTTGTATCCACTTTAGCTCCCCGATTCTCATCATTCTCCCCTTCTTAAAAACGATTTGTCCTCAAATCACCTACATCAAAATATGATAGATAGGAAACATTAAACCTTGCACTTACACCATACTTACCTAGTAAATCAAGCTTGTAGGCATTGTGATTGATGCGCTCCAAAATTTGGAATGGTCTGTTTCCCCTTGGAAGTAATTTGGAACGTATTTGCTCACGGAATCGTTCCTTTTTCATGTGCAACCAACCCAATTCTCGGGCTCAAATATCACTTTCTTGCGGCTCTTGTTGGCATTCTTTGCGTATTGCTCAGTCTGTCGCTCTATGTTTTGCTTTGTCTTCTCATGAATTTGTTTCACCTGATCTGCTTTCATTTTCCCATCCAAGTTAACTTGCTCACCAATAGGTAAAGGAATCAAATCCAAAGGTGTTATTGGATTAAAACCATAAACAATTTCAAAAGGAGAGAATTTAGTTGTAGAATGAACACTGCGATTATATGCAAATTCAACATGTGGCAAACAATCTTCCCAAGATTTCAAGTGTTTTTGAATGATAGCACGCATTAAAGTACAATTATCTATTTACGACTTCAGTTTGCCCATCAGGTTGTGGGTGACAAGTAGTAGAAAATAGTAGTTTTGTTCCCAACTTTCCCCACAAAGTTTTCCAAAAATAACTCAAAAATTTTGCATCTTTATCTGAAACAATTGTGCGAGGCATGTCATGTAACCTAACAATCTCTTTGAAAAACAAATCAGCAATATTTGATGCGTTATCAGTTTTGTGACATGCAATAAAATGTGCCATTTTTGAAAATCGATCAACAACCACAAACACAGAATCTCTCCCCCTCTTAGTCCTTGGTAATCCTAAAACAAAGTCCATTGAAATATCAACCCATGGTGCACTAGGAATTGGAAGTGGTGTATACAAATCATGTGGTTGTTGTTTAGATTTGGCATGTTTACAAATTATGCATCATATACAAATCTTTTCAACATCTTTTTTCATATGAGGCCAATAAAAATGTTCATGTAACACACCCAACGTTTTAGCCACCCCAAAATGACCCATCAAACCACCAGAATGTGCTTCTCTAACAAGTAGTTCACGTAATGAAGAATGAGGAATGCATAATTTATTTTCACGAAATAAAAATGCCTTCATGAATAAAAAAATTTCCATTCGACCCTCTAGAACAACTTTCAAGAGCTTCCCCAAAATCAGAATCACAAGCATACAATTCCTTAATGTACTCAAATCCAAGCAACTTAGAATCTAAAGTAGAGAGTAGAACATACTTGCGAGATAATGCATCTGCCACAACATTCTCCTTACCTTGCTTATATTTGATCACATAAGGAAATGTTTCAATAAACTCCAATCACTTGGCATGTCGTCTATTCAGTTTGTGTTGGCCCTTCAAATGCTTCAATGACTCGTGATCCGTGTGTATCACAAATTCTTTAGGCCAAAGATAGTGTTTCCAATTTTCCAAACTCCTAACCAATGCATATAATTCCTTATCATAAGTAGGATAGTTTAGGGCTGCCCCACTCAACTTTTCACTAAAAAAATGCAGTTGGTCTTCCTTCTTGCATCAAAATTCCACCAATTCCTAAACCTGAAGCATCACACTCAATTCAAATGTTTTAGTGAAGTTAGGCAAAATAAGCAAAGGAGCATTAGTTGATTTTTCTTTAATCAGTTTAAATGCCTTTTCTTGCTCAACTCCTCATTTAAATGGTACATTCTTCTTGATGACTTCGGTTGACAGTGATGCAAGGCTACTAAGTCTCGAACAATTTGTGGATAAAAACTAGCCAAACCATGAAAATTTCTTACCTGACTTACCGAAGTAGGAGTTGGCCAATCATGAATAGCCTTCACCTTTTCCTCATCAACTTCAATCCCTTTAGCACTTACAACAAAACCAAGAAACACGAGCTTATCCGTGCAAAATGTACATTTCTTAAGATTTCCAAATAAGCTTTCTTTCCTCAAAACTTCTAAAACCAATTTTAGATGTGCTACATGATCCTCAATGTTTTTACTCTAAATCAGAATATCATCAAAGTAGACATCAATAAAATGTCATAAGAAAGGACGTAAAACATGGTTCATAAGTCTCATGAATGTACTAGGAGCGTTGGTCAAACCAAAAGGCATAACTAACCATTCATATAATCCATATTTTGTTTTAAATGTTGTTTTCCACTCATCTCCTTCTTTCATTCTAATATGATGATATCCACTCTTAAGATCAATTTTAGAAAACACACACAATCCATGCAATTCATCTAGCATATCATCTAAACGGGGAATATGTTGTCGATACTTTACCGTAATGTTGTTGATGGCTCGACAATCAACGCACATTCTCCATGTCTCATCCTTCTTTGGTACTCGAATCACGGGAACAACACAAGGACTCATGCTTTCTCTCACATGTCCCTTCTCCATTAGCTCGCTGACTTGCCTCTCAAGTTCCTTAGTCTCCTCCGGATTACTTCTATAGGCTGGTCGATTTGGGATTGTGGAACCAGGAACAAAGTCGATTTGATGTTCAATCCCTTGAATAGGAGGTAAACTTGGAGGTATCTCTTCCGGAAATACATATACAAATTCCTGCAAAAGAGAAAAAAAAATTGCTCGGCAAAGATCCGGCTAGATCATCAGTACATAAAAAGGTCTCCTTGTACATAAGTACTATAAGGGGCTGATGAGTGAATAATGCCCTCTTGGTCTCACTTTTTTTGCCATGAGATTATTTTTTTCACTCATGTTTCGCTCTTTTTTTTCATTATTTTCTTTTTCTTTTTCCTTTTCTTTTTATTTTTTATTTTTTCTCTTTTTTTTTTGTAACTTCAATTGATCAGCAAGAACTTCATTGACACTTAATGGTACAAGTATAACAGGTTGTTTTTTAATAATAAAAGAGTAATGATTGGTGAAACCATCATGTGAAACCCTCCTATCAAATTTTTATGGTCTTCCAATAAGCCTGTGACAAGCTTCCATCGGGACAACATCACAAAGCACCTACTCTTCATACTTTCCAATAGAAAATGCCACAAGAACTTGTTTTGTCACCTTGATGTTTCCACTATCCTTCAGTCATCGAAGAGGGTAAGGTCGTGGATGCTTCAACCTAGGCAGCGCCAATTTCTCAACAAGATCAATACTCGCAACATTCGTGCAACTTCCTCTATCAATAATAACGCTACACACCTTCTGGTTCACAAAACATCGAGCATAAAAAAAATTTACAGGCTGATTGTTTTCTTCTTTTTTCACTTGCGTACTAAGAGCTCTCCTTGCAACTAATAGTTCCCCATCAACTAGGTATTCACCATCGCTGCAATCCTCGATACGTGGCATGTCCTCATCTACGTCATCTTGCTTATCCTCCGATTCAAGCTGACCTTGCGTGTTTATCACCATAGCCCTCTTGTTTGGACACTCGCTGGCTATATGTCTCGATCCTCTACATTTGAAATGTTAGTAGAGATGCCCACAAGAAGATTGTTTATTTATATATTGATGTAATATATAAATCTTTGTAAAGTCCTTATTAGAAGATTGTTTATTTACATATTGATGTAATATATAAATCTTTGTAATTTGCTGATTAAATTAATAAAAGTTGAAACGTTCATTCATTCCTTTTTACTTTGATTGAAGATTTATGATATTCAATAGTCTTATAGTCCTTAATCAAACCTAACAATGTATAAAGAGACAAATGTAGATTTGCGTGAACAAACTCTTCATGGTTTGACTAAAACGATATATTCGCAATTTAAAGATCAACGGACTATTGATCCCAGTATGATTGTTGGAAGAATCTAGGATGTCTGGTAATAAGGCATAGAAAGTTAGGAACTTTATAGTTCTTCCAGTGTGTCTTTCGAAGATACTGAATTGACCAGTGCACCTTTAGAGACAATAGAAGAACAAACCATTTAACATCTTCTATCTCAAGGTCACTATGTATGAATCGCATCATGCTTACCTAAATCCTGAAATGAGACATGTCATTTCATAGCATTAATACTCTCATTTGAGAAAGTCAAATTTTAAGTCCATTGCGTGATCTAGACAAGGCCTATTGGTGAGATATTAAGTTATGAAGATGTCATGAACCAACTTTGTGAAGTTCTCATAGATATGGAATTTATGTACAAGATTGCTGAGATGCAATATATATCACCTCATGCTTTATTACTTGGATTGTGAATAAATGAACTGCGCAGTGTCCAAATTTAAGTAGCGACTTTATTTGGATGAAACAATGTGACTTGTTAGTTCCTCGTCAATACATTGTTTCTAACTTATTCACAAGTACTAAAGGAGTTGAGGAAATAACAACTAGAAGGGTAAAGTGGTAATTGTATAAATCTCAACTAGTTGATGATATTCATGAAGGGTAAACATAGATAACATTCAATGTATCCGCTCAATATAATTAAGTTGAATTTGAGTAGAAAATAAATTCATTTGAACCGAGAGATTCTCAGTGTCGACTCTTTAGTGGAGTCAGTTGACATTAAACTAATACTCGGAAAATGTTTGTGAACTTTTGAGTCCGAGTATAGAAGCTCAAGCTTTGTTCATTTAGATCCATAAGGTCACTATTACATGTCATTAGAGTAGGATTGTTAAACTAGAAGCTAAGTCAAAATAAGTTCAAGTGTTGAACTAGACTTTTTCTCGGAAAATGTCTAAAGGGTATGTTTGTCCACAAGGACATAAAATGATGTGAATGTCAAAATAAGATTTTGAATATTTTCATTTGATAAAAATATAAATTATTTCCTAAAGCCGAAAAGTCGTTTGAGGCATTATGAAATTAATTTTGTTATTTGTGCAATTATAATTCTACAATGGGTATTTTAAGAATTGTCTTAAAAGAAATAAGGAATCATCTAGATGCTCCTCCCTAGGTAGAAGTTCGGCCAACATAGCATCAAGAGGAGAGTTTTTATTTCCCTTTAATTATAAGGATAATTACCCAAAAGGAAAAGGGAAATGAATTTCCTTGAGAAGGAAATAAATAAGCTAAGTGAGGAAACAAATTTCCTCCTTGCTTGAAGTGTATGGCCGACCAAACTAAGAGGGAAAGGGGAAGGGAAAATCAAATATTGTGTCATGAATACATTATTCATTCATGAATGAATAATTGACCTTTATAGATTTTTCTTTCTCCTATAAATAGAGCCTCACATAGAGATGTGAAGGTTAAGCTTTATTCTTGCTCTCTCCCTCTTTTGGCCGACCCCCTCTCTCTCTCTCCCTAGAAAATACTCTTCTTATTTTGCACCTAGATCCATACTTGATATAGAGAATTAGCTTATGATCCAAGAATTGTTCTTGGTTCATATTGTTTAATTGTGCCCACACACAAATACTTCTAAACCGCTATAGACTCTTGTAATAGATATCTTAGGTTTCTCAAGTTCTTGTTTAGGTTTGAAGGAATCATGCTAGAGGAGAAGATCCATCTTTCCCGAGACACTTCAAGTTTGAAGACATAAGAAAGGTTCGTATTCAAGTAGGTTTAATAATGCTTTTAATTTATAACATGTATATGCTCTTTATCTAGGTTAGTAAAAATTGTTTTACTACTAAAAGAAATTTTTATATTCCGCCATTAATATGATTAATGATAAATTTTTCTTTAACCCTAGACCTATTCCAACATGAAACAATTTATATCACGTGTTTTAGTAGAAATCATCTTTTTATTTCCTTGATTAGCCTCTGGTAATTGTTTGACTTTTTTAGAAGAGTCAAATTTTGGCTTGTTTGCTTGAAATTATTTTCGTCTAGGTTCTGCCCTCCATGAATTTGTTGAAGACATACTCTGCCCTCTCCTAGCCATGTTCCTTCGCTTTAGTTGCTGCTCCGCTTTGACAGCTTGGTGCACCATATCGGTCAACTCCACGTGATGTTGCATTTCCACCATATCCGCTATCTCACGATTTAGCCCATGCAAGAATCTGGCCATCGTTGCTTCTATGTCCTCTACCACGTTTTCTCATATCATTTCCACCTCCATCTCCTTGAAATACTCATCTACACTCTTTATTCCTTGAGTTAGACGCTGCAATTTGTTGTACGACTCCCGATGGTAATAACTTGGAATAAATCTCCTCCTCGTGATAGCTTTCATCTCCTCCCATGTCTCCACCGTGCGCTCTCCATTTCTCCTCATTTCTTATAAAAATTGATCCCACCATATCATGGCATAATCAGCAAACTCAATCTTCGAGTAGTTATGACACTCTAACACCATCTCAATCTTTTGCTCCCACTCCAAATACACTTCAGGTTCATTTCTCCCATGAAAAGATGGTATTGTCACCTTTATACTCCCAAAATCATCATCCCTTCCAGGCCTTCCCATCCTAGATTCTCTGTTTCCATTGCCACGCCCAAACCTGCCCCAGTTGTGTTGACGCTCTTCTACACCATCTCCACCAGGCTCGTCTTCAACACCTTCCGATACATCAACCTCTTCTTTAGCTCGTCGTGCTCTCCTATTTGGAACATTTGGTACATCCCTCACTGCAATCCCTCCATCAATCCTCGCGTTTAGTTGATAAAAGTTCTTCGTCATCAACGCCATGAATGCCTCTATTTGAAGATTTCGATTAAGTGGTTGTTGTACATATCTCCCGCGATCAGCTTCATCTCCTGACATTATATATATATATATATATATATATATATATAAACTGTTAAGGACCTCACAAACACTCGCTCACGTGTTTCTCTCAATAATATATTCGCTCAAAACTCGTGTTTAAAATAAAATGGATTTTACCCTCAAATAATCTCATACTCTTGCTTTTTTCCACTCTAGTGTTTTTTTGAGATTCTTAATTAGACTAAACAAACAGCAAGTGTTTCTAGTAGCAATTCAATGTGTGAAACAACTCAACAAAGCATCAGATTCAAAAAAATAAAAATAAGATAAGAGATGAACAAAAAAAATAGAAAAACTAAAATGGTCAATTACTAATTCTAAAATCAGATCATAAAATAAAAATTCTACAAAGATAATAGAATTCTTATTTTCAATTGGCTTTTTTTTTTACTTCTTTTTTTCGTGCTTTTTTTTGCACTTTTTTTGCCTGTTTTTGTTACAACTGAAAGAGATACGAGAGTAAAAGAAAGATCACTAATTCTTTTCGTTTTTTTTTTTTGCTAAACAAACGAAATTAAATACAAGGATAGACAATTTTTTCCTTAGAACGAAGCTTTGATACCAAATGATATGATCCTTACCGAAAAATGCAATAAGACCTAATAACGAGAATTGGAAAAAAGACCCTGAGATCTGAAAAGGAGTAGAATATTGAGATTTGACCCAATATCTATGGAGATAAGAACCAAACCTACAAGATTTACGACGCCAAACCAGGATATTCAAGATGAATGCTTAAGAATCAAGATGATAAGTCAAGTTGCTGAATGCCACAAGAAGACTTGATAAGTTCAAAGAAGTCTTTTCAAGAATAAGAAAAAACAAAAAATTCACATATAATTCATTCATAAGGTAATTGTCTGATTACAATGTTCTAAACACTTAGTTATAGCCTTTTAAAGGCTTTACAACCAGACCAAAACGTTTTTCTCAACCACTCTGAAAAAACAACATTAAAAACACTAATTAATTGAACCTGAAAACTAAATGCGAATAACTCTCAGCCCTTATAACTTTGAAATTGAAAGTCTTTGACATAAAAACACACTAGACAACATATTTAATGGGTATAAACACCCCAAATTCGTCCAACTTCTTTGAGTAGTTACAAAAGTAACTCCCAAAAGAGTAAACAAACTTATTTAATGCTAAGAACGTGGGTCCAATACCTAAAAACGACATAAGCATTATGATTACTCCTATAAAGCCTTAAATACGGTAATTAGGCTATCTTGCTTCATATTTGCTTCAACTTTTGGCCCAAGTAAATTAACTTCTCGAATCAGCCCATTTAATGCCTCTTTGCGTTGTTTGACCTTAAATCTTGTGAGAGACCCACTAGGCAAACTTAATGGATCACTTGATAATTTTTTTCTAGTCATTCCAGATCCACTTCCATCCATTTGAACTCATTGATCACTTGTATCCACTTTATCTTCATGATTCTCATCACCCTTATTAGCATTTTGCCTTTAACAAAAGTTAATTTACAAACACAAAAACACGATTTAACTTTCAAGAAAAGCTAAAAGAAAAATTAAAAAGCTACATCAAACACAACCAATACATTATATTAAATAGTCATGTGTAACAAAAATTGAAATTTTATAATTTATATTATGCTAAATTTGACTTCACTTTTTTATTTTAGGATATACTTCGTCGAAGAACCCCAAAACATGAAATAGATTTAAAAGAAGTGTTTGTAACATCGAATACTAAATTAAGACCATGACAACAACGAGCTCTATAAAACTGTCCAAAATTATATATAATAGTATTTTGCATACACCTTGATTTTTGTTTGTCATATTAGATCTATTATATAACTTTGTCACATTATATATGCCAAATCCTAGATTTCAATTCACTAATTAATTTATTTTGATTATTTTCTAAATTGTACATGTAAAAGTCATTAATAAATTCGAGTTCTGTATATAATGTTAATTTTTAAAAGCTTGTAAGACTAAATTTTTCACGTCATTATATGACTATATTTAAAACTTGTGTCATGCATTGAGTAAATCATACGCTTAAAATTTATTACCACTTAATTGATCCAATTTTCAAAATTTATTACGCAATAGTGGGGTAATAAACTTTGGCAAATTAAAAAAATCTCAGTGACAACACAAAATGGGAAAAATATATATTTTTGTTATTTTGAAGTGTAAAATTATTTATATATTTTTTTTAAATGAGTCTTTTTCCCCAAAAATACGGAGGCCTTAAGCATCTGCTTAGTTTGCCTAATGATAAGACTGGCCGTGTGCATTCGGCACAAAATTTCCATGGCAAGGATTTAGTTCCACTTCAGTGTTTCAGGAAAAATATCCATGAGCACCGTAACCTACAAAAAAAAAGATAATTTTGTGGATAGGAAAAAATAGTAAATGGAACGCTAAAGATAATAGAAACATATTTTATTTCAGCTAGATTTTGTTTCGTCAGTCATTTTCGTACATTTCACATCTTTTAATCAACGACGGGGAAGTATTTTTTAATTACATATTATGTGGTATTCATAATTTTCAATATATATGTACTCATTTTTATACCAATTTTCACATCCTACATTTCATTTTATAAAAACTCACAATGAAATAAAATAAGTGTTTAGCATACGGTAAAAGTACTTTCGCATTAGTGTTTAGCACTATCGTTATTTTCAATTTGTTAAATGTCATGTGAACTCTCATAATCAAATAAAATAAGTAAAACGAATAAAAACCCGAATATGAACAAAATGAAGTAATAAAATTACATCAAAAAATGAAGCATTGTTGTTATTCAGCATAGGAGCACGCCCAAAAGGTGAAATCGGCGAGGAGTGTTGATGAGATCGAAATAAACATGTTGGATCCACATGACAACGGAAATTATTAGCCTCATAAATAAATGAGTCTATTTTGTTTGGTAGCAAATATTAGCCTCCAGGTCAGGCCTTTGGTATAAGGCAGAAGCGCTTCTAAAAATAAGAATAAAATCATTTTTATTATACTTTTAGAAACGAAAAAAATTCGCTTCTAAATATTATAAGCGACAAATTTAGAAACGACTAGTCGCCCTTATATTCACTTATATATGACATTGAAATTTCCTTTATTCGAATTTAGAAGCGATATTAGAAGTAACTACTCGCTTCTAATATTTACCCGCCATACTTAAGAAGCGGTATTAGAAACCACTAATCGCTTTTGTCAAAAATATTTTTAAAATTTATATTTTTATATTAATTAAATTATTAATAAATATTAAAAGTAAGTTATACAAATTATGTAGCTAAATGGTTGATTAAATTACATAACAAAACAATTGCATATATAATATAACAAATTAACTAAACTATTAACTTCTAAAAGCTCGATTTTAAAGGTAATCGCTTCTAAACTAGGCTTTTAATTATTAGAAGCGACAAATTTAGAAGCGACTAGTCGTCTCTATAGTCAGGGAAGTATCATGATCATCCAATAAGAAGGGTAATATGAAGAAATAGCCCAAACTACCACATTTTTTCCTCACTTTCTCATAATCCACTCATTTTTATAATCGGTTAAAAAGTAAAATAAAATCAGCATTAGTTACTGCAGCCGGTATTTACGTTCTCTCTCTTTACTTTTACTTCAAAAGAACTTCTTCTTCAAGAGTCCGAAAGACAATCTTCTTCAAGAGTCCAAAAGACAGTCTTTATGCTGAAAAAGAGTCCATGTAACTCCAATTCCAACGATGCCGATGCATCTCCACTCCATCTTCGACGTTGTTTACAAATCTATAACAGAGTCTACAATAGCGTCAACATTGTTGTTTACAATGTAGACATGGGTTTTAACGTTAAATCTTACAATGTTGAGATTCGATGTCTACAATGTTGACATCCGATGTAGACTGTAGGCGTTGTTGTAGACAATATTCTAGACGTTGTTGTTGTTGAAATCGATCTAGAATTTAATAATTAATTATCATATCATAAATGGCGAAATATAAAAAAATATTTTTAACATGTGTAAAACTATTTTACTACCTAGACAAAGTGCATGAACATGTTGTTAATTAAAACATATAATAAATATGAAAAAGATTTACAACATTTTTCTTGTTGCTTGATCTTGGAGTCCCTTCTTGGTGAAGATCATTCTCCTTGTCTCGCTGCCTTTTGCCTTAGGATTCTCGAGCAACCACGGAAGTTTCTACCACTAGAGTCTTCGAGCGTTTGAAGAGTTTAGTGAGTGGGCACTATTAAACAATATGAACCAAGAACAATTCTTGGATCATTAAGCTAATTCTCTAGATCAAGTGAGGATCTAGGTGACAAAATAAAATAGTATTTTAGAGAGAGAGGGAGAAGTTTGGTCGGCTAGAAGAGAGAGAGGAAGACCAAAAAGCTTATTTTCACATCTCGATGTGAGGCTCTATTTATAGGAGAATGAAACACAAGAAAGGGTAATTACCCTTTCCTATTGTGTATTCATGACACAATATTTGATTTCCTCCTCACTTTTCTGTTCTACATGGCCGGCCAACATATGCCTTAAGTGAGGGAAATTTGGTTCCTCACTTAGCACATGTGTTTCCTTCTCAAAGAAATTCATTTCCGCTTTTCTTTTGGAAATTACCAATATGCAATAATGCACCAAATAAAAAGAGACATTTCTCTATCTCTTAATATAATATGGTCGGCCATATGAGTGTCTACACACACATATTTACTTCCTATTTTGTTCACAACAAAATAAGGAAAAGCCTTCACACTATTGCACATACAATAACATGTCACAAAATTTAATTCACTAAGCATGAAAACCAATTTTCAACCGTGTGACTTTTAAATCAATTTGTAAAAAAATTCAAAATCTTATTTTGACATTTTACATCAATTTTACTTAAGAACGAAAATACCCTTTAGACTATTTTCAGAAAATAAGTCTAGTTCAATAATTGAACTTATTTTGACTTAGTTTCTAGTTTAACAACCTCTACTCTAGTGACTTGTGATAGTGATCTCATGGAACCAAATGAACAAAACTTTAACTAGGACTCTTGGAGTCAAAGTTCACAAACTTTTCCAAGTCTAGTTTAATGTCAACTGACTCTACAAAAGAATTGACACTGAAAATCTCTCAGTTTAAATGAATATATTTTCTACTAAAAAATCTACTTATTTGTGATGAGTGGATCCACTGAATATTATCGAATGATTACCCTTCATGAATATCATCAACTAGATTGGATTTATAAAATTACCATTTTACTCTTCTAGTTATTATTATTGGAATAGATCTAGGGTTAAGAAAAATTTATCATTAACACATTAATGGCGGAATATAAATACTTCTTTTATTAGTAAAACAATTTTTACTAACCTAAACAAAGTGCATATACATATTATAATTAAAACATTATTTAGAGAGCTTGAATACTAACCTTTCTTGTACCTTGATTTGGATTGATCTTGAGAAAGGTTGATCTTCTCTTCTAGCTCGATTCCTTCAAGCCTAAACGTGAACTCGAGAAACCTAAGGTTTCTATTACAAGAGTCTGTAGAGGCTTAGAAGGACTTGTGTGTGGGCACAATTAAACACAATAGCTCAAGAACAAGTATATCAGCTAGAGAGCTAATTAAGCCTAAGTCTAATGAGGACTAAAGTGCCAAAATAAAAGAAGTATTTTCTAGAGAGAGAGAGAGAGAAGAGATGGATGGCCAACAACAAGAGAGAGCAAGAAAAAGCTTAAAAAAATTCACATCTCTATGTGAGGCTCTATTTATAGGAGAATGAAAATCCATAAAGGTCAATCATTCATTCATGAAAGAATAATGTATTCATGAAACAATATTTGATTTTCCATTCTCCTTTCTCTTCTAATATGGCCGGCCATAATACTCAAGCAAGGAGGAAATTTGTTTCCTCACTTAACTTATTTATTTCCTTCTCAAGAAAATTTATTTCCTCTTTTCCTTTTGGGTAATTATCTTTATAATTAAAGGGAAATAAAAGTCTCCTCTTTGATGCATGTTGGCCGAATTCTATAGCTAGGGAAGGGGCATCTAGATGCTTTCTTATTTCTTTCAAGACAATTCTTAAAATACCTATTTTAGAATTATTATTGCACAAATAATGAAATTAATTTCTTAATGCCTCAAATGACTTTTTGGCTTTAGAAAATAATTTATATTTTCATCATATGAAAATATTCAAAATCTTATTTTGACATTCACATCATTTTATGTCCATGTGAAATAATACCCTTTAGACATTTTCCGAGAAAAAGTCCAGTTCAACATTTGAACTTATTTTGACTTAACTTCCTATTTAACAATCCTACTCTAATGACCTGTAATAGTACCTTATCGATCCAAACGAACAAAGCTTGAGCTTCTGTACTCGGACTCAAAGGTTCACAAAATTTTCCGAGTATTAGCTTAATGTCAACTGGCTCCACTTAAGAGTTGACACTAAGAATCTCTCGGTTCAAATGAATTTATTTTCTACTCAAATTCAACTTAATTATATTGAGCGGATCCATTGAATGTTATCTATGTTTACCCTTCATGAATATCATCAACTAGATGAGATTTATAAAATTACCATTTTACCCTTCTATTTGTTATTTCCTCAACTCCTTTAGTACTTGTTAATAAGTTAGAAACAATGTATTGACGAGGAGCTAACAAGTCACATTGTTTCATCCAAATAAAGTCGCTACTTAATTTTGGATATTGCGCAGTTCATTTATTCACAATCCAAGTAATAAAGCAAGAGGTGTTATATATTGCATCTAAACAATTTTGTATATGAATTCCATATCTATGAGAACTTCACAAAGTTAGTTCATAACATCTTCATAACTTAATATCTCACCAATTGGCCTAGTCTAGATCACGTAATGGATCTAGAATTCGACTTTCTCAAATGAGAGTATTAATGCTATGAAATGACATGTCTCATTTCAGGATTTAGGTAAGCATGATGCAATTCATACATATTGACCTTGAGCTAGAACATGTTAAATGGTTTGTTCTTCCATTGTCTCTAAATGTGCACTCGTCAAATTTAGTATTTTCGAAAGATACACTGGAAGAACTATAGAGTTCCTAACTCTCCATGCCTCGTAATCAGATGTCATAAATTCTTCCAACAATTATATTGGGATCAATAGTCCGTTGATCTTTAGATTGCGAATATATCATTTTGACCAAACCACGAAGAGTTTGTTCAGGCAAATCTACATTTGTCTCTTCATATATTGTTAGGTTTCATTTAGGACTGTAAGACTATTGAATATCATAAATCTTCAATCAAACTAAAGGGGAATGAATGAACGTTTCAAATTTTATTAATTTAATCAGCAAATTACAATAAGGACTTATGAAATATTTATATATTACATTAATATGTAAATAAACAATCTTCGTGTGGGCATCTCTGCCAACAGTTATTTCCTCAACTCCTTTAATACTTGTGAATAAGTTAGAAACGATGTATTGATGAGGAGCTGACAAATCACAACGATTCATCCAAAAGAATATCTTATTCTATTTGGATACCGGCCGGTACATTTATTCACAATCCAAGTAATTAAACATGAGGTGATATACATTGCATTTCAGCAATCTTGTACATGAATTCCATATCTATGAGAATTTCACAAAGTATACTCATGTCAACTTCACAACCCAATACATCACCAATAGAGCGCATCTAGTTCACAAACTTGGATCTAGAGTGTAACTTTCTCAAATGAATATATTGAAGTCATGAAATGACATGTCTCATTTCAGGATAAAGGTAAGCACGATGTAATTCATACATAGTGACCTTAAGACAAAAAAGGTTAAATGATTTGTTCCTACGTTGTCTCTAAAAGTGCACTGGTCAATTCAGTATCTTCGGAAGATACACTGGAAGAACTATACAGTTCCTAACTCTCTGTGCCTCGTAACTAGACATCATAGATGATTCTTCTAACAACCATACTATGATCAATAGTCTGTTGATCTTTATATTGTGAATAATTTGTTTTAAGCAAACCATGAAGAGTTTGTTCACGCAAATATACATTTGTCTCTTCATACCTTGTTAGGTTTGATTAAGGACTATAAGACTATTGAATATCATAAATCTTCAATCAAACGAAAAAAGAATGAATGAACGTTTCAACTTTTATTAATTTAATCAGCAAATTATTTTTATATTACATTGATATGCAAATAAATAATATTCTTGTGGGCATCTCTGCTAACCGTTGTAGACTATATTGTAGACGTTGTTGTAGACATCATGGTAGATGATGGTGCTTAATGTAGACAACGTTGAAGACGTTGTTGTAGAAAAAATTGCAGATGCGGTTGTAGACTAAATTGTATACGTTGATGCTTATTGATTTTGGATTTTTGATGCAACGATGGGGGATATTTATTTTTTATTCTTGAATCCATTAACGCCATATGCACTGGATGCAGTCACGATATGCTCGTCAACATACACACTGACGGTGATGGTCTCTTCTTCTAAGTTCGTTTTGTAGACCGCTTGATCTTGGGAGCACTTCCTGAATCCAAGACTCTTCATACTCTTGCCGAGTCGAGTGTTCCATGCACGTGGTGTTTGTCACAACCCATAAAGAGCTTTTGACAACTTGTACGCCTTGTGCTATGTGGTCTTGTCGACTACGCCTTCCGACTGAGCAACATAGACTTCTTCTTCTAATTCACCATTCAGGAACACCGATTTGACGTTGAGGTGGTAGATTTTCTAGCCTCCGTGAGCCGCGAGGGCTAAGATCAGCCTTACTGTGTTGACTCTGGCCACAAGAGCAAATGTCTCTTCAAAATCTACTCCATGCTTCTACATGTAGCCCTTTGCGACCAATCTGACCTTGTGCTTAAGGACGTTTCCTTCTGAGTTCTTCTTGAGCTTGTAGACCCACTCTAGACCAATGGACTTGTGACCTCTTGGAAGGTCGAAAACATCCCACGTCTCTACTTAATGGACTCCAGTTTTCTCTTCATCACTTCTTGCCATTCCTTCTCGGTGGCTGCCTTGCATACCTGGCTGGTTCCTCAACATTCACCAACAAGAGCCCTTATGGGCTCATATCGAGCTCTCACGCTTCATAAACGTCCGACATCGAAAACAACCCTCTTGGTTCATCCTTGATCGACGAGCCTCCTGAATTGGTTCCTCTCGAACTAGCTATCTCTAAGATCAGGGTAATTTTCCCTAATCTTGGGTTGGGCGAGCCTGGTGATCATCTCTCTTGAACTGGTTTCCGTCGAGCTGAGCCTTACTGGTCTCTGACTGGGACACTCTCCCTTTTCTTACTCGATCAGCTCTTCTTCTTCAAGGATGAACTCTACCGAGTTTTGTTTGGGCTCTCCATTCATGTCACGCCAGTCCCACTTCTTCTCCTCTTTGAACACGACGTCTCTTTTGATATGCACTTTGTCATGTTAAGGGTCGTAAAACCTATGTTCCTTGCTCCCTTCTTCGGTGCCAAGGTACACCATCAGCTGATTCAGATCATCGAGCTCTTTGAGGTCTGGTCCCACATTCTTCACATGTGTTGTGCACCCAAACACCTTCAAATACTCCAGATGAGGTTTCTTCCCTTTCCATGCTTGGTAAAGGGTGCACTCTCCTAGCGCCTTTGTAGGTAGAAGGTTCAGAAAGTACACCGTATGTACTATTGCTTCTCCCTATAACCTCGCTGGGACTTGCATGCTCTTCAGCAAACTCCTTGATGTTTCCATCACAGTCAGATTTCTTCTCTCCATCGCACTGTTTTGTTGGGTGTGTACGGAGCAATGAGGTGACATTTGACTCCCTCTTCATGGCGCCAAACTCTCCTGCTAGGACGTGAACTCTCCACCTTGGTCGGTTCTTAAGGTCTTCAACCTGTATCCTGACCGGTTCCCCACAAGCGTCTTGAATTTCTTGAAAACTTCAAAAGCTCCACTCTTCTTCTTAAGCATATAAACCCACATCCAATGATTGTAGTCGTTAACAAGTAGGAGAAAATACTTGCTTCCAGCTAGAGTTTTCAAGGTTATTGGACCACACGGGTCAGTGTGCACTAGCTGGAAGGGTCGCTCTACTCTGAAGTTTTCTTTGATTGGAAATGGCACTCTTGCATGTTTCGTGACCATACAGCATTCACACATAGGGTCAAGGTGTTCAATCTTCGGTACCCCAAAGGCCATCTTCTTATCTCCCATGAACGTGAGGGCGTGGAAGTTTACGTGCCCAAGTTATGTGTGCCACAACCAAGCCGGGTCTGTTAGGGATGCCATTAAGTAGACGGGTTGGTCCGTCTACAAGAGTATCTTATACAACCTATTCGGCGTTCTCTTTACCTTCATCAACAAGGCGCCATTCTGACCATCACCATTGTGTTCAGACCTCTGTCATTTGAACGAGACTGATGATGTTGTTGGAATAGGTCTAGGATTAAGAAAAAATTATCATTAACACATTAATGGCGGAATATAAAAAAATATTTAGAAGTAAAACAATTTTACTAACCTAGACAAAGTGTATGAACATGTATAAATTTAAAAACGTTATTTAAAGTGCTTGAATGCAAACCTTTCTTGTACCTTGATTTAAAGGAGTCTTGAGAAAGGTTAATCTTCTCGTCTGGCTCGATTCCTTCACGCCTAGTCTTGAACTCGAGAAACCTAAGGTTTCTATTACAAGAGTCTATAGAGGTTTGAAGGATTTGTGTGGGGACACAATTAAACACAATAGCACAAGAACAAGTCTATGAGCTAGAGAGCTAATTAAGTCTAAGCCTAATGAGGACTTAGGTGCCAAAGTAAAATAAGTATTTTAGAGAGAGAGAAAGATATTGAACTAGACGTTTTCTCGGAAAATACCCTTTTGATTTAACTTCTAGTTTAACAATCCTACTCTAATGACCTGTAATAGTGACCTTATGAATCCAAATGAACAAAGCTTGAGCTACAATAATCGAACTCATAAGTTCACAAACCTTTTCCGAGTATTAGTTTAATATTAACTGACTCCACTAAAGAATTGACACTGAGAATCTCTCGGTTCAAATGAATTTATTTTCTACTCAAATTCAACTTAATTATATTGAGTGGATCCATTGAATGTTATATATGATTACCCTTCATGAATATCATCAATTAGATGATTTATAAATTATCATTTTACTCTTCTAGTTGTTATTTCCTAAACTCCTTTGTTACTTGTGAATAAGTTAGAAACAATGTATTGACGAGGAGCTAACAAGTCACATTGTTTCATCCAAATAAAGTCGCTACATAATTTTAGATACCGCGCAGTTCATTTATTCATAATCCAAGTAATAAAGCATGAGGTGATATATATTGCATTTCAGCAATCTTGTACATGAATTCCATATGTATGAGAACTTCACAAAGCTGGTTCATGAAATCTTCATAACTTGATATCTCACCAATTGGTATAGTCTAGATCAATAGTGGACCTAGAATTTGACTTTCTCAAATGAGAATATTGAAGCTATGAAATGACATGTCTCATTTCAGGATTTAGGTAAACATGATGCAATTCATACATAGTGACCTTGGGCAGAAGAGGTTAAACAGTTTGTTTTTACATTGTCCCTAAAGGTGCACTGGTCGATTTAGTATCTTCGGAAGATACACTGAAAGAACTATAGAGGTCCTAACTCTCTATGCCTCGTAACCAGACATCATAGATTCTTCCAACAATCATACTGGGATCTTTAGTCCGTTGACCTTTAGATTGTGAATGTTTCATGTTAACCAACCCATGAAGAGTTTGTTCACGCAAATCTACATTTGTCTCTTCATATATTTTTTTATGTTTGACTAAAAACTATAAGACTATTTAATATCATAATCTTCAATCAATCGAAAAAGGAATGAATGAACATTTCAAATTTTATTAATTCAATCAGAAAATTACAATAAGAACTTATGAAAGATTTATATATTACATCAATATGTAAATAAATAATCTTCTTGTGGGCATCTCAGCCAACAGATGTTACTCTTCAGCTTCGGGATGTAGTACACGAGCGTCAACATGATTTGGTCCCTGCTCTTGCACTAGAACATGGTGAACCCTCTACCTTTGATTATGACATTTAATTCATCGCCGAACTTCACGCTCCCAAGATCTTCTCATCAAACTCTTTAAACTTAGCTCGGTTTCCCGTCATGTGGTTGCTCGCACCATTCTAAACACTAGGACAAAAGACTTTAGAAGCGGTAATTACCAATATACATAATTTTTTTGGCATTAGAAGCGACTTTTTTTAACTTTAGAAGCGACTAGGTAAACAAAATTAAAAAAATTAAAAATGTAGAAACAAAAGTTAAAAAAAAACAATGCAATTATTTCTAAACTCAGTAAAAACACCCTTATAGACCACAAATCAGATCCAAATCAACAATAAAAGAAATATCAAACTTGTTGGTTGTTTGCACACAAAAAATAAACGAATAAATGAGAAAAATCATGATTCCCTGTGTAGAGTACAAGTTGTATTTCTTCTTTATTAAAAATCATCGCGTCATACTTTGAAGCAGAGGAAAATTAGCAAAATCCTCAGCCGGTTTCTAAATAATATGTTCTAGTTCCGAGCACAAGCTTTTGTAAAACTGCCAAAATATAAATAAAAATAAAAATTACAGTAACTCGTTTAAATCATGTCAAGAAATAGGATAAAAATAATTCGTTTAAGAAGTGTAATCCAAAGAAAAAGAGTACCTTGTAATACTTATGTGTATCCTCGGCGGCCTTTCGAATGCCTACCATGAAAAGCGATGGAGCAACTTTGAAAACCTGTTCGAAATCAAAAGGTATTTTATTTAGCTGGTGTTCTATTTCCGTAAATGAAAATTTGAAAAATTCATAAATAAATCTAATGAGGACACCTCCAAAACTACAGCAAATTATCATGTTCCTTTTACTGATACACCTTTTACTCTCGTCTATACACGCAAAAATAATTAAATTAAAAACAGTAACCATTTTTTTTATCATTAGTCGAAAGTCTAATAGCATAGCAGATCAAGGAAGTATAAATATCTACATAATAAGCTACAATACCTTGTAGTATGGACTTTATAACCCATCGACCCTGCAACGTCTTCAATGGCTGAAATTATAGAATTGCATGTTTATGAGATACAAAATGCGTTTATCGCTTTACACAGTACTTGCAAGAAGTTAAAAGATATCAAGGTCTACCTGTTGTCTGTCAAAAAGACCTTGGGATAAGGTTATCATTTCATATCCACCATCTTAATAAATATTAATCAGAGAAAAAAATATATAAATAAAATGAAAAAAGAGAGTGTGTGTTGCGTTGTGTACCGAGAAAAGCAAAGGCATTGATATGAGTTTAGAATAGAGGTTTCCTAAATTAAAATGGCGCATTTTAATATAAAATAGAGTTTTTAGGCATTAGAAGTGACATTAAAAGCGACTAGTCGCTTCTAAAAGTCTATGTCGCTTTTAAACGTCTTTTTTGTAGTAGTGAAATACCAGACGTCGGTATAGACACTTTTTTCTCCGTCTACGAGGAGATTTGTAATAACCTTGTTCTTGATAAACCTAACCGTTTCGTTGGTCATGTTTTCCGAGCTGAGCCTCTTCTTGGCCATCATCCGCTCGGCCTCCGGGTTTGACTTCACATCGATTGGCTCCTCCAAACCGGTCTTCTCTATGACCGGCTCTTGTTCGGGCTCTGCGTCGATCTCGCCTTTGATTCCGACCTCCTCATCTCTTTGTACTTCAAAGTTCTTCTCATGTTGGGCAAACATCAGCATGGGCTCGTCTTGGTGGGTCTTGTCAGATTCGTTGTTGTGCTTCTTACTACGGCCCTCCGATGCATAGTGTCCAAACGTCTAACAATTGTAGCACTTCACCATGCTCTTGTCTCTTTGGGTCGTGGTTACATCTCGACAAGGTAATCTATTTCCACAACCTCACATGTCACGACCTCGCCCTCGTCCTCTGCCTCTACTACGTGCTCGACTATCTCGACCGTGCCCGCTACGCGTCAACGAGCTAGAAGCATACTCAACTCCATGGTTCTTCTTCTACTTGGACACCCATTCTTCATGCGTTAGCATGAGTTGCTTCTCATCTTCATTCTTCACTGTGATACCTCACATTTACTTAGCCGTCGGTTCTTGGCTTGCTAACAAACTCTCAAACTCTTCAAGTGATGGATGAACGGGCCATCCTTGTACAGCAATCACGAAGCTTTAATGCTCTAGTCTCAACCCACGGACGATAATCCTCTTCATACGAGCTTCTCCGATGACAGACATCGGATCGAGATCTCTAATCTCACGACATATCGACTTGACTTTGTAGAAATACTGAGTAATCGTCATGTCACATTGTGAGATTGATAGTAGCTCGTTCTCCAAGAGTTGTAGCCTGGCATCATTCTTCTTTGAGAAAAGCGTCGTGAACTTATCTCATGCTTGTTTAGGTGTCTTTTCGTCCCGAATGTGCTATAACATCTCTTCTTCAACGGTGGTCTTCAGAGCAAACATCGCTTTGCCTGATTTGATTCTCCATTTGTGCAAGATGTTATTAGCATCTTCCTCCAACGACCACCCCTAAAGTCGTGTCCTTGCAAATAAGACAGAATGAATGTTGCCCACGTGTTGTAGTTGTCACTGTTGAGTTTCTTGATTACTTCGACGACTTGAAGATCACTTATCGGCTTAGCAGTACTTCGACACAAAAAAATAACGCACACAATAAAATCTCAAGAAATCATTTTTGATGTGAAAGATCCATCAGAACCGCAACCACATAGCATATTAAGTATTTCAAGAGATCTAACAACACACTCACAATCTCGCCCGGATACCAAATGTTAGTGGTAAATACCATTTCTAAGAATTATATATATATATATATATATATATATATATGAATATCTTTACCATATATGTAATTGTGAGTGATAATTCAGAAGATAATATTTCTTTGACTACGGTTAAACGATTACAAAATTTGGGAGGTGAGCATCACAATCCTAGTTATAGTAGAATATAAAACCTAAGCACCTAAGCAAATTTGTACTTCAAGCTAAAGTAAACAACACAAAAAATAATTATTAACTTACCTATTAGTAGGTAGGCAACCAGAAAAAACATTGCACATAATAGAAATGAATTTTAATTAAATTTGCCGCCCAAGCTTTAAAAGTAAAGGCTAATTGACTACATAGATTACATCGACTTCTACATTGCTTCGACTTTAAGGTTCACTTTTATTTTATTTGAATTCTCAACTCCAAATTAACAAATCACCAATTTTTTTAAGACTTAATAATGTATTGTTTTGTTTTATATTGAATTTTAACTATTATAAAAAAAAAAAGTTTTAAATTGTTTCTCCGCTTAAAACTCCAAGTGAGTTCGGACCGGTCATGTTGACCTCAAAATAAGATACTAAGCTCTCTGAACTCGAAGAACATTTTACATAGTGTCTCTCTTCTTCTTTTCTTCGAGAGTCTTAAACTTCAATGTTCAAAATATTTTATTTTTTAAGTCTATAATTTAGTGGTATAATGACTAATTGTAGGAGTTTTCATTAAATTGCTAAAAGAAGCTCAAAAAATTTGTCACGTCTTCAAATCATGTTATTTGGAAAAAGCAATTATGGTACAAAAGATCATAAAGTTAAAAAAGTTGAGATATTTATACCACCGTGTCATTTTGACAAATTGAATAAAATAAATAAAATTTAAAATAGTTATGAATTTTTTGAAAAACAATTTATGTATATTAGTCTTAATCATAAAACTCGTAATATGTTCATTGTACAAATGAGAGGACAGACAATGACTAATTCGACTTTGTTGTCTCCGTACTTTCTTCAAGTAATCTGGCACGGTTTAACTAATTGTTGTTTGTTTTTTTCTTAGAAATAAAAAAGATAATAATAATAATAATAATAATAATAATAATAATAATAATAATAATAATAATAAAAATTATTATTATTGCTAGATCCAGATGAAAAAATTATAACTCGTTTGTACGTAGTTTGACCGACCATACGTAAAAGTTTGACCAATCAGTTAAAAAAATTTAATTGTTAATGTAAATTTAAAAAATAACTTGATTTAGTGACATTTAATATATTTTCGTGATAATGGTGTCACGAAATTCTTGATTTGGTGACAACTTAGTTAGGAAAATTTGAGTTTAATGACATAAAAGTTGTCACGAATTTAAGAATTTTGTGACAACTTTATCACGAAATTCGTTTTTTAGTCACGAAAATGATTAATTTCGTAACAACTTTATCACGAATTTTTTGTTTTCATCAATTCCATAAGATCGATTTGGTTAGAGTTTATGGACGTGGTCCAGTTTCGTACACGATGTTTTGTTGATATTTTTTTTAAATAATCATTTACTCATATGTGCCTGTACAAATCATGTAGACCAACAATGTAAGAGATCTAGTCATGTAACATTAGTATACTACTTTGTATACGAACCTAACTTTAAATTACAATTTTTAATTAGTAGTATACTTAATTTGGTATGTTAATATACTACTCATGTGTATATAGCTAATTAATAATCATGATATGACATATTAAAATATCAATGATTTGAAAGTATAACTCACAAACACATGAGCTTGTTGAACATACAAGTTTTATCAAAACCACTTAAGGTTTATAAACGGTTGCCGTAAATTTAAAAAGTAGCTTATTTTTACTGACGCCATTTAGTCGATTTCGTGACACCGTTGTCACATAATCATAATTTCATGATGACATCTTTACATGCCAAACGTTTTCTGACCACTTTGTCACGAAACTATGTGCGTGTGACAACGTTGTCACAAAATTCGTCACAGACAACATTGTCACATGTAAAATATTTTGTGACCAATTCGTCACATATTCATAACTTTGTGAAAATGTCGTCATGAATCATAATTTTGTGATAACATTGTGACATGTAAGACGTTTCATGACCAATTCGTCACGAAATTATGTGCGTATGATAACTTTGTTACAAAATTAATCATTTGTTGTAACGTTGTCACAAAAAATACAAATTTATGGACAACCTGAGTATTTTCTAAAAATCAGGAAAAATAGAGAAATTAAAAAACTAATAGATACAAAGGGTCGCGATGGTCGAAAAAATTGAATAAAAACTGCTATTTGACAAAAACTGTGAAGATATGAGAGATAATATTTAAATTTAATATTCAAAATTTAAAATATCGGAGATCTTTCCGATAGAAAATGGTTTAATTTTAAGGGGCGGAATGTTGGATGGAGGTTTTTTGATCGTAAATAAGTGAGTTTCTTTGCCGACTGTTGTTAGGACGTCGTTATCATCTCTTGGATTACAAAAGATCAGTAGAAAATAGCGTTTTTGTGGGTTTAAAAATATTGTATTTTTTATAAAGAAAATGAAGTTGAGTGAAAAATATGAAAACTGATAATGAATTAAGTAGTTAATCAAGTAAAAATTAGTTCAATGATCTAATGTTAAAATAGTAGTTTTATTTGCAAAAAAATGAGTGTTAACATGAGACAAAAAATTACAAAATTTGCTCTAAATAACTATGTAAAATACTTGTGTTGCATATTAGCCATTCTTTTTGTTTGTTAAGAGAATAATCTTTTTAGATGACATGACATTATTTTGTGATTTGTTTTTGCAATTGTATATTTTTTATGAAAATATCTAATTAATACGAATTGTTTATAATAATTGATTTTTTTATTTCTAATGTACGTTTTCTTAAATTTTTTAGCATTTATTTTCTCACTCTAATCAAGGGGTAATAATAACTATTCTTTTTGGTTTATAAACTATGGTTATATAGAAATTTTAATGTTTCTAATGCCTATATAACTAGTTATCCCAAAAAATTATCTCTCATGCCGAACTCTCGGGCTTTGTTTAGTAGGATGGATATAAGAAAGATGGAATAATATGAGAGAATTTGAGTGAATGAATTTATCATTTCTTGTGTTTGGTACATGAAAGATAATGAAAAATAATGCTATCAAGAATGATTAGAATCCACGAGACACCAAAAATTCATCCTTTCAAAAGGTGAAAGAATCGAGAAGAAGAGAACAATTTTTTCTAATATTTACAATTTATAACCTTATTAATAATGATAGCAAAAAATTTACTAACAAAAATAAACTATTTTCTTTATTATTAACAAAATTTTGTATATACCATTTTATTTTCTTTATAAATATTATTTATTTTAATTTATATTAATATAGTAATTTAATATTATATAATAGTCTGGTTATATTTTTCAGTAGTAAATCTTTTAATATATATAAGTATTTGTTTAAATAAGTGTACATAAATCTTAATTTAATCAAATAAATGTATTAAAGAGATTTTATAATTTAATGATTTTCATTATTTTCTATTTATATCAAACAAATAAAAGATGGATTATTAGCCTTCTTCTTATTATACCAATCAACATTAGAGAAAATTAAAATCTATCCACTTTTTTTCATTCCTTTTTCATCCTCTTAAATTCATTCACTCATATCTCATTTCCCTCCTTCTTACCAAAAAGGGCCTAAGTCTTTTTTTTTTTAAAATTTTAAACATAGGTAAAAAAATCATCTAAATTTACTTATATTATTGGAAAAATCCCTTATAAAATAGATATTTAGACGAGTCCATAAGCCACTGAAGTGGTCTGGAATTGGGCCCAGAATCTTAAAGCCCAAACTAGGTCGTTGGGATATGAAACTCGTCTCCATCAAATGGTTCGAATATACTCTCGTTATCAGGTTCAGTAACCCCGCCCTTAAACCCAAGCCTCAAAACCCTATCGGAGCTCGCCGAGAAACCACCAAAAATCCCTAACAATGGCGGACGTGGTCCAGTACCGGCTCGAGCGCATGGCCGTAGAGGTCGAGGACCTCGATAAGCGTGGCCTCTTCACCCGCCAAGAGCTCGCTGAGGTCGTCAAGCAGCGCCGAAAGTTCGAGTACCGCCTCAAGCGTCCGAGCCCTCTGAAGCAGGACTACTTGGCCTACATCGACTACGAGACTCAGCTCGACTCGCTCCGGCGACTCAGGAAGAAGTCCGTGGCGAGAGAGATGAAGGAACAGGAAATCGACGAGTCCGAGGAGAAGACGCCGAAGAAGCAGAATAAGAAAAGGAAGTCGGTTTCTGATTATTCGGGCGTGGTTAGGATCGCGGGGATATATCGGCAAGCTTCTATGAGGAACAAAGGTGATGTCGATCTCTGGTTTCGGTACCTTGAGTTCTGTAGACAGCGCAGGAACGGAAATATGAAAAAGGTGAGTTTTTCATATGTATTTTTATGATCTTATTTTCATGTAATTGGTTCTTGAGAAAGTGAATGATTTGATTTAGTTTTAAAGGTGGTGAATTCAATTTGAGCGAGTTTAGGTTTTCCGATTTCGAATCAGGCTTTGTCTTTTTTTATCCGCGTTGGTGTTTTGAAGGAGCTTAGGGTTCTTTGCAGTGGAAATGAGTGATAATGAAGGATGGTTCAGATCAAAAGGGATATGACTACTTGAAGTTTTGATTCTTTAGCCAACCCTTTCTATAATATACCTAATTTAGAACCAAAATATAAATTCCTAACCTCATTGATCGATAAACTAGGTATATTTTTGAAAAAAAATTCAGGTCTTCTATTCGGTCTCATTTTTTTCGTACACTTTGCAGGTTCTAGCTCAGGCAATTAGATTCCATACAAAGGTCCCTGAACTTTGGATTTACGCTGCCTCTTGGGAATTTGATCAGAACTTGAACGTCGCGGCTGCTCGTGCTCTAATGCAGAGTGGCCTAAGAGCTTGCCCTAATTCAGAGGATCTCTGGATTGAGTATCTACGGATGGAACTCACTTACCTCAATAAGTTAAAAGCCCGAAAAGTTGCCCTTGGTGAAGACAAGGGAACTTTGACCCGGGAGCAGAGAGTTGTAGAGGACAAACAGTGGAGAGATGCAAATGAAGATCTTTTTATGTCCCTGAATGACGGAGAAAATGGAGAGAAGGGCAGAGCAGAAACGATGGAGAGCAATGAGGAGGAAAAGGATGTGTTTAGAGAGCAAGGTTCAAACGTTCTAAGGACTGTTTATGGAGGGGCGATCGAAGCTATTCCTTCTAGTTTTAGCTTGAGAAAGCGACTTTTTGGGATATTGGAGGCTGTGGACCTTGCTCATATGGAAGAAATGCGTGATCAGATGCTAAGTGATATGAAGAGAGATTTCTCGACTGAACCAGAGTATTGGGTTTGGCAGGCAAAACTTGAATATGATCCCGAAAGTACAGGGAAGAGGAGCGGAGACTCAATGCACTCTCACATACAGAAAGCTGTTCAGGTATTGAACTGCACAGATCACTGAATCTCTTAGACTTGAATATTAAAAATTGTTTCTGTGTAGGTCTAAGGTTGATGACAATACGCGATTTTAACTCTTCTGAGCTGTATTTATTATATTCTGCTAATTTTGTGCATTTTCATTGAGTAGGTATTTGAGGAGGCTGTTAAAGCTCTGCCTTTGGCCAACATGTTCAATCTTTATGCCGAGTTTTTGATGGGTGTCATTGTGTCCGCCAATGATGAAGAGTCAGCAACTTCTAAGTCATCCAGTCATTTTGAAACTTACATATCACGCCTATTGACAGTGTATGAAAATGCCGAAAGAATGGGATGTCTCACTGAAGAGCTTGCTTGCCAACACGTTTCATTTTATCTGCAACTGGGAAGAGTAAATGAAGCAAGGAACCTTGCTGAAAAGCTATGTATTAAATATCCAGATTCAATAAGCTTATGGGTATTAAGGGCATCTATAGAAGTCAAACATGTCATGAGAAATTCTGCTTCTCCAGCTAAATCTGATTTTTCATCCATCTATGGACTTGTAAAGGATAATTTGGCTAAGGCCCCTCTTCAGAAGGCAGAGAGCTTGTGGCTCATGGTGAGTGGCTTGAAGCCCTTTTTTATATTGTTTTTATAAATATTTTTTTGGGTTCAGAGCAAGTTTAACAAACCTCGTGACGCAGGCACTCAAGATGTTTTCATGTAGAAAAGAATATTTTGACAAGCTGGTTGAGATATCCATTGTTTCGCTGGCCAAACATGGAGGCAGTGACGAAGGGTTTTCCCTCTCTTCTGCCGTCGTCAATTTCATTTTCCAAAAAGATGGAATCGTAACTGCGAGGAATACTTATAAGCGGTATGACATGATCACACATAAAAACCCGTGTAATTGTTTTTTATCCCCTAGTTTTCTTGTGTTTGAATCTTGATTTCGCTGCAGATTTCTAGCTTTGCCACATCCTGGGCTCGCTATATACACAAGCTGCATTGAGTTGGAAAGCAATCTAGCTTCAGTTGGGGACAAAGACGGGCTTGTACATGCTCGCAGGCTATATGAATCAGCGCTCGGAAGTCACAGCCAAAACGCTAGCCTATGGCAGAACTACTATCAATTTGAGAAAAACGTGAGCTCTTCTTTCACAATCAATGATATAAACTGTTGCGATGTTATAATTTGCTCACAAAGTTGTTAAATATTTATTTTACAGATTGGAACATCCGAAACAGCAAGTACTGTCTATTGGCGTGCAAGGAAAACAATGGAGGACACTTCAGCTCTCCTTTCACTGGATGTTTGAGCTTTTTACAGTAATAGCTCATTGTACATTCAATTCAATTTTGACATGTTTCAGTTTCCTTTTTAAACACAAAAGTGTTGTAATTCCAACAAAGTGGCTAATGATATAATATTTTTCATTCTACTTAAATGTTAACATTTACAATTGGCCAGCGTCATAACTTGATACCGGTAAGCACGCTAACCGTATTCTATTTATTCATTTTTTAGTGGAAATTATACCCTCGGCCACTGTGGACTCACTACCTGCATAAAGAAAATATTCCGTCAAGAAAATGAAAAAATCTTGAAAAAATAAAATCGAAATAAGCTGTGTAGAACCTCAAGTGTACTAAAAACCAATTGCATTCTGCAAGCAACAACAGAAGGCTCTTCAGCTCGCCCCATCACCGCCATTTGCTCGAGCTGAAGCGTCTTCACGGGAAGCCTGTGATAGTTCTTTAATTCTTAAATATTAAAGATAGAAAGAAAAAAATGCAATGTTGACTTGCCATGCCATTCCTCGGACATAATAAGCGTTGGCAATGAGAGAGCAAAAGCCCTTCCACTGATGCTTCACTTGGCTCGACACTGCGGCGTTCGTTGACCATCGAATCACAGTCGGCGGCGGTGTCGACAATATGGTCATGAATATAATGCTCAGCCACAGAATACACTCGTCAACCTGTCTCAAAACCCAAGAATCACATAGTGAATGAAGATGTTTCTTAGCTCTCACTGTTACCTCCTCAGAGGCAATAATCCTCGATTTCAAGCCAGTGTTCCCGCCTAAAGTCCTCATCGCCTCGATTTCCACGCCAGATTCTTTCATATTAGCCAGCTCTTTCCTCAGCCCTTCGTCGGTGCAGCCGAGTTCGTAAGCGTTCACACCCGCGCTGATGAACTCCTGATGAAATCATCGGTTCGAGAATCGGGTTATTCGATAATTAAATTAACCAAAACAGATCAATGAGATCAAGTGTGTGTGTGTGTAGAGTACTTTCAGGTTGTCTAATCCTCCGCGGTCAACCACGTTCCTGTACCGCCTGAACAGGCTTATTGCTATGTTCCGCGACGATCGGTATTCGTCCTCGGACGCGATCGAATCGTCCACCTGGCACTGCACCAAAAGGACCACTTGAATCAAATCAAATTAAGTTCCCAAATGATCACACATAGACACCAAAGAAAATTGACTTGTTTAACTTACAAGCCACTTCTTGGGAGCGTGATGATGGGTGATCTTCCAAGAGAATAAGGAACGGTGTAACTTGCAATTGCAAGGCCTGTGATGAGCTAGTGAGCCAATACTAGTGCTAATCAAAGAATTGAGATGGCTATTCTTGGATAGCAAAATATATGAGTCTTGAGCTCTCTGCTGATCTGGGTACGTTACGCACTTTGCTCTACCTCTCGTTGGACAAAGCATCATCAACATGGCCTCTAGATTTTCTATGTGGAACGAACCACGTTAAAAATTGAGCTGGAGGAATCTTCCAAGTTGAATCACGTCATTTGGTGGAGTGGCTGAACAAAAAGAATCAACCCTGTTAAAAGAAATTTAAGAGGGTATTTTGAAGCCAGCAATTCGACGAATGACAGATGAGAATGAGACGATTTTATGTATCTGTATCAACAAGAAATCAATGAAAAATAAAATAAAAAATCTCAACGGGTGGCGTGAGAAATAGAATGGTAAACGTGGGGGACTTTTGCCCCCAGCTTTGGCCTGATAATGATGTCTTATTACCATTCTAACGGCCAACACACACCCAAAGTGCTTATCCAAAAGCAACTCAGGCCTTCTAACCATTTTGCTAAATATTTGGATTTAGGTCCATGACTTAATTTTCGACAACTTTTATTTTCTTTTCAGTAGCTGGGAGTAGATATGTAGTCTAACTCGAGTTCTCAAATACCGTTGTCAACGACATACCGATGAAGGTATCGGCGACAATTTTATAAATATTGGAATACTGCTGCTAATGTAGTGATTATAATTTTACTGAGATATCAATTATCGATGTACACAAGTATTAAATTACCGATACCGATACCGATACCGATACCGATACCGAAGTTCTGATTTTTAGAGATAACCGCATATCGATGGATATACCGATGGGTATTCTATAAAAAGATTCTTACCGACTACCGATTATACCGACAAATTTTTGAAGGTATACCGAATACCGACAGGTATACCGACAAATATCATATAAAACATATATTTATAAAATGCAAAATATACATATATTCATAATCTAAATTTCTAAATTCAAATTTAATATCAAAATTCGCAATTTCATATTTTATAATCACAATTTTGTATTCAAATTCAATATCAAAATTTATAATTCAATATTTAAAAATCATAATCTTATATTCTAAATTAAAATTAACTATTAAAATTCACAATTTCATATTTTATAATCATAATCTTATATTTTAAATTCAAATAAGATACAAAATTAACAATTATATATTTCAAAATCACAACTTTATATTATAAATTCAATATCAAAATTCACAATTCTATTATCACTTTCACAACTTTATACTATAAATTTAAAATCGAAAATCACTATTTCAAAATCCATAATCCATAATCAAGTTCACAACTTTATATTATAAATTCAAAATCAATTATCAGTTAACAATCATATATATAAAATCAAAAGTCACAATTCCATAATTCATAATCAATAGGTAATCCTCAATACATTATCAAATTCACAATTTTATATTATAAATTTAAAATCAATTACCAATTAAGAATTTTATATTCAAAATCAAAAATTACAATTCCATAATCCATAATCTAATTTTAATAATCAACTTCACAACTTTATATTATAAATTCAAAATCAATTATTAATTAAGAATCTTATATTCAAAATCAAAAATCACAATTCCGTAATAAAATTTTAATCCATAATCAAAATTACAAAAAAAAAAAATTAAGTTTATAACACTATTGTCGGTAAGTATAAAAAATGCACTGTGGTGATCGGTAAAAATCGGTAATTTGGCGATAATTTGGATTTTATAACTAATCAAATTAACTCGGTAAAAATCGGTAAATTGGCGATATTTTGGACCGGTATTATAAAACTTGAACGGTAACTCTCGGTTTTTTACCGAGAAGTTGATTTTTGCGGTATACCGGCGGTATACCAGCGGTAACCGTCGGTATTTTAAACACTGGATGTACATACCAGACTTAGATTTTGGCTCTGATATAGTTTTACTTTTGAAAAAGTGATTTTAGATTAATTTTTCAAAATATTGCTGTTTTAAAAAGCAGGTATTTGATAAATTTTTGTAAAATAATTGTACCTGTTAGCAAAAGCCGATTTAGATTTAATGTTTGTTAAAACATATATTAATATTTGTAAATAATTATTATATATATAAAATTTAATAGATAATAATAACATATTTTTTAATATTTAAAATATATAACTAAGTGAGTGTTTGTAAAAATATTTTATAATTTTTGTGACATCAAATAAATTATTTAATAAATAAGAGAGAGAAAAAACAAAACAAAAAGAAAACCTACGACTTCAAAAACTACAAATTGTAGCTTTTAAATTTTTAGTTAAAATTTTTAAAATCATTTTTGAACTTCTAATAAAAGTGATTTTACCAAACATTTAAATTGATTTTAACTTTTAGAAAAAAGTAAAGTTGTCTTAATAGCTTTACCCAAACACATGCTTTATCAAACAAAAACAATAGATAAACTGAATATACATATATCCTCATAAAATTTAAGAAGGAAAATTCTAGTATATACCAACCTAAAGTAAGGTCAATTTGGATACACTTAACGTTTTGAAAATAAATTGTAAATAGCCAGATGAATTTGTGTACGGACTAAAATGTTCAATAAATGTTGAAAATTTAAGAGAAATATTAAGGGTAAATTGGACTAAAAACTAATTTTAAACAAATGTAACTAAATAACAACGGCTATTTACGATTTGTTTACAAAACGTTTGGTATATCCAAATTACTGATGTTTGAAGTGGCTATAAAACCATTTTTTTATTTAAGAAATTAAACGCAAAGTTAAAAAATTTAAACATCAAACACAAAATTGAGTGTCATGTCCACCAATACATAAAGATACACAATTGTTAAAAAAAACACTGAAAATTAAAAATAACACAATATTCGTCGAAATACATTGAATCTCAATTATTCAAATACCATAAAAATTTTATAAAAAAACACGTTATTCGTTGAAATGTATATAGTTTCATAAGTTATGTGTTGAATGTCTGAGGCTCCTGAAATGCTTGGGAGTGCACTAGATGTGGAAAATACTCATACTATGACATTGAAGTTAACAAAAATATTGATTGACATGGATATAAATTGAGAAGACATATGATCAATGTTTTATTGGTTACTTGAAGAGATATGCATTGAGGTTGAGTCTTTAGGAGTGTCAACTTTATAATCATATTTACGTAGATTATCATACCTCATACTGTTGTCACGGTGAGTGAACATCTTGAACATTTGATCTATCACCGTCACTACTCTTTTAATAATCTTCCAACCAAAGGATCCACCACCGCCGTATTGATCACCATTATTATATCTACCACCATTGATATTTGTTGCACGATATTGATCACCGCCATAATCACTACAAGATGCGGAGAAACCCCACAATACTAATGGCCAACATCCTCTCTCACAATATGATCAACATCTACCCCTAATAATTTGTTAGCAATATTATTATTAATATTAAAAGAAATAGCACCACTCGGCTTGACTTCAACGAACTTGAACCAAAGCGCCGAACTTTCACCGGACTACAAAGAAAAACCAATTTCGGAGTGGGAGAGAGAGGAGAGTTTGAGAGAGCAATGCTATGTCTCAAATGTATTTCGGTGTATCTAAAATGAGGTTCGAAGGGCTTTATTTATAGGCTCAGAGGTCGGATAGAACCATGCATAAAACGTCCAAAACGTTCAAGATTAATGCCCAAAAAAGAAGAAAAACGTTCCTGGGTAATTGCACCTACCTCCGCCCATTAAACATCCATTAATGCCTACCTAACTCCGGCAATTCAAAGGTCACGGCCGTTTGAAAGAGTTTGCACGTATTTTATTTTTATTCCAAGAAAACGCACAAGTTATTTGCGGAATTAAAACTTATTTGAAGTGATTTTACTAATAAAAGGATAAGATTGGGCCCGGAAGCCCGAAGGCTCAAGAAGAGCCCAAATTGCCAAGATCCAAGCCCGAGCCCGGCCCGGCGGCGGCCCGTGTGTGTGCGCGCGCGAGGGGTTAGAGCTAACTCACTCACACTCTCCTCCCTTACACTTGGATGTCACTTTAAGGAGGGGATTCACTTATAAACCATTCAGCAACACACATTCTCAACCTATATGGGACTCTTTTTATTACACAACCTCTCACTTCTCTAAACACATATCATATGTGATTTTTGGCATTCTTTGAGCATCAATTTCTCATTCATTGTAAAGATGATTTTGGCAAATAAATACTCAATCTTATACCCGTCGCAACGAGGAATAAGAATATGGAAAAATTATCCAATTCCGATGAGTGGACCCCACTCAAATATTTGACCGAAAATCATTAACACACTAGTATAGGACAATTATAAAGAAATATTCCAACAATCCCCCACATGAATGAAATTGTATACGACAATTATAAAGACACAACACGTCTCACGGTGGTGAAAGTTCTGCAGTCAACACCAGTATAGGATAGGTAGGTAAACCTTTGAACCTTCCCTCTATAACATATATCTTTACTGACTACTCAGTAGACACGATATCCTTGAACTGTTAATCTTTTTGTATAAACGATAAACATATCCCCCACTGATATCTTCCTGACACAGGTTCAGTTCTCATGGTTATGTTCATTTTGGTCATGAACATTCGCCTGGTTCTGTAAGAGTTTCTAAAGAATTAAAACCTATTAATTTTCTTTCGAAGCGGCCCCTCTTCTCTCTCACATAGGTGATTCTTCACTCAAGAATAATCCTGCATTATTCATTCGGATTTTCAACAATCCAATTTATTAGAATCATTAAAAGCTATAAGCTTAACCTCGTACTGGAATCACTGTATAATAGGAATAGGAGCATGGGTTTCCCCCACAGTGATATCACTTAGCCATTGACAGTTAGGTTGTCCCATCGAACCAAGATCTCGACATCTCCGGTCATCATGGTTGGGTTTCCTTTGCCTTAACTTTATTAGCCATGGGCTTTAGTCCCATTCCTTTCGATGTCTTTCTCTACTAGGTCCCTGTGTTAACCCTTTGGTTAACGGATCCGCAATATTTCTTTGGACCTCACATAGTCAATACTGGATTCCAGACGAGAGAAATTGTCTAATGGTATTATGTCGTCGACGAATATGTCTCGACTTACCATTATACATCACACTATATGCTCTACCAATAGCAGATTGGTTATCACAATATACACATATTGCTGGCACAGGTGTATTCCAATCAGGAATATCTTCCACGGAATTTCTAAGCCATTCAGCTTCTTCGCCACATTTATCCAATGCAACGAACTCAGATTCCATCGTGGATCTAGTTATCACTGTTTGTTTGGATGATTTCCAAGATATAGCCGCACCACCCAGAGTGAATACATATCCACTAGTGGCTTTAGAATCTTGAATATCAGATATCCAACTTGCATCAATGTAACCTTCAATTACCTCAAGGTATCTCGTATAGTTTAAACCGTAATCACGAGTGAATCGTAGATACCGAAGTACTCTCACAATTTCTTTCCAATGTTCAAAACTTGGATTACTCGTATATCGAGCTAATGTACTAACAATGTAGGCAAAGTCAGGTCTCATACAACTCATCAAGTACATGAGACTGCCAATCACTCTAGCATACTCAATTTGAGATATACCTTCTCCTTTATTCTTAGACAAGTGTTGACTTATGTCAGTTGGAGTTCTAGAGATTCCAGAATCCTTATTACCAAACTTGTCTAGAAATTTATCAACATAGTGTGATTGATCTAGGACAATACCGTTTTCCGTCCGAGTAATCTTAATTCCTAATTACGTCAGCAAGTCCTAGATCTTTCATATCAAACCTTGAGTTCAAGATATCTTTTGTGGACTGTACCATGCGATCATTGCTTCCGACAATGAGCATATCATCAACGTATAAACATAAAATCACATATCCTTGATTAGTGATCTTTATATATACACACTTATCACACTCGTTGATTTTAAATGCGTTTGATATCATTACAGTGTCAAATTCTCGTGCCATTGCTTTGGAGCTTGTTTAAGGCCATAAAGCGATTTGACCAATTTACAAACTTTCCTTACTTGTCCACTAGCAATACAACCCTCAGGTTGAGCCATGTAGATCTCTTCCTCGAGATCTCCATTAAGAAAAGCTATTTTTACATCCATTTGGTGAATTTCTAAATTCCGCAATGCGGCAATTGCAATTATCAATCTTATGGATGTTATTCTCGTCATAGCAAAATAAGTATCAAAGTAATCCAACCCTTTTTGTTGTCTATATCCTTTGATAACAAGTCTTGCCTTTTACTTATCAATAGTACCATCGACTTTCATCTTCTTCGTGATGATCCATTTTGAATTAAGAGTTTTAGTTCCAGAAGGAAGATCAACCAACTCCCAAGTATGGTTTTGTAAGATAGAATCTATCTCACTTCTTATGGCATCTTTCCATAAGTGACCTTCAACGGAGTTTACAGCCTTCTTATATGTTTGAGGTGGAGCCTCAAACATGTAGGTCCGAAAATCAGAACCAAATGATTTTTCTACCCTTGCTCGTTTTCTTCGTCTAAGTCCTTCAGACTCTTGAGTTATCTCGTCCTCAGAAGTGTCATCATTTTCTTGAGTTATTTCATCAATATCTTCAAGAAGTTGATTTGAAGAACTCGGTTCATCTTCCTTAGACTTATAAGGAAACACATGTTCAAAGAACGAAGCATTTTTAGATTCCATAATTGAATCATTGTGTATATCGGGGTTTTTCGAATCATACACAATGAATCGATATGCATTACTATGATGTGTATATCCAATGAAGATACAATCTACCGTCTTTGGTTGATCTTCATTTTCTTTGGAAGAGGAGTCATTACCTTTACTAGGCACCCCCACATTCGTAAATATTTATAGGAAGGTCTTTTACCTATAAACAACTCCGATGGAGACTTATCCTCATTCTTACAGGGTATCTTGTTCAAAAGATAATTTGCAGACAAGATAGCCTCCCCCCACATTTCTTAGGGTAACCCAGAATGCAACAACATCGCATTCATCATTTCTTTGAGAGTGCGATTCTTTCGTTCGGCAACACCGTTCGATTGAGGAGAATAAGGAGGAGTTACCTCGTGAATAATACCATGTTGTGCACAAATGCCCTAAATGGTTCAACATATTCACCTCCTCGGTCACTTTGGACCTTTTTAATCTTCTTATTAAGTTGATTCTCAACCTCTAATTTGAAGATCGCAAATTTCTCAATTTCCTCGTCTTTGCTCTTAAGCAGATAAACGTAACAATATTTTGTACAATCGTCGATAAAAGTCACAAAATATTTATTAACTCCTCTTGTTGGCATGAACTTTAAATCACATAAATCGGTATGGAGTAAGTCAAGAGGTTCGTTACTTCTTTCAACACCATGAAATGAAGTTCTCATTAATTTTGCTTCAACACAAATTTCACATTTATGTTTTGAGTCAATTTTAAACTTTGGTATACAATCCAAGTTAATTAATTTTCTCAACGTGTCATAATTCACATGACCGAGTCTACCATGCCATAAATTAAATGACTCAATAATATAAGCGGAAGAATCATTCTTATTAATTTCATTGGTCTTAATGGCGGTTACATTCATCTTGAACATGTCATTCTTAATATAGCCTCTGCCCACATACATACCATTCTTTGACAATACAATCTTTTGAGACTCTAAAACCATCTTAAAACCATGGTTACATAGCACAATCCCAGAAATGAGATTCTTCCGTATGTAGGGCACATAGAGCACGTTGGTGAGCTTCAATTCCTTCCCGGATGTTATCTTGAGAAAGACGCTCCGCGTCCCCTTCACTTCAGATGTGGCGGAGTTGCCCATGAACAACTTCTCTCTATTTTCTGATGCCTCGAAAGTGGAGAAAGAGTTCCTATCCGAGCATATGTGGCGGGTTGCTCCAGAATCCAGCCACCATTTCTTCGGGTTCGAGTCCACCATGTTCACCTCGGAGACCACGGTGACAAGAAGCTCTTCATCGCCTTCAACGATGTTGGCTTCCTTCTTCTTCTTTGGCTTCCTGCAGTCGGCAACCCTATGACCTTCTTTGTCACAGTTGAAACACTTACCACCGAACCTCGGCTGGTGCTTCTTCTTCTTGAAAGAACCTCCATTCGGCCCAAGCTTATGGGCGGGTTTCTTCCCCTTTGAGCTCTCACCATGCTCGATGACGTTAGCCCTCTCGGATTGAGTCTTGAACCTCTTGTCCGATCCGCGATTATCTTCCTCGATGTGGAGACGCACAACCAAGTCTTCAAAACTCATCTCCTTTCGCTTGTGCTTGAGATAGTTCTTGAAGTCTTTCCATCCCGCGGGTAGTTTCTCGATGGCCGAGGCAACTTGGAATGACTCGCTAATGGTCATCCCTTCAACATGAATCTCGTGGATGATAAGCTGCAGCTCTTGCACTTGACTCACCACGGTCTTCGAATCCACCATTTGATACCCGAGGAAGCGGCCCACGATGTACTTCTTTGAGCCTGCGTCCTAGATTTTGTACTTCCGATCCAATGAATCCCAAAGCTCTTTGGAGGAGCATTTGGAGCTATACGCATTGTATAGCGAGTCGTTAAGACTATTCATCACTGAATTCCGACACAAGTAGTCGGAATCCATCCATGCACTAAACGCCATTAGTACATTGCGATCGGTTTCGTCCTCGCGAGGAGTCGGTGGATCTTCGGTCAAGAACCGCGCAAGACCAAGAGTTGTCAAGTAGAACAACATCTTTTGTTGCCAATGTTTGAAGTTCAACCCCGTGAACTTCTCCGATTTTTCGGCCGGTATGACGGTGGACACTCGTACCGCAGAACCGTTCGGACCGTTCATGGCCATAGAGGCCATTGGTTGGATTAGACCCGCAGGTACGTTCCTGGTCGTAGCCGCCATCAAGGTAGGGTCCAAATTCACCAGAATTTTACTAATCATCGTGGTCGAGGTGTTCACATTGGAGGGATTCTCGTGGGTACTCCCATCGGCCCCCACATTTATCATGTCATTGGTATTCTACATTTTCTACAAAATATATCAATACTATTAGAATGTCAGGAATAAAACCGAATTCGGAAAATTAAAGCAGGTTTCCTTGCAAACTGTCTGTAAATAGCTTCAAGACTGTTAGCAATATTGTTATTAATATTGAAAGAAATAGAAGACAAAATGCAAAAAGATAAAGATGAACATTAAACGGACAAAGATGTAGATTCGTTGAGGCTCGTTAGATGGTTTCCTTGAAGCTATTTATCGCCCTCCACAGGTGCTGCATAAGATGGACGATAGCCTCCTATGATACAACAACGACAAGACAAGTTTAGCACCACTCGACTTGAATTCAACGAACTTGACCCAAAGCACCGAACTTCCACCGGACTATAAAGAAAAACCAATTTCGGAGTGGGAGAGAGAGGAGAGTTTGAGAGAGCAATGCTATGTCTCAAATGTATTTTGATGTATCTAGAATGAGGTTCAAAGGGTCTATTTATAGGCTCAGAGGTCGAATAGAACCATGCACAAAACGTTCAAGATTAATGCCCAATAAAGAAGAAAAACGTTCATGGGTAATGACACCTACCTCCGCCCATTAAACATCCCTTAATGCCTACCTAACTCTGACAATTCAAAGGTCACGGCCGTTTGAAAGAGTTTGCACGTATTCCCAAGATAACGCACAAGTTATTTGCGGAATTAAAACTCATTTGAAGTAATTTTACTAATAAAAGGATAAGATTGGGCCCGAAAGCCCGATAAGAGCCCAAATTGTCAAGATCCAAGATCTCCAAGCGCGGGCCCGGCCCGACAGCAGCGCGTGTGTGTGCGCGCGCGAGGGTTTGGAGGTAACCCACACACACTCTCCCCCCTTAAACTTATAAACCCTTCACCAACACACATTCCCAACTTATGTGGAACTCTTTTTATTACATAACTCTCACTTCTCTAAACACATATCATATGTGATTTTTAGCATTCTTTGAGCATCAATTTCTCATTCATTATTAAGATGATTTTGGCAAATAAATACTCAATCTTATACCTCTCGCAACGAAGAATAAAAATATGGAAAAATTATCCAATTCCGATGAGTGGGCCCCACTCAAATATTTGACCGAAAATCATTAACACACTAATATAGGACAATTATAAAGAAATATTCCAACAAGATTGTGCTTCAAGTGCTAGTGAAAGCAACATTATTGTGGATGAAGAACTTGCTCACCAGTCGCTCACGTTTTTTTATCATTCGGATTTAGCATTTTTAGGACATGCTTTTGTCATGCTTTATTTGATATATGTACAATGATGACACAGGTGAGGCAGATCGTCCGAGCTGAGACCCTGATGCAAAACCTCCACCAAGACCTTCAATGTTTTGAAATCGTTGTGCCGCCACCTCATCACAAGATCTCTCAACCTCTTTGAACAATTCATGTTTGGCAGCCTCGACATCATCTTCTTCATTATATAGATCAGCCAATATTTTCTTTTCTTTTGCTTCTTCTATTCTTGCACCACACCTATGATCTCAAATCTTACTTATGGAAGATTTTTAGTGCATGATTTAATGTTTTTAGGACTGTTTCCACTTAAGCTACATGTAGTATCCACGTTGTATCTCTCTAGAAACAGTCAATATTGGACGTGCGTCGTCGGTCATTTTGTTTTCTTCCGGAAGCATTTACGAGTATCAAGATAACAATTGGAAAATTTAACTTGTGTACTCATCTTCATCTTCTTCAACATCTAAGACGATATCAAACAATTGGAATTTTTATTTTAGTCTTTTCGCTTTGTTTGCAGCTTATAGTATTGTGATTCAAGTGCTTTATTCAACTATCTCCGGCTTTGGTTTACACCGGATTTTTTATGGGGGTTGGGGTATGTGTTTATGAACGAGCTATTACAAGCTCTTTCACAAATATATCTCGGGGCATCTGGAGGATCGAGACTTTCTAATCCGGGAGTAGTTTCACCAGTCGGCCCTTCTTCTTCGAGGACGATGATACCAGTTCCAGTGGACCACGAGTCGTCTACTTATTCTGATTCCTTAGACTCGCTGACCCATTTTCAGATGGAGTTTCTCGAGGAATTTAATCAAGAACAAGAACATGAGGGCTGGATGCAAGATGATTCCTCTGTAGAGGCTCTGATGTCAGATGAAATTCGTCGACAAGAATTATTTAACGAAATAAGAGTTGGTTCGGTCCGATTAATCATAGATTATTAGAAGTTCAGCTAGCTTTGAAAAAAAGGATAGATTTATCTCTACAAGACGATGGCTATACTCGTGAGAGTATTTTCAATTCTCGCGTGGATTGGTGGTATGAGGCTTTTTTCGTCTACCAAGGAGAATTTTTTGTACAGAGAAAGAAATTCAACATACTTGTTAAAGAAATTCAACATATAAGATCAATTCTAAATTATAAACGCATCTTAGATAATATAATTTGGGAAAAAATAAAGCCTTCTAAGGAAATAAGAAGAAAGAAATACGGGCCACTTAAGGGTATTAATATCATCTTTAGGGAATGAAAAAAGGTACCCGAAATAGGCTGGAGATAGGATTTATACCTTGAACTCTTTTCAGAGCTGCTTAATCCCATATATTAGGAGGATATCATACTAGAAACTGACATATGAACTCAAACAACAACTACAATGAATAACGATAAAACATGAACCCAAGCATGAAAGGAGAAGAAAGAGAAGCTTATAACAAGACATGAAAGAAATACATAACTATAAATTCATAGAACATGTCTCTCTATTTGAATTGGGTGGGAGAAGATATTGACCCAACTTGACAAGCATTGAAATCAGTTGCTCTTCCCTGATGCTTTTCCTAAGAAAAACTCATATGACGTCACTCATTTATTTGGGATTCTTACAACGGTTGCTTTCTTTTTCCTTCAAGATTATGATTATCATCGCATGATTGTTTTTTTGTTTCTTAACTCTAGTTCTAATATTTATTCGATGCATTGGAAGATTATAGAAGAGAACATAACATAAGAAGAGCCGGAGTACTTGGGTTACATATCAGCCTTAGTGATCTGGGAGTCTCGTGCTGGATACCCATTTTCACCCGTTTCGTGATCATTGAATGTTGTCTTATAAGTAGATAAAGACCAAACATAAAGATCAGATCAAGCATAGTAGATATGCGATACCATTATTCTTTAAGTAAGATCTCAAATACAAGAAGAAATACCATAACAACATTTCATGCAATTATGCCGATAAGAAGAGTTCATGAGAAGTATGAGTTATAACAACGAATAACTACAAACCCGAAATGTTAAGGTATCAATTTGAATGACACAGTGAGATATTGAGAGGTTTCGTAGATACTCGTACTATAGGTACGAGAAACCAATCGATTATCTTGAATGACGCATTGAAGATGCTCGTAGAGACATCAAATTTGTAAAGAATAACTTGAATTTGTTTAATATTTATAAAAATAACCATACCTCGCTTTGATTCGAGCATCTCACTTCGATCCTTCGTTTGATACCAAGAACTTCGATATCATAAAGTCTTCGGAGCTCACATACCTCCAGATAGAGGCTCTATGGATGAGTTCGACTATTCGTTCGGATGTTCCTCAATCTAATGATATTTTTGTTGTTTGAGTTCTTACGATTTATCCTCTTGCTAGGTGTTGTAGTTATTATTTTAAAATGATTAAGTTCAAAATTGTAAAGTTTAGTCTTAAAATTTCAATAGCAAGATCATTATAGTACTTGAAAATTCAAAATTTCCGCTGCTTCATTTAATTTTGAATTTTTTTTCCTTATTAAACTCAACTCTATCTCTGTCTCTCTATATATATACATATATATATATATATATATATTTATGCATTTGGGCATGGATGTTGATACTGTATACCAAATCTATTAAACTATAAAAACACTATCAGCAATTACCGAAAACTATCTAAAAATTCTTGTTTCTTAAACTCATTGTAAAGCATCGAAATTTCATCTCAATTCTACATCTAAAAACCATCATAAGTCCATCTCAATTCATTCATCTGAAAACCATCATAACTCCATCTCAACTCATTTGAAATCCATCTTCATGCTTTGAATTTTATTAGAAATTCTGGATTTCTTGAACCTTAATCCCAAAAAATTTAAAACCCAAAAATCTCTAAACTCATATAAACAAAAAAAAAATCCAAAATCCTAACTCTAAACAACATTAAACTACATTAAACTCCAAATATAGAGAATGGTGTCAAAATTTGATAGGTGACGAAGTCTCTGAACCTTCCTCGTTGAACTATGTTATGTTTACAAACTAATCAGTAGACACAATCTCCTTGAACTGTTAGTTTGTTTATAAACGATGAACATTTGTTTCGCTGATATCTTCGTGCCACATGCTTAGTTCTCATGGTTATGTTTATTTCAGTACTGAACATGCACTAGGAGAACAAAGGCCTTTAGAAGCGACAAAAGTTCTGGAGCCCAAAATTTTGGGCATTAGAATCGACATTAAAAGTGACTAATCGCTTCTTATACCCCAATTTCTATACTTAGTGAAATTTTGGTGGAGAAACGTTTGAGCCAAATGGTTTGGGCATTAGAAGCTCCATGAGAATCGACTGGTCGCTTCTAATGTCCCAATATATTGAAAAAAATGGGTGGGAAGAAGCGAGCTAAAGATTTTGGCCTTTAGAAGCGACTATTCGCTTCTAATATGTCGAGTCGAACCATTAGAAGCGACTAGTCGCTTCTAAAAGTAAAAAAAATCATTTCTTAGTAAAAACTAGGGTGTTTACGTTAGAAGCAACTAGTCGCTTCTAAATGTAAAATGTCGCTTCTAATTCCCCTTGTCGCTTCTATTTTTTTTTTTTGTAGTAGTAGTAATTGAAAGTGATATTATTAACTAAAATTATATTATATTTTAGTAGTACAAATACAAACGACCCCTACATCCATGGACCGTGCATTTTTTTTTTTACATTTTTAAAAGGTTAATGTATATAATAGCCCTATATAGGTTTAGTAATTTGGTTTTGTCAAACGTTTTGTAAACTTTTGTAAATGTCCACCACTTTAAGTAACAAAATTTCATACCAAAATTATCTCAAATTTGAGTTCCCGCTCAATGACTAATTAAATTAAAAATAATTAATTTCTAGCTTAAATTACGGAATAATAAACGCACCACATTAACTTATATATAATTTTGTATTTCAAGACAGAGAAACTTCCAATGCATGCAAAAAACCGCAATTTTAAAAAAATTCTCTCTGAAACAAAAATACATCGACGTACAAACCCAAGCCATTTTGTCGACCGATCATCACCAAGAAGTTGTTGTGGAGTTCAACAACGTAAATAGGACGACGATTAACATGTATTTATATTCATTTTTTATATAATTTATTTTTGTTTTTGAAATCTTTTCTGTAAATCGTTTTTTATAGAATCGGTTTTTTTCTTCTCTTGTTTCTGATTAATGTTCTTGAACTACAGGAACACGACGAAGACGATGATGAAGAAGAAGAAGAAGAATGATGTGAAGGTTTCATGGTGTAGAAGAATGTGAAGTTTACATGAGCGTGACCTTCGTTCTTTTTCTTCTTCGTGTTTGAATTTTGATTACAAATTCATGTATGAAATTTTTATTTCTTTCATCTAGTAAACTTAACAAAAATCGTGTTTTGTTAATTAATATCGAATTAATGATGGAAAATTGAAATTTACTTCGTAAAAAACAATTAACATTGTAAAACGCAACTCTGTTTACGTTATATAACTCGAATATAAAGAAGATAAAATTAAGGTCGCTGAAATATTTTCCGTAATCGAAAATAGAATTTAAATGCAAATTATGAACGAAGGAAAATAATTTCAAGAACTGAAAATCGAAATGAACTAAATATTGTTAGTTAATATAAGAATAATTAACGAATATTGAAATATTAATTTTCCATTTTTGTAGGATCGTCCAATAACTATAGGAACGATTCCATTTCGGTGTAAATTATTTCGGTGTTAATTGAAGATCAACTTACCCAAAATAATTATAGGAACAATTCAATGTCAGCATAAATTAAATATCAATTAACAAACATAATGAAAGGCGATGTAAATGGAGGATTGGAAAAAAGAAATTTTGAAAAAACTAAAATTCGACAATATGAAATGTTTCCATAAATAAATGGATATGAGATTAAATTAAAGGCAATTGAGCTATATTCTTTTATATAGTATTCAGTTTGCAAAATACCCAAGTAAATAACAAATTTGGTTAATACCCAAAAGTGAAGAAAATTAATATAAATTAAAAGACTTTTATACCATTTTGTTTATACAATTTCTAATCATTAATTTCTTAAAATTAACAATAGCAATAGGCGGAAATGATGGGACCCAATGACCTATTAAGCCGTTAAAAATAAATGGGCGGATATTATGGGAAAACTTAAAAAAAATAATGGTGTTCGGCGGGATAAAACAAATTTTTGGAGATCAACTCTTTCTTTTCTTACCCTTTTCAACACGCAAACCTTCTCTCATACCGGATTTTCTCTCCGAAACAAGAAAATCTGCTCTCTCTGGAACCAAATAAATGATAGTCTTCTCTCGTATATCTTATTCATCTCTTCACTATATAATATATTTTCTTCGACAAAGTTCGTAAAACTGACGAGACGAGGACAAGGTTATTTCGAGCGGTTTAGAGGTATAATTTTACGATTTCATTAACATGCAAATTATTTTTTTGAAATCGATTTTTTTATGATGCAAGCAATTAGTCGGTAATGATTTTGATTATCTAAGTGATTAATTTTGGTTTATAATTTTATAGCCATTTTACTAATTTTGTTACTGAATCGATGAACATGTTTTGATAATGAGATTGTTAATTTTAAATTCGTGTAGATACAAGGATGATGAAGTCGTAAGGTGCAAGAAGTGGGAGCTAAAAAAAAAAAAAGAATAATGATGTAAGATGATAGATTTGTAAGTACTGTGATATGATAATAATTAATGCAAACTAATGAGTTTTCATATTTGTTTCGGTCGGAGGTTTTGTGGTTGATATTGATAAATGGAATCATTGAACAAAAATAATCCAGCATTGTTGCGAAAATCGCACGCGCAAGTGCACACGTCGAACAAGTAATATAGATAGTAAGTTTAATTCGTTCCCACGAGGATTTATATTAAATGTGAATCAATGTCGACTACAATTTAAATCAAGAGAAAATGTAATGCGAAGAAGGTGGCTTCTAAAATATGAATGTGGGAGATGAATGTGGGAGACAAAGGTGAGGTTTCACTTCTTTATTCTTCCGTTACAAACCTATTTGATTTCGAGTTTAATTCACTGTTTCGTTATGCAGTATTCGTATTCACAGATAATTATCGTTAACCCTCGCTAGAGTGATATTAACAACCTAAATCAGAATCAACTTTTACCTCTCGGTTTCAAGATTAAAATCCTAATTTACAATTCAACAAAAATACACAATGAAGCCCTAAATTCAAGGCTGGTTATCCTATTGCTCAATTTATCAAATCTCGCTAGAGTAATTGATTAATTCAAGAATCATACACAAAGTGATCAATTTTATGTAAACATTAATAACAAGCCAAGCAAAAACGCATAATTGAGACGAATCAAACTCTAATTCTATATCAGTTCATAACAAAATTCAAGAGAAGATCCACCATCACCCTCTATGGAGTTAGTTCATGGTAATTGTGGAAGAAACGAAAAACGTAAACACATAAGAATTCATGATAACAATCTAATGAAAATAAACTACTAAGTGCAAAGGGAAGGAAAGAAGTAAACTAGTGTGGTCGTGGTTGCTGCAGTCTCGTCGTGGCCTCGCAGTGTCTCCCTGGTTCTTCCCAAAAGTCTACAGTTCCTACGCTCAGTTTATCTCTCTAAAAGTTAAGCAAAAAGTGGGATGTCTTTCTTGTGGCTGGTCTCTTGCTTTTATAGGCGAAACTGCTCTTTTGGTGCAAACCTAGCACTTGAAATCAGATTTCCTGGGCCAAAATCGTGCCAATTGGGAAGTTTCCTTTTTATTGAAAATTCCATCGCGACGTGACCAAGGGGATCGCGCCGCGGCCACCAGCCATCATGACGCGAAGGGAGTGATCGCATCGCGATGGACACTCGGGTGTCCAACGCTGAATTTTCTTTAAACTTGATTTTTGCTCATTTTTCGCTCCAATTCGCTCTTGTGTTTCAAATCCGCTCTCCTAGCATAATCTGTGACAATAACAACCAATACTACAAAAACTATCAAAAATACGTAAGGATTCGCATCGAATTTTCGTTCAAGATCGCTTAATAATAACGTATAAAGCGTGCTTATCAAACTACCCCAAACTCGAACTCTTGCTTGTCCTCAAGCAACAAAAATAATAAAAGTGCAAATAAACAAACTAGAAATACTAACACACTAAGACAACCTACCCGAGACAATGATAGGTTCAAAATTACTGCTAGTTCAATTAATTCACGCTAAGACTCTCTTTCTCGTTTTCAAGACTTTTTGGTTTTGGAAATTCATGGTTTTAAAGATCATCGTCAATTGCTAAACTTCAAACAAGAAAATCGAATCGATTATTGTCTTTAGCCGTTTTTCAATGTCTATCCATCTCAAAGTGTTCGGATACCTAAAATTTTCCTCTCGCCAACCAAAATCATAAAGAATCACAAAAACTATAATATATATTTGAAATTTGTTATTTATAGTTTTGACTTACCATAGACCTCCTCCTTTCCCTTGATCTCCACTAATGTACACAAATCGTTTTTAGCTCGTCAAAAGGTCTTACGAGGCTTGTAATGTTAGGGTCAAGGGTATGAAAAGGAATTTTTAGTGACTAACGTTGATCTTAGCTACTCTAGCAATGTATGAACAACTTCTATCTTTTTCAATACTCAAAACATGCTTCCTCTTTTACAACTCTCTTATTTTGACTTTTCCAACCTTGGCTCACATAGCCTTTCTATTTAACTACACCATGTCGAAACAACTAACACTTCTCTTTTCAACTTTCAATTCTTTTTTTTTTATTTAAGAAAAAGAAGATAAAGAGAAGATTTTTACAATTTACTACTTGACGTGGTGTTTAAATATGAAACTTCTACAAAGAACGAATAAAACTCTCTAAAGACAACCAAATAATCTCATATGTTTTTCACAATTAAAGCTCGAATTTAGCTGTTTTCAAGAGTCGCTAAAAGTCAACGGGTTCTTTATGGGATTTAAAAAATTGTGGCTCAATGCTTTTTCTGACTACGTAACAAGAGGTAAAATATTAGGCTTTTTGTGACCGGGTTCTAAATGGTAACCAATATTTTTGGTCCGTATTTTTGGCTTGAAGAGTTTATCCTAATGCCTGATCATTCTTACTAGATCAATGTGTACACATTTTTGCCTCGATTAGGGATTGGAGAAAGTTCTACTAAATACGGTGACTTTTATTTCGATTAATCGAAAATAATACGCATCTAACACTCCTAAACTTCGAGACATACAAAATTCGGGCTTATATGACAATTCAAATTCTCAAAACTCGTTTTCTTCCCAGCGATTCATGAATTTTTATTCCAATTCATAAAGTCTTTAAAAACTTGAAATCTCATTAACTAGCATGTGTGAATCAATCTAATTAACAATATATTATCACCTATTAGACACGACCTAAACACAAAATAATCTAACAAAACAAACAAACAAAACAAAGCAAAAGTATATACATCAAGCATTGTCCTGAATGTGATAGACATAAAAAGTTGGGAATACGGGAACTTACCTCGCGAGTGAACGACCAAGTCACTCGACGGTGGGTATGGGTGATATGGAGGGTAATCGTACGTGAGGCGATCTGAATATGATGGGAACGACGGGTAGTACGGCGATGGCTCTGATGCGTCGTGGCGGGCGGTGTCCGGTGGAGGTGCGTAGCGGTTGACCCACGTGTCGTAGACCTACTCATGGAATTGGTGCGTGGCCACCGATCACCTAGCGTGCTCGTGTAGGAAAGAGTCTACGTGGTCAAGCCTGGTGTTGACATTGTCGAAGCGTCTACCCCTCTCAACTTGAAACGCCATTTGCCGCTCGTCAATACGCCCGATGTTCGTATCCATTCTAGTCAGCATCTCCATCATTTGCATGAACCCGGGCTCGTAATCGGACGGGTTCTGTGGCTCATCGTCGTCGGCGTACTGCGAAGGTCCTCCTTCTTGTTCTTGAGCTGCCAAAAATACTTCTGGGTCCGCTAAAAATCCTTGACCTGAGGCTTTGACGAAAGTCCATTTTTGTTTCAATCGACTCCTAAACGTGGCGTCGATCAGCTTCCCAAGCACTCCCATGTTGGAACACGTGCGTTGGTGCACATTATCATAATGAGCCCGGGGAATTCCATGTTTTTCTGCACGTCCCGGGAGGAGATGTGGCCCATGCTATCCCTGATTATTTGACCTACGTCTAATGGTTGGTCAGTCACAATGCAGTATAGGATAAAAGCACGATGTACCGTAAGTTTGTGGGTGTGATTGTTGGGGACGATGTTGGAGGCGATGAAGTATATCCATGCTTTGGCAAATTTGCTCATTCGTGCCGTTGACAACTCAAGTGGTGCACCCAATGACGTCAGCTTCCAACTCTCAGGGAGTCGGCAAAGGGTGTTGAGGATGAGGTCCGTAGGCAGGTGTAGCATGTTGGAGTCATAAAATTTGGTATCGACCTCCGGGATGTTGAGAAATTGGTTGATGGTCGTTGGGGAGATGTCGACTTCTTTCCCGCTCACCATGACCGTGGCGGATCCGGGAGTCCCTGCAGAAAGGTTAGCGTAACATTCCCGCACCATCATAATGTTGGGGACTCGGTTGATTGATGCGAGATCTTTCCATCCCCGCTAGTTGATTTGGTGATGCATGTACCCAAAGCTACTCACGTTGTCCGTGGCTTCGACCATTCGTTCAGGGATGATCGCTACTCCTTCCATGCGAGCGTATGCGTCCGCTCCTCCAATGACTTCCTTGACGAACCCGACGGTTCTGGTCTCATCCTCTTTGGCAACTTATTTTCTCAGTCACGTGTCGCTCTTGATGCCGTATCTATAAAATACACTCAACAATGTCAAAAACGCTCTCAATATCACACAAATTCTCCTATAGGCATTTTATCGAACACGTGGCGTGCGACTAAAATAGAGAGAATCCGTGAGTTTAATGTAAAATTCGACACCCAAAACCTATATACACATGAATATCCTATTGCTACACACCACAATCAACGATTTATATAAAGAAAATGAGTCCACAAATCGAAATTTTATCTTAAATTGATTCAGAGATGAAAACATAGAGGATGAGTATGAAACCAACGGCTCGTGTAGAAGAAAATTCGTGTTGCACTTGTGGGTAAAAAATGTGTATTTCGTGAGATTTTTGGGAGTTTAGGTCGAAAGTTTTCGATTTTAGGGAGAAAATTAAGAGAGAAATCGAGTGAGTGAGTGAAAGGTGAGGAGAGAGAGAAAAATTTGAGTTAAAATGTCAAGTTTAAGTTCATCGCGACTCGATGGAATCGATAGCGTCGCGCCCAACGTAAAATCGCACCCACCGGGACGCTACAGTGCCTCATCGTAACGCTACAGTGCCTCATCGCATCGCGATGGGCACTCTATGAAATGGCGTCCAAATATATATATATATATATATATATATATATATATATATATATATATATACGCACCCATCGGCACTCTATGAAATGGCGTATATATATGTCGAGTAGTGTGATAATTTTCTCCTCTTCTAGCGGAGTCACAAATTATGGCTTGACTCTTCGGCCGTTAACTTTGAATTGCTCGCCATTCTCGCTCTTTAGCTCAACTGCTCTGTGTGGGTAGATTGTGACTACCTCGAATGGTCCCGACCAGCGAGACTTCAATTGTCATGGAAAAAAACGCAAACGTGAGTTAAATAAAAGAACCGACTGCCCTGTCGTGAGATCCTTCTTCACAATGTGCTTGTCGTGCCAGAGCTTCGTCTTTTCCTCGTACATCTTGGCGTTCTTGTATGCCTCTCTCCGGAATTCGTCGAGGTTGATTAGTTGTAGCAACCTTTTATGTCTTGCCTTCTCATCAAAGTTGAACTTTTTCATTGCCCACAGTGCTTTGTGCTCCAGTTTGACCGACAGGTGGCACGCTTTCCCGTAGACGAGGGAATAAGGAGACATGCCTATCGGAGTTTTGAACGTCGTCATGTACGCCTATAATGCGTCATCGAGCTTGTGTTTCCCAATCCTTCCGTGTTTGCCCCACCGTCTTTTCTAGAATCTTCTTGATTTCTCTATTTGAGACTTCGACTTGTCCGTTCGCTTGAGGGTGATAGGCGAGCGATTTCCGGTGGTTGACGCTGTATTTTACTAGTAAAGCTTCGAACTGCCGGTTGTAGAAATGTGATCCTCCGCCGCTCACTATCGCCTTTGGAGTCCCGAACCTTGTGAATATGTTCTGCTTGATAAATTTGAGGACGACCTTCCCGTCGGTTGTTGGGGTGGCCTTCACTTCGACCCATTTGGACATGTAACCCACCACCACTAAAATGTACTCGTTGCTGTAAGATAGTGGAAAGGGGCGCATGAAGTCAATCCCCCAAACATCGAAGGCTCAATTTCTAGCATGTTTGTCAGCGGAATCTCGTTCCGGTTTGACATGTTTCCAGTTTGCTGGCACTTGTCACATAAAGAAACGAAGGTAGAAACTATCCCGAAATAAAGTAGGCCAATAAAAACTACTTTGAAGTACCTTTGCCGCACTTTTGGCTGGCCCGAAGTGTCCACCACATTCGAGTGTGTGACAGTGGCAAAGAATTGAGTTCATCTCGTCCTCGGGTATACATCTCCGGATCACCATGTCCGCACACTGTCGGTATAAAATGGGTTCTTCCCAGTAAAAGTGGCGTACATCTGAGAGGAATTTCTTCCATTGATAATATGTCATTTCACTTGGAAGAACACCACTCGCCAAGTAGCTGACGTAGTTGGAAAACCACGGTGCCTCGACAACTCTTATCGCCATCACCTTTTCATCTTGGAAGTTCTCATCGATCAGTTAGACTCGGTCGTGAACGTGCTCCAGTGTCTCGAGTCTCGATAGGTGATCCAGAATAACGTTGTCGGTGCCCTTCCTATCTTTGATTTCAAGATCGAACTCTTGCAGAAGAAGTACCCACCGGATGAGACGAGACTTTGTGTCCTTTTTCGTCATGAGGTAGCGAATGGCAACGTGATCAGTGTAGAAAATGACTTTGTTCCCGATGACATACTGCCTGCATTTGTCAAAGGCGAACACTACGGCGAGAAGCTCCTTCACAATAGTGGTGTAATTCAACTGTGCGTCGTTGAGCGTTCGACTCACGTAGTAGATGGCATGGAAAGCCTTGCCTCATCGTTGTCCGAGAACTGCGCCCACTGCATGGTCACTTGCGTCGGACATAATCTCAAACGGTGACTCCCACTCTGGTGCCACCATCACTGGCGCTGTGCTGAGCTTCTCCTTCAAAGTATTAAAGGCTTGGAGACATGCCTCGTCGAAGGTGAATTTGACGTCCTTTTCGAGTAGACTGCACATCGGCTTCGTGATTTTTGAGAATCCTTTGATGAAGCGCCTATAAAATCCTGCGTGTCCCAAAAAACTACGCAGTTCTTTGACTCAAATTGGAGGTGGAAGCTTCTCTATCGTCGCTATTTTGGCTCGATCCACCTCTAATCTTTGCGCTGAAACTCGATGGCCCAACACAATGTCTTCCTTCACCATGAAATTACACTTCTCCCAATTCAGCACCAAATTCGTCTCTACACACCTCTTTAATACTTCTGACAAATTTCTCAAGCAAACATCGTAAGTAGAACCAAAAACAAAAAAATCATCCATAAATACTTCGATGGTTCGGCCTAGCATGTCAGAGAAAATTGTCATTATGCAACGTTGGAATGTAGCAGGTGCATTGCATAAACCAAATGGCATCCTTCTAAAAGCAAACGTACTGTATGGGTATGTGAAGGTGGTCTTTTCTTGATCTTCGGGTGCGATGACTATTTGATTGTAGCCGGAATATCTATCGAGGAAACAATAGAATTCGTGCCCGGCAAGCCAATCAAGAATTTGATCAATGAATGGAAGTGGGAAGTGGTCCTTCCTAGTGGCGTTGTTGAGCTTCGGGTAATCGATGCAAATTCGGAATCCCGTCACTGTACGTGTTGGGATAAGCTCGTTTCGTCGTTCCGAATTACCGTCATTCCTCCCTTCTTAGGGACGCACTAGACATGACTCACCCATGGGCTGTCGGAGATCAGGTATATCACACCAGCGTCGAGCCACTTTAGTATCTCTTTTCGAACGACCTCCTTCATCGCTGGGTTCAGCCGGCGTTGATGCTCCACAGATGGTCGATGTCCTTCCTCCATTAGAATGCCATGAGCGCAATAGGATGGACTTATGTCCTTGATGTCGGAAAGGGTCCATCCTATAGCGGTCTTGTGACCCCGCAGCACTCTCAAAAGTTTGTCCTCCTCGTCCTTCTTCAGGTGTGTTGAGATGATGACCGGAAGTGTGTAATTCTCGCCTAAAAATGCATAACGGAGGTGTGAAGGCAGCTCTTTCAGTTCCATTTTTGGCGGCTCTTGGATCGACGGCTTTGTACGCTTGTGCACTTGCTCCCAAATCCTTGAAAAATTTCCTTCTATCGGCTTCAAATCCGTCGAGAAACTGCACCTGTTCCTGCGCTTCCCACTGAACAAATTGATTAGCAAAATCAATAGAGTTAGTGAGACATACCTGTAGGGGGTTCTCTGGACGATAACATTAACTGTCAATAATTTCTTCGCACACGTTCACTCGGAAGATGTCGTCGCTTGCCTTTGGATACTTCATCGAGTTGTAAACATTGAAGATGACTTCTTCATCTTGCACCCTCAGCTTTAGCTCTCCCTTCTGCACGTCGATGCGTGCTCCTCCGGTCGCTAAGAATGGTTTCCCCAAGATGATTGGAATGTCTCTGTCCTCCTCCATATCTAGCACCATAAAGTCATCTGCGAATATAAATTTGTCTACCTTTACGAGTATGTCCTCGATGACTCCCCGTGGATGCTTGACTGACCAATCCGCCATTTAGAGTGTGACTCCAGTTGGTCTCACTTCGCCGATCCCAATTTCTGAAAGATCGAGTTAGGCATGAGGTTGATGCTTGCTCCGAGATCGCACAGAGCCTTCTCGAAGTATGAGTTGCCAATAGCACATGGGACGGTAAAACTCTCTGGATCATTCGGATCCTGAGGAAGGTTCCATTGGATGATTTGCTGCAATTTTCAGATAGAGCGATAGTGTTGCATTCCTCAATATTTCTCTTGTGGGTGAGAATGTCCTTCAGAAATTTGGCGTAACTCGGCATTTGTTCGATGGTGTCGGCGAACGGGATGTTGATGTGAAGCTCCTTGAATACTTCGATAAATTTTCCGAATTACTTGTCCAGCTTCACATTCTTCAGTCTTTGGGGGTATGACTCTTGCACTTGCGGAAAAAGATAAAATTTTTATGAACTGGCGTCATTTGCGTCACCTGGACCCTTCAAACCCGAATGCCCATCGCGTTGCGATGGGGTTAGTTGTGTCGCGACCCAGCTCAATTCTTCGTCATCACGCGCGACTGGTCTTTGTCGCGTCGCGGCGTTTGTTCATCGCGCCGCGGTGACTCTCCGCCGCGTCACGTTGGCGACGTCTCCTGCGATTCCAGCACCTTTTTTCCTGCGTTTTTATCTGCATCCTCCAAAACCAACCCACTACGTAAAGTAATAGCATTGACATGAATTTTTGGATTTACTTCGATGTTGCTAGCAAGTGATCCCTGAGATCTCCCGGCCAATGTTGACGTCAACTGACCCATCTGTGTCTCGAGACTCTGTATATCCACTGACTGACTCTGGATGGCTGTGCGAGTCTCGTTCAAAAATGTCGCCATCATTTCCTCGAGATTCACCTTCTGTTGTTGTTGCAGTTGGTTGGCAGGTTGTTGAAAGCTCTGTTGTTGGAATTTTTGATTCCCATGAGGTGGCCTTTGAGCTTGATTAAGAGGTTGTCGCCATGAGAGACTTGGGTGGTTGTTCCTCGCGCCCGTGTAAGGATTGTTGGATTTTTTAAAAGTCAGGTGGTTGTAATTTCCCACACATTTGGTGTTCTCCTCAAATCTAGTTGGGCATTTGTTGGTGGAATGTCCTCCGTTGCACCAGAAACATGGCTCAGAGATTGAAGCTTGTAATGCTTTGGCTTGAGCATCGAATTGTGTCATTTTCTTTGTAATAAGAGTCATCTGTGTTGACATCATCCTCAATAGCTCTGAGTCATTAGATGAATTTCTTAACGATGCCGCATGAATCGTGTTTGGCTCGGGCTTCTGAATTCTACGCTCCATTGGATACTGCTCATTCGCTCTCGCCAACTCTTCAAGTAGTTCGTAGAATTTTGATAGCGTCTTTGTGAGCGCTTCTCCTCCCGCTGTAGTGTTTACTAAAGTCTTAGTCGGAGTTACTAGACCATAGTAAAATGTACCTAAAAAATCTGCCCGAGCGATCCCATGATGGGGGCATTTTCTAAGCATCTCTTTGAATCGGGACCATGCCTCACAAAAAGTTTCTCCGTCCCATTGAAGGAAGCTGTGGATTTCATTGCGGAGGCGAGTGGTCTTCTCGAAGGGGAAGTACTTGGTGAAGAAGGCGTTGTAGAGGTCCTCCCAAGAGTATATGGAGTCGGACGACATTGACAGCAACCACCCTTTAGCTCGATCCCTCAACGAAAATGAAAACAACCGTAGACGTGCAGCGTCCACCGGAATGCTGGGGATGTGGAAGGTGTCGCACATCTTGTTGAAGTTGCAGATGTGCTCGTTCGGATCTTTGTTTGGGGCTCCTGAGAATTGAATTTGTTGAATCATGTTGATAATCCCCGTGTTGATGTGAAAACGTTGATCTGCCATAATCGCTGGTTTACGGATGGCCGAACGATAGCCTTCAGCGTTCGGTGACACGTAGTCAATTAGAGGTCACTCCATGAGGATAGGTTTCTCAGGAATTGGCTGCGGGTTATTTGGAAAATTTTCCATCGATTCTTGGCTCTCTTGTTCTGGACTCTCTTATTCTTAACGTACGTGTCTTCTTGTCCTCCGGTTTCTTTTGTACGTCTTTTCTATTTCAAGGTCGATCGGAAGTATAGATGATGATCCGTCTTTTTGCATACACCTGAAAGGGACACAAATACATAGATATACTTAGTTTAAACACAGATTCAAATTGCAGTAAAATTAGGATTCACAAATAATTAAATAAATCCCCGCCAGCGGTGCCAAATACTTGTTGCGAAAATCGTGCGCGCAAGTGAACACGTCGAACAAGTAATATAGATAATAAGTTTAGTTCGTTCCCACACGAATTTATATTAAATGTGAATCAATGTCGCCTACAATTTAAATCAAGAAAAAATATAATGTGAAGAGTGACCTAAAATGTCGCCTAAAATATTAAACAACTTCATTAAAACGTTTTAAAGATGAATGTGGGAGACAAGTGTGAGGTTTCACTTCTATATTCTTCCATTACAAACCTAGTTGATTTCGAATTTAATTCACTGTTTCGTTGTGCAGTATTCGTGTTCACAGATAATTATCGTTAACCCTCGGTTATCTCTCGGTTTCAAATTAAAATCCTATTGCAATTCAACAAGAACACACAATGAATCTCTGAATTCTACGGCTATCTCTAGTCATCGCAGTAATTCAAAGTTTGTTAGCCTATTGCCCAATTTATCAAATCTCGCTAGAGTAATTGATTAATTCAAGAATCATACACAAAGTGATAACCTCTTTTTTTTCTTACCCTTTTCAACACTCAAACCTTCTCTCATACCGGATTTTCTCTCCGAAACCAGAAAATCTGCTCTCTCCGGAACCAAAGAAACGATACTCTTCTCTCTTGTATCTTCTTCATCTCTTCTCTCTATAATATATTCTCTTTGACGAAGTTCGTAAAACAGACGAGATGAGGACAAGGTTATTTCGAGCGATTTAGAGGTAAGTTGTTACGATTTCATTAACATGCAAATCATTTTTTTGAAATCGATTTTTTATGATGCATGCAATTAAGTCGATAGTGATTTTGATTATCTAAGTGATTAATTTTGATTTATAATTTTATATACATTTTAGTAGTTTTGTTATTGAATCGATGAATATGTTTTGATAATGAGGTTGTTAATTTTAAATTCGTTTAGGTACAAGAATGGTGAAGTCGTAAGGTCCAAGAAGTAGGAGCTAAACCAAAATAAAAGAGAAAAATGATGTAAGATGATAGATTTGTAAGTACTGTGACGAGATAAAAATTAATGCAAACTAACGAGTTTTCATATTTGTTTCGGTCGGAGGATTTTGGTTGGTATTGGTAAATGGAATCATTCAACAAAAATAATCCAGCATTCTAAGCTATCTACACTGAAAAGTATATTAGAGTGCTTGGTTACTTAAAATCAAAAGACACAATATGCCGAATATGGCGATGGACCATTCGGTAATTTAGGTAAATTTTTTGGAGCATGAGGACTGGTTGATATCATACTAATTCTTTAGTTTGATGGTTCAATAGTACAAGATTCTGGATGAGAACTGGTTTCAGACATGGTTTTGTATTCAAAAGAAGAACTGTGAACAAAATGCAATGATAAGAGTGTACATTTCAAAAAATTAAGTAAAATTAATGATTGTTGAACCGAACTACTCACCGAAAATGAATGACTGAATCATTATAAACCCTAACTTTGCAAAAATTAACGAAAATTAATAGCTGTTAAACAGTAAGATAATTGTTATGGACGAAACTGACAGTAAATGGAAGAGATGAATATTGAATTATGGAAAAAACAATTAATCCCCCATAAATGTAAAAGTTTAAGTGATAAAATTAAATAAAGAATAGTAAATATCGAAAATTTGGGCATCACTTTAGGGGATATGAGGAAAAAGTAATATCGATTAAACCTGCCACATTAAAAGCTACAAAATAGGTAAATTGAAAATGTATAACTTCTTGTCAGCATAGACACGTATTAACAAAAAATTAACACGTAAAGTCATATACGTGGATCATTTTAGGGAAGATGAGAAAAAGTTTTAAATTCAAAATTCTCAAGATTATATTCGACTAAGATGAATTACAGTTATTTGTAGATACCGATTATATGAGCATCATTTAGAGAAGATGAAGAAATTTTTTTGTTTCTAAAATAGAAAAATGTTTTATACTAAAAATATTCAGAATTAATATAATGTTAATATCGATAATTATTTGGATTAATAATTAAAATTATAAAAGAATCGAAATAAATATTCATTCAATTAAAACAGCCGAACTAAAGGCTAAAAAATAAGAAACTTGAAATTATATAAGTCAGTAACATCAAAAACACAAAATAACCAAAATTAACAAACATAACTATCTGAATTGAAGTAGAAAAATCAAAAAATAAATTTCAAAATTTAGGATTATATTCATTTGATTTGAAATTGAATTATAGACTATATTAAATATGATTTAATATATAAAAAATAAATATCAATTAAGTTTATAATCAATAACATCTGTCAAATTAAATCCATGAAATCAAGGAACATTTATTAATTTTACGTTGTTAATAAGAAACAAAATTAACATAAATTAATTAATTAGTATTTTATCTGGACGAGTTTAAATCAACTTTAATTTCAAACCGTATTAGTAGTATTTAAACGTTAATACTATAAATAATTGTTATAATTATGAAATAGATTTACAATAAAAGTGAAATCAACCAAAAATCGTTAATTGTTCAGTGACTATTTCAAACAGTAATAAAATATATTAATTAAATATTTCAAATATGATAATGAAAAAAAAAATCACGAGAATCCTTTAATTTTAGGTGAATTGGCGTTAATATATGGTATTTTGTAACCTGCGGAAATTTAATTAAAAAAATAATCCAAAAAGGGTATAACTGTATTTACACTTGCCATAAAATCTGCCATGTATTTATCTAACATATGCAAAAGATTGGTTAATTTGCAATTGCAACATTTAATTTGGTTTATATAGAGCAATTCTTCTAAAAGAAATAATTAAAACTGGCCAAATAATTAATAAAATTAATTAATTATCCTAAAAATAATGAGTAAAATAACTGCCCAAAATTGTAAGATCTTATCTCAATTGATTAAACGTCGGATTTTTATATAATAACGAATTATCTAATATTTTGGCGAAATTTTAAACAAAAATAATTCAAAAAATTCAGATATAACAGTAATTTAACTTCGAAAATTAATGTGCCGCGTAAGTACTTTGAACATTTATAAAAGTTTTACGAAATATTGGACAAAACTGAATTTTGTTAATAAACTATGGTCGTTTCGTCAAAATTTTGTTAAAAATAAAATTGTAGTTTTAACCATTTTTTTTATCAAAATTTTCTCCTACAAAACAAAGGTCCAAATCCAATAATGTAAGAGAAGAATGAGAAGTTGTCGGGTAGTGACGGAACCACTCACTTACGATGGGGTTCTCTTTGCCCTCCATTCATTACACTCCAATCCACCTACTCTTTTCTCTCTCTGAACACAGACACACGTATATAAACAAAGCCAATCTCTGTCCGAGTCCGGAGATGCTCGTTTAGCCTCTCAGATTTCTCTTCATCCGAGGATAATACGCTTCTTCTTGTTTCTCGGTCAGAACTCTTTTTCCTGTTCCTCTTTTGCTTTTTTATTATCAATTTCTTCCAATGCCCTTACTTCGTTGCTCTGCTCTGTTCTCAAAACCAAATGCCTATCCTTTATTAATTTCCGAGATCTGCCTGATTCCGTTTCACTCACAACCCTGAAAAAGAGATCTATTCTACACCACTCCTTTTCGATTCTCTTTCAAAGCTATCTGCATTTAAATAATCTGTATTTCTATCAAACATATAAATGTTCTCCAATGAAAAGCTATAAACTTTTATGCAAGAAGCTCAACCGTTCTAAAGTTACTTCACAAGATTGTATGACATCCATGTCAATTTTTCATATTCTTTTCTATGTTATGCTACTTTAGATATACAACTTTCACCCCCTTAAAATGATTGATACATGAATCTTGGATGAACTCAAGCCAGCATCAATCTGAGATTGTATCACACATATGGCTCTCCAATGAACTCTTAGGTGTTTTCACTTTGACATGTCACAGATAAATAGAAAAAAAGGAAAAGAAGAAGAATGAGAGGAAGCCTGTGGCAGCTGGGGCAAGCGGTGACGAGGCGCGTGGGCGGGGCCGAGAAGAAGGGGTCGGCGGTGGCACGGAGGCTGTTCTCGGCGGAGTCGGAGCTGAAGAAGACGGTGCTGCACGACTTCCACGTGGCCCACGGAGGGAAGATGGTGCCGTTCGCGGGGTGGAGCATGCCGATCCAGTACAAGGACTCGATCATGGACTCGACGACGAACTGCCGCGCCCAGGGGAGCCTGTTCGACGTGTCCCACATGTGCGGGCTGAGCCTGAAGGGCAAGGACACGGTGGCCTTCCTCGAGAGCCTCGTCATCGCTGACGTGGCGGGGCTGGCCCCCGGGACGGGGACGCTGACGGTGTTCACGAACGAGAAGGGAGGGGCCATCGACGACTCCGTGATCACCAAGGTGAGTGGGGACCACATCTACCTGGTCGTCAACGCCGGCTGCAGGGACAAGGATCTCGCCCACATCGAGGCCCACATGAACGCCTACAAGGCCAAGGGCGGTGACGTCTCCTGGCACATCCACGACGAACGATCTCTCCTCGCCCTTCAGGTTCGTTCTGAACGAGCATCGATCCCACCTCTCTTCTTTGGATTCATTAGAAAAAAGAAGCAATGTACACTACTAGAGAGGAGAAAGAAATAGGTTTCCTTGTTTGGATTTGGGTGTGTCTGGAAATTTCAAAGAGGAAAACAACAATTAAGAAGTATTTTTGTGAGATATAGGTAATGAAATCATCGACACATTTGGACTCTTTTTTATTTTAGATTTATAGATCTCGCTTGTTTCGAAGGAAAATGGATTCCGCGCTCCAGGTTTTTGCTTCTGATCCTCTTCCTTGTGTTTGGAACTCGTTCGAAAGTTTTGAGAGGAGAAACAAATGGATATCCTGTTCTCTATTTCTAATTCTTGTTTGAGGTGTTTAGACAATATAAGGGAAAAAAATGGAATCCACAGTACAGTTACATACTTTCATCATGTTTTCCCTCAAATCTCTTGCATTTTTCATGCCGTGAACCAAGCTTTTAAGTTGATGCCTCTCTGATCATTCGAAAACCCAGTGCGGTACTCTCTTTATTTGCAGGGTCCTCTTGCTGCCCCGACTCTCCAGCACTTGACGAAAGAGGATCTGAGCAAGCTTTACTTTGGCGACTTCAAGGTGATCGATATCAATGGATCGACCTGCTTCCTCACAAGAACCGGGTAATAATAACTCAAAACTCTCGTTGCTTTCCGTTTTAAATCTCCGAAAAATCCGTTGACGAGTCGAGGTTTATTTCAGGTACACCGGAGAAGACGGATTCGAAATCTCGGTGCCGTCGGAGAACGCGGTGGAGCTTGCGAAAGCCATATTGGAGAAATCGGAGAACAAGGTGAGGCTGACGGGGCTTGGAGCCCGAGACAGCCTGAGGCTGGAAGCGGGGCTTTGTCTGTACGGGAGCGACATGGAACAGCACATCACCCCGGTCGAGGCTGGCCTCTCGTGGGCCATAGGGAAAAGGAGGCGGGCCGAGGGTGGGTTTCTCGGAGCCGAGGTCATCCTCAAGCAGCTTAAAGACGGGCCTTCCATCAGGCGCGTCGGATTGATCTCCTCGGGCCCGCCCGCCAGAGGCCACAGCGAGATCCACGACGAAAACGGACAGAGCCTCGGCGAGATCACCAGCGGAGGATTCAGCCCCTGCCTCAAGAAGAATATCGCCATGGGCTATGTCAAATCCGGCTCCCACAAGGCCGGGACCAAACTCAAGATTCTCGTCCGAGGAAAGCCTTACGACGGGGTCGTCACCAAAATGCCCTTCGTCCCCACAAAATACTACAAGCCCACGTAGGGTTCCAACCGTCTTTTTAATTGAAAATGCTGTTCTTTTTTTTTCTTTTCTGTGTTTTGTTGAAGAGGAGTTGTGGCTTTGATTATTACACTTCTTCACTCGTGGAAATTTTCTTGTACTTAGAAGCTTCTGCTGTATTGTTGCATAATAATATTGAAGTTTCATTAGCAACGTGTGGTAGTTGCCAAAATAATATGATTTGTCTCTGCTGTGTGTTGAAATAGACCCAACTTATTGGAAGAAGGAAAAAAATTCTTCTTGAAGTCAATGTTTGAAATTATCCGAAAATGTGTGATTCAATAATATATCCTGTATGTGACTTGTTATTTTTCAGACTTGTCAACTGGGAAAAACTGACAAAATCAAGCGTGCTAAAGAATAACATAATTCATGTGCTTGACTAACATTTCAAAACATAACAAATACCAAATCGTTATATATCAAGCAATAAACTGCAATGTCATATCTTCATGTGGTTATATGCTACAACGATCAAACGCTCCACATATTTATGAGACTTGTACCTTTGTACGTAGGTTGGCATTTATTTATAACATATCCTACATCAATCTCAGTCGTTAAAATTATAATTTTCCGGTCAATTATTCAATTATGAAAAATATTTTAAATAAGCACACGGTGCCTGGTAAGTTTTTAATACGAGTTTTAAGCAAATTTAGAAAGAAAAAAAAAATTAGTTGTTTATCCACTTAACTTTATAGTGTTTTATATATACTCAACATTCAACGTTTTGTAAGTAGTTGTTAAATATTCAGTCCAATATATTTACACGAATTTGTTATATATTATCCCGATAATAATTTCGAATTTTAGTTATCCATTTTTGCTAAAATAATCTCAAAAATTCCGTAAACACATTAAACTGAGTATTTACCAATAATTTATAAACAATTGAATATATTTAACTTTTATATAAGTATATATCTCAATTAACCAAAAAAAAATTCAAGGAGCGCCAATTTCAATCGGTAAAAGCACGTGTGTCGTGAGGTCAATCAAACTACGTACTCTAGCTCTTCTTCGTCACACTTTTACCAGTATAATCCTTGAAACGGTAACAACAACCGATAGCAACTCCAAACCGGAATCTCTAAGCCGACGCATTTATACACAGAAGTTACACACAATAAGAATACATGGCTACTAGAAACAAATTATCGGGCAAATTATTTTTGTTACAGATTACAGTAATGTTAACTTTTTTTTATAAAATTAATAAAAATATTTATTATACTAAAGTCTTAATATAAGCATATATAGTCAATACTTATGGTTTTGAAAAGCCTCGGCGTGATATATGTAATATGCATTTTTCTAGTATTCAAATACTTTCAAGTTTTTTCAAAATTTATGAGTAGAATTGTTAATGACTTATTGTATATAGTAGCCATTTAGATGTAGTTGAATTTGAAAATAGCCTTAATTTTATAAAGCTTTCGTAAATAGTTGGCTCGATTGTTTTGTATGTGTTTTCGGGTTTTTGGTTTTAGGTTAATACGAAAAAGATTTTATTTTATGTCGACGTAAATAACCGAGATATTTACACGAAAAATGTTGTTTTTTCTAGGTTGTCGATGTTGTAACAGAGATATTTGTTTGTTTTTGTGTTTAAAGAATGTGTGAACAAAATTTGTTCTTGTTTGTGTTTTAATATCACGTGTTTTTATTATTTGAAGGTGCAAGAAGTTTCACGAAGTTAACTTTCCGGTTATAATACGGTCTCGGGATGCGTTTTATAATTGTTAAAAAGTTGAACCGGATAATATGTTTAGATTTTTAAAAATATTTGTTTGATAGTGTTTTGTATTTGTTAATCATGTTAATTTCGGCCAGTAATGAGGTAGTATGATTTTGGAAAACTATGTTTTTTTGAAAAGTTTACGTTGTTAACATTTGCTAACCTTCACGTAAATAAAATGTTAATTAATATAAAAGGCATGTAAGACTTATAAATTGTACGATCATTAACAACATTACGATAATACTTAACTAAAGTCTTAACAAAATTATATGATTTTAACAAATTTGGTCAATTGATGAATACTATTTATAAAACGCGGATCAATTAATATATGATCACACACAAGAAATTCAAATTTCAAACTCGAGAATTTAAAATTAAAATTAAATTTTCAAATAAAATTAACGAAAGTTAATAAGGCCAAACATGTTAACACATATGTAAATTCGACTCTTACGTAAACGCTATGGCCATTTACGGAAGTTTTACATATAAAATTTTGTAAATTGTGTGATAGTTAAAAACATTACGAATAAATTCTTAATAAAGTGATTCTTTTCTAATATATAGGATCATAACTAATTTCATAATTTCATATTTTTTACGATTAAAGAGAGAGAAATCAAGACAATAAAGAAACAAATTAATAGAGTATAAGAATTAAATGCCCGAGTAAATTAATTAACAATTATATGAAAGTTTATTTCCAAAATTATAAGATCTTAACAAAATTAGTTAACTAACGATAAATTATAACATTACAAATGATAAATTAAAATTTCAAACTCGAGAGTTGAAAATTAAAATTAAAATTTCAAACAAAATTTATGAAATTTAAATCTGTAAAACACATCTAACTTTGACTGCAAAATAAGTACTATTGTCATTTATAAAAAAATTATAAAACAGTTGTCATTTTTAAATTGTGTAGCTTAATGACTGTTTAGCCGAATTTCTTATTATTAATATCCAGTAAAAAATTCAATTTTCAATTTTAATGAATCTATTTCTTTTTAATAAGTACAAATTTTTTGAGGGATCAGAGAGAGAGTCATGAAGTTCAATTCAAAATCAATCTGTAACATTATATTCATGACTTTTATATGTGAGTTATAGACTACTTTCTAATAACATTATATTTGTTTATTTTTCTATTGTTCGTAAAATTTGAGAGGCAGTTGTCGAACGTGTGAATCATGAAAATTTTCATGTGCATGCTACTGCAATCTCCACATCGTTGTCAGATTTCCATACAATGTTACCATATCTATTTTTTTAGCATTCTAATATATATTTTATATATATATATATAAACAAACATAAACAGTTGCAGATTAAATTGCGGATCATTTATTATAACATTACAAATGATAAATTAAAAATTTCAAACAAAATTTACGAAATTTAAATATGTAAAACACATATAAATTTGACTGCCAAATAGTTATTATTTGTTATGAAGAATTGTTAAGTGATTAAACTAATACTCCTTTTGTATTAACTTATGAAGTGAAAAAGTTGCAGAGATAATGAAGAGAGTAATTGTAAGAGATGGTGAAAAATGAGATAATTTTTTACTTTATCCATTAATGGTATTTATAGCCAAAACTATGGCATTGAGTCAATGAACAATAATAAATACAATAAATGTTGTAGATACATAGAGTAGGGGAAATAAATAGTAGGAGTAATCATATGAGCAAATCAATTATTTACAATACTCCACCTTGAGTTGCTCATTATAATATTTACGTGATTAAAACTGCCTCGTTAAAAACCTTACTAGGAAAAACTCAATGGGATAAAAATCTTTGTAACGAAAAAAGAGTGCACCACGTAAAGCTCCCCCTGATGAAGACATGAATGCGATCCTTCATAAATCTTGCAATTTACGCATTCCAATGTTATAAATATGCTTTCTGAAAGTTGTAGTGGAGAGCGCCTTTGTAAGGAGATCAGATGAGTTATCACAAGAGCGAATATATTGTATGTTGATAACATTGTGCTTCTCTAGTTTTTGAGTGAATGAAAAGAACTTTGGAGGAATGTGTTTGGTTCTGTCACTCTTGATAAACCCTTCTTTCATTTGAGCAACACATGCGGCATTATCTTCATAAAGTGTGACTGGGTTCTTGATTGCTGGAAGACCACTGGTGACTCTATTGTGTTGCGTCATCGGTCTCAACCATACACATTCACGACTTGCTTTATGTAGCGTTATGATCTCCGCATGATTTGATGATGTGGCGACGATCGTTTGCTTTTGAGAACGCCAAGAAATCGCAGTTCCTCCGCATGTAAACACATATCCAGTTTTAGATCTCCCTTTGTGTGGGTCTAATAAATAACCTTCATCTGCATAACCAACTAAATCAATTGTTCCTTGCAGATAACGAAGCACATGTATGACTCCGTTCCAATGTCTCTTAGTTGGACCTGAGCTGAATCTTGCTAATAAGTTAATTGCAAAAGAAATATCAGGTCGAGTGCAATTAGCAAGGTACATAAGAGCTCCAATCGGACTGAAGTATGGTACTTCAGGACAAAGAATCTCTTCGGATTATTCACATGGACGAAATGGGTCTTTTGACACATCTAGAGACCTGACGACCACTGGGGTGCTTAAAGGATTTGATTTATCCATATGAAAACGTTTTATCACTTTTTTGTGTAATTTGATTGATGCACAAATATTTCATTCTTCACGTGCTCAATCTGTAAACCAAGACAATATTTTGTCTTCCCAGGGTTCTTCATTTCAAATTCTTTCTTTAAATAAGAGATTACTTATTTAATCTCTTTATCGGTCCCAATGATGTTCAAATCATCAACATAAACAGTGATGATCACGCATCCTGATGTTGTATTTTTGATGAATACGCAAGGACAAACTGAGTTATTAACATAACCTTCGTGTACTAAATATTCTCTTAAGCGATTGAACCACATGCGTCCAGATTGCTTTAACCCATATAAAGATCTTTGCAATTCGATGGAGTATCTTTCTCTAGATTTTGAACTAGATTCTTCAGGTATTTTGAACCCATCAGGGATCTTCATATATATTTGAGTATCAAGCGATCCGTATAAATAAGCTGTAACAACATCCATAAGATGCATTTTTAGTCTTTCATGCACTGCCAGACTGATCAAGTATCTGAATGTAATTCCATCCTTCATAGGAGAATATGTTTCTTCAAAATCAATTTCGGGCCTTTGAGAAAAACCTTGGGCAACATGCCGAGCCTTATATCTCACGATTTTGTTTTTCTCATTTCTCTTTCGTACAAATACCCATTTGCATCCAACGGGCTCACATCTACAGGTGTGAGTAATATGGGCCCAGAGACTTTTCTCTTATTGAGCGAGTCAAGCTCTTCTTGGATTGCATATTTCCATTTACTCCAATCTTGTCTTTTTACATTCAGATACAGATCTTGATTCAGGATCTCCTTCATTTTCGTACATGACATCACATGCCAGATTATAACAGAATGCATCATCGATTTCATCATTTCGATTCCATCTTATACCGGTATTGGCATAATTAATTGAAATTTCCTCGTTGGTATTTCAGGGACATGTTCCTCAAGATTATGGTAATTATGTTTCTCGACCCCTTTTTTTTCCGAGGATTTTTATCTTTGGAACCAAATGGTCTTCCACGCTTTACACGGGTTGTGACTTCATGAGTGACTGTATTTTCAGTTTGTCCACTTGGGACATCAATTTGAGCAGGATCATTTGCTGCTGGAATGTATGATTTTGTCACTCTCTTTATGTCCGTAAACGTGTCAGGAAACTGATTTGCAATATCTTGCAAATGTATAATACTTTTCACTTTTCCTTCACATTCTTTTGTGTATGGATCAAGATGCAATAGTGTTGGCACATACCAAGTAATTTCCTTCTCCATTTGCTTTCTTTCTCCCCCTAAAGCTGCAAAACTATCTTCATCAAAGTGACAATCAGCAAAACGTGATGTAAATACATCACCGGTTTGATATTCTAAATACCCAACAATAGATGGGCTTTTATATCCTATATATATTCCAAGCCTCCTTTGAGGTCCCATCTTTGTTCTTTGAGGTGGTGCTATAGGCACATACACAGCACATCCAAAAAATCTCAGATGAGATATATTTGGCACTTGACCTAATGCAAGCTGCAGAGGGGAGTACTTATGATATGAACTTGGTCGGATGCGAATTAATGAAGCAGCATGTAGTATTTCATGACCCCATACTGAAGCAGGGAGTTTTGTTCTCATTATCAATGGTCTAGCAATAAGCTGGAGGAGCTTGATCAGCGACTCAACTAGACCATTTTGCGTATGCATATGGGCAACAGTATGCTCAACATCTATTCCAACTGAGATGCAATAATCATCAAATGTTTGAGATGTAAATTCACCAGCATTATCAAGCCTTATTTTTTTTAATTGGATTTTTTGGAAATTGAGCTCGTAATTTGATTATTTGAGCAAGTAATTTCGCAAATTCCATATTGCGAGTTGATAATAGACAAACATGTGACCATTTACTAGATGCATCTATCAGTACCATAAAGTATCTAAATGGTCCAGATGATGGATGATAGGTCCACATATACCCCCTTGAATACGCTCAAGAAACATAGAGGATTATGTTTCAACTTTTCCAGGTGAACGCCTTATGATAAGCTTCCTGAGAGAACAAGCTTTACATGAGAATATATTACTTTGAGGGATCTTTTGGCCCTTCAATGAATGTCCATCTGTATTTTCAACAATTTTTCGCATCATAGTTGAGCCAGGATGACCCAAACGATCATGGCATGTTGTTAAAACTGAAAAATCAACAACTACTGAAGTTGATTATATTGCATTTATATATGTGTAGTGCAATCCAGTAAAGAGCATTGGCAGTTTTTCTAACATTTCTTTCTTCTCATTCTTGGATATTGTGGGATACATATATTTCATGTTACCTTCAGTTATAGACTGAGTATTAAATCCATGAAAATATATATCGTTGAAACTAAAATTTCTTTTTTTGGATCTTGGAGAAAACAAGACATTATTTATTGAGAATTTTGTGCCATTTGGCATTGTGAAATTTTCCATGCCAATGCCTTCAATCAGATCTGCAGGACCTGATATGGTATTTACTTACATTTTTGTTAGTTTTATCTCCGAGAAAAAATTCTTATTCCTTAGAATTAGTGTGTGTAGTTCACTATCGGGAATGCAGATTTCTCCAGCATTAGTTCTTTGGCTCGCCTCACTATTATTTCTATCCATTCGAAAACGTCAAATAAAAAAACACGAAAATATGATATATTATTAAATAGATAAAATTCAAACCTTACATACAGACTTTACATATTTAATAGATAAATGATACATATAACATGATATCTTGAACAAGCTCAAGACATTGAACCATATTGCTTCATTCCCGAAGAACAAGTTCGAAGATCATGCACTACTAATTTTCATCATTGTAGTGCTCGCCAAAATCACCCGAATCAGCAACAACAGTATTGCTAAAATCATCAACGAAGTCCGAAACATTGAGATGAGTGGAGTCACTTAGGGGTTCTTGGTTAATGAAGTTAACCTCTCTTTCTTTTTCTTTCCCTTCAAGGATGCCTGATACAATTTGCACAAGTGTTCAGGAACTCGGAAAACCTTAGCGCAGTGTCCTTTAGAGCCACACATGTGGCAAATGTTCACGTTTCCCTTGTATGGGCTCGTGTATCTCCCCCTTTTGCTGGGAGATCATCATCTCGTTGTTTCTTATGATAGTCTTTTGAGGTCTGATAAGGATGGATGTAATTATAACCACCTCGACCACGTCCGTGTCCATGACCACGACCTCGACCATGACCTCGACCCCGCCCTCGACTTGAAAAATAGTTTCGTTGGTCAGGTTCTTCGGAAGTTATAGCGTTTGCTTCGGGTAACGCTTTTGAACCTGTTGGGCGAGACTTGTGATTTTTTAGCAACAACTCATTATTCTTTTATGCAACAAATAGACAAGAGATTAGATCGCAATATATGGTAAATCCTCGCACACGATATTGATGTTGCAGGGTTACTTGCGATGCGTGAAAAGTCGTGAACGTCTTTCCAACATATCATGATTGGTCTTGTCTCTCCACAAAATCGTAAATGAGATACGATTCTGAATATTGCAGAGTTGTACTCGTTGACTTTTACAAAATCCTGAAACCTCAAAGAGTTCCACTGATTTTGGTAAAATGGTTTCATTACATCTCTCTGGTGATAATATCTTTCCCTCGGCTCCTTCCAGAGCAAGCTCGGGTCTCTAGTGGTGAGATACTCCCTTTTGAGTCCCTCGTCAAGGTGGCGACGAAGGAAAATTAAAAAAATTTCCTTGTCCAAATTTGACGAGGTATTTTCTTCAGATAGTGTTTCATGTAGGCCCATTGCTTCTAGATGCATCTCGACATCTATCCCCCATGAAATATAGTTTTGGCCGGAGATGTCCAAAGGGACGAAATCAAGCTTGACAAAATTTGCCATTATAATATCTTCTTCGAGAATTGTTGTCGATGAGAATGATCGTGCTTAGAGAATTGTTGTCGATGAGAGTGATCGTACTGATAACGTGTTATGAAAATTGCTAAGTGATTAAACTAATACTCCTTTTGTATTAACTTATGAAGTGAGAAAAGTTGTAGAGAGAGAATGAAGAGAATAATTGTAAGAGATGGTGAAAAATGGGATGATTTTTTACTTCATCCATTAATGGTATTTATAGCCAAAACTATGACATTGAGTCAATGAACAATAGTAAATACAATAAATGTTGTAGATACATAGTGTAGGGGAAAGAAATAGTACGAGTAATTATATGAGCAAATCAATTGTTTACAATACTATTATCATTTATATAAATTTTGTAAAACCGTTGTTATTTTTAAATTGTGTAGGTTAATGTTGACTGTTTAGCCGAATTTCTTATTATTAATATCCAGTAAAAAATTCAATTTTCATTTTTTTATGAATCTATTTCTTTTTAATAAGTACAAAATTTTTGAGGGATCAGCGAGAGAGTCGTGAAGTTCAATCTCAAAATCAATCTGTAATGAAAGGGTAATTCATGACTTTTATATGTGAGTCATAGACTACTTTCTAATAACATTATATTTGTTTATTTTTCTATTGTTCGTAAAATTTGAGAGGCAGTTGTCGAACGTGTGAATCATAATAATTTTCATGTGCATGCTACTGCAATCTTCACATCGTTATCAGATTTTCATACAATGTTACCATATCTATTTTTAGCATTCTAATGTATATTATATTTATATAAACAAACATAAAGAGTTACATAATAAATCTCTTATTATTCTATACAAATCAAACTAATTATATTTATAGAGAACAAACGCGTGGCAACATAACCTGCTACTCTCAGTCAAAAACTTAAAAGTCATGACTCATGTGACCGTTCAAAATTTAGATGAAATGAAAATGTTAAACTCACCGGTTATAGTAAATGAACAATTCTGATATTATATTGGTTAACTAAGATCCAATTTTCCGAGATTAAATTTTAAAAGTAATACTGCAATTATTTGAAAATAGTTAACCAGTATTTCCACGATGTTTCCCAATCAAGTATTGTGTCTGCGTATGTAACTTGTAAACCTTCAGTTTGAGTAAGCGAAATGCCGAAAACCACATCCCATCTGAACGAATTAAAGTATAATTTTAAAAGAAAAAATACGATTGCTTAATCCAAATCATTAAGAGAAAAAGTCAAATTAAGACTAAACAATCCATTGTACTATTTCTGTTTATAAAAATTGCATAAATTCACGAAAAAGAGTAATTAAGTATTGGATAGCTTTACACTCATAAATATTCTTATAAGCGCTATAAAAACTAGTAGATAATATAATTCAATATGGAAAATTATATGTGACATCCGTGTTGCATGATCTATTTGTTTGCATGATATATTTATTAATTTAATATAAGATTTACGAGTAGGCCAGTCAGCAGTTTGGCTGAGTCTTTTCAGCTGGGCAGTCAATATTTGCTTGTAATTGTTTTGCACTATAAATACAATATAAAACAATCTCATACACCATCAAAACAAACCGTTACAATTAGCATCCGGCAAACTAACACAACATGTCGTCTCTTCAAACATCATCTCTCGTATTCACTTCTTCTTCGCTTTCGAAGCGATCAATGATGGCCAAGGCCTCCATTGACGCCTCGACCAGGCCGACCTCTAAACCTCTCTCCGCCTCGAAGAAGCTCGCGATGACAAAGGAGACGAGCTCAAATGGCGTTTACGTCGTTTTCAAGAAAACGACAGAAGAGCTCTCAACCGTAAAGCTGTACGTGATTCTGGAAGCCGTTTGCGACCGAGCGGAGATACATGAAAACATCGGCCGGCAGAGAGACAACTGGAACGCGCTCCTCCTCGGCTCCGTCAACGCCATGACTCTCTCCGCCGCCGTAATCTCCGGCATCTCCTCTGCCGCTCAACCTCATCATCATCTTTCAACCCTCGTTACACTGAACCTCTCTTCTTTCGTCCTCTTCTCAGCCGCCGCCGGAGTTTCCGCCGTGATGGCGAAAATCCAGCCCTCACAGCTCGCTGAGGAGCAAAAAAACGCGTCAAGGCTCTTCCGGAGACTCCGTTCCCGCCTCGAGACCGTTCTGGCTCTTCGCTCTCCGACAGAAGTCGATGTTTCTGAAGCCGTGGAGGAGATTCTCGCCCTAGACCGGGCCTTCCCGCTCCCACTTCTCAACGGCGCGATGATCGAGAAGTTTCCGGAGACGTTCGAGCCCGCGGTGTGGTGGCCAAGGAAGAAGAAGAAGAAGACAAACAGAGAAGGTGATGAGTGTCTTGATGAGATCGCTAGGGTTTTGAGGAGCAAAGACGGAACGGAGTACGAGAGGCTTGGTGGGTTGGTTCTGAAGCTTAATAAGGCCTTGGCGATTTTGGGACCGGCGATGGGAGTGGTGGCGGCGGTGAGTTCGCCTTTCGTCGGGGTCGGAGAATGGGCGTCGGCGGCGGCGATGGGCGGAGCGGCGGTGGCGTGCGCGGTGAACTCGGTGCAGCACGGCGGTCAGATCGGGATGGTTGTCGAGATGTACAGAAACTGCGCCGGAGTATTGAGGCTCATGGAAGAGAAGATCGAGAGCGAGGAGACAGAAGCCGGAGAAGAGGTGTTTCTGATGAAGATGGCTCTAGGTTTGGGGCGGAGCTTGCCTCAGATGGCGGAGATCGCGGCCAAGTCTGTTGGGGCCAGGTTGAACGGGACTGCCATTGATGAGTTCGCTAGCAAGCTCTTATGATATTGATCGTGTATTATTTTGTTTGATTGTACGATCTGTATAGAGATTATTATTTGGCGAAACAGAGCATACAAGGTACGTAGAGTGTTTATATAATATGTTAGTTTTTAGGAGTAATAGTGGAGAGTTGTTGCTATTATTTAGTTAGTATTAGCATTTGCTGTCTATATTTATAAATGAGTATAATAATCATTTAGAAATATGAAAATTGCTATATAGTTATTTATCAAGGCCAACTTTAATTTTTTATAAAGTGTCTTTTAATTATATATCCATAAAAATATTTACTATCTTTAAAATATTTAACATTTTGTAAATTTAGTGGAAATACTCATATCAAATTGTTTATAGAATTATTGGACTGTTTTGGCCCGAATTTGAAAATGTTTACAAAACTCCAAAATGAAAATAGTTTGGACTCAATATTCGTGTAAATAAAATTGAGTGGGTATTTGGGTATTTACAAAAAGATGATAAAACATCGGGTATATTGAAAACACTAAACACAAAAGTGGTTAAAGAACCAATCTTTTGTTTTATAAAAGTGAAAATGTTTTTTATAGTGTTTGGTAAAATCATTTTTAAAATTTATTCTAAACGCACTTTTGAAAAAACAACCTAAATTGTATTTTTTTTTTTAAAACTAAAATTTTTAGCTTTTGGATTCTGATTTTTGGGCTGCATATTACGTTTTAATATTTTACCCTCATAACCAAGTCAATTAATTATCTTAATAATGAAATTAGACGTTCAAGTCTAAATACTTAAATTACACAGAATACACCAACAGTTTAACAAATTTCTTATAAATTTGCCTAAAAGATATAAAAATTTGTTGACCATCAAATCATTTAATAAAATGGAGACCAAGATGAAGAGTGTAAAACTTATACGAATTGTATGGATAATTTGATATATAAGATTTTCGCAAGTCTAATAGAATCGACAACGAATAGGTCATATGTATTTAATAAAAGAAATTATATTTAAATAAAATTTTATTTTGTTGGTCTATTTCTCCGTAATTTAACACTATGCTAGTATTAATATGTACATATAATTAAACACTGAATAATAATAATTATTTAAATATTATCTCTAAAGTTATTTAAGTCTTTTTTTTAGAAAATTTTGTTTGTTTTACCAAACAGTAAATCATTTTTTACTTTGTTTTTGCTTTTACAAAAAGCTAAATTAAAAGCAGTATACCAAATACTAAACAACTTTTGAAAAGATTTGCTTTTTTTTTTTATTCTAAAAACACTTTTTTGTAAAAGTAAACTGTTCCCAAACACCACAATTGTTTGAAGAGTTTATGTTTATAGCAATAAACAAATATAAATCAGAACATAGGGAGTAAAATATCTTGCATTTAAAACCGGATATAAATATAATCGCTGAAAGTAATTAAAAAAATAAATGAATACAACTCCCTTAATGCGGTTATCCCAAAGTAACGAGATTGGGTGAGAATAAATGAATATATCAGAACTGTCACGCTTCTCTCTCCATTATTTTATCTTCCTGAAATTCTCTGTCCAGAACTACGAAAATAGTATGATGTGAATATTTCTTCTTGTTTTTTGTAATTAAACATTAATAAAAATTATCCGATATTAATGGATAATATTTCAAATCTCATGAAAAACGCAAAAAGGCAATGTTATTATGAGTTAAGACTTAAAGAAAATTGTAAACGTATAAAATTTGAATATACAAATAAAGACGAATAAATTGGCGAAATGTGTTAGAATTTACAATTTTAAAATTTCAAGCAAATATGATTTTCGAAATTCAAAATTTGAAAAACCCGGCATGAATATACACCTATAAATATGATTGATATGAAGAAATATAAATATGATTAATAGGAAATTGAATAATAGTTATATTCTCTGTCCTCATATAAATAAAAAAATAAACCGGAATAAACGGGATTTAAAAAAATAGAAAACAACGGATCTATATAGTTTATAAAATTGAAAATTAGTATTTTTAAAATTAAAAAAAAAATAATTCGAAATAGATAATTTTATTATATAAAGGAAAAAATTTCTTTAAAAAATTTCCATGTCATTTTAAATGATATTAACCTAACAAAAGTAAATAATAGATAATTAACAATTACAAGGTTCAAAATGACTAATTAAAGAAATTTATGATATTTTATTAAGGTAAACTTGCAACGATGAACTCATGACTAAACCTAGCTTACCAGAAGGATTGATGCCTCCCCGTCTTGTCTCATGCGCCTACCAGCAGTGATGCCTAATGGGAGTCCCATCCCATTAATTACCGGGACGGTACCAGTAGTCCCCTTAACAGGATCGGGACCCCTTAGGCATACAAAAAAAATTGAAAAATATTTGTTTCAAGGTTTTATATAATTTTTTAGAAGGAGTTAATTGAAAGAGTTTCACCAAAAGGACTTGAAATCAATAATCAATTTTAATCTAAAGGTACATCTTATTTCGCTGATGATGCGTCCTGCACTCCCGAAAGTCGCCTCCGATGACACAATTGAAAGGGGGATCGTGAGTGTGTCTTGAGCCATAGTTGCCAACACCGTAAAATTTCTTACATTCTGTTTCCACCAAACTAATAGGTCGATGCCATTGTCATCCGATTTGACCAACTCATTTCGATCGTACTCTTGTATCTCAAGATGGGCTCGTATGTGTCGTCTGGGCTCGAAGCTTGACTTGTCCCAACCTAATTTTGTTGAGGAGATGGGTTGTAAGTAGGAGCGTTTACGAATACATTTGTGTATTGATGTCTTCTTTGCGTCTGTGATTAACTTGGCTGCATTCAGTACTGCGATAGCAGTTTGACTTGGTAGATCCTGAAAAAGAGCATAAAAATCTTCCACGAACAAAATCAAGTGCAAGGTAATCTTGATCGAAAAAACGATTCATAATATATTAAAGAAATTTTTTTAAACCACCTATTTTACAGCGGACGTCTAAAATGGCTCTAAAACCGTGTAATAAAAGAACCTTCCCAACTCCCCAATATTTTAAAAACTTGGGTTCCATTGGTTTAATACAATCTTAAACATAGGTTGTTCTCTATACTTTTTTTAAATAGAGAGCAATTGCAGTCATAGTATGCTTACCAAGAAAAGAAGTAGGAGTGTAAACAACGGAAAGATAATAAGTTTCTTTGTAAAAAAATGTCAAGAAAAGAAACAAAATGATTCAGCCATCTTATGATCATAATCGAAAATAGCGTCCTCGCCAAATTCGGTGTTAATATAAGCAATAATAACATCTGCATTACGTTCAGATAAAATGTTTACTAACAGTAAAAAGGTTGAATTCCACCTAATTCTATTATCTAGATGCCAAGTGCGCTCTTAGATATCGTTGGCCTAAGGGGTCTCTTAAGCTCGTCTACTCTACTGGTTGAACTATTGGTCCAACTAATGTAACTCCTAATTTTTTTATGGAAGGTCATAAGTAGCAGCTCCAACTTGTATTATAAGGTTTGTGATATGGGTTGCGCATTGTTGGTGCAAAAGGTTATCGTCACACTGAAGTTGTTCTTCTGAGTCTCTAATCATAGCGTTGTCATTTGTGGCATTGTCTAATGTTACATATATAATCCTATGACTTAAACCACACACGGCTATAACACTAACTATGATCTCTAAGGTGTTTTGACTAGTATGAGAACCTTCTATCCTCTTAAAAGCCATAATCGTTTTGTTTAGATTCCAATAATCGTCTATGTTATGCACTACAACAGTCATGTAATTTATTTTTTCTTGACCCATCCTTATATCCGAGGTTAATACTACACTGTATCTATCAATTGATATTTTGGCTTTTAGTTCTTTTTTTAAAACCATTTTAGTATATCGGCTCTCAAAGCTTTTATATACATTATTTCACTGTTTGGAATTAAATAATTTATAAATCTAACAAATCCTTGAGATTCGATATGTTGAAAAGATTAATCGGTTGAAACAAAGTACTCTACTAATTAACATCTTAGTAGTAGAGGATCGATATGACTTACAACACTTGACGAAGCTCCATATTAGTCTCCGCTGCAGTGTTTATCATGATTCCATAAGAGCGACGTCACGACTTTTTCGTTGTGTGCGCTGAAGATTTTGCCACAAGGGTGATATTTTCCAGATTTTTCGCCTTTCAAAACCACGTCCACACGACGGACCTAGACATCCTCCGTGATGGTTGTGTGGGTGAGAGTGGTTGTTGTTGTGGTTTTTGGGGTTGTCGGATGGTAGTCGTTGTTGTTATCATGGTCGTTGTTGTCGTCGTTGGTTTGCCTCTTCTCGCCGTTGACGTTTTCGAGATCGAGGAACGGTAACCAAAAGTGAACTTCGACATTGACTTTGTTATCGAGGTGGCGGTAGCTCCTCTTATTCATTTGGATTTTGGATTTGATCATCATCTTCTTCGACAATTATATTTTGAAAATCTTGAATATATTGTTCATATTCTTGATATCTTGAAAAGTGATATCAGTTAGGGGAATTTGAGCTTGATAGTCTTGCTCAAGATTAATTTGCAGATAATATGCGTCTAAGGTGTTTGGAATTTCAGAGTATTAAGCATTGGTGAAAGTAGGACCAATATAATTTGGATTGAAAGTGTATTGGTAGATCTTAGAATTTTGAGATAAGTGTAACCAATTTTGTTCAAATCCGTGCATTGGTAGATCTTGGGAGCCTCTTCCCTTCGACCCCTTCAGTTTTGGGATGGAGAAACCATGAAAAAAATGAAGATTGAGAGATTGAGAGTTTCAGATAATGAGAGCTAGAGTAAGTTTGAGAGACTAGTGAGACGGATAAAGTAGTGAGTGTATTTGAGTGAGATTCAGAAATATTTCGGGGGTATTAAATATTTGGGGGGGGGGGGGGGGGTAAAATAATTAAAAATAATTGTGTGGTTGTGGCCATCGGGGCCAACAATATGTAATTTTAAAAAAAATCTGGGACGCGACGAGAGTCCCACTCTCGTTAAGTCTATTAAAGAGATTCTCAGTCCCGTTACAACAATTGTAACCGGGAGTCCGCTTCCCGTGTTCCCCTACCGGGACGAGGATGTTGTTAAATTTCGTCCCGAAAAATCGGGTTTACGAGAAGTAAATAATATTTCCTTATACACTTAGACAAATAATATAAAAATAATATTTTACAACTAATTTATAAAAAGAGAGGACATAAGAGTTTTTATACCCGGCACAAGGTACTTGTCGACCGACAACTTTCACTCCAGAGCCAATGTATTCTCTGCTCGGTTGTCGCGGATCAAAGTCGTAAATAATTGTCATTACTTTGTGTCCTCTTTTATCATGACCACTTTCTTAAGTAACCAACATAACAACATCTTGCTACAGCCAGCCTTTCTTGCACTTCGCTCGTTCCATTCTCGATAGGGAACTTGATTTTGAGGTATTTCATTTACGATCCTTCAATACTGAGAACGCAATCCCGAGAAGTTACTAAAATATTTAGATAAGGCTTTCTCTAAATACAGAATAATCTAGCACAAGAGAGTAAAAAAAATAAGGGTGCTGACAGGATAGATGAAATTATGCTAGTTTGGGTATGAGTTTTTTGGTCCCCCCTTGTGTGTCTTCTCTTCCTTTTATAGATGCCTTTATGGTAACTGTCCAGTAGTTATTTGAGAGCGGGTTCGAGACCTAATGGATCATGGGATGATCAATCCTATGTACTCGCGAAATAGTCGCTCATTGCAGGCCGTTTGTTCTGATTGCATACTTGGCATGCAACTGTCAGAGTGTGCGGTTAGCTTTATTTTACACGTGTATTATGATTTTGACTATTGTTTGACATATTTTCTTCTCTTCTCTTCGAATTTTTTCTTAATAGGGTTCGTTCTTGACTTATGAACGGGGTGCTCCTTAACTTTCAGTGGATCTCAGGTTATTTGACTCGAACTTTTGTGCCGAGGTATATTTTCTCCTCGGTATCCATCTATATGGTTAGCCTTTGCGAGTATCAAGGAGCATCCTCCTCGGTATACCAACTATTTAATCGGTCTTGACTAAACTCTCGAGTAACCCAATGCCCTAAAATCATAAAATATTATCAAATAAATAATCACAACCATTTTTGAACGATTATTACCGACTGGGATAGAAGTAGTTAAAATTCTTATTTTAAATATATTTTGAATTGTGGGTCTAACGATGATATCTTTCAATGTTTAAAGTCTAAAAATGAAATTTCTCTTGTCGGTCATCATCGCGTCGCTCACTTAACGGCTGAAATTAATTATAAAAAGGGTAATTGTGTTAAATACTCATATAAACGTTTACAGATTTCAATATACTCAACATTTTCTAAATTTTTGTGTAAATATTCAACCGAAATTATTAACGGATCATTTTGGACCGCTTTAACCCAAAAATAGTTTTGCGCCTACCACTCACGCTGAAATGAATTAATAAAAATTTCAGCGAATTAAAATATAAATCTACTCTGAATTAATTTGAAATTCGAACCCAAAAATTTATGCTGAGAAATCAATTTCCAAATTATTTGTGGGCATATTGTGGAGCATAAAATCGTAACAGTTTTGACTGAATAGTATACAAAGTTTACGTCGTATATGTTGAAATTATTATATAATTTAGTGAATAAACATATTATTATTTTTTTATAAAAAATTCAATGCCCGTTGCACACAAAAATTATACGTCAAATAGAGAAACGATGGCCTATTTTCCGTTAGCTTTCGTATCAAACACTCAGGATGAGATCATGAGAAGATAATAATTATACAAGTTCAGTGTCTATAATTTTAAGTGGATTTTGATTTATGCAATTTTTTTTAAGAAGTGAAACATCCTTTTCAATTAAAAGTTTAGAAAAGAATAAAATGATCAGGTGTTCCTTGCAACTGGTCAATTTTGTTCCAAGAATTTAACTTAAGCTTCATTTCATTAGGATAATCCAATGTGCTAACTTCGATTCAGTGACTGATTTTTAAATAAAATAAAATTTAAATTATTTTAAAAAGTAATTTTTTGTTAATAATAAAAAGTAATTGAGATATGAGTGATTTCTTCCAAGATTCACACACAAGTGAAAAGAAAATTCATCCTAATCTCCCCACCAAAATTTCCATTTACTTTTGTATACCAACTCTTATAGTTGGAATTTAATAGCGTCTCACTGAATATATGTTTAACCGAATAACAAAAAAATCGGCATAACCTAAAAATTAACGAATACGGAGATAAGTTAAATTTAAAATATTGATCACATAATCGTTATAACGAATAAGCAATTTGGTAAACAAAAAACTAACCACATTAAAATTACGTTGGCCATGTAAAATGAAAAAAAGTCTAATAAATCGTCGAATGATTATTAGAGAAGTTATCAGCGAAGTAAACATTTATCACAACATAAGTCTGATCAACTCGAAAAATCGGAGACTCATATAATATAAATAAGAGAAGAACATAAAACAAAGGGGGTTAGTTTATTTTTCACTAACTTAAGCATAAAATTTCATTGTAACATTTTTTGTATCGAAGATTAATATAAAAATCAAATATTATTTTTGTTCTTATTTAATATTTTCGTCCAGACATTAATAAACCTATTTTCAGGCATCAGCACCGACAAACCAACGAGATTAATTTTTTTTTTTCTATAATTTATATAAAGACAAGAGATTAATTTCTATAATCTAATCGTAGTATATCTAATCGTAGAGAGTATAGATGGTCAACAGCCGAACCCAAAGGCTGTACCTTTGACTCCTAAAATAATTTGGTAGTTGAGTTCACCCCAGAAACAGCACATCTTGTGATCGAGGTTTCGGAAATCCCGAGTTGAAGAATCCATGGGCTCCGTCGCCAAAAATGGTTTGCAACAGTTCATGATTCAGCTTCAACGTCATCCTCTCAGAACAAAGGTCCAATCTTTTTTTCTTTTCTTCTCTTTCAGATGATGTTTTTTTTTGTGTGTGGGGTCGAAATGAAAATCGCCGATCGTTTCTTTATGTAGTTTTTGTATAATCCTTGTGGTTACCGTTTGTTGACATTCTGATCGTTGTCGCCAAGATGCCCAATTTATTTTATTTTCCTCGTTTCTGAAAAACGTTATGTCTCTTTCATGTGAATGAATAAAAGGAGATTTTAATACGAATTTTTCATTTGTTTTCAGGCGATTCTCGCAGGGGTTTTATCAGCGGTGAGCGATGTGGTATCTCAGAAGCTGACTGGGATTCAGAAACTTCAAATTAGGCGGCTTCTTCTCAAAGTGGTATTACTCTAACCCCTCTCTCTATCTCGCTCATTCCCTCAATCCACAATGTCATGTCACATCAAAAGAACATTCCAGATCTTTCCACTGAGGGGAAGGATTGGATTGGATACCTGACATTTCATGGCCTGGATTAGTATATGAACATTGATTCCTAGATTCAGGAATTAATCTATGTTTCTCATTTTGGTGGTAATCTGTATGAATATAGCTTCTTGGAGCTGCTTACCTTGGTCCGTTCAGCCATTACGCGCATAAAATACTGGACAAGATCTTCAAGGGGAAGAGTGACACCAAAACAGTCGCCAAGAAGGTACAAAATCTCATCTATCAGGAATAATTTTAATTTGGTTGGCGTAAATTAAATTTATGGTAGATTCTTAGCATTCTATAGGCATAGGTTGGTTTTCTCGTTTTTGAAGAAGAAGAAAAAAAGTGCCATTCTCTGAAGAGGTTTGATCGGATCGTTTCAGGTGCTCTTCGAGCAGCTGACTATTTCTCCTTGGAACAACTTGGTGTTCATGGTTTACTACGGTTTGGCCGTGGAAGGTGATTTTTATAGTAATCCAATGAATTTCCGTAGATTTTATCAATATAAAGTTGTATGAACTTAAAATATTTGATGTGTATCCTTCGAGAGCTAGATCGTCAATGCAAACATGAAAAATAAACTAACGTAGGTGGCTATTTTAGATTTTATAGGCTTGGAAAGCTTAATCCTAGGATTAAGAGATGGCTTTAACACCTGACTTTGATTCGATGGGAAAGAAATTTCGGTGAAGAAAGAAAAAAACAGGATCCATATAAAACCTGTTTGAGGGTTGACTTTATTTTTAAGTCTTCTGAACACTTGCAAAAAAGAAGTCAGCCTTTAGAAGAAACCTCAAGTAGTAGGCATCGGTTTTTTGAAAAAGTAATCTTATGTGAAAATACAGGTAGACCTTGGTATCAAGTGAAAGCTAAAGTAAAGAAGGACTACCCAGCTTTACAATACAGTTCATGGATGGTATTTACTTAAAACTCCTCAACAAAATACAGAGATTGCTATAGAACGCTGTAACAGCTTATAATATATGACACAGGTCTGGCCGGTGATTGGGTGGATCAACCACCAGTATGTGCCGCTGCAATTGCGTGTCGTTTTCCAGGCCTTGGTTGGGTTTTGCTGGTAAACTTTATCGTTATTATTATTATTGTTCTTAATCTTTTTTTGGGTAATTGTGTTAAATATCTATATAAACTTTATAGATTTCAATATACTCACGTTTGGTAAATTTTGTGTACCCAGCCGAAATAATTAACGGATTTTTTTGGACCGTTTTAACTCAATAATAGTTTCCCGCCCACCTCTTCCGCTGAAATCAATCAATAGAAAAATAATAAATCAAAATGCTTAAATCACCGCGGAATTATTTTGAAATTCAAACACAAAGACATCAATTTACAAAGGGGTATTATGTACTATAAAATCGTGTAAACAATTCTGGCTAGATATTTACGTAAAGTTTACGTTGAGTATTTTGGAATCACAATTTTTTTTTTTTTTATGCACCGATCAGTATTTAGATGGTTCTTATTCTAACGGCGTGTATTCTTGCTTGTGATATTGTAGGGGAATTTTCCTAAATCTTCGAGCAAGATCGGTGGCGTTACCAAAGCCCAAGTGAGGGCAATATATGTTTTACAGCTTCAGTTCCGTGGTCCTATTGCTCTGCTCTGTTGTTTTCTTTGTACTGAATCTAAATCTGAATGCCTATTAATTGTGTTTCTATGGCCATGTTCGCTGAGAAATAAAAATGATTGAAGCTTTGATTATTTTAATCGCCATGTTTTGTGGGTGTTTCCCGATTACTACAAGCAATTATCTATACTTTGCTTGGTCGAGGTCACACGTGGGATGGCACGTGGCCTCTGCTCGGCACGTACTCTGTGTTTGACAACATGTGATGCGACTAAAAAGGTGACTTTTATTTGGTAGCTTGAGTCGGGGGCTGTCGTTGAAAGGTTTTATGTTTTGTTATAGCAGGTTGATTTATTTTTAATTTTGAATATGAAATTTCCGGTTGAATCTGAATAGTACTACTCAGCGTCGTACTTTTGACACACGTAATTAAAATTTCAAATTTATATAAATAAAGTTTATACTAATTTAAAACATAAAATTTATACAAATAAATAAGCTTTATAATAATTTAAGGTATATAGTTTATACATGACTAATGTTTTTTATTATCAAAAAATCCAAAACAAATACATCCTATAAAAAAAAAACTATTTCCTAACTGCTTATATTCAGAAACAATCTTAAAAAATGTCAAAATTTGAATGACCTACATTAAAGAACTTAAATATCATAATAAAAAATTAAATAATTTAAATTTATATGAACGTTTCTAATTCTCAAATAAATTCGAAGCGATTACATCACATCTAACAACTTTTATTTCATAAACAATCTACAAAAAAAAATCAAAATTTCAATAAAATGCTCTTCAACTAAAGAGTTTAAATAATATAATAACAAATTAAACAATTTTAACATAAATTAAAGTTTTTGGTTCTCAAAAAAATCTAAAAAATTACATCTTATCTATAATATCACTTATAGAAAACTGTACAAAATATGACTAAATACAAAAGAAAAATATGAAAATCCGACAATGGTATTCCCATGAAAATTCGACGAATTTCGTGGGCATAAAATGACAAAATGCTTATATAGACCAAAAAACGACCGATAAGCTCGGGCATTTAACCCTTGCTTTTGACTAATAAGATGTTACCTGACTTTGTCTACCAGCTGTCGAGCAGGTAAATTAGTAATTAACATTTCCATTGCGAGACAATGGGCTTTATTTTTTGAAAAAAAATTGAAGAGCTAAAGTACAAAAATATTTACTTTTAACACGATTTAAATAACTCTTAACACGATTTTAATACAAGTTTCTATAGAATTTTCAATGCTTGCTAGTCCAGTGATGTTAGAAGTTGAGCGACGATTTATGACGATCAAGATGTTCTCATATGTTTAGGACAGTATATAAATATATGACCATTTTTTCCATAAGAACTCGATTTATTTGAAATATTGGTAGTAACAAGGGTTCAAATGTTGCTTCAAGGGTTTTAAAATAGAAAAATAAAATGGAAAGAGTATAAAACAATTTATTTATATACAAGAGTTTTTTTAGATATATACTTATATTTTATAATGTCACATTATTATATAGTTATGATATGGTAAATGTTAAGTGAACAGTTAAGTTGATGTATTTACACGCAAAAAATGATGTAGTTATAATCTATTACAATGGATGAGCAAATTAAAATTGCCACATCATTCTTTACGATTATTTAAGTGGCTAGTTAATTTTGTTTTGCAAAAATATTGGGACACTAAGAAATTTAGAGAGTTACAAATTTTGTTAAATGATTACAATGACTATGAGTATATAAAGTTTGTTAGCTTTTCTTATGAACAGAAAGAAAAATAAAGTTTAACGTCCATGTCCACATTAAAAAAAATTGATAAAAGGATTAACGTGTTGGTAATGATCTCCTTCAAATACAAAGATGGCAAACAATAAATAAATTCGCTGATTAGATATTACTAAAAATCATAATAACGTAACTGTAACTGGTTATAAACATGAAGCATTTTTATTTTCAAAGTCGTTAAAAAGTACTACAAATCTAATTAAGTATATGAAAATATAGCAGAAAAGTTAGATTTCGTCCAATACAAATACAAAAATGTACAACTTGGTAAAGGGTGTTGAAAGTCAATGTTGAAGCAGCCAAAAATAGAGGGTTTAGACCAGAAGAAATACGTCATGCTACAAAATAATAAGAAGCGGTCTAGTCTCGGCATTCTTCTTTGGCTCTTTTTCAAACCGTCAAACTTTTACTACGAATATATCTACATTGACTTTTTCATGTTTATTCAATATATATATATAGCTCTCGCAACAATTCATTTCATCGCTAAACTACCGCAACCAAATCAACGCCTCTCTCTCATCTCAATATCTGAAACTAAAGAAAAAGAGACAACAACAAAAAAAACTAAAGCCTTTGAAATCCCTAAAAGCGAAGGCTTAAAAAAAGAGAAAGGAGCGTAGTTATATTACGTAATTGAAATGGCAACGGCAACACTACTTCAACAGTCTTCAAGCGCGTTCGGCAAAAATGCAACTTATTCTCAGATCGTAAACAGTTCATCAACGTCGAGAAGAAGGCCATCATCAGCGATCATGGGATCCATGATAAGTGTGAACAACCTCCAATCCAAGGGCTTCCCCGACATCCTCCAGCGGGATAACGTGATCACGACAACACCCGACTACTTATTCCCTAACATCTCCGTCGATAAACAAGATCGCGACGGCCATAATGACGAAGAACGGTTGGCGATCGTTCTGGAGAAGATGCACGCCGTCATGGACGCGGCGGAGGAAAGGTCGGAGATGCACCGGAACGTCGGCGAGCAGCGTGACAACTGGAACGCGCTTCTTCTGAGCTCCCTGAACTCGATGACCCTCGCCGCTGCCACCATGTCGGCGCTCTCCGCCGCCGTTCCGGACCACTCCTCCGCGCTCAGAATCGGCGCCGTCGCGCTATACGTGGCTGCAACCGGAATCTCCTCCCTGATGAGCAAGCTTCAACCCTCCCAGCTCGCGGAGGAGCAAAGAAACGCCGCCAGGCTGTTCCAACAGCTCCGCCGCGAGATAAAGACCAAAATATCCCTCGGCAGAGTCTCTGAATCCGACGTGGCCGACGCGGCGGAGCGAGTCCTGGCTTTGGACAAGGCGTTCCCGCTCCCGCTTCTCGACGGAGCCATGCTCGAGAAGTTTCCGGAAAAAGTGGAGCCCGCTGTCTGGTGGCCCAGCCGAAGATCATCCGCCACCTCCGCCGCCGTGGCGGCCGGAGGTTGGACTCCGAAATTGGAGGAGGAGATGAGGGCAATCGGCGGCGTTATTGAGCGGAGAGATTCCGAGGAGTATCTGAAGCTCGGCGAGAAAGCGTTGAAGCTCAACAGAATCCTGGCGGTGTGCGGACCCGTTTTGTCCGGTATCGCCGCCGTAGGCACGGCTGTTTCGGGACACGTGGCAGCGGGGGCGGTAGTGGGAGTCCTGGGAGGGGCTCTGGCGAGCTTCGTGAGCTCGGTGGAGCACGGGGGTCAAGTGGGGATGGTGTTCGAGATGTACAGAAACAACGCCGGGTTTTTCAAGCTCTTGGAAGAGACGATCGACACGAATGTTAGGGGGAAGAGAGAGAACGGAGAGGTTTTGGAGATGAAGATCGCTTTGCAGCTCGGAAGAAGCGTCTCCGATCTCAAGAGTCTCGCTCGGAAACCCAAGTCATCGGAGGAGTTCGCCAGCAAGCTTTTCTGATAAGATAGACAAATAACTTAGTTTGCTGTTAGTTCATTAGTTGTGGATACGTGTAAATCTACTAACCACGATTCTTTTGTTCATGATATTATACAAAGATAATCAACTATTCTTTGATATTTACACCTTCTTACAGTGGCATGCAGAACAACTGTGATATATATTTTTAAATTAATTACGATATATGAATGAGAACACCATCAGAGTTGCATGAAAACATATTGATTTGCAAATAGATGTTGACTAATAACAAACTTGTGTACGTACGTGTGTTCTGTATTAACGCGTGCACTTATATGTACAATTTTTATTTATTTATTTGTATGAAATCCGTAAAAGTGGCATTTGTACACACTCAAGTGTTTAGCCGTCAGTGTGAAACGTGCTGTATATATATACAGGCAGTATAAAACAGTTTGGCAATAGTATCTTTTAGTAGGAAACAAATATAATCATGTATACTAACTGAAAATAATGCAAAACAGCAGTTTATATTTGCTATGACCGGAAATCTGCAATTAGTCCATTGTAGAATTTAGGGAGATAGAGAATGGATAAATGATATTCTACTTCTTACCTTTAATTATGGGACAAAGTCTATTTTATACATGAATACAAAATAATTGAAACAATGGATCATTACTTAAGAAGTGTAAATATAATTTAGTGATGTAAGAAAACATGCACACATGATGAAGTTCTCAAGAGGGTGAAACAACATGCACACACAATGGAGTTTCGACACACAATTGGAGTTCCGAAGAAGGTAGATGAACGTTCTACATACATTAAACATGTTAATATTTACAAAAAAAAAACCACTATAACCATGTTTATGTTTACCAATTTCAATACACCCTACGTTATGTTAATTTTGTGTAAATATCACTGTAAATTGTTTACGAAAACATTATGACTATTTTGTATAAATAATTTATTTAAATAAAAGGACCAAAATAGTCGAAATTTTTCGTAAACAACTTATACATGGTCTTTACACAAAATTAACGTAACGTTGGATATATTGAAATTGGTAAACATAAATATGAGTATATACCTAAAAGACCCTAATATTTATGCCGAGCTAGTACTAACGGTTTATGTTATGACTATAAAATGTTTACAACGGTCACTTAATGAATAACTATTCAGGATTTACGAAGAACTAGCATTACTACAAAAACTGGATCCCACAACTTTTTTTTTTGGGTTGTGGAAGGTTCTTTCACAACCTTTATTAAGGGTTGTGGAATTCAGAATTGTGAAATATTCCACTACCCTTAGACATCCGGTGTGGAATGCCCATACTACCCACACCGGATGTTTATGGGTTGTGGAATATTCAACAACCGATCAATTTTCGGTTGTAAAATTTAAATTATTTGTACAATTTATCACCGCGATCACGTTGATTAGGCGCTGCGGCACTATGTCCCACAACGGATCCAAACATCCGTTGTGAGACATGTCGCTGCGACGCCGGATTAACATCTCCGCGACGGGGTTGATCAATTACGCCGCTGCGGCCCCATGTCCCACAAAGGATGTTGGGATCAGCTGTGGGACGATGCAATATCAACGTGACCGCGGTAGTAAAACCAGCGGCGCCGCGACCTCGTTTTCCAGTACTGCAGCGACGTGTCCCACAACGAATTTTTGGATCCGTTGTGGGACATGGTGTCGCGGCTGATATCCTAGGTCGCCGCGGCGTCGTTGTCCAGAATGTCACCCCCCTAAAACTGTATGAATCAAAGCACCATAAATCATATATAGTACCTGCAGAATGATATATATATACATATATATATATATGTACATATCCATCCAAAAGTGCACAATCAATCTAAAAAACTTCCACAATCATAAATATACATCCAAAATTCATTCGAGATCATCATATACATTCCAAATTAAACCGAAACTATTTACATTCAAAATCACAAAATGTAACTAATCAGATTCAATAAACGTTTGTACATACCTAATCCATTCTTCTCTTACTCTCTCTATTTCTTTTGTTTTCTAATTTACTTATACCTCCTAAAAATATATCTCGCATATAACATAAAACAAAGTACCCACATTCCGTGTTACCACTTTGTCTCGGAGCCGCCATTGACCTTTTGTACATTGATTTTCCGTGACCAACATCGTCTTTGTGTTCGAGTTTAAAATTTGAAAACACTCTACAAAACGAAAAGTATGAGTATCTTTTATAACAAACGCTCAATAAGTCAAAAAAATTATATTTTTTTTATAAAAAAAACTACGTTTAGTGGAATTTGTCTTTTCAATGAGTCAAAAAATATCGCGCAATCTTTCCACAAGTCAAGTACAACAAGCATCCAATGGAAGTTTCTTGTACGACATTAAAACTAGTTGTCCAATTTTGCATCCTCGCACTGTGTTTCCAACGTCTTTAACTCGTGTCAACAAATGACCATCTTTGTCATTTGTAGACATGTGAGAAGCTAACGCCGCGTTTAAAAAAAAATTCGTCTTCAATTGACATTGATGCGCGTAAATGGCTATACCAAAGTATTCAAAAATTTAAACCACTCAATATTTAATTATTAATTAAAAAAATATTCATGAAACAAACACCTACTCCATGTAAATCATTATGTTTGACCCGCCAATTTTCGATAATTGTAAAAAATTGGAAATATCATCAAATCTCAACATAATCGGAATATAAGTGATTGTTCGTTGGCCTCGATAACGTTTTCTTGTGCTAATATTACTTTGTTGACATGTTGAGCGAGCAATTTAAACATCGGATTAATTAGCTTGTAATAATTTAAACTTTAAATTAATTACCTTTAAATTAATTTAGACAATCAATTCACATATGTAAAGAGTAAGTTAATATATATTACCTTGTAATTAATTTTCCTGTCATCGTCAGGAGTTGGTTGAGTTGAGGAATCGAGTTTCGAGTCTTTGATGTATGGACCGCGACTCTCTTTTACCGTCTCTGTTTCTATCAATGGTCACGGCCAGAGACAAAACCCTCATGTCATCTTTTACGGTTAGAACTTATTCGGTGGGGATTGGCATTTTGGATTTTTTAAACAAATCGCTCGAAACGCTCACCCGTGCATTTCCTTCCTCCAAATGTGGGAAGTGAACTACGCCCTCGTTCAAATAGACTCACCCATTTGCAACATGAATTGTTTTACTTTCCACGATATCATCAATGTAGAGAAAACACGCTTTCATTCGAACACGGTGTCACCGGCGTGGTTGGATTCAATGAGCAACTAACCCGAACACTAATTGGTTTTTCCACAGGATCGACTTTTGGACGATTATGTACATCGTCATGTTCTATAAAAATCACTGACTTAAAATGTTTATTATAGTAAACATTTTGTAAAAGGCAATTTTTTGTTTTATAAATTACTTCCGTAACAAAGACAAATATAAAGACGATTGAAATATTTGTTTAGACGTGTAAATTAATCACAGTCTAACTTCATTTGCACCAATAAAATAAAAGAAACAAGCACACCCTTGAGAGGCTAGAAACTCACACAGAATCGTATCTATTTTTTGTTATCAACATAAATATGGAGTTTCTAGTAGGTGAAACCTAATTGTGTTTCTCGTGTCAACCATCGACATCGATTATCCTTTCGCTATTATCCTGATTTGTAGACATCAACACATGCATTTGTAGCCCACTTATTCAAAGTCGTGACTAAGCCCTATGCCTGACGCGCAAAATAGAGCCAAACTTGAGTCCTTTAAAAAAAATATGTCATAATTAACAAACATAATTTTGATAAAAAATACTACAATTTATAAAATCTTATTTGCATGAGAGGAATAACAATTTTTTTTACTTATTATTAGAGATGAAGATGTGTGAATAGAACACACTTAGATGATTCTCTTCACTCATGACCAATCAACAAGTGGTTCTAAGGCTTTTACGTTTCTAATAGAGATTATGTTTTCTCTAGGTTCCAACTTTTGTGGTAAAAAATTGGCGCCATCGATTCACTGGAATTAGCACAAAAAATTTATGTTCGCATATGTCCGCCAGTCCATTAAAAAAGATAGAAATATCTAAATGGTTAGACCCGTTAAATGAATTTTTTCAAAACTTAAGAGAGGCACAAACTCAATTCAATCGATTCAGCTACAAGACTAGTAGGTGCTAGATTTAAGGAGTAAGTCTATGACCAACATGGCAAGAGTGTGTGCATTGCTTTCTTATACGTATGTGGTAGGAGAATAAGCAGACTCATTGACAATGAGAAGATCCATTGAAGTCTTTGAAGGTGTGAGTCGTTGATCGAGGGATAACGTAAGTGCTCAAAGGAATCAATTTTCGTGAGGGGCATCAACACAAGAAAGTGATTCTAGATGTTAATGAAATTGTTGATGTAGCGCATGACAACTCTGTTGGAATAGGTCTAGGATTAAGAAAAATTATCATTAATCATATTAATGGCGGAATATAAATTTTTTTTAGGGATAAAGAGGTATATACCCTTCTATAGTATCTAGTTTGCAAAATACCCAATTTTTTGAAACATTTGATTAATACCCAGTTGTAGAAATTAACGCAAATTACTGGACTGTTTTACCCTTTACGGTTTTGTAACTGTTTGATAATTATTTCCGAAAATTAACGAAATTTAAGCCGGATATTTTGTAAACAGATTGACTCAAAATTCTCTCTCCAAAAATAGCCGGATATATTGGAAAATTAAAGAAATTAATGAAAGACATTATTTTGGGTGGGAGAAATAGTTTTGGAAAGTTTATATATAGCAAATCAACACTCTTAAACTCTAACCCATTATACACTCAACTGACTCACTCTCTCTCTCACTCCCACCGAAACAGACCCTTCTATCTCTCACTCAGCTCATTCAAACCGAAAAAAATTTCTCTCACTAGAAACTGATTCTCAACTCTCTCTCTCTCTCTCTCTCTCTCTCTCTCTCTCTCTCTCTCTCTCTCTCTCTCTCTCTCTCTCTCTCTCTCTCTCGCTCGATCTCAGATTCGTGGTAGGTTTTATTCTTCTTTTTCAATATCATTATTTCGAGTTCTTATCTCATCCTTCATCTTCTTAACCGGAATTCTTTTTACACGTTAAACAATAAAGAAACGAATTCTGGAAATTTAGGGTTTTCAAGTTTCGTCAAATCTATAAACTCTCGGTAAGTATCTATTTTTTATAGTTCCTTTGACATGCATGCAAATCGTTTTTGATCTCATCGGATTTTTTTTTTATTCTTTAACCTAAATCGGAATTTCGTGAATCTCTTGTAGAGACGAAGAAATGGCGAGGAGTAAAACAGGGAAAAGTGGGAGCAAAAAAAGTACCCCAAAAAAATCTGATGTAAGTTGTTTATTTTTGTATAAAAATAATTAAATTAACGTATATTAACGTCTTCATCATTTGAATATAGGTCGGAAGTTTTGTTATTGACCCCGATATGTGGAATCTGTCGACAAAAATTATCAATCACTGCAATTTATCGACCCTGAAATCGATATTGGAGTGCCTGGTTACTGAAAACCAGAAGACAAAATTTGCCAATGGTCCCTTCGGTAATTTTGGGAAATTTGTGGGTGCGTCATTTCCAAAACACCTTGTCCACCTCCTGGTACTTCATCAAATTAAACAACCAAAAGGGACAGAGTTGTGTTTCAAGATAGGTGGAAGGTTGATGAGATTTACACTATACGACTTCCATTTGATGACAGGTATATGTTTTTTTTTCAAAATTTATAGTTTTAATGGAAAATTCTGTTAATTTAAGGTGTTGGTAAATGATTATTATGTGTTTGTAGTCGGATATGTTAATTATTAGTTGTTTATGCCTTGTAAAACAGAGTTTAAAAAAGTTCACAATAAAAAGATTGTTAATTTGTGATAATTTGTTGTTGGTATTTGGTAAGTTTTGGTTTCAAATTGGTTAACGATAATAGGTTGTTAATTTGTGATAATTTTATGTAATTTATGTTCAGTAATTCTGTTTATTTTTGTTAATTTTACAGGACTTAGATGTGACCCGATACCATCAACAGTACTTGTTCCCGATATTAATATTGTGAGTAAATTCTACCGGAAAGAAGAAGCCAAACACGAAAAAATCTATTACTCGTGTTGGAAGCAAGGATTCAAGTAACTGATGAAGAGCTAGTGGCCCTTGTTAATTTAGCCATAATAGAATGTGTGGTGATGCCTAAGCAACCAAATGTTTTAATAAGTGAGGATACCATAAACCTAGTTTCTAACCGGGGAGAGTTGTTAGGATACCCGTGGGGTACAGTGAGTTTTGATGCACTTTGTGAGTCATTTCAAAAAACCCGAAAACTATCATCTAAGGCTTTACAAGGTTATGATTTGGGAGGGTTTGTATATGCTTTACTAGCATGGTTAAATGAATCCATACCAGATATGATAGATCAGGAATTCACAACTAGGGTGTTGACAGTAAGTATCCCTAGAATTTTAAAGTGGGCATATAGGAAAGAGCCTGGATTTGAAGAACTTCAAGAGAAGATTTTTAATAATACAAAGGTAATTTTCAGTCTTTTGAGTTATTATATTTGAAACATGTTTAAATTTCTTGAAATTCACAGATTTTATATTTATTTTAGCTTGAAATTATTGACATCACACCCACCCCCGAAGGGCTGGAAAATGGATTTCCTTCAAGGGAAGACAGTGCTGACAGTACAGCGACACCTAGTCCATTGTCAAAAAGTGCACAGAAAATACCAATGGAAGAAGAAGGGTCACCGGGTTTACGGAACCAAATAAACACCCTATTCCAAGGACATAAAGAATTAAGCATGAAGTTTGATGACGCCAACGACGAAATTACTGAACTCAAACGACGTAGCAGTCATGATGTTCATGCATTAATGAATATTGAAGCCAAGGTGAAGCGATTCGAAGCAAAAGTCAAGTTTCTTGAACAAAAGGTTGAAGATCAAGAAATTGAACTGATGCGACTTACAGGATCATCAGTAAAAAAGGTAAAGTAAATTTTTTTGATTCTAATTAGCAATGAAGGAAATTAACTGATATTTACAGGCCATTGAAGATGAAGCAGATAACATGGTCTTTGAAGATAGTAACATGCCGGAGGTATGAAATTTTCCTAACAAAACAAAGTTTAATTTGTGTTAATTATTTGTTTGTATAATATTATGCAGGAACCTGAGAAAGAGACGAATATCAAATCTACAGAAATTGTAATACAGGTAAATGAATAACCAATTAAATGTAATTTTAAAATTAACTAAAATTAATCTTGTTAAATTATATCTTGCATTGTAGGCAACGGAGAAGGAGGCAAACATCAATTCTCCAGACACAAATATCCTGGTAAATGTTTATAATATAAAATATTTTTATAATAAACATAAATTAACCATATTATGTACTTACCTTTGTAGGGACCAGATAATGATACAAACCGAAAGTCTCCAGGAACACAAAACCAGGTTAGTGTTTAAATTGTAACATTGTTATAAAAATTAACAGAAATTAACTAGATGTATGATTAAGCACAGGTTCAAGAAGAAAATATAATTGCAATGGAAGAAGGGAACAATTTACAGAAATATGTATCTGAAAAAGGAAAAGAGGTAATTAAACACTGAAAATATATAGTATATATGATTTCGTACAATAAGGTGTTACTATAATTTCCATAAATTAACAAATCTTTGTCGAAGTTGAAAATTCTGCCGCACAAGTATCACCAGTGGTTGCTGGATTGGAAGGTACAGAAGGGATGGTTCCAATGGAAATAACAGAACCAAGTAAAGAGGTAATAACGTTGACATTATTTCATGTAAAATTGCTGTACTAAAATTTCCATAAATTAACAGATCTTTGCCGGGGTTGAAAATTCTGCCGCACAAGTATCTCCACTGGTTGCTGGATTGGAAGGGACTGAAGGGATGACAACAGTAAGTACATTTTAAGTACATAAATTAACGTATTAGACTAAAATGTTATGTAGAAGAATGAATGTTATTTTGATGCAAATATTTTGTCACCCTTAGATGTTTAGTATGGGTTGTTAAATTGCATTAATTTGGAGTTTTAGCTTTTTGTTATTTACTAGAAACAATGTGATGTTTAGTATGAGTTGTTAATTTGCATTAATGTGGAGTTTTAGCTTTTAGTTATTTACTAGAAACAATGTTATTTTGCATGTATGAATGTTAATTTATGTTAATTATATGACATTGTTAGTTTACTATTCAGGCTATATACCTCTTTATCCCTTTGTAATATCACAAGACACAAACAACAACGAGAACACTATAACACTTATAAAAAATTAATATAACTTAATCATAATCAGTAGAACATTGTCTAAACAAAATAACAAATACACACGACATAAATCAAAATAAACTACATCTAACAGTACTACTTAGTTCACTGGATATGTTAATTTCAAGAAATTTGTTTTTTAATACCACAATACACAAACAACAAAGAGAGCACTATAAAATTTAAAAATATATAAATATTTCAGTTGAAAATTAATATAAATTAACCAGAATCATTTAAACAATGTCTAAACAAAGAAACAAATACACACGACATAGACCAAAATAAACTACATCTAACAGTACTACTTCTTGCAGGCTCTTTTGTTGTGCCCATAATTTCTACATTTTCCACACCGTTGATGATATGGATGGACAAATTCATTTGTAGCCCGATATCGCTTCATCTTTGGTCTCCCGGCTTTAACCTTTTGTATTGGGGGATGGATGATACTAGCTCCTCGTGGCAAAACACTATTAAAATCGTATTCTATAGGGTTAACATCCATAGAATATGTAGCTGAAAAATCTTTCGCTGTGTAAAAGTTTGCCACAAAATCAATCGACTTCAAGTTTAGCCTCCACAACACAGCAAACGCATGAACACATGGGAATAAATCCATTTGCCAAATTCCACATGAACAGTTCTGACAACTAACATCAATGATATTATGAAACGTACCATCAATGACTTCGAATTTCTCACCATTAATTGGATAAACCTGGTGTGAACAAACAAATTGTACGAAATTAATGACTAACATATGAAACAATAAAAATTAATCAAAATTAACTAGATATCGAAAATATAAAAGTTTTGAGAAGTTAAGAATTATAAATAAAGAAACTCACATTCAGAGTCCTTGCTTTGTCTTCAAGCTGTGTAAAATGTTTGAAATATTTTCCTGTGAGACCGGAAATCATAGAGGGGATAGTGGCTCGTTTTTCATTAAACCATTTTTGGAGGAGACTCCTAAAGCTTAATATAAAGAAAAGCACGAGCAGCACGAGCTAAAGCAACTAGAGCAACTAGAGCAGCACGAGCTTCATTCAAAACAACATTTATAGATTCGGAAATGTTTGTTGTCATAACATTGAATCGCCTACCAGGAAATTTACAGCGCGCCCAAAGTGTAGGGTCAGCATCAAGAAGATATTTCTCAACCCCAAGATTACCATCAACCATCATACGAAACCAGTAGTCAAAAGAATTAACAGTGTATGCTTTTGCACAATTGTAAAACAGTGGTTGGATGTAAGATTTTCCAAATTTGACTTTGACATTCGCCCAAAGGTGTTGCATACAAATCGGGTATTTACTCTCCGGGTACACGGAGTATACAGGCTTAGGAATAGAACTGTTTCGATCTGATACAATAACCATGTCTTCTCTCACACCGTATGCATACTTAACATGATTTAAAAACCAATTCCATGATTTATCATTCTCAGAATCAACGATGGCTATTGCGAGAGGAAATAATCCATTGTCACCATCTTGAGCAGTAGCAATAAGTAAAGTTCCGTGATACTTGCCTTTTAGAAATGTTCCATCAACGAAAATTACCGGACGACAATATTTCAATCCATGAATTGATGCCCCCAACGCCAAGAAGAAATATTTGAAATTCCCCACATCATCAACCTCGATGTTTGTAATTGTCCCTGATATACAAAAACATATTGTTAAGATCAGCAAGAAAATGAAGAGTAGCATAAAATGGTATGGAAATAAAATAAATTAACGTAAATTAACAGTATAAAATTAATTTCAGCATTGTAGGAAATTAACAGAAATTAATAAAACAGCAGATAGTGTACCTGGGTTATTTTGCTTGATTAATTCAGCGATAATTGGCAAATGAGAATAAGAATCTTTAAAACTTCCCCGAATCTGTGTCAAAACCTGGCTACGACCTTTCCATGCTTTGTAATAACTGACTTCAACCTTAAATCTATTACGCATTATTTCCATGACAGTCTTTGGTTTGAATGACTCCGAACTCGAACCCATAAATTCAGGCTTGATGAACCTACTGATCAAGGAGGATGAACACTGACGATGCGCAGCTGAAGATACCTGCCCATGACAAGTATGATGGTCGACAATGGATTTTATTCCCCAAATGTTGGATGCACCACTAACACCGGCGTTCAATTTCCAAGGGCAAGTTAAATCCTTGCATACAATAGTATATCGAGACAAGTCGGATCTAGTTACAGAGAATTCAAAATTATTACGAATTGCCATGATATGGCACGCATCTAGCAAACACCTCTTATTAACGAATAAATTGTTCACGCACAATTTCATAGTTTGGGGAAACTGGTCAACTTCTTGATCGCCATAAACAATATATTCCTTCTTTAATAGAGATGGATGTCCAGTAGGCAAATCGGCCACAGAACTGTTTTAGGTCATGGTGAAGGAATCAAAAACAAAACTGTGAAAAATATAAAGTTGTATAAGTGTACGTCAAAACAAATTATGTAAAATTAATAGTTTCTGAAACAAAGTACTCACCGGATATGAATGACAGACGAGTTATGAGCCTTGACGTCGTTGAAATTAACGCAAATTACTATCAGATGAACATAGGAATAATAGATTTGAACGATACATACATAAAAGAGAACGTTCTTCAGTTTTAACTGCTTGTGGTGCCTTAAAAAGACCCGCCTAAATTTAAAATTTTAAATGAAACATTAACTCGGAATTATTCATAAAAATTCAATCTCGAAAATATTCAAAAGTTTAAAACTGTAACAGTAATAACTATAAAATAGGAAAATCGATATTGTATTAAAGTTTAGGAGGATAATCATGGAAACTGTTTCAAATAAGTAACAGTTTAATACTCTGATACGTAAAAATTAACAGAAATTAACCGGGTCTGTTATGCAACAGTTTAAAATGAAATCGAGAATAAATATTGAAATATTTAATATTTAATTGTTCATTTGACTAATTCAAATTAAAGATATTCATCAATACAATTGTTCATTTGACTAATTCAATTAAAAGATATTCATCAAAACATTAATTAACAAAGGAATTCGAATTCCATAAAAACAGGAAAATAAAAACAGCAAAAGATTAAAAGTCAACGTGTATACAAATTAACGCAAATTAACTACTAAATCGAGTCTGTTAAAAGAGCAATTATTAACGGAAATGAAATAACAATAAAATCATACAAAATCGATTGTTAATTTATTTGGTAAAAGTTGACTATATCAAAAAGATATCACTCCAATAAATAACGATTTCAAATAAGAAAATTGAAAATTATAACAACTCCCCGAAATCTCAGGTAATATACGTTAATTAAGTCCCGAAATCTCAGATAAAGATGTGCGTGAATATAAATTAACACAAATTAACTAATACTTCATGAGTCTAATTTATAACCGACTTTTTATAAATATAGCAATTAATGATTTATGCATTTATCTGAATGAAATATATATGAATAAAATCAAAGAAAAAACAAAATGGTTTATGCATTTATTAGTTTACTAATTCAAAATCATATTAAAAGAAATAAAAAAAACCAGTCGCAGTTTTAAATAAAGAAAATTAAAACTAATTTCCGAAAATTCTGGTTAATTTCCGTTAATTACAAACATACGGAAAGTAAAAAAAAGGGCAAAAACGGAAATGCAACTACTTTTAAATATGCCACGTAAGACTAATTGGGTAGATTTTAAACATTTGCGAAACATTGGGTATTTTACAATTGCAACGTTTCATGTGGCTTAGTTAGAGCAATTTTCTTTTTTTTTTACAAGTAAAATAGTTTTACTAACATAGGAAAAGTGCATGAACATGTATAAATTTAAAAACATTATTTAAAGTGCTTGAGTGCAAACCTTTCTTGTACTTTGATTTGGAGGAGTCTTGGAAAAAGTTGATCTTCTCGTATGGCTCGATTCTTTTAGACGTAAACGTGAACTCGAAAAACCTAAGTTTTCTATTACATGAGTCTTTAGAGGTTTAGAAGGATTTGTGTATGGGCACAATTAAGCACAATAGCTCAAGAACAAATCTATGAGCTAGAGAGCTAATTAAGTCTAAGTCTAATGAGGAATTAGGTGCCAAAATTAAAAGAGATTTTCTTGGTATCTTTTTTTTGTTGCTTGATCTTGGAGACTATTATTGGATGAAGATCCTAAGTCTCACCTCGCTGCTTCTCGTCGTTGGATTCTTGAGCAAACACGAAAGTTTCTTCCACTAGAGTTTTCGAGCGTTTGAAGAGTTTAGTGAGTGGGCACTATTAAACAATATGAACCAAGAACGAGCCTTGGATCATAAGCTAATACTCTAGATCATATGAATTTAGGTGCCAAAATAAAAGAGTATTTGAGAGAGAGAGAGAGAGAGAGAGAGAGAGAGAGAGGTATGGTCGGCTAGAATGAGAGAGAGCAAGACCCAAAAAAATTATTTTCACATCTCAACGTGAGGCTCTATTTATTGGAGAATGAAATATAAGAAAGGGTAATAACCATTTTGAATTGTGTATTCATGACACAATATTTGATTTTCTCTTGTCTTTGTACATGGCCGGCCAACATAGAGCATACATGAAGGAAATTTGTTTCCTCACTCAGCATATTTATTTCTTTCTCAAGGAAATTCATTTCCTCTTTTCCTTTTGGGTAATTATCTTTATAATTAAATGCAAAAGAATTCTCTCCTCTTGGGGTGTGTTTTGGCCGAACTCTACACTAGGAAAGGGGCATCTTGATGCTTCCTTATTTCTTTTAAGACAATTCTTAAAATACCCATTGTATAATTAATATTGCACAAATAATGAAATTAATTTCATAATGCCTCAAACGACTTTTCGGGTTTTGGAAAATATATATTTTCATCATATGAAAATATTCAAAATCTAATTTTGACATCCACATCATTTTATGTCCTTGTGGAGAAGAATACCCTTTAGACATTTTCTAAAAAAACGTCTATTTCAACACTTGAATTTACTTAGTTTCTGGTTTAACAGTTCAACTCTAATGACCTGTAATAGTGACCTTATGGATCCAAATGAACAAAGTTTGAGTTTCTATACTCGGACTCAAAAGTTCACAAACGTTTTCCGCGTATTTGCTTAATGTCAAGTGACTCCACTATAGAGTTGACACTAAGAATCTCTCGCTTCAAATGAATTTATTTTTACTCAAATTAAACTTAATTATATTGAGTGGATCCATTGAATGCTATCTATGTTTACCCTTCATGAATATCATCAACTAGATGAGATTTATAAAATTACCATTTTACCCTTCTAGTTGTTATAACCTTAACTCATTTGTTTTTTGTGAATAAGTTGGAAACAATGTATTGACGAGGAGCTAACAAGTCACATTGTTTCATCCAAACAGAGTCGCTACTTGGTTTTGGATACCGTGAGGTTCATTTATTCACAATCCAAGTAATAAAGCATGACGTGATATGCATTGCATTTCAGCAATCTTGTACATGAATTCCATATCTATGAGAACTTCACAAAGCTGGTTCATGACATCTTCATAACTTAATATCTCACCAATTGGTCTAGTCTAGATCACTTAGTGGACCTAGAATTTGACTTTCTCAAAATGAGAATATTGAAGCTATGAAATGACATGTCTCATTGCAAGATTTAGGTAAGCATTATGCAATTCATACATGGTGACCTTGAGACAGAAGAGGTTAAATGGTTTTTTCTTGCATTATCTCTAAAGGTCTGGTCAATTCAGTATCTTTGAAAGATACACATGAAGAACTATAGAGTTCCTAACTCTCTATGCCTCATAACCAGACATCATAGATTCTTCCAACAATCATACTGGGATCAATAGTCCGTTGATCTTTAGATTGTAAATATATCGTTTGAAACAAACCATGAAGAGTTTGTTCACGCAAATCTACATTTGTCTCTTCATATATTGTTAGGTTTTATTAAGGACTATAAGACTATTTAATATCATAAATCTTCAAACAATCGAAAAAAGAATGAATGAATGTTTCAAATTTTATTAATTTAATCAGCAAATTACAAAAAGACTTTATGAATGAATTATATATTACATCAGTATGTAAATAAATAATATTCTTGTGGACATCTCTGCCAACAAACTCAGCATCATCGACATCTTTAGTCAAGATGGCATACTTGTAATTCATTGTAATACGTTTAGAGTTGGTTAGCTTTTGTTACAAGTTAGTTTACTTCTATTTCAAGTTAGTTAGATGTACGATATGTGTGTCTAGCTTTATATACTTGTATATATCATCAAGAATCGGTAATGAATAATTATCGTTTATGATCATCTTTGATCTTGTTCTTCATTCTTTAACTCATTCGTTTAATGACCGTTATGACGCACTAACCGAAGCCAATATGATGGTCACAATGAGAATTGATCTAAATCATGAACTGTTCATGGACACTGAATCACGACTCTGAGCTCTTTAACTCATTCGCTAAAAGGCTATTCATGCTTATCAGAGTTTATGTCTTGGGAGTCTTCCCTTGGAAGTCTAAGAGCATGATTCGAGTGGGAAGCGATTTACAGATACGGAATCCAGCCTCCCTGAAAGGAGGTCAATGTTCACTCACCTAAGGGTTGATTCCTGAACGATAGATTGCTGCCACTTTCGAAGTAAGTTAATGTTCAAAATAATCTTTCGCTGGGGAAGTAACAATGCTTAGGGCTGATATGTATCAAACGAAGTATAACAAAATAAATTGACTTCTCTTGGCACGGGTAAACCTGGAGGATCTTGATCACAAACTGACTATATTAGTAGACACTCGTCACGATGAGTAAATATAATTCTAGTATTAAAGAAGGGTTCATTCTTTGATTACACGGTAGATTATTGATAAAGACTAGACGAATCGATGAAAAAGAGATAGGACTATATTATATTTTTTGTTGGGTTCGTTAAACTTTTACTATTAGGTCCATAGTCCCCGATTCGGATAAGAACTTTCAAATAATAATGTTGTTCATTATTTAAATCTCACTTGCTGTAACAGTGATTGACAACATTAATTCTGGAAAACGGATATTCGCATAATTAAATAAATGTTTATATCATAATTGTTTATTTATTGTTGGATCAAGTAAATAAATAATTGATTGAATTTTTTGGCTTGAGAATTTCGATTGGGCCTGTCCAAAGGAGTTGGCAAAAAAATCCCCTAGAAATATGTACTAGAGGTTGGCCGAACTTCCTCCCCCATTTTCTCCTTGGATTTATCTCTTAGGAGAGAAAATCTAAACCATAGATATTGATTTGATGGATGAGAGAGAGTTTAGATTCATTGTTGAGATCGAATAACCCAGATTAAATCCGAAGGAGAGAATATCTCTAGAAGGAGGGAATATCTTAATAGAAAGGAGAGAAAATCTCTCAGGGGTTTTTCGCCCTACGAATGCTATAAATAGGGATAGAAGGGAAGAGGAAAACTCATTCCATTCTCAATAGAATACTCGGCCATCTCACTCTCTCTCTTGGTCGAAAATCCTAAATAATAGAAGCAAGATCCCGAAACAATCAGGTTTCGAGATCTAAGTGAGATATCAATTATGTCCACTCATCTTTCTTATTCATCTTGGAGATTACGTTTTGGAAGACTACAGTTTCATCATCGGGTACAATATTCAGAGGAAGGACGAAACAGAGTCGATTCAGAAGAAGGACGAAACGGAGCGCGCGTTGGATCGGGGCGTTCTGTAACTGATCCCAAACCCGTAAGTTTTCTGTAAAATTATTCTATAATATCGGTTGCTGAATTGCTTTCATAAATGAATTAAATTAATAAATCCTGATCTTATTAGCAATCGTCATTTTAATTGGCTATTGTGAGTGCAATTAATCTTTTTTAGCATTTAATATAGCTGCGAAGGTGAATGAGTCACCAATAAGGAGTATGAGAACGATCGTTCGTGTCTGATATGCATGTGATTCACCAACAAGTAATATCAGAGCGATTGTTCGTGTCCGATCCGTGCTTGTTTCACCAACAAGTGGTATCAGAGCGATTTTTCATGTCTGATAGTGACTTGTTTCTCCAACAGCTGCAAGAGCCTCAATGTACATCATAAGCAGATTTCCAACTCCTACACTTGGCCAGCAAACACCATTATTTGTCATGTTGAATAAAAATCCAGACTACTCAAACTTCAAGACTTTTGGTTGTTTATGCTATCCGGACATGAGTGATGAGTGCGTATTTTACGTATGAATCTGCTCTCATTTGGCTTGAATTTTGCTTGCCCTCGAGTTCATCACCATACCGCGAGGACATCAACAAGAAGAATTCGTGCCACGAGCCTGAAGATTACGAGCTAGAGTTTTTCACAAAGATTCCTCGTGCTCCAGGTCGCGATGATGTTGCACCGCGCGGTGATGAAGTCGAAGATGACACATCATGAGGAGCCAAATCCCTGCTGCGAGATGACGATTCCTTGCGCATTAAAAGTAGGATATTTTAACTTAATCTCAGCCCTTTGATGCACTTTTTAGCGTCCAGATTCGCCCAAGAAGGGTATTCGACCTAGAGCACTATAAAAATACATGTAACCTCTATTTTCATTAAGTTTTGTTTTTCTTAGACTTTTATGGGAGAAATTTTTATGTGGAGAGAAAGCTCGGAGTTTGTATAAATGATCACCAGAATTCATAACTTCGACCGCCAGAACTCCAAATTCTAGTTTTTCTTCTTCTCCATTATTCTTTTATTTGCTTTTTGGATTGCGTGTGTTTTACTGAATTCATAGTACACTTTAATTATGAGTTCGTTTATACAATCTCTTCTAGTTTTGCTGTTTTTAATTGCGTTAATTATTGTCATCATGTTCTTGATCGCCGTTAAAGGCTAGGATTGGTCAGGTATTAGTTAGGTTGGGATGGGTTAGACTTGCTAGAATTGTTCCATAAATGTGTGTGCTTGGGTGAAATTGTGCATAAAATGTTCTTAAGATTGATCTTGTTTAAAATTGTTTAATTGGAGTGTTTAGTTAGTTGAAAAAAAAAAATTGATTCGTGCTCTATTTCATTCATCGGAATCCCTAGGTTGCTCGACGATTTAGAAATTGTGTAATTGTTAGAGTTCTTGGTTTATTGCTCGTAGATGTGTTAATAGGATTTTAAGGCCGAGAGGATAATTAATCCGACATTTGTGTAGGTTCATCATTTTACTCGAGAGAGACTATTGAATAATTGTGAAAGAACGAGATTAGCGTACATAAGAATGTTTAATGGTCATACTCGGAAATCACTGGGTTTGTAGCTACCCGGTGAAATCGCGTCCCTTGCTCTTTTTATATTCTGAAATCTTGCTTCAATCATTTAAGAGTCGTTTTTTAGACTTCATTAATTTAGTTCGTATTAGCTCATATGTCAACTCAAAGTCATCTTAAAATCAATTTGCGACAGATTAAGGAAATCGTGAGAGTCATAAGTCTATGTGGGTTCGATACCTGTATTCTATCACTATATTACTTATGGGATACGTACACTTGCGTGATTCGTTATAAAATATCGCAACAATGAGACCCTACAACAACCACAAATTTATTTACAAACCTATCCCATGTACATTCCTAGGATATAGCCTGAGTTACAAAGGTTTTAAGTGCATGTCAAACACTGGTAGAGTGTAAATATCTAGGAATGTCATTTTTGATGAAAACAATTTTTAATACTCGAACGTGAGCCAAAATTCTACTTCACCACAGTTAGTGACTGAAATGGGTTCTCAAAGTCTGTGTATAATCCCAAAGTATCATTCCCAACCTCATATTCCTATTATACTCAGAGTCTTTCAATACCACACTCAAATCCTTCACAACATGTCTGTCCAAATCAAAATTCTTAATCTGAAAACACTTTTTCGAGTCTGTCAGGTCTCAAAACAGGTGTTTTTCACCTTTGGAAAATCAAAACAATGGTCTTGTTAATGATATGTATAACCCTTTGTGCAGTGAGATTGATTCTCATCAAGACATGTCTCAAGAATCTGGAGTCACACCTAATCATCTTATGATCACCAGGTCAAAAAGATGGAAATTTCAAGCCAAGGGTGTTGCTGACAACGAGAGAACCAACAACTGCAAAAGAGGCGGTACAATTACCAATTTGGAAGGATGGACCAGGAGATTGCAGCGCTGTTGAGAAACAACACATGAAACTGAAGGACGTACCTGCTGACAGAAAGCCAATTGGCTACAAATGGATCTTCGAGCTCAAGGATAATCCGGATGGTACTCTTCTTAGACACAAAATAAGGTTTGTTGCGCAGGGATACAGTCAAGTAGCAGGTTTTGACTATGCCAAAACCTTCAGCTAGTTGCAAAACTAACGACTATTCCAGATCTGACAACTCCATGTTCACTCTACACACATCTACTCTCACCATGTTCATTTTGATCTACGTAGATGACATCCTCATCATAAGAAGTGACGAAAAAGAAGTACAAAGTCTTATCGGGCGCTTTGATAATCAATTTTCACTGAAGGATTTGGGCGAGCTCAGCTATTTTCTTGGACTGGAGGTCAAGAAAACACAGACTGGACTCTTTGTTTGTCAGTCAAAATACATCAAAGATCTGTTATGTTGAGCTTTAGTGCAGCAAGCCAATCCGTCTAGGGCTCCACTGACCTCTAACAATTTTTTTTGGATTATGGTAGTCCAAATTTGAAGACCTGACTCTATACATGTTCATTGTAGGAGCTCTGCAGTATGTGACGATGACAAGACCAGAGCTTTCCCATAGTGTCAACAAGGTCTGTCAATTCATGCACGAGCGTATCATTGGAAGTCAGTGAAACACATTTTGAGATATCTCAGTGGAGCAGTGGTTAATGGAATCAATTTCACTCGGGGAGAACAATCTACATCAATGACACTCACTGAATACTGCAATGCAGACTGGGGATACGATACATTAGACAAGCGTTCTATGTCTGGTCACTACTTGTTTCTTGGACCAAATTCCATCTCCTGGCAGTCTAATAAGCAAAGTACGATGTCTTGGTCCTCAACAGAAGCACAATACAGAAGCCTTGCTTCTCTAACCACTGAAGTGATGTGGACAAAGAATCTACTCTCAGAGTTGCAGATAACGAGCCCTCGGATTCCAACTCTCTGGTGCGACTATTTAAGCATTGTTCATCTTGCTGCGAATCATGTGCTACACGCAAGAACTAAAGCATATAGAGATGGATCTCTACTTTGTTCGAGAGAAGATTCAAGACAACACGATCAGGGTGCAACCTGTTTTAACAGTTGATCAAGTAGCCGATATTCTAACGAAACCACTTTCGAGCTCTAACTTCGAAGTGCTACGCTCCAAACTCAAGGTTATTGGGTCAACTACCATAAGTTTGCGGGGGAGTGTTAATGACACTGCTGAAGTGGCACAAGACAGCTCAACATCATCGACATTTTTAGCTAAGATGACGTACTTGTAATTCATTGTAATACATTTAGAGTTGGTTAGCTTATGTTACAAGTTAGTTTACTTCTATTACAAGTTAGTTAGATTTACGATATGGGTATCTGACTTTATATATATGTATTCATCATCAAGAATCAGCAATAAAGAATTATTGTTTATGATCATCTTTGATCGTGTTCTTCATTCTTTTACCATTCATACACAATTCCAAACACTATTCAAAGTGTTTGAGACTATTAGAAATGTAGAGTACCTCGCATTGGCACAACGTAACATGAGGAACCTATCATATTATCCCATACATATACCTATCATATTATCACATACATGTAGGTATATCATATAATCCCATTTATTTCAATCTTAAAGCACGGGCTATTATATTTTATAGATTATTCAACACAAACCAATTAAAGGTAACTCAAAGTATGGTAGTAAATGCTTTTGACCATAGCTAAAAGAACTTGATAAGGCTTAAACAGATTTTAAATTCGTAGATGGTATATAAACTATAAATTGATGTTGTTAACCTAACCTATCTGTTGGTGACATTATTACTGAGGCATGTATCAAGAGTACTGTGTATATCAGTATACTATCTAACGTTCTTTATTATGTTTTTAGATTATTTTATATTCCCTATATGTATACACAAATTTTCCACATATTCGGATTTTTGTGCTTAATTAATTTATATAGATTCTTGTATTTAGATCGGAAGATATTATATAAAAGGACTTTCTGTTCCTACTATTGGTAATTTTAACGTAAAGCATTTTGGAATATCTGACACTAAGAGCCGTCATTTCTATTCTCAATCAAGAAAAAGAGCCTTTATTTCTATTCTCCAAAACCTACGCATTGATTGTTACCGAGTAGGTTTTTTTTTTTTTTAAAAACGTGGACAGTACCACGAAATAACATATAATGCTCTCACATATGGCGGAGGAAAACTGTGGTAACAAAGATATGAAATAAAAGCTAGAACTACAAGTAATAAATGAAACATAGTAAACTCCAAAGACAGACGGAACCTAAGTAGCCGTGCGGGACCTCAAGTCGCGATCATCGGCTCTAATGGCCTCCTCCGAACAAGGCGGGACTAAGCCAGGTCGAGCACGAATGATGGTTAACCGCATAGCGCGCTAGGTTATGGGCCGCGACATTACAAAGACGAGAAATGTGCAAGATGCTAAACTCCTCAAGCTCCCTCACCTCTCTGAAGATGTGGTGCAAGATCGTCCCAAGCTCCGTCGCGGGCGTCACGCCTATCTCTACCAACCTCACCACCCCCAAGCAGTCAGACTGGATATCTGCTCTCATGCCGCCAACGCTGCGCACTAGCACTATGCCACGGAGGACAGCATACGCTTCCGCAAGCTGGGGGGAAAACCCCTAGCCAGGAAAAGTGTATGCGAGGCGATCACCTCTCCGGTGTGATCTCGGACGATACAACCCACACCGAATCCTCCACGGTCCCGTTTCAGGGCAGCGTCAACATTAATCGAGAGGGTCCCTTCCCGTGGGGGGGTCCATCTGGGGGTCGAAGTCACCCTCGTGCTCGTCAAAGACTCTCTCATCGTGACCGCATGGTACTCCTCGAGAAAGCTCGCCGTGCACTGAACCAGCTGAGTCTGACTCCAAGCGGATCAGTTACCAAGTAGGTTAAATCGCTCATCATATCTTTAAGAATGTGCAATGTTAAAAAAATATATATCTTCACAGTTTATTTGGCCAAGCCATACCCAAACAAAATTTTAAACACATTTTAGCCGTACTATAAATATCACGATAAAGATGGATATTCAATTAATGAATTAATTTTGATTTACTTTTCAATCGAATAAAATTCAATTTACTTAGGTTAATCTGATTTTTTCTTTCATATATAAATGAAAAATAATAATATTTAAGTGTAGTTTGGTTAAATTGTTCAATATTGATTATTTAATATCAATAAAAGTTTAATCTTTAATCGAAATGAATTTTAAACAATTGATTTCGGTTAACTTAATGTTCACCTTTACTCTCTGATATAGCATTTCGAGAGATTGTTGAACAACATTGAGCAACACCTTATATAATTTAAGATGTATAAGATCATCTCCAACGCATCTTTAATTTGGGTGGGAATTAGACATATTTGGTGTGAGAGAGTTCCAACCCAGCTCAAATATTTATCCGAATTTGGGTAGAATGAATAGTATCTACCCAAATTTGGGGTCCAACTATTCATCACCCAAATTTGGTGATAAATTACTTTTAGTTACAAATTAACCCACAAAAATATTAATATGTAATTTAGATCATAATTTAAATAATTTATACAAAAATACATATTATTAATGAGAAGATAGAATAAATAATATGACGTTGATAATAATACGTAACATTGATTAACACAATAAATCTAAATTAAATACATATCAATTATACTAATAGTTACACAAATACAATACATAAAAAATAAAATTACAGCATACACCATATAATTAGAAAAAATATAAAAGCATGCAATAATTTATAATGTATATGTAATATTTTTGTAACTAATGAAAACGAGTAACGAGTATCAATATTTGTAATGTTTAGGTTATATTTATTTATTTATTAATGTTATTCAAAATAATATTTATTTTTGTTAGTTAAATTTTTAATATACATAATATTCAATATAACTATAAATTAATTAAATATTGTTGATATATAAAAATAAATAAATATTTAATAAAATTAACATTTATATAACATGTTAATAGAGGGATTAATATGAAATTAATATAAAGTAATATTGAAAAGTATAAAAAGTGAATATTCTTTTTTGGAGTAGAATTTGGTGTTGTGGGTGGAGTGAAAACACTGCAATTCCAGCAAATTCAGCAAATTTAGTAAAAAATTAACTTAAATTTGAATATTGAGTTGGAGATGGTCTAAGAGTAATATCTTAAATTTTATATTTAATTTATAGATTTGATTTAGCTCAAAAGACAACAAAATAATATAATAATAATAATAATCATAATAATGAGAATGACATCACCCTGAGTGACGTAATCGATAAATAAAATAATAGGAGGGTTTTAGCAAAAATAAGATAAAATGGAATATACTTGATTTAACATTTTTTGAAATAAAATTAAATATTAAAGTTGGAGATTCTAGCAGCTAAATAGATGCCGCTGCCACCATTAACTTTTAAAAAAAAAATCCATGGAGATCCATCGCTAGTTATAAGCAGATCCCAAATATGTTGATAATTAAATACTAGTTGAATTAATTATAGTCATGCGTGAGGTAATGCACACACGTGAAAAAAGTACGATATAAATTTAAGTTGTTAATAATAATAAAGTTCAATTTACGACTTGAAACTCACGTAATACAGTTAAATTCATTTTATGAAATCTTATACGAGTGAGCACGTTCAATTGGAATCATTTCACTTTAACAGATTCAATTCCATCAACTAACGTGATGGGCAGTTGGGTGCTCTATAAAAGACCGATTTAATACTTCTATTTTTATTTTTCTGTGACCTTGCTAGATAGCAGTCCCTAATATAATTTTAATTTTTTGTTTCACTTTCAACACATTTTTCTATATATTATTTTGGTTGAAAACGTTTTTTTATACACCATTATATTCCTTGCAGTACTGCTCGGCACTATCCTTTTTTCTAGACCATAGATGGGCTTAAGGATAACGAAAGTTCAACAAGCTAGGCTTTTACAGCGCAAGTTTAGAAAATAAAATGTCACTTTCCATAAATTATTCATTGAAAAGCTACATGGGAAGAGCCAATTACCATCCTTGTCCGCAATATGTAAGTTTGAAAATCATATACGATCAATTTCTTGTTCACGGAGAAAAAACATTATATTTCAAAATTGGGTCAACACCGATAAATAAACCTCACGAATTTTGAGAGAAAGCTATTTCCAAAATTGCTCCAATCTTCCTAGCTGGCGAGCGATCATGAATTCTTATTTTTGAATTATCTTACAATTTTTTTAATTTATGAAATGATATTAAGTGACGTTGAACGATCATCTACGAAAGCTCTAGATAGCTCATTGGCTCGGGCGAGTTAGCTTACAAGGGCAAGGAAATATGTGGTCCGAGATAAGTCTCGGATCTCGAGGGCACGACAATATAGCGGATCTTAAAACTCTTTTTCTAGATTGGGACATCTCACTTCTCTAAAGACTCCTTTACAAAGACGATATCAAAGTAGTGTTGATAATTTCAGAATGTCGTACAAGTCAGCGGGATGAGCTATATTGGCACGCTGCAGAGCAGACATCTGGTGGTTTGCGACTTCCGGTATGTGGCGAGTCCCTCCTTCCATCGGCAAGTGGAGTTATGGTGAGAGTAGATTTGAAAGTTTAAAATCTCCCTAAAGTCTCATTGTTTTTGTGAAAAGTAGCAAGAAATTGGATTCATACGACCACAATCTTGCTAAAAAATTGGCAATAGATTTATTTTTTGACTGGTACATTTCCGAGAATGAGTCTACTAATCATGTTTTTTGGGAGTGCCAGGAGAGCGTCCAAGAAGACCCTCGATGGTGAAAATTGATTAAACAAAACTACCATGGAGAAACACATGATGTTCTCAATTACCTCACGTTTTTTTTTCACCTTACAAGATTACGAGTTTTTTCTGTTATGGCTTTGATATGTATGGAACCATCAAAACAACATGATCAATCATTTCAAGGTAAATTTTGTTGGCAGAGATGCCCACAAGAAGATTGTTTATTTACATATTGATGTAATATATAAATCTTTGTAAAGTCCTTGTTAGAAGATTGTTTATTTACATATTGATGTAATATATAAATCTTTGTAATTTGCTGATTAAATGAATAAAAGTTGAAACGTTCATTCACTCCTTTTTAGTTTGATTGAAGATTTATGATATTCAATAGTCTTATAGTCCTTAATCAAACCTAACAATGTATGAAGAGACAAATGTAGATTTGCGTGAACAAACTCTTCATGGTTTGACTAAAACAATATATTCGCAATCTAAAGATCAACAGACTATTGATCCCAGTATGATTGTTGGAAGAATCTAGGATGTCTGGTTACAAGGCATAGAGAGTTAGGAACTCTGTAGTTCTTCCAGTGTATCTTTCGAAGATACTGAATTGACCAGTGCACCTTTAGAGACAATAGAAGAACAAACCATTTAACATCTTCTATCTCAAGGTCACTACGTATGAATCGCATCATGCTTACCTAAATCCTGAAATGAGACATGTCATTTCATAGCATTAATACTCTCATTTGAGAAAGTCAAATTCTAGGTCCAATGTGTGATCTAGACAAGGCCTATTGGTGAGATATTAAGTTATGAAGATGTCATGAACCAACTTTGTGCAATATATATGGAATTCATATACAAGATTGTTGAGATGCAATATATATCACCTCATGCTTTATTACTTGGATTGTGAATAAATGAACTGCGCAGTATCCAAATTTAAGTAGCGACTTTATTTGGATGAAACAATGTGACTTGTTAGCTCATCGTCAATACATTGTTTCTAACTTATTCACAAGTACTAAAAGAGTTGAGGAAATAACAACTAGAAGGGTAAAATGGTAATTTTATAAATCTCAACTAGTTGATGATATTCATGAAGGGTAAACATAGATAACATTCAATTGATCCGCTCAATATAATTAAGTTGAACTTGAGTAGAAAATAAATTCATTTGAACCGAGAGATTCTCAGTGTCGACTCTTTAGTGGAGTCAGTCGACATTAAGCTAATACTCGGGAAAGGTTTGAGAACTTTTGAGTCCGAGTATAGAAGCTCAAGCTTTGTTCATTTGGATCCATAAGATCACTATTACAGGTCATTAAAGTAGGACTGTTAAACTAGAATTCGGCCAACATAGCATCAAAGAAGAGAATTTTATTTCCTTTTTCTTATAAGGATAATTACCCAAAAGAAAAAGGGAAATGAATTTCCTTAAGTAGGAAACAAATGTGCTAAGTGAGAAAACAAATTTCCTCACTAATGCAACAATATGGCCGGCCAAACAAAAAGGGAAAGGGGAATGGATAATCAAATATTGTGTCATGAATACATTATTCATTCATGAATGAATAATTGACCTTTATAGATTTTTCATTCTCCTATAAATAGAGCCTCACATAGAGATGTGAAAAAAAAGCTTTTTCTTGCTCTCTCCCTCATTTGGCCGACCCTCTCTCTCTCTCTCTCTAGAAGATACTCTTCTTATTTTGCACCTAGATTCACATTTAATCTAGAGAATTAGCTTATGATCCAGAAATTGTTCTTGGTTCATATGGTTTAATTGTGCCCACACACAAATCCTTCCAAAACCTCTATAGACTCTTGTAATAGAAATCTTAGCTTTCTCGAGTTCAAGATTAGGTGCGAACGTTACGAGCGAGCCAAGGAAGAGGATCTACCTTTCTCGAGACGCTTCAAGATCAAGCTACAAAGAAAGGTTGGTATTCTAGTAAATTAAATAATATTTTTAATATATAACATGTATATGCTTTTTCTAGGTTAGTAAAATTGTTTTACTTAAAAAAGAAATTTTTAAATTACGCCATTAATTTGATTAATGTTAAATTTTTCTTTAACCCTAGACCTATTCCAACAAAGTCCATATTCGACTTCAGCAACGATGCTATTCGACTCCTCGGAGACTTTTGGCAAGCTTGCAGATCCAAATACTAGAGAAAGTTACCCCAAATCAGAGACTTCGATGGCCACCTCCCCCCAAATTTGACGAACATAACCGTAAATGCGGCTTTTGGAAGAAGTGACGAGCATTATGAGTTTGAAGATACTTTTCGTTACTCTTGTGGAATTGTACTCTTCTTCTATAATATGTCTTTTCGTCGTAGTTTTAGTCTGTTGGTGACGGAGACCATAACTATCGCTAAAGAATGGATGAAACTCAACGAAAAAATTCACATGAATTGTCATTCAATCGGATTGTGAGGTGGCGGTCAAACTCAATAAAGTCAGTGCCATTCTCCGAACGCCAATATAAAACTTATTTTGTCTGATATTGCTAATTTTTTCCTAGTTTAATAAATGCGAGATTATGTTTGTTTCTCGATATTGTTATATTTTTAGCTCCTAACTTATTAAGAAAGAGTTTTTGTTTTGAGTCATATGTAATTTGAAATGGTATGCTCCATTTTGGTAAAAGAAATAGTTTGACAAATAAATTAAGATTGGAGACCTATTCTCTAAAAAATAGAAACTTCAGATGACATTTTTTTTTATAAATTATAAGGCTTAATATGTACTAAGGATCTTAAATCGCGACTAATGTTCAAACTAGTTCAATACATAAAATTTTAATGCCTATTTAGAAGCGATTTTTTGGCTTTTAGAAACGACTTTTGTTGCTTCTAAAGGCCTTTTTCCTCCTAGTGCACTTTCTCACTTTGCTCATAATTTATGCCGATCAATGATCATTGCAAATTCCTTAAGTAATGAAATTGACACAATGCAGATTCATGTATGACGTGATTGAGGTGAGACGTGATCAAGCACCGGAGTTTGAGAGAGGTCGTGGTTGTAATTTAAGTAATATGTTCTTTTATAAATCACAAAAATAGTAACGATATACAATACATTTTGGCAACGTAATTTTAGTTATTTTGTTCAAGGATTAAATTACCGATACCGATACCGCTACCGAGGTTCTGATTTTTAGAGATAACCGCATATCGACGGGTATACCAATGGCTATTCTATAAAAAGATTCTTACCGACTACCGATTATACCGACAAATTTTTGAAGGTATACCGAATACCGAGAGGTATACCGACAAATATCATATAACATATATTTATAAAATTCTAAAAATACATATAAATCTCAATTCTCAAATATGAAATAAGATACCAAAGTTTTCAAGATCCAACAGAAACAACAATGAGAAATACAATACCAAATACCAAAGCTCTTAATCAAAATACAAATCTCACTTCAGTTACTTCAGTTGTAAGTCGAGTGTCGGGGCGGTTGGAACGTTCGTGGGTTCACCATCTTTCCTTGACAATACATCGGCCACGACATGTAGTATTGCTCGTAGGTCTTTATATGCATTTCGTAGTTGTACTGATCTAGACGAATGAAAATGTTGAGGATAGGATAGCCCATGTACCGTATAACTTCCTTGGCTGTAGTCTTAGGTGGCTCATTTTCCGTGACCGACATCTCATCAAATTGAGAAGACATTCGATCAATGTATGTGCTCGAAGACGCACCGGACATGGGATCTGGATATGTCGGGGGGCCACCAAAAAATAGTCAAATGTGGATAATTGTTCTTGATCGAACCTGTCATCGCGTCGAGTAGGAATTTGAGGTTGAGATAATGCACCACCATCACCATATTCACCTCCATAATCACGACCATAGTCACGATTAATGCTTCGCCGTATCCACCACCGGTATATTCCACACCTCCTTGTGAACCACCCCCGTGAGTACTACCTCCATGAGTGCTACCACCGTGAGTACTACCTCCGTGCGTACTAACCCGTGAGTACTACCCCCGTGAGTACTACCTCCATGAGTGCTACCTCTACCAACACTACCTCCGCGTGGGCTACCACCAAGTAGTTCGTTGCGAAGCGGATCTTACCGGAGCGAATCAACTCCGTAGGACAAAACTCCCTCATGGTTGCTAGGATGTTCAAGTGGTTGTAAATGAACTTTGTGATGTTACGAGCTTTGGCAACCGGGTCAGCGATACTGTGACGCTTTCCGATATCTTCAAATATGAGATCAATAAAATGGGCAACACACAGTGTCCAGTACACCGGATATTTCCGCATCAACTCTTTACCAGCTTTTACGTACGCCGACCCATTATCCGTAACAATTTTCACGACGTTGTGCACACTAACATCTTGTATGACCTCTTGCAACACACTAAGATGTACGCCGAATCTTTGATCTTGTTTGATGCGTCAATCGATCGCAAGAATACCATACGCCCAACATAATATACCATAATGTTGAGAATACTCAACTTCGTGGTCCCAGTCCAACCGTCAGACATAATGGTACATCCGTATTTTTTCCACGTGGGTTTTTGCGCGTCCACGTATTTCTTGAAATATTTTACCTCCATCGCAAATACACAGAAGATATCTCATATGGTGTTGGAATTGGTACACCGGGACTTGAAAACAAGACATGAACAATATTTTAGATATACATGAACAATATCATACCATATGTAATCATACAAACAAATTATTACCCGCTTCGGCGACTCCAGCTATCATGTTCTTAAAGTGATGTGATTTCGCTTTATTGAAAGCAAGATTCGTGTGGACGAAGAATTTGCTAATGAGACAACCTATCTTTTTTTTCTTTCCTGGAGTAACCATCTCTGGAATCCTTTGTTGTTTTTCACTCTCAGACCGATAAAGCGATGGAGCGACCGGCGAGGATCCCGATCCACCACCGGGACCTTCAAACCCACTAGCAAATCACTGTGAAGCAGCATCATGACGACTTTTTTTGAATTCGTTGAACAACTGTCTTTCAATCTCGGCTTCGTCATCCGAATTATCAAGAGTTTGTGACAATTTTCGTCCGATGTTAATATCATAACTCTTTTTCTTTTGCTTCTTTAGTGCGGATTCACGAAGCAATTCTCGCATCTCGTTTCGAACTTTGGGTGGCACTTTTGTGCATCACTCACATTTTTGCGGGGATCATTTCCACTCAAGTGATATTTCATCCGAGTAATCTCGGCGCCGCTCATTTCCGATTCACAAAAGTGACAAGTGAACCCATTTGCAACTCCTTGGATAGGCGGGCAATATTTCTTTGCGCCATCATCCCCCATTTTCTTACACCAATACAAAATTATAATTCAATATAAAACTATTTAAAGTAAATAACAATTCCATCATCACATAATAACAAATCCAACTCACAAGTCACAAACTTATATTCTAAATTCAAATTCAATCAACAATTCTATAATCACATAATCACAACCTCATTTTTTAAATTCAAATTCAATTAAAATTTCATAAAGTTGGATCACCGAAAATTGTCATCCGAAAAAGGTCACCGAAAATTGTCATCCGAAAAAGGTCACCGAAAAATTTGGATCTTGCCGAAACTTCAAAAAAAATTAGGCATCTTGAAGGTCATCACTTTCCGACCACAAAAACGTTGAAAGTTTTTCCAAAAACATGCCCAAAACACCTAGATCTACAAAAGAAAATTAAAAAATTAAAAACCTTAAATTTCGGCCGGTTACCGGCTGTTACCATCTACTACCGCCGATAGTGTATAAAATATCAACACCTTACCTCGGTTTTTGGTCGGTATGGCGCTCAGGAGCTTGAAGTAGCCGGTAAGCTATAAAATCTCCACTGGATCTCTCGTTTTCGGTCGGTAGAAGGGAGCCAGTTTTTTGCCAAATTTTTTCGATATTTGCCCTTTTATAACTGGCCAATTTATCGCGATATATGGATAAAAACGATATTTTGATCGGTAAATATAAAACATGAACTCGAAACAACGTTTTTTTTACCGAGATAATGATTTTGAGCGGTTACCGGCGGTATTTAGCTGGTATTTAAAACCTTGATTTTGTTAAAATCTTGAAACGTATGTTATTTTACCAATAAATTAATATTACATCGTTCTTCCGAAAAAATATGGTAAACTTCATTTACTATTCCATATATGACATGCCTCGTGCGTGCTTTTAGTTATAACCAATTTTTTAATAATAAGATCATCCGGCTATGATTTAAATTGGCAATGTGTCTTCCTAATAGTATTATAATTGTTAAATATGCTCTTAGCTTTTGGAATAATTTTAAGTTGCATATTACATATTACTATTTTATTCCTATAATCAAGTCAATAAATTATCCTAATAATGAAATTATACGTTCAAGTTTTAATAATTAAATTACCCTTATTATACATTCGAACAGTTTAATAATTTTTTTTAATAATTTGCCTTAAAAAAGAAAAAATATGTTGAATAACAAATCATTTAATAAACTAGAGATCAAGATGAAAAGTGTATAACTTTTACGAGCTGTATGAACAATTTGAGAGATGAAATTGCTGCAAATTTTAACATAATCGGAAACCAATAGTTTATATGTATTTAATAAAAAAAATATTTAAATTTCATTTTATTGATTTATTTTTCCGCAATTTAATTACTATGTTAGTATTTATATGTACGTATAAATTAAACACCAAAATAATGATTCTGTTTGTTAACACTTTGCTTTTAGAAAACATGCTTTTAGAAAAAGGTGGTTTTTACAAAAGTTATTTAGTGTTTGGTAAACTGATTTTAATTTAGCTTTTTGTAAAGTAAAAGCTGATTTAGCATTCGGTAGAAAAAAATTATAAAAAAAGACTAAATAACCTTGGGGATAAATAGTTAAATAATAGTTATTATTTTGGTGTTTAATTTATATATACATACACTAGGAGAAAAAAGGCCTTTAGAAGCGACAAAAGTCGCTTCTAAAGGCCAAAAAGTCGCTTCTAATTTGGCTTTAGAAGCGACATTAGAAGCGACATTGTCGCTTCTAATGTTTCGCTTCTAAAGCCGAGTCGCTTCTAAAGTCGCTTCTAATGTTTTGAAGCGACGAAATTAGAAGTGACTAGTCGCTTCTATAGTCGCTTCTAATGTTTTAAAAACCTCAAAAAAAAGCCTACGAAAATATGGCTATTTGGGCATTAGAAGCGACATTAGAAGCGACTAGTCGCTTCTAATGCCCAAACAACCAAAAAAAAAAAAGAAATTCTTGATTTTTGGTATATTAATTAAAATTTTACTTAATAAATTAAAATTATTATTAAATATTTTTATTAATTGGCAAATCTAACTAAAAAATGATTTTAATAGAGCTAAAATATATTAACAAACTTATTAAAAACATTATCAATACTTATTAAAACATATTAATCAAAACTAAGAAATTGAAAAACTAAAAAATTACTACATATTAACCAACCTCTAACAAAAAAACTAAACCAAACCAAATAAACTACAAAAAGTTACAAATTTACCGGTTTATGTTGCAATCGACGGAGAGATGCGGTGATTGATACGAGACTCCGACGACCTAAAAATTAACAGTTTGAAAAATAATTTCAAAACAAAATAATCAAATTACAAAAATAAACAAACAAAACTAACTATTGAAACGACAATTAAACTAACTAAAACATATTAACAAACAAATTAACGTCGTCAAAATTATCAAACTAAATTCATAATTACGTCAATGAACAACAATTAAGTTAATAAATTAACAAATTAATTAAGTTAAAACTTCACATATTATCTAAAGGAATATAACATTTGAGATTTCTAATTACCAATTAATTATACAAATTAACTAAGTTAGTAACTAATTTTACTAATTCAATTTACATACTAAAATAAATAAATAAATTAATTCACAACCAAAACTTACCGATTGCAATGACGGGGAGAGGGCCGGAGGAGAGCTCGCCGGTAGACGACGGGGAGGAGATCGGAGTAACACAAACTGATATGAAGAATGAATATTTAACTTTATATAATGTCTCAGCAAAATCAAATACAAAATATCTATAATATCTATAATGTCTTAATCTCTAGTTACATATAATTAACGTCATATATTCTGAAACACATTTACCTGGAACGAAAAAAAGGAAATTAAAAAAATAACTCACCCTTAGAGATGAGCGACGCAGGCAGCAATCAAAGTCTTGGTCGGGGGCACGACGGACAAAATGGGGGCTGCAAATGAGGCTGCAAACGAGGCTACAAAAAACGTAAAAATGATAACCACTAAGAGAATAACGTAAAAGATAGATAAAAGAGAACTTACCGGAGAGACACCGACGGAGGTTAGGGCGGAGGAAGCGGAGGAGGGGAGGAGGGGAGGGGCAGAGGAGGGTAGGGCGGAGGAAGCGGAGGGTAGAGAAAGGGGAGGGCGGAGGAAGGAGGCGAGGGTGGAGGAGAAGGAAGGAGGGAGGGCAGAGGGGAAGGAGGGAGGGCGACGGGCAAAGAAGGCGGCGGAGTAGATGACAGAGGAGGGGAGGGCGGAGGGAAGCGCCGGAGGGGAGGGCTGGGGCGGAGGCGGAAGGGCTCGGCCAGAGTAGGGGGTGGGGAGTCGGAGATGAGAGATTTTTTTGGAGGAAGAGTGAAATGAGGGAGAAGGGAAGAGGGACGGGTGTTTTAAAGCCCTAGGGCCATTAGAAGCGACTAGTCGCTTCTAATGTCCTTCAAAACCAAAACGACAACGTTTTGGTAAGTGGGGGCATTAGAAGCGACAAGTCGCTTCTAATGTCGCTTCTAATGTCTCTGTAGGTGAAATTTTAGCGGAAGGGTTTTGGAGCCAAATAATTTGGGCATTAGAAGCGACATTAGAAGCGACTAGTCGCTTCTAATGCCCAATTTTCCATACTTAGTGAAATTTCGGCGGAAGGGTTTTGGAGCCAAATAATTTGGGCATTAGAAGCGACTAGTCGCTTCTAATGCCCAGTTTTCCATACTTAGTGAAATTTTGGCGGAAGAGTTTTGGAGCCAAATAATTTGGGCATTAGAAGCGACATTAGAAGCGACCAGTCGCTTCTAATGCCCAAACATACTAAAAATTTCCCCTGTCGCTTCTAAAGGTATCTTTTGTAGTAGTGATATTATAGTGACATAATATTTAAATTTCGGCGAGATAGACCAACAAAATTAAATTTCATATTTAAATATAATTTATTTTAGTAACAAACATATAATTATTAATTTGTCGATTTTATTAAATTTTTATTAATTTTATCTCTCAAGTTATCCAAACAACTCGTACAAGTTCTACGTTATTCATATACATTGATCTCTAATTTATTGAAAAATTTGTTATCAACAAATTTTGTTGTCGGCAAATTTATAAGGAACTCATTAAATTGTTAGAACGTTTAATATATGTAATGACAACTTGAACGTGTAATATCATTATTAGGATAATCAACTAACTTGGTTATGAGGGTAGAAAAGTAAAATGTAATATTCAGTCCAAAAATCAGCATCCAAAAGCTAATATTTTTAACTTTTAAAAAAAATTAAAATTTAGCTTGTATTTTCAAAAGTGATTTTACCAAACACAAAAAAATAGCTTTTATAAAAAACTAAAAATAGTCTTAATAAGTTTTACCAAACGGAGCCAATATTAACTATTTAAATATTTTTTCCTAAAATTATTTTACTACAATTTTATTTATTTTAGTGAACGCTAAATCAATTTTTACTTTTACAAAAATTTAAATTAAAAACAGTTTATCAAGGACTAAATTATTTTTTTGAAAGAAACACCATTTATAAAAATATTAGCTTCTGTAAAAGTACATTTTGTAAAAATAAAGTGTTACAAATTCGTTAGTTTTTTTTAGGAAACAAATTAGTTAGTTAAATTCCGGAAAGGACCACACTGCAATAGCTGAATTTGTCAGAGGGTGAAATATGTGATTTTAAACTTTAAACAAACCAAAATGAAATTTAACAACTTGGTGTGAAAGTCGAAAAGAAAAAGAAATCGGAAATGGACTTTCGTAGCAGAAGAGTACCCCTAGAGCAATTAATAAAAGAGAAACCAAAGTCTCTCTCTCTCTCGGTCGACATAATATAATCATCATTTTTCTTCCAATTCAGAAGCTCCTATTCTATCTTTCATCCCAAACAACAAAAAAGCATAAAAGCACAAAAGAAAGAAAAATATCTCAAATTCGAATTTTCTGGACTCCGTGTATCTACATCCGATCCTATCGTACAATGCTTCAGCTGCTGTTCACCGCGGCGGTGGCGGAGATGGCGGTCATAGTGCTTCTATCGTTCAAGACGCCGCTGAGGAAGGTGGTGATCATGGCGCTGGATCGGGTGAAGCGCGGTCGCGGACCGGTCATGGTAAAGACCATCGGCGCAACCGTCGGCGTCGTTCTCTTCTCCAGTCTCTACAGCATGGTCAAGATCCGGCGGCGTGGGATCATCGACGGAGCTATGAATCCGACCGATCAGGTCCTCATGGCCAAGAATCTCCTCGAAGTCACTCTTATGGGTGAGTCCTTGTCGCTTCGGTCGTCAATTTGATGTTTCGATACTTTTATTTTTGGCGGAAATTGTGATTTGAATATTTTTTTTACGGATGTTTTACCGTTTGAGTTTCTGTGCTGATCACTGTTTTATTGAATTTTGTTTCGTGATAGAGAATTTTTAATGTCAGTGAGATCGCTTTGCTAATTGGTTAAAAAGTGTTATCGGTATCTTTATTTCTGGATCTCGTTGAAGGTTCCTTGCTACTGAGCTTTTTCTGAACTGATTCAAATTGATTGGGTTTTCTGGTCGTCTTTATCAATTAGTTGAGTAGTGCAGGTGTTTTATCATTGTTCTGTTTACAACACTAAGGTGTGATTAAAATTCTGAGACTTAACAGTTTAGATGATATTCTAATCTGCAGTGGAGTGTTTAGACTAAGCTATTGTTTCAGACGAGTATAACAGAACAGTGTTTCTCAGTATGAATCATTTTGTGTAGTGTACTGTGATTGGATTCCTTAAACTTTCAATGTGATGTTTATACAAAATACTATATGTTGTTAAAATCATTGAAATGGTAGGATGTCAAAACTATTTTTCAAATACGACATCTTTTGTGGAGTTTGTGTTTTTAGGTTTTGTTTGTAATGGTGAAAGATTTGATAGACGCTGAAACTTGATTAGTTTGTTGATCCCATTTTCTCTAGGAGGACTTAAGTGATCTGTACGTAGATCTCTGTCATGACTCAAACCAAACCTTTTTGCTGAGCTCGTAAAGCATTTGTGAAATGAGCTTTTCGATTGAAATACATTCTATTTCGACGCCGGATTTTATTGTATAGTTAATCAAGAGAATTAATATATCCAGTGATTTCTTTCCTTGAAAGCACTCTTACAACATCTTTCTTTTAAATTCGCTTATGGTAGATAGATAATAGTTATGGTCGGCGACTAATCAAGAGAATCTTTTCTTATTCATTTCTGTAGATTTTGATTCTGCTGAATAACCTTGTTACTCTGTTTTGACATGTCCACTGATCTTGCTCCTGATTATTTTCGTCTTCACACATGCTTTGTGTTTCGTGTGCACAACTCTTAACCATAAATTTGAACAAACTATGTTCAGGATCATGCCTATTCCTAGTCCTGATGATCGACAGACAACACCACTACATCAGAGAGCTTCGGATGCGGAGAAAGACCATGGAAGCCGTGAAGAAACAGAGCCAAGTAGGATTCGAAGACGGAAAGAGCTCAGGCTCCGACGAGAAACGGGCCAAGGAAGAAGAATTGGCCGCGCTACGTGATAAACTAAAGGAGCTAGAGTCAGAGATGGAGAAGAAGTCAAAGGATGTCCACGCAGCAGAGGCCAACGCTGTGGCTCTGCGGAAACAGTCCGAAGGGTTTCTTCTCGAGTACGACCGACTTCTCGAAGAGAATCAAAACTTGCGCAACCAGTTACAGACTTCCGACCGGAGATTGTCCCACTCGGGTAGCAAGAAAAATTCATGATCGGGGCTAAAAGAATAGTGTACCATCAATCAAACCAAGTACCTCTTATAAAGTTACCATATTTTTAAAAGTTTCTCCCTTTTTTTGTTTGCCTGTTTGTTTGTTGTACTTTTATAGTATATGTTGCAGAGTTCAATGACTTATTTGTTTAGTATATAAATGAAAGTAACAATAGAGAGAGGGAAAAAGATTTTTATTATGTGTGTGTGTGATGTCGAGTGGATTATGTAACATTGTAAAGTCTGACGAATTGTTGGAAATACTTATGACTCGTCTCTTATTGTGTGAACTTGGCAAGAGATGAGAGACATAGGTTAGTAGTAGCGAGAAGAGGAATAGTTTTTGGCGAAGAGGGAGTTGGTGTTGAGAGCGGTGAGCAGCATGAGAGCAAGGAAGACCAAAATGGAGAGGACGGAGAGGAGGAGCATCAAGGCTGAAGCCACCATTGTCTTCTCTTTCTTTGCGTATTCCGACGCCGCCAATGCCACAAACGTCAGAGGGAACGAGTAGGCCCACCACACCACGTTGAACCTCTTCATTGATTTCTTGAACAGTGCTGGTCTACATGCCTGTATATTCATAATAATTATATCTAACCATCATATATCCTGTACAAGTAACTCGCTTTATTATGCGACTATATACAAAATATCTATATACTTGTACTTGTGCGATAAAATTGTATGTTTATATTTTCTTCAAAACGAGAAGAAAAATGACATATGACGAATTCATAGTGTATATATCAACGTTTCTATTCCAAATTTCATTTGTTTTTCTAACTAATCTATCTACCGACTGTCGCTGTCTCATTAATTTTGAGAGTCACGAGACTATATATTTTTAAACAAAAATCGGATTTTCATGTGCTTAATTACTTCACATGTCGCTTATAGCATGAACGTAGTCTTGAGAACACCAATGCTGTTTCATACTTCATGCATGCAAGTACGTACGTGATTACAGCGAGTGCAATTAATTTATCAATACTATTATGGTTGGAAGATGTATAAATACCAGTGAAGCGAAGAGGAACAAGGAGAGGAAAAACAGCATCTTAGAGGGAGTATCGAAGTCGCCGGCGATGCCGGACCATGCGAGGGCGGCAAGACTAGGCGCGGCCGAGAACAGAAAAAAAGACGGCCTCATAACCGCCGGAAAGTTGCCACCACCGACGAGCCTCTGATAGAGAGTAACGAAGAGGACAAAGTAGTGAGCGAGAGCGAGCGAAAACATCACCACCGCGCTTTCCCTCCACCCGATCGCCGCCGCCGCCATGGCTCCGGCCAGATTCCCCATCACCGACATCTGGCTCGTCGGATTCGCAACCGTCGAAAGAAACTTCTTCTCCGCCGTGACCCACTGACCGTAGAACTTCACGTCCAGTCCAAAAACCGGCGCCACGAGTCCGGCCCAAATCGCGGCCCGGTAGGGACCCTCGCCCCACGGAAAGGCCTGTAAGCGATGATCACAACAGATTGCTCTCTCATGTCAACCGCCATACGAGACACCGTAACTAAATTGTCATTGGAGACATGTAGGAATGGAAGAAGGAAAAAATTGAAGGGAAAAAGAAACCCCATCATCACTAATTACTTGTGACGATTTTGTTGTTTACAGAAGGAGACACAAAAAGAGACAGACGACCGGAGTTCCAATATTTAACTTTTGACAGAATAAAAGAAAACAAATATGAAAAAATTATTCCAATAGTATTTTTAACGCGTAACATGTAATTTTCCTAAATAAAAAGAAGTGCAACATTTTTGAAAAACAGTGGTTATATAAATTCTTTTCTCAAAAAAAGAAAGTGGTTATATAAATCCTTTATAGTATAGCGTTTTATAGACTATAAGTAATTATTTGAGATTAATTTTCCTATAATTAATGAAATCATAAACGGAGGCTTAAACAGTAAGAAATTTAGTTTTGTTTTAAATTAGTGAAGATAAAAAATAATTTTGTTTACGACTTGAAAACAATATATTCTCATGCAATGTTGACACAAAAAAAATATAAAATGTAAAAGTTGACGATCTAGGGTGGCTCTCTGGGCTTGCCTGTAAGAGGAGGAGGGCCGATATCCAAGGGGCATAAAGATAATTTGCGCCGATGTGATGAGCGAACTCGGCTCGAACGGAAGGGAATCGGAAGAAGCATTTCAGGGCGTAGAGGACAGAGAGAGTTAGGAGGGCGATGAGAGAGACGGACCATAGGAGAAGGAAGGAGAGGGAAGGTAGGGTTTTGAAGAGGTGGTTCATCGCCGACGTGGCTTCGTCGGAGCTCTTGTCGTAGTCGTACGTGTGGTGTCTCAGGGTTTTCCACAGCAAGGCTTGGGCTCCGAACGACATGGTTATTCTGAAGTAGCCAGCGTGGATGCTGCTCAGAATGGACGGCTGCGATGATGAGTTCACGCCGGAGGATTGTAACTCTTCTCCGATCTTTGTTTTCTGATCATCACCTTCGAAGTGCTCGGTTACTACTGTGACCTTTTCGTCATCACCCTGTGACATTGTTTTTTTTATTATTATTTATGTTTTTGAAAGGATTGTCTTGTTTTTTTGTATGATGCGAAGTAGTTTTGTGTTAATTAGAGGAAGTGAGCTTGTGTGTTTATATAGGGGTTTGGTAGAGAGGAAGGATGGTGAAAAATAATTGGCTATTATTTATGTATTTTTATTACTTTATTGAAAAGAACAAGCTACGTAGATTAAGAAACGAGTCAGCATTACATTGTGGTAACCTCATCTTGTTCTTGCTGGCCATTTTCCTTTATATATTTTGAATTGAAAACTATGGAAAGTATATGGTTAACAGATGTTTATATCGCATGCGATTGATTAATTAAAAATATCAATTTGCAATTAGGTGACTTTCCCTAATTGAATCTCCAGATTCTCGTGACGTAAAAATTCAGGCTACGTCATTCTCTTTTTTTTTTCCTTTTCTTAAGAACATATATTGATAATTACATATGAGCAAAGGTAATAATTAATTAAAAATCATTCCTTTGATAGACGGCCAATATTACTGCTATAAATATAAGAATCAGTCACGAGATTATCTGTGGTGAAGGTTTCGTTATTTCTCATCCAAGGCTGCATAAAAAAATAAACAGAAAAATGCTTATAGAAGTATCATAACTAGACGATGAGTTCTTCCTTGTCAAGATTTACAATTGCTGGCGTTTCTCTTTTCTGTGGACACGTGGCGTCGAAATTTAAAGTTTCTGTTACTGGAGAGAGAAAAAAATTTGTTTACGTGAGACTCATGCCAGAAACAATTCCGATAATTCTTAAATGAAAAGATTGATTTAAATTTACATAAATTTATAAGGTAGGCACTAAAGTTTAGTAAGGAGATTAAATCCAGTTTTCGAGATCAGGAGCATAAATATGAAGCAAAAAGATTAGTTGAGAGTATTAAGAACGCTTGTACAGCTAACAAAACTGAAAACAAAACAAGTGACGTGCCTGTAAAACGGCATAATAATCCTATATATAATATGAAGAGGTTGATAAACTCAGGTCGTCTCGGAGACACTAGGTTATTAGAGAGAACATTTCTTACTTAATACATAATCTTGAGTCTGTAGTAATGAAGAAATATAAACGCAACTGTTCACAAAAGCGGCGACGGCTTTTGACTGGGTAAGATGGATTGTTCTTCACAAAAGCGTAAACTAGATCGCCGATGCGTAAATCGAGCTGGCTGGATATAGCTGGATTTCAAGACCGAATAAATTTCTTGGGCTTTAGGCAATCACAATTGTACCGAGTCCAAGTTATGACGTCGATAGAAAAACCTTTAAAGTAATATACATTCTGAAGGTCGTCCGAAAATTCTTTTTTCTAACTCTGGCATTTAAATTACTTTAATCTCGCTTTATTTCTAAGCAATGGCAATCCTACCACCCATGAATTTTAAAAATCGCCCACAAGCTTTATATATGCTGCAACAAAAACACGAACCCATTGCTTGTAAAGATCTTTTGTACTAAGTCATTAAAAATCTTAGAAATCTCAAAATTATTAAGTAGAATAATAATCACAATTTCAAAAGACATTAAATTTTTTATCAAGATTAATAAAGTAAATCTAAGCTAGCTCATATAGACGAGGTCTAAGATCGAACTTCACAACGTCAACGAGAATAACATTTACAAAATTTCACATCCAAAAAACGAGCCAACGAGAAAAACATAAAAACAACCTCAAAATACAACGAGACAGCCAGTCAGCGACAACGAACTTCACAACAAAAATTAATCAAGCTTCACAATGACATAAAAAAATATAAAAAAAACAATCTTCACAGTGACAACGAAAACAAGGCAGCAACAACGAAAAAAAATCAACCTCTAAACACGTCGAGGTAGCGGCAACGAGGGAGCAAACTGAAACGAGGCAATGACAATGATCGAGCTACACAACGATAATGAGAACGAGGCAGCGACAACGACATTAAAAAAGGTCACAAAATCTGAAAAAAAAAAATGAGGCAGGAACGACAAATAAAAACAAAACCCGAGGCAGGGAAAATGAGGTACGAATCAGGAAACGAGGCAGCGAAAAACAAAATTTTGAGAAAAATGAAAAGAGGGGAAGGGATGTATGTTAGAAACTCGTGACCTACATTAGAAGCGACATTAGAAGCGATTAGTCGTTTCTAATTCTCAGAACAAAAGAGTTACTGAATATTAGGCGAAATTTTTTTCGGAGCAAATTCTTTTGCGATTGTCGCTTCTAATGTCAAAAAACGAAGACTCAGTTAAAATATGGCCGAGAAAATTTGGACCTCAACTTTTTTTGCATTAGAAAGGACCAAGTATCTTAAAATTTAGTGAAAAGAGTCAAAGTTTTGACTTAACTTATAAGTGACTAGTCACTTCTAAAAATTCGCTATGTTAAATAAGAAGCGAAAAAAAATAGTTAAAATATAGTGACATTTAGTAGTATAGCCTTTTAAATATAGTGATATTTTAAAATGACCAACGTTTAACAATTTTTTGGTAAATGACCCTGTTAAAGTTTAACGTTAATTTTAGGATGAATTTGTCTAAATTTTTTTAAAAGTTCCCAAAATGAAAAATGGTAAAAATGTAAAGTCGTCCTGTTAATTATATATGTCATGTAAACAATAGGATCATTAACAAAAATTAACCATAACGTTGACCATTTTAAAATAAACACACCAAATATTATCCATTTAACCAATTTTTTGTTTAATAATCTCAGATAAAAGTTCGCGCCTTTACAAGCGTCTTTCGCTTCAAAAATGGTTTTTCTCTACAGTAGTGACAACCCATTTTTCTATCTCACTTGTGTTAAAATTCTGTAAAAGTTGGACATGTGTACATTTTGGACTTTCTTTTCAAGTTTTAGCTTACCTTTTACTTAGTTATCAACAATTAAATTTTCTATTTTAAAATACACTATGTTAAATAATAAATAAAACTTTAGAATACATATGTATTTTTATACATATATATTTCGTAATTAAAAATATATATTTTTTACTTATTTTAATGCATATATAAATCAGTTTTGTAATTATTCCAATGATGTATCCTAATTTCGTTTTATTAAAAAAAATTCCATCAAATTTGATTAATTAAACTAATGGTGTTGTTAATTAAATGGACTGAATTTTCACTAGTTATTCTATAAATAAACAAGATTTTGACTAATTTTCAAAACGAAGGTGAGCTATTAAACTATTTCCCTAAAAGACGATATATATAAGGGTTATTGTATATAGTAGCCCTATATACGTTTGCTAATTTGGATATGTTCGTAAAACTCGTGTAAATGACTCTAATGCTTATGTGTCATTTCAATTTACGTTGTTATTTTACAACGAAAATTGGACATTTACACGAGTTTTACGAAATGTTAGACATTTGCAAAATAGATTAATAAACTAGTTCAGTTTGTCCAAATTTTGTATATTATATAATTATAATAATTTATTCTCTAATAATTTATAAAAATATATTTTAAAATATATCATTAATTCATTAGATGTAAATAAAATAATCATTCATATTTTAATTTATATAAAGAAAAACTGGGACCACTTGAAAACTCTTTTATGATTTATATGTGTACTTGAGTTTACTTGGTGCCTTGGATAGGTAGCATTTCAGACAATCTAATCATAAAAACAAACAAAAAAATAAATTTGTTACGTATATCTATTATGTTTCTTTACATACTCTTTGTCGATAAATTAATCAGTAACTAACTATATAATCGATAGACGATATTAAAATGGTTATTGGTATATGTGTGTGTGTATGTATGTATATCAGTAAAATCATAATTTTGGTATTGGTACCGTTATTTTAATTAATGAGTTTAACTAATAAGAAAAGTAACTTAAACTAAACAAACATGTATAGCCAAGCAATAAACGATTATAATATTGAATAAATTGAACAAAAGGAATGACCGATTTCAGATTACTTACGCCGTTACATGACACGATGAATCTACCGCTAATAAGTAGGCATATACATTCTATATTTTGACAACAAAACAGTCAATATCAGCGTTCAAAAAAAAAAATCAATATAATCGCCCATTCACATAAATCGCGGGAACCAAAGTGAACGGTACCTCCATCACTAATTTAAGTTATTAATTAAGCAAAACATTTATAAGTACGGAGAGATAAGGCATTCCATGAGGGGGTATAAAATAATTGAAACCAGAGATTTGATTGGGGTGTGACGTAAAAAGATAAAACAGTCAATCTATATGCTTTTCCTAATTTTGATCGTGTTTGTGTTTGTGTTTGTGGAGTACACCACTTCATCACACACCTTTGAATAATATACATGAGATTTTGTTTTATATTACATGCAATAACCTTTTCATATCTTTCTGGATATACTACTAAATAGTCGTCCTTGGTCCTTTACAACGAAACTACTATTTTCTCGCTGATTTCTACAAATGTTCTTTCCGATCATGAGAAGCCAACAACAATCTCGGGAGAGCTCAATCGTACGCACGTGTGTATTTGTATATATATAACCCATATTTAAAACGACCCAAAAACTTCAGTGCCATATCCATGCAAATAAGAGATACGCAGACATGAAAGAAAACTCTACTAATACATATACCAAACACTAAATATTGTTTCATTCCCTTTGATGTTCAGTAATTTATTCTTGATAGATAGTTCAAATACGGGTGTTTGAGGTAGTGAAGCGACTAGCGGTTAGAGTTACAAGAGAATATCATAATTTTATAACCACACGGCTTATATATTTCAATTCTATATCATTCGATCAAGCTACTTCTGACGGAATAAAGATGTCAAATTTTCTGGTCATGACACGTATACCTGAATGTTAATCCGTATATTACTTCAAACCGGTGTTATTATATTATTTTTCACTCCAACTAGTTTGGATGATCACTCTGTTTTAAGTTAGAAAATAATTGTTCATCGTGATATTTTTCTGTTATAAAAAAGTACTACTGCGCAACCATATCAGCATCGGTTTTAAAAGATAGTACGTTTATAAAACAAAATTAACAACAGAGGGTACTCGAAGAAAATGAGAAATTTTATTGAACATAATAATCTATTGAAGTATGTAGAGACATAAAAAGAGTTTTCAAGGAAATCACTTGATAATAATTAAAATATATACGAGTATTCTTATTTTAGAAAATTAGATAGAGAGAACCCAGCAAACAAGTAAACAATAACTACAAATAAACTTTTAAATCAGAAAATAGGAAAAATGAAATTGGAGCACGTTGATAACCGTTCTACGATTTCTTAAAATCTTATGTCATATTCTTCGGGGAGTTTAAGTATTGATAAAATCTTAATAACAAGAAGATTTCTTCGATGACTGAGAGAAGAAGAAGATAGAACATATCTTTTGATATATACAGACGAGAAAGGAGTCTCACTTTTATAAATGAATGCTCCAGTTTTAATGCTCAAAATCGTGAATCTTCAACGAAATTTTGTTAAACGCTGCACAAGATGTCGCACACAATGTCATAACAATGTGTGTGACGGTTTCAAAATAGGGATGAGATGAAAAATTAAATAATTGCGAAAAATAATTAACACAAGAGTGGTAATCCAATTTGGTGCAACGTCACCTACATTTGAAAAGCTCTCAGCCTAGAAGAAATGAATTCACTTATTAATAGTCAATAGTACAACAATTGTTTTATATGAATCTCAACATCAGTTCAACTTTGCCTAATATTATATGTGAAATCTTAATAATAGACTCCACTTGAGTTTGAGATCCCTCTCAATTCAACTCTTTAAACCCTCACCAGATGTTTGATTCGCATCAATGAACATTTGTGACAACTCCAATCACTCAATCACAAAACTCACACTTCTCCAATTTTATAGTTTATGAATAAGTTTTAAGAGAATTACACAACTATTTACAAATCAATAGTTTCTAAGTCGGCCAATCGAGCATGGCTAAGAACCCTAGAGATTTGATGAACTAGCATTTTTGATGGCCGTTAAGGGAGAACCAGATGACTTTTATAACAATACGTAGTACAAAGTGTAAGTCTTTCTAGGATTTTCTCACCCTTTAATGCACAAAAATCTGTCAAGAAGGATGTCTAGACGTAAGTTACGATTAATAATGAAATACGTCAAAATCAGAAACTTCCCAAAACATATAAAGAATATGTTATGACGAAAAATTAGAACAATAATCACGAAATCTGTCAAAACATAAAATTTCCCAAATCATATTGGAAATACGTTACGATGGAAGTTATGACATTAATCATGAAATCTGTCAAAACAAGAAACTTCCCAAAACACACAAGAGAACACAATTATAACAACAATCTCTCCCTTTGACTATTTTTTTTGGGCAAACCCATCAAGAAAGATCCAAATACCATATCTAAATATCTTTCCCCCTCATTGCCTAAAAAAAATATCAAAATCAAATATAAACCAAACACATGTGAGGAAAAATACTAAAGACATATAGCAAACCGAAGTAACACCAGTTCTTATAGTACAATACCGATTTACAATTAAAAGCGTCTCCGGTCGGACCATCGACGCTTTCTGAGATAGTTAAGCCCGAATACATTCACCTCATATTTGCTGAGACTGATTCAGACTATTGCTTCCCAACATTTTTCTTTTTCATGACTTCCACAAATTGAGTAGTAAATGTAAACTTCTTTGAGAGACAAATCATCTTGTGCATGAGGTAGATGACACGTAGAGTAATTGAATTAGCAAGCAGAATACTAGTGGGTCTTAAAAAATTCTATAATTTAAACGTATAGAAACCAAGAGATGGACGCAAGCTCTCACTCTGATTGTCACGAATAATGTTATAACATCTTGTTGAACATCGTACACAGCAATCGCCTATTTCAACGAATTTAGAGATGAAATAAGATTCAACACGATAATTATTATGTAGAGATCATATGTAGCGATTGTATTGAGACTTGAATCATTTCATAAGTTCATCATGCTTCTTGTTAAATACTATGCACTCATCCAGAGTAAAATTATCACTCAAGTTTTGATCACACAATTGACTGATACTTATGAGATTCGCTGTAAGACCTTCAACAATAAAAGCTATTTTTAAATAAGGTAGACCACGATAGTCCAACAGAACTCTTTGCTTTAACACCATCGCGAAATATGACATAGAAATCATAGTAAAATTTGATATTTGAGAAATAATCTTTGGGACTTGTTACGTGACACAAGCAACCACCATCAAAATACCACTCTTCATAAGTGGAGGCGCGAAGAAAGGTATAGGTGATGTTGGCTCTATTATTTTTTTTGGGAGACAAAATTTCATGGCCATAATTATGTGACAATTGGAAGGAGAGTCCACTCTTCCGTGAAACAAAGACATACATAGAGGTGGAGGGACCGTGACTAAAACTGAGACCTTTCAAGTTTTTGGCAGATTTATCAAGAGTAAGGATCTTATCCAGATTTCTGAATCTTTTCAAATTCACCATTTAGACTTTATTAAGAACACATCAATAAGATCATTATCATAAGAAGAAGTATTATCTCTTTCTATAGAAGAACTACCAACATCATCATGTTATAAGCATGTTTTATACGTGATTATTAGAAGAACTTAAATGAAGAATCGATGCTTATCCTTAGGTGTTTTAATAGTTTTGGTAGTTTTTAGTGCTTGATTTCAGGTTTTGCATGACGGGAATGAGGTTGGAGCACAAGTGCGAAAAAAGGAGCTGAAAGGAGCAAAAATCAGCCAAAGGAAGGAAACACGAAGAGCACCTAAGTGCCCATCGCGTTGCGGTGTGGCTTGATGGCGTCGAGACGACACTATGTTCATGGAGGTTGCGACGCGACGTGTCAGGTCGTGACGCGATGACTCTGTTGGAATAGGTCTAGGGTTAAGAAAAATTTGTCATTAACACATTAATGGCGGAATATAAAAATTTCTTTTACTAGTAAAACAATTTTTACTAACCTAAACAAAGTGCATATACATGTTATAATTAAAACATTATTTAGAGAGCTTGAATACTAACTTTTCTTGAACTTTGATTTGGATGAATTTTGAGAAAGGTTGATCTTCTCTTCTAACTCGATTCCTTCAACCCTAAACATGAACTCGAGAAACCTAAAGTTTTTATTACAAGAGTATATAGAAGTTTAGAAGGACTTGTATGTGGGCACATTTAAACACAATAGCTCAAAAACAAGTATATGAGCTAGAGAGCTAATTAAGCATATGTCTAATGAGGACTTAGGTGCGAAAATAAAAGAAGTATTTTAAAAGAAAGAGAGAGAGAGAGAGAGAGAGAGAGAGAGAGAGAGAGAGAGAGAGAGAGAGAGAGAGAGAGAGAGAGAGAGAGAGAGAGAGAGGAGAAGGTCGGTCAAAAGTACAAGAGAGAGCAAGAAAAAGCTTCTTCTCACATCTCTATGTGAGACTCTATTTATAGGAGAAGGAAAGTCAAGAAAGGGTAATTACCCTTTCCTATTGAGCATTCATGACACAATATTTGATTTTCTCTCATCTTCTTCTAATATATGGCCGTCCATTCTTTGCTACTTGTGATGGAAATTTGTTTCCTCACTTAGCATATTTGTTTCCTTCTTGGATAATTATCTTTATAATCTAAGGCAAAAGAATTTCTAGAAATAATTTCATTCTCTCTATAAATCTTGGCCGAAATTCTACCTAGACGGGAGCTTCTAGATGCTTCCTTATTTATTTTAAGACAATTCTTAAAATACCCATTGTAGAATTAATATTGCACAAGTAATGAAATTAATTTCATAATGCCTCAAACGACTTCTCGGCTTTAGCAACTAATTTATATTTTCATCATATGAAAATATTCAAAATCTTATTTTGACATTCACATCATTTTATTGTTGGATATTATTTAACAATTTAAACAATTTAATTACATTACACATCCTATGTGGCGGAAAAACATAATTAGAATCTAATATATTAAAACTAGTTTTGATATATTTAATTAACCTAAGCATTAAAATATAATTTGCATTCAATAAACAATTTATTAAACACAAGCACTCAACAAATAAATACTAACAACCTATATAAACGATTTATATATCATTAGTAATTTATTTAATATTGAGAACGACTTACAATTTGGATAATAAATTATCCGGACGTTGTTAGCTATCGCCTGAATGCCACGTCGCGTCGAGATTACTGAAAGATGTCGCCGGAATGCCTGAAAACACCTTCGCCGAATTTGAGTTTCGCCGGAACCCGCGCGCCCAAGTCTTCGCCGGATCTCCTCGCCGGATGCCTCCTCGCCAGATCCGCGCGCCCAAGACCTCGCCGGATCTCCTATCCGGATGCCTCCTCGCCGGATTGCCTCCTCGCCGGATGCCTCCTCGCCGGAACTGATCTCTGGGACTCCTCGCTCAACAGAACTCGTCGGGAGAAGGAAACACGTCCAAGAATTGACTTCTTGATGCGCTAAAAACCTCAAGAAACACTCAACACCTTTTAATAAAGTTATAATATCAATTCAAACACCATGAGTGGAGAATCAATAATATCAAACAAGAAATTTGAGAGATGGAAAGGGTGGGCTTTCAAGAACGATAGGGAATTATCAAAAGAATCAAAAAATTAATTCTTGATCTCTTGATTTGGGGATTCGGCTGAGAGAGCACAAGAGGGGGAGGAGGCTATGCTCTTGGCCGAAAATTATCTAGGTTAGGTTAAGTGAATTAGGATTTCTTAAGCCTATTTATACTCATATAAATTTGGGCTTAAGCTGGGTCAACCCATGACCCTAATCACTTGAATTTTCGGCCAACTCTCCCCCTCTTACTCGAGTAAGAGCTTCCAGAATGTTCCCAAATTTATTTGATTTAACTTCTAAAATTAATTTAGAACACTCAATTTTATTTAATGACAAATTATTAAAATCATTTCCTAGTTATCAAATAAATACGAAACGAGAAATTATTTATTTTCTTCTCTTATTAAATTAAAGCATTCAATCATATTATTATCAACATAATAATATTCTATGATTCAATAAACAAAATAAATAACCAATTATTTATTAAGCTTTAAGAAAAAATAACTTTCCCGATATAAATCAAAATTTATATTAAATTGAGTAAATCAATAATTCCAGTTCTTATAATCTCTTCCAAGTGTCTATTATTGAGACCTCATGGACCCACATGAACGAAAATTTAGAATAAAGATCGGACACAAAAGTTCACAAACCTTTTCCGTCTTTTAGTTCTTATTATTGGTCGATTCCACTAAAGGACCAATACTGACACTCTCTCTGTTCATATGCGTATGTTTTATGTTTGATGTGATAAAACAATTTCTCACTTCGATCCACGGTGTACTTTACGATATTACCCTTCATGTGTATCATTAACTAAGAGGAATGTAAAATTACCATTTTACCCCTTGAGTTATTATTTCACTAACTCCTTTGTTATTTGTGAATGAGAAAAACATAGAGTGAGATGTCTTTACATGTCACATGTTTTAATCAAAGAATGTTCTTATTCGATGAATACCTGGCCAGGTTTATTCATTCACACTCTCATAACAAAGCACAGTGTGATACTAATGCTCATGCATTGTGTCAACATGAATTCCATATATGTGAATCATATAACCCAACATCACAACGTTATGACACCAACCGTCGGGTCAGATGAAACTATTATGTTAGCCATTGCCCATTGACAAATCAAATGTCATAAAGTGCAATATCAATTATATATTCACTTCAGTATTTAGGTAAGTATCAAAGTACCCCTCATTTGTGATCTTGAAGTTTCGAGTGATTAAACGGTTTTGTCTCGAGCTTCTAAGTATCACTGGTCTTGTTCAATATCTTCTACAAGATATCAAGGATGAATCACAGAGTCACAACTCCCTATATCACATGATAAGATATCATGATTCATTCAAACAATCGTTACTAAGACTTGATTGCTCTACCAGTCTTTAGATTGCGAACAAATGGTTTAAACAAGTCACAAGGGGTTATCATGTCAAATATGTATTTAACACCCTTTTCGTTGATGAATGTTTCAGAGCCTAGTAAACATACATAAACACAAACTTTAAAAAAAGAATGCTCATTTATTATTATTAATGATTTAGCAAAATATTACATATAATAATGTGTCTAATAATCTCATTTGTGGGCTCCAATCCAAACATTTATGTCCATGTGGACAAAAATACCCTTTAAACATTTTCCGAGAAAAATTCTAGTTCAACATTTGAACTTATTTTGACTTATCTTTCAGTTTAACAATCCTATTCTAATGACCTGTAATAGTGACCTTATGGATCCAAATGAACAAATCTTGAGCTTCTATACTCGGACTCAAAAGTTCACAAGCCTTTTCCAAGTATTAGCTTAATGTCAACTGACTCCACTAAAGAGTTGACACTGAGAATCTCTCGGTTCAAATGAATTTATTTTCTACTCAAATTCAACTTAATTATATTGAGCAGATCCATTGAATGTTATATGTGTTTACCCTTCATGAATATCATCAACTAGTTGGGATTTATAAAATTACCATTTTACCCTTCTAGTTGTTATTTCCTCAACTCCTTTGTTACTTGTGAATAAGTTAGAAACAATGTATTGACGAGGAGCTAACAAGTCACATTGTTTCATCCAAATAAAGTCGCTACTTAATTTTGGATACTGCGTCGTTCATTTATTCACCATCCAAGTAATAAAGCATGAGGTGATATATATTGCATCTCAACAATCTTGTACATGAATTCCATATCTATGAGATCACAAAGTTGGTTCATGACATCTTCATAACTTAATATCTCACCAATTGGCCTAGTCTAGATCACATAATGGATCTAGAATTTGACTTTCTCAAATGAGAGTATTAATGCTATGAAATTACATGTCTCATTTCAGGATTTACGTAAGCATGATGCAATTCATACATAGTGACCTTGAGATAGAAGATATTAAATGGTTTGTTCTTCTATTGTCTCTAAAGGTGCACTGGTCAATTCAGTATCTTTGAAAGATACATTGGAAGAACTATAGAGTTCCTAAGTCTATATGCCTCGTAACCAGACATCATAGATTCTTCCAACAATCATACTGGGATCAATAGTCCGTGGATCTTTAGATTGTGAATATATCGTTTTAACCAAACCATGAAGATTTTTTGCACGCAAATCTACATTTGTCTCTTTATACATTATTAGGTTTGATTAAGGACTATAAGACTATTGAATATCATAAATCTTCAATTAAACTAAAAGGGAATGAATGAACGTTTCAATTTTTATTAATTTAATCAGCAAATTATAATAAGGACTTTATAAAGATTTATGTATTACATCAATATGTAAAAAAAAAATCTTCTTATGGGCATCTCTGCCAACAGACTCTGTGTCATCATCTTCATTTGACACGTGGACAATGATTTTGGGTCATCGGATCAGTTTTCAAAGGTCAGATTTGTGCGAATTTGGAGAGCTCGACCTTATAACCTAATAGCAGCCACATTGGAGTCACTTTGGGATTTTGTGTAGTTTTTGGGAAAGAAAAACATAAGGAGGGAGATCAAGGTAAACGGAGAAGACCGGGACGTTCTCATAGGATGCGACGAGTCTGCGACAACCACTCTAGATTTTCTTTCTCCTCTTAATTTGAAACTCTATTTATTCGTTTTATACATTGTTTATTTATCATGGATTATTTTTTTTTCTACTTTTTCCACCATCACCATGAAATAATCCCTTAGAGGGTGATGGTGGATCTTTTATTGATTATTATCATGGATCTATTCTAGTTTGCTTTGAAGTTGGATTTCTATCTTTTGACTGGTGTTTATTCTATTTTTGTTAATATTTCTTGCATAAGTTTTATCATCATATGGATGATTTTAGGATTATGTAATCTCTCCAAGTAGGTTTAATTAGTCGTGCGAGTAAAATAGAATACCATAGTACATTCTGTGAAGTCTAGAGATAGCCACAGCTGCTAGTGAGTCGTGAGTCGTGTGAGTCTTATAAAACGTAAAGCAAGCTAGCTTCTAAGCTTTGAGACCGAGAGGTAAGAGGAGTTTTTAGTCTTAGGTCGTTAAAATCACTCTAGCAAGGGTTAGCGATAAATTTCCGTGAACACGAGTAGCATAGCCATATGATTGATTAATCTTCATTCGTCTAAAAATCTTGACAATATGATAGAAAAGTGAGACCAAAACCCTTGATTCACCACATCCATTGGCAATATTTATTTAAGTACAATAATCTTGTTTAAGTTTAGAAATTACCCATATTAATATTTCATTCTCTTTCGATTTGAATTGTAGTCGTTATTTGATTCTTGTTCAATTATAAGTCTTCGTGGGAACGAAACTCGTACTTAATCTCTATATTACTTGAGCGACACGTGAACTTGCGAGCGCATTTATCGCGATTACATGATCATCAAAAATAAGATTTGTAATAGATGCCCGAAATTCACCAAAATTACTTACCTTATTAGAATCGCTATCATACTCAATAGTTAGAGTCGTGACATTACTTTTATTCTCTTTCTTTTGAAAGTTTAGACATTCCTTTGAAATTTAGCCAAAACCTTCACATTCATGACATTGAATTCTTCTTCTTTTGTTTATGTTATCAAAGTTATCATTCTCAATGTTTCTGACAAGATGCGAGCCATTTTTCGTTGACAGCTTCTAAACTTCTTCATTATCCTGTTATAATTCTTAGAAATAATATTAGAAAGAAAAGTGATAGACTCATAGATGTCTTCATTGGAGTTGGAAAGTTTCTTATGTCTTTGTTCATAAAGGAGACCTTTTGTTCTCCTTTTCAAATACTGGAAGAGACAATTCATATGTAATCAAAGACCCAAAAAGCTTGTCGACTTTCAGTGTAGCCAGATCTTGAACCTCTTCAATAGCAGGGAATTTCATATGAAATCTGGAGGGGAGAGATTTTAGGATCTTACGTACAAGTGTCTCATCAGTCATAGGAACATCAAGTAAGTAAAATTCATTCACGATGTCACGAGTGCGAACATTTAACTCTGCTATATTTTCTTCTTCAACAATGGTCAATGCTTCAAATATTGTCGCGAGAAGTTAAAGCTTAGAATTTTGGACCTTGGTTGTCTCTTCATGAGAAATAAGAGCTTACCAAGCTTGTTTGGCACTCGTACATGAATTAATGATCTTAAAAATATTTTATCAATACCATTATATATAGCATTAAGAGAACGAGAATTTCCCATTTCAGTTTCATCTTTTGCAGCACTCTAATCTTTCTCGGCTTTAATATCAATGACAAAACATGTGAAATCAACAATCACAAGCGGATACCACCCATTGACAATAGCTTTCATGTCCTAGTGTCCACAAATTTTAAGAATGTATGCATTCGAGCGTTCCTGTAGTCATAGTTAGAACCATCAAGCACATAAGGTTGATAGACTGAGCCTTCTTACATGGTATTGTACATATCAAACAAAATCATTAACCAACATGATACCACCCTAATTTTCAGGGTGTCTGCTCCGATACCAAATAAATTTGTTTAGCGCTCGACATGATGTTGTGCATAAGATTCTGACAAAGTGTATGACATTTTTAAAATAGGGGTGAGATGAAAGATTAAATAAATTATGGAAAAATAGATAAGACAAGAGTGGTAACCTAGTTAGATACAACGTCACTTACATCTTCGGGACTGTCAGTTCAGTGGAAAAGAATTTGCTAATCAATGGTCCATAGCACACCAATGATCTCGTGTGAATCTCAACATCAATGCCACTTTAGCTAACATTATATGTAAAATCTGAATAAGAGACTACTCATGAGTTTGAGATCGCTCTCAATTTCACTCTTTGAATACTCACCCGATGTTTGGTTCATATCAATGAACATTCTCGAGAACTTAAATCATGCAATCATGTAACCAACACTTCTATAATCTTATAGTTTTTGAATAAATGTTTAGAGAATTACACAACCATGTACAAAATAATAGCTTCTTAATCCGCCAATCGAGCATGACTAATATATCGAGAGAATTACCCTAGTTATATCATGAAACAACGTTCTTGAGGACTACAAAGGGAGAACCACATGCTTTTATAGAATTTCTACAAAGTGAAAGTCTTCTTAAGATTTCTTCACCCTTTAATGCATGAATATATGATAGGGAGGATGTCTAGACAGACGTTATGACATTATCATGAAACAAAACATGAAACTTCCCAAACCAAACAGAGAATATTTTATGAGGGAAATTATGACAATTAATCATAAAATCTATCAAAATAGGAAACTTCCAAAATCAAACATGAAATAAGTTACGAAAAAAGTAACATTAATCACGAAATCTGTAAAATCAGAAAACTTCCCAAAACATATAATAAAAGTATCTGGAGGAAGTTCCAAATCATGATACCTTTCATTTGGATATTGGAGAAAAAAAATCAACCAATAAACTCGTAACAACACTTCATATTATCTAATACATTTGAATATGCTGATAAAATACAATTAAACGTTCGGTAACATTTTTCTTTGTATGTCAAAACGGTAACATTAAATGCATGATCATATTATTTTATAAATTAATTTTTTATATAACAAAAAATTATTTATAAAATTTTAACTTCCAAAAGTAAATTTGTAATTCGAGTACATAGATTACAAAAAAAAAGAATTGTCAACACGATCAACAGATCGATCGAACGCCAGTAACAACACTCGCATGTGTGGTGGACTTAAGCTTCCTTAATCCCTTGTTTACATGATTGAGCCACCATTTTAACTCAAAATCATTTGTTTAAATTTTATATATATAAAACATACATTACTTTCATTCACATTTCAAGTTAGACCCATGTAATCCACTTTTGTTCATATAATATTACTATTATATAAATGATTTTAAATTATATAAATGATTTTTAAAAGCGACACATTTGCAAAATAGATTTGTCACTTCTTCGCCACCGTCATTTTTTTGAAAAATAAAATACCATAAAAAAACAACAAATCTCTTTTAAATGCAAAAAAAAAAATGGTATTCACGTCTATAAAATTTACAAGTGACTTGCGTAAACCATATTTTATTTAACATTAGAAGCGACTTTGCCTAAAATCTGACTCTTTTTCCTTGTCATGTTTCCAAAAACTTTGAAAATTTTATTATTGTTTTAAATTGGAAGCGATACTAAAAGCGACAAACATAATAATACGCAAGAGTTGCCCAATGCCTATAAGCAAAACCCATTAAATCCTTGCCAAATTCCCAGACAACAAAATAATAAATAGTTTTTTTTAAGAAACAAAATAATAAATATTATTTATTATTCAGATTCTCTGTATTATACTAATAATATCACGCATGAATAAAATTGTACGGAAACAGCATAAAGAAACATGACACGATTAGTTCTACGAGGAATACTATTATAAGAGAGGTATCCCACATTTTTGAACCTCCTGTAGTGAAAACTATCGTATGTTTACCAACTGCTCGGAGACGCGACCACTACAACATTGCTCATTTAAGCTCTTCAATCACAAAAAAGAAAAAAACAGAATTATGTACTAAAATGTAAAAAACAAAATGGAAAAAATACTTGGAGACCTATTTCTATTAAAACTCGTAAAAACATGATATTAATATGTTATCCAAACGCACTTATCACTCAGATATTTACGTATGATGACGAATTACGAATGAGAAATTGCCAAAAATACTACTATTTATAATTGGTTTTCCCAAAATCCACTAAAATTAATTTTTTCTCAAAATATCACTATAAAAGTCTAAAATACCCCTAAAACAATTTCTTTACATTTGACTCCATATTCATATTAACCGGTTACTATCTAATTTTTTTAAAAAAAAATTAACTTAAAAAGGTAAAAACTACTCCACCCCTAAAAAAATTAATTTTTTTTTAATTTATTAATTTTTTTGACCCGTAGTATAATGTAGGACATTTGTGTTAGTTTTGACTTTTTAAAGGGTATTTTGTCTTTTCACATAAAATTTACTAGTATTTTGGGAAGAAAACATGTTTGGGTGGATTTTGGGAAAATAAATAATAAAGAGTAGTACTTTGGGCAATTTCTCATTACGAATTTCTTGCAGGTGAATTATTTTGACACGTGGGTAGAGTGGCTCCTGAAATAATTTTTCTCCTTATATAATCAAACAGATCGTAGTATCAATATATGAAAATAGAAATTTGCTTTACTACGATTATTAGTAACTACGTTATATATATCAGACAGTTTTATTAAAATAAATAAGTTTATCCAAAAAGTTTTTCTTTCTGCAAATCGATCGGAAGACTTTCTTAAGGTGGGGAGGATAAGATTATGGGCTACTAGTCTCCCCATTTACTAAAATAATCTGGAGTAGTAATGCATATGTGCGTATAATGTTAGGTATTAGGTCAGTCATTAAATATAATAAAAAGTAGACAAAAACAATTAATTATCCAATCGGCCACAAGGAAAGTCTATCATTATGACCACCTAAATAACAAATAAATAAAAACTTATCGATTACTTGGACTTCCATAAAGTAGAATATCCATAAAAAATCAGTCTAGAAATTTAAGGATAATACATTTACTTTATTTTTAATTATAAGCCGAAAGTAGAATATATGTTTAGCAGGCACTTCTTAATGAACGAAAATAATAATAAAAGTAAAAAGTAAAAGTGCCCGGAACGTATTCATGCTATTAGCCATTCCTAATAAAAATGCATATAACGTTCATAAATCATCAACTGAATTTACGTGTCGGCTGCTTATATAATATTAGTGAACGTTTGTTTAATGTTATGGAAAATGGTTTTTGAGTTTGAAAAGTAAAAACGGAAATAGTTCACTGTGAAAGAAGAGATTGTTTCTAAGGTTTTGCATAGCGAATTTTCCATAAACTATTGTTGTTAAAAATCTGATCAGATCCTTAGCACACGCATGGATTGCCGAACAGGTAAAAGATGAGAAAAATAGCACAGCACAACAATAGTTGGTGATCAAGATCCTCTATGATCATCTCTTATCGAGAATGGTAGATTATTTTGTTATACGTTTTTCTGTACATATTTACCCTAATCATTGTTGCTTTTCAAGCAAACTATTTAACCAAACGGAAGCAAAAGTTCATAATAAATTGGTTACGAAATTAACCCTTAGGTCAACGAACATTAACTTTCTTTCATGAAAATTAGATTCTGTATCTGTAAACCACTTCCTTCTACAATTATATTATGGATTCCCAAGACATAAATTTAATAAGATCTTATACTAGATGTTAAAGAGACATAAATTTAATAAGATCTTGTACTAGCTGTTAAAGAGACGAGTTAAAGAATCCAAAGATATAATCTAGAAGTACATGACTACTTAAGGATTTAGATCAACTCTCTATGTTCCACATAGATGAATTTGGATAAGAATTTACAAGCGCATATCAGTCACTGACCATGTTTTAGTTCACCGCTCAAACTCGGATGCCTAACATGCAATTCAATTTAATATGATGACTATGCAAGATAGATGTTATCTATTTTAATTATGAAGACATCAACCAACTAATTATATGATGCTAATAAAATTAACTTCTATAATTTAGTAATCATTCATTTTATTATCTTTGAATGGGCAGTATTCCTGACATTAACAAGTTTGTGAAGTTCTCATAAATATGAAATTCATGTATAAAATTGCTTAAATGTAATGTATATCACCTCCTGATTTTTCCCTTGAATTGTGAATAAATGAATTAGTCAATGTCCAAAATAAATTGTGACTTCTTTAAAAGCTCCTCGTCAATATATTGTTATTGACTTATTCACAAATGACAAAGAAATTAAGAGAATAATTATGTAAATTCTATCTAGTTGAAGATATTCATGAAGGATAAACATAGATAATATTAAGTGGATCCACTTATCACAATTAAGTTTAATTATGATTTAAAAAAATATTTATTTGAACCAAAATATTTCAATGTCAACTCTTTAGTGGAGTCAGTTGACATAAATCTATAACTTGGAAAAAGTTTGTGAACTTTTGTGTCCAAGTATGCTAGCTCTAATTTTGTTCATTTGGATCCATGAGGTCACTACCACAAGTAATTATATGATTTGCTAATCTAGAATCTAAGTCCAAACAAGTTCAAATGTTGAATTAGATAATTTTTCGAAAATATATCTTGAGGGTAATTTTGTCCATTGGGACAAAGATTATATGAATGTCAAAATAAAATTTTGGAAATCATCATATAATGGTCATGAAATGATTCACACAATTGCAAATTACACTTGAGCCTGGAGAATCAATTTTCATTTTGTGGAATTTTATGTCATTATTCTACATGGGGTATTCTTGTAATTGTCTTGCATAGTTAAAAGAAACATCTAGAACCATGTTCGAGAAGAAAATAGCTTGCTATACACAAAATAAAGTAAAAAGAGGAAACAAATAAGTTATTTATAGGAAGAGAATGTCTGACCTTATGTAAGCAAAGAAAGAGAGATTCGGTCTTGAGGTGTATTTGATACAAATTTGAAATGAATATGAGATATTCTTTATTGATTTATTCAAGTTAACTCATTCCCCTACAAATACACATCCACACATAGAGATATGAAAACACATAATTGTGAAAGATTTCACACAACCAACTCTCTCTCTCTACCCTTAGCTGACTCTATCTCTCACTCCCTTCGTCTCTCTTTTGTTTCGGACCCTAGATCATTATTAGATATAGGATTTGTATTAGCTCTCGAAAACTAGTTCTTGATTTAAAGTGTTTAAAATTAATGCCAACATATTAAACCAAGTAAAACTCAGCAGAGTCTAATGGTAGAAACTATTGTGGTTGCTCGGATTCAAGAAGACGTGTAGGAAATCTTATGCGAGGGGAGACGAGTGCTTGAATATTCAAAGTTTGGCGTCGTGTTTAATTAATTTTTATAGTTTCATTTGAATAAATTAAATGTTCATGCATTTTTTCTAAGTTGTATGTGAGTGTTGGGGAATAAGAAACTTTCTCAAGTTCCTAATCGGATTCAGAAGCCATCATGGTCTCGAGATAGTTTTCACATATTCTGGGTATGCTCAAGAAAACGTTTATGCTCAATACCAAAATACATATATTCTTTGCAAGTATGTGGAACAGTTATCATTGTACCAAATATGCACTTCTTTCGATTCGATTCACAAGTGTAGAATGTTTTCTCATATGGTACTGCTTGAAGTTAAGCGTGTTTATACATAGATATTTGTTTCTTATAATCTTATTTGGCAGGGCCGATGTCGAGGAACTTCTAAAAACCTTATTTGTGCAAGGTCGACGTGAAGAAACTTTAAGTAGCTTGTCTTTCACAATTTTTTGAGCTACACTGCCTGAAGTTGGATATGTCAAAGATGATCTCATCTCATGGTTACGAGATTGATTATGTAAACTTGTTATTCCGTTATTATTTCTTTTATTTGATTGCAATACATAATTTACGTTAATTGAGTTCATTTTTTTTTCTTCATAGTTGTTCCTGGTTTAGACTGTTCTCATATTGCTCCAGGACCACATCCAACAATGAATTTACTCTTCCTCGTGAGTTGATCCAAATCAATAATTAGCACCTTACTCAAAAGGTTTTTTTATTTTATCTTCAACTCTTTCCTTTTTAACGTATTTTAGTCTGAGGCTACATTTGCAATCCTAAAAAGCTATGAATTCGTATGTCAGGGATATATGCACCAACAATCAAATAAAGTAAGCAAGCAAGAAAGTATGCACAAAGAACAATATAGTTCGTTAAAATTGAAATATAAGCAACCACAGAATAATACTATATGGCCTTTGGCACATTTAGAGGGCATGATATGTGACCCTCTTTTACAATCCTCATCCCTAGTACTACCACTACAACATTGCCTCTTCCCATGCTTACAATTTCTCAAACCGTCCATAAAATCTCCCTCAAACCAGCTCATTGTCCCGCTCTCGTCATCACAAAGAAAAGCAAATTCAGTTTCCGGGCCCACAGAGAATGCCCTTTGCGGCCCAACTTTGGCCCATTCGTCCCTGACTGTAACCCAACCCATTTCACAGGCCCAGTCACCCACCTCGCCACCCCAACAAAGCCTTCTAACTCTCTCACCCGGAGATTCGGATCCACTTCCGCAACCCGAATCCGTACACTCCGAATCCCGGATTTCCAACACACTCTTGGGACTAAATGTGTCAAAACCTGACCCGAATTCCCCGGCAGCCGAAACAAACGGGTGCTCCAAAAGCTCACTCGCCGACCACCGTTTCTTCGCTTCTCTCCGCAGACACTTCGTCAAGAAATCCCTCCCTTGCTCCGAAACGCAACCCGGGATTTCCAACTCGAGCTCAGAAAACCCGACCCGGTATAAAGCCGAAACAGGATCTTGGGCCTTAATCCACGAAACCCGGCCCGTTAACATCTCAATGACCGTACATCCAAAGGCCCAAATATCCGCCGCGAACCCCTGATCCTCCCCACGCGCCACCTCAGGCGCCATATACGCAGGAGTCCCGCTAAACCCCGCTTCCGACGAATCTGTACCGTCAACGTGTCGCTTGGAGCATCCGAAATCGGCGATCTTAATTTTTCCATCGCCGGAAACGAGAACATTCGCTGCTTTGACGTCGCAATGCACGACGCCTTTCGAGTGAATGTACCGTAGCCCTAGCAGGATCTCCCTCGCGAAGGCTCTCGCCGCCTCTTCTCCGATCGAGCCTCCGCGGCGGCGGATATCGTCTGAGAGAGACCCGCCGGGAGCGAACTCCATGAAAAGCTCGTACTTCGCCTCCGTGGCGCGAAATCCTCTGTAGGAAATCACTCTCTGCGAGCTCAGGGAAGAGAGGATCGCTTGCTCTCTCCGGAGCGTCTCGGAGTTCGAGAGCTCCGAGGATTTGACGGCGATCGTTTCGCCGGAGCTAATGGCCGTGGCGAGCCGGACCGTGGCGGTGGAGCCTCGGCCGATCGTCGGACCGACTATCCACTGCTCGTCCATTGGTGCTGTGTATCTGTTTGTGAGCTTACTTCTGCGAATGGTTTTTCTTTCGTTTCTTCACTATATATAAAATGTGAATTGTTTGTTGGCTTAGCCGAAAAGCAAACGCTGTGCCTTTTATACGTGAGGGAAAAGTTTAACCTTTTAACTTTTTATAATTTATTTAACTAATTGGGTTTGTGACAAAGAGTATGGGCGGTCGCGGTAGCGTTTAAGTAATGTGGGAGGGAGGGGTCCACGTGGCGGCCTGCGAAGGGTCTAAGTTCGGCGGTTATTACTTGGCAATTCCGTGCTATGAATGTGCCCTTCTGACCCCAACTGCGCACGTGCCAATTCCGTGGAGGCTCTATACTAAGTAATTATACTAATTAATTACCAACATTGTACAACTAATTTGATTTTGCGCGAAAGGGGTTCGGATAAACTTTCTATGAAAACCAATTAGATTATTATTATTAAATTGGTTAATGAAGGTAAAAGTTTGGTAAATGCCACACTTTCATTTAACCAAAATTTTGTACCAAATATACCTCAATTTTAAATTCTCGTCCAAACAGTTTTTTGCAAATTATAAAAAGAATTGGTTAATTAAAAAAATTAAATTCACTTAAAGACCGAATCAAAGAGATTAATTAAAGTTACAAAACCGCCCAAATTTATTGGATCATTAATTAGCAACCAAAGAAAAGAGAGAAGATTTGCATGCACAAAACAAAATCGACAGGTTTCTCTCAAAAATAAAAACCCGATTCCGCCGAAAAAGATTTACGATGTCGGGACGATCGGTCACTAGTTCACACGATATCGAAACGATCGTCGGAAGTTCCACCGCCGCTGCAGAATATGGGAGAAGGAGGGAAAACTTCTCTTCAGCCCAAACGAATTCCGGTCGCCGATCGGGAAATAGAAGCTGCCATGGTTTGTATTTTTTTTCATTTTCATTCCCAAAATGAAAATTTGACGATGATCATGATATTTGGTTTTTCAACGGTTTTTTTTGTGCAGTTGGGTGGTTGCTTTGATTGATGAAAGGTTTAAGGCTTAATGTTTTGTGCAGTTGGGTAGGCTTCGGTGGTGATGGTTCCGGTGACGGTGGCGCCGATGGTGGAGGCGCTGAGGAAGCCGAAGATGAACTCCGGGTACTTACGAAGGAGAAAAAGAATCGTGAATTTAGAAAAAAAGGCGGCGCGGTCCTTCGTGGATTTAGAAAAAAAAAATTGTTGTTCTTCTTCTTCTTTGTGTTTTAATTTTGATGTCAAATTCATTTATGACATTTTGATATTTTTTTTATTTAGTAAAATAAATCAAAATCCCGTTTTGTTAATTAATAAGCAATTAACGATAAAAAAAACTTCAATTTTCGTTATCAAAATCAATTATCAGTGTGAAATTCAATTTACGTTGTAAAACGTAACTCAATTTACGTTAGTACAATTCAATTTCAGTGTAAATTTAATATCAATTAACGAACATTATCAGTGTAAATATCAATTTACGTTGTAAAATGCAGTTCAATTTACGTTGGAAAACAAAATCATTTCAGTGTAAAATGAATATCAACAATAAAGAGATAATATCAAATAAAAATCGGTTAAAATATTAAAATTTCAAAAAATAACTAAATAAGATAATTTGGTCACTAATGAAGGATTTCTATCAATTAATCTGATAATAATCGATCAATTAAACCGCCCATAATTCTAAGATCTAAAAAGAAATATTCAATTGCCAAAATTTATTTAAACAAAAAAGGAAGATAATTCAATTTGAAACGAAAATTAAAAAAAAATTAATTCAGAATAAAATTAAAAACCGGTAAAAAAATAAAAGATAAAAAGGTAAATTAACAATGTTATTAAATATGTCACGTCAGAATTTTGGAAATTTACAAAAGTTTTACCAAAAGGTGGACATTACCAAAATAACCTGAGGCTGATTCACCAAATATTTGTATTAAATTTGTATTGCTTTTATGTTTTTATGTGGCAGTATTGGGGTGGATTTGGAAATGGATTAGCGACTAAGTTAAACAAGAACAAGAAGCAAAGCAAAGCAAAGTGTATGCAACAGTTGTAGAATAAAGTTGTAGAATAAAGTTATTTGTTAATTAACTGTTTTATATAAGGAAAGGCAAATCAACCAACCAAACAAGTCCAACTAACCACCGGTCTGGTATGGAAGCATAGATACCGTTACAATGTAGCAGTTAGAATATTATATAATAATTTATTATTTATTATGTTCTTGGGCACTGAGGGACGTGAATACAATGTAGAATATCAAATCATTGAGTCGCTTTCTTGGCATGCCAAATTATATATACCTTTCCTTTGCCTTCCCTTTGTTTTGTACCTCTCTCTCTCTCTCACTCTCTCCACATAAATTTGGTGTGTCAGCTATACCAAGCTTTGTCAGTTTTGTCGGCTTTCGACAAAGCTTTTTCGGTTTCTTTGGAGACTCGTAAAGCAAAGCTCGTGGCTTTATAGTTTATCCCAAACAGAAACTAGAAATGTATGCCTTCTTTGTATTCTCGACGATGCCTTGTAACGCCTTCTTCTTTAATTTTCTTTCACACTTAATTTGCTGTCTCATGTGTTTCATGAGCTGTGTGACATCCTGTTTTTTGCATCACAGCAAAATGGGGTTGTGAATTTGTTGGAGCCAAGTTCGAACTTCTAATTAATATAATGACTACAGAAAGTAAATATGCATAATGCATGTATATGTGTTACGTATGATCGTTGTCTAGCTATAATGACAAACGTAACACATGTGACATGTGATTGTGATCATATCACTCCAAATTATTCAAAGAGGCCAAATCTAATATGGATAAGTATTATATGTGCCTAACAAATACTATTTGCAACGTGCTGCGAAGTCTTTGGTGGGTATGGCTAAACATATTTAGGAATTGAATATAGACTTAATATTGTTACATCATTCGACATAGCTTGAAGAATTTGAAAGAACAAAATACGGCTCCCCTAACTAAAACACGTGGGTTTTACAATGCAAAACGATTTTTAACATCGACGAACAGTAGAAAGAAAACATATAGTGGGATCCACACATTTTGCCTACTATTTTTTTCAATGACATTTAGTAATATTGGGTGGAAATATTTAAATTTAAAAGTGGTTTCACTACAACAAATAGACTCACACAGCCAAGCTCTCACAGTTGTCACCGTCCCGTTGTGCAAGATATTTCCTCCCACAGTGGAACGATTTTCTCGTTGTGTGAATTGACTACTTTTTCAGCGGGACATTGTCCCGCTGTAAAACTCGATATATCCCATAGCGAGATATTTATACGTTGTAGGAAACATCCGTCGGTAAGTTCTCACACTAGTACGAAAAAATAACTTTTACATGCGACATTTTGTCGCATTCAAAGGTCAAAAGTCGCATCAAAATTGACTTTTAAATACTCTCTACTATCAGATACAATAATTTTGACGCAACTACTCGCATCTAAATTCCTCAAAATCAAAACATAAAAATTGGCGGTAAACGACATTCCAATGCGACGTTGTCGTATCCAAAGGTTTGCGCGCCAAAAGCATCGGTTGCGACTAATCGTATCTAAACGTGTACCCGAAAAACATAAATTAGTGCAAAAAAATTAGTTTCTCAGCCTTTGGATGCGACAATTGCGACATTGTCGCATCCAATACATCTCCTGCTAAGGTATTGGATGCGACAATGTCGCATCCAATGGTTAAATAATTTTTAAAAAAATAAATTAAATAAATTGACGTAAATAAGATTGAAATTAAAAATTTAACTAAATAAATCGTAAATCAACATAAATAAAAATAAAATTAAATCATATATTAATGAAATCGTAAATTGACATAAATAAAATTAAATTAAACATAGATTTAATTTTAACATAATTCAAAGTGTTTTAAAGTAAGAAAAATAAAACGTAAACATAACAAACGTTAATAATCAATGATCTCTCGGTCTTTCTCGTACGCCACGTCCGCCACGTCAGCAGCGTTGAGATCTTTCTCGATCTCCTCCTCAACCTTCATCCAGTAATCGCACTCGTACATAGTTCCCGTTTCAGAAAACTTGTCGGAAGATAAATCTTTGAGCGCCCCGCTGAATTTAGGGCTTTGGCTCAGAGGTCGAACGTCGATGAGTTCCGGGTCGAGTTGATGGTGATCATTGTCGTCGCTGGGGCCTGAATCGAGGAATGTGTCGTCCTCTTCCTCTTTGGTGATCGTGAAGGAGTAGCGTAAGAGGTGCTTAAAGACTCTTATTCTCGATTTAGAGTAGACTTTTCAGAGGGAAGTTGATGGTTCGCTCTTCGGTGCGTAAGGTGGAATCGTCAACGTGATGACTTTAGGGCGTCGAGGATTCATAACTATAAATCGCTCCTGATTCTTATTTATGAGAATGAGAAAGAATAGACTATAACACACGTAGATAATATGAACTTTTAAAAAAAAATCGACAAAGTTTCCCTTATAATAAAAAAACCAAACCAGGAATGGTATACAATCCAATAATTAATAAGCTAAACATATTACACAATTTCAATTAACTAAACATATTTACAAATTTTAATAAACTAAACATTTTCAATACTTTCAACTAATTTACAAAACATATTCATACAATTCCAAACCAAACATATTCATCAATTTCAATTAACTAAACATATTTAAAATTTCTAAAAAAACTAACCATTTTCAATAATTTTAATTAGCTAGACATGTTTAATGTATTCAATACCGTACTAAACTAAACATATTACACAAATTCAGTTAATTAAACATATTTAAAAAAATTAAAAAATCTAATCATTTTAAATAATTTTAATCAACTAGACATGTTGAATGTATTCAATATCTAACTAAACTACACATATTACACAAGTTCAACTAACTAAACATATTTAAAAAAAGTTAAAAAAACTAATAATTTTCAATAATTTCAATGTACTAGACATATATACAGATTTCAATACCTAACTAAACAAAACATATTATACAAGTTCAATTAAGTAAACATATTTCCAAATTTTAATAAACTAAACATTTACTTTCAACTAATCTATCATACATATTCATATAATTCTAAACCAAACATATTCATCAATTTCAATCAATTAAACATATTTAAAAAATTTAAAAAACTAATCATTTTCAATAATTTTAATTAACTAACTTGTTTTATGTATTCAATATCTAATTAAACTACACATATTACACAAGTTCAATTAATTAAACATATTTAAAAAATATAAAAAACTAATCCTTTTTAATAATTTTAATTAACTAAACATGTTTAATATATTCAATATCTAACTAAACTACACATATTACACAAATTACACAAGTTCAACTAACTAAACATATTTAAAAAAAATTAAAAAACTAATCATTTTCAATAATTTGAATGTACTAGACATATATAACGATTTCAATACCTAACTAAATAAAACATATTACACAAGTTCAATTAAGTAAACATATTTACAAATTTTAATAAACTAAACATTTTCAATACTTACAACTAATTTATTAAACATATTCATATAATTATAAACCAAACTATTCATTTCACTTAAACATATTTAAAAAATTAAAAACTAATCTATTTTCAATAATTTAAATTATCTAAAAATATTTAATTATTACAGTTAATTACCCAAACACATGTCGAAAATTCAAAAAAATTAATCACTTATAACAAAAATAAATTTTAAAAACGTACCGAGGGACGGCTGGAGGGCTAAGACCAGCGGGAGGACTGTAAGTATCGAGGGGCTGCTAGGCGGTGACTATTAACGGGTTGGGGCAGTGAGACTCTGAAGGTCGGAACAACGTTAATTCTCAAACGAAAAATGTTTAACATTGGAGATGAGAAGTAGGGACTTACCTGCGAGCGGGTGTGCAGGCCGGAGATTCACCGACGACGGAGAAGAGGGAGGAGACGGGGAGACGGAATTGAGAGAGGTGGAGCTATCTGCGCATGGAAGCGGTCGGAGGACGTCGGTGGGCGTTGGAGGGCGTTGTAGGTTGGGCCGGAGGGAGGGCGTGACGGTCGGAGGGCGGAGGTTGGGCCGGAGGGAGGGCGTGATGGTTGGAGGTCGGGCCATAAGGTGGGCGTGACGGTCAAAGGGTGGAGGTCGGGCCGGAGGGAGGGCGGAGGGACGGGGGACGTCGGGCCGGAGGGTGGGACGGTCGGAGGTCGAGTGATTTTCTGCAAATTTGAGGAAGATAACGAAATGAGGAAAAGAAAAAGGAAGAAAGGGGCGAGTTTTTAAATAAGGAAACCCTAACATTTATATGCGACTTGTCGCATCCATTGGTTGTCGTTGGATGCGACATGTCGCACGTAATAATATCATTGGATGCGACAATGTCAATAAAAAAATTTATGCCACGTCATTGAAAAGATGAAAAAGGGGGGAAATTTGGTTCGTCCAATTTTTTCGGGACATTTAGATGCGACATAGTCGCATCTAATGCTCATGAATATAAATTTTTTTAATTTCCACGTCACATACACAATGCAAAAGGGGAGAAATTTGGCCCGCCCAAATTTTTTGGGACTTTTAGATGCGACATAGTCGTATCTAATGCTCATGAAAATAAAATATTTGATATCCACCTCACATAAACAAAGCGAAAGGGTGAAATTTGGCCTGCCTAATTTTTTTGGGAATTTCGGATGCGACATCGTCGCATCTAAAAACCCTATAAAATTTTTGGATCGACTATGTCGCATTTGATACTGTTCCCTTGGCAAAAAAAAAATTCGACATATACTCGTGTTAGATGCGATAAGTTGCATCCAAATATACATTTAGATGCGACTAGTCGCATCCGAAAATTCCTCGTAGTAGAAGACCAAATTTGTAGTAGTGTCACAACGACAAGAATTACACTTTCTCGCAGCAAGAATACGCTTACAAATGGTAATTTGACCTACTGTGTGAAAATTCTCGTGGTTAACTTCTCCCGCGGTGGGTCACGAGTCTCGTCGTAGGTCAACTTCGCCACAACTAAGTTTTAAGCACCCCGCGGCGACAGTGGCGAGATGTATGACCGATGTATGACTCAAGTTTTTCAAAATATTAGATGTGGCGAGTGAACCCGTTGTGGGACATCCTTGCCGCCGAGAAGTGCATCACTCGCCGCGATAAAACTCTATAATGTTTTTAGGCTTTTGGTATAAAAGCTTGTTTTCACACTTAATATTACCTCACATTTTTTCTCGACCAAAAATCATGCTTCGAACAAGTATGTTAACGTTTTACTCCTAATTTATTGTTCTCGCCGCCGCAAAGAGTCCACTGACGCGAGTCACTCCTTCGAGTTGGGTTTTCGTTGCTTCTCATCTTCAAAAAGGTAAGTCATGAATTTTGATCTGTTTTAATTTTTTTTACTATATATTATGTGTGGAGTAGGTGTAATGATTCTTTTTTGTATGTGGTTAAGATATATTTTAAAGCAAATTGATAATGTCTGAAATATGTATGGTTCGCCGTGACAATGAGTTGTGGTCGCTGAGGCGAGCCTCTGTTTAATTTGAGAACTTGGGTTTTGAACTTTTTATGAACTATGTGTGATTATTTTTAGACTCGCCGTGACTGTATTTATATTTCGCCACGCCGAAACATATTATTTTTTACATGTTTATGGATTGTTTTATTCTTTTTTCGGTTTTTTTGTTTGTATGGCTGAAACTTTTTTATTCAATTTTAATTTTTTATTGTTGAATAATTTTTAGGTAGCAATGATGTGTTTGAAGAACGCTAGTCACGCGGATGCCCCGCGTTCGTCGAGACTCAAAGAGAAAAAGGAAAACTTGCTCGTCAAGAGCCGCCGGAACCGATAATATATTACAACGATCGGATTTTTTCAAGCAAAGCCGCCGAAAACGCTACGATAAGCTTGCCTCGGGTAGTCCTATTCTTGAGCAGGGATTGAATGTTTCTGGTACAACCAAAATTTCCAACCTTATTTGAAACACCATCAGAAAACCCGGTGGAGAGTATTTTGTGGCAAATCCGAGCAAAAAACCAACATTAACATTATGTACGAGTTCTACGCGAACCACCCGGATGCCGAGCATGACATTGTAATGGTTTAAGTAAGAAATATCAACTTTACTATCACGATCATCAACAACTTGATATCCCTTTCGAATATTGATTTTGAGAATGAGAGCTACCAAGTGTGGCTTAGAGATCCAAATTACCAACAAATGGTAATAGTGTTGACGATTGATGTGAAGAAATGGAACGTCAATCATGAAAAGAAATACCTATGTCACAAGGAATTTCAAAGCTAACATTCGTCTTAATGAATTGTATTTATTTTATTGAGTTTTACCCACATTTACTTAATTATAACTATTGGCACAAGCTAGCAAAACTTTGGACGTACTTTATCATTTGATCGAGACTATTTTTTATTAAGCATTTCATGCATCTCGACGACGATCACGTGCACGTGTTTTATTCAGTTGTCCGAGGAAAAACAATTGACGTAGGTCAATTCATCTACAACTGGATGAAGAGCATCGAGTACCATACACTACACGGTTTGCCATATTCATCCATAATTTATAAAAAAATTCTTCAAGCAAGTGTGGCAGGTACAAAGCACGACTCAATCAAGAAATGTATGTTTCATATTAACGATAAGACGATTGAGCGGTACAAGATCAAAGGAGATGAGGCAGAAAAGGAACCCCCCCCATCCCCCACATCCAATTTGGATAGTATCTAGGAGCTCCGAGGACCGATACCTCCACCATCGAGTACATTGTTCATTGCTCGCACTACATCGTCGACAACATCCAGCGTACGCAACAAGTCCTTCATCAGCAATCGCATATAGCGCCACTCATATCGACCAACTTAATAAGTTTTACGAGTGATGATATCAACCAAGAGAATCAAGTGTGATTTCCTTCATATCCTCAATGCATACACTATTTGCACCCACCTCCAGAATGGTCACCACATACGACACAATTGTTGGGATTGGTGCCCACAAAGGAGAATATTAGACATTTTATTTATTATTTGTAATATTTTACTGAAACATTAATATTAATAAATAAGCATTTTTTTTCCTATAGTTTGTGTTTAAGTATGTATGCTACGCTCTGAAACTGTCATCAACGAAAAAGGTGTTAAATACAGATTTGACATGATAACCCCTTGTGACTAGTTTAAACCACTTGTTCGCAATCTTAAGACCGAATGAGCATTCGAGTCTAAGTAACGATTATGAGATCGATGATGAGTTACTCATCACTTCTCGATTCGTTCTATGTATACGTCTTAGAAGCGGCAGCTTACATTCTGAACCAGGTTCCGTCTAAAATGGTTTCTGGAACACCTTACAAAAGATATGGAGTGGCAGAAAATCTGTTTTACACCACGTCTGTATCTGGGGTTGTCTAGCACATGTGCTGAGACAAAAGACTAGCAAGTTGGCTAGTCGTTCAGAAGCATGCCTCTTCATAGGACATTCCAAATAATCGAAAGGTTGCATATTCTATAGCTCTACTGATCAGAAAACATTTGTTAGTACGAATGCTAGGTTTCTGGAAGCAGACTATATGAAAGATGCTGTACCGAGAAGCAGACTTGTGCTTAAGGATCTATTGGAGGAAGCAGCTTGTATTTCAGAGAATAGAACGAGTTATATTCCAATAGTGGAAGATACACACCCGTAACGAGAGACTCCTGCGATTCGTCACAATATCAGGACTGTACGACAGCCTGACCGATACATGGGTGTCAGAGAGACTTTCACTGCAGTTGCATATCAGGAGGATGATGATCCGATATCTTTTTCCCAATTGAAAAAAAGTTCCGAAGCAAACCTCTTGCAAGAAGCCATGAACGTTGAAATGCATTTGATGTATTACAACAATGTCTGGAAGCTTGTAGACTTACCAGAAGGCATTAAACCTATATGTCGATGACATATTACTCATTGGGAATGATATTGGTAAGTTAACAGAGTTTAAGATCTGGCTATCAAAGCAATTTGAGATGAAGGATTTGGGAGAAGCGGCTTACATTCTGGGTATTCAGAATATTCTGTGACCGGAAGAACCGGAAGTCAGCGCTTTCCCAAGAATCTTATATTTATAAGATCAGGGATCGCTTCAGTATGCAAGACTCCAAGAAAGGGCAGTTACCCTTTATACATGGAGTGCATCTCTCAAGTAAGCAGTCTTCTAAGACACCTCAAGAGGTTGAGGACATGAGACATGTTCCGTACGTCTCAGCCGTCGGAAGTCTCATGTATGCTATGCTTTGTATTAGACCAGATATTTGCTGCGCAGTAGGCGTGCTGAGTAGGTTTCAGTCGAACCCTGGACCCTAGCATTGGGTTACTGTGAAGCATGTTTTGAAGTACCATCGTATGACGAGGAACTACATGCTATAATACTCAGGTAGTGACCTGAATATGACGGGATATACCGACTCCGATTTTCAAACGGACAAGGATTTCAGGAAGTCCACATTAGGGTCTGTGTTTACCCTGAATGGTGGATCTGTGGTCTGGAGGAGTATCAAGCAATCTTGCATTACTGACTCGACAATGGAAGCAAAATATGTGGCAGCTTGTGAAGCTGAAAAAGAGGCTGCGTGGCTGAGGAAATTCCTTATGTACTTGGAATTTGTTCCAAGTGCAAGCGAGCCCATTACACTTTATTGTGATAACAGTGGGGCTGTAACCAATTGTAAGGAGCCAATAAGTCACAAGCGCTCAAAATACATTGAGCGCAAATATCACCTCGTGCGAGATATTGTGAACTAAAGGATATTGTATCTCCTTTGAGTCAAGTGGGAGTTTGTTGGGATTGGTTCCACAAAGGAGAATATTAGACATTTTATTTATTATTTGTAATATTTTACTGAAACATTAATATTAATAAATAAGCATTCTTTTCCTATAGTTTGTGTTTATGTATGTATGTTACGCTCTGAAACTGTCATCAACGAAAAAGGTGTTAAATACAGATTTGACATGATAACCCCTTGTGACTAGTTTAAACCATTTGTTCGCCAGTCTTAAGACCGAATGAGCATTCGAGTCTAAGTAACGATTGTTTGAATGAATCATGATATCTTATCATGTGATATAGAAAGTTGTGACTCTATGAATCCATTCTTGATATCTTATAGAAGATATTGAACAAGACCTAGTGATTCTATGGAAGCTCGATATAAAACCGTTTATTCTAGAAGCTCCAAGATCACATACGAGGGGTACTTCGATAACTACCTTAATCCTGAGGTGAGTGCATAGTCGATACTACACTTTATGTCATTTGATTTGTCAATGGGCGATGGGCGTGTAATGGCTGCATCTGACCCGACGGTTGGTGACATAATGTTGTAGTGTTGGATTATGTGATTCACAGATATGGAATTCGTGTACACATAATGAAAGTCATTGTATCACACTATGCTTTGTTACGAGATAGTGAATGAATTAATTTGGCCAGATAATCATTGAATATGAGATTCCTTGATTAAAACATGTGACACGTATTGACGTCTCACTTTATGTTTTTTCTCATTCACAAGTAACAAACGAGTTAGTGAAATAATAACTCTAGGGGTAAAACGGTAATTTTACATTCCCCGGACTTACTGATACACACGAAGGGTATTTTGGTAAAGTACACCGTGGATCGATCACAGAAAAGTTCTGTGACTTCAAACGGAAAAATATGCGTGCATGAACTTAGAGATTTTCAATATTGGTCCTTTAGTGGAGTCGACCATTATTAAGAATTATAAGCCGGAAATAATTTGTGAATTATTGAGTCTGTGCTTTATTCTCAAACTTCGTTCATGTGGGTCCATAAGGTCTCAATGATGCACATTTAGAAGAGATTAATTGAACGCAATAAATTGATTTACTCATAAAATACAAATTGTGATTTGTATAGAGAAATTTATTTTCCAAGCGAATTAATGAATAATGTGTTATTCATTAATTATTGATTTTGTGAATTAAAGAACTTTATTATTGTGATAATAATTTTCTTAAGAATTCATAATAACAATATTATAAAATAAAACGTTTCTCGTTTTATGTTATTCGATAACTATGAAACAATTTAATAACAAGTTACTAAATAGATGAGAGTTCTAAATTAAGTCGAATTTCGAAATTAAATCAAGGCAATTCGAGAAATAAAATTGAGAGACGAGTAGGACATAGGGGTCGGCCATAAACATGGTTTTAGGCTGAATATTGATTCAACAAAAGCCCACATGAGAGCCCATTAACAATGTCTATAAATAAAGGTTTGAGGAAACCCTAGGTCAAGTTTTTCTCTCTCTCTCTCTCTCTCTCTCTCTCTCTCTCTCTCTCTTCCCTCTTGGCCGACCATCCCATCACTCGGGGAGACGAAATTTCATTTCTTATTTTCTCGGGTGCGTTCATCTCGAGCCCACACTCATCTTCTCATATTCTTCTTGTGTCATCGTTGAATTAACTTGTGGTTGTTTGGTCTATTTTCATTGAGATTTATTTTTCTAGAAATCTCACCTCCGAACCAAAGATTCGACGATTCCGACGAATCTGAGTCTGCAAACCCAGATCTCTTTCTGAACCCATTTAAGTCAGTTTGTTGCCGACGCAACGCATAAAACGGAATCCCGATCCGAGTTTCCAAGAGCTCTCAGCGTCGTCGCGAAGTTTCGCATGCGATCCGCCTCCGCCCGTCCGCGCGAACCTGCGTCTGACTCCGCCCGACCGCGCCTCTGCGTGTCCCAGCAGCCTGCCGCCTTTGTCCTGCCGAGCCTGCCTCTGCCCAGGACGCTGCCGACATCCACGATGTTCCTCCGCCTGAGCCCAGAGGTGCCTGCCCCTCTCAGCCGCTCCGGGGTCTCCTAGGGCCGCTGCCTTCTGCGTCGGACGAGTCCAGCCGCTGCCGCCCGTTCCCAGCCTTCCGAGGACCGCGCGCCATCTGCTGCCAGCTTCCCGGACCAGCCCCAAGGACGCGCCTGATTGCCGCCTTCGCTGTCCTTGTTGATGAGCCGAGGAAGTCTCTTGCAAACCCGTAATTAGTTATGTTTAATAACAATCTACTTAAATCGTTAAGTATTTTCCAACAAAAATTTCATTAGTCGGCTCCACCACCACAACAACAAGAACCGGCTGTAAATGAAGAGAATGAACAAGAAGATTCAAGAGACTCCAAATAAAGCGGAAACGAAAACGAGGATTGAGATGTAAAAGACTTATATTTTTAGGATATTTTCTTTATATTTTATGTTTTACACATATTTACGTTTTTGTTTTGTTTCATTTTAAGGACCCTATTTCCTTAATTTCTACACGAATGAAAATCGAGAAAAGGAAATCATTGACTCAAACCTATTGTCAAACCCCACTCATCAGAATATGGAGGTACTTATGGTAGAACAAGCCGACCTGGCCATCTTTCGGCTAACCTAACCTCCTCCGTCCCTCGGGACCAACAAGGGGTAGTACAGGAATATTCACCAGTTGTCCATCGACTACACCTTTCGGCCTGATCTTAGGCCCTGACTCACCCTCTGTGGACGAACCTTACAGAGGAACCCTTAGGTTTTCGGGGCATTGAATTCTCACCAATGTTTGCGTTACTCAAGCCGACACCCACGCTCAGATTCGTTCAAGAAAAAGTGTTTTAGACATATTTATCTAATAATGTTTTTAAGTTTGAATTTAGATGTTTGAATTTATATATTTTGAAATTTGAATTTATGTTTTGAATTAAGATAACTGTAAAAATTACATTGAAACTGAAAAGTATAAAATCGTCGCGGCTTAAATTATAACAAGCCGCGGCGAGACTTATCAAAAAATATATTTGACGCGGCTGGTTTTCAACGTCGATATTTTGAAACTCTTCGAGACGGTGTATAAATTAAAAAAAAAAATTATTTCAACGTCGATATTTTGAAGCTCTTCGGGATGGTGTATAAATTAAAAAAAATTATTTCGCCCCGCCGAGGTTGAAGTAAAATATTAGAGACCTCGAGGGGATTTTTTTTGTCGCGGCTGTACATTATACTCGCTGTGGTGAGATGTTCTCCCCACTGCGACATATGACTTTCGCTCCAGCGAGAAAGAGTCACTTGTTCCTCACCGCAACTTCGAGAAATTTTGGTCGCGACGAGAAACCTTGGGCACGATGACCAAACACTATAGTCTTACGGGCCTTCAAGTTTCTTTCCAAGTTTGGAATGGAAAAATTGGAGTGTTTCGCTTTCGATATTTATGATACTCTTGAGACAAATGTTACAGTTTTAAGGAGCACTCTTTTCACTGTATCGAAATCGTTCAAGAAGGCATGGAGAAATTATTCACTATCTTTAGTAAAACTAGTAAGGTCGTTAAATACCAGTTTATCAAGGCCGTAGTAGTTCTACCGAACACAAAAAGAAATTTTTCCGTTCTTCTTGTACAACTTCGTTGGAGTGGAAAGAGTGCTACTTAGAGATGTAACTTTTGTCTTTAGCATATTATGAACATTAGAAGTGATAACTTATTAATTCTTTTCATTCAACAACTGGAAAGATATTTGGAGGTGAGGAGTACTAAACTTTTTTGTCATCCATCACGAGACTTCTCGTTGCACCACACATCGTCATTGGGCCCGACGGTCTTTAAAGAGTCTTTTATGTTAAATCTTGGGACCTTGTTGGCAACTCTCTTTACGCTTTTGTGGGAGCTTTTTGCGAGGGCAAGGTTCTAGACGGAGAAACCAATTTTTCTCATGTTGTCCTAATTCTCAAGGTGGCGGTAGTCGATCAATTCGAAAATTTTAGACCAATTTCTCTCTGCAATTTTAGCTTCAAGGTCATCACAAAAATTTTACTTCCAGGGTCCGCAAGATCATGGATAAACTCCTCTCTCTTTTTCAATCCGTTTTCGTTCTAGGCAGACGGGCGGTCAAACTCTGGCTTCTCGAAAGTTGTGGTTAATCATAAAACTGGTACCTGCATACTCGTGGTCCTGTAATAGTCGAAGAAATTTTCTCAGGTAACTCTTTCAAGAATGGTCGATTATATGGATGAAGTCATTACTCGAGTCTGGCGAATCTTCGAAGAATTTTGGCTCAATCGCAACAATTTAATTTTCAAAGGCAAATCGCCATCACTGCCGTCTTCTCTTGTTCAAATTCGTGGATTGATTGCCACTCGCCTACATCCTATTATTCCACCGACTTCCTCTGCTCCTAGGCTTCCTCCTCAGGCCCACCTCCTGTGGTTATGTCCGCAAGTAACTATGTTAAAATCAATGTGGACACCTCGAGGGCGTTGTCGGGAGTTGTAGCCAAAGACTGTGAATGTCAACCTATCTGAATGTGGCGCAGACCGATCACCGCAGGCTCTCTTGACTAAGATGAATTGAAAGGAGTTTTGCTAGGTGCTCAAATAGCAAAATTTCGAGGCCAGTGAAATATCATCCTAGGAGATAACCAAGCAATTATGCTCGGTTTTGACTCGAAACATTGGCCATTTTGGTACGTTACTCATATGCATGAGACTATTACCAAGCTGCATTTGGAGTTCAACAGTTTAATTATTTGTTGGGCTAGTAGGAACTCAAACTGAGTAGCCCATGACTTATGTCAAATAGTAGATAGAGATTTAGATTATGATTTTCTTTCCTATGAGGAAGTTTTGATCCTTGTTCGAACGCAATGTTTTGTCGATAAACCGTCTTCTAATCTATTCAATTCCTCCGCTCTACCTCTTCTTCTCTTCGGCGAACGTTAGAGGGCATGAGGTTTTGTTTGTTAAAGAAACTAACAATTCTAACACGACAAACAAAACTACTAATCTTGAATTTATTATTGGTGAGATAGAAAGAGTTGTCCTCAAGTCACAATTATCTCTCACTAAAATGCCCAATCTTTTAAGTTCAGATTTCATAAGACCATTATCAGCTTACTTGCGTGTTGCATCTTGAGAAGAAAAATAAAATTTAAAACAAAAGCACAAGTATTGCACCAAATTCATAGATTTTTATTTAGTAGGGAGAACGAAAGTGCAAACGTTATAGATATTTACAGAACCACGGTATATAGTATTCATACTGTCTCACTCTTCTTAGAAATTTTGAGGCACATGACAAGATAAGCACTATTTAAACACAAAAACATGAAATATCTATTAGGCCGCCTCGGCAAACCCGACTTGGAGTTTTCCAGAGTCAAAGACGGTGTGGTATCGACCCATGAAGACATCCCCGAGAATCCTGCAACATGATTCACACACACTTTAAGCCAAAATCCAATAATATGTAATAACGGAGATGGGATTTGGATTGTTAAGTAGACATTGTACCAGATCGGTCCACGAGGAGGAGCAACATCCAGGCCGACGAAACCGCTGATGCACTGAGCTTGAGCTCCTTCCCCAACCTTCAGTATATACTGTTCAGGAAATGAAACAGTGTCAGCTGAAACTTCATACTGATATTTTGTAACATTATCAGAGCATGTTATCATCGTTTACCTCTTCGGGAGTCAAGTCGAAGGCTTTGCCTCCGATGGTGAACGAGATCTTGGGCATCTTTTGGAGGCTGTTACAGTCGACAGATGATTCTCCCATTGGGTTTGGCACTCGGTCACAGAGCTAGGGAGAAAGGAAAAACAAGATTTGTTACAGAGTCAACGATTTGAAAGAGTTTAGAATTATCGGTTTATTAAGTTCACCTCGTTTGCGTAGTTCAGAATGCGATCTTGAGTGTCGTTCTGCATGAGCCGATTTTGCATCCACACGACAGCCATCTCACAAGCGGAGCACATTGCATCGTTTGATTTCACACTCTCGCCAACCACGCTCTCGATGCCCATACTATGCATGGATCCACACATTCGAGGAGCCAATTTAATTTAAATAGTCGAAACAAAACACTTATCTACCATATTGTTTTTTGGCTTTAGATGCATGGATATAAGAATAATCGATGGTATGTGCAATCTAAACAATCATTTGAGGATGATGAAAAAAACGGACTCGATGGAAGCCAAGGCATTTGGAGGAGTTTCAGGTCTCTCGTTTAACGTGTAATATTCCTCTTGTGTTAAAAAAATGTCGAAGGCTCTTATCACTATATATTTCTGGGTGTCTTCCGAAATGAAACAGTGAGCTAGAACCCAGGAGAATCCACAGAACGAATGGACAATAATATAGAGACGATTTTATTGCTGACCTGACACTGCGAGTGCCATCAAAGGCGCATAGTCCGACTTGGGAGCAGATCTTCTTAGGCCGTACCTTTGGGGACAGACATTGGACAGAAGTTATATTATACACTGACACTATGAATATCTTGTAATATCGCCTATGAATACCTGTGACATAAGCAGATCTAGAATGTTTTGTCCATACTGCTCCACCACTGCTTTGCACTCCTTGCTAGCAACTCCTGAAGCTCCAATTGCGTGGTTTATCATGGTCACCACAGTCTAAAGGCAGAGAAAGAAAGACGGGCTGTTAATCATACGATCCATGTTTCTTCACCGGGCAAGGATAAACAAGCAAATACATACAGTTGGACCGGCGAGTAGGGAAGTGCCTGAATCTGCAATGGCTGAACAGCCCTTTCCGCAATATCCTGAAATACAGTACTTAAAACAACATAAAAATCTGTTTCGCAAGTAATAGTATATACTTCAATAGCGAGGGGACAAAGTACACATACCAGTCGGTTTACCCCCAATGAGAACATCTCCCATGTCAAACTATCAACAAGGTAATTATTAGCAAAAGCAATCAAATCAGAGTCATGGAGATTCGAGACCGAACCTGCCAATATCCTTTCCGAGTCACGGGAACATACAAGTGCTTTCCCTTGAAATGTTTTGGGTCAGCTCCGCCAAAAACAAGTTCACCACCTTCTGCTTCAGAGGCCTTGCGATTGAGCCAAAACGAAAACACTGGCTTCTTCACGAGACCTTGCGAAACCATGTTGTCCCTAAAACACATACACACACACAAGAAAAACAAAACCAGTTGAAACAAGATGAGTAACTCGGGATGGTGATTATTGAGGCTGTCTTATCTTGAGCTAGATCGAAGTATATTCAGGAAAGTGTTCGTTTGAGCTTTGTGGTAACCGAAATCATGTTCGGTTATATAAACATTCCTTCAATTGGCATATGACTTTATACGTGTTTTCGGACAAGAGGAACACAAAGTGGGTAAGTGGTCAAAGTCATGCTCTCACCATAGTGGGACAGCATTCCCAACCGAAATCTCTTGGAACCCCAATCCCAACAACCCATCGAACTTCGCCACCAAAAACGTGACCCCAGGCTCACTAGTCGCTTCGATGAAGTCCTGACAGGGATCAATTCGTTTGAGTACGTGATCGACATGGATCGAAATTCAAAATCCCAAACAAAACAAAACAATTACGAGCAATTACCTGATTCTTGACAGTGAGATCACCCACTTTCACATCATCTTTGCTAAAGAAGCCCGAAATAGAGCCGGAACCATACTGAATTGCAGCGCTGGTACCTAAACAACAAAACATCTGTCACGAGTAGACCGATTCGGGAAATGAACAAACACCAAGATTTATGGCATTGGCAGAGAGAAAAAAGAAGAATCGAACCATTCTTCTGATAGGACTTGGATCTCCCCGAGCTATACTTTGTATGGAAATAGCAAGCTATCTGAAACAACACCCGCAAAAGAAAAAGAAAAAAAAAGTGTGAGTGAAATGAAACTGCACTAATTCAAAGGCCATAGAGAGAGAGAGAGAGAGAGAGAGAGAGAGAGAGAGAGAGAGAGAGCAATGGCTGTCACCGATGTGAGGCATTTGGAGGAGGGAACCCAGAGATTAGAGCTTCCAGTGTCGAAGACGACGGTGAACTTCTGAGGAGGAGAACCGATCGAGATATCTCCGTAGTACTGAGCGTCGACGTAGTTCTTCAACGCCACGATATCAGGATCCCCGTCCCCGCCCAGATTGTACTTTCGAATTATAGAATTTCTCAGAGCTTCTCTCTTCTTTGCTCCGAGCTGTATCGCTGTACGGATGTTGGAGTCCATATTAACCTTCTTCAGCCCAATCCTAACAAGTCCATCGTTGGACTCCTCGGCAGAAGAAGAAGAAGAAGAAACCAGAGACACAAATAGCAACACACTCAACAAAATCACTCTCGTCACGGTTGTTCCCATTTTCACCTGTTATAATGGCTTTGTCGTTACAGCGATTCTATATTAGTCAAATATTAACAAACAAAAAAAAAAAGAGTTTCATAGGCGCTGTATGTTATTCATTGCAAATCAAGAAAGCTTTCTGAGCCTCATTTTTTTTCATTGAATCCAAGCTAAATATAATCTTGCATGGAAAATGTAGTTCTTAACTAAATATTTTTTTAAAAATCATGCATGTCTTTGAACATATGCATTTCTGAAACTGAGAATGAATTTAAGCGTAATGAACCGAGATATACACTGATGCATGTTTGTAAATTACTAAAAGATTGAGCCCATTACTTACAATTCTCTCTCGCAGATGGGAAGGAAAAAAAACAGAGGAAAGTTGGTGAAGAAACAGAGAAGAAAACTGGGAGTTTAAATAATTAGAAACCGAAGGAGAGAGAGAGAGAGAGAGAGAGAGAGAGAGAGAGAGAGAGAGAGAGAGAGAGAGAGAGAACACCTGCAATTGGTGGACCCAGCTAGGAAGAAGAAAACTAAGTAGTTGAAATTACAATCTGAGCCGTTAAATTCTAAACATAGTCAAATCTAACGGTTCCACAAGGTCGAGTCCAGGGAAACCGCTAGGGAACTCTCTTTTATCCGGGGTTTCATGAAAAGTTTAGGAGGATTTTGGACCGTAGATCACGCGATAAATGGTGACGAAAGGTGTGAAAGGGGCTTTCGGAAATAATGTTGTCGTCTTCCGGATGGAGAAAAACGACATGGAATTTATAGTGGAGGCCGTTACAACTGAATGCCTGCGTGTCACGCTTGGATACAGCTGACGTGGCACGTGACACACATTCCTCATGTGTTTCCACTCCAACTTTTTTCAGGTGAATTGCATCGCAGCAGGATTATGTTCCGGGAAAAGGTGTATCTCCATCTATTAATTATTGTAACGATCAAGCGTTATCCTTCCTACTATAAGTTTTATTAATTGTATAACGTCAAGTGAATCATTCCTGATGAAAAGGTAAATAAGTCTTTCAGGTCGGCTGACAATCAAATCACTAATTAATAAAGGATATGGTTATTTGTATTAACATATTGGTTATGACAAAAAAATAATTTAGAATGTTTCATTTCAAATTCGATAGGATATGGTTATAAGACACTATCTCAGTTCTTAATTTTAAAATAATCAATTTTAAAATAATCAATTTTAAAGTATATTTATTCCAGGATTACTTTTTAGATCAATGGACACCGAAAAAAAACTGTAAAAGTAAAAGATCACCTTATGAAACTACTTTAACGATTTTTAATATGCTTGCTTATCATATCTACAGAATTTACGTGTTAGTAATGTAAGTACTTTGTACCGTAATAAATGAATAAGCACATTAGCCCCACATTATTAATGTTATAATAATTATTGACTTTTGAACTAAGTTATGCACAATATATCGAATTTGGTATATATGCAAGGTGTTTACAATAATTATCCGACCAGGAATAGCATAAGTCAGTTAGTAATACTATATTACCTTCGAGTTGAAAGTCATGGTTGAATGTCATTGCAATCGAATAATAGATTGTCTTCAAAAAAATGATGAGACGAAAATCCACTATCATATAAATTTTTTTATTTGAGTTGAGCTCATACTTATAAGTTCGAAGACATATGCCTCTAGTGTTCGTGATATGGTCCGATATCGGACCAGTCTAAACCGTAATTATGACAGACCAATTAAAATAAATAAACTGAAAGACATGAACTCTTTCTTATAAAGAGTCTGGTCCAATCTACATTTTTACCGTTTCTCTTAAACCTATAACTATATGCCACATTTTCATTCATACCAGTAAGTTTTAGGTCTACGATTAAGGAATATATAACTTAACTATAACTATTTGAAATAGCAAAAGATAAAATATAAGACCGTGCAATTTATTATATAGCTTCTGCTATATTTTATAGTAAAGGGGAAAAAGGTTTGTACACAAGATGGGCACGTACCTTTTATAGCAAATAATATATTATGGTTGAGGATTCTGTGGGACATATTTGAAGAAAATGTTTTCAATAAGCAAAAGATGTAAACTGAAATTATAATAGATCAACAAGCAAGGAAGCCATTTGCCTTTTGTGTGACAAAAAGCAAGATGGTCAAGCTTACAAGTAAAGTAATGCTTTAAAGTTTCAACAATCTATGATAGCGGAATCCCTCTAGTTCTGATAATTAGTTAGTTTCCAATCCATTGAATGGTAAGCATATCATTAGTTACAAATGTCAATACTAAGCTCAATATTCCAAGATTTGCTAAATTTGTCTTCGTGAATCATTCACGGTGAATGGAGTATGACAATTGTATTCCTCGGTTGCCATCAAGTTGATGTCAATTTTGGGGCCAAATTCTCAAGTTGATATAACTACTTTTTTTGGTTGTTAAAATGAAAATCTGATTACTAATCCAATCTTAATCCCTTTATAAAGTGTTACATGGCCTAAACCCATATTTGCGTTGCAGTAAGACACAGACTATCTTTCCAATGGAAACCCAAATAAGCATTGGGCCCACAATAGTAGGACAAACTGGGCCATATGTGCATTTCCCGTAACGTAAGTTAATTCCAATCTTTGACAGCATATTCACATAAAAAAAAGATGAAATTAGTTGGGATACCGAAATTTTAAACTTAATCCCTCAAATCTGACTACGGCTTTATGATGCCATAGATCTGATAAATTGCCCATTTTGCCACTTTTACTAACCCATTTTCCCTAAATCCTCTAAAAATAAATTTTTCCCAATCTGCCAGTACAAATGACCTAATACCCTTGACTCTAAATATTTCTTTCAAATTTAGTCCCTCTTTTTTTTACTTGTTTGTAACCGGTTCCTTTCTTTTTCAATTTTCTCTCCCATCTCTTTCTCAAGTCTCTTCTCTCTCTCTCTCTCTCTCCCCGCGTATCCCATTCCCACCGTTCCCACTTCCCACCTCTCTCTCTCTCTCTCCCCGCGTATCCCACCTCTCTCTCTCTCTCTCCCCCGCTTATCCCACCTCTCTCTCTCTCTCTCCCCCGCGTATCCAATCTCTTTCTCTCTCTCCCTCGCGTATCCACCTCTCTCTCTCTCCCCCGCTTATCCCACCTCTCTCTCTCTCCCCCGCTTATCCCACCTCTCTCTCTCTCCCCCCCCGCTTATCCCACTTTTTTCTCTCTCCCGCCGTTGACTCTTCACTTCACTTCTCAGGTAAGAACTTCGCGATCTCTTTGGATTTTGGTGTTTGGGGCTCGGGGGTTTTGGTGGTTTGGGTTCGGGGGTTTGGTGGTTTGGGTTCGGGGGTTGTGGTTGTTAGGGCTCACGGTTTGGGTTTGGGTTCGGGGGTTTTGGTGGTTAGGGCTCGCGGTTTGGGTTTGGGTTCGGGGGTTTTGGTCTCTGGGTTTTTGTTCGGGTTTGGGTTCGTGCGAGGGTTTGGGTTCGTCTTCTCGTGTGAGGGTTTGGGTTCAGGTTTGTCTTCTCGTGCGTGAGTTTGGGTTCGGGTACGTATCTTCGTGCGAGGGTTTGGTTTTGGGTTCGTATTCTCGTGCGTGGGTTTGGGTTCGGGGGAGGGTTTTGATTTTGGGTTCGTCTTCTCGTGCATGGGTTTGGGTTCGGGTTTGGGTTCGGGGGAGGGTTTTGATTTTGGGTTCGTCTTCTCGTGCATGGGTTTGGGTTCGGGTTCGTCTTCTCGTGCGTGGGTTTGGGTTCGGGTTCGTATCTTCGTGCGAGGATTTGGGTTCGATTTCGTATTCTCGTGCGTGGGTTTGGGTTCGGGTTCGTATTCTCGTGCGTGGGTTTGGGTTCGGGTTCGTGGTGTTCGTCGTGTTCTTCGTGGTCTTGTTTTCGGTTTTGCATGGGGTTATTTTCAGTTTCTCATAGATATTGTAACAGGTAATCAAAATGGAGAACAAACGTACAAGCGAGAGGGTGAAATCTCGAGCTGTGCCGGTAGCTGGTCACGTAGAGCCTTCGAAGAAAAAAGATAAAAAAAAAAGGAAGTCCATTCGCATACCGTCTGAAAAACCAAAACGACCTTGCATAGCTGAGTCTTCGGACTCTGATTTTGTAAAGACAAACCCCAAACGTCCTCAGAAAGCAGGGAACGTGTACCTGAAGGTATGTTTGAGATGTATACAATTTTGTGGACTGTTATGTAGATCATTTTTGTAGACCTGATTTAAAATGTAGACTTGATTGTAGACCTGATTTAAAATGTAGACCCGATTGTAGACCCGATTGTAGACCTGATTTATAGCCTGATTTTGGTTCCGATTGTAGACCCGATTGTAGACCTGATTTTGGTCCTGATTGTGGACCTGATTTTAAACCTGATTGTAGACCTGATTGTAGGATTGTAGACCTGATTGTAGACCTTAAATATAGACATGATGTTAAATGTAGACTTGATTTTCGGCCTGATTGTAGACCTGATTGTAGACCTGTAGACCTGATTGTAGACCTGATTTATTTACTTATTTTCAGGGATGGACTCGGGCCATCAAAGAAGAATGTATAGCGGACCATAAATTTAGTTTTTATGGTTCGTTTGAAAAATTTGAGGCCGAGGTGGCATTGTCCGAAGAGGAGAAGGCTCTCTTCGGAAAATCATGTTTCGGGCAATTCTTGAACCTCCCGAAGGTGATTCGGTCGTCACGGATCATAAACAACCTTCTCTCGAGGGTTGGAACTTTCGACGGGGTAGAGAACGACAACTTTCTACAGATGGAGATCGGCGGCTTGCCCAGGGGGTTCACAATTAAACAATTTGCGGATATAACCGGTCTCCGAGTAGTGGATGATTACGTTCCCCCGGTTTGTGACGTCATCGAGGGTGGAGTCTACTCCGACGTCAACATGAATGGGACCGTGAAGTCCCGAGTGGGCTTGGCTGCTTTCCTACAGATTACGGCAGCATGGGATATTGAGAAGCGAGTGAAGTTCAAGCTCGTTCATTTTTTGATAAGCGTTTTACTTTCCGCACCCGGTCATACCAACGTTCCTGATTGGACGTTCGTGAAGTTGGTTGACCATATTGACGATTTCAACTCGCACCCGTGGGGGAACGTGGTGTGGAAGTATTTCTTAGACGCTGCCCGGAAGTTCCTCAAGAATTCCGCTGGGAAGGAGGTGTCAAAGGGGAAAATCAACTTCCCCTCTTTTTTGTACCCGCTTCAGATCTGGGCATACGAGACGATGCCCATATTGACCACGCTTCATCATTGCGAGAGGGTCTCGACCTCCGAGCAACCACTTATGCGGCAGTGAAAGACGGGGTTGGCCGTTGTGGGAGACGCCTTCCACAGAACGAATTTTCAAAATCCGAAATTCCCTTTCCACAACCTTTGCGGCGTACATGAGGTATATCTCGTGAGTTTGTAACTTTAATGATTATGTTTATGTACTCATGATGTTTGATTTGTTTTACAGGTCTCGGCTCGAGAATTTGTAGCCCCAGACCCAAACACCCCGAGAACACCTACCCCGACAACACGTACCCCGACATCGACCGAGTCCATCACCGATACCCATTCGGATGTAAGTATATAGAACGACTTGTTGCTTGAATTTTAGACTGAAATGTAGATTGTTTTGTAGACCTTATTGTAGACCTGATTGTAGACCTGATTGTAGACCTGATTCTAGACTAAACTGTAGACCTGATTTTAGAATGAAATGTAGAGTTAATTGTAGACTAAATTGTAGACTGAATTGTAGACTGAATTGTAGATTGATTAGTTGACTAACTCTTGCAGGCTCGGTTGAAGACTGTTGAAGAAACAGTCAAAAATTTGAAGGGAGAATGGACAAGCTTCAAGTTAGAAATGAAGCAAATGTTTGAAGAGTTCAAACAAACTATCCGTGACCAATTGCCGGTGGCGAACCCCCGACCCAATGAACCAGTTGTGGTTCAAGAAGAAGAAGAGAAAGAAGAAGATAAAGAAGATGAAGAAGAGAAAGAAGATGAAGAAGAGAAAGAGAAAGAAGAAGAGAAAGTGAAAGAAGAAGACAAAGACGACGAAGACGACCAGGGCCTGAGAAAAGAAGGCAACGACGAGCAAAATGAAGAAAAGGAAGAGAGAACAGAAGACAAAGAAGAGAAAAACGAAGACACAGAAGATAAAAACAACGAAGAAGACGAAGGAGAAAAAGAGGCCCCAGAAAACGAAGGTACTTATTTGATTTCTCTTATATTTATTTGAAGAGTCATATGTTTTGAAGTTGATTACATTTTTGAATGTAGGACCTGGTTCAGCCGAGAGTTATGAATCCAGCAAATGGCTTACAGATACGCAGATAGCGTCGTTGGACAAATACTATGTCGTACCCGACGTAGAGAGCCAATCCTGCTCAAGCAAAGAAACACCTGCAGCAACAACGCCATCGCAGGCCATCGTCGTACACGATGACTCAGCCCAGTCTATGTCGCAGCCCATCGTCATACAAGATGATTCAATCCGACCATCCCGGCCAACTCGGTCCCCGAGTAGATACACTCCATCCCCTCCCCATCGGATCTACAAATATTTCATGAACAAAATGAAAAAGCCCCTCAAACATCCGCTCTCTCTACCGTGTACTTCCCCTACTCACGAAGAAGCCTATATCGTGAGATATTGGATGAAGCTTGACAAGCTTAGGAAAAAAAATGCAGAATGGCATTGGTTCAAGAAATACGAGGAGAGCTTACCTGGGAAATGGAGTTTCAACGTGGTTGACCTGTTTTCGAAAACCTTCTTCTACACGTTATGGGAATCGGAGCAATGGTTGTCAGATGAGGTACGTATTTTAGACTTGAATGTAGACTTGATATTGAATTGTTGATTGGATTGTAGATCGTATTGTAGACCGTATTGTAGACCGAATTGTAGACTGGTAGACTTGATTGTAGACCCGATTGTAGACCTGATTGTAGATTGAATTGTAGACTTGATTGTAGACCTTATTGTAGATTGAATTGTAGACTTAATTGTAGACCTTATTGTAGACTTGATTGTAGACCTGATTGTAGACTTAATTGTAGACCTTATTGTAGACTTGATTGTAGACCTGATTGTAGAACTTATTGTAGACTTGATTGTAGACCTGATTGTAGATTGGGAATTGTAGACCTTATTGTAGACTTGATTGAAGTCCTGATTGTAGATTGAGAATTGTAGACCTTATTGTAGACTTGATTAAAGTCCTGATTGTAGATTGAATTGTAGAACTGATTGTAGACCTGATTGTAGATTGAATTGTAGACTTAATTGTAGACCTTATTATAGACTTGATTGTAGACCTTATTGTAGATTGAATTGTAGACTTAATTGTAGCACTTATTGTAGACTTGATTGTAGACCTGATTGTAGATTGAATTGTAGACCTGATTGTAGATTGATTTGTAGACTTAATTGTAGACCTGATTGTATATTGACAGCATATTGACGTCGTTTCGTACTACCTTCGGAAGAAGAGGTGGTTTGGCGAGCTGGACACGTCTTTCACTATCATGACCTGTCATTTCGCGTCCTACCTTGAGCAGAGCTATTCAACCTGGATGGGGACGGCGAATAAAGACGAGTTCGACTGGAGCCAACATGCACGGGTGATTGACTACGTGACGGCAACCAATAAGTCAATGCGCTATACGTGGCCATGGGTTAATGTGAAAGACATTTACATGCCTATATGTATGTATGATATCGGTCATTGGTATCTTGTGGTTGTGAACATTGCGGATAGATCGTTGACTGTGTACGACTCTCTATCCGACAACAAGTACCACAAGGCTGTCACTGTTCGCAAGGTCGAGGTTTGGGCTGCCTTCATCCCAGTAATTCTGTCATACCTAAATGTTTTCGAGCATTTAGGGATTGAAGATAGCAGCTCCGCGCCGTTGAAGGTCAACTTCATGCAAATGATGCCTCAACAAAATAACGGATACGTATTTATTTTGACTAATACGAATTTAGTATGCAATGGTATTCTTTTTTATTAAATATGTTTGTTTCTTCATGTGAACAGCGGGGATTGTGGCATGTTTGTGGTTAAGGCCATGGATTATATGGTCCACGGCCAATCAGTTACACGAGTTTGTCAAGAAAACATACCCGACTACCGTCAACAATTATGCATTGATTCGTTTCAACACGGATGGTTGAAGTTCGCGAAGCGTGCGAATTCGGATGTTGAAAATTAGATTTGTAGACTGACTATTTGTATGTTCGAATGTATAGTTGTATGTTAATTGGAAACTATTTCTATTTTTGGGATATGTATGTGTATGTTGGGATGTGTATGTGTAAGTGGGAACAACTTTGTAGACAGACTGACTCTCTATTGTAAATTTTCTCTTGAACAATTGAATTGTAGACAGCTTTGTAGACATAATTTTATAATATTTGGTACAAACTTTATAGACAGAATTGTAGACATATTTGTAGACAAAATTGTAGACAGAATTGTAGACAGAATTGTACACATTATCTCATCCTCAAAACAAAGGAGTAGCACTATTGCATGTTTGACGATTATGACCTATCGCACCGCAACGTCTGCACTTGCGCCGCGTAGCGTCTTCACCTTGTGAGAGTATTCTCCTCTTTTTTGGCCGACCAGCAGCACGAGCTTTGTGTGTCGGGGGAAGAACTTTGATATTCTCTATCTCTTGAGGATATCCCAACTTGATACATCGCCATGAGGATGATGTACACCTTCGTATGTAGCCCTCCAATATTCTGTAGTATAATACTTTGATATATGTGGCTCTACAGGACGATTATGAACTCGACATGCAGCGATTCCATGTGGGCAAATGAAATTGTGAATCTCCCATCGTCGACAAAAGCATGTACTATCCTCCAAATTAACTGCAAAAACAGTTCCATCTCTGTCCACGACTTCAAACTCTTCGACCGAAGATGGCCTCACCTATTAGGTACACAAACAAAAAAAGTTAACTGTAAACAGTTCAATGTAGTCTACAAATAAGTCTACAAATCGGTCTACAATTCAGTCTACAAATCGGTCTACAATTCAGAATTATGTCTACAATTCAGTCTACAATTCGGAATTATGTCTACAATTCCGTCTATAATTAGGTCTACAATTCAGAACTATGTCTACAATTCAGTCTACAATCCTGTCTACAATTCAGTCTACAATCCGGTCTACAATTCAGAATTATGTCTACAATTCAGTCTACAATTCAGAATTATGTCTAGAATTCAGTCTACAATCCGGTCTACAATTCAGAATTATGTCAACAATTCAGTCTACAATTCAGAATTATGTCTACAATTCCGTCTATAATTAGGTCTACAATTCAGAATTATGTCTACAATTCATTCTACAATCTGGTCTACAATTCAGAATTCCGTCTACAAGTAGGTCTACATTTAAGAATTAAGGGAGTTGTATTCAGCCATAACTTACCATCATACGCACAGCGTAGGAGTTGTATTTGTCTGCTCGTTGTTGGTATGTTTTCATAAGCAGCGTTTGGGTTTACGCAGCGACTTCTCGACGTTCATAAAACCATTTCATACTTCTCTCTCTCAACCAATCCATCAACTTAGAAACAGGGAATTGTCTCACCTTAACATTCAACGCATTTAACGACTCCGCGTTGTTGTTCGTCATGATACCATAGCGCTTTTCTCTAAACATACTTCGAGCCCATCTTTGGTAACCAATTTCATTGGCTAAATATCGACGTATTTCGGGATTTTCATTATCCAACATGACCATGAAACTTTCAAACTCTCGTTGGGTGTATGTTTTCGCAGCGCCGTAGAATTTCCACTTCACCTCCTTTGTAATCCCTTTAAAATCAGTCTTCAAATTACAGTGTAAGTGGAGCATACAGAACCCATGATCACAATTCGGAAAGACTGTCTTCACACCATTGATTATGCCAGCATGTCTATCGGATACAAAAACTTGCTCCTCCCGCTCTCCAATTGCGTCCTTCAATTTGGACAAGAAGTAAATCCAGGCCTCGTTTGATTCTGAGGGACCAATGGAGTAGGCTAATGGAAAATTTTGCTTGTTCCCATCCATCCCACAAGCAGTGTACAACGTTCCTTTGTAATAATTTTTCAAATGAGTAGCATCTACCACAATAACCGAACGTACATACTTCCAGCCCGTTCTCCATGGGCCTAGTGACATGAAAAAGCTAACAAATACACCACCCTCGCTGGTGACGAGGTCAAAATAAGAACCTGGATTTTTAGTCTCGATCATGTACCTTAGCTTAGGCAAGAACGCGTATGATTCTTCAGAGCTGCCATAAAGCGATTTCAAAGCTTTCTCTCTCGACAACCAAGCTTTTTTGTAAGACATGGACACCCCATAATCCATTTGCATGTAATTCATTATCTCTTTTGGTCTACACATACCAACGCTTGGATCAATGTACTTATGTTTCACAACCTCCCCAATTAAAGAGCTCGTGTCTTGCGGATGGCGTCCCTGCCTTACGTTTAGGGGACAACTGTGCTCATCATCAAACCTGAAACATTGAAATTGAACGTTTAGACTAGATGGAGTTGGAAATATTACAGTCTACAATCCAGTCTACAGTATACTAAGTGCAGTCTACAGTATACTAATCGGATGTAAACTAGAAGTCTACAATTGCGTCTACAGTTGACAACTTCAGTCTACAATAGACGTTAATGTAGATTGTAATGTCTAGAATGCAAGAACAACTTAGACAAAAAAAAAGTGTACCTTCGAATTTGAAATATAGGCGATGGTGCTTTTCTCACAGCTCGAACAGCCCATTTACAACATTCTCCTAGACAAATGACGTGCAACGAATCTTTGTCCGAATTCTTTGTCTTGTATGTAAAGTTCTTGTTTATGGCGAACAACATCAAGTGCTTTTGTAGACTTTTTTTATTCGCGTATAGTGCGTGACGCTTAATAAACAGTGGGGAATTACTATCCAAAATAAATGTTTCATTACTCTTATCACCGGTCGTAGTAGAGGAACTTGCGACATAGGGTGATGGTGGCGGACTTGCTTCACGACAAGGTGGAGGAGAGAAGTTTGATGATTGCGGAGGTGGAGATTGCGGTGGTGGAGATCTCGGAGGAGATGGCTGTGGGGATCGCGGTGGTGGTGGAGATTGTGGTGGTGGTGGAGATTGATGTGTTCGTGGTCGCAACCGAGGGGAAGATGGAAGTCGTTGTCTTGACTCGAACAACGTAAAATCCTCCAAACCAATCGTACCGGAAGGAAACGTATTGCGCTCTTCTTCGGATATCGATGGCGTTGGAAAAAATGGTCTATATTCATGTCCAACATATCCTACAGAATTAAGCACCGACGATGTTTCTTTCACTTCCAATATCAGTTGATATTTCTCCAAGTTATCTTTCATCGCTCTCCTCAAATATAAGTAACCTTTCAACGTCTTATCGTTGGTTATCTCAACTGGTTCAAGAGCACCGTTCATGATGTACGCAATGCTAATTGTATGACCGGATGGTGGTTTGCTTAAATACTCGTAAATTTCTTGCTTCAAACTAGCAAAATTTATATCTTCCGACACCACAATTCCGAATGATTTTTTCTCGTGATACCGACCAATATCAATCCAAGATCCACCATGCTTGAATAACAAATATATTTCCCCCATATCTGCATCAACAACTCCAAAATCAATTTTACATTAAGCACTAACGTATTCACTTTTGTCTACAGCAGCGTCTATAATAACGTCTACAATAACCAGGAATGTCTACACTGAAGTCTACACTAACGTCTACAAATCTGTCTACACTAACGTCTACAAATCTGTCTACACTAACGTCTACAAATATGTCTACAATAACGTCTACAATATAGATGACATTGTAGACTCTGTTATAATTTTGTAGACGATATTATAGACTCTGTTATAGTTTTGTAGACGATATTGTAGACTCTGTTACAGTTTTTTAGACGACATTGTAGACTCTGTAAGTTTTTGTAGACGACATTGTAGACTCTGTAAGTTTTTGTAGACAATATTGTAGATAACGAGAATAAGCTAAACTCGTCGGAGTAGGAGAGGACCTGCGTCGGAGACGTCGGAGATGGACTGGAGATGACTCTGAGACGTCTGACAACGGGAGGAATGGAGTGTTGTCGGAGAGTGTTGTCGGAGATGAATGTTTGGGTGAGTGTTGTTGGAGATGAAGCTTTCGTTAAGTGTTGTTGGAGATGAAGATTTGTTTGACTCATGAAGCTTTCAGCCTGAATAAACACACATTCAAGAAGGTTGAGTGTTGAAGAAGAAAATAGAGAAGGTGAAAAGACAAGAAGAGAGAGAATGTAAGAAGGGGAGAGAGGTGAAAAGTTAGAGCTAATAGAGACCGGCTATAGGGAGTTTGCTGATTAATTTTTTTTTTTTTAATATTTTCTCTTTTCAGCCGGTTCCCTTTTTGAAGGGTGAAAATGTAAGTATTTTTTTTAAGGGTAAAAGGTCTTTTCAACTCCAAAAGACTTGTATTTTGGGAAGGATTTCACTTTTGGTGGATTTAGGGAAAGAGGATTAGGAATGGTGGCAGAATGGGAATTTTCTCATCTTATTATTCAGTATTAAAGAAAAACTAAGTATTCAGATTTTTGCGTACCTAAGGCCATCTCCAAGGGGTCGGTAAAACACCAAATTTGGTGCAATTTTTGCTCCAACCCCACTACAAAAGTAGCACCAAATTTGGTGTTATGAACAGTGTCACGCTATATTTGGCGTGACACTGTTCACACGGCAAATTTTAAAAAAAAAAAAATCATTTTATACCTAAAAAAATATATAAAGGAAATAATATAATAATGATGAATAGTTTTTGGTGTTAAATTTGGTGTTATGATTGGAGATGAAAAAACTTTAACGACAAATTTGGTGCTAAAAAAATACAAATTTGGTGTTTATGGTTGGAGATGGCCTAACAGATGAAGTTAGATGTTTTTTTGGTTGGAAAACAATTATTGTTACAAGTTTTTTTTTTTTTTTGTCTCTTTTAGTTCTTTTTATACTATTTTTAGAATATGAGTTATGTACTGTTAAAAAAATATCAATATTTGACATCTAATTTGGTAATCCATACTTTGGGAATAAGTACTAAAATTGGTTATTGTCACTGAAACCTGGATGGGAGTTGATATAACTTGAGTTCGAGTCTAAAAAAACTAGAAAAGCGCATACCTTTGGCCCACATAAAAATATCAAAATCTCTACGAAATCGCACTAGTTTATTAATTTATTTTAAAAATGTCAAACGTTTTGTAAAACTCGTGTAAATGTTCAATTTACATCGTAAAACTTAATTTTCGTTGTAAAACTTAAGCACTAGAGTCATTTACACGAGTTTTACGAAACGTTATACATATCTAAAAGAGTAATAGTATAGCCCTATATTTCAATTTGTCCAACGTTGTGTAAAACTTTGATAAAAGTCCAGTAAATTATTTAACCAAAATTTCATTCCCAAAAAACCCAAAAACCTTCTCTCGTCCAAATGAATATTAAATAAAAAATAAAAAATTCAATTCAATTTACTCAATTAAACGCCAGCTTCAAAACCGAGATTTATATTAAATCCATTCAATAAATCTCATTTATTTAGAGAGAGAAAAAAAAATCCACTCAATTAGATTCTCTAAAAAAATTGTCCATGTTCTTCCTCTTTTCAAAAATATAACCGCGCAAGGAAGAAACCGTCGAAAAAAACCCGAGAGAAAGCTTAACATCGACAAATGAAACAAGTAAGTGATTTTAAAACCGATGCATGTATGTGTCTCAAAAACGAAAAAATCATAAAAACGCAATTCGCCATTTTAGTTAATCGTAAAAAACTTCTTCAAAAAAATTCGAGGTTCTCCAACAGCGTAAATGTTGGAGCGATTAACAGGTATATTTTTATCCCTCGTTTATTTATTTTCTTTGTTTTTAGACTCTGAATTTCAAATCGTGGTTTTCTTTTTTTTCATTATTTCTAAGTTGGCGTGTTGACGAACGTCCTCTAACCAGCTGTACGGATCCACGATCGATGCCACGTTGGAGCTTGAAGTCGGATTGGAAGAACTCAGACGGTCCTTCGTTGATTTAGAAAAAAAAAATTGTTCTTTGTTCTTCTTTTTTGTGTTTTGATTTTTATTTCCAATTCATGTATAAAATTTTGATTTTTTATCTAAGAAAATAAATCAAAATAGTATTTTATTAAGTAATAAACAATTACGTTCTTCTTCGTCTTCTTCTTTTCTTCTTCTTGTTTGTGTTTTAAATCAAAATCGGGTTTTTTATCAGTGTAAAATTCAATTTACGTTGTAAAACGCAACTCAATTTACGTTGATACAATTCTTTCAGTGTAAATTGAATATCAATTTACAAACATTATCAGTGTAAAAATCAATTTACGTTGTAAAGCGCAACTCAATTAACGTTGATATAATTCCATTTTAGTGTAAATTGAAAATCATAAACATGAAAATTAAAATTATCATATATTTAGGTATCATCAAGTATCGGGTTTCATTAAAAAAACGAGTTTAATGACTACTATGCTGTAAAAAACATAATGAATACACAATCTCAAATAAATTATCAATAAATTTCAGGTGCAAAAAAAAAGAAATAACCAATATTAATTACTTGCTCTCTATTAAAATAGTCAAACCCACGTATATAGGAACGAACTAAACAATCGCCCTTCAACCTGCATTAAAATTCAAATTTTGAATTCAAACGAATATAATTAATATTCAAATTTAAAAAAGAAAAAATTGGCTCTATAGCCTTATTAAACGTTTATGTTTTGGATATACCCAAAGTTTGGTTAATGGATTGAAAATAGCCAGGTAGATTCATTTACATCACATGAACATACCAATTTGCCCTTTTGCCGAATTTATTTTGGAAAAATAATTTTTAAAAAATTGAATTCGAATTTGGATTTGGATTTCGAATTTCCCGTCACCATAATTAGTGGGTTGACCAAATTTTGATTCCCGAAATATTGTATCCAATTAAGTTTAAATATCCTAATTAGTTAGTTACCTATATTAAAGGAAACATTATCTTTTTTTCATATTAATTACCTAAAATTATTTACTCACTCATTTTGGCCGGCCGAAACTTAATATCAACCATCATAATCTCTGTTTTGATCGAAAAAAAACAATTCGAGACCAATGAGATTGGTTGAAGAAGATGATTTTTTTTTGCAAGATTCTGGTACGACTTCTGTTAACAGTTTATTTTCGTTATATTTACACTGTATTTCTGTATTTTTTTCTTTCTATTTTCACGATCGTTGCAAGATTCTGATATGGCTTCTGTTCACAGTTTATTTTCGTTATATTTACACTGTTTTTCTGTATTTCTTCCTTCTTTTTACACGATTAATCTTGTTTTTTTTAGTCCATCTTTTTGAATGCCTCGAATCTCGGTTGATTTATTATTCTTTATTTTTTATTTAGTTATATTGGGTGGGAGGTTTGATTTGTGACATTATTGACATTGATTTTTCGGTTTTTTTTTTATATTTTTTTTTTAATTAATTGTAATTGGCGGGAAGTTATTATGAGGGTACATTTGTCTCTAAAATTATGTAAACAAATTTAGCCGGCTATTTTCAACTTATTAACCAAACGTTGGGTATATTCAAAACAGCAATAGTTTACATGGGTATCCATCAAAATGACCCTTTAAAAAATTCGGTCGAACAATTCTATTTTAGTCTAAATTGGATATCAATTTTAACAAACATTATCAGTGTAAAAATCAATTTACGTTGTAAAGAGCAATTTAATTAACATTGGTATAATTTCATTTCAGTGTTAATTGGAAATTATAAACGTGGAAATCATAATTATCATATATTTAGGTATCATCAAGAATCGGGTTTCATTAAAAAAAACGAGTTTAATGACTAATATGCTGTAAAAAAACGTAAAGAATACATAATCTCAAGATAATTCAACAATAAATTTTGGTTACAAAAAAGGAAATAACCAATATTAATTACTTGCTCTTTAGTAAAATAGTCAAACCCATGTATATAGGAACCTGTTGGCAGAGATGACCACAAGAACATTGTTTATTTACATATTGATGTAATATATAAATCTTTATAAAGTCCTTATTGTAATTTGCTGATTAAATTAATAAAAGTTGAAACGTTTATTCATTCCTTTTTAGTTTGATTGAAGATTTATGATATTCAATAGTCTTATAGTCCTTAATCAAACCCAACAATGTATGAAGAGACAAATGTAGATTTACGTGAACAAAATCTTCATGGTTTGACTAAAACGATATATTCGCAATCTAAAGATCAACGGACTATTGATCCCAGTATGATTGTTGGAAAAATCTATGATGTCTGGTTACGAGACATAGAGAGTTAGGAACTCTATAGTTCTTCCAGTGTATCTTTCAAAGATACTAAGTTGACCAGTGCACCTTTTGAGACAATAGAAGAACAAACCATTTAACATCTTCTATCTCAAGGTCACTATGTATGAATTGCATCATGCTTACCTAAATCCTGAAATGAGACATGTCATTTCATAGCATTAATACTCTCATTTGAGAAAGTCAAATTCTAGATCCAATATGTGATCTAGACTAGGCCAAATGGTGAGATATTAAGTTATAAAGATGTCATGAACCAACTTTGTGAAGTTCTCGTAGATATGGAATTCATGTACAAGATTGCTGAGATGCAATATATATCACCTCATGCTTTTTTACTTGGATGGTGAATAAATGAACTGCGGGGTATCCAAAATTAAGTAGCGACTTTATTTGAATGAGACAATGTGACTTGTTAGCTCCTCGTCAATACATTGTTTCTAACTTATTCACAAGTAACGAATGAGTTGAGGAAATAACAATTAGAAGGGTAAAATGGTAATTTTATAAATCCCAACTAGTTGATGATATTCATGAAGGGTAAACATAGATAACATTCAATGGATCCGCTCAATATAATTAAGTTGAATTTGAGTAGAAAATAAATTCATTTGAACCGATAGATTCTCAGTGTCAACTCTTTAGTGGAGTCAGTTGACATTAAGCTAATACTCGGAAAAGGTTTGTGAACTTTTGAGTCCGAGTATAGAAGCTCAAGCTTTGTTCATTTGGATCCATAAGGTCACTATTACAGGTCATTAGAGTAGGATTGTTAAAATGAAAGGTAAGTAAAAATAAGTTCAAATGTTGAACTAGACTTTTCTCGGAAAATGTCTAAAGGGTATTTTTGTCCACATGGACATAAAATGATGTGAATGTCAAAATAGGATTTTGAATATTTTCATATGATGAAAATATAAATTATTTTCTAAAGCCGAAAAGTCGTTTAAGGCATTATGAAATTAATTTTGTTATTTGTGCAATTATAATTCTACAATGGGTATTCTAAGAATTGTATTAAAAGAAATAAGGAAGCATCGAGATGCTCCCCCCTAGGTAGAAGTTCGGCCAAGATAATGCATCAAGATGGGAGTTTTTATTTTCCTTTAATTATAAGGATAATTACCCAAAAGGAAAAGAGGAAATGAATTTTCTTGAGAATGAAATAAATAATCTAAGTGAGGAAACAAATTTCCTCATTGCTTGAGGTATATGGTCGGCCAAACTAAGAGAGAAAGGGGAAGAGAAAATCAAATATTGTGTCATGAATGCATTATTCTTTCATGAATGCATAATTGACCTTTATAGATTTTTTCTTCCCCTATAAATATAGCCTCACATAGAGATGTGAAAACTAGTTTTTTCAAAGCTTCATACTTGCTCTCTCTCTCAACTTGGCCGAACCCCCTCTCTCTCTCTCTCAAAATACTTCTTTTATTTTGGCACCTAAGTCCTCATTAGACTTAGGCTTAATTAGTTCTCTATCTCATAGACTTGTTCTTGAGCTATTGTGTTTAATTGTGCCACACACAAATCCTTCTAAACCTCTATAGACTCTTGTAATAGAAATCTTAGGTTTCTCAAGTTCAAGACTTGAATTGAACGAATCGAGCTAGAAGAGAAGATCAACCTTTCTCAAGATCAATCTATAATAAAGGCTAGTATTCAAGTAATTAAATAATGTTTTTAATTTATAACATGTATATGCACTTTATCTAGGTTAGTAAAAATTGTTTTACTAGTAAAATAAATTTTTATATTTCGCCATTAGTATGATTAATGATAAATTTTTCTTAATCCTACACCTATTCCAACAGAAACAACTAAATAATTGGCATATAAAACTTATTAAAATTCAAGTTTTGAATTCAAACAAATATAATTAATATTCAAATTCAAAAAATTCCGCCGAAATTACAAAAGGTGTATAAGTAATATTACAACAAGTCATGTAAGCCAAAAGTCTATTTACCAAAGTTTTACGAAACGTTGGATTTTTCTAAATTGAGTTTGTAAGCTAAGGCCATTTCGTCGAATTTTTGTATCTAAAATATTAAACGTATATATGACTACTATATATAAGAACCCATAATAAGAAGAATTGTTCTATCTACCCAAGCTAGACGTCGCAATTGCACTTTATTCTTTTTTTTTTTTTTTTAAATATAACAATTTCTGATGTTGTGCTAAATCTTATTAACTTGCTTTTACAATAATACCATTTTATTTGTTTTGAATTATTTATTTTTATATTAATTAATTTATTGTTGTAAAAAACTTATCTGGATTTTTAATTTTTAATTTCGAAAAATAACTTTAAAAGATAAATCCGGAAATTATTAAAGAAATTAGTTTTTTTTTTAAAATTCGTAAATTTCGTTTATTTCGATTTCTTTTCGTATATATATGAGGCAAAAATAAATAAATAAATATATATATCTATAAATTAAGTCTGATTCTGTTCTAATTAAATTAGTTCATTTAAAGTTTTGAATTTCAAAATAATTAAATGACATTGGTTGAAGTTTAAATCTAAAAATTAAAAACAAAATCGATATGTTTTCAATATTCAAATTTTTCATTAATTTTGATTTATTCCTTGATGTATGAAGAGATTGCCAATTTTTTTTTGTTTATAAACGGAGATTATAACTACATAATTTTTCGTTAATCTTTCGGGATCCTGATTCATTCTCTCATTAATATTGGATCTCTTTCTAATCGTGTAAAATTTTGAATTCAAGTGGAATATGATTTTTTTTTATCAAAAATTATGATTCATCTTCATTTTATATTCCCCGTTGATATGCTTCCTTGTGAAGTCTGGTAATCAACGTGTTTATTTCTGTTTATTTTGTTTAATTTATCTTTCATTTTTTTTTCTTTTTTGGGTTTTCTTTCATTGCGAAGTTAAGAAAATACATAATTCTTTCGGTTAAATATTTTCTATTATTAATTATTTTGATGCGGTGTTCGTTATTTTTTTATTGTTAATTCACACATATCGTTTTTTCTTCAGAGTTTTCTTATTGTGTTTCATCATGTTTGAACTTACATTTCAACATTTTTATTCTAGTATGTGTTTTTTGTTACCAATGATTTACATTTTAAAGGTAATCTTTGCCTTTTTACAATTTTGATATTTTTAGTCATCAATTTTGGTTAATTTTGGTTTTTTTTTTGCTCGAAATTTTATGAGATCGCTATTATATTTTTTGTTGATGCTATAATTTTTTTCGGTCTTGAGTGTGTTTCTTTCGTCCGTCATTTTTTGAATTTTTTAATAAGGAGAGAGAAATGAGGAGAGAGAGAGAGAGACGGTTTAGGATTTTTAAATGACTTTTACTTTTTCATTTATTTTACAAAATTCGATGAATTGGTCCTATATTTCAAACGTATTTTGGTTTTGGGCAACATTCTGTATAACTTTTGTAAATGTCCAAAATGCTTACGTGGCACATTAATTAAAGTTGTATAGTTACTGTTATGCCCTTATCTTTCCGGCCAATTTTTTTTTTAATTTTGAATTTGTTTATAAAATATTGTCGAAATTTTTTAAATTTTTTTTCCTTATTATATCAAGTTTCAGGGGATTATTAACTTCGTTCTAGATCCAACAATCGATGATAGTTAATTGACCATTTATTTTCAGCATATTTAATAAAAAAAATCATCTTTTTTGTATGGGTTAGATTTTCTCAAAACAATTTAATTTGAGAAACTTATTATTCTCAAACGGTTTCATTTGTTGACTTTATCTTTTTTTAATGCTGATATTAATTGCAGTATAATATTATTTTCCAATATTTATCTCATATCCCTTATTTCAAAAAACAACTTCATCTCTCCCGCCATTGTTCATTTATTTCTGGTTTTTCAAGTTTTTTATTTTACAACCTCCAATATTATGTTTGTTAATTAATATTTAATTTACATTAAAATGAAATTGTTCCAACGTAAATTGAGTTGTGTTTTACAACGTTAATTGATTTTTACAACGTAAACTGAAGTTTTTCATCCTTAGTTGCATATTAATTAACAAAAACACGATTTTGTTGATTTAACTAGAAAAAAGAAATCAAAATTTCATAGATAAATTTTAAATCAAAATCAAAACACGAAAGAAGAAGAAGAAGAAGAAGAAGAAGAAGAAGAAGAAGAAGAAGAAGAAGAAGAAGAAGAAGAAGGAGGCCGTGTTCATGAAAGCTTTATATCATTCTCCGCATGAAAGTTTCACATCCTTCTCCGCCATGAAAGGTTCACATCATTCTTCTTCTTCATGGTCGTCTGCGTGTTCATGTAGTTCAAGATCATCAATCATAAATAAGAGATGAAGAAACCGATTCTAAAAAAATCGATTTACATAAATAATTTAAAAAACAAAAATAAATTAGATACAAAAACGAACCTAAAGACTTGTAAATCGCCGACTGATTTACGTCGTTGAACTCCACAACAATTTTTTGGTGATGATCGATCAAAGAAAATGACTTGTATTTGATTGTCGATGGATTTTGGTTTCAAAGAGATTTTTTTTTAAAATAGCTGTTTTTTGCATGCGTTTGAAGTTTCTCTCTCTTGAAATCCGAGATTATATGTATAGCTTAATGTGGTGCAATTATTAGTCTGTAATTTACGCTGTAAATTAATTCCTGAAATTAAGTATTTAAATTTCATTAAAGTTTGGGCGAGATTTTGTTTTTGGTTCAAAATTGGAAAGAAATTTTCGTTAATTAAATGAGTGGACATTTACAAAAATTTTACAAAACGTTGAATAAAACCAAATTACCAAATCCTTATAGTGCTATATTACACATTAACCCTTTATGAATACCAAGTTTTACATTATTTTCTTCATTGTTTATCATTTGGATTGATTTTGTTTTATTATTTTTTAGTTCTAAAGTTTTATTTAACTTTTCTTTGGTTATTTAAAGTTTTTGTAATATAACATAAATGATTTGAAATGAAAAAAAAAACGTGTTGGTTATGAAATTATTGGAAATATAAAATATTCAGGGAATGGCCATTTTCAGATGAACTAGTACTGGTTCAACTTTTTTTTTGAAAGCAAGCGGTGAGAATTGAATCCACGCTTTCCAACTAAAAGAAAGTGTACATTACCACTAGACTATTTTAATTAGCACTAGTACTTGTTCAACTTCAATCATCCCTTTCTTTTAATAGAAATATAAAGCCCAAAATCGCTGGAAATGGACGATTTTCCATGGACGTATAATTTTTATTATCATTATTTACGATTACTACTCTTATGTGGCACGGTAACACAGTTACTATATATAAGATACATTTTAATTGTTAGAAAATGATATAAAAAAATGTAGTGTTTATACTCGGCTTAGTTTTATTAAGGTTAGTGTTATCCTTTAAAGAGTTTATTTTTTCTTTTGAAGGCACCGATGTGGTTCGACCTTCTTAAAGAGTTAATTATATTAAATGTTTGTAATACTTTTTATTTTAAATTGAGAAGTGTTTTTTTTTATTTTTTTTATTTTATATTTCGCTAAAATATTAAAAGCTACAATTTAAAACTTTATGCACTCAACTTTCTTTTACTTTATATCTTTTCCTTTTTAAGTTTTTTATTTATATTTTTATGAGCTTAATAGATTTTTATTACGTAATAGTGACATAAGGGCTCAAAATCATTTGTTTATAATCTTCTTTTTCCCGTTGTTTAAAAGTGTCGCAATTAATACTCAACCTAAACAACTTGTTCCACCTTTAAAAAAAAATTAAATAGAAACTTTGATTTTCTTGAACCCGGATTACAACTAAAATATTTTAACTATCACAATTGTTCCACCTTTAAGTTTAAAACGTTAAAAACCATAAAATTCGATAGCTCAAATGCGTATGCCACACTAACACATCAAAAAAGATTATTTTACGTTATTGATCTATTCCATGTATTTGACATGTAACTACATAAAAATCATGATGCAAATATTTTGTTGCAGAAAAGATAATTTAATAATGGGTTATTAAGGTATATAGGCCCATTTAACATATTAGGTTTTGGATTTGGATTATCGTTACGTTAAACTTTGGTTAATGATCATCAGTTTACTTACATAATTTGTTAGAAGATTTGGCCAAATTAATTCCCACCCATTTTCAGGTGCCACGTCAAAAGTTCTAATTAAAAAAAAACGTGGGTTGCGTGTGCAGTTATTACTGCATTAACGTCAATCAGCAAGTTATAATCGAGACAAGTAAATTTCGAATGCATTAACCACGCTTTTCGATTTCCATCTCGTGCATGCTCACACACTCTCTCTCTCTCTCCAAAAAGCTCTCCCGACTCAAAATCCTAAAAACGTCGACGGATTTGTAGAAAATAATTTTGAAGCGACAACAGAATAAAGGCCAAATATTATTCGCAACGACATATACAACACCAGTAAAGATACGCACTATGTTTTTTACAATTTATATGATCCGAAAATATGTAAAAGAAAGTTTTAGTTGATGACTCATCGGATTCGTCGGAAAAAAAATGTGTAGATGTTGTTCATCGTTTAATAGTTATGGTTTCTCAATCCGTAAATAGAAAAATGTTTTTCGCCTTCAACGTTTTATTGTTTAATAAAGATAAACAAGAATAAATTTTGGTGAAAACTATTGGTTTGAAATTGTTTTGGGATTTACATCAAAGGATCATCATGCATACAAATTTTACAGCAATTAAACAATTGGTGTTGGAAATAGAGTCAGAACAAGAAGACCGGAGTAGGATCAGCTGAAGACGGCGATAAAGAAACAATGATGGAATAATGAATTTGATCATCTGTTTTGATTTTTATTTTCAATTTTATCTCTTAAAGCTTGTTATTATTCTGTGCTTATCAGATTTATATCACAAAAATTGGGTTAATGTAAATCTGGATTTCGCTAGTTACTGCGAAATCCGGAAATTTGCAAAATTTATTTATTGTTTTCCTATAAATTGTGTGTAAATATGGAACACATTAACGTGTAAAGTGACATATAAAGCGACATGTAAAACGACGTGTAAATCGACATCTAAAACTTCTTGTATATTGTAATTATGTACTTTTACTAAAATTTTATGGGTGGATGTTTAAGGAATTTATTAAAAACTTTCACTGAGAAGTGCAAAAATGGTGAAGAAATAAGGCTATAATTCACCTATAACAATTACTATGTAATAAATACATCTTATGTAATAAAGTTATAGGATCATACTTAATTATAGGAACAAATTAATGACTTCCCTAATACAAACTGGGGAATTAATGAAACTATTTCAGGAAAATAATGAAAAGTCAAACGAGTAAAAAACGAAATTCAAATTTCGTAATCAATTTTTTTTTTAATTTTGGCCGAGTATTTGAAGGGCAAAAATGTAAAACTAAATAGTTAATTAATGTGTCACGTAAGTAATAGAGCCATTAACACAAATTTAACGAAACGTTAGATATTTTGAATATGATATACTAAATGTTGGCAATTTCGCCATACCTCGTGTATTGTAATAAAATATTAAAAAAAAAAGCTAATTTAATTAGCTTTATCTTGAGGCTTTTGTTGCAAAGACTTTGTCGAAGGTAAACTTTTTTTCTTGTCCCTCTTCCTTCATCTAGGGGATTCACAATCAAGATGTTTCCATTTTTGCCGATATAATCGACCGTCCGTTTTCAGATTAGTTTCTCTCTCATGAAGAGTCTCACTTTACAATACACTATAATATATGGATTATATTTAGAAACCGATTTAATTTTAAATTTGTTTTTAAATAAATATTCAAAAAAACTTTTAAAAAAACGTTATTTCAGTAAAATTAAGAAAAATTAGACTAAATAGCACTTGCAAATAATGTTATTGCAATTTAGTCATACGTTTTGCATCTTTAAAGATATAGCCAAAAAAGATGACGTGAATTTTTTTTTTTTTATTTTACTTCCAATAGTGCCCTGTTCAAAACATTATTTTTTAAACACTATTTTTATAACAAAATCGTTTTTTCATATTTATTTATTCTGTTTTTAAATAACCGCTTATTTCTATAAATAACCGCCGGTAGTAACTATCTATTTCTATAAATAACCGTCTAGTTCTATAAATAACCGTCGATAGTGGGGTTGATTTTTTTTTGGGTAGTGGGTATTAATATCGGTTGATCTTTTTTTCGAATTTAAATTTTCTAATCACGCTTTTTTATTCAGGGGTAATATTGTCATTATAAGCGGTTTATTTTTGTTTATGGCTATAAACCAAATTTTTTTTTTCAGAAGTTTGGCTATTTAGCAATTCGTAAGTTTGAAATGGCTATATAACTTATTATCCCTAAAATTAAATACCAAAAAACTGCCACCTAATCAATTTTTCCATATTTCAAAAAAATGTTAAACTTGGACTAATACCAAAAATTTGTTTGATTTAATTTCGTTGGAGCAATTGTTTTTAATAATTTGATTTTTTTTTGAAAAAATTGTAATTGGAGAGGAGGCTTTATCACCCTATCTACGCCCTTCTCACAATATAATGTGAGTGGTAAAGGATAAAGGCGTACGTATGTACTATTATTATGTTTATGTAAAAATTAAATTTTCTTTTTTTTGCTGAAATTGTATCCTGTTTTCAATTTTTTTGAAATCATTTTTAAGTTGGATCAATATGCTGTTATTGAGGAGCATTTTAATAAATATGTATAGAAATTATGATGGAAAAGAATTCAGAGTTTTTATAATTGTAGTCATTGAAGTTCGTACTCTAAGATAAATCTTAACGTGAAAATAATTCGCCTTCATATCTGGTTGCCGTTGTATGGGGAAGTTCTTAAGACTATAAATATCTCTAACGTGTATAACATAATTCAATATTTGACCCAAAATTGAATATAATTTTCTATGATCTTATCCCCTACAAAGAATATGATTTTAGCGAATACCTAAAATCAATGAATTGTATAGCAATGAGGGTTTCATAATTAAACATTTTTTTTATTTGAAAAAGAGACTTGGAGAAAGAATAGAGTAAACCACGCTCTACTTCCTATGAATTTCCAATTAATGCTATGATCCCAAGGAAGGTTCTTGATTTTGGTGATTCAGCAACTCTAAGCCAAACCACATATATAATCTTATTTATTAGGCCATGATATCTTTTTCTTATTTATGGAGCCGCGAATACTCAATAGAGTACTGTTCTGGTTCTTTGCTTTCAGCTTAACACAAGGGAAGCGTATGACGTCAGTATTGAAATATGTATATATATTAGCATATCTATTGCATTGTTAAATGAAGCAACGTTCATGAGATTTATTAAACCTTGCTATCCAATAAGATTTTTTCGGAAGCATAACCATTGACTTGTATAAGACCACGTACGTTTGATTAATTGATTCCAAGATCAACACATTTATATATCAGCAATGGCACTTAAAACCATGGCCCAACGAGTCAATGTTGTTATTAAAAACATATCATATATTTGTACTCAAACAGCCTAAATGTGGTTAACTTGTCTCAATCAAAGTACTTCTCTTCCAAAGCCATGGATCCTTGATTTAAAATCAATTACATTAATTTTCCTGTTAGCCACCCCTATACTTAATCATCTATCGTCTTCAATGAAAATACAATTTTGTTGAAAAGTTGAATCTTCTAATAAGAAATTTGGCGGTAGCTAGTAAAATCTTTGTCAAATCTATTCATCTTAAATGTAGTCTATGTTATATTGTATCCCTGCCTTGATTATTTGGATTTATTATTAGTATTACTTACTCGAATAATTCAAGCTGTATGCAATGCGTTAAGTATTTATTTAATTTAGAAGGCATTGAAAAGTATGCATTAATAACGAAGTACATATTCTTTTTTAGATCATCTAAAAGTTTGATATACGGGCATTAATCTACAATAAAATAGTAATCGCAAGTTGACATACAATGAGGAAAACCACACGGCAAACGCGGTCATTACTCTTTCATAAATACTTTTATTTTATTTTATTATATGAGAGAGAGAAATAAAAAGAAACTAGTTCAAACTCTCACGCTGTCGCACACAAACAGCACGATTTTATTCAGCAATTGGTGCTTAGAAATGTAAGCATATTATATGGATATGTATTCGTAAAAACCAAAGGTTCAGACTTTAGACGAAGAAGTGAGGCTCTTTCTCATCTTCGTATCATATCACATGCAATCACGTGGTGTAATAAAGGAGTGTGTATTGTGTATACATATATCTCACAATACAAAGTACAAACACAAACCATCGATGTTAATGAAACTGAGAAGAGTAAGATATTTTAGTACGGGTTCAGGAGTGGATAATGAAAACTAGGGTACGGTTTGTTAAGCCTCACGATGTTCCACGTCTTTTGTTCTACTTTCCCACTGCAGACACTTCAACATGATTTTTAATAAAGAAGTGATACACATGATTGGATTCGATGCGATCCGATCGATTTCTGTGGCGTCATGCCCTACACTGATTGCACGGAAAGTCAACAACGTATCACATTTGTCCAATCAGAAAGTTAAATAATTTATTAAATATTAGCAGTAGGCTAGCTATCTCGAGGTGGTCCCCACGGAAAGCTTTTTCTGTCTTTATGTTAGGGTTGAAATTTGACTTACCTTATAACTACACGACGTGATATTCAATGTCTCAAGTTCAAGTTGTGAGAAAACACGTAGTTGCTTGGAAAGTCTTCTCAAAGTCCATGATTGTTTTTAGGTTTTCCCATTCGTTTTACGCGTTTGTTTACGTTACGTGTCAAACATTGCGATGGCCGAATTCCTTGACTCGACCGTGGACCACAATCCACTGGATTATTTGTACATATATATTTATTAATTTTTGATAGTTTTCTTGTTAACAATGACTTCTGTGTCCGTTCTTCGCGATCGAGATTGATTGCGATAGATTAGATAATTGAGATAGAAATGTATGGAATAATAGTTATATAAAAGCCGGGAAAGATACACGACAAAAGATATACATAATATAGTAAAATATGGAGGCTTGATATAATAACTTTTTTTTTCTTCTTCTTCTTTCCTTCTATTTCTTCTCTGTATATTTACTGAAAACTTTGAACAAAAAATTATTCAAAAACGAAACAATAAGAAAGAATAAACGCTTAAGTTGACTTGTCCTCTAGCCCTTGACCCTCTCCACATAGCAACAAACAACCCCAAAAATAAAATAAAAACTATGGACAAAGCTACCCCTTTTGTTGTGTATACCTTTCTCCACCCAGAAAAGAAAAATTAAGAAATTAAAAGAACGTGGAAATAAGAAACAAATAACAGACCCTAAGTAATTAATCCAACATACACAAATACTTTATTCAATTCCCGAATGGCCACCCATTTTATTACTGTTGTTGTTCGTACCGTTGGGTTGACCACCGTTGATAATGGAGGATATCGCCGCAGCTAAAGCCGCGGTGAAATTCGGATTAGCAGTGATCGCAGCGGTGGCAGCGGTCACCGAGTCAGCCAGCGAGGTGTGCTGACTCGGGTGATCAACGGAAGCGGAAGCAGAAGAAGAGAGCTGCAAACCGGAAAACTTGGACTGGTTATACAAGGCCTGTTGGAAGACGTGGGGCTGGGGCGAGTAGTGCGGGATCTGAAACTGCGGCGGCGGCGGAGGCCGGGACTGGAGCGGGTTAGGGTTGGTGGTGAGGTCGAGAGTGACTGTGGGGAACGGCGCCGAGGCGGAGATCGTTGCCATGCTGGCGGAGGAGCCGCCGGGGAGGATGGCTCGGGCGAGGAGGTTCGGATTCATGATCCCGTCTGCGCTCGACATCGACCCCGACAGCAGCATGTTCGCCGCCGCCGTTGTCGTCGACGCCATCGCCATCGCCGCCGGAGGCAGAGGGTGGTTGTGGTTCCCTTCGTACGTCGTTATCAGTATCGTCCGGTCCTCCGCGCAACGCTGAACCTGTTTGCGAACGGGACATCCGACGGCCATCGTGCATCTGTAATAGGCACGTGGGCACGGGTTTCCTTTCGCCATCTTCTGTCCGTACTTTCTCCATTGACACCCGTCGGTTATCTGAAACCACGTTATGATGTAAGACATACAGACCCTGTAAGTTGATGGAACAGTGACTGGAATCAATGAATTGATGAAACGGATTAGTTACCATGGGGGCTTCTGATCGAGCGCGAACGGAGACGCGGGCTTTTCTCATGGTGGCGTCGGCGGACTGTTCGATGGGCTTGTTTGGTTGGTTCAGCTTCGCCACCTTGTTCGGGCCCCACTCCGATTCCGGGCTGTCTTCTCTTGCTGACGCGGGTCGTTTTCCGCCGGAATCCTTGTTGTTCTGAGGAGTCTCCGATCGAGTTCGGTCCTCCGACGAAGATGAGTTGTTCATCGACGCCGCGGTCTCCGTCGCCATCATGCCGCTACTCGGTCCCAGCTCCAAGAACTGCCTCTCTTGCTTCTCTTCCTCTATATTCTGTTCAATTCCGAAAAAGATAGAAAGTTTCTTAATAAACCGTCATTCCTATATATAAATATTTATTCAAGTATTGAAACTGGACGAGAACTGCCAGAGTAGCAATTGCTTATTAAAAGTCATTGTTAACTCCCTCTCTCTTTTCATAAAGAATTGATTTTGAGATGATTCTTTGACGTAAATTTATTAATCAAATTCATGGGTTAGTTGATTGATCATACACACAGCATACCTCTGGTTGCTGGGGAGTTACTTCGGGTTGTTGTTGTTGTTCTTGATGATGAACCTGGATCTTCTGAAGATGCTGCGATGTCACAGCGACGAACTGCATATGAAGAGCGTTGTAATTCGTGGTCACTTGACTCAGCATTTCTTTCAGCTTTTGATTCTCCACGCCCATTCGTTGGAGTTGCATTTGCAATTGTGCCAGCTGAATTTATATAAACAAATTACATATATAACTAAAAGAAGAAAGAAGCACTGTATTAAAATCGATCTTCGAGATGTTCGGTAATTAATTACCTCGATTTTGGATCGCTTATCCTCTGCATCGGAAGAAACTCCATCATCAACCGACGATTGATCACTTCCGGTATTAGCAGTAAGAAGTCCTAATCCAGTCTGTTACGACATAAACTTAAATTATGACTCAGAATACATACATCTGTATGTATGTATGTATGATAATATGAAATGATTATAACAACTCACGTTAACTTCGTAAGAAGAGCGCGATGGTTGATCGCTGTTGGAGTTCTCCTTCTTGACACTTCCGATGGGCTTGGAATCTCGACCCTCCTCGCCGTTGACGATCCTTTTGGTGTCAGAGAAGAAGTCAACGACACCGAGAGAGGACCGAACGTTGTTGTTGTTGTTGGTATTGGTGTTCTGGTCGGAGAACAACATGGCTCTCTTCGCCTGATCGAGGTTTTGCTTGTTGTGGAAGAAACCGAGGGAGTCAGAATCCAGTGTTAGAGCCCATCCTTTGTCCATAAAAAGGTTGAACTAGCTTGGCTTGGTGACAGATAAAAAAAGAAAGAAGAAGACTGATGTAAGCGAGAGAGAGAGAGAGAGAGATAGAGAGAGAAAAGGCTTGGTGAAAGAAAGTCTGTGAAGTCTTTTACCGGTGCAATATGCACGGCTATAAAAAGGATTTGGGCCAAGGGAAGCGTGGACTAAAGCAATTAATATTCTCAGATTTGATTTTTCTTTTCTTTCTTTCCCGAATTGCATCAGATGGTGCGTCATTTTGCCACGCGGACACTCGGTACCGGGTCATCGTCGGTTGAAGCTCCGATACGCACGGGTTCTTCTTTACATTTGACTTTTGACTTTCTCTCTGGTCTATATCTACTCTATCTCTCTACCCGTTTTGTGTGTGCGCATGGGTTTCTTTTCGGATTTAAATCCCGATTCGACCCGCTAGTTTTATGTGGGGCCCGCTGGTGGGGCTTTCGTCTACCTTTCGTCAAGGGTGAGTTTGACTCGTTCTTTAAATCAAATCACAAAAAAATCAAACAAGGGAAGAGAAACGATCATAATGAAAGTAAAATTTAATACAAAAGGAAAATGAATCCACCGCCCGAACACTGCGGCGCTTTCCACGTGACGAAATTTAAAAAGGGAAACTAATTAAGGGAGAGGGAGACTGAGAAAAGTTAAGAAAGAAAGCCTCGAGGGAGAGATGAATAAATAAATAAATGTAAAGAAGAAAAAGAAAAAGGGGAAACCAAGTCAACATATTTGACGGCCCGGCTCTTTAAGTTTCATTTCCACTATTAGTATGTCATCAAATTACCTATTGAATTTGGATACTATATGGGGATTACTTTTTAGCTTTACACTCAATCTATCAGATTAATATTTCACTTCTTCAAACCATTTACCATCCACTATACATGCTGGCTACGACTCTTTATATATTATAATACATACATATATATATATATATATATATATATATCTTCCTGTAAATAAATTACGGCGTATATGATTACTATTGATGATTTATATTTAGCCCCACAATCAAATAATAAATAAGCATGGTGAAGGAGAGTCGTGTGACTTACATTTATGGAAATCTAATAGTATATATTATAATTTAATAAAAATAAATTGAAATCATTAATTTTTTAATGTCAATATAAACCTTTTAATAATCGTTGTTTGAAAGTTTTATTTTTATTAATTTTGGATTTAGTTTTTCAAATGTGAATCTCAAAATTAAAGTTCATTTGACAATTACAATTATTATCGCCATTGAAAGTTTTTATTTTTTTTTATGTAAATAAACTCATTTATAATTCATCAACTAATGTAAATAGGAAAATATTAAGATGTCCAGGGTGCTAACGCCACTTATCCGTGGCATTAGGGCTCTTATTTTTTAATATGTAAATAAACTCATTTATAATTCATCAAGAAATGCAAATAGGAAAATATTAAGAAGTCTAGGGTGCTAACGCCACTTATCCGTGACATTAGGGTTCTTCAAACGAATATATTGATTAGTCAAATGTTTAGATTCAAAATTACACCAAAGAAATTCAAACAATTATAAATATAACATAATAACGTTACTTGTCTATATAGGTTACTCCACAAATCATGAACAAAGAAAACGTTGATCTCATATGCTATTTCTTAGATTTGAAGTCCAGAAAAATTATACGAAGTCGTGACAATGTGTATTACACTTTCAAAGCATGAGTGAGATGACATATTAAATAAATTATAGAAAAATAAACAATACAAAAGTGGTAAATCAGTTCGGTGCAATGTCACATATATCTGGTGAACTCTCAGTCCAGTGAAAAAAAATTCAGTAAACAACAGTCAATAGTACAATAATTGTCATGCGAATCTCAATGTCAATGCCACTTTAGGTAATACTACCCGAGAATTCTAGATTAAGGATTCCGCTTGACTTTGAGATTCCTCTCAATTTGACGCTTCAAACACACATCCGAAGTTTGTTTAGCATCAATGAACATTTGCAATAAGTTCAATCACACAATCACAAAACCAACACTTTTATAATCTTGTAATTTATGAATTAATAATTTAGAAAATTATACGTACAAATCAATAGATTTTCAGTCTGTCAATCGAGCATGTCTAAGAACCATATACATTTGATGAATAAAGTCTTTGAAAACTGGTAAGGGAGAATCATGCTGCTTTTACAGCAGAACTATAAAGTGGAAGTCGTTTAAGATTTCCTTACCTTTAAATACGTGAAGATCTCAGTCAAAACATACACTAAAAGTATTATGACGAAAATGAAGACAAAAAATGCGATATCCGTCATAACATGAAACTTCCTAAAATAAATGAGAAATATATTCAAAAAAAAGTTATGACACATATCATCACGATATCTTCCGTTTCAATCTTTCAATATAAAATTAGTCAACACAATATAACAACAATATTTGATGAAAAAATCAAAACTATAATAATTCGAAATTGGGAGGTATTAAATTCATTTGGGATTTTTGAAATAATATTTAATAAAAACAAAGCAAAACATTAAGGAAAAATAAAGTACTTTTTCTAAGGTCGATAGTCCTCTAATTGGCGAAGACCACTATAATTTTTCTGCACAAGGAGGACAATGATATGGATGATTTTATTTTTGAAGGCAAGATTTGCTTGCGGTGGAGATTGGACCCACGTCCTCCACTTTGGAGGAGATGTGCTCAAATTTGGAGGGGGTGTGCATTACCACTAACTTATCCTAATTAGCATATTAATATCAATGATTGAAAGTCAATTTTTTTGGGAAAAGTGCTGCAAGAGTTTTTTAGTTCGCTGATAATTAAATTACAAATCAGATTAAAAAACCTAATACCTTAAAAGTTAAGCTCAACATAAAATGCAATCTCTTTCAAAAGAATAATATAAATGGATCGCAAATACAATTGCAATAGTACAACAAAATTAAAGATGAGAAATTTCATTTTATGGGCTTAATAGTGTTTAAAATATCAAAGGTGGGGTCACTATGTCATTTCTATCTTAAATTAGACTTTTGACCCATTTTCGGACAAAAATACCATCCGAATGTGTTTAAACCTATTCTTCTCTTTCACTCCTTCATATTTACTACTCTTTAACAAATTCAACTTCTCTCTTCGGAACTTAACACTAAATTCTTGTGTTGTGAGCTAAATATCATTGTATAATGGGTACGTTTTGTAATTTTATGTAATGGTTTTGATTTTTATACATATAGATCAAAGTTTTGAATGGGCGAGGATGGTAGAACTACATTTTAGTTGAAACCCGGTTTTTTTTTATTTCTGATAATTTCGGATGGTTTAAGATGAAATTTATCAAAATTTCCGATGAAATGCATACCAAAAAAAAAAAAATTTGATATCTTCCGATGAGTTTTGATAACTTTTGATAACTAAAATTTCCGATAACTTTTGATAACTTTTTAAACAAAAATTTCCGATGACTTTTGATAACTTTGTAAACAAAAATTTCCGATGACTTTTGATAACTTTTGATAACTAAAATTTCCGATAAGTTTTGATAACTTTTGATAACTTTTGATAAGTTTTTGTTTAAAACTTATCAAAAGTTATCAAAAGTCATTGTAAAATTTTGTTTAAAAAGTTATCAAAAATTATCAAGAGTCATCGGAAATTTTTGTTTAAAAACTTATCAAAAGTTATCAAAAGTTATCGGAAATTTTAGTTATTAAAACTTATCAAAAGTCATCGGAAATTTTTGTTTAAAAAGTTATAAAAAATTATCGGAAATTTTAGTTATCAAAAGTTATCAAAACTCATCGGAAGATATCGGAAATTTTTTTATTTTTTGTATGCATTTCATCGGAAATTTTGATAAATTTCATCTTAAACCATCCGAAATTATCGGAAATAAAAAAAAATCGGGTTTCAACTAAAATGTAGTTCTACCATCCTCGCCCATTCAAAACTTAGATCTATATGCATAAAAATCAAAACCATTACATAAAGTTACAAAACGTACCCATTATACAATGATATTTAGCTCACAACACAAGAATTTAGTGTTAAGTTCCGAAGAGAGAAGTTGAATTTGTTAAAGAGTAGTAAATATGAAGGAGTGAAAGAGAAGAATAGGTTTAAACACATTCGGAGGGTATTTTTGTCCGAAAATGAGTCAAAAGTCTAATTTAAAATAGAAATGACATAATAAGCCCACCTTTGATATTTTGCACACTATCAAGCCCATAAAATGAAATTTCTCTTATAGATTACCTCCGAGCATTTTTATGTAACAGTAATCATCACATGTTGTCAATTAAATTACGCGACTTCCCGATTGAGATAGAACCCAAGTGAAAATAATCCATTACTCATGTATAAGGTTTAGATATAAATAAATGACAGTACGTGATTGAAGATTTGGTAGTGAGAATGTAAAATTTATACATATATTATTAAAATTTAAGATCGAGAAAAAAATATTAAGCATATATTATTTGGATATTTACTTAGGTTTTTTTTTTGTTGTTTTGTTAATATGACAGTTGTCTACTTTTTAATCTGTCATTTTTATTTCTCATTTATCAACATAAAATGTATACCAATTCACACGAATATTTGTAAGATATGACTGTATTTTAAAATTATTGAAGAACTATTTTATTATTTATGTTAATTTTACAAACTAATCATTAACATAAATTATTGTAAATAAATCTTCAAAATATAACATAATATTTTTTTAGAAAATATAACATAAATTAAAAGAACAAATTTCTTCACATCAAGTAGCCTAATCTATTATATTTTTTTAATTATAATTATTATCAACTATTATATTAATTTCTTTCATTTTAATAAGACTTTTGAATCTTTAATTATCTTCTGTTAAACCATCTTTTAAGGTCGAGATTAACTGTTTAATCTTCTATTTAGCCCACTGTTTAACGTTGAGACTTAAACCCTGCCACCCTGGTCATACAGAAGATAATATGAGGTGGAAAATAAAATGAAATCTAATGTTTTTTAAATAGTTAATAATAAATTGGACTAGATCGGTGGAGGAGGGAGACCTGATGACCGAAGACCGGGTTTGGCAGTCACCTAGTCTTCAGGTGGGACCCACACCTTTTTGGCCCGACACTTCTCGCCACGTTTCAGATCTGCTGCTTGTTTGTTGACTATCTTTGCCTGCGTGGGACCAAGTCTTTGCAACGACTTTCTTTAGAAATTTAATATTATTATTTTGTTTTTAAACGTCATATTTAATTTCTAAATGTAAACTTTTTAACTTTCTTTAAACAAGAGTACCTTTTAATATGTTACAAGATTGGTGTAGAGTGTCTTACACGTGTGTTTATACACACACACATATATATATATATATATATATATATATATACTTATGATGTCATTTTTCTTACTTTATATACACGAGAGTATGTTATATGAATATGATGATGCACTACACATGCCGGAAGACAAATGTGACCTGTAAAATATATTATCAATGTGAAAAGTCGTATTGCTAAAATGAATGTAGTATTTGTCTTATCATACTCTAAATATTATTTACAATTACGATTAATGGGATAGAAATTCTGTTTTATCGATAGACAAGATATAGCTTAAAACGTAGAATAAATGTGAGTAAAAATTTGTAAAGTAAGAATGAGATAATCAATTTAAATACATCTAAGAAAGTAATAAAAGTGTGATAACTTAATTTATTGGAACATCACTAACATCTAAAGGGCTATTAGTACAAAATAACTAACTAAATGAATAAATAGTAAATACGTCCATGATCTTACATGAATATCTTTGTCAATTTTATTAATATTATATCTGAATTATAAGTGTGTAACTCTTCGGATTTGAGATCTCGCTCAATTTCACTTGTCAAAAACTTTTTCAATATTTTGATAATTTTCTAAACCTATGAACGTAAGGATTTATTACGTAACCACAACTCTAATATTCTCAAACAAACTTACACAAAGCGATTATAGAATTATATAGAGATGATTCAATATTAAGTTTTTCAATTTACTAGTCGAACAGTCTAAGAATTATAAATATTTAATCGACTGCATAAAGGCTACATAAGAGAAGCACGCGACATTTATAGAAAACACATATTACAAAGTATTTTTAAATATTTTGTTACCCTTAAATTAGTAAAAACTGACTAAGATAAATTTTCAAAAATACTATCTTGAATATAATGAATTTGCAAAAATAAGAAAACGCAAAAGGACGAAAGATGCGTTTGACGGAAGCAAAGAAATTATGAAGACACCCTTCGCCTGAAGGTTGCAGCTAAATAATTAGCCAACAACAATGTAATAACATCAATATACATGAATATTTTTTCTCTTATATTTTATTAACAAAAAATTGGCCGAATGGACAACGTTTAGTATGTCATTTTCAAAATGGTCAACGTTTAGTTAAATTTGTGTTAATGAGCTTAGTAATGCTTACGTGTCATAATAATTAATCATATAATCTTACATCTTTGCCCTTTATAATTTTGGCCAAATTTTAAACAATTTAATTTCGAATTTAAAAATCTTCAAATATATACTCCGAATTTTTTCGCCAATTCAAAGTTATTATTTCATTTAAGTGCCGATTTCTAAAATAGAAGCTCAAAAGATCGTATAAGTGAGGTAAGTTAATCTATTTATTTAACAAAAAATTGACTAAATGGCCAACGTTTGGTGTGTCTATTACAAAATGACTAACGTTTGGTTAAAATTTGGTTAATAGCCCTATTGTTTACGAGGCATAATAATTAACAGGATGATTTGACAATTTTGCTCTTTTTCATTTTGGAAACTTTTAAAAAATTTGGGCAAATTTGTCTTAAAATTTTCGTTAAACTTTAACAGGGCCATTTACCATGAAAATGTAAAACGTTGGCCATTTTGAAAATCCACTTTGTTTAAAAGGCTATATTACTTAATAACTCTTTATTTAATGTACACGTTAATATCAGCTGTAAGTTACCGATTAATTTCCATTCTCCAATTGAAGCATTATTTATTCACCAATATTCTAATTTCCTTTTCTCATTCGAAGTTTTAAATTATTTTCCTCAATATCCGTCCATTAAAATTATTGTTTCTATAAATTAAATTATTTTCCGGGTAGTTATCCTGTCTAAACATTGCAGGATATTGTTTAAGAATTTTCTGGGTAGTTATCTCGTCCAAGTAGTTTTACAATTCGTTTTACACGTCGTTTTACCAGTAGTCTTACACGTTAATATGTTCCATATTTACACACAATTTACAGGAAAACGATAAACAAATTTTGCAAATATCCGGATTTCACACTAACCAGTAAAATCCTTATTTTACATTAACCCAATTTTTTTGTGATATTAATTTGATAAACAAAAAAAATCAAACTTTAAGAGAAAAAATTGAAAATAAAATCAAAACAGATGATCAAATTCATTAATCCATCATTGTTTCTTCCTCGCCGTTGTCAGCTGATCCTATTCCATTCCTCTTGTTCCGACTCTATAGCTAACATAAACTGTGTCATTGCTGCGAACTTGTATATATGACAATCCTTTGATGGAAATCCCATTTACTGGGTTTTTAGGAGAGAGGGAGCGAGCATGCACGAAATGGAAACCGAAAAGGCGTGGTTAATGCAATCGAGATTTACTTGCCTCGATTATAACTTGATTGATTGACATTAATCAATGGTAACTGCACACGCAATCCACGTTTTTTAATTTTTTTTATTAAATTTTTTGACGTGGCACCCGAAAATGGACGAGAATTAATTTGATCAAAATCTTTCAAAAATTATGTTAAATAAACTACTAACCATTAATTAAAGTTTAACATAACGGTTGCGAAATAAAAAACTCATTATGTTAATGGTCATATTAATGTAAAAGTCGTTGCGGTGTGATGTATGTTTTCAGATAATTAAAACAATAATAATTCTTATTTTTGTTGTTTAGTTATGCCAGTTAATTTTTTATTACTATTAGAAAGATATTCAAATAATTATTTTGTTTGTTTTTGCTTTGTATTTTCCGTCTCGTTTGCCTTTTTTTTCTTCCTACTATCCCTTCGTGGAAAAAGTGAAAATGTGACCTCAAGGATAGGTGACAGTCTTCTTAACTCTATTTAATTTTTTGTTTGACTTAGTTGTTCTAACAAAAAGATTGACGGAATATGGAATATTCCCAAGCTAATTGTTTTCTAAATTCATTATTATCTCTCAATTGGATTCAAGTCGTAATTTGAATCAGTAATCTATAAAATCATGTTACGGACGTGAGTTTAATATCTTTGAAGTAAAAAAAGTATCTAAAGACTATGAATTTATGGAATGGATATATACAAAATCCTCGGGGTATTTTTATTCTTAAATTCCAGAAGTTTTATTTTTCTCCCAATTAACATCAAGCGACCATTTTTTACTTTAATATTACTGTTTTCATGACCACGACGTGTTCGATTTTATTATTATTGCGTGCTTGTGCACTAACATAGTGTCTCAATCAAGTTCATATTATTTAGATGAGAAATTTTGGTCTGCCATAATTAGTCAAAATATGTTACGCAAGTCCTGTCACCTGGCCCCATTGTTTTGAATAGTTAGAACTGAAGCTTCTTTTAGGCTTATAAAGTAAGTCTACTAATTGTCTATTACTCCGATTAACTTTAATTTAATATCGACCATACACAAAACATTAATTAGCATGATATATATGTTAATTGTAAATACATACATTTTATCTCTCTCTTTTGTAGTAGCAAATTTAGTACCTAACTTTTTGCAGTTCAATTTCTCAGTTTTGATTTTTTATATTGATGTTATATATAACGCAAATGTAAATTAGTGATAAATATATAAGTAGCGTTTCCAAAAATAATTTAAACGCAAATAGGTCATATATATATGTATATAAATATATATGTATGTGCTATTGAACCTACCGAAAGCTTCTTGTTTCGGGTTTTATACTTGGCAGGAAGTAAATAATGTGCTGATAAATGAACCGTTGAAACTCCAAAGCAATAAATAAATAAATGTTTCAAAATCACGTAGGCCATAGCTTAACAAGTACCATTAGCGTGTTATAGTTATTCACTGGTGTAGTACTAGTTCATTTGTCCATCTATGCACGTAAATTCAGTTTATAAAATTGTCAAAGTAGTTTGAGATAAGCAATAAATAATTCGCCTCTATTAGCCTTTGAAATACGATCATATTGTTAACAACGAATTCAACAGCAATCACTTCTAACTCGTTCTTCATGGTACGCAGAGTTTCAATTTCTCGTGACGCGTTGTTGCAGTACTTCATAATCTTCTAAAATATTTAATATTTATTTTGAAAATAAAATGCTGTACCTACAATAGAGAAAAGAAATAAGAAAAAGTACCGATCGATGGCTTGTCTCTATAAATAGCATATCCCCACTTGAAGGAGAGTCTAAACACACTTGGATTCCTTTTTCTATAACTTGACTGACTATCTAACTAGAGTTTTATTCTGAAAGAAACTACTACACCAATCAAACTTTGAATTGTCTCTAAAAAGAGGAGAAAATTGTCGGCCAAAGTTTGACCATTTGAGTTTCATAAATATAATTTCATGCATATATAGAGAGATCAACTTTTTCGCTTTTTCTTCTTTATATTTTAATATAGTTCGTTTCACGTGGTATATATCACTTTTATAATATAAATTGTACGTAAATTTTCTCCATCTATATCCGTTTTTTTTTCTCGATTGTTAGCCAAACTTGTATGTACTCTTTTGCGTTCCGTGGTCTAATCAAGAAATAATTGAAGCGACCACGGAAAAGGAAAAGAAATTAGTAAGCGGGATCTTTTAATGCATTCAAACTTCAAATTTACGGCTGAAAAGTTAGCTGTCTCAACGAAAAAAAGAAAAAAAAAAGAATAAAAAGGTAATATCCTTCTATATATATAATCCCTCTCTACAAAGGTTGTGCTATATACGATGGTCTGAGAAAGAAAAGTACTATTTTGTTTATATCCATTGTTAAGAAACAAGATTTAAACGTGGCATATATATATGCTTACAGTTTTACTATTCGTTGTTTCCATTTTATTCTCGTGGTATATGTATCCTACAAAATTTGACAACTCTTTTGGCTTTAATTGGCGTTGAATATTTATAGAATAGTAGACATGATGAAAAACTTATTTACTAATGCTATTTCACAGGATCAACACATTATTAAATTATTAAAAATAAAAAAATACCTAAATTTATTAGGTCGATCACATCGAGAAAACATTGATGATTGGTGATTGGACGAACACGAATCGGGTAGTACGTGATTTTTTTGCTACATCATTTTATTCATCCAACGAAAAAATTGAAGGTTTAACTCTCTAAAAGAGACATACTAGATTTTCCTCTTATATATTTGTATGAAACTCATAATAAATAATATTAAGTATATACTCATTTATTTCATATTAGTTAAAACTATTTATCAATATTCATTTATAATGAAATCATAAATGAAATAATAGCTATCAAATCAATAGCTATTATGAAATATAATAGCCCATCAAAGGAAATAATTTCCTAAAAATCTTCAATTGATCTATATATATATTTACGATAAATAAATTATCAAATATGGAATGCACCTTTTTGTATGCTATTTTTAGTTTTATTTTCTTTAAACAACATGGTCCATCTCATGCATAGATATATAACCAACACAACTTTAACCAAATGAAGTTATGCCTAAACTACGATGATCACCATACCTAACACTTAATGACATAGATCAAATATGATTCAGTAGCCTAAAAATAACGTGCAATATGTCTTTAGTCATATTCATTTTCAACTAGTCCTAATTTAATTTTTAATGAAGTTATTTTTTAATGCAATATAATACCGCAATTTTTAAAATTCAGAAAATGGATGAACAATAAAACTTTATTATGCAGAAATCATCAATCAAAGCATGAATACAGAACACATAGTACACAAAAAAATAACGTGCTAAACTACGATGATCACCATACCTAACACTTAATGACATAGATCAAATATGATTCAGTAGCCTAAAAATAACGTGCAATATGTCTTTAGTCATATTCATTTTCAACTAGTCCTAATTTAATTTTTAATGAAGTTATTTTTTAATGCAATATAATACCGCAATTTTTAAAATTCAGAAAATGGATGAACAATAAAACTTTATTATGCAGAAATCATCAATCAAAGCATGAATACAGAACACATAGTACACAAAAAAATAACGTGCTAAACTACGATGATCACCATACCTAACACTTAATGACATAGATCAAATATGATTCAGTAGCCTAAAAATAACGTGCAATATGTCTTTAGTCATATTCATTTTCAACTAGTCCTAATTTAATTTTTAATGAAGTTATTTTTTAATGCAATATAATACCGCAATTTTTAAAATTCAGAAAATGGATGAACAATAAAACTTTATTATGCAGAAATCATCAATCAAAGCATGAATACAGAACACATAGTACACAAAAAAATAACGTGCTAAACTACGATGATCACCATACCTAACACTTAATGACATAGATCAAATATGATTCAGTAGCCTAAAAATAACGTGCAATATGTCTTTAGTCATATTCATTTTCAACTAGTCCTAATTTAATTTTTAATGAAGTTATTTTTTAATGCAATATAATACCGCAATTTTTAAAATTCAGAAAATGGATGAACAATAAAACTTTATTATGCAGAAATCATCAATCAAAGCATGAATACAGAACACATAGTACACAAAAAAAATACAAATTCAACTAAACCGAGGTATTATATAGAATAACGCTCATATGACCAGTGTGCTCATGAAACACGTTAGGCGTTAAACCTTTAGTCAATGAGTCTGCTAGTATAAAATTGGTTCTTATGTGTTCTATATAAATTTTCCAGCCTGAACTCTCTCCTTCATAATTAGAAACTTGATGTCGATAAATATTGACTTCGTCAATCTACTATTGTTATTGGAGTAAATAATTGCAACACTTTTGTCACATTAAATCTTCAATGGCCTCTCAATGTCATCGACAGCTCGCAATCTAGTGATAAAATTTCGTAGCCAAATTTTGTGCGTAGATGCCTCGAAACAAGTTATGAACTTTGATGCCATGGTTAAAGAAGCTACGAGTCTCTTTAGCAGACTTCCATGAGATAGCTCCTTCTGCCAACATGGAAACACAGCCTGATGTGGAGCGCTTGTTGTCTTGACATCCAGCGAAATCGAAATCAGAGAAACATACAACCTCCAAACTCTCTTATCTTGAATAAGTGAGGATATAGACTTTTGTTCGTCTTAGGTAACACATCCATCATTTTTCTGCCTTTCAATGTTTCAAACTAGGATCACTCAAATATCTACCAAAGACATCCATGATGAATGCAATATCGGGGCAAATGCAAACTTGAGTGTACATAAGATTCTCAACAATTAAGTTGTAGGGAATATTTTGCATCTCATTTATTTCAATATTATTATTAGGACATTGTTTGGGACTCAAAATGTCTCATTTAGATATAGGCATATCTCTTGATTTACAATCTTTCATACCGAATCTGCTTAGAACTTTATCAATATAACCTTTTTGTGATAATCCAAGAACACCTTGAGGGAGATCTCTTAATATCTCAATTCCTAATACAAAACAAGCTTTACTAAGATCTTTGATTTCCAAATTCTTCTTCAGAAATTTCTTGGTCTCATGTAGCAAATCAATGTCACTACTAGCGAGCAGAATGTCATCGATATATAAAACAAAAAAGATGTATTTACTCCCACTGAATTTTCGATATACACAATCAACAACAATATTTCTTAGTATCATACAAAAAAAGTATTACTATGATCTTTGATTTCAAAATTGTCCTTCAGAAATTTTTTGGCCTCGTGTAGCAAACTAATGTCACTGCTAGCAAGCAGAATGTTATCAATATATAAAACAAAAAAAGATGTATTTACTCTCACTAAACTTTTAGTATACACAATTATCAAAAATATTTGCCTCGAGTTTGTATGAAGCAATAACTTGATGAAACTTGAGACACCATAGATGAATTTTTTTAACTTGCAAACCGTAGACAATGGACTTCGTGACACAAAGTTCTCTGATTGAGTCATATAAGTTGTCTCTTCAATGCCTCTATTTAGAAACACAATCTTTACATCCATCAGATTTAACTCTGAATCAAAATAAGACACTCGTGCTATAGTAGTCCTACAAGAGTCTTTCGATGAAACCGAAGAATGTATGGGGGCTGACGCCTGCCCAGTGCCGGAAGGTCAAGGAAGTTGGTGACCCGATGACAGGGGAGCCAGCGACCGAAGTCTCTTTATAGTGTTTGTTTTCCTTTTGAGTAAAAAACTGGAGCCTAGACGAGCCTTATACCTTTCAAAGTTATCCTTTGAATCCAACTTGGTTTTAAATATTCATTTACAATCAATTGGCTTTAACCTTCAGGTAAGTCAATAAGATCCCAAACGTCATGTCTTCCATTGATTTTATCTCATCTTTCATGGCATCAATCCTCTGTTGAAATTTAGTAGAACGCATGGCTTGATGGAAGTTGATTGGATCATCTTCTATCCAACCAATCCATCCACATGTTCTTGAAGAAAAATGTTATAACAATAAAAAATTGCACTTCTTCTCTCTCTAGTAGATCTCCTTAATGGCACTTCTTGAGGTTGATTAGTTTGTTGTAACGGTGGGTCTTAAGGAAGAATCTCAATGTTGTCCTGGTTAATGACAACATTTAGAATGATATCTTCAACCATGTCTTGAACAATAAAAAATATAATATCTCGAATTCCGATAGTTGAAAATTCATCTTCAAAGACAACATTCCTAGTATTTTCTTCTGCCCCAAACTCAATATCCTCAAGAAATCTAGGATTTCTCGCTTCAATTTTTTTTGTATGTCGGATTATAAAACTTGAAACCACACAAACATTCGGCATAACCAACAAAATAACAAATAACCGTTCTTGAGTCAAACTTTACTTCATGTGGCCTATAATGCCTAGCTTCACTTGGACAACCCAAATGTGTAAATGTCTGATGCTTGATCTTTTATTAGTCCAAAGCTCATAAGGGGGTTTAGTAACTGCTTTACTTAATAATTGGTTTAAGACATAAAACCGCAGTCTTCAACGCTTATCCTCAAAGAGTCTTTAGTAAAGAAGAATGACTAATCATACTTCATACCATATCCTTAAGAGTTCGTTTTCTTTGTTTGTCAACACCATTCATGCTACGTTTCCTTTGCATTGTGTATTGCGACAAAATTCCACACTCATCGAGGAAAAGAGCGAAGAGTCATGGATGTTGATTTTCTTTCCAATTTGAAGGTCGACTGCAGCCTTGTAAAACTTGGAAACATCCAATGATTGTGACTTTTTGTGTATCAAATATAAGTAAGCATATTGAGAATAATCGTCTATGAACGTTATAAAATACCATTTCAAGTCCAAACAGTGGTAAGAAATGGGCCACATATATCCAAATGTATTAGTCCAAGAACATCCATAGCACTGTCGGCACCAAACTTTCTAGATTTAGTTTGTTTCCCATGATTCACTCAATACAGACTTGAAACTCTGTCAAACCTAAAGTTTCAAGACTTCCATCGACACAAGCCTCTGAATTCTCTGTTTAGAGATATGACATAAATGCTTGTGGCATAAAGTGGAAGAAATCTCATTTTATACCACGCGACCTTGTATTTTATAGTCAGTTGTAAGAATTAACAATATCAAGTGGTATTTCTGAATGAACAAGAAAAACAAGGTTAGTCCAACATGGAAGCTGAAACCAACTTTAACCGAAAATACGATACAACAAAAGTCTGAAATAAATACGGTACCACAAATTTATTGCCACACTACTACAAAAAACACTTTTAGAAGCGACAAGGGGAATTACAAGCGACTAGTCGCGTCTAATTAGAAGCGACATTTTACTTTTAGAAGCGACTAGTCGCTTCTAACGTAAACACCCTGATTTTTCCCAAAAAATGAAAGTTTTGACTTTTAGAAGCGACTAGTCGCTTCTAATAGTCTGAGTCGAGATATTAGAAGTGATTAGTCGCTTCTAAAGGCCAAAATCTTTGACTTGCTCTTCCCCGCCAATTTTTCAGTATATTGGGGAATTAGAAGCAACTAGTCGCTTCTAATGCCCCAAATTTTTGGCTCAAACTTTTCTCCGCTAATATTTCACCAAGTATAGAAAATGGGGTATTAGAAACGTCAAGTCGCTTCTAATGCCCAAAATTTCTTGCTCAAACTTTTCTCCGCCAAAATTTCACTAATTATAAGTATATGGGTATTAGAAGCGAAATATATGGGTATTAGAAGCGACTAGTCGCTTCTAAATGTCGCTTCTAATGCCCAAAATTTTGGGCTCCAAAACTCTTCCGCCAAAATTTCACATATGGAACATTAGAAGCGTTATTAGAAGGACATCGTCCCTTCTAATGTCCCCACTTATCAAAACATCATCTTTTTGGTTGGTTGTGAAGGACATCAGAGGTGACTAGTCGCTTCTAATGTCGCTTCTAATGCTCCTAGTGTTTAAAACACCCAAGTCTCTCCCTTCTCTTCCCCATTTCTCTTCTCCCTTTTGGAAAATATCTCCCTCCTCTCCATATCTCTTCTTCAATCTACGGACCTTACCCCTCCGGCCCATCCGCCTCTGCCCGCCCGCCCCCTCGCCCGCCACTTCTCAGCCCACCCCTTCCGCCCCTTCCTCCTCCGCAACTCTGCCCCTCCGCGCCCTCCGGTCCATGCTTCCTCCTCTACCACACAACTGACCATCCCATGCCCCTTCGCCCTTGCCCCTCTGCACCCTCCGCCCCTCCTCCTCTGCGTCCTTCTCAAGGCTAGACATGATTCTACTTCCCGAGCCTCTGATAACCAATGATTCTCCAAGACTGATCTGATAAAAGCTTTTTGTCATTTCATTTTTGTTGAATGTGTTTTTTAGTTCTTGGTTCAATTTAGTTGGATAAAAAAAATGTGTTTTAGATCTCTTATTTGTTATGATTTCGATCTTCTTTTGAAGAGTGTTTCAGATCATTTATTTGTTATGATTTCGTGGTTTTGTGTTATAGGTTTTTAATAACCATTGGTTTCAGAGGCAACCAAATATACGATGAGGTAATATTTTGTTCTTAATAAATTTTGTTTGCATTTATTGAAGTTTTAGAAAATGGAAACTCAGTCGTAAAATGAGTAAAGTCCTCTCACTTTGATGTATTTTATTGTTGTGATTTTTTTAATGTCTCGTAGGTCGTCTCCCATTCTGTCTCGCGCGCAACCCCTTCTCGCATCGTCTCAGTAAGATTTTTTTTTTCATTTTGTTAATATGTTTTAGTTAATTTAATTTTTTTTCAATAGTTAGTTTTGTTTGTTTATTTTGTAATTTGATTGTTTTGTTTCGAAATTGTTTATTCGATTATTAATTTGTATGTCGTCGGAGTCTCGGGTTGGTCGATCGTAACATAAACCGGTAAGTTACTTTTTGTAGTTTATTTGGTCTTGGTTTATATGTTGGTTAATTTTTTAGGTTTTTAATTTTTTAGTTTTGTTTATAATTTTTGTTAATATATTTTAATAAGTATTGATAATTGTTTTTAATAAGTTTGTTCATATATTTAGTTTTACTAAGTTCATTTTTTAAGTTAGGTTTGTCAATTAATAATAATATTTAATAATAATTTTAATTAATTAAGTAATAATTTTATTTAATATACTAAAAATTTTAAAAATTATTTTTTAGATGTATGGGCATTAGAAACGACTAATCGCTTCTAATGCCCAAACAACTATATTTTCATAAGATTGTTTTCGAGCTTTTTTGGATATAATAAGTGACTAGTCGCTTCTAACTTTGTTGCTTCTAATGTCGCTTCTAAAGGTCATTTAGAAGCGACTTTTTGGTCTTTAGGAGCAACTTTTGTCGCTTCTAAAGGCTTTTTTTGTCCTAGTACCATCACCCACAAAGATGAATCTTTCATAATCACTTGGAGGTCGGCTCTAAAGGCAACCTTACATGGATAGACTTACGTGAATAGTATAACCAAAATCTATGCACCAAGTATCTTTAGGTACGAACGCCAAATTAGTTTCAAAACAAACTAAAGTTAAAATCTTACCCTTACTTGGACACCCCTTCTTCAGGTGTCCACCTTTCTTTCAAAAGAAACAAGTAAATTAATTCTCCAGCATCTTTTGTTTCTTCGAATGATATGCTCTTGCAATTTTCTTGGTTCTCTTCTTCTTATTATTTCGAGAAGAGGCAGCCAGGTAAGGACTTTCAGTCTTGTCTCGCTCGAGTCGTTCCTCTTCTTGCACGTAATGATAAATGAGCTTGTTCACTGACGATTTGTCCTTCTGAATGTTGTAGGTCACTTTGAATTTTCCAAGTGGAAGAGAGAGCAAAACAAAATGCACGAGAAATCTTTAGACAACTCAAGCTTCATCGATTTTAGCCTCGAAGAAAGATGAGACATCTCCATGATGTACTCTCTGATGTTTCATTTTCCCTTATACTTCATGGAGATGAGCTTATCTAGAGCATTACTCGCTTATGATATCTCGTTGTTTACAAAATATTACACAATCTCCTCCAATTTTTTTTCGAATGCTTCTTTTGAAAAAGGAGCCTCAAAACGCTTATGGAATCAAATGCCGCATGAGCATCAAGTACATACGATTTGGCCAATCCTATTGGTCTGTCTTTGTTACTTAGCTAGACACGTTAGAAGCAGTTGCAATTGAAGCTGGATCCACAACAAAATGAAGGAAATATATGTTCATTTTAGTATATAATTAAATCAATAAACTATGTCCAGCTACCTACCACAACATTAATTTCTAATCTTCAAACAGAGAAATTAATTGTAATTGCTATACTCCAATGCATTGATTAAATAATGATTATAACTTTTGTCACACTATAAAAATGTATTTGTACTTTTCATAGTTTACATGAATAACATTTTATATTTATCATACATTTATTATTGCAATTACGTAGTTATTCGACCAAATTATGTCTTATTTTGTATTGAATAATTTTGAACAAAGATCTATACATATAAATTTTATTAAATCATTTTTTCACAACAGAAGCTACTTCTACAATATATTGTTTGAATCAACACAATTAAAGTATCCTAGATGTACATAATTGATGGTTTAATTTCATCAAAAAAAATTTCCGAAGTATAATTTCATATAACAAAAAGTATACTTAGTCTTTAATTATGTGGAAAGAACATTTTTTATATAAAAATGTTTATTAAAAAAACTGAGATAACTAATTAGTTTCAGATGTATATATATATATATATATATATATATATATATATATATATATATATATATAACACATCTTTAACAATTAAGTTTCAAGTTTACAAGATTTTAAATTTGTTAAAACTAATTATTGAGGATAGTTTTTTATTCGATATATCTTAAATGTTGCTTATATATATTAATAAAAAAAAATTAAAGGAATCAAGATATTGATAAGGATTTTTTATTTTTTGTGATATTACTGTGAAATCCCAAAACTTAGGCTAAAAATTGTGATGTGAAATTTTGAGATAACTTATTTATCATGCACTACATCATGATGCATATTTCTTATATTCTTTTCTAAATACTTCAAATTAATAATTTGAATTTGATAAGAGATATTTTTTTTGTATAACTCTTACCTTGTAAGTATGGAACAAATGCCATGTCTCCAACCATAACTTCCAACGTTAATATGTATAATATGCACTAATATTATTAGCAGTAGAACCAAACCTAATATAGACATAATATATAGATACTGTTTTGATATAAGTTATGTGTGCGTATGTATATATACATATATTTATATCTTTACTAATATATAAATATGATATAAATGCTATGTGTGCGTGAGTATATGTAACATATATTTATATCTTTGCTAATATATAGATATCATATAAATGCACAGATAGCATATATATATATATATACATACATTAGGGATGGCATCTGGCATCTATACGTAGGTTTTATCAGAGATGGTCATCTCATTTAAAAGAGAATGGAGTCATATAAGATTTAGTATTAATAATAGAAAACATATTCATATATAATATAGCGTGGCAATATATAGGAAATGAGATGATATATTTGACATTTATTTGCATTCATTTTCTTTAATGATATTAAAGTGACCGAATAAATGAATAAATCAGCCTCACAGGGAACGTTTTTCTGATTGCTCTGAGTATCATTTCCAATTCTCCATCTCTCTTGAAATTCCCAGCCAAAAAGATTTTCTTTCTTTCCCAAATGTTATATCCTCCCATGTATCTCACAATAATATTTAATCCTTACAAATATATTTTCCTTACGACGGTGATAAGGATTTTGAAAACGTCCAGTGTACAATACAACCATATTTTCAGTCTTTCAAGGTATTATCAAAATTTTCTTATATATTTTTCTCACTGTTTTATATTAACCAGGAACAAAACGCATTATTTTAAATTAGTAAGCTTTGTTAAATTGATCTAGAATTTTTATGTCCGAATATTTAGTTTGTTTCAGATTCGTTTTTAAAATTTCAGGATTTTGAGACAAACAGTTTTAATTCTAAAAATAGTTAACGATCAGTGTGTAAACAGATTATTTTCTTTACAGACAATATGTTTATTGAGTTTTATAAAATAGCTAGATTGCGAATTTTGTACTGAAATTTTAATACAGAATACGTTCACGTGTTATTGTTATAAATTAAAAATATAAAAAGTTTATAATAAGCAGATAACGATTTTATTATGAACATATGTTCAGATTTCCGAAAGTATCGTTTATACACTATACACTCTTATTTACGTTTTTATTATTTTACATTCCGGTTTTAATCATTTTACAGAAGAAACACGCTCGAATTAGGTTTTCCTAGCGTAAGTAATTTTTCCAGAATTGTTCTCGGAAATTAATATTTTTATCGAAATCTAGGGCAAATGATATTTTCGTTTTTTACTGTCAAAATCTACCTCGAGTTACAGAGGTAATAAGAAAATTATCTCGAGTCGACCTACGGGCTCAAAAAGAGAGTTTTCTCATATATTATAAGTTTATGATGGTGCGAACTATGAGAGGTTGCAACCCCGTAGTTTGTTTACAAAGTGTACACTGAAATTGGTACGACTACTTTGGGGGACCCCGAATTAAAAGCATGTAAATATTATGTTAAGATATTTTATATAAGGATTTTAATTCAAAATATTAATAATCGGTTCATGCATGTGCATCACTTTGTTTTGTGAGTTATAATTATTCTCGATGAGCGTTAGCTCACTTTGTATATTCGTCCGTGCTGTAGGTAAACAAAAAATGAACGAATGAGGAGGGTAGATCAGCGGCGCTCGCTTACTAAGGGGTGGGGTTATGTTTTCCCCTCACCGTTTACTAAAGACTTCCGCTACGCAATTTAAGTATTTTGTTTAACATATTTAATGATTAAGACTTATATTTTCAAAACTTATTTAGTTTTAAAAGATTGGAGTTGAATTTTATGTTTTTGGTTTTGTGATCACTTTCAACTATATAATTTGGTTTCTTTCATTTAAATTTTGTATGATTTAAAATGTCAAAAACAATTTTCAAGATTGTTTTTATTTTAGGTTTAAACTTTATATGCAAATGAAAGATATTTAAAAAAAATATTTCCATTTTTTTAGTTAAATAATTAAGATAACAATGATAGTCCGAAAAGTCGGGTCGTCAAAATTTCAAAAGGTATTCTTACATATATAATTTTCTTAATCATTCCATACATATCGAAAATAACAAATGAAAAATAATATTTTTTTTTATCTGTATACAAGAGAACGTTGTTTAGAAATTTTAAGCAAGAAGAAAAACTAGTGCACATGCACAGGAAGACAATTAAAAAGAACCCAGATCCATAATTTTATAATATAAAAAAAATCAAAAAATTAGCTTCTTACTCATTTTTACGTTTACGAATTTAATTATACTAAATGTTTCGTTAATTTTGTGAAAATACCCAATTGAAATTATTTATAATATTATTGGGTCAAAAATACCCCCAAAACATCAACATAAATTTTTTCAGGATTTTTTTTTTCGATTTGAACACGCTTTCTTTTAATAACTTATTTAATTAATTTTATTTGGTTTACTTAAATTTGAGCGGCTACCGTATGCGAGAATAAAAAAAAAACAGCAAAAATAGTCCAAAATTTTTCGTAAACAAATTCAATGGGTATTTACGCAAAATTAACGTAACTTTTGGTATATTAAAATTGGTAAATCTATATCTGAATATTTAACTAATAGACCAAAAAAAAGATTGCAAAGGATCTTTACACGTAATGTACCAGAAAAGGTATTTTCAAGTCTCCATAGATATATGTATTTTACAAGATTCTATAGCTGCAAATACATTATGTATATATCACTATATCACTATTCTAGAATTACACGTAAACAAATCAGTGATTATTTGTAACATATTCTCACTTCATATATGTGTCAAAGTTTCTTTAATCATTCAGGGACTTGATATAGAAAATTCTAGAACATAAAATATGAAAAATAACCCTAATAATCTAACAAGCGATATCTGCTGTGATACTACTTGATGGATGACTTATTCACTAATAGTATTTCACTAAATAAACATATTATTATATTATTCAGGATTTAAATTTTTTGATCCATTAGACCGATTACCACTTGATGCAGAAAAACTTTGTCGGGTGGTACCTGGTCTTCCTTTGCTAAATTGCTTTATTCCTCTAACGACAAAACTGAAGGTCTAACTCTTTATTTGAAGAGATAGACTCTTTTGATTTGCATTGCGGATCATTATTAACCAAGTGTAAGCCTTTTATTTATATTTTTCTAAGGAAACTCATAAGTCTCTGAATAAATAATATTTACTATCTACTCATTTATTTCATATCCACAACCAATCTGGGTTTGTTGCAAGTAACATTTCTATGTGCATATGACTTGTTTTAGATACAAAGCATATATTCCCTATCATTTCACGATACTTTATTGGATTCTTCTATCGTGTTCTCATGTTATTAGTGACATTTTTATTGATCCCATACGTGAGATGACTCTTCTAAATTATGTTGGAAGGTGCCAAATATGGGATGATTTTAGCTTAAGAATTTGAAGCTTCTAGCTCAAGTAAATGTTTTCCGTCATCTGATTCTTCTTCATGTGCCAATTCATCCTGAGCAGTAATGCCTAAGACAGTTGGTGAGGCAGTTTTCCTAACATATGTATGTCTGTTAAAACAAGTATCATCTTCATCTCACACATAGACATTTGTAGTGTCTTTCACACCTACATTAATAAATGCCATGATGCTCTTTGTCCTCAAGTTGAAGACTATGAAAGTAATATTGTTTCGATAGGAACCTACAAATATACTTTCATCACTTTTTGGATTGAATTGCTTCATATATTCTCGATTTGCAAGAAAATAGAAAGTGGATCAAAAAAATGTGAAAGTATTTTACAGTAGGTTTTCACCCACGCCAAATCTCATATTATGTTGTTCAGGTACCATGTCTGATTGTGACCCTATTATGAATGTGTCATGCAGTGTTTAGAGCCTCAACCCAGAAGTGACTTGGAAGATTCTTGCTAGTAACATTACTCAAGTCGTTTCCTACACAATTATATTCTTTCTCTTAACAATAACATTTCCGATGAGGAGTTATAGGAGCAGAGAATTTAATGAGATATTCCTTCTCTTGGAAAAAGTGGAAAAGTTTGAATTTTAAAGTTATCTCTCATGATCTCTTAGGATTTTGATTAATTTTCCAATAGTTTCACCTTTTTATCATTGAACTAGATGACATAGTTCTTCAAACTAAGAAAGTATCCGACATTTCTCTTATAAAATGAACCCACGTATACTTCGAGAAGTCATATACACAGACAAGTACATATCATTTGCAACCCAATCTTTATGTTTGCATAGGACCCATCAGATCTATATGAAGTAATCAAGCACTCAAGAAGTAGTACGATGTTGCAACGTCTTGTGTGACATTTTTAATTGTTTGACTATCTGACGTTCACCACAGGTTTGACCTTAAACTACTTCGACACATGGAACTCAAACAATATCATTTTATTTAATGATCTTTCTCTAACTTATGTGATTCAGATGCCTGGGCGTCGGTGCCACAACTTGGCCTCACCTGTATTGGGCATAAGGCATGATTATGATTAATAGTTGTCTGGAGACCAGACTCCCTTCATGAGCTTAATTTTCTTTTAGCGACAAATGTGCACTAATAATGAGTGAAATTAATATTCGAGTCACATAACTGACGGATGCTAACAAGATATACGGCGAGACCTTCAACCAATAGTGATTCCTATGAACACTGAAGACGTGTATAGTTCAAATAGGTCAAATAGAAGTTCAAATAGGTCAAATAGTAGTAATTCCTATAAACACTGAAGCCATTCCCAACAATATTTGCTTTAACCCCGTCGTCATAAGTCAAATAGAAGTTTGAGTAGCATTTAATATCAACAAGGTAGTCTTTACCGCATGTCATATGTCTTAAACATCCACTCTGAAACTACTAGTCTTCATAGGTTGAAGCACATGGTTAGGTATAAGTAATATAAGTCCTATTATTCTTTTTTAACTCTCCATAACAATCAATTTTTTGTATCTCACGGAGTGTAACCTCTATATGGATGCTGATATTGATAGACCTTCCTGCCATGGAGACAATAACTGTAGGGACGGATGTGTCCTTTTCGTCCGCAATGATGACATATCCATGGAGGTATGTTGTCACAAGACCTCACATATTTGAATTTTTGATACATGTTTCCTTGATCATGACTAGATGTCTTGGACGATCTTCTGGTAGCAACACATTGTATATGTGAGTCAAACTTGGTCTGAGAGGTTGAAGCACCATGAGTATGACCAAGTCCCTTCATATGTTTCTCATACTTTCCCAACTTGAGGCTCTTGTCTAGATCACCAGTACCTGAATCATAATTCTGGTAAACAATGTTATTTTCATTAACTCATTGTTCAGGCGAGCAACTCCCATTTTTAATCCCACAATGGTTTAGAAGTCTATTTTTTTTCATTTATCAGATCTAAGATCACGTCATTATGCCCCGTGAGCTACTTACTTTCACTATTTCTTCCTTTGAGGTATGTGAAACACTAAACTCATCACAAACATTAAGAACAACAGTAGTTACGTGTTCATCAGATTCATGAATTGAAGACAAATCATTAGTTGAATTATTCCCAGACACATTGTCATCCTCGTTTTTAGGTAGATTCAAAATAGACGCAGTAAACGTAAGGATGTTACTGAAGTGATCAGATTCACTTTCATTTTCATCATACGAAAGTATAACATTGTAACGTTTCTTTTTAATTCTCATGAAATTGGAACTATTTTTCAGAATATGGTCATACCTCACATTCATGACATTGAATAACATTCCTTTGTTGAGGATCTATCACCACTTCTATTTAACCTTTGAGAATTATTTTTCTAATGATACTGGTGTTGAGGCTAATTGTCTCTGACATCTTGAGTAACATTTATGGGGGGCGTTGTTGAATTTCTTCATCACCCTGTTAAAGTTCTTTCATAGTAATGTGATAACATCATAGGTATTTCCTTCATAGTTAGGTTGTACTTGATCAACACGTTCATTCAAAGAAATTTTCAAGGTCAGACTTTTGAGTCGTTTATCATATTTGGGAATAGATAATTCATAAGTCATGAGAGAGCCAGTCAGTTCATCCAACATCATCTGGAACGTGGATGGTAGTGATATGAGAATTTTTTGCACCAACTTCTCATCTGACATAGGAGCATTAAGAGAAAAAGACTCATTAACAATACCACAAATTCTGACAGTAAATTTAGCAATTGTCTCATCCTCATTCATTGATATATCTTCAAACTGAGTGGTAAGCATTTGAAGTTTTAACCTGCGGACTTTAATTGTTCCTTCACGAGAAATTTCCAATATTTCTCATACTTTGTTAGCAGTTATGAAGTTATTAATAATCTTGAAAATATTTATGTCAACCCCATTATAGATTGCATTTATAGCTCTAGAATTTACAAGTGTCTCTTCATCATCAGTTGATGTCTTGTCATTTTCTGGCTTTAGACTTCTCACACCAATTTAGCATTAAGAATTGTTAGAGGAGCCCAACCATTTATCACAGTTTTCCAAATTATGTTATCAATAGATTTCAAGAAAGCACACTACCGCGCCTTCCAATAGATATAATTTGATCCATGAAGAATAGGAGGCCACTTAAAGTTGATTTACTACAGGAAACCACCCTAATGTTCAGTGTGTTGTTCTAATGGAAATTTTGTTAGACGCTTTATAAGATGTCACTCACAATGTTAGGACAATGCGAGTAACACTTTACTGAGCAGATATGAGATGACAATATAATTAAGTGCATAAATGTAAATGACACAAGATGTGGTAACCAATTCGGTGTAGTGTTACCTATGTCTTGGGGGCTTACAACACGGTGGAAAAATTTGACTAATCGATATAGTTAATAATACACTGATGAACTTTTATAAATAGCCTCAATACGATGCCAAATAGTATTTAACTAAAAATGAATACTAAATCAGGCGTTCCCCTGAATTAGTGCATCTGCTCGATTCCACACAATGAGCACTTTTCATAGTGTTCTTCTTGTAGCTTGCAATTTCTTTCGCGAGTAGTTCTATCACCCGTAAACACAAAACCCAATCGATTCAAACCACAATGTGTGAATTGAATTTTTACACCGCTAATCACCAAGATCTCAAATTCCCAGTCCACCAGTACAACACGTTTAGGAATTCTACGATCTCGATAGAAAAGATTCAAGGAGGCTAAGGGATATGTAGCAGCTCGGCTTTTATAGCGTCCCTAAACATAAATATTTTCTTAAAATTTTCTTGCCATTGATTGCGATAATCTATGTGTAGAAAGTCTTGTTAAATATCGTTCGTGCGACACTTTTTTATTAGAAATAAGCCAAATTCGAATCTAACAATAATTATTGTAACAAATTAACCACATATAGCTGGTCGTACGGACGTCTACACTAGAGCTGGAGCCTATCCTCAAAGAGGGAATGAGCTGAGCTTTAACAACTCAGATAGGTCAAATATTTCAATTTTTTAACTTATAAAAATCCTCAAATTACTATAAGTATTGCGCATTTACTGCATATATACCGTATACTGTACAAAACAGATTTAAACTTTTTATTTTTCAGAGGTACCGCACATTTACCATACGAGCGACAGAATTATTCTAATCTTTTTAATTCTTGTATTTTATGTAATATATTTATATATATAACTTCTAGAATTTAAACATGTTATAATAAAAACAGATTATTTTACTGTGCAATTAAATTTTCAATTAAATCTATAAATGGTATTCAGTCATATCAAATTTATTACTATGATCCTCAAATATTCATACTTCAACCTCATAAATAAAAATTCATTATGATTTAACGAGAGCTTGTTAGTCTTTACATTTTTCCAGCATAAGAAGAAAAAAAAATGTCAAGAAAGAAGACAGATACATGATCGGACTAGGTTTTGACTAGTTCTATTAGTAGTGTATCCCCACTAATTTTGCAATATTATTTGCTAACATGGTGCCGATCGTATCAAATCTTGTGAATGCATTATAATATACCATCTTTTCTTTAACAGGTGTGCATACATATAAGGCCAGAGATGACCAACGGTAATTAACTGTGATTGTTTATTATTTTTGGAAATCAAAGAAAGGCCTATATATATATTATCTGAGATATAAATGGGTAGACTATAAACAGAGTAGTGAATAATTTTTTGTTGGAAAAGATTGAAAATTGTATACACATCTGATACAGGAAGCGTCCAAAAGATAGTCTAAAATGTCAATACCCCTCCAGATTAAACTACCAAGAATTTCAAACCCAAACAACAAACAATATCAGCAGAGAAGAAAAAGACAGACTTGACTAGGATTTAGGTTGACCATGTTGATCCAACCCACGTGGCTAGTTGCATGGCGTGGAAATTCAGTGTGTGGTTAGGTTTGGACAGCTTGGATTAAGGAAAAAAATAGTCCTGACCGTAGACAAGCACGCCAACATATCTTTGACACATTTTTATTTTATTTTATTATGTTACGTACATACTCAAATAAAGTTGGTTCAAGTATGCTTTTCACACGTACATTGTTGAAATATATACAATTTAGTATCACCCTTCTTACGGTGTAGGTTTTTGTTTTTTCGATATTGCTTTTGGTACAAAACCTTTTGGTAATTCTTTAAAGTGACTAAGTCACCTCTAAGTCTTTCTTTTCAACAACTCTCCGTGCCTTGATCATTTGTTTCCCTTGTTTATATGGGCTACAAAATGAAATATATCTACTCTCGGACCTCCACTTTAGTACCGACAAATCCATGACACTCACACAGGACCTCGATTTTTTGAATGTGAACACTTATCCACTTCGGGTGGCCCGACCCGCTAGTATATGGCCACGCTTCATGGATTTGGGAAAATTAAGAGGTCAAACGGCATCAAGTATAGATATTGAATTATAAACCGACTTCTCAAATGCAGTGATATCATCAACTGGTTACCATATTAATTCTGCTCCTTCAATTAATTCTCATAAAGTTTGATCTCATTTTTCAACGGGAGGATGGTGTCGATTTTTTTTGTAGGCTTTATATATATTATTCGAGAATTTAGTCAAAATCGATTAAGTAATCGGTATATCGAGGAAAATTATCTTCAGTATGCGCAAAAGTTAACCATGTAAATGGTAACCGAGTATAAGCAGATATCTGATGAGTGCGTATTTTACGTACGAATATGCTCTCAGTCGGCTTGAATTTCGCTTGTTTTCAAGTGTTTTGAATTGTTTTTAGTGTGTTTATAGTGAGTTTCAAGTCAGCACAGGTAAAAGGGCGTGATCGAGTCATATTTCGATGAAACGGAAGTAAAATGCATGGAATTGGAGTTAAACACGAAGAAAACAACGTTTAGCGATAAAGAAGACTTCCCGAGACATCTTGCGGTTCATGTCGCTGCTTGCATAGGTCTAGAGTAAATAAAAATTTATCATTAACAAGTTAATGGTAGAATATAAAAATTTATTTACAAGTAAAATTATTTTACTAACCTAGGCAAATTAAAAAACATTATCTAATTATTATTTACTTGAAACTAACCTTTCTTATAGTTTGATCTTTGAGAAGTACTAGGAGAGGTTGAACGTCTCGTCTCGCTCTAAATTTCATCTCCACGGAATGCTCGTCTCGTTTACACGTAATCGTGAAATCGAGCAACCTAAGGTTTCTATTACAAGAGTCTATAGAGAGTTTGAAAGATTTTTTTGGGGGCACAATTAAACACAATAACTCAAGAACAAGTTTATGAGCTAATGAACTAATTTAGTTCTAAGTCTAATGAGAACTCTTAGAACTTAAGTGTCAAAATAAAAGAGATATTTGAGAGAGAGAGAGAGAGAGAGGGAGGAGTGGTCGGCCACATAGAGAGAACAAGTAAAAAAAACTTTTTTTTTTCACATCTCAATGTGAGGCTATATTTATAGGAGAAGGAAATATATGACAGGGTAATTACCCTTTCCTATTGTGTATTCAAGACACAATATTTGATTTCCTCTTCTCTTTCTTTATGTGTTTGGGCGGCCCTCTATGTGCATTAGTGAGGGAAATTTGTTTCCTCACTTAGCACATTTGTTTACTTCTCAAAGAAATTCATTTCCTCTTTTTCTTTTTAGCAATTATATTCATAATTTGAAGGAAAACAAATTTATAGATATAATTTCTCTCCTCTCTTGGTATTGGCCGAATTTTACTTATGGGAGGAGCTTCTAGATGCTTTCTTATTACTTTTAAGACAATTATTAAAATACCCATTTTAGAATTAATATTGCACCAATAATGAAATTAATTTCATAATGCCTCAAATGACTTCTCGGGTTTAGAAAATAATTTATATATCCATCATATGAAAATATTCAAAATCTTGTTTGACATTCACATCATTTTATGTCCATGTGGAAAAAAATACCCTTTAGACATTTTTTGGGAAAACGTCTATAAAGTTACCATTTTATCCTTCTAGTTGTTATTTGCTCAACTCGTTTGTTACTTGTGAATAAGTTAGAAACAATATCCTGACGAAGAGCTAACAAGTCAAATTGTTTCATCCAAATAAAGTCATTACTTAATTTTGGATACTGCGTGGTTCATTTATTCACAATCCAAGTAATAAAGCATGAGCTATATATAGCATTTCAGCAATCTTGTACAATGAATTTCATATCTATGAGAACCTCACAAAGGTAGTTCATAACATCTTCATAACTCAATATCTCATCAATTAATCTAGTCTAGATCACATAGTGGACCTAAAATTTGACTTTCTAAAATGAAAATATATAAGCTATGAAATGACATGTCTCATTTCAGGATTTAGGTAAGCATGATGCAATTTATACATAGTGACCTCGAGACAGAAGAGATTAAATGGTTTGTTCGTACATTGTCTCTAAAGGTGCACTGGTCAAGTCAGTATCTTCGGAAGATACACTTGAAGAACTATAGAGTTCCTAAGTCTCTATGCCTCGTAAGCAGACATCATAGATTATTCCAACAATCATACTAGGATCAATAGTTCGATGATCTTTAGATTGTGAATATTTCGTTTTAAGCAAACCATGAAGAGTTTGTTCATGCAAATCTACATTTGACTCTTCATACGCTGTTAGGTTTTAGAACTATAAGACTATTGTATATTATAAAGCTTCAAACTAACCAAAATGGAATGAATAAAAGTTTCAACTTTTATTAATTTAATCAGCAAATTATAATAAGGGCTCATGAGAGACTTACATTACATCAATATGCAAAATAAATAATTTTCTTGTGGGCATATCTGCCAACAGTCACAGTCATCATGCGTGGAGGAAACCAACGAGGAGAATCCGCCCCGCGAGACTAAAGCTTTCACGAGCAAGAGTGTTTTACAGAGACTCCATGTGCTATAGGTCCCAGTGATGTTGTGCCGCGATGTTCTGCAGTCGAAGATTCTGCGGCGCATGAAGCCTGATGCGCGCTTCGAGACGACAATTTCTAACGAATTAAAAGTTGGATTTTGACTTAATCTCTTCCCTTGGATGCATTTTCAAGCGTCAAGATTCGCCAAAGAGGTGAATTCGACATAGAGCACTATAAAAACACATGTAACCTTTATTTTCATGAAGTTTTGGTTTTTTAGATTTTTTTGAGAGCTTTTGCTGTGAATAGAAGGTCACACAGGAGTTCTTATTTTTCGATCGCCGGAATTCGTTGTCTCGACCACCGACACTTCGAATAACAATTTTTCTTCTTTTCCCTTTTATTTTTATTTTCTTTTGAATTATGTTTGTTTCTTGAATTTATAGTACACTTTGATTATGAGATCGTTTCTTCAATATCTTTTAGTTTTGTTGTTTTTAATTGTTTTAATTGCCATCATCATGTTCTTGAACGCTATTAAAGATTATGTTTTTAGAGGGACTACGATGTAGCCAGGCTATGTGTATATATAATTTCTCAAGTTTGCTCTAAATGTTTGGTAGACTCAAGCATCCAAAAGAATGTACAAACAAGTACGAACTTTTAATAGTTAAAGAAAATATCATAAATAAATTCATTAATTATGATTACTTTTCATCAAGGAAACCCGTCCTCTTTCCGAAGCCCCTCGGCATCTTTTGTAAGTAAGTTGTCACAGCTTACCAGTGACCCCGGTAGTATATTATGTCAAAATAGTTTGAGAAATTTCATTCATGAAGATTAAGTCAAACATTTTACTTTCAAATTCACGGTACGGGTAAACATAGGCTTCATCAAAAGAAAACTCAAATTCGTTATGTGAATAGCGAAAGAAAAATCTATTTATGGTTTAATTACTTGTCCATCGTCAAAATTACAATTTTTTTCACACATAACATATTTTCATAATTTGGCATAAATTTGCTCTTTGTAAAATATTGCTTTTACATTATGCTTTTGAGAAAAAAAAACAGTTGTTTCACAATGTTTGAAAATATACTTTTAGTTAGAAAATTGAAAATCACTTCCCATTGATAGAAAAATCTATTTTTAAAACACTTAAATATATGTAAGTTTTTAGGAAAAATCCAAAAATAACTTTGATAAAGTATCCCTATCATAGTCATTGTATATATTAATTATAGCTGATTATAAATGCATTGATATTATTACAATACATGTTCCATCAATTTAAAGGGCTCAATTGTGAGCATTTAATGGCCATTGTATGCTGTATTGAAACAAAACTAAATTCTCAAAACTATCTTTGACTTCTATCGTAGAAAGTCTCGACGTGCCAATTTTCATAACGGAAGTAATATTTTCCGATCAAAGAGTTTGATTTTCTTTGACTTCTCTAGAGTTCTTATCAGAGCTTAAGAATCATAATTATTTGCTCAAGACCATATTAGCGCAGTAGTGTTATTAGGGAATAGATACTTAGGTATCTTGAGGGTTCACTTAGCTCTATGGCATTGTATATGTCATGTGGAGAATGGATGATGTGCATGTAGAAGGCTTTGTGATTTTGACCATATCCGCTGGAAATATTAACACTAAAAATTTGAATTGGATTTGTGTTTACGTACGGTGGAGCTTTGTGTTGGAAGGGTGGTCTAAAGTTAGTAGTGTCATTATCATTAAGAAATGTATAGTACATGTAGATATCTAAAGTTGCAAAGGAAATTATGTGGATGAAATGGCTAGTTCACTAAAATCTAATGAATATTTGCTAATAATTCGATGTACGAATCATAATAGATTTCACTCGATGAGGTGGCATCACAATTTTCACGACAGATTTAAGCATACATCAACATAGTGAACTCAAGTAAAATCATGTGGTTAAGTTCAAAACAAAATAAAATTCTTGCAAAAATGTTAACAAAAGCGTCGTCTGTAGTGAAATTTGAGCATTGTTTGAAGATTTTACACATCTGAAGTATTCAGGATAGATAAAACTTAGGACGCGGGTCTGATCTTTGCTAATACACAGATGCTTTGTTCAAGGTGTATAATTTGTATAATTGAATTCTAAAAGCTTCGCATATTTAGTTGTAGACGTCCCCTCATGCTATTGTTTGATCACAATCTTAAACGATGTGTCACTTAAGTGATTATATCTGTATAAAACGAGAGAGAGAGAGAGAGAGAGAGAGAGAGAGAGAGAGAGAGAGAGAGAGAGAGAGAGAGAGAGAGAGAGAGAGAGAGAGAGAGAGAGAGAGTTTATGTTAAATTTTGTTACTTCATTGTCTTGGCTAGTTTGCTCAGCTAAATCCAAATATCTGGTAATGTATTTTCTACATATTCAGATAACATCTCTTTGTACTTTGACTGTATCTGTTTGACGCCTTTTCACCATCTCTATTTTACCTTCGGCTTACTCTTAACGCCAGTTCTGCGTACTTTGGTACAAAAGGTGTTCGTCTTTTTTGGTACTATAAATACTATGCTTAACTTTTCATAGTGATAAGCGCGTTTTATACGTTATTATTAAGCGATCTTAAACGGAAATTCGATGCGAACCTTAGATGTTTTTGATGGTTTTCATAGTGTGGGTTGTTTTTGTCGCAGATTACGCTAGGAGAGCGTATTTGGAACACATGAGCAACTTGGAGCGAAAAATGAGCAAAAACCAAGTTTAAGAAAGATTCAGCGCTGGGCACCCGAGTGCCTATCGCGATGCGATCACGCTCGTCGCGTCAAGATGGAATGTGGTCGCGTCGCGATCGCCTTGGCCGCGTCTCGATGGCTGCGTCAGGAAATGAGACACTTCTTAATATGCACGATTTTGGCCTAGTGAACTCGATTTGAAGAGGCATGGTTGCACCAAAAGAGCAGTTTCGCAAATTAAATAAGAGAGCAGCCACAAGAGCCGGATCCCCTTTTTGCTTAAGTTTTAGAGAGAGAAACTAAGCGTAGGAACTGTAGACGTTTGGGAAGGACCACAGAGACGCAGCGAGACCACGACGAGACTGCGGCAACCACGACCACACTAGTTTTCTTTTTTCTTTCCCTTTGCACGTAGTAGTTTATTTTAACTAGTTTGTTATCATGAATTCTTATGTGTTTATATTTTTCGTTTCTTCCACCATCACCATGAACTAATTCCATAGAGAGTATTGAATTAGAGTTTGATTCGTTTCAATTATGCGTTTTTGCTTAGCTTGTTCTTAATGCTTACATGAAATTGATCATTTTGTGTATGTTGTTTGAATTAATCAATTAGTCTACCGAGAGTTTGATAAATTGAGCACTAGGCTAATAAACCTTGAATTATTGCGTTGACTATAGATAGCCGTAGAATTTAGGGATTTATTGTGTGTTATTGTTGAGATTGCAAATTAGGATTTTAATCTTGAAACCGAGAGGTAAAAGTTAATTCTGATTTAGGTTGTTAATATCACTCTAGCGAGGGTTAGCAATATTTATCTATGAACACGAATACTGCATAACGAAACAGTGAATTAAACTCGAAGTCAAACAAATTTTGTAACGGAAGAATAGAGAAGTGAAACCTCATCCTTGCTCCCCACATCCATCTTTTAAACGTTTTTAATAAGTTGTTTAGTAATTAGAGAAACCACAACCTTCACTTTCATTCTCTCTAAATTCATATTATAGTAAAAATTAGAATTACATTTAGTTATAAATCCTCGTGGGAACGAACCGAACTTACTATCTATATTACTTGTTCGACGTGTGCACTTGCGCGCGCGATTTTCGCAATAGATATGGTTATGCATTTTTCTAAGAGCACGAAAACATATTTTCAAGAAGGTTTTCATTTACATCTCATTGTAAGGTTTTAAATTATTGATGGAGAGTAAAACTGTAAGCGCATTATGATGTACTAATTTTTTTTACATGAATATTAACTGAAAACACTGCGTGTGAGAGTAAAAGGTGATTGGAGCTTACTTTTAGGGGGAGTCTTAGGCTAGTAGTACTTTCGAAAAGAGAGACTAGAGTTTAGAAAGCTGAGATTTATTTGTAACACTTTTATAATTCACTGCTTATTTGATCTAAAGTATACTCTTTCACTGTGATAGATATCTCCCAGATGCAGGCAAAAGTCGAACTGGGTTACCAACTCTTTGTAGTATTTACTTTGATATTATTTACTTATTGTCTCAAAAAGTGTTTGTAACATCCGAAACGACCTATAGAGAATAGTGTAAACTCACTTTCAAATCTTAAAAGCACACTCTAGAATAATTTTAAGATTTGTTTTTGAACTTTTTATTAGTTCAGAAACTTTATTCATTGTATTCCGTTGATGGTAAAGATTATAAGCTTGATTAGGTCATTTAGGACTTAGCCTGCGTAAAAAGAAGCTCATGCTAGTCTTTACTTTCACATGATCTTTCATTGAAGAAGACGATCGAGTGTCTCACTTGGAATTCAAGGTATTAATCTTGTTGAGGTAGGCACATCATTCACATGAGCCCCTAAATCTCTCTCAGGCCTTTAAACAGTTTTATTCGACAACAGACGGGTGCTATTGAGAAATAAATCATTAAGCCAGCTTTTGTTGTTGAACTAGCGCGATCTCGCGAGGATTTTTTTAAACTTTTTTTTTTCACCTAAGTCGAATTACTATCTCATTACATCATAACTCTGTTAGTTTTGTCAGATTGTCTATACATGGATTTAATCCTCCTTAATTCTAGATGAAATGGAATAAATGAAGAATAAAAATAATTATTTTTAAACCTCAGACTATAACATAATGGCGACTTTATTACATTTTTACTACAATACGATCAATGATTTACGCCTCCTTCGGCTAAACTTACAACTAAATGAACTCGGATCATCTACTCCATATGTATGTCTCTTGTGTACGTTCAATTCTATGACACGTCATCCGTTTTTATAATTATCATATCGTATATTTAAGAACAAATTGAGATGTGATAGTGAGGTGAGATGCTTTGATTGCAGGATGAGGTTTGCACAAAAAAGGACAGTTGCTGATAATTTATTTTCTCAATTTTTAATAGGGTACTATTATTCATATTTTTAGTTTGTTATTTAATTAATTATATTCACAATACTATTTTTTATTATGCAAAATTTAGACTATTACATACGACCACTTATATAAATTAGTTTTTGTAAAGAATTTACAAAACTTAAACTTATTTAAAAGTTTCTCCAATTTTGTTTATTTGGTTCGTTACATATATATTGCGTAAATCGTACATGTCACACGCATATGTATAAGTTAAAAGGGAATCGGACAGATTTATAAAATATTATATTTTATTTAGTTATTTATGATTACCAAAATTAGTTTTTTGTGGAGGGTAGGGTCTGAGATATCAATTATTAAGTTCCCAATTAAACGGTGCAAGTTACAACTTGACAGCTTGCATTAACTGTACGATCGGCTTTTACTAAATGAACTGTTTGTTTGATAGATATCGTTTTTGCTTTGACCTCAAGCTGGCCATGCATTCCTTACGCTTGGGATATTCGATCAAGTTGTATATTAATCTTGCCCTGTAAAGATGATGACAGAAATCAATCGTAAGATATATCCAGGATCTTTATTCAACGCGAATGGTCATACACAGATACACACACACATATATATATATATATACATATATATAATACATATATATTAGATGTGTGAATCTAGAGAAAAAAGCAAAACTGCGTATGTTAAGTAGAGGCCCTGAGTAGAGGACGTATAAAATTATCAATATCCCTATTTTTCGTAATCATATATATATATATATGCACTAAACGTGGTAGGTGGAGGATGACGTAAGAACATCCGGATAGAATGCGTGGTTTTTTTTTTAAGGCAGAATGCGTGGTTATAACATTAGCTAGAAATGGATATACATCGCTAGATTCATATATGTATTTTTTTTTTCTCTCTTATATTTTCACTGTAGTAGATATGAATTAAACTAGGCCGTTGTGCATGCACAAGTAATTAAATATATCAAAAGCAAATATTTTTTAAATCTACAACACAAGTATAAAGACAAGTAGCTGGAGTGGCAAAATAATATGTCTGTATACATAATACTTTCGTTATTGTACATACAGATCAATATCGGCGGGTTTGTAAAAAACAAGTAAATAAACCAGCCATTATTGTTGAATCTAAACCCAAGTTTAAAAGTTATAGCTGGAGTGGCAATTACATAGGAAAGAACGTGGAAGATACTCAAAATATAAATAAGTATATATACATATTCCTATTTATATATTGAGCATCTCCCACGATCTTTCCTATAATCTCCGCGCGGTGGTTTATTCAATTTCCCTCTCAGTCACTTGCAAAATTGAGAAGCATAAAAAAAATAGGTTGACATAACTGATAAAATTATTAGGGTACGAGTTGGACCATCCGCAAATAATATATATATATATATATATAGCTAATAAGACTTTGCGGAGACAGTAGAATGTCGACGGAAGGTCATTAAAATGGAGTAACCAAGATTAATATATGCTTTTCACACCTCACCAATTTAGCATGAAATATATCCACCCCAACGAAAAATCAATAAATAAATAAGACTCGAGTTGAGTGTGAATTGGTCTGAAACTAGCTTTGCTAGTTTTGTCCATGCATTCCTACTTAACACGACGGCTTTGATTGGTAATCTATTTTAACGAAATATATGCAAAATTATGCTATATATATGGAAGAAGAACAAAATCCATCCTAAAATGATTTAAAATTCAAATACAATATTTTATTTTTTTATTTGAAATATCAATTACAATTTGTCCACTCTCTCACGCTTGATCATCGCCTTTCAAAACGTGGCTACTTCTACAGCTAGTCAGCCACTGCATAGCAGCCAATTTGTTTGATTGGTTGTAAATAATAAGTCCTTTGACGGTGGAAAAAAAGAGAGAACATATGGATAATAACTTTTTGGTCTGAGTTTGACAGCTTATTAATTCGTCCATAGATCGAGTCCATGCTAGTGTGAAGAGGGGTCTTTTTTGGTCCTAGAACAACCATGTGACTTAATGCCTCTTTTCAACTGTTTGACGTAAGTGAGATCAAGATATTCAATATGCGTATACTTCTGAAGCGCTAATACTTGGACCTTAAGTTTATATAATTATATATAAAAAATTTGGCGATTTGACCTTACCTTACAAACGTTTTTCCTTGTTATGTTTAACGTTTGGTAAAACTTTTGTAAATGTACAAAATATTAACGTGACATATTTAATAACATTATTAATTTACCTTTTTATCTTTTATTTTTATTTCCAGTTTTCATTTTATTTTGAATTAATTTCATTTTTTAATTTACGTTTCAAATTTGAATTAATTTCTTTTTTGTTTAAATTTTTTTTTGCAATTGAATATTTTTTTTAGATCCTAAAATTATGTGTGGTTTAATTGACCAATTATTTTCATATTAATTAATAAAAAAAATTCATTAATGGCCGGATTATCTTATTCAGTTATTTTTGCGAATTTTAATATTTTTAACCGGTTTTATTATTTGATATTATCTCTTTGTCGTTAATGTTCAATTTACACTGAAATGATTTTGTTTTCAACGTAAATTGATTTTTGCACTGATAATGTTTGTTAATTGATATCCAATTTAAACTGAAATGAAATTGTACTAACGTAAATTGAGTTACGTTTTACAACGTAAATTAAATTTTACACTGATAATTGATTTTGATAATGGAAATTGAGTTACAGTTTTTTTTAATTTTTAATTTGATTTAAAAATTTCGTTTCAAATAGTTTCCTTTTTTATTCAAACAATTTATTAGCGGTTTATTTTGTCCTTTAAGATCTTCGAGTCGTGGATATTTGATTGACCTTTTAATATTTAGCTTTTTTAATTAAAAACATTCCTTTATGGCCGGAGTAGTTTATTTTTTACAGTTATTTTTCGGAAATATAATATTTCAGCCGATTTTATTTCTTTGATATTATCTATTTTCGTTGATATTTATTATCAATCAATTATTGTTTTCATTTTTATTCTCTCTGAATTTGCTCTGTGTTCGTTAATTGATATTCAATTTACACTAATATGGATTTGTTCCAACGTAAATGGAGTTGCGATTTACATAGTTAATTGCATATTAATTAACAAAGCACGATTTTTGTGAATTTTACTAGGACAAATAAATCAAAATTTCATCCACAAATTTGAAATCAATATCAAAACACGAAAAAGAAGAAGAAGAAAAAGAAGAAAAATGAAGAACGATAGTCCTGTTCATGAAAGCTTCACATCATTCTCCGCCATGAAAATTTCACATCCTTCTCCATCATGAAAGTTTCACATCATCATTATTATTATTCTTCCTTTTCTTCATCGTCGTCATTGTATTCATGAAGAAACCGATTCTAAAAAAATCGATTTACAGAAAAAATTTCAAAAAAAAAAACAAATTAGATAAAAAAAATAAAATAAATACCTGTTAAGCGCCGACCAATTTACGTCGTTGATTTGTTCGTCGATGATCGATCGAAAATTATTCGAGTTTGTTCGTCGATGGATTTTGGTTTTAGAGAGATTTTTTTAAAGTGGCGTTTTTTTGCATGCATTTGAAATTTCTCTCTCTTGAAATCAGAAATTATATATAAGTTAATATGGTGCAGTTATTATTCCGTAATGTACGCTGTAAATTAATTTCCGAAATTAATTATTTAAATTTCATTAAAATTTGAGTGGGGTTTATATTTTTGGGACAATATTGGAAGAAATTTTTTGTTAGTTAAACGAGTGGACATTTACCAAAAATTTACAAAACGTTGGACAAAATTAAATTCTCAAACTTTTATACATGTGTATTATACATTAACCCTTTATATATGTACATAGCACTATATAGATAAGTCAATTTTTTGGGTTTTCTTTGAAAAATAATCATTCAGGATGAAATGGCAAATTGTAATTCCTTGAGTTTAGAATTATGTGTTCTATTATTGTAAATTATTTCAATTTTTTTTAGAATAAATTAACTTGTCTTTTTCAAATTTGAATTCTTATATCGATAAAGTTGACTGAATTATAATTTGAAAATACAAAAATTCATTTTATCAATTTTTTTCCTAATCCCGTCTATTCCGGTTTTATGTAAGGAGATAGAGTATTATTGACTTATATTTTCAAGATTGGATTATATATAGCCACACGCACATATATATATGTATATATACACACATATACATATATACTCTTATACTAATTCCGGTTAGTACAAATTTTAAATTGCGAAATAGATTTTTTTTATTGAAATTTAAAACTGGTTATTCATTGAAATGCGTCTCTTTTTCATAATTCAAATTTATTTTTTGTTATATCATAAAAGAGAGTCGACTTTTTAATCAATTTTGACTATAATATAAAGTAAAATTCTCTTGGTCGCTCGGACAAGTGTCACAGAACCTGTTATAACAGTCTGCGTGACACTTGGACAATCAAATACGAGATGACAATTAAAAAAATATAAATAATTAAATGAACACGAGAAGTGGTAACCCAGTTCGGAGCAACGTCTCCTACATCTGGGGCTCTCAACCCAGTGGAAAAGAATTCACCGATAATAGTTTATAGTACAACAATGCTCTTACATGAATCTCGACATCAATGTCACTTTGACTAATACTATACGTGAAAACTAAATCAAGGACTCCCCCTGACTTTGAGACCCCTCTCAATTCCATTCTTCAACACTCACCGATGTTTGACCACTTCAATGAACAAATCGTGAGAACTTCAATCACGCAAGCACAAAACCGATACTTCTCTAATCTTGTAGTATATCAATGAGTGTTTAGAGAATTACAAACATATAGATGTGAACAATGGCGTTTTTCCTTACTGCTAATGGAGAGCTACTCGGCTTATGTATCGCTTCTTCAAAGTGAAAGTCTTTCCTAGGATTTCCTTACCTTTTAATAAAACCTTCACAAAATAGAAAACTGTCGCAGACGTTGTTGCGACATTAAACGCGACATTATGAAGATTTATTACGAAGTCTGTCAAAAAAAGTTTTCCTTGTAAACTTCTCAAAATAGCCAACTGTAGCAGACATTATGACGAAATCTGTCAAAATAGGAAACTTCCCATATAACATAAGATCCGAAATTAATCCATTTATCACCAAATAAGTCAACATGTAGAACTTTCCAAAATGAGCATGCATAATATATTGAGAAAGTTGATACATTTATCATGAGATATATGGTTTGAATCTTTGCCCAAAAATAAGCCAACACAATAAATTACAATGAATGTCATTGTAATAATATAAAGTATTGTTTATCTATTATTTGCCGAAAAGTTTCATTATTTATTTATTTTTTATTTAGAGAATTTTGGAGAGTGATTTAGAGAGAGAATTTTTATGGGTGATTTTATTTAGGAGAGAGAATTACATTGTTTTCTTATTGTTTATCGTCAAGTTTCATTTTTATTTATTTTTTATTTAATTTTAAAAGCTATTATTACTTTTTGGTTTTTTAAGTAAATGGTATTTGAGTATATAAATTCCCGTTGAGAACTCCCAAAATATTGGTTATTTAAAAATTAGTATGTTACATTTGATTATTATACCCAATTGACCATAAAAAAAATAAAAGAGAAACTATTATAACCATTCAGTTGTTATGAAGTAATTCTCCATTATAAGTCCAAATAAACAAGGGTAAAATAGACTTGCAATGTCTCGACTCAAGAGGGATTATGATAAATGTGATGAGTTTGTCGAAAGAGAACTAAAAAGACGAAAAATGACTAAACCATTTCAAATACGGCTCGTGAAAAGGCCGAGCCCATAACCAACTAGTGATCATCCCAAAAAACGATTGACCAGGACATCCCAAAAAATATAAAGACCATCACAAAAAAAATTCGATGGATATAATTCTTTTACTTTATTAGGTCTTAATTGTGGAATTGTAATATTTTCTATTTATAATGTTATTCATTTCGAAGTATAATAATACTGATTTAATTATTTATTGATACTTATGGATAACTAAATAAATAAAACAAACTTGTACTATTGAAAGCGAGAAATGTCTGCCTATCAAAGATCTACAAAAGAGCAATGGATACAACAAAATGGCATTTGAGAAATTACCAAATTTTGGCAGGTAAGAATTTGGATGTGACTTCCAATGTACATACTATTCGGCAAATGAATTATGTAAAGATTCGATAGATGTGACTTCAAATGCGGCTAGTCGCATTCGTTTGTGGCATACAATACATAATTTTAGAAGCAATGTCGTCGTATTTATTCTTCTAAATGGATGAAAATTTTTGCCCTTCAAATACGACAAGAAACCCGTATTTATTCTAATCCCATTGAGAGAGCCATCTTAAAATCGAAAAATGATATGAATACGAGTGATAAGATCGTTTGAAAAGCGGACAATAATAGAACTTTCCTAAAAGCAGGCAGTGGTATGACCGTCCCAAAATCAGTGGGATCACAAGACCGTCTGAAATAAGGTGAGCGATAACACCGTCTCAAATTTGAAGAGTGACATACCATGTCAAATATGTCGAGTGACATGTACATCCCAAAAAAGGGAAATGGCAAGACCGGCCGAAAATGGGGTTTCTAATAATGACCAAACGATGAAACTACTCGACTATCCTTGCTACATTAAAAATACATTTGTTTTCATAGTTTATGCTAAAGTCGCATTTGAAAATAGTATTTATATTAGTTTTATATTCCATTTAAAAGTCTGATATGAAAATAGTATTTATACTTGTGTTAATATCGCAAATTTGAGCTAAATATTTAGTATGCTCTTATTATTTTTATACTATTTAGTCTGATAATAGTATTTGCCTATTATTTTCTACACAAGAATTATGTTTTTCATTCTTGAAAATAAATGAATAAAGCGAGTGAAAGAAAACTAAGGATGGCTGAAATCAACGATCAATAATGAAAACTGTTTTTTTACAAATATAAAGCAAAATGGCTCACGTTTACATACAACATTGGAAATTTCTAACGCGTTGTAAAATTTCTTCGCTAAGGCGCTTATGTGGAAGTTTAATTAATTCACAGATGATTTACTTATTTGCCCTTGTAAATTTTCGTAATTTTGATTTGAAATTTTTAATTTCGTTTTGGATTTTGAATTTGAGAGAGGGAGTTTTTGAAGAATTATTTCCATGTGTTTTAAAGGGCAATTTTTTAACTGGTTTATTAGTTGACCAAATTTGTTAAGATTCTATATGTTAAGAAATAATATTTCATTTACTTGTTAATTAATCTAATTAGTTTTACTCAATTATGTTTTCTTTATTTAAATTTGTTCGCTCTCTCTCTCTGATTTGGGTAATCGGTATTCTTCAAACATAGTGTTATATGACAGATGCAAATTAAAATAATTTTTCAATCAACATTGAACTAGATTTAAATAATGTTTATATATACAAATATATTATTCAATCTACTCTTGGTGTCTTTGCATATTTACATCTCATTTACAGTTAACGTTATAACTGGAACCCATAAAAACAAAAACAAATAGTGTTTCTTTATTTGGATCTTTAAAGACCAAAACATTAATTATCTCATTTACAATCTCGAAAACTCAGAACACAACGAAATAAAATTTATTTGGAACCCTATATTTTATTCATTGTATAAACCAAAAATCCGATATCATATATAAAATCAACGATTGAAACTCAAAATTCTCAGGACTTAACCTATTTCAATCGATTGATTTTGTTTTTGAAAACCATAACTTGTTACTATTAAATGCTAATAAAGAGCACATAAACAAATCAATAAACCTTACCAGTATCGCAATCCATTTCAATAAAATTTGAGTTCGTCATGGTTTTTTGAGATATTTAGGGAATATTTTTGTTGGGAAACGATTTAGACGATTTGTCTCCTTGCTCTTCGATTTATCTCTCTGCTTCAAATGAAATTAATCAATGCATGCAGTTAATTTTAATATCTTTTTACGGTGCCATCATTAGTGCTTATTATTTTTAGTTTTAATTCATCAAGCCGGAATTTGACTTTGGGCATACAACTTTTCAGGTCAAAGTGGTCTGTGAAAAATTGTAAAACAAAATGATCGACTATTTACAAAAAATATTTATGAAACTTTGCCTATTTTCAAATTTAGCTATATTTATTTTTAAAATGTTTTATTATACATATTAATGTATGTCAACCGTAAATATTTGTTACAGAAAGAATACAAAATCAGAATATAATTGTTGTGTGTATTGTCCATTATTATCCTACTCAGAAATCCACGAAATAATATATAAATAATTGCTTAATATATTTTTGCAAAATATATAAAGGAGAGAATTTGTTAAATAAACTGCCCAATTAATAATAATTATTTACATCATTCTAGAAAGTATATAAGTTTTTAATAAAGTTACATCATTTTATGGCTATGTTTAATCGTGGCCTACCGAGAGTCTCGGTACCTCCTGGCATCGTTCCCGTGGGACTCCCGGTTGGCTGCGGGACGGAAGTCTCGGTCTCGATTAAAACGGGGACAAGATGCAGCGGGACGCCGGGACTTTGGGTCCAGGCCGGGGATAAAAAAAAAGGAAAAATCGATTTTTTTTAAAAAAGTAAGGTTTCGGAATGAAAAAATGATGTAATTATAATGTTTTAATAAACTATATAATAAATGATTATGATTAAATTAAAACAAGTATTATAAACAAGGATGAACTAAATTAATGCAGACTCAATTAAAATAAAAACGGGCCTCTTTAAAAAACCTTACCGACCCGTAAAAAAGTGCGACGATAAGGAAAAAGAGTACCCCTTACATCGATTATAAGAAAAAAATAATCTTGGACAAAAGCCGGGATATCCTTTTATGATAAAAATATAATTGTCTAACCATTGAGATTTATGTTTAAAAAGTTAACATAAAAATCCTCAACAATATCAAAAATTTCAAATGTTTCTTGGGCTCTATGGAGATGTTGAAGTCAATCATTTCCGCAAGTTAAACCGTCTACCATCCGCGGATGCAAGCTACATCTTTTGTCGTCGATGATGCGTCCTGCTGCTGAATGCCGCCTGCGATGACACGGTTGAAACAGGAATGGTTAGGATGTATTGAACCATAGTAGGCAACACCGGAACCTCCTTACATTCTGTCTCCATCAAATGAGTAAGTTTAAGCCTTCGTCGTCCGGTTTGACCTACTCGTTCCTGTCGAACTCCATTATCTCGGGTTGAGAGTGTGTAACTGAGCTCGGCTGACTGGACCCTGTCTCGTGTTGTTGAGGAGATGGACTGTACGCATGAGCGTTGACGAATACATTCTGAAATTGATGTCGTCGAGGTTGGTGCGTTTGTGACTGACTCGGCTGCTCTTGGTAATGCGGGAGGAGTTTGACTTCGTACACCCTAAAAAGAGAATAAAACCCTTCCACGATTGGGGAAAAATCAAGTGCATAGTAATCTTGATCAACAAAAAAAAGGTCTAAGGTACTTAAGAAATTTTTTCAAACCAACTATTTTACATCGGTGATCTAGAATGACTCATAAGCCGTGAAGCAAAGGAACCTTCCCAGCCCCCCAATATTTTAAAATTTTTGCTTCCATTGCCTTAATACAATCTTCAAAAATAGTTTGATCTCTATACTTGTCTAAATGTAGTGCAATTGCTGTAGTAGTATGCAAACCAAGAAAAGAAGTAAAAGTGTAAACGGCGGAAGGATAACAAGTTTCTTTATAAAAGATGTCAAGAAAGGAATCGAATGACTCAGCCATTTTAATATCATAATCATAAATAGAATCTTCAACATGTTCATTGTTAATATAAACTACATTAACGTTTACATAACCTACTGATAAAAAGTTTGTTAGCATTAAGAATGTTGAGTTCCAACTAGTTTTGTTATCTAGATGCCGTGTTCGTTTTTGAAGACCATTGTGTTTAAGACGTTTCTTAAATTCGTCTACCCTACTAGTTGAGCTGTTAATTCGATGTCATGATTTTATTTATTGAAGAGTCATTTTAGATTTACTTTTAAGTTAAACGTTTACGTAATGAGCCCACCTCACGATAAATGGTACTTTCTTTATGTATATATTGAGGATTTGAAGTATTCCAAGAATAATTTTTATGTTGGATACATAAGGAATTATGTATCTCATTGGGATAGTTTCATATGTTTTGCCCAACTAATAATTAATCAAAAGCCCATCAAAACTAAAGTGCGTTTTACGAGCCCTTCATTTTGCCAGACTAGTCTACCATTAACTTTTAGGCCAGACCGGGACTTCCCTTTTCTTCCGTATAAGTTTCGTTTGCCTATTAATAAGGATTAAAATATTATTATTTTTTCGATAAGAAGGATTACAATATATTGTTGTATATGAAACAATTCGACCTCCCTTTAAAAATGTAACCTATCTTGTTTGTCCTGAAAGAGAAGTATCACTTTATCGCGAACTAAGGGACCGAATCATTGTATAATTACCTTTTCCGACATCCCTTTTTAGCTTTTTTAATTTGCAACATTCTTCTTCACTTCACCTACAAGAAAACACCAAATTCTTCAAATCAAATCAATTTAAAAAATGAAAGCAATCATCTAAAAAAACAAAATGACTAACATGCACTTTACTCACCATCCTTACCACTCACCACATCATTTAACTTCTTTGCACAACCACAAAAACAAAATCCCCGAGGGAAAGAAACAAAAACCCTAAAACTAATAATATAACAATTAAATAATAGCAATATAAATAGATAAATAATCCAAATTACCACTATTTTATATTGATTTTCTCATAATCCACCAAAACATAATTTTTTTTCCAAAATGCAAGTAATTTTCATTTGAAAAGACCAAATATCTTTTTAAAATATAAAACTAACACAAATGCCTTAAATTACACTACCGGCCAAAAAATTAAAAAAACTAAAAAAATTAAATTTTTAGGAGTGGAACGATTTTTAACTTTTTAGTTTAATTATAAAAAATAGGTAGTAACCGGTTAATATGGATATTAAATAAAGTGTAAAAAATTGGTTTAGAAATATTTTAGTCTTTTTGTATTGATATCCATGGAGCAAATCAATTTTTTGGGAATTTTGGAAAAATCAACTAGAAATTGTGATACTTTTCACAATTCCTCGTGTAAATTAGGATATAGATAGAAAAGAAGAATTTCAAATCGTATATTTCAGAATTTTTAATCCATATAGCTAAATAGTAAAAAAAGTGTAAAAATAATACAAATAATATTTTAAAATATCATAACAGTTTATAAAAAGTGTCAAAGTAATTATAAAGGAGTTCATACTATATATTACGTTGAACAATTGACACTTTTTTTTTTAAATATTAGTTATAATTTAATATTCAAATAGTTGTTTCTATCGTTTTTTACAAATATCAACGATCAAATCATTCACGTTCATCCTTTTTTTTTTTTTGAGGAATTTCCTCGTACCCTATAAGAAACTCACCCAAAATCTGCAAATCGAATAATAAAAAAAGAATAATCCAAAAAGCAAAAGAATCAGCTACCTCCCACTTTACTGCACATCATTTAACTTCCCATAACAACTACGGAAATAAACAAAATACCAATATGGCTTCCGAACGCAACGTAATATCAAAAGTAATAATAGCAACGATAACATCACTGACATTGTTCACCGGAGAATCATGCCGAACCTCGTGCGGCAAGATCCGGATCTCGTACCCGTTCGGCATCGACGACGGGTGCGGCAGCCCGTACTACCGGCACCTCCTGTCCTGCTCCGCCTCCGGCAGCCTCGAGCTCCGCACCCCCTCCGGCCGCTACCCAGTCCGGTCTGTCTCCTACTCCGGTGGCGGCGGGCCCCACCTCGTGGTCCTCAACCCCTCGGGGTGGAGCTGCCGAGACGGGGCCCGCTTCCGGCCCAACCCCCGCGCGTTCAGCCTCGACTCGAGCACGCGCCTCTCCCTCTCACGCGCCAACGACTACCTTTTCTTCAACTGCAGCCCCGAGGGCGTCATCGTCGGGCCCCGCCCGCCGTTCTGCGATCGCTTCCCGGAGAAGTGCGACTCCACGTGCGACACCTCCAGCTACCTTTGCCGCCACTTGCCCGACTGCCAGGGCTCCGCCGCCGCCATGGGGTGTTGCTCCTACTCGCCCAAGGCCACTGATTCGCTTCGGCTTATGCTTTCCTATTGCTCTACTTACGCTACCGTTTACTGGAGGAATACCGGTGATACTCAGCCCTACGATCAGGTCTAGTCATCCTCACTCGCGTTGCATGCAAAAAATAGGATCAGCGTTTTATCCTTTGAGATCTTCTTCCGTGTTTATCTTTTATATTATTGTTAATTGGGTGTTGTTGTATCAGTTCCACATCTTGCTTTCAGTTTTAAAAAAGAAATATGATGGAGATAGTGATGATAATACTACAGATAATTTGTACATTTTTCATCCAATGATTTCATAGGATTGATTTGCCTATCAAGTGTGGTTAAAGAAAAAATATTTGGCATGCCGGTATTTCTTACAGGTGCCAGAGTTTGGGATAAGAGTTGACTTTGATATTCCGGTGACGACGAGGTGTCTTCAGTGCCAAGATATGAGTAAAGGTGGCGGGACTTGTGGATATGATGTTCATTCTCAAGACTTCTTGTGCCTCTGTGACTCGGGAAAGAATAATATCACTACTTTCTGCAATGGTAATAAGCTATTCTTATAACAATACAATGGTGATGATGGCATTTATTATTGGTGTATATCATTAAGCTTTATGTGGTATATCGATTCTTGCAGATCATAATGCTACTGAGCACGGAAGCTTTGGAGTTATTGCCGGTGAGTAAAAAATTGTCACAGTTAATCACAGTATATTGATATTAATTAATTAGTTAATTCACAGGAACGGCGAGTGCAGTGACGGTGGGTGGAGTGTTGGGAATTGGAGCGGGAATTTGGTATTTGATGAAAGTGAGAGCGAAAGCTCCCGTAACATGTGGGGTTCAAAGCAACGACAACAGGCTTTTCTAAAAGACCGCTCTCACTTCTTTATTTTTGTCTCTCTCTTATTACATACTTTTTAAAGGAGAATCTATATATACCGTGTCGAATACCCGTGTCATATATAACCAAACAATTTTCATTATTATTTATTTTGAACAGATAACCCAAACTTAGACGACGAGATTATTTATAAGAGAAATTATTCAAAATATTATATCCATCACTAATTGTTCTCCTTAAAAATTGATTTTTCAGTACTAAAAAAAGGTTAAAAACCTATTTCTCATTGTATATAATAGATCATTATAATAGATGTTTGCAATATATATTTTAGATCAACAATAAATTTTTATTATACACATATTCGGTCAACAACATGAGTTTATTATGAACATTTATTGTAGACGTCTATTTTATATAAGGATAAATGACATTTTTATTTTTAGTGATAAATTGGGAAAAATACAATTTTTAAGAAAAATAAAAAATTAATGCTAAAAATGATATTTTGGATAATTTTCTATTCATGTGACGCGTCTATTTTTACTTCATAACTTTGAACAACAAAGTTGGAAACAATGCCAAAAAGATGAATTGATAAAAGAAAAACTTTATTATATGAATAACTTTTACACTAAACCAGATCGACTCGGGATCTTATTGAAGAAAGGTACCATGTCGATACACTCCGAAGTATGAGGGAACAACGTAGACAACCTGAGAAACAAACATTCCAAAGAATATGTTAATACCTACAAAACTACATAATCAAGTATTTATACACCAATCAATTAACATATTAAGTAAAATACAATAGTACATTCTACACTACTCAACATGCAAAGAGATTATCAGAATCTCAATACTCTCCCCTAAACTGGACGATGATATATACACAACTACTTGATTGTCAACCAATAGAGAAAACTATTGTTGGATTTTTCTCCGAAATTTGAAAATCAACCAATAGTTGTCTCAACCAAATAAGTTCGCTAACCACCGTTGCAAGCGCTCTGTACTTTGCACCAGCCGATGACTTGAACACAGTGCTATGTTTCTTAGAGTTGAAGCTCACCATAGAGTCTTGAATTAGCATGCATAATCTATTAATAGTTTTATGTTAGCATTGATGCACACAAGAAAAATAGTATTTGTAATTCACTACTAGAAAGATTGGATTCTACAACCCATTTTTCACAATCCTTATTGGTAAGAGTTGTGGAATCCGAGATTCCACAACTCTTATAGATAAGAGTTGTAGAATGCGGTTGATTCTACATTTGAGTTAAGGGTTGTATAATGTAGGCTATTCTACAACCCTTAGCCTAAGCGTTGTAGAATGTAGGTGATTCCACAACCCTTATTCTAAAGGTTGTAGAATTTTACTTATTTTAAAACATTCCACAACCTTTATTGTATGTGCTGTGGGATAGGCGCCATGGCGATGACCAATCAAGGCCGCGGCGCCACATCTCATAACGGATCTAGAGATCCGTTGTGCAAAAGCAAAAAAAAAAGACGACGGCGTCACGGCCCCATTTTGTCGTCTCCGCGGCGCCTTCCACAACCCTTCCCATAAGGGTTGTGGAATATCTAAAAAATGATTTTGAGAAAAGTTATCGGCGTCGGACCCCCATTTTGCCGTCTCCGCGACACCGCTTCCACAACGGACCCCAAAACGGTTGTGGAAACTTGTTTGGTTACTAAAGTTTTGATGACGCCGCGGCGCCATGAAAAACCTAAAATGTATAGGTTCTGTAACTCTCTTGGCGCCGCGGCGACATTCATCCCGGGCCGCGGCCTAAGAATATGAGTTTGGTTGCGCCGCGGCCCCATTTTGTCGTCGCCGCGGTGCCGCTTCCACAACCCTTCCCATATGGGTTGTGGAATGTCTAAAATTCTTGAAAAATTCATTTTTTTTAAATCCCGCCCAAATTTCACGCAAAACTTATATTTCGTCTTCTTATTCTTCTTCATTTTTCATTCTCACTCAAAATTTATTCTCTCTCAAAACCTATTCTCTTTTAATACCTTCTCCGGCGACTCATAAATATCCGGTCACTGTCACTCTCGTCTTCCGACGAGCTTTTCTCCACCACAAACCCACGCCTCAAAACCCACGAAGCTCTCTCTTTTCCTCTACCATCTCTTTCCCTCCACCCTCTTTCCTTCCGGCCTCTCTTTCCCTCCACCCTCTCTTTCACTCTGCGCTCTCTCTGCCTCTTTTCACACTCAAAACCCACGAAACCCATGCCAACGCCTCGAAACCCACGAAACCCACCCTCACAACCCACGAAATCCACCCCTCAAAACCCAAGAAACCTATTATACTCTTTCCCTCTACCCTCTATCTCCACCACAAAAGGTTATCTCCGCCCCTCCACGTCTTCTCATCATATTGGTTAGTTTTTATTTTATTTTATTAATAGTGTTTATTTGGAAATGATAACATGTTTAGATGAAATTTTGGTTGATATTTGTGTGTTTGAAATTAATATTAAGTTAAAGTTGATATTGAGACATAATTTTTGCGTTTGAAAATGATAATATATTTAGATGAGATTTTGATTGATATTTTGTGTGTTTGAAATTGATATTTAGTTTAAGTTGATATTGAGATATAGTTTTTGTGTTTGGAAATGATAATATGTTTATATGAGATTTTGATTGATATTTTGTGTGTTTGAAATTAATATTTAGTTTAGGTTGATATTGAGATATAGTTTTTGTCTTTGGAATTGATAATATGTATATATATGATTTGGTTCAAATTCATTTTTAGATGAGATTGACATATATTTTTGTTTGTTTAAAATATAATTTGAGTTCTTTATCAAATTTGAGTTAATTTGGGTTGAATTTGAGATTGTATTTTGAATTTGAGTGTTTGTTAAAAAAGTCCTCATGGTTTTCGTTTACATGGTGTTTTCAAATTTTCAACTCGAACGCAAGAACTCTCTTGGTGATGGGCAATTAACGTACATCAAGTCAATGACTGCTCCAAGACAAAGCGGTAACACAAAATGCGGATGAACTATGTATACAAATTTATTGAATGTGATTAATTACATTTTGTGATTTTGAATGTATATAATCTTGGATGAATTTTTATATATAAGATTTTGGAAGTTTTTTAGATTACTTATGCATGTTTAAAGTCATTCTGCATGTATTATACGATTATGTGGGTTCATTTTTTATATTTTGAGTAAAAACTATACTCTGGAAAACGGCGCCGCGGCGATAACAAGTTGTCGCCGCGGCGTTGCCTAAAAAAATGAAATCTTTCCATATCGGATCTTAGATCCGTTGTGGAAACTCGGTGTCGCGGTGCCAAAAAAATAAAAATTATATAATATTGTGGGCAAATTGATCGGTTGTTGAATATTTCATAACCCTTAGACTTCCGTTGTGGAAAGTATGAACATTCCACAACGGAAGTCTAAGGGTTGTGGAAGATTCCACAACCCCGAATTTCACAACACAAAAATGGGTTGTGGAATCCTAAAATTGTAGTAGTGGTTTAAATGCATTTGATGTAATAAAGTCTAAAAAACTTTTGGTTGTACCTGTTGAATAATTAATAAAGAGTGGAAAAATTCATTCATTCTATTTTGTTGTATGAAAATTTATGATAAACCTTAATATTTAGTCTTTAAATAAGCCTAACAATAAATGAAGAGTCAAATATAGATTTGCATGAACAAACTTTTCATGGTTTACGTCAAAAATATTATTCGCAATATGATGATCAAAGAGCTATTGATCTGAATATGATCATTAAGAGAACTTATGATGTCTGATTATGAGACATAGATAGTTGGAGACTCTATAGTTCTTCTTAGGCATCATATGAAAATACTGAATTGACTAGTGCATTTCTAGAGATTATGAAAGAACAAACCCCTTAACTTCTTCTATCTCAAAATCATTATGTATAAACTGCATCATACAAGCACTCTCATTTGAGAAAGTCATATTTCTTGACTCACTATGTGATATATACTAGACCTATTGATGAAATACTAATTTATGAAGATGTCATGAACAACTTTGTGAAGATCTCATAGATATGGAATTCGTGTATAAGATTGTTGAAATGCAATATATATCACCTTAGACTTTGGAAAATGTTCATGAACTTTTATGTTCAAGTATTCTAGCTCAAGTATTGTTCATTTGTGTCCATGAGTTCACTACCATAAGTCATTAGAGTCTGTTTTGTTAAACTGCAAACTAAGTCAAAATAAATTAAGTGTTGACCTAGATGGTATTATGAAAACTATTTATAGGGTAATTTTGTCCGTCGACATATACAATTAAAATTGTATGAGTGTCAAAATAATACTTTTGAATTAGTGTAAAAATAATACTTTTGAACATTATCATGGTCATGAATTGATTCACATGGCCATAATTAGAATTGTGTCTTGAGAATTAAATTTCATTTTGTGGAATTTTATGTGAAAGTTTTACATGATTTTTTTTTTATATTGTCTAGTACAATTAAAAGAAAGGTTAATCCAATTACAAGCCATATAAACTACTTTGATTTTGGATATAGCCAAATTTGGTAAGTTATTTATAAATTATCAGTCTAATCAATTTACCTTTTTTTTTTCTTGACCAATTTAGCTCAATATGATTTTTCATCATTCCATTAGCGAAACGGGCAAACCCGAACAAAAAATTAAAAATAAACATGTCATGTAAACTTGTTGGCTATTTACAACAAATTTTCAAAACATTGACTAAAAACAAATATCTATGTTTGAGTCGGCTAATTGTCCAATTTTTAGATAAAAGAAACATCTAGAAGTTTTTTTGGAGCACAAGGAGGCTGGCCATATATCCATGAAGGAAAAAAGAAGTTATTTTGTGCATCGATATATGAAAATATCAATCAACTAAAGAAAAGAGGAAATAAATTAAGGTGATTTATTTATAAAGAGGTCGACCATATACATGAAGGTATATATATTTAGTAATGGTATTGATTTAATCAGAATGAGAAATAAATATTATGCACATGAATATAAGATATTGTGCAATAATAGAAAAAGAATGTAATTACATCTTTTTCATTAGTTTCTTAATTTAATCAAGGCAATTTCTTCTTCCATAAGTATCACTCGGCATTGTGAATGTTAGAATAAGTTTTTGGAACTCTCTCTCTCTCTCTCTCTCTCTCTCTCTCTCTCTCTCTCTCTCTCTCTCTCTCTCTCTCTCTCTCTCTCTCTCTCTCTCTCTCTCTCTCTCTCTCTCTCTCTCGTTGGACAACCATCTCCAACTCTCCCTTCTTCTATCTCTTTTTTTTTTATACCTAGGTCCTCATTAGATCTAAGGCTTGTATTAGGTATGATTATAAGACTAATTCTTGAGTCATTGTGTTCAGTAATGGCCACACAGTAAAACCAATCAAACTCAAAATAATCTACTGGTAGAAACTATCAAGGTTGCTGATATTCAAAGAGACACGAAGAAAGCTGCATGGGGAGACGATCGATTCAAGAAAGGTTGGTACATAGTAAACACTTGTCATAATTATATTTTAAAGATTACATGTTCATGCATTTTGTCTAGGTACGTAGTAAAATTGTTTTACTTGTTTTAAAAAAATTATATTACACTTCTTACATGAAGAGTTAAATTATTCTTAATCTTAGATAGATACCAACAAATTCCTAGTGTATTTGCACGAACCAAATCAATGTATGGGAATCCTTACAAGTTTTTTGTTCGCTGCATTAAATAGAACAAGCTTTGCCTGGAATTTCTTTTGATATATCGTATAAGATGATTTGTTTCCTACAAGTGAATATCACGAGAAATTTGTAATAACTGACTCAATGTATTCACAACAAAAATTATATCATGTCATGTGATTTTAATGTAGTGTGCAACATCATTTAATAAAATTCCAGTCTCATTATCAAAGGATATTCTTGGCTTTGTAGGTATTGATATTGATTTGGAATCGAAGAAACCAAAGTCTTCTAACAATGGTAGAGCATATTGTCTTTGTGAAAAGATGATTCATGAATAAGATTGTATCACTTCAATGCCGAGAAAGAATTTAAGTGATCCCAACATTCAAGAATACAAGATTGTATTCACAATTGCAATCTCCTTGATATTTGGACCTTCAACAATAATTTCATCAACATATAACAACTGAAATAAAAAAAGAGATACCACTACCATGCGTTAACAAAGAATAATCAACTTTATATTGTGCAGAACCAGAAGAAACAATGGTTTGTTTAGTATGATGTTCAACTAGCGTGATGCTTACTTAAGACCATAAATTGGATTATGGAGTTCGCAAACACACTTATAAATTTTTTCTGTTTTGCTCCCCCTATCTAAAGTACTCCTATGTCAAATCCACGTATACTTCTTCAATAAAATCGATATTCAAAAACATATTATTAAACATGAATAACAACATGGTTAGAAACGGTTATAGTGGATTTGTAAATACATGTTATGTTACTAAATCGAGACATGTGCACACCTATATGACAAGTTCATCCAGATTCATGAATCCAAATGTTATAAAAATTAGAATTACAACATGTGATGTTATTGAAACAACAAGAACCTGTGTAGAATCTGGCCATGATGGCTATACATGGACCTTCATTGATCATTGAAGTTGTGAATTGAGTAGAAAACGTGTTGATGGCTTCATGATTCTCATTACTAGTTAAGCTTGTCGTAGCATAAACTATTGGGTTTGATTTTCAATCTTGATGATCAATTGAACCCTCAACGATATTGGTTTGGATTCTCGGCAACATCGGTTTGAACTCTTCGCGACATTGATTTTCCATCTTCTGGTCATTCACAGTTATAATCATAGGGTTTGATTGATCTTGACCACTAAGACGGTCCGAACTTACCATTTTTTCTCTTCTTGGCATACCATTGAGAAGACTTATTTGTTAGAGTCAAGTGTATCCATACCTTGTACTATCTTCAAAGAATAATTTATCCTCACTATTAACTTCATGACATATTCGGTGGTCAGAAGCATTGAGAATTTCTTTGATCCTCTCCAAGAACAAGTGTAATGAGCTTTATAATTGCTTAATTATTCCCAAAAAATTATGAGTTTGGTGTTATGCACAATGGCATGTATCTGAGTTGAACGAGTGTCATGATTTCGTATTTGAGCTCGAAGATCCATGGTCGGTTGTGTTGTTCATATTGCTCATGTAGTTTTTTCCAAATATTAATCGTCGTCCCAATAAGTCATGCTATAGTTGATCTCTTTGGTGCAAAAATTGAGAATTTAGGCAATCACAATATTATTGTTTCTCCTTTATAATTGGACGAGTCTGGTTATAGAAATCTGTCATCGATAAAACCTAGCTTGCTTTTAATTTGTAACGTTATACTCCATGAATGATAGTTTTTTCCATTCATGTGTAGTGTTATAAAGACGATTCTTAGAAACCAGTGTGATGCAAAAAAATGGGATAAAATACTTTGTCGATTGAAGCTTTTCGAGTAGTAGCCCCAATCTTTGATAATTCTCTTCCCAAGGATTCTTCGGTTGACATTTTATATGTGTCGGTGAAGGAAAGTGAACAAAGGTAATATACTAAGATAAATGAAGGGTAATGGTAGAGCTCCTATCAACAAAGAATCGCGGAGATTCACTTTAATACTATTTTACATTCATAATTAAAAGTAACTAAGTTGGGAACGAAGATAAAATGATGAATCAAAAAAATAATTTTTTTTATAGAATGAATAACATAACTATATAATCAATATTTATACTCTGATCAATTAGCTTACTAAGTAAAATACAATAAAATCGTCTAGACTATTTAACACCCGAAGGGATATTTTGAATCTCAATTGTTGTTATATTCGTGATTAGCTTATTTTTATCAGGTAAATATCGCGTGAATGATGTATCTATATTTTGTTGAGTCATTATGCAATAACATCGTGCAATGCTTATAAGCTATTTTAGCAAATTTTTGAAAGTTAACAGATCCTGTGAGCGACGACTTTCCTCACAAAATTCATCTCAATCAAGAGTAAAGAAACTCTAATATATGCTCAGTAAAGTATTATTGTCTCATATATGCTCAGTAAAGTATTACACACATTATTTCAATATTGTATATGACATCTTACAAAATGATTAATAGAATTTCATTAATATATATGCGTATTGCTCACTTGACGTATCAGTCAGACGCATATTATCATTCATGCGGCAGTTGATAACTACAAATACTATCAAAATTGTTTCGATGTTTATTTATTAGTTGATAGATCAACATTCAGAATAAGCTGAATGATCTAATTACAACTTACGTGACTTCAAGAGTTTGTTTGGAACTTTGTTTGGAACTTTGTAATAGATGGAAAAATGTATAGCTGTTAATTCTTTCTCATCGTACACTATAAATGTAAATGATTGGATTTGTAACAAAGCTCATTTTATTTAAGAAATTGGATGAGAAATAAAATTTTCTCATAACTTATCTATGATTCTTCCGTACTTTCTCTCCAATATTTTCTCTTATTTTTCATTAATTCCCAACACAATTTAAAATTCAATTTTCTCACTTATTTTTCATAGTCAATCTTGTAAAACTAACACAAGTATATATATATATATATATATATATATATATATATATATATATATATATAATTTGCTTCAAAATCAATAATTGAATGAATGTTTTTCTCTGATGGTAGTTATAGATTATTGAATATATTTCACATTCGACAAAGTTTTTTAATGTAGTTTTATTGATCTATATATTAAAACACTTGTGAAATTTTTCTTATTTTATGAAGAATTTTGTAAATTTGATTATACATTTTTCATGAATGATTTTTAATCTTTCGTTTATCAATTAACCATAAAAGGGGTACACAATTTGTGATAGTTCCGTATTAGGCTTTTTGTGACAAATTTTTCATGAAACGTTCGGAGGGATATACTAGTCATCTTTACAACCACAACAAATAAAGTGCCAAATTTTATAGTTCTAGTTCATTTGAAATAATTGGTAATGAGTTCACTAATATTGATATGTGATTCTCTTTACTTCTCTTTTTTTTACAAGAGAATAAATGTGTAAAAAAGGCTGCCCCGCAGACTCGACCATTCTTTCAAGGCCACACGAGCTCCGAGCTGAAACTTCACCCAATTTATTTTAGGATTAATTGCTCTATATATAACCAATGAAAACTTTTAACTTACTATATAGCCAAACTCATTTTAGTTTATACTCATAATGATGACGTATTAATATTGTGTTTTTTGTTTTTACTAATATGTACTCTTACGGTTAGTAACTGATTTTGCTATAAATTAGGGTTAGTCGAGTCATTTTATTACGGTTTATTTAAAATAATTGCTATAAAACAATTTATTTGAAACGTTGACTATTTTGCAATTACAATGTTTCAAAATACTATTATACTAATTATCCCTTTATTTCAATTGGAGGGTTGGGCTGGGTAAGGCGTAACAAATATAACCTTAGACGTAAACTAGGACCAAGTTCTCAGTCTTCGTGGTCCAGTGCCAAGCCCAGGCTCGGGCTAAACAAGGGCTAAATTGGGCACCCTAAAAGCTTAAATCAATAATAGTGAAAAAATTAATGTAATATCATTCTTAAAAATTAACTTTGTTACAAAAATATATGTTAGCTAAAAATATTAATATCATTAATATAAAATTTAATATGTGTGTTAGAATTATTTTCATACATAAAAGTAGAAATTTGAAAACAAAGTATGATATTATTTTATTTAAAGGTCAGGGCCCGGAATGGGAAGGGCTTGAGAATCTATATCGTACCTAAAATTTTCATCACCGATATCGATACTAATACCGAAGTTTTAATTTGTAAGATATATCGAATATTGACGGGTGTACTAATAGGTACTCTATAAAATATCAATATCGATTACCAATGATATCGATAGTTTAGAACTGATATACCGAATACCGACGGACATATCGGCAAAAATTGTATAGCAATTACATTTTTAAATGATTCAAATTTTTTTTATATACATAAGACATAAAATTTTAACTATAAAAATAAAAATCGAATATTATAATGTTTATGTCAAGCAATAAACTTAAAAATAGTTTTCAAATACTAAATATTAAAAAACTTAACAATAAACTACCAATCAACCATAGTTCGAGTATCAAAACAATTAAAAACTCGTCAAAATTTTAAAATATTTAAGAATCTGAAAAAAATCATTTTATAATACATGTGGTATTTTTTCTTGAAAAACTATACATGTGGTATTTAGTTGTTTACAGATACCGTTATCTATCCCGATAATCCGATTTTACGGGTATACCGTGGGTATACTGAAGTATAACGTGAATATTTTAAACAAAAATTACTCTAATTAACTAAAAGAAACATTGGAATTACAATTTTGCCAAACATTTTCATTTATTTAGTGTATCGCCATATTTGACGAGGTGTCACTTATTAGATATTTTTTTTTATAACATTTTGTCTTTTTTTCTATATCCGTTTATTTAGAAGAGAGAAATTTTGTTTTTCAGGTTATTAATTTGTTATAAATAAATAATTATTGTTGCGATTTTCAATACTTATAAAGGTAGATTAGTCAATATATATCGATTTATTTTGGTTAATTGTTATTAACCAATTTTTTTTTCAAATGTTGACTATATAGTAATTAATATGTTCTAACGGCTATTATACTAATTATCCCTATTTTAAACGTTGTTGGTTTCCTACATAAATCCTGGTTCGACCCAATCATTTTTTGGAAAAGGGTAAAACGGCTGAAATCTATAATTAAGGACCACGCTGATTAGCTCATGGGCGGTCCGGACCAATCGATAGCACTACTACACATATAACAACTTTGTGAAGGTCCAAAAAAATGGTAAGTATATCATTGAAATATTTAGGTCCATACTCCATTTATCTTAATAAAACTCATTTATCTTACTCAGAACATATTTATGATTTTATTTTAAGGTTTTATGAGTTAAATATTGTAATTGAAAATTTGAAATTAAAAGGTTTACCAAATAGTTAAAAGTTCTCAAATATAGTGAAATAGTCAAAATATTTTAATGCTAGATTTCAATAATTTTTATACTTGATAATTGTTTTTTTTTTATAAAAATTGACAAAAGTAATTAATTACACTATTATAAAAAAACAACGACGTGAAATGAATCATGAAGAGTATTATGATGTGGGCGATGATTCTCTAATGTAGGAGAGCATTTTTGACCTACATGAAATCAATCATGAAGATTTTTAATGATGTATTTATATGCAGTGATCTAATGTAGCTTAACTTAACTTAGTGATGTATTATTACTTCAGGTACACGGCACTCTCAAGTTAGATTAAAGTTGATTGTAGTCTATTACTTGCTTTTATTTTTCCTACAAACCATACACATCTCCATTTCCAGTCCAATCGTCACACTTTACTCATCTTAATATTCCTATGAATATTTGTTTGATCGTCCATGGAGTTTGATCGTAGTATATAAATCTCGGCGGTAGGTAGGTGGCCATGAGCGGTTGCTGGGGTGGCTGTGGTGATCAAAAGATGGAGAGAGAGAGAGAGAGACTTACAACGTGGCAGAGCAAAGGTGGCCGATGGAGGTCCAAGCTGCCAGGAGAGAGGGAGCGATGAGGTTGTTCTCGTAGGTTTCTTTTCTCTTTGGGCAAAGAAAATATAAGAATTGAAGAAAGAAGAAACAAAGACATGGAATTGAAGAAGAAGGATAAAAACTGTCAGCTAAGAACAACAGTTAATTGGACAACAGTAAAAAAACTATTGGCCAAATCTCCAGGTTGATGACTTAGACGACAGTTTGCTGAAACTGTTATCCGTAATAAGTAAATGTCCATATGAAATAATGAAACAAAAGACACCGACTTATTCATGCCTAACTCATAGATCTCTCATCTCCGGAATGTTAATCATACATGTCTTCAACGAGAGCAACACAAACACCAAATAAAAAACTGAGCAGGAGACATTTAATAAAAAAACGAGGTAGTCACCGAGAAAAAGCAGTACAATGACATATCCATGCAGTGAAGTGAAACTAACAAGGTTTACCTACATTACAACGAAGAGGACCAGCACTGGAGGTCAACGCTGGCGCCGAAGCACCAGGGAAGACTTTGAACGCTTGTTTGGAGTTGTAAAGAGGTTTACATGATCCCCAACCGGACTGAACAAAGAAAGCGCCGTTGACAAAGACGTCTTTTGAGGACCGCCATTTCCATTGAAGCCCGGCGTCGTAATAGGCCTCGTACAGCCTCTTCGTCACCTCTTTGGCCTCCGACGCCACGAAATAGTTTCCTTCGCTCAAAATCGTCGGCTTTGCGCTTCCACCGATCGCGTACATCTTCCATTCATCGTACCGGTTGTTCGCCACGTGCGCGTATCCAAACCTTACCCTGAAATCAGTACACATGCATGCTTTATTATTATTATTATTATTATTATTATTATTATTATTATTATTATTATTATTATTATTATTATTATTATTATTATTATTATTATTATTATTATTATTATTATTATTATTATTATCATTAAATAGCATTTTACTTTACTATGACTAATTATAGTCTACTAAAAGAAATACCTTGGCATTCGCTCCGTAAGGCCAGGTCCAAAACGGTTGTACACAACAGTCACTTTCATGATTTTATCAGCCGAGAAGTCATCATTGTGTCCAAGCAGCATTACCTATAATTGTCAAATACTAGATTAGTTATCACAGATTTATCTGACGTTGGCAATCTTTCTGAACGCGTCGATAAAGCCATATTTAAGCTTTGTTTTCTAATGGTAGTTAAAGATAATTGCATATATTCAATATTCGTCAAGTTTTCTAGTCTAGTTCGATTGATCTAGAAATTTAAAAAACTACATATTTTGTGACATTTTTCTTATTTTGTTATGAATTTCAAAGATCTCGTGATACATTTTCCAAATGAATATAATAGATTTTGTTATTATTGTGTGACTGGTTTGTCACAAAAAATTTAAAATCGGTCACATAATATACAATGTGTGATAGTTTGATAATAAAATTATGCTTCTCGTGGCAGATTTTACAAGAAATTTTGTGAGGGTACATTAATACCAGACCAAATATTAAAACTGTCAAATTTATATTCAGCGAATAACTGGTCTAAATTTAGTAGTATTGATATGTAATTCCCTTTATATTATTACTACGGTCATAAAAATGGTATTGTCTATATTGTTGAAATATTTAAGTCCGTACTCCATTTGTTTTTATAAAACTTATTGATGTTACTCGGAACGTTTTTATGATATTATTTTAAGGTTGTATTAGTAAAAAATAGCCAATTGAAATTAGGAGTTGTATGAAATACTTAAAAAAATCTCTAAAATAGTAAAAAAAAAGTTAACTATGATAATATTATATTTCAATAATTTGTTGATCCTCCGAATAAATTAAAATATAGTCATAAGTTTTATATATAAATCGATAAACATAAATTAACTACAGCATGTCCAATAAAAACGATGACGATATCCGTTAACTATTTTTGTTGAAAATTTGATAATTTTTTCTGATCAATTATTTCAAATGAATTATAATATTCCTTTCTTATAGATATATTTAGTTTATTGCGTGTGAAGAACACCTGCAGGTTTTCTGCTCTTTACGTACCTTATCTTGCTGAGTAAAATAGTTGTTGGAAATAGTTATAGCCGTGGAAGCGTAAACCACGTCGACAAGCCCGTCGCTGCTCTTGGACAGAAAGCAGTGGTCGATCCACACATGCGAGGCTTGGAAAACGCTTATAGCATCCCCGTCAGCGCCGAGCCGAATCCCAACATGGCTTGGCGTGCTCCGAACCATTCCGTACTTCCCGGGCTCGCAGTCGTGAACGCTGATCCCGTGAATGATGACGTGGCTAACACCCTGAATGGTTATGCACGGGCCGTACGCGATTTCCACGTCAGCTCCGCGACCGTCGATGGTCTTATAGCTGTTGACTATCAGCTCGTTCTTCAGCCTTATCACCATATCCTTGGCGAAGACGATCCACAGCGGCTCATCCTGGATCGCTCCGTACCGGAGCGTGCCCGGCCGAGGGCTCACCGGATCGTCCCCGGGGCTCGTCACGGTGTAAATTCTCCCGCTCTTACCTCCGGCGGCGGCAGCGCCGAAGCCAACGGCGCAGTCGGCGAGCGCGCGGCGGTCCACGGCCCAATCCGCTCGCCCGCGCCAGCACGAGTCTATCGAGTTCACGGCGGCGCGTGAAGAAGAATACGATGTCTTGGGCTTTAGGGTTCTGGGTTTCTTCAAGAAAAAGTCATCGCCGGAAATGGCTTGCGTGGTTGTGAGGTATAAGATCGTGAATAATAGAACTGTGCGGATTATTAGGGCTTGATTAATATGACCCATAATGTTGTCGGTGCGGAGATATGTTTGCACAGTAAACTTGAGGAAAAGGAGTTCCTGTATGTATGTTTGTGTGGTGTATGTGACTTTGTCGTCGGAATAACATTGTGGTTGACACGATGTATGTGTTAGTGGTTACGTGGTATGGTTTTTAAGGGTTTTGCAATAGACGTGATTACACGAATGGTCTCATCTTATACTTCGGTGAGAATAGCTGTTATATTTAAATTAATTAAAGCGGGTGAGATCACGAATATTGTTTTTCTTTCTAAGGCAAGATCACGAATTTAGTTGTTGGAGGATTATTCGAGTGTAATACTTTTTAAAATTGGGTCATATCGTTGGTTGACTTTTTTTAGGCTAATTAAGGAGGTAGCTAGATATTACTCCTATATGCTGCAGTTTGGATATATAAAATTATATTGATGGGTTACATCTATATATATTTAATCGAAATGCATTACTACGATCACAAACTGGGGTTACAATCTTTTGTGCAATAATTGTTAAGCATACGTAATATTAGTACATAATTAATATCGATTATAAGCGTAGCTGTAAGCAGAATATACTAAAAAAATATATGGCTTTCCTTCCCATATAAAGCATGTTATCACCATCTAATTAATTTTCAATAAATTAGGATATCTGTAATTATTCGTTTTTTTTGCTCAAGGATAAATGTTGGTGTAGTAAATAAGGCAGTGTAGCTGTATACATATTGTTGAATTTGAAATCTCGACAATCAGTTTTGCTAAAGCCCAATAACAGACCCAAAGGACATTGTGCCTTACTTTAAATTGCTATTCTAGTAATCTGTTGTTTGTGGTAGATACTTCTCATCCGGCATGAGATAAATCGACCAATATTTATCTTGAGATCATTCATGGTGCAGTATAAGATTTGAATGCGATCCTCGTCGAGACTAGAAAAGTGCGTGACTGGGAATATGTGAGCGCACACAAAGTAAACTCACACTTTGGCAATCCTATTTTAACAGAATATAAAAATATAATAATATATTAATTTAGTTATAAAATCCTATCATATTTCTATTCATTTCAAATTATAAAATCGATATATAATAATTATGTATCTTGTGAGTTGATCACGATGCAAGACTTCTCTTCACTTCTCCATGGTCTAACCTTGGTTCGGGAGGCACAACAAACTCGCCATCTCCGCCTTATCTGCATACCTTAAGAATTGAATGCAGTCCTCCGTATCGAATGGAATGTCGGGGGTTTGAAGATAAGTATTGATGGCCTCAACACTCACGTTCACCTTCTAACCGCGAACCGTGAATACATTATTCACTACATCCGGTAGGTTCGCATAAACACGATGGTGATGTTGTCATCGCACCCGGGAGGTTTGCAAAATTCTCCTCAACCATATGCGTCTATGAAGTTGTGGATTTGTTAGCCGATATTCTAAAAGTTGTGGAATACCCTAGAATTAAGCACTTCCAACAACCCTTAGTTATAAGGGTTGTGGAATAGCCTGGAATTAAACACTTTCAACAACCCTTAGTAATAAGGGTTGTGCAATCTCCGAATCCACAACCCTTAGTAATAAGGGTCGTGGAAAGTTGGTTGTGTGATCCAATATTTATAGTAGTGTATGTGATTGGTAATTCTGAGCCGTTGATGTGTAATGATATAATGGCTACGATAACATGGTTATGACTAGTTTCATATAAAAAGTCAATACACTATTCAAAGCATTAAGACTTAATTTTCCCTATTTCTAATCTCTTTCTCTGAAATTCTCCTCTTCTCCCTCGACATTTTTTGTACTTTTTGAACTTGTTCTTGAGCGATCTTCGTGATCGTGTTTTATGTGTGAAACTGGTAAAAAAATAGTTATTGTATTGAGTGTTTGGTGAGGTATTATACTGAGAGTGAGATCTGTCAGATTGAGAGTGTAATCGTGACAATCCATAATACAGACTTAATTTCTCTCACGAAACTCAACGTGCATGCAGCTCTTTTGTAGATCGAAATAAAGGAAAAATTATTTAATTGATGTGATTGTGAATCTTGCAAGCTAAATCTTGGATCGGTTAAATGTCAAATTTGGACTAAAATTATTACACATATACTGAAATTTGAGAATTGCATCTCAGTCAGTAACGTAAATGTAATGAGGATTAACAAATAGAAATTCGACTTCTTTGCTATTATTATATGCATTTCAGTTTCTTTTTGAAAAATAACACAGTTCAATCAAATATTATTTACTTATTCAATTGAAACGAATGAGTTGAAAAATGAGGCACATGGAAAAGATAAATTAAATTTGCTTAATTTCGTGTACTGGTTGAATTGAAAAAATTGATGAAAATAAATCCCAGTGGAATATATATTAAATAAAACATCCAAACTTACATATTAACCATTCGTGGAAGACTTTTTCACTTTTATGGAGCGATTGTTTGGCCGTGTACGCTGGGCTTGAACATTCCAATCTACGCATGGCAAACAGCTGCAACGTGAAATAAGCCAGATTTGTAAAAGTCAATAGTCCCACATCGATCAAAGCTTTTGTATTTCTTTAGTAATACAAAGAAAAGTCTTACATGTAAACGCTTATTTTTACTCCACTTCTGGAAGACGAATTGTTGTCGAGCAAACAACCAAAAGAGAAATGTCAGCAACGAAATTTGGAAGAGAAGAGAGTGTGTCGCTCACCTATCTGTTACTCACGGAAAGTAATAACTCGGTGTGAACGTTGAACATGCGTGTGAATTTATAACCGCAAGGAGTGTGGGAAGACGTCGAGCACGACGAACGCAAGGATAAGATGGCTCTCGCTGCCATCTATCAAGCGCTTCCGGAGGACATTCTTCTCATGGTGGCCGAAAACGATTCAGCCAAACAAGCATGGTAGACGCTAAAGATGATACACGTTGGTCTGGAGCAAGTTAAAGAGGCGAAAGTATAAACATTGAAAACTCATTTTGAGGCAATTCACATGAACGACGGGGAGTCAGTGGACAATTTTTCATAAAATTGACATCTATCGTGACTGGTATTTGATCGTTGGGAGAAGGTGGAGGAGATCTCCATCGTCATGGGATTCATTCGAGCTCTACCACAAAAATACATGCAGATCGTCACCGCGATCGAGCAATTCCACAACCTCCAAAACATGTGTGGCGAGGACTTCATCGGTCCTCCTCAAGGTCCACGAGGAGAGATTTTGTGGCTACAACGATCGAGAAGATGAGAAGCACCTCTTACTCACGCACAAAGAATGAATATCACGAATGAAGAAAAATGGAGACGCTAATTTTTCCTCAACCTCGTCGAGTTGCAACGGCTTTGGTGGAGATGGCCGAGGTCGTGGCAAAGGGTGAGGATGAGGTCAAGGTCGAGGACGAGGCCGCGGTAACAGCTCACCTCACCAAAAAGATACCAAAGATCACAAAGAGAAAATGAAAGTGAAGTGCTACGCTTGTCAAAAGTAGGAGCACTATGCGAATGAGTGTCGTTGTAAAAGGGCCAACGAGGAGGCGAATCTCACTAACCTCTATGACGAGGAGCCAACATTGATGTTTGTCGCGGGGTTAGCGACTCCTTTTCTTGAAGATGAACAAGAAATCACACAAGAATCAGACGAGGAGGTTCTCGATTCGGTGACGCTCAATGAAGAGAAGGTCATAGCCAACTGCATTGCAAGTGGCGAGGAGTATAATCACACCGACGTGTGGTATTTGGACACTAGAGAAAGCAACCATATGACATGCCGTCAAAATACGTTCAAGGAGCTCAATAAGAAGATATCGAGAAATGTGAAGTACGGAGATGGCTCACTTGTCGAGATAATGGCCGATGATCCATCTTGTTCCAATGCAAGAATGGTGATCAACGATTAATAATCGAGGTTTATTACATTCCGAAGTTGAAGATTAATATCATAGGTTTCGGTTAGATGATCGAAATGGTATTACGATCATATTAATCGACTCATTTTTGAAGAAGTTTGACCGAAATGCCTTCGTGTTGATGAAGGTGGAGAAATTGTCAAATCAGTTGTACAAGATTTCCCTTGAAACGAGCAAACATGTGTCTCTACTAGCATCGCTAGCAGATTCGGTTTGGTTATGGCATACGAGACTTGAGCACTTGAAATTTTATGCACTCAAGATGATGGGGGAAAAGTAGATGGTCGATGGGCTGACGAGAATCACACACCCCAACCAAGTGTGTGAAAGTTGTTTGATCTCAGAGCAAATAAAGTTGCCATTTCATGCCTAAGAAAATTTTCGAGCTGAGCATCCCTACAACTTGTGCACGCGGATATGCATGATCCGATTACGCTGACATCAATCGCAATAAGTATTTTATTTTACTTGTTAATGATTATAGTCACTGGATGTGGGTGTACATGCTTAGAGAAAAATGAGAAGTACTCGAAGCATTTAAGAAGTTTAAGAATCTCGTGGAGAACTGCCAAAACATAAGCTGAAAACTTTGCGAACTAATCGAGGTGGCGAGTTCACATTATGAAACTTTGTGGAGTTCTGCAAAGAAGAAGGAGTCGAGAGTCACCTCACGACATCACACACCCCTCAACAGAACGGTGTGGTAGAGAGGAAAAATCACATAAACCACTTCGAGGACTTTGCTTAAGAGCATGCAGGTCCTGATGAACCTCTAGGGAGAGGCTGTTCAACGTGCGGTTTATCTCTTGAACCACGTGCCGACAAAGGTCCTAGGAGATTGTATGCCTTACCAAGCATGGTTTGGTAAGCGACATGGTTTGGAACAATTGAGAGTGTTTGATTGTACCGTACATGTGAAGTGGCATGACCACATCTCAAGAAGTTTGATGATCAAAGTTAGCAATGGCGTATCTTGGCGTCGAAGGCAAAATTAAGGCACGCAAATTCTTCGATCCACCTCGTGGAAGAATCCTTGTGATCAGAAACGCTTATTTGAATAGGAGAAAAAGTAGGATTGGTGCAACAATGATGGCGATCTCATACAAAACTATGTTGAGTTTGGAATTTTACAAGATTATGGAGATGTAGCGAAACAATCGCCATCGAAAAGTCCTTATTTGGCATCGCCTACGGCACCAGTAGCCATTTCGAGCTCTCCTCAACAAGAGAGCTCGGATGGATTCACAACTGAATATAACCCCATCAAACTCCGGCTCCTTGTTGATGTATATGCAAAAGCACCACTAGTAGATATGAATCTTGATGAATTGATGTTGTGCACCACCGGCGAGCCAACATCATATCACAAGACATAAACCAAAGAGGCGTTGAATGAGGATATGAAGAAAGAGCTCGAGCCAATAAAAAAGAACAAGACATAGGAGCTCACCAACGTACCACCCGATCACAAGACCATCGGGTTGAAGTGGGGTTTCAAGTTGAAAAGAAACAACGAAGCGAACATCCTCTAGCAAGAAACGAGATTGGTAGCGAAATATTATGTGTAGACGTAATGAGTGACTTCGAGTAAACCTTTGCGCTAGTGGTAGGACTTGATACCGTCAAGTTAATTCTTGCCCTCGCAACTCATTGTGATCGGGAGATTCACCAGTAGAAGAAAGAGGACAATGTTTACAAGCTAGCCATAGCCCTCTATGGACTACGTCAAGCACAAAGGGCGTGCAACACTTGCCTCAACAAGTGTTTGATGAGTCTCGGCTTCGTGAAATATGCTCATGAGTATGATATTTATATGAGGAACCATGAAATAGAAGTACTCATCATTGGCGTATATGTCAACGACTTGACTGTGACGGGATCAAGTATCAAGGGTGTTGAAGAGTTCAAAAAGCAGATATTAAGGAGTTCGAGATTAGTGATCTCGGGTTGCTCTTGTACTACCTTAGTATTAATATGGACTAGGAGAAAGATTGCATCGAGGTGAAACAAGCGGCTTATGCGAAGAAGGTGTTGAAACAGTTCGTGATGGCAGATTGTAATCTGAGCAGGTATCATAAGAAGAGGTGCAGCTCGGGAAGGATGCGGAAGGAAACTTAATGGATATCCGACGTAATATAGGCGTATCATCCAGTGTCTCAGGTACTTAACGCACTCTCGACTCGATATATCATATGCAGTTGGCATAGTGAGTCGATACATAGAGCAACCTACTATTCTATACCAGCATGCAGTAAAACACATTCCCTGTTACATGAAGGGAATGATGAGCTGAGATTCAGTTCAAAAGAGGACGAGAAGTTGAAAAATTCACCAGTTTCACTAACAGCAGAGAAGCATCGAATTGTTGCTTTATCTTCATGTGACGCAAAGTTCATGGCGGCTGCTCGGCATCGTGTCAAGCACAATGACTGTGAATTTTGTTAAAGCGAGGTAACCGGAAGCGAGTAGAAGTCGGAAACTCAATGTGTCGATAATAAGTCTGCAATCGCATTAACGAAGAATTTAGTGTTTAATGGATGCCGTAAGCACGTCGACACTCGCTTCCATTTTATTCGCGAGTGTATCGAGAATCGATAGAATATCGTGATTTGTAAGTACCAGAGAACAATGTGCAAACAGTCTCACTAAAGTCCTACCTAAAATCAAATTTACAGAGATACGAGAGTTGCTCGATATGAAAAACCTTCAACCAAATCAAGCCTACATTAGAGATTGTGAAATAATTCACTTGTAAAAGTCAATAGTGTCACGTTGGCCAATAGTATCTCTACCGCTTTTGTATTTCTTTAGTAATACAAAATTAGGAACTTGAATTTTCCTCCACTTTTAATGTATGTATATATATATATATATATATATATATATATATTCATATTCAGCTTGTTAGGATACCTTAATTAACGACCTTGAAGTCGTTGGTAGGCTGCTTAAATCTCGATGATCCATGTCGGTCAAGCATCTATTTCTTAACCATCTCGCTCATTTTAGATCGAGGAGATCCACATTTGGGTGTGGTTATGGAGAAAAAGAGTTTAAAACGGTGATTGATATGTGGTTACGAAGAAGAAAAAGAATGTTTATCTGTAAGCATTTGATACTTTGTTCTTTAATTTTTGTTTACTACTTTTTTTTAGGAAATTTTGTCTAATTCAAATTTTAATTTTTGCTTACTTTATTTTCCATTTTTTTTCTTGGAATTTCATTTTTCATCGTAAATACATGGATTTAAAATACAGTCTTGTGGTAACCTAAAAAAAACAGTTTTGTGGTAGTATGGAATAGGTTATAAGCAAAATACGGGGAGGCCAAATAGGTTTACCTTCTCCTCTGTAATAATTTACATTTTACATCTCTACAGATTTGTTTCCCTGAAAACCTCAAAATACTGGAATAAGAAAAAGTATTACTGAACATCCTATAATCAACAACTCGAAGACGAAACAGATAAAGATGATATACATAATCATCATTTACCCGATCGAGATGGTTGTCCAAAAGAGAAGATGATGATATATCAAAAAAGTAACCATGCATGTCATCACAATGACTAACTAACACGGTTTACCCACAAAGCAACGAAGAGCACCGGCTTTGGCCGTCAAAGCAGGAACGAAGGAACCATGAGCGACTTTGAAGGTCTGTTTGGAAGTGTAGTTAGGGTAACAGCTTCCGTAACCGGACTGAACAAAATAAGCACCGTTTTTGAAAACGTCTCTGGAGGATCTCCATTTCCACTTCTTCCACCCAGAAATCTGGCCCACTCTCTTAGTCACCTGTTTCGCTGGCTTGTAATCGGGTCCCACAAAGTAGTTTCCTTCGCTGAAGATTGTCGGGTTCGAGCTTCCTCCAATGGCGTACATCTTCCACTCGTCGTACTTGTTGTTTGCCACGTGTGCGTATCCGAACCTTACCCTGATTAGTTAGTATGTGACATGTCATTATAGTTAGGGCTTGTTACTGAAAAAATTAGGTAATGAGAAAAGCCATGCGTGTTAATTGTGTTCATAGTATTAAAAGCTTTATACCTTGGCATTCGTTCAGTGAGACCAGGTCCGAATCGGTTAAAAGCTATGGTCACTCTCATGACTTTGTCTTCGCTATATTTGTCGTTGTGACCCAGCAACATTACCTACATTTTTGTGTCGTTCATGATTATAGGCAAAGACAATATTGTATTAACTAATTATATATTCATATATAATTTATTGAGCTAATAATTCATTTAAAATAATGAACTTATGATTCATCAATGATTTATCCAAATTTGTGTTATGGCTAACACATACAGTGATCGTTTAAAAGAACTGACTCTAAAATTAAATTTTATAAGTGATAAATTATTTGTAATACTAATTTTTAAAGACGTTAATATTTATGTAAATAGAATTCTGATATCATAATTTTAATTTTATTAAACATTTGAAACTTTTGCTATGTTGCTAATCAATTAGTCTCAAATGCTATTTTATGTACAATTTTTCCTAATACGGTTGACCGACTAATGTTGAAAGATGTTGTGTATTATGAATATTTCTGCCCTTCACTCTATAATAATCCGATTCAATACTTTATGCCCAAATAAATAAATAAAAAAAATATTGCTGAATACATATTTTGTTTCCTCCCTCCTTTGACTAATCACGATATATATATATATATATATATATATTATATAAAAATAGATTAGAAGAAAGTAATAGTTAAATTTATTAATTTGCAAAATATTCCAAATTTAAAGTGTTTTAATAACACCTATTGTATATAAGATATTTTATTGTGTATATAGTATTATATATATGGTTGACAAATTATTGACACCTTCACGAAAAAATTAAATAATAACTAATATATAAAATTTACAAAAAATTGGTCAAATGACCAACGTTGGGAGGCTAATTGCAAAATGGATAACGTTTATGTTAAACTTAGTTAATAGCTTTAGTATACATGTGGCACACTGTTTTACATGACTTTCGTATATATGTGGCGTACTGTTTTACGTGATTTTAGTATATACGTGGCACACTATTAATGCCCAACATTTTTTGTTAAAACATTAACTTGATCATTTATCAATTTTCTTTTAAACGTTGGCCATTTCAAAATTCCTATATATTTAAAAAGTTGTACACCATATTAACCCTAAAATTTAAAGACAAATATCATTAAAGTACGTATTTAGCTAGATTATCTATCTATTTAACATCCTTGTTGTTAAGACTTCTACTACACAACTAAAGTTTACTACATACAGGAAGTAGAAACTGTACGGATATTCCGTCAAAATGAGAAACAACCTTAAAATTAATAATCCAATCGCCTTATATACTATGCTACGTCATCCATTTTTGTGTGTGGGACTCAAAGTTCAAGTCTATCTTAGTAAATGAATATCCTGACGAAAACACAATGTTATGATTTTTGTTATACCTTATCCTGATTAGAAAAGAAGTTGTTGGAGATAGTAACAGCAGTGGAAGCTTTAACGACGTCGATGAGCCCGTCGGAGCTCCTAGAAAACGAGCAATGGTCGATCCACACGTGCGAAGAGGCAAAGACGGTGATGGCGTCCCCGTCGGATCCTCCCCTGCGACCCACGTGGCTGACGGAGCTCATGACCAACATCCCTTTCTTCCCGGGCCGACAGTCGCGGATGCCGATCCCGTGCACGATCACGTGACTCACGCCCTGGATCGTCAAGCACGGCCCGTACCCGATCTCGACCCTCGATCCCCTCCCGTCTATGGTCTTGAAGCTGTTCACGATCAGCTCGTTCTCGAGCCGTATCACCATGTCCCGCGCGAACACGATCCACAGCGGCTCCGCTCGCGTCACTCCGTATCGGAGCGTCCCGCGTTTGGGATCTGCCGCATCGTCCGCCGAGCTCGTCACTGTGTACACTTTCCCGTATTTTCCCCCGATCGCCGCGCTGCCGAATCCCACTGAGCAGTCCGCCAGGGCTCGCCGGTTCGCCGCCCAGTTTGACTTTCCCCGCCAGCACGAGTCTATTGGGTTCATCGTCGTCTTTGGTTTCGGCTTCGGCTTTGGCTTTGGCGCGCTTGTGTAGCCGTAGCCATAGCCGTAGCTATAGGTGTCATCGGCTTCGGCGATGTAAGTCAGAAGGCATGGAATGACGAAGAGTAGAAGTGTGGATGTGAGAGTAGGGTTTAGGGAAGCCATTAGAGTAAAAATAATAAGTACGTTTGTTTGATGTGGTGTATTATCCTTGGACTTTGGAGTTTTAGGGTGTATATGTAAATGTGTTTATGGTGGGTTACACGATGTTCGCGTTCGTTGTTTGGTAAGATTTTTGGGGCTCCACAGTACTAGACGTGACTGCACGAACTATAAAGGTCGGTTAACATTCGGATCATATTGCCTTAATTTGTTTGGATTCTCATATAGTAATCATTAAAAGACACATTTTGTCGAATTATTCTCCTTAGGATTATTTTAACCTTTTCTAGGTTTTGTCGAAGTATTATTATATGCCATGTCAAATGCTAGATAAGTCGTATACAATATATACGTGGAGGAATTCGGGTGCGTAGTAGATAGAGGAACAAGGACTTGATTGCTATTTTATTAGGTCGATACTTTAAACTGTATATTCCCAATAATATATGTGTAGTGTTTGATTGGTGTTCCAATGAAATTAATGGAGCCATCATAATACGACGATGGTTGTTTGACATTTTAATCATTATTACGTTCTAATATATAAATTATAAATCCGAAAATATCTAATTACGGAGAACCTTGACATTTTAATCGTAGTGTTTGGCAAAGTCATAATTTAGAACTTAAAGTGAATGCTGATAACTAGTTCACGGACAGTAAAAACTTATTAGTTCAATTTATTGAAAAGAATATTATGTGTATAAATTAAACGCAACACATCGTTTCAAATTTGAAAAGAGAAAAACTCTTCTTCAACCCTATGTCCACCTTTAAGTTTCCAAAAAAAGTTATGTAACTTACTCGACAAAATAGCTCGTTGCTTTTGGTGGAAAGATTTTTTAGGGGACAATAAATTCTAAGCTACGATCGGGTGGGATAGGCTGAGCAAACCTAAATCGAGTGGCGGGTTGGATTTTAGAAAATTGAGATTTTCAATTCTGCCTTGCTATCTAAGTCTGGTTGACAATTGGCTAAAAATGAGGATAACCTCTGGGTTTGTCTTTTTCAATCCAAATATTACAACCACTCTCATTTCTTCGAAACCAAAGTTAAACCTCACCATTCAAAAGTTTGGAAAGACATATGTTCGTCTAAAAATCTCATTCAAAATAACTCGTGCTTCCTCATTGGGAAAGGAAATCAATCTAAATTTTTCGAAGATAATTGGATCGTAGAACCTCCGGACCCCCCTCTTCCTAAACCCGATATTTCCTATAACGCTCCGGTTAGTTTCCTAATGAAAGATAATGAACTAGAATGAGACACTTCCAAAATTCTGGATTTTTGCGGAGAAGAATGGATTGAACCAGTTCTTAATACTAAAATTAATCTTGGTTCTGATTCTGATACGCTGATGTAAAGACACATCCCAAAAAGTGAGTTCTCGGTTAAATTGGCCTGCAACTCACTCTCTAATTGTTTAGAATCTCCTTATCCCATATGAAAGTCAACCTGGAACTTAAAAATCAATGAGCGCGGTCATACGTTTTTGTGGAAAATAGCCTCGAACAGCCTCCCTCTGTAATCTTTTCTCTTTCGCGTGGTATGATAAACTCTGATTTCTGTGAATTGTGGGCTTGAAGCTGAATCTGTTGCGCATGTACTCTTTAGATGTGATAAAGCTAACATGCTTTGGTTCTTGGCGGTGTTGGAACTGCGTGGAACTCGCACACCGATACCTCTGGATTAGACATAATTACATAAATCATTTCCTTAAATATCTCCTTTCATCAGAATGGGCAACCCAATAACGGTTTCTTAATAAATTCGTGTATGATTCTAGAAGAAATTTGGTATAAACAAATATATATATATAGATTGGAATGCAAAATGATTAATTTTGTTTTCTCTCTTCAGAATATTCGATCTAAAGCTGAACAATACCTCAAAGTTTTTGGTTCAGTTCCTGCTACTGCTTTCAATCTTGTTGATGTGCAGGTTCGATGGGGCAGCCTGGCTGTGAACTCCATCAAAATCAATGGGGAAGCCTCCTTCGAAGACTCCGCAACGGCAACGAGGGTGATAGCCAGGAGCTGTAGTGGTCAGACCCTATGGATGTGGACCAATTTGCCGCCAGAAGCGGAGTTGAAAGGAGTGCTTCTCGGTGGCCTCCTCGTTAGATTCAAGAACCACATGAATACTATAATCGAGGGCGACAACAAATCCATAATGGATAGCCTTCGTAAAAGAGAAGTCTTCCTTTCTTGGAAACTTACTCCCCTTTATTCCGAAATGATATCTCAGTTTGATGTTTTCTCCAATTTATCATTTGAGTGGGTTCGACGTTCAGCGAACCAGGTAGCTCACAATCTTAGTCAATTGATTTTTTCCTCGGCTGTGTTTGGCTTTGTGCCCTTTTGAGATGCTCCGCCCATTAGGCGTGAGTGCTTTAAGTTTGTTTTCTATAATGTAAGCCTCCTCTTCTCCTCCCCCCTCAGCCTCCCCAAGATTGTTAGGGGGTGTGAGGTTTGGGTGTTTAAAAAATGCATACATTTGCTGACGTCAGTGCACGCATATACAATAAAGAGATAGAAAGAGCCAAGTAGGCCCGTATGAATAGTGGGCGTATCTATGTCATGCACCATCCTGCCTTGTCTACACAAAATCCCACGGAAGAAATATTTCGTGCATCTTTTAAAAAAATATCATATAAAACCTTCAAGTATGGAGGAGGAAAACCGTAATTACATAGATAAGAATATAAACAGAAACCATATGTAATAAAATAAAACTCAAATGAAACTCAATAACAAATAGCTCTAGGTTGTCGTGCGGAACCTCAACTCAAGATCATCGACAATGGCCTTCTCCGAATAAGGCGGGACTAAACCAACCTAAATCGAACTCGAGTGATGGTTAATTGCATAGCGCGCTAGATTATGCACATCAACATGAAAATAGTGCACCAATCCTTTTTAAATATTATTATAAATATAATTAAATTTTATTATTAATTAATTAAAATTATTATGAACTATAATAAACTTTTAAAATTTTATCATAATTAAAATTAAAAGATACTAATTAAATTGAAATAAAATATAAACGAAATAAATATAAATATTTATATAAAACATAGGTTGATAAGTTATAAATATAAACATAAACTAAAAATCGATAATTCATATACATTAACATAATTAAAAGTAGAAGTCGATAATGTCTAGAACGTGTAAGAAACTATAATCTTCTTCCGCGTCCTCGTCCTCTTTCATCACGTCTTTCCACTGGTCCATGTGGACTCTCATCTAGCTTGGGGTTGTGGGAGGTGCTGAAGACGAAGGATCGTCTGGTCGTTAACATGGCTAGTGAGGAGGGCACTATGTATCGGCTCAATCTCTGTGCAAACTCTAGATCGACAAGTCCTAGATTTTGGCTCAATCTAATGGCCACGTCTAATACAGATCCTTGGATAACTGCTAATTTCTTCTCCATATCGGAAGAAGCCTTCGAACTCATTTTTCCTAAGAAAGACGATGACTCATGATTGTCATGGGCCTTTGCTTCTAGAAAATTAGAGCGTGTGATGAGAAGTCCAACCCATGTTGCCCAATAACGTTGCACGCTGATGAATTCACTCATAGCAATCTCCTCCAGAGCGTTCATGTTCACATCACGCCTCACCGCACGACCTTCCACTTGGAGATCACTCACCCGATCTAAGACGCGAGGCTGCATATACAATACGAACATAAATAATTAAATACAATAATTACAATGTTCATTTTGAATAATTTTATATTTACATGATAGTCTCCAACAGCTTGCGTAATTCACTGGTCGTCGGTAGTCTGATACAATTGCTCTCAACCAACGAGCGACCCTGGCATGTGTTCGCCTTCCTCTATTCTCTGCATCTATCATATTATGAATATTGTATATAAATTAACGTGTTTAATACTTTTCATAACTAATTTATAATTGAATCAACATAGATGTGCATGATTCCAACGATACTCGACGAATGAGTTCGTGCTTTTCCGGCTCTTCGTGATCTTCTTAGTTTGATTTTCTTTATTTCTTTTAGACATTGGATACCGCACGCGGCTGCGAAATAGAGCTGTGACACGGACTACGAAACGATGCGAGACAGACTGGAGACGCGCTGCGAGACATTAAAAAACATAAATCAACGACAATAACATAAACTAAAATGATTAAAAATTAAAAACGAACATACCTTACTTGCGATGAGGTAGCGGTAAGGACGTGACGCGGCACAATAAGGCAGCGGAGGCGCAGATGCGAGGCTGCATCGACGAAGTAACGACAATTAAAAAATAATTGATATTAAAAATTATAGAAAATACTAATAAAAAATCTCACAAATTAACTAATAATTAAAAATAATGTACCTGAGACCGGACGAGAAGGAGGAGATGGCCGGAGGTGGGCTACAATGATGAGGTTGCAACGAGGGAGAGACATTAGTAAAACAAACACAATTAGAAAATAAAAAAAATGGAGAGACAATACTGATCCCGGCGTGGAGGAGCCGCAGTGCAGCCGGAGATGAAGTTGAGGTCGAGGACCAAAGATGAGGTGGAGTGCGACAGTCGGAGATGAGGTGGAGGGAGATTGTTGGAGTTGAGTTGGAGGACGACGGCCGGAGCTTGTGCACGCATACTGGAGCTCGTGGTCGTGGATGGAGGCCGGAGGCTGTGAAGGTCGGAGCTTTGGCGAAGGAGGTTGTGCGTCAGTGTTCGTCGAGGGAGATGAGTGTGCGGAGGTCATCGACATTGAGGAGCTCCGGAAATCGGTTGTCAGAGAGAGGTCGACAATTTTTATTTTGGAGATTTTGACGAAAATGTTGAGGAAGAAGGAGATACGTGCGGTTATAAATCGGAACTTAGGTTAGAACCAACATTAGAAGCGACTAGTCACTTCTAATGTCCTTCATTACCATAACGGGTCGGTTTGTTAAGTGGTGTATTAGAAGCGTCTAGTCATTTTCTATGTCAAAAAGTTTATGCTTAACAAAATTTTGGTAGAAAAACTTTCAAACCACGCGCTTCTAATGCCCAAAAATCTATAGTTCGAAAATTTTGGCAGAAAAACTTTCAAATAAATTATTTCGGTTATTAGAAGCGACATTAGAAGCGACTAGTCGCTTCTAACGCCAAAAAATTCATACTTAGCAAAGTTTTGGCGGACAAAATTTTGAGCTAATTATTTTGGACATTACAAGCGACTAGTTGCTTCTAATGTCAAAAATACTGAAATTCTGGTGGAAAAAAAAAAGTCGAAGATTTTGGGATATTATAGTAGTGACTAGTTGCTTCTAAAACTAAAATGTCGCTTCGAAAATTCATTATTATAATAGTTAATTATCTCTATGCAATTCTTACAAATTTCAATTATATCTCGAGAATCATCTCACGGCAAAGTTTTCGGTACCGTTTTTGCACTCTTACACCATCTCTCGGTCTTGATGACAAAGTTCATCGACCAAATCCATCTCCCGCTAACCAGTATCCATAATATTGGTTTAATATTTCTAATTTCCAAATTACTAAAACACCGAAGCACCAATACTCACTCCGCTTGAATACCGAATTACCAACCACAAAATTTTCCGTATACATAATAATAGCTAAACGAGTTGTGTCGATTTTCCCCATTCAACGTTTACGTACCGGGTCAGCAACAATATTATTCACAACCACCATAGGGGTATCAAGATTCATATATGGTTTATCAACAAAAATTTCATTATAACAAAGCACAATTACCTAGACATCCTACTCCACCTCTTCCACGTCGTTCAAATACTCAACAACCTTCATTGCCATCTCACTCACCGCCGGCGCCACCACCACCACCATCTCCATCTCAGTCACCTCCACAAAAACAGGCACACAACCCCGAGATGTGGAACTTTTTCATCGAAATTGACGATGTCGAAGGGTGGAACAGCTTCTACATGAAGCACGGGAAACAAGTCAAATGTGATAGCAAAAACAAGGGATTTCCACTTTGCGCCATCACCACAAAAAATGCACCGGTCCCGATTCATCTTCAAGCCAGGACCATGACACCCTAGTTTTTAGATAAGAACTAGTTAGGTATACTATTACAACCGATCAAAAAATTTCACACGTAGAGTTTAAAGATTTTGGTAGGTTTGTTCATTACATAGTTCCTACAATTCAATTAGTTTCTAAAAAAAGTTTAAGAAATGATGTTATGAAATATTTTTACGAAGAAAAAGAATTACTAAAAATTTGTTTCCTTACGGTCCGGATACATGGATGAGTAACGCTAAAATAGATTAAGTGAGTGTAGTGGTTTATAACATTTAAGCTTGGAACCTAAACAAAACAATAATTGTTTTTAAAAGAATATAGAGTAATCACACTGGGGATGCCATATGAATTATTTTTATTAAGCGTTGTAGAAGAATGAAAGTTAAAGATAATACCACCAACAACGATGCTATTGTAAGAGTTTTACGAGTTAAAGTTTCAAACCAACGATCTCTTTTACTCTAAAGATGTGTCACCCATATATAAACTATATAATAAAAGTAGAGTAATGAAATTTTCAATATTCTATTGACAAAATTAGAGAATCAGTTTTATGGTTAAACAGTCCTACATTTAGGGTAGATTAATTTAAAAGACAATTTTTATTAAACGAATTAGAAGAATTTTTTTTTATTCCGATGTTATTAGATGAAATTCAACCTACTTAATGTTAAAAAATTATTTAACTGATAGGTATGTTTAAGTTGTTGTGGAGTACGTTAACCGGATAGACATGATAGATGATGACATAGCGATATCTAGGTGTTATATGAAATTTTTAAACTTATTTTAAACTTGTTTGTCCGTAGTTTATACTCCAACCTCATATTTACAACCTCATAGCGTTTCAACTATTACACGACATCTAAATGATTGTACCAACTTTAAATCTTTTCAACTCTTTATTGAATCAATGAGGGCTAAATTTAACAAAAACTAGTGGCGTCTAAAATACCTTATTTATATGTTTCTGCATGCATAATGGATTCTAGAATGAAATTTGGTGGCTATCTTAATACTTTGCAATACTTGAAGCGCTAAAACAGATAGATTACGTTACACATAATCATATAAGGGCAACAGAAGAATTTTATTCTTTTTTCGGGTATTACTAAAGACAAATTCCACAAGCTGTGGAGATGAATCTACCACGATCACCAACAACTAGTTGGGGTATCTTCCGAGATATTGCTCGCTTTGCACAGGGAGGTACTTCATCGCCAAGATCATCACCACATCCGGAGGTCGTTGTAGAAATGTCGGAGCATGATAAGATCACTTTATACAACTCTTAGTAGTTTGTGTCCATGAGTTAAGAGTATCTCAATTTGTTAGCTTGGTGCAAACAACACGAAAACATGTTCCCATCCTATCAAAGATGGCTTAAGATATTTACTCGATCCCGGTTTCAAAAGTCTCATCCAAATCTACATTTAGTAGTTCGAGGCGAATCATCAAATTTGAAAGTTTACATAGTGAAAGCTCTCATCATTTACAAAGATTGGTGTCAACACGAAAATCGCTCTTAAGAAACGTTTGTCAACGTTGATCATGTGGACAACTATAACTTGAACTTTGCAAACATAAACATCAATGAAATGTAAAATTTGTAGTGTTTAAATTTTATGTAATTTCAATGCATTATCAATGAATATTAACGAGTTACGATTTCTTTCAAAATAACACCTCGATTTAAAATTCTTACATTTCGGTAGCATTTTTTCGATTTTTGTTTATATTTTTGCAGAAGTGACGGTTTCCGTGAAACCTCGCGAAATTCCTTCTTCCGTCAAGCCTGGCCGAGACAAATCTAGTCCACAGCAGACACTTCCTTCCGACAAGTCTGGATGCTTATGAGTATGAACAATGCTTGTATCGAAATGATTAAAGTTTCATTGTAAAAACAATTGACATTTGTCTTTTAAGACTTGGATAAGATTAATACTTCATATAAACATATATAGTAAAAAAATATTGAAACCAGTTTCACATCCATATTGCTGAATTACTAAAAAATAGTCTTTGGTATTTTACAAATCAAATAATTATAAGGAGTTAATTTACTCGCGCGTTGCTTGAGTAAATTAACGCGCACGCTTGGTTTTACGTAAGTTCTAATTATATGCATAAAAATATACATTTGAGGAGATTTTTTGGGTTAAAATAATTTAAGACAATTTTTACATTTTAAAAATGCTGAAATGAGAATTTATGTGTTTCACATATTTTTGTGTTTGTTTACATAGACTATTTGCGGAGACAAAAAATAAGAGTTAAATTAAACTTTGAAATTCTGTTAGTCGCTCAACCAATTGTCACACACAGAAGTTATGACAATGTGTGTAACAATCAACGAGCAGAATATAGATGAAATAAGAACAGTGTAAAGTAAATAGAACACACACGATTGATAACCCAGTTCGGAGCAACTTCTCCTACATCTGGGGGGTGTGACAACCCGGTGGAAATGATTTCACTATATAATAGTTTTTAGTACAGATGGACTTATATGAACCAACAACAAACTCAAAGCCAAATTACAAACTAAGAAGTGAAGAATCTAATTCAGTCCTCCCCCTGAATTAGTGACCAACTCACAGATCCACAAGAAACACTCACACGTGTTCTTTTGTCACAATGAACTTGTAGAGTATTATACGAACTCACACAAAATAACAAAACACCAACAACACAAATCTTTCACAGTGGGTGAAAAGATTTTACACAGCAATTCTCTAAACTTGTAGCTTCCCAATCCGCCAACTTTCACGTCTAGGAACCCTACAGATTCAGAGAAAAGCTTCAAGGAGATCAATGGTGGCTACTGCTGCTTTTATGATCGCCAAAAGAAGAAAGGTCAATGCTCGAGTATCCTTACTCATTAACCACGCGAGCATAAAATAGGAAAGGCCTTTATCCGTCATGATAAATGAAATAATCGTTGAATAAAATCAGATCCTGAAATATCGCCGAAAGTTAAAGCAGAAGATCATGCGGAAGATATGCAACAAATCTTGACGAGACTGAATGAGACTTGCCTAATAAAAATAAGCCAATTCAAGTAACAACAAACTACCCCTTTGGCTATTTTTTAGGCAAGCATGGAAATATGATAAACAACAAAATCCATAACAGATTACCATAAAATCCATCAGTACAAATATCTCCCCCTGATTGCCTCAAAATAAGTCAAAGGCAAGGATAGACCAAAACAGGGGGAAAAATAAAAGAGTCTTGACATAGAAGGAAGAAGAAGCAAGCAAACCAGAAATGTCTTAACATCAGCATCGTCCAAGAAAAAAATAAACAACCCGCAGAGAGTACTTGAAACAGAGTACTTAGGCAGATATTGTATCAGAAGAACTTGCCGGATCTTGAGCAGTAGAAGTGGAGGCAGATGAAGATTTCTTCATAATCTTGATCATATTATCGACAGTGAACTTGCGCTTAGTGGCAGTCTGAATCATGTCGTGAAGAAAAGTAGACTCCTGTAATAAGAGAGCAAGAACCTCTTTCTGTGCAGATTGTCCAAGAGCAACACCAGGCCCAGAAGCAGTTTCATCCGTGACATGCTCAGCAGAAGGAGGCTCAATGTCAAGGAGATGCTTTCCCTCAAAATGACGGAAGTGGAACATGAGGGGAACGGCCGGTTTTCCAAGAATATCATCAGAACGAAGTAAATCCCTTCGTTGATTGAGAAGGATCTTCGTAATGAGACAAGGAAAACCAATAGGCATCTTGGCTGCATAGGACTTTGCATGTCGTACAAAATGATCATATACAATTGCGCCGAAATCAAACTTGCAATGAGTACCAACCTGATAGATAAACTTTCCAACATCAGTAGACACTAAAGATCCATTCGATGTAGGGAACCATGTAGTGGCAGCAATACGGGCTAGGATGGAATATTTAGCAGTAAGTTCCGAAGCAGGTAGCCCTCCCTTAACATGCCACTTTGCAGTCTCATTGCCAGTAATGACCTTAACAATAATATCAAGATTCGGCAGAGGATCCGAGTGTGTTGATGTAGACCGACACAAAGTGGTGTTAATCAGGGCAGGAGTGAACTCAAATATATGGCCACGAAGGTTCACTTTACCAAATTCAGGGCTACTGGGGATGTTCATGTCAGGGGAGAGACTTATGACAAACTCCTTTATCATTTTCGGATAGTAAGGGCCCAGATCACTTACAGTGGATAGAAGGCCTGATTCTTGAAGTAGATCAAGAATGATTGAGAATTTGGTTGCATCCACTGACAGTTCCCTCTCAGGATAAATTGTTCTGGCATACACAAATTTCCATTTTGCAACTTGAGCCTCAGTCCGAAAATAGACATTGTCAAGGGGAGCAGCTGGAATGTTGGTAGGAAGCTTTCGACCATCTTTGTACTTCGGGTTCACTCTCACGGGAAAAGGAGGAGCTTCAGTAGGCTCATCAACTTCAGAGGGAACATCTTGAGGAGTTTGCACAGGAGAAATCTTCGAGGAATGAAGAGACGATATATTCTTCTTCTTAGCCTTGAAGGCGACAGACTTCGTCCTGTTAAGAACCACTTTGTGCACAGGAGGATCTTGAGGAGCAACAGTAGGAGCATGCTCATTTGGAGAGGAATGCACATCCTCAGCCGGGGTGGACAGTTTAGCCTTTTTCTTCAACTGTCGAAGGGCACTAATAGTGATGTCATCATCGTCAGGAGCCTCTTCTCGGTTAGGGCTGTGATTATCAGAGTTTTCCACAGAAACTGACACGAAATTGTCAGAACGAACCTGGTCGACATTTGGGGCTTTTCGATTATCCTCACTCAAACCCAAAAGAATATTAATCCTTGCTAATTCCTCAGGAGGAGGTTTCATATTTATGGGCATGCAAGTCTGATCTTTTTCTTTACGAGAGGCAGAGGTACCTGAAACAGAGTGAGGAGGGGATTGATCATGGTCCTCCGTATCGGGTGCTCGTCGATCCTCAGAACTGCTTGAGTAATATCCCGTGAGGTCTTGAATCGTAAAGGGGCGCTTCGGAGACTGAGTGGTAGTGGAATCACGACCTCTTACAGATGTACCTCCGGCCTGACCATCGGCACGATCTGCACAGGGCGATCCCAATTCCAATGACACTTTGTCTTGAACAAGCGGAATGACAACCTTACGAGGAACATTTTTCTTCTTCATCTTTGCCGGTTTACGAGGAAAGGAAGTGCGTATACCACTCCGAGTTCCAACCATGATAGTGATAATGATGAAAACGGAAAGACAGTTGAGAGAGAAATTCAAAATATGGCAGTTGAAACTGTCGATCAAGGTGCTATGGGAAACGAATGACTCACAGCTTGGAAAGACGTGAACCGTCTCATAGTGGGGATGAAGAAAACGACACATACTATTGTCGTTTTTAATTTTCGGTGCAGACTGAGACATATTTTGGGCCATAACAGGAAAAGCCCAACAAATCAGTAATTGCTATTGTTCCACAATGCATAAACCTATGGAGGCACGAAGATTCTCAAAAGTATTCACATCCAGAGCCTTTGTGAATATATCTGCAAGCTGTTTCTGCGTTTGAATGTACTCAAGACGAATCTTTTTATCTTCAACGAGTTCCCTGATAAAATGATGTCTTATATCGATATGTTTAGTTCTGCTATGTTGAACAGGATTCTTGGAAATATTGATAGCACTCTGATTGTCACAGAATAATGTCATGACATCCTGTGACACACCATACTCAGCAAGCATTTGCTTCATCCATAATAGTTGAGTACAACCACTTCCTGCAGCAATATATTCAGCTTCAGCCGTTGAAAGAGAGACGCAGTTTTTTTTCTTACTGAACCAAGAAATAATGTTGTTTCCGAGGAAGAAGCATCCACCAGAGGTGCTTTTACGATCAGTGGCACTTCCTGCCCAATCAGCATCACAGTATCCTACCAGAGTCGAAGTAGTATCGAAGGAGTAGTGAAGACCCAAATTAGATGTTCCTGACACATAGCGAATGATGCGTTTTACTTGGCTTAGGTGACTTGCCTTAGGATTAGCTTGATAACGAGCGCAAACACCTACAGAATATGTTATATCAGGACGACTGGCAGTAAGATAGAGTAGACTTCCAATCATGCTTCGATAAAGACTCTGATCAACAGGAGCTCCAGTATCATCTTTTGTAAGTTTGATGTGAGTTGCAGCAGGAGTACGCTTGTGAGAAGATTTCTCAAGTCCAAATTTCTTTACAATAGCATTGGCGTACTTACTTTGAGAGATAAAAATTCCATCTGTCATTTGCTTGATCTGAAATCCAAGAAATAAACTGAGTTCCCCAACCATACTCATTTCAAACTCATTTTTCATCTGAATCACAAATTGTTGTACCATCTTGTGTGACATTCCTCCAAACACAATGTCATCAACATATATTTGTGCTATCATGAGTTTACCGTCTTCCTTCTTAACAAATAAAGTTTTATCAACGCCTCCTCGCAAATAGCCTTTTAGGATAAGAAATTCAGTCAATCTTTCATACCAAGCACGTGGAGCTTGCTTTAGACCATAGAGAGCTTTTCTGAGTTTATACACATGATCTGGATTATGTGGATCAGTAAAACCCTTGGGTTGAGCCACATAGACTTCCTCGTTAAGATATCCATTTAAGAAAGCACTCTTGACATCCATCTGAAATAATTTAAATCGAAAGTGGCACGAAATACCAAGAAGGAGACGTATGGCTTCTAATCTGGCAACAGGTGCGAAGGTTTCATCAAAATCAACACCTTCCACCTGAGTGTAACCTTGGGCAACAAGTCTGGCTTTATTTCTGGTAATGTTGCCGTATTCATCTGATTTGTTCTTGAATATCCATTTGGTTCCAATGATATTAACCTGCTCAGGTTTAGGAACTAAGTCCCAGACAGAATTTCTCTCAAATTGAACAAGTTCTTCTTGCATGGCATTCATCCAGAATTCATCGTGAACAGCTTCATTTATGTTCCTTGGCTCAATCTTAGAGACGAAGCATATATTTCCAATCATCTCTCTGTAATTCACAGGCTCCTTTCTTCTTGTCTGCATGCTATCATTCACATCACCAATAATGCTGTCAATAGGATGATTCTTCTGAATTCTAGTAGAAGGAACTAACTCATGGCTAATATCAATAGACGAGTCTGTTTCAGTAGGCTCGTAGGAAGCATCGTTTTGATTGTTGCTCTCAGCAGCTGTGTGTTCATGCGTAGTATTACTGCTAGAGGGTTCTTGACACGCAATGTCAGAGGCAGATGACGTAACATCCTGCCTAACAATGTCAGAGTCAGTTGAAGTAGTATTTTGCCTAACAATGTCAGAGTTAGATGGCGTAACATTCTGTCTGACATTGTTTCTTGTATGGCCAAAATCTCCTTCAGTATCAGGCATATAAATATCTGTTGTATCCTTGACCACAACATTGACAGACTCCATTATTGTTTTAGATCTCAGATTGTAGACACGGTAAGCAGCACTGTTTCTTGAATAGCCTACAAAGATTCCCTCATCACTTTTGGCATCAAATTTTCTTCTGGATTCTCTGTCAGCCAAAATATAACATGTGGACCCGAAAATGTGAAAATATTTCACATTGGGTTTTCGTCCCCTCCAGATTTCATATTGAGTGGTGGTAGTTCCAGGTCTAATTGACACCCTGTTATGAATGTGACAAGCAGTGTTTAAAGCTTCAGCCCAGAACCGTGTAGGAATATTCTTTGCTAAAAGCATGACTCTCGCCATTTCTTGAAGGGTTCTATTTTTCCTTTCCACAATGCCATTTTGTTGTGGAGTGATGGGAGCAGAAAACTCATGTGCAATACCTTCCTCGCTACAGAAATTAGAGAATCGAGAATTTTCAAATTCCCTACCATGATCACTCCTGATTCTGACAATCTTCCCTGTAGAATCTTCTTTCTGTCTCTGTAGGAGTCTGCACAATTCTTCAAAAACATCAAATGTTTCAGATTTATCTTTTAAGAAATAAACCCAGGTAAATCGAGAAAAATCGTCAACACAGACAAAAACATATCTTTTACCACCCAGACTTTCGGTTTGCATAGGACCCATCAGATCCATGTGTAAAAGTTCCAGAACACGAGTGGTAGTATATATTTTCACAGGCTTATGGGAGCTTTTAACCTGTTTTCCGATTTGACATTCACCGCATATCTGTCCCTCAATAACTTTAATATCCGGAACCCCAGTCACAGCCTTTTCAATGATAATCTTACGAAGACTTCTGTAGTTCAGGTGACCAAGACGTTGATGCCATAATTTAGCTTCATCAGCTTTAGAAATCATGCATGATTCAACTTTGAGACTTCTGTCAGAGGACCACATGTAACAGTTATCTGAAGATCTTTTCCCTTTCATAAGAATGTCATCCTGAAAAGTCTTAACAATACACTCATCACGGGTAAAGTTCACAGTTAGATCAGAATCACAAAGTTGACTGATACTTATAAGATTAGCAGTGAGACCTTCTACCAAAAGAGCTTCTTTTAAGCACACCAATCCTTTAAAATTCATTGTACCTTTGCCAATAATTTTAGCCTTAACTCCATCTCCAAAGGTAACAAAACAGTTTGAATATGGCTTCACATCAGTAAGATAGTCTTTAACACCTGTCATGTGTCTAGAGCATCCACTGTCAAAATACCAATCATCATAGGTAGAGGCACGTAATGAAGTATAGGCAATATTTGCATAATGATTCTTTTTGATTTTCCATACAAAATGATTGCTTCTGTTTATCTTTCTGTGGGTCTCATACTTAATTTTAGCATGATAGTCCCTATTGTTTAACAATTTAAAACAATATGGTCGTATGTGACCTTTTCTTCCACAGTAATGACAAATCCAGGGTAATCTATTGACAACTGTATTTCGTTGAGACACGTTCCTGTCATTTATATCCTTCTTTTTCTGAGGAACAAATCTGGTATGAGATGTAGAGGCTCCATGCAAGTATCCAATTCCCGTCATGCTTTTGCCAGTTTTTCCAGAGGTCAAAATTTTGTCCAGATCATCTGTTCCTGAATTCAACATTCTAACAGATCTTGTCATTTTGATAAGTTCATTATTTAGGCGGGCAACCTCAATCTTTAGTTCAACAATTGTTTCAAGAAGTCTCGTCTTATCAGTAGTGAGAGTAAAGATCATATTGTTAAGCTTATCTAAATCATCATTCATATCCACATTATGAATATAAGAATTATTAGAGCTTACAGTGTGATCAGCTTCGTTTTCCTCCAGATTCTCAATAATGGATGTGAAAGCAAGAAAATTATTTCCACTCTCAGAATCACTTTCATCTTCTTCATCAGAGAGAGTGGCATTATAACCTTTCTTTTGCTTACGAAGAAAGTTGGGGCAGTCTTTCTGAATGTGACCATATCCTTCACACTCATGACATTGAACTCCTTTGGATTTATACCCAGACACTTTGTCTCCATTTCTGCTATTTCTTTGGGAGGAATTTCCTTTGAAGGACTGAAGCTTAGTCTGATTGTCACGACTTTCGGTGTTGACATTCCTGGGAGGAAGTCTAGCGAACTTCTTCATGACCCTGTTATAATTTTTAGACAGGAGAGCAATAGTGTCATAAATATCCTCTTCAGATTCGGATGATACCTGATCCGTGGATTGCTTTACAGAACTCTTTAGAGCAAGACTTTTGTTCCTTTTCTCAGCACGAGGAATAGCTAGTTCATATGTCATGAGAGACCCAATAAGTTCATCAAGCTTCATAGCAGACAAATCTTGAACTTCTTCAATGGCAGTAACTTTCATTTGAAACCTTTGAGGAAGAGATCTGAGAATTTTGCGAACAAGTTTTTCATCTGTCATAGGAACACCAAGAGAGAAGGACTCGTTAGAAATATCACGTATTCTAACATTGTATTCAGCAATAGTCTCATCTTCATTCATAGTGAGAGCTTCAAATTGAGTGGTCAGCATCTGAAGTTTTGAACTGCGAACTTTAGCAGTTCCTTCATGGGCAATCTCAAGAATTTCCCAAGCTTCTTTAGCACTAATACAAGTGTTGATGATTCTGAAGATGTTCTTGTCAACAGCATTATATATTGCATTAAGAGCTCTGGAATTTCCGAGGGCTTCTTCATCTTCAGCAGCAGTCCATTCTCTTTCTGGTTTTGGTGTACTCACACCTGTTTCCTCATCAATGACGACAGGCGGTTGCCATCCATTAAGAATAGCTTTCCACGTCCTGCTATCCAAAGCCTTCAAGAAAGCACACATCCTAGCTTTCCAGTATCCATAATTCGATCCATCTAGGTTTGGTGGTCGATTGCAGAACCACCTTCTCTGAAGTTCTCCATGTACACAGAATTGAAACACAACAGGAAACCACCTTGAATAAGGTGCCTGCTCTGATACCAATTGAAATTCTGTTAGTCGCTCAACCAATTGTCACACACAGAAGTTATGACAATGTGTGTAACAATCAACGAGCAGAATATAGATGAAATAAGAACAGTGTAAAGTAAATAGAACACACACGATTGATAACCCAGTTCGGAGCAACTTCTCCTACATCTGGGGGGTGTGACAACCCGGTGGAAATGATTTCACTATATAATAGTTTTTAGTACAGATGGACTTATATGAACCAACAACAAACTCAAAGCCAAATTACAAACTAAGAAGTGAAGAATCTAATTCAGTCCTCCCCCTGAATTAGTGACCAACTCACAGATCCACAAGAAACACTCACACGTGTTCTTTTGTCACAATGAACTTGTAGAGTATTATACGAACTCACACAAAATAACAAAACACCAACAACACAAATCTTTCACAGTGGGTGAAAAGATTTTACACAGCAATTCTCTAAACTTGTAGCTTCCCAATCCGCCAACTTTCACGTCTAGGAACCCTACAGATTCAGAGAAAAGCTTCAAGGAGATCAATGGTGGCTACTGCTGCTTTTATGATCGCCAAAAGAAGAAAGGTCAATGCTCGAGTATCCTTACTCATTAACCACGCGAGCATAAAATAGGAAAGGCCTTTATCCGTCATGATAAATGAAATAATCGCTGAATAAAATCAGATCCTGAAATATCGCCGAAAGTTAAAGCAGAAGATCATGCGGAAGATATGCAACAAATCTTGACGAGACTGAATGAGACTTGCCTAATAAAAATAAGCCAATTCAAGTAACAACAAACTTCAAAATATATATTATATATCATATACTATTAAGGGATAATAAGTTATATAGCCATTTCAAACTTAAAAATTGTTAAATAGCCGAATTTCTGAAAAGATCAACCGATATTAATACCCACTACAAAATAAAGTCAACCCCACTACCGGCGGTTATTTATAGAATTAGGCGGTTATTTATAAAAATAGGCAATTACTACCGGCGGTTATTTATAGAAATAAGCGGTTATTTAAAAACAGAATAAGTAAATATGAAAAAACGGTTTTATTATAAAAATAGTGTTTTATTAATTACGAAAAAATAATGCTTTGAACAGGGCACTATTGGAAGTAAAATAAATAGAAAAAATCCACGTCATCTTTTTCAGTTATATCTTTAAAGATGCAAAACGCATGGCTAAATTGCAATAACATTGTTTGCAAGTGCTATTTAGTCCATTTTTTCTACTATTAATAGCTTAATTTACATGTTAATAAAATTAAAAAATAATAAAAATATGGTACTGCTTGATTCTCTAACATATATACAGATATCAACAAAAGAATATATATATATATATATATTCAAACTTATATCCATAGATAAATAGATCGATAGATAGATATATACATATATAATATTATTATTACATATTGTATATAGTATATTTACAAAATTGGAACCTAATATAATTGAAGAAATCATATTAGTGATGATGTTAGGCTAATGTAGTCTAGTCTTACTGTGTATTCTAAAAGAGACTTAAATATGCCAAAATATATTCTTTACCTTCTTTTTTTCATTTTCTTCTTCTTCTTCATAATTGTGAGTTTATCATTAAAAATAAATTCAGCATAAAGTAATTATGTAAACATGTATTTAAAAAAGGAAATTGTAAATAATATCTAATTATATACTTAAAGAGTTTTCGTTTTAATCTTGTTTTTTTTTCGATACTGCGTAAAAAAAAATGTATTATATGAATGATTTTTAATATAATTAAAAAAATGAGACAAATTTCATTCCTTAAACTCATTATATTAATTTTGGAATTTCGGGGACCATGATACGTTATCTTTCCAATATAAAATTTGATAACAAATTATATTTGTTTGCATGTAAGAACACGTGGCTGATATATAGATATCCATCAATCAAGCTGAATTTGCTTCAGACATTAAGAAATAAACCAATTCCAATATAAGTTTACAAAAAGAAGAAAAAAATATAACCAATAAAAAAAACAACCACCCAATAACACGTCAGTTGTTATTGAAATATGAGTCCGCTAATATTGACAATCATCTGATTTATTTTGAAATGACAACAGTAGACAAAGCTTTAAGCATAAACTAATGGAATAAAATAGTATTTTAAGTGAAAAAATATGACAGATTACTAAAAGAGACACTCTTATATAGAGAAATTTCATTTTATAGACCTAAAAACATTAAAAATATCCACATTAGACCCTTCTTGTTAATAATATCTAAAAATGGACTTTTGACCCAAAATCGGACAAAAATACCCCTTAAGTTCATATTCCCTTCTCTCTCTTCCTTTCCCTCTCTTTTCCCTCTCTTTCCTTCACTTCCTCTTCTCTTCTTCTTTCACTCGGCCGGCTCTTCACATTCTTAAAAAAAAATTCAAACAATCCAACTCAACGTCCCTAAACAATCACACCGACGTTATCAACATCATACAATGTCATCAAGCTCGGATAACTTCCTAACCGGTGGTGGCGAGGACCCGATAACTCAACAAACCTCCCAAAAGAGAAAATCTCAAAAAAAGGTTAGATTTCTTGTTTTTTCTTACTTAAATCTATTGCATGTAGTTTAGATAGTGTTTTCGACTATAGAGGAAGTTAAAACGGATTGATTTGAGAAGATTTGAGCTAGTTTAGAGATTTTAGGTTTCCGGAAACGACGAACACGATGAATGCCATCGTCCGGACGATAGGCTACGATAGCGTACGATAGGCTACGATAGGATACGATAGAGTACGATGACTTGGACGATGGTGTACGATAGGCTTCAAACGATATCCGGGCGATAGTGTACGATAGGGGACGATGAATTACGATAGCGTACGATAGGGGACGATGAATTACGATAGCGTACGATATGGACGATAGAGGACGATAGTGGGCGATAGTGGACGATAAGATGCGATTGTTTTGAATTTTTTTTTGAAAAAATTTGTTTTTTGATGTTTTTTGTTGTTTTTTTGTGCAGGATCACTTGAAATTCCTAGTTCAAGACACTTTCCCGGGGAGAATCACGTATGGTGGATCCCGGGTCCTAAAAGATGTGAAGCAGCGCTTCGAGGAGATGAAATTGATCGAGCAACTCCGCGGGACGGTGTTCGAGCAATTCTTCATCACCTCTGATTTGAACTTCGCTCCCGTCCTCGTCCACTCACTGTTGGAGAGGAAAGTCGAGTCAATCAAAGCCGGAGAGATCCAATTCGGCTTAGGAGGAAAGAGAGTGAGGTTCGGACGCCTCGAGTATGCCCTAATCTCGGGGCTAGACTACAAAGACGGTCCTAGTAAAGAGGAGAAGGACGCACGCTCTTCCCGCAGGCTCATTGACGAGTATCTCAATGAGTCTGCCAATATCAAATTCAGCATACTCGTCAGCAATTGGACGGTGTGCAAATCTCCGGATGACGTTTACAAACTGGGTTTGTGCGTCTTTGTTCTCGGTTACTTGTTCGGACAACCGGGAAACAAAACAATACCTCCGAAGTGGCAACCGATCTTCCAGTGGGTCGAAGATCTCCCGTTCTTCTACAGCCTGCCATGGGGGAACATGAGCTGGGGGGAGACGTTTCTATCCCTCTCAGTGGATTTGAAGCGCCACCGGGAGAGCCTCGAGGACAAGCTGAAGAAGAAGCCCGACGTCCTCCAAAAAGAGGCGAAGTACACGCTGACTGGCAATCTTCATGCCTTTCAGTATTGGGCGTACGAGGCTATCCCGGAGGTCGGGCACGCCTTCGGAAACGGAGTAGGAAATCGAATGCCGAGAATGCATTCGTGGTCAGGAACTATCGTCGTTCTTAGCAAGGACGTTGAGAAGATCCTGAAAAAAAAAATCGGTAAGTTTTTTCGTTAATTAATAAAGTTCTTTTACGATTAAATATTAACATTGTTATTATGTTTTGCAGTTAGGAGTCCTTCAAATGCTGCGACCGCGGCCGGGGGAAAAGGGTTTCTTTCAGACCCTTGAGGAGCAGACCCGAAAATGTCTATATCCGATAGACATCGAAGGAGAGGACGCAGCAGAGCCGAAGGACATCGACGAAGAAATTAACATCGTCGGTTCTGCCGCAGAAGAAAGAGATGTGCTGGGTCACGACGTCGACGACGATGACGACGAGGATGCCGAGTACATCTCCGATACTCCTCGGGAAGGTCGTCCGACGAAAGAATCTCAAGCTCGTCCTCGTCGTCCTCCGCCTCCTCCTCAATCTCCGGCTCCTCCTCAATCTCTGCCTCGTTCAGATGAACCCATCGTTATCACGGGTGCCATGTGGCAAGACCTTCGCCAAGGAATTGGGTTCATCCTCCAAAGCATCGCCACCGTCGGGCGTGGCGTGAACGCATTGAACAGGCGATTTGAGCGCGTTCAAGATCGAATTGAGCGAATACGCCATGATCAGGTAATAAGGTCGTTTATTTTGTTTATTAATTTATTTAATATGCTTAACTAAGACTTTTTGCAGATCCGTCAATGGGAGCGTCTGAACTACATTTTCGGAGAGGTTACCGGGATGCCTGGTGGACCTATTCCTACCACGCAAGCCCGTGGTCCTTATACGCAGAAGGCCGAGGCTGCGGCTGCTGCTGCTGCTCGAGAGCAGAATGCCGAGGCTGCTCAACATCCTCCTCCTCCACCACCTTCCAGTAGGCCTCCTTCGCCTTTTACGCCTATCAGCAGTCGGAGTCCATCACCGGAGATCCCGGATAAGCACGCCGACCTATTCAAAACATTTATGAGGACTTCTGAAGATGAGAAGGCTCCGTAAGATGGGAAGGCGCCGGAAGATGAGAAGTCTCCGGCACAGGAGAAGGCTCAGGAGAAGGCTCCGTCTGTTCCAGAGGACGAGACTCCTATAGCGGAGAAGGCCACGACAGAGATGAAGGCGACGCCAGAGAAGAAGGCGACGCCAGAGAAGAAGGCGACGCCAGAGAAGAAGGCGACGGCGAAAGACGAGAAAAAGAAAGGCCCCGCAAAGGAGAAGGCGAATGCGAAGCGCAAGAGGGGTGACCGACCCACGTCTCCCAGGAGCCCACCCCCTTAGCGGTCGACGCATTGGGATTCCTTCACCGATCCGTGCAAGCCAAAGTACACCCGAGGATCGTCAAAATTCGACCCGCTGAAGGCGCCGATTCAGAAGGAATACGCTGAGGTTATGATGTGGGTGAAGACGGGAAAGTACCTTGGTCGATACAAGGATAACGTTCGACTATCAACGTGCACCGCATCACCGAAGTTCTTCGCCTCGATCACGAACTCAGGGGAGTGGATGACTGACGAGGTATGTCTTTATATGTCTTTATATTATTTATTAACGTTATATGTCTTTAACGTTCAATATGTCATTATTTCTTTTGTTATTGCAGCATATCGACGCGATCGTTCATATGCTCATGAACCGACAACGTAACCTCCAGGGTTATCGCCAAGATGTTTGCATTATGGACAACGTCTGGGTTCAAAATGTGTTCGGGAGGTATAAGCAAGAACGATTGAACTTCGAGGCGGCGAAAGAATTGGGGACGGATCCCGAGCTCGTCGATTGGGATCAGAGGTCTGTCTTTGTGCCGATGACGGGATTCAGAGACAAAAGGATCAAACCGTGGAGAGGGGCGAAGGAGATTCTCTTTGTCGTCAACTTCAGGAATGTGCATTGGTTCACATTCCAAGTAGACTTGTCGGAGTGGACGATTACGGTTCTTGACTGCCAGAAGAACCTTGCGGAAGGGGAGCATCATGAAGCGTACTTTAAGACCTTCATGCAGGTAAAAATCATATCTTAAAATAACGATACTTTACTATAGTATAAATTTCTTAACTTAACAATTTGTATAGGACTGGAGTCTCGCGTTGCCACGGGTGATGATGTTGAGCGGCATGTTCGACAACCATCCGAAGATGTATCATTCTCTCTCATCCGACCGACCGGTGCTCCATGAGTTCACTTGGCTCGTTAACGACGATGTACCTCAATGTCGTCTAAGGTAAATGTTAAGATTTAAGTGTAGTGAAATACGGTATATGTTGACACGTTTGTCATTTGTGTATTGCAGCGGTGATTGTGGAATGTTCGCCATCAAATATATCGAGCATATTCTAGTTGGAGCGCCTTTCGACACGCTTGTAACGGAGAACATGAAGATATTCCGGCATAAATGGGCCGTTGACTTATTTTTGGGACGACTTAAGCGATAAATGTAGTTGTTTATCATTTATTTTTGGTACTAACATTTATTTATTCATTTGTTTATAAATATTTCTCTTTATTTATTTATATTGAACTTGTCAAAAAATAACTACTTTAACTTGTCAAAAAACACAAAAATATCAAAACATAAAAACATCGTTAACAACACGTAAACGTAACAAACAAAAATAACTTTGAAAGTGTCGAAAGCTTCTAAATAAACTTGTCAAAAAAGTACTACTTGAACTTGTCAAAAAACATATGAATATCAAAACATAAAAACATCGTTAACAACACGTAAACATAACAAACAAAAATAACTTTGAAAGTGTCGAAAGCTTCTAAATAAACTTGTCAAAAAAGTACTACTTGAACTTGTCAAAAAACATATGAATATCAAAGAACATAAAAACATCGTTAACAACACGTAAATATAACAAACAAAAATAACTCACACTCTATTCTCGCCACGTGCACGTCTTTCTATTTTGACCTAGGCCACCACATTTCCCGCATTTTCGCTTTACAACAATTATTTCACCTTGAGATGGATATCTGTTTATCCTTCTCCTTCCTTGCTTACTTTTCCTTGGACGACCGGCCTGTTTCTTCTCTACTGGAACCAATACTTTCATGTTCTTAATTTCGTCCGGAACGTCCCATTGTTCTTCATTCCCAACTGGATAGATGGCGTCTTTATACATTTCGATCCACGTTTTCTTGACGTAGAAAGGACTGCACAAAGAGTAAACGTCCACCGAACGATGTTGAGCTGATGCAATAGAATGTTCGCAAGGGATACCTAAGAGTTGAGGAATTCCACAAGTGCAAGTATTTGCTTGCAAGTCTACGTCGTATTCACCACCGCCGTCTTTAACTTGACATTCGTACAAACCAAGTCCATACACGTGCACGAATTTTGCTTTGTTGTTCATATTCTCAAAGTCTGCTTGCCACCTCGGTGTAAGTTCTGTATTTAATTTGTTCGCAATGTCCTCTCGTTTGAAGAACCAATTTTGCAGCGTGAATCTTATGTACTCCAGGAGCGTTGTTATCGGAAACGACCTTGCATGTCTTGTTTTAGCGTTAAAACTTTCGGCGTTGTTACTCGTCATAATATCATACCTGTAAAACATAATAATTAACACTTTAACGTAATGAATATTCTATTAAAAGCAAATGAAATTCACCTTTTTCCAGGAAAGAACGGTCGTGCCCATCGATCGAATCCGATATCTTCAAGATATTTTGCCATCTCAACATCTTTTCGCCTTAGTTGCCTAAAATGAGCTTCGAAGGAAGTCTTATTGAAAGAATACGCCGCTTCATACAATTCACCGCGACAGTGATCTGTCTTAAACTTGTGTTGGACGTTAAGCTGCATATGATGGTAGCAATAACCATGCGGTCTTCCTGGAAAAGCAACTTCGACACCATGACTGATACTAATATGTCGATCGGATATGAATGCCAAATCAGGTACGTCTTCACCAATAACTTCTTTCAACTTCAACAAAAACCACGTCCATGATTCATGACACTCACTGTCGACAACGCCAAAAGCGATTGGATACAAATGCGAGTTCGCATCCAATCCAATAGCGACAAGCAATTGTCCCCCGTATTTAGTCTTCAAAAATGATCCATCCAAAGATATGACAGGTCGACAATACTTAAATCCTTTAAGACACGCTCCAATGGCAAAAAAAACATACTTGAATTTGTCACCGTCTCTCACAAATTCAGTAACCGTGCCGGGATTTTTTTGTTTTAACATGTACAACCACGAAGGTAATTTCTGATACGATTGTTCAGGTGTACCTCGAACGAGTCCAGTAGCTACTTCCTTTGACCTCCACGCCTTCAAATAAGATATGTCCAAACCCCATCTTGTCTTCACTTCTTCCCTAACGTTGTGCGCTGAATAATCAGCCATTGAGTTGATAGAATATTTGTCTTTAAACACGTGTCCAATAACCCAAGGGGCCGGTCCTCGTTGACCTTCGGGTCGGATAACGCGCGAGCAAGAGTGAGCTTTTTCGAAAGTCACAATCTCCCACATTCCTGACCACTGTACGACGCTCCGGAGTTTCCACGTACAAGTCTCATCTTTGCAAAGAATGTACCACCTTTTTGTCGAAGATGATTTAACTCGAAACTCGAATTTATTTCTCATGGCGAACAAGTGAACTTGTGTCTTTATTTCCGATTTGTTCTCAAACTGTTTTCCAAGGTATAAGTCTTCGGAGCTACCTATTAAACGATCAACGATTAAGTTCACGATATTTAACAACGTAAAAAATTAAGATATATTACCTGTAGATGATTGACTTGGTTTTTCACGATATTCTATCTCTTTAACTACTTGTTGTTGCGTGAATTCAGGATCTTTCCAAGTATAAGTCCCCGAAGATCCTTTACAAGGATTAACTTCGGGATGGTAGTCGCCCGAAGGAACTTCGAAATTCTCAACTAAATCAGCATAGTCTTCATCATTTGCAAACTCTTCGAATTCTTCTTCAACGTCTTCAATATCATCATTGTCGCCGTGATCTTTGTTTTCTTCGACGTCTTCAAAATCTTCAAAATCGACGTCAAACGGATCTCTATCACGTCTATACGTTTCATCATCGTGTGCAAATCGTTCATCGTTTGGTTTCGGATTACTTTGAGAGACTTCAATTGCGAGAGGATGATATTGTCTTCTACTCTCATTGCGTTGAACCTTCAACACTTGTTTTCCTTTTCGCTTTGGATCCACATTGCTAACAATTGGTGACATGATTCGTTTCGGTTCAAAGCTCACGCAAATAGGATATTTACTCCAGTACTCGTGTTTCATATAATATGCGACATCATTACCAGTTTCCAAGATTGCAGGCGCCAACACAACATTAGGTAAAGTGTACGGGACTTCAACTTTCAAGTCATACGTCATCCTATCGATCTTGGAAATATCGTAAATCATATCGACCAACTCATGATATGTCATATCTTTTGTAACATCCACCGTATATGTACGAGCTTTACTAAAATCCCATCTATCGCTCAATCTCACCCATTTTCCACCAACACTAACGAAAACTGAAAAATATCACCCAAAATTGTCAGCAACTATTCAAAATTGTCAAAAAAAACTCCTGAAACTTGTCAAAAAATCAAAATTTCGAAATCTCAGCGTCCTGCATCGTATTCCATCGCACTCCATCGCCGGCCATCGTATCCCATCGTCCTGCATCGTCCTCCATCATAACTTATCGTCATCTGGGCGATTAGTTACGATGGAGGACGATAAAGTGCGATGGAATACGATGGCCGGCGATGGAGTGCGATGGAATTCATCAAGTCTATCGTATATTTTTTTTCCAGATTTTTTACGAACTTTTTCTTTCGATCCGAAAACGATTCTAACACCAAAAACGACTACTGAAATGACTTAAATACAATAAGTGAATTAACATACCCATTATGACGGTGCTCTGTAGTGATTCCAACGGATTTGGAGAGGTTTTTAGTGAATTGGAAGTTCAAAATGAGATTAAAATGGAGACATAAAGAGACATAAACCCTATATATGAGTTGAAGGGTATTTTTGTCCGATTTTGGGTCAAAAGTCCAGTTTTAGATATTTTTAACAAGAAGGGTCTAATGTGGATATTTTTAATGTTTTTAGGTCTACAAAATGAAATTTCTCCTTATATATGCGGTTGTATTTATTTCATTTATTTTTTAAGAATAGAAAATCGTAATAAAAAGCACTAATGAGATTAAAATAGTATTTCAAGTTGGCACATTAATGGAATATAATTTTTCTTACATGATTAGCAGGCAGATTTTTTTTTTTTTTTTGGAAGCGTGGTCGGTGCCACGAAATATCATAGAAGCCCTCACGTATGACGGAGAAAAATCGTGATTACAAGGATATGAAAATAAAAACCACGGAAAGATAAACACAATAGACACAATAAACAACGGTGCTAGGTAGCCGTGCGGGACCTCAACTCGCGATCATCGGCTCTAATGGCCTCCTCCGAGCAAGGGGGGACTAAACCCAGCCAAGTCGAAGACGAGTGATGGTTAACCGCATAACGCGCTAAATTATGCGCAGCGACATTACAGAGACGGGGAATATGCGTAATGCTAAAAACCTCAAGCTCTCTCACCTCTCTTAAGATGTGGTGCAAGATCGTCCCAAGCTCTGTCGCTGGTGTCGCGCCCTCATCGACCAATCTCACCACCCCCAAGCAGTCAGACTGGATCTCTGCTCTCCTGCCATTGACACTGCGAACTAACTATATGCCACAGAGGACTGCGAACGCTTCCGCAAGCTGGGGAGAAAACCCTTTAGCAAGGAAAAGTGTACGTGAGGCGATCACCTCGCCGGTGTGGTCTCGCACAATGCAACCAACACCGAAGCCTCCACGATCGCGAGCTAGTGCTGCGTCAACGTTAATCGAGAGGGTCCCATCCCTTGGGGGGTCCATCTGGAAGTCGTCGTCACCCTCGGGGTCGTCTAGGAGCCTCCACTTGAAGACGCTCTATACTCCTCCAGGAAGCTCACCATCCACTGGACTAGCTGGGGCTAACTCCATGCAGATCTCCCGGCAAGAACGTTGTTCCTGTGGTTCCAAAGTTCCCATATAATAGTAATGAATAGCTCATGAAAACGAACCTCAAGAACATCAAACGCTCTAAGGATAGTGTCAAAAGCGTCGCCGTCTCTGAAAGGGGGAAGGATGTGGTCAAAACCCGCATCCTTCCAGACTCTCCTGCTCCACCTGTAGCCCCAAAACGCATGAAAAACTGTCTCTCTCGCCTCCCGACAGACAGGGCAGCTGTCATCAGAGGTGATCCTCTTCTTAGCTAATACTGCTCTAACCGGGATCTGGCCTAAACAGACTCGCCAACATAAGAGTTTCACCTTGGGAGGAACTCTCAGCTGCCAGAACTTCGTCCACCACCTCTCCATCACCGTCGGATCAGAGGAGTTGGCGGCCGGGGAACTGGCTCTCGCCATCGCAACACGGTAACCGCTCCTGACGGAGTACTCACCGTCCTCAGAGAAGTGCCAACGGCGCACATCGGGGATACCATCCCCACCGCATGGGATGCTCAAGATCGCCGCAACGTCCTTCTCCCCAAACATCGCAAAGATAAGATCAGCATCCCAGCTACCGTCAAATCTCATAAGCTCGGCAACCCGCATATCAGGGGGGATCCAAGGGGGGTCGGTCCAGGTGTCAGGTCTGTCCCTGGGGACCCAACTATCGCTCATGACAAATACAGACTCGCCGTCCCCAATCCGCCATCTCGAGCCGGACTGGATAATCTCACGACCCCAAAGAAGGCCGCGCCAAATAGAAGAGCAGGACGAGCCAGGACGAGCCGTCATAATATCGGGAAAATAGCTCTGTCTGTAGACCCGACCAACCAGGCTCTCAGGTCTCCTGAGAAGTCTCCAGACACTCTTAGCCAAAAGGGCCTGGTTGGACTTCTCCAGATCTCTGAAGCCCAACCCACCATCTGACTTGTGTCTCGTGAGAGGCTCCCACTTGCACCAGTGGATCTTCCTAGTCGCTGTGCCACCCCCCCCCCCCCCCCCAAAATCTGGCTATCGCCGAATGAATGGCCCTAATCAAGCGCAAGGGGATCTTGTGGCAAGAGGCCACATAGCTGAGAATCGACTGAAGGACGGACCTAATGAGTACCTCTCTGACAGCCTGCGAGAGGGAGAGACCGTTCCAACTCTTTATCTTTTCCCAAACACGGTCTCTCACAAACCCAAAAAGCTTAGTCGGACTCCGACCGGTAAAAGCGGGAAGACCCAAATATCTCTCGTGGCACTTCGTCCTCCGAACACCGAGGATCCGAGCTAAAGCCTCACCCTCATCCTGACTCACATCCATACCAAAGCAGACATCGGACTTTTGAAAGTTCACTAACTGGCCCGAGGCTTCAGAATAAGTCCGTAAAATGTCTGTGACCCGCTCGCACTCATCATGTCTCGCTCTACAAATTATCATGCTATCGTCCGCGAAGAGAAGGTAGGACACATGTTGGTCCCGGAAACGGACTCCAGAGATCGCTCCAGCATCCTCGCTCTTCGAAAAAGGCTCGAGATGCCCTCAGAACAAAAGAGGAAAAGAAAGGGAGAAAGAGGATCCCCCTGGCGGAGGCCTCTAAAGGGAGTCACACAGCCTCTGGTGGAGCCGTTGATGTTGAAAACAAATCTGACTGAGGTAACACATCTCATGATAAGGCGCATCCACTGTGTGCTGTACCCAAGTCTCAACATCATCGACTCCAAGTAGACCCACTCAACCCTGTCAAATGCCTTCGCCATGTCAAGTTTGAGAGCCGCGCACTTTCCATTTCCGAAGCGTTTCCGCTTCATCGTGTGGAGAGCCTCAAAACCAACCATGACGTTGTCGAAGATTAGTCTACCTCCAACAAACGCACTATGGGACTCAGAAATAGCGTCGTGCATAGTGATCTTAAGACGGTTGACCAGACACTTGGCCACAATCTTATAGATCACATTGCACAGGCTGATTGGTCTGAAGTCGCAGACTCGTCTCGGGGCCTCAACTTTGGGGATGAGGGTGACCACAGTGTCATTAATGGTGGCCATCTCCTCCCCGTCATTGAGAATCCCGAGGCAGGTCTTCAAGACCGACTCGTCGACAACGTCCCAGTATCTCTGGTAGAATACCGCGGGAAAATCGTCGCTCCCCGGGGCCTTGATCGCGTCCATGGAGAAAACCGCCTTTTTCACCTCCCTCGGCTCAAAAGGGCGCTCCAATTCGGCGTTCAACGCCTCCGATATCCTAGGCTGGACACCCGCGGTCACCAACTCAATACTCTGGGGAGAGGGTCTCGCAGATGAGAAAATGTCACCAAAGTAACCAGAGACGATCCTCTCAATCTCAGAATCACCACTGTACCAAACGCCGTGATCGTCCTCCAAACCCCTGATGGTGTTCTTCTTCCTCCTAGCAGAAGCCTTGTGGTGAAAAAGCTTTGTATTTTTATCCCCACACCGCATCCAAGACACTCTGCTCCTCTGGCGCCAATACTGCTTATCTCTCTCGACTAGGGCGTCAAGCTGTCTCTCCTCGCGTCTGAAGGACTCCATGCAAAAATCCGGGCCCGATCGTCCCGCAAGCTCGACGATTTTCTTCTGCTTTTCGATCTGGTCTCGAATCTCTCTATTCCTCACACCGCCCCAGCGGGTGAGGCTCAGTCTGCAAAGGCTGATCGCATCAGCAAACCCCGGTCTCTGGTCGTCACTCTGGTCACACCCCCAAGCTCGCCGAATCCGCTCATCGCACTCTGGCTCTCCTATTCAAGATTCCTCAAAGAAGAATCTCCTCGGCCTCCTACTTCGACGACGATCCCTGGTGCCCGCAGTAAGAAAAAGAAGCGGCCTATGGTCTGATTTAGTGTTTCAAATATCAAGACATATGCAATTACTATCTCTATAATTTTAAGTTTCTAAAAATACAACAAGTAATTTTTAACACTTTTATGTTTTTTAACGATCAGATGCACATGAGAATTTTGAAGTTTAGGATATTCTAACTGTTTAATGAATCTAGTGATTTATAATTATACTAATTAATCAATCAAAAACAGCATTAGCAAAGCCCGTATATTTTACCCAGACTTCGGTCAACGCTGAATTAGCTCTTTATTCACTTTTATATTTATTGTTTTCAATATACCCAACGTTTTATAAAAATTATTGTATACCTACCCATTTTGGTTTACAAAAATATTGGGTCAAAACTACATTCATCTTACAACTTTGCAAATATTTACAAATTCAGGTAAAAATAGTCTAAATAATTCTGTAAATAATTTGAAATGGATATTTACACGAAATTTACAAAACGTTGAATATTTTAAAATTAGTAAACGTTTTATTGGTATTATTGCAAAAAACGCGTGCGCAAGTGCACGTGTCGAACAAGTAATATAAATAGTAAGTACGGTTCGTTCCCACGAGGATTTATAATTAAATGTGGTTCTAATATTACTCTTATTTGAGTCTAGGGAGAATGAAAGTGTGAGAGTTGTGATTTCTAGATTACTAAATAACTTAATTGAAATGTTTAAAAGATGGATGTGTGGAACAATGATGTGGTTTCACCTTTCTATCCTATTGTCGGGATTTATAGAGAAATGAAGAATGATCAATCCTATGGTTATGCTAATCGTGTTCACGTGAATTTTATCGCTAACCCTCGCTAGAGTGATATTAACGACCTAAAACTAAGAACTCTTTTTACCTCTCGGTCTCAAGGCATAGAACCTAACTTACTTTATATTTTGGAACACTCACACGACTCCCTAGTAGCTATTGGTATCTCTAGACTTCACAAAATATACTACGGTATTCTATTTTACTCGCACAACTAATTATACCTTGCTAGAGAGAATAACTAATCCTAGAATCAGACATACGATGATCAAGCGTATACAAGAATTACGAACAAAAATAGAATAAACACCAGCCAAAAAATAAAATCAAACTTCAAAACAAACTACAATAAATCCATGAAAATTATCAAGAAAAGATCCACCACCATCCTCAAGGGATTAGTTCATGGTGATGATGGAAGAACTAGAAAACAAACAAGAACAATGATCCATAAATAAACAAAGCATAATGAATAAATTAAGTTTCAGAGGGAAGGGAGGAAGAAAAACTAGATATGTTGTTGCAGGCTCGTCGCAGCCTCCAGAACGTCTCCGGTCTTCTTCTCTGTTCACCCCGGCTCCTCCGTAGTGTTTTGTCTTTATAAAAGCTAAAACACATCAAGAATGATTTCTAAATGGTTGCCATTAGGTTATAAAGTCGAGCTCCTCAACATTCTATAGATATGGCCTTCAAAAACTGATACAACGGCTTAAAATCGAAGTCCATGGGTCAACTTAATCTGTTGTCGGAGCCCCATCGCGTCGCGGTGGACCTCATCGCGTCGTGATGGGCACTTTGGCGGTCTGCCCGCTCCTTCACCTTTTATCCCATATCTTGAGCTCCGGGTATCGGAATTGAAATCCGTGAAATGTTCCGGACTCCTTGCGATTGCCTTGTCAAGCTAAAATGATCTATTTCTCTTTATCTTTTGCATCTATAATTCTCATTTTCACTTATTTGCATCTCATAGATCGTTTCGAATCTTAATGTCCTGAAAACTTCACACAAACTATAAAAATACTTGAGAATAAACATCGACTCTTAGTTCAAGATCATCCAATAATGATGTATAAAACGTGCTTATCAGGTTTATAGTTAAAAGACCCATATTTTATTTTACTTTTTTGTCAGCTTGAACGCTCATCATTCTTTCCTTCCGTTTTGGGTAATTTGGATGACGGGAGCAATTTACACTACTACAAATGTTGGATCGCACAACCAATTTTCCACAACCCTTATTAGTAAGGGGTGTGGTTCTGAGATCCCACAGCCCTTTATAACTAAGGGTTGTGGGAAGGGCTTAATTCCAGTGTATTCCACAACCCTTAGAATATTGGTCGTGGAATATACCTTATTCTACTACCATTATTATATGGGTTGTTTAATTTTACTTATTTTAAAATGTCCCATAACTCTTAATGGATTCGTTATGGGAGCGACGCCGGGGCGACGCCTTATGGTGGCCACGGCGCCGGATGTTCAACAAAATTTGAATTCTACAACCGAAAATTGATTGGTTGTTGAATATTCCACAACCAATAGACATCCGGTGTGAAAATTATGAACATTCTACACCGGATGTCTAAGAGTTATGGAAAATTTCACAACTCTGAATACCACAACCCTTAATAAGAGTTGTGGGACATCCATTATTAAAGGTTGTGGGATTCAATTTTTCTACTGGTGTTATTTTGCACTTTTTATTTTATAGACACTTTTACGAATATATATATATATATATACGATACGTTGTAATATTGCATTATATTATTTTATTAAATAATTATGATATTTTGTCGGTAACATTATACATGTAGATTTTTTAGACTTACATAAGCAATACTACTATATAACTCTACAATTTACGTTGGTAAGTCATATGAGATAGACCCTAAACCATAAAATAATGATACGGACGTATATATGAATGTCCGTATCTGCGAGAACAAGGGACCAATTGCATAAATGAAATATGTCATGTAATTCAACATCAACTACTTCAATAGTTAGCAAATACTACTAATCATCATAATACAACACGTTATCTTACTTCGAAGAAACATAATACTGTCCAAATCGTTAAATCACATACACGAATAAGAAATCCAAACGTATATATATATACCCTGGCGCTGCTAGCCTTATTCATTATCACACCCTGCTACTAAATTTTTATAGCATATGCGCCTACTTTTTAAATTATGAATACATATATCATATTGTATTGAAGCAATCTAATTATTCTCCATAGCTGCACATACCGTAGACGCATGAATTCCCTTTGTGACACCTATTACTACAAGCACCACAATTGTTTCGGTCCGACTTAGGGTTCACACATCTTCCCTTACAACAAATCTCTAAAAATGCGCACTTCTTCCCACACACCCCGCAGTTGACCCGGTCAGCCCACGTGTCAACGCATCTCTTCTTACAGCAATCCCTGCCCGGGCTTCTCTTTGCACGACAAACCCTAGGATACTTGTCGCATGTCATCATTGCCTCAGAGATTCTCATCTGCCTCTGTCCCAACAAGACCCGACTAGTTGCCGACAGAGAAGCCCGTGGTTGAGAGTCGTGTTGGATCGGCCTTGGAGAGAGATCGCCAATGGCTAGAGCAGTTGCCAAGGTTAAGACTAGGAACACTATGCTTAGGGTTTGCATATTTCTTTTTGTTATATAAGAGGGGAATTGTTAATGAATGATGAATACGTGAGATTTGGTTTTTGTTATGCAGCTTAGGTTATAGTTATATGAGTATATATAGAGAAAAAGATAGAGGCGTAGGAGAGCTTGATCAATATTGTGTGCTACGTTAGAATGCTAATTAGGCGTGTCAACATTCTTTAGTGGTTTGGTCGGATTCAAAGGTGTGATTAAGTTACGGAGTTTAAAAGTTAGGCGACGACGAATAATTTTTATGCTCCTAATTTAGGCGAGAATATTTGTTTCGCACATAATTAAGGAGTAAACATTATGTTGGATACGTATACGATCGGCGTACGTTTCTTAACTTATTGTTCCCATTGCGATCCGTGTGCATGCATTTATGTAAGTGTATATAGGTATGAATATAAAAAAATGTATAATATATATATTAACTGATCTACATCCTTTGAGATTATGTAACCAATTGCATCTATTACTGTTTAAACTAGATAGGGGGTTATATAGCTAAATTAAAAATTGATATATATGGATTTGTGAACTGTTCATTATTTTTTTTAAAAATTGGTGATATATTCTAAATCTATAAGTATGCGTAAATGTCATATATTTAATAAATATAGTTTGTCATTGAATTGTTTTAAAAGATGGAACTGTTTACATAGATCAAATTTAATGAAAAATAATTTTTTTAACGTAATTTTACAATCTTTTTAGTGAAACTCAAAATTATGGTTTTATTTATTTATTAATTAGCTCAAAATGACTATTTCGTATTATTACTTTTTATAATATTACAGATGACGGTTAAGAAATATAGCCCAGATACTTAAGTTTGTAAAGAAATAGCTAAACATTTTATATTATCAGAAAAATATTTAAACTGTCGCCAATTTTAAACTACTTAATATTTATCACTTGTTTTCACAGTGTTTTAAGTAATTCAATTTTCGAAAGGATTATATGTGATTCTTATTTCTTTAATTAATTTGTCTTATATCTATAAAAAAAAATTGTAACTTTTGGTATTATTTCTTTAATTCTTATTTTTTTGGTTTAAAGCTTAAAAGTAATATTAGATTTTTTAATTGTAACTTTTTGGATTTGCAGTTTTTGCTTTTAGTTTTTCTTTCTCTCTCATACTTATTTTTCCTTACATTAATATTTAATTTTAATTATCTTCTCATGCCTTTATCAAATATATTTTTGGACATCACCAAAGTTTATAATATATTTATTACAATCTTTAAAGACCAACTTACATATATTCTTTTATATACCCACAAATATCTTATTATTATTTTTAATAACATTTTATATAAATTAAAATTATTTACAAACACAAGTATATGTTTTATGAAATAATAAATCAACTTTGGTTAAGAGCAACAGTTATTTTACAAAATTTTATTAAAACAATCGTATACTTTTTTTAAACAATAGTGAACATCATATCTAAAATCATTTCTTTATTACATTTACAGAACCATGATCTTAATAAATATTTACATTTATCACATTGTAATATATTCAGATTGTCTTAGTAGTCTAGGCAAACTCTAAAGTATCTTTTATTAGTATCCTTGAATTTAGTGGTTTTGCATTTTTCCTTTTCATTTTCTTCGTGAAGTTTAATATGCGTGTAAAAAACAGACATAATTGAGATAGATGCGTAAACAGTAGATTTGGAAGATATATTAGCTTTTGTCAAATTAGTCATTTCATATATTACTTATTTATTTCCAAGAAATATATAAGTTCTGATTATAAAATATACTTGAAACTTCAAATGATAAAGATAAACATTTTTTCAAATACGTCAACCATATTTTCACTAAGAAAGACTAGTAGGAAGAATTGATTTCAAGCCAAATGCTTGATAGTGATTTTGTTAAAAAACTTCATTTAATATTGTGAAATTCATCTTTTTAAATGTCGACGAGCTTAAAGCTTTATACACTAGTATACAGCCTGTCAAACGATATTTGGTTTTAAATAATAATTAGTTAAGTTGACGACTTAGAATCGGAAATAAAATTACTATAATTTGGTAGAGTTTTAATATACAAAAAATTGGCTAAATGAATAACGTTTAATGTATTTATTGCAAAATGATTAACGTTTTATTTAATTTTGGTTAATAATCTTATTGTTTACGTGTCATTATAATTAACAGGATAATTTTACAGTTTATGTTTTTTTCGGAAAATTTTAAAAAAAATTAGGCAAATTCATTTAAAAATTTGGGTTAAATTTTAACAAAATCATTTACCAAAAATATGTTAAATGTTGACATTTTGAAAATTGTGTTTAAATACTATATTACTTAATAACCCTTTGATATAACTCTTAGAAGGACGCCACACGGCCCACGTTTTTAATTAGCGTTTGTGCTGAATTATCAGCATGAAATCAGTCCACATAAGGGGAGAGTTTCTTGGGGATACAAGAAATAAATTGGTTGGAAAAGCACTATAGACAACTAGGTCCACACCCGATACAAATGTAAATCATACATCTCTGTTGGCTTTTGAATTTGACTTTACTATGCAGATAATCTACTTGTTCTTTTTCCTGACTTTAATTTACAGTCAACTATATCGACTAGAATTTAAGTTTTTTTTTTCCATGTTTATGATTTAGTAATATCAAATAGTAGTACATAGACTCGTGATATTTTGATAAATATTTTTCATTCATCGGTTGTATATCTTTTTATGACCTTTAACAGGAAAATATATGTGAATTAGAACTTCAAAAAAAAGATAAGATAATAGGAAAATAAGACTAGTAAGATAGTAAAACACGTGTATATAAAAAAGCTCACCTTGACGGTTAGAACCAAGGAAAGTTAAGTAGAATTGCCTAGTATTCACCGAAAGAATGAGGCTCGAAAAAAACCGGCTAGAACGTGGGGCTGATCACCCCATGTTTTAACACACTTCACGAAAAAGTCCATAAATGAAAAAGAACGACTACGAAACTCTTATAAACAACAAAGAAGATGAAATGATAAAAAACATTGTTCGAGCTAGGAACAATTTTCTTATTTTCCTTGCGTGTTGTATCACATCCCAATTAGATTATTTACCCTCTTCTATAAGACTCGCATATATTTGGAGAAAGTCTTGCATATTGAATTAAAGTATTCTAAGGGTTCATACTCAGTGTTTTGCGCAATTTACGGGATATTTATTACCAGTTTTGCAGGTTAACATAACTAATATGTGTTAACCTGTGTAAATGGGAAAACAATATCTCGAACAACGTGCTCGGTATACCGAAATGATAAACCAAGACAATGAATGAGATTTTCTCTTATAATAAATGAGTTCAATACAAGAGAGAAAAAATGATGAGGTTTACAAAGGAATAGATCGATAAAAACTAGTACAAATGTGTCTCTTAAATTTGGTCCTCGTTCTCGTGTCTTCGTCCTCCTTTTATAGTCTATGTCTTCAACCGTTAAGCAGTTATCTTGAGTGGTGGGTGATTATCTACTTGGATCGTGGGATGATCAATCCCACGTCCGTGTTGAATGAGATGTTTCCTGTCGGCATTATTTATGCTCGATCGCTTCGGCGATCTGGACGCTTTTGGTTACACGTGTTTTCTCTATTTTGACTAGTGTTTAACCTATCGTCTTATTTCCTATTCGGGGTGTTGACGAATAGGGTCCGTTCTTAACTTATGAACGTAAGATTTTTTAACTTAATTCGGCCAAAACTGTGTTATCCTGTGGCCTTTTTCCTAGGGTGACTGCGTTCCTCGGTATCCCGAGGAACATCATTTTAGTTGCTAAATTCTCAGGTAACAATATGTATATAAATTTTAGGGTTCTATAGTAAGATATTACTAGAGTGAAAGACTTTGTATGTCTATAATATCATAAACGAATGATGCATTCTAACAAAATTAGAGGATACATATAAGAAGATCCTAAAACCCATGTGCTTGCTGACATAGAGTTTACCATATGCGTAATGACTTGGAATGACCACTTCTCGATGATCTCAGCTATGTATATCCACTCTATCGGTCCTTCTTAGTTGTGATTGGTTCTTCAAATTTTATGTTATCCAGGCTTTGATGTATTGTTCACAAGTTTTTTGGTGGTTGTCATTTCTTGAAGAAGATTTAGGTGAACGTATGATCTTAGAGGCTATGGTTTTCGAGTCACTACTACAATTTTTGGTAATCGTAACGATTTTAAGCCATTGTGTTAGCTCATGCTTTAGTAAGCTCCTAGCGCAGATCAATGTTCCATTGTAGAGTCATCCACTTCCACAACGCATCAGTCTCGCAGTAAGATTCTATCAAAATTTAGGATATTTCGCTGCAACAATGTCTTTTCTTCGCCGCGGCGAGATCCTTTGTAATAACATATCTGTCATAGGATCATCATCTGTATGAAATCTTCTTACGATCATCAATGTTTGGTACACCAAATTTTTATTGTTTGATCAATGGACCGTGACTCTGTTTTGTAATTTATGTTTCTATCAATCTCTTTGACCATTTTTCGAACCCTCCTACGACTTCTTCAGTAATTATAGCTTCATCAATGGGAATATAAAATATATATTTTTCACTAAAGCGGTTCATTATGCTAACATGTACATTTTCTTCATCCATAAATGACTCCGAAACTATAAAGTTATTTTTCAAGTGCACACGTGCATATGAAACAAAAAGCATACCTCTATTCACCAAATCATCGTCGAGATGAAGGCATTCGAAGCTTTCATCTGAGCATAGTGTAATCGGTGTGGCAAGTTTAATTAACAGCTAGCACGATGACTACCGGGTATAAACTCAACTTGAGGATCGTTAATCGGATGCTCAACATCACCACCATTGATATATGTGTGAACTTTATGTTTATATGGGTCATCTAGCGAAGTCACACATATTATTCGTAAATTCATATAACATATTTAGATTTATTATTTTATTAGATGAAAAAATAAAAATACCTAATGACGTGGCTTTATTCTCATTTGTTTCCTTTATTTCCTTATCAGGCGTAGCCATATCATCATCTTCAACATGAGAAATCTCTTTGTCTTCAACGTGAGCCATCTCTTTATCTCCAATGCGGGCCACCTTTATAAAAATCGTTTTAGGGTTTTAAAATAATTTAACATTTCATAAGTGGTGAAATATAATATATTATATGTAAATAACTTACAATCTAGAAAAAGTGCTCGAACATGCAATCTAGATCAAAATAAACTATGAAAAATATTTAAATTCGGTACCAACCATTGATTCTTCAAATACTCGTTTCCCCTTGTAGCGAGTTTTCTACACGTCTCTTGAATTTAAAAAATCACAATAATTTGTATCACTAGAGTTTATAGACTGTTTCTTTCTGTGACTCCAAAACCAATCTTCGAGCCAAAGGGCTTATAAAAACCCTAGGTCTAATAAGGACTTAGGTGCCAAAACAAAAGAGAGAAAAGAAGTGAAAGAGAGTGATGTCGGATTTTCTAGAAGGTGCTAGAGCGAGAGAGAGAGAGAGAGAGAGAGAGAGAGAGAGAGAGAGAGAGAGAGAGAGAGAGAGAGAGAGAGAGAGAGATAGATAAAGCGTGAGAGAAAGAGAATTTGGAAAAGTCTCAAAAGAATGTTGACTACCAAATTTCTGTGTTTTCACATCTCAATGTGGATGTGTATTTACAAGGGAATGGGTAGACTGAATAAAATCAGTAAATAATATCTCATATTCAATTATATGATATACATTACTCTTTCTACCAAATATAATATATATATTTTTAAACTCTTTGTTGGGATTGGTGCCCACAAAGGAGATATTAGACATTGAGATACTTTTGTATTTGATTTTGCTGAAACATTAATAAAATTAAATATTTATTCTTGATAATTATGTTTGTGTTTATCTATGAATACTACACTCTGAAACTATCATCAACAAAAGGGGTGCTAAGTACATACTTGACAAGATAGGCCCTTGTGACTAGAATAAACATTTGTTCGCCATCTCAAGATCGATAGAGCAATCGAATCTAAGTAATGATTGTTTGAATGAATCATGATATCTTATCTTGTGATATAGAGAGTTGTGACTCTGTGCTTCATTTTTGATTATCTTATAGAAGATATTGAACAAGACCAGTGATACTTAGAAGCTGAAGATAAAACCTTTTAATCACTCGAAACTTCAAGATCACATACGAGGGGTACTTTGGTATTTACCTAAATCGTGAAGTGAATACATAATTGATATTACACCTTATGACATTTGATTAATCAATGGACAATGACTAAGTTATAGTTCCATCTGACCCGACGGTTGGTGTCATAACGTTGTCATATTGGGTTACGTGATTCACTTACATGGAATTCATGTTGAAACAATGCAAATGCATTAGTATCACACTATTATTTGTAATAAGAGTGTGAATGAATAAACCTGGCCAGGTATTCATCGAATAAGAACATTCCTTGATTAAAACATGTGACATGTAAAGACATCTCACTCTATGTTTTTTTCTCATTCACAAATAAAAAAGAGTTAGTGAAATAATAACTCAAGGGGTAAAAACAATAATTTTACATTCCTCTGAGTTAATGATACACATGAAGGATAATATCGTAAAGTACTCCGTGGATCGTGTGAAGAATTGTTTTGTCACATCAAACGGAAAATATACGCACATGAACTCTCAGTATTAGTCCTTTAGTGGAATCGACTAATATTAAGAATTAAAAGACGGAAAAGGTTTGTGAACTTTTGAATCCGATCTTTATTCTAAAGTTTCGTTCATGTGGGTCCATAAGGTCTCAATGGTAGACACTTAGAAGAGAATAAATGAACAAGAATAAATTATTTGCTCATTGAATATAAATTGTGATTTATATCGAGAAACTTATTTTCTAAGTAGCTTAATAAATAATTAGTTATTTATTGTTACATCTATTTAATGAATCACCTAGTATTATTATATTGATAATGATACATTTGAGTGATTCAAATAAATAAAAAAAGAAAATAAATAATTTCTCATTTCGTACTCATTTGTAAAGTATGAATTATTTAATGAAATGTCATTAATAAATGAGAGTTAAATTAATTGAATTTAGAAATAGAACAAAAGATTTTGGGAATAAAATAAACTGTTTTGGCCTAGTATAAGGATGCATGTTGGCCGAAAATATTAAGTGATTAGGTAATGAGTTTGACCCAACTTAACCTCATTTGACTTGCTTATATAAAGGATTAAGGGAAACCCTAATCAATGACTTAACCTAATTGATTTTTTTAGCCGAAAATCCTCTCTCCCCCTTGTGTGTGTCTCGGCCGAATTCCCACAGAGAGAACAAAGAGAGAAAACTGTTTTATTATTTTCTCCAGCGATCCCCTTATTCCCGAGTGTTCATATAAGAGCCCACCATCTCAATCTCACTATAATTCTAAGTGTATTATTGTTGATTCTATATTGTGGTGTTTGGATGAATTGTTCTTCATTAGGGCCGGCCAATTCCTTGAAGTAATTGATTTAAAATCAATTCGAAGCCTGTGAATAAATTATCACTCAAACAACCACAAGATGAATCAGTGATAATTCTCTAGGATTTTTTAGGAGATCAAGTGGGTGGGCTCTTTGTGGGAATAAGGGAAGAAGGGAGAACTCAAAGCAAAAAGAAAGGGTTGCCGGGAACAAATTTTCTCTCTCTCTTTCTCTCTAGAATTCGGCCAAAACTTCTCAAGCATAAGGGGGGAGATTTAGCTGAGTCTTGGTCGAAAGTATGGCTAGAGTTATCAAAGAGAGAGCCTCTTTATATCAGAGAGAATGGACTCAAGTTAGGTCAAAATCCAATTAAGAACCATTAGTCAAATTTAAGCCCAAAACTCCTTTTAATGAGCTTAAACAATTTTTTAGCATATAAAACCCTTATTATGGCCGGCCATATTGTCTTTACTATCTCCCAAATTTATTCGATTTATTTCTAAAATAATATTTAATTAATTTTGAACATCTCATTTATTTAATGACAAATCATTAATTATTTTCATACTCTTCAATGTAGTACGAAACGAGAAAATATTTATTTTCATCTTTTATTTATTTGAATCATTAAATCATGTTATTATCAATATAATATTATAATATGATTCATTAAATAAATGTAATAATAAATAACCAATTATTTATTTAATTATTTAGAAAATAATTTTCTTAGCGTAAATCACAATTTACGTGAAATGAGAAAATCAATAAATTCTTGTTCACAAAAATCTCTTCCGAGAGCCTATCATTGAAGCCTTATGGACCTACATGACCGAAGCTTTAGAATAAAACTCGGACACAAAAACTTCACAAATTTTTTCCGACTTTTAGTTATTTGTATTAGTCGATTCCACTAAAGGACCAATATTGAACATCTCTAAGTTCATATGCGTTTGTATTTCCGTTTGATGTGATAAAACTATTCTTCACACGGTCTATTGTGTATTTTACGATATTACCCTTCGTTTGTATCATTAACTCAGAGGAATATTAAAATACCGGTTTACCCCCTGAGTTATTATTTCACCAAATCCTCTGTTATTTGTGAACGAGAAAAAGATAAAGTGAGATGTCTCAACATGTCACATTTTTTATTTCAAAAAATTATTTATTCGATGAATATCAGACCTAGTTTATTCGCTCACACTCTAATAACAGAGCATGGTGTGATACTAATGCCTTAGCATTGTTTCAACACAAATTTCATATCTGTGATCACATATTTCAACAAAACAATATTATGACACCAATCATCGAGTTAATGAAATTTCACTTAGCCATTGCTCATTGAGAAATCAAATGTCATACAGTGTTTCAAGAAGATATGTATTCACTTCATGATTTAGGTAATTACTAAAATATCGCTCGTATGTGAGTTTGAGGTTTTGAGTGTTTAAACGATTTTATCTCGAACTTCAAAACTTCACTGGTCTTGTACAATGTCTTCATTAAGATATCAAGAATGAATTATAAAATCACAACTCTCCATATCACAAGATAAGATATCGTTTAATTCATTCTAACAATCATTACTAAGATTCGATTGCCCAATCAATCTTTAGATTGCGAACTGTTATTTAAATTAGTCACAAGAAGGTATTTTGTCAAGTCTGTACTTAAAACTTCTTTCGTTGATGACAGTTTCAGAGCATAGATATTCATGCATAGAAATTCAAGTTTTATCTAAATTCAAAACAAAACAAATACAAAAGTATTTAGTATCAAAAATCTCTTTTGTGGGCATAAATGTCAACACCAAGCCCGTACATGTGCACAAATTGTGCTTTCTTATTCATATTCTCAAAGTCAGCTTGTCACAATTGTGTAAGTTCTGTGGTTAACTTGTTCGCAATGTATTCTCGTTTGAAGAACCAATTTTGTAGTGTAAATCTTCTGAACTCAAGAAGTGTCGTTATCAGGAAAGACCTCGCATGCCTTGTTTTAGCGTTAAAACTTTCGGCGTCATTACTCGTCCTAATATCATATATGTTAAATATAACAATTAATACTTCATGTAATGAATACTTTTTTTAAAGTTATTGAATTTTACCTTTTACCAGAAAAGAACGGTCTTGCCCATCTATCGAAACTGATATCTACGAAATATTTTTTTCCATATCAATATCTTTTTGCCTTAGTAGTTTGAAGTGAGTTTCGAAAAAAGTCTTATTGAAACAATAGCAGGTATGAGGTGTATAATTTCCGGATATTATTTGGTAAAATAAATAATATATAGAGAAAATTATATATGTTTTATTCCAGAGTTTTATAAATGTTTTACTATATACTATACTATTTCAGAAGAGGTTTTATAGAAACTTGAATTACATACCCAATATATAACTATGTTGGTTATTTATGTGGTGACTAACCAACTAGTCCCACGTGGAATGAAAATAAGAAAAAGAGTGTATGTTGTGCTATCTAAATAAGGTTTTATTCTTTCAATTCAAATCATCCCAAAAATTAAAAATATTTAAAGCTGATAGCTTTGGTAAAACTATTTTGTAAGTGTGTGAGCGATGTAAGTTTGAGCAATGTTTTCTTGTTTTTGGGCGAAAGCAAGAATTGTAAAATTTCTGAAGCATAAGATCTTGAATATTTTTCTGGCTTTTGTATGTAAAAATAAAACTATAGAAAAGTATATTTTTATAATTTACTTGATAGGTAATAAAAGTTACTTAAGTTGTTCCTTCTTCAGTCTCAAGGTTGCAAATAAAAAGTAGTAATATTTTGTAACATTAAAAAAAAAAAAAAATACGCATACCTTTATATCTAAGTAAAAAGACGTTGAAGAAACATATTCCAAATTAGGGAGAAATACGATAAAGAAATTACAATTTCTCAAGAAGATATGTAAGAAACATGTGGAAATTTACAAAATACAGTGTCCAGTTTTTATATAATTTGTAGCATTAAAAAGTAATAGTAATATGAACACCTCTATAAATAAATAAGAAGACATTGAAGAAACATTTTCTAAAATTTGTACATTAAAACATGATATTTTAGCTATATACTCATGCAAGCGTTTACCAATTTCAATATACTTAATATTTGGATAATTTTATTTAAATAGTCACTGTAAATTGTTTACAATCAAATTGTGTCCATATTACCTTCTCTAATAATTACAGAGTGAGGGTATTTTACTGAAAATTTTCAAATTTTAAATACAAGTCAACTCGGAAAATAATTTCCGAAATTATTAAAGAAATTAATTTGGACTTAATTTGATTGTAAACAATTTACAGTGGGTACTTACACAAAATAATACAAAAGTTAGTAAAAGTAAAAGTGGGTATAGAGCTATTAGTAACATTATGCCCACCTTTATATATAAATAAAAGACATGAAGAAACATTTTTCCAAAATTTGGGAGAATAACGGTAAAAAAAAAATACAATTTTTCAAGAAATTGTAAGGAACAAATGGAAAATAGCAACACACATTAGAATACATTAGAATAAGAGTTTCAAAGATCAAGTAGGTTGAGGATTGGGTTCTAATTTGGTTTTGTCCGCAAATGCAATTAACATGGTTACACAAATTCAAGTTCTTGACATAAAGTGGTCATATGATATTCCAATATTCACTGCTTAATTGTAAATTTTATAATGTGGGATTTTATGTAAAGTAATTGTACCAATTATTTAAGAGATCATTTGCTACAATAGCCGCAACAATAATATTTGGAATTACAAAAAATGAGATGTTTACGAAATAAGAGTTTATTGAGGTGAATTTTTATATATCTAGATCTTTAGCTAATATAAACATACAAAATTTTTAAGTAAATAGATATCGTGCTTACATTGCAATCATTTATAAAAATAATTATAGACTAAATTGACTTTTTTTATATGAATATTTTTAACAGTTATTCGGACTAAATTGATCAAATAGTGTTGTAAACATATAACCTAGTTATTTATTACACATTTATAAAATGTTGGATATTATCAAAATATTAAAAATATTACTAATTTATAAAGTTGTTAATCTCACACTGTTGGGAAATCGTCATCCCTTGTTTTAAACAATCCCACATGTCGATGATATTGGTTTTTGGAGTGTAAAAAAGTAGTATGGGTTTATGTTTCTCAAATTGGTATTGAGTTTCAAAAGTGTACAAAAAATTTGTGGGTATTTTCTAATATTGAATTCGATGTATTTGTTTAATGGTATTCATTTTGTGTCGGTACTAGTGTCATCTGTATCTTGACAAGTTTGGGGTGCATGTCATTACAGTTTCATGACAAGGTAGCACAAAATATACAATTTATTGACACATTTCTTGATGCATAAAAAAATAATTTTCAAATTATTTTAAGGACACAAATTGTTAACCTGAAAAAAACAGTACAATATCTCACAAAATTGATAACACAATCCCGTAGAATCAACATATTTAGGAAGACTTTTTAAATGTAAACTAATATAGTAAAAGAGACAATTGAGATTTTCTAATCCAGACTAATAAAGTCGCAATTAATTGAGTTGAGGATGCTGAATGTAATCGTGGCCAACCGGGAGTTCCTGTCCCGGTTTAAACCGGGACGGGATTTAGCGGGAGGCCGGGACTCCCGGTCTCGGTCTGTATAAAAAAAAGTTATTTTAAAAAAAATGAAGGAGTTGGAATGAAAAAAAAAATATGTAATTGTAATGTTTTAAACTAAATAGAGTTTATTAAAAAATGATTTATAAGGAACACGAATAAACAAAATTAATTTAGACTCATGTAAAATAAAAATGAGCCTCTTAAAAAATTTTACCGACCCCTAAAAAGGTGCGACGATAAGGAAAAAGAGTACCCCTTGCATCGATCATAAGCAAAAAAAATCCCGAACAAGGGTCGGGATATCCCTTTACGATAAAAATATAAATGTCTAACCATTTTGGTTTATGTTTGAAAAGTTAACATCAAAATCTTCTACAATATCAAAGTTTTGAAATGTTTCTTGGGCTCTATGGCGATGTTGAAGCCAATCCGTTCCGCATGTTAAAACTTCTACCATCCGTGGATGCAAGCTACATCATTTGTCGTCCATGATGCGTCCGGCGCTGCTGAATGCCGCTTCCGATGACATTGTTGAAACAGGAATGGTGAGGATGTCTTGTGCCATAGTAGACAACACCGGGAACCTCCTTGCATTTTGTCTCCACCATATGAGTAAATCTAAGCTTTCGTCGTACGGTTTGACCCACTCGTTCCTGTCGAACTGTAGTATCTCAGGATGAGAGTGTGTGTCGACTGAGCTTGGCTGACTGGATCCGGCCTCTTGTTGTTGAGGACATGGACTGTACGTAGGAGCGTTGACGAACATATTCTAAAACTGATGTCGTCGGGGTTGGTGCATCCGTGACTGACTCTACTGTTGCGCTCGATAATGTGGTAGGAGTTTGGCTTCGTACACCCTGAAAAGAGAATAAAACGATTCCACGATTCGGAGAAAATCAAGTGCATAGTAATCTTGATCAACAAAAAAACGTCTAAGGTACTTAAGAAATTTTTTCTAACTAATTATTCTACATCGGGGATTTAGAATGATTCCCAAACAGTAAAGCAAATGAACCTTCCCAGCCCCCCAATATTTTAAAAAATTTGTTTCCACTACCTTAATGCAATCTTTGAAAATAATTTCATCTCTATACTTGTCTAAATGTAGTGCAATTGCTGTAATAGTATGCAAAAAAAAAAAAAGTAGGAGTGTAAATGGTGGAAAGAAAACAAGTTTCTTTATAAAAGATGTCAAGAAAGGAAACAAATGACTCGGCCATCTTAATATCATAATCAAAAATAGAATCTTGCCAATGTTTATTGTTAATATAAGCTACAATAACTTCTACGTAACCTACAGATAAAAAGTTTGTTAACATTAAGAAGGTTGAGTTCCACCTAATTTTGTTATCTAAATGCCATGTTCGTTCTTGGAGACCATTGTGCCTAAGACGTCTCTTAAGTTCGTCTACTCTACTAGTTGAGCTATTAATTCAACTAATGTAGTTCCTAATTTTGTTTATTGTAGGATCATAACTAGCTGCCCCTGCTTGAACAATAAAGTTGATTATATGAGTTGCACATCGTTGATGTAAAAGATAGTCTTTAGTTTGGAGTTTTTCTTTTAAGTCTCTTATCATAGCATTCACTACTACAAAAATGACCTTTAGAAGCGACGGGTGGCATTAGAAGCGACTTTTAACCATTAGAAACGCCTAGTCGCTTCTAACCTAAACACCCTTATTTTTCCCGAAAAATAAAAATTTTGACCTATAGAAGCGACTAGTCGCTTCTAAAGGCCAAAAATATTGGCTCGCATCCTCCGCGCCAAATATTTCAGTATGTTTGGGCATTAGAAGCGACTTGTCGCTTCTAGTGCCCAAATTCTTTGGCTCCAAAACCTTTCCGCCAAAATTTCACTAAGTATAGATTTTTTGGCATTAGAAGCAACTAATCGGTTCTAATGTTGCTTCTAATTCCAAAATTCTTTGGCTCCAAAACCGCCCATCTGGCCGCACCTCCCTCCTCTCACTCCTTTCCGGCCGCCCATCCGCCCCTCTCAAATTCAAATTATAATTTTGTGTTAAACTCAAAGTTGAAATTTGAAAATGAATTTTGGATGTATTATGGTCGTATGATTTAAAGGGAATGCATTAGTTGCTAATATTTTTTAGATCATATATTTTTCAAAACATTTTATTTAAAGCTAACCAAACCAATTTCGGGCAATTAAGTTAGAGAATCAAAAGTCTTGTTTGTTATTTTCATGCGTCTCTTTGTTTCTGGGTTTTTTTATTCAAAAAAGCAAGAACAAAAATTTATTCTCTTATTCTTTATTTTTTAATTTGCTAAATAAAATAAATTAAGTTAAAAGTCTGGTTATTGCAAAAATACATTTATTAATTACGTGGTTATTTTCTGATGACAAATAAGCGAGAATGAACAACTAATGTCTATTGTAAATAAATTTTACATTTAAAATTTGAGCAGCAAAACATACGGGAATTTTTTTTTGTTTTTGGGTAATTTGGTCCAAACAATTTTGTAAACAGATTTGGATGGCTATGTCTTGCACATTTACGTAACGTTGCCTATTATCGAAATGCCAGTAGTTTACATGGCTAATACCTAGAGTTACCCATATATATTTCATATTGTTTTAATATTGATATAGAATTTATCGATAATTAAGCTCGGTCAATTTCAATAATGAAAGAGAATATAAAAAATACATTTTGCAGTTCGTAATCATATCACAATGAGATGATAAAAATTCTCATTTATTTGGGAATAATGTGGAATGTAATGTGCAGCATAAATATAAGTTTCATTCCTTAGTTTGATTCAAGGGTGACATTCGGTCCTGAAACCATTGCAAAATTGGAGAACTATGTTGCTACAAGTGTCGGCAACTCGCCATACACAATTAAATTGTCTAAGCCAATCTGATGCTCTGATGGAGACATTCACTACTACAAAAATCACCTTAAAAGCGACGAAAACTTTGAGAAATGACAAGTAGCTTCTAATTAGAAGTAACTTTGGACTTTTAAAAATTTACTTGTCGCTTCTGAATCAACATAACCAATTTCTACTGAATTTTTCAAGTTTTCACTTTTAAAAACGACAAGTTTTTTTGAATTTCATCTCGCGAACCTATAGAATCGACTTGTCGTTTCTACGTTAACCCAAATTTTGTGCTTTTTTTTTTAGCCAAATTTTCATAAATTAAGACACTAGAAGCGACATGTCGCTTCTAAATCCCAAACTTTTGACTCTAAATTTTCCCGGCCTAATTTTGACTAAGGTACTTGTTTGCCATTAGAAGCAACAAGTCGTTTCTAATTCCAAAAAAAATTATTCCAAACTTTATCTGCCAAATTATTACTGAGGCATTTTTATTTGACATTAGTAGTGATTTGTCTCTTCTAATGCATGTGTTAAATAAAATGTCGTCATTTTGATTTCGAACGACGTTAGAAGTGTCTAGTAATTTCTAATCTAGTTTTAACATTAAAACCAACCAGTTCGTTCATTTCAATCATTCTACCATTTTTTATAAATCCTTAGTGTTTCTCTTCGCCGAAAGCCAAATCTCATGACTCTCTTGCAAACGCTCCTCCTCCCAGACATCTTCCATGCCATCGGCCAGATTACGCTTCTCCTCCTAGCGCTCTTTCATACTGGTCGCCACAAAACTCCGCTGCTCCTTCATGCTCGTCGATCTACACAGATCTTTGTTGCTCCTTCAAACACGTAGGTAAGATTCATATTCTTCACTCCTCTTTCCGGAGTTTGAGCTTTTCATTTTTGCGTTGAGAATGTCTTTGTCAGCCACAGATTTAGACGGTGCCTCCTTGGACATCCTTCCATGACGCCGAAAATATCTTATTTGCATTCTTTGTAGCCTCCTCCTCCTCTTTTCTTGGTCGTCTCTGTCAAAAACTCAGGTTGGCCGTCTCGGTCCTATAACTTTCATTAGAAGCGATATTGACCTTTGTTGTTCGTAAAATATTTTTTTGTTATAGTGAATTTAATATTTGTAGTAGTGAGTGTTTTGGTTTATCCATTAATCTTCAATTGTATTTTGGAAGAGCCATTGACATGCTCATAATAGATTCACTTGTCTTATGTTTGATGAATACTCACGCATCATGTGCTTATATATGATTTTTAGGTGTGAATCGTATGATTATTGATGTCCCAAGCAATGTTAGAAAACGGTCAATGTGTTTACTTTGAGTTTTATTCCTTTTATCTAATAGATTACCTCGAACTCAATAAATGAAGTTATAAATGACATTTTCTTGATGGAAAATATTTTCTATTACATGAACATTAAGCTAGTCATGAAGAACCAAATAATTACTTTAATTCATGACAACTAGTTGTCAGATCATCTGTTGGATTTAAGAAGCCGATAACTCTTTTTTGAAGCTCATATGATAGGTCCATTTGTATAACATAGCCTCGGTCGGATTTTATTTAAAGTTTTATGTGCTAACGACGTTGGAGATAAAACCACATCGGAACCGTTGACGCTATTCTAGTCCTACGATCACCAAATACTCTCGGTAGATTGTGTCTTATAAATGGACTCTAACCCAATCGAGCTCATTGGTAACTCATAGTTTTCCTCTTGTAATCTCTATCAAGGTTTATCTCTTATATACTTTGTCTTTGTTTGTTTTTTGGCGATCTTCTCAATCGTGTTTCCTTTTGAGAAACTGATAAAAATCGAGACAAGCTGAGAGTGAGCGGTTATATTCAAGAGATCTGATTAAGTTGAGAGTGTAATCGAGACAAGCATAGTAAATATTGCTCTCACAAAACTCAACGTGCATGTATATCATTTTTAATCGAATCACAAAAACAAATATTATTGTGTTCTTTTTTACTTCTCGGCTCGTTTACATTTTCGCGATTGTATATTTTAGATATTTTCTTGCATGAGTTCTCAAATCCGTAAGTATTCATATTTGACTGAAAAATTACTACATCTAATTACATTTACCACCGTTAGGACCTTCAAGCTTAGAAGTAATACAAAGAGATTGTTCCGAAGTCGATTGAACTTTATTCACATGAGGACAAATAGCCGCTTAAGCCACGAAATGGTATCACCACAAGTGTAATCGCGCTTATAAATTCGCAACATAACAACATATGTCCGCGATAAACCCAGGATAATCCAAATCGTCACCTATTACTTTTTTTTATAGTTTTTTAGGTTAACCGTTACCTATTATTTAATGAACGACATTTGGTACCGCCGCTTAAATTCGTGTTTCAAAATTATTAAGGTATTACTTGCCACGGCTATATACGTATTAAGATGATGTGCTATTTCCAATATATGTAATAAGATGATGATCAATCAATCAAAGCATCTTTTTTATTTCCTTCTTTTACTGCTATAGTATTGATTATTACTGCAACTAGAGTAACTACTGTTAAAGGTCCATGATAAAATACATAAGGGCTATTTACGTGACATAAAATTGGTGAGTTAAAGGTCCATGATAAAATACATAAGTGGTATTTACGTGATATAAAATTGGTGGTACCGAAAAGGGATGAAAATTGACCATGGCTGCTCTCGGTGTCCGAATGAGAGAGAATCCACCTTTCACGCGCTGTTCGGAGTGACGCGAGACCGTCGGAGTTTGGAAGATCTTTGGGTGATGGAAGGAGATCAAAGCCAACCTCTATGGGAGGACTCTCGACCTTCTCATCCATCTATCCATCGCCCTTCTTCCCCACGACTTTGAACTTTTGACCACGGTCATTTGGTTCGTGCGGAATCGTCGGAACAACTCGGTCTACCGATCGCTGATCAAATCTCCCCCGGATCTCATCAACGACCCCATCGCTCTTCTCGGATCTTTCCGGAACGCTTATAGCGCGCCCAAAACTGCGAGGACTGCCCCTTCACGCATTTCCCGGTGGCCTCCCTCCTCCTCGAAAATTACGGAGATTAGTGTGGACGCGGTTATCGGGACCACATGCGCGAGGTGAGGCTTGGGAGGGATTTTTCGTGACTCTACGAGGTTAGTTTCTCTTTCCTATAGCTCCCCTCTTCTCCGGAGTTTCAGCCCTCTTGTGACGGAAGTCATGGCAATCCGCCGGGATCTCATATAACGGCTTAGGAGAGGTCTCGCTCGGGTGATCGTCCAATTGGATTGAGAAGTGGCGGTGAAGCGTATTGCGGCAAGAAACGTGTTGTTAACGGAAGTTGTCCTTATTTTGTTAAACAATAAATCGCTTGTTTCTCGTTTCCACTTTTGAGTTTTTACATTCATCCCATGTTTTTGTAATAGCTTAGCTCATAGCCTAGCCAAAAAAGCTCTTGATTTTAATTCGGATGTTATGTGGAACCTTTTTACTCCGTTTGAATTTCAAACGAATATTTCTAGTGATATTTGAAGTCGTTGAACTCTTTCCCCTAAAAAAATATTGGTGGTACCAATCTCGCTGTCAACCGCGTCAATGTCTATTTACAATTCGAAGTGTAAATCACAAACAAAACAGATCTTTTTAAAAGGTACATGATTAAGCCAATATAAGGTGTGCGAATCAGGCTAGGCTCGCAACCCTTTTCTGCTTCTAATTTAATTCCGTCAGAATCATGGGGCCCTAAAACTAATATATTATTTCTCACTTTCCTTTAGAAACGTACTGTTTATACTATAAATAGTATATACAATGGTTTATACTGTATATGAAAAGATAAAGAAGGGAATAAAAATGGATTTATTTTTATGAAGGACTATGAAAACAAGATTATCATGATTCTCCAATGTGACAAGGAAAGCACATATTCTCAACTGCCAATTATAGTAAAATGATTTCAATTATAAAAATCCATGTACGCGCTAAAACTGACAATCAGTCGTAAGGGATTGTAATTAACCAAAATTCTTAACATATTCTTTTTCCCACTTGGTTATTTATTTTCGTGCGTTTTAATACCTTATAGGCATACTTTTGTAACATGCCTTCTCGTCGTTTATTTATTATTTTGGTTATTTGCTTGTTTTACGTCAGTAGTAGTTCCTATTTAGCTTCATCATTAAACTCGTCAATCACAAGAAGAGAAATTCACGTTCAGCCATATCTTACCACTAGCTACTATAAAACTTCACGTGCTTACTCTTATCAAGTTGAAAGAGAGGATGGAGATACGGAAGCCACATCAAATTTCAAATCATGGAGAGGTCAAAGCTTCACCAATATTTACCATCAACATAGTCCCTTGAAAGTTGTAAGATCTTAAATAAATGAACTTAAGCTTCTTGAGCCTATTATATATATATATATATATATATTTTTAATAATATATGGCTTGGTTTCACAAACACTACAGGCACAGGGGCTTCTCAGCGTCATAGGATGGGGAACTCTGTTGCCAATTGGAGCAATAATTGCAAGATATTTTAGAAGATTTCCAATGCATTGGGATGAATGGTCTTCTGTTCACGTGATCTGTCAAACCGGTGGATATTTTTTGGGCTCAATCGGATGGTTCGTTGGACTCTTGGCTTCAAATAAGCATCACAGCGATGACAAGCCACACCGAATTCTCGGTATCATAATATTTACATTCACAACCATACAGGTGAGTTGATATATATCTTACTTTTACTATATATCTATACCCACCTTTAACTTTACTAATTTCAATATACCCAAAATTTGTATAATTTTGTGTAAATATCAACTGTAAATTGTTCACAATCAAATTGAGTCTAAATTACCCTTCTTATAATTTTGGAAAGTTTTGGGGAAACATCACATCAATAATGACGCAAAACGTTATTAATGCACATGCGTCCCTTCACATTATTTTTTGTTTTTTTATTTACATTAATTTGATTTTGGGCGGGAATTGTAACTGGGAAACCAAAATAAGGTCAAATTGGTCCAAATAATTTTGGTAACAATCTACGGTGGATATTTACACAAAATTAGTCAAACATTTGGTATATTGAAATTGGTAAACGATATATATCTAAAAGACCCTATTGTATAACTGTTCAGATATAAAATAGCAAGAGAATTCTCTTAATTAACTCTATACTCAAGTCAATCATCAACTGTTTTTGTTTTTCTTGTGTTAGATGTTCGCAATCTTTTGGCAGCCGAAGACGGATCAATGTTTTCGTAAAATCTGGGTGATATATCATTGTCTTCTAGGTTATGCCTTAATAGCTATGATCATCGCAGAGATATTTATAGGATTTAAGTATCAGAATCATGCAACCAAGTGGCGATGGACTTATCTAGGATTTGTTGGAGTTTTGGGCCTAGTCGCGATACCTTTGGAGATTTATAGATGGTGTAAGACCAAAATATCTCGTGATCCCGTCGACTTGAGCAGCAATATCTACATTAATCCTTGAATTCTTGTTCATTATATATTAATCTATATTTATATGTTTCACCATGCCGCTAGTTGTAATAAGATTTTCACACTTTTCCCCAGTGAGCATATTCAGATCTGAATTACCGCATCTATCGGTCAAATTTATATATTAAGTGCTCATATTAAATGACCTCATGAAATACTTGCTTACATAAAATAGTCTATGTATTATTAGAAATATATAGAAAAGAACTTCAAGGGTTTAAACTTTGTCACAATATCGTCATTCTATGAGGGTTTAGACTTCGCTTCCCGATTTCTCAACTTTTATCGATTTTGCCAATATTATGAAGATATTGTTTGTGCATCCGAATTTTGCTGGACATATATTAGGTTCACTTTTAGTTGCTCACTAGAAAAAGTTGGTTTTTCCTTTGAACGACATCACCTAATTGGTTTTCGTAAAGAAGAATTTGACACATTCTTCTGTATTTTTTCACCTTGCTAAGGTTTCAAGGAATAATTACGGATTTTCCTAACAAATACAAAGGATGGGAAAACTAGTTTTAATTTGAAATAAGTGAACTGAATGATAAAGCAGTCAGACCCTATTTGACAAAAGAGTGGAAACTAGAAATTATTTTGTTTTACCAAGGTCAAATCTCATATTTTGGTGTTTATATGTATTTTGTTTTTTTGTTTATCAAGGTTAAATAGAATCACTACGCCAACCTTACTTTGGAGTATTACCGAGTTGCGTCGAGGTCGATCTTTATTCCAGTCTTTCACATAAAATAGATTTGTCTTGATAGGTCTTTGACCACATCCTCAACAAGGTAAGTAGCACGTTTTGTCGATCTTCCATGGTAAGGAAAAGTAGGGCTGATGACAAATTCTCTCATTTTTATTATGTTCAGAAGTCCTAGAATCCACAAGTAGCAAAATGGGTACCATTGATTAAGTTGTTGAGAGAAAGGCAAATAAGATCACGACTTGCAAGATTTTAGCCTAAAAAGTCAGTGACGGGACCTCGTCTCCGCCTGTGGTAATTTTGGACTCTATCCAAACCACATTGAACGTCAAAAACTAAGAAATCTGAAGCGAAAAGAGACAAGATAAATCTGAAGCGAAAGGAGACGAGATAAATCGTCGAGGAATCTGAAAGCAAACCAAGGCAAATACAAAAGAAAATTCAGCAGGATCTCGAACTTTTGGACTCCATGAGGGGACCAACAAGGATCTAGGTACCAAAAAGAAGCAACGCTCTCATGGTCAGTTTGTACCCCTAGTTCTGCCACATTTTTAAGTTCAAAGGCAAACAGGGTCAAAATTTTCTTTGAACAAGCTCATGGCCTCCATGAAGATGTTGCGGTCGCGTCTTATATATTTCTTCAGATTAGATATCAAAAGTATCTGCAAGGTAATCTCTACGTGCATAAACCAATATTGAACAATCTCAAGTGAGTTTTGTAGAATTTAAGTGATTTCTTGATTTTATGAATTAATTGTGTTTGGTCGAATACGTTAATTATTTGTAGTTTACTACTATTATTGAGTATTACTCCAAATAAGACATATAACGGCCTAACCCGAACAATGAACCCAACTAGCCCAAATCGTAGCCATGCCCAAAATTCTAATATGCTCAGCATCCAACACGTACAGGCCCGAGCATGTTAAAATTTCAACATGATAAAATCCTAACATGACGTTCTAACATGTCATTTTAACACGTCATTCTAACATATTATACTAACATGTTGGATCTCCAAACCCCAACATGTCACTTCAAATCCTAACATGTCATCCTAACATGTAAGAGTAACATTTCCCAGCTCCAACACATCCGACTTTAGAGCTTCGAATCCTAACATGTCATCCTAACATGTAAAAGCAACATGTCACAACTCCAACATGTACACGATAAAATCCTAACATGTCTTCCTAACATGTCATTCTAATATGTTATTCTAACAAGTTATACTAACATGTTGGATCTCCAAACCCCAACATGTCACTTCATATCCTAACATGTAAGAGTAACATGTCCCAGCTCCAACACGTCCGAGTTTAGAGCTCCGAATCCTAACATGTCATCCTAACATGTAAAAGCAACATGCCACTGTTCCAACATGTCCGAGTTTAGAGCTCCAAACCTCAACACGCCACTCCAAATCCTAACATGTAAGAACAACATGTCTCAACTCCAACATGTCCGAGTTTCAACCATATGCAATTACACGACCCATGACGTTTCTCCTGAAAAAATTACGAACCTGCCCCAACGACTTGTCAGCCCCCTATAAATACTCAAAACCAAAACACAAAAAGGGATCCGATTCTCTCATTAGGAAAATCTATACCAAATTCTCTCCACAACCATATCTCCCATAAAAAACATGTCTTGGAACATAATCAAAGACACACAAGAATCAAACTCAAAAAACTCTACAAACACTTCACCCAAAAGAGGAATAATTTTTTCCAATCTCTCTAAATTGGAAGAGGAAACATTCAGTCCCTCACGGCTTCCAAGAAAAATTACTTTCTCTCTATAAAAGTGTTCAAGAATTCAGGAAATCAATTCCTTTGTTCTTCACTTCATAAGAGAAAAATCTCGTAACTAGTTTCACAGACTCGACGACGCGTGATCGAGCTCGCTTGCGCCACGCGTCGGTAAATGTTAATCTAAAAAATGACTTAACAAGTACCAACACGAAAAGGGGACTTGGGGTTATGAAGCCCAAATTTGTGAATATGAGGCACCTACTCGTGAGGTGGAACACAAGTTGAGGATAGCCTAATCAGTGTTGGTGGCCAAAGATAACGAGTATCTGAACGCATTTTTATGCCTTGGTCAGATCAATTATCTTGTTATGAGTAGGTGATGAAGATGGTGTCGATCTAGTGTGAGGTGATGGTTGGGAGTCTTGAGGAGGTTACCAACCAATAGATCACATATATGATTGTTGATCTCAAGGAGTTCAATTACCTTCTCTTGATGGGGTTGAAGACATGTCATTTATGAGGTACTCATAAATATCATCGCCATATGATCCTGTTGTGAGAGCTAGAGCGAACGAGTTTGGTGATGATGAATAAATATACGTCTGTATTGGCAAGTATCACCAATGATAGGTTTGACTATTTTATTTCCTTTTAATAATTAGGCAATGGTTTAGGGTAGAATTGGGCGAGATAAAAAATTCAAATGATATAATTTTTGCTTATTATTCTTAATTAAAATTGATTTCACAAACTGATTGCTTGAGAGATGGACGACTTCATACTTTATCGATCTCATTATGAAAACTAACGTTAAGATTTTGATTCCAATCCTTTAATTGAACTTGATCTCAAATCGATCGAAGGGGTCAAACGACGAATTCAAACTCTAATCTAGAACTAATTTCCAAATTGATCCTCAATTATCATTTTATGTGATATACGGCTTTGTAGCTGGTCTAAGCGACCTAAGGGGTCAGAATTTCACTTTTACACTCAAGCGAAAATCGATCTCTTAATCGATCATGAGATGGGTAGCTTCTTAGCTCATGGGGAGAATAGGGTTTTGCATGTCGGCTTCCTCGGGCTAGATTAGTACGCCCAGAGGATTTCGTGGAATTTGTTGGTCCATTTTTTATTGTTTTGGTGGCAAGCTTCTTTTGGTGTTAGCTAAAAAAAATTTGTTGTTTGTTGCTTTATTGTACCTGTTAGCTTGCAGATACATAGGCGTGGACATCGTAAAAGTAATCACCTAATCTTTATAGAATCCTTCGAATATTTTTTATATGAACCAAGATTCATTATTAGTCATGTTTTTTGTGTTGTGTCATGTCTATAGCCTATGCTCTTTCATATGAAACTTTTTACATCGATGTATTTGATGTTTATGAATGCTTTTGACTTGATCCATTTATAGAAGTAGTCTTTGATGATATTAGGAGAAATTTTACTCTTCTTGGGGCGTTAGGCATTTGTCTAACAATGTTCATGGATTTTAGACTGGATTTTATATCAGATGTATTTTGAGAGCGTTCATTTTTATTGTAATTTGCGGTTCCACTGAATTTTATTTCAAATTTATTATGAGCATGTTCACATTCATTGTCATTTGCAGGTCCATTGGATTATATTAAAAAAATATTTTGAGTGTATTCACCTTAAACGTAGTTTGCGATCCCATTTGATTTTATACTAAATCACATGTTCACCTTGAATGCAGCTTGTGGTTCTACTATTTACACGAAATGTATTTTGTTTGTGTTCACTTTGATTTTTGTTTGCGATTAAATCGCGTTTTAACTTTTATTGTAGTTTACGGTTACACTAGATTTGATATCAAATATAATTTAAGTTTGTTAACCCAGTGTGTATGTTAAATTTTAGAACTATACTATATGTGATCGTGTAACTAAAAAATGCTATTTATAGTTCCTCAATTAATATGTTATAACTGACATACCTAATCTCAATCGTTATTATATTATATTTAAACCATCAACCAATGACTAATGATTATTCAACTCAACCATATTTTCTTTAAAAACATATCATGTTCTCCTTGTAAGTGATACAAATTTGGAAACATATAAAAAAGAATTGGCCATTTAGAGCTTATTATCAAAATACATGAATCCAAGAAGCATTTGAAGTTGCAACTACAAATTATAGTTAAAAGCTTATAATTGGATGTAGAATTGAAAAATAATAAAGATTGTAATATAGGTTCATAATTTCAAATGCACAATATCTAATAAGATAATAATAAGAAATACTAAGTATTTAAAAGAAATATAATTTAGGACTTTATAAATAACTCATTCATGTAATGGAATTGATGAGATTTCAGGATTAGATAATATCCGTTTTTACCACAAACAAATTTCAATATGATGTATATATACATACTAATGAAGTAGTTTAAGTGAACCACCTCGTAGTTCATGACGTTTATTTGCTTCGTTCCACCACCACTCTATGCTCACGCATATATGTCATTGCCAATGTTGGACTTTATTTCTCACTATACAAGTCCAAGAGTTCTTATACCAATAATTGAACGCGAGTTTTAAACCGTCTGTTATACTTCATTTTCACGATATCAGTTGTGCTAAAATCCCAACAAGTTTCTATAAAATTAATAGCACAAACAATTAGATAACAACAAAGTCAGAAGAATAAACGCTATATAACTATTCAAAATTCCCTGATTACAAGAAAATGTATTACTTTCTCAAAATTCCCTAATTGTAAACTATAATTTTTGAAAGAAAATTAGATAAAAAAAATAAAAGAAATCAGAATAATAAAAACCTAAATTTATACAAATCTTTTAGATAGTACAAATTAGACTTGGTCAACAAAAATATAGACCTTTTAAAAGAGTGACTAATGCCTTGTGGAACTAATGAGGCTTGTCATATGTTTCTATGTTTTTTTTCCTGAGAGTTAGTGGATATCCAGGTGTCTAAGCTAGAAACGGATAGTGAAAATTAACTTGTGCGAGTATGTGTGGAAGGTTATTACGGTACGCCATTTGAACATTGTACAAAACAACAAAACTAGTAGTTTGGTGCTCGGGTGTAGTTGGTACTACATATTTGAGTTTATTATCAAGAGGAGGTCATTTCAACGGTAGATTCGGAAGGTGTGAACCAGGAAGTAGCCTACACTACTGTTTTAACTTGTGCTAATTTAACCCGAAACAAAGGTTGACACGATGTGCATGATTCTCATCCAGCGTGATAATACGATCGACATTCACCGAGCTTCACCTTGAAGAAAAGGTGAAAAATTGGGCAAATAATATATAATGATAAGTTGCAACATCTTATGTATGAGAGCGAACATATGAAATTTGGGAAAGGTACAAGTTGGTTGGGATAAAGGGAATTTAGGAGAATAATTATCAAGGAGGATGTGATATATTGTGTGACTTGCAATGAAAAATCATGAAAGTTATTAGATGAGAGAGAAAATGTGACACATAGAGAGTCTTGATATATGAGTATTTTAGAAAGCAATGATCCAATAGAAAATGTGAAACAGAGAAATGTCATCTTATAATCCTGACACACAAAAACATTTTGAGAACGTCACTTTGTACCTCTAGTAGAACATCTATATGTGGTACACTAATGCAAGACTAGGAATGAAATTGTGATGGACTTAAACAATCTTTTTGTTCTTTAATAAATGATGGACTTAAACAAATTAAGTCAGATTAGGTCAAGAGGAATGAAATTGTGGTATTAAAAAAACATAAAAAGACTTAATAACCAATCTTAGCGACTAAAGTGCAAAAAACAATAAATAAATGATGGCACCATCAGCAAACATTGTAGGACATAAATGATGGCACCATCACCTTGATTGTAGTTTGCGGTTTCATTGAATTTTACATCAAAAGCATTTTGGCGTGTTCATCTTGATTATAGTTTGCAATATAACTGGATTTTACATCAAATGCATTTTGGGCGTGTTCACCTTCATTAAATTTTGTAGTTCCACTGGATTTTACATCATTATATTTTGTAGTTCCACTACATTTTGCATCAAATGTATTTTGAACATGTTCACTCTAATAATAATTCGCAGTACCCTCGAATTTTATATCAAATGTATTTTGGAGTGTTCATCTTGATTGTAGTTTGCGGTACCACTAGAATTTACATTAAATATATTTTGGGCGTGTTCACCTTCATTGTATATTGCGGTTTAACTGAACCATCTCGAAGTTCATGACATTTATTTGCTTCGTTCCACCTTGAGGATAATATTCATCTTTCACGATTTCATGCTTACAAAAATAAGTAATTTGCCAATGTTGGGTTTTGTTTCCCACTATACATATCCAAGAGATCTTGTATCGATAATCGGACACCGACTTTAAACCGTCGCTTATATTCATCTCGACGATATGGTGTCTATATACACGTAAATGCAATAGGTTTAGTGGTCCAGCTCGGAGTTCACGACGTTGATTTTCTTCCTTCCACTAAGAGGATAGTGTTCGTCTTTCACCACTCGATGCTCACATATATATGTATGTCAATGTTGGCCTTCGTTTTTCGTTATACACGTAAAAGAGTTTTAAATTGTCTCTTATACTCCATTTTGAGGATATGATTTGTGCTAAATACCCACAACTTTATGTAAAATAAACAGCACAAACAATTAGATCATAACAAAATCTGAAGAATAAACGCTATATCAATTGTGCTAAATACCCACCAAGAAATAAATAGCACAAACAATTAGATCACAACAAAATTTGTAGAATAAACGCTATATCAATTGTGCTAAATATCCACTAACTTTATGTAAAATAAATAGCACAAACAATTATATCATAACAAAATCTGTAGAATAAACGCAAAATCAATTGTGCTAAATACCCACTAATTTTATGTAGTTAAATAGCAACAAAAAATAAGATCATAACAAAATCTGAAGAATACACATTATATCAGTTGTGTTAAATACCCACCAAGTTTATGTAAACTAAATAGCACACACGAATAGATCACAACAAATATGAAGAATATACGCAATATAATCATTCAAAATTTCATTAAATAAATGTAATAATAAATAACAAATTATTTATTTACTTACTTAGAAAATAATTCTCTTAGTGTAAATCACAATTTACATTCAATGAGACCTTATGGACCCACATGAACGAAATTTTAGATTAAAGTCCACACACAAAAATTCACAAACTTTTTCCGACTTTTAATTCTTAATATTAGTCTATTCCACTAGATTACTAATATTCAAACTCCATAAGTTCATATTCGTTTATTTTTCGTTTGATGTGATAAAACAATTTTTGACATGATCCACGGAGTATTTTATGATATTACCCTTCGTGTGTATCGGTAACTCAGATTAATGTAAAATTGTCGTTTTACTTCTGAGTTATTATTTCACTAACTTCTTTGTTATTTGTGAATGAAAAAAAACCGTAAAGTGAGATGTCTCTACATGTCACATGTTTTATTCAAAAAATATTTTTATTCGATGAATACCAGGCCTGGTTTATTCATTCACACTCTCATAACATAGCATAGTGTGATACTAATGCTTCATCATGGTTTCAACACGAATTCTGTATGTGTGAATCACATAATCCAATGAAACAATGTTATGACACCAAAAGCCGGGTAAGATGCAACTTCAATTAGCCATTGTCCATTGAAAAATCAAATATCATAAAGTGTCACATATATTATGCACACTTTAGGATTTAGGTCAGTACCAAAATACCCCTTGTGATCTTTAAGTTTCGAGTGATTAAACGGTTTTATCTCGAGCTTCAAAGTATCACAGGTCTTGTTCAATGTCTTCTATAAGACATCAAGAATGAATCACAAGATAAGATATCATGATACTCTTCTTTAAAGGTATTAGTTCTAGAGATAACTCTTCAATGATGTTATTTATGAATAATGATGTTTCTATAGTTATTTTAGTCCTATCTTGTACTTATTTATTTTTACTTGTATTTAAGTTCATATCGGGGTCTATGTCTTCATAATGGGCTTGTATTATGTATGGGTTTTATCGGTATTACCGCTGTTCCTAGGTATGACAGGAATTAATTCATTGGGATCGAGGTTTCATGCGGATAAAAACAAAGACCTTTCAAGAAATGAGGACTCTATTTTGATTGAATTGAATAAGAAATGCAAGGAAAAGACCCAAGGAAAAGACCCAGAATAACGTAGATTAATACCATGACATGAGGAATTCAACAATGCAGGTATTCTATTCGAGCATTGATGCATTGATCTTAAGGAAAGAGAAGTTAATGACAACAGAGCCAGCCTACGGTAGAAATCCATGAATTAAAGAAAAGGAACTTAGGGAACAACGGTAGGTACATCCGAACCGTATTAAGTCATTCATTCCAAAGCAACATCTTAGCAACAAAGCTAGAAACTTAGGTACCTGAGTTAATAGTATGAACCATGAATAATAACAACAATAGTACCCGCCTCTGTATTAAATACGATAAAGAACCCGTTCATAACAACATGAATCATTCAATGACATGAGGGGCCATGATACAATAAGACGTACCATTATACGATCATACCCGATAGAAGGATAATATGAAATCTATAACTAATGAACCAATAAAGGTTATGACCCCAAAGAATAGCCGCATTCAAAGACATTCAGAAGCCGTAGGATGAATAGTGCATTTAAGACCTATGACCGTAGAACATAATTAACTCGCATTTACAGTTAATGAAATCCTACAACTTGTCCAGTCCGAAGGGAACCTGAGGTGAGGATAAGAAGGATAATACCGATAACATGAATTAACATGAATGCAAGGAAAAGACCCGGCCAGACAAGAATACATGATGTCATGGACCGACCTTCCCTATGATAACAACTCGTTCCGTTATTTATTGTTGAATGGGCGTAGGATGAGTGAGTTCTCGCAGTTTCATTGCTATGGATGAACTCTTCGGGATCGTAAAAAACGGCATCAATTCCAATCCAAGATATGGACAATTATTATTACAGAACTTATATATCTTCATCTCTTTCATAGACCTGTTGTTCATTAACAAATCTGCATGTTTGTTTGTTGTTCCTATCATTGAACTTTAGAACCTCATTTTACAATAAAAAAAATTTAATAAATCTTTATGTAGCTTTGGCGGCCCCTATTTGTACCCCAACTGCTTCTCAAAATGCAGTATGCATGTCTTAATCAAAACCTTGTCCTACTACAATGAACGCGTAATGGTATGTAATTCCATCACCAAGATTGTGTATATCTCATTCTCAACCACCTTTGATCTCTTTAATATATTTCCATATTACAGCATGAATGATCAAAAGACGTTCTTCGAGAAACTTGCTGATGTTATCCAACAAGGTACCGGAGTTCTTCAGTAATATGTAAATCTTTTATTCTCAATCGCGGATACTGTTACAAAGACAACCGTTAAAAATAAAATTATATTGTATAGATACACGTGAGCGCGATGGTTTAAGTAAACGACCTCAAAGTATACACGTGTTTGGGATAGTTTAAGTGAACAACCTCGAAGTTCATGGATATTAGCTTCATTTTACCAAAAAGATAAAGTTCATCTTTCACTACTCCATTCTACACATATATGTCATTGTTGTTGTTCATCTTTGTTTCTAACCATACACGTCCAAGAGCTCTAGTATCCGATAATCAACCAAGAATTTAATTTCCTATCGTGTTCACCTTAATTATATTTTACACCTAATATGTTTTAGGCGTGTTCATTTTTATTATAGTTTGCATTTACATTGGAATTTACATTAAATGCATTTTTGGGTTGTTCACATTGATTGTATTTTGCTTTTTCACTATATTTTACATCACATGTATTTCGGACGTGTTAACTTTGATTGTAATTTGCGGTTACACTAGATTTTACATAAAATGTATAATAAGCGTATTCACTTTTATTGTAGTTTGTGTTCTAATGTATTTTATAACAAATGTATTTTGGGCATGGTCACTTTGTTAGTATAGTTTGTGGCTCCATGATTTAACATCCAATGAGTTTTGATCTTTTTCACATTGATTTTAGTTTGCAATTCTACTAGATTTTACATCAAATGTATTTTAGGCGCATTCATCTAGATTTGAGTTTGCGGTTTTCATTGGTTTCATTGAATTTTACGTCAAATGTATTTTAGTTGTGATCACCTTCATTGTAGTTTGTAATTCCACATGATTTTACATCAAATGTATTTTGGGCGTGTTCACCTTGATTGTAGTTTGCGGTTCCATTGAATTTTACATCAAAAGCATTTTGGCGTGTTCATCTTGATTATAGTTTGCAATATAACTGGATTTTATATCAAATGCATTTTGGGCGTGTTCACCTTCATTATATTTTGTAGTTCCACTGGATTTTACATTATTATATTTTGTAGTTCCACTACATTTTGCATCAAATGTATTTTGAACATGTTCACTCTAATAATTCGCAGTACCCTCGAATTTTATATCAAATGTATTTTGGAGTGTTCATCTTGATTGTAGTTTGCGGTACCACTAGAATTTACATCAAATATATTTTGGGCGTGTTCACCTTCATTTTATTTTGCGGTTTAACTGAACCATCTCGAAGTTCATGACATTTATTTGCTTCGTTCCACCTTGAGGATAATATTCATCTTTCACGACTTCATTCTTACAAAAATAAGTAATTTGCCAATGTTGGGTTTTGTTTCCCACTATACATATCCAAGAGATCTTGTATCGATAATCGGACACCGACTTTAAACCGTCGCTTATATTCATCTCGACGATATGGTGTCTATACATTAAGTGGTCCAGCTCGGAGTTCACGACGTTTATTTGATTCTTTCCACTAAGAGGATAGTGTTCGTCTTTCACCACTCGATGCTCACATATATATGTATGTCAATGTTGGCCTTTGTTTTTCTTTATACAAGTAAAAGAGTTTTAAATTGTCTCTTATACTCATCTTGAGGATATGATTTGTGCTAAATACCCACCAACTTTATGTAAAATAAACAAAACAAACAATTATATCATAACAAAATCTGAAGAATAAACGCTATATCAATTGTGCTAAATACCCACCAAGAAATAAATAGCACAAACAATTAGATCATAACAAAATTTGTAGAATAAACGCTATATCAATTGTGCAAAATATCCACTAACTTTATGTAAAATAAATAGCACAAACAATTATATCATAACAAAATCTTTAGAATAAATGCAAAATCAATTGTGCTAAAGCCCACTAATTTTATGTAGTTAAATAGCAACAAACAATAAGATCATTATAAAATCTGAAGAATACACATTATATCAATTGTGTTAAATACCCAGTTTATGTAAAATAAATAGCACACACAATTAGATCACAACAAATATGAAGAATAAACGCCATATAATCATTCAAAATTTCATTAAATAAATGTAATAATAAATAACTAATTATTTATTTACTTACTTAGAAAATAATTCTCTTAGTGTAAATCACAATTTACATTCAGTAAGACCTTATGGGCCCAAATGAACAAAATTTTAGATTAAAGTCCAGACACAAAAATTCACAAACTTTTTCCGACTTTTAATTCTTAATATTAGTCTATTCCACTAGATTACTAATATTCAAACTTTATAAGTTCATAATCATTTATTTTTCGTTTGATGTGATAAAACAATTCTTGACATGATCCACGGAGTATTTTATGATATTACCCTTCGTGTGTATCGGTAACTCAGATTAATGTAAAATTGTCGTTTTACCCCTGAGTTATTATTTCACTAACTTCTTTGTTATTTGTGAATGAAAAAAAAACATAAAGTGAGATGTCTCTACATGTCACATGTTTTATTCAAAAAATATTTTTATTCGATGAATACCAGGCCCGGTTTATTCATTCACACTATCATAACATAGCATAGTGTGATACTAATGCTTCAGCATGGTTTCAACACGAATTATGTATCTGTGAATCACATAATCCAATGAAACAATGTTATGACACCAAAAGCCGGGTCAAATGCAACTTCAATTAGCCATTGTCCATTGACAAATCAAATATCATAAAGTGTCACATCTATTATGCACACTTTAGGATTTAGGTAAGCACGAAAATACCCCTTGTGATCTTTATGTTTCGAGTGATTAAACGGTTTTATCTCGAGCTTCAAAGTATCACAGGTCTTGTTCAATTTCTTCTATAAGACATCAAGAATGAATCACAAGATAAGATCTCATGATACTCTTCTTTAAATGTATTAGTTCTAGACATAACTCTTGAATGATGTTATTTATGAATAATGATGTTTCTATAGTTATTGTAGTTCTATCTAGTAGTTATTTATTTTTACTTGTATTTAAGTTTATATCGGGGTATATGTCTTCATAATGGGCTTATATTATGTATGGGTCTTATCGGTACTATCGCTGTTCCTAGGTATGACAGGAATTAACTCATTGGGATCGAGGTTTCATGCGGACGAAAACAAATACCTTTCAAGAAATGAGGACTCTATTTTGATTGAATTGAATAAGAAATACAAGGAAAAGACCCGGAATAACATAGATTAATACCATGACCTAAGTAATTCAACAATGCAGGTATTCTATTCGGGCATTGATGCTTTGATTCTAAGGAAAGAGAAGTTAATGACAATAGAGCCAGCCTACGGTAGAAATCCATGAATTAAAGAAAAGGAACTTAGGGAACAACGGTAGGTATATCCGAACCGTATTAAGTCATTCATTCCAAAGCAACAACTTAGCAACAAAGCTAGAAACTTAGGTACTTGAGTTAATAGTATGAACCATGAAGAATAACAACAATCGTACCCGCCTCTGTATTAAATACGATAAAGAACCCGTTCATAATAACATGAATCATTCAATGACATGAGGGGCCATGATACAATAAGACGTACCATTATACGATCATACCCGATAGAAGGATAATATGAAATCTATAACTAAGGAACCAATAAAGGTTATGACCCCAAAGAATAGCAGCATTCAAAGCCATTCCAAAGCCGTAGAATGAATAATGCATTTAAGACCTATGACCGCAAAACATAATTAACTCGCATTTACAGTTAATGAAATCCTACAACTAGTCCGGTCCGAAGGGAACTTGAGGTGAGGATAAGAAGGATAATACCGATAACATGAATTAACTTGAATGCAAGGAAAAGACCCGGCCGGACAAGAATACATGATGTCATGGACCGACCTTCCCTATGATAACAACCCGTTCCGTTATTTATTGTTGAATGGGCGTAGGATGAGTGAGTTCTCGCTGTTTCATTGATATGGATGAACTCTTCGGATCGTAAAAAACGGCATCAATTTCAATCCAAGATATGGACAGCTATCATTAAAAAACTTATATAACTTCATCTCTTTCATAGACCTGTTGTTCATCAACAAATCTGCATGTTTGTTTGTTGTTCCTATCATTGAACTTTAGAACCTCTTTTTACAATAATTTTTTTTTAATAAATCTTTATGTAGCTTTGGCGGCCCCTACTTGTACCCCAACTGCTTCTCAAAATGCAGTATGCATGTCTTAATCAAAACCTTGTCCTACTACAATGAACGCGTAATGGTATGTAATTCCATCACCAATATTCTGTATATCTCATTGTCAACCACCTTTGATCTCTTTAATATATTTCCATATTACAGCATGAATGATCAAAAGACGTTCTTCGAGAAACTTGCTGATGTTATCCAACAAGGTACCGGAGTTCTTCAGTAATATGTAAATTTTTTATTCTCAATCGCGGATACTGTTACAAAGACAACCGTTAAAAATAAAATTATATTGTATAGATACACGTGAGCGCGATGGTTTAAGTAAACGACCTCAAAGTATACACGTGTTTGGGATAGTTTAAGTGAACAACCTCGAAGTTCATGGATATTAGCTTCATTTTACCAAAAAGATAAAGTTCATCTTTCACTACTCCATTCTACACATATATGTCATTGTTGTTGTTCATCTTTGTTTCTAACCATACACGTCCAAGAGCTCTAGTATCCGATAATCAACCAAGAATTTAATTTCCTATCGTGTTCACCTTAATTATATTTTACACCTAATATGTTTTAGGCGTGTTCATTTTTATTATAGTTTGCATTTACATTGGAATTTACATTAAATGCATTTTTGGGTTGTTCACATTGATTGTATTTTGCTTTTTCACTATATTTTACATCACATTTATTTCGGACGTGTTAACTTTGATTGTAATTTGCGGTTACACTAGATTTTACATAAAATGTATAATAAGCGTATTCACTTTTATTGTAGTTTGTGTTCTAATGTATTTTATAACAAATGTATTTTGGGCATGGTCACTTTGTTAGTATAGTTTGTGGCTCCATGATTTAACATCCAATGAGTTTTGATCTTTTTCACATTGATTTTAGTTTGCAATTCTACTAGATTTTACATCAAATGTATTTTAGGCGCATTCATCTAGATTTGAGTTTGCGGTTTTCATTGGTTTCATTGAATTTTACGTCAAATGTATTTTAGTTGTGATCACCTTCATTGTAGTTTGTAATTCCACATGATTTTACATCAAACGTATTTTGGGCGTGTTCACCTTGATTGTAGTTTGCGGTTCCATTGAATTTTACATCAAAAGCATTTTGGCGTGTTCATCTTGATTATAGTTTGCAATATAACTGAATTTTACATCAAATGCATTTTGGGCGTGTTCACCTTCATTATATTTTGTAGTTCCACTGGATTTTACATTATTATATTTTGTAGTTCCACTACATTTTGCATCAAATGTATTTTGAACATGTTCACTCTAATAATAATTCGCAGTACCCTCGAATTTTATATCAAATGTATTTTGGAGTGTTCATCTTGATTGTAGTTTGCGGTACCACTAGAATTTACATTAAATATATTTTGGGCGTGTTCACTTTCATTGTATTTTGCGGTTTAACTGCCCCATCTCGAAGTTCATGACATTTATTTGCTTCGTTCCACCTTGAGGATAATATTCATCTTTCACGACTTCATGCTTACAAAAATAAGTAATTTGCCAATGTTGGGTTTTGTTTCCCACTATACATATCCAAGAGATCTTGTATCGATAATCGGACACCGACTTTAAACCGTCGCTTATATTCATCTCGACGATATGGTGTCTATATACACGTAAATGCAATAGGTTAAGTGGTCCAACTCAGAGTTCACGACGTTTATTTGCTTCCTTCCACTAAGAGGATAGTGTTCGTCTTTCACCACTCGATGCTCACATATATATGTATGTCAATGTTGGCCTTCGTTTTTCGTTATACACGTAAAAGAGTTTTAAATTTTCTCTTATACTCCATTTTGAGGATATGATTTGTGCTAAATACCCACCAACTTTATGTAAAATAAACAGCACAAACAATTAGATCATAACAAAATCTGAAGAATAAACGCTATATCAATTGTGCTAAATACCCACCAAGTTTATGTAAAATAAATAGCACAAACAATTAGATCATAACAAAATCTGTAGAATAAATGATATATCAATTGTGCTAAATATCCACTAACTTTATGTAAAATAAATAGCACAAACAATTATATCATAACAAAATTTGTAGAATAAACGCAAAATCAATTGTGCTAAATACCCACTAATTTTATGTAATTAAATAGCAACAAACAATTAGATCATAACAAAGTCTGAAGAATAAACATTATATCAATTGTGCTAAATACCCACAAAGTTTATGTAAAATAAATAGCACACACAATTAGATCACAGCAAATATGAAGAATAAACGCCATCTAATCATTCAAAATTTCATTAAATGAATGTAATAATAAATAACTAATTATTTATTTACTAACTTAGAAAATAATTCTCTTAGTGCAAATCACAATTTACATTCAATGAGACCTTATGGACCCACATGAACGAAATTTTAGATTAAAGTCCCGGCACAAGAATTCACAAACTTTTTCTGACTTTTAATTCTTAATATTAGTCTATTCCACTAGATTACTAATATTCAAACTCTATAAGTTCATATTCGTTTATTTTCCATTTGATGTGATAAAAAAATTCTTGACATGATCCACGGAGTATTTTATGATATTACCTTTTGTGTGTATCGGTAACTTAGATTAATGTAAAATTTCTGTTTTACCCCTGAATTATTATTTCACTAACTCCATTGTTATTTGTGAATGAAAAAAAAAACATAAAGTGAGATGTCTCTACATGTCACATGTTTTATTAAAAAAATATTTTTATTCGATGAATACCACGCCCGGTTTATTCATTCACACTCCCATAATATAACATAGTGTGATACTAATGCTTCAGTATGGTTTCAACACGAATTATGTATCTGTGAATCACATAATCCAATGAAACAATGTTATGACACCAAACGCCGGGTCAGATGCAAGTTCAATTAGCCATTGTCCTTTGACAAATCAAATATCATAAAGTGTCACATCTATTATGCATACACGTTAGGATTTAGGTAAGCACCAAAATACCCCTTGTGATCTTTAAGTTTCGACTGATTAAACGGTTTTATCTCGAGTTTCAAAGTATCACAGGTCTTGTTCAATGTCTTCTATAAGACATCAAAAATGAATCACAAGATAAGATATCATGATTCATTCAAACAATCAATACTCAGATTCGATTGCCCTATCGATCTTTAGATTGTGAACTATTATTTAGACTATTCAAAAGAGTGTATCGTGTCAAATCTGTAATTAGCACCCTTTTTGTTGATGATAGATTCAGAGCGTAGCAAACATAAATAAACAAAAACTTAATCAAGAACGAATATTTAATTTTATTTAATGTTTCAGTAAAACGAAATATCTCCTTTGTGGACAACAATCCCAAAAAACTCTCCTTTGACTCAAAGGAGATACGAATGATCTTTCAATCGTTTCCTTTGTGAACGATGTCTCGTACCAGGTGATACTTTCTCTCTATGAGTTTTGAGCGCTTCTGACTTCTTGGGTCCTTACAGTTAGCGACAGCCCCACTATTATCGCAATAAAGGGTGATGCGCTCGCTTGCACTTGGAACTACTTCTAAGTACATAAGGAACTACCTTAGCCACACAGCCTCCTTTGCATCTTCTCAAGCTACGACATACTCATCTTCCGTGGTCGAGTCAGCAACACAAGATTCTTTAATACTCCTCCAGACCACGGAACCACCATTCAGGGTAAACACAGATCCTGGTGTGGACTTCCTGGAATCCTTATCCGCTTGAAAATTGGAGTCGGTATATCCCGTCATATTCAGGTCACCACCTAAGTATGCAAGCATGTAGTTTCTCGTTGTCTGGAGATACTTGAGAACATCGTTGACAACAACCCAGTGCTCGCGTCCAAAGTTTGATTGGATTCTACTCACCACGCCAACTGCATAACAAATATTTGGCCTCGTGCAAAGTATCGCATACATAAGATTTCCTACGGCTGAAGCGTAAGGAATATGTATCATGTCCTCAACATTTTTAGGAGTCTTGGGAGACTGCTCACTTGAGAGATACACTCCATGTCTGAAAGGTAGTTGTCCTTTCTTGGAGTCTTGCATACTGAAGCGATCCATGATCTTATCAATATAAGATTCTTGAGACAATGCTAACTTTTGGTTCTTTCGATCTCTAAAGATCTGAATTCCCATAATGTAAGCCGTTTTTCGAAGATCCTTCATCTCAAATTGCTTTGATAGCCAAATCTTAACCTCTTTCCTAAATTATTCCTAATGAGTAGTATGTCATCAACATACAGGACTAGGAAGACCACCTTGTCATCGTTTATAATCTTATAAACGCATGGCTCATCTACTGACTGATCAAATCCGTAGCCTTTTCTAGTCTCGTCGAATCTAATATTCCACAATCTAGATGCTTGCTTCAGTCCATAAATGGACTTCAGCAACTCACAAACTTTGCCCCGTTGGCCTTTCTCCATGAACCTGCTTTGTTGAGCCATATAAATCCGCTCATCAAGACTTCCATTCAGAAATGCAGTCTTGACATCCGCCTGCCAGATTTCATCATCTAGGGCAGCAGCATTCGATAAAAGAATAGGGATGGACTTCAGCATCGCAACTGGCGAGAAGGTATCCTCATAGTCGATACCTTCCTTTTGTGTGAACCCCTTCGCAACAAGTCGTGTCTTGAATGTCTCAACATTTACATCCGGTCCTCTTTTCTTCTTGTAGATCCATTTACACCCAACAGGCTTGATGTCTTCGAGTAGATCTACAAGTTTCCAGACCTTGTTGACATACATCGAATGCATTTCAACGTTCATGGCTTCTTGCCATAGGTTTGCTTCGGAACTCTTCATTGCTTAGGAAAATGATACTGGATCATCTTCATCCTTGTATGCGACAGCAGTGAAAGCCTCTCTGACACCCATGTATCGTTCAGGTTGTCGTACAATCCTGTTACTGGGATGAATCGCAGGAGGCTCTGGTTCCAAATGTGGTTCTCCCACTGTTGGTATAGGACTCCTCCTATCTTGTAAAGTACCAATTACATCACCCAACATCTCTTTCAGCATAACTCTGCTTCTCGGTACAGAATTCTTCATATAGTCCTTTTCAAGAAACCTAGCATTCGTGCTAACAAACATTTTCTGGTCAGCAGGACTATAGAAGGTGTACCCTTTCGTCTCCTTTGGCTATCCTACGAAAAGGCATAATTCTGAATGACTAGCTAATTTGCTAGTCTTGTGTCTCAGCACATGTGCTGGACAACCCAAGATTCGGATGTGGTGTAAAATAGATTTTCTACCACTCCATCTCTCATAGGGAGTTACAGGAATCGCCTTTGACGGAACTTGGTTCAGAATGTAAGCTGCCGATTCTAGGGCATATCCCCAGAACGAATCAAGAACTGATGAGTAACTCATCATCGACCTCACCATATCTAGCAAAGTTTGATTCCTTCTCTCTGACACACCATTTTGTTGTGGATTGCCAGGTGGTGTAAGCTGAGAATGAATTACCTATTTTTTAAGAAGGTCTTCAAACTCTCCAGACAAATACTCTTCCCCTCGATCTAATCGAATGGTTTTGATCTGTTTCTCTGTCTGCTTCTCAACCAAAGCCCTATACTCTTTGAACATTTCAAAATTATAGGATTTGTGTCGCATAAGGTAGATGTGATCAAATCTAGAGTAGTCATCAGTGAAGGTTACAAAATCTTCGTAACCTCCTCTCTCCTGGATGTTAATTGGACCACACACATCACTATGTATGAGTTTCAACACCTGCGTGGCTCTTAGACATTTCGAAGAGAAAGGTCACTTAGTCATCTTACCATCGAGCAGGATTCACACGTGGGAATGGATCCTACGTTTAGAGACTTCAAAGGACCATCCTTTGTCAATCTCTTAATCCTATCTAGGCCAATATGTTCAAGACGTAAGTTCCAAGGATATGTGTTGTCAGTTTCATCACTATGAAACGTCTTACGCTTCTTGAGTGAATCATCTGTTGGGATTGACAAGGCTTATTTCATCCTTCCTGCTGGCCAGATTACCTTTACCGGACTGGATCTACCGCCGGACAGACAGGCCGCTCGTGCGCCTAAGCCACCACGGGAGATCCACGCACATCTAGACCGTGCCACTTCTCCAGCACCTCTCCCTAGCCTCATTTTGCCTTTGTGCACACGTGTTGGAGCTCCATTGACTCGCAGGAACCCTCAGGCTCACATGCCAATCCTGACCGGCCGGCCAGCTTCCATTCCGGCGAGCCTGATACCCTATTCCGGGGAGGCATATTTTTGGAATCCGACGAGGCGCCCCGACGTTAGCTAGCAACGCATGAGGTTGTTTACAACCTCACATGTAAGTCTCCTAAACAAATTGGATCAGCGATTAAATTTTATAAATGTGTTTATAAGTTGTTAGATCATTTATTAAATTTGTTGACAACATGTTTAGAATAAATAATTTATTGACATGTTAGTGATTTTTAATGCCTAGGTTGTTAAATATATTAAAATGCATTTAATTTATTTTTAAATCTTATTATATAATTTCGTCACATATCGATGTGTTATATGATAATATTGTTTAAATTGTTAAATAATTTCCAATATCATCCTTCACTTCGTTGTTCAAGATTTTTGGCTTATTTGGATATAAAAAACAAATAGAGTCTACACGATAAGCTTTAGTAATAAACAAATCATCAAGTAAAAATTCAATACCGTTATTAATTTTAAACTTGAAGAATTGTTCTTCTAAACAACCAAAAGAAACAAGGTTTTTACTATAATCCAAAACGTAATAAACATTATTCAATAATAAAGTTTTGTTCCCAAATTTAAGCTTCAAGGTCCCGGCTGATCCCGCTCTGAAATTCGTTACATTTCCCCAGTTGAAGATGTACTCTCTGTTATCTAAGCGTATGGTTTTCCTGAAACCATTTAAGTTACACACAATATAGTCAGAAGCCCCGCAATCTAATATCCAAGGTGATTCTTTATTGTGATGTAACACGCTAGAGTAACGAGACTCGCTCGGTTGGCATTTTTAGGGCTTTTCATCGCCCTCTTAGAAAAAGAAGTCAAAGCCCTACATTCAGCAACATTGACTTCACTAGACCTCTTCTTGTTCTTAGGGAGAAGTCCCTCGGCAATCTGAAACTGCTTCATGAGTTCAGTTACAGTATAGATGAGCTTGTTCACGGAGTAGTTTATACGGAAGATATCAAAAGATTTTGTTAGAGTCTCCAAGATCATGTCAATCTCGGTCTCTCCTTTAATCTCTGAACCAAGAATCTCCATATCGATCAGGTGACCCATGATCAGTACCGTGTGTTCCCGAACTGAAGATCCTAGCTTCATCCTGCAGTTCATGAAAATGCGGATAGCTTGTTGTCTTGCCTAACGTCCATGACATCCAAACATCTTATGGAGATTGTAGAGGATTTATATGCAGTGGCAATGTCACGATGAGATTGTTGTAACACATTGCTCATAGAAGCTAAGATGTAGCATCTAACAATCTCGACGGACCTCATCCATGCATCACAGGCATCCTTGTCCTCTTTGCTCGAGTCAGCACTCGAAGCTAGAGGATACGGGGTCGTGAGAATGCACTTGTGCTTCTCCATCATATTGAGGATGTCGAGGTTACGTTTCCAATCAATATAATTCTCACCCTCGAACTCAAAATCATTTGCAATGGGTTAAAAGATATTTTGCGGAAAACATAAATATAAAACAAATAATTTTAGCATGTGCTACTGTTTCGAATTATATGCATGAACAATCCTAATATGGTGAGGAAAGCGTAGAATAATTCATGGTATTATAAACACAAATGTTTAATTATTTTTTCTAGGGGAAACCGCAATTAACCGCCTTTCATAGTCATGACACATCACTATATAGTTCGAACCATCCAAGAAGTACAACTTCTAGTTCTTACTAATTACCATAAACTTTGGTAATTTATTTTAACGCATATCCTCTATGGGAGGATTACTTTAAAATGTAATTCTAAGTGTACAGCTGACATGTGGGCCTTTAATTAAGTCACTTTGATAATGGCTCTCCTAGGGAGACCTCCCTTCATCTCTTCTCTTTAAGACTTAGTTCATAACAGTTTAATTAACAAAATTTTCTGAAGTAATCCCATTAAAGGGAGGGCCACGATGGGTGACTCTTAGTTCATCACACATTAAGTTAATTAAACTCTTGTCGGGGACCTCGGATTGCTTCAACGATAAACAACCCTCACATTTAGTTTTTGCAAAAAATCGTATTTTGACAAACAATAGTTTACATTTTATAATCTTTTTTATAAACTTTAAACTATATGAACATTTCATTATAATGTGATGTTGGCGTTCTATCCTATATGACATGTGAGGTGATTATGCTATGAGATTAAATAAAATAAAAGCATAAAATATTTAACTCATCTAATGGCCCATTTCTAATTACAACCCAAAGAAAAATTACATTGAAATTAAACTATTTAATCTTCAATGAGGGACCGGCCAAGGAACTTGTGACGCGTCATCGTATGTCTTGGGTCAGCCCCCACACATTCTCCAACATGCGGCCAAGCCCGAGGTGCTGCCTTCCTTTTCTTCTCGTCGTCGGATTACAAATAAATAAAATTACAATTTAAATTGTCCTCGAAAGTTGAGGCTCACAAACTTAAATTTAAAAATAAAAAATAAAACCGAGACGATAACCGGAAAATTCCTAGGGCCATAACAATGATGATTCATCATAAACACACTTAATACATTCACAATGCAATCAACAATCATACAAAAAATGCCAACATCAAACTAGTCAAACAATTTCTAAACTAGTTATTAAAAACTAATTTTTAATGTCATTTCTAGCTCTGATACCATTTGTTAGAAATTATTTAACGTTTAATCAATATTATTATATAACATATACTCATATGGAGGAATTATATAATAAGATCTAAAATATATTAAAACACATTTTAACATATTCAACTACCCTAGGCATTTAAAATTCTCTAACATGTCAATAAACTATTCTAAACATGTTGTCAACAAATTGATCACACAACTAACAACCTATAAACAATTTATAATTGTGCCGCAGATCCAATTCATTAGATGACTTATATGTGAGGTTGTAAACAACCTAGTGAGTTGCTAGCTTACGCCGGAATGCACTCGCCGGAATGAACTTGGGCGTGCCTTGGCCTTGCGTGAACGTGTGCCTAACCCTCGGGGAAGTGGACCTGTGTGTACGCCTTTGAGTCGCTGGAACAAGTCTGCACCTTGCTGGAAGGAGGACCTGCCTATGCGCCTCAAGCTCGTCTCACGTGTCGTTGCTCGCCGCTCGCCGGATTGCACAATGCCCGCGCCTAAGATTCAATCGGAAAGGGATGAATGTGCGCCTCTTCACTTGTCGGCCAGATGGACATGGCTTGAGTCTGCCTCTCGCCGGGAAAAAGAGTCTGCCCCTGAGCCTTCAAGTCCCTCGCCTTCACAGCCTCAGATAAGCCTTCAGAGCCCCTCGCTGGTTTGAGACTCCACTCGCCGGATTGGGTCTTCACTCGCCGGAATGCCAAAACAGATCTCTCTTTTTAATGGATTCAATGGCCGGCCCTATGACAAATAAAATTTCACTCAAACACCACAAGAAGAGTCAGAAATAATTCTATCGGGATTTTGGGAGATCAAGAGGGTAGGATCTTTGATTGAACAACGGAAGAAGGGGAATCGCTAAAGAAACAAGATCAAGGATCAAGAAACGATTTCTTGATCTCTTTTTCTCTCTCAATCTCTCGGCAACATGAACACAAGGAGGAGGAGAGGTTCTGGACGAGATTCACCTTAGGGTTAGGTTAAAATGATACAAAAACTCTTTTTATATCTGAGAGAGTGGGGTTCAGTTACATCTTCCAATTTTGTCCCGTTAGTCAAACTTAAGCTCAATGATCTTTTTAATGAGTTTTAAAATAATTTATCAGGCCTATTTCCTCAATTATGGCCAGCCAAAAATATATTTTAATCTCCAAAATGTATTTGATTTATTTCTAAAATAATATTTAATTAATTTAGAACATCTCATTTATTTAATGACAAGTCATTAGTTCTTTTCATACTATTCAAACAAGTACGAAACGAGAAAATATTTATTTTCATGTTTTATTTATTTGAATCATCAAATTATAGTATTATCATTATAATAACATAATATGATTTATTAAATAAATGGAATGATAAATAACTAATTATTTATTTACTTACTTAGAAAATAATTCTCTTAATGTAAATCACAATTTACATTCAATGAGAAAATCAATCGTATTAGATCAATAAATCTCGTCCGAGAGTCTATCACTGAGACCTTATGGAACCACATGAACAAAACTTTAGAATAAAATCCGAATACAAAAGTTCACAAACTTTTTCCGACTTTTAATTCTTAATATTAGTCTATTCCACTAAAGACCTAATATTGAAACTCTCTAAGTTCCGTTAAATGTGATAAAACAATTCTTCCCACGATCCACGGAGTATTTTACGATATTACCGTTTGTGTGTATCAGTAACTCAGAGTAATGTAAAATTACCATATTATTATTTCACTAACTCGGTTGTTATTTGTGAATGAGTTAAACATAAAGTGAGATGCTTCTACATGTCACATATTTTATTCAAAGAATGTTCTTATTCGATGAATACCAGGGCCGGTTTATTCATTCACACTCTCATAACAAAGTATAGTGTGATACTAATGCTTAGCATTGTTTCAACACGAAATCTGTATCTGTGAATCACATAATCTAATGTAACAACGTTATGATACCGTCCTCCGGGTTAGATGCAACTTTAGTTAGCCATTTCCCATTGACAAATCAAATGGCATAAAGTGTCACATCAATTATGCATTCACTTGAGGATTTAGGTAAGTACAAAAATACCCCTTGTATGTGATCTTTAAGTTTTGAGTGATTAAACGGTTTTATCTCGAGCTTCAAAGTATCAAAGTTCTTGTTCAATGTCTTCCATAAGACATCAAAAATGAATCACAGAGTCCCAACTCTGAATATCACAAGATAAGATATCCTAATTCATTCAAACAATCAATACTCAGATTCGATTGCCCTATCGATCTTTAGATTACGAATTATTATTTAAACTAGTCATAAGAGTGTATCTTGTCAAGTTAGTACTTAACACCCTTTTCGTTGATGACAGTTTCAGAGCGTAGAAAACATACACAAACACGAACTTAATATATAATAAATATTTACTTTTATTTAATTTTTCAGCAAAACGAAATACAAAAGTATTTATAATGTATAATATCTCATTTGTGGGCACCAATCCCAACACTCAAATTGTCAATATTCCAGGGTCAAATGATAAGTGAAAATTTTACGAGTATTCTTAATTCTCATGGTGTGCTTCAGGACATATCATGGTTTCTCCAGAAGCGTGTAGATTAAATAAACATCAAGCGGAGTATTGAGACCACAATCAACAAGAGCTGGTGATCAAGGTAAGTGTCGTGACCTAAGTCAACTACTTATTAGAGAAATAATCATGTTAATGTGTATTTTTAGATCTTGGGTCTAACAATAGTAGTTAAAGCCTTAATTTCCATAACTAATAAAGATTAGTCTTTGGCCACCCTTTTCTTGACAAAAGTTTAGGTTATCCTCGATAGGTTCAAATATAGATTTGTTAGAACGCAACCAGTGTTACATGACGTAGCTATCCAATAGGTTGAACCGGTAGAGCACGGGAGACATGTGATCATAAATTGACTCTCGGATTTGAGTCAAGAGTGGAAGTGACAGAAGTTACATCCCGAGCCTTTACCATAAACCACTAACGAGCAATTAACTGTGGGCATCCTAATTCTTTGACATTTAACCCCAAATGATCTCTTGTAAAAAAAACATTAGTGTGTGCTATGCGTGTGACAAAGTGTACAAACACTAATAAACGGTGTCGGTTATACCCACGAGTTCATAAGTCGGGTTTGGGCCAAGACGGTCTTGATGGCCCTGAATATTTCAATTTACTGGGTATGGCAGAAAGCGTACCGCTCGGGTGATCACTCTAGTGATCCCATTTGTCATGCCCATAAACACCGAATGTCGGCGCCTATTGAAGAAGGTACCACTAGTGTATCCTACACAATTATAAAATAATAAGCCGCTGAAAGACTACTACTCGAGGTCTGAAGCTGGCTTCTTGTTGTTCCAATGGTTGTTCCTTGATAATATAGATAACTGAAAATCCGTAAGCTGCGAGCTGAGTTGAAGATCAAGACCGAAGATGTATCACTTTAACCTATGAGTTGTGGGATCTCACAAACTGCAGATGTGATTTCTTGCATTATCTTTTAAAAACCTTTCTAGAAGGTGTTTATTACGGAGTTTCAATAAAACCCCACGTTATATTTTAAAATAAAAATAATTTCCCCGAATTATTGTAAACTATTTACACATCCGGTATACGTCAGTAGACGTTAATATTATTTTCGAGTTATTATAATTATGTTATTATATTTACATCGATCGATCGCAGCTCACAACTCGTGAAAAATCCAAACGACACATGGCAAAACGACGAAGACACAAAAATGACGACATGTCGTCATGATTTCTACAACACATTGGGACGAAACGACAAAACACAAAAAAAATGACATCAATCATTTGGCGCAATTTTTCCGTAATTTTTATGTTATTTTCCGCAATCCTCTCTAGTGCACAATACGTCGACGCGTGGATTTCAGATCACGTATATGTAGATAGTTTGTATTCTTGCAACATCGAATCAAATAGAATATATTTGTAAGACTTCACCTCTATTTTTATCGAGTGTGTTTATTTATTTTCTTTATTCGCGACTTTGGTATTTTTATTTAGAGATTATATGCAACAAATATTTCCTCTTATTTCTGTAATTTTAAATACAATTTTGACGATTTGCTGATAAAGAAACAATTGAATTAAATTTGTTGGGATCGGCCTTAAAGTTTAGTAACTAAATGAAATCTAGATTCTTAAAATTAAGAGTATAAAATTTGAATTAATATAAATAACTAAATGATTGAACTCAAGAGACGTAGCTCTGAGACTTTGAATTAAGAACATTTATAATTATAATAATCGTAAGTAAAAATTGAGTCATCGAGAATGGGGGATGTCGCGTGCCTTGAAAAAACATAATATAGTATTTTTAGGCTCGTTTGATGAGCTCTAATCTTTTCGGAAACATCAGAGAAAGACTTGGCATTTAAAATTTACAATTGAATCTGCATTTATGAAGCAATATAGACAAATTAACCGAGTTCGTAGTAACAATTTTGATTAAATCAAGTTGATTTTTTTCTCATTAAAATCGGTTTACGAGTACATATATCAAATTGATCAAAACTTACCAACATATATAAACTCTTGTGTCTTCGACGAAGACAACGTTAGAACATACAAAATTTCTAATTTAAGGAACTTGAGTCGGAGATTCACCGAAAAAAAGGATTAATTTTATGAAGCTAGATAAAGTAGTTGATAATATTACATCACGAAGATGGTGAGTTCAATCCACTTAGAAAAAAAAAATTAATAGTTAATTTTCCCATTAAATATGCTTTTTCTAGGCCCAAAGTCGAGCACCGATAACGGCGTCGTTTCAGTTTAACAAACTTGTCCAATTTTTGCATCGGAGATCGGCCAAATAGAATCCATCCAAACGGAGACGATACACACATTTCTGCGCAATCGCTGTCATCGCTCGGATGAACACTCCAGACAATCAGCATCAACAAGAATCACAGCCACAGAACAACCGTATCACAGAAGAAGAAGCTCAGAAGAATCCAGGGACAGAGGACATGGCTGCCACATCAGCCGCCATGGACGGCGTCGCCGCGGCGGCGCTCCGGTCGGTGCTTCAAAGAGTTACTCAGGCGGCGGAGAGGTCTGGTCTCAGAGGTCGGACGGTGCGAGTGGTGGCGGTGAGCAAGACGAAGCAGGTGCCCCTTCTCCGTCAGGTGTACGACGCTGGTCACCGATGCTTCGGCGAGAACTATGTTCAAGAGATCGTCGATAAAGCACCTCAGGTTTTTTTTTCATTACTTTCAGTTCCTTTCTCAGAACGCTTCGATTTAGTTCGGATAAATTATGCTCTTCTTAATACTGCAGCTTCCTGATGATATTGAGTGGCACTTCATCGGGAATTTACAGAGCAACAAAGTCAAATTGCTTCTCAGTATGATCTCTCTCTCTCTCTCTCTCTCTCTCTCTCTCTCTCTCTCTCTCTCTCTCTCTCTTTCTCTACGAATGGAAGTTTAATCCGATGGATTTTAGCTGAGAAAATTTGGTGTAATGTACTATTGTGCAGACGGCGTACCCAACCTTGCAGTGGTTGAAACTGTGGATGATCAGAAGGTAAAGACGCTTGTCGTTCATAGATTTGGATGAAGTTTTGGATTTTTATTCATTTTCGTGTATTGAAATTGAAATGGAATGTTTCGTGTCGAAGATTGCGAATCTATTGGATCGTTCCGTTGGAAGTTTGGGTAGAAAGCCTCTGAAGGTGATGGTCCAAGTCAATACGAGTGGAGAAGAGTGTAAGTTTCTCTTCTTCCTGTGTTCCTTCTGACTTTTGTCTGCTTAACATAACAATGAGACTCTTACAGTTCGTTCCATCCTGTATTGTCCCGCTGAATCTTACCTTTATGCTTGATTTTTGGAATGAAAACGGGATTTCCCCCTTATTCCTGGAACACATCACATTAAACCTTATTTCAGTCGGTTCTCAGCTCTCTTTCAACTTGTATTTCTGATTATGGACGTTGATAGCAGAACCACTCGATCATCTTAGCATTGCGTGTATTTATTTTTATAGAAGAAATTCAAGTATATTAAAGAAAAAGGAAAAGAAAGCTTCAACTAGGACGAAGCAAAATACAAACTAAAAGGCACTAGGCCAATCTCTCGAAAGCATTAGCATTGTGTGTATTTTATTGGCTAACCAGCAATTTAGCTTACCTAGTAGCTGCATCTAAAGAGCTGGATATCATATATTAAGAGGAAAATGTGTTCTTTTGGTGCACATACTTATCTTTAGTTCCTAGTGATGGTCTGATTTGAAATAACATATGAATTTCTGCTTATTGATTCAGCAAAATTCGGTGTCGAGCCCTCTGAATGTGTGGATTTGGCAAAGCATGTTAGTTTGGGATGTCCAAACCTTGAGTTTTGCGGCCTCATGACCATTGGAATGCCAGACTATACATCAACCCCGGAAAATTTCAAGGTGATGTATTATACATTGCCCCTTATATATTTATCAATATGTATATATACATATATCTTCATTGCATGGTATTAAGTCAAGTATGTTGTATCAGACGTTAGCGAATTGCAGAAGTGAGGTTTGCAAGGCACTTGGTACTTCGGAAGACCAATGTGAGCTATCAATGGGCATGTCTGGAGACTTTGAACTTGCTGTGAGTATGATTCGTTGCGTGTATTGCAGATACATGTATGAGAACCAATAATATATAGTTATATATAATCCAGGGTTATGGTGGACCATTGGTGGTTGGCAATGATATGATACGTACGAGTAAGGCTTTTGAGTAGTTCAGTAACATGTGTCGTTTTGCAGGTTGAGATGGGAAGCACAAACGTGAGAATCGGTTCCACAATATTTGGGGCAAGGGAATACCCAAAGAAGCAATCGTGATAAAAGAAAAATATGTATTGATCAATAATACTGTTATTTGACTGAATAAATCTCTACTTTACAATTTTCGCAAGCTGTGAATCATGTAATACGGGATAATTATTTTATGATTTATAATCGAAACAAGTAAAAGTTTGGCATTTCTCAAATACCATACTTTCAGGATATTTCTGCATTTTCTTGTAAAAGTCAGCTTGAAAATCTTGAATCATGAATAGAGAGAGCATTCGCCATGTACTAAAACTTCAATTATAAATAATACACAAGCATATATCTTCCTGTAGAAAATCTATCCACTAAAGACACAAACCCAAATAACAGATCACAGCAACAAACCAAGAACACAGAAATAACTTGCAGAACAAGTAATCTAAAAATAACACAAGAAATTTAATGAGGTTCAGCATTACTAGCCTACGTCCTTGCAAACTCAATCCTAAGTTTGATTCACACAAAAACCATCAAAGTATACAGTTACAACACTTCTCCTTCAATTGACTTAACCAAGAATCCATTTATCCTCAAATTAAGAACTTTCCTTGAGAAGAAACCTATCTCTACTAAAGTTCTTTCCTGTTTTTCTATGAGTAAAGTGTATGTAATTCTCTAATACAATTGAACTAACTAATACACGGTTCACAACAGTCATTTTATTGTTACAATACAGCAAACAAACTATCTAAGTGCTGACTAATCCTAACTAAAATATCATGTTGTCCACTTGGTATTTGTAACTGATTTTTGAAGGCTCGATGCATCTTAAAGTCTTCATCTCTTTAGTGTACATCAAACTTTGTAGATATCACTGTTTGATCCTCCTTCAGATCTGCCTTTTCCACATTGATCTGCCTTCAGTGACATGATCACATATGGAGTGATACTTGATTTTAATGTGTTTCGTATGATCACTAAACACCGAATATTTGCACAAGTGCAGTGCCCTTATTTGACTGTCTGAAAACACAATCAAAATTCTAGGAAATACGTTCAGTTTCTTCAGCATGCTGGCCTTTACTAGCTTAGTAGTTTTTATGTACTCAGCTTCTACAATTGATAATAGCCCAATTGGTTGAAACTGTGAAGAAGTAAGTTGTAGTGGACTTTTTATCGTCAAGGTCACCAGTAAAGTCAGAATCTACGTAGTCTTCATCTCAAATTATGTGCTAAGCTGCTTCTTAAGACTGGTGACTAAACTCATCTTCTTGCTGATAATTGGCATATCATCCACATAAAGTAGAAGATATATACTTATGAGAACTTCTGATCCTTTTACGTACATACAACCATCATAAGAACTTATGGTGTAGTCATTTTTCAACATGAAATTGCCAAATCTTTTATACCACTACCTTGGAGCTGCTCCAATCCATTAAGTAGTTTGTCCAGTAAGGGCAAACTAAATCCTTTTCTTGCCTGTCTTAATAACTTCTGGCTAATCCATGTAGATTGTCTCTTCTAGGTCACCGTGAAGAAATGATGCCTTCACATCCATCTGTTGCAACTCTAACTCAAATTGAACCACCAAAGACCACATGATTCTTATAGTTTTGTGCTTGTACAGGTGAGAATATCTCATTGTAGCTTATTCCCTCCACCTGAGTCAATCTCTTGGTTATATTCTTTGCTTTGAATCTGATCTTGCCAGTTGGTGTGACACCCTCCTTGACCTTGTATAACCATCTGCAAGTGACTGGCTTCAGACCCTTAGGTCTTGGAACCAAACTTCAGGTTTGATTCTTATGTAGTGAGGTCATTTCTTCAACCATTGCTTCTTTTCACTTAGCTGAGTGTATTCCATTATCAGCTTCTTAATAGTTGAGTAGTTCCTTATAGTTGACTTCCATTGCAAAGAAAAAGGAATATGCCAGCAATTACGAGTAGGTATTGTGTCCAAAGTTGTTTGGATTCCATTTTCCCTCTTTTTTTGAATGAGCTGATAATCTGAATTGTTGTCTGAAAGATTTGCCAATGTGAATCTGATGATGATTCTGAAACCTAATCAGGTTGATTTTCTTGTGGATCATGATCAAGGGTGTCCACTTTAAATTTATAATGAGGTTGAGGGTCATTGCAGGTATTATTCTCCTGCTTCACCTGATATAATCCTCTTGTGATAAGCTCCACGTGAATCATGTTTTCTATAGCCTTTTCTTGCTCTAACGAAAATTATTTAGACCTGCATTTTGGTTACTTGAACACAAGCATATAAATATATATTCCTTAAATATTACGTCCCTGCTAATAACTATTTTAAACCTACAGCCGATATCCATTAGTTTCATCAAGATATCCTAAGGAAATTCACTTAAGTGATATAGGCTCGAAGTTTCCTATACTTTGGTGAGCATAGTTAGTACACCCAAAGGTTCTAAGTTTGCCTTAGGTTAGGCTCTTTCCACTCCAAATTTCCTCATGTGTTTTAAAGGAAATGACACTAGAAGATTATATATTTATCAGATAAGCTACAGTCACTACTACTTCACCCAAAAAATTCTTGGACAATCCTGAGCTAAAAAGCATACATCTAGCTTTGTTCAATAGAGATCTATTCATGCGCTTAGCTATTCGATATTTTTGGGGAGAGGGGGGTCAATCTTACAGTTTTATGCCTCTGAATTTTTGACTTACCGCAATATGATCTGAATTCCTCAGTGCAAAATTCTAGTTCATTAGTGTTTTCAGTTTCTTACCGGTAATTTTTTTTTACTGGAGTGTGCCTTTGTTTTAATTTGGTACATGCTTGATTCTTATTCTTAAGTGGATATAACAAAATCTTTTTAGAGTGAACCATCTACTATTGTTAAGAAGTAAGCATTACATCCATGAGTTGATACTTGTGTTGGTCCCTAGAGGTTAGAATGGAATATTCTTTGCCCTATGGGAGTTGAGGTTGAACTTGAGCCAATGTTATTTCCCTAGGATGCAATGCTCAGAAAAGTTGACCTTGCTCACTTTTTCCTTGCCTGGCGATCCTTGTTGACTCACTATTTGCAGTAAACGTTCTAGTATGGCCTAGCCTTGAGTGCCACAGGTTTGTTTTTTGATCCTCATGTGTAGTGGCCACTGCATTATGACCTGCAATACACTCTTCAAGTAAATTGTATAATTAAAGATAAAGAATTCAACACCTAGGGAAGGTGAATCTAGACGCTTCCTTATTTCTTTTCAGATAATTACTAAAATATTCATTGTAGAATTAATATTGCACAAATACTGAAATTAATTTTATAATGCGTCAAACGACTTCTCGGCTTTAAAAACTAATTTATATTTTCATCATATGAAAATATTCAAAATCTTATTTTATCATTCACATCATTACATATCCATGTGGACAAAAATACCCTTTAGACATTTTCTGAGAAAACGTCTAGTTCAACACTTGAACTTATTTTAACTTGGCTTCTAGTTTAACAATCCTACTCTAATGACCGGTAATAGTGACCTTATGGATCCAAATGAACAAAGCTTGAGCTACTACACTCGGACTCAAAAGTTCACCAACATTTTCCGGGTATTAGCTTAATGTCAACTGACTCCACTAAAAAGTTGACACTGAGAATCTCTCGGTTCAAATGAATTTATTTTCTACTCAAATTCAACTTAATAGTATTGAGCGGATCCATTGAATATTTTCTATGATTACCCTTCATGAATATCATCAACTAGATGGGATTTATAAAATTACCATTTTACCCTTCTAATTATTATTTCCTCAACTCTTTTATTACTTGTGAGTAAGTTAGAAACAATGTATTGACGAGGACCTAACAAGTCACATTGTTCCATCCAAATAAAGTCACTACTTAATTTTGGATACCGCGCGGTTCATTTATTCACAATCCAAGTAATAAAGCATGAAGTGATATACATTGCATTTCAGCAATCTTGTACTTGAATTCCATATCTATGAGAACTTCACAAAGTATACTCGTATCAACTTCACAACTCAATACATCACCAATAGTGCGCATCTAGTTCACAAATTTGGATCTAGAGTGTAGCTTTCCCAAATGAATATATTGAAGTCATGAAATGACATGTTTCATATCAAGATCAATACTAGTACAAAATTAGCATTTAGATGTGACATTTTGTCGCGTCTAAATGCCAAAAGTCGCATATAGAAGTCAATTTAGATGCGATATCGGATCCGACTTTGTCGCATTTAAATAGTCGTAGCTAAAACTATTGGATGCGACTAGTCGCATCCAATACTCCCACCCATTTGACACGACAATTTTGATACGACTACTGGCATCTAAATTCTGCCCGAACAAAACTTAAAAAATGGCGGTAAACGACATCGGATGCGAATGTGTCGCATCCAATAGTCTGCGCGCCAAAATTATTCGATGCGATTAGTCGTATCCAAACGTTTACCCGCGAAGAATAAATCAGTGCAAAAAAAAAATTATCCTACCTTCGGATGCGACTTAATCTCATACAATCCTCCTCCCGCCAATGCATACGACGTTGTCGCATCTAATGGGTATAAAAAAATTAAATAAACATAAAATTATTAAAAATTAAAATATAAACTAAATAAAAATAAAAATAAATCAGAAATTATTGAAAATTGTAAATCGACATAAATAAAATTAAAAGTATTTTAACATAATTCAAAGTGTTTTAAAGAAAACATAAACATTAAAAGTTAACGTAGTATCCGAAAACGTAACATAACAAAAGTAAAAAAAACTGACTTCTTCTTTCTAGAATTAAACCACTTCTCTATTGTCGACGATCCTCTTCCGCCTTTGGTTCTTCCTCCTCTTGTCCCATCTCCGCTCGAACAGTCTCTCTGAAACTCTGCGGAACCGGGCCTCTGATCGTCACGTCTTGCAGTTGGCGGAGGCGTGAACTATTGCTCTTGCGTGGGAGATGGTTGGCTCGGAGTCAAAAAAATTCTCGGAGTCGGATTTTGGTTCATTGTGTTGAGTTAGCGTTGCATCTTCTCCATTTGAAGTCTCATCTCCAATATGGCATCCGAATCTTGTTTTTTGTGAGATTATGAACTAGACGAGCCCTCGTCACGTGCTCTAGCAATTTGTTGAGAATTTATCAGGATCGAAGGAACTATCATATATTTCACATGAATAGCCATAGAAGTTTTAATGTAATACTTATTCCAAATTTTATTATTTCACCTATCCCGGTGCACAATCGCATCGCTGTCCAATAATTTTGCTCATCGCGAGTCCCTCTATGTCCTCTTGAGTAAATGGAATGCCCTTTTCCTCACCCTCTTTTTGAAGATCGCCGACGCATGTTACTATCTGGGCCTTTTGAAAAATACAATAAAAACGATTAGTAGGTATTATTATTTTTTAATAATTACTATACAAATATTTACGACTTACAAACGCATTTGGAGCCCAAAGTCCCGCACTCTTTCATCTGTATAATTACTACACGATTTCAATTTAAACTTTTTAAAATTAAATACTTCAAAAGACGAACTTACGTGATTTCAACAATGAGCATAAAAAGAGATCGATCCTTGTCTCGACCGTGTCATCTTCTTCGATTGGTTGTCTTGTTGCACTCCGATACTACCTGCAAAAATAAAAAATATAATTAATAATTATTCATAGAAAACAATATTTCAACGTAAGATTTAATGTTATCTTGAAATTTTCATGCGCAAACCAATCTATCGTTTTTTACCAATTCTCTGGGGACATGCCCGCTGGAACGTTATTCTTGGCAAGCTCTACATTTCCGCCATATTTCTCTCTAAATAAGCTAGCTGCTTTTGATTTTTTTCCCGATAAATACGCTTGACATCGCGTAGAATAGCATCATCAATCTTGCTTCGAATGGAATCCTTTGATCGCACCTCACATGTGTCCTCATCAATGTAGACGAATGTATACATTTTGTGCATCACATTAAAAACTTGATCGATACTTTGAACTTCAACATCGGTCCAATTGCGATGGCAAAAAGAAATGAAGGTAAAAATGGCATTTCCAAGGCGGTTGGAGAACATTCCAATTTTACTATTCTTCGCACGAGCGGCTTGGTAGAACGCTTGCTGACTACGATCATACTGGATGATTCTTGCATCCTGGTCTCCTTCACAAGCTTTCGCCGAAATTGCACAGGTTGTCGGTCCCCGCTTTTTTCTTCAACTATTAGATCCCGGCGTTTGATGGTGATCACCGTCACTACCTGACCCAAATGTTGTTGACATCCTGTAAAAAAAACAATGTACAATCAGATCCCACCGTTTTGCGTCGAAAAAATTTATAAATATAAAAATTGTTTAGCATTACTCCTTGATCATCGTCACTCGATTCAACATTAGTATCATCTTCTAAATCGACGGCAAAATCTTCTCCTTCAAAGACAACAAATGTTTCATCTTCTTCGTCGTTTTCTACAGCATCGTCAACATCAGCAATCAATTCGGCGTCAGCTGTTTCATGACGAGGACTCAAAAGATCAATGTGTGACAATTGTATTGTCAATGGAACCAAGGCCAAGGTGGTGGCGTCGACTTCATGAATATCCCAAAATTCTCGATGATTTCATTCCTCGACAATATTCCATTCGCCACCTTTGACAATATCTTGTACGTAAAACACTTGTTTTGCTTGGGTCATGTATGGCTTGTTTGTGAACCACTCTTTTGCGGTATAAATACTAATTTTTCCACAAATTTTATCATCGCACACTCTTTTGGTTGCATCGAACTTGTTGCCATACCGAGTGCATTTTTTAAATAAAACGACGCGGTAGTTGTGCAAATAATTCATCACTAACATGTTTGTCATCCTCCCATAAAAAATATAATCATCTGTTGAAACACATATATAGCTGTTTTGTGTTATTCGATTATTATCACGATGATGAGTGATATACTTCACACTGTTAACCAAAAAAATTCAGATATTGATGGACAACTTGAAAAGACCCAACAGATAATGCAAAAAGCTCCTAAGACACATCAGAGCCGTTAGTTTTCATGTCATAAATCTGAATTTCAGACAAGAGGATAGATTAGCAACATATACGGTATTATAATAAGTAAATAATTATGAATTACCTATTTCGCAAACCAAACTTTAAATTCTTTCTTGTGCACCGCTTCAACGTCATCGACTCCAGCTTCTTTAATCACATCCCAATGCTCTCTAATTTTTTTGTTATTTAAGTAAAGCTTCAACAAGATGATTAAAAGCTGATCAACTTAAATAGATAACTAACATCAAATATGGATGCACTTCTGGGCAATTAGTAAGGATGTAACACTCCGCAATCTCTCGTTGTTCGTTGTCTAACACTAAAAGTTTCATCATCCCGTAAGGAACACATTTGTCCGATCAAGAAATATAGAGTTCGGGTACTAGATCATGAACTACATCTTTTTGATCTTCTAAATACCTCCCAACAAATATTAGAGCTTCTTCAACGATGTAACCTTCTGCAATAGAACCTTTGGCTTGACTCTATTATTTACAAAATGTATCAATGTTCCAAGATATCTCTCGACGGGATACATCCACCTCATATGCACAGGACCTCCAAATAAAGCTTCCTCTGGTAAATGAATCTCCACATGAACCATGATCGTGAAAAAAGCGGGAGGAAAAATGACTTCGAGCTTGCACAAAATCTCAATGATGAAAATTTCCACCTTTTCAAGATCTTCTACCCTCAAAGTTCTAGATATTATTAACTTAAAAAATTTGCAAAGCTCAGTAATCGTCTCATGTATAGGCTTCGGAACGAAAGTGCGAATACCATGGGCCAATAACCTTTTTAGAATAATGTTGTAATCGTGCGACTTTGAACCTGTCAACCTTTCATATGCCGTTACATTTTTCTTCAAGTTACTAGCAAGACCATCTGGAAATTTGACAGATTGAAGGAACTTGGTGAATCGTTTCCTCTGCGCAAAAGTCAAGGTGTACGCAGCTGGTGGTTTGTACCATCAATTCCATAAAATCAAGCTGTGCTTTATCTGTGTCCTTGTTCTTCCCTTCTAAGCTAAGCAATGTACCGAGAAGATTCTCACACACATTCTTCTCAACGTGCATGATGTCCAAGTTGTGCTTCAACACAGACTCTGACCAATACGGTAGATCGTAGAAGATGCTTTTCTTGGACAAATTTAATTTGCACTCGGCTCGTTTTCGTTTTTGACCCGCAATATCGATGTGTTTGCCATATGTCTTTTTAGAAACACGACTCAATTGCCTAAGTATGTCTCTCGATATCAATCGTATGGGTTTCGGACTTTTCTCATTGCGGTTTGTGTAATGATCTTTGTTTTTCCTCAATCGATGAGAATTAGGCAAGTATCAAAGATGATCGTAATACACAATTCTGTTTCTCACCTTCATGAACACGCAAGATGATCATTACATGTTGGACATGCAAGATATCATTGTCCGCTCCATCCAAATAAATACGATCGTGTAGGAAAATCATTAATCGTCCAAAGGAGCGCTGCACGCAAGAGAAACATTTTACCGTCGACTCCATCGCACACTCGAAAAATCGACCTCCCACATTTCTTTTAGCTCTTCGACAACAGGCTGGAGAAACACATCCATGTCTTTTCCTGGTGAATTCGGCCCCGGATTAGAAGCTTCAGCATCAGATACTCTTTCTTCATGCACAACCAAGACGGTAAGTTATATGCAGTCACTACCACGGGCCACATGATGTAAGATAAGTTCATTTCTCCAAATGGGTTGAATCCGTCGGAAGCCAGTACAAGTTGAACGTTTCACGACTCGGCGGCAAAGTCTGGGTATTTCTTGTCTAGATTTTTCCATGTTATTCCATCGGCAGGATGTCGCAATTCACCTTTTTCGCTGACACGTTCTTTGTCGTGCCACTTCATTTGGATAGACGTTTCTCGAAAAGCATACAACTGTTTCAATCGGTCTTTCAAAGGAAAATAACGCAAAATCTTTTGCGGTAGTTTTCTACCACCAACTTTCCATCTGCTCTCGTTGCAAATCGGGCAAACGTCAGCGTTCTTGAGCTCTTTTCGAAATAGGACACAATCATTAGTGCAAATATCGATCATCTTATACCCTATTCCAAAACGCTTAAGTTTTTTCTTTGCTTCATAGTGTTTTTCCGGAATACGATTACCCACGGGACGTGACTTCCTTAAAAGCTCTAAAAGTTTGGTAAACGACTTGTTCGTCCAATGGTTCGTCACTTTGATGTGCATCAGCGAGACCAAAAATGACAAAGACAAAAACTCTTTGCATCCAGAGTACAATTCCTCCTTCAACTCCGAGAACAAATCTTCTACTTGCTCATCTGCACGCACTTCGCTCGGGGTCGTATCACGAAAGTCGTCGAATTCATCATGGTCCATAATATTGTTCAACGCATCATGTAATCCTTCGACTCCTCGCTGAATAGGTTAAGGTACTTGTACTACATTTTGGAAAACAGAAGATCGACGCTCGCCGTGATAGTACCATTTAGTATACCCCGAGGTAAAACATTTGTCCAAGAGATGACGACTTAAGACGCCAATGTCATGCCATACCATGTTGTTGCAAGATTTTCAAGGACATTGGTATTGATTATACATGTTTGGAAAAGTTTTTACCACTCGAATAAATTCTCTAACGCCGGACCTATATTTCAAGGTCAACTGTTCATTCTTTGTAATCCAATCCCTACTTGGATTCGACATTTTGCTGAACGAAAAGTGGATTATTAGAGTTGTGAATTTTTATTTGATGTTGGAAATATTTACAAGATATAGAATGTAGAACGTAATTGTTTGTGTTTATGTGAATTTGAGAGAAAAGAAAATTATTTTAAACAATATTAACAAAATTTCGACAGAGTTTCCCCTATAATATGAATAAACAAAACCTGAAATTTAACGTTTGTACAACTAAATCATCAAACAACTGACTCAATTAACTAAACATATTCATCGGTTTCAATTAACTAAACATATTCATATAATTTTAATTACCTAAACATATACTACGGTTTCAATTAACTAAACATATAAATTTAGTTTAAATTATCTCAACATATACAACGATTTCAATTAACTAAACATATTCATATACTTTTAATAAACTAAACATATACAACGATTTCAATTAATTACACATGTACAAAAGTTTCAAGTAACTAAACATATTCAACTATTACAATTAACTAAACATATTCATACAATTCCAATTTACTCAACATATTAAACGATTTCATTTCATTAAACATATTTGAAGTTTAATTAACTAAACACATTTTTAATTACCTAATGTAGAGACGGAGCTGAAACGCATTGAACGCGATTTGGATCAAAGACGACGATTGCAAGCGTAGGAACGAGACTGCAATCAAAATAAAATAAAAAAATTCTTAACACAAATTAACAAATATATATGAAAAAATTAAAATAAAAAAAACTTAAAAATACTACCTCGACGAGGCTGCGGGTAATTATCCTTATAATTAAAGGGAAATAAAAATCTCCTCTTGATGCATGTTTTTGCCAAAATTCTACATAAGGGGGGCGCTTCTAGATACTTCCTTATTTCTTTTAAGACAATTCTTAAAATACCCATTGTAGAATTATAATTGCACAAATAACGAAATTAATTTCATAATGCCTTAAACGACTTTTCGGCTTAAGAAAATAATTAATATTTTCATCATATGAAAATATTCATGATCTTATTTTGACATTCACATCATTTTATGTCCATGTGGACAAAAATACCCTTTAGACATTTTCCGAGAAAATGTCAAGTTCAACATTTGAACTTATTATGACTTAGCTTCTAGTTTAACAATCCTACTCTAATGACCTATAATAGTGACCTTATGGATCCAAATGAACAAAGCTTGAGCTTCTATACTCGGACTCATAAGTTCACAAACTTTTTTCGAGTATTAGCTTAATGTCAACTGACTCCACTAAAGAGTTGACACTGAGAATCTCTCGGTTCAAACGAACTTATTTTCTACTCAAATTCAACTTAATTATATTGAGCGGATACATTGAATATTATCTATGTTTACCCTTCATGAATATCATCAACTAGTTGAGATTTATAAAATTTACCATTTTACCCTTCTAGTTGTTATTTCATCAACTCCTTTAGTACTTGTGAATAAGTTAGAAACAATGTATTGACGAAGAGCTAACAAGTCACATTGTTTCATCCAAATAAAGTCGCTACTTAATTTTGGATACTGCGCAGTTCATTTATTCACAATCCAAGTAATAAAGCATGAGGTGATATATATTGCATCTCAGCAATCTTGTACATGAATTCCATATCTATGAGAACTTCACAAAGTTGGTTCATGACATCTTCATAACTTAATATCTCACCAATTGGCCTAGTCCAGATCACATAATGGATCTGGAATTTGAGTTTCTCAAATGAGAGTATTAATGCTATGAAATGACATGTCTCATTTCAGGATTTAGGTAAGCATGATACAATTCATACATAGTGACCTTGAGATAGAAGATGTTAAATGGTTTGTTCTTCTATTGTCTTTAAGGATGCACTGGTCAATTCAGTATCTTTGAAAGATACACTGGAAGAACTATAGAGTTCCTAACTCTCTATGCCTCGTAACCAGACACTGGTCAATTCAATATCTTTGAAGATACACTGGAAGAACTATAGAGTTCCTAACTCTCTATGTCTCGTAACCAGACATCATAGATTCTTCCAACAATCATACTAGGATCAATAGTCCGTTGATCTTTAGATTGCAAATATATCGTTTTTGTCAAAATGAAGAGTTTGTTCACGCAAATCTACTATAAAGTTCCTAATGACTATATATAAATCTTCAATCAAACTAAAAAAATAATGAATGAACGTTTCAAATTTTATTAATTTAATCAGCAAATTACAATAATGACTTTATAAAGATTTATATATTACATCAATATGTAAATAAACAATCTTCTTGTGGGCATCTCTGCCAACATGACCAACAAGCACGACTAGCGGTGGTGGCTGACGCGGGCGAGGCGGGGCAGAGGAACGGAGGAGCGGACATAGGTGAAGGTAGCTAGGAAGAGCGGACGGAGGTGAGGGCAGCGAGGAGGAGCGGTGGAGTCAGACGGAGGGACGGTGGGAAGGGCGGTTGGCGGAGGAACGGTGGGAGGCTGGGCGAAGGGACGGTGGGTGGAGGCAGGGAGGGAGGGCCCGAGTGTGGGCGGAGGGAGGGAGGGACGGTGGAGGCTGGGCGGAGGGAGGGAGGGAGGGGCGGAGCTGCGGAGGTTGGGGCGGAGGCATGGGCGGAGGCGTGGGCGGAGGGAGGCGTGGAGAGAGGGTTGGTGGAGAGAGGGTGCGGCGGAGGGAGGAAGGGTCGGCGGAGGTAAGGGGCGGAGGGAGGTTGGGCGGCGGAGGAAAGGGTCGGAGGGAGGGATGAAGGACAGAGATTTAGAGGGAGGAAGAGAGGGAGAGGAAGACTTAAATGGGGAAAGGCAGGAGGCTTGGGGTTTTAATCGAACCCTAGAATCGGATGCGACAAAGGTGCATCCAATGGTGAGCTTTAGATGCTACAGGTCGCATATGAAGCTATCATTCGATGCGACACAATCGCATCTGATGTTTCTAAAAAAACTAAAAATAAAAAATCACGCCACGTCGATTAAAAGTCGAGGAAGGGGGGAAAATTGACCCGCTCAAATTTTTGAGACTATTAGATGCGACAAAACCGCATATGATGCTCTTGAAAATTAAAAATAAAAATTTCACGTCATTTAGACAATGCGAAAGGGAGGAAAGTTGGCCCGCCTGTTTTTTTGGGAACATCATATGCAACTATGTCCCATCTGATGTTCATGTGAACCTTCAGATGCGACCTAGTCGCATCTGTTTCTCTTCCCCAGGCCAAAAAAATATTCGTCATATTCTCGTGTTTAGATGCGACATGTCGCATCTAAATGTGCTATCGGATGCAACATTTACATGTGACTAGTCGCTTTTAAAAGTCATCTGTAGCAGATGACCAAATTTGTACTAAGGTAAGCACGATGCAATTCATACATAGTGACCTTGAGACAAAAGAGGTTAAATGGTTTGTTCGTACATTGTCTCTAAAGGTGCACTGTTCAATTCAGTATCTTCGGAAGATACACTGGAAAAACTATAGAGTTCCTAACTCTCTATGACTCGTACCCAGACATCATAGATTTTTCCAACAATCATACTAGGATCAATAGTTTGTTGATCTTTAGAATGTGAATATGTCATTTTAACCAAACCATGAAAAGTTTGTTCACGCAAATCTACATTTTTCTCTTTATATATTGTTAGGTTTGATTAAGGACTATAAGACTATTGAATATCATAAATGTTCGAACAAACAAAAAACGAATGAATGAACGTTTCAACTTTTATTAATTTAATCAACAAATTATAATAAGGACTCATGAGAGATTTATATTATATCGATATGTAAATAAATAATTTTCATGTGGGCATCTCTGCCAACATTTATCGATGTCAATTTTCATCTCGGAAAAGCTACTCCAGGTGATTTGACGCGATTCAATAAGATAGCTTTGAGATCAGTTCTGCACTTTTTGATCTGGACTGTGTGCGTTGTTGGAGGATGGGATGATTGTTGAATTGTCTGTTGGACTCAAATTTTACACTTCTTCTAGTTTCGCCGATTGAGAGTTCTCTGATCACTTCGAAGCACTTTCTAAAAATTTACTTTTGAGATTCAACGTCTTGCTCTTATAGTGCTGTAGAGAATCTATCCACAAAAGACACACAAAACAAAATAAAAACACAACAAAAACCAAGAACGCATAAATAACAAATAATATAAAAATGGCACAAAAAAATTAACGAAATTTCGTGTTAACTAGCTTACATCATCACGTTTGATTCACACTAAAACCATCAAAATATACCGTTCCAACACTTATCCTTCAATTGACTTCACCAAAAATCCACTTTGTCTCGCACTAAGACCTTTCCTTGACCGATAAAAAACTTATCTATACTGGTTTTTCGGAGTAAAGTATTTGTAAGTGTCTAATACAATTGAACTCACTAATACACAGTTTACAACAATCCTTTTATAATTACAAATTACAACAAACTATAACTAGTTGTTGACTAATCCTAACTAAAATATCGTGATGTTCATTCGGTGTTTGTAACTGATTCTCGAAGGCTTGATGATGTGTTGACTTCTCACACTTTCCAATTATATTTCATCAATACTTTAATTCCCCAAGGCATATTACATCAGTACATTGGGTTGTTTCGTCACTGTCAAAATGATATTTTCGTATGAACAAATAATTAGCGTTCGAAACGTTGAGTACTATGGAATTTCGACGTGTCATGGAAATTTCGGGTTTCAAATGAAGGAAAATGCGAACTCATTAGTGTGTTGAAGAGAAAAGAATAAGAACAATGGGAGAGTTAAGGTTACTGAATAAAATTATAATTATTACGATTTAAAGAATTTTTTACCCCTCCTAATTGTCGGAGTCAATTCATTAAAAAGTGTCTAGTGTCAAGGTTTCTGTTTTATTGCTTTTGTTTTTGGCTATGAAACATGAGCCATGAACAAGCTAATCCCTCCATTTATCAACGCTCTGAAACCACCGCCTGAACTCGCCGGGACGCAAACGACGACGAGATCTTTCAACGCCGTAATCAACCGTCTCTCATCCCAGGGCTCTCACCATGACGTCATTTTCATCTTCTCTTCCATGCTCCGAACCAAAACCCAACCAGACACTCACACTTTCCCCAGCCTCCTCAAAGCTTGCACGTCGCTCCGCCTCTTTCGCCTCGGCGTTTCGCTTCACCAATGCGTCCTCGTTAATGGGTTCTCTTCCGACTCTTACATCGCCGCTTCTCTCCTCAACTTCTACTCTGGTCATAACTACGTCCCTCGTGCCCGCACGGTGTTCGACGCTATGCCTGACAGAAACATCGTTCCTTATACCGCCATGATCGGCTCTTATTCTCGCTCGGGGGATCTCAGCGAGGCCTTGTCGTTGTTTGACGAAATGAGGCACGTAGGAATCAAGCCGAGCCCGGTTACTTTGTTGGGTTTGTCCTCTGGAGTTTCGGAGCTTGTTCACGTTCAGTGTTTGCATGGCTGTGCAGTTTCATATGGCTTTGAATGTGATGTGAGTCTGATGAATTCAGTATTAAATGCGTACGGAAAGTTTGGAGGTGTAGATGATTCGAGGAAGTTGTTTGAATCAATGCATCAAAGAGACGCTGTTTCATGGAATTCTATGATATCTGGCTTCGTTCGAAGCGGTAATTTCAGTGAAGTATTGGGTCTTTTCTACAGAATGAGAGTAGAAAATATCGAGCCCGACAAACAGACTCTCGCTTATCTCGTCTCTGCAAGTGCGACACAGGGAAACCTGAAACTGGGAACGCTGTTGCATGGGAAGCTTTTGAGAACCGGGTTTCGATTGGATTTCCAAATCCAGACTACACTCATAGTTATGTACATGAAATGTGGAAGCATCAGCACAGCATTTAAGATATTCAGATCGATAAGAAACAAAGACGTTGTTTTATGGACTGCGATGATCTCCGGACTTGTACAGAATGATTGTTCAGATAAGGCATTAGCTATTTTCCAACAGATGTCAAACTCGGGGATAAAGCCATCTTCTGCTACAATAGCTAGCATCATCGCAGCGTGTGCAAAACTGGGCTCTTTCGATTCGGGAAAATCTATTCACTGTCGCATCGTAACGCTAGGAATAGTTCTGGATATCCCTGCAGAGAATTCTCTCTTGACTATGTATGCAAAATGCGGGCGTTTGGATCTAAGCCGAGCGATTTTTGAGAGGATGCGAAAGAGGGACTTGGTCTCTTGGAACGCCATTTTAGCTGGGTATGCTCAGAATGGATATTTGTCGGAGGGTCTTTCACTTCTCTCCGACATGAAATCAACTCTTCAGAAACCGGACTCTCTGACTGTCGTGTCTCTCCTTCAAGCCTGCGCTTCTATCGGGGCGCTCCATCAAGGCAAGTGGGTCCACGGCTTTTCCATCAGGAGTTGCCTTAGACCGTGCATTATGGTCGGCACGGCTCTCGTTGATATGTACTCGAAGTGCGGAGACTTGAACAAAGCTCAAAAATGCTTCGATGTAATGACGGAGCATGATTCAGTCTCGTGGGGAACAATCATCTCCGGCTACGGCTGCCACGGCCGAGGCGAGGGTTCATTGAGTTTGTACTCGGAGTTTCTGAGGACGGGATTCAAACCCGACGGGGTGATTTTCCTCTCGGTCCTCACGGCTTGTAGTCATAACGGACTCATTGACTGTGGTTTGAGCATATACAAATCCATGAACAAAGATTTCGGCGTCTCTCCGAGCCTCGAACACCGTGCTTGCGTCGTAGACCTTCTCAGCAGAGCCGGGAGGGTTGAGGAAGCTTACAAGTTCTACGAGAAGGAGTTTCCTGAGCCCGAACCAGATGTTTTGGGGATAATTCTAGACGGTTGTCGGGCCAATGGTGATACGAAACTTGGTGAGATCATTGCAGGGAATCTTCTCGTGTTGAGACCCTCGGATGCAGGAAACTATGTGCAAATAGCCCACAGCTTCGCATCGATGAATAGATGGGACGGTGTTAACGAGGCGTGGACCCAAATGAAAAGTTTGGGTTTAAAGAAGTTGCCCGGTTGGAGCTTTATTGAGTTAAATGGGACTATTGAGACGTTTTTCACGAGGCATAATTCACATCCACAGCTCGAGGAAATGGTCTCGACACTCGAGACTTTGAGGAGTGAAATGAGAAAATCCCGGGGGAAATGTATAGACCAACAGGATTCATGAGATTTTTGCTAAGTGAACATGTGACATACAACAACTGTAAGTCTACTTTATTGTTTCTTACTTCATAAAGCTTCAGAAATCATGTTCTTTCTTTTTTGCCTCAAAAGTCATCTTATCAAAGAATAATCTCAAGACGATGAGTGAGTCACCACTTTGATATGGCATTTGTGTGACCAACATTTTAAAATATTAGGTAAGTAGGCAACTAAAATGTTTGAGGTTGCTATGTAATCAACATTTCTTAATTGTTAGGTAGATAGCCATAAATATGGCCTGGTATTCCTAGTTTGCTCTTTCATTTGAATGTAAAAAAGTAGAGTATTTACGTCAAATAGGACTATATACCTAACGGACCCTTTGCATTTTGATAGCAAATAGTTTTGAGCTTTCGAGGCTTAAAATATCTGATTTTTCTTCCAAGTATATAGGATTAATTTTGTGGCCACTTATTTTTATGCCAAAACAACCGTATAAACTCATTTCTCTGGAAAGAGACTAGAACTCTTAAGTGCTAGCTATAGCTCAACTAACAACACATGTCACATGTGAACACATTGAGCTTTTGGTCACAATCCCCGGACGTTAAAATCAAGTTCATGCATGCAAGTTGAAAGATCAATAGGAAGAGAGACAAAGAAAGGGAAGGAAGAAAAAACAAACATGGGAAGCTGTTCATGTGCTGTGTTGGTGACGATATTATCGGTTGTGGGGGTTTTATTTTTAGCAGAGGCTGAGCTTGCCAATGATTACTACAAGCATTCATGCCCATCAGTGGAGTCTATAGTAAGGTCAGAGGTACTAAAGTTTTCTCTGACAGATGTTTCTGCGCCTGCGGCTTTTATTAGGCTTCTATTCCATGACTGCCAAGTGAAGGTTAAACTTTAAATAATATATCTATATTATATATAAATTTATATGTTTCATTCTCTTTCATCGCTTTTGGTGTTTTTATTTTTCCACTGCAGACAATTTTGTTTCTCTGTGATTTTAGGGCTGTGATGCATCAATAATGCTGGATTCGAAGGGACTAGGAGGGGACTCCGAAATGGTGTCACAGAAGAACTTTGGAATCAGAAAGCTGGAAACTATCAGTCACATAAAGTCTGTGTTGGATAAGGAGTGCCCTGGCAAAGTTTCTTGTGCGGATATAATTGCCTTGGCGGCTAGGGAATCGGTTTACGTGTCTGGAGGGCCTGAAATTAGGATTCCTCTTGGAAGAAAAGATGCTCTCACTGGTACCTCTCGGGAGGCTGATTCAAAGCTTCCCGGAGCGGGAATTGCAGTTGATGAGCTACTCCAGATTTTTGGGTCTTATGGGATGAACATCGAGGAATCGGTTTCGATCCTAGGTAACTCATATTAGTAGAATTTTATCAAGTCTCTTGTGATTTGTAAGGGATAATTATGTACATAAAATAGCTGGAAATTTAGTGCTACTTTAAAAATATTGTAATGATTGATTGAGATGCTTGCTTAAAATTCACAAAGGCATTATAAAACCTCCGTAAATTATGATAATCAGCTCCTTGGATGATTTCCAATAGGATTTAGTTTCAAGGTTGTGAGGTCACTTGGAGAACTTAGGGACTCAACCCTAGTCAAATAAATAAATTATGATTACACTTTTTATTTTTTGGCAGGGGCACATACAGTGGGAGTTGGACACTGCGTGAACATTGTGGAGAGACTGTATGGAAGAGAGGAAAGTGAGGACATGGACTTGATTTTCAAAGAGCTACTAAGACTGAATTGCCCTACAAGGGTCCCTTTGACCAATATCACCGTATTTCCCAACGACTTGACCCCATTGGCCTTCGACAATCATTACTACAACAACATCTTGATGGGTCACGGCTTGTTCGGTATCGACTCAGGAATCTCTAGAGACCCCCGAACCATGAAGTTTGTCAAGCACTTTGCTTCCGATCAAAACCATTTCTTTCACGTTTTCGCTTCGGCCTTTGTTAAACTCTCTTCAACCAAAGTTCTCAGCGGGAAGCAAGGTGAAGTGAGAAAGAATTGCAATCACAGGAACTAAAGCAATTCATTTGTGTTGTCAAATATGCTTTCAGCAATTCAATTGCAAGCTTATAAGCAGTCTAATTTTGTTAGATAATTAAGTACACTGATCGTTACCACAAATAAATTACTATGTACTATAAATGGTCTGTACTGGTTGTATTTTAGATTTGAGACAGAGTTGAGAAAAACTATGTAATATACCTCTTTCAATTATGTATACAAATGAATCAATGTTGGCCAGTACCAACATAACTGTGCTCTCTCTCTCTCTCTCCCTCTATCGTCAGCGCTGGCTAGCGTATCAAAATCTTCTGAGTAGAATGGTGTACTCTAATCAGAAACCCCAGGGACTTCTGACTTGTGGACTAAGTTACTGATTATATCAACTATGCCGATAGGTGTAATCTTAATGAGAGCCAAAAATGTCAGCGTCGGATCACGGAGGTGGGTTCAGCACTGCCGTGGAATCAAAGTGACCAATTATTCCTTCACCCAGAAGACGCATCGCAGCACCCTCTGAAAATTTCCTTGCAAAGAGGAAACACGAAACAGGTGTCGAATTCCTCTGACACCATTCTGTCCGGTATTCAGTTCCGTAGTATACATGGTTTATTTCCTGCCGAATCACACGCAAGTAAAATAAAACTTTAATATCTTACATGTAATAACAGCATCTTTGACACTTTTAAAGAATATAAAAAATGATGTGTTGTTTTATTGGGGTCACTGTCAGTGCTATGATATTGATGTTTCCCAACTCACCATGCAGAACAAAAAATACAAGGGTGATTCAGTTCCTACAATATGTAAAGAATAACAAATGTGAAACTACATCAAATATTAATAATAGAACCTGTATTTCTTTTATCTTCTGGCGGCTGCAACTCTTATATGTAAATGTAACAGGATGCCACCCGGTGTCCTCCATTTTGTTTGTAGGCTGATCCCAAACAGTGTAGGTCAATGTTCTGCGTTCAAGTTCGCTTTCAAGATCGTTCATCTGATAAGATTACACATAGAACAGGTATAAGAGGGGATTCAAGCAGAAACCCTTTGGTGAATTTGACAAGGAGTAGGTAGAAGAAAAAGAATGAGCAACCTTCAAGTAGAACCATAACTCATCTTCTAAAAGGGTTAAAGAGAATCGATCTAAACTTACTGCAAGCAATGTCTGCACATAGTGTTCATCTGGGATACAATTATTCTGCTTCTGAAGTTTCTGAATCGGGAAAAAATCAACCACTGAATAAGTCATCGTGCGCGAATAAAAATGTTCATGTGTTCTGGACAATGATTAACAAATTACTATGTTGAGTGTTGACAGCGCTTTCCTAAGAGAAATGCCCAAGTACGTAGGCTAAGAAGACTGTAAGAAATAAGAAGGAATTTCAATCTTTCCTAGTTCCTAACCACAAAAAATATCATATAACACTTACCAGATTCAGCTTTCCTTTCCTGGCATCTAGAGGTGGGCGCCGCTGCAATGAGATCACTTCAGTTGGTTTTGAATATTTTTAGTGTTTTACTTTGATAAACAAGACTAAAGTACTGTCAACATGCCAACGTGATGGGTTTTCTCACTATTATTTGAAAAAGGAAGTTCAAGCTGAAGACAGATGACATGATAAGAGAATTGAATTTGATACATACTACGCAAAACTTTTTAAAGACCGGAAAGACAGTCATATCGTCTGCAACAACTTCTGCATGTTTCCGAATCAGGGCGGTCCACTGAAAATTTATCAAATTTAAGTACATGAAAACACATATATATTATACAACAACGTTCCCAAAATGCTAGTTTACCTGGGATCCTTTTCGCCACTTGTTTATTGGTATTTTCGGCGACATTTTTGGGTTGTATCTTTCCTCTTTCCCATCAAGAAAGCTAATATAAAAAACACCTACGTCAATTTTCACATACTGTTTTTTTTAAGAGCAGTTCTAGTAAATTGAAACCAGAAGTTGGTAGCTTAAGAAACTGAGATTTACCTGTCCACGAAGCTCCTTGGAGATGCCATTAGATAATTATATATATAGCTAAAATTGTACAGAGGGACACAGCTGCATCATCGTAATAAACGAGTTTTATATTACTTGAAAAAATTGGAGATTCGTAAAACCCAAAAATTGCCTAAATAACTAACCTGTCAGATAGAAGAACGAATCTCTGATTTGCCGGATCATCGAGAGCTGCTTCTAGCAACAGCCTTTCTGCTTGAATCATAGTCGACTCTCCCCAGCCAACCTGAAAAAGGAAAAGTTTTTGAAACTCATCCCACAATTTCCATTTTTCTGAGCGATAAAGTGAGTGAAACAGACATTTATATATAAGGTACAATAGGAACCAAATAACAACTCAATTTATAGTTATTTGGTGGTTCGGACATCAAATCACAGAATCTCGGTTATAAGCTTTTGCTTGTGGAGTCATCTTCACGTCAACGAAACAGAATTAAGAAAGAAGAAGAAATACCTGAATGCTGTTCCTCAATTGACGGCCATGGAAGAAGCGCGACCTCGTTGTGGACTCGTCGAAGTTGAACCCCGGCGCCGAGTGAATATAAACCGAGAAATTCGCAACGTCAACATCCTTGAGAGACAGCGAAAGGCGAATGTGAATCCATAGAAGCACAGCCTTCCCGTGGAAAAAAAAAATTGAGAAATGGAAAACCTATACCTCGAAGAAATTTTCCCAGAGGAAATCGAGCGGGAGATTTCGGCGCGCGAGAAATAGAAAGGCGACCTTAGGAGGACCGGCGGGGAGAATATCTCGAGATCTCGCGCGAGAAATCGAGTGACGAGAGAGAGACGGAGCGGCGTCGCCGTCGGGCGAGTGGAGGCGGATGAAGGCGAAGAGGCAGAGTGCGACGGAGAGAGAAACAACCAGCTTCCAGCCCAGCCAGATGACGTGGCGCGGCTTGATTGGCTGTGGCTTCCTCGCCGCCGTGCTTCTTCCGACCAACATTCGTCTGCTCTTCTTTGTGCCAGTTAGTCCTTAAGCAGAGAGAGAGCGAGAGAGAGTTTTGAGTCTTTGATAAGTAAATTCAAAGCACTGCATTTAAAACAAAGTAATAAAATAAATAAAGTTAGGCAGTGATTGGTGATTCAAGTTGTGGAGCTCGGAGAAAGAAGCATTGCTATTCAGTCTGGTTCGTTGTAATGTAATGAACATTGCTATATATAGACGCGTATGAAGTTATGAATGGATACACACGACGCCGTTTTGTCTGAATTCTTGGATCATTTCACACGGCATTGCTTGTTATTTGCTACCTCCTTCCTTTTCCTTTTTTATTTTATTAATGCTTAAGACAATCATTAGCAATCCTGGATACCCTCCCAGAATATTCATACGTAACTATTTAGGTTATTACAATATTTAAGTGATTTTGTTCGAATATTTTACCTACTCCTCGAATGTTTTATTGTACCTAGCATAGGATCATTAATATCAAATGTTTTTATGCTAATGTGAAATGGATAATTTTCAGAACAAAAAATCGGTGAATTGGATATGTTTTACAATTGATTTTGTCCAACGTTTTATAAAATTATTGTAAATGGCTCTGGTGCACAATGACACATTAATTTACGTTTTAATTTTACTTTAATGTTCTTGTAATTTTTTGCCAAATTTTTTGAATTTTGAAATTAAAATTCGTGTAAAAATTATAATCATTTCTCATCAATTTCAAAACGTGCCAATTATATATTATTTAACATTAATTCCTACATTAATGGGTTGATTATTAACTCATTTAATATCAAATAATTAATTATTATTATTTTCATTTTTATAACCGAAAACAACATATTCTCCAACAAAATCTTTTTCTTTTATATCTGAAAATGATTAATTGTTAATTATTTTCGGTAAATTTTTCATTAAAAATTAAAATTTTCGTCATTAGTTCATCCAGTATATATAGTCGTAAATTGGCATTCCATCTACAACGTAAATTAAAGTTTTTATCATTAATTGCATATTAATTAACAAAACACGATTTTGATTTTATTTTACAAGATGAACGAAATCAAAATTTCATACATGAATTTGAAATCAAAGTCAAAACACGAAAAAGAAAAAGAAGAACGAAGGTCGTGTTCATGAATTTTCACATCCTTCTCTGCCATGAAAACTTCACATCCTTCTTATTCTTCGTTATCATCATCGTCGTACTCCCGTAGGAATGCGTCCCCGTCTATTTCGTTCAAGCACTGTAGATGAAGAAACCGATTCTAAAATATTGATTTACAGGTATCCATAAACGATTTTAAAAACAAAAACAAATTAGATACATAACTTAACATAAATACATGTTAACTGCCGACCGATTTACATCGTTGATCTCTACTATTTTTCTCGGATGATGAACCTCGAATTTTTTTTGTGAACCTTCACGTTCAGGAAAAATGGAGATTGTTGGTTTCTAAGTTTTTGTTTTTAGGATTTTGGAGAGAGAAAATTGATTTACATGTATTCATAAAAGATTTCAAAAACAAAAACAGATTAAATACATAACATAACATAAATACATGTTAATTGCCGACCGATTTACGTCGTTGATCTCTACTATTTTTTGCCGATGATAAACCTTGGAGTTTTGGTGAAGTTTCACGTTCAACAAAAAATGGAGATTGTTGGTTTCTGGGTTTTCGGTTTTGGAATTTTGGAGAGAGAAAATAAATTTACAAGTATCTAATTAAAATAACAAAACAAATTAGATACCTAATATAACATAAATACATATTAATCGCCGACCGATTTACGTCGTTGATCTCTACTATTTTTCGCCGGTGATGAACTTTGGATTTTTTTGGTGAAGCTTCACGTTCAACAAAAATGGAGATTGTTAGTTTTTGGGTTTTCGGTTTCGGGATTTTGGAGGAGAATGCCGAAATTCTTTGAATGTGCATTTTGAAACTTTTAATTTCTATGTCCAGGAACCAAATGGTTTTAATTGATTGTGTTAATTGAATGCAATTTTCAAGCCTAATATTAAGTGTAACTAATATTTCCGATTTTTTTTAATTCTTTAATGAAATGGGCGGGAATCCTTTTTTGGGAAAATTTGGAATGAAATATTTGTAAAACTATTGGGTGGACATTTAAAGTAGTTTTATAAAACGTTGGACAAAACCAAATTATCAAACCTATATAGGGCTATCATTAATCATTTCAAGAATGTAACCTCAAATATAAGGTCGTTGATAATGGAGCCTGCGTTGTATTATAGCCACTCGCACACCGATATTTAGCGATGATATGGAGGTTGAGTTGGTAGATGCCAATGATACCAGTTTCTTGGAATCGATTGATGAAGAAACTGTTGGCAGAGATGCCCACAATAACATTATTTATTTGCATATCGATGTAATATAAATCTCTCACGAGTCCTTATTGTAATTTACTGATTAAATTATAAAAAAAAAAGTTGAAAGTTTCATTCATTCATTCCTTTTTCGTTTGTTTGAAGAATTATGATATTCAATAGTCTTATAGTCCTTAATCAAACCTAACAACGTATGAAGAGTCAAATATAGATTTCGTGAACAAACTCTACATGGTTTGCTTAAAACGAAATATTCACAATCTAAAAACTATTGATCCTAGTATGATTGTTGGAAGAATCTATGATGTCTGGTTACGACTTATATAGAGTTGAGAACTGTATAGTTCTTCCTGTGTATCTTCCGAAGATGCAAAATTGACTAGTGCACCTTTAGAGACAATATAAGAAGAAATCATTTAATCTCTTCTGTCTCAATGTCACTATGTATGACTTACATTGTGCTTACCTTAATCCTGAAATGAGACATGTCATTTCATAACTTCAATATATTCACTTGAGAAAGTTAAACTATAAATCCAAAGCTTTGTGAACTAGATGCACACTATCAGTGATGTATTGGGTTATGAAGTTGACATGAGTAAAGTCTGAAGTTCTCATAGATATGGAGTTCATGTACAAGATTGCTGAAATGCAATGTATATCACCTCATGCTTTATTACTTGGATTGTGAATAAATGTATCGGTGGTGTCCAAATTGAATAAAGAATTCTTTTGGATAAAACTTTGTGACTTGTAAGCTCCTTGTCAATGCATCATTTCTAACTTATTCACAAGTATTAAAGGAGTTGAGAAAATAACAACTAGAAGGGTGAAATGAGAATTTTGCAAATCCTATACAGTTGATGTTATTCGTGAAGGGTAATCATTCGATAATATTCAGTGGATCTCTTCATCACAAATAAGTAGATTTTTTAGTAGAAACTATATTCATTTGAACCGAGATATTTTCAGTGTCAACAATTTAGTGGAGACAGTTGACATTAAGCTAGACTTGGAAAAGCTTGTGAACTCTGAGTTCGAGAGTCCTACTTAAAGCTTTGTTCATTTGAGTCCATGATGTCACTATCACAAATTATTAGATTAGATTTTGTTAAATTAGAAGTTAAGTCAAAATAAGTTCAATCTTGAACTAGACATATTTTCTAAAAATAGTCTACAAGGTATTTTCTTTTTCCACATGGACATAAAATGGCGTGAATGTCAAAATAAGATTTTCTAAAGCCGAGAAGTCGTTTGAGGCATTATGAAATTAATTTCATTATTAATGCAATATTAATTCTATAATGTGTATTTTAAGAATTGTGTTGAAAGAAATAAGGAAGTATCTAGAAGCTACTCCCATGTGTATAGAGTTCAGCCAACATCAAGAAGATGAGAGAAATTTTTTTCTAGAAATTCATTTGCCTTGAATTATGAAGATAATTGCCAAAAATGAAATGAAAAAATGAATTTCTTTGAAAATAAAACAAATGTGCTAAATGAGAAAACAAATTTCTCTCACTAATGCACATAGTATGGCCGGCCATCCCCTAGAGAAAGAGAACAGGAAATCAAATATTGTGTCATGAATACACAATAGGAAAATGTAATTACCCTTTCTTGTATTTCATTCTATAAATAGAGCTTCACATTAAGATGTGAAAATAAGTTTTAAGCACTTGTTCTCTCTATTTTGGCAGATCATATTCTCTCTCTTCATCTCTCTCTCAAAATATCTCTTTTATTTAGGCACCTAGATCCACACTTGATCTAGAGTATTAGCTCTTGATTCATAGTGTTTGATAGTACTCATTCACTAAACTCTATAAATACTATATTCACTTTGTCGATGACTTTACTCGCTTCACCTGAATTTATCCACTTCGGTCCAAGTCTGAGGCATTAGAGGAGTCTTCAAAATTTTAAAAAAGTTTGTGGAAAAATCTCTTAAGACTGACATATGTTCCATTCAATGTGACTATATGGGATAGTTTGGACCATTTATACCATTTCCTACAGAAAACGGTACCGCAGTTAGACACTTTTTCTCACACGTTCATGCTCCAAATGAATAATCCCGAGAAAAAAAACACCGCTACATTGTGGAACTTGGCTTGGCTCTCCTAGCTCAGGCCAACATTCCAATGGAATTTTGGTAGGAATCATTCTTTATTTTTGCATTTGACATCAATGTGCTCCCCACGCTGGTACTCTGGTGCTGGCAGTTCTTTGAGAAGCTCTTTAGTTGACCAATAGATTATACATTTCTTCACGTGTTTGGTTGTAGTGTCTTTCCCAACTCACAAGGATTATAAATGTCTTCATCCCTCGGGAAGACTTTACATCACAAAGAATGCAGTCTTCAACGAGAATGCCTTCCCATACACTAGGTTGTATGTAAATGCATCACCACCATTAGATGACCACACTGACTGTTTGTCAGGATCAGCCCTTATACACAAGCTCCTCAACACTGATGTGGTCTTGAAAATTTGTGTCCATCCAAACTCCATGCCACATATGCTCCACTAGTTTACCATCCTAGCACACTAACAATGGAGACTCCTCAAGAACCACAAGCTCCCCTTATCTCACCTAGAATGTAATATGCTCCACCTAAGGAAGCAAATACCATACTAGGTCTAAGTCTGGTATCTTCAACCAAGTCATTTCTCTCCACTCACCCATCCCTTGGCATTGATGCTTGGTCTAGTGTAGCCCTCCTCTTTGAATTTGGTTCTCAACAATCATTAAAAGCAAGCCATGCAAATATAATTAATTATTTTTCAGCCTAATGACACTTACTCTCTACTCCCAAAGCCCCGTAATGTCAACATAATAGGTGACAAGTGAGTTTTTAAAATAAAATACCTACTCACAAAAGTTGTTCAATGCTATAAGGCCAGGCTGGTGGCCAAAGGTTACTCTCAAACACATGGCCTTGACTTCAACAAGACCTACAGTCATGTTATCAAGTCGGGTACTATCCGGTTGGTCATCATTCTAGTTGTGCATCACTGTTGGGACGTGAAGCAGCTGATGTGAACAATGGCTTCCTCAACGATGTGCTCATTGACGATGTCTACATTACACAACCAGATCGCTTCAAGGATCCAACATAACCTGGCCATGTTTGTCGTCCACACAAGGCATTGCATGGGCTTGTCAAACACCACAAACTTGGTTTGAGAGGCTGAGATGTGCTCTCTTGAGCTCATGTTTTGTAAACTTAACATTAAACACTTCACTGTTAGTCTTCAACTCTTTAGGGGTCTACATCTTACTCCTAGTTTATGTTGACGATATCCTTGCTACATGTAATAATGACTCAGTCATAGCTCTCAGCTCATCTTTTATCTGCATCGCAAGTTTTCCCTGAAGCAATTTGGCTCCCTATATTTTTTCTTGGGGATAGAAGCTCATCAAGATGCCTCTGCTCTCTACCTCTCCCAGTTCAAATATGTGTTCGATCTCATAAGCCAGCTCCAAATGACAGGTTTCATCAAGCCTTCATCCACACTAGTTGTCCTCAGTCAGAGCCTATTCAAGATTGATGGCGAACTCATGATTGATCCTTGGTTGCATCAGAATGTTGTTGGAGAACAAATTGAGTCATTTCCTTCAAACTCCAACGATTCTACACAGGCTAGCCTGCAAACACATGCTCCAATATCTAAAAGGTAAAATCACACATAGTTTGAGCTTTTGTCCTACGTCATCTTTTTATGTTACAAGCTTTGTGGGAAACTAGTCCCGACGACATACGATCCACGAGTGCCTATTGTGTCTTTGTTGCCGGATATCTTGTTTCTTGGGAGCTCACACAAACAATGTTTAGCTCGTTCAAGTACAGAGGCCAAATATTGTACCCTAGCACATGTGGCTGCTGAGGTTTGGCTTCGGTCCCTCTTCACGGAGCTGCCATTACCAATCATAGCTGTCTCCATCATTTGGTGTCATAACACAGGTGCGACAATGATGACTGCAAATCCAATCTTCCATGCGAGAACAAAACATAATTGAGATTGACGCACACTTTGTTTGTGATATAGTTCTTCATCTCTCTCTCGAGATCCATTATGTCAGTATTGCCAAACAAATTGGCTCATCTTTTCACCAAAAACTTGTCAGTCAAGGTATTCCTCTTATTCAAGCACAATCTTCACGTCAGCGAATCTCTATTTCGACCGAGAGGCGATAATTGAGCCATCATTATAGCCACTATCACAACGACACTTGACGAAGATGTAGAGGAGTTGACAAGTGTCAGCGAAGCTAGTTTAACGGAATCGGTTGCTGAGGAAACATCATAGCAATTATCTCTATTGTCTCTTTTAGCATTTTATGTTAATAGTTATTATGTTGCCCTAACTGACAGCTGATTTTATAAAAAATTGTCAGTCTACCTTATACAATCATCACATAATAATAAATTTGAAAGAAACAGTGATTCACCGATTCATCATTCTCCCTCTTTCCTTTACTATATTTAACTATTGTTTACCGATCTCGACATAAGTGGAGTCGACAAAGAAATCAGGCTGAAATAGTAAATACCAAAAATTCACAAAAATGTAAATGTTCTTACACAGGACCACCATGAAATTCAGATTCCGCAGTTATTCTAGAATTCAAGAATATAATCATGTCATAATAAATCGGAAAATCAATAGACGTACACCAGGTTGACAATAATACGGCATGTTGGAAATAATCAGCAGTTTGAGAGACTTTGTACAATCCATAAATATGCATATTAGGACAAGCCATTAAACCCATTAATGAGCATAACTACAATTTAATATCTCTTTGAAGGGTTACAAGACATTAAACCGTCCTCGATGTAAAAAAGCTCTGACAAAATGCGTGTTTTTGTCACCTCTCAAGCAATTTCTTAGGGTGAAAATTTATGACATTTATAAAGAACTAATGTGGATAGGAAAAAGGCAATATTAATTGTAATATTATTGTGTTTTCCTAAAAGACTATTGGCTGACACTTGCCTTGGTGAGGATTATATTCAAGATCTTGCCTGGGACATAAATTCTCTTCTTGACTGACTTGCCATTCAAATAGTTGGAGAGCTTTTCGTCCCGCGATGCCAACTGAAAAGCATCCTCCTCAGAACATGTTTCTTCGATCTGGATTGTGCCCCTCATTTTTCCGTTAATCTGAACGGGTAACACAATGGTCGATTCCTTCAAGTACTCCGGATTGGCCTGTTACAGCGCATTAACGATCGTCTAGATTAATTCAGCTAGAATAGATCGCTCATACCTTAAGTCAAAAAGTTCATGAAAAGAGGTCATACCTTTGGGAAAGGCTCATAAGCCAATGAGTTGGAGTGTCCAAGGCGAAACCAAAGCTCCTCCGCCATGTGAGGTGCATATGGTGAAAGCAACAACACGAATGCCTCGGCAATTGATTTTGGATGTTTATCCCACTGTAGAAATTAGGTCCATAAGCACCAGAAAGATAAATAATTCATGTGAAAGATAAGCCCTTTTCGTTTTGTTTTTTCCTTCTTTATGTATCTCTTTTCCAGGAAAACAAAAGTTTCAGAGTCAAAATTTATAAGAGATGTTCCTAAATCTAAAAGTACCCATTGCACCGTGGAACCTCCTAAACTATAGACAATTCTTCATATATGACATCATTTCCTGTTCCTGGAATGTAAATACTATTATCCCCAATCTAGACTAGGATAGTTTTTGAAACTATATTAACTGAACCTTATATGCCACGTTAAGGAATTCCATCATTGCAGAAATCCCAGTGTTGAATCGTGTTCCTTCTATTTCTTCCGTCACCTGAAAATCATAAGAATACGCATCAAAAGGTAAGTTAGTTCTCTCTATATGCATTATCTATGTATAACAAAGTTTTTTTGGGATGCAGTTGTAACATCTTTTTTGTCATCATTTTGAAGTGTATTGCCAGCTCAAACTGACTAAATGATACTGACAAACTGAACGGTGCACGGAAGAACTGTAGGTTTATCGAATAGTTCTTATGCACTACCTTGGCAATGCATTTATGGAGAGATCGAAGTTGATCCAATGTGGGTTTTTCATCAATCACAACTGTTCCATCTTGGAATAAACCATCGGCTGAAGGTGAACCAACAATCAGCCTCCAAGATCTACCCAAAAATCGATGAACGCCTTCGATCCCACTAGTGTTCCATGTTTTTGAGTCTCTAAAAGTAAAATACAATGAAATGTGAAATAAGAAAAAAAAATTACCAGCCTTGGGAGTTTAATAACCGATAAATGGAATGGTCAATAGTGTTGCATCATGAACAAGATGGTAAACCAAATGGTGAAACAAAACTTACCTAAGTGGGCCCATGAACATTTCATATAAACGAAGAGAATCTGCACCATACTCATAAACAACATCATCGGGATTAACAACATTGCCCCTGCTTTTGCTCATCTTATGGGATCGGACAATCAAACGAATGTTAGGATTGTCTTTCAAGACAAAAGAGTCTCCAGATTTGGTAATCTACGCAAGAAAAATTAGCATATATCACACAAGGAAAATATTTGAAACTTGATAATATGTTAGGTCATAAGCTTGAGATTAAACTACGGAATGGCATCCAAGAACTGACCATTTCCTCTGAGATCTTTTCTTGGGTGTATTCAACCATTGTTTCTGCAGCTTCAGCAGATATAAGATTTCCATTAGGATCCCTGCAAGCCATGTACTGAACCTGCAATTGCAAAGTATTAGAGCTTCAATATGAAGATTTAAGTGAGATCTATTTGGAATTGCTCGATAAAAAAACAATAGTATAACTTACCTCTCCAAGAATAATCCCCTGATTTATGACACATTTGAAAGGTTCTTTGGTAGATACGACACCAATATCATAAAGAACCTGAAATATAGTAGAAGGGATTTATGGACAAACAAGAAAGATGGAATTGGAGTACAGTACCATATCATTATTCCATACAACTCTTTTTTTCTCGTCCGTTACTGCCACATCAAGCTTTAAATGGTTGAGATAGCTACTTACCAGCAGTTCTATAAAAAAAATAGATTATCAACAGCGATGTCCATAGTTCTTTACATCAAGTGAGACACACGAAGTATCTCCTAGACCACCAAACAAACAATAGTGATACTAAAATACTAACAGACAGAAAATAATATGACGCCCTTGGCAGCTGTATAGTCGTTAATAACATAACGTCCTAGTTAAACTTATATCAGGACACATTTTGGTTACCAACCTTGTGCCAGAACCTAGAATAGAGCAAATGAAGAACAGCATGTTCAGCGCCACCAACATACACATCAACTGGACCCCAGTACCTGCCATGTTTAGAAGAAATAAATAATCGACCAAAAGAAATCAAGAACCATTTTTGTTAAAAAATAAAGGCTCTTACTCTTCTTTCGACTTCCCAACCAATTCATTTGAATTATTGGGGTCCATGAATCTCAAGTAGTACCTGGACAAAGGAGTATGAATGTAAACACTTGGCATCTCAATTAGTTCTAAGATTCTCAACTTCACAAGCATCCTTGAATGGATACATATTTTTTATTATAATTGTTGTGATTGAAACTAATGGGGTGGATGGACTTCAGAATCAGACACAATACTATTGTCATGAAAATAAGAGGAGAAAAGATACCAGCAAGAACCTGCCCACTGTGGCATCGTGCTGGTTTCTCGTTTAGCAGATTTTCCAGATAAAGGATCTTTGGTTGACACCTGAAATGATTGGTGAAAGTTTAATTGTGCAGATTGGGATCCTTAAGGGGGTAGCTTGAGAAATCGTTTTACGACTATACAATAAGTATATAGATAAGTCGTTTATATTGTTTGAAGCTGAACATGCTTTTTGTACATGTACGGAGCAAAGAAGAAGCTTCTCTTTGAGACTATCAAAAGCAATAGAAAGAATGAGAAAAGAAAAGAGAGCTACCCAGGAATCTGCTTTTGCCAATGGTGGTTCCCCTGTCCCAGTAGGAGTAAAATCGTCCAGCTCGGGTAACTTAAGGGGCAGTTCACTTTCAGGAACTGAAACACTTTCACCAGTGTCATCCAAGAAAATAACAGGAATAGGTTCGCCCCAATAACGTTGACGAGCAAAAAGCCAGTCTCTCAACTTAAAGTTTACCTAAATAAATACAGTTTGAGCCATGTGAAGATAATACTTATATAATAAGGGAATAAACGTACTAATTGCACAATTCATAAATTTCAAAACTTGGATATATTAAAATTACCTGTCTCTTTCCTTTTCCAGTTTTCTCGGCCCATTCAATTACTTTAGAGGCAGCATCTCTGCTAGACAACCTATTAATATCAAGCCCAGATATTGAACTCGAAGAATTTACAACTACACCTTCACCAGGAAAAGCTTTTCCAGGGTTATCAAGTTTCTTTTCATCTGGTGTCACGACCAATCTTATCGGGATATCATATTTTGAAGCGAACTCATTGTCACGAATGTCATGTGCAGGCACCGCCATGATTGATCCCGTTCCATAACTGCATCAAGTACAAAATCATAGTTGAGAGTAAGACCCAAAAAAGTGTTCTCCGAAAAGCTCAAATTTTAGTAAATTTGTCCGTGGAAATGTGATTGCTTAGGAAAGGAAGGAAACAAGAATGAATTTCGCTTTAACAATATTTAAAGATAAATATGACACAACATGTACATTGAAACAGAGATTTTTCAAAGCCTTGGAGAACAGACCTTCCCAATACATAATCTGCAACCCATATAGGGATTGATTCGCCATTAACTGGATTTTTAGCATAACAACCAGTAAAGACCCCAGTTTTTTCCTTCTGAAGCTCAGTCCTCTCAAGTTCACTCTTTCGAGAGGCAAGATCTATGTACTCCTCTACCTGTAATCAGGGGGCCCTCTGATTACCATTGTAAGGTATCCTTAAGGGTTGGATGGATAAAAAAAAAAAAACATAGTCCATACATCTTTTCTCTGGGACGTCATTATTGAAGGCAACAACGGATGCTCTGGCGCCATGACTAAGTAGCTGCACGAAAGGCAAAAGTGAATAAGGATAGTCCAAACCCAAAGGCTATCTTCCAAAGGACGTGCTGTCATGAACATCAAAGACATGATCTTTAGATAGAGTTTAACAGGGATTTAGATTTATTACGTTGCTCCAAATATAGTGTCGGGTCTTGTTGTGTAAATTTTAATCTTTATGTCTCTCTCCTCTCCTTCGTCACCGAGAACGGAAAACTCCATCTCAGCTCCTTCAGACCTCCCTATCCAATTTCTTTGCATGTCCTTAACACTTTCGGGCCAGTCAAGTTCATCCAAATCTTCTAGCAGACGGTCTGCATAGGCAGTAATCTTGAGCATCCACTGCCTCATGGGCTGCTTGGTAAACAAGGACACTGTAGAATTATAAAACCATCCAGATTTTGGAATTAAGGTATCGAAGTTTCATCAAACATTTTACATAAGGGCGTGTTGAGAATAGCACATACCTTTCTTATAACTGGATGACCACCACGCTCACTCACCCCATCCACCACCTCCTCATTTGCTAATACGGTACCAAGAGCTGGGCACCAATTAACGGGCACTTCCGCCTGAGATGAAAAAATAAATTAAATACATAATTTATGCATTAATCATAAAACTACACAAAGTTCTCTGCGTGATTCAGCCCTTAGACCTGATATGCCAATCCTCTCTTCAAAAGTTGCAGAAAAATCCACTGGGTCCATCTATAATACTCTGGCTCTGTTGTGGAAATTTCACGACTCCAGTCGTACGAGAAACCCAATGACTTAAGCTGCAAAACAAATGTAAAATGTTTGATGGACTTGGGACAAACGATTCCATCCACACACACACACAATATAGCAATACTCCGTGAAACAAAATGCGCGTTGAGTCATTAGGATAAGAGTAACATCTTTGTTCAGTGAATTGTCTATGAACACGAAAAAACATTCACCAACCTGGGTCCGGAAGCGGTCGATATTCTTGAGTGTCGTGATTTTCGGGTGTGTTCCTGTCTGCAAAAGAATAGATTAAAAATACAACCAATGAACAGGGAAAAAAGTGAATGCCCAATGTGCATACATATAAAAGGGCGATGCACGAAAAGAAGTTCTTTAATCAACCTCGATAGCGTATTGCTCAGCAGGCAATCCAAACGCATCCCAGCCCATCGGATGCAAAACGTTGTAACCTTGCATCCTCTTGAACCTCGCAAGAATATCAGTCGCTGTGTATCCCAGAGGATGCCCAACGTGTAATCCAGCTCCACTGCAACAATTGACCACAAAAACCTCAGAACCTAGACTTTCACTACAACTACAATAAAAAGGACAAGAAACATCGAACTGCGGGAAAAATATGTGCGAACCTGGGATAAGGAAACATGTCGAGGACGTAAAACTTAGGTTTAGATGTATCCACATCGTCAGGAGTCAGAAAAGTACCATTCTCGTCCCAAAATCGCTGCCATTTGGGCTCTATTACGTGGAAAGGGTAAGGCCGTCTTGCTCCGGATTTCTCTCTCTCGCTCTGTTCGACTTTCTCCGCCGAGCACCTAACGGCTCCGCGGCTGAGCCCTAACGCGCCGAAACCGGGACGTTTGGCGCGTGGCGAGACCTTCCGAGTTCGTACAATTCCTCGGGACGAGAATGGAGGTCGACCGGACTCGAAGCGAATCGGAGGCGGAGGAAGCGCGTACGTTCGGATTGCCTGAATGTACATGTTCGCATGGAGAGAGAGAGAGAGGGTTATGGTGTTTGTCTGAGAATACGAAGCGAGCAAAATAACGGATTGCGATGAGATAACACATCTTTCTTTCTTTCATTTGGCGCTCAAATCTGTTACCCTCTGTCGTTTTACACTGCCTGTCGTTTTTGGGATGAATGCACACAGCGCGTGCAGGATGCGCACTAATTTTGGGACATAAGTAAATGAGGAAGTTAATGGAATGCTTATAACTAAGATAACAAACACACATGTAATTGTATATATACAAAGAGAAATGTTATTTTTTAGATTTAAAAATTAACAAAATAGTTCATACAATTTTATTTTGTGTACGTCTTTTTTCGTTACAAATTTATTATTTTATCCAATTTTCATTATTTGATTTGCATTTTTTATTCACTTTTTTATAATTTAGCTTTTATGTTAAAGAATGAAAATATTGACCAAAGTCCACAAAAATAGCGAGGCCTTAACATGGTTTGAGATAACCCAAGTGCCTCGCAAAGAAAATACGTAGACGATGTTTTGGCACGTTTGGCGTCAATGATATACGTAGACGAAGAAAACAATAACTTGATAGAGGTATTAACTCGACCTTACGTTTCGAAAGGTGATGTAGAAGTTATCGACGATAGTCCTCCTCAAACGTGGTGGCGCTGATCCTGGAATATCTCCAAAATGAGGTTTTTCCATACAACAAAAAGGAGAAGAAGAAGCTAAAAAACCTAACAACAAAATATATCCTAAGAGGAGACATCCTCTACAAATGGAATTCATGTACAAGATTGTTGAAATACAATGTATATCACCTCATGCTTTATTACTTGGATTGTGAATAAATGAACCGCGCGGTATCCAAAATTAAGTAGCAAATTTATTTGGATGAAACAATGTGACTTGTTAGCTCCTCGTCAATTCATTGTTTCAAACTTATTTACAAGTAACAAAAGAGTTGAGGAAATAACAACTAGAATGGTAAAATGGTAATTTTATAAATCTCATCTAGTTGATGATATTCATGAAGAGTAAACGTAGATAACATTCAATGGATCCACTCAATATAATTAAGTTGAATTTGAGTAGAAAATAAATTCATTTGAACCGAGAGATTCTCAATGTCAACTCTTTAGTGGAGTCAGTTGACATTAAGCTAATACTCGAAAAATGTTTGGGAACTTTTGAGTCCGAGTATAGTAGCTCAAACTTTGTTCATTTGGATCCATAAGGTCACTATTACAGGTTATTAGAGTAGGATTGTTAAACTAGAAGCTCAGTCAAAATAAGTTCAACTGTTGAACTAGATGTTTTCTCGGAAAATGTCTAAAGAGTATTTTTGTCCACATGGAAAAAAAATGTGAATGTCAAAATAAGATTTTGAATATTTACATATGATGGAAATATAAATTAGTTTCTAAAGCCGAGAAGTCGTTTAAAGCATTATGAAATTAATTTCATTATTTGTGCAATATTAATTCTACAATAGGTATTTTAAGAATTGTCTTAAAAGAAATAAAGAAGCATCTAGATGCCCCTTCCCTAGTGTAGAGTTCGACCAAAAAACACCCTAAGAGGAGATGATTCTTTGTCTTTAATTATAAAGATAATTACCCAAAAGAAAAAGGGGAAATGAATTTCCTTGAGAAGGAAACAAATGTTTTAAATGACATGCTAAGAGAAAGGGAAGAAAAAATCAACTATTATGTCATGAATGCATAATAGGAAAGGGTAATTACCATTTCTTGATTTTCCTTCTCCTATAAATAGAGCCCCGCATAAAGATGTGAAAATAAATTTTTTGCTCTTGTCTCTCTCAAAGTGGCCGAACCCCTCTCTCTCTCTCTCTAAAATCATATTTTATTTTGGCACCTAAGTCCTCATTAGACTTAGGCTAAATTAGCTATTTAGCTCATAGATTTGTTCTTGAGTTATTATGTTTAATTGTGCCCACACACAAATTCTTCTAAACCTCTAAAGACTCATGTAGTAGAAACCTTAGATTTCTCGAGTTCACGTTTAGGTGTGAAGGTAACGAGCAAGAGACGATCTACCTTTCTCAAGGCTCATCCAAGATCAAGCTACAAGAAAGTTTAGTGTTCGAGTAATTTTAAATAATGTTTTTTAATATATACATGTTCATGCACTTTGCCTAGGTTAGTAAAAAATTGTTTTACCTGTAAATAATTTTTTGTATTCCGCCATTAATGTCTTAATGATAAATTTTTCTTAACCCTAAACCTATTCCAACTAATGGTAGCAAAGCATAAGTCAAAGTATAAGCATGTACATGTTATTTAAAATCATTATAAGAAAATTGTTTTCAAAATTTGCTTGAATAATAGTTTTTTCAAAGACTAGATCTTACACAATTTTAATATTTTTGGTACAACCTCTAAAATTAAATTTGTGTTGATTTTCCACTTGTTAAATATGCTATATAAATATACTAAAAACAGTTAATTGTTAGTTTTATTTTGTGTAAATTATTAACATCTCAATACAACACACAATTGAAATCAAAACAAACAAATAGAATGTTTTAATAAAAAAATTTCTCATTACGCCTAGAACCGACGTACCTTTTAATTGTTTTTAATTTTAGGAAAACTTGTTATGGCTCAGTAAAATGGGCATAACTCTTTTCTCGGAACTTGAAATTAGTGGTTCTTGAACCAAATTAAATGTACGAAAATTAACTATCCAATGCAATTGGTTTCAACTCAATCGGATACTAGATATGTCATTTATAGCCTTTTAAGTCCGAGGTGTACGACAGTCTGCGAGTCCAGGATTTTGAATCCTAATTTGCGACTCCTAGCTTCTTCCCCTCTTCTTGATGCTACCGTGGCTTATTGACGTTCACGCACTCAACCACCATGAAGAATCCTTGAAGGAAGATGTCATGAAGATAAAGAAATTAGTTTTAGGAGATTTTGAATCTCAAAAACTTTCAAATGCAAAAGTGATGATTTATTAATCTCACACACTTTCTTTAGGAAAAATAAAATTAATAGTAAAAAAGATCCGAGTATGTTCATTGTGCCTTAGTGCATTAACACTGCTCTCCCCTCGCAAATATCGATTTTAGGGTTCTTTTTTCTAGTGATCCACTCTATCTCTCTTTACTCATGGAAACGTGTTTTCAAACGTACAAGAGATGATGTGCCTATTCCAAAAACTAAGTGGGAGGGTTGTATTTATTGTTTGCAACCCACGATCCCCAACATTAATGTTAAGTGCATATGTCGCCAAACTAAGAGTCACCATCGTGACCCTCTCTTTATTGAGAGTACTCAAAGATGTATTGCCCTTAACATTGCTTGTAGAGGTACGTTCAAAAGTGAGATGACGAGACAAGGCCTCCCCTCGACGGATTGTTTTCAAAGTACATCTTGTTGAATTTAGTGGTTGGTTACACACTTAGACTCAATCTCTGGTAGTCCTCCCTCGAGGCCCTGCGAAAATATTTGAGTGATCAAACTTTTTTATAAGGTGGCTAGTCAAAGCATTGATGTATTGACATCATGACTATGCATTAATGATGTGTCATTTACTTATGAAAGGCGACTCTTTACGACCTTCCCTCGAAGGAGTAAATTTTCATATTGTTCATAACAACTTCGGATTTTCCTGTCTAAACTTAAACTTAAAATCCTAAACAAAAGGCTAATCATAAATTGTTTCAATAATCAGCAACATGTCTCTAAACACTACCTCAATCATCCTTTCCTCGAATAAACTGGAACGAAAAACTACGTAAATTAGAAACGTAACCTATACATCGTCCTTACTATAGACAAGCACAAATGAGTACTCACCACCCCATGTCTTCCTGAAATGAATAATGATTCGACTGAAGAAGACAAAGACGCCATCGTGGCCTGGATCTGATCCGATGAGATTGCGAGGTGCTATATTTTAGCATTGATGAACAATGTGTTGCAACAACAACATCGTGATATTGATTCGGCCTATAGCATGCTCTTCAATCTCCATGAGATATTTGGAGAGCAAGGGCGTCAGGCTAGATAACAAGCAATTTGATAGTTTGTGAACTTCCGTATGAAAGCTAAGACTCTTGTTAGAGAACACATGATGTTGATAAAAAGTTATCTCAATAACATGGAATTTTTTTGATCTAAGATTGATGGAGAAATCAATAGATATTCGATACCTACTCCATCAATAAGCTAGGGTACACTGTTACCAAGCTAATGAAGGAGATTCACACCGTTGAAGGGCTCTAGCATAGAAACTGCCCTGCCTATGTCAAGACTAAATGGAAAGGTAGTGTACTGATTACTGAAGCTTGTTAAGTAGCTGATAATGTATCATTGTGGATTCTTGACTCCACTTCTATTAACCAAATTTGTTGTTCCTTGAATGGGTTCAGGAAAAGAAAAAGTTTAGAGGATGGCGGCTTCTGTTTCAAGTGGGGTGATGGGAGCTTGGTGTCTGCTAAGGTTGTGGGATCTGTGACATTGTCTTTCAAAGACAATACTTTAAATTTGAATAATGTGTATTTTGTTCCTTCCTTTGGAAAAAACTTAATATCTGTAGCTCAAATTGTTGAGCAGAATTATTATTTAAAGTTTATTGATAATGGAATTTGAATTTATTTTTCCAATTAATTTGTCATTGATGCTTGTATGAAGAATGGTTTATACTATCTTTATCCTACACAACCTTTGTTGTTAGACCATGAAATAGATAATGATCTAGTTAGGGAACCAAAGAGGATCAAACTTAATGACTCATCTGATCTAATGAAATCAACACATCTTTGGCACTTAAGACTTGGTCAGGTTAGTCTAGATATAATTAAGAGATTTGTGAGGGACGATCCACTCAAAGCCTTTGCAATAGGCTCACTGCCGACTTGTGACTCCTATATAGAAGGAAAAATGACCAAGAGACCTTTCTCTAATAAAGATCGAAGAGCCACTAAGTTGCTGGAAAAAATACATTCTGATGTATGTGGTCCGCTCAGAATTCAGGCACGGGGAGGATATGAATACTTTGTCACCTTTATTGATAATTACTCAAGATAGGATTTGTCTATTTGCTCAAACACAAATATGAGACCTTTAATGTATTTAAGGGTTTTCGGGCTTTAGTGGAAAAGCAAACTGGCAAAGAGATCAAAACCCTTCGATCTGATCGAGGTGGTGAGTACCAGTCCGAAGAGTTCAATGACTTTCTTAAAGAATAAGATATCGCTTCTCAGCTTACAGCACCTGGCACACCTCAACAAAACAGATTGTCAGAGAGAAGGAATCGAACTCTGATGGAGATGGTTAGATCAATGATGAGTTACTCATCACTTCTTAATTCCTTTTGTGGATATGCCCTCAAAACTGCAACATACATTCTGAACCAAATTCCGTCTAAAACGGTCTCTGGTACTCCTTATGAACGATGGACTAGGCGTAAAGTTAATTTAAGTCACATCAAAATTTGGGGTTGCCCTGCACATGTGCTTAGGAAAAAGACTAGCAAGATTGCTAGTAGGTTAGAATTATGTGTCTTCGTTGGATATCCAAAGGAAACCAAAGGTTTCACATTCTATAGTCCCGAGGACGACAAAACGTTTGTCAGCACTAATGCTCGTTTCCTTGAGGAGAACTTTATGAAGAATACAAAACCGAGAAGCAAAATTGTGCTTGAAGAAAAGTTGGGTTAGGATAATTCTACCTCATCTTTAAGAACTGTTCTTACCCCAACTGAAACTCAACCTAACAATTCAGAACCTCGTCAAATAGTACTTCAATGTAGTGGGAGGGTTTCTGAAAAGCCCGACAGATACATGTCTTATGGAGATACTCTCGTAGTTGTCGCTGACATGGATGACCTTGTTTCCTACAGCCAAGCAATGGCTGGTTCTGAACCTTTGGCTTGATACCATGAAAGTTGATATGCATTCGATGTATGTCAACAAAGTATGGAAACTTGTAGACCTACCTGAAAGAGGTTAAACTCGTAGGGTGTAAGTGGATCTATAAGAAGAAAGGGGGTCTGGATGGGAATGTTTAGACGTTCAAAGCGCGATTAGTGGCTAAGGGTTACACCCAAAAGGAAGGTATCGATTATGAAGAAACCTTTTCGCCAGTCGCAATGCTTAAATCTATCCGTATAGTTCTATCCATATTTGCCGCCTCGATTACGAGATCTGGCAAATGGATGTCAAGACTGCTTTTCTAAATGGCAATCTTGACGAGCGCATTTCATGGCTCAACCAGACGGTTTCGTGGAAGGTGGTCAAGAAATAAAGGTTTGTGAGTTGCTTAAATCCATTTATGGATTATAACAAACATCTAGATCATGGAATATTAGATTCAATGAAACTGTTAAAAGCTTCGATTTTGAACAGTCAATAGATGAACCTTGTGTTTATAAGTTGATACACGAGGGCAAGGTTGTGCTTCTGGTATTGTATGTCGATGATATATTACTCATTGGTAATAACGTGGGTAAATTATATGAGGTTAAAATCTTGTTAGCTAAGCAATTTGATATGAAGGATCGAGGGGAAGCTGCGTACATTCTGGGGATTCTGATCTTTCGAGAATGAAAAAACCGGACCCTTTCGCTCTCCCAAGCATCTTATATGGATAAGGTGATGGATCGCTTCGCTATGCAAGACTTTAAGAAGGGTAAAACCCCCTTTAGACATAGAGTCTCACTCTCTAAGGACCAGTCTCCCAAAACTGCACAAGAGAATGAGGACATGAAAAAGACTCCCTATGTTTCAGCCGTAGGAAGTCTCATGTATGCTATGATGTGCACTAGGAACTTGATGATTACATACTCAGATACTGACTTGACTATGACGGGGTATACCGATTCCGACTTTCAGGCGGTTACGGATTCCAAGAAATCCACTTCAGGATCTCTGTTCATCCTGATTGGTGGATCTGTTATTTGGAGGAGTATCAAGCAATCTTGCATTGCTGACTCCACCATGGAGGCATAATATGTGGCTGCTTGTAAAGCATCCAAAAATGTTGTATGGCTTAGAAAATTCCTTTAAGTATTTGGAAGTTTTTCCGAATGTCCATGACACTTTATTGTGATAATAGTGGGGCTATTACTAACTCAAAGGAACCTAGAAGCCAAAAGCGCTCTAAGCATATTGAGAGGAAATACCATTTAATTGGAGACATCATACAACGCGGAGACGTGGAGGTGAAGAAGATCTCAACGGTGGACAACTTTACAGATCTTTTCACCAAGGCCCTATCTAACAAGGTCTTCGACCAACATCAAGACAGATTAGGCATGACGGACTACTCTCATCTTTTTTGAGTCAAGTGGGAGTTTGTTGGCAGAGACAAATGTAGATTTGCGTGAACAAACTCTTTCATGGTTTGGTTAAAATGAAATATCCGCAATCTAAATATTAACACACTATTGATCCTAGTATGACTGTTGGAAGAATCTATGATGTCTGGTTACGAGGCATAGAGAGTTAGGAACTCTACATTTCTTCCAATGTATCTTCCGAAGATACTGAATTGACCAGTGCACCTTTAGAGACAATGTAAGAACAAACAATTTGACTTCTTCTGTCTCAATGTCAGTATGTATTAATTGCATCGTGCTTACCTAAATCCTGAAATGAGACATGTCATTTCATAGCTTTGATATTCTCATTTAATAAAGTCAAATTCTAGATCAATTGAGTGATCTAGACTAGACTAATTGGTGATATATTAAGTTATGAAGATGTCATGAACCAATTTTATGAAGTTCTCATAGATATGGAATTTATGTCCAAGATTGTTGAAATGCAATGTATATCACTTCATGCTTAATTAATTGGATTGCGAATAAATGAACCACGCGGTATCCAAAATTAAGTAGCGACTTTATATGGATGAAACAATGTGACTTGTTAGCTCCTCATCAATACATTGTTTCTAACTTAGTCACAAGTAACAAATGAGTTGAGGAAATAACAACTAGAAGGGTAAAATGATAATTTTATAAATCTCATCTAGTTGATGATATTCATGAAGGGTAAACATAGATAATATTCAATGGATCCGCTCAATATAATTAAGTTGAATTTGAGTAGAAAATAAATTTATTTGAACCGAGAGATTCTCAGTGTCAACTCTTTAGTGGAGTAAGTTGACATTAAACTAATACTCGGAAAAGGTTTGTGAAATTTTGAGTCCGAGTATAGTAGCTTAAGCTTTGTTCATTTGGATCCACAAGGTCACTATTACACGTCATTAGAGTGTGATTGTTAAACTAGAAGCTAAGTCAAAATAAGTTTAACTGTTGAACTATATGTTTTCTCGGAAAATGTCTAAAGGGTACTTTTTCCACATAGATATAAAATGATGTGAATATCTAAATAAGATGTTGAATATTTTCATATGATGGAACTGTAAATTAGTTTCTAAAACCGTGAAGTCGTTTGAGGCATTATTAAATTAATTTTATTATTTGTGCAATATTAATTCTACAATGGGTATTTTAAGAATTGTCTTAAATGAAATAAGGAAGCATCTAGATGCCATTTCAGTAGTGTAGAGTTCGGCCAAAACACACCCCAAGAGGAGATGATTTTTTGCCTTTAATTTTAAAGATAATTACCCAAAAGGTAAGGAGGAAAAAAATTTCCTTGAGAAGGAAACGAATATGCTAAGTGAGGAAACAAATTTCCTTACTAATGCACAAAGGTTGGCTGGCCATATGCTAAGAGAAAGGGGAGAAAAAATCAACTATTATGTCATGAATGCATAATAGGAAAGGGTAATTACCATTTCTTGATTTTCCTTCTCCTATAAATAGAGCCCCACATAGAGATGTGAAAATAAATTTTTTGCTCTTGTCTCTCTCAAAGTGGCCGAACCCCTCTCTCTCTTTCTAAAATCATTTTTTATTTGGCACCTAAGTCCTCATTGGACTTAGGCTAAATTAGATATTTAGCTCATAGACTTGTTCTTGAGTTATTGTGTTTAATTGTGCCCACACACAACTCCTTCTAAACATCTAACGACTCATGTAATAGAAACCTTATATTTCTCGAGTTCACATTTAGGTGTGAAGGTAACGAGCAAGAGACGATCTACCTTTCTCCAGGCTCATCCAAGATCAACCTACAACAAAAGTTAGTGTTCGAGTAATTTTAAATAATGTTTTTTAATATATTCATGTTCATACACTTTGCCTAGGTTTGTAAAAAAATGTTTTACTTCTAAAGAAATTTTTATATTCCGCCACTAATGTGTTAATGATAAATTTTTCTTAACCCTAGACCTATTCCAATAGAATTACCACTGCAACAAATACCAAAGCTTTCAATTCGGCTCTGACCATCAAATGAAATGTGAACCCGTCCTCCTCTCTTGGAAACAAGAAGGCTTCGGGTTATGTCGGTGCTTGAAACAATTGTGTCTTCTCCATATTACTATATCTCTATAGTCAATAGTTTTATTGTTGGAAATTGGTTAACAGTTAAGCTATTAAATTATGAAACATATCTATATATGGCACAAATTCATAATATGTAAAAAGAATTTTTAAACATATTCTAAAAACATGGCAATAAAAACAACCTAACATGTTAATAAATTTTCTAAACATGTCAATAATCAAATCACACACACAAAAAATCCTATAACCTATTATAGAATTCAGATCCAAATTGTTATAAGGAAATTTACGGTTGTTGTCGATAACTTCTCAAGTCTCTTCTCCGTCTTTGATCTGCGAGATTCGATCTCGGAATGCGCGTTCAGCCCTTGGTCGAGAATACCTCATGCGCGCGTCTAGGAGGGGGTTACACGTGTCCCTCTTTGCTTCGGGGGGATCTGCGTCACACGTCGTCGCCTTGGCCTAGTTAACCTAGAACCAGGTCTGCGTCACACTCCTTGATATGGCCAAGAGCTGCTGGATCCGGGGCTGCCTCACGCACGTCCGAAAAATTCACCTTTTGCCGAGAGCAAATCCACACACGCGCAAGGGGAAGAAAACTTGTCGCTGCTTCTTGTATGAAAGTGGCCGGCCCTATGCACGATAACTCACTCAAACATTCACAAGTTTAGTCAATGATAATTATCTGAATTTTTGGGAGATCAAGAAGGTGGGCTCAATCTATAAACAAGGGAAGAATGAGAAACTCAAAAAATAAACAAAAGGATGTCGGGAAATGAATTTCCTCTCCTTTTCTCTCTAGGATGGTTGGCCGATTCTCCCAAGCAAGGAGAAGAAATACTCAGCTGAACTAGGGTAAAGATTTTGAGAGATATAGCCTCATTTTATATAAGGAGAACAGACTTAAGTTAGTTCAAAATCCAGTAATGACTCGTTAGTCAAACATACGCCCATTATGCCTTTTTAAATGAGGTTAAATAATACTATAGCCCATATATCAATATATATATGGCCAACCATATTATTAATTTTATACTCCAAATTTATTTAAATTATTTCTAAAATAAACTTTAATCAAATTAGAATATCTCATTGATTTAATGACATGTCATTAATTCTGTTCATACTTTGCAAAAAAGTACGAAACGATAAAATATTTATTTTCATCTTTTATTTATTTGAATCCCAAAATTTTATTATTATCAATATAATTATACAATATGATTCATTAAATAAATGTAATTATAAATAACTAATTATTTATTTAATTATGTAAAGTATAAACTTTTGTATCACTGGATTGTACAAATTTAAGGGATATACCGAGCTTCCTTTGTTTCAAGTAAATCTTTAGTGGACCGGAAGTTTAATGAAATCAAATTAATTTAAATTACGTTAAGGGAATGAAATATTTTGGAGTTATTAAAGGATAATAACAATTTCTGAGAGACCTTGATTATATTTAAATTAATAAGTGTAACGAGAAAATTCTCGGGTTAGTCACAAACTAACTACCTATTTTTATCATGGATTTATGGAGATCATTTTGTGACAAGGACCTAATTGTTACCAAAATTAAGGACTTAAATGTCAAAAGAAAGTGAACTGGAGTCGCTTTAGAAAATGACGAAGAATTGAAGGATTTAATGATAAAATATGGAAAAGTTGATGATGCTTCTTCTACACCTTATGTTGCACGGCCAAAACATAAAAGAATAGGGCTGAAACCCACGAAAATAGAGAGAGAGAGAGAGAGAGAGAGAGAGAGAGAGAGAGAGAGAGAGAGAGAGAGAGAGGAGAAGGAGAAGGAGACTTAGAGAGAGATAGAGAGAGAAATCTTCGTCGGAATAAAGGAAATCGGCCGGAAGGAGAGATTGTCGGAGGTTCAAGGTAAGGAAACCACTCCGATTCTTTTATTTTTTTGAGCTCCGATTTCTCAAAGTTTGGTTTCATCCCTGGTTTTCTTTTTCCTCTTCGTTTTTCAAGCTTGGTGGTGATTTAACAAAGAAGAAGGGTGAAATCGAGCTTGGTTATGTGTTTTGAACGACGTGAAGGTATTGATTTTCTAAACCCCAAATTTTTTATTTTCGGATTAGGGTTCTTCATCCGAATTTGGGGATTTCGTGTTTGGTGAATATATTTGTGGTTTATGGTGTGTTTGAGGTCGGAATTGAGAAGGATTATGTTTGGGTTCGTTTTGGATTGAGTTTGAAAATGTGGAAATAAATAATACCTTCGACCTGATTCTTAATCGAGGTCAACGTCTCACCTGGGAGTGAGATTATTTTTTTTGATAATATTTTTGGTGGATAGTAGATGTTCTGGGCTTTCTAAAATGTATAACAACGTGAAATTTTGTCAAGTAACGAAGGAGATATGAATTTTTGAAGTTGTGATTCAAAATTGTTAAATCTGAGAACCGAATCCGCAAATTTTATTATTGCGAGACATTTTTGAGATAGCAATTCTACTTCAAATTTAACTTGTAATATGTCAATAGAAAGCTACAGATGTCTACTTTATTTAGGAATTGGAATGGGCTGAATTGGAGTTTTGTAACTTGAGATATGCGTTGTCCGAGGAGTGGCGGAACTGCCGTGCGGGTGTCGACGAGGCGAGGTCGAACCAGGCCGAGAAAGAAAGGCCTTTCGGCTTTAGCTTGGAGACTCGTGCAATGTTTGTTCGGCGTGTAGCGAGTCGAGAAATTCCCGATTCTTTACGAACCGTTAATTATTTGTACGAGTCGTTTAATGTATTATTAATTATAGTACTATTATATTGCTAATGATTAAGTGTTTCAATTTTCGGGTTTTATTAAATATGAATTCTTAGAAAAAATTTGTTATTATTAAACTCGTTGATTATTCATGTAGTTATTTAGTATTCTTATCATTTTTATGTATTTAAAATCGAGTTCGACTATAAGCTCGGCTCTTTTAGTTGAGAAAAAAAGAGAATATCAACGAGAAATGTTTTATTTACGTTATTTTCTTTAGTTTCGACTCTTGGGAATCTATTCTAAACTACGGGACTTGCCCAATTATAAGAGTAGATGGTCGAATAATATAGGACGTTCTTATGTTGTTTCCTATGTTTTGTTCTTATTTGAGTGTTTGTATGTCGTTAACCGAGACGTTAGGGGTAGCGCAACTAGGGGAATGTTTTGAATACGTTTGAAGTGGACTGTCTTCTAGTAAGAATTTGTTCGTTAGTATGTCGATGAACGAGATACTAAGTACCCGACATTCAATCTTTCTCTTCTATAGATAAGTCTAAATCGTTGCAAGGATAGAAGCGAGCGTAAAGGTAGTACGTGGACGAAGCTACGTGAAGTAAAGAAACGACTCTTTTTGTTAAAAAGGATTTGGGATTCGAAAGAATCGTATCCAGGTAAGTAGAAACATTTCAACTGTATCACAAAAACGGTGTGTTGTGTGATGTGTGTATGCTTGCATTTACATGATATGTGTTTGTTGAGTTGATTGCATTTGCATACATGTGTAGATATTATAAAATGGAAGTGAAAATAGTTTGAAACGAGAAATGGGGTTTTCAAAAAAATGGTGTTGTGTTGCGGGTCGTTCATGGATGGCTTGGCTGGTTCCTAGGATCGGGGAATCAGTTTGGTTAACTCCTAGAATCGGGGAGTTAACCATGGCCCGTGAGATAGGATTGGTCTCACGAGTCATCGGGCCATATGTAGTACTGGGTACCGTTGGTCGCGACCGCCAAACCATATGTAGTCTGGGACCTTATGGTTTTGGTTGAGTTAGTCATACATGTATGTGAGACAAGCCATGGTAAACCTCTTACAACGATATCAGCCTTAGTGTGTCTCATTAAGTCAACGGAATGTAAAATTACCGTTTTACCCTTATTATTTCACCAAATACTTTGTTATTTATGAACGAGAAAAACATAAAGTGAGATGTCTTAACATGTCACATGTTTTACTCAAGAAATATTTTACTCATTGAATATCAGGCCCGGTTTATTCGCTCACACTCTAATAATAAAGCATTGTGTGATACTAATACATTAGCATTCTTGCAACACAAATTCTATAAATGTGAATCAAATAATTCAACGAAACATTATTATGACACCAACCGTCGGGTCAATGAAAATTTATTTAGACATTGTCCATTGAATAATCAAATGTCAGAAAGTGTTACAACAAAATATTTATTCACTTCAGGATTTAGGTAATTACCAATCGTATGTGATTTTGATGTTTCGAGTGATTAAACGGTTTTATCTTAAACTTCAAATTGTCACAAGTCTTGTTCAATGTCTTCATCAAGACATCAATAACAAATTACAGAGTCACAAATCTATATCAAAAGATAAGATATCGTTAATTTATTCAAATAATCATTACTCATATACGATTGTCCAATCGATCTTCAGATTGCGAACAGTTATATAAACTGGTTTTCAAAATGTTTCTAGTCAAGTCTGTACTTAGCACTTCTTTCGTTGATTACAGTTTCACAGCGCATACATACATTCTTAAACACAATCTTAAATAAAAATGAATATTTAATTTTATTTAACTTTCAGCAAAAAGAATACAAAAAATGTATTTAAAGTCTTATATCTCCTTTGTAGGCATAAAACTTAACATTTATATGAGGAACTATTGAACTCATCACTTGCTATTGTTACTCTTCAGTTTTCTGTTAGGTCTATCCTAAAAAATTACTAACATTAAAGGGTTAAAGAAGATAATAGCCCTATAGAGGTTTAGATATTTGGATTTGGCCCACGTTTTGTTTATTTTTTGTAAATGTCTACAAGATTAATTTTCAAAAATTTCGTACCCAATTAAAATTCGGACCAAATTATATTTGGTAATTTAAAAAAATATAAAAAAGAAGCGGATTTAACGTGATTGATTTAATCAAATCAATCTAAATATGGAGTGATAATGTATTTACTGTTTTTCAGGCATGCAACCGTTCACTTCCCAAAAAAATTTCTCTCCTACGCGTTTAAAAATCCTTTTTTATCTCTCCGCGCGAAATCAGACCCCCGTCAAGATTTACCTCCATTTTTGTCAACGAAAGCTTATAGTTGTAGACGATTTACAGATATGCTTCTTATTTATGTTTATATTTTTGAAAATCGTTTGTTTTACCCACGAGGGTTTATATTTACATCTAGCAGAAATTTATTTTCTTCTCCATTTTTTGTCGTGATAAATCCTGGTTTCGAAGAAAAAATAAATTATTTTGAATGACGACGCGTTAAAATATTTGATTGATGACGCTTAAAAAGTATTTTGATTGAAGACGCGTAAAATAATTCGTCGAACAGTGTAAAAAAATGCACGCAATCGGAGAATTAAAAGGCATGCAATCGGAAATCCATGCGATTTACAATCTCTGTAAATGATTTTGCGATCACCAATAGACAAAATATTCAGCCAAAAATCAAATTTCATGGTTGTGTAGGACTTTGCACACTTGTAAAATAAAGACTGTATATGACAACTATCAAATGTAGTTTTTACGTTACCCCACAAATGTTGCATACAACATGCCCATTTAACCTCCAAGAATACCTTGTTGACATATTTTTGAATGGATTTGTGCCTATCTGACACAATAACCATATATGGACGTACTCCATAAACAACACGATGCTGCATTATAAACCACGTCCAAGATTTATCATTTTCAGAATCAACAATACTAAACGCCAGAGGGAACAAATGACTATCGCCATCTTGAGTAGTAGCAAGCAATAATGTCCATTGCGATTTTTCCTTTAAAAATGTACCATCCGGATAAATAACAAGACGACAATATTGAAATCCATGCACACAAGCACCAAATTCTAGGAAAAAATACTTGAATATGCCATCTTCAACAACAGTCCTGGTGTACAAACCTGTTAACATTTACAAAGTAAATCATATTAAAGCTGAATTCATAAAAACAGTTATAAATTAAGTGTTAATTAACATTGTTAAATATGTCCATACCAGGATTTTAGCTGAAATCATATCACCAACGATAGGGAGATGATTGTAAGAAGAATAAAAATCACCACGAAGATCAGTCAACGCATTTTTTACGACCCTTCCACGCCCGATAATATGAAATTTCAACATTTCAACGACTCCTCATAATCTCAGCAACACCGGCGGGCTTAATCTCGGAAGCCAAACACCCCCTAAAATCGTCTTTGACACACTGACTAACAAGGTTGGAAGATGCATGCTTATTTTTGTTAATTGAAACACGTCCAAAACAAGTATATTCTTTTGAAAAACTCCTTATCACCCATATTCCAGATTTAGAGCTAACGTTGGCATACAAATTCCAAACACCCTCAAGATCCTTACAACAAATACGATATCTTGTCTTATTAGACTTGATTGTTCTAAACTCAAAACTATTCCAAACTGCAAGCATACTCAAAGCGGTTTGAAGGACTGATTTGCTTGTAAAAACATTGTTTACGTTTAACTCAAATTTCATTGGAAATTTTTTCAAATCGTCATAATCAAACATAACAATTTCCGCATTTGTAGAATCTTTTATATCTATACTATCGTCTGCACAAGCTTGAGAACATTGACGTTGAAATAGTTCAACTGTAAAAAAAACTATTGTTAACAACCATTCATTAACGTTAACATTACTGTAAATAAATTACAAACCTGACTGCTGTAAAGAAGACCCTTCTCTATCGTGCAAATGCATAATTAATGTGAAAAAAATAAGAATCAAAAAAATCGATTGATGTAAATTTGATTGCCGGAAAGTAATAAGCTGTCTCAGAAAATGAATTTCATCGTGAATGGAATGTCTATCTCATAAAATTTGGGATAATTAATGAAAAGATAAACAACAATAAAATTTTCAGAAAATAACAAATATAGGTGTATAATAAATATTTAGAATTTAATAAGTAAATAATAGTCAATTAGTGGCCTTAAATTAAGGATCTAAAATAACTGATTTATAAAACTGGCTGCAATTTAAAAAAAAAAATTGAAATTTGAAAAAACAAATTAAATTTGAAAAAAATAAAAAAAAATGCGGTTTATATAAACGTAATTAATTATAAAGGACAAAAAAGTAACTACAATATGAAAAAAATTGCCACCTAGACGTTGTGGACATTTACAAAAAATTAACGAAACGTTGGCCAGTTCCAAACAAGTTTGCTTGTTAGGGTCATTTCGTCGAATTTTTGTAAATTAAATAAGTGATCGATTTCTAAGTTTTATCGTAAACCTAATTGGTTACTTCTAATAACGCAAATCAATAGTTCAAACCGCACTCAAAAGTAGAAAATTTTCCATTTTTATAGGAATTTATGTACCAGAAACAATGGTATATATCTCCAATTAGGGGGTCGTATAGGGACTTATAATGAGTCACTTCACTAAAGAAAGAACAAAGAAAATGCAATCAATTGTTTAAGCAGTCAATAATGTATTTAAAAAGTAATTTGACTGCAAAAAAGCGGTCGCTCGAGGTTATAGATCTTCAAGTTTGCTGGAGTCTGCTTCCATGTGAGTTTGGTTAGTTCCTCGAGGTCATTAAGCCAATTTCATTTAGTCACAAAATTTTCTTGTATGATTTGATATGTTTGAGCTTCTAACTCAACTTGGACTTGATCTTTGTTCAGATCGATATCTAACCCATTTGCGTCCGCCACTGGACTACCGTAGTTATTGAGATAACGAGTGATAGAGTTCGGACATTGACCCAAGACTCGCATAAGATGCAATAACTCTGCGATAGAGTATCACCAGCAACAACATTATAACTCGACACTAATAGACCTACGGAACAATGATAGTGAATGGGTAATGAAAATCATATAAATGAATATGATATATTCTTCAATTATTTGATTCAACCCACATATTCCCCTATAAATACACATCCACATCGAGATGTGACAACAAGGACTCACTGAGATGACTAATAGAATTGTCTTTTCTGTATACCCTGTTGCTAAATTAAATAAAAACCAATCGCGGGCTTAGCCAATATTATTTTGAGATGTCAAATATTCTCGCTCTTTCTCCATCTCTCTAAAAATCAGACCATCTCCCTCTCCATCTAAAAGTCTGACCATCTCCCTCTCCCTATTCGTCTCTCTTTTTTGTTTTGGCACTAGGTCTTCATTAGACCTAGGGTTTGTATTATCCATTTTGCTCGAATACTTGTTCTTTAAGTTAAAGAGTTTAATATTGTCCATACATTAAATCGAAGAAACACTCTATAGACTCTAGTGGTAGAAACTAGCCTGGTTGGTCAGATTTAGAGAGACGAGCGTTTGAAAAATCAAAGTTGGTTTCGAGTTTATTTATTGTCCATAGTTTAATTCAATGTACATTACATGTTCATGCACTTTTTATAGGTTATAACTTATTTACATAGAACTTTTTATACTCCGCCACTTAATGAAGTGTTAATTTATTTTAAAAGCGTATAACAATTCCAACACGTTGATCGTACGATCCTTGTGGTAAGGCTTAGTATGTACTCAAGCTTTTCTATCCGTGATGGAGTCATATTCGAGTTCAACGAGGCTCAGGCATGACAAGGGCACAATGAGGGCCAAATGAGTCGATAGCTGCCAGGGCATGATGAGAGCAAGGTGAGTGGAGACGTAACACGTCAAAAGACAGATAAGTCAATGTGTAACACGATGAGGGTAATGTTAGTCAATGTGTGGTACAACGAGGGTAAGGCGAGCCTAGCTGTAACATTTGATGGGCAAGGCTAGTCACACATGATGAGGATGAGGCGAGGCCATACATAGCATGACTATGAAAGTATTGGCAAAAGCGCAGTGAGGGCTAGGTTAGTCGAGACGTGAAAATGGTATAGCAAGAGCAAGGTAAGACAATAATGGCGTTGTGTCGCGATAGTGTAGACTTTTATGAGTCATGTCGTGGGACGAGGCAAGGCTTGGGCGTGATCTCCTAGTCAGGGCTCGAGGTCTTGGTGGGTACGAGAATAGTGATAATTATTGAGTAAAGACGTGCATCTGTCATAACTTTGGCTCTTAACGACGTATTTTATTTTTTTTGCTTTTTGTATGATCATTTTTCGAACACTAAATAGATAATAAAATTAAGTAAATTAGATTCATTAAATTATTTTTGTAAAAAAAATTCACTAAATTATTTAAATTTTTATACTTAGGCTTATGGTCCACCAGATTAAAATAAAATATATTAATTTAAGTTTCTTCCACGTGTCAAATTAATAATTTTTGTAACATGAAATTGTATAAAATACATAAATAAAATGAGTGGTGTGTGAACTGGCGTAAGGAAATACAAGAGCTAATTGTGGGATTCAACTAAAGTGGGAGGAGTTACCCAAATTATCATTTTTTATTCTTAATTTTCCAAAATCAACCAAAACATGTTTTTTTTCTCAAAATACAAATAAATTTCACATGAAAATACGAAATTGCTCCTTACAGTTCATAAGCGGTTAGGCATCCTTAGACGAAAGAGTGGCCTTTAAATAAATAAAACTAATACAATACACTATACTACATTACCGGTCAATAAAAAATTAAAATTGACTTACAATAACCGATTAGGCTCATCCAACCTTGTTTCAACTTGTTTCACAATAATAAAAATAGATAGTAACCGGTTAGTATAGATATGAAATAAAATTTAAAAAAATTTTTTAGGGAGCATTTGATCGTTTGGAAAAAAAAATATAATAATAGTGAATTTTGGAAAAATCAACGACAAATGAAGATATTTTGAGCAATTACTCCTAAAATTATCTATCAAGTAGTCTTTTATAAAAAAAATAATAATTTTAGTCAGTTTTAGAAAAATCAACGACGAATGATGGTATTTTGAACAATTACTCCTAAAGTTATCTATCAAGTAGCCTTTGATAGATTTGTTTTTCTGAGACAAGTAGCCCTGTGGAAACCGAATTTATGACATTGCAATTTCGATCAAGCAGGAGGGTACTTTCGTAATCGAACGCTACAGATGGAAACCCTAATGCTGGCTGAGGAGGCACGGGTATATAATCATTCTATTCTAATAATCATCAAACGGCCAAGATTCTTACGAGGCACACAGGAAGAGAAAGAATAGATCTCAGGTATGAAGAACTTGGAGATTTTGTGGATGAGCTGAGAGTTTTGTTACTGTTTGGAGATCATCAAATTCTTTTACTCATATTTACATATTCCATGATATTAATTCTTTTTACTAATAATTTCACTCAGCTTTAATTACAAAATAACACTATGAATTAATTCTTTTACATTTTCGTCTTTAATTTTGTTTTTTAATCAAAAGTTTAAAGAAATTACAATTTTCGTAAAGTCTCACGGAAATGTGACTTCTGTGAAGCGACGGGAAGCTCCCGAACCACCATCGTTTCGAGGTGGAAGAAAATTTTACAAAACAAACGACTAAACTCTTTTTCAATTTTAGCTGAGAGAGAGAGGTAAGTGATCAAATCACTAATTTTTATGGTAAACATAGCTTAAGAACATATTTATTTATTTAGAGTTATTTTATAATGTTTATTTAATTATATTATATATATAAATGCTTGCTTTTATGGAAAATCAAATATTTGGAGAATGAGTCATTTTTCTATTTAGTCCCTATCATTTTAGGTCAAATATATTTTAAATGATTTTGTGACATTTCATTTAGAAAAAAAACTATAAAAAAAAAATAGAGTATACTGCTATCTCTATTCCGTTATTCTATTTTTTACTCCATTTTACAGCATATATCATATCAAACACTACTTTATCTTTATCCTTACTCCATTTTTAAGAGTATATTTAATGTAAACTAAAATTGTATTCACTTAAATTGTCAACTCATATTTTCAAGCTAAATATATTTAAATTAAGTTCAAATTTAATGGTTAGCTAAAATGATATTTTTATCCACATGACAATGACAATGATAATTTTTTAATTCTCATTTGTTATTAATTATAATTAAATTTATTATATCGAATCAAGAACAAATATATTTATACCAAAAACTGCTTTATCCAATAATATTTTAGTTATTGTGGGCTTCATGTATTTAGCTAAGCAATTTATCTCTATAGAGTTAATTAGCTTTGTTAAGTTAATGCAAAAAAGACAAAATAATGATATAAATATTGGCTAAAAATTATAAATATTTACTAGAAAGTCCCTTCAACGTAAAAAATGGTCCAAGGCTTTACTACTTCAAAAAAAATAAGAAATTATATATATTTAGCTTTACGACTAAATTTATAAATTCGCTTTTTTTGCATGTTATTGTTTTGTTCCTAATGGTGTGATAGATCAGCCAAAAGGATACTGGACAATTAGGCTTTTTAATTAAAGAAGGAATTATGATGATGAAAATTAAATGCCGTCTTCTACTTAAAAAGAACAGTTTTGCGACGGGGTTCGAACGCTCGACTTCTTAACTGAAAGTCATGTCATATTATCACTCGGCTATCTTAACTACCACATGCCATCTTCTACTTATTAGTGTGAATTTTTATCAATATGATTTAAAATGCCGGCGAATTTTGTGGAAACATAGAGTATTTTTAGTAATTGGAATACGCCGGAAAAAAAACTAAACATTATTTGTTTTGCCACAAAATGTCGTGGAAATTCTATAAGGTCTTGTATTTATCTTTTTCTTTTTTTTCGATTTTCATGAAATTTCAATAGCTCTTTTGCAGTTTCAACAATATTTCGGTCGTTTTTTTGGAAATTCCACCCAATTTTGTCTATAGTATTCTATTATTTGTTGACTTTCATAGAAAATTTACTTTTCTTGTTATTTTTATATTTATTTTTTTTAAAATAATGCTAAATGAAACTTGTTTATTTAAATTGTATGCGTTATTTATTCTTTTCAACAGTCATATCGTTACTTCAATTATTATTAGAGGAATTGATCAAAGTACCACTTTTTGTTATTGATTTTCCTAATATCCACCGAAACATGTTTTTTTTTTCCCAAAATACAACTAAATTTCATGTGAAAGAAAGAAATACCCCTAAAAAAATAAAACTAACACAAATTCCCTACACTATACTATCGGCCAAAAAATTAAGAAAATATTAAAAAATTAAAAAATTTAGGAGTGGAGCAGTTTTTACGTTTTTTTAAGTTTAATTAAAAACAAATAAATAGTAACCGATTTATATGGATGTGAAATAAAATGTAAATAAATTGTTCTAGACATATTTTAGACTTTTATACAAGTATTTTGAAAGAAAAAATAATTTTAGTGGATTTTGGAAAAAACAAGTACAAATAGTGGTATTTTGAGTAATTTCTATTATTTATTGAGTTTCATATGTTCGTTTTAGAATTTATTGTTTTTTACTCTATTTTATGTTTTAAATTTATAATTAATCAACAATATATTCGTTTGAAATTTTCAATATGATTTGAAATGCCACAAATTTTCAATATGAAAGTAATGTGATATTAACACTTTGCTATCCTAGCTACCACATGCCGTCTTCTACTTATCAGTGTGAATTTCCATCAATATGATTTAAAATGCTGGCGGATTTTGCAAAATGTCAGAGTATTTTCCGTAATTATAAGACGCCGGAAAAAAATAAACATTATTTGTTTCGCCACAAAATGTCGTGGAAATTCTATGAGAAGGTCTTATTTTTTTCTTTTTCTTTTTTTTTTTCAATTTTCATTAAATTTCAATCGCTCTTTTGCAGTTTCAACAACATTTTGGTCGTTTTTTTGAAAATTTCGCCCAATTTTGTCTATAGTATTCTATCATTTCATTAGTTGATTTTCATAGAAAATTTACTTTTCTTGTTATTTTGATAATTGTTTTTGTAAAAAAATGCTAAATGAAATTTGTTTATTTAAATTGTATGCTTTTCTTATTATTTTTAGCAGACACACCATTACTTCAATTATTATTATTATTCATTGAGTTTCATTTTAGAATTTATTGTTTTTTATTTTATTTTATGTTTTCAATTATTATTATTTATTGAGTTTCATTTTAGAGTTTATTGTTTTTTATTCTATTTTATGTTTTAAATTTATAATTAATCAACAATTTATTCGTTTGACATTTTCATCTCAATGAACATTTTAGTCAGCATTTCTTTTTTAAGAATTTCATATTATTTTTGTCGGCATTTTCGTTATCATCAATTTATCGGCAATCGACAAATCGACTCCTGACTCACAGAGAATACTATTTCCTCTTTACTAATTGTACTTCTTGAAGCCGTTTGCAAATTCTAATGTTGACGATGTTTACTTTCTAATGACACAAGCATCCCGAGCTAAGTAAATCACAGAACTTCTCTTTCAAGCCCAGTGAAATTGGGTCATCGTTCATAGTTAAGACAACCATTATTTACTGTCATTTCTTCACAGTAGCTAAGTAAAAAGGTCTCTATCTCTCTCTAAAAAGAACATCCCAGTTCTTCCAAATCACCAAGTGACCGGTGAACTGCATGAAGTAGCATTTTCTTTATCTGTCCCAAAAGAAAGAGAGAGAAAAATAAAATAAAAACACAGAACCCTTTTCCGAAATATGAAACAAATTTACCTAGAGAAATGGATGGAATCCTTACCTCTAATTTGTCTTCTCTAGCTCTGTGATTCTTGGGAAGTAGCCTAAACTCCTCTGTCAAACGAAGGCATTCTTGAACATTTTCCGGAGAGACAAAGTCCACAGCGACTTTGGTACATGACTGCAAGAGGAATGTATACTTAATCCCTAGCAATTGATGAAAAGAGAGAGCCTTGAAGATGAGAAAATTAGGATGAACCTTGAGATTTCTAACTTGATGTGGACATCCTGCGGGAATGAATACAGCTTCGCCAAGATTTTGCTGAAACGTCCATGGCTCGATCCCTATATATTGTGAAAGGAGCTTGTCATTATAGTAAGATGATATGTTATTGTTGATGGCATAGAACCATTGTCAAAGGTATTAAAAGCTTTTACCATATTCTTCCTTTAGCTTCTTTTTGTGTACAGAAGATAAATAAAAGGATTGGTCATGAATTGGATGGTCAACCTGAAAAAGAAAAGAAAAAGGGTTACAGAGAATACGTGTGCCGAAATTCATATTCGTATATCTACTCATTTTTCTTCTTCTTCATCTTCTTCTTCTATGTACCTGGTTAACAGGAGAACAATACGTGTGCCGAAATTCTTTGCAGTGCTTTCTCAGATATTCTGACAGCTTCGGAACATCCTCTCGCCGGAATATGTCCCACAGTGCTCCACCCTCTCTTTCCAGACTATCGGACACGGGTTCGTAGCTAGCTTCTATGCTCTCTACCTTGTCTTGAAGCTCGTGTGAAGTTCTTAATCTTGGCACTGCAACGAGCTGTGAGTCATTTAATTTAACTTCCTCCATATGTGTTAAGATGTTAACCTGCACCATTAAAGCATAATCAGAAAAATGATGTTATGACCCTAAAGATAAATCACTAATCAAAGTGTGGCCTTTCTTTCATCGATCATGTGTTTTTTAGTTTTGGAATTTTTTTTGTGATTATTTATACAACTGATTTAACTCAAGACACGTGATAAGTAGAATCATAAATTTATTATTAGTATTAATCCATGATCTCAGTAATTAAATGAAGTTAGTAATTAACTAATAGTAAGTTTAGCACCGGAACCTTTCCTATGAGGCACCTGTCCTAGGTGAACAAAGCAATTGCCCAAAATACCACTTTCTTATTTTCCTTAAAAAATATTCTTTTTCCACTTTGCTACTAATAAAGCCAAAAACCCTTAATTTTTATTTTAATTACATTTTTATCCTAAACCTTAACTAGTCTCGATTAATTTAAATATTGATAATATATATAATTATTGAAGAGAATGAAAAGTCATGTTTTGAATAGTTATTTTTTAAATCTTTTTTTTAATTAATCGAGACTAATAAATATTGTGATGAAAATGTTAAAAACGAAATTTTTTAAAGGTAAATGATCTTTTCAAGTTTTTCAATTTTTAGTGACAAAATAAATAAAAAATTAATTTTTAAGAGAACAGAACAAAAAAAACACGATTATAAGTAACATTCTAGACAATTTCTTAACAAAAAAAAAAAGATTTTTTTTGCAAACTAATTGAAAATAGCAGTCTATTTTTATCCTCTTAGAATTTAAATACAAATTAGAACACAAATAGACCTTGATACCCGTGATCTCAAATTTTATATTTAAAATAAAATAATTGCCAAAGTATCATCATTTTTTGTTAATTTTCTCAAAATTCACTAAAATTGTTTTTTATTTCTCAAAAAACCAGTACAAAAGACCAATAACCTTAAAAAATAAAAATTTACATTTTATTCCAAAATCATATTAATAAGTTATTATTTAATTTTATTATTGTGAAACAAGTTGAAACAGGCTTCCAAAAGTCTAACCGGTTGTTCTAAGTAATTTTTTTTATCGTTCTCAAAATCCACTAATTAGTCTTTGATCCAATAATGTAGAGCATTTGTGTTAATTTTTTTTAAAGGGCATTTTGTCTTTTCATGTAAAATTTTCTTGTATTTTGGAGATAACATGTTTTGGTAGATTTTGAAAAAATCAAGAATAAAAAGTGGTACTTTTGTTAATTTCTCTTTAAAATACGCGAGAGCGCCATCTTTCAAGGTTGAATAATTTTATAAATAGCTTTTTGAGATTTTGAAAAATTAGCATGCTCTTTGGTATATAAGTGTCCATAATTTTTCTTTATGAATTTTTTTTATCATTTTTCTTAAATTGTTTTTTTTTTTTTTTTTAGAACTTTGATGATTTCTTGAGATATCTATTCATCTTTTAATTACCAATGTGTATACTTTCATTTTTCAGCACCTTTGTTGTGGAATTACCAACTATACTATATTAAGAATCGTATACTTAAAGGATAAAACCATATGCTATAATCATTTGGGAGCTAGACATTTGCTCATTCCAGGATTATAGAAGTTAATCATGACATACATGCTTTACTAGATAATTGGGAAAAACACCGAAAAATTTCATACTCTGTACTTGAAATTATGAGATTGAAATTTCGAGAAATTGTGTGAGTATGGTGTTGAAATCGTGTTACCTAAAAGAAGTCAACAAGTTTTATGCGTTGTTAATTCGCGTAAATATGTCGCCGAAATGCCGACAACACGTAGCGAAGTCGGTAGCATCGTTTAATCAAATCTACGAGGAGGAGGAGAAGTTCGGCGACATATCGATGCAATTTCCACTGTTTCGAGGTAACGTCGCTTGTCACATTTGTTATTCAACAACTATTCGGCTCCAACGTCGCAATTACGTCGTAAATGTTTTGGCCAAGAAGATATATATGAACTTCAATGAGTTTTTGTTTGGAAGAAATGAAGAGGGAAAGAAGTGAGATAGACTAGTGGGGAAACATAAGTGCGGCTGATTGGAAGGAGAGAGATACTCCACAGTGGTGCGAAAACATAGAAAAAGTGTTCTATTTATCATCATTTATTAATGTTTTATTCATAATCCACAAAATTGTTTTTTATCCACTTTTCTAGTAAAAAAATGAGATGAAATACAAAATACCCTTAAAACTTTTTACAATTCAATTTTTAGCTGATAAATTGGCTAAGATATTAAAAAATTTAAGGAAAAACAATTTACTTCCACCAACTAATAAACATACTGAATATTATTTGTTTTTTGAAATTTTTTATCTTTTAAATCGATTGATAAAACATTTGTTAGTGAGATTGAAACTTAATGAAAACATTTCCAAGAGTAGTGATAATTTGTGTTGATAAAGTGGGAAAAATATTTTTTATGAATTATTATAAAAAGATTAATAGATAGTGTTAGATTGTTCAATTAATCAAAAACATGAGTGCGACTGGTTGGAGTGTGAGAGATTGCACACTAGTAAGAAAACAAGTGCTGCCAAGGAGAGAATGATAAAAAAAAAATTAGGGCTCATAGCTTTATATACATCACAAAGCGTATAAAGATATTTGAATTTGATACTTATTTTTTCAGGTTAATTTGATCATTAGTAGCGTTATTGTATATAATAGTCTTACATACGCATGCTATTTTGGATGTGTCTAACTATTCGTAAAACTCGTGAAAATGACATTAAATTTACGTGTCATGTCAATTCACGTTGTTATTTTAGAACGTAAATTGAGTTTTACAACATAAATTGACACAACATGTAAACACTAGAGCCATTTACACGAATTTTACGAAACGTTGGTCATTTCCAAAACGAGTTAGTAAATTATGACCATTACGCCAAAATTTTGTTATTTTAGTATAATATTTTTTATGGTTTGTTATTTAAAATTTTGCAACATTACATCCGTTGCAAATTTCGTATTTTATCGCAATATTCGTATACAACGGCAATTTCCGTCACATTACCTTTTCATAGTTTTCACAATATTTCCATTGTAATTTCTATATTTTGGAATCATAAGCATATTATCTGACAGTTGCAATTTCATACTATCCGTTTGTGACATTTGCCGACATAGCACCCTTGAAAGAAAAAATAATGTCGGACCCATCAGAGTTTGTCGAAGTTCGTCGAAGGTGATCGGATTATCTTTCACCTCGAAAGAAGTAGTATAATGAAAATATGACAAAAATCCAAGTTTATATATTTGTGAATATTGATTTAACCATAATATTTTTATTACTAAGTCGACAAAATGAAATTTTGCTATTTGAAATAGTAGGTATAAATGGGCCTCGCAAACCCAAGGTTTAAAATACCGACGATTATCGCCAGTATACCGCTAGTATACCGCAAAAATCAAATTCTCAGTAAAAAATCGAGAGTTCAAGTTCAAGTTTTATAATACCGGTCCAAAACATCGTCAATTTACTGATTTTTACCGAGCTAATTTGAGTAGTTATAAAATCCAAATTATCGCCAAATTACCAATTTTTATCGATCATCACAACGTCTTTTCATACTTAGCGGCGATAGTGGTTATAAACTTAAAATATTGTTTGTAATTTTGATTATGGATTAAAATTTGATTATGTAATTGTGATTTTTTATTTTGAATATAAGATTCTTAATTGATAATTGATTTTGAATTTATAATACAAAGTTGTAAATTTAATTATGCATTGTGGATATAATTTGATTATGGATTGTGTAATTGTATTTTTTTATTTTGAATATAAGATTCTTAATTGATAATTGATTTTGAATTGATAATATGAAGTTCTGAAATTGATAATGTATTGTGGATTAGAATTTGATTATGGATTATGGAATTGTCTTTGATTTTCTATATAAGATTGTTAATTGATAATTGATAATTGATTTTAAATTTATAATATAAAGTTGTGAATTTGATTATGGATTATGGAAGTGTGATTTTTTATTTTGAATTTATAGGATAAAGTTGTGAGTGATAATGGAATTGTGAATTTTGATATTAAATTTATAATATAAGGTTGTGATTTTGAAATATATAATTGTTTATTTTGATATCGAATTTGAATTTAGGATATAAGATTATGATTATGAAATATGGAATTGTGAATTTTGATATTGAATTTGAAATTAAGATGATTATAAGATATTAAATTACGAATTTTGATATTGATATTAAATTTCAAAATTTAGATTATGATTATATGTATATTTTGAATTTTAGAAATATGTGTTATATGATATTTGTCGGTATACCTGTCGATATTCGGTATACCTTCGATAATTTGTCGGAATAATCGATAGTCGATAAAAATCTTTTTTAGACTATCCATCGATATACCCGTCGATATGCAATTATCTCTGAAAATCGAAACCTCAATAGCGATATCGGTATCGATTATTTAATACTTAGGCAAACCTATGCCTATTTAGTAGGTCTATACAAAGAAAAGCAAAACTAAGTCAAGAGTTAGTCATCAGTTGGGCTATATTTTAGCAATGGGTTATAATTTTAATTGATTACTCAGACTATTTGAAATATTTTCTTGATTTCCAATAGATCTTTTATTGCCTATAAAAACTCAAAATTTATCATTTCAAAGTCTTACCCTGAATGCAAACCAATATTTTGTTGGGCGATGTAGCTATCTAGCCATTTTTCAGTTTGAGTTCGACAAAATAGCCAAATTTTTCGAAGTAGAGGCTGAATGGCCAAAGTATAAAAGAAACTCTCTCTTTATTGGTAATGGACGATCAATGAAGGGTAAACATGGATTGTGCGACTTATTATGGGGCTCTCATGTAATTGATCTTCTCGAGAGCTTCGTTGACCCAATTCATCCTTAGAAGCCCGTGAAAGAATCTCTCGCAAGTGATTCTACCTCGCTCTCTCTCAGTCCAGAGCTTCATTAACTCTCCATGTCATTCAAAACCAACGAACTCTATGTCATCGTGCAAACTCATCATCGCCAGCGGATGCCTCTCTGAGATTGTCACCAAATCCCACTTGCGCAAAATCACAAGCTGATTTCTCAGGCGATATAGTTGGACTGATGAGATTCGCACAAATACGCTTTAAGATCATTTTTGTTCGAAAATGTATCAAACGTCCAATTATGGATATTTTCCAACTTATATTTTGCTATGTTTCGAGTCTAGAGAATGAATTTCTCTAAATATATATGCGGGCGCAACGATTGAGGGTTTTGGACTAAAATTTGCTAGGGAGTCTAGTAGCAAGGCTGATGATAGGCAAAGGAAGCTCATGATGGACTTGGCAATAACATCATACTACCATATGACTTGTGAATATGTAATATTTATAGTTTATTGGTGTGATTGTATGAAGGAACACAATCTTGACACCGAAAAGTAATGCCAACAAACTAAACGATATTACCAACATGTATGTCGATTAAGATACTAAAAATAATATCGAAGACTTAATATGGTATATCAATCGATAGCTTTGAGTTTGGAGGTTCCAAACTCGGCGTTAGCACTCATTGATCAAGTATCGTGTATTAGATTGACATATTAGGGGTTAAGGCAACCCTCCTAAATTATGGCGGGACAAATCCTTAAGGTTAGCATCTTCACTCGGGTGTTGTACCACCTTTGGGACTATTTGTCACGGCGCATCTTGCACCTCTTATTCTCGCTTCACCCTACATCATTGCGGTTCGTTGCAGTTGTGACCATCATCGCTAGAGTAGGCGTCGGAACTTTTATCAAGTTTAGATAAAATCTAGCTCCTCCATTATTTAAAATATATCCTCCGATGGTGAGGTGTGACCTTAGGGTTGATCTAGTGGTAATAGAGATTCTTAAGACCTTGTCGCTCCTCGGTTCAATTCCCTTGGACACAACAATTGGGGCCCCACTAGGGTAGTCTCTCGGTTGATAATGCAAAAGCCTCGTGAATTTTAGTTGCTTCTAACTTCGACACTACAGTTATAAAATATGGTGAGGTATGATCTTCGACCATTGACAATCAACCACTAACGGTAGACAGCATGGTTTAAAAACTCTCCAAGTCCGTCTAATACATTCCTCCAAAACACCTACCTTTTTCCGCAATCGTTATCCTTGAAAGAGACCTGATACCAATTCGTTACAACTTAAGATAATTAAGAAACACAAACAATAATTCTATTGACAGTCTTTGTCCACAAATCAGGAGGTAGACCAATCCCTGATTGATGACTTTTTTATACTAGAATTGCTTTATGATAATTTATATAATAAATATATGTATATATAATATATATACTAGGTAATTAATTAACTTTAACTACTATATTGCCCCCTGCTAATATTAAGATTCTAACAAAGACATACCACATCAAACACGCCATAGTGAAGCTTAGTGACTAAGTAACCTCTTCCAAGCCAATCCCTCCTATTATACTATAGTAACTCTACTTCTATGTAAATTAAATAATGTGACAACTCTTCTCATAACCCTAATGACTTATTAATTAGATTAAGAGTCTAAGAAAAACATACCGCATCAGACATATCACAATGAAGCTTGGTGACCGAGTCGCCTCTTCCAAGCTCTTGTGCGAGCCCGTATGCAATGTACGTCTTGGGACCCAAGTCTGGTTTCAGGAAATTCGTTGGCAACTTTACAGCAAGATTGAGGATGCCAACCCGAGGATCCGTGTATTCTTGAAATGGCAAGATACGGATAAATTCGTCACAATGGCGAGGCAAAAAATCCTCGAAACTATTTGATGGTGGCCAATCCTTTAGCTTTAGCATCTCTGGCCAATGATTGTTGTATGTCCTTCCTGCAGAATAGCCTTCAAAAAAGTCACGGGTACTGATCTCCACCTGCAAAATTTACCGTCATGACGACACATACAGAACTATTTGACTACAGTTCACTGCAGCCTATGATCATAATACACATATGCCTACAACATTCAAGACAATCTACAGCTTGAGAAGGTACATGAAATGCTTAAAAAATGAATTCAATAACTGCTGGAAGGATTAAAGTTCTATACCTCGCAGCCAGATAAGCAGTCAATAGCCTTTACTTCCACGAACTTTGACTTCATCACTTCATCTGGGCTCTCGCTTAGTGCACGCCACATGACCATTGGCTCCCAGCTCAACTTAGTAGATTTATCAAGAACATTTCGAACTACAACTGGTTCACCAGTAGCCCAGTGCTTTCGGAAATGCGAAATAACCTCTTTATCCATGGTGTCCTTTGAGTCAGGACAATACAAGAAGTTGTCATCAGAAAATTCTCTAGAAGCTGCTTTTCTCAATCTTTCCCCTGTTTCAGCCTGTTCGCACCGAGCAATGGAGTGTGCAGCTTGACCACCAACCATAAACATTTGGTTGACTTTGGCTTCTAAATTTGAGACCCATCCTCGCGGTAGGATACATCTGAGCTCCAACGTATAGTTATCACACCCGCCCATTTCCACTGGAGCGCATGTAATGCTCATGTTATCGTTCACACTCCACCTGGTCAAAGGTGCCTTCTCATCCTCTGATGCTTCTTCTAAGGGACAGTTTTTTGATACAGGAATATCTCCGTGCATGTATTCATAACCCTTGTTCTTATATAGAAATTTTGTTTCGCCGCGGTCTGAAAGAACTCCCATGCGGATCTCATGGCAACAGCTGATGCACAGTTCATAAGCACACGCTGGGCAGCTACGATGAATATCCACTATCGATGTTGCACAGTGATTGCTGTTCATCCATCAAGACAAAGGTTTCACTAAAGAAAAACACTTGTCCCATAGCTACACCGAGTCAGTGAAAATAAATATGTTACCAGTAGATTCGCTCATCATTGGTGCAAAGGGCCTGTGGTATTACAACCTCCGAATATGAAACCCCTGGGAAAAATATAGAACCTTGGTTGATAATCACAGGCGCTCATACTTAAGAGTCAGAACTTCAAACAACTATCCAGTACCTCTTATTTGAGCTTCAATCTCGATCTCTCTGGTTTGCTCTTTATGGAATCGTTTTACAAATGGGTGCACTGTGCCAATTAAGTACTTCAGATGCTGAGCCTTTTCAGTAACATCCATCTTCCTCTGTGATGTCTGCAGTTTGAGAGTCAAATCACATGAACAGCGACATAAGTGGTAATAATATGTGCAACTATATTGAAACAAACCTCGGCAATCCCAGTCGAATGCAAGCATTGATTGCAATTACAATTTTTGCGGCAAAAGGGGCAAAGTTCTTCGAATTCGATCATGTCTTCATTGTTAGGATACCTTTATGCACAAAGAACATGAAACACCATTCAGTGGAATCAATCATCGAGCCTTCTGATAATATTTACCTCCAACAAAAAATCGGAACTGTAAACGCATACCACATCCTCAAACACTCAAAACAATACGATCTTTCTTCACATGCCGAGCAAGAAATAATGGTTCTCTTCTCTTCCATACACTGGTGACACATCGTAAGATTTTCTTCGTCACTCTGTAAAACACCCAGAACAATAAAATTAAACCCTTTCCTCTTTTGTAAGAGAGACTGATCAATCACGATACACTTACCTCCAGTTCGAAATCTGGACCTGAAATTTCTTCATAGAGAGAATACTGGGGAGCCGAGGATTGAACAGACTCAGCCATAGCCTCCTTCGAGGGACTTCTTCTACTCCGGTCTCCTCCTATCACCCTTGACCGTAAGAGTAACTCACCTTCTTCAACCTCGTCCACGGTGTATTCAATACAGCCATAGTCATCGTTAATCGCTGCAATACAGGAATTATTCGAATTCTTTCTCCGGCGAGAATGCTCGAAATTTTTGGCTCCGCCGCTCATTGCTCTATGACATCCGATTTTTCTCTTATTGTTCACTTTCTCTGCTAGTACTTCCATTCTAACAGGAAATTGACGATATTAGGGACTTTTAAGCTACCAACTCATATGCACATAGCTCAGGATCAACTCTTAGCTATGTTTTCAATAACCATACGCGTTTTTTGGCCGATATACTAATGACAATAGCATGAATTTTTTTTATTAAGGCTAAACATGCAAAATAAAGCAACGAAGAGATCATGAACAATATTTACCTGCTTGAACAGCCGCGAACAAATCGAGATCGCGAAGGATGGAGATTTTGGCGGCGTGAGAGGAAGAGAGATAAGAAAATTCCACGGAGTCAGTGCGATGAACATGTAACGGAGACTAGTATGTGAGAACGGAAAAAGAATCAGTGGTTCGAGAGATTAAATTTTCTAGGGCCTGGCTTTTCCTGTGGGCGAACCTCTTGTATTTCCCCTTTTTCCTTCTCTCCCTTTTTTTCTCGGCCAGGTTTGTCTACGTAATGCTTTTATTACAGTCGGTTTGGAATTAATGATTCCGATTTACTTTCTAGAGTTGTAAACAAATCTGAATTCCCAATATGCACGAGATTATAGAATTAAAGTTACCCTATGGACCTTTGGCAAATGGGCTTCCGCCTCTCAAATTTATCTTGTTTTATGTTTGGCTATAGAGATCTCCCTAATGCCATTTCTTTAACAACAGATTATCAAATCCATATTTAAGAAATAAAAACTGAAATTGCTAGTATAGAAGTAAATTACCGAAGAATTTAAGTTAGATTCTTTTTTGTTTAAAGAAAAGTTCTATAAAAGAGTTTTACACGAGAGAATTTTCTTTTTAATATATTCTTGTAAATTGTAAATCTTAATTTGTTCTCTTTTTCCTGTTTTTTTTTCTTAAAATCTCATGGTTTTGCTCATTTCGCGTTTACGTCCATATCACTCTCCAGCACTAGTCTATCCTTCTTGGCTATATAAAAAAACAAGAACATCAAGTTAAAGTTTACAACCTTCATCGAAAAAAAAATCACAACGTCAAAGTTTCGTCGACCACCATCTCCGTCTTCGAAGAAACTCAAAACGCTCCGATTAATCTCCATGCCATCAGGTCGCATGCGTTGTACATAAGTCTAAAAATGTATTAGTACATTGAGAATGAGAAAACAGATAAATCAAAATTGAATTCAACAGTAGAAAATGGAGAAATTAAACACACGCCAATTTCTTGCACTCAAAATATAATGTATCCAAAACCAGAGGTTATTCCAATCACTGAAATTGAACCTAATATGTTGTGTACAAAACATAAGGCTATAGCTTCAGAGAACTCAAACCATGACTCGGCACAAGTTGGTTCTACTCAGCCTAATATGCCAGTGAGTATAGCTTCTAAGAACCTCAACCACGGCTCGGTGCGACTTGACTTTAGTCGACCCGATATGCTGTGTCTGAAAATGCTTAGTGTAGCTTCTAAGAATCTCTTAGTAACAAACAACATTTTCTTGATCACATGGTCACAAAATTGTTTATTTCGTGACAACGTTGTCACCAAATCAAAGGTTTTGTAAAAATTATCACAAAATCAAATGTTTCTTGACAACATCTAAAATAAATGCAATGATTCGTGCTTCGTGACAATGTTGTCACGAGTTCAATGGTTTTTTGACTGATTAATGAACTCTTAACAAATTTTTCATGACTACGTTGTTAAGATATGTTTACTTTGATGATAGCATCGCGGCGCTTTGTCATGCTAATCTGGTCACTTATCACATAAAACACCTTAAATATGAACAACAAAAAATATTTAAAACATTCATTCGATAACTTGCATGCAATAAAATTAAAGAAATACACCAGAAAATCAGACCTAATAACAAACTAATTAGCTGTTAGGAATTCTTGCCCGCTTGAGAAGATATCTATGTAAATTCTCGTTGATATTATAATAAAATAAAGTTTGACATTTATGATTTATTTGAATTGAAATGGTTATTTCTTATGTATAAAGATTTATAGAACACTCATCATCACATAGCCTCCTTATCAAACTGAGTCACCTGAGTTCGGGCGGTGTGCTAAAACAAGGTCAATGCCTGATATACGTCTGAGAAACCATATCGAAAGTCATATATGTGTAACACATGAGTGAAGGCTGATCACTATATGGGAGCATTCTACACTTGTGGTAAGTGTACGACCTGGACAGACCTTGGGATAGATGTGTCGTTTAAAGACCGTTACCACGCACTAATTAAAGCCACTATGATGGTCATAGTGAGATTTGATCTAAATCTTGAAGTGGTCATGGACACTGAAGCATGTCTTTGAGCTCTTTAACTTGGAGCATGATTCGAGTGGGAAGTGATTTACAAACATGGAATCCAGCCTCCCTGAAAGGAGGTCAATGTTCACTCACCTAAGGGTTGATTCCATAACCGATTGATTGCGCGCACTTTCGAAGTAAGTTAACATTCGAAAGAGTCTTTTGTTGGGGAAGCAACGATGCTTATGGCTGATATGTATCAAGAGAAGTATAAGTGAATAAATTGACTTCTCTTGGCACGGGTTGAACCTGGAGGATCTTGATCACGAACTGACTATATCAGTGGACACTCCTCACGATAAGTAAATATAATTCTAGTATTAAAGAAGGGTTCAATCTTTAATTACACTGTGAAGTATTGATAAAGACTAGACGAATCGATGAAAAAGAGGTAACACTATATCGTCTTTTTCGTCGAGTTCGTTAAACTTCTACTACTAGGTCTATAGTCCCCGATTCGGCTCTGATCAAGGCGGATGTGAACTTTCGAATAATAATATTATTCCTTTATTTAAATCTCACTTGCTATAATTGTGATTGAAATTATTGATTTTGGAAAATGGGTCTTCACATAATTAACTAAATGTTTATAGCATAATTCTTTATTTTTGGGGTTGTGAATTTTGGATTGGGCTTGACCTAGAGAGTGGCCGAAAGTCCCCTAGGGATAGGCCCTAGGGGCGGCTGAACTCTCTCCCCTTTTCTCTCCCTGAATTTCTATTTGAAGATAAAGTTTCTCAACCATATAGATATTGATCTGATGGATGAGAGAGAGTTTAGATTCATTGTTGAGATCTAATGGCCAAGATTAAATCCAAATGAGAGAATATATCCAGAAGGAGAGAATATCTCAACCGAAAGGAGAGAAAATCTCTCAGGGGTATCTCCCTACCAATGCTATAAATAGGGAAAGAAGAGAAGAGGAAAAATCATTCCATTCTTCATAGAATTTTCGGCCAACTCTCTCTCTCTCTTGGCCGACAATTTTCTCTTCCCCTATTCTCCGAAATTGCTAATTCCAATCCTAAATAATAGGAGCGAGATCCCGAAACAATTTGGTTTCGAGATCTAAGTGAGATATCGATTGTGCCAACTCATCTTTCTTATTTGTCTCGGAGATTACGTTTTGGAAGACTACAGTGTCATCCTCGAGTACAAAATCAGACGAAGGAGTTGTGAAAGTTTAAAGACAGAACGAGCATTGGACTGGAGCATTCTGTAACTGAGCCAAAATCAATGTATGTTCTGATTGCCTCTTTTAATAAATGATTTCTGAATTGCTTTCATAATTAAATTATATTAATAAATCTAGATCTTGTTAGCAGTCATATTTATTAGTTGGCTATTGTGAGTGCAATTAATTATTTTCCGCATTTAATATGCTTGCCAAGGTGCATCAATCACCAACAAGTGGTATCAGAGCTATATGATTCGTTCTTGTGATTAAATTTGGTTTAAATGAATTTATATTTTGATATAAAATTTGTTACAATTCAATATGTGATATGTGAATTGTTATTCGTGGTTGATCGTAGATTTATTGATTCTCGCTTTATTAGATATCTTGTAAACCCGAAATTCAAAGGGTATAGCATTTATGTAAAATTTGTTATTTTTCAATCATTATTTTCATTTTTTTAATCCGACGATCAGCGAGAGACGGATCTACGATGATGAGACTTAACGGGATCGAAGGGTTGCCCTCTGAGCCTCAAAGCACGACCGACCATGAAATCGTAGAGGGCTAGGGCCGACCGCACCCCTTGGTTGCCCTAGCCAACCGGTTGGGGCTTGCCTGCCCCTTGGTAGAGGCCCGAATAACTCGGGTCGGGCCCTACCATGGCGGGTTGGGCTCGAGGATGATCTAGGCCTGGGCCCGGATGCCACATGGGCCTTAAGGCCCATATGAAAATAAATAAATAAAATTAAAATTCAAAATTTTATTTAAATGGGCTGGACTCAGTTAAATATTATCTAAAATATTGAAAAATAAATTATTTTGATATCGAGTTCTCTTGATGGAAGAATTTTATGTGATGCTCACTTATGCAATGGTTTATATGTATTAACTCTTGAAATTAAATGTTCATTTAATGTAGAAATATTTAAGGTAGCTAAACTCACTTCTAATAAAAGAATTAAAATATCTAGTGATGAACAAACCTATTTATGGCACTTAAGACTTGATCATATTAATATAAAGAGGCTACAGAGCCTTTCAAGGCTTGGGTCGTTGAAACAACTCCAAGTGGGATTCTGTCTGTTTCTGAATCCTGTATAAAAGGAAAAATGACCAAGTGATCTTTTACTGGAACAAGATTAAGAGTTATCAAACCTTTGCAACTAGTTCACTCTGAACTCTGCGGACCAATGAGTGAAGCTGTGATAGGAGGTTACGAATGTTTTTTCACATTTACTGACGATTATTCTAGATACGGTTTCATTTACCTAATGCATAGAAAATCTCAAACTTTTGATAAGTTTAAAGAATTTTGTGCTTGTGTTGAGAACCAATTAGGTAAGACTATTAAGACCTTCCGATCGGATCGGGGATACGAGTTCTTAGATACAGAGTTCACCGATTATATGCTGGAACATGAAATTATTTCACAACGATCGGCTCCTGGTAACCCACAACAAAATGTTGTTGCTGAAATGAGAAATAGAACTTTATTAGACATAGTAAGATCCGTGATTAGCTAGTCTACACTTTCTACCACTTTTTGGGGTTATGCATTAAAGACAGCCGTGCATATATTAAATCTTGTGGAAATGTGGAAAGGAGCTAATGCTGGCTTGCGCTATTTCCAAGTATGGGGTTGTCCCACTCATGTCTTGAAAAAGAAAGTGAGCAAGCTTGAACCAAGAACAAACTTATGTTTCTTTGTTGGTTATGCTGAAGGGACAAAAGGTGGTACCTTTTATGATCCTAATGAGAAGAAAACTTTCGTTTCTACTCATGCTACTTTTCTTGAAGATGATTATGTGAAAAACCATAAACCTCGTAGTAAAGTGTTATTCAAGGAAAATTTTAGACCAATCCCGAAGACTAACGTCCAAGGGAATCCATCTCCACCTACAATTGTTGTGAGAGTGGGAGATGAAGAAGAAAACACAAACGTTTGTCCAAGTGCTACACTGCCTCGTCGTAGTGGGAGGGTCTCTAGAGCCTGACCGGTATCTGGGTTTTGAAGCAAACGTTGTTGCATTGGATGCAAACGACGACCCCATATTATTTAATGATGCCTATGTCCACTTGGACAAAGAGAAATGGCTTGAAGCCATGAATCTTGAGATAGAGTCTATGCACTCAAACTCAGTCTGGACTCTTGTAAATGCACCCGATCAAATCAGATTGATTGGGTACAAGTGGATCTACAAGAGAAAGAAAGGAACTGATGGACAAGTTGAAACCTATAAGGCTACACTTGTGGCTAAGGGTTTCACCCCTAAAGAAAGAATTGACTACGACGAGACCTTCTCACCTTTAGCCATGTTAAAATCCATCAGAGTTCTTCTGGAGTTCTTCTGGCCATTGCAGCTCATTATGATTATGAGATTTGGCAAATGGATGTAAAGACAGCATTCTTGAATAGCTATCTTGAAGAAAAAATCTATATGGTTCAACCGGACGGGTTCAAAATAAAGGGTCAAGAGCACAAGGTTTGCAAATTATTGAAATCTATTTATGGACTCAAGCAAGCGTCTAGATCCACTACTACAAATGTTGGATCCCACAACCGACTTTCCACAACCTTTATTTGGAATGGTTTTGGACTCGGTGATTGCACAACCGTTATTACTAAGGGTTATGGGAAGGTCTTAATTTCAGGTTATTCCACAACCTTTTGTGACTAAAGGTTGTGGGAAGAACTTAATTAAAGGGTATTCCACAACCCTTAGAATATCGGTTGTGGAATATAGCTTATTCTACAACCATTATTCTAAAGGTTGTTTAATTTTACTTATTTGAAAATATTCCACAATCCATAATGGATTTTTTGTGGGAGCGGCACCGGGGCGACACCTAATAGGGCCGCAGCGCCACGTCCCACAACGGATCCAAAGATCCGGTGTGGGAAAAGGGTAAAAAAAAAATTACGGCGCCGCTCCCACAACAGATCTGTAAGGGTTGTGGAAACGGGGGGATTTCTAAAAAAGACGGTGCCGCGGCACTTTTTCAAAAACCTAATTTGGGACCCAACATATGATTCGGCGTCGCGGTGATGCCTTATGGGGCCGCGGCACCGCCACCAAATTCAGACTATAAATAGACTATTTTAGGTCATTTTCACTATACCCAAACTTGAATTCTCTCCCAAACTCATTTTTGACCGATTCTGTATCCATACCTCCGCGCATTGGTCGTCGCGCTGAGCTCTTGCAGCCCTTCTCCCTTGCCTTCAAGTCGCCGGCCTTCTCCAGCGCGTTCACCTCGTCGCCCTTCTACCGCACCTTCACGTCGCCGTCATTCTACGCTACTCTAAGGTAAATCCGACCCCTTTACTCGAGTTTTGGTTGTATGTTCGTGTAGATTTGTATGTTTTGATGATTTTATATTGGTTGATTTGAATACATTGTTGATTTCCACAGTTTTAGGGAAGAGACGTTTTGCATCGTGATCAACTCACAAAGTACGTAATTATTTAACGATTTGTTTTTATAATTTGAAATGAATAGAAATATAATTAGGATTATGTTTTAAATTAATATATTACATGTGTTTTGAATTTTATTTTGATAGGATTGCCAAAGTATGGGTTTACTTTGTGTGCGCTCGCATATTCCCGATCATACATTTTTCTAGCCTCGACGAGTGTCACATTCAAATTCCGTACTGCATCGTGAAGGGGCTCAGGATAAACATTGGTCGATTCATCTCGGGCCGGATGAGGAATGTTGACTACAAGGCTAAGAAGACCGGTCTACCGTATACGTCGATCATCACTGCTCTTTGCATGAGAGCGGGTGTGAGAATTGGGATGAGGGACACGATCAAAGGTCCACTGGGGCCAATCACGAAGTCAATCATCGATCGCTACAAGATTTGAGATGAGGCGGCGGCAGATGAGGAGGAGGATGCGGCAGCGGCGACGGTGGAGGAGACGACGGTACTAGAGCTACCCGCACCTCTAGTGCGAGATCCAATGCTAGAGTACGTTGCTCACACCAACCACTACCTCGTCGCTGGGTATCAAAATACCCAAAACTACCTCCATAGACAAGGGAAGTACAACGCCATGTCGTACGAGGCGTTCAACGATGTCATCGGTCGGTTGGACATAAACAACTTGATAGAGTGGCGGTTTCCTCCGTACCCGTAGTACGACTATTAACCATATCCAGCCCCAGAATGGCCATCTTAATTCTCACATCCTCCGGGAGCACCACCACGACGCGACGATGACAAAAACGACAACAATTACTAAATGTTTATTTATTTATTTTAAAAACTCTAAATTAGTTTTATCGATGTTTTGTTTTAATTAGTTTGATTGTTTGTTTGAATGACGAGACTTAAGATTTAATATGTTTGTTTTATCGATATATATTTTTATTAGTTTGACTTATTTTTGTTTGTTTTTTGAATTACAAGACTTAAGATTTTAAGATTTAATATGTGTTTGAAGGCATTGTGAGTCCATTGTCTCTGTAAGTCAACGACGCCGCAACCCTATTTGGCGTCGCTGCCGCGCTGCTGACTTACAGAGACGATGGAGTCTCTGTAAGTTGCTGGCGTCGTTGCTGTGCCTTTCTGGGGCCGCAGATATGGGGTATGGGGCCGCGGTCCCACCAAGGCGCCCCAACGGCGCCAATAACTTGCAGAGACTCCATCATCTTTGTAAGTCAGCGGCGCCGTGTTCCTATTTGGCGTCGTCGCCGCGCCGCTGACTTACAGAGACAATGGAGTCTTTGTAAGTTGATGGCGCCGTTGTGGCGCCTTGGCGGGGCTGCGGCAACAGGGTACGGGGCCGCAGCCCCAAAAAGGCGCCCCAATGGCGCCATCAACTTGCAGAGACTCCATCGTCTTTGTAAATAAGCGACGCCGCTGACTTACATAGACGGTAGAGTCTCTATAAGTTGGTAGCGCCGCGGCGCCGTGCTCCCACAACAGATATTTATCCATTGTGGGACCTGGTGCCGCGGCTAAGGATTATGGGGCCGCGGCGCGGTGTTAAATCAATTCTATAACTTTATGAAAACCTATATAAAACTTTGTTTTACTCGAATTCAAATTAATATAAAGTTAGAAATACAACCCAATCAAAATAAAGTTTGAGCTATGTCAGCTCGAAGTAAATGAGAAACATCATCATCGTCGAAGTCATCCATCTCTTTATCGATCGGTGGTAATCCGGATGTGAAAGGCAGTATACTAGAGAAATCTTCGTCTTCTTCTTCTTGAATATTTCGGGCTTTGATATGAACTACTAATGACAACTCCGGATTGATGGGATCTGTAACATAAAAGACTTGACACCCTTGTGAAGCGATTATGAATGAATCATTCTCGAAACCGATCCTCCTGAAGTCGACAATGGTAACTCCTTCATTATCAACTTTAATGTGATTATTGTCAGCCCATTTGCACTTGAACAATGTCACCCGCAATCCGCAATAATCAAGCTCTCATATGTCTTCAATGTATCCATAATAGTTCATGAAATCCGTTTTGGAATTCTTATCTTTGGCCGACGAAACATGTAATGGTTTGGCCGACGAAACAGGATGCTCGTCTCTCTCTCTCTCTCTCTCTCTCTCTCTCTCTCTCTCTCTCTCTCTCTCTCGTGTAAAATGTAAAACCATTAACAGACCAAGCAGTGTACCTTATAACAATGCTGGAAGGCCCTGATGCTAGTTTACTCAATGTAGTTGAATGACCCGCATCTTCCAGTAGTCGATTTCCAAGTCATAATTGAAATAAACAGTTGTGCTCTTCTTGCAACCATTTTTCATTTCTAGATTTCTTTGGATATTTAACTCTCAGCTCATTCAAATGAATATCCAAGAACGGGGTTACGTCAGAAACGTTGTGCATGACATGTAGCGAGGCTTGTTCTCCTTTTTTCTTGTTAACGCTAGAATATGTACCTATAGATATGTATGCTACTAGATTAACTAAACAAGAATTAAATAACTCAAATTTGATCTATAAGAAATGTTGACTCAAATTGACGTACCTGTAGATAGTGCTTTTGACTCTAACTCTTTGTACTTTGGTAATCCAATTTCATCTACTTTAGCTAAATACTCGGAGCAAAACTCAACAGCCTCATCAGCTATACAATTTTCCACAATACTCCCTTCTGGCCGATTGTAGTTCTTCACATAACTCTTCAATACTTTCATGTAACGCTCAATTGGATACATCCACCATAAAAACACTGGTCCACGTAATTTCACTTCACGTACCAAGTGAACAATTAGATGAACCATGATGTCAAAAATGATGGTGGGAAGATCATTTCCAACAAGCAGATAGTTTTCACAACTTCCGACTGCGTCGCCTCTAAACGAGTTAGATCAATGACCTTTGAACGTATCGAATTGAAGAATACACTTATTTTAGAAATTGCGAACCTCATATCTTTTGCCAAAATGAACCCGCAAAGCAAGTGGTAACATTTTTTGTACCAACACATGACAATCATGAGTCTTCACTCCAATAAGTTTGAGTTCTTTTAAAGATATGAACCTTTTATAGTTTGAAGAATGACCATCGGGGACTTTGATAGATTGAAACCACTTACACAAATTTTTTCTTCTCCTCCCGAGATAGAGTGTACTTTGTCGGTGGTATTTTTGTTTTTTTCCACTATCCTCTTCGGCATGCAAAACGCTTTTTATATTCATTTCCTTAAGATCCATTCGAGATTTTATTCCGTCTTTCGATTTATTTGGATCATCAAGTAGCGTACCGATGAAAGATTCACATACATTATTCTCAATATGCATAAAATCCAGACAATTCCGAACATATAACTTCTTCCAATAAGGAAGGTTGTAGAAAATCTTTTTCCAAGGATTCTCTTGGAATGACTCTTTAGTATTAGCACCCCTCTTCTTTTTTCCGAGCACTTCATTGACATTTTTAACCATTTCAAAGACATCTTCACCAGACAATATTCTAGGAGGGGATCGTTCTTCCGTATTTCCATCAAATGCTTGTTTCAACCTTCTATACGAGTGATCTCTCGGTAAAAATCTTTGATGACAAAAAAAAAACAGTTTTCTTACCATGCTTCAAACGAATGGAAGATGTTTCTTTCATGCAAATCGAACAACCAATTGAGCATTTCATGACAAATTTCGATACGTTGGAAAGTCGTTAATAGTCCACATCAACATTGCTCTTAAGTATAATGAATCGCCGGGGTAACCGTCTTTGACCTCAATCCTTGTCTCCCATAAAATCTTCAAATCATCGATAAATGGTGTCAAATACACATTGATATCATTTCCTGGTTGACCCGGTCCTGAAATCAGAAGCATTAACATCAAGAACTTTCTCTTTATACACAACTTTAGAGGGAGATTGTAGTTCACAAGAATAACCGGCCAAACACTATATTTACTACTCATCATGCTGAAAGAATTCATGCCATCATATGCTAAACCAAGACACAAATTTCGAGCTTCAAAGCTAAAATCTTTATACTCCAAAGAAAACGACTTCCACTGTGAGGCATCCGCAGGATGTCTTAACATACCATGATCGATACGTTTTTCGGAGTGCCAAACCATGTTCTTTGCGTGCTTGGCAGTATTTAACATTCGTCGAAACCGTGGCATTGGTGGTATGTAGCATAATGACTGAAACAACATATAAAAGAATATAAAAAAAACATAATCATTTGTAAAACAAGTAATTATTATGTACGGACCTTGATTGGAACTCCTTTGACCCCGTCACGTGGCAATTTACCTTTTTCCCACCTTGACTCTTTGCACCTCGGATATTCATCTAGATGTTCATATTCATGTCTATATAAAACAAAATCATTGGGCATGCATGGAATTTCTCGTACTTCTTACCCAATGTGCCCAAAGTTTTCTTCGCCTCACACATACTTTGCAGAACTTTATTGTCTTTTTGGAAATGCTTCTTTGAGTGTTTCCAACAATAGAGTAAAACTAGTGTTTGTCCACCCACCCGACACTTTTAAATGAAATAATGTAACTAAAAATTACAGCTTTGAATAACTTTTACACCCTTCATATAATGGTGTCTCCGCATGCATCATCGACTCAAACAATTCCGGTCGTTCCACAAAATCGTTCTCCAAATCATTCATCATCCCGCACATATCATCAAAGTCATCATCTTTAAGATCATCATTTCTATTGTTTATCGTATGATGAAATTCCTTACCATGATAATACCATACTTGGTAAGAAGTCATTATTCTGTTAACCAACAAATGAGTTCTAACAATATGAATAGAAAAATGTCTACGATTTCCACATTTCACACAAGGACAACGAATTGATTCCATACCACCGACATTATATTTAACGAATTCACATAACTCATTTACACCATTTGGATATATCTTGTTTAACCTATTATCCAACATCCATTGTCTCACAATCTTAGAAAAACCCTAATTATAACAAGAAATATTCAGATTTTTTAATAAACAATCCAAAAATACTCAAATTTGTAAACAAGTTAAAGAGAAACTTACAAGAATTAGATTTATAGTTGTGAGTTGTAAACGATGATGACACATAAAGGGTCGAAATGTTTGTAGTATTTTTTTGGACTGAAGTTTTGAGAAATCTAAGTGTAAAACATGAGTAAAAATGCATTTAAAGCAGTCCAGGTAAGCGGGGCCGCACGCTGGGGCCCCTGGTGTCTATTGTCGTGGCGCAACTCCCACAACTGATCCCAGAAGGGTTGTGGAACCCTTCTGGGAAGGGTTGTGGGAGCGGCGCCGCAACGATAGACACCAGCGGCCGCAGAGCCGCCAAACCCAGAAACAAGCTCCGCAACATTGTTTTCCATCGCCGCGATGCCGTAAAGTTCCCGAGAGCACTCGAGAGTACATAATCTCGGGAAGTCTACGGCTCCGCGGCTACGCTTAATAAGGCCACGGCACCAGTTTCTGTGTTTGGCGGGGCCGGGGCCCTGTTAGCTGTCGCCACGGCGCCGTTCCCACAACCCTTCCGCCTAAGGGTTGTGGGATGTCTAAATTTCAGGAAAACTTCAATATTTTAATAACTCCGCCCAAATTTCACCCAAAACCATTTTTTGACTTCTTCTTCTTCATTCTTTATTTTCACTCCTCATTCAACAGGGGCCGGCGGTGACCCTTTACGACGCCGCGGCCCCGAGTCCCACAACGGATCCAAACATCCATTGTGGGACTCGGGGCCGCGGCGCCGTAAAGGGTCGCCGCGGCGCTATAAGTGAAAAAAAAAATTACAACCGATAATTGATTGGTTGTTAAATATTCCACACCCAATAGATATCCTTTGTGTGAAGTATGAACATTTTACACCGGATGTCTAAGGATTGTGGGAAATTCCACAACCCTAGATCCCACAACCCTTAATAAGGGTTGTGGGAAAATTTCACACCCTTATTAAGGGTTATGGGATCAAGTTTTTATAGTAGTGATCCTGGAATCAAAGGTTTGATGAGGTAATCAAGACCTATGGTTTCGAACAAACTCTTTCAGAGCCTTATGTATAAAAGTACTCAAAGAAAATAGTTGTTTTCTTAGTTCTTTATGTTGGCAGAGATACCCACAAGAAAATTATTTATTTACATATTGATGTAATATAAATCTTTCATAAGTCCTTATTGTAATTTGCTGATTAAATCAATAAAAATTGAAACGTTCATTAATTTCTTTTTCATTTGTTTGAAGATTTATGATATTCAATAGTCTTATAGTCCTTAATTAAACCTAACAATGTATGAAGAGACAAATGTAGATTTGCGTAAACAAACTCTTCATGGTTTGATTGAAACGAAATATTCACAATCAAAAGGTAATTGGACTATTGATCCTAGTATGATTGTTGGAAGAATCTATGATGCCTGGTTACGAGGCTGAGAGAATCTATGATGCCTGGTTATAAGTCAAAATAAGTTCAAGTGTTGAACTAGACATTTTATCGGAAAATGTCTAAAGGGTATTTTTGTCCACATGGACATAAAATGATGTGAATGTCAAAATAAGATCTTGAATGTATTCATATGATGGAAATATAAATTATTTTCTCTTCTATCCAAAGGAGAGAATATCTCTAAAACGAGAGAATATCTCCAAAAGAAGAGAATATCTCAACCGAAATGAGAGAAAATCTCTCAAGGGTTATCTCCCTACCAATGCTATAAAAAGGGATAGAAGAGAAGAGGAAAAATCATTCTATTCTTCATAGAATTTTCGGCCAAAACTCTCTCTCTCTCTCTTGGCCGACTATTTCCCTTCCCATATTTCCCAAAATTTGCTAATTCCAATAAGAAATAATAGGAGCGAGATCCCAAAACAATTTGGTTTCAAGATCTAAGTGAGATATCGATTGTGCCCACTCATCTTTCTTATTCGTCTCGGAGATTACGTTTCGGAAGACTACAATGTCGTCCTCAAGTACTAAATCAAACGAATAAGTTGTGAAAGCTTGAAGACGGAACGAGCATTGGATTGGAGCATTCTGTAGCTGAGCCAAAATCAATGTAAGTGTTCTGATCTCCTCTTTTAATAAATGGTTGCTGAATTTCTTTCATACTTAAATTAAGGGTTATTAGTATATAGTAGCCCTATATACATTTGGTATTTTGGATATGTCCAACGTTTCGTAAAACTCGTGTAAATGGCCCTAATGCTTACGTCTTGTTTTACAACGTAAATTGACATGACACGTAAGCATTAGGGCCATTAACACAAGTTTTACAAAACATTGGACATATCCAAAATGAGTTAGTAAAGTAGGGTCATTTTGCCGAAAATTCGTTAAATTAAATTAATAAATCAAGATCTTGATAGCAATCATAAATATTAATTGGTTATTCCGAGTGAAATTAATTATTTCCTAATTTAATATGGTTGCTAAGGTGCATCAATCACCAACATTCTTGTCACATGGTCGGCCATAACACGAAGGAAACGAGCGAGACGCAACGAGACACAAACCGGCCAGCCAGCCCTTGTGCCAGTCGCCGACCAACAAGACTCCATTTCGGCCGTCCAGGAGCTCCACGTGTGTATGCGTCCTCGTGCACGTCGTGCGCCTTCACCCGAGCCACCTCCTCTGCCACGTGTCCCACGTCCATCTCCACCTAGACGCACAGGTCCCACACCTCCACAGCGGCGCACGGATCCGCAGGCTCACAAACCCACAGATCCCATCCCGCAGGTCCATTTCGGCCGCCCAACAGACAATCTGGCAAGACAGATCCTCCAGTTCGGCGAGGCAGATTCAAGCAATTTGGCGAGCCTGTGCCTTATCCATTGCAACGATGGATTCTGACGACAACGAGTCATGCACGAGGTTGTTTACAATCTCACATGTAAGTCCTTTCTAACAAATTGGTTTGCAAAACATAAAATCGTTTATAGGTTGCTAGTTTGAATGTGTTCAATTTGTCGATGCTTATGTCTTGGATAAAATGTTTATTGACATGTTAGTAATTTTTAATGCTTAGGTTGTTAAATATATTAAATATTTTAATGTGTTTTAGATCTTATTATATAATTTCGCCATATAATGATATGTTATATATTATTGTTAATTAAACGTTAATTAATTTCAAACAAACATCTCACATATTTTATTCAAGGAATGTTTTATTCATTTAATACCATGCCCGGTTTATTCGCTCACATTCTAATAATAAAGTATGGTGTGATACTAATGCCATAGCATTCTTGCAACACAAATTCGATATATGTGAATCACAGATTCAACGAAATAGTATTCTGATACCAATCGTCGGGTCAATGAAAACTCATTTAGACATTGTCTATTGTCATAAAGTGTCACAAGAAAATATGTATTCACTTCAAGATGTAGGTAATTACTAAAATATCTTTCGTATGTGATTTTGAAGTTTCGAGTGATAGCACGGTTTTATCTCAAATTTCAAAGTGTCACAGGTCTTGTTCAACGTCTTCAGCAAAACATCAAAAATATTTTCAAGAGTCACAACTCTCTATATCACAAAATAATATATCGTTAATTTATTCAAACAATCATTGCTCAGATACAATTGCTCAATCGATCTTCAAATTGTGAACTATTATTTTAAATTAGTCATAAGAAGGTATTTTGTCAAGTTTGTATTTAGCACTTCTTTCGTTGATGACAATTTAAAGGCGTAGACATACATGCATAAACACAATCTTAAATAAGAATGAAAATTTAACTTTATTTAACTTTCAACAAAAGGAATACAAAAATGTATTAAATGTCTTATATCTCCTTTGTGAACACAAATTCCATCAACTTAGAGCATCAATTTTCATTCATTATAGACATGGTTTTAGCAAATAAATACTTAATCTTATACCCGTTGTAACGAGAAATAAGAATATGGAAAAATTAACCAATTTCGATTTGCCACAAGTAACCCATACAATTTATTAGTAAAATTATTTTATTATAGGTTATTAAGTAGTATAGCCTTATAAAGATATGATGTTTCTAATATGACACGTAGTATAGCCTTGCAGAAAAAAAAGGTATACGACAAGTAATTTTACATTTCTCTGATGAACGTTAAAACATTAGCATGTTTGTTTCGATATTTTTTTTTCCCGATAATCGAGTTGGCGATCGTTGAGCACTGGAACCGTGATTTTGGCCCCAAGGTGTGGCGTGTGTATCTGCTCTACCTCGCCATCAACGAAGTTGATAGTCCTATCGAACTGAGCTACATATCTCCGGTGGCTAGACGAGAAGGACGAGAGAAGACGTTGATAATCTATTTTTATTTTCTTTTGTTTTTCTCTTAGAATTTGACATTCTATGTTTACCAGATTTATATTACAAAAATTTGGGCTCTATTAATTTGAGAAAGTTAGACATGTCATTTCATAACTTCAATATATTCATTTGAGAAAGTTACACTCTAGATCCAAGTTTGTGAATTAGATGCGCTCTATTAGTGATGTATTGGGTTGTGAAATGGACATGAGTATACTTTGTGAAGTTCTCATAGATATGGAATTCATGTACAAGATTGCTGATACGCAATGTATATTACCTCATACTTTATTACTTGGATTGTGAATAAATTAACCGCGCAGTATCAAAATTAAGTAATAAATTTATTTGGATGAAACAATGTGATTTGTTAGCTCTTCGTCAATACATTGTTTCTAACTTAATCACAAGTAATAAAGGAGTTGAGGAAATAACAATTAGAAGGGTAAAATGGTAATTTTATAAATTCCATCAAGTTAATGATATTCATGAAGGGTAATCATAGATAACATTCAATGGATCCACTCCATATAATTAAATTGAATTTGAGTAGAAAATAAATTCATTTTATTTTCAGTGTCAACTCTTTAGTGAGTCACTTGACATTAAACTAGAAGATAAGTCAAAATAAGTTCAAGTGTTGAACTAGACATTTTATCGGAAAATATCTAAAGGGTATTTTTGTCCACATGTGCATAAAATGATGTGAATGTCAAAATAAGAAATATTTTCATACGATGGAAATATAAATTATTTTCTAAAGCCGAAAAATTGTTTGAGGCATTATGAAATTAATTTCAATATTACAAGAATATTAATTCTACAATGAATATTTTAAGAATTGTCTTAAAAAAGTAAGGAAGCATCTAGAAGCTCCTTCGCTAGGTGTAAAGTTCGGCCAAAACACATCACAAGAGGAGAGAGTTCTTTGCCTTTAATTATAAATATAATTACCCAAAAGGAAAAGAGGAAATGAATTTCTTTGAGAAGGAAACAAATGTGCTAAGTGAGGAAACAAATTTCCCTCACTAAATGCACATAAGTTTGCCGGCCATACACTAGAGGAAGAGGAGAGAAAATCAAATATTGTATCATGAATGCACAATAGGAAAGGGTACCATTTCTTGTATTTCTTTCTCCTATTAATAGAGTCTCACATAGATATGTGAAAAAAAATTCCTATTTTTTTCCTTGTATTTGGCCGACTAAAACTCTTCTCTCTCTCTCTCTCTAAAATATCTCATTATTTTGGCACCTAAGTCCTCATTAGACTTAGACGTAAATTAGGTCTTTAGTTAATATACTTGTTCTTGAGTTATTGTGTTTAATTGTGTCCACCACAAATCCTTCAACTCCTCTATAGGTTCATGTAACAGAAACCTTAGGTTTCTTCAGTTCACGTTTAGGTGTGAAGGTAACGAGCAAGAGACGATGTACCTTTCTAAAGGCTCATCAAAGATCAAGCTAAAAGAGAAAGTTTAGTATTCAAGTAATTAACAATAGTGTTTTAAATATATACATGTTCATGCACTTTACATAGATTAGTAAAATTGTTTTACTAGCAAAGATATTTTTATATTCCGCCATTAACTAACTAATGATAATTTTTTCTTAACCCTAGACATATTCTAACAAATGGTATCAGAGCATAGGTCAAATTATAACCATGTACATGTTATTTAAAATCATTATACGAAAATTGTTTTCAAAATTTACTTGAATAATGGTTTTACTAAGACTAGTGCTTAGACAATTTTAATTTTTTGGTGCGACTTCTAAAATTAAATTTGTGTTAATTTTTCACATGTTAAGTATGCTATATAAATACATTAAAAATATTTTCATAGATTTTATGTTTAGCATACTCGAAATTAATTTTTTGACAAGTTTGAAAATTTGTGTACATTGTTTAAACTAGTTTGTTGCACTTCTAGTTTAAATTTGTTATTGTATGTTTTATAATATGCTGTTTGTTTTATTTTGTGTAAATAATTAATATGTTAATATAACACACAATTGAAATCAAAACAAGTTAATAAAAAAGTTCAATAAACTTATTTTCTCAATACGGCTTGTTCCGACGTACTTTTAATTGTGTTTCAATTTCTGGACAACTTGTTATAGCTCTGAAAAATGGGCATAACTCTTTGCTCGGAACTTGAAAACTAATGGTTCTTAAACTAAATTAAAGGTACGGAAGTTAGCTATCCAACACAATTGGTTTCAGCTCAATCGAATACCGGATGTGTCATTTATAACCTTTTAAGTCCGAGGTTTACGGCAATCCGCGAGTCCAGGATTTTAAATCCGAATTTGCGACTTCTAGCTTCTTCCCCTTTTTTTGATGCAATCGTGGCTTATCAACGTTCACACACTCAATCACCATGAAGATGCTTTGAAGTCAGATGACATGAAGACGAAGAAATTAGTTTTATGAGATTTTGAATCTCAAAAACTTTCGAGTGCAAAAGTGAGATTTATGAATCTCACACACTTTCCTTACAAAAATTAAATTAATAGAAAGAAAGATCCGAGTATATTCCTTGTGCCATAGTGCATTAATATTGTTCTCCTCTCACAAATATCGATTTTAGGGTTCTTTTTTATGGTGGTCCACTCTATCTCTCTTTACTCATGGAAACGTGTTTCCAAACATACAAGAAATGATGTGCCTATTCCAAAAACTAAGTGGGAGGGTTGTAACAAACCATGATCCCCAAAACTAATTCTAAGTGCATATGTCGCCAGACTAAGAGTCACCCTCATGACCCTCTTTTTAATGAGAGTACTCAACGCACATTGCCCTTAACATTGCTTGTAGAGCTACGTTCAAAAGTGAAACGATGAGAGAATATCTCCCATCGGTCGATTGATTTCAAAGTAGATATTCTTGAGATAAGTAGTTGGTTACACACTCAGACTCAATCTCTTGTAATCCTCCCTCGATGCCATGCGAAAAGATTTGAATGATAAAACTTCTTTATAAAGTGGCTAGTCAAAACATTGATGTATTGACATCATGACTCTCCATTAATGATGTGTCATTTACTAATGAAAGGCGACTCATTACGGCCTTCCCTCGAAGGAGTAAAGTGTCATTTTGTTCATAACACCTTTGGATTTATTCAGTTTGATATTAAGCTTAAAATCCTAAACAAAATACTAATCATAAATTGTTTCAACAATCAACAATATGTTTCTAAACACTTTCTCAATAATCCTTTCCTCGAATAAATTGGAACGAAAAATCTACGTAGATTATAAACGTAACCTAGCCACCGTCCTTAATATGGACAAGTACAAATGGGTACTCACCGCCCCATGTCCTCCTGAAACGAATGATGATTCGACTCAAGAGGATAAAGACGTCCTAGTGGCCTGCATCTGATCCGATAAGATTGCAAGGTTTTATATTCTAGCATCGATGAACAATGTGTTGCAACAACAACATCGTGATATTGATTCAACCTATAACATGTTCTTCAATCTCCATGAGATGTTTGCAGAGCAAGGGCGTTAGGCTAGATAATAAGCGGTTTGACAGTTTGTGAATTGTCGTATGAAAGTTAGGACCTCTATTAGAGAACACATGATGGAGAAACCAAAATAGATATGATTTTGGAAACTCTCCCTGAATCTTTCGATGCCTTCAAGCTGAACTACTCCATCAATAAGCTAAGGTACACTGTTATCGAGCTAATGAAGAAGATTCACACCGCTGAGCGACTCTGGCATAGGAACTGTCCTGCCTAGCTCCAGACTAAAGCGAAAGGTATTGTACTGATTACTGGAGCTCGTTTAGTAGTTAATAATGTATCATCGTGGATTCTTGACTCTGATGCATTCTTGACTCCGATGCTACTAACCATATTTTTTTGTTCCTTGAATGGGTTAAGGAAAAGCAAAAGTTTAGAGGATGGCGACTTCTATTTCAAGTTGGGTGATGGGAGCTTGGTGTCTGCTAAGGCTGTGGGATTCGTGACATTGTCTTTTGAAGACAAAACTTTAAATTTGAATAATATGTATTTTTTCATTCTTTTGGGAAAAACTTAATATATGTAGCTCACATTGTTGAGCAGAATTATAATTTAAAGTTTATTGGTAATGGAATTCGAATTTCTTTTTCCAATTTATTTGTTACTAATGCTTAATGCTTGTATGAATAATGGTTTATATTATCTTTATCCTACGCAACCTTTGCTATTAGAAACTAAAATAGATAATGATCTAATTAGGAAACCAAAGAGGATCACAACTAATGATTCCTCTGATATAATAAAATCAACACATCTTTGGCACTTAAGACTTGGTCATATTAGTCTAGATAGGATTAAGAGACTTGTGAGAGATGGTCCACTCAGAGCCTCTGCAATAGGCTCACTGCCGACTAGTGAATCCTGTATAGAAGGAAAAATGACCAAACGACCTTTCTCTGATAAGGGTCGAAGAGCCACTAAGTTGCTGGAACTAATACATTATGATGTATGTGATCCGCTTAGAATTCATGCACGGTGAGGATAAGAATACTTCGTTACCTTTACCGATGATTACTCAAGATATGAATTTGTCTATTTGCTCAAAAACATATCCGAGACCACTAACATATTTAAGGTTTTTCAAGCTTTCGTGGAAAAGAGAACTGGCAAACAGATCAAAACCCTTTGATCCGATTGAGGTGGTGAGTATTTGTCTGAAGAGTTCGATTACTTTGATGGAGATGGCTATATCAATGAGGAGTTACTCATCACTCCCTAATTCCTTTTGGGGATATGCCCTTGAAACTGCAACACACATTATGAACCAAGTTCCGTCTAAAACGGTCCCTGCTACTCCTTATGAACGATGGACTAGCGTAAAGTTTGTTTAAGCCACATCAAAATTTGTGGTTGCCCTGCACATGTGCTCAGGAAAAATACTAGCAAGTTGGCTAGTAGGTCACAATTATGTGTGTTAGTTCGATATCCAGAGAAAACCAAAGGTTTCACATTCTATAGTCTCGAGGACGACAAAAATTTTCTCAGCACTAATGCTCGTTTCCTTGAGGAAGACTTTATGAAAAATATCAAACCTAGAAACAAAATTGTGCTTGAAGAAAAGTTGGGTGTGATGCTTCTACCTCATCAGTAAAAATTGTTCTTACCCCAACTGAAACACAACCTTACATTTCAAAACCTCGTTAAGTAGTACTTCAATGTAGTGGGAGGGTTTCTGAAAAGCCCGACAAGTACATGTCTTATGGAGATACTCTCGTAGCCGTCTCTGACATGGATGACTCTATTTCCTACAGCCAAGCAATGGTGGATTTTGAATCAAACCTTTGGCTTGACGCCATGAAAGTTGAGATGCATTCGATGTATGTCAACAAAGTCTGGAAACTTGTAGACCTACCTGAAGGGGTTAAACCCATAGGGTGTAAGTGGATCTCTAAGAAGAAAATGGGTCTGTATGGGAACGTTGAGACGTTCAAAGCGTGACTAGTGGCTAAGGGTTACACCCAAAAGGAAGGTATCAATTATGAAGAAACTTTATCGCCTGACGCAATGCTTAAATCCATCAGCATACTTCTATCCATAGATGCCGCTCTCGATTACGAGATCTGGAAAATGGATGTCAAGACTTCCTTTCTAAATGGTAATATTGGCAAGCGCATTTTCATGGCTCAACCAGACGATTTTGTGGAAGGTGGTCAAGCGACCATGGTTTGTAAGTTTCTTAATTCCATTTATGGATTAAAGCAAGCATCTATATCATGGAATATTAGATTCGATGAAAATGTAAAAAACTTTGGTTTTGAACAGTCAATAGATGAACCTTGTGTTTATAAGTTAATACACGAGTGCAAGGTTGTGTTTCTGGTATTGTGGGTCGATTATATATTACTCATTGGTAATGACATGGGTAAATTATCTGAGGTTAAAATCTGGTTAGCTAAGTAGTTTGATATGACGGATCTAAGGGAAGCTGCATACACTCTGGGGATTCAAATATTTTGAGATCGAAAGAACCGTGCACTGTCGCTCTCACAAGTATCTTATATAGATAAGGTGATGGATCTCTTTGGTCTGTAAGACTCTAAAAAGGGCCAACCCCCTTAAGACATGGAGTTTTACTCTCTAAGGACCAGTCTCCAAAACTGCACAAGAGATTGAGGACATGAGAAATATTCCCTATGCTTCAGCCGTAGGAAGTCTCATGTATGCTATGTTGTGCACTAGGCCAGAAATATGTTTCGCTATTGGGTAGTTAGCCGTTTCCAATCAAATCCTAGACCCGAACATTGGGTTGCTGTTAAGCATATTCTTAAGTATCTTCGGAGGACTAGGAGCTTGATGCTTACATATTCATATTCAGGTACTGACCTGACTATGACGGGGTATACCAATTCCGACTTTCAGGCGGATAGGAATTCCAGGAAATTCACTTTAGGTTATGTGTTCATCTTGAATGGTGGATCTGTTGTTTGGAGGAGTATCAAGCAATCTTGCATTGGTGACTCCACCATGGAAGCAGAATATGTGGCTGCTTGTGAAGCATCCAAAGAGGCTGTATGGCTTAGAAAATAAGTATTTGAAAGTCGTTCCAAATAAAAACTAGGCCATGACACTTCATTGTGATAATAGAGAGACTTTTGCTAACTCGAAGGAATCTAAAAGCCATAAGCGCTCTAAGCATATTGAGAGGAAATACCATTTGATTAGAGAGATTGTGCAGCGCGGAGACGTGGAGGTGAGAAAGATCTCAACGGCGGACAACCTTGCAGATCCATTCACCAAGGCCTTATCCAATAAGGTCTTCGACCAACATCGAGACAAATTGGGCATGAAATACTACTCTCATCTTCTTTGAGTTAAGTGGGAGTTTGTTGACAGAGATGCCGACAAGAAGATTATTTATTTACATATTGATGTAATATAAATCTTTCATGAGTCCTCATTGTAATTCGCTGATTAAATTAATAAAAGTTGAAACTTTTATTCATTCTTTTTTCGTTTGTTTGAAGATTTATGATATTCAATCTTATAGTCCTTAATCAAACCTAACAATGTATGAAGAGACAAATATAGATTTGCATGAATAAACTCTTCATGGTTTGGTTAAAACAAAATATTCACAATCTATAGATCAACGGACTATTGATCCTAATATGATTGTTGGAAGAATATATGATGTCTGGTTACGAGGCATAGATAGTTAGGAACTCTATAGTTCTTCCAATGTATCTTCCGAATATACTAAATTGACCAGTGCACCTTTAGAGACAATGTAAGAACAAACCATTTAACATCTTCTATCTCAAGGGCACTATGTATGGATTGCATCATAGATAACATTCAATGGATCCACTCAATATAAACACGTTGAATTTTAAGAGAAAATAAATTCATCCGAGAGATTCTCAGTGCCAACTCTTAAGTGGAGTCAGTTGACATTAAACTAATACTCGGAAAAAGTTTGTGAACTTTTGAGTCCGAGTATAGGAACTCAATATTTGTTCATTTGGATCCATAAGGTCACTATTACATGTCATTAGAGTAAGATTGTTAAACTAGAAGCCAAGTTGACATTATGAAATTAATTTCATTATTTGTGCAATATTAATTCTACAATAGGTATTTTAAGAATTGTCTAAAAACAAATAAGGGAGCATCTAGAAGTTCCTTCCCTAGGTGTAGAGTTCGGCCAAAACACATCCAAAGAGGAGAGAATTCTTTGCCTTTAATTATAAAGATAATTACCCAAAAGGAAAATAGAAAATGAATTTCTTTGAGAATGAAACAAATGTGCTAAGTGAGGAAACAAATTTCCCTCACTAATGATAACATATGGCCGACCATGTTGATAGAGAAATGGGAGAGAAAATCAAATATTTTATCATGAATACACAATAGGAAAGGGTACTTACCTTTTCTTATGTTTCATTCTCCTATAAATAGAGCCTCACATAGAGATGTGACAATAAATTTTTGGTCTTACTCTCTCTATTTCTAACAGACCCTCTCTCTCTTTCTAAATATCTTTTTTTAATTTTTTGCACCTAAGTCCTCATTAGACTTAGGCTTAACTTAACTCCTTAGCTCATAGACTTGTTCTTTAGTTATTGTGTTTAATTGTGCCCACACACAAATCCTTCAAACACTCTAAAACCTCTTGTAATAAAAATCTTAGGTTTCTCGACTTCACGTTTAGGTATGAAGGTAACGAGCAAGAGACGATCTACCTTTCCACGGCCCATCCAAGATCAAACTACAAGAAAGGTTAGTATTCAAGTAATTAAATAATATTTTTTAAATAAAAAACATGTGCATGCACTTTGCCTAGTAAAATTGTTTCACTTGTAAATATATTTTTATATTCCGCCACTAATGTGTTAATGATAATTTTTTCTTAACACTAATTTATTCTAACAAATGCTATCAGAGCATAGGTGAAAGTATAAGCATGTACATGTTATTTAAAATCAATATACGAAAATTATTTTCAAAATTTACTTGAATAATGATTTTGCTAAGACTAGTGGTTAGACAATTTTAATTTTTTGGTTCGACCTCTAAAATTAAATTAGTGTTGATTTTCCACTTGTTAAATATGATATATAAACACATTAAAATCAGTTCTTAAAGATTTTATGTTTAGCATACTCGAAATCAAATTTTTGACAAGTTTGAAAATTTGTGTATATTGTTTAAACTAGTTTATTGCATTTCTAGTTTAAATTTGTTATTGAATCTTTTTATTTGTTGTTTATTTTATTTTATGTAAATCATTAATATGTTAATATAACACATAATTGAAATCAAAACAAACACATAAAACAATTCAATAACCTTCTACTCTCCAACACCTTGATCCGACGTACTTTTAATTATTTTTCAAAATTCTTGACAACTTGTTATGGCTCAGTAAAATGGGCATAGCTCTTTGCTCGGAACTTGAAAATTAGTGGTTCTTAAACAAAACAAAAGGTACGGAAGTTAGCTATCCAATGCAACTATTTTCAGCTCAATCGGATACCGGATGTGTTATTTATGACCTTTTAAGTCTAACGTGTACGTCAATCCACGAGTCCCGAATTTTAAATCCAGATTTGCTCTATTAAGAGCCCACCCTCTTGATCTCCCTAAAACCCGTGAGAATTACCATTGACTCAACTTCTGGTATTTGTGAGTATTTCTTTGTTAGAAATTCTTGCCCGCTTAAAAAGATATTTATCTAAATTCTCGTTGATATTATAATTAAATAAAGTTTGACATTTATGATTTATTCGAATTGAAATGGTTATTTTTTATGTATTATGATTTTAGAACATTCACCCTCCCATAGCCTCTGTATCAAACTGAGTCACGTGCTAGGCACCTGGTGTGCTAGAACAAGGTCGATGACTGATATACGCCTGGGAAGCTATGTCGAAAGCCATATATGTGGGAGCATTATACACTTGTAGTAAGTGTACGACCTGGATAGGGCTTGGGGTAGATGTGTCGTTTAAGGTCAGTTACAACATACTAACCAAGGCCACTATGATGGTCACGGTGAGATTTGATCTAAATCTTGAAGTGGTCATGGACACTGAATCAGGTCACTGAGCTTTTTAACTCATTCGTTAAAAGGCTATTCATGTTAATCATAGCCTAAGTATTAGGAGTCTTCCCCTGGAAGTCTTCTCAGAGCACCATTCGAGGGGGAAGTGATTTACAGACATGGAATTCAGCCTCCCTAAAAGGAGGTCAATGTTCACTCACCTAAAGGTTGATTCAAGAACTAATTGATTGCGCGCACTTTTGAAGTAAGTTAACGTTCGAAAGAATCTTTTGCTAGGGAAGCAACAATGCTTAGGGCTGATATGTATAAAGAGAAGTATAACGGAATAAATTGACTTCTCTTGACACGGGTTGAACCTGGAGCATCTTGATTACGAACTGACTATATCAGTGGACACTCGTCACGATGAGTAAATATAATTCTAGTACTAAAGAAGGATTCAGGCTTTGCTTACACGTTGGAGTATTGATAAAGACTAGACGAATCGATGAAAAATAGATAGGACTATATCGTCTTTTTCGTCGAGTTCGTTAAGCTTCTACAACTAGGTCCATAGTCCATAAATCGGCTCTGATAAAGGCGGATAAGAACTTTCAAATAATAATGTTATTTATTATTTAAATCTCACTTGTTGTATGGCAATTGACAACATAGATTATGGAAAACGGGTATTCGCAGAAGTAAGTAAATGTATATAGCATAATTGTTTATTTATTGTTGGATCAATTAAATAAATAGTTAATTGGATTTTTGGGCTTGGGAATTTTGGACTGGGCTTGGTCTAGAGAGTGACCGAAAATTCCCTAGGGATAGACCCTAGGGCTCGCCAAACTCTCTCCCCATTTCTCTCCCTGAATTTCTCTCTGAAGAGAAAATATCTCAACCATAGATATTGATCTGATGGATGAGAGATAGTTTAGATTAACTATTGAGATCTAATGACCCAGATGAAATCTAAAGGAGAGAATATCTCCAAAAGAAGAGAAAATCTCAACCGAAAGGAGAGAAAATCTCTCAAAGGTTATCTCCCTACCAATGTTATAAATAGGGATAGAAGAGAAGAGTAAATATCATTCTATTCTTCATAGAATTTTTGGCCAAAACTCTCTCTCTCTCTCTTGGCCGACTATTTCCCTTCCCCTATTCCCCGAAATTTGCTACTTCCAATCCTAAATGATAGGAGCGAGATCCCGAAATAATTTTGTTTCAAGATCTAAGTGAGATATCGATTGTTCCCACACATATTTCTTATTCGTCTCGGAGATTACGTTTCGGAAGACTACGATGTCATCCTCATGAAGACGGAACGAGTATTGGATTGGAGCATTCTGTAGCTGAGCCAAAATCAATGTAAGTGTTCTGATCTCCTCTTTTAATAAATGGTTGCTGAATTTCTTTCATAATTAAATTAAGGGTTATTGTATATAGGAACCCTATATAGGTTTGGTATTTTGGATATGTCCAAAGTTTTGTAAAACTCGTGTAAATGGTCATAGTGCTTACGTCTTATTTTACAACGTAAATTGAGTTTTACAACGTAAATTGACATAACATGTAAGCATTAGGGCCATTAACACAAGTTTTACAAAACGTTGGACATATCCAAAATGAGTTAGTAAAGTAGGGTCATTTGCCGAAAATTCGTTAAATTAAATTAATAAATCAAGATCTTGATAGCAATCATAAATATTAATTAGTTATTGTGAGTGAAATTAATTATTTCCTAATTTAATATGGTTGTTAAGGTGCATCAATCACCAACATTCTTGTCACATGGCCGACCATAACACGAAGGAAACGAGCGAGACGCAATGAGATGCAAACCGGCCAGCCGGCCCTTGTGCCAGTCGCTGACCAGCAAGACTCTTTTTCGGCCGACCAGGAGCTCCACGTGCGTATGCGTCCTCGTGCACGTCGTGCGTGCCTTCACCCGAGCCACCTCCTCTGCCACGTGTCCCACGTCCATCTCCACCTAGACGCACAGGTCCCATACCTCCACAGCGGCGCACGGATCTGCAGGCTCACAAGACCACGGATCCCATCCGGCAGGTCCATTCCGGTCGGCAAGCAGACAATCTGGCGAGACAGATCCTCCAGTTCGCCGAGGAAGATTCAAGCAATCTGGCGAGCCTGTGCCTTATCCATTGCAATGATCGATTCTGACGACAACGAGTCACGCACGAGGTTGTTTACAATCTCACCTGTAAGTCATTTCTAACAAATTGGATTTCAAAACATAAAACCGTTTATAGGTTCCTAGTTTGAATGTGTTCAATTTGTCGATGCTTATGTCTTGAATAAAATGTTTATTGACATGTTAGTAATTTTTAATGCTTAGGTTATTAAATATATTAAATGTTTTAATGTATTTTAGATCTTATTATATAATTCCGCCATATAATTGTATGTTATATAATATCGTTAATTAAACGTTAATTAATTTCCAACAAACATGTCACATGTTTTATTTAAGGAATGTTTTATTCGTTTAATACCAGGCCCGGTTTATTCGCTCACACTCTAATAATAAGTATGGTGTGATACTAATGCCGTAACATTCTTGCAACACAAATTACATATATGTGAATCACATAATTCAACGAAACAATATTCTGACACCAACCGTCGGATCAATGAAAACTCATTTAGACATTGCCTATCGTCATAAAGTGTCACAAGAAAATATGTAGTCACTTCAGGATTTAAGTAATTACTAACATATATGTCTTATGTGATTTTGAAGTTTTGATTGATTGCACGGTTTTATCTCGAACTCACAAGTCGTGTTCAACATCTTCAGCAAGACATCAAAAATATTTTCCAGAGTCACAACTCTCTATATTACAAAATAATATATCGTTAATTTATTCAAACAATCATTGCTCAGATACAATTGCCCAATCGATCTTCAAATTGTGAACTATTATTTTAAACTAGTCATAAGAAGATATTTTGTCAAGTTTGTACTTATCACTTCTTTCGTTGATGACATTTTAAGGGCATAGACATACATGCATAAACACAATCTTAAATAAGAATGAAAATTTAACTTTATTTAACTTTCAGCAAAAGAAATACAAAAATGTATTAAATGTCTTATATCTCCTTTGTGGGCACAAATTCCATCAACTTAGAGCATCAATTTCCATTCATTATAGACATGATTTTAGCAAATAAATATTTAATCTTATACATGTCGTAACGAGGAATAAGAATATGGAAAAATTAACCAATTTCGATTTGCCACAAATCACCTATACGATTTATCAGTAAAATTATTTTATTATAGGTTATTAAGTAGTATAGCCTTATAAAGATATGAGGTTTCTAATATGACACGTAGTATAGCCTTGCAGAAAAAAAAAAAAAAAAAGGTATACGACAAGTAATTTTACATTTCTCTGATGAACGTTAAAACATTAGCATGTTTGTTTCGATATTTTTTTTCCGATAATCGAGCTGGCGATCGTTGAGCACTGGAACCGTGATTTTGGCCCCAAGGTGTGGCGTGTGTATCTGCTCTACCTCGCCATCAACGAAGTTGATAGTCCTATCAAACTGAGCTACATATCTCCGGTGGCTATACGAGAAGGACGAGAGAAGACGTTGATAATCTATTTTTATTTTCTTTTGTTTTTCTCTTAGAATTTGACATTCTATGTTTACCAGATTTATATTACAAAAATTTGGGTCAATGTAAATCGAGATTTATCTTGTTGCTGCAAAATCTGTAAATTAGCATAGTTTGGAAAATCAATTTACAATAGTTTGAATCAGTTTACAATATATTATCCTCAATATTATGGAAATTGACATGTAAAACGACTTTCAATGTCCAGAAACTAATCGCAATTTTGGAAAAATAAGAGTTTGAAAATACGAATGTAGATGAAATTAAAATATAATTAGAAAGAGAGAACTAGTAATTAATTTTTAAGGATATTGACAATAAACAAAACAATAATTTTATAAGATCTTAGAACATTACATGAACTAAATTCATGCATTAAAAAATGAAACAGTAATAATTTTATTTCCAAAATTATAAGATCTTAGAATATTATATTAACTGAATCCATGAATTACCAAATTAAAACCATCGGAAGTGAATTAAAATTAACTTCCTAATTTTAAATCAGCTTACAAACTTGTGTAAAACTTAAAAGTAGAAGCGACTTGGACCATTAACGCGTAAAACTACTAATCAAAAATTTATAGTGTCAAATTCAATTTCTTCAAAAGTTGGCACAATTAAATTGGTTTATAACGTAGAGAAATACGTGAACCCTAGCAATAAGTGTGTGATAGACCCATGGTACTTACGTACAAGAGAATGAGGGGAAAATTCATCCTTTAGCATTTTTAATGAAGGATTTTTATGTCTTTACAGTTTATTATTTAATTATGGTTGTTTTAGGTATTTTGCTTTTGGAATAATTACCCTAGGTTAGTCTATATATACAAACTACGTTAATGGGGAGGGGGAGTCTTGTTCAGTGGCTGTTGTAAAACGATTATTATTTGATTGAAATAAAGAGAAGAAGAGAACTCGTTGATTTTTCGAGTTCCCGTTTCCTACAATCTTTTAGATAATTGTTTCAAAATCGTTCGAGTCTTATCAAGTTTGGTGTCAGAGAAATTTTATTCGACCGAGATGACGAAAAAGACAGAATCGATCGGTGGTGAACGAGTGGAGAATGAGATGAGAAATTTCCGAGGTGCTCTAGAAGAGCACAACTTATCCCTCGGCGCACTGATTGAATCGCAGCTATAGGCCCACGACCAAAACGCAACCATATTTTCGAAGATTGAAGGGCTGTTGCGGATGGTGGTTGCGCAGACTACAGCTTCGGCGCGTTGACTACCACGAACACAGTAGAAGTGGTCGCTGACCGTTGGGTTGCAGTGCCATATCCGGGTGCTGGTCACAACCCAAAGATGCTTGCCCAAGGGTTGTCAAGTTCGCAAGATCCGTTGCAAGGCTCGTCCTCAAAGACTGTGTTATCCAGATTGGAGATCCATGTGCACATCAAGTCGGCCACAGATGGTGTGGCAGCTCCGGATGGTGCGACCAAGTGAGATCCAAATGGAGCTGACCCTTTTTAGGTTGAGCGAATCACTTGTGCGGCACGGGCAGAGGCAGACTATCGGCGACATCGCACTGAGATTTCACGACCAATTCGAGGCGGTAGGCCTGAACAGCAAGACCTGAATATAGGGGAGAGTGAAGATGAATTTGAGGGTGATCTCGATAGTGAACCAGACCGATCGATATAGGGAGGGCATGGTTGGAGACAAGGGAGACGAGTCGAGTATAATCGAGATAGGGAAGAATCAAGGGGCATAATGATAGATCGAGTACGAAAACTGCCAATCTTTGAAGGGAACGAAATCGATGATTGGTTGTACCCAGCAAAGCGCTACTTTGCAGTGAATCATATTGACGGACGTGATCAGCTTGAAGCGGCAACTCTATGTTTAGAGGGCAAGGCGCTCTATTGGTACCAACTACAGGAGCAATGTGAGCTATTTGGTAATTGGAGAAATTTTAAGACTCGACTTCGAAAACAATTTCGTGACGGTCGAGGTGAGCGTTACAACGAACAACTTATGGCGTTGACTCAAGAAGGGTCGCTAGAGGCATATCTAGACAAGTTTAAACGCTTGATGGGCCATACTCGAGGAGTTCCCGGTGACTTCCTTGAGGATGCGTTTGTCAAGGGGCTCAGACCGGAACTTTGGTATGTTGTGCGCATGTGGAAACCGCGGGGATTGGAGGATGGGATTTATCTGGCAGTTCGAGCCGATGAGAGCGAGATGACTAGGCTAAGGAATCGCGCCATAACAAGCACCGCCCTGGTCCCGACAAGGGTTAACTCAGTGGCGGTCAAGGAGAATGTCTCGGCCGGTGTACCGAAATCAAGATTAGGAGCCAGAACCACATACAAGAAGCTGACCGAGGCGGAGTATTCCGCTAAATGAGCACGCGGCCTATGTTATCGTTGCGATGAGAAGTTTGCACCCGGGCACTGGTGTTAGAACGACTCGGTCCGTGTACGCTTAGTAGAAGACTGTGAGGAAGGGACCGGGGAAACGGAAAAGGAAATTGTGGAGAGAGAAATTGAGGATATACATCTAGACCACATCGAAGTCTCGAGGAAGTCCGTTGCAGGCTTGACATCGAGACAAACTATAAAGATGCGAGGGTTAATCGGTGGACAAGACGTTCTCGTACTCGTAGACTGCAGAGCCACCCACAATTTCATCTCCAACCGCGTCATCGAGACCCTTAAGCTTCCACTATCTAACACAAGCAGATTTGGTGTTATCTTGGGAGCAGGGAAAAAGGCGTGGAGTCAGGGAGTTTGTCATGGCCTCCTTATGACGCTTTAGGGGGAGCAGATAAGAGCCATTTTTTTACCACTTGATTTAGGAAGCACGGACGTAATTATGGGGATGAAGTGGCTTCAGAGTTTACCCGAGACGACAATCAATTGGAAGTTATTTAGAATCGCGTATGAAAAAGAAGGCAAGTCAATTGTTCTATAGGGAGACCCAAGCCTATGTCGCTCCCTAATTTCAGTAAAAGCAATGTCGCGAGCAATATCGGAGGCGAGTTGCGGGTACCTTATTGAGCTTTGGTCGGTCGAGGAGAGGGGGTTCAAGGGCTGTTCGGAAACAACGACGGATATTGCATCACTACTAGAGCAGTGCCAAGAAGTTTTTAGCATGTCGTCGGGTTTACCACCACCGTGCAGCCACGATCACACCACTGTCTTAAAAGAACGGGCTCAACGTGTTAGCGTACGACCCTATTGCTATCCCCAAATCCAAAAAGACGAGATTGAGCGATTGGTTCGCGATATGCTAGAGGCAGGTATTATCCAACCAAGTGTGAACTATTTTATAGTCCAGTGCTCTTGGTTAAAAAGAAAGACGGAAGTTAGAGATTTTGTATCGATTATAGAGCTCTAAACAAGAAGACTGTCCCCGACAAGTTTCTAACTCCGATGATCGACGAACTGCTCTACGAGTTACACGAATCGTCTGTCTTCACTAAGATCGATCTCAAAGGGTATCACCATATCAAAATGCGGCCAATCGATGTCGATAAGACGGCTTTCCAAACACACGAGGGGCACTATGAGTTTCTTGTCATGACTTTCGGTCTGACAAATGCTCGTGCAACTTTTCAGTCCTTGATGAATGACGTGTTTCGACCGTACTTGCAAAAATACGTTCTTGTGTTTTTTTACGACATTTTGATCTATAGCCCAATGCGAGCCGAACACTTGGTCCATGTGGAGGAGGTCCTCTGCACCCTTGTCAACCATCAGCTCTACGCCAACCAAAAAAAATGTATGTTTGCACAATCACAGGTGGAATACCTGGGGGAGACGAAGTGTTTCTGAGCCACTTTTGGAGGGTGTTACATCCAGCTCAAAAAACGACCTTGAAGAGAAGCACGACATATCATCCTCAAACTGAGGGTTAGACAGAAGTCGTCAATTGTAGCATCGAAACATACTCGAGATGCTTTGTTGCAGAAACACAAAAAGAAGTGGACAAAATGGTTGGCATGGGCAGAGTACTGGTACAATATGTCTTACCACACCGCTATGAAGACGACCCCGTTCAAGATCCTCTATGGACGAGACTCGCATCATTTGGTCCACTACGAGCAAGGCCCATCTCCGGTCTCACAGATCGACCAATACTTGAATGAGCGGGACAAAACGTTGGATGAGTTGAAGCAACATTTGACTCGGGCACAGCAGATCATGAAGCGTCAAGTGGATAGCCATCGTCGAGATGTGCAGTTCGCAGTTGGGGATCGCATATACTTGAAACTTCGCCCGTACTGTCAGAGATCCCTTGCCCGCCGAAGTAACGAAAAGTTATCTCCGCGTTTCTTTGGGCCTTACGAGATTGAGGCTAAAATCGAGGCGGTCGCCTATCGTCTTCGGCTTCCCGAAACGGCAACGATCCACCTTGTTTTTCATGTTCCCAACTTCGCTGAGCAATCAGAGACTATGACTCGTCCCCGGCTCTACCACCGGCGCTGCAAGATGACCTGGAGCTCCTCATGGAGCCGGAGGAGATACGAGGACGACGGATGGGAGCAGATGCACGGGAGGAGGTACTCATTGCATGGAAGAACTTACCGAGTATGAAGCAACGTGGGAAAAAGTGACACTGAAGACCGCGCAATTTCCGGAGTTCAACCTTGAAGACAAGGTTAATCTCATGGGGGAGAGTAATGATAGACCCACAGTACTTACGTACAAGAGAAGGAGGGGCAAATTCGTCCTTTAGCATTTTTAGTGAATGATTTTTATGTCTTTACAGTTTATTATTTAATCAAAGACTGTTTTAGGTATTTTGCTTATGAAATAATTAACCTAGGTTAGTCTACTTATACAGACTACATAAATGGGAGTTCTGTTCGGTGGCTTCTGCAAAACGATTTTTAATTGATTGAAAAAAAAAAAAGAGAACTCGTTGATTTCACGAGTTCCCGTTTGCTATAATCTTTCTATTTTTCAAAAGTTTATAATGTAGAATCTCCACTACTTAAATTGGTTTCTAAGTAGTATTGCTCACTCTCTCCGCAGAAAACCCCCTCTACTAAGACTCGCACTCTCCGACGTGAACCCTAGTTATATCACTCTCTTACCGGAAACCCAACTTCACTGAAACTCTCGCTAAGGAGTAAGCCTCTTAAACGTTGCATATCAGTATTTAAATTCAGTGACAGCACTGCACGGAATTTATTCACATGGAAGCAGTCAGTCTAACAGAAGACCCGTTAAGAATAAAGCCACGACTAGCATTTTGGCACACGTCCTAGTGGAGATTCTAAAGAACGTCATAAATTTCTTTAATTCCAGAATAAGAGAAAAGAAAAATACCGGAACCTCGCACTAAAGTTAATTTACAAACCAATTAATAACTCTCGTACAATGACACCCAAAAAATCCCACATAACCACTGAGTCACATTGGTTGATTACTAATTATTTCTTTGAACCCAAGAAAGAACTATATAAATCTCTCGTCTCTCTCTCTCTTTTTACATAATACAATTCTCTTTCCACATTCAGTTTTTCTCTATTCTCCCAAAGTTGAAATGTACAGCTAAATGCAAACCTCGCAGGGGTAAAAATCTATTATTATTCGATGCGATCACGAAGAGAAGGTGAAGAACCGGCGCTGACTTTGCTGGGCAACGGCGTGTTCTTGCGAGACTGGCGTGTGGTGGCCACAAGCATGCTCTCGCTCTCCCACTTCTCAGATGCCACATCATCATCTTCCTCGTCCTCGCAGTCTTTGAAAACCGGATGCGTGTAAGCACTCTGAAGATACCCTTTCAAGTTCAAATGCGGCTCTCTTGCTCGCTCCAGCGTGTCTTTCATCATCGCCTCCTGAAATGCACAGACCAGACCAGCAATATTTTACTTTTAGAAAAGAGGAAAAGAATATTGACACACGGTTTGGTAGCTTGAAACAAATATTAATTTGAATTTCCGGCATTACGGATATTAAATAAAGTTTACCTTAAAGTACAAAAGGTCTTGTATAATACTTCTAGTTTTTGTATCCCATTAATTAACTTCATATTGACCAATGTCACAAACCACATATCCCATTAACATCTTTTTTAAAGATTCTAGGTTCCATTTATAGTCTGAATATTCTACATTATATATCATTACTTATACGGAGGCATTTATAGAAAAAGTTCCTGATTATGGATTAATTTAGTTTATGATGTTTTTTCCTAAGAGTTCCATATTTACCTGCAGGGGATATTTAAGAAATGCGGATTCATAACGACCAGTGCAGAACTTGTGGAACCAGATTGTGAGCACTGGAAGTACAATGATAATGGGCGCTGCAATGGCAATCCCTCTTGTACTCAACAATCCCATCAAGAGGATTTGTGAAGTGATCAGTGCTATAATGAGTCGAAAATGGACATCTGGCCAGAAAGCTGCCCCACTCTCATACTCCTGGTTGTAAACATTTATGATCTGCAGAATCGCATCAATAAACCGTGAGCGATTATAATTGCTTGGCTTGCCTTTTTAAGTAGAAACAGTTCCAAGTACCCAAGAACTCTAAATAACAGTAAATCATATACCTGATGACGAAACACGAGATAAGCAAAACCAAAAAAAATGATGATGAAGGGAAGCAGGATCGGATTGGTCGGGGCATACACGAGACCTAATAAGAAATACAATTGGATACGAGGCTCTCCAGTGTTGAAACCGAGACTTCCTGGATCCATGGCTTCTTCTCTGTCCTTCTCAGTCTTCACCAAGAAGAAATTCTTCAAGTGATACATTACCAGTGGTTTAACCATTAAAATCTCTCCGGCTATACCAGCCCATCCATCGACCATTATGTAGGTTATGAAGAAAGTTGCTTTCAATGGGATTGCTATCCCAATTGTCACCGGAATCCTGTCAAAAAGATTATGATGTTGTTAGCTATACAAAATTCCGAAATCAAAAGGTGATCAAAACTGAAGAGAAAATAAAATGTATTAGACAGTTCATCCCATATTAATGATCAGCCCCATCCACAGTTTTTCATTAGCCAACTTGAATGCAAAGCATTTTTCTTTTAAACCAATCACTCTCTCCTAAATGAATATCTAGACGGTGAAATCTCCAATGTTCCCAAACTGTTTTCATTTCTATAACAATCATTAGTGGAAAACAACATGCAAAACTAAACCCAAATATGAACGAACGAAATCAAACTTTGACGATGACATACTGGTTTGCTGATTGGTTGATAAATGAACTTAGTTGCTGAAATGCAGTCCCTGCAATTATGCTGCCCAGAAATACATTCACAAAATTGAAGAGGTAATATCTAGACGCTGCTCTTCTCTCTAGAGTGGATAAGGATGTAAAGCCTTCAAATTTTGACATGATCATCAATATCGACGGTAGAAATATGAGAAACAGCTTCAGCACAATACCAGGAAGAAAACCTGCGATAAATGACTTGATGAAACGACTGCACGCACATAGAAGAAGTCGTTTATTAGGCTTTATGCTTTACAGGCACATACGAACTAAAGTGAATGGTTGACGAATGCACAAATCTCACATATCTAAGATGGGCTTTAGGAACTTTGCTTTTTTCTCAAGCCCTTCAATGCTCGCAAGAGTTTGCACGAATGCAATGGGAATCATGAAAAAAAAGGTGAGGAAAAAGAATGCAACAGCCATAATTAGCCTCCGAATTGAGAGTGAAACATATGGGATCGCCAAGTTCTGCCAATAAATATCTCTTGGCTCTGAAGCCCACTCTGTCAACCAAACAGTTGGATTTCTTGATTGCTGAGTTTGAGCACAGACTGCAGCTCCCCATCGATTTTTGAAGGACACAAATGCTGCCGGCATGACAGAACTAGGATTGTTCATAACTTTTTCCCGTTCTTCAGCTATCTGAAAGTTCCAATACCAATTAGTTATAAAACTAAAACCATTTGAAATTTTAGTCAGCTCTAAAGCGTACACACAAAAGCACCTATTCAAAAACTTGCTCGCTCAAACAAAAGAAAAAGGACACTAAATAAAAATTTAATAACACTAGACGTATCTCAAAACTATTATCAAAATGACACTTTACAACACTAAATAAAAAATTAATAACACTAGACGTATCTCAAAACTATCATCAAAATGACACTAGACAACAATAAAGTACTCAAAAGTATCATCAAAATGACTCTTTACAGTCTCTAAAGCGGACACAAAAACACACATTAAAAAACTTGCTCACTCAAAAACACTAGATAAAACTTCAATGACAAGACATATCTCAAAACCATTATCAAAATGACTCTTTACAACACTAAATAAAATTTATAACACTACGTGTATCTCAAAACTATCATCAAAATGACTCTTTAGAGTCTCTAAAGCGGACACAAACACATATTAAAAAACTTGCTCACTCAAACACTACATAAAACTTTAATAACACTAGACGTATCTCAAAACTATTATCAAAATGACTCTTTACAGATTGCTCTAAACACTCAAACAAACTGACCCTGAATAACAATGGCAAGTCAATATTGAGATTAAACATTTTATCATTCACATATTCTTCTATGTAATAATAGAAGAATCTCAATATATGTGGGCTTAAAACATGTAAGATAACACTTACTTCTTTTGTCAGTTTTTCAACTTCAGATGTGTAATAATCAACAGCATCCACTTTAGTCCCGCACAGTCCAAGAAAACCAGTCTGTATGTAAACATGGGTTTCAGTTAGCCACCGAACTCCAAACAGAAATTACAATCAAAGACAGTGCATAGTATGAGTACCTTTGTCATTGGCTTGTTGGTAGAATTTCTTTGAAACTTGTTAGTGTAGTAGACAAGCCAGTTCATTAGTTTTTTTTTCTTGTTGACCAGCCCCGAAAGTGTGTTTGCATTATATACCACCTGTACACATTTTTCAAAATTATTAGACACATGACACATAAGTTGACGCATCATTAACACGACAATGAAGGTGTTTGGTGAAACTACAAAAGTACAATAATTCTCATAACAAGATAACTCGATAAGTTTGGACAAACAAATGAAGACTGTTTGTGCCAGTGCTTAAGAACCAAGTGCCAGAGCTAAATAACAGTAATCAATTACACAACTAAAAGTACACATTAGATTTGATAGATAGTTGCTTTGCAATTGTATTTCAGACAATCACATGGCAAATAATATAACTACGTCTTATGATAGCACTCAAGAAAACAGGAACATAAACTCATTACTGCCATTTGTTTCAGACAATCAGATGGCAAATAATACTCAGAAGTACAATTGCGTTGCAGCAATCACATCGAAAATAATAGCAAGTTATGATAACACTCAAGAAAACAGGAACATCAACTCATAACCCCCAGTTTGTTTCAGACAATCAGATGGAGAATTATACAACCACGCCTTACAACAGCACTCAAGAAAACAGGACCATCAACTCATAACCGACCATTCTGTTTCAGACAATCAGATGGCAAACAATACTCACTCGTTCCATCGCGTTTTAGACAATCACAGCAAATAATATGATACGTCTTATGACAAGACTCAAGAAAACATGAACATACCTGTTGTGTCAGATACGTATCCGGATGATTGACCAGGAAAAAGTGCTCCACATTTTCACTTACGGATTCGTCAGAATCTGGCGGTACATTTCTAACAAGCACCTGCAAACCACCAAATTCAATATTGAATACAACTTTGGTGATCGGTATATAAAAAAAATGTTTTGCTGTTAGACATGTCAAGCAATGAAAAATCACCAATGATGATAAAGGTAGACTTACAGTGAATTGGTCAGGACGGCGCTTTTCTGAAGCAAGAAACTGCAAGCGCATTGCTGCCACTTTTCCATACTCTTTATACAGCACAAAAAATGTCCAAAAGGTGAAAGCGTAAGCCATTACTATATGCGTCCAAAGTCTGCAAAATCGAGCAAAATACCAATATTTCAAATTTTTGAAGAGTCGGACAAATAAACATGAGCACAAATGATTCCCACACAATAAAGAAATGTAATGAGCTCAGCATGATAATCCAGGGAAAGAATAACGTCAACAAACCTCGGAGATCCATCTGGGATATTAGAAATAGAGAGCTTATCAATGTCGCTCGAGGTTACGTTCTTTCCCACACTTTTCAGTTCTAGTGTGTTATTTGTCCAGTTTACGGGCACCAAGATTGTCCAAGCAAGCAATGCAATAGGAACAAATATCTTTAGTCTGCCCACATACAAACAAGACCGAAATGGAGAATAAGCAAAAAATTCTTAGTCCGAAAAACACACATACAAATCATAATATCAGTCATTCCTTAGAAAGACATCAAAACTTGAAATCACAAACTCAACCATTAAGATATGTTCAGACAAACCAAAATGGAGAATAATCAACAATTTATAATTCTGAAACACACAGATAAATCATAATACCAGTCATTCCTTACAAAGACATCAAAACTTGAAATCACAAACTCAACCAATAAGATATATTCCGACACTAGTTTTGCTTAGACCACACTGCCGATTAAATTGATCAAGGAACAAGAACAGGAAGCTTACCCAATCAAGTAAATACGGAGGTAGACGGCTGAGTCGAGACCAGCGTGGTCGATGAGCTCCGGCTCCGGCATATGAAGAGCGTCGGGCATCCAATTGAGGAATCGGAGGTACGACCTGAAGTCCAAGTTTACGAACCTTCGTACGAACGCGCCGGAACGCGAAGGACTGCTCCGGAGACCCTTCAGATACCATTTCGGAAAGTAAACCCTATCGTTGAACGGTTGAAGCCTCAGAACCGCGAACAGAATCAGAAACACCAACGCCGTCAGAAGATTGATCCCCGCCGAAAGTCCAATATCTTCTAAGGAAGCCATTTAAACCCTAATTTTTCCTTTCTTTTTCTCCTCTGGCCTGAATCTCCAACCAAAGTAGATTTGATATTTACCGTGAATTAGTTAAACAACCAGAGTAAAACAGGTACAATTATGCATCATCACAACAGTATACGTACCGACTTTCGCTATTTCCTCAGGAAAATCATATCATCTCACGGACTTCCGATCCAAAAGCTGAGCAAGGAAAGAACAAATTCCTTGGCGAGAATTGAAACGCACGGTACTGTACTTCTTTTCCGTGGAAAAGTAAGTGTAAAATATAAGTTATTCAGAAAATCCAAAACTTGATATTATCAGAAGAGAATCGATCCACGACCATCCAAAGCAACAAAGTGCGTGTTGATTTATTTTAACGATAATTTCAGGGAAAAGGAAAGTGAAATTTATGACAATCTTTCAACGATTCTTCTAAACTTCTAACAACGACAGGGGTTTTGGTTCGAAAGGGGTTTTCTATTTTTATAATAAGTGGTTTATATAAAATAATAGCTTGTATAAAGTAATAGTATATAAAGATAAATTATTTTATAATTGCAATAAGACGAAGACCCAGCGGTGTCGGCAAGGCTGCCCAAGGGGTGTGTCCAACGGCTACTTTTGGGAGGTTTTATGACGGTTATGAGTTATTTAACGGGCCTTTAAGGCGCGTGTAGTACACTGTCCAATGGGGTAGTTGGTAGGGGGTGCGGAAGAGTGCGTGTCGTCGTTGTCATGGAAATCCCACGCGCAAAGCGTGAGGATGTGTTGTCTGCGTGTGATGCGGTGGTTTCTGTTTTCGACAGCTGGGACCGAGTCATATTTGGACCGCCCTCATCATCTTTCTTATCTTTTATTTATTTTCATTTACTTTGACGGATCCCTAAACAACTCGAATTTACATACTGGCCTAGCTAGGATATTAATTCTGAAGAATTGTTCTAACTGTGATATTAATATTAATAGGAAGAATTGTTCTAAGTAATCCAAACTAAACGTTGTAATTGCAGATTACTCAATTTTTTATATACGTTAGATAAATACTTATTAAGTTTTATGTGGCACATTTTATGATAAATGTCCAATTATACTCTTTTTTATTATTATTTTATTTAATTTTCGTAGGTTACTGGATATCATATATTAATACAAATTAATCTTGATTTAAGTGATTTTCGCGACTTTTTTCCATTATCATAATTAAAATAGTTATTAAATATATTTCATTGATGTTTGAATTAGTCAACCGAACCATTAACGATTTTTGGTTGATTTCTCTTTTAATTTAAATATATTTCATTTATGTATGGTTATTTTTAGTAATTGACGTTTGACTACTATTACCGGTTTGAAATTAATTTCGGTTAAAACTCATCCTGATGAAATGGTAGTTAATTTTTGGTAATTTTGGTGTCCAGTAGACAACGAGAAATAAATGCATATTTCATGATTTCATTGATTTGTTTTGACAGTTGTTATTAATTATAAACATAATTGATATTTCCTTTTTTTATATATAATTAATATAGTCAACAATTGAATTTCGAATCAGTCGAATATAATCTTGAATTTTGAAATTTAATTTTCGATTTTGCTACTTAAAATCTGGTAGCTGATCTGAAAAAAAAACATTACTTTACGTGTTAATTTTGGTTAATTTGTGGTGTACAGCTACGAATTTTCTATTTTTTTGTTAAACTACAGATTTAATTATAATAAAATAAAAACTATACAAATATTCTTCTTCGTCATCTTCTTCTTTTTTTCGTCGGCCTCCGGCTTCTTCATCTTCTTCTTCTTCTTCTATCCGGGGGAAGATTCTTTCATGCTTTCGGCTTCTTCTCCGCCGGAGTTTTCTCGGTCGCCAGAGTCTTCTTTCCCTCCACCGACTTCTTCTTCGCTGGCTTCTTCTCTGCCTTCGAGGCCATTGAAATCGTAGATTTTTCCTGGTAGAGAGAGAGAGAGAGAGAGAGAGAGAGAATAGATGAGAGAGTATATCGGTTTTAGAGAGAGAGAGAGAAAAGAGAGGTTGAGTGTTAAAAATGTTTAGAGTTTAAGAGATTTAATTTAGTATATGACATGCCCCAATATTAATTTCTCTCGCTCAAACATATTACACCATTAATTTTTTCATTATTTCCAAAAAATCCGGATAATTAATTGAAAAGAGAATGTTTGAATGCTTCCCTACTTAAAAATCGGCTTTAATATTGTTAATTTTTAGAAATTATTTTTTCGAAAATTAATAAATAAAAAAAGATATATTAATTTTTTAATTCTCGTTAATTTCTTCCATTGAGTATTAACTAAAATTATTAATAAGTTGAATATTTTGCAAACTCAAAAATTATATACCTCTTTAATCCCTCTTAATATTTTAAGTGATTTATACTGATTTCAACTAATTATTCTACGCAACATAAATTGAGAACTGAAAAAAATCACTTTATTTACAAAAATAGTAGTACTAATATATTTTATTTTTACAAGAAAAGTATACGTGATTTAGTTAAATGTCGAGTTTAACTAAAATATCAAATTTGTATTCCTATTTAATAAATATATAAAAATTATACATTAGGAAAATTTAATAGCATACAAATCTTCTTCTTTTTTATCGGTGTTAATATATATTTATAACTCGTCTTACCATTATTTCTTTGTGTCATATATGTAACTTTGTTACAACGGAAAATAGACAACGATATTCGAGTCGTTGATAGTACACAATAAAACTAGATAAAATTCGAAAACTAATAATCATCATCAATCGGAACAATTTATTCGAGTAAAAGATGCACGACACAAATTTACAATTCGAACATTGAAAAGAAGCTATTTTTAAGATGTATGGATTTATTTCATTTGTTTCGACTTTGGACTTTTCATCAGAAATTTAAGATTTGGAGGTTAGGTTGCTGCTTTGAAGTTTGTTTGGTATCTTTTATAATGTTAACACTAATGGAAAAATTTGTGGAAAAAAATAACTTTTCGAAATGAAGATCAAAATTAAAAGTGACGTGTTGATCATAACCTATTCAACAAAAGTGTATGTATTTTATCTTGAAAAGAGTTTAAATTATATTAGAAGCGGTTTGAAGGTTATATTGTTTGACATAAAATAATGTTGCCATCATCAATCTCTCAATGTATAACCAAGCGCGCACTTGAATATATGGTGATGATTACTTAAGGATGAGAAACATAGCAGCGAGTGTGACTCCGGACATAGAAATTGGTAGAGTAATTCTAGTGTTGCTTGAGATTTTCACGACATTTTACTTAGAATTCGTATTACGTTCAAACTATTTAGTTCTTACTTTGTTTCGGCCTCTTAATATATTATGCATTTAATATGAATGAAACTTTTGATTTTCATGGTTTTGAAAACTAAATCAATCAAATTTTCATAATTTAATTCATTTTTGTAAAGAAATACTTAATGATAAAATTTAAAAAATATATAAACAGTGGCATTGGAAATGACATTCCATTTCTGAGGTAATTTTTTATGATTTTATGCTAAGTGGGTGGAACAAGTTGGAAACAATAAATTGCTTCAAATGATGTTCCTAAACTTTTCTCTCAATTTCATGTCACTTAGCAAAACACATTTTGAGATGTATTTGCGACTTGTGATTGTAGAATTGATACTAATATTTAGGTATAAGTTTAATATTTTTGTCATTTTAATTTAGCATATGATATAAACTCAGTATTTTTTTAAGGCTAAAAATTAAATTCGATATTTAATTAGAACACATAATTTATAAAATTTATATGTTATTAGGAGGAAAAGAACTCACTAAAGATCAAATTTTGAATATACGAGTTAGTCTTTGAAGTTTCAAAAAAGGGCATTGGACAATTGTAAGACCCAATAACCTCCCTATTCCGGAAATATACATTAATTTTCCTAAAAGACAAATATAGGAGTGGTCCAAGGAGAGAGGTTTTTTTTCAAATGAGAGAGAGTAGTGTAAAGTCTTTTTTACCCTTTAGGCATAAAAAAAACATAAACACCGGCTACACACCTAGGTTCCAGGTAAGGGCTTTTGCAATCCCCATTTCTAGTATAGGGGCGCAGTCCGATCGGCGTTACGAAGGTGGTCGGCGTCGGAGGTCGGCATCGGAGGTCGGAATTGTTTGGCGGTAGTTCTTGTGTATTGAAATCGGTGATCTGATTCGAAGGTTTAGGTAAGTTCGGAAGTTCTCGGAAGTCGGGATCTGCTGTGGTTTCGTATCGGAGATCGGCGGCGCGGTGAAGGTATTGTGCTATAGTTGTTGCCGCCATGGATTAACTCTGTATTTTAAAACCGGATTAAAAAAAATGGGTATGGGTCGAGATTAATTTGAAGTCCATTTTCATTTTCAAGTACCAGGTATGTCCGCCGTCGGAGGTGGTGTCTGAGGTGGTCGTCGCTTTGCTGTCCGCCGTGTACCAGGTATGTCCTATTTCTTTTATTTTAAACTGTGCTCTGTTTTTCTATTTTTTCCGACGAAGGCAGTGCTCTGTTTTTCTATTTTTTCCGACGAAGGCTTAAACTGTGCTCTGTTTTTCTATTTTTTCCGACGAAGGCTTAAACTGTGCTCTGTTTTTCTATTTTTTCCGATGAAGGCTTGTTCTTGTGGCATTCGCGGGAGTCATTGATTTGATTCTGTTCAATTAATTCGGGCGGCGTGAACCTCGTTTTGTGTAGGTGAAGGTTTTCCGACCAACGTCATTGACGACGTGTATGCGTTAGCTGCGGGTTTCAATTATTTCCGACGAAAAAAATAACAGCAAAAATTATCATCTCTGTAATTAAGGTACGAAAGATTTGCAACTTTTGAGATCTGGGTGGTGTTCGTAAGTAAGTAATACAACTGTTATGAAATTCGTAGTTATGAAAGGCGATATTTTCACGTACGTCAAGCACAGCGGCGAATGGGTTCGGGATGATTATTACGAGGCCGGTGGTTCGTTCGCAGCCCTCATACCACCGAGCACCACATTTGAAGGTTTACAGAAATTGTTGTTCACGTGCTCGGGGGGAAAATTACATGAGAACACCCATAAGGTATTGAGCGTTAAGTACGAGACAGAGGGATTGGTAAAACCTGTGACAATTGACTCAGATATTAGTTTGGCTTGTTATTTGCATATTCGTAAAGAAAAGAATGACACATCTAAAATGTCGCTGGTGTTGGAAGTCGAGTCATTGAATATGTCGTCTACGCATGTCGGTTCTAATCCAAACCCGATAGAAATTAAGCGTGAACCGAGAACTCCTCCAGCCCATGGCGAACATAGCGCTTCTCATGGGGCCGGAGAACATAGCAGCCCGACTGTAGGAGTTGCAGAGGGTGCAGAAAGGGCGTCACCAGCTTCCGACGAAGACGGTGGTGAACACAGCAGTGGTCCATCCGCAAAGTCTGGGACACCCAACAAATCAACCGATTCTACAGTGCTTGACGTGATGGACATACACTCCCCGCTAAGGGTACGACACGGAGGATTGTACGCGAACAAAGCTGCGTTGCAAAAACATTTGTCGATGTATGCAATAAAAAACCATTTTAGTTTCAAGGTTAGGACGTCTACCACATTATTTTACCATGTGGTCTGCCGTGACGAAAGTTGTTCGTGGAGCGTCCGTGCAGTCCAGTTGAAGCAAACTCGTATATTTCAGATTCGGGGGTAAGGTTTTACCAGCAACTATGTGTTTAGTTACGTGTAGTTACAATTAATTACCATCTATATGTGTTTAGTTACATTCAAATCCAAGTATTAAGTTATCTAATATGTGTTTAGTTACAAGTAGTTACGTTGAGATCCAATCATAATTATAAAATATATTCGTAGTTACATTCAGATCCGGGTAGTTACATTCTAATATATGTTTAGTTACATTCATTTCCAATTAGTTACCAGTAAGTATATGTTTAGTTACGTGTAGTTACATGTAGTTACCAGTAAGTATATGTTTAGTTACATTCATTTACAATTAGTTACCAGTAGTTACTATAAAGAATGTGTTTAGTTACGTGTTGTTACCAGTAGTTACTATAAAGAATGTGTTTAGTTACGTGTTGTTACCAGTAGTTACTATAAAGTATGTGTTTAGTTACGTGTTGTTACCAGTAGTTACTATAAAGTATGTGTTTAGTTACGTGTTGTTACCAGTAGTTACTATAAAGTATGTGTTTAGTTACGTCTAATTACAATTAGTTACATTAACATGAAATTAGTTACGATCAGCTACTTCTTCTCTATAGTTACATTAAAATCCTCTCTAATTGTGATGTTGTAGGTTTCGGCCCGAACATACTTGTGGATCAAATTTCAGGCAAGGAGACCATCCTCAGGCGACCATGAAGTTGGTCGGGGAGGTCGTGAAACCTAGGCTTATTGATCCTTCGTTATCACCTTGTAAGGCGAGAGACATCATGGCTCACATGGAACAAGATTATGGGGTTCAAATGAGTTACAAAAAAGCTTGGAGAGCTAGAGAGAAAGCATTAGAGTCGTTATATGGAACCGAAGACGGGTCATTTTCCCATTTGCCGGCGTTGAAATACATGATGGAGACGGCAAATCCAGGTTCTACTTTCGACCTACAGACCACCCCCCGCTCAAACTATTTTAAATATTTTTTTATGTCCCTGAGCGCTTGGAAAAGGGGATGGAAGTATGTTCGTCCCGTTGTTATCATAGATGGGACTTTTCTGACGAACTACTACAAAGGCACACTGTTTATCGCTTGTGGCATGGATGCAAACGAACAGATTTATCCACTTGCGTTTGGGGTCGGGGATTCAGAGTGTACGGACTCCTGGGTTTACTTTCTGACGCAGTTAAAAAAGGCAATCGGCGAGAGACAGCATCAGGTGATTGTGTCGGATAGGAATAAAGGAATTCTGAATGCAGTTGCACAAGTTTTTACAAAAAGTGACCACGGGTATTGCATGTACCACTTGTTAAAAAACGTTCGTAATAAATTCAAGGGGTTGACGAAAGAAGCGTCATGGAAATTTGCCAGCGCTGCGAAGGCCTACACACCCGCCGAGTGGGAGAAGTTTATGTCTATGCTCGACGATGAGGATCCTGGTATCCGAACGTATCTCTCCGACGAGGTAGGTAACGATAAATGGGCTCGGGCGTACTGTAACGGGAAAAGGTACTCCATTATGACTTCGAATAATGCAGAGTCATTGAACTCAGTACTCGTAAGAACTCGGGAGTTTCCTATTTCGAAAATATTCGATTTCTTGAGGGAGAGGATGACGAAATGGTTTTATGAACGAAGAGAGAAAGCTTCTAAATCCAATACTATATTGGCGGTCTCACCAAACGCACGACTTCTGGACTACATTTTCGACGCAGGTGCTATGAAGGTACATTCTTAACTAAGTTTAGTTACATGCAATCCAAAATAGTTACATACAGTTCCAATTAGTTACGTATAGTTCTAATTAGTTACATTATACACTGAGTTTAGTTACATAGAATCCAAAATAGTTACATGCAAAACTCGGTTTAGTTACTTGTAGTTCCAATTAGTTACATCATAAACTCAGTTTAGTTACATACAATCCAAAATAGTTACATTTTTTTTACCACTTAGTTACGTATAGTTCCAATTAGTTACATTATACACTGAGTTTAGTTACATAGAATCCAAAATAGTTACATGCAAACCTCGGTTTAGTTACGTATAGTTCCAATTAGTTACATTATACACTGAGTTTAGTTACATACAATCCAAAATAGTAACATGCAAAACTCTGTTTAGTTACGTATAGTTCCTATTAGTTACATTATAAACTGAGTTTAGTTACATACAATCCAAAATAGTAACATGCAAAACTCTGTTTAGTTACGTATAGTTCCTATTAGTTACATTATAAACTGAGTTTAGTTACATACAATCCAAAATAGTTACAATCGCTTGTGGCATGTTACCTTTATTTCAAATTAGTTACTTTCAGATCTGTTGTTTACATTAGTAATCTGTTTTGAGTAGGTGCGACCGGCTTCTGTCTGCGAGTTTGAAGTAGTTGACAGTACTGGACATTCATGGCCTATGAATTTAGCCACAAAGACATGCACGTGTCGTGTATTTCAAACTGACAACTTCATATGCTCCCACGCAATTGCATGTTGCCGTTTCCGAAATTATGGTGTTGAGTCATATTGTTCTGCTTATTACACTACCGAGTATTGGAAGTCTTGTTATACAGGAGTTATTCATCCATATGGAGATGCCCAATCTTGGAGTATTCCCGACGACATAAAGAATATAACTGTAAAACCACCTAAGATGATGAGACGACCGCCTGGCAGACCGAAGAAGAGAAGATTCCCGTCGCAAGGGGAGGAGTATAGTGGAAGTGGTCGAAAGTGTTCTCGTTGTAAACGTGGAGGACACAATAGAGTAACTTGTAAGATGCCAATTTAGTTTCAAAATGTTGGATTATGGTGGGTTTGTGTGTTTAATAATTTTAAATCGAAGTTTAGTGACATATTATTCAAATTTAGTAACAAATTATTCAATTTTAGTAACAAATTATTCAATTTTAGTTACGCATTATTCAAGTTTAGTTACGTAGTTCTACATTTTAGTTACACATTATTCCATATTAGTTACACAATTTAGTTACACAGTATTCCGTATTAGTTACACAATTTAGTTACACATTTTAGTTACACAGTAGTCCATATTCGTTACACAATTTAGTTACACAGTATTCCATATTAGTTACACACTCCTGCACTTTACTACATTATCATTTAATGACATTAAATACAGCATGAAGTAGTTGGCCAACCACATTAATGATATTAAAACTACATTTATGACATTAAAAGTCGGGGTTCACCAACCACATTAATGATATTAAAACTGCCGCCATTAATGTTGTTGTTGGTGCAACCACCTTATTTCTTCATTCTAGGATTCCGACCACCATATTTCTTCATTATAGGATTCCGACCACCTTATTTCTTCATATCTTCCGGTAATGGTTGTTTTGGAGGCGCCATTTCAAGCAGGTGACCCTGATTCTTCAAAAATTCGACGTAGTTATCTCCAAATATTTCTTCCAACACAGATGGAGCTACCAATATTGGACTACGGTCTTGGGGTCCCGAATTATTCTCGACGTACTCTTTGATTTCTTCTTCATTGTGGTCGGCGGCGAACTTCTTCATAAACTTATCGGTAGTTGACGAAGACGACTCATCAAGAATAATATAAATTGGATTTTTCGGATATGTAGTACGTGCGTTGGTTGAGGGTTTTTGCTTGTCTCCCATTGTTTGATGTTTGATGTTTGGTTTTGGTTTGTTTTAGAGGGAGTATGGAGTTCTTATATAGGGCCAGAATAATAAAGACTTACACATAGGTACACGCTTGTACATTTACGTTTAACATAATATTAACTCGATTTAGTTAAATATAGTTCCATTTAGTTACATTATAATTTGTTTTTAGTTACATACAATCCAAAATAGTTACATGCAGAACTCGATTTAGTTACATATAGTTCCATTTAGTTACATTATAAACTGGGTTTAGTTACATACAATAAAAAATGGTTACATGCAGAACTCGATTTAGTTACATATAGTTCCATTTAGTTACATTATAAACTGGGTTTATTTACATACAATAAAAAATGGTTACATGCAGAACTCGATTTAGTTACATATAGTTCCATTTAGTTACAGTATAAACTGGGTTTAGTTACATACAATCCAAAATAGTTACATGCAGAACTCGATTTAGTTACATAAAGTTCCATTTAGTTACAGTATAACCTGAGTTTAGTTACATACAACCCAAAATAGGTACCCCTTTTAGATACACAGTATTCCACTTTACATACATTTAAGTTAAGTTACACACACGTGTAATTGGTCCCAAAATAGTTACAACATCTCTCTCTGCCTCACTTAATACATGTATAAACCAGTTTACGGCAGGTCGTTCCAAAAATACCAAAACTCGATTTAGTTACATTAGTTACATTATAGTTCCATTTAGTTACATATAGTTCCAATTAGTTACATTATAAACTGGGTTTAGTTACATGAAATAAAAAATGGTTACATGCAGAACTCGATTTAGTTACATATAGTTCCATTTAGTTACATTATAAACTGGGTTTAGTTACATACAATCCAAAATAGTTACATGCAGAACTCGATTTAGTTACATATAGTTCCATTTAGTTACATTATAAACTGGGTTTAGTTACATGCAATAAAAAATGGTTACATGCAGAACTCGATTTAGTTACATATAGTTCCATTTAGTTACATTATAAACTGGGTTTAGTTACATGCAATAAAAAATGGTTACATGCAGAACTCGATTTAGTTACATATAGTTCCATTTAGTTACATTATAAACTGGGTTTAGTTACATACAATCCAAAATAGTTACATGCAGAACTCGATTTAGTTACATATAATTCCATTTAGTTACAGTATAAACTGGGTTTAGTTACATACAATCCAAAATAGTTACATGCAGAACTCGATTTAGTTACATAAAGTTCCATTTAGTTACAGTATAACCTGAGTTTAGTTACATACAACCCAAAATAGGTACCCCTTTTAGATACACAGTATTCCACTTTACATACATTTAAGTTAAGTTACACACACGTGTAATTGGTCCCAAAATAGTTACAACATCTCTCTCTGCCTCACTTAATACATGTATAAACCAGTTTACGGCAGGTCGTTCCAAAAATACCAAAACTCGATTTAGTTACATTAGTTACATTATAGTTCCATTTAGTTACATATAGTTCCATTTAGTTACATTATAAAATGGGTTTAGTTACATGAAATAAAAAATGGTTACATGCAGAACTCGATTTAGTTACATATAGTTCCATTTAGTTACATTATAAACTGGGTTTAGTTACATACAATCCAAAATAGTTACATGCAGAACTCGATTTAGTTACATATAGTTCCATTTAGTTACATTATAAACTGGGTTTAGTTACATGCAATAAAAAATGGTTACATGCAGAACTCGATTTAGTTACATATAGTTCCGTTTAGTTACATTATAAACTGGGTTTAGTTACATGCAATAAAAAATGGTTACATGCAGAACTCGATTTAGTTACATATAGTTCCATTTAGTTACATTATAAACTGGGTTTAGTTACATACAATCCAAAATAGTTACATGCAGAACTCGATTTAGTTACATATAGTTCCATTTAGTTACATTATAAACTGGGTTTAGTTACATACAATCCAAAATAGTTACATGCAGAACTCGATTTAGTTACATATAGTTCCATTTAGTTACAGTATAAACTGGGTTTAGTTACATACAATCCAAAATAGTTACATGCAGAACTCGATTTAGTTACATATAGTTCCATTTAGTTACAGTATAAACTGGGTTTAGTTACATACAATCCAAAATAGTTACATGCAGAACTCGATTTAGTTACATAAAGTTCCATTTAGTTACAGTATAACCTGAGTTTAGTTACATACAACCCAAAATAGGTACCCCTTTTAGATACACAGTATTCCACTTTACGTACATTTAAGTTAAGTTACACACACGTGTAATTGGTCCCAAAATAGTTACAACATCTCTCTCTGCCTCACTTAATACATGTATAAACCAGTTTACGGCAGGTCGTTCCAAAAATACCAAAAAACTCCAACTTCTATGTCATATACCTAAACTCTAACAGCTTCAGTCCTCATTATCTGAGAAAGGGCATGCGTTCATGCTCTTGATGACCCCGTGTTTGAATAGTTCGACACACAGTTTTTTACGGTACAGTGGCATGTCGGAAGCTTTCAACATTCTCAGAGGCTTGGAGTGCGCTAGAAACTCGGCGGCTTTGATCGTAAACATTCCGCAGTCCCCCCTGTGAAATAATATATTAGATAACATATGGTATATATGGTATATATGGTTCATTCGTGTAGGAGTTATTACCCATTGGTCTGACGCGGCATATATGGCTCATACGTGATGGAGTAAGGAGCAGGAGACGCATATGTATTTCCACTGACTTCCCACACTCGTTTGAACAGGATTGCCGGTATCAAGTCAGCCATCCTTACGATCTCGCTATACGTCTGGTCCGGCGAATACAAGGAATCGTACACGTTAATGTGATTTTCTAGTATGCATACCCGTGCAAGTACCCAATGATTACCCGTCACATGGACAGGTACGTATATGTAGCCTGCCCTGACCCATGGCATTTCCGCTCGATTTTTCGGTCTCTCAGCCAAGATGGCTTCGACCAATGAACTACGTCGGAACCAGTCATACTCCGTTTTGTTCTTCTTCCACTCGGCGTGGGTCCTGTTAACCAGCTGACAAAAATGAGTGTCGGCTGTCGTGTACATATTTCCGGTGGTAGGTTGCAACTTCCGGAGGTAGTAGAAGGCGACATTAATATGCTGGTTATAACATGTAGGTAGTAATTAGTGTCGTTAAAAAACATAAGTATATGAACGTCACAAAAACAAAAAAGCTATGTAACTAGTGATAACTGCATGTAACTAAAACTGCCACGGGCACGTAACTAAACGTAACTAGTGATAATTGCATGTAACAATTAGAGTAACTACAAGTAACTGATGGTAACTAATAAATAAATGCTTTGTAACTAATGATAACTACACATAACTAAACATAACTAAACGTAACTACGTCTACAAGTATCTGAAGGTAACAAATAAATAAAAGCTATGTAACTAGTGATAACTGCATGTAACTAAAACTGCCATGGGCACGTAACTAAACGTAACTAACTATAACAATTACAGTAACTACAAGTATCTGATGGTAACTAATAAGTAAATTCTATGTAACTAATGATACACGTAACTAAGTCTACAAATTATATGTAACTACAAGTATCTGAAGGTAACAAATAAATAAACGCTATGTAACTAGTGATAACTGCATGTAACTAAAACATTCATGGGCACGTAACTAGTGATAACTGCATGTAACTAAAACATTCATGGGCACGTAACTAGTGATAACTGCATGTAACTAAAACATTCATGGGCATGTAACTAAGCGTAATTAACAATAAAATTAAGAGTAATTACAAGTATCCGAATGTAACATATCAAAAGTCGTAACTGAATGTAACAACAAGTTTCATTTAGAACTGGAAAAACAAAATTAAACTTTAAACTACATGGAATCCAATTTTGAGTTCAAAACAACTTCGACTTACAACATCCAAACATCAGATACTCTAACAACTTACCGATCCACAGAGCCAGTACCCCGAGTTCCATATTTTATTGAACCAGGTTTTGTGCTCAATAATCTCTACTCGGTAATCAAATGGACGGGGCTGTAGCAGTTCCTCATCGGGAGTATACACCCTGTCGGCGTCACAGACCCTGTACAGAATACGTATTCGTTACATTCATTAACAAATGATTGTATATTAATCCAAAACTGACCTCGAAATTCCAAGCACAAGCCAATTTTGCATTAATCTGATATCTTTAGTACTAGCGCCCCTGAATGGGTCCTCCAAAGGATGCTTCGTAGGTTTGGGATGACCTCTTGTGAAGGTGTCGAAGATTTCAGGCTGGCTACTTGGTGTAAACATAATAGCCCGACGGCGGACACGTTTTGGTCGTTGAGGTGAATCTTCGATGGTGATTAACTTCTGTGAACTATTGTCGTCGGAACTGTCCTCGTCGGTCCCGGGACCAAAACACTCCACTCCGCCATACTTGTATGCCTCTCCAGAACGAAGGGACTTCAACGTCCCTGAGATTAAATCTGGACTTCGATATCCTCCCCCTACGTTAACCACTTCCTCTTCGTTGTTCTCCTCTCCGTTGTTCTCTTGCTTCTTATCGTCCTCTTTCTTCTCCTCCTCTTTCTTATTGTCATCTTTCTTCTCCTCCTCTTTTTTTTTGTTCATCTTTCTTCTCCTCCTCTTTTTTGTTGTCATCTTTCTTCTCGTCTTCTTTTTTATCGTCCTCTTTTTTCTCCTCTTCTTTTTTGTCCTCCTCTTTCTTTTCCGGTGTTTTATCCGGTTTCTTCATGTCGTTGTCACTATCATCATCGTCGTCGTCGTCCTCTTCCTCATCGTCATCTTCATCTTCATCTTCATCTTCATCATCATCATCGTCCTTCTTCTTCTTTTCCTCGGTCTTCTTCTTCACCTCTTCTTCACTACTCTCGTCATCATCACTACTTTCCTCGTCGCTTGAATCCGAAATTGATGCTTCAGCTTTCTTCGGATTGGGGGGAATGACTTGTGCCAATAAAGTCTTTTCCGCCTCTTCTTCGCGAAGCTTCTCCTTCGCAGCTTTCTTGACCATTAAAGTATTCATGGTCTCTAGAACGTGAGCCAGGTCCTCCGACATTTTCTTCATCTCACTAGTTAGAGATGTGAAGTCTGACCGTAGTCCTTGGAACTCCGTCTCCAACTTGCTTAACCGACCCTACAAATTAGTTACACGTACTCCTAATTAGGTACATTCATAACTTTGTTTAGTTACCAAAAATCCCAACTACTTACATACACATATGGATTACTTACCTACCATACCAATTAGTTACATAAGAACATGGATTAGTTACCTAAAATCCTAATTATTTACAAACTCAACTCGATTTAGTTACCTGTTATCCTAAATAGTTACATACGCAACTGGATTTAGTTACATACTATCCTAACTAGTTACATACTAAATTGGATTAGTTACCTGTTATCCTAAATAGTTACATACGCAACTGGATTTAGTTACATACAATCCTAACTAGTTACATACAAAATTGGATTAGTTACCTGTTATCCTAATTAGTTACATACGCAACTGGATTTAGTTACATACAATCCTAACTAGTTACATACAAAATTGGATTAGTTACCTGTTATCTAATTAGTTACATACGCAACTGGATTTAGTTACATACAATCCTAACTAGTTACATACAAAATTGGATTAGTTACCAAAAATCCTAATTAGTTACATACTCAACTGAGTTTAGTTACTTTTACTCTAGATTAGTTACATTCGAAAAGGTTTTTACCTCGACTATTAGGGGCGACGTTGAGGACGAAGCACCGACACAGACTGTCGGGGGAGTACCATCACCTTTCTGTACCTGCGACGGGATGATCTGCAAGTCATCTTCCGGCCATGTACTTCCCATTGCCTTGAACTCCGCCTATAACAAATAATTAAAAACTTTTTACATCGTGACATTTAAAACATAAAGCACAAATTGAGGAAGTTACTTACATCATCCAACTTCATGGCATGCATGATGTTGTCCTTCACTTTAGCTGAGGCTGACCACCGAAGCATCAGCGGGGTTGCAGTGGGCTGAAGAATGTCGCATAAACCCAATAGCGACAACTTCGGTATGCATTCATACGCCCAAATTTGCAACGGCAATAAGAATCCTTCTACATGAACCTTCTTCGTCTTTTCAGGATCGCAAGGGAGCTGGGCTTTCTGAATGAAGGACAGGACGCTCGCCATAAAGTGGTCCCAAACCACATTCCCCCACGGGAATCCGTTGAATTCACACGGGTTGTCAACCATCTTGATAAAGGACTTGTTCTTTATGGCGACGGTACGTTGGCCTGGCAGTAGGACGCTGTACAGAAAATGAATCAACAGAAACCGAACGCGTTTCTCGTCGTCGGTCCACTGTTGACTATCCTTTACAAGGGCGGCTATGTTCGCTCTGGTGGCAAGGACACCGCCCTTGAAAGTGTCCATGTATAATCCCCCCGGGATTTCCTTGTCGAAGGCGTTGGAATGAGTCAGCTTGAACCCCTCCTCAACATGCAGTCCAGTTATGTCACTGAAATGCTTTCTCGTGAACTCTCGTTGGTGTCCACCCACGTCAATCAGCAACCTAGAGTTTGATTTCTCAACTCCTTCCAAATATCCTGTCCTTAACATCAGGGTGCTAAGGATCTTCGACGACCTCGTGATCGACGGCATGTCCAAAAATTGACCGAAGCAGGACTCCCTGAACAAGTCCGCTTGGGTCTTCGACATGCCGGCTTCGTCCTTGAACGACATGACGTTGCCATGGAAGTTAAAGTTGAATTGTCCAGCTGTTTCATCGGGGACATACCTCTTCCAACCCTGTAACAAAATAAAAATCAGTGTTTTCTGTCTAACTAATAACATTTAGTCTGTAACTCACATCAACAACTTTTTATGTGTGTAACTAAATGTAACAATAACACTTAAACCTGTAACTATTGCAAATTAGTTTATCTTAGTTACAATACCTAAATTGCAATGGTGTGTAACTAAACATCAAAATAACACTTAAATATGTAACTATTGCATATTACTTAATTTTAGTTACAACAACTACTACGCAATGATGTGTAACTAAACGTCCAAATACTTCTTCAACATGTAACTAATTCCAATTAGTTTATCTTCATACACTAATAACTTCTTAAAATACATTCTCTAAATGTAAAATGAATCAACCTATAACTTACAAATATTATATTCAATTTCGATCATTACAGTAACTACATACAATTTCACTCACCGACGTTCCTGACCCTCGGCGTGTCCCATCTTCTACGGTGGACTTGGATTTTTTGGGGGCTGGGAGTTTGGGTGTAGACCCACTTCGTTTTTCTGCCTTATTGGGGCTTCCAGATCCACTGCCTCTCTTTTTGGGTGAAGCAATGCGTACACTACGGCGTGGAGGGGAATCATCGACAAAATCAGATGTTATGGTTCTCTTGCCGCTTGCATTCGACTTCGCCTTAGACCGAGAACTCATTTTTTTTAATCACTGTAATGTAGCGTAAATCAATCAAAACTCTAAACCCCAAAAACTGTAATTACGTGACAGAATAGTAACAACTTTCATAAAATGGGTTTGTTGTGTTGAACACATTAAGGCATTTTATCAATGCCTGATAGACGCGCCGGTCGGAGAACGTCGCCGGGGTTAGGAATTTAACAAACCTCAACCGTCTGTAAATCCGAAATAAAACACATGCATTCAAAGTAATACCTGAAATGTTATCGGCGACGGGAGGCGACGAATGGTGTGATGCGAGATAAGTTTAGGTTACAAACTTGCCTCACACGAACGCACGTCGGTTGGAACCAAAGGTCGTGACGATCGGCGACTGGGTGTTTCGGTTTAGGGCTTTTGAGCGGCGGCGACGATGAGCGGTGGCGACGATGAGCGGCGGCGACGATCGGCAGAGGGAGAGAAGGATTCAGGGTCGGTAGGGTCGGTAGGGTCGGTAGCTGAGAGGTTTTTGAAACGTTAGAAACTGTAAAAATGGGTTTGAAGTTGAAGGAGATGAGGGTATATCTGACTTTACACTACCCACTTTCAAGTGGGTACTCCTATTTCTGTCTTTTAGGAGAAATATGTATATTTTTGGAATAGTGAGGGTACTGAGTACTATTTTGGGCAAATCCTATTCAAAAAATGCTATATATTTAAGTTTTCAAGCCCAATAGGAAGTATTTGTTACTTTCTAACAGTTTATGAGGCATTCATTAGAAACCATACTCTAGAGGGCTATGTCTGCAAAACCGTAAGAAACGGCGCTTGTGGAAGCAAGGGATATGATACGAACGCCGTTGATTGGGATAAAGGCACATGGCCCAGTCACTGCTCTTTGTCCAACCATGCAAAAACTTTGAACCTACTTTAATTTGTGCTAATTTTCAAAAAAAAAAAAACTTTACTTTGTGCCGTTACTATAATTATATAAAAGAAAAAACAAAACAAATATCTTTTTGCCCTAAATAGATACCACTTACCACAATTATAGTTTTCATTTACTGCGCGCAGGAGAGTAACTCTTCTTTTAGAAAAATTGCTCTACCGATATTGTAATTTGACTATATTTTTTTTAAGTAGATAAACTGAAATGGTGACGTGAATGTTTTTTAAAAATTTCACTTTTTTAATAGTGCCTTTTCTGTTTCAATTAAGGATATATAAATATAATTGACCGTTTTTTCGGCGTGGTTAATGACAGACCATTTTTAATATTTAATTTTTTATTTTATACCGAATTATGTGGCAATTTGGTTTGTATGTATTTTTTGCATTTATGTTAACATTTTTTTTATGTTGTTTCATTTTTTAACTTCGTTTATTCTCGTTTATTTCAAATGTTAATTTTTACGTTGCTTAGACTGTTCATAACTACCCGAGTGTTCAACAACGAAAAATAAATGTATTTAAAATTTCGCCTATTTTTAATAATAACCACCGTTACTGGAGTTTATTTTTTTAGTGTCGTCGGTAGCGGTTTATTAGTGTACGTTTTTAATTTCTTTTTTTTTTCCTTGAAATGATCAATTTCTATCTACGTTGTTTTGAATAGGGGTAATTTTATCATCATAAACGGTTAATTTGAGTTTATGACAATAAACCAATGATTATAAAACTTTGACTATTTAGTAAATTTTAAGTTTGAAACGGTTATATTACTCTTTCTCCCCTTTTTTATGTGTATGAAATCGAAGTTATGATATTTTAATTGAAAATTATGTGATATAATAGTTACTATTATAAAAATCGTAATCGAATTAGATTATTTTTCATGTGTCTTCGGTAAACCTGACTTCCCGGAGGTCCCGTTACCGCTCTTGATGGACTCCCGGTAAGAAACAAAATGGGACTCCCGGTCTCGATAATTAACAGTCTGGAACCGGGACGGGTGGCCGGGAAAAAACTCCCAAAATTATTAAAAAAAAACATGTAAATTAAATGACCATCGGATCTTGCAACCGACGGCCAAATGTTTTTTTCTATTTTTTTATAAAATTCGGAACCCGACCGAGAATTCGGATCTCGGTAATCACAAAATGGGACTCTTGATCATGTACCGAGATTGAAACCGAGAGTCTCGATATCGGTTTCGGGACAAATCTCTCGATCCCGTCCCGTTAAAACTCAACTAACTCAGACTAAAAAATAAAAAATCAAATTGAACCACACACAAAATAATGGAATTGATTCATAATTTTTTTGACTAATAATTCTCAACGAATAAAAGAAAAAAAAAGGTACTTACTTATAGGAAAATTTGTATATTAAAATAAATCTGACTTATACTTTTACCATCAAATTCTCAAGTATTTGCAATTAATTAAATATAAATATATATTTAATTATCATAATATTAAAAAATTAAAAGTTTTTTTTACAATAATACATATGAAATCTTTAACATTTTTAAAATTAAGTGGTTGACACTATCAAATTGGTTTTATTGAGCTCAATCTTACACTATAAAAGAATTATTCTAGAAAAGTTGCGATATGTATTGGTACAACACTACAACCAAAATTCTTTTATTTTTTTTGAAAAAAAATAGACTTCATTGAAACTTCTCCATTCCGAATCTGAAGGAAGAGAGGAAATTGTGCCTTTATACATCCATTAATCAAAGAACACTCTTAATTTGTGTGTCTTAAACTGAACTTTTGGCTATTTTAAAATAGAAAATAAATTTATTTCAAAGAAAAGTTATACAAGACAAGTTGGAATTTCAAGGGGAATTCTATTTAGCTATCTTCCTTCGTTATACAAGTCATGAATTGGGTTAAACATTTAATCAGAATTTTCAAAATAGATGGCTTTAGAGCTATAAAATAATTGCTCGAGCTAATTGTCAATACACTAATAATAGAAATAATAAAATAGTCTATACACACACGTGATCATGATCAAAATTAGTAAATCGCACTGTTAGGATCCATTTGGAACCCGAAAAATATAAGGAAAAAAGAAATTTTGAAAGAAAATGAAAACGAAAAAAAAATACACGAGAAAATCAAAATTTTATACTATGTTTGGAAGAGTGGAAAATGCAAAAAAAAATGATAAATCCTTAATATTTTCTTATTCTTGTTTGGGTATGCTAAAAACATCGAGATGGAAAACACAATAAAAAAAATTGCTTGAAATATTTTTTAGCATACATTTTACATGGTCGAAATATATTTTAGCTGGAAGGAATATGTTCAAAATATATAATTCGTTATTTTTAATCTTATACACGAAACAAAACAAAAAAAAATCGTATCCTCCATTTGTAACTTAGGGTTTAAGACTGATTAAACTTGGCGTAGGAAATCTACGACTTCCTCGACCAACAATTCCCACACGTCAAGCTCGTCACGAGGTCGTCCAGAGATACCTGTCGTTGACTTTCAAGCCGAGAGAAGTTTGATCTCCACCGTCGAACACGGCGAGCTCCGACCAGCTCGTGAAGCTCTGATATGTGTCAAAATAGACTGACGAGAGAGAGAGGTCGGTGAACTGAGTCGAACCGAATTGATAAGAGAGACGTGACGAGATGTGGAGATGAGAGAGAAAAAATAAGTTGTGTCTGCTGATTTTCGTTCGCACGTATGTGTGGATAAAAAATGAAAAGTTTTCACATGTGTGAAATAAAGTAAATTTTTATTTTTCACCACATTATTAAAATAAAATCAAATTCACTTTTTAGTTATACAATTTTCTCATATTTTCTATCATATAATTTTTCTCTATTATTTTCTTGAATCTAAACAACCTAAAAAAAGTGAAAGCGAATTTTATTTTTTTCCCTCAGCATTTCCAAACGGACTCTTAATGTCTGGAAACTAATGAGGTATATAGTGTGGGCGTAGATAAATTATTAGGATATAAATAAACGTGGCAGCAATTACATCCTAACATATAGTCACGACATATCAATGACCATAAGTTGTGGGAAATAATAACACATGTGCAGCCTTTTTATTTAGAAGAATTGCTCTAACTAAGCCACATGAAACGTTGCAATTGTAAAATACCCAAACTTTTGCAAACGTTTAAAAAATACCCAATTAGTCCTACGTGGCACATTATTAGGCAATTGCATTTCCATTTTTGCCCTTTTTATTTTAATTTCCGTGTGTTTTTTTTTTATTTCCAGTCTTTTTATATTAACGAAAATTAACCTGATTTTTAGGGAAATCTTGTTTAATTTTCTTATTTTAAACAGCGAATTCGTTTTTTAGTTAATTTCGGATATTTTTGAATTAGTCAACTAATAAATGCATAAACCATTTTGTTTTTTCTTTAATTTTATTCAGATATATTTCATTAATTGCTATATTTACCATCGGTTACAAATTACATGCATGAAGTACTAGTTAATTTGCGTTAATTTATATACACGCACATTTTAATATTATCTATCCACCTGATTTCATGGGACTCAATTAACGCATATTTACCTTAGATCACGGGATTTCGACGTTAATTTTCAACTTTCAGATTTGAAATCGTTATTTAATGGTTTTAATATCTTTTTGATACAGTCAACTATCTTCTTTAATTTACAATCGATTTAGTTCACTTCTGTCATTAATGGCTATTTTAAACAGACACTGCTTTACGTGTTAATTTTGGTTAATTTCTGGTGTACAACTACGAATTTCCTGTTTTATAGCCTTTATTTTGGCAGTTTTAATTGATATATTCCATTCTGTTTTTAATTTTAACTATTGATTCGAATAATTCCAATTAAGATATATTCTTTCTAAATATATATAGCCTAAAATCTTGTTTGATTTAAAAAATAAAACCTTATCTTTTTCTTTCCTAAAATGATGCCCAAATATTTGGTATCTATTATTAATAAATGAAATTAATATCAATCGAATATCAATATTGAGAATTTGAAATTTAAAAATTGATTTTGTAATTCACCTATGCTTACTGATTCCCAAAATCTATATGATTTTCGTATTAATTTTGGTTAATTTGTGCCTCTACTGCTAGTATGTTGTACAGTTACGAATATCCTATTTTGTAGTTGTTATTGATTATAAACTTAATTGATATTTCCCTTTTTATCTATAATTTATATAGTCAATAATTGAATTTTGAATCAGTTGAATATAATCTTGAATTTTGAAATTTAATTTTTGATTTTACTACTTAAAATATGGTAACTGATATGGAAAAGAGCACTATTTTACGTGTTAATTTTGGTTAATTTGTGGTGTATAGTTACGAATTTCCTGTTTTGTAGCCTTTATTTTGGCAATTTTAATTGATATAATTTTTATTCCATTCTGTTTATAGTTTTAACTATTAATTCGAATAATTCCAAATTGATATTAAGATATATTCTTTCCGAATATGTTTAGTCTAAAATCTATTTTTATTTAAAAAATAAAACCATATCTTTTTATTTCCAAAAATGGTGACCAAATATTCGGTATCTATTACTAATAAATGAAATTTATATCAGTCGAATATAATTTTGAGATTTTGAAATTTAAAAATTTATTTTATAATTCAGTTATGCTTACTGATTTCCAAAATCTATATGATTTTCGTATTAATTTTGGTTAATTTGTGCCTCTGTTAATAACGTGTTGTACAGTAACTATTAATTTTCGTTAATTTCTGTAACGAAAAAATTCATAATGATTGTAGGGGAAAAGAAAATACAGATCTAATTGAAATATTTAAGGGGGAAACAAACTACAGATGTAATTACAATAAAATAAAAACTATATGAACGTTCTTATTCGTCATACTCTTTTTCTTTTCGTCGGCCGCCGACTTCTTCATCATCTTCTTCTTCTTCTCTTCGGGGGAAGTTTCTTTCATTATTTCGGGTTCTATTGCTTTGGAGCTTTCTCGGTCGCCGGAGTCTTCTTCTCCTCCACCGTCTTCTTCTTCGCTGGCTTCTTATCTTCCTTCGAGGCCATTGAAATCATAGATTTTTCTTCGTAGAGAGAGAAGAGATGAGAGAGTAGTATTGGTTTAGAGTGAGAGAAAGTGTCAATTCGGATTCAAGAGAGAGAATAGTTATGTGCGTTTGTGTTTCGGTGGGAATGAGAGAGAGATGAGTGTTGAAGGGGGTTAGAGTTTAAGAGATTTGATGGGGTATATAACAACTTTCCAAAACAATTTCTCCCTCTAAAAATTAAAAGTCTTCATTAATTTTTATTAATTTCCAACATATCCGGCTACTAATTGGAGAGAGAAATTAAGTCTATCTTTATACATAAAATCCGGCCATAATTTATTTAATTTTCGGAAATTAATTTCCAAAAATTACAAAACCAAAAGGGTATAATAGTCCGATAATTTGCGTTAATTTCTACAACTGGGTATTAACCAAAACTTACAAAAAATTGGGTATTTTGCAAACTTAATACTATAGAAGGATATATAACTCTTTATCCCTTTTATTTATATACAATTTGGTTTATCTAAATTTTTTCTCAGTAATTTATTTTTTGGTATATCAAATACAATATACCAGCGCAGATTAAAAAAAATAAAAGTTGGAATCGACTTAATATACATTTCAATCTCAAATTACAAAAAAAATTGGTAGACCAAATAATGAAGACAAATCGCTATCTCAAAATATTGAAATCAAATATTCACCTGACAATCTTACATATATGAGACACTACCATCCAATTTAGATGTTTAGCCGATGTTTTTTTCAGACATTTTAAGAATTGAGTATTAACATGAAGCTCATTTTGTCACGTAACTAAAATAATAAATTTGGCCAAAACCATTTTATTTCAACTATTGATCGAGTCTAACTATGGTGGCGATTTAAAACCGTCAACGATCTCATATGATAAGCGTATCATATATTGGTAGGCGTACTCTTGATTGATAAGTTTAATAATATAAAGAATTAATGATGGTAAAAATATTCAGATTTGACCTAAAACACTTACATACTTGTTTGAAAAAATAGCAGCGAAAAATGCGTAATGCGATTTTCTGTTATTATTGGTTCATTCGATTTTCAGTTAACATTGTTTCATTTGATTTTCAGTTAACATTGTTTCATTTTATTTGTTAAGTCTCTCCTTCCATCCAAATATATTGATCCATTTTTAAATCCATATTTTAATTATTTTTTGGATTATAATAAATACATATAAACTTTTGGCAAAGTCTTCATAGTTTCTTTTTTGGTAAATTATCTCATACTTGGTCTCGCGTGTAATGGCGAGTCAAATGTAAATGAAGGTGACTGGAACTTGGGTAAAAATGCAACAGTAATCAAACTTCCGATTGAAAAGCATTAACTTGGTAGGCCGAAAGAGAAAGATATCGTTCAAAATTTGGAAAAATTAATCCCTATGCGTAAAAGTGTGAAAAATATGACTGATGAATAAGAAATGTAGTTGTACTAGTTAATTTTTGTCAAACAAATACGTATGTTTTTTGTTTTGGACTTTGTTATCAATTCAGATTTTCCACATATGAGTTTATATTTTTGCTCTTTTTTATGATGTTAGTTATCACACCATTTATTATACAACTAATTGATACGAAATAAACTAATGGTACATTATGGGTTATTTTTTTACATTTAGTTTTCTATATGTTAAGCATAGTTTAAATACAACCCACATTAACAAAGATGTTATGATATCTACATAATCAAACCATTTATACAAGAATACAATTTAATACTCAATTGTACTACATTATTTTAATGTTGTTTAACAAAGATGTTTTCCCAAACATATGTATACAAATTATTACCAAACACAATTTTGTCCCAAAACAGACTTTTTGACTACTAACCTTTCACAAAACAATAAACCGTAAATATTTTCAAACACAAATTCCAAAACATTTTCAAAAACAACTAACTTGTCACAAAATAACATTTGCAAACACAAATATGTCTCGAAACAGATTTTGTAAGAACTAACTTGTTACATCACGATAATGTTTGAGAATTAACAAACCAACATAAATAAAGTTCAATCATCTATTCCTAATGAAAATGATGGTTGGCTTGGTATGTCGTTGTAATTCTAGATAAGAGGAGCCTCTTCATTGACTTAGGATTTTTTCTATCTCGCAATACGGCTCTAGTCTTTCGTTGTTTTTTCTCTACTGTGATAGTGGTTGCCGGTAAACAGATTTATGACAAGTCCTTTTGGTATGTCCACGTCTTCCCACACCCACTTATGTGCCTTTTGATTTTTTCTCATCTGCGTTGTTAATTTCATCATGTTTGACAGTTTAAAATGATTATTATTTAGCCGTGTACTGTAAATATACAAATGCATATTTCATACAATACATTTGTGACATTTATAGTGTTTGATGTATTTTAAGCTTCGGCATTAGTTATCACCGTTACAAGTTCTCCAACCACCTGTAAATGCATAATCAACTAACTTTAAGTTTAACAAAAAGCTTAGAAAACTTTAATGACAAATTTACAAAATTAAGTACCTCTTTTTCTTATGTTCGGTCCAAAATTTACTCTTTTGGGCCCTCTTTGTTGCCTTTTATACCCTCTTTTTCTGCATATTAGGTTCTTTAATTTTCGGAGATGATATATTATTGTACTATGTACGACCCAGGTTGATAACATCGTTAGTTGCAAAAACACAATTATCTTAAAGCTTTTGTAATCTCTCATGTTTATAATGTACTCAACATAAACATTTATTTCTTATTATAATTAATAAATTAATTGATTATGAGAAAGTACCGGGGGTCATTTTTGCAGCTTTGTCACCGATTAGTAGAGATATGTCATCAACTTGATTAACCATATTCGGCAATTTTGTCTCGGTTACTTGTCCATCTTGGGCCGGTTTTTTTGTATTCGGTTCCTTATCCTATAAGATACATATTAATTTTTAAGATAAAGTAAATTATTTTATAATTTATAGTATGTATATTAATTACCGGGTCCTTGTTGTTGTTTGTTGTACATCCATAGGTGTATGTATGTCTTCACGTGGTTGTTCCACAATCGAAGAGCTTGCTTGTATTCTTGACCATCTTCAATGTGTTTCTTGGTTTTTGGTACCTTAAACTGTGAATTTCAAATAATGTAAATGTTCATTACCATTTTAGTAAGTGTTTGTTGATATTCAATTGTCTTAGTAGGTTGTACATGTAAATACTAAATTAATTAACAAACCATTGTGTCTACATATGTATATCAACAATTAATTTGTTTGCCCCATGTATTTTGTTATGTTCGTCGTTGCCTCCATTCTTAGAATTTTCTGCCTCATTTGCTAAATTAGCTTTTTGAACCTATAAAATAGTTTAACAAAGTTTTACATAGTTAACAGAATTCGAGCAACAAACAGTTTACACTAATTATTTGAGATATACTACCTTCTCTACAATGTAAAACCCGCAGAGTTCTAGCATTTCTTCGCAACATTTTTTGCACTTTTTCACTATCAGTTTCAGTTCTTCTATCTCTTCAAATCATTCATCTAACTTTATCACAAACTTTTTTCATTTCTCTTAGAGTTACATATTCTTCTATGAAATCAAATGAGGGCGCTTTTTTCCCCTTTGATACTGTTTTACTCGATGATTTTAATATTGGAATGTTGACTGTTGGGATTGGTGCCCACAAATGAGATATTAGACATTATAAATACTTTTGTATTTGGTTTTGCTGAAACATTAAATAAAATTAAATATTTATTCGTGATTAAGTTTGTGTTTATGTATGTTTGTTACACTCTGAAACTGTCATCAATGAAAGGGGTGCTAAGTACAGACTTGGCAATATACCCTCTAATGACTAGTTTAAATAATAGTTCGCAATCTAAGGATCGATAGGGCAATCGAATCTGAGTATTGATTGTTTTAATGAAACAGAATATCTTATCTTGTAATATAGAGAGTTGGGACTCTGTGATTCATTCTTGATGTTTCAAAGAAGGTATTAAACAAGACCTGTGATTCTCTAAAACTCGAGATAAAACCGTTTAATCACTCGAAACTTCAAGATCACATAAGAGGGGTATCTTGGTACTTACCTAAATCCTGAAGTGAATGCATAATTGATGTCACACTTTATGACATTTGATTAGTCAACGGACAATGGCTAATTGAAGTTTCATCTGACCCAACAGTTGGTATCATAACGTTGTTTCATTGGATTATGTGATTCACAGATACAAAATTCGTGTTGAAACAATGCTGAGGCATTAGTATCACACTATGCTTTGTTATGAGAGTGTGAATGAATAAACCGGGCCTGATATTCATTGAATAAAACATGTGACATGTAAAGACACCTCATTTTATTTTTTTCTCATTCACAAATAACAAAAGAGTTAGTGAAATAATAATTCAGGGGTAAAACGGTAATTTTACATTCCTCTGAGTTAATGATACACACGAAGGGTAATATTGTAAAATACTATGTGGATGGTCTGAAATTTTTTTTTGTCACATTAAACGGTATTGAACTAGAACAATTGATTTTCTCATTGATTCTAAATTGTAATTTACATTAAGAAAATTATTTTTTGAGTAATAAATAAATAATTAGTTATTTATTATTACATTTATTTATATGATCATATTATGTTATTATATTGATAATAATATAATTTGATGATTCAAATAAATAAAAGATGAAAATAAATATTTTCTCGTTTCGTACTTGTTTGAGAAGTATGAAAATAATTAATGAATTTTCATTAAATCAATGAGATGTTCTAAATTAATTAAATATTATTTTAGAAATAAATCAAATAATTTTATTATTTTAGAAATAAATCAAATAATTTTTTAGAATAAAATTAAGATTATACTCGACCATAATTGAGGATTAGGGCTGAGAATTAATTTTAAAACTCATTTAAGAATATTAGGAGTCTCACTCGGCCGAACTCCCTCTCCCCTTCTCCCTGTGTGTTTTCGGCCGAGTATTTTGAGATAGAAAGACTCAAGAAATATTGTTGTCATAATTCTTGATTTGTTTGAGAGTTTCCCTTCCCTTCATTGTTCATATTGAAAAGCCCACTCTCATGATCTCCCGAAAAACCTTAGAGAATTATCATTTACTCAACTTGTGGTGTTTGAGTGATATTTTCTTTGCAGAGAACCGATCAAAACACGAAAAAAATGAGCAAGACGCGACAAGGCTCAAATCTTCTTGTCAGCCAGCCGGCCAGCCAACCTGCCGACCTGACTAGAGGTTCTCCAGGTGCGCTTCAGCCTTCACGCGCGCACTATGCGTTTCCCGCCCGATCCAGCGCCTCCAGCACGTAGGTCTAGGTGTCTCCTAGGTTCATGTACATGCGCGACGCTTTAGGTTGACTCGAGGGACTCGTAGATGCACAGGCCCATAGGTCCTTTTCGACAGACTTCATCGGCTGGCCATATTCCAATCCCGCCAGACATATTTGTTCAATCCGGCGAGGCTGTTTTGAGCAATCTGACGAGCCTGCCCTTCCTTCATTCTGACGAGGCAAACCAACGAAAGCGAGCCACACACAGGATTGTTTACAATCTCACGTGTAAGTCCTTTCTAACGAATTGGTTGCAAATATAAAATTGTTGATAAGATTGTTATATTGAATGTGTTCAATTTGTTGATGAGTATGTCTAGAATAAATTGTATATTGACATGTTAGTTATTTTTAATGTCATAGTTAATTGAACATGTATAAAAGGTGTTTTAACATGTTAAGTCGTTTTACGTGTTTTCGCCATATTTAGATATGTCACGTAATATTGTTAATTAAACGTTAATTAATTTCCAACATTGACCTGTATTCTGACACGTTTAGATGCCTTAAGCTATTTCTTCTTCAGTCGCATCGATTATGTTAATTTTATCCTTCATAACAAAATCAGTTATTAGCAATATACAAAAACATTTCAGTGAAACTAATATTATATAGTTAGTATTAACTTAATTACCGTATCATCCTCAAAGATGCGTCGCAGATCGTTGTACTCCGGGATAGAAGTGTATGACGACTTTAGAATTCATGGGATTGTTATTGGAATAGGTCTAGTGTTAAGAAAATTATCATTAATCATATTAATGACGAAATATAAAATTTCTTTATAAGTAAACAATTTTACTAACCTAGGCAAAGTGCATGAACATGTTATAAATTAAAAACATTATTTAGAGTATTTGAATACTAACCTTTCTTGAACCTTTAAACTGAAGCGTCTCGAGAAAGGTGGATCTTCTTCATTGGCTCGAATCTTTCACGTCTAATGTAGAACTCGAGAAGCCTGAGGTTTATATTAAAAGAGTCTATAGAGAGTTTGAAGGATTTGTGTGTGGGCACAATTAAACAATATGAACCAAGAACAATTTTTGTATCATAAGCTAATTCTCTAGATCAAGTGTGGATCTATGTGCAAAAATAAAAAGGAATTTCTAGAGAGAGATAGAAGGTATGGTCGGCTAGAATAGAGAGAGCAAGACCAAGAATGCTACTTTTCACATCTCTATGTAAGGCTCTATTCATAGGAGGATGAAAGTCTATAAGGGTCAATTATGCATTCATGAAAGAATAATGCATTCATGACACAATATTTGATTTTCTCTTCTAATGTGGCCGGCCATGTCAAGCTCAAGAGGGAGGAAATTTGATTCCTCACTTAGCTTATTTATTTCCTTCTTAAGGAAATTCATTTCCTCTTTTCCTTTTGCGTAATTATCTTATAATTAAATGGAAATCACTCTCTCCTCTATGATGCATGTTGGCCGAATTCTATAGCTAGGGAAGGAGCACCTAGATGCTTCTTTATTTCTTTTAAGACAATTCTTAAAATACCCATTATAGAATTTTATTACACAAATAATGAAATTAATTTCTTAATGCCTCAAACGACTTTTCGGCTTTAGAAAATAATTTATATTTTCATCATATGAAAATATTCAAAATCTTATTTTGACATTCACATCAGTGTATTTCCATGTGGACAAAAATACCCTTTAGACATTTTCCGAGATAAATTCTAGTTCAACATTTGAACTTATTTTGATTTAGCGTCCAGTTTAACAATCCTACTCTAATGACTTGTAATAGTGACTTTATGGATCCAAATGAACAACGCTTGAGCTTCCATACTCGGACTCAAAAGTTCACAAACCTTTTTCCGAGTATTAGCTTAATGTCACCTGACTCCACTAAAGAGTTGATGCTGAAAATCTCTCGGCTCAAATATATTTATTTTCTACTCAAATTCAACATAATTATATTGAGTGAATCTATTGAATGTTATCTATGTTTACCCTTCATGAATATCATCAACTAGATGAGACTTTTAAAATTACCATATTACCCTTCTAGTTGTTATTTCCTCAACTCCTTTGTTACTTGCGAATAAGTTACAAACAATGTATTGACGAGGAGCTAACAAGTCACATTGTTTCATCCAAATAAAGTCGCTACTTAATTTTGGTATTGCGCAGTTCATTTATTCACAATCCAAGCAATAAAGCATGAGGTGAGTATATTGCATTTCAGCAATCGTGTACATGAGTTCCATATCTATGAGAACTTCACAAAGTTGGTTCATGACATCTTCATAACTTAATATCTCACCAATTTGTCTAGTCTAGATCACTTAATGGATCTAGATTTTGACTTTCTCAAATGAGAATATTAATGCTATGAAATGACATGTCTCATTTCAGGATTTAGGTAAGCATGATGCAATTCATACATAGTGACCTTGAGACAAAAGAGGTTAAATGGTTTGTTCTTTTATTGTCTCTAAAAGTGCACTGGTCAATTCAGTATCTTTGAAAGATACATTGGAAGAACTATAGAGTTCCTAACTCTCTATGACTCGTAACCAGACATCATAGATTCTTCCAACAACCGTATTGGGATCAATAGTCCGTTGATCTTTAGATTGTGAATATATCGTTTTTAACCAAACCATGAAGAGTTTGTTCACGCAAATCTACATTTGTCTCTTCATACATTGATAGGTTTGATTAAAGACTATAAGACTATTGAATATCATAAATATTCAATCAAACTAAAAGGGGAATGAAAGAACGTTTCAACTTTTATTAATTTAATCAGCAAATTACAATAAGGACTTTATGGAAGATTAATATATTACATCAATATATAAATAAACAATCTTCTTGTGAGCATCTCTGCCAACAATTGTATGCTCCAACGTGTTCGATGTAAAACCATTGTCCTCAAATATGAGAAACACTTTTTATGCTCACACAATTAAAGGATGGAGAAATCCATCAATGTTAAATCTAGTTTTGCTCCCCGTAATTTTGATTTTCATGAACGATTCGCATAACCTATAAAATCTTGCCCTTCCCCAATGATAATTGATTTTTTTTTGGATCGCTTGCCAATTTAAACACGTCGTTAGATATGATGTGATGTCGTTCCCTCGACATTATTAATGTCTCTATTATCACCACATTCAAAAGAGAGATTTTTTCATCTTCCGTTCAAGCGAACTGAGCAGCAAGTATTCCGAGCAACACGTATGCTTGTTGCGTCCCAAGGACCTTGAAGAGAGCATCCTTGAAGGGATTACCTATACACATATCATCCTTCATGTCTGGGAGATTCTTATAGTTCAATTATGAAAATCGATGATTAATTTTTCATAACACATTTTATAATTTATGATATCACAGGAATAACAACCAGTTAATTTACTGAGATGAACTCGTAGTCGTAGATTGTAAACTTGAAAGTTTGCCTCCCAATTTGAAGTGTTACACTTCATATTTTTCGAACTCAACTTGACTTAACGTAAGTAGTGTTGATGATTGATGCACCTTAGCAACCATATTGAATGCGGAAAATCATTAATTGCACTCACAATAGCCAATTAATAATAATGATTCATAAACAAGATCTAGATTTATTACTTTAATTCATTTATGAAAGCAATTCAGGAACCGATACTAGGTAAGTCGTTAGAGCACTCACATGGATTTTGACTCAGCTACAGAATGCTCCAATCCAACGCGTGCTCCGCCTTCAAGCTTTCAGAACTCCTTCGTCTGATTTAGTACTCGATGATGACACTGTAGTCTTCCAAAACGTAATCTCCGAGACGAATAAGAAAGATGAGTGGGCACAATCGATATCTTGGTAGATCTCGAAATCAGATTGTTTCGGGATCTCGCTCCTATTATTTAGGATTGGAATTAGCAATTTTGGGGAATAGGGGAAGGAAAATTCTCGGCCAAGAGAGAGAGAGAGAGAGAGAGAGAGAGAGAGAGAGAGAGAGAGAGAGAGAGAGAGATAGAGAGAGAATTGGCCGAATTTCTTTGTGTAGAATGAGTAATCTTTCCTCTTCTCTTCTATTCCTGTTTATAGCATTAGATAGGGAATAACCTCAGAGAGATTTTCTATCATTTCTGAGAGATATTCTCTCCTTCTGGAAGATATTCCCTCCTTCTACATATTTTCTCTTATTTGGATTTAATCTGGACCATTTGATCTCAACATTAAATCCACAATCTCTCTCATCCATCAGATCAACATATATGGAAGAGATTTTCTCTCTTCAGAGAGAAATTCATGGAGAAAAGGGACGAGGGAGTTCGGCCACCTCTAGGGCATATCCCTAGAGGGTTTTCGGCGACTCCATGTGCCAAGCTCAATACGAAATTCTCAAGCCCAAAAATCCAATTCAATATTTATTTACCTGATCCAACAATAAAAAATAATTATGTTATAAAACACTTAGTTAATTATGCGAATACGCATTTTCCAGAATTAATATTGTCAATCATCATTACGGCAAGTGAGATTAAATAATGAACACCATTATTATTCTAAAATTCTTATCCGCATTTATCATAGCCGAATCGAGGACTATGGACCTAGTAGTAGAAGCTTAACAAACCTGATGAAAAATACGAAACAGTCATATCTCTTTTTATCGATTCGTCTAGTCTTTATCAATACTCCACCGTGTAATCTAAGATTGAACTCTTTTTTAATACTAGAATTATATTTACTCATCATGACGAGTGTCCACTGATATAGTCAGTTCGTGATCAAGATCTTCCAGGCTCTACCCGTGCCAAGAGAAGTCATTTTTTTATTATACTTCTCTTGATATCAGCCCTAAGCATTATTGCTTCACCATTGAAAGATTCTTTCGAACGTTAACTTACTTTGAAAGTGCACACAATCAATCGGTTCTAAAATCAACTATTAGGTGGGTGAACATTGGCCTCCTTTAAAGGAGGTTGGATTCAATGTCTGTAAATCACCTCCCACTCAAATCATGCTATGAGAAAACGACATAAGTTGTGACATGAATAGCCTTTTAGCGAATGAGTTAAAGAGCTCAGAAACATGATTAAGTGTCCATGACCACTTCAGGATTTAGATCAAGTCTCACTGTAACCTTCATAGTAGACTTGGTTAGTGCGTCGTAACGGTCCTTAACCGACACATCTACCCCAAGGCTTGTCCAGGTTGTACACTTACCACAAGTGTAGAATACTCCCATATAGTGATCAGCTTTCATTCATGTGCTCCACATATATGACTTTCGATATAACTTTCCAGGCGTATATCAGGCATCGACCTTATTTCAACACACCGCTCGAACTTAGGTGCCCAACACTTGACTCAGTTTGATACGAAGACTATGGAATGATGAATGTTCTAGAACTCTTAATACATAACATTTCAATTTGAATGAATTATAAATGTCAAACTTCATTTCATCAATAGTATCAACGAGAATTTACATAAATATGTTCTCGTGGGCAATAATTCTTAACAAGTAGATGGACCAGTTTCTTCAGGAACACATTGGCATTTAGATATTGAAAATGAGCAAATGGACTTTTGTTAAACCATTTATTTTCTTGTTATGTTTCAATAACTAAAATGAGTTGTTTCATGGCTGTAAAATTAGAGTGCACAAGATCTACCAGTATGTTCCAATCTACCGAAATACAAACTATTGATTAACAAATAAACCCTTCAAAAATATCAATTGTACAAAAACAGTTTTCAAAAATATCAATTGTACAAAAACAGTTTTACCAGAGGCACTTTTGTGTTTTTATCTAGTGTTGTTATTTTTTTTACTAATATTTGGCTATATAGTCGATGCTTTTTTACTCATTGTTGCACTGCTAAAAACCAAATCAATCAGTAACACGTTTACACAAACTTTATCATACATACAAAGTCAACAAAGTCAAACTGATATCAGAATTACTTATACCAATATATAGTACAACAATAATCGGAAACAACACAATTGGGAAGTGTAAAACATATTATTAATTACACTATAATTAACATTTACATCAGACAAATAATTTTAAAGATCAACTTTAACAAATAAAACACACCAAAGTAAAATATAAATTCAATTAGTTAACCGGTTAGACCAAAATATTAAACATTAAGCCATAATAATTACAATTTTTACCAACATGAACACAATTTTAATCGATAAAATTAAATTATTGACTATTAGCCACAAAAGTCTCGATTTCTATCTACATTAACACACGTTTTAATAGCAAACTATTCATTATAATGCTTATTTTCAAAGACGGAACAAAACAATCAATTACATCCGAACAACATCCCAAGTTAAAAGGGACGGAGATTTTATTTTAAAAAAATATTATACATTTCATGCAATACAAAAATCGTACATTGTCTAATTTTTTTTTAAATCCTAAGATCTGATTTTACAGAGTCAAAACAACACATTCTTTTTTATTAACGATCCAAAAAACAAAATTTCCATAAAAGAACAACATTTAAAATCTTTTTTGCTGCAGTTTTGATTTTTTTTAACGAGTAAACTTTTTTAAATCATTTATTCACTCTAATAAGTTGCAGAAAACAACATTGCTATCTGTATCTCGTTTGCATGCGTCGTCAGAAAGTTTTTGTCCTCTATTACGCCGTCGATTCTCAAGTATGCTTTGTCGAACACGGCATTTTTAGGGGTTTCTGAAAATATTGGGAAGAACAATCGAGAGAGAAGGCAATCGATTAAATAAAATGAAACTGAATCGTCTGAGTAAATGCAAACCGTATTTACATCCCACGTTTATTGATGATTTGATTGATGATTAATTGTGCAGTTAAAGCACGCTTATCACCCTAGTTTAATTTTTTTAATTCCATTTAATGACGTGAATATGGAAATGGATGGGAGAATTTTTGGCCAAAATGGTCCGAAATTTTTTGTTAAAACAAAATAGTGTACATCAAACAAAGTTTAAACAAATGTTGGACAAAAAGAAAATCCCACAAGTTTAGAGGCCTATATAACTTAATAACCCTATATTTGTTGATATTGATAATTTGTTTTAACAAATAGCCAATTTTATTAAAATTTCGGGAAAATGGCCCTAGCTGACAAACGTAATTTGGTTTGTCCAACGTTTAGTAATCGTAAATGTCCAACACGTGGCACTTAATTTACATATTTAAGTTACTATTATACCCTTTTAATTTCGAAATTATTTATGTTTAAATTTTTCCCATAATTTTAAATTTTTTTCGTAAATAATGTAGATAAGATCCTACAATTTTGGGTAGTTATTTTGACTCATTAATTTAAGCATAATTAATTATTTTCATTCATTTTTGCCCGGTTTTAATTTTTATTTACATCTTCATATCCATTTATTTATGAAAAACATTTCATATTACCGAATTTTATTTCGTTTTATAATAGATTTGGTTTGTTCATATTTTTTTCAAATTCTCCATTTACATCGTCCAATATTTACGCTCGTTAATTGATACTTAATTTACACTGAAATGAATTTACAACGTAAATTGAGTTAATTTTTACAACGTAAATTGATTTTTGTAATGTAAATTAAAATTTTTTATCGTTAATTGCATACTAATTAACAAAACACGATTTTGATAGATTTTGCTAGAAGAAAAATATTCAAAATTTCATACCTGAATTTTTAATAAAAATCAAAACACGAATAAGAATAAAAAGAACGAAGAACGATGAGATTTTCTAAACTCCACGAAGGACCGTGACGATCCTCTCCGCTATGAAAGGTTCCACAAAACTCGGCGCCTCCATCGTCTGTGCTGCCGCCACCGCAGTCAAACCGGTGTCCACCGAAAACTCGGCGCCTCCATCGTCGGCATCGCCGCCACCGGAGCCAAACCAGCGTTCACCGAAAACTCGGCGCTTCCATCGTCGGCACCGCCGCCACCGGAGCCAAACCGGCGTTCACCGAAAATTCGGCGCCTCTGTCGTAAGCCACGCCGCTACTGGAGCCAAAGCTTGCGTCCACCGAAAATTTAGCGCCTCCATCGTAGGCCCCACCGTCACCATATCAAATAAAGGGAAAAATCACGAAGAAGAATAAAAACGAAAAGAAGAAGAACAACGACCTCAAACCAGTAGGAAAAGACTGACAATAAATCGCGAAAAAGAAGAAAAACGAAGAAAAAGAAACACGTTAATATCTGTAAATCGCTTGGTTTCATTTAAATTTTCAAAGATTTCATGGCCGGTCGGGGATGGCGATGGATTTGGAGAGGAAACTCTTCAAATTCTCAAATTTTGCGTGTTATGATATTTTCTCTCATGTTTCAGATTTTAATTAATGAAAAAATATTTTTAGACGGTTTTTATGCATTTAATTAACCGATTACAATTTTTAAAATTCATTTTTTATTTCGGTGGGATTTCAAAATTTAAAGTATTTTTAGTACGAAAATTTTGTTAATTAAAAGTGTGAACATTTATAGAAATTCAACCTTAGATAAAACCAACCCTATACCTGTTATATACATTGTAAATTCAGCCAAATCGTTCAACTTGGTGCTTATAATGCATCGGTGTGATAACGACAAAAAATAAAAGCTCTATTATATCAGTTACAGATTATCTGGTCCACATAGTTTATATATGATATTATGTATAGCTTATGTAACGGGTAAGCGAGGTTTTTGAGCTGAAACGTACGAACTGATAGTATTGGCTCGTCATTAACCAAGCTTTACTATCAATGGAATCATCATTGGCAATCAATCAGCTCTCTTTCATGTTCCCAAGAAGCTCAGGCAAAGCTTACAATCCGTTTAACCATCATTTTTCAACGAAGCAGAGATTTTCCCGGAGCTTTCGCTTCCGCTGCCAAAAGATGTATGTACCTGGTGGGTTCACTATAATACTAAATAATAAAAACACAATTTTTCTCTCTTACAATTTTTTTGTTGGTACTTTACGATCAATGACATTTTTCTTAATCACAGGATTCGGAGAAGCTTCTCCGGAAGCGAAAGGGGCTAGAAATCTTCATAATTTTTTCACTTACGTTGCTGTTAGGATTGTGACTGCTCAGCTTGAGGTCCTTTGCTTTATCCATTCCAAACATGCTATTACAACTCTACTTAACGTGTTACTAAATTATAATTGGAAAGAAATAATTGTGGGGTGTTTCGTGGCCATGTATTTGACCAATATTGAAGGAGCAGAGTTATAATACTGAGGGGTACAAAGATCTAATGGAATTCATAAGTAAACATTCACTGAACGACGGTGACAAGTTTTGTGCCGACTTGATGCGTGAGTCTTCGAGACACAAGAGCTTAGGTAGATCTATTTTAGCGTCTTGTATTTTTATAAACTTAAGTTGAAGAATGTTTTATTTGTACAATAATACAAATGACTTTGCTCTGGCGGGTATTCGTGTGTCATTGAAACGTCGATCATCGAGGTAGCTTTACGTATTTTAGAGGTCAGTTGTTTCTTTCGTTTGTTCATTTATCTCTCATTAATGGATGTTTAGGAAACATTGAATTACGATGCAGGTGAGATCGGCATATTGTAAGAACGATTTCGAGTGGGACAACTTGAAGCGACTTTCGTGCAAGGTTAGAGAGCTAATTAGTTTGTATCTATTACCCCCATAGTTTCTGCGCTAGTTATACTTACATTCATTTCCCATGTACTTAAATTTTAGATGGTTGATGACGCGAACACGAAGCTCATGCGAGACTATGTTTTGGAAACAAGTCGGGGAGAAAATGACAAGTAAAGATAAAGAGATAGAAGAAGTACACCACAAACTATAACCGTTCCTCTGGTTTCTTGTTATATGTAGTATGAAGACCAAACCAGAGTGAACTTAAGGGAAAGATTCAATACATGTTCTATGCATCGGAATTTTATGAAGTAAGATTATAATGGAATAGCCTCAACTTTTATTGATAAATGATGCTTTGCAAACAATATTGATTTTTCACCTATTTATGAGACACACTTTACTCCGAAAGAGTTACAAATGGCTTCCTTGTCTATTTTTTAAATTATATATCGTATATTGGTATTCCATGGAACCCGTGTCAGTTACATTCCGCTTAGCTTGTTGCCTCCTCGGAATCCTGAATATAATAGTGAAAAGAACGAGTTAGATTGTTGCTTTTTAGCGTCGAAATAATTACATGACTTTGACACATATACCTTAACACAATGCAGAAGATTTTCTGAAGCATGTGTGTGTCCCGTGCTGAAATATGAATGAGCAAATTCCTCGATGCTCTCAAGCTTGTAAACATAGTTCACCATCATGCCTCCACTTTGCCGTAGGCCTTTCTCTGACCGGTCAGCCATCCAATTTATCCTTTCGATCATCTGTCACATGTTAACACACTTCAGAATTATAATAATAAACTTTTGATTTGCTCCTATTGAAAGATTGATTGTATTCATATACACACCGCTCCGTTCTGCAAGTGAAAGTTCGCTACAGAATCCAGAGCTTTTCCTCTCTTTTTCTCCTGCACAAGGTACCTATAATCACAGATTGGGAGTGATGTGAGTGCACAAAGACAGACTGACCAACATGAAAGTCACAACAGATATAAAACCAGATTCTAGGTTGTACAATTTTATGCCTTTCGAACAGCTTGGACAATATATCCTTCCATGCATAGTCAAATAAATACAAAATATTTGTAACATAATTTACATGAATGAGCATACCTTGCACACAGTCGCATTAGGGGGGGTTTAAGTGCCGAAAGGATATTAGCTGAATCAATCCACTCATAGTTTGTTGAAGTCAGCAATTTGAGCATCATATCCATGCCGTTATTTCCAGAAATTAACTCGCTGAGAAAGAAACCTTCATCGAGCATATTAGAGCCTACATAAATTGGGGGCAATAAAATCAAACGCTGAGTAAATTTTCTCTTACCCAGAAACCTCCATAAGCTCTTTTTCTTCTTCCGGCTCTAGTATGTTCTCCCAAAATGCTGATCCAGAACCCTCTACTGATTGGTGTGATGTGGTTTCTCCTTCAACAAGCTTTCGTTGAGATGCCAACTTAGAAAGGAGCCACTGCATATATCCTGGGATTGGACTGAGGGTTGCAAATGTCTGTTAGGAACAAGAAAACATAAATTAGAAAAACAAACAGTTACTTTTGTTTTAAACAAGACTGAACAGAAAGTTGGTTTCTACAGCAGAATTCCTTCCACATTGATTTTTAAATGTGCATATTGAAAAACTTATGCTCTTTCAGGAAACCGCATCTGATATTAACATAAAAGCTATCAAGTTGATGGAGTTCGATATCTCACTGATATAGCTATTTTGGCAATTTATCCCATACATGTTAATTGGAAGAGTTAAACAAAAACCTGTCGGAAGTTCTAGTATCTTAGAGTTTTCATAAATTGAGATGAGATCATAGAGCTTACTGAAATATGTGGCATGTCTCGTTTCACAAGTGTTATCACGCGTTTGATGAGAAATTTTCCAAGATTGATCCCTGATAAGCCTGGCTGCAGAGTACAATCAATTGAAGATCAAGCCTAAGTACGGTAAATGAGCAGTAAAAAGCATGACAACTCAGCTAGACCACAAATAAATATGGGTCACGACCTGCTAGTTCATTTCTGTTTGTCATGAATTTTAATTCCTAATAGAAAAAAAACTATAAACATAACAATCATGTAAAGTGAAGAAACACACCACATAATAAGCAAGAAACTTTCTATAACATTGAGCAGTCAGAGAAGAAAATCATATTTCCTGCTTTTGAAAGATATGGATAATTTCATATTAACCATCGATGCATTCCTTCAAACATTAAATGGAATAATAGAAAACCTGGGTTGATGAGATGGAGTAAAACAATGCACATGTTGCCTCAGATTCATGTATAGGAGGATGATCCCACAAAACTTCCTGTCACAGAGAAATACTCCCAATCAGAATTATGATAAAGAGGGGGGTGGAGAGAGAGAGAGAGAGAGAGAGAGAGAGAGAGAGCATACCTGTATTGATTGCGCAACATTCTTCAGCAGTGCAACTTCAATAAAAATAAGGGGTTCACCTGGATGATATTTCAGAAACAAAACGATATAATGAAATATCACAATTATAAAAAAGAAAGTATCATAAAAATTAAATGCAACTGTCTTTTCATCAGCTGGGGATTTCGGAATGTAAATGTAAAAAACGACCAAGAACGAGTTTTAAACGGAAAAAGGAACATAAAGAAGTTGCATAATGGAAGAAACCAATATTATATTCCGAACAGTTAAAAGAAATTGGTACCAGGTATCGCTGGATGCAAATATCCAAAACAACGACGACCAACTCCCAGCCTTCTCTTGAGATCAATGAGGCTGCTGATTGGATGCACAGCCTATACAAGACAAGCAAATATACAGAGAGATAGTTATCTAACACTTGATATAGTACAGTCGATTCACGAGGCGGAGCATGGAAAATATAGATATACCTCGTATGCCACAATTTTTTCCAATAACGATGCAGGATCATCCCATGTAATTTGATGAAGCTCTAAAGCAGCAGGACTGAGCCATGTACTAAGTTTCTCCTTTAGATAGGAATCCAGTGCTCTCATTTTTGCCAAATTTTCCTCTCTGATATAAAATTCCCAATTTTAAAACTCGAATCCAATTTTATACACTAGCTTCTATATGCAACCAAATAAATATTAGATGCATGAATGCAGTGATGCTTCTATCCTCTAAAAGCAAAAGGAAACCAGTATGTGCTAGAGTAAGTCTTACGTGAGAATGGATAGAATATCGGCCCGAAGAACAGTTAAAAACTTCAAACCCCCGGGATGAGTGTTAAGGTGCTCAAATAGAACTTCGTACATAGGCTTAAGAGCATGTCTCAGATTTTTCTCAATACGGTAAAATGATGAGAGCTGGCCGTCCTCTTCTTGACCACTCTCTTGCACGTTGTCGCCTGAAAATGTGAAATCTTAAATCCTCACAAAGGTCGATTTTTTTACTGAATTTCTTTTCAAATTAAGATATCCAAAAGACAGAACAAACAAGCTGGAAGCGGAAGCCCGAGATACTGTTTGATCAACTCCCGTACTCGGATTCGATTGATATCATACTCTTTGGCTAGCAAAACGAGTAACCTCCTGCGATTCTCACTAGAGAGTCCAAAATAACCCTACATTATCGGACCACGTGAGATTAAGCACTCAAAAGATATTAACATTCAAACAAGAACAATGTGAAAGCCTAACCTCAGAAAAATCACTAAGCACGGAATCTAAAACCTCTGTTTTGTTCATCGATGTAGCCAAGTGCATAGACTCGCGGACGAGCTCGAAATTCCTAATCAGATAAAGAAAGAGAAAAGATTTAATAAACGAATCTATGCATCAAGAGAACAATGCTCCCGAAGATAAGATAGAACAATCATACCTCGAGGCGGTGAGGTTTCCATTTTCGCTTCCTTCGTCCAAAGAAGACCGAGCAACGCCTTCGTTTGATCGATTTCCTTCCGAATTGGACATAACAACACTCTGTTTGTGCACAAAATCACACACACACGATATCATCTCATAACGAACATAGTTCATTTTGTCGAAATTCAAGATTGCGTAAGGGCTACATTGAGAGGGGAGCGAGCGAGGTTGTTCGAAGACGATGAATCGTTGAGCCTCATTCTGGTTCGCATCAAAATGGCCAACCCTTTCTTGTTCATATTTATTGGAATTAAAACGACGATACCGAATATAATAACGAAATAAAGAGGTGTCAGATTTCCAAGCGGGCTCTCAATTTCTGTTTCGACACGTCATCATAACTGTGACCCTTTACCCAACTTCGCCGAACTTCTTGCTCTGTAGTGCTGTGCTTGATGCTGGAGGTTCGTCTGGCTCCTTTTCTTTTACTCTTTTTCTTCCCTATTTTATATACTTTTGGTGGGAAGATTAGACATGTGTATTTTATTTTTGTTAGCTTAGATGTTTTTTTGAAAGGAATCAAAAGTCATCCGTTTATGATACTAATATTCTCTGGTTTTTTTTTTTTTTTTTTTTTATAGTAAATAGTCATATTTAATATGACGAGACTGTTAATAACTGCTAGTTGGTTATTTTTTGAATAATATACACTAATTTATTTTGATTAATAACTATTAATCAGACAATCGCTGACTTTAATATGTTTCAAAATATTATATTAATATTAGTGTTTATCCCCATTTTTTTAGTGGTTGGACAAATAATCAAAATCACTAATGTATTTCACTGTAAAAAGTTCGGTCGTTAATGTCCATAAAATGATTCAGTGTCCAGATAAAATATCAACTCTATAAACATAATTCCTCTTGAAAAAATTGACAAATAACCTATGAACTTTAATCTTTGTTCTGGATGATATTTAACACTGAAATTATGCATGTTAAAATGCACATAAAAAATTAAAATTGACACAATTTAGTTCTTGTTGAAAATATGGCAAATAATATTTTAAGAGGAATTAAAAATTTAGAGAGTTTTCAAAGTGAACTATGCAAATAATATTTTAAGAGAAATTAAAAATTAGAGAGTTTTCAAAGTGAACTATGCAAATTTAGTTATCGCATGCCGAATTCATATTTCAATTAAATTTGTTTAGAGTTCAAGATCAGTGTTGATGCGATCAAAAATCAAATAAATGTTTATGAAAATGAATAAACTAGAATATGGTTGAATTAGAGGACCTTGAAATTTTGTTAAATTAGGATAAGATCGCAAAATCAAGTGCGATTAAAAAAGAAAACGAACAAAAAATAAGAATTCAATAAAAAAATAAAGGTGAGACAAAATCTTTTTGAATAATAAGAATGTATATAAAATGAATACAACTGGAATAAAGATACGATGAAAAAAAATAATCTACACCGCCGGAATTGTCTTATTTATATTGTGTTGTCCATCAGTTGAAGTAGTTCGTTGTCGTACACGTGTTCTAACCATGTTTGATGACCTGCTCCATTTTTCTTGACGATGTCTGCTTCTTGTTGGGCATCTTTAGGCGACTTTATCCTTCATCAATAGTAGACTGTGTAGAAATGAAATTAATTACTTTTTGACGATATTTGCAGCTATATCCTCAAGCATACATGTGCAACACAATTCATAAAAGGATAGCATCCCCAGATTACAACAACATCTGTTGGCGAGGTTGTAAAACCCAAGTATATCGATCTCACAAATCCTCTCATTAAACCAACAGACATTATCTGTCACAAGTCGCAAAATTTTGGGGTGGAGATGGGTTACAAAAAACATTGGAGGTCAAGGCAGAGTTCATTACCATCTTTATTTAGAACCAATGATCAGTCATACGTTTTTACCAAAATTTATACACATATTTTCGACTAAGAATCCAAGTTCGTCATTCAACCTTGTCACAACTCCTTGTTCCCCTCGTTTTAAACACTTTTTTTTTATGTCTCTTAGTGCTTGGAAAAGAGGATGGAAGCATTGTCGACCCGTAGTTATTATTGATAAAAACATTTTCAAAGAACTATTACAAAGGCACATTGTTTTTTCAGCATGTGGTATGGACGCGAACGAACAAATTTACCCACTTGCTTTGGTGTGGGTGATTTGGAATCAAATGAAGCGTGGTTTTCTTCTTAACGCAGTTAAAGGAAGCAATTGGTGAGAGCATACATCAAATCATTGTCTCCGATAGAACCTCAAAAATCCGTAGTAGTGTCAAAAAAGTATTCACTCGCACTGAACATGGCTTTTGCGCGTTTCATCTTTAGAAAAATATGAAAACTAATTTCAAATATTTCTCGAAGGAAATGAATTAGGTATTATACGCAGCGGCAAAGGCATATACTTACGAATAGTTTGAAAGATTTATGGTTACAATTGACGAAGAAAATCCTAGAACCCAAGATTACCTTCAGAACGACGTAGGCCAACATAGTTGGGCTCGTTGTTTTTCAAAGAGAAGAGGTACTTGGTAATAACATCTAACAATGTTGAGCCTCTCAATGTCGTGAACGTCAAACTTAGAGAGTTCTCAATCGCAAAAAATTTCAATTTTCTCTGTGAGAGAATGACAAAATGGTTTTACGAGTGTAATGAGAAAGCATCGGCAACGATGACGAGACTCATACAACACGCAACCAAAGACTTTGAGTATCATGTTAAATCTATCGAAATGAATGTACGTCTTTCACATCTATTTTCACGATTAGTCAAACTTTAGTTTTTCTTAATATTTAGTACGTATAAAAACTAATAACATTGTATTATTATTGGGCGTTGAATAAGTGTGTCCTTCATTGATGCATGAGTTTGAGGTCATTGACAAACACGGCCTAAAGTGGGTCGTAAATTTGAACTATAAGACATGCACGTGTCATATCTTTCAACTGATAACTTATGTGTGCATGGCATCGCGACTTGTGGTTATTAAAAATATCTTGTTGAGGATTACATTCCAAAGTATTATATCATTGAGTATTGGATTAATAGTTATACAGGTGTAACACGTCTACATGACAGTGAAGACGAGTGGACATTTACCGATGAGCTAATACCGAGAATAGTCAAACCACCTTATGTTTCCACCCGTTCTGCAGGGCGGCCAAAAAAGAAGATAATACCATCTTACTGGGAAGGTAACACTGGTGGAAGACACAAGTGAAGTCGATGTGGAGAAGTAGGCATAACGTTGTAACATGCAGCAATGCAATCTCTACCTAAAGACAATTTTATTATATTTATTTATTGTAACTTCTTTGAGACACGGTTGTAATTATGCACACAAAAGTATCATGTATGTTAATATGTTATTGTGTTAATAATATTTAAAAAAAATATATGGTATTTTAGAATAGCATTTATTAATTTATATGTTTTTACTTGAAAGTACGACTCGAATCCAACACCTCTTGGAAAGTTCACAGTTGAACAACTAATTCAGCCGCTTGGAGAGTTGTGGTAAATTATGAGAATTCATTTAAAATATTATGAAGATTCGTGACGACTTCGTTACAAAACTAACTCTTACCCTTAATTTTTTTACTTAATATTACACAAATATTGATATTTCACTTGAACTACCTAGCGGTTATCAAAATTCCAAAAACGTACGAGTCCGTCGTCGTGTATTTCTCATACATTTGATTTATACTACTCTTCTTCCTGAAGTACTAGTAACCTATGTTGATGTGCTGCAATAATATGTCAGAGTGATAAACAAAAAAACAATATGATAAGTCCTTGAACCTGAAAAAGTAGTTGTTGACGTACCTTTGCAGTCAGCCACTATAGTCTGTCCCATAGATTTCAAAACCACATCTTCTTCGATACGACGGTCACATTGTAGTCAAATAGAGGATCCATGTTTTCCTAATTGTCAGTGTAGATAGAACTACATGGTCACAAAGAAGATTTTAGTGACAACTAAAAAATTGTTTCGTGACGAAAAAAAATATGCTTACTTCTTTCGGAAAGAATCTAGAATTCCAGCTTAGATCAATTTCTGGACGTACTCCATGTCAGTACTATGGAGTAGAGCCAGTGGTTGGAAATTGGATAAGCCATTGGCTCCTTCGTGTTCCCGGGAAACTTTGAACTACGGTCGAAAGTCGTGTACGAGTGTAACTTTGTAATCAGAGTCAATCTCTTATTAACATGATCCCAAAACAGGTAACTTATTAAAAATAAATGGTGAAATATTTTGTGACGATGTTGTCACGAAACTACTATTTCATGACAATCTTCACTAAATGATGTCTTCGTGACAATATCATCACAAACTGTTATTTTCGTGACGATCACATCAAGAATCGATCTATTCCTGACAAAATCGTCACAAAATGATATTCATGTGACGATGTGGTCACAAACACATCAATAAGTGACAAAGTTGTCACGGATGCATCATTTCTTGATGATATAGTCACGAAATGGTAAAAAATATTTTGTGCAACATCTTCATGATATAACTATTTTGTGACGACATCGTCAAGAAATGATGTTGTCTTGACTATTTTGTATTTGTGATTTATTAAACTTTAACATTAATTACGTGAATAGGTTGTCATGAAACATAGACCAAGCAAAACACCATAATAATAATTTTTTACCTCGTCATTAGAATCGAACTATATAGAAGATGATTCGTGGAAATTTTCTGCTTTTCTCCGGTTGCTAGGGTTTCGACAATAGAGTCCCCTTTTTTTATTCTTGCTTGGACTCAAAGATGAACTTTTCTTCAACGTTGAGTTTGTGTGCAAGGAGAATGTGCAGTTTTTGGGTCAAATATCTACGAAGCGGGTGTTTTGGGCGGCGAAATAGAAAGAAGAAGGAGAAGAGATAATTTTAGCGTTGGCGAAGAAAAAATAAGATGTAGAAAAATTTTTAATGGTGAAGAAAAATAAGAGAATAAAATGAAAAATCGGCAGTTGCAAAGCAAACTTTGTGCCGAAGAAAGAGAAGAAGATAAAGAGCCGGGAGTTTTAATTCAAATGGCGTATCAAAAAAGAGAAGTAGGTGAATAGTCAAAGTTGTAAAGACAATCGACGCGAAGTTTGACAAGTCGGAGTGGTGAAGAAAAGAGAGAAGGGGTTAATGAAAAGAGAGAGATAAATTTCGAAGAGATAGAGATAATTAATGAAGACTTTAGATAATAAATTAAGTTAGTTAAGTAATTATAATATATAACTATTATTTAGATTTAACAAAGTGAGATTAAATATAAAACAAAACGTTTGTCTCTCATGTTGAGCTCGTATTTCACTTCTTTAAAAAAAAATATAAGTGAAAAAGCACCCGAATTTACTTTTATTATGAGGAAAATCTCATAATATTATCAAAAGATTAGCGGTTTACCCATGTAAACGTTTACCAATTTCATTATAACCAACGTTTGGTTAATTTTTCGTAAATACAAAAAAAAAATTACGATAATAATAAGTCTAAAATGCCCTTCAAGCGGCAACTTTAGGCGAGAATTTAAAAAGGACTAAATTAGTCCGAAACTTTCGTTAACAAAACTCAATGGTATTTACGAAAAATTAACCAAACATTGGGTTAAATGAAATTTGTAAAACTATATATAGGTATTTTACTAATTAACTCAAATATTATTATGTAAAACTTAAAAAGTGTTATTTCGGTGTAAAAAATCTAAACACGTTAAGCTGACAGATTACAAAAAACTACGACGTGAAATAATACTACTAACAACATGTTTATACGCTTTTTGTTACTTTATCTTAATAATAACGTGTTCAAAGTTTTCTTCTATAAATAGCGTTCTTTAAGTTCTTATCTATTACTTTTTCTCTTGATATTTATATTTTTTATTTGTGTATGGGTCTTATTCAATTCTTGTTTATAATTGTATTTAGAACAAAAATTTAGCTATTATTTAACAATTGAAATAATGTTGTTTTTGAAAGGGTCAAAAGAACATTACATTGAAATAAATAAAAGTGAGTTTTGTAAGTTTCCTATTTTCCTCGTGTAAGAAGACCAGACTGACTCTCAAGCTTGAGGGCTTGCTTGAGGCCTTTTTTGTGTACAATGAGATCCGATATACTATAATGTGTTATATAAGAGTAAATCTTATATTTATTTTTAAAAGAATTAACTTAACTAAAAATTCAAAAAAAGAGAAAAATTAAAAACCTCTAATACATCATGCATAATATTTTCTCTCTTTCTCCTCATTTTTCTAATCTCACTAGTCTCTCTCTTTTCACCTCGTCATCTCCGTCAATCAGCATACCTGATCATACTTAAAAATCACATTTCTTTTCCATCTCACTTCCTGATCTCCATCAATGGCCATACTCAGATATCACAGTTCCTCTCCGTATCATATAATACTAAGAACATCGACGGAAACTCATAAGTTTGATCACCGGAACATCAAGAAACCCAGAAGTTTTAGTGTTTCGAGTCCCACTCAAATCAGCAAATGAAGCTCCTACTAATCTCTATCTCTCAATCAATTGACTCTGGTCAGTTGTTCGTGTTCATCTAACCCCAGTTTTCGTCGAACATTTGCTGTTATCACAATTTCAGACTGATTTTTGGATGAATGCTTCGTAAACTTGATGTCACCAACTAGTATGTAACACGAAACATAAGACGAAAACACAAATACGATGTTAAGTTATGTGACAATGTTGTCTGATGAGGCACATATTTATTTTGTAAATAGTGATATTTTACCAATCAAGGAGATGTTAAAAAGATCAATATTGGAACTCAACTCGATCTGCTTAGCTAGCTGTATGATGAGGCACACATTTATTTGAATTTTTTATATTTATTAATAGTGATATTTTACCGACTATAGAGATGTTGAAAAGATTAATATTGGGAAACAACTTGATCTAGTTAGCTAGTTATCGTATATTAAAAATATATGAATTTCGTGACCACATGTTTTAGTTTCTTGAAAATTTCATCACAAAATTCTATAATTTCATGACAAAAGATTATCACGAAATTTGTGATGAAGATAGGTTCTCGGAAAATAGGATCAAATATCAGCTCCGTTATCTACGTGATTTGTTCTTTGTTGAACATTGTCGGACGTCCATCAATCTCAATATAAAGAACGCATTCAGACACTCCAGAGTCGCCGAAATAGCCTAATGTTAGAATCATGTGATTAATTATTCTGGACGTAGTCGTCATAATTGACAAATCAAGAAACTGCTTGAAATAAGTCTTCGCGAACAGCTCTCTTTGGAACATTGTAATCCCAATATCCTCACCGAAACTATTATGGTTTCCGTGGAAGTTAAAAGGATATCTCTCTTTGATTCTTTACTTGAATATGTCTGACCCAACCCTGTATACAAAGTAAAGCACTTATTAAATTGATCTCAAAACTAGTTACTTTTATACCAAAGACATGTAAAAGAGTACAACTGTTGGCAGAGATGCCCACAAGAAGATTATTTATTTACATATCGTTGTAATATAAATCTCTCATGAATTCTTATTGTAATTTGCTGATTAAATTACTAAAAGTTGAAATGTTAATTCATTCCTTTTTCGTTTGTTTGAAGATTTATGATATTCAATAGTCTTATAGTCCTTAATCAAACCTAACAATATATGAAGAGACAAATGTAGATTTGCGTGAATAAACTCTTCATGTTTTCCTTAAAACGATATATTCACAATCTAAAAATCAACGGACTATTGATCTTAATATAATTTTTGGAAGAATCTATGATGTCTGTTTACGAGACATAGAGAGTTAGGAATCTATAGTTCTTCCAGTGTATCTGCCGAAGATATTGAATTGACCAGTGCACCTCTAGAGACAATGTAAGAACAAACCATTTAACATCTTCTGTTCAAGGTCACTATGTATGAATTGCATCGTGCTTACCTAAATCCTGAAACGAGACATGTCATTTCATAGCTTACATATTCTCATTTGAGAAAGTTAAATTCTAGGTCACTCAGGTCTCTAGACTAGACTAATTGGTGAGATATTAAGTTATGAAGATGTCTTGAACCAGCTTTGTGAAGTTCTAATAGATATGGAATTCATGTACAAGATTGCTGAAATGCAATGTAAATCACCTCATGCTTTATTACTTGGATTGTGAATAAATGAACTGTGTGGTATCCAAAATTAAGTAACGACATTATTTAGATGAAACAATGTGACTTGTTAGCTCCTCGTCAATACATTGTTTCTAAGTTATTAACAAGTAATAAAGGAGTTGAGGAAATAACAACTTGAAGGGTAAAATGATAATTTTATAAATCTCATCCAGTTCATGATATTCATGTAGAGTAATCATAGATAACATTCAATATTCAATGGGTCCACTCAATATAATTAAGTTGAATTTGAGTAGAAAATAAAGTCATTTGAACCGAGAGATTCTCAGTGCCAACTCTTTAGTGGAGTCAGTTGACATTAAGCTAATACTCGGAAAAAGTTTGTGAACTTTGGAGTCCGAGTATAGTAGCTCAAGCTTTGTTCATTTGGATCCACAAGGTCACTATTACAAATCATTAGAGTAGGATTGTTAAACTAGAAGTTAAGTTAAAAGAAGTTCAAGTGTTGAACTAGACGTTTTCTCGGAAAATGTCTAAAGGTATTTTGTCACAACATGGACATAAAATGATGTAAATGTAAAAATAAGATTTTTAATATTTTCATATGATGGAAATATAAATTAGTTTCTAAAGCCGAGAACTCGTTTAAGGCATAATGAAATTTATTTCATTATTTGTGCAATATTAATTCTACAATGGGTATTTTAAGATTCGTCTTAAAAGAAAAAAGGAAGCATCTAGAAGCTCCTCCCTTGTAGATGAAATTCGGCCAAGCTTCATAGAGGAGAGAGAGAAATATCTCTTATTATTTTTGCATTATTACATATTGGTAATTTCCCAAAAGAAAAGAGGAAATGAATTTCTTTGAGAATGAAACATATTTGCTAAATGAGGAAACAAATTTCTTTCACTATTGCAAGGGGATGGCCAACCATGTACAATGGAAAGATGAGAGAAAATCAAATATTGTGTTATGAATACACAATAGGAAATGGTAATTACCATTTCTTATATTTCATTCTCCTATAAATAGAGTCTCACATAGAGATGTGAAAATAAGTTTTTCCTCTTGTTTTTTCTTGTTTTGGCCGACCAAAATTCCTCCTCTCTCTCTAAATATCTCTTTTATTTTGGCACCTAAGTCCTCATTAGACTTAGGCTTAAATAACCCGTTAGCTCATAAACTTGTTCTTGAGTTATTGTGTTTAATTGTACCCATACACAAATCCTTCAAACACTTTGCGTAGATTAGTAAAATTGTTTTACTAGCAAATAATTTTTTATATTCCGCCATTAATGTGTGAATGATAATTTTTTCTTAAACCTACACCTATTCCAACAGCAACAACATTCCAAAAGACGTTGTCATGAATTATGTGTATTGTGACAAAGTTGTCACGAACACACTGTTACGTGACAAAGTGATCGCAAATAGTTTGAATTGTTGGAAATTAATTAACGATTAATCAATAATATAACGTGATATATCTCAATATAGCGAAAACACGTAAAAAGACCTAACATGTTAAAACACATTTTATACATGTTCAATTAACCATGGCATTAAAAATTCTAACATGTCAATAAATTTATTCTAAACATATTAATCAACAAACTGAACACACTAGTAACCTGTAACAATTATATAAGTGCATATCCAATTCTTTAGAAGACTCACCTATGAGATTATAAATAATCTCGTGCGTTCCTTGCTTTCCCCAGAAGGCCTCGTCGGGATACACGATCTGCGTCAACCTCCTCGATTTGATCGAGAGCAACAGATCGGTCGTGGGACCCGTGGGTTATGGTTCTGCGTCACAGGACTTCACAATGGCCGAGACTTGCTAGAAGAAGGGCAGCCACCAAATGCAAGGCTGAATCCAAAAAGTCTCCGCGCACGCGTCTACGAAGACAAAAAAAACGTCCTCGCTCTTGGATCAATGAAACCGGCCATGTACTCCAAAAATCACTCAAACAACCACAAGTAAATTCAACAATAATATTCAAGGAATTTTGGGAGATCAAGAGGGTGAGCTCTTTTTGTGAACAACGGAAGAAGGAATCATAGAAATAAACCAAGGCACTTGAAGAAATCAAATTTATTTCTCTTTGTGGTATGTTTGGCCGATTGTTTTCTCTTGGGGAGAGGAAAAATAATCGGCCAAATCTGTTTAGGGGAGAGAGAACACGTGTGAGATTAGTCTAGCGTTAGAGAAAATAAGCGCTTATTTTATTTTAGGGAGAATGGGTTTAAGTTAGGTCAAAATCAAATAATGGTCCATTAGTCAAACTGAAGCCCTATAATTCATTTAAACATTTTTTCAGCCCACTTCTACCCTAGATGTGGCCGGCCAAGATGTCCCAATATTGTTCCAAATTTATTTGATTTATTTCTAAAATAATATTATTTATTCTATAATTCATTAATTATTTTCATAATCTTCAAAGTAGTACGAAACGAGAAAATATTTATTTTCATATTTTATTTATTTGAATCATCAAAATCTATTATTTTCCATATAATAACATAATATGATGTAATAATAAATAACTAATTATTTATTTAATTACTTAAAAAATAATTTTCTTAATGTAAATCGTAATTTACATTTAACTAGAAAATAAAATTATCAAGTTCACTAAATCTCGTCCGAGAGTCTATCATTGAGACCTTATAGACCCACATGAACGAAACTTTAGAATAAAGTACGGACTCAAAAGTTCACAAACTTTTTCCGACTTTTAATTCTTAATATTAATCAATTCAACTAAAGGACTAATATTGAAACTCTCTAAGTTCATAAGCGTTTATTTTTCTGTTTGATGTGACAAAACAATTCTTCACACAATCCACATATACTTTACGATATTACCCTTCACGTATATCAGTAACTCAGAGGAATGTAAAGTTATCGTTTAACCCCTGAGTTATTATTTCACTAACTTCGTTGCTATTTGTGAATGAGAAAAACATAGAGTGAGATGTCTTTACATGTCACATGTTTTAATCAAAGAATGTTCTTATTCGACGAATACTTGACCAGGTTTATTCATTCACACTCTCATAACAAAGCATAGTGTGATACTAATGAATTAGCATTGTATCAACACAAATTTTGTATCTGTGAATCACATAACCCAACATGACAGCGTTATGACACCAACCGTCGGATCAGATGCAACTATAACTTAGTCATTGCCCATTGACAAATCAAATATCATAAGGTGTCGCATCGATTATGCATTCACTTCAAGATTTAGGTAACTACCAAAATACCCGTCGTATGTGATCTTTGAGTTTCGAGTGATTAAACGGTTTTATCTCGAGCTTTAGAGTATTACTGGTCTTGTTCAATATCTTCTATAAGATATCAAGAATGAACATAGAGTCACAACTCTCTATATCACAAGATAAGACATAATTCATTCAAACAATCGTGACTCAGATTTGATTGCTTTATCGATCTTAAGATTGCGTACAAATGTTTAAACTAGTCACAAGGGGGTATCTTGTCAAGTCGTTACTTAGCACCCCTTTTGTTGATGAAAGTTTCAGAGCGTAGCATTCATACATAAACACAAACATAATAAAGAATGAATATTTAATTTTATTAATGTTTCAATTTTATTAATGTTTCAGCAAAATCAAATACAAAAGTATTTCAATATCTCCTTTGTGGGCACCAATCTCAACATGAACTGTGACGATACCGTCACACAATTATGATTATGTGACAACATTGTCATGAAATTATGGTTCTATTTTTGTGATGACATCGTCACTGTTCAATCTATTCGTGAAAATTTTGTCATGGTACACATCATTTCGTGACAACGTTGTCCCATGCACATAATTATGTGACAACGTTTTCACGAAAAGGTGTGTAGGGTGACAACATTGTCTCGGAATTATGTGCATATGACGATGTGACAACGTTTTCACAAAACAATATGGGGGTGACGAAGTTGTACAGTGCACATAGTTTTGTGACAACGTTGTCAGCTACATAGTCTTTCGTGATGAAGTGGTCAACAAAGTAGTTTGACTCTTAACATTTGTTTCATGACTATGATGAAACAAAAGATACACCTAAAATATTTATTGCATGCATTAAAATCTAAGTAAAACATCAGAATACACTTTTCTTACCATCGGTTTTTCTTCTTCGCGAGCATTTGTATTTTCTTGCCTAATGTTGTCGCCGTTTTTTTAGGCAACTCTAATATATATTCCTCCCGTCCCCTCGAGGCAATCCCGCACGCCCCGTCACACCCTGCACCCTCACCGACCGAAAAAGCCCCACCCCACCGACCACGAGCTCCTCGGGAGAAGCCCAACCGGCCATTGGCTCCCTGGGAAAGGCCCTGCCTTCTGGCACAGTTCCGGGAGAGGCCTGGTCTCCCAGCGCAATTTTGGGAGAGGCCTGGTCTCTCGGTGCCCGCCTAGGGATCTCCCAACACATTCCGGGAGAGGCCTAGTCTCCCAGCGCAACTCCGGGAGAGGCCCGGTCTCCCAATCGCCGCCTAGGGCTCTCCAAACATAATTTGGGAGAGACTTAGTCTCCCTGTGGCTGCCTAGGGGTCTCCCATCACATTATAGGAGATGCCTAGTCTCCCAACGCAGCTCCGGGAGAGGCCCGGTCTCCCAGTGGCAGCCTAGGGGTCTCCCAGCACAAATCGAGAGAGGCCTAGTCTCCATGCGGCCACCTAGGGGTCTCCCAGCACATTCCATGAGAGGCCTTGTCTCCCAATGGGCGCCTAAGGGTATCGCAACACAATTCGGGAGAGGCCTAGTCTCCCTGCGGCCGCCTAGGGGTCTCCCAGCACGTTCCGGGAGAGGTCTAGTCTCCCACTGGTCGCCTAGGGGTCTCCCAGCCGGCCACACAACCTATCCCAAGGCTATAAATAGCTCCTTGCACCCTCCACAAAAGGTACATCATTTTTCACCGTGGGAATACACACTTTGCACCCGAAACAAAGATTTTCCTCCCGAAACTTCGCTAACAATTAGCTCATGTTTTTTTTTCTCTCTCTATCTTTACTTCACTACCCATGTGAGGTAAAGCAAGGAACGAATTCCGATCGGAATAGTTCCCTAAGATCCAAGATCCTAGCGCTGAAACGAGATCGACCTCGGGGTCTCCGTTTCACCCAATCTTGTCGATCCCTCCTCGTCATCCTATAAAATCCACTCACATTATACTAATGTTAAGCATCAGAGAGGTAAACAGAGGACCCCCCTATGTTTTATCTTCTTAGTTCACGTATGTTTACTCTTTTTCAGATAAAAAAAGACTCAAAAACCCCAAAACAGTTAAGAGACGATCCGGGACACCGGATTCGACACGCTAAGACTGAAGCGAGGGTCACCCGCTCTGAGCGAGGATCTGATTGCTTAGGTCTCTAAACATTGTCTAATTTTCAGCGACAACACATGATATAGTTGTGGGGATCAAAATCCGATGTCCCAGAAAATAGTGTCGGATTTCTTCAACTTTTTCGCAGATTTCCCTTGAGACATACGATATCTACACTTTGTAGGCGCGATAGTTGGGGTTTGTGTTTCGTTAGAGACCACTTTGTTACCCACTCTTGGACACCAACGAGGCGTAAGCGGAGAAACTAAAGATACTCTGGGTGGTCTGCTTTGTGACTCAAACTATGTTTGTTCACTTTTTTGGATTTATTAGATTTCAGAGACGAGGTCTTCTTTTTCATCTTTTGGGTTGTTTAGTTTCTGCGCCGCGAGGAAAAGTTGTTGATCGGGATATCGACGAATATGGTGTTTTGGGCGTCAACAAAGAGAAGAGAAGGCGAAGAGAAGGCTTAGAGTTAAGATAGTGTTTTGGACGGCGACAAAGAGAAGAAAAATCGAAGATAAGGTTTAAAGGTGATGATGGTGTTTTGGGCGACTGCGAAGAGAAGAGAAAGATGAAGATTAAGTCTTAGAAGTTATAAAAAATTAGGTCGTGAAATTTGAGTTAAAAAGAGAGAGAGAGAGAGAGAGAGAGAGAGAGAGAGAGAGAGAGAGAGAGAGAGAGAGTAATGGATATTTATATGATGATATTAATTATTAGATTATAGGTTAATTTTAAGAGAAATTCCCAAACCAAACATTTGTGTTTGGTTTTCCCGAAATTCCAGTATAAGAGACTAAAATATCTCTAAAACAATTTTTTTACATTTGATTTCAAATATATATTAACCGGTTACTATCTATTTCTTTTTAGATTAAACGGAAAAAGTTAGTGTAGGGCATTTGTGTTAGTTTTATTTTTTTTTAAATGGTATTTTGTGTTTTCACATGAAATTCACTTGTATTTTGAAAAAAAAAACATATTTTGGTGGATTTTGAGAAAAATCAACAATAAAAAGCGAAAATTTGGGAAATTACTCTAATTTTAATTGATTATGTTAGTTAAGTATAACGGCAAAACGGTTATTCCAGATAAAAAAGTACATGAAACAAAAAATTTCTCTCTATTGCCGAACATCAAGTTAAATCATTATTTTGAAATAAAAACATAAGTGAAAAACCAACCATTTACTCCTGTCGAGAAGACCCTGTATTAAAATTTGTCATCTACAAAAGTAAATCTGATGAAAATTTCACTTATGAAAAAGGCACACGAAGCCGAACAACTTCTATGTTTATGCTTTCTTTATTCACATTATATTTATAACTAAAATAAAATGCAAATATTACCGTAACTAAATCTTTATAAAAAATGTTTATGTTGGTTATGCCTTACAAGTGCTAGCAATATTAAATAATATTAGCATAAATTATAGGGAAAAAATTAGAACATAAATTGAAAATGAGAAAAAGGAAAGAAAACAGTTTGTCGAGATATTTTGGACGTTTTTTTATTGTCCTACACAAATACAGGATATAATGAGACAACAATTTTAAAAATATAACGATTACAAAACAAATTTAGCACCATTCAACTCGACTTCGACGAAGTAGAACACTTAATAAATAAATAAACAAAAGGGATAAAGAGGTATATACCCTTCTATAGTATTCAGTTTGCAAAATACCCACTTTTTTGAAAGTATTGGTTAATACCCAGTTGTAGAAATTAACGCAAATTATTAGACTAATATACCCTTTCCAGTTTTGTAATTGTTGGAAATTAATTTCCGAAAATTAACTAAATTTTGGCCGGATTTTATGTACAAAGATAGAGTCAAATACTCTCTCCAATTAAAGAGGCGGAAATTTTGGAAATTAAACGAAATTAATGAAATACTTTTAATTTTGAGCGGGAAAAATTGTTTTGGAAAGTTATTATATACCCCATCAAACCTCTTAAACTCTAACCCCCTTCAACATATTCTCTCACACTCTCATTCTCACCGAAACTCAAACGCAAAAAACATATTCTCTCTCTTGAATCGTCACTTTCTTTCACTTGAAACCAAAAGGTTTGAAATTTTCTCTCGTTCTCAATATCGTATTCGATTTTTCTCTCTTTTTCACACCCAGTATTTCGAGTTCGTCTCTGACTCTTCATCTTCGTTAACAGAAATTTTTAAACATTGTACAAGTAAAACAAGGAAAAACGAAGTCGGGAAATTTAGGATTTTCAAATCTCTAATCTCTCGGTAAGTTTCTCTGTTTTTATAGTTCCATTGACATGCATGCAAATCGTTTTTGATGGTCATCAGTTGAATATTTTTTTCTTCTTTAACCTAATTCGTTTGTCCTTTGTTTCGGTATGTTTGTGAAGTTTTTGTAGAAAACAAACATTAGCGAGGACAAAATTCAACATTGGGATCATAGATATGAACCTTGACGTCATTAAAATTAACGCAAATTAATATCAGATGAACATGGGATCATAGATATGAACGATACAGACAGAATAGAGGAAGTTCTTCAGTTTTAACTGATTTGATTATAAGACCCGCTTAAATTTAAAATTTTAAATGAAAAAGTATCTCGGAATTATTCAAAATAATAACTCAAAATGTAAAACTTAAAGCTATAAAATAGGAAAACCGATATTTGTTAACGTTTACGAAGATAAACATGGAAACTGTTTCAAAACAATTAATTTCTCGCAATATTCGGATACGCACAAATTAACAAAAATTAACCGTATTGAATATGCAACAGGATTGTTTACTTACTAAACAGATCCGAGTCATAAATGAAAAATATAACAGATTAAAACTAAATCAACACAAAATTCGGATTCTAAATTAAATAGTTGACAATTTAAAAAGGATATTAAAACCATTAAATAACGATTTCAAATCTGAAAGTTGAAAATTAGACAAGAAATCCCGTGATTTCAGGGAAATTTGCGTTAATATAAAATCAGTAAATTTTGAAATTTAAACAAGATTTCCCGAATTCTCAGGTTAATTTCCGTTAATATACAAAAATTGGAAATAATACAGGAAAATAAAAACAGTAAAGGATTAAAAGTCAACGTGTATACAAATTAACGCAAATTAACTACTAATTCATGTCTGTTTAAAAGAGCAATTAATTACAGAAATGAAATAACAACAAAATCAAACAAAATCGATTGTAATTAAAGCATAAAATTGACTATATCAAAAAGATATCACTCCAATAAATAACGCTTTCAAATAAGAAAGTTGAAAATTATAACGACTTCCCGAGATCTCAGGTAAATATGCGTTAATTAAGTCCCATGAAATCAGGTTGACATATAAGATTATAATGTGCGTGAATATAAATTAACACAAATTAACTAGTACTTCATGAGTCTAATTTGTGACCGACTTTTTATAAATATAGCAATTAATGAAATATATCTGAATAAAATTAAAGAAAAAATAAAATGGTTTATGCATTTATTAGTTGACTAATTCAAAATCATATTAAAAGAAATAAAAAATACTTGTCGCTGTTTAAAATAAGAAAATTAAAACTAATTACCCGAAAAATCTGGTTAATTTCTGTTAATTAAAAAAACTGAAAATAATTAAAATTAATACGGAAACTAAAAAAAAAGGGCAAAAACGGAAATGCAACTACTTAAAAATATGCCACGTAAGACTAATTGGGTAGATTTTAAACATTTGCAAAACATTGGGTATTTTACAATTGCAACGTTTCATGTGGCTTAGTTAGAGCAATTCTTCATAAATCATCACAAACAGACTCAATATAAAAAGTGTCTAATCTACCAAGTCTAAACTCAACACACTTATCTAATAAATTATTTGCATTCATTTCATTTAATTTGCCCCAATTTTTCATTCATTATAGTAGTAATTTTGGCAATCAAATAACTAATTTTATACTTGAATACACAAAAATTAACCAATTTTAATGAATAAAGTTCACTAAAATATTAACCACAAAACAAACATATACTCATTAATAAATACTATGTTATCAACATTTTACAACTAAATATTATCACATATATACTGCCACGTATCATGTACGTACGTGAATGTGTGATGCTAAACAACGTTAAAATTTATCTCTATTAAAACTACACCTATCACTTAATTACAAAACCACACTAATATGAGATTCCAAGTTAGACCTCAAAAGTTTATAGTTCAGAAGTCTGACCATCTTTTTTGTAACTCTGACCGTAAATCATCAAAAGTAAGATCTTCTATTTCTTATTCTTCTTGCAAAGGTATCGGAAAGTATCTCCTTTTTCTCTGTCTTAAATTGTCATGCCCACTTTTCCCTTCGGTCTTTAGTGCTAACATATTACATGAAATCATATTAAATAATGTAACGCTCGAACTCAATATTTTTCAACGGCATATAAGATTTGAATATGATGATTATACGTACAGTAAATGTTTCCAAAAATTGAGTCTTTAACTATCATAATAAAATTTGAAAATAATTAACGTTATGTTATATGTTATAAATAATCAACGCGTGTACATTACAATTGTTTACGGAAATTTGTTAAGCAACATATATGTTAAATTTGATTAATTTTGGTTGAATTTAAACTGATTTTGAGTTTTTCACTTTGAAAAACGTTGAACACTTTAAATTTCATAGTACGTACAATAAAACACAATAGAATACGATACGAAACAAAAAAAGTTAATTTGATACTTAAGATGTGGTTTAAAAAACGTCTAAAGTATCGTACATCATTGAATCGGGTCTCTCGCTATTGTACAATTTAGACGTCGTTTTTTAAAAAGCGACGTCTAAAATATCGTACACCATCGCTCCACATACGCTATCTTACAAACCATTTTGTATATCGTATCTTACACTGTCGTAGGTACAACGAATTTTAAGTATTCATCATTTTCTAAAGTTCAAAGCTAAAAATTTAATCAAAATTAATCTAATTTAACATATATGTTACTGATAATCAATATACGAACAACATTTAATAAATTTTAACAAAAAAAAATCATTAAAAAATGGTTAATGATCAAAACTTCAAGTAAATCTTTTGAAAATAATTGAGAAAATTAGTGTTTTATATATAAGAGTATTTTTGTCTGATTTTGATTTTAAATACATTTTGAGATATCCTTCAAAAAATAAAGCTCTAAAGTGTACAGGTCCTAAAGTCCATTTTGGTAGTTTGGAAATGATATTATTCAAATATAAATAAATCAATTACTACAATGGTATTTTTTCAGTCATCAATTTATATCTGAGTTGAACGACTTTTACACAGTTATAGATTAAATTTTATTTTGACATTTATATTTATAGCTTAGCCTCCGAAGGAAAAAAAAATTGGACCAACATTCTATTTCCTTCGCGCATTTAATGAGTTCATAAATTTGGACAAAAAGGTTAGCATCCAATGAGAGCTTTAAACATAAAATTAGTGGTCGATTGCTAATGTAAATCCTACCTTTTCTGTTGCCTTTATTTTATTTCAAAAATCAGAAATAATTACTTACAATTCAAGAAAACGACAACAATGGTAGATATGTGACGCCTAATATGATTCCTTGCCTTCCATATATTGTTTTATGTGTCTATTCTTTATCCGTATTGTTCGTAAGGTTTTGCTGCATTTTCTATTTCAGCTTGGCATATTCTCTCCCAGATCCAAAGTCATTAGGAGTTTCAGGATTGCGAACAATTTAGAAGCTTTTTTATTAATATATTTTTAATTATATTTTTATATAAATTTTTTGAGCCCATCCATTCTGTGAGTACCTAACCCACTTATAGCAAGGGCCGGTCCTCTCTCCCTGGCCCTCTCTCCCTTTCGTTATTCGCACCAATTTCATTTTTGTAATATTAACATATATATATATATATATATATATATGTAACTTTTGTCTTTTTTCTTTGTATAGTCTATTGGTTTCATTCATAGAAACAAAAAACTAATTAAGCAAGAAGCCGAAAGATTATCATATTCTTATATAACCTTTAAAAAACAACAAAACATCATCACATCACATCATGGCCTTGTTGTTATAAGATAATATATATCGTTCGACAAGAGTCACGGTTGAATGTTGAAAATATCACCGATTATCTCTTAATTATATAATCTTGCTTTTTGAATAGTCTGTTGTCTTCCCTGACGTCCTTTTCAATCATATAACCCACTATGGTCTTGAAATTTGCCGTTAATTAGGTAAATTTCTATACCTGCCATCAATTTAATCTGCAATAGATCCTTGAAAAATAATAAATACAGAAAAATATTACATTGTTGATTGGTACGAATTTTTTTCCATATGCATCGGATTTCACCGGTGTGAATTTTTTTAATAAAAAAATCCAGCTTTTTCGGACAACATTGACGTATATTATTATGTAACGAAATCTTGTTATTAATATTTTAAGTGGTTTGTAAAAATATTTCTTGTATTAAATAAATTGAACAAGGTTTTGAAGAATAGAAATTTCATTTTGTAGATTCCAAATTAAAGAAAATATTCAGTTTATATTTGACGATAAGTTGATGCGGTATTATAGAACGATGATGATAGCTCATATTTTTTATTGGTAAGTTAAATTTTGCGGTATTTTGTCGATAACCATCGATATTTTAAACACTGGTTTAGACTCATTATTTGAAACATATCTAAAAATCAAATTTTGGATCAAAATCACACAAAAATACTCTTATAGGAAACGCTTAGGGTTTATAAAAATTTCTAAGAAATTTACTTGAATAGTTTATCATTAACCTGTTGTTTTTTTTAATGATTTTCTTGTTAAAATTTCTTAAATGTTGTTCGTATAGTGATTATTATAAATATATATGTTAAATCGAATTAATTTTGGTTAAATTTACTAATTTTGAATTTTGGGTTTTAAAAAATGATGAGCACTTAAAATTTCATCGTAAGTACGATAGTGTACGATAAGATACTCTTGGAAAAAATGTTAATAAAATATTATTAACATAGATTGTAGATGATTTTTTGCTAATATTTGAGTGAGGTCCACTCGTCTGAATTTAATAATTATTTCATAAATATTATTCCTCGTTGCGACGTGTATAAGATTAAGTATTTATTTGCCAAAATATTTTCTATGATGAATGAGAAATTGATGTTTATAGTATGCTTAAAAAACACATTTGTTATTTGTTGTAGAGAAGTGAAGTGGAGAGAATCCAAAAGAGTACCACATTGGTTGGGTAAGGAAGTTGGTGTGGTGTTTATATATGATTTTTTTTTTCTTAAGGTAGTATCAAAGTGCAAGGGAGGAGAGTGTGAGTGGATTAGCTCCAACCCCTCATGCACACACACACTCGCCTCCGCCGAGCCGGGCTCCGACTCGGGCTATGGCTCGGGTTTTGAATCTTGGGCTCTTCGTGGGCCTTCAGGCTTTCGGGCCATTCCCTTATCCTTTTGGTACAAACTTCACTTCAAAAAAGTTTTAATTTCACAAATAACCTTTATGGTGTTATGCGAATTAAGATATACGGTTTTTAACCAATAATGCAACGGATTGAATTGCATTCGTATCATATAATGTCGAATTCAAGTGCATTTGATCAACCGTTTGTAACAACTAAATTATTGAGCAATAAATTGGACGATTTTGACTTGAATTAGATGTTTTTGAGCATGAAGTTGAAAGATTTTGGCTAAGTGGTTCTCATCGGACTTGAGCCTATAAATAGAGGCATTCCTCTCATTCTAAAAAAGACATAAATAAAGAGAAATTTCTTCTTTTCTTTCCTCCAAAATTGTGGTTGTTCATTCTGTAAAACTGGTTGTTCCTTCAGGAATTTTGGTTGTTCTTTTAGAAAATTTGGTTGTTCCTTCTGAAAAGTTGGTTGTTACGAGTTGTTCCTTTGGAATCCAGTTGTTTCTTTTGTAGTCCGGTTGGTTTAGTTACGAGCTTGGTTCGTCGGAGAAGTCTCTTTACTGCTCAAAGATCTTCTCATCCACCATTGTATCCTGGGAGGTAAATTGCTCAAGGTTTCCCGGCAGTTGGAGGGCAATATTATTTTAAGGAAACCGTCGAACGGTTATCGATTTTTCTACTATTTAGTTATAATCAAATATTGTTGTTATTATTTCTTTTCTTCATAATTGTAATCTGTTTAATTTCGAAAATTTAATTAATTTATGCCCATATATCTAACAGATACAAAAAAAAATAATTTTGTACGATAGCGTACAATGTGATACGATAATACATAATGCTTTAGACGTTTCTTTATAGAAAAAATGACGTTTATAAAGCGACGTTTAAACTGTACGATGGTATACGAAGGAATAAGATAGCGTACGAGACGTACACGACACTTTAGACGTCGCTCTATAAAATAGTGACGTTTTAAGTGTTAATTTAAATTATTTTTTTGTATCATTCGTACTATGAAATTCAAAAGTTTCATCGTAGGTACAATGAAATTTAAGGTGTTCATCATTTTCTTAAATCCAAAACTCAAATCGACTTAAATTTAACAAAATTTACTCGTAATATATATGTTGCTAATAATCACTATACGAACAACATTTAATAAGTTTTAACAAAAAAATCAAGCAAAAACAACCGATTAAATTTCATAATTTTTTAAGAAAACTAATAATATTATCTGTAAAGTATTTTTGTCCAATTTTGATCGAAATATTCATTTTTATATATGTTTCTAATGATATGTTTTAAACTAAATATTTTGCTGAGGTCTATAAAACCAAATTTCCCTTTGAAGAACGTGAACGCTTGCAAACAAGATGGGACGTCATAGTATGTAACATACGATATTCGAATCAATTATGGACCAACCAGTAAAACATAGCATATATATACGACTCAAAAAGTACGTACTAATTCAACAATAAATGACAATGAAATGCAGTGATGAAGTTTTATGGACAATAGTCGTAAAATAAATTAATGAGTGAATGAAGGACGTAGAGCTCATGCAAGCATGACCAAACAAATAAAGTAGAGACCCACTTATTCGAGACATATATACACAAAGCTTAGACACCTTCAATAAGGTAACTGAGCAATCAGATTTTGCTTCCAAGCCCATATTCCTAACCAGAGGCATATATTATTATTATATTATCATCATATTCGTATCTACATTATGAATCATATTTGTGTACTGTAGAAGTGTTTTGTGGGTCATATTATTCGTGGCCTTTGGAGGATCAAACCTGGCTAACTAGAGTTACCCAACAACCGTTTACGCGTTACCAAATATTGTCACGTGATATACAGTTGTCATGTACGTTTGCTAGATTCACCGATACTTCTAAGAAGAGCTAAAATTCAAGCTCTAGATATGGTACGTGCGTTATAATATGATTAATTTAGTAAAGCATCACCATATCCTTCAACCTTAATCAGTAAAGCAAATTGATATCCACATAGATATATACACATTCTTATTTATAAATATATTTTATGATCTTCTGGTAAAAAAACGTGAGACCAATTTTTTTGTTTACTAGCATTTGTATAAACCTTATGTTTCTTATAAATTGTCTGATACAATTGCTCAAAATTTCACGTTTTTATCAACCAAGATTCGTTGAAATTAGAAGAATAAAAAATATAACTTTATATGAAATTCATAAAACTCTACTTTTTCTCTCCGTACACTTTTTTCTCACTGCCCTCACTACTCTAGCTTAGCCACTCTGGTCCGCCGAAAATGCTTGGCCAGAGCTAGTACACACTCTGGAATCATTTCACTTCCATTAAGCAATAAATTCCTCTCTACTGTTCCCTAAAGACACCGTTATAACTTTCACCAATGGAAGACTTGTGCGAACAATGATCTGCGATTAGAGTTGAAGACGAGGACGATGAGAATGTGGTTGTCTTCGATGACGACGAAGCAGCGGAGACCATCATAGATCTCTCGGCCTGCCTCTACGACAAACTTATGCGATCTAAACCCCTCAACAAGATGGCCTTCAGGACGGTCATGACAAAAATCTGGAGACCTAAGGGCGCTCTCACCATCTCCGAAGGCAATGACGGAGTCTTTTGCTTCAGGTTCGATATCGCCTCTAACAAACAACGCGTGATCGACCTGAGCCCATGGAGTTTTGATAGGTCACTGTTGGTGTTGCGCGATCCAGCGGCTGACGAACAAGAGTTCAGATTCGTCAACTTTTGGACTCAGCTCCATGGCTTACCTGAAGAAAAAAAAACCGTTCATTCAAGATGGGAGAAGTTATGGGTAAAAAGCTTGGAAAAATTCTCAAAATTCATAAAGACCATGATGGCTTAATCCTAGGTGACTTCATCAGAGTCAGAGTTGCGATAGACATCGGCGATCCCCTCAAAAATGGTGTTTATGTGCAAATTGGTTCGGGTGAAAAAAAACCTGAGTGGCATTCAAGTATGAAAAACTCCAAGATTTTTGCTACGCCTGAGGTAAACTGGGACATGGCCAATCAGAATGCATCGAAGTCCAATTGAAACCTGACGAGAAGCCGAAATTCGGTCCCTGGCTGAGAGGTGAATTGCTTAATAGAGAGAATCATTGGAGATTCAAGGGACACGGAACCGCTTCGACGTCTACTTGGACCGGACCTGGATCCCAAAAGAATAAATCCAATCTTAGCCAAAAAGAAACAAATTTACCTCATGCCCCGACGGAGAACTGGACCCCGGCTGCGACCCGAGCTCAGACTCTAGGCCAATCTGCGTCTGCCACGAAGACCTCTGTGACGAAGCCTCCGACGTTCCACACTGCTCAATCTTCATCAGAGCCTACTCAGACGAGGAGGACCCCTGTGAGGACACCCTCTTCCCCGATTCCGACTCACCAGAAGGCGCTGGTGGATAAGCCACTAACGAAGACCCCGCTGGCCACGCCTCCTCCCTTCACCTCGAGCGTCGGCGAAGTCGTCCCCCAGAGGCTGGCTTCCAGCCTCTGCAACGTCGTTAGAGCCCTGGAGAAGACCCAAGCTCCGTCGCCGACTATTCCAGCTCCGGCGACTCCCACGCTTTCGGGATCTGAGCTCAACGGTCCCATTCGTGGCGCAACGGATCTCTCCGACAGGCCCTTCTTTGCTCTGAAAAGTGGTGTGCTCCAACCTGCAAACACACCTATAAAGACTGCCTCACCACGCCTCAAGAAAATAGCGATGCCCGACAAACCTGGGTTACAGAGATTTCAGATGCCAGCCTCGCCTCTGGAACCGGAGCTCACCCCTTTGGGAAGGGTTTCAGATGATCTTTCGACCTCCTCAGATAAGGTGGCCTCTGTTTCTGGAAAGAAAGACTCGGCTAGGGCCAGCTATCCTCTAATTTTTTGTGGGAGCGCTCACCCTAATCCCTTGCCGCTCACCCTTATCTCTCACACAGAAAATGGGCTTTCCCCGGGCCCACTATCTCCTTATGTCAATGCTCTTTGCCTTGAAGACTTGGGCCGACTTTGCAAATCAAAAGAGGCCCGCCAAGAGGCTGCTCATTGCCTCGAAAACTTGGGCCGACTTTGCAATTCTGAAGAGGTCCGTTAAGACGCTGACTTCCATGTGGGCTTGCAATTTGGGCCAGCGAATTTTGACTGCCTCTTGGGCAAAAGAAAACTCCTCCTTTGGATGACAAGGGCCATGACATAGCCGAACAACGCTTGGCTTTAGTGGGCTTCGGGGAGGACCGTCACACAAGGCTTCCTGAGAGCGAGAGATGCCGAAGCTTGAAGAAGATGGCACGACGCTCTGGGAGTCTCTCGACGGAGCCTAGAGGCTCATCCCCACTTGCCACGATCGGAGTCCAGGTAAGTTACCCTTCTGATGCTCATATCCTTTTACTTCATGACCTAGGACATAGAGACTTAATTTCAGATGCCAGCCTCGCCTCTGGAACCGAAGCTCACCCCTTTGGGAAGGGTTTCAGATGATCTTTCGACCTCCTCAGATAAGGTGGCATCTGTTTCTGGAAAGAAAGACTCGGCTAGGGCCAGCTGTCCTCTAATTTTTTTTGGGAGCACTCACCCTAATCCCTTGCCATTCACCCTTATCTCTCACATAGAAAATGGGCTTTCCCCGGGCCCACTCTCTCCTTATGTCAATGCTCTTTCCCTTGAAGACTTGGGCCGACTTTGCAAATCAGAAGAGGCCCGCCAAGAGGCTGCTCATTGCCTCGAAAACTTGGGCCGACTTTGCAATTCTGAAGAGGCCCGTCAAGACGCTGACTTCCATGTGGGCTTGCAATTTGGGCCAGCGAATTTTGACTGCCTCTTGGGCAAAAGAAAAATCCCCCTTTCTGATGACAAGAGCCATGACATAGCCGATCAACGCTTGGCTTTAGTGGGCTTGGGGGAGGACCGTCACGCAAGGCTTCCTGAGAGCGAGAGATGCCGTATGGGAAGCTTGAAGAAGATGGCACGGCGCTCTGGGAGTCTCTCGACGGAGCCTAGAGGCTCATCCCCAATTGCCACGATCGGAGTCCAGGTAAGTTACCCTTCTAATGCTCATATCCTTTTACTTCATGACCTAGGACACAGAGACTTAATTTCAGTTACACACGACCTAGGACATAGAGATTTATTTTCTGCTAGACCTGACTTAGAGAGTAGTGACCTTTATTCTGCTACCCAGATTTAGGAGTTTTTAGCACTCTAGATTCGACTTTAGTTGTTACTGACGAGAGAACGGCGTACCTCGAGAGCGAGGGCCGCCGAACGCGGTCTGTGGAACGTCCAGGGGCTTGGAAACCCCGAGACGAGGTAGGCCCTTCAAGCCCATGTCCGTGATCATAGGCATATTTCTTATTTTTATCAAAGACTAGATTATGGAGCAAGGGGATGAGAGGATCAGGATTCAGCTTGGCTTTGAGGGATGTATGACAGTTGACTGTCTTGATAGGAGTGGAGACTTGATGTTACTTTGGAAGGAGCCTGTGAGATCCCTACTCGGGACATTTTCGAGATATCATATTGAGGGAGATTTGGTTAGCGAGTCTGGCAAGAGTTGGAGGTTTGTTAGGATCTACGGGATGTTGTGAGTTCCCATCGGAGGCACACTTAGGAGTTGCTTTGCCGTCTCCGGAGTTCCTTCATGTGCCCCTGGTTAGTTGGGGGCGACATGAACGAGATCGCCTCCAACTCAGAGATTAGAGGTGGCAGAGACAGAGGCCCCGGCCAGCTTACTGCTTTTAGGGAGATGATTTTGGATTGCGACATCCATGATCTTGGTTTTGACAGCGACCCATTCACCTGGTGCATAGGAGGGATTGAAGAGCGTCTGGATAGATGCCTTGCGAGCCACGAGTGGAGTGACCTCTTCCCTACGGCCTCAGTTCGTCTCTTGGGCTTTTGGAGATCGGATCATAGGCCCCTCCTTATGCTTACTGCGGGGTCCAGAGAGCGCCGCCGGAATAGGAGGCCGAGGAAATTCTTCTTTGAGGAGTCTTGGATAGGGGAGCATGAGTGCGACGAGCGGATTCGGAGAGCTTGGGGGTCTGGAGTGTGTGACAGCCAGATTCTGAGCTTAGCTGTCGTGATCAGTCAGTGTAGACAGAGCCTCACCCGCTGGGGCGGTGTGAGGAATAGAGAGATCAGGGACATGATCGAGAAGCAGAAGAAGATTGTTGAGCTTGCGGGCCCTGATTTTTGCATGGAGTCCTTCAGACGTGAGGAGAGACAGCTTAACGCGTTTGTCGAGAAGGATGAGCAGTACTGGCGCCAGAGGAGCAGATTGTCTTGGATGTGGTGCGGGGATAAGAAAACGAAGCTTTTCCACCGCAAGACTTCTGTTAGGAAGAAGAAGAATGCCATCAGGGGTTTGGAGGATGAGCACGACGTCTGGCACAGTGGATATACCGAGATTGAGAGGATTGTCTCTGGTTACTTTGGGGATATTTTCTCTTCGGTGAGGCCCTTTCTTCAGAGTATCGAGTTGGTGACTGCGGGCGTTCAGCCTAGGATCTCGGAGGCGTTGAACTCCGAGTTAGAGCGCCCTTTTGAGCCAGGGGAGGTGAAAAAAGCGCTTTTCTCGATGGATGCGATTAAGGCCCCAGGGAGTGACGGATTTCTTGCGATTTTCTACCAGAGATACTGGGATGTAGTTGGAGAGTCGGTCTTGAAGACCTACCTCGGGATTCTTAACGACGAGGAGGAGGTGGCCACCATTAATGATACTGTGGTCACCCTCATTCCCAAAGTTGATGACCCAAGACGAGTACGGGACTTCAGATCGATCAGCCTGTGCAATGTAATCTATAAGATTGTGGCCAAATTTTTGGTCAACCGTCTTAAGATCACTATGCATGACGTTATTTTTGAGTCCCATAGCGCGTTTGTAGGAGCTAGACAGATCTTCGATAATGTCATGGTTGCATTCGAGGCTCTTCATACGATGAAGCAAAAACGCTTCGGAAATGGATAGTGTGCGGCTCTCAAACTCGACATGGCGAAGGCATTCGATAGGGTCGAATGGGTCTACCTCGAGTCGATGATGTTGAGACTGGGGTATATCATGCAGTTGGTGCACCTTATTATGAGATGCGTTACCTCATTCAGGTTTGCTTTCAACATCAACGGCTCCACCCGAGGCAGTGTGACTCCTTTTAGAGGCCTCCACCAGGGGGACCCTCTCTCTCCTTTTTTATTCCTCTTCTGCTCCGAGAGTCTTTCGAGCCTCTTTCGAGCGAGCGAGGATGCTGGAGCAATTTCTGGGTTCCATTTCCGGAACCTTCGCGTGTCTCACCTTCTTTTCGCGGACGATAGCATGGTATTCTTCAGAGCGAGACCTGACGAGTGTGAGAGGGTCACAGACATTTTACGGACTTACTATGAGGCCTTGGGCTAGTTAGTGAACTTTCAGAAGTCCAATGTCTGTTTTGGCATGGATGTGAGTCAGGATGAGGGTGAGGCTTTAGCCCAGATACTTGGTGTTAGGAGGACGGAGTGCCACGAGCGATACTTGGGTCTTCTCGCGTTTTCTGGTCGGAGTTCTACGAAGCTTTTTGGGTTTGTGAGAGACTGTGTGTGGGATAAGATTAAGAGTTGGAACGGTTTCTCCCTCTCGCAGGCTGGTAGAGGTTCTCATTAAGTCCGTCATTCAATCGATTCTCAGTTACGTGGCTTCTTGCCACATGATTCCCATGCGTTTGATTAGAGACATTCATTCGGAAATTGCCAGTTTCTGGTGGGGCGGTGGCACGACGACTAGGAAGATCCACTGGTGCAAGTGGGAGGTACTCACGAGACACAAGTTAGAGGGCGGGTTGGGCTTCAGAGATCTGGAGAAGTCCAACCAGGCCCTTATGGTTAAGAGTGTCTGGTGACTCTTCAGGCGACCTGAGAGCCTTGTAGGACGGGTTTATAGACAGAGTTACTTCCCCGATGGGGACATTATGACGGCTCGTCCTGTCTCGTATAGCTCTTCCATTTTGCACAATCTTATTTGGGGTCGAGCGATTATTCAGTATGGTTCAAGAGGCGGATCGGGGACGGAGAGTCTGTGCTGGTCATGGGTGACAGTTGGGTCCCTAGGGACAGACCAGCCACTTGGATTGATCCCCCTTGGATTCCCCCAGACATGCGTGTTGCCGAGCTTATGAGACTCGACGGTAGTTGGGACGTCGATCTTATTTCTGCGATGTTTGGGGATGAGGACGTTGCGGTGATCCTGAGCATCCCGAGTGGCGGCAAGGGTATCCCTGATGTGCGTCGCTGGCACTTTACTGGGGACGGAGAGTACTCCGTCAAGAGTGGATACTGCGTTGCGATGGAGAGAGCCAACACTCCAACCGCCAGCTCCTCTGACCCGACTATGATGGAGAGGTGGTGGTCGAAGTTTTGGCAGCTGAAAGTTCCTCCCAAGGTGAAACTCTTCTGTTGGCGAGTCTGTCTTGGCCAGATCCCGGCCAGAGCAGTCTTAGCCATGAAGAGGATCACCTCCGATGACAGTTTTCCTGTTTTTCGGGAGGCGAGAGAGACAGTTTTTCACGCGATGTGGGGTTGCAGGTGAAGCAGGAGAGTTTGGAAGGAGGCTGGCTTCGGCCACATCCTTCCGCCCTTCAGAGACGGCGATGCTTTCGATGTTATTCTCAGAGCGATAGATGTCCTTGAGGTTTCCATGAGCTTTACGTTACTATTATTTGGGAACTTTGGAACCACAAGAACAATGTCCTCGCCAGGAGATCAGCTTGGAGCTAGCCTTAGGTAGTCCAGTGGACGGTGAGCTTCCTCGAGGAGTACAGAGCAAATTTTATTGGAGATACTCAGACGAGCTTGAGGGTTATTACGACCCCCAGATGGACCCCCCAAGGGACGAGATCCTCTCGATTAATGTTGACGCGGCTCTAACTCGCGACCGTGAAGGCTTCGGTGTCGGTTGTATTGTTCGTGACCACACCGGCGAGGTGATCGTTTCGCGTACGCTTTTCCTGACTAGGGGGTTCGCCCCCCCAGCTTGCGGAAGCGTATTCTGTCCTCTGTGGCATAGAGCTAGTTCGCAGTGTCAGCGGCAGGAGAACGGAGATCCAGTCTGACTGCTTGGGGGCGGTGAGGATGATCGACAAGGGCGCGACGTCTGCGACAGAGCTTGGGACGATCTTGCATCGCATCTTCAGAGAGGTGAGAGTGCCTGAGGATTTTAGTATTAGACACATCTATCGTCTTTGTAATGTTTCGACGCATAATTTTGTGCGCTATGCGTTTAACCATCACTCATCTTCGACCTAGCTGAGTTTAGTCCCGCCTTGTTCGGAAGAGGTCATTAGAGCCGATAATCGAGAGTTGAAGTCCCGCACGGCCACTTAGGGCCCTTGTTGATAGAGTCTTATGTGTTTATGTTTTATTTCCGTTGGTTTATTTTTATTCTTATCTTTGTAACCACGATTTTCCTCCGCCATACGTGAGAGTTTTTATGATATCTCGTGACACCGATCACGTTTCCTAAAAAAAAATTGAAAAAAAAAGAAGTTGCGGCGGAAATACAAAATAACATCAAATTTGGATAAAACACAATGACACATTCGTATTCAAGTAACGAGTAATATTGATATTTTGGGAAGTAAAATAAGTAACTAATTGGAGTCTCGATGCAAGATAAAATAAAGTAAAAAGTAGATGGTGGTTTTCTCAATTCGAGTAACAAATATGTTGGGAGACCATAAGATGCCGTACAATTATTCTTTAATATATAACAAACAGTACTAAGAACCATCGTGTTTACTCTTATTACATGATAAATTTATATCGAGGAATAAAAATCTAATAAATTTATCATAAATTTATAAACCATAAACCATGACAATAAACAAATTACTTCTTGAATATATCGGTCGTGAGTGAACATATCATCTACAAAATATTGAGGAATTTTATTATACGGATAAATAATTACATCGATGAAAAACACTAATAGATTATCATTTTTCATGTTTTTATTTCAAAATTATCATAATAATTTTCATCAGATTTTTCATGAGTTTGATCTCGTCTCACTTTCCACTCACATTCTTTCAGTATGTCGATAGCATTTATAACAATTCGTCTTGTTTAACAATAACATACAACTCGATGGTAGTTAGGATAGTGTAGAGGTAATATCACATAACTTCCAGTTAAAAAGTCATGAGTTCGAAGTCTACCCGTAGCAAAGCTGCCTTAAAAAACAATAACATACAAGTTTGTGAACATGCTAACAATAGTTGAGCTATCGTATTTGGACACAAAAGTTCACAATTTTTTTCTAAGTTCTAGATTAATGTCAACTAGCTCCACTGAAATTCTCTCAAATGAATATATTTTCTAATCATGATTCAACTTAATTGTGGTGAGTGGATTCATTTGATATAATCTATATTTACCATTCATTAATATCATCAACTAGATGAGATTTAAAAATTATCATTTTACCCTTCTAGTTCTTATTCTCTCAACACTTCTATCATATGTGAACAATTTCGAAACCCTCTATGTCTCATAACTAGACATCATAAATTCTCCTAACAATAGTACTGAGATCAATAGTCTTTTGATCATGAGATTTTGTATATCCTGTTTTAAGCAAACCATGAAGAGTTGTTCAAAAAAACTATATTTATCTCTTCATTTGTCGTTAGGTTTGTTTAAACACTAAAGACTAATGTTTAGCATAAATCTTCAAACAAACAAATAGAATGAATAAAAGTTCCAACTCTTTATTAATCTATTCAGCAGTTACAAGCAAGAGTTTTTGAGACTTTATTACATCAAATGTACATAAGTACGAAGTACTACTCTTTTTGTGGGCAGATGACAACACAACCATACGGGAGAATGATGTACTCGCTCAAACATAAAAAAAAAATTCAATAACGAGACTAGTTGAATCTTAAACCATCGCGACACTGTCATATTAACATATACAAATATACATCGTTCCTACTCTAGTGATTTACATGAATATAGGTTTCTCTCCATCCATTCGGATTCCGACAATGCTTATGCTGAGGCACTCCCAAACAAGAGTAAGAAGTGTTGTGGTCCAACAAGTGATCGCAAATCGATAATACGAAAGGCAATCATTGTCTTATTTGTTGGATATTCTTGCCAACCAAGATTCGTAAATCGTCTAACATTTTCACTAAATATCGAAACTCCCCTATTCGTAATATCAAACTATCTACCATTATCTTCCGAGCAAGGAAATGTTCTAAATAAAGTTACGTAGACATTGTTGTAGTTGAAATGTCTCACCACTTGTTGTGCGAATTTGTTTTACCCCGTGATGAATTATATCGTCAATGTTGCAAGATGTGACCTCAAGCAACTCACATTCCCACGTTAATCCCACAACAAAATCTCTAAAATACATTGAGATTGTTAATACCCGTCGGTGTTGAAATGTGGAAAAAAATCATGCCGAGAAATTTATAGGTCTAAGTACACCCAAATATTACCTTGTAAACTCTCTAACGAATGTCCTTTTCTAAGTAGATAACACCCCCCAACTTAAGCTTTGGCACATGCACGAGTGATACGAATGACTACGGAGCTCCTCATCCAAGGAATTTAGGAAGTATTTTCTTTTGATGGATTCTTAACTTTTAAACACTTAAATTTTTTGAATGGTAGGCCATGGTTGCTTATATTACTACAAGTTCTTGGTCAAAAGATTCACATCCTTACAACCAAGTCATTGTATATCTCTTCATTTTACGAGCATATCTCATTTTTGCCAAAAAAATTTCCACTCAAGAGAATTGAGTCATGCATTAAGCCTAAGATTTTATGACGCGATGAGCGAATAACATTACAGCTTCTAGGAGAACTTCCTCCCTTATATGGAGAAGGTTTTTCTATCACATAACTTAGAGTCTCTTTTTTATTGGGATATCAATATTTCAAAAGACCTTTATCTAACTTCTTCAAAAGAATGTTGAAAGTCCTCGATGTCGCTTCGTGCATTTGAACACATGTTCGGTCTACATCTTCAAGTCTAAGATTTCTGCAAAGAACACCAGGGAGTTTGCAAAATTCACTGTTTGACCCTACGTAATCGTACACTTGCTTTCACTGATCTCATGTTGATATTTTTGTGTGCAATGAATAAATGAAGAATTGCTTCAACTAATCCAGCTTAAACATTGTAATTGCATTATGTCCACTCTTTCGATTTTTTTAATGATGTGAAAAATTCGAAATACTTGTTTTTACAACTATTCCATTATTGTTTTTTACATTATTTAATTATATAAACATATATTAATTTAGTTATAAATAGTAATTATTTGTTCCGAATCACTAATTCTTTATGAATATAGGTTGAATTCGAAATTTGAATTTCAAATAAGAGAGAATTGAATGAACTTAGAATATGGATAAATAAATAACTTCCTATTCGGAATTTATGTTTATTTTGGTTAATTTTGTTGTGTATTTACAAGTTGACGGTTTCATATATGGCCGGTTATATATTAAAATTTTCTTATCTTTAAAATATGCCAAGATTTTTGGTTATCATATCTTTTAATCACCCATTATTATGGGATTTTGTATTCATTTTAATGTTAAAATTTTAGGGGGATTATATTTTTTCTTCAAAAATTCGGATCCATTTTCTATTCTTAAATTTCTATTTCTCATTTTCTCTTACCCTCATCATAATCTAGGTAAATTAGTGCTAAATTAGGTTGATTTCATATTACCTTTTTTAATTTTGCTGAACTTTTCCAAATTTTTATGTGCTTAATCATCTTCTTTGTTATTTATCACAATATTTTATTGGAATTTACCATGTCTCAATACTTTGATACTGATATACCCATTTTGTAATCTACACTTTGAATCATGCATTTGTTGCGTGGTGGAAGTTGATTTTCGACCCCTGTTTATATCAATTAATTTTGTACAGCAAAGTACCTAAAACATAGGTCATTATGAATTATATCTAAAAAATTGCATTTTGAGAAATGAAAATACTTTCCCAAAACCCCCGTAAATTTTTTGTTGGAAGAAATGTTAATAAATGTTATTAACATAGATTATGGATGTTTTATGGCTAATATTTGAGTAGGGTCCACTTATCGGAATTTGATAATTCATTCATAATCTTATTCTTCGTTGCAACGGGTACAATATTAAGTATTTATTTGCCAAAATCATGCCTATGATGAATGAAAAATTGATGCTTAAAATATGCTTAAAAACACATTTGTTATGTGTTGTAGAGAAGTGAAGTGGAGAGAATCTACAAGAATCCCACATGGGTTGGGTAAGGGAGTTGGTGTGGTGTTTATATAGGATTATCTTTCTAAAAGTGATATCCAAGTGTAAGGGAGGTGAGTGTGAGTGGAATAACTCTAACCCGTCTCGCACGCTGCCGCCAGGCCGGAATCGGTCTCTAGCTTGGGTCTCGGGTCTTGGCAATTTGGGCTCTTCCTGGGCTTTCGGGCTTCCGGGCTCATCCCTTACTTTTTATTACAAAATTCACTTCTAGGGATTTTTAATTTCACAAATAACTTGTAGGTTATATTGGGAATATATTAAGCATAGACTACCGAATTGATTGTGTTGCAGATTTATTTGCATTTGTTGCAAATGAAGGAAAAAACGTTTTAGACGTTTTTGAGCAGTTTTCAGACATTTACTCTCAGCGTAATCAAGAGGGCTTAAGACACCATTAAGGGCTATTAATGGTGGCGGTTTTGTAAGCTGAAACCAACCTTGCATTGCGTATAAAAGGCTAAGTGCTCTCATTTAGAAAGAAATAACAAAAATAGGCACCGAAAATTCCATAAACTCTTCTTTCTCTCATCCGAAATTGTGGTTGTTCCTTCTGGAAAACTGGTTGTTCCTTCAGGAAATTTGGTCGTTCCTTCAGGAAATTTGGTTGTTCCTTCTGAAAAGTTGGTTGTTCCGAAATGTTCCTTTGGATACCAGTTGTTCCAGTTTTTCCTTTTTGTAGTCCGGTTGGTTTAGCTACGTGTTTGGTTCGCCGGAGAAGTCTCTTTGCTGCTCAACGATCTTCTCATTCACCGTTGTATCCTGAGAGGTAAATTGCTCAAGGTTTCCTGGCAGTGGGAGGGCAATATTACTTTAAGGAAACCGTCGAATGGTCCTCGGTTTTTCTCCTATTTTGTTATAATTAAATATTGTTGTTTTTATTTATTTTCTTCATATTATTGAAATCTGTTTATTTCGGAAATTTAATTAATTTCCACCCATTATATCTAACATCTTTAAACCTTGGATGTCTATCTCGATTTTGAAAAACGAAATACATGAGCTTTGGTGCTCAAGTGTTTCCATGGTCGTGAATATACTTCGCTGAGTATCTAGGTTTTTTTGGGGTTACGTAGCAATATAGCATTTTGAAAAATATTAATTGCTATATAGTCAAACGTTTTGAAAACATTGGTTAATAACTATTAATCAAATTAAATTTGTGTATATTAACTAAAAATGTAACTTCTTAACACCAATTAATGACAGCCACATCATAAGAAATGACTATATCAATGCTTCATTTGATTATTTAGAACAAATTTTTTATTTTGCCTCGTTCAATTTTTATCACATTAAATATTTTTGCGTTTCATTGAGAGAGAAATGAAGGGAGAGAGTTTTTTTATTGACCAAGTTAATTTGTGTATTTAATGCATTAATTACTCATGTATTTTCAAACCCCGAAATTCTACCCATCATAAATATCTTCATTTTCAAAACTTAAAAAAGTAAACAAACCCAAGTAATAATTTTTTTTGGATATTTAAAAGGATTATTGTATATAATAGCCTTATATACGTTTGTCATTTTGGAAATGTCCAATGTTTTGTAAAACTAGTGTAAATATCCATCACTTTGTTTTACAAAACTTTTATACCAAAAATGATAAAAAAAAAAATATAAGTTCACGCCCAATATTGAATTAAAAAAAATTAATTTTTGAAGAAATTATTTCCTAGAAAACCATAATCCATTAACTCAAATATATATATATATATATATATATATTCTATGAGAGAGAAACTAACCGAAAACATCAAGAATTTAAAAAATGGTAATTTTCATGTATATCCATCTAAACTATATCTAATTTAGATTTACCCAAGGTTTTCTAAATAGGTCGAAAATACCTATTGAGATTCGTTTACATCATTTTTGAGATGTAAATACCAAAAAAAAACTCTTCCTGCCTATTGCCTACCGTCTATATATAATATACATAACAAATAAAAATCAATAAGCAATCTCGTGAATCGAAAAGAGGTTTCCATCAAAAGAGGTTTTTCAGTTTCTTATTTTAATTTCCGAAAAAACTCTCTCTACAACAAATTAATAACATATCGCTCTCTGCAACAACTAAATAACATTATAGTGTTAATAAGTCGTAAACATAATGTAAACCGATTCTGACTAAAAAAACAAATAATATTACATTGTTAATAAGACGTAAACACGTTGTAAATTGATTCTGACTAAACAAACAAATAACATTATAGTGTTAATAAGACGTAAACACGATGTAAACCGATTCTGACGAAACAAATAAATAACATTACATTGTTAATAAGACGTAAACTAGATGTAAACTATACCGGATTCTTATAGTGAAAAACCATCTTCATAAAACAAATCCATGGCTGTCCACACGTTATTTTTGTTTGACCGACCAAATGAGAGATAAACGAAAAAAGGTAAATGAATATAAAGAAATAAGGAGTAATTAAGTATAAATTGATAGCTTCCTTTAATATAGGATCACAACTAATTAACTAATTAGGAAAGTCGATATTATAGATAATTAATCAATAATCTTGCACAAATAGGTCAAACCACGTTTCAAATTTGAAATTTGAATTCCAAATTCGAAGACAAAATTTAAAATCTATAATAATAATTAAATCAATAAATAATAGGGTATATTTGACCGATAATAAACTGTTACATTCTATAAATAAATTCATATGGCTATTTCTGACTTAATAACAATACCTTAGGTATATCAAAATTGGAAATATTTTATAAAGCTATGGAGCCAATTTTTTGTTTGAAAAAAAAATTCTCTCTGAAAATAAAACCCAAACACGAACTTTTTCATCAAACCAGTCTTCACCAGACAAATTTCGTAGAGGTCAACGACGTAACTACTCAGCGATTAATAGATACTTATGTTATGTTCTATCTCTAATTTATTTTTGTTTATGAAATATTTTTTGGGAAACCGCATTTAATCGGTTTTAAATCTTTTGTTGATATATTTCTGGTGAGCGACACCGAGGAAGGCTACCAAGTCATCCATAACGCCGAATCGAAGGCGTTGAGGTTGTTGAGGATCGACGAGAGGCTTTGACTCGTCGTCGTTGTCGTTGTTCCCGCATTGGCGTCAAAATTGGATCTGCTCGGAGACCTTCTTTATAGGAAAAGCTGAGATTCCATCATCACTACCATTATTATTTTCCATCAACCAATCATGGCGAATCGCTGAGGAATCGAAGTGAGTTTCGATTGAGAAATGCGACGGTTAATCTGAGGGAAGAGAAGAGCTGAAGAATTGAGTAAAATGGCGGTGGTATATTTGTAATTAAACTGAGTTGAGTTTATATCTGAACTGAAAAAGATGTTTTGATTTCAGTCATAGAGACTAGGAAAATTATACGATCCTTGTGATTTTTTTCGTCTAGTATAATAAATCAATATCGTGTTTTGTTAATTAATATGCAATTAAAAAAGTTTATTTTTTATGTTGTTGAAATCAGTTAACGTTGTAAAACTTCACTCAATTTACGTTGTAAAATCGTATATAAAGAAGATAAAATTATGCCAGCTGGAATAATTTTCATAATTGAAAATATAATTAAATACAAATTATAACAAATTATGTTTGTATTAAATGCTTTAATTAACTATCCATTATTGTAGGATCTCATAACAAATTAGGTTGACATCCCAAATTTGAATAATTAAGGAAAGATTTAAATTTCACTCGATTAGTAACATCCCAAAATCAAAATTCAAATAAATTAGTCTAAATTAACGATGAAAAACTTCAATTTACGTTCTAAAAATTAATTAACGGTGTACAATTCAACTCAATTTACGTTGTAAAAAATAAATATGAAGAAGATAAAATTATAGCCAACTTAAATAATTTTCTGAATTGGAAATATAAATTAAATACAAATTATTACAAATAATTCTGATATTAAATACGTTAATTAACTACCCATTATTGTAATATTTCATAAGTAATTATGTTGGCCGCCCGAATTTGTAAATCAGAAAATGTATTAAATTTCACTCAAATATTAAGATTTCAAGATTAAAATTCAACTAAATTGGACGTACGAAACGTTGGAGGTGTAATTTTTGTACTTAAAAGTAAAGGTAATAATGAACTAAAAAGGTCTGTTTCTTTTTAATCTGTGATTATTAACGTAATATCAAATATGTGATTATAATGCGATATAAATGTTTTAATCTGACTAAAATGCTCGAAAATAAATTTAGACTTAAAGATCCTATTTAGAAATAATAAAGATCGTTTTCATATTGTAACAAATTTTAATCTTAATGATCTTTGTCTACAACCTTGTTTCGCTTTTATAAATTCATGCGTATTGTTAACCAATAACACATCGAACATGTGTGATTAACAAAGTAAAAGGAGACATAATTTGATTGATTGTTTGCTTAACTCTCACAACATTGATTGTTTGCATTATAATTGTCCACTACATGTATATAATTTTATATTATATAACCCTAAGCAGAAGAATATAAATAGACAGAACACAAGCAGAGTACTGTCTCTTGTAATATTTAAAACATCTCCAGTTTTAATTTATTGGTGTCATTTTTGTACTAAACACATAATATAATCTTAACACCAAATTTTGATAAAGTAATTTAACACCAAATTTATACCCTAAAATATATGACAAGAATATGCTTTAGATTAAATTTCTTAATTTCATTTGTTACTAATTGTATGTCTAATTGTATGTAATAACATAATTATAATTTATTCATTAATAAAGTATAACATGTAGTTAGGCCTGGCTTGAGACGATTTGAGGCCTAAAGCAAAAACAATTTTATTAGGATTTTTCTAATACCAATTTATATATTTAACTTTAAAAAATATTTTAAATTTTGGGCTTTTTTTTATATTTATGCTTAAGAAAATGAGTTTTTTTTTTCTTTTATCTAATTTAAATTATAATTTGATAGGTCATTGTCATTTATAGGAGTAAAATTAGGCTGAGTTTCAAATATGGTTTTTTTTAAGGACTCAACTAGGAGCTCGGGAAGAGAAGAAAATAAAAATCTCTAATATACCCTCATGCTTAATAAATTCTCTCTCATCATCATCTTTCCTAATCTAACTCGTCTCTCTCCTCTCACCTCGTACCTCGTAATCCTCGTCAATGCCTATACCTAGACGGCTAGACCTCGATCTGTCAATGGCTATACCCAGCCCATAAATTATATATCTTCTCTCCGTCTGGCCAATTAATCACCATCAATGCCATACCCATAAACACATTTCCCACCCGCATCATACCAAACCCAGAACATAAAAACGTTGAAAAATTCGGCGTTTCGAGTCTCACGCAATTCAGCAAACAAAGTTCCAGTAAGTTTTTCGTTTTCATATAACTTGGATTTCTGTCGAAAATTTGTAGTAACCACAAATTTTGACTGATAGTGACATGCTTTGTAAACAAAACATAAGATTTCAAACCCAGAGAGACCTGATATTAAATTTCGTGACAGTGTTGTATCGAACTCTTATGTGGTCACGTACACTATCGCGAATTTATTTGAAATGTATTGTATAAGCAGTGAAATCTAGAGAGAGAGAGAGGGGGTCGGCCAAGAGCAAGAGAGAACAAGGCAAAAGCTTACCTTTCACATCTCTATGTGAGGCTCTATTTATAGGAGAAGGAAAAATCTATAAAGGTCAATTATTCATTCATGAAAGAATAATGTATTCATGACACAATATTTGATTTTCTCTTCCCCTTTCTCTCTTAGAGTGGACGGCCATACACCTCAAGCAAGGAGGCAATTTGTTTCCTCACTTAGCTTATTTATTTCCTTCTCAAGGAAATTCATTTCTCTTCTCCTTTTGGGTAATTATCCTTATAATTAAAGGAAAATAAAACTCCTCTTGATGCACTCTTTGGCCGAAATTCTACCTGGGAGGAGCTTCTAGATGCTTCCTTATTTCTTTTAAGACAATTCTTAAAATACCCATTGTAGAATTATAATTGCACAGATAACGGAATTAATTTCATAATGCCTTAAACGACTTTTCGGCTTTTGAAAATAATTCATATTTTCATCATATGAAAATATTCAAAATCTTATTTTGAAATTCACATCATTCTATGACCATGTGGACAAAAATACCCTTTAGACATTTTTCAATAAAAAGTCTAATTCATCATTTGAACTTATTTTGACTTAACTTTTAGTTTAACAATCCTACTCTAATGACCTGTAATAGTGACCTTATGGATCCAAATGAACAAAGCTTGAACTTCTATACTCGGAATCAAAAGTTCACAAACCTTTTCCGAGTATTAGCTTAATGTCAACTGACTCCACTAAAGAGTTGACACTGAAAATCTCTCAGTTCAAATGAATTTATTTTCTACTCAAATTCAACTTAATTATATTGAGCGGGTCCATTGAATGTTATCTTTGTTTACCCTTCATGAATATCATCAACTAGTTGGGATTTATAAAATTACCATTTTACCCTTCTAGTTGTTATTTCCTCAATCCTTTAGTACTTGTGAATAAGTTAGGAACAATATATTGACGATGAGCTAACAAGTCACATTGTTTCATCCAAATAAAGTCGCTACTTAATTTTGGATACTGCACAGTTCATTTATTCCCAATCCAAGTAATAAAGCATGAGGTGATATATATTACATCTCAGCAATCTTGTACATGAATTCCATATCTATGAGAACTTCACAAAGTTGGTTCATGACATCTCCATAACTTAATATCTCACCAATAGGCCTTGTCTAGATCACGTAATGGATCTAGAATTTGACTTTCTCAAATGAGATTATTAATGCTATGAAATGACATGTCTCATTTCAAGATTTAGGTAAGCATGATGCGATTCATACATAGTGGCCTTGAGTTAGAAGATGATAAATGGTTTGTTCTTCTATTGTCTTTAAAGGTGCACTAGTCAATTCAGTATATTCGAAAGATATATAATTCGTCACTCACTAATTGCTATGACAATTAATATATAATTTATGTACCCCATATATTGCGGATTCATTTCAAGGTGGATAAGAAATCATCTTACCAATAAGGTATTATTGTTCCTACCAATAAAATTTTACAATATGGATGCCTATACAAATAATGTTTTGAAGTAACTTGAAGAAAACTCGACCAAAGTTAAAAAGTATAATAGTTGGACTTGTCTGTTCTGTAAGAAAATAAAAACAAGACCTATTCCTATCAGGAGTTAATAGATCATGCATTAGAATTTACTTGTGGGCGAAAGAGACATGACTCAAGTGGCCAATCACACGGTACTGCAAACCTAGTTGATTAAGAACTCGAAGAAGAACGTAAGTATTGTTTCATTCATATTGTATATAATGTATTGACGTATCTTGTTGCCTAATAATTGAATGTTTCTATCTTATTTTACAGGTTAGTTTTTATGTCTCTCCTTAGATTGTTAACGATTGGAGTTTTGTTTTGTTTGTTAACGTATGCTTTGTCTCTATAAATCTTGATTGTTGAATATTATTTTAATGTATTTTAAGTATTCGAACTACTTATGTTTTATTATGTATCTATCTGTGTAGTTAATAATAGAAATTTCGTGACAATAACGTGTTATCACGACGACATCATCACGAAATCCTGACTTTTACAATATTACTAAAAAATTTAAGTGGTAAAAATGAGTAAAACGTAATTTCAATACAAAATCAGTATGTGAATATTATAATACATCCAAAAAAATATGTACGTGAATATTATACATCCCAAAAATCAGTAGCGCATACATACAAAAGAGTCTAGATAATTGTATATATAAGTAACATGTATAAGTTAATCATGTTATGTTACACTACAAATGTCACTCAAAAATCAATATTGTTTGTTCGCGACTAAACCGATTTTTTGCGGTTTAAGACCTTCATCACACCATGCTTTACAAGTTCAATCGTGAGCTTCTTCCGGTGGTTTTTCATGGACCTTGGCGTCAAACATTTTGGTAGAATGTCGTGTATAAAGTACTATGCCACCTTAATACATAACATTCCACAGTCACTCCTAAAAAAGCATGTACATTTAGTAAAACATTTAGCATAAATTAAATAAGAAACTATAATTATTACCCATTGGTTTGTTGCGGACTATCCGCACATGACAACGAAAACGAAGAAAGCTTTCTGTCGGCCATACCAAAAATGTTGAGAAGATGGGGAAGAAAATAAGCAAATGAAAACATTTCTACTCTCCGGCACGAGAACGATGCGCTCATCGAGTCGTAAACCATGATGTGTCGTTGACGAAAATCGATGACAAAAAGGATCCAGTTATCTGATGTGTGTATCGGCATGTACACTTTCCTCACATCCGACCACGGTGTCAGCATCAGATCTTCATTACCAACTCCTAGTATGTGATCCAGTAAATGAATATGCTTTGACCAGTTGAATAAGCGTATGTCATTGGTTTCATCCCACTCATCCTTTATGGAGGACAAGAGGATGTAGAAGTATGTGTCTGTAGTCGTGAATGACTCATACATCTTTACCAACTTCCCCATCTTCATGAAGTAGTAGAATGCAACATTGATGTGCTGCAACATTATAAATGGATGTATCAAATCATGATGTATTAATATAAATAACGTGTCAACATATTAGTCGCACGTGACAACTTGATCACTAAACTGTATGTCAAACAAAACATGACAATCATGTCACTAAACATAATGAGTTCAAGAAATAAGCGGAAAAATACCATATATATTTTATTGAGTACGAGCATTCTTTATTGTCGGTTATTATAATCACACAAATAGGAAAAAGTGTAACATATTATTCGACAATATGTCACAGTGTTCTTGTGAAAAAGGACAAATCACATAAAAAATATAAAAATTCAAACATGCATATATAAAAAGAAAGGAGGAGAAATTTCATGTGTGCAGTCGGTGGCGCTAATAGACTAGTTCTTGACGTACCTCTCCATCCAACCAGTAATTCATTCCCCACATATTATAAAACCAAGTCTTATTGGTGATGGTCACCACAGTATAATCGAAATGTGGATTCAGTTTGTCATCCTTCTCCCTATACATGGACCTGCAAAATGAAACCAATAATTTTCAACGGTTATCAAATCATTTATGAATATTACTTGACCATATTGTCATGAAATGGGTCTACGTGACCATGTTGTCACGAAAAGGGTACTCGTTACATGTTGTCACGAAAAGGATTTTCGTTACATGTTGTCACGAAAAGGATCTTCGTTACCATCTTGGCACGAAATAAATATACTTGCGTGTTTTACATGGACTTTAGCAGACCAGTTTTTATCCATTTTCCTAGGCTATCCGATTCTAGTTGTAAGGAGTCAATCATTGGCTCGAAAAAATAATACTTATGTAACTTCTTCTATAATTTTATAAACTTTTGAATTATGGGAGGCAATGGTGTAGGCTTGTAATGGACCGGCGACTTCCTCGACCTTAATGACTTTTCAGGGAAGAGAACATCATTATCACCTTCTGCGGATTCCTCTTTGGGAATGACACAAAAACAACTGAGAAATTTACCTCACCAACCCTCTCGACTGGACGGTTGGGAGTTTTGGATTCCTGAGTAACTTTCGCTTCGTATTTTGCCATGCAGTCACTACCCTGAGGAGTCTTGTTCTGGTCGTCGTGCTCCTCTATCGGTTTATCTGCATGACTGTCTTTATCATGATCATCACCGTCCTTCCGCCGTAAAAAGCTTGTCCACTTTACAATCATATTTCCCCTTTGCAGACCCCTCCCGACTTTCTTTGTTTACTTCCCCTTCTCTTTTTTTTTCTTCTTCTTCTTCTTTTTCCTTTTCTTTCTATTTTTCTTTTTCTTTTTCTACTTCTTCTTCTTCTTATTTCTCTTCAGCATTTATACCTTGTTGTTCCATGTCTCCCTCTTCCGCATTCTTCTCTTCCTCCCCATCTTGTTCGTTGCTGGATCTCGAAAAAGACTTATTGGCTGAGACTAGTTTGGCCGGGAGAGGGGAGAGAACATCGACGATTTTTTTGACTTCGTTGCGTATAAAAGAAAATACATCCTTCTTAAACCAATTAAATTCTCGTCAAACTTATTGGACTACAGATTCCAGTTCCAAAAACAAAACCTATGAAAAAGAAAAGATTTTCATGATATTTGAAAGTATCTTGATAATGTTGTCAAGAAACCAATTAGTTTCGTGGCAACACTGTCAAGACATAGTCAAGAAATATTGCAATTTTTTATCTATATTACCATTTATTATATAATATTATACCTCCAGGTCTGACGATCTGAGGCCATCGTCATCAGGCTTCTTATTAGTCCCCAACTGGGGTGATTTCATCACAGGCAGTGAAGACACGTGGACATTTTTCGATGAGGTACTACAGAGAATAGTCATACCACCTTATGTTTCCACCGCGCTGCAGCGCAACCGACAAACAAGAGGATACCTTCTTACTGGGAAACAAACACAGGAAGAAGGTACAAGTGCAGTCGATGCGGAAAAGTAGGACATAATATTGCAACATGTCGCAATGCAATCCCAACATAATGACTTGTTTTAAGTACTGTAACTTCATTTGATAAAAATTTTATGGTTATTTTACTTAGAAGAATGAAAATCCATTTGGTTCAACTAACAAGCTATGATGATTTTAAGAAATTTTTATATTTTCGTGATAACATTTACCAAATTTTGTGACAAAAGTAGTCACGAAATATCTGTTGGCATTTATGCCCACAAAGGAGATTTTTGATATTAAATACTTTTGTATTTGTTTTGCTTTGAAATTAAATAAAGATTGAATATCCATTATTATTTAAGATTGTGTTTACGCATTTATGTTTATGCTCTGAAACTGTCATCAACAAAAGAAGTGCTAAGTACAGACTTGACAAGATACCTTCTTATGACTAGTTTAAATAATAGTTCGCAATCTAAAGATCGATTGGGCAATCAATTCCTAGTAATGATTGTTAGAATGAATTAAACGATATCTTATCCTGTGATATGGAGAGTTGTGACTCTGTAATTCATTCTTGATATCTTAATGAAGATATTGAACAAGACCAGTGAAGTTTTGAAGTTCGAGATAAAATCGTTTAATCACTCAAAACCTCAAACTCACATACGAGGGGTATTTTAGTAATTACTTAAATCCTGAAGTGAGTACATGTATTCTTGTAACACTTTATGACATTTGATTTGTCAATGGGCAAGGGCTAAATGAAGTTTCATTGACCCGACGGTTGGTGTCATAATATTGTTTCGTTAAAACATGTGATTCACAGATATGGAATTTGTGTTGAAACAATGTTAAGGCATTAGTATCACACCATGCTCTGTTATGAGAGTGTGAGCAAATAAACCAGGTCTGGTATTCATTGAATAAAGAATTATTTGAAATAAAACATGTGACATGTTGAGACATCTTACTTTATGTTTTTCTCGTTCACAAATAACAGAGGACTTGGTGAAATAATAACTAATGGGTAAAACGGTCATTTTTCATTCTTCTGATTTAATGATACACACAAAGGGTAATATTGTAAAATACACCGTGGACCATGTGAAGAATAGTTTTATCACATCAAACGGAAATATAAACGCATATGAACTTAGAGATATTCAATATTGGTCCTTTAGTGGAATCGACTAATATTAAGAATTAAAAGTCGGGAAATATTTGTGAACTTTTGCGTCTGATCTTTATTCTAAAGTTTCGTTCATGTGGGTGCATAAGGTCTCAATGATAGACTCTTGGATGAGATATTAGTGAACAAGAAAAGATCGATTTTCTCATTAAACGTAAATTGTGATTTACACTAAGAAAATTATTTTCTAAGTAATTAAATAAATAATTGGTTATTTATTATTACATTAATTTAACGAATCATATTGTGTTATTATATTGATAATAATATAATTTGATGATTAAAATAAATAAAAGATTAAAATAAATATTTTCTCGTTTCGTACTACATTGTTTAGTATGAAAATAATTAATGACTTATCATTAAATAAATGAGATGTTCTAAATTAATTAAATATTATTTTAGAAATAAATCGAAAATATTTGGGAGATAAATAGTCTTAGGTGGCCGGCCACTTAATGCAAATTAGTGGGTTGGAAAATTGCTTAAATGATTTATCGGGCTTAAGTTTGATTAATGGGTCATTAATTGTTTTTGACCTAATTAAGCTCATTCTCCCTGAAATAAAAGGAGCTCTTCTCTCTCTCTTTTGACCTAGCTTTCACACGGCCACACTCTCTCTTTCCCCTCCCATCTTGGCCGACTATTTGCTCTCTCCCAAGGAGAAAAATACATGGCCAAAATCCCAAAAATAATTGAGAGAGCGAACCATAGAGAGATTTTCCTTTTATTCCTTCTTCTCTTGTTCCTACGAAAGAGCCCACCCTCTTTGTCTCCTAAAAAATCCCTTGAGTATTATCATTGACTCAACTTGTGGTTGTTTGAGTGATTTTTCTCTCCCCAGGGCCGGCTACTTTTTGAGGAACGAAGGCACGACGGATTTGAGGATCTCCTTGACGCGCGTGGTGTAGAGGATCGGCCGATCACTTGGACGTACACCGAGACTTGCTCTCGCAGATCCAAACCCTATGTAAGTGTCTCTTAAACGAATTGGATCTGAATGATATAGTATTGTAGAATGATTATATTTATTTAGATTGTTCGTTTGCATGCTTAAATGAATTTATTGATAATGTACATAAATTTGTTCACATGCTAGTTTAGATTTAATGACATGGTTATGAATATGTTAGAAAACGTTTTTAATATGTTAAATTAAATTATGAATTTCCGCCATGTATAGATATGTTTCATAATTAATTAGGTCAATTGTTAACTAAATTCCATCAATATCTGCCTATCGAGACAACTTGTTGTCATGAAGCACATATACGTCGTCAAAATTTCGTCACAAAATAGTGTAAATGTTGTCACGAAACCTCAGTATTTCGTGACGACTTCGACACGAAATTTACATTTTTTTCGCCTAATTCGATCGTGATTGACTTGGAAGGAGTTTAGTACCGGCTTCCAGTCTCTCGACAATGTTTTAGCAGATTTAAAAAATAAATACATAATTATTCCCTTTAAACATATGTGATTCTATCACACTTCAAGGGTAACATAGGATGATATGTAATCGTAGTTTATTGGTAAAGTTGTTAAAATAGATACAAACTTTTATACTTACTTTTACTTAGTATTACACAAAAAATGAACATCCATTTGTTTTAACTAACAAAGTATTATGCTTTTAAGAAATTTTTATATTTTCGTGACAACATTTACCACATTTCTTGATGAAATTCGTCACGAAATATTTGACTGTCATGACAACTTGTTGTCACGAAATACATATACTTCGTGACAATTTCATCATGAAATGGGTTAAATTTTGTCACGAAACTTTAGTATTTCGTGACGACTTCGACACAAAATGTACATTTTAAACATACAGTAAATATAATAATTAAAACATATTTATATTTAAAATTATAATGCCACCAAAAGAGTACCTAAATATGCAAACTTATAATAAGTAATACCTAAAAACACATAACAAACCATTGATCTAAACGTATTCTTCCATGATCTTCAAAGCTCCATGCCTCAGTAGCTCCATACACATCTTCCTACGCTAAATCAGCATGTAATCCGGGTTCAAATGTGAAAGAGAAATACCATGAATCAGCAATTCGGCGCCCTTGATGCAAAACATACCACAATCACTCCTACAACGAAAACATGTTCAATTTAGTAATTTTCACTCGAATAAATTTAGGTAAACATAACAAAATAATTCTTACGAGTCTGTTTGTTGTGGCATTCCCCCATTTATCACCGTAAACAGGTCCAAGCTCCCACCAACGAGGCTAAACACGTTGAGTAGTTTGGGTAGGAAGTCAGCCAGTTGAAATAGCGGGGAGTCATTTGTGTCATGCCTTGTAATCATCGAGTCATACACCGTTAGTCTTCTTTGGCGAATGTTAATGACAACAAAAATCCAGTGGTCCGGAACGTTGATTGGCATGTATATGTTCTCAACTTTTGCCAATGGAACGAGGCACTCTCCACTTTCAGGAAGTCTTAATATTTGGTTAAGCACGTCATCGTGCAACGACCAGTTGTAGTTCTTTTGATCCTCGGATTTGACCTATGCATTCCTAGCACCCATCAACATGTCGAAGAAGAAACAGTCGGTTGTCGTGAATGACTCATACAACTGATTCAACGTACCCTTCTTCCTTAAGTAGTAGTACGCAATGTTGATGTGTTGCAACAATATTTATTACACCAAAACAATAGTAAGAGATGAACAAACAAACAAATTCATTGGACGGTTCCAAAGACTCCAAAACCATGACTTCTTCGATACGGTGGCCACCGTATAGTCAAATAATGTATCCATATTTTCCTCATTTTCATCGTATATGGAAGAACTGCATGGTCACGAAGAAGATTTTAGAGACAAGCAAGTAAGAAATAATGTTTACTTACGAAAGAATAAAAATCTTCTTACTCATTCGCAGATGAGGTTCCAAGCCTATGAAGGACCATTCACGCGCTCTGTTCAAGTCAACCCTACGGGGTGGACCCAGTGGATCGGAAAAGGGATACGACATTGTATTCTTTCTTTTTCCTAGATATCTCAGAATTAAGTACGAGATTCTTGTAAAATTAACTTCGACGCCCTGTAAACAACATAGTATTTGACATGATCGAAATCACGTAGTTATAGGTAATTAGAAATTTACGGTCACGAACATATATATTTTTAGACAATATTGTCAAGAACATACGTTTTAGTGACAACATGGTCACGAAAACAACAGTTCGTGACCATATTTTCATGAGTTCATCATTCCGTGACGACGTGATCACGAATTATTCATTTCTTAACGATATTAACACGAAAGGTATAAAACATACTTGTGTTAATATCGTCTCGAAAGGTATACATGGATTTTATTTTCGTGAGTATCTAAAACATTCATTCCATCACATGCATATGCATTCATAATATCGAAGATAAACACTATAATAACAGTTTTCTAACCTTGTCGGAATCGGATGACTCAGAAGATGAGTCGTAGGAAATTTTCTGCATTTTTTTCGCTTTCCGGAGAATGACGAGAAATTATCTTCCAAGAAAGTCCGGCCGAGGCTTGTACGTCATCGCTGCTTGAACTCGAACATTATGTTCTCTTCATCGTTGGTTTGCGCGAGGGGAGAATGGGCAGTTTCTGGTTTTTTTGGGAGCGAAGACAGAAGAAGACGGAGAGGAGAAACATAAATGAATAAAATGAAGAGTCGGTGGTTTTCAAAATTTAAACCAGAAGAAAGATAATAAACTGAAGCGTCTCGACGGGACGGGAGTGGCTGGCTATATGACGTGTCGAAGAAACGCAAAGAGGTGGAAGATGGCGTGACAAATGACGCGACGTGCGACAAGTCGGTTTGTGAACTCTTTAATGCGGAGAGAGAGGCAGAGATGGAAGTTAATTAAGAGAGAGAATAGACTTAATTAATGAAGGGTATGGATATAACCGTTATTCCAGGTTCAAAATGTAAGGGTTCAAAAATATCATCTCTCCTCCCGAACTCCTAGTTGAGTCATTTATTTTAAAAAAAAAAACATTGTTGGAAAAATATCCTATTTTACTCCTAATTTTGGGAAAATCCCTAAAATAATTGCTTTAGTGGCCTTAAGGTTGAGTCGGGCTTGCATGTAGTATAAGTTAATAATAAACTATTTAAATAGAAAATTTAACTATAGAAAGTGAAAATTGATAAACTTCTTTACATAATTTGGTGAAAGTGAAAGTTAACAACATTTTTTCTTAACAAATAATACACCATTTAAGATAACATAAATTTGAAACTACATATTATTAATTAAATTAGGTACCACTAACTAACTTATTTTGAATGACAAAGAAGTTTTAAAAATTTATAAACTATTACTTAAACTTAGTTTGAATAATATATGTAATTTTTTAATCATATACTATAAATTATTAAATTAAATAATACTTAATTTGGTGTAGTTTTACGCCAAATAAATAGCGTTACACCAAATTTAATGTAATATTGGTTATTTGGTGTTAAAACTAAATCAAATATAAAGTTCTAGATTTAATAATACATGTATTTTTAACAATAAATTATGAATTAATTAGATGGAATAAAGCTTAACATTTTGTGTAATAGTTACCAAATAAAGAATGTAACATTCAGTTTAGCTTTGGCGTATTATTATCTAATGTGTGTCAAAACTAGACTAAATTTATTTTTTTTAAAAACTAGACTAAATATAAATTAGAGTCCAAATTTTTCTCAAAATTATATTTATAGAGTTTTAGAGGGAGATGGGCTTACAGGCTGGAATGCTTTTCAAATACGAGTCTATGCTTAGTATTTTCATGACCTTTTAAATTACAACAATTAAACAATCCTTCAACAGACACACGAAACACATACACATAATCAGTGAAACTTCCCGCTGGGTTAAAAGAGTGACAATATTTTTTTTTTTACTTATATGTTCTCGAGACAACTTAAATACTAATTTTAATATTTTAAAATATTGTTTTTTATAAGTTTGTATTCATAAAATATTCCATTGTAGTTAATTTAGTTTTCGTCTCGTGATATTGCTAATCCTTATAAACTAAAGACGAAACTTGAGGTAAATAATTATAATTTAAACACTGGTTTAAAAAATGTGTTAGAACAAGCTAATTATCAAACTTCTTTTAAAATTCTAGCCAAAGTTTAATTAAAGCAGTTAATTTAATTAATTTCCACATTTTGGACTATTTCTTTATAGAATTAGATTTGTACTATTTTAAGAGGATGTGGGCGATTCCTTACAACCAAATCACTAATCAATGATATGTGATTTTATGTCTATATGTTGATGACATGCTCATTGTAGGAAGCAATGATCGCATGGTCAAGTCGACGAAAGATATATTGAACTCGAGGTTCGATATGAAAGATTTAGGACTTGCTGATGTAATCTTAGGGATTAAAATTACTCAGACGGAGAACGGAATCGTCCTAATCAATCACACTATGTTGATAAAATTCTAGACAAGTTTGAAACAAGGATTCTGGAATCTTTAGATTTCCAATTGACATAAGTCAACACTTGTCTAAGAATATAGGAGAAGGAATATCTCAAATTGAGTATGATATAGTGATTGGCAGTCTCATGTACTTAATAAGTTGTACGAGACCTGACTTGGCATACACTGTTAGTAGATTAGCTCGATATACAAGTAATCCAAGTGCTGAACACTGGAAAGCAATCGTGAGAGTACTGCGGCATCTACGATTCACTCGTGATTATGGGTTAAACTATACAAGATATCCTGAAGTAATTGAAGGTTACACTATTGCGAGTTGGATATTAGATATTCAAGATTCTAAAGCCACAAGTGGATATGTATTCACTCTGAGAAGTGCGGCTATATCTTGTAAATCATCCAAACAAAATGATAACTAGATCCACGATGGAATCTGAGTTTATTGCATTAGATAAATGTGGCGAAGAAGCTGAATGGTTTAGAAACTTCGTGGAAGAATACTCCTATACCAGCAATATGTGTATATTGTGATAACTAATCAGCTATTGGTAGAGCACACAGTGTGACGTATAATGGTAAGTTTAGACATATTCGTCGACGACATAATAACATTAGACAACTTCTCTCGTCTGGGATCATAATTATTGGCTATGTAAGGTCCAAAGAGAACATTGCGGATCTGTTAACTAAAGGGTTAAACCGGGACCTAAGAGAAGACATCAAAAAAATGGGACTGAAGCCCATGGCGAATAAAGCTAAGGCAAATGAAACTCAACCATGATGGCCGGAGATCCCGAGATCTTGGTTCAAACGGACAACCTAACTGTCAATGGTTAAGTGAGGTCACTGTGGGGGAAAACTCTACTCCTATTCATATTATACAGTGATTCCTGTACGAGGATAAACTTAGAGCTTTTAATGATTCTGTGAAATTGGATTGTTGTAATCCAGATAAGTAATGCGAGATTACTTTGGTAAAGAATCACCTATGTGAGAGAGAAGTGGGGCCGCTTCGAAAGATAATTGATCGGGTTTAATTCCTTAGAAACTCTTGCAGAACCAGGCGTATGCTCAGGGCCAAAATGAACATGAGAACTGAATTTGTGTCAGGAAGATATCAGTGGGGGATATCTTTATCTTTTATACAAAACGGCTAACAGTTCAAGGACATCGTGTCTACTGAATAGTCAGTAAATATGACATATCGTTCCGAGGGAAGGTTAAATGGTTTGCTTACCTATCATATACTGATATTGACCGCTGAACTTTCACCACCTTGAGTCATGTCATGTCGTTTTAATTGTCGTATACAATTTCATTCATGTGGAATAAATGTTATAAAAGAGTATTTTATAACTTGTGTTATAGTGTTTTTTGGCATAATAATTGAGTGGAGTCCACTCAACGGAATTGATTAATTCTTTCGTATTCTTATTCCTCGTTGCGACAGGTATAAGATTGAGTATTTGTTTTCCAAAAAAAACTCTATAATGAATGAGAAATTGATGCTCAAAGTAAGGCTAAAAACACATTGATATGTGTATCAATGTTGTCATGAATGTATTCATGAAGTTAGTAAAAGAGTCCCACATAGGTTGGAAATGTGTGGTGTTGTAGTTTTTATAAAGGATTCTCATCCTTAAGGTGACATCTAAGGATAAGCGACGAGAGTGTGGGTGGGTTAGTCCTAACCTCTCACGCGCACACACGCGCCGCCGCCGCCGTGCCGTGCCGAGCCAGACCTGGCCGGGCCGGGCTTGGGCTTGGGCTTGAGTCTTGGAAATTTGGGCTCTTCTTGGGCCTTCGGGCTTGCGGGCCGGCCTTGGCTAATTTGTGATAAATATTATCTTTTTATTACAAATCTCACTTCGGAAAATGTTTGAATTCCTTAAATAACTTTATACTATTTTCGAAATTGGGTAAGGTTTGACTCGGTCATTTAATGACGAGATCAATACTCAATGAATACAGAAAATGTTCTAACGTTTCTGAGCTCACTTTAATGACATTAATATAATTGAATTCTATTAATGTTGGACGATTTTGTAAACCGTTCAAATGAGGTTCTGTGCTTATAAAAGGCAGCCGAACTCTCTCATTCGAAACACACTTTAAAATCGAAATTAAACAGCTCTCCATCCACTTGAAATTGTTTTTATCTTTGTAGTCTGGTGTGAGTTCGACACAGGTTGTCAGTTCGCCGAAGTCGAGCTGAGTGGTATTACAAGCTCGTTTTATCGTCGTTTTATTCTGGAAGGCTTTCGCTCAGACATCTCGTATATGAGAGGGCGATAAAAATTTCAAAAAAACTGTCCACCAGGCATCGACGAGCTCATCTTAGTTTCCTATCACGCTGGTTATTTTTTAGTTCATTTTTCACTTCATGTTTATAATATTTCAATATTATTGTACGTAATATTGCTAAGAATGATTTCACTTTAAAAAAATGGAGCAAATTGATTTTGTTTAGAGCTAATTTGTTATTAAAGCAAACAATCAAATATGGAAACAATCGGTGAAACAAATAGATTTAACTTTTGTATGATTTATTAACAAGTGTACTCAAACACAACCAATTAAAATGCTCTAACGTTATTGTCTGTAATTTGCTAAGCAAAACTTATACAAGTACAATTAAAAAGTTAAAGAGTATAAATACGCACAGTATCCTATTCATCGGTCTATCATTTAATATTAATTTTCTAGCTTTTTAGGTATAGTTTTAAAATGAATTTAGATTCTTGAACGCTAGTCCAAAATTATTTAATGTTTAAACTTTAAAGTGTACATTTGAAAAATAAGAGTGACTTTTTCTTATTTTACATAATTTAAATTCGATCATTTTACCGTGCAACATAAAGTCCCGTTACCCCATAAAATATAAGAAAGGTGGTCAATAATGAGGAATTAATGTGACTGAAGAACCTGGCTGGCAGTATTACTGTTTTGTTTTCTTTGTTTTTACATTATTTATTATTAAATATTAATTGCTACGGTAAGTCTAGTGACTATTAAGTTGCCTGGCAACTGAAAAGTAAAAATAAATTACATGATTTGACGTGAAATTTACCCATAGCTAGATGCAATGAGTACCGACATTTATACAAAGTTTGTAATCACAAATTCTTTACGACCATCAGAAAATTTTCTTTATAAAATTGATTTCACAATTTCCACCGCACAGAACACAAAACCCAATTATGTCACAGCGTGACACATCTCTAAAGGACCCATCACCAAAAGTGTCATGTAGCTTCTTCGCTGGACGATGATTTGCCATTTTTAATTAAATGATATTATAATCAGCATTTGAAGTTGAAAGCAAAAAGATAAAGTTAGGAGAAAACAAACAATACAGCAAGAAGAAAAAGGAATAAAAGGGACGATGAAATAGAAATCTGAGAAAGAGAAGAATAAAATAGAGGGAATAATACACAGTAGTAGTTGACGTACGTTATAAGAATTATTTATATTTATGTAATAGAGAAAACGTCAAACGTGGAAACTTTTTGACAACAATCAACATCAAATTTATAATCACTAATTTTTGTTTAATATAATGCTTAAATTGATGATGAACTTTATACATTAAATACATATTAAACTATATTATGCTATACAATATACGAAAAGAATTGTATTTGCTTAGTTCTATTGGCAGAAAAGGATATAGCTAAAAGACAAATTGGGAGTCAAAAAGGATGGGTCTCTTTCAGCTCACCAACTGACAAATTCGTCATTTTCTGACGCACCTAAAAGTGGGTTTCTGCGGAGATACCAGTAATATAACCAAAGTTATAAGGGCAACTTGGACATTACAGATTTGTTTTTACCGTAAACGAGCAAAGCGCCACTGAATTATATACTCAACAATCACTGCATTATTTAGAATACAACTTTTATCATGAAACCGAAATATTAAAGTTAAGTTTGGTTGGAAAATATTTAAATTATTTTTTTTAATTTAAAATTAAACAAAGACCGTACTGCAATTAGGAGGATTCAAGGGTGCACATGAGAGGTGTTTCGAAAACACAAGTCAAAGTGCGGGATAGACTTCAGAGATTTAGAGAATTTCAATCAGATTTTATTGGCTAACAGCGTGTAGAGGCTCATTAGGAGACTAGTAAGGCGAGTCTACCTACATAGTTTCTTTTCCGACGGAAATTTTATGACCGATCTCTCAGGTTGGTGTAGTTCTTTCATGTGACGTAGTCTCATTTGAGGCAAAGAGATCATCCAGTCCGGTTCGAGATGGAGGATTGGCGATGGCGAGTCTTTTTTTTGCATGGGGATAGTTGGGTTTCCAAGGTTAGGTCAGCCAGCTGGATCTATCCCCCTTGGATCCCTCCCGATATGCGCGTTGCGGAGCTTATGAGATTAAACGGTAGTTGAGATGTGGATCTCATTACTTCGATGTTCGGGGAGGAGGACGCTTCGACCATCTTGAGAATTCCGAGTGGAGGAGAGGGGATCCCGGACGTGCTTCGTTGGAACTTCACAGAGGATGGAGAGTATTTCCTCAAGAGTGGCTACCAAGTTGCGATGAAGAGAGCTAGTACTCCTTACGCCAGTTCTTTTGATCCGACGATGATGGACATTTGGTGGAAGAAGTTCTGGCAGCCGAGAGTTCCACCTAAGGTGAAACTCCTCTATTGGTGAGTCTGCCTAGGCCAAATACCGACAAGAGAAGTGTTAGCGAAGATGAGGATCACCTAGTTGCCTATTTGTCAGGAGGTGAGAGAGACGATTTTCCATGTGTTTTGGGTTGCATGTGGAGTATGAGGGTTTGGAAAGAAGCTGGCTTCGGTTACATCCTTCCGCCATTCATAGAGGGAGACGTCTTCGACATTATTCTCAGAGCGACAGACATTCTCGAGATTAGTTATCATGAGATTTTAATTACTATTATTTGAGAGCTATGAAACCACATGAACAATTTCCTATCCGGGAGGCCAAGATGAAGCCAGACTCAGCTAGTCCAATAGACAGTGAGTTTTCTCGAGGAGTATAGAGTTGTCACGGCCAGGGAATCTCAGACGATTCACAAAGGTTACACGACCCCTAGATGGACCTCCCAAGGGGAGGAGACCCTGTTGACACAACACTAACTCATGGATGACTCGGTATTAGTTGTATTGTTCATAACCACACCGGCACGGTGATAACCTCACATACGCTTTCCTGGCTAGGAATTTCTCCCCCCAGTTTGTGAAGGCATATGCAGTCATCTGTCGAGTAGTGCTGGTGTGTAGCATCGGCGGCATAAGAGCGAAAATCTAGTCTGACTGCTTGGGTGTGGTGAGGTTGGTCGAGAAAGGTGTGACGCCTGTGATTTCAGTTTATTATTCTTATTTATGTAGCTACGGTTTTCCTCCGCTATACGTAGGAGCTTTTTATGATATTTCGTGGTGCCGAACAAGGTTTCAAATACTGACGGTTACCGCCAAAATATCGCATATTTCAAGTTCTCGATAAAAATTGCGTTTTCAAGTTCAAGTTTTATAATACCGGTCCAAAATATTGCCAATTTATCGTTTTTTACCGAGTTAATTAGAGTAGTTATAAAATCCAAATTATCGCCATTTTTCCAATTTTTGATTATGGATTATGGAATTGTGATTTTTTCGTTTAAATATATGATTCTTAATTGATAATTGATTTTGAATTTATAATATAAAGTCGTGAATTTGATTATGTATTGTGGATTAAAATTTGATTATGGATTATGTAATTGTGACTTTTGATTTTGTATATAAGATTGTTAATTGATAATTGATTTTGAATTTATAATATAAAGTTGTGAATTTGATTATAGATTATGGATTTGACTTTGATTATGTATTATGATATTGTGATTTTTGATGTTGAATTTATAGTATAAGTTGTGAAAATGATTGTGGAATTGTGAATTTTGATATTGAATTTATAATATAAGGTTGTGATTTTGAAATATGGAATTGTTTATTTTGATATAGAATTTAAATTTAGAATATAAGATTATGATATAAAATATGGAATTGTGAATCTTGATACTAAATTTGAATTTATAAGATTATGATTATGAAATATGTAATTGTGAATTTTGATATTGAATTTGAATTTATAAGATTATGATTATGAAATATTGGACTGTGAATTTTGATATTAAATTTGAATTTAAAAATTACGATTATGAATATAAGTATATTTTGAATTTTAGAAATATATGTGTTATATGATATTTGTCGGTGTACATTCGATAATTTGTCTGTATAATCAGAAGTCGTTAAGAATCTTTTTATAGAATACCCATCGGTATATTCATCGATATGCGGTTATGCCTAAAAATTAGAACTTCGGTAGTGATATCGGTATCGATAATTTAATCCATGGTGCCGACCATACTTCTTAAAAAAAGTTCACTTAACCTTATCTTTTATTATCTCTATAATTTAAAACATCTGTGATGTTTAACATGGAAAAAGAAAATCAAGGATGAAAAATTAGAAGAGATTCAATTTTCGTGGGTTTTGTCAGAGATATTCCCAACCAACCGACATAACATCATTTTTAGTGTAAAAAATGTCTCCAACCATATTGTATTTTTCACATCTAATATAGTGTTACGAACAGTACCACGCCATGTTTGACATGGTACTGTTCACACGCCAACTTTTTTTAATCCTTTCATATTTATAAAATATAATAACTTTATATATGTTTATATAACACTGATATTCTTAAATTGATTACCAAAAACATATAACAATAAACTTCATTCAAAACATAAAAAATTTACACACACTAATATATAATTAAATACCCTTAATGAATATAAACACAACTAGAAGTTACATACTTTCAGAAGACATATAAAAACTTAAAGCACAATTTAATAACAGAGAAAATTATTTTCATATTCGTCAAGATAATTATAATACTGACTATAATCTTGATTTTGATCTTCTTGAATATGATCTCCATGAGTTTGATCTCCCTGGTCTTGATCTCCCTGAACTTAATCTCGTTGGTAATTAGAAACTTGATATTGAAATTATGATATTGGGAACCTTCTCTTTGTTCTTCATATTTGTTTGTTTGTGCTCTTTTATGCATAATTTTAACAAGAAACATGTAGAAAAAAAGATGTGGAACGTGTTTTGGAGTGTTGAAGTCAAAATTTGTAATTATAACCGGACCATCCTGCCTTTGGAATAAGAAAAGTGTTACATGATATCATGACATCGTGTATTATTTTGTATAATATGATAACAGAAGATGAACGCAATGTAAATCCAACAACTGAAGATCGAGCCAAAGTTATAAATCCATAAGTTGAGATGGCAAGCGATAAAGATTCTTGATTCCAACAATTTTAGCTCGACACTGGAAAATAAGAATAGAGAGACTCATATTAAACTTCAAAATGCATTAATTAAAACACTTGTGGAATGAATATGCTAATTCTGATAATCAATTTGATGTAATTTATTTTTCAAATATATGGTTTTTCATGTTGTTTTTTTTAAATAATGTAATTTTATTTATTTATTTAGTTTGACTTTTGTGGAATAAATAATTTTTATCACATAATTAAAAAATTCAAATATTATAATTACTTATTAAAATATTTATTAATAAAATGATTATATAAATTAATATAATAATAGTGAATATTATTTTTGGTGTGAAATTTTATATTTTTGGTTTGAGGTGAAAATATTTTAACACCAAATTTGGTGCTATGAGCTGGAGATGACTTCAGTAATTTGAGTCAACTAGTTGATGATATTCATGAAGGGTAAACATAGATAACATTCAATGGATCCGCTCAATATAATTAAGTTGAACTTGAGTAGAAAATAAATTCATTTGAACCGAGAGATTCTCAGTGTCGACTCTTTAGTGGAGTCAGTCGACATTAAGCTAATACTCGGAAAAGAATTGAGAACTTTTGAGTCCGAGTATAGAAGCTCAAGTTTTGTTCATTTGGATCCATAAGGTCACTATTACAGGTCATTAGAGTAGGATTGTTAAACGAGAAGTTAAGTCAAAATAAGTTTAAGTGTTGAACTAGACTTTTTCTCGGAAAATGTCTAAAGGGTATTTTTGTCCACAAGGACATAAAATGATGTGAATGTCAAAATAAGATTTTGAATATTTTCATTTGATGAAAATATAAATTATTTTCTAAAGCCGAAAAGTCGTAATAGAAATCTTAGGTTTCTCGAGTTCAAGATTAGGTGTGAAAGGTGACGAGCGAGCCAAGGAAGAGGATCTACCTTTCTCAAGACGCTTCAAGATCAAGCTACCAAGAAAGGTTCGTGTTCTAGTAAATTAAATAATGATTTTAATATATAACATGTATATGCTTTTTCTAAGTTGGTAAAATCGTTTTACTTGAAAAAGAAATTTTTAAATTCCGCCATTAATTTGGTTAATGTTAAATTTTTCTTTAACCCTAGACCTATTCCAACAAATGGTATCAGAGCTATGGTAAAAGCATAAATATGTACATGTTATTTAAAATCATTATAAGAAAATTGTTTTCTAAATTTGCTTGAATAATGGTTTTCAAAAGACTAGATCTTACAAAATTTTAATTTTTTGGTACGACCTCTAAAATTAATTTTTTGTTGATTTTCCACTTGTTATATATGCTATATAAATACATTAAAAACAGTTTTTAATTATTTTATGTTTAGCATATTCAAAATCAATTTTTTGACAAGTTTGAAAATTTGTGTACATAATTTAAACTAATTTGTTGCACTTCTAGTTTAAATTAGTTATTGAATGTTTTATATTATGTTGTTTATTTTATATTGTGTTTAATTATTAATATGTTAATATAACACACAATTGAATTCAAAACATACAATTAAAATGTTTTAATAAACCTCTTTCTCTTTACACCTATATCCGCGTACTTTTAATTATTTTTCAAATTCTGGACAAATTGATATGGCTCAGTAAAACGGGCATAACTCTTTGCTCCAACCTTGAAAATTAGTGGTTTATGAACCAAATTAAAGGTACGGATGTTAGCTATCCAATGCAATTGGTTTCAGCTCAATCGGATACCGGATGTGTCATTTATGACCTTTTAAGTCCGAGGTGTACGGCAGTCCGCGAATCCAGATTTTTTAATCCGGATTTTGCGACTCCCAGCTTTCTCCCGTCTTTTTAATGCTATCGTGGTTTTCCGACGTTCTCGCGCTCAACCACCATGAAAGCGCCTTGAAGGAAGATGTCATGAAGATATATATATATATATATATATATATACATATTAGTTTTACGAGATTTTTTAATCTAAAAAACTTTCAAGTGCAAACGTGACGATTTATTAATCGCACACACTTTCCTTAGGAAAAATAAATTAATAGACAAAAAGATCCGAGTATGTTCCTTGTGCTTTAGTGCATTAACACTGATCTCCCCTCACAAATATCAATTTTAGGGTTCTTTTTTCTAGTGATCCACTCTATCTCTCTTTGCTAATGGAAATATGTTTCCTATATGTACAAGAGTAGACGTGCCATTTTTCCAAAAATTAAGTGGGAGGATTGCACTTGTTTGCAATCCAGTGTCCCCTTATTTTTCCTAAAAACTAAGTGGGAGGGTTGTACTTATTGTTTGCAACCCGCGATCCCCAACACTAATCTGAAGTGCGCATGTCGCCGGACTAAGAGTCACCCTCGTGGCCCTCTCTTAAATGAGAGTACTCATAGACGCATCGCTCTTAACATTGCTTTTATAGCTACGTTCAAAAGTGAAACAATGAGACAAGGCCTCCCCTCGGCGGATTGTTTTCAAAGTAGATCTTGTTGAACTAAGTTGTTGGTTACACACTTAGACTCAAACTCTAGTAATCCTCCCTCGAGGCCCTGCGAAAAGTTTTGAGTGATCAAACATTTTTATAAGGTGGCTAGTCAAACACTGATGTATTGACATCATGACTATGCATTAATGATGTGTCATTTACTTATGAAAGGCAACTCTTTGCGGCCTTCCCTCGAAGGAGTAAAGTGTCATTTTGTTCATAACACCTTTGGGTTTTTCCTTGTCTAAATAAAATTAAACTTAAAATCCTAAACATAAGACTAATTGTAAATTGTTTCAACTTTTCAGCAATGTCTCTAAACCCCCTCTCTACTATCCTTTCCTCGAACAAACTGGACGGTGATAACTACGTAGATTGGAAACGTAACCTAGACATTGTCCTTACCGTGGACAAGCACAAGTGGGTACTCACCACCTCATGTCCTCCTGAGATGAATGATGATTCGACCCAAGAGGACAAGGATGCCCTGGCGGCTTGGCTCAGATCCGATGAGATTGCGAGATGCTATATTTTAGCATCGATGAACAATGTGTTGCAACAACAACATCGTGATATTGGGTCAGCCTATGAAATGCTCTACAATCTCCAGGAGATGTTAGGAGGGCAAGGGCGTCAGGCTAGGCAACAAGCGGTACGACAATTTATGAACTGTCGTATGAAAGCAGGGACTCCCGTTAGAGAACATATGATGCTGATCATAAGTTATCTTAACGAGATGGAAATCCTTGGATCTGAGATTGATGGAGAAACCAAGATAGATATGATCTTGGAAACTCTTCCTGAATCTTTTGGTACTTTCAAGCTGAATTACTCCATGAATAAGCTTGGGTACACTGTTACCGAGCTAATGAAGGACCTTCACACCACTGAGGGACTCTTAAAGAAAAAGAGGACTACTGGAGAAGCTCATGCTACTGAGCACAGAGTCTCCACCTTTGGACCTAAGAAGAGATCTCATAGAGCCGACAAGAAGAACCCTATCAAGGTTCAGAAGAAGAAGATGCCTCGGACTGCAAAGGTGGACAAGTCGAAGGACAACTGCCACCATTGCAATGAACCCGGACATTGGCGTAGGAACTGTCCTACCTACCTCAAGGCTAAAGGGAAAGGAATTGTACTTATTACCGAAGTTTGTTTAGTAGCTGATAATGTATCATCATGGATTATTGACTCCGCTGCTACTAACCATATTTGTTGTTCCTTGAATGGGTTCAAGAAAAGCAAAAGCTTAGAGGATGGCGACTTCTGCTTCAAGTGGGGTGATGGGAGCTTGGTGTCTGCTAAAGCTGTGGAATCTGTGACACTATCTTTCGAAGACAGAACTTTAAATTTAAATAATGTGTATTATGTTCCTTCCTTTGGGAAAAACTTAATATTTGTAGCTCAAATTGTTGAGCACAATTATTATTTAAAGTTTATTGATAATGGAATTCGTATTACTTTTTCCAATTCATTTGTCACTGATGCATGTTTAAAGAATGGTTTATACTATCTTTATCCTACACAACCTTTACTTTTAGACACTGAAATAGATAATGATCTAATTAGGGAACCCAAGAGGATCAAACTTAATGACTCCTCTGATCTAATAAAATCAATATATCTCTGGCACTTAAGACTTGGTCATATTAGTCTAGATAGGATTAAGAGACTTGTGAGGGATGGTCCACTCAAAGCCTCTGCAATAGGCTCACTGCCAACTTGTGAATCCTGTTTAGAAGGAAAAATGACCAAACGACCTTTCTCTGATAAAGGTCGAAGAGCCACTGAGCTGCTAGAACTAATACATTCTGATGTATGTGGTCCGCTCAAAATTCAGGCACGAGGAGGATACGAATACTTCGTTACCTTTACCGATGATTACTCAAGATATGGATTTATCTTTTTGCTCAAACACAAATCCGAAACCTTTAACGTATTTAAGGTCTTTCGGGCTTTAGTGGAAAAGCAAACTGGCAAACAGATCAAAACCCTTCGATCTGATCGAGGTGGTGAGTACTTGTCTGAAGAGTTCGATGACTTTCTTAAAGAAGAAGGTATCGCTTCTCAGCTTACAGCACCTGGCACACCTCAACAAAACGGAGTGTCAGAGAGAAGGAATCGAAATTTGATGGATATGGTTAGATCAATGATGAGTTACTCATCACTCCCTAATTCCTTTTGGGGATATGCCCTCGAAACTACCGCATACATTCTGAACCAAGTTCCGTCTAAGACGGTCCCTGGTACTCCTTATGAACGATGGACTAGGCGTAAAGCTAGTTTAAGCCACATCAGAATTTGGGGTTGCCCTGCACATGTGCTAAGGCAAAAGACTAGCAAGTTGGCTAGTAGGTCAGAATTATGTGTATTCATTGGATATCCAAAGGAAACCAAAGGTTTCACATTCTATAGTCCCGAGGATGACAAAACGTTTGTCAGCACTAATGCTTGTTTCCTTGAGGAGGACTATATGAAAAATACGAAACCTAGAAGCAAAATTGTGCTTGAAGAAAAGTTGGGTGAGGAAGCTTCTACCTCATCTGTAAGAACTGTTTTTACCCAAACTAAAACGCAACCTTTCAATTCAGAATCTCGTCAAGTGGTACTTCGACGTAGTGGGAGGGTTTCTGAAAAACCTGACAGGTACATGTCCTATGGCGACACTCTCGTAGCCGTCGCTGATATGGATGACCCTGTTTCCTACAGCCAAGCAATGGCTGGTTCTGAATCAAACCTTTGGCTTGATGCCATGAAAGTTGAGATGCATTCGATGTATGTCAACAATGTCTGGAAACTTGTAGACCTACCTGAAGGGGTTAAACATGTAGGGTGTAAGTGGATCTATAAGAAGAAAAGGGGCCCGGATGAGAACGTTGAGACGTTCAAAGCGCGACTGGTGGCTAAGGGTTATACCCAAAAGAAAGGTATCGATTATGAAGAAACCTTCTCGCCAGTTGCAATGCTTAAATCCATCCGTATACTTCTATCCATAGCTGCTGCTCTCGATTATGAGATCTGGCAGATGGATGTCAAAACTGCCTTTCTGAATGGCAATCTTGACGCGCGCATTTTCATGGCTCAGCCAGACGGTTTCGTGGAAAATGATCAAGAGGACAAAGTTTGTGAATTGCTTAAATCCATTATGGATTAAAGCAAGCATCTAGATCATGGAATATCAGATTCGATGATACTGTTAAAAACTTTGGTTCTGAACAGTCAATAGATGAACCTTGTGTCTATAAATTGATACACGAGGGTAAGGTTGTGTTTCTGGTATTATATGTCGATGATATACTACTCATTGGGAATGATGTAGGTAAATTATCCGAGGTTAAAATCTGGTTAGCCAAACAGTTTGATATGAAGGATCTAGGGGAAGCTGCATACATTCTGGGGATTCAGATCTTTCGAGATCGAAAGAACCGGACCTTGTCGCTCTCCCAAGCATCTTATATAGATAAGGTGATGGATCTCTTTGCCATGCAAAACTCCCAGAGGGGTGAAAACCCCTTTAGACATGGAGTCTCACTCTCTAAGGACCAGTCTCCCAAGACTGCACAAGAGATTGAGGACATGAGAAAAGTTCCCTATGCTTCAGCCGTAGGAAGTCTCATGTATGCTATGCTCTGCACTAGACCGAATATATGTTTCGCAGTTGGCGTAGTTAGCCGTTTCCAATCAAATCCTGGACCCGAGCACTGGGTTGTTGTTAAGCATGTTCTTAAGTATCTTAGGAATACTAGGAACTTGATGCTTACATATTCAGGTACTGACCTGACTATGAGGGGGTATATTGATTTCGACTTTCAGGCGGATAAGGATTCCAGGAAATCCACTTCAGGATCTGTGTTCATCCTAAATGGTGGATCTGTTGTTTGGAGGAGTATCAAGCAATCTTGCATTGCTGACTCCACCATGGAAGCAGAATATGTGGCTGCTTGTGAAGCATCCAAAGAGGTTGTATGGCTTAGAAAATTCCTTAAGTATTTGGAAGTTGTTCCAAATGTCAACGAGCCCATGACACTTTATTGTGATAATAGTGGGGTTGTTGCTAACTCAAAAGAACCTAGAAGCCATAAGCGCTCTAAGCATATTGAGAGGAAAAACCATTTGATTAGAGAGATCGTGCAGTGTGGAGACGTGGAGGTGACGAAGATCTCAACGGTGGACAATATTGCAGATCCTTTCACCAAGGCCCTATCCAACAAGGTCTTCGACCAACATCGAGACGGATTAGACATGAATGACTACTCTCATCTTCTTTAAGTCAAGTGGGAGTTTGTTGGCAGAGATGCCCACAAGAAGATTGTTTATTTACATATTGATGTAATATATAAATCTTTGTAATTTGCTGATTAAATTAATAAAAGTTGAAACGTTCATTCATTCCTTTTTAGTTTGATTGAAGATTTATGATATTCAATAGTCTTATAGTCCTTAATCAAACCTAACAATGTATGAAGAGACAAATGTAGATTTGCGTGAACAAACTCTTCATGGTTTGACTAAAACGATATATTCGCAATCTAAAGATCAACGAACTATTGATCCCAGTATGATTGTTGGAAGAATCTAGGATGTCTGGTTACGAGGCATAGAGAGTTAGGAACTATGTAGTTCTTCCAGTGTATCTTTCGAAGATACTGAATTGACCGGTGCACCTTTAGAGACAATAGAAGAACAAACCATTTTACATCTTCTATCTCAAGGTCACTATGTATGAATCGTATCATGCTTACCTAAATCCTGAAATGAGACATGTCATTTCATACCATTAATACTCTCATTTGAGAAAGTCAAATTCTAGGTCCAATGTGTGATCTAGACAAGGCCTATTGGTGAGATATTAAGTTATGAAGATGTCATGAACCAACTTTGTGAAGTTCTCATAATTATGGAATTCATGTACAAGATTGCTGAGATGCAATATATATCACCTCATGCTTTATTACTTGGATTGTGAATAAATGAACTGCGCAATGTCCAAATTTAAGTAGCGACTTTATTTGGATGAAACAATGTGACTTGTTAGCTCCTTGTCAATACATTGTTTCTAACTTATTCACAAGTACTAAAGGAATTGAGGAAATAACAACTAGAAGGGTAAAATGGTAATTTTACAAATCCCAACTAGTTGATGATATTCATGAAGGGTAAACATAGATAACATTCAATGGATCCGCTCAATATAATTAAGTTGAACTTGAGTAGAAAATAAATCCATTTGAACCGAGAGATTCTCAGTGTCGACTCTTTAGTGGAGTCAGTCGACATTAAGCTAATACTCGGAAAAGGTTTGAGAACTTTTGAGTCCGACTATAGAAGCTCAAGCTTTGTTCATTTGGATCCATAAGGTCACTATTACAGGTCATTAGAGTAGGATTGTTAAACTAGAAGCTAAGTCAAAATAAGTTCAAGTGTTGAATTAGACTTTTTCTCGGAAAATGTCTAAAGAGTATTTTTGTCCACAAGGACATAAAATGATGTGAATGTCAAAATAACATTTTGAATATTTTCATTTGATGAAAATATAAATTATTTTCTAAAGCCGAAAAGTCGTTTGAGGCATTATGAAATTAATTTCGTTATTTGTGCAATTATAATTCTACAATGGGTATTTTAAGAATTGTCTTAAAAGAAATAATGAAGCATCTAGATGCTCCCCCCTAGGTAGAATTCGGCCAACATAGCATCAAAGAGGAAAGTTTTATTTCTTTTTTCTTATAAGGATAATTACCCAAAAGAAAAAGGGAAATGAATTTCCTTAAGAAGGAAACAAATGAGCTAAGTGAGAAAACAAATTTCCTCACTAATGCAACAATATGGCCGGCCAAACAAAGAGGGAAAGGGGAAGGGAAAATCAAATATTGTGTCATGAATACATTATTCATGAATGAATGAATAATTTACCTTTATAGATTTTTCATGCTCTTATAAATAGAGCCTCACATAGAGATGTGATGGTTAAACTTTTTTCTTGCTCTCTCCCTATTGTGGCCGACCCTCTCTCTCTCTCTCTCTCTAGAAAATACTCTTCTTATTTTGCACCTAGATTCACATTTAATCTAGAGAATTAGCTTATGATCCAAGAATTGTTCTTGGTTCATATTGTTTAATTGTGCCCACACACAAATCCTTCCAAAACCTCTATAGACTCTTGTAATATGAAGGTGAAGGTGACGAGCGAGCCAAGGAAGAGGATCTACCTTTCTCAAGACGCTTCAAGATCAAGCTACCAAGAAAGGTTCGTGTTCTAGTAAATTAAATAATGATTTTAATATATAACATGTATATGCTTTTTCTAGGTTAGTAAAATCGTTTTACTTGAAAAAGAAATTTTTAAATTCCGCCATTAATTTGATTAATGTTAAATTTTTCTTTAACCCTAGAACGACATAGTACTTTGCTTCTTGGACTGTCATGAAATTAGATTCGGGCCAAGATATAGGCAGTGACTTGACGTTGACTTCATGTCGAGTGTGTCAAAACCGCAGTTAGCATCGCAAAATCCAGTCAATTCCATTGAAGTACTTTGTTCTCCTCGAGTGAAATTAACACAGTAGTCCACTGTACCACTTAGATATCTCAAAATAGGTTTGACAGACTTTCAGTGGTCGACAAGTGGCTCGTGCATGAAATGGCACACTTTATTTACACTATAAGACAACTCCGGCCTCGTCATCATCACGTACTGTAGCGCTCCTACAATACTCATGTACAGTGTCGGATCTTCAAAAATTGGACTAACATAATCCATAAATTTGTGACCTTAGGTGAGAGGTGTACGAGACGGTTTAGCTTGTTGCATTGAGGCTCGACACAGGAGATCTTTGATGTACTTCGACTGACATACAAAGAGTCCGGTGTTAGTCTTCTAAACTTCGAGCCCTAAAAAATAGTTGACCTCATCGAGGTTCTTCAGGGAGAACTGTACGTCAAGGCGACTAATGAGATTGTTTACTTCCAGTTCACTACTACCTGTGATGAGGATGTCGTCCACATAGACCAGAATGAACATGGTGAGAGTCGGTGTGTGCAACGTGAACAGAGAGCTATCAGATTTTGACGGAGTGAAACCAAGAGCTGTGAGAACATCTTGAAGCTTTTCAAACCATGCTCTAGGAGCCTGTTTCAGTCCATAGAGTGATTTGATTAACTGACAAACAGCTTGTGGCCTAGTTTCGTCATCAAAGCCGAATGGCTGTCTCATATATACTTCTTCCGTTAAGTCGTCATTCAGAAATGCGTTGTTGACGTCAACTTGATGAATTTTCTACTGCCATTGCACTGCCACTGACATGATGACTCGGATCATAGCCGTTTTTTCTACCGGGCTGAAGGTTTCAGCAAAATCAAAGCCTACTACTTGGCTATACCTCTGCGCCACGAGCCTAGTTTTATGCCTTAGTACAGTACCATTCGAATTTTCTTTAAGCTTGAAGATCCACTTGCGTCCTCTCATCTTCCTGTCTGCTGGCAGATCCACCAATTTCCACGTATTGTTCTTCATAAGTGTTGTGATCTCCTGGTTCATGCCATTCTTCCATGCTGGAAGCTGCACTGCCTCTTTTGCAGAAGCTGGCTCCCTTGTTGACATAAATTTTTTTGCTTTGACGACACCATCAGATGTATAGACACCATCTCATTCTCATTTGACCTATCTTGTTGAGGCTCATGTTCAACGCACAGATGGTTATACATATCATTAACATGGCTATCAGTTTGTATCTCCAAATGTGCATTTGTCATGTTTAGAGAACTGGCTGACTCAGAGACAGTGTTTGTGTTGCTGATAGATTGATAACTGTGATTTGTGGAATCACATGAACTGAATTTGAGAGTGGGACTGTCAGACTTTGAGTGGGAATTTGTGTTTGAGGCTGTGATTGTGGAATTACACACAGATATTGAGATCCCATGTCAGTTGAGGGTTTTGACACAAGGTTTGTTCACGGTTGAGTAGGGAAAGTTATTTTCATCAAATATTACACTCCTAGATATGTATACTCTCCCGATTGATGACATACACTTAATCCCCTTGTGGCTAAGGTTGTATCCTAGGAATGTACAAGAAATGGTTTGTAACTGAACTTGTGTTTGTTATAGGGTCTCATATCTAGGTAGCACAAACAGTCGAAAGTTCTTTGGTCTAAATAGGTCGGATTTTTATTGAGTAGTACATGTAGTGGTGTAGTCTGATTGAGTGTAGGGGTAGGAAGCCTGTTTATTATGTACACAGATGCTCTTATGGCTTCATCCCAAAATTGAAAAGGTAAGGACGCACGAGCAAGTAAGGTTAAGGCCGTTTCAACTAGGTGTCTATGCTTTCTCTCAGTGAGGCCATTTTGTTCGTGTACATGTGGGCAAGATAGTCCATGTTGAATGTCTAAGTCAGTAAGCATTTTGGTGAATGATCTATACTCCCCACCCCAGTCGCTTTGTACAACTTTAATTTGTTTTCCTAGTTGAAGTTTTATATGTGATTTGAACTTGTTTGAAGGCTTGCAAAGCATCGGATTTGGCTCTAAGTAAGTATACCCATGTGTACTTTGAGAAACTGTCAGTGAAGTGAATATAATACTTATAACCATTGTTGAAAGAGTTGGCCAGGGACCCCAAAGCTCTGTGTGTATAACTTCTAAAGGCTGTGTATACGTGGTAGTTGATGTTGGAAATGGTAGTTTATGAAGTTTACCTTGACAACATGCAGTAGACACAAAATTGGACATTTTATTTTCAACAGAGTGATTACACAATTTCATAACAGTTCTAATCACTTTTTTCGAGGAGTGACCGAGCCTATTGTACCAATTTTCAAATGTTGGGCTTGTTGAGACTACATTACATTTAGGACTGGGTGAGATACAAGAGATAGAAGCAATACACATTTGAACAAGCTGATTATTTTGGCTAGAGACAGACTTTTGTGGTGACTATGTAACATGTGTTTGACTTGAGATTTGAAGGTTGAGTTGTGAATCGTCAAAGACATAGAGTCCATCCTTGAGCTGCCATCTCATTAGAATGGTGTGACTGTCAATGTCCTTAACATAACACAAATCAGGTCTAAACTCAAAGAAAACTTAATTGTCTTTTGCAAATTTTGAAACACTCATGAGATTGTTTGTGATTTTCAAAACAATATAAAAGTTTTTTAAGGCACAAATTTTTTTTTTGCACATAAGGAGATTCAAAACTTGTAAAGCCAATGTTGTGAATATGAATACCCTTACCATCTCCCATATGAACTTGGTATGTGCCATGGAATTCTGTCTTTGTTGTTTGGTTTCCAATGTCTGTTGTGATGTGGTTCGTTGCACCGGAGTCTAGATACCACTCGTTGTCCGGAGTGTACCATGAGCCTGACTCTTGAACGCTGTGGTTGTTAAATGAAATTGCATATCTTCCTTGATCTTGCCAAAATTATGTTCCCTGATTCTCCACTTCTAAATAGGTCGTTGTGTTTGTTATGATGTTTTGACCAAGCTGAGCTAGGTTGCCTTGAACTGGAGCTCCTTGAACTTGAGTTCGCATTTGATTTGGACCAGTACACGAGTGATCGAATCGATAGTAGCATTGAGTAGATGTGTGTCCCAGCTTTCCGCAAACTTGACATTGAACTTTAACTACTACAAATGTTGGATCTCACAATGGGTCTACCACAACGCTTACAATAAGCATTGTGGGATCTTTGGTTCCAATAATTTTGACGATTAGAAGCGACTAGTCGCTTCTAATTGTCAAAATATTGATAATTTGGTTAAAATCGGGGTGTTAAAGGTAGAAGCGACTAGTCGCTTCTAATTCCCAAATGTCGCTTCTAATTAGAAGCGATTAGTCGCTTCTAATTCACCCTGTCACTTCTAAAAGTATCTTTTGTAGTAGTGACAACGCTTATTTTTAAGCGTTGTGGGAATCAGAGATCCCCTAACGTTTGTCCTTAATCATTGTGGGAAGATGATTTCCCACAATGTTTATACACAAACATTGTGCTATCTTTGATTTCCATAACGCGTAAGCTAATCATTGTGGAAAATTGGCGGATAGCAACTCTCCCACAAGGCTTATTGGATTTGTTGTGGGATTCTCGCCCCAGTGACGTACAAATCTAACTGGAGCAAGAATCTCTCACAACGCTTAAAACAAGCGTTGTGGAATTGAGACTTTCAAATAATCTCGGCACAGCGAGATTCTTACACTGCTGCGGCAAAACCTCCCACAACGCTTAATTTAAGCGTTGTGAGAGGTGTTGCTGCGGCGAGAAATTGCTATGGCTGCGGCGAGATTCCAACGGAGACTATGTTACTTTTTATTTTGGAATATTGCCGCAGCGACGAAGGAAACGTGCCGCAGCCTGTGAGCCTTTCCGAAATTCAATTCCTTTATCGCTACGGCGAGATTCCAACCGAGACCATGTTATTTTTTATTTTGGACTCTCGCCGCAGCGACGAAGGAATTGAACTGCGACGAGGCTGATTTGCCGCAACCTAAATCCTTCTTCGCTACAGTGAAATTCACAAATCAAGAGACCGAGTTTGCTGTTAAAAAACACGCCGCGGCGATCGCTGCAGCAAGAATGTCCACGCTGCAATTGATTTTGTCACGGCTGCGGCGATCGCTGCAACTAATTCTACCCTTCGCCATCAAAAATCTCCAAAAATCAAATTAAATGTTTTAATTATTAACTCAATAATATCCCATAATATAACAAATTATAATAATACATTATTCAAACAAAAATAACATCAATATTCCTACGAAGTAAATGAGAAACATCATCATCATCGAAATCATCAATCTCTTCGTCGAAAGACGATAATCCGGATGTAAATGGAGGAATACTTGTCATGTCTTTGTCCTCCTCTTCATCAATATTTCTCGCTTTCATATGAACCACTAACAATAACTCTGGATTGACAGGATCGAACCATAGAACACTTGACTTGCCTGCGAGGCCAACATATTTGAATCATTCTCATAACTGGTTCGTCTAAAGTTGACAATTGAAACTCCGTCCTTATAAACTTTAACGTGATTCTTATTTGTCTGTCTGCACTTGAATAATGTGACTCGTAACCCACAATAATCAAGTTCCCATATGTCTTCAATGTATATGTAGTAGTTCATAAAACCTTGCTTTGGATTCTTATCGTTGGCCAACGAAACATGTAATGCCTCGGCATAAAATGTAACACTAGAGTTTTGAACGGGATGCTTGTTATCTCTAACTCTTGTGTAAAATATAAAACCATTAACAAACCATGCAGTGCACCTGGTAACCATTGAGGAAGGCCCGCCAAATAGTTTACTCAACGTAGAAGAATTTCCCTACTCCTCAAATATTCGTTTTCCAAGCCAATTTTTAACCATTTTTCATTTCTTACTTTCTTTGGATAATTCACTCTTAATTCATTCATATGAATATCCACAAATGGCATGATGTCAAAAACGTTGTGTAACACGTGAAGAGAGGCTCACTTCCATTCTTTGCGATCGACGCTAGAATAAATACATACACATAAAAACTTGGTTACATAAACATATGTTATGGATTTAACTAAACATAAAGTGTAACCAAAAGATACTTGTAGATAAGGATTTTGAATCAAAACTCAAGTTTTTGGGCATGCTAATTCCATTTGCGTTAGCTAAATATTCAGTACAAAACTCAATAGACTCTTCTGCTATGAAATTTTTCACTATGCCCCCTTCCAGTCTATTGTAGTTCTTAACATAACTCTTCAATACTTTCATGTAACGCTCGATTGGATACATCCACCTCAAAAACACGGGCCCACAAAATTTCACTTCACGTACCAAATGAACAGTTAAGTGAACCGTGATGTCAAAAAACGAAGGTGGGAAGAACTTTCCTTGCATACACAAAGTTTTCACTAACTCTGATTGCATGTAATCCAAACGAACGTGAATGATAACCGTTGAGCATATCGAGTTGAAGAATACACATACCTGAGATATTGCAAATCCCACATCGTTTGAAAATATACCATGCAAAGCGAAATGTAATATTTGTCGTAGTAACACATGACAATTGTGAATTTTTAATCCCAATGACTCTCGAATCTTTTAAAGATACAAATCTCTTATAGTTTGAAGAATGACCGTCAGGTACTTTGATAGATGCGAACCATTTGCAAAACATTTTCTCCTCATTTCGATTTAGAGTGTATTTTACCGGTGGTAATTTTTTTTCTCCCTCTTGAGGATGCAAAATGCTCCTAAGATCCATTCGAGCTTTTATTCCATCTGACGCCTTCAAATGGAATAAGGTTACTAAAAATGATAATTTCAAAAAAATATTACACCCTTCATACAACGGTGTTTCCGCATCATTCATCATCGACTCAAATAATTCCGGTTGTTCAACAAAATCATCCTCCAAATCATTCAACATGCCACACATATCATCATCAACATCATCTTCGTCAACATCGTTTTTGTATGTCGCTATAGATCGAAAAACTTCACCATGGTAAAATCCTGGCTGCACCGAAATAAAATCATGGTTGTAGTCAGAGGGTCTCGCTACAGCACAATCTTTCATTGCTGCGGCGAGATTGCTCTAGGGACCAATCTTTTTTTGGAAAAACATCTCGCCGCAGCGAAGTTGTATCCTTGTTGCGGCGAGAATCTCCTACAATGTTTAAAAACATCTGTTTTGGGATCCCGCCGCAGCGAGATCTGTACATCACCGCGGCGAGGTCCCACAACTGATATTTTTAAACGTTATGGGAGTGTTTAAAATAAAAAAATTTCGAATTTTTCAGTTCCCACCCAAAAACATTCAACCTAAAATGATATTTTGACCTTTCTCTTTCATATTTTTCATTCATTCTTCTTCTCTATTTCTGGGTATAATGTATTTTTGTTGGAATTGCGTTTTAATTTGTTTTACTAGGTTTGATGTCATCTACTACCACTAGTAGTAGCGATAATAGACTTAAGAAAGTTAGAAGACTCTTATCGGTAGATTTTGAGGAATCTGGAAAACGAAGAAATACTCTTATGAGTCGAGTTAATAAGGTAAAAGATTTAGGTAGAAAGATACCGTTATCATTTGATGAAAAAGGTCAACCAATAGGTAAAGAGGGAGACAAATTATTGAGTTATTTTGTTGTGTTTGCTAGAGAGCATATTCCTATTTCGCGGGATGAATGTTGATATATATATATATATATGGAGTACGTTTTTATTTTACATGTTTCTTTCATTGATGTCTAATTTTTTGTGTCTTGATCAAATTCATATTTTTTTTGTTATAATTATCTACATTCAAGGTAAGAAAACATAAAGAAAAATCAATTATATCTATTTCTCGATCCGAGTGTAAGTTCTCACATTTCAACAAACAACGAAGATGATTTTTTGTCTAAACGAGTCAAGGATGTTGGGAACATTATAAGGAAATGTAGGATCGATCAATTAGTTTTGATATAGTATAACATAAATGCACATTTGATGCTCACTGTTATTGCCATTTGGAGAGATAATGCCTCGTTTTTTGATCCATTGAGCAAGAAAGTACCGCTCGATCTAACTCGATTGATAAAATTGTAATAATTTCTTTTCCCCGTCAAGAAATTAACGTACATATGACTCTAACGTTTTTCTTCTGATTTTCATATAGGGTGTGTGCGGATTTTAAACTCAAGCACCAAGACGCCAATTGTAACCGAAAATCAACTTACATCAAGCAATGCATAGCTCCAAAACAATACAGAAACAAGGAATGCGGGTATTTTGTGTTATCATATATGCGTGATATATTTGTAGAAGGTATAGCAAAATTACTTAGTAGGAACTCATATACACCGGAAGATTTAGAGAGAGTGAGAGAAGAATGGGTAACTTATATTCAAACGTTTATAAAATGTGATGATTAGATTATTTGTGGATTGATTTTTATTTTTGGATGTAAATGTTATATTTTGGATGTTATAGTTTGGATATATCAGGTACATTCGCAATTGTGCAGTTTTTGGAAATTCGAATTGTGCAATTTTTCGGTAATATTGTTGACGTCGTCGCCGCAGCGAGATTTCTCTGTCGTTGCGGCAAAAATTTTGAACATCTTAAATTTCGTCCCACAACGCTTCAAATATCCGTTGCAGGAGATCACGCCGCGGCAAAAAATTTAAAAATTCAAAAAAAATCTCGCCGCGGCGGTGTACAATCTCCGCTGCAGCGAGATTTCCCACAACATATATATAAACTGTTGTGGTACATCTCGCCGCAACGGAAATTGTACACCGTTGCGGCGAGAATTTTTGAAAATTATTGGGTTCACACAATGGATAGTAAGCGTTGTGGGATGTCAAAGCTCCCACAACGGATACTAAACGTTTTGAGAAATCACTTCTCCCACAACTGTTAGCCAAGCGTTGTGGGAGCTTCTACAACCTAGGATCCCACAACGCTTAATAACTATTGTGGGAGATTTCTACAAATGTAAATAAGCATTGTGGGATCCAATTTTTGTAGTAATATTTGTTGTTTAGCCAGTAGGATCTTCTTGAAGCTTGGTTTCCACGACCTCGTCCCCGTTGCAGATAGTTGCCTCGTCTCTGAGTGTTATTGTAGTCTCCTCTGTTTTGATTGTTGTTGTTGTAGCCTTGGTCTGAGCGTTGTGTCGAGTTGTATCCCCGATGAGATATGCTCGTTATTGTTGGAGCTCCGTCAATGATTGTTACCAGATCTTGCCAAATTCGCGATTGCTGCGTGCCCTAGACTTTTGCCATTTCCATACTTCTTCTCTAGCATCGCTTCGTGATTGAGCAAAAGTGATTCTAGGTCAGAGATCGAGTACGGATCGGTTCGAAGATTGATCGATGTGACGAACATATCATATTTGTCTGGTAATCCATTTAGGACCGAATCAATATGTTCATTTTCAAATGTTTCATGACCTACTAACGACAATAGATCTACGAAATTTCTGACTTTCAACAAGAAATCATTGATCGAGAGATTTGATTTCTTCGTGTTTTGGAGCGACTGTTTGTAGTGAGAGACCTTCGCACGAACTTGCGGTTCAAAAAATTGTTCGAGTGATTTGAGTAGCTGTGTTGTGGTTTCACAATTTAGAAATCGTGAAACTAGATTATCCGTCGAATAACCATGACAAGATCAGCTGATCTTGTTGCTCCAAGTCCAGGAATTCTGGACACAATACGTCTTTGTCTTCGTCTTCCTTGGTTGTATATATTTCATCGGAGTTCTGAAACTCGTTGAAATGAAATTCTGCAAATGATGTCCTTTAATCGCCAAAGAACTTGTTTCCGCCATGACATAAAATTGTTCTGATCAAGTTTTCTAGCTATTGGATGATTGAACGATACCGGAGTAACAATTTTAGGTATCGTCGAGAGAGATTTGGGCGTTGTGGCGGAAGAATTTTCAGGTTGAACCTGCTCTGGTACCATGATATTGTTTGTGATTTGATGAACGATGACATAATGAAGAACGAGATCTCAAAGATTAGAAACGATGAATTCTTCATTACTAGTTCTTGATCAATGTTACATGTATGTAAGCTACAATGATTGACGCTAAGCTATCGCGACTGACTCTAACAAACTGTAACGACTTCTAACTAACTCTAACAAACTATAAAATTAAATTACAACAAAATCATCACGACAAATTATGAAAACACTGTTGAGTCGTTAACTGCCTCCTCAGCACTGTCATTAACAATATATTTTTTTGTTTATTTAGTTTTGATAATAGTTTGTATTAAATTTTGTTAATTAGTTTACTGTTTAATTTAATTTTGTAATCTGTTTTAAATAGTTTCTTCAGAATATGTTTGGTTTGTTTATTTTGGTTGTTAATATATTTTACTTTGTTTTTGTTAATTTTTGTAGTTTGTTAATGAGTCCATATATTTAATGATGGACACAAAGTCGATGCGTTTTGCTTTTATTTTAAATCTTATTTGATTTTCATATACATTTATGTTTACAATCTTATTTTGTTGTTAATAAACCAAATAATTTCAATCACGCGACCATTGCGAACCGTTAAAAGTTAGTCTATAATACATTGAAAAAGACTGTATCTCAAGCCCTCATAGACCGCCTAACAAAGTCTACGAGGATAACTTTTAGCGATCTCAAGTATGGTTACAGAAATTGATGAGCTATAATTCACAACACGAGGTTTTCATACATGCAAATTGGATGCTTTATTTTGAGACTACTATTATAGATCGACATGAACGTTTAAATGGTGAAGACATCTATCACTATACGCAGGGCCGGCCCGAACTCATTGTGGGCCTTAGGCCTGTGAACAATTTAGGGCTTTTTTATCAATATATTCTTTTTTTTAAAAGTTATTTAAAATTTTTGAACCTCTTTTGGTGAGATTTTAGTGGGGGTCTCTAGGCCTGGGCCTAGCCCACTTATGTCAAGGGCCAGCCCTGACCATACGAGATTATCCTCAGATCATGAGATGTATTGCACTACATCGACATACTTAAATTTCGGAAGGAACACGATTTCTCTCTTATGAAAGTTAGTATAGTTATTTTCAAGGTGATAGTAGTATCAATTCTCACCAACCAATAGGTTATGCGAGAACTCTTTGATGAGGCTAGATGTACGCCGATATGATCCTCGCCAATCGTCAAGGAATGTGGCGGCTCACATACTCGTATTTTCTTTTGATCTGTTATTGAAATCACATAATTAATTGAAACTTAAAGTTGAATGTGTTAATTATCTTAATGAAAAACTGCTTTATTGTTTTAAGATGTGTTGCAAAAAATGTGCGCAAGTGTACAAGTCGCTCAAGTAGTATAGAATTTTGAAGGTATGAGTTATCGTTGACTTTGTATTAAAAAAAATCAAATTAATAGTTATAAATTTGAATGTAGGAAAGTGACATGTGAATATGGGTGAATTTTACGTTTTAACAAAATTGCTATATAAAATAAACAACTCAAATGAATGTGATGAAATGAGGGCTTGACTTCACTAATTTCTCCTATATTAAGAAATCCCAAAACAATGAAAGTATAACATCCTACTCGTGTGTTAATTTTGTTCACATAATTTTATGGTTAACTCTCATTAGAGTGAAATCAATGACATAAGACTAGAACTTTATTTTACTTCTCGGTTTCAAGACTAAGAACATAACTTGCTAAACAACAGAAAAATATTCACGATTCTATCGGGTTTGCGGCTATATCTCGACAACACAAATCTTTCTACGGTCTTCTATTCTAATTTCACAACTAAATAATTTTATGGTTAACTCTCATTAGAGTGAAATCAATGACATAAGACTAGAACTTCATTTTACTTCTCAGTTTCAAGACTAAGAACATAGCTTGCTAAACAACGGAAAAATATTCACGATTCTACAGGGTTTGCGGCTATATCTCGACAACACAAATCTTTCTACGGTCTTCTATTCTAATTTGACAACTAACAAATCTCACTAAAGAATCCAATTAATTCCACGATCATGCACAATGTGATCAATTTCATACAAGCACTAAACACAAAAATATAAGAGACAAATTTGATGAACGAAATAAACTTTCAAGTGAACTAACAATAATTCATAACATAATATAATAAAAGATCCACCATCACCATATATAAGCTTAGTTCACAGTGATTGTGAGAAAACTAAAAACAAGAACAAAAGATCCATGGAAATAATTGGAGAAAACGTAAAGTACTACGAGAGTTTCAGATAATGAAAGAGAAGAAAAACTGAGATAATAACCGGAAAAACTCGTCGACGGCTAGTTGTCTTCTCCGATGTCTTTCTCTGTCAATCATGATCTCTCTCCCAAAATATTATTCTAAAAAACTGTAAAATATCTCACCTCTGACCTCCATTATGTTACATAGACGTACCTATCAAAAGCGTATACTGGCGTTCGAAAACCGATCCAACGACTTAAAATGTCCATGTGTACAATTCAAAACTTTGACACAGCGTTGTCGCGTTGTGACGAATGCCATCGTGTTGTGACCGTTGGAAGCACAAGCTGGTCACGACGAGCATTTGATGATCATTCATCATCTTTTCTTGTTATGAACGCGACGTTATGAATAGTCAAGGTGATGCGGTGGGCTGCAGTGGTCCAATGTCGCTCGGTCGACAAATTTACTCCATTCTCGCTCATGTTTCATACTTATGGCTCCAATCGTGAGCTCTCTCCCAAAACTTTCTTCTAAGAAATTGAAAAAAGAATTCTATATTATGACGTCCAATAGGTTGCATGTTAAACCCTTGCTATAATCTAGGGTTTAGGAGTTTCGTATGTATAATACATGTTAAATGTAGTGCTAAATAGATATCTCAATTTAAGTGGCTAACGTAATTTCATTTTCATAAATCATATAATAATCAACAATATTTGTGTTATAACTTCTGAATAATTTTTTGTTTCAAACTCATGTCATTATTAGTAGATGTATGAATACTCACCAATTCAAACATTACATCGAATTTCGTTACATCTCTCTATCACTGATGTCGATTGTATCTGAGCCGTAAAAGTATAATCTTCGGTATATATTAAGCTTAAAGGAAGCATCGTAGCGAATGGAATATTTAACAAAGCATTTGTTCATATCATACTCAACATTTAAGTAATTAATCTAACCCCGTCAACAACTAATCCAATTACATACAACCCAAATTTCATTGATCAAGCAGTCAGCACATGCTGACATGGCAAAAACACGTGACACATTGTAATAAGAAGTAAAAGAAAATAAACCTTATTCGCCAAATCAACGTCCAAAGTCTCCAAACCAATTATGGTAAAATGTTTTGAAGAAAAAGTCTCTGGAAACCAGCCTTTCCTCTGTTTACAAATTACTTTGCATTTTTCGATTTTTCTTGCTGCATTTTTCGATCACCAATATATATGTATATAAAATTAATATCTTATTTCTTTCTCTTTTTAGCCGACACGAACTTTTTATTTCTCTCACTTCATTACACCAAGCTTCGAATATCTCTCTTCTCTCCCTCTCTCTCACAGTCCCTTTCTTTAATGGCAATGCCTGTATCTCCTTGTCGCAATCTCAGACGCGATTTTCTCTTCTTCTTCCTCGCGTCGACTTTCACTTTTTGTTTCTCCTGTTAGCGCGCATCCATGGCGGCCTTGCATGTCCCTCGCCGCACCTGAACACACCCCAGCCCCAGACCCACGTTAGCTTCTACATCCTCCAATGGCTGTCACTCTCTCGCTCACTGAGTTGGTATTGTTTTCCGTGATCTTCGCTTTTCTGGGTTTCGTTCGAGCCACCACCGATGCTTCTGATGGTAAGGAAACCATACCCAGCTATTTTATTTGTTTAGTTCCCTGCGATGATCTGATTTTTGTCGGTGAAGTTTACGCAAGAAGGATTCGGTGCTGATTAGAGTCAAAGAAGCGTACAAAAATGGGTTTTGACCTTTTCTTTTGGGGGTTTTGATTTGTCAGATCATTTGTATGCACTTTTCTTAAAGTTCACTCCTTTACGATGTTGATTGGGTCACGAGAAAAATGCAGGGGGGTCTTGAGACGATCAAAGTTGAGAATTTTTTAGTTTCATTTATGTCCTTTTCATCAGCCGCACATAAAGTCGGTAAAATGAAAAATGGGTTGGTAAAGTATTTAGTAAAACATAACCATCTAAGCCCACTCTTCAGCCTAGTAAATCTACCGTTCAGGTTTCACAATGGATAAATAATCTATTGTTGATTTTTGTATTCGTTTTTTGCAGTTCAAGCTCTTCAGGTTATATACACTTCACTGAACAATCCTTCACAGCTAACTGGCTGGTCAAACAGTGGTGCTGATCCATGTGGAGGAGCTTGGAGAGGAGTTATTTGCGATGGTCCAGCCGTTGTTTCTCTGTAAGAACTCCTTGCTGTTCCGTTGGTCTTTTTATTTCTGTAAATTATTTATAATTTATACTATATATACTATACATTGACTAGTGTTGTTATGGTGGTGATGGTGCTAGAGACCTTTCTGGCTTGGGACTTTCTGGAACAATGGGATACATGCTTGCTAGCCTTTTGTCTTTGCGAAATTTGTGAGATAGCTGGTCTTTTTTTTTTGGTGTTCGATTAAGTTATATTTAGTCTTTTTTTTAACTCATTCTGTTGTTTGTTTGTTTGTTTACTCTTGATAGGGATTTGAGCAACAATAACATTCATGATTCGATCCCATATCAGTTGCCGCCAAACCTCACTAGCTTGTAATGCTCTGACTTCTTGTCATTCTTCATATTATCGCTCTTCGCGTCAAGGTTTTTGATGGGTTTTAGTTTTACAATATTTCAGAAATCTCGCCAGAAACAACCTGACTGGGAGTCTTCCATACTCGTTTTCTATCATGACATCTTTGAATTTCGTGTGAGTGCCTTTCCATTCTATTTTTTTCTGCTTTTCTTTAATTTACCACGCCCTCTTCCTTATCAATCGAGTTTTTGTTTGATTGTTTCAGGAACGTGAGTCATAACTCTTTCACTCAGTCAATCGGAGACATTTTTGCTAATAATTCCGGCGTTGGAACCTTGTAAGACATCTCATATGCATACATGATTACCATTTTTTGTTTCAAGTTGCTATTGCTAATCAGCTTTTCATTATTTTTGTTATATTCATTCATTTCATTGTTCATTTAAGGTATCTGATGCTACCTTACCTCACATTTTATGTTCAATTAGGGATTTATCGTACAATAACTTTTCGGGTGATCTTCCCAATTCATTTGGATCATTATCCAATCTTTCTTCCCTGTAAGCTTTTATATCTTAAATATTTTAAAGTAACCTTATTCCTCTTGCCCTAAGCACTCGTCATATCTACATTCATTACAGGTACGTACAGGAAAATAAGTTTACCGGCACTCTCGCCGTTTTGACAGCTTTGCCTCTGACTACACTGTAACTCTTGTGCCCCATATATCGAACTCTTTAGTAATATTTATATTTACATATCACCTTGTTTCTCATTAGCCGAATTTCAACAGAAACGTGGCCCACAACAACTTCACGGGATGGATACCTCAAGAGCTAAGCTCTATCCGGAGTTTCATGTATAAAAATAAGCGTTCAACATTTCTTTCTTACGCTAGTTTTTTTATTATTTATTTTCCAAATCTCAACTCCGAATCACAATATCGTAACAGCTCCGACGGGAATTCATTTGACAACGGTCCCGCTCCTCCGCCGCCGCCATTCAGCACGCCTCCTCCGGGGAGATCTCGAGGCAACCGAAACCGTCCCGGGCCAGGCGGGCCCGCCCGGGATTCCGGCGGCGATTCCTCTGCCTCCGACAAAGGCTTGGCAGCTGGGACTATGGCAGGGATCATCCTTGGCTCGGTCTTCGGCGTCCTCTTCGTGTTCCTCGCAATCCTCTTTTGCATTCGGAAGAAAAAGAGGAAGGTCTTGGGGACGAGGCCTTCGGGGGGGAATATTTCCATTCGCAGTAACAGCGGTGAGTAACACCGCCTCTCTCTCTCTCTCTCCGATGATTAAAATCGATCACTGAAACGGTGATGTTATTGTAGTGAACAACGAGATTGAAGAGCAGAGAGTGAAAGCGGCGGTGACTGACCTGAAGCCTCCTCCGGCGGAGAAAGTGACGGTAGACAGCCTTCACGGGAAGAACGGATCTGTGAAGAGAATGAAGTCGCCCATCACGGCTTCCTCGTACACGGTGGCTGCTCTCCAGACAGCTACGAATAGCTTCAGCCAAGACTTCCTCATCGGCGAAGGCTCGCTCGGCCGTGTCTACAGAGCCGAATTCCCCCACGGAAAAGTACCCTCCTCAATCGCTTTCCTTATTATTCCCTTTCCTCGGAAACCTGATTGAAACGAGGTGTTTCAGATCATGGCGGTGAAGAAGATCGAGAACGCGGCGTTGTCGCTACAAGAGGAAGACAACTTTGTGGAAGCGGTATCGAACATGTCGCGGCTGAGACACCCGAACATCGTGACGCTGGGAGGGTACTGCGTGGAGCACGGCCAACGCCTTCTGGTCTACGAGTTCATCGGAAATGGGAGCTTGCACGACATTCTCCATTTCTCCGACGACGGAGGAAAGACTCTCCCTTGGAATGCTCGCGTCAGAGTCGCCCTCGGCACCGCTCGAGCCTTAGAGTAATGCCCATGAATTAGCCCCACTTGTTATTCTTGCCAGTCCTCAAATTTCCTTTTGTTTATGTTTTTCAGGTACTTGCACGAAGTTTGCCTACCCTCGGTCGTGCATAGGAACTTCAAGTCCGCAAACATTTTGCTCGATGAAGAGCTCAATCCACACTTGTCCGATTGTGGCCTTGCCGCTTTAACACCTAACACTGAACGACAGGTTGACTCCGTGACTTTTTATTTTAATATTTTTTCGTGCGGTTTTATTTATCTTTACTTATTTATTGGGGTGCTTTACAGTTAACGACGCAGATGGTGGGTCAATTTGGATACAGTGCCCCGGAATTTGCATTGTCGGGGCTGTATACTGTAAAAAGTGATGTTTACAGCTTTGGAGTAGTGATGTTGGAGCTCTTGACTGGTCGCAAGCCGCTTGACAGGTGAAATCCTCTTTCTATATCAAATTGGCAAGTCTTAAATATTTTAAAATTTAACAAGGACCTATGCTTGCTAAGTTAATTTTCACCTATTAAATACACAAGTTAGTTTGACAGTGTTTAATTAAATAAAGGGGAAAAATATATATATATTTGAAATGAACCCATTCCAATATTTATTTTGAATGTGCTGTTCGATCATTTTTTGACTTAATTAAAGAATTTATCATGTGTTGTTTAGTTCGAGAGCAAGATCGGAGCAGTCACTAGTGAGATGGGCGACCCCACAACTCCACGATATCGATGCATTAGCCAAAATGGTGGATCACACTCTCAACGGAATGTACCCTGCAAAATCTCTTTCACGTTTCGCCGACATCATAGCCCTCTGCGTCCAGGTAAAACAGTTATCCATTATTTTTACGAGTGATATCTTTGTTCACGATCTTGGTGTTTGGTGTGTATTAGCCCGAACCGGAATTCCGACCCCCGATGTCTGAAGTGGTGCAAGCGCTGGTGAGGCTAGTGCAACGAGCTAGCATAGTCAAAAGACGCTCCGGCGACGAGTCTGGCTTTTCGTACAGAACCCCCGATCACGAAGCCATTGACGTTTCCATATGACCTTGCTTCAGATTCCTCTGCTGTTGAATCTCTCGAGGAAATGGTCCTAGACGTGTAATTATTATATAATATTATATACAATTGTTGTTGCATAGTGATATATACTTTATATGCAATGGGGTATAGCTTTAATCCTGCCATGTATTTATTTTCATGTGCTTTTTAATTCATCTTTGTTCAAGCGTTTCTGAATTGAAACACAAACAATTGAGAGGACTGTTTGCACTTTGCACCGATCATAAATTAATTTCCCCTCGTTTTGTAGCTCCAGTCAATGTAATGAAATTCACTTTGCACTCGAGCTAATAAGAATACGCTTAGAAGCTATCTTTGAAAAAAAATAGTATAAGATAGTAAGGAAACGACTCGTCGTTTGTAAGATTAAACAACCAGCGACTGAAATCTTGTTAGTAGCCGCGTTTTCTTTTAATGAAACATGTCTTAGACGAGTCTATCATCTCTTGTCTTTCTTTTTATTAACACACTCACGCATAGACACAGTCCGACTCCGACGGTGAATTGCTCCGACATTTCGGATCTGAATTCCATGGCAGTCACTACCGATCCTTTAAGCCCTCGCCACGAAGAAATCATCCCACCGGCTTCGGACCACTCAGATTCCAACTCCTCTCTCTCTTCCCTCATCAACTCCCGCCTCGGCTCCGTCAACTCCCCGAGAAGCCGCCAAGCCTCGCCGCGGATTGGACCGAGCCGGTTCTCCAACTCCGACGACCGCCGTAACGATGCGCCGTCGCCCCCGTGGCTGGGATGCCTGTGGGAGCCGAGGCGGCAAAGGAAGCCCAAGAAGAGGAGAACGGTGATCATGCGGTGGCTCGGGAAGAAGAGAGCCGGAGGGCTTCTGATCTCGATCTGCTTGCTCTCTCTTCTTTTGGCGGTGAATTGGATTTTGCTTTCGAGGATTCAGGACCAGAGTAGTGTTCGGGTTGGGATTGTTCGTTCCAAAGCTGGGTCTTATTTGGAGAAATCGTCTTCCGTCTCTTCACGGGTTAGTTAATCAATGAGATTTCGATTTATTGGTTTGTAATGCAGTCGCGCAATTCAATTGAAATAATATCTAGATACCAATTCTAAGAAATGAGATAGAAATCCAATAATTTGTGATGTAAGGCTTGATTTGGGCGGGCACGTAATTGTCTCTCTACCAAATGTGGTATGGCGTGAAATAATTTGTGATGTATTAGCATTATATATCGTTCTGCCATCAAGTTTCAAAGATGAAGCTGCAGCTAGACTGTTAATCTGTTCGGAAGATGAGTTTAAAGAGACAGTGCGTAGATAATTTCTCATTAGTGTAAGGCGGTTCAGAGAGAAGTGGGTACTGATATTCTCTTGTGTTACGCAGAAAGGATCGAAAAAAATTGGCAAAGGAAAGAGGGTACCGAAAGGAAATTATGGAAGGATGTTGGCTTTAGCGGCTCATGCCTTGGCAGAGGTACTCAGAGTATTGATTTCATATTTGATCGATTGAATGTTATAGGAACTTAGTTCAGATTTAGCTAGCATTTGCGATGCTATCGATGTTGACTTATCAAGCGAAATCCTAGACCATTATCTATTGTGGCACCTTCTATGCTAACTGGTATTGTGCTATATGTATATCACAGGGGCAGAACAAACCCGAACCAAAAGATTTGTGGCTCGAACCATTTATTCCGGCTTCTTCTTGGAAACCTTGTGGCGATCAACGTAACTGGGAGCCCAATGGTTTTACTCTCTCTCTCTCTCTCTCTCTCTCTCTCTCTCTCTCTCTCTCTCTCTCTCTCTCTCTCTCTCTCTCTCTCTCTCTCTCTCTCTCTTTCATTAATAAATATGTGAGATCTTTCGTAGGGCTCGAGATATGTCTGCATGGATTCTTATCTTTACTTTTTTGTTGCGCTTATATAGAGGGAAAGAATGGGTATCTTTTGGTCACTGCAAATGGTGGGATGAATCAGCAGAGGGTGGGAGTAAGTAATTATTTTGTGGTTCACTAGTTGCGTTCTTTGAACTATAAAGCTTTCTCCTCAACAAATATATATTTTGTTTTAAATGTATATTTTCATATGTAAAGCTAATATTCGATTGTTTGGTTACAGGTCTGCAACGCTGTTGTTCTTGCACGTTTACTCAATGCAACACTTGTTGTTCCCAAGTTCTTATACAGTAGTGTCTGGAAAGATATAAGGTGACGTGTTTATTCCTTTCTATTTGTCCACTATTGTACATATAGAGTATATAATTATAAGGAACTAGAGAAGGATGGGAAACGGTGATGCTAAGTTTCTTGATGTCTGATAACAAAAAGTTCAGTATAAATTTTTTTATTATATTTTTTTAATAATACTATCATCACCTGGGTGTCCTAATTTTATATTAAGAAGTTGCCAACTAATTTTATCATGTTGCAGTCAATTCAGAGATATCTATCAGGAGGACCATTTTATTAATTACCTTTCACCTGATATTCGAATAGTGAAGGAACTACCCAAAGAGCTACAGTCCTTAGATTTGGCTGCAATTCGTAGCGTGGTAGGCTCATATGCCAATTTTGAAAGCTTTTAAGCAACTTTTAGTGCATTAAAATGATAATTCATTAAAAAGATCTTTTAATTTTTGGGTACCAGGTGACTGACGAAGACATAAATAAAGAGGCAAAACCAAGTTTTTACTTGAAACACATTCTCCCTATTCTATTAAAAAATGGAGTTGTGCATTTACTCGGGTTCGGAAATCGTTTGGCGTTTGATCCAATACCATTTCAGTTACAGGTAAATGATAATCCTTGTCTTTGTCAAGATTCTGTTAAGATTGTACCAGAAGTATTATCTCTTCTAGTACTTATCCGATTTTATCTTCCTAATTCGGGAATTTCATCTAGAGACTTCGATGCAGATGTAATTTCCATGCTTTGCAATTTGTACCCAAGATTCAAGAAGCTAGTTCATTACTTCTCCAAAGGCTTCGCCAACACAAAAATCACCCAGGAGGACCGTTGGATCGTTATCTCATAGGTCCATATGCGGGAGAATCCAAAAAACTAAATCAAACTCGTTCAAAGAAAGCTTCTAGATATTTGGCCTTGCACTTGAGGTTTGAAATTGACATGGTCGCTCATTCCTTGTGTGAATTTGGTGGAGGTGATGAGGAGAGAAAAGAGTTGGAAGCTTACCGTGAAATCCATTTCCCTGCATTGACACTTCTAAAAAAGACCACCAAGTATGTACCCACGATAGAGCGATTTTTTTATTTTTATATAGAAATAGCTCACCTGGTATTGTCCTGTTCATCTTCGATATTTAAGAAAATTTGTATAGAAGGGTCTGTGCTCTCAAGATGGTTGTCATTCTCTTCAAATATTTCCAGGTTACCCTCTCCCCAAGAACTTAGGTCAGAAGGCCTATGTCCATTAACGCCTGAAGAAGCAGTTCTAGTGCTTGCTGCTCTTGGTTTCAGTCGCAAGACAAGTATATTCGTGGCGGGCTCGCAAATATACGGAGGGAAGTCGAGATTGTCTTTGTTGACAAGCTTGTACCCGAAGTTGGTCACCAAAGAGAATTTGCTTTCATCAACCGAACTTGAACCATTCATGAACTTTTCTTCTCAGGTAAGCGTGTTAACAAATAGATAAGGGAAACAAATAGTATGTACTTCTCATTTAATTGAATATGCTACCGTCTTTTGTTTTCAGTTAGCGGCGCTGGATTACATAGCCTGCACTGCTTCCGATGCGTTTGCAATGACTGACTCAGGGAGTCAATTATCATCGTTGGTCTCGGGTTATCGGATATATTACGGTGGCGGGAAAATGCCGACAATTCGGCCGAACAAACGCAGGCTTGCCAGCATATTTACAAAGAATAATACCATTGAATGGCGTGTGTTTGAGCAGAGAGTAAGGAAGGCAGTTAGACAAACTAAACATGTCCAAACTAGGCCTAAAGCCAGGAGTGTTTACAGGTATCCCCGCTGTAAAGAGTGTATGTGCCGGACAGATTAATGTTATCCATAATATACCATATACACTGATTTACAAATTTTGATTCAATATTATTAATTGTTTGTTGGATATTGATCGGATAGCGCATCTGAATCGACAGTCCGGTTTTCTTTAGCTGTAATTAGCGAAAACATTCTGATGATAACAAATGAATGGCCTCATTGATGAAAACTACAAAGTAATGTATCAGTTCTTATCATTTATGACATGAATGTTGTTCCATAAGTCTCTTTCTCGATACTCAAATAGTAAAAACTGACAAGGGCATCCTGATAATATGATTTGAACCTCCTGTAAGAACAATTTCGCCAAAGCTGAAGTTATTCAGTGCATTGGTCACGTTGAACTGTATTTGTAACTCTTGAATTCCCAGTGGTGGTATGGTGAACCAAGAAGGACTCAAGCTCACTGTAGTCCCATTTGGAGGTAAGACTGCACAGAGGTAAGTCTCTGGCTCGCCATTTACATTTGTCACAGTCCGTTTAACGAGTTGGGACCCGGTCAAAGCCGATATCGTTACTGAAGGAAGGTTCAAATCTGCCGGATGAGTCAGTGAGATATCGCAATCTTCTCCAGTCGCAGCTTTAACCGTGTCTGGATTCATACCAGGCAAGGAGCACAAGAAGGCAATGTAATCCTCAAACCCTGCTTCATCTCTTACTCGTTACTCCGATTGAATAATCGAATCTTATCACCATCTATGAATAATCAATAATTACAGGGAAGTAGTACCTGAAGAAAATACCAAGCCCGGATCAACGGCACGACTAGGAGCGACGAGGCCAGAACCGAGATCCATAGGAGTGGAGGGATACAAGCTGTAGACACCAAACCCTTCTGCCATTATGATCTTTCCGTGATCATCGTACTTAGTGGCTGTGGTGGCGATCGCCGATGCAATCATGGAAGGCGTCCATGTAGGATTGGTTTGCTTGATCAGAGCCGCTATCCCTGCGACATGTGGCGTCGCCATGCTAGTTCCAGATATTAGGGCAAAGTTGAGTCCTACAGAAGAGCCAGTCAAGAGCAAGACTTGCATCGCAACTTTTCGATGCCAAAAACTCTTACCTTGGAACACTGGGTCTGAGGCACTCGTGGGGCTCCAGGCAGCCCAAATCTGGTGACCAGGGGCGAGGATATCGGGTTTGAGCACATCCGCCGGTTTCCTTTGAGAATCCATGAAATTTGGTCCTCTCGAAGAGAATCGGCTCACGGTCGGTGAATTTCCCTCGAAAGAAGCACGTCTTCCGTCCCTAATCACAGCTCTTGCCCCGAATCTGCTACTGATCAACCTCTCGTTCCTGTTGGTATGTTGCTCATAGTATTCCATCAACACCTCCATGAAAATTTTATGCACCGCATCAGTTCATGTTTTAGTTGCTCTTGGCTCCAATACTCTTGAACATATGTAATTTTGTTCTGTTTCATTCTGTACCTGAACATCACTAACACGTGGGACCAAAATTCCAGGAACATCAAAGAGTATAGGCTCTGCGATGAAGTCACCATAGCTCGGGTTAGCAACAAGAAGAAATCCCAAGAATCCGAGTGCTTTTGCTGTTTCCATGATAGCAGTAACGGTGGAAGTCCCATTGGAGAAGCCCTCCGAGAATGTGCAAATGACAATACTGCCCCAAGCAACACTCGGCTCCAATGCTTCGCCATGTTGGCACTCGTCTATATAAGCTGCTGTCCTTGGAAACGATCCGTCTGACCTCAAAGCGTCCTTGGCCAGTACCAGTTTGTACATGTAAAACCCAGATCCTCCTAAGAAAACAAAAACTATCAAGTAATTGCATTTTTAAGACCATATCATTAGGCCCGTTACTTTAAGATGAAATACCCTTCAAAAAATTAATATCGGTCACCGAAGTTTTCTTTGGTACCTTTTCTTTGTCGGAGTTCGTCGAAAAAGAATTTGGTCCGGAAAAATGTGACAAAATCCAGTTTTGTATACTTTTGAACTAAAAAGTTCCAAGGGTCTGTGTTTCGTGTCTAAAAAACTGATACTTCTATCAACTTTTAACTTATGTAAGTTATAATGTGAAATAATGATATCCAAGAACTCACTTGATAATCCAAGGCCTTGGATGATCTGGCCATTTCCGAGGAGCAGAGAAGCCGGGTAAGTTCTGTCCGTGCCAGAGGAAGCAACCCCCACGGCCCATGGGCTGTAAGAGACAACAGAAGATGGGCCTGGGCCTCGATTACCCGCTGCTTGGACCACAAACACTCTGGCCCGTCTAGCGAATAGCATTGCCACGTCAAAGATGCTTAAGAAGGTCGGTGTGTCTTCCGGTGGCTCGTCCGGTCCCACGGAGAGAGTAATTATGTCTGCTCCATCTTGTACTGCCTGAGAATAGACAATTTAAAATTAGACACGAACAATTCGAACTAGTTCATCTAAGGTCGTGTTCCGTGATCTTACTCTATCGATGCCTGCTATCACGTCCGTTAATGTCGACACTGTCGGATATACTGTCTTGTACACTGCTATTCTGTAATTAATTTAATTTTTTTGTAGGCGATGTGAAACGATGAAGAAAATAACATTGTGATCATATTTGTTGTATCTCAATTTACAAATTATATACCGAGCAGCAGGCGCCATTCCACTGGCTTGTCCGTAGAAGAAGCCATTTACCACCACCGGAACTTCAGCATTCCCAGCTGCTGTCGATGCCACATGGCTGCAGTTACGATATAAATATATATCTTAGCGACAAATGCAAACTGTACATAATCCAAGGGTTAAACTTTCTATATTCGTTTATAGCCCATTCAGAGTAATGAATTTTGCAAAATAGCCAAAATTTGTGTAATAACCAGGTTCATTAATACCGAAAATTTTGCAATTTTTTTGTAAATACGCACCAAGTTTTGTTTACAGGAATATTGAATTCAAACTACCATCATCCTGCAGCTTTATAAACAATTTCAAATTCGGGCCAAAATAGTCCAAGTAATTCTGTAAACAATTTATGGTGGGTATTTATACAAAGTTTACAAAACATTATGTATTTTGAAATTAGTAAAATGTTTTGATGGGTATATAGCTAAAAGTCCGTATAAGTATTGGAAAAGAAAAATTAAACTGGTGACGAATTTCTCCTGATAATGCTTCACATTTACATATATAATTTAACGCTATAAAACAAGGCATATTCATTTGAGATTGGACGTCCACGTACCTTCCGTGACCAACAGCGTCAAAGGGTGAAAGAAAATCCTTGGCGGGGTCGAGAGTGGCGATTGCTTGAGCCCCCGCGGAGAAGAATCTCGCCGACACAATCTTCCCGTTGCATGAGCTCGCCGGAAACCTAGGGCCAGTCTCGCATTCGCCGGAGAAACGGGAAGTGCCGTTGGAAGCCAAACGTAGACCGTCGAAAGAAAAGCTAGGATGATAGGGGTTGATTCCAGTGTCAATGAACGCGATGACCATCCCTTCGCCGGCGTTTCTCTCTCCGCCTTGCTCTGGCCACACTCCCCCGCGAAGGTCTAGGAACTCTGGCGTGTACGTTGTCATCAATCTCGCCCCTCTGTCTCTCTCCACAATCCTCGTCCCTTTCGCTTGTTTTAGTTTCACTGCCTGAGAGTAGTATATCGATCCATGAAGATAGTGGTCAGAGAACACGTGATAGGTTTTGGTTCCCCTGGTGCGACGAATCTAAGTTTTCCGACGCTTGGTAGTGAGTTAAGGAATTGAAGTAACCCAATCTATATATATACAGAGAATTATAACATATGATCACAAATTTCACATCGACGGAGTACTATGGTTCGTGCTTCAAGTTCATGAGTTCTTTCATTGACAATCAACTTTAAGATTAAATTTTATAATACTTAAACAGCATTGTGAATTCCTCTACAATGCAACGTTTATCAAACCATCTCGAGTTTTCCATGTTCAATCTTTCTTTTATATTCAATTTCCATAATTATACGTTATCAAGTTATATCTAAGATGAGAGAGAGAGAGAGCGATTTTGGACCTGTGAAGGCGTGGTGTGAACGGAAAAGCCATTGACGACGTGGCTATAGCTGTGGATCTTGACGTAGCTTCCACTCTCTAGCGTGTTCTGCAGGAGTTGGTCGTGAGAATCCACTAAGCGCTTTGCATGGGATCTTGAAACCTTTTCACTAATGGTTACATGCATATAATAACAGGGCTTAATACTTTATAATATAATATCAATCGAGTCCTACTGTTTAGATATATATATATATATATACATGACACTTAAATAGTCCATGTCACCTGGTTTGGCTTTGGTCAAGGCGAGAAGCACCAAGGAATGCAACAGGGTCTTCTTCCATGGTGACTAAATACAAACCTCGTGGTTCACCCAAACAAGCGCTAATGGAAAATGTCAATAAAATCAGTACCGGGAGAGAAAATTTCAATGCTTTTGAAGCAGACGATACAACCATATTTTTCACCATGGTCGAAACAATGCATATGTTCCTATGGCCTCTATTCATCTTTGATTTTTTATGCATACATGTATATAGAATTATAGACTGAAGTCTTAATTGAGACGTCATGTCAAAAAGAGAGAAGTAAAAAAGAAAGATAACCGATTAATCATGCTACCAATGTGTACGCACTAACTGGTTCTTGATATCATCTTTCCACTATACTTTTTTGGACTCAAAACGTTACAAAAGAAGAATTATCTCACTTGTAACTATAATTATTTTTTTAATCTTTATGTTATACGACTCATGAGCACGCAGCTCTTGCGATGTCACGTATAACAGCCTTGATTGATGCTTTCTTTAGGGAATGTAATGAAAGTGTAAAAATAATCATCCTCTATTTTTAGTTTTTTTTTTCGAAAGAAGAATATACAACATTGACCCGGCTCAAGAATTTTAAGAATGAATTCATCAAACCTTATGGTTGTAAATGGAAAAGTGGATAGCAATGATCATCACTTTTGTCAATGAGTCAATATTCATGGTCAACATCATCTTTGGAAGTTAATGCCAATTAAGATGCGGCCATATAGGGAAGATGAAGAGAAGAAAAATCTCTTATCTTTTTTATGCGGATTTATTTAGCAGCGACATTTTAATTAGAATAAATATAAATTTTTAATCTACAAAAATAATAAAATTCAGTGACGATTGTGATTGGTAATGGCTTTGATGGTCTAGACTTATCGAGATCCTTTTTTTACTAAAAGAATTTGGCGGAATGGCCAACGTTTGGTCAAATTTTGGTTAATGGGCTCGTTAAAATTTAACTAATTTTTTAGACTATTTTCACTCAAAAACTTTTTCGCTTATTCAATAGCCACAGTGAAGTTTTTGAGCGAAAATAGTCCAAAAAATTTATTTAAACTTTAATAAGATAATTAATCAAAATTTGACCATTTTGAAAATCCCTATGTTTAAAGAGATATATTACTTAATAATTTTTTATTTATATATGTACTCCAATGCTTTTTAATATATAGCAAACTAAACCGGACTACAAACTATAATACCGTTATAATATATATATACGCATGTAGTATATAACATGGTTCTGTTGAGATCAATATTAATTAAAATGAGACCAAAGGGTAGCTATTCATTCAAATCTCCTCAAAGAAAAAGAAAAATATGACACTTGCTAAAGACTACTTGATTGTACGATTTGCTAAGGCTTCAGTTGCCTCAGTAATGTTTTATTTTAAACTAAAAATATAAATTGATACATGTATTCAATAATATGTCACCAATAATCGAGACAAATATTGTTTAGTTATACTAAATAAGAATAGAAGATATACTAAATAAGAATAGAAGACTGACATACAATAGCGGCAAGATAGGATCCACCTGAAATGATGGTCTCTCTCACGCATTAGCGTTAGCAGCCGCTGATAAATATCATTTCCGATCACAATATTATAATCAAGAGTCTACTAAATTTTCGGAAGGATTTCTCCAACATGTTGAGACTCATGTTTAAAATTATTCTTTCAAAATATAATTTTCACGCTAGCTGATATATCATTGACTCGTAATAAAAACAATTTCAAATCACAATTCAAAGATGTCCAAATCTTAAAGACATCGTGGGAGATGCTGTAAAAAATTCGGTCACTTAACAAATTTTTTTAATATTAAATATTTAGTTTTCGGCTGTCTGATTCCACAAAAAATAAATAAAAACACTGGTAAAAAATAGCATAGTCTGTTGTTGATGTCAGATTTTCTCCTCAACAATCACGAAACAAATAATGAATGATTTGCACGATTCAATTTTAATAAAGTGTATCTCGGTAAAATGTCGTATAATAATATCATATACTTTTAATGAAAGAAGAAAATGCCCGGTCGAACTATGAATTGTACTCATATGCGAATGAATACAATTCAGCTCGACTGACGAAGTGATATACATAGATAGTATCGAACTATTGATAATAGTAATAAAAATGAACAATAATTAATAACGGAATGTCCCCATCTCGGCTAACTAATCTTCTTTATTTATAATCGAAAAATAGCTGAAAACTTTGCAACACATAGTGCCGGGATCGTGGATGAAGTCGCCACGTCATTGTTGATGGTGAGAATTTGAACATGTCTTCGATCCGGTTTTCGCGAAGAGATTCACTACGTGGACTGAATACTTCGCCACTTAGACCTCGATGATTTCGTCTGAATGAGCCAAACCCCAACCGATGCATCTATTCGGCAAATAAGTTCGGATATTGGGCTTTCAACAGACTCAAAATGTTCAGTGTATTAGGTCGATTTTATACCCCCACGCGCACAAACTCTTACTACTTTATTTTCTTATAGCAAAAAAGCGTACATTGGAAATGGGATTGAGAGATAGATTAAACAGTCATTGAGTAGGATTATATAGTAGTCGGAAAGCAAAAGGGATATGCACGTTGCGCTCCAAATATTCGGGATTATTACGAAAAGAGACGCAGGAGGTTAAATTCGATGGTAATAAAAAAGAAGTTACAGAAGAATAATCTCCTACGCAAGTATATCCAAGTCTAACAGAAGTGAGCTGTATGTACAACACTAAACCTTGCCAAACATTTTTGTATTCTTTCCTCCACAATCAATCTATCGCTTCCGGCGCTTCGGCTTCACCTGCAAAAGAATTCGTTCATTTACAAACTCTACGCAATAGAAGATCAGTCAATGACATTGTCCAAGTGTGACTTGCTCTCATATTTGTTGTACATACATAGAATATAGTACTGCATTTGAATTCATGAAATAAATAATGGCTACCTTGGCTTCATCTGGAAGAGAATTCTGGGACTTGTTAAGATCGCAAGCAGCGCGTTGTTCGTCGTCCTCAGACGAGCACTCGGAGCAAACAAACTCTTCGAGGGTCTTGGCTTCATCGATACTCATTCCCACGCAAGCAGGGTGGTACCTAATCACCACAGTTCACACAACAAAATCTTGATCTTTTTGTTTGTTCAATCTGATTTTCTAGGTTTCATATCCAGACGCAATTCATGTTTTCAAGAGTAAAGGGAATGAATTTCCTCACCAGTCCTTGCAACCCTCACACTGCACCATCAGATCATCCGGGTTGTACGGCATTTCACACTTGCAGTACCTTTACACACACACGCAAAAAGCTCAGATCTTTTTTGGCACTGTAACAAGCTATGTGTGAGTAATCTTAAAAAACTATCTACTGCTTGCAAATTTGTTCCAAGGAAAATGAAATTCGTAAAAAAATATTCCTGATGTGGGTCTTCAAATAATTTGAATTCTGAGTTTTCCCCCTCGCGAGAGAGAGAGAGAGAGGTCTCACACGGCTACACGGTCGGGAGTGAAGCTTCCGGTGGCGGCTTTGTACTCGAATCGGCAAAAGTAATCGTCGGCGGCGACATTGTCGAGCTTCGTGTAGCTCTTGAAGGAGTGGACGCTACACTTTCCTTCGATGGTGTGAGCGCTCTGGACATCGAAGTGGTCGGAAAGAAAGATCTCCTTCGCGCCGTGAAACTGCCTCCGCCCGCCGATCGATTCCTCCGGCCGGTAATACCACCGTACTCTCACCGTGACCTTGTTCCTTCCGTCGCTCTCTATCCTCTCCACTCGAGCCACGTACGGCGGGTTTCCGGTGTCCGACGGCCTCATCAGCACACAATCTCCGGCTGATCCTCAAAAAAACCGATTCCATTTTGAATGTTCATGCCAAAAGAAGTAAAAAGAAGAGTTTCGTTCGAGCTCTGACCTCTGACGACTTTGTTAGTGCCTTTGATTGCGTACGAGTCCAGGTCCTTCTTGCCGGGTCTGGTCTTCGCCATTGTGGAAGAAGAGAGGAATAATGTCGGAGCTTTAGATGAGCTTAAACCTGAAGACGCAAGTTTTCTCGGGTAACAGACAAAACCTAGGGCTTGGTGAAGAGAAGAGAGAGAGACTAGACTGTTCTCACTCCTGCACTAGATTTTCACGTAGTAAAAAAGAGTAGTTGAGAGATTTGAATTAAACACAGATTAAGTACAGTATTTATTTGGTTTCTTGTTTGTTTAGAGACTTAAGACTTAAGAGAGAAACAGAGCTTCTTTTGTCTCGTTGTGCTGTGTTGCTTTTCAACCATTCTCTTCTCTTATCTTGCGGAATCAGCGTGGCGAGTCACTAGAAACTAGAGTGTGTATATATAGCGACTCATACTGTTACATTGTATCTTCGATTTTTTTTTTCAATTTTTTAAGAGGAATTGCTCGAACTACGACATTTTATTTTCCTAAAATTCACCCAAACATGATTTTTTTTCCACAATATAAGTAAAATTCATGTGAAAAAACGAAATATCCTTTTAAAAAATAAAATTAACACAAATGCCATACAATATACTATCGGCCTAAATAATTAAGAAAAAAATTTTAAAAATTAAATTTTTTAGGGTTGCAGTAGTTTTTACCTTTTAAAAATTAATTTTTTAAAAGAATAATAACCGATTAATACGGATATGGAATAAAATGTAAAGATATTGTTTTAGGGGTATTTTAGACTTTTGTACTAATATTTTGAGGAAAAAATTAATTTTAGTGGATTTTGGTAAAATCAAATACAAATTGTGTTATTTTGAAAAAAATTTCTTTTTTTAAATGTAAATTCTGTTTGCGGTGTGATTGAATCCACGACCTCCTACTTGGAGGATTGAGTTATTATCACTAAATCATATTAGTTACTAACTTGTTTCAATTATTGCTTTGACTATTTTCATTCACGCAAATAATTAAAAACAAGCTATGAGAATTTGTTTAATTTTCGTTTAATTCTTAACTGGGAGTACATATATATATTAGAGAAATAGGGTTGGACACTCTTTACCTTTTAAAGTTTAATTTTTTTTAAAATATAAAATAATAATCGATTAATATGGATATGGAATAAAATGTAAATAAATTGTTTTAGGGGTATTTTAGACTTTTGTACTAGTATTTTGGGAAAAAATTAATTTTAGTGGACATTGGGAAAACTAAGTACAAATGGTGATACTTTGGGTAATTTCTCAAAAGCAAATACCTTTTTAAAATATAAAACTATCAAAAATAGTCTACATTACACTATCAGCTAAAAAAGTTAAAAATAAATAAAAAATTTAAGGGTGGAACGATTTTTAGGTTTTTTAATTTTATTTTATTTTAAAAAAATTAAGTAGTACCCGGTTAATATGAATATTGAAATAAAATGTAAAAAAAAAAAATTAGTAGTATTTTGAGCTTTTATACTGATATTTTGGGAAAAAAATCAATTGCCCAAAATACCACCTTTTATTATTGATTTTCCCAAAATCCATCCAACATGTTTTCTTCCCAAAATACAAGTAAATTCCATGTGAAAAGACGAAATACCTTTTAAAGAAATAAAACTAACACAATTGCCTTATACTATTTTATCGGCCAAAAAAATAAAGAAAAAATTGAAAAAAATTAAGAAAATGTTAAATTTTTTAGGGGTTAGTAACCGATTGATAAGTATATATAATAAAATGTAAAGAAATTATTTTATAGGTATTTTAGACTTTTGTATTAGTATTTTGAAAAAAAAGTTAATTTTAGTGTATTTTGAAAAATTAAATATAAATGGTGGTACTTTGGGCAATTTCTCGTATAAATATTGAGAAAAGGAACTACAAACGGTGACAGTTTGGACAATTCCTCTACGTATTATTTGTTCAATTAAGGGTTGTCTTAGATCAATCTGCAACATCATTTTTATTCTATATTTCCAATAACTGAAATTAGACATATTAGCCATACTTTCAATTAACTAAACGGTAAAAAAGAACCACCAAAATTTGTATCTTTCCCAAAAATAATAGTATGCAGGGAAACTTTAATCTTAAACGCTATTCCAAAGAGAAAATTAGCTCTATGACTCATAAGTAAATTAGATATATATTCATGTTTACATATATGATCACAGTATTTTTCAAATTTCTGCAAGGGATTATATATTTTTTTTTTTTGCTAGACATTGTTATTGATCATGGTCAATACACAGAAGAGCTTACTTCGTGATTCATCCTAAGCGAGAAGAAAAATGCCAGAATTAATTAAAACAAAGAAAAATCCATAGCTTCTTCCGAACATTTCTTTAGGCTGTAGACACGGAGGAAAGAAATAAAAAAAATATATTATAAATCTAAATTTATTCTCTGTTTCCTTTGCTTCTACAATAAAACAAGAACATGAAATCGATGTTTTGAAGTGAGTTCCTCGAACGATGACATCAACGGTTGATCGGAGTACGCATTCGCTCCACGATTCTGTTGACCGCATCGCGTGACATCACCAATGTGTCGTGCTTCAGAATGCTGTACACATTCAAACCCTAGACAAGAGCCAAAAATGTATTTTATTAATTCAAAAGATAATAACAATCGGCCATTTATCAGGAACTATTGACTTACGATGGAGGGAAGCACGTTGACATAATGCAGATTTTGTGTGGCCAACTTCAGCTTTTGATTGATATCACCACCGTCGACAACAAGGAATCTTTTGTTTTCCTCCATCAGATCCACGAAGCTCACTATGTTCTTGGTTTTGTGTGTCGGGAGCTTCAAGTTCTCGAAAATCATGAGCTGCGAGGTGTAGTCAAAACTTTGTGTTACTTGAGTTTCATTCACCATCACCCACTTTTTATTACAAAAATCACGTTCAAAATTTTATGCCATTTTTGGAAAGACTTCTATGATCTGTTACAAGACTTCCAAGGATAACCCGACTTTTACCCGATACTACGTGGACTCAAAAACATAGTTAAAAAAGGAGAATTTGCTCCATCTACTACCATTTGCTAACTTTTTTCCTACCAAACCCCATAATTTGGCAAAAAAATGCCGTAAACCCTCTTGTGCAAATACTATTTTACCCTCAACTCCGCTATTTCTTACTCTCACACCAACCTTGAATTTAGGCATTTATATCATAATTAGGGTATTTATATTTCTTAATTAAGTGAGAATATTTGATTAAAGACAACAAATGCTCTAGTTATGATAAAATGGAGTTGGCGTAAGATTATAAAAAAATGGAGTTGATGGTAAAATAGTATTTGCACACGATGCTTAGTGGCATTTTGGGCCAAATTATGATTTTGGTGGAAATTGTTAGCAAACGGTACAAGATGTGGCGAATTCTCTTTAAAAGATCTAAAGAGAGAGAGAGAGAGAGAGAGAGAGAGAGAGAGAGAGAAAGAAAAAGAGTGTTGCCTTTCCCTCGGCTGCACGGGCAGAGAGAGCGATCTTCAAGCCAAGCCGTCGGACCTTCTTATTGAGCTTAATCGCATGACTTCGTGGTTTAGGGCCGTGCATTGTAGCACCACCACGGAACTATTACCCCAATCACAATACAACTTCATCATCTCGAAACACTCCAATACCCTAATCAGAATACGAAGAAGGCACAAATATAGATTATTTGAGTTTTCATTACCTGCGGGCCCCGCAACGATCCATGCCGTGCTCGACCAGTACCCTTCTGTTTCCATGGCTTCCGACCCGTCCCACTTACCTCGCTTATCGTTTTCGTTGAATGCGTTCCCTGATTTTTTATTTTTCCAATTATTTACATGCACTAGAAATTCCTTCGCGAAATAGTTTTAAAACCTAAGAAAATGTACGGCCGTGGGTAAATACTGAATGAAGTAACCTGCTGGCGTTTTGCGAGCTGCCACAGCACAACGCGATGAATGATGTCCTTCCTTATCGGCACATCAAACACGTCTCCGGCTAAAACCATAAAGCCTTTGTCTTGGCTACTGAAATTAGTCACCGGAATAACCAAGTCCTGATAAAGGCCTGGAAGAGAAAGAGAGGTCCGTATTATAAACAAGGATTTACCATCTAAATGGAATAGCTTAACGCACAATTTCCTAATTTTTCTTTTTTACCTAATTGGCGCTCCGGCTTCAAAACTTGCTTAGCGGACATCGAATGGGGCATAATAACAGCTCCGTCACTTGATCCTGGAGTCAAGATCGAAAGCTTTCGACAAAACAACAAAGAAGACCCGCCCTACAGAGAAAAAGAAAACATAAGATGTTCTCAAACTCAATCACACAGACACATTTCAGATATAACAGCATTTTTAAATCGTTACCTTGAGAGGAGACTCTACAGAAAGTAATCTGTCCAAGGGAACATGGTTTGACAAGTCTGTTGAACAGCCATTCATAGTGAATAAACACGAGACGCTTCAGAATTTAGATATACGTGTCTTTGATCATAATGGTACAGATTATGCTTACCAGAAGTTGTACGCGAAGAACCAATCGAGCGTAACAGCCTTCTCGAAAGCACTCGGGCCATAGTCTAAAACGCCTGATCAGATTCATACACAACTACCAAAATCAGTCACAAAACGAGCTATATTTGAATCAGACGTAGCCATTTTCGGAAGAAAAATAGGAAATGAGTTTCATAGCTCTGCCCGGTTGTAGATCGCAGACCATTGAACTACACGGCACATCACGTGTTTGATCTATTTCCGCAACGAAAACCGGCGCGAGTTTGGTAAAAAAAAATAATGATCAGACTTTGGAATTATGTAGTTATGATAAGGGAATTGCAGGGTTTTCTGAGCTGAAAAGTCCTTCAACTGATGACCGACCCAGTAGCGGAAGGTAATGCAAAAGAAGAAGAAGAAGAAGAAGACGAAGATAGAAAGGAAAAGGAAAAGGAGAAAAAGAGTTGAGAAGTTGGGATTAATAGAACAAGAAGAGTTACCGATGAAACCGTCGCCGGTAGAGACGAACCCTGAAAAGTGGAAGAGAAACCTCAGTCCCACCTCTATTCACCCTCGTTTGCTCGAGTCTTTCCTTGGGCGAATTATTTTCATAAACCGCATTTGTTTTGGGCCATACTCGAGTCCAAAAAATGTTGAAAGAAGGGAAATTACTTGCCTTATTTCAAAACTCGTACGTTATCATGATTCATACCTCACTTCTTATTACTATTCTGAATATATCCCATTATTTTTATGCATTTCTTATTATACTCACTTCGTTACTGCATCTTCACATTGTGTATTCCAATAATGGATTTCAAATTGGGTATTTCAAAAATGACCTCAAACGTAGGTTTCTCTTATATATAATAATTATGTGTTTATTTTAAGCTAATTATCATATAGAAAGCTTAAGAGTTGACTATTTTTTTTAATAAGCTTATCTACTCATAATCTTTTAATAAAGTGCAGATTTTATGTTAGCCCTTCTACTATGGTTGGGGTTTAATTTTTAAAAATAAAGAAAAATATTATAAATTATTTAAAATTTAAAAACATTCAAAAGTAATGATAAATGCGGGAAAAAATTTACTTTCAAAAGTATAATATTCTATATATATATATATATATTGATATGAGGCATGAGAAAGAAATTTAGAGAATGTAGGTGGTGCTTAATTGTGACAAGATTTTTTTGGGAATTAGGGTTTTCAAAAATCTCAAAAAATAGGAGGCATGTGGAACAACCTTAACATACCAGAAAATAGCCAAAAAATTGTGCTCCCCTATACCTAGAGGCAGTCGAATTAATTCACTCCTCCCTTAAGAATTTCACCGAAAAGTTGAAATTTGAGAGAACTCAAATATTGTCTTCTTCTTCTCGGAGATTACAGGTCGGAAGATCGTGATATCAGTAATAGGAGAATCAATCTCACATCCTTGTTGTTCCAGAGGTCGAAGTTTCAGAGGTCAGAACTCAGAATCAGTCCTTGAAGAGTCAAAATCATTCTGAAGCAAAATCATGTCTGTGAGCCAAAACTTCTCTTGCCCTTAGATGAATATGTTTGTATGGACACTCATGTTTATATATTGGTTTCTAGTATGTCTCTCTCTTGGTTTAATTCAGATAAGTAAATCTATATCGTAATTAATCGTTTCATAATTGCAATAGTTTGTATTTTTTTTTTATTTTGCACGATTAATCTATCAGATTGTGTGTTCGAGTAGGTATTAGAGATAGATTCCCAACACATTACTCACCCTGTCAATGTGAGATAAGATCTTCATCATACTTAAAGTAAAGGTGAAGTTCAAGACACCTGAAATCGAGAAATTTACCCACTAGAGGAATCACATGGGGAACTTAATCAGAAACATCAAGTTTTTCGCATAAGAAGATGAAGATGATATGAAATTTGAATACACATTTGGTGCCACTTCGACCATGGAAAGGAGGAATTGTTTTATTTTCTTTTCTTTCCATTTCACATTAGCCCACTTACCCTACTATGCTCTCTATGTAAGATTATTTTATCAATAAAGAATATTTCATTATACACTTAAGAAAATAATCTTGATATAATATCTCATCATTATGATCCATATATTACGAAATCAATCCATTAATCACGCTCATATTAATGCTGGAAATCAAATCGTTATCCCACAATTATGAGGGCAATATTCTCTCCATTAATGGTTTGGAGCCTATAAATAAAAAGGTTTTGGGGTCCCTAAAATCACTCACACATTCATTCATAAACACCATCAAAACGTGAGAGAGAGAGAGAGAGAGAGTTTAGAAGATCCTCAAGACACCTCGCCGGAGTCGGAGTCCAAATCTCGCCGAAATCGGGTTCTGAAGCTCGCCGGAAAATCACAACAATGGCCAGAAGTAAACCGAGACTTTTCGCTTCCGCTTTTACGTGTTCATATTATTAGAACATTTTTAGTACGTGTAAGAGTCTCACATAAACGCCACCTTATTTTTGAAAAATTTCGCATTCATGCGTGTTTATGATTTTGCGTTTTTGACGTTAAAAATTAATTATTTTTATGGAAATTTTTGAGAAAATTGTTTTACGATTCTTTTGACTTTTGAATCACTTAATTTGGTGTTGAAATGAGGGAGAACGAGTCGGATCTTGAAATTGGTCTCAATCGGGTCGGAATAACCCATTTAGAGATTGAACACGACACAAAACGACATATCATTTGTTCTCTTCCGTCGTTTGTAAATTTTTGTCGTTTTTTCTTTTTGAACTGATCTTTTATAGTTTGTTTTAGTGTGATGATTTTCTTCGGACCTTTATTATTGGGCATATTTCTATGTTCTTTTGTACGCATTCGGGCCCATAACAACCACCTGTACACATTTGATGATATATACTGTATGTATATTTATACACGGTTGCATGTGTTGTACATTTTATGTAGTTTTCTTGAAAATTATAAAGATGATGTAGTTATGAATTTTTATCATATATACATATATGTATCTTTAGATTATATATTTTGTACGGAAGTATCAATAACTTTTATACAGACCCGATACAGTACATTTATTTTCGTAAGATAATCGACTCATAAGAATTATATTGCGTATTCAATATATTTAAGTATTTTCGATGCAAATATTGTTGTGTTAGTTATATTAAAGTTATATGCATGTAATATATAGCAAATTAAATTAATGATAGCACAATATTATTTGTTATATTGTTTAATGATTCATATTGGCTTAATTAATTAGAGAATAGCCACAACATCTTTAATTAATTTAGACTATATATTTAGAATTATGTGATATTAATTTAGACTATATATTTAGAATTATTATCACATAGAACAATTATTGTGATTTATTATACGGTATATTATAGAATTTACCCACATGAATTTTTTAATATTTGTATAATTAATTAGGATAAAATATCAAATTATATTTCCTAATTAACCCACAGGAATTAGGAAAAAAAACATATTTTGATAGTTTTATCATGAACGTGTGAACTCAAAGGGGACAATTTTAAGATCTGGAAAGAGAGAGTACTCCTTCAATTGGGATGGATGGATATTGACTATGTCATAAGGACGCCTGAACCTTCCTCAATTACCGAAGAAAGTACCCCTGATCAGATTGGTCTTTATGAAAAGTGGGAGCGATCTAATCGCCTCCGCGTTAAGTTCATAAAAACCAAAGTATCTGCTGGGATTAGGGGCTTAATTGAGCAATATGGCAATGTTCGTCTCTTAATGAAAGCTATAGACTAACAATTTGTCACTTTAGATCAGACTTTGGCAAGTACTCTAATCATGAAGTTCTCATCCATGAAGCTCCCTGGAATAGGAGGCATGCGTGATTATATCATGCACATGAGGGATATTGCGGCTCAATTAAAGACATTGGAAGTTGAAATGTCTGAAACCTTTCTGGTTCACTTCATTTTGTGCACACTTCCCCAACAATACGGCCCCTTTAAGATTTCTTATAGCACATATAAGGATAAATGGTCAATTAATGAACTTATGACCATGTGCGTTCAAGAGGAGCGTAGATTGGATATGGAACAGGGTGAGAAAGTGAACCTGACCTTTTCCGAAAATGAAGTAGAAAGATCGTACCAAAGATAAAGGTAAGATCTTTGTCAAACCGGACATTAAGAAAGACTCAAAGTGTTTATTTTGCAAGAAGAAGGCACACCTGAAGAAATAATGCTCTAAGTTCAAAGATTGGCTTGACAAGAAATGTACTCAACTTTCGTTTGTATGTTATTAATCTAATCTAACTGATATATGTCATCATACATGGTGGATTAACTATGGTTCTACAATCCATGTTTCAAATACCCTGCAGGGTATGCAAAACCTACGGAAGCCAGTGGGAAGTGAGCATTGCATCTATTCAGGATCCAAGATGAGCTCACATGTGAAGGTTGTTGGTTCTTGCAAATTTGTTTTATCTACTGGTTTTCTTTTTCATTTTGAAAAGACTTTCTATTAAATTTTCGGATAATGGTTTCACCTTATTGAATAAATCCGAAATTGTTGGTTATGGTACATTGTCTGATGGTCTTATTCTATTACATTGCAAAATAATAATGTTTATAATTCCATGAATGTTACTGTTAGATTGAAACGCTGTATGACGAATGAAAATTCTTCTCTATTATGGCACCAAAGATTGAGACATATCTCCATTCCAAGAATTCAAGGTTAGTGAAAAAGGGAGTACTTAGTGCTCTTGATTATACTGACTTTGAGACTTGTGTGGAATGCATTAAGGGAAAGCAAACTAACAAGTCTAAAAGGGGTGCAAAGAGAAGTACTGAATTGTTAGAAATCATACATACAGACATTTGTTGTCATGACATGGATGCAAGTAATCCAAAATACTTTATCACCTTCATGGATGATTTCTCACGATTTATGTATCTCTATTTATTTTATTCAAAAGACGAAGCTTTAGATGCATTTAAAATTTTCAAGGCTGAAGTAGAGAAACAATGTGGTAAACAAATCAAGATAGTGAGATCTCATAGAGGTGGAGAGTATTATGGTAGATACACTGAGAATGGATAAGCACATGGACCATTTGCAAAGTTTCTTCAAAAACATGTGATTGTTTCCCAGTACACTATGCCTGGTACTCTGTACCAGAATGGTGTATCTGAAAGAAGAAACCAAATTTTAATGGACATGGTGAGGAGTATGAGGAGTAAAACAAAACTTCCTCAATTCTTGTGGACTGAAGCACTAAAGACGGTTGTGTATATATTAAATCGAGTTCCAACCAAGGCTGTTATAAAAACTCCTTTTGAGTTATTCAAAGGTTGGAAACCCACTTTGCGACATACTCGTGTTTGGGGATGTCCGCCTGAAGTGAGAATTTATAATCCACAGGAAAAGAAACTAGACTCGAGGACTATTAGTGGGTAATATATTGGATATGCCGAGAAGTCTAAAGGTTATAGATTCTATTGTCCATCTCATAATAGTAGAATTATGGAATCAAGAAATGCAAAATTTCTTGAGAATGACTTGATTAGTGGGAGTGACAAATTACATAACTCGATCATTGAATTGGATCACAATGTAGCGCAACCATCTAATTCAAGTGATAGATTGATTATCATACACACTCCTCAATCTCAATCGTGTGTAAGACAACCAACTATTGAAATTCCACAAGCTAATAATGTTGATCCTTTAGATCAAGTTGCTGATCAAGATCATCTTAAACAACCAATCGAATTACCGATTTAACAACAAGATCCTCAAGAAAATGATGAAGTAACACTAAGAAGATCTACTAGAGTTAGAAGATCAGTGATCCCTAGTGATTATGAAGTGTATCTACAAGAAACGGACTGCAATATTGTACCCGAAAATGATCCTGAAACGTTTTCACAAGCTGTAAGTTCTAAAGAATCTAACTTATGGCAAAAGGCCATGATTGATGAAATGAACTTTATGGAAACTAATCAAGTCTGGGATCTCGTCAAGTTGTCTGATGGTTTAAAATCCATTGGATGCAAATGGGTCTTTAAAACAAAGAAAGACTCATAAGGCAACATCGAGAGACATAAGGCAAGACTTGCAGCCAAAGGGTTTACTCAAAGGGAATGAATCGACTACACGGAGACCTTTTCTCATGTATCAAAGAAAGATTCTCTTCGCACAATTATGGCATTAGTAGCTCATTTTGTTTTTGAGCTAGATCAAATGGATGTGAAAACGGTCTTCCAAAACGGAGATCTAGAGGAAGAGGTTTACATGAAACAACCATAAAGATTCTCCTCTAGTAATGGTGAGAATTTAGTCTGCAAGTTTAATAAATCCATTTACGGTTTGAAACAAGCGTCCCGCCAATGGTATTTAAAATTTCATGATGTCATCACTTCATTTGGTTTTGAAGAGAAAATCATGGATCAATGCATATACCAGAAGGTCAGTGGGAGTAAGATATATTTTCTTGTTTTATATGTGGATGATATTTTGCTAGCAACTAATGACAAGGGATTGTTATACGAGGTTAAACAATTTCTATCAAAGAACTTTGATATGAAAGATATTGGCGAGGCATCTTATATTATTGGCATTAAGATCCATAGGGAAAGATCACGAGGCATTATGGGTTTGTCTCAAGAGACCTATATCAACAAGGTTCTAGAAACATTTCGGATGAAAGATTGTTCACCAAGTGTAGCACCCTTTGTGAAGGGTGACAAGTTCAGTTTAGAGTTTAGACCAGTGTCCGAAAAATGACCTTGAGAGGGAAAATATGAAGAATATGTTGGAATAGGTTTAGGGTTAAGAACAATTTATCATTAACACATCAATAGCGGAATATAAAAATTTCTTTTACTAGTAAAATATTTTTTACTAACCATTTTAAATAACATGTACATGCTTATACTTTGACCATAGCTCTGATACCATTTGTTAGAATAAGTCTAGGGTTAAGAAAAATTTATCATGAACACATTTATGGCAGAATATAAAAAATGTTTTTACTAGTAAAACAATTTTTACTAACCTAAACAAAATGCATATACATGTTATAAATTAAAAACATTATTTAGAGTACTTGAATACTAACATTTCTTGAACCTTTAACTAGAAGCGTCTTCGAGAAAGGTGGATCTTCTTCCTTGGCTCGATTCCTTCACGTCTATTGTAGAACTCGAGAAACTTAAGGTTTCTATTACAAGAGTCTATAGAGTGTTTGAAGGATTTGTGTGTGGGAAAAATTGAAAAATATGAACCAAGAATAATTCTTGGATCATAAGCTAATTCTCTAGATCAAGTGGAGAAAAATACCCTTTAGACATTTTCCGAGAAAAAGTCTAGTTCAACATTTGAACTTATTTTGACTTAGCTTTCATTTCAACAATCCTGCTCTAAAATTACCATTTTACCCTTTTAGTTGTTTCCTCAACTCCTTTGTCACTTGTGAATAAGTTAGAAACAATGTATTGACGAGTAACTAACAAGTCACATTGTCTCATCCAAATAAAGTCGCTACTTAATTTTGGACACTGCGCAGTTCATTTATTCACAATCCAAGTAATAAAGCACGAGGTGATATATATTGCATTTCAGCAATCTTGTACATGAATTCCATATCTATGAGAACTTCACAAATTTGGTTCATGAAATCTTCATAACTTAATATCTCACCAATTGGTCTAGTCCAGATCACTTAATGGACCTAGAATTTGACTTTCTCAAATGAGAATATTAATGCTATGAAATTGCATGTCTCATTTCAGGATTTAGGTAAGCATAAAGCAATTCATATATAGTGATCTTGAGACAGAAGAGGTTAAATGGTTTGTTCTTCCATTGTCTCTAAAGGTGCACTGGTCAATTCAGTATCTTCAAAACATACATCTGAAGAATTACAGAGTTCCTAACTCTCTAAGCCTCGTAACCAAACATCATAGATTCTTCCAACAATCGTACTGGGATCAATAGTCCGTTGATCTTTAGATTGTGAATATATCATTTTTAACCAAATCATGAAGACTTTGTTCACGCAAAAATCTACATTTGTCTCTTGATATAGTGTTAGGTTTGATTAAGGACTATAAAACTACTGAATATCATAAATCTTCAATCAAACTTAAAGGGAATGAAAGAACTTTTCAACTTTTATTAATTTAATTCAGCAAATTATAATGAGGACTTTATGAAAGATTTATATATTAAATTAATATGTAAATAAACAATCTTTTTGTGGGCATCTCTGCCAACAGAATATTCCATATGCTTCCGCTGTAAGAAGCCTTATGTATGCTCAGGTCTGTACCAGACCCGACATTTCATATGTTGTTGGAGTATTAGGTAGATATCAGAGTAACTCAGGTCTTGACCATTGGAAAGCTGCAAAGAAGGTAATGAGGTACCTTCAAGGAACAAATAACTACATGCTTATGTTTAGACGGACCGATGAATTAGAGGTGGTTGGCTACTCTTACTCTGACTTCGCTGGCTGCATTGATTCAAGAAAATCCACTTCAGGATATTTTTTTATACTAGTTGGCGGAGACGTGTCTTGGAGAAGCACAAAGCACACATTGACTGTTACTTCCACTATGAAGGCTGAGTTCGTATCTTGTTTTGAAGCTACATCATACGGTGTTTGGTTGAAGAGTTTCATATCTGGGGTTAGAGTTGTCGACTCTATTTCTAGGCCCCTGAAGTTGTACTGTGACAATCCAGCTGCTGTTTTTATGGCTAAGAATAACAAAAATGAAAGTCGAAGCAAACATATCGACATCAAGTATCTAGTCATTAGAGAACGTGTTAAAGATCATAAAGTGGTCATCCAACATATTAGCACTGATTTGATGATTGCTGATCCTTGAACTAAAGACATCCCACCAAAAGAAATTTAAGGATCATGTTGAAAGCATGAGACTTGGTCCCATGATGTAATCATTTAATTGTATGGTACTTTTATAAACTCTTATTTAGTTTTAAATTTCTCATATGATTGTGCACATTCACTTTTTACTTTATTGAGAAATATCGTTTAAGTGTCCAAGAATAAACATATGGTTTATTCACTAAAGAATAAGAAGGCTATTGAGATGAGAGACATATATATTGTAATACATGGAAAATAATACTCGCATATAGAGAACCTATTGTCATGATTCATGTATTTTGTTTCTTTTAAGGTGAGTGTTTGGATTATATGGATCAAGTGGGAGAATGTAAGATTATTATATCAATAAAGAATATTTCATTGTACACTTAAGGAAATAATCTTGATATAGTATTTCCTCATTATGATCCATACATTACGAAATTAATGTTGGAATTTGATTAACAATTAACCTAATTTAATTACGAAACACATCAATATGTGGCGGAATTTCATAATTCAATTTAACATATTATAAACGTTTTAAAACATGTTCGATAACCATATCATTAAATCTAACCTAACATGTCAATAAATTTATAATCACATCAATAAATTTATCTAAGCATGCAAACGAATAATCCAAATACATATAATTATTCTAAAACATCATATTATTCAGATCCAATTCGTTCGAGGGATACTTACATAAGATTCGGATCTGCGAGAGCAAGTCTCGGTGTACGTCAAGGTGGTCGGCCGATCCTCTACGCCACGGGCGTCAAGGAGATCCTCAAATCCGCCGTGCCTTCGATCCTCCAAAAGTGGCCGGCCCTGGGGAGAGAAAAATTACTCAAACAACCACAAGTTGAGTCAATGATAATACTCAAGGGATTTTAGGAGACAAAGAGGGTGGGCTCTTTCGTGGGAACAAGGGAAGAAGGGGAAACTCAAATAAAAAGAAGGGCTGCCGGGAAACAGTTTTCCTCTCTCTCTTTCTCTCTTAATTTCGGCCAAAACCTCTCAAGCACAAGGGGGGAGAGGTTTGGCTGAGTGTTGGTCGAAATTAGGCTAGGGTTACCAAAGAGAAAGCCTCCTTTTATATCAGAGAGAATGAGCTTAAGTTAGGTCAAAATCCAGTTAAGACCCATTAGTCAAACTTAAGCCCAAAACTCCTTTTAATGAGTTTAAACAATTTTTTCCAGCCCATAAAACACCTATTATGGCCGGCCATATTGTCCTAATTATCTCCCAAATTTATTTGATTTATTTCTAAAATAATATTTAATTAATTTAGAACATCTCATTTATTTAATGACAAGTCATTAATTATTTTCATACTAATCAATGTAGTATGAAACCAGAAAATATTTATTTTCATCTTTTATTTATTTGAATCATCAAATTATATTATTATCAATATAATAACATAATATGATTCGTGAAATAAATGTAATAATAAATAACCAGTTATTTATTTAATTACTCAGAAAATAATTTTCTTAGTGTAAATCACAATTTACGTTGAATGAGAAAATAATCATTTCTTGTTCACCAAAATCTCGTCCGAGAGTCTATCATTGAGACCTTATGGACCCACATGAACGATGCTTTAGAATAAAGCTCGGACACAAAAGTTCACAAACTTTTTCCGGCTTTTAATTCTTAATATTAGTCGATTCCACTAAAGGACCAATATTGAACATCTCTAAGTTCATATGCGTTTATATTTCCGTTTGATGTGACAAAACTATTCTTCACACGGTCCACGGTGTATTTTACGATATTACCCTTTGTGTGTATCATTAACTCAGAGGAATGTAAAATTACCGTTTTACCCCTGAGTTATTATTTCACCAAGTCCTCTGTTATTTGTGAACGAGAAAAACATAAAGTGAAATGTCTCAACATGTCACATGTTTTATTTCAAAGAATTCTTTATTCGATGAATACCAGGCCTGGTTTATTCGCTCACACTCTCATAACAGAGCATGGTGTGATACTAATGCCTTAGCATTGTTTCAACACAAATTCCATATCTGTGAATCACATGTTTCAACGAAACAGTATCATGACACCAACCGTCGGGTCAATGAAACTTCATTTAGCCATTGCCCATTGACAAATCAAATGTCATAAAGTGTTACAAGAATACATGTACTCACTTCAGTATTTAGGTAATTACTAAAATACCCCTCGTATGTGAGTTTGATGTTTCGAGTGATTAAACGGTTTTATCTCGAACTTCAAAACTTCACTGGTCTTGTTCAATATCTTCATTAAGATATCAAGAATGAATTACAGAGTCACAACTCTCCATATCACAAGATAAGATATCGTTTAATTCATTCTAACAATCATTACTAGGAATCGATTGCCCAATCGATCTTTAGATTGCGAACTATTATTTAAACTAGTCATAAGAAGGTATCTTGTCAAGTCTGTACTTAGCACTTCTTTCGTTGATGACAGTTTCAGAGCGTAGACATAGATGCGTAAACACAATCTTAAATAAGAATGGATATTCAATCTTTATTTAATTTCAAAGCAAAAGAAATACAAAAGTATTTAACATCAAAAATCTCCTTTGTGGGCATAAATGTCAACAATTAATCCATTAATCACGCTCATATTAATGCCAGAAATCAAATCGTTATCCCACAATTATGAGGGCAATATTCTTCATTGATGGTTTGGAGCTTATAAATAAAACGGTTTTGGGGTCCCTAAACTCACTCACACATTCATTCATAAACACCATATAAACGTGAGAGAGAGAGAGAGAGAGAGAGAGAGAGAGAGAGAGAGAGAGAGAGAGAGAAAGTTTAGAAGATCCTCAAGACACTTCGCCGGAGTCCAAAGCTCGTCGTAATCGGGTTCTGAAGCTCGCCGGAAAATCACAACAATGGCCAGAGGTAAGCCGAGCTTTTTCACTTTCGCTTTTACATGTTCATATTGTTAGAAAATTTTTAGTACGTGTAATAAGTTCTTACATTCTAAATAATTATATGTTCCCTTGGTCGCCTTTCTTTGGGTAAAGAGAGGGAGTAATTTATGATAAAGTGTCAGTTTAAATGGTATGTAGAGCTAGTTGAACAATATTTTACTACCTTAGTACTTGAACTTATTAGTATGGTTAATATATTTTGGTGAATCATTGTGTAATGAATTAAATTTGTTTTGTCATTATAATATCAAATGGGAAATAATTCAAAGTTTACGACATGATTTGACAGGAAAAACTAACTACAATAGACATATAAGCGTAATTGTCATGTTTATTATCAAGAAACAATCATATTATAGGACTCGAGGAATGTTAAATTTGTTTTTTTATTTAGAATTTGTCATTTATAAGAGTAAAATTGGGCTGAATTTCAACTATATATTTCTTTTAAAAAGACTCAACTAGGAGCTCGGTAGAAAAGAGAAACAACAATTCTCTAATATACCCTTAAAAGATAATTTGAGTTAATATACTCTCTCCTCTCTCTTTTTCTCCTGGTTTTTTTTTTTTTTTTTTAACTTACTCTCTCTTGATTTGTTTGAATCGTATCTCTTCCTCATTTATATCGGTGCTCATACCTTTAATCACCTTCGTCATCTCCACCAACTCCGGTCACCCATCCCGCCTACGGTAAAGGTAGGACAACCATCTCCGTCGACCAGAGAAACTTAATAATAAATTTTAAATACTAAACTCATTATCTCCCAAATATTTCTCATCTATGTATGTGCTCATACCATTACTCACATTTATCATCTATATCAGCTCCGGTCATCCTTCCCACTTTCGAAAATACATGACAACCACTTTTGTCGACTGTAGAAAAATCAAATTATAAATTTTAAATATTAAACTCAAATATTATCTTTATCATGTTCCTCATTATCACCAACTAACAATTTTTTATTTTTTTCGACCATCTTAGCACTCTGCAACTCTCTGTTCTTCATTTTCTGCATTTTTTCCGCTTTGCGGAAAAGAAAAAAAAAACCCAAGTAGGCACGAAATTTTAAATTTCGTGACAACCTTGACACGAAATATTTCAACGTTTTCGTGACAATTTTGTCACAAAATTCAGGATTTCGTGATAACATTGTCACAAAATTCTTGATTTCGTGACAACATCTACTCGGTTTCGTGACTACTTTGTAACAAAAATTTGGATTTCGAGAAAAAAATTTGTCACGAAATTAAGAATTTTGTGACAAATTTGTCATGAAACTCGTATTTTTTAGTCACGAAAGAGATAAGTTTAGTGACAACTTTATCACAAATTTCTTTTTCCTATCATCAATTATCATAAGATCAACTTTGTTGAAGTATATTGACGTGGTCCAACTTCGTACTAGATGTTTTGTTGGATTAAAATTTTATAAAAAATTATCATATATTATATGTGCGTCTAATAGTCATATAAACCAACAATGATAACGATCCGATGATAGAATATTAGTATACTACTGTGCACACAAACTTAACTTTTAAATTATAATTTTAATTAGTATTATATAAATTTGGTATGTTAATATACTGCTCACGTGCATATAACAAACTAATAATCATAATATGACATATTAAATATAAAATTATAGTTAAGGTACTTGAAAGTGTAACTCACAAACTCGGAGCTTATTGAACGGACAAGCTTGACCAACATCTTAAGATTCCTAATTAGTTATGGTAGATATAAGAAGTAGTTTTGATTTCGTGACAACATATAGTCTATTTCGTGACAACTTAGTCACGAAAATTATGGTTTCGTGACCAAATAGTTGTTACGAAATTAAGAATTTTGTTACGAAACTCGTATTTTTTAGTCACGAATATGATACATTTAGTAACAACTTTGTCAAGAAATTTGTTTTTCTTTCATCCACTCTCATGAGATCGACTTGGTTAGAGTATATAGACGTGGTCCAACCTCATACACGATCTTTTGTTGGATTCAATTAAAAAAAAATCATGTACTTATATGTGCCCCTACTAATCATGTACACTAATAATATAAGAGATCTAGTCATAGAATACTAGTATAATAATATGCGCACGAACTATACTATTAAATTATAATTTTAATTAATATTATATTCAATTTAGTATGTCAATATATTACTCACGTGTTGATAACTAACTACTTAACAGTGTATGACATATTAAATATCAAATTATAGTTAATCTATTTGAAAGTGTAATTCACAAACTTGAGAGCTTGTTGAACGGACAAGCTTGACCATCTTAATTGGCTATGGTAGATATAAGAAGTACTTATGATTTTGTGACAACATTTAGTCTATTTCGTGACAATTTAGTCAATGAAATTTTTGGTTTCGTGACCAAATAGTTGTCACGAAACTCGTATTTTCTAGTCACGAAAACGATAAATTTAGTGACAACTTTGTCACGAATTTTATTTTACTTTCATCCATTCTCACGAGATCGACTTGGTTGGAGTTTATAGACGTGGTCCAACCTCATACACGATCTTTTGTTGGATTCAATTTTTTTTAAAAAAGAATTATCATGTACTTATATGTGCCCCTACTAATCATGTAGACTAACAATGTAAAAGATCTAGTCATAGAATACTAGTATATTACTATGCGCATGAACTATACTTTTATATTATAATTTTAATTAGTATTATATTCAATTTGGTATGTCAATATATTACTCACGTGTTGATAACTAACTAATAATCATTGTATGACATATTAAATATCAAATTATAGTTAAGGTACTTGAAAGTGTAACTAACAAACTCGGGAGCTTGTTGAACGGACAAGCTTGACCAACAACTTAAGATTCCTAATTAGTTATGGTAGATATAAGAAGTAGTTTTGATTTCGTGACAACATTTAGTCTATTTCGTGACAACTTAGTCACGCAAATTATGGTTTCGTGACCAAATAGTTGTTACGAAATTAAGAATTTCGTGAAAAATTTGTCACGAAACTCGTATTTTTAGTCACGAATACGATACATTTAGTAACAACTTTGTCAACAAATTTGTGTTTTTTTCATCCACTCTCATGAGATCGACTTGGTTGGAGTTTATATACGTGGTCCAACCTCATACACGATCTTTAGTTTGATTTAATTTTAAAAAAAAATCATGTAATTATATGTGAACCTACTAATCATGTAGACTAACAATGTAAGAGATCTAGTCATAAAATACTATTATGCTACTATGCGCACGAACTATACTTTTAAATTATAATTTTAATTAGTATTATATTCAATTTGGTATGTCAATATATTACTCACGTGTTGATAACTAACTAATAATCATTGTATGACATATTAAATATCAAATTATAGTTAAGCTACTTGAAAGTGTAACTCACAAACTTGGAAGCTTGTTGAACGGATAACCTTGACCAACAACTTAAGGATCCTAATTGGTTATGGTAGATATAAGAAGTAGTTTTGATTTCGTGACAATATTTAGTCTATTTCGTGACAACTTAGTCAAGAAAATTTTGGTTTCGTGACCAAATAGTTGTCACGAAATTAAAAATTTCGTGACAATTTTGTTACGAAACTTTTATTTTCTGGTCACGGAAACGATAAATTTAGTGACAAATTTGTCACGAATTTTATTTTTCTTTCATCCATTCTCATGAGATGGACTTGGTTAGAGTTTATAAACGCGGTCCAACCTCATACACGATCTTTTGTTGGATTAAATTTTTTTCAAAAAAATAATTATGTACTTATATGTGTCACTTCTAATCATGTAGGCTAACAATGTAAGAGATCTAGTCATAGAATACTAGTATACTACTATGCGCACGAACTAAACTTTTAAATTACAATTTTTAATTCGTATTATACGCAATATGTTATGCTAATATATAACTCACGTGTAGATAGCTAACTAATAATCATAGTATGACATACTAGAATATCAAATTATAGTTATGCTACTTGAATGTATAACTCAAAAACCCAGTTGTTTGTTGAACGTAAAAGTTTGATTAACCATTTAATGTTCATAATAATTTGTAGTAGATATTTATAAAAAAGCATATTTTTTGTGACAAAGTTATCACATTTCATACGTTTCGTGACCACTATGTCACGAATATATGTTTTCGTGACAACATTGTCACGAAATTATGTTTTCCTGACAACGTTGTCACTAAACGTGACATAGTTGTTGTCTCGAAAACATTTATTCGTGACATAGTGGTCATGAAAAATTAAAATGTCCGTACAACCTGGGTTTTTCCCGGGAATCGGAATAAATGGAGAAAATAAAAAACTGACAGATACAGAGTGTTGGGATGGTTGAAAAAATCGAATAAAAACTGTTAGTTGACAAAAATGAGGAAGATATAACATATATTATTTGTATTTAATATTTAAAATTTAAAATTTTTGAGATATTTCCGGTAGAGGAAGGTTTGATGTAGGTTCTTTAGTCGGAAATAAGTGAGTTTTTTTGTCGACGGTTGCTAGGATGTCGTGAACCACTCTTAGATTATGGAAGAACGGTAGATGATGGCATTTTTATGGGTTTAAAAAAATTGATTAAAAAGATGAAGTGTTGGTGAAGAAGATGAAGTTTGGTGGAAGAAGATGAAGTCCAAAGAAGATGGAGAGAGAAAGAGAAAATTAATTAAGTAAATTTGTTATTTAACTATAAGGGTAAAATAGTAGTTGTATATGCAAAAAATAAGGGTAAATATGAGACAAAAAAATACTCTCTCTTTTCGAACTCCTAATTGAGTCTTTAAAAAGAAACATAATTGGAACAACACTCAAATTTACTCGTATTGTTCAGAATATTCCTTTATATTATATATCCTGAATGTATATATGCGCATGAGAGATATATCCTGAATGTATATATGCGCATGAGAGATCGGAAACAAGTCATATATAATCCACTTAGGTTTAGTATGCGTTGGTTGCTGTTCCTAATTACGTTGTTTGGAGATTTATGTAACCATATTTTAGAGTTTCCATCTACAACCTTGGAGAACATCATTGAAAACAAACTCTAATAGCTCATAAATTGTGTACCGTCCTACTGAGGGTGATGATGTGTTTTCCTTCATGTCGTGATATTGATATTCAGGAGAAGGTCATGTGAAAGTGAGAGGAAGTCTTAGGTCTAAGTGAAACTTAAACTGCAGCAAAATTCAGAAGTGTCATAGACGAATGTGTTTGCAAAAAGAAATTTGTTTTTCTTAAGAGCAAAAAGAAATTTGTTAAATGTATCATGTTGGGATATTATGGGATTGTTTTTCCGACCCGGACGTATCAGTCTACCATGCATAGATTAATGGGGTACCAATTATTTGTGACATTATTTCTTTCAGCTGTTTGTTTAGTTAATCTTTAGAATAACTTAAATTAGATCAAAAGTAATCAGTTGTTCACCCTTAGTTTGTTCATTTGGATTAAATTCATAAATATCATTTGTTCATTAGTTAGGTTTGAAATGTTGGTTGCTCATTTATGTCTATGGTCCAAAATTGAAAATTTGGGTAGCCAATGAAAATAGCGAAAAAAATAATATGATGGCGGTGACAGAAATAATGTACACAATTTAAAATATAGAAAATAAATATATGGGTATGTAATTTTTATAAACATAAATAATGAGTTTCAACTACAAACATGTGAAATTCAATTGCATATATACACTTATTACATGACCATAATAAGTTCAAACTTCAACCTCATATATAATAAATATGTTAAGCACGCATAAAAATATGTTTCAAACAACGCTATATGAACTAGCCCAAATAACTTACAAGTTATCATTTGTCATATTTTTGAAATACTTACTTACAAATACATATAGTAAACTATAAATTCCTAACTATTAACTTCCGCTTAATGAAACTTCTCACAAATAACTAGAACTATTATATGTTCACGATAAAACAAAACAATTGCTCTTTATACTGTTTGTGTTTAAAAATAGTAAATTATGTAAAATGATCAAAAGACAAATATTTGATTACTTTATTATTATTATTATTGATGACAAAAAAAAAAGCTAAATACAATTTGACCTTTAAATTATGTTAAAGTCGTTAATGTGCTATAGTTTAGAAAAAAAAAATTATCCAAGTTTAATTGATATTCAAGCAAAAGGTTTAGAATATAACATTTCAATTTCAATATTGAATGCAAATTTACGTAAACATAAATAGGATATATACAACACTTCAGTGGAATAAGTGTTCTCGATCGGACAACTAAAGAATTTACGATGATGATATGTGGATTCACCTGAGCTCATATCGATATGTTTAGAAATCAAAAGGTAAACCCTCTTCTCGAGAACTGTATGAAGCATAGCTCATTCGGCAAAGTTAGTGTAAAAATTACTAGTCCATAGTATTTTAGGAATCAGGTCTTTCAATTAATCCTAACATTTTATTATGCATACCTTATGTGCCCAATTTCTTTTATACATATTACATGAGCCCGTTAATTTTTTTAAGAGAAATTTTCATTTGTTTGCAATGAAGACTGAACTTATGACCATCGACTTGGAGATGGTGTGAAACTACCACTAAAATATGTTTAATCATAAACACGTTATCTCTTGAAGTTAGGTTCACCATATTCAACATAGATTTCACATTATAAATAAATCAAATAATTGGCCAAATGGCCAACGTTTGACATATGAATTGCGAAATGACTAACATTTGGTAAAACTGTTTAAAGTTTGGTAAATGAAAATTTTTGAAATTCAAATTTTAAATTTTGGATTTTAAATGTTGATAGTTTGGATTTTAGAGTTTTCGAATAAAATGGCAAAAATGTATTCATGCGTGTTTTATTTTGGAAATTTCATATTTTTGTTGATGTTTTTTACAAATTCTAATTAATTTCGGAATCTATACTCATTAGTTTTTCCTTTTATACGTGTAATCCTATTATCATGCGTGAATACTTCTAGTCGGGATTATTGTTTGTTTTTAAATATACATCATCAATTAACAATATTTGTTTTTTGGCTATTCTTTGTGTTTTACCGAGATAAAATAACCTAATTAACAACATACCGTCCAAGACTAATGGATTTTTCTTCTTGCAATGGTTTCAATCTGCAATCACCAGGTAAAATGTTGATAATCAGTTGTTAATTTACAGTCATCATACATTAACAAAATATCAATGCATTAACAATATACGTCGTTCATATACTTCGTTCATGTAGCTTGTTCATATAAATTACATTGTATTATACCAATATAGTTTCACTTTTTGAAAGTTAATGTTCTCGGAATGATGAAGATGAAGATTTTCCAGTTGAAGACGTTATACAATCTGACATATTGTTAATTGATCAATCCGATTTGAATAACTGCCCCATGAATATCGAGTTGGAATTGGAGAATGTTTTAACTAGTAAAGAAGTCTTAAAAACAGTTATTTGTATTTTAATGGTAAGGAACAATTTCGAATTTAAGACAATTAAGTCAAGCACTAGTAGATATAGAGTTACATGTTCGGATTTACAATGTTCTTGGAATTGTATGCGGGTGTTTGTCCAATGTCTGGAGTGTGGGTCATAAGAACATAGTCGAAAGTTCATTCGTCTTATTGGAAATCTGTAATTCTTAAGAATGAACATGCATCGTCAAAGCTTATTAGTCATCGGCGGGGGTTGCTGAAATGATGCGTACTCAGTTCAACGTTGACATTTCTGATTGGAGAGCCTGGAGGGGTCGCAAAAAAGCGTTGAAGGACCTCGTGAGGATTTTGACATGTCATACAGACATTTACATGTTAGATTTCTAGAGATTGCTTGCGGAAAACTTATTCGCCGTTGTTCTTCTTCGCCGTCGTTTTTCTTCGTCGTCGTTCTTTTTCTCCCAAGTTCTTCTTCGCCCAAATTTTTCTTTTTGTGTTTTGAGAGAAATTTTTCATGTTACCTAGAGAGATAAACACTCGTGTTAATGGAACTCAACCGACTCATATTTTAAAAAAATTCCATAATTACTGATTTTGATTTTCGAATGATTGATGGACACGATTCCCAAATCTTTCCACTTGAGTATATCTATTTCCAAGCACGGCAGGCGTGAAGTGGCACTCTTCATAGGCGAGAAAATTTATTCTCAACTCACACATTAATTCATCGTTGACGTGGCACTCATACCAGGCGGGAGAGTTCATGGGAAAAATGGTCTGTTTTTTGTAAAACATTTACGGGGTCATGTGCCAAACTTTTGTTAAACGTTGGGCATTTCTAAATATCAACATGTTTATAAAGCTATACTACTAAGTAACCCTAAATAAATATTATCATGTTGATTATTTCTAATTTTTTTGCATCTGCTTTAATTTGGGCTGGATGTCATATTTCTAATTCGAACTCTCGGTACGAAAAACTCGTACAACAGATTAGCAATGATTAGCAATTTAACGCTTTAGTCCACTCCTCAATCTCTCTGTAATGCACAAAAAAAAGTACAATAAATTAAATAAAAGTCAATACAGGACTTCAATAAATATGGAATGATACTAGCTAAAAAAATGGTAACCACATACGATTGGTAAACGGGAGCGGCAATGATATTAGTCAAAGGGTTATTGTATATAGTGGTAATAAATGTTTGTCATTTTGAATATGATTAACGTTTTGTAAAACTCGTGCGAATGTCCAACAATTAGTTTTACATAAATTTCATTCCAATTTCGCCCAAAAAAAGCTTCCTGCCCAATCTTATGATTTCAGAAATAAATAAATAAATTTCCACGTTAATTTTTTTTCTAAATAATCGCATAGTATTAACTCCATTTAAATACCATTCGGATTGTAGAAGAGAAAAAAAAATAATTCCACCGCATGCAAAAGAAAAAGAAAGGATTCTCTCGACGATTCAAAAATCCAAAAAAAAATTAATATTGCCATTTTTGGTCAAGCAAACTTCACCGGGTTGTTTTTGTAGGGTTGCATTAACGTAAAATGCGTGGTGATTAACAGGTAAATCTGTTTTTTATCCGTCGCTTTGTTTTTTTTTTTTTGAAGAACAATGTTTTACCAGATTGTTTTAATCGAATCGATTTTGAACATCTCTTTAATGGATTTCTGGTTTTTAAAGATCGTGTTGCTATAAGTTTTCATCTTTTAAAAACGCATTCAAATGTTCTTGTTAGGCTTTTGGAGTTTAGATTTCTGGAATTTGTGTTAATGGTAATGAAATTTATTTAGGAATATTTGAGTTTTGTTATTGATGTTGTTTGTGTATGAAGGTTTGATTCAGTCATCTTGTAAAATAAACCAAAATCAATGTATGTACATGGTATTTGTGATACTTCAGGTGTAAAACATTGTTAATCGATCGGTTGTAAACATTTATTGTACTACGAATCGTTCCATCGACCAATTTCATTTTACGCTGTAAAACTCCATAATGCACTGAAATATATTTTTCTAGAAAAATGTTTGATCTTGAACAAGAATGAGGATGTTCCATAATTCGTGTAAATTACATGTCAATTTTTGAATTATAGAATTATATATGGTTTCTCAAAAATATGCTTGAGTTTAAACAATGTTGGTGTTGTTCATGGTATAAGAATAATCGAATATGAAGAAGAAATGAATTATTTTGGCCAACTCAATTAATTTTCGAAAATGAATTGTAAATCCTGATGAATTAAATCGTTAATTAAGAGCATAGAATCTTCCAATAGTTATAAGAAATTGCCCAAATCTATATTAATCCAATAATTATTTCCAGTTTCACTCGAATATATTTGAAAAAAAAAAAATAGCTGCAAATATAAAGAAGAATGTTTGGGTAAAATAAAAACGTAAATTGACACGAGACAGGACCACTAAAACCATTTACAAAAAAATTTACGTAACATTATAGATTAGCATCAAACCATTTTACCGAAAGTTTGTTTTTATTAAATTAAATTACTAAACCTCCCTCAAACACTCATCTTTCAATGATTTTATTTTTTAGCACCGGCCACTCGAACCTTTGTCAATACTCGAGGTAGGAGCCCGAAATATATTTAAAAAACGTAGTCAACACTTGCCCACATTGTTTTTCTACGATTAAACGGTTACTTTCGAGCTTTTAGATGGAGTCAAAGAGTCGAGAGTCAAGACAAGCGCTACATCAAAATCAAATCCAAGCTAGCAACAGTACACTTGCACTATCAAAAGACAACATATATTCCTACATGGCCAATTCCAGGCATAGTCTTGTTTCATACATACGACTGCATATTAAAGCTATAAAACATCACATTACAGCGTTAGGGCACCACATTAATAATAAAAATAATAAATGTCGATGTTCATAATTCATAACAGCAATCAAAATATATTAGTTGAAACAAGAGGTGCCGTATATCATACAAAAAGCAGCACATATATGTAACTATAAGAAGGTTTGAGAGATTAAGTGGTCATCTATATATATATATATATAGCTAGAGCATTGCGGTGGTGGTGGAGGAAGAGATATCCATGGAGGAAAAGGGGTGGTGGTGGTTGGCGGGAAAGAGGAGGTTGTCCATGTAGAAGTGGTGGTGAGGATGAGCAGCTCCGGCAGCCGCTGCCGCCGCCGCGTCCATCACCACAAACTGCATGTCCTCCGACGGCTTCCAATGCCTCTTCCTTTGGTTTATGAACCAATTGTTTATCTGCTTCTGGTCCAGACCAGTCGACTCCGCCAGCGCTACCTTCTGCGATTCCTGCACTCTCACCATCCGAATTCGTCAACATAGATGTTATAGTGTATATATATATATATGATCAATATTAAAAATTAAGCAATAGTTTAAGTTGTATCATAAAATAGCATCTACCACCCCCTAAACTTTTACATGTTTAAGACGCAATGATTAAGGCACTTTAAAAGGGTGCTAACCAATGAACCGCTTCAGTTTAACTGATTAAAAACTAAGTTAACTAACAGGAGTTAATTGAAAAGAATAAAGGAAAAATAAACTATTAGTAATGGACGGTTGTAATCATAAAATAGCATCAAGCTCCCTATGTAATATAATAACAAGAGTTACAGTTTATGTGCAAGAGTGATGATAATGCTTACGGAGGGGTATGGCCATTTGTAGTGGCGGCTCCACCAGTCGAGGAGCTGTTGACGGGCTTCTTTGGGGAGTTTGCCTTTCTTGCGCTTCTTCATGAACTCTTGCTTTAGGCTTCCCAAATACCCGCTGTACCTTCTCAGGAGCTGACCTTTCAGCTCTCGATCCTCCGCCAGCGGGTCTATCAGGCTGTTGTTCACATCCACCTCTTCCTCCGAAGATCCGTTCCGCTCCATCCCATCGCCAAAGCCTGATTACAAATACATAAGCATTGCAATATTTAGTGTTGTTGTCATACATGGTTTTCTATTTGAAAATAACATGTCATGGAAAAATCAAGAGCAAGCTAACTCTACATATACCAGTATATAGCCCAAAACAATTGCACTACTTACTATGATTTACTAGGTATTTTCAGAAACTATCATAAACTTTCACGAGGAATTTTAGTAATTTATAATAGAGTGATCTTTTGAACTCCGACGTTTTATTTTGACTTGTGAAAACTTATTAATTTGTCTTAACAGTGAGGTGACACATCATATGCTAAGTCAGCAGCAACACATAAAAAACGATAAGCACCAGATAGTAACATCTCAAAAAGATAATTATGCTGACACCTATATTCCATCTGGGGAAAAGATTATGCTTAGGTGTTACCTCATGCCTCGGATATACTTGCATGACAAGATTTACCAAGCAAAGTGACAATCAACCCTAACATTTCAACTAACCAAGAGATAAAGAAAATAACCGAATTACAAATGTAGAAAATACAGCTGTTTCCGGTCCTACTCTTGTAAGAAATCTCTTATTAGGGAAGACTAAATCCAACGAATTAATTAAGCACTCCAGAGGCTTCCATTAACGAAGGATTTTATACACAAACATAACATGTTGATAGACCTCATGCTGTAATGCATAAGCATAGAAACATTAAAGAAATGACCTAAAAATTACTGCCAGACTACTTTATCGTGAACCAAAAAAACTACAAGGCCAAGTGAAGAGAGCATTCCAAGAAAATATACCATGTTACAGTTGTATTACACACACACGCTACATAATCTGCTTTACCAATCAATGGCTTACCAAACCATGCAATTCAAAAAAACAAGCAACCTTATGACAGAACATAAGGTTTTATGTAAGTAATAAGATATGCTTACTCGTGTGAACCCAAAAACTAAGCATCAGCATTAATTAAAGGTGTCACACACGCACACATGTATATAAGCATATTTGAATCTATATCAGATAGAAGTGAGTGACAAGTAAAACACAAGGTTTAACTAATGTTAGATAAACCCATGTTTCTATAACTAAGAGCAACGAATAAATCAAAATATTATATGACCATGTGTGCCAAACACATTTGCAAAATATTTTTCGAAGTACCTGGATATGATTTCTATTGACTGTTATAAATGATATCATATAAATAATGATGAGCAAAGGTTACGACAAGTGATACATAAGAATTAACATCTATCTGATATCAGATAACTTAAATAATCCACAATTCAATTATTGCACATACAGCGATCCGAAGAAAAAGGATAGTATAACATATATATAACATATCAAACACACAAAATATACAATAAAGCAAGTAATATGCAAAAGATCATTATTAACGATTATTATGTCTCCTTTTGAAAATGGGCTTAAGGTTAGCATATCGTAGATCAATAGTACAAACCTGATTCTACTTTCATTCCAACCAATACATAGTCATATTATAAACATATAAGCACCACCAACAAACAAAATCGAGCTCACTGGATGATGAAACCTAAGTACACATATACCTACACAAAAAATGGAATATTGATGAAACGAACTAAACCTTCTAGGAAGGGAAATAACAGAGAAAAAAAACAAACGAGCATGAACTGTATCCCTAGATATTGTAATCAAATGCCATAAAAAATAAACAAGAACCTTAGTAAGCCACTTCGGTTTAAAGGCAATAATAAGCAAGTTTCATAATGTAACACACAAAAACAACATGCATATGAGACACGGCCATCACCAGTAGAATCAGAGGAAGAGACGGTGAGGGTCTTGAACTGAGACTCGATGCGGTGAAGGAAGAGCAAAGCCTCATTGAATGGCTTGGAGAGCTCTAGGGCGTACTTGCAAAGCATCTCACAGTAAGCTTCCATGAACTGGTCCAGACCCGGGTCTTCTCCAAGACACCCTCTGCTGACGTGTCCACTCTCCGCCGCCGCAGAACGGCACTCCGCTTCTAGCCGGGCCACCATCTCCGGTGGCGCTCCCACCTGACAATATGTCTCGTCACAACCCTAGCTTAGCTTAAAATACATACAACCACGTACAGATCCGGATATTTTGTTGGTGAGAAAAGCATGCAAAAGAGGTGCTTATTGTGATTAGAAAAAAGATTACCTTTTGGCAGTTGAGATAGGAAGCCAAGAGACGGTGGTAGTGAGGGTGAGCCATGATCTTGGCCTTGAATGACGAGATGTTTTGCTCTGACTGATGATCTGAGGAGTTGTTGAATTCACCGCCAGCCATGTTTAGGTAAGTATTGGTAACAGTGTTACCGGTGATATTGCTGTTTTGGTGGTGATGATGATGATGATGATTGTTATTATTTGTGAGAGAAGGTATGGGAAGGAATAACGAACTCATGACTGGGTTTCCAGTGTTTGGATTGGAATGTTGATTATGATGATGTTGGTGATCTGAAAAGGAGTTCGGCATCATGGTCATCATTGGAGAACCGACTCCATTGTTGCAGTTACTGTTCTCTCCGAAGGTCATCATGCAAGAATTTCCATTAGAACCGCCTTCCATTCTCTCCCTATCTTTCTCTCTCTCAAAATCCTATCCTTTCACTCACTTTTCCACTACGTCTATGTATCTATATATTAGAGATTTAGGTAAACAAAGAGGACGTATATCTTTTACTTTATAAAGATGGGGGGGTGTCTGTGAGTGTGTAAGAGGGGTTATAATTATGTGTATCCAATATAAAGATACATAAATCTACCAATTATCTCTCCAGGGACTCTCCCGGGTTTTAAGCTAAAGTTTCAGGCTTTTTCCACAGTGGTACACATGTGTATGTGCGTGTATAACCCTTAAACAGTGATACTCGTAAAAAAGCAAAACATAATATGCACAGTTATTTCTCTTTCTTCCTTGGGTGGTCGGAGAGAAAAGAAAAAGGTTGGTTTTTTTATTATAAAATTTAGCCTAATAATAGCAGAATTGAGAGGACACGCACGCAGAGAAGAGAAGGTTTTGTTAATGATTGTTATAATGGTGGACGTAGTATGCTATGTGATAGAGAGTTAGTTTTTGTTTGTATGTGTTCTGATTAAATTATAATTTCATAGTTATGTTAGTCACTGTTAGAAGTATTTGAGATTTTACCTTCCCGATGAAAACTCTCTCCCTCCTTTCTTGCACTGAGCCACTGCCAAAACTGGCAAAGAACAAGAGAGAGACAGAGAGAGAAAGAGCGACCGATCGATCAAATCGAGGAAGAGAGCTATCTATCTAATCTATGATATAGCTAATATGCCCAGCTGCGTCACCTAGACCTAGAGAGAGAGAGAGAGAGGTGATTCCGTGCATAAAAATCTTATACTGTGTCTGTGTGCGTATGTGTGTGTTTTTGCTTTGCTTGGGCTTTGGGTGTTGTTTGATTGCAATCTGTCCACTTGTTTCATATATTCCCACTTTTATTTTCATTGTCTTCTTTCTTGCTTTCACTCCATGCCGCCATTAGCAATAGCAATCCCAAGCCCCAAAACCCACCACTCACAACTCTTATTATTACTATTATTATTATTATCTCTTCCAACTAACTAAATGACACATTTACCACCTCCTTATAACAATTTTATCTTTAGTTTACCACAACCAGAATCGTCTGTATTATTTAAATTTCCAGCGATAAAAAGGTCGTCTTGCTCTTGGGCAGAGAAATTATATAATAATATTATTAATGATAATGAATATATCAAATAACCAGCGAGTTGTGAGATAAAGCAAAGTGGGAGTTTTTACTGACAAAAAATCTAATACCATATATCACTATTAGTCATATTAGTCATAGTCATCGCATCTAATCCGTAATTATTTACCATCAAGAAAAAGCAAGGTTCTCTCAGGCTCCCTCTCATCTCGAATTGAAGAAGTAAAAAGCTGATAAAGGTAGTGGGACAGTCCGAATGTCTCTCTCTCTCTAGTCTCTGCTCTCTACATTTATAGCCCTTCTTTACTCTCTCTCTCTCCCATCAAGAACAACAAATTGAATAGAAAGAAAAGGGATTTGCATATACAGCGTACACATTGTATACTATCAGAGAAACTCTATCGATAACCCTAATACATATTGAATATATGGCTTGACTTGTCGATACTAATTCAGTTTAAGTTCCATTACTTGTCGCTTACATCATTAATAATCTGCTCATACACTTTGAGCCATACTCTAAAAAATTATGTTTTATTGATACTTCAATATTTAGGTCTCTATTGTTTATTGAGAGATCAAGCAAGTTAATATTTAAGAACTAATCATACTACTTTACTAATATACCACATATCTCTATGCACGTGGATTCCGATCCTTTGACACAACCAACGTTATATGTATGATTATTTCCTACGTATTGAATGAACCGACTGATATACGTATGTCAGTCATGCATGTAGCCATGTTTGAACTGCGAGATCTACATATAATTAAAATACAAATAAAAGCAATTATACACAGAGCTTTCAATTGAACCCCCACAATTATTCACAGGTGAAACACTCTTGTCGTATTCTTGCACCATGACAAATTTGCCTGCTAAAATATCAAAGAAACAAAGAAAAGCAACTGTACTAATCTCGTAAAAATCAAAGTATATTTTCACACGTAAAAATTCAATGTTATATAAAGATGCATCATACACTATTAAATTTTTTTATTTACTTATCAGGTCTAAAGTACAAATAAATTTAGGAAAGCGTTTACATTTTACTAATAGGGCAATAAATATCTCAATTTAGATTATCAAATTTCGCCGTGTCATTTTATGACAAGTAGCTCAATTAGGTTATATTTTTTCTTTTGAACTCAAAGGCATATTACAATCTCACTTTATATCGGACGAAAAAAAGAGTTTTATTTGTTTACTTCACTAAAAGAAGATGATATCGAATAAAGATAAGGAACTCCGAACAAAAATTACAAATTTGTTCTCTGACAAGACTAATCCTAGCTCTATCGGGACGGGAGGTAACCGGGAGTACCGTCCCGGTAGCAACATTAACGGTACCGGCACTTCCGGTATCATGTCCGGGGCGGGACTGGAACACCCATTACTTTATTTTACCGGGAGGTACCTCCCCGTACTTCCCGTTAATTATAAAAAAAATTAAAAAATCTTGAGCCGTCGGATTGAAGATCCAACGAACTAGAAAATATGGCTGTTGGAAATATGGTCGTTGCAAAGGCAACGGCTACTTACTTTTTTTTCCTCTTTCAATGTTTTTGTTATAAATACGCTCCTTCTCTCATTTTTCCACACCTCATTCTCTTAAATTCTCAATCTCTCAAACTCTTTTCCTCACTAGCTCGTTTTTTATGGCGTCCCAAAACCGAATGGGTTGGGGAGGTCGAGGGAAATGAATTCTCAAGATCCCCCGATGCATCGGTTTGAGGAAAATTGGTTACATCATTCTCAAAATCTCAAATACTTTTACGATTCTAACTATATTTTCACTAAAAATCCAAATGTTATCTACTCCCAACAGTTCAATTTAAACACATAAGCCGGATACATCGCTCATATGCCCCCACATCCACCCGATGCCGATGTCGCTTTTGAAGCGTTTCAACAATGTGAACAAAAAATTCAAATTTCTCAAAATCCAAATGTCGACGAAGGTGTTGACATTGACGAATATGAAACGCAAGATCCCAACGCCGTTGAAGAAGAAGATATACCTCCTCCTCCAAAACGAAGCCGAAGTCAAAGGTCACCTCCAGTTAGTGTTCCTCGTACTCGACAACGACAACAACGACGACACCGACAACAGCAGAATCCCGAACAATCTCAACCTACCGAAAGGAAACCTAAGTCCCGAGTGTGGACGTGGTACGAGCAAGTGATTCACAACGGTGAGAAATCTAGTAAATGTTACCGTTGTGGAAAGATCTTCAGTGCTCACAACGACAGAGTCAGGATATCGCTTTTGTGGAGTCACAACAAATACTGCAAGGGCGATGGAGCTGCATTGTCTTCGAGTCGTATAAATCATGTTGATCCTATTCAATTACGAAAACAATTTGTATAATATTTTTGTTTTAACGGATCAATCTTTTATGCATATAGAATCTCAAGGTTTCGTTACCTTTCTTAGTTATTTAGTTCGTGGTGTTCAAATAATTTATAGGAAAGTTTTAAGAGCAGATATACAAAAATGGTTTTTAGAAGAAAAAGAAACAATAAAAACAACAATTTCAAACGATAGATATAGTATAGATTTAACTTCAGGTATATGGACTGGTCAAACTAAAATGGATTACATGATTGTCGTAGTTTATAAAATAGATGAGGAGTGGAATTTGAACAAACGTATAATAGCATTTAAGAGGATAGAAGGCGCGCATTTAAGTCAAAACATTTTAGATATAATGGTTAGTGTATCAGAGGAATGAGGTTTAACACGTAGGATTATATCAGTAACGTTAGATAACGCCACAAGTAACAATGCTATGATAAGAGACTTAAAAGAAAAATTTCAAACTAACGATTCTCTTTTGCATCAACAATGTGCTACTCGTATAATCAGCCTTATTGTTCAAGTCGGAGCAGCTAGTTATGACCCTTCAATTAACAAAATTATGACATATATTAGTTGGATTAACAACTCAACTAAACCTGGCCCAACTGGGAGTCCGGGTACCTCTCGGTATCGTCCCGTGGGACTCCCCGTTGGTACCGGGATGGGAGGGGACGGGAGGCCGGGACTCCCGGTCCCTGCCAGAGTAAAAAAAAAAATTATTTATAAAAATTTGAAGGAGTAAAAGTGAAAAAAAAGAAGGATGTAATTGTAATGTTTTAAACTAAATGGAGTTAACTAAAAAAAGTTTTATAAGGAAAAAGACCTTACCGACCCCTAAAAAGGTGCGACGGTAAGGAAAAAGAGTACCCCTTGCATCGATTATAAGTGAAATAAAGTCCCGAACAAGGGTCGGGTATCCCTTTATGAGAAAATATAAATGTCTAACCATTGAGGTTTATGTTAGAAAAGTTAACATCAAAATCGTCTACAATATCAAAGTTCTGAAACGTTTCTTGGGCTCTATAGCGATGTTGAAGCCAATCATTTCCGCAAGTTAAAGCTTCGACCATCTGCGGATGCAAGCTACATCTTCTGTCGTCGATGATGCGTCCGGCGCTGCTGAATGCCGCCTCCGATGACACGGTGGAAACAAGAATGGTGAGGATGTCTTGTGCCATTGTAGACATCACCAGGAACCTCCGTGCATTTTGTCTCCACCATACGAGTAATTCTAAGCTTTCGTCGTCCGATTTGACCCACTCGTTGCTGTCGAGCTGCAGTATCTCAGGATGAGAGTGTGTGCCGAATGCGCTTGGCTGACTGGACTGGGCCTCTTGCTATTGAGGAGATGGACGGTACCGTGAGGTACCGGGACTCTCGGTAGGGCCCGAATTAAACAAGAGTCGGAATGTTTTGTAAATTATTGAGTCGGAATGTTTTGTAAATTATAAATATTAAAAAATTTAGACTAAAAACAATAAAAATTTATAAATGATATATAAGTTTGTTCGAGTTTTAAACATATATAAGAATATAAGACCATATTCAACCAACTTTTAAATTGTTTTATTAAATAATTTTATATTTAAATAGTAGTAGCAACATAATTTTAAATATAAATATAAGTTAATTTAATATTTTTGATATAGAAATATAAATGAATGTTTAATAAGAGTGATATTAATATAACATATTAATATTAATAGAGGAGTTAATATAAAATTAAAAGTAATATTGAAAATTTTAAAAAGATAATTTTTTTTTGTAGAATTTTGTGCGGTGAATTTGAGAGAAAACACTATAAAATGTCATAAATTTGGTAAGACTTATAACAAATTTGAGTTTTGTACTAGTGATGGTCTAAGAGTTTCTCCAATGGACTTCGATATTAACTAATATTGAGTTGAGCATATCCAATGGAGCCGTATTATTCGCGCTATTATAGTGTTTGTTGAAAGTTTTGTACAGTGTCGTGCTATATTTGGCGCAACGCTGTTTGTGTGTATTTTTTTTAGTTCTTTAGTTTTCTTAATTACTTAATATTTATCCTTCAACTTATATAAATTATCTAATATTTATTACTTTGTATAACAATAAAAATTTAAAATTAATAAAGATTTTTGTACATTGCATACAAATTAAATACCAAACACTTGTGCTCCAATTGAAATCGCGAGAGAAACGCCACCTGTTGAAGTCGAAATGGTGGTCGAAGGCGAGACGCAATTCGAACAATTTGTAACTCGCTATAGACAAATAAGAGATAGAGATGCACATTGCATTTCGAAATGCATCGATTGAGCACTTGTGGGAAAAGTATAGTCATTCTAATGCATAATTGTGTGTGTATTGTATTTTAATTGTATTTGTGTTGTGTTGTAATTTTTTTTATTTGTGTTTTGTATTGTATTTTTATTTTATTTGTGTTGTGTTGAAATTTTTATTTTATTAAATATGAGTGATTTTTAATAATTTGATTAAGATGATCTAATTAAGAATCGGTAAATAAATACAAGAGTATGTGTGTAAATAGAATAGAGTAAAAAATAGAGTTGAAATAGAGGTCTCCGGGTCTAAGTGCATAGAAAAAAGTTTGTTTATTCATTTATTTTTTATTTTCAAAGAGCAACATCAACACTGAAATTACCTGATATTATATTTTTAATTCTCTCCTAAATCATCTATAGTCATTAACATTGACTTGTTATTTACAGTGTATTTAAATGCGGATTCGTAAACTCGACCTTTGGATTTTTAAAATAAATAAGTCGATTCTCAGAGTCGAAGTTATCCTAATAAATGGTGTATCAGATTAAGCAATTAAGTAGGTGAAAAAGAAATTAATTAACGTTTAACCTATTTAGCTGGTTTTATAAAAGCTCTAAGGATTTTCTTTTTCAATTGAGTTATACAAAAAGAATGATTCTCTTAACCAATTTGTAAAAGTAATTGGTTTAGTAATAAGCTATGAAGACAAGTATAAAGTCAACCGTGCATCAACGGGAAGTATTTTGATTCACAATATGTTTTCTATAGTTTTCGTTTAATTCATTATGAATGTTTTGGGTCCTACTTAAATCTGAATGAAAAGAAAGAAAAAACCCAAAAGCTAACTCGTATATCTATCTTTCATCTTACATTGACAAAATCCTATATTTATATCTTCAAATCTGTTTTGCGCATCGTTGTACTTCAATTTTTAGTTCCTGAGATGTAAAAAAACATTTCTTTTTAGTATATATCGTGTACTATACTTTGTGTTTGAAAGGATTATAAAAAGCCTACATTAAATCCCACATCACTCATCAATCAGTCACAAAATATTGCCAATTGTGCTCTTGTGATAACCTGATCATATATACAAGAGCTTCAAGCAAAGTCTGAACGAACCAACTCTAAATATGCTTGACCAAATATAGTTATATAAGACTTGCTGACCAACAACCCAGTGGGGTCTCCACATGAATTTTCTGTACACGCAATGAATTTAATTCTTTAATTGAGATATGTGTAGATATACTTTAGATTATAATATAGGTACGAATCATTGAATACAATTTTATTGAAAGAAGAAAAACCCAAAAAAAAAAAAAAAACTGGTAAGAGAAAAAAATGCAACTGTTTATTTATCTATTTATTATTCTTTGTTATTAATTTAGTGCCACGCGCTTAACCAAGTTTCTTCTCATATCTTTTTGTTCCTGTCTTGGATTGGATACCTTGATTTGAGACGTTATTAAATATGGGGTGTTATTTCAGAACTTGGGTCATGATGTATAACCAGGTTAGGGTTTAGGGCTAAAAGCAGAGAAATAGTGTATAGGTTAGGGCTTAGAGAGTACGCGAATCCGTCACAACAGCATAAGAATAATAAGAAGCAAGCAAAGCAAATCAAAATTCTCGCATCTCGTCAGATGAAAAGAGCATGATAATATAATATTCATACAAGAATGAACAATAGATATCATCAATGGTTTAGATTTATTTAAGTATGAAGAGAGAGAAAAATAGGTCTGTGTGTGTGAGACTAACTTTAGAGATTAGAGGGACAGAGGCCTCTCCTTTGCAAAATAAACTTTGTTTATGATTTGTTTTTGTTTTTCTCAATGACTTTACGTCACTTCTACCTACAGTTGTGTGTAATTGAGATAATAGATGATATTGAGACAGAGAATACGAAGGAGGACAGAAAGATACAATATTATATAGATCAGAGCGAATAAATATGCATGTATATATAATTATATTTGATTTTCTCCATCCTTTATGAAATGAGAAGACCATATCCACTCCACGGTGACAATTGACAAACCCTTTTAAGACTTTAGGAGTCTATTAATAATAATATAATTAACAGAAAATGGGGCTTAGAAAAGAAAATTTAATATGCCTCTTTTAGCTCATCGCCAAGCAATGTCAATCTACTTTGTGTTCCGAAATTAGAAAGCCGATTGATTTTCAACTAAGCAAATCATTGATGAACCCCCGTTGACAGCTAGGACTTTAGGGCAAGTTATAAGTTATAACTAATTAATAAACTGTTTTAATTATGACAAAAATATTGTTCCATCTTTATGTGACCAAGGGTTATTTAAAGAGGATAATCATGCTCATTTCTGAGTGCGATGGAAAATTCTGTTCTAATTTACGAGCCGAATCCTGATTCTAAAATTTAAAATTCTGCTCAATAACTTTCTTTGGATCTCAATCTCCTTATATGCAGATGATCCAACAACTATGATCACACAAAATTAATAAGGAAATCTCGACACTATTTCACGTAGAAATTCACATTCGTATTATAGTAACATTTTCCATTTTATATATTTGTTTACTTACCAGATCAGAATACCCAATTTGATGGTTAACTCTGCAATTTATAATAAACACGTCACAGAAAGCAAATAGCTTTTGGATTTCCATTTTGAATGGTAGTTAAGAGACTGCGTGATCAAAGATTCATATGCACGCATAATTTTGATGCCAATGAACACAGTGGACTATATTTATATTATTATCATTATATATATACAAGATATATTATAACCATCAAAGACAGAATTGAATGAAAATTGTGTAAGTGACTCGTCATAGCATCAACAGTTAACGAAGATTCTTACGGAATCACAGCTAATACATTCTCTCTTATATTTTATTTTATTGTGTACAAAAATTATCAATTGTGTTCCTCCAAAAACTGCAGGCTTCATGTGTTTTTCTATCTGGATTTACACTTTTAATTCTTTATTTTCGACCTCTCTCTTTTTACATTTATTTTTCCTGTTTTGAACTTTTATTGTGGTCCATTCAAAATTTTAATGGTCGATTATTCATAGGTCTAAGATGAAGAGAAAACTTTCATATGAAAAAATAACGAACTACGGCGTGAACTCGAAAAGAGACTCCAGTGCATGGTTATGTGGATGATATTAGAACATGACAATATCGATTTCCAGCGAAGAAAATGATGAAATTTTTAAAAAGTTAACAAAAAAATTATAACGATAGTCGACGAAAATGAAAAATTGCTCTAAATAATCTAACGAAACATTGTTATTGTGTTTTAGCCATTTTTATTTATTTATTTATGAATAAATAGTTAAAACGTAATGATGTTACATATTTAAGAGGTTACATATTTAAGAGGTGCGTTATTACAATTATGACGTAATAACTGTTGTCTTAATTAACTACTGCCTTAAATGAGAGTAAATATGTCATATATTCGGTTTATTTTGATTAATTGCTATAAATCAATTCTTTTAAAACATTAATTATTTAGCAATTTTTATGTTTCAAAAGGTTATATTACTATTTATCTCGACGAAAAAACTAAAACATGAATATGCTGATAAAACTATTTTTGCATTATTATAAATATTAAAATATAGACAAGTCTAATTTTAATCCCATGTAAATGTTCCACATTACAGGTTAAAAGTTAATAAGTAAAAAACATACATATAGACATTAAAACACATCAATAATTGTTAGCAAATATTACAACAATATTATACAAGAAAATAAAATATAAATCAGAAATTAAAAAGTAAAGAGATTCAAGTTTATCGAATTCTGTTAGATATTAATTTTAATATTTTTATCGTCATCTCAGGTGCAAGATTAGATGAGCTAAAACTTCACAAGATACAACGACTAGAAAGCAAATTCAATACCATTCAGCTTGATTTCGACAAACTAAAACAATTGTTTTGAATTACTACCGGACTGTGAACTAAGAAATAATTTCAAGGTGAAGATGAGTGAATTTCGTATATCGCTATTTTAAATTTAGAGTTCAAGCCTCTTTTTATACGCTCAGGACTTCAGATTTACCAACCCAAATGTCCAGGCTTAATGTCGTTAATGCTCATTAGTGCAGCTCGGTTAATGCTCATTACTCCAACTCGTCAAGACTCAAAATTGTTTGCTTGAAGTCAAACTGTTTCACAATTATTATTTAATTTAAAAGTAATTTGTGGAATTAAAACCTTTTAAAAATGAGATTTGTAATAAATATATAAGAATGATAAAAAATAAACTCAAACTCGAAGTCCCAAGAAGAGCCCGACCCCGGCCCGTCCCAACTCGGTATGGCGACGACACGCCTGTTTTTGTGTGCGCGCGAGATGTTAGAACTAATCCAGTAACATTCTCCTTGCTTGGACTTTTTTATCATCTAAAGGAGGAAAAATACTATATAAATGTTACACCAACACACTTACCAACCAATGTGAGACTTTTTCCATTTACTTCATGAACACTTACTATGTTTTAATGAGTGCTTTGAGCATCATTTTCCCATTTAGTATAGACTTGATATTGACAAACAAATAATTAATCTAATACGCTTTATAAAGAAGATTAAGAATATGAAAGATTTAATCAATTTCGATGAGTGCATCCCAATCAAATATTAGCTAAAAATCACTCATACACTAGGTAAATATATTCTTATACCAATATTTCAAACAATTTCTCACATGAATTAAATTGTGGGACAACAACATGACTTAAGGTGGTGATAGCTCCACGGTCAATATTAGTATATGATAGCTACGTAGAGCCTTTGAACTTTCCCTCCGAAAGATATGTCATCTTTATTGACTACTTAAAAGACATAATATCCTTGAACTGTTGGTCGTTTTGTATAAACGATATTCTCCACTAATATCTCCATAATACAGGTTGAGTTCTTATGGTTATCTTCATTTTGGTCATGAACATTCGTCTAGTTTTTCCAGAGTTTCTAAATAATTAAGCCCAATTAGTTCACTTTTGACTGTTGAGATTGGTGCCCACAAAGGAGATATAAGACATTAAAATACATTTGTATTTAATTTTGCTGAGACATTAATATAAATAAATATTCTTTTTTTTTATTATGTTTGTGTTTATGTATGAATACTACGCTCTGAAACTGTCATCAACGAATGGGATGCTAAATATAGACTTGACAAGATAGCCCATTGTGACTAGTTTAAACATTTGTTCACAATCTTAAGACCGATAGAGCAATCGAGTCTGAGTTATGATTGTTTGAATGAATCATAATATCCTATCTTGTGTATAGAGAGTTGTGACTCTGTGTTTCATTCTTGATATCTTATAGAAGATATTGAACAAGACCAGTTATACTTAGAAGCTCGAGATAAAACTGTTTAAACACTCGAAACTTCAAGATCGCATGCGAGGGGTACTTTGGTACTTACCTAAATCCTAAAGTGAATATATAATTGATATTACACTTTATGACATTTGATTTGTCAATGGGCAATGACTAAGTTATAGTTTCATCTGACCCGACGATTGGTGTCATAAAGGTGTCATATTGGGTTATATGATTCACAGATATGGAATTCATGTTGAAACAATGCAAATGCATTAATATCACACTATGCTTTGTTAAGAGAGTGTGAATGAATAAATCTGGCCAAGTATTCATCGAATAAGAACATTCTTTGATTAAAACATGTGACATGTAAAAACATCTCACTCTTATGTTTTTCTCATTCACAAATAACAAAGGAGTTAGTAAAATAATAACTCAAGGGGTAAAACGGTAATTTTACATTCCTCTTAGTTAATGATACGCATGAAGAGTTATATCGTAAAGTACTCTGTGGATCGTGTGAAGAATTGTTTTATCACATCAAACAGAAAATATACGCATATGAACTTAGAGAGTCTCAGTATTAGTCTTTTAGTGGAATCGACTAATATTAAGAATTAAAGACGGAAAAGGTTTGTGAACTTTTGAGTCCGATCTTTATTCTAAATCTTCGTTCATGTGGGTCCATAAGGTCTCAATGATAGACACTTAGAAGATAATAAATGAATAACAATATTTGATTTGCTCATTGAATATAAATTGTGATTTATATCGAGAAAGTTATTTTCTGAGTAACTGGATAAATAATTAGGTGCGAAAGGAGACAAGCATTATGTGGAGACGAAGCTTGGAAAAAGACGAGACGTTCAACCTTTCCTAAGGCTTCTCAAAGATCAAGCTACAAGAAAGGTTAGTACCAAATAAATAATAATTACATAATGTTTTTTAAATAATTAGATGTTCATGCATTTTGCCTAGGTTAGTAAAATAGTTTTACTTGTAAAGAAATTTTTATATTTCGTCATTAACTTGTTAATGATAAATTTTTCTTAACCTTAGACCTTTTCAACACACTAGCCATCATGGTCCCTATTTAACTATTTGGTTAGCGGATCCGTAATGTTTTTGTTGGACTTTATATATTCAATACTTATGACTCCAGATGAGAGAAGTTGCCTAATGGTATTATGTTGTCGACGGATATGCCTAGAGTTCTCATTATATATCACACTATGTGCCCTACCAATAGCAAATTCGTTATCACAATATACACATATTACAGGCACGTGTAAGTCAATAAGAAATATATTTGACAAAGTTCTTAAGCCATTCATCTTCTTCACCTCTTTACCATATTTATCTAACACAAAAAACTCAGATTCCACCGTGGATCTAGTTATCACTATCAGTTTGAAGGATTTCCAAGATATAACTGCACCTCTCTCAAACAATACATATCCACTACTAACTTTAGAATCTTGAGTATCATATATCCAACTTGCATCAGTGAAACCTTCAATAACTTCAAGATATCTCCTATAGTTTAAACCATAATCACGACTAAATCGTAGATGCCTCCGTATTTTCATGATTGCTTTCCAGTATTCAAGATGTGGATGACTAGCATATCGAGCTAGTCCATGAACAGTGTAGGTGAAATCAGGTCTCATATAACTCATCAAATACATGTGACTGTCTATCCCTCTCAAATATTTAATATGGGAGATGCCTTCGCCTTTATCCTTAGACAAGTGTTGACTTATATCAGTTGAAGAACTAGAAATTTCAAAATCTTCTTTCCAAAGGACTTTATTTGTTATAGTTGAAGCATTTGCCAACCAATATTGACTCATTCTTCTTCTTCTTAAAATTCTCTCCATTCATCCCAAGTTTATGTGTTGGCTTCATTCTCCTTGAGCTCTCCCATTTTCAATGATGTTGTCCTTCTAAGATTTGGGTTTGAACCTCTTGTACAAACCACAATTTTCCTTCTCAATTTGCAGAAGAACAACAAAATCTTCAAAAATAATATTTTTCCGCTTGTGCTTTGGAAGTTCTTGAAGTCTTTCCACCTCGTAGGTCGTTTTTTGATGTCCGAGGAAATTGAAATGATCAATTTGACATGAATCTCGTGGATGATCAGTTGTAGCTCTTGGACTTGACTCGCCACGGTATTCGAATGCACTATTTGAAAATTGAGGAAGTGGCTCACAATGTATTTCTTAGAGCCCCTGTCCTCGAGTTTGTATTTTTTGATCCAATGAATTCCAAAGCTCTTTGGAGGAGCGGTTAGAGATATATTACTAGGACAAAAAAGACCTTTATAAGCGATAAAAGTCACTTCTAAAGGCCAAAAGTTCGCTTCTAAATCACCTTTAGAAGCGACAATGTCGCTTCTAATGTAACGCTTCTAAAGAAAAGTTGCTTCTAAGTTTTGAGGCGACGAAGTTAGAAGCGATTAGTCCCTTCCAGTGTCGCTTCTAAGGGTCCAAAAATCGTGAAAAAAGCGTATGAAAAAATGGCGGGTAACATTTAGGAGGGACTTTAGAAGCGATTAGTCGCTTCTAAATGTTACCCGCCATTTTTTTAGAAGCGACAATATAAGCGATTTGTCGCTTCTAAATGACCTTAAATTTTTTATTAACATGACTTTAGAAGCGAGACTAGGTCAGAGGGCGGTGGTCGGAAACTGAGCAGGGAGGGCGGAGGTTTAGTAGAGACGATTTTGTGGAAAAAAATTTAAAACGAGAAACTTACCGGTCGGAAGGAGGGCGCGAAATGGCTGTCTTCAACAGAGCACGGAGGGGCTGTCTTCACCGAAGGCGCGGAGAGGGCTGGAGGTTGGAGGGAGTGCAGGCAGCCGGAGGGGAATGGAGGGGAGGGGAGGAGGGGTAGGGAGGGGCGGATGAGAGGGGAGGGCAGGGCAGGGGCGGAGAAAAAGGGAGGGGAGGGCAGGCGGCGGAGGGGAAGGGAGGGGAGAGGCGGAGTGGAAAGGAAGGGGCAGAGGGGACGGAGGGGAGGGGCGGAGGAAAAGGGAGGGGAGGGGCGGAGGAAGGACGCCGAAAATCGGAGACGGTGGCCGAAAGGGCTGCTCGGACGGGGAGGGAGAGAGAGAAGATAATTTTTCGGAAGTTGTGGGGAAATGGGAGACGGGAGGGGAGGGGAGGGTGCTTTAAAGCCTTAGGGACATTAGAAGCAACACTAGAAGCGACTAGTCGCTTCTAATGTCCCTATAAGTAAAATTTTGCCGTAAGGGTTTTGGAGGCAAATAATTTAGGGATTAGAAGCGACTAGTCGCTTCTAATTCCCCATGTCGCTTCTAAAAGTATATTTTGTAGTAGTGTACGCATTGTACATCACGTCGTTAAATTATTCATCACAAAATTCAAACACAAATAGTCATATCTTTATATGTGCTAAATGTCACTATCGCATCACCACGATCGATTTATGTGCTAAATGTCACCATCGCATCACGATCAGTGGATCTTCGGTCAATGACTGTGCAAGAACGAGCGTTGTCAAGTACAACAACATTTTTTGTTTCCAACGCTTGAAGTTCAACATCGTGAACTTCTCGTGCTTCTCAACTGATATTACCGTAGGCACACGTGCCATAGAATCGTTCATGGATATTGAAGTCATTGGTTGGATTAGACCTGCAAGTCCATTCCCGGTTATAGCCTCCATTGACCCTTTACCCAAGGTCACCCGAATTTGACCAATCATCGTGTCGGGTGTTCACGAGAGGGATTTACGGTGAGACTCCGATAAGAAATCACAACGGGCGTGTCGTTCGGGTTTGTCATTGTCTACAACAAAAATCAACAAATTTGTAATCTCTAAATAATATCAAATCCGGAAAAGAATTTTTCTCTCTTCCTCCCAAGCTGTCTAAGAAAATGATAAAGGTCGAGCTCGAAAAAAATTGAACCATGCCAAACTTGGGAATATAAAGGTCGAGGTCGAGAATGAAACAATAAGGCCGAGCTCGACTATGAAAAGGCCGAGCTCGTATGATAAAAATCAAGCTCAACTTTGATAGAGTTTGCGCTTGACTATGCAACAGTCGAGTTTGTTCTTGACTATGAATCAGTTCAACGAATCAAAATCTTCAAGATTTTTATCAATATTACAACAATAATATTGGTAGAATACAAGATTGTACTCAAGTAAATAAACTATAAATCGCAAATGAAAAGGAAATAAATTCAACATCGTCGAGGTCCGTTAGACGGTTTTCTTTAACCTTTTAATCGTGTTCCTAATTCGAGATTAGATAAGAGAAAAATATCCAGGATACAATGACGAGAAAATGAGCTCATCACCACTCATCTTGACTTCGGTGAACTTAAGTAGTTGTGTCACCACCAGATTACAAACTAAGAAACAATTTTAAGGTGAGGAATACTTAATTTTGTTTCGGTGTATTTGAAATGAGAGTTCAAGCCTCCTTTTATAGGCTCAAGACTTTGGATGTTACCAACCCAAGACGTTCAACTTTAATGGTTATTAATGGCGTTAATGCTCATTATTATGGCTTGGTTAATATTCATTATTGCAGCTCATCAAGACTCAAGATTGTTTGCATGCAGCCAACCCATTGCACTATTATTATTTAATTCACATCATAATTTAAAAGTTATTTGTGGAATTAATTTTTTTTAGAAATGAGATTTCTAATAAAAAATATAAGAATTCTCATAATTAAGCCCAAATCCTGGCCCAAAAGCCCAAAGGCTCAAGTAGACCCCAAATTGTCAAGACTAAAGCCTGAGTCCGGCCTGACCCGGCCCAACTCGAGACAGTTCAGCATGATAACAGCGTGCGCGAGGGGTTAGAACTAACTTACCTGCATTTTCATTTCATCTCTTCCACTTATGTATCCTCTTAAAGAAGATGATAATATGTAAACACAACACCAACATACTTACTCAACCAATGTGAGATTTTTTTTTTCATTCAATTCACGAATACATGTAAAATGTGTTATTTATGCATATTTTGAGAATAAATTTCTCATCCATTATAGAGTTAATTTTGGCAAAGAAATAGTTAACCTTATATTGGTATCAACGAGGATTACAAATATGAAAGAATCAACCAATGTTGATAAGTGGACCCCACTAAAAATATTAACCAAAAATCACTCATACACTGGGTAAAAAAAATACTCGTCTATACCATTACTTCCAACAATAAAAGCTTGAGTGACTATGTTTAGTGGATTCCTTCCGATTGTGTTTGGATGTCATAATAGTAAGATCATATCATGTGATTGCTTGTGATGACTAGTTCATTAAACGAGGGTTGTAGTTGCGTTGGTTATTGCTGGAAAAAAAATGAATAGGGTCTAATACCTAGGTAATGGTAATTAAATTTCTGGACCGATAATGGCATAAAAAATCAAGACCAATAATATATGGCATGGGCATGACCAATGAAGTTGGACACAAACACATGTAACAATAGGATATCAACTTTGATCTTCGTGTAATTAATTAGACATTTGATCTAACGACATTGAGATATATTGAGTGAATACATAGTCAACCCATACTCACTTTCTCTACTTCCAATGTACTGCTTAGTATCAAGTTAAAGAAAGTGCGTATAGTACTTTTCAAATTGGTCGCCTGCTCCATGATCCTAATCTTGTGTCGCTTGAAAGCCTAATGCAATAGTCCATGGATCATAATAAACACCATCACCATCACCATCAACAGTAGCAGTACGACTACCGCCAACACCAACATTACCACTACTAGCATTGCCTCTAATAAAATTGTCGCTACCAACACAAACACCAACACAACCATAATCCTCATCATTATCGTCATCATCAAATGAAGTTACACCTATTTCTTCACTAAGTAATTGGTCGACATCAATGTCATGTTGAGTCTAAGCAATAAAGATAAGGCGAGATTGGTCCCCCCAAACCTATAAATGAAGTTGAACTCATCTCCAGATGAGATATAGAATCACCGCCTAGAATTGATCTCCAAGTAGTCGCAACAACATCTTATAAAATCATATACTCTCGTACCTCATATGGACCAAGAGTTGCACGAATTTCTTGTCGAATTGTGTATTCAATCATATACTTAATCTTATTCTTCATTTTAATTTCATGTGACATCATTCGCATTTCTTCTATGACTTCATGAAGGCACTTATCACAATGTTTCACGTTTTTTCGAGTAATTTATATATAAGGGCAACTTCATATGAGTCACACCACCATCTCTTGTCGTCATCTCACAATGATTGCATGTGAAATACTTATTAAAGTGCAAAATTTTGAATACCTTCATCTTTCATTTGAAAACTTATAGGACATCATTATTTTTTATATTTTTATAATTTCATTTATAATTTAAGGAGTATCCCAAAAAATGAACATCTCAACAACATATTTAAACTAATCAACAATTTATCATCTAAAATGAATATCTCATATATCAATTTAAAAAACTAAATCCGAACTTTAACAATCCTAAAGTGATAATTGACTCTTCGAGTCTAAACAAATTTTTGAACAAACATATGTTAACCGTGGTCTAATTTCAATCAACTTTCATTTCATCGAAAAAAACTACCTTCGAAGTCAAGTTGAAGCATGAACGACAAAGTGGAGTGTGGTTGTTGTCGGTGTGCCCATGGAATATTCTTGATTTAATTTTTCTAGTGGAAATTCGACAAAACTTCCAATAGAGAGGAAGTCGGCGAAAGCTAGATTTTAAAATTTTGAAGGGAAAAACCTATGAAAATGTCACGTCTTTTTAGTCTTCTCTTTACAAGGATGAAATGAAAATTATGTGTCAAAATTCGAAAACAAAAAACATGAACTTTGGTGGAAATAAACAAACACCGAAAGATAGCAACTCGCTGACAGTTCGCGAAATTTGCCGTCAATTTGATCCATGGGTAAAATGATATATATATTTGATTTTTTTAAGTAAAATGCCTAATTCTAGATTTGATTTTGAAATCTATCAAGTTTGTATCAATTGTTTAATTTAAAGAAAAAAAAGTTGTACCTTAATAAATATAATTGTAAAAAGTTGTACCTTAAAAAATATAATTGTGTCACAATTATTACTTTGTTGATTTTTTATTGATGTTGACTCCAACTTCCATATGTAAATTTTGTTTTACCAGTATACATTTGTGCTATATATGTAATTTATTTAAAGTAAAATAATAAATAACAAGCTCGGAATCACATAGAACTCGTATAAATAAAGTTGCCGACTCTTGTGCAAATTTAAAATTTAAAATTGTGGTTTGAACATGAAAAGAAATCATGTTTTGGTTTTATTCGTTTATTTCGAATTAGGACTTCAAAATGGATAATGTAATTATAAGGGTATTCATTTGAATTTTGTTTCAGTTTTTATATTATAGTTAACATCAATAAAATATTTATTTGTGTCGCTATTATCTATTTTATGATATAATTTTATCATTTTAACTGAATAAGAAGGATAAATTCGACATTTTACAATATAAAAAAAAAATTAAACTCAACATTTAATTAGAAGAGTTGCTCTATATTTAATCGTTGCAATTGCGAATTACCCAATCTTTAGTATAGTTTAGATAAATATAGCAATGCATTTATAAAAGTTACTTTTTTTTATTATTTTTTTGATAAAATGACGTATGTTGCTAAATATCATATATTAACGTAAATTAATCATGATTTAAGCGATTCATGTGATTTTTGTGAAGTTTTCATAATTGAATATTCAACTGATATTTCATTGATATTTGGAATATTTCAACTGGCCAATTAACATTTTTTGGTTGAATCCGCTTTTATTTTAAATATATTTAATTAATATTTAGATTATTTATAATAATTTATGTTTAACTACTTCTAATCCGGGTGGATATTAATTTTGATTTAAATTCGTCAAGATGCAATGCTAGTTAATTTATGTTGATTTTGTTTCCACTAGACAGCAAAAAATTAATGCATATTTCCTTATTTCATGAATTTAATTTTGCAGTTGTTATTAATTATAAACTTAATTGATATTTCCATTTTATAATTAATATAGTAAGTAATTGAATTTTAAATCGGTCGAATATATTCTTGAAATTTGAAATTTAAGTTTGATTTTACTACTTCAATTTTGGTACAGATATGAAAAGTATAAATTTTTCATGTTAATATTGGTTAATTTGTCTATATGATGATAATGTGTTTTACAGTTACGAATTTTCTTTATTGTAGACTTTATTTTGACAATTTTAATTGATATAATATTTATTCCATTCCTTTTTTAATTCTATTACTACTTCGAATAATTCGAAATTGATTTTAAAATTTTATTCTTTCCGAATTTGTTTAGTATACAATATTTTTATTTATTTTAAAACATAACTTTTTATTCATATTTCCTAAAATAATGCCCAAATATTTGGTATCTTTTATTACTAATTGAAATTTATCTCATTCGAATATATTCTTGAAATTTGAAATTTAAATTTTTATTTTGTAATTCATTTATGGAAACTGATTTCTCGTTTTAATCTGATTTTTGTGTTATTTTTTATTGATTTGTGTCTCTGATGATAAGATTGAAATTTTGGTTAATTTTTGTATTAACTTTTTCTTCATCTTTCTACAAATTATGCCCAAATTTCAGACTGCTTGATATAAGAAATTAAATTAAATTAATCGATGTTGAGCAATGAAATTAAAAAATAAATAATGAGCTGTGAAATTGATGAGGAAACGACTCACCAGAAGTTATGAGAAGTGAAATTTCAGATTGGATGATATAAGAAATTAACGTAAACTAACGTTCTCCCGAGGAGAAGAGGAACTAACGTAAATAAACGTAAATTAATGTGAGTAATTAACGTAAATAAACACTTCTCTATTGAATACTAAAACCATTTAACGCTCTCTCTCTCAAAACCTATCTCTCTCAGACAGCCACAAATTGATATTGACGCCAAGAGAAAGAGTTGACAACAAAAACACTATTACATAAATTGAAAACAAAATCTTTTAAACAAGCATCAATGACGTCGATCTAAGGAATCTTCTCGTTCCCGTCTACGTCGTCACTGAAGCAATCGAGACTGAAGCCCCTCCTTAGAGTCGGCCACACCTCTGTCGCGTTCCCAGCGCGCTACCTCCGTCCCAGCGGGCCACTCCGCATCCAGTCTGTGAAGGTGTCGCTGGAGAAGGATCCGACTGTGATGTGGGAGCGGTACGTGCAGTGGCTGTAATCGCGTTAACAGAGTCTAGTTAAAATCGATATTTTGAGAGGAAGGAGAGAGTGAGAGTGTCGGATGGTTGAGATTTTAGAGAGAGAAAATTGATTTTCAAATGAAAGGGGTTTGAATATGAATAGTTATGATTTTGTCTATAACGTAATCTCAAAATTAAATGTCCCGCTCAAACACTCTCATTAATTCTCATATATATTTTTAGTTTACCATAAAATCCGCCGGTATTAAATGATTTGTTATCTAATATTTTCGAAAATTCATTAATTGTATCTAAAAAATGAAAGGGTATATTTTTTTTAAAATTTTCGTTAGTTTCTTCTTTTAAATAATAATCAAATTTGTCCATTATATTTTACTTTTACTCAGATGTCCCAACTTGAAACTTGATAGTGTGACAATCGCGTCTTGGTGAAACAACGTCTGTATTCATGTGCTTTCTGGAAAGCTTAGAGTATGTATTCTTTTCGATTTGGGGTCATATGGCCTTTTGGTTCTATTCTAATCATTGTTTTCCATTGGCCAAGCCAAAAAAGCACCATGCACACTTATTTACATAAAAAGGATAGAAGTGGAAAGAAAGAGAAGAGATAGAAAATGGAAGACAATTTTATCACATTGCATATAAAGTTACAATTTTTTTTGAAAAATTACAATCGAAACATTTATGCTAGAAGATGTGGTTGTGCGATATTATGCATTTGAAAAATAAAATGGAAAGAGACAAATGCATTAAGTCGAACTAAAGCGAGACTAGGATTTTGTAGCGCCAATAAAATATGCATTTGTCATTGTGAAATTTCATTTTGCGCTTTGTAACATGTGCTTCTACAGCCCTCTATCTTCGTAGCAAATACCAACTATATTTGTTTGTCGCCGTTTACGATAATGGCCTACTTTTTTCTTTCATAAATCTAACCCTGACCTTGCGAGCTAACCATCGGTGGAATAATAATAGTAAAATTAGTGTACAAATTTAATATTGAAGTTCGGAACTTCGTATTCATTATAATAAAATAAAATCTGTCTAGAATCTACAGTCAGCTTGGTGTTGTACTGCTTTCACATACGAACTTCTGAAAGAAGATTGTTACGTCTACTCAATTACTTACCTTCGCGACAATTAAATTGTGTAACTTTTTTGGAAAAGTAATTTTTTTTAATATTGGTCTATATATTAGAAAAAGTAGGCTATATGCGTATCTGTATGCGTAACTTCCTCGTTTCTGGTAATGACCTTAATTTTGTATAAGTATATCGACAACATTCTACTTATAAAACAAAATAAGAACATTTAAAGTTAAATGTGAAACTGTACATCTATGATAACCTAGTGGTAATACACACCCTTTTTAAGTTGGAGGATGTGGATTCGATCCCCACCGCAAACAATGCTTGCCTTAAAAAGAAAAAGTTAAATGTGAAGCTATGGATTCTATAGATTGCTTCAGAGGGTTTTAGTAATTAAAAGCTGATATATATTTGCTTAGACTGACTAGCATATGTTATAATTGGCTAAATGTCCAACATTTGATAAATTGTGGTAAATAGCTCTAGTATTTACGTGGCACAATTATTAACAGTTCAACTTTACAATTTTACCCTTATTATTTCGATTGTAAATGGTCTTGATAATATGGTAAAATATTTACTGAATTATTTACCTAATTTTCGTCAAACATTAAACATTAAACTACTAAAAGCATCTCCAATGCAAGCAACAAAAAATGCTATATACATTATTGTAGGAAATATCATCCAAACAACCTCAACTCAATATCACATATCAAAATCTTAGAGCAGATTATGAACAGTAGAATAACAACAAGAAAAACAGCAATAACAGATAAAGGATGAAGAACACCAAATCTTGTTAACGAGGTTCGGCATTAACGATCCTACATCCTCGCGAACTCCTCACGACTAGGACGTTCGATTTTCATTGATGAAAGCCAGTAACTGTTACAATCTTTTTAGCACACACTCAGTCGCTTGAATCTCAAGTTACAGACCAAGAATTCCTTAGAGAACAATCCTCTCTCACTCGATCAATTTTCTAACTCTCTCAAGCGTTCTAATTGTTTTCCGTATGCACAAAACTGAATACAAAATCACATTGAATTAAATTACAACAGATCTCTAAAACTCCTTTTATACTCTTCAACGGCAACAACGTCTTTCTTGACTTGTCCACGTCATCATGAAGAGTTGACTGAGTCTTGGCTTATGTTGAAGCTGAACCAACAATTATCAAGTATAATATATTTTTTTATCCACCTCAATGTTTGATTATTTTTTACAAAAACACTCCAATTAAATTATTGGTCTCCACGATCTTCACTCAAATTGAACTATTGGTCTCTTTATTATTTTATTAATTTTTTATATTGATAATAGTGTGATATCGGTGCCAAAATTTGCACTATTGCCACAATGATTACTCTATAAAATAATATTATCTCTAAAGCAAATGACATGGCATTGTCATGTAGGTATTGAGCAACCATTGTTACCAAACATTGGAGATGCTCTAATTAACCCTTAATGAGTTGTATAACCTTTTAAATATAGTGGAATTTCAAAATGGCTAACGTTTTATAAAAGTTTGGTAAATGACCCTGTTAAAGTTTAACGAAATTTTTTGGACGAAAATAGCCCAAAATATTAAAAAAAAAATTGAAATAAAAAGGATAAAGCAATAAATCAACGTGTTAATTAGTATACCGCGTATACACTAAAACCATTAACCAAATTTAACACAAACGTTGGCCATTTTACAATTGACCCTCCAAACGTTGGTCATTTGACCATATGTAGCATAATTTTACTTTCGAGTGCTATAGTTCATAATTGATTCCTGCATTTGATTAGATTCTAGATTTGTAATATACGCTGATATTAAACTTAGAAGCGGCCCCAAAATGGAGTCATGTTTCCACTCCGTAAATATCGATCGAAACTTGAACGAAAATAGATTAGGTCTCCGAAGAGGTAAAACCTATATAAAAAAATTAACGACGAAAAGGTTGCTTTTAGGGCTGTTCTGTTACTAAAAAATAAAAAACGTGACATTTTAAAGTAAAACCATGAAAACTTGAAAGACTAATGTGGAACTATGTATATGTATGTATGCATCAGCAGATAAACCTCAAAGCTGTCACAAAGAATCCTTTCAACTAAATTTTAAGGCAATTATTGTGAAATGGTGATCAATTTTAAAGATGATGGCTATTCCCTCCAGTATCCTTTCAAGTATAAACCTTAACACACAAGGCAAACATATGATGGGGAATAATAAAATTCTACCAGTTCAGTTGGTAAATGTTTGGTTGGTGCAAAGTGGATAAAACTTTTTTACTAAGAATATATTCAATGGAATCATCATTGCTTCTCTGAAACTGACGACGGTAAGGACATTAAAATTGCTGGCATATGCTTCCCAGAAAAAAATCCAAAGGAAGATAAATCTCAAAATTTGATTAAAAAGTTTAAAGATATAAACTTTCATTGAAAATACTAAATTAGGAAGACCAACTAAAAATAAAGAAGCAAGTGAAGGAAGAACACCCTTAAAGACTTTACAGTTAAACACTTGGTCTTTGATTTCAGACAGGTACACTTTTTTAAGAGATGTATCCCATAAAGAGCTTTGAGTTTGTTTTATATATAGTTGATGAGAATAGAGTAGAGTAAAACACAATAAATAGCAAGGTATTGCAAAGCTATTGCTAGAACTTCTGGATTACTACTGAGTTGGCAAGACCAGCCTGCTCTATTGTCTGAGAAGGGTCCCCGAGAACCTTGGGAGGGAATCCCATGATTTGCAAAACATAATTTGAAGGGCAATCGGGTCTGGAAGCATCGATGAAGCTGCGGATATTTCCAATCGTGTGGTAATGATTGAACCGTCCGACCAATCGTGTTCCATCGCCCAACCTAAGCTGAATCGAGGTCGTCGGAGCTGATTCATCGGCCACCACATTTTCTGAGGGAAAACTCGATGCTGCAACCTGGACAGTTGGAGTAACAGAGCTACTTCCTAGAGTTCTTCCCTGCCCTTGAAACAGTACTTGGCGCTTCTCTGGCTCCTAAAAGCACCGGAAAAAGGAGCGTTCAAAACAAGATTAAGGCATTTACTAAAGATGTGATCTTGCTAGATGTTTGTGACCATGGAAATTCCGGATAAAACAAAGGTTTGCACATCTTCTCGCTTTCATCCCGTTTGATGTATAGTATATACAAATATATTATATTAAAAGGAAACTTCCAAGTGACTCAAACCGATGTCCTTATCTGGGGGTGGATATTCTCTTTACTCTGTTATAAACAAATAAGAATAAATAGAGTACTCACCGGACAGTTCTCATTCCTCTTTGTCAGATTAACATAAACCTGGGTTTTTCTCTCTGCAGGTTCTAGCTCTTCTGGACGCTCAGACTTCTTGAGACTCTGCAAAGAGTCGTTTAGATGTCAATATACGAGAGGGTTCACAGAAGAAATATTTCAACACCCTGTTACACTCGATAAAACAATGAATTTTTTCTTAAAACAAAGTATGCACATTCTTCTTGTTTGTATGGCAATGAAGATGAAGCAACATGGTTGTGCTTTTCAATCAATCATTGATTTCCAGAGATCATTACCAACTGAAATTCGATATTCTAGTTGGGGTTTGTATTACCTCTAAGAAAGATGCATTTTGAGGATCATCCAATCTTCTCAAAGGGCCATCATTGACAGTGAATCCGTTGGCCCAGAAAATAATGTTATGCACAATAGCCTCAGGCTGCTGAGGAGTAGAGTGTGTGGTCTCACCGGAGAGTAACCTGCCAGTTCCAGTGAAGCTTCTCGAGCCTTCCGAGGGTGGAACAACGGGACCCTCCACGGCTCCTTGTTGCCTAAGTTGATCCAGGTACGCGTCCACATCGTTACTCTTGTCCTTGGAAGGATCTTGAACAAGCATTCCACTGCAAATGATATAACACATTATCCATCTGTGACCCTTTTACAATAGTTACAAAAAAAAGTGCAACAAAAAGATGTAAAATATTATGCTTATGTCTATAGGGATTTTACGCCCAAAAATTGTATGTTTTTAGGCCTATGTCGAAATCAGATGAATCACAGATCCTTGTTGGTCAGTGAATTGTTTTAACGGACCAATTGTGATCACTTGTTTTAAACTTCTGTTTGTACATGCAATGTAAATAACCATTTAAGTAACTCCATTGGATGGATATCCAATAATCTGTTGATGAAGTTGAAAGACATTTTCACATGAGCTTGTGCTCAATCGGAATGCCATTATGGACCTCGATCTTCCATTATAATAATAAAGTTGTTGCACCAACTTTTGCAGCGTTCATTGTTCTAAGAAAATACATAAACAATAAAGTTCCATAAAAGAAACACAAATGTAGGATAAGAAGAACTCAAATACGCTATTTAGAAGAGAAGAACTGCATTAGTCCAAACCAGGGACTTCATATAACAACTTCTTGTGATTATTCTTCCAAATATAACTAAGTTTTGAAATTAATCCAACTAGGCATTAATGCTCTAAATTTTCAATAGCACCGTCATCACTATTCCATGTCCAAGTTCATAATTGACGGTTCAAGAATCATTCAACACGTTGACAAATTAGCATCATGAAAATAGAAGGGAAATTAAAAATTAAGGAAACATAACAAGAGTCGGCATCTAACCTTCATCTTTTAGTTTCTAATTCCCTTACCCACTTTCGCAATACCAAATACGGGAACAGCATATAGATGCAAAAATACAATCTTTTTTCCCAGTATAAAGTTACAAAGCCAACGAAGTTTACAAGCTTTGCAAATTCCAACAGGGCGATTAGACACAGAATCGTGAGATCGAAAAACAGGAAATGCTAGGGTTTAGGGAAAGAAATGAAACCTTTTTTCACCGCCAGTGTAGTACTCCGGAGGACTTTCGGAATCGTCGTCGGAATCGGCGGAGTGACGATTGAGATCTGCGAGTGTGCGGATTCCGCCAGCGCGGCTGCTCGATCCCTTCGAAGCCTTCTTGTCTTTCGACGCCATTGATTTCTCTTCTCTTAGCCGCTCTGCGAGTGAATGAAAGGATAATCCCTTTTTAATATCTTGATGCGCTTTGATTTCTTTGCTTTGGAGTTCTGATAATTGACTTATCTCTAATTCAATCAAGCTCCAGCAACAGCGCGTAATTTGTTATTTTCTTGTGACACGCCATCATTAATATTTAATAAAATCATATACGAATTCTGCAATGCTATAAAATAAAATAACAAAAAAATTACGTTTTAACTTTTAACCATGTTTGCGTTTGATAATTTTATTATATTTAACGTTTGGTTAATTTTTCGTAAATAGCCAAATGAATTTGTTTACGATTTTAATGAGTCTAAAATGTCCTTCAAACCATTTGGGCGGGAATTGAAAGATAGCTAAATTAGTTCAAAAAATTTCGTTAACAAAACTCAATGAGTATTTACGAAAAATTTACGAAACGTTGAGTAAAATAAAATTCGTAAATCTATATGGGTATTTTGCTAATTGACCCATAAAATAATGAAAAATCTGCAAAATAATTTTTTTAAAAAGTTAAACTTTCATTTGCTTGCAGTTGGTGGAGAATGAACTCATAACCTCCAACTTGGAGGAGTGTGTTATTACCACTAGACCATCCTAATTACCACTCTGCAAAATCGTTCAAAATATTTATGCATATCTTCTTCTTTTTGAAAATTTATGGTATATCTCGCTATAACCATAAAATCAAAACTTCGGTATTGATATCGGTAATGGTTTACCTCAAAATATCACTTATATTAGAAAGCTGTTTTGTTACAGTTTTTTTTTTAAATATTTTAAAATTTTAAGAATTTTTTTAATTATTTCAATGTTCGATTTTCGATTGATTTTGTTTTCGTTGTTGGTTTCTTTAATATTTAGCATTTGATAATTATTTTTAAGTTTGTTATTTGTCATAAATATTGTAATATTTTTATAATTTGAAATTGATGACTATATATAATCGAAGCGACAGGGGGAATTAGAAGCGACTAGTCGCTTCTAATTAAAAGCGACATGTTAGCACTAGTCGCTTCTAATGTCGCTTCTAATGTTATTAGGGCTTTAAATCACCCGAGCCTCACATCTCTCCCATTTCACTTCCACCTCTTCTCTCCCTTCTCTCTCCGACCAGCCCCTCCTACGCTCCTTCTCCGGCCGCCGCTCCTTCTCCGCCCTTGCACCGCCCTCCGCCCTCCGCTTCCCCCTCCTCCTCTCTCCCTTCTTTCTCCGACCCAGCACCATCCCCCTCCGCCCTCCGCCCCTCCTCCCCTCCGCCCCTCCTCCCCTTCTCCTCATCCTCTTCCGCTCCTCCTCCGCCTCCCCTCCTCCTGCTCCCGCCCTCCCGGCTCCCTTCTCCGGCCGCCTGCACCGCTAGCGGCCTGCACCACGGCTGCCGCCGCCGCCACCTGCGTCTCCGCGCCTGCACCTCCGCCGCTGCCACCGATTGCTCCTCTTCGCTGCCTTGGGTAAGGTTTAACTTTAATTTTATTATTTTATAGATAATAGTAATTTTAAACTTTAATTTTATTATTTTCAGCCCGCCTCCGGCAAGGACTCCAATCTCCGCCCCATTGTCAACCGACGAGCTTTCCTCCGGCCCTTTCTTCGTCGAAGCAATCGGTAAGTTTTAAAAGTTTAGTATTTAATTTGATTTTAATTTTTATATGTTATAGTTTATTATTTATGGTTTTGATATTTTTTTTAAATGTCTCGCTTCCCGGCTCTAAATTCGTTTTGCAACTGATCTCACCGTTGCCTTGTGACTCGTCTCGGATCATTTCGCATCGTCTCGCAACAAAGGTTAGATTTTAATTATTTTTATATTTAGTTTACTTAAATATATTTAGGTAATTTGTTAAGAAAATAGTAACTAAGTTAATTTTTAAATTGTATAAATAATTGTTAGTAATATGTTAAGTTTAATTAATTAAAGTATTTAAATATGTAAATTAAATTAGTAATGTAAGTTATAATTAATTTTGTTATATATTTAATTTGAATGTGATAATAATTTACTTAATTTGTTAAGTATAGGTATGTAATTGAATAAGTAATTTGTTGAATAAATAATTTGTTATGAATATAAGAAAATAATAATTTGAATGTAATAATAATTTACTTGATTTGAGTATGAAATTGGATTAGTAACTACGTTTTTTAACTTGTTTATGATAGTTCTGGCTGGTATATACATATATCAATTTTGTGAATTGCATATTTTTGGTTTGTTTATATTTAAGGGTAAACTCTGCCCAAATTTCTGTAAATTTTTAAATAATTAAGTGAACTAAACAATCCTAATCTATAACTTATCTAAATCTCTAAACTTTCTTAGATCAAATCATTATCCGTCTTCTAATTGATCACAGTGTCACAAATTTCCTAACTTTCGTTGTCCTAATTTTCAACATTCAGCGTCATGTCAAACCCAAGTCGAAATTGGATTATTGAAAATAATCGTTGTAGTTTTGAATTCGAAATGGGCGTGAACGAGTTTATTCGAGTTGCACGATTCCAAATGAACATCGAGCACAAAGTAAAATGTCCTTGTCGTAGTTGCAATAATGCGTTAAGACAACACATAGGATTTGTTCGAGCGCATCTCATGCACAAAGGATTTACTCTGTATTACACTTGATGGTATCGTTCCAGTACCAAAAATTTTCGATGATTCAGACGATCAAGACGGTGTTGGTGGAATCCATGACGCAGTCGACGATATTAGGAATGATCCTGATTTTTATAATGATCCAACTGCTGAAGATGTGGCTGACGAAGAGCAGATCGCGGATCTATTTTTCGAGTTGAATGCAGTATTGTATAACGGTTGTAAATAGTTTTCGTCATTCTCTTTCTTGGTTCAGTTAATGCACATTAAAGTGACGAACCACTGGACGAACAAGTCATTTACAGAACTTCTGTAACTCTTGAAAAAATCTCATCTTGTTGGGAATAGAATTCCTGAAAAATATTACAAGGCAAAGTCAAAGCTGAAGCAATTTGGCATGGGCTACGAGATGATTGACGTCTGCTCGAACGATTGTGTCTTGTTTTGGAAGGATTTGAAAGATGCAGATGTTTGTCCGGTACGCGGATTTGAAATATACCGCGTAAAGTTTTATGGTACTTTCCTGTAAAAGATCGTCTCCAGCAGTTGTACGCTTCTCGACACACAGCTGTTGAAATGCAGTGGCACGCGAAAGAACGTGTGGTTGAAGAAGGTGTTCTACGTCATCCTGTTGATGGGAAAGCGTGGAAGAAGTTAGATGAAACATATCCAGACTTTTCCATTGAGCCGATGAATGTAGATGGTTTCAATCCCTTCGGAGAAATGAGCCTATCATATAGCATGTGGCCGATCGTGTTGACGGCGTACAATTTGCCACCATGGTTGTGGTTGTGTATGAAATCTGAATAATTGATGCTGGCTCTCTTGATTCCTGGTCCGAAATCGCCTGGGAAAGACATTGACGTGTTTTTGCAACCGCTCGTGGAAGAGTTTAAAGAATTGTGGGAATTGGGTGTTCGAGTGCGAGATGGGTCTAACCATAATCATGTCTTCCTTTTGCGGGCAGCACTTCTCTGGACAATAAACGATTTTCCTGCTCGAGGAAGTTTATCTGGGTGGAGTGGTCAAGGGTACCTTGCGTGCCCGACGTGCACCAAAGACACTTCATCGCTTTCCGTTAAAAATAGAGTCGTGTATTACGATCACCAACGATATTTGCCCGATTGTCACCGAATGAGAACATGCAGTGGTCACTACACAACGCGTGTCGAGAAACAAAAACCTCCGAAGAAGTTGACTGAAAGCCATATTCTCGAGCAATTGAACAGTCTTCCTGAATTGATTTCGAGCAAGCAGTCTATGTGTTCGAAACGAAAGCGAGGCGAGAGCGAGCTAAATTGGACCAAGAAAAGTATCTTTTATGAGTTACCTTACTGATCTGATTTGACGTTGAGACACAACCTTGATGTGATGCACATAGAAAAAAATGTGGGCGAAAACTTACTCGGAACGTTGGTTAGCATTGACGGGAAAGATAAGGACACCGATAAGGCGAGACAAGACTTAAAAGACTTGAAGATTAAGTCTAGTTTACACTTACAAAAGCGTGGAAACAGGTGATTCAAATCACAAGCTTCATACGTTCTCACACCCACGCAACAAAAAATGTTTGCTGAGTTTCTCAAGTCAATTAAGTTTCCCGACGGTCTCGCAAGGAATTTGAAAAAGAATATCAATTGACCGGCTTGAAGGCACATGATTTGCACGTGATAATGCAAACGATGTTGGCAGTGAGTATTGGTCCTTATGTTCCGAGCGACGATGTCACTTCTAAAGCCGAATTAGAAGCGACTTTTTGGCCTTTAGAAGCGACTTTTGTCGCTTCTAAAGATCTTTTTTCTCCTAGTGAACCTTGGTACGGAAACCTTTTTTAACATAAAAAACCGCATGATAGTGACTATCAGAATCAAGCTTAATGTGTATTTTTTATAATTAGATACGTTTGTTTTTAGGGTAATTGTATAGTATAGCCCTATATAAGTTTCCTAATTTAAATTTGTCCAATGTTTTGAAAAACTTTGGTAAAAGTCCAGTAAATTAATTCGGCCAAATTTTCATTCCCAAAAAGCTCAAATAAAAACTCTCGCCCAAACGAAAATTAAAAACAAAATTGAAAAATAAAACCAATTAACACGGTTACACGTGTGCTTAATTTCCAGGATTGATAAATAGAAAATCAATTAATACTAATAAACGTAAATGCATTATTAAAAGAAAATTTAATTGAGTGGCCGTGTTAATTGGTTTTATTCTGATTCTCTGCACCAAAAACCGTCCGAATTAATTATTTTTTTTTCGAAAACACCACCGCCATTCTTCCTCAAAACGCAGGTGGATTCCGGAGAGCTGCCTCAAAACGCAGGAGAATTTTTATCGGCGACGAATAAGGGTAAGTAAACTCATTCATGCATGTTTTCAAAATGAGTAAATCCCTTTTTAATATGAGTATTCGAAGGGTGTTCTTCATTTTTTTCCAACGAATTGTTTTTCCAAAACCCAGAAAATGTATTCGCGAATAATGCATTAACTTAAAAAAAAATTGAAATCTGAGTTTCCGAAGGTATGTTCTTCATTTTCTTCAACAAAAACTGCTGAATTTGTTTTTATAAATAGGAGTTTTATATGTTTTGTCTCCGCCATCGCCTCCTCCGGCGACGAGTCTGCTCGTAGAATCTTGTTCGAAGAATGCGCTCTCGGACCGTTGTTTCAGATAGTTGAATCTGCTCCCGCATCGATCAGATTGAAAGCACCCGCCGCTGTGGAAGTCATCACCGTCGATCCGGAGAATGCCTGCCTGGGCTGTCTCCAGCGAGCATTTACGTTGTAAAACTCAACTCAAATTACGTTATAAATTCATTTTACGTTGTAAAATTCAACTCAATTTACGTTGTAAATTCAATTAACAAGTGTAAAAATTGGACGATGTAAATGAAGAATTGGAAAAAAAAATGAAATAAGCACTTCTGTTATTAAAAATCGGTACTACGATATGTTTTCCATAAATAAAAATATATGAAACTGTAAATAAGAATTAAAATCGACCAAAATTGAGTGAAAATCAGTAATTAATATGAAAACAAAGTCAAATCACTAATTTAAAAAATAATACCCACACTTGATAACCGAATTTATTAAAAACGAAACAATTTTGAAATTTCAAAACGAAAATAAATGTTTAAAATTCGAAATAACTATTAAAACTCAACTCAATTTACGTTGTAAAACACAACTCAATTTACGTTGTAAATTCAATTAACAAGCGTAACTGGACGATGTAAATGAAGAATTTGAATAAAAAAATATGAAATAAGCAGTTCTGTTATTAAAAATCGGTACTATGATATGTTTTTCATGAATAAAAATATATGAAACTATAAAAAAGAATTAAAATCGACCAAAATTGAATGAAAATCAGTAATTAATATGAAAACAAAGTCAAACCTATAAATTAAGGAAATTAATTAAATCCTGAACAACCGCAAATATATACACGGAAACTATTTCAAAATTCAAAACGAAAATTAATATTTAAAAATTAAAATTATTATTCGAATTAATTAAACCGGATAATTAGAAAAAGACTATAAGGTAATAATACATATGTACACGTAATCAAAAAAGCTATTTACGAAAATTTTATCAAAGGTTGAACTTTTTCAAATTATGTTTGCCAACCAAGTCGAATTTTTGTTGTTTTTATGAAAATTATATATTTTTTAAAAATATAATTGTTCTCTATCTCAAATGATGATATATTATTTTATATATCTGTCATCTTTGATGAGTAAGCAATGGATTAAGAATGGTAAAGTATAATACTTTAATTTCCTGATAAAGGTAGATTACTTTTTCATCATGAAAACACAGAAGATATTCGACTCCACATTCTGGTATTATAGGTCTAATATAGTAACACTAAATTACTAATAATAAAAAGAGCTCAGGCTATGGAAGAAGAGCTAGAGGACGGTCGAACCAGAAGGAACCGACTAGATCATGAGTTTGACGCCGGCGAATCAGACGATCAAGCGAGTGACGGAGACGGAGAGTCAACAGGATTGACCGGGCTGGCAGCGAGTCTGCGCGTTCTGTCTGAATCGCTGCTTCGGGCGGAGCGAGCGGAGGCGGAGGCGGCGAAAGCGAGGGAGGCTCTGCTTCTCCGGTCGGAGAATCGGCGGCTTGAGACGGAGGCCGAGTTGACTCGGCTTATGCTCGCCACCGAATTGCAGATCGCCTCACTCGTGTCGTGCCGGAAGAGAAAGCGACTTGGAGAGGACGATGATGCGACGACGACGACACATCAGGTTTCTCGGAGGTAACTCTCACGTACGAATGGTTCTTTCAGTTCGGCCGATTGACTCACCGAGTCAGCTCGTTCTTGTCTTTTTGCAGTGAAGGAACGTTGCTATTGGGTGTTCTTCAATGCAATTTACTGTTATGAAGTTTGATCGGTGTCGCATTTTTAAGCTTTCTGTGAAATATGCGATTTCTTGTTCAATTGATTAAATAAATTGAGAAGATAACAAACGGTGTAAATTCCATATATATTACGGTCTCTTATATTTTTGTGTCGTTGTTGGAATGTAAAACAATACAGCCTATAAAATAATGTTAAAGAAACGTCTCTTACCGAAGATACACTTAAAGTTGGCAGTGGCTCGTATTTGTGCCAAGATTTTATTTTACTTCTAATCAAAAAGTTGGTTAATCGAGAAGAAGCCGAGATTTCTTAGGGGAAGCCATATCGAGGCCTGGGATTCTAGCGTCTGAAATAATCGACATTCCTTTTCTCCGATTCACAGCGCTTTCGGTGTATTCGTTTATAGGTGGAAGCACACTTTGTTCCCCATCTACACACACTTGTCCACGGATTATCTGCCACACCCGGTCAAATGATGATTTGAAGTTAGATTTATAGTGATTAAAGATATATACAGAATTTAACTTGCCTTTGATGCCCAAGATCTCTCGGCTTGCTGACACACGTCTCTGATATCCCGTCCCGACATTCTGAAAACGTATAGCTGGTTTCAATTTAGCTAGGTGACGTTAATTTGGACACTTTTTGAATAAGTGGTGTGCCAAACTTACTCTTCTGTGACTGCGGCGAGTTCGTCTAAGTCGGAATCTGTGAGATGCTTTGCATACTGAGCGGCAATTTCATGGCGAGTTTGCTGATCCGGTAAATCGAACATGATTATGGAGTCGAACCGACTGAATAGAGAAATTGTGAGTTATAATAGCACCGAACCATTACCTGTCCGAAGAAATCTACTGGAATCACATACATACCTAATCAGAGCGGGATCAAGATCTTGTTTTCTATTCGTTGCAGCTATTACCACTACTTTTTTGTCCTGCTCAAATCCGTCAATCTGCAAATAAAAAGTAGAAAGATCCTCCTTGATGATCAGGCTCATTACATAAATGTTGCTGTGTATCAAACAAATTTATAATCATAAGTTACTACTATACTTCACATCACTTTCGAAACGGAATCTCTTCATTTCACTCACTAGCTTTCACCCTATATTCATACTACCATTACTGTTAGCTCACCTCATAACCCATTATTTATTGCTATTGTCCTTTCTTCAAGGGAATGTGAGCTGTTATAATATAAGAACAGAACCGTATGGATATTGTCTCGATGATATTCAACTTTTAAGAAGATAACTTAAGATCCTAATTGTTATCCAGCATAACACCAAAAAAGTTCGTACGATCACAGCTGTGTATTAATAAGCCATGTGTTAATATGCAAAAACTGCAGATTGTGACAAAGAAGAAGATACGAGCGTTGAGATATTTCTCTATAAGAGAGTCCAAAACTAGTGTAATCGTGAAAAGGATCAACATTACATGTATAGTTGAACAAACAGAAATCTAGTTTTACCTGTCTCAACAACACCGATAAGACTCTACGTGTAGCTTCGTGCATTTCACCGTCTCGAGCAACAGCAAAAGAATCCACCTATGATCGGTGAAAATAACAGAAAACTGCAAACTTGAGAACTCATGCATATCATATCACGACTGAATATTGAATATAATATAGAGAAGAAAACAGTATATAGATCATATAGTGCTGTGCAAATTATCTATACAACCATATTTATGTTGAATTGCTGAGATTTACCTCATCAAGAAATATAATAGCACCATCGGGAAACTCGTTGGCAAGTGAAAACACTTTAGCCAGTAAGCGCTCGCTCTCTCCGTAGTACTTTGACATTACAACTTCAAGAGGCACATAAAGCAATGGGACACCCTGGGAAAGAAAGCTTTTTTTTTTTTTTCATTTTCTAGTCCATGGCAGGTTTTGAAATCATAATTAATAGAAGTGACAGCTTAGATAAGAATGTTCCAAATGCTTCTAATTTTTCTTTCTGACTATATTTCTACCAGAACAATATTGCTACTCCTAGGTAATATGTTCTTAACAAATACTAACTGCGCAAGCATGAGACGCCACATAAGTAAAAAATCAAGCCACAGTTTCGCAGGCATGTGAACCAAACTAAAACTAAAGAATAAATAAGAGGGTAATTATAAAGGAAATATAATATCTTGCATTCAGGAAAAGCAGGAAGAAAGAAAGCAGTACAGGAACGGAAATTTCTAGAAACCCACCGCTTGATTAGCAATGACCCGAGCAGAAGACGTCTTTCCTGTACCTGAGACAAACTCATATAAATAGATTTAAAATTAAGACTGAAGAGTGAGTTCCTAATCTACATAAAACGATAAATAGAATGTTTGAATCTAATAATATCAAAACCTGGTAACTTGCAGAGATACCTGGTGGACCTTCAAAGAGCACAGCTCGAGGTCGGTTGGTCTCAAACTTTTGGCGGGTTCCTCGAGCAATATTATCATATACTTCAGGGCTTTGGAGAGCCAGCAATATGGTATCTTCTATATCTCTTCGAAAAAGCACCACAAAAATATTTTAGGGGCACTTCAACAACTGAATATAGATGCGGTACATACACAACTAACGTGCTTGAGTATATGCCATATGCAACGTTGGCGTTTCAAAGAACAACTAAAAACTCAGATTCAACTAAAGGTCTCCTCAATTATTTATGTAGCTTGCGTTCGGTCCAAAGTTATTTATATATATAGCCATATAATATTATATAATGATTGTATACCGATTAAAATTCAACTAGAAGAAAATGAAAATTAAAAAAACTGCATTTAATTTAGGTTTCACAATAATGCTCGAACCAAGCTTTAAAAAGAGCCCAAATTTAATGGGTGTCTAATCAACTCCCCCTTTAACTATAATTTCTGCAATGAAAAAAAAAAGATAACAAGAAAGTGAGCCCAAAATGAAGCAAATTCTCTTCACAAAAGAAGACTGATGTAGGAACTGGTGCGTCAAAAGACTCGAAGACCACAAGAGGTATGCATACCGTTTTTGTTGATGATAACCGGCAATATTTTCCCATGACATTTCACTATTTGAGGAATATACACTGGGTTCATCAAGCCCGTATACTCGTACTCCCATGGATTCGAGAGTGGAAACTGATTTATCTGTGGAGGCCTCTTTTTTTTCTGAAACATTATATTCTTTTAATGATCTAGCAGCTAATTCAAGAACAGACACGAAAGCATCACGTTCTTCTTCGCTCAAGCTTCCCCGCTTAATAAATTCGAGTTCCTGTAGAAGTTTATTCTAAATAATGAGAATCCTTCTGATCTCCAACTAACATACATGCATATATATATATATACATATATTGTTTATCATGAATTGAACACTTTTGTCGTTAAAAAAGGGAAAACAGTAAAATGTCAAAAGTCTGTTACAGTGAGATATGAGTAAAGAAAGACTAAACATTAAGATAAATATAGGAATGTAACGCCATAAACTACAAGTGCTGAGTTTGGAGACTAACAGCTCTATCGGCAGTAACTAGCGATCCGAATAGTAGGATGCATAAATCTTCATCTTCCTCATTCCAAGTTTCCTTTTGTTTGTCTGGCCGAGTAAGTGTTAGTTGCCACGATACTGCACTGTTTTTATTTTCAAGGTTTTGGACTTCAAAAGCCATATAGAGATATTACACGGAGGGGTAAAAAAATACTCAAAATAATAGCCAATAAGTTAAAGTGGCTGATTTGAAACACGTAAATCTAAGATGGAAAAAAAAATCAAAGATACAAATAAGAGTATAATAATATGTGCCATGTGAGGTCTAACCTGTCCCAAGCACGCAAGAACATGCCTGACCCACCATTGTTGCGCTGTTCGACCTTCAAACCTAGATGTGAAACAAGGCTTGCAATCACCCTCGGAACTTCACAGCCAGGAGGAATGCGGAACTTGAGAGTAACCTATAAAATTGCATCGTAATAAGCTTATGTAAGTGAAATTAAAGAGAATTTCCACGGAAAGTAAACATACAGAACAAAACACTTGCTTGAACTTCATCAAAGAAATACGAACACAGTTTGTCTATTAGTACCCCAGACTCGAGTAATGGAAGTAGCAAACAACTAATAATCAATAATTCATGGATCGTACAACCTTTTCTCCCTTAATACCAATCATAAATCGGGGATAGGAACCGGCACGTAATCCCTTACTTTTCAGGGACCCTTCAATTTGCAGGCGTTCCTTCTTTGCTATCTCCTCCAATTCTTCGTAACTCGTGTGAGGTTCCGAGGGCAAAGGCCAGCCGGTCGACTGCATTTAAGAAAATAAACCATCTTCCAGATAAAAATGCCATCTTTACTATGAAGCAGCTTTAGAAAAGATATTTTGGAAAAGAAATAGCTGTTTGAGGACCTGATCAGCATCAGCAGTTGCTGTTTGGAGTCCATTAACTCCTAATAAGGTAGCGAGCAAAGCCGGAAGAACAAAAGAGCTTCCCATTCGCTGAGCTCTACACTTCAGCCACTGGATTTCAGATGCATCGGCAGTATTCTGGAGATCAAAACACCCTGACCCTGTAGTTGTTGGCAATTAGAGTGAAATTTGAGAACTTCACAGTGATTCAGTGATCGCACTAAACCTCCATTCACTTTACGAGTCATATACCTGGCCTTTATATGGTTATTAATAAATTGAGAATATGATTTCATTAGATCCTCAAGACTTTATACTGAAAATTATTAATGAACCAGCAATATCTAATGCAAGACGGAGACAATGAATCGCCAGGAAAGAAAAGAGAAATAGATAATCTATGTAAAATAAACGGGAAGGCGGTTGATCGTATGAATGAATAGCCGAGAAGCTACGTGATTCACATGAGAGACTTACGGTGACAGAGAAGGCGTGGGTCTGAAATGTTGCGCGGAGAAGGGTTTCGGGTTTTAGAGGAAGCGACTGTTCGAAATGGCCGGGAAATTCTCAGAATTTTCCCAAAAACCGTCATCGCGTCTCTCTCTCTCTCTCTGATCGTAAAATCTGTGACGGTCTCTTCAAGAAAGGCGCGCAATACATCCACCACACCGACCGCTCAAAGCCAGTCCAGTGTAGCCTTGTAATTGCTTATGTACCCGTTTGTTTTACTTAATCTTAAGATTACCATATTATTTTTACTGAGCATTAAGTGATTATGGCTGTCGAATTTCGGCGAAACTCTATCAAAATTCGCTGAAATACGATTGTTTCTTCGGTTTTGAACGACGAAAGTCGTAATTTTTTCTCTGAAATTCGGTACTGTCATTTTCGATTTGTATTTGAATCTAATTTAATAAGTCATAATTGACTAAAATCTGATTCATGGTTCGAATCTAACACATTTTTTTTAATTGATTGGTAGTGACGTTAATTATTTTGTATATGCTTAACGTTTCGTAAAATTAATATAAATAATTTTATTACTTACGTGTCATGTTAATTTAATTGATAAAACACGTAATTAGCGTCATTTACACCAATTTTACGAAACGTTTGAGCATATAAAAAAATGAGTTAATAAATTAAGTAATTTCGCTGAAATGTAATTTTTTTTAATGTATTTAGTTTTTTAGTTTAAAACTTAATATTTATGTAATAATTTTTTTTATATAATTAATTTTTTTTAATATTGAAAAAATAGTTTTAAAATATAATTTCAACTTCTTTACAAACATACCACTTCTTTAAGTTGTAAACAATGCTTGTTTGCAAATAATTGCAGTTTTGTTTGAAACTTATTAGTTGTTTTAATATATTCATGTTACAATAATACTGATGACAATGGATAGTCTAAAACAAGGATTAGGTTTTTTTGAATTAATTTTATTTTCATTGTAATGTTCATTCTAATGCTTGATTGTGTTATGTTTGAAGCGTCATAGAATTTTTCGGATGTTAAGTTTCAAGTCGTTAGACCTGTGAAAATGGGAGAATAATATCTCGAACAGAGTGCTCGGTATACCGAAGGGATAAGCCAAGACAAAAAATGAGACTTTATCTTATAACGAATGAATTCAATACAAGAGAGCAAAAATGATAAAGTTTGCAAAGGAATAGATGGATAATAACTAGTACAAATGTGTCTCTGAAATTCGGTCCTCGTTCTTGTGTCTTTGTCCTCTTTTTATAGTCTATGTCTTCAACCGTTATGCGGTTATTTTGAGTGGTGGGTGGTTATTTGCTTGGATCGTCTGGTGATCAATCCCACGTCCGTGCTGACTGAGATGTTTCCCGTCGGCTTTCTTTGTGTCCGGTCGCTTCGGCGATCCGAACGCTTTTGGTTACACGTGTTGTTCTATTTTGACTAGTCTTTGACCTATCGTCTTATTTCCTCTTCGGGGTATTGACGAATAGGATCCGTTCTTGACTTATAAACGTAAGATTCCTTAATTTAATTCGGCCGAGACTTTGTTATCCTGAGACCTTTTTCTTGGGGTGACTGCGTTCCTCGGTATCCCGAGGAACATCTCGGTGGTTGCTAAATTCTCAGGTAACAATATCTCCGCAGTTTCTTAACTCTTTTTTAGTAAAAATGGTAAAGAACTTTTGTGAGCGGATGCTTTTGATGCGCCCTTTTTCACTTTTACTTTTCTGGTATTTGGCATATCCCGATCATTGTTTGAATGTTTCAGTATGTCGACGTTTTGCATTTACGTCGTCGTTTGATTTCAAGTGCTCTTTCTTGAAGCGACTCTTCGTCTTCGACCGTTGGATGCGTGAAGCTTCTTTCGCACGCTGAATCCCGCCCGTCCCAGAAGCCTATATAAAGGTTCTTCAGACTTTTGTTTTGAACTTTTATTCATTTTCGCTCATTTGCTCCGCAGCTTCTTCGGCATCTTCCTCAGATTTCTCCAAGGTACTCGGCGTCGTCCCCTCTTGTTTCTTTTGGTGAGTTCTTCAACCTTATTTATTTTTGGTATTGTTTTTGTAGGTTAATATGGTCCGGAGAATTTTTAGTTGGTATAGAGTAGATGACGATGGTGAAGATTTTTATCTTCCCGACTGGGATCTTGATCCTCGGGTTGCGACCTACTCGGAATGTGATTCTGAGGGCGACTTTGGATCGTTCGAATCCGAACGTCTTTGTCGCCAGAGGTCTGGTTCTCGAAGTAGGGTGGGTTCGGCCAGTTAAGACATCCCCTATAACTAGGGTTTCTCCTGTCCCGGTGATGTTGCTTAACGAAGTTGTAATAGCGTCTTCTTCTCTTAGGACTGCAATGTATTTCGACCTCGCCGAGGACTCTCCTTATGTTCCCGACGAGGAAGATACGACAAATACACACAATGCTTCTCGGCCTAGCGCTGCTGAATCTAGTGGCCATCTTTTCGGCGTGGATCTCCCTGCTGATTCTTCAGAGGAGATTTATTTTGAAAGGAGAGAAGGGGATATTTCGGCCAAACAATGGACCTCTCTAATGACTGTGAAGAACCTGGTTTCTTTGCATGAGGAGTTTGTTTTTGACGATTAGATCCGCTTCTCTCTCCCTTCAGTCGACGACAGCGCCTGTACACCTACGGAGGGAAAAGTGCCCATGAATGCCATGATTCTTCGAGCCGTCCGGGGTTTGCCCTTTCATCTGACCGTCGCCCGTTTTTTGTCCGAGATCCGTTGTTCTCCAACACAAATGGTCCCGAACATTTATCGTCAGTTTGTCGGGACGACCCTGTTGTTGTTTCGATTTAATGGGGTGTCTCCCACGCTCAAGGACTTTTCTCAATTTTATCATCTCCAGCCTGCTCCCGATCAGCATGGCTTTTACTGTGCTCGGTCTCATTTGCGTATCGACAAGATTGTTACAAACTTGCTTTCCAGTAAAAAAAAATGGAAGGATCGTTTTTTCTAGGTCGAGGGTCCCATTGCTTCTTTCGAGTTCCCTATTTGTGCTCGATATTCTAAGCCTGGTAATTTTGGATTTCGTTCTTTAACGATATTTGTAAAAGATTTCTGACCGGGTTTTTACTTCCTTCTAGGTCCATTCCCCTTGTATATCGAGAACGAGATCCCTGATCGCGAGCCAATCTTTGATTTGACTGACGAGGAGCGGTCCACGTACGTTATGTCGGACCCGGATCTTTTGGCCATGTTTTTCTGGGCCCCTGTGAACGGTAATCTTTATCTCTTACATGTTTTTTTTATATACTAACCTTTTGATTTTGCAGTTGCGATTCCGAGGAAAGCTCTTTCCGCCACCGAGCTTGAAAACTCTGCAAGTCCTCCATTGAAGAGGAAGAAAATGACTCCGTCGGTACCCCGAGGAAGAAATCCCCAGTAAAACGCGCCTCCTCTATAGGGAAACAGGCCGTTGCGGAGCCGTCGGGTGACTACCTGTCAGTTGCCAAAGAGCTATTGTATGCTCACGTCCAGCCTTTCGACCTTGATCGGTGTGGAGAGGGATTCTCTTGGTCTGGCCGAGATGGTGGCCGACCTCACCTCGGTGGTAACCGTGCCAAGATTTTTCTCGCGCGTCTTAGCACGTTTTTTTTATCATGTATGTTTTTGTGCAGACATTGGTTAGTCTGGCCCCCCGACGGAGGTCTTCGGTCCTGAGATTTCCATATTGAAGAAGCAGATCGACCGTCTCACTCGGGAGGTCGACAACTCAAAGTTAGAGGTGCTTCGGGTCTAGGTTGATCTCGAGGCCAAGTGTCAGGCGGACAAGGAAGCTGCTCGTTCTCAGGCGGTCGAGGAGTTTAAGGCGTTGGAGGCCTACGAGCATGAGCGCAATTTGCTATACGACCATGCTATACGTGAGGTCATGACACTGCTCGGGCCGAAGAACCCCGGTCTCACTCTCGACGACCTTGAGCTCGATTCTGACTCTACTGATGGCGCTCCCGAGGAAGGAGGCGGTTGGTAGCTTTAGTTGTTGGAATTATTATTTTTTGTGATGACAAGATCGATACTCCGATCTTTAAGACAATTTACTCATTATTATTATTATTTTGTATTTTGGCTACTTTTCCCTTTTGGGATTATATTTTTATATTTAGAAGTATTGTTATGTTATTTTGCTCGGTGTCCCGAGGGTTTATAACTGTGGTGATTAAATTCATAATAATTCAAAACAAGGAAAAGACAAAATTAGATTCGAAATATGATATCGACAACTTGTGATCAAGCCGTTTGAAATACTAAGTATAATGTGAAAATGCGACCAGGCCGCTTTTTTAAATAAAGGAGGTACAATGCGAAAATGCGACCAAGCCGCATTTTAAAATAAAGGAGGTTCAATACGAAAATGCGACCAAGCCGCTTTTTTAAATAAAGGAGGTACAATGCGAAAATGAGACCAAGCCGCGTTGAATAAGGAGAACATAACGTAAAATTGCGACCAAGCCGCTTTTTAAATATCAACACATTAAACGTAAAATCTTTTGAGATGCTCGGCATTCCAGGGGTTCTTTTCCGCTTCCCCTTTCATGTTGGATATTATGTACGCCCCATTTCCGAAGCTCTCTTTGATGATGTAGGGTCCTTCCCAATTCGCTCCCAATACTCCCTCTTGAGGTACTCTGTTGTGGAGGAAAATTTTCCTAAGGACTTTATCACCGACAGAGAAACTTCTCGGGCGGACTTTCCTGTTGAAATACCAAGCAACCTTTTGTTGGTTAGCCAGATTTTTAATGTGTTCGCCTCACAGAGGAAGAACTCACTAAACTCCTCCCGGAACCTCACGTGCACGTCCAATTTAGGGAGATGCAAGAGCTGTTGGCAGAGATGCCCACAAGAAGATTGTTTATTTACATATTGATGTAATATATAAATCTTTATAAAGTCCTTATTATAATTTGCTGATTAAATTAATAAAAGTTGAGACGTTCATTCATTCCCTTTTAGTTTGATTGAAGATTTATGATATTCAATAGTTTTATAGTCCTTAATCAAACCTAACAATGTATGAAGAGACAAATGTATATTTGCGTGAACAAACTCTTCATGGTTTGATTAAAACGATATATTCACAATCTAAAGATCAACGGACTATTGATCCCAGTATGATTGTTGGAAGAATCTATGATGTCTGGTTACGAGGCATCTAGAGTTAGGAACTCTATAGTTCTTCCAGTCTATCTTTCGAAGATACTGAATTGACCAGTTAGAAGAACAAACCATTTAACATCTTCTATCTCAAGGTCACTACGTATGAATTGCATCATGCTTACCTAAGTCCTGAAATGAGACATGTCCTTTCATAGCATTAATACTCTCATTTGAGAAAGTCAAATTTTAGATCCATTACGTGATCTAGACTAGGCCAATTGGTGAGATATTAAGTTATGAAGATGTCATGAACCAACTTTGTGAAGTTCTCATAGATATGGAATTCATGTACAAGATTGCTGAGATACAATATATATCACCTCATGCTTTATTACTTGGATTGTGAATAAATGAACTACGCAATATCCAAAATTAAGTAGCGACTTTATTTGGATGAAACATTGTGACTTGTTAGCTTCTCATCAATACATTGTTTCTAACTTATTCACAAGTAACAAATGAGTTGAGGAAATAACAATTAAAAAGGGTAAAATGGTAATTTTATAAATCTCATCTAGTTGATGATATTAATGAAGGATAAACATAGATAACATTCAATGGATCCGCTCAATATATTTAAGTTGAATTTGAGTATAAAATAAATTCATTTGAACTGAGAGATTCTCAGTGTCAACTCTTTAGTGGAGTCAATTGACATTAAGCTAATACTCGGAAAAGGTTTGTGAACTTTTGAGTTCGAGTATAGAAGCTCAAGTTTTGTTCATTTGGATCCATAAGGTCACTATTACAGGTCATTAGAATAAAATTGTTAAACTTGAAGCTAAGTCAAAATAAGTTCAAATGTTGAACTAGACTTTTTCTCGGAAAATGTCTAAAGGGTATTTTTGTCCACATGGACATAAAATTATGTGAATGTCAAAATAAGATTTTGAATATTTTTATATGATGAAAATATAAATTATTTTCTAAAACCGAAAAGTCGTTTAAGGCATTATGAAATTAATTTTGTTATCTGTGCAATTATACTACAATGGGTATTTTAAAAATTGTCTTAAAAGAAATAAGGAAGCATCTAGGTACTCCCCCTAGGTAGAATTTCGGCCAACATGCATCAAGAAGAGAGTTTTAGTTTCCTTTAATTATAAGGATAGTTATCCAAAAGGAAAAGAGAAAATAAATTTCCTTGAGAAGGAAATAAATAAGTTAAGTGAGGAAACAAATTTCTTTCTTGCTTGAGGTACATGGCCGGCCAACTTAGGAGAGAAAGGGGAAGAGAAAATTAAATATTGTGTCATGAATGCATTATTCTTTCATGAATGCATATTTGACCTTTATGGATTTAACCTTCTCCTATAAATAGAGCCTCACATAGAGATGTGAAAATAAGCGCCATTCTTGCTCTCTCTCTCATTGTGGTCGACCCCTCTCCTCTCTCTCTCTCTCTCTCTCTCTCTCTCAAAATACTTATTTTATTTTGGCACCTAAGTCCTCATTAGACTTAGGCTAAATTAGCTCTTTAGCTCATAAATTTGTTCTTGAGTTATTGTGTTTAATTGTGCCCACACACAAATCGTTCTAACCCTCTATAGACTCTTGTAATAGAAACCTTAGGTTTCTCGACTTCACGTTTAGGCTTGAAGGAATCAAGCAAGAAGAAAAGATTAACCTTTCTCAAGATCTATTAAAGATCAAGTTACAAGAAAGGTTATTATTCAAGTAATTGAATAATGTTTTTAATTTATAACATGTATATGTACTTTATCTAGGTTAGTAAAAATTGTTTTACTAGTAAATTTTTTTTATATTCTGCCATTAATATGATTAATGATAAATTTTTCTTAACCCTTGACCTATTCCAACAAGAGCGTCTCGCGACTTTGGAGGCAAAAAACAAAGAGTTGGATGAGAGGCTTCGAGCTTAGAGGGTCACCTTGCGAAGCGCGATAGTGAACCCGGATGAAGAGCCCTCGCATCGATCAAGAAAGGAGCCGGAAAACTCTGAGGCCCAGATTAAGAAATCTAGGAGGCACGCAAAAGATTGACACGAAAGGGAGGAATTTACAGAGCAAGAAGAAGGGCAATGTTCGCTGGAGAAGATTCTAGAGCGTTACCAGCCCTCTGGTGAAAAAATCCGTTCAGAGTTGAGAATCCTAGACCAAACGGATGATACCGAATATAGTGCAAGCGCTGAAGAAACAGAGTTTAGAAGGCTGGAAAGACGGATCGAGGAAGTAGCGTTGGGACGAAAAGAGCCAACCCAAAAGATTGGGGAGGCCGTCTCTCCTTTTACGGCAAGAGTGCTCGGGCATCCACTGCCTGAAAGGTTCAGAATACCGAGTATTCCCTCTTACAATGGGAAGACCGATCCGAGAGATCACCTCGATACTTTTTCTTCCTGGATGCTTTTGCAGGGCCGGGTCCCGAAGTCATGTGCCGAAATTTTCCATAACACTCTCGGGATCAGCCAAGAGATGGTATATGAAACTTAGATTAAACACGATAGGCTCGTGGAACCAGTTGGCACAAAGATTTCTGGTGTAGTTCATCAGATCGAGTTCAGGGAAAACCCCCAAAGAGAGACTACTAACAATCAAACAGGCCCACGACGAATCGCTGAAAATCTACATAAACCGTTACTCGGAGCAGGCACAGCATGTAGACGACCTTAATGAATATTTCAAGCTCTGCGGGATCATCTCAGGGGTCAAAATAGAATCAGAATTCTGGTGGTCTTGGCAAAAAAACCAGCCCTCCAGACTATAACGATTTCCTCAAAAGAACGCAGAAATGCATAAATGCCGAAGAAGCAAAATTGGCTGCTAGGTAAGCCGAGGCACCAAAGCCACGGCATGGTGAAAGGAAAGGTAGACATTCCGAAGGGGATCGCCCCCAAAAAGATGCGATCTGGCATAGGTCCGAAGAAAGCCTTCAAGAGCAAGTACGATCAGTATTCCTAGCTGAATACTTCGATAGAAGAAATTTTCAGCCTCTCCTACGACAAGAAAGATTTCCCCCGCCCCGCAAAGATAAAAAAAGACGTGGCTAAAAGAGACCAAACGAAATACTGTGCTTTCCACGCAGGTGTGGCTAAATTCGAGAAGCTCGCAAAAAAGCTACGTGAGAGAGGCCCAGCGGGACACCGACAAGTCATGATTGCTGATACGGAGAGACCGATGAAGCTCTCAAAGACGGAAACAGAGCCTATTACATTCACTAAAGAAGACGCACGCTACGTTCTTTTCCCGCACAATGATCCGCTGGTAATTTTCGTCAAAATTAGCAACAAAGTAGTTCACAGAATTTTAGTGGATAAAGGAAGTGTCATGGATGTGCTCTACGAGGAAACTTTCGAGAGGATGTGTCTTAAAAAAGACATCCTCTCCCCTTCTCTGGAAAACTTATATAGTTTTACCGGAGATTTCGTTGTTCCTAGAGGAATAGTCATTCTACCAATGACCTTGGGGGAGGAGCCGAGAACCAAAACTGTCAGTACAAAATGGGTAATAGTCTCGGGGAAGTCTTCGTTCAACGGAATCATAGGAAGATCGACTCTGCAGGCTCTCGGCGTTGTCACCTCGATGGAGTACTTGAAGATAAATTTCCCTACTGAAAACGGAACGGGCGAGGAATTAGAAACACGGGCTCTGGCTAGGAGCTGTTACGCAGACTATTTAAAAAAATTTCAGGACAAGGAAGGACGGAAAGTGCTCACTATCACCTCCAATTTGGATATGCGACTTCCACACAAAGAAGAAATTGGCCCAGGTGATGAGATAGAAGAAATCACTCTCTTCCCAGAATGTCCCAAAAAGAAAATACGCATTGGCAGACACCTAGCCCCAGGTATAAAAATTACTCTAATTTCACTTCTGTCAAATGATATGGACATATTTGCGTGGTCACAAGCAGACATGATAGGGATAGATCCCGAATTAGCATGTCATAGATTGAACATCGATCCTAAAGCAAAACTCATGCGACATAAAAGAAGAGCCTTAAATACCGAGCAGTATGAAGCTATGAAAGAAGAGGTATAAGTTGATTTCCAATAAATCTGTAAGAGAAACAAAATATCCAAGTTGGGTAGAAAATCCAGTTTTGGTTAAGAAACCCAACGAGAAATGGCGTACTTGTGTATATTTTACCGATCTTAACAAGGGCTGCCCGAAGGCTAGTTTCTCTATCCCGAGGATTGACCAGTTGGGCGACGCTACGACAGGGCACGAACTATTAAGTTTCATGGACGCATACTCGGGATACAATCAAATATCCATGTATGGTCCGGATCAAGATCATACCGCTTTCATAACCGACAGGGGGCTGTATTATTATACAGTAATGCCGTTTGGATTAAAAAACGCATGAGCCACTTACCAAAGATTGGTAAATAAAATGTTTGCAGATGTACTCGACGTAACAATGGAAGCATACATTGATGACCCTTTAGTTAAAAGCAAATGAATGGGCTCTCGTACCGAAGACATGCACACTTCATTTAAAATACCGAGAAAGTACATAATGAAGCTTAACCCTTTGAAATGTACATTTGGTGTAACTGCAGGTAAAGTTATGGGATTCATCGTCCACGAAAGAAGAATCGAAGTAAACCCATCGAAAATCATAGCATTGCTCAACATGAGTCCCCCGAGAAATATCAAGGAAGTACATAAGCTCACAGGATGCATCGCGGCTCTCAGCAGGTTCATATCGCAGACCACCGATAAAAGCATACACTTCTTCGATGCTCTCAGAGGATCAAAAGAATTCGAGTGGACCGAGCAGTGCAACCGAGACTTTGAGGCCATCAAAGAGCATCTCGCTTGGCCCCCGACCTTGAGAAAGGTAGAAGCAGAAGAACCACTCCAAATCTACTTAGCAGTATCAGAGCACGCAGTTAGCTCGGAACTGGTCAAAGAAGAAAACAATCAGCAGCTGCCGGTATATTATACCTCAAAGCGTCTCAACGATGCCAATGAGAGATATAACGAGATGGAGAAGCTGGCTTACGCCCTGATAACAACCTCGAGGAAGCTGAAGCATTATTTCCTGGCACACCCCATATCAGTACTAACGAGCTTTCCACTACAGAAAGTCTTGCAGAAACCCGATGTGTCGGGAAGATTGATGAAATGGGCAATAGAACTGACCCAGTACAAAATCAAATTCGTACCCCGAACAACCATCAAAAGACAGGCTGTAGCAGATTACATCGCAGAGTTCGAACCAAGGCCAATTGAATTCTCCATATGGGAGATGCACGTCGACGGTGCCGCAAATGAAAGAGAAGCTGGAGTAGGGATCACGCTCACGAGACTAGATAACCAGAAGGTAAATTTCGTTTTAAAGTTCTCTTTCAATGCGTCAAATAACGAAGCAGAATATGAAGCCATGGTTCATGGACTCAGAATAGCAAAAGATTTAGAAATAAGAAATTTGTGCGTATTCTCAGACTCTCAACTAATAGTTAATCAAATAAAAAACGAATTCCAAGCAAAAAGCGAAAAGATGTTGCTCTATGCCGAGGAAGCTAAACAGCTGATCCAGAAATTCGAGTCATGCGAAATAGTTCAAATCCCAAGGGACGTGAACGGAGAAGCAGACACACTGGCAAAATTGGCAACTCAAGGAAAGGCGTCCGGAGGCGTCCCGATTATACAAATAGATCAACCTAGCATCGGCGCCCAAGAAAACATCATGCAGGTATCAACGATATCGTCATGGCAGGATCCTTTCAGAAAATACTTGACGGACGGAACTCTGCCAGAAGATAAAAACGAGGCCAGGAACATTAAATATAAGTCTGCTCGGTATCTCCTCAAAGGGAACACACTGTACAAAAGAAGTTTCAGTAGCCCACTCCTCCGATGTTTGAACGAACAAGAGGCCGAGTATGCCTTACAGGAGATACATGAAGGAATATGCGGAAGCCACATAGGATCGGAGGCACTGGCCTTAAAATTCCTAAAGCATGGTCTTTTTTCTGGCCCACACTTCAGGGGGATTATCGGGATATGGTGAGGAAGTGCATAAAATACCAAAAATATTCCAACATACCCAGACTTCCCCCGACGCAGCTTATTCCTCTAAATTTCTCGGTCCCTTTCTCCGAATGGGGAATAGACCTCATCGGGGCACTACCGACAAGAAAAGGAGGATGCAGGTACGTTGTTGTAGCCATAGATTATTTCTCCAGATGGGTAGAAGCCGAACCCTTAAATAAAATAACTGCTTTCGCAATAGAAAAATTCGTTTGGAAAAAAATAATCACCAGATTCGGGATACCGATCAAAATCATCTCAGATCATGGAACCCAATTTGATTGTGACTCTTTTAAACAATATCGCGAAAAGTATGGTATTAACAAAGCTTTCTCCACTCCAGTAAAGCCACAATCCAACGGATTAGTAGAAACAATCAACAAGACCATCAAACATGGCCTGAAGACAAAACTGGACGACCACAAAGGAGACTGGGTAGAAATGCTACCCGAGGTACTATGGTCCTAGCGGACCACAAGCCACTCCGCAACTGGCGAAACGCCTTTCTCACTGGTATACGGAACAGATGCCCTCATTCCCACAGACGTCACAATTCCTACTATTCGAAGGGAAACGTACACAACCGAGGTAAACAATAAGAATCTAATGCTAAGTCTTGATCTATTAGAAGAAAGACGAGATAACGCACAGTGTGCGGTTATGGTGCTCGACCTCTTGGTCATTCATAAGCGTATCTTCAGCGGGAAAATGACGAACTAGCCATTGAATCGATGCAAATTCCCCTTCCTTCTAGCGCCAACTATTGACATGTGAAAATGGGAAAACAATATCTCGAACAAAGTGCTCGGTATACCGAAGGGATAAGCCGAGACTTTCTCTTATAACGAATGAATTCAATACAAAAGAGCAAAAATGATAAGGTTTACAAAGGCATAGATCGATAATAACTAGTACAAATGTGTCTTTGAAATTCGATCCTCGTTCTTGTGTCTTCGTCCTCTTTTATATAGTATATGTCTTCAACCGTTATGCGGTTATTTTGAGTGGTGGGTGGTTATTTGCTTGGATTGTGGGGTGATCAATCCCACGTCCGTGCTGACTGTGATGTTTCCCGTCGGCTTTCTTTGTGTTCGGTCGCTTCGACGATCCGAACGCTTTTTGCTACAGGTGTTGTTTTATTTTGACTAGTTTTTGACCTATCGTCTTATTTCCTCTTCGGGGTATTGACGGATAGGGTCCGTTCTTGACTTATGAACGTAAGATTCCCTAACTTAATTCGGCCGAGACTTTGTTATCGTAGGGCTTTTTTTTTTGGGTGACTGCGTTCTTCGGTATCTCGAGGAACATTTCGGTGGTTGCTAAATTCTCAGGTTAACAAGTGTTATAAGATTTTTGCGGATGTCAACTTGGTACACTAAGAATATTAGATCAAACTTTTCTTTATCTCTAAACTTATATGTGTGCGTGACATTGTTGGAATTGAGTTAGAAAAATAATCAGTTAAAGACATTATATACACCGCATAGCTCACCTCTTAACTTACAAAATATTTATTGAACACAAAACTTAGTTCGTTTTTTGTGAGCTTTTTATGGATGTGAATGTAGATATTCAGAAGGTTTTGAGAGTGAATGTAGATATTCGGAATGTTTTGAAAGTGAATGTAGATATTTACTTTTGGATGTTTTGCAATCGTGGGTTTTGTTTGTATATATCTAGTTTTTCAAGTACTCCAAATTTGAAAACCCAGAAAGTGAGAGCATTAATTTTTTATTTAAGCTCGCCGCTCCAACAAAAAGTTTAGAAAAAATAATTGTTTTCAGCATTACGCAATAGTACCAGTATCGTTTTTAACAAAGAGAATTGGAAAGTTATTAATGTCAGCAATATTACAAACAATATTATTAAAAACATATAAAGACAAAAAGGAAAGAAATAATATACTAAATTGAAAGCAAAAAATGTAGAAGGAAAATAGTTGAGGTCCGTTGGACGATTTTTTTGAAGTTTTTTATCGTTCTCCACATATGCTGAATAATTTGAGCGAAAGTCTCTTAGAATACAACAACTTCAAGAGTGTAGTACCACTGAAAACGTTTTCGGCGAACTAGAACTAAAGGCCGAGCTTCCACGAGACTACAAATAGAAAAACAATTTTTGGAGTAGGAGAGAGAAGATGAATTGAGAGCGCAATGCTATGTCTCAATGTTGTTTTTAGTGTGTTTTAGAATGAGAGGGATAGGCTCCTTTTATACGCACGCTAAGTGGAGGTTACACACAAACCATCAACTCGGTCATTCAAATCTCATTACTCCGGCAACATCAATGGCCGAAACCGATTTGCCTTAATGCTCCATAACCGGTCATGAATAGGCAGCCCTTAATGCTACCTAACTCGGACCTAATACTCATAATTCTGGCCACCCAAAAGTCACATGATCATTTGTGTATGTTGCACGGATTTATTTTTATTTCCAAAATAATGCACAAGTTATTTACGGAATTAAAAATCATTTGAAATAAATTTTGTAAAAATAAGGATTGGGCCAGGAAATCCAAGAAGAGCCCAAATTGTCAAGATCCAAGATTCGAACCCGGCTTGGCTCGGTCGCGGTGCCCGTGATGGATTAGAGCTAACTCACTTACACTCTCTTCTCTTACACTTAGATGTCACATTAAAGAGGAGAATACTTTATAAACACTTCACCAACACACACTCTCAACCAATGTAGTACTCTTGTCAATATACTACCTCTAACTTCTCTAAATAACAAATAAAATATGTGATTTTTGACAAATAAATACTCAATCTTATACCCGTCGCAACGAGGAATAAAAATATAAAAGAAGTTATCCAATTCCGATAAGTGGACCCCAGTCAAATATTTAGCCAAAAATCATTAACACACTAGATAAAAAAATACTCTTTTATACCAATAATTCCAACAATTAATATTTGTTTACGCAACACATAATCAAGCCCAAACTAAAAAACACATAAAATTGGTCATCCAACATGGCAACAACTTATATCCAATTCGACAACAACCTATATCTAGGCTATAACATCCCGTTGAAAAAGAAATCTTTTCTCGACTAAGCATATGGGTACAGCATGGTCAATATGATGATAACAATCTTAGTATTTAACTCACTCTTTTCGAAATATATCTAACCTAGGCTACCCCTAGGCATGTGTTCAACTCAATTCCACACGAACACTCAATATTAACAATCAATGTTCAGTTTAGAGTGAATAAATACGACTGGTATAAACTTGCATTTTGTTTCCTCAAACTAAACCTTATAATGACTTTTTCGCACTGAATATCTTCTTCTCTCTCACTCTCGGCGCAATCAATATGTTGCCCTACACAAGATATTTATAACTCCTTTGATACAACACGGTTAAAGAACATCTTTTGATCCGAAGTGTAAACAACTAGCACAGAGAAATTTGCCAAAATGTACGAGGAGCAGAAAAGGTGTCTGACACATGCACAATGACCTAAATGATGATGTTCACTTGGACATGTTATAAACACTTTCAGCTGTTGAAATCGTCCTTAGGTTTTAGAATAATTTATAACAATTGAGTGATATAGTCTTCTAAAACATTTTGTTTGTAATACACAAATTATTTGACAAATTTAGTTAATAGCCAATTAAAGAAATTAACATAAATTGTAAGACTAAAATGCCATTTTATTTAAGCAGGCGAAAACGATTAATTTTCGAAAGTTTTGAGCGAACAGTTATTAAGAAGAGGTGAGATTTAGGGAGAATATATCATTTATTGAAGAGATTTTAGGGAAATAAATCATTAGTTTTGGGTGGGAGGCATTTATACTCGGAAGCCATTTATATAAAAAAAAAATATTTTATCTCCCCATTTTCTTCAATAGATTATCTCTCCTCTCATAAGTTTCTCTCCCAACCTTAACAAAACCATCACCGACGCCGAGAAAAACATTTTCCGAACTGATATTCTGTTAGCCGCTCAACCAATTGTCACACACAGAAGTTATGACAATGTGTGTAACAATCAACGAGCAAGATATAGATGAAATAAGAACAGTGTAAAGTAAATAGAACACACACGATTGATAACCCAGTTCGGAGCAACTTCTCCTACATCTGGGGGGTGTGACAACCCGGTGGAAATGATTTCACTATATAATAGTTTTTAGTACAGATGGACTTATATGAACCAACAACAATCTCAAAGCCAAATTACAAACTAAGAAGTGAAGAATCTAATTCAGTCCTCCCCCTGAATTAGTGACCAACTCACAGATCCACAAGACACACTCACACGTGTTCTTTTGTCACAATGAACTTGTAGAGTATTATACGAACTCACACAGTACAACAAAACACCAACAACACAAATCTTTCACAGTGGGTGAAAAGATTTTACACAGCAATTCTCTGAACTCGTAGCTTTCCAATCCGCCAACTTTCACGTCTAGAAACCCTACAGATTCAGAGAAAAACCTCAAGTAGATCAATGGTGGCTACCGCTGCTTTTATGATCGCCTAAAGAAGAAAAGTCAATGCTCGAGTATCCGTACTCATTAACCACGCGAGCATAAAATAGGAAGGACCTTTATCCGCCATGATAAATGAAATATACGCTGAATAAAATCAGATCCTGAAATATCGCCGAATGTTAAAGCAGAAGATCATGCGGAAGATATGCAACAAATCTTGACGAGACTGAATGAGACTTGCCTAATAAAAATAAGCCAATTCAAGTAACAACAAACTCCCCCTTTGGCTATTTTTAGGCAAGCATGGAAATATGATAAACAACGAAATCCATATCAAATTACCATAAAATCAATCAGTACAAATTTCTCCCCCTGATTGCCTCAAAATAAGTCAAAGGCAAGGATAGACCAAAACAGAGGGAAAAAATAAAAGAGTCTTGACATAGGAGGAAGAAGAAGCAAGCAAACCACGAATGTCTTAACATCAGAAGAACTTAAAACAGAACAACCCCCAGGGAACACTTAAAACAGAGTACTTATGCAGATATTGTATCAGAAGAACTTGCCGGATCTTGAGCAGTTGAAGTAGAGGCAGTGGAAGATTTCTTCATGACCTTGATCATATTATCAACAGTGAATTTGCGCTTAGTGGCAGTCTGAATCATGTCGTGAAGAAAAGTAGACTCCTGTAATAAGAGGGCAAGGACTTCTTTCTGTGCAATTTGTCCAAGAGAGACACCAGGCCCAAAAGCAGTTTCATCCGTGACATGCTCAGCAGAAGGAGGCTCAATGTCAAGGAGATGCTTTCCCTCAAAATGGCGGAAGTGGAACATGAGGGGAACGGCCGGTTTTCCAAGAACATCATCAGAAGGAAGTAAATCCCTTCGTTGATTAAGAAGGATCTTCGTAATGAGGCAAGGAAAACCAATAGGCATCTTGGCTGCATAGGACTTTGCATGTCGTACAAAATGATCATACACAATTGCGCCGAAATCAAACTTGCAATGAGTACCAACCTGATAGATGAACTTGCCTACATCAGTTGACACTAAAGAACCATTCGATGTAGGGAACCATGTAGTGGCAGCAATACGGGCAAGGATGGAATATTTAGCAGTAAGTTCCGATGCAGGTAACCCTCCCTTAATCGGCCACTTTGCAGTCTCATTGCCAGTAATAACCTTAACAATAATGTCAAGATTCGGCAGAGGATCCGAGTGTGTTGATGTAGACCGACACAAAGTGGTGTTAATCAGGGCAGGAGTGAACTCAAATATATGGCCACGAAGATTCACTTTACCATACTCAGGGCTACTAGGGATGTTCATGTCAGGGGAGAGACTTATGACAAACTCCTTTATCATTTTTGGATAGTAAGGGCCCAGATTACTTACAGTGGAAAGAAGGCCTGATTCTTGAAGGAGATCAAGAATGACAGAGAATTTGGTTGCATCCACAGACAGTTCCCTCTCAGGATAAATTGTTCTGGCATAAACAAATTTCCATTTTGCTACCTGAGCTTCAGTCCGAAAATAGACATTGTCGAGAGGAGCAGATGGAATGTTGGTAGGAAGCTTCCGACCGTCTTTGTACTTCGGGTACACTCTCACGGGAGAAGGAGGAGCTTCAGTAGGCTCATCAACTTCAAAGGGAACATCCTGAGGAGGAGGAGTCTTCGAGGAATGAAGAGTCGATATCTTCTTCTTCTTAGCCTTGAAGGCAACAGACTTCTTCCTGTTAAGAACCACTTTATGCACAGGAGGATCTTGAGGAGCATCAGCAGGAGTAGGCTCATTTGGAGAGGAATGCACATCCTCAGCCGGGGTAGTTAGTTTTGCTTTTTTCTTCAACTGACATAGGGCACTAATAGTGATGTCATCATCGTCAGGAGCATCTTCTCGGTTAGGGCTGTGATTATCAGAGTTCTCCACAGAAACTGACACGAAGGTGTCAGAACAAACCTGGTCGACATTTGGGGCTTTTCGACTATCCTCACTCAATCCCAAAAGAATATTAATCCTTGCTAATTCCTCAGGAGGAGGTTTCATATTTATAGGTATGCAAGTCTGATCTTTTTCTTTACGAGAGGCAGAGGTACCTGAAACAGAGTGGGGAGGAGATTGATCATGATCCTCCGTATCGGGTGCTTGACGATCCTCAGAACTGCTTGAGTAATACCCCGTGAGGTCTTGTATCGTGAAGGGGCGCTTCGAAGACTGAGAGGTAGTGGAATCACGACCTCTTACAGATGTACCTCCGGCCTGACCATCGGCACGATCTGCAGAGGGCGATCCCAACTCCACTGACACTTTGTCTTGAACAAGCGGAGTGACAACCTTACGAGGAACATTTTTCTTCTTCATCTTTGCCGGTTTACGAGGGAAGGAAGTGTGTATACCACTCCGAGTTCCAACCATGATAGTGATGAAGATGAAAACGGAAATACAGTTGAGAGAGAAATTCAAAATGTGGCAGTTGAAACTGTCGATCAAGGTGCTATGGGAAACGAATAACTCACAGCTTGGAAAAACGTGAACCGTCTCATAGTGGGGATGAAGGAAACGACACACACTATTGTCGTTTTTAATTTTCGGTGTAGAATGAGGCATATTTTGGGCCATAACAGGAAAAGCCCAACAAATCAGTAATTGCTATTGTTCCACAATGCATAAACCGATGGAGGCACGAAGATTCTCAAAAGTATTCACATCCAGAGCCTTTGTGAATATATCTGCAAGCTGTTTCTGCGTTTGAATGTACTCAAGACGAATCTTTTTATCTTCAACAAGCTCCCTGATAAAATGATGTCTTATATCGATATGTTTAGTTCTGCTATGTTGAACAGGATTCTTGGAAATATTGATAGCACTCTGGTTGTCACAGAATAATGTCATGACATCCTGTGACACACCATACTCAGCAAGCATTTGCTTCATCCATAACAGTTGAGTACAACCACTTCCTGCAGCAATATATTCAGCTTCAGCTGTCGAAAGAGAGACGCAGTTTTGTTTCTTGCTGAACCAAGAAATGATGTTGTTTCCGAGGAAGAAGCATCCACCAGAAGTGCTTTTACGATCAGTGGCACTTCCTGCCCAATCAGCATCACAGTATCCCACCAGAGTTGAAGTAGTATCGAAGGAGTAGTGAAGACCCAAATTAGATGTTCCTGACACATAGCGAATGATGCGTTTTACTTGGCTTAGATGGCTTGCCTTAGGATTAGCTTGATAGCGAGCGCAAACACCTACAGAATATGTTATATCAGGACGACTGGCAGTAAGATAAAGTAGACTTCCAATCATGCTTCTATAAAGACTCTGATCAACAGGAGCTCCAGTATCATCTTTTGTAAGTTTGATGTGAGTTGCAGCAGGAGTACGCTTGTGAGAAGATTTCTCAAGTCCAAATTTCTTTACAATAGCATTGGCGTACTTACTTTGAGAGATAAAAATTCCATCTGTCATTTGCTTGATCTGAAATCCAAGAAATAAACTGAGTTCCCCAACCATACTCATTTCAAACTCATTTTTCATCTGAATCACAAATTGTTGTACCATCTTATGTGACATTCCTCCAAACACAATGTCATCAACATATATTTGTGCTATCATGAGTTTACCGTCTTCCTTCTTAACAAATAGAGTTTTATCAACGCCTCCTCGCAAATAGCCTTTTAGGACAAGAAATTCAGTCAATCTTTCATACCAAGCACGTGGAGCTTGTTTTAGACCATAGAGAGCTTTTCGGAGTTTATACACATGATCTGGATTATGTGGATCTGTAAATCCCTTGGGTTGAGCCACATAAACCTCCTCGTTAAGATAGCCATTTAAGAAAGCACTCTTGACATCCATTTGAAATAATTTAAATCGAAAATGACACGAAATACCAAGAAGGAGACGTATGGCTTCTAATCTGGCAACAGGTGCGAAGGTTTCATCAAAATCAACACCTTCCACCTGAGTGTAACCTTGAGCAACAAGTCTGGATTTATTTCTGGTAATGTTAACATATTCATCTGATTTATTTTTGAATATCCATTTAGTTCCAATGATATTAACCTGCTCAGGTTTAGGAACTAAATCCCAGACAAAATTTCTCTCAAATGGAACAAGTTCTTCTTGCATGGCATTCATCCAGAATTCGTCGTGAACAGCTTCATTTATGTTCCTTGGCTCAATCTTAGAGACAAAACATATATTTCCAATCATCTCTCTGTAATTCACAGGATCCTTTCTTCTTGTCTGCATGCTATCATTCACATCACCAATAATGCTGTCAATAGGATGATTCTTCTGAATTCTTGTAGAAGGAACTAACTCATGGCTAATATCAATAGACGAATCTGTTTCAGTAGGCTCGTAAGAAGCATCGTTTTGATTGTTGCTCTCAGCAGCTGTGCTTTCGTGCGTAGTATTACTGCTAGAGGGTTCTTGACAAGCAATGTCAGAGGCAGATGACGTAACATCCTGCCTAACAATATCAGAATCAGTCGAAGTAGTATTTTGCCTAACAATGTCAGAGTCAGATGGCGTAACATTCTGTCTGACATTGACTTTTGTATGGCCAAAATCTCCTTCAGTATCAGGCATATAAATATCTGTTGTATCCTTGACCACAACATTGACAGACTCCATTATTGTTTTTGATCTCAGATTGTAGACACGGTAAGCAGCACTGTTTCTTGAATAGCCTACAAAAATTCCCTCATCACTTTTGGCATCAAATTTTCTTCTGGTTTCTCTGTCAGCCAAAATATAACATGTAGACCCGAAAATGTGAAAATATTTCACATTGGGTTTTCGTCCCCTCCAGATTTCATATTGAGTGGTGGTAGTTCCAGGTCTTATGGACACCCTGTTATGAATGTGACAAGCAGTGTTTAAAGCTTCAGCCCAGAACCGTGTAGGAATATTCTTTGCTAAAAGCATAACTCTCGCCATTTCTTGAAGGGTTCTATTTTTCCTTTCCACAATGCCATTTTGTTGTGGAGTGATGGGAGCAGAAAACTCATGTGCAATACCTTCCTCACTACAGAAATTAGAGAATCGAGAATTTTCAAATTCCCTACCATGATCACTCCTGATTCTGACAATCTTCCCTGTAGAATCTTCTTTCTGTCTCTGTAGGAGTCTGCACAATTCTTCAAAAACATCAAATGTTTCAGATTTATCTTTTAAGAAATAAACCCAGGTAAATCGAGAAAAATCGTCAACACAGACAAAAACATATCTTTTTCCACCCAGACTTTCAGTTTGCATAGGACCCATCAGATCCATGTGTAAAAGTTCCAGAACACGAGTGGTAGTATATATTTTCACAGGCTTATGGGAGCTTTTAACATGTTTTCCGATTTGACATTCACCACATATCTGTCCCTCAATAACTTTAATATCCGGAACCCCAGTCACAGCCTTTTCAATGATAATCTTACGAAGACTTCTGTAGTTCAGATGACCAAGACGTTGATGCCATAATTTAGCTTCATCAGCTTTAGAGATCATGCATGATTCAACTTTGAGACTTTTGTCAGAGGACCACATGTAGCAGTTATCTGAAGATCTTTTCCCTTTCATAAGAATGTTATCCTGAAAAGTCTTAACAATACACTCATCACGGGTAAAGTTCACAGTTAGGTCAGAATCACAAAGTTGACTGATACTTATAAGATTAGCAGTGAGACCTTCTACCAAAAGAGCTTCCTTTAAGCACACCAATCCTTTAAACTTCATTGTACCTTTGCCAATAATTTTAGCCTTAACTCCATCTCCAAAGGTAACAAAACAGTTTGAATATGGCTTCACATCAGTAAGATAGTCTTTAACACCTGTCATGTGTCTAGAGCATCCACTGTCAAAATACCAATCATCATAGGTAGAGGCACGTAATGAAGTATAGGCAATATTTGCATAATGATCCTTTTTGATTTTCCATACAAAATGATTGCTTCTGTTTATCTTTCTGTGGGTCTCAGACTTAATTTTAGCATGATAGTCCCTATTGTTTAACAATTTAAAACAATAAGGTCGTATGTGACCTTTTCTTCCACAGTAATGACAAATCCAGGGTAATCTATTGACATTGGCAACTGTAATTCGTTGAGACACGTTCCTGTCATTTATATCCTTCTTTTTCTAAGGAACAAATCTGGTATGAGATGTAGAGGCTCCATGCGAGTATCCAATTCCCTTCATGCTTTTGCCAGTTTTTCCAGAAGTCAAAATTTTGTCCAGATCATCTGTTCCTGAATTCAACATTCTAACAGATCTTGTCATTTTGATAAGTTCATTATTTAGACGGGCAACCTCAATCTTTAGTTCAACAATTGTTTCAAGAAGTCTCGTCTTATCAGTTGTGAGAGTAAAAATCATATTGTTAAGCTTATCTAAATCATCATTCATATCCACATTATGAATAGAAGAATTATTAGAGCTTACAGTGTGATCAGCTTCGTTTTCCTCCAGATTCTCAATAATGGATGTGAAAGCGAGAAAATTATTCCCACTCTCAGAATCACTTTCATCTTCTTCATCAGAGAGAATGGCATTATAACCTTTCTTTTGCTTACGAAGAAAGTTGGCGCAGTCTTTTTGAATGTGACCATATCCTTCACACTCATGGCATTGAACTCCTTTGGATTTATACCCAGACACTTTGTCTCCATTTCTGCTATTTCTTTGGGAGGAATTTCCTTTGAAGGACTGAAGCTTAGTCTGATTGTCACGACTTTCAGTGTTGACATTTCTGGGAGGAAGTCTAGCGAACTTCTTCATGACCCTGTTATAATTTTTAGACAGGAGAGCAATAGTGTCATAAATATCCTCTTCAGATTCGGATGATACCTGATCCGTGGATTGCTTTACAGAACTCTTCAGAGCAAGACTTTTGTTCCTTTTCTCAGCACGAGGAATAGAGAGTTCATATGTCATGAGAGACCCAATAAGTTTATCAAGCTTCATAGCAGACAAATCTTGAACTTCTTCAATGGCAGTAACTTTCATTTGAAACCTTTGAGGAAGAGATCTGAGAATTTTGCGAACAAGTTTTTCATCTGTCATAGGAACACCAAGAGAGAAGGATTCGTTAGAAATATCACGTATTCTAACATTGAATTCAGCAATAGTCTCATCTTCATTCATAGTGAGAGCTTCAAATTGAGTGGTCAGCATCTGAAGTTTTGAACTGCGAACTTTAGCAGTTCCTTCATGAGCAATCTCAAGAATTTCCCAAGCCTCTTTAGCACTAATACAAGTGTTGATGATTCTGAAGATGTTCTTGTCAACAGCATTATATATTGCATTGAGAGCTCTGGAGTTTCCGAGGGCTTCTTCATCTTCAGCAGCAGTCCATTCTATTTCTGGTTTTGGTGTACTCACACCTGTTTCCTCATCAATGACGACAGGCGGTTCCCATCCATTAAGAATAGCTTTCCACGTCCTGCTATCCAATGCCTTCAAGAAAGCACACATCCTAGCTTTCCAGTATCCATAATTCGATCCATCCACGTTTGGTGGTCGATTGACAGAACCACCTTCTCTGAAGTTCTCCATCTACACAGAATTGAAACACTACAGGAAACCACCTTGAATAAGGTGCCTGCTCTGATACCAATTGATATTCTGTTAGCCGCTCAACCAATTGTCACACACAGAAGTTATGACAATGTGTGTAACAATCAACGAGCAAGATATAGATGAAATAAGAACAGTGTAAAGTAAATAGAACACACACGATTGATAACCCAGTTCGGAGCAACTTCTCCTACATCTGGGGGGTGTGACAACCCGGTGGAAATGATTTCACTATATAATAGTTTTTAGTACAGATGGACTTATATGAACCAACAACAATCTCAAAGCCAAATTACAAACTAAGAAGTGAAGAATCTAATTCAGTCCTCCCCCTGAATTAGTGACCAACTCACAGATCCACAAGACACACTCACACGTGTTCTTTTGTCACAATGAACTTGTAGAGTATTATACGAACTCACACAGTACAATAAAACACCAACAACACAAATCTTTCACAGTGGGTGAAAAGATTTTACACAGCAATTCTCTGAACTCGTAGCTTTCCAATCCGCCAACTTTCACGTCTAGAAACCCTACAGATTCAGAGAAAAACCTCAAGGAGATCAATGGTGGCTACCGCTGCTTTTATGATCGCCTAAAGAAGAAAGGTCAATGCTCGAGTATCCGTACTCATTAACCACGCGAGCATAAAATAGGAAGGACCTTTATCCGCCATGATAAATGAAATATACGCTGAATAAAATCAGATCCTGAAATATCGCCGAATGTTAAAGCAGAAGATCATGCGGAAGATATGCAACAAATCTTGACGAGACTGAATGAGACTTGCCTAATAAAAATAAGCCAATTCAAGTAACAACACGAACGTATTACAAACCACCGACGGCGGGAAAAAAATCGCGAGCCCGATTTTCGTCTATGTTGAAAGTATATATATTTTTCTTCTCAATTTCTGGTTCGTCATTAGCGTGCAAAAGAATTTATATAAATTTTTGGGACGATGTTTAGGATTGTGAGATTTTTTAATAGATTTTATTTTTATTCGATAAAAATAAATTCATCCACATTATAGTTCGGCGTCGTGTTGTCTCAACTCTGACTTTCTCAAATTTTAGGATTTTATTTGTCCATGCATGTCTTTTTGAGGGGCTTCTTTTATTCCTTTTAGTTGGGCTTTTTTTGTAGCAGCAAATTTTATATGAAGGCACGTCGACTATTGGTCTAGATCCTCGCGAGCCGTTGGATTTAGCTCACTAGGAAAATCATAGCGTAACCTAAAAGGTAAACGAGAGTGTATGAAATGACAAAAAATGACGATGATCTAAAGAATTTGGATGACATTAGTTTGATCGTGTTTTTTTAACTAAATGTGTGGGAATAAAGTGTTGACTGATTGAGAAATTTTTGAAGAGGTGAGAAAGAGTTGAAGATACGAGAGACTGGAATTGGAAAACTGAAAACTAATGTAGACACCCGTTTGGAAAATAAAATTAATTAAAAATGGAAACTAAATAGGCAATGGCATTTTAGTCTTTTAGATCCACTATTTTGAAAAATAAATAGTAATAAAGCTCCAAATCAATAGTTTACTCCTAATTCTGCCAATTTCTAAATTTAAAAGTCCCAAAAAATTCACTTCATAACTTGAATATTAACAGCCCAATTTTGAATTATGAGAAGGTCTAGTGATTAGCTTCTTATTTTTAGCCTATATGTTTGTAACTTCCTCTCGTGCTTTCCATGTACGACTCATTATCAAAATTGGAAATGACTTGATGTCCAGCCCTATCTCTTATGTTTCCGATTAAAACTGTATGATATCAAATGTTAGTATTTATAGTATTTATGTTTGTTTATCTTACTCGTTATTGTTATTTCAATAATAAAAAAATTATTGATAATGGTAATCGTATCCTTGCTCATTACTAGAATAAAGGAAATTTATTTCAATAAATATTCTTTATATAATCGTATCAATAATAAAATCAATAAATAATATCTAAAATATAACCTAATATTCAGGGCTCATAAAGCAAGATCCTCTAGCATAAAGGAAATTCATCCCTAAAGATATTCTATATGGGGTAACTTTGATCTTGTATACACTATAGAATAGATACCATGTTAAGTATTATAGTAGTCACGACACAGTTTATGAATGAATATCTCATTAAATAATAAATTATGATAGATCTCTTCTTTTAAGGCAACTTAAACCGTCCGGTATGGAAAATAGCCAACTGCAAAAGGTAAACAATGATGTTACAATCCCAAAGAAGAAACTAGTCTCTAACACTCTGTCCCCCGGAAATGCTTGGCCGGAGTTAGTTCACACCCTGGAATCTTTTCACTTTCACTAACCTTTAAACCCTCTCTACTGTTCACGAAAGAAACCGTTAGAGCTTTCGCCAATGAAAGACTTGTGCGAACAATGGTCTGCGCTTGGAGTCGAAGACGAAGACGACGAGAACGTGATTGTCTTTGATGACGACGAAGCAGCAGAGACCGTCACTGACCTCTCGGCCTGCCTCTACAGTAGACTCATGTGTTCTAAACCCCTCAACAAGATGGCCTTCAGGACGGTCATGACAAAAATATGGAGACCCAAGGGCGCTCTCACCATCTCTGAGGGCATTGACGGGGTCTTCTGCTTCAGGTTTGGTATCGCCTTTGACAAACAGCACGTGATCGACCTGAGCCCTTGGAGTTTCGATAGGTCGTTGTTGGTGCTGCGCGATCCAGCGGCCGGCGAACAAGAGTTCAGATTCGTCAACTTTTGGCTCAACTCCATGGCATACCTGAAAAAAACCGTTCATCCAAAATGGGTGAAGCTCTAGGAAAAAAGCTCGGAAGAATTCTCAAAATCGATAAAGACAAGGACGGTTTAATCCCTGACGACTTCATCCGAGTCCGAGTTGCGTTAGACATCGGCAACCTCCTCAAGAATGGTGTTTATGTGTAAATTGGTTCGGATGCTAAAAAAATTTGGGTGGCATTCAAGTACGAAAAACTCCAAGACTTTTGCTATGCCTGTGGTAAGCTGGGACATGGCCAATCGGATTGCATCACTGTCCAACTGAAACCCGACGAGAAGCCGAAATTCGGTCCCTGACTGAGAGGGGAAATGCCTAACAGATTACTTGAGAACCATTGGAGATTCAAGGGGTTCGGAACCGCTCCGACGCCCACCTGGACCGGACCTGGATCCCAAAAAATAAATAAATCTCAGCCAGAATGAAACAGACTTACCTCCTGCTTCGACGGAGTTCGTGACCCCAGCAGCGTCTCGAGCCCAGACTTCTATCCCACCTGCGTCTACTACGAAGGCCGCCGCGACGAAGCCTCCGTCGCTCCACACTGCAGAATCTTCTCCGGTGTCTTCTCAGTCTAGGAGAGCCTCTGTGCGGCCGCCCTCCTCTTCGTCGCCGACTCAACAGAAGACGCGGATGGACAAGCCTCCGGCGAAGACCCCGCTGAACTCGCCTCCTCTCTCCGCCTCGAGCATTGACGAAGTCGTCCCCCAGAGACTGGTCTCCAGCCTCCGCAACGCCGCCGATGCCCCGGAGATGACCCAACCTCCGTCTGTGACCTTCCCAGCTCCGGCGTCTCCCACGCTCTCGGGATCTGAGCACAATGGTTCCATTCTTGGCGCTACGGTCCTCTCCGACAGGCCCTGCGCTGCTACGAACTTCGGTGTACTCCATCCTGAAAACACACCTGCAAAGCTTGCCTCTCCTCGCCTCAAGAAAAGACCTTTGCGCGACAAACCTGGGTTACAGAGATTCCTGAAGCCAGCCTCGCCTCTGAAACCGGAGCTCATCCCTTTGGGAAAGGCTTCAGATTATCTTTCGATCTCCTCAGACATGGTAGCCCCTGTTTTGGGAAATGGAGACTCTGTTAGGGTTACCTGCCCATTGCCGCTCACTCTTATCTCCCACACGGCCAATGGGCCTCTCCCGAGCCCACTCTCTCTCTAGGCCAAAGCTCCTTACCTTGAAGTCTTGGGCCAGCTTTGCAATTCTGTAGAGGCCCATCCTGGAGCTGATCATTGCCTTGAAGACTTGGGCCGGTTTTGCACGTCTGAAGAGGCCCGTCAAGAGGCTGTTTTCCTTGTGGGCTTGCCTTCTGGGCCTGCGTCTTTTGACTGATTCTTGGGCAAAAGAAAAATCCCCCTCCCTGAAGACAAGGGCCTCGAACTTGCCGATCCTAGCTTGGCTATTGTGGGCTTCGGGGATGACTGCTACAGAAGGCCTCAAGGGAGCGATAGATACCGCGTGGGAAGCCTGAAGAAGATGGCTCGGCGCTCTGGGACTCTTTCGACGGCGCATTCAGGCTCTTCTCCTCCTACCTTGACCGACGTCCAGGTAAGTCCCCCTTGTGATACTCATATCCTTTTGTCTCAGGGCCTAGGACATAGAGACTTACTTTCAGCTCCACATGACCTAGGACATAGAGATTTATTTTCTGCTACACCTGCCTTAGTGAGTAGTGACCTTTTTTCCGACACCCAGACTTTAGGAGTTTCTAGCACTCTAGATTTGACCTTAGTTGTTACTGACGCGAGAGCTCCTCGAGAGCGAGGGTCGCCGAACGCGATGATAGGCGTTCTATGGAACGTCCAGGGACTTGGAAACCCCGGGACGAGAGCGGCCCTTCATACCCATGTCCGTGATCACAAGCCTGATTTCCTATTTTTATCAGAGACTAGATTACGGAGCGAGGGGGCTGAAAGGGTCAGGGTTCAGCTTGGTTGTATGACGGTTGACTGTCTTGGTAGGAGTGGAGGCTTGATGTTACTTTGGAAAGAGCCTGTGAAATTCCTGCTCGGGACATTTTCGAGATATCACATTGAGGGAGATTTGGTGAGCGAGTCGGGCGAGAGTTGGAGGTTTGTTGGGATCTACGGGGACCCTGTGAGTTCCCAGAGGAGGCACATTTGGGAGTTGCTCCGCCGTCTCCGGAGCTCCTCTTCGGGTCCTTGGTTAGTTGAGGGTGACATGAACGAGGTCGCCTCGAACTCTGAGATTAGAGGTGGCAGAGACAGAGGCCCCGACCAGCTTACTTCTTTTAGGGAGATGATTTTGGATTACGACATCCACGATCTTGGTTTTGACGGCGACCCTTTCACCTGGCGCAGGGGTGCCATCGAGGAGCGTCTGGATAGATGCATCGCGAGCCACGAGTGGAGCGACCTCTTCCCCTCCGCTTCTGTCCGTCACTTGGGTTTTTGGAGATCGGATCATAGGCCCTTCCTTCTTCTTACCGCGGGATCCAGAGAGCGCCGTCGGCATATGAGACCGAGGCGATTCTTCTTCGAGGAGTCTTGGATTGGGGAGCATGAGTGCGACGAGCGGATTCGGAGAGCTTGGGGGTCTGGAGTGTGTGATGGCCAGATTCCGAGATTAGCAGACGCGATTAGTCAGTGCCATCTGAGCCTCACCCGCTGGGGCGGTGTGAGGAATATGGAGATCAGGGTCATGATAGAGAAGCAGAAGATGGTCGTTGAGCTTGCGAGACGCTCGGGTCCTGATTTTTGCATGGCGTCCTTTCAGACGCGAGGAGAGACAGCTTCACGCGTTAGTCGAGAGAGATGAGCAGTTCTGGCGTCAGAGGAGCAGAGTGTCTTGGATGCGGTGCGGAGATAAGAATACGAAGCTTTTCCATCGCAAGGCTTCTGCTAGGAGAAAGAAGAACTCCATCAGGAGTCTGGAGGATGAGCAAGGAGTTTGACACAGTGGCGACACTGAGATTGAGAGGATCGTCTCCGGTTACTTTGGTGATATCTTCTCTTCGGCGAGGCCCTCTCCCCAGAGTATTGAGTTAGTGACTACGAGCGTTCAGCCTAGGATCTCAGAGGCGTTGACCGCCGAGTTGGAGCGCCCTTTTGAGCCTGGGGAGGTTAAAAAGGCGCTTTTCTCGATGGATGCGATTAAGGCACCTGGGAATGACGGCTTTCCCGCGATTTTCTTCTAGAGATACTGAGACATTGTTGGCGAGTCGGTCTTGAAGACCTGCCTCGGTATTCTTAATGACGGGGAGGAGGTGGCCACCATTAATGATATTGTGGTTACCCTTATCCCCAAGGTTGAGAGCCCGAGACAAGTCCGTGATTTTAGACCGATCAGCCTGTGCAATGTGATCTATAAGATTATGGCCAAGTGTTTGGTCAACCGTCTTAAGTTCACAATGCATGACGCTATTTCCGAGTCCCAGAGTGCATTTGTTGGAGGTAGGCAGATCTTCGACAATGTCATGGTTGGTTTCGAGGCTCTCCATACGATGAAGCGGAAACGCTTCGGAAATGGACAGTGTGCGGCTCTCAAACTCGACATGGTGAAGGCATTCGACAGGGTCGAATGGATCTACTTGGAGTCGATGATGTTGAGACTGGGGTACAGCGCACATTGGGTGCACCTTATTATGAGATGCGTTACCTCAGTCAGGTTTGCTTTCAACATCAACGGCTCCACCCGTGGCAGTGTGACCCCTTTTAGAGGCCTCCGCCATGGTGACCCTCTATCTCCCTTTTTATTCCTCTTTTGCTCCGAGGGCCTCTCAAGCCTCTTCCGAGCAAGCGAGGATGCTGGAGCGATCTCTGGAGTCCGTTTTCGGGACCTACGTGTGTCTCACCTTCTTTTCGCGGACGACAATATGATTTTCTGCAGAGCGAGACCCGATGAGTGTGAGAGGGTCACAGACATTCTACGGACTTATTCTGAGGCCTCGGGCCAGTTAGTGAACTTTCAGAAGTCCGATGTCTGCTTCGGTATGGATGTGAGTCAGGTTGAGGGTGAGGCCTTAGCCCAGATACTTGGTGTTAGGAGGACGGAGTGCCATGAGGGATACTTGGGCCTTCCTGCCTTTTCCGGTCGGAGTTCGACGGATCTCTTTGGGTTTGTGAGAGACCGTGTGTGGGATAAGATTAAGAGTTGGAACGGTCTTTCCCTCTCGCAGGCTTGTAGGGAGGTTCTCATTAAGTCCGTCCTTCAGTCGATCCCCAGCTACGTGGCTTCTTGCCACAGGATCCCCATGCGTTTGATTAGAGATATTCATTCGGCGATTTCCAGTTTCTGATGGGGCGGTGGTTCTTCGACTAGGAAGATCCACTGGTGCAAGTGGGAGGTTCTCACGAGACACAAGTCTGAGGGAGGGTTGGGCTTCAGAGACCTGGAGAAGTCCAACCAGGCCCTGCTGGCTAAGAGTGTCTTGAGACTCCTCAGACATCCTGAGAGCCTTGTTGGACGGGTCTACATACAGAGTTATTTCCCCGATGGGGAGATTATGACGTCATGTCCTGGTTCGTCCAGCTCTTCCATTTGGCGCAGTCTTATTTGGGGTCGTGCGATTACTCAGGCTGGTTCGAGATGGTGGATCGGAGACGGAGAGTTTGTGTTGGTCATGGGTGACAGCTGGGTTCCTAGAGTCAGACCGGCCACTTGGATTGATCCCCCTTGGATCCCTCCAGACATGTGTGTTGCTGAGCTTATGAGACCCGACGGTAGTTGGGATGTCGATCTTATATCTGCGATGTTTGGAGATGAGGACGCTTCGGCGATCCTGTCCATTCCGAGTGGCGGCGAGGGTATCCCCGATGTGCGTAGTTGGCACTTTACTGAGGACGGAGAGTACTCCGTCAAGAGCGGATACCGCATTGCGATGGAGAGAGTCAGTACTCCATCCGCCAGCTCCTCTGACCCGACTATTATGGAGAGGTGGTGGTCGAAGTTCTGGCAGCTGAGAGTTCCTCCCAAGGTGAAACTCTTCTGTTGGCGCGCCTGCCTTGGCCAGATCCCGGTCAGAGAAGTCCATGCCAGGAAGAGGATCACCTCCGACGACAGTTGCCATGTCTGTCGGGAGGCGAGAGAGACTGTTTTTCACGCGTTGTGGGGTTGCAGGTGGAGCAGGAAAGTTTGGAAGGAGGCTGGCTTCGGCCACATCCTTCCGCCTTTCAGAGACGGTGACACTTCCGACGCTATCCTCTGTGCGACTGATGTCCTTGAGGTTTGTTCCCATGAGCTTTTTGTTACTATAATTTGGGAACTTTGGAACCACAGGAACAACGTCCTCGCCGGGAGATCTGCTTGGAGCCAGCCAGAGCTAGTCCAGTGGACGGTGAGCTTCCTTGAGGAGTACAGAGCAGCGATGATTGGTGATACTCAGACGAGCTTGAGGGAGATTACGACCCCCAGATGGACCCCCCCAAGGGATGGGACCCTCTCGATTAATGTTGACGCGGCTCTAGCTCGCGACCGTGGAGGCTTCGGTGTCAGTTGTATTGTTCGCAACCACACCGGCGAGGTGATCGCCTCGCGTACGCTTTTCCTGGCTAGGGGATTTACCCCTCAGCTTGCGGAAGCGTACGCTGTCCTCTGTGGCATAGAGCTAGTTCGCAGTGTCGGTGGCAGGAGAGTGGAGATCCAGTCTGACTGCTTGGGGGTGGTGAGGATGATTGATGAGGGCGCGACGCCTACGACAGAGCTTGGTACGATCTTGCACCACATCTCCAGGGAGGTTAGGGTGCTTGAGAATTTTGGTATTAGACATATTTATCGTTCTTGTAATGTTGCGGCACATAATCTTGCGCGTTTTGCGGTTAACCATCACTCATCTTCGACTTGGCTGGGTTTAGTCCCGCCTTGTTCGGAGGAGGCCATTAGAGCCGATGATCGTGAGTAGAAGTCCCACACGGCCCCTTAGGGCCCTTGTCACTCGAGTTTTGTGTTTCTATTTTTTCCATTGGTTTCATTTACTCTTATCTTTGTAACCACAGTTTTCCTCCGCCATACGCGATGGTTTTTATGATATCTCGTGGCTCCGACCACACTTCCTAAAAAAAAAAAAAAAACCGTCCGGTATGCCATTGAATTTGGCTTTGAAAATGTCTTCAATAATTTATTAAACACCAAATTTGATGCTATTAACGTTGTCACGTCAAATATAATGTGGTATTGCTTACACAATATAATTCTTTTTTTAATCCTATAATTTATATAAAACATAAACTCTATATATATTTATAAAACACCAAATTTCATAAATTCATTACAAAAACACTTAAAATTAAAATTCATTTAAAATAATAAAAAATTAAACACATCAAACTTAAAAATTAAATGCACTAAATAAACATAAATACAAAAGAAAATAACATAATTTTAAAAGACATAGTTTGTTCTATTTATTTTTCAAATGTATGTTTTTTATATTGATTTTTTTAAGTAATATAATTTTATTTGTTTAATGATTTTTGTTAAATATTGGTAAGTAATACATAATTTTTATCACTTAATTTTAAAAAATACAAACATTATAATTATTTATCAAAATATTTAATAATCAGGAGATGATATAGTTTTAATAATATAATAATGATAAATAATGTTTTTAATGTGAAATTTGGTATTATGGTTGGAGATGAAAAACATTCAAACTAAATTTGATGTTGAATGGACACCAAATTTAATATCATAGGTTGGAAATGACCTATGCTTGATTTTTCTTACATGGATGAACTGGTTTGACTTTTACTCGTTGTTTATTCAGAGGCCGTCATGTTTTTAGAGAACATGGCAATTATATTAGAGTTCTTATTTTTCACCAATGATAAGAGAATTCTACTAATAAATTCAATGTGCATATTTGATTTTACCCCTCCTTTTATTATCACCTCTCTCCCTCTCTTTTCCAATTGGCTTCTTCTATACTTAGGGGCTTCTTCTATACTTTGCTTTAAACCCAAAAATTTATCTATTTCACTTCGCTCACCTTCGGCCAAAGTTCAAAATGTCGACGATATACCGTCAAATATCGCTGGTATACCAAATGTTTTAAAATCTTGGTAAAATATTACACTTTCAAGTTATCATTTTATAAAATACAACTTTAATATCGTTATATATCGTCATTATGTCGATAAATATCGATGATAGTTGAAAAAGTTATTGTTGGCTTCTTACCATGAAATATCGACTGACAAATAAGAGATTTTATACCTTACCGACGATAACGATAACAATGCGTGTTTATCCACCAAATATTGATCCTCGAATAAGAATTATTATGGAATACCAGTGATATATCACGGTATACTGGTGGTAAGTTTCAAATTTAAGATTTGAAATGTTCGATTTTGTTTTGTTAATTAAATAATTTTAGCTCATGTTTTGTGGAATAATTTTACATATTTGATATTAGGAATTTATTTTCTTTAAAATTCCTAAATTTTTCGAAATTATGTCAAATTTTTAATTTTAATGATACTCGACATACAACTGATTAAGAGTTTGTTGTTAGGTTTTTTAATATTCATAATTTGATAATTATATTTAAATTTTATTGTTTGTCATAAATATTGTAATATTTAGTTTTTTATTTATTTTATAATTTGAATTTGATGACTTGTACATATAGTTTAAATTATTTATAAATATAATTGTTACATAATTTTTTCGATATATTTGTCGATATTCGGTACCTCATTAATAAATGTTGATATCATTAGTATGTTGGTAATGAAAACCTTTCCTCTAGCATCACCTGCTCTACCGCGATAAAAGTCCTATTTTTCTCTGGCGAACATTCAGATTTCTCAAATTTGCTTATAAATTTCACGTGAAAAATCAATTTAAATACTTTTGAACAAATATATTTGTTAATTGCAGCCCACCTGATTTGCCTAAAGCTTTGTGCGATATATTCAATTAATTTTCTTCCATCTTTCACTCTTTCTAGTTATAAATTTGGCATTAATGGCGAAGAATGTAATGGAAACAAGGAAGCCGGCTCTCACGTGACAAGCGTAGTTACAGAACGGCGCGTGATGTGGCCAACCTTTGATATCGCTCGTTAGGTGATCCTCGGTAAACCTATTGAATGCAACAATTCTTAATAGTTGTCTCTATATATGTGATTATTAGATACGACTTTGTCGTACGCAAAAATCATCCTAAGCTAATAACCTAATTTGTCCTAGTGATTGTTAAAGAGAGTAAATTATAAATTTTACTGATTAGTGTAACAGGTTAGATATTCTATACATAGTTACATTTGGCTAAGAGTCTGTTTGAAAATAAAATACCACACAACAGAGTCCAGAATTTAGGTACAACAATAAGAAGCCATATTTTCAATATTATAGTTTTTTCAACAAATAATCTATGTGTCAATAAATTGGTGACATTTATGTCAATAAGTTGTGCCGATTGTTGACAAGTATAACAAATTACATCATTTTGCTGACATATTTGTATCATTTTGCTAACAAGTATAGCAAATCTTTCGAATGCTTTCATTTATTGACGCATATGAATTATGACAATTGCTGACATAACAATATTAAAATAAATATAATAAGAATTGAAATACTCAGAGAAAAAAAAAATTAAAAAGGTAAATATATATGTATATATATAAATGAAATTTATGCGTTCTGATAATTTTACTAGTATATTTGTCGCGAAAAATTACAATAAAATGATAATAATTGTATCATTTTTTCAACTTTTTAGCGATTGGGCCTCGGATCCTTAGCCCAATGATGGCATACTTCGCAACATCACAAGTAAAAGGTTCACAGAATTCAAGCTTTCCATCCTCTCCTTTTTCCACGCTCATGAAAGCAAATTTTAGAGGCACAAATACTTTAGAGATCCAACCTAGGGAAAGGGAAATCACTCCCACCACTCCTACTCATACTCACTCACTTACTTACTAAAGCCAATAGTAAAGTCTGGATTGTGTAAACAGAAAAGGTCAAATATAGGTTGGAGACTTGGAGTTTAAAAAAAAAGAATAAATTTTTGAATAAATAATTTCCCTTGGTGGGTCGCACATGAACTCGATTATGAGACTGTTCTTCCCTGAACCAACGACACTCCTTCCAGCTTCCTCATCCAACAACGAAGCGCACAAACAAACACCACTCTTTTACTTTTAAAATTGCATTAAAAAATTATACATTCATACGTCTAAAAGCTCTTTAAATAAATAAACAAAATTTATACAGCACTGCGTTACATTTTCTCTCTATCAAAGTTAGACTAGTACTAACAACATCATACATCGTTTTTTTTCCTACCTAATTACAAGAGGCTTATTATCCCCATCAGAACTCTTTTGAATACATCGGTGGCGACATTAAAAAATATATAGAATTTATATAAGTGCAAACTTGAGAATATATAAAAATTAATAAACAAATTAGATTGGGTACTTGCTAATAAACCTTCTTAGTGAAAAGACTGCGGAGGCTAAACAAATTCCCAGTTCCGGCGCTCCCAACACCGGCACGTCCTCTTCCGGCGCCGGCGACACTCCCTCTGCGATTATTTCCGCCGCCGCTAGCTCCGGCGCCAGAAGAGCTAATCTCATTGCTCCGACAACTCAATTGATTCCGGTAACCCATACACATCGGAACATTCAAATTGATCGCCTTCGCTTTTCCCGCCGACGCTCCGTCGCCGGTCGGAATCTTATTCCGGTGAGGAATCTCCGAAGATTCTCTCTTCGTCCCAATATTCTCGGAATTTCTCGCCAGCGGCGAGTTCGAGTCAATTCCTTTCCCCCCGCTGTTCCTACGGACCTTCCAGACCGGGCTGCTCCGGCCGAGGTGAACTCCCGGTCGGGCCGGACTTCCCGGCCATTTCCGTGACTTTGAGTCTCCGGCGGAGTTGCTCCGCGAACACGGCGCACTGTTCGCCTTTCGCGCCGGACCTGGAGCTCCAAACACCGGCTTGGGCCTGGTACAGGCGTTTCCGGCGGATCTGCTCCGCGAGAAAGGCCATATGTTGATGTTCAGCTCCGCGGTGCTCGCTGAGCCGTTCCCGCTCTTCCTCTCTCGCTTCTTTTCCTTATCCTTATCCTTCTCTTTCTTCTTCTCGGCATCGCTCTTCTTGAATATGTCTCTCCACCGCTTCGACTGGCCGAGGGAGGAGGGTGTAGAAGAGGAGGTGATCTTCGGGCCCAGAATCGGTTCGGGTTGGGGATCCGGCCCGGGTTCGGGTTGGGGCTCGGGATCCGGTTCGGGGAGGAGGTGGAGAGGGAGGAGAACGCCGTCGACGAAGAGCTGGTCGGCGGAGATGAGGTTGGGCTGAGGGAAGGAAGGGTTTCGGACCATCCAGAACTCGAACTCCGGCGAGTTCGAGTCCAGACTCACTCGCCGCCTCACGCTCGCCGCCCTGTTTCGCTGGGCCTCCGGAATCACTATTGGGCTGTCCATTCGATTTGAGAGGGAGAGAGTTTCTGTTTGGCTAATGACCTCTTCTTTTTCAGGGCTCAGAGGAGACTGACCCTACTCTCTACAGCGCATTAAATATAGGTGATTTTTCTTTTTTTACACATATATCATAAATAACTTTTATTTAATTAATAAAATGGAAGAGAGAAGTGGGGTCTACAGTCCATGAAAGGAGAAATGTCATAGGTTAAAAAGGATCGTTGGTGTAGCTTTGGTGTAAAAGGATAATGCACCATCTCTCCTATATATCCATATTTATCTATCAATGTATTATTATAGGTAATACGTAGCGTATATACATCAAATAGCGATCAAGGATATTTGCATGGGTTGATTGTTACTTGCTAACTAAAATACATTGTTGAGTTTCTTGGCGGTTTTTGGCAATCGATTAGGAATTTAGGATAGGAATAAGATGCTTTAATAAAATCATTAAATAGATAGATCAACTATTGGTGACCAAAATAAGAGAGCCAGAGAAAGGGGAAAATGGTTACTACATAAGACAATTTTTGTCTTCGCTGAAAACATTATCTTTCGAAATATTAATTGACAAAATATCCTTAGGATCGTAATATTTGTGTACAAAACGGTTTTTACACGTTTCCGTGATCCTAGTCAGACTATTAATACAGAGTATCAAACTGTACATGTACAAGTTTACGTGTCCTTTTTTAAAAATTATTGCTCTTTATTAGGCTAATCATGGAATATCATTAAAATTATAATCTCTATACTATCACGGATCCTAATATCACATCCTGATACGCTATAATAGTTATTATAAAGTATTCCATCCTCAATGGAACTTCAAATTGCACGCTGTTATAGCGTGATCTCTATTTTTTCACAGTATTGCGCTATTTCTAGCGCACACTGTGCACTTGTTATTATTATTATTTTTTAATCTTTTAGTTTTTAAAATTTAATTAATGACCCAAATTTTATATAATTGCTTAATATTTATCCTTAAACTTATATAGATGATTAATATTTAAGATTTTATATAATTTAAAAAACAACAAAAAGTTAAAACGAAAATTGTACATTGCATAAAAATAAAATACCAAACACGATTTTAATAACTTAATACCAAACACGAATACAAACATTAGCAACTTGGAAGAAAATTAATAACGAACCTAAAAAGACATTAAAACACAAAACACAACAAAATAAAATTCCAATAAATAAACTAATATTCTGGAAGATTGGTTCCGGATCCCCCGAGACCGCTAAAATATTGAGAATAAGAATCGGAAGTCGGATGTGGTGCATGGGATTGTTGTTGTTCAAGCCTCTTTTGCATAATTTTTGCTTGTTCTGTTTGAACGTATGCACGGACTTGTGGATCTGTTATTGCACTTAAATCCTTTAACAATATTTTATTTTCTTCCTTAATTTCTTTCAGTTCTAAGTGGCGTTGCCTCATTGCACTTGTCTTCTTCAATTGCTCAAGAAGTTCTTTGTTTCCTTCCTCAATGCCACTGATTCGAGACAATAGTCCACCATCTAATTTATTTTTTAATTTCTCTTTCTTCACCCCAATCGGTCGCTCGGGAGGAGATGGATGTCTAGCAGATTCCTGAGTGGGATTTTCTGACTCTTGTGGGCAAGATGAACCTCGAGATGTTTGTCTTGCACTTGCGGCTCCATCTTGAAATTTTTCAAAATTCTTAATAATATTCCACACATGATCAAACTTCCAACCTTTCTTGAATTTTTCATCCTGTGAGAGCAATACTTTTGCTTGATCCATCTGAAATTTGATATAACAATGGTTGAGTAAAAAACAAAATTGTATGAAAACAATAAACTCTAGTACTAACAATATCTTCAGTTGAAGCACCGATTGGGTGTCTATTCTCAATTTGTCGAATGCATGCATGCATCTTCCTTGTAGCTTTTTCAATCACTTGAATTCTGCATTGTATGGATCTCGTGGAACGCGTCTTTGAATCCGGACTTTTGCCGTTGTTGTAAGCAACTGCAACACGGGTCCAAAAATGATCAGATGATTGGTTGGTATACACCGATGATCGGGTCTTGAGAAATCTCCATGTAAACTTGACAAAGGAGTTTGTCTTCATCTCGAGAGTAATTAGAAGCTCTCGACATATTTTTTTTGTAATGTGGGAGATGTGGTGAAGTTAGAACTTGTGAATGCAATATTTATAGCCAAATTCTCACGTTTATCAACTCAACTGACGCGATTTGACAATTCACTTACAAGATTCTCACGCTTATCAACTCGACTGACGCGATTTGACAATTCACTTACAAGATTCTCACGCTTATCAACTCGACTGACGCGATTTGACAATTCACTTACAAGATTCTCACGCTTATCAACTCGACTGACGCGATTTGACAATTCACTTACAAGATTCTCACGCTTATCAACTCGCCTGACGCGATTTGACAACTCACTTACAAGATTCTCACGCTTATCAAAAATGAATACCAATTTCCTATAAAATACCAATTTCATTCTAAATTCCATACACATTCTCTCATTGTATCTCCAAAATGAATACTAACTTGTCCTCATCATCTTCTAGCTCGGAAGACGACTTCATTATTAGTTTGGATGAAGAGGATGAGGCTATAACTCGTGCTATCATAAATAACAATATTTTGATCGCTGAGCTAATACGTCAACATTCCAACCAAGTAGACGTGGGAGCAGGAGGATCGGTTCCTGGACGTGCTTTCATCAACCGTGATCGAGTAAGTGCAGACCGTCGGCTATTCAATGATTACTTTTCAGAAACCCCGATGTATGATGAAGCCATGTTCCGTCGGAGATATCGAATGTCTCGCTCATTATTCCTACGCATAAAGGATGTTGTTCAAGATCATGACAACTACTTCGAGCAACGGGTGGATTGGGCTGGAAAACTTGGTTTATCGGCCCTTCAAAAGATAACAGCTGCATTTTGGATGTTGGCATACGGTGTTCCCGTAGATGCCACATATGAGTACATCAGAATAGGAGAGTCAACGACGGTTGAAAGCATGAAGAAGTTTTGTCGGGCAATAGTTGAGGTATTTTCTGAGCAATATTTAAGATCCCCAAACTCAAATGATGTTGCTAGATTTCTACATGTTGGTCAGCAACGTGGTTTTCCAGGAATGTTGGGAAGTTTAGATTGTATGCATTGGAAGTGGAAAAACTGTCCTACCGGATGGGCCGGACAATACACAGGTCGTAGTGGAAAGCCTACTATTATCTTAGAAGCAGTAGCAGATTATGATCTTTGGATATGGCATGCTTATTTTGGAATTCCAGGAAGCAACAATGATATTAATGTGCTAGAGTCTTCCCACTTATTTTCCAATCTCACCCAAGGTATCGCTCCTCCAGCTCATTATGTCATACAAGGAAAAGAGTATAATATGGGTTATTATTTGGCTGATAGTATATATCCAAAATGGTCAACTGTTGTGCAAACTATCCGAGAGCCTCGTGGACCGAAAAAAATATATTTTGCAATGAAGCAAGAAGCTTGTAGAAAAGATGTAGAACGTGCCTTCGGAGTTCTCCAATCACGATTTGCAATTGTTGTAGGTCCTACAAGATTTTGGAGAAAAGAGGTGTTAAAAGATATAATGTCTGCATGCATAATTATGCATAACATGATAATAGAGGATGAACGTGATCTTAGTGCTCCAATTGAAGTCGCGAGAGAAACGCCACTTATGGAAGTCGAAATGGTGGTCGAAGGCGAGACGCAATTCGAACAATTTGTAACTCGTTATAGACAAATAAGAGATAGAGATGCACACGTCGCACTTCGGAATGCATTGATTGAACACTTGTGGGAAGAGTATAGTCATTCCAATGCATAATTGTGTTTGTATTTATTTTAATTGTATTATGTTGTGTTGTAATTTGCTTTTATTTGTGTTTGTATTATATTTTTATTTTATTCGTGTTGTTCTGTAATTTTTATTTTATTAAATGTGAGTTGTTTTTAATAATTTGATTAAGATGATCTAATTAGGAATTGATAAATAAATATAAGGGTATGTGTGTAAATACAATATAAAAGAGAATAAAAATAGAGTGAGAAATAGAGTGAAAAATAGAGTTTGGTTGGAGATAATTTACTGTTTATTGAAAAACAGAGTAAGAAATAGAGTGGAAAATAAAGTGATTGGTTGGAGATGGCCTTAGGCCTTCGAAAACATATACTTGATATCATTAGTATTTAACACTACATATCTGAGTAATTATAAAAGAATACTTTCAAAGATTCGGCATAAATAAATGAAGAGAAACGAACGATAACATATATTAAATTTGAAATACCAATCAGATGATCTTCATCCTGAATAAGTGCTCAATATATATAAGATTAGTCGGATATAATATGCGTTGGCCACGTAAAACATAAAAATAAGTCTATTAAATTGTTGGATGATTATTAAAACAGTTACAACTACGTGGGAAGTTATCATAATGTGTGAAATTACAATCGAACACGCAGGTCTGATCAATCCATGTAAATGGATACCCTCACACCATAAATAAGAGGCGACAGAGAAGAAAAACGCACGCACAAACACTAGTCTTTACTACTTTATTTAGCATAGAATCTCCGATTATAATTGCTTCTTATATCAATATCCGTCTTGTATAAGATTGTTTGATCTTTGTATTTCACAAGTGTTTATACTAAATATACGATCGTCGAGACATCGTTGTATTTGTTTTTAGGCATCAACAGTTTGACGCTAGCTAGAAGGACGAGATTTGCGACGTTGAAGCTTGATGGGAAGTAGGTCAGTATCACCTCTACCGAAGTCGGAGGAAAATCGCCTACATGAGGAGCACGATCAAATCGAGCACCACAACAAGTGATTGCCACTGACAGTCAAAGAAATAGAGAAAATGCTTCCTCAGCTGATTCTTCAAAAAATGTTCAAAGAGATGCAAGAGTGTCTCAAACTTCTGCAGACAAAAAACAAAGTTCTAGAAGAGCAAATCGGGAAAAAATAAGTAACAATTTAATGTGAAATTGTAACTCATGAAGCCAATTGATCCCACCATAGGTCTTGGAAGGAAATCGAGATGTTTAAAAAAAATGTCTAAGGAAAAAAAAACATGCAAGGGACCTATACGAAAATGAGCGACTCAGTGAAGACATAAATAGATCTGAACCACTAGCTAAGAATACCAAATTGAAAAGTACTCGGACTCTCAGATTAAACTATGAATCCGATGAATCGTAGAGTAATGGGCATACCAACTTTTAAAGGTTTGAATGCCCGATAGGAGAAGTTTCTCTGGGCATGTCGGCTAAAATCCAAGATACGGCTTCCCCCCTCAGTTCAAGAATACTAGAACATCTTCCTCGTCACGGATTCAAGATGCCGATCATCTCACCTTATGATGGAAGATCATATCCAGAAGACCACCTAGACACCTATAAATTATGGATGACTTTGCAAGGAGCATACAAACAAGTTATGTATAAGGGTTTCTTAATTACTTTAATTGAAACCGCTAAGAAGTAGTACCAAATATTGAAACCAAATTCAATAGGTTCATGAACAAATGTACAATGTTTCCAATAAAGTCCTTAATCGTCAAATTCCCGACCAAGTCCAGAGTCAGAGTCATGAATGGACATTAGAAAATAGCGAGGAGATGTTATTCGAATTATGTGAAAACAATCATGAAAAATGCGGCCACATGGTAATGATGATTGAAAAGCAGCAAGATCTAGACCCTCGACTTCCAAGCAAGGGCTACGCCGAATCCGACGACAAAATAGAATTGATAATACCTGACCAAGCCTAGTCGGAAAAAAAACTTACAAATTGGTAAATTCCTCGATCCAAGTATTAGAGCCGACTTTATTTCTTTGTTATCAACTATTTTAGATGCTTTTTTACTTGAAAACAGTCGGATATGATTGAGATGGATCCTAACCATGCTTGTCGTAGATTGACTATTGACTTAAATCCCTATAGGACCTAGTTAATCCTTATAGGTCTTGATACTGAAAGAAGAAGTCGATAAATTAATATTGAATAAATCAAATAGGAAAACAAAATGTCGTAGTTAGTTATCTAATCCAAATGTTATTTAAAAACATTGAACGAAAAATGAAAAACATGCGTTGATTTCACCGATTTAAATCAAGTTTGTCCAAAACCTAGCTTTCTAATCCTAAAGATAGATCGGTTGGTAGATTAAACAACATGACATGAACTATTAAGTTTCATGAATGCCTGAATATAATCAAATCCCGAGTTATGGCCAGGATTAAGTTCATATTACATTTTTAACCGACCGATGGCATTATTGTTCTATATTAATGGCATTCGGATTAAAAATAATGCAGGTAATCCAAATATTAGTAAATAAAATATACATCGATCAATTAAGAGTGTCAATTGAAGCTTACATAGATTATATATTAGTCAAAAGGAAAACATCGATTAACCATTTTAAATTTTGAAAAGGACATTCGAGATTTTAAGAAATTATTCATTGAAATTAAATTCACTAATTGTACATTCAGTGTTTCAGAAAAAAAAAATCATCGACTATATTGTAAAAGAAAGAGGGATCGAAGCCGATCTGACCAAGATCAGGGCCTTGATAGGTAAAAGACCCCCCAAAACGTAAAGGAAGTTCATAGACTCAATGGATCGATATCTACAGATCAGTGTGTAAAATTCTTTTATCGCCTCAGAGAATTAGAAAATTTTGAATGGAGTGACGAATGCAATGAGGATTTTAAAAAGTTAAAGAAATACCTCGCATAGCCACTATAGCTTGTGAAGATTAAACAAGAAGAACCACTCGGCATATATGTGATAGTTTTTGAATACGCTGTTAGTTTGTCATTGATTGAAAATGATAGACCAGTTCAGCTCCCGATCTAGTACACAAGCCAAAGAATGGAGGGTGCAAAAACGCGATATCAGAATTAGAGAAATTAACATTAGCCTTAGTCATACCATCAAGAAAGCTTTGCCATTATTTTTACGCACATCCAATGAAATTCCTAACCAATTTCCCACTATAACAAGTCCTTCAAAAGACGGATTTCTCGGAACGCTAAATGAAGTGGTTGATTGAGCTTATTCAATACATTATTGAATTTTTCCCAAGACCGATGATAAATGTGAAAGTAGTAGTGAATGTCTTAGCCTAACTCACATACCAACCAGTAGACACTCTGATTTGGGAGCTCTACGTAGACGGAACATCAAATGTTCATGGGTCTGTTTCGACCACGACACCCATTTTGGATACACATGTTTCAATGAATTCTGGAGAATTAAAAGATTTCATCCACACCAATCAAACCACCAGCAAATGAATTGGTTGAGGGCGTCAACAAGATGTAAAGTGTGGACTGAAGACAAGGCTCGAAGAGCATAAAAGAGCATGGATAGACGAACTACCAAAAATACTTTGAAAATATATAACTAAATATTCGTTTAGGAGAAAAACTATGTTCTCTATGACATTCGAGCCTTGTCTTCAGTCCACACTTTACATCTTGTTGACGCTCTCAACCAATTCATTTGCTTGTGGTTTGATTGGTGTGGATAAAATATTTTTGATACCAAACTCTCCATTATTCATTGAAACATGTGCAGCCAAAATGGGTGTCGTGGTCGAAACAGACCCATGAACATTTGATGTTCCGTCTACGTAGAGCTCCCAAAAACTATGTTCTCAATGACATTCGATTTTGAAGTCATGATATCGATCGACGTTAGTGCAAATACCAATGTTTGGGAGTATTATTTAAAAGAGAGAAATAATATTAATTTAAGAGGAATCTGGTTTTATTATAAGACTAAAGAGATGTAGCAACAAAAAGAAGCTTAATTAAGAAAGTCAATTATGTTGTTTTAATATGTCAGTCGGATCAAAATGTTTCTACATCGATAAAGTGCTGAAAAATGTATTCATTCATACCAAGAATACAACTGATGAAGTACTCAATACAAACTGGGAGGACCCGTATACGTTCGTCTCATCTCCCGGGAACGACGATTATAAAATCTCCAAAAATGGTAAAGAAACAAAGAATTCTTAAAATCTCAAAGAGAAATTTCATATTGTAGACCCAAAAACATTAAAAATATTCAGATTAGACCCATCTTTTTAAAAATATCTAAAACTGGAAATTTTTGGACGATAGCTTAAGTTGAAGGCCATCGTACGACGACATACACCATCGTACGACATCATACGATGGTATACGACCATCTTACGATGGTGTACGTCGTCGTACGATGTCGTACGATGGCTTTCAACCAACTTTTTTGTATTAAATTTCCAGATTTTTGATGAACTCATTTTTCCCGATCGAAAAATGATTTTAACACAAAAAACGACTACAAAAGTGATTTAAATAGAGTTAATGAAGTAACATATTCATTATTTCGATGATCTTAGATGATTCCAATGGATTTAGAAAGAATTTGAGTTGAAAATGAGATTGAAATCTCTAAAAAAACTCTATAAATGAGGTTAAGAGTACTTTTGACCGATTTTGAACCTAAACTCCAATTTTAAATATTTTTAAAAATGAGTCTAATTTAAATATTTTTAATATTTTTAAGTCTACAATATGAAATTTCTCATCCCAAACATATTCGTTTCCCCCATGAATCAAATTATTTTTATTGCTTCAAATCAAGGCCGAATGGCCATGCAGCTTGTTTTTCAATCAAGGCCTACGACCAATTTTATTTATCTTCAACCAAAACAATGATTTGTATTCAATCAACACCGATGGCCAAGTTTTTAATTTATTTAAGGCCGAGTGCCACGTTTGATTCATAATTGTTGTCAAACAATAAGTATTCAGAGTTTCGAATAATATTTTTAAAAAACGAGTTTATTTCTTATAAGGGTAGAATGCCGAATAAAAAATATTTGGGAATGAGAAAACTGATTAATCCCTTAGAGGATTAACCATAAAAGATTTATCCGGATTAAATGAAGATAAATCCATTTTGAGGATAAGTAAATATTCGGTGCATCATGATTTAAGTTTAGAGTTATTTAATGAATACAAAGGTATTTGTATACTTCTTTAAGGAATCTTGAATTTATAAGTATAATAAACGGAACACATACAATTGGAAAGTATTATAAGTTTCAAACTGAAGGGGGTAACGATTACCGAATAATATATGGATATATTGAATAGTATATCAAATTGTAAACCCGAAGTAAGATATTACAAAAATACAGTTAAAATTTTAGCCACAAATATTTAGTTCAAAATGTAAATGGCTATAAAAGTTCAAGCCACATATACTTAAATTAAAATAAAGTAAAAATAATAAAGTTGTCTTAGAAAAAATAAGATGAGAGAGTGAGAGATTTATATTTCTGTTTTGAATGGTCGAATGAATGTGTGTTAATTATTATTAAATGCTTTAATTATTGTTTAAATGTAAAAAATATTGTCTAAAACAAATAATTATTTTTATTTACGATTTTGAACGCAAAGTTTGAGTCAAATAAGTGTTTAATTGACTAAATGTCCATTTTGGTTTGGGCGGAACAGATCTACTAATTCTTTGATTCTATTCCATTACTCTATTTTTAAATTGAAATGGTATATCTGTTAAAAATAAGTTTATGAGTGATATCGGGGGATCCTTAGGGCTTCTCCAAGGGCACGGTAAAACACTAAATTTAGTGTCAAATTTGCTCCAATCCCACTTCAAAACCATCATTAAATTTGGCGATATGAACAGTATCACGTCATATTTGGCGTAATACTGTTCACCCAGCAATTTTTGTTTTAAAAAAATAATCATTTTATGCCTCCAATCAATTTAAAAATATATATTAATAAAAAGATAATACAAAATTAATAATATAATAATGAAGAATAGATTTTTGGTGTTATGATTGGAGTTGAAAAAATTTTAACACCAAATTTAATGCTAAAAAATACCAAATTTGATGTTGGCCTTAGGGCTTCTCGAACCTAACGCTATAACTTTAAATATAGTTTCAAATATACTCCAACCTAACTCTATATGGAACAACATATATGCCGTGTGATACAGTTGCACACTATATTTGCCGTGTGACTCTTTACACGGCATTTGTGTTTTTTTAAAATCAACTTTTTTATTTTTTGTTTAGTTATATAAGTATATATACACACATACAAACACACACACACACACACACATATCAAAACTCATAAATTGACAAAAAAAAATACATCTAAATCATGATCGGGAACAACCTGCTAGTAATCTCTTCAACGATTATTTTGCAGAGAATTCTCGATTCTCAGAGACGATGTTCCAACGGAGATTTCGAATGAGTAGAGATTTATTTCTTCGTATTCATGATTTCGTGCAAAGGCATGGAAATTACTTTGTCCAGCAAAGAGATGCACTCAGTAAACTTGGGTTATCTAATTTGCAAAAATTAACAGCCGCATTTCGAATGTTAGCATATGGATCGCCAACAAATTCCACTGATGAGTATATCAAAGTAGGCGAGTCTACAACTTTGGTGTGCTTGAAGCCATTTTGTCGTGCTATTGTCGAAGTGTTTGGAGGCCATTATCTTTGAGCACCTAATACTAATGACGTTGCAAGGCTACTCCACATTAATGAGCGTCGCGGATTTTCAAGTATGTTGGATAGTTTAGATTGTATGCAGTGGAAGTGAAAAAATTGCCCAACAGCTTGGGGTGGTCAATATGCTGGACGTAGTGGGTCTCCTACTATAATTATAGAAGCAGTACCTGACTATGACCTTTGGATATGGTATGCATATTTTGGTCTACCGGGATCTAATAATGATATTAATATTCTAGAAGCATCCCATCTTTTTTGCTAATCTTAACGACGGTAATGCTCCACCGGCCAATTATGTCATGGAAAAGAATTTAATATGTGTTATTATCTAGTTGATGGTATATACCCAAAATGGTCGACCCTTGTTCAAACTATTCACGATCGTCGTGGACCAAAAAAAATTTATTTGCAATGAAACAAGAAGCATGTGGAAAGGATGTGGAGCGTGCATTTAGAGTATTGAAGTCAAGATTTGCAATAGTGGCCGGACCATCCCGCTTGTGGAGTAAGAAAGTGTTACATGATATCATGACGTCGTGTATTATCATGCATAATATGATAATAAAAGATGAACGTGATGTTAATCCAACCATTGAAGAACGAACCGAAGTCTCAAATGCAGAAGACGAGATGACCGACGATGAAAATGCTCGATTTCAACAATTTTTAGCTTGACACCGACAAATCAAGAACATAGATGCTCATATAGAACTTCGAAATGCATTAATTGAACACCTGTGGAATGAATATACTAATTCTGATAATTAATATAATGTAATCTATATTTCGATTGTCTTTTTTTTAAGAAGTAGTATGTTTTTTAAGTTATATAATGTGTATTTCATATTTTTATTTTACTTTTTAATAATTTTGTTATTATTAAATAATAGAAATTATTTATTTAAATATTTATTGTTAAAAAAGTTTTATAATTTTAATAATATAATAATAGTAAATAGTATTTTTAGTGTGTTTTGATTGGAGTTGGAAAAAATTTAGTGCTAAATCAACACAATTTTTGTGTTGAATCAACACCAAATATAATGATAGAGTTGGAGTTGGCCTTAGTCTATTTGCAATAGTCGTTGAGTTGGTCTATTTGCAATAGTCGTTGAGTTGGGGATTTCCGACTTAAATACGATATTTTTGGGACCTGGATATCTAGTATATGTCAAAGTGCTAGGCTATTAGTTTTGCGATGCAGTAAAGAGTAGACCATAATATCTGGTTTTACACTTTTACTACTAAGTCACCTATAAAATAATATATCTTTTAGCATCCCTCAAATTATAGCGGGGATTTGTGTAATGGAAGTCCACCGTGTGACGGAATTTGTTTATTGAGTGTAAACTTGGTTTATCGGAATTGGACGGTTCGGTCCGATCCGGTAAGCATTTTAAAGGATCCGTATGGTCCGTTAGCGGTAACGGACCGGTCCGGTTTGGTCCAGTAAGGTAGCGGACCGGACCGAATGGTCTGTTAAGGTCCATTTTTTTTTTATAAAAAAAACAGACCGTTGGATGATCCCACGGTCAAGAAAAATATTTATATATATTTTTTATTTATTTTTACCCAAAAATCGATTTTAAATGCATTTTTTAAATTTTTTTTCTCTTAACAGACCGGACCGGACCGTCCGGTCCGTTAAGGGTCCGGTTAATTGAGTGTGTTTGATAACACTCATTAAGGTTATTTTAATTTTTTTTTAAAGTTAAAATATTTTTTTAGTGTTTGGTAAAATTACTTTAAATTTTTTTTCCAAAAGCATTTTTGAAAAAATAAGTTAAATTCTAAATTTTTTGAAAAGACAAAAATCGTAGCTTTTGGATTTTGATTTTCGGGTTGAATATTATATTTATTATTTTACCCACATAACCAAGTCAATTAATTATCTTAATGAGTTTACACGTTCAAGCTCTCATTACAGATATTACGTTCAAACAGTTTAATAACTCTCTTATAAATTTGTTGGCAACAAATTATATAAAATAGCAAATCTTCAATAAATTATAGATCAATATGAGAAAGCGTAAAACTTATACGAGTTGTTTGGATAACTTAAGAGATGAGATTAATGTAAGTTTAATAGAATCAACAAATTAATAGTTTATATTTTTGTTAATAAAATATATTATATTTAAATATAAAATTTCATTTTGTTAGTCTATCTGGTCGAAAATACTATATCAGCATTAATATGTACATATAAATTAAACACCAAAATAATAATAATTATTTAAATATTTATCTCCAAGGTTATTTTAGTCTTTTATATAATTTTATTTGTTTTACCAAACGCTAAATCAGCTTTTATTTTTACAAAAAACTGAACTAAAAATATTATAACAAACACTAAATAGATTTTGTAAAAAATAAAACTTTCTTTTTTAAAAGCATTTTTAAAAAAGTAAAGTGTTAAACAGAGCCATTATCTTAAGGAATCAATCGTGTATAGGATTTTTAAAACACCTCATACCAGATTTCATAGTGTCATAAAGTGACTCTTCGTGCAGCTTTGTTACATAGAAATTTGATTGTTACGATTTCAACTTTGAAATGAAAAATAAAATCCAAAATGTGGAAGAATATGGAATCGAACAAAAATAAAATGATAAATAAACAAAGAAAACTATAAAATAAATTGCGTGTCCACTTTTCCAATATCCCTTTTGCCATCCAACAGCACATTTAGATATTTTATTTTATTGAGGGGCAGTAGAACAAAACTGTAGAATATGCAATTTTTTCACTTGAGAAAAGTTTTCAAATAACAAATACACCAAAATCCTTTTCACCGTATAATTTTTCCTTTTTAATATCGATGGTGAATTCATAAATCTGCACTACTTTGCGTAACTGATTATAAATACATCAATTCATAATAACTCAACAGACTTCATTGGGAATTTCTTTTGGGTGATTGATCGAACACTGATTTCGGACCATCAATGATCTTCCAATTATGAAACAAGCTGTTGTTAACCAACAATCCTTTATAAAACCTACCGAAACCATAATTAATATACGTAGTCGACAAAAAAAAAGTTGGCAATTTAAAAAAGTGTATAGCGTGAATGATGTCATGTCACTTTTGAATATTTTTAAATTTGCATGTGGGATGACATAAACAAGTGGTCTCATTACGAACATACCAATCTATGTTTACAATACATTTCATATTACCTCTTCGTCACAATTATGTCCTGCAATGCCGTTGACAAAATCTACCGCATTATTACATTAATGTCCTTCCAAAATTGAAGTCTTCTTTGCGCGTTTTCTGCCAATTACCTAATTAGGCATGACCGTCATTACTAATTACTTTCTCATCCAAACATTCCCTTAGGCTTATCGCCATGTGAATGAACCCATGAGGTCATTTTTAGTCAATTTATACGTCTCATAACATGGCGTTATCTGAGTACGTTGAATAAAATTATTTGGTTATGCATTATTTTAATGCTTAGATTGGATATTTCAAAACCCATTAGTCCAAACCCTTTTGTTTATTTGATACTTTTATATATAATATTTAAATATATTGAATCCTTCCTGATATTACTTATTTTATAAATATATTGACTTTTTCAAACAGTTGACTCGCTTGGCAATGCTGGCCAGGGCTGTAAGGCTGCGTTCGGTGACGATCTTTTTCTTTTTTGTTAGTTCCCAAACTTGGATATTCTTTCAATGCAATTCAAGACCCAACGAGAAAATACATTATTTAATATAACATAATATATGTGATGAGGAGAATTCAAACGTGTGAATAAAAAGGAAATATTTGGTTTGGACGTGGGTTGTTCTTCAAACATGGGCAAACGAGAATGGATACCAACCATGTGATGGGCACAAATTAAATCAGTGGTGGTGTGATTTAAATAAAATTGCGGAATTAAAACCACACGGCTGAGAGATATAATTCGGAGTTATGCAAAACCAAATGAGATTATTACTTTTAATTGCAAAATGACAAATTTTTGTAGTGGGTCCTAGTCTTAGCCCAAGGTAGTTGTGAAATCAAATGGGAGAGAGTGAGAGAGAGGTGTATTTTTTTCTTTCGTTAATGGCGTTTGTTTGTAGGCAAAAATGATGATGATGTGTGAGCAAAAAACAATATTACAGCATTAGAGCAATGGGTCCCAACTTCCAAGCAGGTTCTTAATTATTAGTTTATAGCATTTGTCAACTGCTTTTACACTTATCGTAAACGTTATAAGTTTGTGTGTATATACACACATGAGAAATTGCTCAAAATATTACTTTTTATTTTTTATTTTCACAAAATTTATCTAAACATATTTTTTTTTCAAAATAAAAAGACGAAATACCCTTTAAAAATAACACAAATGTTTTACATTGTATTACCGCCAAAATAATCAAGAAAAAATTTTAAAAAAATTAATTAATTTTAGGGTTGGAGCAGTTTTTACGTTTTAAATTTTAATTTTTTAAAAAATAAATAAATAATAACCGGTTAATATGGATATGGAATAAAATGTAAAAGAAATATTTTAAAAGTATTTTAGATTTTTGTACTAATATTTTGAAAAAAATTTAATTTTAGTGCATTTTGGAAAAATCAATTACAAATGATATAGTATTTTGAGCAATTTCTCGATATTTTATGCGCTCTTCCCTACGGATTAAACTCTTCAGTTTTGTCCGTTATACATATACTATTGACTTTCCCAGTGAAGTGAGTCCCACTTTCTACACAGATATAGCATAGATCTGAATAAAGTACAGAAATACTGTACATACATTAATAAGAAAAATTTAAGCCACGATACAAATGATAACTATAGCCAAATGTAAAAAAGGAGTCATTTTTTTAAAAAAAATTGCTACAATTAACCGTCTCAAATTTGGTTATTGCAAAATAGCCAAAGGTTTAATTCTTTAAAATTAATAGCCATTTTTTAATTTTTTTTTCATATCTCGCCCAAATTGAAGGCTATTCTGTCTTTATGATTAGGTTTATTTTCGGTAATGGCCATAAACAAAATTAATCCAAACGTTTGATTATTTTGCAAGTTTTATGTTTAAAAAGGCTATATTGCTAGTTTGCCCTTTTTCTTTTTATTAAAACTGTAAGCTATTCTCGAAAGAAAATAGTGAAAAAATTATTCTTAAAATTAAGATATCAAAACGTATAAGCTAAAGTTTCTAGATTCTGAGTTATAATTTATAAGTATAGTATTAATAATAGATGAATTGTCCAAACTACCACTTTTTATTTTCTATTTTTCCAAAATTCACCCAAACATATTTTTTTTTCCCAAAATACAAGTAAAGGAAATACCCTTTCAAAAACTAAAACTAACACAAATACCCTACATTATACTACCGGCCAAAATAATTAAAAAAAAATTAAAAAAAATTAATTTTTTTTAGGGTTGGAGCAGTTTTTACCTTTTAAAGTTTTTTTTTTAAAATAAATAAATAATATGGATATAAAATAAAATGTAAAGAAATTGATTTAGAGGTATTTTAGACTTTTGTACTAGTATTTTGAGAAAAAATTAATTTGAGTAGATTTTGGGAAAATCAAATACAAATGATGGTAGTTTGGGCAATTTCTGTTAATAATGTAACACGAAATAATTATCTTTCACATATCCGTGTATAATTTTGACGACGAATTGTTACCAACTAACAACACAAGACTTTTGATATTCATACTATCAAGTTTACTTCTAAAATTTGTGTACGAACACAGTATACATGTCGTGGCTGAGGCCTACCACTGCAATCTTGATTTTTGTTGGCAAATTCAACGTTATTGTTGTCCCTCGGAACCATCATGTGGTCTAATATATTTCTCCTTTGTAAATGGATCTATGTCTGTGTATTAGACTATAATGGTCCTACTGTGCGAAATAGATATGAAACACGTATGCAGTTACGTCCACTAAATATGTTAGCTATTAAATTACACTGATGTTTGTTATATTGATATTGTATATTCCCATAGTAAGGTAAGGCTGTACCTTTTCTTCATATTTTATATGACAAACAGTAACCATACAAACTATATTTTTTTTTTTTTTTTTTGACGGAACCATACAAACTATATAAGAGATGGAAACGTTGCTTTCTATATTTGTGTAAAGTGACAATGAAATGAGACTCGTCTAACTTTTGGTATGTGTCATGCAAAATATCTTAATTTTCCGTTTGATTATAAACTAAGAGGCCGAGAGGGTTCATCTATGCTCTTCATCTGCTTCCAAATAGAAAAGACCATCCAAGGGAACTTGTTTAATTTTTGGAGGGTCCAATGGTCAACTCTTTTAGGCAAGAACGTTGAGAGCATTATTAGTGGAGCTATATGATATCCAACAAAGACTAAATAAAGCTATGAAACAATCACCAACTTTTAATCATTTAGACACATATAAATTCGAATTTCGGGCACCACATATATATCATCATGTTATGATTAGGTTAACTTTATGGTGTTTGTTCCATCTGTAAATACATTTATATAGATTTTCTATAGTAATCTGATAGTTGACATTTGACATATTGATCTAAAGATATAATTAAGCTACCCTATAGACGAAATGGGTAGCTTAAGAGAAAAATGAATTTTATTTTCTCTCTATGGATCTGATTGCATAAGAGGAAAAAAAAAAGACCTCAAAGAGGTAGAATCTGATTGCATAAGAGAAAAATGAATTTTCATTTTCTAGACCTACTACATAAAAATATCACAGTTAAATTCTATAGTTGATAAATATTCAAAGTTAGACATTTGATCATTTTTAGGACCAAAATACCCTTTCAGCCTTATAAAACTCAATCTCAATTGTCTCATTTCATTAATTAAATTTTCAATAAAAATCTCTCTCACTCTTATCTTCAACCGGTAATAATCATTCAAAAATGGATAAAATTTCTTATATCATAACATTTTATTGTTTAAGTTCAGTGAATGATAAGTGAAATGTTTTGGAGTATATGTATTAGCGTGAGAGTAAATAAGAGCATCCCATTATTTTCCTTCCATTTTCAGTGATAGTAGTTTCATCAAACCTATAGAATCAAAGGCGGAACTACATGCGCTGTATAGGAGTAAATGGATTGAAATTTTGAAAATTATAATTTTCACTCTAAACTTTTTACCCTAATTTTTATTTTTGACTCACATTTATATGAGTTTTCTAAATTTACCCTTTCTAATTTTTTTCATGGGTTAATAAGTAATATACCTCTTTAAACATAAGGGTTTTCAAAATGGTTAACGTTTGGTTAAATTTTGGTTAATGACCACGTTAAATTTTAACCAAATTTTTTGGATTATTTTCACCCAAAATCTTTTCCTAGTAATGACATGAATATTGAATGAGCGGGAAAATTTTTGGGCAAAAAAAGTCCAAAAATTTTGGTTAAATTTTAACGTGATCGTTAACCAAAATTTACCAAAACTTTGGCTATTTTGAAAAAGACATACCAAACGTTGGTCATTCCACCAATTTATTTGTTTTTTCATTTAATGTGCCCTTCTACTATTTTTATATAATTATGATTACGTGGTCACATGTAATATTTCTATGACTTTTTTGGTGGTTTCTATCTCTTAATGTAGAGATTTAACTTGTGTTTAATTTATGAGCTTGATGTGCGAACACTTTTTAATAGAGGTTTGTCGAGATTGTTAAGCAATAAATAAGTTGTGTAATTAATGCCAGCTGACTTATTATGTATGCTCAATGGTAAATAAGTTGTGTAATTAATGCCAGCCGTCTGTTGTAATCATTTTCAATTAATGAGCATTCTTTGATTGTTCTCATAATACAATTCTTTCTGTACGTCTTACATGGTATCAGAGCAAAGCTTGTCGGAGATGGAGAAAACTTCATCAACGACAGCGGCGACAAGTATTCGATCAGGACGGGTAGTCTTCCACAATTCTCTGTCAATCAAGCTCAACAATGACAACTTCATACTGTGGAGTCACCAGGTGTTAGCATCTATCAAAGGACACAAGCTTCAGGAATTCATTCAAGGATCAACAAAATCGGCAAAGTTTCTTTCAGATGCAGATCTGAAGAACGGACTCGTAAAAAAAGACTATCGACTGGGAGCAGCAAGATGAACTCCTACTCTCGTGGCTTCTTTCATCCATGTCCGAGAGTCTTCTCACGAGAATGATTGGCTTCAATAAATCGAGCCAGATCTGGAGTCAACTTCATCAATACTTCACAATGCAAACGAAAAATCGTGTGAAACAACTCAAAGGAGACCTTGCAGCAACAAAGAAAAGAGATCTTCTGATGAATGATTTTCTTCTCCAGATCAATACAACAGTAGATCTACTCAGGTCAGTAGGTGAGAAAATCACTACTGATGAACACATTGATGAAATTTTTGATGGATTAGGTGCATATTACAACTCCTTCATTACCTCTATGGAGACTCGAATTGAAGCTTACACTGTGGCGGAAATTGAAGCACTCCTTCTAACTCAAGAAAGACGAGTTGAGAGACAGAATCAAAGTATTGATATTATCTCAAATCAGTCTACACACATTGGGTCAACAATGAACCAGAATCAGTGACAGAATGGACCACCTACAAGCAACAACAACAGAGGATCGTTTCGAGGAGGAAGATCATCAAAAGGAGGACGTGGTCGCAGATTCACCAACAACAACCGTCCATAGTGTCAGTTGTGCGGAAAATTAGGTCATCTGGCCTATAAATGCTGGCATCGCTTCGATCAAAACTGCCAGAATCCTTAGGTAATTTCACAAACACCTGGTGCTCACCTGGATTCCTCAACATGCATACTATGGACAAGTCTATGTAACTCAGCCGCAACATCAACAATACTCGAATCAGCCATAGAACTTCAATGGTGCACAAAGTCAAATCAACATATCTCAGACCTATCTTGCTACGGCAGAAATGTCTTACCATCCGATGTGGTATCCGGAATCAGGAGCAACATCACACATGACAACAAATCCTTCCAATGTCACTGATCAAACAGCGTATACATGTGCTGAGAAAGTCACAGTTGGTAATGGTTCAGCTCTTCCCATTGTTATGACAGGAAACTCAAAATTTCTATATCAGTATCATAACAGAGTTATGAATATGAAAGATATGCTGCATGTACCAAAAATAACAAAAAAATTACTAAGTGTGTCTAAATTCACCAAAGACAATCGAGTCTTTTTTGAATTTCACCCAAGTGTGTTCTATGTTAAGGATCAGGACAACTGCACAACTCTACTTGAAGGAGGTGTAAAGAATGGCTTGTATGCTATCGGATTGGAAAACATGAAGCTCAACAATAAGTCAGCACTAGCATACAATACTGGAACTACCTCAACTCAACAAAATAATAAAATGTCAACATAATCAAAATAGGATGAGTCAACATCGAAACTGCTGGAACTATGGCAGACCAGACTAGATCATATGACCTTTCCTATTGTAAAAACAGTTCTAAACAATTGTAATCTTTTACCTCGAAAAGTGAATAAAGGCTCGTTCAGTTTCTGTTCTTCATGTTGTGCTGGAAAAATACATAATCTGCCTTATTTACAATATGAAATTGTGTACGAGACGCCATTACAGTTACTTCACTCATATTTGTGGGGTCCTTCCCCGACACTGTCCTTGAGTGGTTATAGATATTATATCCACTTCATTGATCATGTTACGAGGTACACGTGGATTTATATGCTGCACACTAAATCTGAGGCGTTTCAGGTTTTTCTCCAGTTTAAAACTCAAGCAGAGTTGCAGCTTTGTCATAAAGTCAAATTTGTTCAGACTTATTGGGAGGAGAATACAGGGCGTTTTAGTCATTTCTCACAGAGCAAAGTATTCAACACAGAGTCACATGCTCACACGCACACCAGCAAAATGGTCTTGCGGAAAGGTGACATCGTCAAATTATTGAAACAGGGCTGACGTTACTGTCTAAAGCCAAAATTTTGGTTAGCTATTGGGATGAGGCATTAAGAACAACAGTGTTTTTGATAAACAGGCTTCCGAGTCCACTGTTGAATCATCTCACTCCATTGTTCAAGTTTTTCAAACAGCAACCGGACTACAATAAACTCAAGACGTTTGGCTGTGCGTGCTACCCAAATCTGAGACCGTTCAACCAACACAAATTGGATTTTATGTCGGAAGTATGTGTGTTTCTTGGTTACAGTCTCAATCATCGAGGCTACAAATGTCTTTCGGCCAAAGGGAAAATAATCATCTTAAGAGATATTTTATTTGATGAAGTAACAATTTCATATACACAAATGTTCACAAGGTTGTCAGTGAATCAACACATCAGCTTCAAAACAATAGTGTCATTGATGATTCCGCAAGTTCAATCATTCAAGTATTCCTCCGACACCAATGAGTCACAACAGCCTCAAGTGTACATTCCCTACTCTCATGAGACAACTCAACTCAACAAGCCTCAAGCTCCGATGCATAGCCCATAAGTCTCATCCAGGCACGTCATAGAACCGGCCTTGACAACAAATGTACTACTGAACAATCATGTTATGTGTACGCGAGAAAAATCGGGAATTCACAAGCCCAGGGAATTGGTGGCACATCTTGAAGAACCGGAGACAGTGAGAGAGGCTTTAGACGATCCGCAGTAGTTGTTGGCTATGGACGCATAGTATTGGGCGCTGATGACGAATCGAACGTGGTTATTGGTGGATTTACCAGCCGACAATAAGTCTATTGACTGCATGTGGATCTTCAAAGTTAAAGAGAATGCAAATGGTTCTCTTAGCAGGTTGAAGGCGAGACTAGTCGCAAAGGGTTTTCACTAGACAACGAGATTTTACTACTACGAGACCTTTAGTCCGGTGGTTAAACCAACAACAGTGAGAGTGGTATTGAACTTGGCTATCACAAACAGGTGGCGTATATCACAGCTTGATGTCAATAACGCATTCCTCAACGGTGAGTTGAAAGATGAGTGTGTATGGATCAGCCACAAGGGTTTATAGTCAAATGCAGTGATTTGAAGGTATGCAGGTTGCACAAGGAAATATACAGACTAAAACAAGCACCGCGTGCTTGGTTTGAAACACTACACACAAATCTTCACAAGTTTGGTTTTCTGAGTGCCAAATCAGATAAATCACTGTTTATGAGATACACAGAGAGGTCTTTGGTGTATGTACTGGTGTATGTGGATGATATTATCCTCACTGGCTCGTTTCCTAAGGAGACAAGAACTAATTTGTGACTTGAACAATTTGTTCTCCGTGAAGGACTTAGGCGACCTAGATTTCTTTTTGGGAGTTCAGGTCTCCAAAACTCAAGGTTTGTTGCTCACTCAGTCAAAATACATCACATATTTGTTGAAGAGAATGAATATGGGGACTTCCAAAAGTATGCACACTCCGATGATCAGCAACCACAATCTGTCAAAGCACAGTTGCAAGTTACAGGATGACCCGACGCTGTATCGGAGCACTGCAGGCGCACTGCAGTACATAACAGTATCTCGGTCGAGCGCGGAGGCAAAAAACAGGAGCTTGGCCATGGTGGTTACTAAACTCTCGTGGCTTAAGTCTCTCATCAGTGAGCTGCGTGTCCTTGTGGTGATCCCACCAGTGGTGTTGTGTGGTAATTTGAGCACAGTCAGAATTTTGGCTAATCCAGTTCTTCACGCAAGGACTAAACACATCAAGTTGTACATCTTTTATGTCCGGAAAAAGGTAGCAAGCAAAGAAATTGATGTTCGTCACATTCCAGCCTCTGCTCAAGTTGCAGACGTCTTCACCAAGGTTGTCCCGAGCGAAAAGTTTTTGGAATGGCGTCCTCAACTCAGAGTCGAAGGCCGAGACACGCTCAGTTTGAGGGGGAATGTTAAGCAATAATTAAGTTGTGTAATTAATGCCAACTGGCTCATTATGTATGGTCAATGGAAAATTTAGTTACGTTGTTGTATTGGTTACAAAGCCTTCTGTTGTAATTATTTCCAATTAATGAGAATTCTTTGATTGTTCTCATAATGCGATTCTTTCTGTATGTCTTACAGAGATGAAGCTAATTCATCCAACTTGAATTTTTAATCTTTTTATTTTTTGAATGTAATTTTGCTGTTGGTGGAGTTCGTACTCACGACCTCTTAACTGAATCGAATTTTTAGTCTTGTTATATAAGTAAACTTGTTTATTTTACAACACTCGAAATAGTTACATTTACCTTTTTTATATATAAAATAGTTGGTTTAACGTTCTCACACTATTTTTGTATATAAAAAGTGGTTAAATCCGGACAAAAATCAGGGGCTAAAGGCAGCTATGATGTTCCGCTGATTATAATAAGGAGACAAGAAAATTTCAAGAGGCCAAGTATTACCAAATTAATTTCATCACACTCTTTCCGTTAAAAAAAATATTCAATTTAAGAAGAAAAAACTTCATTCTCACTCATTATTCATCACTCTCTTTCTGTTAAAAAAATATTCAATCTAAGAACAAAATACTTTATTCTCACTCATCCGCATTGGAGATAGAAATTTATGCGTTTCCTTACCTCATATCTCTACTTTGTTTAGGTGGAGAGATGACATTACGATGAAAAAGACGAAGAGAGGCATCGGAAAGAAGCTATCACGACTTCATCAACTCTTAAGCATTCATGACACTTTGGGTGCAACATCTCTTCATTACGGATCTAGTGCCCGTACAGATGTTATGTTGCTCACACGCCGTCACATGTCTCCTAGACGTTATACTACTCGAATTAATTTAAAACCTGCAAAAATATTGTTGTACTCTTTTTTACTTTTTTGCTGGGAAAATAATTAAAGTAATTAGTAATAAAATTAACGAGGAAAAAAAGACATGATGGACGTGAAATCGCAGCGTTTTGGAGACAAGTCTTGTTAAGCTCAAAGCACAACGTCTCGTTCCTTCCGCAATTTTGAATTCAATCCTTGGAAAGATAAGAAAAGCAACCTTCTATTCTCCTCACAGTTTGTTTCTATTCAAATGCCTTATATTAACCCACCATCACATCGGAATTCAAAATACAATTCAACGAGTTATTAGTAATAATAGCGAGCAATAAAGTGTTTCTCGATTAAGTTGGCCCAAGAATTAGCATCTCCATGAAGGGACACGTGCCTTCATAGCGTCGGCTAATTGAGGGCATTTTGTGTCATTTATGTGAATACTATTATTTGCGCAATTATAGATGAAGTGACACTTGCTTATATTGAAGAACATGTGATCTAGGGCAAGGGAGAGAGAAAGGCAAATAAAAGGCAGTGGTGTGTAATGTGACTGACAAACAAGTGGTGAGAGAGAATAGCAATAACTGTGTTTTCCGTTTGTTGCACCAAAGTGAGAGCTCGGAAGTTGCTTTCCACACACAGCTCACCCAACTCACAAAGCCAAACCCGCTGAAAGAAAATAGCAAAACGAATGAATGCATATTCATGAAAATTTACAGGTGTCAAGCGGTGACTTTGGGTTTTGATTGCACTGCACAATGTAAATGGACCCGAGAACAACAGCCCAACGGGCTTCGTGATTATGTCAAGTCTATCTCCTGACTCATCATTGTCAGTTTTCCGAATTTAATTCTTGGTGAGATTGCGAAATGGAAGTCAAATGGTTCTTCATTTGCTCTTCTTTCAATTCAACCAAGTTGGACGATGAGGTAAGAATAAGATTGGTGGCGAGGTTGGAGAGAGGCTTATTCTGATTCACTATTCAAATGGATTTCATTTGCTTATGCAATGATTAGTAAGTAATGTACACATTTGATAACAGGGCTATGATTATGAAATAAGAATAACATCAATAATTTTCCTGGTGCTGATATGACAACATATCTATTTAAGATCATGCTTATCACTAGGCTCATAGCATGCTTCCTAATACGATCCCTCCTACTTTGTTTGCACACCAGAACAATATAAAATTAGGGCTAGATAGCCAATATTTGCTCGTTTCCTAATGAACTTTGTCTTCCTTCCTTCACAATGAATTTTCTCATGATTAGCATATCTTCTTCTCTCTCAAACCATCAGTTAGCCTCCATTATGGATTAGTGTTAATTTCACAGTTTTTACTCATATTTTAGCCGATATAAACTTATACCATGGTGTCAATAAAATCAACATGCAGTATTTCTTTAAGGATTTGCCTGAAATGGAATTGAACCATGATGACTTAAAAGGGCGGTGGGTGGTGTGTTATTACCACTAAGTTATCCTAATTATCATGATTCCCAGTTGTAATTTTAGACGACAAGCATGAGAAGTTAAACCAAAACTACAAACCTATGACCACACTCCCCGCACATATACATGGCTATCATGCTTAATCGAATTTTCAAGAACAGGAGCGTTCCAGCAAGACAAACTGCATCACATTTTTTTGGCGACTGGAAACAAAAAACTCCATATCTTTATTAATGTGACTTTTCATGTTGCATGGTATATGAAAATAATATTAGCGCTAAGCACTTCAAACTCAGTTCAAAGTAGGCTCATGCCAAGTGCGTTCAGCATTAAATAGAGAAAACACCTCTTTATCTAATCTACAGCCTCAATTCCAAACATACAACATTTCTGTTATCCAGAAAGTTATGGATTGTTCTTGCTATTATCAAACATTTTTGCATCGAATCAAAAATAAAATAAAGGACCAGAATTTGTGTTACTAAACTTGGGCACCAAGCTCCAAGAGTAGAGTGTGATTCAGTGCATTCGATGTTGGGCCAACGAATTGAATGGGACCTGCGATAGGAGCCCCAATGTTAATACAGAAGTAGCAGAAATAATTAGGTCATGATTTTGAAATTTGACTCCTAAAACAAAAACATTTAGCACCAAACAAATTAATTTATCACTAACCAGGGCTGATGTAACAGTTCTTGAGTGCCCACTCATCACGCACAGATGCAAACGTTTTAAATGGCGCACCTGGAGAGTATTATACCGGTGTATCAGTAAAAGGCGTAAAAATGCTAATTACTCCAACAACAAAGTTTTCTAGGTTTCAGGAGCTGGTAGCCTAATTAATAAGATTACTGAGCCTTGGATGATATGTAGAGTTTGAAAACAAATTAAAAGGGGACTCGTATCAATATCCCAGGACCTTAGTTTTGTATGGAGAAATTTCATTCTGCAGTCCCAAAAATTAAGCAAAATATCAAAACTAGACCCACTATGTTAAAATATCCGAAAATGGACTCTTGACCCAATTTCGGACAAAAATACACCCGAATTTCCAATGAGATCCGGCCGGATCCGATGACTTGGGCCTGTTCCGATGAGGGGGGTATTTTTCCCGAAATTTGTTCAAGTTCATGTTCCGATATTTTAGAAGTAATGGGTCTAATTTTGATATTTTTGAAATCTGATTCCTAGATATTACCTTCAAGCTCCACCATTGCCTTCTTGATCACAGGCTTGAACTTTCCTGAAAAACATGTTTGAAATCAATTTATTTGTACTATTTTAATCATAATATGGCAGATGAGAAATTCTTTGCCGGCTGGATATAGAAGTTCGCATTTCGAGACAAGCGAGGGAAAATAAAACCTTGAACAGCAATATAGAGTAGGATTTACATACCATGTCTTCTCTCTACATCCATCAGCGAGGTCAAAGGTGTCCCACCAACAGTCCATTCTTCAACAGGGGCAGCCAAATTCCCAACCTATATGAATACAAGCCAAAAGGCAAAAGATAATGGGTTTATTAACTAAATTTAATCACAGAATCACAGAGAAATAGATTTAATAAGGAGTGGCAGAAAAGGATAGTTATAGACCGATGAAATCAAGCCAGTCTTCCCACTGTGAAGGAGAGCTCCTGCGGTGTACCCCAAGGCATAGCAGTAGGTAGAATCAAAGTTAGTTGGTAATCCGCATCTGCCTTCGTACCTGCATATTACAAATCACGTATTAATTAATCGGGTGTATGAATTTTCAAGCTAAAAATGCAATGATAAAACTGAGACTTCCAGCTCAAATGCAGAAGCTAGTTAGTCATTACGTACCCGAAAAAGTGAGACTGTCCTTGGAATCCGCCTTTGTACACGTTAGCTTCTCTCCTTTTCTCCAATTCAGTCTCAACCATTTGAATAAGCATCTTCTCTGTTTCTATTCTAGCAACCTAAGAGAAACAAGAGAAGACGACATTACATTGATGGTTTTTACAGTGATGAACATGAGGGAAATCAAACAGCTGATTCGTACTTCAAAATATGTACCTGGACATTTCCATGGGGATCTCTTTCGAGCATCAACTGCTCCTGGATGGCTGCTGGCAAAAAATCAAAAAGCTGCAATGACTGTTTAGTGAGCTTGCTTTTCCATAACCCCTCTTCATCCACAACTTCATGGGCAAGAATCTCATTCAGTTCTGAAATAAGCTGCTGAACCTGTAAGCAGTAAAGTTATAGAAGAAACACAACTCAGTCAACCTGGTAAAATGGGCCTTTTTGTGGAAAATCAGTATAAATGATGTTTTAGATGGTAGCTTTCACATTTGTGATCATACCTCGGGAATGAAATCAATTAGACCTTCTGGAATAAGAATGACACCATAGTTATAACCAAGTTCAGCACGTTTGCAGATTATATCCACAATGTAATCTGTTACATTTTTCAGAGTCTGTCTCTTCAGAGCAACCTGCACAATTAAGCACATGTAATTGTAAGGCATTAGTTGCACAAAATTTACCAGTAAGCACCTCACACATCTCAAGTTAATGACAAAAAAAATCTAGCCATCCTTTGACGGGTAACCTAGTATAAATAAATGAATAGCCTTGAATTTTCGTCAGTCATCTTCTGAGCAATAAAATAATAGACTTTATGTAGACAGAATAACCTAATTCTGGCAAGGAATTGATAACACCAAGGGTCAGGTAAAGACAATAGTATACTTAGATGGAAGTTATAGATCAGTGAGTAACGTCAACAAGCATTCTTATTCATGAAGTAACTCTGCCTAGTCTAGCGGCCCCAATTGTTGCGTCCAAGGTGAACTAGACCGCGACTGATATCCCAATAACCGCGCATGCCGCGGGACCAACCCATTGGGGTTCATTGGTTCATGAACTATAAAAAATCCTAGACTAAAGAAAAATATAACAATCTCTTTGCTAGAAAAGATAAGGTTATACACTGTTACGTGTCGTAACTATCTAGACAAAGATGATTTTTCAAAGATTTACCTCTTCTCCAATAATTGTGATGTTAGGATGCGTTTGCAAAGCGCATTCAAGGGTTATGTGTGAAGCTGCACGCCCCATGAGCCTCACAACTGTAAAAAGTTATATTTAATTAGACCCATCAGATAGGCTTAAGGATTGTGTAAAGCTATATAGTCATGGCTTGGTAAGATAAATTTCTATTAGAATACTCACAATGATAGTATTTTCCAGTTGACCTGGCATCTATCATCACATTTCCAATCATTTCAGCATATATCTGCATAGCAATAAGAAAGTGGTGGTGTATCAGTTTCCACGAGTCTGCATATAACTGCATATGTCAAAAGAATTATTCGTTTTCAGAAAATCAATAGACTCACCTTGCAAGCCGTATCAAATCCAAAACTTGTTGGAACCTCTTTGCATTTTAAGTCACCGTCAATGGTTTTCGGACACCCAATAACCCGAGTTTTCAAATTCTTACCCCTGATCAAGCGATAGATCAATAAAGCCACACAAAAATCTATGCGACATAAAAAGGTAAGACATATCCTTACAGCTATCAGAGAAAATATCACCAAGCTCTATTTAGACAAACAGCAGGTTTAAAAAATCATAAAAAAGAAAAATATTAACCATTGCAAAATTCCGTCTTACATAATGACATACCTGAAATTTTCAGCAAGGAGGCAGGCATTCGTATTGGAGTCATCCCCACCAATGACAACGAGGCCATCCAAGTCAAGCTTCATTGCAGTTTCTGCGGCTTGGTTAAACTGAAAGCAATACCATATTAAACGATTGATAGCATGCACAAAATTCATACGAAGAATCTACGAAGTATCAAACACACTTCACCTGCTCGGGGGTTTCAATCTTATCCCTTCCACTGCAAATCATATCAAAACCTCCCTGATAAAAGGAAAATTTCACACCCATCAAACAATCATTATCTTGAATAAACCACATGCTGTGCAAGTACATCTCATCATCTTATCACATCCAATGAGTTTAAACTCCCAAATAAAAACAAAGTATACGCTTTAAAATCTTACCTGGTTTCTGTACGGATAAATAAATTCTGGAGTGAGCTCCACGTATTTTCCCTTCATGATTCCAGCAGGACCTCCCTTGAATCCATACATCGTGCTTCCTTTAGCCAGATCCTGCAAGTAATCTAACATAGAAGCAGCCAAACAAAATCAACTAACATATAACAAAATCTAAAAAGAAAATATATCTCCCAGTGGCTTACCGAATATCCCGGATATGACATTGTGGCCTCCTGGTGCCTGGCCTCCAGACAAAACGACACCGATCTTCAACTTCTTCTCTGGTTGATAGCTGTCGTTCGGCTCCAGCACCGCCGATGGCTGCCCGAAAAGGTTAGGGAAAAGCTTTGCAATTTCATCTGAAAGCATCCAATCACAGTCAATTTATCGCAATAAAATTGTATACAAATTTAAAAGTTGGCTGGAAGTTGTAACCAACCAAAGCTTTGATATTTTATAGATCGAAGCGACAAAAAGTTGTGGATCCGAAAGAAAAAAAAAGAAACCTGGATTTCCGGCGGCGGAGCTAGCTGGACCGTCCACGATCTTGAAGGGATTTCTAAGAACAGAGGGTAGAGGAAGCTCGTGATCGATGCGACTCGACTGAACCTCGCTGTATACGGAGGCGACTCGCGATTTCGGCGCCGGAGAAGTTTTCACGGCGAGCAGATCACCATTCGAAAGCAATGTGGCAGCCATTCCTAGACCTAGAATCTCTCAAACTGCGATCTTTCAGTTGTTGTGAAGAGTGAGACTGACTCGAGTGCGACTCGCTGAGACTAATACGCATTGTTTTAGCGGACATTTCGATTTTTATAGTGAGGACTGTTTGGGAGGGTAAATACGTCTTTGGATCTTTGGACTCTCCGCCGAGAATGGTTGACACTTGTTCTCGGGGTATTATGGTAAGATTGAGATCTATCTGGAGAGATGCATAGAAATTTTCGGTGCTCTCAAGTGTAGAAGATCAATAAATTTTGTTGGGAGTTGGGACTCGTATCGCATTCTTTACCTAACATTCTGGTGGTTCTTCGTTTGGGTTTATAGCCCAATCAAATTACAACTATGTCACGGGCTTTCTAAAAGTTTAAGGAGTTTAAGATCTACGCGAATTGTATCCCATTAAGGTCGTTTTTACCGGATTACAACTTTATTTGGACAATAGTAATCATTTAGGAGGGCCCTATTCCAGAAATATCATTTTGTTTGCAAAAAGACAAAAGTAGGACTAGTCAACTGAGGGAGGGTTTCGGTCAAAGGAGAGAGGGAAGAAAAAAGTCCAAAATACCCTTTATTTTTGTAAAAGGTTATCCGGCCTTAACAGATCTTGCAGCTCCATTTTTTGTTTTCGTTTCCTCCATTGATGCGTTGAAGGTCGGCCGGCAACTGCGAAACGAGCGTCGGTATTGGATCCCAACTTTATGCTTTCGGGTTTTGTTCATCGGCGACCCGGTCTGGTATTAGATCCCGTTTTTTTTCCGAGCGACAGAGTCGCCGCCGTTTCAGACATCCCGAGGTCGTCGACGCTGCAGGTTAGTGTCTCATATCTGTGTCTCCGCCGATCTGCAAGTAGGGACTGATTTTTTTCGACATCCTGTGGTGTATAAATATTCCCGGTCTGAAAGAATACAACTCCGTCGGAGATATAACTTGGGTTTTCAAAATCCCCAATCGACATTTGATTAACATGTATTCCGTCCCCTGCAGCTCTGAGCCAATCCCCTCCCATGTATATCGTCGAGTTTTCCGTCCTCGTCCATTGACGTCAGTTTGTGTCGAATTTTCCGGTCGAGTTTTCAGTTTGCGTAGAAGAATTAGAAGGAGAGAAGGTTTTAGATCCGGGGAAAAGGTACAATTTTGAATTGTGGTTGATAAATGTATCTATGAAATTAGGGAATGAAATTAACGTAACTAAGACCTGAAATTTGAACTGTGTATACCAATTGGATGCAGTTATGAAAGGGGATGTTTTCACGTACGTCAAGTACGGTGGAGAATGGTTGAGAGATGATTATTACGAGGCCGGCGGTTCATTTGCAGCCCTCATTCCACCGACCACGACATTTGAGGGTCTAACTAAACTATTGTTCACGTGTTCCGGTGGGAGACTACATGAGAATACCCATAACGTATTGAGCGTGAAGTACGAGACAGAGGGCTTGGTAAAACCTGTGACCATTGACTCGGACATAAGTTTAGCTTGTTATTTACATATCCGGAAGGAGAAAATCGACACATCTAAAATGTCTTTGGTGTTGGAAATTGAGGAGTTCGTAACGTCGCCTACGCATGTCGGTTCGACTCCGAACACAAACGATATGAAGCGTGAACCGAGCACTCCTCCAGCAAACGGCGAACAAAGCGCTACTCATGTTGATGGAGAACAAAGCACCCCCCCAGATGTTGGAGAACACAGCACCCCCCCAGATGTTGGAGGACATAGCACCCCGCCCGATGCCAGAGGACCTGGGGCCTATCGAGATTTCGACGGAGATGGAAGACGTCCACACAGTCGTACATCCTCACATTCAGGGACACCTGTTCAGTCTGGCGATTCTTCTGTGTTGGACGTAATGGACATACATTCTCCTTTAAGGTTACGTCAAGGAGGACTGTATGCCAACAAATCTACGTTACAAAAACATTTGGCAATGTATGCAATAAAAAACCACTTCACTTTCAAGGTCAGGACGTCGACCACAAAATATTACCACGTCGTCTGCCGTGATGAGTCTTGTGCGTGGGCTGTGCGTGCAGTCCAATTGAAGAAAACTCGTATATTTCAGGTTCGAAGGTACGTTGTAGTTACTGGTCGTTACTTACAGTTACCATTTGCACCTTAATTAGTTACGCGTAGATACCTGTAGTTATGATTTTCCCTTCTATTAGTAACTTGTAACGTCATGTATTTTCGTTGTGGTAGTTACGCGTAGATACCTTTAGTTACCATATGTTGTTGGTTTAGTGACCTGTAGTTACGAATTTCGTTTGGCTTAGTTACGCGTAAATACATGTAGTTACAATTGTCGTTAGGTTAGTTACGCGTATATACCTTTAGTTACAAAGTTCTGTTGGTTTATATACTTACGATTCTCGTTTGGGGTAGTTACGCGTAGTTACCTGTAATTACGAGTAGTTACCATATTATGTTTTCTTAGGTACCTGTAGTTACGAGTAGATACCTTTAGTTACCATATTTTGTTGGTTTAGGTACATGTAGTTACGATTTTCGTTTGGTATAGTTACGCGTAGATACCTGTAGTTACCATATTTTGTTGGTTTAGGTACCTGTATTTGCGATTGTCGTTTGGTTTAGTTACGCGTAGGTACCTTTAGTTACCATATTTCGTTGGTTTAGGTACCTGTATTTACGAGCTCTTCGTTCGGGTTAGTTACGCGTAGATACCTTTAGTTACCATTTGTTGTTGGTTTAGGTACCTGTAGTTACGATTTTCGTTTTGTTTAGTTACGCGTAGATACCTTTAGTTACCATATTTTGTTGGTTTAGGTACCTGTATTTACGATTTTCGTTTTGTTTAGTTACGCGTAGATACCTTTAGTTACCATATTTTGTTGGTTTAGGTACCTGTATTTACGCTTTTCGTTTGACTTAGTTACGGGTAGATACATTTAGTTACCATAATGTTGTTGGTTTAGGTACCTGTGGTTACGATTTCTTTTGATGTTGTAGGTTTGACGCCGACCATACATGTGGGGCTAATTACAGGCAAGGACACCATCCGCAGGCGACAATGACTTTGGTCGGTGAAGTCGTAAAACCTAGGCTAATAGATCCGACTTTATCACCCTGTAAGGCTAGAGACATCATGGCACACATGGAACAAGACTATGGGGTGCAAATGAGTTATAAAAAAGCTTGGAGAGCTAGAGAGAAAGCGTTAGAGTCGTTGTACGGAACTGAAGATGGGTCGTTTTCACAGTTGCCGGCGTTGAAATACATGATGGAGACGGCAAATCCAGGTTCGACGTTCGACCTAAAGACGACCCCTCGATCACAGTTTTTTAAATATTTTTTTATGTCTCTGAGCGCTTGGAAAAGGGGATGGAAGTACGTTCGTCCCGTTATCATAATTGACGGGACTTTTTTGACGAACTACTACAAAGGCACGTTGTTTACCGCTTGTGGAATGGATGCAAACGAACAGATCTATCCACTTGCGTTTGGAGTCGGAGATTCAGAGTCTACGGAGTCGTGGGTTTATTTTCTGACACAGTTAAAAAATGCAGTTGGCGAGAGACAGAATCAGGTGATTGTGTCGGATAGAAATAAAGGAATAATCAACGCAGTTGCTCAGGTTTTCACAAAATCAGACCACGGATATTGCATGTACCACTTGTTGAAGAACGTGCGTAATAAATTCAAGGGATTGACGAAAGAAGCGTCATGGAAATTTGCAAGCGCTGCAAAGGCGTACACACCCGCGGAGTGGGAGAAGTTTATGTCAATGCTTGACGATGAGGATCCTGATATCCGAACCTACCTTCAGAATGAGGTAGGGAATGAGAAATGGTCTAGGGCGTACTGTACCGGAAAGAGGTACTCCATTATGACTTCGAATAATGCAGAATCGTTGAACTCGGTGCTCGTGAAAACTCGGGAGTTTCCTATTTCAAAAATATTTGATTTCTTGAGGGAGCGGATGACGAAATGGTTTTATGAAAGGAGAGAGAAGGCTTCTAAAACCGTAACTAAACTTGCTGTGGCACCACACGAAAGACTAGTGGAGTACATTTTTGACGCTAGTGGAATGCAGGTAGTTACCTTTAATTGTCGGTAGTTACATTATTTCATGGATTTAGTTACCTTTAATTCTCGGTAGTTACATTATTTCCTGTGTTTAGTTACCATTAGTTGTAGGTAGTCACATTATTTCATGTGTTTAGTTACCTTTAATTCTCGGTAGTTACATTATTTCATGTGTTTAGTTACCTTTAATTCTCGGTAGTTACATTATTTCATGTGTTTAGTTACCATTAGTTGTAGTTAGTGACATTATTTCATGTGTTTAGTTACCTTTAATTGTCGGTAGTTACATTATTTCATGTGTTTAGTTACCATTAGTTGTAGTTAGTGACATTATTTCATGTGTTTAGTTACCTTTAATTGTCGGTAGTTACATTATTTCATGTGTTTAGTTACCATTAGTTGTAGTTAGTGACATTATTTCATGTGTTTAGTTACCTTTAATTCTCGGTAGTTACATTATTTCATGTGTTTAGTTACCATTAGTTGTAGTTAGTGACATTATTTCATGTGTTTAGTTACCTTTAATTCTCGGTAGTTACATTATTTCATGTGTTTAGTTACCATTAGTTGTAGTTAGTTACATTATTTCATGTGTTTAGTTACCTTTAATTCTCGGTAGTTACATTATTTCATGTGTTTAGTTACCTTAGTTGTAGGTAGTTACATTATTTCATGTGTTTAGTTACCATTAGTTGTAGGTAGTTACATTATTTCATGTGTTTAGTTACATTAGTTGTAGGTAGCTACATTCTCAAACATGTGTAGTTACCCCATATTATATGTAGGTACTAACTCTTTCGAGAACATGTTGTTGATTAGGTACGACCGTCATCAATCTGCGAGTTTGAAGTAGTTGATCGCACTGGACATTCATGGGCGGTAAATTTATCAAGAAAGACCTGCACGTGTCGTGTCTTCCAAATTGACAACTTTATATGCTCACACGGAATCGCGTGTTGTCGTTTCCGTAATTATGGTGTTGAGGAATATTGTTCGGCGTATTACACGACGGAGTATTGGAAGTCATGTTATACAGGAGTAATTCATCCGTACGGGGATGCGCAATCTTGGAATATACCGGAGGACGTCAGGAATATAATTGTCAGACCACCTAAGATGATGAGACGACCGCCTGGTAGGCCGAAAAAGAGAAGATTCTCGTCGCAAGGTGAAGAGTACATTGGAAGTGGGAAAAAATGTTCTCGATGCAAACGTGGAGGACACAATAAGGCAACGTGTAAGATGCCTATTGGATAAAATTATATTTGGGTCATTTTGAGAGAACTTTTTTTAATCGGGGGGGATCCAGTCAATCGAGATTACTTTGTTTTTTTCCGAGTTCGTGATGTATAGTTACTATTAGATATCAATAGTTACTTTAATCTGTTAGTTACTTATACCCTATTTTAGTTACATAATCCTGACAGATTAGTTATGTACATTCCTTTTTAGTTACGTAATGCAGTAATGCCCAAACGCATTAATGATATTAAAAGTGGTTACCTAACCGCATTAATGACTGTAAATACATAAATGCTATTAAAAGTCTTTACCTAACCGCATTAATGACTGTAAATACATAAATGATTGTAACTAAAAGTGGTTGCCGGATACTACCGCCATTAATGCTGATTTTGACCTTATTTCTTCATTATTGGATTCCGACTACCTTCTTTATTCAAATCTTCCGGCAAGGCTGATTTTGGAGGCGGCATTTCAATTAGGTGACCCTCTTTCTTCAAAGTCTCGAAGTAGTTATCTCCAAATATTTCCTCGAGCACCGATGGTAGTATTAATATTGGACTACGGTCTTGGGTTCCCGCATTATTCTCGATGTATTCGTTGATTTCTTCTTCATTGTGGTCGGCGGCGAACTTCTTCAATAACTTGGTTGACGAAGAGGACTCATCCAGAATAATATATATTCCTGGTTTCGGATTTGTAGTAGGGTCCTTGATTGAAGGTGACGGCTTGTCTCCCATTTGATATGTGGTTTAGTAATATGTATTTAGGGTTTTGAAGGGAGTATGAACTTCTTATATAGGGCATCTTGTAGCTATTTACATTTAGGTACGTCGAAAGCTCATATTTGACATTTAGGGTCTGCATTAGTTATGAATAGTTACGGTGAGTTACGTACACTTTTGTAACTGTTAGTATCTGCACGTAACTATTGCCATAGATACCTTTAGTTATAGTTACGAATAGTTACGTGGAGTTACGTACACTTTTGTAACTGTTAGTATCTGCACGTAACTATTGCCATAGAGTAGTTAGTTATAGTGGAGATAAGTTATTTAAATACAATCGTAGTTACATAAATGTGTCTATAGTTACGAACTGCCGACAAATACATACATCCAAAAAACTGACAACGTTTAAACCTGAGCACCAAAATAGTTAAATAATTACACGTCCCATCTACGATATATATACATCCAAAAACTGACAGCGTTTAAAGGTTAGTTCCAAAAGTATATAACTACTCTTCATTGTCCGATAACGGACAAGAGTTTGAGCTCTTTATTAGCCCATGTTTAAAAAGATCTATGCACAGCTTGTGCCGATACATAATCATGTCCTCTGCTTTCAAACACGTTACTGGTTCCATGTGGGCAAGGAATTCAGCCGCCTTGATTGTAAACATGCCGCAATCCCCTCTGCCAAATTAAATATTAGACAAGTTCCAAATAATATGAACATTTCTTACGAAGCCTTACCCATTTTTTTGGCGCGGCATGTATGGCTCGTACGTGATTGAATACGGTCGAGGAGACTCATATTTTTTTCGTTGGACTTCCCAGACACGTTTGAATAAGATTTCGGGGATCAGATCCGCCATGCATTCGATTTCTTTGTACCTTTCTTTCGATAAAAGAGAATCGTACACGTTGATGTGTCTTTCGGGGATACAAACCCTCGCTAGTACCCAATGGTTATTATTCACATTGACCGGAACATATGCGTATCCCGCCTTGACCCATGACATTTGGGCACAATTCTTTGGCCTCTCCGCCAATATAGCTTCGACCAAGGAACTACGCTTCCACCAGTCATAGTTGGCCTTGTTTTGGGTCCATTCCCCGTGTGTCCTCATGACCAACTGAGAGAAATGAGAGTCGGCCGTCGTGTACATATTCCCAGTTTTGGGTTGCAGCTTGCGGAGGTAATAAAAGACGACGTTCATGTGCTGGTTATGAAATAGAAAAAAAATTTACCCACCACTAACTCAAGATAACATACATGTTCTCGTAACTACTAGTACCTAATCGTAACTACGCACTGAAACCACCGTAATTATCAGTACCTGAAGGTAACTAATCTCTGAAACAAAATGTAACTACGTGTAACTAATAACTGCAAAATGTAACTATTATCCTCTGCAAATGTAAATAAGAGTAACTACAGGTAACTAAGGGGAAGTACTTATTGTATTCCACGTAATAAAGTAGTCCACACAGAAACAACTACATAAAGTAGTTCACACAGAAACAACTAAAAGATCCGCTTACAACATTAAAAGTTCAATCACACATACACCCTAACAACTTACCGATCCGTTCAGCCAGGCCGCAGAGGTCCATAACTTGTAGAACCACGTCTTCGTCTCCACGAGCTCGACACGATAATCAAATCCTCTAGGGCGGATTTCGTCCTCGTATTCGGAATACATCCTCTCGGACTCTATTACCCTGTAAACATTACATGTTAATTACCCTGTAATGTACGCAACTAAAGGTATTTTAACGTAACTAAAGGTATCTGAAATACATGTAACTAAATGTATCTACACGACACTATTACCTCAAATGTATGTAACTAAACGTATTTACACGTAACTACTCCCTGAAATACATATAACTACAGGTATCTCAACGTAACTACTCCCTGCAATACATGTAACTACAGGTATCTACACGACACTATTACGTCAAATGTATGTAACTAAACGTATTTACACGTAACTACTCCCTGGAATACATATAACTACAGGTATCTCAACGTAACTACTTCCTGAAATACATGTAACTACAGGTATCTACTACTACAAGTGATAAATGAACGTAATACCAGTCCAACTCACCTCCTAATACCAGTCAGTATCCACTTTTGGACTAATGACCTGTCATGTTGATCAGGTGGTGAAAATGGGTTTGACAGGGGATGCTTCATCGCTTTGGGTTGCCCCCTCTTGAAGGCATTGAAAATTTCAGGCTGGGAAGTGGGCGTGAAGATAACAGGCCTTCGCCTCACGCGCTTGGGGCGTTCCGGAGATTCCGTAATGTTAATTACGATCTGGGAACTCTCTTCCTCGGAACTCTCAAGGTCGTGCCCTGGTCCAAAACACTCCAGACCTCCATACGTGTACGCATTTTCAGACCGAAGATCTTGGAGTGTACCTGAAATCTCGTCAGGAGGACTTCGATATCCTCCACCAAAAGTGCCGTGTTCTTTTTCCTCGTCTTCTTCCTTCTCGTCCTTCGTTTTCTCGTCCTTCTCATCGTTCTTTTTCTCGTCCTTCTCGTCCTTCGTTTTCTCGTCCTTCTCTTTCTCCTCCTCCTCCTTCTTCTCGTCCTTCTCGTCTTTATTCTTCTCGTCCTTCTCATCCTTCTTCTTGTCGTCCTTCTCCTCCTTCTTCTTGTCGTCCTTCTCATCCTTCTTCTTGTCGTCCTTCTCCTCATCCTTCTTCTTGTCGTCCTTCTCCTCCTTCTTCTCCTTGTCCTCCTTCTCCTCCTTCTTCTCCTTGTCCTTCTCGTCCTTCTTCTCCTTCTTCTTGTCCTCCTTCTTCTTCTCGTCCTTCTCCTCCTTCTTGTCGTCTTGTTTCTTCTCATCACTACTGTCATCGCTATCTTCGTCGCTGTCGTCGTCGTCCTCGTCGTCGTCCTCGTCGTCGTCCTCGTCGTCGTCCTCTTTCTCGACCTTCTTATCGGCCTGATTCTCCTCCTTCACCACATCGTCCTCTTCATCAGTGCTCTCAATCTCGTCCCCGGACTCTTCGCTTGAAGAATCACCTTCCTGGATTTGGTTCTTCGGTTTGGTGGGGGTGTTTTGCGCTGACCTCTCCGCCTCTTCTTCACGAAGCTTTTCCTTCGCTGCTTTTTGAAGCATCAACGTGTTGATGGTCTCTACAACGTGGGCAATGTCATCGGAATGTCTCTTCACCTCGCCGACAAGCGAGGTCAATTCAACGTGGAGTTGACGCACGTCCGACTCAACGTTCGACAACCTCTCCTACAACCAAAACAACCCACAATATGTTACTACAAGTATCTAACCGTAACTACTACATCTGATAAATGTAACTAAGAGTATTTGAACGTAACTATTACCTGTGATCTAAACGTATCTAAACGTATCTAAACGTAACTACAGGTATCTAAACGTAACTACTACCCGAAATACATGTACCTAAAGATATCTAAACGACACTTATAAATGTAACTAAAAGTATCTGAACGTAACTACGACATGTGTTAAATGTAACTAAGAGTATTTCAACGTAACTACTACCTGAAAAACATGTACCTAGAGGTATCTAAACGTAACCACTACACGAAATACATGTACCTAAAGGTATCTATACGTAACTATACTTGTAACTAAAGGTATCTAACCGTAACTACTATGAATTTTCTAATAGCCATTACCTCAATATTTGCAGAGTTCTCACCGACAGAAGGTTTCCGGGAAGTACCGTCCTCACCACCAACCTGGGACGAGATTATCTGCATGTTTTTCTCAGGCCATGTCGTGCCCATGGGCTTAAACTCAGCCTACAATCACAAACCACAACCATAAAGTTTACATACGAAATTCATTGTATTAAAAATGTTTCAAAAACTTACGTCGTCCAATTTCAGGGCGTGCACTTTAGCCGTCGACGACCACCGGAGCATCAGCGGGGTGGCATTAGGCTGAACAACGTTGCATAATCCCATCTGAGCCAACCTGGGTATGCATTCGTAGGCCCATATTTGCAGGGGTAGTAAAAACCCTTCTACGTGGACTTTTCTCGTCTTTTCGGTGCTTGAGTGGTTTTGAGCTTTTTGGAGCAACGCCTGTACGCTCCCATAAAAATGGTCCCAAACGACGTTACCCCATGGAAAGGCGTTGAATTCGCACGGGTTGTCGACCATCTTGATGAACGACTTGTTCTTCAACGCCACAGTCCGTTGCCCCGGTAGGAGCACGTTGTACAGGAAGTAGACGAGGAGAAACCGAACGCGTTTCTCGTCGTCATCCCATTGTTCACTGTCCTTTAGAAATAGCCCAATATTCGCCCTTGTCGCAAGGACACCGCACTTGAAAGTCTCTACATATAATCCCCCAGGGATTTCAGTATCAAAAGCGTTGGCTTGGGAAGGCTTGAACCCCTCCTGGACATTAAGTCCGGTGATCTCACTGAAGTGTTTAACAGTGAACTCTCGGGGGTTCCCACCGACGTCTATCAGCAATGACGACTTCGACGAGGCAACTCCCTCAAAATACCCAGTCCTCAGCATTAGGGTGCTCAGGATCTTAGAGGACCTCGTGATTGACGGCATGTCAAGAAATTGCCCGAAACAGGACTCCCGGAACAATTCCTCTTGGCTCTTTGTCATCATTGCTTCTTCCTTGAACGACATGACATTCCCATGGAAGTTGAAGTTGAAGTTTACCTCCATTTCGTCAGGGACATACCTCGTCCAACCCTGTACACAACATTTCTATTAATTGTAACTAATGGGAACTAAACGTAACTACGCATGCATTTTTGGGAAGTACAAGGAACTAAATGTATCTATTCAGACAAAATAATTGTAACTAAAAATAACTAAACGTAACTACGCATGCATTTTTGGGAAGTACAAGGAACTAAATGTATCTATTCAGACAAAATAATTGTAACTAAAAATAACTAAACGTAACTACGCATGCATTTTTGGGAAGTACAAGGAACTAAATGTATCTATTCAGACAAAATAATTGTAACTAATACGAACTAAACGTAACTACGCTTGCATTTTGGGGAATTACAAGGAACTAAATGTATCTATTCAGACAAAATAATTGGAACTAAAAATAACTAAACGGCTTTACGCTTGCATTTTTGGGAAGTACAAGGAACTAAATGTATCTATTCAGACAAAATAATACGACCTAATAGGAACTAAATGTATCTATTCAGACAAACTAATTGGAACTAATAGGTATTAAATGTAACTACGCATGCATTTTTGGGAAGTAAAAGGAACTAAATGTATCTACTCAGACAAAATAATACGACCTACATGAAACTATTCAGAAAAAATATTTGGAACTACAAGTAACTACATGTAACTGCACATGCATATTCTGGAAGTATTTCGAACTATATGTAACTACTCTACCCAACTCAATACAACTACAACAACAATTTCCAGGAACTAATAGGAACTATCAGACAAAACTCAATGAATATTAGACACTAAAAACAACAAAAACTTACCGACGTCCCTAACACTCGTTCTGTAAGAGCCAATCCCGACGATTCTCCGGTGTGCTTTGTTTTTTTGGGGGCTGGGGGTTTCGGTGCAGACCCACTCCTTTTCCCTGTCATCTTCGAAGTTGAAGATCCACCGCGTGACTTTTTCGGCGACAGCCGCTCACTTCGGCGTGGACTGGACTCCTCGCCTTTGGGACGACAACGACTAGATTGGGTTTTCCGTGTACTTGCATACGCCTTCACCTTAGGCCGAGGACTCATTTCTCCAAAATCTCTACACGTCTACAAGATCCAAAAATTCTAAAATCGCGAAAAATAAAGAATTTCTATTTCGGAGAAGATGAACAGTCACTGACCAAATGGGGAAGATGATTTATACCTGGGAAAGGAGGCAACGATCGGGGACGAGCAAATGGAGGTCGATCGGCAACGATCCGCGACAGAGGGAGGCAACGATCCGCGACAAGGGGGGGCAACGCTCCGCGTGGGTTTGACGAAGAGGGTTTCGGCTGGGTCTCAAATAAATACTTCGAAATGTAACTATAACAGAGGGAAATGGGTTTCTGGAAGAGGGTTTCGGCCGGAAAAAAAGATTTGAAGAACAATGTGTTCGGTTTGAGTCTGACACGAAATGGGTTTATGGGTTGGGGTTTTCGGCCGGAGAAAGAAGAAAAGAAGAAGAAAGGAGAAGAAAGAAGAAGGAGAAATAATAAAATAGGAAATAAAGAAAGAGGAGGGAGATAAGGGTATTTTGGACATTGTATAATCCTAATTCAAATGACTACTCCTACTTTTGTCTTTTTGGGTTTATAATTACATTTTTGGAATAGGGACCCTCAAAAGTCCTAGTTAGGGCAAATCCTAATACATCTAACGAGGGTAAAGAGAGAAGTTTTTTTTTTTAAAAAAAAAGGAGAAAGAAGTGTAAATACGAAATACCTTTTTGTAAGTAAAAAATTAGGGATTTTCTAAAAAATTGGAGTAAAATAGAGTGCTTTTCCAATTATATATATTTTTCAAAATAGGAGTTCGGCATGAGAGATAAATATTTTGTCCTGTGTTTACCTTCGTTATTTGAGTATGGAATGACTGTTATATCCAAATAATAAATTAAGTAAATTAATAAATTACCTAAACTGCTAATTAACTTTTTTTCTCCAACTCTCTCTGCATTTACTCCCTCTCTCTCTCCTCTACTACGCCGATATGTCAGACGTCGCGTCGGTTGTCTTCTGACTTTTCACGCTCTTCTCTTTCTTCGACACATTATTTGGCTAACCAATCTCCCCTCGACTCTTCATCTTTTTCTCTTTCTTCAACACAAGTTTGGATTAATACTTTCTAATCTTCATTTTCTTCTCTTATCTTTATTCGCCACTAAAACTTTCTCTGTCTTTTTCTCTCTTCACTGTCGCCATAAACACCAACATCGAAGATATTTTATCTAGAAACTGCACATTCTTCCCTTACACATGTGTGCTCGAGGATATACCTGAAAACAACGTCACAAAACAATTTTTTTTGTGACAATATAGTCACGAAACATGTAAAGTCTTGACGACATCGTCACAAAACGTGTAAAATCTTGATGCCATCATCACGAAACATGTAAACTCTTGAGGACATCGTCCTGAATAAATCGACTTAAATTTTACCGATTCACAATGAAGACATCAACTTGCCATAATTTAACTCCACACACTGTCAAAACACATGAGTCGTCAATGCAAATTATGGTGATAGATGTTTTATTAGAAGTCTTTGTTTTTGTGAATAGATGATTGTGGATCGCAGACATGGTTAAATGTCTCTTCAAATTTCTTTTGTTGATATTTATTCTACCTTTGTATATTGTACTTGGAGAATGAATATTCATCATTCCAAGGTCAACCATGCAGTCCGCTGGATCTTCTGAAGATGAATATCACTCCTTGTGAATGTGCTCTGGTGTGCCAAAAGAATGAGTGTGCTTTGGTGTGCCAAAAGAGGAGTATGTGGTGGCATGCCTACACAAGCAGGATCAATGAATTTGGTCATTGTTGGAAAGTTCAGATACAAGTAGTGAAGATTCGTGGGAGACAACGTCGGACTCTGTACTCATTGGCTTAGGACACGGCATATTGGGCTGACAAGAATCAACTGGTGCCGAGTCATGGTTGAGTTTCATAGAAGATATACTCATTGGTTCCAGACATGGCAGAGTAGATTCAACTCGTACCAAATCGTGTTTGGAGTTCACAAAATCTATACTCATCAACACTAGACACGGCATATGAGGCCAAGTAGAATCAATTTGTGACTAATCGTGGTTGGGGTTCTCAACAGCTAGACTCAACAACCCCGGATACGACATATCCGGCTGAGGAGAATCAACCGGTGCCGAGTCGTGGTTGGGGATCTCCGGAGCCACACCATCCTGCTTTATATCCGGCATATCAAGTTCAATTTTAGTGGAAACACTAAACTCTTTTGGACACGGTACATTCTCAATCTCCAATATCAAATTCTATTTTAATTTATATGTTTTCTCCTTCGGAAGATGTAGATAACATGTCAAACTTAGGTCAAACGCAATACGAACAGGTGGAACCGAACCTTCTGTCTCATACTTCACACCGAGCTTATGAGTAGAAGGTGAGAGCTGCATGAACATTGTATACAATGATTGTAAGAACTACTCGTATGTCGCTTTCGCATGTATTAATATAGCTTCATTACTTTTTGCCAAGTAGGGTGAAGGTTTCACCCATCGTCCACTATGCTTGAAAAATGTACGATTGTGACTCATCACTGCATATAATCCAAGTATAAATATAAATCATTTCATAATTTGTAACATAAGTGAACTAGACATATATATACTAACTGCTTTCATGAGTTGTGACAAAATTGTAATATCGTGACAAGGTCGTCTCATGTGACAAAATTATCCCGAAACAAATGGTATGTGACAAGATGGTCACAAAACTGGTGGTTCTTGACGACCTTGTCACAAACTTGTGGTTTCGTGACGACATTGTCACGAAAAAGTTGTGATAGGTGTGTTATTTAATGTACAAAACATTTATTTTCCTGATTAAAACCGAGTTTGTTCTCAAATATATTTGATATTTTGTGTTGTTTAGTAGTGTTTTAAGGTGTTGAGAGTTTCATGGAAGAATTATGAGGAAATGACTAGTTTACACGTATCAATCGGTTCATTACGAATGCAAGCCGCGGGGACCGTGCAAGGCAGGAAACACCCAGCGCGCGCCGCGCCAGGAGTCCCACATGCTGCACAGATGTCCAAGAAGCTCATGGCGCGTCGCGCCATACATTATGTGCACCGCATATATCCAGGAAATTGAGTGCGCTCCGCGCAAAGTGCACAGAGTTAAAAAACGCGAAATAAGAATCTTTCGAATTTGCCATCAATGCAATCTTATTACCTTTTTTTAGCTATGATAACCCGAAGCCTAGCTTTGAAAATCTATAAATAGGGACTCTAATGTTTGAATCGATCTAGGATTTAACAAGTAATTATCATATCATATATGGAGGAATATAAAAATTGATTTTTAACACGTGTAAAACTATTTTACTACCTAGACAAAGTTCATGAACATGTTGTTAATTAAAACATATAATAAATGTGAAAAATTCTTGGTATCTTTTTTTTGTTGCTTGATCTTGGACACTATTCTTGGATGAAGATCCTAAGTCTCACCTCGCTGCTTCTCGTATTTGGATTCTTGAGCAAACACGAAAGTTTCTACCACTAGAGTCTTCGAGCGTTTGAAGAGTTTAGTGAATGGGCACTATTAAACAATATGAACCAAGAACGAGTCTTGGATCATAAGCTAATACTCTAGATCAAGTGAGGATTTAGGTACCAAAATAAAAGAGTATTTTAGAGAGAGAGAGAGAGAGAGAGAGGTATGGTCGGCTAGAATGAGAGAGAGCAAGACCCAAAAAATTTATTTTCACATCTCAATGTGAGACTCTATTTATTGGAGAATGAAATATAAAAAAGGGTAATTACCATTTTCTATTGTGTATTCATGACATAATATTTGATTTCCTCCTCCCTTTCTCTTCTACATGGCTGGCCATACAATGCTATAAGTGAGAGAAATTTGTTCCCTCACTTAGCACATTTGTTTTCTTCTTAAATAAATTCATTTCCTCTTTTCTTTTGGGCAATTACCAATAAACAATAATGCACAAAATAACAAGAGATAGTTTCCTTCTCTCTTCTTGATGTTGGCCGAAATCTATACATTGGAGGAGCTTCTAGATGATTCCTTATTTATTTTAAGACAATTTTTAAAATACTGATTGTAGAATTAATATTGCACCAATAATGAAATTAATTTCGTAATGCCTCAAACGACTATCGGCTTTAGAAAATAATTTATATTTCCATCATATGAAAATATTTAAAATCTTATTTTGACATTCACATCATTTTATGTCCATGTGGACAAAATTACCCTCTAGACTATTTTCGGAAAATTTGTCTAGTTCAATAATTGAACTTATTTTGACTTAGTTTCTAGTTTAACAAACTCTACACTAATGACTTGTGATAGTGACCTCATGGACCAAAATGAACAAAGCTTTAACTAGGAATCTTGGACTCAAAGTTCACAAACTTTTCCAAGTCTAATTTAATGTCAAATGACTCGACTAAAGAGTTGACACTTACAAATCTCTCGGTTCAAATGAATATATTTTCTACTAAAAACTCTACTTATTTGTGATGAGTGGATCCACTGAATATTATCGAATTCATGAATATCATCAACTAGATGAGATTAGTAAAATTTTCATTTTGCCCTTCTACTTGTTATTTTTTCAACTCCTTTAATACTTGTGAATAAGTTAGAAACGATGTCTTGTCGAGGAGCTAACAAGTCACTAGGCTTCATCTAAAATAATTCTTTATTTAATTTGGACACCGGCCTGTACATTTATTCACAATCCAACTTATAAAGTATGAGGTGATATACATTGCATTTCAGCAATCTTGTACATGAATTCCATATCTATGAGAACTTCACAAAATATACTCATGTCAACTTTATAACCCAATACATCACCAATAGAGTGCATCTAGTTCACAAAATTGGATCTAGAGTGTAACTTTCTCAAATGAATATATTGAAGTTATGAAATGACATGTCTCATTTCAGGATTAAGGTAAGCACGATGCAATTCATACATAGTGACCTTGAGATGTAAGAGGTTAAATGGTTAGTTCTTACATTGTCTCTAAAGGTGCACTGGTCAATTTAGTATATTCGGAAGATACACTAGAAGAACTATAGAGTTCCTAACTCTCTATGCCTCGTAACCAGACATCATAGATTCTTCCAACAATGATAGTAGGATCAATAGTCCGTTGATCTTTAGATTGTGAATATTTTGTTTTAACCAAACCATGAAGAGTTTGTTCACGCAATCTACATTTGTCTCTTCATACGTTGTTAGGTTTGATTAAGGACTATAAGATTATTGCATATCATAAATATTCAATCAAAAGAAAAAAGAATGAATGAATGTTTCAACTTTTATTCATTTAATCATCAAATTACAATAAAGATTTATGATAGATTTATACTACAACGATATGCAAATAAAAAATCTTCTTGTGGATATCTCTGCCAACACCTAAGACCTCATTATCTTCATTCCATCTTGCTCTCAAATACTCCATCTCTTTTACATACGTTGTCTTTCAATATTGATGCTTAGTTTCTCTTGTTTAAGGAATTTAGAAGTGAAAAAGAGAGTTGACGTTGGAGATCTTGTACTTCGATGCAAACCAAATTGAGATTCAAAACACTTCTTCTTGAACATCGTTATTTAATATTAATTGTCTCTTTTATTCTCTTTTTATTCTTATGCTCGATGTTTTAATTATATACTTATCAGTAATCATGATTTACTTTTGCGGCTAAGTTTCTTATAGGGTTGCGATGTAGCTAAAAAAGCGATGGGTTGGGAGATTCATTAGGGTTAGAAAAGACTTATTAAATGCTCAACATGAATTACTTATCATAAATTGTGTCTAATACTTTCTAGCACCTGATCACCATTAGAATTGTTCTCTAGGATTGTTAAACCATGTGAGAAAGAGTTAAATACCCGTGCTCACCTTTGTGATAACATAATTGATCCGAAGTTAGTAGTAAACTTAGGCAATCGATGTAATCGTTCGAGCTCATGTTTAATTGCGTGTAATTGTATTATTCGGGATAGATGCAGAGAGGATAATAATCTGATAATTACATAGATTTACTAGATTACTCGAGAGAGACTAGTGAATAATATAGATTGAGTAAGATTAGTTTTACATTGAAATTAATATGTTAATAGGAACCGAAACCCCCAACTTAAGTTAGCTCGTTGAAATCACGACTCATACCTTTTTAACCTACGTTCAAACCTTTTTAATTCTCTCTTTTTATCTTTTGAAATTTTAGTTTTAAACAACCAATCTTTTAAATCGGAATTAATTGACAACAAATTTATTAAAATTGCTTTTCGCAGTCTCTGTTGAATGAACTCTGAATTTCTAAATTATATACTACTTGTGCGATACGTGCGCTTGCGTATGTGATAAAAAATACAAAAAATTGTCTCTATACCCACTTCTAACATTGTCAATTTGGATATAACCAACGTTTAGTAAACAAGTTGTAAATACCCAACGTTTTCGTCTGCCTATTTACGACTACTTTACAACACGTTGGGTATTTACAACTTGTTTACAAAAAATTGGGTATATCCAAATTGGTTATAGTTTAGTTGGGTATATACAAAAATTACTCTAAAAATATTGTAACAAGTTTTTGGCGCCGCCACCGGGGACATTCAAATAGAAATTAGAGTCTACTTGTCGTGTTATTAATTTCTTCACTATTTTTTTTCTTACAGAGAAACGTATTGAGCTGCAAAACCAATAGGTTAAGGTAAGAAATCTTGAGATGCAAATGGGAAAAATCAATACAATCTTAAATACACACCTCCAAGACACTCTCCGCAGCAACGCGAGAGTCAATATTTTGCCGTACACCATCATGGATTGAAAAGCGGTTTCCCTTCAAGTTATTGTTGGAATAGGTCTAGGGTTAAACAAAATTTATCATTAACTCATTAATGGCAGAATATAAAAATCTCTTTATAAGTAAAACAATTTCTATTAACCTAGGCAAAGTGCATGAACATGTATATATTTAAAAACATTATTTAATTACTTGAACACTAATCTTTCTTGTAGCTTGATCTTTGATGAACCTTGGGAAAGGTAGATCGTCTCGTCTCGCTCGTTACCTTCACGCCTAGTCTTGAACTCGAGAAACCTAAGGTTTCTATTACATGAGTCTATAGAGTGTTTGAAGGATTTGTGTGTGGGCACAATTAAACACAATAGCTCAAGAACAAGTCTATGAGCTAGAGAGCTAACTAAACCCTAAGTCTAATGAGGACTTAGGTGCCAAAAATAAAAGGGATTTTAGAGAGAGAGAGAGGTTTTGGTCGGCCAAAAAATAAGAGAGAAGCAAGAAAAAAAACTTCTTTTTCACATCTCTATGCGAGCTTCTATTTATAGTAGAAAGAAAATCTATAAAAATCCATTATGCATTCATGAAAAAATAATGCATTCAAGACACAATATTTTATTTTCTCTCCCCTTTCTCTTCTAACATGGCTGGCCATCTCAAGTTCAAGAGGGAGGAAATTTGTTTCCTCACCTAGCTTATTTATTTCATTCTCAAGGAAATTCATTTCCTCTTTTCCGTTTGGATAATTATCTTTATAATTAAAGGCAAGGAATTCTCTCCTCTTTTGATGTGTCTTAGCCGAATTCTATCGTTAGGGAAGGGGCATCTAGATGCTTCCTTATTTCTTTTGAGACAATTCTTAAAATACCCATTGTAGAATTATTATTACACAAATAATGAAATTAATTTCATAATGCCTCAAACAACTTTTCGGCTTTAGAAATCAATTTATATTTTCATCATATGAAAATATAAAAAATCTTATTTTGACATTCACATCATTTTATATCCATATGGACAAAAACACCCTTTAAACATTTTCTGAGAAAAAATCTAGTTCAACCCTTGAACTTATTTTGACTTATCTTCTAGTTTAACAATCCTACTCTAATGACCTGTAATAGTGACCTTATGGATCAAAATGAACAAAACTTGAGCTTCTATACTCGGACTCAAAAGTTCACAAACTTTTTTCGAGTATTAGCTTAATGTCAACTGACTCCACTAAAGAGTTGACACTGAGAATCTCTCGGTTCAAATGAATTTATTTTCTACTCAAATTCAACTTATTCATATTGAGTGGATCCATTGAATGTTATCTATGATTACTCTTCATGAATATCATCAACTAGATGAGATTTATAAAATTACCATTTTACCCTTCTAGTTGTTATTTCCTCAACTCCTTTGTTACTTGTGAATAAGTTAAAAACAATGTATTGACAAGGAGCTAACATCTCACATTGTTTCATCCAAATAAAGTCGGTTCATGAATTCCATATCTATGAGAACTTCACAAAGTTGGTTCATGAAATCGTCATAACTTAATATCTCATCAATTAGTCTAGTCTAGATCACTTAATGGATCTATAATTTTACTTTCTCAAATGAGAATATTAAAACTATAAAATGACATGTTTCATATCAGGATTTAGGTAAGCATGCTGCAATTCATATAGTGACCTTGAGACAGAAAAGGTTAAATGGTTTGTTCTTACATTGTATCTAAAGGAGCAGTGGTCAATTTAGTATCTTCGAAAGATACACTGGAAGAACTATAGAGTTCCTAAGTCTCTATGCCTCGTAACTAGACATCATAGATTCTTCCAACAATCATACTGGGATCAATAGTTCGTTAATCTTTAGATTGCGAGTAATATAAGTGACCAGACCTGGTTTATTCATTCACACTTTCATAACAAAGTATAGCGTGATACTAATGCATTAACATTGTTTCAACATGAATTTTGTATCTGTGAATCACATAATCCAATATAACAACGTTATGATGCCAACTGTTGGAATAGGTCTAGGGTTAAGAAAAATTAATCATTGACACATTAATAGCGGAATATAAACATTTCTTTTACTAGTAAAACAATTTTTACTAACCTAAACAAAGTGCATATACATGCTATAATTAAAACATTATTTAGAGAGCTTGAATACTAACCTTTCTTGAACCTTGATTTTGATGGATCTTGAGAAAGGTTGATCTTCTCTTCTAACTCGATTTCTTCAAGCCTAAACGTGAACTCGAGAAATCTAAGGTTTCTATACAAGAGTCTATTGAGGTATAGAATGACTTGTGTGTGGGCACAATTAAACACAATAGCTCAAGAAAAAGTCTATGAGCTAGAGAGCTAATTAAGCATAAGTCTAATGAGAGCTTAGGTGCCAAAATAAAAAGGAATTTTCTAGAGAGAGAGAGAGAGAGGGGTTGGCCAAAATTGAGAGCACAAGAGTAAGAAAGCCTCTTTTCACATCCCTTTGTGAGACTCTATTTATAGGAGAAGGAAAATCAAGAAAAAGGTAATTACCCTTTCCTATTATGCATTCATGACACAATATTTGATTTTCTCTCCCCTTCCTCTATGTATATGGCCGGCCATTCTATGACATAAGTGATGGAAATTTGTTTTCTCATGTAGCACATTTGTTTCCTCTAAGAGAAATTCATTTCCTCTTTTCCTTTTGGGTAATTATCTTTTTAATTAAAGGCAAGAATTTCTAAAAATAATTTCCTTCTCTCAATGATGCTTGGCCGAAATTCTACCTAGGGGTGAGCTTCTAGATGCTTCCTTATTTATTTCAAGATAATTCTTAAAACACCCATTGTAGAATTAATATCGCACAAGTAATGAAATTAATTTCATAATGGCTCAAACAACTTCTTGGCTTTAAAAACTAATTTATATTTCCATCATATGAAAATATTCAAAATCGTATTTTGAAAATCACATCTTTTTATGTCCATGTGGACAAAAATACCCTTTAGACATTTTTCGAGAGAAAGTCTAGTTCAACATTTGAACTTATTTTGACTTAGCTTCCAGTTTAACAATCTTACTCTAATGACCTGTAATAGTAACCTTATGGATCCAAATGAACAAAACTTGAGCTTCTATGCTTGAACTCAAAAGTTTACAAACCTTTTCCGAGTATTAGCTTAATGTCAATTGACTCCACTAAAGAGTTGACACTGAGAATCTCTCGGTTCAAATGAGTTTATTTTATACTCAAATTCAACTTAAATATATTAAGTGGATCCATTGAATGTTATCTATGTTTACCCTTCATTAATATCATCAACTAGATGAGATTTATAAAATTAACATTTTACCATTTTAATTTTTATTTCCTCAACTCATTTGTTACTTGTGAATAAGTTAGAAACAATGTATTGGCGATGAGCTAACAAGTCACATTGTTTCATCCAAATAAAGTCGCTACTTAATTTTGGATACTGCGTAGTTCATTTATTCACAATCCAAGTAATAAAGCATGAGGTGATATATATTGCATCTCAGCAATCTTGTATATGAATTCTATATCTATGAGAACTTCACAAAGTTGGTTCATGACATATTCATAACTTAATATCTCACCAATTGGCCTAGTCTAAATCACGTAATGGATCTAGAATTTGATTTTCTCATATGAGAGTATTAACGCTATGAAATGACATGTCTCATTTCAGGATTTAGTAAGCATGATGCAATTCATACATAGTGACCTTGAGAAATAAGATGTTAAATGGTTTGTTCTTCCATTGTCTCTAAAGGTGAACTGGTCAATTTAGTATCTTCGAAAGATACACTGGAAGAACTATAGATTCCTAACTCTCTATGCCTCGTAACTAGACATCATAGATTCTTCCAACAATGGTAGTAGGATCAATAGTCCGTTGATCTTTAGATTGCAAATATATCGTTTTAGTCAAACCGTGAAGAGTTTGTTCACGCAAATCTACATTTGTCTCTTCATATATTGTTAGGTTTGATTAAGGACTATAAAACTATTTGATATCATAAATCTTCAAACAAACGGAAAAGGATTGATTGAACGTTTCAACTTTTATTAATTTAATCAACAAATTATAATAAGGACTTATAAGAGATTTATATTACATCGATATGTAAATAAATAATCTTCTTGTGGACATCTCTGCCAACAGTTATTGACATAAACTAAAGCGCTCCAAGAGAGGTAACCCATGATTTTCTTTCATTGGAAATTTATTTATTTTCATATTTTCCTTAAGTTTCACATTTTTTTAACTTTTTCTTTCACGAAACAAGTATAAACGACGTCGAACTTCGATTAGAGAAACCTCGAAACGTGCAGCTCCACCCGTGCGGTGTGCACATCATAATTCAAAATGTAGCGCATGGAATCGAGTTGCGCGCGAAGGGCAGGAGCAGACGCACTTGGCTAATTGGTGTTTCAGAAAAATGGGCCCCGCATACAAATAGGGAAGGAAGACTACGCCCGCACGATATTGTTTTCAATTCTTGAATTTTATTGTACTTTGTTGGTGACAATGTACGTTTTAAGTTGGGGGAGGGGGAGGGAGAGGGGGAGGGGGAGGGGGGAGGGGGTTGAATTACTTGTCATGCAGAGTGTTTTTGTATATATTTCTTGTTTTGTGTGTGTGTCTAGGTTGTTTGATAGGTTGTTTATTATTGTTAAATTGATTAATTCACATATGTTTGTCAATGAGATTTTGAGTTCCTAGAGACTATAGGCGTAGGATTAAAAATTCATGAATTTCTAGAAGAAAATCAAGTTTTGAGAATCTTTGTAATCAAATAAGCCCGAATTTTGTATCTTTCAAAGTTTGGAAATGCTAGATGTGTATTATTGCTGAACATGTGAGTACATTTTGATCTAGTAAGGATGTTTTAGATATTAGGATAAGCCTATCCATCCAAAAATGCGAACGAAAATGATTGTATATCCTTAGAATCTGGTCACAGAAATCCTAATCTATTACCCTCTCGTTACTTAGTCACAAAAAGCCGTTTAGCAAAAAATATTAAAATTCCACAACGAACCCGTTATTTGTTAGCGACTCTTGAGAACAAGTAAATCCGTTGAGCTTAAAAGGAAAATTGTTCGTCTCCAGAGGTTTTATTTGATTTCTGTTAAAAAAAGGAAGAAGAAATATACACCACGTCGGGTTATTAAAATATTGTAAGAACCTTATCTATTTCTTTTATAAAAATAGATGAAAAGATAAGTGTTTGCATATTTTGACGTGGTGTCGGTTACTATAAAAGCTAAGTGAGCCAAATTTGTATATTTTGACGTGGTTTCCAAATTTTGTGAAAGGTTTTGTATGAGTAAAACAAGTCTTGAGAAAAATAAGTGAAAAATTTAGAAACTTGTTATGTTTGTTTGAGTCAAGAGTCGCTAAGGTCAACCCAAGTCACTAAAAAAATCATTTACATACCCTTTACCCGAGCCTAACATTATAAGTCTCATAAGTGTTAGTGAATCTACTATAGTGTCGACACGAACAATCGCTCCGATACCACTTGTTGGTGAATCAAGCGCGTATCAAACACGCTTTCTCCGTTTCATCCTTCTTCTGACCTGAGTACTCGAGGATGACACTGTAGTTTTCCGAAACGTAATCTCTGAGTTTAATAAGAAATATGAGTGCGCACAATTGATATCTCACTAGATCTCCTAAACGAGGTGTTTCGGGATCTTACTCCTATTTTAGTGGAACAAAATTTGCAATTCCAGGGAAAGGAAGAATGAGAAATTCAATCAAGAGAGAGAGAGATAAGTTGGCCGAGAATTCTTAGAGAGATATGTGTTTTTTTTAGTGAAAATCCATTCTCAATCATTCCCTATTTATATCATTTAGAATGAATTAACATCTCTGAGAGATTTTCTTTCCTTTTTGAGAGATATTCTCTCTTTCTGGGAGATATTTCCTCATTCTATAGATATTCTATCATATTGGATTTAATCCGGGCCATTAGATTTTAACAGTGAATCTACAATCTCTCTCATCCATCAGATCAATATATATGGAAGATATTTTCTCTCATAAGAGAGAAATTCAAGGTGAGAAGCAAGGGCAGAGTTCGGCCACCCCTAGGGCATATCCCTGAGGGATTTTCGGCCAACTTAAGTCCAAGCCTAATCCAAAGATCCCAAGCCCCTTTGCTTAAAAAAGTAATTAATTATGTATGTACTTGATTAAACAATAAATAAACAATTATGCTATAAATATTTATTTAATTCTACGAATACCATTTTCCAGAACTAATGTTGTCAATCACCATCGCAACATGTGAGATTAAAATATGATTTAACATTATTATTTGAAAGTTCTTATCCGCCTTTATTAGAGCTGAATCGGGGCCTATGGACCTAGTAGTAGAAGCTTAATAAACCCGACGAAAAAGACGATACAATCCAATTTCTTTTTCATCGATTCGTCTAGTCTTTATCAATACTGCACCGTGTAATCTTAGAATGAATCCTTCTTTAATACTAGAATTATATTTATTGGTCGTGAAGAGTGTCACTGATCAAGATCCTCCAGGTTCATCATGTGTCAAGAGAAGTCAATTTTTGCGTTATACTTCTTTTAATAATTGTTGCTTCCCCAGTTAAAGATTCTTTCGAACGTTAACTTACTTCGAAAGTGTTAGCAATCTATTGATTATGGAATCAACCCTTAGGTGAGTGAACATTAACCCTCTTTCAAGAAGGCTGGATTTTGTATCTGTAAATCACTTCCCACTCCGATCATGCTTTGAGAAAACCCTGAAGACATAAGCTGTAATTAGCATGGATAGATTTTTAACAAATGAGTTAAAGAGCTTAGAAACATGATCTAATATCCATGATCACTGATTTAGATCAAGTCTCATTGTGATCATCTTAGTAGCCTCGGTTAGTGGGTCATAGCGGTCCTTAATGACACATATACCCCAAGGCCTGTCCAGGTCATACACTTACCACAAGTGTAGAATTCTCCCACATGATGATCAATCTTCACCTATGTGTTCCACATATATGACTTTATATATATAGCTTTCCAGGCATATATCATACATCAACCTTATTTTAGCTCACCGCCCGAACTCACGTGCTCAACACGTGACTCAGTTTAATACGGAAGCTACAAAAGATAGTTGTTATTGATTCTAATTAGTTAGAACTCAACCCACTAAACATATGATGCTAATAAGGTAATCTTATTATCGAATCCAGTAATTATCATTTGCCATCTTCAAGTGGGCGATAGTCCTAACAATAAGACCTTTTGACAAGGTAGAAATGATTGGTGTACACCACTGGAGTTCAAGGGAGAAGATGAGGCGTGTGCTAAGTCAAAACAGTAAAAAATCTTCATATATATTACGGTTTTTGTGGTTTCGTGATTTTGGTCGGCAAGAACACAAATCTATGTATCCGAATGCTTTTGAGATAGGTAAACATTGCGAAACTGCTAAAGGTAATATGAGATTTTATTTACTTTTTTAAATTCTAGCAGTCAACGAAGCGTTTAAAACGATGAATTTGTAAAGCTGAAAAAGTTTTGAAAATGAAAAAAGTCGAGTCTAAGCTTGAATCGATCAAAACAATAATAATATTGAACATATCTTTGTGTCATGTAGTTTTTATTTTTTGTGTTTTTGTTTCCTTTTTCCCATTTCGATCCACCCTATGGGCCAGCTCGCGGATCGAGATTGCGTCGTCGTTATCCGCCGCCGAAGCTAATAAGAAGTCCGGCAAAGTGTAAGTTGACATCTATCTTTCATGTGACTCAAAGCACGCGTTTCCATTGTGATTCTATCTACTCTAAGCTTGCCGGTGTGTTCTGATCGTTGTCACAACCCTCTACCTCCTTTGAGCTGGCTTAGTCAATCACCATGTACTCTTTTTATTTAAAAAATTCGTCGCCGAAGCCTCCGACGAAAATAACAATGGGTCTATTGATTTGTCTCGGCCTTTATCATAGAAATATATGAAACACTTTCAAGTATTTTATGTAGGCAACCCAAGGTTTCTCGACAAGAGCGAAAGATCTCCCCGCCACCATCATTAAAGCATCACCAGCCCAGATACGGGTTTGATTAATATCAGACGAATCCATTTATTTTCCCCCAAAAATTCTCATTCGGTTGGCATATAGTCATCATAACAACAAGAAGTTTCAGATCTGTTTCAAAGGTATGAATATTTTTGAAGTTTCCAGATATGTTTGGTCAGTGTAACTAATCACAATTAGTTACATAAGTTACATAACTAGTATGTCATGTTGTGTACATGTTATATGAATTTACTATAGTTATGAAATGCAATATTTGCACGTACTTAGATAAGTATATTTTATACGTGGTTATTAGATGATTTTAAGCAAAGAATTGATATTTATTCTCAAGTATTATGATAGTTTTTGTAGCTTTTATGAAGTTTTCAGGACATTCAACTTCAAAAAGATCTTTGAGATGCAAAGAAGTGAAAATGAGTTTATAGATGCAAAGGAGGGAGAGAAAAAGCAATAAGCGAAAAACGGATTTCATTCGACAATCCGAGTGTCCTTCGCAATGCGATGTCGACTCGTCGTGTCGTGATCAACAACAAATAGGTGCAATATTTGTCACTAGATTGCCCATCGTGGCGCAATGGAATACACTGCGACGTGAAGAATTCGAAGACAATTTTTTTGAGCTATCGAATTAGTTTTTGATGGCCAGGTCTGCATGAATTTTGCAGGTTCGACTATATGACCTAAAAGAGGCATGAGAAAAGCACATAATTGATTTTTGGAGGAAAAAGTCAAGGGAGATAGCAAAAAGGGGGAGAAGGAGATTTGGAGAAGAAACGTGTTCATCAATTGCATTCCACCACGACCTATAACATTTTTTCTCATCTCTTCATCTCTGAAACTCCTGCATTTTTCATTTTGTTATCTCATTCTTTTGATGAATTATAGTTTCTCATTTTATAGTTTTCCCACCATCAATATAAACTAAACCTACAGAGGGTAATAGTGGATTCTTTTCTAGATTATTGTTATATGGATTTATTCTAGTTTGTTTTAAATTTTTATTTCATTTCATTGACTGGTGTTTATTCAATTTTTGGTCATAATGCTTGTATAAGTTTGATCATTCTGTGCACGACTAATTTATCTCTCTAGCGAGGTTTAATTAGTCGTGCAAGTAAAACTAAATACCGTAGTACATTCTATGAAGTCTAGAGATAGCCATACCTGCTAGGGAGTCGTGTGAGTGTTCCAAAAATAAAGTAAACTAGGTTTTAAGCTTTGAGACCAAGAGGTAAGATGAGTTCTTAGGTCCTTAATATCACTCTAGCGAGGGTTAGCGATTAAATCACGTGAACACGAATAGCATAGCCATAGGACCTTCATTTGTATAGAAATCTTGACAATAGGATTGAAAAGTGAAACCGAAACCCTTGATTCACCACATCCATTTGCAATCTTTATTTTATTTTAGTAATTGTATGTTAGCTTAGTAACCACTATTTTCGCATCCCTAGATTCAAATTGTAGTCATTGATTTGATTCATATTTATACTAAGTCCTCATGGTAACGACAACTCGTACTTCAAAAAATCTATATTATTTGAGCCAGACGTGCACTTGCGAGTGCATATTTCACATCAAGTTTTTGGCCCCGCAACGTCATATAAAACATGTTCATCTTGTTAATTAGAACCAAATCTTCAAGAGTACAAAATAGTTACCAATATCAGTTTAGAATAATTTTTAAGAAGACATCAATATGATTTTATTTGATACTTTTTGTGTTCGGTTTCAAATTTTTTGCTTTTTGAAAACGTAAAACAAAATGAATAATGTCGTTTTAGTAGTGGTGAATTGCATCATCGATTTACGCCTGTAATTAATTGTTCATTAATTTTATTTTATTACTTGTTAATGGGCGGAATAAAACGGGCGGGAATTTTTTTTTTGGGTAATTTCATCCAAAAATTGTTGTAAACGAATTTCATTGGCTATTTACAACTTAGTTACTAAAGATTGAGTAAATACAAAATGACCTTAATTTAGATAAATATATACAGAATTACCCATAAATTAATTAGTATTATGTTAAGAAGTCCAAGAAATTGTTGAAACAAGTTGCACATGGTGGGCACAAAAGTCTTTTACTTATGCATGAGATCGGAGAGCAAACATAATAGATTAGTTTGATGCGAGTTGTGTGGGATACAACGAGAATAAAGGTTGCGATCAAACTTATGTGGATTAACGTCCAAAGACAAAGATATACAAGTCAACTAAAGTTTAAAAATGTTGCGCTCATCTTCTTTGTTTGCCATAGTTTCAGTTTGGTATCTTCACTCTAGAGAATTCGATTGACCATAAACTTTAACAATATACAATTTTGTATCGTCGTATAAATGTAAAGTATGTTGTTGCATTGTGTAGGGTATTGATCTTCGAGAGAATATGGAGCAAAAGCTGGTAGGGAGTCTCAAGTCTACAGAGAGTCTAGATATATCATGAAAACTGAGAGGGAGTCTCGTGAGCAAATGAAGTTTAGGTACCTTTCGATCCCGAAAGAGTCAAGACAAACACGTTTACAAAAAAAGAGTGAGCAAATGAAGTTTAGGTACCTTTCAATCCCGAAAGAGTCAAGACAAACATGTTTACAAAAAAAGAGTTTTTATCAAACAAGATATTCTTGTACCTTGACGCGTATCATCTTTTTACTCGTACTTGTCAATCCCCTTGACTAAGTTCGTTAATACGGAATAGGATTATCAATTATGTGTTTTCATTATTTATGCTTTCACCATTGTTTGATTGATATTATTGTACAAGCTAAAATCAATAAGGTCATGTATAAGTACTAGCTGTCATAAGCTTTAGTATGTGTAAAAAAGTCTATAAACTCTATGTTTAGTCGCGGAAATAGCAGCTTGTTCTCTAGCAATGAGCCTATAAATAAATTATTACACTCTATTGAAGTTTGGTTTTATCTTTAACTTCACGATGATTATAACAACATGTGGTGTTACTCTTGTCCATACGATAACTTGTACTACTAAAGATGCAAATATGAATCATGATCTAGGAGCAAGATTCTTTTTTACTTTTCGTTTTTACTTAGCAAAAGAAATTAAAGCACATTCTGTTTGTTAAATGATTATTCTAAACGAGCACATGTTCATCACATTCAGTGTTTCCATCTTTATTTGTACTTTGATAATTAACTATACTACTTTCTAAAGCCGGCTTCGTCGATCAGGAAACAAGGACGACACGAGATGTCAATAGTTATTATAATATCGTTGATTATTGATATATTTGGATAATTTCGAAGATCTCAACAGCTGTACGTATGCATCTTTGTCTAGTTTTATATGTATATTTTTGGAATATGCTTTATAGCAGAAATGTTGGCAAGGGAAGGCTTTCTCCGATATATGCAAGTGGAAGTTGATATAGAAAAAAGTAACCATTATGTTCATCTATCCTCTTTTCTATTCACAACCTAATAAACATATAACATATGTATGTATAGTTAATTAGTTAGACACTTGACTAAGATTGGACCCATTCCATCATTCTTTCGTTGATTCCGTACACTTTTATGACAATCTCACCTCACACAGTGTCAGCATATGGAGTAAGTGGATGATATAGCAATTGTGATTAAGGTTTAGTATTGATAACATCAGATCTATCTAATAACACATAAAAAAAGTACATTGTAAGTTAATCAAATGAAGCCATAGTTTACTAGTGCAATATAATTTAATTAAATAGAGCTATAGTATGCTAGTGTTATTGCACTAGTTACATAGCTCATATATGATCATCTCTAATTTTAGTGCTAATTAAAATTAAACTGGTTATGTCTAGATTAATTTTACTTTTAGGAAATTTTGTTTTAGACTCATCTATATTGAATGCAGATGATAAAATCTCATATTTCAATATATTTATTTCTAAAACTTATGACAAATATCAAACCTAAGCTATAAACCCATGTGTTTCTGTTTCTCTAGAATTCAAAATAATATAGGAATTTGTTGATAGATACCTAAAAGAATACACAAATTATATACAAAAAGAATATATGGAAATTGTCTCAAACGATCTTTACTATAAATACGACTTATATGATTTAAGCCAATTACTTAAATTAAGTCAAACTTTGGAGCAGGTAGGTGTCCTCGCAACTAGTAAAATCCTAATTACTAGCATGTCATTATCAGTTTATTTATTTTTCGTCGTTATAAGGATTTTTATGTCAGAGCAATTTTATTGACTTATTTTCATGCATTGTCTCAATAATTTTAGGGATGAAAAACAAAGTTGCTTTAGTTTTCAAGGCTTTCTTCGTCTTATTTTCTTTCTCCTTCTTTTTTTCTTCTTTCTTTTTTGTTCTTTTTGGTGAGTTGACTCTATACGAATTATACCGCGAGTCTGCAAAACTCCTTCTACGTGTTGTCCGAATACGAATTATAATTGCTCAGCCATTTGAATAATAAAGTAAACATACGATACGAGTGTGTTGAGCAAAAACACAATCGAAATTCTTTATGGAGTAATAAAAAAGTTGATATCTAGGACCACTCTAGGACCTTTTCCAACGCTATCTGAAAAAGCACTCCAATGTAAAACCTAGCACTACCTTTATAGAGCAAATTATTGAAGTCCCACGTAAACCACAATAAAAGCTCTCTTTCTCGTTAACCTCAACATGTTTAGACAGAGAATTTTTATTAATTTGAGCTATATTTAGTTCGAAATATTAAAAATAGATTTATTATATCATTTTTATATTAAATTGGATTTTTAATGTAATTTCGGACAAAAATACTGTTAACTCAATTTTTCATTTGATTTTTTTCGATGGTTTGCGATGATTTTTTTTTACGATTAGAATATAAAATTCGATAATTTACGATGATTTTCAGATTAAAAAAATCTTAGAAATTATTTTTTCCGGCGAACTTTGCCGGATTTCGATGACTTGCGATGAAATACGATGAGTTCCGATGAAAATCGAAATTCTCAGATGAAAAAAATAATAATTTTTCATTATGGCGAACTCCGTAGCCGAATTTCAAAATTTTTGATGAATTGCGATAAACTCATAAATTCTCCTCATTTTAAGGGTGTTTGTTGTTCGAATATGGGTCAAAATTTCATTTTGATATAAAGTTGACATAACGAGTGTAATTTTGTTATTTTAAAAAAATTAGGTTTATATGAAATTTCTAGTTAGACATATATGATACTCGATATAAAAGAAAAACATTAATCAGGTAGTTAATCCACCCAAAGTCTGATTAACTAAATTAACAAAACCCAAGACACAATGATGATCAAGGTGACCCACTTGCCAATTAATCCTCCACAAACCATTTAATCATTAACTATTCCAAGATAATCGCACCCCATATCTCCACACACTATATTTTGCAGACTTCCGGGTGGTAAGAAAGAATATCTATATATCTCTCATGGGGAAATTAGTACAAGACAGCAATCAACGAAAACAAGAACAGCAAAACCAGCGTTACTTCTTGCAACAGCGATGCAAGCGAGCCCTGTGCTGTAGCTGCCGACTCAGCGTCTCGTCGGAAACCGAGAGCGCCTCGTCTGAACGCTTCACCTCCGTCTCGACCCTCGCACACGCAATGGTCCAAGAAAGGCTCGATCAGATTATCAACCAGACGATAAAACCAGACGACCGTTATCAAGCTTCTTCTTCTAGGGCTAGCACTCGACGACGGAGAACGGCCAAACCAAACTCGGGCGCCAAGTTCGTGGTTCTCATGGTGGCTATGGAGAAGTGCACGGATGATCCGAGAGAGGATTTCAGGGCGTCCATGGTGGAGATGATTACTGCGAACCGGATCAAGGACCCACGAGATCTCCGGAGACTCCTTAACTATTACGTCTCTGTGAACTCCGATGATTGTCGGGAAGTTATATTGGAGGCCTTTCACGAGGTTTGCTCGTCTTTGTTCCCCTCCTCCTCCTACGCTTGTAAATCACGGTATTGTTGACTTTTTTTTTGTTGTAAATTATATGTTTTAGATTGTTAATGTTGTTTCAAATGAATTCAATTGTTTTTTTTTTCTGTGTTATACGAAATAAAATCCTTTGGTATATTTTGCAGGTTTAAATCTCTAATTTTAGTCATAAAAACAAAAACGTGTTTTTAAATGTAAAATATATATCCTTTTGTTGTTAACCAAAATATTTGGTAAAATTTCCTTAAATCGAAACTATTAATAAAACTATATGTACGGTTGGAACTTTACAAATATGTAAACTAGCTTCCATTAGTTCTTGTTCGCATTAGATCTCGGGTTCTCTATTTCACTTCATAAAAGTAAAAAGCAAAATAAAAAATTGATTATTTACCTACTAAACTCTAAAGTGTTTAATTTTTTGTAAACAGTTGTTAAATACACAGCTATTTATACGAATTTATTATCCATTTTCTTCATATTATTTCGAATTTTGGTTATTTATTTTGGACTAAACTTGTCTCAGAAATTCCGTGAACACATTGGACTTAATATTTACCAATAATTTACAAAACGTTTTATTTCAAAATTCATAAAGTTTATATAAATATATATCTTAATTACCCAAAAAAAAATCACATTTTCGTAGCCCTTATTTGTACGTTTTCACTCATTGAAACATAGTCTTAAACTAGTTATAGAAGATGGGGCCCATTTTCCCACGTAAAACATATCAAAATTCGAACACGCGAAAGCGGTTAAAGTGATTCACCAGTGCAAACAAAGTTGCACCAAAACCAGTATATGGTGCTAATTTTATGCTTAAATAATTTCTGTATCTCTCGTGATTCATATAAATAATTGGTTTAACTCAACTCACAACTGAACAATGCATGTGATCACTCTCAAAAGTACATAATGGTGGAAACGTGACTATCACTTTAATCACCTTACTAATCTCGATTAATAGAGGGCAGTGAACTTAAAAATATTATATTGGAAAATTCGCCAAACCGTGCTCTTTTAATTTAAGGGAATATACAAGACATCACTCTGGCGGAAATGTTTAATAATAAGTGAAGTCGAAGACTTTCTATCTGAAGAAAATAAAGGGTGTTACCTGGGAAATTAGCAAGCTCATGAGACTGCTCGGTATATCGACGAAGTTTCCAATCCTTAGCACATACGTTCGAGTCAAATAGGCCCGAGAACCACCGAAAGATAAGGAACAACACGTTCATAAGTTAAGAACGAACCCTATTGAACAATAGGTCAAAGACTAGTCAATGAAATAAAACACGTGTAAATAAACCACTTGCAACGCTGAAACGGACAAGTGTCAAGTTGAATATACTACGAGGTTGACAACCTCTCAGTTAAAACACCAGGACGTGAGATTGCACCCCACGATCATCAACAAACCATAAAGTCACTACGCAGAATAACTGTCAGGCAGTTATACCGAGGACAAATATAAAAGGGGGAATAGACGCACAAAACAAGGACGGTTCGCAGACACATTTTAGTAGTTATTATTCACCTATTTTTTTGTAACCCTGACACATTATTGGTCTCTTGTAACTGATTTCATCTATATAAGAGAAAGTTTTATTCTATTCTTCGTTTTACATATTCGGTGTCCCGAGGGCTTTTATAAAATATTGTTGTACTGATTTTACAGGTCAACAAAAGAGATATAAGCATTTTGCATTATGTATCATGATTTTATCTCAAATTTAACCGACAACGACAGTAGTAATTCATGACTTCCATATTAACTTGTTAGTTCTCATTCATTTTTAATGTGTAATTATTAACATGTCTCATCAATATGAAGATTTTTATTTGAGGTCGAAGTTCAACAGTTGGACCACATACTCATTTGCATTAAATAAGTTTAGATACTTCTTGAAAAATATCGCGACATGTCATCTTAAAAGCAATCGATAATGAGAGTATTTTATAAGTACTTGTTAGTTTCTAATCACCTTAATTTGGTCTTACCTCCTCACAAAAAAATGTTTACCTTAGAAACTTTTGTGATGAGTGAAACTCATTTTCTAAAGACTAAATATTAGTGATAAAGCTAACATCATTAGCTAGAAGGCTTCATGAGTTTTATCAATTTCTCACAATCAATTGCAGAAAAAATATTTGTAGGATTCAATGTTCTTTCCTCATTCATACTACGTGACTTCTGCCATCAAAAAGCCGAGCAATATAACTCAATATCCAAGTGATTGCGAAAGATACCTCAGACCTTGCACACTTGTTCTTTTCTCTGTCATAGTGACATCCACACTAACGATCGTGACATCCATTGTGCTTGTAAGGAGGAATTGAGCAGCGGATGTACACGTGTCTTCATTCACCTTCCAAAGCCATTCTAAAAACTAAATGCTAAATTGATTAGAATCATTTTGAACCAACCAATTCAGTATCACTCTCATCCACTCTCAATTCCATTTTTCAAACACTCACCCAATGATTGGTTAGCATCAACATCAACATTCGTAAGGACTTCAATCACGTAATTACAATACCCAAAATTCTCAAACCTACTAGTTTAGAATAAGTGTTTAGAGAATTACACCACCATAATCAAATCAATAGTTTCTCAATCCGCAAATCGCGCACGTCTAGGAACCCTAGATATTTGATAAATATCGTCCATAAAAACTAATAAGGGAAAACCACAAAGATTTTATAACTGACTTGCAGAAAGCAAAAAAGTCGTCTAAGGATTTCCATACACTTAAATGTGTGAAAATCTAATATGAAAGTTATCTTATAAACGGTCTGTTCTGTCAAAACAAAAAAATTTTCTCGAAATCAGGAACTCCCACATACAAAAAAGATATCGTAAAGAAAGCAAAAGAAAAGAGCGCGACATCTTTCAACTATAATTTGCAGCAAATACTCAGCCAACATCATCATACAACAAAAACTAGAGCACATCTCTTGGCAACTCGACAAATTGGAGGTAGGGTTAACAATCTAGTTAGCAATCTTGCTTACTGGAGATAACAAAATAAACATGAAGTCGTTGAATATAATGAAAATGTCATTGTATTAAGATGTAAGCTATTTAATATTAATAACATTTATCATTCATAGCCTCTATATTAAACTAAATCACACGTTGGAAATAGAAATCATGGCGATGAGCTATGTTGTGGTCGGCGATTGATAAATTCTTTGACTCATTTATTAATTGATACGTGAAGATGCCGAAATACTAGGTCTTGAGAATATGAGATTTGATTAGAGTGGAAAGTGATTAGAAAATACAGAACCTAGTGTTTCTGAAAAAGGCCAATATTCACTCACTTATGGTTTATTTATGCATAGACTCATTGTTCGCACTAAATAATTACGAAAATTGTTTTTCTTGAGAAGAATAATACATAGAGGTCATATGTATCGACCAATGTATAGCAACGTAGTTGAATTTTCTCAATAGAATTTGAACCCGGAGGGTTGAGCGCAGTTGCTCATATACGTCGAGTAAGATATGCAAAAAATTAGTGAAATAATCAGTACTTCATTTTAATATGGTTAACATTGTGTTAAATTTTGTGTTAATAACTCTGGTGCTTACGTGTTAATCAGTACTATTTTGCCTTTTATATTTTGACCAAAATTTGAATTTTTAGTGTTCGAATTTTGAATTTTCATTTATACCCGAGTTTAATATTTGATTTAATTTAAGAAGTCAATTATTAATTTAATTCTGTCGGTTTTAAATTAGTAACTCAAAGATTTAATTCCTATAATGTTGTAAGTTTATATAATTTGGGAAACAAAATTATTTCTTTATTTATTGTCAATATTTTGAGAAATTAATTACTGGTTCTATCTCTCTCTCGAATTATATCTTAATTTCATCTCATTTTTTGTTTTTTCAAAGCTCTTATTCTAGAATTTTGATTAATTTCTGGACATTGAAAGTCGTTTTACACGTCGATTTTCAGAATTTTGAAGATAATATATTTTAAAATACTGTAAATTATTGAAAATTGAAAGTCGTTTTACACGTTAATGAGTTTCTTATTTACATGAAATTTACAGGGCAAAGATAAACAAATTTCACAAATTTTCAGATTTTGCAACAACCAGAGAAATTCATATTTACATTAACCCAAAATTTGTAATATAAATATGATAAACAAAGAAGATCAAACTTTAAAAGAAAAATAAAAATCAAAATCAAAATAGATGATCAAATTATCTAAAAAACATAAAAATCAAATGACAATCGAATTGAAGGCGGTGGATGTCGGAGAAGGGGGTAGGATTTCAATCAATTAATAATGTTTTAGAGTTGAAACTAATTAAAATACATGTTTATGAAGAAAATAAATAAGAACAAACAATATAAAATTCAATTTTTGTACCTGGTAATGGAAAAATATTGTAAAATATATGCCAAAATTAACAATAAAAAAACCCTTTCTTTGAAAAACATCTGTTGGAAGTTTTTTGTTACGATTGTTATGAATTTTAACCAAAGTTTTTTCTCATAATTTATTTTTAAAAATCGTCGCCTACCCGTAACATGTCTCTTCGTTGCGTCGGAAAAGATTTTGACTTCTATTATGTCGTCGGATACAATAATTTTTCTTAATGACCGCAGAGATTTTAGGATTTTTAGAAATTTTCGGAAAAAAATTTGAAAGAGTTTTGGAGAGAGAGAGAGAGAGAGAGAGATAGAGAGAGAGAGAGAGAGAGAGAGAGAGAGAGAGTAATCAAATTTACTCAGTTAATATCCTCATCTTCACGGAGGTGAGAGAGTTCGATGAGTTTAGTAATAGACACATATCTCGTCTTTGTAATGTCGCGAAGCATAATCTAGCGCGCTATGCGGTTAACCATCACTCGACTTCGACTTGGATGGATTTAGTCCTGCCTTGTTCGGAGGAGGCCATTAGAGCCGATGATCGCGAGTTGAGGTCCCGTACGGCAGCTTAGAGCCCGTTTTCTTATTGCGTTTATTTGTATTTGATTTTCCGTGGTTTTCATTTCAGTCTTTTCTTTGTAACCACGGTTTTCCTCCGCCATACATGAGGACTTTTATATATTTCGTGGCACCGACAACGTTTTAAAAAAAAACAAAATTGACGTTTTAATGGTGCAGTAAGTGAATGCTTAAAACCAGCTTTTTATAATTTAATTAATGACGGTGACATTAAATGAGCGAAAATAACATTTGGGTCAAAATCGTCCAAATTTTTAATCCACTAAAACAAAAATCTGTTGAGCTACTTACTAACCCTAAGATATAAATGTAATGACAAGCAAAGTAAAGTCTCAGCTCAAGTAATGCATGTCTTCCAAAATTAACGAATCGAATGATATATATATATATATATATATATATATATATATATATATATATATATATATATATATTATTTCATTTAGATGTTTTGAAGCTTTACTTACTGGATCCACAGTACGCAAAGTGGCTCTAATAAAGATGATATTGATAATCATATAATTTATTACGTTCTCGTATGCAACTTCATTGCAATAATTCGATGCGCATTCTCAATAAAGTATTTTACGAATAAGTTGCTAATTATTTAAATAAATCCGCAATATCAGTTAAATTTTAATTAGCCTACAGGGCCCTGGTTGTTGGAAGTTCGATCACCGTTCATGCAGAAAGAATGTATTGACTAGGATGATACCTTCTCGCCAGTCGCGATGCTGAAACCCATCCGTACTCTTCTATCCATGACTGCCGTCCTGGACTATGAAATCTGACAGATGGATGTCAAGACTGCATTTCTGAATGGAAGTCTTGACGAGCGCATTTATATGGCTCAACCAGACGGGTTCATGGAGAAAGGTCAACATGGCAAAGTTTGTGAATTGCTGAAGTCCATCTATAGAATGAAGCAAGCATCTAGATCATGGAATATATGATTCGACGAGACTGTGAAAGGCTACGGCTTTGATCAGTCAGTAGATGAGCCATGCGTTTATAAGATGATAAACGATGGAAAAGTGGTCTTCTTAGTCCTATATGTGGATGGCATACTACTCATTGAAATGATGTAGGAAAGTTATCAGAGGTTAAGATCTGGCTGTAATAGCAATTTGAGATGAATGATCTAAGAGAAGCGGTTTACATTATGGGGATTCAAATCTTCAAAGATCGGAAGAACCGGAGTTAGCGCTTTCTCAAGTATCTTATATTGATAAGATCATGGATCGCTTCAGTATGCAAGACTCCAAGAAAGGAAAACTACCTTTCAGACATGGAGTGCATCTCTCAAGTGAGCAGTCTCCCAAGAGTCCTCAAGAAGTTGATGACATGAGAAAAATTCCATACGCTTCGGCCGTAAGAAGTCTCATGTATGATATGCTTCGCACGAGGCCAGATATCTTCTACGCAGTCGACATGGTGAGTAGGTTTCAGTCAAACCCTGGACCCAAGCACTGGGTTGTTGTCAAGCCTATTCTCAAGTATCTCCGAAGAACAAGAAACTATATGCTTGCATACTCTGGTTGTGACCTAAATATGACGGGATATACCGACTCCGATTTTCAATCAGATAAGGATTCCAAGAAATCCACGTCAGGGTCTGTGTTCACCTTGAGTGGTGGATCCGTGGTTTGGAGGAGTGTCAAACAATCTTATGTTGCTGACTCGACCATGGAAGCCGAGTATGTGGCAGCTTGTGAAGCTGCAAATGAGGCTGTGTGGCTGAGGAAATTCCTTATGTACTTGGAAGTAGTTCCAAGTGCAAGCGAGGCGATCACACTTTATTGTGATAATAGTAGGGCTGTAGCTATCTGTAAGGAGCCAAGAAGTCACACGCGCTCAAAACACATAGAGCGGAAGTATCACCTTGTACGAGACATCGTTCACATGGGAGATCATTTGCATCTCCTTTGATTCAAGTGGGAGTTTGTTGGGATTGGTGCCCACAATGGAGATATTGGACATTATAAATACATTTGTATTTCGTTTTACTGAAACATTAAATAAAGTTAAATATTCATTCTTGATTAAGTTTGTGTTTATGTATGTTTGCTACGCTCTGAAACTGTCATCGACGAAAGGGGTGCTAAGTACGGACTTGACAAGATAGCCCCTTGTGACTAGTTTAAAATATTAGTTCGCAATCTAAAGATCGATAGGGCAATCGATTATGAGTAATGATTGTTTGAATGAAGCAGAATATCTTATCTTGTGATATAGAGAGTTGTGACTCTGTGTTTCATTCTTCATATCTTATAGAAGATATTGAACAAAACCTGTGATACTCTGAAGCTCGAGATAAAATCGTTTAATCACTCGAATCTTCAAGATCACATACGAGGGGTATTTTGGTACTTACGTGCTTACCTAAATCCTGAAGTGAATGCATAATCGATGTGACACTTTAGAACATTTGATTTGTCAATGGGCAATGGCTAAATTATAGTTGCATCTAACCCGACGGTTGGTGTCATAACGTTGTTATATTGGATTATGTGATTCACAGATACATAATTCATGTTGAAACAATGCTAATGCATTAGTATCACACTATGCTTTGTTATGAAAGTGTGAATGAATAAACTAGGCCTGGTATTCATCGAATAGAATATTCTTTGATTAAAACATGTAACATGTAAAGACATCTCACTCTATGTTTATTTTACATTCCTCTGAGTGAATGATACACATAAAGGGTAATATCGTAAAATATTTCGTGGATGGTGTGAAGAATTGTTTTGTCACATCAAACGGAAAATAAACGCATTAGAACTTAGAGAGTTTCAATATTAGTCCTTTAGTCGAATCGACTAATATTAAGAATTAAAACACAGAAAAACTTTGTGAACTTTTGAGTTCGATCTTTATTCTAAAGCTTCGTTCATATGGGTCCATAAGGTCTCAATGATAGACTCTCGGAAGACATTTATTGAACTAGAACGATTGGTTTTCTCATTGAATGTAAATTGTGATTTACACTACAAAAATTATTTTCTAAATAATTAAATAAATGATTGGTTATTTATTATTTACATTTATTTAATGAATCATATTATGTTATTATATTGATAATAATATAATTCGATGATTCAAATAAATAAAAGATGAAAATAAATATTTTCTCGTTTCGTACTTGCATAGTATGAAAAGAATTAATGACTTGTCATTAAATAAATGATATTTTTTAAATTAATTAAATCTTATTTAGAAATAAATCAAATAATTTTGGTTGGCCATAATTAAGAGAATTAGGCTGGGAAATTATTTTAAAACTCATTAAAAAGATTTTTGGGCTTAAGTTTAACTAACGGGCCAAAATTGGATTTTTACTTAACTAAAGCCCGCTCTCTCAGATATAAAAGAGTTTTTTGTGAAACCTTAATTCTAGGTAATCTGAATTTCGGGGAGCCCTCTTCTTCCCCCCTTGTGTGTTTGGCCGGGAGTTAGAGAGAGAAAGAAAGATCAAAAAAACGTTTCTTAATTTTTGATCTTGATTCTTGAGTGTTCCTCTTCTCCCGCTGTTCAATCAAAGAGGCCACCCTCTTGTTCTCCAAAAACCCTAGGGAATTATAGAGACTATTTTTAACAGGACCGACCATGATTTGAAGAAAAAGATCAAGACTCGAGAAGGCTCCATCCGGTGAAGGCAAGGCAATCCGTCGAGGCATCTAGGCGCAAACCGGCAGGCTCACAGCAACCTCAATCCGGTGACCTTCCAGCTGCATTCTGGCGTGGATTCTAAGGTACTCAAGGGAGGTTCACTTGACCTGCAAAGGGGCAGGCGCAAGACAGCCCCATCCGGCGAGCGGCAGATCCCACCCGGTGACGCTGCAGTTCAATCCGGCGTGCAGTGGGTGGCGAGGCGAGCTTGAGGCGTGTGTGAAGATCATCCTTCCAGCAAGGGTCTGACCTGTACCAACGACTCGAAGGCGCACACACAGATTCATTTCCCCAAGGACTAGGCGCACGTTCAAGTAAGGCCAAGGCATGCTTAGGTACATTCCGGCGCAAGCTAGCAACGCACAAGGCTGTTTACAACCTCACATGTAAGTCCTCTAACGAATTGGATCTGCGGGTGCAATTATAAATTATTTATAGGTTGTTAGTTGTGTGATTAATTTGTTGACAACATGTTTAAAATAAATAGTTTATTGACATGTTAGTAATTTTTAATGCCTAGGTTAATTGAATATGTTTAAAATGTGTTTTAACATATTAGGATCTATTATGTGTTTCCGCCATATTTAGATATGTCACGTAGTTTATTACGTTAATCGTTAACTAATATTCAACATCCGGGAGGTGCTGCAATATCTTGGAAATTATCCAAACAAACAGTGATAACTAGATTCATGATGGAATCTTAGTTCGTTGCATTGAATACATATGTCGAAGAAGCTGAATGACTTAGAAATTTCGTGGAAGATATTCCTGACTAGAATATACCAGTTCCAGCAATATGTGTATATTGTGATAACCAATCTGCTATTGGTAGAGCACACAGTGTGATGTATAATGGTAAATCTAGATATATTCGTCGACGACATAATACCATTAGAGAAATTCTTTCGTCCGGAGTCATAAGTATTGACTATGTGAGATCTAAAGAGATTATTGCGGATCAGTTAACCAAAGGGTTAAATAGGGACCTAGTAGAGAAGGCATCAAAAGGAATTGGACTAAAGCCCATGGTTAATAAAGCTAAGGAAAAGGAAACCCAACCATGATGACCAACGATCCCGAGATCTTGGTTCAAAGGGACAACCAAACTTTCAATGGCTAAGTGAGGTCACTGTGGGGAAACCCCTGCTCCTATTCCTATTATACAGGGATTTCCGTAAGAGGTTGAACTTAAAGCTATTACTGATTCTAATAAACTAGATTGTTGAAAATCCGAATGAAAAATACGGGAATATACTTGATAATAGAATCACATATGTGTGAGAGAAGTGGAGCCGTTTGAAAATAAATTAACATGGCTTAATTCTTTAGAAACTCTTGCAGAACCAGGAGAATGTTCAGGGCCATATATGATTATAACCATGAGAACTGAAACTATGCCATGAAGACATCAATGATCGATATGTTTATCGTTTATGCAAAACGACTAACAGTACAAGGACATCGTGTCCACTGAGTAGTTAGTACATATAACATACATTTCTGAGGGAAGGTTTAAAGGCTTACCTACCTATCCTATACTGGTGTTGACCGCATAACTTCACCACCGTGAGTCGTGTCATGTATTTATTATTGTCGTATACAATTTCATTCATGTGGGGGATTGTTGGAATAAAATGTATAAAAAGAGTATTTTTACCCAGTGTGTTAATGATTTTCGGCTAAATATTTGAGTGGGATCCACTCATCGGAATCAGATAGTTTTTCCATATTCTTATTTCTCGTTGCGACGGGTATAAAATTAAGTATTTATTTTCCAAAATCATGTTTATAATGGATAAGAAATTGATGCTCCAAGAGTGCTAAAAACACATGTGTTATGTGTTGTTTAAGAAGTGAGAATAAAGAGTTCCACATTGGTTGTGAATGTGTGTTAGTGAAGTGTTTGTAAGAGGTTCTCCTCCATAAGGTGACATCTAAGTGTAAGGGAGGAGAGTGTGGGTGGGTTAGCTCTAACCCCTCGGCTGCGTGCACACACACGCGCCGCTGCCGGGTCGGGTCCGAGCTCGGGCTTGGGTCTTGGATCTTGGAAATTTGAGCTCTTTTTTGGCTTTCGGGCTTCGAAGCTCAATCCTTATCTTTTTTATTACAAAATCATTTCAAATGAGTTTTAATTCCGCTAACAACTTATGCGTTATCTTGGGAATAAAAACAAATCTGTGCAAACTCTTTCAAATGGCCGTGACTTTTGAGTAGCCGGAGTTAGGTGGCCATTAAGGGATGTTTAATGGGCGGAGGTAGGTGCCATTAACCATGACGTTTATCACCTTTATGGAGTATTAAACAATTAATGTTTTGGACATCTTTTGCATGATTGTAACCGAGGTCTAGGCCTATAAATAGAGACATTTGAGTCTCATTCTAGACACACCAGAAACACAAGCAAAATACTTCCTCTCTCCCTCTCCGAAATTGTCAATCTTTTGTAGTTTGGTGGGAGTTCGGCGCTTTTGTTCAAGTTCGTTGAAGTCAAACCGAGTGGTACTAAACTTGCCTTATCGTTGTTGTATCCTAGGAGGCTATCGTTCGTCTTATCCAACGCATATGAATGACGATAAATAAATTTAAGGAAATCGTCCAACTGATCTCAACGCATCTACATCTTTGTTACCTTTTTCTATTTTCAGTTTTTTGTTTTTATTTGCTTGTATTTCTATTCCATTTTTTTCAATATTAATAATAATATTGATAACATTATTTATCGAAAACATCATTGAGATAGTCCATATTAATCACTTACTCGATTAATATAGTTACTCGATTATTATGTATAAAATGAGAAGTAAATAAATATCAGATCTGAGTTTATATTTTATATATTAATATATCTTGAAGATATTTGATTCGGTATATTCATAAAATAAGGATAAATTGTTTAAAATAGTATACCGATTATGTTCTCTATTATCCTATTAACATAATATTATTTCTAAAACTAAATAATATATTAACAATGTTATTTATTGAAAACACCATCGAGATATTCCATATTAATCAGTAACTCTATTAATATATTTAAAATGATAAGTAAATAAATATCAGATCTGAGTTTAATAGTTTATATATTAATATATCTTGAAGATATTTGATTCGCTATATTCATAAAATAAGGAGAAATTGTTTAAAATATGACTTTCACTATTATTATTTCTCATTTTTATAAGAAATATTTATTGGTTTATCACTAAGAAATATTTGAAAAGACAACTTAGCTTTTAAAATTATATGTAACACTTTGAGCTCTCCTTCTCTTGTATTCAAAAATATTTTACCTTCTCTCTCGATTTCTCTTTGCTCAAAACCGTGTTCCTTTTATTTTTTCAAATATACTAAAAAAAAGGAGCAGAGTTAAAAGTGTTAAAAAAATAAATTAAAGATAAATAATTTTTTTAAATATTTTTAGTGGCAAATTAATTTTTTTCACAAGGAAAATGAGTAAAAACAAATGACAAAAATTGCATTTTGAGAAACTTCTCTAAAATAAACTCTCAAATGAATTATAATAAGAACAAAGGAGATCAAGTAAACGTATGTTATATTTTGGGTAAGCCTTTAGCTATAAATATGAGGCTTGGGGTAGTACAAGTCTTATTCCACTTCGGAAATTCGGCAATCCTTTTCCCTTTTCGCTTGGGCATTTTTCCTTTCTCCCCAACCTGAAAAAATTGTTGTACCCAAAGATGTATATTTGTTTTCTTACACCTTGTTGAATTAAATAGTGAGAAAAAATGGGTCATATATTTTCCTCTTTCCTTCGAGAGATTGCATCTTGAAAACTTACGATATCATTCAACCTAAGCTTGAAGACCCTAAGATAAGGAGAAATGAGTCATAGCGGGATCCAAAGGGTTGAAGATCCAAAAAGTGTCCAGGAATCCGAATGCGTTAAAATCCGAAGATGCAAAGAGCACCCAATGAATTTGAAGACTTAAAGATCCAAAAATCCAAGGACCCGACTAGGAATCCAAGAAGTCTGTAGATTTGAAAATCAAAGGAGCAAGGAATAACAGAGATATTTAAGATCCATGGGCCCTTGATAGGAATAGCTAGGAGATCCTAAAGTTATGAGTAAACCTGGCCTAATGGACCGGACCTTCCGGTCCGCTAAGGCCCAGTTCGGTAATTTAAAAAAATAAAAATAAAATGAAAAAGGAAAAAGAAAGGTTTTTGAGGGATTAAAATGAAAGGTTTTTGTATTGTGATTGTTAATTGTAAAGACTCAAAATTTAGTGTCATAAATTATAATGTATAAAAAGAGAAGATGAAATATAAAATGAAAACAAGATGAGTTATAAAACGGGGCTCCTCAAAAACCTCACCAACCCCTAAAAAGGTGCGACAGTGAAGAAAAATAGTAACTCTTGCATCGATTAAAATTAAAAATTTATCCGGACAATTGCCGAGAAACCCCTTTATTGTAGTACAAGTAAATAAATCCAATCGTTCATGTGCAATATAGAAAAATTGAACTCAAAATTGTCAAGAATGTCAAAACAGTGGAATGTTTCTTAAGCTCGAGTTTTGTGTAGAAGCCAATCATTCCCGCAAGGGAGTGCTTCAACTATATCTGATTTCAGACTGCATATTCGCTCATCGATGATGCGTTCCGCACTACTAAACGCCGCCTCTGATGACACCGTCGAGACGGGGATGGTTAGGATATCTTGAGTCATAGTGGACAAGATTGGAACTCTCCTAGAATTTTGTCTCCACCAGTGCAATATGTCAAGGCGCTCGTCGTCATTCCTCACAAAGTCGTTGCAGTCGTACTTTAGGATCTCGGGATGAGTACGAGGGTGGTCTTGACTTCCTCATGGTGTGCTTCCTCCAGCTTTGTGTTGAGGAGAAGGGCTATACGCGGGAGCGTTGGTGAAAACGTTTGCATATTGGTGCATCATTGCATACTTGGATTGTTGACTTTGTGGAGTCAGATATTGCGGAAGTAATTTCGCCTCGTACACCCTAAAAAGAGAATAAAAAGCCTCTCCGATCCTTGGAAAATCTAGTGACACGTAATCTTGCGTGCCGGAAAAACGTAATCTAAGTAAATTTTAAAAACTTTTTTAAGGCCATCAATTTTTGTGAGAACATTTAGAATGACTCTAAAACCAAACAATAACGGAACCCTTTAAGCGCCCCAATACTTAAGAAATTTAAATTCTATATCTTGAATATAAGTGGAAAAAATGGGATCTTCCCAATATTTTTAAAAATGTGTAGCTAAAGCAGTTACTGTACGAATACCTAATCGAGAAGTAGGAAGGTAACAAGTTTTTTTTTTTTATAAAAAAATATCAAGAAAAGAAACAAAAGATTCAGCCATGCTAATATCGGAATGTGTTAAAGATTCTTCCCCGATTTCACTGTTTATGTATGCTATGGTTACATCTATATATCGTTCGGATAAAAAGTTGTTTAACATTATACAGGTTGAGTTCTACCTAATCGTGTAGTGTAGATGAAATGTTCTTTCTTCTAATAAGTTATGTCTAAACCGTTTTTGAGTTCATCTACTCTAGTGGTTGAACTGTTTATCCAACTAATAAAACATCTAAGTTTATGGATTACGAGTTCGTAGTTAGCTGCACCCTCTTGCACTATTAGGTTGATTGTGTGTGTAGCACAACATTGATGCGAAAATGTTTCATCCTCTAAAAGAGTTTTTAGGTCACTAATCATTGCGCTATTACTAGTTGCGTTATCTAAAGTTATAGAGATGATCCTTTTCTTTTAAACCCTATTCTTCTATAACACCCATCATTATTTCTAATATATTTTGGCTAGTGTTGTTTCCTTCTATCATTTGAAATGCAATTATACGTTTGTTTAAATTCCAATTGTCGTCTATATTATGGACTACGACGAACATGTAATCTGTTTTAACTTGACCGACCAAATATCAAAAGTTAAAATTACGCTAAATTTTTATGAAGCTATTATAGATTTTAATTGTTCTTTTTCTTTTAAAAACCATTTAAGAAGATCGACCCGTAAAACTTTCCTAGACATGATTTGTACACAGGGAATTAAATAACTCAAAAATCTAACAAAACCCTTTGATTCAGTATGGTTAAATGATGAAAAGTTGCTCTAATTAACCAAATGAAATATTGAAGTTGCTATTTGGCCAAACATTTTCATTTATTTAGTGTATAGCAATTTTTAATGAGGTGTCATTATTTGATTATTATTTTTGGTTAATCTGTCCTATTTTTATACTGGTTTATTTTGGTTAATTGTTATTAAGTAATTTTTTTCAAACGTTGGCTATATAGAAATTAATATGTTTCCAATGGCTATTTTACTACTTATCCCTTAAATGATTGATCGGTTGAAACAAAATATTCTACTAAACTAGTTCTAAATGCTATGAGATTGAGTTGACTTACAGCAGTGGACGGGACTGCGGATTGAATTCCTGGACAAGTCTTTGGTGCTTCGTAAGTAGAGACGTCCCGCACCGTTGATTGTGAGTGCTCATGAGCATCCCGCAAGCGTTGCATTGCTCGTGTCGTTTACAATTGTAGTTTACGTACGTGAAGAAGTTCCATAACTTATGAGCATTGAGGATTTACAGCTTAGTCAAAACGTATGCAAACGACAATCCTCTTAAAGTGCGTTGGTAATAATTTCCCAATATTAAATTTACTATTATTGAATAATTTTGAGTATTCAGATAATTATTCTTTTGCAACATTTATTTTGTGTGTGGTAAATTAGCAATAATTATTGTTTGCAATTGTTTGCAATTGTTTGCGTTGCAGATTAGCGGTTTATCGTGCATTCTATTTCTTGAATTATATCGCTCTTACTGAGAAATAGCTAGGGTTATTTATGCTATGATTCTTATAATATCTTGTGTTGTTAGTTAGATATTCTCTCCTCATTATTTCCTATTTTATCTCCTTGTTTTCAGGAGCTGTTATTCCTTTCTTTCCCTGTACTGTACTGATGCTATGTTCATCGATAAGATAAATAGACCATATTCATTATATATTATTCACATTGTATCAGAGCATAACCAAATACAATAAAACCATGCATGGTCTCACGTCCAGTTCTTTCACCGAAATCACAACCAACCCTCAATGATCAATCACCAAAAATTATAACCATTTATCTACCCATGTTATTAACCACAAATTAAATGGCTAGAATTATCTTCAATGGTCATAATATATCCGTATGTTTATCTGTGGAAAGTGAAAATATTATTTCCTCACGATTATTGCTAACCAAAGGAAGATGACCGAACCTTCAAACCATGAAATGCAAATAACAATGTGGTTATGTCATGACTCATCAATTTTATGACTCCGGATATCGGTGAACATTTTATGTTGTACTCCACGACAACAACATCGTTATTCATGAGCTGAAACAAAGTGAGATGATTGTTACTCAACTTTTCACATGGCTCACTAAACTTTGGCAGGAAAAAGATCTTATGGACACACACAACTGGAAATACCCTGAGATGGAGATTTATTCAGATCTATTTTAGAGACATTTTTTTAAATTCTTGTCTATCAAGGCTAAGATGGAGGAGCTACACGAGGATGAAGATCAGCTGAGTGCCAGCTCAGCTAAGGAGTTCGTTAGAAGTTAGTTATGAAGCGGTTACGCTCAATGTCCACATTTAATGTATCTTATATTGATATATAAACTGATTTTGCAATCATTGATAATTAATGAGAAAATCAATCTGAATCACATTGATCAGATTCGTCTTCTTTCTCTCTTCTCATTCTCTCTATATTTCCGCATATTCTATTGGTATTAGAGCTTCATCAATGTCGAGTGAAGAAACTATGTCTTCTACTTCATCAGCTCAAGAAAGTCGTGATCCCAAGGCGACAATGGTGAATTCCACGTTTGCCTCAACACTCAATACAACTGCATGCGTGAAGCTCGACATAGAGCTTCTCTCCTCGCTTACAACAACGATTCTTCGATTCATTATGAGGATTCGAACGTCTTGAGAGCTCTGGAAAGTGCTTGAAGATCTGCTCGTGGCGAGATCAAAAGCGAGAGTAATGCCTCTCAAACTGCAACTACAAAAAACAAATAAAGGTTCACTTTCTGTTTTAGAATACTTTTCTAAAATGGAAGGTATAGCAAATTTGTTATTTCAAAATACGTGTCTACAATTAGACCAAAACTGATTGATATTTCAGAATTCATTCATCTCTGTGATCAAAATAAATTGGACCCTATATATATTTAAAGTGAATTTCCATTGGCTATTCACCATAGAAAAGAGATACAAATGTTAGTTACCATCCCTTAAGAAATGTTTCCATAAATGGATGTTATAGTTCTTGAAAATAGCTACGTCTACACTTTAATTTAGGAGGGGTGTCCAATAGAATCTTAGGATCCAGCTCATACCACGTCCATACCAGACCTCAGTCAGCCTATCGTAGGATCCACGTTAAAAAAAATTATCATTAACACATTAATGGTAGAATGTAAAAATTTCTTTACAAGTAAAACAATTTTACTAACCTAGGCAGAGTGCATGAACATGTTATTATTTACAAACATTATTTAATTACTTGAATACTAACTATTCTTGTAGTTTGATCTTGGATGAGCCTTGGAAAGGTAGATCGTCTCTTGCTCGTTACCTTCACACCTCAACGTGAACTCGAGAAACCTAAGAGCGTTTGAATGATTTGTGTGTGGGCATAATTAAACACAATAACTCAAGAACAAGTCTATGAGTTAAAGAGTTAATTTAAGCCTAAGTCTAATGAGAATTTAAGTGCCAAAATAAAAGAGATATTTAGAGAGAGAGAGAGAGGGAGAGAGAGAGAGAGAGAGAGAGAGAGAGAGAGAGAGAGAGAGATAGAGAGAGAGAGAGAGAGAGAGAGAGCGGCTAGAAATAGAGAGAGCAAGACCAAAAACTTATTTTCACGAGGCTCTATATATAGGTGAAGAAAATACAAGAAAAAATAATTACTCTTTCCTATTGTGTATTCATGACATAATATTTGATTTCCTATCCCCTTTCTCTATCAACATGGCCGGCCAAAAGCTATCATTAGTGAGAGAAATTTGTTTCCTCAATTAGCACATTTGGGTAATTAACTTTATAATTAAAGGCAAATAATTATCTCCTCTTTGGATGAGTTTTTTCCGAACTCTACACCTAGGGAAGGAGCTTCTAGATGCTTCCTTATTTGTTTTAAGACAATTCTTAAAATATCCATTATAGAATAAATATTGCACAAATAATGAAATTAATTTCATAATGCCTCAAACGACTTCTCGGTTTTAGAAACTAATTTATATTTCCATCATATGAAAATATACAAAATCTTATTTTGAAATTCACATAATTTTATGTCCATGTGGACAAAAATACCCTTTAGACATTTTCCAAGAAAATGTCTACTTCAACCCTTGAACTTATTTTGACTTAGCTTATAGTTTAATAATCCTACTCTAATGACATGTAATAGTGACCTTATGGAGTTAAATAAACAAAGCTTGAGCTACTATACTCGCACTCAAAAGTTCACAAACTTTTTTCGAGAATTAGCTTAATGTCAAGTGACTCCACTAAAGAGTTGACATTGTGAATCTCTCGGTTCAAATGACTTTATTTTCAACTCCAATTCAACTTAATTATATTTAGCGGATCCATTGAATGTAATATATGATTACCCTTCATGAATATCATAAACTAGATGAGATTTATAAAATTATCATTTTACCCTTCTAGTTGTTATTTCCTCAACTCCTTTGTTACTTGTGAATAAGTTAGAAACAATGTATTGACGAGGAGCTCACAAGTCACATTGTTTCATCCAAATAAAGTCGTTACTTTATTTTGGATACCGCGATGTTCATTTATTCACAATCCAAGTAATAAAGCATGAGGTGACACACATTAAATTTGAGCAATCTTGTACATGAATTTCATATCTATGAGAACTTCACAAAACGGGTTCATGATATCTTCACAACTTAATATCTTAAATGAGAATAATAAAGCTATAAAATATCATGTCTCATTTCAGAATTTAGGTAACCACAATGTAATTTATACATAGTGACCTTGAGACATAAGAGGTTAAATGGTTTGTTTTTACATTGTCTCTAAAAGTGCACTGGTCAATTCAGTTTCTTTGGAAAATACTCTGGAAGAACTATAGAGTTCCTAAATCTCTATGCCTCGTAATCAGACATCATAGACTCTTCCAACAATCGTACAAGGATCAATAGTCCGTTGATTTTTAGATTGTTAATATTTCGTTTAACCAAACCATCAAGAGTTTGTTCACGCAAATCTACATTTGTCTCTTCATACATTGTTAGGTTTGATTAAGGACTATAAAACTATTGGATATCATAAATCTTCAAAGAAACGAAAAAGTAATGAATGAATGTTTCAATTTTTATTAATTTAATCAACAAATTACAATGAGGACTCGTGAGAGATTTATATTATATCGATATGTAAATAAATAATCTTCTTGTGGGCATCTCAGCCAACAAACTCCCACTTGACTCAAAGAAGATGAGTATAGTCTTTCATGCCTAATATGTCTTGATGTTGGTTGAAGACCTTATTTTATAGGGCCTTGGTGAAAGGATCTTCCAAGTTATCAACCGATGAGATCCTCTTCACCTCCACGTCTCCGCACTGCACGATCTCTCTAATCAAATTATATTTCCTCTCAATATGCTTAGAGAGCTTATGGCTTCTAGGTTCCTTTGAGTTAGAAACTACCCCACTATTATCACAATAAAGTGTCACAGGCTCGTTGTTATTTTGAACGACTTCCAAATACTTAAGGAATTTCTATGCCATACAACCTCTTTGGATGCTTCACAAGAAGCTACATATTCTACTTCTGTGGTGGAGTCAACAATCCAAGATTACTTTATACTCGTCCAAACAACAGATCCACCATTCAGGATAAACACAGATCCTGAAGTGGATTTCATGGAATCCCTATTCCCCTGAAAGTCGGAATTAGTATACCCCGTCATAGTCAGGTCAGTACCTGAATATGTAAGCATCAAGTTTTTAGTCCTCCGAAGATACTTAAGAACATGATTAACAGCAATCCAGTGCTCGGGTCCAGGATTTGATTGAAAATGGCTAACTACGCAAACGATGAAACATATATTCGGTCTAGTGCACTGCATAGCGTATATGAGACTTCCTACGGCTGAAGCATAGGTAATCTATCTCATGTCTTCAATCTCTTATGTAGTATGGGGAGACTGGTCCTTAGAGAATGAGACTCCATGTTTAAAGGGAGTTTGGCCCTTCCTATAGTCTTGCATAGCGAAGCGATCCATCACTTTATCTATATAAGATGCTTGGGAGAGCAACATGAACCTGTTCTTTCGATCTCAAAAGATCTGAATCCCCATAATGTACGCAGCTTCCCCTAGATCCTTCATATCAAACTACTTAGCTAACCAGATTTTAACCTCAGATAATTTACCCACGTCATTACCAATGAGTAATATATCATCGACATACAATACCAGAAACACAACCTTGCCCTTGTGTATTAACTTATAAACACAAGGTTCATCTATTTACTGTTTAAAACCAAAGCTTTTAACAGTTTCATCGAATTTAATATTCCATGACGTCTATGCTTGCTTTAATCCATACATGGATAAGCAACTCATAAACCTTTATCTCTTGACCACCTTCCACGAAACCGTCTGATTGAGCCATGAAAATGCGCTCGTCAAGATTATCATTCGGAAAGGCAGTCTTGACATCCATTTGTCAAATCTCGTAATTCAGAGCGACATCTTTGATAGAATTATACGGATATATATAGCATTGCGACAGGCGATAAGTTTTCTTCATAATCGATCCACTTTGGGTGTAACCCGTACCCACTAGTCGGCTTTGAATGTCTCAACGATCCCATCTAGACCCCTTTTTTTTTCTTATAGATCCACTTACACTTCTATGGGTTTAACTCTTTCAGGTATGTCCATACTTTGTTGACATACATCGAATCCATCTCAACTTTCATGGCGTCAAGCCAAAGGTTTGACTCATAACCAGCCATTACTTAGCTGTAGGAACCAGGGTCACCCATGTCAGAGACGGCTACAAAAGTATCGCCATAAGACGTGTACATGTCCGGCTTCTCAGAAACCCTCCCAATACGTTGAAGTACTACTTGACGAGGTTCTGAATTATTAGATTGGGTTTCAGTTGGGGTAAGAACAGTTCTTACAAATGAGGTAGAACCATCCTCCCCCAACTTTTCTTCAAGCACAATTTTGCTTCTAGGTTTCGTATTCTTCATAAAGTCCTCCTCTAGGAAACGAGCATTAGTGCTGACAAACGTTTTGTCGTCCTCGGGACTATAGTATGTGAAACATTTTTTTTCCTTTGAATATCCAATGAACATACATAATTCTGATTGACTAGCCAACTTGCTAGTCTTTTTCCTCTGCACATGTGCATGGAAACCCAGAATTTTGATGTGGCTTAAACTAAATTTACGCCCAGTCCATCGTTCATAAGGAGTACGGGGGACCGTTTTATACGGAATTTGGTTCAAAATGTATGCGGCAGTTTCGAAGGCATATCCCCTAAAAGAATAATAGAGTGATGAGTAACACATCATTGATATAACTATCTCCATCAGAGTTTGATTCCTTCTCTCTAATACTTCGTTCTATTGAGGTGTGACAGGTGCTATAAGCTGAGAGGCAATACCTTCTTCTTTAAAAAATTCATCGAACTCTTCTGACAAGTACTCACCACCTTGATCGGATCGAAGGGATTTGATCTGTTTCAAGTTTGTTTTTCGACTAAAGCTCGAAAAACCTTAAATACGTTAAAGGTCTCGGATTTGTGTTTGAACAATAGACAAATTCATATCTTGAGTAATCATCAGTAAAGAAGTATTTGTATCCTCCCCGTGCCTGAATTCTGAGCGGACCACATACATCAGAATGTATTAGTTCCAGCAACTTAGTGGCTCTTCAACCTTTATCAGAGAGAGGTCGCTTGGTCATTTTTCCTTCTATACATGATTTACAAGTTGGCAATGAGCCTATTGCAGAGGCTTTGAGACGACCGTCCCTCACAAGTCTCTTAATCATATCTAGACTAATATGACCAAGTCTTAAGTGCCAAAAATGTGTTGATTTAATTAGATCAGTTGAGTCATTAGTTTTGATTCTCTTTGGTTCCCTAACTAGATCATTATCTATTTCAGTGTCTAACTGCTAAGGTTGTGTAGGATAAAAATAGTATAAACTATTCTTCATACATGCATTCGTGACAAATGAATGGGAAAAACAGATTCGAATTTCATTATAAATTAACTTTAAATAGTAATTATGCTCAACAAATTTGAGCTACATATATTAAGTTTTACCCAAAGGAAGGAACAAGACATGCATTATTCAAATTTAAAATTTTGTCTTCAAAAGAAAATGTCACAGATCCCACAGCATTAGCAGACACCAAGCTCCCATCACCCCACTTGAAGCAGAAGTCGCTATCCTCAAAGCTTTTGCTTTTCCTGAACCCATTTAAGGAAAAAAAATATGGTTAGTAGCAGCGGAGTCAAGAATCCATGATGATAAATTATCAGCTACTAAACAAGCTTCAGTAATAAGTATAATACATTTTCCTTTAGCCGTGAGGTAGGTGTTGGAATTTAGTTAACAATTAAACTAATTAATTATGAAACATATCTATATATGGCGGAAATTCATAATTCAATTTAACATATTAAAAAACATTTTCTAACATATTCATAACCATGTCATTAAATCTAAACTAGCATGTCAACAAATTTATGTACATATCAATAAATTAATTTAAGCATGCAAACGAACAATCTAAATAAATATAATCATTCTACAATACTATATCATTCAGATCCAATTCGTTTAAGAGACACTTACATAGGATTTGGATCTGCGAGAGCATGTCTCGGTGAACGTCCAAGTGATCGGCCGATCCTCTACACCACGCGCGTCAAGGAGATCCTCAAATCCGTCGTGCCTTCGTTCCTCCAAAAGTAGCCGGCCATGGGGAAAGAAAAATCACTGAAACAACCAAAAGTTGAGTCAATGATAATACTCAAAGGATTATAGGAGACAAAGAGGGTGGACTCTTTCGTGGGAACAAGGGAAGAAGGGGAAACTCAAAGAAAAGGAAGGGCTGCCGGGAAACAGTTTTTCTCTCTCTCTTTCTCTCTTAATTTCGGCCAAAACCTCTCAAGCACAAGGGGGAAGAGGTTTGGCTGGGTGTTGGTCGAAATTAGGCTAGGGTTACCAAAGAGAAAGCCTCCTTTTATATCAGAGAGAATGGGTTTAAATTATGTCAAAATCCAGTTAAGACCCATTAGTCAAACTTAAACCCAAAACTCCTTTTAATGAGTTTAAACAATTTTTCCAGCCCATAAAACACTTATTATGACCGGCCATATTGTTCTAATGATCTCCAAATTTATTTGATTTATTTCTAAAATAATATTTAATTAATTTAGAACATCTCATTTATATAATGACAAGTCATTAATTATTTTCACACTAATCAATGTAGTACGAAACGAGAAAATATTTATTTTCATCTTTTATTTATTTGAATCATAAAATTATATTATTATCAATATAATAACATAATATGATTCGTGAAATAAATGTAATAATAAATAACAAGTTATTTATTTAATTACTCAGAAATTAATTTTCTTAGCGTAAATCACAATTTACGTTGAATGAGAAAATCAATCATTTCTTGTTCACCAAAATCTCGTCCGAGAGTCTATCATTGAGACCTTATGGACTCACATGAACGAAGCTTGAGAATAAAGCTTGGACACAAAAGTTCACAAACTTTTTCCGGCTTTTAATTCTTAATATTAGTCGATTCCACTAAAGGACCAATATTGAACATCTCTAAGTTCATATGCGTTTATATTTCCGTTTGATGTGACAAAAATATTCTTCACACGGTCCACGGTGTATTTTACGATATTACCCTTTGTGTGTATCATTAACTCAGAGGAATGTAAAATTACCGTTTTACCCCTGAGTTATTATTTCACCAAGTCCTCTGTTATTTGTGAACGAGAAAAACATAAAGTGAAATGTCTCAACATGTCACATGTTTTATTTCAACTAATTATTTATTCGATGAATTTCAGGCCTGGTTTATTCGCTCACACTCTCATAACAGAGCATGGTGTGATACTAATGCATTAGCATTGTTTCAACACAAATTCCATATCTGTGAATCACATGTTTCAACGAAACTGTATTATGACACCAACCGTCGGGTCAATGAAACTTCATTTAGCCATTGCCCATTGACAAATCAAATGTCATAAAGTGTTACAAGAATACATGTACTCACTTCAGGATTTAGGTAATTACTAAAATACCCCTCGTATGTGAGTTTGAGGTTTCGAGTGATTAAACAGTTTTATCTCGAACTTCAAAACTTCACTGGTCTTGTTCATTATCTTCATTAAGATATCAAGAATGAATTACAGAGTCACAACTCTCCATATCACAAGATAAGATATCGTTTAATTCATTCTAACAATCATTACTAGGACTCGATTGCCCAATCGATCTTTAGATTGCGAACTATTATTTAAACTAGTCATAAGAAGTTATCTTGTCAAGTCTGTACTTAGAACTTCTTTCGTTGATGACAATTTCAGAGCGTAGACATAAATGCGTAAACACAATCTTAAATAAGAATGGATATTCAATCTTTATTTAATTTCAAAGCAAAACAAATACAAAAGTATTTAATATCAGAAATCTCCTTTGTGGGCATAAATGCCAACAGTAGGTAGGACAGTTTCTATGCCAGTGTCCGGGCTCATTGCAATGCTGAGAGTTGTTCTTAGACTTGTCCACCTTGACAGCCCAGGGAACCTTCTTCTTTTGAACCTTGCTAGACTTATTTGCTCTATGAGATCTCTTCTTAGATCCAGAGGTGGAGGCTATGTGCTCAGTATCATAAGCATCTCCATTAGCTGTCTTTTTTTTCCAACAGTCCCTCAGCGATGTGAAGCTCCTTCATTAGCTCCGTAGCCGTGTACCCAAGCTTATTCATGGAGTAGTTCAGCTTGAAAGTATCAAAAGATTCAGGGAGGTTTCCAAGATCATATCTATTTTGGTATCTCCATCAATCTCAGATCCAAGGATTTTCATTTCATTGAGATAACTTATGATCAACATCATATGTTCTCTAACATGAGTCCCTGCTTTCATACGACAATTCATAAACTGTTGAACTGCTTATTGTCTAGCCTAGCGCCCTTGCCCTCCAACCATCTCATGGAGATTGAAGAGCATATTATAAGCCGAATCAATATCACTAAGTTGTTGTTGCAACACATTGTTCATCGATGCTAGAATATAGCACCTCGCAATCTCATCGGATCGGATGCAGGCCACTAGGGGTCCTTGTCCTCTTGAGTCGAATCATCATTCAGTTCAGGAGGAAATTGAGTGGTGAGTACCCATTTGTGCTTGTCAATAGTAAGGACGATGTCAAGGTTACGTTTCTAATCTACGTAGATTTTTCGTTCCAATTTATTCGAGTAAAGTATTATTGAGAAAGTGTTTAGAAACGTATCGCTGATTACTGAAACAATTTATGATTAGTCTTTTGTTTAGGATTTTAAGTTTATGTTTAGACAGGAAAAATCCGCCGAGGGGAGGATTACTAGAGATTGAGTCTAAGTGTGTAACCAACCACTTAGTTCAAAAGATCTACTTTGAAAACAGTCCGCCGAGGTGAGGCCTTGTTTCATTGTTTCACTTTAACGTAGCTCTACAAGCAATGTTAAGGGCAAATCTTTGTTGAGTACTCTCATTAAAGAGAGAGTCACGAAGGTGACTCTTAGTATGCCGACAATTGCACTTACGGTCAGTGTTGAGGATCGTGGATTGCAAACAATAAGTACAACCCTCCCACTTAGTTTTTGGAATTGGCACATCTTCTCTTGTACATTTGGAAACACGTTTACATGAGTAAAGAGAGATAGAGTGGAACACTAGAAAACGAGCCCTAACATCGATATTTGTAAGGGGAGAGCAGTGTTAATGCACTAAGGCACAAAGAACATACTCGAATCTTTTTTTTCTATTATTATTTTATCTAAGTAAAGTGTGTGAGATTCATAAATCTCACTTTTGCACTTGAAATTTTTTGAGATTCAAAATCTCCTAAAACTAATTTCTCCGTCTTCATGTTATCTTCCTTCAATACATCTTCATGGTGGTTGAGTGTGTGAACGTCGATAAGTTATGATTGCATCAAGAAGAGTGGAAGAAGCTAGGAGTCGCTAATCCGGATGTAAAATCCTTGACTCGTGGACTGTCGTACAACTCAGACTTTACACATCCGATATCCGATATTTGATTTCCTCTCCCTTTTCTCTATCAACATGGCTGGCCATATGCTATCATTAGTAAGGGAAATTTGTTTCCTCACTTAGCACATTTGTTTCCTTCTCAAATAAATTCATTTCCTCTTTTCTTTTTGAGTAATTATTTTTAAAGGCAATGAATTTTCTTCTCTTTAGATGTGTGTTGGCCGAACTCTACACCTAAGGAAGGAGCTTCTAGATGTTTCTTTATTTGTTAGATAATTTATAAAATATCCATTGTAGAATTAATATTTCACAAATAATGAAAGTAATTTCATAATGCCTCAAATAACTTCTCGGCTTTAGAAACTAATTTATATTTCCATCATATGAAAATATTCAAAATCTTATTTTGACATTCACATCATTTTATGTCCATGTTGACAAAATAAATCTTTACACATTTTCCGAGAAAACGTCTAGTTCAACACTTGAACTTATCTTGACTTAACTTCTAGTTTAACAATCATACTCTAATGACCTATAATAGTGACCTTATGGATCCAAATGAACAAAACTTGAAATACTATACTCAGACTTAAAAGTTCACAATTGTTTTCCGAGAATTAGCTTAGTGTCAACTGTCTCCACTAAAGAGTTGACACTGTGAATATCTCGGTTCAAATTAATTTATTTTTTACTCAAATTAAACTTAATTATATTTAGCGGATCCATTGAATGTTATTTATGATTACCCTTCATGAATACCATCAACTAGATGAGATTTATAAAATTACCATTTTACCCTTCTAATTGTTACTTCCTCAACCCCTTTGTTACTTGTGAATAAGTTAAAAATAATGTATTGACGATTAGCTAACAAGTCACATTGTTTCATCCAAATAAATTCGTTAATTAATTTTGGATACCGCGAGGTTCATTTATTCACAATCCAAGTAATAAAGCATGAGCTGATATACATTGCATTTCAGCAGTCTTGTACATGAATTTCATATCTATGAGAACTTCACAAAGCTGGTTCATGTCATCTTCACAACTTAATATCTCACCAATTAGTCTATTCTAGATCACTTAGTGGACTTAGAATTTGACTTTCTCAAATGAGAATATTAAAGCTATAAAGACATGTCTCGTTTCAAGATCTAGGTAAGCACGATGCAATTCATACATAGTGACATTGAGACAGAAGAGGTTAATTGGTTTGTTCTTACATTGTCTCTAAAGGTCTGGTCAATTCAGTATCTTCAGAAGATACACTGGAAGAACTATAGAGTTCTTGAATCTCTATACCTCGTAACCAGACATCACAGATTCTTCCAACAATCATACTAGGATCAATAGTCCGTTCATCTTTAGATTGCAAATATTTTATTTTAACCAAACCATGAAGAGTTTGTTCACGCAAATCTACATTTGTCTCTTCATACATTGTTAGGTTTGATTAAGGACTATAAAACTATTGAATATCATAAATCTTCAAACAAACGAAAAAGGAATGAATGAACGTTTTAACTTTTACTAATTTAATCAGCAAATTACAATGACGACTCATGAAAGATTTATATTACATGAATATGTAAATAAATAATATTCTTGTGGGCATGTCTGCCAACATTATTCTCATTGAGCCTATTCATATTGAACCACTACACGAAAATCCAATTCCATCTACGATTTTGCCTCAAATCTGTCAGTCATAAACTCCAAGTCCAATGTCTCATGAAAATCATGATCTAGGTACCACTGACTCAATTTCTTCTATGAATTATGATGAAATATCCGATGATGATAATCTAGATATTGGATTGAGAAAGCCCACAAGAGCACACATAAGACATCATATGTTGAAGACTTCCTTTACCACGTCAATTTTATCATCTAGTTGCAAAGCTTATATCACACAAATTGATAAGATTCAATTTCACTAATCAATTCAAAAAGCTTTAGTCCACCCAGAATGAAAGGTTACCACGTATGACAAAATCATGGCTTTAGAGAAAAATGATAAATGACATGTTATCCCATTGCTACATGGGAAAAAAAAATAAGATGTTGATGGTTATTCATTGTAAAGCACAAATTCGATGGACCAGTCAAAAGGTTCAAGGCAAGGTTAGTTGCAAGATTATTTACTTAAACTTATAGTATTAACTATCAAGAAACATCTTCTAATGTGGCTAAGAAAAACACCATCAGAGTATTACTGTCACTCGCAGCCAATAACGACTAGGCCTCTACGTCAATTAGATATTAAGAATCCTTTCTTAATGGTGAGGTGACCGATAAAGTCTACACAAAAATCCACCTGTTTTGAGAATCAACATTCTAAAGGAACAGTTTGCGAATTGAAGAAAAGCTTGTACGGACTCAAGCAAAGTCCTTGAGCTTGGTTCAACATGTTTTCTTTAGTTATAAAGCAATTTGGTATTACTCACAAAGTGAAGCTAATCATACTCTCTTCTCAAATCATGGAAATAACGAGATGATTACTATATTGAGCGTCTACATAGATGATATAGTTATTACATGTGATCATGAAGAAAAGATAATCCATGTTAAGTAAATACTTGGCACAGAATTTGAAGTCAAATCTCTTATGAACCTGAAGTACTTCCTAGGAATGGAGATACTTAGATCTCATAAAGAAATATGCGTGTCTTAAATAAAATACACTCCTGATCTTCTTAAGGAAACTGAAATGATGAGTTGTAAACCGTTAGTCAAATGTAGCCAAAGCTCAAGCTAGATGCAGCTGACATAGAAGAAGTATTGGATCGAGGAGGATATCAAAGACTTGTAAGTAAACTGATTTACTTGAACAATACCATACCATATATTAGCTTTGCTGTTAGTTTAGTTAGTAGGTTTATGAGAAATCCAAAAGGAGTAACACTCGAGAAAATTGTATTCTTCACAAAAAACCAAGTCATCGTTAAGTATTTACCGATGCTGACTATGGAGGCTCACAAACTGACATGATGATCTACATCGGGATATAACACGTTCGTGTATGAAAAGTTGGTAACATGGAGAAGTAAAAAAGCAATCGGTTGTCTCCCGTAGCAGTGTTAAATTCGAATTCAAATCACTTGCCTAAGGTATTTGTGAAGGCATTTGGGTTAGACGATTACTCAAAAGGTAACAGATTCTGTAGGAAGAGCATATTCATTGCTACTGCGATAATGAATGAGCTATTAGCATAGTGAAGGACCCTGTCTATTATGATCGTACGAAACATATCGAGATAAATATTTCATCAAGGAGAAGGTTGATAATGAGAACATCAAACTCCACCACGTTGCCTCTCCACGTCAAAAGGACAAACATTGTAAAATAAAATCTTCCTTCTAACCTATTCAATGACTTATGTTGCAAACTAAATCTAATGAATATTACAGTTTAGCTTTGAAGGAAGTGTTGAATTACATTATTGTTACCGAGAAATAACTAAGATTAAGTATGCTGGGATTCCTATAATATCTCTTGTTGTTAGTAAGATATTCTCTCCTCATTATTTCCTCTTTTATCTACTTATTTTCAGGTGGTATTATTCCTTTCCTTCCATATATTTATACTACGTTCATCAATAAGAGAAATAAACTATTTTCATTCTATGTATTATTCACACTCTTTCACGCTAGTTAAAAACATTATAAGAGTTATGGATTGATTACCCAATTAGATTATTGACACGATTGTTCAAGTTTAATTTGTGATAACCGTAAATCTCCAACAAATTAGTAAGAGCATCTCCATCAAATTTAATTTGGTGGAAATGTGACATATTTGAGATGGAAGTGCTCTAACTCGCCTCAAATATTTATTCAAATCTGGGGTCCAATTAATCATCATAAAAATTTGGTGATAAATTATATTTAATTGCAAATTCACCCACAAAATACTAATATGTGATTTAAGCCATAATTAAATAATTTATACAAAAATACATATTATCAATGAGAAAAGAAAATAAATATCAATTACTTTAACATCATATAACTTACTAAATGCATATCAATTATGCTAATTGCTACACAAACACAATAAATAAAACTTAAAATTACAACGTATTCCATATAATTAGAAAATGGCCTGCTATTGTGTTGACAATTCAACAACCTCAAGGTCGAAAATATATTTTATATGAAATAAGAGGCGTGTAGAAAATATATTGAGTGAGCTTCCGAAGTTTTACAATCAAAATTTGTAATTGTGGCCAGAGCAGCACTATTTTGGCAAAAGAATGTGTTACATGACATAATGCATGCATTATTATGCACACCATGATAAGATACGAGATCCGTGATCTTAATGCTTTAATTCAACAAATTATCAAGACAAACATACAAAAACTAAGTATTGAAATTGAGTCAAACGAGAATGTAAAATTTCAACAAGTTCTTGATCGAAATAGAAAAATCAAAGACAAAATTGCTCACGTAACCCTTCGTAATGCGTTAATTAATTATTTGTGGAATGAGTATGATAATGAGAACGAGTAACGAGTATTTTGTTTGTAGTATTAATGTAATATTTTTGTCCTATTAATGTTATCCAAAAAATATTTTTTATTAGTTAATTTTTATATTTTAATACATTAATATTATTGACATAGAAAAATAAATTAATGTTTAATAATATTAATATTGACATAACAAATTAATAAAGGGGTTAATATGAAATTAATATAAAGTAATATTACAAGGTATAAAAAATAATATTATTTTTGAGGTGAGATTTGATAATTGTGGGTTGGAGTGAAAACGCTATAAGTGCACCAATTTTAGTGAAAAACAATTCCAAATTTGGATTTTTATTTGGAGATGTTTGTTGCTATATTTTATAACGAAGCACGCAAGTGTACGTATAGCAGAAGTAATATAATGATAGAATATAGGTAGAACCCACATAGATCTATTACTATAACGATTTCCTCGCAATTTGATTTTAAGACGATTTTCAATATAAGCTAATACAAAGTAAATTAATGAATTCTAAAAAACGACTACTAAATAATTAAAGCAAGATTTCATAATATAAAAAGAGCAAATGACACAATTTCACCGGGTAATTACGAACCTAGGGATTTCCGAATACGACCACTAAAACATTCATATATATGCTAATCTTGTTATTTCATAAATTTCAATAGTCTCTCTCGAATAATCTAATTAACCTACACAAATGTCGGATTAATTATCTTGTCGACCTTAAACCATATTAACGCATCTACGAGAAATAAACCGAACTCTAACAATTTCACAATTTCTACATCGTCAAAAAACCTAGAAAATTACGATGAATGAAATATAACACGAATATTAAGTGTCTCTCATGTAACTAAACATTCCAATTAAACAATTGTAAAGGTGATCAATCTTAAAAACGCATTAAACACAATTTCACCCACGAACACACATTTGTGGAACAATTTTAGCAAGTCTAACCCATCAAAACCTAACTAATACCTAACCCGACTACATCGTAGTCTGTCTAAAAACTAGCCTCTAACGTCGATCAAGAACATGATCAACAATTAACGCAATTAAATACAACAAGACTAAAAGAGACTGAAGGAACAGACTTATAATTAAGTATACTATAAATTTAGCAAATAAACGCAATTCAAAAGCAAATAAAAGAAGAAGGGAGAAGAAGAAAAACTAGAGTTCGGAGTTCCGACGGTCAAAGCAATGAATTCCGGCGATCGGAGATAAGAACTTCGGTAAAACCTTCTCTCCACAGCAAAAACTCTCCAAAAAAAGTCTAAGAGAAAACAAAACTTACGAAAATAGAGCCTACATGTGTTTTTATAGTGATCTAGGTCGAGTACCTCTCGTTGGCAAATATGGACGCTTAAAAAACGCACCCAAGGGTTGAGATTAAGTCGAATCCGACTGTTAATACATCAAGAATCGTCATCTCGCGGTGCGGATTCGGCTACTCGCGTCGCGGCATCTTCGACTTCAAAACATCACGGCGTGACGTCATCGCGACCTAGAGCGCGAGGAGTCTCTGTGAAAAACTCTGGCTCGTGAAAGCTTCAGACTCGCGACGCGGATTCTTCTCGTTGGTGTCCTCACGGCGCGTCAGGACCGCGACTTGCACTGCGAGATATCTCTAGAAATCCGTGTTATCGCTCAACGTAGTTTTCTTCGTGTTTAGCTCCAATTCTTTACATTTTACTTCCATTTTCGTTAAAATATAACTCGATCACGCCTTTTTTACTTGTGTTGACCTGAAACTCACTATAAACACACTAAAAATCATTAAAGACACTCGGGAACAAGCACAATTTAAGTCAAATTAGAGCAGATTCGTACGTAAAATACGCACTCATCAATAGTCTAATAGGGCAGTTGTTACCACCTTATTTTCCAACATTAGGTCACACGATTTTTTAAACTAAACAAAAGTAGGTCACACGAGAATTTTATTTATATATTTTTGACTTATTTATTACGGTGCCAGTGTGGAACAAGAAATCAAGGGAGAGAGACAGACACGAAGGTATTTGAATGTCAGCTTAGGAGAAATGCAAGCTTCGAAGTGTCAACGACCTCATTATACCGACGGCTATTTGAATCATTGATTTTCAACACGCTCACAGTTGACACCGTCGTAAGGATCTCATAATGAGGCTGATCTCGAAAGCCAAGTCGTTTGTGTTTCAGATGAACAATCAAGCTATCCTAACGCAATATGTTCCAAATTTTATTCAGTTTAAGCGATATGATCTTGGTTCGGAAGTCTAGGTAAACAATTCCTATGTTTACCTTCTTTCCAATACACAAATTGGACTTTATTATGTACTAGTCCTTTATTCATATATAGGAATATATTTCATCTCTGATATCACAATCTAGGATTATTTAGTATTCACTGATTATAAGAGACACAACCAGTAGTTTTCGGTCAAGGCTTCAACAAGGGACTTCCTTCCTTAACGAGAACAAACACACTCCCGGCGTCACCCCTGGAAATCCGAAGCTCGCCGTCCAGGTAAGTCGTCAACAGCCACGACTGAGCTCTGTCGTTCGTGATCGGAATCTTCAGTGGCGGTTGGTTTGAGATCGTCCTCACCACCGACGACGCCGTGTCTTGGACCGAGCTGATTAATCCCTTGAACGGCGAAAGATCAATGTTCTGTCCAAGAAATTCCAACTTCTCCGGTATCTCTATCGAGTCTGTTAATTGCGGGGTTCCGATGATGCCTTCTTCAAACTTTATCTGTTGCACGTATACTGTAATAGGTTAGATACTTAGATTCAATACCTAATTGGATTCTTGTCGATGGGGATTAGGGTATAAGGAGGAAATATGACAAACCTGAACGCGCTTGGGGCTTCGTACTTCGAATTTGGCGTTTGTGCTGATTGAAGTCGTGGCCAACGGACCGGCGAACTGAACGGAGTTCTGAACGGTGAAATTCAGGGAGTCTATCGTCTGCGAAACTTCTTCAACCTTCACCAGAGGAAACCTTCCCCTCGAAAACAACGTTAACAGGCCAGAAAAGGACGTGTATCTGCAACAACATTTGCAAACGCCATCTTCAAACAGAGAAAAGCATTTTGGTTCGAAACGTAGCCCTATTATGAAGTAGCCACAGGAAAAGGAAAGAATAGAACAGAAGAAGCTTACGCGAGAATCCATTTTCCGTTGAGCAAACTTAGGGCCTCGGTCGGAGCAGGGTTAGGGTTCAGGGCCTCCATCTGCGTGATGAGCTCGACGATCTCTGCCCTGGTCTCGCTCGACGCTTTCAGACCACGATCGGTCCCGTAGAACGAGTCGATCAACGTCTTCTTCAGGCGAGAGACCTCTACTGGTTCGACGGGCTTCTCGGCCACCGCAACCCCCGATCCCTCTTTCAGGACGGCCGGTCCGTCAATTTCCGGACCCCACTCGTCGTCGTCCACGACTCGGACCCGGAAAACCGGCCTCCCACGCGACGGGTCTCTCGCTGCGGAGAGCTTCGATACCTCCGCGGCGGCGAGTCTCGGCGGGACACCGATCGTGCTCGGAGACGTAAACGCCTTTGATTGATGCTTCGGTGGGACTACAGAGACGGTCTTGCACGGGAATTGATTGAGTTGGTACACAGACCCCATTTCTAGGGATTTGTCGAGCCAAACTTTCTTTTTCTTTTTCCTTTCTTTGGTTCGGAAACAGAGAGGAGTTATTGTGTTGATGACTTCTATTAACTAGTTGCTTCACTCTGTGCAGGATATATATATAAGTGGAGGGAAGGACTGTTCAGGTTCATTCAAAAGACAGGTTTACCCTTACAAGTACTTCAGTGGAGTGGAGGGTACTATCGTAAAACATAGACTATTGGAAAGATGCGGGGGTACGAGAAGTAACTGTTCTGGATTTGACACGTGGACGATGTAAGAACAAGGGTTTGATGTTCAGTTGTTGGTGTGTAAGTGTTCAATTCTAGAATCATCTTCTGGGTTTATTTTCTTCCCTCTCTTATTTATATTTGTGGACAGTGAACAATTGTTTTTTTGGGTGCATGAAAATATCGTATCCTCGGTGACAACACGCAATTGTTTTCCAAGGATTTAGGTCCACAAGTTTTAGGGTCGTGTTTCACGGTAATTCATTAATGTGGCCATGATCGAGATTCAAGTTTTGGACTGATAGATGCCTCTGAAAATAAGTATAAAATGTATCGATAAAAATATTAAATGTGAATTACAATAATAATTTAATTTTTATATTGAAGTCGAATTTTTTTTGCACAAAAATAATCTTCAATATAAAAAATGTGTAAAAATGGAGATTTTATGTGTAAATAAATGTGTGCTTAAAAAGATGTTCCTTTGTTTTTTTCGCCTCTTCTTTTTATATATTTTTGGCTGAAACTATGAGTTGATCAAACTCACGTTCGTTATAACCGTCGTCGATTATTTAGGTCGTGTGTTTGTGTCGTCAATATTCGTTATATGGTTATTTCACACAAATTTTATGCTTGCGTGGTTTTCGTAAGCTACGTATTCAAATGACTAGTATTTACGTATCGAGAACTTATTCAAATTGTTCGATTATGTTGGTCGGTATTATAAACTTAGTTTATGTTTATATTCGTTTCTATTTTGTTTATGTCGAATACTCTTGTTATTCGACGAAACAAATATTCGATAAGATGGTGTGATGATATCAAAATCAAATCTTGGGATATTTTTCGCTGGATAGATTAAGAGTCACTTGAATGAAATGGACTGACCATGATTATTATTTTTCTTTTAGTTCAGGTATTTTTATAAACAAAATCATCGAAAATACACATTCCTTCAATTCCATCTCATCCCCTATGACATAATTGGTAAAATGAGTATTATATTGTATAATGATTTATTTTACTAAATTTATAATGTGCCTAGCATAGTTAAGTCGTATAACACACTCCTCTCAAGTAAGAACTCCTTTCGTAAAAAAGAAAAATCATTGAAAATATTATTTTATTTCTCCAATTTTTAACCTAAAAATTAATTGCTCAATGTTTAAGTTACTTAAGTAGTAGATATGATAGTTATACCATATGACTTTCAGTTAAAAAGTCATGGATTCAAACTCCACCCACAACAAACTGTCTTAAAAAACATTTCTTAACAACTTCATACCATACACAAAATAACTGATTTGTAAGGATTATGTTTTTATTCAAAAGGAATGAATTCGTATTGTAATACTCTCCTTCATTATGGTTCAAATATACAAACAATAATGGAACCATAAATATAGATGTTCAGAATTTGAAATCGCATCTCAAGATATCATATCGTAGTACTTTTCATTGATGATTTGGAGTATATATATAAAACGACGTCTCACACATTCCGAAAATAAGCACCATTTTGAAGTGAGAGTGAGCTTATTAAAACACTGAAATAACTAAGTACAATATAAGAATGGAGCTTACCATAAATCACAACGTTAGTATATTTCATTTTTTACTTGTTCATTGTCTAGAACTTCAAATGTATTAGTTCTTACACAATTTCGCTATCAACATTGGTTATGTGACCTTATGTTCATAAGTTTACCAAACACTAAGAAAAAACACATAACTGCAAATCAATAAAACGTAATGAATACACACACATACACATCCCATCGAGAACCTCGTGCTTTCCGTCAACGAGCATATCCTTTCACCACCATTTCATTGCCATAATCATACTTATCAACGGTAAAAAATGTGTGTTTGTTGTTTTCTCCACTTTGCGTCATTTTTCTATTCCTACATTTTGGATTTCATTATCCGCAATCACCTCTCTCTTAAATTATCACATGACCTCGAACGATCTTCGTAAAATTTGGATCTTTTTAATCATATGATCGAATGTGTATCACATATACGAAATAAAGATCGCTTTACTGATTTGATTTTAAGTATACCGTGTTTTGTAGTGTGAGCGATGTTTTTTCGATTGGTGGTGAAAAATGATAACATTTTTGTCTTCAAATAATTCATTAGTACAAAAATAGGCTTTTGGATGCGACTTCGGATGCGACGTAGTCGCATCTAAATAGTCGTAACTAAAACTATTGGATGCGACAAGTCGCATCCAATACTCTCCACCATCAAACACTACAATTTTGATGCGACTACTCGCATCTAAATTTCGAAAAAACAAAACATAAAAATTGGCGGTAAACGACATTTGGATGCGGCTGTGTCGCATCGAAAGGCCTGCACGCCAAAAGTATCTGATGCGACTAGTCGTATCTAAACGTGTACCCGCAAAAAATAAATCAGTGCAAAAAACTTAGTTTATCAGCCTTTAGATGCGATAGTGTCGCATCCAATACATCTCCCGCCAAGGTATTGGATGCGACATTGTTGCATCCAATGGTTAAATAATTTTTAAAAAATTAATTAAATAATTGACGTAAATAAAATTAAAATAAAATATTAAACTAAATAAATCATAAATTGACATAAATAAAAATAAAATTAAGTAAAAAAATAAAAGAAATTCTAAATCGACATAAATAAAATTAAATTAAAACATAGATTTAATTTTAACATTATTCAAAGTGTTTTAAAGTACGAAAAAGAAAAACGTAAACATAAACAACGTTAATATTCAATGTAACATAACAAAAGTAAAAACATCACTTCTTCTTTCTAGACTTAAATCACTTCTCAATTTTCCGACGATCCTCTTCCGCCTTTGGTTCTTCCTCCTCTTGTCCCTTCTTGGCTCGAACGGTCTCTCTAAAACTCTGCAGAATTTGGCGTCTGATCATCACGTCTTGCAGTTGGCGGGGCCGTGATCTGTTGCTCTTGCGTGGGAGACGGTTGGCTCGGAGTCGGAATTTGGCTCGGACTCAAATTTTGGTTCATCGCGTCGAGTTGGCATTGCATCTTCTCCATTTGACGTCTCATCTCCAGTATGGTCTCCAATTCTTGTTTTTTCCGGGAGGATGAACTAGACGAGCCCTCATCACATGCTCTAGTAATATGTAGAGAATTTATCAAGATCGAAGGACCTAACCTGGTCTCCCAATCGCGTCGCTGTCCGAGAATTTTGCGCATCGCGAGTCCCTCTAAGTCGTCTTGAATAAATGGAATGCCCTTTTCCTCGCCCTCTTTTAGAAGATTGCCAACGTGGGTTACTATCTGGGCCTTTTGAAAAATACAATAGAAATATTAGTAAGTGTACAAATATTTACGACTTACAAACGCGTTCTTTGCCCAGTACGTCGTGAATGTTCCTTTATCGTCTGTGTGGAGACACTGCCATGTGTCTAATACGAAGCCCAAAGTCTCGTCCTCTCTCATCTGCATAATTATTACACATTTAAAATTTAAACTTTCTAAAATGAAATACTTCAAAAGACTAACTTACGTGATTTCGATGACGAGCATAAAAAGGGATCAATCCTTGTCTTGATAGTGTCTTCTTCTTCGCTTGGTTTGTCTTGTTGCGCTACAATACTTTCTGCAAAAATAAACAATATAATTAATAATCATTCATATAAAACAAATGTTTAACGTAACATCTAACGTTACCTTGAAATCTTGACAAGCTCTATCGTTTTTGACCAATTCTCTGCACATGCCCGTTGGAACGTCATTCTTGACAAGTTCTATATTCTCACCACATTTCTCACTAAATAAGACTTGCTTCGAATCGAATGACAAGGTCTTGTACGTAAACACTTGTTTCGCTTGGATCGTGAGTATGTATGGCTCATCTGTGAACCACTCTTTTGCGGTATAAGTACTCGTTGTTCCACAAATTTTATCATCGCACACTCTTTTGGTTGCATCGAGCTTGTTTCCATATCAAATTCATTTAAGTAAAACGACACGGTAGTGGTACAAATAATTTATCACTAACATGTTTGTCATCCTCCCATAAAAATCATAATCATATGTTGAAACATATATACCGATGTTTTGTGTTATTCGATTATTATCACGGTGATGAGTTATACACTTTACACCATTAACCAAACAACTCGACTGTTGATGGACAACTTGAAAAGACCTAAAAAATAATGCATGAAACTCTTTAGACACATCAGAGCCGGTAGTTTTCATGTCATAAATCTGAATTTCAAACAAAGAGATTGATTAGCACGTATACGGTAGCATAATAAGTAAATAGTTACGAACTACCTTTTTTGCCAAAAAATATTTAAATTATTTTTTGTGCACCGCTTCGATGTCGTCGACTCCAGTTTCTCTAATCACATCCCAATGCTCTCTAAATATTTTGTTATTTTAGTAAAGGTTCAACAAGATGATTAAAAGTTGATCAACCTAAATATATATATTTAAATAGATAACTTACATTAAATATAGATCCACTTCTGGAAAATTAGTAAGGATGTACCAATCTGCAATCTCTTATTGTTTGTCGTCTAACACTAAAGGTTTCATCATCCAGTAAGGAACACATTTGTCGGATAAAAAAATAGAGAGCACTCATACTAAATCCTCAAATACATCCTTTTGATCTTCCAAATACCTTCCAACAAATGTTAGAGCTTCTTCAACGACGTAACCTTCTGCAATTAAACCGTTTGGCTTGGCTCTATTTTTTACAATTTGTTTCAACGTTCCAAGATATCTCTCGACAAGATACATCCACTTCATATGCACATGACCACCAAATAAAGATTCCTTTAGTAAATTAAATGCCACATGAACCATGATTGTGAAAAAAGTGATAGGAAAAATGATTTCGAGCTTGCACAAGATCTCAATGATGGAAATTTCCGCCTTCTTCAAGATCTTCTATCCTCAAGGTTCTAGAACTTATTAACTCAAAAAAGTTGCAAAGCTCATAGATCATCTCATGTATAGGCTTTGGTACGAAAGTGCGAAGACCATGAGCCAATAACCTTTGTAGAATAAAGTGGCAACCATGCGATTTCAAACTTGTCAGCTTTTCATCTACCGTTACATTTTTTTCAAGTTACCAGCAAGACCATCTGGAAATTTGATTTATTTAAGGAACTTGCTAAATCGTTGCCTCTGCGCAAGAGTCAAGATGTACGCAACTGGTGGTTTGTACCACTCGTTCTCTTGTTTATTCAAGTGCAAAGCTGACTAATCTTGAGGTCCATCAAATCAAGCCGTTCTTTATCTATGTCCTTGTTCTTCCCTTCTAAGCTAAGCAATGTACCGAGAAGATTCTCACACACATTCTTCTCAACGTGCATGACGTCCAAGTTGTACTTCAACACAGACTCTGAACAGTACGATAGATCGTAAAAGATTCTTATCTTGGACCAATTTAATTCGCACTTGGCTCGCTTTCGTCTTTTACCCGCAAAATTAATGTGTTTGTTAGATGTTTTTTTTTAGAAACACTACTCAATTGCCTAAGTATAGAATTGTGAATTTTTATTGAATGTTGTACATGTTTACAAGATATAGAATATAAAACTTAATTGTTTGTATGTTTATGTAAATTTTAGAGAAAAAAAGATGATTTTAAAAACTATTAACAAAATTTTGACAAAGTTTCACCTATAATATGAATAAACAGAAACTTGAATGTAATACAACTAAATCAAGTAATAAGTTAAACCTATTACACAATTTCAATTAGCTAAACATATTACGCAATTTGAATTAACTAAAATAATATACAAAACATTCATAAAATTCCAAACTAAACATATTCATACCTTTCAATTAACTAAACATGTTTAAAAATTCTAAAAAACCAATTCAATTTACTAGACATATTTATGTTGACAGAGATGCCCACAAGAAGATTGTTTATTTACATATTGATGTTATATATAAATCTTTATAAAGTCCTTATTGTAATTTGCTGATTAAATTAATAAAAGTTGAAACGTTCATTCATTCCTTTTTAGTTTGATTGAAGATTTATGATATTCAATAGTCTTATAGTCCTTAATGAAACCTAACAATGTATCGAGAAAAAATGTTGATTTAAGTGAACAAACTCTTCATGGTTTGATTAAAACGATATATTCGAAATCTAGAAATCAACGGACTTTTGATCCGAGTATGATTGTTGGAAGAATCTATGATGTCTGGTTACGAGGCATAGAGAGTTAGGAACTCTATAGTTCTTCAAGTGTATCTTTCGAAGATACTAAATCGACCAGTGCACCTTTAGAGACAATAGAAAAACAAACCATTTAACATCTTCTATCTCAAGGTCACTATGTATGAATTGCATCATGCTTACCTAAATCCTGAAATAAGACAGGTCATTTCATAGCATTAATACTCTCATTTGACAAAGTCAAATTTTAGATCCATTACGTGGTCTAGACAAGGCATATTGGTGAGATATTAAGTTATGAAGATGTCATGAACCAACTTTGTGAAGTTCTTATAGATATGGAATTCATGTACAAGATTGCTGAGATGCAATATATATCACCTCATGTTTTATTACTTGGATTGTGAATAAATGAACTACGCAGTGTCAAAATTTAAGTAGCGACTTTATTTGGATAAAACAATGTGACTTGTTAGCTCCTCGTAAATACCTTGTTTCTAACTTATTCACAAGTACTAAAGGAGTTAAGGAAATAACAACTAGAAGGGTAAAATGGTAATTTTATAAATCCCAACTAATTGATGATATTCATGAAGGGTAAACATAAATAACATTCAATGAACCCGCTCAATATAATTAAGTTGAATTTGAGTAGAAAATAAATTAATTTGAACCGAGAGATGCTCAGTGTCAACTCTTTAGTGGAGTCAGTTGACATTAAGCTAATACTCGGAAAAAGTTTGTGAACTTTTGAGTCCAAGTATAGAAGCTTAAGCTTTATTCATTTGGATCCATAAGGTCACTATTACAGGTCATTAGAGTATGATTGTTAAACTAGAAGGTAAGTAGAAATAAGTTCAAATGTTGAACTAGATTTTTTCTCGGAAAATGTCTAAAGGGTATTTTTGTCCACATGGACATAAAATGATGTGAAATGTCAAAATTAAGAATTTGAATATTTTCATATGATGAAAATATAAATTATTTTCTAAAGCCGAAAAGTCGTTTGAGGCATATGAAATTAATTTCGTTATTTTTCCAATTATAATTCTACAATGGGTATTTAAGAATTGTCTTAAAAGAAATATGGAAGCATCTAGAAGTTCCCCCCTAGGTAGAATTTCAGCCATAAAAGCATCTAGATGAGAGTTATATTTCCCTTTAATTATAAGGATAATTATCCTAAAGGAAAAGGGAAATGAATTTCCTTGAGATGGAAATAAATACGCTAAGTGTGGAAACAAATTTTCCTCCTTGGTTGAGGTGTATGGCCGGCCATCCTAAGAGAGAAAGGGAAAGGAAAAATCAAATATTGTGTCATGAATACATTATTCTTTCATGAATGAATAATAGACCTTTATAGATTTTTCCTTCTCCTATAAATAGAGCCTCATAGAGATATGTGAAACGTTAAACTTTTGCCTTGTTCTATCTTGCTCTTGGCCGACTCTCTCTCTCTCTCTCTCTCTCTCTCTCTCTCTCTCTCTCTCTCTCTAGAAAATACTCCTTTTTATTTTGCACCTACATCCATACTTGATCTAGATAATTAGCTTATGATCCAAGAATTGTTCTTGGTTCATATTGTTTAATTGTGCCCACACACAAATCCTTCTAAACCTTTATAGACTCTTGTAATAGAAACTTTAGGTTTCTCAAGTTCTCGTTTAGGTTTGAAGGAATCAATCTAGAAGAGAAGATCAACCTTTCCCAAGACGCTTCAAGTTTGAAGACACAAGAAAGGTTAGTATTCAAGTAGATTAAATAATGTTTTTAATTTATAACATGTATATGCATTTTATCTAGGTTAGTAAAAATTGTTTAACTAGTAAAAGAAATTTTTATATTCCGCCATTAATATGATTAATGATAAAAATTTTCTTAACCCTAGACCTATTCCAACAATTTAACGGTTTGTTTTACCTTTCTTTCTTATTCCCTTTATGTTCTGTTATCGTTTATATACTACACCAACACCAATATACAAACGAGTTAGGCCCGGGAGCTTCGATCAATGCCGACAGACTCAACATATCTGGCGGTTAAAATATATATAAATCGATTCATATATTTACCCAGAGACCTGACCAAACCAAAGATTGTTCCTTTCATTTTCATAGTTTTAATTTTTAACTTTTTTTTAAAAGAGCACAAATATACTCAACTCAACAACGCTTTTTATTCTTTTTTGTTCTTCTTTTCCAAATATCTTTCTTACTTTTGATTTTAATTTCGATGGTAGTCTCGCTTGAAACTTTCCCGTCGAGAAAACATCGTCATTCTCCAACCTCGCTCACCTCGTCGAGTCCCTGGCCTCGCTCGCCAGAGAAATCGTCGCCATGAAACCCCTCTTATTCCCTCTGTGAAACGTCACTCTCTCCGCCATCTGAAAAGCCTCGCTCATCTCCGTTGTCTTCTTTTCTTCGTAACAAACAAAAATAACAACTCTGTTAAACTCCTCCGCCGTTCTCAGCCTCGAGAAGATTCACATCACTCTCCAACACTTCCGAGCTCTTCTCGTGATTGAATCCTCCGACGATAAAAGCTCTCTGCGGAGTCTGATGAAATCGGTCTCCATCTCCATTGAGTTTCAAGTACTTTCTTCCAAGATTTCCACGCTCTTGGACATCTTATGATATAGCCGAATATGTTGAGCCTGCCGGCACCTCCAACCGAAGCCCCTGGGCCTAAATCTTAGATTGGTGTATTTAATTTGTAGTCGGTGTTTGTGTAGTATATAAAAGACAACAAAACATAAAAGGAATAAGAAGAAAAAAATAAGTGATAAGGTGTCAAAACAATCTGCACACTCATGTCATAATTGAATTTTTAACGAAAATTTTTTGGACGGTGCCAACAGAATGACACTTTAGGGATTTTCTCCATCATTTTTAAACATTGGTTATATAATTGTAATTTTGACCAAATATTGAATATTTTGCCGCCATTAATAATATGTTTACAGGACAAAAGGCTAAAAAAATCCAATTTTATGAATATTTGTTTTATAAATTTTCAGATTTGCGTTTATTAATTTTGTTAGTATAAAAGAAAAATTTAAACACGCATGCTCACACATAATTAAATCAAATAACTTTTAAAATATTAATAATGTAATTTATTTTTGTATACCATTATTTTCTGTCTCCATAATGATTGGGCCGACCATGCTCTTCCTATATCAATGCTTTGGGTATGTGTTTGCAATTCATATTTGAGACATTTTTACAGGTCGTGCTCCAATCTATACTAATTTTTTTTAGGGAAAAAGAGATCGAATCGACCTCAAATATCATTAGGCATATATGTCAATACTCGCGCTTGAAATTCGAGCGGGAAAGGGAAGTTCCACGTTACATCCGAATCAAGTTCAAGAGTCCGTTTGACTAGGTTATGAGCTAAACTATTACACGATCGGGTAATAAACGTAAAAACACAAATTTGAAAACGAGGAACAATCGACTTGATCTCCGACATGAGGAGGCTAACATTCGTAAGCAGAAAATCACTAGCCGCGATGCCTTTGATCGCCACTTCGGAATCCGATTGGATCTACACTCGATCGAGGCCTCTCCTAAGTTCTTCCTCGAGACCCTGGAGAATTGTCATGACTTCCTCCACAAGGGGGCTGGAACTCCGGAGAATGGTGGAGCTATAGGAGAGCAAATCGAAGCCCTTAGAGTTGCGAATGATACCTCCCAAACCGAACTTCTCGCCGTTGACCCTGATAGATGCGTCCACGCTAATCGCCATGACTCCTGGGAGGAAGAAGGCCAACGAGAATTACGCGAAGGAGCTGTCCTCGCAGCCTTAGAAGCGCCACATGCGTGCCGCAAGTCTCCGAGAAGAGCAATAACATCGTTGATGAGGTTATCCATGGTGGGTATCAAATCTTTCACCACCTTCCACAAAAATAAATGTACCTTCGGGGGAGTATGAAGCTTTCATTAGTAAGACCACCAAGCCTCCACCTTCTTCGAATCAGACGGCCCCGCCACACAAAGAGTCTCGCTCGCCATCAGGTACCCACTCCAAACCGAGTACTCTCCATCGGGACTAATGTGCCAAGCCAGCATATCACGACAAATCACATGTGGTTCCGGGATTTTAGGACCTCGCCCATATCGTCCTCGCAAAGGAATTGGCGGAAGAGGACAAGATTCCATTCTCCGGTGGGAAACTTGAAATATGCCACCCGCATACCTACGGGGATCCTTGATTTATCCCGAACCACGAAGCCCCCCGCTCTCGAGAACCACCGATCTTCCCGAGCGTCGACCGAGTCGCCAGACCCAATCCGCCACCCAAGGATCTATTAGACCGATTCGAAGAGATAATTCTCATGTTAAAAAACTAGCTCTCCTTAAGCACACGTGATGCCAAAGATTCCGGAAATCGAATGGTACGCCACATGGTCTTAGTAAGGAGAGCTTGGTTAAAGCGCTCGAGGTCTTGGAAGCCCAAACCACCCTCGCTTTTCCGCTTGCAAAGCTTATCCCAAGTCACCTAATGTATTCTCTGTTGTACATCATTGCTTGCCCACCAAAAGATGGCCGCCAAACGGTTGAGGTCGCGGATAAGGCTCTTCGGGAGATTGAAACAACACATGAAGTAGAAAAGGATGGCTTGAATGACTGCCTTAAGGATGACTCCTTATTCGCCGCAGAGAAAAGCGTGTTTTTTCAATTCCGGATTTTCGACCACAAACGATCCCGGATAAATTGGAAAATTTCCTTTTTCATTCATACCATCTTCGTCGGAAGCCCCAAATACTGATTGTGGCTCTCCACAAACTGGACACCAAGAAGGTCGGTTAGTGCAGCTCCGTCTTCCTCCGAGATCTTCTTCCCGAAGAACACCTCGGACTTGTCAAAATTTATGACTTGGCCGGATGCCAAGCGTTCCTATCGAGACAAGATTTTACCTCCAAAATATCATCGCGATTGACCTTGAAGAACACCAAGCTATTATCCGCGAAGAACAAATTGGAGATGACAACCCCCGGATTTCCGAACCTCAAACCTCGAATAAGGTCAACCCCATCGGCCCTCCGAAAAATAGTCAAGAGACCCTCCGAGTAAAAGAGGAAGAGAAACGGGGAAAATGGGTCACCTTGACGAAGACCTCTCTCGGGAGTGATACTCTCGGACAATTTTCATTTGATGTTGAGGAAAAACTTGACCGAGCAAACACACCGCATGATAAGAGACACCCACTGGCGGTCATATCCGAGATTAAACATGGACGTTTCAAGGAAATCCCATTCCACACGGTCGTAGGTTTTCGACATATCTAGCTTTACGGCCCCACAACCGCCAGTGCCGAACCGCCCAAGCTTCATGGTGTGGACTCCTTCATAGCTCATGATCATGTTGTCGAAGATTTGTCGGCCGCCTATGAAAGCATTTTGGTTTTCCAAAATTTCCCCGCTTATAGAAGCCTTTAGCCAAATTTGTGATGCATTTAGAGATGACCTTATATATGACATTGCAAAGGCTAATCGGCCGAAACTCCTTCGCACTCTTCCGGTACTTAACCTTTAGGATAAGGGTTATGTTAGTTTTCTTTGAGGCCCCCCAAATCCTGATTGAGGTTAAGGACACTAAGAGCTTCATTAGTGACCCGTCCCCCACGATCTCCTAATACTTGTGGTAGAAGAGTCTGGGAATCCCATCCTTCCCCTGCGCTTTTAGGGCCCCAATATCAAACACGACATTTTTCACTTCTTGTCTCATAAAATCCTCCGTGAGGTAGTCGCTCATCGCATTTGAAACCGTTGGCCAAGAAATTTAGTCACCAAATCCAAATCTTGAACACACGAGTGAGAGGAAGAGAAAATATCCGAAAAGTATTTAAATATGATACCTTCTACCTCCGGGGGCTTCTCGGTCCACATGTTGTTGTCGTCAAAGATGCCAATGATCCGGTTCTTCTTCCTTCTCATGTTAACCTTTTGATGGAAAAAGCTCGTATTCTGATTCCGCTCCGGAGCTAAGCCACTCGATTTCTTTGTCACCAATACATGTTTTCCTTCTCGAGGAGAGCATTGAGCTTCCATTCCACTTGACAGATAGCTTCGGGGTTGAAATTCTTCGTTGCGGAATTGAGGGATTCGAGGGTGCCCTTATTCTTAGCAATCTCTTTCTTCAAAAAGTGAAACTTCCCTCTCCCCCACTCTCTGAGGGCCTTGGTGCACTTCTTTTTGGCTAGCCTCAAATTCGACCCTCAAGAGCTTTGGATAATTTCTTTGCACTCCTTCTTCTAGCACCACGCTTCTTTGAGGGTCAGATTTGAGGCTAGCCACAAAGAAGTGCTTTGCACTCCTTCTTTTCGCACCATGCTTCTTTGAGGGCTTCGAAGGGGTCTTCCCCCAGATCCCGGAGTCTCCCCCTCGAGAATAAGGAGAAGAGGCCGGTGATCGGAACCCCAAAAAATCAAGGTGAACTACTTTAGCAAGGGGGAACGCCTCCATCTACTCGACGTTGGCCACACACCTATCGAGCCTCTCGATCGTAGCATTTTCATTCTTCGACTACCTCCATGTGAAAAGGGTTCCCTTCATACCCTAAGTCTTCGAGGTTACAATCATCGAGGGCGAGCCGGAATGCGCTCAAGAGCCCCAAGTCCTTCGCAGCCCCCCCTCCCCCCCCCCCCTCTTTTCCGAGTTAAAAAGAACCTCATTGAAATCTACTCCACATATCCACGACCCACTATGGATACATGCACTTTGGGAGCAAAAGAGTTTGGGCCTGGCCCGCTTGAGAAATCAATGTTTCCCTTAACCTGTTGCCTTATCCCTTCGTCCAAAACCACCCGCCCAGGGCGTGTCACGTCCTTGCATTGGCGTGTTCTCGAAGCCCCCTCACCACTGTCAGTGATCTCCTCCTGGTTTTGGTAAGCAAGAATGGCGCCTTTCAAACCCGCAGAAAGTACGCCTCCCGGAAGGGAAAGTAATTCAAAAATCTCCTCGTTCTCTACAAGCCAAACGTCCTTCTTCTGACGGCTTACGAGGGTTTCAAATCGATGGACATCGACACGCTTGGACACGCACTTGGACTTCCCTCTGGCCCACGCGCTGGGAAGAGATGAGATGGTGAGAATCTCCTCTGTCGGCATCACGGAATGCTGTTGTTGGCAGAGATGCCCACAAGAAGATTGTTTATTTACATATTGATGTAATATATAAATCTTTGTAAAGTCTTTATTAGAAGATTGTTTATTTACATATTGATGTAATATATAAATCTTTGTAATTTGCTGATTTTAATAAAAGTTGAAACGTTCATTCATTCCTTTTTAGTTTGATTGAAGATTTATGATATTCAATAGTCTTATAGTCCTTAATCAAACCTAACACTGTATGAAGAGACAAATGTACATTTGCGTGAACAAACTCTTCATGGTTTGGTTAAAACAATATATTCAAAATCTAAAGATCAACGGAGTATTGATCCCAGTATGATTGTTAGAAGAATCTAGGATGTCTGGTTACGAGACATAGAGAGTTATGAACTCTATAGTTCTTCCAGTGTCTCTTTCGGAGATACTGAATTAACCAGTGCACCTTTAGAGACAATAGAAGAACAAACCATTTAACATCTTCTATCTCAAGGTCACTATGTATGAATCGCATCATGCTTACCTAAATCCTGAAATGAGACATGTCATTTCATAGCATTAACACTCTCATTTGAGAAAGTCAAATTCTAGGTCCATTGCGTAATCTAGACAAGGCCTATTGGTGAGATATTAAGTTATGAAGATGTCATGAACCAACTTTATGAAGTTCTCATAGATATGGAATTCATGTACAAGATTGCTGAGATGCAATATATATCACCTCATGCTTTATTACTTGGATTGTGAATAAATGAAATGTGCAGTGTCCAAATTTAAGTAGCGACTTTATTTGGATGAAACAATGTGATTTGTTAGCTCCTCGACAATACATTATTTCTAAATTATTCACAAGTACTAAAGGAGTTGAGGAAATAACAACTAGAAGGGTAAAATGGTAATTTTATAAATCCCAACTAGTTGATGATATTCATGAAGGGTAAACATAGATAACATTCAATGGATCCGCTCAATATAATTAAGTTGAATTTGAGTAGAAAATAAATTCATTTAAACCGAGAGATTCTCAGTGTCTACTCTTTAGTGGAGCAGTTGATATTAAGCTAATACTCGGAAAAGGTTTGTGAACTTTTGAGTCCGAGTATAGAAGCTCAAAATAAGTTCAAGTGTTGAACTAGACCTTTTCTCGGAAAATGTCTAAAGGGTATTTTTGTCCACAAGGACATAAAATGATGTGAATGTCAAAATAAGATTTTGAATATTTTCATTTGATGAAAATATAAATTATTTCCTAAAGTCGAAAAGTCGTTTGAAGCATTATGAAATGAATTTTGTTATTTGTGCAATTATAATTCTACAATGGGTATTTTAAGAATTGTCTTAAAAGAAATAAGGAAGCATCTAGAAGCTCCCCCAAGGTAGAATTTCGGCCAAAGAGTGCATCAAGAGGAGAGTTTTATTTCCCTTTAATTATAAGGATAATTACCCAAAAGTAAAAAGGGAAATGAATTTCCTTGAGAAGGAAATAAATAAGCTAAGTGATGAAACAAATTTCCTCCTTGCTTGAGGTGTATGGTCGGCCAAACTAAGAGGGAAAGGGGAAGGGAAAATCAAATATTGTGTCATGAATACATTATTCATTCATGGATGAATAATTGACTTTTATAGATTTTTCCTTCTCCTATAAATAGAGCCTCACATAGAGATGTGAAAGTTAAGCTTTTTTTTTGCTCTCTCCCTCTTTTGGCCGACCCTCTCTCTCTCTCTCTAGAAAATACTCTTCTTATTTTCCACCTAGATCAATAGTTGATCTAGAGAATTAGCTTATGATCCAAGAATTTTTCTTGGTTCATATTGTTTAATTGTGCCCACACACAAATCCTTCTAATCCTGTATAGACTCTTGTAATAGAAATCTTAGGTTTCTCAAGTTCTTGTTTAGGTTTGAAGGAATCAAGCTAGAAGAGAAGATCCACCTTTCCCGAGACACTTCAAGTTTGAAGACACAAGAAAGGTTTGTATTCAAGTAGGTTTAATAATGCTTTTAATTTATAACATGTATATGCTCTTTATCTAGGTTAGTAAAAATTGTTTTACTTCTAAAAGAAATTTTTTTATTCCGCCATTAATATGATTAATGATAAATTTTTCTTTAACCCTAGACCTATTCGAACAGCTGCACCACTAGGGTCCGAGTGCCGATCACACTATTTCCGGTGGGGGGACGTCGACCGTCGTTCGAGAAACAGGAGGGGATCTTGGCATTCACGGTGAGCCATTCTGCGTACAAAGGCACTTCCGGGAAGTCCTTCTTAACCAACATGGCCTCCGTCTCCCTCGCAGTTAGCTCGTTTGTGGCCCAACTTCCCACAACCAAAACACCCGGAGCCAAGGTTCTCGTACTTGACTTGGATCCACAGAGACAATAAGTCTTTCTGATCAACAGAAAACCCGCATCTCAGTGGGTTTTTGAAGCGAATGGATTTGCTATATTTATCGTTCTATTTCATGTTCTTGTCAAGAAAAACACTGAACAGGGCTACAAATTTCTTGATGCTTTGGCTGTGGCCGGCGGGAGGCCAAAAAACTGAGCCGGAAAGGACACGAGTCAAAGACTAATTCCTCGAAGGTCAAATGCTCCGACCATTCCGTCAAAATAAGTTGCGCGGCCTCCACAGTCCAGGGCCCATTCATAAGGATTGAAAGGCGGTCTCGTTGATCCCAGAAATTAAATCGGAAAATCCCTTCCTCAAGTTCAGAGATATTCAGGCAAGTTTTGTTTTCCAAATCTTAGACAAAATACTCGCAAGTATGGATTTTTCAATTGTCGCGTTGGTCAGCAGTTTAGCAACCAGTACCAAATTCCCTTGTGTTTCATTCTTGTGTTGGCCAGACTGAATAATATCGTCAGTCTAAAACTCCATAAAGGAGATGATCTCAGGCTATTTGCCTACATTTTGTGACGCATCCATCCTTAGGGTTGGGGATGAGGAAAAAAAATCAAACCGACTCAAACTCGAAGGAGCAAGAGCTCGGGAGGGGCAAAACACCGAGAGTAGAAAGAGAGACCACAGCCCAAACTAACACCGAAGCTTCTCCTACAATCCCATGCTAGTCCTACACGCGAACCGCTAGAGAAACCATAATTGATAGTCGGGAGACGGTGGCACGGGTCATTTTCCGGTCATGAACGCCTAACTCGGTCCATATTTTCTCTCTCTTCAAACCCAATCAACATTTTCTCTCTCTGCAAACCCAAAGGTTCAAAATTTTCTCTCTCGTTTTCTCTCACTGAAATGACTTCTATCTGTCGATTACTGTTAATTTTCGAGTGCTTCTCTCGTTTCTCCATCTTCTTTAACTTTCGTCTTTACACGTAAAATCGGAACTACAGTATAAAACTAACGTAGAAAATTAACATAAATTAACAACAACAACAGATGCTGTAATATAAAAATAAAATAGGAACCACAGTATAAAACTAACATACATAATTAACCAAAATTAACAACAACAAATATTGTAATATAACAGTAAAATAGGAACCACAGTATAAAACTAATGTTGAAAATTAACATAAATTAACAACAACAACTATTATAATATAACAGTAAAATAGGAACTACAATATAAAAATAACGTAGAAAATTAACATAAATTAACAATATGGGAAATTAACACGAAATTCTTCAAAATTTTAAAACTGTAAGAGTAAAAGCTATAAAATAGGAAAATCGTAACTGTATAAACGTTTAGGAGAATAAGCTTGGAAATTGTAACATTACGTTAGTTTGATCTGAAAAGGACTAATTTCTCTCTCCAATTATGTTTATAAAAGGAAATATCATTATACTATAATAACGAAAACAAATTCAAAATTAATTCCATGAAATCAGTGGGTACGAACAAAATTAATAAAAACTAACTCATACTAAATTTGCAACGAATGTACTTCAACTGTAGTATGCACATGATTATTATGAAACGATGTTTACTTACTAAAAAAACGAGTATTAAATGAAAAATATAACAGTTTAAAATGAAATCAACAAAAAAAATTTAATTGTTCAATTAACTAATTCAAATATTAATCAAATCCAGTATTAACTATTTAAATTCCATGAAATCATGTGAAGGGATAGGATTTAAATGTTCGTATATACAAATTAACGCAAATTAACTATTATTTTCATAACTGTAATTTGGAACCGAGGATATATATATATATTATATATATATATATTATATAAGAGCCATTATTGAAGTATATCTGATTAAAATTAAATCAACAAAAAAATCGTTTCTTAATTAATTAGTTGACTATTTTATAAAATATTAAATCTATTAAATAACGGTTTCAAATTAATAGTTGAAATTTAAACGCGAAATCCCAAAATTTCAGATTAATTTGCGTTAATATTAAAAAAATGGAAAATAAAAAATTGCCACATTTCTAAAAATAAAAAAGCATGATTGGAATTGCAACTCCCATAAAAACTGTCACGTAGGACTGAATGAGTATTTTTTAAACGTTTTCAAAAATTGAGTATTTTACACTTGCAACGTTTCATTTGACTTAGTTAGAGCAATTCTTCTTTATTTTAATTCATATTTATTTAACAATCTAATATTATATAATATTTTTTATAAGTTTTTAGAAGCATATTTTTAAATATATATGTAAATTAATTTGTGTAGATAAGTTTATATAAATCATGATTTAGTCACATAAAGTACAAAAGAGATTTGAATATATAAATTTCATTATTTTCATTATTTATATTTATATCAAATATAAATGATTGGATTATAATACTTCCTCCTATTATACCAATTAACATTTGAGAAAACTAAAATTCACTTTTCCTTCATCTTTTATTTTCTTGTGTTCAGCCACTACATTTCCTCTACCAAGGCCTTAATCTTAATAAATATGATAAAGTTCATGACCTTATGATAATAAATGGAATAGCTCTTTAAATCATGATAAGCATTGAATTTGTGGGAAGAAGCTTGTGTCTATATATGAGGTATGCTCTGTATTTGGATGGTGTCATGTCCACAACCTGATTGGCTAAGCCAGAGTGACCAGGTTAATAAATTACCTTGATTCGATTAGACTACAATTAAATTCAGAAAGCGAATATACTTTATTAATTCCTTTCATAATAACGTAGACCTGATCAATTTTTTATTTTTTATTTATTTGGTAAGAAAACAGAAACGAGAAACCAGATCAAATATTCACGCTCCGTTTTAATCATCTACAATTATTTTACTATCTTTTCTAGTAGAAGTTACAGTTAGTATCTAGTCTAACATATGATGCATATGAATAAAAGGAAGAAAATATTATGTAAAATAGTTATGTGAAGGTCAAAGATTAATAATAATAATAATAAATGAAAGTTTCGAAATTGCATATCAGCAAAAAATTGAATATTCAACAGGCGACAATGGTGGTGAAGTAGTAGTAAATAGAGAAGTGTTCTTTTTTAATACAATTTAGTTGTGATAACAAGATAAATTGAATTAGAAGAATCGGAACTTCTAATCGGAACAAGATACATTAATTACGTAGTAATCCAATGATTCCCCCTGCTTTTAAAAAAAAATCAAAAATTTATTTTATTAATAATAGTTCCTCAACTTTAAATAATTTACATTAAATGAATTATTTTCTAATATAAAATTTGAGATAAACCTTTAAAGAATATAGAGAATATTACATGATATATACTTATTATTAGAATATGAACGAGCCCCACCAAAATGCAAAAATCACGTGGATAAAAAGAGAAAAAAGGTGATGATCAATCATGAAAGCCTTTCGACGAAGATCTTATTGATTCGGAAATTTTCCCTATACAAACTGCAGTGATTTCATCTCCCTTTCTTTTCAGCGCAATCAGTGCAACAATTTATCTTGTCGGGGGGACAAGAATTCGCTACGCTACATTATCAGTCATGACACTGCAAAATTTATATATTTACTTTGAATTTTAACGACGCAATGTAATGTATACTCGGTAATATAAATTGCTGTAAAGGAAACCAGAGCACAGCATGGTTTTGCGATTTACCATTTACTTTTTTTTTTTTTTTTTGGCGTAGTCTTGATTTTGTTACGTGTGAATGCAATGACGTTTATAATCTCGAAGCGGAGTGCAAAAATATGAAGTGCGCTTTGGCTTGCAAATGCGTTTGCACCCAAACCCTTGCCACGTGGTGGCTATGCCAGCTCCAATGGACTTTGACTTTGTTTATTTTTCTTGCCGGCAACAGAACGTAGTTGTTAAACAAGCGCGCAGATTCTGATTCTGGTCCTATAAATATACATATAAGGTATATAATACAAACGCAGCACAGAGGAATATAGAAAGGAATACCATTCCCGTTGCTCTGTCCAAACTTGGATACCTGTAAAGCGGATTTCTTTATCTTATTTCTTTTGTTGTTTACTTATTTTTCTTCTTTCCATTTTGTCATTTTCTGTACGTTGAATTTCACACTAGCTGGCCTGGCTCCTTAAAGGCTCACATCACGACATAAATCCAGTATTCAATTATCAATCTATCATCATAAAAAATATAAAAAATAAAAGTAGTACTAACTACGAAGCAGCTTGGTTTCGGGTCAGGGGAAATAGGACTCCATGTCTAAGTCGCTTTCGCTCAGAGGTCCTATCGTCGCAAATGTTGAATAATAGAGAGGTGTGCTTTGATTCTCTTTCTCTTTCTTGTTATATATATTTTTGTTATTTTTTCACCGTCATAAAAACCTGGAACTATCTTCACACGGGGTTTCCATGGCCACCAAAATGAAGAAACAACCACAATAACACGAACCCCGAAATCGATCCATTCCTCCTTCCGAGTATCAAACGCAATGAGTCGACTCAGCGCCTTGTTGCAGGAACCGGCCACCACCGACGAGAGGAGAACCACGACGACGTCGACGGCGACGGCGACGGAGACGGAGACGGTCCTGTGCTCTCTCAGGGAGCAAATGGCGGAAGCTTCCTCCGACGAAGCCAGGGGCCGACGGAGAGGCCTGAAGAAGCGGCTCGGATTCGGATTCATCGGTATCGGCTGCTGCGGCGTGGCGATCAGCGTGGCCGAGGAAGAGGAAGAGGATCGGCGACCGGAGGAGAGAGATCCGAGTCCGGAGCGGGAGGCGGAGCCGGATCCGGATCCGGGGACGGGGATGAACCTGGCGACGGCGCTGGCGGCGGAGAGGCAGTTCCGAGCGGGAGACGCCGCGGCGGGGAGGGTTTCGCTGATGAGACTGCTGGAGGAGTCGGAGAAGTGCGGCGGAGAGGAGGCGGGGTGGTGCTGCGTGTGTATGGGGCGGCGGAAAGGGGCGGCGTTCATTCCCTGCGGCCACACTTTCTGCAGAGTCTGTTCTCGCGAGCTATGGCTCAACCGCGGCTCTTGCCCTCTCTGTAATCGTCCCATTCTCGAGATTCTTGACATCTTCTGATCCATTTCTTCACATCCCCAATCTCTTCTTCTTTCTCATGTGTAAAACTGCTCATACTGGTTTTCATTATTATTATTTAATTTATCTCTTCTTACCCATGGAGTATCTGGAGCCATTGACAGTGAATTGGAATCTCCATCTCAAACCGATATTTTTACCATTGATAACAAATATTTGAAGACAAATACTTCTCGCTTTTTATGTGTTATTTTATTTTTGTATGACAAATTGGATTAAAGAAATTGGTATGGTATTTGTAGAAAGAGAAATCTCATTTTGACATTTAAAATATTTAGAATGAATTCATCTTTTTAAAAATATTTAAAATTGAACTTTTAGCTCAAAATCGGACAAAAATATCTTTCAGCTCATATATAGGGTTTATTTCTCGTATCAATCAAATTTTCAACTTCGAATTCACTAAAAACCTCTCCAAATCCGTTGAAATCACTTAACATCATTGTCATAATGAGTATGTTACTTCATTCACTCTATCTAAATCATTTTTGTAGTCGTTTTTTGTGTTAGAATTGTTTTCCGATCGAAAAAGAAAAAGTTCGTAAAAAATATAGGCAAAATTTTACAATAGGTTGCATGAATGTTGTCGTAAAATATCGTCCTCCATCGTAAGTCATCGCACGACGTCGTACGACATCGTTCGATGACTTACGATAGATGACGATAGTTTACGACGCTGGACGATATGATATGACACCGGACGATGATTTACGATGGATTTAATAAAAATTGTAATTTTGACTAGTTAAGATGATTTTCGGACAATTTAAGATGGTTTTATGATAAATTCTGATGTTTTTGTAAATGTTTTACTAGTTTTAGACAAGGTTGTTTAGTTTTTGACAAGTTATCATGAATATATGTTACATGTTTCTTAGTCTTTGACAAGTTTGATACGTTTTATGATACGTTTGAATAATTTTTGACAACTTTGTTAAGTTTTTTGATAAGTGAATAGTTTTTGACAACTTTGATACGTTTTATGATAAGTTCGAATAGTTTTTGACAATTTTGAATAGTTGTTGACAATTATGGGTGCTGTTTTTCAGTTTTACGTAGTGTTGGTGAAAAGTGGGTGAGATTGAGCGACATATGAGATTTTAGTAAAACTCGTCCGTATACGGTGGAAGGTACAACAAAACGATGTGTCATGAGTTGATCGATATGATTTACGAGATTTCCAAGATCGATAGGATGCCGTATGACTTGAAAATTGAAGTCCCGTACACTTTGGGTACCGTTGTGTTGGCGCCTACAATCTTATTGGTGACCGTTGGAAACTACTGGAGTAAATTTCCTATTTGCGTGAGCTTGGAACCGAAATGAATCATGTCACCGATTGTTAACGATGTGGATCCGAAGTGAAAAGAAAAACAAGTGTTGAAGGTTCCTCGCATTGAGAGCAGAAGACAACATCATCTTCTCGCAATAGTAATCCAAAACCAAACGATGAACGATTTGCTGCCGAGGATGAGTTTCTCGCATACAAGAGCGACGAGGATGAAACGTCTAGACGTGATAGAGATCCCTTTGACGTCAGTTTTGAAGATTTTGAAGGAAACGAAGATGACGGAGACGATGAGGACGTTGAAGACGCTGAAGAAATCGAAGAGTTTGCAAATGATGAAGAGTATGACGAGTTTGTTGAGAACGTCGAAGTTCCTTCTGGCGACTACTATCCTTAAGTTAATCCTTGTAGAGGATTTTTAGGAATTTATACTTGAAAAGATCCTGAATTCACGCAAGAACAAGTAGTTCAATCATCTACAGGTAATATATCAAAAGCTCGTGAACTTAACCGTTTATGTCGTTAAAGATTCTAAATTTGTTTGTGTCATGAACTTAATCGTTTATTGTTTAATGCAATAGGTAGCTCAGAAGACTTGTACTTGTGAAAATAGTTTGAGAACAAAACGGAAATGAAGACACACGTGCACTTGTACACCATGAGAAATAATTTCAATTTTGAGTTAAACAATTTTTAACTAAAAGGCGGTACGTTCTTTGCAAAGATGAGACTTGTACGTGAAAACTCCGAGGCGTCGTACATTGGTCACGAATGTAAGAGATTGTGGCTTTCGAAAAAGCTTACTCTTGCTCGCCCGTAATTGGACCAGAAGGTCAACAGGGACCTGCTCCTTGGGTTATTGGACACGTGTTTAAAGACAAATATTCTATCAACTCAATGGCCGATTATTCAGCGCACAACTTTAGGGAAGAAGTGAAGACATGATGGGGTTTGGACGTATCTTATTTGGAGGCGTGGAGGTCTAAGGAAATAGCTACTGGACTCATTCGTGGCACACTTGAACAGTTGTATCAGAAATTACCTTCCTGGTTGTACATGTTAAAGCAAAAAAAAACCTGGCACGGTTACTGATTTTGTGAGAGACGGTGACAAATTCAAGTATGCTTTTTTTCCATTGGGGCGTTTCTTAACGGATTTAAGTATTGTCGACCGATCATCTCTTTGGATGGTTTATTTTTGAGGACTAAATACGGGGGACAATTGCTTGTTGCTATTGCTATGGATGCAAATTCACATTTGTATCCAATCGCTTTTGGCGTTGTCGATAGTGAGTGTCATGAATCATGGACGTGGTTTTTGTTGAAGTTGAAAGAAGTTCTTGGTGAAGACGTACCTGATTTGGCATTCATATATGATCGACATGTTAGTATCAGTCATGGTGTCGAAGTTGCTTTTCGAGGAACTCTGCATGGTTACTACTACCGTCATATGCAGCTTAACGTTCAACATAATTATAAGACAGATCAATGTCGCGGTGAGTTGTATGAAGCGGATTATTGTTTCAATAAGACTTTGTTCGAAGCTCACTTCAGGAAACTTAGATAAAAAGATGTCGAGATGGCAAAATATCTTGAAGATATCGGGTTCGATCGATGGGCAAGACTGTTTCTTCCTGGGAAAAGGTAAAATTGAATAACTTTAATCAAATATTCATTACCTGAAGTGTTAATTGTTATGTTTTACATATATGATATTATGACGAGTAAAATCGCCAAAAGTTTTAAATGTAAAACAAGGCATGCAAGGTCTTTCCCGATAACGACGCTCCTTGAGTTCATTAGATTCATGCTACAGAATTGGTTCTTCAAGCGAGAAAAAATCGATATCCATCTCAAGGAAGGCGAAGGGTAAACCGATATCCATCTCAAGGTGAAAAAATCGTTGTAAAGCGAAAATGTGGCAAATGCGGTGACCTAGGTCACAATAGAAAGATATGCACGTGGCGAGAATAAAGTGTGAATTTAGAGTTTTTGACAAGTTCAATGTAAGACTAAATTATAAGTTTGTTATGTTTATGTGTTGTTGACGAGTTTTTTGAGAAGTTAAATTAGAGTTTTTTGGCAAGTTCAAATTGAATTTTTTGACAAGTTCAATTAAAGTTTTTTGACATGGTTAATTCGAGTTTTAAGACAAGTTTAATTCAAGTTTTTTAATAAGTTCAATTAGACAACACAAAATGTTTTACAAATTTCATGTTAGACAATACAAAATGATCTAGACAAGTTCCATAAATATAATGTGACATCATGATAAAAAATATGTTTTATAATAAAAAAGAGAACGCAAAATACATTCATCGGTTAACTTTTTGTGCGAACAAGTCCACAAGCCACTTCTTTCTAAATATCTTCATGTTGTCGATGGTAAGAGTGTGTAAGGGATCCCCGAAGAGAATATACTCCATGTATTTGACGGTAAACATCCCACAATCACCGCTGCATTGACCATATATAATAAACGTGTCAACAAATATGTTTGTGCACTGAAATTAATACTTAAATTTTACCTTAGACGTGTCTATTAACCAAGTACGCTCGTGAAGCTGAGGTCGACCAATGGAGAGAGTGTTGGCAGAGATGCCCACAAGAAGATTATTTATTTACATATTGATATAATATAAATCTTTATAAGTCCTTATTGTAATTGATGATTAAATTAATAAAAGTTGAAACGTTCATTCATTCCTTTTTCGTTTGTTTGAAGATTTATGATATTAAATAGTCTTATAGTTGTTAATCAAACCTAATAATGTATGAAGAGACAAATGTAAATTCGCGTGAACAAACTCTTCATGGTTTGGTTAAAATGAAATATTCACAATCTAATGATCAACTGACTATTTATCCTACTATGATTGTTGAAAGAATATATGATGTCTAGTTACGAAGCATAGAGAGTTAAGAACTCTATAGTTCTTCTAGTGTATCTTCCCAAAATACTGAATTGACCCGTGCACCTTTAGAGACAATGTAAGAAAAAACCATTTAACCTCTTCTGTCTCAAGGTCACTATATATGAACTGCATCATGCTTACCTAAATCTTGATATGAGACATGTCATTTCATAGTTTTAATATTATCATTTGAGAAAGTCAAATTCTAGATCCATTAAGTGATCTAGATTAGACTAATTGATGAGATATTAAGTTATGAAGATGTCATGAACCAGCTTTGTGAAATTCTCATAGATATGAAATTCATGTACAAGATTGTTGAAATACAATATATATCACCTCATGCTTTATTACTTGGATTGTGAATAAATGAACAGCGCGATATCCAAAATTAAGTAGCGACTTTATTTGGATGAAACAATGTGACTTGGTAGCTCATCGTCAATACAATGTTTCTAACTTATTCAGAAGTATCAAAGGAGTTAAGGAAATAACAACTAGAAGGGTAAATTGGTACTTTTATAAATCCCCAACAATATAAAATTACCATTTTACCCTTCTAATTCAGAACATCGTCAAGTAGTGCTATGACGTAGGGGGAGGGCTTCCAAAAATCCCAACAGGTACATGTGTTATGGTGATACTCTTGTAACCGTCGCTAACATGGATGACCCTGTTTCCTACAATCAAGAAGTGGCTGGTTCGGAGTCAAACCGTTGGATTGGCGCGATGAAAGTTGAGATTCATTCGATGTTGTCAACAAAGTCTGGAAACTTGTAGACCTACCTGAAGGGTTAAACCTGTAGGGTGTAAGTGGATCTATATGAAGAAAATGGGTCCGAATGGGAACATTGAGACATTCAAAGCGCGACTAGTTGCTACGGGTTACACCCAAAAGGAAGGTATCGATTATGAAGAAACCTTCTCGCCAGTCGCAATGCTTAAATTCATCTGCATACTTCTATCCATTGTTGCCGCTCTCGATTACTTTGGAAAATGGATGTTAAGAGTGCTTTTCTGAATGGCAATCTTGACGAGCGCATTTTCATGGCTCAACTAGACGGTTTCGTGGAAGTTGGTCAAGACACCAAGGTTTGTGAGTTGCTTAAATCCATTTATGGATTAAAGCAAGCATCTAGATCATGGAATTTTAGATTCGATGAAACTGTAAAAAGCTTCGGTTTTGAACAGTCAATAGATGAACCTTGTGTTTATAAGTTGATACAGGAGGGAAAGATTGTGTTTTTGGTATTGTATGTCAATGATATACTACTCATTAGTAATGATGTAGGTAAATTATCTGAGGTTAAAATCTGGTTAGATAAGCAGTTTGACATGAAGGACCTAGGGGAAGCTGCGTATATTCTGGGGATTCAGATCTTTTGAGAGCGAAAGAACCGGACCCTGTCGCTCTCCCAAAAATCTTATATAGATAAGGTGAGGGATCGCTTCTCTATGCAAGAATTTAAGAAGGGCCAAGTCCCCTTCAGACATGGAGTTTCACTCTCTAAGGACCAGTCTCCCAAGCCTGCAGAAGATATTGAGGACATGAGAAATATTCTCTATGCTTCAGCCGTAGGAAGTCTCACGTATGATATGTTGTGCACTTAACCGAATATATGTTTCGCCATTGGCGAATTTAGCTTTTTCCAATCAAATCCTGGACCTGAGCACCGGGTCAGATTTCAGAATATTGACGAGGCGCTCCGACGTTAGCTAGAAATGCACGAGGATGTTTACAACCTCACATGTAAGTGTTCTAAACGAATTGGATCTGTTTTAGTGATTTATAGATGTGTTTATAAGTTGTTAGATGGTTTGGTTCAATTTGTTGACATGTTTAGAATAAATAGTTTATTGACATGTTTATGATTTCTAATGCCTAGGTTGTTAGTTTATTAAAATGAGTTTTAATACAGATCATATTATATAATTCAGCCACATATAGATGAGTTACGTAATATTATTTTTTAAGTTGTTAAATAATTTCCAACAAAATCGTGCTTGAAGAAAAGTTGGGTGAGGAAGCTCCTACCTCATCTGGAAGAATTGTTCTTACTCCAACTGAAACGCAACTTAACAATTCAGAACATTGTCAAGTAGTACTTCGATGTAGTGGGAGAACTCTCGAAAAGCCCGACAGGTACATGTGTTATGGCGATACTCTCGTAACCGTCGTTGGCATGGATGACCCTGTTTCCTTCAGCCAAGCAGTGGCTGATTCTGAGTCAAACCTTTGGATTGACGACATGAAAGTTGAGATGCATTCGATGATTGTCAACAAAGTCTGAAAACTTGTAGACCTACCTGACGGGTTAAACATGTAGGGTGTAAATCGATCTATATGAAGAAAAGAGGTCCAAACGGGACCGTTGAGATGTTCAAAGCGCGACTAGTGGGTAAGAGTTACACCCAAAAGGAAGGTACGATTATGAAGAAACCTTCTCGCCAGTCGCAATGCTTAAATCCATCCACATAATACTATCCATTGTTGCCGCTCTCGATTACGAGATCTGGAAAATGGATGTTAAGACTGCTTTTCTGAATGGTAATCTTGACGAGCCCATTTTCATGGCTCAACCAGAAGGTTTCGTGGAAGGTGGTCATCAAACCAAGGTTTGTGAGTTGTTTAAATCCATTTATGGATTAAAGCAAGCATCTAGATCATGGAATATTAGATTCGATGAAACTATAAAAAGCTTCGATTTTGAACAGTCAATAGATAAACCTTGTGTTTATAAGTTGATACAAGAGGGAAAGATTGTGTTTTTGGTATTGTATGTCAATGATATACTAGTCATTGGTAATGATGTAGGTAAATTATCTGAGGTTAAAATCTGGTTCGATAAGCAGTTTGACATGAAGGACCTAGGGGAAGCTGCGTACATTATGGGGATTCAGATCTTTCGAGTTCGAAAGAACCGGACCCTGGTCACTTATATTACTCGCAATCTAAGGATCAATAGACTATTGATCCCAGTATGATTGTTGGAAGAATCTATAATGTCTGGTTACGAGGCATAGAGTGTTAGGAGCTGTATAGTTCTTCAAGTGTATCTTCCGAAGATACTGAATTAATTAGTGCACCTTTAGAGACAATGTAAGAACAAACCATTTAACATCTTCTGTCTCAAGGTCACTATGTATGAATTGCATCATGCTTACCAAAATCCTTATATGAGACATGTCATTTCATAGTTTAATATTCTCGTTTGAGAAATTCAAATTCTAGATCAACTAAGTGATCTAAACTAGACTAATTGGTGAGATATTAAGTTATGAAGATGTCATGAACCAGCTTTGTGAAGTTCTCATTGATATGGAATTCATGTACAAGATTGATGAAATGCAATATATATTACCTCATGCTTTATTACTTGGATTGTGAATAAATGAACCGCGCAGTATCAAAAATTAAGTAGCAACTTTATTTGGATGAAACAATGCGACTTGTTAGCTCCTCGTCAATTCATTGCTTCTAACTTATTAACAAGTAACAAAGGAGTTGAGGAAATAACAACTAGAAGGGTAAAATGATAATTTTATAAATCTCATCTAGTTGATAATATTCATGAATGGTAATCATAGATAATATTCAATGGATCCGCTCAATTTAATTAAGTTGAATTTGAGTAGAAAATAAATTCATTTGAATCGAGAGACTCTTAATATCAACTCTTTAGTGGAGTCACTTAACATTAAACTAATACTCGGAAAAGGTTTGTGAACTTCTGAGTCCGAGTATAGTAGCTCAAGCTTTGTTCTTTTGGATCCATAAGGTCACTATTACATGTCATTAGAGTAGGATTGTTAAACTAGAAGTTAAGTCAAAATAAGTTCAAGTGTTGAACTAGACGTTTTCTTGGAAAATGTCTAAAGGGTATTTTTGTCTACATGGACATAAAATGATGTGAATGTCAAAATAAAATTTTGGAAATTTTCATATGATGAAAATATAAATTAGTTTTTATAGCTGAGAAGTCGTTCTAATTATTATGAAATTAATTTCATTATTTGTGCAATATTGATTCTAAAATTGGTATTTTAAGAATTGTCTTAAAATAAATAAGGAAGCATCTAGATACCCTTCCCTATGTGTTGAATTCGGCCAAGACACATCAAAGAGGAGAGGATTCTTTGCCTTTAATTATAAAGATAATGAATTTCCTTGAGAAGGAAATAAATAAGCTATGTGAGGAAACAAATTTCCTTCACGTGAGCAAGGGATGGTCGGCCATGTTATTAGAGAAAGGGTAGAGAAAATCAAATATTGTGTCATGAATGGATACTAGGAAAGGGTAATTACCATTTCTTGATTTTCCTTCTCTTATAAATAAAGACTCACATAGAGATGTGAAAAGATGTTTTTCTTGCTCTTGCTTCTCTATTGTGGCCGTCAAAAATTCTCTCTCCCTCTCTCTCAAAATACTTCTTTTATTTTGGCACCTAAGTCCTCATTAGACTAAGGCTAAATTAGCTCTTTAGCTCATAGACTTGTGCTTGAGTTATTGTGTTTAATTGTGCCCACACACGAATCCTTCAAACACTCTACAAGAAAGGTGTGAAGGTAACGGTTAGGTGTGAAGGTAACGAGAAAGAGACGATCTAAATTTCCCAAAGCTCATCAATGATCAAGTTACAAGAAAGGTTAGTGTTCAAGTATTTTAAATATATACATGTTCACGCACTTTGCCTAGGTTAGTAAAAATTGTTTTACTAATTAAGAAATTTTTATATTCCGCCATTAATGTGTTAATGATAATTTTTTATTAACCCTAGACCTATTCCAACACCCCCACGGTAGGCTGTAGAAGAAGGGGAGATCTTCGACCTATTGGAAAATCGGTTTCCACTTCGGGTCAATTGTTTTGTTCGCCGGTTGTCCGAACAAATAACAGAGAATGAAAACGCACAAATCGAGTTTGTAGACGTCATCTGGAGCTTTGCACGTTGTTCAATTGTTGACGAGTATGCTAAATTTGATGTTTGATGATTCGTTCAGGTACTAGTCAATGAGCCTCCGAGAGAAGCGTTTGTCCTTCTCTTCTTTCGTCGGACCGTCTTTGTAGTCTAGGTCCGAGATTAGGGCATACTCTAACCGTCCAAAACGAACTCTCTTTCCTCTAAGACCGAATTGTATCTCTCCGGCATTAATTGACTCAACCTTCCTCTCCAATAGAGAATGGAGAAAGACGGTAGCTAAGTTCAACTCAGAGGTCATGAAGAATTGCTTGAACACCGTTCCTCAGAGTTGCTCGATCAGATTCATTTATTCGAAGTGCTGCTTCACATTTTTCAGCACCTTTGTTCCACCATTAGTAATTCTCCCTGGGAAAGTGTCATTGATAAGGAATTTCAAGTGATACTACACGAGAAAATAACAAAAAAATTAATTTTACCATCGTAAATTTCTAAAATATCAAAAACTATCGTAAATAATCGAATTTTTATCACAGGCTATCGTAAACCATCGCATCCTATCGCACGCTATCGTAACTTATCATACACGACTTCTATGCAGGCTATCGTAACTCATCGTCCAGACCATCGTATCCTATCGTAAACCATCGTATCTTATCTTAACCTATCGTCCGGACGATGACATTCAAAGTGTTCTTCGTTTCCAAAAAACCTAAAATCTCTAAACTAGCTCAAATCTTCCTAAATCAATCCAATTTAACGTACATTATACTTGAAAACACTATATAAACTGCATGCAATATATTTAACTAAGAAAAAAAAACAAATCTTACCTTTTTTAGATTTTCTTCTTTGAGAGGTTTCTTTTAATTTCTGGTCCTCTCCACCACCGATAATGAAGTTATCCGAGTTTGAAGATATTTTAGGATGTTGATAACCTTAGTGTGATTATTTCGGGACGTTGAGTTTGAGTTTTTGATTTTTTTTAGAAGATGAAGGGGTCGGCCGACAGAAAAGAGAGAAGAGATGAGAGAAGAGGGAAGAGAGGAAAAGAGAGAATATGAACTAAGGGGCATTTTTGTCCGATTTTGACCCAAAAGTCTATTTTAAGATATTTTGACAAAGATGAGTTTATTGTAGATATTTTAAACGTTTTTAGGTCTATAAAATAAAATTTCTCTTTTAGAATGTAATATTTTAAAAAGGGTTATTGTTATATATATTTATTATTTTGGATATTTTCAACGTTTCATAAACTCGTCTAAATGGTCATCGTGCTTACGTATCATGTCAAATTTACGTTGTTATGTTACAACTTATACATTAGGACCATTTAGACGTATTTACGAAACGTTAAATATGTCCAAAATAAGCTAGTAAACTAGAGCAATTTTGCTAAAATTTTGTTCTAAAAATTGTTGTTATTTTGAATTTTAAATAATGGCACTCCTTAGTAAAGTTATGATTTAAAAAAACTTATTTTAGAAATTGCTTAAAAAATATTTTTTCAAAAATGATTTACTATATGTTAAATTACTTTTAGTTTAATTTTTTCTAAAAATAAATGTTGATTTAGTGTTTGGTAATACAAACAAAATTATAAAAAAAAACTAAAATCATTTTGTTAATAAATATTTAACTAATTATTACTATTTTTGTGATTAATTTATACATATATATATATATATACACTAACGTAGTATTTAAATTACCGCGAAATAGATGAGCAAAATGAAATTTATGATTAAATATAAAAATTAACAGTAGTCTCATCACTTAAGCTATCCATACAATTGTAAAAGTTTTATACTGTTTCGTCTTGATCCTCATTTGTGTCGTTGTCCTCCATGTTTTCGTCATCCACCGTCTCATCAACGTCAAAATTTAAATCTTGTTTTGCATACACTCGAATATAAATTTATAACTACTTTTACTTTATTATCGAATAAGTAACTTGGTATGTCATTCAGGATTCTCCATTTCTTTCACACTCCAAATGTGCGCTCGACAATGCCCTTTATAAGAGAAAAATGTACTTAATTAAAAACTTTTTTTAGAAGTACTAAGTTGCGTTCTTCTGGTACGAAAATGATCTAAATGATACGTTTGACATTTTTATGAACCAAAATATCCAGGTAAATTTGGATAGGCAGCGTCTACCAAATAATATTTTATTGTCATTGTTTAATAAAGATAGTGAAGATTCTCCAACTTTGGATCCTTCAATTCCATTTATTTTTCGGGATTGTTTGATGTTCGATTTTTATTTTAGTCATTTCTGTTATTTTTTAACAGCGTTTATACGATTTAATTATTACTTACCTTAAATAATTAGAAGTATAGTTTTCAGATTGTTTCTCAGGAAGTCGTTGGTATTGATTACTATTATGTTTAATATTAAGCTCTATTATTATTATTATTATTATTATTATTATTATTATTATTATTATTATTATTAATTTCATAGGTTTATGATCTAAAATGGATAGAACTATATTAATGCTGGATCGATTCTGTTTAGACTGCGTTTGGTAACCTTATTCTAGCCTTTCGATTCTATTTGGTAACATTGTGTTTAGACTGTTTGATATAAATTATTTATGTAAGTATCTAACGTTGTGTTATCCGTGTAAAATAAGATGGATACATAGACTGAATTAGAACGAACGTTTAGTTACAAAGCTGAATGTCTAGATTTTGTCTTTCTTGTGTTATATTCAGAAATAGTTGATAGAGTTTCCTAGATGAACAATATAGATATTCAGATAAATTTATTGACAAAAATTAAGACAAAATACATGTAACTAGTTTTCTGGAAACTCTCTATAATGTGTTGCTAACTGTGTTACCGTGGATGGCTTTTATACACCAAGTTGTATACTTAACAGGAAAACGTCTAAGAAATGGTGAGTTAATTCAAGAAACTTCGATTGCATATGTTAGTAAACTTATCTTCTCAACTTTTATGACTGTTAAAAACTGTGTTTAAGACCCACCTGTAAATATACAAGAAGTCGGCTAAGAAACCGTTGCTGTAATTCAAAGAATTTGGAAATTGCAGATTAGCAAAATCACCTTTACAAGCACTGTAATTATGATAAGCGAATGAGATATTTATGCTATAGAATATTTAGTTTTTCTATTCTGTATATAAATTAGATTTAATTTTGCTTTCGTAATAGGAAATATATACGTCGGTACAATTATTTAAAAGATTCACTATATAAATTAGATTTAATTGTGCTTTCGATATAGGCCGGTACAATTATTTAAAAGATTCGCTATTCAACGGAAAGAAAAATCTTTAGGAAATGTATTGAACTATTTGAATGTGTAAATTGACTTGAACATAGTAATCTAATTATTAGGACTTTAACATGCAGTCTCATTATTAAAATAATTAATTGACCTGATTATGAAAGTTAAACAATAAAACGTAATATGCAGTTTGAAATCAGATTTCAAAAGTTAAAATAAGCTTTTAAGAAAATATAAGATTTAGATTGTTTCTTAAAAGCGCTTTTGGAATTTTTTTAAGAGGTCGTTTTTACCAAACAACATTATATAACGGTTAAGATTTCTAAAAAATTGAAAAGTTTAGCAAATAAGCGTTACCAAACGCAACCAACTGATTTAAATAAAAGGTAATACTTCATTTTGAAGAATCGCCAAAACTACAATCATTTTTATTGTTTTTCCCAAAATTTATTAATTTTTTTTTTTCAATCTACCAGCAGAAAAGACAAAATACCATTGAAAACATTTTTTTTCTTACATTTCAATCCATACACAATACAATCAGTTATTCTTATATTTATATATATAAAAAAACAAAGTACCCTAAAAACAGTCCACACCCCTCTCAATTCTCTCGCAACTCTTTTCTCCTCATTCAAAAAATAAAAAAACGAACAGTCTCTCTACCTCTCCCTCCTCACGAAAAAAACTCACCCGATTCTCTACCTTTCTTTCCTCACTGAATCTCTCTCTCCTCATGCGTACAACAGGACACCTCCTCTCGCCGAAGTCCATGCAACCGAAAACCTCTGTCGCCGAAGTCCATGCAACCGAAAACCTCTGTCGCCGAAGTCTGTGTCGTCAGAAACTAGTGGTTCACCACCGAAACTGTTCTCACTCTGCCAAAACTTCTCTCGCCGGACTATCTACATACTTTTGTTTGTTATTTTTGGATCTTAGCATTTGGGTATGATTTTTCACAATTTCTTCATAGAGTGTTTTCGCGATTTCAGAGTTTGTTTTGCTCAATTTTTTTTGGGTTTTGCATACACGATTTGGGTTTTCCGATTTGAGTTTGTGTTTACGTTGTAATCTAAAAGTAGACTCGATTGTAGACTCGTTTGTAGATTTGGGTTAAATGTTTAGGTTGTTTTTATTTTAATATGTTCATGTTCAGGTTCATCTTTAGAATTGTGTACACGATAGAGGTTTCGTGATTTTGCATACATGATTTTTTTGATTTTGTAGACTCGGTTATAGACTTGATTTTGTTGATATTCATGATTTCGCGATTCGTGTTTAGGTTGTAATATGTGTTTCGTTGTTTGTAGACTCAGTTGTAAATTTGATTGTGTTGATGTTCATGTTTTTATGATTTGTGTTCATCTTTAGGTTGTAAACTGCTTTTTAGTTTTTGTAGACTTGGTCTGTTCATGTTTAATGTAGTGGTGTTTGGTTGCGTTCATATTTAATATAATGTTGCTCGGTTATGTAATAGGTCATCGAAATAGAGATTTCTAAAAGAAGAAGTTTGACTTTTGTTAAGACTAGGATTATTTTATTTGAACTTATTTTATGTTTAAGAAGAGAGTGTTTAGGTAGTAAAAGAGTTCTCTAAGATGGTTATCCTTGGGAAGCACGATGCCTGGTACACCCAATAGTTCACTGTAAAGTAAGTTTTTGTGTAGGATTAGAATTTGTATTCTTTGCTGAGACAATTTCTCGATCAAGTTAAACTTAGGTTTGAACTGAAAAATCGGAAAAACAACGGTGTTCAACCACCAGGACACAAAAAAGCAACAAAAATCGCTTCTAAAGGGCCAAAAATTGTTTCTAAGAGACTTATAGAAGCGACATTAGAAACGACAAAGTTATTTCTAACATATTTTTTCTAAAGGTTAATCACTTCTTCTAAAGAACGTTTATATGCGACAAATTTAAAACCAAGAAGTTGCCTTTATAGTCGCTTTTAAGACTCTAAAAAGGGTCATGAAATGCCTTAAAAATATGGCGGATACACCTCATAAGCAATTAGTCGCTTTTAATGTTTACTCGCCAGTTTTAGAAGCGAATAGTCGCCTGTACTTTGGCCTAAAAACTTAAAATTCGACATTCGCTTCGTATGTCAAAACAAATAGTTTTAAAAAAACTTAATTTTTGGTAGATTAATTAAAATGATTATTAAATATAAAAAAATTAAAAATTAAATTATAATTAAAATATACTAATTGAATCAAAATAAAATATAAACAAAATAGATATAATTTTTTTTTTAAAATCAATAAATCATAAACATAAACTAAAACCTAAACATATACAAACTAGAAGTCGATAATGTCTATAAGATAGATGAATGTATAATGAAACATCGTTGATCATCTTTTTCTGCGTCCTTGTGCTCATCCACCGCGTCGTCCCGCTATTACGTATGGAGGCTTATCTGGCTCGGGATCGGTTGAGCTGCTAAAGATGAAGCATTGTGTGGTCGTCGTTGTGGCTGGTCAATAGCGGTGCGCCAAATCCGAAGCGGTCAAAGGACATAATAAAGTTATATATTGGTTCAATCTCCGTGAAAATTCTGGGTAGACAAGTCACGGATTCTGACTCAATCCAATGACCATATCTAACACAGCTCTTTGGAGAACCACTAACTTTGCCTCCATATCAGACGAAGACTTCAAATTCGAATATCCTATAAAAGACGATGACTTGTAATCTCCATGGGCTTAACCTTCTACATAATCATAGCGCCGGATAAGTGGCCCAATCATTGTAGCCCAATCACGTCGCATGATGAGGACTTCACCCATAGAAGTCTGCTCCAGAGCATTCATATTCACCTCTTGCCTCGTCGCACAAGCTTGCACTTAGAGATCGCTCAAGCGAACTACGATGCGATCCTACATATACAATGAGGAAAAAATTAATTAATTAAAATAATTACAACGTAAATTTAGAAGAATATTTTGTACTTTCCAGATAATCTCCAGTAGCTTGCGCCCTAACCTTCGACAGTCTGATGCAATCTCTCCCAACTAGCGAGTGACCCTCACATATGTTATTCTTTCTCTACCATCTGCATCTAACATATTATAAACATGGTATATAATTGACTTGTTTATACTTTTTATAACTAATTTGTAATTGACTAAACATATACGAACATTATTCCAACGATACTCGACGAATGAGATTGTGACTTGCTGGATTTTCGTTCTTAGTTTTATTTACTTTATTCCGTTTAGACATTCTATGTAAATCAATATTTCTTAGTGTAAAAAAATATTGTTATGTGTAAAATAATTGATTAAACGTTGAATTGTTTTTATACTTGGACCGTCTTAGAGTCCATCTTATCTAACAAATCAACCCACTACTGCTCCGACATGTCTTTAGGCTTGTGCGTAAGCTCCATCTCTCGATTTCCACAAACTTGATCCAATACAATCGAGTGTACTTTGCCTTTCCATCACGAAGATGATTCTTTGTGTCACGGATGATCGTCTTCTTGATGAGACTCGAATAGCAGGACGCTAGAACAAGTTGTCCATACTTCGTACACAAAGTCGTACTCTGCATGCATATCGGAAAAAATCACCGCTTGTTGAAGTTTGACGCTATTCCACAAGGAAGTCGTAGGATAAATGTGTTCTCACTCTAAAATACTAAGACATTGATTCAGTCACCTTTCCTCAACTTGGAGGCGGACAGGGTCAAAGATAATCGTAACCTTCTTTTCTTTTTATATCTTTTGAAAACTTTGACTTTTGGTCATACCTCGTTAAAACGAAGGCGTCCGAAGCAGATCAGAGCCGCTAGTCGACATACTGATATTTGACTAATTGTTTTAATATATGACATTTGACATAGGAAAGTTGTGAGATTCAGATACCTGAGATTAATTAATTATTTTAATCATTTTATTATTTAAAAAAATAAAAAATTTGGGCAAAATTTTACCTAAAATATAAATAAATAAAAAATCTAAAATTTATACACGACATGTATATAACGAACATAACTATCTTATTGATAAATATATTTCCAATATGAGTAAAACAAACTATGTATTCAATTTAACAAACTTATTTATTAATATATTCAAATTAACTTATCCGAAGTTCTTGTCACATTCAAATTAATTAACAAAATCTATCTTACTAAGATAACTAATACTAAATCGGTAACTCAATAAGTTGCATTCCTAATTAGCTATGTGATCAATTTAAATATGTTTAATAATAAATTAACAAATTATCTAAGTAAATATAAAAATCCAACCTTGTAGGCAACGATACAAGCCAGACAACACACCGAGGCGCGAGACAAGCGAGTTCAATAGCAAAACGAAGCACAAGCGAACCAACGAATGAATAAAAAATTCTAAAACAAATATAATACATTAATAACTAACTTAAAAATTATTTTAACTAAAATAATAACGTTATTAATTATAGATTTTATAAACATAAAATATGTCATAAAATAAAACCTTAGCCGAAACAGCTAGGCAAAGAGGCGCGTGTGGTAACGACACGCGTCGATAATTGGGGAAACGGCAACGACGCTTCAAAACTTTTAACATAATCGATCCTAAGACACAAAATAATTATATCAAAATCAAACAAAAAAAAACTAAAACAAACCAAACTACAAAAATTAAAAAAACATACATGCGATTACGAGACTGAGACCGATGACATGCAGCGACCGACGAGGATCAGTCACGGGGACTAACGAAAAGATGACTGCAATATATTAAACAAATTATATAATTTACTTTGAATAAGTTAAATAAATTAAATAAACAAATTAAACACAAAAAAAAAATGTTACCTAAGAATGGTTGCTCGGGAGGAAGTACTGGCCATCGTCGATGAAGTGGAGGAGCCAGGCGGTGCAGGGAAGTTGTCGGAGGCAGCGGTGTGCATCAGGGACAGCAAGTACAAAGAGACAAACATCAAATAATTAAAAAAAATTACCCGAGTCGATGGGGGAGAGGGCGACGTTTGAGGCATTATGAAATTAATTTCATTATTTGTGCAATATTAATTCTACAATGGGTATTTAAGGAATTTTCTTAAAAGAAATAAGGAAGCATCTAGAAGCTCCCTCCATACACATAGAATTCGGCCAACATCATCAAAGAGGAGAGAAATTCCTTTGCCTTGAATTATAAAGAGAATTGCTAAAAAGGAAAAAGAGGAAATGAATTTCTTTGAGAAGGAAATTAATATGCTGAGTGAGGAAACAAATATCCCTCACTAATGCTTGAGTATGGCCGACCATGACATAGAGAAAGAGGAGAGGAAATCAAATATTGTGTCATGAATACACAATAGGATAGGGTAATTACCCTTTCTTGTATTTCCTTCTCCTATAAAAAGAGACTTGCATTGGGATGTGAAAATAAATTTTCTCCTCTTGTTTTTCTTGTTTGTGGCTGAACTTATCCTCTCTCTCTCTCAAATATCTCTTTTGTTTTGGCACTTAAATCCTCATTAGACTTAGGCTTAAATAGCTCTTTAGCTCATAAACTTGTTCTTGAATTATTGTGATTAATTGTGCCCACACACAAATACTTCAAGCCCTCTATAGACTCTTGTAATAAAAACCTTAGGTTATTCAAGTTCACGACTAGGTGTGAAGGAAACGAGCAAGACGAGACGATCAACCTTTCCTAAGACTCCTCAAAGATCAAGCTACAAGAAAGTTTAGTCCCAAGTAATTATATAATGTTTTTAAATAATATGACGTTCATTCACTCTGCCTAGGTTAGTAAAAATATTTTACTTATAAAGAAATTTTTTTATTCCACCATTAACTCCTTAATGATAAATTTTTCTTAGTCCTATACATATTCCAACATCATCTTCATCCGCAATGATGGCATATCCATGGAGGTATGTTGTCATGAGACTCCACATGTTTGGATTGTTGGTACATGTATTCTCGATCAGGTCTTGAGGTCTCGAAATATTTTTCGGGAGTTGCACTTATTCTCTGTGGGACAAAGTAGTTATTCGCAGGTTTTCTCAGTGTGAGAATATTTTCTAGGTCATCAGTACCTGAATTAATCATTCTGACACACTTTGTCATTTTCAACAACTCATTTCTTAGGCGAGAAACTTTAAATTTGAATCCCACAATAATTTCCATGAGTATGCTCTTGACATTAGTCAGGGACAACATCATGTCATTCTTCTTATATGACACACTAAACCCATCACGAGAATCAAGAATAGAAGCAGTTACATGTTCATCATATTCATAACTTGAGGACAATTCATCAGTTGTATTATTCTCAGACACTTTATCAACCTCATTTTGAAGAAGATTTGAAATATATGCACTGAAAGCATGAAATTTGCTAGAGAGATCAGGTTCACTTTCATTTTCATCATCTGAAAGTGTAGCATTGTAACTTTTATTTTGATTTCTCGAGAAATTGGGACACTCTTTCTAAATATAGCCATATCCCTAAATTCATGGCATTGTAGGCCTTTTTATTTATTGTGGGTTTGTCTATCACCACTTCTGTTACGCCTCCAAAAATTATTTTTCCTTTGGTATTGTTGTTAAGACTAGTTGTCTCTGACATCTTGAGAGACATTTCTGGGGGGATTTGTTAAAATTATTCCTTACCCTGTTAAAGTTCTTTGACAGTAATGCAATAGCATCATAAACATCTTCCTTATATTCTGGAAATACTAGATGAGTATGCTAATTTAGATAAATTTTCAAGACTATACTTTTGTGTTGTTTATCAGGTTTGAGAATATATAGTTCATAAATCATATGAGAGATCTAATCAGTTCATTCAATTTCATGGTTGACATATCCTGAACTTCTTAAATGGTTGTGACTTTCATCTGGAACTCGGACGAAAGTGATCTTAGAATTTTTCGCACCAACTTCTCATCGGATATAGGAACACCAAGAAAAAAGACTCATCACCAATATCAAGAATTGTGACATTAAATTCAACAATGGCCTCATCCTCGTTGATAGATAAAGCTTTGAACTGAGTGGTAAGTATTTGACGCTTTGAGATGGGGACTTTAATTGTTCCTTCATGAGCAACTTCCAGTATTTCCCATGCTTCTTTAGTACTTGTGCATGTGTTAATAATCCTACAATTTTTTTTTCAACGCCATTATAAATTGCATTGAAAGCTCTAGAATTTTCAAGTGCTTCCTCGTCTTCTGCTGTTTTCCAATCTTTCTCTTGCTTGAGACTTCTCACACTAGTTCCAACATTAAAGATTGTACGAGGAGCCTTACCAATTATTTAAGCTTTTTAACAAATTTTAAGAACGCACACATTTGTGCCTTCCAATCTCCATAATTTGATCACCGAGAATGAGGCGGTTATTTACTGAACCACCTTCCTTGGAACTGTCCATCTCAATAAAATTGATTAACTACAGGAAACCACCCTATGTTTCATGGTGCCCGCTCTGATACCAATTGAAATTATGTTAGGTTCTTTGTAAAATGTTACTCACAATGTTGGAACAATATGCGTAAGACTTTACTAAGCTGATATAAGATGACATTAAAATTTAGTGCAAGAATGTAAATGAATAGCGATATCAATGCTAAACATTTCTTAAATATATGTGAATAGTAATTCAATATCTTCTCTGAATTAGTGCCTTCACTCGATTTCACACAATGAACATTCTTCACAGTGTTCTTCCAATAACTTGGAGCTTCAATCATGTGTAGTTAGCAGCTCGGATTTTTTAGCGTCCCAAAACATGAATGTATTCCTAGGGGTTACTTGCCCTTGATTGCTAAAGTTAATATGAAAACCGTGCTCAAATAACTTACAATTAATATCAAGATGTTATTGGACATTGTTTCAACATAATAATGGCATATCTTTTACGCGATATTTGTCTAATAAAAATAAGGGTAATTTTAGTTACTAGTCATATAAACATGTAGCATTTTGATAATATTCAATATTTTGTAAACATTTAGTAACTAGCCATAAAAATCTGTTTACAATAATATTTTGACCAATATTGTCCAAAATTCAAAGTGCACAAAATGACTGTAAACATAGTCAATAATTTTTTGTAAATGATTTTCTCGTAAGCACATTGACTATCTACAACTATTATAAAATGTTGACTATTTCCAAACTCATTATGTTTATGTTGGGTAAAGAGGTAATATTTTGTAAAAATAAACCAATATAAATATAACAACAATGAGTAACATCATAAATAAACTTGATCCATGTGTGATAAGATTTTATTATGAAATATATGGTCAAAAGACAAAAACCCGTTAACAAAACTTTGCAATTCCGGTATGTTATGGTCAATTGCGTTATATTTTTTGAAGGCTTTTTGTTTTTTGTCACGTATATTTCGTGTATCGCACATAGAAACATAATTTTATCCTAATATCGCACATACATTCTGAAATTCCTTTTCTATGTCAACAATATTAAATTAACTTATATTTATATTAAATATTATGTTAATATACAATATTAAAATATAAAATAAACTTATAAAAATATTATTTTAAATAACTTTAACAGAAAAAATATATTACATAAACATTACATTTCGTAGGTAAACTTAAATATTTATAATGAAATAAAATAAAATTAAAATTGTAAAAATAAAATACACAGTAAAAATATTGATACTCATTAGTATAGTGTTCCACAAATGATCAATTATCACGTTATGAAGGGCTAAGTGATCATTTTTATCCTTGATTTTTCTAGAATGATTAAGAAATTTTAGAAATCTTCCACCCAACTCTGATATGTTAGATTATTAAAGATAATTTTGTTTAAATAATTTATGTGTTTATTTTAAACTATGTATACTTTTATATTTTTTTTCTATTTATATAGCATGCGTTTTAATTTTTATTTAAGATTGTATTTGTAACTATTAGTATAATTGATATGTATCTTATTTAGGTATATTGTTCTTAATTACTGTTGTGTATTATTATAAATATCATATTATTCGTTCTCTTTTGTAATTGATAATATGTATTTTTTATAAATTATATATTAGTTATTTTTTGGGTGAATTTATAATTGAAAATAGTTTAACTCTAAATTTGGGTGATGAATAATTGAGTCCAAATTTAATAAAATAGTATTAACCAATCTCAAATTTGAATAAATATTTGGAGTGAGTTTGAGCACCTCTATCACAAATATATTCTATCCCACCCTTAATTAATGTTGTGTTGGGGATGATCTAATTATTTAGCTTAAAATACGGATTTTTCTTTATAGACTACTTTATCTCAATTCTATTTCATTTATAATTTCATACCAAATTTAAATAATTCTTTTATATTATAATTATGGCATTTATTCATATTAAATAAAATTGCGTGGCTTAATTTAATGTTCAGACTTAATTAAGGTGATTAAATGTTCCATTGTGATATAAATAATTTAATTCATATTTTTTGTGAGTGTAAAAAATATTAGAAGTTAAAATAAAGTAGTATTTGAACAAAAGGAATTAGTGACATTTTGGACTAAAGTATAATTTTTAATGATAGTAAACGGTTCAAGTTCTTGTGTATACGCACATATTTCACTTGTATATCTTTTTTTAGGGGAAAGAGGTCAAAAGACCTCAAATAACATTAGGAATATCCGCCAAAATTCCCGCTTAAAATTCGAGCGGGAGAGAATCACGTTAAGAGCCCGTTTGGCTAGACTATGAGCAAGACTATTATAAGATCGGAGAATAAAAGTAAAAAAACAAGAGTGAAAACGAGAAACAAGTGATTTAATATCCGATAAGAGGAGGCCAACCTCCGTGAAAGGTAAAACACTAGCCGCTATGCCTTTAATCGCCACTTCGCAGTCCAATTGGATGACCACCTTGTCGAGACCCCTCCTTAGGCTCTCCTCAAGCCCCCGACGAATCGCCATAACTTCCGCCACAAGGGGACTGAATCTCCGGAGAATAGGGGAGCAAAAGGAGAACGAAACAAAGCCCATAGAGTCCTGAAATATACCTCCAACACCGTACCTCTCTCCATTAGCCCCGATAGCCGCGTCCACGCTAATGACCGTGATCCCCGGGGGTGGGGGAGGCCAGCGAGAAGGCCGTGGAAGGGCTGGTCTCGTAGTCTTGGAGGCGCCACTAGCCCGCCGAAAGTCACCGAGAAGAGCTATCGCGTTGTTGATAAGGTCCGGGGAAGACTTGACCTGCGATCGGTGAACCAAATTGTTCCGACGGTTCCACACAAACCAAAGAACCGTGGCCATGAGCTCAAAATCGTGGAGAGTGAGGGCGATGGAGAGATGAATGAGGAGGTCAAGGGTCCTCCCCCAAAAGTTGGATTTGACTTCCTTCCACCAACCAAGTATCTTCCAAACTCCGACGCTCTCGTGGCACTCCCAAAGCGCGTGGAAAGTCGACTCTCCTTTCTTTGGACACCGGGGGCACTAGTTGTCTACTTCATAACTCTCCGGAAAGGTTACATGTGGTGGGTATCCAATCTTTAGCCACCTTCCATAAAAATAAGCGTACTTTAGGGGGAGTTTGAATCTTCCATAAAAAAGACCACCACGCCTCCACCTTCTTAGAATCGGACGACCCCGCCAAGCAAAGGGCCTCGCTCACCACCCGGTACCCACTACGAACCGAGTACTCACTATCTGAGCTAAAGTGCCAAACCAAGACATCTCGGCTAACCACGCGAGACTCCGGAATTTTTAGAACTTCGCCGACATCATCTTCGTAAATTCATTGGCGGAGGAGGGGGAGGGTCCACTCCCCGGAGGAAATCTTGAAGTCCGCCACTCGCATGCCGTCGAGATCCGAGCGTTGTAACGGGCCACAAAACCTCCCACTCTTGGGATCCACCGGTCTTCCCGAACATCCGCCGAGGCACCGGATCCAATTCTCCACCGCGAGCCGTTTACGATTATCTTCCGGCCCCACTTCAAACAACTCCACAAATTCGAAGCTCTATTGGACCGATTCAACAATATGATGTTCCAGTTCGGGAAATAGCTCTCCTTAAGAACTCGGGCCGCAAGGGACTCCGAGAACTAGATGGTTCACCAAACGGTATTGGCAAAGATCGCTTGATTAAAGCACTCGGGGTCTCGGAAGCCTAAGCCCCCCTCGCTCGTCCGACGACAAAGCTTGTCCCAAGTCCCCCAATACGTTTTTCTTTTAGCGTCATTACTTCCACACAAAAAATTGGCCGCCAAGCGGTGGAGGTCGTGGATAAGGCTCTTTGGGAGTTTGAAGCAACACATGACATAACTAGGAATAGCTTGGATGATCGCCTTAAGGATGACTTCCGTACCCGCCGGAAAGAAGAATGTATTTTTCCAACTCCGAATATTCGCCCACACACGATCACGGATGTATTGGAAGATGTCATTTTTGACGCGCCACATCGTCGTTGGGAGACCCAAATACCGGTCGTGACTATCCACGTGCCGAACACTAAGCAACCCGGCAAGGGCAGCCCCGTCTCCCTCCGAGATTTTCTTCCCGAAACAAACCTCAGACTTGTGGAAGTTGATAACTTGGCCGGAGGCCCGGGCATACCGCTCGAGACAAGATTTCACCTCAAAAATCTCATCTCGGTTAGCCTTGAAAAACACCACGCTATCATCTGCGAATAATAAGTGGGAGACGAAAATCCCCGGGTTCCCAAACCTCAAGCCCCGGATAAGACCCAAGCTCTCGACCCTTCAAAAAATGGCCGAGTGCCCCTCCGAACAAAAGAGGAAGAGGAAAGGGGAAAAGGGGGTCACCTTGGCAAAAGCCTCTCCTGGGAGGGATGCAATCGGACAAGTTTCCGTTGAAGTTGATGAAGAACTTGACTGAACGAACGCATCGCATAATGAAGGACACCCACCGGCTACTGTATCCGAGACTTAGCATACACGCTTCAAGGAAATCTCATTCCACCCGGTCATAGGCCTTCGACATATCGAGCTTCAAAGCCCCGCATCCACCGTTACTGAAACGACCAAGCATCATGGTATGGGCTCCTTCAAATCTCACAATCACGTTGTCGAAAATTTGACGACCGCCCACGAACGCGCTTTGGTTCTCCGAAATGGCTCCGCTCATGGAGCTCATGAGCCGGTTGTTGATGCATTTGGAGACGACTTTGTAAATGACATTACAAAGGTTAATTGGCCGAAAGTCCTTCACACGTTTAGGGTCCTTAACCTTCGGGATAAGGGTGATAATAGTTTCGTTGATGTCCCACAAATCCCGGTTATGGTTGAGGATACCGAGAGCTTCATCAATGACGCCGTCTCCAACGAACCCCCACATATTTTGGTAGAAGAGCCTGGGGAGACCATCCTTCCCCGGCGGTTTAAGGGCTCCGATGTCAAAAACGGCTTCTTTAACTTCTCGACTCGTGAAAGGCTTCCCTGAGATAGTCTTTCATAGCATTAGAGACCGTGGGTCGAAGACATCTAGCTACCAGATCCACATCTCGAACGCAACGGTGAGAAGACGTGAAAATATCCGAAAAGTAATTAGATATGATACCTTCAATCTCCGGAGGTTTCTCGGTCCACTTGTTGTTGTCGTCGAAGATGCTGATGATCCGATTCCTTTTCTGTCTAATGTTGGCCATTCGGTGGAAAAAAACTCGTATTCCGGTCCCCGCTCCGGAGCAAAGCCACTCGACTTCGTTGCGTCCAAAATTTGTGTTCTTTTTCAAGGAGGGCGTTGAGCTTCCTTTCCACTTGGCGTATGGCGTCGGGATTGAAATTATCCGCAGCGGAATTAAGAGCTTCGAAGGTGCTCTTGGCCTAGAAATCTCCTTCTTCAAGAAATGGAACTTCCCTCTCCCCCAGAGCCGTCGTACAATTCTTCGTGGCAAGCCTCAAATCCGGCCCCCAAGAGTTCCGAACAATATCTTCGCACTCCTTCTCTTTGCATCAAACCTCCTCGAAGAAAAATCTTCGAGGGCCCCAACGGGGCCTACACGAAAGTCCCGCTCTCTCCCCCTCAGGGAGGAGGAGAAGAGGTCGATGATCGGATCCTCAAAAATCAAGGTGGAAACTTTAGCACAAGGGAACTCTTCCATCCACTCCCCGTTAACCACGCACCTATCGAGCCTCTCCACCGTAGCATGTATTTTTCGACTTCCTCCACGTGGAAGGGCTCCCTTTGTAACCAACGTCTTCAAGGTTACAATCGTCAAGGGCGAGCCGGAAGGCACCCAAAAGGCCCGGGTCCTTCGCAGCCCCTCCCCTCTTTTCGAAATTGTAAATAATCTCATTGAAATGTCCTCCACATATCCATGGCCCGGTGTGAATTCCATGCACTTTGCGAAGGAGATCCCAAGTGAAACGCCGCTGAGACGGGATCGAGTTTCCATAGAGCCCCAAAAACCGCCAAAGTTTCTCATTTGTTTCCAAACATCTAGCTTCGATATGGTATCTTGAAAATGATCCGATCCTCAAATCTCTCCTCCTTCCAATAAAGAACAAGACCACCACTCATGCCCACCCGATCTACCGCAAAACAGCCCCCATATCCCAGCGAGAACCGTAACCTCTCCGCGTGAAGCTTTGAGAATTTGGTTTCCGATAGGAAAATGAAATCCGAGCTGAAGCTCTTGATGTGGTGTCGGAGCGCATGCAACGTCTGGGGCCCCCCTAGCCCCTGGACGTTCCAAATGACGCCTATCATTGTGACCGATCGCCCTCCTCCGATGGGGGCGCCGATAGCTTGGGTTTGGGGCAAGTGGTGTCATCCCCGTTAATGGGGGAAACATCAGACTTGGGAGTGACGGTGTGGCTTTCTTCATGGCTAATGGTTAATCTCTGAATCTTCCTCTTCCGGTTTCCAATGCTGGGGCGGAGAATTTTCAGATTGGTAGAGGAGAGATCATGAAAATTTCTTTTTGCAGGAACCTTGAGAGTTTCTGGGAAGGTCCCAACCGAGAATCCACCAACAGAATTCTCTAAAATTGTAGAGAAAAGTATTATCTCTGAAGCAGGTGGAAAAGGCCCAGAAGAGCCAGAGTCCGCAGCCCAATGAGAACATGCCTGGTCTTCTTTCCTCGCAGGCCCAACCTTGGAAATGGAAAGAGGTTCTTTTGGGGCTAAAGGGAGTGGGCCAGGCCGGCGTGAAGAAGTAGGGTTTGCCCTAGAAAGCTGACTCACCCCTTCTCCCACAGAGGTACACCCATCTGCATCAACCTTGTTCTTCCCTTTATGCGCCCTTAGCCCCTTCTCTCCACTGTCAAAAGTCACCTCCTCGTTTGGACAAGAAAGGTCAATCACTTTTGAACGTTCAGAGAGGACGCCTCTCGGAAAGGAAAATGATTCAAAACCCTCATTTTTTTTCTACAACCGCTCTTTCCTTAGTCTGAAAGATGGCAGAGGTGACAGGGTGTTGTGGCCCGACGTGAGTTGGCGAGCGCGTGGATTCACAAACAAGCCTCACACCGGGAGGATGCGCAATACAGGGGATACGCACAGCCGACATCGGAGGAGTACGAGCCACTAGGGCCTGGGCGTTTGACGCCGATCTTCCTGGGAGAGGACTACGACCGCCATTCGTGAGGCAGGAGGGGATCTTAGAGTTAGCTGCGATCCAATCTCCGTACAAAGGGACTTCCAGGAAATTCTTCCTCACCAGCAGGACCTCCGCCTCACGCACGCAATTCGCATGCCCGTGCCCAAGCGTCCCACATCGAAAACACACCGAGCCTTCGTATTTGGCTTGGATCCATAGAGCCGGAAGGTATTTTCTTTCAACGAAGAAACCCCCTCGCAGAGGTTTGTTGAAGCAGACTTTGACTCTGAAGCGTATAGATTTACTATATTTATCGTTGTGTTTCATGTTCTTGTCCAGCACATCACCGAACAGGCCAACGAATTTCTCAATGCCCTGGCTGTTAATCATTGTCGGCTGGAGCCCTAATAACTGGATCCAAAAGGGGTAAGAGTCGAACACCAATTCTTCAAATGTCAGATGCTCTGACCAATCCGTCATGACGAGCTGTGCACCCTTCATCGTCCAGGGCCCGTTAGAGAGGATAGAGAGGCGATCGCATTGGTCACGGAAACTAAATCTGAAAATCCCATCTTCAAGTTCCAAAAATTTCCAGGTAGACTTGGTTTTCTAGACTTTAGATAGAATGCTTGCCAAAGTTTTTCCAATCTTAGCGGTTGTTAGCAGTTTGGCCACCAATATGAAATTACCTTGTTCGTTATGTTGGGATTGGTGCCCACAAAAGAAATATTAGACAATGAAATACATTTATATTTGATTTTGCTAATCACTAATATTAATAAATATTCTTTCTTTATTATGTTTGTGTTTATGTATGAATGCTACGGTCTGAAACTGTCATCAACAAAAGGGGTGCTAAGTACAGACTTGACAAGATAGCCCCTTGTGACTAGTTTAAACATTTGTTCGCAATTTTAAGATCGATAGAGCAGTCGAATCTAAGTATTGATTGTTTGAATGAATCATAATATCTAATCTTGTGATATAGAGAGTTGTGACTCTATGATTCATCCTTGATATCTTATAGAAGATATTGAACAAGACCTGTGCTACTTAGAAGCTCGAGATAAAATTGTTTAAACACTCGAACCTTCAAGATCACATACGATTATGTCCGGTGAGCCTCCTGTCCTACCAGACTTCCTGTCCAATGAGCCTCCTGCAGACTCCAGTCCGGCGAAAGCGTCCAGGTCCTAGTCCGGCGAGGCATTCAACGTGTCTCCAGTCCGGCGAGGCTTCCTATTCCGGCGAAGACGTGTCTAGTCCTGTCCGGCGAGTGTCTCTCCATCTTTGGACTCGGTGTGGCATTCCGGAGTTAGCGAGCAACGTCACGATTATTTATAATCTTAACTGTAAGTATTTTCTCAACGATTTGGACTGCTAAAAATATATAAATTGTTTATATAGGTTGTTAGTGTGTTTAAATGTTGAGTGACATGTTTTAATCAATCGTTTATGAACATGTGAATAAATTTTAATGCAAAACAACATATAGATCTAATTATATTTTTCCGCCACATAAGATATGTAATATAATTAAATTGTTTAATTTGTTAAATAAATTCCAACACGTTATTATTTACTTGGCCGAACTGAATAATATATTTAGTTTCAGCCTCCATAAAGGAGAACATTTCAGGCTGAGAGCCGTCTTCATGTGACGCCTCCATCCTCAGGGTTGGGGATGAGGAGAAAGACCATGCTCAAAACTCGTAAAAGAAAAGAGAGCTCGGGGGAGGCAGGGCACCCGAGAGAAGAGGACGGTAACCACAGTCCAAGCTAGCACCGACCTCCCACGCTATCCAACACGCGAACCGCTAAAAAATCCGATGTTGAGAGCGAGGAATGGTGGCAACATAACATTTTCCGAACAAACCAGACTTAACTCCGACCTCCTGGGAGCATACGTACCGCTACCAATAATATATCATTCAAGCATACTTTCTATGTTCTTCTTCTTCCATTTTGTGCAAGCTTTGCTTGTTGCAGTAATTTTTTATTTTCTCATTATTAGCACATATATCCCGTAATATTTTTTTAAAGGGGAAACAGCCATTTCACTTGTATCATCTAATACCATAAGACTACATACACCCTACATATACATATACACCCTGCATATACATTTACACCCTGCATATACATTTACACTGAAAAAGAAGAAACCGGTTTTGGTTAAATACAATCTCAGATAAGCCCTAACATAACATATATACGACATACGTAGATTACGAAAAAGTAGATCGAGTTGAAAATTGTAGTCTCCCATAACTTAAGCACGCTGATTAGGTCCCACTCCTACATAATATAATCCACTCCCATCTTAGTCAAACCGTCAAACCACACGATCGTACTCACTTTGATTGATCGATCAAAGATGAAGATTATACCTGGTGGGTCCCACCTCAACCATTGAGTATCTCACTCGAACGCGAGAAGATCTGAATTCTGAATCCCATGTTCGACTGAAATCTTCACGTGGGGTCTCGCATCAATATATATCACTTTGCTTCTTTTTTTTTTGTTTTTTTAGAAATTGATTTAGAAAAATAAAAATTTGATGAATAAACTCTACTCTACAAATATTTTAAGAATTTGTGCAACGTTTGGTAAAACTTTCGTAAATGTTCACGATTACGCGACATATTTATTAACTTTATTTAATTACTTTTATATCTTTATTATTTCAGCCGTTTTTTTAATTTTTTAATTTGTTTTTAAAAATTTCGTTTCAAATTTCCAAATAATTTCTTTTATTCAAAAAATTTATTAGCGGTTGATTAAGTCATTTTAGATCTAGAATCGTGGATATGTAATTGACTTTTTATTTTCAGTTTTATAATTAAACTCTTTCTTTGTAGCCGAATTAGTTTATTATTACAGTTATTATAAAAAATTTAATATTTTCGGCAGATTTATTTCTTTAATATTATATATGTTTTGTTGATATTTATTATCAATCAATTAGTGTTTCTATTTACTCTCTCCGAATTGCTTTCCATTCGTTAATTGATATTCAATTTACACTGAAATGAGTGTGTTCCAACGTAAATGGAGTTGCATTTTACAACGTTAATTAATTTTTACAACATAAATTGAAAAAATTTCATCGTAAATTGCATATTAATTAACAAAACACGATTTTTGTTAATTTTATTAGAAGAAATAAATCAAAATTTCACGCATAAAATTGAAATCAAAATCACAACACGAAAAAGAAGAAGAAAAAAAAAGAACAACGAAATTCGTGTTTATGAAAACTTCAAATCCTTCTCCACCATGAAAATTTCACATTCTTCTTTACCATGAAAGCTTCACATCATTCTTCTTCTTCCTCTTCTTCATCGTCGCCATCGTGTTCATGAATAAACCGATTCCAAAAAAATCAATTTACGGAAAATATTTCAAAAACAAAACCAAATTAGATACAGAAAAGAACATAAAGACATGTTAATCGTTGAACGATTTACGTCGTTGAACTCCACAAAAATATCTTGGTTATGATCAATCAAAGAAAATGGTGGATTTGTTCGTCAATAGATTTTGGTTTAATAATTTTTTTTTAAAATGCCGATTTTTTTGCATGCATTTGAAGTTTCTCTCTCTTGAAATAAAATATATATATATATATATATATATATATATATATATAAGTTAGTGTGATGCACTTATTAATCTGTAATTTAAGCTATAAATTAAATTCTGAAATTCTGTATTTAAATTTCATTAAAATTTAGACGAGAGTTTTGTTTTTGGGGCAAAATTGGAAGGAAATTTTTGTGAATTAAAAGAATGGGCATTTATAAAAAAATTTATAAAACGTTAGAAAAAACCAAATTACCAAACCTATATAGAGCTATATTATACATTAACCATTAAAAAAAAGTTATTTTTTCAAAAATTATTTAGTGTTTGGTAAATTATTTATGATTTAGACTATTCTAAAAACAAAAAGTAATTTAACGTTTAATAAACAAACGAAGGTATAGAAAAAGATTAAATATTTAAAATATAATTATTGTTATTATTATTTGACGTTTAATTTATATGTAGATAATAATGTTAACGTAGTATTTAAATTACGGAAAAATAGACCAATAAGATTAAATTTCATATTTAAATATAATCTTTTTATCATCAAATATATAAACAAAATATTGGTTGTTTACCCACTAAACTATATAGTGATTTCAAAATGCTCAATATTTCGTAAATTTTGTGTAAATACCAGCCAAAATTGTTTACACAATTTTATGGTCCATAATAACTCCATAAATAATCTGTAAATTGATTTTCCAGTTTAATTAATCTTGTTTGAATTTCAAATTAATTCAGAGGAGATTTATCCATTAATTCGCTGAATTTTTATTAGTTCATTTCAGCGAGATAGGTAGGCGGGAAACTATTTTTGGGCTAAAACAGTTAAAAAAAATTCGTTAACAGTTCCGGTTGGATATTTATACATAATTTGCAAAATATTGGGTATATTGAAATCTGTAATAGTTTATATGGGTATTTAACAAAATCACCCATATATAAACTATTGATATAAAGATTATTAAATTCGTAGTAATCTCATATCTCAAGTTACCCATACAACTCATACATAGAAGTTCTACACTCTTCATATTTATCTCCAATTTATTGAAAGATTTGCTATTTAACATATTTTTCCATTTTTAAGGCAAATTTATAAGACATTTATTAAATTTTTTGAACACGTAATATGTGTAATTTAATTATTAAGACTAGAACGTGTAATCTCATTATTAGGATAATTAATTGACTTGGTAATGATAGTAAAATAGTAAAACGTAATCTTCAACCAAAATCGGAATTCAAAAGTTAAGACTTTTACCTTTTTAAAAATTTAAAAGTGAAGTTGTTTTTTTAAAGTGCTTTTGAAAAATAAAAAAAATAACTTTTAACAAACGCAAAACATATTTGAGCTTTTATAGAAAACTTAAAATTGATTTTAATAAAGGTTACCAAACCCAACTAATATTTTGTCAGTGCGATTGGTCTTGCTCTAATGCTGCGACGTTTTTGTTCCGTAATCTGAGCGGATGATTATCAAATAATCAGTTAATTATCTTATGAAAGAATGTCTTTTTTTTTTCTTTTAGAATGTGTGGTTACCTTCTTTCCTTAGAGAAAGTCGATATATAGTTTTCGGATGAAGATACGTTCAACTCTTGATTTTAATTATATCTATTGATATAGAGAAACCAGGTGGACCTTATAAAGAGAGACATCAACGGCATTGTGTACAAAAAAAAAAATTAATTTTTTGACTTATTTTTACATGAAATTACTCTTCGACACATGAATACATACTTTTTATTTTTCATTTCAATTATATCCTAGCAGTCATGACTGTACCCAATTATGTGAGGAAATTTTTTTAACTACGTTTTCCTGGCAGTCGCGACACTTTACACATAAAATATTATTTTTCTACGCTGAACAACTTTTTATCGTATAATCATATACTCGAACACTCTTTAAACGATGGACTTTGAAGTCAATCGTTTAATGTCAGGATTTTAAACAATGACTTAGACGTCCCTCATTTTAATAATATCGTTTTTAAGTTGTTTTTTTTTTTTTATAGTAATGACATTTATAAAAAGAGTCATTATGATCCCAATTTCAATTCATTCGATGTAACCTTAAATTCAATAATTTTCTAACATTATCGGAAGTCATCGTACATTAAGACAAATATAGTTTTGAGATGTGATGGATGTCTAAAGTTGCATCTCACTCTACTATCAATTCCGATTTTATATGCGACGATTTCGCATTGAGAACTCCAAATATGAAAGTCGAATTATTTTTAAATAGAATCAAGGGAAATCTCGATTATATATGTAAACGATGTTTTCAAAAGAGTCGATGTTTTCTATAATTTTTATTAATTTCAATTAATTTTGATTAATATGGATGACTACCTATAATGTTTTATGAATTATGATGAAACTCAATATTTAGTTCTATTAAAAACAATATAAAATAAATTGTTCCCGTGGTTTTCATAGATCGCAGGAATAGAGAGATATAGATAGATAGTAAAGACAATTGGTTCTAGTGGTATGTTTACCAGTTTTAGAAGATATTTTGATCCCAAATTTTGTGAGAAGTACAAATATCATATAATTAAAAGAAAAAATTGGCTCTATAGTCTTGGGTATAACTAAGGTTTGGTTAATGGATTGAAAATAGCCAGGAAAATTCATTTACATCACATGAACATACCAAATTGCTCTTTTTGCCGAATTTATTTTGGAAAAATAGTTTTTAAAAAATTGAATTCGAATTTAGATTTCGAATTTCGAATCACCATAATTTGTGGGTTGACCAAATTTTGATTCCTGAAATATTGTATCCAATTAAGTTTAAATATCCTAATTAGTTATGATCCTATATTAAAGGAAACATTATCTCTTTTTTCATATTAACTACCTAAAATTATTTACTCACTCATTTTGGCCGGCCAAAACTTAATATCAACCATCATAAATTCTGTTTTGATCGGAAAAAAAAAAACAATTCGAGAGCCATGGGATTGTTTGAAGAAGATGATTTTTTGTTGCAAGATTCTAGTATGACTTCTGTTAACATTTTATTTTCGTTATATTTACACTGTATTTATGTAATTCTTCTTTCTATTTACACAATTAATCTTGTTTTTTTTTTCAGTCCATCTTTTTGAACGGCACTGTTCACAGTCCCGTGAACTAAATTCGATCAACGAAAATAATCAAAAGGGATCTGAGATTGTTTTATACGATGAATCCGACGTAAAGGAATTTTTGATGAACATGGAATTAAATACCGAAAACGTTTTTTTCCAGGAAAGACATTTTTCAAAGTGCTATTAATATTCTTGCAGTCCAAAATAGTTTTGAATTTTGAACTATTAGGTCTTGTACACAAAAATATGGTGTCGTTTGCAAACATGTTTTTTGTCCATGGAAATTGTCTGCCTCTATATATTCTTCATCGGGATTGTGGGTTACTAAAAGTTTTTCAAAAATTCATACGTGTTATGGAAAATCTCTAGTTCACAAAAATAAACATGCATCATCCATGCTTATAAGCAAATGTGTCAAAGATAATTTTAGGGGTTCATTAGCAATCGAGATAAAGCCGGCTGGTGTTATTGAAATCATGAGATCTCGGTTTAAATGTTGAGGTCTCATATTATCGACCTTGGAAGGGTCGAAAAGATGCTTTGAGAGATCTTAGGGGTGATTTTGAAACATCTTACAGTCATCTACCGATTATTGGTAACATGATCCGAGAAACAAATCCTGGTACGTTTTTTACAACAAAAAATTTATTTTCATTTACAGATGAGTTACAGGATGATTACAGAAATTAATTGTTTATTTACAATTGCAGGTTCATATACAGTAACTGATCTTGAATCTCATGGTACATTTAAATGTTTTTTTTTTCATTTGGGGCTTCTGTGCACGGATTTAAACTTTGTCGACCAGTCATTTCGGTTGATGGAACATTTCTGAAAGGGAAATCATATGGTACTTTATTGTTAGCAACTGCTCAAGATGGAGACAGTCATTTGTTTCCTTTGGCGTTTAGTATTGTTGATTCTGAAAACGACAATTCTTGGTTGTGGTTTATGGAGCAGATAAGGTTTGTTTATGGGATAAGGGAAGACTTGGTTTTTGTGTCTGACAGGCATAGGTCCATCCAAAAGGTTGTTAACTCGGTGTTCCCGGAAGCTAAATTTACGATTTGCATGCAACATTTGTGGTCTAATGTAAAGACACAATTCGGAAAAAGCGATATTCAGCCCCTATTTTACAGATGTGCGAAGACATACACTCGTAGAGAGTTTGATTATTGGTTGTCCAACGACAAGCGTAAGATTAAGAAGTATTTAATCTCCGTGAATCATAAATTATGGTCTCGTTGTCACTTTCCGGGTAAGGGATTCAGTGTCATGACTACAAATATAAGTGAATGTTTGAATGCCGTTTTGCGTGACGCTAGAGGATGGCCCCTTGCATGCCTTGTTTTGAGTTACCGTCACCTTATTCAAGAATGGATGGCCAAGAAAAGGATGTTAATTCCTAAGATGGAATCTGGACTCACGAACAACGGTTTTTCGATGCTTTTCGATGCTGAAGAAAAAGCTCGATCAATGAACGTAAGTTTTTTTTTATTGTAAATAACTTGTTAATTTTTGTAAATAGAACGTTATTGTTTACATAGATACAGTGTAATCATTTGTAAATTATAAGTAAAATACTATATTTTTTTGAACTTATTTCCTTGTTGTTTACAGAGTAATCCAATAAATGAGAATGTATCTGAGGTGGTTGATGGTGCCATTCGTAGAGTTGTGGATGTTGAGTTTAAGAGATGTACATGCAATTATTGGTAACTTGAAGATTTCCCCTAATCTCATGCGTCTGCTGCTTTATACCGTCGACATCTACTTCTTATTGACTACGTTTCGAGGTTCTATACCAAAGACTATTTTCAATCTACTTATGCTCGAGATGTTAACCCAATTTTGGAGGATGGTGATTGGTTGCTGCCTCCTAATGCTCGGAAAATAAAACCACCAGAACACAAGCGAGAAGCGGGGAGGCCAAAAGAAAAGAGATTTAAAAGTGAAACAATTCATCCGTATAGCCAACGGTGCGGAAGTTGTGGTCAATGTGGGAATAACAAGAGAAGTTGTAATGGGTAGTTTCATGTTTATTTGTTGTTTTTGTTCAGATTTGGTTATATTTCATTCACATTAGCTTTATCGGTGTGTCAATAAATTTGACAATGTTGTCAATGTCCATGAAATTTTGTTTGGTTATTGTTAATATCTCGTAAATAGTTTATTTATTTTGTTTAATAAGCTGTTATAAATTGACATCAAAAGGATAACATGTTGTTTATTACTATTTGTATTCAGTTCATAGTATCTGAATTACTAACACGATTTTCTTAACATGTTACCCGATTAATCTTTTTTAACGTAATTTGTTAAACAGGTTGTTAACATGTCATTAATAAATATCTATCCTATTTTTTGATTTCTTACTACTGTGCGAGACATTGAAACATATTGACAATTTGGTTTGAAAATGAACTGAATAACTAACACTAACATGATACCCGGTTCATAATTCTTAACATAACTAGTCGTTGACCAAAACAAAACATATACTTAGTTTTCAAGTTATTTACAATCACATCCAAAACATAAACATAGTTTTCAATGAAAAACAAATACATCCAAAACATAAACTTAGTTTCCAATTCTACAATCCCCAAAAAATAAATCCGTGCAAAACCATCCAAAACATAACTTATTTTGACATTCTACTTTAACCTAAAAATCTATCCCTAATGAGAATGACGGTTGTGAGGTTGGTGGATCTTCGTTGTTGTCATCGACATTTCCTCGCACCTTCTTTGTGACATTTGATGCTTGTCTTTTTAACCTTCTTTTCTACTGTGTATGGAGGCATTAAGAGCACTGACTTCCTAATCGTCCTTCTCGCCCTCCCTAATTTTGCGTCGTTATTCATAGGTCTAACAACAACCTGTAAATATAAACCAAATATTTACAATAAATTATCATCCTTTACCTTTGTACTTTTGATTTTCGGATCTGGTATGTTTACTTTCTCAATTGGTTGTTGGACCTGTACAATCAGTTGAAAACATATAAACAGATTTAAGTAAAATTTGTAGACGAATTTGATTACACTACTGCCTTCATATTTACATCTATTTACATTACCTCATTCATTTGCGACTTATCAGTTATATTTGATTGGTCTTCAGATATTTGCCCTTTCTTGCGTAGATGTTTGTAAACTCCATTAGTCTGCAAATTACTAGGAAGATCAGTTCTAACTAGTTCAACAAGTATGTACTTGTTTGGATCCTTGTAGATTACGTCATTTAGACAAAAAACCAATCATCTTGAAACTTTTGTAATTCGTCCTGTTTATAAATAATTTACATTATACATACAATTCATTTACATTTCGTATCGTAAATGTTTTTACTTACAGGGGTCATTGTTGTTGTTTTTTCAATCCCTAACAGAGGTTAAATGTCCTTTATCGACTCCATAATTATTGGCTCCTTCACTTTTTTGGTGGTGCTGAACTTTCTAGGCTTTTTGTCTTTGGGTACTTTAAACTGCAAACACAAATTTAAAATATACTGTTAATAAAGAAATAATATTATGTGAATAGATTGTTATTATATTCACTAACATACATGACGTCTTACCAAATTCGTTAAAGTTTGTTGGCTGTCATCCAACTTTCTCTTTAGCTTTTTATTTGAGCCTTCTTTTGGAGCAGTTGCTTCCTGAAACTGCAAACTATTACCAACTTATTCAATAAACAATGTTACAAAGAAGATAATCTTACATTTGCATTTTCTTTTTCAGGTTCGGTAAATTCTGCCTCCCTTGTTTCTATGTTGACATCTTTCTCTTTGATTTCATTTCCCTAAATCCAAAAGAAAATTTTAATCAAAATTTTCATATCATACACTTAATTAGTTTATTTATAGTATAAATTTACCTTATGTATGAACGAGCTGTCCGGGTTTGCTACGCGGATGTATGTGTTGACGATCTCGATCATTACCTCACATATTTCAAAACATTTTGCAACCGTATATTTCAATTTTTCCATCTCCTTGGTCGTGTTTTCCAGTTTCTCTTTGACGATGTGCATATCCTCTCTAGTTACGTAACATTGTGGACAATTTGAAGAACTAGCCTCTTCTTTTCCTTTCTCTTTTGTAGGGCTTTTACGTCCATATTTCATTGGAATTTCACTGGTGACACGCTTTTCATACTCATCTTCCAATTCTTCTTCGGTGGCATCGATAACATTAAACTCACAGTGTAAACAAAGTGTAAGAAATCAGAATCTGGATTCATTAACAACTGATTAACTATTTGTACATAGAGGTTAAATTTTCATCGTTGAAAACAAGCATCACTTCGGGTATCTTCGAAGCGTATGTGTACGACCATTTTAGCATCCTTGGCATATGATGGATTGCCCATTTCTTTGCTAATTCTTGTTCCTCAAAACTCGGCATAAGTTCGTATCCCCAAGCTAGTAGCGGATGAAGGAACCCGTCAATATTGAAGCCTGATTTGCTGCCGGAAATCTTCAGTTTTTTCATGGAATCTACCATTGCCTTAAAACTAACACGTCCCTATGGATAATTTGTAAACGTTTCCATGTTCGTTACTAGTTTCAAGTAGTTGTTGGTAATGACTGCATTTCTCTCTCTTGGTAGGATAACCGTTTCAACGAGGACGACATTAATGAGTGCCACTTTTTCCCCATCTGTTCCAGTATTAGTTAATAGACCTAACAGATGTGGAATTCGCTGCGACCCCGTGATTTTGAAAAGAAATTATTTCAAATGATTGTCGATACATATATCATCATGAATAACTGTCTGTGTACTGCATATCAATCATGTAAACAATTCCAAAATTGTTAACTTCATATGAACAGTATAATATTTACAGATTTACGTAAATGAAACTAAAAAATTACTTGACATTAGCTGAAAATCATACATCGTAAAATGATGAATGACTCCACCTATCTTGAAGTGTAGTTCATCTGCCTTTGTTGATTCGACTTGGTGAAGAGCCCGCAAGTGAGTGAGTTTTTTTGGGTACACGTCTGTAAGTTCGCAAAAGGTCCGTTATTGAAGATGTCCGCTTGATTATCGGTGTTAATAACCCCCCATAAGCTGTCAAACTAGTTGGAAACTCGTGTGGCATATTATCCGTTGGGACATATCCCATTTGTTGAGTTCAACATAGTACTGTCCAACCTGTTAACATTAAATTAACAAAATATAAATAACTTATTTACAAAAGATATACAACATGATTACAGAATCCATTCAACGTACCTTCACAACATTTGAACCTCCTTTATCATTTTTCGTCTTGTTGACACTTGACGGTTTTGTAATCACCTTTTTCTTCCCCATTGAATTATTTGTTGCATAATATACACATGAATAGTATGCTATTTCCGAAACATAATTTTTTCCAAATATTCAAACATCATAACAATATGTTCACAACCAAATAGAAAATAGTCGGTAAATTAACCATGATATGAAATAAAATTTTGAAACCCTAAAATGTTTAACCCAGTCGAACAAGTATGAATAATACCCATGAAAGGGATCTGTAAACAACAACAAGAAACATGCAACCATCTCTATTGATAACATTTTTACCCTAATTCCGTAAAATCCAAACCCTCGGGATGTTGTTAATATTTTTTGAACATGCAAACATGTAAACAACAATAAAAACATTTCCAAATCAATTACACACTTATTTAAACATTACAAGAAGAAAAAAGATCAATGCCCATGAAAACAACTGGGTAAAAATCTCAAAAACCAGAAAACGTCGAATGATATTTTTTTTGAAAAATCCCCAAAAATAAATACAGAAATCGCGTATTGAGAAGTATTTTAATTGTTCAAATAGTGGAATATAAAACGTTAATACCTTGAAATCTTTCTGAAAACCTTCCCTCGCCAGAATTCCGTCGAAGATTTGAAATCCTTCCTTTTCGGCTTCACGTCTTCTTCGGTGGAGCTGTGACCTTTTCTTTTCATTTTAAACAAATAAAAGAAAATTAAATGTGTAGGAAATCGAACAGCCAGAATATTTCAGAAGGCTTCATCGAATCATCATTACGTGACGTTTAATGCCTCGAATCTCAGTTGATTTTTTATTTTTTATTTAGTGATACTGGGCGGGAGGTTTGATTTATGACGTTAATGGCATTGATTTTCAGTTTTTCTTATATTTTTTTAATTAATTGTAACTGGGGGGAAGTTATTATGAGGGTACTTTTGTCTCTAAAGTTTTGTAAACGAATTTAGCCAGGTATTTTTAATTTATTAACCAAACGTTAGGTATATCCAAAACAGCTATAGTTTACATGCGTATCCATCAAAATGACCCTAATTAAAATATAACTATTAATACTATTTTGTATCAGGTTACCATGAAGTTGCTATTTTTATAGGGACAATTAGATAAATATCTTATCCAAACATAAAAATTGTAAAATAGCCAAACGTTTACAAAAGTTTGGTTAATGTCCATAAACCGTTATAACTGCCAAAAAAAGACAATATTACCCACAGATAAAGAAGCGGCAAAGAAAGTAAATAAATAAAAATAACTCACGTTTTACGAGGCAATTGAAGATGAAGAAATAAATAGATATAAACGGAAGTTAATGAATAAAACAGTTAACGCTCCAGATTTTCTGTTTAATACATAATCAAGCAGTTTGAAATTGAAATTTGAGTTAACGAGTTTTTAAAATTCAAATAAAACCAACTGCTAATTTTAAAACGAAATTAGAAAATTGAAAGGGTATGAAGGGAAGAAAAAAACCATTACAATTGACACGTCATCAAGTTTGGTTATTTTCTAAAAAAATACTTAAGTTTAGCTAATTTACAAACACATAGTTTAAAAGTGCTATCCATCTCAATTTTTCCTTTTTATACCACCTGGTTGGAACTGTTAATGTTTTTTTTTTTTTTTTGAGAAATTGGAGTTGTTTATGCATGTGAATAAAATCTTCATATGTGCATTTAGTGATAGTAATTAAATGGATAGTGGATTGTTCGAGATATAATACTTAATCTAGTGTACGCATTGAGGTCGGCGTATCAATGCTTTTGTCAGATTTATTATTCAATGTTTATCACGTTATTTAAAATATGAGAGAACCTGTGATCAAAAGCAAAATGTTCTTTCTTCCGAATTTATCAGATTTTAAAATATGAGAGAACCTGTGATCAAAAGCAAAATGTTCTTTCTTCCGAATTTATCAGATTATTATTTGCATTCTTATGTCAGTATTCATATTGTACAGTATTATCGTATTAACCCACCCACGAGTTGCAACATTTGGCATCAGTTTCATGTAAAAGTATACCAATTTAAATACAAAAAATTGGTTAAATGACCGGGTTAAATTTTGGTTAATGACCCTATTGTTTACGTGGTATAATAATTAACATGATAACTTTACAGTTTTGCGCTTTTTCATTTCGGAAATTTTTGAAAAGTTTTGGGCAAATTCGTCCTAAAATTTCGTTAAACTTTAACAAGGTCATTTACCAAAAATATGTTAAACGTTGTCCATTTTGAAAACTCACTATATTTAAAAGTCTATACTACTTAATAACTCATTTAAATATCAGGTCAACACTAACCATGAATTAACTGAATAACGAGGATTTGGTCCATATTTGTAAAGAATAAATGATAGTAAATTTATGTTATCTAACGCGTTTCTCACATGTTCATAAAAACATCTCAATTTGGGGGTCTGTGCCATGTCACCGGTTGACAATTTTTTTTATATTGTGTATTTTTTTATTTAATGAAACTAAGTTATCTTTTATTATGCCAACTGTCTCCATTCGAGAACTGATGATAATCTGTTTGTTTGTCTCATATAAACAAAAATTTTGTCTTTATGTTTAGGTTAAAACTTTCACTACGCCGAAAAACTACATCAAGTCTGAAGCGTTCAACCAGCGTTCAACCATGTAAGGTTGTATGAAGGAGAACAAAACATGTTAGAGTTTTTATGTCGTATCTTCTCCTTTTACATTTAACATTTAATTGTTAACACTACGAGTGTTGTTATGAAAAGTGAGAGGAGCTCGCTCTTAATGGGAGTTTAGGTTCAAAATAAACACTTGTAGATCTTTAAGTGAATCGTTATGAGATCTTATTTTAGGGGAGCATAGATTAGTAATATTATAGAAAATATTGAGATAGAGTTTAGAAAGATTTCAATTATCACCATTTTAACTTTTTATTTTGTCTAATAATATTTCTATTTCCTTTTCACTAAAATAAGTATCCTCATATGTAGGTTATTGCCGAACTAAGTAAACATTTCTATGTCGTTTTATTTTACCATCGATATTACTATTATACTTTAATATGTGTCGATATAAATAACATCGTAAAAAATATCATAAAAATAATCAACGTATAACTTTCGCATACTTAAAACATTAAAACATGCGGTGCTAGCTGAGATACCATAATAAGGACTCATTCAAATTAAAACACATTATTGCATTTCTCTTCTTAATATAAGCTATGAAACTCACTTATAAATGCATTTTGCAGCTTAAAAAAATGCATTTAAGTCCTATTTTGTAGTTCTTTCAATTCTATATGATGTTGGTGGGGGAAAAAAATACTGCCACCAACACAAATATGAATGTACTCATTTCTATTTTGTAAGTGACATCCACTGACCCTGTGCGTTGATAATTTAAATTTGAGTACTCAATATATTTAGGTTAAGCGCAAATTATATTATTAAAGGTTCAAATTAATATTATATATATATATATGTGTGTGTAGCTTTTTCAGGACTCTATCGTTAGCATGTAACACACATATATTGTTTATCATATATATGCAGTATATGTAGAGAGCGTAATTAACTAGTAAGACAGATCATATATGCATGCATGCACAAAGCCCAAAGTTTAAGTTAGAAGAGATTAATATGTGAAAATTAAAACTGAGGAAGAATTCAATTTTATATATTTTTAAAATATATAAACGACAAGTAAAACAGTGAAAATAAATTTTTTTTTTTCTGTAAATTTTTCTCTGAGAGTCCCTGCGAGTCTTCAGAGCTGCCAAAAAGGCGTAACCATCCTGTAAGGTATGGAGGATCTTTGTGATAAGTGGAAAAGCCTCAATGTTACGGAATAAGAAGAGGACATCTTCGTGATCGAGGAAGAGGACATTGAAGAGAGGAAGAAAACGGCGGAGACACTGCTTCTAGGGAAACTCTTGACAGATAGACAGTTCAACAAGAGGGCTCTGAAAGCTGTAATATGCAACCTGTGGAATTTGAAGGGAGGACTTGAGGTCAGTGAGCTGCCCAACGACGTCTTCAAGTTCACCTTTGGGAGGGTGGAGGAGAAAAGGAAAGTAATTGAGAATGAACCATGGCTGTTCGATAAGGCCCTTCTTTGCCTCTCCGATCCGGCGAATGTTGAAGAGGAGCCCCCGGGTTCATTCACGAGCGCTAGATTTTGGGTTCAAATCCATGGACTACCTCTGATCTCCCTATCCGCGAAGATGGGGGAAAGGCTGGGTAATAAAGTCGGGAAGGTGTTGCGGGTGGATGTGGACCGGAATGGTCGCATTCGTGATGACTTTTTGAGAGTTCAGGTGGTCCTCGACCTGTCACGGCCCCTACGCCGTGGCATAGCTATCCAGCTGGGAAGTAGGAAGGAAACGAAGTGGTGCGAGGTCAAATACGAACGACTACCAGTCCTTTGCTTCAACTGTGGAGTTGTGGGTCACCATTGGGAGTTGTGCACGGCGCGATTGGCACCCACAGAAGCCCCAGAAGGAGGTTGGGGTTACGGTGCCTTCATGGCATGCACGAGCCCAAATCGGTTTGCGGCACCGATTTTTCGCATCGCTAGCCTGGAGAGTGCAGGGAAGAGGCAACCCAGAGGAGCGGAAACTTCCTCGCGCCAGGGGCCTTCAGCACAGAGAGGGGCCGAGGGGGATCGGAGGGCGGCGGAAACTGAAAGACGTTGGAGAGGAGCAGAATGGCCCGCGTCCCAATAGCTCCGCGAGACACCCCAAGCGTCCTGACAACAGTTCCCGAGGACTGCAGACGGAAGAGAGAGAATAGTCGTTGGGAGGTCTCTCCCGAGGTATGCGCGCAGGTCTCAAGGGGCTCTCCCTCGGGAACGGATGCTCAATGCTCGACCCCCAATGTCAATGGCCACCCTAATGGGACCAAACGACACGTCTCCAATGTCCAACAACAGATTTTATCGTTCAATAGCAAGGCCCAAACGCTTATCCCCACAACACACCCTGAAGGCCCAACACAATCTTTGAAGCCCGCAGCCCAAAGTGAGAAGATCCCACAGGGAATCACAAAGATCGCGCCTTCGCCACAGATTCAGGAGGCGAACCCGACCTTCTCCTTCACCACAGTCGGCGGCGTATCTACGGCGACAAATCGTGGCAATGGCTCGCACCTGCAGAAACGTGCGCCTGAGGACGGGGATGCCCTGGAGAGACTACCTCCTCGACCCGACGGCCCGCGTCAAGAAGCTGGAGATGGAGGAGAGAAAAGAAGTGCAATTCGACAGAACACATGGAAGAAACGAGCTCGCGTTCGTCGTCGCGCGGGGGCTTGTTGGAGTTCAACCCTACGATGAGTATTGGATCCCGAAGAGACGGATCAGGAAGTGAAGAGGATGAGGGGGCCAAGGCAGCTAAACTTTACCAGGGAGGGAGTTGGTCGAGAACTTCTGGTGTACTGACAACCAACGCTCTTGGGTCACTGAGGCAACCCTAAGAGCATGAGAAGGTGGCCTCCATCAACAACTCAGCCCCTGCTGTTTCCATACCCATTGATTCGGCTCCGGACACCCAGATTACTGAAGCGGCGCCCCATAGGATGTGGGCCGCCGGGAGCAATGATTGGCCTCATCTGGAACATCCAGGGGTTGGGAAACTCCCAGACGAAGGGGACCCTCCGGTCGCACACCCTGAAGTTTAGACCCGATTTCATCTTTATATCGGAGACTAAACTAAGGAAGTGTTCGGCTGAGAGGGTTCGTTTATTATTGGGGTACGATAGATGTTTTGCGGTGGATTGTGTGGGACGTAGTGGAGGACTAATGCTACTTTGGAAGTCTACTATCAGGTTCGCGCTGGGCTCTTTCTCTCGTTACCACATCGAGGGCTCGTTGACGGAGGAGAATGGCAGATTCATGAGATTTATGGGGCTGTATGGAGACCCGGTGGCGGCGGGAAGGAGATACTCGTGGGATGTGGTCAGACGAGTTGTGGGATCTGCCAGGGGTCCGTGGCTCGTGGGTGGAGACCTAAACAAAGTGTCAGAGAATTGCGAGCTGAGCGACGACAGGGTGAGGGATCCTTATCTCTTGGAAGCCTTCCGCCACATGATGGAAGATTGCAACCTTGTTGACCTGGGCTATGTGGGCAAGGAATTCACTTGGAGGCGCAACTCCGCTCCGAACTGCGCTCAAGCAAGGTTGGATCGCTGCCTCGCCAACCCCGAGTGGTGTGCGATGTTCCCGAGAACCAGCGTCCACCATTTGGAATACTAGAACTCGGATCATAGGCCATTACTTGTGTCTACAGACGGGAAAAAGACGGGGAGTGAGGAGAGGAAACCGAGTCGTTTCTTCTATGAGGAGGCATGGTGTGACGAGGAGGAGTGTGAGTTGCGTGTGAGGCAGGCTTGGGACGCTGGGAGGACGGGTCTGCTATGAGGAGTCTTCTCCGATCTCTTGAGAGCTGTAGAGGGAGTCTCAAAGAATGGAATAATATGAAGAAGGCTGACTTAAAGGCAAGGATCGGGAGGCAATCCGAGGCCGTGAGAAGAGCGGGTGACGAGAGATCCAGGGCGGACCGAAGCTTATTTGGTAAAGAATCCCGCCAACTCGACGCCCTCCTTGAAAAAGAAGAAAGATATTGGAGACAAAGAAGTAGAATGAGTTGGATGAAATGTGGCGACAAAAATACAACCCTTTTCCAACATAAAGCGACAACGCGAAAGAGGAGAAATTTGATTGCGGGCCTTTACGATGATTCGGGTGCTTGGGTTCAAGGCGCTAGGGGAATCGAAGAGGTGGTCTCGTCATACTTCAAGGAGATCTTTACGTCTTCGCGTCCTTCCTCGGAGGCCTTAGGGGTGGTCCTCGCGGGGGTAGACCGGAAAGTGACGACGACAATGAATGAAAAGCTCCTTCGCCCCTTTGACGAGTCCGAGGTTAAAGGGGCCCTTTTCTCTATGAACCCCCTAAAGGCCCCGGGAGGGGACGGTTTCCCGGCCCTATTTTTCCAAAGGAATTGGGCGGTGGTGGGCCCTCGAGTGACGAATATGTGCTTGGGGGCCTTGAATGAGGGCCACTCCATCGAGGATATCAACGATACGGTGATAGCACTTATACCGAAAACTGCGGAGCCTTCCAAGGTTAGTGAGTTCCGGCCTATTAGTCTTTGCAATGTTGTGTATAAAATGATATCGCGTTGTATTGTGTGGATATTGAAGGATATTATGGGAAGCGTCATATCGGAAAATCAAGGAGCCTTCGTGGGGGGTCGCCAAATTTTTGACAACGTGATGGTGTGTTTCGAAGCATTCATACGATGATGAGGAGTCGGTTCGGGAACGGCAAGTGGGCTGCCCTCAAGCTCGACATGGCCAAAGCCTACGACCGGGTCGAATGGACTTTCCTTGAGGGCATGATGTTGAAGTTGGGCTTCGAGAAAGCGTGGGTGGAGCTGATTATGAGATGCATTTCATCGGTTCGCTTCTCCTTCATCATCAACGGGGAAGTCCGAGGAAGAATTATCCCGCAAAGAGGTCTTAGGTAAGGGGATCCCCTCTCCCCTTTCCTTTTCCTTTTTTGCTCGGAGGGGCTTTCCTCGCTACTCCGAGATCGGGAACGGAGGGGGCTAATAAATGGGGTAAAGTTTGGACGTGGGGATCTCCGAGTTTCACACCTCATCTTCGCCGATGATAGCCTCATCTTCTTTAAGGCGGAGGTAAAGGAAGGTGAAGCTATATCGGATTGTCTCTCGACCTACGCCGCGGCCTCGGGACAGCTCATCAACTTCTCAAAATCGGATGTTTGCTTCGGGGGTGAAGTGGAGGGTCACTCTAAGGAGCTCGTTGCGTCTAGCCTTGGCGTCTCCATCACGGGATGCCACCATCGTTACCTTGGGCTCCCTACCTTCACCGATAGGAGGAAGATTGACATCTTCACCTTCGTCAAAGATCGAATATGGGAGAAAATTAAATCGTGGCGGGGCATCCACTTCTCGCAAGCGGGCCGGGAAGTCCTCATCAAATTCATCCTTCAAGCAATCCCGAGCTTTGTGGATGTTACGTGGTTAGGAATAGTTCCTCCTTGCTCCATGTCGGCTATCCTCAAAGATCAATCTTCTTTTGTGTAATCACGGTTTTCCTCCTTCATACGTGAGGACTTCAATATATGTCCCGTGGTACCGCCCACGTTTTCAAAAAAAAAAAAAAACAGTGAAAAGAATGCTCACCATTTATCTTTTAATTCATGAGATGGTATTAATAGCATGTAGTCTTCCCAATCCAAAGATGTGGTTTTATTGTTACTACTATGTATATTTCCATTTTCCTGTTCTTGGAGAATAAGGATTATAGTTTTGCGCAATCTATAGACGAAATAGAGTGATTCAAGACACGAAAAAAAATTATGACTATGTTGAAATCAGTGAACATATTGTTGGACCTCCAAGGGTTAGCTCGTGATGATCTTAATCCAATAACGAGAAATTCCAATCAGCTTGAATATATGGAAAAATTCAAAATGGAATACATACGAGAAAAATAGAAGATGCAGAGAATTTGGTACGTAAACCAAGATCCAACGGAAGTGAGACAAATGGGTCTTCGCCCATTATGCATGTGCGATTTCTCTATAATTAATACTTATTGGGAGCACACTCATGACGTCCTTGAACCTTTCATATTTTTTCTATCTATTATACTTATGCTTGAGGAGTATCCTTTCAAATTGGCCGAGACTAATCCTAGAATTAAAGTTCTCTACCGTCTAATTTTTAAGTCTAATATACAATCGTGATACTATGTAAGTAATACTCATTCGAAGTTAAATAGATTTAGTAATAATCTATATGTTTTTTAATTTGTTTAAATAGTCATCAAATGATTTACAAACGCAAAAAATATAAAGTAACATATAATATTCAAATATTAATTTTAAATAGTTTTAAATAGATTGAAGTCAATATTTGTTGTATTATTAAACAAAAAAAATTAAATTTTCAAAAAGAAATTTGCGTGTGGAACAAAATGACAAATAAGTAATAAAAACTCAAAAATTTGATGTCAAATAAGCAGTTTGACTATTTGCAAAAATTTAAGGAAAGTCTAATAATTTTCCAATTGGTAAACTTACATATTCCTTATATATATATATATATATGAATGACTATACTTCAATACTAGTGTTAGAATTGTATTTCATATATTTTTTAGGTCCAAAGATTACAAAACGCTGATGTTCCGTGCAAGTCCCCGTCACCAGTAATAGAGACGATTATTAAGACTCACATTGTTCGTCAGTCATCACAACTCACAATTCACTTTAGGACCATATTTATTTTGGCTAAAGAGGCAAAGCTAGAATCATTATTACAATGGTTTTTTAGGAATTTTAGATCAAATTCCACAAAAATCAAAATATGCAAAAAAAAAAAAAAACACCTAAATTATAGTGGTTCCCTCACAGTGCAGGAGGTACGTTCACTCGCCGCTCGTAAATCGATACACTATTATCTCCAATCAGAATTTTTCAGTTACATCCTCAAGACGCTTACTCTCCCCTTGTTCCACGCCATATATGAAAAAAATAAACCTTGAGCAAATTTACTTGCGTGAAAAGTTTAAACTACTCTCAGTATATATAAATATTTTTTCAAGGGGCGCTGCCCCCTTCAACTCCCGGAAGGGGGATTTACCACCTCTTACACCCCGCGTCGACTTCGGGGTATACTTATATATTAGGCTTTCACACCCAACAGGTTTAAGTTTCTCTTAAACAAAAAATAACGGAATATCGTATTTTTTTTTTTTTGTGTGTCTATCCGTATCAACATTCTTTTATATTTCTTAATAAGAGCTGTGCACAAAATATTGGGGTAGACATTATGGTGGAGCCATATATGATTACAAAGCGGACAAGAGGCATGCAAAATGAAAATTAAAGTTCTAGACTATAATGGTTTCATAATTAATTTATTCTTTCTATTTTATTGATTACAAGAACTTAAAAACTCGTATATGTCAACTAGAACTGGATGACCCCGAGCGGCAAGTAACAACAAAGACTTAATTTAAATTATATCTAACAAACAGATTTTATAAAAAAAATAGTGCGATGCATCTTTTTTTTTATATTGGTCGAAAGAAATTAAAATGGCTTAATCGCAGAATTTAATTTTCTTCCGTTTGGTGGACTATTTGATATTAATTATTGGATCCTAAAAGTTATTTATGTACTTCATGTATCGCATAACGTAGACGCATACATATTTAATTATTGACCATCAGTTTGCAAGTATATGAACTATAAAAGTAGAGGCGCATTCAAATAATTGCAGTCTCGTGGCAACCCAGTCTTTTCATCCTCGACGTACAAAGGACGATACACGGAAGAAAGGTCTTCTGCAAAGCATTTGTCTTTGGCTGAAGTTCTGGGTAGATTCGGGTGAATAGGCGAAAACAATAAGGGCACTTGAAATAAAAGTGAGGTATTTATTTTCGTTTAAATATTGGTTTAATTTTGTTCGTTAATTTTTGTATAGTTCATTTAAAAATGGTCGAATATTTTTAACATATATTTATATATTTGGCTTTATTAAAAAAATTAACTACGAATACACTTAATCTTATATCAATTTTCACAACTCGTATTTTATTTTATAACAAACTCTAAAAAAATCTATTTAAAAATATAATTTTTTATTTAACTTTTCTTAATCAAAAGTTAACTTAAGTGGTTATTTTGTGAAATTCTTGCGGAATTGTCACTTCCGTTTAGGCTGTGGAAAATCAATTACGAAAAGGCAGAAGAGGAGCTTTCGCGTGTACACAAAAGTTCTTTTATTTACATTTATTTTTGTATTATCACTATACGATGTTTTAACACGCAAGCTATTGTATGGCTCAGACACAATGACATGTCTCATGTGCTCTTTTTGATATTTTGTGCTCTGCATTTTAAAAGAGAACATGATGAAAGGCTTTGAGGAGGGGAATTTCGTTTATTATGTGCCATAGTGGTACTAAATTCTATTTCTATGTGTCTACTAAATTAATACCAATATCTAATACCTAAAGTACTAAACTATCCCTAAATGAAGTCTCCCTAAATTTGACCTATTTCCCTCTCTGCCGGTACAGACCCAAACTCACCTTCCTCTTCTTCCCAAATCCATTTTCCTCTTCTTCCCTAAATCTCCTCCCAGCCGCCGCACACCCTCGCCCAGCCTCGCACGCCCAGCCTCCGCCGCACACCCTCGCCCAGCCTCGCACGCCCAGCCTCCGCCGCACACCCTCGCCCAGCCTCGCACGCCCAGCCTCCGCCGCACACCCTCGCCCAGCCTCGCACGCCCACTCCCAGCCGCCGCACACCCTCGCCCAGCCTCGCACGCCCACTCCGTCGCACGCCCTCGCACGCCCACTCCGTCGCACGCCCAGCCGCCGCACGGCACGCCCCCCCCCCCCCCCCCCCCCCCCCCCCCCCCCCCGCAAGCCCCCGCAGTCCCAGGCTTCTTGCGGTGGTCTTTCTTCACCGACGCAGACCCGAGGCAAGTAGAAGTATTTTCAATATAGCAATATCTGTTATTTGCGGTGGAAAGTAGAAGGAATTATCAACGTAGTAAGTTTTGTTAATGAAAATAAATTATCAACGTAGCAATATCTGTTATTTCGTGATTTTGGGGATTTAACGTTTGGATTGGGATCTGTTGGTGACAATCTGTTTATTGTTCGATTGTGTTCATTTTCAGATGGCCCCATTGATTATTTGTGATGAAGATTTTTTCCCAGCTAGTGTTACGAACAGGGGATCCGGTTGTATTGCGTTGGTGAAAAAAAAATTCACAGAATTGAAAATTTTAGACCGAGTTGAGAAGTCACCATTTGGTAATTTTTTTGCTCTTTCGGATATGGAATTTCATGGGACGTTGGTGCATAGTCTTTTATTGCGGAAGATAGAGACCGGGAAAAAAGACGAGATTCATTTCAAGTTAGGACAAACCGAGTGCATGTAAGTTATGAATTATTTACGTTCTTATGTAAGTTTATCGTTTTTATTGTGTTTATTGTTCGATATGTTTGACTAAATTTTTGATTATTATTGCACTTTGTAGATTTTCCGCTTTGGAATATATGTTGATCACGGGTTTATCAATGGAACCCTCACCGTCCGAAGAAGATATTCAAACTCATAGCACCTCAAACGAGTTGTCCGAAAGTTACTTCAACGGAAAGTTGAAGATCCCTTACGGAGAATTAGCAACCGCGTTTATGAACATGGATGAAAATGATTTTGTCGTCGATGATGCGTTGAAGATGGGGTTTCTAACATTTGTGGAGGGCTATCTATGCGGAACCGGGCATCCAAAGGTCGTTGACGAACAACGTCTTGTTCTCGTTAACGATCTCGATTTCTTTTGCTCATTGCCATGGGGTAGAATATCTTGGGATGCTACATTTTCGGGTCTGTCGAAGGATATGCGACGATTTTCGGCTGAATATAAGAAGAAAAATGACTCGGGTGTCGGGAAACCTAGAATTTCGTATACCCTTTTAGGCAACGCACATGCGTTTCAATATTGGGCGTTTGAGGCCATTCCCGAAGTAGCTCTTAAATTTGCCTCAAGTAGTTCTCCGAAGATTCCGCGAATGTTGAAGTGGTCCCCGAAGACCAAACAGATTCATGAGAAGAACATTCCAATATCGGATATAATCCGAAAACCTAGGGTACGAAAGCATTACTTTTTATTTATTTTCTTATATTTATACTTAAATGTGTGTTTTGTGTTTTGGTGTGTAGTTGATTGCGATGGCATTGCTAAAACCACGGAGTGTCGAGAGAGAGGTGTATGATAAGACCGCCGCACTCCTCAAAGTACCTAAATTTCCAGAAATCGAGAATGACGAGTCCAGTTCCGACGACTTAGAGGATGTGAACATTACGGAAGACAATGTGATTGCTACGGCGCAAGAGATTTCGTGTGCAGCTGCTCAAGCGGGTAGGTTTTCATCACCTACCCGTCCTCCTTCGCCATTGATCTCAACGGGAGATCCTATCGATTTGACGTCGTCAAAGAAATCGCCGTCTTCGAGTTTATCGAGTGAGAGAAGATTGAGTTTGGTAGAGGACAACCTAAAAATCATCCAAAGGAATCAGGTATATCCAAATAAAAAATATTAAAGCATGTAGTGAAAAATATTGATTTCATGTGTTGTTTTCGTTTCAGATTAAAACAAACAACGACTTGCAATGGATTAAGAATAAACTTGAAGACATTGGTAATGTTCTTGTTATTCTCAGCAAAAACAAGCCTCCGGCTGATTCGACGATTGACGAAGAATATGAAATCCCAATGTCGATGGCTTCAAGTGGAGAACGTACCCCCGATGATCCAATTACGAACAAAAGGGTCAGATTTGCCTCGTCACGACTCGAAGACTTCACCGATCCAACCAAGAAAAAAGATGGAAAAATCTTCAATCATTTGAAGAAAAACGATCCAATACAAGCGAAAACTTTCAAGAGATGGCTCATCGGCGAGAAAATTGAAGGTACAACAGATACTGTTGATCTTCAATGTGGAAATTTTGGAAGGGACTGGTTCATGACCTTATACCAACCACGACAATGGTTAACGGACTCGGTAAGTACAATTTATTTACTGAGTAGATTTTTTTACTGTGCTGTGGGTTGCTGTGGGTTGCTGTGACTGTGGGTTGCTGTTATTGTGGGTTGCTGTTATTGTGGGTTTCTGTTACTGTGGGTTGCTGTGGGTTGCTGTGGTTTGCGGTATAGGTAACTGTTTCATTTAATTTTTTCAGCATATTGACGCGGCCCTTCACTTACTTCGACGACGGAGATGGTTAATGAAAGGCGCGTTTAGAGAAGATTCGTGTTGTATGGACACCTTGTGGGTGTCATCCATTTGCGGGCGATTTGAAGCTATGTACGGGGGCAAAAAAAACAAGAAGAAAGAAGCCGTACAAGTAGATCTTTTGGAGGATGACGTGATTTTGAAGCCGATCCGTGGAGATGAAGATAAATTTTGTCCAGCGTGGCAAGGCATGACCGACATCTACTTCATCGTCAATCACGAAGGTCACCATTGGCTCGCATGTGAGCTAAACATCTCGGGATGGCAAATCACGGTGTACGACTCTAATTCAACCTCGAAGACGGCAATGGCCAAGACATTGAAGCCGTTCAGCGTATTGATACCAAAAATACTTGAAAAGACGGTTAACTCGTCGTCTTCCCGCGTTACTTTTTTTTGGACGTCCAGCCGGTCTTTTATATGGAGGAACTTTTATTTCCATATCCTTCAACTCGCTTGGAACGTCCCACTCAACCTCATTACCGACCGGATATATTGGTTCCAAATAAGACTTGTGCCATGTGTCAACAAAATAAACATTATCACAAAGAGAATAAATGTTTACCTGTTTGGTACGTGCAAAAACCACGGCATGAGAACAAGGAATTCCAATAATTTGAAATATTCCACAGGTGCAAGTCCTATTCGCCAGATCAACTACGTAGTCTACACCATTATCTATAACCACACATTCATTTTCGGTGATTGGATGAGGTATATGATGGCCGGCTTTCTCAAAATGATGTTTCAGATCGTCTTCCATTAGAGGTGACAATGTTGATGATTGTTTTGACGTCTCTTCTCTACGACGATAAAACCATGTTTGTACCGTGAACCGAATGTATTCCAACAAAGTCGTAATTGGGTAGGTACGCGCAATCCTCGTCTTGCAATTGAAGCTTTCGGCATAATTATTAGTCATAATATTGAATCTGCATAATTTGAGTATAGTGGTAAGTAAATATGACATTAATATTGAATTTTATGTAACTCAAACCGTTTTTACCTATTTCCGGGAAAGTAAGCACGAGCCCACTTATGAAGTCCGATATCCTCTAGATATTTGGCTACAAGTGGATCTTTTCTTCTAATCTTTTCCAAATACGCTTGACACTTTGACTTCTCAAAAGCATATGTCGCTAGCTTGATTTCGGGATTAAACTCTTCAGTTTTGAACTTATGTTGCACATTCATCTTTACATGGTTATAACAAACACCATGGTAAGCATCTGGAAATACTTCCTCCAACGCGTGCTTAATACTTTGATGCCTGTCATCATTTTATAACCAACACCGCAAGTTACCGCATACCGCCGCAACAAACCGCATAATTAATTCTAAATGACCGCAAGTAACCGCATGTTTACCTGTCCGATATGAAGGCCAGATTGGCCACCTCACCGATTGCTTCTTTAAGATTCAATGCAAAATACATCCAAGACTCGTGATTTTTGGTATCGACAACACCAAAAGCAATAGGATACAATTGCGTGTTTGCGTCAACGGCAACCGCCGTAAGAACTTGACCACCGTATTTTGTCTTCAAAAAGGCCGCATCAACACATATAACCGGACGACAATGAGCGAATCCACGACAACAAGCTCCGAGTGAGAAAAAACACGCCTTGAAGCACCCACTTTCAATGACATAATTTGTAAGTGTGCCTGGATTACGTACCTTTAACATGTGTAGGTAAGAAGGAATCTTTGAATACGAGTCTTCAACGGAACCTCTAACAATGTTAATGGCTGCCTCTCTACATCTCCAAGCTTTAGAATAACTCATTTCAATGCCATATTTTGATCTTGTGTCTTCTTGGATACTCTTTGGCATGTATGGAGTTCCATCTACGGTATACTTATTCTTTATTAGCTGCGCAATCACCCAAGGCGATACTTTCTGGTGCTCTTTACCGCGAACATCAAGAGAACAAGTATGTTCACTACTGTATGATGTGATTTCAAACATTTCAGATCGTATCAATTTTCTCGCCCTCAACCTCCATTTGCATTCCGGGTATTTACAATTTATATACCACAAATCCGGCCCAGACTGTTTCACCATATACTTGAACTTGTTCTTCAACGCAATCAATGCAACATGCGTCTTCAACTCATCTTTGTTATCAAAAAGTTGTTTGACCGCCAAAGTGTCGTTACTTCCTGTTATGTAATAAAGTAGATCATATACTCATGCGTTTCATAAAATGTATGTGTCAAAGAACATTATAAATTGTAACACAATTTGTACCTGCCGAAGAGCTAGCAAATGAATATTGTTGTGTGTCGTCGGTTGAAAAATTTGGTGCCGTCCATTGGTTTTGACAAGAAGTTCTCGGGGTTGAATGAGGATTAGAATTTGACCTTATGGGTGATGATTGAGGTGAATCATGTCGTTGCGGGGGCGAGTCTCTTCTAGCATAAGAAGGTGATGCAACGGTAGTTGGTGTAGTCCTTATATTGTAGCCTTCATTGTTTGCATTAAATGAGCAAAAGTCATCGATTCCGGGAACGTATTCATTGAAGTGTACATGTTCAGAGGGACTAACATCTATTATACGTTTCTCAATTCGAGTAACGCATAAAGGAAAATTTTGACCATACTTAACATAGTACGAAATTGTGCCATCATCGAAAATCGTACTAGGAGGACATTGCACATCACCAATTTTGTAAGGAACTTCAATTTTGAGATCAAATAGTAACCTATCTACACGAAGTAGTTCATATAACGTATCCAATAACTCGTTATACTTTATGTTGTTCTTCATTTCAAGAACATACGTAGAACTCCCTCGAAATGCAGCTAATTCACCATCTTTTAGAGTCCAAATTCCATCATACAACACAATTACACCGCGGTAATCTGCACAAAATGAACAATAACAGTTGCGATCAGTTGCGGTAAACTGCGGTAACTTGTTGAGTCCATATGAGTTTAAACAATATGAAAATTAATATATTACTGCTGTTAGTTGCGGTGACATGCGGTATGTTTATAATAAAAACATGAATACAGTTGTGCGGTATGTTGCTATTACTTGCGGTCGTATGCAGTGACATATACCAGATAACAGAAAAAATTCATACTCATTAGATAGTAAATATGCGACGGCGATGACAAATATATTGCGACCACAGTGAGCGGAGGATGAAAAAGCGGCGACCGGAGATGGAGGAGACCCGATGAAGAGAGACGCGGCGTGAGATGAAGATGGAGGAGACCCGATGAAGAGAGGCGCGGCGTGAGATGAAGAGAGGCGCGGCGTGAGATGAAGAGAGGCGCGGCAAGTCTGGGCGTGCGAGGCTGGGCGAGGGTGTGCGGCGGAGGCTGGGCGTGCGAGGCTGGGCGAGGGTGTGCGGCGGAGGCTGGGCGTGCGAGGCTGGGCGAGGGTGTGCGGCGGCTGGGAGGAGATTTGGGGAAGAAGAGGAAAATGGATTTGGGAAGAAGAGGAAGGTGAGTTTGGGTCTGTACCGGCAGAGAGGGAAATAGGTCAAATTTAGGGAGACTTCATTTAGGGATAGTTTAGTAATTTAGGTATTAGATATTGGTATTAATTTAGTAGACACATAGAAATAGAATTTAGTACCACTATGGCACATAATAAACGAAATTCCCCTTTGAAGATTGGATCCCTGATCCTGATTTTGGTATATCTCACTCATTCGTTAAAAACTGGAAATTTAGAGAATAAATTTTGGTAATCAACATGAAGATCTTTTAATCGATTTCAGCAGTCATGTCTTGTGATTCTTTTGGTTTAAAAGTGAATGATTTTAGGAAAGTAATTTATACTGCCGTGGCCACTCATAACGATCTGCTCGCGTGAATTCTATATCTTTTTTATGCCAAATGTAGAGACTCTAGATAAACTAGCACTTGAATCTAATTTGGTCCCACGTTTTCTATAAAGTTGTTCTATCAAATCACAGTCGTACTAATCAGTTCACTAACTTAATTAACTCAAGAGACTTTCGTCACCCGCTTTTCACAATTCGATTCCTTTCGAGTTTCATAATCACCTCATATGCGTACCAGGTTTCCCTTTTCTTCCATTTTATATGTTCTTTAATTAGCAAATCAATTAGGCCGTAAGTTTATCTTATTGGCACGCTTTATTGATTGTCTTAAAGAAGAGATGAAGCTTCACATCCATGGACATTGACTAGCTATTGTCTTATTTCTTGATTATCATAATAATTTATTCTTAACTTTTATTTGGTGCTGAATGTAAACTCTATAATTAATTATTTGAAAGTCAATTTCTTTTGACCAGAAACTGTTACGAGTGAAATTATAATTTTCTTGACTGAATTTTGTGAAAGTATGGTCGTTTCCGTTTCAGCTCACAATCAATTGATAGTAATTGTCACCACATATGTAAAATAAAAATTTGACGAATTCACCTTAGTTTTTAAACGTAATTTGATTTTGTACAATATTTTGTAAAACATTTGTAAATGTCCACTACGCTTACGTGACACATTAATTTACGCTGTTACCTTAAAGCTATAAACATTTTAGCCAATTGTTTTTTGATATTAATTATTGTTTTGAATTTATTGGTGAGAATTCAAAATATTTCCTTAATTATTCAAATTTTGAGCGATTTTATTTGGCGAATCGGTTAAATCCTACATTTTAGGTAGTTAAATGACTCTTATTTTCATCATAATTAATTAAAATCATCCTTTTATGGCCGGATTTCATATCTATTCATTTTTGGAAACTTATTTTCAACCGAATTCAAGTCATTAGATCCATTTATGGCCTAAATTAATTTATTATTTGTATATCCAGTATTTCTATTAAGATTAATCTCTCCCGATTTCTCAATTTATATCGCCCAGTATTATATTCCTTAATTGATATTTAATTTACACTGAAATGAGTTACATTTTACAATGTAAATTTAATTTACAATGTACTTGCATATTAATTAATGAAACACGATTTTGATTTATTTTACTAGATGAAAAAAATCAAAATTTCATAGGTATTTTTTAAATCAAAACGAAAACACGAAAAAGAACGAAGAAATTTTTTTAATCTCCACGTAGGATCGCAACGATCTTCTCCAACATTAAAACTTCACATCTCGTCCACACCTTTGCGCCGTTGACCCCGTCGCGCGTTGCACTGCCGCCGCACTTACCGACCTCCACGCTCACTACCCTCCGTGCTCACCGGCCACCTCCCCGTGCACCGCGGCGAAGTGGTGATGTTCCTCCTCAATAACTGCCCGGAGTTTGTCTTCGCCTTCCTCGGCGATTCATCATCTTCGCGACGACTCCACCGGCGCCGCTAACCCTTTCGCCGGTGTTGCCCTCGCCACGCATCGCACTGCCAGAGACAGTGATTGTATTTACTGAACAAAACATAAACAATAAGTGAAAAAATATTTATTGAAAATTTTTTATTGTAAAGAACAACTTACCAGAAACGGAGATGAAAGAATACGATCAACAAACAAACACAAAATCGTTAATACTTACCCATAAAAAAGTTCCAGAGCAACTCATTAATCAGCGTACGGGATTGTCTCGATTATTCAAAAATATTATGATGCTCGGTGGATATGGTTATGGATCTCGCATGGTTTTTTTGCCTAAGAGAAATTTTTTGAAACTGATATTTTGCATGCAGGAATAATTTCTCTCTCCTTAAATTGTGTATATATAAATTGCATTAAAGTGGTGCAATTTTTTTGGTAAAATTAACCCCAAAATTAATTTTTTTAAATTGATTTTATTTTGGGCGGGAACTTACATTTGGAGTAAAATAAAAACGATAATTTTGTTAATTAAAAATGTGAACATTTACAAAATTTTGCAAAACGTTGGACAAAACAAAATTTCTAAATCCATGTAAGACTATTATATACATTATTATGAGCAAAAACGTTGATAGAGTTGGCAACCAGTGGGCGTGGAGATAATACGTGAGACGCTGGCAATGTCTTTTGTGTTGTTTACCTTTTAGTGGTCAATCGAAGTCATACGTATCTAAGTCCCATAGATTATACGAAGAAATGGCAGAGAGAAAGCAGCTCTGCTTATATATATATAATGATAGTAATTGTTGTAAGAGCGGGAAAACGAAATGTAAAAAACAAATTTTGCGGATAGAATTATAGTTGTCACAAATGTCAAGTAATAGGAGGAAAATCGTTGCCTAATTAGACTTGTCCATAATTGTACCAAATATATAGGGAGGATAAGAAAAAGTGACTCACTTGTTCTATATCTCAATATAAGCTTTATCATTTTTGGCACCACTCTAAATATTAAAATTATAAAAGTGTGACATTTTTGTTATTTATTTTGACCTGTCGTTTTAACATTCCCCTTTAATCTGAACTCTCCCCTGCTCAAGGGCGGTCTACGAGGTGGTTAATCCCGTTGCCGTAGAAATAGTGTGAAGAGTGGCCTCGTGAATATGTAGCAACTTGATCTTGAGCTTAATACGTGTAAAAATTGCATAACCTTATCTGGAACAAAAGCAAGGCAAGCTTCAAGTGTTTTGTTCTAAAGTTTTAGATGAGATTTCAACGTAGAGAGTAGGACATTGTCACACCAATTAATCGGACTTCAAGGGATTAATACCTTCGGCTTTAGAAGTAGAGAGAAAATCCATAAAAAAATCAGTTGCGAAAATAACTTAGCTTCGATATTTTAGCTCTATTGACGATCAAAAAATTGCTGGATGTTTCTCAGAGCTATAGGTAACTAGACTCATCCCGAGGTAAACACAGACGTCGATGGTGGACCGCCGATCATTAATGCCGATTGCCCAATGAAAGCTTAAGAATTTAACGATTACCAGAGATGGTGAGCGATGAAGAAAAAACTAATAATTAAGTGTTCCACAAAGGTATTGTATAATCTTATTGATTGCATCTAGCAAAGGTAGAGAGGGAAGTACATGTATTTATTGGATTTGCAAACACTGAATATAATATTACGTCTTGTTATTGTTGGACATCGAAGGGCTTTGACAACGCTTCTAACTAGTGTTGCACTCTTCAAGTGCGTGTATGTTATGGGCTGAAATGCGAGACCATTGAGCATGGGCGTCATGATTGGAACTGGCCCAACATCTAGTTCGAGTTAGAAGGTCAGCGCTGTACAATTTTTTAGATAAGTGAATTATATGTCATAGAGAAAACCTCAACCCCGAGGAAGAAGGTTAGCAATCATAAGTCCTTGAGTGAGAAAGTGTTGTCGAGGGCGGCGATGATATGATTAATTTTTTGATTCTAATTATTGATGATGATCATACCGCCCACATTGACCGAAATGCATGATGTGGATTCTGATGATTGTCTTATGAACATCGGTGTATCGACTCGTGATTCAACGAAACTAAATTCTAGAAGAGTTGATCGTAAAGCTTTTCAAACCACACATGTGGGGCTTCTTTTGAGTCATATATGGTGTCACGCAATTTTCATACACAAAATTGGGTGGTCAAGACTTAGAATCTATGTGGCTCATACAAAAACACATATTATGCCAGCTCGCCGTTAAAGAGTGTAGGTTATGTCGAGTTGATTAACATGTCACACAGAAGACAAAGAAGTAGTTAAGACTACTCGTGCAATGATGGGTATCACTAGTGAGGAAGTATTGGTACAGTCAAATCAAGGTACTTGAGAAAAAAAACCTTTCTCGACAAAGGCGTGATTTGTACCTTGCAAATAATTTACATAACAACCCATTTGAGTTCTTAAATTGATTTTCGTCCAAGATCATCCAATGATTATGTGTGAAGTACACTTATCAACAATGTTATAGTCACATAACATTGTTGTAAATAACCGAACAAACATAAAATACACACAAGTCAAGATATAAAATAAGACACCTTAACTTCTTGTACCACTTCTCTACCCCAATCATGTTTTCAAGACGACATGAAAAATATTGGAATAGGTATAGGGTTAAGAACAAATTATCATTAACACATTAATGGCGGAATATAAAAAAAATTACATTAGTAAAACAATTTTTACTAACCTAGAAAAAGTGCATGAACATGTATATATTTAAAAACATTATTTAAATACTTGAACACTAACTTTTCTCTTGTTGCTTGATCTTGGAGTCCCTTTTTGGATGAAAATCATTCTTCTTGTCTCGCTTCCTTTCGTCTTTGCATTCTCGAGCAACCATGAAAGTTTCTATCACTAGAAGGAGAGAAGTGGTCGACTAGAAGAGAGAGAACAAGACCAAAAAACTTGTTTTCACATCTCTATGTGAGACTCTATTTATAAGATAAGGAAATATAAGAAAGGATTATTACCCTTTTCTATTGTGTATTCATGACATAATATTTGATTTCCTCCCTTTCTCTTCCAAATAGTCGGCCACCCTATGCCATAAGTGAGGGAATTTTTTTTCCTCATTTAGCACATTTGTTTCCTTCTCAAAGAAATTCATTTCCTCTTTTCTTTTGGGCAATTACCAATATGAAATAATGCACAAAATAAAAGAAGATATTTCTCACCCTCCCTTGATGTAAAGTGGCCGACCATATGGGTGTCTACAAACACATATTTAGTTCCTAATTTGTTCCTAACAAATTACGGAAAAGTCCTCGCATTATTGCCCATACAATAATATGTCACAAAATTTAATTCACTAAACATGAAAACCAATTTTCAGCCGTGTGACTTTAAATTAATTTTGAGAAAATTCAAAATCTTATTTTGACATTTTATATCAATTATCCTTAAGGACAAAAATACCCTTTCGACCATTTTCGGAAAATACGTCTAGTTTAACAATTGAACTTATTTTGACTTAGCTTCTAGTTTAACAAACTCTACTCTAATGACTTGTGATTGTGACCTCCTGGACCCAAATAAACAAATCTTTAACTAGGACTCTTGGACTCAAAGTTCACAAACTTTTCCAGGTCTAGTTTAATGTCAACTGACTCCACTAAAGAGTTGACACTGAAAATCTCTCGGTTCAAATGAATATATTTTCTACTAAAAAATCTACTTATTTGTGATGAGCGGATCCACTGAATATTATAGAATGATTACCCTTCATGAATATCATAAACTAGATGAGATTTATAAAATTACCATTTTACCCTTCTAGTTGTTATTTCCTCAACTCTTTTGTTACTTGTGAATAAGTTATTAACAATGTATTAACGAGGAGCTAACAAATCACATTGTTTCATCCAGATAAAGTCGCTACTTAATTTTGTATATCGTGCGGTTCATTTATTCACAATCCAAGTAATAAAGCATGAGGTGATATACATTGCATTTCAGCAATCTTGTACATAAATTCCATATCTATGAGAACTTCACAAAGTATACTCATGTCAACTTCACAACCCAATACATCACCAATAGAGCGCATCTAGTTCACAAACTTAGATCTATTGTAGCTTTCTCAAAGAATATATTGAATACATGGAATGACATGTCTCATTTCAGGATTAAGGTATATTGTCTCTAAAAGTGTACTGGTCAGTTTAGTATATTCGAAAGATACACTGGAAGAACTATAGAGTTTTTAAATCTCTATGTCACGTAACCAGACATCATAGATTCTTCCAAAAATCATAAAAGGATCAATAGTCCATTGATCTTTAGATTGTGAATATTTCATTTTAACCCAACCATGAAGAGTTTGTTCACGCAAATTTTTACATTTGTCTTTTCTAACGTTGTTAGGTTTGATTAAGGACTATAAGACTATTAAATACCATAAATCTTTAAACAAACGAAAAAGGAATGAATCAATGTTTCAACTTTTATTAATTTAATCAGCAAATTACAATAAGGACTCATGAGAGATTTATATTACATCGATATATAAATAAATAATCTTCTTCTGGGCATATCTGCCAACAAAAAATGAGATATCGCAAGATATACGAAAAATAGCTTATTACATATGTTAATTCTTCAGCACAAGAAATGAAATTAGGAACAAAATTTGGACCCAAAAAAATTGATAAAAATTTTGAGCTCCACAAATGCGAGAGTGGTTACATTGATGCAACTTTATTCGGTGTAGAGATCCAAAGGATACGATTGTGTCAACTTCTATTTCCAAATCTTGATCTTCTTAGGGCTATGTATTTTCCTTGTTCGTTCTGGCTGAAGTCCATGCTCCACTTTATCCTCCGTCTTGGCCTCATCAAATCTCGTGACACCCTCGCATTCGTCAACGTGTGGGGTAGTCTCACCACCTCGCACACTTTGAAATCACCAAAATCAACAATGAGAAAAACATAGATTTAATAAGTTCAGAGAGAGAGAGACAAACCTTATAGCTAAGAGTTGTGGAATATGGTTGATTCCACAACCTTTTGAGCTAAGGGTTGTGGAATGTAGGCTATTCCACAATCCTTAGCCTATTAGTCATGGGATGTAGGCTATTCCACAACCGTAAGGGTTATTGGCTGTAAAATTTTAATTATTTAAAATATTTCACAACCCTCATTTTTATCTGTTGCAGAAGAGGCGCCGCGGGCGATGACCGGTCTAGGCCGCGGCACCATATCCCACAACGGATAAAAACAAGGATTATGGGAAAAACTAAAAAAAATAACAGTGCAGCAGCCCTAGTTAAAGCGTAGCCTCATGGTCGTTTCCACAACGGATCTCGTAAGGGTTGTGGAAACGTTCAGGGTCATTGTAATTTTGACTGCGCCGCAACGACTATGGATGAGAGCAACGGCACCGGTTCGAAAACTAGACATGGGATCTCATTTTTTAAGCAGCCTCGTGGCGACGAAGGATGGGGGTTGAGGCGCCCTCGTCGATTTCAGACTATAAATGTTAAATATCAAGTCATTTTTTATTTACCCACAATCTATTTTTCTGTCAAACCCTATTTCGGTCATTTATGTCTTGTTTCCTCCATGCATTGGTCATCGTCGAGCTGTCTCTCCTCCTCCCGCGTGTTCATCATGTCGGCCTCCTCTCGTGCGTTCATCCGTCATGCACTTGCCTCACCTTTATTGCCGCTCCTATTCCTCACTGTAAAGGTAAATCTCAACTTATTGCATGTTTTTAGATACATTCTCGTGTTAATTTTAAGGATTTGATGATTTGATATTGCTAATAACATGTTGATTTGAGTAAGTGGTTGATTTAGGGTTTGTGTTTAGGAAAAAATTGAGGTGCACGATTTTAGGGTTATTTTTTAGAGTTTACCCGAAAATAATATGCTTATTTTACCCAAAAATAATATGTTTATTTTACCCGAAAATAAGGGTTATTGAATTTGATGACAATTTTAGGTTTGTGAATATTTAATCTGAATTGTAACTAGTGAACTTGATCGTGTTTATGTTGAAATTGTGATTGTTATTATGTTTAGGTTATAACGCCTCCAAAATATACTCGTGGCACGGGTTCTTCCAAAAGCAAAGCCACGGCCACAACTTCAAAAATCCAACCAAAGTGTTCTCGTAAAACGATTGCTGAATGATTATCAAAAATAAAAGACAAACAAGACGAAAACAACATATTCACGTCCAAAAATGCCGAGGAACACTACGAGTTGCTCACTGAGCTTTTCGTAATTCATGAGACGGGATTTAATGTTCCACATCATGGATTTGACGTAGGCCAACAAATCCACATCTTCATCGACGACCATGGTTGGGGAGAATTTTGCAAACCTCCCAGGTGTGATGGCAACATCAACTTCGTAAAGAAATTTACGCTAACCCCAGATGTTGTGGATAACATTGTCACGGTTCGCGGTGAGAAGGTGAACGTGAGTGTTGAGGCCATCAACGACTATCTTCAAACGCCCAACATTCCATTTGATAGGGAAGGCTACCTTCAATTTATGAGGCATCCGGATAAGGCGAAGATGGCGAGTTTCTTGTGCCTTCTAAACCAAGATTGGACCGTGGAGAAGGGAAGAGAAGTCTTTCATCGTGATTAACTCACAAGGTATATATATATATATATATATATATATATATATATATATATATATATATATATATATATATAAGGATCCGTTGTGAGATGCGTAGCCGGGTCATCGTCATAACGTGACTGCGGCTCTGTAGAGTATCTGTCCTGGGCGACGGCGACGTTGTTTTCCCGCAGCCCTACATCGCACAACGGATCACGAGATCCGTTGTGTGATGTTGAGCCGTGGCGCAAACTCAGCGTCGCCGCGGTGACGAATCTATAAGAAAAGTTAATTTTACAACCGAAAATTGATTGGTTGTTAAATCTTCCACAACCCTTAGACATCCGTTGTGGAAAGTTTATACTTTTCACGACGAAAATCTAATGGTTGTGAAACAAAAAAAAAGTTGTGGAATCCTAAATTTGTAGTCTCTAGAGACACATATATCATCAGATGTGAGAATATATTTTTTTTAATAATCAATTTTAAGGCTTTTCACATTTTAAAATTATATACAATTAAGCCTGAAAGAAAAAAAAAAGAAATTTTAGAAAGTTTAAATCATCCACGAGATGCCACTTCGTCGAATTGAATTAAAATAATTATAGTTCCAATTCGACTAGTTGTATTTTAATTGGATATTTAGTTAAAACAAGTAAATATCAATTATAAATTATTATTGCAGATAAGTAACATACACTTTACTTATGATGGTGCTCGGGGCATACGTGCATGTCCCAGGCAGAGTGGTGATGGCTTTGGGTTAAGGGTTAGGGTGGTCATAAAAGAGTGATTGTCGTCATGGTGGTGGTGTGAGATGCTCCGGCATATATGTGGTTGGTTTTAGGAAGAGTGGAAGAGTAACTACATGACTAGTGGTGGTGGTCAGAGATCAAAATCGGCACAGATTCGTGGTCACGTAGAATGGGGACACTTTTAAGCGCATGTGTTCTCGCGCAAAAAAATTGTGCTGAAAAAACATGTGGTGGTTGTAAATACGTATCGGAATCCTATGTAAAGTTATTATAATTTGGTAACTTTTAAATACGATTAAGATTAATCGCATTAAATATGTTCCACACCAAACTTGAAAAAAATGACCGAACAAGCGATGTTTAAAGATTAATTAGGCTTAGCATTATTAAGTCATTTATTATTTATCATTGTTATTTAAGTTCAACGGGTGAGGTTAGTATAGATAATTAAATCCTCTAGCAAATTGAGAAAAGAATCCATTGAAAATTAAGAGGAATAGTTATCTGAACCTTTTATTAGCTTCATAATCATCGTACACAATGAAATCTATAAGGTGTTAATTAAGACCATAATTTAATCGACGTAAACATATGTAAACTAATCTGCCGTTGATAACTCTAAAAATTTATCGGTGCCGGTAGACTAGACCGAAAAATAATAAATAATAAACGAAAAAGAAAAATAAAGGGAGTGATAATGAAGCAAGAACGCAGAAGAATCCAAAAGGAGTAGGGTCCGATTCCCACAAAATAGAACACATCATAACGTATACTTTATGACCAACCCCTTGACGATATAGGGACCGTCACACATACATGATGATCATACATACGTGTTGCACTTTTATATTATAGAAAATAATATGCCATATTACTTAAAAAAATTAGTAGTATGGCATATAAATCTCCATTCCATTTTTATTTTATTTTATTCGTAGAGTAATGACATATATTTGCCACTCCTCAAAACCCCTATAAATGAGCTCCAAGCCAACACCACTCTTCTCATCAATCATCACCGTATAATCACACCCACACACATATAGCCGAATAGAAACCATATTAACTCTCTATTTTCATTTTTTTAAGTGAGAAAGTATGGAAAGTGTAAGCTTCCCAGTGATCGACATGTCGAAACTCAATGGCGACAAGAGAAGCACGGCCATGGCGGAGATCAACGACGCCTGTGAAAACTGGGGATTCTTTGAGGTACATAGTATAGAATACGTAGATAGACGTGTACATATATTATTATTGAGGTCAAAATGTGACAAATATATATTGTTGACATGCGTATGTAAGAAAGGTGGTGAAGCACGGAATATCTGAAGAGTTGATGGACAAAGTGGAGAGGCTGACAAAAGAACACTACAAGAAGTGCATGGAAGAGAGATTCAAGGAAATGGTGGCGAGAAAAGAGCTGGAGGCGACGGAGTCAGAGGTGACAGACATCGACTGGGAGAGCACCTTCTTCCTCCGCCACCTGCCGACCTCCGACCTCTCCGGCGCCGACGAGCTCCAGCCGGAGTACAGGGCGGCGATGAGGGAGTTCGCGGGGGCGTTGGAGGGGTTGGCGGAGCGGCTCCTGGAAGTGCTGTGCCAAAACCTGGGCCTGGAGAAGGGGTACGTGAAGAGGGCGTTCCACGGGTCAAAGGGCCCAAACTTCGGGACGAAGGTCAGCAACTACCCGCCGTGCCCCAAGCCCGACCTCATAAAGGGGCTCCGGGCCCACACCGACGCCGGAGGGATCATTTTGCTGTTCCAAGACGACAAGGTTTCCGGCCTCCAACTCCTCAAGGACGGCTGCTGGGTCGACGTCCCTCCCCTCCGCCACTCCATTGTCATCAACCTCGGTGACCAGCTCGAGGTATACTCCTATTCCCTTCATATTATCCTCTAACTACTTGAATATTCAAATTTACCGTCGAATTCATGCATACCTGTCTCGTATTTATGGCGCATGCATCTTTGCTTCAATCTCACTTATTTCTTTAAGCTTTCGATAGTAAAATTTATTTTTTCTATTTATTGTAAACAGAAGATCTTATTATAATTATTATTATTTATATGAAAATTGCTAACATACTACAAAATCAAGTGCCGAAGATCATTTATTTTGAAATAAGATAAAAATAAAAACGGTTAATTTAAGGACGACTTGCATAATAGTCATGAACAGCCTATTTACAAGTCAAGTAAACTAAATAATATTTATTTTACTAAATCCCTTTGACATAAAAAGCAATTAAATAATATTGCTCCGGCGTGACCCGTATTCGCGGTTGTAAATATATATTAATACTCTTGTGTACTAGGTTTTTTTTTAAGTTAACTTCAAAAATCGAACCACGACTTAAAGTGAAAATTATGTGGTATTATCGTGTAGGTGATTAGCAATGGTAAATACAAGAGTGTGGTCCATCGAGTGGTGACTCAGACAAAAGGAAACAGAATGTCGTTGGCATCATTCTACAATCCCGGCAGTGATGCCGTCATATTCCCGGCTCCGACGTTGACCTCTGGGGTTGAGCAGACTCAGGTGGAATACCCAAAATTTGTGTTCGACGACTACATGAAACTTTACTCTGGTCTCAAATTTCAGGCCAAGGAGCCCAGATTTGAAGCCATGAAGGCCTTGGTCAACATTGACCCAATCGCAACCGTTTGAGATCATACGTATTCAAAGAGGTTACTGCGTGTGTGCACTTTGTTTTTGTTAGCACTTAATACAAGCTGGCGTTGTTCGTGATCGGTGTGTATTGTATTACTTTTACCCTGCCTTATTTTTGTAATGGGAAACGTATATTAATAAAATAAAGTGTTTTTGGATTTGTTCAGTGATCATTTTTTCCTCGCTTTACATATGATATTATCGATATAAAGCATTAATGTTCGTTTTATGCCAATTGGGTGCTTAGAGTTATGCCACAGTTAGGGAATCTCGATAATATTATAAGTTGATTGTATGTTGGAAGATTATGTGAATATTTGCTTTTGGGTTACAATAAAAAAAGCGCCTTAATTTTATAATAAATGTTTAAATTTAGGACCAATAGTAAGTCATTAAGTTTTTCTTTTGGTTACAAAATCTAAGGAAACGGCTACATCTAATTGTTTCCTAACAAAAAATAACAAAAGGTCAGAATCTAACTTCGGCAAGTGGAACACTAAAAAAATGAATTTAGTATTTCTATTTTGTATCTACTCTCTATATTCTAATGTGATATCATGGGTGTTTTTATTTTAGTTTATTATACACATGATGGAATAATATTGGTATTGATGCTTGCATATATTGTCCCATAAATCAGAGGGACCCGAATTAGCCAGCCATGACAGTATTGGACGAATGGAAGATGCTAGCTAATCATCTTATTTTACTTTGTGCTGGGCAAGAGAAAATAACAGTAAGCATAGAAGTTTGGCGCGGAGGGGAGTAAATGCTTAAACTCTAGAAAAAGCAACAAGGCATTTATATACTCCTTTCGAGAATAGGAGAACTTTTTTTACCCGGTGGACACAGCTGGCAAAAGAAGTAGCGCCGAACTAAACAATGGAGTAAGTACTATGCGTCAGACGAAGATAGACAAAGTACAGGAAGATGACCTTTGGACAAGTTCAAGACATCTTGGAGAACACTCTGAATTTGACAAAGCAACAAGGCTAACACTAGGAGAAAAAAGGCCTTTAGAAGCGAAAAAAAGTCGCTTCTAATTCCCCTCGTCGCTTCTAAAAGTATCTTTTGTAGTAGTGCAACAAGAACCCTAACAATATATAAATTAAACAACAAATAATTATTATTTTTATTATTGAAATATTTATCTCCAATGTTGTTTTAGTCTTTTTCTATACTTTCATTTGCTTATCAAACGCAAAATTAGTTTTTGCTTTTACAATAATCTAAACTAAAATAATTTACAAAACACTAAGTAATTTTTGAAAAAATTAACTTTTTTTAAAAACAATTTCTAAAAATATAACAAATAAAGCAAAGTGTTTGGTTCCTTAGCTTGCTGCTCCAATTTGAGCAATGAAAAACTATGCTTAGATGATCTTTCAGAATTCTGTTTGTACTCCTAATTATAGTTTTCAATTCTGAATCTGAAGCACGTCAAATTTAGCTTCTAGTTTCATTAAGCACAGGTTCCATCATATTATGCTGCTAACCTTATCAAAGGTGGTATAAGACAAAATCCTTTCACGCTGTTTAGAATGCTGAATGTTTTTAGATGAAATGCTGCAAGTAAAGAAATAATAATTTATGTAAGACGCCAAGAGTGATATTTTCTTTGTATTGACAACGTTCTAGAGAGTACATGGTTCAAATTGTCGATTGTAAGTGGAGTGATAAATTAGCTATCTGTTATTGATTTCTCTTAGGATTCCCTAACTTGACCGATTTATGATGCTCCTTGGAATAATCTGTAAGTGTTTCATTTGGCCCAAAAAGTAGCAATAATACTTACACGGTATTCCTTGTCCTCTTGTTGCTTCATTTTCGGTTCGAATTATATAGATATGTAGGGAACGCAATATACTTGAACAAGTGCCTCTTGTAATTAGAAACAACGTGCCATGTATTTTTTTATTTTTTTGGGTTGAAAGAGCAGTTCCAAAGAACCTATGAATTAGTAGGTATATCCGCTGAAATAAAGCAATTAATCCTTCCAGACCACTTGGACATCAAAACGTAAATTTAATCTATCAATTATCCGAGCTGCACTATTATATAATCTTGGCAAAAAACTAAAACCAACTTAAGAGAAAAACTCCGTAAATAGTGAATTTCGTCGAGCATCAAACTAACTTCTTTTCGTACCACTCTTGGCTAACTAGCCATAAAAAACTTAAAATTTAAGAGGGACTTTCAACTTGCATATAGCTTCCCACAATGTTTTCGTGACACTTGTGTTTGATGAACTACTTAATCTCATACTATCGTAAATTATCCTATAAGTCATTTTTCATCGTGTATTCCCCGTTATTCGAGAAATGCCAACAAAACTCTTTTTCGGATTAGAGGGAGCTCCAAGAGATTTTGAGAATTTTTTCCACATTCTCCTCGACAAGCACTTCGTAAGGTGTGAAACATTTCAATTCCCATTAGAAAGTTTAAAGTCGGGCACAAGGGTCCCTACAGGATTACGTCTATCGTTTTGGACACAAAATCAATACATCATCTAGAGCGTTGGTGATCACCTCTCGGCCCCATATAAAGCCTCTACAAAGACTTGACACATTACTCGAAAATACGGCTTCAAGGATGCTTATCGCGGAAAATAGCTCTCTTTTAGGACGCGAGACGCCAACGATGAGGGAAAACGGATCATCCGCACACTTTCTTGACGATTAGGGCTTTGTTGAACTACTCTATGTTCTGTAATCCGAGGTCGCCTTCAGATCTTTTCCCACACACCTTTTCTCAACCTCTCAACGGATCTTGATTTTCTGCATCATTCCCCAACTAAAACTTTGTCGCCGTCTTATGTAGATTGGTGATAAACCTTTCTATGAGTTTAAAGCAAGACATAACATAGTTAGGCATGATTTCGAACAGATTTCAAGATCATTTCTTTACTGGCTACGAAGAAAAAAAAATCATTTCCACCTCTTTATCTTCTTCCAGGATATAAAGATAACTAATTACTGAAGTAAACATAACTATCATGATCTAATGGTAACTAATTACTGAAACAAATGTAACTACCGGGATACAACAGTAACTAATTACTTAAAGTAACGAAATAAAGTTCAACACTAAGAATATTCGTAGATATATGAAAAAATTCAACACGAATAAGAGTTGTAGAAATATAAAGTTTACACAAATACATAAAATAGTTTAACATAAAATCCATATTACATCCACACAAAAACAATTTAAAATTATACAAAGAAGTTTGGCTTACAACATTCAAACACACAAATACCCTAACAACTTATCAATCCGATAAGTCGAGACGATGGGGTCCATATTTTGTAGAACCACGTCTTGTTCTCGACGAGCTCGACGCGATAATCAAATGGTCGAGGTCGGAGGTCGTCCTCATCTTCCGTGTACATCCTCTCGGATTCTACCACCCAGTAAACGTTACATATTAGTTAGATCATACATGAATAACTAAAAATTAAAAATCATGTCCAGATCACATCACAATTCCCGACACTATCCACTTTTGCATTGAAGAAATATCACGTAGATCAGACAGCGTGAATGGATGGGCTAGCGGATGCTTCAGATGTTTTAGTTGACCCCTTCTGAAGGTTTAGAAGATTCCAGGTAGGCTAGTGGACGTGAAGATAATAGCCCGTCTCCGAAACCGTTTGGGTTGTTCCGGAGATTCTGCAATGTTGATCACCATCTGCGATATCTCTTCCTCGAAACTCTCTATGTCGTTCTTGGGATCAAAACACTCAAGTCCGCCAACGTGTAGGAATTTAGGGAGCAAAGAGACTTCAGTGTGCTTGAGATTTCATCAGAACTTCGATCTCTTCCACCGACAGTGTCGTCTTCGGCTTCTTTCTTCTCGTCTTTAGTTGCATCCTATTTGTTCTCATCTTTCGTCTTCTCTTCTTTGGTCTCATCTTTTTTCTTCTCCTCTTTATCGTCTTTCTCTTTTTTCTTGTCATCTTGGTTGTCATCTTTCTTATCCACTTTGTTCTTCTCTAATTTCTTCTCGTCGTACTCCTCAATACTATCTTCATCGTCGTCGTCGTCCTTCTTCTCCTCCTTCTTCTTCTCCACATCGTCGTCGTAGTTGTCGTCTTTCTTCTTCTCCTCTTTCTTCTTCTCCACATCATCCTCCTCTTCATCACTGATCTCTCCGTCGCCACTACTTTCGTCCTCTTCATTTGAAGAATCCGATGATTCTTCAACTTTTTGTTTCTGGTTGTTTGGATTGTTAGGGTTCATCGGATTGCGGGGGTTCCTTGCATAGAGCGTTCGGCCTCTTCTCTGTGAAGCTTCTCGTTCACAGCTTTTTGGACCATCAACATGTTGATGGTCTCGACCACGTGGGCAACGTCTTCGGAGTTTTTCTTCACCTCTACAGCGAGAGAGTTGAAATCGAGTGGAGTCGTTGGAAGTCTGTCTCCAACTTTCATAACCTCTCCTATAAACAAAGACACATTACTTAGTTCCTATTAATAGTTATCATTAGTTACAATTAGTTCCTCGTAGTTACACGTAGTTACTATTATATTACAAATTAGTTCCTACTAGTTACATATAGTTACAAATGTATTAAATACTAGTTCCTAATAGTTACACGTAGTTACGTATATATTACACATTAGTTCCTAATAGTCACTTAGTTACAAATATAGTACAAACTAGTTCCTAATAATTACACTTAGTTATGCATATTAGTTCCTAAAATTACTCATTAGTCATCAAATAAATCGCATTACCTCGACTTTTATAGAGGACGCACTCATAAAAGCTTTCCGGGGAGTACCATCATCACTCTCAAGCTCCGACGAGATTATCTACATGTCTTCCTCCGGCCATTTAGTGCCCATGGGCTTAAATTCCACCTACAACTCACAATAATTTTAGTTTCTCTATTCAATATGAATTGAGTGCAAAAAGTAAAGTGCAAAAGGTTTATAATAACTTACATCGTCCAAGTTAATGGCATGCACTTTGACCAGAGCATCAACGGGGTTGTTTTTGGCCGAATCATGTCGCACAATCTCATTGGTGACAACTTGGGCATGCACTCATAGGCCCATACTTGCAGAGGTAGTAAGAATTCTTCAATATGGACCTTTTTGTGTTTTCAGGGCTGCATAGGCCCGGAGATTTTTGGACCAACGACGGTACGCTCCCAAACAACGTTCCCCATTGGAAACTTGTTAAATTCACATGGGTTTTCAACCATCTAGATGAACCACTTGTTCTTCAGCTCCACTATACGTTGGCCCAGTAGAAGCGCGCTGTAGAGGAAATGGATCAGGAGAAACCAAACGCATTTCTCGTCGTCACCCCTAGTGGCCCACTATTGAGAATCCTTTAAAAGGGCGGCTATGTTCGCCCTAGTGGCAAGGACACCGCCATTGAAAGTGTCAACATACAATCCACCCGAGATTTCCTTCTCGAACGTGTTTGACGGGGTGAGTATGTACCCCTCTTGCACAAGAAGTCTGATTATCTCACCGAATTGTTTCCTCGTGAACTCTTGCGGCTGTCCACTGACATGGATAAGCAATTTGGAGTTGGACTTCTCAAATCCTTTAAAAAATTCAGTCCGCAGCATCACGGTGATGAGGATCTTAGATGACCTCATGATCGAGCGCATGCCCAGAAAATTCCCAAATTATGACTCCCGGAACAACTCCTCATGAGTCTTAGACATCATGGCTTCATCCCTGAACGACATGACGTTGCCATGAAAGTTGAAGTGGAATTGAAGTTCCTTTTCGTCGGGGACATACCTCATCCATCCCTGTACACACAACAAAATTATATACACTTCGTCAGAAAAGGTACCTAGTAACATATAAGGGTGACTATTCAGTCACTGATATGTATCTAACCGAAAATAAAGGTAACTCTTCTGTAAAACTACGTAACTACTCATATATAAAGGTAACTATCAATACACTTATGTGCCTACTCAGATATACAGGTAATTATCCATATAAGAAAGTGTATTATCATTAGAGTAATCTATATACGTGCTTATATTTGTAACTATTTCATATTAGTTATCATCATCATAGTAACTACACAATATTAGTGCATCATCATCACAGAACTAATAATCTAAATTAACAAATCAATACGATAAAAAACATTAATTAAAACACTCAGCGACGTAAGTGTCAGTCTGCGTTGCACATCAGACCTCGTAGTTTCTCCGATTGCCTTAGGTTTTTTGTGGGCTGGGGGTTTGGGTGCAGACTTAATTCGTTTCCTTCTCATGTTAGAACTTTCAGATCTAGAGGTCTTTTCTGGGGTTCTCAATAGTAGAAAAACTGGATCGCACAACCCCTAATAAGGGGTGTGGAATTTTCCCACAACCCTTATTAAAGGTTGTGGAATCCAGGGTTGTGAAATTTTCCACAAACTTTAGACATCCGGTATAGAATGTTTATACTTTCCACACCTGATGTATATTGGTTGTGGAATATTCAACAACCAATCAATTTTCGGCTGTAGAATTCAAATTTTGTTGAACACCCGGCGCCGCGGTCACGTTATAACGGCGCCGCGGCGCCATGTCCCACAACGGATCCAAACATCTGTTATGGGAGTCGCCGCGACGGCGCCGGTATAACATCGCCGCAGCGTCGTTGTCCAGAGATTGATTCCCCTCAATATTTATGTAATAAACCCCTATAAATCATATAATAGCTAAACAATGTCTTTAATCATGCACAATCAATCTAAAAAACAATTCATACATCCAAAAGTCATCGAAGATCGTCATATGCATTCAAAATCATGTGAAATACTTACATCCAAAATCACAAAATGTAACTAATGATCACATTCAATAAATGTTTGTACATAGCTAATCTATTTTTCTCTTACTCTGTCTATCTCTACATTTATATACGTCTTTTCGTTTTCTAATTTACTAAAACCTCCTATAACTATATCGCATTCTGTGTTACCACTTTATCTACGAGTGACCATTGACTAGATGTACGTTGATTGTTCGTCACCAAGAGCAACTTTGCGTTTGAGTTTGAAATTTGAAAAACACCCTATAAATGAAAAAGTTCGTTAAAGTGGCCAGAGATTTATGGGTCTCCGGAGAAGAGAAGATTTTGAGAGAGATTGAGTTTTGAGAGAGAATGGGTTTTGAGAGAGAATGAGTTTTGAGTAAAACTGAAGAATGAAGAATGAAGAAGAATAAGTCAAAATATTACTTTTGTGCGAAATTTGGGCGGGATTATGAAAAAAATGCAATTTTCATGAATTTTAGACATTCCACAACCCTTGTGAGAAGGGTTGTGGAACCGGCACCGCGGCGACGTGTACCTGGGGCCGCGGCGACGAAATTCCTAGAAAAAGGGGCCGCGGCCCTAAAAGAACTTCGCCGCGGTCCCCATGACTTACAGAGTCCGGGTAGACTCTGCGAGTCTACGACGTCGCGGCGACGTCAATATGGGGTCGTGGCGCCGCGCTCAGAATACCTCTCTTGGGGTTGCACAACCCTTTTTAGAAGGGTCGTGGAAGTGGTGTCGCGGCGACGTGCATATAGGGTTGCGGCGCCGCGTGTTTGCACAACCCTTTTGAGAAGGGTTGTGGAACGGCGACGTGCATACGGGGCCGTGGTGCTGACCTTTTTATAGTTTCCACACCGGATCCGTTGTGGGACGTGGCGCTGCGGCACCATAAGGCGTCACCCTGGCGCCGCTTCCACGATGAATCCATTAAGGATTGTGGGACATTTTAAAATAAGTAATATTAAACAACTCTTACAATAATGGTTGTAGAATAGGGTATATTCCACAACCGATATTCTAAGGGTTGTGGAATACCCTGGAATTAAGCCCTTCCCACAACCCTTAGTTATAAGGGTTGTGAGATATCGGAATCCACACCCTTTACTAATAAGATTTGTGGAAAATCGGTTGTGGGATCCAACATTTGTAATAGTGTCTCCAGCTGCTTGCATGCGCTTTTCCCTTCAACGAGAAACCATTTTAACAAAATACTTGTAAGATGTCGGTTTAGTGTACCTGAAGTGGATCACTTTGAGATTAGAATGTAAAAAAAATATGCAACAGGGAATATGAACAGTCACCGCCAAAAATAGGTTGGGGGTTTATTTTATACCTGCAAAACGAACCCACGAACATGAGCGAGCGTCTGCCGGAGGATAAATGTCGCGACGATTGGCGAAAACGAGACACAATAGATGGCAGCGTCGATCCACAAGTGTCGGAGTTTAGGGAGGTGGGTTTGAGCGCAGGGTTTAGGTCTGTCTAAACAGAGACCTAAGAAAATGAGAAAAAATGGAATGACCGGGTTGGAGGAGGTTCGCGACCACCGGAGGTGGAGATGGAAGAGGGATTTTCGGTCGGTGAAGTTGAGTGTTTAATGTAGGAGGAGAGAGATGAAGGCATTATAGACTTTGCACTATCCACATTCAAATGAGTAGTCATACTTTTTCATTTTGAAAACATAATTTCATTTCCGAAATAAGGCCTTTCCTAAGTTATAATTTGGGCGAACTTAAAATATAATTAATAATACATAACATAAAATATAATTAATAATACATAACAGATCGTAATATACCCTCAAGTTTGTTTACTTTTATTTTTATTATATCCCTATACGACATTTTAAATTTTAACACACACGCTATTGTCTGCCTCACACACACTGACATGCCTCATGTGCTCGTTCGATATTTTGCGCTGTGCATTTTCTAGAAAACATCATGAAAGGCTTTGAAGATTGGATCCTTGATCCTGATTTTAGTATATCTCAAGGTTTAAAATACCGATGGTTATCGTCGGTATACCGCCAAATTATTTATAAAAAAAAAACCAACTTTTCGGCGAAAAAAACGAGAGTTATCGTTCAAGTTTTATAATATCGGTCAAAAATATCGCCATTTTTTCATTTACCGATCATCACAATGCATTTCTTTATAATTATTGGCGATAGTGATTATAAACTTAAAGCGTTGTTTGTAATTTTGATAATGGATTAAATTTGATTATGGAATTGTGATTTTTTATTTTGAATATAAGGTTCTTAATTGATAATTGGTTATTAATTTATAATATAAAGTTTTGAATTTGATTACGCATTGTGGATAAAGTTTGATTATGTACTATGGAATTGTAATTTTTGATTTTGAATATAAGATTCTTAATTGATAATTGATTTGGAATTTATAATATAAAGTTTTGAATTTGACTATGTATTGTGGATTAAAATTTGATTATAAATTATGGAATTTTGATTTTTTATTTTAAATATAAGATTCTTAATTGATAATTGATTTTGAATTTATAATATAAAGTTCTGAATTTGATAATGTATCGTGGATTAGAATTTGATTATGGATTATATAATTGTGACTTTTGATTTTGTATATGAGTTTGTTAATTGATAATTGATTTTATATTTATAACATAAAGTTGTGAATTTGGTTATAGATTATGAATTTGAAGTTGATTATGGATTATGGAATTGTAATTTTTTTTTTGAATTCATAGTATAAAGTTGTGAAAGTGATTATGGAATTGTGAATTTTAATATTGAATTTATAGTATAAGGTTGAGATTTTGAAATATATAATTGTTGATTTTGATATCCAATTTGAAATTATATTATTAGAATATAAGATTACGATTATGACATATGGAATTGTGAATTTTGATATTGAATTTGAATTTAGAATATAAGATTATGAAATATGGAATTGTGAATTTTGATATTGAATTTGAATATAAGATTGTGATTATAAAATATGGAATTGTGAATTTTGATACTGAATTTGAATTTAAAAAATTTAGATTATGAATATATGTATATTTTGGATTTAAGAAATATATGTGTTATATGATATTTGTCGGTATACTTGTTATTATTCGGTATATCTTCGATAATTTGTCGGTATAATCGATAATAGGTAAGAATATTGTTATAGAATATCAATCGGTATACTCGTCGATATGCGGTTATATCACTACTACAAATGTTGGATCCCACAATCGACTTTCCACAACCCTTATTTGTAATGGTTGTGGACTCGGTGATTGCACAACCCTTATTGCTAAGGGTTGTGGGAAGGTCTTAATTTCGGGTTATTCCACAACGCTTCTGACTAAGGGTTGTGAGAAGGGCTTAATTTCGAGTTATTGCAAAACCCTTAGAATATCGGTTGTGGAATATAGTTTATTCTACAACCATAATTCTAAGGATTGTTTAATTTTACTTATTTTAAAATGTTCCACAACCCTTAATGGATTCGTTGTGGAAGCAGCGCCGGGGCGACGCCTTATAGGGCCGCAGCGCCACGTCCCACATTGGATCCAAAGATCTGGTGTGGGAGAAGGGTCAAAACAAATATGGCGATGTGGCCCCATAAGGCGTCGCCCCGGTGCTGACCCCACAACGGATCTGTAAGGGTTGTGGGAACAAGGGGGGAGTTCAAAAAATGACAGTGCCGCGGCTATGCCTTCTAGTGCCTCGGCGCCGTGTCAAAGACCTAGTCTGGACCCGATAAATGGGGCGGCACCGCGGCGATTTCTTATACAGTCGCGGCGCCGTCACCAAAATCAGACTATAAACAGTCCATTTTGGGTCATTTTCACTTTACCCAAACTCGAATTCTCTCCCAGTTTTGTCTCCATACCTCGGGGCCTTGGTCGCCACCAAGCACTTGCCGCCCTTCTCGCTCCCTTCATGTCCCCGGCCTTCTCCAGCACGTTCACTTCGCCGCCCTTCTACCGCGCCTTCACATCGTCGTCATTCTTCCATACTCTAAGGTAAATCCGACCCCTTTACTCGAGTTTTGGTTGTATGTTCGTGTAGATTTGTATGTTTTGATGATTTTATATTGGTTGATTTGAATACATTGTTGATTCCACGGTTTTAGGATTTGTGTTTAGGATTTTCTTGATCACCACGGTTTTAGAGTAATTTTTTAGGAATTACCCGAGTTTATTATGTTAATATTTTTAGAAATTACCCGAGTACATTTTTGGAATTTCCATGATTTTCTTGATTATCATTATTTGTTTATGTTTGTGAATTGAATCCGAATTTATTGTTATTGTGAATTAATCCAATATTGTGTAAATGTTAAAATTGTAGGTTATGTTGAATTGTGTTTATATTTATGTTGAAATTGTAGGTTATGTTGAAATTGTATTTATGTTTATGTTGAAATTGTGTCTATGTTTATATTTATGTTGAAATTGTAGGCTAATAGTTTGTGTTTATGTTGAAATTTTGTTTATATATGTTGAAATTGTTTTTGTTTTTGTGTTTGTGTTTATGGTTATGTAGTTCAAAATGCCTCTGAAAGCTACTCGTGCTGCCAAGGGCAAAGCCAAGGCCACAACTTCAAAGCGTTCCCGCAAAATTGTTGAGTCTTCTTCATCGTTAGAAAGTGAAGAAGAACAATACGAATCGTGCATATTCACGTCTCAACAAGCCAAGGATCGCTATGAGTTGCTCATTAAGCGCTCTGTAATCCAGGAGAGGGGATTTAGTGTCCCCCGGGATGGATTCAACATCGGCCACCAAATCCACAACTTCATCAACGAGTATAGTTAGGGAGCATTTTGCAACCTCCCGGGTGCGATGTCAATATCACCATCGTGAAGGAATTTTAGGCAAGCCTACCGGATGCAGTGCATAACGTCGTCACGGTTCGCGGAGAGAAGGTAAACGTGAGTTCGGAAGCGATCAACGCTTATCTTCAAACTCCTAACATTCCTTCCGAGACGGAGGATTACATTCAATACATACTTCATGCCGATAAGGCGGAGATGGCGAGTTTTTTGTGCCTCCCGAACCAAGTTTGGACGACGGAGAAGGAAGAGAAGTCTTGCATCGTGATCAACTCACAAAGTACGTAATTATTTAACGATTTGTTTTTATAATTTGAAATGAATAGAAATATAATTAGGATAATGTTTTAAATTAATAATATTATTGTGTTTTGAATTTTGTTTTGATAGGATTGCCAAATTATGGGTTTAATTTGTGTGCGCTCACATATTCCCAATCACGCATTTTTCCAGTCTCGACGAGGGTCGCATTCAAATTCTGTACTGCATCGTGAAGGGGCTCAGGGTAAACATTGGTCGATTCATCTTGGGCCGGATGAAGAGTGTTGACTACAAGGCTAAGAAGACCGGTCTACCATATTCGTCGATCATCAGTGCTCTTTGCATGAGAGCGGGGGTGAGAATTGGGAGGCGGGACACGATCAAAGGTCCAATGCGGCCAATCACGAAGTCAATCATCTATCGCTACAAGATTCGAGATGAGGCGGCAGCGGATGAGGAGGAGGAGGCGGCAGAGGAGACGGCGGCACGACCATGTAAAGCCACGATACTTGAGCTACCCGCACCTCCAGTGCGAGATCCGATGCTAGAGTATGTTGCTCACACCAACCACTACCTCGTCGCCGGGTATGAAAATACCCAAAACTACCTCCGTAGACAAGGGGAGTACAACGTCATGTCGTACGAGGCGTTCAACGATGTCATCGGTCGGTTGGACATAAACAACGAGATAGAGTGGCGGTTTCCTCTGTACCCACAATACAATTATTTACCATATCCAGCCCCAGAATGGTCGTCTGAATTCTCGCGTCCTCCGGGAGCACCACCATGACACAACAACGACTGTTAATTAGTTTATCGATGTTTTGTTTTAACTACGAGACTTAAGATTTTAAGATTTAATATGTTTATTTTATCGATGTTTTTCTTTAATTAGTTCAACTTATGTTTGTTTGTTTGTTTGTTTGAATTACGAGACTTAAGATTATAAGATTTAATATGTTTGTTTTATCGATGTTTTGTTTTAATTAGTTTGACTTATGTTTGTTTGTTTGTTTAAATTACGAGACTTAATATAAGATTTAATATGTTTGTTTTATCGATGTTTTGTTTTAGGTAGTTTGACTTATGTTTGTTTGTTAGTTAGTTTGAATTACGAGACTTAAGATTTTAAGATTTAATATATTTTTTTGAAGGTATTTTGAGTTCATCATCTCAAAATAGAGATTTAGTATGTGTTTGAAGGCCCGATTTGCATCGCCGTTGCGGTGCCTAGACTGGCCGCGGCTATGAAATATTGCGTTGTGGCCCCGACAAGGCACCTCAACGGCGCCAAGTTCTTAAAGAGACTCCATCGTCTATGTAAGTCATCGGCACCGCGTCCCAATGACTTACAGAGACGATGGAGTATTGCACTGTTGCGGCGCCTTGACGAGGCCGCGGCTGTGGAGTACTGCTCCGCGGCCCCAACAAAGTGCCTCAATGGCGCCAGCAACTTACAGAGACTCGATCGTCTTTGTAAGTCAGCGGCGCCGCAGCCCTATTTGGCGTAGCTGCGGCGCTGCTGATTTACAGAGACGATTGAGTCTCTGTAAGTTGCTGGCGCAACGGTGATGCCTAGTGGGGCGGCAGCGCAGTGATCCTGCAATGGATAAAGATCCGTTGTGGGACCTGGTGTCACGGCTATGGGGTATGAGGCCGTGACGCAGTGGTATATCTTATCTATAACTTTATGAAAACCTATCAAAAACTTTTTTACGCGAATTCGAATTAATATAAAGTTAGAAATACAACCACTTCAAACAAAAGTTGGAGCTATGTCAGTTCGAAGTAAATGAGAAACATCATCATCGTCGAAGTCATCCATCTCTTTATCGATCGGTGGTAATCCGGATGTGAATGGCGGAATACTAGACAAATCTTCGTCTTCTTCTTCTTGAATATTTCGTGCTTTCATGTGAACTACTAATGACAACTCCGGATTGATTGGATCTGTAACATAAAAGACTTGACTTGCTTGTGAAGTGAGTATGAATGAGTCATTCTCATAACACATCCTCATGAAGTCAACAACGGTAACTCCTTCATTATCAACTTTAACGTGATTATTGTCAGCCCATTTGCACTTGAACAATGTCACCCGCAATCCGCAATAATCAAGTTCCCATATGTCTTCAATGTATCCATAATAGTTCATGAAACCCTTTTTGGGATTCTTATCTTTGGCCGAAGAAACATGTAATGATTTGGCCAATAACGTTACACCGCTATTTTGAACCGGATGCTTGTCGTCTCTCTCTCTCGTGTAAAATGTATAACCATTAACAGACCAAACAGTGTATCTTGTAACCATGGTGGAAGGCCCTGATAATAGTTTACTCAATGTATTTGAATGACCCGCCTCTTCAAATAGTCGTTTTCCAAGCCATATCTGAAATAAAAAGGTTGTGCTCTTCTTGCAACCATTATTCATTTCTAGCTTTCTTTGGATCTTTACTCTCAGCTCATTCAAATGAATATCCACGAACAGGGTTACGTGAGAAACGTTGTGCAGAACATGTAGCGAGGCTTGTTCCCATTCTTTCCAATTAACGCTAGAATATGTACCTATAGATATGTATACTACTACATTAACTAAACAAGAATTAAATAACTCTAGTTTGATTTTTTTATAGAAAATGTTGACTCAAATTAACGTACCTGTAGATAGTGCTTTTGACTCAAACCCTTTGTCTTTCGGTAATCCAATTTCATTTTCTTTAGTTAAATACTCAGAGCAAAACTCAACAGCCTCCTCAGCTATATAATTTTCCACGATACTCCTTTCTGGTCTATTGCAGTTCTTCACATAACTCTTCAATACTTTCATGTAACGCTCGATTGGATACATCCACTGTAAAAACACAGGTCCACATAATTTCACTTCACGTACCAAGTGAGCAATTAGATGAACCATGATATCAAAAAATGATGGTGGGAAGATAATTTCCAACAAGCACATAGTTTTCACAACTTCCGATGTCATCGCCTCTAACCAAGTTGGATTAATGACCTTTGAACATCTAGAATTGAAGAATACACATATTTTGGAAATTACGAACCTCGCATCTTTTGACAAAATGACCCGCAAAGCAAGCGGTAACATTTGTTGTAGTAACACATGACAATCGTGAGTCTTCATTCCAATAAGTTTGAGATCTTTTAAAGATACAAACTTTTATAGTTTGAAGAATGACCATTCGGGACTTTGATAGATTCAAACCACTTACACAATTTTTTCTTATCCTTCCGAGATAGAGTGTACTTTTTCGGTGGTATTTTTGTTTTTTTTTTCACTCTCCTCGTCGACATGCAAAACGCTTCTTATATTCATTTTCTTGAGATCCATTCGAGATTTTATCCCCTCTTTTGATTTGTTTGGATCATCAAGTAGCGTTCCGATGAAAGATTCATATACATTTTTCTCAATATGCATAACATCCAGGCAATTCCGAACATATAACGTCTTCCAATACGGAAGGTTGTAGAAAATCAATTTCTTTTTCCAAGAATTTCTTGGAACGACTCTTTAGTACTAGCATGTCGTTTCCTTTTTCCGAGCACTTCATTGATATTTTTAACCATTTCGAAGACATCTTCACTAGACAATATTCTAGGAGGGGGTCGTTCTTCCGTATTTTCATCAAATGTTTGTTTCAAACTTCTATACGAGTGATCTCTCGGTAAAAATCTTCTATGACCAAGAAAAGTCGTTAATAGTCGTTAATGGAAGATGTTTCTTTCATACAAACCGGACAACTATGCTTCAAACGAATGGAATATGTTTCTTTCATGCAAACCGGACAACCATTTGAGCATTACACAGAGTATCCTGACAAATTTCCATACGTTTGAAATTCGTTAATAGTCCACATCAACATTGCTCTTAAGTAGAATGAATTGCAGTGGTAACCGTCTTTTTTCTCAATCCATGTCTCCAATAACATCTTCAAATCATCGATCCATGGTGCCAAATCCACATCGATATCACTTGCTAGTTGACTCGGTCCTGAATCAGAAGCATTAACATCAAGAATTTTTTCTTCATACACAACTTTTGAGGGAGATTGTAGTTCACAAGAATAATTGGCCAAACACTATATTTACTACTCATCGTGCTGAAAAGGTTCATGCCATCAGATGTTAAACCAAAACGCAAATTCCGAGGTTCAACACTGAAACCTTTGTACTCCAAATCAAATGACTTCCACTGTGAGGCATCCGCAGGATGCCGTAACATACCATCATCGATACGTTTTTTAGAGTGCCAAACCATGTTCTTTGCGTGCTTGGAAGTATTAAACATTCGTCGAAACCGTGGCATTGGTGGTATGTACCATAATGACTGAAACAACATATAAAATAATATAAAAAACATAATCATTTGTAAAACAAGTAATTATTATGTACATACCTTGATTGGAATTCCTTTGACCCCGTCACGTGGCAATTTACCTTTTCCAGCATGACTCTTTGCAACTCGGACATTCATCTAGATCTTCATACTCATTTCTATATAAAACACAATCATTCGGGCACGCATGAAATTTCTCGTACTTCATACCCAATGTGCCCAAAGTTTTCTTCACCTCATACATACTTTGCGGAACTTTATTGTCTTTTGGAAATGCTTCTTTGGGTGTTTCCAACAATAGAGTAAAACTAGTGTTTGTCCACCACTCGACGCTTTCAAATGAAATAAAGTAACTTAAAATGACAACTTTGAATAACTTGTACACCCTTCATATAATGGTGTCTCTACATCATTCATCATCAACTCAAACAATTCCGGCCGTTCCACAAAATCGTTCTCCAAATCATTCATCATCCTGAACATATTATCAAAGTCATCATCTTGAAGATCATCATTTCTATTTTTTATCATAGGACAAAATTCTTCACCATGATAATACCATACTTGGTAAGAAGTCATTATTCTGTAAATCAAGAAATGAGTTCGAACAATATGAAGAGAAAAATATCTATGATTTCCACATTTCACACAAGGACAACGAATTGATTCCACATCACCGACATTATCTTTAACGAATTCACAAAACTCATTTACATCATTTTGATATATCTCGTTTAACATATTCTCACGCGTCCATTGTCTCACCATCTTAGAAAAACCCAAATTATAACAAGAAATATTCAGATTTTTAATAAAAAATCCAAAAATACTCAAATTTGTAACGAGTTAAAGAGAAACTTACAAGAATTAGATGTATAGTTGTGAGTTGTAAACGATGATGACGCATAATAGGTCGAAATGTTGTTTGTAGTGTTTTTCGACTTAATTTTTGAAACATCTAAGTGCAGAACACGAGTAAAAACGCATTTATAGCAGTCTCGGTAAATGGCGCCGCGGCCCTGGTGTCTATCGCCGCGGCGCCGCTCCCACAACGGATCTCATAAGGGTTCCGTTGTGGGACTCGGGGCCGCGGTGTCGTAAAGGGTCGCCGCAGCACTGTAAGTTCATAAAAAATTAAATTTACAACTGATAATTGAATGGTTGTTGAATTTCCCACAACCAATAGACATCCAATGTGGGAAATTGTTGGAATTTATTTAACAAATTAAACAACTTAATTATATTACACATCCTATGTGGCGGAAAAACATAATTAGATCTATCATATTAAAACTATTTTAATATGTTTAAAAAACCTAAGGCATTAAAATTTATTTACATGTTCATAAAAAATTTATTAAAACATGTCACTCAACATTTAAACACACTAACAACCTGTGGCGGAAAAACATAATTAGATCTATCATATTAAAATTATTTTAATATGTTTAAACAATCTAACGCATTAAAATTTATTTACATGTTCATAAACAATTTATTAAAACATGTCACTCAACATTTAAACACACTAACAACCTATATAAACAATTTATATATTTTAAGCAGTCCAATTCGTTGAGGAAAAACTTACAATTGAGATTGTAAACAACCTCGGCGTTGCTAGCTATCTCCGGAAGTCCACACCGAGTCCAAAGATGGAGAGATGCTCGTCGGACAAGATTGGCCCCGTCTTCGCCGGACTGGGAAGATAGGGACGCCGGACAGAGCCTTTTCGCCGTGCAGGATACTCGCCGGACAGGGCACCTACTGGGAAGACTCGCCGGACTGGGCCTTCACTGGACTGGAGCCTTTGCCAAAATAGAGTCTTCGCCGGACTGGAGTCTTCGAGCCTGGGACCATCGGACTGTAACTCGCAGGACTGGGGTTTGCCGGACAAGGGCTTTCCAGACAGGGGCTCGCCGGACAGGGGCTCGCCTGTTCGCCGGATAGGGCCTGTTCGATGCATGGTCGCCGGACTTGGAGAACAGAAAGTGTCCGGCCGGTTGGAAACTTGCAAAAACCTTTAAAAAACAATTTTAAAACCAATTGTCTGAATTATAAAACACATTGTTGCAAAAATCGTGTGCGCAAGTATACACGTCGAACAAGTTATATAGATAATAAGTTCAGTTCGTTCCCACGAGGATTTATAATTAGATGAAAATCGAGGTCGACTACAATTTAAACCAAGAGAAAATATAATGTGAATAGGATGACTTCTAAAATATTAAAAAACTTAATTAAAACGTTTTAAAGGTAAATGTGAGAAACAAGGGTGAGGTTTCACTTCTCTATTCTTCCGTTATAAACCTAAGTGATTTCCAGTTTAATTCACTATTTCGTTAATGCAGTATTCGGGTTCACAGATAATTATTGTTAACCCTCGCTAGAGTGATATTAATAACCTAATTCAGAATCAAATTTTACCTCTCAATTTCAAGATTAAAATTCTAATTTGCAATACAATCAAGAACACACAATGAATCCCTAAATTCTACGGCTATCTCAAGTCATCGCAGTAATTCAAGGTTTGTTAGCCTATTGCTCAATTCATCAAATCTCGCTAAAGTAATTGATTAATTCAAGAATCATACGCAAAGTGATCAATTTCATGTAAGCATTAATAACAAGCTAAACAAAAACGCATCATTGAGACGAATCAAACTCTAGATCAATTTCAGTTCATACCATAATTAAAGAGAAGATCCACCATCACCCTCTATGGGATTAGTTCATGGTGATGGTGGAAGAAACGAACGACAGAAACACAATAAAATTCATCATGACAAACTAAAGAGAATAAAACTACTAAGTGCAAGGGAAAGGAAAGAATAAAACTAGTGTGGTCGTAGTCGCCGCAGACTCGTCGTGGCCTCACAGTGTCTCTTAGGTTCTTCAGAAAAACTTTCGTTCCTTAGCTCCGTTTCTCTCTCCAAAATTTTAGAAGGAAAAGGGGTTTTTTTCTTTGTGGCTGCTCTTTTTCGTTTATAGGCGAAGTACTCTTTTTTGGTGCAGCCCTGGACTCTTAAAAATCGGATTACTTCAGCCCAAATCGTGCAATTTATCTTTCTTGACGCATCCATCGCGACGCGACCAAGGGGATCGCGTCGCGACCTTCAGCCATCGCGACGCGGTGGAAATGACCGCATCGCGATGGGCACTCGGGTGCCCAACGCTGAAATCTCCTTAAACCTGATTTTTGCTCCTTTTTTTTGCTCCTTTTCTTTTGCTCCAATTCGCTCCTTTGTTCCAAACTTGATCTCCTAACGTAATATGCGACAAAAACAACCAACACTAGGAAAACTATCAAAAACACCTAAGGATTCGCATTGAATTTTGGACTAGAATCGCTTAATAATAACGTATAAAACGCGCTTATCACGCATCAAACACCACAAGTGAAGAATCAACAATATAACACGAGGATTTATTGAGATTGAAAGGATGGGCTTTCATGAACTTTTGGGAATTGAATGAAGAACAAGAAAACAAATTTTATTTTCTTTTTCTTTGGGATAATCGGCCGAGAGACTCCAGGGGAGAGAGAGGGAGAGTTTGGCCGAGTAAATTAGGATTAGGGTTAGTCTAGGGTTTCTGCTTAAGCTCACTTATAAACAGTTTATTGTGGGCTTAAGTTGAGTCAAGCTCATGGCCCGTTGACTAGTAATTCTCGGCCAAAACACTCTCAACATACTCGGCCATATTCATTTAATTCATTCCCAAATACTTTTGATTTATTTCTAAATTCAATTAATTTAGAACTCTCATTTTATTTAATGACATTCCATTAAAATAATTTCATACTTTTCAAATAAGTACGAAAAGGAAAATTGTTTATTTTCTCCTTTTATTTAATTGAATTCCTAAAGTGTATTATTATCAATATAATAATACTCTATGATTCAATAAATAAATGTAACAATAAACACCTAATTATTTATTAAGTCACTAAGAAAAAATAAGTTTCCCCATATAAATCACAATTTATATTCAATGAGTAAATCAAGAATTCCAGTTCATTTAATCTCTTCCAAGTGTCTATCATTGAGACCTTATGGACCCATATGAACGAAACTTTAGAATAAAGATCGGACTCAAAAGTTCACAAACATTTTCCATCTTTTAATTCTTAATATTGGTCGATTCCACTAAAGGTCCAATACTGACACTCTCTCTGTTCATATGCGTATATTTTCCGTTTGATGTGACAAACCAATTTTTTACACGATTCACGGAGTACTTTATGATATTACCATTCATGTGTATCACTAACTAAGGGGAATGTAAAATTACCGTTTTACCCATTTAATTATTATTTCACTAACTTGTTTGTTATTTGTGAATGAGAAAAACATAGAGTGAGATGTCTTTACATGTCACATGTTTTAATCAAAGAATGTTTTTATTCGATGAATATCTGGCCATGTTAGTTCATTCACACTCTCATAACAAAGCATAGTGTGATACTAATGCATTTGCATTTTATCAACATGAATTCCATATCTGTGAATCATATAACCCAATATCACATCACTATGACACCAATCGTCGAGTCAGATGAAACGATAACTTAGTCATTTCCCATTGACAAATCAAATGTCATAAAGTGTAATATTAATTATATATTCACTTCAGGATTAAGGTAAGTAGCAAAGTACCCCTCGTATGTGATCTTGAAATTTCGAGTGTTTAAACGGTTTTATCTCAAGTTTCTAAGTATCACATGTCTTGTTCTATATCTTCTATAAGATATCAAAGATGAATCATAGAGTCACAACTCTCTACATCACAAGATTAGATCTTAACATTGCGAACAAATGTTTAAACTAGTCACAAGGGGCTATATTGTCAAGTATGTACTTAGGACCCCTTTCGTTGATGACAGATTCAGAGCGTAGCAATCATACACAAACACAAACTTAATAAAGAATGAATATTTATTAATATTAATGTTTCAGCAAAATATAAATAGAAGTGTATTTCATTGTCTAATATCTCTTTTGTGGACACCAATCTCAACAGAAATATGAACATTCCACACCGGAAGTCTAAGGTTTGTTGGAAATTCCACAACTCTGTATTCCACACCCTTATTAAGGGTTGTGGAAAAATTTCACACCCCTTATTAAGGATTGTGGGATCCAATATTTTTACTAGTGTCTCTAAACATCAGAATCTCGGTATCAATATGGTATATCTTACGCATTCCTTAAAAACTGGAAATTTAGAGCATAAATTTTCGTAATCAAAATGAAGATCTTTTAATCGATTTCAGTAGTCATGTCTTGTGATTCTTTGGTTTAAAAGTGAATGATTTTAGAAAAGTAATATGCCATAAAAATTAATAGTAATAATTAAGGGAGTGATAATGAAGCAAGGCAAAAGCATTCAAAAAGAGTGATAAATGACATAGAAAATAATATGCCATAAAATTTAATGGTAATAATTGTATAGCATATAAATCTCCATTCCATTTTTATTTTATTTTATTCGTAGAGTAATGACATATATTTGCCACTCCTCAAAACCCCTATAAATGAGCTCCAAGCCAACACCACTCTTCTCATCAATCATCACCGTATAATCACACCCACACACATATAGCCGAATAGAAACCATATTAACTCTCTATTTTCATTTTTTTAAGTGAGAAAGTATGGAAAGTGTAAGCTTCCCAGTGATCGACATGTCGAAACTCAATGGCGACAAGAGAAGCACGGCCATGGCGGAGATCAACGACGCCTGTGAAAACTGGGGATTCTTTGAGGTACATAGTATAGAATACGTAGATAGACGTGTACATATATTATTATTGAGGTCAAAATGTGACAAATATATATTGTTGACATGCGTATGTAAGAAAGGTGGTGAAGCACGGAATATCTGAAGAGTTGATGGACAAAGTGGAGAGGCTGACAAAAGAACACTACAAGAAGTGCATGGAAGAGAGATTCAAGGAAATGGTGGCGAGAAAAGAGCTGGAGGCGACGGAGTCAGAGGTGACAGACATCGACTGGGAGAGCACCTTCTTCCTCCGCCACCTGCCGACCTCCGACCTCTCCGGCGCCGACGAGCTCCAGCCGGAGTACAGGGCGGCGATGAGGGAGTTCGCGGGGGCGTTGGAGGGGTTGGCGGAGCGGCTCCTGGAAGTGCTGTGCCAAAACCTGGGCCTGGAGAAGGGGTACGTGAAGAGGGCGTTCCACGGGTCAAAGGGCCCAAACTTCGGGACGAAGGTCAGCAACTACCCGCCGTGCCCCAAGCCCGACCTCATAAAGGGGCTCCGGGCCCACACCGACGCCGGAGGGATCATTTTGCTGTTCCAAGACGACAAGGTTTCCGGCCTCCAACTCCTCAAGGACGGCTGCTGGGTCGACGTCCCTCCCCTCCGCCACTCCATTGTCATCAACCTCGGTGACCAGCTCGAGGTATACTCCTATTCCCTTCATATTATCCTCTAACTACTTGAATATTCAAATTTACCGTCGAATTCATGCATACCTGTCTCGTATTTATGGCGCATGCATCTTTGCTTCAATCTCACTTATTTCTTTAAGCTTTCGATAGTAAAATTTATTTTTTCTATTTATTGTAAACAGAAGATCTTATTATAATTATTATTATTTATATGAAAATTGCTAACATACTACAAAATCAAGTGCCGAAGATCATTTATTTTGAAATAAGATAAAAATAAAAACGGTTAATTTAAGGACGACTTGCATAATAGTCATGAACAGCCTATTTACAAGTCAAGTAAACTAAATAATATTTATTTTACTAAATCCCTTTGACATAAAAAGCAATTAAATAATATTGCTCCGGCGTGACCCGTATTCGCGGTTGTAAATATATATTAATACTCTTGTGTACTAGGTTTTTTTTTAAGTTAACTTCAAAAATCGAACCACGACTTAAAGTGAAAATTATGTGGTATTATCGTGTAGGTGATTAGCAATGGTAAATACAAGAGTGTGGTCCATCGAGTGGTGACTCAGACAAAAGGAAACAGAATGTCGTTGGCATCATTCTACAATCCCGGCAGTGATGCCGTCATATTCCCGGCTCCGACGTTGACCTCTGGGGTTGAGCAGACTCAGGTGGAATACCCAAAATTTGTGTTCGACGACTACATGAAACTTTACTCTGGTCTCAAATTTCAGGCCAAGGAGCCCAGATTTGAAGCCATGAAGGCCTTGGTCAACATTGACCCAATCGCAACCGTTTGAGATCATACGTATTCAAAGAGGTTACTGCGTGTGTGCACTTTGTTTTTGTTAGCACTTAATACAAGCTGGCGTTGTTCGTGATCGGTGTGTATTGTATTACTTTTACCCTGCCTTATTTTTGTAATGGGAAACGTATATTAATAAAATAAAGTGTTTTTGGATTTGTTCAGTGATCATTTTTTCCTCGCTTTACATATGATATTATCGATATAAAGCATTAATGTTCGTTTTATGCCAATTGGGTGCTTAGAGTTATGCCACAGTTAGGGAATCTCGATAATATTATAAGTTGATTGTATGTTGGAAGATTATGTGAATATTTGCTTTTGGGTTACAATAAAAAAAGCGCCTTAATTTTATAATAAATGTTTAAATTTAGGACCAATAGTAAGTCATTAAGTTTTTCTTTTGGTTACAAAATCTAAGGAAACGGCTACATCTAATTGTTTCCTAACAAAAAATAACAAAAGGTCAGAATCTAACTTCGGCAAGTGGAACACTAAAAAAATGAATTTAGTATTTCTATTTTGTATCTACTCTCTATATTCTAATGTGATATCATGGGTGTTTTTATTTTAGTTTATTATACACATGATGGAATAATATTGGTATTGATGCTTGCATATATTGTCCCATAAATCAGAGGGACCCGAATTAGCCAGCCATGACAGTATTGGACGAATGGAAGATGCTAGCTAATCATCTTATTTTACTTTGTGCTGGGCAAGAGAAAATAACAGTAAGCATAGAAGTTTGGCGCGGAGGGGAGTAAATGCTTAAACTCTAGAAAAAGCAACAAGGCATTTATATACTCCTTTCGAGAATAGGAGAACTTTTTTTACCCGGTGGACACAGCTGGCAAAAGAAGTAGCGCCGAACTAAACAATGGAGTAAGTACTATGCGTCAGACGAAGATAGACAAAGTACAGGAAGATGACCTTTGGACAAGTTCAAGACATCTTGGAGAACACTCTGAATTTGACAAAGCAACAAGGCTAACACTAGGAGAAAAAAGGCCTTTAGAAGCGAAAAAAAGTCGCTTCTAATTCCCCTCGTCGCTTCTAAAAGTATCTTTTGTAGTAGTGCAACAAGAACCCTAACAATATATAAATTAAACAACAAATAATTATTATTTTTATTATTGAAATATTTATCTCCAATGTTGTTTTAGTCTTTTTCTATACTTTCATTTGCTTATCAAACGCAAAATTAGTTTTTGCTTTTACAATAATCTAAACTAAAATAATTTACAAAACACTAAGTAATTTTTGAAAAAATTAACTTTTTTTAAAAACAATTTCTAAAAATATAACAAATAAAGCAAAGTGTTTGGTTCCTTAGCTTGCTGCTCCAATTTGAGCAATGAAAAACTATGCTTAGATGATCTTTCAGAATTCTGTTTGTACTCCTAATTATAGTTTTCAATTCTGAATCTGAAGCACGTCAAATTTAGCTTCTAGTTTCATTAAGCACAGGTTCCATCATATTATGCTGCTAACCTTATCAAAGGTGGTATAAGACAAAATCCTTTCACGCTGTTTAGAATGCTGAATGTTTTTAGATGAAATGCTGCAAGTAAAGAAATAATAATTTATGTAAGACGCCAAGAGTGATATTTTCTTTGTATTGACAACGTTCTAGAGAGTACATGGTTCAAATTGTCGATTGTAAGTGGAGTGATAAATTAGCTATCTGTTATTGATTTCTCTTAGGATTCCCTAACTTGACCGATTTATGATGCTCCTTGGAATAATCTGTAAGTGTTTCATTTGGCCCAAAAAGTAGCAATAATACTTACACGGTATTCCTTGTCCTCTTGTTGCTTCATTTTCGGTTCGAATTATATAGATATGTAGGGAACGCAATATACTTGAACAAGTGCCTCTTGTAATTAGAAACAACGTGCCATGTATTTTTTTATTTTTTTGGGTTGAAAGAGCAGTTCCAAAGAACCTATGAATTAGTAGGTATATCCGCTGAAATAAAGCAATTAATCCTTCCAGACCACTTGGACATCAAAACGTAAATTTAATCTATCAATTATCCGAGCTGCACTATTATATAATCTTGGCAAAAAACTAAAACCAACTTAAGAGAAAAACTCCGTAAATAGTGAATTTCGTCGAGCATCAAACTAACTTCTTTTCGTACCACTCTTGGCTAACTAGCCATAAAAAACTTAAAATTTAAGAGGGACTTTCAACTTGCATATAGCTTCCCACAATGTTTTCGTGACACTTGTGTTTGATGAACTACTTAATCTCATACTATCGTAAATTATCCTATAAGTCATTTTTCATCGTGTATTCCCCGTTATTCGAGAAATGCCAACAAAACTCTTTTTCGGATTAGAGGGAGCTCCAAGAGATTTTGAGAATTTTTTCCACATTCTCCTCGACAAGCACTTCGTAAGGTGTGAAACATTTCAATTCCCATTAGAAAGTTTAAAGTCGGGCACAAGGGTCCCTACAGGATTACGTCTATCGTTTTGGACACAAAATCAATACATCATCTAGAGCGTTGGTGATCACCTCTCGGCCCCATATAAAGCCTCTACAAAGACTTGACACATTACTCGAAAATACGGCTTCAAGGATGCTTATCGCGGAAAATAGCTCTCTTTTAGGACGCGAGACGCCAACGATGAGGGAAAACGGATCATCCGCACACTTTCTTGACGATTAGGGCTTTGTTGAACTACTCTATGTTCTGTAATCCGAGGTCGCCTTCAGATCTTTTCCCACACACCTTTTCTCAACCTCTCAACGGATCTTGATTTTCTGCATCATTCCCCAACTAAAACTTTGTCGCCGTCTTATGTAGATTGGTGATAAACCTTTCTATGAGTTTAAAGCAAGACATAACATAGTTAGGCATGATTTCGAACAGATTTCAAGATCATTTCTTTACTGGCTACGAAGAAAAAAAAATCATTTCCACCTCTTTATCTTCTTCCAGGATATAAAGATAACTAATTACTGAAGTAAACATAACTATCATGATCTAATGGTAACTAATTACTGAAACAAATGTAACTACCGGGATACAACAGTAACTAATTACTTAAAGTAACGAAATAAAGTTCAACACTAAGAATATTCGTAGATATATGAAAAAATTCAACACGAATAAGAGTTGTAGAAATATAAAGTTTACAAGAGTGTGGTATTATCGTGTAGGTGATTAGCAATGGTAAATACAAGAGTGTGGTCCATCGAGTGGTGACTCAGACAAAAGGAAACAGAATGTCGTTGGCATCATTCTACAATCCCGGCAGTGATGCCGTCATATTCCCGGCTCCGACGTTGACCTCTGGGGTTGAGCAGACTCAGGTGGAATACCCAAAATTTGTGTTCGACGACTACATGAAACTTTACTCTGGTCTCAAATTCCAGGCCAAGGAGCCCAGATTTGAAGCCATGAAGGCCTTGGTCAACATTGACCCAATCGCAACCCTCTGAGATCATACGTAGTCAAACGAGGTTACTATGTGTGTGTGCGCTTTGTTTTTGTTAGCACTTAATACAAGCTGGCGTTGTTCGTGATCAGTGTGTATTGTATTACTTTTACCCTGCCCTATTTTTGATCGATGAGTTTTTGGATTTGTTTCATGATTTTCTTTTCATGTTAAACGTTTTTATTATTATTTAGCCAAAAGTTTTAGTATTCTTTGATAAATAGTCAATTATGATGGTGTGGCATTTTATATACATTTGAGTTTACTTTTTTATCATTTATTTTAATTCGGTATTTATAATTAATTTCTTTTCAAAATTTGGTTAGTTACAAATGTTGATTTTCAAAACGGTTTTCTCATTATCAGGTCATCGCATTTATTTAAGTTAATTCCCGATTTTTGTTGAGGTGAGAAAATAATAAACGATTTATATTCGTTTCATAAAATATATATTTCCATACATATTTCAGATTTATCTGGGGAATATAATATTTGAATTTTGAGTTTAATTTGTGTGATATTTAAAAGTTAAATTGTACATTTAGACCAATTAATTTTTTTAATCACGTTAATTTCGGTTTATTTTCTATAATATCATTATACATATATTTGAGGTATTAACTGTCATTAACACGGTTTTAATTGATTATTTCTTAATTTTCGAGATTTGAATCATTAATTTTCATAAATCCCGCCCATCGAACATAATTGCATTTAATTTTTTATTTCGATTTATATATTTATGACCTTTTTATTTTTAAGGGTATTTTAGACTCAAAATTTTAATTTATTTCTGTTAATTATCATAAACGAAAACTGGTAAAACTTTGAGTATTTAACAATTTTAATGTTTCATATGGGCTATAATACTCGATTGGCTCTTCTCTCTTTCCTCGCTTAGCAAATGATATTATCGATATTTAACTTGATATGAAATGGAAAAAGAAGCCGTCCAAATATATAAAGCATAATCTTTGTTTTATGCCACAGAGTCAGGGAATCCCGTTTATATTATAAGTTAATTTTGTTGGAAGATTATGTGCATATTTGCTTTAGGGTTACAATAAAAAAGAAGCGCCTTGATTTTACAATAAATGATTAAATTCAGACTAGTAAGTCATTAAGTTTTTTCTTTTGGTTTCAAAATCTAAGGAAACGGCTACATCTTATTGTTTCCTAACAAAAAATAACAAAAAGTCAGAATCCAACTTCGGCAAGTGGAACACTAAAAAAATGAATTTAGTATTTCTATTTTTGATTTACTCTCTATTCGATATCATGGGTGATTTCATTTTAGTTTATTATAGATAGAGTTAATAGGGAAAAATACTTAATGTTTGGTCAAATTTACACTTATGTATCCAATGTTTAAAAATAGTGAAAAAATACTCAAGGTGTCATTATGTTGGCACCGTCGAAAAACTCTCCATTAAAAATTGAAGTCTGCCACGTGTAGCGTGCAGATTGTTTTTGCTATTTAAACTTAGGTTTTTGTACCTTTTTTTTATTCTTTTTCTATTTTTATTATGTCGTTTATGTACACCAAATAATAAACTCACTCTAATGATATTTCCTTCGACCTCGGACACCGACTCACTCTGCACTCCGAATATAGTCTTCAATCTCCTCGAATCTTATTCAGTCAGGTACGCATGCTACCTCGTCTCTTTGTTCCGGGAGATCCACAAGTACGCCGGATCGGACTTGTCTTTCTCGTCGTACAAGCCGGTCTCGATCCTCCTCATCAACTTGGGCTGCCATCGAGATTTGACGAAGGCACACAATTTAGGCCCATCGGCCCGCGTTTTCGTAATCGATAGTTACTGTCCAATTCACCTCCACAACCTCAGTGAGCACAACGACCGCGTAATGGTCCTCTACACGCTCGACAATGAACGCCAGACTGATTTAGACTATGATTTGGATGTCACGGCGTTGGCCAGTGCAAGCGAATTAGTGAGCGACGACGAGATTAACGAGGATGGGTCGGATAACGACAAAGAAGACGATAGCGTGAGCGAGAGCGATGGAGAGACAGGCGAGTTCGGGTAAAGGAAAAAGAGGAAAGTGTCTCCGAAAGATGGCGAAGAAGATCCGGTGGAGCTTTTCGGGAAGCTGAGGCATGAATACTATCGGATGGGCACTTTTCACAGCAAGCCCACCAGGTGGTTGATGTATGAACTTTGTCGTTATCTGAGGAAAAACACGAACGCGCTTCTCAGGATGGCTTGCGTTTCACTCACCGATCAGTTTGTTCACGAGCGGTTGACCGACGAGAGGTACCACGCAGGAGTTATGAAGCTCTAACATCACATCAACAGCTCCAGAAACTTGGAAGCCGCAGGGATTGAGTTTATTATTTGGTCTGCATAAACGACATCAAAAAAGAAAGGGAATAAGAAAAAAGGCTACAAAAACATAAGTTTAAAATTTCAAAGCAATATGAACGATACACATGGCACACTTCAATTTTTAACGAAAATTTTTTGGACGGTGCCAAGAGAATGACAATTTTTCCCACCGTTTTTAAACATTGGATACATAAGTGTAAATTTGACCAAACATTGATTATTTTTGCCGCCATTAACTTTTATACATATGATGGAATAATATTGGCATTGTTACTTGCATATTGTCCCATAAAATCAGAGGGACCCGAATTCTCAGCCAGCCATGCCAATATTGGGTGAATCGAAGATGCTAGCTAATCATCTTATTTTACTTTTCGTTGGGGATTAGTAATTGATAGTCAGGACTAATAACATAAAAATAAGTGGGTATTTTGCAGCGGTTTTTTGTGCGGAATTTGATTATATAAAAGGAAGTTAGAAGAAATGATAGCATAGATTCCAATATTTTCATAATTATGAACTTAAATAGTTATTTTTCAAAAAAAATACTATAATATTAGGTATAGTTACCAGTTGCCATAAATACATTAATAGTCACAGATTAAATGTAATACAATGTTTGGGGTTGTGAGAAGTTTCGAATGATGGAAGAGGGGATTGCTCGGCTCTAAAAAGATTTTTCCATTTTAAATTTGTCCCTCGATTGACCCGGAGGTGGTAAAAATGAAAGAAAAGAAGTTGAATGTCTTCTTGGATAAAGAGGAAAATTATTGACGCCAAAGGAGCCATGTTCAATGGCTCAAGAGCATTGATCGAAGCACGAACTTCGTACATCAAAAAGCTTCCGTTATGAGCAGGAAAGATCGTATTATGGGGATTTTTGACAAATTCTGTTGGAATAGGTCTAGGGTTAAGTAAAAATCATCATTAACAAGTTAATGGTGGAATATAAAACTTATTTTACAAGTAAAACAATTTTACTAACCTATGCAAAGTGCATGAACATCTAATTATTTAAAAACATTATTTAATTACTTGTTTACTTGGGACTAACTTTTCTTGTAGATTGATCTTTGGGAAGCCTTAGGAAAGGTTGATCGTCTCGTCTTGCTCGTTTCCTTCACACCTAATTCTGAACTCGAGAAACCTAAGGTTTCTATTACAAGAGTCTATAGAGGATTTGAAGGATTTGTGTGGGCACAATTAAACACAATAACCCAAGAACAAATTAGCTAAAGAGTTAATTTAAGCTTAAGTCTAATGAGGATTTAGGTGCCAAAATAAAGGAGATATTTTAGAGAGAGAGAGAAGAGGTTCGACCACTATAGATAGATCAATAGAAAAGACATATTTTTCATATCTCAATGTAAGCCTCTATTTATAAGAGAAGGAAATACAAGAAAGGGTAATTACCTTTTCCTATTGCATATTCATGACACAATATTTGATATTCTTTCCTCTTCCTCTAATATATGGCCGGCCACTCTTTCTTGTGCATTAGTGAGGGAAATGTGTTTCCTCACTTAGCACATTTGTTTGCTTCTCAAAGAAATTTATTTCCACTTTTCTTTTGGGCATTTACCAATATACAATAATGAACAAAATAATAAGAGATATTTCATTCTCTCAATAATGATGCTTGGCCGAATTATATGTGTAGAGAGGGAGCTTTTAGATGCTTCCTTATTTCTTTTTAGACAATCCTTAAAATACCAATTGTAGAATTAAGATTGCACAAATAATGAAATTAATTTCATAATGCCTCAAACGACTTTTCGGGTTCAGAAAATAATTTATATTTCCATCATATGAAAATATTCAAAATCTTATTTTGACACACATTATTTTATGTCCATGTGGATAAAAGATAGTATAAACCATTCTTCATACATGCATTACTGACAAATGAATTGGAAAAAGAAATTCGAATTCCATTATCAATAAACTTTAAATAATAATTCTGCTTAACCATTTGAGCTATATATATTATGTTTTTTCCAAAGGAAGGAACAAAATACTAATTATTCAAATTTAAATTTTCGTCTTCAACAATGTCACAGATTCCACATCCTTAGCAGAGACCAAGCTCTCATCACCCCACTTGAAGCAGAAGTCACCATCCTCTAACCTTTTGTTTTTCCTAAACTCATTCAAGAAACAACAATTATGATTAGTATTAGCGGAGTCAAGAATCCACGAAGATATATTATCAGCTACTAAACAAGCTTCAGTAAGTACAATACATTTCCCTTTAGCCTTGAGGTAGATAGGACAGTATCTACGCCAGTGTCCGGGCTCATTGCAATGGTGACAATTGTCCTTAGACTTGTCCACCGTGATAGCCCGGAGCACCTTTTTTCTTCTAAACCTTGCTTGGGTTCTTCTTCTTTGATCGAGAGATCGAGGCTCTATCCTCAGTAGCATGAGCCTCTCCACTAGCCCTCTTTTTCTTCAAGAGTCCCTCACCGGTGTGAAGCTTCTTCTCTAACTCGATAACAATGTACCCTAGCTTATTCAGGGAGTAGTTCAGCTTGAAAGTATCAAAAGATTCAGGGAGAGTTTACAAGATCATATCTATTTTGGTATCTCCATCAATCTCAGATCCAAAGATTTCCATTTCATTGGGATAACTTATGATCAACATTATATGTTCTTTACCAGGAGTCTCTGCTCTCATACGACAACTCATAAGTTGTCGAATCTCTTGTTGTCTAGCCTGACGTCCTTGCCCTCCAAGCGTCTCTTGGAGATTGTAGATCATTTCATATGCTGACCCAATATCACGATGTTGTTGTTGCAACACATTATTCATTAATACTAAAATATAGCACCTCGCAATCTCATCGGATCTGAGCCAGGCGCAAGGGCATCCTTATCCTCTTGAGTCGAATCATCATTCCTTTGAGGAGGACATGGGGTGGTGAGTACCCATTTGTGTTTGTCCATAGTAAGGACGATTTCTAGGTTATACGTAGTTATCCCCTTCCAATTGTTTGAGGAAAGGATAGTAGAGAGAGGGCTTAGAGACGTGTTGCTGAATGTTGAAACAATTTATGATTAGTCTTTTGTTTTTGGATTTTAAGTTTAATATTGAACAGGAAAAATTCAAAAATGTTATGAACAAAAAAATACTTTACTCCCTCGAGGGAAAGCCGCAAAGAATCGTCTTTCATAAGTAAATGACACTTCATTAATGCATAGTCCTGATGTCAATATATCAAAGTTTTACTAGCCACCTTATAAAACGTTTGATCACTCAAATCTTTTCGCAGGGTCTTGAGGGAGGATTACTAGAGATTGAGTCTAAGTTACCAACCACTTAATTCAAAAGATCTACTTTGAAAACAATTCACCGAGGGGAGGCCTTGTCTCATCGTTTTACTTTTGAACGTATCTCTACAAGCAATCTTAAGGGCAAAGCATCGGTGAGTACTCTTATTAAAGATAGGGTCACAAGGGTGACTCTTAGTCTGGCGACAATCGCACTTAGCATTAGGGATGGGGATTGTGGGTTGCAAACAACAGGTACAACCCTCCCACTTAGTTTTTAGAATTGGCACATCTTCTCTTGTACGTTTGGAAAATTGTTTCCTTGAGTAAAGAGAGATAGAGTGGAACAGTAGAAAAAGAGCCCTAAATTTGATATTTGTGAGGGGAGTGTTGGCATAGATGCCCAAAAGAAAATTGTTTATTTGCATATTGATGTAATATATAAATCTTTGTAAAGTCCTTATTAAAAGATTGTTTATTTACATATTGATGTAATATATAAATCTTTGTAATTTGCTGATTAAATTAATAAAAGTTGAAACGTTCATTCATTCCTTTTTAGTTTGATTGAAGATTTATGATATTCAATAGTCTTATAGTCCTTAATCAAACCTAACAAGGTATGAAGAGACAAATGTAGATTTGCGTGAACAAACTCCTCATGGTTTGACTAAAACGATATATTCGCAATATAAAGATCAACGGACTATTAATCCCAGTATGATTGTTGGAAGAATCTAGGATGTCTGGTTACGAGGCATAGAGAGTTAGGAACTCTGTAGTTCTTCCAGTGTATCTTTCGAATATACTGAATTGGCCAGTGCACCTTTAGAGACAATAGAAGAACAAACCATTTAACATCTTCTATCTCAAGGTCACTACGTATGAATCGCATCATGCTTACCTAAATCTTGAAATGAGACATGTCATTTCATAGCATTAATACTCTCATTTGAGAAAGTCAAATTCTAGGTCCAATGTGTGATCTAGACAAGGTCTATTGGTGAGATATTAAGTTATGAAGATGTCATGAACCAAATTTGTGAAGTTCTCATAGATATGGAATTCATGTACAAGATTGCTTATATGCAATATATATCACCTCATGCTTTAATACTTGGATTGTGAATAAATGAATTGCGCAATGTCCAAATTTAAGTAGCGACTTTATTTGGATGAAACAATGTGGACTGTTAGCTCCTCGTCAATACATTGTTTCTGACTTATTCACAAGTAACAAAAGAGTTGAGGAAATAACAACTAGAAGGGTAAAATGGTAATTTTATAAATCTCAACTAGTTGATGATATTCATGAAGGGTAAACATAGATAACATTCAATAGATCCGCTCAATATAATTAAGTTGAACTTGAGTAGAAAATAAATTCATTTGAACCGAGAGATTCTCAGTGTCGACTCTTTAGTGGAGTCAGTCGACATTAAGCTAATACTCGGAAAATGTTTGAGAACTTTTGAGTCCGAGTATAGAAGCTCAAGTTTTGTTCATTTGTATCCATAAGGTCACTATTACAGTTCATTAGAGTAGGATTGTTAAACTAGAAGTTAAGTCAAAATAAATTCAAGTGTTGAACTAGATTTTTTCTCGGAAAATGTCTAAAGGGTATTTTTGTCCACATGGACATAAAATGATGTGAATGTAAAAATAAGATTTTGAATATTTTCATTTGATGAAAATATAAATTATTTTCTAAAGCCGAAAAGTCGTTTAAGGCATTATGAAATTAATTTCGTTATTTGTGCAATTATAATTCTACAATGGGCATTTTAAGAATTGTCTTAAAAGAAATAAGAAAGCATCTAGATGCTCCTCCCCTAGGTATAGTTTGGCCAAGATAGTGCATCAACAGGAGAATTTTATTTCCTTTTTCTTATAAGGATAATTACCCAAAAAGAAAAAGGGAAATTAATTTCCTTAAGAAGGAAACAAATGTGCTAAGTGAGGAAACAAATTTCCTCACTAATGCATCAATATGGCCGGCCAAACAATGAGGGAAAGGGGAAGGGAAAATCAAATATTGTGTCATGAATACATTATTCATTCATGAATGAATAATTGACCTTTATAGATTTTTCCTTCTCCTATAAATAGAGCCTCGAATAGAGATGTGAAGGTTAAGTTTTTTTCTTCTTCTCTCCCTATTGTGGCCGATCCTCTCCCTCTCTCTCTCTAGAAAATACTCTTCTTATTTTGCACCTAGATTCACATTCAATCTAGAGAATTAGCTTATGATCCAAGAATTGTTCTTGGTTCATATGGTTTAATTGTGCCCACACACAAATCCTTCCAAAACCTCTATAGACTCTTGTAATAGAAATCTTAGGTTTCTCGAGTTCAAGATTAGGTGTGAAGGTGACGAGCGAGCCAAGGAAGAGGATCTACCTTTCTCAAGACGCTTCAAGATCAAGCTACAAAAAAAAGTTGGTATTCTAGTAAATTAAATAATGTTTTTAATGTATAACATGTATATGCTTTTTCTAGGTTAAGTAAAAATTGTTTTACTTGAAAAAGAAATTTTTAAATTCCGCCATCAATTATTCATTCATGAATGAATAATGTATTCATGACACAATATTTGATTTTCTCTTCCCCTTTCCCTCATTGTTTGGCCGGCCATATTGATGCATTAGTGAGGAAATTTGTTTCGTCACTTAGCACATTTGTTTCCTTCTTAAAGAAATTAATTTCCCTTTTTCTTTTTGGGTAATTATCCTTATAAGAAAAAGGAAATAAAATTCTCCTCTTGATGCACTATCTTGGCCAAACTATACCTAGGGGAGGAGCATCTAGATGCTTCCTTATTTCTTTTAAGACAATTCTTAAAATACTCATTGTAGAATTAATATTGCACAAATAATGAAATTAATCTCATAATGCCTCAAACGACTTTTCGGCCTTAGAAAATAATTTATATTTTCATCATATGAAAATATTGAAAATCTTATTTTGACATTCACATCATTTTATGTCCATGTGGACAAAAATACCCTTTAGACATTTTTCGAGAAAACGTTTAGTTCAACACTTGAACTTATTTTGACTTAACTTCTAGTTTAACAATCATACTCTGATGACCTGTAATAGTGACCTTATGGATCCAAATGAACAAAGATTGAGCTATTATACTTGGACTCAAAATTTCACACACTTTTTTCGAGTATTAGCTTAATGTCAACTGACTCCACTAAAGAGTTGACATTTAAAATCTCTTGGTTCAAAAGAATTTATTTTCTACTCAAATTCAACTTAATTATTTTGAGTGGATCCATTGAATGTTATATATAATTACCTTCATGAATATCATCAACTAGATAGAATTTATAAAATTACAATTTACCCTTCTAGTTGTTATTTCATCAACTTCTTTGTTCCTTATGAATAATTTAGAAACAATGTATTGACGATGAGCTAACAAGTCACATTGTTTCATCCAAATAAATTCGTTACTTAATTTTGGATACCGCGCGGTTCATTTATTCATAATCCAAGTAATAAAACATGAGGTGATATACATTACATTTCAGCAATCTTGTACATGAATTCCACATCTATGAGAACTTCACAAAACTAGTACATGACATCTTCATAACTCAATATATCACCAATTAGTATAGTCTAGATGACATCTCTGCCAACAAATTCTCAGGTGCACTCTCGTTCTATAGAATGTATCGTTTCTGTCTACTTCGAGAATATATTTACTTCTTCAATCCCTTCTGCCTTGACTATTGATAAGGTTGTGAGGTGTATAGAACCATGTGTCTCGGTGGTCTCTAACCAAGGCCTTTTGGAGCTGTTTTCGAAGGAAGAGGTTTGCGATATGGTTTTCAGCATCAACCCAAGAAAAGCTCCCGAGAATGGATGGTTCGTCGGGCTGTTTTTCCAACAATATTGGGAAACGATGGCAAAAGCCGTTACAAAAGTTTGAAAGAGGTTTGAAAGACTTTTCGCCCATATGTCTCCGCAACATGATTTATAAGATTATCTCCAAGTCAATCACGGTGAAATTAGGGTTCACTATGGCGTGTTGTTGCAAAAAATACACTCACAAGTGCACGTTAATATAATGATTAAGTACGGTTTCATTCCCACGAGAACTTGGAATTAAATGTAAATCGAAATCAACTACAATTCAAATCGAGAGAAAATTTAATGTGAATATGGTGGTTTCTAAATTTACTAAACAACTTAAACTAAAAACAGTTTAAATGTGAATGAGGTTAAACAAGGGTGTGGTTTCACTTTTCTCTTCCTCCGTTACAAAATTATCCAACGTCAAATAATAGTTACGTTACGACTCTGCAATATTCGTGTTCATAAATTCCTATCGCGAACCCTCGCTAGAGTGATATTAACGATCTAAACTAAGATCAACTATTATCTCTCAGTCTCAAGATTAAAATTCTAATTTGCAATTTCAATAAGAACACACAAAGAATCCCTAAATTCTACGGTTGTCTCTAGACAATGCAGTAATTTAAGGTTCACTATTCTAATGCTCAATTCATCGATTCTCACTAAAGTAACTGATTAATTCAATGAACACGCATAAAGTGATCAATTTCATGCAAGCATTAAGATTGAGAATAGTAAAACTGCAGAATTGAAAAATAAACTAAAACTTTATTTCAATCTCAATTCATAACGGATTTCAAGAAAATATCCATCATCGCTCTCTAAGGAATTAGTTCACCATGATGGTGGATAAAATAGAAATCAAATAAAGAGAATAATTCATGAAAACTAAACTATGAAAAATAAACAAACTCAGTTTAGAAATAAGGACGAAGGAATTACTAAATTTGGTAGTCACAGTCTCGTCGCAGTTTCGATCCTCTATTTGGGTTTCTTCTCCGTTCTCCTTCAGCTCCTCCATGGTGTTTTTTCTCTCTCAAAGCTAAACAACGGGTGAAGTCCTTTTTCTTGTGGCTGCCCTAGATTATAAGGTTGAAGTTGCTGAAATCGTGCAGTCCTGACCCGTAAAAACTGGTTCGATGGGCCGAAAATGCAGCCCACGCACGCATTTACTGTCCTGATGCGGACTGGTCGCGTCACGATCAAATGCATCGCATCGCGACCTCAATTCGCGTGTCACGACCAGGCAGCATCGCGACGCGATGGGCACTTGGGTGTCCTTCGCTGAACCCTCTTTTGGCTGCTTTTGGCTACTTTTAGCTCCTTCTTCGCGTGTGCGCTCCAAATTTGTTCTTGTCATGCAAAACCTGAAATTAAAAACAACAAACTACGAAACCTATCAAAAAACCTAAGGATAGCATCGATTCTTCATTTAAGATCACTTAATAATCACGTATGAAACTTGATTATCACGTGTGCGATCTCCGAAAACCAAAACGCCTTTGATAGGGAGTACCAAATCTTTAAACATATAGTGATTGGAGTGGAATGAGCCCACATTACGAAACGAGGTCGCTTCACGAATGGTGGTACAATGACTTGAAGTTGGACATTTCCAAAACTTATGACCGGCTTTAATGAAATTTTCTTAAAGATGTTATGCTCCATCTTTGTTATGATAAGCATCGAGTTGAGCTTATTATGAGGTGTATTCGATCGGTGAGCTTCGGCTTCAACGTCAAAAGAATATCGGTTGTAACCTCGTCCCCTGTCAAGGACTTCTCCTAGGGGACCTTCTCTTCATTTTCCTTTTTTTCTTTGAAGGCCTCTCGACTCTTTTCCGCTAGGTGGGGGAGATTGGAACTATTAGAGGTTTGATATTCGATAATCGTGCTTTTTTGCTCATCTCTTATTTGCCCATAATAACTAAGTTATTTAGAGCTAACTCGTATGAGAGAAAATAAATTGAGGTACTTGGAGTTAAACACTTCCGGGTCCGTCCAAGTGATGAATTCTGACAAATCAAAGTTGTGCTTCAAGGCCAATGTGGGAAAATTTGAAGGAAAAAAAAAATCTCGGGTCCGTATCACCAAGAAACCTGAGCGATATTTAGGGATTCCTATGTCCGTGGGGAGGAACAAAGTAGAGGTGTTCAAGTTTATTCGAGAGCGGGTGTAGATGAAAATAAAGAGGTGGAAATGACTTTTTTTTCGTAGCGACTAAAGAGGTGATCTTGAAGCTGTTATTTAATTCATCTTTAACTATGTTATGTCTTGATTTAAACTCAAAAAAGGCTCATCACCGATCTACATAAGCCAGCGGCAAAGTTTTAGTGGGGGAATGATGCGAACAAGCAAGGGATCCGTTGGGAGGTTGAGACAAGGTGACCTCGGATTACGGAACATAAAGTGGTTCAACAAAGCCCTCCTCGTCAAGAAAGTGTCCAGGTGATCCATTTTCCATCGTTGGTGTATCGTGTCCTCAAAGAGTGCTATTTACCAATGACAAGCATCCTTGAACCGTACTTTCGAGTAATGTGTCAAGCTTTTGGAGAGGCCTTATATGGGGTCGAGAGGTGATCACCAACTAATCTAGATGATGTATTGATTTTGTGCCTGAAACGATAGGCGTAATCCCGTAGGGACCCTCGTGCCCGACTTTAAACTCCCTAATGGGGAACGGAATGTTTCACACTTTGCGAGGAGAATGTGGAAGAGATTCTCAAAATCTCTTGAAGCTCCCTCGGATCCGAAAAAGAACTTTGTTGGCATTTCTCGAACAACGGGAAATACACTATGAAGGATAACTATAGGTACGATACCATGAGATTAAGTAGTTCATCGAACACAAGCGTCATGGAAACATTGTGGGAAGGTATATGGAAGTTGAAAGTCCCTCTAAAATATTGGGCTTTTTTATGGAGAGTTAGCCAAGAGTGGTACAAAATGAAGTTAGTATGATGGTAGAGCTATTTCACTCAAGTTGGTTTTAGTTTTTTGCCAAAATTATATAATAGCTTGATAAATTTTAATTACGTTTTGATGGGATTAATTGCTTTATTTCGGCGGATATACCTACTAATTCTTAGGTTCTTTGCAACTGTTCATTCAACAAAAAAAATTATAAATACATGTCACGTTGCTTCTAATTACAGGAGGCACTTGTTCAAGTATATCTCGTCCGTGCATATCTATATAAGGTTAGCAGCGTAAAATGATGAAACCTGTGGTTAATGAAACGAGAAACTAAATTTGACGTGCTTCAGATTCAGAATTGAAAACTGTAATTAGGAGTAGAAACAAAATTCTGAAAGATTATATAAGCATAGTTTAACATTGCTCAAATTGGAGCAGCAAGCTAAGGAACCAAACACAAAAACTCAACAAAACAACACTCAGAGCAGAAGTAGAGAAAACCTCCCTCAATATCGAAAGTAAGAGAACACTAACCACCCCCAAAAAAAAAATTCTGCTTTCCCCAAGAATTAGCTGGGCAAAACTGGAGTACCTACGTCAGTTTCGACTTGAGAAGAAGCCTCCTTGTTGGCGTCGTTGGAGCAGTGGTTCTTGAGGACGGTGGCGATGTCGGTCTCGGAAGCGCCGGCGAGCTTGAAGCGGTGGAGAGCGGCATCGAGATTGGCGCGCCAGTGGGCGAGGGAGAGGTTGTACTCGACCTGGGAGCGCTCGAAAAGCATGTTGCCCCAGAAGAGGTGGATCTGGGAGCGCATGACGGCGGCGTCCTCGGCCGCGGAGGCCTCGTCCTTGCGGCGGTCGTCGGTGGGGCGCTGCTCCTCGAGGCGCTCCCACATGGCGGTGGCGACGCGCATCTTCTCCTGGGCGCTGTCGAAGAGGTCGAGGGTGAGGGCGGAGTTCCACTGCGAGAGGTCGGCCTTGCCGGCGATGGCGTACGACCAGTGCAGCTTGGCCATCTCGAACTGCTGCTGCCCCAGGGCGAGGAGGCCCTCGTAGAAGTCGGGCTTGATGGCCAGGGCCTCCTCGTACTTCTCCCTCGCCAGGCTGTACTTGTCCTTCACCCACTCGTACGCCGCGCGCAGCTGCGAGGCCACCACCTCCGGGGCCGCCGAGTCGTCCAGCGGGATGCGCTTGCGCGCCGCGCACATGTGCACGTTGCCCCAGTTGAAGAAGGCCAGCGCCGCCACCTCCTGGAACTTCGAGGCCGCCTTGTCGAACAGCGTCTGCGCCGCCTCGCTCGTCACCGCCTCCTCCAGCGCCTCCGAGCACACCTCCATCCCCACCTCGTGCAGCTCCACGTGCGCCTCCGGGTCGATCCCCACGTGCGTCCGGAACAGCTGCGCAAACTCCAGCAGCCACTCGTCCATCTCCACTGCTTCTTTCTCCTCCGATTCTTTCTCCACCGGCGTTTCTTTCTCCTCCTCCACAGCCACAGCCGCCTCTTCTTCCAATGCAGATTCTTTCTCCTCCTCCACAGCCGCCTCTTCCTCTTCCTCGTCGGGCAATGGGGGCTCTTGATCGGGGCTCACCTCCACCACGTGCAGCCTCAAAACGCCGCCGTCCCCAACGCCAGCCTCGGCGGTGCGAAGCTCAGCCGTGGAGGTTATGGTCACCAAATCTCCGTCCGAGTCTTTATACTTGACAAGCACCGACTTCGAAGAAGGGAACCGCTTCGCTACAATCTCCCGCAGGACACGGAATGTGCAACCCAGCGGCATCTGGGCGAGCCTGATGTCGTGATCGTACACGAGCTTCAGCGCCCGCAAAACCGCCGTCAGGGACTGAGCAGCCTCCGGGGCCGGCAGTGGGGACGACGACGGCACCGCGAGCTCCTTGGCAGAGGCGGCGGAGACGGGCTTTGCAGAGAGCTTCGGGAAGGGACTCTTCTGCTCGGAAGCAACGGGAAGAGGGGGTTTGGGGTTGGCGGGGGCGAGGGCGGGGGTGGGGGCAGGGGCAGGGGCGGGGGCGGGAGCGGGCTTCTTCTGGATGGGACGGGCGGGGAGGCAGGGGCCGAGGCCGGCGATGGGGGCGCCGCGGACAGCGGAGGCGCCAAGAGCTGCCGGAGAGGGGCGGCTGTGAAGGTCCTGCTGGGTCTCGGGGCGAGGGCCGAGGGCGGTGCGGAGGCGGTGAGCGATGTCGAGGGCGTCGCGGTGGTTGGGATCGGCCGCGAGGAGGGCTTGCACGTCGAGCGCGGCCATGTCGGGCTTTCCGACGGCCTCGAAAGCTCGGGCACGGCGCAGGAGGGCTCGAGCAAAGTTGGGCTGCACTTGGAGGGCCAAAGAGCACTCCGAGATCACCGACTCGTAATCGATGGGCTTCATCTGGATCATGCATGCCGCGCGGTTGCTGTGGAAGACCGCCCGGTCAGGATGCGTTTTCGGGGTCAGTTTCAGAGCGATCTCGTACTGCTCCAGAGCGCCTGCGAAGTCCTTGCTCTGAAACCTCTTGTTGCCTTCTTCTTTCAGCTCGTGGGCTCTCTTCAGGAATATCGATGAGTCCAAGTCAACGCTTCCGTTGACGATTGGCGTCGCTGAGCTCTTACCGTTAATGTTGCTTTCGCTGTTGCTGTTGATTTTGTTGGAGGGGTTTGTCTTGTCCACTGAAACCTGGTTCGAACTACCTTTCTTTTTTCTTCCCCCAGATTTCCCCATTTATAAAGATGTCACAAGCGGCTCTTCGCACTCGCGATTCTTAATCGGTGCAACGACACAACACGACTAACTCAGTCTAAATGTAATCCTATCCAAAAATGAGGACTAAAAGAAACACCAATCTCTAAATTGAATACAAGGACAATTTACAGGAAGAAATGAACTTACTTGTCGATACCACGCACAAAGCTTTACCCACAAATGGTGTTTTTTTATTCTACGCAGAATCTTCGAAACTCGATTCAGAGATTGCTTGAATACGCAATCGGAAAAAGGGAGGTTTTTTTCTTTCGTTTTGGTATATAAGAAATACGATGGGGTTTTGGGATGAAACCCTAGAGGGATTGCTATTTGCTGAATCGGCCTTATATTTTACTTTTATATTTTTAAAAGACACCTTACTTTGTGAAAAATATTAATGTGCAAACTCAAAAATGTGTTACATCAAAAATTTAAATTTTTTATGAAATTTTTTATTCGAAATTGGAATTTTACCTTAATTTCATATTAAAATAGAGGAACGATCAAATATTACCATTTTTCGTTGATTTTCCAAAATTCACTAGAATTGTTTTTTTCTCGATCTACAAGTACAAAAGACGAAATATACTTGAAAATATTTTTTTCTTAAATTTCAACTATCTTTTAGTTTAGAAGCAATTTAACTAATTACATTATAAAAAATAAATAAATTAAAAATGTAGAGCGACACTTTAACCGACTGTTGTAAGTCATTTTTTGGGTATAGAGTGTAAGGTATTTGTGTTAAATTTATTCTTTTAAAGGTCATTTTCGTCTTTTCATGTGAAATTTATTTGTATTTTGAAAAAAAAACATGTTTTGATTGATTTTGGAAAAACCAACAGCAAAGAGTGGTACTTTGGCAATTTTTCTATTAAAATATCCTTAAGAAATAAATAAAAAATAAAAGATCATATAAAAAATCATCAAATTTAATTAAAAGTTATCGAAATCCATCAAAAGTTGGGGAAAAAATTGTCGGAAGTCATTGAAATTCATCAAATATCGTCCAAAGAAAATCATTTGAAGTTATTATATTTCATAAAATAATGAACTGAAATTCATCACCAATTATCGAAAATCTGAATTTTAAAAACATGAATTAATATAAAATAATATTGAAAAATATAAAAAGAAAATATTTTTTTTGGTGTAGGATTAGTTGTCGTGGGTTGGAGTGAAAATATTATAACTACACTAAATTTTGTATAATTTTATACCAAATTTGGATTTTGGGTTGAAAATGGTCTAAATATCAAGATTAAACTCTTCTTATTAAAAATTTAAAAATGAACTTTAGATCCGAAATCGGACAAAAATATTTTTATACTCAAAATTTTCAAAAATTGTATAGCACTGTATGTTATCGTGAAGTCGTCGTATTTATCGTACAATAAGTTAAAAATGAAAAGTTAAAAAATGAATTCCGAATATAAATATGTAGTTAAAATGTAAAAAAAAAAAAGAATCTGAATTAATTTGAGCGGTCCACGTGACGAGAGAAAAAATTATAAGATAAAAATTGGACGTTGTCAACAAAACTTCAGTTTGCTTTTTTTTTTCTACCTTTATTAAAATTTGAGCGTATAAGCGTTTAATTTTGTAAATATTTAATATTTGTATCACGATTAACTCTTACTAAGTTAATCATTTTGCTACATTTACGGATATTAGCAATGTAGTATTAGTAATGTAGTACACCAAATTGTATATTTCAGTTTAAAAATCAATCTAGCAATTGGATATTTCGTGAGTTACGATGGAACTTAATTCTCATTTATTGCGATAGTTTATTATTAATGTCTTATTTTGTTTTTCTCTTTTTTAGCAATCTTTTATTTCCCTATTTACATTCGTTGATGCTTTTTTCCATCGGAGGGATGAAAATCAATTACTTATTCATCAGGTATTACGTATATTTAAGGTTGCTTGATTATATAATAACCTTTTGAGAGGATTTTCAGATTCTATACGTTTTTACGACTACCATTTTGTGCATATTATCTGTGATTGACTATAGTTACGATATTTAATTATTTAGAGATATTGACCAAACCCCTGGAAAGTTTATTGAGCATTAGGGTTGATTCGTGGATTTTAGTGAATTTGTTTTGGAATTTATTGCGATATTTATTCAGTGTTATAAATTCATGGATTTGTATTATTATTCATGAGAAATTGTCAAATTTACTAGCTTTTGTTATTTTGAGAAATTTTATTTATTGAGTTTAATTTGTAACAAAATATAAAAAGTGGACTTGTTATGAAATTTCTATCTGATATTAGACTTTTGTCTTGAAAGTAGACAAAAATACCATCATCTTCTCTCACCCGATACTTTTTTCTATTCCCTCACACTCGTCCAACATTAACCTACGTATTGCGACGATAAATTTCTTATGCGAAGTAGAAAGAGATCTACTCATTCGACGGCCAGCCGTAGTAGAGTCTTCCTCCAAATAAGCACGACAAGTCAGATGAGTTCTTCCTTCGAATCGAATTTCTCCTCTCTCATGTTTCGACGCCCTACGACGGCTTCCGATGATCTACGACGATCAGCGACGGCCTCCGACGATCTGTGATGCCCTCCGACATTTCTTTTGTTTCAAGAAGTGAAGCTCATGCTCGCTTTCAAGGCAAAGAAAGAGATCCGAACAAAGCTTTTCATAAATGGGATTTCTCATACCATCGTCTGGTTTGCAACCGTATCGAGATATTTTTCTTTTTTAATTTCTATTTTTTTTTCTGTTTGGTGTTTGACGAAACTTATAACAAAATCCTTCATTCAAAGATTCAAATAAAAAAGAAGGTTATTCTTAATTCAGTTTTAAATGGCGACGCAGAACTCAGTCGGTAAAGAAACGGTTTCACAAATCCTACGAAACTGAAAATGAAATCCAATCCAGGATTGAATGCAAAAAAAATATAAATCAACAACTTATGATATAAGAGTGATATTAATTACAAAAATCGTCGGTAGATTCTTGAACATCTACGATTGTCGATAAGAAAGTGTCCTTTTGCCATAGATCAAAGCTATTCACCACAAAAAAAATTGTTTTTGTGTTTTCAAGTTCTATTCGAAATCAAAGCGGAGAAAAAGTTGGGAAACAATTTTTCCCGGAGATCGCATAGCAGATCGTTAGAGACCGCAACAAGAGAAGGAGAAACTCGATTCGAAGGAAGAACTCACCTCTTAACGAATCAATGTCCAACGGCTCCTCATGATAAAGGACATGAAGGCACCTCGAAAAGAGCCTCCCAAACCACTTCTCCAAGTTCATCAACAAAAAAACGCAAAGGTAGACCTAGAAAGGTGCTTTCAACCGCTGAGGTAATATGCCAGTCAGACAACATGGAACAGACTGGGGCAAAGCCCAATTCCCTCTTTAAGCCTTCATGTCCACCTCCTGGGCCAACTGGTCAAAAGAAAAATATCAAAAGGCTTCAAAGGTCATTCTAGTGACTTAGATGAGAAGGAAGCAACGGCTCTCTCAAGGAACCTTGTAAATATCTTTCATCCGCCAAACGAGAGTCGTGGCGTCTCTGAGACTTTGTTCTATGCAAACAAGACAAAACAACTGCTCAGTCGACAGCTCCAAAGTCAACTCCGTACATTCCCCAACTAACAGAGTCAACTATTAGCCCAGATTTTGCTGCAGGGATCGAAATCAACTCTCAAAATCAACCAACGGCTGAGGAGGCGAGCCTAAACAACCCCCAGCTGGATTTATGGTAATTCAATCCTAAAATTTTTCGGGTCTGTCTAATGAACCCGCGGCAGGGGCTCTCCGCAACCTCATCAAAAGGGGTAATCCCAATTTTTTTTAATGGAAACAAAATTTGGTTGGAATAAAATGCAGTTACTAAGAAGCAAGATTGGATTCTAGGGAGGGTCTGAAGTGGCATCAAAAGGTGCTTCAGGTGGTATTGGTGTGTGGTGGAGAAGAGGGCTCACTATTGATGTGTGGAAGTCATCCCTCAATTTCATTTGGTTAATAATCAGAGGAGATGCTCCCGATTTCGATTGGAATTTATTTCTAGTTTATGGGCTTCAAAACAAAGAGGATAGAAGTCAGTTTTGGGAAGAGCTTCAACAAACTATATGCAACTCTGATAGACCGTGGATGGTAATCGGCGATAAGAATCTCATACTGTTGGCAGAGATGCCCACAAGAAAATTGTTTATTTACATATTGATGTAATATATAAATCTTTATAAAGTCCTTATTGTAAGTTGCTGGTTAAATTAATAAAAGTTGAAACGTTCATTCATTCTATTTTAGTTTCATTGAATATTTATGATATTCAATAGTCTTATAGTCCTTAATCAAACCTAACAATGTATGAAGAGACAAATGTAGATTCGCGTGAACAAACTCTTCATGGTTTGGTTAAAACGATATATTCACAATCTAAAGATCAACGGACTATTGATCCCGGTATGATTTTTGGAAGAATCTATGATGTCTGGTTACGATGTATAGAGAGTTAGGAACTCTATAGTTCTTCCAGTGTATCTTTATACGTTCGAAGATACTGAATTGACCAGTGCACCTTTTGAGAAAATAGAATAACAAACCATTTAACATCTTCTATCTCAAGGTCACTATGTATGAATTGCATCATGCTTACCTAAATCCTGAAATGAGACATGTCATTTCATAGCATTAATACTCTCATTTGAGAAAGTCAAATTCTAGATCCATTATGTGATCTAGACTATGCCAATTGGTGGGATATTAAGTTATGAAGATGTCATGAACCAACTTTGTGAAGTTCTCATAGATATGAAATTCATGTACAAGATTGTTGAGATGCAATATATATCACCTCATGCTTTATTACTTGGATTGTGAATAAATGAACTGCACAATATCCAAAAATTAAGTAGCGACTTTATTTGGATGAAACAATGTGACTTGTTAGCTCCTCGTCAATACATTGTTTCTAACTTATTCACAAGTACTGAAGGAGTTGAGGAAATAACAACTAGAAGAGTAAAATGGTAATTTTATAAATCTCAACTAGTTGATGATATTCATGAAGGGTAAACATAGATAACATTCAATGGATCCGCTCAATATAATTAAGTTGAATTTGAGTAGAAAATTTATTCATTTGAACCGAGAGATTGTCAGTGTCAACTCTTTAGTGGAGTCAGTTGACATTATGCTAATACTCGAAAAAAATTTGTGAACTTTTGATTCCGAGTATAGAAGCTCAAGCTTTAATCAAAAAATTTGTGAACAAGACATGTCACATGTTTTAATCAAAGAATGTTCTTATTCGATGAATACTTGACCAGGTTTATTCATTCACACTCTCATAACAAAACATAGTGTGATACTGATGCATTGACATTGTTTCAACATAAATTCTGGATCTGTGAATCACATAACCCAACATGACGGCATTATGACACCAATCGCCGATTCAGATACAACTATAATTTAGCCAATGCCCATTGACAAATCAATTTCATAAGGTGTCACATCGATTATGCATTCACTTCAGGATTTAGGTAAGTACCAAAATACCCCTCATATGTGATCTTGAAGTTTTGAGTGTTTAAACGGTTTTATCTCGAGTTTCAGAGTATCACAGGTCTTGTTCAATATCTTCTATAAGATATCAAGAATAAAACACAGAGTCACAACTCTCTATATCACAAGATAATATATCATGATCCATTCAAACAATCAATACTCAGATTCGATTGCTCCATCGATCTTAAGATTACGAACAAATGTTTAAACTAGTCACAATGGACTATCTTATCAAGTCTATACTTAGCACCCATTTCGTTGATGACAGTTTCAGAGCGTAACATACATACATAAACACAATGTCTTAAATCTCCTTTGTTACTTAATCTTCATTTTATGAATTGAGTGAGACTCGAAACGCCCAAACTTCTGAGTTTTTATGTTCTGAATTTTGTATGATGTGGATAGGAACTGTGATTTCTGGATATGACCATTGACGAAGATTAAGATGTGAGACAGAGAGAAAATGTGAATTATGGGTATGACCACTGACGAAGATGACGAGTTGAGACGAGAGAGACGAGTGAGATTAGGAGATGAGGAGGAAATAGACGAGTGAGATTAAAAAAGAGAAAGATGAAAGAGAGCGTATTAAGGATATATAAGTGAAATATAAAGCTCCAAACTTCTAGTTAAGTTATTTTTTCGGAAAAATATAAGTGAAATTTTCGTCCAATTTACTCTATGAATTACAAATAATTTTGCTAATTGTAGTAGGAAGCTACTCGGGCCATTTGTCCTCAATTAGTTTTTTTTTTTTAAATCGCTTGGCCCAGCCCATAAAATGTAAGGAAGGGTATTGTCGTAGTTTACGCACGACCAGCTTTGCTAGGGCTTCCAACAGTGGAGAAGCCGTCTGTTATATAAATTGGCATCAAATATCAGCATACAACACCACCCTAGCCATATAGCATCTCAAGCTCGTTCGCGGTGTGTTACTTTTTCTTTACTTTTTAAATTATTTGTTGTACATCGATTCTATGATTATTCTTGTCAAATGAACTGTCAATTTCTCTCTTCACTGCCTTCGTTCTATAAACATGACGGAGAGTCAAACAATGACTTCTTCGTTGAAAGAACATGGAGGTATAGTGATTGGCCGAGATCGTTTCTGTCGTCATTAGATCGGATTGACGTTTAGATTGTTGCTCGTCCTACATGTTTTCTTAAGAAGTTCTCAAACCACTGTTTCTTCTCGAGTTCTGAGTCTGTTCTAGTTTGATGGAACTTTGTTTAGAAACTCTGGCTGTGAACGCCGATAATGATCCGGTGCCTCTTGTTCGATAAACAGTTCCTTGTATTTTTCGTAATACATCGTTGATCAAATATACTATGGACCTTTACGAAGCAAAGGATGCTTGCACTGGATACATAGATGAAATCAAGATACAGTTGGTTAAGCATTTGACTGGAGACAAACCATCGAGTTTCATTCGTGCTAGTTCGCATAAATCTTATTGGAAACTAGTGGACACGGAAGCATTAGGTATCGAACAGGAAAGATCAAGCTCAATTATCTAATTCCAGAAGTAGGACTGTTATCACTAGGATTATAATCACTCTTGAAAACATAAAAGATGATTAGAACTCATAAAATTGTTAGGGTCACAAGCAATTAAGCCGGGAAAAATCGAGCTTGGTTATCTAATTTCAGAAGTCGGAAGGTGTTGTCAATACTTTCGAAAACACAAAAGAGGATAAGAACTCGTAAAATGGTTTGGATGACCAGCAGGATTAGCGAGACTCCAAACTTGCTCCCCACAAGGTAATATAAGACTTCTGAACGACCATTACAGAATTCAGGGGTCGTGGGGGTCGATCCCCAACCTTAAAAAAGATTAGGGTTTTGGCATCTTTGAAGACGCTTCTGCCTGTTTCGAAGACCCTAGATTCGGCTTTTAAGTCTTTCAGTTCCGCTGATATATCTAGAGATTGGCCGACCGTATTCTAGTTTGGCTTTTGCTTCTTAGTAGAAGCTTTCTTTGCTTCTCGTTTTTATAAATTTTCTTGTTCCCGTCTAAAAAAATATATAAGCAGTTTGGGGATAATTTATGTTCAGTCTGGTTGAAATTAGTTGATGTGATGTTCCATATGTTGGTGATTTTGTTTCATGGATCTGTCTGAAACAGTAAAAAAAAATGGTAGTTCCGCCGCCGGCTAAAGCGGTGAGCGTGACGAAGTACCTGAAGCCGTACTTGCTGAGGATGAGCTTTTCGAACAAGTACGTGACGGGGGTGGTGTTCCACACGCCGAGCGCGACGGTGGCGGGGCGGGCGAGCTCCATCGAGAAGGCGATGAGGGAGAGCATGGCCAACACCCGCGACGTGGCTGCCGCCTCCCACATTGGCAGGGTGCTCGCCGGACGCCTGCTCGCCGGCAACATTCCTGCTGTGGCCGTGCACTACAAGCGCGACCAGCGCTATCACGGCAAGGTCAAAGCCCTCATCGACTCTCTCAGGGATTCCGGGATCAAGCTCCTCTGATTTCCCACCCGACTCGAAACGCTATTCTTGTTGTACTCTTTGGTTCATGATACGGACAACTTTTGTGAATGTTGAAAATAAAGAGCCGAGGACCACTCCTCCAACCTGCTATTCGTTCACTTATGGCTAAACTTATGAACGGCTGCTGGTTTAGATAGAGCTGTTTCTCTGTACGTTTCTCTTTCCGGCTAAAGTTAAGTCACGCTATTTGGTATACGATATATACTTCAGTGCGACATCTCATATACACATTCTGTATAATCAAAAGTGGTGACGAGAATTTAACGTAAAGAAGTGAGATATCGTCGAGGCACTCTTTTGTTCTTTTCGCCTCTCTGATTGCATGGAAACACGAGCAATTTATGGTCTCAAGTTCTTAGTATATTAATAGCCTATAATATTAGTAGGGTATATTTGTTTTTGTTAATATTTTGTTTTAGGGTATATATCAAGACTATATTATTCAGTTTATCAAGCTGTTATTCTTCTTTTTTCTCTAAATCCCTAAATTTTCATGGTATCAGTGCAAGATTTCAGTCTTTGCTAATTGATAGTTTGTTAACAACCAAAGCATTAGCCAATATTATTAATAGGGTATATTTGTTTTTGTTATACTTTTGTTTTAGGGTTACGTAACCAGACTCTATTATTCGGTTTATCAAGCCGTCATTTTTCTTTTTTCTCTAAATCCCTAAATTTTCATGGTATCAGAGCAAGATTTCATCCATGGTCTTTGCTCTAATTGAAAGTTTGTTAACACCAAAGCACGCTGTGGCAGATCGAAATTTTTGGAGGCGTCATACAATCCATACTTTCGTTTGATCGGTAGATGTTGGTTTTCTTTGATCGATTTGTCAGTTTTTCGTCTGTTTTGGTATTATCGGGTGTTTTGTGATTCATGATTTGGGGATTTTTTGATTTCGTTGTAATTTTCGATTTGGAGATTTTCGGTTTTGCTTGCTTTTCCTTTGAGATGGTGGGTCGTATGGATGATTTTTGCTCGATAACTCCGTGGGCACCTGGTCCGACGACTCCGTGGGCACCTCGCCCATCCCATCGACGCCCCGTCAGACCGCTTTGTGGGCACCTCCGCTTCCCAACGATGTTGCTGCCCATCTGTTGATCCGTACATGTTTGAGCAGTTCCATAAGTTCCTCGCCTCGCAGGCTCATGCCATGTCCGCCTTTTTCTCTAAACGTTTGTCCACATCAGGTATACCATCTTCCTTATGGGTACTTGATTCCGGTGCCTCCAACTATATGTCACCTCATTTTCCATCTTTTGTGTCTTTGTCTTCTCACTCATCTTTACCCATTATGACTGCCGATGACACTCCTATGCCATCGGAAGGTGTCGGTTCTGTTGTCACATCTCATATTTCACTTTTCGATGTCTACTATATTTCGAGTCTTGCTATAAATCTTGTGTCTGTCAGCTAATTAATCGAAACTGGTCTCATAGTCACCTTTTTCTTCTTCCACTTGTTGTGTGCATGACTCGCGATCTCAAACGGTGATTGGGACAGACTGTAAGAAGGGAAGACTCTATGTGTTGGATGAACTTAAAATATCCGGTGTCGCAGCCTCTGGGGTGAATTTATCTACATTTTGTTTGAGTCATTTGTCGTTTGATTTTTATTTGTGGCATTCTCGTTTGGGTTATATTTCATCGTCCCGGTTGCGTTTTTTTTGCTTCTAGGAGAGTTTTAGGAGATTTAAACTCTCATGATATTTTTTATTGTAGTAGTTGTAAACTCGCAAAATTTTCTGCCCTACTATTTCATAAAAGTGTTTCATCTTTTCATTTTTCCTCTGATCTTGTGCATTCTGATGTTTGGGGACCAGATCCTGTGTCTACTAAGGGTGGTTCTAGATACTACGTTTCTTTTGTTGATGATTTTACTCGTTACACTTGATTTATCGTATGCATTATAGATCTGACTTTTTGGGCATTTATCATGATTTTTGGACTCTCATAAAAACACAAGATTCTGTTGTCATAAAATGTTTCGGTGTGATTTAGGGGGTGAATACACTAATAACGATTTTTGCCAGTTACTTGCTTCTGATGGAACCGTCCACCAAATCTCATGTACCGACACGCCTCAACAAAACGGTGTTGCTGAAAAGAAACACCGTCATCTTGTTGAGATTGCTCGCTAGCTCTTTTTATCTGCAGAGGTTTCTAGTGTTTTCTGGGGAGAGGCTATCCATACTGCTGCCTATGTCATAAACATAATCTCAACCTCTAATAATTCAGGTTTGTCATCTTTCGAAAAATTGTATGGAAATGTCCATGATTATGCCTCTTTGCGTGTCTTTGGTTCCACTTGTTTCGTGCTTCGACTTCACGTCGAGCGCGATAAATTGTCGCCTAAGTTTGTTTTGTGTGTTTTTTTAGGTTACGGTTTTGGTCAAAAGGGGTATCGTTGTTTTGATCCAGCCAGCCAGAAATTGTATGTCTCTCGTCATGTTGCATTTTTAGAGCACATCATTTTCTTATCTGTTCCTGCTAGTTCTCATCACATGAATTATAATGATCTTATTCATATTGATCCTTTTGATATTGACACCGATGAGGTTGTAACCGCTGATACATTGGTTCCTCCGACACACACGCCTCCGACCTCTCCTGCTACAACTGTTCTGCCATTGCTTGAGATTGTGGATCCACCACCACCACCCCGTCAATCTAGTCGTCCTCGTAAGTCCACTAAACTTCCCGATTTTTCTTATTCTTCATACTCTTCCACCTTTGTTTCCTTCCTTGTGTCACTTCACTCCTTATCTGAGCATTTGTCCTATAGAGAAGCTGTTGTTCACCCCGTTTGGCAGAATGGTATGGCTGAGGAACATACTGCTCTACATCCTCACACTTGAGACTTTGTATCGTTGCCTTCGGGAAAGCGTGCTATCGGTTCGCGTTGGGTCTATAAGATCAAGACCAAATCAGATGGGTCTGTGGAGCGGTACAAGGCTCGTCTTATTGCTAAAGGTTACTCTCAGGAGTATGGTATGTATTATAACGAGACCTTTGCGCCGGTTGCTAAGATGACGATTATCCGCACTCTGATCGATGTGAATTTTGCCCACCGTTGGAAGATATCTCAAATGGATGTGAAGAATGCTTTCTTGTATGGCGATCTTCACGAGGAGGTCTACATGACACCCCCTCATGGTGTCGCACATCAGTTAGACCATGTGTGTAAGCTGCACAAAACTCTTTATGGTCTGAAACAAGCTCCTCGGGTTTGGTGTGAGAAGTTCTCCACTATGATCACATCGCTTGGTTTCATTCCCAGTCAGCACGATTCCGCGTTATTTGTCAAGCATACAAGTACATGTCGTATCATCATATCCTTGTATGTTGACGATATGATTATTATTGGGGATGATTATGATGGGATTGAACTTTTGAGACTGACTTGGCTCGATGCTTTGCCATGAAAGATCTTGGTTCGTTGCGTTACTTTTTGGGTATAGAGGTGGCTTGCTCTCCGAAGGGCTATCTTCTATCTCAGTCAAAGTATATATCAGATCTCTTTAACCGCACTCGTCTCACTGATAACAAAACTGTTGATATTCCTCTTGAAACCAATGCCCGCTACTCTTCATCTGACGGGTCTCCTCTACCCGATCCTAGTTTATATCGCACGGTGGTTGGAAGCTTGGTTATCTCACGGTTACTCGGCCAGATATTGCACATGTTGTTCATATTTTCAGTCAGTTTGTCACTGCTCTCACCACAATTCATTGGGCTGTTGTTCTACGTATTCTCAGGTATCTTCGTGGTACTCAGTTTCAGAGCTTACTGTTTCCTTCTTCATCTTCGCTAGAGTTGTATGCCTACTCTGATGCTGATTGGGCTGGTGATGTTGAGGATCGCAAGTCCACCACTGGATTTTGTATTTTTCTTGGAGATTCACTATGGCCACGACTTCTAGTGAGATTGTTTGTTTACGATTTTTACTTGCTGATCTGGGTGTTACTCTTGATCATCCTACGCCGTTGTATTTGGCCATTCATGAGCGAACGGAGCATATTGAGATTGATTGTCATTTCACTCGGCATCATTTCCAGATTGGTATGATCACGTTACCCTACGTTCCCTCTTCGCTTTAGATTGTCAATTTGTTCACGAAAACTCATCCTACTTCGCGCTTCCGCTTCTTGGCAGACAAACTATCGATGCTCATTACTGTCGCATCATGAGTTTGAGAGGGATATTAGCGTATAATATTAATAGGGTATATTTATCTTTTGTTATCTTTTTGTTTTAGAGTTATATACCCAAATTCTATATCATTTATTTTATCAAGCCGTCATTCTTCATCCTTCTCTAAATCCCTAAATCTTCAAAAAGGATATAACAAATCGTTCCTTTTCTGACCTCTAACAAAATATGCTATCTCAAAACGGCATATAAACAGAGTTAATAATCAAGCCCTTTAATGTAAGGCTTGCCAAAAAAATCAATCCACCCACACCCTCAATTTTTTTGTTCTCCTTACGTATAAAACAAGTTTATCAGTTGATGTAAGCCAGCTTCATATACCTTTTTTTCTTCTTCCCTTTTTTTGCTGTCTTTCAATCTGGTTGAAGATTAAATGAATACGATGGAATATAGGCAAGGTCTAGAGTATCTTTTCTATGCTAATTTTAATTTCTTGTAAATAAACCATTCACGGAGCAAGAACCAAGACTCTGATAGTTCCACCACTGTTGGCAGTGAGCATTGTAGGACTGTCGCTCTTCCAACACACAGCGCTGATAAAATAGGGTCCACCGTCGTCCTCATTACCATTTGGCTCCGACGAGACGAACTTGTAGCAGGCCATGGGCCTCGAGATAGCCTGTAACCATATGTTGGTGTTCATGAGATTCCCAATCGGGCACACACAGTGATGAAGAACATGTTTTTTGCACTTCGCATACCTTGTGATACACAAATACTTGGTTTGTCTCACTTCCACAAGCAATGTATTCGCTGCAGACCGAGAGTCCCACAAAATTCTTCTCGTTGGTGTGGCCTCTGTATGTGCAAAGCTGTAATGGAGATGGATGAGTTAGAATAGCTATTACAAGGACCTTTTTAGCTACGTGAATATTATAAGAAAAGCTATTAACTCACCGGAATATTATCTTTTACGTCCCAGAGCTGCAATGTGCTATCTGTCGATGCGGAAGCGAGTTCGTTGTCAGACAAGAACTTCACATAAGAAACGGCTTTTGTGTGTCCGCTAAATATGTGAAGTGGTTGGCTGATATTTCTCAGGTCGTAGTAATGGACGTGGTGATCTGCTGAACCCACCTACAATTTTAACAGCACTGCACATTTCAGTGCTTTATAACAATGTATAATTTCAAATGCAAAACATTTTGTCTATGACGAACCAATCAAAGGAATTTCTTGTTAGGAAAAGCTTATACTAATTAAAGCTCAAAGTATGTGTGTACCGCCACATAGATGCTGGATCCAGGATTGTATTTGACAGAACAGATGTTTGCTTTCATATCTATGCTAAGAGCGCTTGATTCTTGATTGGTGCACCATATTTTAACCTGAACAAAGTTGAAAGGATGTGGGACTGCTCTTAGCATCATTCCAACTAGATTCACCAACTTCTTTACAGCATGCACTCTATCACCTTTGATTATAAACAGGTATCCTGTAATTAATGAGGAGTCGTGAGGACCTAATCCAGCTTCACGTACCTTACAGTCGTCACTTCCAGACACAAGCATTGAAGGTTCAGTCCGTGAAAAATCAACACTCCAAGCTCGCTTTTCATGCTCCTCATATTCCATGATACTCTACACGGTTTGTTTTGGTTAACACAGATAACTAAAACGAGGATTGTAGTAGATATTAAATACGAAGTACTAAATACAAGATATATGGTATAAGAACTGTAGATTAGAACCTGGCGTGTAGACACATCCCAAACAGTTACTACGCCGTCATAGTCGCTGCTTGCAATGTGGCCTTTTGTGTATTTATTCCAGCTCAAACAACTAAGTTTACATCGTGTGGGCATCTCAACAATAGGGCAGTGGATATCTGCTGGTTCGTTAACCACCTGGAAGCAATAACAGAATCTTAATTCTCAGCTAATTGATTTGATTGAAGCATAATGAAGCGATCTATGTGAATTTATGGATATCTTGGAGTTATTGTATAATACCCTCTTCTAGCTTCTTGTATAAATCTATAGGGGTAATAGGTATTCGGTTGAGGTAAATAGTATTTATCAAACCAATACTACAGCTTAGCACATCATTGGAGCTGTGACTTGCATGGCTTTCGATGTTGAAGGATTTCAAACGAATATTTTGACAGAAAAAGATAAGTTCTGATGCTAACCGTGGAATATTCAAAGACCTTAATGCGCCGTGAAACTCCAGCAGTGGCAAATAGTTCATCATCGCGATCAAATTCTATACTGCAGCAGATACAATTATGGTATCCCAAATGATGAAACAGGCAGCGTAAAGATGAACATTAAATACATTTGATCATCATTAAACATGATACAGCAAGATATGCATTTGACTCACCTGGACACAATGTTAGCGGCATTGAAAAGATCTCCCTGTCTCAGTTCAGCAATGACTCTTAGTCGACTGATCCAAGCAAGAAAAAAAGAAAAGAAGTATAAGCAAGCATGTCAGATCAAATATTATAAAAGCTTGGGTGATTCATATATTGTGGAAATCCGTACCTATATTTTGTGAAGGTAGTTAAAACAGATTGAAAATCTACAAGACCTGCACTGTATCCATCTCTATTCGTAACATTATTTTTCCAGTCTTCCCATTTGTGTGATTGCCTATGCAAATTTCGTCGCTTTAGCAGGTAACACTCTTGCAAGTCATTGAACTGCAACAAAACGTACAGGATCAAAAGGATAAGAGAAAATAGAATGCCAATTGACTGATTGACAAGTCTTCTCATACGAAGCACTGAATCAATATAAAAGTACAGATTCTCATACGAAGCACTGAATCAATATAAAAGTACAGATATTTCACAGCTTGTGGATCGTTTAACTTTAGTTAGTGTATATCAAAAGAGGACTGACCTGTGAATGGACCTGCCTTTTCCTTGCTAAAGCTAGAGCTGAAGGAGCGATAGACTGGAAAGAGTCCTTAAGCTTAAGCCCCTGAAAGTTTGCCTGAGTGTTTGAATCCGGTCTCCTGAGCTGAGAACTTCCTGAACCCTGTTGGACTTGGGCAGAATAGGGACTGTAGTTGATGCCACTCGCGTGCCTCTGCACCAAAGAAGACGATGTAGAAGGCAATGTTTTCTCTGGATTAGGCTCATCCACAGACATTCTCGATCTCCCCCAGAATTGTTCCTTGTCCTTGTATAATTCTACTCTGCGCCTCTCTACGGCGTTTATGTCCTCCTTTATGAACTGGAGATCTGTTTGTAGCTACACAGGAAAATTATATCTATCTTCAATCAGCGCTGTAAACATAAATCCAAAAGTAGACATGAAGTCCAGTTTCAAGGACCTCGGTGAGCTCGTCGAGCTTTTGCTTTCTCAGGCTGTGTAAGAAATTGAGCATAATCTTGATGTTAGACTCGGCTTGTTCTTGCTCCATTCTCCGCTTCTTGTCTGCGAGAAGGGAAAGCAGGCCATCAACTTCCTTGATTGACACGTCGAGACCCTGACTATGATTCAGAACAAAATTTCAGTCCAAGAAATGAAGACCAACCAAGTCCACAATGTGAGAACAACAACCAAACCATGCCTCCACGAGAGAACTCCATTTCTGAAGGAGATAATGACTGACCTGTTGTAGCCCTTGCCGAAGATGCTCAAATGGTGACGCAGTCTTCGCCATTTGCGAAGCAGAAGTTTTCTTCAGACACTGAAAGATATCCAAAAGCAGATCTCTAAATTTAAAACACTACAGCTAAGTCAATCTTTAACATAGGTAATTGGACATCAATTTAAAACTTGGAGGCGAAGCTACACAGCTGCTCTAATTTTCACAAAAACCTCCAAAATTCAAAATATAATAATAAAAGAATAATTATAACGCTCTCATTCGTAATCGCTATCTCTACCAAATACGTACAGTATAACTTTCTCAGGAACCAAAGAAGAAATGAGAATTAAGAGACCTTGTCGAGCAAGAAATTGGGGAAGATGTTGGAGGTGGTGAGGAAGTTAGAGCAAGAGGGACAGTCGCTCTTGTTTCGGAGGTGAGTGACGAGGCACATATAGCAGAAACTATGGCCACAAGCCGTTAAAAACGCGTCCTTTATGATCTGCATGCATATTGGACACAGCATATCTCTATCGCCGTCTTCCATACTCGCCGCCGTGACCGGAGCATCTCCGGAGGAGGTTTCCAGCGATGGCTCGGCTTTCACGGTGGGAACCGGTACAGTGACGGAGTTCTCTCTCATTGCTACAATCACTCTCGCTCTCTCTGTGATTGTGATTCGATCTGGTGAGAGAAGGATTGGTATGGTTGGATATTATTGATTGTTCGTACGATGGGAATTGTTGAAGAAGAATAAAGAAATTCAAAAAAGAAAAAGGCCACGAAAAACTGCGTGAATGTGTGTTTGAGAGAAAAGGAGAGAGAGAGAGAGAGACGAAGAATTTTTGTGAGGGCGAGAGCTGCCCACGTTACGCGGGCAATTTTTTGATTTCTCATCTTTATATTATTTTTAATCTTGACTCCATTCAGACGTCGTCGTTTTCCAGGTTCTTGACTCTCCAGAATACGAATCACACAATATATCTCAGCTTCTAGACTTTAGTAGGAAAATATTTTTAATTACATGATATCTCACATAATATATTTCAGCTTCTAGACTTTAGTAGGAAAATATTGTTAATTACATAATATCATACAATGTATTTCAGCTTATATACTTTAGTAGGAAAATATTGTTAATTACATCATATAAAATAACACTTCTTTCACATTTTTAAACATATATCCATGAAAACGTTTAACAATCATCGTCTTCCAAAACTATCTAAAGCCAACTTCAACTATCTATGACTATAAACATTTTCACTATCGAAAAAAATAATTTAAAAGAAAACTACCGAAAATAAAAAGAATCATCTTAAATTGCGTAAAATGAGGGCGAGAAATAAAATATAAATTCAAATATTTGAGTAAAAAAATTTAGTCCAAAAAATATTGATCAAAATTTCCTTCATTTATATTAATGCATCTTCATTCGCTTTATATATTTAACACTTAGCTTTATATACTAAACAGTTGTTTACTTATTTATTTACCTATTTATTTGTAAAGCTCCGTTTGGTGCAAATAGTGCTTGCTAGTATTAAAATTGTAATGTCCAAAGTGGCAAACGATATATCAATGTAGCCAAAACTTTAATATCACAACGAATTTGCTCCAGTTTTCTCCCACATGTATAGTAACAGTCGTATAATATATTTTTAGTTGAAAAGAAGTGCATGTATCCGGTGAAGCTGAGATAGTAAATACACCACGAACATTGAAGTGTAAACTTCTCAACCACCTACCAAAGCAGGCGTTGATTTATGCGACTGAGTAAGTAGGTAAACCGCGCAGGTTAAATAATTAAAGCGTCATCATTGAACAAAACTGTTAATACGACGCGTTTTCTTCAATTATTTAGAGATTGTTAAGTACTAACTAATCTGGCTGAGCTAAACCCCACCAACGACCCATCATTCACTGCACTTCATTGATGTGTGGTTATTAGACCTTTTGAGGGACCACGTGATTTCCACGTGCATTGCATTTGTTGGTAACATAGACAGTTCACACAAACTCAAAGAGTAGTCTTCGTCGTATCATAAATTCAGTGTTGTGGAGGTGGAACTTCCAGCGAATAAGCCACATTCATAAGTGACGTTAGTGATATATATTTTTTTATTATCAGGAATGAATATACATTGTTTCTTTTTCCTTCTTTTCACGTACACATTTATTTCACCTATTCATTCAGTCATTAGTAGTAACTACCGTGTGGCTCTTTTGGCTTCTTCGTTTCTATTTTAGCTTTCCCGGAGCGGTGACAGATTTTGATATGCAATCTACAATACCTTGGCAATCACTCTGAGAAGCTATGCACTCAGGCACGTCGTCGAGCTCGTCTTCTTGGTAAGAATGAGGGGACCGGAGATTTCCAGGAGTTTGACAGGCCTTCATGGTCTTGCAATGCTCAGCTTCGTCGTCTCGGATGTTCAGAAAGACATCGTAGAGATTCTCTGTATACAACAATTTGGTAAGTATGAGAAATCAAGGGCTAATGGAAACCATGTGAATTTCCACCGAGTCCAAGATCAGATTCAGGTAGCTTTACCTATTGTTGGCCTCCTAGTGTTGGGAAGTCGGGATGTCTGAAACTCATCTGCATGAGTCATGCAAGTTTTTCTTAGATACGTGTAGTCCAAGAAGAGAACCTTTAAGAAAGATAACACTCACCAAATAAGTACATATCATCTCCGGTGTAGTACTTCACTGCAATTTCAGGCGCTGGCAACGTTTTCAGCTCGGCTACAGAAGAAATTGGACAATCTCAGTATGATGAATTGTTGTGTTTAACAGCATGAAAAAAACACTCGTACTGATAGAACCATACCAGTCTCGTGGGTACTCGATTGATAATAAGATATAATCAATCCAACCATTTGTACATCGAGAGAACAAACAAGCTTAATAAAATTTGTTTCTTTATCTTTTTGGAATGCCCAGTTTTAAGAAGGTTTTTGTTGTATTTTTGTGGGCTGATCTCAGTGATTCTGATTATCTTTCTTTTCTAAAATGGCTTTTTGCCTTATTCAATATAAGTTGTTCTCATTTAAAATATATACATCAAGAGGATTCTAAACATCATAGGCTACGTAGCTAATCTACTTAATTTTACTCAAAATCAAGACAATGACCCAGCAGAACTAAAGGTAAATAATAGAACTATCGGCATACCTCCTCGAGCTTTGATAAATTTGTCATACGTTGAATATGCGTGATTCTCAACGCATTCAGAGAAGTGATCTGTAATAGTGACAGAAACCGAATCCATCAGATATAAGATCAGGGAAAGAAAGCATATACCCAGCAAATAGCCAACCAGAATAGTGCCCGTGCTTAAATCTTATCTTTCCCCCTTTTTAATCATAATATCCACAACAAATTGTATCAGTTTTGGAAGAAAAATAAATTAATTTCAGAATACCTGATTATCACCTTATACCTATTCGGGATAAGAAACTAATTTCTAAAAGATGATTATGTGACAACTTTGTACAGAAGAAATAACGGATGCTCTTACTCACATGCCATTCTAGGGCTTAATATATACATCAAGGCCGTCATTATATAATAAAAGAACGCAATGTGTTGAGCTAGAAACCGGTCAAACCACATAGAGTTTCCCCCTAATTCCTGCAATATGATGCAAACGAAATCTTTGTATCAAGTAAAGGATGTAATGATCTCTCAACCAAAAACATCATGGGCATAAATCTGCAGAGCTTCAATGCCAGAAGAAATTTCACTATAAAATGCAGAAGAAATTAGATGAGCCTACAAATTGCTTATACCAAGTTAAGAGAGACACTAAAGGGAAATCTTAGACAGGGTAAGATGTGTTCAAACTACTCTTCTTTAAATATCACAGAGAGAAATGAAATATTTTATCTTCGAAAATATCAAGAACCAACGAAAGATGTTTACTTCCATGATAAGCAAGTGATGCATCTCATTCCAGCTTTCAGCAAAATGCACTTTCAGGTAATCTGCTCTTCTCCACCAACCAAAACTTTCATACATGTGTAGAACAGACATAAATGCTGCCACAAAACAACGAGTCAGAGAGAAGAATAAAATACAGTAACTCCAAATTTAGACAGAAGCAGTAATGATTTAGACTTGGTAAGCAGAATTTTTTATCATGAGCCGATAGGGGAGCCGTGACTTTGACGTGAAGGCTAATTCAGTTACCACATATATTAGGCAATTCATAAGTACAATTACATCCACTAAAACTACACTAACATATATATGTGCATATTTTTTATTGAGATGTGGATAACCTCACATTTAGGAAGTAACTTCTTTAGACGAAACAGTAGGAGATTCATTCACATAGTTTTCAGCATTTAAAAGGAAAGAAAAAAAAAGCAAACAGATTTAGCACTCACCAAAGTAAGGAACTCTTGCGATAGTCTCCAGTACATAGAATCGAGCATAATCTCTTTCATTATACAAACTATCAAGTACTTTTATCACTGAATCCTGGCAAACCAACATCGATGTATTATCCATTTATCTTTATTCAAAGAAGTTTCTAGTTCACAAGACACTGAAGACACTTTGAAATTGGACTAACCGTAAGGAATATGTTGATGGATTGTTCACACTTGATAGCCAATCTCTCGAGCGTGCTCGGAGGCAAGCTTTCCGAAGACTCCGTGGTGCTTCCTTTTGCTTCATCCTGGGGCAAAGTGTCAGATGGGAATGACTCCTCCACCACCACTTTTTCCTCGTTATCTTGAAGAAGTGTTGCTTGGACTCTGGTCAACTTTCTATAGTGAATAAAATTATTTGTCAGTGATACAAATTCAGAAATTGAAACTGCTAAATTGATCAAGTTGTCATTTCAAAATTGGGTACCCAAGACTTAATGCTCGCATGAAAATATACTAGACTACATCTAAGGCTTTTATTAAGCAAACCCCAATCCCTCAAACCACCACCTTTATAAGCTATACCTTAGGAGTTATACTTCAAAACTCATTACAACGCACCAAATCTATCACCCAGGAATAAAAGAAAAAATAAAAAATTTGTCAGCTCTATCGACAACAGTATTATCAATGTTTCTCTCAACCTACTAATCTAATGGCAAGAGGCTTATCAATATTTTTCAATCCCCAAACTACTTAAAGTAAGAATCTTGATATCTTCTCCAAACCATGATCGCGACTATGATCACCAGGTTAGGTTTAGGGCAAAAAAAAAACTCAGCTACAAGTAAAACTTTAAAAGTAAAAAAAAAAATAGATGAAACCGGACCTGGAAATCAGTGGGCGAGAAGACCGCGAATCGCGGCGATGAAAGCGAACAGAGTAGCAAGAAGAAGCTGAGTTCGAGAAGTAGCGGTTCGTTGCTCTCAGAGATGACGACGAAGAAGAAGAAGCGATCGCAAACACCGGAGAGGACAAAGCTGTAGCCATTTCTGCGATTGAGAATTGGGAAAAGTAATGGAGCTTTGGAATGAGAAATTTGCTTTGCCACGGAGATTGGAAACTGTTCCGCAACCAATTTTTGGTTTGACGAGTCACGAGAGAGAGAAATGGGAATCAGTAAGGAAGGATCTTGTTTGTAAGAGAGATTGCTGTCACTTTTCGAACCTGTCATTGATAATTTGGCGCGGCTTGATTGGGGAATGGATATATAGAGCTTTGTTCCTTAACCCGCTAATACTTTGCTGGGCCCGCTGGCCATACTGCTCAGGGGTCTGGCCCATTCTCTTTTTCGTCCTTCCATGTTTTCGAGTGATAAGATCTAAAAATTTATTAAAATGACTATGTTTGCAATATTTGTCCTCAAGCAGTTTAACCCCGTACTGGTTAGATTTTCTTGCCATAAACCACCCCCATTTTGCTAACAAAACTTCATTAATATTCGTGTATTAACTATTAACTAGAATAGCTTAGCGGTGATACCACGCGACTTTCAGTTAGTATGTCGTGGGTTCGAATCTCAATTGCAGCAGAACGCTTTAAAAAGAAAAAGCTTCATTAATCTTCATTTGATGAGAAATAAATAAAATTATTGAAAATTCGAGTGGCTGAAGCTGAAGCAGCTGCTTTTGAAGTGACAGAAATAAAAGCAACAATTGGAGTGGGAGAGGCGGAGTCAAAAATATGATTTCTCACTTCTTTCCCTCATTCAAAATCGTGTATTAGATTTTCATCTCGCACGGCTCTTAAGTGGTAAAAGAAAAAAGAACTTGTATTCTTTCTTTTCTGATTACCTTCCTCGCATATGTATAAGACCGAATCCATTTAATTTATAAAAAGAATGACTAATCCTTAGCCTTCTTCTGTTTACTCGCTTTAAATTGAGTATCTTTTTCCCTCATTTTCCTCCTACGTTGGAAATCCTGTATTTAATATATTCATACGATTAAGTCTTTGGTTTTCCGAAATAATGTAAAAAGAAGTGTTTCGAATGATTGCTACTTGACTCGGACCTGTTCTAAAAAAGTAAAGACATTTCAAATTGTTTGTTGACACATGCAAAGTTAAGGAAAGTCTGTCCAATTGGAGCAAGAATTTACAACATTTCATTTATGAGCAGAAGAGCCATTTTCAAATAGTGTTTGCTCGATTAAAGCCGGTCCAGTGGGAGCAAGAATTTACAGGAACATTTCATATATGATCAGAAGAGTCATTTCCAAGTAGTGTTTGATCATTACGTATTAATCAATATGTGATTAATTAGTCTGAAGTTATCGGCAAAAAATATTTGTCTAAGTCACTTGTAGGGCCAGCTTGACCTCTAGACATGTCAAGCAATTGCTTTGGGCCACCAAATAGTAGTTTAAATTAGGTAAAAAAAACTCATTTTTTAAGTATAAATATAAAATTACCCAAATTTAGAATAATTTTTTAAGCCTTACTGTATAAATTGTTATTAAAATATCCTAATAAAAATAAATTTACTTTGGGCCGCAAAACTTCTAGAGCGGGGCTTGGTCACTTGCTTAATTTTTGTCCAAGTTTTTCTTTTTTTCTAATTTTTAAATTGTCAAGTTAGAAAATTTTAGTTATTGAGACCTGATTATAAGTTTTTAAAAAGTAATCCAAATTCATAATTCCACCGACTATTCCTAAAGATCTTAGAGAATATAGAGTTGAAATTTGCGTATAATTTTGGGTAAGAAAACATATGTTTAGAAGTTTAGGTCTCCAACAATAGAATATTACCTATATGACTTTGTTAAGTAGATACCAAAATGGAACTTTGTATCAATCAGTATTAGTAATTCTGAAGCCCGCACGTTGTGGGTTGTCATGTTTTTATTTTGTTTTATTATTTAACATTATTTTGGAACATTATATTAATGTGTTTTTACGAATGCCCAAGAAAAAGAAAAAGAGAAGAATTTTATATGCTCTTATATTATTTTCATAAAACTCCCACACACACATGTATATAGACCCTTAAAAAAAAATAAGAGAGAAGCAATTTACATGCCTTTTATTCACAAAAACTTTCACATACGTACTCATATATACAAACACCCCCCCAAAAAAAAAACACCCCAAAAGAAAGAGAATTATTTTGTATGTCCTTACTCTTTCCATAAAACTCCCAATATATATATATACATACGTGTGTGTGCAGACATTAAAAAATAAGAGAGGATCATTTTATATGCTTGTATTCACAAAACTCCCACATGTTAATGAGAACCTATCATATTTTACTTTTTTAGCCATTCCTTCTTTATTGTGGTTGTAGCATAATTATTTAGCAGTAAGTTAATATAATAAATTATTACTGGTACATGGAGTTAAATAGAGATAGAAGAATACTTATTCAATTTTCGCTTTATCCCGTAGTTGGTTGTCGTTCAACACTACAACGCGAACATAATTATATAAATGATGATGAATAGTAGTCTAGGCTAAATGATGATGATGAAATTTCACAGTGTTGATAATTTTTTGTCGTTTATTCTTTCTCAGAGTTTGATCAATCGATGATAAAATTGGTCGTTTATTACTCATGGACCTACGTTACACATTGAATTTAAGTAGAAAAGTTAATAAAGAAATAAAAAACTATAAATGACGTAATCTATAAATTGAATTATTATCTACATAATTTTTTTCTTGTTGACTGATTATTTATGTTTATTTATTGGCTCCAATTGCCTATGGTTAGTAGTAATAATAGAAAAAGATGTATTTATGAACATTGAAAGTATTTATAAACACTATTGTTTTGTGACAACAAAGCAGCCATTCATATAGCTACGAATCTCACATTTCACAAGCGCACAAAACACATTGATATTGATTGCCACTTCATTCGCGAGCATCTCAAAAAGTGTAAATTCAAGCTCATGTCAATTCGTTCATTAGTGCAAATTGATGACGCTTTCACAAAACCGTTGGCTTCTCCAGCTCTCCTCAATCTCATGTGCAAGATGACACTTAAAGATATTTACTTGTCATCTTGAGGGGATGTATTAGGAGATGTGGTTATTAGTTTAAGTTAATTAATTACTGTTTACAAACATGAAGTTTATTAGTCTTAATTAGTTAATATATTCAGTTACGGTTAGTTATTTCTATACTGCTCGTATAAATATTTGATAACTTGTAACTGAATGATGTTGAATATACAAGATACACGAGTCTGTTATTTGACTCTTCCCCAAATTCATTCTTTCTCTCTTCTATACTTTGTTCTTGAATTGTGATCAACCGCTTCTTGAATTCAACAACTATACATATGATAACTTTCAATTTTCCTAGTGACTAAATAATGAATACTTTAGTCTCCTCGCACAAGTGTTTATGTTTTTTAGTGTGTTTAATATCAATGATCTTCATTGATAATGTGATTTTCATTTTACTGTAGAGTATACATTACTTTTTGCGATGAATGATGTATTTATAAACATTGAAAGTACTCTTACGCATGTTTGTAGGATGACACGTGGACATTTGTTAAAGCAACATATATCGACTATACCCTAATAATCTAATATCAAAATAGCTATATATAAGATAACTTTCAATTTTCTTAGTGACTAAGTAATGAATACTTTATTCTCCACGCGGAAGTTTTTATGATTTTTAGTGTGTTTTAAATTTTAATATTGATCATTGATAATGTGATTTTCATCTTACTGTAGAATCTACCATACTTTTATGTATGCATTTTAGTATAATGGATCTATTATCTCATCTATTAATTGTAAGTTTTTTTTTTGAGGAAATGTAACTTTTAACTTTTTATGTATCAGAAGGTAGATCTACGCTAACTTATGCAGCAATGCCTACATAAACAAAAAGTAAGAAGTGACGTGACAGCGATAGCTTGATTTAATATGCTAGAAAAAGAAAAAGAAAACTGGATTTTTATAATATATTACCCAACTCCGAACCTCAAGTAGTGGCTTTCTACGTGTAGCCTAGGTCTCTCTCTCTCTCTCCACGTGGCCGGCAAAAGAAACAGAAAGCAAGCGAGAACCACTAGCATGAGTCAACTCTTGCCTATATTAGCCTTCCTAAAAGTTAAAACATGGAGCAAGTAAATGCAAATACAAACCCGGAATCTTTAATTTACAACGTGTAACAAATAAACAGAAGCCACCTAGCAATTTGGCAACTAAATTTAAATATTCCAACTAGACAAAGATAAATAATTATCTCAAATCACAACCATATAAAAATAAATAAATGAATTATAAACCCTGCCAATAGTTACGCACACATTCTATCGACAGATAATTTATTAATACTTTTACGCAATTTTAATCCCAATTCTCAGTATTATTTATAAATGAAGAAATTACAAAATAACAGTTTTGTTAACTAAAGAAGTGAGATACGAAAACATGCATAATTAATGTTCGAAAAAAAATTTAAGAAGTGAGATAGAAAAAAAGTGAAAGTAAGATATAGAAGTGATTTATAAGTATATATAGATAATAAATAAATTAAAAACATGAAAATAATAAACTTTATATATATATTTTATATATTACGCTTCGAACAAATATATAGTATATATATCAATATTAAGTCCAAAAGTTTAGTATGTCATTTTCCATATTGAATAATGAATATAAGCTTCTTAACAATACCTCTTTCTGGTAAAACTTTTGTTAGCTGTGACAACTCGTTCCCTCTTATTCGCGGACACACAAAGATTCTCTCTCTCTCTCTCTCTCTCTCTCTCTCTCTCTCAGACAAATGGAGGCAGACGAGCGGCAGAGGATGCTACCAAAACACAAGGCCGCGGCGGTGGGGATGGAGCTTCGGCCGCTCCGATCAATCATGCGGTGGTTCTGCGTTGACCAATCGAGCGTCTGGAGATCGGCGATGTCCTGGACGGCCTTGGCCGTGCTCGGATACGGCGTTCCGGTGGCGACGCACTTTCTTCTCCAGTGCTCAGCCTGCGACGCCGATCACAGCCGGCCTTACCACGTGCCAGCTCAGACCTCCCTCTCCCTCTTCGCCACGCTCTCATTCCTCTGCCTCTCTCGCTGGACTCGCAAGCACGGCCTCAGGAAGTTTCTCTTCGTCGATAAGCTCTCTCAATCCAGCGAGAAGGTCCGATTCCGTTACGATCAACAGCTCAGGGTATGTGACCTTTGAATTCAACCATCCCTTGATGTTCGCCTTCTTTTATTTATTTTATTATTTTATCTATTGAAGAGACTAGATTGGACTATGAGAGAAATGTTTTAATCTGATCAGTTTAGGCTTGAATCTGGTCCTTATTTCTCTGGTACCCACATAAATCAGTTTTGTTATATAATAATTTTTGGTCATAGAGCACTAACCTATTCGTCAACAAAATAACGAAAATTTAGCCTTGGTTCATGTTTCTTGCTTATCCGGCAAACAACTAGTAGAAATTAAGTTAACATTTCTTTTTTTGCAGAAACTCATGAACATCTTGTGATTTATAAGACTTCTATATTCGAGTAGAGAGAAACATGTGAACTTTACATTATTTTCAAATTCATTCTCTGGTGAAGTTTGAATCTGTGTCCTTTTTAAAATCAGAAAGAGAATGTTATAAACTAAGCAGACCCATAAATCAGAGCTAAACGCTGCGCTAAGATCTAGCCAGAAAACTGAGTTTTCACAGCCCATTTACATGCCAAAAGACTGCTTTGTTAATGTTGCTAAAAATCCTCTCTAAGAAAAAGTCTTGAATGTTAGAAATCAAGGGACGACACTCTGTCCGTAGATTTTTGTTTGCAACAAGAATAAGCTTTCTTTCTCTTTTTCCTCTTTTTTGTACTTAAAGCAAATGCAAAAACCATTTTGAACAGCACAAAGAAGAAAATCGTTAAGCTTTACTTTTTACTCTAATTCATCACGGAAAATAAAATAGCTAAACTAAACGTCTTTATTAAATAAATCATAGAGATTAAATGAACATTTTGTTTCTCTGTTTTGCAGAACTCCATGAAGGTCTTATTGATAATAACGTTCACCTATTTTACTGCCGAGAGTGCCTACAAAATCTGGTGGTACATCTCAGGAGGCAGTGACATACCACATTACGGAAACCTCTACGTGAGCGACATTGTTCTGTGCACGTTGGAGCTAGTCTCATGGCTCTACCGGATTGCGATAATCTTCCTCGTTTGCTTTCTCTTCCAGATCCTCTGCTACCTCCAAATACTGAGACTCGAAGAGTTCGCTCAGGTTTTTCAGAAAGAAACCGACGTGGGTTCAATTCTCCGCGAACACCTCACTGTCAGAAGGAATCTTCGGACTATAAGCCATAGATTTCGGCTCTTTATCTTGCTCACTCTGATTTTAGTAACTGCGAGCCAGCTCGTAGCGCTTCTCATGACAACCCGATCCAGTGCCAACGCCGACATTTTCAAGGCCGGAGAACTTGCGGTACTATTTCTCATGACTGTGTTACGTAGGACTCTAATTCTATAGTAATTATGTAAAGGGTTAGAAAACTGTTGGATGGACTCTATTCTACGAATTGAGATGATCATTTGGGATGGAAATGTATTACTTTTGTGTGAGGCTTTACCTTGATCTCTAATCGCTCGTTTTAGTATACCTGTTAATCTTGTTCATGAGATTGTTTCTGACAAAGAATAATTTGGGGTGTAGTTGTGCTCAATCAGCATTGTGACGGGGCTGTTCATATGCCTACGCAGTGCTACAAAAGTGACTCACCGAGCACAGTCACTGACAGGGCTCGCAGCAAAATGGCACATTTGTGCCACGATTAACACTTTTGATAATATTGACGGCGAAACCCCGACTGCACAAGTTTCTGCAGATCAAATATACCCCCCTAATCTCGAAGAGGATTCCGAGGACGATGACGAGTCGGGAGATGGAGATGATGACTTGAGCAACACCAAGTTGATGCCGATTTTTACCCACACGATCTCGTTCCAGAAGAGGCAAGCCTTAGGTAATGAGAATGCTTATATGTTTCCTTTCTTTGTTTACTTGTGATTATTTTCTATATGGAATACTTGGGTGATTTATTAATTAATATATTTTTATTCGTAGTGACGTATTTTGAGAGCAACAGAGCAGGAATTACAGTGTACGGGTTCATGCTAGACAGGACATGGATTCACTCCACGTTTGGGATTCAACTTGCGCTTTTGCTTTGGCTGCTGAACAAGACAGTTGGTATTACTTAAACACAATATATATATACAGGTATATATATATATATATATGTCCAAAAGAGGGAGAGAGTTTCTCCACGGTGAGAGTGTAAAGCTTTATCTGATTCATACGAATGTGTATATAAGGCGTGCACATATATATTGCAGTTTTTGTTTGAATAACTTACTTCTGGCAAACAAGTTTGTTTAGTTCTTTAATATGTTGTGAAAAACCTGTGTAGCTTATCTACTTGTGGACAAAAGTGTTTGTTTTCTCAGGAACAGTGTATGGTACAATGAGTTGGAATTCGGAAATAATCAGACTCAACCTGCAATAGATTGGGCAACTATGTCCGAGTATTGGAAACCAAAAAATGCAAGGGAAAAAAAATGAAATTTCCTTGCATTTTTTCTAGTTTGTTTGGATTCAAGAAAATAGTAGGAAAAAATTATAGGATAGAAAATACGAGAGAAAATTTATAACTAAAAAGTGAATTTGATTTTCTTTTAAAAATGTGGTGGAAAATAAAAAAATCCACCTTATTTTAAGGTAGAGATTTTCATTTTTCATCAACACACGTGTGAACAATAATGATAAGACAAAACTTATTTTCTTTCTCTTTCATCTTTCTCTCTCTCATCTCCACATCTCGTCACTCCGTTTCGATTCAGTCCGCTGGCCTCTCTCTCGTTAGTATATATTGACACATAACAGAACTTCACGAGCTGATCGGAGCTCGCTGTGTTCGACAGTGGAGATCAAACACCTCTCGGTTTGAAAGGTATACAAACTAATATATTATATAGTTTTTAAAAATGTATATAGTATATAACATGTCTTATACTATAAATATTTTTTTTTTCTTATATATGCATGCATAATAAAAAGAAGAAAAAATATCTTATTCACAAAAAAAAAAAATTAAAAAAATTTGTTATTTTTTCTTAAAATAATAATAATAAAAAATATTGGTAGATATATTATACACTTGCTCAAGTATGCGCGCAAAATAAATGGTATGAAAAGCTTAAGCAGCTATGTTTTTAATAATAATTTCAACTTTAATATTTCTTCAAAAATAAAATTCAATATAGTTCTCGATCAATATAAAAGTGCAACTAATTTTATCTATGTATTAAAAGAAAATATCAATAATGTATCAGATTTATTGAGTTAAAAATTTTCAATATAGAGTTTTTTTATTCTTCTTTTATATATCCTCAATATTTTAAAGCTATTTTCAGCTACACATATATGCGTCATTATAAAAAAAATCTAACTACCATACTCTTAGAAAAGACATAAATTGATAAGTCACTAAAATAAAATTATAGAAAGTAATTATTTTATATTTAATGGTTAAAATAAAATAATTACAATTTTCGAATTAATTTTCCATTGTGTTTTCCATCTTGATATTTTTAGCATAGCCAAACAAAAAAAGGAAAATACCAGGTTTTTTCCTTTGCATTTTCCACCATTCCAAACATAACATAAAATTTTGATTTTCTCATGCATTCTCCCTTCTGTTTTCATTTTTCTTCAAATTTTCATTTTCTCTCATATTTTACGATTTCCAAATGGTCCATAAAAGCGGCCAGAATTAAGGCAATATATATATATATATATATATATATATACATATTTATGTTATATACACACATTGAAATTACTTATAATATTCTTTTAACTATGCTTATAAAACTATTTGTTGATGAAGATCTTTAGAGAGGCTAGTTCAAAGATAAGGTTGACGTGAATGGAATTAATGAAATTCTAAGCGATTTTTGTAAGTTAATAGTTTTAATTCTGTTCGCGCGTGAGAAAGGAAATTGAAGGAATCCGGATTAGTTTAACAATTTCTTGCAACTTATGTTATAATTTGTTTTGCCAAACTTATCAATGCCACAAGACGCAAGATGATAAGTGATCTCATTTAGCATTGAGTAAATTGTGCTTGAGATAACCTATTCTTTCCTGACTCAAACTGGGTGTACGAAAGGAATTACCTTCCGTGTACTGTGAGGCACGCCTACCGTGGGGGACATAAATGTATCTTCCATTTGCCGTGATGGTGACTTCGGAAGGTTAACGGAAGTGGAATATCCCCAAGGCTTTGAGGAAATGTCATTGCCTTAAGTTCCATGGAAAATGAAAAAAAAAAATCGAAAAATGGTAATTCAAAGGATATAACTGTAAAAAATTTAATTAGAGGTGTCATTTCGAAAAGAATTCGCTACTCGTTAATATTCATTGAAAATTCATTAGATTCAAACATTATATACTAAATTTAATTGATGTCATGCTTGCAAAGTTGTTGATAGGTGCATTGTTTAACGTAGAAAACTTATATTTTCCCGACTAAAACCGAGATTGTTCTTGAGAATATTTGATATTTTGTGTTATTTAGTAGTGTTTTCATACATTAAGAGTTTCATGAAAGAATTTTTGCAGAAAAGACGAATTTTTACGCATCATTTAGGTCAAGACGAAGACAAGTCGCGCAGACCGTGCAACCTAGGAAGCAACCAACACGCGTCGCGCGGATGTCCAAGAAAGGAAGTGCACATCGTGCAGAGTCAGGCGCGGCGCAAAGTGCATAGATCTTCAAAACGGGAAATAAGAATCTTGAGAATTTTGCCATCAATGCAATTTTATTACCTGTTTTTTGCTCCAAAAAACCCTAAGCCTAGCTCCGAAAATCTATAAATAGGGACCCTAAAACGTAATTCTCAAATTTCACCTTGCTTCATAAAATCCCATCTCATTCTAGAGCATCCCATCTTGTTCCATCATCTCATCTTGCTCTCAAATACTCCATCCCTCTTACACACTTTGTCTTTCAGTATTGTTGCTTAGTTTATCTTGTTTAAGGAGTTTAGAAGTGAAAAAGAGAGTTGCTGTCGTAGATCTTGTACTCCGACGAGATTCACAACTCTTCTTCTTCTTTTTTTCTTCTCGTTTAGATATTGTACTCCAACGTTTTATTGAATTCAATTCACAACCCTTCGTCCTTGTTCTTTTATCTTTTATAATATTGTTGAAAATCGTTTTAATATAAATTGTCTCTTTTATTATTTTTTATTTCTTATGCTCGCTGTTTTAATTCTATACTTATCAATAATCACGATTTCATTTAGCAGGTAAGTTTCTTATGGTGTTGCATTATAGCTAGATAAAGTGATGCTTTGGGAGATTCAGGGTTAGAAAAGACTTATTAAAATCTCAACATCAATTACTTATCATAAATCTAATACTTGATCACCATTATAATTTTTCTCTAGGATTGATATACTACTTGAGAAAGAGTTAAATAATCGTGCTCAACTTTGCGATAACATAATTGATCTTAGGTTGGTAGAAAACTTAGGCAATCTATGTGATCATCCGAACTCATGTTTAATTGTGTTACTAAGGTTAGATGCCGAGATGATAATAATCCAAAAATTATATAGTGTTGTCCTGAAATTCGGACAACGTTCAGAGACCTCGGCGGTCTGATCCCCACTCGGGGCGAGTAACCCTCGTTTCGACCTTAGCGGTTTGATCCTCACTCGGGGCGAGTGACCCTCGCTTCGGCCTTAGCCGTCGTTGGGTCTTCGAGTTCTTCTAGTGCCTGAAATAGACGAATATACGTGAACTAAGAAGGGAAAACAGAGGGGGGGGGGGGGGGTCCTCTGTTAACCTCTCCGACGCTCAACATTGGTATAATGTGGGTGGAGTTATAGGATGACGAGGAAGGATCGACAAGTCCGAGAGAAATGGGGAAACTTGAGTCGACGGAGTTTCGGGACCAGAGTCTCGAATCTTGGAGAATAATTCCCGTTGGAAATTATTCTTTTGGGAGATTATTCTTTAGAGATTATTCTTTAGAGAGAGATAGAGTAATTTCCTTAGGAAAGGATTGAGGTACCTTTGTTGTGGGGGTTGTGATGCTATTTATAGATTTAAGGAGGCATAAGGGTCGGCCAAACTACCCCTAGGCGCATTGCATGAAGGAGGACGTCCAGGAGGCTCTCTAGGTCATCGGAAGGCGCTGGGAATGGCCCATGGACGTCCAGGAATGAGAAAATCAATCAATTCTTGTTCACCAAAATCTCTTCCGAGAGTCTATCATTGAGACCTTATGGACCCACACAAACGAAGCTTTAGAATAAAACTCGGACACAAAAATTCACAAATTTGTCCTGAATTTTAATTCTTAATATTGGTCGATTCCACTAAAAGACCAATATTAAACATCTCTAAGTTCATATGCGTTTATATTTCCGTTTGATGTGACAAAACTATTTTTCACACGGTCCACATTGTATTTTGCGATATTACCCTTTGTATCATTAACTCAGAGGAATATAAAAATACCGTTTTCCCTTGAGTTATTATTTCGCCAAGTCCTCTGTTATTTGTGAACGAGAAAAATATAAAATGAGATGTCTCAACATGTCACATGTTTTATTTCAAAGAATTATTTATTCGATGAATACCAGGCCTGGTTTATTCGATCACACTCTCATAACAGAGCATGGTGTGATACTAATGCCTTAGCATTGTTTTAAGACAAATTTCATATCTGTTAATCACATATTTCAACGAAACAGTATTATGACACCAATTGTCGGGTTAATGAAACTTCATTTAGCCATTGCCCATTAACTAATCAAATGTCATAAAGTGTTATAAGAAAATATGTATTCACTTCAGGATGTAGGTAATTACCAAAATACCCCTCGTATGTGAGTTTGAGGTTTCGAGTGATTAAACAGTTTTATCTCGAATTTCAAAACTTCAGTGGTCTTGTTCAATATCTTCATTAAGATATCTTGAATAAATTACAGAGTCACAACTCTCCATATCACAAGATAAGATATCATTTAATTTATTCTAACAATCATTACTTAGATTCTATTACCCAATCAATCTTTAGATTGCGAACTGCTATTTAATCTAGTCATAAGAAGGTATCTTGTCAAGTCTGTACTTAGCACTTCTTTTGTTGATGACAGTTTCAGAGCATAGATATTCATGCATAAACACAATCTTAAATAAGAATGGATATTCAATTTTATTTAAATTCAAAACAAAACCAATACAAAAGTATTCAATATCAAAAAATCCTTTGTAGGCATAAATTCCAACATGAGGTGCATTTGGGGAGCTTAGCGCGAGCCCGCTTCCGCAGCGAGTTGGAGGATGACCTCATGGAAAACATGGGGATTCCTCCTCATTTATATTGAAGTAAAATACGGCAAGAACACATAGGTTTTCTAGATCACTCGATAGAGGCTAGTGAATAATATTGAGTGAGTGAGATTAGTTTTCCATAGAAATTAATAGGTTCATTTGAACCGAAAACCTCCACCTAAGTTAGCCCGGTGAACTCTTGATTGCTACCTTTTTAACTTACATTCAAAACTTTTTAATTCACTCCTTTTAATATCTTGAAATTTAATTTTTAAACAACAAATCTTTTAAATTGGAATTAATTGACAAGTTTACGAAAATTGCTTTTGATAGTCCATGTGGGAACGAACTCTGAATTTCTAAATTATATACTACTTGTACGATACGTGCACTTGCGTGTCTGGAAAAAATATTGCAACAATTCTCCATATGATCAATGTTGACGAGCGTTTGTTGAGAACGGTTTTCATGTTGACGCCAATCCTTGTAAACATGAAGAGCTTCTACTATGTCGGGTTTCAAAATTTTTCATTGATCGTTGATGATTCATCCAAAACTTTAGAATGCAAATTCAAATGAGACTGTTAAAATTGGGATCAAGTGAGTATCTCAACCATCTTTGATAGGATGAGAAACATGTTTTCTTGTTGTCTCCACCATGGTAACAAATTGAGATCCTCTTGACTCATGGTTGGGAAATGCTGAGAGTTATACACAATCATCTTGTCATGCTTCGACGTCTCCACAAGGGGCTCCAGAAGTAGTGATGATCTTGGCATTGAAGTTTTGCTCCGTGCAAAGCAAGTAATGCCTCGGAAGATCCTCGTACCAGTTGACAGTGGTCGTGGTGGACTCATCTCCACATCTTGTGAAAGTTTTCTTTGAATACCTGAAAAAGAATAAAATTCTTCTACGGCCCTTATTGATAAACAAAATATGGATGTTCATATTCATATGATGGTTGTGAATAATATTATTGTTGACCCGGAACGTAAGGATTGACCAGAGTAAATTGAAACAACTCGTTTAGCTCTTGTTGTGTATAAGAAAAAATCGTGGTTGACAAAGGGATGTGCCAATAAATGTTTTGTATGTGCGCTCTGGGTTGTAAGTATGGCAACATTACTTATGTTGCAAGGGAGGTCAACGATACCTTGAGTGATGAGAAGAGAGTAATGCTTCTTGTCATACACTTACTATACAATGTTCTCCTCGTGTCCAGAAGATAATTAACTTGCCCACCACGAGCTTTATCAAGATGGTGGATGATCCTTACGTGTTTAAGACGTATCCATGGGGAAACTTATTATGAAACTTTTTCGTGAAGTCAATGACCAACTTTGTTATAAAGAAAAAGAAGAAACAAATATTTCGAGAAGAACCCTAATCTCCATCTTCTGAGTTTCATAATCCCGCTCCAGATTTGAAGCTATGAATGTATCCTCTAGTTTGCTCGCGTCCTGAACTCCAATCCAAGTCCATTGATCAAGAAATGGATTTCTACCGAGGGAAGGGTGTTCGAGTCCCATATATCTCGACTTCATTTTGAGGAGGTAATATATCATATAAAATTATATACATAAATGTTTGTTTAAACCTAACTTTTCATTTTCAACGCGAATTCAAACCCTTTGGGTGTTCAATTGGGTTACCGGTGACTGCAATGAGATCACCACAATCAGAGAAGAAGATGAAGTCCTCATATCGTAAAACCATAGGTAATATCAAACTAACAATATAAAAAGAATATGCTAATATTTCGTGACAATTTACTCATAAAATGATTATATTTCTTGACAAAGTTGTCACAAAATTTTTAAATATCACAAAAATTCTTACTTGATATGAATTCTTCATTTTTTTTGTTTCTTAGGTTTGTGTTTCGCAATTGGAATCCAGCCTCAAGGATTTTTTAGGAGAGTTTAGCAGATTGAAGAAGGAGGTAGCTTAAACTATGATGTCAATTCACGACGATATTAAAAAATAAAAACATCGTCGAAAAACAGGTTGTTCCCCATCAATCTCCAATGAGTCTTGTCTTATTTTATCAAAGACAAAAAAGGATAAGAAGATAAGAAGAACAAAGAAGAACCGAGAGAACAAGAAGAAGAGAGAAATATCGAAGACATGTAAGTGGAAGAGAAAATGGGAGAATAATAATAATAATAAGAAGAATAATATCCGAAAAAATAAGAAAGAAAAGAATGGAATGAGGAGACAGAGAATGGCAAAGATGTTTTCAAGGGAGAGGCGACAAAAGATGAATCCAGCGGAGGAGAAAATATTAATGAAAACCACAAGGAGACCAAAAGGCAGAAGAAGAAAAATAAGAAGAAGATAAAAATGAAGAGAGGAAATATTGATGCAAAGTGGAGACAATTTTAATGAGGAAGAACAACGATGATCATGAGACGAAGAAAGTACAGGACTCCTAGTGGCAGTGAGTATAGGGGAAATGAGGAAGCATAAGCAAATCAGGAGTCCAAAACTCCTAAACGTCAAGTCGAGGAAATTGGTGTCAGTATTGGAATTGCTCTAGGGTTTTAAAATAATTTAACACTTAATAAGTGGTGGAATAAAAATAATATTTGTAGACAATTTACACCATAAACAAAGTGCATGAACATGTAATCTATATTAAATTAAAGTATGAAAAATATTTAAACTCGATACCAACTTTTGAATCTTCAAAGGATCGTCTCCCCTTGCATCAAATCTTCTACACGTCTCTCCGAATTCGATCAACCACGTTAGTTTTTGGAATAAGTCTAGGGTTAAGAAAAAATTATCATTAACACATTAATGCCGGAATATAAAAATTTCTTTACAAGTAAAACGATTTTACTAACCTAGGCAAAGTGCATGAACATGTTGTTATCTAAAAATATTATTTAAATTTGTTGAATACTAACATTTCTCGTAGCTTGATCTTTCAAGAGACTTGGGAAATGTTGATCTTATCGTCATGCTCGTTTCCTTCGCGCATGATCTTGAACTCGAGAAACCTAAGGTTTCTATTACAAGAGTCTGTAGAGGTTTGAAGGATTTGTGTGTGGGAAAAATTAAACACAATAGGTCAAGAACAAGTCTATGAGCTAAAGAGCTATTTATGCCGAAATCTAATGAGGACTTAGGTGCCAAAATAAAAAAGTATTTTAGAGAGAGAGAGAGAGAGAGAGAGAGAGAGAGAGAGAGAGAGAGAGAGAGAGAGAGAGAGAGAGAGAGAGAGAGAGAGAGTGAGAGAGAGAGGAGGGTCGGCCACTTTCAAAGAAAGAACAAGAGAAAAACTTATTTTCACATCTCTATGTGAGACTCTATTTATAGGAGAAAGAAAATAAAAAAGGGTAATTATCCTTTTTCCATTGTGCATTCATGACACAATATTTGATTTCCTCTCCTCTTCCTCTTTGTATATGGCCGACCATCCCCTTGCATAAGTGAGAGAAATTTGTTTCCTCACTTAGCATATTTATTTCATTCTCAAAGAAATTCATTTCCTATTTTTCTTTTGGATAATTATCTTTATAATTAAATGCAAAAAATTCTCTACTCTTGGGATGTGTTTTGGCCGAATTCTACACCTAGAGAATGAGCTTTTAGATGTTTCCTTATTTCTTTAAAGACAATTCTTAAAATAACCATTGTAGAATTATTATTGCACAAATAATGAAATTAATTTCATAATGCCTCAAATGACTTCTCGACTTTAGAAACTAATTTATATTTCCATCATATGAATATATTCAAAATCTTATTTTGACATTCACATCATTTTATGTCCATGTGGACAAAAATACCCTTTAAACATTTTCCGAGAAAACGTCTAGTTCAACACTTGAACTTATTTCGATTTAGCTTCTAATTTAACAATCGTACTCTAAAAACCTGTAATAGTGTCCTGATGGATCTAGATGAACAAAGCTTGAGCTACTATACTCAGACTCAAAAATTCACAAACTTTTTCCGAGTATTAGGTTAATGTCAACTGACTCCACTAAAGAGTTGACATTGAGAATCTCTCGGTTCAAATGAATTTATTTTCTACTCAAATTCAAGTTTATTATATTGAGTGGATCCCCTGAATATTATCTATGATTACCCTTCATGACTATTATCATTTAGATGAGATTTATAAAATTACCATTTTACCCTTCTAATTGTTATTTCCTCAACTCCATTGTTACTTGTGAATAAGTTAGAAACAATGTATTGACGATGAGCTAACAAGTCACATTGTTTCATTCAAATAAAGTCGTTACTTAATTTTGGATACCGCGCGGTTCATTTATTCACAATCCAAGTAATAAAACATGAGGTGATATACATTGAATATCACCAATCTTGTACATGAATTCCATATCTATGAGAACTTCATAAAGCTGGTTCATGACATCTTCATAACTTAATATCTCACCAATTAGTCTAGTCTAGATCACTTAGTGGACCTAGAATTTGACTTTCTCAAACGAGGATATTAAAGCTATGAAATGACATGTCTCATTTCAGGATCTAGGTAAGCACGATATATTCATACATAGTGAACTTGAGATAGAAGATGTTAAATGATTTGTTCTTATATTGTCTCTAAAGGTGCACAGGTCAATTCAGAATCTTCAAAAGATACACTGGAAAAACTATAGAGTTCCTAACTCTCTATGCCTCGTAACCAAATATCATAGATTCTCACAACAATCATATTAGGATCAATAGTCCGTTGATCGTTAGATTGTGAATATTTCGTTTTATCCAAACCATGAATATTTCGTTCACACAAATCTACATTTGTCTCTTCATACATTGTTAGGTTTGATTTAGGAATATAAGACTATTGAATATCATAAATCTTCAAACAAACGAAAAAGGAATGAATGAACGTTTCAACTTTTATTAATTTAATCAGCAAATTAGAATAAGGACTCATGAGAGATTTATATTACATCAATATGTAAATAAATAATTTTCTTGTGGGCATCTCTGCCAACATCAGTTTCTATCACTCTATAAAGTATTTTTTGGATTAGCGTGAGGGCAGTATTAAATTTTTAACTCAAGAATAAATCTCTGAGCCAAAGGACTAATACAAGTCCTAGGTCTAATGAGGACCTAGGTACCAAAACAAATTAGAGCGACAGAGAGGGATTGTATGTATATATAGAGAGAGATAGAGAGAGAGATAATTATGTCAAGTCTCAAAAGAATGTTAGCTATCGAATTTTGTATGTTATCACATCTCAATGTGGAGGTGTATTTATAGGGGAAACATGTAGGCTGAATCAAATCAATAAAGAATATATCATATTCATTTTTATGATATTCATTACTCATTTCTATCTAATACAATACATCTCTTTTCTTTGTTACCATGGCATACCATATTTATTAACCAAAACAAACAATTTATTTCCTCTTTTTATTTTATTTGATGTATATCTTCATATATTTTGACTCAAAATAAATGATCTCTTCCTCTATAGTATCTCTTGCCCAAATATTCCACTCTATTTAATTTATGAAATAACATGTCTCATTAGGGGGTCTTCGAGTTATTCTAATATTTGAAAGAGATGAACATACATGAACTACGAAGGGAAAACATAAGGGGTCCTCTATTTACCTCTCCGGCGCTCAACATTAATGTAATGCGGGTGGAGTTTAGGATGACAAGGAGGGTTTGAAGAGACCGAATGAAAATGGGATACTTGGATAAACTGCATTTCAAGGCCCGAGTCTCGGATCTTTTAGGGGATAATCCTTACCGTCGAGAAAGGATTATTGGGCGCAGTGAGAGAGAGAGGGAGAGGTATTTTGGGAGAAAGTTATCTTGCTAAGTTATTCGTTACCTAAACCTCAAGGTTGATGTTTGTTTTTATATGCTCCAGGAGAGCCTGGGGTGTGCGCCTCGTGGTGGCCGGCCAACTTGTTGTTGGGTGGCCGGGTGTGGCCGATCGGCCCTTATTTGAGCCAATGAGGTCGGTCGGTCCTTCTGAGGAGGCTTGAGAGGCCAACGGACTCGTTTGAGAGAGTCCCATGGCCGACCGACCATTGTTTGGGCCATGGGAGGCTGACCGACCCATCTATATATGTCCCAGGACCGGCCGGCCATATTCTGGGCCAAGGGAGGCCGCCCGGCCTACCTATGAAAGCTCCCGGGCCGGCCGGCCCTTGTCTGGGACAAGTACGTAGGCAGGTCGGCCTTCCTTCGGCGGCTCCGAACGAGGTCCGCTCGGATTGCTCTTCAAATATTGTAGCTGCGGAAATTGGCGACATCAACCTCTTCATTTTTTGTTAGCTTTGTTTAAAGACTAAAGATTAATGTTCATCATAAATCTTCAGAAAAACCAAATATAATGAATAAGAGTTTTAACTCTTGATTAATTTATTCAACAATTAGAAGCAAGAGTATTTGAGATTTTATTATTTCAAATGTGTTGATGAATAAAATTTGAAATCCGTCGAATGACAAATGTCTAGATGAAATAAAGCAATTAGACTGATATTTTGTAGAAAATAGTAAATCAGCAATATTTCATTTTGAGGGAGTAAATTTTAATTATTAACATAATATTTTTTGGAATGAAATGACTTGGAAAATATTTCTATATTTAAGTTAAATCTGTACTAAAGTCTCATATTATCCATAGCAAAGTTAATAAGGAGAACCTCCTATTAACACACTTTTTATATGGCTGTCACGTGGATATGTCAACTATAGACACGTGGCTCTGAACCATTTATCCCCTTCCTTTATGTTTCTTCAAACGTTTTTCATTGGATATCCCCTTATTGTTTCTTCAAACGTTTTCCATTGGCTCTGACAATTTATCCCTTCAAACGTTTTTCATTGGCTTTGAACAATTTATCCCACACATTTTTCTCAGGTCAGGCAAAAATTTGGTTCTTCACTTCTTCTAGGTCAGCCGGCGAGAGCTCTTAGCACGACGCTTCTCCTCCCTCATTTCTCCGTCTCGCTGCCTGGTAATAATCTTTAACAAAATACAGAGTTGTCATATAAAAATAAAAACAGTTTTTGAGAACCTTCTCAACTTGGGTGCTTGAGAGGTAAAGGGCAAACGTAAGAAAAACCGTATTTCTTTTTCTAGAGAGAGAACCTTAACAAAGATTATATTAGGAGAGAGAACGAGGTCTGAGGAACGTGGTCGAAGATCATCTCAGATCAGAACCAGAAAATAGAAAAACTCATCTTCTCAGATCGGAAACGTGGTCGAAGATAAACTCCCTGTAAGTTATTTTTATTCTTGTTCTCTCTCCCAGAAATAAATCTCTCTCCGCTGCGACCTTTGGAATCCCAGAATGAGCGGTTCTTTAATGTTTTTACGGAGAGCTTCTAAAGGTTTCCATGACCATCTTTCTCTAACCAAGCTTCTTGTCGTCGTTACAGTCAGGTAAGACTATTATACTGTTATAGCAACTGCTTCCTATTATTATGTTCCTATGTTTTTTTTCTATCTTAATAGTTCACTATTCGTATATTTTATTGATTTTTTATTTCTACCAGATAACCAGGATTGTTTATGTATATACATATATAATATGAAATCGTATGAGCTCTCTTTGCAATTAGTCTGATACCAAATGAGATCTGTAATTTGAATACATACTTTATGATCAAATATATATAACCTTTTTCACATTTTTCTTCCATTACCAATGCACTTTCGTTATTACCCTCATTTTTTTTAAACATTTGATTCTCTGTTGAGTAAGTTATTTATCTTTTCTTGTTTCATTTTTCTCCAGAAGTGAAGTTGTGCTTCACTGTTTCTTATAAAGTTTTTTTCGTGTTCCGTTTCTTTTTTCTTTCGCTCGCAGTAAATTAGTTTTGTTCTTCGTTCAATAATTTTATAAAAAAAGTTCCATAATTTATTAGGATTTGTCTTGCAAGAGGATTAAAGAACCCACCTATAATTATTCCTAAAAGTTCCATAATTTATTAGGATTCAGCTTGAATGTAATTCCTGTGAAATCTACCATGCTTGACGAGCTAACTGTTTGCACATATTGTAGGGCTTTGTTATTTCAGTTTGAAAGGAAGGGATTGTGTTGTTACAATGGATATATTACTCTAAAACTTAATGACGCGCCTCAAGACCTGTACGAGTTATTCGTGTCTCCAACTGAGGAAGCACGACAGTTCAAAAGATGCGCAAGAGTTTATAACAGTAGCTTTGCTTTCACGTCCCTTTGAGTTAATTGTGACAAAAAACTGAGCTTAATGGATAGAGGTATATATACTTTTTGTATCCAAGGGCAAGTTCACCATACTATTAATCAGTTGTTACAAAAAAAAAAGACTCCAGCCTTTTTGCAATTGTATTTTTATGACACTGAGCATGAACTAGAAAATCGATTACAGTTCTCTAATTCATTGAGCATGGAGTTGCTTGCAAAGATACGTGAAATCCTACAAGTTAATCCGTACTGTCAATTTTTCCGGAGTCTTAAAGATGTTCCAGATTTGGAGGACCTGAAAATATCCATTCGTTGCGATCCAGGGCTTGACAAACGAGTTTATAATGCCCCTTCATCGTCTCAAGTTGCTGCCTTGTGGGTTGATGTAGATTCAACTAACGACATCAACGCTCGTGATATCCTTGTTTCGGCTTGTGCAGGAGATAAATACAGAATTAATTATTATTTTGGGTGTTATGATCCTCTTCAATCCGTGATTATTTCCATATGGAGATGCTGGGTGGCACCGATGCATAATTAACGCTAAAAGAAGTGGAATTCGAACCAACTATGTTCAATCATTCCCTCATATGAATGAAATGGATTCGATTGACAAGCTAATAACAAATGAGACAATAGGTATGTTTATGGTGTTTTGTACTTGCTATTTTGAAATATTTTAGTTTTCCATGTTAATTGAACTCTTTCCAATTTCTTATTTTTTTCACAGCTTTTGAAAGTAATACTAGACCTTCAGTTTTTGTCGTGAGTACTACTGTTACAGATTGCAGATAAGGCCGTTACAAAAGACTTTGTTGTTGCATTTGGGATATTTATTGCAGCAGTATGTGGTTGATATGTACGTCAAATTGGAGACACAGAGGCTAGACTACTTTCGGCATAAACAAAAAGAAATACAAGCAGAACTTTACCAAGGAATCATTGACATTGTTTATATGGGCTAGTATAAAGGCCATGACATTGGTAAAAGAGTTATTTTTCCCGCTACTTTTACAAGTGGTCCGCGAGATATGCGTTGGAGGTACACGGATACTATGACTCTGGTTCAACGATTCGAAAAGCCGGACATCTTCTTAACCATGTAATGCAACCCAAATTGGCCGGAGATTAAGCAACAACTAGGAAGTACTGATTTGGCTCAAGATAGGCCAGACTTGGTGTCGCGTGTGTTCAGAGCAAAATTTGAAGAGCTGAAGAACGACCTACTTAAGAGACAAATTTTTGGGTATGTTGCTGCATATGTTTACGTGATCGAATTTCAGAAGCGAGGTCTTCCGCATGCTTACTTCCTACTTATTCTCCATCACAACTCGAAGCTCATCGGACCTGAAAATTATGATAACTTTGTTTCAGCTGAAATCCCCAGTCTGGACGAACTTCCTCGTTTACACTCTCTTGTTGCAAAACACAGGATGCATGGTCCTTGCGGTTTGTTGAATCCAAAAAAACGTATGCCTGCAAAATCGTGGAAAATGCAAAAGTGCCTACCCAAAGTCCTTTTGTTCTCAGACGCAAAAAAGTGATGACTCTTATCCTATTTATCAATGTCGAGATAATGGTTGTAAAGTTCGGGTTCGTGGTCATGATTTAAATAATAAATGGGTTGTTCCTTACAATCCCTATTTGTTGGAAAAGTTTGACTGTCACCTAAACATTGAGGTTTGTTGTACCATCAAGGCTGTTAAATGTTTGTATAAATATGTGTACAAAGGCCATGATCGGGTATGTTTCGGAGTTGGCAAAATTCCTCGACAGACATGTTAAATAAGATAGATGTTTACCAAACAGCTAGATGGATTTCTCCACCCGAAGCAACATGGCCACTCTATGGTTTTACTGTAACAGAAATGCATCCTCCAATTCGCTCATTGCAGTTGCATCTTCCTGAAGGTCAACTTGTCACATTCGATAATGATGCTGATCTAGAGTCATTGGTAAGTGATAAACTGATTAAAAGAACTATGCTTACAGAGTTCTTTGAGATGAATAAGAAAAATTCGAAGGCTAAATCTTTGTTGCATAGGGAATTTCCCGAGCACTTTGTGTGGAATAAATGTGAAAAATATGGACTTAAAGGAAAATAAAAGGTGCCATTGGAAGATTAGTACCGCCAATATTGCTGAGGGTGAAAGATACTACATGCGGCTACTATTAAACCATGTTATCGGCCCCACATCATTTGATGACTTGAAAACAGTAAATGGGATCCATGCTCCTACATTTCGAGAAGCTGCTTTGCTCCACGGGCTTCTTAATGGAGATGATAGCTATGAAGTATGCTTGAGAGAAGCTTCTTCCTATCAAATGCCGTGTGCACTTCGCAGATTGTTTGCCACTATTATTTTGTTTTGCAGCCCTCGTGACCCACAATAATTGTGGGACCAATTCAAAGGACCAATGTCAGAAGACTATACTAATGTTCATTCAAAACATCACACATCAGAAGTTCTAGCGTTGCAAAACATCAACTCCATTCTTGAACCAATGGGAAAAAATATCAACAACTATTTTCTTGTCAATTTCCAGGTTTGTGATGGCTTTACGATATGAAATATTATTTATTTTTTAACATATTGTATCAACTACTATTTATTTTTTAATCAATGGAAAAATATTATGATAATTTATTCTCTGTGAATTCTTAGGTTGATTCTCAATTATTTGACAATACTTCAGAACTTATTTCCGAAGAAATGGAGTTCTGTGTTTCCAGTGATGATATCAGTGCCGTGAATATGCTAAAAAATGAGCAAAAACAAGCATTTGATCTGATTCTGAATAAAGTTTATTCAGAGCAGTTTGGTTTATTTTTTATTGATGGCACTGGAGGAAGAGGAAAAACATTTTTGTATCGAGTATTGCTTGCTTCCATCAGATCTAAAAATCAAATTGCTCTTGAATCAACATCTTCTGGAGTAGCAGCAGGTATACATTATTTATTTAAAGACCCAAAAGAACGAGGCAACCTACACCGCAGAAACAAAGTTCACGATCGTTTTCTCTACTGAAGATGCTGCATAAGAATATAAAGGAAAAAATGACGGTACCATCGTTTTAACTGTGAAAAAGGAAAAATAAGCCACGAAGCTAGCTGAAGCATCCATGTCTGGCACTCAAAATGAAGAAAGCACCAGACCTGAGAAAAAACCAAGAATGAAGCGAACAGTTGTAGATTTTGGTTTCTAAATCTACCTTTTTGATATTTAATCTACAAATATTTTGCATGTTTTAGAAGTTTTGGTTATGTTTTCACTGAACAAGTTTTGTTGCACACTTTATTTTTGTTTTAGAGAAGATGGATGGTGTTGTCTCTATGAGATTTTGTTTACCTTTCTCTTACTATATTTTAGTTCATGTAAAACGTATCATAGATCTTGATAATATATCTACATGTTTGCATACATCTTTTCATCATATATCATAATAAATTTAATTTTTAATGTGACCATAGTTTAAATGCGTTGTTTAAAAGTTGTTTACTATGAAATGTTTATAAACTTTACTTTTTGTTTTTATTCAAAAATTGTTCTTTACTCTGTTATTCAAAAGTTGTTTTACAACTCAACCACTTAAATTTTCAAAGTTTTCTCATATAATCAAGTATGAGTAGTTACAGAAGTAACAGAGAAGATGAATAAATTGTAAGCTAACCAATGCGTACAGTGGTATATGACTTTATTTATAAAACTAGTATCTTTAATAAGGAACATTTTAATACAAGAGTAGTTAGTTACCTTATTTAAATATTAATTTCTATAATTTTTTATATATATTTTTTAAAATTCTGTAAGAACATTAAATGACAAAACTAATAAGATTCAACATTAACTAATGTGTTTGTTAGATACGAAACCAAAAAACTTCGTATAATAATAAATTATGACGACAGAGAACATATACAAAGATAACGACGTTAATGAACACAAGTCCGATGTGCGGTTCTGTAATATTTATTTAGGAAAGTAATTTATTTAATATAAATTTGGACTTTTTAATGTCTTGTATGACGATAAAGAAAAAAACAAGATATGAAACCAAGTCCGAATTTTGATACATGTTTTATTTTTGTCGTTCTTATTTTGTATGTTGCCTGATGAATATTGTCAACTGATAAAAACAAATGATCTCGCAAAAAAATATTACACAACTTGTCGTACGTCATGAAGAATATATATTACTGAACCTTGAAAGTTGAGATTGATACAAGGAAGAGAAAACAAAGAATCATGATGATACTTTCATCTTTTTATTATTTTATTCAATACAATAGTTACAAAACAATATTTCAAATTAGTTTCTTCTTGTAAGTTCCTTTGATTAAAAAAACATAATTTATTATAGTTTTAGGACAGTATCAGCATATAATTCCAAAATTTAGTATCCCTCCAAAACTCACTTCACTCGCCTTCCTAACCACTCTTGTCTTTTTCTCCACCCATTCACACTACACATTTTGTTGGCTGATTTCGTATCAAGCTTATAGTTGTAACCTTTTTTTTTATAATATACTTGATTTGTCGACAAATATTATTTCTAATTTGTCTGTAAGGTCTAGCTGGTTTGCTGGTTTACTAGTTTGTGGGATGTTAGCATTTGTTTTCGGTTTGATAATAGATGGAAAGTTGTCTTTGTTGATTTGTTAATACCAAATACTTGATAGGCATTTGTTTGGTGTTAATTTTCGTATAAACAACACTACTAATGAAAGAATAAACAAACACACAAAATCGTCATAAGCACGATTAAACGAATAATCATAGTATTATCTAAGAAAAAGTGGCTCAAGTACTAATACACAACAAATGTCTAATTAAACCACATGGTAACAAAACAGTCGAAGAAATAGACGAAGAGAAAAACATACGAGACAACGTCAGTTTCATTCATTCCATTAAAATGATAAATTTGTAATACGAAGCAGGAATTGAGTTTGATTAAACAGCTGTTTTACTTTTATTATTTTTATTATTAAACGTATGTAGAACCATGCATTTTTTTAATTATCAATAAGCTCCACTTGTGACGGAGGAATAATACTATAGATGTTGTTATTATTTATAATTGGCTTATTTTTATTAGGCAAGTTTCATTCAGTCTCGTCAAGATTTGTTGCACATCTTACTCATGATCTTTGGCATTAACATTCTGCGATATGTCAGGATCTGAACATATTCAGCATATATTCTATTTATTATGATGGTTAAAGGTCTTTCCTCATATATGCTTGCGTGGTTAATGGATGGTGATTCTTGAGCGTTGACCTTTCTTCTTTGGGTGATCATAAAAGCGGCGGTAGTTATCATTGATCTCCTTGATGCTTTACTCTGAATCTGTAGGGTTTCTAGACGTGAAAGTCGGCGGACTGGAAAGCTACGAGTTCAGAGAATTGCAGTGTAAAATCTATTCACCCACTGTGAAAGATTTGTGTTGTTGGTTTTGTTCTACTGTGTGAGTTCGTGTAATACTCTATAAGTTCATTGTGATAAAAGAACACGTGTGAGTGTGTCTTTGTGGATATGTGATTAGGTCACTAATTCAGGGGGAGGACTAAATTAGATCTTTCACTTCATAGTTTGTAATTTGGCTTTGAGGTTGTTGTTGGTTCATATAAGTCCATCTGTACTAAAAACTATTATATAGTGAAATCATTTCCACCGGGTTATCACACCCCCCAGATGTAGGAGAAGTTGCTCCGAACTGGGTTACCAATCGTGTGTGTTCTATTTATTTTATACTGTTATTTATTTCATCTATATCTTGCTCGTTGATTGTTACACACATTGTCATATCTTCTGTGTGTGACAATTGGTTGAGCGGCTAACAGAATTTCAGTTGTGTTTTTATTAAATAATATATCGTAGTTTATCGTATTTTATTGTATAGATAGCTTGAGTCTTTTTTGTGTGTTGAGAAGTTTTCGATGGAAAAAAATAAATTTTGAATAATATGAACTTAAAAATAGTTTTGTCTTAATAGGAGCTTAAATTCATTTTAAGATATTTCTTAAAAAGATGAATGCTAGCCGTATATATATATATATATATATATATATATATATATATATATATATATATATATATATATATATATATATATATAGAACCAAAGGATGATTGTATGAGCGTAGATTATACAAAATTTTGTTATATCTATACCCATTAAATTCTTTTATGATTTTCCTCAAAAAAAAAATATTTCTTTTATGATTATTGAAAGTTCATAAGAGGAACTCTTCATGATTAACTAAACGTCATTGGTGAATTATATGTCCAAACTCAGCTAAGAGCATCCACACATGTGCGATTTAGGTCTTTTTAATGGCTTTGAAAATACGTTTCAATTTGGTGCTAATAATCCAAGGAGGGTGTTAGTACATTGAAGAATCAACAAGCATTTTCAAATTACCTTCAATGAACCAAAATTTGTTCCTTATATCTCTCAAGTTGAGCACGCTAAAGATCATGTTCTCAAGCTCAGTCGAGAAACTCAGATCAACAAAGAATGTCCATACAAAACATACGATACGTTACCCCTACCATCCCTGACAATGCCGCGATAGAGCCCTGCCAATTTTTGAAAGAGCTGTCGATATTGCACTTGTAGCCATGTTCTGGAGGTCACCAAGATAACCATGCAGCTCTATAAGCGAAATAAACCAAATTAAAATTGCTACTTTGAGGGACAGGTAAGCCAGGAAGAAGAGAAATCACATTTTTAATTCTTATTCCCATGCTCTTAGTGTTCGATATACACTCTCCAAAATCAATCTTGCATTATTAAAAACTGCTATAAATTGCGTCAATATCACATATAATCATCATCGTTCACTACTATAAATGTTGGATCCAGAATGGGCTCCCACAATGTTTACGATAAGCATTGTGAGAGCAACTTCTCCCACAACATTGGTTGCTAAACATTGCGGAGGACCGAGAGCCGATTGAGGAAGACTGGGAGCGCTGGATGCGGGGACTGGACGAGAGCTGGCACTAGGTGAAGCCATTTGAAGGCCGGATGTTGTGGCCAGCCAAGTGACAATCGCTCGGGAAGGCGGCGCGGGAGCCGGTCAAGAGCCGGCTCCAAGGCGAGCCGTTGCCGGGTCGAGGATAACAACTCGGTGAAGGTCAGCCAAATTTGAGACAAATGGAGGGCTCGACGACACGAATGGAGCCCCAACGCCAAATCCGAGCGATTGCCGCTTTGACAGCCGGACGCCCGTCCTCGACGACGGTGGGGACTTGGCCTCGCCTGCCGGTGGCAGCGATGCCCAGGGCGGCGGTCCTTGATCAGCGTGTCTCGGCCTAGGGACCACCTTTGGCGGGGCTTGGCGGCGCGCAAGATTCAAGTGCGTGCATGGGGGAACCCTAGCGGGCCTTAGGCCTTGCGGGGGAATCGTATCAAGCTCTTCTCCATCCCTGCGCGATGGCTGTCCGACGGGACCCCGGGAGACCATGGACCGGATTCGGTGATGTGTGGGCCGCGGGGGCCGTCCGGTCGTCAGGATGAGGACACCTTTTTCAGACAGGAGCAACGTGGCTCTTGACTCCGTCAAGGAGGAGAAGACTACGTCCTTTCTTGCGGGCGAGTCGGCGGTCCGTTGAGATATGGATTGCTCGGACATAGATGGGGTGAGCTCGATGTTTCTCGGGACTTTTGGGGTACTATGGAAAACTTTTTAGATCCTTGATCATAATGATTTGTTGCGTTCATTGCAGGACGATCGCCCGACCTTCCCGTGATGAGGCTTTTCCACCGTACACGAAGTGAGCCTCCGCGTGGGCTTGTGGTTGCCCGTACAACCCGTTCTTCAAGATATTTTAGTTTGACTTGGGGTGTATGCAACACATATGTCTCTGTCCTTCTACGGCATTATGACTGCTTACCATATGATGCTTCATCGGGTAAAGGGGAGCACCGTGGGTGCTGAAAACATCGTGAACACCAATTTGGGTACACCAATTTGGGTAGTCTTGTACATAGAACGCCCGAGTTCTATAAGGTCATTCATTTGCAACGCTTTTCCATTTGATCTCGGTTACTAGAAAATATCGTTATCCCTGGGTGTGGGAACCAGTTTCTTTTGATGTCGCCATCAATTTCTCGGCTGACTAGGGTATCAAGGAGTCTAAGCTCTCGAACGTCATCGAAACGATACCGCCTGTCTGACGTCAAGAGTGGCTTTTTGAATCTTTAGATTTAATGCCGATCACCAAATGGTTGATCGATGAAAGAAAATAGACCCTTCTTCCTTGTCGTGGTGATAGATCCGTTCCCGCCGTCGAGTTAGAGACCGAGAACTCTACTGTCCCTTCCTGCGATGTCAGGGGTATCCTTGAAACATTTTCGCGCGATCACCTTTGTTCTCACTGTTGGTATTTATCGTGCTTATTGACGGGTAGTTTTGTATTTTTCGTGCAGAAAACATATGTGGATATCGGTCATGTGCGTGGCAGACGAAGCCTCAGCTTCCTTGTCCTCAGCTCCGTCGTGAGGTTGCTCGTGCAGCAGATTTTCGTCTAGAGGTGCTTGTGCTGGAACATCGTGAGACAAATTTTTCCAACAAGTGGCCCTTGTCGTCATCCAGAGTCGACTCTCCTTTGCGCTTAAAGGGCACACGTGCGTCATTGTCAAATAAAGTCTGGGCGCTCAGTTCAAGGGGTTGATGTTTCCAAGGAGTGGCAGATGCCACCCTTAGGGCGTTCGATGTTATGCCGACGTTGAGCAACCCGGACTACTTTCGCGATGGGGTCACCGAAGCTCCCCGGGTTAGTCCCTCCATTTATTTTTACCTTTCCATTCATTTTCTCATTGTATTAGTGTCTAACATTACGTCGATAGGTGCTTGCGCGTCAAAAACAAGGTGAGTGACTCATTCGAGACCTCCTGTGGCGGATGCTAAACATGCAAGCAAAATGGAGATCGCGGCGACCAAGTATGCAGCTACTTTGGCCAAGGTCTGTACGGCTTAGGAGGTACATGTCCTCGAGGAGGAGGTGAAGGAGACGAGACGCTTCTGTTGGGGATCTTGCGTCAAGTCCAAGAAAAGACAAAGTAATTCGCACACAATTTCTTGAGCAAGATCAAGAAACTCGAGGTGAAGCTTGCGGACCCAAAAAAAGAGTCAAAGATCATCTATATTCAGCTGAGGACAAGTAAGATCTCTTGTGTTCAGGTGACCATTCTCATAGAGGAGCGGGATGACACCGTGGCTGCTAAGGCGGACTGGCGGGATTATTTTTTGGGGCAGTCTTTGACCGCATTCATCCAGCGTTCACTTCGAACCCTTAATGACCTGTTATCAATAGGCGTGCGGTCTAAGAAGACTAGCAGGAACTCCTTGTTGGAGGAAATTTTTTGACCGAATACATTTATCGGCTGCCTTAAACCCGTGGTGAATCGTTTCCTATCAATTTGGGATCTCGAGCGGTGCCTTTGGCTGCAGCCTTGAATCCTTAATGACATGTTGCATATCGACGTGTGGTCTTGGGCGGCGTCTTCAGTTCTGGCCTTGAACCCTTTTTGACCTATAGCGTATCGACGTGCAGTCTTAGGCATCGCCTTCGGTTGTGGCCTTGAACCCTTAAATTTTGTCGTTTTTAGGCATATGAATTCAGGGGACGCGTTCGATTTTTCTTTGGAGCCCATGTTTCCTTTGTTTCTTTTGTACCTTTGGCAGCGAAATGCCGCATAGGCCTAAATATTTTGAGATGGGAGGATTTTTGGCAAAATTGTTTGACAATGTGAAATTTTTTCATGAAATAATTGTATTACACCTTTTTCGGCTCTTGACCTATTTAAGTTACAATTTTTCTTAATAAACAGAATTTGGCGTTTAAACTCTTATGCCATACAACATAAGAACATGGAACCACAGACAATTTAGTGGAGTTTGGGGAAAATATAAGAACGTAGAGTTGGAAACACTTTTGTGGAGTTTGGAGCGCTTCCTAGCTGCCTCCAAAATTGATGAATTGCCTCTTCTGAGAGGTCGCCAAGTGTGCACAGCAGCCGGGTTCTTCAGCGGGAGGGGTGACCCGATCTGACCGGCGTGAGTTGGCAAATGGCGTCGACCATTTTTCCCCTTTTTTATGTCCATGCCTTGAACGTAGTACATCTGTGTGTTTGACTGGTCTCACATCATGACAGTTTCCCATTTATTGGTAGGAAATTTCAACATCAGGTGATAGGTGGATTTAATGTGTTTAAGGCGATTGAGGGATGGGCTTCCCATAATGACGTTGTAATTGGAAGCTTCATCGACCAAAAAAATGACACGATGTGTCACTTCGATCCCTCTGGGAAATACAAGCGTCACCGGGAGGTCGATGTCGCTCTCGATAAACACCCTGTCTCCAAAGAAGCTAAAGAGCAGCGTCGCGATCATGTGGATCTCAACCCAGTCAACTTCATCCTATCGAAGGAAGATTTGAAGATGATGTCGACATAGCTCTCGTTGTCGATCATGATCCTTCGAACCAATTGTTGGCGATCAGCCGAGACGACAATTGCATTTCTCTGAGGGTGGACCACCCGTGCCGCCTCTTGGTCGGTAAATAATATGACTTTGAATGACGTCGGAGAAGGTGACTCGTACGTGTGGTTAACGTAGTGGACCATTACCCCTGAGAAATTTCTAGGGCGTGTTTCTTCCTTTGGGTGCATGCGTCACCCAGCTTCGCGAGGTCTTTCGCCAATGAGAATCGGACACTGAGTTTGTTGTGGTGTAACCCTATGATCCGCTCTTGTGGAGTATTTAGGGGGTAAACGAGGTGAATCTCCAAAACGTTTCGGTTAATTGAGGTCTCAGTCTATGTTGCCACCCGCGCCTAACTTCCCGATTTCTCCTCTTTCGAGGGCCGGAACGATCTTCTTCTTGCTCTTTAGGTCGTCGAGTCTCTTGTTTGCCGATATTTTGCCCGCTTTGGCCGTCGGGGTAGTCATCGATCCCCATGTAGGGGTGGGATCTCATCATTACTTCAGCCATGTTCGTTAGGACTTTGCCGATGATGGACTTAAGGAATTCAGGCGTCTAGGCTCCCTCGGTGATCACCATAATGGCGTCTTTGTAGTCAAAATCCTCCACCTTATACGAATTCTCGGTGAAACAAGAGAAATATTTCCCAAGGGTCTCATTTCTCTCTTGTTGGATACACAGGAGGTGGGTCTTTGACTTTTTCTGCGCCATCATTGACGCAAACTGGGCCAAGAATGTCTCTCGAAGAGCTCAGAAAGATTAGATGTTGCTCGGCCTCATAATCAACCACTTGAACTCGGATTCTTTGAGAGTTAGGATGAAAGCTTGCAAAAGGTGGCGTCGAGCTCTCCCGACATGGTTTTCCATATCTCGTAGTGTTGGATGTTGTAGTTTCGGAATGTCCGACCGTCATACGGTGGGAACAAAGACAACTTGAAGTTGCTGGCGCATGCTAGGCCAATACCTGCACGTAGAAGGGCGAGTAAGACTGAGTTATGCTGCTATACGTTATTTGGCTTCTTTCCCCTATCAACTTGATGATTTGGTTTTTGAGGCTCTGAATCATCATGACCACATCAGGTCCGTTAGTCGGACTTGCGACTGGAGTGATGGGGGTCGCCTGCTGGCTTTCATTGGTTTCCTTCTCCCCGATGTTGGCCTGGGGCTGCCCCACGGTGGCGAAATGACGTGCATCCCTATGGGAATTGACGGTATGACGGACGTACTCGCCCCCGAGAGGTCCTTTGCCTTATCAGGTGGTCTTTAAGGTGTCCGTTGGGGGAAGGGCATAGCGAGCCTTGTCTTGGACGGGCCGCTCGCTGCAATTCTTGAGTGCCGCCTGTGTCACCGTCATGAGCGAATCTACGTGTCTCAGGGAGTCTGGTGAGCACGTACGTCTTGTTCAAGGGATCCGGTCGGACGACTCTACCCATCTTGGGGAGGCTGGTGGCTCGTACCTCTAATCTGAGGGAGCGAGTCGTCGTGGTCGGGGGTATGAACCGTATTGGGTCGCCAAGGGTTGGCTGGGTGCCGGGTCCCGGGCCTGGGCTGATTGGGAGGCAGTCGGATTGGTCTTCTTCTCGTCCTCGTAGTTGGGGTCGGTGCCGTTATGGAAGGACGCGCTCTCGACGTTGTATCCGAGAAGGTCAGTGATGAGCGATCTGTCCACGCCGGGACGGCCTAGGAAGTCGGCCAACCATCGAGAGGTGTGTTCTTGGAGTCCGTCCCCTTTTTCAGCAACCGTGTCTTTGGGTCGGTTCCTGCTGTGGAGATACAGACCTACAGGACGGTGTGCCATGTCCCCCAGCTCGTAGCTTGAGCTAGCCCCTCGAGTGCCTACTAACGTTGTCAGGAGTCGACTCATGACTCCGAATTTGTGTTTTCGTTAGTGAGATGATGATCAACTTGTAGTGTAAGGTCCTTTCCTTCTAACGCCAAAATGTTGTCGCCGTATTTGGGTCAACCTTGATTTCTCGCGACGGCTTGATCTTAGGCCGGACCAAGTGACCCCATCGGGGCTTCGAGCGTCGTAGATCCAATTTACCGAGTCTAACTTAGCGAATGGTGGTGGTGGTGATGACTCTCGTTGCACTTGAAAGTATGAAGTAACGATTAGGTCAAATGAAAATAGATGGGATGCCTCTGTGTACCTATCTGACGCTCAACATTAGAGGACTGAGTTGATTGTGAGGTTTTAGAATATGAAGTTGTCAATAAGGAGAACCAACAAAGTCCGAATAGGATTACTTGGGATGTGGGTTTAGCCTCACATTTATAGGCAGCCGAGGGGGATAACCTTGACCGAGTGAACTAGGACCGGGTTCTGGCCGAGTATAACTCGGCCGACCCCTAGCCAGACTTGGTTAGGCCGGAAAAGGCCTAGCCGGCCTTTGGCTGACGACCTCACCGGCTCCGAGCTGAATGGGCCTTGGCTGGTCGTCTACCGAACTAGGCCCGTTTGGCCCTTGATTCGGTCGTTGGCTTTTTTGATAAACTGAAATTCTTGTATAATATCACCGTCTGAGACGGGCCGGAAAAAAAAATCTTATAGTCCAAGATTTCCATATTCTTTGCTTAAATTTAAATTCTTAACATGTATAAAAAGGAAATCATATTTGATTTATAAAAAAACCGACTTGAGACTTGAGATCTAACACAAGACTGATTCAATGCTGCTAGCGAACTACAAATCAAAGGTTAGATTCGTTTAAATTTTTTTTCTACCTTCTTGTTTAACACGTCTTTGTCCAATACTAGACTCGATGTGATCAAACAAAGGTTTTGCAGTAAAAATCAAGAACAGCAAACTGAAGCATGTACCCAAACGCAAGTGCATGTGATCGCACAAGTAGTATATGTTTTGTAAGTACGAGTCGATCCCCGAGGAAAAAGTTTTATTAAAACCAATAACTACTACGATTGAACTGAAAAATACTACGGGTTGTCATAAAATTTACAATATTTTGACAAGTATGAAAAGAAAATAATTAAACAAATGAAAGACTAAAACGAATCTAATATTAAGTAAAGATAAAAATTATGACTTCACTAATCTATCTAGTGGTATGGATTCCTAACTTTACGCACAATTTTGTTGGCAGAGATGCCCACAAGAAAATTGTTTATTTATATATTGATGTAATATATAAATCTTTATAAAGTCTTTATTGTAATTTACTGATTAAATTAATAAAAGTTGAAACGTTTATTCATTCCTTTTTAGTTTGATTGAAGATTTACGATATTCAATAGTCTTATAGTCCTTAATCAAACCTAACAATGTATGAAGAGGCAAATGTAGATTCGCGTGAACAAACTCTTCATGGTTTGACTAAAACGATATATTCACAATCTAAAGATCAATGGACTATTGATCCCAGTATAATTGTTGGAAGAATCTATGATGTTTGGTTACGAGGCATAGAAGTTAGGAACTCTATAGTTCTTCCAGTGTATCTTTCGAAGATACTGAATTGACCAGTGCACCTTTAGAGACAATAGAAGAACAAACCATTTAACATCTTCTATCTCAAGGTCACTATGTATGAATCGCATCATGCCTACCCAAATCCTGAAATGAGACATGTCATTTCATAGCATTAATATTCTCATTTGTGAAAGTCAAATTCTATACCCATTATGTGATCTAGACTAGGCCAATTGGTGAAGTATTAAGTTATGAAGATGTCATGAACCAAATTTGTGAAATTCTCATAGATAAGGAATTCATGTATAAGATTGCTGAGATGCAATATATATAACCTCATGCTTTATTACTTGGATTGTGAATAAATGAACTGCGCAGTATCCAAAATTAAGTAGCGAATTTATTTGGATGAAACAATGTGACTTGTTAGCTCCTCGTCAATATATTGTTTCTAACTTATTCACAAGTAACAAAGGAGTTGAGGAAATAACAACTAGAAGGGTAAAATGGTAATTTTATAAATCCCAACTGGTTGATGATATTCATGAAGGGTAAACATAGATAACATTCAATGGATCCGCTCAATATAATTAAGTTGAATTTGAGTAGAAAATAAATTCATTTGAACCGAGAGATTCTCAGTGTCAACTCTTTAGTGGAGTCAGTTGACTTTAAGCTAATACTCGGAAAAGGTTTGTGAACTTTTGAGTCCGAGTATAGAAGCTCAAGCTCTGTTCATTTGGATCCATAAGGTCACTATCACAGGTCATTAGAGTAGGATTGTTAAACTGAAAGTTAAGTCAAAATAAGTTTAAATGTTGAACTAGACTTTTTCTCGGAAAATGTCTAAAGGATATTTTTGTCCACATGGACATAAAATGATGTGAATGTCAAAATAAGATTTTGAATATTTTCATATGATGAAAATATAAATTACATTTTAAAGCCGAAAAGTCGTTTAAGGCATTTTATTGGTGCAATTATAATTCTACAATAAGTATTTTAAGAATTGTCTTAAAAGAAATATGGAAGCATTTAGAAGCTCTCCCCTAGGTAGAATTTTGGCCAACATGCATCAAGAGGAGAGTTTTATTTCCCGTTAATTATAAAGATGATTACCCAAAAGGAAAAGGGAAATGAATTTCCTTGAGTAGGAAATAAATAAACTAAGTGAGGAAACAAATTTCCCCTTGCTTGTTGTGTACATGGCCGGCCATATTACAAGAGAAAGGGGAATGGAAAATCAAATATTGTGTCATGAATACATTATTCTTTCATGAATGAATAATTAACCTTTAAGATTTTTCTTCTCCTATAAATAGAGCCTCACATAGAGATGTGAAAACAAGTTTTTTTGCTTGCTCTTTCTCAATAGTGGCGAACCCCCCGTCTCTCTCTTTCAAAATATTTCTTTTATTTTGGCACCTAAGTCTTCATTAGACTTAGGCTTAATTAGCTCGCTACCTCATAGACTTGTTCTTGAGCTATTGTGTTTAATTGTTCCCACACACAAATCCTTCTAAACCTCTATAGACCCTTGTAATAGAAACCTTAGGTTCCTCAAGTTCAAGACTAGACGTGAAGGAATCGAGTCAAGGAAGAATATCCACCTTTCTCAAGACGCTTCAAGTTTGAATACACAAGAAAATTTAGTATTCAAGTAGATTAAATAATGTTTTTAATTTATATCATGTATATGCACTTTATCTAGGTTAGTAAAAATTGTTTTATTAGTAATTTTTTTTTATATTCCGTCATTAATATGATTAATGATAAATTTTTCTTAACCCCAGACATATTCCAACAAATTTAACCTATTTAACAGTTACTAGTCACACTCATTGGATTATCGCTACATGTCTTTCAAACATGTCACAACTTATGTCAAAGAGTTTTATTTTTCAATCTCAACACTTAAATCTTGACGTGCATATAGGTTTGAACACTAGGAGAAAATAGGTCTTTAGAAACGACAAAAATCGCTTCTAAAGGCCAAAAAGTCGCTTCTAAATAAGCTTTAGAAGCGACAAAGATGCTTCTAATGTTTCGCTTCTAATGTCGAGTCGCTTCTAATGTTTTGAAGCGACAAAATTAGAAGCGAATAGTCGCTTCTAAAGTCGCTTCTAAAGTCCCTTATAATCGGCCAAAAAAGCGTGCAAAGAGATGGCGGGTAACAATAAGATATTTTTGAAAGTTACTAAAACTTTTAAATTTAATTTTTAAAAAATAAATTTCCGGTTTATTATAAATCAATTAATTAAATTTTTTAGTATTAATTAATTAAATAATAATATTATTATTAATTAAATTTAATAATATTGAAATTTACTAATTTAAATCAAATTAAACATAAACTAAAGATAATCAAAAGTCAGTAGCAATATAATCGAACGTCGATATTAATATAATCGACAATGTATAAAGTCGATAATAACATAAGTTCAACTAATAAGATAACCGAGAGTCGATAAGTAAACAAACGTAAACCGATAAGTCAAACCAGCAGCCACGCCAAACACAGCTCCTTGGAGAGCCGCTGGGTTCTCTTCTATATCGGAGGACGACTTCGAACTCACATTCCCTATGGAAGACGATGAGCTTTCGTGGGCTTGAGCTTCTAGCTTGTCCGAGCGCGGATTTAGAGGCCCAATTCCGTAGCCCAATCACGCTGTGTCCCGACGACTTCGCTCATAGCAGTCTCCTCCAAAGATGGCAAGTTCACCTCACGTCCCGACTCCCGAGCTTGTTCTTGTAGATCAGCCACCCGAGCTACTATCCAAGCCTACATACATAATACAAATTAAATTAATTATTAATAAAAATAATAATAAGGTAAACTTAATTACTAACGTATATACTTACATGATACTCTTCAGCAGCAGGCGTAGTCCACTGACCATTGGGAGTCGTGTGGATCCTCTTGTTGGAATTTAGTTAACAATTAACCTAATTAATTATGAAACATATCTATATATGGCGGAAATTCATAATTCAATTTAACATATTAAAAACGTTTTCTAACATATTAATAACCATGACATTAAATCTAAACTAGCATGTCAACAAATTTATGTACATATCAATAAATTCATTTAAGCATGCAAACGAACAATCTAAATAAATATAATCATTCTACAATACTATATCATTCAGATCCAATTCGTTTAAGAGACACTTACATAGGGTTTGGATCTGCAAGAGCAAGTCTCGGTGTACGTCCAAGTGACCGGCCGATCCTCTACACCACGCGCGTCAAGGAGATCCTCAAATTCGTCGTGCCTTCGTTCCTCCAAAAGTAGCCGGCCCTGGGGAGAGAAAAATCAGTCAAACAACCAAAAGTTGAGTCAATGATAATACTCAAGGGATTTTAGGAGACAAAGAGGGTGGGCTCTTTCGTGGGAACAAGGGAAGAAGGGGAAACTCAAAGAAAAGGAAGGGATGCCGGGAAACAGTTTTCCTCTCTCTCTTTCTCTCTTAATTTCGGTCAAAACCTCTCAAGCACAAGGGGGAAGAGGTTTGGCTGAGTGTTGGTCGAAATTAGTCTAGGGTTACCAAAGAGAGAGCCTCCTTTTATTTTAGAGAGAATGCGCTTAAGTTAGGTCAAAATCTAATTAAGACTCATTAGTCAAACTTAAGCCCAAAACTCCTTTTAATGAGTTTAAACAATTTTTCCAGCCCATAAAATACTTATTATGGCCGGCCATATTGTCCTAATTATCTCCAAAATTTATTTGATTTATTTCTAAAATAATATTTAATTAATTTAGAACATCTCATTTATTTAATGACAAGTCATTAATTATTTTCATACTAATTAATGTAGTACGAAACGAGAAAATATTTATTTGAATCATCAAATTATATTATTATCAATATAATAACATAATATGATTCGTGAAATAAATGTAATAATAAATAACCAGTTATTTATTTAATTACTCAGAAAATAATTTTCTTAGCGTAAATCACAATTTACGTTGAATGAGAAAATCAATCATTTCTTGTTCACCAAAATCTCGTCCGAGAGTCTATCATTGAGACCTTATCGACCCACATGAACGAAGCTTTAGAATAAAGCTCGGACACAAAAGTTCACAAACTTTTTCCGGCTTTTAATTCTTAATATTAGTCGATTCCACTAAATGACCAATATTGAACATCTCTAAGTTCATATGCGTTTATATTTCCGTTTGATGTGACAAAACTATTCTTCACACGGTCCACGATGTATTTTACGATATTACCCTTTGTGTGTATCATTAACTCATAGGAATGTAAAATTACCGTTTTACCCCTGAGTTATTATTTCACCAAGTCCTCTGTTATTTGTGAACGAGAAAAACATAAAGTAAAATGTCTCAACATGTCACATGTTTTATTTCAAAGAATTCTTTATTCGATAAATACCAGGCCTGGTTTATTCGCTCACACTCTCATAACAGAGCATGGTGTGATACTAATACCTTAGCATTGTTTCAACACAAATTCCATATCTGTGAATCACATGTTTCAACGAAACAGTATTATGACACCAACCGTCGGGTCAATGAAACTTCATTTAGCCATTTTCCATTGACAAATCAAATGTCATAAATTGTTACAAGAATACATGTACTCACTTCAAGATTTAGGTAATTACTAAAATACCCCTCGTATGTGAGTTTGAGGTTTCGAGTGATTAAACGGTTTTATCTCAAACTTCAAAACTTCACTGGTCTTGTTCAATATCTTCATTAAGATATCAAGAATGAATTACAGAGTCACAACTCTCCATATCACAAGATAAGATATCGTTTAATTCATTCTAACAATCATTACTAGGAATCGATTGCCCAATCGATCTTTAGATTGCGAACTATTATTTAAACTAGTCATAAGAAGGTATCTTGTCAAGTTTGTACTTAGCACTTCTTTCGTTGATGACAGTTTCAGAGCGTAGACATAAATGCGTAAACACAATCTTAAATAAGAATGGATATTCAATCTTTATTTAATTTCAAAGCAAAACAAATACAAAAGTATTTAATATCAAAAATCTCCTTTGTGGGCATAAATGCCAACACCTCTCCCACACACCGAGCGGTCCTAGCATCTGCCTGCCTTCTCTTACCCGCTGCATATGCATGTAACACATTATAACTATAATATATAACTTATGTAATTTGAAATTGAATGAAAATATACTTACGTGACTATGACGATACTCATAAAATGAGATTGTGCCCGGTCGACCATTTGTGGTCTTCTTCGTTTGATTCGCCGTATTTCGTTTGGACATGTCCTAGAAAACAACATTGGTTAGAGTAAATAATTATATTTAAGAATAAGACAATTGATTAATACGTTTAATCTAATGTTTACCTAAAACGTTTGTGTGTTCATCCTATCAATCATCTCAGACCACTGTTGTGTTGTCAGACCCTTGGGCGTTCTCTAGAGCGCCTCCTCTTTGTCTCTGCCGCACTCAATCCGGTAAAACCGACTATATTTTGACTTTCCATCTCGCAGACGCTTCTTCGCATCGTGGATAATAGTCTTCTCGATAAGGCATTATTGTAACTACGACAAAGACATTTTACTTTGTGCTCGCTGCTCATTTGGAATCGTGCAACTCGAATAAATTCGTTCACACCCATTTCGAATTGAAGCCCACAACGATTATTTTCAATAGTCCAATTTCGACTTGGGTTTGACATGACGAGTAGGCACAAGACGAGGAAAGTGTACACTCAACGAGACGACGCGACGAACAACAAACACACAAATGTCTTAATACAAAAAAATATAAAATTAAAACCATAAACCAAAATATAACTAAAATAATTTTTAAAACAAACATATATCTTAAGAAGCAACGATGCGAGTATAATAAATTAAAAATAAAAAAATAATTATAAAACAATATTAGACTAAACCATAACAATATTAGACTAAATTATAAAACTAAGCATACCTCGCGGAGGAGGAGGAGGGTTGGAGCTCGGCGGAGGAGGGAGAGGAGGGCTGAGAGCGGGGAGGGAGAGCGGCGGGTGAGGAGCGGCGGAGGAGGGATGAGCTCGCCGGAGGAGACTGGAGGGGCGGATTTCGGCAGGGGGAGGAGAGCAGGGAAGTGGCGCTCGGCAGGGGGGATGAGGGCACGAAAGCGGCGACAGGGGGATGAGGGCAGGGAGGCGGCGGCCGGGGGAGGAGGGCAGGGAGGCGGCGGCCGGGGGAGGCTGGTCGGAGAAAGGCAGGGAGGGGAGGAGGGGGAGGGACGGCGGCGGGGGAGGGGTAGGGAGGAAGGCGGCGGCCGGGGTTAGGGCGGAGGACTGGTCGGAGAAAATGAGGGAGAGTGAGAGGGAATTGAGAAAATGAGGTAGAAAGGGAGGCTCGCACGATTTAAAGCCCTAGGAACATTAGAAGCGACAAGTCGCTTCTAATGTCTATCAAAACCAAAACGACAATGTTTTGATAAGTTCGAACATTAGAAGCGAGTAGTCGCTTCTAATGCTCCAATTTCTATACTTCGCAAAAATTTTGGCGGAGGAATTTTGGAGCCAAATATTTGGGGCATTAGAAGCGACATTAGAAGCGGCTAGTCGCTTCTAATGCCCCGAGCCAATAATTTTGACAATTAGAAGCGACTAGTCGCTTTTATTTGTCAAAATATTGATAATTTGGTTAAAATCAGGGTGTTAAAGTTAGAAGCGACTAGTCGTTTCTAATTTCCAAATGTCGCTTCTAATTAGAAGCGACTAATCGCTTCTAATTCCCCATGTCGCTTCTAAAAGTATCTTTTGTAGTAGTGGAAGTCTTTACTTGACTCTAAAATACTCTAGCTACATCTAGTTTAAAAATACTTGTGGTAATTTGAAATTTGCACACTAACAACTTAACATCTTTCAAGCATCAAACTGTATTTTTAATCAAGAACAAATTCATAAATTCCACCATAGCACTAAGCTCAATTTCAAATTGAACAAAGATCAATAAGAATACATATATATATATATATATATATATATATATTCCTAAATAATAAATCTACACCACATCCTAGACTAGCTACACTATCGTTCTTGGTGGATTTAGCTCATGATTAAATGGAAAATAAACAAAGATGAAGCAAAATGGAAATTCATAAATAAATTTGAAGTAGAATTTATAACAAAATACGGGAGTTCTAAAGAATATAGAAGAGAATAAAATTATGATCACAAACGCGTGGCAGTAATGGTGGCGATCTTCTATAAAACTTCTTCTCTCCCAAAATGCTTAAAATAAAAATAAAAACTAAGAATAATACAAAAAAATGTGTAGTTTATGATCTCAAGCACTTTTAGTAGCGCATTGTAATTTTTGTAGTGTTTTTGGATCGTTGGATGAGATTTGACTGCTCGGATTTTCAAAAACATTTAAAAGTCGAAGTCACTTGTCGGGACCTGTGTGCCGCACTACCATCACACATGCCACTAAACGTACGTTTGTAAGGGCTGTGCGCTGCCCCAATTTGGAAGGTTCATGGTGTTGCAAATCCGTTACACAATTAACCTATTAAATAATGAAACGTATCTAATACGGAGGAATTTCAAATTTCAATCTAATATGTGAAATGATCTAACATGTCAATAAATTTCTAAACATGTCATTCAGAAATCCACACACAGACACAATTCTATAACTAATTATAGAATTGAAATCAAGATTGGATCTCAAAAAACTTATGGTTGTCATAGACAACTTCACAAATCTTCCTTCCGTTATCAATCTGTGAGTTCAGGATCTGCCTCACGCGTCCAACTCTTGGCCGAGAGCTTCCCTATGCGCACCTGAGTCTGGGTCCCACACGCGTGTCTCCTTTGTGTCGCCGGCCTCTTGATCTCTCCTTGTGGATTTCTCGGCTGATCCTTGCTTGGGGGGAAGGAATGGTGCACGTCCAGAATTAGGGTTTCACTCAAACAACCACGAAACGGAGTCAACAAAAAGATCTCCAGATTTTATTAAGATTAAGAGGGTGGGCTCTTCTATGAACAAGGAGGAGGAAATGATCACTAAAAAAAGTGAATGAAAAAACTCTTTTTTCTCAACTCTAGGGTTCAGCCAAAAGGAAGACCAAAACGGCTAGAGTTTTGAAAATTCACTATCTCTCTCTCTAGGCATTCTCGACTGCACTCTCTCCGCCTTTAATCCTATTTAATGAGGTTAAACAATTTTCCAGCCCATAAATCAATATCTACGGCCAGCCAAATTTATTTAATTTCACTCTAAATGTATTTGATTTATTTCTAAAATAATATTAAATTAAATTAAAACATCTCATTGATTTAATAACATGTCATCAATTCTCGTCATACTATACAAACAACTACGAAACGAGAAATTATTTTTTTCACCTTTTATTTATTTAAATCCCAAAATTTTATTATTATTAATATAATTACAATTCAACTTATTAAATAAATGTAATTAAAAATAATTAATTATTTATTAATTACAAAAGAAATAATCATTATAGTGTAAATCATAATTTACATTCAATGGGAAAACAATTTATTCTTCTTCATTGAAATCTCATCTGAAAATCTATTATTGAGACCTCATGGATCCACATGAACGAAACTTTAGAATAAAGTCCGAGCACAAAAGTTCACAAACTTTTTCCGAATTATAATTTTTAATATTAGTCGATTCCACTTAAGGACTAATATTGAAGATCTCTAAGTTCACATCCGTTTGATGGGCTGAAACTATTTTTCACACGATCCACGGTGTATTTTACGATATTTCCTTTTGTACGTATCATTAACTAGGAGGAATGTAAATTTATCTTTTTACGTCTGAATTATAATTTCACCAACTCCTTTGTTATATTTGAACGAGAAAAACAAGTGAGATGTCACAACATGTCACATGTTTTATTCAAGAAATGTTTTATTCGTCGAATACCATACCCGGTTTATTCTCTCACACGCTAATAAAAAACCATGGCGTAATGCTAATGTCGTAGCATTCTTGCAACACAAATTACATATATGTGAATCACATAATTTAACGAAACAATAATATGACACCAATCGTCGGGTCGATGAAAACTCATTTTGACATTGCCCATTGACTAATCACATGTCATAAAGTGTCATAAGAAAATATGTATTCACTTCAGGATTTAGGTAATTACCAAATATCTCTCGTATGTGATTTTGAAGCTTCAAGTAATTTAACGGTTTTATCTTGAACATCAAAGTGTCACATGTCTTGTTCAATGTCTTCATCAAGATATCAAGAATAAATTCTAGAGTCAGAACTCTCTCTATATCACAAGATAAGATATCGTTAATTTATTCAAACAACCATTAATCAGATACGATTGTCCAATCGATCTTTAGATTGCAAACTATTGTTTTAAACTAGTCACTAGAAGGTATCTTGTAATGTCTATACTTATCACTTCTTTCGTTGATGACAGTTTCAGCGCGTAGACATACATGCATAAACAGTATCTTAAATAAGAATAAATATTTAACTTTCAGCAAAAAAAAAATACAAATGTATTCAGTGTCTTATATCTCTTTTATGGGCATAAATCCCAACATACTGAACACCATTTCGGAGCTCCTGTTGCCTGAAGTTGTTACGAGAAATTTTTTATGTGGTCCAATTATCACTGCAGAATTTAAAACTCTGAATATATGCAAAACACTCCAAAAGATATTGAAATACTTATAAAACTCACAACTTGTCGACGTAAAGTGTAATCTAAAGCACGTATATAAGTCGCTTATCATGCTGAAGATCCTGAAGTTTTCGAAACATGAGCCAAAATTCAACCTTTTAAATCGAGGAGTCAACCAAGAAAAACGCACACAACATATACGGCATTTAATTTGTCATATTTGGCATCTAGCCATAAATAACCACAAGAAGGAAATGTCTGAAAATTCATGATAACAACACAAATGGGTTAAACCAGACCGAGATAAATAATTGGCTACACCAATGACCCGCCACCAAGCAGTTACTCAAAAATCAAACTTAATATAAATAACACAATGACATTATAATATTCGTCTAAAGAAATTTTCAAGATTGAGAAACCTGAAATTCTCGAATCATCATAGAAACTTTAGCTGAAAGTTCAATTAACGAAATAAATATCATTGAAAATAATCGATTAAATTCAATTAATTGGATGTATTCATTTCGTTTTAACAATCAATTTTGAGTGTACATCTCAATTAATGATTAATCACAGTTGACCGAAATACAACGCTAACACTTAACTCGTTACAGCACCTGCAACCGAGCGTGATATTAACTATTTTTGCTTTTTAAGTCTCCAATGGAACTACAAAAAGAACTCTATGTTAGGCGTTGCTTTAAAAATGTACATTGTGTTGTGCTACATGTGGCGCAACAATGTTCCCGTATTATTTTTTTCAGTCCTTTTATTTTTTATAATTCATCAAATGAACCAAATTTCATATAAGTACTTAATATTTATCTTTAAACTTATATAAGTTATCTAAAATTTATTATTTTTGTAAAATTTAAAAGAATAATAATTTGAAATGAATAAAGATTTTTTCACATTGCAAAAAAATTAAATACCAAACACAGTTTTAAAAAATTAAATACCAAACATGATTGTAATTTTAATTTATTTGTTGTGTTCTAATTTTATTTTATTTTATTTGTGTTTGTATTGTATTTTTATTGTATTTGTGTTGTGTTGTAATTTTTTATTATTTGTGTTTGTATTGTATTTTTATTTTATTTGTGTTGTGTTGTAATTTTTATTTATTTAAATGTGAGTGGTTGTTTAGTAATTTGAATAAGATGATATAATTATGAATAGGTAAACAAATATAAGGGTATGTGTGTAAATATAATATAAAAGCGAATGAAAATAGAGTGAGAAATAAAGTGCAAAATAAATTTCAGTTGAACATAATTTAATGCTCATTGAAAAATAGAGTAATAAATAAAGTATAGAGTGATCGATTGGAGATAATCTTATACCTCGAACTACAAATATCAAAACTAACTAATTCGTGTGGAACCATAAAGTAGAATCGAATACCAGATAAGCTACCTCAAAATTAGCCTCCAATTCACTGTTACGATTTTGAAATTCACTTTTTGTATTTCTTTGAAGCATCCCTTTCAAAAATTATTAACCAATTTGATATCTAACCCACTTCAAGCTGTAAGTCATTTAGAAACGTCATGAAATAGAATATCCATGAAAAATCATAACAAAAATCTTAGACCACATCAGACTAATCAAGACCGTTTATCAGACCATCCAGTTTAGGGTGTACCAACACAGAAACAAAATTAACTGATATCATGGATACAAAAGGAAACACTACAAATCCTAGACTAATTCCAAGCCAAAAACACACATATTCGCGGATTTAAGTCAACGCTAATTTCACAGAAAAAGGGGAAAAAGTTTGAGTTGCTACTTGGTTGAGCGAAAAGAGATGCTGGAAAGGGATTCTCTTCTCTTTCTGATGTCCAAAACGTTCGTCAAAACCCTAAAATCACACACTATTATCTTGGGGCTGATAAGGCTTTCAACCTTGAATGAACCTATGTACATACTGATCTAATATTTTGAGAGTAGAGCAGTCTCAACACATAATATATTGAATACTCCTTAACCGGATACGCATTTATTGATCATACTTGGTCAACTAGCCGATCTTTATTTAGTGAAGTACTACAGTGGCAGTGCTCAGCTGACATGCTCAGCTGACACGCCGACTTGTTTTAAAGCGTTAGTTGATTTTCTCAAAATTCACTTATATATATTTTTTCTCTCAAAATACAAGTAAATATTATGTGAAAAAACGAATTATTTTTTTAAGAAATAAAATTAACACAAATGCCCTATACTATAATATGGGTCAAGAAATTAAGAAAAATTAAAAAATTATAATTTATAGGGATGGAGCTGTTTTTACATTTTCAAGTTTAATTTAAAAAAGAAAGTAGTAATCGATTATTATAGATATAGAATAAAATGTAAATAAATTGTTTTAAGGATATTTTAGACTTTTGTATTAGTATTTTGGGAAAAAAATTAATTTAATGAATATTGCGAAAACTAATTACAAATAGTGGTATTTGAGAAATTACTCTACTTATTATATAAGTCCTGATGTAGCTTTAAGGGGAAAAATTTAGCTTTTATGTGTATTTGATATCAGTAGTATTACTGTATTCCTTATTCAGAATCTCTCTCTGATCTGTGTGTTTAGTCGTAAAAAAGCATAAACGAGGCAGAGGATCCATCCGAAAAAAGAAGGGCATGGCTATAGGGATGGAGCTTCGGCTGCTCAGCTCGATCATGCGGTGGTTCTGCGTGGACCAATCCAGTATCTGGAGATCGGTGATGTCATGGACGGCCTTGGCCGTGCTCGGCTTCGGCGTTCCTGTGGCGGCGCACTTTCTCCTCGAATGCTCAGCCTGCGACGCCGATCACAGCCGACCTTACCACGTGTCAGCTCAGACCTCTCTCTCCCTCTTCGCCACTCTCTCATTCCTCTGCCTCTCTCGCTGGACTCGCCGCCACGGCCTCAGGAAGTTCCTCTTCGTCGATAAGCTCTGTCACCCAAGTGACATGGTCCGATCCCGTTACGATCAGCAACGCAGGGTAACTAAGCTGTGTGTGTTTTTTTTCATGTCAACAACGTAAGTAAGAAAATTATTTCTGTGTTCTATTTTGCAGAAATCCATGAAGGACCTGTTGATAGTAACCTTCACCTATTTTACTGCGGAGGTTACGTACAAAATCTGGTGGTACGTCTCAGGAGGGATAGACATACCCCATTACGGCAACATCTATTTGAGCAACATCGCTATGTGCACTTTAGAGCTCGTCTCGTGGCTCTACCGGATCGGGATTATCTTCCTTGTCTGTTTTCTGTTTCAGATCCTCTGTCACCTTCAAATACTGAGACTTGAAGAGTTTGCTGATGTTTTTCATAAAGAAACCGACGTGGGTTCGATCCTCCTCGAGCATCTCACTGTCCGGAGGAATCTTCGGGCGATAAGCCACAGATTTCGTCTCTTTATCTTACTCGCTCTGATTCTGGTGACCGCGAGTCAGCTCATAGGCCTTCTCATGACAACCCGATCTACAGCTCATGTCGATATTTTCAAGGCTGGAGAACTCGTGGTATTATGACTTCAGCCAATAAAAGTTAAATTAATTTTCAAGGGTAAAACTAACTTATTAATAAGAAGAGAAATAGCGAAACTATAACTATTTTATATAACATAATTTTTTTCTCAAAATATAAATAAATTTCACTTAAAAAACCAAAATACCATTTTAAAAAATAAAACTAACACAAATACCTTACACTACATTACCGGCCAAAAAAAATTAAAAGTGGAACGATTTTTAGTTTTTTTAGTTTAATTTTTTGTTTTAAAAAAATAGGTAGTAATCGGTTAATATAAATATGGAATAAAATGTAAAATAATTGTTTTAGGGGTATTTTGGTGTTTTGTAATGGTTTTTGAGGAAAAAAAAATCAATTTTAGTAAATTTCGAGAAAATCAACTATAAATAATGTATTTGGGCAATTTCTCTAAGAGTATCTCCAATATTAGTAAGTAATGTTGCTTTCTTGTTTATGTGGAAATGACAAATTATTTTTATTTTTATTAATTATCTACTTATCATGTAATGGTTATGGTATTGGAGTAAATTTTGCCACTTGTGCTTTTTATTTTGTCTTAAAAAAATTACTATAATATTATATCCACTAATACTTTTATTTTAGTGGAACCAGATTTAATCATTATTAACTTTTATCATTATTAAATTAATTTAATGATTTTTTTTATTATAATATCTAAAGCAATTAGAGTTTGGAGATGTTCTAATAAGAATTGGCAATTTATAAATAAATATATAGGTGGGATATAATCTATAATCAAAGGAATGAATTGGCCTCGTAACTCTAGCTCCCCTCTATTTTGTATTGTTTATAATTATTTTATTTTATTATATAAATAACTCTGTTTCTTTTTGTAGCTGTGCTCAATCAGTATTGTCACGGGGCTATTCATATGTCTACGGAGCGCAACAAAAGTGACTCACCGAGCACAGTCAATAACCGGGCTCGCGGCTAAATGGCACATTTGTGCCACAACTAACACTTTTGATAACATTGTCGTCGAATTTGACCAAAAATATATTGACAGCGAAAACCCAACTCCGCAAGTTTCTTCGGACCAGATTCTCCTGCCCAACCTCGAAGACGACTCTGAGGATGATGACGACTTGAGTAACACCAGGCTAAAGCCGAATTTTGCGCACACAATCTCGTTCCAGAAGAGGCAAGCCTTAGGTAAGACCCAAGACCAATGTTCTTATTTTATTTTTCTTTTTGGGTAATTGCGTAAAATATTCATATAAACATTTACAAATTTTAATATACCCAAAATTTTGTAAACACACACAATTTAAACCAGAAAATCAATTTACAAATTATTTATGGAAGTGTCATGGATCATAAAATTGCGTAAACAATTCCGGCTAACTATTTACACAAATTTCATGAAACGTTCGATATTTTGAAATCAATATACAGTTTAGTGGGTAAACAATTAATTTTTTGTTTTTTCTTTGATAGCCAATGGTGTTACTTATATGTGGCAGATTAGAATTACTTGATCATTATTTTCTAGACTTATTTATAACCCGTTGAGATGATGGTGAAATGTGTCCTATCGTATATTAGATTTCAATAATTTTTTAACTTTGTAATTAATCTTTTTAGGTGATATTTGCTTGTATAAACTGCATAAGTTTGAGTGAGTGTCAATTTATTTTAGAACAAAACTTAGACTAGTTTAATAAATAAAAAATGGAATTATTTTACTAATTATTATTAAAGTTCAGTTATATATAGTTTTTCCTTTTTATTATGTTAAAAAGTATACAAACATTTATTTGAAATTAATCGATTAAAAAATTGCCATAGTTTTTAAGCTTGAGTATGATAAAAAAAAATTCAAACATTATATTTTCAAAAGAATATCGGAAAAAAGGAAAAAAAATTAAAGGCTCCATATTCTTTTGTAGTTTTTATAATTCGGACGAATCTGTAACTGTCAGATTTATTACTTTCAATTAGTTATTTAACTGTAACACCTTTTTATTTATTTATCTATTTTTGCAGTGATGTATTTTGAGAACAACCGAGCAGGAATTACAGTATATGGGTTCATGTTAGACAGAACACTGATTCATTCAACGTTTGGGATTCAACTTGCTCTTTTGCTTTGGCTGCTCAACAAGACAATTGGTATTTCTTAAGACCATGTATATGCCTAATATGAGAGTGCTAAGCGCTTTGTTCAATATTATGAACATGTATAAAGCGCGCATATAAGATGTAGTTGTTATGGTTTGAATAACGTACGTCTATATGGAACAAGCTTCTTTGTTCTTTTGATGTTTTGCGTCAAACCTGTGTAGCTTATCTACCCAGGAGACAAGTGTGGGTTTCCTTTATGAATTGGAAACTGTATAATTACGTGTAAGGTACATTGAGCTAGAATTATAATATGATTAGACTCAGTTTGTAATAGATCGGATTATTTTAGAATTCAATTTTCTTCAGACGTTTCTAAAGGCTTATATGTCTATCTCATTTCTTTCTGTTGCCTTTTTCAGTTAATTCTGTATGTTGTTGTACTTTTAGTATGCAAGGTTTATTTTAATGTCACGCATATACCATAGTTATAATGTGGATTTTCAGGGCAACATCTTAAGTTTCATATGCACATATTGTACGTGCCCGGCAGATGGAAAACATAATATAAAATACAAACATCCGACGAAATGGTCCTAATTTACAAAAGTCATTTTGAAAATGTCCAACGTTTCGTAAAATTTGTGTAAATGTCCACACTGCTTACGTGTCATATTATTTTACGTTGTTAGTTTACGATAATATTTTTGTTATTTTTATAGGCTAATTTATTTGAATTTTGATTTTTTTTGGAAAATTCGAGTTTAAATTTTGAATTAATAACGAAATAATTCAAATCCGGCGATTTTCATAAGTATTAAAGATTTGTTCGTATAATTATTGGAAGATCTTTAAAAATGGAAAGTTAATATATACAATATTCGTTAATTATTCTTATATTAATTAATAATCTTTATTTCATTTCGACTTTCAGTTTTGGAAATTATTTTCAGCTGATTATAATTTGTATTCAATTTTTATTTCTAATTCTGGAAATTATTTCAACTAGAAATAATTTATCTTCTTCATATTTTAATTTACAATGTAAATTGAGTTGAGTTTTACAACGTTAATTGATTTTTACAACGTTAATTCATATTCGACCAATATTTGAATTAATTTTAGAAATAATTCAAATTAGGAAGTTTCATTAGCATTAAAAGTTTGTTTATAAATTATTGGAAGATCGTACATAAATGCAAGTTAACATATTCAATATTCGTAATTATTCTTATATTAATTAACAATTTTTATTTCATTTCAAATTCTAATTTTGGAAATTATTTCCAGCTGGCTATAATTAATATTTCCAATTTCGAAAATTATTTTATCTTCTTGATGTTCGATTTTTACAACGCAACTTGAATTGAGTTTTATAACGTTAATTCATTTTTACAACGTAAATTGAAGTTTTTCATCGTTAATTGCATATTTATTGACACTAACACAATTTTAGTTTATTTAACTAGATAAAAGAAATAACAAGAATCGTATAATTTCCTCCGTCTCTATGATGGAAGCCAAGAATTCTTTCTCAGTTCTGATATGATCTCAACTAAATTTAATTACAAATATACCACCGTCTTCCTTCTAAATTCTTCAGTTCTTTTCCTCGGTCCTCAACAACCCTAACGCTTCCGACTCAACGTTATGGATAACTTGGTAACCCGCTTCGGTGTCGCTCACCGACACTTCCTCCATTTCCGCATCTCCGCCGGAGTTTCTCCCTCTCGTATCCTCAAAAGACGCCTCCGAAGTCTCCCAATCCGACTTGGTCCAACGTGGTGTCCGAAGGCTTATAAGGCTTCTTATTTTTCTCTAAGCAAATAAACCCATGTATATTTTAAATAGCTAATAGCTAAATGGATATAGTATTTATAGCCATTTATGGAGGGTATTGGACATGGTCACAGAAGTCAGTAAGCACGAGCTGTAAGGCTTATGTGTATTTTGTTGTTATATCTAGGAATTGAAGTTTATGTAACTTACCCGTACAACATGCACTATGCACATAAATTGGGATTTTATTTGAGAATGATAAATTACAAGATTCAACACAAATTTGATCACATTTTCAAATGGATGACCTAACCTGTTATGCCAAATTTCAAAAGTATAACTAGTAGAAACAACATAATGACATGACTTTTTCCTAATTTTAAAATTGATGAATTACATATAGATACTGACTTAAGAGCTTCATTTGTTTGGTTGAGATGTTAAATGTTGATTTGAGCTTTGTCAAAAACATAGAGGTCATCTTTGAGATGTCCTCTCATGACGAAATTTAAAATACACTGAATTATTTTGGGAAAATTTTGAGACACTGACTAAGTGTTTGTTTATTTTTGAGACATGTAGAAGTTGTTTGAGACAAAGCAATTTCTTTTGCACATATGGAGACTTAAACTAGTTATAGCCAATGTTACAAATGCAAATACATTTACCATCCCCGATGTCAATTTGATATGTGCCTTGGAACTCCCTCATCGTTGTCAAATTTCCACCGTCTGTTGTGATGTGATAGGTGGCTCCCGAGTCTGGATACCGCTCATTCTCATTATGATTGCACCACGAGCTTTAGTCTTGGAAGTTGTTGTTATGTGCTGCCATCAGATAGCTTACATTGTCTTCCCATAACTGATTTTATTGTGTCTTCATGTTTGGAACTCCTAGCCTCTGATTGATTTGTGTTGTATTTCCTTGGATAAAAGCTCCTGATTTGTTGATATGCATTTGGCTTGAGCCTAACCAGGAGTGGTCAAACTTGTACTAGCATTGAGTCGTAGTGTGGCATATCTTTCCATACACTTGATATTGGACTTTGTTTTTCTGTGTGATATATTTTACCAATGATTAATTGTCGCAACCTCTTCCACGTTGTTGATATATTCCTCCTCGCATTAGTTGGTTGTTGTTGTAGTTTCCACGATTTTGATAGCTATTGCTGCTTTGATCCCATCGATGTTGTATGTTGTGACATCGAGGTGTGTTTTGGTAGTTGTTGTAGTTCCTCCTTTGAGTGTAGCTAGATCTCGCCATTTTTGCTGAAGCTAAATGACCTAAATTGTTGTTGTTTGTCTAATTTCTTTCGAGCATTGATTTGTGATTGAGTAGAAGTGAGTCTAGGTCAGCGTCTATGTATGTGTCTGTTCGAAGACTGATCAATGTGATGAACATTTCATATTCATCTGGTAATCCATTGAGGATCGAGTCAATTTTTTCCTTCCCCGTCGTTCCTTGACCACTAAGGCTAGTAGATCAATGACATTACAAAATTTCAACAAAAAATTGTTTACATAAAGATTTTGTCTCTTTGTAGTATGTGACGTTTGGTCGGTCTTGAGTTTCAAAAAATTGCTATAGCAATATCATCGATTTAGATGTGGTTTCACAATTTTGGAAACGTGATTATCGGTCATCGAAGAGAAGAGCCACAATAATATGAGCTGAACTTGCTGCTCTTAATCCAAAAACGTTGAATTGATGTTGTCGAGGATTGAATCCTCTTGTTATGCGTACTTCGTTGGCGAACTAAAATTTGGGGAAATAAATTTCCGAAATCGATGTCCTTTGATCACCAATAGGACTTGCTTCCTCCATGATCATAAGTTGTTTCGATCGAACTTCCCGCAATCGCATGACTGAACGACACCACGTGATCGATGCATCGTCAAATGTTCACCTGATGTAATTATCAGGTAAAACCTGCTCTAACACCATGTGAATATTTTAATCTAACAAGATTAAAAGGGAGAGAGTGCAGATGATCTCATGGATCCTAATGATTCTAACTTCTAACTGATATTCTACAACTAATTTTGTCTACAACAAATTATAAATAATATTATAATTACAATGCTTTCACTGCATGTGAAGCTGATATATCACGCCACCTCAGCTTTCATGCCTAGTAGAAAAAGAAAGATAAAGGAACGAGGAAATACGAACATATATATTCAGTTTGCTGACATCTTCGGAGAATTTCCCGACTCTGTCATTAGGCCGAGATAAAAAAAAATTAGGTAAAGAAAATTCAAAACGTAGAAGACAAATGCTGTTGAAAATGGGGAATATCGATTCGTATAACCCTAGCTGGAATTTTGAAAACGTGCATGGGGCTGGAACTTTGTTTGGAAGGTTGATTTGGTCTGCTGAATAAACTCTCCGGTCGTGAAGGATTTTCCACTTTCCCGTTACTTTGGAAAATAATATTTAAATTTTAAAATTAAAGGTCTACACTCCTTTTTCTTTAAAAGATAAATTAGTCTTATTCTCGTTAGTAGGTTCATATGGCAATGGTCGGGGGTATTTGAGTATTATAACCATATTAAACATTGAAATTGTTAAATAGTCAAATATTTTGATAGTTTTCGTTTATTGTAATTAACTAAAATAAATAAAAGAATTAAGTCTGAAATGCCCTTAAAAAATAACGGAGTTTTTTTTATATCAAATATCAATATTAAAAAAATAAATCGGATAAATACTAAATACAGTTATGCCCGATTAGCGAGATATATGGATTTGAAATCAATTAAAAGATTGACATTAATGGCATATAAATCGTTTAAAACATTTTCCCAAATATTTTTTTTTGTTCCAAATCTCTCTTTCTCATTTTCTCTCTCCACAAATCTATGAAACTTATCGTATCTCCACCGCCGGCGAGTGAAGAGATCCTCCGACCAATGCAGACTGGGTCACCCGGTCGTCTTGGGTCCACCTTTTAACCGCGCCGCCCCTTGGAGTCTCCGGTCGGTGCTCCTCGACGCGGCTAACTCCACCGCCCTTCTTCTAAGGCGAATCAAAAGCCGACGGCCTCGAAGACGCGTTCGCTCGCCCAAACTCGTGAGTGACTTCCTTAGTCACGGCGGGGGAACCGCCTCTCCCAACGTCCCGAGCTCCCGGCGTCCCGACAACGTACTCGCCGGCCCAGGCTTCGTCGCCACTCACCCCGCATAAAGCAAGAGCACGACTACCACTGACGGGTTCGCGAGATCAAGGGGGAAGCTATTGGGTCGACCGCAAATGCCGAAAGTGTCCTCACCGACGTCGCGAATCTGACACATCTGTACTCGCCCTCGACGGTCGCGCCTTTGCCTAGATCAGCCGCTCGCACGATCGAAGATCTCTGACGGTGCGTCCACGTCAACTAAATGAATCATTGAAATTCTCGAAGACCTGGATCTGACGTCAACTGCGATGAGCCAACCTAAGCGTGGGACTCCGTGAGTATCTCGGAGATATTTTTTTTAGTCGAGATGGTCAACATTGCGAGCGATAATTAGTTTTGAAATATGATAGATACTATGTACTTGTCTTCCGTGTTAGTATGCAATGGAAATGAAATCCAATGTTCGTGTGTTCAGTCTCCTCTATATATTAGTCACGAAACTTACCAGCAAATTTATAACGAAAAATCGACGAATAAAGTAAATTTTGAATATCATAACCCTCTTGATTAAAGTTTTAAACAATAAACGAATAAAAAAAATGATCTACTTATTGCATAATAAAATACATTAATAATTCAAATCCCATAAATTAAGAAATAATCAATTTAAAAAAATTAATGACAGTTAATATACCAATAAACACTATATATAACTATATATCTTTTATGATATTACAAAAATAAACCAAAATTAACGCGATATAAAAAATCAATTTGGTCTAACAATACAGTTTAACTTTTAAATTTCAAACAAATTCAATTCGAAATTTAAGTTCGATTTTCCCACAGTAAATGTAAAATATATGGTAATATATATTAAAATAACCGACTACAAGATCGATTAGTGTTCTCTTTGCTCTACAAAAAACGGAAACTAACCAAAATAGATGGGATTGACATTTAAAAGCTGCAACAAATGTTTTCAATGAAAATATATAAAATTTAAAATTGAAACAGTTTAACTATAATAAATAACCGCACACATAAAAAAAGAAAACAAAAATTTTGTCTCTCTCCTCATTATTATCCGAAATAAAGTGGTCTAAATTTATTTGAAATTGTTTTTGAAAAAAACGTTATAAATCAATTGACTCAAATTAAAACCGATTATTTTAAAAGAATTATAATTAATATATATTTTTGAAAATAAGGACAGAATTGTAAAAATAAATCAATCTAAAACTGCCATGTAACTCTAAAAGGCTATTCACTAAACACAATAAAAAGAATGAGTAAATAGCTAGATCAATGTTTCATACATCTAATTAGAGCAATTTTTCTTTCTTTAATGAATTATATTCTGTTATAATGTTTTCTTCTTCTGGTGTTAATATTATAAAATGACTATTAAATTTTCTTTTGCAATTTCAGTATCATTGACATTTAAGAAAACTTCAAATATGCCATCGCTCATTTCTTGCTTTTTTCTTAAATAAAAAATCAAACGAAATGGACAACGTTCATTATCACAATGAAAATAACCAATGCTTTGAAACACTTTTATAATTGGGTCTAGTGCTTACGTGTCAACTCATTTACATTAACATTTACATTCTCTCTACTATTTTTGGAAAATGTTCATTTCGAGTTTAAAATTTGATTAATCTGAAAGTTGAATTAGTAATAATTGAATTAATCTAAAAATATTTTAAAGTTCTATAAATTTGAAAATAAATATTTATTATTTTATTTAATTAATTATCCAGCCATTAATTTCATTTATTTTTGTTTCGAAATTTGATTATGATGTTTATAATCGAGATTTCAGTGACGAAATCATATAAGATGTTATAATTATGGAAATAAAATTTCATTAATTTATTAATGAGTTATCCGGTCATTTAATTATTTTTCTTTTCGTTTATTTGAGTTTTGGGAATCAACTTGCGATTTCTATTTCACAAAAATTTGGAAATCAATTTGCTTCACTGTTCATTTTCGTACTCGATGTAGATTGTTCAACATTTAATTAAATTATTATAAATTATTGTAAATTGAAATATGTTTTACATGTAAATTAAAGCTTCATTGTCCATTTACATCTACAAATCCCAATTTATAAATTCCAAAAGAAATACCATATACCATTTATATAAAACAAAATCTATAGAAAAATTCAGGTCTACCGAAATTATAAAACAAGTCAAGTTAGAAATTTTAAAAGTAAATTAATACCCTAAATGCACAAATACACTAAAGAAAAGCAGGAAAAATCCAGGACTATGGAAATTCTAAAACATATCAACACAAACTTTAAAACCAAAATCACAACAAATACAAAATGGACAAAAACATCAAGAACGTGTAAAAACACATAAAATATAGAACAAAGACGACACTCGAATAAGTAAAACTTCAAGAACACAACCAAAAGGGACAAAAAATAGAACGAATTGATAGCATTTTACCTATAAATTTCTATGTCATTTACGTTGTCATCAGTCCTTCGACACAACTAAAACGGTAATGATTTTTCATAATGAGAATCCCGATTGTTTTTCTGGTCTTGTCAAGGTTGTGTGACCAAAAAAGAGTATCAGTATGCGTGGCTTTGATAGTTTCTTTCTCTGAAATATTCAAACTTAATAAATGAAATCAGGTTAATGCTCGCCTCTTTTCGCGGATATGATTTACGTAATTATTTTTTTATTTTTTTAATCAGACGTTTTGTGTAATGGGCAAGACAGTTTTTTGTGATAAAATTGAAAACAGAATGTTGTAAAATAAAACGTCGGATATTTACAACAATTTTTATTTCATGGCCAAGAGAAAAACAAGATGTTCGTACGTAGTATATGTACATAAGCTATAGCTCATCCATCAACTTATTGGCTTTGCAGTAATCTCTTCTGATCCATCCTCGATACTTGCGATCAGACTCTACACAGTAGAAAAATATACAGCTAAAAACTTTGAAAAACATGCAATTTTGTGTCGAAAACACGAATGAAAACATTTATAGAGGCATACACCAAAAACAGATTTATAGAAAAATTAGTACAAATAACCAATAACTTCTAAAAATAACGGGTATATAAAGAAGAAAAAAAAGATAAACAAAAACTTACGAGTTGCAATCGGGGGCGAGAGGGAAGGTGCCGCTGAATCTACAGGTATCGGGAAGGACGCTGACTCTGCCGGGATTGACGTTCCGGAACATTCTAGTCCCTTTGAGACATTGGCACACGGCACGGCGCTTTTCCGGCATGTCGATTGTGTCGTTCATGATGGCCTCCGACGCCTTGCAACACCCGTAGTCAGGGGTGGCCGGGCCCTCCCCCCGCAGGAACACTTGGCACGCCAGCATCTTCGTGATCCTCTCTTGGCACGACAACTCCGCTGACGACTTCCCCACAAACACCGCTCCAATGAAAACCAAGCACAACACTATCATCGTTTTCATCCCCATGTTTTTGGAACTAGTAAAAGCTTTTCTGAAGTTATAGAAAGAGAAACTATTTGTTTTGAATTGTTATGAAGCGTTTGCCGTTTGCCCCTTTATATAGGAGTGGTTGGTTCTTTTCGTTGGGGTTTTTATTATCTTTAATTGTGTGATTGATTGTGTTGATCTGGTGAGTATTGCTAGGATTTGTATCCATCGTCAACAGAAGATTTGCCCTATATATAGGTTGCTATTCTTGCTTCGCATTGACCATGGTAGGATCATCACAATTGATGCATAGCAATATATTGCATTAACTGCTTTTTAATACGTTTATAAATCTCAAGAATTTAAAGGTTTATAACTTTATACATAGTATATGATCGGACTGGCTTATGGGCGGGGGCTCGAGAATATTTTCAAACTATTATTTGCTATATATATATATATATATAGCACGTGGTTATTGTATTATTTTTTTTCGTACATCATTTTCATGATTTTGACCTTCTCGATATTCTACATTAATTAACACTCGAAATTTTGTTTGAAAACTATAACGCACATTATTATAAATTTTTATACAATAATTTATAGATGTAAAAAATCAAGTACCATGATAATGTACAAATAATTAGAACTCATGTTTTTCATAACTTTTCAAACAACACATAAATAAAAAATATAACAATAAACCATGAGAGATAGAAATGAAAGTGCTCAATGTTATGATAAAATAAAATAAAAAGATTTTAATCAAGTCTTGTTTTTTTGTTGGAGGTGGATGCTGCAAGGGAGAGATTATCAACAATATTTTCATGTACTTTATCGTCTTAAGATCGGTGAGCTTGTAAACTTCGCTAAATGTGAATGGTAGTTGTGATACACTTGAATTTTGATTTTTCACGTCTTGAACGTATAACGCTTTTGTTATTGCTTCTTTGACTTTGAATAGTGGTTTCAGTATTGATTTTTGTGAACTCTGTTGTTGTAAAATTTTTCCAACTATTAATATCTGAAATTTATAAATAAGCAATTTGTACAAGTGCGTGTCTCTTATACCTGCTTAATAATGTCCGATATTTTTGCGGCTTTGCAGGAGAAGATTTTTTCAGCAGTATAACCAAAACTTGTTGCTTCCACTTTTTCTGAACCATCTGTCAAAATAAATTCTACACGCAACCTATAGAGTAAAAACACAGATGAGAAATTTATTGTTTACCTTTTTTTTCTTGGAGGGGCTATAATATTTGTTACTATAAACTTTAAAAACAAATTTTCTCAACCGCGAGATGAACACCTCTTGGAATAATTAAATAAATTTGATAATAGTGTTATGTCTTAGAATATACAATGTATAGAATAATGGATTGGTATATTTCTTATTCTATGATTATAAAACCAATGGCTCATAATACTCTACTTTAACTATTAATCAAATCTATCCACGGCGTTAAAAAAATAATTAAAACAACGACAAAAATAAGAGAAATATATGAGATTATGAGAGTAATTTAGTCTTTGTAAAATAAAGTGCTATTTTATATGTTAATAGTTAAGTATTACAGCTTATTAAACAATTTGAATTTACATTACTTTTTTTTTGTTTCAAAAGTGTACAATACACTCTGAAGGGAGCGATAGAAGAGAGACCTCAAAATCTGAAGAGCAGTATCATTTGTTTCAAACTGAGGCACGACAATTTTTTGTGTGTTTTTTTCTATTCATTTATTTGATTTAAAATATTGTTGATTTACATGGTTTTACTCTGTTTTAATAGTTTAAGCTTTTTTTGACGGTTCACCATCGAAATTTGACAAGGCTTTTTGGCTATTGCAACCAAAAAAGGCACAGAGCTCTTATCTACGAGTACATGGCTAATGGAGATTTAGAATCACATTTTTCACGTTTTATTTTACATTCTCTTGAATTTATTTTTTCAATACTATCTTTATTCAAGTCTTTCAGGTTTTTTTTTCATTCTATGGACTTCATTGCTTCGATACTATCTTTGTTCACGTCTTTATAATTAGGTAGCCGAGCCCATGTATTGAGCTGGAATAAAAGGCTTCAAATAGCCAATTATACGAACTCAATTTGACTTGCTTTCGAGCTTCAACGTTGCCCAGAGGATAAAAATCAAGGCAAAGGCCTCAGGAAAAGCAAATATCCTCAATGGTGTAAGCTTTATTTCCATGTTTTATTCCAGCTTTTCTAAAGCACAGGTTACAAACAAATTTTTTATTAGATTCTCCTTTACTTGGCCTATAAAAAATCTTATCAGGAATCTGCGACACGCTCATGAGAGTTCGCTGCCACATTTTGCAGCGACAACATCAACGTTCATCAACAAACCATGAAATCCACCCTTCTTAACTTCGTGAATTCCGGCCATAGTAGTCCCCCTGGAGATGCCACATAATATTTGAGCTGACCAGGGTGTTTTCTAATTTTGGTGAGCCATTGACGCTGGTCCTAGAACCTACAAAAGTAGCACAAAAACACCCCAACTCGAAGAATAAAACTCCGAATAATACGTTATTTGTGAACCCAAGAAAAACTTACTGTTTGAGAAGCCAGTGCAAGCTCACACGGTAACCCTGCAGCGACTCCTCCATCCGCTAAAGCCTCAATGGCCAAAAAATATGTATGCGGACCCGCTACCACTGTGATTTCAATGGGTGAGTCGGAATTCAGAAGTTTTGGGAAATAATTTGGACTCGGGAAAGTTTTAACATACCTCAAGCCAGTAACTGTATCAAACAATTTATCATCAGCTTTCCATATCTTCCCGACTGCACCGAACAACTTGGTTAGTAGGTTACCATCTTCTTTTGTTGCAGTTCCTCCCAAACTTATAACTGGTCAGCCAAGAGAAAAAAAACATCACTAATTGTGATTTAGTACTGAGTAAATATGATGTTAGAAAATAAGTTTAGCATAACTTGTGAACCTAACAGTTCTATAACTTATATGAGCATCATTCCTTGGTTGAAAGTTGGAAACAGTGCGGTACCTAAAGCTGTCTCGCCTACTGCGGAAAGGGTGTTTGGCATAACTCTGATAAAACGGCTATCTCCTGCCCAGTCCTAAATGAGGAAAGATTTGAAAACACAAAACATAACAAAAAAAAATTATTATCACCATTAGTATACCTAATGCGTACTATCTTCGTTATTACTCCGTCAATCATTAATTAATAATAATTCTTTTAACACATTTAATAATTGCGGTGAGACTTAAACCCAAGTAGGTGGCAATAAGGGTACAAGAGAGTTCTTGGTCGAGTTTATCTAGTATTAAGTAACCAGACAAGTATGTATTTGTATTCTAGTGTTGATATTTTTGTTCCTCTTTCTAAAATCTAAACAAGTTACAAATTGGTAATACTTGAAACTTAGACACATAGTACAAAGTTTACAGACCTGCAGATCTTTTAATTTGATTCCGGCGGCAATTAAAACCAGAAGCTTCTTCTCAGAAAGAAGAGGCTTCAACTGCAAAATCACTTGCTTAACTGCAAGAACAGGCAATGAATTAAGGGAAAATATAAAGCAAGTACCAAAATTCATGAAGATTAACTTCCATACTTCTAACATAAGATAAAATGAGAGATAAAGGGAAAAGAACGTAAGCTATTGGCAAAGAAATTGTTAGCGACATTTTTCCTAGTGTCAAGATCCAATTGAGCAACATTGAGTATAACAGTGCAGCCAAATCGAGTTTTGATGAGGGTCCTACCAGATTGAGGCTTGACAGAGAAAACAACAATGTCACTCGCTTCCATTACCTGTTATAAGCAGCCACAGTTTCAACCATGAAACACATTAATATATATTTTTTTTTCGTAGTTTGGAGCAAGTAGAAATATACATAATAAAATGAGTATTCAATTTTCATAAAAAAATATTGACGAAATGTCTGACCCTTTTTATTCACAGTTATAACTGAAGAATGACTAATTAGTCCTTAAACTTCCACCACTCGTCCCCACATCTTCTTCTCTTTCTTTTTACTTAAAATCATTGTTAAATAAATAAAAAGAAGAATACCCTTTCCGAGTAATATATTATTACAATCTAAATTTAACAGTTTATCACATAAGAAGTCAAAACTTTACTCCACAAAAGACCGTTTTCTTTCATTAGACATGCCCATTCCAAGTCACGACTTAAGCAAACTATATTTGAAAAGGTTCTGGAAATGTATTGGGACTGATGATGGTAAAACAAAACATTAGGATTAATTTATAGAGAGATAATGTTCAAGGACCTAAAATGAGATTATCTTAACTATTTCTTCTTGCAAATGTTATATTTTTATTAGCACCAGAAGAATAATACAAACATGTCAAAATCTACCCCCTTATGCAACATAATCTCACAAAAATAATGATAAAATCCTATAAAAATGAAGAAAAGATGGACGGAGCCAAAAAGTTGTCGCACGAGGGGAGGATAATAATATAAATTTACAATACAAATCTCATAGTATAACAAATATTACAAAAAATTCAAAATTTTCATTTCTCAAAAGTGTTTCATAATAATTTTTAGTGTCAAAAAGGCGTTAAACCATATGATTTGTTGATAGAATCTAAATTTTAAGAATATTTTCAAAGAAAAAAGAATTAATTAGTTAGTGAACATCGAGATTCAAAACCACGTTTATATAAACCCTAAACGCCTAAATCAATTAATCCGATTACCAAACAAAAGAACCAAACAGTAAAACGATTAACAAAACTCTTAGCTGCCAGAAAATGAACAAAGTGGAAAAGAAGAGGAAGGAGATAGTACCGTACATTTTCGTTCTCAGGGAGAACCATGATGCCAATGGATTCGAAGACGCCGCGACGAGAAGGGCTGGAGTGTGAGGTCGAGATGCGAGACGACGGAAGAAGGCCGAAGTTGATTCAACATTTTTATTCAATTTGATATCTACCTTTCTATTAGCAATCAACTGTTGGAAATTAGATAACGTTAAACCAATAGTATTATATAACATATCAGTATATGGCGGAATTATATAATAAGATCTAAATATATTAAAACAAATTAACAACCTAAGCATTAAAAATTACTAACATGTCAATAAATATTTTATTCTAAACATGTTGTCAACAAATTGATCACATTAGCAACCTATAAATTAAATTATAATCCGCGTCGTAGATCCAATTCGTTAGAGAAACTTACATGTGAGGTTGTAAACAACCTCATGCATTGCTAGCTATCTCCGGAATGCGACACCAAGAGTTCCCCGGACTGGAAGTCGAGGGTCGCCGGATTGGAATCTGTCTTGCCGACCAGAATTGTGTTTGTGATGCTGTGACTTCCTCCCGTGGAATTTGGCCATGAAACTTTGTAGGAACATGGATGAGACCTAATGGAAGGTCCCTGTAAAAGGGTACGATCTGATTGCAAGTGAGTCACTCGTGGTGTCCTAGGCACACCTGGAGTCAGGTTGGCCAGTTGGCTGTCTAGCCAGAAACTTTCCTGTGACGATGTGGCTTCATCCGGAGGAATCTGACTGCCAAACTTTGCATGAACATGGAAGAGACCTAGGGCTAGTTCCCTGTGAAAAGGCTTGTGCAGAAACCTTGCGAGTCGCTTGTGGTGGCTCGGGCACTCCTGGGGTCCGGCGAATGCTGTCCGGCCGGCCAAAAGGCTGAAATGTGACTCGTCGCGTTTCGCTCGATTTGTTCGCGTCTCGAGTGAATACATGCATGCACAAAGTCAATAAAACATCACAAGAAGAGTCAGAGATAATTCGCTCGGATTTTTGGGAGATCAAGAGGATGGGCTCTTTGATTGAACAAGGGGAGAAGGGGAACACCCAAGTATCAAGATCAAAAATCAAGAAACGTTTTCTTGATCTTTCTTTTTCTCTCTAAATATTGGCCAAACACACAAGGGGGGAGGTCTGGTCGAAATTCATCTTCTCTTAGGGTTAGGGTGGTTCCCTTTTATATCTGAGAGAATGGGCTCCACTTAGGTCAAAATCCAATTTTTGCCAGTTAGTCAAACTTAAGCCTAAAATTCTTTTAATGAGTTTTAAAATAATTTTCCGGACCAATTCTTTTAATTATGGCTGACAAAATCATTATACTTTCTCCAAAAATATATTTGATTTATTTCTAAAATAATAATAAATTAATTTAGTACATCTCATTAATTTAATGACAAGTCATTAATTCTTTTCATACTATGCAAACAAGTACGAAACGAGAAAATATTTATTTTCATCTTTTATTTATTTGAATCATCAAATTATATTATTATCAATATAATAACATAATACGATTCATTAAATAAATGTAATAATAAATAACCAATTATTTATTTAATTACTTAGAATATAATCTTCTTTGTGTAAATCAGAATTTACATTCAATGAGAAAATCAATCGTTCTAGTTCAATAAATCTCGTTTGAGAGTCTATCACTGGGACCTTATGGACCCATATAAACGAAGCTTTAGAATAAAGATCGGACTCAAAAGTTCACAAAAATTTTCCGTCTTTTAATTATTAATATTAGTCGACTCCACTAAAGGACTAATATTAAAACTCTCTTAGTTCAAATGCGTATATTTTCCGTTTGATGTGACAAAACAATTCTTCACACAATCCACGGACTATTTTATGATATTATCCTTCATGTGTATCAGTAACTCAGAGGAATGTAAAATGGTAATTTTACCCCTGAGTTATTATTTCACTAACTCCTTTGTTATTTGTGAATGAGAAAAACATAGAATGAGATGTCTTTACATGTCACATGTTTTAATAAAAGAATATTTTATTCGATGAATATCAGGCCTGGTTTATTCATTCACACTCTCTGTCAAAGCATAGTGTGATACTAATGCATCAGCATTGTTTCAACATGAATTCTGTATTTGTGAATCACATGATCCAATATAACAACGTTATGACACCAACCGCCGGGTCAGATGCAACTATAACTTAGCCATTGCCCATTGAGAAATCAAATATCATAAAGTTTCACATCGATTATGCATTCACTTCAGGATTTAGATAAGTACCAAAATACCCCTCGTATGTGATCTTGAAACTTCGAGTGATTAAACGGTTTTATCTCGAGCTTCAGAGTATCACAGGTCTTGTTGAATATCTTCTGTAAGATATCAAGAATGAAACACAGAGTCAGAACTCTCTATATCACAAGATAAGATATCCTACTTCATTCAAACAATCATTACTCAGAATCGATTGCCCTATCGATCTTTAGATTGCGAGCTAATATTTTAAACTAGTCACAAGGGGTGTATTTAGCACCCCTTTCGTCAATGACAGTTTCAGAGAGTAGCAAACATATATAAACACAAACTTAATCAAGAATGCATTTTAATTTTATTTAATGTTTCAGCAAAACAAAATACAAATGTATTTATAATGTCTAATATTTCCTTTGTGCAATAATAATTCATTTAAAGCATTACGAAATTAATTTCGTTATTTGTGCAATAATAATTCTACAATGTGTATTTTAAGAATTGTCTTAAAAGAAATAAGGAAACATTTAGATGCCCTTTCCCTACCTATAGAATTCTGCCAAAACACGTCAAAGGATGAGAGAACTATTTCCCTTTAATGATAAAGATAATTACCCAAAAGGAAAAGAGAAATGAATTTCCTTGAGAAGGAAATAAATGTGCTAAGTGAGGAAACAAATTTCCTCACTAATGCACAATGCATGGCCGACCAACTTAGGAGCGAAAGGGGAAGAGAAAATCAAATATTGTGTCTTGAATGCATTATTCTTTCATGAATGCATAATTGACCTTTCTAGATTTTTCATTCTCCTATAAATAGACTCTCACATAGAGATGTGAAAATAAGCTTTATTCTTGCTCTCTCTTGCATTGTGGCCGACCCTCTCTCTCTCTCTAGAAAATACTCTTTTTTATTTTGGTATCTAGATCCTCAATTGATCTAGAGAATTAGCTTATGATCCAAGAATTTTTCTTGGTTCATATTGTTTAATTGTGTCCACACACAAATCCTTCTAAACCTCTATAGACTCTTGTAATAGAAACCTTAGGTTTTTCAAGTTCAAGACTAGATGTGAAGGAATCGAGCCAAGGAAGAAGATTCATATTTCCCAAGATGTTTCAAGTTTGAAGATACAAGAAAGGTTAGTATACAATTAGTTTAAATAATATTTTTAATTATAACATGTATATGCACTTTGCCTAGGTTAGTAAAATAGTTTACTTGTAAGAAAATTTTATATTCCGCCATTGATATGATTAATGATAATTTTTCATAACCCTAGACCTACTCCAACAAATGGTATTAGAGATACGGTTAAAGTATAAACATGTACATGTTATTTAAAATCATTATAAGAAAATTATTTTCAAAATTTGCTTGAATAATAGTTTTTCAAAGACTAAATCTTACAAAATTTTAATTTTTTGGTACGACATCTAAAATTAAATTTGTGTTGATTTTCCACTTGTTAAATATGCTATATAAATACATTAAAAAAAGTTTTTAATTATTTTATGTTAAGCATACTCAAAATCAATTTTTTGACGAGTTTGAAAATTTGTATACATAGTTTAAACTAGTTCATTACACTTCTAGTTTAAATTTGTTATTGAATGTTATATATTATGTTGTTTGTTTTACATTGAGTTTAATTGTTAACATTTTAATATAACACATAATTGAAATCAAAATATACAATTAAAATGTTTCAATAAACCTCTTTCCAATTACGCCTAGATCCGACGTACTTTTAATTGTTTTTCAATTTCTGGACAAATTTTTATGGCTCAGTAAAACGGGCATAACTCTTTTCTCTGAACTTGAAGATTAGTGGTTCTTGATCCGAATTAAAGGTACGGAAGTCAGCTATCCAATGCAACTAGTTTGAGCTCAATCGGATACCGGATGTGTCATCTATGACCTTTTAAGTCCGAGGTGTACGGCAGTCCGCGGTCCAGAATTTTGAATCCGGATTTTGCGACTCCTAGCTTCTTCCCCTCTTCTTGATGCTTTCGTGGATTTTCGACGTTCACGCACTCAACCACTATGAAGACGCCTTGAAGGAATATGTCATCAAGATGAAGATATTAGTTTTATGAGATTTTGAATCTCAAAAACTTCCAAGTGCAAAAGTGAGATTTATTAATCTCACACACTTTCCTTAGGAAAAATAAATTAATACACGCGCCGCGTAATGTCGACGCCGCCTACCCGGACAACAGAGACCTAATGAGCTTGGGTGGGTGCATTCGCGACAAAACAGGAGGTTTTATTGCGGAGTTTAGCAGATCGCGCGGGAAGGTTAACTCAGTCCTGGGAGCAGAGCTTGCTGCCATTCATGAAGGGCTTATTTTTGCGAAGACCTAGGGGATTTTCCCTTGCGAGGTGGAATCAACTGCAAAGAGGCAATCTACTTGCTCCAGAGCCAAAAAATCCGGGAGAACGAAGAGGGCTTCACCGTCGAAGACATTAAAGACATTCCTGACTTTTCTTCCGCGCTTCTTAGCTTCGTAAAATGGGACAGAAACAAAGCCGCCCATGAGATTGCTAAATGTAATTTTCTGAATCCTTTTCCACATACTTGGATTAATATTCCTCCTGTTTGTATTATTGAGAGTCTGAAATCTTATTCGGTCTCAGCTCTAGCTTAATCAATATTATCCCCTTTCTCCTTAAAAAATAAAAATAAATTAATAAACAAAAAGATTCGAGTATGTTCCTTGTGCCTTAGTGCATTAACACTGCTCTCCACTCACAAATATCGATTTTAGGGTTCTTATTTTTCTAGTGATCCACTCTATCTCTCTTTACACCTGGAAACGTGTTTTCAAACGTACAAGAGATGATGTGATCTTTCCAAAAATTAAGTGGGAGGATTGCACTTATTGTTTGCAACCTAGGATCCCCTTATTTTCCAAAAACTAAGTGGGAGGGTTGTACTTATTGTTTGCAACCCGCGATCGCCAATACTAATGTGAATTGCATATGTCGCCGGACTAAGAGTAACCCTCGTGACCCTCTCTTAAATGAGAGTACTCATAGACGCATTGCTCCCAACATTGCTTTTATAGCTACGTTCAAAAGTGAAACGATGAGACAAGGTCTCCCCTCGGCGGATTGTTTTCAAAGTAGATCTTGTTGAACTAAGTGATTGGTTACACATTTAGACTCAAACTCTTGTAATCCTCCATAGAGGCCCTGCGAAAAGTTTTGATCTAGTTAGCTAAATAATTTGTTTTGATCTATAATGTCACGTACGCGTTGTGAATTTACAATAATTTTACAAAACGTGTCCATTTCAATATTTCGTAAGTTTGTATTGATCTAGTTAGCTAAATAATTATTTTAAGTAAATAATCGTCAATAATCCTATATCGACGGAGATGTGGATGTGTTCATGATAATTAGGGTCTTTTAGCTATATACCCATATTAACATAATTTCAGAATACCCAACGTTTGGTAAATTTTTCGTAAATACCCAGCAAAAATTGTTTACACGTTTTTATGATCTATAATTAACTATTGTTAATGAAGATATTATAGTCCATAGAAATGTGTAAACAATTTTTGTTGGATATTTACGAAAAATTTATCAAACATTGGGTATTTCTAAAACAGTAAACATTAATGTGGGTAGATAGCCAATTAATGCCTCCGACGATGGAGATTTAGAGATAAACTGTGTGCAATATAGAGCGGATGAGATGGAGTGTAACATTAAGGAAAAATCAAATTATTTATTGGTATTATTAGTATTAAACAGTATTAAATATTAGCTATGAAATCAGTTTTATTGTTAATTTACTTGACAAATGTTAGATGGAGTGTTTCAAATTGACTAGTAGGTGTACAAATGACAGTCGTTATATCTCAATAAAACAGGCTACTTTTTAAAAACCTTAACATTTGTTAAATTACAGTCTAAACGTTTGAGTTATTTATGTACTGATAATATTTCTTAAAAAACCTTATGAAGTCTAGGAACGAGTTGCACGAAAAGGCTCGATTGACCAACTCTCGCTGTTAGTAATACAAAAACAGGAAGTTGACAGCGCATCAAGCGGAGATAGAGAACACTCGGCTTTTATATTGAATATCAGAGTATGTCTCCCATTACATTACAACTGATAATTATCATAAAATGAAATAACGATGAACTCGTGTCTAAAATATCACAACACTATTATTCTTGAATCAGGCATGTCATGAAGATATCAGACCCACTCTTCCATCGACACTGATCACCTACTTAAGTAACCCTGCACGTTAAAGCACGAAAAGTAATATACACTTCAATAAAGTCCTGTATATATTTGTTGTATATACATAATTTTAAAAAAAACACATATATACGAAGAATACTATAGATTTTTAAAATCGTAAAACAAGGGATTTTAAAAGTGGAAAGTCTCGATGCTATTTGAATTTTAATGAAAAAGGATAAGTTACATAATATACAAGAGGTTTTTATCAAGCAATAATTTTTCAAAGAGAAATTGTGAAAATGTCAATACTAAAAAAATTGTTTATTTCGCAGCTTGCTACTAAAAGTAGTTAAAAAACGAATTACTATTGAAATTAATCTTTTTAACACGTTTAACTCTCTTCTTTTTTTCTTCTAATTTATTAAAAAAAATATTGAGTGGATAGAGAATATGAGTTTGAAGTGGAGTATTAAACTATTTTTCTTTCATTTTTTATATTTATAAAATGGGAGAAAAAAAGGCTGTTAAAAAAATAATTTCAACCGTAAATTATCTTTTCAACTAAATTTCATAGAGTTCTATAAAATTAATCAAATTAACTTAAAAGTCAGATATAGTAAATAAATAGTAATTAAAGAAATGAATGTAAACCGTCGCAAAAACAAGAGCCCAAAAGCTAATTGCTTAAAAAACAAAACAAAGAAGAGTGAAAGTAAAAAAAAAAACGAAATCACCTGCCGCAATCAGGAACACTTGGGTCAAATGGATGAAAAGCAGGTTGGCGACATATGGCGCGGAGGCTCTTTGCGCGGCCGAGATTCACGGTGTGCTCAACGCTGTAGAGCTTGAAGCAGTTGCATAAGTCCCTCCGATTACGCCACGTGTCGGCGCGTAGGACCACGTTGTGGACCTCCCAACAGCACCGTGCGCTCGGAGAAGGCGCTACGTCCTCTGTGCCCTCCAAGTACGCCTTGCACGGCGAGAGCATCCTCAGCGCGTCGCTGCACTCGAGGACACGTGGTACCACCCCCGCGCTAGAAAGCGCGCACAGAACTCCGAAGCTCACTATCAGAGAAGCAAACGCCTGGTTCTTCGTTGCCATGTTTTCTGTGTGCGTGGTCGTCGGGGATGTTGGTTGTTTTTATATAGAGAACTGAGTTTGCATGGGTGAAAATGTGCGACTATTCACATTTCTGAAATTGAATTTGTTAGTTAATGGACTTTGATTACGAGAGTTACTTATCTTGCCTCATAAGCCGTTCCTATTCTTGCATACATATTTTTATTCAAAGCTGAGTATATTATATGTATATATATATCCAATTATATTGAACTAAATGAGTGCTGGGTTGAAAATTGGCGTTGCCTCTTCGCGTCTCTTGCGTATCCGTTAACGGTTAACCGTTGACCTGAAAGAAGTTAAATATTTTTAAAACAAAAATTACAACGGAAGAGTACGATAATGTAATGAAAAAATATCGAATATCTTTATGCGGGTAGATCATCTCCAATTCAAAAACTAAATTTGATATAATTTTATATAGCAAATGTGGTAGTGTTTTTAATCCAACTCATAGCATTACATTGACGATATTTTGATAAAATAAATATTATTTTGGATATCACTAATTGAACAATAGTTTTATATAAACATTACATTTTGTAGAAAAACTTGAATATTACAATAAAATTGATATGTTATCTATTAATATAATTATTAGTATAATTGATATGTATTTTATTTAGTTGTATTGTGTTTAATTAATGTCATATATGATTATCAATATCATATTATTTATTCTATTTTTTAATTGATAATATGTATTTTTTGAATAGATTATTGAAATTAAGATTTAAATTACAAATTTCTTTCTTGTGGTGAATTTGTAGTTACAAATACCGTAATCCAAATTCGACTGACGAATAGTTTAACCTTAAATTTGGTAAAATAATATTTACCAATCCAAAATAAGAGTTAAAATTTGGAGTGAATTGAGACAACTCACTTTAAATTTGGTAATATAATATTACCAATCTAAAATTTGAGTTAAAATTTGGGGTGGATTGGGTCATGTCTTCACCAATTATGTCACATTTTCACCCCAAATTAAAAATGAGTTGAACATGGTCTTAATCAAAATAGGATATTTCTTTTTTACAATTTTTAACAATATTAAAAAATATACTTAAACATCTTTATTATTATCAGTTATATACCTTAAAATGTATATTTCTCATCAAAACATTCATATTTATTATATTTTATTTACTTCTTTTAAAATTAAATGTTCGAAGATCTACCTTTTGAATTCCATCATTTTGTTCTTTTTCAATTTTATTTATTGTATAAAAATTCAGTATATAAAAAAGAAAGAATATAAAGTAGCCAGTTCAACATTTAATTATTTTTTATGAAAGTCACTTTTTTAGGTTGAGCATTATTAACCAGAAATACATGCAAATACATGTTAATGATATACGATCTGATACATATATATATATATATAATATTATAATTGCGAATAACTCGTTTCTATTCTACAATCATTCGTGCCTTCTCATCTCCTCCTGTGTAATCCAATTAAATTTTGACAAATTATATATTTGAAATATTAAATAAACACCTAAAATTGCCGAAGGAACACGAATGTTCCATTTCGACGAAGATAGGCCACAATCGTCTTGCTTCCTTTGCTCGTTCAATACGTCATTTGATTTTTCACTCTCTAATAAACCCCTTTCTTTTGATTATTCTTCATTATCCTCTCCAACTCGATTTCGAGAAAGAGGAAATAGCGATTCTCTTCGATGCCGCGATAGAGCTCCGTCGAAATCATTTGCGATTTCCGACCAGAGGAAACTCATCGTTGTGGCCGAAAGATTCCACCACCACTCGCTCCGCCATCGAACGGTACTACGACGCCCGAAAAAACAACAAGAGGTCTAGGAGGCTATGAGGCGCCACGTCAAGTTTGGTCGACAATTTCGATCGTCGAGCCCTCCGGTGAGTCCCGGCGACGATTTGATCTCCACCGTGAAGCATATTCTCCGGTGCGGTCTTGAAAGTGGAAGCCGACCTCTCGGCCGCTCCAAGAGCTGCTTCGCCGCCATTCCGGCAGCTCCGAGCGAGTGACTGAGTTAGAAAGAGGGTGAAATCGAAGAAAAAGGAAAGCAATAGGTAATTTGGATTTTGAATTAGTTTATGCTTGTTTATAGTGACGAAGAAACACATACAATATGAAATATGTTCATTGTTTCTTATTTTGGTAATGCTGTACATTCAGATTTGATCTTTTTTTGCTTGAATTCCAATCAATTATCGATTCATAGTTCACCATAGATTTCCAAATCCTCTTCCGGTCTCTCGAACCTAGTGTTGGAGACTTCTCGACATTTCTGAGAACTCCCTGCTCCAATTGAAGGGTAGTGTGGAGTCCAAGCTTCGCGACGAATTTGAATGGGGTTCCTCGGCGCCAAACAACCTTATCTTTAGCGAGTTCTCGTAGGCGATCATCATCACGTATAAATCATTATTGTTTTTATTTAATCTATTGTTTTTGTGTGGTCATATAATATATTGGTCCAATGGAGACTCTGTGAAGTTGATTGCTAATTGGAAGGTAGATATAAAATTGAATAAAATGTTGGTTGAGCTCCGGCCTTCTTTCGCCTTCTCGCTTCTCGACCTCACACTCCAGCCATGCTCGCTGCGGCGTATTCGAATCCATTTCCATCACGGTTCTCCCTGGGAACGAAGAAGTACAGTACCACCTTGTTCAGATTCGGTTACACAACTACAAAAGGCTCAAGATATTAATACACATGGCAGTCTGTTATTGATATTTTTATTAATTAATATTTCGGTTGTAACAATGAGTTAAATAGACTGGATATATAAAGTCTCAAAATCATTGATTGGTTAACATGTAGTTCATATCTTTTCCTTGCAAGAAGAGTCAATGTATAGTTGGTCTAGAAGAGTGGTAGTTACTCAAGGTTCTTAGATGAAAAAACTGTTGATTTGTAAAGGAAACGAAGAGGAGATTGCGTGGTGTTGAAGATTGAGAGACTAATAATCGAAGTGGCTTGAACTACCTCATTCAAGAGGAGTTCCGGGGATTAGGCATTTATTGCTGAACCTCGTTAACAAATTCTTTGTGTTCGATCAGTTTCTGTTTTACTTTGTTCAAATTAATTTGGTGTGTTGATTACTTGTTGTACAAGTCATCCGTGTTCTTACAGTCTTGGTTTTCACAATTGGTATCCGAGCCTCTTTCAAGAATCAATCTTGATTACGTGAACGTGGAAAATTGCGCAGATTCCTCGTCGCAATCCTGGAAGAGACACAAGACTCAAGCCCAGAATTGGAACCAGAAAATCGAGCCCTAGCGATAGTCGAATCCACACAATCGAACGACTCTGGTGTAGAATCACAAAGCGCAAAAGCCATGAATCCTATATCGTGGAATTCGAATCCAGATATGAGGATAGATATCGAGCAATTCGACGGGACAGGAGACTTCAGAATATGGAGAAGAAAAATTACAGCATTGCTCGCACAACAACATTTCAGAAGATCAAAGATCATAAATGCTCAAAACAGCGACAGGCACGATAATTTTTCATTTATCTGAATCAATTATTCGTTTACTCGACATGGAAGAAACTCTAAGTAGGATGTGGAAGAAATTGGACGAGTTGTTCCAGTCAAAATCGCTCTCAAACAATATCTACCTGAAGGAGAGACTGTTCGATTTTAAGATGATGCAATCCAAAACCCTTGAACAGAATCTTGACGAATTCCTCAAGATGACCATTGAGCTAGCAAACTCTGGCAAGGATGAGGAACTCAACGACAAAAACTAGGCGATCATTATACTCAACTCTCTACTTGAAGCGTATAGAATATGGAAGAATTGCCATTACTCTTGATGAAGTCATATCAGCACTAAAGTCACGAGACATGGAACTCAGACTGGATAAAGTTAGTACTGGTGATGAAGAGTCTCATATGGTGGTTCGAGGATGATCTCATTCAAGAAATGGAGATACTGGTCGGTACAAACAAAGAAGTCAAAGCAAAGGAAGGTCCAGCTCCTCATCACAGAATGGCAATTCTAATAAAGAAAAGAAATGCTAATTTTGCAAGAAAATGGGACACGTGAAGAAAGAATGTTATTCTTGGTTAAGAAAGAATATGACCAACTTAGATCCATCACTAAACACCGGTCAAGAATCTTCTAACCTCGGACATGGTTATGAAAGTGGAGAGGTTTTGTTAGCCACTACTGAAGGAAATGTCATAGATTGGATCATTGACTCTGGGTGCACGTATCATATGACACACAACAAGGATTGGATCTCGAACTTCAAAGATATAGAAGGTGGAAGGGTTATCAAGGGCAACAATCAGACCTTTGATGTTACATGCATTGGCTCAGTCAACATAAAGATGTTTGATGGCATGGTGAGAACTCTCAAGGAAGTCAAGTACGTTCCTAACCTAACTAGAAATTTGATTTCAGTTGGAATTCTTGATGACCTAGGGTACTCTAACAAAATTTCTGGTGGAGTTATGAACATAAGCAAAGGGTCACTGATAGTTGCAAGAGGAACCAAGCAATCGGTCTATACTACCTTGTTGGGGAAACCATGGTGGGTTACTCATCTGTAGCCACTACAACAAAGGAAGCCAAAGCCACCCTATGGCATAGACGCCTCGGTCATATCAGTGAGAAGGGACTGCAAATTATGAGCAACCAAAAATTGCTCGGAAAGGACCAAATAAGAAAAATAGAATTTTGTGAGCACTGCATCCTTGCCAAACAACACAGAGTCAAGTTCAAGAAAGGTTGTCATCACTAAACTCAAATTCTTGAATATATTCACTCTGATTTATGGGGACCATCTAGAACTGCTAGTCATGGGGGTAATCTGTATTTTCTCTCTATAATTGATGATTATTCTAGAAAGGTTTGGTTGTATCTGCTTAAGAACAAAACACAGGCTTTTCAGAAATTCAAAGAATGGAAATTGTTAATGGAAAACTTGACTGATAAACGGGTTAAAACACTAAGAACTGACAATGGTTTAGAGTTTTGCAATGAAGAATTTAATTCTTTTGTGTCAAAGAAGGTATACAACGTCATAGAACTATTAGACTAACCCCTCAGCAAAATGGAGTTGCTAAGAGAATGAACAGGACTTTACTCAACAAAGCTAGGAGTATGATGTTCAATGTAGGTTTTAAGAAATCCTTTTGGGGAGAAGCAGTTATGACAGCAGCGTACCTGGTCAACAGATGTCCATCAAGTGCCATTGATTTCAAAATACCAGAAGAGAAATGGTCATCAAGACCACCTGACCTACGCCACCTCAAGGTTTTCAGGTGCACAGCGTTTGCTCATCAGACACAAGGGAAACTCGAACCCAGGTAACTGAAATGCATCTTTCTGAGATATCCCCATGGCACCAAAGGGTATCGTGTATGGATAAGGGACGAACCTGGATTCAAAACCATGAATATCAGGGATATAGTGTTTAACGAATCTAAATTTCTATGCGCTACAATTGCTAACCCTAATACAGGTGTGAATAGAAATCTGTCAAGCGCCGATCAAATAGAAAGTCTCATTCAGGTGGAGCTAGTCAGCGCACCAACCCCACAGGCTCAAAATCCAACCCTCGATGACCCTGGAGACTCATCATCTGCACAAGAACTTGACCCAGTGGAGTCAAGTCAACCTTACAACTCTCAAGGGCCAGCACAATCATCTTCACAACAAGGGGTGCCAGAGGATCAATATGAAGATGAAATTGATGAGGAACTACAACAAGAAGAAACTTACCATCTAGTGCGTGACAGAAGCAGAAGAGTGTCAAAGCCAACTCAGAGATATGGATTCAACTCCTATTCTGAGCTGCTAGCGTACGCTTTCACAACAGCAGTGGAAGTCAATCTGAAGGAACTTGTGTTTTATCACGAAGCAATTAAATGTCAAGATGCACAGATGTGGAAGTTATCCATGAAAGAGGAGATGGAAGCCTTATACAAAAAATAGACATGGACAAAGGTCAAACGCCCCAAGGGTCAAAAGCCTGTAGCGTGCAGATGGCTATACAAGGTCAAGGAACCCCTTAACACAGGTGAACCACCTCGGTACAAGGCCAGGTTAGTTGCAAAGGGATTCACTCAGGTGGAGGGAATCGACTTCAATGAAATTTTCTCACTAGTGGTCAAATACAAGAGAATTCGAATTATGCTGGCACTGATCACTCAGTTCGACATGGAGCTACAACAAATGGACGTTAAAACCGCATTTCTACACGGAGAACTTGAGGAGACCATACACATGGAGCAACCTCTCGGGTTTGAAGTTCACAAGTCTAAGGACATGGTCTGTTTACTCAAGAAGTCCCTCTACGGCCTTAAATAGTCACCAAGACAATGGTACAAGCGCTTCGATACTTATATGCTTAAGAATGAGTATTTGCATAGTTGATATGATCCATGTCTATACTTCAAAGGTTCATGTGCACATAATAGAATTTGTTTGCTACTTTATGTGGATGATATGTTCATCATAAGCAAACCTGTGACGATGATTAAGGAACTCAAAATGGTGCTAAGCTCCGAGTTCAACATGAAGGACTTGGGAAATGGTAAGAAAATTATGGGGAATTAACATTCTCAGAGATAGGTCTCAAGGAAGGCTTCAACTTAGTCAACGAGACTATGTTGAAAAGATAATTGACAAGTTCTAAATGTGAGGATCTAAGCCGGTGAGACAACCGTTAGCAAGACATTTCAAATTGTCAAGCTCACAGTGCCCATCCACAGCTTCAAACCATCAGTATATGAGCCAGTTGCCATACCAAAGTGCAGTAGGATCGGTTATGTACACAATGGTCTGCACCAGACCCGACATAGCACATTCAGTTAGCGTTCTCAGCAGGTTTATGGCTAAACCAGGACAGGAACATTGTCAAGGTATGAAATGGCTGTTGAGGTATTTGAGTTGCACTGCTAACTTGTGATTAGTTTATAACAAATAGACATGGAATCAAGTGTAAGTAGAGGGTTTTGTTGACTCCGATTACGCTGGTGATCATGACACTAGGAGATCGACAACCTCTTACTTCTTTCTTGTCTGTGGCAACTATATTAGCTGGAAGTCACAGCTGCAACCGGTAGTGACATTATCCACGGCTGAGGCCAAATACATCGGAGCAACAGAAGCTGTAAAGGAGGCACTCTGGCTACAAGGAATGTTGAAGGAACTCCAGGTGTTTGATGATATTATCACTGTCTTCTCAGACAGCCAAAGTGCGATTCATCTATGCAAAAACCTTGTGTTCCATGACAGAACAAAGCATGTTGACATCAAATACCATTTCATCAGAGACAAGATTACAGATGGTATTGTTAGGGTATCTAAAGTTGATACAGAATATAACCCTGCAGACTGTGGTACAAAGGTTGTGACACTTGCAAAGTTCAAGCAATGTCTTGAGTTGTTAGGTGTCAGTTCACACTGAGCAACAACCTGAGGTGAACAATGAATCAAGAATGGGGAAGAACAGTTTGAGCCACTGAGGATGGATTAAAGTTGAGCAACCGAGGTGGAGATTGTTGAGATTCGGTAACACAACTACAAAAGGCTCAAGATATTAATACACGTGGCAGTCTGTTATTGGATACTTTTATTAACTAATATTTCAATTGTAACAATGAGTTTAATAGACTTGAGATATAAAGTCTCAGAATCAATATGTAGTTCATATCTTTTCCTTGCAAGAAGAGTCAATGTATAGTTCGTCTAAAAGAGTGGTAGTTACTCAAGGTTCTTAGATGAAACAATTGTTGATTTGTAAAGGAAACAAAGAGGAGATTGCATGGTGTTGAAGATTGAGAGACTAATAATCGAAGTGGCTTGAACTACCTCATTCGAGAGGAGTTCCGGGGATTAGGCATTTATTGCTGAACCTCGTTAACAAATTCTTTGTGTTCGATCTGTTTATGTTTTACTTTGTTCAAGTTAATCTGGTCTGTTGATTACTTGTTGTACAAGGCATATGGGTTCTTGCAGTCTTTGTTTTCACACACCTTCTTCATGTTCTTTTCCACTTTGTTCATTTTCTGGCAGCTGAGAGTTTTGTTAATTGTTTTACTGTTTGGTTCTTTTGTTTGGTAATCGAATTGATGATTTAGGTGTTTAGAATTTATATAAACGAGGTTTTGAATCTCGATTTTCACCAACTAATTAACTATTTTTTCTTAAGAAAATATTCTTAAAATTTAGATTCTATCAACAAATCATATGGTTTAACGCGTTTTGACACTAAAAATTATTATGGAACACTTTTGAGAAATTATAATTTTGAAATTTTTGTAATGTTTTTTGTTATACTATGAGATTTGTATTGTAAATTTATATAATTACCCTCGCATCATGCAACAACTATTTGGCTCCGTCCATTTTTTGTTCAGTTTTATAGGATTTTATCATTATTTTTTGTGAGATTATGTTGCATTTTTTAGGCTGTAGATTTTGACATGTATTATTCTTCTGGTGCTGATAAAAAAATATAACATTTTCAAGAAGAAATAGTTAAGATAATCTCATTTGAGGTCCTTGAACATCATCTCTCTATAAATTAATCCTAATGTTTTGTTTTACCATCATTAGTCCCAAAACATTTCCAGAACCTCTTCAAATTTAGTTTGTTTAAGTTGTGACTTGGAATGAGCATGTCTAATGGAAGAAAACGGTCTTTTGTGGAGTAAAGTTTTGTCTTCTTATGTGATAAACTGTTAAATTTAGATTGTAACAATATATTACTCGGAAAGAGTATTCTTCATTTTATTTATTTATCAATGTTGCAAATTAAAGACTAAGTGTGAATAAAGAGGGTCAGTCATTTCGTCAATATTTCTTTATGAAAATTGAATTACTCATTTTATTATGTATATTTTTACTTGCTCCAAACTACAAAAAAAGATATATATTAATGTGTTTCATGGTTGAAATTGTGGCAGCTTATAACAGGTAGTGGAAGCGAGTGACATTGTTGTTTTCTCTGTCAAGCCTCAATCTGGTAAAACCCTCATCAAAACTCAATTTTGGCTGCACTGTTATACTTAATATTGCTTAATTAGATCTTGACACTAGGAAAAATGTCGTTAACAATTTCTTTGCCAATAACTTACGTTATTTTTCCTTTATCTCTCATTTTATCTTATGTTAGAAGTATGGAAGTTAATCTTCATGAATTTTGGTACTTGCTCTATATTTTCCCTTAATTCATTACGTGTTCTTGCAGCTAAGCAAGTGATTTTGTAGTTGAGGCCTCTTCTTTCTGAGAAGAAGCTTCTGGTTTTGATTGCCGCCGGAATCAAATTAAAAGATTTGCAGGTCTGCAAACTTTGTACTCTGTGTCTAAGTTTCAAGTATTACCAATTTGTAACTTGTTTAGATTTAAGAAAGAGGAACAAAAATATCAACACCATAATACAAATACATACTTGTCTGGTTACTTAATACTATATAAACTCGACCAAGAACTCTCCTGTTACCCTTATCGCCACCTACTTGGGTTTAAGTCTCATCACAATTATTAAATGTGTTAAGAGAATTATTATTAATTAATGACTGACGGAGTAATAACAAAGATGGTACGCATTAGGTATACTAATGGTGATAATAATTTTGTTTTTTGTTTTGTTTTGTGTTTTCAAATCTTTCCTCATTTAGGACTGGGCAGGAAATAACCGTTTTATCAGAGTTATGCCAAACACCCCTTCCGCAAAAGGCAAGGCAGCTTCAGGTACCGCATTGTTTCCATCTTTCAACCAAGGAGTGATGCTCATATAACTTATAGAACTCTTAGGTTCACAAGTTTATGCTAAACTTATTTTCTAACATCATATCTACTATGTACTAAATCACAGTCAATGATGTTTTGTTTATCTCTTGGCTGACTAGTTATGAGTTTGGGAGGAACTGGAACAGAAGCAGATGGTAACCTAATAACCAAGTTGTTCGGTGCAGTCGGGAAGATATGGAAAGCTGATGAGAAATTGTTTGATGGAGTTACTGGCTTGAGGTATGTTAAAACTTTCCCGAGTCCAAATTATTTCCCAAAACTTCTGAATTCCGACTAACCCATTGAAATCACAGTGGTAGCGGGCCCACATACATATTTTTGGCCATCGAGGCTTTAGCGGATGGAGGAGTCGCTACAGGGTTACCATGTGAGGTTGCATTGTGACTGGCTTCTCAAACAGTAAGTTTTTTTTGGGTTCACAAATGACGTATTGTTTGGAGTTTTATTCTTTGAGCTAGGGTGTTTTTTATTTGTTTGCATCACGCTGAAATGTGATACTTGTGTAGGTTATAGGAGCAACGTCAATGGATCGCTAAAATGGGAAAACACCCTGGTCAACTCAAATATGATGTGGCGTCTCCGGGGGGGCCACCATGGTCGGAATTCACGAACTTAAGAAGGATGGATTTTGTGGTTTGTTGATGAACGTTGTTGTTGCCGCTGCAAAACGTGGCAGCAAACTCTCATGAGCGTGTCGCGGATTCTTGATCATATTTTTTATAGGCCGAGTAGAGGAGAATCTAATAAAATGCTGCTTGTAACCTGTGCTTTAGAAAAGTTGGAATAAAACATGGAAAATAAAGCCTACACCAATGAGGATATTTTCTTTTCCTGAGGCCTTTCCTTGATTTTTATCCTCTCGGCAGCGTTAAAGCTCGAAAGCAAGATGAATTTCTTTCGTATAATCGGCTATTTGAAGCCTTTTATTCTAGCTCAATACATGGGCTAGGCTACCTAATTAAAATGACGTACAAATATAGTATCGAAGCAATGAACTCAATAGAATGTAAAATAAAACCTGAAAGATGTGATTCTAAATCTCCATTAGCCATGTACACGTAGATAAGAGCTCTGTTCCTTTTTTGGTTGAAATAGCCAACAAGCCTCGTCAAATTCCGATGGTAAACCGTCAACAGAAGTTTAAACTATTAAAACAGAGTAAAACCGTATAAATCAACAATATTTGAAATCAAATAAATGAATAGCAAAAGCGCAAAAAGAGTGTCATGCTTCAGTCTGAAACAGATGATACTACTTTTCAGATTTCGAGGCTTGTCTTCTATCGCTCGCTTCAGAGTGTATTGTACACTTTTGAAACAAAAAAAAAGTAACGTAAATCCAAATTTTTTTATAAGGTGTAATACTTAATTATTAACATATAAAATAGCACTTTATTTTACAACACTAAATTACTCTCATTATCTCATATATTTGTCATACTTTTTTCACTGTTTTAATTATTTTTTTAACGCTATGTCCAGGTTTGATTAATAATTAAAGTAGAGTCTTATGAGTCATTGGTTTTATAATCATAGAATAAGCAATATACCAATCTATTTTCCAATACATTGTATATTCCAAGACATAACACTATTATAAAATTTATTTAATTATTCCAAAATATGTTCATCTCGCGGTTGAGAGAATTTGTTTTTAAAGTTTACTGTAACAAATATTATAGCCCATCCGAGAAAAAAAACGTAAACAATAAATTAATCATCTGTATTATTACTCTATAGGTTGCGTGTAGAATTTATTTTGACAGATAATTCAGAAAAAGTGGAAGCAACAAATTTCTGTTATACTGCTGAAAAAATCTTCTCGTGCAAGGCTGCACAAATATCATACATTATTAAGCAGGTATCAGATACATGCACTTGTACAAATTGCTTATTTATAAATGTTAGATATTAATAGTTGGGAAAATTTTACAACAACAGAGCACAAAAATCAATACTGAAACCACTATTTAAAGCCAAAGAAATAATAACAAAAACGTTCTACGTTCAAGACGTGAAAAATCAAAATTCAAGTGTATCACAACACCCATTGACAGTTAAAGTTTACAAGCTAACCGATCTTAAATTCAACGACGACGAAGTACTGGAAAATATTGTTGATGATCTCTCCCCAGCAGCATCCACCTCCAACAAAAAACCAAGACTTGATTAAAATATTTGTATGTTATTTTATCATAACATTTAGCACTTTCATTTCTATCTCTAATGGTTAATTGTTATATTTTTATTTATGTGGTGTTTAAAAAGTTATGAAAACATGAGTTCTAATTATTTGTACATTATCATGGTACTTGATTTTTTACATCAATAAATTATTGTATAAAATTTAGAATAATGTGCGTTATAGTTTTCAAACAAAATTTCGAGTCTTGATTAATGTAGAATATCGAGAAGGTCAAAATGATCAAAATGATGTACGGGAAAAAAAAAACTACACTAAGCACGTGCATAGCACGTGTTGCTAACTAGTATACACACATACATATATATATACATATATATATACATATATATGTATATATATATATATGTGTGTGTGTGTGTGTATAAGGGAATATTGCTTGGACAAATATATAAATTAAATATGCTGGTACACAAAAAAAAAATTAAATTAAATCATTTGAGCATAAAGTCCCGACGGGCTCAGTCTCCACCATGTAAATAAGAGTGATTACCACTAGACGAACCATGCTTGAATTTTACGAAAGTCACTTGAATGGGAGGATTATAATAGGCAAGTATCTTCTAAAATACATAATGAATTATTTATAAGAATTTCCCATCGTTTTTGGGTTCGATAAGAAAATGTCCCCTCCTTTCGAGAAATCAAATCTTTTTTTTATGGTCATTAGTTTTTCTCGATTATAATGTCTTCCGTTAAATATTTGGAATTTTTTTGACGTGAGTTTCGCATTTTACTTGAAATATGTAAAATTATCAGAATATATAATTGATTATTATAATAATATTTTGATTAAAAAAACAATTAAAATAAACTGATATGTGCCAATTTGGAAGAACCATACGCACTATAAATATAAGGCATAACATTCATATGCATAAATATGTTTAACTATAAAGTGGTAATTAAAATGGTCTCGTGTTAATAACATACGTTTTCAAATTGGGGTCGTAGACTCAATCTGCAGCCACCACAAACAAATGAAAGCTTATCTTCAAAAAATAAATAAAAATTAGAAAATAAATTACACATATATAAACAATATGGTGGTGAGCACATGCATGTTATAGTTGTGTTAGTTATGAAACATCAAGGTATATTCATCTAACAATTGACGGAGCAAGAAATGGGAACCGAGAGACCTCGTTACTTGGGCGGGGGGTTCCTCGATAACTACAAGGCAGCAAACCTCGGTCCGGGGACAACTCGGCCAACCACCCTGCTTGGCTCTTGGCAACCACAGGGAGAGGGAACGCTATCGATCTGCATGGACGCCGCGATCGACAATCGGAGGGGGAAGTTTGGGATGGGCTGCGTAGCCCGTGTTCATAGAGACTTTGTTATTGCTTTGGAGATAGCTTCGAGAGATCGCAGACTTTTCCATCCCCTTGCCGAGGCCACCGCCCTCCTTCGAGGAGCTTGTCTTGCTGCTTCTCTTGGGGCTCGCAAGGTCGCATTCCAGTCCGATTGCCTTTCGATCATCCAAGAGGTGAGGGCTGCTCGTACTCTCTGACGGAGATGGGTACCATTGTGGAACAAATCAAGGATGTATGCTCCAATTTCGCGATTTTGATTTCCTTCTTCATGATTGCAATGTTGTCGCTCATGCTCTAGTCCGTTTTTCCATTAGTGTTGGTGTAGATGTAAAATGGCTCGTGTTAGTTCCTCCGTGTGCTTTATCGGAGGCCCTTAAAGACCAAATTTTGTGCTTGTAACCACAATATTCCTCCGCCATTTATGTGAGGGCTTTTATCTATTCCTCGTGGTACCGTCCACGTTTCCTAAAAAAACAATTGACTTTCATAACATCAATTTTATATATCATTTCAAGTTTGAGAAATTATATGTGGGAACCCCACATTTGAAATAAATAAGTTTTCATCTAGCATCATTTTACACACACACAAAAATTAAATCAACATGAAAATTGAACTTTTTTTTTACGAAAATTTACATCCGACACAATAATAGCAGATTAGTCGTAAAACTTGCAAAAAAATCCAAAAAAATGACCATAAACGTTGAAATTCCACAGGAGTGATAAAAAATTATATAAAACCAGCAAAAATAAAATTTCATCAAAATTTTCACGAAATTTATAGAGAAACAAAAATTGCTGATTTTTTTGCTGAAAACCCTCGATCACTCAAAATTCCCCGACGCTTCAATGAATTTGATCAAGATTTAAACACCATGCTAACATTTGTATGTTAATTATATCTCATATATCACTTAAAATTTGTTTACAAGAATGGTTAGAGAGAAGCTATGAAGTTTACTCGATGTACAATGTATTTTTTTATCTTTTTATTTGTAATGGTCGTTGTGGACGTGAGTCTGATTCATGGCGGCAATAATGCGGCTTTAGTATAGAGATTTGGGCAGAGATCGGAGGTGGTGTAAAAGGAGCGAGTTCCGAAGATTGTGATGTATGAGCTTTGGCTAGTGAAGGCCCTGATGGAAGTACGAGATTTTTTGGCTGGTTCCGCAAATATTAGAGGATTATGGATACCTCCAAATCCAACAAGAAACTTTTTTTCCTTTCTTTTAAAGAAGTTTTTTTATGCGAGTGCGGATCAAACTCACGACTTCTACTTGGAAGTCATTTGATTTTACCACTAAGCTATCTTTGTTATCACTAAGAAACTCTTCTTGTTGGTGGAGAAATGTTAGTCAAAAAATAGGAAGAGAACATACAACATGAAAAAGAGAAGAATTTAAATATATATGTATATATATATATATATATATATATATTCTTTCATAATATTTTTTTGTTCGTTCATTGTCTAGGCTAGTTTGCTTAGTCAAATATTGATGCATGGTAAAGTGTCTTATACATGTTCAGAGAGCATCTATATACTTTGTTTGTCTCTTGTTGACGCCTTTTCACCTGCTCGATTGTACCTTCAGTGTACATTCAACGCCAAATGTGTGTACTTCGGTACAAATAGTGTTCGACTTTTTTGGTACTATAAATACTCTGCCTTTGGTAGGGGTATGCAATTTTCTAAAGGCACGGAAACACAACTTGAAGAAGATTTTCATCTACGTCTCCTTGTAAGGTTTTAGCTTCTTAAAAGAGAGAAAAAAAAATTAAGTTCATTTATTTTGTACTAAGTTCCTTCTACAAGAACATTAACTGTAAAAACTGTATGTGTTGTTGTGATAGGTGAGTGAAGTGAACATCTATGGGGAGCCTTAGGTTAGTAGTACTTTAGAAATGAGAGAGTTAGGTTTAGGAAGTTGAGATTCATTTGTAACACCCTTGTAACTCATTGCTTGTTTGATCTAAAGTATATGCTTTCATCGGGACAGATATCCCCCATATGTAAGCAATTCTTTGTGTCATTTTCTTCGATGTTATTTACTCGTCGTCTCGAAGAGTGTTAGTAACATCTAAAGTAACTATAGTAAAACTGTGTAAGCAGACTTTCAATAGGTACGAGAGGGAGACCATAATATACTGGGTGAACAATCTCTCTACTTTTAATTGTTTCTTGTTTGAGAGTATGAATACTTTCAGATAAGGAGGCTTTGCTATTACCACAGATGCCCACAAGAAGATCATTTATTTGCATATCGATGTAATATAAATCTCTCATTCGTCCTTATTGTAATTTGCTGATTAAATAAATAAAAGTTGAAACGTTCATTCATTCCTTTTCGTTTGATTGAAGATTTATGATATTCAATAGTCTTATAGTCCTTAATCAAACCCAAAAGCGTATGAAGAGTCACTGGAAGAACTATAGAGTTCCTAACTCTCTATGCCTCGTAACCAGACATCATAGATTCTTCCAACAATCATACTGGGATCAATAGTCTGTTGATCTTTAGATTGCGAATATATCGTTTTAGTCAAACTATGAAGAGTTTGTTCATGCAAATCTACATTTGTCTCTTCATACATTGTTAGGTTTGATTAAGGACTATAAGATTATTGAATATCATAAATCTTCAATCAAACTAAAAAGGAATGAGTGAACGTTTCAACTTTTATTAATTTAATCAGCAAATTACAATAAGGACTTTATAAAGATTTATATATTAAATCAATATGTAAATAAACAATTTTCTTGTGAGCATCTCTGCCAAGAAACTCCCACTTGACTCAAAGAAGATGAGAGTAGTCCTTCATGCCTAATCTGTCTCGATGTTGGTCAAAGACCTTGTTGGATAGGGTCTTGGTGAAAGGATCTGCAAGGTTGCCCACCGTTGAGATCTTCTTCACCTCCACGTCTTTGCGCTGCACGATGTCTCTAATCAAATGGTATTTCCTCTCAATATGCTTAGAGCGCTTATGGCTTCTAGGTTTCTTTGAGTTAGCAACAGCCCCACTATTATCACAATAAAGTGTCATGGGCTCGTTGATATTTGGAACAACTTCCAAATACTTAAGGAATTTTCTAAGCCATACAGCCTCTTTGGATGCTTTACAAGCAGCCACATATTTTGCTTCCATGGTGGAGTCGGCAATGCAAGATTGCTTGATACTCCTCCAAACTACAGATCCACCATTCAAGATGAACACAGATCCTGAAGTGGATTTCCTGGAAGTCTTATCTGCTTGAAAGTCGGAATCAGTATACCCCGTCATAGTCAGGTCAGTACCTGAATATGTAAGCATCAAGTTCTTAGTTCTCCGAAGATACTTAAGAACATGCTTAACAGCAACCCAGTGCTCGGTCCAGGATTTGATTGAAAATGGCTAACTACGACAACGGCGAAACATATATCCGATCTAGTGCACAGCATAGCATACATGAGACTTCCTACGGCTGAAGCATAGGGAATCTTTCTCATGTCCTTAATCTCTTGTGCAGTCTTGGGAGACTGGTCCTTAGAGAGTGAGAATCCATGTCTAAAGGGGTTTAGGCCCTTCTTGGAATATTGCATAGCAAAGCGATCAAACACCTTATCTATATAAGATGCTTGGGAGAGCGACAAGGTCCAGTTCTTTCAATCTCGAAAGATCTGAATCCCCAGAATGTACGCAGCTTCCCCTAGATCCTTCATATCAAACTGCTTAGTTAACTAGATTTTAACCTTAGATAATTTACCTACATCATTACCAATGAATAGTATATCATCGACATACAATACTAGAAACACAACCTTGCCCTCGTGTATCAACTTATAGACACAAGGTTCATCTATTGAATGTTCAAAATCGAAGCCTTTTACAGTTTCATCGAATCTAACATTCCATGATCTAGATGCTTGCTTTAATCCATAAATGGATTTAAGAAATTCACAAACCTTGTTCTCTTGATCACTTTCCACAAAACCGTCTAGTTGAGCCATGTAAATGCGCTCATCAAGATTGCCATTCAGAAAGGCAGTCGTGACATCCATCTGCCAGATCTCATAATCGAAAGCGGCAGCTATGGTTTGAAGTATACGGATGGATTTAAGCATCGCGACATGCGAGAAGGTTTTTTCATATTCGATACCTTCCTTTTGGGTATAACCTTTACCCACTAGTCGCGCTTTGAACGTCTCAACGTTCCCATCCGGACCCCTTTTCTTCTTATAGATCCACTTATACCCTACAAGTTTAACCCCTTCAGGTAGGTCTACAAGTTTCCAGACTTTGTTGACATACATCAAATGCATCTCAACTTTCATGGCATCAAGCCAAAGGTTTGATTCAGAACCAGCCATTAGTTGGCTATAGGAAACAGGGTCATCCATGTCAGCGACGGCTACGAGAGTATCGCCATAAGACATGTACCTGTAAGGCTTCAGAAACCCTCCCACTACGTTGAAGTACTACTTGACGAGGTTCTGAATTTTTAGGTTGCGTTTCAGTTGGGGTAAGAACAGTTCTTACATATGAGGTAGAAGCATCCTCACCCAAGTTCGTTTTTGCACAATTTTGCTTCTAGGTTTCGTATTCTTCATATAGTCCTCCTCAAGTAAACGAGCATTAGTGCTGACAATTGTTTTGTCGTCCTCGGGACTATAGAATGTGAAACCTTTGGTTTCCTTTGGATATCCAATGAACACGCATAATTCTTACCTACTAGCCAACTTGCTAGTCTTTTGCCTTAGCACATGTGCAGGGCAACCCCAAATTCTGATGTGGCTTAAATTAGCTTTACGCCCAATCCATTGTTCATAAGGAGTACCAGGGACCGTTTTAGACGGCACTTGGTTCAGAATATATGCGGCAGTTTCGAGGGCATATCCCCAAAAGGAATTAGGGAGTGATGAGTAACTCATCATTGATCTAACCATATCCATCAAAGTTTGATTCCTTCTCTTTGACACTCCGTTTTGTTGAGGTGTGCCAGGTCTTGTAAGCTGAGAAATGATACCTTCTTCTTTAAGAAAGTTATCGAACTCTTCAGACAAGTACTCACCACCTCGATCAGACCGAAGGGTTTTGATCTGTTTGCCAGTTTGCTTTTCCACTAAAGCCCGAAAAACCTTAAATACAATAAAGGTTTCGGATTTGTGATTGAGGAAATAGAAAAATCCATATCTTGAGTAATCATCGGTAAAGGTAACGAAGTATTCGTATCCTCCCCGTGCCTGAATTCTGACCGGACCATATACATCAGAATGTATTAGTTCCAGCAGCTCAGTGGCTCTTCCACCTTTATCAGAGAAAGGTCGTTTGGTCATTTTTCCTTCTATACAAGATTCCCACGTCGGCAGTGAGCCTATTAAAGAGGCTTTGAGTGGACCATCTCTCACAAGTCTCTTAATCCTATCTAGACTAATATGACCGAGTCTTAAGTGCAAAAGATTTGTTGATATTGTTAGATCAAAGGAGTCATTAAGTTTGATCCTCTTGGGTTCCCTAATTAGATCATTATCTATTTCAGTGTCTAATAGCAACGGTTGTGTAGGATAAATATAGTATAAACCATTCTTTAAACATGCATCAATGACAAATGAATTGGAAGAAGTAATACGAATTGCATTATCAATAAACTTTAAATAATAATTCTGCTCAACAATTTGAGCTGCAGATATTAAGTTTTTCCCAAAGGAAAGAACAAAATACATATTATTCAAATTTAAATTTTTTGTCTTCAAAAGACAATGTCACGGATCCCACAGCCTTAGCAGACATCAAGCTCTCATCACCCCACTTGAAACAGATGTCGCCATCCTCTAAGCTTTTTCTTTTCCTGAACCCATTAAAGGAACAACAAATTTGGTTAGTAGCAGTGGAGTCAAGAATCAACAATGATACATTATCAGCTACTAAACAAGCTTCGGTAATCAGTACAATACATTTCCCTTTAGCCTTGAGGTAGGCAGGACAATTTCTATGCTAGAGTCCCTCAGCGGTGTGAATCTCCTTCATCAGCTCGGTAACAGTTTACCCTAGCTTATTGATGGAGTGGTGCAGTTTGAAAGTATCAAAAGATTCAGGGAGAGTTTCTAAGATCATATCTATTTTGATTTCTCCATTAATCTCAGATCCAAAAATTTCCATGTCATTGAGATAACTTATGATCAATATCATATGTTCTCTAACAGGAGTCTTAGCTTTCATACGATAGTTCACAAACTGTCGAACCGCTTGTTATCTAGTGTGACATCTTTGCCCTTCAAACATCTCATAGAGATTGAAGAGCATGGTTTAGGCCGAACCAAAATCACGATGATATTGTTGCAACATATTGTTCATTGATGCTAAAACATAGCATCTCACAATCTCATTTGATTGGATTCAGGCCACTAAGGCGTCCGTATCTTCTTGAGCCGAATCATCATTCGTTTCAAAAGTACATGGGGTGGTGAGAAAACATTTGTGCTTGTCCTTCATAAGAACGATGTCTAGGTTACGTTTCTAATCTACGTAGTTTTTCGGTTCTAGTTAATTTGAGGAAAGGATGATTGAGATAGTGTTTAGAGACATGTTGCTAATTGTTGAAACAATTTATGATTAGTCTTTTGTTAAGGATTTTAAGTTTAATTTTATTTAGACAAGAATAAATCCAAAGGTGTTATGAACAAAATGAAAATTTTACTCCTTCGAGGGAAGGCCGCAAAAAAGTCCTCTTTCATAAGTAAATGATACATCATTAATGCATAGTCATGATGACAATACATCAGGGTTTGACTAGCCACCTTATAAAAACGTTTAATCACTCAAAACTTTTCGCAGGGCCTCGAGGGAGGATTACTAGAGTTTGAGTCTAAGTGTGTAACCAACCACTTAGTTCAACAAGATCTACTTTGAAAACAATCCGCCGAGGGGAGGCCTGGTCTCATCGTTTCACTTTTGAACGTAGCTATAAAAGCAATGTTAGGAGCAATGCGTCTATGAATACTCTCATTTAAGAGAGTGTCACGAGGGTGACTCTTAGTCCGGACACATATGCACTTCACGTTAGTGTTGGGGATCGCGGGTTGCAAACAATAAGTACAACCCTCCCACTTAGTTTTTAAAAAATAAGGGGATCTTGGGTTACAACAATAAGTGCAACCCTCCCACTTAATTTTTGGAAAAAGGCACGTCTACTCTTGTATGTATAGGAAACTTGTTTCCATTAGTAAAGAGAGAGAGAGAGATAGAGTGGATCACTAGAAAAAAATAATCCTAAAATCGATATTTGTGAGCGAAGAGCAGTGTTAATGCACTAAGGCACAAGGAACATACTCGGATCTTTTTGTCTAATAATTTATTTTTCCTAAGGAAAGTGTGTTTGATTAATACATCATCACTTTTGCACTTGAAAGTTTTTTAGATTAAAAATCTCCTAAAACTAATATCTTCATCTTCATAACATCTTCCTTCAAGGCGTCTTTATGGTGGTTGAGCGCGTGAACGTCGGAAATCCACGATAGCATTAAGAAGAGGGGAGGAAGCTTGGAGTCGCAAAATCCAGATTAAAAATCCTGGACTCGCGGACTGCCGTACACCTCGGAATTAAAAGATCATAAATGAAACATCCAGTATCCGATTGAGCTGAAACCAATTGCATTGAATAGCTAACTTCCATACCTTTAATATGGTTCAAGAACCACTATTTTTCAAGGTTTGAGAAAAGAGTTATGCCCATTTTACTGAGGCATAACAATTTTACCAAAATCTTGCAAGTCTACAATAATGAGGATATGTCTAATGTAGTTTGAGCTCATGGCTATCACATCATCATGTCTCAGCCAAGTTTCAAACTCCCTCAATTTGGATCTTCCAAAGACTACTCGGATGAAGACGATCTCAGTGATGAAGTTCTGTTTGAAGTTTACAAAACCCTGTTTTTCAAATTGGTTGATGACTCAAATTTCATTGTTGAACAAAACAACATAATTTCTGATCTTGAGAAATCTTAGACTGAACTTCTAGAGCAGATTCTTGAATTAGAAGGGGACTCTTCACTTTATATCAATGAAATAATTGTTTCCCTGCTCTCTGAGAAGACTAATTTACTAGAACTAGTTGGTGGTCTGAAGTGTGAAGTTACTCATCTAACCATAGAAGTTGCTCGATTTTCCAAGTCGATTCAAATGCATCCTTTAACTAATGTGTTAAATACTCTTCTGAGGATTGGGAAGTCTGCTCAGACCGTTATGGGTTGGGATATGCTTCTTACCCTTATCATTCTAATCATTGTCAAACTTCTCCCTGAACCTTTTTTGTTCCGGCGTATATTCATCAATATTTTGTTTTCATATCTCATAAGAAATCAACTAACCCATCCTCAAGTCTCAGATCTCATAATGCTTCTTCAGATGTTAGAATCTCTTCCACATCAATCTCTATTCTAGGCTCCAGTCAACAGGTTTTTAAAAACACTCCCTCTTCTGTTCAAAACAATTGGATATGTGATCATTATAGAAAATTCAGGCATATTCATCCCTTCTGTTTCATTTTATTTGGAAGAACTCTGTTCTTAACCAGTCAAAGATACTCTCGAGGTGCTTTTTAAAACGTTGCTCCAAAAATGAAAATTAATCTTATCCTTCCTTATCTCGTGTTCATAAGGAGTGTTGGAATAGGTCTAGGGTTAAGAAAAATTTATCATTAATCATATTAATGGCGGAATATAAAAATTTATTTTACTAGTAAAACAATTTTTACTAACCTAGATAAAGTTCATATACATGTTATAAATTAAAAACATTATTCAATTACTTGAATACTAACATTTCTTGTAGATTGATCTTGAGAAAGGTTGATCTTCTCTTCTAGCTCGATTCCTTCACTTCTAGTCTTGAACTTGAGAAACCTAAGGTTTCTATTACAAGAGTCTATAAAGGTTTAGAAGGACTTGTGTGTGGGCACAATTAAACACAATAGCTCAAGAACAAGTCTATGAGCTAGAGAGCTAATTAAGCCTAAGTCTAATGAGGACTTAGGTGCCAAAATAAAAGAAGTATTTTGAGAGAGAAAGAGGGGGGGTTCAGCCAAATAGAGAGAGAGAGAGAGAGAGAGAGAGAGAGAGAGAGAGAGAGAGAGAGAGAGAGAGAGAGAGAGAGAGAGAGAGAGAGAGAGAGAGAGAGAGAGAGAGAGAGAGAGAGAGAGAGAGAGAGCAAGAATGAATTGTTCAAAAAATTAGTTTTCACATCTCTATGTGAGGCTCTATTTATCGGAGAAGGAAAAATCTATAAAGGTCAATTATTCATTCATGAAAGAATAATCCATTCATGACACAATATTTGATTTTCTCTTCCCCTTTCTCTCTTAGTTTGGCCGGCCATGTACACAACAAGGGGAAAATTGTTTCCTCACTTAGCTTATTTATTTCCTTCTCAAGGAAATTCATTTCCCTTTTCCTTTTGGATAATTATCTTTATAATTAAAGGGAAATAAAACTCTCCTCTTGATGCATGTTGGCCGAAATTCTACCTAGGGAGAGCTTCTAGATGCTTCCTTATTTTTTTTAAGACAATTCTTAAAATATCCATTGTAGAATTATAATTGCACAAATAACGAAATTAATTTCATAATGCATTAACCGACTTTTCCGCTTTAGAAAATTATTTATATTTTTATCATATGAAAATATTCAAAATCTTATATTGACATTCACATCATTTTATGTCCATGTGGACAAAAATACTCTGTAGACATTTTCCAAGAAAAAGTCTAGTTCAACATTTGAACTTATTTTGACTTAACTTCTAGTTTAACAATCATACTATAATGACCTATAATAGTGACCTTATGGATCCAAATGAACAAAGCTTGAGCTTCTATACTCGGACTCAAAAGTTCACAAACTTTTTCCGAGTATTAGCTTAATGTCAACTGACTTCACTAAAGAGTTGACACTGAGAATCTCTCGGTTCAAATGAATTTATTTCCTACTCAAATTAAACTTAATTATATTGAGCGGATCCGTTGAATGTTATCTATGTTTACCCTTCATGAATATCATCAACTAGTTGGGATTTATAAAATTACCATTTTACCCTTCTAGTTGTTATTTCCTCAACTCCTTTACATCTTTTGATGTCTATGTGGACTAAAATACCCTTTAGACATTTTCCAAAAAAAAATCTAGTTCAACACTTTTGATGTCCTTTAATACTTGTGAATAAGTTAGAAACAATGTATTGACAAGGAGCTAACAAGTCACATTGTTTCATCCAAATAAAGTCGCTACTTAATTTTGGACACTGCGCAGTTCATTTATTCACAATCCAAGTAATAAAGCATGCAGTGATATATATTGCATCTCAGCAATTTTATACATGAATTCCATATCTATGAGAACTTCACATAGTTGGTTCATGACATCTTCATAACTTAATATCCCACCAATTGGCCTAGTCTAGATCACATAATGGATCTAGAATTTGACTTTCTTAAATGAGAGTATTAATGCTATGAAATCACATGTCTCATTTCAGGATTTAGGTAAGCATTATGCAATTCATACATAGTGACCTTGAGATAGAAGATGTTAAATAGGTTTGTTCTTCTATTGTCTCAAAAGGTGCACTAGTCAAGTCAGTATCTTCGAAAGATACACTGAAAGAACTATAGAGTTCCTAATTCTCTATACCTCGTAACCAGACATCATAGATTCTTCCAACAATCATACTGGGATCAATAGTCCGTTGATCTTTATATTGCGAATATATCGTTTTAGTCAAAACATGAAGAGTTTGTTCACGCAAATCAACATTTGTCTCTTCATACATTGTTAGGTTTGATTAAGGACTATAAGATTATTGAATATCATAAATCTTCAATCAAACTAAAAAGGAATGAGTGAACGTTTTAACTTTTATTAATTTAATCAGCAAATTACAATAAGGACTTTATAAAGATTTATATATTACATCAATATGTAAATAAACAATCTTCTTGTGGGCATCTCTGCCAACAAGGAGTAGAATTTAAAAAGTGATCATCTCGCCTTTGTTTCTTATACTTCTTTGAAAACTACATTCAAAGAAGATTGGTATTTTGACAGTGGTTGTTGTCGCCATATGACTGGTGTCTCAAATGCTACCAACTAAAAATGTTAGATCCCACAACGGGACTACCACAACGCTTAAAATAAGCATTGTGGACAAAAAAGGGTTCCCACAACGCTTATTTTTAAGTGTTGTGGGAATTAGAGATCCGACAAAATTTGTCGTTAACCATTACGGGAAGAGTGATTTCCCATAACGTTTATCCACAAACGTTGTCTTTAACCGGTTCTATTGGTTTCTAAAAAGAAAGTGTTAATTTTGGTGGTGGTTCTATTAGTTATGTAATTGGTCGTGGAAAACTCAATGTTGCAGATCTTTTTGTCTTAGAAAATATGCTCCTAGTTGATGGGATGAAGGCAAATTCAATAAGCATAAGTCAACTACGTGACCAAGACCTCACAGTTACATTCACAAGGTCAAGATGCAAAGTTCTCAAAGAGACTTGGCGGAATACAAGATTTTGAGTCCGAGAGCACATTGGAACATAAAATCAACTCGCATATATATTTTCTAAGCTCAAGAAATTGAGGGTTGGGCTGGGTATTTGTCTCCCTAATTTATAGCAGTTAATCATGGGCCCATCTAAAATAATTATTCAAGGCTTTCAGATTTTGCTTTATATTGCTCTCCTTAAGCTATTTGTTTTGAGTTTCCTCTCTCTCCCTCTCTCTCTCTTGCAAGTGTCGTTTCAGTTCTCTTATTTTTTAAGAAGAAGAATCGTTCTTGTGTCAGTTTTTCTTTCAAAATCTCTTATCGGGTATCTCTCTCATTTTGAAAAACATCTTTAGAAGACCATCGACTCGTTTTTCAACCACCATGGTCACCATTATAAAAGGAAAAACTTTCTCCCTTACATACACAATCTCAATGAAAGAAAAAGGAAAAGGTCAAGGGAAACCCTCTGACATTCTCACTCGGAGAAACAAGTACGGAGTCAAGATAAAAGGGAGTATTGGAAAATCTAAAACCAAAATGGGTGATGCAAAGAAACGGAAACTTGTGAAAGCATCTCCAAGTGATTCTCTTTTTTCTTCCAATATGAGAGAATGTAATCAAGAACCTTTTAGCCATAGTGATTCTAATGTCGAGAAATCTTCCATGCAAAATATTGAGACTGTTCATTCAGCGGTGTATTCCATTTTAGACATGCGAGATGCCTTTGACAACACATCAAGCAAGGGTATCGCTGCTTCAGGGTCTAGAGTTCCAAATGAAGTTTCTTTCTCCAACCCATATCTAGACGAGATGATCATCGAACTAGAAGTAGGGAGAAAAGACTCACCTCTCCCTTCTACGAGAGATGAGATATATGAGAAGGATTTCAACAAGATCATTGGTCTTCCTTCTCCTCCTCTCATCCCTGAAATGATTCTCTGGGTGAGCAGACTAATCATGGTGATGTAGGCTCGGGTTTACCCCATCTTCCAGACTCGTATTGTTTTATCCTTAACATCAGTTGTGTGTACTTCGGTACAAAAAGTGTTCGTCTTTCTTGGTACTATAAATACTATGCTTAATTTTTTGGTAGGGGTATGCAATTTTCTAAAGGCGCCGAGACATAATTTGAAGAAGGTTTTCATATATGTCTCATTGTAAGGGTTTAGCTTATTAAAAGAGAGCAAAAATGTTAATTCATTTATTTTGTACTAAATTCTTTCTATACGAACATTAATTGTAGACATTATTCGTGTTGGTGTGAAAGGTGAGTGAAGCTCACACCTAGTTAAAGTTTAGGAGGTTGAGAACTCTTTGTAACACCTTTATAACTCACTGATTATTCAATCTATAGTATATTATTTCACCGGAATAAATATCTTGCAGGTGTAGATAAGAGTCGAATTCGATAACCAACTGTATGTATTATTTATTTTGATTTTATTTATTTATTGTCTCTACAAATGGTAGTAACATCTGAATGAACTATAATAAAGAAACATATTTTCTTTTTTATTCATGTTTAGATTAAAAATTATGTGTGTGTCGTTTGAAATATTTGATCACGTGAGAGTCAGATGTTTAAAATTGGAACATAACATAATTTTTTTTAAAGGGGCAAAAGTCGAGAAAAATCAAATTTCTAGTTTATTTGCAAATGTTTCAATATGAAGGGACGGTTTATAACCAAGCCAATTTTTTAGGAGAAATTGCTGTAATGAATATTTATATAATTTTATATTAATAAAAATGCAGAGATATACTTATGATATTTTTTAAATTATGAAAATAAATATCATATTGCGATTGAATGCAGAGACACATATGATACTTTTCAATTTAGAAAAAACCTGCAAAGATAAGTCCTTTTCGTAATGCAAGAAATGTCTTTAGACATTGTTTTATTTTTCTGTAAATGTATCGTCGCAGTAATTTATTACTTGACTGGTCTTTGGTTTCTTATATATTTCTGCATTTTAATTAAATTCGTCCACTGTGTCAGATACATTCTATGACCATGGATTTGCATTAAGTTCATGTGAGAGTTTGTTTTCAGTTTCTTTTATAGGGAATAACGTCAGTCATGTAGTCAACTTTTATTTTCTATGTCAACTAAATTAGTAGTCCAGATACTTTTTCTTCGTAAAGTAACTCCTTTCATATAATAAAAAATCAGTATCCAAATAGAAGTGTATAAAATAGCGCATTACGTAAATTATTATTATTAAATAATAAAGCAATACATATCAAAATTGTTAAAAACACAAACAAGGCATATCATGCTCTTATTCCCTTACCCACCCCGTACAGGCTTGCCAGGATAAACTCCATCCATTCTAATGGACTCTGCATGTACAAAAAATCACATCCATCTCATCACGTCAAATTATCAAAAACTTCTACGTCTTCAAATTTATTTGACGAGGGTCACAAAATACTATTAACAGCGTTATAAAAACGCCTACAAAGACGTCGTGTAAAAATAAGGTTAAGACGCTTTCGGTAAAAGTTCCATCGATTTTCTCCACATCAGTACAGATAAACACAATCACGTTAATGGCGTTCAATAGGAAATGGTAAGCATAAAGACTTATATAAGTAGTGATATATATAAACTTACTTGCCACAGTCAACGCTGGGGTCAAAGGGACGAGGAACGGTCTGGTGGCAGAGAGCGGAGAGGTTCTTGGCACGATCGGGAACCACCTTGTGCGTAAGCGCGTAGACCTTGAAGCACACGCACAGGTTCCGGCGATTCTTGGGCGAGATTGCTGACAAAATGACGTCATGGACACCCCAACAGCACAACGTATTCGGTGTCGTTTCAGTCTCCGAGCCTTCCAAGAAGACCTTGCAGTCGGTCAGCTTTCGCAGCGCGTCGGTGCACGCCAACGGTTTTGGAAGCGCCGCCGAGGCCGTCCCTGAAAGGACGCAGAGCACCACCGCAAAACTCACTGTCACCGATCTCAACGAAGCCATTCTTCTTTTGTTTCTTTGTCAGTAGTGTTTGGTGTATGTGTGTGGGTTTTGGAGTAGTGTTATTTATAGGCTGTTTGGAGAAACTAGTTGCATGTTCATTAACTATATTCCGTTTCCTTTTATTTAAAAGTGCTTGGTCTCTGCGCTTTTATATTTAAGTAAGTGAAGTAATGACCAATTCCCTGTGAATTTAAGAAGTCTTAAATGTGAGAGTTGTAAAATTATTGGTTGAAAATAAATATATATTAAACAAGTTTTTTCTAATATAGATAAGTTTGCGGTTATATTTGTAAATGGTAATATTGACCGGAGCATTTTTTTCCTAAAAAAGTTATGGTTCCTGAAATTTTTTGGTCGTAGTCATTTCATCTTATATGTAAATTCCAAAGTTATTAATATGCGAAAATAAGCTACAGTTATTAATAATAATTATTACAAACTATGTAACTTTTCAAGTTGAAATTTCATGGTATAAAGGAAAAGTGTGACTCGTAATGTGACTTTACGGCTTAATTATTACTAACTGCCTAATTCTAGTATATAACGATCTAACTATGCCTATTTTGAAATTACTAAATATTTAGTAAATAAGTCCTAAATTATCATAAGAGTTCGTTTACAACAATTTTGAAACGATAATGTCCAAAAAATGTTGAAAATTAACCGAAACGTTAAAAATGAACTGGAACAAAATTTAACTAAACATATGTCACGTTATAACGGTAGCTATTTACAATTCATTTATAAAACGTGAGGCCTATCCAAATTCACAACATTTGAAGTGACTATATAACCAATTTTTTGTTACTAATTTATATTTAATGTTGTTCTAATCATTTAATTTACATCAAAAGGATTTTTTTTAGGAATCGTGGTTGGCACCACGAAAATGTCATAAAATACCTTCACATATGGTGGAGGAATACCGTGGTTACAAGATATATAAGAAAATAAAAATGAAATCGTACGTACAAATACAAACAATACTAAAACAGACTGAGCCTCTAGAACCCAATCGGGATCGTATCTCTCGATCATCGGCTCTAATGGCCTCCTACGTAGAAGGAGAGACAAGTCTCGTCCTAGTCGAACTCGAGCCGTTATTAACCGCAACGCGAGTTTGGTTATGGGCTGCAACATTACAAAGACACAAAATATGAACAATATAAAACTCGTTCAAATGTCTCACCTCTCTGAAGATGCAGAGCAATAGGGTAAAAAGCTCTGTCGTATATGTCAATCTGTCTGACACTTCTTTGACCACTCACAAGCAGTCATTCTTGATCTCCACTCTCATGTCACCAATACTAAGTGCAAATTCTATGGCTTGGAGGATCGCATACGCCTCCACAAGCTGGGGGAGAAGCCTCTAGCCATGGAAAACGTATGCGCGATGATCACTTGTCCGGTGTGGTCTCTAGCAATACAACCTACATTAAATCCTCCCTCATCGTGAGTCGACGCCGCATCAACATTAATCAATATGAAGCCGTCTCGATGGAGTCCATCTAGGAGTCTGAATATCTCGATCTCGGCTGTTGCTCCACTAAGCAAGCCTCTTTGTACTCTTCGAGTAAGCTTATCATCCACTAGACTAGCTGAGACTGGTTCCACGCTTGCCTCCCAGATAGGACATTATTTATGTGGTTGCATAACTCTCAAATAATATTATTAAAAAGCTCATGGATACTACACTCAAGAATGTATGTCGCTATGAGAAAAGTGTCAAAGACGTCTCCCTCTTCGAAAGAAGGGAAGAATGTGACCGTAGCCAGCCTCCTTCCAGACTCTCTTACTCTAACTACACCTCCAAATCGCATGGAACACCATCTCTCTCATTCCCTTAAAAACATGAGAGATGTTGTATGAGGTGATCCTCCTCAAGGCGAACACTGCTCTAGTCGGTATCTGACCCAAACAGACTCGCCAACAGAGAAGTTTCACCTTAGGGGAACTCCTAGCTGCCAGAACTTATTCCACAAACTCTCCATCGATCAAAAGAACATGAAACATGAATACTGGCTCTTTCCATCGCACCGGTAGCCTCTCTTGACTGAGTATTCTCCATCTTCTGTGAAGTGCCAATGGCGCACACATGTGATCTCCTCTCCCCCACTCAGAATATTCAAGATGGCCGAGGCATTCTCCTCCCCAAACAAATCTCTAAGTAGATCAACGTCCCAACTACTGTCTCATCTCATCAGCTGCGTTACGCGCATATCAGTAGGGATCTAATGAGGATTTATCCAAGTGGCCGAACTATCTTTGGGGACCCATCTATATCCCATAACCAGACATGACTCTCCATTCCCTATCCTCCATCTCGACCCATATTGGATGATCTCTCTGTCCCATAAAAGAATGCGCCACATGAATGAACTGCACCACATGATAGACTCTCCCAACTAGATTGTCCGGTCTTTGGAAGAACCTCCAAACACTCTTAGCCATCAGGGCATGGTTTAACCTCTCCAAATCTTTGAAACTCATCCCTTCCTCTGACTTGTTCTTCCGGAGAATCTCCCATTTGAATTAGTGGATCTTCCTAGTCGGAGTACTGCCACCAAAACTTGGGAATCGGCGATTGAATCTCTCTAATAAAATTCCATGGGATCTGATTGTTGAAATTGGTCTAGGGTTAAAGAAAAATTTAACATTAATCAAATTAATGGCGGAATTTAAAAATTTCTTTTTCAAGTAAAACAATTTTTACTAACCTAGAAAAAGGATATACATGTTATATATTAAAAGCACTATTTAATTTACTAGAACACGAACCTTTCTTTGTAGCTTGATCTTGAAGTGTCTTGAGAAAGGTAGATCCTCTTCCTTGGCTCGCTCGTCACCTTCACACCTAATCTTGAACTCGAGAAACCTAAGATTTCTATTACAAGAGTCTATAGAGGTTTTGGAAGGATATGTGTGTGGGCACAATTAAACAATATGAACCAAGAACAATTCTTGGATCATAAGCTAATTCTCTAGATCAAGTATGGATCTAGGTGCAAAATAAGAAGAGTATTTTCTAGAGAGAGAAAGAGAGAGGGTCGGCCACAACAGGGAGAGAGCAAGAAAAAACTTAACCTTCACATCTCTATGTGAGGCTCTATTTATAGGAGAAGGAAAAATCTATAAAGGTCAATATTCATTCATGAATGAATAATGTATTCATGACACAATATTTGATTTTCCCTTCCCCTTTCCCTCTTTGTTTGGCCGGCCATGCACCTTGCATTAGTGAGGAAATTTGTTTCCTCACTTAGCACATTTGTTTCCTTCTTAAGGAAATTCATTTCCCTTTTTCTTTTGGGTAATTATCCTTATAAGAAAAAGGAAATAAAACTCTCCTCTTGATGCACCATCTTGGCCAAACTCTACCTAGGGGGGGAGCATCTAGATGCTTTCTTATTTCTTTTAAGACAATTCTTAAAATACCCATTGTAGAATTATAATTGCACAAATAACGAAATTAATTTCATAATGCCTCAAACGACTTTTCGGCTTTAGAAAAAAATTTATATTTTCATCAAATGAAAATATTCAAAATCTTATTTTGACATTCACATCATTTTATGTCCTTGTGGACAAAAATACCCTTTAGACATTTTCCGAGAAAAAGTCTAGTTCAACACTTGAACTTATTTTGACTTAACTTCTAGTTTAACAATCCTAATTATTTTCGGCCAGAGATATGTTGATTTTATTAGATCAGAGGAGTCATTAAGTTTGATCCTCTTGGATTCCCTAATTAGATCATTATCTATTTCAGTGTCTAAAAGCAAATGTTGTGTAGGATAAAGATAGTATAAACCATTCTTTAAACATGCATCAGTGACAAATGAATTGAAAGAAGTAATACGAATTCCATTATCAATAAACTTTAAATAATAATTCTGCTCAACAATTTGAGCTACAGATATTAAGTTTTTCCCAAAGGAAGGAACATAATACACATTATTTAAATTTAAAGTTCTGTCTTCGAAAGACAGTGTCACGGATCCCACAGCCTTAGCAGACACCAAGCTCTCATCACCTCACTTGAAGCAGAAGTCGCCATCCTCTAAGATTTTGCTTTACCTGAACCCATTCAAGGAACAACAAATATGGTTAGTAGCAGCGGAGTCAATAATCCATGATGATACATTATCAGCTACTGAACAAGGTTCGGTAATAAGTACAATACCTTTCCCTTTAGCCTTGAGGTAGGTAGGACAGTTCCTACGCCAATCTACGGGTTCATTGCAATGGTGGCAGTTGTCCTTCGACTTATCCACCTTTGCAGTCCGGGGCATCTTCTTCTTCTGAACCTTGCTAGGGTTCTTCTTGTCGGCTCTATGAGATCTCTTCTTAGGTCCAGAGGTGGAGACTTTGTGCTCAGTAGAATGAGCTTCTCCAGTAGTCCTCTTTTTCTTCAAGAGTCCCTCAGCGGTGTGAAACTCCTTCATTAGCTCAGTAACAGTGTACCCAAGCTTATTCATGGAGTAATTCAGCTTGAAAGTATTAAAAGATTCAGGGAGAGTTTCCAACATCATATCTATCTTGGTTTCTCCATCAATCTCAGATCCAAGGATTTCCATCTCGTTAAGATAACTTATGATCAGCATCATATGTTCTCTAATGGGAGTCCCTGCTTTCATACGACAGTTCATAAACTGTCGTACCGCTTGTTGTCTAGCCTGACGCCCTTGCCCTCCAAATATCTCCTGGAGATTGTAGAGCATTTCATAGGCTGACCCAATATCACGATGTTGTTGTTGCAATACATTGTTTATCGACGCTAAAATATAGCATCTCGCAATCTCATCGGATCTGAGCCATGCCGCAAGAGCGTCCTTGTCCTCTTGAGTCGAATCATCATTCAATTCAGGAGGACATGGGGTGGTGCGTACCCACTTGTGCTTGTCCACGGTAAGGACAATGTCTAGGTTACGTTTCCAATCTACGTAGTTATCACCTTCCAGTTTGTTCGAGGAAAAGATAGTAGAGAGGGGGTTTAGAGACATTGCGGAAAAGTTGAAACAATTTACGATTAGTCTTTTGTTTAGGATTTTAAGTTTAATTTTATTTAGACAAGGACAAATCCAAAGGTGTTATGAACAAAATGACACTTTACTCCTTCGAGGGAAGGCCGCAAAGAGTCGCCTTTCATAAGTAAATGACACATCATTAATGCATAGTCATGATGTCAATACATCAGTGTTTGACTAGTCACCTTATAAAAATGTTTGATCACTCAAAACTTTTCGCAGGGCCTCGAGGGAGGATTACTAGAGTTTGAGTCTAAGTGTGTAACCAACAACTTAGTTCAACAAGATCTACTTTGAAAACAATCCGCCGAGGGGAGGTCTTGTCCCATTGTTTCACTTTTGAACATAGCTATAAAAGTAATGTTAGGAGCAATGCGTCTATGAGTACTCTCATTTAAGAGAGGGCCACGAGGGTGACTCTTAGTCCGGCGACATGTGCACTTCACATTAGTGTTGGGGATCGCGGGTTGCAAACAATAAGTACAACCCTCCCACTTAGTTTTTAGGGAAAAATAAGGGGAGCCTGGATTGCAAACAGGTGCAATCCTCCCACTTATTTTTTGGAAAAATGGCACGTCTACTCGTGTACATATAGGAAACATATTTCCATTTGCAAAGAGAGATAGAGTGGATCACTAGAAAAAAGAACCCTAAAATCGATATTTGTGAGGGGAGAGCAATGTTAATGCACTAAGGCACAAGGAACATAGTCGGATCTTTTTGTCTATTAAATTTATTTTTCCTAAGAAAAGTGTGTGCGATTAATAAATCGTCACTTTTGCACTTGAAAGTTTTTGAGATTAAAAAATCTCGTAAAACTAATATGTATATCTATAAAGGTCAATTATTCATTCATGAATGAATAATGTATTCATGACACAATATTTGATTTTCCTTTCCCCTTTCCCTCTTTGTTTGGCCGGCCATGCACCTTGCATTAGTGAGGAAATTTGTTTCCTCACTTAGCACATTTGTTTCCTTCTTAAGGAAATTCATTTCCCTTTTTCTTTTGGGTAATTATCCTTATAAGAAAAAGGAAATAAAACTCTCCTCTTGATGCACCATCTTGGCCGAACTCTACCTAAGGGGGGAGCATCTAGATGCTTCCTTATTTCTTTTAAGACAATTCTTAAAATACCCATTGTAGAATTATAATTGCACAAATAACGAAATTAATTTCATAATTCCTCAAACAACTTTTCGGCTTTAGAAAACAATTTATATTTTCATCAAATGAAAATATTCAAAATCTTATTTTGACATTCACATCATTTTATGTCCTTGTGGACAAAATACCCTTTAGACATTTTCCGAGAAAAAGTCTAGTTCAACACTTGAACTTATTTTGACTTAACTTCTAGTTTAACAATCCTACTCTAATGACCTGTAATAGTGACCTTATGGATCCAAATGAACAAAGCTTGAGCTTCTATACTCGGACTCAAAAGTTCTCAAACCTTTTCCGAGTATTAGCTTAATGTCGACTGACTCCACTAAAGAGTCGACACTGAGAATCTCTCGGTTCATATGAATTTATTTTCTACTCAAGTTCAACTTAATTATATTGAGTGGATCCATTGAATGTTATCTATGTTTACCCTTCATGAATATCATCAACTAGTTGGGATTTATAAAATTACTATTTTACCCTTCTAGTTGTTATTTCCTCAACTCCTTTGTTACTTGTGAATAAATCAGAAACAATGTATTGACGAGGAGCTAACAAGTCACATTGTTTCATCCAAATAAAGTCGCTACTTAATTTTGGACACTGCGCAGTTCATTTATTCACAATCCAAGTAATAAAGCATGCAGTGATATATATTGCATCTCAGCAATTTTATACATGAATTCCATATCTATGAGAACTTCACAAAGTTGGTTCATGACATCTTCATAACTTAATATCTCACCAATAGACCTTGTCTAGATCACACATTGGACCTAGAATTTGACTTTCTCAAATGAGAGTATTAATGCTATGAAATGACATGTCTCATTTCAGGATTTAGGTAAGCATGATACGATTCATACGTAGTGACCTTGAGATAGAAGATGTTAAATGGTTTGTTCTTCTATTGTCTCTAAAGGTGCACTGGTCAATTCAGTATCTTCGAAAGATACACTGGAAGAACTACAGAGTTCCTAACTCTCTATGCCTCGTAACCAAACATCCTAGATTCTTCCAACAATCATACTAGGATCAATAGTCCGTTGATCTTTAGATTGCGAATATATCGTTTTAGTCAAACCATGAAGAGTTTGTTCACGCAACTCTACATTTGTCTCTTCATACATTGTTAGATTTGATTAAGGACTATAAGACTATTGAATATCATAAATCTTCAATCAAACTAAAAAGGAGTGAATGAACGTTTCAACTTTTATTAATTTAATAAGCAAATTACAAAGATTTATATATTACATCAATATGTAAATAAATAATCTTTTAATAAGGAATTTACAAAGATTTATATATTACATCAATATGCAAATAAACAATCTTATTGTGGGCATCTCTGCCAACACTGATGACATTAGACCATGTAACTAGGGATCGACTATAGAAAGTACTTAGAGAGCACCTCTTTGTCAGCCTGCGTGAGGGAGAGACCGTTATAACCCTTGATATTTTTTCTCAAACACGATTTCTCACAAAATCAAAAGGTTCCTATTTCCTGCGACCGATGAATGCAGGGAGTCTCAAATATCTCTTATAGCATTGCATTCTCCTAGCTCCCAGAATATGGGCCAAAGTCTCCCCGTCCTCTTCCCTAACATCCTTGCCGAAACAGTCATCGGACTTCTGAAAATTAACCACTAGGCCTTTGAATAAGTCCGCGAAATCTTTGTGAACCTCTCGCACACCTCGAGTCTCGCTCGGAAGAACATCATACTATCATCAGTGATTAATAGGTGAGGCACATGAAGATTCACAAAGAAAATTCCCAAAACCAATATGCATTATCGCTCGCTAAAGGTTCGAGGGCCTCTCGAAGCAAATGAAAAATTAAAATGGGGAGAGAGGGTCCCTTGGCGGAGGCCTCTGAAGGGAATGACCTTACCCCAGGTGGACCTAAAAGCAAATATGACTGATGTAACATCTCATAATAAGTTGTACCCAATGTGTGCTATACCCCAGTCTCAACATCATCGACTGCAAGTAAACCAACTCGACCCTTTCGAATGCCTTCACGATGTCAAACTTGAGAGGCGCACACTTTCCATTACCGAATCACATGCACTTCATCGTGTGACGTGTCTCGAATCCAACCATGACATTGTGGAAGATAGATCTATAACCCACAAACGCACATTGAGAATCTAAATTGCTGTATATATAGTAATATTTAGACGGTTAACCAAATACTTGACACCTATCTTATAGATTACATTTCATAGACTAATCGGTCTGAAGTCACTCACCATTCTCAGCTCCTCAACTTTTGGAATAAGGGTGACTACGCTATCATTAACTTCATCCATGTCATTAAGTATCATAAGGCAGGTCTCCAAGACTAACTTGAAAACTACGTCCCAATAACTCTAAAAAATATCACAGGAAAGTCGTCGCTCCCCAAAGCCTTAATAGCATCGATCGAGAAAAGTTCCTTTTTCACCTCCCCTTGCTCAAAATGACGCTCCAACTCTGCATTCATAACCTCCATGATCTTCGCCTGAACTCTCCCAGTCACCGCCTCGATGTCCAACACGAATTTATTTTATTTAGTTATTTATATGCAACATTAAGACGAAAACGATCGTTTCACCGACATAAATACTGAACATTTTTTGTGCATAGCATAGTTATGTTCGACGAATGCATTTTCAGCTTATGATAAGATAAAGTTAGTTCGTCTTACTAAATTTTATCCGAAGACTTTACAAATGGATATCATTTGAAGCTCGACAATCAATTTGACATATATATCTTTGACGTCATTCTAATGAGAAGTTTGTTAAGGTTGAAGGGATCATAGATCTTGCAAAAAAATGATAGAGACAATGATAAAGTATTTGCTTCTAACACTTGTATTGATTCCTCCGGTTGCTCGCTACCGTAGAGTGAGTATTTTCAGGTATGCATAGCGATAACCAATTGCGTATATCGAGAAAGATATTTTTGATAACATAAATTCGTTGCATGCAATTGTAATTGCTTAATTTTCTATATTAAATTTAATATATATTTATTGTCCTTACTTTAACTAGATTTTAATGTATTATATTTATATTATGTCCCACAAATTTAAAATTCTGGATCCGTTGCTGTACATGTACATATATATATCATAAAATTTATATATTATATATATAATAATTCAAAAATACTTGTAAAAAACGGTCATTTTATTTATACAACTGTTGTCTTCACATAAAAGTTACAAGTCGGAATAATGGCAAAAGAAGAAAAACGAAGCACATTAATAATAGCACTTCAAATATTGTTTAATCATCATTCTTCTGCATGCACTCAAGCTTTTGCCTTATTTCCTCTCCTACCCTTTTAGACAGAGATTCTGCACCAAAAAAGCCCAATTACATTGTTAATATATATATATAAATCAGATAGCTATACCAGCATGCATGGACCCCCGGCGCAGCGAGAAACATAATAATTTTGGGATATAGAAAACAAAAAATACAAGACACAAAAAGTATTCTATGTAGTATGCATCTTAACTATATAGGTAATTGTTATTTTTTACATGTAAATTAAAAAAAAAAATAACCAAAGAGGAATAGTACTTTGATCACTAAAATGCTAAAAGGGTCAGTAGGCGTTATTAAGGCCTCGCTATAACCCATTTGCATGCATGCAAACATATGAATTTATAGTAGGGCCTTACGTGGAGCAATCCATTTTGGGGTCGATAGGGAAGGAGAGCGAGACGTGGCAGAGCTCAGGGATTTGTTTGGCCCTCTCGGCAACGAGACCGAGCTGTTCGGCGGCCTTCTTGAAGCAGTCGCAGAGGTCACGGCGGACGGCTGTGGTGTTGGCCGCTCTGAACACTTCTTGGACGCCAACGCAGCACTCCGCGCTCGGCCTCGGAGGCTCCGATCCCTTCAAGAACGGCTGACATGGCAGCAGCTTCTTCAACCCCTCCCCGCACGTTATGTCGTTCTTCGCCGCCGGTCTCGATGAAGTCACCGAGTTCGCCGCCAGAATGATCACCACAAGGCTCATCACCGACAACGCCATCATCGCTTGCTTGGCCATTTTTTCTTTTCTTTCTTTCTAGAGAGAGATGTGTATATCAATTATATGGAAATTATGGACTGTGGAGAGATTTGGTGTGTGTTGATTCATTTGTGTGAGTGTGATCCTATTTATAGCCGTTCTCACCACCATTCACATTATTGATGACATATTATAACATATATTTAAAAAACAAAAACAAAAAACTAACTCAGATTTGATATTAATGGCACAGATTTTCACTATACGTTAAAGTGTTATGAGCCCTATCATGAAATCCTTGCCACCTAGAACTTATCCCCCTTTTTGGATTTTGTAGAATTAATTCGATGCTAATGCATGAATTACGCTTAGTTTTGAACTGGTGGTTACAATTTTAATTGGCTCTTGGAGACCGTGCCACTTTCTGGAAACGGCAGCGTGTATCGATTTCTTTCTTCCTTACAATATAATGCATGCAATTAATCAAATTTTGATTTAGAAAAACATTATGTAAAATACATTACTGTTATAAATATTTGGAATGTTATTAGATGACTTTCTATGTTCAATTTTCTTTTTCATATTAAAGTTTAAATTGATTTTTTTATATTTATTTACAATATAATGCATGCAATTAATCAAATTTTGATTTAGAAAAAACATTATGTAAAATAGACTACTGTTATAAATATTTGGAATGTTATTAGATGACTTTCTATGTTCAATTTTATTTTCATATTAAAGTTTAAATTGATTTTTGTATATTTATTTGTGATTTTTCATTATATTTTAGATCTACAAATAGAGGTTATTGTAAATTATAGAAAAATCAATATAATTATTTCCTTCATTTTTTATATTGTTTTTATTTTTTTATTGTATTGTCTCCATTTATTTTACACCACATTATCAATACGATTTTGTTTTTTAAAATTATCACACTTGTGGTAATCATCACACTTTTAGTTATCATTTTTACTATCTATATTATGAGAGTAATATTGAGTGTTGTTCTTGTAAACATCCTATCTCTAGACAAGTCTAACATGTGAAAAACAATATCTATTTTTTTTTTTAATTTTTTAAGAGATCATCACACTTGTATAATTATCTTATATTCTTTACATTTCTTGCTAAACAAACTTACCATATAAAAAGTAATATCAATTTTGTTATGTGTAAACCGAATAAGTTTCAATATTCATGGTTACAATTATGTACGTAATCTATTTATTTTAGCTCATTCTATATACTTTTATTATTTAAATATGGTATGTAATATTCGGTTAATAGAAGTATTTTTTTTTATCGTTTTATCGTGTATTTGTTGCTGATTTTAGTTTTATTTTGGTCGATCTTACTTTTGTTTTTATTTCTAGCTAATCCATTTCTATATGTAATAAACTTTAAAGAAATTGCAAGAAAATAAAATAACACTTTTTTTTATATGAGATCAATTTTACGAATCATATTTTATACTTTACATCTTTTGTACGTTATATTGTATTAAACGAACATAAAGAAATCATTTTTTTATGGATACGAATTAATTTTGGTATTTCATGATAAGAACCGCAATAACTTAAAATGAACTTCTATTATATTTATTATGTATATTTTTTGCAATGTCAATACAAGACTCGAGTACAATACCTTTATGATAATAATTATTTGAGTTCGACTTTTTACGCTGAAATTCACCTCAATGTCATGGATCTTGGAGATACCATAAAATAGGGCAATAAATCATTTGAACAAAACAAAACCAAGGCTATAATATTATTTTGTCATCATCTTCACGAGATGTTGAAAACTCAATATTTGACGGTGAATGATCTCTCAATTTTTTGAAAAGATTTAAAAGGGGACCACCAAAAAATAGTAATATCTCGCTTTAATTGGCTACACTTGAGTTTCCGTGATTTTAAAAGTTTATGCAAATATAATTTATGCAATGTTTAAAATTCTTTCTCAATTGAAGTTATGTGGAGATAAAGATATGTTGAAAAAGGCTTTTTCCACATTTCATGCTTCGAATGTGCTGCTATAGCAGCAATATCGCGGGCAAGATTTTAAGAAATATTCTGAGCTAATCTCATGCTTACTTGTTGCTCAACAAAATAATGAACTCTTGATGAAAAATCAAAATTCTCGGACAACTAGGTCAGCATGGTAGTGAGCGCGGTCGTGGCTACCCTCGCGATCGCGGTTATTGATATGCACGTGGTCGTGGTTATCATAATCAACATCACTCATATTTTAAGAACAAACTACACAACCAGTTGTAATGGACAAATAACGATGCAGAGCAAAAAAGAAAATACGAATTTTGAGAAGACTGATAGTATTTGTCATCGATTTGGAGCAAAAAACTATTGGTGTCGTACTTGCAGTACTTTGAAACACATTTTTGTTATCAAACCTCGGTGAAAGAAAAAGGTGCAGAGACAAATTGCACCGAACAAAATGGTCCAATAGATCTTATCCATTTAGAAGTTGGAGACTTCTTTGAAGATACCAATGAGGATTTTGACAAGTTAATCAGTGACAACAAGACGGATCATGAAAATGATATCTTTAATTTCAAACGTTTTGAGGTTTTTTTAAAGTGTGTTTACATCTTCATGTCTTTGTTGTGCGGTTTGTAATTTTCTATATTTTTTATTGATGAAATATTTTGAGTGCTTCATTCTAATTTCATTTATTTTTCTTATGAAAACACATGAATACTAGTCTCTCTAGTTATGTTAAAGATGATGGGAACTCATTTTGTCTAGCGGATTATGCAACATCACATACCAACCTAAGACTAAAAATATAATTTTTCGCGTCTCACATTATATAAACGTAAAGTAAACACAATATATGTTGTATCAAATCTTATTTAAAGTCTCCGAAAGAGTCAATGTAATGTTATCTAATCGTACATAATTTATCATTTATGATGTAATTTTCTAAACCAGATTAAAAAGAAACTTTTTGAGTTTCAAAGCTATACGCCGGAATAGTTATTACATCGAGAGAACAAATACAAAGGACGTTGAATATTTGTATATTTCGTCTATGATCTTGGGAAGAAAGAAATTGTAGAAAAACTCCCTACATACAATTCTGGATTATATTATACTCTTACAAATCACTACTATACAAATGACTTTTAGAACCGATGTGTACCTTTATAAGCAACATTTTACCTTTTGAAGCAACAAGTTTCTTCTACGTCATCGTAACCAATTTCTTCCACCAAATCAAATTTTTTACTTTTAGACTCGACATGTTGCTTCTAATTATAGGAAGTGAAATATTAGAAGCGACTTGTCGATCATAACCTTCCAAAAGATTTGTCTAGTATTTGTCCGCCAAATCTTCAGCATTTATGACTTTAGAAAGCAACTAATAGCTTCTAAACCCAAAAATTTTAGCACCAAATTTTCTTCGCCAATTTTTTTTTAATTATTATGTTTTAGGACTTTAGAAGGACTAGTCGCTTCTAAGCCCAAAAATATTTGGCACCAATATTTTTTACCAACATCTTGGTAAGTATTATGGTTTTGGACTTTATAAGTGGCTAATCGCTTCTAAACCCCAAAACATTTGGCTCGAACCATTGCCTGCCAAAATTTAAGATTGAGAACATTCGCCGGATTATGCTCTCCCAAGTTATAACCCGTTGTCACTGTGGTTTGCTCTCCTAGGCTTCAATCGTTATCCTCTATCACCGGCTCATGAGCGCCTCGCTTTCAGGTATGTATATTTTTTTTATTCTATCCACGGTTGAAATCTGGTTGAAACTCATGATGGATTCATTTTTGTGTTTGTGATTTATGTTATAATTTTTCAAGGTTGTTTTTATTTGTCGACTTCTCTTCTTAGTCTCTATCGCTGGCACTGCTCATCTCGGTCCGTTGTTGCAGCTCGTCAACAACCTGTCCCCGTCGACAAAAGTATGTTTGTTTTTTGTTTTTTATGGTTTGTTTTGTTTACAGTTTTGATTTATGATTTGTTTTGATTTAAAGTATGTTGATTTATGTTATGCTTTTATGTCTCGCAGCCCGTCTCTCACTCCGTTTCGCAACTCGTCTCGCAGACCCATCTTGCAGCTGTGTCTTCCAGCCAAAGTTTGATTTTTGTTTCTTTTTGTTTATTTAGTTAACTAAAATATTTATATAATTTGTTAATAACTTAACTAATTTTTTAGATTATTGACTAACTAGTTTCTTAGATTAAATATGCAATTTACGCTGTAGTTACTACTTAGTTAATTTTTTAGATTATAGAAGATCCACAACCACGAGTCAGGATCTTCTATAGGTGACTCAAGTTCGACGATGGCGTCCGATTTGAAGAAGAAGTTTTCAGTTCTTCAAAAAATTGTGTTTAATATGGTCGATGGATTGAGCCATAATCCGTGACTTTTCAACTTGGAGTTTGCAGAGAGATTGAGCCAATACATGACTCAATAAATGTAAAATATAAGCTACCTTTTGGCCTTTAAAAGCGACAAAGTTCTAGTGAATCCAGTTTATCATACATGGTGATTAACTAGATATTAACAGAACCATCTATATTTCTTTTATGACATGATCATTTAAGGCATCCGGGTTCCATATGATGCGAATAATTATTGAAATTCACGTGGACATCTTTTAAAGCGTAAAAGATTTCTTTTTGTCTAATTTTTTTTTCATGTGTGGCATGTTTTTAAGAAAAATTGATAACAAGGTCATCTCCAATGAAAGTTGCAAGTGAGTGTCCAACATTTTTAGAACACGGTCACGAAGATATATGTGGACCTATTCCTTGTTTAGCGGACCATTTCAGTATTTTATGGTAATTATTGATGCATCAACACGTTGGTCGCATATTTTTCCATTGCCCACTCGCAATGTTGTATTTGCAAGACTTATTGCTCATATAATTCGACTAAGAGTATAATTTTCAGATCATACAATAAGGAAAATTCGTGGAGAAAAGTTTACACCCTAGTCTTTTAATGATTATTGTATGTCAACCGAAATTTTGATTGAACATCTTGTTGCTCATACACATACTCAAAATGGATTAGCAAAATATTTTATTAAGAGACTTAAGTTAATTGCTAGGCCCTTACTTTATAAAAATAAAATTTCCAAATTGTGCTTGTAGACATACAATATTGAACGCTGCATCTCTAATATGTATAACGCCAACTGCATATCATAAATTTTGCCCTTTACAACTTTTCAATGGACAAGAACCAAATGTCTCTTATTTAAGAGTTTTTTTACTTCTGCAGTTAATGTCTCAATATCTCCCATTCAACGTAGTAAAATGGGATCACATAGATGGTTGTGCATTTATATTGGTTTTGATTCTCCATCAACTTTTAGATATTTTGAACCCATGACAAGTGATATATCACGATTTATCGACTATCAACTTGATGAAACAATTTTTCTTGCATTAGGGGGAGATAAACAAAAATTTGAAAAAAAAGACAAGAAATTTCATAAAATGCATTAACATTCTTTTATTTTGATCCTCAGACAAATCAATGTGAACTTGAAGTTCAAAAGATTATTCACTTACATAAAGTCGCAAATACATTTTCTGGTGCATTTATTGACGATAGAACTATGACCAAGTCGCATATATCAGTTGCCAATAATCCTTGCAAAATTAGTCTTCGTGAAAAAATGGGAAATATGCTAGCAAATGAGTTTAATGCACACTAGATGCGTTATTGGATTCAAAAATAAATATACCAGAAAAATAAAGGAGCAATATAAGAAAATTGGTACATCGAACGACATCGCTATTCCTAAAGAAATAAATATGATAGTGGAAGAGACGTCTTCAAAAGGTGATGGAATACCTGGAGAAGATGACAATGAAGAGATCTCGATTAACTAGATCATTTCAGGTAAAAGATGAGATAAAAAAAATTGTGGTGGATAATATATTTTCATATGCAATTGCGGTAGATATTTCAAAAGAAAATGAGAATCATGAACCAAGATCGATCAATAAATGCTGACGAAGAATTGATTGGCCAAACTATAAAGATGTTATTGAGAAAGAATTTAATTTACTTGAAAAACACCAAGTCTTTAGACCTATTTTCCTGACCCCTAAACATGTAAAATCCATATGATATAAATGAGTATTTGTGCACAAACAAAATGAGAAAAAAAAAATCATAAGGTACAGAGCGCAATTTTTTTGCACAAGGATTTTCAAAAAGATGGTATAATTTTCAAAATAACATACAAGTTATTTATGAAATGAAAGTCTTTTAGTAATTATCAGAAGAAAAAACTCAATCTCGGACCTAAAAGCTCAAGAAGAGTTCATATTCTCAAGATCCAAAGTCCAAGCTCGAGTCCGGCTCGGCAAGGCGGTGACGGTCTGCGTGAGGAGGTAGAACTAATTGATCACACTCTCTTCTCTTAATTTGTTTATCCTCTTAAGTAAGAAAATATTAGACAAATACTACACCAACACATTTACCTAACCAATATGAGATATTTTTCATTCACATCATGAACACATACCAAATGTGTTCATTGGGTACATTGAACATCAATTTCTGATTTATCACAAAATTGATTTTGACAAAGAAATACTTAACCTTATACTTGTTGCAACGAAAAATAAGCATACGAAACAAATAACCAGTTTCGTTGAATATTCACTCAAATATCAACTAAAATATCACTTATTTAGAGGTAGAAAAAACTCTTTTAAACTCATTTTTCAAATATTTATTCATATTTTGTTACATAAGTATAGTTGTCGAACGTTTATGTACTTATCTATAGTCAGAATTGTAATAATAAAATAAAAATTCGACGAATTGGCCCTGCTTGACAAACGTAATTTTGAAATGTCCAACTTTTTGTAAAACCTTCGTAAATAACCTTGTTGCTGACGTGTCTCATTTTTTGTCTATGTAGTTTTACATTTAAAACCTTTTTAATTAACCAAATTTTAATTATTTTGAATAGTTATTTCGAATTTTAAACATTATTTTCGTTTTGAAAATTCAAAATTGTTTCCGTATGTATGCGGTTATTAGGCATGGATATTATTTCTTAAATTAATGGGCTAACTTTGTTTTCATATTAATTAAAGATTTTCATTCATTTTTGGCCGATTTTAATTCTTATTTACAGTTTCATATCCATTTATTTATGGAAAATATATCATATTACCGAATTTAATAACAGATTTGGTTAGTTCATATTTTTTTTTTCAAATTCTTCACTTATATCAATCGATATTCAATTTACATTGAAATGAATTTACAACGTAAACTGATTTGAGTTTTACAACGTAAATTGATTTTTGTAATGTAAATTGAATTTTTTTTGTAATGTAAATCGAATACCGCCACACATCCTGTGGCCTTCTCATGCGCGTCAGATCCAGCGCCGGAGACGAGGATCTAAAGAAGAACCGGGACAACTCCTTCTTTGGCGAGCGCGATTCTCGTGTCCTCGACGTTCTTGATCGCTCTAACGGCGATCGCGGATTCAGATCAGCAAGGCTCAAGCAAGATCGAAACACCTCCGTACGCGGAGACATCCCATACATTCTCCGGATCGACGGTGATGGCTTTCACAGCGGCGAAGACTTTCTCTCTGATCGTCGCGGGATCATATTCAACTATCCGAAGCAACGGTCCGAGAGCACATTCTTCGAACACGATTCTGCGAGCAAGCTCGTCGTCGGAGGCGTCGATGGCAGAGACGGCGAGGGCAACAAGATTGCGGAGGGAGTGGTGGTCAAGGAGGTGGATGAGGTAGGCGATGTTGTTGTCACGCGCGACGATGGCGGCGGCGGCTTTGGCGTCGTCAGCGAGGAGGAGGATGAGGAGGAGGAGGAGGAGGAAGTCGAGAGCCTTGCACTTGCAGTCAAGGCCACCGATATGGAGGCTCGTGAAGAGGTCGCGGAGGAAGAAATGGAAGTCTTATGTGGCGGAGTGGTGTGAGAAGAGGTCGCGGAGGAAGAAATGGAGGTCTTCTGTGGCGGAGTGGTGTGAGAGGACGATGGTTGGATTGGCCGAGGACGTCGGAGCGGGGGAGGAGGTCGAGGTCTCGGAGGTGGTCGGAGAGAGTGGAGGCGGCGATTTTGTTTCTCTCTCTATAATATTGAAACATTTAATAAATGAATATAATATGTGTGCTTTAATGTAAATTTTCGTAAATTACTCTGACGTGAAAATAGGTAAATTGGTTTTTTTTAATTAATTTCGTTTGGGCGGGAGAAACGATTTTGGGCTTTTTGGAAATGAAATTTTGGTCGAAATGAAATTTTGGTCGAAATGAAATTTTGGTCGAAATGATTTACTGAATTTTTACCAAAGTTTTACACAACGTTGGACAAATTGAAATTAAGAAACCTATATACCGCTATACTATACAATTACCCTAATAAAATTATTAAAAAAATAAAAATATATCTTTATGTATATACTGGTTATAAACAGGGACAAAGTTAGGATTCTAAATTAAGAAGAGTAAATATGTAAAAGATAACAACCAAATTGATTTGTTTATAGTTATAATAATTATAACAGAATAAGCAAAAGTGAAAGGAAATAAAGTTGGGAAGGTCTCAGGTCAGTGAATTAAGAAATAGCTGATACGTTATTAGTTATTAATTTTGTGTGAATAATCAAGATGATTAATAGACACACAAAAATTTAAACTATGAAAAAGCACTCTCAATTAATTTTTATGTCTAATATTTTAAAATTATGAAAACATATTGAAGTCAATATTCGTTGAACGAGTAAATACTCACAAATATATTTCTTGTATCGCGTAAAAAAAAGGTAATAAAATCTCACGAATTTGATGTCACTGTTTGGAAAAGAGAACGATATATTAGTTATTTTCTAATTTATGATAATTTGATGGCGCATGCACGAACGTTTTCATGCATGCTCTTTTAAACCAATTTCCAACCATTATTACATAAGTATAGTCGTCGAACATTTAGATATCTATCTATTATATATGTTATAATAAAATTATTTAAAAATATAGCTTTTATGTATATACTAGTTATAAGCAGGGACAAAGTTAGGATTCTAAATTAAGATGTTAATATGTAACGAAAACAACCAAATTAATTTGTTTTATGTTTATAATAATTATAATAGAATAGGCAAAACTGAAAGGAAAAAAAGGTTGGACGGTCTTACTCTAAGTTAAGAGAATTAAGAATTATCTCATACTTTATTCATTTTGTACGAATGACGGTTAAAAATGTTACAAAGCACTTTCAGCTAGTAATTTCAATTAATTTTAGAACTTAATATTTTAAATTTTGAAAACAGATTAAAATCGGTGTTTGCTAAATCGATAAAAAAAAATCAAATATTTTGAAGAAAAATTCAGAAATATATTTCATGTACCGCGTAAAACAAAAAAAATAAAAATACTCACGATTTTTTTTTTAGAAAACGTGGTCGGTGCCACGAAATATCATAAAAACCTTCACGTATGGCGGAGGAAAACCGTAGTTTCAAAAATAAGAATAAAACATAAACCACCGGTAATATAATAAACAGAAATACAAATATACTCGATCAACAAATGCCCTAAGTGGTCGTGCGAGAGCTCATCTCGCGATCATCGACTTTAATAGCCTCCTCCGAACAAAGTGAGACTGAACTCAGCCAGGTCGAACACAAGTAATGGTTAACCGCATAGCGCGGAAGATTATCTGAGTCTCCACTCTCCTGTCACCGACGCTGCGAACTAGCTCTATGTCACAGAGGACAACGTACGCTTCCGCAAGCTGAGGAGAGAAATCTCTAGAAAGAAAAAGCGTACGCGAGGCGATAACCTCGTCGGTGTGGTCTCGAACTATACAACCAACACCAAAGGCTTCACGATCGCGAGCTAGTATCGCGTTAACGTTAATCGAGAGGGTCCCTTCCTTTCGGGGAAAAGACTCACTAATTTGATGTCTATGTGTAATTAGTTATATGATAATATTAGTTATTTTATAGTTTATGATAATTTGATAGCGTACTTGACTAGCTTTTGTTTTTCTGGAGAGTTAACACCCACGGTTTCATGCGTGGTCACGAGCATGCACGAATGTTTACATATTTGATTTGCTACTTTAAATAATATCAGTTAACGACATGCTCTTATCAAAATATAGGAAAACAACGAAACAAAAAAGCAAATCTAGAGATGAAAACCAATAATCTTATTAAATATATGTCCTCCTCCCACAAGAAGAAGTCGAAAATGGTAAAAGAAAAAAGTTGCACTCTACGCATCAAAGAAAAATAAGAATATAGGAACTATTACATTTCTTTTAATATAAGAAAAGACAGTATACTTTAGCTCCTAGTAGTTATTATTATTCCTCTTCAACGTTCAAGCGTTTCCCATGTTTCTTCTTCCACCATCTAGACAGCGATTCTGCTCATCACAACAAAGAACACGCAAAGAAACTTGATTAATTAGCACAATAAAAATAAAAACCCAACGCTTCGTATTATTTGATATATGTATAGGGTTTAAATAGAACTGCTTACGTGTTGCAATCAACTTTAGGGTCGATGGGGAAAGAAAGAGGAATGTGGCAGAGCTGTGGGATGAGATTGGCTCTGTCGGTAAGAACGCCAAACCGAAGGGCGGCGGTTTTGAAGCACTCGCAAAGATTCCGGCGGGTGGCGGTGGTGTTTGCTTGACGAAAAACATCTCCGGCGCCGATACAGCAGTCGGGACTCGGCGCTGGCGGACCAGAGCCCCTGAAAAATTGCATGCATGGAATCAGCTTCGTTATCCCCTCCGCGCACGTGATGTCGTTCTCTAACTCTTGTCTTGATGACGTGGCCACCAGGACCACTAGGCTCATCATCACCCACAACACTGCCATCATTTGCTTTCCCATGCTTTTTTCTTCTTCTTTTGGAGAGACAGATAGAGAGAGTTATGTGTTTTGCGTAATGACACAGTGCTTGAGTGTCCTATTTATATCCGTTCCACCCCCGCGCGGCGATGGCACAATTCGTAATAAATAGACCTCGATGGAGGAATTGCCCAAAGTGAATTTTTTATTTTTTATTTTCTCAAAATTTAGCCAAATTTTTTTTTTTCAAAATACAAGTAAATTTCATGTGAAAAAACGAAATATCTTTCAAAAAAATAAAATTAACACAAATGACCTACACTATATCATCGGTCAAAATAATTAAGAAAAAAAATTAAAAAATTAATTTTTTAGGGTGAAATAGTTTTTACCTTTTAAAATTTAGTTTTTTAAGAAAATAAATAAATAATAACCGATTAATATGGATATGCAATAAAATGTAAAGATATTGTTTTAGAGATATTTTAGACTTTTGTATTAGTATTTTGAGAAAAAATTAAATTTAGTGAATTTTGGGAATCCAAACTAGTATTTTGATCAATTTTTCTATATTTAATTGATTCATTGACCTAGAATTTGAATGTACGTTGCAGTCTTTAAGGATAAACTTCATGAATTCTTTTTTTGGTGACACAAAAGCTTATATACCTTTATAAAGCATAATTGACATGATATCCTCGCTAATTTTTAGAAAAGCTCATGATTTCCTCGCTAGTCCTACTGGAATTTGACCGTTCTTTTGGATTCTTATGTATAGCTAAGCCTGAATTGGCGTTTCAAGTTCTGTTCTGGGGTTTACAGTTTTCTGTTGGTTCTTGTAGACCGTGCCTCTAAGAAAACGTTGGCCCAGTTCTTGTATTCATTTTCTTACCTGGCTACACAAGAATACAATAGAGTATTGACTAAATTGATGGAATTTTGACCAATCCAAATAGTAAGTAATTTTAGTAAGAATATACACTTAAGTTCTAACAAATATATTTCGATATATGATAAGACGTTAAGGAATGCGTCTAACGTGGGGGTCTCTTAGGATATACTTTCAATTCTAGTCTTAATTAGAGTCACTAGTACAAATATCGGCTTCCACAACGAGACGTCGTCCCACTGTGAGACTAGTCTACCATGTCAACAATGTTCCGTCCTGAGACTCGATTTGTCCCAGACGTCGGGAAGTTTGTCGCAGCAAAATAATTTCACTGTGGATCATTTAGCACGGGCTAAGAGACTATTTCATGCAGCAAAATAGTCTCACAGCAGGTTATTTGGCCCGATGTGGGACTACGCCACGGTGAAGTGTTCATCCTGCCGCGGCGAAGTGAGTCCTACAACGAGACACTTGACTCACCGTGGGACTAGAGAATTAAAGAAATATGTTCAATGGAGACATATCAAATAGTGAGTCCCACAACGGGTCTCATGAGGATTCAAATATTGATCAAGAAAATCAACCTAATCCTGGATTTGAAATCGATTGGGTTCCTTTGGAGAATATTACGATTGACATCAACAAGTTCGATAGTATTACAAATTTCATAATTTTGAAACTCAACATCTCAACATTGTTGACAACGCGCTTGAAGATGGTTAACGATCCGATGGCGTGGTCCCCAAATTTTCATGAGGATCTGAAGAATGAGATGTTAGGATCATGGACTAACATCTCCGAAGAAATGCCTCTAGCCATTTTTTTACCACTCGTATTATCATTTTTGTCTCTTGGATTATTATGTGATTAGGATCTGCATAAAGAAGATTCACCGTCCAAGATTTGGAAAAGGTCAAATGAACTTCTCTAAGAAAAATCTCTAACAATTTTATTTTTTAAAAAGACCTTTACGTTAAATGATGAGCATCTCATGAGTTGGATTAAAACCTAGATGAATTCTTTGGGATGACCATAAAGCATGCAGATTCTGGCGAGAATGAACATCAATGATGAAAACTAAGTCATCATTATCCTAAATTCCATCATTGATGCCTATAGAGAAGTAAGATATTCCATCAAGTATAGAAATTTCATTTCATTAGAAGAAGTCATGTCCACCCATAAGTCTAAAGACCTAGAGATCAAGACTGAGAAGAACTAGTATGGTGACAGTGATAACATCTTGATGGAGGAAGATATAGTACAAAGAGAAACACGGAACCATAAAGGGAAGATAATTGATCTAGGTCCTTCTCAAGGTACAAGCCCAAAACAACCAAAGAAAGCGCTACTAGTGTGGAAAGCTATGTAATATTAAGAATGTATGTTATTCATTTTATGAAAATGAAGAATAATACAGATAAGCCTAGTACGTGCAATGCATATCCACTCTATTCAGCAAAATCATGAGGGGGGTATTATATTGACGATGCCGTAAATGTTAGTGGTTCCCGTAGAAACATCGAGTGGCTCTTAGACTCTTGGCGTACCTATCACATAGCTTATAACCAAGGGTTGCTCAATAACTTTAAAGAGGTTAGTGGAAGAAAATTTGTAATTAAAAAGAAAAAAAATAAGACATGGCATTGCTAAGTTCAAAATCAAGATATATGTTAGAATGATTCAAATATTGAGATATGTCATATTTGTACCAAATCTATCAAGAATTTTGATCTCTATTTTTAGATGATCATGTTACTCTAATAAGATTGACAATGGTACTATACTATTACGAATATGACTTTCAGATACGGATGATTTTCACATGTGACATTGCCGCATATGTATGATTTTCTTGTACGGGTTGTTCCGTCCAAATAAGTCATCATGCACAAAAAATTCCAAAGAAATTGACTTTCAGATGTAACTTGTCGCATCAGAGAGTCTAAAAATGAGGCGGATTAAAACTCTCTCAATTTAGTGATGCGGAAATTGATGAATTATTTTTTAATATTAGATGAGACATGCTCCATCTAATTATTATTAAGTTGTACTAGGCTATTTCCTTCACAAACATTTTTTTGTCTTACCTCTTCACTTTCTCTCTCGTCTTTAGTATCTCTTTACTTGGCTGAACATAAACAGATTACCTCCATCACTCCCTCCCTTCTTAGCCCACCGCCGCTCAGCCGCTCCTTTTAATTCCATCACTCGGCCTCTCTCCTCACTCCCTCACTCGCTCAGGCCAGCCCGTTCGCCGCCATTCTGTTTGACCTCTCTCTCGCTCTCAACCTCCGCCTCTCTCTCTTTCTCTGGTTGGGGTTGTTCGGCGGCTCTTGACCGAAGGCACTCAAGTGAGATCTGTTTTACTTCATTTTTAATTTAATTTAATTTTTTGTTTATGTAATTAGTTTAATTTGAGGTTTAGTTTATGACAGTAGCTGCGAGTGTTAAGTTTGTAAACCAATATCTCATTCTTTGCTTTATAAATACAAAATTCTTATATTCAACACACTGATCTCGTTGTGTTAATTTTAGTTTGTTTTGGCTTTCGAGACTCAAACTCAGTTTTCAGGCAATTCAACTGCTCTTAACCTCATCCGCAGGTCAATCACGGTGTACTTTGGACCTTGTTACCCTTGAATATGCAGACCTCACTCACACACAATTTTTCAAGTATACGCCCCTTTCAAATCTCTCACTATCTTTTTGTCTTTTTGTTTAGTTTATTATGTAACAAGCAAAAATACATGCGTGTTGCTCCGAATTGCTTAACGTATCTTATTTGAAATTGTTATAATAATTAAAAACATTTTTAATGAAAAAGATAGACGCAATAAAAAAATCACACATAGTTTTTTATAATATTAATTAATAATATAAGTTATGTTTTTGTTGAATTACATCAGTAACGTATCGTATAAATAAACCTAAAGATCAAATTTAAACATACTAAAATTGAAAATAATTATTAAATACCTTTAAAAAATTTATTTGTGTTGATTTTTTTACAGCAGAAGTTGGAATATATAGAAAGCGTGGATATGAAAAAAAAAATTGATATATCTGATGAGTTCAAGATTCGTCAAGACAATTCCAGAAATGGAATGAATAATAATGCAATTTTATTAATGTATATGATAATTTTATAATTTTATTATGTACATGGTGGAAATCATGCCACCATTTTACTTTCAGTGGCATAATTTATAATTTTAAATAATTATATAGTTAAATACATAAGTTTATAATGAATAGTAAAATGAGTCTAAATGAATAGTATTTTTTAAGTTTCCTTTATATATATAATAATGTTTGTTTCTATTTGCACGAATTGAGCAATGTTAACACAATCAGGCAACGTGTCAATCCTTTCATCTCATCCTTTTATCTATGTATTTGGCTTCACAATATTCTTTTAACATTTTTTTGTGTGACAATACCTTTTTAAGGAAGTTTTACTGCGGATGAGGTTCGAACCCATGACACCGTAACTGAGAGAAAATTTAAGTTCATAAGATGAGATCTAACAGCTGAGATAAAATCTAAAATTGAAGAGAAAATAATATATTCTAGTTAATCCTATAATGCTTCTATGTAAATTACTATAAATAAGGACGGAGTGAAGGATTTTAATGATACAAACTCATAATAAAAGTTTTGGTCATCTCTATCTCTCTTATAGTTGCCAAACATTTTTGCTTTCTTTCTCCCCTTCGACATTGCTTCACTTTGTTCTTAAAAGTAATAAGAAAAGATCCAAATGCCTTGTGAGATAAAACGAGTGTTGCCCACACATATTTCCTTCTCGCTTCAAAGATTACGTTTTGGCAGACAGTAGTGTCATCACATCAACAAGTACTTGAAGGAGATCTGATCGTGGCAGAAAGAAGACAGTGTTGTAGTAGTCTATATTAGACTCAAGACAGATTGTGAAAGCTTGAAATTTTGGTTCACGAGCTCAACCTATAAGTCTTTTAATTTCGTCTCTTATATTGTTTGCTTGATATTTGCTATTCGTCTATAATTAATTAAGTGATCTATAATATCTTTTACTACCATATTTAATTAGATTATGATAGCAGAATTACTTATTTATTTTTGCATTTATTGATTATATAAGGTGCTTTAGTCACCAACAAATTTGATAACACTAAGGGCAAAATTTTGAGATGTTTAGCGTGATCGCTTACTCTTGTTGATTGGTTCAATGAAGATGCCATGACGCAATCAAGAGAGACAGCAAAATCAACAACTAAGCTTTTTTCCCTCTTTTAAATATATTTATGTAGTGTTAGCTGCCTAGTTAGTTGATTTCAGTTGTAAAATTCTCTCTTTGTAATCATTGTTAAAGAAAAAATATTTATAACTCAGAGAGGGTAATTGATTTTATAGACGGGACTTCAATGCGATTGACTACGGTATTTCGTAGGACTATAGTGATTTTTTTTGTGATTCTCTTTTTAGGTGTTGATCGAATAATCTAATAAAAAAAAAATCAGACACTGGTTGAGAAGTTTCACGGATTAGATTGTAATGACTGAAGGATTAGATTGTAATGACTGAACGTTGCTAACAAATATGTTGTACCAATTTTTATTTCTTTTTGTCAATCTCTTGTGTTCCAACTATTCCTACTGTGCACGTAAATGTTATTTGAATAAATGGTAAAAGGAGTATTTTTATCTAGTGTGTTAATGATTTTCGGTTAAATATTTGAGTGAGTTCCACTCATCGGAATTGGATAATTTTTTCATATTTTTATTCCTCGTTGCGGCGGGTATAAGATTGAGTATTTATTTGCCAAAATCATGTTTAAAATGAATGAGAAATTGATGCTCTAAAAATTCTAAAAATCACATATGGTATGTGTTTAGAGAAGTGAGAGATTGTTTAATAAAAAGAGTCCCACATAGGTTGAGAATGTGTGTTGCTGAAGGGTTTATAAGTGATTCTACTTCTTAAGGTGACATTTAAGTGTAAATGGGGAGAGTGTGAGTGACTTAGCTCTTACCCATCGCGTGCACACACACGTGCGCTGTCGCCGGGCTCGGGCTCGGGCCTCGGATCTCGGATCTTGGATCTTGGATCTTGGATCTCGGGCTCTGCTTGGGCTTTCAGGCTTTCGGGCCATTCCCTATCTTTCTATTACACAAATCACTTCATATAAGTTTTAATTTCACAAATAACTTGTGCGTTATTGCGGGAATAAAAACCGAAACCGTCTCAAACGGCTATGACCTTTAGTTGGCCGAAGTTAGGTGGCATTATGTTGGGTCGGTTTTTGGCCAATGAAGTTGCCGAAATAAATACCATTGAGAGCCTTAAATGACCGGTTGATCAATGGGTTGTAACCTCCATTCAACCTCACCTATAAAAGGATGTCTTGCCTCTCATTCGGATCACATCTCAAACCAAGACAAAGCATTGCTCTCTCGTTCATATTCTCTCTCCCTCTCCGAAATTGTTCTTTTTTTTGTAGTCCGGTAGAAGTTTGATTTTGGGTTCTAGTTCGTCGGAGACGTTTCAAGTGGTTCTAAACTCGTCTCAAAATTGTGTATCCTGAGAGGCTTTCGCTCAGTAATCCAGCACCTTTGGAGGGCGATAAAAAGGTTTAAGAAAACCGTCCAACGGACCTCAACTACCTTGCTATTTTTTCTACTATTTCCGGTTTCGTATTTCCAATGTCCTTGTATTTGTCTTCTATTTATTTCAATATTATTAATAATATTGCTAACAATCTTGAAGTTTTTTATTTAGACAGTTTACGAGGAAACAAGATTTATTTTCCGGATTCGGTTATTTCTGAGAAGCTAATAATATTGATTTCTTTTGTAGAAAAATTTTGAAAATGAATGACACGACTAATGTAGCGACTGATGCTAGTTTCACCGGAAATCCTTCCTCGGTGATCACCCCTACCACGATGATTGGTCAAATTCCGGTGATTTTGGACCCTACCTCGATGGCGGCTACGGCCGGGAACGGACCTCCGGGTCTAATCCAACCAATGGCCTCTATGGCAAAGAACGGTCCGAGCGGTTCTGCGGCACGAGTGTCCACCGTCATACTAGCGGAAAAACCGGAGAAGTTCACGGGGTTGAACTGCAAATGTTGGCAACAAAAGATGTTGTTCTACTTGACAACTCTTGGTCTTGAGTGGTTCTTAACCGAAGATCCACCGACTCCTCGCGAGGATGAAACCGATCGCAATGTACTAATGGTGTTTAGTACATGGATGGATTCCGACTACTTGTGTCGGAAATTCAGTGATAAATAGTTTCAACGACTCGCTATACAACTTGTATAGCTCCAAACGCTCCTCCAAAGAGTTTTGGGATTCATTGGATCGGAACTACAAAACCAAGGACACAGGCTCAAAAAAGTACATTGTGGGCCGCTTCCTCGAGTATCAAATGGTGGATTCGAAGATCGTGGTGAGTCAAGTGCAAGAGCTGCAACTTATCATCCACGAGATTCATGCTAAAGGAATGACCATAAGCGAGTCATTCCAAGTTGCCTCGGCCATTGAGAAACTACCCTTGGGTTGGAAGGATTTCAAGAACTATCTCAAGCACAAGCTAAAGGAGATGAGCTTTGAAGACTTGGTTGTGCGTCTAAGCACCGAGGAGGACAATCGCGGCTCGGTAAAGACTCAATCCCAGAGGGCCAACGTCATCGAGCATGGCGAGAGCTCAAATGGGAAAAAACTCTCCCATAAGCTTGGGCCGAAGAGAGGATCTTTCAAGAAGAAGAACCACCAGCCGAGGTTCGCTGACAAGTGCTTCAATTATGACAAAGAAGGTCAGAAGGCTGTCGATTGTAGGAAGCCAAAGAAGAAGAAGGAAGCTAACGTCGTTGAAGGCGATGAAGAGCTTCTTGTCGCCGTAGTCTCCGAGCTGAACATGGTGGACTCGAACCCGAAGGAATGGTGGCTGGATTCTGGAGCAACCTGCCACATATGCTTGGATATGAACTCTTTCTCCACTTTCGAGGCGACGGAAAATGGAGAGATGTTGTTCATGTGCAACTCCGCCACATCTGAAGTAAAGGGGATGCGCAACGTCTTTCTCAAGATGACATCTGGGAAGGAGTTGAAGCTCACCAACGTGCTTTATGTGCCTGACATACGGAAGAATCTCATCTCTGGGACTGTGCTATGTAACCATGGTTTTAAGATGTTTTTAGAGTCTCAAAAGATTGTATTATCTATGAATGATATGTATGTGGGCAGAGACTATATTAAAAATGGCATTGTTCAAGATGAATTTAATTGCCATTAAGGCCAATGAAATTAATAAGAATGATCCTTCCGCTTATATTATTGAGTCATTTAATTTATGGCATGGTAGACTTGGTTATGTGAATTATGACACGTTGAGAAAATTAATTAACTTGGATTGTATACCAAAGTTTAAAATTGACTCAAAACATAAATGTGAAATTTGTGTTGAAGCAAAATTAACGAGAACTTCGTTTCATGGTGTTGAAAGAAGTAATGAACCTCTTGACTTAATCCATACCGATTTATGTGATTTAAAATTCATGCCAACAAGAGGAGGTAATAAATATTTTGTGACTTTCATCGACTATTGTACAAAATAATGTTACGTTTATCTGCTTAAGAGCAAAGACGAGACAATTGAGAAATTTTCCACCTTCAAATTAGGAGTTGAGAATCAACTTGATAAGAAGATCAAAAAGGTCCGAAGTGACCGAGGAGGTGAATATGTTGAACCCTTTGGGGCATTTTGTGCAAAACATGGTATTATTCACGAAGTAACTCCTCCTTATTCTCCTCAATCGAACAGTGTTGCCGAAAGAAAGAATCGCACTCTCAAAGAAATGATGAATGCAATGTTGTTACATTCTGGATTACCTCAAGAAATGTGGGGAGATGCTATCTTATCCACAGATTATCTTTTGAACAAGATACCCAGAAAGAAGGAGGATAACTCTTCATCAGAGTTATTTATAGGTAAAAGACCTTCTAAATATTTACGAATGTGGGGGTGCCTAGCTAAGGTAATGGCTCATCTTCCTAAGAAAATAAAGATCGGACCAAAGACGGTAGATTGTGTCTTCATCGGATATGCACATCATAGTAATGCATATTGATTCATTGTGTATGATTCGAAAAAACCCCGATATACACAAAGATTCAATTATGGAATCTAAAAATGTTTCGTTCTTTGAACATGTGTTTCCTTATAAGTCTAAGGAAGATGAACCGAGTTCTTCAAATCAACTTCTTGAAGATATTGATGAAATAACTCATGAAAATGATGACACGTCTGAGGACGAGATAACTCAAGAGTCTGAAGGACTTAGACGAAGCAAACGAGCAAGGGTAGAAAATTTATTTGGTTCTTATTTTATAGCCTACATGCTTGATGCTCCACCTCAAACATATAAGGAGGCTGTAAACTCCGTTGAAGGTCATTTGTGGAAAGATGCCATAAGAAGTGAGGTAGATTCTATCTTACAAAACCATACTTGGGAGTTGGTTGATCTGTTGGAATAGGTCTAGGGTTAAGAAAAATTTTATCATTAATCATATTAATGGCGGAATATAAAAATTTCTTTTACTAGAAAAAACAATTTTTACTAACCTAGATAAAGTGCATATACATGTTATAAATTAAAAACATTATTTAATTACTTGAATACTAACCTTTCTTGTAGATTGATCTTGAGAAAGGTTGATCTTCTCTTCTAGCTCGATAACTTCACTTCTAGTCTTGAACTTGAGAAACCTAAGGTTTCTATTACAAGAGTCTATAGAGGTTTAGAAGGATTTGTGTGTGGGCACAATTAAACAAAATAGCTCAAGAACAAATCTATGAGAGAGCTAATTAAGCCTAAGTCTAATGAGGACTTAGGTGCCAAAATAAAAGAAGTATTTTGAGAGAGAGAGAGGGGCTTCGGCCAAGTTGAGAGAGAGAGCAAGAATGAAGCTTTGAAAAAACTAGTTTTCGCATCTCTATGTGAGGCTTTATTTATAGGAGAAGGAAAAATCTATAAAGGTCAATTATGCATTCATGACACAATATTTGATTTTCTCTTCCCCTTTCTCTCTTAGTTTGGCCGGCCATCTACCTCAAGCAAGGATGAAATTTGTTTCCTCACTTAGCTTATTTATTTCCTTCTCAAGGAAATTCATTTCCGTTTTCCTTTTGGGTAATTATCCTTATAATTAAAGGGAAATAAAACTCTGCTCTTGATGCATGTTCTGGCCGAAATTCTACCTAAGGGGGAGTTTCTAGATGCTTCATTATTTCTTTTAAGACAATACTTAAAATAGCAATTGTAGAATTATAATTGCACAAATAACGAAATAAATTTCATAATGCCTTAAACGACTTTTCGGCTTTAGAAAATAATTTATATTTTCATCATATGAAAATATTCAAAATCTTATTTTGACATTCACATCATTTTATGTCCATGTGGACAAAAATAATTGTCTCTTCATGCCTCGTAATCAGACATCATAGATTCTTCCAACAATCATATTGGGATCAATAGTCCGTTGATCTTTAGATTGCGAATATATCGTTTTAGTCAAACCATGAAGAATTTGTTCACGCAAATCTACATTTGTCTCTTCATACATTGTTAGGTTTGATTAAGAATTATAAGACTATTGAATATCATAAATCTTCAATCAAACTAAAAAGGAATGAATGAACGTTTCAACTTTTATTAATTTAATCAGCAAATTACAGTTAGGACTTTATAAAGATTTATATATTACATCAATATGTAAATAAACAATTTTCTTGTGGGCATCTCTACCAACATGATCTTCCTCCTGGAACTAAAAATCTTGGTTTAAAGTGGATCTTCACGAGGAAGAGGAAAGTCGATGGTACTATTGATAAGTACAAGGCAAGACTTGTTATAAAAGGATATAGACAACAAGAAGGGTTGGATTACTTAGATAATTATTCTAATGTGACGAGAATAACATTCATAATATTGATAGTGGGTTATTGTATATAATAGCCCTATATAGGTTTCCCAATTTCAATTTGTCCAACGTTATGTAAAACTTTAGTAAAAGTCCAGTAAATCAATTTGGCCAAATATTCATTCCCAAAAAGCCCATATAACATCTCCCGCCCAAACGAATTTTTAATCAAAAATTGAAAAGTCAAACCGAGTTACACGGTTACATGTAACCCAAAGTTCGGGATTTATTAACATAAAAATACCAATTTAATGTAGAAAGAGAAAATCAAATAAAGTAGATTTCCTAAACGAAACCATCCATATTCTACCTTTTTCAAACAAAACACACGACCGCCATTATTCTCCCGGAAGAAAGGACATCAACAATATTGAAGAAAACTCATAACGACGAAGAAAGGTAAAGTATTTTCTTCACAACGACGAGATATTTAAATGAGTAAATCAATTTTTCCTCTGAGTATTTGATATGTTTTCTTCTGCAAACCCTTCATCTAAAACCCAGCCACGTTCTTGCATGTTTAAAAACTCAGAAAATCCATATTCGAATATTGTTTTGACCATATTATTTATTAAATAAATGTTGGAAAGTTCATGCATGATTTAAAACTCAGTAAATCCATATTCGAATATTGATATTCGAAAAAACGAAAAAACATAAATACGGTAATCTTGTCTCCGATAGTTATTCGTCATTTTTTAAAAAAAAAAAAGTAAATAACATGCATTTTTTCAAAATGTGTAAATCTAATTAAATCTGAGTTTTTAACAGTGTTTTTCGAAAACTCATAATTGTTTTGTCATATCCGATGGGTTTGTCAACATTTTCTTCATCAATACCCGCTTGTTAATTAAAAGATTTAATTTTTGGTGGTATTTTTACACGATAAACAGTATGTATTTATGAAAATGATTTCCAGAATTCCAAAAAAAGATTTACATCGTTTATTGATATTGATATTGTGCAGGATTTGTTGAATCAGTGATCAAATAGAGAAAAAGAAAAAAAATAGGAGATATGAGTATTGGTAAAAAAAAGGGGCCGGGGACATCAAGAAACCTCAGATCATGAGGTGACTATATATAAGCGATTTAATACTTTCAGCATTTAATTAAATGATTTAACATGTAAATTAATGTGAAATTGATTTACGCATTTTTGTAGGTTGGTACTTATTTAATAGAACCTGAAGATTGGGACCTTGACCAACGAATAATAGTCCACACAAATTTCACAGCCATCCGACAAATATTGTCAGCACTGGACACAGAACACTAATTCAACATGTTCGAGAAGTCACCATTCTCCCACTTTCAACATTTAAAGGGCGAGGTATTCCCGAAAAGGTTGGTGCACATGCTAGTACTCAGCCAGGTTGAATCAGGGAAAAAAGATGAGCTACACTTTCGAATAGGAGGCAGAATTCACCGATTCACAATCAAAGAGTTCGAGTTAATGTCTGGTAGGTGATTTCAATTAACACGATATGTAAACAATAATCATTTAATTTACTGAAACCATATTTTGTTTTTAATTTACAGGTTTAAATTGTGATGAAATCCAAAACATAGACGAAGACTTAATAATTGGCAATCCATTGAAGGAACAATTTTTTAAGTATCAAAGGCACACAAAAAGCATACATCCTCCTGGGGATGTTAAAAGGTAAAATCGGTGGTAATGACAAAGAACGTTTAGCGTTAATCAACGTAGCTATTATAGAGCTGATAATATTGCCAAGAGAACGAAATCATGTTATATCTAACCAAATATTGAAGATGGCCACCAACGACGACATGTTTAATGAATATCCATGAGGAAGGGACAGTTTCTTACGCTTGTGCGAATCCTTCAAAAGAATCAAGTATTCTTGTAGTAAAACAGGATTCAACATTGACGGGTTTTTACACCCATTAATCGCATGGGTTTACGAGCTTATACCCGCATCTGAAGAAAATGGATTTGCAAAATCCACGAAAACAAAGACATTTCCAAGGATGTTAAAGTGGTCCTACCACTTCAATGCTGAAACACATGATTTGAAACATATTCATGGATGAAGAGGTAAAAATTAGAGATTTTTTTGTTTATTAATTTTTATAATTTTACGTTAATTACTAACATATTTACTGTGTTAATGGAAGCTGACGATTAACACACTCTCAACTAATGAAGACGAATTGGACATGGGAGGTCCTGAATTAGATGAGCACCCTGTCGAGATGGCTATAAAAAGACAAAACCTACAACAACAAAACCAACTGTAGCCAGCTCCTCACGAACACATGACGAGTACGTGACTTTATCGGAGATGAGAGTTGTTTATGATAAATTGGATGAGGCTCTAATGGAGATCAAAGTGCTAAAACAGCAAGTGGAATAATGCAATGAAACATTTTCAACATTGTTAATGTCTATTTGGAAGGAGATGAGCTCGAAAAGTTCAAGGTATTAACTCAAACTTGCCATAATCAATTTCAGTTTGAAAATTAATCTTGTTTTAAAATGTAAATGTAAATATTACATGCAGGAACCATGTCTAAAACAGTAGAAGACAAAAGCATCTCGAATGACAACGAGAAAACTACAAATGTTGATAACAATGAGGTTGTGGACATGGCACTTACAAAACCAGACAGCCCACTAAAAGTTGATAAAAAGGGGAAGAAAAAAGTTACTGGTCCATCAACAATCCCAAAACAGGCATTAAAGTCAACAAGAACATCTCCAATGTTCAAATTACAAATCAATGAACCAGTCAATCCAACGGTAAGTGATATGCTATAATCTGTTATGGAGTTGGAATAGGTATTAATTAACAGTGTATTTCCTTTCAGGTAAATGAGCCTAGACGGAAACTTCAAACCGAAAAGGAGGTGACAAAAACAGTAGAAGAAGATGACCAACTGACATTAACACACATGGTAAATTATTAACTAAAACAATTAAATTAACATAGTTAAAGTGTATTTATTTATTTTGTAAATGTTTCACCAGTATAAGAAACAAAAAGATAGACAAGTTGGCCCAAAGGAGATCCAAATGTGACACCGACAGCCACCAATGTAGAGGTAAAATAATTGACCAACTTCAATTAATAATAAATTATTTTAGTGTGCTAACTTCGTTTTCAATTTTTTTAGTTTAAAAAACCGAAAGATAGAGATGTGCAAAAGAAAGATGATCCAATTGTGTCACCACAAAAAATTAATGATAACATTAATCAAGATATCTCACCATTAATAGGCGTGGAGAAAGCAGCAAAAATGACACCGGTATATTTACATTTTTGTATCATTATATATGTTTTGTCATTTTACCATCTATGAATCTTACATGTTTTTTAACAGGAGAGATTACGTTTGCTACAAGATGATTGATTATTTGCTGTTAATGATGTTTTGGACATGGATATTAACAAGCACGTTAATGAACACACGCAGAAAATGAACATTCGAGACACTCAAAAATGGAAACAATTTAAACGCCTCAGAAAGGGACTCAATGTGGAAAAGGAGTGGACTCCAAAAAATAAGGTACAAAAAATTGTAATTATGGATGTTTGATATCAGTGTATTGTAGTGTAAAACAATGCTAAATATGTACATTACTACAGATTCTACAAGTTGAAGATATCATCCAGAATAACAAGAAAGGGAATACATCACCATTGCCAACAATACCAACACAAAAGGTAGTAACCATGACGTGTAAATGTGAATATAAATTCTAATTGAGTAAATTAGCATTTATTTGTTTCTGAAATGTATCTTTTTTGAAAACATGAACCAACACAAGAAGAAAAAACAGGGGTGCATGCAAGGGCCAAAAGGGTAACCCGGAAATCGGCATACCAGAAGCCACCATACACTGCAGAAACAAAAACAAAAAGGTCCAAAATATAGAACACAACTGAAGGACAAGCCAATGCAACCAATGAAGAAGACACCACCAGCCAGCCGTCGTTTAAATTAGGAATATACTTGAAGTATGTTATCAATTAAACTAAGTTAATTAAAAAGGTTATGTTTTGGGTTATGTTTTGGGATTTGATAAATTATATTTTGGAACAAGTATGTTATAAGTACCTATTATGTTTTTGGATTTGATAAATTATATTTTAGGGTTTGTATATTTTGGAACAAGTAATATGTTTTGGAAATCAACATTTGAAAACATTACTTGTTATCTTGTGTTTGTTTAAAATGGTTAATTAAATATCTTAACGTAATTTTCTATGGTTATTGCAAAATAAATATCATAACATCAGTAAAACAAATCCGAATCTAATGAAAACATTATACGTTTGATACCAAATAAACAATTTACTCAAATAGACATCACTAAATCGAGTTCCAATTAACACCGTAAATATAATTAACAACTATAAGTAAATTGAATTCCAAATAACATCGTAAAAGAAATTTATAAACATCAATAAATTAAAATAATGATAAGTGATTATTTACTTAGTATACATTTTTTTAATAAATTAATAGACATAAGTAAATTGAATTAAAAAAAATATTGATATTAAACGAAGTTTTACAACAAAAATTTGTTCCATTCATTAAAAAACAAATCGTTCAACAACAAAAATAAACAAAGAAAAATCAAATACATGATCTAGGAATCCTTTTTTGTAGTGCAACCCCGCTTATTGTGACCACTACGACCACATTTACCACAACGTTGAATGTAGGGGTGAAACTTTTCATTTTTTGATCTATATCTCTTCTCTTTAGGCCTCCCAACTTGCCGCTTCTGACAAGGCGGTTTTATCACATTTACATCAAAAGGCAAACTCCAATCACCTTCGTGTGAAATAGGAAACACATCTAGCTTATACGTCTAACTAAAAAAATCTTGCTTAAAGTAAGGAGAAACATAATCAATTGGGAATAAATTCCTACGGTACAATGCAACACACACATGTGAACAAGGTAAATCTTCAAGTTGCTAAAAACGACAAGTACATGATTTTTGTTCAACATCAACAACTCGACGCATTGCCCCATCCACAATTTCAGAGTGATTCTCGTTAATTGCATTAACCTGGTTAAATGCAGCATATAATAAAAAATAGTTAATGATTACATTAACCTAGTTAAAACTCAGCAATCAATAAACATAGTAAATGAAAAAATAATTAACTAAATCTAAAATTGATTTTGTACTTACATTGATACACCGCCCCGCTTCTTGAGCATCCTTCAAAGTTTGATACCCTATATTGGTTAATCCAAAAATCATTTTCGGAATAAGCTTCCTCTTCTTAACAATCGATCTTTGAATAAGATCCCGGTAACTCAAAACCAAACATGAAACCGGCCAACCTCTTGCTTCATGCAACACAACATTCAAACATTCAGAAATGTTGGTAGTCATGATGTTGAACCTCTTACTCGAGAAATGACTACGAGACCATAGTTCAGGATTAGCATTTAGCAAATACTTCTTAATTTTCCAATCACCAACAGACAAAAGATTAAGCCAAAAATCAAATTCTCGGGGGGTGTATGCCTTAGCACACTTGTAAAAAAGAGGCTGAATATGACTACTTCCAAATTGTGCTTTAACATTACCCCCCAAATGTTGCATGCAGGACGCCCAAAGTACTTCGGGGAACACATTGTTTACTGATTTCTGAATTGATTTGTGTCTATCGGAGACAATCATCATGTCTTGTCGAACACCAAATACACTACGAAGCTGCCTCATAAACCATGACCAAGAATTATCATTTTCTGAGTCAACAATGCTAAACGTCAAAGGAAACAAGTGATTGTCCCCATCTTGAGCAGTTGTTAGAAGCAAAGTCCCATAAGAATTTCCCTTCAAAAAAGTACTAACCACTCAAATCACGGGTCAACAAAACTGAAAACCGTGAACTGATGCGCCAAAAGCAAGGAAAAAGTACTTGAATGTGCCATCATCATCAACCTCCGTGTGGCTGTAAGAACCAATCCAAATTACAAATGTAAATCATGAACATTAAAGTCAGTTTATATGTAAAACAAAAATAAATTTGCCAAGTAAATGACAAACAACTGCTGAATAGTCATTAATTTACGTTAAAAAACAAATAAAAAAAATTAATTTACTGAAACATGGAAAAAACTTGCCATGATTTTTTTAACAAATCATGCGTTCTATTATAGGTAGATGACTATATGATGAATCAAAATCTCCACGCAGATCAATCAGAGCTGATTTACGTCCCTTCCATGCTTGGAAATAAGAAACTTCAACATTCCATCGAGTGCGCATAATCTCCACAACACCAGCAGGCTTAATTTCATTAGCTAATGAACCTCTAAAATCATCCTTTACACACGAACTAATAAGCCTAGAAGATGCATGTTTCTTTTTGTGAATAACAACTCTACCAAAATACGCGTGTTCTTTGTAAAATGTCTTAATTACCCACATCCCAGACTTAGGATTTACATTGGCATATAATAACCATAAACAATGTAAATCCTTACAACGAATCCGGTATCTAGTTTTATTAGATTTCACAGTTATAAATTCAAACGAATTTCTAACCGCCAGCATACAAAGAGTATTTTGAAGAACACATTTCATAGTGAAAACGTTTTTAACATTAATCTCAATCTGCATGGGGAAATTCTTTAATTCAGACTCATCAAACAATACTATGTCGGAATCTTTATGTTCTTCAAATTCAAAATAAGCATCTTCGCGAGATTGAACACATTGGCATTCAAACAATTTGACTGCCAAGAACAACAAAAACAAAATTAATAATTAATAACGTCAAAAATAAAAAAACCTTTTAAACAAACCTGAATCTCGAAATGAATCATTCAGTACACCGGTAATATCCATTCTAGATGAGATCAAAGCTCGCAAAGAGAGAATATTTTCTAACAGTAAATGAAAAAATAGTAATTTCGGTTGAATGATCTTTGTTAATGTATCAAAACGTTGGAGAATGAGATATAAACCAGAAACGTAAATTTGAATTTTCATTGCATTTGAATTAACGTGGAAAAATGAAAACGTACTTTTTTAAAAAAAGATTTCAAAACACGTAAATGGGAAGTTAATTCAGAGTGAATCTCTTTCAAATAATTTCAAAATACGTAAATGGAAAGTAAATTCAGAAAAAATCTCTTCTAATAAACCGGTTGGTAATTATTTAACACGTAATATATTAAAAGCGTACGAAGATGATTTAGATAAGAATAATCGGTTAGCTTAAAAGTCAATGCCCTAATTAAGAAAATAAATCAATTAATTAGTAACTGATTACCAAAAAATCGGAAAAATTTTGAAATTCAATAATAACCCGTTAATTATAAAACAACTTTAATAATTAAATTCCGGAAAAAAAAACCAGGTTAATTAAGAGGACTTTCACGTAATAATACGTATGTCCACGTCATCAATAGGGCTATTTACCAAAGTTTTACAAAAGGTTGGACTTTTTACAATTATGTTTGTCAAACAGGGCCAATTCGTCAATTTTTTTTTTATTGATAATTGCAATTGCTGCATTGTGGAATTTAGAAATTCATCAAATGGATGTAAAAACAGTTTTTCTTAATGGAGATCTTAAGGAAGAGATCTACATGGCTTAACCCGAGGGTTGTATTGCTAGTGGACAAGAAATGAAAGTTTGTAAATTGGTCAAATCGCCTTGGTCTTAAACAAGCCCCAAGGCAATGGCACGAGAAATTTGAAAATGTATGATGTCAAATGGATTTAAAATCAACGAGTGTGATAACTGTATATGTATTAAGATCACTAATCAGGGATATGTGATTTTATGTTTATACGTTGATGATATGCTAATTGTGGGAAGAAATGATCGCATGATACAGTCCACAAAAGATATCTTGAACTCGAGGTTCGATATGAAAGATCTAGGACTTGCTGATGTAATCTTAGGGATTAAGATTACTCGAACAAATAAAGGAATTGTCCTAGATCAATCACACTATGTTGACAAAATTCTAAATAAATTTGGTAACAAGGATTTTGGAATCTCTAGAACTCCAATTGACATAAGTCAACACTTGTCTAAGAATATAGGAGAAGGTATGTCTCAAATTGAGTATTTTGGAGTGATTGGCAGTCTCATGTACTTGATGAGTTGTACGAGACCTGACTTGGCCTACACTGTTAGTAGATTAACTCGATATACGAGTAATCCAAGTGCTGAACACTGGAAAGCAATCGTGAGAGTACTGCGGTATCTACGATTCACTCATGATTATGAGTTAAATTATACGAGATATCCCGAAGTAATTGAAGGTTACACTGATGCGAGTTGGATATCTGATATTCAAGATTCAAAGGCCACTAGTGGATATGTATTCACTCTGGGAGGTGCAGCTATATCTTGGAAATCATCCAAACAAACAATGATAACTAGATCCACGATGAAATCTGAGTTCGTTGCATTGGAAAAATGTGGCGAAGAAGCTGAATGGCTTAGAAATTTCATGGAAGATATTCATGACTGGAATACACCTGTGCCAGCAATATGTGTATATTGTGATAACCAATCTTCTATTGGGAGAGCACACAGTGTGATGTATAATGGTAAGTCTAGACATATTCATCGACGACATAATACCATTAGACAACTTCTCTCGTCTGGAGTTATAAGTATTGACTATCTGAGGTCCAAAGAGAATATTGCAGATCTGTTAACCAAAGGGTTAAACATGGACATAGTAGAGAAGACATCGAAAGTAATGAGACTAAAGCCATGGCTAATATAGTTAAGGCAAAAGAAACTCAACCATGATGACCGGAGATCTCGAGATATTGGTTCAATGGGACAACCTAACTGTCAATAGTTAACTGAGGTCACTGTGGGGGAAACCCCTGCTCCTATTCCTATTATACAGTGATTCCCGTACGAGGTTAAGCTTAGAGCTTTTAATGATTCTAATTAACTGGATTATTGAAAATTCAAGTGAATAATGCGAGATTATTCTTGATTGAAGAATCACTTGTATGAGAGAGAAGTGAGGCCGCTTCGAAAGAGACTTAATAGGGCTTGATTCTTTAGAAACTCTTATAGAACCAGGCGAATGTTCATGGCCAAAATGAACATAACCATGAGAACTAAACCTGTGTCAGGAAGATATCAGTGGGGGATATGTTTATCGTTTATGGAAAGATCCAAATGTCTTGTGAGATAAAACAGTGTTGCACACACATATTTCCTTCTCGCTTCAAAGATTACGTTTTGGAAAACAATAGTGTCATCACATCAACAAGTACTTCAAGGAGATCTGATCGTGGCAGAAAGAAGACGGTGTTGTAGTAGTCTATATTAGACTCAAGACAGATTGTGAAAGCTTGAAATTTTGGTTCACGAGCTCAACCTGTAAGTCTTATAATTTCGTCTCTTATTATTTGCTTGATATTTGCTATCCGTCTATAATTAATTAAGTGATCTATAATATCTTTTACTACCATATTTAATTAGATTATGATAGCAGAATTGCTTTTTTATTTTTGCATTTGTTGATTATATAAGGTGCTTTAGTCACCAACAAATTTGATAACACTAAAGGCAAAATTGTGAGATGTTTAGCGTGATCGCTTACTCTTGTTGATTGGTTCAATGGAGATGTCATGACGCAATCAAGAGAGACAACAAAATCAACGACTAAGCTTTTTTCCCTTTTTAAATCTATTTATGTAGTGTTAGCTGCCTAGTTAGTTGATTTCAGTTGTAAAAATCTCTCTTTGTAATCATTGTAAAAGAAAAAATATTGATAACTTAGAGAGGGTAATTGATTTTATAGACGGGACGTTTTTGTGATTCTCTTTTTAGGTGTTGATCGAATAATCTAATAAAAAAAACAAATAAGACACTGGTTGAGAAGTTTCACAGATTAGATTGTAATGACTGAACGTTGCTAACAAATATGTTGTAGCAATTTTTATTTCTTTTTGTCAATCTCTTGTGTTCCAACTATTCCCACTGTGCACGTAAATGGTGTTTGAATAAATGGTAAAAAGAGTATTTTTATCTAGTGTGTTAACGATTTTCGGTTAAATATTTGAGTGAGTTCCACTCATGGGAATTGGATAATTTTTTCCATATTTTTATTCTTCATTGCGACGGGTATAAGATTGAGTATTTATTTGCCAAAATCATGTTTAAAATGAATGAGAAATTGATGCTCTAAGAATTCTAAAAAATCACATATGGTATGTGTTTAGTGAAGTGAGAGATTGTATATTAAAAAGAGTCCCACATAAGTTGAGAATGTGTGTTGATAAAGGGTTTATAAGTGATTCTATTCCTTAAGGTGACATCTAAGTGTAAATGGGGAGAGTGTGGGTGACTTAGCTCTTACCCATCGCGCGCGCACACATACGTGCGCCGTCGCCGGCCTCGGGCTCGGGCCTCGGATCTCGAATCTTGGATCTTGGCAATTTGGGCTCTTCTTGGGCATTCGGGCTTCCCGCCATTCCCTATCTTTTTATTACACAAATCACTTCATATAAGTTTTAATTTCACAAATAACTTGTGCGTTATTGCGGGAATAAAAACCAAAGTTAGGTGTGTTAAGGGGTGGTTTTATGTAGCATTAATGGGCGGTTAGGTGACATTAAGTTGGGTCGGTTTTTGGCTATTGAAGTTGCCGGAATAAAGACCATTGAGAGCCTTTAATGACCGGTTGATCAATGGGTTGTAACCTCCCCTCACTCTCACCTATAAAAAGATGCCTTGCCTCTCATTCGGATCACACTTCAAACCGAGACAAAACATTGCTCTCTCGTTCGTATTCTCTCTCCCTCTCCAAAACTATTCTTTCTTTTTGTAGTCTGGTGGAAGTTTGAATTTGGGTTCTAGTTTGGAGACGTTTCAAGTGGTGGTAGACTCGTCTTAAAGTTGTTGTATTCTGAGAGGCTTTCGCTCAAGTAATTCAGCACATTTGGAGGGCGATAAAAACTTTAAGAAAACTGTCGAACGGGCCTCAACTACCTCGTTATTTTTTCTACTATTTCCGATTTTGTATTTTCGGTCTTCTATTTATTTCAATATTATTAATAATATTGCTAACAAATGTTCTCGTGTCTTAACTTATGTTTGTAACTACCCAAATTCTAGTTTTTTTTTCATTAAGATGCGCATTCTTTATTTGTCTATTATTCTATAATTTCGTAAACATTCTGTTTTTCATTCTTTAGACCACAAATATTTATAAATTATGGTTCTTTTATTAAATTCATTTTTTAACATTAAAACAATCTGTTTGCTCTTAAATAATACGAATTCATGAAAATACGGTTGAATAGCTCATTTATCACGTACAAACTTGGATTTTGGATAAATAACCAACGTTGCATTGATCTTACAAAATAGCTATCATAAGTTAATGTTATCAGAAGATCAAAAATATCTATCATCAAACGATTTGATTGATTGGAGTATGAAATCAGGGACTCAAAGTAGCATTTCGAAAACGTAAATAAATTATATATTAGGAGATAAGAATATCATTAATCCATTTCATTAAGGTTGTCATTTATTTCGAAACTGAGAATTTGGAGTTTAGAATGCTTGTTTAAAGTTGTTTAAAGGTTGGTTAGATTTTTAATATGCGAGATAACATCCATAAAAAAACATCCGTGACATTGTTATTTATTTTAAACAATAATTTTATCATAAAAAAAATTGGTTGTTTATACTTTAAACTATATAGTGATTTCAAAATAACAAATATTTCGTAAATTTTATGTAAATAACCATCTATAAATATGTACACGGTTTTATGGTGCATGATACTTTCATGTATATTAAATTTTTGGTTTAAATTTTGTGTGTTTGAATTTCAAATTAATTTTAATTCGCTGAAATTTTTATTAATGCATTTCAGTAAAAGAGGTAAACGAGAAATTAATTTTGGTTAAAACGGTACCAAAAAATTCGTTAACAATTTAGATTGAGTATTTACACAAAATTTATAAAACATTAGATATATTAAAATCTGCAGACGTTTATACGAATATTTGACACAATTACTCTTTTATCGTTTTAATTAAATAAAGATCATTTTATTAAAAGAGAACAACTCCTATTTTCCATGAACATTTTACTCCAAGATATGACACGTGGGCCACGCCGTACGGCATTGGTCGAATCCATGCTGGCAATGTCTTGGCACACATGGCGCTTAATTTTTGAACTTCAAACTTTGGCCGGAACCAAGTATTGAATGATACAATACAGCAATCCCACAGTTAGTCTGATGCGCTACATCAATTACACAAACAAACCGAGCAGTCTCCTAACCCAACCACGATTACAACACTTAATCAATGCGACTTTGACGTCCACGTGGACCGAACTCAACAAATTAATGCCACCTTTTAACAATTACTTCGCAACGACATCAAGAAAATAGCGTAAACGACATCGTAACTGGAACTCACTCCACTTCGTTTGCCACGCTTACGCCTTAAGCGCCAAAACTGTTATAAAAAGGAGTTAAAATCCGATATTACACTTCTCTCTCTCTCATCCGCTTCTCACGCATTTCATTTCTTTTTCTTTCAAATTTCAATCGTAACCCATAAAATAAAATAAAAGTCACCAAAACTTCCTAAATTTGAATTCAGTCAAAGTAGTGTGAGTATCTCACATGGAGATTGGTTCTGGTGCGATGATTCCGTGCTCGAAAGACCACCAGAAGATCTACCAGGAGTGGTTTAACTTAGCCGATTCAGGTATCCAGTTTTATCTTCCATTAATCAATTAAGAATACCATTTCGTTCTACCAGGAGTGGTTCTGGTGCGATGATTCCGTGCTCGAAAGACCACCAGAAGATCTTACATTTTAACATGTGTTGATTTTTCCTTGCATTAGACGGTGATGGACGTATTACAGGTAACGATGCAACGAAGTTTTTTGCCATGTCTAACCTTACTCGGGTAGAACTTAAGCAGGTAAAGTTATTAGCAATCTATGGTGTTCTATTTCCATTTTTTATAATTTTTTCGTTTAGTTTGGTTGTTTTTTTGGTTCGTAGTCGTCCATTAGCAATGATATTTGATTACAGAACTTAAAATAGTTTATTGATTAAAATCCAACTTAATGTAGCAAAAGTTAATGTATATGTTAAGATTTTATGAACGCAGATTCATTTATTTCTGTTGTTTTGTGTCCTCATTTTTGAAGGTCTGGGCGATGGCTGACTCCAAGAGAAAGGGCTTTTTGGGCGTGGAAGAGTTTATTACCGCTATGCAAGTAAGTTATAGTTTTTTTGGGTTTTCCACTCTTGGAGGATTGAATCATGAACTGAAATTATCCGTATGCCTGTTTTTCCTGGGACAGCTTGTCTCGTTGGCACAATCAGGGGTTGAAATTGCACCAGACACTCTCAAAACTGCTGGTAAGTAAAAATCTACCACTCATAGTGGTTAATAGTATTCCTAGTGAAGTAGGATGAAATAAAATTATGACTATGAGTTTTGTACTTCTGCCTTAAGCATATGATGCTAAATTGTTGGTATTTAAATGATATATATAATACTTTGTAGTTCTATTTCTGTCACTTAGTTCATGCATGGAGGATAATTTCAGGCATTTTCTTTAAACAATTTTATCTATTGCAGCTGGCAGAGAAGACATTAAACTTCCAGTACTGGAAGGTCTCGACAGCTTAATAGCTGTAAGCAATATCTACTCCCGTTGGGTGATTTAGATTACTTTGTTATTACTGATGAGGCTGTTACTGATACCATTTTTTTTCCACAGAAAACTAAAACATTGACAGTACATATCCAACCAGAAACAAATGGTATGTTGAAGATTTCGTACAGTTTGAGTTGATCTGTTCGATTAATTACTGAAATTTATTTTTTGTTTGAAATGCAGGGATGACTCAGCCACAGCCATCAACTCAATGGTTTCCTTCGAAATCTATGAAAAAAGTAAGGACGTTTGGAAGATGATCTAGTTTCGAATGATTACTACGCATTCTGAATTTGATGAGTTTATCTTAACTGATTATTTATTCATATTTTTTTCCAGCTGCCTCTTAATGCTGTTACATCTATAATCGATGGCTTGAAAAGATTGTATATTGAAAAGTTAAAGCCATTGGAAGTGGCGTATCGCTTTAATGATTTTGAATCGCCTCTTCTGGTATGTTTTCTTGCATCTTCATTTTAGATGGTGGAAGAAGATCAGGCATCTAAAGTCGTTTTTTTCTTCCTTTGCAGACGGACAGTGACTTTGATGCTAAACCCATGGTCATGCTTTTGGGTCAGTATTCAACTGGGAAAACAACTTTCATAAAGCATTTATTAAGATGCAACTACCCAGGTTCGTTTTTTTTTTTTTTTTTTTTTTTTTTTTTTTTTTTCTGTTTTTCATTTCTTTTTTGTAGTTGGTTGTTATTGTATTTTATTTCATATTTATTTCTCTGTAACAGGCGCTCATATTGGACCAGAGCCTACAACAGACAGATTTGTAGTTGTCATGGTAAGATTCTCATCTTCTTTTCTTTATCATACCTGTAAGCAGAGTATCTGGCATCAAGTTTTTATAGCTCTTGGGTCGTTTTACACAAACAAACTTCTGTTAAATTATCTTCAAATATTTGTGAATGTTCTGGATGTCACTCAGTACTATTCTCATCCTTCTAAGCAGGCATATATACTTTAACTATTTAGGCCTTTTATAAAAAATAATGCTCCTTTTTAAGAAAAAAATATATATTCTGATACTCGTTTTATGTAAATCCATGTTTGTATCTGCTCTCATATCCTTCACCAATGCTTTGATAAAGGCTCTAAATTTTTTTTCCTTTCTTTTACTAAGCTTTACTATTGAGCAAGACATCTGAATTGTTTTTGGTGAACTTTTGTATCTAGTCTGGACCCGACGAGAGAAGTATTCCTGGGAACACCATTGCTGTTCAAGCTGATATGCCTTTCAGTGGTCTGACAAATTTTGGAGGGGCATTCTTGTCGAAGTTTCAGTGTTCTCAAATGCCTCATCCCGTGAGTTCAGATATCTAACTTATAAATCACCACTAAATATTTACTTCATTATCGTACCATTCGTAAACAGTGATAATTTATTACTTTTTATTTCCTTAGTTGCTTGACGAAATTACACTAGTGGACACTCCTGGTGTCCTTTCTGGTGAAAAGCAACGCACACAGAGAAGCTACGATTTTACTGGTGTCATATCTTGGTTCGCTGCAAAATGTGACCTTATTCTTCTTCTCTTTGATCCCCACAAACTCGACATCAGTGATGAATTTAAGCGTGTGATTGGATCTTTACGGGGTCATGATGATAAGATCCGCGTTGTTCTGAATAAGGCTGATCAAGTTGATACTCAACAAGTAAATACACATATTCCATTTCTTTTATGTGTTTTCAGTTTTGAATAAACTTTGACATAACTGATTCAGATGTTTTTGGAATTGTAGCTGATGAGAGTATATGGGGCACTGATGTGGTCACTTGGAAAAGTCTTAAACACTCCCGAGGTCTCTCGCGTTTATATTGGGTAAGCCATGTATTTTTTCTCTTACTCGTTTTTGCATCAATGAACAAAAGAGTATAAATTAGTAATTCTTCATTCTGGTGTGGTTATTAACTCTCCAGATATATTAATTTTCTCTCTGAATACCTCGTATATTATTTGTCATCTGTAAATTTCTGATGGATTTTACTTTGCTACAAATTGAGAGAGGTGATGTTTAATTTATTAAATAGTTGATCGTTGTATTAGTTACTCATCCTACTAAATTGATTTCTCAACTTTTTCATCCTTTTGAAGTTCGTTCAATGACAAACCGGTTGATGAATCCTCTGTTGGCCCAATGGGACGCGAGCTATTTGAGAAAGAACAAGACGATCTCCTTGCTGACTTGGTTGATATTCCAAAGAAGGCCTGCGATCGTCGGGTATGAATATTACTTTCTTTTGAACATGTTGTAGGATATATATTCACTTGTTTGTATTTATGCAACTAATCTGATGGTTTGCAATGTATGTTGCAGATCAATGAGTTCGTCAAACGTGCAAGGGCTGCAAAAATACATGCATACATTATCAGCCATCTTAAGAAAGAAATGCCAGCTATGATGGGCAAAGCCAAGGCTCAACAACGACTCATTGATAATCTCGAAGACGAATTCGCAAAGGTAAAGTTTTGAATGAGATGTTTTTAATTTAACTGACCAGATTTAAATTATGTTTTTAACACTATCTCTGAAAACGTGTGGTCTTTGCTTATGTTTTAATCTAATAGGTGCAGAGAGAGTTTCATCTACCGGCCGGAGACTTTCCAAATGTCGAGCACTTCAGAGAGGTCTTGAATGGTTACAGCATTGATAAGTTTGAGAAATTAAAGCCCAAACTGATCCAAGGTGTCGATGACATGCTTGGTTATGAAATCCCGGAGCTGCTGAAGAAATTCAGAAACCCCTACGACTAAATACACGTTTATAGAGTGCTTATTCTCAAGAGTGATGTGTTTGCTTGATTCTTTTTATGATAGTACACTTAAAAAATCACTAAAGATGAAGATATTGTTTGTGTTGACCAGGCTCTCTTTTGGACAGAATTTCTTGATTATTTTGGCTTTAATACTTATGTGCAATATACTTTATCATAATCCAACAAATGATTTACAAGGGACAAAGACGATATAGGTTAAAGAAAATCTATTAGAAATTGGTATAGGAGTAAAATGGGGCTCGATTTCAACTATGTTTTTATTTATTTAAAAAAGACTCAATTATGAGCTCATGAAGAGATAGAAAATAAAAATATGTAATATACCCTCGATCTTAATTCCTTTTCTCTTCTCTTCCTCTTTCCTAATCTAACTCGTCTCTCTCCTCTTACATCGTCATCCCCGTCAGCTATACTTAGACGGCTAGACCTCGTCATCTCCGTCAATGGCTATACTAAAAAATCATATTTCCTCTCCGTTTGGCTTCCTAATGTTCGTCAATGGAATACCCAGAAACACATTTCCCACCCACATCATACAAAAGTCAGAACATAAAAACCCAAAAGTTTCGGCGTTTCGAGTCTCACCCAATTCAGCAAACAAAGCTCCGACTAATCTCCGCCTACCAATCAGTTCACTTCGGTAAGTTTTTTCGTTTTCATATAACCTAGATATCTGTCGAACATTTGCAGTAACCACAAATTTTGACGGATAGTGATATGTTTTGTAAACGAAACATAAGACTTCAAACCCAAAGAGATCTGATATTAAGTTTCGTGACAGTGTTGTAACGAAATCTTATATGGTCACGTACACTATCGCGAATTTATTTGAAATGTATTTTATAAACAGTGATATTTTACTATTGAAAAGATGTTGAAATATCAGTATTGTATGTTGAGGCACGATTTTATTTGAATTATTTGTATTCACAGTGATATTTTACAATACAATTAGATGAAATGAAAGAAAAACAATTGGAATAGTCGTAGTGTATGAAAAAAGACATTTGACAGCTTCGTGACAACATTTTGACAGTTTGTGACAACTTGGTCACGGAAAATTGTGATTTGGTGAAAAAATGTCGTCACGAAATTAAGAATATTGTGACGAAGTCGTCACAAAACTTTCAAAATTTCGTCACGAAACTGACAAAATATTGTCACGAATGTCTTGATTTGGTCACGAAATATTATGATTTTTAACCAAATTGAGCGGAGCATAAATGTAGTTTATATACGATAAAAAGCCTCATATACGACATTTTGATGAATATAAAAACTAGTAAATAAACAACGAACTCATATGTTTCTCTGCAAAAAATAAAGACAACCATCGTACGTGATGTAGTTATAGATCATTATCTTTAGCCTATGAAAACTAAATACTTACTTTTTTATTGTTTTATTTTACTGAGTTTTCATTTGATTTGTTAATGAGCCACTTGCTAACTAACTACCAAATAAATAATCATGCGATGACATATTACAAAATAAGCATGAATTTATGATATATATATATATATATATATATATATATATAATCATCCAATTAGATGTTGGAAAGATCACTACTGGGGAAGAATTTGATCTATGTAATTAATTGTCGTATACAAGTTTTTTTTATAAGTTTCGTGACGACATTTTGACAATTTCGTGACAACTTGCTCACGGAAAATTGTGATTTCGTTACAAAATGTTGCCACGAAATTAAGAATATCGTGACGTAAACTGACAAAATATTGTCACGAATTTCTTGACTTGGTCACGAAATATTATGGTTTTCCACCAAATCGAGCGGGATCGACATAGATGTAGTTTATATACGATATAAAGCTTCCTATACAAAATTTTGATGAATTTAAAAACTAGTAAAAAAACAACGAACTCATATGTTCCTCTACAAAAAATAAAGACGACCATCGTACGTGATACAGTCATAGATCATTATCTTTAGCCTATGAAAACCAAATACTTACTTTTGTTTTTTAATGAATTTTCATTTGGTTTGTAAATGAGCCACTTGCTAACTAAGTACAAAACAAATAATCATGCGATGCGATAACATATTACAAAACAAGTATGAAGTTATTGTTATTATATATACTTTACCATCCAATTAGATGTTGGAAAGATCAATACTGGGTAAGAACCTGATCTAGGTAGCTAATTGTCGTATACAAGTTGTTTTATATATTTCGGGAAAATATTTTGACAGTTTTGTGACAACTTGGTCACAGGAAATTATGATTTCGTGACAAAATGTCGTCACGAAGTTTAAAATTTCGTGACGAAGTCGTCACGAGACAAACAAAATGTTGTCACGAATTTCTTGATTTGGTCACGAAATAATATGTTTTTCCACCAAATCGAGCGGGATCGACATAGATGTAGTTTATATAAGATAAAAAGCCTCCTATACGACATTTTCGATGAATATAAAAATTAGTAAATAAACAACGAATTCATATGTTCCTCTACAAAAATTAAAGACGACCATTGTACGTGATGTAGTCATAGATCATTAGCATTAGCCTAAGAAAACTAAATACTTACGTTTTTTTTTTAATTTTACTGAATTTTGTTTGTTTGTTAATGTGGTACTTGCTTATAACTAACTCATGAGAATTTGTGATTTCGTGATAAAAGTTGTTCACGAAATCGATAATTTCGTGACAAAGTCGTCACGAAACTGTCAAAATGGTATTATAATATTCTATATTTTTATTAATCAATATCCATGTTGTGCAAGTTGTCGCTTTTATTAAATACTTTTATCTACAACGCTGACATAAATATTACATTTATACGAGATGGTTGAGTTTACATTAATGATCTCCATTTTTATAAAATAAATAAGTAGGTGTACTTACTATCAACTTCGTTACCCACTAATTGATATGACAATTAATGAATGATCTATATAATTCGCGTTCCCCGTATAGTGCGGAATCATTTCAAGGAGGAGAAGAAATCATTTCATCAAGAAGGTATTATTGTTTCTTCCAGTCAGATTTTACAATATGGATGCCTATACAGAGAATGTTTTGAAACAAATCGAAGAAAACTCTACCAAACTTCAAAACTCTATCAAGGTATTATTTGCATCAATAATAGCACCTTTTGGGGGCTTCTGTGCTAGTGGATTCAAGAGAGCTTTTAAAATCAAGGTTTTCTATTCAGTCCTATTGTTTACAATTTTCAGTTCACTAGTTTTAGCGAAGTAAATAATAATGATGAATTTCCAACTGCTACAAGACTTTGGGGATAGTATCCCCGGGCATGGAGGCATTACTGACAGAATGGACTGTCAGGTATCTCTTTTCAGAAAATGAGCTTAATGAAATCTTTACGTAATACATATTTAAATACCGAATCCCTGAAACTGATGTGTACGTTTCTATTTGTAGATGGTTATGGCCGTATTCGCATACACGTATCACCAAACCTTCGTTGTGCCTCAAAGCATGTCGGTCGATACGATATTTGCCCAGGTTAGTATTAGGCACAACTAACCATTGCCCCAAGAAATGATGCTGAATGTTAAACATACGTTCGTGTTTGTACATTGTGTCTAGGTATTGATGAATCTGAGTATTCAAGAGCAACAAGCCCTATACGCAAAGCTTGGGGACATCTTGCAGGAGAGGTTGCTCGGGAAGTCCTAAATTGCCACAATAATAATATCATTCAAATTGGGTAGAAGAAGACATGAAGAGAAAGATATCCAGAATAGTCTCTGTAGAAGTGTATATTGCCATGATGTTTTACTCTTTGATTATTTTAGGTGGATGCGTTTTTATTTTATGCGTGCGTGCATGCTGTGTATAGTAATTATTTGATCCTCATAGCTTTCCTATTGCATGACTTTAGTTGCGCCTGGAAAACTGTTGCCTTTCTTCATGCATTGATCGGGTTCATGTGAACATTCCCACATGAAAGTGCAACTAACGTTTATTTATTTATTTTGACCATTTCTGTTGAGCATCTTATCTTGGTCCTGGGTCTTGAATTGCATTGAGAGAATAAGTCCTAGAAATTAGAACTCAAACGGGGCTCTTAAGCCCATTCAGATCAAACGAGCTTGAAGCAAATTCTGGGCTTTAAATTTCATCGGCCATTAACACCCTGATGTTTGCCTCTTTGAAAGGAAGATCGACTAGACTTTTGGAAGATTTTCTTTTCCTAACATCAAACGAAAATATGATAGGGGATTATAATTTAGCATTTGCCATCTATAGAAGTAAAATCGAGCTGAATTCCAACTATATTTTTTTGGGTTAATGTAATATATAGCCCTATATAGGTTTTGGATTTTGCAATTATCCAACGTTTTGTAAAATTTAGGTAAATGTCCACATAAAAAATTAACCAAAATTTTGTACCCATATTACCCAAATAAATTCCCGCCAAAGCACTTCTTTTTTCATGAATAAAATTTTAAAATTAAATGCTAAAATGAATAAAATCTAATTGGTTATTAATTCCAAACCGTCATTATTAACGCAATCCAAAACATTAACTACATTCGAAAAAGAAGAGAGAGAAAATGCATGTTTGAATCCGAATAGTCTCTCCAAAACTTAAACTTGAAACCACGACTCTCTCTCAATCGGAATCCAAAATCTTCACGACGATCGACCGAGCAATCTACAAGTTAATTAACCGTAAATCACTTTCTATTTTCTCTGTTTTTGAAACCGTCCACGATATTTTCTGTATTTTTTTTGTTTTCTGGTTTGAAATCGATTGAATATGAACAGGGTTCATCATCAATGTCGATTCTTCTGGTTCGATATTATAATTAAAATTTCTGTAAATTAGTTTTCTCGCTTGAATATCACCATAGTGTTTATATGTTTCTGTAAAATTTTATGTAAATCATGTCGTCATTTCAAGTTTGTTTCTGTAGTGTTTTTTAAGAACTGATTTCGATTAACGACAGTTTTTAAGAACTGATAACGATTAATTTGTTGTTAAGATTTTTTTCATGGTAAATAATACATTTTATACAGTTTTTGCATGTCTCTGTCCGATTAACATCCCTTCTTAAGAGCCCATTTAGTGAAGTAGCATGATAAAATTCGGAATTGCATGCAATAAAACAAAGTTAATTTAGTAAAAAAAATTGTTGGTTCATGTAGAAGTTAGGTTATTTAGCATTATCGAAAGGCTAATAGTGTATGAACTTGTAGGATGACCAAAATATCTGTGAGCAAAAAACGTAAACACAACCCACAAGTCAAAACAAGGTGTCTCCGCAGAACCGGCCAAAACGAACAAAATTGTATGTTCTAAAATCTTTGTTAATTAAGTTCATTAACAACGTAAATTGGTAAATTGTTGATCTTTGTGTTATGTTGTTTTAGGTTGGATCATACATAATTGATCCAAAAAATTGGGATCTTGATTAACGAATTATAGTTCACACTAATTTCGGCGCGATAAAGGACATATTGAGGGGTTTAGAGACAAAAGAACATTTTAAAATGTTCTCTAAATCACCATTTTTCTCATTTTCAATATCTAAAGGGCGATATATTTCCAAAGAGGTTAATCCATATACTAGTGCTTAGCCAGGTAGAATCTGGTAAAACAGATGAACTACATTTCAAAATAGGAAATCATATACACCGATTTACAATCGCTGAATATGAATTAATGTCTAGTACGTATTTACAGATGGATTTTTATCATAAATTTTTTAGTTTTTAATTTACAAAATATCTAACACAAGTAAATGTTGGTGTTATTTACAGGATTAATTTGTTACGACATACCTGATATCAAAGAACATTTAATCATCGGGAATCCATTAAAGAAATTTTTGTTTAAGATAAAAGGTATGCATAAAGCTCATTATCTGTTAGGCCTTTTACAAGGTAAACTTGGAGGAACAGACAGAGAGAGAATTGCTCTCATAAATGTGGCAATTTTATAAACAATGGTGCTTCCTAGAGAGCGAAACCATATAATTTCCAACGACATATTGAAGATGGCGTCAGATGAAAATGTGTTCAGGTATTATCCATGTGGCAGGGAAAGCTTCATGAGGTTGTGTGATTCATTTAAAAGAATAAAAAAATCAAGGAACAAGACAGGCTACAATTTAGATGTGTTCTTGCACCCAATCTTGGCGTGGCTTTTTGAACTCATTCCCGCTTTTGAAGAAAATGGTTACACAAAATCAAACACAACATACACCGTCCCACGGATGTTGAAGTGGGCATACCACTTTAACCCTCAATATGACGATGTGCTGATCATATTTAACCATGAAGGGGAAAGTTAATTAGTGTATAATTTACAGATTATTGTAACCACTTTAACCCTCATTCATAATCTCACTCGTCTCTATTCTCTTTCTGTATCGGTCGTCTTTGTCATCTCACCTCATCATTCCTGTGAAGAGCTATACCTATGCCCAGACCTCGTCATCCATGTCAGTGGCTATAACCAGAAATCATGTTTCCTCTTCATCTGGCCTCCTAATCTACGTCAATTGCCATACCCAGATATTAAATTTCTCACCCGCATCATACACAAATCAAAACATAAAAATACAGAAGTTTTGGCATTTCGAGTCTCACCCAATTCAGCAAACAAAGCTCCGACTAATTTTTGTCTCCCAATTAGTTTACTCCGGTAAGTTTTTTCGTTTTCATATAACTTGGGTTTCCGTCGAACATTTGCAGTAACCATAAATTTCGGTTGATACTAATATTCTTTTTAAACTTAAGTCGTCAACTAGTATATGACAAGAAACACAAGACATCAAACCCAGAGAGACCTGGTGTTAAGTTTTGTGACAGTGTTGTAACGAAATCTTATGTGGTCGCGTACACTATATTACGAGGCGCGAATTTATTTGAATGTATTGTATAAACAGTGATATTTTACTATTGAATGATGTATTGAAAAGATCAATATTGGAAATTAAACTCGATCTAATTAGTTAGTTGTATGATGAGGCACAAATTCATTTGAAATATTTTGTATTCACAGTAATAGTTTGTCATGATTTTTTTTTATTTCGTGACAAAAGTTTGTCACAAAACTGACAAAATGTTGTCACAAAATAGTAAATGTTCGTGATGATTTGGTCATGAAATATTATATTTTTCACCTAATCGAGCGGGATTGATATAGTTGCAGTTTATAGCCTTTTAAAGTCTCATATATGACATTTTGATGAATTAAAAAAATTAAAAAATAAAGAACGAACTCATAAGCGCCTCTACAAAAAAATCAATACCGTCATAGATCATTAGTATTATACTATTGAAACTAAACTAACCTACATATTTACTTTCTTATTTTGTATTTTAATGATTTTGATTTGGATCGTTAATATGGTACTTGCTGGTAACTAGCTAACAAAATAAAAATCATGCGATGGTATATTACGAAATAAGTATAAATTTATGGTACATTAAATAGATATTTTACCATCCAATTAGATGTTGGAAACACTGCTATAAATGTTGGATCCCACAACGCCTCTCCCACAACGCTTATAATAAGCATTGTGGGAAATACGGTTCCCACAACGCTTATAATAAGCATTGTGGGAAATACGGTTCCCACAACGCTTATTCTTAAGCGTTGTGGAAATCAGAGATCCCACAACGTTTGTCCTTAACCATTATGGGAAAACCAATTTCCCACAACGTTTATCCGTAAACGTTGTGAGATCTTTGATTTCCACAACGCTTAACTAATCATTGTGGAAAATTGGAGGATAACAACGCTTATTGGATCCGTTGTGGGAATCTGGCTACAGCGAAGTACAAATCTGGCTGCAGCGAGAAGTTCCCACAATGCTTAAGATAAGGGTTGTGGAATTGGAACCATACTTATTTTGGAAAAAAAATGTGCCACGGCGAAGTTGAATCCTGGCTGCAGTCAGAGGGTCTCGCCGCAGCACAATCTCTTCATCACTGCGATGAGATTGCTCCAGGGACCACCTTTTTTTGGAAAGACATCTCGCCGACAACGAAGTAGAATCCTTGCTGCGGCGAGAATCTCCTACAACGTTTAAAATATCTGTTGTGGGATCTCGCCGCAGCGAGATTTGTACATCGTCGCGGCGAGGTCCCACAACAGATGTTTTTAAATGTTGTGGTAGCATTTATAATGCAATTTTTTTCAAATTTTTCAGTTCCCGCCCAAAACAATTTCGACCTAAAAAGATATTTTGACATTTCTCTTTAATATTTTTTATTCATTCTTCTTCCCTTTCTCTCATGATCTCTCTCTCCGGCCTCCTCTCTTGCTCTATCTCTCTCTCTCTCTCTCTCGCCCACCATCCTTCTCTCTCTTGCCCATCATCTCTCTCGCCCTCTTGCCCACCATCCGTCTCTCTCGCCCGCTCGACTTCCTCTCTCTCGCCCGCTCATCCGCCCTCCCGTCTACCCTCCCTCTCGGGGTCTCTCGCCTGCCCTCTCGCCTCTACTCTCTCCGGCCTCCCTTATGTATGTTTATAAAAACAATAGGTATGAGTGTGGATTGTGTATAAATTAGTATGTTAATGTTAATGTGGATTATGTATAAATTATAATGCTAATGTGCGTGTGAAATATAATGAATTAATTAGAATGTTAGTGTGAGTTTGAATTATAACATTTTTTTTGTTGAAATTGAATTAGAATGTTTTGGATTATAAAGTATTTTTGTTGGAATTTCATTTTAATTTGTGTTTTACTAGGTTCGATGTCGTCTACTACCACAAAGAAATACTCTTATAAGGCAAAAATTTTACAAATTAAAAAAAAATCTTGCTACAGCGGTGTATAATCTTTGCTGCGGCGAGATGTCCCACAACGGCTTAGATATCCATTGTGGGAAATCTCGCCGCAACGGAGTTTGTACATAGCCGTGGCGAGTTTTTTTTGGAAATTATGGGATTCCCACAATGGATAGTAAGCGTTGTGGGACGTCAAAGCTACCACAACGGATACTAAACGTTGTGGGAAATCAATTCTAAACAAACCTTAGCTAAGCGTTGTGGGAGCTTTTACAACGCAGGATCCCACAATGCTTAATAACCATTGTGGGAGATTTCTACAACTGTAAATAAGCGTTGTTGGATCCAATTTTAGTAGTAGTGAAAAGATCAATAATGGGTAATAACCCAATGTAGTTAGCTAGTTGTCGTGTATATATATATATTTTTAAAATATTTCGGGACAACATTTTGTCAGTTTCGTGACGTTCGTTACGAAAAGTTTTAATGTCGTGACAAAAGTTTGTCACGAAATTAAATTTTTCGTGACGAAGCTGTCACGAATCTGAAAAAATGTTGTCACGAAATATGAAATGTTCTTGATGACTTGGTCACAAAATATTATGTTTTTCACGAAATCGAGCGTGATCGACATAACTGTAGTTTATAGACCTTTAAAGCCTTATATAAGACATTTTGATGAATTTAAAAATTAAAAAATAAACAACGAACTCATATGCGCCTCCACAAAAAATTAAGACAACCGTTTTACGCAACGTAGTCATAGATCATTATTATTATATTATGAAAACTTAACTAATCTACATATGTACTTTTTTATTTTGTATTTTACTGATTTCGGTTTGGTTTGTTAATATGGTAATTGCTGGTAACAAACTACAAATCACGCGATAGCATATTACGAAACAAGTATCAATTTTTGATACATTAAATAGATATTTTATCATCCAATTAGATGTTGGAAAAATCAATAGTGGGTAATAATCCGATGTAGTTAGCTAGTTGTCGTATACAATTTTTTTAAATAATTCATGACAACATTTTGCCAGTTTCGTGACAACTTCTTCATGAAAATTTGTGATTTCGTGACAAAAGTTTGTCACGAAATTAAAATTTCGTGACGAAGTTGTCGCAAAACTGACAAAATATTGTCACAAAATATGAAATGTCCGTGATGTCTTGGTCATGAAATATTATGTTTTTTCACCAAATCAAGCGAGATAGACATAGATGTAGTTTATAGACGATTTAAATATACGGCGTTTTGGTTGATTTAAATATTAAAAAATAACTACGTACATATGCCTCTACAAAACGTCAACACACTCATTGAAAGTGATGTTGTATAACAAAACTAACTTTTAAGTTTACGTTTTATTTTATTGATTATACTAAATTTCTATTGGCAATAGCTCACTTTCTTATAACTAAACGTATATAATATTTCAGATTTTGTGATAACATTTTGGGAATTTGTGACAATGTCGTCAAGGAATTTTGTAATTTCTATTTTGCTCAAGTTGTCGCTTGCATTAAATATATTTATCTCAACACTAACATAAATATTACATTTTTACGGGATGGTTGGGTCTACATTAACGAATCATAAAACTTAAGTTGAAAATAAATAGAGTAATAATTGTGTAACTACTGCCAACTTTGTCGCCCACTAATTGTTATAAAAATTAATGAATGATCTATATAATTCGTGTTCCCCATATATTTTTTTATCTCTTGGTCATTATTAACCAGATCAAAGGAGGACATATTTCGGATTCATTTCAAGCAAGAGAAATCATCTCATCAACAAAGTATTATTGTTCCTTCCAGTCAGATTTTACAATATGGATGCCTATACAAGGAATGTTATGAAACAAATCAAAGAAAACTCCATCAAAGTTCAAAATAATAGTTGGACGTGTCCATTCTGTAATAAATATAAAAACAATAGCTATGCCTACCGGGGGCTAATAGCTCATGCCTTGGAATTTACCTTTGGATCCCGTGAAAGAGACCCAATTCAACTGGCCAATCACACTACAGTGCAAACCTATTTGACAACTCGAATAAAAACGTAAGTATTGATTCATTCATATTTTTATATACTTTATATGTTGGAATAGGTCCAGGGTTAAAAAAAATGATCATTAATCATATTAATGGCGGAATATAAAATTTCTTTACAAGTAAACAATATAAATTTTTTTTACAAGTAAACAATTTTACTAACCTAGACAAAATGCATATACATGTTATAAATTAAAAACATTATTTAGAGTACTTGAATACTAACCTTTTTTGAACCTTTAAATAGAAGCGTCTTCGAGAAAGGTGAATCTTCTTCATTGGCTTGATTCCTTCACGTCTAGACTTGAACTTGAGAAAACCTAAGGTTTCTATTACAAGAGTCTAAAGAGTGTTTGAAGGATTTGTGTGCGGGCACAATTAAACAATATGAACCAAGAACAATTCTTGGATCATAAGCTAATTCTCTAGATCAAGTGAGGATCTAGGTGCCAAAATAAAAGATATATTTTGAGAGAGAGAGAGAGGAGAGGGTCGGCCAAAAATACAAGAGAGAGCAAGAAAAAAGTTTCTTCCCACATCTCTATATGAGGCTATTTATAGCAGAAGGAAAATCAAGAAATGTTTATTACCCTTTCCTATTGTGCATTTATGACACAATATTTTATTTTCTCTCCTCTTCCTCTAATATATGACTGGCTATTCAATGCTATTTGTAATGGAAATTTGTTTCCTCACTTGACACATTTGTTTGCTTCTCAAAAAAATTCATTTCCTCTTTTCCTTTTGGGTAATTAACTTTATAATTAAATGCTAAAGAATTTCTAGAAATAATTTCCTCTACCTAGGGGGAGCTTCTAGATGCTTCCTTATTTATTTTAAGACAATTTTTAAAATGCCCATTGTAGAATTAATATTGCACAAGTAATGAAATTAATTTCTTAATGCCTCAAACGACTTCTCGACGTTAGAAACAATTTTACTAACCTAGGCAAAGTGCATGAACATGTTATAAATTAAAAACATTATTTAAAGTACTTGAATACTAACCTTTCTTGTATCTTCAAACTTAAAGCGTCTTCAGAAAGGTTGATCTACTTCCTTGGCTCGATTCCTTCACGTCTAATATAGAAATCGAGAAACCTAAGGTTTCTATTACAAGAGTCTATAGAGTGTTTGAAAGATTTGTGTGTGGGCACAATTAAACAATATGAAGCAATAACAATTTTTGGACCATAAGTTAATTCTCTAGATCAAGTGTGGATCTAGGTGCAAAAATAAAAAAAGAAATTTCTAGAGAGAGAGGGAATGGTCGGCTAGAATAGAGAGAGCAAGACCAAGGATGCAACCTTTCACATCTCTATCCGAGGTTCTATTTATAGGAGAAGGAAAATTTATAAAGGTCAACTATGCATTCATGACACAATATTTGATTTTCTCTTCCCCTATCTCTTCTAATGTGGCCGGTCATATAAAGCTCAAGAGTGAGGAAATTTTTTTCCTCACGTAGCTTATTCATTTCCTTCTCACGGAAATTCATTTCCTCTTTTCCTTTTGGGTAATTATCTGTATAATTAAAAGGAAATAACTCTCTCCTCTATGATGCATGTTGGCCGAATTCTATAGCTAGGGAAGGAGCTGTTGGAATAACCTAGATAAAGTGCATATACATGTTATAAATTAAAAACATTATTTAATCTACTTGAATACTAACCTTTTTTGGATCTTCAAATTTGAAGCGTCTTGGGAAAGGTGGATCTTCTTCCTTGTCTCGATTCCTTCACGTCTAGTCTTGAACTTGAGAAACCTAAGGTTTCTATTACAAGAGTCTATATAGGTTTAGAAAGACTTGTGTGTGGGCACAATTAAACACAATAACTCAAGAACAAGTCTATGAGCTAAAGATCTAATTTAGCCTAAGTCTAATGAGGACGTAGGTGCCAAAATAAAAAAAGTATTTTGAGAGAGAGAGAGAGAGGAGAGGGGTTGGCCACAATGAGAGAGAGAGCAAGAATGAAGCTTTGAAAAAAAAAACTTCTTTTCACATCGTAATGTGAGGCTCTATTTATAGGAGAAGGAAAATCTATAAAGGTCAATTATTCATTCATAAAGACTAATGTATTCATGACACAATATTTGATTTTCCCCTCCCATTTCTCTCCTATGTTGGCCGGCCATGTACACAACAAGCAAGGGGAAATTTGTTTCCTCACTTAGCTTATTTATTTCCTTCTCAACGAAATTCATTTCCCTATTGGGTAATTATCTTTATAATTAAAGGAAAATAAAACTCTCATCTTTGATGCATGTTGGCCGATTCTTTAGCTAGGGAAGAGCATCTAGATGCTTCCTTATTCTTTTAAAACAAGTCTTAAAATACCTATTGTAGAATTATTATCGCACAAATAATGAAATTAATTTCTTAATGCCTCAAACGAGTTTTCGGCTTTAGAAAATAATTTATATTTTCATCATATGAAAATATTCAAAATCTTATTTTGCCATTCACATCTTTTGATGTTCATGTAGACTAAAATACCCTTTAGACATTTTTCGAGAAAAATTATAGTTCAACACTTGAACTTATTTTGACTTAACTTCTAGTTTAACAATCCTACTCTAATGTATTCATGACACAATATTTGATTTTCTTTTCCCCTTTCTCTACTATGTTGGCCGGCCATGTACTTAGAGCAAGGAGGAAATTTGTTTCCTCACTTAGCTTATTTATTTCCTTCTCAATGAAATTCATTTCCCTTTTTCTTTTGAGTAATTATCTTTATAATTAAAGGGAAATAAAACTCTCATCTTTTATGCATGTTAGCCGAATTGTACCTAGGGAAGGGGCATCTAGATGCTTCCTTATTTCTTTTAATACAATTCTTAAAATACCCATTGTAGAATTATAATTGCACAAATAACGAAATTAATTTCATAATGCCTTAATCGACTTTTTGGCTTTAGGAAATAATTTATATTTTCATCAAATGAAAATATTCAGAATCTTATTTTGACATTCACATCATTTTATGTCCTTGTGGACAAAAATACCCTTTAGACATTTTCCGAGAAAAAGTCTAGTTCAACACTTGAACTTATTTTGACTTAACTTCTAGTTTAACAATCCTACTCTAATGACCTGTAATAATGACCTTATGGATCTAAATGAACAAAGCTTGAACTTCTATACTTGGACTCAAAAGTTCACAAACCTTTTCCGAGTATTAGCTTAATGTCAACTGACTCCACTAAAGAGTTGACATTGAGAATCTCTCGGTTCAAATGAATTTATTTTCTACTCAAATTCAACTTAATTATATTGAGCGGATCCATTGAATGTTATCTATGTTTACCCTTCATGAATATCATCAACTAGTTGGGATTTATAAAATTACCATTTACCCTTCTAATTGATATTTCCTCAACTCCTTTAGTACTCGTGAATAAGTTAGAAACAATGTATTGACGAGGAGCTAACAAGTCACATTGTTTCATCCAAATAAAGTCGTTACTTAATTTTGGATCCTGCGCAGTTCATTTATACAAAATTCAAGTAATAAAGCATGAGGTGATATATATTGCATCTCAGCAATCTTTTACATGAATTCCATATCTGTGAGAACTTCACAAAGTTGGTTCATGACATCTTCATAACTTAATATCTCAGCAATTGGCCTAGTCTAGATCACATAATGGATCTAGAATTTGACTTTCTCAAATGAGAGTATTAATGCTATCAAATGACATGTCTCATTTCAGGATTTAGGTAAGCATGATGCAATTTATACATAGTGACCATGAGATAGAAGATGTTAAATAGTTTGTTCTTCTATTGTCTTTAAAGGTGCACTGGTCAAATCAGTATTTTCGAAAGATAAACTGGAAGAACTATAGAGTTCCTAACTCTCTTTACCTCGTAACGATACATCATATATTTTTCCAACAATCATACTGAGATTAATAGTCCGTTGATTTTTAGATTGTGAATATATCGTTTTAGTCAAACCATGAAGAGTTTGTTCATGCAAATCTACATTTGTCTCTTCATACATTGTTAAATTTGATTAAGGACTATAAGACTATTGAATTTCATAAATCTTCAATCAAGCTAAAAGGGAATGAATGAACGTTTCAACTTTTATTAATTTAATCAGCAAATTACAATAAGGACTTTATAAAGATTTATATATTACATCAATATGTAAATAAACAATCTTCTTGTGAGCATTGTAGAATTTTTATTACACAAATAATGAAATTAATTTCTTAATGCCTCAAACGAGTTTTCGGCTTTAGACCTACTGACGTGGTAAAGACAAATTCAAGGAGATTTTTGGTGTTATCAATCATGGTGCAAGACATCCTAACCATTCCTTTTTCAATGGTGTCATCAGAGGCGGCTTTCAGCAGTGCGGGACAGATCATTGACGAAAGAAGATATAGCTTGCGTTCGGAGATGGTGGAAGCATTAACGTACGGAAAAGATTGGCTTCTACATAGACACCGAGCACAAGAAACGTTTAAGATGTTTGATTTTATCGACTATTTTGATTATAACTTTCTAACATCAATTTTAATACTTAGATGTTAGTTAGCATTATCACGAAGAGATATTCCGGCCCTTGGCCAGGATAATTTTTCAAACTTCAATAAATGCAACTGGTACTTTCCTCGTTTTTATTTTTAGAAAAAATTGGCTCTATAGCCTTATTAAACGTTTATGTTTTGGATATATCCAAGGCTTGGTTAATGGATTGAAAATAGCCAGGTAGATTCATTTACATCACATGAACATACCAATTTGCCCTTTTGCCGAATTTATTTTGAAAAAAATAGTTTTTAAAAAATTGAATTCGAATTTGTATTTGGATTTTGAATTTCGAATCACCATAATTAGTGGGTTGATCAAATTTTGATTCCCGAAATATTGTATCCAATTAAGTTTAAATATCCTAATTAGTTAGTTACCTATATTAGAGGAAACATTATCTTTTTCATATTAATTACCTAAAATTATTTACTCACTCATTTTGGCCGGCCGAAACTTAATATCAACCATCATAATCTCTGTTTTGATCGAAAAAAAAAACAATTCGAGAGCAATGAGATTGTTTGAAGAAGATGATTTTTTGTTGCAAGATTCTGGTACGACTTCTGTTAACGGTTTATTTTCGTTATATTTACACTGTATTTTTGTATTTTTTTGTTTCTATTTACACGATCGAATTGAATTCGAATTTGGATTTATACTTTGAATTTTGAATTACCATAATTAGTGGGTTGACCAAATTTTGATTCCCGAAATATTGTATCCAATTAAGTTTAAATATCCTAATTAGTTAGTTACCTATATTAAAGGAAACATTATCTTTTTTCATATTAATTACCTAAAATTATTTACTCACTCATTTTGGCAGGCCGAAACTTAATATCAACCATCATAATCTCTATTTTGATCGGAAAAAAACAATTTGAGAGGAATGAGATTGTTTGAAGAAGATGATGTTTTGTTGCAAGATTCTGGTACGACTTCTGTTAACAGTTTATTTTCGTTATATTTACACTGTATTTCTGTATTTTTTCTTTCTATTTACACGATCGTTGCAAGATTCTGGTATGGCTTCTGTCAACAGTTTATTTTCGTCATATTTACACTGTATTTCTGTATTTTTTCCTTCTTTTTACACGATTAATCTTGTTTTTTTTTTCAGTCCATCTTTATAAATGCCTCGAATCTCGGTTGATTTATTATTCTTTATTTTTTATTTAGTGATACTGGGTGGGAGGTTTGATTTGTGACGTTAATGGCATTGATTTTCGATTTTTTTTATATTTCTTTTTTTTTAATTAATTGTAATTGGCGGGAAGTTATTATGAGGGTACATTTGTCTCTAAAATTTTGTAAACAAGTTTAGCCGGGTATTTTCAACTTATTAACCAAACATTGAGTATAACCAAAACAACTATAGTTTACATGGGTATCCATCAAAATGACCCTTATTTTTACCTACTTTTCATAAAACATTACAAATACATCCTCAACCAATACTATTTAAATACCCCTTAACATTATACAATTTTTTTAATAAAATCGGGAGGCCGGAATACCGCTTCCCGGTTAGCTCACGGCCCGCTCCAAATCAGGATCGAGAGTTCCGTCCCGCTTCCCTACCGGTAGGCACCGAGACCAGTACCGGGAGGTCTCGGGACTACCGGTAGGCCAGGTTTAGCCATAATGATTGCTTTGAAAATAATAAAATATCAAATAGAAATGATATGTCATTGTCATATCAACAACAAAATAACTTAAAATGTTAGTATTGGAGATTGCCTAAATAAAGCTCCATAAGAGCATCTGCAATGCTAAAGCGTTTTTAAAGTTGCCAACTTTTGACACATCATTAAAATATTATTATTTAATTATAGCTCTTTTCCACATCACTAAATTGAAAACTTTTAAATAAATCACTCTAATATAAGTTACTTTCAATGTTGCCAACACCATAAATATATTATTATCTAAGATTTTCTTTATATAATTTAAATTTATATGATATATTTAAATATCAAATATACGTAACTAAATTAAAAAATTGCACAATATATAAAAATATAAAAAATAGATTCATATAATAATATTCAAAACTTTAAAAATTAGTTTTAATATAAGTACACATGCCTTCATGATCTTTCTTCTGCTTTGGAGTCATGTACGATTTGTCAATAATGAGATAATCCATATATTGTTTCGATTCTATTTTGTGTTTGTAAGATGGTTTGGAGGTTGTTGGGAGTTGATAGTTTGACAAATTACACTATTGTAAAATAAGATATAATAAAATAAAAATAATACATTTGTTGATAGGTGAAAATTGGGACCACACTATGTAATTTATTATTTTCATTTATATTGTGTAATTAAAGTTGTGTATGAGAGAAATGAGAAGGAGAAGTGAGAGACAGAAGTGGATTAAGACAAATTAATTAAAAAAATTAGTGTTAATAGTTGAGATCACATTAATATAAAATTATAAAATAATCAAAGCATTTTACTCAACATCGGTGTTAAAAAGATCAATTATGCCAACATTATTATTTTTAATTTAATATATAAACAATTATGGATGTCATCTATGTTATCACAATACTCGCAGCATCATCCGAGATGCTATAATATTTATCCAGGAAATATATTTTTGATACATAATTTTTGTTGTTGGATACTAAGGACTAATAATATCCTAATCTCTTTGGCTAATTACAAGTTACTACTCATCCCTTTCTCAAGGAAATATCTGATCCCTTTCTGTTTGCGTTCCCGAGAAAAAAAAACCATTACAGCTTCTCTTGTACCGAAAAGCCTCATAGTCAACATAAATTTTTAAGGACGAAAACAATGGAAAGGAGTAAAATTGGGAAGAGGTTCGAAGGAAAAGTAGCGATCGTGACGGCTTCGACTCAGGGGATCGGGTTCGGAATCGTCCAGCGACTCGGTTTCGAAGGTGCTTCTGTGGTTGTTTCGTCTCGCAAGCAGGTTCTCATATCCAGTCTTCTTTGATCTCTATATAAGCTCTTACGTAGATTGTATGATCTATGTATTTGATTTCACTTTATGATCTGTTTGTGAAATTTTAACTTTTTATGTCGGAACGGGTCTGTAAAATGCTAAGGTTTAGGAGTATCGGGCGAAATAATTTAGAACTAGAAATCCACAAAGTAGATGTGCAATATTTATGTTTTTGTTACTTGATGTAATTGCCTTTGTAATGGATTGGACAGAAAAATGTGGATGAGGCGGTTGAACAGCTCAGAAGCCAGGGAGTTGAAGCAACAGGCATTGTTTGTCACGTCTCCAATCCAGAACATAGGAAGAATCTCATAAGCAAGACCATTGAGGTGAGTCTTGAATTCCGGGAATCAGTATTATCGGTGGATCATGTTGATTTATTTTGAGCTTGCTTGTGCGGTTGCAGAAATATGGAAAAATAGACGTGGTGGTGTCAAATGCTGCTGTCAATCCTTCTGTCGATTCTATTTTGGAAACCCGAGAGTCTGTTCTTGACAAGCTTTGGGATATCAATGTCAAAGCCGCTATTCTTGTTCTGCAGGTAAAACTATGAATATAGTAACGATACCCGTTGGTGAAAATGCGTATTGGTTTAGCAGTAGTACAAGCTCTTAGTGCTGGAAATATAACCTCAAGATTGGGAGATTTTTGGGACCTTTCCAGTCCCCAGTTCGATCCCCCCTAGGCGGGCCCACTAGGGTAGTCTCTCAGTCGATAATATCACGGACTCGGATTTTCATTGGGTTTGACCATGGCTGTTAAAGAAAATAGTACTTGAGAAATGGGTGCAATCCAACCTTATAATATGCGCTGGTGCATGCTTGCGTTTCAAAGAAGTCTAGATCCAGCCTTTTTTTTTCTTCTTATAATTATATCTATAGATGATAATTAAGAATACATAAACTTTTAATACAAAAACTTCTAAAACCAAGTATATCTTGGACCAGCCTTTTCAGAATTTTTAAAATATGAATCGGGCTTATGAGCGGGTCTAGTGTCTAGTTTACAAGCGATGAGCCAGTTCTGGCCGGACTTGCCCATATTATGAATACGGGAAATCAGTAGCTTTAATAATACATGTCTGTCTTGTCACAGAACTATAATTTGAGTTGATTATATATTAAACAGGAGGCGGCTCCTCACATGAAAAGCGGTTCTTCGGTGGTTTTGATCTCCTCCATCGCGGGTTTCCAACCAACCTCTGCCCTCGCAATGTACGGTGTAACAAAGACGGCTCTTCTTGGTCTTACCAAGGTAAAAATTGTTGGTTAAAATGTTATTTAACTTATGATGGTTAACATGTTGCGTTTTTTGTGCTTATCATGTTTTCTCATTTCATGAATAGGCCCTCGCTGCTGAGATGGCCCCAAATACTCGGGTAAATTGTGTTGCTCCCGGGTTCGTGCCAACGCATTTTGCTGACTTTCTTGTGAAGAATGAAGCCGTGGTAAGTGAATTTCTCTCCATTGTTGAGGTATTCAGTTCAATATCAATTTATTTATTTAGAATTCATTTATGATTGTGTGGCAGAGGAAGACCATCGAGGGGCAGAGTCTACTTAACAGGCTTGGGACCACCGAGGATATGGCTGCTGCAGCTGCGTTCTTGGCATCGGACGATGCTTCTTACATCACCGGAGAGACTCTGGTGGTGGCCGGAGGGACACCATCCAGACTCTGATTCCATGATTTGATTATGTTGTCCGATCATAGAGTTGTCATAATAGAAAATTCAAAGATTAAAACGATCTTTGATTCAGGTTTATAATAATGTTTTAGCCGGTGATTTCTTCGACTATGATTTGGAGGAGAAATAATAAAGGTTTCGGTTTGGATTGTACATGTAAGCACCTATGTTAATGTTTAATGAGGCTATAAAAGTTTCTATATGCTGATTTCGTAGGGTTGTCACGGATGGTTGTCGTAATGTCTCAAGAGCCTTTGTTACAAATTTTTCGTAAATTCGAAGTTTGTAGTTATCGATTGAATTATGATCGAAATTGAGGAGAAATGGATACTAAAAAATGGAATTAACTGAATTTTATCTGGAAACTGAAAATTCATCATATTGAAAACTGGAAACTGAATTGAATGGAATTATGATCTAGAAAACTGGAAACTAATGTTTAAGCATAAACGAATGAACAAAAAAAATAGCCAAGAGAAAGATCGACATATAATTACTTGGATTTGTGATATGATTAACGAGCAGACTCTTTTCTTTTAGAATAAGTCGTCAGTGTCACTCTATGTGCGATCGATACAGAAATTCCTATATCATATTGTTATTATTCAAGGTATACAAATAATTTGAAGCAGTAGAATGCCAAACGGGTAGAAAATAGAATCCACAAACACACAAAAGGCAGACAATTCGAAGGCCAAACGGGTTACTTTAGTCCCAAGCAATTAATAACAAGAACACATTCAAATTGTTAACGAGGTTTTGCTTTAATTAGCTTGTGCCTCCGCGAACTCGTACAATGATTTTTTATTCGCACTTACCAACAAAAATATCAAGACTACAGCTCTTACTCTTGCTCCGATCACGTTACTGAGAATAAAAGTTAAGGTCGATAACATTGAACACTCACTGAGATCAAACCTTTCCGAGCTGTTCTTTCTCAATTTCTGCAACTCTCTTAAAATTCTCTACTGATCAAACAAACTATCACAAGCCTTATCGAGGTTACTTAAACTCAATGTTACAGTAGCCTAACTGAATAACTAACTACGTTGATCTTTTCCGTTGAATATGCAGTGTCTTGGATAAAGGACTAGTCACATTAGGCTTGAACCGTAAGAGTGAGGCCTGATGGCAGACTCCTCACTATACTTTCGAAACAAAGGGATATCATACTTTTTATTTATTAACTAAAAAATACCTTTCATATATTACTTTTGAAAATAATTTCAGCTTACAACCTCAATAATTGTTTTAATCGACTTATGTCATTCGATAAATAAAATAATTATCATCAAATTTATATTTAGCCTCCCTAAAAGTATTCCCTGCTTCGTCTTGCCTGCGACCCACCCATTTATTTGAAGTATTTATTGCAACTAGTGAATACTCTAGGTCTTTTTACAAAATTTGGGTTAATTGGCCCTAACTTACAAATTTTTTTTGTTTTGTCCAACGTTTGCTAAAAACTTTTGTAAATGTCCAAAATGTTTATGTGGCATATTTATTTACGTTATTTAATTACTTTTTTTGCCCTCATTATTTCAGCCGGTTTTATTTAAATTTTTCCATTTGTTTTTCAAAATTTCATTTAAATTTTTTAAATTATTTCCTTTTTTATTCCAAAAGTCTATAAGCGGTTTAATAAGTCAGTTTAGATCCTAGAATCGTGGATATTAAATTGACCTTTTTATTTTCAGCCTTTTTAATTAAAAACCTTCATTACGGCCGGAAATTGTTTAATCTTTATAGTTATTTTCAGAAATTTAAAATTCTCATCCGATTTTATTCTTTGATAAGATATTTTTCGCTGATATTTATTATCATCAATAACTGTCTTTGTGATACTTTCTCTGAAATTCTGTGTTTCTGTTTTCATATTTTAAAGTTATGTTATTCGACAATTGTTATTCAATTTACGTCAATTGTTGCTCCCATCCTTTTCTATATTATCGATAATTGATCGTCAATTTACGTTAAAGTGGTTCCAGTCGGTGTGAGGAATCGTCTCTACGTCAATCTGGTTAGTTTCTTCATTGATTCATTTTATTCTGCTTATATGTATATAATTTTTTACACGTTTTTGTTTCGTTTTGCAGTTGAAATTGTGAACGTCAATGTTCACAAGCCCATAAGTTGAGAGTATTGATATTGAAGAGTAAATTATAGCATAATCTTATAAATTACAACATAATCCTGTAAATTACATGTCATAATCCCAAAGAGGTTGATTATGAACGTCAACATCAATTGACAACATAATCATGAAATTACATGAGTTAGTTTTGCTTTATACATACTCTAAAATTGTTTTAAATTAATTTGTAAATATGTTTAATTGTACCTGAAATCAATTCATATTAAGCTATCGTGAATCGATGAATATGATTCCAATTTTAAAATGGAGCTCATCTGGTTTCCCGAATTCGACCTGGCTCATAATCCATAGGTGGATCAACCTCTTTGGGAAGACATCGCCCTTGATATATTAGAAATGAAAAAATGGCGATTTTGAAAACATTTTAAAATGTTCTTCTGTTACTAAGGCCGACGGGATCTCTTTTATAGTTCCAAAATTTGTGTGAACGATAATTCTTTGATTTAGATCCCAATTTTTTGGATCTATTATATAAAAACCCACCTGCACCGAAAATAGTTTACTTTATATTAACATCGTAAATTAATTACTCATTAACTACAAATAAAACATAAATTGCAAGTCTTCTTTGCTTTGGTCTCCACAGGTCTTTTTCCTATGGTCTCCATGTTTTCTTTCTTAATAACACTCTTGTCTGAAACTCCTTTTCGTGATATTCTAAATGAAGTTAAGCATGTGTAAGTGTTTCAAAATTTATGCAATTAATCGAAATTTTTTCAATCGGTTAATAAAAATTTATTTACAGATTACACCCACCGCGAGATGAACACACTTCTTTGAATTGAAATTTTTTATGAACACCGGGAGATTAACATCGGGAGATTGACCAGTCCAATATTTTACCCTAAATACCTTTTTACAAGAAAAATTAAAATCTATTAACTTCTGTTTTTGTTTCATGCACTGACCAAACTAAACAAGAACCCAAATATTTGTAGAAATGCAAACTAGAGGAGATGAACAAAACGTCGGCAAAAAAACTTCATTGATAATAAAGGGAAAACCAAATAACCAGATGAGGAAAAAACGATGGGAAAGGAGAAAAACATAACTTCGAGAATAGAAAATAAAATGAATTTCCCAGCGGAGTGGAGATTTTGAAAACGTCTGAAAAAGAAAATATGTAACCACGAGAAAAGTAGAAGAAAACATTAATACTTGAAAATTGTTTGGTTGTGGTTGAATCTTCAAAGATTTTTGTGACCGATCGTGGTTGAATCTTCAAAAATTTATGTAAATCGCCTGGGTTTGTAAATGATGATTCGGTTTAGAGAGAAACTCTTCAACTCTCGAGGTTTGCATGTGAATGGCTTTCTCTCTCCTCATTCTCGAATGTAATTACTGCACCAAATATTTTGTGCGGTTTTGTAGCCTTTATTAAACGGTTCATTTTTCAAAATTCATTTATTACGTTTTAACTTTAATTAACCGCCTATATTTATTGCACAAATTTGTTTGAGCGAGAATTGAAATTTGGGGTATTTTTGGTTTGAAATTTTGGTTAATTAAAAGTGTGGACATTCACAAAAGTTTTATCAAACGTTGGAGAAAACCAAATTATCAAACCTCTATAGTGCTATTACATACATTAACCATTATTTTTAAGAGTCTGGTACAAGTTTTGTTTTAATAGAAAAAATAGCCCATTTATCTGTTAGGAGACAATTCTAACTTGTATCATCTTTAGCCTCGTTAATTTTTTTTCCGCAACAAACATATTGTTTTCTCTTTCTTCATCATTGCATTCATGTTGATTTTATTTACTATGGTAAGGGATCAGACTATGTAAGAATATAAGTGGTGCCAAGTAAGATTAGGAGTCAATCATATTTTTGAATGATTTGATCTGATGTGGGCGTAGGATTAGGACGTACAAAGTATAAGTTGTTCTAAAAGTATTTACTTTGGGTTCCCCCGTCCATTTTTATGCTTTACACGCAACCAATAGTTTGAGTGTGTTATCTTCATTATGAAAAACTTCATCGCGCACATACTTAAACAACTTACAGTCTTGTATCCCCATACTAGTGTAATAGCGTGTTGTTGCATTTATTGGTGCTATTGATTTTCAAGAAAAAATCAAGTAAAAATTGAGAAAGATTCTCAGGCCTAAGAGGATTTTAGGTATATTCTAGATATGAAGAAGAAGTCTTAGGCCTAAGAGGAGCTTAGATGCCCTGTCCTGGAGGAGTCAAGGCGTTGGTGTCTGTAAAAGAGAGTTTTGTCAAGCTTAATATTTCTTACCTTGACTATTGATAGTCGATGCTTTTATCTGAACGTAATGGTTTCCTTGAGTAAGTTCGTTAATACCAGACAGGGTTACCAATTTTTTATGTTCATTGTTTATACTTCATTGATTGTTTGATTGATTTAACTCGTTATTCGTTAATAATCAATTAATTGTGCAAATAATTATTTTAACATATAATGCATCAACCATATGAACACGTCGTCACTAATATAAGATACAATAGTAGCATATATTTTATATAACGTTATATGATCCCTTGCAAATGCTCTGATGTTGAATCTAACATTCTAGTAGTGTAGTTAATCATGGGTAAATCTTGTTTTCATGGTTCTTCATTTTTTTTGTTTATAGATTTGTACTTATTTCATCATTAATAAGATACTAACTTCTTAAGTTAGTATATTACGACAGAAGATAATTATAAAACAACACATCTTTGATATACATTAGTTTTCTCTAGCAATTCAGTTTGCTAATATAGATATAAAACAACACATCTTGTACCTGTTGAATTCCAACTAAAAAATAATTGGTGTTAAGTGAACAAGCCTAACCAATATATAAACACATGCCTATTCACACACGGAATCCATGTGGGATTTTTTTCCCACTTCAATGCCCTTCCTCACGCGTCCGACCAGACAGAGAAACAACAATCACCCTCACACATGAGTGGGGCCAACGTGTGTGTGAATAGCAAAGGCTTTGACGCCATGTTGAATTCTAACTCAAAACCAATCGGTGTCAAGTAGAGAGGCCCAACCAATATATAAACACATATTTATTCACACATAACCGATGTGAGATTCTTTTCCCACTTCAATATTAAATTTTTTGACTGAATTGTTTGCCTTTAAAATATTTGAAGTGAGTTGAAACCCAATACGAGAAAATTCTTATTTCCAATGAACAAGTTCAAATATAGAGCTGAACTCTTCTTCTCGAACAAACTCAGGAATTATTTGAGTCATAAGATCTACCTAGAACATACCTTTCTCTCATAGCAATGATTACAAAATGTGCCTCCCAACCCAACAAAAAAAAAGTGAGTATTTGTGTGTGAATAGACATGTGTTTATATATTGGTTGAGACTCTCCACTTAACACCAATTTGTTTTGAGTTGTAATTCAACATGGTATTAGAGCCTTGACTATTCACACACATGTTGGCCCCGCTCATGCGCGAGGGGAATTGTTGTTGCTCTGCTCGGTCACGCTACGCGTGAAAGGAGAGTATGAAGTGAGAAAAAAAAATACCACATCGGTTGTTTTTGTGTATAATTATGTGTTTATATATTGGTTGGCCCTGAGTTGGAATTCAACAGTACCACACTTAAAACATAGTGCACATGCAATTACAATAACAAATAATTGGCTAAATGGCCAACGTTTGGTATATGAATTTCGAAATGTCCAACATTTGGTAAAACTGTGGTAAATGGCCTTACTGTTTACGTAGTACAATTATTAACAGCTTAACTTTACAAATTTACCCTTATTATTTCGATTGTAAATGATCTTCATAATCTGGTAAAACATTTTACTGCATTATTTACCTAACTTTCATCAAACGTTGAACATTTCAAAATTTAAATATGTTTATAGGAATATACTACTAATTAACCCTTATAATAATATAACAACCACTATAGCAATGTAATTTTTTAAATATAGGGGTTAGATTCTTAGTAAATTCAAAGTTGAATTATATTTCAAAATGAAAGTAAGATAGTGACTACGAAGCTAACTCGCCCTAATAATTTATTCTATATTATATTCCAACGCAAACCATCGAGTATCTTTATCATGTCATCTGTTCTATACATGTATTGTTTCATTATTAAAGTAAGTGCACTTTTTTAACAATATCTCTTGTTCCACAATCAAACTATGATTCCCCAGCACGAGGACGACAGTTCTTTTTTAGGTATTCCTGCTAGACAGCAGCGACTGCATACGAATCGTGTCAACTCTTTCATCAATGTGTAAAAGTAGTAATTGAAAATTGAAAATCACTGAAATAATCGCATCACACAATTACATGATGAGCCCACGGGGGGAGTTCGCTTGACTAAACCGTGCTTTATAGGGGCGTGAGATACTATAAACATCATATATTTTTGTGCATAATGATGCTGTGCGCTTGACGATGCACTTCGATTTGTGTATGCTTATCGGAGATTAGTCACACACAAAAATATACTTTTTCTTTTGCAGGTATCACACACAAAACATACGATGCTTCACTATCTTTTATAAAGATTGACACACCGTATATATGCTGTCTGAGTAATCTGCGAACTTTTACGCAGAGGTGCTTTACTTATAGGGTATCTAACTTCGGATACCAATGTTGAACTTACATACGTATAAATATTTGACTTGTAGATTTACTAAAAGAAGTATTAACATATAAAATGGAAAACATAGATAAGTAAAGCTATAATGTCAAATTCATAACCTTGATATATAAATGGTAATTACATACGTTTATAGAAACTGGCAGGTGATGGGCAAAATGTATCAGGCGTGATTTCAGATGGATAATCTACATTTCTAAAACTGCTAGTTTTCTAAATTACAAATATAAAGAACTATAGAGCAGTAGTATATAAATAACTACGAATCAGCGATCAAATATGTTTATCACGTTTAAACTACTTTCTTATACAAACAAATGGGCATTCTTAAAAGGGAGAGCTATAGCAACAACTACTTATAGCATATAGCGAGCTGTACATTATAGGCGCTTGGATCATGTTTACGTAACTAGCAATATGTACATTATAGACGCTTGGATGATGCTTACTTAACTAGCAACATTTATTGTTACCTAGAAGACTTGAGAAAGTAGAATGTGGTGAAGTGGAGACGAAAACACCCTCTCTCATTTTTATGTACTTGATTTCTTAATATTTCGGTATAATTGAGATGGAAAATAGAATTATGGGGAGCTCATAGGAAGCTTGTTATAGAATCCTGACCGATTGACGTTTTAACAAACTCTAACAAACTTTCTTAACAACTATCTAAGGTTGCTTCTAGCTGTAAAAGGAGGCTTGTCTCTCCTACCTCATCGTTGGCAATTAATTAAAGATTTAACAAACTTTCATAATCCCATAGTTTATGTATAAACTAAAACACATGTTGGAAATCTAAGTTTGGACGGTGAATTAAAACATGACCGATGGTTGATTCATGTCTAGGAAGCTGGATAAAAAATCATATATGTGAAACCCGAATAGTTTGTTCGACTCCCAGTCCGGCGAAGGCGTTCAGTCCGGCGAAGGCGTCCCTGTCCGGTGAAGGCGTCCCAGTCCGGCGAAAATCCCAGTCCGGCGACTTTCCCAATCTGGTGACCAGACGCTGTCCGGCGAGATCTGTCCCAGTCCGGCGACCCGACGCAGTCCGGCGAGATCATCCCGGTCCGGCGGTCCCAAGATCAGAGACCCTGTCCGGCGAGCGCTGTCCGACGAGCCCAATCCGGCGAGCCTCCTGAAGATTGCCAGTCCGGCGAAGAAATTTTTTGGGCAATCCGGCGAGCCTGTTTTCGACGTGGATTCCGTGTGGCCTTCTGGCGCTAGCAAGCAACGTCGGGATAATTTATTATCCTAACTGTAAGTATTTTCTCAACGAATTGGACTGCTAAAATAAATATATGAATTGTTCATGTAGGTCGTTAGAGTGTTTAATTGTTGAGTATCTTACGTTTTAATAAATTGTTTATTAAACTTGTAAATTGATTTTAATGCCACAGGTTGTTAAACATATTAAAATTGTTTTAATATGTTCAGGTCTTATTATATAATTCCGCCATATATTGATATGTTATATAATTATTTTATTTAAATTGTTAAATATATTCCTACAGGAGAATAGATTAAGTGATATATATATATATATGAAAAATGTGTGGATGAGTTTTGTGATTTTTCTAGAGAAAAGATGAGTCGATTCATTTTCCTTGTGTGCAATGTTGAAATCATAGACATTTTCCAATTAAGATTGTTCGGAATCATTTGTTTGCACATGGAATAATGTCGTCGTATCAAATATGGTTCTACCATGGTGAGGTTTTTAGATCTAAAACGACATACAAAAACGATCTTGACGAATATGATGTTGAAGATGATATGTTTGGAATGACGAATGATTTGGATGACGATTTTATTGAGCAGTCGGAATTATTTTAGTCGATGATGAATGATGCGGAAACACCGTTGTACGAAAGGTGCACAAATTTTTTGAAGTTATCATTTTTAGTAACTTTATTCCATTTGAAGGCATCAGATGGTTGGACAAATACAAGGTTTACGTTATTGATGCAAGCGCTTAAAGATGCATTTCCAAATGACAATAAAGTGTCTTTGAGTATGTATGAGGCAAAAAAACTTTGGGCACATTAGGCATGAAGTACAAGAAATTTCATGCGTGTCTGAGTGATTGTGTTTTATATAGGAACGAGTATGAAGATCTTGATCAATGTCCGACATGTGGCGAGTCAAGGTGGAAGAAGGGTAAACTTCCACGTGGCGGAGTTAAAGGAGACCTAAGTTTCATTTCTTCCATAAAGTACATGTGAGAGATAAGTGCATCTCTTTCTCCCCTTAATTTATACCAGAGTTTCTAAGAATTCATGTCCCTCAATATGAAGGCCCCTGCCCCTCCAAGGGTGATCTTGTCAAGTAGTTTTCGGGTGGATAAGATCTCCAGTAACGGCTAGAGCATGGTCCCTATAGAGCATCCAAATTCAGCTCAAATTATTCAATCATTTCCATGAATGGAATCAATAACCGGTGTCCCACTGCATATCACAGTGGTGTCTTTTGCTCTACCCTATTTCATCTTCAAACTAGGCACATGCGCTCCAGTTGATGTGGTCATGTTATTTTACCAGAAGATTCTTCGCCATGCAAGCCTATAAGCTATCAAGCTTCCAATTGATTTTCCTTCCATAATCTGTTAAATCATCCTTCGTCAATTTATTGACATCCTCTCTAATGATGAGATGAATGAGTGAACAAATGCTCCTAGAAAGAATAATTTAACTACAAGTTGTTTATAGATTATCATGTCCTAGATATCGAGAAACCCTATCCGATTCGCTCCCCACATGCTCTTTCAATTTAATTCTCCCCTCCATTAGTTAAGCGTATAGATGCTGAAGTCACGTATCTTATGGACCTTACTCTTATGGATGAGAGTTAATACCTAGATGGTGTCATTCCCGCCGCCAAAATAAAAAAAAGTCAGAGCTTGCAGGCACCCATACATGAGTACTCTCGGTCCCTCCCTATGTCTCAACAGATCATCCATCTACCTCCTGATCTGGTTCTACCTCAATAGATATTTTTGTTGGCGTTTTTCCTCTTTGGTTGTGTGAGGTGAACAAGGGGAGTAATTTGTAACTGTAATGATAGAAACATCTCTAAAACTGATATCATGTACTACAAGTTATATGTTTGAAGTTCTCATCATTGTTACATGACTTGATTCACAGTGGAGTTCTTCATAAGGTTTTTTTTTCAGGCTTTGCCTGTTCAAATCAAAAGGGGGAATCTGTTAGAGTAAGAGTCTTGGCTAGTTTCATTAAGGAAAATCCCATTGTTGGTGTAGGTTTCTCTAACATGTACAAGAGGAAATCTCTCTGAGTTTCATTATTCTGTCAAACACCTTTTCACAAGCTTCGTGTACCTTTAGGGGTACTCCTTACCACCACCTGGCTGTATAAAAGATGTTTATTTTATGTCCTTTAAATACCTTGTGTAAATTGTTGGTAGGGTTACAAATTTTTCTAAGCGTCGTAAACAACCTTGGGAAATGGTTTTTGGGTGAATGAGAAAAAAATATGTATGTGCGTTTCTGTTGTACTAGTTCCATCGAAATTGAATATTGATTAAACACTATTAGTATTCACTACTACAAATATTGGATTCCACAACGGGTCTATCACAATGTTTGGCATAAGCGTTGTGGAAAATAAGATTCACACAACGCTTATTCTTAAATGTTTTTGAAATCAGAGATCCCATAACGTTTAACCTTAACAATCATGGGAAGATTGATTTCCCACAACGCTTATCCACAAACATTGTGAGATCTCTGATTCCCACAACGCTTACCCTAATCATTGCGGAAAACTGGCGGATAACATTTCTCCTACAACGCTTATAGGATCCGTTGTGGGATTCATGCCGCAGCGAAGTACAAAACTAGCTGCAGCAAGATTGTCCCACAACCCTTAAAACAAGCAAATCGGAATCGATACTTTCAAACAACACGGCCGTCGCGAGATTCTTACACCGCCATGACGCGAGCTCCCACAATACTTAATTTAAGCATTGTGGGAGGATTTCTCCGCAGCGCGAAATGACTTTCGGTATGGCAAAATTATTATTTATTGATACCTGGACTAATCTCGCTGCGGCCACGTGTTCATCTAACCGCGCGAGATTTCACAAACTAGCCCTAGTGCTCGATATAAAGCCTATTTTTCTTTGTTTTCTTCATTTTCCCTGATTTCTGCCCTTCCCGAGCCTCTCTCTGCAATTTTATGTCGTCGCCCTCACCTTGTCGCCTCGTGTTCTCACCTCTTCCCTGCCATCACGTATGCTCGTCTCCTCCCCGCCTCCGCGTGATCTCGCCTCTTCCTCGCCGCCGCAAGTTCTTGCCTCTTCCTTGCCGTCGTAAGTTCTCCACATGGCATGCACTACATCATCGTTGTTTCTCAACGCAATCAATAGTTCGTGATCACACAATCCGAGTACAGTGATAATCCTATCAGCCAAATGAACGCTCTTTACGCTCGTTGGAACATCAACCAAGAGAACCATATACAATTTCCTCCTTATTCGCAGTATTCCTCATGGCCACACTCACCATCAGAGTGGGAAGAATATATGGCACAACCATATTCGGCGCCTCCACCACATCTAGAAAACATTAATGACAACGACGATGAATGAAGATCAATGGTTTAAATGTGTTTTTTTAATGTTAATTTGATATTTTGTAATTTTCTAAGAGTTATGGTTTTTTATTTATAGTTCTAAGACTTATAATTTTATTTATAGTTTAAGTAGTTGTTTTTATGTTCTTTTACTAATCGTTAAGACTTATGGTACTACTATGTTTTAAGATTATGGTTTTTATATATTAATGTGTTTAATTTACTTGTTTATGTATATTTTTAGACTTATTTTTAAATAATATGTTTTTTTAGGTAATACTTTTGGATCAGGTTTTTAAAATAGTTTTTAAGAAAGGCATTTGTGTGTGGGTAAGGTCTATTTTTGATGATCTCTCCGCAGCCACAAGGGATCCAGACTACAACGCATGCATCTTGCTGCAACACCAATTTGCATGGCTGCAGCCAGATTTCAACAGGGACTAAAAAAATTATTTTGGAATCTTGCCGTATCCACGTCGGAATGGCGTTGGGGGGTATACGTCTTGCCGCAACATGACTCTTTCACTGATGCGGCGAGATTCAAATCACAAAAATTATGGGCTCTGTTGAAATCTTGCCGCAACTATGAAGTAATCGCACTGCCACGATGGACACCTTGCTGCAACACGGTAGGCGAGATTTCAACAGATTCCATATATTATTTATTTTGGAATCTCACCGCAGCGATGAAGGAATCACGATGCGGCGCAGGCGTCTTGCTGCAACGGGATTCCTTTGTTGCCGCAGAGATATTTTAAAACATAAAGACTATGGTTTCTATTAAAAACTCCCCGCAGTGATGGAAGCTGCAGCGAGGTGTCTGGCGCCGCATCCATGACAATTTTATGCTGCAGCTTAAAGCCCACGCTGCAACTGAGTTTGTTCACGGCTTTGGCAATCATTTCAGCTGATTCTGCCCTTTGCCGTAGAGAAAATGGTTCTCACTAGGGCACGTTTCATCATGGCCACGGTGAGATTGTTGCAGAGTGTGCCAAGATTTCCGCAAGGAGTCTCACCGCGGTGATGTTGAATCCTGGTTGCAATGAGTATCTCCCACAATGCTTAAAACATTTGTTGTGGTATCTCGCCGGTCGAGATTAGTACATTGCCGCAGTGAGATGCCACAACATGTTTTAAACGTTGGAGGAGCGTTTAGAATGAAATTTTTCGAGTATTTTAGTTCCCGCCCAAAACCATTTCGACCCAAAATGAAGTTTTGACTAAGTCTTTCATATATTTTCATTCATTTATTCTTCCCTTTCTCTCTTGCTCTCTCTCACTGGCCTCCTCTGTTGCTCTCTCTCTCCGGTCTCTACCTCGTCTCCTCACTCTCCTACCTCAAACTCTCGCTCGCCCTCCTTCACGCTGCCATCTTGCCCGCCCTACCTCTCACTTGCCCTCCCTCACGCTGCTCTCTCGCCCGCCTGCTCACCCGCCTTCCCTCTAGCCCGCCCTCCCTCACGCTACTCTCTCTCTCTCTCTCTCTCTCTCTCTCTCTCTCTCTCTCTCTCTCTCTCGCTCTCCACCTCTTCTCCTCCATCTCGCCTTCTCTCCCTCTCGCCCGCCCTCCCTCATGCTGTTCTCTCTCTCTGGCCTCCTCTCGCCCGCCCCCCCTCACGCCGCTCTCTCTCTTTCCGGCCTCGACCTCCTCTCCTCTCTCTCTTGCCCTTTGTCTCACCTGCTGTCCCTCACGATGCTCTCTCTCTCTCTGGCCTCCTCTTGCCTGCACTCTGTTTGGCCTCCATTAGATATGTTTTTCTTAAAAAAAATTAGGTATGAGTGTGGATTGTGTATAAATTAGTATGTTAATGTGAGTGTGGATAGTATATAAAATGTTAAAGTGAGTATGGATTATAATGTATTAATTAGAATGTTAGTGTGAGTTAGAATTATAAATTTTTGTGTTGAAACTGAATTAGAATATTTTTGGTTATAATGTTTTTTTTATTTGAATTGTGTTTTAATTTGTGTTTTACTAGGTTCATTATCGTCTACTATCACTGGTACTAGCGATAAAACCTTAAGAAAGTTAGAAGACTCTTGTCGGTAAATGTTGAGGGAACCAAAAAACAAAGAAATACTCTTATGAGTCGAGTTAATACGATCAAAACTCTAGGTAGAAAGCTACTGTTATCATTTGATGAAAAAGGTCATCCTATAGGTAAAAAGGGGGACGAATTGTTAGAGTATTTGGTGTGTTAGCTAGAGAGCACGTTCCCATTTCAATGCGCGATTGTATATCAAACGAGAACAATCAAATAAAAGAGTCTACTTGGAATGAAATAGAAGAAGGATTTGAAATTCCGATCAAACAGAAGCACAATTGTCTTATGAGAGTTGGCGAAGCGGCAACATTATTTCATCATAAGGTGTATCATGATCTAGTCAAAGACACAATCAACGAACCGAGCGTTTTAAAGAAACCGATTTTTGTATTAAAATTCTTCACTAGAATAACAGAAGACGATTGGATTAAGTTTGTGGAGTATAAAAGAATCGAAGTATTCAAACAATCATTGGATTATGGAAAATCAAATACCTCAAAAATCAAATATAAATCGCGAAGCAGCCGAAATGGATATCAAAAACTTGATCTACAAAAGGTTGTGTTTATTTTAGTTGATAATTACTTCATGTTACTCAATTATTTTTTAATCAATTGTATTTTTGTAGTATAATGAAATAGGAGTATGGGCTACAAAAGAGGAATTGAGGACTGACTCGCAGAAGAAAGACAAAACAAACTAAAAGGAAAAAGACGCCAAAGCAATGGCTGAAAAAATTATAAGTCTTATATATAGATATATGTATATATATATATATTATACTATTACTATTATAGTGTTAACTAACAATAATATGTGTATAACAAGTTATCGCAACGAGAACCAAAAGGATCTTGGAGACAGAGAAAATGGAAAAATAATATATTACCACAATCTTTGGGAACATCTCGCCAATACGGTCAATCAAAGCACTCTACGTGATTCAAGTATTATCTATGTGATTCAAGTATTATGTTCTTCCAAGTTCGAGCGAAAATGAGAAGAAGATGCAACAACAATTAAATATGCTTACGTCATTAGGCATGGAGAAATTAGGAGGACATGAAGGCATAAATTTGAATGCGTATATGTCTAGTTGTGATAATGTGAAGGAGTGTAGTCATATTCTTGTGAAAGAAAATATGAATATCGACGATATACCAAGTGAAGAGATACCCAATCTCGGCAAAGAGATGGTCAACGATGAAGTCCCAATTATACCAACCGCGAATTTAGGTAAGTTTTTTGTATTCTTATTAGTATATATTCATTCGATGTTTATGTATAATGTTATTATTGTATTTATTTATTTTCGTAGAACAGGATGACGTGTGAATGGATATTCTTCAGGACATAAATCTCCAAGGGATTAATAATCCAAATAGTTTTCGTGCTCGTTGCTCTTTGAATACAACCATGCCAGTAACTCCAAGTTCGGAAGAAAACGTCAAATTTCGTCTCTTTATTGATGATGTTTCGAATGCCGACATGATTCATGTTGCGGGCGGACGGGCGTACAAGATAGGAGCCGTAATTTACTTTACACCAACAGAGGAAGAACATATACGAGTAAGTATCTTAGGAGCTTTGGTTAAAAGCAAATTGCCAATTCCTACCGAAGAAGCCATCACTGTTGAAGATTTCATGAGTGGGTTAGTTGAGTTTCCAAAGAGGTTGGTGAAATTTGACGCGCCAAAGTGGAGTCGCGGTCCGATTGTCAAACAACAATAAAAAATAATTAATGAGAATCAACCGAGTCTCAATGACGGTAAAAAAATTAAATACAAGCTTATTGATGGAAAACTTCGATTGCTCGCTCAGCATACCAACAAAATCATGTTATCTCGAGGGGATGTAATCATGGTTCTTTCAAGTCTTGCCGCGATCCCGATTTTGATATGTTTTGATGATACTTCCGATTTTTTGTGCTACGATGAAATTGGCGCATGATGCATATTGATATATATTGAGTAAGTCTTTATTTTAAACTTTTTTTTAAAAATAAATAACTAATTTTTCATGTCTTGATGAAATTAATATTTTCTTTGTTATAGTTATCTATGTTCAATGTTAGAAAAGGTAAAGAAGAATTATGGCTATCTATTTTTTGACCGAGTGTAAGTTCTCACATTCAAATAAACAACGAAGATGATTTTTTTTTTGTCTAAACGAGTCAAGGACGTTGGAAACATTTTATGGAAATGTGATTGATCAATTACTGTTGATGTCGTATAATATAAATGCACATTGGGTGCTCGTTGTTATTGACCTTTCGAGAGATAATGCCTCGTTTTCGATCCATTGACAAGAAAGTACTGGTCGATCTAACTCGATTGATGAAAAGGTAATGATTTTTCCCCATCAAGAAATTAACGCAGATATGACTCTAACGATTTTCATATAGGGTGTGTGCGGATTTTAAGCTCGAGCATCAAGACTCCAATTATAACGGGCCATCAACTTACATCAAGCAATGAATAGCTCCAAGCCAATACGAAAACACAAAATGGGGGTATTTTGTGTTATCTAATATGCCTGATATATTTGTTGGAAGTATAGTAAAATTACTAAGTAGGAAATCATATACCCATGAAGATTTAGAGAGAGGGAGAGAGGAATGAGTAACTTATATTCAAACGTTTATAGAATGTGATGATTAGATTATTTGTGGATTGATTTTGGTTTTTGGATGTAAATATTATATTTTGAATGTTATAATTTGGATATATCAGGTATATTTACAATTGTGCAATTTTTAGGTAATATTTGTATTTGCTGGCGTCGTCGCCGCAACGAGATTTCTCTCTCGATGCGACGAACTTTTTGAACATCTTAAATTTTTTCCCACAACGCTTAAAATATTCGTTTCGGGAGATCACGCCGGCGAGCATTTTAAAAAAACTTCAAAAAAAACCCCACCGCGGCTATGTACAAATTCTGATGCGGTTAGATTTCCCACAACAGTTTAGATATTCGTTGTGGGAAACCTCGTCGCAGTGGAGGTTGTACATAGCCGCGGCAGAGTTTTTCGACGCAACGATGGAATTCCCACAACGGATAATAAGCGTTGTGGGAAGTCAAAGCTCCCACAACGGATACTAAGCGTTGTGGGAAATTAATGCTTCCACAACGGTTACCTAAGCGTTGTGAGAGCTTCTATAACTCAGGATCCCGCAACGCTTAATAATCATTGTGGGAGATTTCTACAATTGTAAATAGGCATTGTGGAATCTAGTTTTTGTAGTAGTGTTTAGTGTGAAAGGTGAGTAGCGCTCACACGTAGGAGGAGTCTAGGTTAGTAATACCTTCGAAAAGAGTGACTTAAATTTAAGATGTTGAGATTGCTTATAGCATCATTATAACTCGTTGCTTTGTTGATTAAAGTATTCTCTTTCACTGACATAAATATTCCTACATAGACAAGTCTTTTACTTATTCATTGTTTGAACAAGTGTTCATAACATCACAAAAAACTTGTTTGAATTAGTATACGCATAATTTTTATTGATATTTCACCAACATTTCTTATTGCCAAAAAGTAGAGCCATTATCTACTGTTCCTTCCAAAAGAAGATTCCACGATAACTGTTCATAAAGAACACATTGGCTACATGAAATTATACAAACTCCTCTTTATCAGGTATTAAAAAATGATAGTTTAATAAAGTTCTTTTTTAATTTCAGACCTTCTTATTAGATTTTACAAAACAACATTACCAGTTCTTTGACATGAATATTATCTCCGCTGAGAATAGCTCTACCAATGTGAGGGATGTTTAGGAAGTTACTATTTCTAACCATTAGACTGACTCCGGTCCATTGAAGAAATCTGAGTGAGGGTTTATTTTCTTCTTTTGATTGTTGCTTGTGTCTGTTTCGAGAGAACTATTTTTTTACTGTTTTAGATGAGTTGTTGGGGTGCTTATGAGGCTAGTAATTCTCATTAGGGTGGTGCTAGCAGGTGAAGATAGGATTTTCAATTTTGTTAGAGATCTGAAAAATTGGACGCCTGCCTCCACGAATTCTTTCCTAGTTGCTTCTTCAATGGAATCGATCTATACTACGTGTGTCAACATAGTTGACTATAACTTCATGAACTTTAGATGTCATGTTGTTAGTGACTTGCTCAATTCGAGTCTCTTGGGAGAGAGCATCGCCAAAACTTCTTGAACCAAGATTTTCGCACTGGCTAGTTCTTGAACCAAGACGCGATCAAATCTGTGTGCCCTTCTTACTAACGGTGCTATTTGTTTTGGGTTAGGAGAAGCCCCATGATGATGTTCCTAATATAGGATTTCTCTTAGAGCTTGTCACTGTGTGAATTCTAAGATCCTCTCTGGCCGCAACCAACCGCATTACAACCGCGATATGTGCATGGCCTCGCTCTATAATTCTTGAGCCCTAAAACAAATTAAATTTTTAAGCTTTTCGAAAACACTATTTAATTCATTTAGGCCTTTTTAATACACTATTTAAGTAATTTAGGCCTTTTTAATACACTATTTAATTAATTTAGGTCTAAAAATTATTTTAAATTTGGGCATTTTTATTAACTAATTTAAAATTTAAAATAGTAAGGCGTAAATCAATTGCTTTACTCTCCTAGTAGTAAAGTCGGCTGTGGCGTGAGCGATGCCAAGAAGAAAGAGAGGCACATATATACCCGTGCTATATATACGGGGCATGAATTGATCGTCTTGAATGATGCATGCAACATGCATTTTGTTGTTGATCAAATTCTTATTCCTTTTCTTAAAGGCAGCTTCGCTGCGGGTGGGGTTCGAACTTACAACCTCCTAACTATAAGTCATGTTGTATTACCACTAGACTATCCTAGCTACCACATCAATTTTTGTTCCTCAGTGACCATTCTTCCGGTGTCTTTTTGGTGAAGACACTTTTTCAATTTTTCATTTTAATATCACATCAAGTTTTGTTCCTCAGTGACCATTCTTCCGATGTCTTTTTGGTGGACGCACTTTTTCAATTTTTCATTTTAATATCACATCAATTTTTGTTCCTCAGTGACCATTCTTCCGGTGTCTTTTTTGGTGGAGGCACTTTTTCAATTTTTCATCTTAATATGTAACATTTAAATGTAATTTAGATTATGAATCTAATGAACTCGTCATCTATTGAAAATACACTTGTTTCATTCAGATCACAAATTAAAACTGGATTGTGGTTTAATTATTCAATTTATATGTCTCTATAAATATGAAATGCAAAGATTAATATATCAAACAAATTTTTTTGGTAAATCCAAGATTTATTTCTTTAAAAGGTAAAATAATTATGGGTAAAATGAGAATAAAAAAAAACTGATATGGAACGTCATTGATTATCGACGACGGCTATATTGCTAAAAGTCTTGAAAACATTCGTTAATTTGCAATTCCACTTAAACTATCAATTGTTTAAAAGCATTTCACTTTATTCTACAATTTAGTCGTTCCCTACACGCATACTCACACATGACTCAACAATGTCAGTCGTCCACTACGCGCATGGTCACAAAGTTCAACCAGGATCAGCGTATCAAGTGCTTTGATTTGCTAGATATGCCTTTATTTTTTATTTTTTTTGAGGGAAACTAGATATGCCTTTATAAATTACTATAAATAGCATCCACATATGTACCTTATGCGCAGTATTTGAAACACTTATAAAATTAGAGGTAATCATTTTAATTAATGGAGAAAGTTGAACAGAGCATGGCCGGGAAGAGATTCATTGGAAAGGTGGCGATAGTGACAGCTTCAACGATGGGAATCGGCTTTGCCATCGCGGAGCGCCTTGGATTGGAGGGTGCTTCTGTCGTAGTCTCGTCCCGTAAAAAGGTCACCCACACATATATAGAAATGTATATATATATATATTGTTTGTTTTCTGAAATGTGAAACTAATTAAGTGGCATATACATGTTCCAGCAAAATGTGGACGAGGCTGTGGAAAAGCTTCGAGGAAAGGGAGTTGAAGTACTTGGGGTTGTTTGCCATGTGGCAGATCCACAACAACGGAAAAATCTTATAGACAAGACACTTGAGGTGGTTCACAAATCCCGACTGTTTTGCAAATTCTTTAGCTTGAATTGGCTATAGCTATAACCCAATATTATATACCCTATATGTATATCTATAGCAACCACAAACTAACAACTTTAAAAAGTGTCTATATAAAAGTTTGTTTTATTCTATCCAAACATGTTTGATAAAGTGGAAATCACTCTTTCTTACAAATGAGAGACATGGAGACATGGTCTAATCACTCACGGACTCACTGCCTCATGATTTAATTTAAAATTTGTTTGTGTGCTATCATATTAGATTTATATATTAGTCCAAACGATATCCCCTTATTATATGTATATGATCTTATATCTCGGCTAATAATGTCCACCTCAAAAAATATATTGTTTTATTGTAATTGAGAATAATCAAAACTGAATAAAACTTAAAAACATGAAATATTTACCTTTTATACAATATCTATATACGCATGAGTGAATATATTATTCACATAATTTATATCTTGTAGTCAATGTTTAAATTAAAGTTTTACTTTTGTTTAAAAACTTACTCTTGTATCTAGTTTTTTAAAATTTTTAAAAACAACCTATAATATTTCTGATCAATCATTTTCAAAATACTATTTTTTCAATATTTTTGGGCACAAATATAGCATCCCGGTAGCTATATTTAATAATATATATATATATATATATATATACGTTAATTGACGTGACGCATAAGTATTATGCTCATTTACATGAATTTTACGAAACATTTGCTATTTTCAAAATAGTATAATAAACTATGATCATTTCGCAACATATTTGTGTATATATATGTCCCAATTTCTAATACAGACTTTTAGTTATAAATCGAAAATATAAACTTTTATTTTAGTTGCACTAACTTCTTATTGTTGAAAAAAAATTCCGTATGTAGTAAATATTACAAAGTCATGAATTTGGATTTATGAATGTAATATAGTTCGTATATCCTTTGAAATATGTATTTAAATGCAAAATATAAATGATTTGTTATGAAGTAAGAAATGATATATTATGCGTATTAATATAAGAAACAATTGAGTAATTAACAAGCATAAATATAAATAATTTGGATTTATCCAACATTTTTATAATTTATTATAAATAACTAGCGTGTGTACGAGATATACATATTTTCAAATTTTATTATCGATTTACCATTTTTTCGCATTTGTTAATTTATTGTAAAAGTTTTTGTTAAATGCTCCAAAAAATTGTAAATAGTGATCATTTATCAATTACTTATCAAACATGAGCTATATCCAAAATTTATATAGTTTACATTATTAATAAGAGAAATTGCCTAAAATACCACTATTTGTAATTGGTTTTCTCAAAATCCACTAAAATTAATTTTTTCCCAAAATACCACTACAAAAGTATAAAATACCCCTAAAACAATTTGTTTACCTTTTACTCCATATTCATATTAACCGGTTACTGTCTAATTTTTTTTAAAAAAAATTAACTTAAAAAAGTAAAAACTTCTCCACCCCTAAAAATTTTAATTTTTTTTTAATTTTTTCTTAATTGTTTTAGACATTTGTGTTAGTTTTATTTTTCAAAGGGTATTTCGTCTTTTCACATAACATTTATTTGTATTTTGGGAAAAAAACATGTTTGAGTGGATTTTGAGAAAATGAATAATAAAAAGTGATACTTTGGGCAATTTTTCTATTAATAATAACATTAATCCTTAATATAATCATATATGTTGGGTGCGATGCAGATATATGGGAAGATAGATACAGTGGTATCAAATGCAGCTGTTAATCCTGTTGCAAATGTGTTTACTGATACCGTTTTGCGAATCCAAGAATCGGTGATGGATAAGATGTGGGAAGTTAACATCAAATCTTCAATTCTTCTTATCAAGGTATGTTTAATTTCACAACTTAAGGATTTTGTACAAAATATAATTACATATGGATATATATGTCTTTTCCTTATTTACGGTGACTGGTCCTACAGTCGCATACGTAGCTACATGCAACTTTCAATAAGTTAAGCTTTTATTATTTTTTTAAACATAAGTTTTTTGCTTTAAACTCACGATGTCCGATTTCAAAGTGGGGCTATGTTAATTACTACCATTGTTTTAAACTTGTTTGTTCTCTCTTCTACAGAACTTCTGTATATAAATTTAAAGTTCTCTTTTTAGTTTCGTCACTTTGGAGGAATCCTATACTTCACACATATGGTTCTAATTATATATAATTAATAACTATTAACATTTTATGAGAAAGAAAGAAAGATAACCCTTAAATTATATTTGCCGTAAGAAAATTAACATTTAATATAAAATAAATTATGAATAAATAAATAAAAAGTCATATCGAGAAGTCATTAGAAAAATAAATAAAAAATTGGCTAAATGGCTAACTTTTGATGCGTCTATTGCAAAATGGTCAACGTTTGACTAAATGTTGGTTAATGGGTTTATTGTTTACGTGACATAATAATTAACATGATGACTTTACAATTTTGTCTTTTTTTTTCGAAAATTTTTAAAAACTTTTGAGCGAATTCGTCTTAAAATTTTTGTTAAACTTTAATAAAGATATTTACCAAAAATATGTTATACGTTGATCATTTAAAAACTCACTACGTTTAAAATGGTACTTGATAACCCAAAATAAATTATCTATTGCAGAATGACAGTATAGAGGTACATAATCATGGTTAAGTTCAAAGTAAATATATTAGTCTAACGGACATCTATGTATCTCTATATTGTCATTATCAAAGATATGTGGTTATTCTCATCCCTTATATTGGTCTTAGTTATAAATTTAGAGTTACTAACTTTCACAATTTTTAGTTTACTATCGTAGACTACGAGACTAATGCTACATGTTAGTTGTACCCTGAATTTATGGACATATCTCATCTTATCATGAAGCTTCTAATCATTAAACTCATACTTGTCTATTTTTTTCCACCTGGATGTAAATAATACTCTTTGCTAATGAAATTATGTTTTGGAAGTTATTAATGGAGTGCGTAATTCATCCAATGAGAATCTTGTATGTAGACTTAATAACTCTTTGGATTCAAACACGCTTAGTTGTGGAATATAAAATTTAGTCAAACGGTCATCTATAATTGAAGGAACTATTTTTTTAAAAAAAATTCTCTAATTAGACAAGTGAAACATTGATGTTATGTTGATGTTTGGCTATTTTTTTTTAGTAAATAATCATTTATTATTATGTGACTGTTAATAACTGCTGTTAGTGAATTACATTTTAGTTAATATATATATATTTATTTTGATTAATAGTTATTAACCAATTTTTTTTTCAACATTGCTATATACACTAATAAAAATGTTGGATCCCACAACCGACTTTCCACAACCCTTATTACTAAGGGTTGTGGACTTCGAGATCCCACAAACCTTATAATTAAGGGTTGTGGGAAGGGCTTAATTTCAGCGTATTACACAACTCTTAAAATATCGGTTGTGCAAAATAGCTTATTCTACAACCATTGTTCTAAGAGTTGTTTAATTTTACTTAATCTAAAAGGTCCCACAACCCTTAATAGATCCAAAGATCCGGTGTGGGAAAAGGGTCTTTCTGGGCGTCGGCGCCGCGGCCCCGAGTCCCACAACGGATATTTGGATCCGTTGTGGGACTTGGGGCCGCGGCGCCGTAAAGCGTCGCCGCGGCGACTGATGTTCAAAAAAAAAATTACAACCGAAAATTGATTGGTTGTTGAATATTCCACAACCAATAGACATTCGGTGTGGGAAATATTAACATTCCACACCGGATGTCTAAGGGTTGTGGGAAAATTCCACACGTTTTATTAAGGGTTGTGGGATCCAATTTTTGTACTAGTGATAGCAATTAATATGTTACGAAGTGTTATATTGAATCCTATTTTTTTCAATAGTTTGTTATGCCGGTTTTATCACAATAGGTTGATCTAACCCTCGAACTATATCTTTGGTCAAATTGATTTTCCAATCTCTTGAAAGATATTGGCGATTTCAATATCTTTCTCAGACTAGCGATAGAGTATAAATTCGTTCATTTTATAGTTTAGTCATCTAGTGAAAAATAGAGTACTTAGTGGTTAATTTAAAACACGGTTTAAACTCTTCTTGGCAACCCCTCTTGTGTCCTTCCCACTTGTAATTTCATTTACAAAATCTACCTTGAAAGGGACAGACACGCAACATAGGCAGAATTCCTTCAAATATACTCATTTATGGCAGACGGAGAAAAACTTGCAACACACATATAGCCTTCATATATTTGGGTGATTCATAATTTGTAATTTTCACTAAAAGGATGACTACGAACTCTCGAACGAGTTAAGGGTTATAGGAGCTAGTGTTTGTAATAGTAATCATCGAATTTGTATCCATTAAGTATTGAACGATCTCAATTCATTGCAATGTCTCTCCATAAAGCACAAACTCGAGCAACGGTCCTTTTCACCTAAAACTTCCAACTATTGACATATTGGAGACTGTGAAAGGATATAACATCTAAGGGAACATCATGGGTATTGTTCCTCATTATTTTTCCATGATGTTGGCGATAAAGTCAAAACTATCATCAAGAACATCATGTTCTTCGGAAACAGGCTTGCCTAGTTCCTCTCATCAACCTTCTTCCTCTCGGAAGCAGGTTCTTCAAGAGTTACATTTTGTCTATTCTTTTAATTCATACCAAACTTCTGCTTAGCAAAAGCTTATTTTGAGCATCACTATTATTTTTGAATTTCGTCATCACCTTGTATATTTTAAGGGTCCAGGGTCTTTGATAAGCCTAAGAGTATAGCAACACATACCTTTCAAAAGTATACCTTGTAAATACTTCCCATAACCTTGAATCCACCGATCTCATGACTGGTTGCCTTGACAATCTCCTCAGAGTTATACTCAAACTTTATGAGGTTTGCCACCATCTTTGTCAAGGTCAAATTGTCATCAGTACTAAAACCATTAGCATGCTCATCGAGGTTCTGACAACCGTATGATATCCTAGGAGATGTCTTCTCACGAGGACAATGAACATCTTGAGTAAGATCTTCATTAGATTTTTTATTCATTTCTTCATCAATAACAGATGAATTGATATTCTTTGACTTGCTAATCACCTAATTTCATGGAAACACACTAGATTTATAATCTACCCGAACAAGTAATTTCATCCCTTGTCCTTATAAGCCTTTGGCTCGACAAGTTTATATGTACCCCAAATTTAAGTGTCAGGAGAGGGCTTACTTTGTTCTTCGTTTTCTTTGACGTAGGGGTCAATAATGTATGAGATAGTTGCATGCAACGTAAACTCTATGGAAGAGTTGTCAAAGGCATATCTCACAAGATTAATGATTCTTAGCGACCTCTTGGGAATAGGATGAGGAAAATCCTTATACTTCGTCATTATTCCACGATTAACAAGATGCATGGGAAGATAGGCATATCTCTCGATGAGGAAGCTTCAGCCTGATCATCCATTCTCTTAAGAGTCTTTCCTACCAAAGTATTTACTCATGCTTGTTAAGCACAGCCTTCTTAGGCATAATTTCTTTGACACGATTTTTATCGGCACCAACAACCGAGATTCCTTGTTAGGTGCGCACCATTTTTGCTAAAGTAAGCTTTTTAATTATAATTAGGGCAAAATCGCAAAGGAAGTTGAGCAAGAAATGAATATTAATAAAATTTGTAAAAAAATATCAATAGACGTGTATAAGCACAAGGGCGATTATAATCAAATAAAGTTTTTTTTTTTTTTAAATAAACTATATTAAGGTCCATGTCAGAACATGTGGAGAAGATAGTAATAAGAAATTTACCCTTCACAAACAAGGACCTCCAATAGAAAGAAAGACCTGTCATTCACATTGTTTGACCCATGATTTAATTTTATAAATCCTGTCACAGTCAAATCTCTTACAATTTTTCAAACTAGGCAATGTCGAATAATTTTGTGAAGATATACGTTTGATTTTTCAGTTGTTATGATATCACAGTATATTTTCATATCATGTTGACCATTATTTTATTCAACTTCTATATTATCTTGACATGTTAAGTGCACAATATTCCAGTTTCAATATACTTCGGTTTCAAGGAAATACAATTCTGAGTAGTTTCCTCATGTCTCAGTGACCTAGAGATATTCTCTTCATCATTGATAACCACATTGGTAGATTCAAAAATAATATTTTTGTTCAGCACCCTATATCCATGACTATTCAAGGAATAGCCCAAAAAATCCCTTCATCACTCTTGGCATCCCTACATCACTCGGAGTCTCCCAATCAGCCAAGATATAGCAAGTACTTCTAAAAATATAAAAATGTTTAACATTTGGTTTCTTTCCCCGCCATATTTCATAGTTTCCAAAAGTAGTACCGAGGCGAATAGAAACAACTCTATTATGTATGTGACACAAGTTTTTGAAAGATTCAGCACATAAGTGACAACAGATGTCTCTACCAAGAATCATGAACGCGTCATTACTTGAATAGTCATATTCCTATGTTCAACGATCCCATTGACTAATGATTAATGGGAGATGAGAATTCATGGAATATACTTTTAGTCGAACAGAAAAAAAATTATGTGTTCAAACTCTCCGCTATGATCAGTCTAAATCCGAACAATTTTTTATGAAGTGGTTTCTTTACCACGCCGCAAGCGAAGAGCTATAGAGGCGAAGGCATGAAATAAATCCAAATTTTTATGTGAGAATTCCACCCAGGTGAATTTATGAAAATCATCGACCACTACTAGAATGTAGCACTTGCCTCTAAGGCTTTCAACTTGTATGGGACCCATGAGGTCCATGTGGAAGAACTAGAGAATTTTGGAGGTGGAAAATGCTCGACACTCTTATAAGAGGCGTTGGTCTATTTTTTAACTTGGCACTGACCGCAGATCTTCCCTTCTTAAATATGAAGATTTGGAAGACCAGTTACAGCTTCCATAGAGATCATCTTACTCATACTCCATAGATTTAGATTTCCTAGCCATTATACACCCCACTTACAAGACAAGTAGGGGAGAGAGATGAAGGAGAATTTCATAAATAACTGTTGTCAAGAGATCTTGACCCACATATGAACTTATAGCTGTTAGATCTTATGATCGAGCAACATGTCTCGGTGAACTTTATTGTGAGATCTTGATCACATATTTGACTTATGGTGATCAAGTTAGCTTTAAAATCATCGACCAATAGGATGTTAGGGGAGTCTTGAGACATTTAACTTTCCTTTTCCAACACAACAAAACCAGTGGATCCACCACCAAAATTCACACATCCCATAGTGCAAGGTTGTAAATTGTTCAAGAAGTCTCGATCTCCATTTATAAGCCTCTATAAGCACCACATTGCTCATTCCTTTTCCTTCCCCGTGTAAACCCTTGGATGACCCCGATTGCGACATAATAACTTCATAGTTGTGCAAGCAAACTTCACTAGATATGTCTTCACGGGCTGCAGATTTTGAAGAGGCAGCGCAAGAGGATTCAACAGGAGCCATAACGTGAGTCCCTTTGTTCTCCTTCGAGTCTCCCACAAATTTGGAAACAAAGTCCAAGAAGTCAGTGTTGACATCATCTTCAACATCTGCTTATAGAAATTTGGGCATTCAGCCTGAATATATCCAAAAACATTCACATTCGTGGCGTTAAATACCTTTAGCCATTGAGGATTAAAAATATCATGTCTTCATTAAGCTTTTGGTAGCACTTCCCAAGTTTGTAATCATGAGATGACCGGCTCATGTGCCCAAGTTTGTAAACATCTGCTTATAGCTTTTGCAAGTGTTTATACGCCTGAAAAATAACATTCAACCTTTCACTTGGATAGGGCAACTTCAACTTCCTAAGTAGACCACTCAACCTCAGGTTTCTTCATAGACGTCACACCATATGCTAACAACTTCTTAGCGTGATCCGAACATGTGACTTATTTTTTTCATGTTCTGTGGTCTATAGACTTGATGATGGCGCTCATCCTCACTTTTTAGTAGGCATAATTTTGTCCATCGAGGATAGGAACCATCCTCACCGAACTACCTTCCATGAAAACGTCCATCAAAAGCAAGCCATTTATTAAACAACCAAGGAACGTACACATAGTAGATTAGGATGCCTGCTCTGATACCATTTAAAATTTATTCTTAAAATTGTATTTAAGATGTTTTTGTAGATGTTATAATCATTTGCTCCCACCACATGTAAAAAATTTAAAAGACGATAACTGAAATAAGACACAGAGTTTATTACCTAGTTCTGCAATGGCCCATGTCTGCAAGGATAGTTATCCCAGTGAAATAGAAAGTTTACTCGACAAATCAGCGAGAACATAAAATCGGTTAGTATAATGATTTCCTTACTCAGTCGTAACTCAATCTTTATGTGATGCTTCTACCACAAGCCTCGCCTAGGAGTGAGATCCCTTGCCTTACACCCAATATTTTTTTAGTATCATTCACAAATAAATAGATAAAGGTATAAAAGAAAAACTCACATGTTTAGTTCTTGTCACACGCAACAAAACTCTTACAATGTCGACACACACATTATTAGGTTGAGAAATTTCATTTTATAGCCCCAAAAACATTAAAAAAATATATCCATATTAGACCTATCTATTTTAAAATATCTAAAACTAGACTTTAGGCTCAAAATCGGACAAAAATACCCTTCAGCTCATTTATAGAGTTTATTAGAGATTTCAATCTCATTTTTACATTCAAATCCACTCAAATCTACTCTAAATCCGTTGGAATCACCTACGATCATCGAAATAATGGATATGTTACTTCATTTAACTATGTTTAACTCATTTTTGTCTTTGTTTTTTGTGTTACAATCATTTTTCGATCGAGAAAAATAAGTTAAAAAATCTGAGTATTTTACACGAAGATTTTCGTTGAAGGTCATCGTGAACCATCGTACGATAGTCGTATACCATCGTACGATGTCGTACGATGGCGTACAATATTGTACGATGAATTCGACTTAAATTATCGCCCAAAACTTCAGATTTTTGACGAACTTATTTTTTCCTGATCGAAAAATGATTTTAACACAAAAAACGACTACAAAAATGATTTAACTAGAGTTAATGAAATAACATATTTATTATTTCGATGATCTTAGATGATTTTAATGGATTTAGAGAGAATTTGTTTAAAATGAGATTGAAATCTCTAAGAAACTCTATAAATAAGTTTAAGGGTATGTTTGTCCTATTTTGAAAATAAAATCCAGTTTTATATATTTAAAAAAAAAATGAGTCTAATATGAATATTTTCAATATTTTGGTCTACTATATAAAATTTCTCATTAGGTTTTTAGTTCTTTCTCCTTTTAGCCGCTATGTAATGTGTGACCTACACATAAAAATGGCATCTACTTTTATAAGAGACAACAAATGGGATGACCTTTGATCCGATGCAGATACTGCTGGCGGTGATATATTCGTTAACATGTATAAGGAAATAAATGTGTCCGAAAAAATAGCCACATGAGTCAAAAAGACGATCTCTTACACCTTAAGCAGTATTAGTTTTGTCTTTGCAAGAATAGCTAAGAATCGAATTAAAGTGCATAGCTATAACAACCCGTTGTTTTAAAAAAAAAATCAAAAGAAAAATAACTATCCATATTTTATTTCTTTTCTGTAAAAGTGCAAAATTATAACCATGCATTAAAGTCCATATTCATGAAACTGCCTGTAACCCGGAAAGTGGTTCCATGCTCATGCCTTTAAAAAATTGATAGTCATGCATTAAATAATCTTCAATACTTATAGACAAAAATAACAAAAATTACTTTAAATAATCAAATGAAACATTAATATTGTTATTTGGTCATTTTTTTGTTTGTTTAGTAAATAGCCATTAATTGTGATGTGACTGCTATTAATTGGTGTTAATAGGTTATATTTTTAGTTAATTAACACAGATTTATTTTGATTAATGGTTATTAACCAATTTTTTCAAAATATTTGGCTATATAGCAATTTATATGTTTTAAAGTGCTATATTGCTAAATATATAAAAAATAATGTGTTCGTGTCTTTGCAACATACAGGTACGAAGCCACATATGGCTTATCTCCCTCTTTTTTTTTCACTTTTTTATGTGCTTAATAAAAAAACCTACTCTTAATTATTACTGTAACAACTAACATATGTTAATGATAATCATGACTTCAATAACCGTTACAAAAAAAGGTTGAATTATAAAAAAAAAAGTATTTACAAATTAGTTATATCGGGGCCTTTTTCTGCATAGTAATAAACGATCATATCTAAAATCCTGGATTCGTTCTTATATACATATATAATATCAGGAAGTTGCACCTCATCTGAAAAAGGGCTCATCAGTCATTTTCATTTCGTCGATTTCCGGATATCACGCCGGACCTTCTTGGTGTATGTATGCAGTCACCAAAACCGCTATTCTCGGACTTACTAAGGTATAATACATATTCTCTTCTCTTAGGGAAAATGCAATAACTAATGACATTATGATTCAGACCATCCCTTTAAAAACAAGATACAAAAAAAATCAGGAGACATTGAATTGGTTTTTCCGTCTCAATTAAGCTTTTTCTAATATAGTTACGTTTTCAAAACTCTTTTAGTGTTGGGTGTGAAGTTCTTTATTTTTGCAACACTAATACTAAAAAGTAAAACCCGTCCGTAGTTTGATTAAGAAAATCACAAGACACAGCGAAAATTTAGACACTCGACTTGAGCTTAATAATTATAACTGAGCGATCTATACATAAGTTCGATTAATTTGACACGTTAATATCTGATGTTTCATATATCTAGAATGAATTTAGTTGTATGAATAAAAATGGAAGAAGTTCATTTAAAAATATGGTTTTTAATTTTTTTAATTTTAGTTTCTTTTAGCTATATATTTATAAAAACGTTTATTAATTTCAAAATACCCAACTTTTTTGTAAACTTTGAGTAGATACCAATATCAAACTGTTAACAAAATTATTTGGATTATTTTGACCCGAATTTAAGATTGTTTATAAAAGATGAGATGAGGGTAGGTTGGACCCGTGTAAACAAAACTGAGTAAGTATTTACAAAACGTATTTTGAAAAAGCTAATTTTTTGTTAATTTTATATAGATAAATTGCCCAAAGTACCACCTTTTAGTTTTAGTTTTCCCAAAATTCAGCGAAACATGTTTTTTTTTCCAAAGTACAAGTAAATTTCATGTGAAAAGACAAAATACATTTAAAAGAAATAAAACTAACACAAATGCCCTACACTATACTACCAGCCAAAATAATTAAGAAAAAAATTATAAAAAATTAAGAAAATTAAAACTTTTAGGGTTGGAGCAACTTTTACCTTTTAAAGTTTAATTTTTTAGAATATAAAATAAATATAACCGGTTAATATGGATATGAAATAAAATGTAAAGATATTGTTTTAGGGGTATTTTAGACTTTTGTACTAGTATTTTGGAAAAAATTAATTACAAATGATAGTATTTTGGTCAATTTCTCTTTTATATATAGGCCGTCGCTGAGGAGCTAGGGCCGGACATTCGCGTAAATTGTGTAGCTCCTGGTGTTGTTCCGACACAGTTCGCACATGTTATTACAAAAGACGATATATTGGTATGTGACGCAGTGCAAAGCTAGAAGTTACTACCCATTGTTTACATACGTCAATTTTGATTTTGAAAGTTTATGAACGATTTGAATTAGTTTTTTGTATTGACCTCCAATTATATTCTTTAAGCTTTAAGATAGACTACACATAACTAACTAAATCTTAAAAACCACATGCCATCATAGTTGGAAAATATAATAAAAAGATCCGAACAAGTTATTCTAAACCTTTTTAACTTAACTTTGGTTATGTGACCAAAGAGTAAATAGTTAATAGAACTACAAAGTAGTTGAGGACGCTCATCGGCAAAATATCAAAATAGATCATTTTGAGATTCGTTCCCTCCACCCCTAGTTATGTCCAGTATGCTAAAAAATATAAAAAAAATTCATTCTGTATTTTAATATTTGGAATAAATTGAAGCGTTTATATTTAAGATTATGATATTCGTGGTTTGAAATTAATTTTACGTAGACAAAGAAACTTGAAGAGCATGCTACACTGAAGAGACTTGGGAAGGCCGAAGAGATTGCTGCTGCGACGGCATTTTTAGCATCCAATGATGCCTCTTACATCACCGGAGAAACTCTTGTTGTGGCTGGGGGAATGCCATCCAGACTCTAATTAATAGCTACCTCTAATATTCCTCAATATATGTCTTGCTATATCATTATTTTTATTATTCAATAATTATTTTTGTCTAATATTGAGAGCTCCAGAACTCTTATCAATCGTTTCTTCTACATGTTTTCGTGCAACACTCTGTACCCGGCGTAATATTTACTTATTTTCTTATGTTATAAATAATTGTTATCAGGTAACAAAAGTTTATACTTTTTATAAGTTTAAAATTGCAACACTATTCTATCTTATGTCTTTAATATTTATTTTTAATTAGCGAAAGCAAATTATTTTTTTAGCTAGATATAGTTTATTATCTATTACTTTTAGTAGTAAACAAAAACACCTAATGTTTCATTAGTTATTCCATTGCTACCACCTTTGAATGGACAGTCAAGACTCAAGACAAAATTTGTAATGTAAAAGCCTTTTGGACTTAGATCAGAACCCGCATCCGGAAGTTGTAGAAGCGGCTCCTTCTCGGTGATCTACCCAGTAGTTACTATCAGGAAAATAAAAGAAGCTAAAAGCATACAAGGAATTACATAATCGAGTCACAAAAAATGTACAATGTCACGAAACATACCTCAGACACAAAATATAAGAGAAAAATTGTCTGGTAGACCAACTCTTTTTACAAAATAAAATTTGACACTCACGGACAAATTTGAAATTATGCATCCGTGACTAGCTGGAGATGAAGATGAAGTGGACACTGGAAGTTTCATAGGCTGGGCTTATTATCACTACAATCTCTTCTAAGTCATGGTATGTTGAAGTTTTGTTGAATGGGATCAACTAGACGTGACATTCTCGTGGCACGCGGAGAGAGAGAGAGAGAGAGAGAGAGAGAGAGAGAGAGAGAGAGAGAGAGAGAGAGAGAGAGAGAGAGAGAGAGAGAGAGAGAGAGAGAGAGAGAGTCTTTTACCGATGAGCTGCGGGTTTTTGATCGAGGCAAGGCAGAGTTGAGGCATGCCACACATGTTGGCAGGCGACGATATTTTCTAGTTGCATAGCTCAACGAAGGCGGGGCAACGGCTCGGATGGTGCGGGGACGGTGCTACTGGGCTTGGGCGTGTCAGCAGCCAGCCTGTCACTTCTTTCACAAGAAAGAGTTGGTTGATTAGTGTCGTTTAATGTTCTCGAAGAGACAATCGTGTTTTTATTGATAAATGTCGTTTCCAGTTCAAAGAGATTTGTTTATGTCCCTTTCTAAAAAGTAATTTCGTACCGTGAGGTGACCTCAAATAGCATCAAATGCCTAAGTAGTATTTTCATTTCCTACATATGAATTTATAATGAACGCGTTGTCAACTTTAAAATTCGGTTGCGCGTTCTGCAACATCCGAAACAGATAATTGAAGCCGTTTAAACTTAAACTTTGGTTATGTGACCAAATAGTAACTAGCTAGTAGAACTACAAAAGAGTAGATGATACTCATCGGGCAAAATATCAGAATATTAATGTTACTTTCTTTCTCTAATCTAGAAATAGTTTTGTTACGTGTATTGGCTTATTTTTATTAGGCAAGTCATTGACGAATTATCCGCCACGATTTGTTACGAGATTACTGCGAGATCTTTGTCGTTAACACTATGCGATCTTCCGGTCTAAATATGATCTGTGTATTAAGTCTCGATTGATACATCTCTTTAAGGGTCTTTCCTGTTATATGCTAGTGTGGTTATTATGGAGATTCGCTAGTATTGACCCTTCCTGTTTGGGACGGTATAAAAGTCATGGTTGCTACCCTTAGCCTCTTCGATGCTTTCATTCAACTTTGTAGGGTTTCTAGACGTGCAAGATCGGCGGCCTGGAAAACTACGAACTTGAAGAATAGAAGTGTTAGAATTTGATCACCCACTGTGATAAATTCGTGATTTTGGTTATGTGATTGTTGCATGGAGGATCTTTCCACGCCTGTGTGTATTATGTGATAAAAGAACTTGTAAATGTGTGATTAGGTCACTAATTTAGGGGCAGGACTGAATTAGAGTTTCTCCGCCAGAATTTCACTAAGTGTCGATAATTGCATATTAGAAGCGACTAGTCGCTTTTAAACGTCTCTTCTAATGACCAAAATATTTGGCTCCAAAACCTTTCCGCCAAAATTTCACCTATGGGGACATTTGTGTGTGGGCAGAATTAAACAATATGAACCAAGAACAATTCTTCGATCATAAGCTAATTCTCTAGATCAAGTATGGATCTAGGTGCAAAATAAAAGGAGTATTTTCTAGAGAGAGAGAGAGGGTCGGCCGAGAGCAAGAGAGAACAAGGCAAAAACTTAACTTATCACATCTCTATGTGAGGCTCTATTTATAGGAAAATGAAAAATCTATAAAAGTCAATTAATCATTCATGAAAGAATAATGTATTCATGACAAAATATTTGATTTTGCCTTCCCCTTTCTCTCTTAGGATGGCCGGCCATACACCTCAAGCAAGGAGGAATTTTTTTTTCCTCACTTAGCTTACCTATTTCCTTCTCAAGGAAATTCATTTCCCTTTTTATTTTGGATAATTATCCTTATAATTAAAGGGTAATTATCCTTATATTTTCATCATATGAAAATATTCAAAATCTTATTTTGACATTCACATCATTTTAGATTAATGACCTGTAATAGTGACCTTATGGATCCAAATGAACAAAACTTGAGCTTCTATACTCGGACTCAAAAGTTCTCAAACCTTTTCCGAGTATTAGTTTAATGTCGACTGACTCCACTAAAGAGTCGACACTGAGAATCTCTCAGTTCAAATGAATTTATTTTCTACTCAAGTTCAACTTAATTATATTGAGCGGATCCATGGCATGTTATCTATGTAAACCCTTCATGAATATCATCAACTAGTTGGGATTTATAAAATTACCATTTTACCCTTCTAGTTGTTATTTCCTCAACTCCTTTAGTACTTGTGAATAAGTTAGAAACAATGTATTGACGAGGAGCTAACAAGTCACATTGTTTCATCCAAATAAAGTCGCTACTTAAATTTGGACACTATGCAGTTCATTTATTCACAATCTAAGTAATAAAGCATGAGGTGATATATATTGCATCTCAGCAATCTTGTACATGAATTCCATATCTCACCAATAGGCCTTGTCTAGATCATGAAATGGATCTAGAATTTGACTTTCTCAAATGAGAATATTAATGCTATGAAATGACATGTCTTATTTCAGGATTTAGGTAAGCATGATGCAATTCATACATAGTGAACTTGAGATAGAAGATGTTAAATGGTTTGTTCTTCTATTGTCTCTAAAGGTGCACTGGTCAATTCAGTATCTTCGAAAGATACACTGGAATAACTATAGAGTTCCTAACTCTCTATGCCTCGTAACAAGACATCCTAGATTCTTCCAACAATCATACTGGGATCAATAGTCCGTTGATCTTTACATTGCGAATATATCATTTTAGTCAAACCATGAAGCGTTTGTTCACGCAAATCTACATTTGTCTCTTCATACCTTGTTAGGTTTGATTAAGGACTATAAGACTATTGAATATCATAAATCTTCAATCAAACTAAAAAGGAATGAATGAACATTTCAACTTTTATTAATTTAATCAGCAAATTACAATAAGAACTTTATAAAAATTTATATTTTACATCAATATGTAAATAAACAATCTTCTTGTGGGCATCTCTGCCAACACTATATTTTCCAATCCGAGAAGTGTGTGATTTATATGAAGATGAAGCCGACTCGATTGGACGATAAGTCGAGAGAGCTGGCAGAGTGGTATACCTTGACTAATTCTACCAAAATCGATCATTATATGACGTGAGTATTGTTAATTTTTTCCATATAAAGTTATTAATTTATTTTATATATCTCTAATGTATCGATTTATTGCATAAACAGTGAGCAGTTGAATCTCATGGTATCGGAATGTCGACCTGATCTTAATGAAGCATTCATGCTTTGGTTTGCCAAAAGGATTTTCGACCAAAAAAGCCGGTGGAGTCGATTTTAATGAAGATTTGTACGATTTTACAATGTTCATATTTCTCCGAGCTGTGTGGTCAACGGTATAAAGTTTATTACTTCCCTCTGCGATGAGATGCGTACTACTAATTAAAGACGTAACACATCAAGATCTCAAATACATAAATATTATATATTACCAAAAGTATTTCATAATAATTTACACGTAAATAATTACAGGCATTGATATAGAATCTAAAAACAGCAAAACTCAGACACAAAATTAAGTAATCCTTCCATGTAAATACCATGTAAATAAAGTAACTAATATTCGAATTTCAATTCAAATTTTTTTAACATAATAAAGTAATTTATGATGGAAATTAATTAAAGATTAACCTATTAAACTATGTGACATATCTAAATATAACGAAAACACATAATTAAGCATAATATGTTAAACACATTTTAACCATGTTCAACTAACCTATGTATTAAAAGTTAACTAACATGTCAATAAACGATTCTAAACATTTTGTCAACAAATTGATCATTCAACTAAAAACCTCTAAAGGATTGAACAACAGGAGAAGGGGTTCACTCAAGACGACCAAATCGAGGAACGATTTATGATCCTTTCTCTCTCTCTCAAATTCTCGGCCAAATGAACACACGTGGAAGGGGAGATGGCCGAGTAATCTTGTGCTAGGCTAAGGGTTAGGGTTTCATAAAATCCATTTTTATATCTGCGAAAGCGGGCTTAAGTTAGGTCAGAATCCAATTTTGGCTTGTTAGTCAAACTTAAGCCCAATGATCCTTTTAATAAGTTTAAAAATAATTTTCAACCCTTGATTCATTTAATTAGGATCGGCCAACATTATTTATTTTCTCCAAATTTATAAGATTTATTTCTTAAATATTATTTAATTAATTTAGAACATCTCTTCGATTTAATGACATGTCATTAATTCTTTTCATACTATGCAAAGAGTACGAGACGAGAAAATATTTATTTTCATCTTTAATTTACTTGAATCATCAAATTATATTATTATCAATATCATAACATAATATGATTCATTAAATAAACGTAATAAATAACAAATTATTTATTTAATTACTTTGAAAATAACTTTATAAGACATTCAATGAGAAAATCAATCGTTCTAGTTCAATAAATCTTGTCCGAGAGTCTATCACTGAGATCTTATGGACCCACACGAACAAAAATTTAGAATTAAATCCAGACACAAAAGTTTACAAACTTTTTTTGACTTTTAATTCTTACTATTAGTCGATTCCACTAAAGGACTAATATTGAAACTCTCTAAGTGCATATGCGTTTATTTTTCCATTTGATGAGACAAAACAATTCTTCACAAGACCCACCGAGTATTTTATGCTATACCCTTTGTATGTATCATTAACTCTGAGGAATGTAAAATTAGCGTTTTACCCCTGAGTTATTATTTCATCAACTTCTTTGTTATTTGTGAACGAGAAAAACATATAGTGAGATGTCTAATACATGTCACATGTTTTATTTAAAGAATGTTTTATTTATGAATACCAGGCCCGGTTTATTTTCTTGCACTCTCATAACAAAGCATGGTGCGATACTAATGTCTTGCCATTGTTTCAACACAAATTCCGTATCTGTGAATCACATAATTCAAAGAAACAGTATTATGACACCATCGTCGGGTCAGATAAAACTTCATTTAGTCATTGCCCATTGACAAATCAAATGTCATAAAGTGTTACAAGAATATATGTATTCACTTTAGAAAAAAGGTAATTACCAAAATACCCCTCGTATGTGATCTTGAAGATTCGAGTGGTTAAACGGTTTTATCTCGAGCTTCAAAGTATCACTGGTCTTGTTCAATATCTTCATTAAGACATCAAGAATAAATCACAAAGTTACAACTCTCTATATCACAAGATAAGATATCATTGATTTATTCAAACAATCAATACTTAGATTCGATTGCCCTATCGATCTTTAGATTGCGAAATATTATTTAAACTAGTGACAAGAGAGTATCTTGTCAAGTCTGTACTTAACATCTCTTTCGTTAATAACAGTTTCAGAGCGTAGTAAACATACACAAACACAATCTTAAATAAGAACGAATTTTTAATTTTATTTAATGTTTCAGCAAACGGAATACAAAATGTAATTATAATTTATATATCTTTTTTGGACACAAATCCAAACAATTTAAAATTCTAATTTTAAAAATGAAAGATAAAAAACCAGAAGAGCAAACACGTAATAAATTTTCAAGAATTTGATGTAAGGTAAATAATTTGTCTATTACCTAATAATCAACGAAATATTGATTATATCCAAACTCTTAGATTTTAGTTGGCTTTAGATAACTTTTTCTTGTAACGAACTCTCCTAACAGTGTCAGCTGTAATACAGTTGGTGGAGGAGGCTTGTCTCTAGGAGCAAATCTCAATTTTGCATATCAATATTTTGATAATCTTGTCAAATGGCCATTAAAATAAAGTAACTATTAAATGTCTTAAATATTCTTTACTAAATATTTTCAGAATTTAAATTATAAAAAATGAGTCATCGAATAAGTTGATCAAATTTCTCTTTTAACGACTATTCATTTTTCAATTATCTTTATTTCTCTTTTAACGATGAGTTTGCTCTGTGCTCGAATTTTCTCCCAAATTCATTGAAAGTACATTTCCGTAATAAAAAAATCCCTAGAAGTCAATATAAAGATAACCTCATAAATGAGCGAGCATACGAAACAAATTAATACGAAACGTCATTGCTTATCGAGTACGGCTATATTGCTAAAAGTCTTGAGCATGTTCGTTAATTTGCGATTCACTCAATTCGACGATTCAATCGTACCTTAGATATGCCTTTGTAAATTACTAGCATGGTCACACATGACGCATCAGTGTCAGTCGTCCACTACGCGCATGCTCACAAAGTCCAATCCGGAACAGCGTCTCTAGTGCTATGCTTTGCTAGATATGCCTTTGTAAATTACTATAAATAAACATGCACATTCGTACCTCATGGAGAGTATTTAGAACACTTATAAAACTAATTAGAGGTATATCTCATTAGTTAATGGAGAAATTTGATCAGAGCATGGCCGGGAAGAGATTTTCTGGAAAGGTGGCGATAGTAACAGCTTCAACGATGGGAATCGGCTTTGCCATCGCGGAGCGGCTTGGATCGGAGGGTGCCTCTGTGGTAGTCTCGTCCCGTAAAAAGGTCATACACACACATATATATATATATATATCGTTCGTTTTCTGAAATGTGAAACTAATTAAGTGGCATATACATGTTCCAGCAAAATGTGGACGAGGCTGTGGAAAAGCTTAGAGGAAAGGGAGTTGAAGTACTTGGGGTTGTTTGCCATGTGGCAGATCCACAACAACGGAAAAATCTTATAGACAAGACACTTGAGGTGGTTCACATTTTCACTAACTTCCACTTGTATTTGACTTAATTAATAAATCAAATTGATCAGGTAGAAGTTTACATACGTGAGTTTGGTGTTACTAGAAAATTATATTTATTTATTATATATATATATACGTATATATATATATCAATTTCAAATATATTATATATATACATGTTTAGATACCTTAGCTTATAAATCCTGGCAGTTCTGCGAATTCTTTAGCTTGAATTGAATTGGCTATTTATAGCTAGAAACCAGTATTATATATGTATATATAGCAACTACAAACTAACAAAGATATAAAATATATTTTACTTACATTAAAAAATATTGTCAAAACTGAATAAAACTTGAAAGCATGAAATATTTACCTTTTATACAATATCTATATCTGTACATGAGTAAATATATTATTCACACCATTGGTATCTTGTAGACAATCTTCAATCTAAATTTTGTTTTGTATAAAAGCTTAATCACGAATTTTTTTTGTTTGCATATTAAAAAACTAACTACTTTTCTGATCAATCACATTCAAAAGGACAAATTTTTCAATCTGTTTAAGTAGACTTCGGGCACATGCATAGCATCCCGGTAACTATATGTCCAATGATATACATACATACATATATGTATATATATATGAAAATACCTTGGGATAACAATTACGAATTATATAATATTGAAAATATATATGTCCCATATTCTAATACAATCTATTAGTAATAAATATAAACTATTACATTAGTTGCAATAACTTCTTATTGCAATTTTTATTTCCCTCGTCTGTAAAGAAATAGTACAAAGTCGTGATGTTGTATTTCAGTGCAAAATATGACTGATTTGTTAAGAATTAAGAAATGATATATTATACGCACTAATATAAAAATATGTTGCGTGTGATGTAGATATATGGGAAAATAGATATAGTAGTATCAAATGCAGCTGTCAATCCTATTGTAAATGTTTTTACTGATACCGTTTTGAGAATCCAAGAATCTGCGATGGATAAGATGTGGGAAGTTAACATCAAATCTTCAATTCTTCTGATCAAGGTAAATTAATTTCACAATTTAAGGCTTTGTGTACTAAATGTAGTTATATATGGATATATATGTTTTTTTTTTCTACTGGTTATATATAATCACGTAGCTGCTACATGCAACTTTCATCAGGTTAAACTTGTTAGTTCTCTCTTGTACAGAAGAATTTTTACATATATATCAGGATCTCTTTTCAGTTTTTTTACTTTGGAGGAATCCTATATTTCACATATGGTTCTAATTTCATATATAATTAAAAGCTATTAACATTTCCTGAAGTAAGAAAGAAAAATAAAATAAAAAAAATATACTTACAGTAAAAAAATTATTTAATATATAAAATAAATAATGAATAAATAAAGTCATACTGGAATTCATTATAAACAAAATAAACTCTTATTATATATATAGGTATTCTAAATGCATAGCTGGAGAATTTCGTCTATAAAATGATCTTGAAGTATTCTTTATTGACACAGAGAATTAAATTATTCCACAAATGTATATATATATATATATATATATATATATATATATATTATATTTAAATTCAATATATAAAAGTAATATTATTAAGACACTTCGAAATGACAATATAGAGATAAATAATCATACTTAAGTTCAACATGATTTTCTTTAGTTAATGAAAAAACATGAAGACATAAAATAAGTTAATTAAAATATAAATTATCTTAAAACATATTAGACAATGGAATAAAAATATATGAGTGTAAAAGTCAAATCTATTTCTTATAACATACAGCCATGTATTTAATGTAAAGTAAAATAATAATTGGTCCTTGGAGCTCAGACCTACACAGAAAACGCAATAGCTCAGCCATCGAACCAGTGTTATTCTTGTTTATGTTCAGTTTTATATACTAATAAAACATAGAAAATTATGTTAGCGGCTAAGGCAAATATGACACGCAAATACTACAACAGCGTGTGAAACACTTCGATAAACAAATAAAGACAACATTAAAAACGAGTGCGGAATAATAAATAACACAAAAAGTGGTAACTCGATTAAGTGCAACCTCGTGTCTTTATTTATGGGCTCCCTCAAAAATCTCCTTAGAGTCATAGAGGTCAATAGCTATTTATGTCAGTGTCAAATCCTCATCAGCACTGCGACCTTAAGCATGCTCGCTAATGTTATGACCACTGTATGATATCCTAGGATTTGTCCTCTCACCATGACCATGAACATCTTGAGTAAGATTCTTATTAGTTTCTTAAGTTATTTCCTCAAAAACAACCGAGGAACTAATATTATTGGAATTTTTAAGCCTAAAAACCTAATTACATCATAGAAAACACTTAGATCCATAATCTACCATAACAAGTACTTCCATCTGTTGTCCCGATGAGCCTTTGGCTCAACAAGTTTCTTTGTACACCATATTTTAGTTTCAGGAGAGGGAGAGAGCGCCTACCTTAGTTCTTCGTTTATATTGACTTATGGATCAATCATTTATGAGAGAGTTGCATGTAACGTATACTCTCGTGGATGAATTGTCAAAGGCGTATTATTTTATATCGTTAAATATTCTCATTACATGCTCACATCTTATTCACAATATTAGAGATTCTTAGAGGCCTTTTGATAGTAGAGTGAGGAAAATCCTTATCATTTACGACTATTCCACGATCAACAAGATGCAGGGGAAGATATGCTTTAGGATCAATGGATTTACCCTACAATATGGAAGCTTCGGCCTGATCATCGATCCCATTAGAAGTATTTCTTAAAAAAAAATATGTATTCGTGGTTGGTAAGTAAAACGTTCTTAGACATTCTTTCTTTGACGATATTCTTCTCAAAAGCATTCTTCTTGGCACCAATAGACGAGATTCCTAATTAGGAGTGTATAAAGCAGTGAACCAATTCTCCCCTATAACCGCTTCTGATCCTCACAATTTAGCCAAAGGTGGAATCTTTCTCATGTTGTAGCTTGGGACAAATAGAGTATAGTGCATCAAAATCATCATATTTTTCATGCAAAACTCATTCCATGGGTTTCTGGAAAAAATATCACCACATACAAAAGACGTATTTCTTTACCAGCCCTCTTTACTTGCATATGACCCATGACAATCATAAGAACGAGTTTGAGAACTATCCTTGTTACGATGAATAGTTACACGCCAGTGAGATGCTCTAGTTTGTTTACTAATAACTCGATATTATACACATATATTCCCTTGTTTGATCTTCATTCTAAAGACCACGAACAAGATCCTATGAAACGGTTATATCCATGCTCCTCAAAATCAGGTGACCAAGTCTTTGGCTCCATAGTTATGTGACAACTCCCATGCTTATGAGAACAAGATCAAAGACTAGTAGGAGGAGAATTCCGCAAATATCAATTGTCCGGAGATCTGATGCCCTTCATCATGACATAATAATATTTGCTACATAATGAAGTTCTCTTTTGAACAAATATATTATCTTCCCATAATTAGGTACTATTGTCAAACTTAGTTGCCAATTAATTATCTCATTATGGTTTGGTAGGAACGAAGTAAAAATAATAGGTGGATTATATTTTTCTCAAATGTTAATTGATATAATAAAGGAAAATAATATAATCCATCAGTTTATTTATTTGGTATAAAATTATAAATAGAAAAAGAAAAGAATGATTATATTTGTATATTATTTTAATTTTTTTTTGTTCTTTTTATATTTTTTTTCTTAAAAATCAATGTTTTTTACATTTTTTTAGTTTTTTTAAAAATCAATATTTTCTTCTTAAAATAATATTTTTTATTGTTTAAGGTTTTTTAATTAAGAAAAAAAACCAATTTTTTTATTAATTTTTTAATTTTTAGAAAAAAAGCTAATTTTTTAAGAAAAAAATCATTTTCTTTTTTGAATAAGATATTTTTTGTTCTATTTATGTATGCGTATATAATATATAATATACCTATAGCATACATTTTCTCTATTTTGTTCACACGTGTGTTGATGAAAAATGAAAATCTTACACATATGTGAAATAAGGTGAATTTTTATTTTCCATCACATTTTTAAAGGAAAATCAAATTCATTTTTTAGTTATACATTTTCTCTCATATTTTCTATCCTATAATTTTTGGGATAATTAGCATAATAGCATTTTGAAACATTGTAATTGCAAAATATCCAAAGTTTCAAACAAATTGGTTCAGTAATTATCTTAAATCAATCGTAATAAAATGACTGGACTACTCGTAATTTATAGCAAAATAAGTTACTAAATGTAAGAGCACAGATTAGTAAAAACAAAAAATACAATATTAACACGGCATCATTATTGGTTATAAACTAAAAAAAACTTAAAAGGTTTGCCTATATCGAAAGTTCAAGGTTTCCATTGGTTGTATAAAGCAATTTTTCATAATTTTTCGCTACTATTTTTTTGAATCTAAACAACTTAGAAAAAATGGTAGAGAATTTCATTTTTTTCCATCGCATTTTTCGGGATCCAAACGGACCCTTACAATTGATTTATAGTAAAATAAAATTAGTTCAATTATGAGAAACAAGTAAATTCCAATCTTCTAAAAATTAGGATTTTAAATATTTGGTGTCATCTGAAACACTAAACTCCAGTGCTCTTAATAATCCGAGAGATCACTCCTAGAGGGAATTCTCTTTTTCTTATTCATGTATGTTTATTTTTGCAAAGGTTGTCCTCATTGACAACTTTCCAATGAAGATTTCCTTGTTTTAATATTGGTCAATACTTACACACGAATCTGACTATTGCAGTACCACTAGAACTTTTGATCAATGTGATTTAAAATTACATTTTCTTAGGATAAATTTTATATCGAATATATATTGTTTTATTTAGCGTGGACTCAGTCTAACGAATTTTTCGTAAACGCAATCAAACAATAAATGATCGGACATGTTACATAAAAATATATGGCAATTTATTATTTATTTGTTGTACTATTGTGCTTGTAATCATGATCCATTTCTTAACCGAATTTAAGGAGCTATAGAACGTCCATTAGCTCGTTTGGGCAATCCAAGTTTTTTAAGCTTTGTTCAAAATTTTAATTTGAGGAGCCATTAAATATATAATCTCAGGAAGTTGCACCTCATCTGAAAAAGGGCTCATCAGTCATTTTCATTTCGTCGGTTACCGGATATCACGCCGGTCCTTCTTGGAGTATTTATGCAGTCACCAAAACCGCTCTTCTCGGACTAACTAAGGTAAAATACATATTCACTTCTCTTAGACAAAATGCAATAATGAATGACATTATGAATCAGAGGATATTACATTGACCTTGCCGTCTTAGTTAAGCTTTTTCTAAAATAGGTAAGTTCTCAAAACTGTTTCAGTGTTAGGTGAAGTTTATTTTTTGCAATGCGCAGTAATACTAAAAATTAAAAACCGTGCAAATATGCTAAAAAAATCACTCACAAGAAATATCGAAATTTAGTATATAAGTCTAAGAACGTACAGTAATTTGTATTTTAATTGAATATTTTTCTCAAACTTGGTACTTTTTTAATAATCTCAAACTTGGTTTAAGTTACAAAAGATCTGGTGCATCATACTTTGACTTCTATGCTCGGAAAAAGGCTACATTTTTATACACAAGTTCATTAGTTTGCCACATTAACATCTGACATTTTATTTCCTATATTTATAACCAATAGAATATAACAAATTCTTTTATAAAAGTGATTTTTTTATGTATAGGCTGTCGCAGAGGAGCTAGGGCCTGACATTCGCGTTAATTGTGTAGCACCTGGTTTGGTTCGGACACAGTTCGCAAACATTGTTACGAATGACGATGAATTGGTACGTCAGTTATAGTGCATGGCTAGTAGTCAACATAAATTATAATGCTCTACATAAGATATTTCCGAAATTTAAAGAACAGCATGAATTTTGGTTTTCAAGGTTCAAGAGCGACTTCGTTTACATATTTCTTTTCTTTGAAAATTTTAACATCCAAATATATTTTTGGAAAATTCAGGTATAAACCCGTATAAACTTTTATATATTTGAAATATCAAACGTTTTGTAAATTGTTGATAATTCAGCCCAATGTGTTTATGGAATTTTCGTGATCATTTTATCTCAAAATGGATACCCAAAATTTGAAATAATTATGGAGATAATATAGACAACAAATTCGTATAAACACATTGGGCTGTATAATTACAAATGTTTCTCAAAACGTTAGGTATATACAAAACAATATTTACCAAGTGTTTCAAATGATAGACTAGACGTAACTACTTTTTCCTTTTATTGAAATCAATATTTGATTTACTTGCGATGAGAATTGAACGCGTGACCTCAAATTTAGACGTAGTGTTAACTACACAATGCTACTTAACACAATACACACGCATACTTGAATCTTAAATACAATTATATTTTAAGTCATTGTAGTTGGAAATTATAATAAAAATATCCTAAACAGTTAATCTAATCATTTTAAACTAAACTTCGGTTATATGACCAAATAGTAACTACCTAATAGAACTAAGAGTGATGCTCATCTGGCAAAATGTCAGAATATCAATGTTATTTTCTTTCTCTAATCTACAAATAGTAATTGTCATTGGACCCCATTTGAGTCTCAAAACTACTTTTTTTTAATCTAGTTTTCATTTATTTGCGATAGAGACTAAACGATAGAGACTGAACGCATAACCTTGAACATATGCACTCTCACTTCGAGGTGGTGTGTATTACCACTAAAATACTACTTTCCGCAATACACACCATTACTTAAATCTTAAAAAACAATTACATTTTATGTCATTATAGTTGGAAATTATAATAAAAATATCCTAAACAGTTATTCTAAGCCTTTTAAGCTTAAACTTTGGTTATGTACTAAATAGTAACTAGTCAAAAGAGTAGATGATGCTCATTAGGCAAAATATCAGAATAATAATGTTACTTTCTTTCTCTAACCTACAAATTGTATTCATCGATTGACCCATTTTAAAAGTTGTTCCTAGCTCCACCTCTAGTAATGTCAAGTATGGCTCAATATGCGATAAGAAAATATACAAATAGATCATTTTGTATTTTAATATAGAATAATTATATGCGTCTAATATGATTATGATTTTCGAGGTACGAAATTAATTTTATGTAGACAAAGAAATTTGAAGAGCATGCTACTTTAAAGAGAATTGGAAAGCCTGAAGAAATTGCTGCTGCGACGGCATTTTTAGCATCCAGCGATGCCTCTTACATCACCGGAGAAACTCTTGTTGTGGCGGGTGGAACGCCATCCAGACTCTAATTAAAAGCTATCTCCAATATTCTTCAATATATGTCTTGCTATATCATTATTATTATTCAATAATTATTTTTGTCTAATATTGAGTGCTCTAAAACTCTATCAATCGTTTTTTTTACTTGTTTTCGCAACACTTCGTACCCGTGTAATATTTTTTTTTATTATGTTATGAATGTTATTACGTTGAGATTGGCTTATTTTTATTAGGCAAGAAAATTAACTGAAAATATATCAATATCTTATCGTGACCCCTGTCTTAATAATCTGCTATTATGGATTATATTTTTAGATAGTTTGAGGATCTCGGTTTAAGGTCTTTTTAAAGATCATTCCTTTTGGGTGCTGAGAGTTGACCTTGTTGAAACCCTAGCCAGTATCTTCTTATTTTGGACGCTATAAATAGAAGTGTTGCAGCCCCTAGCGTTCCTTGATACTTTCGTTCAGTCAATAACCTTTTCTAAACGTGTAAGACTGGTGGCCTGGAAAACTGTTGTGTTGAACAAGAGCAGTGTTTGAATTAGATTACCCACTTTGATCGATTCATGTTTGGCGTTGTGTTGGCGCGTGAATGAATTGATCACGCACTCGAGACTGCTTTTGATTAAAGAACACGTGAAGGTGTGTTTTTAGTGGATCTGTGAAGGGTCACTAATTCAGGAGGAGGACCAAATTAGGATTTCACTTTGTAGTTAGTAATTGGGCATTGATGTGTATGTTGTTCATGTAAGACCAATTATACTGAGAACTATTATCATAGTGAAATTATTTCCACCGGGTTATCACACCACCCAGATGTAGGAGACGTTGCTCCGAACTGGGTTACCAATTGTGCGCGTTGATTATTAATTCTTGCATTATTTTTACTGTCATCTTTATTGTGCTTGCAAATTGTCACATACACTATTACAATATTGCGTGTGACAGTTGGCTAAGCGTCTAACAGAATTTCAATTGTATCAGCTTAATCACCTTTACTTTAGGTGGTTTCCTGTGTGTTTTCTTCCTGTTAAGATGGACAGTTTCAGAGAAGGTGATTCTTTCAATCGACCTCCTACTCTCGATGGATCCAATTATGGATATTTGAAGGCTCGCATGTGTGCTTTCCTGAAAGCTCTTGATAGTAGAACGTGGAAGGCTGTTCTAAATGGATGGACCCATCCTATTGTGACAAATGAAGAAACTAGGTGAACCTTGAAACCTGAAAAGGACTGGACTGCTGCTGAAGATTAAGAAGCTCTTGGAAATTCTAGAGCACTCAATGCTATTTACAACGCTGTTGATAAGAATATTTTCAGGACTATTAACACTTGCAGCAGTGCTAAGGAAGCTTGGGAAATTCTCGAAGTGGCTCGTGAAGGAACTGTAAAAGTTTGGAGTTCAAAACTTCAAATGCTTACCACTCAATTTGAAGCCCTTACTATGAACGAAGATGAAACCATTGCTGAATTCAATATTCTTGTTCGAGATATTTCTAATGAATCTTACTCTCTTGGTGTCCCTATGTCAGATGAGAAGCTTGTTCATTCTTAGATCTCTTCCTCCCAGATTTCAAATGAAAGTCACGGTTATTGAAGAAGCTCAAGATCTCTCTTCTATGAAGTTGGATGAACTAATTGGCTCTCTCATGACTTGTGAGTTCTTGATACCCCGTACTGCAAAGAAGAACAAGAATCTGGCTCTTAAAAGTTCTATAAAACAGCACTATGATCAGGTATCATTTGATTCTGATGATGATATTTATGATACTATTGCCCTCTTGTCTAAGAACTACAACAGAGTGATGAAGAAGTTTGCTCGTCTTCCACCACGAAGTACTCCATCTGAAGGTCGTGACAATCAGTCACAATACCATCTTTAGTGTGGGAATTCCTCTCAGAGATCTTGCATGAGTGGTGACAAACACTCTAGAGCTAAAGGGAAAGGAGTACAATTCCATGAATGTGAGGGTTATGGCCACATACAGAAAGATTGCATAAACTTTCAGAGGAAACAAAATAAGGGGTATATTGCTACTCTTTCTGATGATGAAGATGAGAGTGAGCCTGAAAACGCAAACAACTTTCTTGCTTTAACATCAGTTATTTATAATCTGGAGGAAAATGAAGATGATTGCACTGTAAGCTCTACTCTATCCTCTATCATATGTACCAAAGATGTTAACAAGATAGATGATAATGATAAACTGAATGATGTTATCTTGACACTAACAAATGATAAGACAAGGTTGCGGGAGACAATTGTCGATTTAAAGGCTGAGGTTGTTCGATTTAATAATGAATTTGAGAAAATGATGAAATTAGTCAGGATGCTGAATTCAGGTACTGATAATCTGGATAAGATCCATACTGTTGGAAAGTCTGCCAAGAATATGAGAGGTATTGGTTACTCCCATGGCAGATCCACCATGCAGACTAGATTTGTTCCTCAAAGTATGAAGGAAACTGATCACAGCAATTTGTCTAAACAACATGTGAGACCTCTTGTCAACAGGTCTCCATGGATTTGTCATTACTGTGGAAGAAAAGGTCACATTCGTCCTTACTGTTATCAATTGATTAACAAAATGAATCGACAATCTAAGACTACTGTTCAACATTACAATGGTGCAAACAAACAGATGCATACTGTTTGGAGAATTAAAAATGATCATCGGGCCAACATTGCTTATACATCTCTTCATGCATCTACTTGTAATGATTAGTATTTTGACAGTGGATGCTTTAGACACATGACAGGTGTAGAAGATTATTTGACTGAGATCAAAGCCATATAATAACTGCGACGTGACTTTTGGAGATGTTGTCAAGGCGAAGATCATTGGAAAAGGAACTATAAACTTTCGAGGCCTAAACTGCTTGAAATAAGCCCATCTTGTTGAAGGTCTTACTGCAAATCTCATCAGTATCAGCATGCTGTGTGATACGAATCTCACTGTAAATTTCACTCGTAATTAGTGTATAGTTACTGATAAGCGCATTTCTAACATGATTATTAGATGAACTTAAGCGAAGAATCGATGTTTATCCTCAAGTATTTTGATAGTTTTTGTAGTTTGTGTGAAGTTTTCAGGACATTCAGGTGCCCAAAGATCTATGAGTCGCAAATACGGGAAAATGAGCATTATAGATGCAAAAGAGAAAGATAAATAGAGCATTCTAACATAACGGGACGATCGCAAGGATTCTGGAACATTTCATGGATCTCAATTCCGATATCCGGAGCTCAAGATATGAGATAAAAAGTGAAGCAGCGCGCAAACCTCCAGAGTGCCTATCGCAACGCGATGAGGTCCACCGCGACGCGACGGAAGACCATAGCGACGCGATAGAATCCTCCACAACGCGATGGGGCTCCGATAACAGGTTAAGTTGACCCGTGGACTTCGATTTTAAGTCGTTGGATCAGCTTTTGAAGGCCGGATCTGTAGAATATTGAGGAGCTCGACTTTATAACCTAATAACAGCCATTTAGAAGTCATTCTTGGTTGGTTTTAGTTTGGAGAGAGAGAAAACATCACGGAGGAGCCGGGGGTGAACGGAGAAAAAGACCAAAGACGTGCTGAGGCTGTGACAAACCTGCAACTTCATATCTATTTTTTCTTTCTCCTTTCCCTCTAAAACTCTATTTATTCATTATGCTTTGTTTATTTATGGATCATTGCTTTTGTTTATTTTCTATTTCTTCCACCATCACCATGAACTAATCCCTTAGAGGGTGATGGTGGATCTTTTTTTGATAATTGTCATGGATTTATTCTAGTTACTTTGAGGTTTGATTTGATTCTTTGGCTGGTGTTTATTCTATTTTTGTTCTTAATGCTCGTATAGCCTGATCATCGTATGCTTGATTTTAGGATTAGTTATTCTCTCTAGCGATTTTTAATTAGTCGTGCGAATAAAATAGAGTACCGTAGTACATTCTGTGAAGTCTAGAAATAGCCACAGCTGCTAGGGAGTCGAGTGAGTGTTCCAAAACATAAACCAAGCTAGGTTCGTTGCCTTGAGACCGAGAGGTAAAAGGAGTTCTTAGTCTTAGGTCGTTAATATCACTCTAGCGAGGGTTGACGATAAAATTTACGTGAACACGATTAACACAGCCATAAGATTGATTATTCTCGTTTGTCTAGAAATCCCGAAAATAGGATAGAAAAGTGAAACCACACCCTTGTACTCTCACATTCACCTTTAAAACGTTTCAATCAAATTGTTCAATATTTTAGAAGTCATCATATTCACATTACATTTTCTCTTGATTTAAATTGTAGTCGGCCTTGATTCGCATTTAATTATAAATCCTCGTGGGAACGAACTGAACTTACCAACTATATTACTTGTTCGATGTGTGCACTTGCGCGCGCGATTTTTGCAACAGTTACTACTCCTCAGAATGTCAATCTTATGAAGGGGATTAGATCACAGGATAACTACTACATATGGTCTCCACACAAGAACTCTAAGACCGAATCTTGTTTGATTACCAAAACTGAGGAAGCTAAGTTGTGGCATCAACGTCGTGGTCATCGGAATTACAGGAGTGTCTGGACAATTATCAGTGAAAATGTTGTTATTGGAGTACCAGACATTAAGATCATGGAAGGTCAAATTTGTGGAGATAGTAAAAAAGAAATGTGTGTGTCTGTGTTGATGACTTTTCAAGGTATACTTGGGTTTATTTTCTCAAAGAAAAATATGAGACTTTCAGTGTGTTTGAAGATTTCTGCAGACTTGTTCAACGTTAAAAAGGTGGCTCTACTGGGAAAATTATCAAAATTATAAGTGATCATGGAAGATAATTCGAGAACTCTAACTTTTCTGTTTTTTGCTCTGATGAAGGAATTGCTCATGAATTTTCTGCCCCTATCACTCCATAACATAATGGAATTGTGGAAAGGAAAAATAGAACTCTTCAAGAGATGGCTAGGGTAATGCTTCTGGCTAAAAACATTCTTATCCAGTTTTGGGCTTAAGCTCTTAATATTGCTTGCCATATTCATAATAGAGTTTTTATCAGGCCAGGAACTACTACTACGCAGTATGAGATTTGGAGAGGAAGGAAACCTAATGGGAAGTATTTTCACATCTTTGAATATACCTGTTATATTCTTGCAGACAGAGATGCTAGAAGGAAGTTTGATCCAAAGTGATGAAGGATTGTTTGTTGGTTACTCTAGAAACAGTGATGTATATCGCGTTTACAATCAGAGGACTAAAAGTATCTTGGAGTCGGTAAATTTTGTTGTCAAAGATACTATTAAATTATACATACGTGAAACAGTATATGTTTCTCTTCAACATGAGACAACTATCAAACAGGATGTTACCTTATCTGTCAGACATGATGTTACGCCATCTGTCTCCAATAATCCTCCACAGATTAATCCTAGTAATGAAGGGTCATCTGAAAACTCCACTAGAAGGAGCTCTTCTCAAAATGATATGTCTTATGAACCAACAGAGAGTGAATCTTCTCCTGAAATAAGTCATGAATTGATTCCTTCAACGAATTCAAAAGAATCATCCTATTGACAGTGTAATTGGAGATGTCAATGATTCTATGCAAACTCGAAGAAAGCCTCCTGGCAACTATAGAGAGATGATCAGCAATATATGTTTTGTGTCAAAGATCGAACCTAAAAATGTGAGTGAGGCCATTAATGATGAATTATGGATGAATGCCATGCAAGAGGAGTTGGTTCAATTTGAAAGAAATTATGTGTGGGATCTAGTGCCTAAACCTGATCAAATAAACATAATTGGAACAAAATGGATTTACAAGAACAAGTCTGATGAACACGGCAATGTTACTTGAAACAAGGCCAGACTTGTTGCACAGGGATATACTCGTCGAGGGAGTTGATTCCGATGACACTTTCGCTTGAGTTGCCAGGTTAGACGCAATACGTCTTTTACTTGGTATTTCCTGACACTTTCGATTCAAATTATTCCAGATGGTTGTCAAGAGAGTCAAGATATCATTCCTAAATGGCTATCTCAATGAGGAAGTATATGTTGCTCAACCCAAAGGATTCATTGATCCTTATTTTCTAAGTCATATATAGAAGCTCAGAAAGGCTCTCTACGGTCTCAACCAAGCACCACGTACATGGTATGAGAGACTTGCAGAATTCCTTAGTCACAAGAGATATATCCGAGGAGGTGTTGACTAGACTCTATTTGTGAAGAATGAGAACAATCAACTCATGATTTCTCATATTTATGTTGATGATATTTTTTTCAGAGGAATGTCACATAACATGGTCCAACAGTTTGTGAAACAGATGAAGAGCGAATTTGAAATGAACATGGTTGGTGAACTAAATTTGTTTCTTGGATTTCAGATCAAACAGATGACAGATGGAATCTTTCTCTCTCGGAGTAAATATGCCAATGACATAGTCCAACATTTTGGGCTTGAACACTCCTCTCACAAGAGAACTCCTGCAATAACACATATTAAGCTGACTAAAGATGAAGATGGTGCTCCTACAAATCAAAGTCTATACAGAAGCATGATTGAAAGTCTTTTGTATCTCACAGCTAGCAAACCTGATATTACTTACTCAGTGGGTGTTTTTGCTAGTTATCTGGCTAAACCTAAAGCTAGTCATCTTAGTCAAGTGAAGAGGATCATTTGATACATCTCAGGAACCTCAGATCTTGGCATGTTATATTCTTTTGATACTACTTCTACGCTAGTAGGATATTGTGATGCTGACTAGGCAGGAAGTGCTGTTGATCGCAAGATTACATTTGGAGGTTGCTTCTTCTTGGAAAACAATTTGATTTTTTGTTTAGAAAAAAAAAAAGAGAAATTGTGTATCTCTATCTACTGCTGAAGCAGAGTACATTGCAGCAGGTAGTAGTTGCACTCAACTCCTGTCGATGAAACAAATGTTGGTTGAGTATGGTGTTCCACAAGGTGTCATGACATTTTTTTGTGACGACCAGAGTGCCATAAATATTTCTAAGAATCTTGTTCAGCATAGCAAGACCAAACACATTGATATACGACATCATTAAATCAGAGAACTTGTTGAAAGTAAAAAAGTTCTTCTAGAGTATGTTGAAACTCAAAAACAACTTGCAGATATTTTTACAAAGTCTTTTGATGCACAGACTTTTGAAAATTTGGGCATCTATTGGATTATGTGTCCTTGACAAGTACCAATTACATAATGGAAGTTGGGCTTTTGTCTCTATGGCCCATCACTGTTGCAACATTTGTTGGGCTGCTTACATTTTATGTATAAACGACAGAAGGAGGTGTCATTTTCTCTACATCGCTCATGAGTCGGTTGATTTCCCAACGAGCTTTGTGTTTTTTCGCTTTAATTATAATAACTCTCTCAATCAAAGCGGTTCCAGCTGTCACAATTCAAATTTTCACAGTAACTGCCTGCGTTGCAAGAATCATTTTCTCATCAAAATTGTTGGAACAAGAAGCGGAATTCAAACCTCTTTCCCTCGCAAGACTACGAAAATGAAGAAGAGGAAGAATATGCCACAAAGGGTGATACACGATCATGCGAAACCTGACGCCTCTAAGGGTTTGGAACAGACCTCCACAGATTGTTCCGATAGTCAGGCCGGAGGTATTCCTGTGCGAGGAAAATCCCAAAATATCCCTTTCGATCAGCGCCCTCTTTTGACAATCCGCGACATCACTGGTCCTCCATCAAGTGATTCATCTGAGAAAACTGTGTCCGGCACTACTCCTCAACTCTCCGTCAACTCCCAAGATCGATCTCCGACAAAGACTGTGTCAAGTACTCCCACTCCATGTACTGATAATGTGGATACGAGTATACCTCTGACTATGATCCCTTGCCCTCCTGATATAGAAATTATCAAAAGATGTTTGGGTTTGAACAAGAATAAGGAGAAAACCCCAAATGCTACCCCAGACTATTCTGACAAGTTTGTGTCAGATTATGTGGTAAATTTGGATTCCAGTCTTAAGAGAAAGGATTCTTCCGCTTCTGAAGATGTTCCTGATGACAATGATACCATCTTGAGTGCTCTTCGTACTGCCAAGAAGAACCTGAAGAATGCCTCTGATCCGGTTGTGGACATGCAACCCACAGAATCTGCTTCTCATACTCAGATGTCTGGATCAATGAGTCTCGAGAAAAGACTCATGTTGTTTACTCTGTTGTTTCCACACCAAAGAAGGCCTCTCCTACCATCTCTTCTGTGAGTAAGAACAAGTCTCATGTTCGTCAACCTAGGGTTATGAAAAATAAGAAGAGTGTTGCTAAAAGGCCTAAGATGAAGAATATTACTAGGCTTTCTTTGAAAAAGAAGAAAACTGCACAGAATCATCCTCCTCAGCAGGTTCCTTTTGCTCAGGATGATTCTTCAGAAGACTCTCCCTCGCCTGTTCTGGAGAGGAATAAGTACAAGGTTGGAATGAAGATTCCAAAGAATGTTCCATCAGTTCCTTTGGATAATATATCTTTTTCGCACAGAGGCTCAAGTTGCGAAGTGGAAATTTGTCTATGCGCACAATATCTTCCCTGAACGTGAGCTCTCAATTGATACAACAAATTTTTTTGTGATCATTGATTTTCTGTTAGAGTCTAGTCTGTTGATGACTGTCAGCCATGTGGGGCCTTACTACCTGAGACTTGTCAAGGAATTCATCATCAGCCTGTCTCCAGATATGGACTCTCCTGTCAGTCCACATTGGGAAGGTTCATATGCATGGTCATGCATTTACCTTCACCCCTGCTCTGATAAACACCACCTTGGGTCGTTCTTCATCAACTCAAAATTGATTCTCTCCCCAGCAGAGACACCATAGCTAAGGTGATTACTGGAAATGAAAAATCAGTTTGGCCAATAAAGATTGATCTTCCTTCTGCTGAGCTGACTGCCAAATACTCAATTCTTGCTCGCATTACTGCTACTTCCTAGGTTCCTACCTGAAATGGCTCTCTTGTTTCCTTCGAGACTGCTCGCTTGATCTATCAGATTGGGACTCATGGTATGTTCGACTTTGGTGCTCTTGTTTATGATCATTTTGTCAGACACGCAAAATCCTATGCCGCGCAGATGCTGATTGGTTTTCCATCTCTTGTCACAAAGATTCTCCTTGACCAGCAGAGGAATTTGTTGTGAACTATTGGAATAGAACTTGTTCTATTCTCTGAAGTACAAGCTACTTCATCCAATAGATCCTTAAGCACAAGTCTGCTTCTCGGTACAGCATCTTTCATATAGTCTGCTTCCAGAAACCTAGCATTCATACTAACAAATGTTTTCTGATCAGTAGAACTATAGAAGATGCAACCTTTCGATTCTTTGGAATGTCCTATGAAGAGGCATACTTCTTAACGACTAGCCAACTTGCTAGTCTTTCGTCTCAGCACATGTGTTAGACAACCCCAGATACGGACGTGGTGTAAAATAGATTTTCTGCCACTTCATATCTTTTGTAAGGTGTTCCAGGAACCGTTCTAGACGGAACCTTGTTCAGAATGTACGCTGCCGCTTCTAAGGCGTATCCATAGAACGAATCCGGAAGTGATGAGTAACTCATCCTCGATTTCACCATATCTAGTAGAGTTCAATTCCTTCTCTCTGACACACCGTTTAATTGCGGGGTGCCAGGTGCTGTAAGCTGAGAATGAATACCTTCTTCCTTAAGAAAGTCTTCGAACTCTCCAGACAAATACTCTTCCCTTTGATCTGATCGAAGAGTTTTGATCTGTTTCTCTGTCTGCTTCTCGACTAAAACCTTAAACACCTTGAACATTTCAAAGGTTTCAGATTTATGTCGCATAAGGTAGACATAACCAAAACGCGAGTAGTCATCGGTGAAGGTTACGAAATACTCATAGCCTCCCTGTGCCTGGATGTTAAATGGAACACATGCATCAGTATGTACGAGTTCCAAAAGCATACGTGGCTCTAAGACCTTTCGAAGAGAAAATCCTCTTGGTCATATTGTCCTTGAGACAGAATTCACAAGTGGGAAGAGTTCCCACCTGTAGAGATTTCAAAGGATCATCCTTAGTCAATCTCTTAATCCTATCTAGGACAATATGTCCAAGACACAAGTGCGATAGATATGTGTCGTCGGTCTCATCAACTGTGACCGTTTGTGGCTTCCCAAGTGAATCATAATTCTTTGTCGCTCAAGCTTTTGATTTTCTCAAAACCATTCAAATTACAAACAACATGCTCAGATGCCCCGCGATCTAAGATCCCGGGCGACACTTTGTTTGTCGTGTAATAAGCTTAGGTGACAAATATTCTTTTTCGGTTGGCGTTTTTGGGCTTCCTCTTAAACCTCTTAGAACCAGATGTCGAGGCCTCTATGTTCAGTAACGTTGAGCTCACTTGACTTCTATTTGTTCTTAGGGAGAGGACCCTCGGCAGTCTGCAACTGTTTCATGTGCTCCTAGACTGTATAGTCGAGCTTGTTCATGGAATAGTTCAGACGGAAGCAATTAAAAGAGTCAGAGAGAGTTTTCAAGATCATATCTATTTTGGTGTCTCTATTGATCTCTGATCCAAGAGTCTCCATCTCATTCATATGACCCATGATCGCAAGCATGTGGTCTGAACAAGAGTTTCTGGATTCGTTCTACAGTTCAAGAAACTGCGGAAAGCTTGCTGCCTAGCCTGACGCCTATAACCTCCAAACATCTCAAGTACGTTGTACAACACTTTGTACGTTGTATCGATGTGTGTATGAGACTGCTGCAACACATTGCTCATAGATGCTAGAATATAGCACCTTGTTATCTCATCGGATCTCATCCAAGAGTTATATGCGTCTTGTCTTCCTGACTCGAGTCATAACTCGGAATAGGAGGATAGGGGACAGTGAGAACGTACTTGTGCTTTTACATCATCAATACAATGTCGAGGTTACGTTTCCAATCTACGTAATTCTCATCCTCGAGTTTGTTTGTACTTAAAATAATTCTATGTGGGGTATTTAAAAGACATTTGTTGAAACAAATAATAAAATAAATAAATTTAGTATGTGCTACAAATGCGAACTACATGATGCATGCAACAGTCCTAATATGGTGAGGAAAGCATGTAAGCAATTCATGATATTATGAACAATAATGATTAATTACTTTTCCTAGGGGAAACCGTAATTAATCGCCTTTCATAGTCGTGACACATCACTATTTAGTTCGAACCATCCAAGAAGTCACAACTTCTAGTTCTTACTAATTACCATAAACTTTGGTCACTTATTTTTAATGCAGGGCCTCGAGGGAGGATTACTTTAAAACATAAGTCTAAGTGTGCAACCGACGTGTGGGCCTTTAATCAAGTCACTTTGATAACGGTTCACCTAGGGGAGACCCCGCATCATCGTTTCTCTTTAAGGCTTGGTTCGTAACAATTTGATTAACTTAATGCTTCCGAAGTACTCCCATTAAAGGGAGGGCCACGAGGGTGACTCTTAGTTCATCACACATTAAGTCAATTAAATTCACATCGGGGACCGTGGGTTGTTTCAACGATAAACAACCCTCCCACTTAGTTTTTGGAAAGAATCATATTCTATTAAAAACAGTTTACAATTTATAACTCATTATTTAATTATAAACTATATGACAAATTCATGTTAATTTTGACGTTGGCGTTCTATCCTATATGACGTGTGACGTGCTATGCAATGAGATTAAATTAAATAAAGCATAAATAATTTAACTCATTGAATGGCCTATTTCTAAATACAACCCATAAAATAATTACATAAACTATTAAATCCTATTTAATTTTCTATTATTTCCGGTCGAGGTGCTTGATGACGCGTCATTCAGTCGATCGGATTAGCACCCACACGTTTCCATCGTGCGGCCAACTCCGATTTCCTCCCACTCAATTAGCACTCACACGTTCAATAACGTGCGGCCAAATTGAGTCTCTCGGTTTAGCTCTCACACATTCAATAACGTGCGGCCAACACCGAGTCTCCTTCGTCCCTCGTCTTTACATCGCCGGATTACAACAATTTTATATTTTACAACTTAAACGTCCTCGAAAATTGAGGCTCACAATTTAAAAGAAAAATAAAATAAACCCGGACGTAACCGGAAACAAAATCCTAAGGCCATATCAATAAGGTTCCATCCATAAACAACCAATCATAATTTATAACATTCATAATGCAATAAACAATCATATCCAAAAACGCCAACAATCATAACTAATTACGTGCGGAATTAATAATAAAATCGATCTATCATATTAAACTATTTAATATCTAACAACCTATTGGCATTAAAATCATAAGCATGTTAATTAACAATTTAATTCTAAACATGTTATTTCAATAAAATAAAACACTCCAAACAATCATAACAATTATATCAATTAAGAGTATTTAAGATTATCGAAACTTACATCGTCGAGTTATAAATAACTCAGTCGAGGAATTGAAAACGAGTTCGATGCGAGAATCTTCAAGCTTCTCCAATTCCGGGTTTGCAAGAGACTTCCTCGGCTCGTCAACACGGGCAGCGAAGGCTGCAAGCAGGCACGTCCTTGGGGCTGGTCCGGGAAGCTGGCAGCAGATGGCGCGCGGTCCTCGGCAGGCTGGGAACGGGCGGCAGCGGCTGGACTCGTCCGACGCAGAAGGCAGCGGCCCTAGGAGACCCCGGAGCGGCTGAGAGGGGCAGGCACCTCTGGGCTCAGGCGGAGGAACAACGGCGACGTCGGCAGCGACCTGGGCAGAGGCAGGCTTGGCTGGATAAAGGCGGCAGGCTGCTGGGACACGCAGAGGGGCGGTCGGGCGGAGTCAGGCGCAGGTTCGCGCGGATGGGCGGAGGCAGATCGCAGGCGAAACTTCGCGACGACGCTGAGAGCTCATGGAAGCTCGGATCGGGACGCCGTTTTTTGCGTTGCGTCGGCAACGAACTGACTTAAATGGGTTCGGAGAGAGATCTGGGTTTGCAGACTCAGATTCGTCGGATTCATCGAATCTTTGGTTCGGAGGTCAGATTTCCAGAAAACGAAAATGGACCAAACAACCACAAGTTGATTCAACGATGACACAAGAAGAAAAACGAGAAGATGAGTGTGGGCTCAGATGAACGCACACGAGAAAACAAGAAACGAAATTTTTCGTCCTCTCGGGTGATGAGGTGGTCGGCCAAGAGGGAAGGGAAGAGAGAGACAGAGCAAGCTCAACCTAGGGTTTCCTCAAACCCTTTATTTATAGACATTGTTAATGGGCTTTCATGTGGGCTTTTGTTGAATCGATATTCAGCCCAAAACCATGTTAATGGCCGGCCCGTATGTCCTACTCGTTTCTCAATTTTATTTCCCAAATTGCCTTGATTTAATTTCCAAATTCGACTTAATTCAGAACTCTCAATTATTTAATAACTCGTTATTAAATTGTTTCATGGTTATCGAATAACATAAAACGAGAAACGTTTTATTTTCTAATATTGTTATTATGAATTCTCAAGAAAATTATTATTACAATAATAAAGTTCTTTAATTCACAAAATCAATAATTAATGAATAACACATTATTCATTAATTCGCTTGGAAAATAAATTTCTCTATACAAATCACAATTTGTATTTTATGAGTAAATCAATTTATTGCGTTCAATTAATCTCTTCTAAATGTGCATCATTGAGACCTTATGGACCCACATGAACGAAGCTTGAGAATATAGCACAGACTCAATAATTCACAAATTATTTCCGGCTTATAATTCTTAATAATGGTCGACTCCACTAAAGGACCAATATTGAAAATCTCTAAGTTCATGCGCGCATATTTTTCCGTTTGAAGTCATAGAACTTTTCTGTACTCGATCCACGGTGTACTTTACCAAAATACCCTTCGTGTGTATCAGTAAGTCCGGGGAATGTAAAATTACCGTTTTACCCCTAGAGTTATTATTTCACTAACTCGTTTGTTACTTGTGAATGAGAAAAAAAACATAAAGTGAGACGTCAATACATGTCACATGTTTTAATCAAGGAATCTCATATTCAATGATTATCTGGCCAGATTAATTCATTCACTATCTCGTAACAAACCATAGTGTGATACAATGACTTTCATTATGTGTACACGAATTCCATATCTGTGAATCACATAATCCAACACTACAACATTATGTCACCAACCGTCGGGTCAGATGCAGCCATTACACGGCCATCGCCCATTGACAAATCAAATGACATAAAATGTAGTATCGACTATGCACTCACCTCAGGATTAAGGTAGTTATCGAAGTACCCCTCGTATGTGATCTTGGAGCTTCTGGATTAAACGGTTTTATATCGAGCTTCCATAGAATCACTAGGTCTTGTTCAATATCTTCTATAAGATATCAAGAATGAAATCATAGAGTCACAACTTTCTATATCACATGATAAGATATCATGATTCATTCAAACAATCGTTACTTAGACTCGAATGCTCAATCGGTCTTAAGATTGTGAACAAATGGTTTAAACTAGTCACAAGGGGTTATCATGTCAAATATGTATTTAACACCATTTTCGTTGATGACAGTTTCAGAGCGTAGCATACATACATAAACACAAACTATAGGAAAAGAAAGCTTATTTATTAATATTAATGTTTCAGCAAAATATTACAAATAATAAATAAAATGTCTAATATTCTCCTTTGTGGGCACCAATCCCAACAGACTACTGCCAAGGCATCTACTTCTGCTGCTCAAGATGTTCCAACAATTTTTGATACAGTTTCTACTTGATCTTGTTGTCATGTATTTTGTTGGTTTCTTATCAACTTTTGGTTCGCTCTTTTTGTGTTCTTCTGATTCTGTCAATATGGTTGTCAAGACATGTTATGACTCTTTCTCCAGACTTCTTGAAGACGTATGCTATTTTATACTTTGTCTATTGATATGATATCTTGGTGTGTTAGTTTCTCCCTCTGTGTTGGTCTATCTTTGCCATTGTACTATGTTTTGAGGCAATCATGGGGAGATATTATCAGTCTTATCAAGATTTAGATCATGGTAAAAGAATCTTGTTTGCTTTCCTTAAAAATAAAAAAAGGGGGAGTTTGTTATTACGTTGATATTGGCTTATTTTTATTAGGCAAGAAAATAAACTGAATATATCTCAATATCTTATCGTGATCCCTGTCTTAACAATCTGCGATTCTGGATTCTTTTTTTGGACAGTTTGACGATCTCGATTTAAGGTGTTTTTAAAGATCCTTCCTTTTTGGTGCTGAGGGTTGACCTTGTGGAAACCCTACCCAGAATCTTGTTATTTTGGACGCTATAAATGGCAGTGCTGCAGCCCCTAGCGTTCCTTGATGCTTTCGTTCAATCAATAGCCTTTTCTAGACGTGCAAGACTGGCGGCCTGGAAAACTATTTTGTCGAACAAGAGCAGTGTTTGAATCGGATTATCCACTTTGATCAATTCATGCTTGGCCTTGTGTTTGCGCGTGGATGAACTGATCACGCACTCGAGACTTCTACTGATTAAAGAGCACATAAAGTTATGTCTTTGGTGGATCCGTGAAGGGTCACTGATTCAGGGGGAGGACTGAATTAGGGTTTCACTTTATAGTTAGTAATTGGGCATTGATGTGTAGTAAAATCATTTCCACCGGATTATCATACTCCCAAGATGTAGGAGACGTTGCTCCGAACTGGATTACCAATTGTGCGTGTTGATTATTAATTTTTGCATTATTTTTAATGTCATTTTATTGTCCTTGGAAATTGTCACATACATTGTTACAGTATTGTGTGTGACAATTGGCTAAGCGTCTAACAGAATTTCAATAAATAATTGTTATCTGGGAGGAATGTTGGTAACAATACTTTTATACTTTTTATATGCTTCAATTTGCAATATTATTTTATCTTCCGTCTTTGATAAAAAAATATTAGTAACCAGTAAGAAAACCAAATTATTTTTTTTGAGCGAGAAGTAGTTTATTATCTCTATATTTTATTAATCAATAGAAACATCTAATTAGCTACCTCAGTTCTTCCATTACTGATATCTTTGAATAGACGGTTAAGATTATATTTGTAATGTAAAAGCGATTTGGACTCATACTAGGACCGCCATCTGGCAGTTGTGGAGTCAACGCCCGTCTCAGATAACCATGAGTCAAGACTGTGGGTTTCTCTCAGAGCGCCTACGATTACTTCCGACACATTAAAAGAGGTCACCAACGCATTATGGTTACTTCCGAGAAAATAGAAGAAGGGAATCATGTAAATGAAGTGGAAGCTGGAAAATTTCATACGTTGGGCTTATATTAGGTAAAATCACTTCCAAGTCATTATATGGCAACATTTTGTCGGATGGGTCCAAACTAGACGTGAAACCGCTTGTGGCACGCAGAGAGAGAGAGAGCGAGAGAGAGAGAGAGAGAGAGAGAGAGAGAGAGAGAGAGAGACGATGCTACGAGGTGTAGGTGTGTCACCTTTCAGACTGTCACAAGATACAATTATTGGAATTTCATTAAATGTTGTTAAGCGACATATTAGTTTTAATTAATAAAAGTATGGCTTCCGGATAGAAGACAGTGTGACTTCTAATTTATGTCGTTTTCTAAAAGTCTTTTTGTACTAGTAACATAATTGCAGCAAAATGCCCGTGTTATTTTAAATTTTTACATCTTATTTTAGGATGAATGCATTGTATGTCGTATACACGCTAACATTTTATTTATCACATCATAGTCTTGCAAATTTTTGGAACATTGTTACTTTTTTTATGTGACATATGATCATTCTATATAGAAGAATTCTACTAATTTTTTAGTTTTACCAACGACAAATTCAAATCCGCATGAGCAAAGTCCACCGCGAAAAACACCAAGTCGAGAAATATTTCAAAATTTAACTTGTTTTTCCTAAGGTGGAACTTCATCTTCAAAATCGTCGCCACATCCCACAACTCTCTCTTGAGATTTCTAAATACGAGGAGATCATGTTATTCAGCTTTCAACAATTTACCTCCTTAAGAATTATAACCAATTAATAATAGGATGAGCAGTTAATAACCTTTTTTAAATGTTATGAATTCTCATTCTCTTTTTCATACGAGATTCTTAATAATAGCCTCAACCTTATTATCAGACGAACAAACCCTATAGTGTACTTTGTTCATTTTTTATAAGAACATGTTAGATTCAAACGAAAATAACATAAGAAATTTAATTAGAAGTATTATTTGGAAATGAAATCGATACTCATGAATATTCATATACGAAATTACTTATATTGTGTTTAGATGGTTAGCACTAGCCTGATCAGCCATTGCGACCACTAGACAACCCTTCGTCTTCACGACTTTCCGAAGACACCGAGCCAGGTGAGCCTAGACACGGGACCAGCGGGAAGACGTGGTGGACAAGGTCGAGAAAAAGCAAGAAAATGATTGACTTTACGTTTTCTAGTTTCCTTTATGTTTTAGACTTTATCATATTCTAGTTAACGTTTTATGTATTATCGATGATATATTTATGTTACAAGTTTTATGTATTATCAATTTGATTAGTAATAATTTAAATATTTTTTGTTTACGTTCCATTTGAATTTAATTAATATATTTTAATTATGATTAAATTAAATGTTTAATTATATCAATATTCTTTTTAATTAATATTTAATTATATTTAATAATAATTTTACTTAATATTTAATTATATTTAATAATAATTTTACTTAATATTTAATTATATTTAATAATAATATTAACTAATGTTACAAAAATTAAAACAAATAAAAAAAAAATTTGACATTAGAAGCAAGGATTCGCTTATAATATCACTTCTATTTTCAAACAAAATAATTTATCCCTAGATTTAAAGTGATAAGTCGCTTTTAAAACTGCTTTTAAAATATGGCAAGTAAATATTTAAAGAAACGTGTCGCTTCTACCGTCGCTTCTAATACTTACCCGCCTTATTTTGGAATAATGCACCTTCTTCAACCTTTAGAAGAGACTCTAGAGGTGACTAGCTACTTCTAATATTTAGAAGCGACTTGCATTTAGAAGCGAGCTTTTAAAAATGACAAAGTCGGTTCAAATGTCGCTTCTAAAGGTAAAATAGAAGTGACATTTCGACATTTAGAAGCGACTTTTGTTGCTTCTAAAGCCCCTTTTTTGTCCTAGTAATATAACAAATTAAATCAATCAAACAACCAATAAAAGTATAACATTGAACAAATAGAATTGGTTACCATATTCGATATTAACAACCTTCTCAAGGGGACAATTATGTTAAAGTAAAAGTAATTCACTATTAATAGCAAGGTAATGAATATTAAGTTTGATAAAACGTTTTTTTACAAACACCAACATCTTGACACATCCGACATGTGGGCCCGAAGCCCCCAATAAATATGATATTCCTTCTTAGTATCAACTATGTATTGGCATTTATGCCTACAAAGGAGATTTTTTATATTAAATACTTTTGTATTTGTTTGTTTTGAATTTAAATAAAAATTGAATATTCATTCTTATTCTAATATTGTGTTTATGCATGAATGTCTACGCTCTGAAACTGTCATCAACGAAAGAAGTGCTAAGTATAGATTTGACAAGATACCTTCTTATGGCTAGTTTAAACAATAGTTCGCAATCTAAAAATCGATTGGGCAATCGATTCTTAGTAATGATTGTTAGAATGAATTAAAAAATATCTTATCTTGTGATATGGAGAGTTTTGACTCTGTAATTCATTCTTGTTATCTTAATGAAGATATTTAACAAGACCTGTTAAGTTTTGACGTTCGAGATAAAACCGTTTAATCACTCGAAACCTCAAACTCACATACGGGGTATTTTAGTAATTACCTAAATCCTGAAGTAAGTACATATCTTCTTGTAAGACTTTATGACATTTGATTTGTCAATGGGAAATGGCTAAGTGAAGTTTCATTGACCCGACGGTTGGTGTCATAATACTATGTAGTTGAAATATGTGATTCACAGATATGGAATTTGTGTTGAAACAATGCTAAGGCATTAGTATCACACAATGCTCTGTTATGAGAGTGTGAGCGAATAAACCAGACCTGCCATTCATCGAATAAAGAATTCTTTGAAATAAAACATGTGACATATTGAGACATCTCACTTTATGTTTTTCTTGTTCACAAATAATAGAGGACTTTGTGAAATAATAACTCAGGGGTAAAATGGTAATTTTACATTCCTCTGAGTTAATGATACACACAAAGGGTAATATCGTAAAATACACCGTGGACCGTGTGAAGAATAGTTTTGTCACATCAAACGGAAATATAAACGCATATGAACTTAGATATGTTCAATATTGTTCCTTTAGTGGAATCGACTAATATTAAGAATTAAAAGCCGGAAAAAGTTTGTGAACTTTTGTGTCCGAGCTTTTTTCTAAAGCTTCGTTCATGTGGGTCCATAAGGTCTCAATGATAGACTCTCGGACGAAATTTTGGTGAACAAGAAGTGATTGATTTTCTCATTCAACGGAAATTGTGATTTACGCTAAAAAAATTATTTTCTGAGTAATTAAATAAATAATTGGTTATTTATTATTATATATATTTAACGAATCATATTATGTTATTATATTGATAATAATATAATTTGATGATTCAAATAAATAAAACATGAAAATAAATATTTTCTCGTTTCGTACTACATTGATTAGTATGAAAATAATTAATGACTTGTCATTAAATAAATGAGATTTTCTAAATTAATTAAATATTATTTTAGAAATAAATCAAATAAATTAGGGAGATAATTAAGACAATATGCCAGCCATAATAAGGGTTTTATGGGCAGGAAAAATTGTGTAAACTCATTAAAAGGAGTTTTGAGCCTAAGTTTGACTGATGGGTCTTAATTGGATTTTGACCTAACTTAAACTCCTTCTCTCTGATATAAAAGGAGGCTCTCTCTTTGATAACCCTAGCCTAATTTCGACAAGATCTTAGCCGAACCTCTCCCCCATTGTGCTTGAGAGGTTTTGGCCAAATTTTAGAGAGAAAGAGAGAGAGGAAATTTGTTTCCCGGCAGCCTTTCCTTTTCTTTGAGTTTCCCCTTCTTCCCTTGTTCCCACAAAGAGCCCACCCTCTTGATCTCCTAAAAAATCCTAGAGAATTATCATTGATTCATCTTGTGGTTGTTTGAGTGATTTTTAACCCACATGGTCCGGCCACTTATTGGAGCAACAGAGCAATGACGGATTTTAGGACATCCTAGAAACGCGTGGGAAGGAGTTTCGGTCGTGCTTGTTGACGCATCACCGGGGCTGATTCTAGCAGATCCGAACCCATTGTAAGTCTCCTAAAAACGAGTTGGATCTGAATATAATAATCATTGTAGGATTGTTAGAAATTTTAGATCACTCGTTTGCATGTTTGAATGAATTTATTAATATGATTAGAAATTTATTGACATGCAAGATTAGATTTAATGACATGGTTATTAAATATGTTTTAAAACGTTTTAACGTGTTAAATTGAATTATGAGTTTCCGTCATATATTGATATGTTTCATAATTAATTAGGTTAATTGTTAACTAAATTCCAAGACTAGCACCTAAACTTTTCTTAGGCCTAAGACTCATTCTCAGAATTAACTCAATCTTCTCCTAACGATCAATGGACAATAAATGCAATGACATGCTCTTACACTTGTGTGAGGATAAAAGAATCTAAGTTGTTTGAGTATGTAGTAGATGAAGTTCTTTGGAATGACGAAGACACACTAAAACTATTGGTTGTGTGTAAGACCAAACAAAGGACGGAAAACAAAACAAAAATTCTTAAGAACGATTTATAGTTACCATTTCCATTCCTACGCACGTTTCAGAAAAATATCCATCACATATTATATTGTCTCCTATATTATTGCTAAATCACACTTAAAGCTGCACCAAATACTGTTTCTAGTTTGTATTAAGATAATGATCAGTACATTACCCGCTTCACATAAGAAGGAGGTTACTCATATAGTAAATTGCTCGTAGGCAAATGAACATAATAATCTTTTTAGGAATGACAAAGACACAACCAAACTATTGGATGCGTGTAAACCCAAGCAAATGACGGAAAACTGAAAACCCCACGAATGATATATTTATTTTTTTCCATTCCTACGCACGTTATCTCCAGCACATATTATATATTCTCATATATCCTTTCTAGTTTGGATTTAGTAAATTACGCGTAGGTGAATGATTATAATACCCGCATCTTCTTGCACAACTAGCACGAATTACTAACTAATATATTCTTCCAATTAAACTATTACCAGTAAGGATTCATAACACTGAAAATTCATAATATTCAAACATACGAAGATTATAACTAGTACATTACAAAATATTCACAAGATTAAAGTTGACGAATGTTTCTTGAAACGATCTTCGTGTTGATACCTATACTTATAGCTGATAAGAGCATCAACTACGTCAGGTTTCGAACTTTATTTTCGACCGTCAAATGGACCAGGGCTATAAATGCATATTCAGATGAAACTGTTAAAACCAAATCGAATGAATATCTCGAGCCATCTTTTATATGATGGGAAAAATATTTTTGTAGTGCCTACACCATATCAACAAATTGAGTCTTTTTGGTTCATAGATGTGAACTGCTGAGAGTTGCGCAACGAGATCTCGTCATGTTCAGACGTCTCCATAATAAGCTCTAGATGTGGTGATTATCATAAAGTTGAAGTTTCACCTCGTGCAAAACGAGCAATATATTTTGGAATAAAACTCTACTAGTTGATGAATGTCATGATGGACTCACCTCATGAGCTTGTGGATTTTTTCTTTGACAATACCTGAAAAATGAATAAAACTCTTACACAACTCTTGTATGATCAATGTTGATGTCAGATTTTATCATGAATAATCACGAAAGAAATCAAACGTAGTTTAAACATTTAGATTTAATAAAGTGGATCTCGATTAGACATCGCAATAGAATATCATATATTTATTGAAAAGGGATTAAATCAGCCGAGCTATGCGTCGAATTAATATTTGATTAAATACAAACAGTTGGATAAAAGAAGTGTTGTGAATACAATAATTGATAAGAGAAATAAATAATAAATAATGAAAGTTAATCATTATGACCTCGACCAACTAATCTACTTTATATTTATAATGAAAATACGTTGAAGATTCGTAACGTGTGCTATCGAGATCTTCAATGAGGTCATCACGTCGCATATCGTCGTTAAGGATGAAGATTTGAATTCTTCTTTGATTCGGTGTTCATGGAAGAGTTCACTATGTGGACTAAAGATTTCATCAGGTAAGCCTTGATGACTTTGTCAAATCGGCCGAACTTCATCTTATAGACTTGATCAGGAGAAACTTTGGATATGGGGCCTAAAACGGGCCCAATATATAAAAATTAAAAAATAGTCAATTTTATACCCCCACAGTCAGCCCTCAGTATTTTTAATATCATAGAAATATTAAAAAAAAACTTGTTGAAGACGAGGTGATAAATGTCGGACAAATATTCAATTTTGTAAATTTCTATGTATGCGGAAAAATTTGAATCTTTTCGAAGTGAGATGATGCGGAAGCAGCCTGTCCAGGTCATTGTTGCCACATATCAAAATATAGTTGCCAAAGTCAAAGAGTTGGAAACAGTTCGAAATTATTGCAATTTTCCATGTAGATCTTTAACAATCTACTAGGTTGATGCGATGTTATTTTCTCGGATTTTTTAAGAGTCAATTGTATAAATAAAAATCGAAGCGACATTATCAAGTCATTTATATCTTAAGGTGAAGAATATTTCCAACTAACTTCTATTTATCTATCTCGCTCTACTTTGTCTCTCTAGCTTTTAGCATTCCCTTCAATTCGCTTTTAAAAGTCCGTGATTTTTACTAAATTTTTGGACTTCGTCCATACGAACTAACCATTTTAGCTATGTTGAAGTCTGGGCCTAAATTAATGCGTAATGAAAATGTCTTATGAATGACTAGGATTACCCTCAATGAGTTCGATACCTTCACATAGTTCATCCCGTTTCTAGATATACCGCGGATTCGATAGTGAAATTGCAATGTGCGATTACGAAGTGTGGTTAGCATAATATGGTCTTAGGTTCCCTATGGATCACTTATTACTCAACTTCGTCGATGCACTGGTTGTTACCGTTCCTCAAATGTGCCCTTATTTTGTAAGAATGATAATTGGTCTAGCTCTCCTAGCAAAGTGCAGGGAGTCTACCTTACACTTGTTGACCTAGGTCATCTTTATGTATCAAAGCAAACTCAAATCATGATACAAAGTTCTTTTATCTATCAAAATCAGGTGGGAGAGGAGTTCTTGAAAAAATTCCATCAAAGGACACAGTTTGGGTCGTATATATTTATTCATGTCCATAAATGAATACTCGATGAGGAATCACGTCAGTTCGTTCAAGGCGAAGTGGGAGAGCTCGCCGAGTATGCATTTAGGCTTATCTGTTTTTTGTAGAAGAAAATTTGATTAGTGTTCTACTTCGTGACTCTATTTCTTATTCTTTATTTTGAGGGCAAATACGAGCTCCTCTTGCCAGAATGAAATTAAAAAATAAGCTTAAAAGACTTCATTTAGGTCGAGTTCGTTTGAAGGATTTTACGGACTTGTGATTTGTGAACTTAGGTTTTTGGCCTATTCCGAACATCCTCGAGGATGGAGAAGGTAACATAATAATAAAAGAAATTATATCATTTTTTTGTGAATTCTAACACTTATACTATAATTAATCTTCTCCAACTCAGGTGCAGCAGACAATATGAACGTCTAGGTGTTAGCTCGCTGTTTGCGAAGTCAGAAGAAGAGGTAGACAAGGTATGTCGATCCAACTGAGCCCATCGTGTCGGTCATCCACTTTGACTCCGACAAGAAGGATGTGCCCGTCAAGGCCGACCAAGTTATTGCTCTGACTGCATAGATCGTCGCAGCTGATGAAGTCCTCGAGAAATCAGAGGCGGGTGTCGACTTGGCACCTCACAGGAGGAAGTAGCATGCTCGACATGTCGAGGGTGGAGAATCGTGAGGTGATGATGATGTCAAAAAAGAGAGGAAGAAAAGTTATGGAAAGGGGAACGAGAAGGTCATCGAATCATCGGTGATGTCCAGCTTGCAAGATGAGCTCCTTATTGAGTCAGTCGTCCTGGTTCGCGGCCTGTAGGAAGAAAGTGGCTACTCTGCCGATGAGCAGAATTTGACCCAATCGTAAGTGTGTCCATCCTACCAAAGTCTAGGATGGGACAGAGTCGTTGAAGGCCGAGATGGAGGTGATGAAGGAGAACTTCAAAGGCTTGGAGGAAGAAATTTAAGCCAAAGACGCCTTGCTCAAGAAGGTTAAAGAGACCGCCAAGATGGATTCTCTACCTTTGCTAGCAATCCAAACAGACCTCGACAATAAGATCGAGAAGATACATAAATGGTTGGCTATGATATACCGAAGATGAAAGAGATTGTCTTAAGGAAAAATTGGCTAAGGTGTAGAGGTCGGCTAAAGCTAAGAAAGATCAAGTCGTTTATGCGGCAAAGAGATCCACCTTGCTCTGCTACCAAATTTATATCTTGAAGTTTTGAGCTCAGAAGGCAAAGATGGACGAGGCCATCCTGATTCTAAACATGCTCGAGCAATGCCAAGGTAATTCCCTGACTAAACTTATGAGTTAGCAGATATTGTAGCTTATATCATAGAATAATCTTAGCAATATAGACTATCGAATCTCAACCGTTGATGAGGTCCGATTTACTCCATATCTAGAGGCTTCTCCATCAGAGATCCCCGACAAAGAGATTGCGCTCGTGCGGAAGAAGGATCCGACTCCGGTCACCGAAGAGCCTCTTACTTCAGTCCCATACGGGAATGTGCTTGGGCGTGTCGAGGATGGTCCGGTTGGGACTTCACAGTACGAGTAGTCAACCTAGTTAGGAATATTTCCCACTTAAAGATGACGTATGAATAATTACTTAATTCAATAATTAAATTACTATATAAGCATTATATGATTAGTGGGTTGAGTTCTAAATAATTAATTAGAATCAATAACAACTATCTTCCAATATCCTACGTATAAAACAAAGTCACGTGTTGGGCACCTGAGTTCAGGCGGTGTGCTAAAATAAAGTCGATGACTGATATATGCCTGGAAAGCTATGTCTAAAGTCATATATGTGGAACACATGGGTGAAGGCAGTTATCATGTGGGAGCATTCTAAACTTGTGGTAATTGTACGACCTGGACAGGTGTTGCGGTAGATGTGTCATTTAAAGACTGTTATGACGCACTAACCGAGGCCACTATGATGGTCACAGTGAGACTTGATCCAAATCCTGAAGTGGTCATGGAAACTTAATCATGTTTATGAGCTCTTTAACTCATTAGCTAAAAGGCTATTCATGCTAATCACATCTTATGTCTTGGAAATCTTCTCTTGGAGGTCTTCTCAGAGCATGATTCGAGTGAGAAGTGATTTACAGACACGAAATCCAGCCTCCCTAAAAGGAGGTCAATGTTCAATCACCTAAGGGTTGATTCCATAACCGATTCATCGCTAGCACTTTTGAAGTAAGCTAACGTTCGAAATAATCTTTCAAAGTGATAGATATACGAAAGAGATTTCTTAAGTGTTTTGGCTCGTTTGCAAAACATTTTAGATCAACGTGATAATTTTGATTTTCATCATGTTAGTTCGATTATTGACGTTGTATTGGAGCTCAATTTCCAGGCACTTTGTTAGCTATTATCAGTATCGATCAGGTCGTTTATAGGTTTCGATCTTTTGATATGCGACTTAAGGGTCTGGGCTATGTGTGGTCCAGGTTTGACTACGGTTCCACTTTGAGAATTTGTTTAAGATGGGGACTGTGCCTTTTTTGAACGGCTGCCGACGTACCTTTTTGTAGGGATAAACTCATTCGTAGTTCGATTTTTTTTTTTTACAATATATTTTTTAAGTTTATGATATTACAAGATCTTAAGACGGGGGTCTCACTCAAGGTCTCGAGTCCATATACTCTGGGGTGGACCACGTGGGTAACTCAGTAAGGGTCTTCCTAATTTTATCCAAGTTTTTGGCATTGAGTTTCGCATTATTTTCAAAAATTTGAAGAGGACTAAGTCTTCGTCTTGGAACTTTTGCCAGTTTACTCTTTTATTATAAAACTTAGCGACATATTGTCAAGATTGTGAAAGTCTTATTCAGGGTCTATCTCTTTTTTCTTCGATGAAGTCTAAGGACTCTTGTAGAGCAATACTGTTTTCGTGGTCGTGTGTGGTCATAGTCCGCAATGTTTGGATTTCATGTTCTATTAGGATAACGGACTCGATGTCGTAGACTAGTGAGAATGGTGTTTCTCTGGTGGGGCATCGTGGGCTAGTTTGTCGACCCATCGTCCTTTCTTTGAGTTTGATGCTTACTATGGTCTTGTTTGATGCTTCAGCATTTCCATTAACTTGAGGATATCTAGGGGTTGACATCTTCAAGTCGACGTTGTTTTTTAAGCAGAAAATCTTGAGCCTTTTATATATGAATTGTGATCCATTGTTGGTCACAATCTCTCTGGGGACTCCTTGTCTGCATATGTTGTTTTTCCTGATGAAAGTTTCGATGTCTGAATCATTGAATAAGATAAAGGTAGTGGCTTCCATCCATTTCGAGAAGTAGTTTGTTAAGCCTAGTATGTAACAAAGTCCCCCTAAGGCGACTGGCATAGGGCCTAGTATGTCCATGGACCATTTCATAAAAGAGTATGGTGCCAAGATCGAGGATATGACTTATGTCGGCTGTTTGATGTTAGGCGCGTGTCTTTGGAATTTGATGTAATTTCTCGAGTAATTTTTTCAATCTACAAGCATTGTCGATCAAAAATAGACAAATAGTCTTGTCTTTTAATTTTTATTGCCAAAGCTCTACCTCCCACATGATTTCCCCATTCTCTTTGTTTACATCTGCGAGTAATGCTCGAGCTTTAAGCATTCCGATGCATTGGAGGTAAAGTCCTGAAAAAATTTCTCTTGAATAGAACTTTATCTATGACGGAAATCTGTGCGCTTCAAAAGATAAGTTTCCCTCTAACTTGTTTATCCTCGGGGGTCGTGCCGGTGGTGATATAAATTAGATATTTCCTCTCTCTAATCCCCCCGTCTATAGTCATTATGGATTAATTTTAATTTCTATAGATGGGTGTCTTATGGTTTTCACTGGTATAATGTGATTCAGGCATGGATCCAAGGTAGACGCTAGGGTTGCGAGGGCATCAGTCGACATGTTCTTGCTCCTCCAAATTCGAGTTAATTTGAATTTTCTAAATTGGTCAGTTAGGCTTTAATGACTTTCAAGTACGCTTTCATTCGTTCGTCTCTTGTTTTCTATTTGCCAAAATATTGGCATATGCTATTAGCTAAGAATTGCAGAATACGTTTACTTGTTTGGCGCCTACAACACGTGCCAAAAGGAGTCCGGCTATGAGGGCTTCATATTCGACTTCTTTGTTAGATGCAACAAAGTTGAGCATAAAGGACTACTCCATCACTTCTCTATGGGTCGAAGTGAAATGGATACCCACTTTGGCTCCTTGATTTGAGGAAGCTCCGTCCAGTTTTAGAGTCTACGCTTGGTCTGTTGATATAATCATGGGGTCATTCTTAGGGAGTTCGATGAGAAAATATGCTAGAACTTTTGACTTGGCACAAGTTTTAGTTCAGTATTCTATATCGTACTTGCTGAATTCAACAGGCCATTTGGTCAATCTTCTGAACTGACTAGGAGTGTGGAGTAAACTACGTAGAGGTTGGGTCATAATGACTATAATGGTGTGCATTTGAAAGTAGGGTCTTAACTTTCTTGCTGATTAGACTTGGGCTAGTGCTAATTTTTCATTGCCGGGTACCTAGTTTATATCTCAGTTTCACTGAGGGAGCAACACCGTTTTTCACCTTGAACTGGTCAAAATATGCGGAATTTCTTACTTTTCGTGGATGATTAGACCCAGTAACTGGTGGTATACTAGTGATCTGCTCGTGTACAATACTGACGTTTGATCTCCGCAGTCTTCTCTTATAAGCATACCACTCAATGCGGCGTGAGATACGCCAACGTAAAGGTATAGTTGCTCGATGTCTTTTGATTTGGCTAGAACTGGGGGTAATGCATAAGGGAAAGCATTCACATTTTAAGGTCTTTAAATTCCTACTCATATTTTACGTCTCATTCTGAGTACCTATTTTCCTTGAGAAGCTTGTGGAAGGGAAGACATTTATTTGTGGAATGGGAGATAAATCAATTGAGGGTGAATATTCGTGTTGTAAATCTTTGTATTTCTTTCTAGTTTTGTGGCAATGGCATTTATTGCAGGGCGTGTAGCTGGTCTGAATTGGCTTTAATTCCCATTTGGGTTACTAAGCACCCGATAAATATACCAGATGATACCCAGAATGAATATTTGGATGGATTGAGCTTCATTTGATATATGTTCAATACGTTAAAGCATTCTTTCATTTGCCTTATGTGGTCTTCTTCTCGTAAATATTTTACGAGTATTTCATCGATGTAAACCTTTATGGTATTGCCTATATTTTCGGCAAACATTTCGTTCACGAGCCCTTGATAGGTGAATCCTATATTTTTTAGTCCGAAAGGCATTACTCTATAGCAGAAGGTTATGTTATATGTTAAAAATGTTGTTTTCTCTTGGTCATTTGAGTGCATCAAGATTTGGTTGTATCCTGAGAAATGCATCCATAAAGGAAAACATTTTGTGTCCGGCGGTAGCTTCCACGACCTGATCTATATAAGGCAGTAGATAGCTATCTTTGGACATGCCTTATTTAGGTCTATGAAGTCAATACATACTCTCCACTTATCGTCGTTCTTTTTTACAACGATTGTGTTTGCTAACCAAGCTGGGTATTTTACCGGATGAATGAAATTATCTATGAGTAGCCTATCAACTTCCTGGTTGATAATTTTTGGTCGGTCAAATCCCAGTTTTCTCCTCTTTTGTTTTATGGGTTTGAAACTAGGATCAACATTTAGTTGGTGAGATGTTATGTCGTTATTGATTCTCTGTATATCTTCCATCTTCCATGCGAATGTTGATAAGTTATTTTCAAGAAAGCAATGAATTGGAATCGATTTTTTTCCCTTGAGCTCGGATTCGATCTCGACACACTTGGTGTGGTCAGTTCCATCGAGCCGTACTTGAATCGTCATTTTGATATTGCCCAGCTCCATGTCTTCTAGGTTGGTTTTCTCTTTTGGAGCGACCTTTTCATCCATTCCCTTAGGTTCCATGTTCATTAATTCTTGTTTCTTTCCGTTCTTGAGTTCGTGATTAACGAGGTAACAACTCCTAGATCGGCTTGATCGCCTTTCATTTATCTTACTCCATTTGCGGTAGGAAATCATACTCTCTGATGAGAAGTTGAGGGTACAACTTTCATGTCGTGGGTCTAGGGTTTTCTCAAGATGATGTTGTACGCGGATTGACAATCCAAGACTTGGAATTCGAAAATTTTGTTAACCCTTTCCGTCTTTACAGGTAATTTAATCTCTCTGATGGAAGGGGTGGTTACTCTGTTTAATCTTGTCAAGTGAGTAAATTATCTCTCGATCTCGATTTGTTTACTCCCATATTGGTTAGGGTTTCTTTGAAAATGCGTTCAACATAACTTTCTATGTCGATGAGGACTCTTGTGACTTTTGGTCTGTTCTTTAGCTGTCATTGGCATGAATTTATCGAAATGACTTAATTACCACAGTACTTCGATCCTCCTATGACGAAGTCAATAGATCCTCTACGGGAGTCGGAGTCGAATCGGGTTCTTCTCCTTCATCGGGTCAAGATCGCTTCGGTGAAGAGTTTCCTCTGCCGCGAGGTGCAAAGTTATGCTTCTTGGGAAAAGGTCCCAAGTCGAGATCTTTTAGTTCGCCGTTAGCATTGAATTTTCGCATAGTTTTGCAGTTCACCGTAGTGTGGCCGTTACTTTTGTGAAATTCACAATACGCTTCACGATCTTGGGTCCATGTTTTTCCCTGAAATCATATTCTCTTGACTTTGCCGCCTACGACAAATGTGAAGCCGAGGGGAGCATTGTGTCTTTTCCGAAGTCCGGCAGACTCATGATCATTATTTTTTCAAAAATTAGGTCATGATCTCGTCCAAGTGTTAGCTTGGGCGGGCTGGACCTTTTTCGGGGTGTATTTTTTTAGACAATGAGCTGATTTCGTCTTCTACCCTAGAAAATTTCTTCATCAACAACCGTGAAATAAATAATATATTTTTTATACAGTTTAGATTTAATAAAGTGGATCTTGATAAGACATCGTAATATAAAATCAGACATTTAATGAAAAAAGCATGAAATCAGTCGAGTTATGAGTTTCACTAATATTTGAAATAATGCAAAATAGTTCGACATACGAAGTGTCGTGAATGCAAGAATTCATAAGAGAAATAAACAATAAATAATGAGAATGAATTATCATGATCTCAACCACTTAATCTACTTTATATTTATAATAAAAATAGGCTTAAGATTTTGTAACACGTGATGCCGTATATCGCTGTTAAGGATGAAAATTTGAATTCGTCTCCGATCCGATCTTCGTGGCAAAGTTCACTCCGTGGGATGAAGACTTCATCAAGTCAGCCTTGATGACTTCTTCAGATTGGGCCTGATCAGGAGAGGCTTTGTATATTGGGCCGTTAACGGTCCAATAAAAATGAAAGCTAACCACCGAATTTTATTTAAGGATATAATATGCATGCAGACCCGTACAAGAAGATAGTTTAGAGGCTCCAACATTTATTAATAATACTATGGTTGTGGAACATATGGTATGATCGGAGAAAATTGAGCTAATCGAGTAATTATTGTTGAAAATAAGAAAAATTTTGTGATTGATAATTCGATATTGGAACGGTAAAGGGGTTGCATTTCTTTGTTTTAATAATTGAGTATTAAGTTGTTGAACTTATTCTGATGATGATGATGATGATGATGATGATGATGATGATGTGAAAATGCGAGAACGATCACGAGAACATCGGTGAGATGACGAGGACACTTTCATTTTTTTGTAAAAATTATTTTGAAGAACTTTTTATAAGAATTGTTTTGAAGAATTTTAGAAAATATTCAAAAAAATTTGAGTGAGGACAAGTCGAGTGAGGTGTTAAAAATGAAATGAAGATGAATGTGATTATATATACAGTTAGTTGATACAGTTATATACAGTTAGTTGGTTTGCTTGCTCATAATATGGAGATTATTCACATCAATATGAATATATTTACATAAACACCTATTAGATACTACCTTGTCATATATTTACTTCTTAATATAATTTGTTTTATAAAATAATGATAATAATATCTACTGGATTACACTAATACACGCATAAGCTATTGGCTTGGGTAAGCTTTACTTCAGCCTATGCTTCACGAAGTTAAGACCACGGTAATTGTTTTTGAAGTTAAAAAAAAAAGTGAAGTATAGGGCTTTTCAAGACTATTGCTAACAAAAATTATCAAATGAAAATAAAATACAAGTTTTTCTGAGTATCACGAAACAAAACAAGAAGAAAAATTTCACTTACCCTGCTTTGTACTAAAATTGAGCACAAAGAAGCAAATATTTCCGTACCCTTTAGGGCATTCTCTATCCGGTTTTTATGTACAGAAAATCAACCAAAAATAACAAAGCGCCTAAACCCAGTTTGTTTTTTTCTTCATACATTATCTCAGCTTCTTCACAGATCAATTACTCAGTCCATTCTGCTCTTTCTTTTAACGAAATCTACAAGTAGTCTTACCTCGCCATTCACTCACTTGTACATAACTCAGATGTATATTCGCATAAATAAGTGAAAAACCTTGGCTTCTTTCTCCACATCTTCTCTATGACCAATTTACACACCAGCTCAGGAAACGAAAAAGAAAACGCAGAGCAGGTCTCTGCGCACTCCGAGTCCGTCATATATTTACGGAACGTTCTCGTGGGACCTAAAACGAAAGAGGGTTTGTTTTATACAGGAATTACGTCGGCGTTCTGGTTATCTTCGCACGTCAAAATGAGGCCTTCGGCAAAAGTCGGGAGGAGGCAACGGGACCACTGGCAACCCGTCGAGACCGGCCCCGTCGACGGAACGATCATCAACACATTCTCGTGTCTCCTCACCACTCCCATCACGCTCACCGTGCTCCCTTCTTTTATATATCTAATCAACCACACAAAATCAGTTATTTGATTATTACATATGATTTTCATCATTGTTGTTACGAGCTCTCTTTGTACCCTTCTTTTAGGCGCATAATCCGGTCGTCGCTCGATAGCTTGCGATCGGCTAGCCAGCGTAGGAAGGCCGGAGATAGTTCCTTGTTGCCCTTGGTTACGTCCACCACTGTTGATGGTTTTACAAATGGAGCGACTTTCGCTCCGTACCCAACTTTCACGAGAGCTCGTAGACCCGATTGGAAGTCCGATATGTAGAAATCAGCCACATGTCTCTGTTCACGATGACAATACACAGAAAGGGTTCGAATTATTCGGAGTTTAGATGATATACGATGAACTACGTCGATTTGACTGCTACGGAAAGAGAACTAACCTCGGAGTGTCTCGATCCCCACGTGAAGCAACGGTGTCTTGGATTTGCTGACTTTCCACCCAAACCTTTGTATTCGTAGAGCTCCGTGGAAACATAGACACACCTCGGAATTCCCTGATATGACGACTCCAATGGAATGCTGCCACAGGTAACAACCTGCAATGAGATAAATAAATTGTATCAGTAACATACAAAAAGTTAGTCACTTGTTTCCAGCTGAACGTAGTAGTAATTTGTTCAAAAGCCTAAAAGAAGCTGGAATTAGGTTACTGAAAGTGGACAAATATCAAGTGTCAATTTTTCCTAACTGAAAGTAGCAATTCAATGACAAACTTCAACAACAAAAAAGGCTGAATTTGGTTTCCCTGAAAGTGTGAAATATGCATCCTAAATGAGCTTTCTTTAGCCAAAAGGTTAGGTGGATAACTGATACAGAAACAGGGCATAATCAGGCGTTACACATCAACAATCAACATGGGAGCATCATTGTGATCCCAAACCACAATCAATAGCTTTGATTAAGATATAAATAAAATAAAAACAAAAGGCGTAAACCTATTACCAAATATAGAAATGCTCAATCTTAAAAAATGAAAAAATTTGGCACTTTCACAAAATCCAATCCACAAAACCATCCTTTTTTCCAGAAGTTTGTTTGAGAATTGAATAAACAAAAAAAAAAGTATATAACCAATAACCAAATAAAGTAATCCAGTCTAGAATCTAGAAGAAAGCAACGCAATGCTAACCCACATCAGACCAGCCCCCACAGAAGAAATAATATTAATAATAATAATACTACGCTTACTTCTCAACGCGCCATTTAATTAATACTAACTTCCCTTCTCAATAATTTGCCAATAAAATATCTATATATAAAAAAATAAAAAAAAATTGAAGTAAAAAAAAACCCACAGAGAAAAAGGAGTGTGAAAAAATGCAATGAATATTTATCATCATTACCCCAGTAACCTTGACGTACTGCCCATCAAGGGCACCTCTAAGCTCAGCATCAGGATATCTCTTCACATACCCTAACAGACCTTTCTTAGCCAACAAGTAATTCCACACCGCCGCGATCAAAACCGGAACCAGAACTCCGGCGACGGCGACCAGGATCACGGCCTTCTTCACAGCCACCATCAGAAACGCACCAACCAGAAGCCCCATCGCCACAACCACCAGAAAAACCCAAATCACCGCCTTCGAAACCCTAAACCCAACCCTAGCTTCCTCGGCAAGGCTCGTCACGGCCGAGCCGTAGACCGCCGCGGCAGGCTTCGCCGCTGCGGCGGAACCGGGCTGTTCGGTAGCCGCACCGGATCTTCGGCCGCCGGAGGAGGATCCAAGCGGGCCGGAGGTGATAAGGCCGGTGGGGTGGAGCTGGAGCAATGGGCCAGAGGAGGAGGCCGATTTCTTGGAGATTGGGCCTGAGTTTGGGCCGGATCGGACGGATCCGCTGTTGTGCTGCGACGACGACGAAGCCCGGGAGACTCTGGCGGAGGAGACTCCGGGCATTGGCGGCGGCGCGGTGGTGGAGATGTCGAACATTTTACCGAGCTCGCCGGATTTCTTGATGTCGCCGCCGGTGTAGGGCACGGCTCGCGAGGCCATTGTGGGAAGCCTCTCCTTGGGCTGCGGCTCTTGGCGGCCGGAGACGTAGAGTCCGCCGCTGAGCTGGTGCGATGGTATTCGACTCCCCATTTTCAGTGTCTGTGAGAGTGTGTGAGATTGTTGAATTTTGTGGTGTTTTTCTCTCTTGGTGGAGCTGGAACTGAGGGACATGGAAATTAAATTAAATGGAAATAATTGCCAACTCACCTGTAATGACCGAAATGTCTCCCGGTAATTCGCTTATTTACGCCTGTATCCCTCGCCCAATACGCGCTAAAGTTACCGCGCTGTCCAGTTTTAATTATTGAATGAATGTCGTAGTTATTTGTGTTTGTGGACAGATTCTTTGGCTTCTACTCTAACCAGTGTTTATTGCCGACAATTTTTTTATGACATATTAAATTCTTCTTTAGAGTATTATAATAAAATATTAACTGGTAATTATATTACTCTCAATGACTTAATGTTGGTAGCGAAAACCTACTGACTTTTAGGGTACAAGTTTAATGTTCACAAATTGTAAAATTTATTCCGTATTAAAGCTCGAAAACTATTCTTGTAACTTGTGATTAAATAATTAATGTTATCATGAAAGGTTGAAAAAAAAGAAGAGAATAACTAGTTTTTGAATTAGCGACAGTATATGATGAGTCGATAGTCTCCACCACACTGTCATCCACTACTAAAACTACCATTTTATTTCCAAAAAATTATTTAGCATTTGTCACGTGTGGTCGTGAAGTTAGGTTTTATGTGTTGGAATTTACAATATTAATATGGTAAAATAGGAAGTTCGCTTAAACTTTTTTGTCCTGGTCGAGTTACTAAGAGCCTGGTCCCTCTAAGAGTTTGCACTTCGGTACATTTCTTAATTCTTCGTCTTTTTGAACGCTTTCAACGGTTAGAGCAGATTTTGATGGCTATGATGAACTTGAGCCCCAATCATTTCGTGGCTTTAATGTTAAGAGAGTTAAGTGGGGCCCCCTTGGTTTCTTTATATAATTTGAAACGACCAATCACATGTGCACACTGATACGATACTTGCCAAGTTTAAATTTTAATCATAGTTTCCGTGGGAACCATTTAAGGAACGGTGATATGTAATTTAATGTTGTATTAGAGCATTTTTTAGGGTAAAATGAAATGATATTTTATTTAATTTGTCGTATCATATTTGTAAACTAATAATAAAATAATATTAATGTTTAATATTTAATTTAACTTGTCGTATCCTATTTAATGTTAATGTTTTGTAAGCCGAAACATTTAAGCTAATATTAATAACAATAGTCAGATATGTATGTGACAAGTAGAAGTTATCTTTAACTTGATTCTATTTATATAACGACAGTAATTTTTTTCGATTTATGTTTAATATTAATAACATTTTAATTTATGTATGTGACATATGAGTCAATATTTGTATTCATATGTCAATAGTCTATAAGTGTATATTTCATGCATTTGACTCAATTAGTTTGATAATGTCAATTGACTAAACTAAACTAGTATGCAAAATAGAAGATAATAATTAGTCTATTAGATAAAAGTTATTTTTATTAAATAATAAGTCATTGATGCACTACTAAAGATATTCGTAGCGCCTCTAGCCTTATAGACTCTTGTGTCGGCATTGATACCCACAAAAATAGTAATAGTTGTTATTTATATGTATACGATGTAATAAAGTTTAACAAATGAAGAGTCAAATAAAGATTATCATGAACAATTTTTTTGTGGTTTACCTAAAAGAGTATATTTATAATATAAGCATCAAAGGGCTATTGATATCAATAGGATCTCATGAGAGCCTCTGATGTTTGGTCATGAGACATATATGGTTTGATACTTTATAGCTCTTCATAGGTTATCTCTAGAAGAAACTAAATTGACCAATGCACATTTAGAGACACTAGAAGAATAAATCATTTAACATCTTCAGTCTCAAAGTCAATATGTATGAATTGCATCATGTTTAGTTCAATCCTAAAATGAGACATTTCATTTCATAGATTACATACTCTCATTTGAGAAAGTCAGAGTTCTAGATTCACTATGTGATATAGACAAACTTATTGGTGAAGTACTACGTTACGAAGATGTCATGAACAACATTAAAAAGATCTCATATATATGAAATTCATGTACAAGATTGATGAAATGCAATGTATACTACATCATGCTTTGTTCCTTGGAATGTGAAGATATGAATGAGCCAATGTCCAAATTGAGCCGTGAATTTTTGGATGAATCAATGAGACTTGTTAGCTCGTCAATACATTATTTCTAACTTATTCACAAGAGATAACATAGTTGAGGGAAGAACGAGTAGAAAGGTAAACTGATAATTTTATAAATCTCAACTAGTTGATAATATTCATGAAAGGTAAACATAAATAATGTTCAATGTATTCACTCATCATAATTAAGTAGAATTCTGACTAAAAATATATTCATTTGAACTGATAGATTTCTAGCGTCAACTCTTATGTGGAGTCACTTGACATTAACCTAGAACTTGAAAAATGTCTATAAACTTTTGTTAGGAATATTGGCCACTTGAAGATGACGTATTAATAATTGTTGAACTCAATAGTTAGATTACTATATAAGCATTATATGATTAGTGGGTTGAGGTCTGAATAATTATTCAGAATCAATAACAACTATCTTCCATAGCCTCCGTATTAAACTGAGTCACGTGCTGGGCACTTGAGCTCAGGCGGTATGCTAAAATGAGGTCGATGACTAATATATGCCTGGGAAGCTATATCGAAAGTCATATATGTGGAACACATGAGTGAAGACTGATCACTATGTGGGAGCATTCTACGCTTGTGGTAAGTGTACGACCTGGACAAGCCTTGGGGTAGATGTGTTGTTTAAGGACCGTTATGACGCACTAACCGAGGCTATTATGATGGTCACAGTGAGACTTGATCTAAATCCTGAAGTGGTCATGGACACTGAATCATGTCTTTGAGCTCTTTAACTCATTCTCTAAAAGGCTATTCGTGCTAATCACATCTCATGTCTTGGGAGTCTTCCCCTGGAAGTGTTCTCAGAATATGATTCGAGTGGGAAATGATTTACATATACGGAATCCAGCCTCCCTGAAAGGAGGTCAATGTTCACTCACCTAAGGGTTGATTCCAAAACCGATAGATTGCGCAGACTCTCGAAGTAAGTTAACATTCGAGAGAATATTTCGCTAGGGAAGCAACAATACTTAGGGCTGATATGTATCAAGAGAAGTATAACCGAATAAGTTTACTTCTCTTGACACGAGTTGAACATGGAGGATCTTGATCACGAACTGAATATATCAGTGGACACTCGTCACGATGAGTAAATATAATTCTAATATTAAAGAAGAGTTCAGTCTTTGATTACACGGTGGAGTATTGATGAAGACTAGACGAATCGATGAGAAAAAGAGATAGGACTTTATCGTATTTTTCATTGGATTCTTTAAGTTTCTACTACTAGGTCCATAGTCCCCGATTCGACTCTGATAAAGGCGGATAAGAACTTTCGAATAATAATGTAATTCATTATTTAATCTCACTTGCTATAATAGTGATTGACAACATTAATTTTAGAAAACGGGTATTCGCATAATTAAATAAATATTTATAGTATAATTGTTTATTTTTTGTTGGATCAAGTAAATAAATAATTAATTGGATTTATGGGCTTGTGAATTTTGAATTGGGCTTAGCCTAGTGAAGTGGCCGAAAATCCCCTAGGAATAGACCCTAAGGGTGGCCGAACTTCCTCCCCCTATTTCTCCTTGGATTTCTCTCTTAGGAGAGAAATTCTCAACCATAGATAATGATGAATGAGAGAGAGTTTAGATTCACAGTTGAGATCTAATGGCCCATATTAAATTCAAAGGAGGTTTCTGGAAGGAGAGAATATCTCAACTGAAAGGAGAGAAAATCTCTCAGAGGTTACCTCCCTACCAAGGCTATAAATAGGAATAGAATGAGAGAGGAATTTTCATCTCATTCTTCACAGAATATTCGGCCGACATTCTCTCTAGACTTGGACAAATTTTTCCTCCACCTATTCCCTAGAATTGATAATTCTAATTTTAAATAATAGGAACGAGATCCAGAAACAATATGGTTTTGAGATCTACGTAAGATATCGATTGTGCCCACTCATCTTTCTTATTCGTCTCGGAGATTACGTTTCGGAAGATTACGGTGTCATCCTCAAGTACTAAATCAGACGAAGAAGTTGTGAAAGCTTGAAGACTGATTGATCGTTGGATTGAAGCGTTCTATAGCTGAGCCAAAATCCATGTGAATTTATTATCGCCTCTTCTATTTATTGGTTGCTGAATCGCTTTCGTAATTGAATTAAATTAATAAATCTTGATATTGTTTAGTAACCATTATTATTAATTGGCTAATGTGAGCGCAATTAATCATATTCCGCATTTAATATGGTTATTAAGGTGCCTCAATCACCAACAACTTTTGTGTCCAAATATACTAACTCAAGTTTTGTTCATTTGGATCATGAGGTCATTATCACAAATCATTATAGTAGAATTTGTTAGACTAGTAACTAAGTCAATATAAGTTTACATGTTGACTAGATGATTTACAAACATTGTCTCAAAATTTATTTTGTCCATTAGGACATAAAATTGTATAAATGTTAAGATATGATTTTGGACATTATCATATGATGATGATGTGAGTTGATTCACACGGACAAAAATTAGATTTAGGTTTTGAGGATTGAATTTCGTTTTATGGAATTTTATATGAAATTTTACATGGATTTTTCTTGTATTATCTTGTACAAATAAAAAAAAACATCTAAAAGCATGTTCTAGATGATGCATATTCGGCCACCATCATCAAATAAAGAGAGAGAGAAGTTATACTTACCAAAAAGGAAAAAAAAGAAACGAATTTATAACATATAACTATTGTATACTCGGTCACAGTAAGAAAGAAAAGAAATTTGCTATGATAGGAATGAGAAATAACTATTGTGATCGTGAATATGAGATATTCGGTTGTAAACGAAAAGAGGTAATTGCACCTTTTACAATCGCTTCTCTTATAAATATCACACCACATTCATTGTGAGAAAAGTTTGGCATCTTAGTTTTTCTCTTGGCCGAACATTCATCTCTCTCTCTCTCTCTCTCTCTCTCTCTCTCTCTCTTATATCACTCTTGTTCTGGCACCTACATCATCATTAGACGTATGATTTTGTATTAACTCTTTGACTCTATAACCAATTCTTAGGTCATTATGTTTGATTGTACACACACTAAATCCTATCAAACTTAAAGCCTCTATTTATAGAAACTACCGTAATTGCTCGAATTCAAGAACATACGAATAAGATAAGTTAAGTGAGAAAACGAGCGATTCAACCAATTCACAAGCTTTCTTCCAAAAAAAAAAAAACCAATTCACAAGCTGCTCAATACTCAAGTTTCAAGGGAGGTTGGTACCGAGTGAAAACTAAGTTTTATTTTAGATTGCATGCTCATGCACTTTGTCTAATTGCTAAAATTATATTACATGGTTTAAATAATTTTTTAAATTTCACTACTTTAAAGTAGCATTTTCTAACACTTTGGTCACAACTAGACTATGACTTTTGAGTTATTTTCCCACTCTCACGAAAGGAAGACTTAGTGTGTTGGTCTACCTCTTTGATCTTGCTAAACTTTGCTCCTCAAAATTTTTGTGGAACTCGAGTGCTTAGTTTTGAAGGTTGCTTGAGAATATAATCTTTTTCAGGTCGAGGCAAAACTTTTTTGTGGTTTTCTTTGCATTGCACCAACATCGCCTCACTCAAGAGAGAGCCCGTCCTCTACTATGACGGTAACTCAAATATTGAATGGTATTTCATCGCCTTTTTCTTGTTAGCCTCATTTATGGTTGGTCTTTGATAGGAAACAAGAGGCTTGATTGTGAGGCGCATAATATGTTTTTAAATCTTATTTCTTCAAAGATTATGTATGGGTAACATTTAATTTAATCTAATTTATATTGTGTATTTACGATACATATACATTTATACATATATATACCAAACTTTTGTGGATATTTTGGCAAGCTAGTACTTAAAGCGTTTTATTTTTGTCAGTGATACTTGAACACTATATTTTAGTTCACCAAATAATTTATAAAAATATCATGAAAGAGATGTGTAGCTACCTAAAGTTTGTAAATCTGGTCTTTCTTTCACTTGTTGAATGTTTAAATACAACGTGAATCCATCATATTTTGTTTTTCAAATCATTTCGTAATGTTTTTTCATTAAAGAAGAAAAAATTCCTCGTGCTATAATTATAAAATATTACTATTCTTCGGTCGCACTATCATGGACAAAAGCAACAAGTGCGATAATAGTCAAAGTTAATAAAATAGTCAAATAAATTTGTTTACAATAATATTTGAGTTAATGTAGTCTAAATTCGAAATGCACAAAACAATTATAAACAAAGAGCAATCCGATTCATAATTTTTACGTTTGTCACGTAAACAAATTGGGTTGTTTTACAAAAAGTTGATTATTTTCAAATTATTTATGTTTATTTTTTATATTTATTTTCTTATGAAAAAATCTTTTTAGTTTGCTTTAGAATTTTACATTAATTAGGCCTTCAATTTTTTTTAATTATACATTAAATTCCCTATGTATAATTCTGGCTCCCTCCATAATCCCGACATGACAAATTTGAGACGAGTTTCTCGAAGACATTTTCGGAGAAGCTTGCTAGTAAAATACAGTGATGAATATATGGTCAATATATTATTAATTTTTGGCACATAGTTTTGGAAATGTGACAACGGATATCAAGCGTAAACGCATAAAATTACAAAAATATATGATATTTTAGAAAAACTGAAATATTAGTTTAATTACCGAGGAGACTGTAAGGGTAACATGGGAAATGCGACCATTTCAGCTGGGTCGGTGGCGGAGCTGAAACTTTATAACATTGCAGTGCATAAGGATGAATAAATCCTTGTCCGAAAAAACGAGAACAAGAACATTTTGTTACATGTCACCCTAAATTATTTGATCTAGTTTAATTCTGAACTTATATCATCCTTCCTGATGTTTCTTCGTCTCACAACGTCCTATGTTTTTTTTTATCTCCACTAATCTGATTTAATTTTATAGAAAATTACACATAGTTGTTTATTGTTAGAGAAATATAATAATAAATTGTGACTTTAATTAGCCAATAAGCATTAACCGAAAAATGTACTAATTACTAAGCAAAATTGCATTAAAAAATCTTAAATTGGATAATAAGTTACGTCTTCGTCTCTTATATTGTTGAATATCTAACTATTCGTTTCTTTCATTTACTTCTCTGGTTATTTAAATATTTATAATGATTTTTCTTCGGTGAATTATTTCCTAACAATGTTAACAAATAAAAAATATAACGATAGGTAAGAAAGCGACTGAGTTCCGGGCAATCTTCCTTTTGGAGTTAGTCATAGCTCTAAATCGAGATGTATGAGACTTGTCCAGAATGTTCGGAGAATGCTATTAGGGTCGATGATAGAGAGCTTTAATTTCATAAGTTGGGATATGGTCTTTTGAGATTTCATTTTATTTTCTTGTATACGTGGTACCGGTTTCGGTTTATGTATTTTTTTTATTTTTGTAATCACAGTATTCCTCCGTTAAATGCGAAAGTTTTTATATGATATATTCGTGATGAAATGAATAATAAAAAACTAACGAAAACAAAATTCTTAAATACTAAAAAGCACCGAGTAAAGAAACGAATGAATAAAGAACGAGTGCTTAAATGTGCAAAAATTTAGAAGCAAAAATGTAATTTATCTTTGATATTAACATTCATGATTATAGTTACTTAAATTTAACATATATGATTAGATAAACAACTTGGTGTATGAGATAAAGATTAGAACATATTTCGAAAAAAACAAAAGACAGAGTTTTTAGCCAACATAAATATAAATATAAAGAATTTAAAAATAACCAATATTTTGTAAATATGTTGTAAATAGTTATTGTGTTTGTATAATAGTCGTTTACATAAAATTATGGATCGAATTATCCTTTTCGATTTGAGAAATTTTAAAGGTTATTCGGCTAAATTGGTCCAACTAATTTTGTAAACAGTTTGAACTAACTACTTATTACATATTTAAAACATATTTAATATGTATAAAAAACTACTTATTTATATAGTTAGTAACTAAAACAGCCCTTCAAAATAAATTGAAACATGAATACTATCGTTACTAGTCACGTAACATAAGCAATATTCTTTTGTCAAACAGTTAAAAACACACACACACTTTTATATATATCGTCAAAAATAAAATTCTCCACTTGTTGATGCCTACAATTACCCTAACTTGGAAAATATCAAAATATGTTGTCAGAATCATTATGGTTTATATGATAATTAAGATAATCTAATTTAAATATCACATGATTTTCAATTAAAATTTTTTTAGTTTGAACTCACCGACAAAAATATGTCTTAAAAAAAAATTCACCATGTTTTATTTTTTAAATAAGATTCATCATGTCGTTGATAGAGGGAGAAAATATACCACACCTAATATTTCATATAAGATTTTGATTTTCAAAATAGTCAACATTTAACTAATATCGTAAAATAATCGTGAATTTCTTTAGCAAGTTTAAATACTCATAAGTGTAGTAATAACGAGCAGTAACTAGTGTTAATTCCACATAATTTCCAAATTAGAAGTCATTAGATCAAATCAATGTTCAAAATACAGCTGGTTACTGAATAAATGCCGCTAAAATATTTCATCTTATTGTAAAAAATCGTGAGTTCTCGTTATCATTTTATAATATTGTATTAATTTATTGCCAAAATATCATATTTATCCAAAATATTGCCGGTTATCGGTAAACTTTTAGGTTTTTTTAAAAAATTTTGATTTGTTTTTTTTATAATTCTGGTTGTTTTAGGTAATGTCTTAAGATTTTTTTTACATATTTGAGATTGGGAAGATGTTATCTTGCAACTACCTATTTACGGCAAATACCTATTTGAGCAAGTCTCGATCTCTGAACCTCCATGTCTCTTCTTTCATTCGATAAATAACCGAGAGAGACACATACACCTAAGGGCTAGATCACATGGCCAGACAAGCCCGCGTCACGAGACCCATGCCGATCCGGAGAAACAAGGTCGTGTGCGTATGACAAAGTCGTTTGAACACTATCAACAAATCAAGGAGACAGACATCCTCATCCCCGGGAAAAAAAGGTTATGCTTCCCCGTGCCTACCTCGAGCGACAAGCCCGCAAATGGAAAACATGTTCACTCGGACACCATACACGACCCAGTACATGGTAATGGTGGATGATAGAGGGATCAAAGCCAATCTGACAAAGACTAAAGCTCTCATAGATATGAATATTGACGTTGATGTCTACAAAAAGATTAGGTATTGTTACTTATTTTCATATTGATGTACTAAAGTTCTTAATTGAGTCATTCTTGTAATTTATTGATTAATTAATAAAATTCTAAACTTTCATTTACTTTCTTGTTTGTGTTGAAGTTTTATGATATACAATAGTATTTCGTTCTTAATCTTACATAACAATGTGTAGAGTTAAATATATATTTGCATGAACAAACTCTCATATTTTTCTTAAAACATAATGCTCACAATCTAAGGATCAAAGGAGTATTGATCTCAGTATGATTACTGGAAGAATTCATGATGTCTGGTTATGAGGCATAGCGAGTTGAGACTCTATAGTTCTTCCTATGTATTTTCCAAATAGACTGAACTGATAAGTGCACTTCATGAGAGAATGTAAGAACAAACCATTTAACATCTTCTGTCACAATGTCACTATGTATGAATTGCATCATGCTTACCTAAATCCTGAAATAAGACATGTCATTTCACAGTTTACATATTCTCATTTGAAAAAGTCAAATTCAAGATCCACCATGTGATATAGACTAGACTTATTGGTGAAGTATTAAATTATGAAGATGTCATGAACAAACTTTGTGAAGTTCTCATATATATAGAATTCATGTACAAGATTACTGAAATGCAATGTATATCACTTCATGCTTTATTACTTGGATTGCGAATAAATGAATTGCGGTGTCCAAACTTAAGTCATGAGTTTATTAGGATAAAACAATGTGACTTGTTAGCTCCTTGTTAATACATTGTTTCTTATTTATTTACAAGTAACAAAAGAGTTGAGAAAATAACAACTAGGAGGATAAAATGGTAATTTTATAAATCTCATATAGTTGACGATATTCATGAAGAGTAAACATAGATAATATTCAATGGATCTGCTCACCACAATTAAGTAGAATTTTGAGTAGAAAATATATTCATTTGAACCAAGAGATTTTTAGTGTCAACTCTTTAGTGGAGTTAGTTGACATTAAAGATAGAACTTAGAAAATGTTTGTGAACGTGTGTCCAAGTATAATAGCTCAAGTTATTATTTGTTTTGATCAATAATGTCACTATCACAAGGCATTAGAGTATAATTTGTTAAACTAAAATTTAAGTTAAAACAAGTCAAAATATTGAACTAGACGTTTTTCCGAAAAATGTTTAAAGGGTAACTTTGTCTATATGGACATACGATGGTAAAAATGTCAAAATAAAATTTTGAACATTATCATATGATGGTAGTGTAAATTATTTATAAGCCAATAATTTGTCTGAGGCATTGAGAAAATAAATTCAATTTTGGTGGAATTTTATAAAAAAAAATCTACATTGGCTATTTCTAGAATTGTTTTAGACAAATAAAGAAATATTTAGAAGCGTTTTCTAGAAGATGAATTTGGGCAACCAATCAAAGAAAGAGAAAATTCGGAAGTTATTTTTTGCCTTGAAGTATCAAGTTTCTTGCCAAAGAGAAAATAAGGAAACAAATGTCCCTTATATATTTAGGAGGTCCACGGCAATGAAAGAGAGAAAGATAATAGAAAGAAATTTGTATTCAATATATTTAATTATAAGAATGAGAAATAAATATTGTGTTCATGAATATGTGATATTCACACCATAGGAAAAAGTTTATACCTCTTCTTATTTTTCATTCTCCTAAAAATACACCATCACATTCACATGTGATATAACCCAATATTGAGTCTCTCTCTCAAATATATACCCTCTCCATCTCTTCTCTTTTTTAATATTTTGTTTTTGGCATCTAGGTCCTCAATAAACCTAACTTTTATATTAGCTATTTTATTCTAAGACTTGTACTTAAGATATTGTGTTTAATAGTTCTCGCACACTAAATCCTATAAACTCTCTAAAGATTCTAGTGATAGAAACTCTTGTGGTTGCTCAGGTTCAACCTAGACGTGAAGGAGACGAGCATCAGTGGGAGACGAAGGTTCAACTATTCCAAAAACTTTTCAATGATAAAGATTCAAGAAAGGTTTGTTCCAAGTAAATAATAAATAATTGTAATTAATACGTTCATGTACTTTGTCTAGGTTTACTAAAAGCGTTTTACTAATATAAATAATCTTTTTATATTTCATCACTAACTTTTGGTGTTAATTTATTCTTAATCGTAGATCTATTCCAACAATGAAGCCTCCTCAAAACGTAAAACAATTACAAAACATCAAGGGTATATCACGCCAATTTGAAGGTTTATCTTTCGGTCCCCAGAAAAAAAGCATCAAAATCTTCAACTGCTTGAAAGGGTCAGAAGAAGTTGAATGGAATGACGATTGTAACAAAGACTTTAAGAGATTAAAGAATATCTTGCATGACCATTACAATTGATAAACGTCAAACAAGGAAGCCCATTCGACATATACATGGTCGTCTTTGAACATGCAGTATGTTCGACATTGATAAAGAATGTAGGTTCAATACTGCTCACAGTCTATTACACAAGCCGAATGGTGGAAGATGCAGAAATAAGATATCAAGAAATAGAAAAAATAGCATTAGTCTTGGTGGCGTTTTCTAGAAAACTCTGTCATTACTTTCAAGCGCATCCAGTCAAAGTTCTCACTAATTTCTCTTATCAGCAATTCCTTCCAAAATTGGATACTTCAGTATGATTAACTAAATGGTCTTGAGCTCACTCAATACGACATTGAGTTTTGTCCAAGGTCGATAGTAAAGGGGAAGGCCCACATGTCTTAGCCAAGTTCACGTACCAACAGTAGAATTCTCGACTTCGAAACTCTATGTAGACGGAGCTGCAAATGTTCATAGGTCGAGAGCTGGCATTGTACTTTAAGGTAAAGATGGTTACCACGTAAGAATCTCCTTATGCTTTAAATTCTAATAAAGCGGAATTCGAAGTATTAATGTGCCAGAGTTAGCTAATTTTTGTAATATCACAAAAAATATAATTCACTCGGACTCCCAACTTGTGATTAACCATATAAATAATGAATATCAGGCTAAAGGAGCAAGTGTTATGCAACATGCCATAACAACAAGATCTCTTGCTAAAACATTTGAGTACGTCGAATTCAAATAAATACGAAGAGAAGAAAGTTATGACGCCAACACTTTGGCAAAGATTAAAGCATGCTCAATAGAAAATTCGAGTACTCAGTCAAGCATCGATATACATTCAAGAAGAATAAATAACCAGGATGTCGATATGATACTGGAAAAAATAGATTAGATGACTCCGATTGTTTAATTTATGAAGTATTGAACGCTTCTTGAAGACAAAATGGAGCGAAGAATTTTAAATTCAATGGTGTTCGATATATACTTCAGGTAGACTCTTTATATATAAAAAAAGGTTTGTCTTCTCCTCTTTTCAAATGTGTAGGTCTTGAAGATGTCGAATATGTGCTAAAGGAAGTTCATAGAGGCATTTGTGAAAATCATAATGGAAGAAACGCACTCGCAAAAAAAGTTCTTCGACATGAAATATATTGGCCGACAATGACAACTGACTAAAAAATATTTGTTAAGGAGTATGATTTGTCTCAACGGTTTGCCAATATACACAGATACCACTAACTAAATTAATCAACATTGTAAATCAGATTTCTTTCGTCGAATGGGGAATCGATTTGATTCTCCTATGCCTAAGGAAAAGGGAAGTTGCAAATATGTCGAGGTAGAAATCAACTATTTACGGAAGTGGGTTGAAGCTTAGTCATTGGTATCCATCATCGAGAAGAAGATGAGATTTTTAATACGAAGTTTTTGACCATGGAGTTCAGTTCAACTGTGCATAATCCAAAGATTTCCTTGAGAAGTTCAAGGACTGGTTGAAAATATCTAAAATAATAAAACATTGTCTTAAAACACATCTCGGAGTATATAAAGGAGCACGAGTCGATGAACTACCATGATTCACGTCGAGTATATAATTTCTCAACATTATTCAACAGGTGAAACTCTACTTTCAATGGCATTCAGTAATGTAGCCATGGTACCGATCGACATCGGGGAAGAAATCCGTTTGTGTGATTACTACTCCGAAAAAGGTTAACACCATAAACTTAAAAACAAATCTTGATTTCTTAGAAGAAAAATATAGATATTGGCTTTGTTTGGTATCACTTTGCTTTAATAAAAAATTGTTTTTAAAAATTGTTTTTAAAAATTACTTTTTATAAAAGCTATTTAGTGTTTGTTAAACTGTTTTTAATTTAATTTTTGTAAAAGTAAAAGCTGATTTAGAGTTTGGTAAAACAAACAAAATTATAAAAAAAAATAGACTAAAATAACCTTGAAGATAAATTTACATAATTATTATTATTTTGGTGTTTAATTTATATGTACACATTAATACTGACATCATATTTAAATTTTGGCGAGATAGACCAACAAAAGAAAATTTTATATTTAAATATAATTTATTTTATTAACAAACATATAAATTACTAGTTTTTCTATTTTATTAAATTTGCTGCAATCTCATCTCTCAAGTTATCAAAATAACTCGTACAAGTTCTACGTTGTTCATATAGATCTCTAATGTATCGAAAGATTTCTTATTCAATAGATTTTGTTGTCAGCTAATTTTTAGGGAACTTATAAAACTAATTGAACGTGTAATCTGCGTAATAAGGATTTGAACAAGTAATTTCATTATTAAGATAATTTATTGACTTTGTATGAGGGTAAAATAGTAAAATGTAATCTACAGTCTTAAAATCAGAATCCAAAAGCTAAGATTTTTAGCTTTTAAAAAATTTAAAATTTAGCTTATTTTTCAAAAGTATTTTTATAAATTTTTTTAAAAGTTATTTTACAAAACACCAAAAAAATATTTTAGCTTTTACAAAAAAACTAAAGTGATCTTAATTACTGTTACAAAACGTAAACATCGCATGAAAAACAAGGTTGATTAACCAAGCAAAAGTTGCACGATGATTTAACAGGTTTGTCCGACCACGAGGTTTCAAGATCGGAGACGAGATGCTAAAAAGGGTTTTCTCCCATACAAAGAAAATAGTTGACATAATACTTGGAGCAAACTTCGAGGGCCTTATACATTCATTTCTTCTCTCGGTAATGGTTCCTACAGAATCTCTAAAAACAACAAAGAAGAAAAGAATTTATTGGAATGCCGAACACCTCGCAATTTATTTTCAATCAAGGCTTAAAACCAAGGTTAATTTTCTTTATCAGAAACATTAGATTATATTTCTGTTTAATCAAGGCAAATAGTCAAGTATATAATTCAATAAATACTGACGTCCATGTGTTTTTTACATTATCAAAGTCGGATGCATAAAATTATAGTTATATGTTAATATTTGATAAACTATTCAAAAATTTAAAAATGATCAATTTTGATCCCAATACTTATAAATTTCCCAGGTGACGAATTCAAAGTGGGCTATTTGGTAATTGCTGGATCATTGATACTTTAAAATATTCAGATATTTAATTTTAAAATTTGACATGAAAATAATTTTAAAAAATAACATTAGATGAATATATTTTCTTTGAGTACAAATTATTCCGAACGGGTGTATTTGGAGAATAATGGAAATATTTATATTTTTAATTGCATTTATAGAATACAAATATTAAAGAACAGTCGAAAAAGAAATTTCACAGAAGTGTAATTCTACTATAGAAAATGGAACTATTTTTAATAAAACTAATTTCATACCAAATCTATTCGCAATTCAAAAGCTGAAACTATTACAAAATGATTTATAAAATTCGAGACACGGATACTTATTTCAAATGGTTGTTAAAGTTCTAGCCAAGGACAAAAACTTATACTAAAAATGAAGAAAACGAAAAAAGAGTCTTCGACACATAAAACATCTACTCGACATGAAATGTGGTGTTCGGTGCGTCTTGCGAAGCCTATCTGATAACTTTGGGTTGGCGACTGTGAACTGAACATCGAGAGTCAGAGACTCTGATGATTTCAAATCGGTGTTCTCTTGAATAGTTTATTGAGAAGTTTCATTGTCGTCAAGGTAGGAAACATCCAAGTTAGTGTTTTTCACCTTCGGACGTTTGATAGTCGCGACATGTTCTGCATAGTAATATTTGGAAAAGTAGGTATAATACTATATGGCTACCTTTCTTTTGGTACTGATTTCTTCTTCAAAGTATTCCACATATTTCATTTTCTTTGCCCCCTCCTCATCGACTTACTGTGTTTCAAAATGAAGTTCTTGATTTAAGGCTTCAAGTTTTTTTATCAGGTAAAAAAGTTTTTCTTGGAGTAAAAAACCGTCAACCGTTTCTGGCTCTATATAGGCCAGATCAGCTACTCATTGTTCATTATTAAAATCGAATAATAAAATTTCCTCAAGAAGAAAGGCTTACAAGAGCTAGATTCTCTAGAAATCGCGCATCTCAACCATGGAAACGTCTAAAATATACTTTGGCTACCACATCAATGTCAAATCCATCATTGATCATCGGAGGGACGATCGAGAGAGAGCCTACAATAGGTTTCTTTACATAAGGCTTCCGAGATACTTTTGAAGGCTTCTCTTCCTTTATGATTAGAATTGGTCTTTTCGTCGAGGTTTTCAGAACCCTTAAACCTTTTGGCAGGCGAAGATTCTCCGAAAGACTCGATGCTTTTCCCATTTCAAAAATAAAATATATTGATAGGTATAACCAATCAATTTGTTCTTAACTACTATATACCAAATATTTAATTCAAAAAAAAAACACGAGCAATGATGCCGGGATTGGTAGGGCAATACATCTAGTAATATTTTAATCAGTTGTTAGAGTTCCAAAGATCTCTGTATTATCTTTCTCGACGAGGAAGAGATTATAGTTTTTCAAACTCACCATTTGTCGATCGGCTTTAAAATTACTATGTATAAAAATAAAATCATGTTAGCATTATTTGATAATAACTGTGAAGAAACTATCTCGGAAACCTACCGAAGGTCGAATAATTAGTCGAAATTCGGAATAAACTTTAGGCAGACCAGATCACCTAACGTAAAAAAACCAATCTTTCTCATTTTTGCAATTGGTCTGTCTAAGATCAAATAAAAAAATTTGGGTTGTACATGTAAGGTTGTACCTACCACTAAAACATGGATTGAGTTTAACTTTATACTTAAAAACCACTAATATTACGGAATATCACCCATTATATTTTTTCTAGAGCATAAGCATACAAATCACCCCTCGTTAATCATTCAAATTTAGTTGAGTCGGAGGCCTTTTGCCACGATGGTCGCCCATAAACTAGTCTACCAAGATAGGACCATTGTCAAACATTAGAGTTGAAAGAATATGAGTCCCCACCCTTAGGAGTCTATTAACCCAATCAGTCGAGAAAATTGCCATATGGAATCCCGAACGGATCAGTCGAGAAGATAATGAGACATATTTTCTACTGTTTAGGAAGAGTTGTTACTTGGTTTAAATTTTTTCTAATCATCTAATAAAGTCTCTAGGTTCTCTTTCCTGCATGGCTCATGACCAATGCAATGTTAGAGATACCGGTCAACTTATAGCTATTAAAACTTGTTCATGCTTTCTGGCTGGCTCATGTATATTAACTCATGATACCTTGTACCTACAGTATGAGTGAGTATAGAAGTCCTATGAGTTTTTCATCTAGACCAAGTGACACAATCACCCCACTCTTATCACTAGACTCCAAAATAACATTTAAGTCTCCCATTAGCAACCATGTCGTGTTAGTAAAACCTGAAATGACTGCTTCTCCGCAATATAAGGTGGAACATTTTCCATAAAACAATTTGCACCCCTCTTCTCCACCACATACATAACCCCATTCCCCGTCCCCCTAATCCATTCGCTGACACTGCTTCATCATTCTAAAAACCATATTTCTCCATCAAGGATTGCATCGAACCTCATCTTCGTTTCAAAGAGTATAGAGTATATGGGGTTGATCTTCTCACGAGCCCCGAGAGAGCATCGCGGGATCTCGGTTGAGACCTTGGTATTTTTCTGAAATAACTAACATTGAGGGGTTTGAGACATGGATTAATCCGCCTCCTCAATTATAATATCATATATAAAAAATAATTGATGAACCTCTGTTTAGCCCCTTCAAGTTATTTCCCTCGCATTTCTTAGTCAATTTTTTATAAACTTGTTTACCAACTTTCTTGGTTATATCTCCACCCATGCAGGGATCAAAGAAAAGAATAAACTTTGACGTAAGATCACTCAGCTCTCCTCCTTCATAAATTTATATTCCTTTCAGCAAGACTTGTTTGATCTGTCCCCCATGATATTTTATTTGAGCATGTGAAGTATTTTGAAGATGAAAAAAATTCAAACTTTTTTTCTTCCTCCCATTTCCCCCACTATCCGTTTCTGCCTTCTCCTCTACAACCTCCTTGTTTTCTTTTATTTTGAACATTACTTTTACAACGCATCTTACTATTATTTTTTTAAAACCCAACTAGTTTAGAAAATAATTGAGTTGTATGAGCAGATTCCTAGGCCCTCCAATTACGCCCCTTATGAACCACCATTGCCCCTTCTCTTATAATCCCACCACCACCACCACTCTCAATAACTTCAGATTTATGGAAATCTCCCAAAATTAACGTACAAGAAATCGCGTGACACAGAGAGATTTTCACAGCCTAATGTCGAGACTCTAAAAGACATTCCCCATTTGTTACCTCCTTCTGCTCATAAAGGTCCAAATTGTCCAATTTTTCATAACCTTGTGGCTGAAGCTTCCCATAAGTCCCAAGTCGGGACCAACCATCCTCGACATCCTCTGCCCTCCTCAACTTACCCACCGTATATACTAGAATGTCCCCAAACCAACACCATGGAAACTAGACTGCAAGGAATGAGGCGACGTCCCCAACATAAGGAATATGCCCCACTCCGGAAAAACATGACAATATCAAACAATCTTCATGGATCATTTTCCAAACATCGTCATCACCGGCCGAAGATCAGATTCCATAACAGCCCATGACTTCTTCGAGCATGGAACCTCTCCATGCCCTAGCCTTTTTGCATTTAAGACATAGTCTCCTTAAATTTTTTTATTTTCAAGCGATCAATATCGGCCGGAAATTTTCCCTTTCCAAGAAAAAATAAGGAAATAATGACTACTAATTTCCTTTCCAGTAGGACAATCCATGAAAACTTTGGTCGTAGGCGCCATTTCCTTTGCAGATTCCAAATTTAAGAAACCAGGGGGAATCCCACACAGCCTCACCCAAAATGGAAGACTCTAGAAATCTAGTTCATCAGCAGTAAGATGAGCATGCCAAGGAATGAGGATAAAGTGAAAGCCCTTCAAAGTTCTAAGTCTACCACCCAACACCTTCTTCATGACCTTTCCATCTACAAACATAAACTTTCACATACATGGCCTAACTTCCTTAACTTACCATGCATGATTATACCTCCTGATACTTGAGAAAACTTCTTTAACTCTATGTGTTATGAAAGTTTTGCATGACAATAATTTTTCCCTGAAAAAAATAAGGATTTACTACTCTCCATCCACATCATTTTGTCTTAGTGACTGTGGGGTTTTTTGCCAGAAAAGTAGAGGTTTTGAATTCCTATATATTCCTCATCTTCCTCCTGCTGACCATTATCCATTACACTCTTCGGTGTTTCCTCGCTCATACTTATTTGGTTTCAAGAAGAACGTACTTACTGAACACTCTATTGTTTCATGTCTTATCTAAACACGCTTCTGATCCCTTACCATCAAAAGAACCCAAACCAAGAAACTAGGGTTTGATCACGAGAAGGATCAACACCCCAAATCCATATTGACCTAGAAAAGGTAACTACCGACTTACCGACATACTTAGGAAATGTTAGTACCGACTTACTCAATATTAAAAAGGGAAAATAGAGAAAAAAATGAACGGGATCAACATTTCTCATTAACGTGAAGGTTGTTACAATCTGTTACTTATAGTCTAAGCACCTCAACTAACTTTCTAACAAAATTTACAACAACAAATGAAAACCCGCCACATGGCATATTAGTTACGATTCCCCCTCAAACCAAGCGTGGTCAAGCTCTCCACCTGTAGCTTTGACCTCCAGGAAGAAAACTTCCCACTCAGCAGTGCCTTGGTAAGCACGTCAGCTACATGTGAGGACGCATGGATGTGTCAAACATCAATTTCTTTGGACGCAACCTTCTCATGAACATAAAAAATTTCCAACTCTATATGTTTAGTCCTGGCATGTAGAACCAGGACAGTAGATACAATGCTCCGATACTCAGCCTCACCGCTTAACCTTGAGACCACCTGCTGCTTTTTGGATTGCCATGCAACCAAGTTTCGACCGAGAAAGACTCACACACACCTGAAGTTGACTATCCATCGTCATGGTTAGCACCTAAGTGTACGTCACATTACGCTTTGAGATTGAGTGTTGGAAAATTCTTGAGATTCAGCCCGTGTTTCGTCATGCCTTTGAAATATCTTAAGATACGCTTCACTCTCTTCCAAATGGTCTTTAGTCGATGATTGCATAAATTGACATACTTTATTCATGGAGTATGAAATTTTCGGGCCAGTAATCGTCAGATATTGCAAAGCACCAGTAGTCAAATGATACTTGTGAGAATCATTTAGTGCCTTCGCATCATGAGAGAGTGCATCCCTTTGGCAGTGTGCATATTTTTTCATTTGAGAAAATCTGCAATATACTTGGTCTGCGTGAAAAAACACCATCCTTCGTTTTTTATACCTGAATTTCCAAGAAAAACTCCAACTATCCCAGATCTTTAAGTGATAACATAATATTCAATACATCAACAAGCTGTTGAATTTCGGAGCGACTTGTACCTGTGATGAGTATATCATCAACGTTGACCAAAATGTACGTTGTGGAGTGCAAGAGTATGCTTCAAAAACAATGATTTATCAGATTTGGCACTATGAAAACCAAGTTTGTTTAAGGCTCGATGGAGCGTTTTAACCCAAGCTCTCGGTGCTTGCTTTAGACCCTAAATTGCCTTATGGAGTGTGCACACTTTCAACTCAAGTCCAACAATGGTGATTCCCCGTGGTTGAGACATGTACACCTCCTCTTCCAGTTATCCATTCAAAGTGAGAATGACTCTAATTGTTGTTGGTTTAATTACTGGGCTAAAATTCTCGGAGAAGTCGAACCTTGGTGTTTGGTGAAATCCCTTGGCCACGAGTCTGGCTTTCAACCTGTTCAATGTGCTATCCGCATTTTCCTTGACCTTAAACACCCATTTGCACCCGATTGGTCTCCTATCTGATGATAGATCAACTAGTGACCAAACTTTCAAATACCAACGGTTACCGCAAAAATACCGCCATAATATCTCATATTACAAGTTCTCGATAAAAAATCGCGTTTTCGAGTTCAAGTTTTATAGTACCGGTCCAAAATATTACCAATTTACCGTTTTTTACCGAGTTAATCTGAGTAGTTATAAAATCCAAATTATCGCATTTTTCAATTTTTCATACAAAATCGGCGATAGTAGTTTTAAACTTAAAAAATTGTTTGTATTTTTTATTATGGATTAGAAATTGATTACGGATTTGTGATTATTGATTTTGAATATAATATTATTAATTGATAAATTTTTAATTTATAATATAAAGATGTGAAGTTGATTATGCATTGTGGATTGGAATATGATTATGGATTATGGAATTTTGATTTTTTATTTTGAGTATAAGATTCATAATTGATAATTGATTTTGAATTTATAATATAAAGTTGTGAATTTGATTATGTATTATGGAGTAGAATTTGATTATGGATTATGGAATTGTGACTTTTGATTTTGTATACAAGATTGTTAATTGATAATTGATTTTGAATTTATAATATAAAATTGTGAATTTGATTATAGATTATGGATTTGAATTTGATTATAAATTATGCAATTGTGATTTTTTGTTTTGAATTTATTGTATAAAGTTGTTAAAGTGAATATGGAATCGTTAATTTTGATATCGAATTTGAATTTAGAATATTTCGATTATAAAATAGGGAATTGTGAATTTTGATATTGAATTTGAATTTAGAATATAAGATTGCAATTATGAAATATGGAATTATGAATTTTGATATTGAATTTGAATTTAGAATGTAATATAAGATTGTGAATATGAAATATAACTTGTGAATCTTGTTCAGTAGTAGGGCTTGATAGTCAGCCTCCATTGCTTTCAGCCAGCGTGGATTATCTAAAGCCATATCCACAATGTTTGGTTCCTCTCCATGGTCGCAAGAAGAGCCTTTAGTCTATGGATGACAACTTTAGCCCTAGTGCACATTCTGTGTGCGTTGACCGTTTCTGATAAGGAAAGACTATCTCATTGAAGATGAAATTTCAAGAAATTATCACTCTTCCAGATTCAGTGAGGCACTTATATCCCCTGTGATTGAGACTGTATCCCAGAAAGACACACGGTTTTGAACGAATTCTAGTTTGTGTCTATTAAATGGCCTGAAATTTGGAAAACATTCACATTCATAAACGTTTAGCCATACATATTCAGGTGGTTTTTTGAACAGAACCTGTAAAGGATTATTGGACTGAAGAACTGGTGTCGGCAACCTGTTTGTAAAAAAGATTCAGTCTTAAACGCCTCATCCTAGTAGAGGATTGTATATTTTCTTTGGCAAGCAGTCTGAGACTAGTTTAAACTATATGTATGTGCCTCCTTTAAGCTAACCCATTCTGTTGATGAGAATGTGCAAAGGATATCTGATGATGAATTCCATTCTCAGCCAGGAAATTTTGAAACACTCTATACTCCGCACCCAGTCAGACTGAGTAGACTTAATCTTACGGCCAAGCTGCAGCTAAACATTTGTCTTAAAATGCAAGAAAGTCTGAAAAGCCTTTGCCTTGGTTTTGATCAAATACATCCAAGTGAATCGTGAGTAATGGTCTATGTAGTGAATGTAGTACCTATATCTACTAGGAGATGGAAATGATGAGGAACACCACAGATCTGAGCGTATTAGCTCAAGTGGTTTTGTGTACACTGATTGAGACACTGGATAAGGAAAAGTATGTATTTTCCCCACAGAACAAGGTGTACATAAAACATACTGCTCTTTATTAAATTTTCCTTTCAGAAGATTACAAACACTGAGTACAGTTTTGACAATTGGAACTGTTGGATGTCCTAATCTATCATGCCTTAGTGATACCAGATTTGTGCTTTGTATTTTTGTCTCATTATCTTCTTGAGCTGGTGAAGTCTGAGTTTGAGGTGCAGCTTTTAATGGTTGTGAATGCCTTATTACTATTGTTAACATGTTTAGCTTGACATAGTGACATAGTATACAGACCATCCTTGACTTCACCCTTATGCAGAATTGCTTAACTGGCCAGCCCTTGATACATAAACTACCAGGATGGAATCCAAAATAAACTTTATTATCTTTAATGAACTTTGAGATAGACAATAAGTTCTTTTTAACGTTAGGCACATATAACATATCGTTCATCCTCAACATTATGTTTTTTAACTGAGATTGACAATTAGTGTTTTCCAGTCATTTTTATTGAAAGCTCAGAACCATTAATCACTATACCCTTCTCCTTGCATGTGTAGTTGTTCTGCTCAGCCATATTGATCGTATTAGAGGTCATGTGAGCCGTAGCACCAGAATCCGGATACCACAAAAGATCATACGACATCTCTGGTGCTGCAGGGTAAGTATTTGGTGTGTACGGTGATAAGTATACAACATGTTTTTGAGCTTGATAATTGTAATTATTTTGTTGATGTTGATTGGCATTGACATGCCGAGATAGGCATGCTGTTGAGGAGTGGCGTTGACGTGGCCAAGGTAGGCTTGCTAATGAGGGGTGGCCTTTGTTGGAGTAGGTCCAAAATTAAGAAAAAAATATCATTAACAAGTTAATGGTGGAATATAAAATTTTTTACAAGTAAAGCTATTTTTACTAGCCTAGACAATGTGCAAACATCAAATTATTGAAAAGTATTATCTAATTATAATTTACTTGGGCTGACCTTTCTTGTAGCTTGATCTTTGAGAATCCTTAGGAAAGGCTGATCATCTCGTCTCGCTCCAAGTTTCATCTTCACGGAAAGTTTGTCTCCTTTGCACCTAGCCGTGAACTCGAGTAACCTAAGGTTTTAATTACAAGAATCTATAGAGGGTTTGAAGGATTTGTGTGTGGCACAATTATATACAATAGCTCAAGAACAAGTTTATGAGCTAAAGAACTAATTTAGGTCTAAGTCTAATGAGGATTTATGTGCCAAAATAAAAGAGATATTATAGAGAGATAGGGAGAGAGAATGCACGACAATAGAGAGAGAGAGAGAGAGAGAGAGAGAGAGAGAGAGAGAGAGAGAGAGAGAGAGAGAGAGAGAGAGAGAGCAAGTGCAAAAAAATGCATCTCAATGTGCGATTCTATTTATAGGATAAATAAATACAAGAAAGGGTAACAATGCTTTCCTATTGTGTATTCGTTACACAATATTTGATTTCCTCTTCTCTTTCTATAGTAGTTGGCCGTGACTCTCATGTGCATTAGTGAGGGAAATTTGTTTCCTCACTTGACATATTTGTTTCCTTCTCAAATAAATTTATTTCCTATTTTTCTTTTTGGCAAGTATCTTCATACTTCAAGGCAAATAAATTTCTAGATATAATTTCTCTCCTCTCTTGATGTTGGCCAAACTCTATACCTATGGGAGAAGCTTCAAAATGCTTCCTTATTTCTTTCTAAAACAATTCTTAAAATATCCACTGTAGAATTAATATTGCACCAATAATGAAAATTAATTTCATAATTCTTCAAACGACTTCTCGGCTTTAGAAAATAATTTGTATTTCCATCATATGAAAATATTCAAAATCTTATTACATTCACATCATTTTACGTCAATATGGATAAAAATACCTTTTAGACATTTTTCGGGAAAACGTATATTTCAACACTTATACTTATTTTGACTTAACTTCTACTTTAATTATCATACTCTAATGACTTATAATAGTGATCTTATGGATCCAAATGAACAAAGCTTGAGCTACTATATCTGGACTCAAAAGTTCACAAACTTCTTCCGAGTATTAGCTTAATGTCAATTAACTCCACTAAATAGATGACACTCGGAATCTCTTGGTTCAAATAAATTTATTTTCAACTCAAATTAAACTCAATTATGTTGAGTGGATCCATTGAATGTTATGTATGATTACCTTTCATGTATATCATCAACTAGATGAGATTTATAAAATTACCATTTTACTCTCCTAGTTATTATTTCCTCAACTCCTTTGTTACTTGTGAATAAGTTAGAAACAACGTTCTGACGAGGAGCTAACATTTCATTCAAATAAAGTCGTTACTTAATTTTGGATACTGTGAGGTTCATTTATTCACGATCCAAGTAATAAAGCATGAGGTGATATACATTGCATTTCAGCAATCTTGTACATTGCATTTCATTACTCAATATCTCACCAATTAGTCTAGTCTAGATCACAGAATGGACCTAAAATTTGACTTTCTCAAATGAAAATATGTAAGCTAAGAAATGACATGACTCATTTCAGGATTTAAGTAAAGACGATGCAATTCATACGTAGTGACCTTGAGACAGAAAAGGTTAAATGGTTTGTTCTTACATTGTCTATAAAGGTGCACTGGTCAAGTCAGTATCTTCGAAAGATACACATGAATAACTTTTAGAGTTCTCAACACTCCATACCTCGTAACCAGACATCATAGATTCTTTCAAGACTCATACTATGATCAACTGTCTGATAATCTTTAGATTGTGTATATTTCATTTTAAGCAAACCATGAAGAGTTTGTTCACGCAAATCTACATTTGATTCTTCATACATTGTTAGGTTTGATTAAGGATTATAAGACTATTCAAAATCATAAAGCTTCGAACAAACGAAAAATGAATAAATGAAAGTTTCAACTATTATAAATGTAATCAGCAAATTACAACAAGGACTCATGAGAGATTTATATTACAACGATATGCAAATAAATAATCTTCTTGTTGGGCATCTCTGCCAACAGCGTTGACATGGCCAAAATGAGCTTGTTGTTGAGGAATTGATTGTCCACTAGTTATTTGTGAAAAGTTCTAAGTTCCTTCAAAAGCCTGATCAAACCTGTGCCAACATTTGAGAGCGAGATGCCTTAATTTTTCACACAGCTGACATTGCGGTCTATTTTTGTTGTTGAAGTCGAGAACACGACATCCTCCTCTTGTAAATTGACCTCTTCTTGGTGCTCCTCGTGAATTGGTTTGATTCCGTTGATTATTGTTCGTCGATGATGATAGATTTGCAGATTGAGTCATTGAGGAATCACTGAGTGAGTTTTGTTTCTCTACTCTTCTTTCTTGCATGAGAAGTAGAGCTTCAATTTCTGCGACTGTGTACGATTTGATCCTCATTTTTACAGAGGTAACGAACGAGTTGTATAATGCTCCAAGTCCATCAAAGATCACATCAACGTGTTGATCTGATATGATTTTCTCTCCAACAGACCTAAGCAGATCTACAACATTCTTTATATTGAGGAGATAGTCATTCATCGACAAGTTTGCTTTCTTCATTGCAGATAGATCGCCTTTGAGTTGTTTCACTATTGTCTTCGTTTGTACCGTGTAGTACTGCTATAATTGAGTCCAAACCTTGCTTGATTTATCACATCCAATTGTCCTCGTTAGAAGACTTTTAGACATACACGAGATAAGCTAGGACATGAGTAATTGATCTTGTTTCTTCCAATCAGCATAGCTAGTATTGGTTTTTCCTGATTCCTGAACAGATTCAGTAAGAAACAAAACCGATTTTGACAAACCTTGAACAAAACCTAGTAGTTTGTGACATTTTATTGCCGCGAGAACTTGATGACTCTACATCAAGAAGTTGTCATATGTGAGCTTGATCGAGAGTGAATTTTTGAATACAACAAGTCTAGTTTTGTAGCTCGACATGCCTGGAGAAGAAGACGCGTCAATCAGAGGAGTTTCCTCCATCATTTATGCTAATGTTCTGATACCATATAAGAAAAGCGGAAATAGAGAGAAAATGAACGAGATCAACAATTCTCATATGTGAAAGTTGCCACAATCTGTTACTTATAGTCTAAACAACTCAACTAAGTTTCTAACAAATTTTACAACAACAAATGAAAAGCTGCCACATGTCATATCGCTTAACACTCGCAAAGAACACTCATCTGTCCGTTCTACAAAAAATATGATTTGAGAAAAAAAATTGGTATTTTATATTTTTATTACTGACAAATTATTGATGGTGTAATTTTGTTGTAATTCGTTATTTTGGTTCTTTGAAAACGTAGGCTAACCGATTTTATTCATTCGTATATTAATTAATGACAACTATAAAATCCGTATACAGTCATATTTACTACACTACGTCATAAGTTAAGCAAATGAGGATAAGTGACGTGACATTAATCTCCATATAAGAAAATGCATTTGACATTAATATTTGTCGGTAGAGCAATATGGTCCCCTCCCCTCGTTTCAGCGGTTGCAGTTTTATTAAATCTAATACAAAATTTAGTATTTAAAGGATCAAAACCAAAGGCCTAACATCTAATGATTAGTGATGGTTCCTTTTGTTTTGGACTCAGTTTATCAACAGAACATAAAATAATGTATGATACTAACTAGAAAAAGAGAAAAGCGAGAGAATGAAGGAATTATAATTCTTTGGTAAAATATTTAAATTTTAATGTTCCTTGCAATGAAGGGTTTTCCTAGAGATAAGTGGACCATTTAGCTATTATATCGCTTTCAGATTATAGATGTACCCTACCTCATGGTACACATAACAAAAAATAGAGAACAAATACAAGGTGTTGCCAAGATTCAATCTTTTTGGATACCCACAAAATTTAATTATTGAGTATGATTACTATTGAAATCTTGTGATTGTAGAACTTCCTCGTTGTCTATATCAGCATATTATTGATTTATTGAGTTGGTGATTATTATCGGGGGTCAATTTTCAGGTTACTAGCCATTCTATTGTTTCTTATATTGTCCACAAATTTGGACTGGGATCTCTACACAATTTAGTATGGAACAGTTTGAGTACTTTTTGCCAATACTTAATAGCTTTTTTTCTTCATTTTAATCCGTGAAGACAACAACATATATATCTTAGTTGCTCCGTTTTATTGTAACTTTCACGTGGTTGTCTTCTCTATTACCTTAGAGCTACTCCAATTGATACTATTATAGCGATTGTTGTAAATTTTGTACAGTGTAATTTTTTTCAGTCATTTTATTTTTTATAATTCATTTAATGACCCAAATTTTATATAATTACTTAATATTTATCCTTAAACTTATATAAATTATCTAATATTTATTACTTTGTATAATTTAAAAGACAATAAAATTTTAAAATGAACAAAAGTTTTTGTACATTGCATAAAAATTAAATATCAAACACGATTTTAATAACTAAATATCAAACATGAATACAAACATTAGCAATTTGGAATAAAATTAATAAAGAAAGTATAAAGAATGAGATGCACACATCGGACTTCGGAATGCATTAATTGAACACCTGTGGGAAGAGTATAGTCATTCTAATACATAATTGTGTTCGTATTCTATTTTAATTGTATTTGTGTTGTGTTATAATTTTATTTTATTTGTGTTTGTATTGTTTTTTTAGTTTATTCGTGTTGTGTTGTCATTTTTATTTTATTAAATATGAGTGGTTTTTAATAATTTGATTAAGATGATCTAATTAGGAATCGGTAAATAAATATAAGGGTATATCTGTAAATACAATATAAAAGAAAAGAAAAATAGAGTGAGAAATAAAGTTCGGTTGGACATAATTTACTATTCATTGTAAATAGAGTAAGAAATAGAGTGAAAAATAGAGTGATCGATTGAAGATGATCTTAAGACAACAAAACTTTAATTGCCTATTTTTTAGGGCTAACTCGATTAAAGCCCATCAAAATATTCGATTCTTTAAGGGACAATTTGTGAAGCCCAAAACAAAACAAAAAAAAGAACGAAAAAAAAGAGCCCAAGCCCATTTTATATTTTACCCTAAATCATTCCTCACCCTCTCATTTTTCTTTTCCACCGCTCAAACATCTTTTCGCTCTCTCTCTTTTTCTTTCTCACGTACAGCCTTTCTCTCTCCCTCTCAAAGAAACTGATTCTCTCTCTCTCTCTCTCTCTCTCTCTCTCTCTCTCTCTCTCTCTCTCTCTCTCTCTCTCTCTCTCTCTCTCTCTGCCGCCCACTGCTCCGACCACCGTAACCGCCATCTCCTCGCGTGAATCTTGCTCTCTTCATCGCGAAGCTCTCCGTCCAGCCCCGCCTCGTCACCGCGCCTCTCGCTCTCGACGACATCCAGCCGCGCAGACTCGCTCGTCATCGGTGGCTCTCGCCGTCGTCGACTCTCGCATCCAGTTTTCCCTTTCTCTCGGCTCGTGTCTATTGTCGTCGTCTCTCACCGCCACTCCCATTTCCGGAAATCGTCGCCATCGTTTCTTGTGCAAAGCTCTCGCTCGCCATTCTCTCTCTCTCTGTTTTGCGACGGTCGAGGATCTAGCACCAGCTATCGGTCGTCCTTGCGTGTTCAAAAGTCGGCAAGGCAAAGGAGCGACGAGTTTGGTCTGGGTTTTGCTAACCCGAGGTGAGCCACGAGTTTTGGAAATTTTCAATCTATGCGTTTGGATTTCGGATTTGAAAATTAGGGTTTGTCAAAATATGATTTGGGGATTTCGATTGTAATCCAGAAAATTGTTGTTTGAACTGTACCTGAGTTGTAAATCGGACATCGAGGTTAAGAATTGTTGATTGTGTCAAGATTAGGAATTTCAAGGGTTAGGATTTTGGCTAAATGATCTTCTGGAAATTTGGTTTAGATCGGGAATTAACTATGAAATAGTTGTGTTGTATTTTGTATGTATTCTAATTTGTGTTTAGAGTCGGGATTGTACTCTGGGTTTGTGTTTCGATTTGAATTCCTATGATTTTGTTGAAGCTGCTTCAGAGGTTTGGTAATTAGGGACTCATCTCGAAATTTTGGAAATTTTGGTAATCTGAGAATCACTGTGTAAATTGTAGTAGAGTGGTAATCAAAATTTGAGCTCGAGAATATTTTTATTGAATCCGTATTGTGTATCGTGAAAATGCAAGAAAGATTTTATAGATTCTGGTTTGAATCTGAGAGTTTGAGATATGGAAATTGGGTTTTGAACTTTGATATGAATTTGGTAAAGACTCTTCATATTAGAGTTTTGAACATTGATTTAGAAACTTGTAATTACGTTAGACAGAAGGTAAAATCATTGAAGATTTTCAAGTTCATATATTTATATGATATTCAAGATGTGTGGTCGATTTTAGAATCGAGATTGGATTATTGGGGGGGTTGATTTTATTAAGGTTTTGGATTGTATTTCGGTATTCAGGGTTCAGGTTTTGGTTTATTAGATCGGGATTGGGATTCGGGATTTGGAATCCAAATATAAGGACGTTTAATTTATTTGATTATGTGAGTTAATCCGTTTTGGATTTCTATAATTTGTTTCCAGATTTACGTGAACGTATTCGACTGTCGATCGGGTCAGAAACTTCGAGGTGAGGATCAAAACAGAAATCAGAATCTCAGTTTACTCGTAAGTATTATTCGCTTACAGCGTTTAATAGAATCCTTAGTGTGGATTGAAAGTTTTCTTTACGTAGTTACTTCATAATTAAATAAATAATTGATCATTATCAATTATTTATTTAAGAATGTCTAAGATGTAAATTAAGTATTTAACTAACGGAAATTTCTTAGTTATCTGTTTGGAAGGTTAATTCATTTAAGACTCGTATTTTATTGCTTAATCTTATTGCGTATCGTTTACGATTCGAAAGCAGTCAAGTCTTAAATAAGTTTAATCTTTACTAACCCAAAAGTTGTAAACTGAATAATAGAAGCCAGAACTGATTTAGATTAGTTCTGTTAGTAGAAACCTATATCCTTTAATATTTATGAACATCATGGTTGATGGACTTTCAACTCCGGATTTTATCTCATTCAGCGCCCGACAGAGTACCAAGTGTCTCAAAGCGTATAGGACGCACCTCTTTGTGAAAGTCATCCGTTTTTCAGCTGATCTATTCCGGGTAAGTGTGGAGACATAAGTCAACTACTTATCAAGGGAATAACCCTGCTTATGTGCATATTATGTGTTAGTAAACAAGACTAAGTAAAGCCTTAGAATATGAAAAGTAATAAAGATAAGGCTTCAGCCACATTTTATTGAAAATGTAGTTCGTGTCATCCCCGATAGGCTCAAATATAGTCTATTAGAACCCGGCCTGTGTTATGTGATATAGCTACCCCAATAGTTTGACCCGCTAGAGCGGGGGAAACAGGAGAGCATAAGTCGACTCTCGAATTTAAGTCGAGAGTGAAAGTTTTGGGAGTCACTTCTCAACTTTCACCTTAAAACACTAAACCAGCAAATGAAAGGGAAACACTAAATTATTGGGATTTAACCCGAGATGCTCTTCTGTAAATAGATTAGGTGTGTGCTCTGCGTGTGTCTGAGCGCCCAAACCTTGAACATAAGGAATCGATGGTACCCACGAGTTACTGACTCGTGATGTTGACCGATGAAGGTCATGAAGGCGCTGATCTTCGTGCGTAAGCACCGAGCGCTGGCGCCCTGAGAAAGTTGGTACCATTAGTGGATCCCAGAGAGAATAAAACACAAAGTCGCCGAGGGACCGCTGCTCGAGGCCTGAGGCTGGCTTGTTGTCGTTCCAAGGGTTATAGCAGGAAGGGGTGTATAGCCTTGTGGAGCGGCAATTGAATAGGTAGATATGGCTATGCATGCATTTGCATTGAATCTAGAATTAGATATGCGTCCCTATTTGCTTATTTGTACGTCACACGACATTAGATGTTTAAATTTCTTAGGTTATACTCCTACTTACTGAGTCAATCGACTCATAGTTTTATGACCATTGGTAATGTAGATAAGGGAAAAGCAGCGAAACAGTGACGTCAAGGCAGTAGCGTGAAGACAGTGGCATAGATGAAGACCGAGACCAGGACGTGTATCTCTTGACCTATGGGCTAATGGGGTCTCACAACCGGAGAGAAGAAGTTTTAGTATAATATTATTATGTTAAACTCTTTTGTAACCTACACTCCTGGAACTAAACGTCCTACTTAAGGACGAGGAGTTATTTTGTATGTACATATCTAAAGGAGTTTGTGAAACTTCATATATGTATATTAAAAGAAAAAAATTCCTCCGGGTTTTTGCTAACTACTAATAACTTAATTTTATTCCGCACTTTATTTATAATGTGTTTACGTTTATTATGTGTTTAATAAATTTATTTTCCGTCTTAAGTATATTATTTAAACACTATCTTTATATATAATGATATACTCGTGCACGTGTCGATGGTTTTACGGGAGTCGCGGCCTGCGGTCGAGCTGGTGATGCTCGCGGGTCGTGACAAGTTTTGTGGTATCAGAGCCAGGTTTAGCCGTTTCTGTAGACTTGAGATACGTGTTCTTGGTACGGTCACGAGTATGGATTGTGTTTCGTTACGAGATCTTAGTCTTTATGTTTAGTTGGATTGGTTCAGTTTTCATCGTTAACTTGTCTTTTGGCAGGTTTGACATGGCAGACCAAGGACCTTTTGAGAATGGATTCTTTGGTGATCACATTCCGGCGGCCCACTCTACTGCTTCAGCAGCCCAGCCTTTTCCGGCCCAGCCGACAATCATGACTCTATATCAGGCGACGTGCCATATACTCCCGACCGCTCCTACTTTCAGTGGGAGGGGTGGACTTACCTGGGAAGAGTGGATTGTTATGACAAGGGATTGGATGGATCTACTCCCGCTACCTATGAGGTTCCGCACTACTATCGCCGCCACTCTTTTGACAGGTATCGCTCGCACCCGGTGGTGTCACCATACGAGCCATCTCGGCAACCGCACTTGGGAGATGTTTCAGACGTTCATGCGGAACGCTTTTCACCCACAGGGACGACTGCGCTTGTGGGAGGTTGCTGCTTTGGACTGTCCCAGCGACTAGAGGAGACTGTTGTCGCGTACGGTACGCGTTTTGTAGACGAGGTCTTGGAGGCATGTCCCATTATTCCCCCAGAGAGGATGCGACAAGAGATGTACTACCGTGGATTTCGTCCGAGTGCAGAAGTGAAGTGATTCGCCTTAGCAGCATGACCTTTGCAGAGCTCCGTGAGCGTACAGAGTTTTATGTTTTGACTGAGGGTGGCACTCGTTTGCCTCCAGCGTGTAGATAAGGGAAAAGCAGCGAAACAGTGACGTCAAGACAGTAGCGTGAAGACAGTGGCATAGATGAAGACCGAGACCAGGACGTGTATCTCTTGACCTATGGGCTAATGGGGTCTCACAACCGGAGAGAAAAAGTTTTTGTATAATATTATTATGTTAAACTCTTTTGTAACCTACACTCCTGGAACTAAACGTCCTACTTAAGGACGAGGAGTTATTTTGTATGTACATATCTAAAGGAGTTTGTGAAACTTCATATATGTACATTAAAAGAGAAAAATTCCTCCGGGTTTTTGCTAACTACTAATAACTTAATTTTATTCCGCACTTTATTTATAATGTGTTTACGTTTATTATGTGTTTAATAAATTTATTTTCCGTCTTAAGTATTTTATTTAAACAATATCTTTATATATAATGATATACTCGTGCACGTGTCGATGGTTTTACGGGAATCGCGGCCTGCGGTCGAGCTGGTGACGCTCGCGGGTCGTGACACAATTAAATCAACAATTTAGTAATTGTTTTATTTTTTATTGTAAAAATTAATTTGCGTTGTAAAATAATAACGTAAATCGACATGACCAAGCCCGACCCAAGGAAGGGGTAAGAGGGGCAACAACTCAAGGCCTTCAACCCTAAGAAGACCTCTTTTTTCTGAAAATATAAATAAATAAATAAAATCATTTTTTAATGTCTCCCTTTACGGTGTTACCTGAAGAGGATACAACAGTTAATGTAGAATATCATATTATGTTCATAAATAAGGCCTCTTCGTATCTTTGTCATCTTGTGAGTAGAATGTCAACAGCCTCCAAGACAAACAAAAAGAACCGACTTCTCCAAAAATAAAAGAATCTTACCTCTAAAAAATCGAGTTTCAGACTTACAAAGAACATAAAGAAGGCCATTTTCAAGATAAAAAGATCGAGAGATTTCCATATTTCCGGGTTTTATCTTCTTCCATATCTCATTCTCTATTAGATTTGTTGTTTTCAATTTATAAGATTTGTTTGTGTGATTTTATTCTCAAAAATAATACTATTTAGTGTTAGATATGTTGAATAGGAAATTCCAATCGGGATATGAAAAAATTCAAAATAAAAGAAAATTAGAAAGTTTTAATAAGTCATAAAAAAGAGCTATTGACAAATTTGTTTTATACATCATAAAAGATCAAGCAAATTCAAGTAAAGAATCGAATGAATAAATTGATGAAGAGCAAGATGTATTAGGTTAGTAGTAATGAACCAATTGTTAATACTCAAAAATTGACAATAACATAGATGATAACGAAAATCAAGAAATCGATAATGATTTGAGTCATATTTGAGATCCGGAAAGGAAGAAAAAGTTAGATAACAAGGTCAAAATAGTTAGAAGAAGAGAAAGATCCAATACAAAAAAGTGATATAATTTTTCCCAAAATAAAAATTCAAGATATTTTGCAATTTTTCTTTATGTGAGAATTTAATATAATGGAGAAAAACGTGATAGGAGATGGTTGGTTTATTCTAAAGAGTTGACAACGTATATTGTTTTTGTTGCTATTTATTTGGTGTTATACAATGTACGAGTCATCTAGGAAATGAAGGAACTAGAAATTGGAAACACCTTAGTCACAAATTGAAGAGTCATGAGACAAGTAATGAACATTTGATTAATACGAGTCCTTGGTTTGATTTTGAAAAAGGGTTGTGTAAGAATAAAACAATTGATAAAGAGGTCCAATAAAAGTTTAATAAAGAGAAATAGCATTGAAAAACTGTGTTGGTAAGGATAATAGCCGTGTGAAAAGTCTAGCTAAAAATAATTTAGCATTTCATGGAAATAATGAGGAAATATATCATGAGAACAATGTAAATTTTTTTAGCTTCTTTAAACAATTAGTGAATTTGACCCAATCAAACATGTTCGTCGTATTCAAATTGTGAATTCACAATCATTACTTAGGGCATAATATTCAAAATGAATTTATTCAAGTATTAGCAAAAGAGGTGAAAAGTAAAATTTTGAAAGTAATAAAAGAAGTTAAATACTACTCTATTATTCTTGATTGTACTCCAGATGTAAGTGATCAAGAACAAATGACAATGATTTTAAGGTGTGTTGATATTTCTAGAAATCCAATTATGATTTAAGAATATGTTATTTCTAAATGTAGATGATACTTCCGGGAAAATGACTTTTTGATGAGTTTGTAGAAGAAATTAAATATTTAGGGCTTGATATACAAGATGCAAGAGGTCAAGGATATGATAATGGATCTAACATGAAAGAAAAAAAATCAAGGTGTACGAAAAAGATAATTAGATATAAATCCTAGAGCATTATATATTCATTATGGTTCTCATAGGCTTAATCTAGTAATTTTTTATGTTGCAAACTCTTGTGTTAGAGCCGTCTCTTTTTTTGGAGTTTTTCAACGAATTTATTCATTATTTTCTTCTTCTTACAAACGATGGAAAATTTTAAAAGATAATATATCTAGTCCTACGGTCAAGTCACTATCACAAACTCAGTTTGTAAAGTCGTATTGGAAGTGTTAAGGCAACTAAATTTCAACCTCCTAAAATTAGAAATTATATATTCGAGTTAGAAAAAACAAGTGAAGATCTCAAAATAAAAAGTGAAGTTAAATGTCTAGCTATGAACTGGAGGATTTTGAATTTTTGTAGGTATGACTATTTGGTATAATATTTTGTTTGTTGTCAATTCGGTTAGGAAAAAATTTCAAAGTCAAGATGTTCATATCGATGATGCGATATATCGACTAAAAGGTTTTGTTTCTTTTTTTTAAAATTATCGTGAATATGGATTTGTATCCGCTATGATTTCCGAAAAAGAAATTGCAAATTAGATGAAGATGCCTTCTAAATTTCTTGAAAAAAGAGTCATTCGTAGGAAAAAAGAACATTTTGAAAAAAAAAATGTTGAAGATAAATAAAGTCTTACGAGGATTTATTTAGGGTTGACTATTTTATTTTTATACTTGATCAAGTACTAACTTCTCTTAGAATTAGATTTGAACAATTTAAAATGTTATAAATTCTATTTGGTTTTATGTTCAACTTTAAAAAACTTAAGTTATTGGATAAAGATAATTTGAAAAAAATTTGTTTGAATCTTGAATATTTTTTTAAGGTAGGATGGAATTTTTGATCTAGATGGTTTGGATTTATTTTTTGAACTAAAAGTTTTTCAAAAAATATTTCAAAAAGATAATAGTAACTTGATGGACATACTTGATTATATTAAACTCATGGATTCTTTTCCTAATGCTTATGTTGCTTATAGAATAATGTTGACTATTCTTGTTACCGTTGTTTCCGCAGAGATAAGTTTCTCCAAGTTGAAATTGAACAAGTCTTATTTGAGATCAACCATGTTCCAAGAAAGAATCAGTGGACTCGTAATTTTATCTGTTGAAAAAGAGTTGCTATACAAGTTTGATTATAAAGATTTGGTATCTGAATTTGCATCTCAAAAAGCAAGAAAAGTGGATTTTGTGTAACATTTTTTTTTTGTAATTTGACTTATTTTAATTGAATTATGACTACGTAAAACATCTATTTCTTTCTCGTCCAAGCCTCCATTTTGCTTGAGCTGCCTCTGAACATGACACGTAAAAATTAGGGTTATTTACACGAGTTTACAAAACATTGGACATATCTAAAATAACAAACGTATATAGGGATGCTATATACAATATTCTATATATATATATATATATATACGTTTTCTATTTTGGATATGTCGAACATTTAGTAAAACTCGTGTAAATGGCCCTAGTGCTTACGTATCATGCCAGTTTACGTTGTTATTTTACAACGTAAATTGAGTTTTATAACGTAAATCGACATTTAACGTAAGTATAAGGGCCATGTACACGAGTTTTACGAAACGTTTGTCATTTTCAAAATGGGTTAGTAAATTAAGACTATTTCGCCAAAATTAGTTAACTTATTATTTTAATTGAGATAACTGATCAAACCAAAAATAAATTAAACTAGCAAACTTAATTAATTTGATATAATCAAATGAGCTATTTAATGTATTAAATTAAATTTTATCTATAACTTAAAAAAAAAACTAATTTGGCTAGCAGTTACAATTTATTATCTTTTAAGAAAATATTTTATTAATTAGTTGTTAATTTTGATGTGCGTAAATGTGTATTCACTACGGGTAGTTTTAATAGTGCAAAAAATAACCTTGTCTATCAGAATAAAGACCAATTTTAAATTAAATAAAAGTAAATGTTATTATACAAACTCTTAAAAGTTAGTATAGTGTATATTTGGAGTTAACAGGGATACTAAATAGCATAATTATCACACAAACATAGATAGTGTATAAAATCAAGTCATTGTCTAATCAAAGAATTTCGCATTAATACAAAATTTATTAAAAGTAATAGTTTGGGTCATTAGCCATACATTGCTTTTAGATGTAATAAAGTGCAATTGAACACATTTTGTTTATGATAAACAACATACTTTGATTAAAGTAAAAATTGATAATTGGTCCTGCATTAGACATAAGACAGGTTGTCAAATATCTTGAGCAATGATCACGCGGATGTCAAATTATTTACCTAGTTAGTTTGAACCTCAAATAAGGCATATTTAAATTTCGGTGTAGCAGCTATCTTTCACTCTAAATTATGGAAAGTATCGGTCTTCCGTGGGTTATGAACACGGGGGGCAATATTACCGTTACAAAATGATAGACTCGGGTAAATATATTGGGTGAATATGGATCCTTGATTTGTTACCCGTGGGTTATGTCCAAATTAATTGTCTGTTATTATACATTTAGCCATGATTTCATTTTATTTTCGCACCTCACATTTCACTCTGAAAACAATTTCTACAAAATTTCAACACAAAAAATTCTTCTGAGTTTCTATACTTCCCAAGCAATTTATTTTTGAAGATGTCTTTGTGAATCATCGTATCACCAACGTCATCGTACTTGTTCTTGCGCTCTTACACCTCATCCAGACTGAAGAAGAACTTCAACGGTTAAACCATCAATCTTCCACTAACCAATCTCCAAAAATTAGATAAACCTTTCTCAAATTATGAATTAAGAAACATCAAAATTAAATCCCTCTTAGATTCAATATTAAATAACTAACCACCAAATATCTCATATTTTCAATAATAGTTAATCGAATCAGCTAAATTTTCTCCAATCTTCCCTTATGTTGCATAACCAAAATATTATGCACACCTACTTTAGAATCATTTTAATTCTTAGCTGCATTTCCACGAAGTCTACCAACTTCAAATATTCAAAGCACATCACCCAGTCATCCAACTTCTCTACTTCCATGTCATTCACCTCCTCCACCACCTCCACGTCATTCACCTCATCTACCACCTCTACATCATTCACCTCCTCCACCACATCTATGTCATTAACTCCATTCACCACCTCTACCTCAATTCACCTCCTCCGCCACCTCCACCTAATTCACCTCTCCTGCCACCTCAACCTCAATCATAAGAGAGGTGGAAGTCCCCACATTGCAACAAAATCCTCAATAGACACAACAAAAGAAGAAATGAAAATTAAGGTCCGAAATTTAACAATATTTCTTGGAAATCGAAGACGACGAAGGCAAAAAAAGGTATTTGTTGAAAATGCGAGAAGCGCGTCAAATGTGATCGTAGAGAACAACAAACATTCCTCGTTGCGGCACCACTTCAGAATGTGTGTCACCTTCAAATCGTCTTCAAGCTAAGTATGCACACATAATCTTGTTATATTTAGAAAATAACTAGTTCGATATATTAATTTACCGATGAAAATATTTTCACATGTAGACTTCGCACTTTTAGTAGGTTCATGAATTACTTAGTTCCTGAAATTCAATTATTTTCGAAATAAACTTTACGAAATGAAGTAATAAAATATTTTTAGAAAGAAAAGAAAAACACTTAGGGAATGTTTCGGTCAAAAATTAAAATTAAAATTGAATCTCCCAGCAGCTTACGTCCCTTCACGTGGCTCTCTCTTGCACCGCCATGGCCACGCGCAGCTGACGCCCCTCCACATGGCGGCCACTACTCCAACAGTGCGGCGGGGTCGCTCCACTCCTCCAAAGTCGCAGTGGCAATGCTTTTCTTAGTTTCAACCTCAGACTCAATCGCCTTCCGACAAGGTATAGAGAAGACATTGCCGGCGAAACTAATGAAGTTGGGATCTTGACGGGGAATCGGCGGTGGAGAAAACGCGTGGAGTTGAGGTTGGAGCAACGGGAAAAGGGAACCAGGTCGTGGAAGTGAGTGGTAGCACCGGCGAGAGCATCTTTGATTTTCTCCTCCGCTGATGCTAGCAACGACGTACGACTTTTACCATTAATGATGTTTGGTTATTTCAGAGTTTTGTCCCGGCAAATAATTTTTTTTAATATAATTTTTCAAGGATAAATTTGGTAAATTGGATTATTATTTCATGGAATGGTCAATGTATCCATAAGGCCGAGGAATGAAAGTGAAGCAATGAACATTATTTGGAATGGACGTGAAATGATTATTTTCGTCCAAAACATTAAACCAAACAAAGTAATGGACTTTTAAGAATCCATTCCATTCTCTTCACTCAAATTATTACAAACCAAACATGCTCCTAGAGGCTTCTTCATGTATGATATGTTGCCCTTAAGTCAGATATTTGGTGGAGTAATGCAAATCTAAACTACAGAACTATCACAATTCATAACATAGACAATCTATGGAACATAAACAAACGCATAATTTCTTTTAAGAGAATATAGGATAACCACACTGGAACTGTCATATTATGGATCCTTTTAAACGTTATAAAAAATTTAACCTCTGTGACCGACTAAATTTCATTACCTTAATCAACGCTACAAATAATGATGCTATTAAAAGAGTTTTAAGAGTCAAAATACCTAATTAATAGTCTCTTTTACACCAAAGATCTGCCGCACACATTATCAAAATTATAGATAAAGTTGGGTAAGCCTACTTTTACAAATGCATTGAAAATATTAGACTAGCAATATCATAGTTAAATGGTTGAATACGTAAGGTAGATGAAAAAATAAAAAAAAAATTATTTGACGGTCTAGACGAGAAAAACTTCCATATCAACGTTAGGATTAGATGGAACTCGACCTTTATAATTCTGAACCAATTTTTAGCCGATAGATACATGTTAGTCTTTAAATTGTACATGTATAGAGTTGAAAATCATAACATTACTAAAGATAACATAACAATAGTTGTTTTATATGAAATGTCTACACTTATATTATGACAAAACATGTGCATTATTCGTAGTTTATACTTTTACATCTTATTTAGCACTACATAGTGTCTCTACCATCGCACACCATCTTATGCTTGTAGTAACCTTCTATTTTTCAACCTTATATCAAAGCTGCGAAAGCTAAACTTAATAAATATTAGGGGCTTCAGATATACCTTCATTATATTGGTTTCCATGTATATTAGATCTAGGAATAAAACTTGGTGGTTACCTTTGATAATTTATGATACTTAAAGCATTACATTGGATTAAGTTGCACACGATCATATAAAGGTTATGCAAAAAAAATTATTTGTTTTTAGGTATTATCGAAAACAAATTTCAACAGCTTTGCACAACGAATATCAACTAATAGAGGAATAATTTGAGACATAGCTTGTTTTGCACGAGACATGACTTTAACTTATATATCATCACCACATACGGAGACCGCTAAAGCGACGTATGAACACGACAAGATCATAACGTACAACTATCAACAATTTGAATTCACAAATCAAGAAGATCTCAATGTATTAGTATGGTGGAGACAACCCAAAAACATGTTTCCCATACTATTCAAGGGGTTTGAGATGTTCATTCGATACCAGTTTCAACTATTTCATTTGAATCATCATTTAATAATGTTACCAGAGATGCCCACAAGAAGATTATTTATTTACATATTGATGTAATATAAATCTTTATAAGTCCTTATTGTAATCGATGATTAAATTAATAAAAGTTGAAACGTTTATATTCATTCTTTTTTCATTTGTTTGAAGATTTATGATATTAAATAGTCTTATACTCCTTAATCAAACCTAACAATGTATGAAGAGACAAATGTAGATTTACGTGAACAAACTCTTCATGGTTTGGTCAAATTAAATATTCGCAATCTAAAGGTCAACGGACTATTGATCCTAGTATGATTGTTGGAAGAATCTACGATGTCTGATTACGAGGCATAGAGAGTTCCGAACTCTATAGTCCCAGTGTATCTTCGAAGATACTGAATTGACCATTGCACCTTTAGAGACAATGTAAGAACAAACCATTTAACATCTTCCGTCTCAAGGTCACTATGTATGAATTGCATCGTGCTTACCTAAATCCTGAAATGAGACATGTCATTTCATAGCTTTAATATTACCATTTGAGAAAGTCAAGAGGTATTTTAAGAATTGTCTTAAAAGAAATAAGGAAGCATATAGATGCCCTTCCCTAGTGTAGAGTTCGGCCAACCTCACCCAAGAGGAGAGAATTCGTTGCCTTTAATTAGAAAGATAATTACCCAAAAGGAAAACAGGAAATGAATTTCCTTGATAAGAAAATAAATAAGCTAAGTGAGGAAACAAATTTTTCTTCACTCTTGCTAGGGATGGCGGGCCATGTACAAGGGAGAAAAGGAGATAAAATCAAATATTGTGTCATGAATGCACAATTGATAATGGTTATTACCCTTTCTTGATTTTCCTTCTCCTATAAAGAGAGTCTCACATAGAGATGTGAAAACAAGTATTCTTGCTCTTGTGCTCTCTCTCTTGGCCGACCCCCTCTCTCTCTCTCTCTTAAAAATCCCTTTTTATTTTGGCACCTAAGTCCTCATTAGACTTAGGCTAAATTAGCTCTTTAGCTCATAAACTTGTTCTTGAATTATTGTGTTTAATTGTGTCCACACACAAATCCTTCTAAGCCTCAAAAGACTCATGTAATAGAAACCTTAGGTTTCTCGTGTTCACGTTTAGGTGTGAAGGAAATGAGCAAGAGAAGATCAAACTTTCTAGAGACTCCTCTAAGTTAAAGGTACAAGAAAAATTAGTATTCATGCACTTTAAATAATATTTTTAATTGATACATGTTCATGCATTTTTCCTTAGTTAGTAAAATTGTTTTATTTGTAAAGAAATTTATATTCCGCCATTAATATGATTAATGATAATTTTTCTTAACCCTAGACCTATTCCAACAAATAGTTCATGTTAAATTATTGACAATCGACGACAAAGTTTAATACTCGACGCCGTGGAAGTTATAACAACCTACAAGCATTGGTATCGGCACAAAAACCGTTCTCAATAAACGTTTGTGAACATAAACAAAAACAATATTTTTAAAATTTTGAAAGTTATTAACGAATACTGTATTCAGTTACAAAATAACACTTTTCAAAATATCTTACATTTTTTCGTTTTGATGTAACGTGTTTATTTTTTTTTTTCTGAAGTTAACAAAAGTTATTATTTTCGTGAAGTCTCAAGAAAATGCCACTTTCATTAAATATATATTGAAGGCATTTTAATGGCAGAAATTGTTTTTGCCGTCGTGGCCCCCCGGAAGGCGTGCTCACAACACACGGAAGGGACGAAAGTTTCATTGCCTATGATGAAAATAAGCCGTTACTTTCAAGATAGGATCAATAGCATATTCGTATCTGTCATTATCCACAACCTTAAATTTTTATAACACCGGATAGCAATGGAACACAAAGTAGAACATGTTCGAGGTGTAGAAAACATGAGGAACATCAAGAATATAAGTTAAGTTCCAAATATCGATGAACATAAAAAAATGAAGAAGCATTTGGTATAATGGAGGACTAGTCCAAAACATAACGCACAATGATTATGTAAGTATAAAAAACTATCATATAACTGTCAAACGGTTATTTAAGTAATTATCGAACACAATTAGAGGAATAAACGATTAGAGAACTTATTGAACCGTTAAAAACGTGTGTCTGATTAACCCGCGTTAACATTTGACCTCATATATAAAAAGCAGACAACTCGAATAAAGAAATGAGGACTCATCATTACAAACTACACTCACATTGTACATTTTTTCATTGATATTCAAATTCTGATAGAATCTCATGCAAGGCTTGTATTGAAATTCGTCAATATAGTTACAGCAGACATCTAATTTAATAATTAATATTTTCATGCAAAAATATCCAGACAATTGTTATATCTATATTTGGATATCAATAGCATCGAATTTTCTAACACATGAAATCCTCACATTTTTTTTTAATTAGTTATTGAACTAAAAGTTTAAATTTTAACCCGAATTTATCCAATCCAAATATTTTTATCTACTAAGCGTGTTCACATTCTTTTATTTCAAACGTTTTATTCATCAGAAGACTCGATCAGCCATTAAAAAAAAATAAAAAATGGGGCATCGCGTAAGTATATAATAATTAATTATGTCCAAAATCAGGGGCTACAATAATACGAATTATTGTCCAAAATCAGGGGCTACAATAATACGAATTATTGTCCAAAAATTCGGGCATCACGTCAGTATATAATATGAAGTATTATGTTTATATTTGTTGTTGGAAAATCAGGGGCTACAAAATCTCTTGATTAGTGGATTTTTTCAATAACAAAAAAATACAAACTATAAATAATTAAAGAGTCTGGTGGTAAAATATCATTGAAAATTAAGAAAAGTACTCAAAATCGCTTAGACGTATGATTTTGTAATCTAAACAATTGCTTTCGACATTGGTTTGTAATTCATTGCAATCTAATCATATTCAATGTTTTGCATCATTAAGACTTATCGTTGACATGAAACTTCACCTCATGCAATCTCAGTAGTTCAAAAGAAAAATATCAATTTTGATTTGCATAAAGGGTCCAAAGCTTTCATCATAAGATAAAAAACACCTTAAGGATATTATTAATGAGAATAAGAAAGCATTCGACTAATTGTTAATTTGGTTATGATCAAGGATTAATGTCGGGAGATTTCGGTGTTTTGACGACAAAATTACGCTAAAAATGAGCTATCATTTTTTTTTACCATTTAAATTCGCGGAAAAATGTCGACGAAATGACGCTGTTTTTTCGACGACAAAACGATAGCGATATTGCGCTTAATGTCGTTTGGATCTTAGTATAAAACAAAAAAAAACATAAATATTGGCGTCATTTGAGCAAAGGAAATCTTAGAAGTTGCGATTTACGGCGATTTGGGGGACCACGCCTCGACGTTTCTTTTTCGGGCGTTTTCGAGTTAAATCGCCATCTTCCTTCGTTATTCAACTATATGTCGGTGAACTTACCGCAATTTCGTCGTTGTATCTATGTTTTGGTCGGAAATTTAGTGTCCGGCTGAGAGCACATAATTTTTGTGACGAAGAAAAAAACAAAGAGTAAATAAGGAGTTTTGATGTTAATCAGAGTGTGCCAGGCTAAAAAGAATGGAGGCAGTGGAAAATAAGATTGAAGTTGAAGAAGACTAGATCTAATATATTGCGTGTGCCGGTTAGAAAAAATGGAAGCAGTGGGAACGATAAATGAGGTCGAAGTTGGAGAAGACTAGGATTTTTCAGGGTTTTTTTAATTTTAAGACCATCTCTAATCCACAATTAATTTGGGTGAGATAAGACCTTTTTGGAGTGAAAATTGTCAAACTCACCCTGAATATTTACCTAAAATTGGTAGAGTAAATAATATATACTCAAATTTAGGGTCAACTATTCATCACCCATAAACTATTTTTAATTACAAATTCACCCACAAAAATGTTATATATAATTTAGAACATAATTTAAATAATTTATACAAAAATACATATTATCAATGAAAAAAAGAATAATTAATGACATAAATAATAATACATGACATTAATTAAACACAGTACAACTATATGAAATACATATACATTTTAATTTTTATACATTTTAATCTCGTTGCATATCACCTCACATGTTATATAGGATAGTAACGCCAACATCATTTTAAAATGAGTTGTTATATAGTTTATAATTAATAAAGAGTTATAATAATTGTAAACTAATTTTCAAACAAATATGATTTTTGCAAAAACTAAGTGGGAGGCTTGTTTATCGTTGAAGCAACCCAAGGTCCCCGACAGGAGTTTAAATTAACTAAATGTATGATGAACTAAGAGTCACACGTAGACCCTTCAATGGGAGTACTTCGGAAGCATTTTGTTAATTGAATTATTGTGAACTAAGTCTCAAAGAAAAACGATGAAGCGGGGTCTCCACATAGGTGAACCGTCTTCAAAGTGACTTGATTAAAGACCCACGTGTTGGTTGCAAACTTAGACTTGTGTTTTAAAGTAATCCTCACATAGAGGCCCTGCATTAAAAATAGGTGACCAAACATTTATGATAATTAGTAAGAACTAGAACTTGAGACTTCTTGAAACGTTCGAACTAAATAGTGATGTGTCACGACTATGAAAGGCGGTTAACTACGATTTCCCCATAGAAAAAGTAATTAGCTATTTTTGTTCATAATACCATGAATTATAAACGCTTTCGTCACCATACTAGGATTGCTCATTCATATAATTCGAATAGGTAGCACATACTAAATTTATTTATTTTATTTATGTTTTCGACAAAATGTCTTTTAAACCCACTACAAACGATTTTAAGTTCTAACGAACTCGAGGGTCAGAATTACTTTGACTCGAAATGTAACCTCGACATCGTGCTGACAGTGAAAAAGCACAAGTATGTTCTCACGATCCCATGTCCTCCAAATCCGAGTATGACTGCAGTAAAGAGGACAAGGACTATAATGATGCGTGGATGATGTCCGATGAGATTGATATATGCTACATCTTAGCTTCTATGAGCAATTAGTTGCAACAATCTTGCTGGGACATTGTAACGGCATATGAGATGTTCTACAATCTTCATAACATATTTGGATGTCATGGGCGTCAGGCGAGGCAGCAAGCTATTCGCAGTTTCATGAACTGCAGGATGAAGCCATGATCTTCAGTTCGGGAATACATGCTACTGATCATGGGTCACCTAAACGACATGAAGATTCTTGGTTCTGAGATCGATGGAGAAACCAAGATCGACATGATCTTGGAGACTCCGACGGAATTGTTTGACAACTTCCATCTGAACTTCTCCATGAAAAATCTCGAGTACTCTGTCACTGAGCTCATGAAGGAGTTGCAGACTACTGAGGGACTTCTCCCTAAGAACAAGAGGAAATCTAGAGAGCTCAATGTTGCTGAACAGAGAGCCTCGACTTCAAGTTCTAAGAGAATGATGAGAGAAACCAAAAACGCCAACGGAATGAGTCTCGTTACTTAAGCGTATTACATCACAAATAAAGAATCGTCCAGGATATTAGATTGCGGGGCTATTGACCATATTTTGTGTAAGTTGAGTGGTTTCAGGCAAATCAGACGCTTAAATAACGGAGAGTTCACATTCAACTGGGAAATGGAACGAATGTCGGAGCGAGATCAATCGAGACCTTGAAGCTTAAAATTGGGAACAAAACTTTATTATTGAATAACGTTTATTACGTTCCGGATTTTAGTAAAAACCTTGTTTCTTTTGGTTGTTTAGAAGAACAATTCTTCAAGTTTAAAATCAATAATGGTATGAAATTTTTCTTGATGATTCGTTCATGACTAAAGCTCATCGTGTGGAATCGATATATTATCTATATCCAAATGGCCAACAATCTTGGACACCGAAGTGAATAGTGATTCACTCGGGAAGAGTAAGATGTTTCATAGTGATAAAACAAACAACACATATCTTAGGCACTTACATCTTGGACATATTGCCCTAGATAGGATTAAGAGGTTGACAAAGGATGGTCCTTTGAAATCTCTAACCGTGGGATCCATGCCCACGTGTGAATCATTTCTTGGGAGCAAGATGACGAATAGACCTTTCTCATCAAAGGGTCTAAGAGCCACACAGTTATTGAAATTTGTACATAGTGATGTATGTGGTCCAGTCAACATCCAGGAAAGAGGAGGTTACGAATACTTTGTAACCTTCACTGATGATTACTCAAGGTTTGGGCACATTTTCCTTATGCGACACAAATCCGATACCTTTAAAGTGTTCAAATAATATCGGGTTTTGGTTGTAAAGCAAAAAGAGAAACAGATCAAAATCCTTCGATCACATTGAGTGGTAGAGTATTTGTCTAGAGAGTTCGAAGACCTTCTCACTAGGAGAAAAAAGGCCTTTAGAAGCGACAAAAGTCGCCTCTAAAGGCCATAAAGTCACTTCTAATGCCCCAATTTCTATACTTAGCAAAAATTTTGGCGGAGGAAATTTGGAGCCTAAATTTTGGGGCATTAGAAGCGACTAGTCGCTTCTAATGCCCCAGTTTCTATACTTAGCGAAAATTTTGGCGGAGGAAATTTGGAGCCAAAATTTTGGGACATTAGAAGCGACTAGTCGCTTCTAATGCCCAAATTTCTATACTTACAAAAATTTTGGCGGAGGAAATTTGGAGCCAAAAATTTGGGACATTAGAAGCGACTAGTCGCTTCTAATTCCCCGAGCCAATAATTTTGACAATTAGAAGCGACTAGTCACTTCTAATTGTCAAAATATTGATAATTTGGTTAAAATTGGGGTGTTGAAGTTAGAAGCGACTAGTCGCTTCTAATTCCCAAATGTCGCTTCTAATTCCCCCTGTTACTTCTAAAGGTATCTTCTATAGTAGTGTCTTAGAGAAGAAGGCATTCATTATCGGCTTACAACACCTGGCACACCACGGAAGCACGGTGTGTCAGATAGAAGGAACGAACTCTGCTAGATATGGTGAGATCGATGATGAGTTACTCTCTGCCTTAGAAAATGGAGGCTTATATGCTGAACCATGTTCCGTCGAAGACGGTTCCTGGGACTCCCTATGAGAAATGGAGTGGTAGAAAATCTATGTTACACCACGTCAGAATCTGGAGTTGTCCAGCACACGTGATGTGACAAAAGACTAGCAAATTGGCCAGTCGTTTAGAATTATGTCTTTTTGTGGGATATTCTAAAGAAACAAAAATGGTACATCTTTTATAGTCTTGCTGATGAGAAAACTTTTGTTAGCAGGAACGCTAGGTTTCTCGAAGCAGACTATATAAAGAATTCTGTACCGAGAAGAAGACTTGTGCTGACGGAGCTGTTGGGTGAAGTAGCTGGTACTACACAAGCTAGGACGAGTCATATACCAACAGTGGAAGAACCACGTTTAGAACCAGAGTCTCCTGTGATTCATCGCAGTAACAGGATTGTACGACAACCTGATCGATACATGGGTGTCGGAGAGACTTTCACTGCTATCGCATACAAGGAGAAAGATGATCCAGTATCGTTTTCCCAGGCGATGCAGTGTTCCGAAGCAAACCTATGGCAAGAAACCATGAATGTTGAATTGCATTTGATGTATGTCAACTAGGTTTGGAAACTTGTAGATTTACCCGAAGGCATTAAGCCTGTTGGATGTAAATGGATCTACAAGAAGAAAAGAGAACCAGATGGAAATGTTGAGACATTTAAAGAGCGACTTGTGGCGAAGGGGTTCACACAAAAGGAAGGTATCGACTATCAGGATACCTTCTCGCCAGTCGCGATGCTGAAGTCCATCTGTACGCTTCTATCCATAGTTGCCGCCCTGGATTATGAAATCTGGTAGATGGATGTCAAGACTACATTTCTAAATGGAAGTCTTGACGAGCGCATTTATATGGCTCAACCAGACGGGTTCATGGAGAAAGGCCAACAAGGCAAGGTTTGTGAGTTATTGAAGTCAATTTATGGACTAAAGCAAACATCTATGTCGTGGAATATTAGATTCGACGAGACTTTGAAAGGCTACGGCTTTGATTAATCAGTAGATGAGTCATGCATTTATAAGATGATAAACGATGGAAAGGTGGTATTTTTAGTCCTGTATGTGGATGACATACTAATCATTGGGAATGATGTAGGAAAGTTATCAGAGGTTAAGATCTGGCTATCAAAGCAATTTGAGATGAAGGATCTAGGAGAAACTGCTTACATTATGGGGATTCGGATCTTCAGAGATCGGAAGAACCAAAGTTAGCGCTTTCTCAAGTATCTTATATTGATAAGATCATGGATCGCTTCAGTATGCAAGACTCCAAGAAAGGACATCTACCTTTCAGACATGGAGTGCATCTCTCAAGTGAGCAGTCTCCCAAGACTCCTCAAGAAGTTGAGGACATGAGACATATTCCATACGCTTCAGCCGTACGAAGTCTCACGTATGCTATGCTTTGCACGAGGCCAGATATTTGCTATGCAGTGGGCGTGGTGAGTAGGTTTCAGTCAAACCCTGGACCCAAACACTGGGTTGCTATCAAGGATATTCTTAAGTATCTCCGGAGAACGAGAAACTATATGCTTGCATACTCAGGTTTTGAGCTTAATATGACGGGATATACCGACTCCAATTTTCAATCGATTCCAGGAAGTCCACGTCAGGGATGTGTTCACCCTAAATGGTGGATCTGTGGTCTGGAGGAGAATCATGCAATCTTGCGTTGCTGACTCGACCATTGAAGCCGAGTATGTGGAAGCTTGCGAAGTTGCAAAGGAGGTTGTGTGGCTGAGGAAATTCCATATGTACTTGGAAGTAGTTCCAAGTACAAGCGATTCCATCACATTTTATTGTGATAATAGTGGGGCTGTCGCTAACTGTAAGGAACTAAAAAATCACAAGCGCTCAAAATACATAGAATGGAAGTATCACCTAGTACGAGACATCGTTCACAGAGGATATCATTTACATCTCCTTTGACTCAAGTAGGAGTTTGTTGGGATTGGTGCCCACAATGGAGATATTATACATTATAAATACATTTGTATTTTGTTTTGCTGAAACATTAAATAAAATTAAATATTCATTCTTGATTAAGTTTGTGTTTATGTATTTTAGCTACACTCTGAAACTGTCATCGACAAAAGGGGTGCTAAGTACAGACTTGACAAATTAGCCTCTTGTGACTAGTTTAAAATATTAGTTCGCAATCTAAAGATCGATAGGGCAATCGATTCTGAGTATTGATTGTTTGAATGAAGCAAGATATCTTATCTTGTGATATAGAGAGTTGTGAGTCTGTGTATCATTCTTGATATCTTACATAAGATATTGAACAAGACTTGTGATACTCTAAAACTCGAGATAAAACCGTTTAATCACTCGAAACTTTAAGGTCACATACGAGGGGTATTTTAGTACTTATTTAAATCCTGAAATGAATGCATAATCGATGTGACACCTTATGACATTTGATTTGTCAATGGACAATGGCTAATTTATAGTTGCATCTAACCCGACGGTTGGTGTTATAACGAGGTCATGTTGGGTTATGTGATTTACATATACGGAATTCATGTTGAAACAATGTCAATGCATTAGTATCACACTATACTTTGTTATGAGAGTGTGAATGAATAAACCTAGCCAGGTATTCATCGAATAAGAACATTATTTGATCTTTTGAGTCCGATCTTTATTATAAAGTTTCGTTCATGTGGGTCCATTAGATCTAAATGATAAACCCTCGGACGAAATTTATTGAACAAGGACAATTTGATTTTCTCATTTAAGTAATATGTGATTTACACTAAAAAAAATATTTTTCTAAGTAATCAAATAAATAATTGGTTATTTATTACTACATTTATTTAATGAATCATATTATGTTAATATATGGATATTGACATACTTAAATGCTTCAAATAAATAAAAGATGAAAATAAATATTTTCTCATTTCTTAGTATCTTGAATAGTATAAAAATAATGATTTGTCATTAAATAAATGAAATATTCCAAAATAATTAAATATTATTATGAAAATAAATCAAAATAAATATTTTCGAAGTATATAGGATTATACTCGACCATAATTAATGAATTAGGTCAGAGAATTAATTTTTGAAATTAATTAAAAGAATAATGGGTTTAAGTTTGACTAGTGGGTTTGACCAACGAAAAGCCCGCTCTCTTTCTATCTAAAGGGTTTTTTGAAAACCCTAACCCTAACTCTAATCATAAAATTTTCGGCCAACCTCTCTCTCCCCCCTCTCCTGAGTTCTTTGGTCGAATTTTTAGAGAGAGAGAGAGAGAGATCAAGAAAAAATTTCTTGATCTCCCGAAAGTTTTTGAGTGATCCCGAGTGTCCCTTGTTGTTCAATTGAAGAGTCCACCCTCTTAATCTCATCAAATCCCGTGGGAATTACCATTGACTTTTTTACTGGTGTTTGAGTGACTTTGTACACGCAGGTATCCACTCGAAACGCGAAGAAATTGAGCGAAACGGTGCGAGGCTCATTTCAGCCTGCTGGCCGGATTGGGTCTCCTGACTAGAGTTTTTCGTCGGACGTAGAGTATGCCTAGCTCACCACGGGAGTTTGACAAAGATTTTGGTCGACCCTTTTACAGGGACCTAACCCTAGGTCTCTTCCACGTTCCTGCAAAGTTTCGCGGCCAGATTCATCCTGAGGAAACCACAGCGCCATTTCTGGCCGGCCGGCCAGAATCCATTCCAGCGGGCCAAAGCTGTCCATTCCGGCCAGAGTCTATTTTTGAATAAATTATTGACGAGGCCTTCCGGAGTTAGCTTGCAATGTCCGGGATTGTTTACAATCTCAAATGTAAGTTTACTAAAACGAATTAGATCTGAAAATAATTATTTATGAATGTGTTTATAATTTGTTAGATGGTTTGGTTCAATTTATTGACCTGTTTAAAATAAATAGATTATTGACATGTTTATAATTTTAAGTGCCTAAGTTGTTACTTTATTAAAAATAGTTTTAATACAGATCATATTATATAATTCTGTTACATATAGATGTGTTATGTAATATTATTGTTTAATTTGTTAAATAATTTCCAACATCTTCTTCTTCTTTTTCTTCTTTTTCTTCTTCTTCTTCTTCTTCTTCTTATTTTCTTTCTCTTTTTGTTTTTATTTTTATTTTTCTAAATCTTCTTCTTCTTCTTCTTCTTCTTCTTCTTCTTCTTCTTGTTTATCTTCAGCATTTATATCTTATTGTTGTTCCATGTCTCCCTCTGCGTCATTCCTCTCTTCCTCTCCGTCTTGGTCGTTGTTGGATCTTGACAAAGACTCATTGGTTGAGATTTGTTTGGTCAGGGGAGGGGGGAGTACGTCGACCATTTTGTTGACTTCGTTGCGTATCAAAGACAATACACTCTTCTTAAACCTACTAAATTCTCCTCGAACAGAGTGGACTACGAATTCCAGTTCCGAAAACCGAACCTATGAAAAATAAAATATTTTCACGATATTTGAAATTATCGGTTGCATTTGTCATCGGCTGCATCCCACTCCTTCTTTATGGAGGACAAGAGGACATAGAAGTATTTGTCTGTAGTCGTGAATGACTCAAACATTTTTACCAATTTCCCATTCTTCCTTAAATAGTAGAATGCAACGTTGATGTGTTGGAACAATATAAATGGATGTGTCAAATCATGGTGTATTAATATAAATAACGTGTCAACATTTTAGCCGCACGTGACAACTTGGCCACTAAACTATATGTCAAAGAAAACGTGACAATCATGTCACTAAACATAACGAGTTCAAGAAATAAGTGGAAAAATACCATATATATTTTATTCATTACGAGCATTCTTTATTGTCAGTTATTACAACCATACAAATAGAAAAAAGTGTAAAATATTATTCGACAATATGTCACGATGTTCTTGTGAAAAAGGATTAATCACATAAAAATATAAAAATTCAAACAAGCACACATTAAAAGAAAGGATGAGAAATTTCATGTGTGAAGTCGGTGGCGCTAATAAACCAGTTCTTGACGTACTTCTCCATCCATCCAACGATTATTTTCCCACATATGATTAAACCAAGTCTTATTGGTAATGGTGACCAAAGTATAATGGAAATGTTGATTTAGTTTGTCATCCTTCTCCCTATACATGGACCTGCAAAAAGAAACCAATAATTTTTTACGGTTATCAAATTGTTTATGAATAATACATGAGCATATTGTCATGAAATGGGTCTACGTGAACATGTTGTCTCGAACGATATCGTTGCCGTTGCATGTAGTCACAAAAAGGATCTTCATTACCATGTTATCACGAAACAAATATACTTACATGTTTTCATGGACTTTAGCAGACCAGTTTTATCTATTTCTCCAGGCTATCTAATTCCAATTGTATCGGGTCAACCATTGGCTCGGAAAAAGGATACTTCTCTAACTTATTCTGTGATTTTATAAACTTTTAAATTATGAGAGGGAGTGGTGTAGACGTGTAATGGGCCGGCGGCTTCCTCAACCTTAATGACTTCTCAGGTGAAGAGGACACCATTATCATCTTATAGGGATCCTCTTCGGGGATGACACAAAAACAACCGAGGAATGCCCCTTACCAACCCCCTCGACTGAACACTTGGGAGTTTTGGATTCATGAGTAACTTTCGCTTTGTATTTTTCCCTGCAGTCACTACCCTGAGGAGTCTTGTTCTGGTCGCCGTGCTCTTTTGTTAGTTTATCAGCATGACTGTCTTTATCATGATCATCACCGTCCTTCCGCCATAAAAGGTTGTCCACTTTACAACCATCTTTCCCCTATGTCTTCTACTCATCAATTTTGTTGTCTGCTGCCTGCAAATCTTCATCTCCCTTTGCATACCCCTCCTGACTTTCTTTGTTTTCTTCATCTTCTCCTTTTTTTCTTATTCTTCTTCTTCTTCGTCTTCTTCTTCTTTTTCCTTTCCTTTCTTTTTCTTTTTCTTTGTCTACTTCTACTTCTTCTTCTTGTTTCTCTTCAACATTTATACCTTGTTGTTCCCTGTCTCCCTCTTCCGCATTCTTCTCTTCCTCTCCGTCTTGGTCGTTGCTGGATCTCGAAAAAGACTTATTGGCTGAAACTGGTTTGGCCGGGGGAGGGGGGAGATCGTCCACGATTTTTTAGACTTCGTTGCGTATCAAAGAAAATACATCCTTCTTAAACCTACTAATTTCTCGTCCTACATATTGGACTACAGTTTTCAGTTCCGAAAACCCAACCTATGAAAAAGAAAAGCTTTTCACGATATTTGAAATTACTGTGACAATATTGTCAAGAAACCAATTAGTTTCGTAACAACACTGTCAAGACATAGTCAAGAAATATTGCAATTTTTTATCTATGTTATCATTTATTATATTATATTATACCTCCACGTCTGACAATCTGAGGCCATCGTCAACATGCTTCCTCTTAGTCCCCAACTGGGGTGATTTAACCACAGGCTCTGGTAATTCTACGGAAGCTCCGATGGGTTTGAATTCGAGCTAAAAACAAATAATTAGGCATATAAAAAAATTATATATACATTTTTACAGCACGCAATATATTGTTGGCATTTATGCCCACAAAAGAGATATTTTATGTTGAATACTTTTGTATTGGTTTTGTTTTTAATTTAAATAAAAATTGATATCCAATCTTATATAAGATTGTGTTTATGCATGAATGTCTATGTTCCAAAACTGTCATCAACGTGTTGGCATTTATTCCCACAAAGGAGATTTTTTGATATTAAATACTTTTGTATTTGTTTTGCTTTGAAATTAAATAAAGATTGAATATCCATTCTTATTTAAGATTGTGTTTATGCATTAATGTCTACGCTCTGAAACTGTCATCAACGAAAGAAGTGCTAAGTACAGACCTGACAAGATACCTTCTTATGACTAGTTTAAATAATAGTTCGCAATCTAAAGATCAATTAGGCAATCGATTCCTAGTAATGATTGTTAGAATGAATTAAACGATATCTTATCTTATGATATTGAGAGTTGTGACTATGTAATTCATTCTTGATATCTTAATGAAGATATTGAACAAGACCTGTGAAGTTTTGAAGTTCGAGATAAAACCGTTTAATCACTCGAAACTTCAAACTCACATACGTATTTTAGTAATTACCTAAATCCTGAAGTGAGTACATGTCTTCTTGTAACACTTTATGACATTTGATTTGTCAATGGGCAATGGCTAAATGAAGTTTCATTGACCCGACGGTTGGTGTCATAATACTGTTTCGTGAAACATGTGATTCACAGATATGGAATTTGTGTTGAAACAATGTTAAGGCATTAGTATCACAACATGCTCTCTTATGAAAGTGTGTGCAATAAACCAGGCGTGGTATTCATCGAATAAAGAATTCTTTGAAATAAAACATGTGACATGTTTAGACATTTCACTTTATGTTTTTCTCATTCACAAATAACAGAGGACTTGGTGAAATCATAACTCAGGGGTAAAACGGTAATTTTACATTCCTCTGAGTTAGTGATACACACAAAGGGTAATATCGTAAAATACACCGTGGACCATGTGAAGAATAGTTTTATCACATCAAACGGAAATATAAATGCATATGAACTTAGAGATGTTCAATATTGGTCCTTTAGTGAAATCGACTAATATTAAGAATTAAAAATCGGAAAAAGTTTGTGAACTTTTGCGTCCGATCTTTATTCTAAAGCTTCGTTCATGTGGGTCCATAAGGTCTCAATGATAGAGTCTTGGATGAGATATTACTGAACAAGAAAAGATCAATTTTCTTATTAAACGTAAATTGTGATTTACACTAAGAAAATTATTTTCTAAGTAATTAAATAAATAATTGGTTATTTATTATTACATTTATTTAACGAATCATATTGTGTTATTATATTGATAATAATATAATTTGATGATTCAAATAAATAAAAGATGAAAATAAATATTTTCTTGTTTCGTACTACATTGTTTAGTATGAAAATAATTAATGACTCGTCATTAAATAAATGAGATGTTCTAAATTAATTAAATATTATTTTAGAAATAAATCGAAAATATTTGGGAGATAAATAGTATAAGGTGGCCGGCCACTTAACACAAATAAGTGATTTGGAAAATTGCTTAAATGATTTATCGAGCTTAAGTTTGATTAATGGGTCATTAATTGTTTTTAACCTAATTATGCCCATTCTTTCTGAAATAAAAGGAGTTCTTCTCTCTCTCTTTTGACCAAAAATTTCACACGGCCACAATCTCTCTCTCCCCTTCCCTCTTGGCGGACTATTTTCTCTCTCCCAAGGAGAAAAATACTTGGCCAAAATCCCAAAGAGAATTTAGAGAGCGAATCGTTGAGAGTGTTTCCTTTTATTCCTTCTTCTCTTGTTCCCACGAAAGAGCCCACCCTCTTTGTCTCCCACAAATCCCTTGAGTATTATCATTGACTCAACTTGTGGTTGTTTGAGTGACTTTTCCTCCCACAGGGCCGGCCATTTTTTGGAGCAACGAAGGATCGACGATTTTGAGGATTTCCTTGACGCGCGTGGTGTAGAGGATCGGCCGACTTTTTGGACGCATCCCGAGACTCGTCTTCGCAGATCCTAATCCTATGTAAGTATCCCTTGAACGAATTGGATCTGAATGATATGATGTTTTAGAATGTTTATATGTATTTGGATTATTCGCTTGCATGCTTAGATAAATTTATTGATATGATTGTAAATTTATTGACATGTTAGGTTAGATTTAATGATATGGTTATCGAACATGTTTTAAAACGTTTATAATATGTTAAATTGAATTATGAAATTCCGCCACATATTGATGTGTTTCGTAATTAAATTAAGTTAATTGTTAACTAAATTCCAACAAATGGTATCAGAGCCATAATTGTCATTAAATCGATTTTGAGTGTTGGCGTTTTTGTATGAATTGCATTTGTAAATGTATGTGTTTTTATGTGAATGGATCCTTACTCTAATTGGCCCTAGGATTATTTACAGGTTACGTCCCGTTTTTTATTTTTATTTTATTTAAATTTGTAATTTGTTGTAATTTTAAATTTTATAATTTTGTAATCCGGGAGACAAGAAGAAGGAGGGAAGCCTCCGGGAATTTCCGCGCTTTTTTGAAACGCGTGGGAGCTATGCCGGACGATTCCGAACATGCCCAAGGACCTGTGTATTGGACACAACAGGGGTGTTTGGGTCGGCCAAAACCCTAGCGTGGCCGTGTGTCTTCGGACGCGCGCGAGCTAGCTAGGGTTAGGCCCGACGACCAAGATTCGGAAATTGTTACCGAATAAATTTAAAATCTTGAACAATTAAATTTCCTTATATTATTTTTCAAATAATAAAAGTGAATTTAGTTATTTGAGTGGGAGATATTAATCTCTAAGTTTTAAAACTCGGAATTTCGAAGACTCGACGCAAGACAAAAAGTTTAGAAGTTTATTTTTTTTTTTTTTGTAAAGGGTTATAAATTTAGAAATGGGCCATTAGATAAGTTAAATATTATGTTTCTATAGGGTTGTAAATTTAATCTTATCTCATATTCATCTACATGTCATATAGGATAGAACGCCAACACTATATGAAATTGTTCATGCATCATTATAGTTTAATTTATATAACTAGTTATGAAATTGAACTTTGTCCACAAAAATATGATTTTTGCAAAAACTAAGTGGGAGGCTTATTTGTCGTTGAAATAACCAGAGGTCCCCAACATGAATTTAATTAACATGTGGGAATGAACTAAGAGTCACCCTCATGGCCCTCCCCTTAATGGGAGTACTTTGGAAGCACATAGTTAATTAAATTATTACGAACTAAGTTCTAAAGAGGAACGATGAAGCGGGGTCTCCCCTAGGAGAACCGTTTTCAAAGTAACTTGGATAAGGGACCACATATTGGTTGCACGCTTAGACTTATTGTTTAAAGTAACCCTCTATAGAGGCTATGCGTTAAAAATAAGTGACCAAAGTCCATGGTAATTAGCGAGAACTAGAAGTTGTGACTTCTTGTATGGTTCAAACTAAATAGTGATGTGTCTCGACTATGAAAGGCGATCATTTGCGGTTTCCCCTAGGAAAAGTAACTGATCATTTTTGTTCATAATACCATGAATTATTTATCGCTTTCCTCACCAATTTAGGATTGTACATGCATCATAATTCAAAACTGTAGCATATGCTAAATTTATTCACTTCATTTAATTTCAGCAATATCATGAATCCACTTGCATCTATACTGAGTTATAACAAACTCGAGGGTGGGAATTACGTTGATTGGAAACGTAACCTCGACATCGTACTGACGGTAGAATAGCACAAGTATGTTCTCACTACCCCGTGTCCTCCTGCTCCGAGTGCTGACTCAAAAGACTTGGTAAAATAATAACTTAAGGGTAAAATGGTAATTTTACAGTCCTCTAAGTTAATAATACATGCATAGGGTAATATCGTAAAATACACCATGGACCGTGTGAAGAATAGTTTTGTCACATAAAAAAATATAAACGCATATGAACTTAGAGATGTTCAATATTGGTCCTTTAGTGGAATCGACTAATATTAAGAATTAAAAGTCGGGAAAAATTTACGAACTCCTGTGTCCGAACTTTATTCTAAAGCTTCATTCATGTGGTTCCATAAGGTCTCAATGATAGACTCTCGGACGAGATTTTGGTGAACAATAATTGATTGATTTTCTCATTCAACGTAAATTGTGATTTACGCTAAGAAAACTATTTTATGAGTAATTAAATAAATAATTGGTTATTTAATATTACATATTTAATGAATTATATATGTTATTATAGTGATAAAAAATATAATTTGATGATTCAAATAAATAAAAGATGAAAATAAATATTTTCTCGTTTCGTACTTGTTTGAACAATATCAAAAGATTTAATGAAATGTCATTGAATAAATGAGATGTTCTAAATAATCAAATATTATTTTAGAAATAAATCAAATAAATCTGGGCGATAATAGAGACAATATGGTCGGCCATAATGAGGGCTTTATAAGCTGGAAAAATTCTTTGAACTCATTAAAAGACGTATTGGGTTTAAATTTGACTAATGGGTCTTAATTGGATTTTGACCTAAGTTAAGCCATTCTCTCTAATATTAAAGGAGGCCCTCTCTTTGAAAAACCTAACCTAATTTTGACCAGGACTCAGCCGAACCTCTTCCCACTTGTGCTTGAAACGTTTTGGCCGAATTCTAGAGAGAAAGAAAGAGAGGAAATTTGTTTCCCGACAGCCCTTCAATTTATGCTTTGAGTTTTCCCTTCTTCCTATGTTCCCACAAAGAACCCACCCTCTTGATCTCCTAAAAACTCTCAAAGATATATCATTGAATCAACTTGTGATTGTTTGAGTGATATTTGTTTTATAGGGTTGGCCACTTTTTGGAGCAAATGAGTAAGGGCGGATTTCGTGACATCCTAGGAGCGCGTGGGAAGGAAAACTGGCCTAGACTTAGACACACATCCCGAGGCAGAATCTCGCAGATCCGAACCTCGTGTAATCTCGAAACGAATTGGATCTGAATTTAATAATCGTTTTAGGATTGTTAGTGTGTTTAGATCGTTCGTTGTATGTTTGAATAAATTTGTTAACATGTTTAGATATTTATTGACATGCTAGATTAGATTTAATGACATGGTTATTGAATATATTTTAAAAAGTGTTTTAACATATTAAATTGAATTATGAATTTCCGCCATATGTAGATATTTTTCATAATTAATTAGATTAATTGTTAACTATATTTCAACATATATTAGCTCATGAAAACGAATTCGAGCTATGTGGGACTCAAACACCCTTTTGTCGGCACTTGTCCATTTCTTGATTATTGGAATCACATTGGGGTTCAGGACGCGAGCAAACTGGAATGCCTAAACTTGGGAATACATTCATAGCTTTAAATCTGGAGCGAGATTAGCAAACCTAGAAGGTGATGTTTATTGTGCTGGTCCTTTCCGGAAGATAAGTTCTTCTTCACCTTCGTGATGAAGTTGGTTACAAACTGGATGAAAAGTTCCACACTATGTTGACCCAGGGATAATCGTTAACACGTCGGGGTCGTCCACCATCTTGATGAAATTTTTGTTGGGCAGCTTGATCGCCTTCTTTGACGCGATGAGGATATTGTACAGAAAGTATATAAAAAGAAGCCTTACCCTCTTCTTGTCACCCTAGGTATGGTTGACCTGCGTCGCAATAGAAGCAATGTTACCATACCTAGTACACAGGGTGCCATCACAGAATGTTTCTTGGTACAAGCCTTTCTCAACCACGTTCAAGTACTCTTCTCGAGACTCAAAGTCAGGATCAAACTTCAGCCCCGTTATCTGCGCGAACTGTTCTTTGTTGAACTCCCTGGGGCGTCCATCCATCTCGAAATAAAGTGTCTTTCAACACTCAAGTATCGCCAAAATAGCTTGATCTTAGAATTAGGTGGCTAATTATCTTTGACGACTTCATCAGATACGGAAAATCAATAAGCTGCCTGAAACAACTCTTCCTAAACAGCTCCCTTTGGGAGCTTGTCAACCCAGTATACTCACCGAAACCATTATGGTTTCCATGGAAGTTAAACGAATATCCTCCTCTTGAATATGTTGGATCCAACCTTGTAAACATATGTAAAACCTCCTATATAATACTCCAAAACATTGTCACGAAACATTGCATTCGTGACGAAGTGGTCACGAAACACTCATGACAAAGTGGTCACGAAACATTGTGTTCGTGACAAAGTGTTCATGAGTCACTCGTGACAAAGTGTTCACGAAACACTGTGTTAGTGACGAAGTGGTCGCGAAACATTGTGTTTGTGACGAAGTGGTCACGAATTACTGTGTTTGTGACGAAGTGGTCACGAAACATTGTGTTCGTGAAGAAGTTGTCACGAAACATTATGTTCATGACGAAGTGGTCACGAAACATTGTGTTCGTGACGAAACAATTTTTAGTGACCACTTCATCGTCACGATATAGAGTGTTGACCCAAAATATCATTATGATGAGTTTGTTGACGTGAAATATCGTTTTCCTTACCAGATTCCTTACCACCGGCCTTTCTTCTTCGAAAGAATTTGTAGGTTGCATGATATAGGCGCCGGAATCAAAATCGGATGATCCAGGAATAGTACTTCGGATTTCTTCAACTTTTTTTTCGTGGGGGTCTCTTGAGATAGACGAGATCTCCGCTTCTTTGTAGGCCCGGTGGTTGGGGTTTGGCTTCTATCGCGGACACTCTTGGACTCCGAAGAGGCGTGAATTGAGAATCCAAATGTACCTTGGGTGGTTTGCTTGGTGACCTAAATTCTGTTTCTTCATCCTGTATGGGTTTCGGCTTCGGAGACGAGGTCTTCTTTTTCATCTTCTGGGTTTTGCAGACGAAGGTGGTGTCAACAACCGGAGGCGAAGAGAAGATAAAGATGAAGATTAACTATCGGAAGTTGTAACAATTTTTAGGTCACGAAATTTGAGCTGAAGCAAGAGAGAGAGAGAGAGAGAGAGAGAGAGATGGTTGATGTGATGGTGATCAGTTATTCTGATTTCGAAAGGCGAGGGTAAACATGGTACAAAATATTTCTCTCTCCTCCCGAACTCCTAATATCCGGACTCAACTAGGAAGAGAGAAAATAAAGTTCTCTATGCTTAATACATTTCTTATCCTTCTCCGTCAATGCTCATACCCAGAAAGTACATTCTTCCTCACCTACAGTTTCCATATCTAGAAATCACATTGTTCGTCGGATTCCGATTTACAAATCGTCGCAGAACATTGGCATAGACGGAAACCCTAGAGTCAATTTTTTGATCCCGTCAAAACCATAGAACAACATGAAAACCAGAATTTTTTGTGTTTCAACTATGCAAAGGAAGGGTCAGACTAATCTCCGCCGCACAACCACGGTACTCTAGTAAGTTGTTCATGTAACATGGGTTTCCAGCTAACATTTGCAAATAATTGCATATTTGGGTAGATAAAATTGAACTTTGAAGTTAGTATGTACGTGACTACAAAGTCACAAAATATTTGACGAAACCTAGTTCTGGAATTTAACATTGTGACAATATTGTAATTATTTCATGAAGACGTCAACACGAAACGACTATATTGTGGGTATGTCGTCACGAAGTAACCATTTTGTGTCAACATTGTCACGAACTAACTGTTTCGTGACAATGTTAACAAATTATGAAAGTTTTTTTAGTTACACTTGGATTGTATGCAGTGATGAGGTACATTCATACATTCGTCAAGCATAGTGGATGATTGGTGAAACCTTCACGCTACTTGACCAAAAGTAGTGAGGCTATCAATACCCGTGAAATAGACGTACGAGGAGTTCTTGCAACTATTGTATTTCACCCTGCAGCTCTCACCTTCTACTCATACCCTCGATGTGAAGTACAAGACACATGGGTCGGTGCCACCTGTTCGCATTGCGTCGGATCTAAGTTTGAGATCTTATACACATCTTCGGAAGGAGAAAACAGATAAATCAAAATTGAATTCGGTAGTGGAGATTGAGAATATATCATGTCCAAAAGAGGTTAGTGTTTCCACTATGTCGGATATAAAGTAGGAGGGTGTGGCTTCGGAGAATCCCGACCACGAACCAACACCAATTGATTCTCCTCGGCCTGATATGCGGAATCCAGCGCCGGTGAGTATAGCTTATGTGAACCCCAAAGATTACTCTCAAGGTGAATATACTCTGCCATGTCCGAAGCCGGTGAGTGTATCGTCTGTGAAGCCCAACACCCGATTTTACTCAGCACCAGTTGAAGATTCTCTTTAGCCCAATATTCCGTGTCCCGACCCAGGGAGTGTACGGTCCGACGTTGTCTCCCACGAATCGGCACTACTTGTATCTGAACTTTCCAACGACCAAAGTAATGATCCTGCGTGTGTAGACACGCCACCGCATACTCCTACTTATTTTAGCACACCCCCGACACCAGATCATCACACTCCCAAGGAGTGTAATTCGCCTTCAGAAGATCCAACAGACTGCATGGTTGACGTTGGAATTATGGATATTCATTCTCCAAGCAAAATATACAAAGGAGGAATGTATATCAATAAAAAAAGATTTGAAGAGACATTTAACCATGTTCACGATCCATCATTTCTGCACGAAAACAAAGACGTCTAATAAATCATCTCTATAGTTAATTTCCATTGACGACTCGTGTGTTTGGACAGTTCGTGGAGTTAAATTAGGATAAGGTGGTGTCTTTGTCGTGAAAAGGTAAACATTAAGTCAAACTGTGGCCATGTAGTCATGATATTACAGAATCGTGATTATGTTGACACGAAGTTTATACACATGGTTTTCTGATGTTGTTTTCAGGTATATCTCCGAGCACACATGTGCAACGCAATGCAGACAAGGAAGACATCCCCAGGCTACAGTTGTATTTGTCGGAGAATTTGTAAAACCAAATTATATCGATCCCGCTTGCTTCCCTTTAAGCCAATATAAAGTATGTGTCACATGCAACAAGATTTTGGAGTAGAGATGGGTTACATAAAAGCATGGAGGTCAAGGCATAGTGCACTAGCAACTTTATTTGGCACCGATGACCAGTCATACGCATTTTTGCCAAAATTTATACACATGGTTTCGACTATGAATCCAGGTTCTTCATTTGACCTTATCACAACTCCTCGTTCTCATAGTTTCAAACACCTATTTATGTCGCGTAGTGCTTGGAAAGGAGGATGGAAGTATTATCGACCCGTAGTTATTATCAATGGAAAGTTTTTAAAGAATTACTATAAAGGCACGTTGTTTTCAGCATATGGTATGGACGCGAATGAACAAGTTTACCCACTTGCCTTGGCGTGGGTGATTCGGAATGAAATGAAGCTTGGTTCTACTTCTTGACCTAGTTAAAATAAGCAATTGGTGAGAGGAGATATCAAGTCATTGTCTCTGATAGAAACCCGGGAATCCTTAGTAGTGTAAAATAAGTATTCACTTGTTCGGAGCATGGCTTTTGCACATTTCATCTTCTGAAAAACGTGAAGTCTAATTTCAAAGATTTCTCAAAGGAAATGAATTGGGTATTCTACGCAGCGGCAAATGAGTATACGTCCGAAGAGTTTGAAAAATTTATGGTTACGATTGACAAAGAAAATCCAGGCGTCCGAGATTATCTTCAAAATGATAGTAGGAGAAAAAAAAAAAAGCCTTTAGAAGCGACAAAAGTCGCTTCTAAATGCCAAAAATTAGCTTTTAAATCGGCTTTAGAAGCGACAACTTCGCTTCTAAAGTATTGCTTCTAAAGATAAGTCACTTCTAATGTTTTGAAGCGATGAATTTAGAAGCGCTAGTCGCCTCTAATGTCGCTTCTAAGTATCCCGAAAATTGCCAAAAAAGCGTCGCAAGATATGGCAAGTAACAAATAGAAGCGACATTAGAAGCGACTTGTCGCTTCTAAATATTATCCGCCATGTTTTTAGAAGCGACTTTAGAAGCGATTCGCTTCAAATTATTACCCGCCATATTTTTTGAAGAGACTTGTCGCTTCTAAATCTTTAAAAAAATGTAAAATTTATTATCCGATTTATTATTATTAATTAATTAAATAATATTATTGTTTAACTAAAAATATTATAAAATATAATTAAATTTAATAAACTAAATATAATCAAATTAAACATAAACTAAATATAATCAAAAGTCAATAATAACATAATCGAACGTCGATAATAACATAATCGACAAGGTCTAAAGTCGATAATAACATAAGTCCAAACCGATAATAAGATAAACAAAAGTCGATAAGTAAATAAACGTAAACCGATAAGTCTGAAACATGGAATAAATTACAATCATCATCGTCGTCCTCGTCATGTGCGTCTTCCGTCGGGTCCGTGTGGAGGCTCGTCTGATTTGGTGTCGGTGGGAGTCAAAGGTCGATCTGGTCTCTGCTGCGAACCCGAAGCGCCTACATTGGGTCCGAACAGGGTCATGTACTGGTCCAAAGTTTCCCTAAACACGGGATCCGAATTGAAGTTCGGGGTCTGGCTCAATCCAGCGGCCATGCCAAACACAGCTCCTTGGACAGCTATGAATGACTTTCAAATAACATATTCAAGTTAAAAAACTTAGTTACTATAACAAATTATAAATTAAAGTCCATACTTAAATTAACAAATTAAGTAAATTATTATCACATTCAAATTACTATAATCAAATCCAGATTAAATTATTGTTTTAACATTTTCAAATTCATAATTACGTCAAATGAACAACAATTAAGTTATTACTAAATTAACAAATTAATTAAGTCAAAACTTCTCAAATTATCTAAAGTATTATAACGTTTGAAATTACCAATTACTTATACAAATTAACTAAGTTATTGACTAAATTCACTAATTCAATTTACATACTTAAATAAACAAATTAATTAACTCACAACTTAACATATTAATAACAACATTTGAAACTAACTATTAACAATTAATTATACAATGTAACAAATTAACAAATACTAAGTAATCTAAATGTAAAAACAATTAAAATCTAACATTTGTTGCGAGACGATGCAAAATGATGCGAGACGAGTCGCAAAACAACGACAAGACGGGCTGCAAAACGAATGTAAAGACGGGCTGCAAGACATTTAAAAAGAATGTCAAAACCATAAATAATAAATTATAACATATAAAAATTAAAATCAAATTAAATACTAAACCTTTAAAACTTACCGATTGCAACGACGGATAGAGGGCCGGAGGAGAGCTCGCCGGTTGACGACGGGACAGAGATCGAAGTCCTTGCCGGAGGAGGGCTGAATAAAAATATCATTGATGGAGATCTGGACATACACACGGTTGCAACAACGAAGAAACTTACCCAAGGCAGGGAAGAGGAGCAGGCCGGTCGGAGAACCGGAGGCGGAGGCAGAGGTGCAGGCGCAGGCCGACCGACGGAGGGTAGTGGCGGAGGTCGAAGGGTAGGGAGGGAGTTGGGAGGAGGGCCGGAGGGGGAGGGCTGGGAGGGCAGGGAGAGGGCTGGAGGGCCGGAGGGAGGAGGGACGGCCGGGAGAGGGGAGGGAGGAAGAAGGGATGGCCGGGAGATGGGAGGGAGAGAGAAGGGCGGAGGGGAGCGCAGAGAGGTCGGGGAGAGGGCCAGAGGGAGGAGGGCCGACCGGGAGAGGGGAGGAGGCGCGTAGGGGGAAGGTCGACCGACGAAGGGCAGGGGCGGAGGTCGAAGGGCGGAGGTCGGAGGGAGTTGGAAGGCTGGCCGGAGGAGGAGAGAAGAAAGGAGGAGGGGCAGAGGAGGGGATGAGGGCGGAGTGAGGAGGGGAAGGCGGAGGTCGGGGAAGGGGCGGCGGCCGGCGTTAGGGCGGAGGCTGGTCAGAGAGGCTGGGGAGAGAAGAGAGAGAGGGGAGTGAGTGGGGAGAAAGGAAATGGGAAGGGAGGGGGAGGGTGGGGTGATTTAAAGCCCTAGGGACATTAAAAACGACATTGTTTTGGTAAGTGAGGAAATCAGAAGCGACTAGTCGCTTCTAATGTTCCTGTAGGTGAAATTTTGGCAGATGAATTTTGGAGCCAAATATTTGGGGCATTAAAAGCGACTAGTCGCTTCTAATGCCTACTTTTCTATACTTAGCGAAATTTTGGCGATGGAATTTTGGAGCCAAATATTTGGGGCATTAGAAGCGACTAGTCGCTTCTAATGCCTACTTATCTATACTTAACGAAATTTTGGCGGAGGAATTTTGGAGCCAAATATTTGAGGCATTAGAAGCGAGATTAGAAGCGACTAGTGGGTGTTAGCCAATAATTCTCAAACATACTGAAATATTTGGCGCGGAGGGTGCGAGCCAATAATTCTTAGCTTCTAATGCAAAAATGTCGCTTCTATATGACAAGAAATTCCTTTTTTGGGAAAATTCGGGTTGTTTACGTTAGAAGCAACTAGTAGCTTCTAATGCTAAGATGTCGCTTCTAATTCCCCATGTCGCTTCTAAAAGTACATTTTGTAGTAGTGTGACATAGGTCGCCATACTTGGGCTCGTTTTTTTTTCAATCAGAAGAGGTACTCGGTTATGACGTCCAACAACGTCGAGTCTCTGAATGTCGTGAACGTCATTCAGAGAGAATTCCCGATCGCAAAGTTGTTCGATTTTCTTCATGAGAGAATGATAAAATGGTTTTACGAGTGTAATGAGAAAGCATTGGCAACGTTGACGACACTTACACTATAAGCGACCAAAAAATTGGTCGATTGTCATGCTAAATCTACTGGAATGCAGGTTTGGCAGTCACACCTAATTTAATCATGTTTTTTTGTACATCTTTGATAATTACTTTTCCCTTATTGAATAGGTGGCCTTCATCGATTCATGATTTTGAAGTCGTTGACAAATATGGTCTAAAGTGGGCCGTAAATTTAAATTTTAAGACATGCACGTGTCGCATCTTTCGAACTGATAACTTTATATGTTCGGATGGCATCGTAACTTGTGGTTACCAAAACTTTCTAATTGACGATTACATTTCAAAATACTATACCACTGAGATTTGAAAAAGTAGTTATACAGGTGTAACCCATCTACACGGAAGTGAAGACACGTGAACATTTCCCGATAAGGTACTACAGATAATAGTCAGACCACCTTATGTTTCCACCCACACTGCAGGGTGACCGAAAAAGAAGAGCATACCTTCTTACTGGGAAACAAACACATGAAGAAGGCACAAGTGTAGTCGATGCTGAAAAGTAGGGCATAACATTGCAACATGTCGCAATGCAATCCCTACATAAAGACTGTTTTATGTACTGGAACTTCATTTGTCGCGATACCATATATATTTTGTGACCATATTGTCAAAAAAATACGTTTTAGTGACAATATGGTCACGAAAACAACATTTTGTGACCATGCTGTCACGAGTTCATCATTTCGTGACGACGTGATCACGAATGATTCGTTTCTTGAAGATATTGACACGAAAGGTATAAAACATACTTGTGTCAACATCGTCACGAAAGGTATACATGGATTCTCGTTTAGTTTCGTGAGTATCTAAAACAGTCATTCCATCACATGCATATGCATTCATAAAATCCAAGGAAAACATTAGAATAACAGTTTTCTAACCTGGTCGGAATCGGACGACTCAAAAGATGAGTCGTAGGAAATTTTCAGCCTTTTTCCGCTTTTCGGAGAATGACGAGAAATACTCTTCATAGACGGTCCGGCCGAGGCTTGTACGTCATCGCTGCTTGAACTCGAAGATGATGTTTTCTTCATCGCTGGTTTGTGCGAGAGGAGAAGGGGCATTTTCTATTTTTTTTTTAGCAAAGACACAAGAAGACATAGAGAAGAAAGATAAGTGAATAAAATGAAGAGTCGGTAGTTTTCAAAATTTAAACCGGAAGAAAGATAATAAACTGAAGCGTTTCGACGGGACGGGAGTGGCTGGCCATATGACGGGTCAAAGAAACGTAAAGAGGCGGAAGTTGGCATGACAACCGACGCGACGTGTGACAGGTTGGCGTGTGGGCTCTTTAATGCGGAGATAGAGAGAGGCGGAGATGGAAGTTAATTAGGAGAGAGATAATTAACTTAATTAATGAAAGTTAGGTATAAAACCGTTATTTCAGGTTCAAAAAGTAAGGGAAAACTCGAGACAAAAAAACATTATTGGAAAATCACCATATTTTACTTCTAGTTTTGAGAAAATTCCTATATATTTTGGCCTTTATATATACATGCAATGCAAATCCTATTATTGATGTCCACAGGTAATGAGTTTATTTTTTTTTCTCATATACCATATTTTTCATATTTATTTTAAAGCCTATTAGCTACAAAACATCAATGGGTTCTTTTTCATATTTTCATAAAGTCTATTTTCATCTTCAACATTATTTTCGTTGCAATTTCCGTAATTTAACGCAATTTTCGTCGGCCACCGAAATTTCTCCCGCAATTTTTTAAAAAATTTCGACAATATTTCCTTCACAATTTCCATTTTTTTAGTCATCGACATGTTATCGGCACGCACAGTGTTTTTCCTTGGTTAAGTTGAGGTGAAAACGAGGTCAGATCGTCAAACTGTTGAGGTGGGTTAATCTGAAAAGAGCTCGACTTATCAGATGATCTTTAGGTCGGCCTTCAAATGAGCCAGATTAGAACAACAACGAAAATTATGTCAAGCTGGAAACAACTATATAGTTTAAATAAGAGCTCTCCAAGAGAGAGAGTTTAAATTTCCTTAATATACATTTCTAAGATTATAAACCTTAATACATTTTTTCTTTCTTGCTCTTATCAAATTTTATCTTCTTCATCTTCCTCATCTCGCGTCTATGCTCATATCACCCCCCGTATCCAGCCCATTGTTCATGCACCCGGAAAAGACTCGACCACCATCTCAACCGGAAAAAACTCCAAAATTATAAATGTAGAATATTAAATCCAAATATTATCTCCTAAATCTTCTTCATTTTCGACAATTATCAGCTTCTTGATTTTTTTGACCATCTCAACTCTCTATAACTCTCATTTTTTACTCGTCTCGAAAAAAATGTAGTTGTCACGAAATTCGTGGTCTTCGTGGCAACCTGTCATGAAATTTATTAACGTTTTCGTGACAATGTTGTCACAAAAAACTTGGTGTTTGTTACAAAATTTAGTCAAAATTTGAATTTGTGGCCGAAACATATCATGAATTGTCATCACATAGATAAGTATTTAGAGGAATTTGATCGTGGAGAATTGAAAGATGGTGGAGTAGTTTATTTAGACTAAAGACGGATTGTGAAAGTTTTAAGTTTTTGTTCGCGAGCTCAACTCGTAAATTCTGTGAATTTGTCTCTTATAACTGGTTGCTTGATATATGCTCTCTACTATAATTAATTAAGTAATCTAATTTTTTGTATATAACAATGATTAATTAGCTTATCATAACATAATTATTTATTGTTACATTATATGGTTGTATGAGATACTAAATACACCAACAAAAATAAATGTCGATTATTTTAGCACTTATCGAACACGATTAGAGAAATTATATAACCGGTAGAAAGATGGGTATGATCAACCCGCATTAACATCTGACCCACGTATAAAAATCAGACAACTCAAATAAAGAAAGGACGACTCATCATTACAAACTACAGCCATATTGCACAATTTTTCATTGATATTCAGATTATAATAGAATCTCATCTAACGTTGCGTCTTGTAAAGAAATTCGTCTCATGTAGTAACAGTTGACATCTTATCTAATAAACTATCAAGATAATATATATATATATATATATATATATATATATTTTTGACATCAATACCATCGAATTTTTTAATACATATATTCCTCACATTTATTTATTTAGTTTTTTATCTAAAAGTTTTAAATTTAAACCGAATATTTATGTTTTAAATAATTTTTATCTATTAAGCGTGTTAATCAAAAGACGCCCTCGACCAGAATCAGATATACATTTTTGGGCATCACGCAAGTAGATAATAATTGATTATTGTCCAAAATATCAGATTTGATATGCATATGAGACTTTTTTTTTGTTATGTTTATGAAAGATTATGTTTACATTTGTTGTTGGAAAGTCGGGGGCTACAAAATCACTTGGTTAGTGGATTTTTTATATAACAAGTGAGAATTAAAAAGCGTGGTAAATGCTCAAATTTCATCTGACAATTGAGAATTAAAGTAACCAAAGTCGCCTTAATGTTAAGATGATAAATCTGAAAGTTGGCTTTGGAGATGATAAATCTGTCATTTTGTTTTGTAAGCCATTGCAGTGCCACCATATACAACGTTTTGGATCATTAAGACGTCTCTATGACATGAAACTTCACCTCATACATATCAGTCGCTCAAAAGAGAAAGATCAATTTTGATTTGTATTAACGGGTCCCAAACTTTTATCAAAAGATCAACCACGTTAAAGATTTTATTATTGAGAATAAGAAAACCTCCGGAAAAATTTTAAATTTGGTTAAGATGAGTTTGTAGTACAAAAAGAGCTCGGCTCATCACACGCTCTCTAAGCCGCCCTTCAGATGAGCCAGGTTGGCAGCAAAGAAACCGAAACAACCATCTAGTTGTAAAACAAATATCTCGAAACATAATTTAAATAACGGTTATTAAGTAATATAGCCTTTTAAATATAAGAGTTTTCAAAATTGTCAAAGTTTGATAAACCTTTGGGTTATTGGCCATGTTAAAGTTTAACCATATTCATTGGATTATTTTCGCAAAAAAATTCTCCAGTAATGACGTGGTTATTAGATGAGCGTGAAAAGGCAAAAATAGTCCAAATAATTAACATGTCCATTAATCAAAATTTAATCAAATATTTACCATTTCGAAAAAGACATAACAAACCTTGATCAATCCGCCAATGTTTTGTTTAAATAAAAATCATCTACGGAAACTATTTTTACAATAAAAAGTTTTAGACAATTTCGAATTTTAGTTTACGTTACATTTGGGCTTGTGGCCCAGTTCTTTCGTCTGGTAACAAGTCCAACCATCAAATAGAAAATTAATAAAGTAACAATGTTCCATTTCTGGGTCTGTTACATCCATTAAACTAATATTTAGTTAAGATCTTTAATTTTATTCTTATAATACGCGTGACTTTAGATCATCGGTTCATCAGGACGGCCTCGAGTCAGCTTGCTGTTATTATTTAGTTTTTTTTTTCATATCCATTTGATCTATACTTTTTTCAGTGCGTACTTGTGCAAGTTCTTTCATGCATGCAAGTTCGTAAAATTGAGAGAAGATTTTGAAACTACAATCATGAAACACTAATAACAACTTGGAATACAATTTGTCCACTAAATCCTAGAAAAAGGGTTCAAGTCACTTGGCGGCTGTATCTGTATGATTGACAACAAGATGAAAATGAACAATAGCAGTGGAAATAATTAAAATCTCCGAAACGCGATTTTCTTCTCCGTGCATTTTCGAAAGAAATGAAAATTTCGGTTTCACTACATACGATTCCAATTGGAAATTTGATTGCTTTTTGTGTGGGTGGTTAAAACTGTTCAGGACAGTTGTAGAACAGCGAGACGAGATTCCTGATCGCACACCACAATTCAAATATAAATACATAGAGAATATTAATTTCTTATATTTAATTTATACGAATCCCTATTGCGACTTATTAGTGCGGCATATACATAGCCTTACGAATAAAACGACGAGCTTTAAGATTGGAGCAACTATTTGTTTTAATAAAAAAAAAGTTACGTACAAATTGAGCAATCTCATTTGTCATTTTAGAAAGACACGTCATACAAAACATAGATATCGTGTTTATTTATTTATTAAATAAAAGAGTCGGGCAATGCAATAACACAAAGAAGTCGTCGTCAGTAAGAAATGGAGCAAGATGGTTTGGCGTTGGCCATTCAATATCACTGTTTTCCTCAACTTGGATGGTCCCGCGAATGTCACACACAATCTAAATAACATTATTAATCAATAAATAAAGCGTAGTTCCGACTTTACGATTTGAGTACCCAAAGTGCTTCAGTCGGCGCAATCTGTGAACACTCCTTTTTTATTTTTATTTTTATTTTCAATTAAAATTTGACTACACTGTGGCCACTAATAAAAGCATTGATGACACTAAAAGAGAACTCAAAACACGAACAAGAAGAGTGTTCACGAGACACCCATGAGAGCATCGAATTGATCATCTTTCCACTTCCAAACAACCTGATCACGAACAGAGCAGAAGACAGTTTCCACTTTCCTCTCTCTCTCTCTAGAGGTGTGAAAAGAGATGATCTGACGGAGAGCATGAGCGCGGCGATTATCAGGTAGGCGTAGGCGATGGGGTGGTGCTTGGGGAAGGGGAGGGGGCGTCGGACGGCGACGCCGGCGTGGAGGATGAGGTCGTCGGAGACGGAGAATCTGGAGAGGCGTCGGTTCGACAGCGTGGAGTCGTGGTCGATGATACTGGACAGCGAGAACGTGGAGGCGTGGGAGACCTCGTCCCCGAACCAGGAGGAGGAGGAGTGGGCCGCCGACCTCTCTCAGCTCTTCATCGGAAACAAGTTCGCCTCCGGGGCCCACAGCCGCATCTACCGCGGCATCTACAAGCAGCGCGCCGTCGCCGTGAAGATGGTCCGCATCCCCAACCAGAAGGAGGAGACGCGCCTCCTCCTCGAGCAGCAGTTCAAGTCCGAGGTCGCCTTCCTCTCCCGCCTCCTCCACCCCAACATCGTCCAGGTTGCCCCTTCGAACCAACAACCTGTGCAAAGGAGAACATATCTGATCTTGGTTTTGCTCTACGTGCAGTTCATCGCGGCCTGCAAGAAGCCTCCCGTCTACTGCATAATAACGGAGTACATGTCGCAGGGGACGCTGAGGATGTACCTGAACAAGAAGGAGCCGTACTCGCTGTCGACGGAGACCATCCTGAGACTGGCGCTGGACATCTCGAGGGGGATGGAGTACCTGCACACGCAGGGCGTGATCCACCGCGACCTCAAGTCCAACAACTTGCTGCTCAACGACGACATGAGGGTCAAGGTGGGGGACTTCGGGACCTCGTGCCTCGAGACGCAGTGCCGCGAGACCAAGGGCAACATGGGGACTTACCGGTGGATGGCGCCCGAGATGATCAAGGAGAAGCCCTACACGCGCAAGGTTGACGTCTACAGCTTCGGCATCGTCCTTTGGGAGCTCACCACCGCCTTGCTTCCTTTCCAAGGAATGACCCCCGTCCAGGCCGCTTTCGCCGTCGCCGAAAAGGTCACCTTCCCACATTTTATCCTATGCTATCATTAACCAGTCGCCAATTCATGTACTGACACTAATTTGTGGTTTGGCCTCTCATTCTCTGAAGTTCTGCCTCCGCCACTGCTGTCTAGAATTAATTTGGTTTTTTGTTTGCAGAATGAGAGACCTCCATTGCCGGCGAGTTGTCAGCCGGCGCTAGCCCACCTTATAAAGCGGTGCTGGGCGGAGAACCCTTCGAAGCGGCCGGATTTCAGCCACATCGTGTCGGTTCTGGAGAAATACGACGAGTGCGTCAAGGAAGGGCTTCCCATGACCCACCATTCCAGGCTCGTCAGCCGAAACGCCATTCTCGACCGCTTAAAAGGATGCGTTTCAATGATCTCTTCCATACCTGTACATGCCTGACATTACTCATTCCACAGGTATTTCTTACTTGTTACTATTAATTACTACACACATTCTATTGCTGGAGGCAGAGTAAAGAGAGAAAAGTAAAGGACTGTTCTACATAATTGTTGGCACATTTTCATTACTAGTTGCATTTGTATTTTTGTACATGTTAATGCTCTTGTTGTTTTTTCAATTTTTTTTAACTGTGTAAGATGACATGTTGTTTAGGATTAATCTAAAGCTGGGCTTTTTTAATGCTGGTGAATTCTTATTTCCAATTTATTTAATTTAACTTGTGGAAGAAGAAAGTAACAAGGTAGACCATCTTCAACCCACCTTTAATTGGGGCGGGGATGGTACATTTTTGAGGTGGAGGTTCTCCAACTCATCTCAAATATTCTCCCAAATTTGGGTGTGATAAATAGGATTTACCCAAATTTGAGGTTCAACTATTCATTACTTAAATTTGGGGTCCAACTATTTTTATTTACATATACATGCACAACTATATTAATATGTAATTTAGACTATAATTTAAATAATTTATACCAATACATGTTATCAATAAAAAAAATATCAATATTTGTAATGTTTGTACAATGTTTATGTAATATTTTTCTTTATTAATGTTATCCAATATAATATTTGTTTTTATTAGGTAATTTTTATATTTTAATATCGTAATATTAACATAATATTTAATATAAAGTTAAGTTATATTGTTGATATCAAAAATAAATTAATGTTTAATAAGATTAATATTGACATAATATATTAATAGGGGTTAATATGAAATTATATAAAGTAATATTGAAAAGTATAAAAATAGAATTATTATTTTTTTGGTAAAATTTGAAGTTGTGGATTGAAGTAAAAACATTATAATTATATCAAATTTGATAAAAAAAAAAATTGATCAAATTGAGTTTTGGGTTGGAGTCGGTAATACGAATTTTATTGAACAGAGGTGACCAATTTAGGCCTTTTCCAGCGTTGTTGTAAGTGATGAATGTTCTTTAGACGTAAATGATTTTGTTTTTATTTTATCTGTCATACACTGATTAGATATTATTATTTAGAGAGAAAATCGATAGTGGAATCGAAGCAGGATTTTCCTACGTGTGTTATGATCAAAAGTTCAAAACAAACAAAATAGGACATTTAAATTAAAATCAAAGAAAGGGCCAAGAACATAATTTCTGACAAAGGAATCTTTTTTTCTCTCTTTATGTATTTTGTTTAATTTAATAATGACCGGAATATTTGATGCTGCCATGACTTATGAAGCATGAACCATCAATCATTGGTGATGATGTGGTATCCCAATTATCATAAACCATTATTTGAGTAGTTTTGCTTTTCTGTTTTTATTATCATATAAAGGATCTTAAACAACCAAAGAAGAATCAAGATATATCATATATAAAAAATCCTGTATCAATTTTAAAATACTGTATTTTATCTTGAAATCCTTTTCTAGTTATTATTCAGCCATTGACTATCAGCGTTTGATATCTTTGCTTTTTCTCCGTGTTGCGTTATAGAGCTCGTAATGCTAATAGAATAAATCTCTTCCAACGCACTAAATGTTGATGGGATAATTTGGACTTGTATTATTAGATAATAATAAACTATTACTTTTAAAGTGTCTTAAAGGTTTTAGATCAAATGTGCTACTCAGGGCCACATATAGAGAAGATAGAATTACCGAGTCAAACACGTATGGAAGATATAGCATTGACAGTTGAGTCGCTATCACATATATTACGTGATTGAGTCGTATAAAGTTCAGCAAAAGCCAAGCTTAGCCTTGTTTTTATCTCTCTTTTTGTGCTATAAAGGAAAACGCATGTTGATGTTGATATTGAGAAACCGTATTACAAATCTTGACCCTTGAAAATATCTTACTATACACTGCTGTGTGAATTAGACCAAGTCAAATCCATTTAATATATGAATGAACGTGATTATAGAACGAGTAAAATGATTAAGAATGTACATTTGTTTTATTAAAGAGCATCAAACCCTAAATCCATGTTGGAAAGGCATTTGGAATTTTAATTGGAGTGGGTGAATATTGTCGTGCTGAGTAGTGTGACATTGTTCAGTTTGCAGTTTATACTTATGGTCATATGCTACTTTATTGTATGGACAATTATAATGTCTTTTTTATTTTAAAAAAAAATAGCTCAAATTTATTTTATTAATAAAATAGTTTACTATAACGAGGTTAAAATATTAACTTTTAAATTGATTAAACAATCAATTTAGTTGATTTTGAGTTGATGTACTATCTCTCTATAAAATTGGACTACATTCTGAAAAATATAGAAAAAAATTGACCAGTTGCAACTAATACTTATTTATCTTATGTGTTCTATTACGTAATCTAACTAAGTTGAATAATAAAAGATAACTTCTAAAAAAATATATGAAATTAATAAATAACTAAAATTTAATTAGAATAAAAATATGAATATAAAAATGGACATAAAAAGAATACATATATATATATATATATATATATGTATGTATGTGTGCGTAAAAGATAAAGTTTAATTGAAGATGAACTATTATATCGGTTGGTTTGGAGATGCTGTGCACAGTTGTAAGAAAATTTAGGCCATTATCAAATTGAGAATAAATCCAAATAATTAAAAAAAAAAAAGAGTTGGCCCACGCCAAGTATGCGTGAGACTGGAGTTAAGTTATAGAACTGCTTGTGATTAATGACCAATTCGTTGTGGTGTCGTCAATAATTTAATTGTGTGGTGGACTATACGTATCATCGTGTTATATGGTCATTGGACTAGAGATATTTATCTACATTTTCATTCCAAGTAATGAGTAGAATCTTTAGAATTGATAAAAAAGAAATTATATATGTAAAAATATATTCATTATATTCATTGTGTATTCAACACAAAGTTCTTTCTTTTATCCCATTTTTTTTATTTTTATTTCATATATACATTGTGATAAGATTTTTCGTCGCATCAACCATCAACTTTGATAAATTAAATTGGTAATGAATTTTTTTTTATTCAAAATTCCGTTAAATAAGAACACAAGATGAATCGAATACTTTGAGAAAATGATGAAATATCCGAAAATAACAATGAGAGTTTAATTAAACGAAATGACTATTTGAACTCGCTTTATAGACAAACCGAGATAAAAAGAAAATTACAACTATACATAAATGCAAGAATAATTATTGGTACATAATAATCAATGAATATTTTCATTAAACTTTGGCTCCTATTTATAATTGTCTTGCTTTACCTAGTCGAAGTTGTTGTGATCCATGTATACGATTGTTGTCTTTTTTGGAGCGTTCTTGAAAGATGGCTTGACTCGGTTACTGATAAGAGGATCTTATCTACCGGGTTGACTTCGTCTAGTTGAGTTCAAACATCCATGATTTACGAGATTGAATCGACTCTCATATCTGATTGACGCAACATTTATCCCACTAAACCGCTTAAAAGTTGGGTATGTCATCTATTGTGTTAGACAAATATTTTCGGTATATCTTTCTATTGGGCCTCGGAATAAATTTTGTGCCGGAAAAAATGAGGATAAACCTTGCCCCCACAATATCTTTAATCCAAAAACTTCTTTTTAACACAAAATAGTATTTCTAATAATTGTAGTAATTTTTCATACATCGCATATACTTGACTTATATCTTTTCATAGTTCTCTTTCAGAATGTGAACATAATTCACATAAGTGTAACTTGAGTAATCATCCATACAAACAAATATATATCTCTTTCCTCTTAGGCTTTCTGTTTGCATAAGGGCCATCAAATTCATATGTAAAAGTTCAAGAACACGAGATGTTGTGTGATGTTGAACAAGCTTGTGTGATTTTTTTACCTGCTTACCAATCTTACATTCTTCGCAGACTTATCCTTCAATAACTTTAATATCGGGAATTCCAGATATAGCATTGTCTGCGATGATCTTTCTCAGACTTCTGTAATTTTAAATGCATTATGTGTTGATGACACAGTTTTGCCTCATCAACCTTCGAGATCAGACACGAGTCATTTAACAGTTGTCTTGAAATCTAACTCATTTCATCAACTGGATGTTCTGAGGATGCATGCTTTGATACCAACAGAATGTAACTTTCCCTGTAACTTTCCATCTCAACAGAATGTAAACCATCCTAGTTTAAGGATGCATGCTTTGATACCAATTCAAATAAAGGCAGTCGCTCAGCAGATGTCACACACAAATAATGCAACAACGTGTGTAACACTTGGTTAAGTAAATATGAGATAACAGTGATAAAGTGTAGATAATAAATATGACACAATAATTGGTAACCTAGTTTGGTGCAACGTCACCTACATCTAGGGGGTGTAATAACTCGGTGGAAATGGTTTCACTAATCAAACAGTTCTTAGTACAAAAATGTACTTATATGAACAACATTTACAACAATGCTAAATTACTTACTAAAAAGTGAAATCTAATTCAGTTTTTCCACCTAAATTAATGCTTTCATACAGATCCACCAAAAACACACTCTCCACAGTGTTCTTTCAATAACAAGTATAACTCCAAGCGTGACAAGTTCTTTCACGTACAAACACAGATCCAAATGAATCACTCACTGTGGGTGAAATAGTTCTACCCTGCTTTTCTCAGAGTTCTCAGCTTCCCATTTCGTCGATCGTGGACGTCTAGAAACTCGGTGAACTCTTTAAAAAACATGAAGGAGACTAAATGAACCTGAACGACCTTTATAACATCTAACACATAAAAGTCTTCTCTACGAGTTCATGAACATTAACGCGTCAAAACCAATGAAGAAATACTTTTAAGAACTTTATCGTGAAGGAGACGCCGACCAATAAAGCGAGTCTAGTGATCTCGGAAATCCTCCACCTTGTTCTTTGTTTTGTGGATTTTGCTATTGTGTGTTTAATTCTAAATTGTATAATTTAACCGCTCATTCTCCTACTAAAATAACGCTTGATTTAGATGACAATTTGATTTGTTTCCATCTCTTAAATAGCAGATTTGGCTAACTCTTCCAATGATATTTATCTTCGAGACAATATAATCGTACGAGGCAAAGTATTAGTCGATAGTCGTAAAACGATGAAAGAAGATAAATAGATGGGGGCTAATGATGTATATCATGGATTTCAAGCTCGTTTAGGTTTAGCACGACAACGTTATCGGGATTAGACATTAACAACAATATGACACGTGTACGGCGATTAGTACGCAACCGGTTATACGATGAATATAATATATGCCAAAAAGCTTATATATTAAAACAGGAATATGTGCTGGTGGTCACCGAGACTTGAGCCACTTGTCCCTTTGTCTCTGTTAGTAAGCATAAGATAAAGTCCATACATTCTTATTCCTAAGATATCCTTCTCTGCTTTAATCCGCTTTCATAAAGGTGATCGACATTTGGAGTCACTAGTAAATCAAATTTCCCAAACATATTACGAAGGAAATGAATTGTCCGTAACCCCGAATTGACTGTTGTCCCACTAGGAATATCATGCATAGTGGTTGCAAAAGATAAATATAACAAATAATAATAACATTTAATGATGACAAAATTAGTTTGTGTTTAACTTTCTACTCTGCTTCTGCGGAAGAGCTTTCAGAGAATCAAGTGTTCACTACTATTAATGACATTGTCTTAAGTAGGTAAGAAGTAATATATTTAGGCAGTTTTTTTTCTATGCTTGGTGAGTAATGGTCCACATTTGGGATATGTGTTAGAGTTGGATTCAGTGACGTCACAATACTTTGTTTTAGGAAATGAATCAATCAAATTGTTCAGAGCAAAATTATCTTCACTGGATCAATTTTCATAAAGGAGGAAAATTTAGCAATACATGTAAACGCCAAGTGTAGTATTTGACTTAACTTGGAGACAATATAGTACAAACAATAGTAACTTCGTCGTAATAGGTTTTGGATAAACCCTCTGAAGTATTTTCTTATTGTTTGGTGGACAAATGAACGGTTGTCTCTCAAAATACGTTTTTCTTTCATTGTTCTTTTCCATTTTTCTGAATAAAATAAGAAAAATGTTAATTTTGGCATACGAATGTTATACAGTCTGATCATCATCCGTTTTATTGACTAGCACTCCAACTTATGATTATAATAAATAGATGACACTAAACAAAATAAAATACGAGATCATATCCCGCATATTTATTTCCTAATAAAACTCAAGACGAGAGAAAAAATATCAGCCGAAAGAGAGGAATTTAAATGCGTTGGAAATACATAAAAATGCCAAAAGAAAAAGTAACAAATTGGCTCTCCATCTCTTGACCCACACCACAGCCAAGTCATATGAACATCGAATGTCACACCACATACTTTTAACCAAACCCACTTTGATCACACCATACTTCAATATTTATCATTGCTACTTCTTTTTAACTTTAAACTTAAACTATGTGTTCATTGCATTTGCCATGCCTTCTTCCTTTTGTGATTTTAATATCTGTTCTCTTAAAAAAATTACACAAAAACCGTTGCATGCCATGATTTGCCAATTCGGCCACCTAATTCTTAGTTTCTTTGGTAAAATGAACTTTCGTGTACCTTTTTATCATAAGTTATTAAATTTGTGTTTCGCTCCAACCCATAAAATCAAATCTTACCTCAAAAAGAATATTATTTTTCTTATAATTTCCGATATTATTTTATATTAATTTTATGTTAACCTCTTTATTAATATGTTTGTCAATATTAATTTTATTTACATTAATTTATTTTTCTATGTCAATAATATTAAATTAACTTCTATTTATATTATGCTAATATTAAATATTAAAATATTAAAATAACTAATAAAAATAAAACATAATAGAATAAAGATATTACATAAACTTTACATTTCGTAAGTAAAACTAAATATTGGTAATCGTTTTAATAATATATGGAGTACATTGTAATTTTTACTTTTATTTCAAATTAGTATACTTATATGTATTTTATTTAGTTGTATTGTGTTTAATTAATGTTATGTATTATTATTAATGTCATATTATTTATTCTCTTTTATCACTAATAATATATATTTTTGTATAATTTATTTAAATTATAGTTTAGATTACATATTAATATTTTTTAAGAGAAATGTAAGTAAAATTATTTTACCATCAAATTTAAACGATGAATAGTTGAACCATAAATTTAAGTAAAAACTACTCATCATATTTAAATTTAGATAAATATTTGGAGTAAATCGAAACAACTCCACCTATAAAAGGCTCATTCCAAGTGGCTTAGAGATGCTATGAAATCTCAAGGGCCACCAACCAAAGATGATTAAAAACAAAAAATTAGAGCTGAAATTTAATATTTACATTTGAATAAATGTCTTATTTTTTCAACCTATTTTAGTGTTACGTTTAATTAATACACTATTTGTAAATTTAAACTAATTAATTATTGGGAATAATAATAAACAAGGGCAAAACGGTCAAGCGAGGAAAAAATGTAACAGTTATGGAAAAAATAAAAACCGGCGTGGAAAGCAACGGAAAGATGTTTGGACGAGAGTTTAATAATGGGAGGGAACTTTAATCGAAGCCTTTACTTTTGCCGACCTCGTTTATTGCGATGACACCGACCCAAACAAAAACCCTTGTAATTTTATTCGGTTCACCGCTTTGCCCTTCCACGGCTTTCGCATCAACCGCATAAAAACTTCCCAATCTCCCAGTGGCAGTTTCGGTAATGCACTTCAGGCAGCCTTATCTGACGATTGCCTATCAACCCATGTCACGCACGCAATACCAGAACGCTTTCAGATGAAATAACAAAGAGGCTTTTTCTTTTTTCACTGATTCTTCAATCGAAGTCTAATTGCGTTTCAATGGAGGTCCACATAATCAGATACCTTTTATCGAACCGTTTGCTATAAACCCTAAACCATAGGACGGGAATATAGTCGTTGGATTTAACCTATGAAATATGTTAACTTATTTTCCATACAGACAGATGAAGGTTGTTAAACGACTAAACGCAGAAGCGATGGAACATAAACTAGAGATAGCACAGAATAAGAGAAGTACTAGTTCAAAATTAAGATACCCAATTTTTACACGAGGGGTAATTTACAAGGGAGAAGATATTTATAGACACGAAAAGAAAGAAAGAAAAGAGAGCAAGTACTTCCGGTTCTTGCATAGGTTGTATTATAATCAACATCGAGTTGAAGAAAAAAAGAAGTAAGGATTGAAGAGCAAAAAAGTAGATTGTGACAAAATACCTTATCTTGGAATTGTTGTTGACCCTATTTTTTTTGTCAAGGAAAACTCGTGTTCATCAAAATTCCATTTCAACCCCAAACCCCCCAAATCTTCTCCCCGATGAAACTCGCAAGCCTTCTCACATTCGACACTCTCTCAGTCGACGCCGGACCTTCTTCTTGTTCTCCCTCCGGAACTCGACCCAACTGAGCCGCCGAGTTCGAGACGGGGGTTGACTCGTCGCTCACCGAGTCAGTCCGCTTCGACTCACTGTTACTATTACTATTACTGTTACTATTACTGGCGCTTCCCTTTTCTTTGCCCTTATTTCTCCGTTTCTCCTTCTTCCCACTCTTGCCTTTTCTTGTGCACTTGGCATGTTGATCAAGATTCTCAAGATGGTGGTCGTCGTAGGCTTCGATGATGTCGTGAATCAGCTGGTGGTTCGGCGACGAGCCCCAGCGAGCCCAGTACGACATGTAGCACCGGAAACAGTCGCACGCGAATTCCGGAGCGTGGTCGGACGCGCCGGAGAACCAGGAAGCCGGTTTCTTGGCGGGGTTGTAGAGGAGGAGATACGCGAGAAGCTCTTTCTCCTCCGGCAATAGCGGCACCGCGAGCGAGAGGATGGCGACGGGGAGGAAGGACAGGTGGTCGTCGAACTTGGCCGGCGCCGGCGGAGGAGACGGGTGGACCGTGCCTTTCCGATAAAGCTTCTTCATTTCGATTGGAGAGACAGAGAGAGAGAGGAGTTTTTGGGGGCTTTGAAAGGTCAGAGTGGGTTTTATTCTGATTCCTGAGGAGTGTAAAAAAAGAGAAGAGACATTGGAGTTGGTGACGTGTGTCGGGGAGAGGAGTGTTCACGTGCGACGCCGGACTTGCCTGCGCCCTCAGAGTGCGTTCTTTTGATTGTTTGAATATCCCCAATCTGTGCTTCTTTTCTTGTTTCATCCGACGGCTCTTGTTCGATCTCATCCTTCTTCGTGGGGTCCACATTATGATGAGCCATTGAGGCTGGGTTGGTGGGAGACTGGTCATCATTTTTTTGTCTTTTTATTCTTTTGTATGATATATTAAATTTAGTTATTTTAAACTTTTCGATTATTTGTGGCACGGTACAATAGGGGGATACTTATTGCAAGTCTACAGCCGAGCCTTACATATACTTAATTCGTTCTTGTATTTTAACGTTTAAGCCTCTAAACTCCAACTCCGTACCAGTCAGTCCCAACTCCCAACGGCCTATTTCTTTATTTGTATTACTTTTCTACTAATACCATACTAAGACTCAAGACTAAACCTGTCCTAATGGATTGGACCGGTAAATTAAAATTTGGAGTAGAGAGTGATTTGTAACTTTACTTAAAGTTTTGGATCTTTTTGTAATTTATCGATTTTGTAATTCATTATTTTTTTTAAGGCAATGTAATTCATTATTTTACAATTGTTTCATATCAATAACCACTATCCCTAATTGTTTTTAAATGATAAATTTTACTATCTGAACGAAAAATATTATAATTTTAGACACAGATGCCTTTACAACATCAATATTTTTTTTATAAGGCAGGGAAAAAAAAGAGACATGGGATCTTATCCAAATCTGACTGTACTTAAGGTTTTCTAACATGAATTTTCAACCGAAATAAACATTTTATTAAAAAAAATCTGAATTTATTAAACAACTAAATGATTTTTGTCATGCCTTATCAAACTTGGAGTGGGGGATTTCATTTCAGAACCAGTCGATTAGTAATTCATAGTTTTGACAAAGAATTGTTAGTTTCCATCTCTATTAGATTTTCGAATTACTTTTAAGATAATTATAAAAGATATAACGTCTTCCTATAAAAAGAAAATAAAAAAATTATTTTTATTTAGGCCATCTCTAACACATGTCAATCTTAAGTTGACAAATTATAAACCTTGTAGCAAATTGATCGTTAAAACAAAACGAAACTAACACTCTAACGACTTTTGGAGAGACCCCTGCAGGTTTCGGGAACATCTACGACGAAGAGCATTTCATCAGTGCGGTGGCGGGGGAGGTGCAGGTGGTGAGGGAAATCCCAAAGAACATCGTGGAAAGGTTCAACATTGGATGAGCAACGTTTTCATTTTCAAGGTCGAGCTCCGCGTGTTTTTCGGATGCGCTCCGATTAGGAAGGAGTTTGGGTGTGGGTGAGATTCGCATAAAAGAGGTGATTTTTTTAGTTGTTTAGTTTTATTTCGATATTGTTAGGTTTTGTAGCAGTTTTTGAATTGGTTGTTTGGTTATTTGATTGCTAGGCTTCGTTTATGTTTTAGTGAAGTTTGTTTTGGAGTTAAAGGTAGATAGTTATGAGTGTTTTGGTTTGAAAAGAAATAGTTAGAAATGATTTATGTCTAGTCTCTAATTGATCTAGTGTCCAATTTTGGGTTGGCGACCCTATGTGCACGCTTAGGATGTGAAGAATATATCTTTTGAAAAAGTCTGAATATGTTTTTAGAATACGTTTTTAGTTTGCAATATACACATCGCCTTTTTTGGTCTAATTCTACTGTGTCTTGTTTCTCATTAATATCTCAAACTTGTTATTATGTGTACGAGTTTCCGGCTCCTATCCGGTTTGCTTGTAAAGTTTTTGTCGCGTTTAATGAGATTATCCTTAAAAAAACAAAAAATTGGCTAAACGGTCAACGTTTGGGGTGTCTATTTCAAATTAGCCAACGTTTTGGTTAATTTTAGTTAATTACTCTATTGTTTACGTGACATACATAATTAACAGAATGACTTTACAATTTTACCTTTTTCTATTTTGGAAACTTTTGAAAATTTTGGTCAAATTCGTCCTAAAATTTACGTTTAAATTTAAGATGATCATTTACCAAAAAATTGTTAAACGATAACCATTTCAAAATATCTTAAATCACCCTACAAAAATTGATCTTTAAAAAAGTAGGCATCGATCCTCTACCAAGCACCTATGTGCTCCTGTTATTTTTAGTAAAAAATAAATAAATAATTAAAAAAATATATATATAACAGAGTTAGTTATCCTTATTCATGTTGACAAATATGGCAAATATTTTCAACTTATCCGATATTTTAACAGCATTAAAAAAATTGTTTACGATATCTTAAATATTTGTATTGCATATTCTCACTTACCATATATAAACAAAAAATTTGATCATTATCCAACATAAATATAAAAAATTGGATATAATCAACTTTATGTAAATTTATTGTAAATAACTAATATGCTTATATCACAATTGTTTACAAAAAATTATGCACGAAATTGTCATTTGTTTACAATTGTTTTGTGGGCTTCAAATATTTTGTTTTATATTAATTCAAATATTATTATAAACAGATTTTGTCTCGTTATGTATTAGATATTAACTATTATCAAAATACTACAGTGAAAGTAACTAGAATGATCCTTAAAAGAAATCGTCTGTATTCTCATTTATAATATTCTCTTAATTTGTCCACAAGTACCACAACTAATATATTTCCCTTACACGTCGTAATTTTATTACTACGTTACGTGATTGTATGTAATTAAAAGATATTAATGAAATTAAGGTGAGATATAATAGACTGCATTAAAAGTTGCTCGCACTAGAGTAGCTTTGGACAAAGTTGTAGATAAATATTGTGACAGATAAACTGAATAAAATATAAGTTTTTTGGTGCTGTGCTAAAATGAGCTACTCTTAGCATTTTTGTTGTTGTTGAGAAATGCTACTCTTAGCATTTTAGTTCCTTTTTAAACTCATTTTGTTTTATAATAACCACTTAAGGAAAGATTTAATATGTATTTATTTTTTCTGTTTACTAATTCGATGTTTGTATGGAATTATTGATGCGTATAGCATTTGAATCGAACTGTGTGAGAAGTTTTGTGGATAAAGATTCAATTTCTCTTCAAGAGGGTGAGATTTTTTTACACGATCTTGGGTGAGGTTTTCTTTACACAATCTTGGGTGAGGTTTTTCAAGGGGTGAAAGTTACTTAATATCAATCATCCGATTGCTAATTTATGCTTTCATGTGTTGCCAATCTGAATAGATATAATCACTTTTTATAGTTTAAAAATCAAAAGCTGATTAAAAAAAGGGTATTTTAGGTATATACCCATATTTATGTTTACCAATTTTAATATAAATAACGTTACGTTTATTTTGTATATATATTTACGAAAAATTTTGGACTATTTTGACCCTTTTATTTGGATAATTTAAATAAATTATATACACAAAGTAGTCATAATATTTTCGTATATAACAGTGAATATTTACACAAAATTAACATAACGTTAGTTATATTGATATTGGTAAAGATAAACATAGGTAACAAAAATTTACTAAACCACAGATAAAATAATCGGGTTAATTTATATTAGTTTTTTCAAACTATCTTTTATTTTACTCATAAATTTATAACCCTGAATGCAAATATAATACGTAAGGTCAAATAAACACAACAATACTTATTTTATAAAAATATTACATACTAAAATAAAAATTACTCCTACTTTTAAGACTAAATTTTCATGTATACGTAATAAAAATTTATGACCAGACTATTATTTTGTAATAATATTATAAAATCATATATTTTTAACAGTAGTGCATAAAAAATATTTACAAGCTTAATAAAACGAAAAGGTTCTCTTCTTAATTTTTTTATTGTTATTTACATCTAGAATTTCCAAGTCAAACTTTAACATGTCGAGAGGATGAAAACGGCATTTTTTATCAGTTAAAAATAATTATAACTGAAACTTGGAGCTTCGTACGGTACAAAATTATAGCATTAAAGACGTTTAGTGATCCACATAAGCAGCCAAGAATGCCCATTTTGAAGAAGTCATTGAAACAGTCTGCGTTTTGTCCACGAAACACACGTACGCGTATGTTTCATTGACTTGGTCAGGATAATCGTGTTCTGAGCACTTGGGAAACCACTGCTTGATTTCGACTTTACGACGTAGAAATATGGGTCCTTACTCACTCGAGTCACTCTAATCATTCGCAGAGAAAAAACAAAAGAAAAAAGGGTAACGAGAGCTGATCTATTCTCTCTTTCTCACACACGTTCAGTTTGCTTGTGATAAAAGTCAATTTTATAATTTTAATTTCCCTGAACAGCCCCATTACTTATCAGACTTTCACATTCCCAAACATCAGCGAAAAGGATACTTTTTGTCGAGTTTTCAAAGATAAACCTGATCATATCATTACTTAGAATAATGCAAGATCAACTGACTTTTTGCGGATAGTTTCTACTGGATACCTCCTGAGCTACATCCAGAAAGAAGCCATGAGTAAAGCCAAGTGCTCAACGAGAGTGATGTTTGCTGATATAACAGACAATCAAATTCACGAATGGTTTCTTAGAAGAAGATAATCTCTGATAACAATTGAATTATTTTATAAAATCACGCATATTTGACACACACACAAAAACAAACCCCAGCAAACTTCTAAGATGAACTTTGCAGACGAGGTTTGATCCACGATTCCAAGTACTTGAGCTCCTCGGTGCTGATTGAATGGGCGAGACCTGGATAGGCCTGCAAAAAGATTAAAAAAAATACCCAAAGTTTGTCAGGAAAAATCAACCAACTATTCATCTAAAGTATGAAAAAATCAGTTACCTTAAACTCGCAGCTGACACCGAGTTTGTCGAGGAAAGGCGGGCCCGCTTGTCCGGCTTCGAAGAGAACGGTTCGATCAGCCATGCCGTGAGACCACAGAAACGGTGTCTGTGTTCAAGTTTCAATAGCAGTTAATACATTTGGATACGAAACAAGATGAGAGCGTGAAGAGTTGATACCCGTCTGGCCTCAGGAGGGAACTTATCGGTCGAAGGCAGAGAGAAAGGAACCCAGCCGCTAAACACTGCACCTCCTCCGAGTGTTTTCGGGTACATCAGAACACTGGCCAATGTCAACGCACCTAAAGTTTCATTGAAGCAATAAAACTCTTTTAAAACAATTACAAAACCCAAGAATTGAAATACTCTGCTGTTTCGTCTGTATAACTGGTCAATATATTTGGTTCAACTCTAAAGGTATTTGAGTACATTTCAAATCGTTTCACAACATTATTATTCCAAATTTATGGTTAGCTTTGGATGATTTTTCCAGTAAACTTTTTCGAAAACTAATGAACAGATAAGTGGTTTCTCTGTTAAAAATCGAGAATTCCAGTAACTGACAAAACGTTTGAATAGAAAAACACCGCAAAACAGCAATGAGTTGAAATAGAAAGACGAAACGGACCTCCTTGACTGAATCCGCAAATGAAAACGTTGCTCGGATTGGTTCCGGCGGCAATCTCCTTGTCTATAATCTTGTGCACGTTCTTCACCGCCGTACCCAAGCTGGGCTCGTCTTTTGGCGATTCCTAAAACAAACAACACTTCAGAGAATGAGAAATGGAAAACAATTTGCTGAACTGTTCGCAGCTGTACACTCACAGCTGTGACCGGAATCTCGTGAATGTCAAACCACGAAGGCATTACTGCACCATCTACAATCGGAGGACAGACAAAAAAATCGTCGGCGTCAGGGTATCCCTGATACGTACGTCGATTAGATAATTGAAGTAAACATACTTACAATTGCAGGTGACAGGGTTCGAAGGAGCCGATGGGAATGACCAGACGGTGTTCCGGAACTCCGGCGAAGTGAAGAATGACTTGATAGGCTCGTTTGCGGGCCCCGAATCGCCCAGGCCGTGGAGCCAAAGAACGAAGCTCCGAGTTGCCATGGCGTCGGAGGATCTCGGCGGCGATGAGGCAGATAAGATGAGCGTTGTGATGGCGAGAGTGATGGCTAGGGCTACTGCGGTTACGAGGGCGATTGGTTTGGTTAACGGCGCGACCTTCATTTCGGGTCTTCCATGAGGATGGTCTGGTTTATGCGAGCAGATTGGTCGAAATAATGGAAAAGACATCTGTACCCCATATTTTTTATCCTTTTTAATGTTCTTTTTACCACCGGTGGGGAACCTTAGTTAACATTAGGCATTTCTGCCAATACCTACTCTTGTAAATTCAACAGCACAAAACTATTCTACATTACAGTTATTATGTGCTAAATTATTACATAATCGGAGTATATAAGTAACAACTTTACAATCTGATAATCAAGACTGCAATGTCCGACATAATTAATCATACTTATAATGCCTTGCTTTTAATTTATTTGATCGCTACACGGTAATATGATCGATTTATAATGTCCTCTCATAAGCTACGCCCAATGGCCATAACTTCCGCAGCCAATGGGCTAAACACTTCGCGACAAGGAAAGCTATAGGAGAAAAGGTCAATATCACGAGAGTTCCGTCTCAAGCCCTCGCGTTTCCCCTTATGATCGTGTACATGCTTATAGCTGCCACTTCCAGAGTAGGAGGTCGCCACCAAGGTTCCAAAAATTCGGCAGTTGGCCTGATGAGAATCAAGGAGCTAAAGTGGATTCAAGTGATGAAGGAGCTCAAATGGATGGAAGTGGATCTGAAATGACTAGAAGAAAACTATCAAGTGATCCATTAAGTTTACCTAGTGGACCTCTCACAAGATTTAAAGCCAAACAACTCAAAGAGGCTTTAAATGGGCTGATTCAAGAAGTTAATTCACTTGGGCCAAAATTTGAAGCAAATCTGAAGCAAGAGAGCCTAATTAGCATGATTAAGGCTATAGAGGAGTAATCAGAATGCCTATGTCGTTTTTAGGCATTGGACCCACGTTTTTAGCATTAAGTGAGGTTGTTTACTCTTTTGGGAGTTACTATTGTAACCACTCAGAGAGGTTGGACGAATTTGGGTTGTTTTTATACATTAAGTGTGTTGTTTATTGTGTTTTTATGTCAAAAACTTTCAGTTTCAAAGTTATGAGGGCTGAGAGTTATTGGCATTTAGTTTTCAGGTTTAATTAATTAGTGTCTTTAATGTTGTTTTCAGAGTGGTTGGGAAAAACGTTTTAGTGTGGTTGTAAAGCCTTTCAAAGGCTATAACTAAGTGTTTAGAAGATGGTAATCAGACAGCTACCTTTTTGAATGAATGATATGTGAGTTTTGTGTTTTTTTCTTATTCTTGAAAAGACTTCTTTGAACTTATCAAGTTATCTTGTGGCGTTCAGCAACTTGACTTATCATCTTGATTCTTAAGCATTCATCTTGAGTATCTTGGTGTGGCGTCATAAACATCGTAGGTTTGGTTCTTATCTTTCTAGATATTGGGTCAAATCTCAACATTCTAATCCTTTTCAGATCTTGGGGTCTTATTTCCAATTCTTGTTATTGGGTCTTATCACATTTGTTGGTAAGGATCATATCATTTGGTATCAGAGCTTGGGTTCTAAGGAAAAGTTTGTCTATCCTTGTATTTAATTTCGTTTGTTCAGCACAAAAAAAAAAAAAAAAAAAAACTAGCATTCTTTCTTTTATTCTCGTATCTCTTTCAGTTGCAACAAAAAAAAAGGCAAAAAAAAAGGTGCAAAACAAAAAAAAAGCACGAAAAAAAAATAAAGTAAAAAAAAAAGAAAAAAAAAAAAAAAGCCATTTGAAAGGCATAATTCTATTTATCTTTGTAGAACATTTGTTTTATGTTTAGATTCTGGAATTAGTAAGTCACCATATTATTTTTTTTGAGTTTTGGTTGTTCATCACTTATCTTATTTTTTGTTTCTTTTGAATCTGGTGGTTTGTTGAGTTGTTTCACACATTGAATTGCTACTTGAAACACTTGTTGTTTATTTTAGTCTGATTAAGAATATAAAAAAAACACTAGAGTGGAAAAAGGCAAGAGTGTGAGATTATTTGAGGGTAAAAGCCATTTTATTTTAAACACGAGCGTTGAGTGAATACATTATTGAGAGAAACACGTGAGCGAGTGTTTGTGAGGTCCTTTAACAGTTTTCTTATATATATATATATAAATAGAATGTCAGGAGATGAATCTGATCGCGGGAGATATGTACAACAACCACTTAATCAAAATCTTCAAATGGAGGCATTCATGGCGTTGATGACGGAGAAGTTTGATCAACTAAATGCGAGGATTGATGGAATAGAAGAGATTGCAGTGGGAGATGTACCAAATGTTCCAAATAGGAGAGCACGAAGAGCTGAAGAAAAGGGTGATGAATCGGAAGGTGTTGAAGACGAGCCTGGTGGAGATGGTGTAGAAGAGCGTCAATACAACCGGGGCAGGTTTGGGCGTGGCAATGGAAACAGAGAACCTTGGATGGGAAGGCCTAGAAGGGATGATGATTTGGGGAGTATAAAGGTGACAATACCGTCTTTTCATGGGAGAAATGAACCTGAAGTGTATTTGGAGTGGGAGCAAAAGATTGAGATGGTGTTCGAGTGTCATAACTACTCGGAAATGAAGAAGGTGAAACTCGCAGCGATTGAGTTTGCTGATTATGCCATGATATGGTGGGATCAGTTTTTGAAAGAAAGGAGGAGAAATGGAGAGCGAACGGTGGAGACGTGGGAGGAGATGAAAGCTATCATGAGGAGGAGATTTATTCCAAGTTATTACCATCGGGAGTTGTACAACAAATTGCAGCGTCTAACTCAAGGAATAAAGAGTGTAGATGAGTATTTCAAGGAGATGGAGGTGGCAATGATAAGAGCAAACGTGGTGGAGGACAGAGAAGCAACGATGGCCAGATTTTTGCATGGGCTAAATCGCGAGATTGCGGATGTGGTGGAGATGCAACATCACGTGGAGTTGACCGATATGGTGCACCAAGCTGTCAAAGCGGAGCAGCAACTAAAGCGAAGGAACATGGCTAGGAGGGGACAGAGTATGCCTTCAACAAATTCGTGGAGGGCAGGACCTAGACGAGAAGAATTTCAAGCAAACAAGCCAAAATTTGACTCTTCCAAAAACTTCAAACAACAACCAGAGGCTAATCAAGGAAATAAAGAGGTGATTTCTACTAAAACACGTGATATTAAGTGTTTTAAATGTAGAGGATCGGGACATATAGCCAGCGAGTGTCCGAACAAGAGGGCTATGGTGATAAACGCGCAAGGTCAACTTGAATCGGAGGATGAGGAAGATGACGTAGAGGAGGACATGCCAGGTCTTGAGGATTGCAGCGATGGTGAATACCCAGTTGATGGAGAACTATTAGTTGCAAGGAGAGCCCTTAGTACGCAAGTGAAGAAAGAAGAAAACAATCAGCGCGAAAATTTGTTTCATACTCGATGTTTTGTGAACCAGAAGGTGTGTAGCGTGATTATTGATGGAGGAAGTTGCACGAATGTCGCAAGTATTGATCTGGTTGAGAAATTGGCGCTGCCTACCTTGAAGCATCCACGACCTTACCGTCTTCAATGGCTGAATGATAGTGGAAACATCAAGGTGACAAAACAAGTTCTTGTGGCATTTTCTATTGGAAAGTATGAAGATCAGGTGCTTTGTGATGTGGTCCCGATGGAAGCTTGTCACGTGCTTTTAGGAAGACCATGGCAATTTGATAGGAGGGTTTCACATGACGGTTTCACCAATCGTTACTCTTTTATTATTAAAAAGCAACCTGTTACACTTGTACCATTAAGTCCCAATCAAGTTCTTGCTGATCAATTGAAGTTACAAAAAAAAAGAGAAAAAGAAAAAGAAAAGGAAAAAGAAAAAGAAAAAGGAAAAGAAAAAAATGAAAAAAAAGAGCGAAACATGAGTGAAAAAAATAATCTCATGGCAAAAAAAAGTGAGATCAAGAGGGCATTATTCACTCATCAGCCCCTTATAGTACTTATGTACAAGGAGGCCTTTTTATGTACTGATGATCTAGCCGGATCTTTGCCGAGCAATATTTTTTCTCTTTTGCAGGAATTTGTAGATGTATTTCCGGAAGAGATACCTCCAGGTTTACCTCCTATTCGAGGGATTGAACATCAAATCGACTTTGTACCTGGTTCCACAATCCCAAATCAACCAGCCTATAGAAGTAATCCGGAGGAGACTAAGGAACTTGAGAGGCAAGTCAGCGAGCTAATGGAGAACGGACATGTGAGAGAAAGCATGAGTCCTTGTGCTGTTCCAGTGATTCTAGTACCAAAGAAGGATGGGACATGGAGAATGTGCGTTGATTGTCGAGCCATCAACAACATTACGGTAAAGTATCGACATCCTATTCCTCGTTTAGATGATATGCTAGATGAATTGCATGGATCGTGTGTGTTTTCTAAAATTGATCTTAAGAGTGGATATCATCAGATTAGAATGAAAGAAGGAGATGAGTGGAAAACTGCATTTAAAACAAAATATGGATTATATGAATGGTTAGTTATGCCTTTTGGTTTGACCAACGCCCCTAGTACATTCATGAGACTTATGAACCATGTTTTACGTGCTTTCCTAGGACATTTTGTTGTTGTCTACTTTGATGATATTCTGATTTATAGTAAGAACCTTGAGGATCATGTAGCACATTTAAAATTGGTTTTAGAAGTTTTGAGGGAAGAAAGCTTATTTGCAAATCTTAAGAAATGTACATTTTGCACGGATAAGCTTGTGTTTCTTGGTTTTGTTGTAAGTGCTAAAGGAATTGAAGTTGACGAGGAAAAGGTGAAGGCAATTCATGATTGGCCAACTCCTACTTCGGTAAGTCAGGTAAGAAGTTTTCATGGTTTGGCTAGTTTTTATCGGCGATTTGTTCGAGACTTTAGCAGCCTTGCGTCACCGTTAACCGAAGTCATCAAGAAGAACGTCCCATTTAAATGGGGATCTGAGCAAGAAAAGGAATTCAGACTGATTAAAGAAAAATTAACTAATGCTCCTTTGCTTATTTTACCCAACTTCACTAAAACGTTTGAAATTGAGTGTGATGCATCAGGTTTAGGAATTGGTGGAGTTTTGATGCAAGAAGGAAGACCAATTGCATTTTTTAGTGAAAAGTTGAGTGGGGCAGCCCTAAACTATCCTACTTATGATAAGGAATTATATGCATTGGTTAGGAGTTTGGAAAATTGGCAGCACTATCTTTGGCCTAAAGAATTTGTGATACATACGGATCATGAGTCATTGAAGCATTTGAAGGGCCAACACAAACTGAATAGACGACATGCCAAGTGGGTGGAGTTTATTGAAACATTTCCTTATGTGATCAAATATAAGCAAGGTAAGGAGAATGTTGTGGCAGATGCATTATCTCGCAGGTATGTTCTACTCTCTACTTTAGATTCTAAGTTGCTTGGATTTGAGTACATTAAGGAATTGTATGCTTGTGATTCTGATTTTGGGGAAGCTCTTGAAAGTTGTTCTAGAGGGTCGAATGGGAAATTTTTCATTCATGAAGGTTTTTTTATTTCGTGAAAATAAATTATGCATTCCTCATTCTTCATTACGTGAACTACTTGTTAGAGAAGCACATTCTGGTGGTTTGATGGGTCATTTTGGGGTGGCTAAAACGTTGGGTGTGTTACATGAACATTTTTATTGGCCACATATGAAAAAAGATGTTGAAAAAATCTGTGAACGTTGCATAACTTGTAAACGGGCCAAATCTAAACAACAACCACATGGTTTGTATACACCACTTCCAATTCCTAGTGCACCTTGGGTTGATATTTCAATGGACTTTGTTTTAGGCTTACCAAGGACTAAGAGGGGGAGAGATTCTGTGTTTGTGGTCGTTGATCGATTTTCAAAAATGGCACATTTTATTGCATGTCACAAAACTGATAACGCATCAAATATTGCTGATTTGTTTTTCAAAGAGATTGTTAGGTTGCATGGTATGCCTCGCACAATTGTTTCAGATAGAGATGCAAAATTCTTGAGTTATTTTTGGAAAACTTTGTGGGGAAAGTTGGGAACAAAACTACTATTTTCTACTACTTGTCACCCACAAACCGATGGGCAAACTGAAGTCGTAAATAGATCATTGTCTACTTTGTTGCGTGCTATCATTAAAAAAAACTTGAAATCTTGGGAAGATTGTTTGCCACATGTTGAATTTGCATATAATCGTAGTGTTCATTCTGCAACCAAGTTCTCTCCTTTTGAAATTGTTTATGGTTTTAATCCAATAACACCTTTGGATTTGATTCCATTACCTATTGGTGAACAAGTTAACTTGGATGGGAAAAAGAAAGCAGATATGGTGAAACAAATTCATGAGAAGACAAGGCAAAACATAGAGCGACGGACTGAGCAATACGCAAAGAATGCCAACAAGAGCCGCAAGAAAGTGATATTTGAGCCCGGGGATTGGGTTTGGTTGCACATGAGGAAAGAACGATTCCCTGAGCAAAGACGTTCCAAATTACTTCCAAGGGGCGATGGACCATTCCAAATTTCGGAGCGCATCAATGACAATGCCTACAAGCTTGATTTACCAGGTAAGTATGGTGTAAGTGCAAGCTTTAATGTTTCTGATCTATCCTATTTTGATGTAGGTGATTTGAGGACAAATCGTTTTCAAGATGGGGAGAATGATGAGAATCAAGGAGCTAAAGTGGATTCAAGTGATGAAGGAGCTCAAATGGATGGAAGTGGATCTGAAATGACTAGAAGAAAACTATCAAGTGATCCATTAAGTTTACCTAGTGGACCTCTCACAAGATTTAAAGCCAAACAACTCAAAGAGGCTTTAAATGGGCTGATTCAAGAAGTTAATTCACTTGGGCCAAAATTTGAAGCAAATCTGAAGCAAGAGAGCCTAATTAGCATGATTAAGGCTATAGAGGAGTAATCAGAATGCCTATGTCGTTTTTAGGCATTGGACCCACGTTTTTAGCATTAAGTGAGGTTGTTTACTCTTTTGGGAGTTACTATTGTAACCACTCAGAGAGGTTGGACGAATTTGGGTTGTTTTTATACATTAAGTGTGTTGTTTATTGTGTTTTTATGTCAAAAACTTTCAGTTTCAAAGTTATGAGGGCTGAGAGTTATTGGCATTTAGTTTTCAGGTTTAATTAATTAGTGTCTTTAATGTTGTTTTCAGAGTGGTTGGGAAAAACGTTTTAGTGTGGTTGTAAAGCCTTTCAAAGGCTATAACTAAGTGTTTAGAAGATGGTAATCAGACAGCTACCTTTTTGAATGAATGATATGTGAGTTTTGTGTTTTTTTCTTATTCTTGAAAAGACTTCTTTGAACTTATCAAGTTATCTTGTGGCGTTCAGCAACTTGACTTATCATCTTGATTCTTAAGCATTCATCTTGAGTATCTTGGTGTGGCGTCATAAACATCGTAGGTTTGGTTCTTATCTTTCTAGATATTGGGTCAAATCTCAACATTCTAATCCTTTTCAGATCTTGGGGTCTTATTTCCAATTCTTGTTATTGGGTCTAATCACATTTGTTGGTAAGGATCATATCATGGCCCTAGCGTCTTGGAACCACAAACACTCTGGAATTCTCTGAAGAAACCAATGACACCATTGATCAGGTTGGCAGTGATCTTCATACACGGATGATTGATCGTGTTGTTCCGCGATTCCACAAGGACCAATTCACCATGGTGAAGATCTCAAAGCTCTATATAGGTAAATACGTGGTGAGAATAAAAAGAAATTTAAGGGTCTCTCCTTGATAGTTCACCTTCATCATGTTCCACCACTCGAGACTCTTCGAAACGCTTACTCTCTCGCGACACTCTCAAAGTGCATGGTAAGTAATTTCCTTCTTATTCGTAAACCGCATGCATAACATATTGATACTCATCCCTTGTTTGGAAAGTTTTTCACCGCGAGAATCCAATTATGTCAACTTTCCACAAAGACAATCAGATTTTTGATAAAATTTTGAGTTTCCACACATAGTCCCACCATAAATTCTCTTGTATTGACACAGGAGGACCTGCCACATTTTGAGAGTCACGTGCCACATGATAGATAGCCACTCCAGACCACGTAGTCGTCGTCGGGGCTGAAATGCCATATCAACTCATTTTGACGGGTCGAGTGGGAATTTGAGATCTTAAGAGCCTTGTGATATTGTATCTACAATGACACTGTTAAGGATGCTCATATTCCAATCCCTCATAGGGTACTTTAAATATGCCACCATCCTTGATCCTTGGAACAGTAAGAAGTCAGCTTCAGACTTCAAGCAGAAATCTTTCAGCAACTTTTTGTTTTACAATTTGTCTGAGATACATTAGTGGTACTATCTTCATCAGGCAACGATGTTCAATACTTACGGATATGACGTATGGGATCACAATTGCGATCACACCGGCGGTATGCTTACAGAGATATCCGCTAAATTGGAATACTCAGCACTATTAGAACAATCTTAACCTTGACACGAGCCATGAACAATGTTCATTAATGTTCATGCACTTTGTCACACGCAGAGCACACGCTTCTAATATTTATATACATTTGATGTAATAAAGTCTCAAATATTCTTACTTGTAATTGCTAAATAAATTTTTAAATAGTTGTAACTTCTTTTTTGTTTCCTTGAAGTTTTATGATAAACATTAGGCTTTAGTCATTAATCAAACCTAACAAAAAATGAAGAGAAAACTATAAATTTGCATGAATAACTCTTCATGGTTTATTTAAAACAGTATATTTGTTAGGAATTCTTGCTGACGAGAAGAAAATTATGTAAATTCTCGCTGCAATTATTACAAAATAAAGTTTGACATTTATTATGTATTTGGATTAAAAGGGTTATTTCTTATTTCTTGAGATTTATTAAACGTTCATCATTCCATAGCCTCCGTATTAAACCGAGTCACGTGCCGAATACCTGAGTTTGGGCGGTGTGCTAAAACAAGGTCGATGACTGGTTTATGCCTAGAAAGTTATATCTAAAGTCATATATGTTGGTGATTGATGCACCTTAAAAACCATATTAAATGCGAAAAATAATTAATTGCACTCACAATAGCTAATAAATAATTATGATTGTTAACAAGATCTAGATTTATTAATTCAATTCAATTCAATTCAATTACAAAGAAATTCAACAACCAATAAATAGAAGAGGCGTTCAGAACACTTATGTGGATTTTGGCTCAGCTACAGAATGCTCCAATCCAATCCTCGTTTCATCGTCAAGCTTTCACAACTCCTTCATCTGATTTAATACTCGAGAATGACACCAGTCTTCCGAAACGTAATCTCCGAGACAAACAAGAAATATAAGTGGGCATAATCGAATCTCACTAGATCTCAAAACCAGATTGTTTCAGGATCTCGTTCCTATTATTTAGGATTGGAATTAACAATTCCAGGGAATAGGAGAAGGGAAATTGTCGTCTGAGAGAGAGAGAGAGAGAGAGAGAGAGAGAGAGAGAGAGAGAGAGAGAGAGAGAGAGAGAGAGAGAGAGAGAGAGAGAGAGAGAGTTTGCCGAAAATTTTATGAAGAATGGAATTAATTTTCCTCTTCCCTTCTATTCCTATTATAGCATTTAGGAAGGAATAACCTTTGAGAGATTTTCTCTCATTTCTGTTGAGATATTCTCTCCTTTCTAGAGATATTCCCTTCTTCTAGAGATATTCTCTCATTTGGATTTAATCTGAGCCATTAGATCTCAGCAGTGAATCTAAACTCTCTCTCACCCATAATATCAATATCTATGGTTGAGAATTTTTCTCTTCAGAGAGAAATTTAGGGAGAGAAAGGGGGAGAGAGTAACCACCCCTAGGGTCTATCCTTAGGGGATTTTCGGCCATTCTCTAGGCCAAGTCCAATCCGAAATTTCCAACCCAAAAATCCAATTAATTATTTATTTACTTGATCCAACAATATATAAAAACTTATGTCATAAAAATCTAGTTAATTATGCGAATACCCGTTTTCCAGAATTAATGTTGTCAAATCACCATTATAGCAAGTGAGACTTAAATAATGAATAATATTATTATTCGAAAGTTCTTATCCGCCTTTATCAAAGCCAAATCGGGGACTATGGTTTAATATTTTATTTATTTGCTTATTCGAAAGTTTTTATTCAAAAGTTCTTCTGGTTTAGTATTTTATTTCTTTGCTTATTGTCTTTCTATTCGTTCAATATTATTGTAATGTTACTAACACTTTACACCGCTCGGGAAATATTTCAATGGTGATAACATTTCCATGATGAAGTTTATTTCTTTGCAAGAAACTATGTTTTGTTCACGAAGATGATAACCTCTTTGCGGTGAAATGAAAAGAAAACTACATACGAATTTTACGTTTCCACAGAGTAAAATAACTGTCTTGAAAGCTTTCAACCATTGTGAAACTCAGGTTGTTGTATTAATGATTTATATGCATAAAAAAAATCATAATTGTATTTCCGAAGAACAATCAATAAATCAAAATACTCATGTTCAGAGTTGGTATGAAAACATAAACAAAATTACAAATTTCAGTGCAATAAATTGACCCATCCACATCCATTATATGGTTGCGGTGCGGCTGAAAAATGCTCGTGTTTAGGACGTTTATAGACGATCTTTGGGTGGGGTCTCGGCTCCATACTTTTGGCGTGGCGGCTTACGACACTTGTGGGTCTTCGAGCACCCTCTCTCGTATTCATTAGAGGGAGGCGGAATGCACTTTCTACCTTGGCAGACGGGACCACCCTTGCTTATCGGTCCATACCCGATTGCCTTCCCCAACGCGGGGTCCACCAACAGCGAGCATGCCAGCATGGCAACGACGAAGCACACAGCAGCCTTTGAAATTCCCATCCGTCCTTTGTTTTGCTGAACCAAGAGCATAGACGGATGGGAATTGTTGTTTTGGATCTGCGTGGAGGTTGGTGAAGAAACTTGTCTTGACTACACATAGTATTTATAGTGAAGACCTGTCCATCCCTATTTTGGGTGCCTAATAATAACATTGCGATTTCAAATTATTTTTGTTATATTTGGCTTTAATTTAAGAGACAAAAATAATAGTCATTGGTCAACCTCAAGTGTAGCAGATTATGCTATTAATAAGAAACCGGTTTGCTGTTTTTATTTGATGCATTTGGCGGTACTTGAAAATAGATGTAGTAACCCTTATGTTTGGATGAAGATGTTTCAGTTTTCTTGAACTCCATCCGATCATAAACGTAGGACTGCCAATTGAATATATAAAAACTCTAAAAGACATAGCTAAACCATTAAATAGAAATTACTTTAATTCTGTACCCTACAGAAATATTTGCAATTTCGTATATCTAAATATTGTGTTTGAAGTTCGTCAATATTCATGCCGTTTGAAAGACAGCATTTTATTTTTAAATTATGTGTACATTGGACAAGAAAAATCTCCGCAAAACAAATCATCAAAATCGACGTACACATTTTTCTCGTGTAGTATTTTCTATCCTGTGCTTTGATGTCTGATACGACAAAAAATTATTATAAACTAGTACCCTCGCAAATTCTCGATAAAATCCTTGTTTCAAAAGTTTAGATTTAAGCTATAAGAACAATAAACATTAAACATTATGAACCAAAAAAAATATATTAGTTTAGGTTGCAGAATTTGTCATATTTTTTACAACCAAAGTAAAATTTGGACTGCCAATTGAATATATAAAAACTCTAGCTGAACCATTAATAGAAATACTATAATTATGTACCCTACAGAAATATTTGCAATTTACATATATGTAAATATTGTGTTTGGAGTTTGTCAATATTCATGCCGTTTGAAAAACAGCATTTTAATTTTAAATTATGGGTACATTGGACAAGAAAAATCTCCTAAAAAAATCGTTAAAATCGAGATACACATTTTTTTTTACTATAAAGGCTAAGCCATTACATTGATATGAGATTTCCAGCAAATATCTCTTGTAATATTTTCCAAAAAAAAATGACGGAATGATCATCGTTTGGTATATCATTTTTAAAATGTCTAACATTTCGTTAAACTTGTGTTAATGATGATAGTGTTTACGTGGCACATTAATTAACTATGTAGTCATACATTTTTGTCCTTCAAATACTTGGAAATTTTTTTAAAAATTTGATTACGAAATTTGAATTTCCTTTTTAAGACTTTTCATTATTTTTCTGAAATAATTTCATTTATGCGCAGGTTTGTATTAGGGAAGTCAATAACTTTGTTCCTAAAATTAAGTGTGATTCAAAGTTAGTTTATTTATTTTGTAATTGATAATATCGGATGTGTTTATTACATATTAATCGTTATAGACGAATTATAGCTTTATTTATTCACCTTTTTTGTACTTTCGTGTTCTTAGTGGAAGTTTTAATAAATTTCTTCAACATTCCTATAAAAGTTTAGTAAAACTACATGGTTGCAATCTACGGGAACTTTTACGTGTCCTTACAAGTCAATTTTCATCTTCACGGAGACGAGCACGAGCTCGTCCCCATGAAACCTATTTATCTTCAACGCAGATTTCACCCAATCTTCATCCCGATCGTAAAACCCATCCACCGCGAAGGAGATAAGGCAGGGCTCAATGAGAAGGAAGACCACGAACCACTCATCGGAGAGGTTGTTTCGAACCGGAGCTTTCCACGGAGGTTCGGGTAGAGGGAGAATGGTTCGTGCTGCCATATGTAGTCGGAGGTGAACAGGCTAGGGTTTCGAGGATCCGGAGATGGAGAGTCGGGATCGGGAAAGAGGAAGGGTTGTCCGGGAAGATATCGTAGAAGACTGTGTCGTCTGGGGTTCTAGCAGCGTTCTTGAACGGTGTTTTCAACGACATGAGGCAAAAGATGCCATTTTTGTTCTGTTTCAAGAGCTTCTGAGCTAGTCTTCTGGCTCCTATATCTGGAATATCATCAAACAGGTAAGCATAGAGCAACGCAGTAAAGAAATGTATAAAAGGAAGAAGAGTATCAAGATAAAACTGATTCTAAGCACTAGAAATCTGGAAGTCAGATACTTATCAAGCAAAAATAATTCGGCCACTATCTCGTTGCCGTAAGTTATATAAAACTAGAGAACGCCATAACAATCATGAATGCACAAAATAGCGCATTTGAACGGATACTGATTTTGTCATTTCGATTCCGCTATATACAAATTTAAAAGACAGTTTGAGAGTCAACCTTTGACGATGCAAGTGGAATCGAAGTTTGACGGTGGCGTTTTTAGGGTTTTTTTTAAATCTGTTTAGATAAATGTCGAGAGAGAATTTAGGAAAGATAGCGTATCGATGAACCAACTGGAAACTGAATCGGCGAGGTTAATGGATATGATATTTACTATCTTCGAATATCGATTTAATTGATGAATGTTTAATGCAGCAGTTACTGCATCCGGAACATGCGATTTTAATTTTTTTTATTAAAATTTTTGACATGGCATTTTTAGCGGGATAAAATTTGACCAAAACCGTCCGAATTTTTTTGTTAAATTAATTATTGATCATTAACCAACATTTAACATAACGTTGTTTATATAAAAAATTCTATATGTTAACGGGTCTAACCCTATTTACGATCATGTGTATTAATGTCTAATAGGAAAATAAAATAATTCTAAGCTAGTTTCGCAAAATCTCAATATAACCATTGTTGAAATAGTTTAGATATAACTATGAGAACAGTAAACATAATATATTACTAAACAAAAAACAATATATTGCTTTATGTTGGGAATACGTCAAATTTTGTAAAACTAATATAATTTACGCTCTAGGAATTTTTGGAGAACTACCGAACATTGGAAACAATCTACAACTCCGATCACCACGCTACCTTCTCCTCCTCCATACCACCACAACCATCACCTTCACCTCCACTTTTGTCTCTGCATGTGACTCTCTCTCTCTTTCTCTCTCTCTCTCTCACACACACTATTTATTACTTTTACTTCTTAAAATTAAATTAGAAATTTTATTAAAATATGACGGGTAAATATTATAAGCGAGTAGTCGCTTCTAAAACTGCTTATTCGCTTTTAATATTTAGCTGCCATATTTTAGAAGTCATTATATGCGTCTTTTTTTAGTCATTAAAAACGACTAGTCGCTTCTAAATTTATATTACAAGCGATTTTAGAAGTGACTTACTTTTATAAACGAACTTTTAAAAGTGACCACGTCGTTCTAATGTTCCATTTAAAGAAAAATTGCTACAAACTACGCTTTAACCTTTAGCCACGATTTTTGTGGCTTCTAAAGTCTTTCTTTGTTTTAGTGAGTTTTCCTTCTAACACACAGAAAAAATACAAATTCTCTCTTCTCTTTTTTTCATTATCGAATTTCTTTTTGTAGTTCGGGATTCATTAAGTTACAAGTTTTGGTTCGCAGAATAAGCTCAGGTATTCTCATTCCCCTGTTAAAATTTGGGAGATAAATTTTTCGTTCCCGACACCAGTGAAAGACAATATTATTTTAATAAAATCGTCGAACTGTCATCGTTAGTATTTTATGGGTTTCTTTTGTCTAAACTATTCTTCTTGTTAATTTATTCTTTTATCTAAGTATTCTATTTTTTCCCAAAAATAAATTATTTCCCCACATGCCGCAAATTCAATATTTTAAACACATTTTAAATAAAACTAATAAAACTTAACAAAAAAAAACTAATTATCTTGTGTAGGTTCGGGGCTGAAACAAGTTGGACAATGTTCGGATCGAAAACAACAGTTACGAGCGTTGAGAGGGGCTGCGACCAAAATCTGAAAAAGACTGAAAATAAAAAAGATTTTTAAAATATTAATTCTCCACACATTATTATCTGTTACAACAAAAATAAAATTTAAAAAACGTACCGAGGGGCGGCGAGACCAGCGGGAGGACTACGACTACCGAGGAGCTTTTAGGCTATGACTACCAAGGAGAGTCGGGACTGTGAAGATGAGAAAGTCCGAACGATGCTAACGAAAAGTGTTTAACATTGGAGAAAAAAACAAGACACTTACATGCGAGCGGGATGGAGTTGCAGCGTGACGGGCAGAGGTGGAGGTCGGGCCGAAGTTGCAGTGTGACGGGCGGAGGGCGAGGTTGGGCCGTAGCTGTGTCGTGACGGTCGGAGGGTGGAGGGATGGGAGGGCGGAAGGAGGGGCCGAAGGGAGGGCGGAGCGAGGGGCGGGATCGGGAGCCAGAAAGAGGGCGGAGGTTGGTGTCGGAATAGGTCTAGGGTTAAAGAAATATTTAACATTAATCAAATTAATGACGGAATTTAAAAATTTCTTTTTCAAGTAAAACAATTTTACTAACCTAGAAAAAGCATATACATGTGATATATTAAAAGCATTATTTCATTTACTAGAATACCAACCTTTCTTTGTAGCTTGATCTTGAAGCGTCTCGAGAAAGGTAGATCCTCTTCCTTGGCTCGCTCGTCACCTTCACACCTAAGCTTGAACTTGAGAAAGCTAAGATTTCTATTACAAGAGTCTATAGAGGTTTTGGAAGGATTTGTCTGTGGGCACAATTAAACAATATGAACCAAGAACAATTCTTGGATCATAAGCTAATTCTCTAGATTAAATGTGAATCTAGGTGCAAAATAAGAAGAGTATTTTCTAGAGAGAGAGAGAGAGAGGGTCAGCCACAATAGGGAGAGAGCAAGAGTAAAAACTTAACCTTCACATCTCTATGTGAGGCTCTATTTATAGGAGAAGGAAAAATCTATAAAAGTCAATTATTCATTCGTGAATGAATAATGTATTCATGACACAATATTTGATTTTCCCTTCCCCTTTCCCTTTTTGTTTGGCCGGCCATGCACCTTGCATTAGTGAGGAAATTTGTTTCCTCACTTAGCACATTTGTTTCCTTCTTAAGGAAATTCATTTCCGTTTTCCTTTTGGGTAATTATCCTTATAAGAAAAAGGAAATAAAACTCTCCTCTTGATGCACTATCTTGGCCGAACTCTACCTAGGGGGGGAGCATCTAGATGCTTCCTCATTTCTTTTAAGACAATTCTTAAAATATCCATTTTAGAATTATAATTGCACAAATAACGAAATTAATTTCCTAATGCCTTAAACGACTTTTCGGCTTTAGAAAGTAATTTATAATTTCATTGAATGAAAATATTCAAAATCTTATTTTGACATTCACATCATTTTATGTCCTTGTGGACAAAAATACCCTTTAGACATTTTCCGAGAAAAAGTCTAGTTCAACACTTGAACTTACTTTGACTTAGCTTCTAGTTTAACAATCCTACTATAATGACCTGTAATAGTGACCTTATGGATCCAAATGAACAAAGCTTGAGCTTCTATACTCGGACTCAAAAGTTCTCAAACCTTTTCTGAGTATTAGCTTAATGTCGACTGACTCCACTAAAGAGTCGACACTGAGAATCTCTCGGTTCAAATGAATTTATTTTCTACTCAAGTTCAACTTAATTATATTGAGCGGATCCATTGAATGTTATCTATGTTTACCCTTCATGAATATCATCAACTAGTTGAGGTTTATAAAATTACCATTTTACCCTTTTAGTTGTTATTTCCTCGACTCTTTTGTTACTTGTGAATAACTTAGAAACAATGTATTGGCGATGAGGTAACAAGTCACATTGTTTCATCCAAATAAAGTCGCTACTTAAATTTGGATACCACACAATTCATTTATTCACAATCCAAGTAATAAAGCATGAGGTGATATATATTGCATCTCAGCAATCTTGTACATGAATTCCATATCTATGAGAACTTCACAAAGTTGGTTCATGACATCTTCAAAACTTAATATCTCACCAATAGGCGTTGTCTAGATCACTTAATGGATCTAGAATTTGACTTTATCAAATAAGAATATTAAACCTATGAAATGATATGTCTCATTTCAAGATTTAGGTAATCATGATACAATTCATACATAGTGACCTTGAGACAAAAGAGGTTAAATGGTTTGTTCTTCAATTATCTCTAAAGGTTGTTGGGATTGGTGCCCACAAAGAAGTTAATAGACGTTAAAATACTTTGTATTTGATTTTGCTGAGACATTATATAAAGTTAAATATTCATTCTTCATTTAAGTTTGTGTTTATGTATGTATGTTACACTCTGAAACTGTCATCAACGAATGGGGTGCTAAGTATAGACTTGACAAGATAGTCCCTTGTGACTAGTTTAAACATTTGTTCGCAATCTTAAGACAGATGGAGCAATCGAATCTGAGTATTAATTGTTTGAATGGATCACGATATCTTATCTTGTAATATAGAGAGTTGTGACTCTGTGTTTCATTCTTGATATCTTATTGAAGATATTGAACAAGACCTGCGATACTTTGAAGTTCGAGATAAAACCGTTTATACACTCGAAACTTCAAGATCACATACGAGGGGTATTTTGGTACTTACCTAACTCCTGAAGTGAATGCATAATCGATGTGACACCTTATGACATTTTATTTGTCAATGGGCAATGGCTAAAATTATAGTTCATATGACCCGGCAATTGGTGTCATAATTCTGTCATGTTGGGTTATGTGATTCACAGATACGGAATTTATGTTGAAACAATGCCAATACATTAGTATCACACTATGATTTGCTATTAGAGTGTAAATGAATAAACCTGGTTAGGTATTCATCGAATAAGAACATTCTTTGATTAAAACTTGTGACATGTAAAGACATCTCACTTTATGTTTTTCTCATTCACAAATAACAAATGAGTTAGTGAAAAATTCTGTGGATCGTGTGAAGAATTGTTTTGTCACATCAAACGGAAAATATACGCATATGAACTTTTCAATATTAGTCCTTCAATGGAATCGATTAATATTAAGAATTAAAAGACGGAAAAGGTTTGTGAACTTTTGAGTCCGATCTTTATTCTAAAACTTCGTTCATGTGGGTCCATTAGGTCTAAATGATAGACCCTCGGACGAGATTTAATGAACAAGGACAATTTGATTTTCTCATTTAAGTAAATTGTGATTTACACTAAGAAAATATTTTTCTAAGTAATCAAATAAATAATTGATTATTTATTATTACATTTATTTAATGAATCATATTATGTTAATATATGGATATTATCATATTTAAATGATTCAAATAAATAAAAAATGAAAATAAATATTTTCTCATTTCGTACTATCTTGAATAGTATGGAAATAATGATTTGTCATTAAATAAATGAGATATTCTAAAATAATTAAATATTATTATGAAAATAAATCAAAATTAATATTTTCAAAATATGAAGGATTATACTCGGCCATAATTAATGAATTAGGTCAGAGAATTAATTTTTGAAATTAATTATAAGAATAATGGGCTTAAGTTTGACTATTGGGTTTGATCTAAGAAAAGCCCGATCTCTCTCTATTTAAATGGTTTTTTGAAAACCTTAACCCTAACCCTAATCACATAATTTTCGACCAACCTCTCTCTCCCCCTTATCCTGAGTTCTTTGGTCGAAATTTTAGAGAGAGAGAGATCAAGAAATATTTTCTTGATCTCCCGAAAGTTCTTGAGTGATCCCGAGTGTCCCTTGTTGTTCAATTGAAGAGTCCACCCTCTTAATTTCATATTATCCCGAGGGAATTACGATTGACTCTTCTATTGGTGTTTGAGTGACTTTGTACACGCAGGTATTCACTCGAGATGCGAAAACATCGAGCAAAACGGAGCAAGGCTCATTTCAGCCTGCTGGCCGGATTGGGTCGCCGGATTGGAGGACTTCGCCGGACTCGAAACGTGCCTAGCTCACCACGGGAGTTGGACGACGAATCTGGCCAAGCCCTTTTACATGCACCTAGCCCTAGGTGTCTTCCACGTTCCTGCAAAGTTTCGCGGTCAGATTCCACCGGAAGAAACCACAGCGTCGCATGCCAATTTCTGGCCGGCCGGCCAGAATCCATTCAGGCGGGTCAAGATTTCCAATCCGGCGGGTCTGATTTTAGAATTTTGACGAGGCCTTCAGGAGTTAGCTAGCAACGCACGAGGTTGTTTACAACCTCACATGTAAGTGTTCTAAGCGAATTGGATCTGTTTTAATGATTTATAAAATGTGTTTATAAGTTGTTAGATGGTTTGGTTCAATTTGTTGACATGTTTAGAATAAATGATTTATTGACATGTTTGTGATTTTTAATGCCTAGGTTGTTAGTTTATAAAAATGAGTTTTAATACAGATCATATTATATAATTTCGCCACATATATATGTGTTATGTAATATTATTGTTTAAATTGTTAAATAATTTCCAACAAAGGTGCACTGGTCAATTGAGTATCTTCGAAAGATACACCAAAAGAACTCTAGAGTTCCTAACTATCTATGTCTTGTAACCAGACATCATAGATTATTCCAACAATCATACTGGGATCAATATTCAATTGATGTTTAGATTGTGAATACATTTATTTTAATCAAACCATGAAGAGTTTGTTCACGTAAATTTACATTTGTCTCTTCATACATCGTTAGATTTGATTAAGGATTATAAGATTATTGAATATCATAAATCTTCAATCAAACTAAAAGAGAACGAATGAACATTTCATCTTTTATTAATTTAATCAGCAAATTACAATAAGGACTCATGAGAGATTTATATTACATCGATATGTAAATAAATAATCTTCTTGTTGTTGAAAATTACTTAACGATTTAAGTAGATTATTATTAAACATAACTAATTACGTGCGGAATTAAAAATAAAAATGATCTAGCATATTAAACTATTTAATATCTAACAACCTATTGACATTAAAATCATAAGCATGTTAATCAACAATTTAATTCTAATCTATGAACATGTTAATCAACGATTAATTCTAAACATGTTATTTCGATAAAATCAAACACTCCAAACAATCATACAACAATTATATTAATTAAGAGTATTAAGGTTATCGAAACTTACATCGTCGAGTTATAAATAACTCGGTCGAGGATTTGAAAACGAGTTCGATGCGAGAATCTTCAAGCTTCTCCAATTCCGGAAAGCAAGGCTCCCCGTCACGTCACTACGTCGAAGAAGAGCAGGGGTTGGACTCCTCGGTGTCAGCTCCTAGAACCGGGCTTGGGCGGCGCTTGATGGCAGCTGGAGGCAGCAAGGGATGTTGCTGATTCTGGGCGCGGCAGCGAGGCGCGGCAGCGGGCGCGGGAACAGAAGCAGCAAAGGCGCGAGTCTGGGCAGCGTCACGGAGGAGGCTTGGCTCGGATTTGGGCTCGTTGGTGGCATCACTGGGAGGCTGGGCGAAAGGCAGCGACGCGCGGAGATGCTGTTAGGTCGCTGTCGGGCGCAGATGCGCGCGGACGGGTGGAGGCAGATCGTAGGCGAAACTTCGCGACGACGCTGAGAGCTCGTGGAAACTCGGATCGGGACGCCCTTTTTTGCGTTGCGTCGGCAATGAACTGACTTAAATGGGTTCGGAAAGAGTTCAGGGTTTCCGGACTCGGTTTCATTTGATTCATCAAATCTTTGGTTCGGATGTAAGATTTCCAGAAAAATAAATTTTAATGAAAATAGACCAAACAACCACAAGTTGATTTAACAACGACACAAAAAGAAAAACGAGAAGATGAGTGTGGGCTCGGATGAACGCATATGAAGGAAAAACGAAGACAAAATTTAATCATCCTTGGTGTGGGTATGGTCGGCCAAGAGGGAGAGAGAGGGGGCTGACTTTTCAGCCTAAAAATAATGAGGAAAGCTTAACCTAGGGTTTCTACAAACCCTTTTTTTATAGGCTTTATTAAGAGGCTCTCATGTGTGCTTTTGTTGAATCAATATTCAGCCCAAAACCATGTTAATGGCCGACCCCTAAGTCCAACTCTCGTCTCTCAATTTTGTTTCCCAAATTGCCATGATTTAATTTCCAAATTCGATTTAATTTAGAACTCTCATCTATTTAATAACTTCTTATTAAATTGTTTCATGGTTATCGAATAACATAAAACGAGAAAAAATTTATTTTCTAATATTGTTATTATGAATTCTCAAGAAAATTATTATCACAATAATAATAAAGTTCTTTAATTCACAAAATTAATAATTAATGAATAACACATTATTCATTGATTCGCTTGGAAATTAAGTTTCTCTATACAAATCACAATTTGTATTTAATGAGTAAATCAATTTATTGCGTTCAACTAATCTCTTCTAAATGTGCATCATTGAGACCTTATGGACCCACATGAACGAAGCTTGAGAATTAAGCACGGACTCAATAATTCACAAATTATTTCCGGCTTATAATTCTTAATAATGGTCGACTCCACTAAAGGACCAATATTGAAAATCTCTAAGTTCATGCGCGCTTATTTTTCCGTTTGAAGTCACAGAACCTTTCTGTACTCGATCCACGGTGTACTTTACTAAAATACCCTTCGTGTGTATCAGTAACTCCGGAAAATGTAAAATTACCGTTTTACCCCTAGAGTTATTATTTCACTAACTCCTTTGTTACCTGTGAATGAGAAAAAACATAAAGTGAGACGTCAATACGTGTCACATGTTTTAATCAAGGAATCCCATATTCAATGATTATCTTGCCAGATTAATTCATTCACTATCGCGTAACAAAGCATAGTGTGATACAATGACTTTCATTATGTGTACACGAATTCCATATATGTGAATCACATAATCCAACATTACAACATTATGTCACCAACCGTCGGGTCAGATGCAGCCATTACACGGCCATCGCCCATTGACAAATCAAATGACATAAAGTGTAGCATCGACTATGCACTCACCTCAGGATTAAGGTAGTTATCGAAGTACCCCTCGTATGTGATCTTGGAGCTTCTAGATAAAACGGTTTTATATCGAGCTTCCATAGAATCACTAGGTCTTGTTCAATATCTTCTATAAGATATCAAGAATGAAATCATAGAGTCACAACTTTCTATATCACATGATAAGATATCATGATTCATTCAAACAATCGTTACTTAGACTCGAATGCTCATTCGGTCTTAAGATTGCGAACAAATGGTTTAAACTAGTCACAAGGGGTTATCATGTCAAATCTGTATTTAACACCCTTTTCGTTGATGACAGTTTAAGAGCGTAGCATACATACACAAACACAAACTATAGGAAAAGAATGCTTATTTATTAATATTAATGTTTCAGCAAAATATTACAAATAATAAATAAAATGTCTAATATTCTCCTTTGTGGGCACCAATCCCAACACTTGTGGGCATCACTGCCAACAACATTTTCGCTTCGGATAATACTAAAATACTTTTGGATGCGGCATTGTCGCATTCAATACTGTTCTCAAGACAAAAAATATATATTTCGCATTATACTAGTGTTAGATGCGATAAACCGCATCCCAATGTACATTTGGATGTGACATTTAGATACGACTAGTTGCATCCGAAAGTACTCCATAGCAGAATTACCCTTTCATATTATGCATTTATGACATAATAGTTTATTTTCTCTTCTCTTCCTCTAGTACATGGCCGGCAAACCTTTGTGCATTAGTGAGGAAATATGATTCCTCAGTTAGCACATTTGTTTCCTTCTCAAGGAAATTTATTTCCCCTTTTCCTTTTGGGTAATTATCCTTATAATTAAAGGGAAATAATTATCTCCTCCTTTGATGTGTCTAGGCCGAATTATATAGCTAAGGAAGGGGCATTTAGAATTCTTAAAATATCCATTGTAGAATTATTATTATTATTATTACACAAATAATGAAATTAATTTCATAATGCCTCAAAACAATTTTTCGGCTTTAGAAAATAATTTATATTTTCATCATATGAAAATATTAAAAAATTTATTTGACATTCACATCGTTTTATGTCCATGTGGACAAAAATACCCTTTAGACATTTTCCAAGGAAAAGTCTATTTCAACATTTGAACTTATTTTGACTTAGCTTTCAGTTTAACAATCCTACTCTAATGACCTGTAATAGTGACTTTATGGATCCAAATGAACAAAGCTTGAGCTTCTATACTCGGACTCAAAAGTTCACAAATCTTTTCCGAGTATTAGCTTAATGTCAACTGAGTCCACTAAAAAGTTGAAACTGAGAATCTCTCGGTTCAAATAAATTTATTTTCTACTCAAATTCAACTTAATTATATTGAGTGGATCCTTTGAATTGTTATCTATGTTTAACCTTCTTGAATATCATCAACTAGATGGGATTTATAAAATTATTATTTTACCATTCTAGTTGTTATTTCATCAACTCCGTTGTTACTTGCGAATAAGTTAGACGCAGTGTAGTGACGAGGAGCTAACAAGTCACATTGTTTCCCAAATAAAGTCACTACTTAATTTTGGATACTGCGCGGTTCATTTATTCACAATCCAAGTAATAAAGCATGAGGCGATATACATTACATTTCAGCAATCTTGTACATGAATTCCATATCTATGAGAACTTCACAAAGTATACTCATGTCAACTTCACAACCCAATATATCACCAGTAGAGCGCATCTAGTTCACAAACTTGGATCTAGAGTGTAACTTTCTCAAATGAATATATTGAAGTTATGAAATGACATGTCTCATTTCAGGATTAAAGTAATCGCGATGCAATTCATACATAGTGACCTTGAGACAGAAGAGGTTAAATGGTTTGTTCTTCAATTGTCTCCAAAGGTGCACTGGTCAATTGAGTATCTTCGAAAGATACACCGAAAGAACTAAAGAGTTGCTTACTATCTATGACTCGTAACCAAACATTATAAATTCTTCCAACAATCATACTGAGATCGATAGTCCGTTGATCTTTAGATTGTGAATTCATCGTTTTAATCAAACCATGAAGAGTTTGTTCATGGAATCTACATTTGTCTCTTCATACATTGCTAGGTTTGATTAAGGATTATAAGATTATTGAATATCATAAATCTTCAATCAAATTAAAATAGAATGAATGAACATTTCGACTGTTATTAATTTAATCAGCAAATTACAATAAGGACTCATGAGAGAATTATATTACATCGATATATAAATAAATAATCGTCATGTGGGAATCTCTGCCAACAACATTTTTGATTCGGATAATCCTAAAATACTTTTGGAGACGGCATTGTCGCATTCGTAACTGTTCTCAAGACAAAAAATATATATTTCGCAATATACTAGTGTTAGATATGATAAGTCGCATCCAAATGTACATTCGGGTGCAACATTTAGATACAACTAGCCGCATTCGAAAGTACTCCATAGCAGAAATTACCCTTTCATATTATGCATTCATGACATAATAGTTGATTTTATCTTCTCTTCCTCTAGTATATGGCCGGCCAAGCTTTGTGCATTAGTGAGAAAATATGTTTCCTCACTTAGCACATTTGTTTCTTTCTCAAAGAAATTCATATTCCCTTTTCCTTTTGGGTAATTATCCTTATAATTAAAAGTATATAATTCTCTCCTCCTTTGATGTGTCTTGGCCAAAATTCTATAGCTAGCGAAGGGGCATCTAGATGCTTCCTTATTTCTTTTAAAACAATTCTTAAATTATCCATTGTAGAATTATTATTATTGCACAATTTCATAATGCCTCAAACCATTTTTTGGCTTTAGAAAATAATTTATATTTTCATCATATGAAAATATTCAAAATCTTATTTGAAATTTACATCATTTTATGTCCATGTGGAATAAAATAAGCTTTAGACATTTTCCGAGGAAAAGTCTATTTCAACATTTGAATTGATTTTGACTTAGCTTTCAGTTTAACAATCCTACTCTAATGACCTGTAATAGTGAATTTATGGATCCAAATGAACAAAGCTTGAACTTCTATACTCGGACTCAAAAGTTCACAAACTTTTTCCGAGTATTAGCTTAATGTCAAATGAGTCTACTAAAAAGTTGACACTGAGAATCTCTCGGTTCAAATGAATTTATTTTCTACTCAAATTCAACTTAATTATATTGAGTGGATCCTTTGAATGTTATCTATGTTTACCCTTCTTGAATATCATCAACTAGATGAGATTTATAAAATTACTATTTTACCCTTCTAGTTGTTATTTCCTCAACTCCTTTGTTACTTGTGAATAAGTTAGAAACAATGTATTGACGATGAGCGAACAAGTCACATTGTTTCATCCAAATATAGTCGCTACTTATTTTTGGATACCGCGCGGTTCATTTATTCACAATCCAAGTAATAAAGCATGAGGTGATATACATTGCATTTCAGCAATCTTGTACATGAATTCCATATCTATGAGAGCTTCACAAAACTGATTCATGACATCTTCATAACTTAATATCTCACCAATTGGTCTAGTCTAGATCACTTAATGTATCTAGAATTTGACTTTCTCAAATGAGAATACTAAAGCTGTGAAATGACATGTCTCATTTCGGGATTTAGTCAAGCATGATGCAATTCATGCATAGTGACCTTGAGACAGAAGAGGTTAAATGGTTTGTTCTTCAATTTTCTCTAAATGTGCACTGGTCAATTGAGTATCTTCGAAAGATACACCGAAAGAACTATAGAGTTTCTAACTATCTATGCCTCGTAACCAGACATCATAGATTCTTCCAACAATCATACTGGGATCAATACTCCGTTGATCTTTAGATTTTGAATACATCGTTTTAATTAAACCAGGAAGAGTTTGCTTACGCAAATCTACATTTGTCTCTTCATACATTGTTAGGTTTGATTAAGGATTATAAGACTATTGAATATCATAAATATTTAATCAAACTAAAAGAAAATGAATGAGGATTTCGTGTTTTATTAATTTAATCAGCAAATTACAATAAGGACTCATGAGAGATTTATATTACATCGATATGTAAATAAATAATCTTCTTGTGGGCATCTCTGCCAACAACATTGTCGCTTCGGATAATCCTAAAATACTCTTGGATGCGGCATTGTCGCATTCAATACTGTTCTCAAGACAAAAAATATATATTTCGCAATATACTAGTGTTAGTTGCGATAAGTCGTATCCAAATGTACATTCGAATGCGACATTTAGATACGACTAGTCGCATCCGAAAGTACTCTATAGAAGAAGACAAAATTTGTAGTAGTGAGCACACACTTCCAAACATACAAAAATATATGACATAATGCTTTTTCCTTTGCCACAATTCATGATAGGTTTGTTCAGTACCAGCAGGAAATAAAAAACTTGTTGATGTTGTAAGAGGCTGCGTTGACAGCCTCATTAAGAGAGTCATCCTTTCGGCCATCTCCTAAATAGTGCAAAATGAAGGACATCCTTCCTTCACTACGAATGAAAAATATGACAGCCTCTTTTTTTCTCTGAAAGTTTAGTGCAAAAGGAGATTAACACTTTGACAATATTAGACCTCTCCATTGATAAAACCTATACATGAGTTGTAATTTTTAACGTATAATTAGAGATCATTATGGAATACATGTTGTTAATGTATTGATATCAATCACCACATTTTTTATCAATAAAATTTATAACAAAATTTCGACGAAACGACACTAATTTACTAACTTATTTTGAAAATGGCCAACGTGTAAATGAACTTAGTGCTTACGTGTCATGTCAATTTACGTTGTAAAATAATAACGTAAATTGACATGACGCGTAAGCACTAGGGCCATTTACATGAATTTACGAAACGTTGATGATATAAAAAAACAAACGTATACAAGGCTACTATATGCAATAACTCACTTTATAATTTTTCGTGGTTTTGAATCCTTAATCGTGCAAAATATGTTTCTCGATATTATATTTTTTGGGTCCCTAAACCTATAATTATTCTCATTCGTTAAAACTTTTACTATTTAGTTCGAGATTATTAAGGTTTAGGAGAGTGTGCTGCTTTGAATCGTCATCTTTGGTGTTCCGAGCCGCCATAAAAATTCAACGATCAAGAATGGCTGGAGATAATAGGTGATCCATTTTGGTTCTGCTTTTAATTTATGCTTAGATTAGATACTATTAACTCTAATCAACACAAAATAGATTCCTGTCACAAAATATAGTATTGGTGATATAACAAAATGTCATTTAACCGTTCTAGGTTTGGACTCGGAGTGGCTTCGTTGGAGTTTCGCGTTTTGGGTAAAGGATTTCTATCTTATTTTATTTCATGTTTAGAAACATTAAAAAAACGTTGGAAACAAACATCCTTCGCAACACCCTATTTTCTAGTCCTAATAATTTAAACTTGCCTTATTTTAAATAATAATAAAACGAATATAAAAAATGGTAGAGGGTATTACCTTAAAGCTAAGAGCATATAATTTCGGTAAAGGATTTCTCTCTGATTTTATTTCATATTTTGAAAGATATAAAAAATACGAAAAAAAACCTCTATAAAAATCTGGGAAACAAACACATTACAATTTTTGTTTTCATAATGCAATTTTACCTTATTTTAAATAACAATAAAATAAATATAAGCAAAAGGGATTATCTAAAGTTCAAGATCACGTATATGCATGGAGCTAAATTGGCACACAATAAAAAGATATTAACTCTTTTAGCGTTGTTGTTAGGTCTTTCTTTCTTAGATCTAATAATATATCCACTCAGACTTACGGTCTACACTCATTTCCGGTACCGCAACGCATCAAAAATAAACAACAAACGGGCTTATAATAGCATATTCAATAAGAAACACTGGTAATAATAGTACACTCTAAAAATGTAAAGAACACTCTCAAACTCATTCCACTATAAATCAAAATGACATGCGCGCCTTGCTTCCACCACAAAACAACTCCAAACAAATCAAAGCTCGGAACGAAAAGAAGAGTAAGATGGGGATTTCAAAGGCTACGGCGTTGTGTTTGATCGCGATGGTGGCGTGCTTTCTGTTTGTGGGACCGGCTTCGGGAAACAGAATCAGCTACGGAGCAGTGGGAAAGGGTAAGGGAAAGCCTTGCGTAGGCAAGAGTTGTCTTCCCGGCCCATCCAACGGATACGAAAGAGGCTGCGAAAAGACCAATGACTGCCGCAACCCACCTGCTCATCATGACTCAATCAACCATCATAAGTAGACTCGTTATCCTCCATTATTAGCACTACTATTATAAACTAATAAGATCGGTTTTACGCTCCCTGCACTGCAACTTTATCTATAGTTGTACCTTTTTTCTATTTTTAATTTATACAGGTAAATTGTTTGTATGTATATTCTGAAAATGAATATCATGCTATGTACTGTACTTTGTGCTTTGACATGTAGTTGTATAAGCCAAGCTGGCGATCCGTTGTGCCAAATGCTAGTGTTAAATAAAACCGCTGTGAAACTACTTACCTTTAATTCCAATTTTGATATAAACGCATCTATTCTCTTTCTTTATCTCGATTGCAATAACGGTAAAATATATAATGTTTTAAAATTGCAACATTCAAATATCCATAAAGTTTTATGGTCCGTTTGAAACCCGAAAAATGCGAGAGAAAATGAAAATTTGAATGAAAATGAAAACGGAAGGGAGAATACATAGAAAATCAAAATTCTAGACTATGTTTGGTAGGGTGAAAAATGCAAAAGAAAAAAAATTGAGAATCTCTATTTTTTTTCCGTTCTTGTTTGATTATACTAAAAACATCAACATCGAAAATACAATGAAAAAAAAAAAAATTATTTATTTTTTATTTATTTTTTATTATTTTTTATGGTTTTTATTTAAGAAAAAAAGAAAATAGTGGCATTGTAGCCTTTCTTTTGGTTCCTCTAGAAATTTGTACAGTTTTTCTGAATGTGACCATATCCCTCACATTCGTGACACTGAATGCCTTTGCCTTTGTACCATGTATGTCTTTCACTATTTATGTTAAATATCTTAGAATTGTTTCCTCTTTGAAACTATTGTTGAGGCTGTTTACACTGACATCTGATAAAACATTTCTATGTGAATGTTTGCCAAACTTCTTCAACACCCTGTTATAATATTTAGACAATAGCATCATATATATCTTCCTTACAGTAAGAAGATACCTAATCATATTGATATTTGAAGGAACTCTTCAGAGCAAGACTCTTATTGTGATTTTCAGATCGAGGAATGAACAATTCATATGTCAGAAGAGATCCAATAAATACATTCAGTTTCTTGTTTGACATATCTTGTACTTTTTCAATAGCAGTGACCTTCATCTGAAACCTCGAAGGCAAAGATCTGTGAATCTTTCAAACCAATTTTTCACCTGTCATGGGAACACCAAAAAAAGGATTCATTAGCTATATCACGAATTCAGACATTAAATTCAACTATGATTCATACTCATTCATGACTAAGGTTTCAAATTGAGCGGTAAGCATTTGAAGCTTTGAACTACAAATTTTCACAGTCCCTTCATGAGCAACTTCCAGAATTTTTCATGTCTCCTTAGCACTGGTTCGAGTTTGATTATCCTGAAAAAAATTTATCGACACAATTATAAATGACATTCAGCGCTCTAGAATTTTCAACAGCTTCTTCATCTTCAGCTGTAGTCTAGTCATTCTCAGACTTTAGACTTCTCACTTCACTTTCTTCATCAACAACTGTAGGAGGTTTTCATCCACTTAAAACAGATTTCCAGGTACTGGTATCAACAAATTTCAAGAAAACACACAAACGAGCTTTCCAATAACCATAATTACATCCATCCAACATGAGAGGTCGATTAACAAATCCTCCTTCCATAGAGTTGACCATCTTAACAAATATAATAACAACAACAAACTACCCTAGAATAAAGATGTCTACTCTGATACCAATTGAAATTTTGTTAGTCGTTCAGGCAGATGTCATACATAAATAATGCAACAGTGTGCATAATACTGAGATGATAGTAAATACAATGCAAATAATAAGAAAGATACAAGAAATTGGTTACTCAGTTTGGTGCAACGTCACCTACATCTGAGGGTGTGATAATCTGATGGAAATGATTTCACTAATCAAATAGTTCTCAGTACAAAATGGACTTATATGAACAACTTTTACAACAATGTCAAATTACTAACTATAAAAGTGATATAATTTAGTTCATCCCCCTGAATTAGTGTCTCCACACAGATCCACCAAAAACACGCTATCAACGTTATCAATTAATTCACGAGTAAACACATATCCAAAAGGCGAATCAATCACAATGGATGAAGTGATTCTACATTGCTCTACACCAAGTTCACAATTTTCCAGGCCACCGGTTTTGCACGTCTAGAAAATCTATAAACTCAATCAAGGAGGCTAATGGAAGCTGCATCGCCTTTTATAGCATCCAACGAAGGTGTTCTCTAGGATTTTTTTTATTAACGCATCAGAATCAAAGAGGAAGGACATTAAAAACCTTCTCTGAAAATCAGAAAACTGACTATATAATTTCACAAAATCGCATAATGTACAACGTCAAAGTAAATTATCTCGTCATATTAATACTACAAAATACGCAAATTTTGCCTAATAAAAATCTGCAACTCCAATGTGATAACAATTTTCATACTCAATACATATCTGGTTACATGCACTAATACATATAGTATTCAAAATTTACCCTTTTAAAACTATGATAAGTCCAAACTCAGCCTAGACATGTGGTACACAGAAATGTTGGAGGAAGGGTACCTTCCATTAACACGTGGCAGAGAATTTTTGAGGTAAATGACACGCGGCATGTTAAGGTGGGATTTCGTCAAATCCCTCTTAACATAAACACATGTCGTTTCGGCTCTCAAAACGATAAAATGGTTAGAAGCAAGCGGGGCCCGCAGCTGGCGACACTGATACGAGGGGAAAGATTCACCTCCGCGAGGAGGGTTTAGCCCCGAGCGAGGAAGATAGATCTTTCTCGAGGAAGATTCTACGCGAAGAGTCTTTTCTGCGAGGAGATCCCCTCGATGGATCTCTCCTCTTTCCCTCCTCGAATGGGGATTGCCTCAGAGAGGTGCCGTCGCTGTGAAAATGGCGGGAAAAAAGGAAGCGTGCTCGAGAAGACTTGGCGTCAGAGAGTCAGTCGAAAGAGCGGCAATCACGGGATTTAGTAGGTAAAGATCAGGAAGAAATCACGGAGCCGGTCAGAGGGAGGCCGGGCCGAAAGAGGAAACCCTAATGGAGGGACAAACCCAAGAGAACTAGACAGACCAAAGGAGGGGAATATAAATATCAATGTAAAAACCACATAGAGGGGATCGAATCGAAACCCTAGAGAGAGATATTAGCCATTACTGTTTATCATCGGCTGTATTTCTTTGACAAGCTTCCAAGCTAATAAACGAGAAAAACCGAGCTCCCATATACATAAACTCAAGGATATTAACACATTAATTTGACCTTCACATATTAGTTTTCATCGTTAATCCTTGTAACTGAAAGAGCTCCAGTGAAAACCGACCTCTACAGTTTGGCGCCCACCGTGGGGTTCAGTCTTTTTTAATCTCACAGCCAGGAAGCTCGCGAAGACCGAAGACATGGAGAACAACGATAGCAGCGCAGGAGGGAGTCAAGAGGAGATGGCGGAGGCAGGAGCGCTCCGACAGCAGCTGGCCGAAGCCTTGGCAACGGCGCAAGAGGCCAACAGGAGGGCCGAGGAGCAAGCCGAGCTGAACAGGGAGCTCGCGGCCCGCCTGGACCAGTTCATGACCAACGGAGGGATGGGAGGATGGACGGCGCCCGGAGCCCCGGTCCACAGAAACCTCTTTCAGACCACCGTGCTCACGCCATCTACAGCAGAGGAAGAAGACCCGGCGGCGGCCATAAATGCCCGTCCCATCTTGACTCCCCTCATGGCGGAAGAAGTAAGGAAGATGGTGAAGGAACTATCTTCGGGGATTGAGTCCAGGATGGGACAGGTCGCGTCCCGGGTGCACCAGGCGATGAGTTCGGCACCGGAGATCGACCGGATGGTCAGGGAGGCGAGAGCGACTCCTTTCTCATCCAAGATCCGCGGCGTGGAGCTGGGAGAACTCCCGAAGGTCAAGATCACGCCGTACAAAGGAACCTCAGCCCAAACACCCACGTGAAGTCGTTCCGAATCGTGACGGAGCGTATCACCGGGGAGACGGAGAAGGTAGAGGCCATCCTCTCCCGCCTGTTCGTCGAGAGCCTGCAAGGACCGGCCAGCGATTGGTTCGCCAAGCTACCCTCGGAATCCATCGATGACTCCGACGACCTCGTCGCAGCTTTCCTACGCCACTACTTGATGTACGTGCAGAGTGACGCGACGATAACCACGTTGTGGAACCTCGTCCAGGAAAAAGGGGAGACGCTCCGCCACTACATCGAAAGGTTCAAGGCTGTCATGGTCAGAATATCAAACCTGGATGGTTTGATCGCGATCCAGGCTTTGAAGAACGGCCTGTTCTACACCTCCCCTTTCCGACCGGAGTTGGCAAAGATGCGCCCCTCAACGATCGAGGACGCCCTCCACCGGGCCTCGATTTTTATGGAAATCGAGGAGGAGGAAGCAGCGCTGAGGAAGATCCATGAGGGAGGCGGAAGAGGGAAGCACCCCGAGAGGAGAGAACATCGAGACGAAGTTGAGGCCCGGGTGACGACAGCGCGTAGGGATGGCTGGGGAGTGCTCGGAGAGCAAAGGGGTCGGGAGACCCCAAGAAAAAGGGTCTATCAAGTAGAAGAAAGGAGAGGCCCTGCTGAGGAGGCCCAACCGCGAGGAGATTTCTCGGGCGAGCCGAGAGGAGGCCAGCGAGAAGGCTTCGTATCGGCCCGAGGAGGATTCTCTGGCGGGCGAGGGGCCACGTCGAAGGAGGAAGAGGACCCTCGGGAGGGCGAGGAGGTTTCGAGAGGAAACCCTGGCCGAAAGACGCGAGCAAGTTCTGCGAATTCCACAACATGAGCGGCCACGCCACCGAGGAGTGCGCCATGTTAAATCGCGAGCTCCAGAGGAGGTATGCGCAAGGAGAGCTGCGGGACTTGGCCCCGAGCCACCGCGAGCCGTGGAGGAACGATAATCGAACGTGGCGAAGACCGCAAGGTGCTCAGGCGCGAGGCGCCGAAAGCGCTCCGGAAGGAGCAAGGATGGACCCGACCGCGGGAAGACAGGTGGTGGATCGGGTCGCAGAAGATAGACCGGCGACGAGAGCCAGGATTGAGGTGATCATGGGCGGGTCGCGATTGTGCGGCGATTCCGTAACAGCATCAAAGCTTTCCAACGTCGGGGGAAAGAGCACAACCGCGGGGATCCAATGGCGACCGGCTCCGAGGCGAAGATTGAGTTCATCGAGACCGGAAAATGTGCAGAGATGCACGAAGACGCTCTAGTCCTCGTGCTCGAGATCGGCAACGCCGACGTGTGCCGGATCCTCATCGATAATGGGAGCGTCGTCGACGTCATCTTCTACGAATGCCTCGAGAAAATGAAAATCGAGGGCCTAGAGATCGGGGGACGGCGGCGAAAGGTCTCGGGATTCAATGGGGATATGGCTATCTCCCTAGGCACGGTCCACCTCCCGGTCCGTGCGAAAGGGATGCAGAGGATGGTGGAGTTCATTGTCCTAGACGTACCTTCGCACTTCAACGTGATCATGGGGAGACCTTGGATCCACTCGATGAGGGCCGTACCCTCCACCTACCACCAGTGCATCAAGTTTCCCGGAGAAGCCAGGACGATAGAAGAAATACGGGGCGATAGGGACGCTTACCGTGTCTGCTACATGATGCACCACCGACAGGTGCACGACGAGAAGACACCGGCAGAAGTAAGCGAGGAGGAGTCTGCCGATTTATAGCAGGTAACCTCTCCCCTCCCGAGCAAGGCGAGCGAAGAACCGGGGAACGGCTCGCAGGGACACGAGAGGAGAAATCCAGCGAGCCCGCTCCTCGAGTCATCGGCGGCGAAGACGCTTGAGGAGCGAGCGGCTGATAGAGGGTGACCAGGACCGCAGGTCGAAGCGGTCGAGCAAGTCTGCATCGACGAGTCCGACCCGACTAGGACGACAAGCATAGGGGCGGAGCTCGACCCCGAAGTCAGGGTCAGGTTGATAGCCTTTTTGAAGGAGAATCGGAAGAGCTTCGCATGGACCCACAAAGATATGTCGGGGATGGACCCGTCTGTAATCGCCCACCGTCTCAACACCGAACCGGGCCACCGTCCCGTCATCCAAAAGTGGAGGAAGATGGCACCAGACAAGAATAAGGTAATCAACGAAGAGGTTGACAAACTACTCTCTATGGGCACCATCAGGGAGCTGAAATACCCCGAGTGGTTGGCTAACATGGTCGTCGTCAAGAAAAAGAATGAGAAGTGGCGGGTCTGTGTGGACTTCACCGACCTCAACAAGGCTTGCCCAAAGGATAGCTTCCCCATGCCGCACATCGACCGCCTCGTCGAGGCCACTCAGGGATACGAGCTCCTCAGCTTCAAGGATGCATATTCGGGGTACCATCAAATAAGGATGCATCCAGACGACGAGGAGAAGACCGCCTTCATCAGCGAGTGGGGAACCTATTGCTACAAGGTGATGCCATTCGGTTTGAAGAACGCCGGCGCGACCTACCAAAGACTGGTGACCAAGATGTTCCACGAGCAGATTGGAAGGAGCATGGAGGTGTATATCAATGACATGGTCGTCAAGACGATGAAGGCGGAGAGGCACATCAAACACCTGGCGGAGTTCTTCGGGATCTTGAACCGACATCAGATGAGGCTGAATCCCTCCAAGTGCACCTTCGGCATCTCCTCCGGGAAATTCCTGGGTCACATGGTTACCCGGCGAGGAATCGAGGCGGACCCCGAGCAGATCGAGGCGATCAAGATTATGCCATCTCCACGCAATCGGCGAGAAGTACAGAGGCTGACAGGGAGAATTGCTGCCCTGGGCCGCTTCATCTCGAGGAAGGCCGACCGAACACTCGTCTTCTACGAGCTGCTGAAGAAGAACAAGAAGTTTGAGTGGACCGACAAATGCGAGGAAGCTTTCCAGGCTCTGAAGGCGTATCTCTCGACGCCCCCGGTGATGACGAAGCCAATCCCGGGAGAGACCCTATACCTGTACGTCGCCGTGTCGGACTAGGCAATCAGCCAGGTACTCGTGCGAGAAGAGGAGGGGGAGCAGAAGTCGGTTGCCTACATCAGTCGGAAGCTCCTCGATGCGTAGACGAGGTACCCGCTGGTGGAAAATCTAGCCCTGGCAGTCTACGACGCCTCGGAGAGACTAAGGTTCCACTTCCAGAGGCATCCCACGTCGTCGATATGACCGACAGAACGTTACGCGCCATCATCCATAGTCCAAACCAGTCGGGGCGGATCACGAAATGGTCGATTAAGCTCGAAGCATATGACATCGAGTACAGACTCCTAACGAGTCTCAAGTCTCAAGTCCTCGCGGATTTCTTGATCGAACTCCCGAGGGAACCTCTCGACCTGAGCGATGAGGATGGTACCTGGAAGCTACACATGGACGGATCTGCCACCGTGCAAGGAGCAGGCGCCGGGGTCAGACTCACCTCGCCCATGGGAGAGGTCATCGAGAAGGCGTGCCGCCTAGCCTACCGGGCTACGAACAACGAGGCCGAGTATGAGGCCCTCCTCATAGGCTTGAATTCCGCCCTCGCGATCGGTGTAAAGAACGTCAGCGTCTTTTCAGACTCCCAACTAGTCGTCAAACAAGTCAGCGGTTAGTATGAGAGAAGCAACGAAAGGATGGAAGCTTACGCGGCACTCGTGGATTCGCTCTCCAGGAAGTTCGACTACTTCAGCCTGACACAGGTGACGCGAGGAGACAACACCCACGCCGATGCGTTAGCGGGATTGGGCTCGACGACGGGAGTAGGCGAGCTCCGATCCATTACGGTGGAAACAGTCAAGAGGCCAAGTATAAGAAGGGAAGAAGGCCAGGCCAGGAAGAAGTCTCGAGGCGGAGGCGAGGAGCAACGAAAGTCTCTCGAAAAGCTCAGCATCCACGAGCTCGTGGACGAGGAGCTGGAAGATGACGAGCGAGGAGTGGTGGAGGACGACGATGAGGAGGACTGGCGGACGCCCATCAAAAAATATATCCAGGAGGGAATCGTGCCAGATGATCGCCAGGAAGCGAGGAAGATCAAGGCCAAGAGTGCGAGATACGCCATCATCAGACAGAAGCTCTACTTGAAAAGCTTCACCGGACCCTACCTAAGGTGCCTCGGCAAGAAAGAGGCCGACTACGTGATGGGAGAAATCCACAGCGGAGAGTGCGGGAACCATTCCGGGGGAAGGTCGCTGCTAAGAAAGGCCAAGCGCCAGGGCTTCTTCTGGAACACGATGGTGGCGGATTGCGCTGATCATGCCAAGAGATGCGAGAAGTGCCAGCGGCACGCCCCGGCTATAAATTGCCCAGCCGAGGAACTGTCCTCGGTGACCGTCCCGTATCCCTTCATGAAGTGGTACATGGACATCGTCGGCCCGATGCCCATAAGCACGCGGCAAAGGAGGTTCATGTTGGAAGTCACGGATTTCTTCACCAAGTGGGCGGAAGCGGAAGCATACGCCAACATCAAGGATTCTGACGTGGAAGGTTTCGTGTGGAAGAACATCTTCACGCGCTTTAGACTGCCGAGGGAGATCATCGCTGACAACGGTTCGCAGTTCATCTCGAAGAGGTTCAGGAATTTTTGTGCACAATGGGGAGTGAAGCTGCACACATCAACACCAAGATACCCCCAGGGCAACGGGAACGCCGAAGCGGTCAACCGGACGATCACAGACAATATCAAGAAGAGGCTCGACGCCAAGAAAGGACTTTGGGCCGATGAGCTCCCTGGTGTCCTCTGGGCTTACCGGACAACTCCGCACTCGGCCACCGGCCAAACTCCGTTCTCCTTGTCATATGGTGTAGAAGCCGTCATACCAGCAGAGATGGGAATTCCGAGTCTTCGCCGATTGCTGGCCCCAGGGAACGAAGAAGCTAATGAACAGGGCTTGCTCGACCAGCTCGATCATGTAGACGAACGACGCGAACAGGCGAGTGTCCACGTCGCTAACTATCAGAACGCCGTCGCTCGCTACTACAACAAGCAGGTGCGCCCTAGGAGCTTTCGGGTCGGGGAAATGGTTCTCCGACGAGTCTTCCAAAACACGGCCGAGGCCAACGCCGGGAAGCTGGGGCAGCGTTGGGAAGGGCCATACGTGGTCACTAGCGTCGTCAGACCAGGGGTTTACGAACTCGAGAACACCGAAGGCGCCAAGGTGATGAGGAGCTGGAATGTGAAGCACCTGAAGAAATTCTACTGAAGGGAGAGACCATCTTCCGCCTTCCTGACTTATCATAAATCCCTGTAAGCATTCTAACGTTTCTGTCAATTTTCTTTTAAGGGGACCCCGACCTTTTTATTCGGGAACACTGTTATGGCTTCAGCAAATTATATATACACGTTCGAAGGGTTTGAAACATATGACCAGAGCATAAAAGAGGCGAGAGTGCCCAAAATAAAGAAGCGAGAGTGCCCAAAAGTTACTTAAGGCATACATCGCCAAATAAAGCCTACCAGTGAGCAAATAAAGCCTCCCAGCGAGCAATTGAAAGACTCCTCAGCGAGCATAAAAGAGGCGAGAATGCCCAAAATAAAGAGGCGAGAGTGCCCAAAAGTTACTTAAGGCATACATCGCCAATCAAAGCCTCTCAGTGAGCAATCAAAGCCTCCTAGTGAGCACATACAGATGAGGCCCGTCTTTAAAAGACCGGGAGCCATCTTCGATTTAAGCCTCCCACTGAGCAAATAAAGCCTCCCAGCAAGCAATTAAAAGACTCCTCAGCGAGCATAAAAGAGGCGAGAGTGCCCAAAATAAAGAGGCGAGAGTGCCCAAAAGTTACTTAAGGCATACATCGTCAATCAAAGCCTCCCAGTGAGCAATCAAAGCCTCCCAGTGAGCACATACAGATGAGGCCCGTCTTTAAAAGACCGGGAGCCATCTTCGATTAAAGCCTCCCATTGAGCAAATAAAGCCTCCCAGCGAGCAATTAAAAGACTCCTCAGCGAGCATAAAAGAGGCGAGAGTGCCCAAAATAAAGAGGCGAGAGTGCCCAAAAGTTACTTAAGGCATACATCGCCAATCAAAGCCTCCCAGTGAGCAATCAAAGCCTCCCAGTGAGCACATACAGATGAGGCCCGTCTTTAAAAGACTGGGAGCCATCTTTGATTAAATCCTCCCATTGAGCAAATAAAGCCTCCCAGCGAGCAATTAAAAGACTCCTCAGCGAGCATAAAAGAGGCGAGAGTGCCCAAAATAAAGAGGCGAGAGTGCCCAAAAGTTACTTAAGTCATACATCGCCAAATAAAGCCTCCCAGCGAGCAATTAAAAGACTCCTCAGCGAGCATAAAAGAGGCGATAGTGCCCAAAATAAAGAGGCGAGAGTGCCCAAAAGTTACTTAAGGCATACATCGCCAAATAAAGCCTTCCAGCGAGCAAATAAAGCCTCCCAGCGAGCAATTAAAAGACTCCACAGTGAGCATAAAAGAGGCGAGAGTGCCCAAAAGTTACCTAAGGCATACATCGCCAATGAAATCCTCCTAGCGAGCACAATTAAAAGACTCCCAAGCGAGCAAATAAAGACTCCTAGCGAGCACAACGACTCCTAGCGAGCATAACGACTCCTAGCGAGCGTAAAGACTCCTAGCGAGCATAACGACTCCTAGCGAGCATAAAAACTCCTAACGAGCACAAAAGGTTTCCGAGCGAGTGGTTAAAATTTTTTAACAGGAACAGCTAAAGCCCCCCCAGCCAAGACCCTTTTTCTTTGATAAAGAAAGGGAGGAGGAAGGGGAGGAACGGGGACATCCCACCACAGCTACACAGCCCCATGTAAGTATCTGCATTTACCGAAAGCATCATTCTATTGACACCATTCAAAATATAGAAATGTCAAACACAACCTCCAGACAACAGGTTAATAAGCAATCATAAAATATCACCAAGCAAGCGAAGAAGAAAAGAAATTATTATTACAGACAAGAAGTTTATATCCTTTGATCCGTGAAAGAGAATGGGTTATATAAGAAGGAGTCTACACTTCCGGAGACGCGAGCTGAGCGCCCTCTGCCGGGGCGGGATTGCACGGCGAGAGAGGAGGGGACTCGGGGTCGGCTTCGGCTTCCCTCTCAAACTCGTCGGCCTGTGCCTGCTTCTCTTCCTCGAGCTGCCGCCATTCCGGAAGCTGGCATCGGAGCAGTTCGGCCGAGGCCCCAACGGGAAGCGCGTTGATCACCGCCGGCAACGACACCTTTTCCGAGCCAGCTGCGCCCAGGATCTCGCACACCTGGGAGAAATGCTCGTCGTTCTCCTTCAGCACACCCACCACCTCCAGGTGTCTCTTCTTCTCATCGGCCAAAGTTTCTTCGCGGGCAGCCAAGCTCGCGTCGAGATCCTCGATCTCGCGATCCGTCTTGACTTTGAGTTCAGCAAGCTGAGCTTGGAAGGCCTTCTTCTGGGCAGCCTCATCCGCCAACTCGGACTCGAGCTGCTTGCCGACCTCCTGGGACTTCTGCTTCTCATCCACCGACTCCTCTGCGGCCAAGATTCGCTGATCGCGCTCGAGGAGGATCAAATCATTCAGGTAGGCAACGCTCTGGAATAGGTGCCCCGTGGCGTTGAGGTACTGCTCGTACTGGCTGAGGACCAAAGGGGGCCTGGGTGTCCCAGGCGCACGGCGCATTAACCTCTGGCACATAAACGCGGAGTACGTTTCCCAAGCCTCGTCGGGAGCATCCGCAGCAGGAACGCAGGGTGGACCCTCAATAAACCGAAGAGGAGACAAGTACGTCCCTCCTTCGGAAGGCGATGAAGGCTCGTCGGCAGGGGCAGCTTCCAACAGCGCGGGGGGGTCCGCGACGGCCGGTTCCTCGGGCTCGAGGACTCTTTCCTCTGCCACCTGCACGGCCTGGCCCACACCAGCTGAGGTCCCGGCATGGACGGCATCTGGCGACACCGGAGGATCCGCGACCGCCGGCGCCTCGGTCTCGAGGGCACTCCCCTCCGACGCCCGCACAGCCGAGTCCAGGGGATCCGAGGCCCTGGCGGGAGCATCTACCTCCTTAGACGATGTCGCCCCCACATCTCCGGACTCCTCCAAGCGACCGCGAAGCCTGGGGAACCTGCGGCAACGGCCGCAACACCTGCCCCGACTGCCGCGGCCGCAATCTCAGGAGTGTCAACGGCAACCTGCACCGCGATCGCCGGCCTCTTTCGCGAGCGCGAGGAAGAACGTCCGCCCCCGATGGCCCATTTAACGGAGAGCCCACCCTCATCCTTGGGAGGGGCAGGTGGAAGGCCACGATTCCCCGTCGGAACAACCTCCGCCTCGCGAGAAGGATCGGCAGCGGACGGAGCGTTCCCTCGCCACGAGGCCTCTTCGCGGGAGACCCGTCTGAGGAGGCGTTCCCTCTCCACGACAGACCACTCCCATCGACGGCCGGGACTCCTCGGGACACATTCCTTTTTCTCTGGTCTTGAGTCCCCCCTCGAGCGGCCCGCGACGAGGCCCCGGACAATGGAAGGCCGCCGAACCCAGAAGACGGAAGAAGATCTGGGAGATTCATCCCGGAGGGATAAGGCCAAGAAAAAATCCCAGATTTCTTGACCCTAACGTTGGAGAAGTCCGAGGTCCAATCGCGGTTGGGTACGGCAAGAAGCTTCCTGTGGGTCGCCTCAAAGCGACGAGCGGCTTCGTCATCGGTACTGGGAACATACCTAAGAGGGGACTGGTCGACAAGCCACTCCCTGGGAAAAAACTTGTGAAAGCACCCGAAACTATGCTCATCCACCGACACGAAGAAGAACTTGTCCTCCCACCCAGACTCGTTCGAAGGAGTGATGTCGATAACATGACCAAGAATCCGGTGGGAGAGAGAATAGCGACCAGGGTTCTTGGGGTTCTTGGAGAATTTAAACAGACGCATAAGGTCCTCCAGGGTAAGGTCAACATTCGCCTCCAACGCCACAAATATGGTACACACGAGGAGACTAATCGAGTTCGGACTCACCTGAGTGATGGGAACCAGGAAGGCGCAGAAAAAGGCCACGATGAGCGACGGGATGGGAAAGCAGAGTCCCGTCTTCCGAAAGAAGACCTCATATAGGGCAATGCACTTGTCCTCGGGGGCGTCGGCACGCTCACCGTGGCGAGGAAGGCGAAGAGTGACCCGCGGCTCCAAGACAAATTCCTCCCGAAAATGTCCCAGGGTCTCCTTTGTCATCACCAAGGGAGGAGATCGCGTTGTAAAGATGGGACCGACGCCGTAGGTACGAGACATGATCAATCGAAGTTTATAGGGCGAAGAAAGTTAAGCAAAAGGAAAAGACGAAGAAGAGGAATCTGGGTTTGTAGAGGAATCTGGGATTTTAAAGGAAGTAAAACTACACCTCGAGGTAGGGTTTCCGACTTTATAGTAGGAGGAGGCAAGGCTATGTGAATCGACGCGTCTCGACCCCACGGCCTGCGAAAGGACACGTGGATCGCCAAAAAGAAGCAGGAACCCAAGAGCCGTTCGAAGTGATGGGCTCTGAAAAGTCATCAACACTCAAGTGCCTGTATCAGTTTTAATGAGGAGAGAGAAAGTCGCGGAAATCGAGGAGACGCGCCCAAAAATAATAAATAAACAGGTTAGTGCGGACGTCACGTGCAGGAAGGAAACCCCACCTCGAGCAGCTTATTTTGCACGGATTTCTCTTTCTTTTACCAAGTGTTTACACTTGATAAAACAAAGGGGGGCTGGCCGTCCCCACATCAGCACCAAAGTTGCTCGCATCGATTATAAGGGTCGTCGAGACAGACAACCTCGAGGAGTGTCAAACAGGTATGACAAAGTAGTGCAACGCGAATGGGCGAGCAGGTAATTAGCCAGGATTCGAATGCGGAGAAAAGTAAGAGAAAAAAACTTAAAGAAGGAAAAGGATGTTTTATTGAATCTCAGTGAGTTACAAGTAGGTGGTACAAAATTACAAGCACAACAATCGAGCAAAACCCTACATGAGTCGACAAAAGCCCTACAGCGAGAAGAAAAAGAGCAAAGTTTACAAGCTACAAAAAGGCCTAACTCGCCAAGACGAGATCAGGCCTCGGTGGCCTCTCGCTCGCTTAGCGAACCGGAAGCAGCCGAAGGACTCCCAACGACGAGGGGAGGCGAGCGAGGAGGCGCGGTCGACGGAAGGCTACCAGGAGACAGAGGAGAAGAATTCGGATCGGCCGCGGCTTTTTCCTCGAGCGCCGACGCGAGGGCCTCCTCCCGAATGCGGTCCTGCTCCCACTCCGAGACTTTGGCACGGAGAAGCGCGAACGGCGCCCCGGGAGGGAGCGCGTTGACCGCATTTTGGTGAGCCTGGTAGGAGGCCGCCATGCGGTTGGCCTCGACGGAATCCCCAAGAGCCCGAAAACGGGCTGAGGCTCGCTCGAGCTTGTCTCTGGCCTTCTCGAAAAGGCGCAGCCGAGCTTGATGCACCTTCTCCGCCTCGGCCTGAGCCACCTCCAGCTCATCAGCGAGTGTCCGCAAGACGCCACGAACCCGGGAGGGCAAACCCTCCTTCACGACAACAGGGGCGCCCACGGCCTCGCCGAATGGTGCGAGGAGCTCATCCTGGTGGCGAGAAAGCTCCGACGCTTCCTGATGGCACCTCCGTTCCTCCTCCAGAAGAGCCCTGCGAGCGGAGAGTCGCCGCTCGCACTCCTCGATCTGCCGCCCCGATCGAGCTTTGAACTTCGCCAAGTCAACCTTGGCGGAAACGCGATCCCGCCTCTCCTCGGCCAGGGCCGACTCTAGCCTCGCGATCCGCCCCTGAGATAGGCGCTCCCTGTGAAGGGAGAGATCGAGCTGCCCCCGGAGTGTTGATGTCCGATGGGAGGCGTCAATGGACTCCTCCGCCATCAAGGACCTGTCGGCCTCGCGGAGGACGACATCTTTCACCCGGGCAATTCCCTCGAGCAAAAAGGCCATCGCCTCGGAGTATCCCTCGACCTCTTCAACAGAGTGACGAGTAGCGGAGGAGCCGGAGGTCCCCTTGGACAGGTTCCGGTACGTGCGCAAGGAGTACTCCCTCCAGACCTCGATGGGCGAGTCCTAGCCAGGCTCACCGGGGGTGACGAAGGGAGGCGGACGAGGACCGGCCGGGGGATGACGGCAGGGAGAAGGAGGAGGTGAAGGCTGAAGAGAAGCCGAAGCGAAGGGGAGAAGAGCAGGGAGAGAGGGTGAGAAGTGAGAAGGAAGAGAAGGCGAGGAGTGAGAAGAAACGGAGGATGAGGAGTGAGAAGAAACGGAGGATGAAAAGTGAGAAGGAAGAGGAAGCGAAGAGTGAGAAGAAACGGAGGCTGAAGGAGGAGGAGAGGTAGGGCATGGGCGACCCGGCCGTCGCTGTGGGGGCTCCGGTTGAGGAGATCCTCGAAAAGCGTCCGGAGGAGCACATTGCTGCGAAGCAATGCGGACCCCCACGGAACGCGGCGCCGTGCCGGATATGCCTTCGCTCCTGGCCCTCTTCGCGTTACGGTCGCTAGCACCACCTCCGACGGGTCGTTTTCCCGCAGCAATCTCGGCACGAGACGAGGCCTCCGGGGGACCCCTTGGCGTGCGAGGAGCACAATTATGCCTCAGTAGGAGGGGTCGCTCGGGCGAGCCCTCCTCATCTTCAAGATCTTCCTCTTCAACTCGTGGTACCGAGCTCGCTCCTTCCATGGTCGCGTCAGGGAAAGGGCCACCAATTGCGAGCCCCGGTCCACGAAACCCAACCGGGAAGCAATCGGGGATAGGCGGGCCACTAATGAACTCCTCTCGGTATATTCCGAGTTCCACCAGCTGCCGAGGGTCTTGGAAAAATCGTCCCCAATCGCGACGCGTGCTCGCGAGGAGGGCCCGGCGAATTCCCTTGAAAATGGTCTCGTGAGGGTCACCCGAGCTAGGCGAGTAAACTGGAGGAGATTGTTCAATCCCTACCTATCGCGTGGGCAATGATTCGTGGTGGTAGCCGAAGGAGCTGTTGTCGACCCTGACAAAGAAATAACAGCCCTGCCATCCCGGCGCGTCGGAGGGAGCATTGAGGACGATCAGGTCCCGATCGAAGGGGATGAGCGTGAAACGCCCCAGGTGCCTGGTAACCCGGAATGGTCTGTACAGGCACATCAGATCCTCCAGGGCCAAGAAAACCCCCCTCTCGGCAGCGATCCCCATGGTGCACAAGATGAGGCAAATGGCGCTGAGATGCATCTGGCCGATGGGGATGCCGAACGCATGAAGGAAGGAGAGGAGAAGGTATGGGATTGGGAAGCGGAGCCCCGCGTCGAGGAAGAAACCCTCGTAGACGGCGACCCACCCCTCGTCCAAAGGGTCTTCCGTCCGCTCGCCGGGGTACGGAAGGCGGACCTGACAGACGTCCTCGTCGCAACACCTCTCCTGGATAGCGCGGAGCCGCTCGGGGGTCATGGCGGAGTGTTCAGGGCCGCCTCTGAGGACGCGGCCGAGACTTGGCGAAGTTGGGGTCAAGGCCATTGAGAAAGCAAGAGGGTAACAGTGGAATAAAATTCAAATGACAAGGATTAGGCGGGATACCAAGTTGGGGAGTACAGCAGAACGAAAGGACGCGAGGTTTGAAATCCCACTCCCACTAAGACCCACAATTTATAGGAGGGAGACGGGCAGATCCAATGGTGGGAATCCAAAGCGACGCAGGCGAATCAACGGCTGGAATGGGAAGGGACGCTGAGCGAAAAGACGTCCCGGGGAACTGTTGTACGGCCAGAAGCGGTGAGAGGAGCAGGCCTATGCGAAGACAGACACTCGAGTACTCTGCCCGCAAGGGGGTTCGCGGAAACCAAGACCACGCGCCTAAAAAGAGGCGAGGAAAGCAGAATCGCCAGCGGGCAGTCAATCAACAAAGGGCTCGGCCCAATGAAAGGGGCCCATCAAAAGGATTTTTGTATTATTTTACCAAGTGCCCACACTTGATAAAATGGGGGACTAACTGTTAAGGTGGGATTTCGTCAAATCCCTCTTAACATAAACACATGTCGTTTCGGCTCTCAAAACGACAAAATGGTTAGAAGCAAGCAGGGCCCGCAGCTGGCGACAGTGATACGAGGGGAAAGATTCACCTCCGCGAGGAGGGTTTAGCCCCGAGCGAGGAAGATAGATCTTTCTCGAGGAAGATTCTATGCGAAGAGTCTTTTCTGCGAGAAGATCCCCTCGATGGATCTCTCCTATTTCCCTCTTCGAAGGGGGATTGCCTCAGAGAGGTGTCGTCGCTGTGAAAATGGCGGGAAAAAAGGAAGCGTGCTCGAGAAGACTTGGCGTCAGAGAGTCATTCGAAAGAGCGGCAATCACGGGATTTAGTAGGTAAAAATCAGGAAGAAATCACGGAGCCGGTCAGAGGGAGGCCGGGCCGAAAGAGGAAACCCTAATGGAGGGACAAACCCGAGAGAACCAGACAGACCAAAGGAGGGGAATATAAATATCAATGTAAAAACCACATAGAGGGGATCGAATCGAAACCCTAGAGAGAGATATTAGCCATTACTGTTCATCATCGACTGTATTTCTTTGACAAGCTTCCAACCTAATAAACGAGAAAGACCGAGCTCTCATATACATAAACTCAAGGATATTAACACATTAATTTGACCTTCACATATTAGTTGCCATCGTTAATCATTGTGACTGAAAGAGCTCCGGTGAAAACCGACCTCTACACGGCACGCGGAAGGAACACTTTTGTTGGGGATGCGGGAGGAAGAAATAAAAGCGGTGGGGTCGGAATGATTTATTACTATTGAAAGAATGGGGAGTTCAGTGATGACGTGACAAAATCTGGGGGTTGAAAATATTACCGTTTTTTAATCCTATGGTTGTAAAAATTTGTATGTTATTACACTATAACACCATCCGAATTTTTCTCTATAAATAAAACCATTTTCATTACAATCTTCACAACTCATCCGAATTTCTCTCTACATTTTCAACAAATTTTCTCTATAATCTCTCTACAAAATCTATTAAGTTTCTAAAATCTATTCAAAATTTCTACAATTTTAATTATGTCTCGGGAATCATCTCACCGAAGAAATCGTAAAATGTGTAATGTTTCATTGTTATGATTTTTTTAATCATATTTCATTTACTAAATACAATCTTTATATTTCACTACAATTTTTAAAATTTCTTACATTTAAATCTTTTCAATATACAATTTATTCAATTTTTATTTATTTTCAACTTTTATTTCCCTTCCGTCAGCCAAGGGAATCCGTGTCAGCGGTACGCGGTACACGAAAAAAATTTCCGTCCAATATCCCAAGCCGAGTCCAAACTACCCTTATTTTAAGATGGTAACAATTGTGCATTTTGACCACACTACCTTCTGTGCGTGAGTTGGCGGAGCTATTTAAGGACAAGGTTATATGCGCCTTGAACTATGAAATTAGTAGTTGTTACCCAAATTATTGTCAGTTACTATTACATTTCTAGCCTAAAGTTATTTCATTGTTTCATATATGCTCCCACTGAATAATGAATTTCAAATTTGTCCGACTCTAATTGGTTAAGAAATGGGATTTTATTCAGAGACCTTTATAGGTAGAGAGATAGAGATCGAGGAGAGAGAAGGGAATCATGGCGACTTCGAAGTTCCAAGCGCTCTGGAACCACCCGGCTGGCCCCAAAACCAGTGAGTTGACTCGCCCTCTCTTACGTTTCTCACAGACGCGAATTCTTGCACCTTGTTTAATTTCGTCAATTTTATATTCCACTAAACTCAATGGCTTCCCAGAACTGCGTATTTTATTGATTTTTCTGCTAATCGGATCTTGTTTATGAAAAACTTTATCTTTTCCGACTCCTCATAGTTTCGATACCTATAATAAGTCTTATTTATTTATTATCATATTCTTTTATGGAACTCGTTAGTTTTATTTTAAGCTTGAAATACAGATCTTTAGCCCTATCTTAAATTTGATTCAAGGGTTCTGCTCAATCAGCTTTCTATTTTCAGTGTTGAGAGAGGATCTAAATTGAGCTTATCGACCAAATGCCTCTCTTTGTGTGGATTCGGGGGCTGTTTATAAATGTTTTTTGTTGTTGTTGTTCTTGTAGTAAAACTTATATGACTGGCATCAATTGACACAATTAACTTGTTGCTTTTCATTACTAGATGTTGAAACAGAACGCCAATTTCTTTCTATTTTTGTAATGCACCTACAGTGATGTTTGGTCGTGACTATGAACTCCCACTGAGTTCCATGAAAATATCCTTAAACTTGTGCTCTTGAAGTGAAATCTGGGAAAGTTTTGGTAGAATTGACCGAGGGGGTTTCTTGAAAAATACAGTTCATTTCTGGGCACCGACATTCAAATGGGGAATTAGCATCGCCAACATTGCTGACATTGCTAAACCACCAGAGAACGTTTCGTATCCTCAGCAGTTGGGTATGTCTTGTTTCGTGATGGCATAAGCTTTTGCCTAAGCAACAACACCTTTACATATCGGAGCAATTTTTCATTCAACCCAGTTTCTGTGTTAGTGTTTCTCATTTGCTCAAAACTGTTGTAGTTTTCTCACCCGTTTTTTTTCTCCTTTTCACCTTCTGTTGCAATCGGTTACCAGCTGTTGCTTGCACTGGAATTGTCTGGTCACGCTACAGCACTGTTATCACTCCGGTGAGTTTGATTTATGTTCCAAGAATAGCATTGAAATGTGGGATGTCAGTTTAAGTCTTCAGAATGAGAAGAATGCGGGAGGTATCTCCGTATTTATATTGCATCAATCTATGTATGAATGAAAAAACGGAAATCCAGTTTATTTTTAGTTTCATTGTTTAGGACAACCTTTCTGGTAGAAACTTTCTTGGCTTGACTGAACTGTGCTCCTAAAATTTACAGAAAAACTGGAATCTTTTTAGCGTTAATGTTGCAATGGCTGGCACCGGACTCTATCACCTTTCTAGAAAAATACGGTACGATAGTCTATGCCTGAATATTCAATATATTGTAAATGATGTGGTTATTTCGCTGCCAAAGTTTACAATGTAGGATTTTTATATATACGTTTGTTTCATATCCAGGCATGATTATTTCTCCGAGGCTGAGCCCGAGGTCGCACACGAATGATGACGAAGATTTCTAGAGTAATTGAGGATTCTCTCGAGTTGCTCAAGCTGTAATTGGTCTGCCTGCTTAAACTATATTTGTCTGTCTTGCCCATGTACCTTTTATTAAAAAAGATGTTGCTGACTAGTCTGTGATGACGAATAAAAGGTCTCATCTTGATTTCTCTATTTTTGTTCCTTGTTGCTCTTCATCTTTGGCTCTACATGCTGCAAAATTTCTAATGATTAATGCGAAGGCTTCAAAGAAATAGCAGATATGTCAGTTGACAGAAATATGTTCTCTGAACTGGCTTGGATACTCCACTTTAGATATCTTTGAAACATGACATTAGCATAAAAAGCCAACAGGGGCTTCTAGTAAATACTTGTTTGAAGCTAATTAATTTGTAAAGTAAAATTAGCATAGTAACGTAGTGAAATTTTATAAAATGTGCCAGTATTACTTAATTGTCAATAAGATTTATTGGGATTTATTCCAGATGTCAAACTTCAATTATTTGCCACGAAAATTGAAATTTCTTGAATACATTACTATAAATATTCGGCTAAATGATTAACGTTAACATACACAATTTGAATTGGCCACTAAATTTTAAAACTTTCGTCAATGGTCACAGCCCTTACGTAACAATCAAATTTACATAGGTGTTTTATAGCTTTGCACTTATTGAATTTCGTAAATTTTGCTTAAAATTTTTAATTTTAATTTTCAATTTCAAAATTGAAATTTGAAATTCATCACGTATGGTATTATATTAGTTGATCAACGATTTTTAAATGTCATTTATCATTATTTGACCAAATTTATAAAGAATCTATAATTTTGGAAATAAAATTTTACATAATTATTAATTACTTTACTCTTCCATTTAATTCTTATACTCTATTAATTTGTTTCTCAATTGTCTTTGTTTCTCTCTTTATTTTGAGGAACCCAAAATTCTAAAATTAGTTAACATCATATTAATTAGGAATGGATCATTGCAGTTAAGAATTTGTTCGTAATGATGTTAATTGTCGCACATATGTGTTTTATGTGTTTTACGGGTTCGCACTTAATAAATTATGTAAATTTTCAATTTCGAGTTTGAAAATTGAAATTCATCATTTCTAATTTTATATTAATTGATTCGCAGTTTATAAATGACATTTATCATTAGTTGACCAAATTTGTTAAAACCCTATCATTTAAAAAAAAATCATATAATTGTTAATTAATTTACTTGGTCATTTTATTCTTGTACTCTAATCATTTGTTTCTTTATTGGGTGCGTTTGGTAACACTTATTAAGACCACTTTAGCTTTTTTTAAAAGCTAAAATATTTTTTTGGTGTTTGGTAAAATCACTTTTAAAAAAATTTCCAAAAACATTTTTGAAAAGACAAGCTAAATTTTAAATTTTTTTAAAAGCTAAAAATTGTAGCTTTTGGATTTTGATTTTTGGGCTGCATATTACATTTACTATTAAACATACAAACAGTTTAATAAGTTCCTTCTAAATTTGTTGGAGGCAAATTCTATTAAATAGCAAATCTTTCAATAAATTAGAGAACAATATGAAAGTGTAGAACTTGTACGAGTTGTTAGGATAACTTCAAAGATGAGATTGTTGCAAGTTTAATAGAATCAACAAATTAATAGTTTATATGTTTGTTAATAAAATAAATTATATTTAAATATAAATTTCATTTTGTTAGCCTACCTAGTCGAAATTTAAATACTATATAAGCATTAATATGTACATATAAATTAAATACCAAAATAATGATTATTATTAAATATTTATCTCCAAGGTTATTTTAGTCTTTTTTATAATTTTGTTTGTTTTACCGAGCACTAAATCAGCTTTTACTTTTACAAAAAGTTTAATTAAAAATAGTTTAACAAACACTAAATAGCTTTTGTAAAAAGCAGTTTTTTCTAAATTCAATTTTTAAAAGCACTTTTAGAAAAAGTAAAGTATTACCAAATAGAGCCATTGTCTTGATTTTTCTCTCTTTAATTTTGAGAAATCCGGAATTCTAAAATAAGTAAAGATCTTTATATTATGAGAGATTCACTTCAGCTAAGAATTTATTCGTAATGTTGTTAATTATCGCACAGTTTACATTCAATTACATGAATTAACATCTTATTTACATGCAAATTCATACACCATTTTTTATTTTTAATTATGAATTTGAGCGTGAGATTATTGTACGAAATTATTCAATGTGTTTCAAATGGTATTCATTCATTATTCGTTGACCAAATAAGTTAAGATCCTATATGTTAGGAAAAAATCATATTTATGTGTTACTTTGTTTACTCGATCATTTCATTATTTTACTCTAAAAATTTATTTATTTATTGTCTCAGTTTCTCTATATTTAGTTTTAAAAAATCCAAAATTCTGAAATTAGTTATATTAGGAAATATATGTTGTTAATTAAGTATTTATCGTAATTTTGTTACCCATCGCCAACTTATATGTCATTTACAAGAACTACCATTTTATTTGCATGAAGGTTCAAATCGAACGAATTCATTAAGAACATATTTATTTCCAAAATAAAAAACATAGCTTTTCAGAAATCATACTATCTCATTACTCGTTGAGATTAACAGAATTAATAAACAAGCAACACTATCAAACAAATATTTTTATAAATCATAACATAGCAACTTTCTAACCACAGTAAAAAACTTCACAAACCGTATTACAATTGGAATATTAACTTCAAATTTGAAACTTCTGGCACCATCAAAATAATAAAAACACTTGATATTAAAAACACAAATCAGTTCTTTTTTTCTTTGTTTAATTTACACGAAAATCCAAAAAAACAACCCTTTTATGTAAATATCCCAGTTAGTTACGTTGAAAGAAAATAAATTCGTATTAATATAAAAACTAAAAACTCGAGAAAATATACGAAACCAACGATTCAAAACTATAAATTGTAGAAATCCAATGATTCAAACAAAAAATCTCAGAATAATTAATAGGAAGAAGAACGCGATAAGCGATAAAAGAGAACAGGAAAAAACAAATACCTAAACCTTATCCGGATCACAAGCCCTCGTCGATTTAAATTATTTTGTGAAAGTTTTATTTTCGTTTTCGGCTTTGATTTGGTTGATATATGCTTTTTCTAGTGAATATGAAGAAATGAAATGAATTAATATATGAGCGTATATGTGTTACTAATTTATTTTCTCTCTCTATTCAATTATTTTGATAAATGAGGGAGTTATTATTTCCTAATTTTGTGCAATGAATGATGTTAATTTTTTTTTCAAACGGCAAAACGCTCGGGTGGAACAACATTTGGGCAAATCCATCCTTGAAAATTTGTAAAACACTTGGACTGGATGTTTACGTTACTTTTATAGAATTTTTCATCTATGTAAGTAAATAAAGGGTATATTCCACTTATGTTGTTTTTAAAAAAGGGTTCAAATAGGAGTTCGACAAAAAAGACAAATAAATTTTTTTCTAATATACACTTGAAAGATAATATGACTTAATAAACTCTCCCTCTCTCTCTCTCTCTCTCTCCCTCTCTCTCTCTCTCTCTCTCTCTCTCTCTCTCTCTCCTCTAGTTTTTTCGAATCTTATCTCCATCATCTTCCTCATCTATGTATCCGTTCTTTTCATTCATCACTTTCCTCATCTCCTCTGACTCCGGTCACACTTCCCACCTCCGGAAAACACTGAACAACCATCTATGTTCACCGAAAAAAACTATAAATTTTAAATATTAAACTCAAATATTATCTCTCACATCTGCCTGGTTTTCACCACTTAGCAGCTTTTCAATTTCTTTTTACCATCTCAGCTCTCTGTATTTCATTGTTCTTCATTATTTTTTAAATTTTTTCTGCTTCCTGAAAAAAATTAAGTTATCGCGAAATTTAAATTTTATAAATTTATCCACGTTTATGTGATAATATTATCACAAAATTCATGATTTTGTGACAATATTTAATCGATTTCGTGACAAGTTAGGTACGAAAAACTGAGTCTCGTGAAAACCTTCCCAGGAAACTCATATTTTTTAGCAACGAAAACGATAATTTTCGTGACAACTTTGTCACAATTTTTTTTTGCTTTCGTCAATTCTCATAGGTTAAACTTGGTTGGAGTTTATGGATGTGGTCTAGCCCCCTAAAAGATGTTTTGTTGGATGATTATTTAAAAAAGTTTATGTACTTATATGTCTCTACGAACCATATAAAACAACATTTTAAGAGATTTAGTAATACTCTGAACACGAACGTAACGTTTAAATTACAATTTCTAATTTGCATTATAATCAATTTTGTTTGTTAATATTCTACGCACGTGTAACTAACTTAGTAATAATCATAATATGGATTTTTAGAATACAAATTTGTTGATAGTATACTTGAAACTGAAATTTGACCAACCTAACAGCTGTTGGAAAGTTTAATATTGGCAAACCACTCGAGCTACCTAATCAATTGTGATAGATTAAAAAAATTAAATTTAGTGTCAATATTTTGTTAGTTTCATGACAATTTGGTCACGATATTATAAAATTTCGTGACCAAATTATAATAAAATTTTGAATTTGTGACGACATAGTTACGAAATTAACAAAATGTTGTCACAAAATAGTTTTTTCTTTCCCCAATTTCAACAGGATCAACTTAGTTGGAGTTTATAAACGTAGTCCAGCCTTGTAGATGATGGTTTTGTTATATTAAAAAAAATTAAAAGATGACCACGTACTCATATGTTCTTTTACGAACCATGTAGACAATCATTGTGAAAGATCTTAGCCATAAAATATTAGTATATGACTCTTGTACCAAAACCAACTTTCAACTTAAGAATTTTAATTAGTATTATATTGAATTTGGGTTGTTAACATGCTCGTTGCGCGTAATTAACCAATTAATAACCATGATGTGCCATTTTAGAATACAAAATTGTATATAGGATACTTGAAAGTGAAGCTTGACCAATCTAAGAACTGTTGGGAAGTTCAATCTTGACAACCCGCTCGAGTGATCTAATCCATTGTGGTAGATTAAAAGAATATTAAAATTTCGTGACAACATTTTATCACTTATAGTCACAAAATTTAAAATTAAAATATGTCAGAAAATAGTTGTTCTTTCTCCAATTTCGACGGGATTAAATTGGTTGGAGTTTATGGGCATGGTCCTGCCCCATTGGCGATGTTTTATTTGATTTCAAATTAAAAAAAATGTACTCATATGTGCCTCTACGAATCATGTAAACCAACACTTTAAGAGATCTAGTCATAACATATTAATATATTACACTGCACATGAACTTGATTTTTAAACTACAATTTTTAATTTGTATTACTCAATTTGACTTGTTAATATGCTACTAACGTGCAATTAACTAACTAATAATCATAATTTAATATTTTAGAATACCAAATTGTAGGTAGGCTACTTGAAAGTAAAACTAGCGAACACATGAGATGGTGGAAAGTTCAAACTTGACCAATCACTTGAGCTCCCAATTTGTCTAGAATATACGAGTTTTCATGACAAATACGTCACAAAACTCTTAATTTTGTTACAATTTTTTATCACGAAACTAAATATTTTGTAACTAAATTGTCACGAAACGGACTAAATATTGTCACGAATATTCGTGACAAGAATTTTGTGACAAATTTTTGCAGTATGTCGTGATTACGTATTCACAAAGTCGACTAAATGTTGTCACGGATACGTTGATAAATTAAGTGACAAGATTGTCACAAAAAAACAAAAATTTCTTGACGACCTAGATTTTTTCCGAGAAATGGAAAAAAATGGACACAATAAAAAACTGAGAGATACAGAGACTTGAGATTGTCGGAAAAGTCGAAATAAACTGCTAGTTGACAAAAATGAGGAATATGTGGGATATAATATTAGAATTTAATATTTAAAAAATTTGGAGATTTTTCTAGTGAACTAAAGATGGCTGTACAAGTTTTGTAGGGGGCGGGAAGGTTGGATGAAGGTTCTTTGGTCGTAAACAAGTTAGTCTATTTGTCGAGGGTTGCTACGACGTCATGACCCACTCTTGAATTACAGAAAATCGTTAAAGTCGAAGATAAAGTTTTTGTGGGTTTAAAAGAATTAATTTTTTTTAAGAAGATGAAGTGTCGGTGAAGAAGATGAAGTCTGATGAATGGTGACGAAGATGAATAAGATAGAGAAAAATTAATTAAGTAAGTTAATTAATTAAATTAGTTCTTTAATGATAAAGATAAAATAGTAATTTTATTTGCAAAAAGTGAGGGTAAACACGAGGTCGTGATGATTTAGTGTTGGCTGTATTGTTCGTGACCATACCGGAGCTGTGATAGCCTCGCGTAGGCGTATGCGGTCCGCCGTAATATAGAGTTAGCGCACAACGTCGAGGGCAAGAGAGTGGAAATCTAGTCTAAGTGTTCGGGGGTGGTGATGATGGAAGCGGAGGATTTGATGCCCGCTATGCAGCTGGAGACGATCTTGCACCACATCTCCATAAAGGTAAGGGAGTTTGAGAAATTTAGCATTTTACATATTTCTCGTTTCTGTAATGTCGCTATGCATAATTTAGCGCGCTTGCGCGGTGATCTATGACTCGAGTTTGGTTTGGTTGGGACTTATCCTCCCTTATTCGGAAGAGTTTATTAGAGCCGATAATGTTAAGTTGAAGTTTCACGGACTAGAGTCCGTTTTATTTTACTTATATTTGTTTTTGCGTGAGATTTCAGTATCCATTTTCTTATATATTGTAATCACGATTTTCCTCTGTCATTTATGAGAACTTTATATGATATTTTTGTGGCAGTGATCAAGCATAAAAAAAGACTACTTTACTGTACAATCCAATATTTTAAAGTTATATGGGCTAATCTATGAATAGGGATTTATTCAGTGTCGAACTAACCATTTTCTCTAAAATTAATTTGTTTTTACCATTTAAAACTTAAAATCATGTTGGCTAGTGTAGAAGTTGTCAAATCAGACTAATTTGCTAATAATTTCGTTTCAAATGTGTATAATATTATTATATCCTACAACCTATTTGCTATTTTAAGTAATAATAATAATAATGATGATGCATAAAAGTGGAATCTCCAATAATTCAATTAAAACTCACTATATTGGTAGTATGCCGCTAATACAAAGTGCCGAATGAGGTTAAAAAAATGTGTGTGTTCTGGTGTGCTAAAAAATAAGAAATCAGTCTTACATTTATACAACTCAGCTCTGAGCGTCTAAGAATTGAATAAAAATGCATGCATAAGTAAAGCCAAAGGTGTGAAATTTGCCCGGAAGTGACCATGGTTCAGCGAATGAAACACTTGGAACTAGCTCTCTCTGTGGTCACTGTCATTCGAATCTGGTTCACCGTTGCCATTAAAGCCCAAGCTCAGGTCCAAAGTGCTCTCGTTGAGATCTTGGCAGACTACCTTATTCGTGTCCTGAGATTGAAATGGAACAGAGTAACAAACCAGGAATGTAAATTAAAGATGATAAAAAGAACTGAAAATGAAACACTGAGTGATCGTACTTCGTTTTCATCCATTGGAACATCGTTGATGTCGGGTTTCTCGTCCTTTCCGGAGGAGGATGCCTCGGCATCCGCCGCTTTCGTTTCCTCCGATTCTTTTTCCAAAACTTCGTCATCGGTTGCTTCGTATTTCTGTTCCTCAAGAACGGCGATCTGCATTCTCGACATTAAGAAAAAAACACACGATCACTATCAACATGGCTTCATGGATTCTTTTTTTCTTTATGTATTTTCTGTTCTTAACCAAACTGTAGAAGTGGTCCACGATTCTTCAACATGAAAACTAAAGATTCTAATTCTAGCTGAGAGATAATCAACATCACTAGTATTCCCACTATTTAAAAAAAGCATCTTTACCCATCACAGGCTTTAGTTCGATCAATCAATTTACAATTAGCTCAAGATATATAGATATAAGTTTTTGCTAACCATCAGTAGTATCCCAGCCATCTCTATTTTCACCAAAAAGCTATCGAATATTACCGTAAAGAAACCACAGCCACAATCTAATGTCTACACAATGTCAAGCTATTAAACTACGAAACCTCAACAAGAAACCCAATGACACATGATTTGATCTCACTCCAAAACCCTAACCTAAAAAACTGAGCAAATTTATCATAATCTAATTTACAGAAAACGTACAATAAAAAGAAGATAAAACTTGACCATAAAAAAATACCGGAACGTATTTGAATTTCCGTCTGGGAGGCTCCTCGGAAGCGACATCGTCCTTGGAAGCAGCGACGGCCTTGGCGTCGCCGTTACCGTTACCGTTACCGGCGGCGGAGTTTGGGCTCTGCGTGGTGGGGGTCCACTTGAAGAGCAAGAGGTGAGAGCCGTTTGCGCCGTTCACGGTGGCGGAGGCGCCGTTTTGTAGGGAGTGAGCGGCGTTGGAAGCCGTGGTGGAAGAAGAAGAAGAAGAAGAAGATGCCACGTGGACCCACTTCTTCTTCCACTTCCGAACCGGGCCGGTGAAGACCGTTGCGGGTCCGTACCGAGTCGATGACCGGCCCAGCCGGGCACCCACTCCCTCCATTCGCTCTAGTCTTCTACACACACCAAAAGGGCTCTCTCCTCAGATCCGCTGCGCTCTCTCGCTTTCTCCCAGGGGCAAAAACGTAAGGAAATAATTGAGTTGGGGGATAAATTTAAAAAGTCAATTTAAGTCTTGGTCAAACGAAAGTAAAGAAATATTTATCGGCCCAACTTAATAGTAATTACAGGCCCAGCCCAATAAATTGAAAAAACAGCAAAAACACGCCTCTTACAAAATCATCGCCGGCATGAAAGCAGGACTCAGAGCTCTCCTTCTCTGCAAGCCACCGCCGGCGTCAAAGGCGGCGAAAATAGGAGCACTCAATTGCTGTTAGAAAAGGTCTGCGGTGATTTAATTATCTTTTTTATTGTATAAATATGTTCATCTTATGGCTCTGAATCAGTGTACACTGTGAGTCCTCTTGAATTCGACTTGGAAAGTTATTGACAGATAAGAAGGATTAGAAACTAAGTATCATTTTACATGAACATGATATATTGAAGTTTACAAACTAGTTAAAGGATTCAGAACCAAACTTATATGTTATGTTTTGTTCATAACAAATTTGTTTATGCGAACTTTTCTTTGAAGTCGTAATTTTTGTATGTTCGTTTAGGTTATGTATAGTTACTGCTACATGCTTTTAATAGTGAATGTTCTGAATAATCTATTATGTCGAAATTATTTATTCTGATTTAATTTTTACATTTTTTTGCTCAGTAATGTTTTCATCTTTTGTTTGCTTGTAAAGTGTGGTGAATCATTTCTTTACATTATTAATACGTCTAAATTTTTACCACGTATGAATGGTATCGTTACATTTGGATGATTTCTGATAATCCAATATTCAACATTTTAACTTATTTTTGTGACACTGTTTCGTTACATTCTGTTTCGTTATCCAACTAAGAGAAGAATCATAAAGGAAATAATAAAGCATTAAGAAAATTGTCATTTTGAGTATTGGCCGATCAAAATCCCTAAACAAAAACCAGTGACTGTTATATCATGGTATGAAAGCAATGGTTTCAATCTGTATGCTTATATTATATGAAATAATCTGTATATTATAATATCACAGGATGTAAGTAGCTTTCCTGTGGTTTCACCTCCCAATGGATTCAAAATCCTTGCTCTGTGGAGTATGTTCGAACACGGGGATTCCATTGACGCGTATAACTAGAGAGACTTCCTATTCAACCCTTCCTCCAACCGTTATATCTTTTGTCCGATCCTCTGAACTGGTCGTCGGCCACAGAATTGGTCCTTTGATATCATCGAGGGCTAGCGCGAGAAACAAAATAAGATGTGACAACAGCGCAGTTGATAAAGTGACGGGTGTAGATTATGAGAAATGTATTGGAAACAAGTTGGTGCGGAAAAAGCTCGCTGTTTTTGTCTCCGGTGGCGGATCAAACTTCCGCTCGATTTATGAGGCTTGCATTCGTGACTCCGTTCTCGGAGACGTTGTCTCTTTGGTCACCAATAATCGGGGTAATGCAGTTCTTTGCTTGATTAAGATGGAAATTATTTCAGTTTAAAAAGTGATTACTTTCCATTTGAACCTTATTCAATAATTTTAATTTCCATTCAAATGCAGAATGTGGTGGTGCCAAATTCGCAAGGGAAAAGGGAATCCCGGTTATTGTGTTCCCCAAGACAAAACTCGAACCCGATGGACTGTCACCGACTGAGCTAGTAGATTCCCTTAGGTGAAAAAACAGCTTCATGATCTCATTCTTATCCATTAACGTTATCGGAATAACTCAGCCTGTTCCTGTAAAGTTGCTCTTCAATTCTGTGCCAGGAAGTTTCAGAAGCTAAACTCACCTCATAGCTTTCATTTCCTTAGTGCATTGACTTTATTATTCCCAAATGAGGATTCAAGGAAATTGCAAATTAGACAGGAAATCGGGCATGTGCTCACTAACTCTCCTTGATATTGTTTTGATTAGGGGATTCGAGGTTGACTTTGTTCTCCTAGCCGGGTATTTGAAACTCATACCAGTCGAGCTTGTCCGAGCGTACCCGAAATCCATTCTCAATATCCATCCGTCCCTTCTTCCAGCTTTTGGAGGAAAAGGTTACTACGGCAAGAAGGTGCACAAAGCAGTGATAGCTTCTGGAGCAAGGTACCCGAAAACTCTTCTCAACTCTCATACTCTGTCGTATAAATTACACAGAGACTTGACCATTCCTGTCATTTGGTATCAGATTCTCTGGGCCAACAATACATTTTGTGGACGAGCACTATGATACGGGGAAGATTCTCGCTCAAAAAGTGGTCCCCGTGCTCTCAACTGATACGGCTGAGGATCTTGCAGCTAGGGTTCTTCGAGAGGTAATGAGAAACAAACCAGAAATTAATAAATGTTCATTTTGTCAGTCCTCAGTTTGATTAAAAAGTCTGTCTGATATTAATTTTAGGAGCATCGATTGTACGTGGAGGTAGTGAAGGCATTGTGCGGAGATCGTATAACGTGGAGGAGCGACGGAGTTCCTCTAATTCAGAGCATTGAAAATCCAAATGAATACAGATAGCAAAAGTATTTGCCAGGCCATTTTTGTTGTAGGAACTAAGTAATATTTATTATTACGAGGGAGTGTTGTATCATATTTGTTGATTCACTGCCGTACTTTTCTTTTTCTGTTGAGACTGATGATGATGACACTGGGAAATAATATATGAGCAATTGATTTTTGTAAATCCTCATCAGTTCTTGCGTATTCGTTAATAGTTCTTGGTGTTTAAATCAGTATTCTGAACTTCAATTTGCTGCAGGAAATCTAAATTTCCATAGAAAATCTGCTTTCTTTTTATCTGAGCTCTGACCATGGAAGCCTCATTTTTTTTGGCGGCATAATTTTTACCGGATTACAAATTGAGGTTTTGGTTCCTAATACGCTTTAAATCGAGCCTGGGCATCGTTTTTCCCCAATATTCTATGGAAATCACATCCTCGTTGTCCTTGCCTTTCCAAAAAGAGGTTCTTGATGCCTAGTACTCTTCGAATCGAGCCTTCTAGTTTCATGGTTCGTTCTTCACCCGCTCAACTTTGGCCTAGGCAGGGTGTGTAATTCTTGTCTTGACTGCAGGAGAGAAAATATTTCTCTAGCGAGAGAGATAACGATTTAGGTATTTATAGCTTTTTCCTTTGAGATACGATAACGACACTGCCTTGGCCATTTGAGGCATTCACAGATTAAGCATGGTAATAATAGATAAATTTCAGTTTTTAGACCTGAAAGTATATAAAAAAAAAATCAGATACCTAGTTTATTAAAAATATCTGAAAATGAACTTTAGACCAAAAATAGGACAAAAATACTCATATACTCGAAATTTTCAAAAATCAATATCCACTCATTCGATTCTACACGATAAAATACGATAGTTGTACGATGGCGTACGATAACTTTTTATACGATATGATACGATGAGATACGATGCTATTCGATACTATACAATAAGATACAATGATATACATTTTTTTAGTATAAGCGTATTTTTGTCCAATTTTTAGCCTAAAATCCATTTTCAGATGTTTAAACTTAGACGAATCTAATCTAAATATTTAACAAGATTTTAGTTTTGAAAATGAAATTTCTCTAATTATACCCGTTAACCGCACACTCGCACTTGGTCCAAATTTAACGAGTCAAACGAAATCCATTATATTCGGTAAACGGGGTGATATTTGTAATAATCATAAAAACAGTGTTAAAACTTGTTTAATTTGCACGAGCATGTTAATTGCTCCACTATTTTGAAGGCAAATGTAATGAGTAGAGAAGAACATAGGTTCGATCTATGTCTAGGTTTGGTAGAAGACGTTCAAGGAATTCTTTGAAAATTTGTTTTTGAGGGGACTTATGTTTTAACATTTATTATGGCTATTTTGAATGGCAAATAATTTTTTTGTTTCAAACGCTATACAAATATAGAAGTTAGAATTTTTCTTGTATCATAGACCTTCTTGTTGTCCATCTTTTGTTTCAAACGCTATAGAAATATGAAAGTGAGAAATATATAAAAAAAATTGCTCTAATTAGCCATGTAAAATCGTTGGTTGGTATTGCAAATTGTCCATTATTTTCTATTTCTTAAGAGAATAGTCATTTAAGATTACATGACTTTATTTTGTGATTTGTTTTTACAATTTTTCCCTTAAATATATCAAAATAATTTGAATTGTTTTTATTATAAATTGTTTTTTATTTCAATCTTGTACGTTGATAAAAACCGGTTTTCAAATATTTATAAAACGATTTATTTCTTGTTATTTCATGATTTAAATGTGGAGAGAGAATTTTTTTTGTACTTTAATATTTATTTCGGTAATTAGTTGGTTAATATATAAGGTTATTTATTTTCTGTTTATTTCCGAATTTAAGAGAGAGACAATTTTTTTAATTGTTTTTATTTATTTCTCTATGTAGCTGGTTACATTATTAACAGTCATTTTTATTTATGAATTCCGAAAAATATATCGTATTTTTAAAAAACTGGATATATAAATTCGCATTGTTTCAAATAGAGATATCCCGATTTATTCGAGTTAATTTCCAAATATTACTCATATTTTTCGGTTCTATTTTGTTATTTTATCATACCTATTAACTACTGTAATTTTTTTTTGTCTGAAAAATAGCCCATAATAAATGTTCAATGCTATTATTTTTCTCTTTTATGGGTTTGTTTCTTTTTGAAGTCGATAAGAATCGCGTTTATTTTCGTTTATTTTCCGACTGGTTCGAGTATTGTTTTCCTTTAGAAAATGAGTTGAATATCTTGTAAAAAGAAAAAAATTATGCTCTTTTACAAATATAGTGGTGGTGGCTTTAGAATCACAATAAAAAAACATTAAGAAATTACAACACACTAATAATGTAGTTTGTCAAATAAGAGGTAGCTCTAAACTTTTATCACTCCAAACTTCTACACTCACAAATCCAAATTTCCAACTTTACACATTTCATGGCGAATCTAGCATCTCTCTCCGGCATAAACCTAGTCTCCTCTCTCCCATCTCTGTCACCAAACGACAACCAAAACTCCCTATCGCCGCCGTCGAAACCTTTGATTCTGGTCTCGAAGTATCCGCCTCCATTCCGCTTGCATCGCCGAGAAGAAGAAACCCTAACTTCCTCCTTCAAAACGCCTCACTACCGAACCAAGTACTACCGCCCAGTGAAGAATGGCGTCATCCTCCCTCCTGCTGGTGCTGGATCCAAATCCCTCGATCGCGCCGTCGTGATCGGCAGGTCCGGCGTCTCGTTTCGGCTCCCTGACGCGCGTTCGAATTCCAGTACAACCAAAACATTTCGAGTTTTTAAAAAACCCTAACATTGAAAATGTTCCACACCTTTATTCCGGTTCGAAGACTCAGATTGCTGCGTTTAATCTTCGGATGGAGATTTTTTTGTGGGATTTGAATTTTTCGTGGTGATGAAATCGGAAGTTGAGAGGTTTTATTCAAAAATATTGCAAAAGAAATGTTTGGTTCCCGAGAAAAAATGAATTGTTTCATTTATTTAGTATTATAAATCCCACCCAAAATGAAATCGCCGATGTTCGTGGGTGTTTTACATTTTTTAATTTATTTATTTGTCACTTGAAACTAGGGGTATTTTAGAGAATTTATTTCGATTTATTTTTTGTAATGCTATAAACCAAAAGTTTTCGAACTTTGGCTATATTGAAATTTTATATGTTTTGAATAGCTATATAACTATTTATTCCATATAAAAATGGTTGACATTTTTTGTTCAAATAAATTTGAAAGATTTGTAGTGTTCTCCATCCTCGATTATTCTCTAAAATGTATTATGAGTTGAAAGTAAACCATTTACTTTTATCTTCCTAAATTAACCTTTCACTTATTAAGTCATTCGATCATAATCTTATGAGCCTTGCTAATATATGCTCCTAAATCTACACATTTTTATTATAAATTTTTTTGCTCTATACCCACTTTAAACATAGACAATTTGGATATATCCAATGTTTTGTAAATAAGTCGTAAATAGTCACTGTTATTTATTTACATTTGTTTACAGTTAATTTTTTGCCCAATTTATCCTTCGTATATTTAAAAAAAAAATTGAGCATTTTCGTCTACAAACAAATCTATCTGACTATTACGAGTTGTTTACAAAATTTTGATTATATCCAAATTGACTATAATTTAGTTGGGAATATACAAAAATTACCTTACAGACAATAATAATTTAAGTACGAAATATAAATAACATATCAGTAGCAAAACATTTGTGGGTAAGTTTATATATATATATATATATATATATATATATATATATATTTATTCATTGAAGCTTCTATCCGTTAAGTTTTGTATATACCCAATTAATTTATTTGTCAATTTAGATATACCTAAAAAAATTTCTATCTATAAATAATAATTACAAACTTACCCAAATGTTTTGCTACTAATATGTTATTTATATTTCGTACTTATATCATTATTGTCATATGTATATTTGATATTTTATATTGCATTCATATTTTTGCATAGATTATTGCTTATTATATTTTGTCTTGGAGATCGACTTGGTATAACAATATGTGATTCATTGAAAAAATAAATTGAGTAAGTGTTGATTATGGTGAAAAATTAATTCCCCAACAACTATTACGAACTGAATATTTTATTGTTATCGTTGATCAAGTTATATTCTTACTTACTAATAGATTGGAGCAATTCGAAACGTATGAATATATTTTGGAAGTTCTTTTCAATTTTCAAAAGGCTAAAATCATTGGAAAAGTATTTTTTTTTAAATATATTTTTTGGATCTTAAAGACGTGTCAAAATATAATGAAGCTTTTGAAATTGATAGACTATATTTGGTTGGTAAAATAAAAGTGATAAAACACCTTTTGTGAATAAAAATTAGTTTTTTTTCTGAACACATATATTGTTTATATGGTTTTATTAAGAAGAATTGTTCTAACTAAGCCACATGAAACGTTGCAATTGTAAAATACCCAATGTTTTGCAAATGTTTAAAATCTACCCAATTAGTCTTACGTGGCATATTTTTAAGTAGTTGTATTTCCGGATTTGCCCTTTTTTTTACTTTCCGGATGTTCGTAATTAACAGAAATTAACCGGAAATTTCGGAAATTAGTTTTAATTTTCTTTATTTAAAACTGCGACAGTTTTGTTTATTTCTGTTAATATGATTTTGAATTAGTCAACTAATTAATGCATAAACCATTTTATTTTTTCTTTAATTTTATTCATATATATTTCATTCAGATAAATTCATAAATCATTAATTGTTATATTTATAAAAAGTCGGTTACAAATTTTACTCCCCCAGTATTAGTTAATTTGTGTTAATTTGTATGCACGCACATCTTTATCTCAGATTTCGGGACTTAATTGACGCATATTACCTGAGATTTCGGGAAGTTGATATAATTTTCAACTTTCTTATTTGAAATCGTTATTTATTGGAGTGATATCTTTTTGATTTAGTCAACTTTAGCCAAATAAATTAAGAAGCAATCGATTTTGTATGATTTTATTGTTATTTCATTTCCGTAATTAATTGCTCTTCTAAACAGACTTGATTTAGTAGTTAATTTGCGTTAATTTGTATACACGTTGACTTTTAATCCTTTGCTGTTTTAAGTTTCCTGTTTTTATGGAATTCGAATTCCTTTGTTAATTAATGTTTTGATGAATATCTTTTAATTGAATTAGTCAAATGATCAATTTTATTGATGAATATATTTAATTTGAATTAGTCAAATGAAAAATTAAATATTAAATATTTCAATATTTATTATCGATTTCATTTTAAACTGTTGCATAACAGACCGGGTTAATTTCTGTTAATTTTTACGTATCAGAGTATTAAACTGTTACTTTTTTGAAACAGTTTCCATGATTATCCTCCTAAACTTTAATACTATACCGATTTTCCTATTTTATAGTTATTACTGTTACAGTTTTAAACTTTTGAATATTTTCGAGATTGAATTTTTATGAATAATTCCGAGTTAATGTTTCATTTAAAATTTTAAATTTAGGCGGGTCTTTTTAAGGCACCACAAGCAGTTAAAACTGAAAAACGTTCTCTTTTATGTCTGTATCGTTCAAATCTATTATTCCTATGTTCATCTGATAGTAATTTTCGTTAATTTCAATTACGTCAAGGCTCATAACTCGTCTGTCATTCATATCCGGTGAGTACTTTGTTTCAGAAACAATTAATTTTACATAATTTGTTTTGACGTACACTTATACAACTTTATATTTTTCACAGTTTTGTTTTTGATTCCTTCACCATGACCGAAAACAGTTCTGTGGCCGATTTGCCTACTGGGCATCCATCTCTATTAAAGAAGGAATATATTGTTTATGGCGATCAAGAAGTTGACCAGTTTCCCCAAACTATGAAATTGTGCGTGAACAATTTATTCGTTAACAAGAGGTGTTTGCTAGATGCGTGCCATATCATGGCAATTCGTAATAATTTTGAATTCTCTGTAACTAGATCCGACTTGTCTCGATATACTATTGTATGCAAGGATTTAACTTGCCCTTGGAAATTGAACGCCGGTGTTAGTGGTGCATCCAACATTTGGGGAATAAAATCCATTGTCGACCATCATACTTGTCATGGGCAGGTATCTTCAGCTGCGCATCGTCAGTGTTCATCCTCCCTGATCAGTAGGTTCATCAAGCCTGAATTTATGGGTTCGAGTTCGGAGTCATTCAAACCAAAGACTGTCATGGAAATAATGCGTAATAGATTTAAGGTTGAAGTCAGTTATTACAAAGCATGGAAAGGTCGTAGCCAGGTTTTGACACAGATTCGGGGAAGTTTTAAAGATTCTTATTCTCATTTGCCAATTATCGCTGAATTAATCAAGCAAAATAACCCAGGTACACTATCTGCTGTTTTATTAATTTCTGTTAATTTCCTACAATACTGAATGAAATTTTATACAGTTAATTTACGTTAATTTATTATACTTCCATACCATTTTATGCTACTCTTCATTTTCTTGCTGATCTTAACAATATGTTTTTGTATATCAGGGACAATTACAAACATCGAGGTTGATGATGTGGGGAATTTCAAATATTTCTTTTTGGCGTTGGGGGCATCAATTCATGGATGGAAATATTGTCGTCCGGTAATTTCCGTTGATGGAACATTTCTAAAAGGCAAGTATCACGGGACTTTACTTATTGCTACTGCTCAAGATGGTGACAATGGATTATTTCCTCTCGCGATAGCCATCGTTGATTCTGAGAATGATAAATCATGGAATTGGTTTTTAAATCATGTTAAGTATGCATATGGTGTGAGAGAAGACATGGTTATTGTATCAGATCGAAACAGTTCTATTCCTAAGGCTGTATACTCCGTGTATCCGGAGAGTAAATACGCGATTTGTATGCAGCACCTTTGGGCGAATGTCAAAGCCAAATTTGGAAAATCTTACATCCAACCACTGTTTTACAATTGTGCAAAAGCATACACTGTTAATTCTTTTGACTACTGGTTTCGTATGATGGTTGATGGTAATCTTGGGGTTGAGAAATATCTTCTTGATGCTGACCCTACACTTTGGGCACGCTGTAAATTTCCTGGTAGGCGATTCAATGTTATGACAACAAACATTTCCGAATCTATAAATGCTGTTTTGAATGAAGCTCGTGCTGCTCCAGTTGCTTCACTTGTATTAAGCTTTAGGAGTCTCCTCCAAAAATGGTTTATTGACAAACGAGCCACAATCCCCTCTATGATTTCTGGTCTCACAGGGAAATATTTCAAACATTTTACACAGCTTGAAGACAAAGCAAGGACTCTGAATGTGAGTTTCTTTATTTATAATTCTTAACTTCTCAAAACTTTTATATTTTCGATATCTAGTTAATTTTGATTAATTTTTATTGTTTCATATGTTAGTCATTAATTTCGTACAATTTTTTTGTTCACACCAAGTTTACCCAATTAATGGTGAGAAATTCGAAGTCATTGATGGTACGTTCCATAATATCATTGATGTTAGTTGTCAGAACTGTTCATGTGGAGTTTGGCAAATGGATTTATTCCCATGTGTTCATGCGTTTGCTGCGTTGTGGAGGCTAAACTTGAAGCCGATTGACTTTGTGGCAAACTTTTACACAGCGAAAGATTTTTCAGCTACATATTCTATGGATGTTAACCCTATAGAATACGATTTTAATAGTGTTTTGCCACGAGGAGCTAGTATCATCCATCCCCCAATACAAAAGGTTAAAGCCGGGAGACCAAAGATGAAGCGATATCGTGCTGCAAGTGAATTTGTTCATCCTTATCATCAACGGTGTGGAAAATGTGGAAATTCTGGGCACAACAAAAGAACCTGCAAGAAGTAGTACTGTTAGATGTAGTTTATTTTGGTCTATGTCGTGTGTATTTGTTTCTTTGTTTAGACATTGTTTAAATGATTCTGGTTAATTTTTATTAATTTTCAAATGAAATATTTATATATCGAGGTTGAATAGTGCTCTCTTTGTTGTTTGTGTATTGTGGTATTAAAAAACAAATTTCCAGAAATTAACATATCCAGTGAAATAAGTTGTACTGTTAGATGTAGTTTATTTTGGTCTATGTCGTGTGTATTTGTTTCTTTGTTTAGACATTGTTTAAATGATTCTGGTTAATTTTTATTAATTTTCAAATGAAATATTTATATATCGAGGTTGAATAGTGCTCTCTTTGTTGTTTGTGTATTGTGGTATTAAAAAACAAATTTCCAGAAATTAACATATCCAGTGAAATAAGTTGTACTGTTAGATGTAGTTTATTTTGATTTATGTCGTGTGTATTTGTTTATTTGTTTAGACATTGTTTAAATGATTCTGCTTAATTTTTATTAATTTTCAAATGAAATATTTATATATCGAGGTTGAATAGTGCTCTCTTTGTTGTTTGTGTATTGTGGTATTAAAAAACAAATTTCCAGAAATTAACATATCCAGTGAAAGGGATAAAGAGGTAAATACCCTGAATAGTAAATTAACAATGTCATAAAATTAACATAAATTAACATTCATACATGCAAAATAACATTGTTTCTAAAAAATAACAAAAAGCTAAAACTCCAAATTAATGCAAATTAACAACCCATACTAAACATCACATTGTTTCTAGTAAATAACAAAAAGCTAAAGTTCCAAATTAAAGCAAATTAACAACCCATACTAAACATCCAAGGGTGACAAAATATTTGCATCAAAATAACATTCATTCTTCTACATAACATTTTCTATTCTTCTGATGACGTAAGACCCAAACTGAAATTTGGTTGGCTGCTATCTTCTTTTGCTTCAGTTTTCTGCTTCTTCTCTTGTGTGTACGGGGTTTTGGTAACCGCAGCTGGTTTGGTTAATCTTTTTGGCCTTTTCACTGGGGCAACCTCCACTTTCATCCTATTTGCAATCCTTGTCGATTTCTTCCTCTGGTATTGTTGAGCACATAATTTTGAATTTTCGTCGTGTGTCTCAACCTGAGAAATTGTCTCGTTCGTTTGGTAAATAGGTATACCAACATCAAAGTAAGTATCAATAGCTATTGATATATCGTGAGATAATTGCATAAGTTCTTCTTGAAAATTTGTACGAATTAGAAACATACTTTTAGTCTAATACGTTAATTTATGTACTTAAAATGTACTTACTGTTGTCATCCCTTCTGTCCCTTCCAATCCAGCAACCAGTGGAGATACTTGTGCGGCAGAATTTTCAACCCCGGCAAAGATCTGTTAATTTATGAAAATTTTAACACAAGAATTTTACATGAAATAATGTCAACGTTATTACCTCTTTATTTGGTTCTGTTATTTCCATTGGAACCATCCCTTCTGTACCTTCTAATCCAGCAACCACTGGTGATACTTGTGCGGCAGAATTTTCACCTCCGACAAAGATCTGTTAATTTATGGAAATTATAGTAACACCTTATTGTACGAAATCATATAAATTGTAAATTTTCAGTGTTTAATTACCTCTTTTCCTTTTTCAGATACATATTTCTGTAAATTGTTCCCTTCTTCCATTGCAATTATATTTTCTTCTTGAACCTGTGCTTAATCATACATCTAGTTAATTTCTGTTAATTTTAATAAAAATGATACAATTTAAACACTAACCTGGTTGTGTGTTCCAAGAGACTTTCGGTTTATATCATTATCTGGTACCTACAAAGGTAAGTACATAATATGGTTAATTTATGTTTATTATAAATTTTTTTTTATTATAAACATTTACCTCCGGCATGTTACGATCTTCAAAGACCATGTTATCAGCTTCATCTTCAATGGCCTGTAAATTTCAGTTAATTTCCTTCATTGCTAATTAGAAACAAAAATTTTTACTTTACCTTTTTTACTGATGATCCTGTAAGTCGCATCAGTTCAATTTCTTGATCTTCAACCTTTTGTTCAAGAAACTTGATTTTTGCTTCGAGTCGCTTCACCTTGGCTTCAAAATTCATTAACGCATGAACATCATGACTGCTACGTCGTTTGAGTTCAGTAATTTCGTCGTTGGCGTCATCAAATTTCATGCTTAATTCTTTATGTCCTTGGAATAGGGTGTTTATTTGATTCCGTAAACCCGGTGACCCTTCTTCTTCCATTGGTCTTTTCAGTGCACTTTTTGATAATGGACTAGGTGTCGCTGTGCTGTCAGCACTGTCTTCCCTTGAAGGAAATCCATTTTCCAGCTCTTCGGGGGTGGGTGTGATGTCAATAGTTTCAAGCTAAAATAAATATAAAGTCTGTTAATTTCAAGAAATTTAAACATGTTTCAAATATAATAACTCAAAAGACTGAAATTTACCTTTGTATTATTAAAAATCTTCTCTTGAAGTTCTTCAAATCCAGGCTCTTTCCTATATGTCCACTTTAAAATTCTAGGGATACTTACTGTCAACACCCTAGTGGTGAATTCCTGATCTATCATGGCTGGTATGGATTCATTTAACCATGCTAGTAAAGCATATACAAACCCTCCCAAATCATAACCTTGTAAAGCCTTAGATGATAGTTTTCGGGTTTTTTGAAATGACTCACAAAGCGCATCAAAACTCACCGTACCCGGGTATCCTAACAAATCTCCCCGGTTAGAAACTAGGTTTATGGTATCCTCACTTATTAAAACATTTGGTTGCTTAGGCATCACCACACATTCTATTATAGCTAAATTAACAAGGGCAACTAGCTCTTCATCAGTTACTTGAATTCTTGCTTTCAACACGAGTAACAGATTTTTTCGTGTTTGACTTCTTCTTTCCGGTAGAAATTTACTCACAATATTAATATCGGGAACAGGTACTGTGGATGGTATTGGGTCACATCTAAGTCCTGTAAAATTAACAAAAATAAACATAATTACAGAACATGAATTACTTAAAATTATCACAAATTAACATAATAATCATTTACCAACACAAATTATCACAAATTACCACTACACACATAATAACCATTTACCAACACCTTAAATTAACAGAATTTTCCATTAAAACTATACCTGTCATCAAATGGAAGTCGTATAGTGTAAATCTCATCAACCTTCCACCTATCTTAAAACACAACTCTGTCCCTTTTGGTTGTTTAATTTGATGAAGTACCAAAAGGTGGACAAGGTGTTTTGGAAATGAAGCACCCACAAATTTCCCAAAATTACCGAAGGGACCATCGGCAAATTGTATCTTCTGATTTTCGGTAACCAGGCACTCCAATATCGATTTCAGGGTCGATAAATTGGAGTGATTGATAATTTTTGTGGACGGATTCCACATATCGGGGTCGATAACAAAACTTCCGACCTATATTCAAATGTTGAAGATGTTAATATACGTTAATTTAATTATTTTTATACAAAAATTAACGACTTACATCAGATTTTTGCGGGGTACTTTTTTTGCTCTTACTCCTCCCTGTTTTACTCCTCGCCATTTCTTCGTCTCTACAAGAGATTCACGAAATTTCGATTTAGGTTACAGAATAAAAAAAAATTCCGATGAGATCAAAAACGACTTGCATGCATGTAAATGGAACTATAAAAAAATAGATACTTACCGAGAGTTTATAGATTTGACGAATCTGAAAACCCCAAATTTCCAGATTTCGTTTCTTTTTTGTTTAACCTGTAAAACGAATTCCGGTTAAGAAAATGAAGGATGAGTTAAGAACTCGAAATAATGATATTGAAAAAGAAGAAGAAAACTTACCACGAATCTGAGAGAGAGAGAGAGAGAGAGAGAGAGAGAGAGAGAGAGAGAGAGAGAGAGAGAGAGAGAGAGAGAGAGAGAGAGAGAGAGAGAGAGAGAGAGAGAATCGGTTTCTAGTGAGAGAAAGTTTTCGGTTTGAATGAACTGCGTGAGAGAGTGAAGGGTCTGTTTCGGTGGGAGTGAGAGAGAGTGAGTCAGTTGAGTGTATAATGGGTTAGAGTTTAAGAGTGTTGATTTGCTATATATCAACTTTCCAAATCTATTTCTCCCGCCCAAAATAATGTCTTTCATTAATTTCTTTAATTTTTCAATATATCCGGCTATTAATTTGGAGAGAGAAATTTGAGTCAATTTGTGTACAAAATATCCGGCTTTAATTTCGTTAATTTTCGGAAATAATTATCAAACAATTACAAAACCGGAAAGGGTAAAACAGTCCAGTAATTTGCGTTAATTTCTACAACTGGGTATTAACCAAATGTTTCAAAAAATTGGGTATTTTACAAACTAGATACTATAAAAGGGTATATACCTCTTTATCCCTTTTATTAACTAGTTATGATAACTGTAGCTTTCGTCGAAAATAATTTTTCATAATTGAAATTAATACATCAACTATATGACAAAAACGGTTGAATGGTGTAATTATGTTGTCAGTTAAAAAACATATTATACGAGCTTGTTTTTAAATATTTAATTAGTATGTCACATTATTTGGTATTATTATTTGCATATTGATTTGCCTTTTTTCCCGTTATTTAGTTACATATTTCCATTATTTGGTTAATGATTGCTTTATTATAGTTACATGCATTGGCACCTGTCTTTATTTATTTTGGTGTCGAGAAGTTATACGTAGTTTTTCCAGCATGCTTACCAAAAAATTAGAAAGTTTAAAGTTTTTAAATACTTATCGCTAAATCTTTTATTTTTATTTGTAAGTTTCTTTTTTGGATTAAGAATTTATTAAATAAATGGATAACTAGTAATAAAGCATTTTAAAACATAAAAATTACTAAATAGCGTTTTGTAAAAGTTGATCAATAGCAATAAACCGATATAAATCAATTTTAGAGATTAGACTTCCCCTAAAATTAGTGGCAAAATAAACATGCGGTTACAACTTTCCATTGGGCGGGATTTTAAAAAAAAATTTATCCCTAAAATATAAAACATATATCCTCAAAACGATAAATAACTTTCTCTCACTACTTTGACACCATCGAACCTCCTCTATTATTCTTACAAATAAACGCGAATAAACGGTTATTAACATTTGAAAAAGCGTCAAAAATTCACTAACACTTTAAAGTTTGAAAATAAACGATAAATCTATAATAAAAATCGCAATTAACACAAATAATATCTACAAAATAAATTTCCTCATTATACGGAATAACGAAATAATTATTAAATAAAAAAATGGTTTTAACTTAAACGGCACAAAAAACCGTTAGTTTAAAACAATTATATTCAAATTATACTAATTACGCGGAAAGAGCAATATTGTAAAATAAAATCTTAAAAAATCCACAACACATAGAAAATACTCAACTTATTAACAATATTGGTTAATACTCAGTAGAAGAAATTAACGTGAATTAAAAGACTAATATACCCTTCTAGTTTAATAATATTTGAAACAATAATTTCTAAAAATTAACAGCCAGATTTTAAGTAGTGAAGCATTTAAACATTCTTTTCCCAATTAATTGGCCGAATATTTTGGAAATAATGAGAAAATTAATGGTGTCATATGTTTGGGCGGGAGAAATTAATATTGGGGCATGTTATATACTAAATCAAATCTCTCAAACTATAAGTCTTTTCAACACTTAACCTCTCTTTTCTCTCCTAAAAACGATACTACTCTCTCCTCTCTTCTCTCTTTGCAAAGAACAATCTACGATTTCAATGGCACCGAATGTAGAGAAGAAGCCAGCGAAGAAGAAGCCAGTGGAGGAGAAGACTCCGGCGGTCGATTTCAATGGCACCGAAGGGTAATTGTATAGTATCCCTATATAGGTTTCCTAATTTTGATTTGTCTAACGTTATGTAAAACTTTGATAAAAAAATCCAATAAATTGTTTTACCAATATTTTCATTCCAAAAATGCCTAAATCGTTTCTCCCGCCCAAATGATTTGAATTAAAATAAATCAATTTACCAATTTCAACGTCACACCAATTTACGCTCATTTACATTGAATCACGCGCATTCAATGCGTTTATATATTGTTTAAATATTGTAGAGAGAGAAACAAAATTGAAACCCGAGATTCTTTGTAAAATATTCGAAAAAGAAAACCGCTCGGCGTGGAGGGCGAGATTGGCGATTAAGATCTGCTCGGTGTGGATGGAGTGGTGGAGCGAAACTCGCAGGAACTCGACATTCACATCGAGGAAGACACTGCCGGTGGATGAGTCGACTCCTGCGGTGGCGACGGGGAAGTTAGAGATCGAGGGTGAGACGAGTGATTTTCTGGTGTCGACAACGAGGGAGCGGAGGAAATCATCAGCGGCCTCCGTGGATTCGGCCTCGGCGGCGGAGATTACGAAATTGGGGTATTTCTTCGTCATTTGGTAGTCGGGCGATTGATTTGACAAGTAAGGTATCTCGTCGGACACAGGAGAGGAAGACGACGGAGTCCGGCAGAGGAGGTCGCGATTGAGCATGAGATCTTCCTTGTGGAGGATCTGTTAATGTGTCTTTGTTTATGAATTTCTTGTTAATGGATCTGTGTTAATGAGGTTTATGTTTCTGGGATTTGTGTTCATTTGCTTCTGGGTTTTGTGCTCGTATGTTAATAGATTCTGGGTTTTTGTTCATGTGCTCCTGGGTTTCATGTTAATGTGTTTGTGTTTATGAATCTCTGAATTAAAACGCGATTAACAACGTTTTGTGTTATTCATTAACCTCTAATGTCCACAATGTTAAGTTTTTATGTTCTGTAAAGTATAGATTCTCTGATCGAAGTGTGGGCAAAAACCGTTGATATGGTGATCAAAACAAATTAACGCATTAAGTATAGTATCTTTAAGTAAATTAATATGTAATTTACAGAGTAAATTTACATAGTGTAAATACGGATATAATTAACGTGGTTTTATAAACGTGTCAAAATATAAATTAACCATTTTAACAAACATATTCGATAATGAAACAACAAGATCGGTTTTGAAAAGTATATAAAATTCAAAAATAAGAATTTTCGTTGTTATTTGAATTCGACTGAAATAACGCCAAAAAAATTTCAAACTTTTCAAGAAAAACTTATCTTAAAACCCACGTAAATGGAAACAATTTTCGACATTTAATACACAACAGATTAGCTCTATAATTACTAGGATTTAATAGAAAAATCAGTTCAAAATTAATAAGGCTAGAGATAATCGGATTTAGTAAGTTGAATTAATATGAAAAAAAGTCAACCCACTAATTTAAGAAATAATTTACACACCTAATAACCGAATTCATTAAAAACGGAAATAATTTTGAAATTTCAAAACAAAAATAAATGTTTAAAATTCAAAATAAGTATTCAAAAATAATTATTTTCGGTTAATAAAAAGGGTTTAAAAGTGATACTACATATAGCCACGTCATCAACAAGGATATTTACGAAACTTTTACCAAATGTTGGATTTTTCCAGAACACGTTTGTCAATCAGGGCCAATTCGTCAAATTTTTGTTTTTTCAAATGGTTCAACGGGACGAGAATATGGATGAGGACTGGTTTCAGAGATGATTTTTTTATTCAAATGAATAACTGTGAAAAAATGCAATAATTAGGAGTGTACATGTTAAAAAATTAAGCAAAATTAATGGTCGTTGAACAAATCTATGCCTGATGTATCAGAAATTAACGAAAATTAATATCCATTGAGCAGGGAAAAAAATTAATATGAACGAGACAAAAAAATGACGAAATGAAGATTGAAATGTGAGCAATTTTTAATCTCGCCTAATTACATTAAATTAATTAATAACATGTAATTAATTACATTAATAACAAAAATTAAAAAATGAATGAAACTTCTTAAGATAATACCCATTAAAATTGACCTATTAAAGACTATAAAACAGGAAAATTAAAACTATATAACTGAATTTCAGCATAGACGCGTATTAATAAAAATTAACGCATAAAGTTATACAAAACTGCATCATTTAATTACCATAATTGAATTAAAAAATCCAAATTTGCAAGAGACTATGAGTAAATATCGAATTTATGGGCGAAAATTAAGGTAAGATGAAGAAAAAGTTTTGTTTTTAAACTAAATATAATCGTAAATCTTAATATGGATTTGGATTTATGTGGATTAATAACTTCTTTAATTATAAAAGGAATGCAATAAATATTAAAAAGTTTAAAACTGCAAATATCTTGGATTCTAATTCGTAATGTACTACAAGTGTACGTCAGGATTTTAAAATTAACCGAAATTAACATGAAAGTTTTCTAATTTTATCATCAACTACCAAAATTGAAGAAACGAAAAAAAAATTCAAAATTTAGGATTATACTCGTTCGATTTAAAAATGAATTATTGGATGTCTTAATTATATATAAAAAAGGAAATATTAGTCACGAGAATCCTTAATTTTAGGTTAATTTCCGTTAATACGTGGTATTTGGTAATTTTGGAAAATTAATTAAAAAATAATAAAAAAGGCATATACGGTATTACACCGTTCATAAAAACTGTCACGTGTACCCGAATGGGTTGTTTTCTAACGAATGAAAAAGATTGGATATTATGCAATGCAATTGTAACGTTTAAATTGGTTTATATAGAGCAATTCTCCTTATAATTAGACATTCTTTTAGTTAATTTTTAATTTGAGACTGCTCTCCTTGAATGGGAGAGACTTGCATGAAAGAAATATAAGGACTATTTGGTTTGAGCACGGATTACGCCGATCGTAGAAAACAATACGCGGGGTTTGTAATAAAAATTCCACTATTCATACAAAATTGACCAAATCTCCACCAATATGAAAAATTAAACTTTACAACAAACATCAAATTGTCTTATATTTTGAATACTTTCATCATTTTCAACCAATCAGACTTAGGATGACTTCATCCTGGGAAAGAACCTCATTCTAATGGAATATACGTATTTTGAACCGAAAAAGTGTGAGAAATCAAAATACGAGATTTCACTATCATATTTACACTTACAATAGCTTCTAAATACATCTTACATAAATTGCCTTTTTTTCCTCCTTGTAACAGGCACAACAAAATCAAACGAGCGACAATCCAAACCTATAAACCTCAAAATTCATAACTCCAAAAATGTCAACAACAACAAAAAAATCAACAGAAAAAAAAAGTGGTGGACTTTCCATACGTATTTTACAACAAAACATTATTGCACGACATGGTCGAATTTAGCCATTGAGAGCCGCTGTCAAATTGCTGACTCTGAACCCGGCCTTAGTCGCGATACCATCCCTGCATATTGATCGCAGCTCTGGCAAGGAATTAAACTCGAAACCTACCGACCTGCTCTTCGACTCCTCGAGAGCTCGGTGAGCGTTATTACCAGAGAGCTTTTTGGACGGCAATGGCTTCGTGGTTCTCTTGTACGAACCAAACCATTTGAGTTGCATGTAACAGTTTCTCCTCCAAGGCGGGATCGGCATTTCGTTGGCCTTCAACGACTGCCTCATTGCACTGCTCATCACCCTCACGATCTGTTTAAGATCGCTCACTTTTCCGACGAATATAGCAGGGAAAATCTCGATCAGCGAACCATAGTTCTCCGTGGGCCGAGCGATCTCGAACTCTCCGGCGATAATGGCTTCCACTATGTAACGAGTCCCTTGAACGTTGACGTCGACGTACTCGTAATCGCCAGCTGGGAATCGCTTCGATTTATCCCACTTTGACTTGCAAAGCCCTGGAATAATATGATACCCACTTTTAGAATATACTCCAAATCATTCTTTTAGTTCCTCGCCTCAAATCTCAAGAAAATATACAATAAGAAATTAATTTAGTAAAATCATTGTGATATGTACATTCGGAACTAATAAATTAGGATTTTGTGTTTTTACTAAATGTAAAATATAATTAAGTTTCCAAACGATATACATGGAAATTCTGTATTTTTTTTAAAACGCATTTAGGAAAACATGCTATTTTGCTAATTAAATAAAAACATATTAAGAAGATCGAAAGTTACCGGCATCAAAGCCTTTTTGTCTGAGAAGAGTCATTAAACGGCGCTTGAAACCAGAAGAGCTAACGCCTCCGTCAATAACTCCAAAAGCGATTTCAGCTTCGTCGTGGATTTTCCTCTTCACGTCGTCACCGTTATGACTGAGAAAGTCCCTGAGTACTTCCTTCTTCTCCGAATCAGGCAAACTATGACCGCCCTCATTATCAGACCCGTCGTGAATAATCTTATCACTATCGGCGACCAGAGCTTCGAGATCGCGATCAATGTTGTCAAGCAACGCCTCCTCGTCGGAAGCAGTTCCGTACTCTCTTTCCATGAACGAATTCACCAGATCGGAAAGATCAGCCGGTTGACTCTCCGGCGAGTGCTCGCTGCCGGAGCTTTCACAGAGCCTCGACGCCGCGATCGTCGCCGTGTCGAAAGCCGCCGCCATTCTCTCGAACCTCACCGGAATTCTCGCCATCGATCGTCTGTAAGAGTTCAGTAAGAACTAGTGTGAGCGCTTATAAATATATTTTTACTTTCGTCTTTCTGCCTCTATAATGTCGTCATATTATGCTCATTGTGTTTTCATTTCGTTTCGTTGGAAAAAGTAAAACAGAGAGAGAAGAGAGAAGAGAGAAAAATGGGTTTGGTGTCAGATCATAGAGAGAACTAAAATACTTTTCCATTATTGTCAAATATTTATAGCCTGTGCCCGTGGTGTGACTCTAAATAGGTTCCGATTTTAAACGATCTCACTGGGTTTTTATAGCAATGTATCTGGTCCTTTACAAGACCAAGTTCGTTTCGTTCTAATCAAGTTTTTACTGTCGTATTTAGTATGATGTGTAATTTTCTATGCGCTAATAAGAAATAATCATGGATATTCTTCATACTCTGTCTTTACTGACGAAAAAGGAAAACAACTTGTTAGTTTGGTATTATTATTTGCTATTATTAGTCTGTAGAGATAAGATCTCGAATGTAAATGTGGCACCTAGAGGATTAGACCGTTTTCGCATGCTTATCGCTTTACTTATTCATAAAACAAAATCAAATGGTTAATTTACCTGTACTTGTACGTTGACCGGCCACAACTAAATCAACGTCTCAATTAAAACTTGAGAAAATGAAGTATATATCTTTCCGTATTTGTTTCGACTTTATGCTTTGAACTTTAGCCCTTCTCTTTATTTTTGCTTATATAATATATATAGATACACACGTATATATATATCGAGACCTCAACTATTTTCCATTGTCATTCTAAATATATAGTAAAAATGCAGGTATCACAGTGGTTAATCTTTGATTATAAAAGAGTACACGAAAATATTGATAAAGTATTCGTTCAAGATAAGTAAGGTTTATTCTATACAAATAAAATAAGATAAATATTTGTCTAGAAATACCAAGAATAAACTGATAATGTTGACTATGGGTTTCACTTCAATATACAATTTTGTAAGGGAGTTGATATCGATACTGATTATGGCCGTCAGATAAATTTCACGTACCATACAAACGGCTGCGATCAGGACATTGTTAATCAGTTACATTTGGAAATACTTGACTTAATCACATAATGACACGTTATTTATATGCCTCCACGTGTGTCACTTTTAATCAGACATTGGAAACCATCGGATGGCCGCGTGACACTTTTGCTAGCTTCGGCCACATCAGATTTTTTTTGTTTAATACAATATTGCTGGAAGTGGAAAATAGACGCGGATACATTAACTTGTCCAGGTTCATTGAACCCGTGAAAGAGTCTATACCAGGATAGTGTACGTGTCTAGGTGCATTGAACCTACAATTTCAGACAAGAAAAATGGCGAAGATTTTGGTAGCAAGAAACCAGTAAACCAACAGCCGCCAATTTTTCTTTTTACTCATTTAGCGTTTTTTTAAACTATTTTTATAAATTAAACGTCCTTTCTCTTTTTTATCTCGTACTGTGAAGTCAATATGTTTTGCGAGCTGTTTCATTGTGTCATATAAGTTATCTTCAATAAACATGCAATTTGACCCTTTTCCGGCTAATATGACTACTAGACTAGTATAGTAGATTCTAAAAAGAGAACTGCTTCACGAAGCTAATCATATGAATATTTTTCGTTCAAATTTAGAACTGATCAAAACTATATTTAGCTTATCATATAATTATTTTAAAAAAAACTTTGAACGTCATAATAGAAACTATATATAGGTGGACGTGACAAAATTAGTATGTGTGTTTTTGTCACATTGCAAATCGATTTGCCTTTTTCACGTTATTCAGATACGTAATTCCATTCAACTGTTAGGTTAATGTTTGATTTACTAAATTAGAATTAGTGTGAGATAAGAATTGCAAACAAAATTCTGCAAATACTGATCAAACACCTTGAGAGGATATATCCGTACTTATAGTTACATGCATATTTATTCATTTTGGTGTCAAGAAGTTATGCGTAGTTGTTCCACCATGTCATATACCAGTATCATAAATAATCTTCAATAAACATGTAATTTGACCGTTTTCCAATATGACTTAGTTGATTCTAAAACATAGACTTGCTCCACGAAGCTTATAATATTATTATGTTTTGCTGAAACTTAGAAGTGATCAAAACTATATCTAGCTTATTGTACTACATGACAAGTCAAAGGTTTATGATGTTTTAGTTTAGTTCTCTACAAAAAAAATCATAGGTAAAAGGATGTGCATAAATTAGTATGTGCATTTTTTTCATATTGCAATAGATTTGCTTTTCTTACGTTATTTAATTATAAATTCTTTCGCTCCACTTTTAAATTAACAATTGATTTACTTATGAGAAAGTTGCAAACAAAGTTCTACAGGTATTGATCACCCGCCTATAAAATGATCTACCCGTAATTCAGGTCACATGCATTGAGACCTCTCCATATTATTTTTGTTTGACGTATGCCAAAATAATAAGGGTAATTTTGATGTATAGCCGTAGTTTGGATATATTTAAAGTTTCGTTAATAAATTGAAAATAGCCAGACAGATTCGTTTACACATCGTAAACAGTCAAAAATACTCTTAATTCATGTTTTCAATATGTAGACGAATTAAGGGTATTTTGGACTGTTTACGTTGTGTAAACGAATTTGTCTGGGTATTTTTAATCTATTAACAAAACTTTGAGTATATCCAAAATGGAAACGTTTTATAAGACTATAGAGCCAATTTTTTGAAATAATAATGCTAACTGTATAGGCCCATTTTTTTTTACATGCAAAAATTGTACGACCTTATTACACATTTTAAATGTAAAAGGTTTGGTTTACCTGCGGCTATTGTTGTTATATTTCGGTGAGTTTCGGAACTCGATTTCGGCGAGCTTTAGGTTCCGACTTCGACGAGGTGTTTTGAGGATCTTCTAAACTCTCTCTCTCTCACGTTTAAATGATGTTTGTGAATGAGTTTAGCGACCCCAAAATCGTTTTATTTATAGACTTCCAAACCATCATGGAGAATATTGCCCTCATAATTGTGAGATAACAATTAGATTTTCGGCATTAATATGAACGTTATTAATGAGTTTATTTCGTAATATATGAATCATAATGAGAGGAGATTATATCATATTATTTTCTTAAGTATACAATAAAATATTCTATTATTTATAAAATAATCTTACATTCTCCCACTTGATCCATATAACACAAACGCTCACCTTAAAAGAAACAAAATACATGAATCATGGCGATAGGTTATCTATAAGCAAGTATTAACTTCCATGTATTACAGTATATATGTCTCTAATCTCAACAGCCTTCTTATTTTTTAGTGAATAACCCATATGTTTATTCTTGGTTCACTTAAACGATAGTTCTCAACAAAGTAAAATGAATGTGCACAATAATATGCGAAATTTCAAACTGAATAAGAGTTTATAAAAATACCATACAATTAAAAGATTACATCATGAAACCAAATCCCATTTTTTCAACATAATCCTTAAATTTCTTTGGTGGCATGCCTTTAGTTAAATGATCGACAATAATCAAATCAGTGCTAATGTGTTGGATGACCACTTTACCATCTTTAATACGTTCTCTAATGGCTAGATACTTGATGTCAATTTGTTTGCTTCGACTTCCACTTTTGTTATTCTTAGCCATAAAAATAGCAGCTGAACAGTCACAGTATAGCTCCAAGGACCTAAAAATAGAGTCGACAACTCTAAGCCCATATATGAAACTCTTCAACCAAACACCGTGTGATGTAGCTTCAAAACAAGATAATAACTCAGCCTCCATAGTGGAGGTAGCAGTTAATGTCTCGTTTGTGCTTCTCGAGACACTGCTCCGCCATCTGGCATAAACACATATACTGAAGTGGACTTTTTTGAATCAATGCAGTCAGCATAGTTAGAGTTAGAGTAGCCAACCACCTCCAATTCATCAGTCCGTCTAAACATACGCATGTAGTTCTTTGTTCCTTGAAGGTATCTCATAACCACCTTTTTTGAAGCTTTCCAATGGTCAGGACTAGGGTTACTTTGATATCTACCCAATACTCCAACAACATATGCAATGACAAGTCTGATACAGACCTGAGTATATATAAGGCTTCCTACAATGGACGCATATGGAATATTCTTCATTTGTTCCCTCTCAAGGTCATTTTTCGGACATTGGTCCAAACTTAAGTTGTCACTCTTCACAATGGGGGCTAGACTTGGTGAACTATCTTTCAGCCGAAATCTTTCTAAAACTTTGTTGATATAGGTCTCTTGAGACAAACCCAGAATGCCTCGTGATCTTTCCCTATGGATCTTTATGCCAATGACATAAGATGACTCACCCATATATTTCATTTCAAAGTTCTTTGATAGAAATTGTTTTACCTCGTATAACAATCCCTTGTCATTAGTCGCTAGCAAAATATCATCCACGTATAAAACAAGAAAACATATCTTACTCCCACTGACCTTCTGATATATGCATTGATCCATGATGTTCTCTTCAAAACCAAATTAAGTGATGGCATCATGAAGCTTTAAATACCATTGGCTGGAGGCTTCTTTCAAACCGAAAATGGATTTATCAAGCTTGCAGACTAAATGCTCACCATTACTAGAGGATAATCGTTCTGGTTGTTTCATGTAAACCTCTTCATCTAGATCTTCGTTTAGGAAGGCCGTTTTCACATGCATTTGATCTAACTCAAAATCAAAATGGGCTAGTAATGCCATAATAGTGCGAAGAGAATCTTTCTTTGATACAAGAGAAAATGTCTCTGTGTAGTCGATTCCTTCTCTTTGAGTAAAGCCTTTGGCTACAAGTCTTACCTTATGTCTCTTGATGTTTCCCTGTGAGTCTTTCTTTGTTTTAAAGACCCATTTGCATCCAATGGATTTTAAACCATCGGGCAATTCGACGAGATCCCAGACTTGATTAGTTTCCATAGAGTTCATTTTATCAATTGTTAGATTCTTTAGAGCTTACAACTTGTGAAAACGTTTCGGAATCATTTTCGGCTCCAATATTGCAGTCAGTTTCTTGTAGATACACTTCATAATCACTAGGGATCGTTGATCTTCTAACTCGAGTAGATCTTCTTACTGTTGCTTCAACATTTTCTTGAGGATCTTGTTGTTCAATCAGTAATTCGATTGGTTGTTCAACATGATCTTGATCAGCAACTTGATCTAAAGGATCAACATTATTAGCTTGTGGAATTGCAATAGTTTGTTGTCTTACACACGATTGAGCTTGATGAGTGTGTATGATAATCAATCTATCACTTGAATTAGACGGTTGAGCTTTATTGTGATCCAATTCAATGGTCGAGTCATGTAATTGGTCATTCCCACTAATCAAGTCATTCACAAGAAATTTTGCATTTCTTGATTCCACAATCCTAGTAGTATGAGATGGACAATAGAATCTATAACCTTTAGAATTCTCGACGTATCCAATTAAATACCCACAAATAGTCCTCGGGTCTAGTTTCTTTTCTTGTGGATTATAAATTCTCACTTCGGACGGGCATCCCCAAACGCGTGTATGTCGCAAACTGGGCTTCCAACCTTTGAATAACTCAAAAGGCGTTTTCAAAACAGCCTTCGTTGAAACTCTGTTTAATAGATACGCTGTTGTATTTAGTGCTTCAGTCCACAAGAATTGAGGAAGTTTTGTTTTGCTCCTCATACTTCTCACCATGTCCATTAAAGTTTGGTTTCTTCCTTCAGATACACCATTCGCGTCCGGAGTACCAGGTATAGTGTATTGAGCACAATCCCATGTTTTTGAAGAAACTTTGCAAATGACTCAGGTGCTTGTCCATTCTCAGTGTATCTATCATAATACTCCCCACCTCTATCTTACTATCTTGATTTGTTTACCACATTGTTCCTCTACTTCAGTCTTGAAAACTTTAAAGGCATCTAAAACTTCATCTTTTGAACGAAGTAAATAAAGATACATAAATCGTGAGAAATCATTTATGAAGGTGATAAAGTATTTTGGACTACTTGCATCCATGTCAGGACAACAAATGTCTGTATGTATGATTTATAACAATTCAGTACTTCTCTTTGCACCCTTTTTAGACTTGTTGGTTTGATTTCCCTTAATTTATTCCACACAGGTCTCAAATTCAATAAAATCAAGAGCACTAAGTACTCCTTCATTCACTAACCTTTGAATTCTTGGAATGAAAATATGTCCCAATCTCCGGTGCCACAATAAAGAAGAATTTTCATTCGTCATACAACGTTTCAATCCAACAATAACATTCATGGAATTATAAACATTGTTATTTTGCAATGTAATATAATAAAGATCATCAGACCATAAACCAAAATATGTTCATTTTCCTAATCCCCGTGGGTTAATTAGGAAATATAATTTGATATTTTATCCTAATTAATTATAAAATATTACAAAATTCATGTTTCGTATATTTCGTATAATAAATCACAACTTTTGTTTTATGTGATTATAATTTTAAATATACAGTCTAAATTAATTAAAGATACTGTGGCTATTTTCTAATTAACTAAGACAATATGAATCACTAAACAATATAACAAACTGAATAATATTGTGTTAGTCATTAAATTGCTAAAGATTATATGCTTATTACAATAAGATAATAATAATAATAATTAACAGTCATATAATTTTAATATAACTAACACAATAATATATTTACTTAAATATATTGAATATACAATATTAACTTTATTTATTTTCGTTACTGTATCCGTAGCCCAAGAGATGTATATAAAAGAAAAGCAAAACTGTATGTACATCATGAACACAATAAAATTAATAAATTGATTTGAAGAAATATATACAATGGATTGAAAATGAGACTAAATTTCCTGATTTCTTAATGTACGGTTACACACAAAATATATACAATTGATTAATAATATAGATACATTAAACGGCCTGAATAAAACTAATAAGAATTAATGAGTTTGAATGGAATCAGGCCCAATAACAAAAGGCCCAAAAAATTTAACATCCAGACTAACATTCAGACTAGAAAACTGTTTTAAAGGAAAAACGACAAACTTTAGAAACGACAGAAAGAGAATAAATGACATGTCGTTTTTACTCGTCTTCAACTTCTAGATGGGTTATTCCGTCCCGGTTGAGACCCATTTAAAAATCCGACTCGTTTTTCCTCATTTCAACAAAAAATTAAGTGATTCCAAATCCGAAAGAATCACAAAATAATTTTCTTAAAGATTTTCATATAAATAATTAAATTTAAACGTAAAAAAAACGCAAAATCATAAACACAGAAGAATATGAAATTTTCAAAAAAAATAAGGTGGAGGTTATGTGTGGTTCTGATACCAAATGTAAAAACTTATTACATATTCAAAATGTGTTTTAACAATATGAACACGTAAAAGCGGAAGCGACAAGGCTTGGTTTACCTCCGACCATTGTTGTGGTTTTTCGGCGAGTTTCGGAACCCAATTCTGGCGAGCTTTAGACTCCGACTCCGGCGAGGTGTCTTGAAAATTTTCTAAACTCTCTCGTACGTTTAGATGGTGTTTATGAATGAATGTGTGAGTGAGTTTAGAGATCCCAAAACCGTTTTATTTATAGCATTCAAATCATAAAACAAGACACATATTCACGCTAAATTATGTCAAGTAATATTAATTAAGGGCATTGCATTTTACAGTAGTTATCAAGGTTGGAATTCGTCATCTATTAATACTTAATAACTTGACATTATAATAAATAGTAACTTAAATGATGGGAAAAACCGTCATTTAAGCGATTAAGCAATGAACACTGTTCATCGTTGAAGGTTAAACAACGATCACTGAGTTCGTCGATTAAATCATGAGTTATATGTCGTTTAAGTGTTATATTGAGAAAACGAAAAATGGTCTTCTCAAGTAACGATTTCGTTTTTCACATGAAAAAATCGGTATTGTTGCGAGAAATTAAGAAAAACGTTGTCGTTGAAGAGTTATAAATATCTTTATGACGAGTAGGTTTTTCGTTGTGACCACCAAGAGCATATCAATGGTTATTGTGCGACGAACATAAGTCGTTGAATATATGTAAATATCATCATGACGGGTTATTAATCCATCATGGCGATCAAGAGCATATTGATGGACATCATACAGCGGATGATATATCTCGTTAAATATTTAATGTCTTCATAATGTGATACTTATTTGTCGTGATGATTGTATGTCGGAAAAATCTCGGTTTTTTCATGGAGGATATTTTAGTGAAGAAAATTAATGTTGTCAATGTATGTTTGACGCCAGTCATGTGTTTCTTATGTGATGGAAAAATATCACAATAGAAGATGAATAATAAATTTGAAAAATATCATATGTTGCATACATATATTTACCGTCGTGGCGGGGTGCTGTTTCATGATTTCATTTATGAAAAACCTGCAAAAATGCTATTTTCATTGTCAAAAACTTATAAATATTTACCATATCCAATATTGATATTCATACAAACATCCAAATCTATATATTTATATATCATCAAAGAAATATTATCCATAATCGTTTCCAAAAATTAGATTATACATTGTGCATCAACAAAAATTAGATTATTTCATCTATCAAAGCATGAGAACCATACCTTGTTCATGAAAAAAATAGGAAAAACTTTTATGTGATCAATAACAATAGGACCAAACATTTTTGTCTTAAAAAACCAATATACAACAAAACACCTAATGGATTCTTAAAGTCTCCGAGATTAATTAAATGAAGTAACATAATTCATCAAATCTTCTTTAACACTATAAATATTAGGGTAATTTTGATGTATAGCCGAGTTAATTATGTGTAATTTGAATATACCGAAGGTTTCGTTAATAGATTGAAAATACCCAAGCAAAATCGTTTAGAAATTTTGGAGACAAAAATACCTTGAAAAATGTTTTCAATATGTAACGAATTAAGGGTATTTTGAACTGTTTACGATATGTAAACGAATCTGTCTAGGAAAAACTTTTATGTGATCAACAACAATAGGACCAAACATTTTCGTCTTAAAAAACCAATATACAACAAAACACCTAATGGATTCTTAAAGTCTCTGAGATTAATTAAATGAAGTAACATAATTCATCAAATCTTCTCTAACACTATAAATATTATGGTAATTTTGATGTATAGCCGAGTTAACTATGTGTAATTTGGATATACCCAATGTTTCGTTAATAGATTGAAAATACCCAAGCAAGATCGTTTAGAAAATTTGGAGACAAAAATACCCTGAAAAATATTTTTAATATGTAAATGAATTAAGGGTATTTTGAACTGTTTACGATATGTAAACGAATCTGTCTAGGAAAAACTTTTATGTGACCAACAACAATAGGACCAAACATTTTCGTCTTAAAAAATCAATATACAACGAAACACCTAATGGATTCTTAAAGTCTTTAAGATTAATTAAATGAAATAACATAATTCATCAAATCTTCTCTAACACTATAAATATTAGGGTAATTTTGATGTATAGCCGTGTAAACTATGTGTAATTTAGATATACCCAAGATTTCGTTAATAGATTGAAAATACCAAGGAAAAATCGTTTACAAAGTCTGGAGACAAAAATACTCTGAAATATTTATTCAATATGTAAACGAATTAAGGGTATTTTGAACTGTTTACGATACGTAAACAAATCTGTCTTGGTATTTTCAATATGTTAACGAAATTTTGAGTATATCCAAAATGGAAACGTTTTATAAGGTTATAGAGCCAAAATTTTGTAAATATTATCATGTGTATAAACTACTATTTATTGAAACATTTCAATACCTTTGTTGATGACGCCGTCCATGTATAACAAAGTAATCCATTTTCGTTAGTACGTGCATGCTCAAGCTTGAAACTTATAAAAACCCTACAAACCAAATAAGTGAACTTGATCATTTATGTGCCTATTAATTTATTATATACTTTATCTTGCGATCAAATCCTTTAAGGTTAGATAAAAATTTGTAAAATAAATTAATTTCTTCCCGAGATGAAATTTTCACGTCAAAGCATAAGTGTAACCCAAAAAATCATGCTCTCAATAAAGAGAACTACATTTTGTCTACGGTGAAAAACGTTTTGTCGACGTGAAAATCGAACAAAGAAGTTCATGCGCTCGGTAAGTTTCTAGGTACACTAACGTTGTGACAAATAATTTTCCCGACGTGGCGGAATATGTAAGAATAATGAAAAACAAGTAAATAATGCAAGTTAAAAACTTACATATTTTTAGCCAAGCGGACGATATGCTTCTCGACCATTCTTAGATATTTACTTCTTTATTCGTCGAAGTGATTTTTGTTCTTTATATTTTCCACTTTGTCCATACTCCATGAACTTGTTATTGGAAACACTTGTGTAGTATACCTTTTAGATATGTATCATAGATGTCGTGGCAAAAACCCCTTGTCATTTCCATTTCTCATCAACGTTAAATTATTATTTCACATATTTCTAAATATGTTCTTCTATTTATTGCAATTTGGAACATGCCCTCTAACTAGCGCACATATGTAAGTCATAAGTTTGTTTTGGTTTGAACATTGGTTTCTTTTCTACGTCAAGAACTACAGTTATTTTATGACCATTTGATTTTACTTTAAAAATTATACTCATTACAGTATTCTTTCGGTTTCCATGTTTATCGGGATTAAGTGTTCATCTTTTCTTTTCCTGTGAGTATAACACTAATGGAATAGATTATATCTAAAGACCACAAAAAGCACTTCATTCAAATACTCATTATTATCTATAATCAATTTCAATTCATTTTCAATATCAAAACAACATTATGAACCCAAAAAACAGAAAGCCAAAACTTATTTAACTCCAATACTACAAAAATGATCTTTAGAAATGATGGGTACTTTTAAAAGCGACATTAGAATTTTAGAAGCGACAACAAAACATCGTCAAATATCTTTGAAAATCGACTTCTAAAGTATATTTGATTTAGAGTTAAAAGTGAAATTAGAAGTGTTTGCTTCTAAAAGCAAAATCTTTTGCTCGTTTTCTTCTTCGTCAAATTTTTACTAATTCATTTTTTTGGGAATTTAAAAACGATTTTAGAAGCGACATGTCGCTTCTAAATTCTCAAAATTTTGGCTCGTCTCCGCCAAAATTTTAACTCGAGCTTTTTCTGTTTTAAGTAAAACGATGTCGTTTTAAGTTGGAAAACCATTAGAAGTTACATGTCGCTTCTAATATAGGTCACCTCTTTATAGCTTCAAAATTATGCCATCTTCTTGATATTTCAGACCTCACCTCGTTCTCTCTCGCCAAATATGTGATTTCTCTCGCCCATTCCGTGCCCATAAGCTCCTCCGCTGCCCCAACCTCCTCCGGCCATATTATTTCACGCTCGATGATCACCACCATGCAAACCACCTCCGACCGCCATCTGCATCGACGCTCAGCCCTAGCACATGAGGTTTGATTCTTTTTTTTTCCTGATTTTTCTTGATAATATTTTCTCTACGTTCCACCGATTTACCCACCTCCGTTGTGCCTACATCCTCGACCAACACTACTTCGCGCACCCTTCGACGGCCTTGTAGCTCGTTGCCTCGCTTCTCCTCTTGAAATGCACCAGTCGCCTCTACAGGTTAAGATGTCTTTGTTTTTAAAGTCATTCACGTCATTAGTTTTAAAAATGAAAATTTCTCTTTTCGGGTGCCGATTTCAGCCTATCCTCGCAAGCCTTCACCTACTCAGGAACCATCCAATCAGACCCATGCCACTTGAATCAGGTAATTTTCAATAGCACCAACTCAAATGTGATTTTTTTGAGATATTCATGTTCCATTTTCGTTAACCAAACAAGTAATTGAATTTTATTTTATTTTTTCCAAAAATTTACTTGTAGGGAACGCTCCAAAAACATGAAACTTCCACAGTCTCGACATATACATCTCTGGCTTCTCCCTTACAAAAGGTTTTGTCATACAAAAAAATTCATATTACGTCCCTCAACAGAAAGGATACGTCTTTAACTCTTCCAAAATGTTTCACCCCATACTGGGCACAAGTGTTTTCTCGCAAACAATATTTTAGGATATAGAACTGACATTAGAAGCAATTTTTCCGTTTTAATTTTTTCACTTATAATAATTAAAAGAGATATTAGAAAGCGGCTTACTTTTGAAAGCGGATTTAACATTTCTAGTTTCGCTTCTAAAAGTCAATTAGAAGCAACATTTCTAGTTCATTTTGTCCTATTGCTCTTTTCAATATACATTTTTTTCCATAATCAATTTCGGTTCATTTTCAATACCAAAACAACATTAAAATATTAACTTCAAAACTGATTTCAACTACCCATTTCAATACCGATTTCAACTCATTATCAAAATTAACATTAACGTATTTATATAATAATGCCCAACAAAAAAATATATATATATATATATATTAAAAAAGGTTAATGTAAATACAAAGTTACTTATAGAAGGTGGCACATCGAAGAAGAAGGTAATGGCGGAGAAAATGTCACGGTGAAGAAGTTCACGGCGGAGAAGATGTCACAATGAAGCATGTCATGGCGGAGAAGATGTCACAATTAAAAAGAAGGTGGCTAGGTCACAGCGTAGAAGATGTCGCAGTGAGAACAATGTGGCTAGGTCGTGTCGGAGAAGATGGCACAATGGAGAAGAAGGTGACTGCGTCAACGTGGAGAAGATGGAATGAAAAAGAAGAAGGTCACAGTGGAGAAGATGGTACAGTAAAGAAGAAGGTCACGATGAGTAAGAAGATTGCGACAGAGACGATGGTCACGGTAGAGGAAGAGAAGATTGGGGCTAGGTCACGGCAAGGAAGGAAGCATAGAGGAGAAAGGGAAAAGTTTGTGCAAGTGAGAGAGAGAAAGAAACCTTTTTTGCAAATGAGAGAGCAAATTTTTTTTAAACAACGGACATTTGTCCGTCGTTGAAGAGTTTTTGCGACAACTCTATTTTAGTCATGACCTAATATTTATACGACGAGCATGAATGATAGTTGTAAAACATCTTATCGCAATAAAAAAATATTCCAAGTTACGACAAAATATAAAATAAGGAATAAGTGGATCATCATATAAACCACTTTCACGACGAAAACTATTTCTGTCGCGGTAATGAGTGAAGTTGTCATGACATGATTTATTTAGTCATGAAAGAATTGAAATCTCAAAGTACATGCTCTCGAGTTGAAAACAATGACAAATTATGATGTGAATAAGTATTTATGGCACGACAAAAATTGTTGTTAAGATGCGCACAAGAATAGTAGTAGTTGTTACTATATGTACATTTGATGGCAACCACTACAAAATATGTGTTCATCATGAATAGTGGATATGTGGTTTGGAGGAGCAGCATGCAATCTTGCATTATTGACTCCACAATGGAAGCAAAATATGCGGTTGCTTCTAAAGCATCTAAAGAGCCCGTTTGGCTTAGAATATTCCTTAAAATTTTGGAAGTTTTTCCCAATGTCGACGAGCCCATGACACTTTATTGTGATAATAGTGGAGTTGTTGCTAACTCAAAGGAACCTACTACTAATTGTGATAACATGCTCTTGAAGTTGAAAACAATGACAAATTATGATGTGAGATAAGTATTTACGGCACGACAAAAATTGTTGTCAAAGATGCGAACAAGAATAGTAGTAGTTGTTACTTATGTACATTTGATGACAACCACTTTAGGATCTATGTTCATCCTGAATGGTGGATTTGTTGTTTGGAGGAGTATCAAGCAATCTTGCATTACAAACTCCACCAAGGAAGCAGAATATGTGGCTGCTTGTGAAGCATCCAAAGAGGCTGTATGGCTTAGAAAATTCCTTAAGTATTTGGAAGTCATTCCGAATGACAACGAGCCCATGACACTTTATGGTGATAATAGTAGGGTTGTTGCTAACTCAAAGGAACCTAGAAACCATAAGCGCTCTAAGCATATTGAGAAGAAATATCATTTTATTCGAGAGATCGCGTGGGGACATGAAAAAGGAGATCTCGACGGTGGACAACCTCGCAGTTGAGTCAAGTCGTTTGTTATCAGATACAACAAAAAGAGTAATAGTTGTTACTTATGTACATTTGATGTAACAAAGTCTTAAAGACTCTTCCTGATACATACTGAATAATAGTTTTTATAAATTTGAAACTTTCATTCATTCTATTTTGTTTGTTTGAAGATTAGTTATAAACATTAGTCTTTAGTTCTTAAACAAACCTAACAACAAATGAAGAGATAAATATAGATTTGCATGAACAACTTTTGAAGGAAAACTTATGATGTCTGGTTATAAGACATAATAGTTCTTACTAGGTCTTTTGAAGATACTGAATTGACAAGTGCACTTTTGAAGACAGTGAAAGAATAAACGATTCAACCTCTTATGTCTCGAAGTCACTATGTATGAATTGCATCATGCTTACCTCAATCCTAAAATGAGATATGTCATTTCATAATTTACATACTCTCATTTGAAAGGTGAAAGTTCAATTTGTGTGATATCTAGACAAGACTTATTGGTAAATTATTAAGTTAGGAAGATATCATGAACAACTTTGTGAAGTTCTCGTAGATATGAAATTCACATTGAAGATTGCTTAAATGCAATGTGTATCACCCCATGTTTTGTCCCTTAGAGTGTGAGTAATTGAACTAGTCATTGTCCATAGTAAGTTGTGACTTCAAGATTGTTCACATAAAAATGGAATTCAGTACCCGCTTCACCATACCACTATTTCTAGTCTCAACTCCATTTAAGGTGAAAAAGGCATGGATGATGGATGGATATGAAAGAATTCTACACGAGTGATTTTTTGCGGTATGCATTCTTTCGTTGATAAGACGACAACATTAATTGATAGCCCTTCAACTATGCAATAACATCCACTCATTGTCGATTTTGGTTTAATGGATAATTGGGTGAGATGAGAGCATAAAAAGTACATCCGTTGTAGAACATATAAAATTCGATCCTTCGAACTTCCCTTGTTCGTCCCGTTACGAATGAAATCCAAACTCAGAACACCAAGAGTCGTCGCAACAGCTGCGTAGTCAGGCCCGTTCACAATCAAATTGAGGTATCCCTCTTCATATGTATGGGACATTCGGAGTATATAGGTACTCGTTGATATTGTCCGAGGTGAAATATGCGCTCTTACCTTGGACAAAAGCAGCCATTTTCTTGCGCTCTGGTAGATTTGCATAGAACATAAGCTTGTTGATGTTGGCCATGTAATCGGGCATTGCACAAAACTTATTTCATTTGCGCTCTTTAACAATCTTGTGGAAAAGCTCAACAATATATTTAAAGTTTTGAGGAATTTTAATGCCTTGTTCAAAGATGATCGAGTGTGACTTGAACTTCAAAAATCACGATTGAGCTGGAGATGCAGAGAGAAGAAGACGTCAAAGTGAAACGCGATGGAGTCGGAGGAGGGAGACGCAAAGATGAAGGACGGGTGAGAGAGACGGCACAAAAGAATAGTGTGAGAGAGATGACATGAAGAAGATAAGAGGAAGAAGAAATGAAAAAAAAATCGCCGATGATCGTGCCGTATAAAACAAGTGAAGAGGAAGAAAATATGAATATGAGTCTTGTTTTAAAATCTTGTTTTTAAACTGTTTCTTCACGACAAACGTTTTTTAGCCTCAACGAAATACAGAGTTATATGACTATTATAGTTGTCGTACATGCTTAAAAGACATAAATCCCGTTCCTCTTTTAAGCAGATATCGTCTCGACGGAAAATTTAAAGATCATAACGAAATCAATCCAAAAATATATCAATTAATTTTTTATTTTTATTTAAATATTTAAACGGCGAACATGTCTTTTGTCTTTTAACCAAGTCTCGTTGTGACGTAAAATTTAAAGCTCTTGAAGAAATCATTCCAAAGTTATATAATTTTATTATTTATTTTAACATTTAACCGACGAACATATTTGTCATTGTTCAAGCAGGCTCCGCCACGAGAGACAATTTAGTGGTCATGACAAAAGCATTTAAAAATCTATAATTTTATTATTTATTAAAATATTTGAATGATACACATATATTTCATCGTTTAATGGGCCTCGTCGCAACTTAAGATTTAAGTGTCATGAGAAAATCCTTATTAACCACACTTTATTCACGACACGACAGATTGTTTTTTGTTGCGACACCATACACCAAAAACTTCATCCTTGAATGACGAACAAGAAGTCCGTCATTTAAATAGCATCATTTAAACCATAATTTGTTTCGGTGAGAACTTAATTGAATTAATTCTAGCCTAAAGTGATCTTGAATCTCCAATGCTAGTCCGTGAAACTTATCAAGCTAGGATAACCGTCGTGCCCATTTAATTTTCTTCAATGAAAGTCCATGAATTAGTTTAATGGCGGGGCGTTAGATTTGGTCGTTGTTCGGTGAAGCTTTGTTGGACCTTCGTTCGTGAGTTGAGACAAAGATAAAACATTGTGTTCGTGACCACTTTGACACGAAACATTGTAAACGTGACGAATTCGTTACGATATATAGTGTTTGTACCACTTTGTCACGAACACAATGTTTCGTGACAATGTGACAACGTTGCCAGGAAATAATGTGTGGGTAACGAAGTTGTCCCGTGCGCATAGTTTCTGGACAACTTCGTCACAAAATTCATTGTGTTCGTGACAAATTTTTTTGTGCCGAAATTGTCCAAAAACTATGTGCACGGGACAATTTCTTCACACACACATTGTTTCCTGGCAACGTTGTCACATCGTCACGAAACATTGTGTTCGTGACAAAGTGGTCGAACACTATTTATCGTGACGAATTCGTCACATCTACAATGTTTCGTGACGAAGTATATATGCAGTATATAAAATTGTACTGGGTAATATTGTATTGTAGCATATAGGCAACATGCTATGTTTATACAGTATATAAAATATGAATGAATCAATACATACGTTCATCTTGGGGTTGCTAATTAAATAGATTTGCACTGCAGCGTGCCAGTTTAATCGAGTTTCTTTAATGGGATCCACAGGTAAAGTGCAAGACATGAGCTATTAACCCTCGGTAGTCATAGGCCTTGTGTTTATATTTCTTACAGAATGGACACGTCCAACTATTATACTTTTGAACTTTGCTGGAGTTTTCTTCGATTTGTTTCAAAACATTCTCTGTATAGGCATCCATATTGTAAAATATGACTGGAAGGAACAATAATACCTTGTTGATGAGATGATTTCTTCTCCTTGAAATGAATCCGCAATATGTCCTCGTTTGATCTGGTTAATAACGACCAAGAGATAAAAATATATAGGGTACACGAATGATATAGATCATTCATTAATTGTCATAACAATTAGAGGGCGACAAAGTTGGCAATAGTTACGCAATTATTACCCATTTTATTTTCAACTAAGTTGTATAACCCAACCATCCCTTATAAATGTAATATTTATGTTAACGTTGTGGATAAATATATTTAATGCAAACGACAACTTGCACAAAATAGAAATAACAAAATTCTTTGACGACATTGTCAAGAAATTGCCAAAATGTTGTCACAAAATCCTTAATATTTTCTTTATATACGTTTAATTACAAGAAAATGAGCTATTGCCAATAGAAATTGAGTATAATCAATAAAATAAAACGTGAACTTAAAAGTTAGTTTCGTTTTTAACTTATACTACATCACTTTCAATGAGTGTGTTGACGTTTTGTAGAGGCATATGTACGTGGTTATTTTTTTAATTTTTAAATCAACCAAAACATCGTATATTCAAATCGTCTATAAACTACATCTATGTCTATCCCGCTCGATTCGGTGAAAAAACATAATATTTCCTGACCAAAACATCATGAAGATTTCATATTTTGTGACAACATTTTGTCTGTTTTGTGACAACTTCGTCACAAAATTTTAATATCGTGATAAACTTTTGTCACGAAATTACAAATTTTCGTTACGAAGTTGTCACGAAACTGCCAAAACGTTGTCATGAAATATTAAAAAAAAATGTATACGACAACTAGCTAACTACATCGGGTTATTACCCAGTATTGATCTTCCCAACATCTAATTGGATGGAGAAATATCTATTTAATGTACCATAAATTCATACTTGTTACGTAATATGTCATCGCATGATTTTGAGCTAGTTACCAGCAAGTACCATATTAACAACCTAAATCAAAATTATTAAATAAAAAATAAAAAAAGTAAATATGTAGGTTAGTTTAGATTTCATAGTATAATACTAATGATCTATGGCTACATCACATACAATGGTTGTCTTGATTTTTTTGTAGAGGCACATATGAGTTCGTTGTTTATTTTTTAACTTTTAAATTCATCAAAATGTCGCATATGAAGCTTTATAAGGCTATAAACTAAAGCTTTATATGTAGGTTAGTTTAGATTTCATAGTATAATACTAATGATCTATGGCTACATCACATACAATGGTTGTCTTGATTTTTTTGTAGAGGCACATATGAGTTCGTTGTTTATTTTTTAACTTTTAAATTCATCAAAATGTCGCATATGAAGCTTTATAAGGCTATAAACTAAAACTATGTCGATCCCACTCGATTTGGTGAAAAATATAATATTTCGTCACCAAATCATCACGAACATTTACTATTTTGTGACAAACTTTTGTCACGAAATCAAAAAAATTCATGACGAAGTTGTCACGAATTATTAAACGTTTTTGTCTATATACTACGAGTACCTAATTACATGGAGTTAAATTCCAATATTTATGTTTCATGTCATCTAATTGTATGGTAAACTAATACTGTGAATATAAAATATTTCAAATGAATTTGTGCATCATCATACAACTAACTAATAGATCGTGTTCAATTTCAAATATTGATCTTTCTAATATATCCTTCAATAGTAAAATATCACTGTTTATCCAATACATTCAAATAAATTCGCGCCTCGTAATATAGTATACGCGACCACATAAGATCTCTGGGTTTGATGTCTTATGTTTTGTGTCACATACTAGTTGGCGACTTAAGTTTAAAAAGCATATTAGTATCAGTCGAAATTTATGTTTACTGCAAATGTTCGACGAAAACCCAAGTTATATGAAAACAAAAAAACTTATCGGAGTAAAATAATTGGGAGACGAAAATTAGTCGGAGCTTTGTTTGCTGAATTGGGTGAGACTCGAAACGCCGAAACTTATGGATTTTTATGTTTTAGGTTTTGTATGATGCGGGTGAGAAATGTAACATTTGGGTATTGCCAATTGACGTAGATTAGGAGGAAAGATGAAAAGGAAATATGATTTGAGGTTATAGCCACTGACAGAGATGACGAGGTCTGGGCATACGTATAGCTCTCCACAAGAATGACGACGTGAGAGGAGAGAGACGACTGATACATGAGGAGGATAGAAACGAGTGAGATTAGGAATGAGGAAGAGGAGAGAGAGGGTATTAACCACGAGGATATATTAGAGAATTTTATTCTCTCTCTTTCCGAACTTTTAGTTAAGTTTAAAAAAAAAACATAATTAGAATTTAGCCCAATTTTACTCATATAGATGGAAAATTCTAAATATCCAAACTTCTAATTAAGTCTTTTTTTCAAAAAAAAAAAAACATAGCTAGAATTTAGCCCGATTTTACTCCTATAGATGACAAAATATTATTATTATTATTATTATATATACATTATTATATTATATATATATAAACAAAACCTAAAAAACACTGTTCACGCAGAGACATTTTACTGTTCATTGTACAGTAATTTATTTAACCATATTTTGGCATAAAATTACGAATTATGCCATTGGAAATAAAATGACAACCCGACTGAGAAGGAGCTTATGTGGAATTCTCTAGAATATTTTTTTTAGTCGAGGAATTCTCTAGAAGTATCATATATATTGTGCGAATTGAACACTCGGCAACAAAAAAGGAATTGGGGTTCGCAGGTTCGTCGTCTACATATATAAGAGATATATACAGATCCCTCGAAAAAGAAAATAAAGGATATTCTTGAATCTTTATCTATTCGTTGGTTTCAACTTTGAAAAAAAACAAGGCCAAGCCTGACGCGGCGAAGGAGAAATTCGGACGTGTAGTCAAAGTTTTCAAAACATCTCCGGTTTCTTCAAAGATTTTCTCGCCAGTCGAAGGGCCGAAATCAGGTACGAAGTGATATGACTTTGAAATGCTACTAGGGTTTCCTGATTAGGTAAGTTAGCCAATTTGATGGATCTGGAGGATGAGCTCGACATGCACGACACGCACGACTACGACCCCTTTTACAGCGGCAGCGATGACGAAGTTGTCGCGGCTCTCGACAACGACAAAGCCGAAATAACTGATCATGAGGTCTATCAGTGTGGTATTGGCGTCGTTGCTTCGTCAAAACCTTGTTGTTCCTGCAGATGTTCTAGTCATGTGTTGAGAACATGTCTCAACTCCTTTTCTGACGCTTGTACTTGCTTCATTGTTCCTTTGGCGCGTTTTCCCATTCATACTGGGTTGCATTGTACATGCTTGACTGTTCCTCGGGCGCATCTCTATTCTACATTGGGTTCTTGGGTGTAGTTTGCTTTTTGTCGTTTTGTGGTGCTTCCTTTTAAAACCCTCTTATGCACTCTTCTAGGGTTTTATGCATCTTTTCTTTTTCACCAGTGCCATTTCAAACCAGAAAATAAGTCCTCTTCTTAGTTGCGCGTCTTCATTGTAAAGAACAACTTTGTGAAGGAAAATCTTTCTCTAAGTGCATCCTTTCCTTACCTTCAGTGTTCAAGACACGTATAAGGACTTGGTTCTTGTTGAAGTGAACAAGTGAGTGGAGCTCACTCCTAGGGGGAGCCTTAGGCAGAATATTACTTAGAAAGGAAAAAAGTGTTAGGTTAAGAAATAAGCTTTTCGCTTGTAAACCTTTGTATTTTAGCTCTTTCAACATTTAATATACTCGTTCATTGGGATTCACTATTCCCCCAGATGTAGGAAGTTGCCGAACTGGGTTATCAACGTCTATGTGTCATTTACGTTTTCGTATTTGCTATTGTTATTATTGTTGGCAGTAACATCATTCATAACATCACAACTTATTGCTTATCCCCATTTCAATTGGTATCAGAGCAGGAACCCTAATTTTTTGGGCTTACGATTCTTCTTTGTTTACTGTGTTGTGTATTCTAGAATGGATACGTTCAGAAAAGGTGGGTCAGTGAGCCGTGCCCCTTTACTCGATGGTCAAAATTATGCTTACTAAAAAGCTCGAATGAGGGCTTTCATTAAATCCATTGATCAAAAGATCTGGAAATATGTAGTTGTGGGATGAAGTAATCTTAAGAGACTCCTTGCTGATGGAATCACTCTTGAAAAAGTCCCTGCCCTTGAGTGGACTGCTGCTAATGACGAAGCATCTCTCAAACTCCAAGGATTTGATTGCCATCTATAATGGAGTAGACAAAAATGTATTTCAATTGGTATCAACACCTGTAGAAGTGCGAAGGAAGTATGGGACATCCTTGAGACCACTTATGAGGGAACTGACAAAGTAAAGAATTCTCGGTTGCAACTTCTCACCTCTAAATTTGAGAGCTTAAAGATGTCAGAAGATGAGTAAATAAATGACTTCTATGTGAGAGTTCGCGATCTCTCCAATGAGTCTCACTCGCTGGGTGAACCCATGGCTGATGCTAAGATTTTTAAAATGATTCTCAGGTCACTTCCAGAGAGATTCAGAATTAAAGTTACCACGATTGATGAAGTTCATGATACTTCATCCATGAGAGTTGATGAACTTATCGGCTCCGTACTCACTTATGAAATGTCTTTGTCGTCTAATTATGATGCAAAACTCGACGTCTGGCAATAAAATCTACTGGCCCTGATTTTTCTAACTCAAGAGGTGATGATTCCACAGACTCCTACGAGGACTCTCTTGCTCTTCTTGCTAAAAAATTTGGAAGATTTATGAAGAAGTTTGATAAATAAAAACCTGTGACTCCTTTCAATAACTCTGGCTACAAGCCTAAATCCTCTCAGATCTTAAGACCAAGCTCTAACTCAAGGTGATACAGAGAAGATCATCAATCTGGTCAGTCATCTAGAGGAAAATGAATTCAATGTCATGAATGTGAAGGATTTGGACACATTCAATCAGAATGTCCTAATTTTGTCAAGCGTCAACATAAGAGTTTCAATTCTTCTCTCTCGGATGATGATAAGTGTGTTAGATCTGATGACGATGATGGAAATGATGGTGGCTCAAATAACAATTTTCTTGCCTTTGTCAATCAGTGCAGTTCTTCTTCTGAAGAGAATATAGGGGTCTCCCTGGCTCTTATAGACATTGATCTATCCGACTCTCCTCCAAACCAGTCTTTTGCTTCAGCAAACAGTTAGGAACTTTCTGATGAATTTCTTGCTCGTGCGTATGATGTTTTATCCACTCATCCAGGTTTCAAGTTATCATGCTCCAACTCTCTTAATGCATCCACCGAGGAAGATGAGATCAGTGGTGAAGTTCTTATTGAAGCCTACAAAACTCTATTTGTTAAATGGGCAGATGAATCTAATGCCTATGTTATTCAAAATGACAAGATTGATAAGTTGGAGAAATCCCGAGCTAAGTTACTTAAGCAACTCCAAGATTTTCAGGCTGACTCTCCTGTATCTGTCAAGGAACAAATCTCATCTCTCTTGGAGGAGAAAACTCATTTTCTTGAGGTTATCAGTTCATTAAAACTTGAAATAGCTCGTCTCACTCAAGAAGTTACTCGTCTGTCCCAATCAGTCGATGTTCCTCCTGGCACTAGAATTCTGAATGACCTACTGAGATGTGGGAAGTCTGCTACTGATAAGTCAGGCCTAGGATTTGATAGAGGGCCAGCTCATCAATATCAGACTAAGTTTGTTCCAGCTTCAGGGAGGGTTTCTCAACTCCCTCGACAGATGAATGTTGTTTCTAACGTCACTCGTAACATGCTTGCTTCAAATCGAAGACCTAACCCTGCTCGTCACAATTGGAGGTGCCACTTCTGCGGCAAGTTGGGTCACATTCGGCCATTCTGCTTCAAATTATATGGTCAGACTCATTTTCTCACTAGACAACGATTTCCCCCTGGGAGTTTTCAACGACCCGTGCCTCGCCAAAAGATCGATGTCCTTCCCTCTGGTCTGCACCCTCACCAACAGTGGCAAGTCAAGAAAAATCAAATTTCTTTCGTCGCGTATACATCTCTAAAGGCAACCTCGCGCGGTGACTGGTACTTCGACAGCGGCTTCTCTAGACACATGACAGGTGTCCCTGATTTTTTAGCTAACGTTCAGCCTTGCACCAAAGGCAGTGTTACCTTTGGGGGACGGGTTCTGTCATTGGGAGAGGTACTCTTGATGTTTCAGGTTGCCCATCTCTTGACAATATTCTTCTTGTTGATGGTCTGAAAGCAAAGTTGATTAGTATCAGTCAACTGTGTGACCAAGATCTTACTGTCACGTTCACCAAGTCTGGTTGCCCTGTTCTTAACTCGGCAAACTCCAAAGTAATGCGTGGATCTTGTTCCTCTGACAATTACTACATGTGGTCCTCCCCTGCTTCCTCTACTACATGTCTTATGAGTTCTGCTAACACTTCCTTGTTGTGGCATCATTGTCTTGGGCATTTGAATATGCGGAGTATCAGTTCCCTTGTCTCCAAGGATGCAGTGATCGGTCTTCCTTCTATCCCCTCCTCTGATCAGGGAGTGTGTGGTGACTAGAAAATCAGTAAGCAGACTCGAGTCCCTCACAAGCCTGTTGATTTCATTACAACATCCTCTGTGTTGAGCTTCTTCATATGGATCTTATGGGTCCTATGCAAGTAGAGAGCATTGGTGGAAAACGCTATATTTTGGTCATTGTGGATGATTTTTCCAGATATACGTGGATTGAATTTCTTCGTGAAAAGTCTTATGCGTTCCAAGATTTCCACTCTCTTTCTCTAAAGCTTCAGAGGTCTCGCTCTGAGAAGATTGTTCGGATCAGGACTGACCATGGCCGAGAATTTGAGAATGCTAGTTTCTCTGATTTCTGCGATTCTGAAGGTATCTCTCATGAGTTCTCAGCTCCTATCATTCCTCAATCTAATGGCATCATTGAACGAGAAAATCGAACGATCCAGGAGATGGCTCGCGTCATGCTTCACGCCAAGAAGATCTCTTATCGTTTTTGGGTTGAGGTTGTTAACACAGCCTGCCATATTCATAATCGTGTTTCGATTCGCCCGGTAACCTCATCTACGAATTATGAGATCTGGAGGGGGAGAAGCCGAATGTAAAATACTTCCATGTGTTCGGAACTGTGTGTTTTATCTTGGCTGATAAAGAACCTAAGAAAAACCTTGATCCTCGCATCGATGAAGGTTTCTTTCTGGGTTACTCCTCTACAAGCCGTGCTTACAGGGTGTTCAAGAGCAGGACTCAAGCTGTAATGGAATCCATGAATGTGAAGTTTGGTGATAAGGGAGTGTCCTCGCTGATTTCTTAGACTGACGAGGTTTTGTTATCTGCTCCAGACTCTCCATCTCATGTTGTCCCTCTTGTTGTCTCTGACAGTGAGACTGAATCTTCCTCTGGATCTGAAATGGTGCCTTCTCTTGTCTTTTAAACTCCCTCAAGCAGGGTCTCCTTGAATCATCCCTTGAATATTGTTATCGGTGATCTCACCAAGGGATTACTACTAGAAGGAAAGATCATCTCTGTTACCTTGAACTAATCAGTAATGTTTGTTTTACCTCGAGAATTGAACCCAAAAATGTTTTTGAAGCCATCCTTGATGAGTTCTGGATTTCTGCTATGCAAGAGGAACTCTCTCAGTTTGAGAGAAATCATTTGTGGGTCCTTATCCCTCATCCTTCTGCAAATGTCATAGGAACCAAATGAATTTTTAAGAATAAATCTGATGCTCTTAAGAATGTGACCAGGAACAAAGCCAGGCTAGTGGCTCAAGGCTACTCACAGATTGAAGGAGTTAATTTTGATGAAACTTTTGCTCCAGTAGCTCGTCTTGAAGCTATCAGACTCCTCCTGGGGATCGATTGTTTAAAGAAGTTCAAGTTGTTTCAAATGGATGTGAAAAAGCGGGGTTTTAAATGGCGTTATCAATGAAGAAGTGTTTGTTGAGCAACCAAAGGATTTTTTTTATCCGCACTTCCCATATCATGTTTTCAAACTTAACAAAGCGTTGTATGGTTTGAAGCAAGCTCCCAGGGGTTGGTATGAGCGTCTTGCTGTCTATATTATATCTCAAGGGTATTCGCGAGGAGTCAAAGACCAAACCCTGTTCATCAAAAGGTCTGGCTCAAACATGAAGTTTGCTCAGATATATGTTGAAGATATTTTTTTTGGGGGAATGTCTCAGATTCTTGTTGATGACTTCATAGATAAAAAGCAATCTGAATTTGAAATGAGCATGGTTGCAGAATTATCCTTCTTTTTGGGTTTTCAAATCAATCAACGTCATGATGGGATTTTCTTGTCTCGAAGTAAGTATGCTCGTGAGCTGGTTATGAATTTTGGTCTCGAGCCCGGAAAACCTAAGAGGACTCCTGCCTCTCCCTCAGTCAAACTCTCTAAGGATGACTCTGCCGATCTTGTGGACTCTAAGACTTACAGAAGTATGATTGGGAGCTTACTGTATCTCACAGCTAGTAGACCTGACATTGCGTTTTCAGTGGGGGTTAGTGATATCAATCCAATCCCACAGAAAATCATCTAGTTGTGTAAAGCGGATTATCAAATATGTTCATGGAACCATCGACTATGGTATCTTCTAATCCCAAGACATGAATCATCATCTTGCGGGATATTCATATGCGGATTGGGCAGGCAATGAGGATGATCTAAAGAGTACCTCCGGAGGTTGTTTTTTTTCTTGGTAACAACCTTATCTCGTGGCTCAGCAAGAAGCATAATTGTGTTTCCCTATCTACGGTAGAGGCAGAGTATATAGCAGCTTGAGCTGCTTGCACTGAATTGGTCTATATAAAGTGTATGCTAGATGAATATGATGTCTCTCAAGATGTCATACTCTTTACTACGACAATACTAGTGCCATAAACATCGCCAAAAATCCGGTCTAGCACAGTAAGACCAAACACATTGAAATTCGTCATCATTTCATTCGAGACCTTTTTGAGTACAAGAATCCATCGCCAAAATTCAGTTGTCACTCAACTGCTCTTTTCTTTTGGCGTTATCTCATTTCGTGGCTAAAACGGGTTCCACTCGTACGTGACGTTCTTCTCTGTTCTGTTCTTCTACGAACATGGGAAGCCCCAAGAAGAAAAGCTCTAAGAAGGTTGTTAAGAAGTCTCAGAAGAACCAATATGGTGTCCATGTTCGAGGTCTCTCATCTAACCCTAATGTCCATAAATCGATGAATTTGCCTCCTTCATCTCATGTGATTTCTTCGCCCTCTGACGAGACTAGTCAAGGTAACACTGTTCCTTTTCCTTCTGTTGGAATCATTCCTCCTGTTAAACCGTCTCATTCAGCGGCATAAGCTATTCTTGGGATCCTTGATGTCTCTGGCAAGGTGTCAGACAAAGAGGGTTGTCCCTCTTTCGGGAAAGACTACGCTTTCCACAAACCCTCGTTGGAAGCTATGACCGAAGAGCTAAGGGTTGAACGCTCTCCTTCTCCCTCGTCCCCAAGGGGTTTCATCTTCGTGGAGGAGTTTCAGCGTAGCATGGATTCCACCGTTGCCCAAACAGGCTCTCTTCTGCACCCTGAGAAAACGTCCAGTGCTCTTCCTCCTGTTGAGAGTTCTCCTCCGCCTGCTGAGAAATCTTCGTCTGTGGCCCCTGTTACTGCTCAGCCTTACTCTCCTCGAGTCACCATGTCTCCTTCTCCAAGCCCTGTTTCAGACTCTAAGGTTCCTCTCTCCTCCTTGCAAAAGCGCAAGTCGTTTAGGAAGAAAGGTCCCCTTCAGAAGAGTTTGAAGACGAAGAGTATAGGTTCTCCCTCTGTCAAGAAGAGCCGGGTTGCCCCTTCTCCTGTTGTCAAGAAATCTAGGGGAGTCTCTCCGGACGTGGTTTCCTCTCAGTCCATTGATGTTCGAATTGTGTGGCTAATGAGGCAGAACTTGCTGATGAGGCTGATGGTGAAGGTTTCTCTCTCCGGTAAAGAAGAAATCTAGAGCTTCTCGTCACAACATCTCTGATGTCCCTATAGATGGTATCTCCTTTCACTCGATTTCTAATGCTCTAAACTGGAAATTTATTATGCGGAGAAGTATTTCTCCAGAGCCTGTTCAGTCTCATGAGGCTCTCCAATGTAAGGATTTGGTGGATCTCGTGTCTAATGCTTGTCTTCTAAAATCTGTCACCGCGGTTGGACCCTATCACACTCGCCTGATCAGAGAATTCATTGTCAATCTCCCTGTTGATATAAATGTCCCGGGCTCTTCAAACTTTCATTTAGTCCATGTCCGAGGCAGGCATTTCTCCTTCTCCCTGAAGGATATAGCCTCGCTGGTTGCGCTTCCTCAGACTGTGATGCAGCCTCCTCTCCCTTCAAAGGTTGATCTTGTGAAAGAATTCTCTGGTGGCCGGGATCTGAAGGGCTAGCCTGATCGTGGTCCTTACCCAGCCTCCAAGCTCAGCTCAGAAGGATCAAGAACTGGTGTCCCACCATTCATCACACTGGATTGTCTTTGGCCTTGGCTGGTTTTATCTATCGCATTGGGACTCGTTCTCCAGTTGATGCTGCAGTTTTCTTCTTTGAGCAAATCCTTCGCCATGCTTGGTCCACTGCTATCAAGCTGCCAATTGGTTTCCCCTCTCTTATTTGTGAGATTCTCTTTTCTCAGGCTCCTGACATTCTCTCTCAGGCTGAGCAGGCTGAATGCAGTTCCTCACCTGATAAAATTGTGTTCAATTACAAGTTGTTTCAGGCCCCGCCTCCTCCGACAAGTTTCCTTCGCTCAGTCTTCTCAGGCGATGTTGCTCCTATAATCCCTACTCAATCTTCAGAGACCAAGGCCTTGGTGGCTGTTTCCATCTCGGACGAGCTGAAATTTCTGGATGAAACCATTGCCTCCGCCACTCTCCGTCGCCAGGAGCTTTCCTCTCTTCTATGTGTGATTGTTCCCTCTTCAGCATCCTCCTCGGCTCCGCTTCGCACCTCATCTTAACAAGTTACCTCGGTGGTTGTATTTCTTTTCTGGTCTGTAATCCTTAAACTTTTTTTTTTGTCCCTTTTATTCATTCTTGCTTTTGTTGAGGCAAATAGGGGAGTAGTTTGTGTTGTTGTGTAATCTGAACATCTGAACTCCTCTTACTACCTCCTTGGTTTAGTTCTTGTTATGTTTCCTTTGTCAGTCACTGTGACATGAGTTGTTTCTTCAGTGTTCGTGTTGGTGCTGCGTCTTCAAGGTTTTTGCCTCATCAAAGCCAAAGGGGTAGTTTTTTCAGTTTGGTATTGGCCTCGTTGCTTCGTCAAAACCTTATTGTTCCTGCAGATGTTCTAGTCATGCGTTGAGAACATGTCTCTGCTCCTTTTCTGACGCTTGTACCTGCTTCAGTGTTCCTTCGGCGCGTTTCCCCATTCATACTGGGTTGCATTGTACCTGCTTCACTGTTCCTCCGGCGCGTTTCCCCATTCATACTGGGTTGCATTGTACCTGCTTCACTGTTCCTCCGGCGCCTCTCTAATCTACACTGGGTTCTTGGGTGTAGTTCGCTTTTTGTCGTTTTGTGGTGCTTCCTTTTAAAACCCTCTTATGCACTCTTCTAGGGTTTTATGCATCTTTTCTTTTTCACCAGCGCCATTTCAAAACAGAAAATAAGTCCTTTTCTTAGTTGCGCGTCTTCATTGTAAAGAACAGCTTTGTGAAGGAAAAGCTTTCGGTAAGTGCATCCTTTCCTTACCTTCAGTGTTCAAGACACATACCAGGACTTTGTTCTTATTGAAGTGAACAAGTGAGTGGAAGCTCACTCCTAAGGGGAGCTTTTGGCAGAGTATTACTTAGAAAGAAAGAAAGTGTTAGGTTAAGGAATAAGTTATTCGCTTGTAAACTTTTGTATCTTTGCTCTTTCAACGTTTAGTATACTCCTTCACTGGGATTCACTATCCCCTGGATGTAGGCAGTTGCCTAACTGGGTTATCAACGTCTCTGTGTCATTTACGTTTTCGTATTCTCTATTGTTATTATTGTTGGCAGTAACATCGTTCATAACATCACAACATAGTTGCTTATCCCCATTTCAAGGTCATTTACAACGATTACAACGATCCGATGTCATTTCGCATTGGTACCATGTTGGTGCTTGACTGTTTTCTCATCCCTAATTCTAGAGAAAACAAAACTCTTTTTTATTTATTTACTATTATACAAAATTGCTTAAAATTTTGAATAAAACTGCTGATATTCTTATGATTTATATATTTATAACGTTGCCATTGAAAGAGTAAAAAATTAAATAATAAGTAAACATAGCTAAAATCAAAACTGACAATATAAATATAGCACATTAAACATAGAGATAGTTCTAGAAAACGACGTTTAAAATTTCTTAATCATTACATACTACAATCACAATTTTTTTTTATATAAGACGTAGTAAGTTTTTTCCATTCATAACACAACCAACTTCTCTATCTTCTTCTTCATCATTTGATCATAGATATTTACAACTTTATGAGACAACAAGGTTAATCACTAGCTATTTGGTAAGCACATGTTCGATTTTCTCAGTCTTTAGTTCATCTATGTTTTTTCATTGAAATAGTTATTTTTCTGATTCTTTTTTCCTTTTGATATCTAGATCATTTATTTCAGAAATATTTATTTTTTGTTTCTTTGTTGTTCATTCCAGGTAATTACATACATAATTTTAGTTAGTTAATTATTTTAAGTGTTCAAATACATTTATTCATTTTCAATAATATTGAGCATATATCTCCACGGCAGAGCTTGAGTTTTGTGAATGTGTGTAAAAATTAATATTAGGTGTTAACAAATTTTTTTGTTTTCCATGTCTTACCTTATAAACTTACAATAAGTGTTTGTATTCTGTAACTATGTTTCAAGTACGAAAGTTTCCTTTTATACAATGTAATTGCCTTCTAAAAAAATATTAGAAAAATTTTTCAAATATATTTTCTGGGCCGGTTGATCCAGTGGCACAGATTTTGCCACCATCGGCACGACGCATTATATATTTATTTTCAGCTTTATTTTAATGAAAAATATTGATAATATTTACAGGAAGTATACTCAGTATCAAGTTGAAAGCTAATTGCAACCTTCTGGTACCTTGAAGATACTCACTAGAGTTTTAGGAAAAAATGATTATCAAGCCTATTTTCAATTATAAGGCAGATAAATTTATAATAAAAATATTTCACACTTATTAAATTAAGTCTTTCCCACGCAAAATGTTGAGTTAATTGAGTCAAACTTTATGTTGATATTGTGGGTTCAAGTGAAGAAGTAAATTTTACACTCATTTTTTTTTATGTATTTGTGTTTAATTTATATTCCTTTGTACTGAGAAATGACAACACTCAAGATCTCGGGTGGAGATTATTTCTAGAGCAAATTCATCAAATTTATGTGAATTCCACCTCACAAATTAAATCTCAAGATTGGTACTCCTATTATGTTGTTACGAAATTTAAATCAAGCTACTGGTTTATGCAATGAAACTATATTGATAATAACACAATTAACTGACAAAATAACTGAAGGCCAAATTATAAATTCAGATAATTTTAATGAAAAAATATGTATTCCACGTATTGAAATGACTTTTCAATAATCGAAATGGCTTTCACATTTAAAAAAAAGACAATTTTCAGTGAAAATATGTTACACAATGATAATATATAAAAGTCAAAGGACAATCTAAAAAATTTGGTTTGTATTTAAATTCGGATATTTTTACTTATGGACAATTATATGTTGCATTGTCAAGAAGAACGTCACCAAATGGCTTGCATGTATTGATAACTGATGCAATATAAAAATACGATAGTTGTGTAAATAATATTGTTTAGAAAAATATTTTACATAATTTAATTTACCATTAAATTAAACATTCGCAAATATCTATAACTTTTATGATTAATAATTTGCAAAATAGGGGATTCATACATGAAAAAATGTAATTAGTAATTCTCTTATGTATGATATATTTTTACAAATCACGATATTCGTATTATTTAAAAAACTTGAATTTTTTTTACATATATAATTTTTAGTTTCTTCAAGCAGGACACAACAACACGAAACAAGAAAATTTCAAAATCTTACTTTTATTTTTCTTATAAAATTAATGATTTGTATTATTTATATGTATTCCAAATACAAACTTTATTTGCATTCAATTACGAAAACTCTTAATGTTATGTATTACTTTTTTTAATATGATAATTACAAACATTTTTTGTTAGATTTATATTATTTTTTTCAAAATCTGTAAACCATATATTTAAAGAAAAACTAATATTTATTGATTATTAATTACATGTATACTAAAAATAAAACATTTGAAAAACACTTATCCTCTGCGCATATGGATTATAACTCTTTTATATTTTTTGAATGAATATCACAAACTTGGTCAACAATATTTTTTGTATTTTGTGTAACTTTCAATATTATTTTTGGTATCATGTATATAGTTTAGTTTGACAATATCTATGACATAAGAAAAAAGAAATCAAATGTCAATTAATTTTAAAATTTGTGTTTCACTTTTTATAAAAAAATTCGAATGAACACCACAAATTTTTAGAGGTATATTAGTTATTATTGATTTAAGCAAGTTTAATTTTTATCCTTGAGTTTATTTATAAGATACGTCACTGTATTTCAACAAAAACATAACTTATATTATTAATTAACTTTTGTGTGTTTTTTGTTATTGCAACATTTTTTCATAAAAAGTATTATCAATTATTTTAACAATTTCAAATAAAATATATTAAACAATCCACAGCAACCGGCGGTTTACGGTTTACGATCTGATTGGGCTTAAGAACCCCGTTTGAGTTCTACTTTCTAGGACTTATTCTCTCAATGCAATTCAAGACCCAGGACCAAGATAAGATGCTCAACAGAAATGGTCAAAATAAATAAATAAACGTTAGTTGCACTTTCATGTGGGAATGTTCACATGAACCCGATCAATGCATGAAGAAAGGCAACAGTTTTCCAGGCGCAACTAAAGTCATGCAATAGGAAAGCTACGAGGATCAAATAATTACTATACACAGCATGCATGCACGCACGCACGCACGCATAAAATAAAAACGCATCCACCTAAAATAATCAAAGAGTAAAACATCATGGCAATATACACTTCTACAGAGACTATTCTGGATATCTTTCTCTTCATGTCTTCTTCTACCCAATTTGAATGATATTATTATTGTGGCAATTTAGGACTTCCCGAGCAACCTCTCCTGCAAGATGTCCCCAAGCTTTGCGTATAGGGCTTGTTGCTCTTGAATACTCAGATTCATCAGTACCTAGACACAATGTACAAACACAAACGTATGTTTAACATTCAGCATCATTTCTTGGGGCAATGGTTAGTTGTGCCTAATACTAACCTGGGCAAATATCGTATCGACCGACATGCTTTGAGGCACAACGAAGGTTTGGTGATACGTGTATGCGAATACGGCCATAACCATCTACAAATAGAAACGTACACATCAGTTTCAGGGATTCGGTATTTAAATATGTATTACGTAAAGATTTCATTAAGCTCATTTTCTGAAAAGAGATACCTGACAGTCCATTCTGTCAGTAATGCCTCCATGCCCGGGGATACTATCCCCAAAGTCCTGTAGCAGTTGGAAATTAATCATTATTATTTACTTCACTAAAACTCGTGAACTGAAAATTGTAAACAATAGGACTGAATAGAAAACCTTGATTTTAAAAGCTCTCTTGAATCCACTAGCAAAGAAGCCCCCGAAAGGTGCTATTATCGATGCAAATAAACCGATGCATAGGGCATGCCATTGGACAGGCAATACTGAGAATTCTTTCCAAGGAAACTGCATATTCATGACATGTTGATCAGCACACTTTTTACTGTTTTTACACAAACAGTCCCCCGGGAGTCAAAATGGAACTAAGTAGTGGTATCTTTGATTACCTAGGGTATGGTATATTTACAGATATATCTGTTCTAATGAGAGCTAGAAATTGAAAACATAAAAAAATGTTTGACACACTCTTTTGCATGATAATAATAATAGTAATAATAATAATAAACTTATATAACAAACTAGCAATAATGTAAATTTGCTCACCCATTCAGGAAGCCACGAAGATAACGTAAATGGGTATGGCTTAAATAGTGGACCCGGATCACATTGAAGCCACCCAGTTGATAAATCCTGCAAAAGGAAGAATTTAATTTCCTTCTGAATAAAAAATACAGTGGGCCCCAATCATCTGGTATTACCTTTCTTGGGCATGTCAACCATGGATATTGACCCATGATATTTGCTAACTGTAAAAAAACAAGTATTAATTCATTAGTAATCTCAGCCTGCGAATTAAGCCAAGCCTTACTGAAAACCACGAGACAAATGTGCACACAAACAGAGTAATTAGTGAAGAGAAAATTGCATGACACAAAAAACAGAGATTAAACATGCACAACATACTACGTAAAACTTCTGTAAGCACACAAACACACAGTTCATATCCTTACAACCCATGAAAGAACTTTGCACTGGATACAGATCCGAATGGCATACCTTCTGCTAAGGGATTTAAAAAGCTATTCCAAACTTAATAGACAACCCCTTAAACTGAATTTACTAGCCGCAACTATAAGGCATGAACACAGCTAGAGAAACAAAGTTATTCTTTTAAACAACCACACTGGACAGGCAATGCTTACCAGAAACGCAGAGATGATAGTTGTAACAGAAGCTCCAATAAAACCCTCCCAAGTTTTCTTTGGAGATAATTTGATTAATGGAGTCTTGCCAAAGAAGAATCCAAAAATATACGCAGCAATATCATTGATAGCAATCAGAGTTGCTGGAAGAAGAAACCTGAATCCACATTTGAAAATTGGTCAAGTAATAATATAAGCCAATGAAGATGTTTAAGGGGCTAGAACATACTGGATGAAAAAACACTGTCCGCATTAGTGCTATATCTAGTCCTAGCTTCAGAACTTAATCTAATTTATACACTCGCTTAAACAAAAATACAAAGTACTTATGATCTTAGATAAAAGAAAAGATTTCACTAATCGACATGCCATGAAATGTCTACATTTAAGCTTCTAAGTCTGTAAAGCATAAAAGTTCAGATTAAAAGAGTCCATAAATTACTTAATAAGATCCTACAAAGATTTAATTCCAAATTACGCAATATTACCAGATAATTCCTTCAAATATGCTGGCTACAGTGAAAGAGGACTGTGTAAACACCACAATCAGAATCATGTGTGTCCATGCATACTGTCCAAATTGATATTTATACATCCTCTTCTTTAGTGTAAGGATGAACCACACAAAACCTGAGCCAAAAACCAAAAGTAAGTAAAATTCTAACCTCCAGGAAGCAGAAAGATCATGGAGACAAACCAAAACGAAACTAGCTCAAGTTAGAAGATTCAACAACCAGCTACAGTATGAAACAAACGCAATTAGCCCTAATTTTATTAGGTTGCACAAGACACAAACTCTGGCAGAATGGAACCAAAATCACATCTAAAACTCGCACTAGAGCATTTACAATAAGATTTACAGATGTGGCTGACCTGTGATATATAAAGAGTAGCAGATAACCATCTGGTACTTATTAAAGTTGCTAACAACAAGGTAAAGAAGGTTGTCCGAAGATACGGTGTTGACAAGTCGTTGACCGAGAATTCGACCATAGACAAACAACATTGCAGTGAAGAAGAAGTGCCTGATCCAACAAGTCAAGGGTAAATACATGTTTGACTTTATCCAACGAAACTAATGAAAATGACAAAACCAAGAGTGTCTAACCAATTTAATAGCCTGAATCCTGGGAGATGCCTATCTTCATGGGCCTTCCTTAGTAGGTTGAAAAGCTCCTTTGCCATAAAAATTTGGATAACCACAACCATTGTAGTAATGGCAAGATGTCCCAAGTAAATGATCAATACAAACCCGCCGATCATCCAAACCGATGAGTATGCCCGAATCAGCATCGACTTGTACTTGTTACGGTCATTAACGAGCAATTTCCCTCCATTTTCTTTACTCTCATCCTGACCAGCCTGATAGTCCAAGAGAATATCCAATCATTATTCTCCCTTACTATTACTTTAGTATATTAATATTACAAAAAGCAAGTCACCCTATACTATAATGCCCGAGAAAATAAATAGCCATACAAAATCATCTCAGTAGACCTCTCGTATAAGTACTCTTTTGAAATAGAATATCAAACTTTTAATTATCAAACAAACCTCACTCGAGCGCCTTCGATGCCTGACCCGAGGAGTCGAAGAACTAGAATTTTCCCTCTGCATGACTCCGTGATTTTAATTTTCACTCATACGCATGGATATTGCAACCCCAAAAGGTGACACCTGAAACACAAAATCAACTTTAATCAGCCAGTCAAAAGATAGCCGTACCATAAATTCAGAATTATTAAAGTCAAACCATAAAGCGTTCAAAAAAGAAAAACACACGCAGCTGAAAACGAAAACCTGTATCCCCTAAAATTATCGATGTTCATTCATATCCAGATTCAGAAAGCTTATACACAAAAGGCCCCATACAAATTCAATAAACAATATATCGGACAACAACTTCGTCCAAAACAGCAAAAGCACAAACTTGAACTGGACAGCATTAACGAGCATGTAAATTTCACTCCGGCGCTCAAATCGAAATAGCAAAACTAATTGAAATTGACAACGAGAGATAAGAAGAGATATTTACACTCGAATCTGAACCGAGAACCGAAGGCGCGAGCGAACAAGCTAGCGAACCAGAGAGAGTTTTCTTGTTGCGTCTGGTTGAGTGAGAGATATAGATAGGTTTGGAAGCCAGAAGAAGGCAGCAATAAAGAAAGAAGAAGAAGAAAAAAAAAAGGGAAACGAATAAGAATTTCACGCCGTGAGGGATTCGAATATAGCGAAAGGAAGAAAGAACAAAGGGGAAAAATAGCGAACCTTTAATTATTAAAATATATTTGGAAAAAATAAAACAGAAAATAAAACAGAAAATAAAAAAGTATTCGCTATTTATTTTTTCGTGTGTGTTTGCGGAGTGTAGTGGTATTATATTATTATCGTTCTGGAGGGTCCTTTAGCTTCCTGATTCCTCCAGGATTACAGGTAGATCTTATTGTTGCCAAAGATACAGAGACCGTCTAATTAGTGTTTATGGGTCTCCAGATTATACGTGGGGGAATCTGAACCGTACACGTGAAAGATCTTGCCTTGTATAGTGATTTGAGGTTCTCTCTATCATTGATAGTTTTGGGAGAATTTTTAAATAATCCGCTAAGTTATGAAAGGCACGCTTTGGAGTGGCTTGGCGTTTTTAAGATGTCATAATCAAGGGGAATTAATTTCAAATAATCGACGAAATGGCCCTGTTTGTCAAACGTAATTGTAAAATGTCCAGGTTCTTGTAAAACTTTGGTAAATAGCCATGTTGATGACGTGGACATGCTTGAGATTACCTAATTAACCTTGTTTATTATTCCGAAATTAATATTCTGAATAACATTTGAATTTACCGGTTTTTTTAAATTTCCAAAAATTTCCTTTTTTGTAGTAATCAGTTATTAATTAATTATATTTATTTCCTTAAAACATGCATTGACTTTAGATAACCGGTTTCTTTATTATCTAAACCAATTTTGAACTTTCTCTTTTTGTAACCGGTTTAATTGTTTTGATTTTTACATGATATTACTTTCCATTTACGTTTTTTGAAATTATTTGAATTAGATTCAGTCTGAAATAATTACCAATTCACGATTTGAATTTTTTTTAAATTTCTTTTTCATTTTCCGCGTTAATTCAAATTGAACGAATTTTCAAAATTCTGAATCAGGTTTATATCTCATTCTCCAACTTATTTATACAATATCAAAGATCATTCAACGTTTTACTATATCTCATTTTCTCTCCTGCTTTGTTATCATCTATGGCGAATTTTTCCGGTGTACTCAATGAAGCATTCCGTGATTCAGGTATGATTTAAAATTTTCTTTCTTTACGTTATTATTTTCTAATTTATTGTTTGTTGTTCTTGGCAGTCGAATTGTTTCAACGCCAATGTGTTCAATCTCGTGAAGATGCTTGTTTTGAGTATGTTGAACACAAAGATTCGGAAATAGTACTGTTTGATGAGGCAGAATTAAAGAATTTCCCAACGCATATTGATATTAATGTTAACAACGTTTTTACTACGAAATGCGTTCTACAAAATGCTATTTGTATGCTGGCGGTGAGGAACTCGTTTGAATTTATAACTGTGAAATCTAATAAAACTAGATACCGGATTCGTGGTAAGGATTTACAGTGTTTATGGTTATTATATGCAAATGTAAATCCGAAGTCTGGGATGTGGGTGATTAAGACATTCTACAAAGAGCACACTTGTTTTGGTAGAGTTGTTATTCACAAAAATAAACATGCATCTTCTAGGCTGATTAGTATGTGTGTGAAGGATGATTTTAGAGGTTCATTAGCTAACGAAATTAAGCCTGCGGGTGTTGCGGAGATTATGCGTACTCGATGGAATGTTGAAGTTTCTTATTTTCAAGCGTGGAAGGGTCGTAAATCAGCATTGATTGATCTGCGTGGAGATTTTGATTCATCATATAGTCATCTTCCTATAATTGGACGAATGATTTGTGAAAAAAATCCTGGTAAGTCTCTTTCCTTTCCCAGTTAATCAATTTTTTCATTGTTGTTTTTCATTTACTTTGTAAATTTAAATGTTTACTATTTACTTGGTAATTTATTTCTGTGTTATTGATTTACATTGTTAGTTTTGGTTCAGGTTCTTACAGCTTCACGGAGGTTGATGATGATGGCACATTCAAGTATTTTTTTCTTGCTTTTGGCGCATCAGTTCACGGTTTTCAGTTTTGTCGACCCGTGATTTCAGTGGATGGTACTTTTTTAAAGGGAAAGTCTTATGGGACTTTGCTTTTAGCAACTGCTCAGGATGGTGACAACCACTTGTTTCCTTTGGCGTTTAGCATTGTTGACTCAGAAAATGATAATTCATGGTCATGGTTTATGAGGCAGCTTCGTAGTGTATTTGGTGTTCGTCAAGATATGGTCATTGTTTCCGACAGACACAAATCGATTCAGAAATCAGTAAACAATGTGTTCCCCGAAGTACTCTGGGCGTCTTGCATGCAACATTTGTGGGGTAATGTTAAAGCACAATTTGGAAGTAGTAATATTCAGCCTCTTTTTTACAAGTGTGCTAAGGCCTACACTTCTAGAGAATTTGATTTTTGGCTTAATCTTTTGTCTTCTGGTGATCGAAAGATTAAGAAGTATTTGCTAAATGCTAATCCTGAACTATGGTCTCGTAGTCATTTCCCGGGTAAGAGGTTCAACATCATGACTACAAACATATCTGAATGTTTGAATGCTGTGTTGCATGAAGCAAGAGGGTGGCCGGTTGCATGTTTGGTTTTGAGTTACCGAGATCTTATTCAAAGATGGATTGTTAAGAAGAGGGCTCTTATTCCGAAAATGGTTTCTGGACTAACCAATATAGGGTATCAAACTTTGAAGGATGCTCAAGAAGCGGGGAGGTGTATGAATGTAAGTATAAAGTCTAAGTTTGATTTAGTTTTTTTTATTAATTTACTACGTTTATTTATTGGTATTGTTTTTCTTGGTTAATGTTTGTCTGTTAATTTAACCAGGTTAATGCAATTAACGAGAATCAATTCGAAATAGTGGATGGGGCAATGCGTCGAGTTGTTGATGTTGAACAAAAATCATGTACTTGTCGTTTTTGGCAACTTGAAGATTTACCTTGTTCACATGCGTGTGCTGCATTGTACCGTAGGAATTTATTTCCAATAGACTATGTTTCTCCTTATTTTAGGCAAGATTTTTTTTGTAAGACATATGAGCTAGATGTGTTTCCTATTTCACATGAAGGTGATTGGAGTTTGCCTTTTCATGAAAGTGTGATAAAACCACCATGTCAGAAGCGGCAAGCTGGGAGGCCTAAAGAGAAGAGATATAGATCAAAAAATGAAAAGTTTCACCCCTACATTCACCGTTGTGGTAAATGTGGTCATAGTGGCCACAATAAGCGGGGTTGTACTATTAAAAAAGATACCTAGACCATGTATTTGATTTATATTTTTTTTTTGTGTTGAACGATTTATTTTTAACTTAGTTATAAATTTAAGTTTCAATATGCTATTTAAGTTCAATATTTTTTGAATTCAATTTACTCATGTATGTTGATTTTCTGATATTTATCAATATGCTATTTAAGATCAATATTGTTTGAATTCAATTTACCCATGTATGTTGATTTACTGATGTTTATCTTTATTGTGTTTATTATTAATTAAATTAATGACACTTCGCTATTCAATATCAATTTACTGATATATATTAATTTATTATGTCAAACGATTTACTGTTTTTTTTTACGGTGTTATTTGAATTTAGTTTTATTTACTGAGTTTTTTGAACTTGATTTACTGATGTCTATTTTGTAAAACTGATTTAATTTTTTTGTTATCAATACGTGAAAATTTGATAACATATTCAGTTTTTATAAATAGATGACATGGATTCCAAAACAAATTGGAACCCCAAAATACATCTAGCAAATCCCAATACTTTATGGGTACTTATAACATACTTGTTCCAAAAGTCTAACTATTAAATCCCAAAACATAATGGGTACTTATAACATACTTGTTCCAAAAGGCAAACTACTAATCCCAAAAAAACCCAAAACAATGTGGGCTATAATTAACTTAGTTTAATTGTTATAATAGTTCAACTAGATTCCCAAATCAAACGACGGCTGGCTGTTGGTGTCTTCTTCATTGGTCTCCTTATCTTGTCCTGCATTTTTGTGTTGTGTTTTGGGCTTTTTTGTTTTTGTATCTGCAGTGTATGGTGGCTTCTGGTATGCTGATTTCCGGATTGCCCTTTTGGCCCGTGCATGCACTGCTGTGTTTTCTTCCTGGGTTGGTTCCTGTTGTCAAAAATATAACATTTCATTAACCTATTAATGATAATTTACTCAATTAAAATTTATATGATGATTTACATGCATGTTATTACCTTTGGTGCAGGTATAGTTTGCAATTTTGATGTATCACCTTTCTTGTTAATCTTGAATGTTTCTTCATCTTGTAGAATCTGTAAGAATATTACTATTCAGCATCTCTTTACACTATAATACACTTATTAAACATGCATAATTAAAATTTATTTACCTTATTTTTCGGAGTCCACTCCTTTTCAATGTTGAGTCCCTTTCTGAGACGTTTAAAATGTTTCCCTTTTGGAGTGTCTGGAATGTCCATTTTCTGCGTGTGTTCATTAACGTGCTTGTTAATATCCATGTCCAAAACATCATTAACAGCAAATAACCAATCATCTTGTAGCAAACGTAATCTCTCCTGTTTAAAAACAGTAAAATTCATAGATGGTAGACAGACAAAACTTTATTATTTTACAAAAATGTAATTATACCGGTGTCATTTTTGCTGCCTTCTCCTCGCCTATTAATGGTGAGATATCTTGATTAATGTTATCCTTAATTTGTTGTGGTGACACATATGGATCATCTTTCTTTTGCACATCTCTATCTTTGGGTTTTTTGAACTAAAACAAATGAAAAAAAAGTTAACACACTAAACGTTGATTATTAATTAGTTAGTCAATTATTTTACCTCTACATTGGTGGCTGTCGGTATCACATTTGGATCTCCCTTCGTGCCTGCTTGTCTATCTTTTTGTTTCTTGTACTGGTAAAACATTTACAAAGTAAATAAATACATCTTTACTAAGTTAATATAATTGTTCTAGTTAATGATTTACCATGTGTGTCAATGTTAGTTGGTCCTCATCCTCCACTGTTTTAGCCACATCCTTGTCGGTTTGAAGTTTCCTTCTAGGCTCATTTACCTGAAAGTCAATACACTGTTTATTAATATGTTTTCAATTTCATTACAGATTCTAGCATATTACTTACTGTTGGATTGACTAGTTCATTGATTTGAAACTTGAATCTTGGAGATGTCCTGGTTGACTTTAGTGCCTCTTTTGGGATATTTGACGGACCTGAAACTTTTTTCTTTCCTTTTTTATCAATTTTTTTTGGGCTGTCTGGTTTTGAATGCGCCATGTCCACAACGTCATTGTTATCAACATTTGTTGGTTTTCCGTTGTCATGTGAGACGGTTGTGTCTCCTACTGTTTTAGACTTAGTTCCTTCCTGAAGTTGAACATCAACATTTTAAAACTAGATTAATTAGTAAACATGAAATTGACTATGCCAAGTTTGAGTTAATACCTTGAATTTTTCGAGCTCTTCTCCTTCCAAATAGACATTAACAATGTCTAAAATTGTATCATTGCATTGTTCCACTTGCTGTTTTAGCACTTTGATCTCCATTAGAGCTTCATCCAATTTATCATAAACAGCTCTCATCTCTGATAATGTTACGTACTCGTCTTGTGTTCGCGAGGTGCTGGCTACAGTTGGTTTTGTAGTTGGAGGTTTTGGCTTCTTTATTGCTATCTCCACAGGGTACTCATCTAATTCGGGACCTCCCATTTCCAATTCGTCTTTATTTGTTGAGAGTGTATTTATCGTCAGCTTCCATTAACACAGTAAATATGTTAGTGATTTACTTAAAACAATCAAAAACATTAAACCAAATAATGAAACAAATTTACCTCTTCATCCATGAATATATGTTTCAAATCATGTGTTTCAGCATTGAAGTGGTAGGACCACCTCAACATCCTCGGAAATGTCTGAGTTTTTGTGGATTTTGCAAATCCATTTTCTTCAAATGCGGGTATAAGCTCGTAAACCCATGCGATTAACGGGTGTAAAAACCCGTCAATGTTAAAACATGTTTTACTTTGAGAATACTTGATTCTTTGAAAGGACTCGCACAGGCGTAGGAAACTGTCCCTTCCCCACGGATATTCATTCAACAATTCAGTGTTTGTGGCCATCTTCAGTAGTTGGTTAGATATAACATGATTTCTTTCTCTTGGCAATATTATTAGCTCAATGATTGCTATGTTGATTAACGCTAATCGTTCTTCATCATTACCACCGAATTTACCTTTTAACATCCCAAGTAGGATGTGTGCTTTTTGTGTTCCTTTGATACTGAAAAACTGTTCCTTCAATGGATTTCCAATAATTAAGTCTTCGTATACATTTGGAATTTCGTCACAATTTAAACCTGTAAATTAAAACCAAAATAATGTATTAGTAAATTAAATAATTTCATATTCATAACGCGTTAATTGAAATCATTACCAGACATTAACTCAAACTCTTTGATGGTGAATCGGTGAATCCTTCCTCCTATTCGGAAGTGTAGCTCATCTTTTTTCCCTGATTCAACCTGGCTGACTACTAGCATGTGCACCAATCTTTTCGGGAATACCTCGCCTTTTAAATGTTGAAAGTGGGAGAAAGGTGATTTCTCAAACATTTCAAATTGTTGTTCTGTGTCTAGTGCTGACAATATTTGTCGGATTGCTGTGAAGTTTGTGTGGACTATTATGCGTTGGTCAAGGTCCCAATCTTCTGGTTCTACTAAATAAGCACCAACCTACAGAATGTGTTAATCATGTAAATCACTAACAACTTTATTTACTTATTTAATAAAAATTTGAATACTAAATGTAATAAACCAGTTAAAAATGGTTTACCTCATGATCTGAGGTTTCTAAATGTCCTCGGGCCCTTTTTTTTCCAATACTCATATCTCCTATTTTCTTCTTTTTCTCCATTTTTCACCGATTCAATAAACCTGTACAACATAAAAAGGATAAAAATAAAATAAACGTTGTAAATATATATTTGTAATGCTTAAATCCTTTTGGTAAAAATACTTACTGTTATCGTGTACATATACAACCAAAAATTATTTTCCGTGTATTTGATTTACTGAGTTTTAAATACACTGTATTCGAATAAGATTTATGATTTTTAAACATGCATGAACATCAGTGGGGTTTACAATAAACGGTTTGTAGAATAAAACAGATCTAATACTCAGATGGAAAAACGATATTCGTATTTTGATTTTTTCTAGTTTTAAAAGGGTTTTACATATAACAGTTTTCGATTTTTTTCATTTTTTTAAACATGCATGAACATCGGTGGTTTTTGAAAAAGGGTTTGTAGAAGAAAACAAATCAAAAAGTCAGAGGGAAAATCGATTTACTCATATAAATATTTAGTAGTTGTTTACCTTACTTCGTCGTTGTGAGTTTTCCTCAAGTTTTTCGTGTTCTTCTTTCGGGTTCGTGTTCTTCTCTCTGGAAAATAATGGCGGTAGTGAGAGTTTGAAAAGGTAGAATATGGACGGTTTATTTTAGGAAATCATTTATTTGATTTTCTCTTTCTACATTTAATTATTTTCTTTTGTTAATAAATCCCGAATTTTGGGTTACGTGTAACCGTGTAAATCGGTTTGACTTTTTAATTAATGATAAAAATTGGGTTTGGGTGGGAGAAACAATATGGGCTTTTTGGGAATGAAATTTACCTCAAATTGATTTACTGGACTTTTACCAAAGTTTTACACAACGTTGGACAAATTGAAATTTCAAAACCTATATAGGGCTATTCTATACAATATAAAGAAAAAGAGGAACATGGGAATAAAAAGTTGAAATCTATTTAGAAAATTGCTGCGGTAAAGCTTATTAAGATCAAAAGTTAGTTTCAACTTAAATGTTTTTTGGTGTTCGGTAAATCAGTTTTTTAAAATAATTCAAAAGCTATTTTAGAGAAAACTAAAAATGTAATGTAATTCCAAATAAATGCAATGCAATTTATTTTCAGTTTATAATTGTGGTTGACTATTTTTGGTGTTCGATGAGAAAATAATCGACAAGCGGACCCGCCTTGCTGCTCAAAAGAGGATGATCGAACGGTACTACAATTCAAAAGTGAGGTATTTATCAAAGAGAGACTGGTGCTAAGGAAGGTTTCAAAACACTGATGTAAAAGGCGACGACGTGCTAGGACTCACTTGAGAAGGTCCATACCAAGTTCAAAAGGTCATCCATAATGACACTTACAAATTCGAGAACATGGACAATTTTGTGTTCACTCTCCCGTGAAACGTCGAGCACCTCATGCAGTACTATCAGTAAGACGTCACCGCTACCCATCAAAGGCTCCAGACGAGTTACAACCCCGACAACGATCACTTTTACTTTTCCCAAAAATTCTGTTTATCGAAATTCAATAAAGTTATGAGTCAAAATGTACTATTGAATATCGATTGTATAAAATCCTTTTTTTCACCTACAATGCGTAATTTTTAGAGTTTCCAAGTTTTTATCCACAAATCCAAGAAACTAGGAAGACTATGGTGGACTAATAATGAGACAATAGTCTCACATTCGAAAAATTCAAAACTGATAACAAGACAACAGTCTTGCATTCTAAAAATCCAAAATTGTTAACGAGGCGACAGTCTCGCATCCGGGAAGGTCAAACCCGATAAAAACAAAATAGGCTTACATTCAGAAAGTTTAAAAATGATAACTAAGCAATATTCTTGCATACAACAAACTGAAAGCGAAAACGCCGACAAAGTGTAGTTGACCAAATAAGACTAGGCAGATGGATTATAAACCGATAGGTCATCGACCACGTCATTCATGGGACTGGATGCCAGTTGCCCGAGTAAAAGACGTGTCAAGAGGCCTAGGCTGGCCGACTAGGGCTCCACGTCAGCCTAGTCCCACTAAATTCAGCGGAGCCGCCATCGTCAGACAGAGAAGGATTGACGATCGCCACCTCCACATAGACGTTCGCCGGACCCAAAGGATTGCCCCGACCTTACGCGACTCCATCGTCGCATCTCTTCCATCTCCAGGGATATCCGTCGTTGTCGGGTGGTTGTTGCCGCCCGAGATGTTCACAGACCGCTCGACCCATCATGGGGGAGAAATCTATCTCGCTCCTGGTTCACGACGTCCGACGACAACTATGTTGACAGAGATGCCCACAAGAAGATTGTTCATTTACATATTGATGTAATATATAAATGTTTATAAAGTCCTCATTTTAATTTGCTGATTAAATTAATAAAAGTTGACACGTTCATTCATTCCTTTTTAGTTTGAATGAAGATTTAGGATATTCAATAGTCTTATAGTCCTTAATCAAACCTAACAATTTATGAAGAGTCAAATGTAGATTTGCGTGAACAAACTCTTCATGGTTTGACTAAAACGATATATTCGCAATCTAAAGATCAACGGACTATAGGTCCCAGTATGATTGTTGGAAAAATCTATGATGTCTGGTTACTAGGCATAGAGAGTTAGGAACTCTATAGTTCTTCCAGTGTATATTTCGAAGATACTGAATTGACCAGTGCACCTTTAGAGACAATAGAAGAACAAACCATTTATCATCTTCTATCTCAAGGTCACTATGTATGAATCGCATCATACTTACCTAAATCCTGAAATGAGACATGTCATTTAATAGCATTAATAATCTCATTTGAGAAATTCAAATTCTAGATCCATTACGTGATCTAGACAAGGCCTATTGGTGAGATATTAAGTTATGAAGATGTCATGAACCAACTTTGTGAAGTTCTCATAGATATGGAATTCATGTACAAGATTGCTGAGATACAATACATATCACCTCATGCTTTATTACTTGGATTGTGAATAAATGAACTGCGCAGTATCCAAAATTAAGTAGCGACTTTATTTGGATGAAACAATGTGACTTGTTAGCTCCTCGTCAATACATTGTTTCAAACTTATTCACAAGTACTAAATGAGTTGAGGAAATAACAACTAGAAGGGTAAAATGGTAATTTTATAAATCCCAACTAGTTGATGATATTCATGAAGGGTAAACATAGATAACATTCAATGGATCCGCTCAATATAATTAAGTTGAATTTGAGTAGAAATTAAAGTCATTTGAACGGAGAGATTCTCAATGTCAACTCTTTAGTGGAGTCAGTTGACATTAAGCTAATACTCGGAAAAGGTTTGTGAACTTTTGAGTCCGAGTATAGAAGCTCAAGCTTTGTTCATTTGGATCCATAAGGTCACTTTTACAGATCATTAGAGTAGGATTGTTAAACTAAAAGCTAAGTCAAAATAAATTCAAATGTTGAACTAGACTTTTTCTCGGAAAATGTCTAAAGGGTATTTTTGTCCACATGGACATAGAATGATATGAATGTCAAAATAAGATTTTGAATATTTTCATATGATGAAAATATAAATTATTTTCTAAAGCCTAAAAGTCGTTTTAAGGGGTTATGAAATTAATTTCGTTATTTGGCAAACATGCATAAAAGAGGAGAGTTTTATTTCCCTTTAATTATAAGGATAATTACCCAAAAGGAAAAGGGAAATGAATTTCCTTAAGTAGAAAATAAATAAGCTAAGTGAGGAAACAAATTTCCTCCTTGCTCTAAGTGTATGGTCGGCCAACTAAGGAGAGAAAGGGGAAAGGAAAATCAAATATTGTGTCATGAATACATTATTCTTTCATGAATGAATAATTGACCTTTGTAGATTTTTCCTTCTCCTATAAATAGAGCCTCACATAGAGATGTGAAAGGTTAAACTTCATTCTTGCTTTGTCCCTCTTTTGACCGACCCTCTCTCTCTCTCTCTAGAAAATACTCTTTTTATTTTGCACCTAGATCCATACTTGATCTAGAGAATTAGCTTATGATCCAAGAATTGTTCTTGGTTCATATTGTTTAATTTTTCCCACACACAAATCCTTCTAAACCTCTATAGACTCTTGTAATAGAAACATTAGGTTTCTCAAGTTCTCGTTTAGGTTTGAAGGAATCAAGCTAGAAGAGAAGATTAATCTTTACCAAGACGCTTCAAGTTTAAAGACACAAGAAAGGTTGGTATTCAAATAGATTAAATAATGTTTTTAATTCATAACATGTATATGCACTTTGTTTAGGTTAGTAAAAATTGTTTTACTAGTAAAAGAAATTTTTATATTCCGCCATTAATGTGTTAATGATAAATTTTTCTTAAGCCTAGACCTATTCCAACAAATGGTATCAGAGCTATGGTCAAAGTTAAGCACGTACATGTTATTTAAAATCATTATAAGAAAATTGTTTTCTAAATTTGCTTGATTAATGGTTTTTTCAAAGACTAGATCTTACAAAATTTTAATTTTTTGGTACAACCTCTAAAATTAAATTTGTGTTAATTTTCCACTTGTTAAATATGCTATATAAATAAATTAAAAACATTTTTTAATTATTTTATGTTTAGCATACTCAAAATCAATTTTTTGACAAGTTTGAAAATTTGTTTACATAGTTTAAACTAGTTTATTGCACTTCTAGTTTAAAATTGTTATTGAATGTTTTATATTATATTGTTTATTTTATATTGTGTTTAATTATTAACATGTTAATATAACACATAATTGAAATCAAAACATACAATTAAAATGTTTCAGTAATCCTCTTTTTCTTTACACCTAGATCCGACGTACCTTTTAATTGTTTTTCAAATTATGGAAAAATTGTTATGACTCAGTAAAACGGGCATAACTCTTTGCTTATACCTTGAAAATTAGTGGTTCTTGAACCAAATTAAGGGTACGGAAGTTAGCTATCTAATTCACTTGGTTACTGCTCAATCGGATACCGGATGTGTCATATATGACCTTTTAAGTCCGAGGTGTACGGCAGTCCGCGAGTCCAGATTTTTTAATCCGGATTTTGCGACTCCAAGCCTTCTCCCCTCTTCTCAATGCAATCGTGGTTTTCCGACGTTCTCGCGCTCAACCACCATGAAGACTCCATGAAAGAAGATGTCATGAAGATGAAGATATTAGTTTTAGGAGATTTTTAATCTCATAAACTTTCAAGTGCAAAAGTGACGATTTATTAATCTCACACACTTTCCTTAGGCCTTAGTGCATTAACACTGCCCTCCCCTCACAAATATTGATTTTAGGGCTCTTTTTTTCTAGTGATCCACTCTATCTCTCTTTGCTAATGAAAACATGTTTCCTATATGTACAAGAGTAGACGTGCAATTTTTCCAAAAATTAAGTGGGAGGATTGCACTTGTTTGGAATCCAGGATCCCTTTTTTTTCTAAAAACTAAGTGGGAGGGTTGTATTTATTGTTTGCAACCTGCGATTCTCAACACTAATGTGAAGTGCACATGTCGCCGGACTAAGAGTCACCCTCGTGGCCCTCTCTTAAATGAGAGTACTCATAGACGAATTGCTCCTAACATTGCTTTTATAGCTACGTTCAAAAGTTAAACGATGAGACAAAGCCTCCCCTCGGCGGATTGTTTTCAAAGTAGATCTTGTTGAACTAAGTTGTTGCTTACACACTTAGACTCAAATTCTAGTAATCCTCCCTCGAGGCCCTGCAAAAAGTTTTGAGTGATCAAACTTCTTTATAAGGTGGCTAGTCAATGCATTGATGTATTGACATCATGACTATGCATTAATGATGTGTCATTTACTTATGAAAGGCGACTTTTTTGCGGCCTTCCCTCGAAGGAGTAAAATTGTCATTTTCTTCATAACACCTTCGGATTTATTCTTGTCTAAATAAAATTAAACTTAAAATCCTAAACAAAAGACTAATCGTAAATTGTTTCAACTTTCGGCAACATATCTCTAAACACTTTCTCAATCATCCTTTCCTCAAATTAACGGGAACGGAAAACTACGTAAATAAGAAACATAACCTGGACATCTTCTTTTCGAAGGACAAGCACAATTAGGTACTCACCAACCCCATGACCTCCTGAAACGAATAATGATTCGACTCAAGAGGACAAGGGTGCCCTAGCGGCCTGAATCCGATCAGATGAGATTGTGAGATGCTATATTTTAGCATCGATGAACAATATGTTGCAACAACATCATCGTGATATTGATTCGGCCTAAACCATGCTCTTCAATCCCTATGAGATGTTTGAAGGGAAAAGGCGTGACGCCAGATAACAAGCGGTTCGACAGTTTGTGAAATGTCGTATGAAAGCTAGGACTCATGTTAGAGAAAACATGATACTGATCATAAGTTATCTCAATGACATGGAAATCCTTGGATCTGAGATTGATGGACAAACAAAATAGATATGATCTTGGAAATTCTCCCTGAATCTTTCGATACTTTCAAGCTGAACTACTCAATCAATAAAATAGGGTACACTGTTACCGAGCTGATGAAGGAGATTTACACCGTTGAGGGACTCTAGCATAGAAACTGCCCTGCCTACCTAAAGACTAAAGGGAAAAGTATTATACTGATTACCGAAACTTGTTTAGTAGCTGATAATGTATCATCGTGGATTATTGACTCCACTGCTACTAACCAATTTCTTGTTCCTTGAATAGGTTCGGGAAAAACAAAAAGCTTAGAGGATGGCGACTTTTGTTTCAAGTGGGGTGATGAGAACTTGGTGTCTGATAAGGCTGTAGGATCCGTGACATTGTCTTTTGAAGACAAAACTTTAAATTTGAATAATATGTATTTTGTTCTTTCCTTTGGAGAAACTTAATATTTGTAGCTCAAATTGTTGAATAGAATTATTATTTAAAGTTTATTGATAATGGAATTCGTATTACTTCTTCCAATTCATTTGTCACTGATGCATGTTTAAAGAATGGTTTATATTATCTTTATCCTACACAACCTTTGCTATTAGACACTGAAATAGATAATGATCTAATTAGGGAACCCAAGAGGATCAAACTTAATGAATCCTCTGATCTAATAAAATCAACACATCTCTGGCACTTAAGACTTGGTGATATTAGTCTAGATAGGATTAAGAGACTTGTGAGGGATGGTCCACTCAAAGCCTCTGCAATAGGCTCACTGCCGACTTGTGAATCCTGTATAGAAGGAAAAATGACCAAATGACATTTCTCTGATAAACGTCGAAGAGCCACTGAGCTGCTGGAACTAATACATTCTGATGTTTGTGGTCCGCTCAGAATTCAGGCACGGGGAGGATACGAATACTTCGTTATCTTTACCGATGATTACTGAAGATATGGATTTGTCTATTTGCTCAAACACAAATCCGAAACCTTTAACGTATTTAAGGTTTTAAGGGCTTTAGTGGAAAAGAAAAATAGCAAACAGATCAAAATCCTTCGATCTGAACGAGGTGGTGAGTACTTGTCTGAAGAGTTCGATGACTTTCTTAAAGAAGAAGGTATCGCTTCTCAGCTTACAGCACCTGGTACACCTCAACAAAACGGAGTGCCAGAGAGAAGGAATCGAACTTTGATGGATATGGTTAGATCAATGATGAGTTACTCATCATTCCCTAATTCCTTTTGGGGATATGCCCTCGAAACTTCCGCATATATTCTGAACCAAGTTTCGTCTAAGATGGTCCCCAGTACTCCTTATGAACGATGGACTGGGTGTAAAGCTAGGTTAAGCCACATCAGAATTTGGGGTTGCCCTGCACATGTGCTAAGGCAAAAGACTAGCAAGTTGGCTAGTAGGTCAAAATTATGCGTGTTTGTTGGATATCCAAAGGAAACCAAAGGTTTCACATTCTATAGTCCCGAGGACGACAAAACGTTTCTCAGCACTAATGCTCGTTTCCTTGAGGAGGACTATATGAAGAATATGAAATCTAGAAGCAAAATTGTGCTTGGAAAAGTTTGTGAAGTTTGAGTCCAAGAGTCCTAGTTAAAGCTTTGTTTATTTGGGTCCATGAGGTCATTATCACAAGTCATTAGAGTAGAGTTTGTTAAAGTAGAAGTTAAGTCAAAATAAGTTTAATTTTTGAACTAGATGTATTTTCCGAAAATGGTCTAAAGGATATTTTTTGTTCTTAAGGATAATTGACGTAAAAATGCCAAAATAAGATTTTGAATTTCTTCACAAATTGATTTAAAGTCACACGGCTAAAAATTAGATTTCAAGTTTAGTGAATTAAATTTTGTGACATGTTATTGTATGGGCAATAATATGAAGGTTTTTTCCTTATTTTGCAGTGAAAAAATTAGAAAGTATATATATGTGTGTAGAAAACCATATGGCCAGCCATATTACATCAAGGGAGGGAGAGAAATATCTCTTATTATTTTGTGCATTATTGTATATCGGTAATTGCCCAAAAAAAAAAGAAAATGAATTTCTTTGAGAAGGAAACAAATCTGCTAAGTGAGGAAACAAATTTCCCTCAGTTATGCATCAAGGTGGCCAGCCATGTAGAAGAGAAAGATTTTGAGGAAATCAAATATTGTGTCATAAATACATAATAGGAAAGAGGAATTTGTTAGGAATTCTTTCCCGCTTGAGAAGATACTTATCTTCATTCTCGTTTATATTATGATAAAATAAAGTTTGACATTTATGATTTATTCGAATTAAAATGGTTATTTCTTATGTATTAATATTTATAGAACATTCATCATCCCATAGCCTCCATATCAAACTGAGTCACGTGCTAGGCACATGAGTTCGGGCGGTGCGTTAAAACAAGGTCGATGACTGATATATGGTTGGTCATAGTGAGACGATCTAAATCCTGAAATGGTCACGGACACTGAATTATCTCTCTGAGCTCTTTAACTCATTCGATAAAAGGCTATTCATGCTAATGTTGGCAGAGATTCCCACAAAAAGATTGTTTATTTACATATTGATGTAATATATAAATCTTTCATAAAGTCCCTATTGTAATTTGCTGATTAAATAAATAAAAGTTGAAACATTCTTTCATTCTCCTTTTAGTTTGATTGAAGATTTATGATATTCAATAGTCTTATAATTATTAATCAAACCTAACAATGTATGAAGAGACAAATATAGATTTGCGTGAACAAACTTTTCATGGTTTGGTTCAAAACGATATATTCATAATCTAAGGATCAACGGACTATTGATCCCAGTACGATTGTTGGAAGAATCTATGATGTCTGATTACGAGGTATAGAGAGTTAGGAACTTTATAGTTCTTCCAATATGTCTTTCGAAAATACTAAATTGACCAGTGCACATTTAGAGACAATGAAAAAACAAACCATTTAACCTCTTCTGTTTCAAGGTCACTATGTATGAATTGCATCATGCTTACCTAAATCCTCAAATGAGACATGCCATTTCATAACATTAATATTCTCATTGGAGAAAGTCAAATTCAAGATCCATTAAGTGATATAGACTAGACCAAGTGGTCAGATATTAAGTTATGAAGATGTCATGAACCAACTTTATGAAGTTCTCATATCTAATAGATATGGAATTCATGTACAAGATTGCTGAAATGTAATATATATCACATCATGCTTTATTACTTGGATCGTGAATAAATGAACTGCGCAATATCCAAAATAAAGTAGCGACTTTATTTCGATGAAACATTGTGACTTGTTAGCTCCTCGTCAATACATTATTTCTAACATATTCACAAGTAACAAATGAGTTGAGGAAATAACAACTAGAATGGTTAAATGGTAATTTTATAAATCTCATCTAGTTGATGATATTCATGAAGGGTAAACATATATAACATTCAATGGATCCACTCAATATAATTAAGTTGAATTTTAGTAGAAAATAAATTCATTTGAATCGAGATATTCTCAGTGTCAACTCTTTAGTGGAGTCAGTTGACATTAAGCTAATACTCGGAAAAAGGTTTGTGAACTTTTGAGTCCGAGTATAGAAGCTCAAACTTTGTTCATTTGAATCCATAAGGTCACTATTACGGGCATTAGAGTAGGATTGTTAAACTGAAAACTAAATAAAAATAAGTTTAAATGTTTAACTAGACTTTTTCTCGGAAAATGTGTAAAGGGTATTTTGTCGACATGGACATAAAATGATGTTAATGTCAAAATACGATTTTGAATATTTTCATATGATGAAAATATAAATTATTTTCTAAAGCCGAAAGTCGTTTGTGGCATTAAGAAATTAATTTCATTATTTGTGTAATAAAAATTCTACAATAAGTATTTTAAAAATTGTCTTAAAAAAAATAAATAAGCATCTAGATGCTCCTTCCCTAGCTATATAATTCGGCCAACATGCATCATAGAGGAGATAGTTATTTCCTTTTAATTATAAAGATAATTACCCAAAAGGAAAAGATGAAATATACTGATGCGGATATTAGGGTTTTCTTTTAAGACCTGGACGATTATCCCCTCGGAAAGTAGCTATAGAGTTTATGTCCATCCCTGGCCGAATTCGCGCAAGTGTGGACACACCCCAAGACGAATCCTCATCCTCTAATGGACAATACCCTACACACACCTAGGAGCACCCTATAGAGAAACAAAGAAATAAGCTAAGTGAGGAAACAAATTTCCTCACTCTTGAGCTTGATATGGCCGGCCACATTAGAAGAGAAAGGGGATGAGAAAATCAAATATTGTGTGATGAATGTATTATTCTTTCATGAATGTATAGTTGACCTTTATAGATTTTCCTTCTTATAAATAGAGTCTCACATAGAGATGTGAAATGTTGCATTCTTGGTCTTGCTCTGTCTATTCTAGCCGACCATTCCCTCTCTCTCTCTAGAAACGCCTTTTTATTTTTGCACCTAGATCCACACTTGATCTAGAGAATTAGCTTATGATCCAAGAATTTTTCTTGGTTCATATTGTTTAATTGTGCCCAAACACAAATATTTCAAACACTCTATAGACTCTTGTAATAGAAACCTTAAGCTTCTCGAGTTCTACATTAGAAGTGAAGGAATCGAGCCAAGGAAGTAGATCAACCTTTCTCAAGACGCTTCAAGTTTGAAGATACAAGAAATGTTAGTATTCAAGTACTTTAAATAATATTTTTAATTTATAACATGTTCATGCACATTGCCTAGGTTAGTAAAATTGTTTACTTGTAAAGAAATTTTATATTCTGCCATTAATATGATTAATTATAATTTTTTCTTAACCCTAGACCTATTCCAACAGCTAATCACATCTTATGTCTTTGGAGTCTTTCCGTGGAAGTCTGCTTAGAGCATGATTCGAGTGAGAAGTGATTTACAGACACGGAATCCAGTCTCCCCGAAAAAGAGGTCAATGATCACTCACATAAGGGCTGATTCCATAACCAATTTATTACCCGTACTTTTTAATTTTAAAAAGTTAACGTGCAAAATAATCTTTCGCTAGGGGAAGTAACGATGCTTAGGGCTGATATGTCTGAAGAGAAGAATAACGGATGAATTGACTTCTCTTGGCACGGATTGAGCCTGGAGGTTCTTGATCATAAACTGACTATATTAGTGGACACTCGTCACGATGATTAAATATAACTCTAGTGTTAAATAAGGGTTCACTCTTTTATTACACGGTGGAGTATTGATAAAGACTAGACGAATCGATGAAAAAGAGATAGGACTACATTATCTTTTTCGTCAGGTTCGTTAAGCTTCTACTACTAGGTCCATAGTCCTTGATTCAGCTCTAATAAAGGCGGATAAGAACTTTCGAATAATAATGTTATTCATTATTTAAATGTCATTTGCTGGTATGGTGATTGCCAATATTCATTCTGGAAAACGGGTATTCGCATAATTAATTAAATGTTTATAGCATAATTTTTTATTTATTATTGGATCAATTAAATAAATAATTAATTGAATTTTTGGGTTTGGAAATTTCGGATTGGGCTTGGCCTAGATAGTGACCGAAAAATCTCCTAAGGATAGACCCTGGGGGTGGCCGAACTCTCTCCCATTTTTTTTACTCAAAATTTCTATCTGAAGAGAAAATTTCTCAACCATAAATATTGATCAAATGGATGAGAGAGAGTTTAGATTCAATGTTCAGATCTAATGGCCCACATTAGATCTAAAGGAGAGAATATTTCAACCGAAAGGAGAGAAAATCTCTCATGGGTTATCTCTCTACCATGCTATAAATAGGGATATAAGGGAAAAGGAAAATTCATTCCATTCTTCATATAATTTTCAACCAACTCTCTCTCTCTCTTGGCCGACTATTTCCCTTCCCCTATTCCCCGGAATGGCTAAATTCCAATCCTAAATAATAAGAGCGAGATCCCGAAACAATTTAGTTTTGAGATTTAAGTGAGATATAGTCTGAGCCCACTCATCTTTTTTATTCGTCTCGGGGATTACGTTTTGGAAGACTACGGTGTCATCCTCGAGTACTAAATCAGACAAAGGGGTTGTGAAACCTTGAAGACGAAACAAGCATTGGATTGTAGTATTTTGTAGAGTAGCCAAAATAAATGTAAGTGTTCTGATCGCCTCTTTTAACAAATGGTTTCTGAATTGCTTTCATAATTAAATTAAATTAATAAACCTAGATCTTGTTTATCAATCATAATTATTAATTGATTATTATGAGTACAATTAATTATTTTTTGCATTTAATATGGTTGCTAAGGTGCATCATGTTGGCATTTCTGCCTACAAATGAGATTTTTGATATTAAATACTTTTGTATTTGTATTGTTTTGAATTTAAATAAAATCGAATATTCATCCTTATTAAGATTGTGTTTATGCATGAATGTCTATGCTCTGAAACTGTCATCAACAAAAGAAGTGCTAAGTACAGACTTGACAAGAGACCTTTTTATGACTAGTTTAAATAACAGTTCGCAATCTAAATATCGATTGGGCAATCGAATCTTAGTAATGATTGTAGAATAAATTAAACGATATCTTATCTTATGATATGGAGAGTTGTGACTCTGTAATTTTGTAAAGTAAGAATTTTTAGTGCAACTCGTCTTGTAAATATTAAAGTCAATAAGTGAGTTTTTCTTAAATCCAGTGTGCAAACTAAAATTTAACGAGACTGTGAATTAGTCCTAGATTTAGAAAAATGAGTATTTAAGGTCAATTAAGTATTTCGGAATGAATTGAGAAATTCGAGCTGGACTCGAATAATGTTCCGCCGGCCCGGGAGGCGCCGGCCTTGGGCTCGCCGTCCCGGAAGAGAATGACACCGGCCTCAGGATTATCAGCCCGTACCACTTGGCCGGCCCCTATGGGGCCGACCGTGCTCTTTTCGGCGCGAGAGGTGCCGGCCAGGACCTTTATGATCCGAGAGTGACAGTTTTTGGATAATCTTGGTCATGACCTCATTGTCGATCGCAAGCCAAACAGGCTCGTTCAGCATAATATGATGGCGTTCATTGGACGCATGGTCAACCACGTGACCTATGGGATGGGGTTCCCCTCCGAGGGCGACTGCTGGACTTTGGACCGAGGTTTTTGCCTAAGGTTGAAACTTGGAGTTCATTTCCGGGCGTCGTGGTGTACCCATAGATCGGCTCTGGTACAGCCGATTTGGTCATCACTTTAGATCTTTGGTAGGACGCGATGGCTATCGGAGTCGTCCTCTTTTCAGGCGTTCAAATAAAGCCGCTGGTCTGTGTCAGATGAGGGAGCCTTGTGAGCGCCGGAACCATTGTTTCTTCAGGCATAAAGGTGAACCTAAAGGGTAGAGGAGGTTCTTTTGCGGTGACGCTTGCTTTGCTTACGAGAGCGTCTACGAGCGTGTCTATCGTCTTCAGAACTCTCAAGGAGTTTTTGAGTTGTGCCAATGGAGGTGTGAGCTCTGGTGAGCCTGATTTGTTCAGCTTTCCCCACTTATTCATGGTCAAAACCTTCGAAGTCACCGCTACCAGCGCCATATCTTAAGAAGTTGTTGATGAGGGCCTTGTCAATTCTTGGTATGTCCAAGAGTTTGTTGAGGATCATGTTGGTCTCATCACCGACGACTATTGGACCTTTCGAGTGGCAGTTTGGCTCGTCAAGAATGGTAGAGGTCCCTTGATGAGGGTCGTCATCCACAGTGTGCATCAGGTTGCGAAGATTGTACCTTAAACCCCCTGCTCAGGTTTGACGTGTGCAACGACAACTGGCATCTCCATTGTTGCTCTTGGTTGCAGAGATTGCAGCGAGTATACTCATGATTAATGAGGTAGATAACGTGGTAGAGAGTACTTTGCGGATGTCCCCTCCTTCAAGCGCCAAAATATTGTCGCTCAAAATTGAACAACGTTAAAGAAGCGTAGATAATTCGACTCGAGGCCAGATTAGGTGGTCGTATTTACGTCGGGGTGCTAAGACCAGAGGATAAAATCCTATAAAATGAATCTCGCCAAATTCAAGTGTTCAATGATGCTTCGGATGGTTTAAAGAGAATGTCAATTAATGAGATCGGTGATCATGCTCTCAGAGAGTTGTCTACATACCCATGAAGATCGAGATCAGGCTAGAACTTAGTTCAATGTGATTTGTTGATGATTGATCGAGTGCATACGAAGTCGAGTAGAAATGAGTACAAATAGAGAGCCTCGGAGTGCCTTGATGATTGATGGGATTGCGGACGAAGCTGGATGTAGGTGAACGAGGAGCATCGTTTATAATAACTCAGATAAGCCAAACCGCTTTGGGAAGAAATCCTTGGAGCATCGCTCGGGTCGTCAAAGCATGGCCTTGATTCCTCGGTAGCGGCCAAGGAATTTCGCCTCTCATTCTTCCTTTACTCAATGCTTGGATCGTCGAGGAATTGATTGAGAAGTGTTTGTCTGTATAGGACTCTAATCGTCCAAAATGAAATGAATCTTGAGAGGGTGTCAAACCCTCTATTTATATATTTTATGAAGACCATCCCCTAGGAAGTGATGGCTTGGCCAGCCCTTAAGCGCGAAAAAGAAGGCGGGGGGCAGCCGACCCCCATAGGCGTGGGTATGCCTTGACCGGCCCTTATAGGCGTGAGCAAAAAGGGGCCGGTCGGCCCCTATAAGGGCAGACAGCCTTGGCCGGCCCCTCCCCGTGCGGGTGAGGGGTGCCAGTCGGGAGAGAAAAAGAGAGGACTCATTAAAAACGCTTTTGGGAACATATAAAAAAAAAAAAAGGAAAGCAACTTTTGGCTCGAAACTTGCTACGAACCTCGACACGAGCGGGCTAGGGTTGTGAGAGATGGACACATAGTCTGAGAGAGAAGCATTGAGAGAGAGAGAGATTATTTCACATACCAAATATTTTTAAAAAATTGTAAAACAAATTGTTTTTAAGATTTATTGACATGAATCTTAACAAATCTTTGAACAATTCTAAAAGTTTCTTTAGACATTTATTGACATTTTGCTTGCTTTTATTAATTTATAAAATTATTGAATTAGAAAAATCATGAGGTTCATTTACTAAAAGAGTCGTAGATCAAATATATTGATTTTGTTGTAAATTGTTTAACATTTCTAACAAGAACCAATTTGATGATGAAGATACAAGTTGTTACATTTGTACTATTATTGTTGAATTTTATAATTTTTTATTTAATTTTATGTTTCGGCTAAACTTCAACTACAATTTACCCGATCATAGGGCCCTCACTCAAAAATTTGCCACAAAATGACCAATTGACTAATTTTATTACTGTAGAAGTCATATAAGTCCAATGCTCCTCAAGGATGGTCTTTAAACTTTTCGAGCAAGCGCCCAGCCTACTAGACAAGATTTGACTAATTTCACGCTTCCTTCTCAAAGATGACATTGTTCATATGATTACATAACATCCAAATATTATTAATATAAAACTCGAAATCACTAATCTTAAGTAAGTCGGTCGCTTTGATACCATACTCAAAGCGGTGGCGTTTCTTGAGGTTAGTGACTACGAATTTTATATTACTATTATTCGGGAGTTATAAAACCACATGAACAACGTCATCTCTGTGAGACAAGGATGAAATCAGGTAGAGCTTGTCTAGTGGACCGGGAGCTTCCTCGGGAAGTTTATAGCTCCCTCCGCAGTGGAGGTGCAGACGAGTGAGAAGGAGACGACGATCCCTGATGGACCTCGAGACACACTACATTTTCGATTAATATTTACGCAATACTGACTTGTGACCGTGGAGAATTCGGTGTGGATTGTATTGTAAAAGATCACACCGGACTGGTGATTAACTTCACATACACATCCTCCAGGGCATAGAGCTAGCACGCAGTGTCAGCAGAAAGAGAGTAAATATCCAATTTATTGCTTGGTGGTGGTGAAGATGGTGGTAGAGGGGTTGACACCCACGACGGAGTTGGGGACGATTGCACCACATCTTCAGAGAATGTCGCGACACATAATGTAGCGAGATATGTGGTGAATAATAAATCGATTTTGATGTGGATGAGACTTGTCTCTCTTTGATTGGAGGAGTCTATCAAAGCCGATGATCATGAGTTGAAATCCCGCACGACAAACTAGATTCCACAACATTTGAATTTTAATGTTTATTTTGCTTGATTTAAGTTTTTAATTCTATTAATCCATTATAATAGCGATTTTCTTCTGTTATACGTTTCGTAGTGTCTGATAAACCGTGCTTAAAAAAATATACGGATGGGTACCTTTCTTATTCCGGTTTTCCAAATGCACCCCTCCAATGATTTGATGAGAAGCACATGCTCGAAGATGACCTTTTTAGACCGCACGAGCTGAAGTCATCGTGCCCTAATGATATCACCATATAGTGTTTGTCCATCCAATTAAAAATCGCAAGCTTGACACTGTCGCTCATATTGACCGCTACATTTACTCGAATATTCAGTCAGCTCAAACATTCATATAATAATTTGATTCACGAATATTCATGTCATAATTTGATTCTCGAATATTCAGTCAGCAGCTCAAACATTCATAATTCGAAAGCGATAATTCGTGTACATTTTATACGTTCACGTCGTGGATTCTTTGTTCATACTATACTTTAAGCTAAAATTAACCAAAGGAACCTTCCTTCTTTTTTATATTTCCGTTTATCTTAATCAGACTTCAAACCTAACTCCTCAACGATCAGTCCACGAGAAAACGTACAGAAAAATAATAATCACATACAAACTGTTAACTCTCAGTATTGAAACATAATGATGCAGTTTTGGAGTTCTAAATACATATGGCAGTACACTAGTAACATCAAGTAACCTTCATAAATATCCGGTTAAACTGAAAAAGAGAAGAAACAAAAACTCAGCTTGGTCGTACAAATATAATGCAATGTTTGAAAGGCGAGAACAGTGGGTAGGGAAATGGCAAAAGTGCACACGTGTGAGCCACCAAATTAAGGAATGTGGAAATCGTGGGTGGGCCCAGAGAAAGCAGTAGTAAAACCTACCAGTCAGTCCTACTCTAAACTTACACCCATTTTGTATAGGATAGGGAAATTGCGTGGAAACGAATATATTAACCCACCTCCTTTCGCCTTTTTCCTTTTTGCCTCTTAATATTACCCTCTCTCTCACGCATAAATAACTTGTTTAGGCAAAAAGACCGTGATAATAAAGTAGGCAGACTAGCAAAGGCGTTCCTTCGCTGATATGAGGGGAATGAAGGTAGTTGCGGCGTTCGCGGTGGTGCTCCTCTCGGCGGAGATGGGCCTGGGACCGAAATGGGCCCAGGCCCAAGTCCAACACGTCGTCGGCGGGGACCGCGGGTGGGATCCATCTTCTGGCGTCGCTTCTTGGTCCTCCCACAAACTCTTCAGGGTCGGAGATCGTATCTGTGAGTCTTTTTAACTCTCAATACTCGTTTACGTGTGGCTTGGCATTGAATATTTTACTCATTAAAAATTGAAAGAGAAAAAAACATCGTTGAAGACCAGATAAATTAAGAAATTGGGGGGGAGCAGGGTTTGCATACTCTGCAGCGCAGGGCAGCGTAGCGGAGGTGAGGACGCGGGGAGAGTACGAGGCGTGCAATGTGAGCCGCCCGATCAGAATGTACACCGACGGTCTGGAACACGTCCCTCTCGAGGCAGAAGGGACTCGCTTCTTCGCCAGCACGAACCCCGACCACTGCAACGAGGGCCTGAAGCTCAAGGTGGAGGTCCTTCCACGGGCGATCAAGCCGAGCTATCCTGGCCCTGGGATCCTCCAGGTCACCGCATCGGACGATGGCGAGCCGTTCATCGTCAAAGCAGTCGCTGCTTCCGGGCCCGCGTCTCCTTCGGCTTCCGCGAGGATCGGGACCAACACTGCCGTCTTTGCCTCGGCGTTTCTACTAGCTCTTCTTGTCATCGGTTTCGACTAAGAATCGTATGCCTATATGTCTGCTCTCATTGTTTTGGCCTGGATGATTTTTTTTCCTCCTTACTTACAAGCTAGGCTCTGTGTTGTGGCATTTTTTTTTTTAATGAAAGTCAATGTGGTAAGTGTTTTACGGTGTTATGCTATGATGCCGCTTTGAATAACTCTTTGGATTTCCTATTGCTTATGTTTTAAGGTGTGTTCCTTTTCCTAAGAGTGTAATTGGAGAGCTGAAAATATGGAAATACGTAGAATTCTCATTTGGAAATTTTATCCATGCAAATGACTGACTGAGTATTTGGCGCGACTCAAGCTTATTTGATAATATTGCCGTTGTTTGAACGCCATCGTGGCAGTGACGATATCTGTATTCCCGTTGTAGAAAACAACAGATAATATACTATTATCAATGAAAACTATGTACTTAAGTTTTTTTATGAATATCTGTAGATGACCTTGGGCAATGAAATTCGTGGAACGGTTATCATTGGAGTGTCCCTCCAATGGTAATATATTTAGACGGAAATGAAAGCAGTGTTAACTGGTCTCGGTGACCCCACTTCTGGCATAGCCGAGGTCAGAAAAGCAGGCCCTTCTAAACCGAGACGAATGACGGATTTGAGAAAGTAGTAAACAAAACATGTTTCTCTTTCCAATTTTCAAGGTCATTTGGTGGCTTGGTTCTTTTATTAGCAGTGCTGTAATAGCAAGATTATGAAAAGTGTATGCCGATGGTCTAGGCCAACTGATCAGGACAACAAACCTTTGTGTATTATGGAAATGCTTTGCCATGCTCTGAGCAGTTTCGATGAATTTCTTTGGATTTCATATGAAGGATCTATAATTTACCATACCAATAAACATTGACCTGAAGAGTGTATTATGAGAGCGCAAACTAAAATACATAAAACAGTCATTTGGGCATTTTAATCAATGCAAATGACTCTGAATAGACATATCTTGCTTATTGGCACGACAAAAGCTTACAGGATGGTATGTATACAGGATTTTAGCCTCCAAATAGATACTTGCCCGATTGTGGTGTCTGTGATCGATCACCCCTATTCTCATGAAGCATAATATCACTTTTCCCTCAACACAACGAAACTAGATCCATTTATCTTCTGAATCTTAGATATTCTCCTGAGGATCTCCGCAAAAGCATTCTTATCCTGCAAAGTAGACAGAAAGGATGATTTTATCAGGTCCATAAAGCATGACCATGTGAGTGAGGAAGGGCATGTGAATCATTTACCTCAGCACATCTTAATCTAGCCTTGAATCTAGCAACAAGATCCTGTGTAGTCACCGGTGTCTGTTGCAGAAACACAGCCCTAATCTCTGCTTCCGTGACTGGACCAGTGGCCGATCCCGCAGCTGGCTTAGCCGAAGACTGTGCACTCTTTGAAGAAGGCGTGTTATTTTTCGAGGATTGAGGCTCGGATGTCTTCTGTTCCTGATTAAGTTATACAATGTCAATGAAAATAACTGGAAAGGACATAATTGACCGGAAGCGAGGACAAAACAATGACATACATTTTCAGTTTTCACCTTCTTAGGAGGTGCACCATTGTTGGATGGCTTGGAATCATCACCATTAATCTTGCGCTTTCCTTTTGTCGATTTGGAGGCTGGTGGGGTACCCTTAGCAGAAGACGCAGTGGCTTTCGAAGGAGTGCTTTCGGTGGGTTCCTCTTTTGGTGTCTCCTTCTTCATAGCCACCGGAGGAGTAAGAGCAATGTCGTCGTCCTATACACAAACCAGAAAAAAAAAAACCCACCTCTTCAGAAATCAGAAGATTAAAAAGCGAATCAACTATCGTAAAAATGTAAAAAAAAAAAAAAAAAAAAAACAGAAAACTTACATCATCATCGTCATCATTGTCTTCTGCATCTGATTCACTCATCTCACTAGAACGGCCCAGCAGCTTCTTCAGCTCTTTTCCCGATTTACTTAGTTCTTCATTTTCACCATCCTCGTCCTCTTCATCCTGGATAAATAATATGTGAAGATGGACAACTGAGAAAACATATCCTGATTCAGTAAGTTCTTGCTTCTCTAATTTTTTTATTTAAAATATTACAGCCACATGATGTGCATTGCAAGGCAGAGATATGTTGGCACTTCTTGTTTTAAGGTACAGAATTTCAAATGGTTTAATTCAAATATATATAGGTCCATAATGGAGGCACAGTTACCCTTTTAATCTCTTTTTTTCTGAAAGCAAATATTTTATCTAGCTAACCTGCTTAATTTCAGGAGGTGCTGGAACTTCTGGTGCGAATAAATCTTCCCTCTCTTCCGGGTCATTACCAACTTGTTCGTCGTCATCTGTAAAAATTTCTTCATGTTCCCAATCATCACCTAAAACAGATCGACACATTTGAATTAGCAATAGTATGCATAACTTATTGCATATATCTAAGCAACGATTGGGTACTCATTGCACCACTGAAACAGAGATATTTTTGGAGAAGCTCAACTATCAAGGCGGTGATTAGTCTTGGAGATATAAAATTGCATAACGGGGCAAAATAGGAACAAATGGATAAGTTACACAACACAATTAAAAGCTTCAGTTCAAAGTAGCTCGTATCCATAAAAAGAGGGGAATAGCGTAAATGGAACTGTTTTTCCACATCACAGCAATGAAGAGTTATTAAAAGTGACATATTTAAAAAGTTGTGGCTGATTTTGATATACTAATAGCTCTATCATCAGGCATGGGAGCTGAACCCTATCAATAGCTTTCCGACTACAGTAAATAATTAACATGAACGAGCATGAAACTTTGCACAAAGTCTAAACACAAATAAAAGAATTAGCTACCTTTCTCAACATCATCATCAAAATCAAAATCCTCTTCCTTTGGACCTTCTTCATCATCGTCATCGCCGCCTTTTTTGTTCAAGCCAAGCCTGCTCTTTCTTGCTGCCTCGTCTTCTTCATCCTCGTCCCCTTTGTCAGACACATTCCCTTCACCCTCGTCCGTTGATGCTTTCTTCCGGCCCCTCCCGCCACCTGTCCCACTCTCTTTGTCATCCCTCTCCACTTCGCCAAACGCGGCCGCTCCGTTATTCGCAGCTTTCATCATCCACCGTTGATACCCGTCCGCTGTCTTCTTCCTGTTCTTCATTTTCTCTTCTGCTTCCTCCAAAGTAAGTTGCTTGTACTGCGCAACCTTATTGAAATTGTACCTAAAACTCATACAGATAATCTCTCGTAAGACGATGCATAGTTACACGCTAGCCTGGAGGTAAATAATTTCAAAACTACGGTGCTGCGAGCGTTTCTACCAAACCAATGAAACTATTCCATGGTCAGATATATACCATGACCCGGCAGGAATAGCAGCAAACTCTTTCCCTTGCATCACAAGCAAGTAGTAAGTTGCTGACTGTGCGCCCTCAAGATGACCCTGGAATTGGAACTGACCCGTTTCATCTTCCAAGTTCCAAGGCCTATTCCTGTACTTCTCCTATAAGATATCACCAAGAAGGAAGCCCAAATAATTAATTTGATTTTAAGACGAAATGCGATACTTAGATTTACTTGCATATTGCAACTTCTGAGTAGTTTCTCCTTTTGATAGTAAAAAAATGCATAAATTGAATCACAATTGAAGGCTAACGGGCGCTGTATAAACCATCTGGTTAGCTTAGTACCATTAGTTCCATTACAGAAACCCACTCTTCAGCCACTACCATCGGAGAAAGACTTAATCTAATTAATAAAAACAAATAAACAGGCAATGACAACGTATATACCCGCAAGGCATCATTGACTTGGCGTCCTTGCAATCCCTCTTTCTGCAGAGACCACCGATTCTCAGCATTTTTCTTCCTCGAAAAACTCGGCAGACCCGACACAAACCGGCCTATAAAGTAGTTCTTGTCGTTGCTAGAGCTCGCACGAACATTATATTCCTGGAACCATAAAAGTCAATAAACGAAATAACGAACCAAGGCTAGGGTAGTTCTTAATCAAGAACGACTGAATGAATATGAATTGACGACACATGATTTTCAATTCCTTAGAGCGAGTGAATAGGGAAAGGAGACGAACCCGAATCAAGCGCGTGACTATGGCACCGCAATCGTAGCACTTTCCACGCTTCTCGGCCATGTTTTTGCCACATGTCAAGCACAGAGTCATGTGCTTGCAATTGCTACCGTAGAGCTCGGTGGTGGATCCACAGCCACTGCACGACGGCTTTAAAACCAAATCCATCGACATCTTTGCTACTCCTCCGAAGTCCGACCTAGCCTAGGGTTTGACGATTGCGCTTTAGAATCCGAAACACGAAAGCCGATCCAGAGGGGGAAATGGAAATGGTATTTCAGGCTTTGGTTGGGCTTCAATCACCCCTATGTTCGTCGTCGTTAAATTAAACAATTAACCCGGTCACCGCATTTCGTATCCTTGGATCTTTTGCGAACAAACATAAAAGTCTCGTGAGCATTATTCATTAATATTTTATTTACTTATTCTCATTGCGGGAAAATCATTGAATTTACATGTGTGCAGATAAATATTTCGTATCATTTTCATCTAGTTATATGGATAAATCTAATTATCACGAAAGCACATAATTTATTTTAGTTTTTACTTTAAAGAGCGACAAAAATACACATTATCTTTCTTCAATAAAAATGAGGTATAACTAGTTATATAGCCATTTAAAACATTAAAACTGCTATATAGCTATCGTTTAGAATTTTTTGGTTTATAGTCATAAATCAAAATAAACTATAAAGAATAGTTATTATTACCTCTTGATTATAGTGAGAAAATAAATGCTAAAAAATAACTGTAAATAACAGTTATTAAATGGGACAACGTACAGTGGAAATCAAAAACCAATTATCATAAACAATTCAAATTAATTTATATTCTTATAAAAGGGATACAATTGTAAAAACAAATCACAAAACAATGTCATGTCATCTAAAAAGATTATTTTCTTAATTAAGAAAAAAGAATGACTAATATGCAACATCAATGTTTTACATGGTAATTTAGAGCAAATTTTGTAAAAACTATTTGGACCCGTGACACGAGTAGAGCCAAAACCCAAAGGGAGATCTCGAAGCCTAGTTCACATGGATCAAGACACTTTTTATTAGAACCTATGACGAGCCTAGTTCACATGGCTCAAAAATGATTCTCCCCTTTTTAAGATCAAAAACTATGTTTTAAGGTGAATTATCTCATCAATTGTTTGGTGTCTTTTATGCGGATTATATCAAACTTTCTTATGTTGTAAAGCTCAATTATGCTTCATGTATTATTTATAAAACATTTCAGCATTCACCGTGACAAACAATGCCTCTTTAACCACCGAACTTATCTTGAAAAGAAACCCTGAGCGAAAATTTATGTTGCATGTGGTACACTAAAAGACATCTCATTAAGAACAGTTCAATCAAGCACATGCAAATCAGGTGGAGAAGCCGAATGTTAGATATGCATAGTTGGAATATCATTGCATGCGACATTGCTTCAGCAAGTTCAAACACAAACGTTAAGCATGATAAGCAATATGGAAAAAACTATACCAAAAGATTATGAATTCAAACTTTACTCGCACTTACTTGGAGCTAGCTCCCGGAATATATGCATACAGTTTAGTATTGTTAGAGACATTAGTCTATACCCATATTTTAACATGCACAAACTTGTACAAGTTCAAAAGAGTCACACTTTATGGGTTAGGGAATTTTAGGGCTCAAAAAAATGCACGAGGCATCTTAGATCGACCTCACAATTCAACCAAACTAGAGTTGTCCTATTCCAATTTTGGTAAAGTTTGATAATAGCCTGATAACTTGGTCGAGCTCCTAATGGAAAGCTAGCTTTGATCTCATTATAATAATGGCGAGATTATCATCCTAAGAAAAATCATGACCAAGACAGAGTTCAATCGACATGATGTGAGCCCCCAATTAATCTTAAAGCCACTACCATCTCCGGCACTTTCATTGTCGTCGATGCTACAGATCTCGTCATTGTGCGTCGAGGGTGGGCCCTCTTTGCAGGTCTTAAAGATCTCGACTTTGCAGATCTCGGTTTTGCAAATCCCGCCGCTGCAGGCTCGATTCGCCTCAGATCGGTGCTCACGAGCCTTGGTCTTGTCCTCGTTGTTTGCAGATTCTGCCGGTGCTTATCTCTTCTTTCCGGGACGAACCCTTCGACGAGGTTGCGTCAGGAGGGAGGGTGTTCTTACTCGCGGTCTCGCTGGACGTGCTCTCGGTTCTTCGAAGGAAGGTTATGGCGTTTTATGCGGGCAATGGGTCGGCGGTATGTGGCGGTGGGAGTGGAGATGGGGGGACGGGTGTTTTTCGACAACTGGGTGAGGGTCGCATTTAGTTTCTAGTCTAATTTTGATGTACTTTACTGGTTTTTTAGTTCAGTTTCCTGGATAGTTATTTAGTTGATAGTGGGTTTGGTTTTTGGAGTGAGAGATAGGCATATAGGTCTATTCAAAAAATAAGAAATAATTGTGAAACGGTTGTCTATTTTCTGTTCTTAGTGCCCGAATTACGGGTTGACGACTTTACGTGCGCGTCGTAGGATTTGCAGAAGACTTTTATTGAAGGGGTCCGTGCGTGTGCTTGTTGGGCTTTGTTTTAGCCTATTTATAGCACATCGGTTGTTTTGTTCCGATTATTTTTGTTTTATGCTTCTCATTAGTGTTTCAGATTGTATTGTATGTATGAGGTTCCGACTTTTATCCGATTCGATTGTAAGGCTTTTTCCTTTTCTGTTTGCTAACGAGAATATCATTTCCAAAAAAAACCAAACTGTTCTATTTAATCGAAGAGAAATGTAGAACTACATTTACCAAACACATAACTTGTGTTCACATAAGCGACACAATTAACCTTTTCTAAAGTTGTTTTTTTTTTCTTAACAGATGTGTCTAACTTGCATGCTCTTTATGATCGGCCTATAATTTTGTCATTATACACAAATCAAATTTTCTTCTTGGACCCTCCAACCAATTGGGTTGTTTCATGTTCAAAGCATCCAATCACTTGGTTCCCTGAAAATAAACTAAAATTAGTGTTGGTCGATCTCGTTACATTCTGAAATAAGAATTATCCGACTAATGAGTCGAATTAGTTATTGTGGGTTGATTCTTTTTCGTTGTTAGTGATCCAACTTCTTTCTTCCCTTTCATTAGTGAATGTCATTTTCTTCACACCTTCATTTGCAATTGGATCACTCCATATTTTCACCAAAACCAACGAAACAATGACAATAATAAATTACCTATAAATAAAACTACAAAAAAAATGAAAATACCAACATACGAATTCACTGAATTGAAAATGTATGGATAACGGCATATCGTCACAAAAGTTTAACTATTAAATTTTATGATCTAAAAAATAAAAAATGAAGCAAAATAACAAATTTTTGAATGATATATGAGGTTAAAACTTCAAAATACACATTGATAAATTTTCTTGATGCGTGTCATGTACAATTCCATAAATTTACGTTGAGAAACAATACCCTGGCACAATAATAATTTAATCACTTTTTTTCTCGCTAGGTAAACTATGTTTGTGCAATATTACTAAAGATTCATGATATATTAGCACTGTAAGCCATATGACACTATTGATCAAAATTACATGATTTAATATAGGGGATTATATTAAAAGAGGATAAATCTTTCATTTATAAAGGAACATCAATGTAGTACATGAAACTTGAACTCAGTTTTTCTCCGTCGAACTGTGTAAAATTACAAGTAAATTAAGCCACTTAGAGTATTTTTAATGGTAACCTAAAATGTTATTGGATTAACTTGTCACATAATATTTTCAAATTACAATATTTTAAGCTAAGTTGATTTTTAATGTTAAGCTAAATGTCTTATTAACTTTATCCACATAGTAATATTTTTTCACTTATTATTAATAATATTTTAATTTATTTAGATGATACAAATTAATATTTTAATCCACACATCAATAAGTTATGAATGTGAGTCTCATGTATTTGGCTTAGAAAATTAGCTCTATAAAGTCACTTTACTTAGTTAATTAGCAAAAATAAATGCAAAATAATGATTCGAACTATCAGCTAATAACTATTTTTATTTACTAACAAGTGTTTCATGTGCACAATACTCTTATCACAATATATTAAAATATTACTACGGATGTACTTAGGAACGGGAGAATATTGATTCTTATTTTTTTTTGCCAAATTCATTAACTTTTTTTATACAGAGACATTTATATTTAGTCCCCCTATAATTGTTCTTTTTTTCCAAGTTAGTCCTTAATCTTAAAACTATATGGCTCACGAGTCTCTAATGAAAACTATTTGAGAAATTTCATTATAGAACCCAGACTAAAGAACATATCAAGTTTAGACTTATCATTTATAAAATATCTAAAAATGAAATTTTGGACCAAAATCGGATAAAAAATCTTTATAGATAAAACAATTAATTTTTTCAAAAATTTATAAGAAATCTAACCATTTCTTTTGCATGATTTTGTTGTGAAAATTAATTAAATGTTGTTCATAGAGTTATTATTAGCACCATATATGTTAAATCGAGTTAATTTTAGTTAAATTTAAGCGATTTTAAGTTTTTGCTTTAAAAACGATATACACTTTAAATTTCATCGTGCGTACGATACGCTAAGATTTTTTTTTCTTTCTAAAGTAACACTGAAGATGCGGTTTTTTAAAAAGAGACATCTAAAATAACATGTACGATGGTATTCCATCATTATCGTATCATACGACATCATATGCTATTCCACTTAATAGACATTTGGAAAGCATATAAAAATTACATTTGGGTTATTATTAGAGGTGAAACTAGAGACAAAGACCGGGACTTGTTTGCTGTTTATGGCCCCGTATATCGAGGATAAAAAATCTTTATGGGAGTATCTAGAAAGTCTAGTTAATAACACATAACACATGAAGACCGTGGGCGCTCACGGGTAATTTAAATCTTCTATTGAACGCTAGTGAGAAAAGAGGGGATAAGGAATTCCATTGGGGACAAGGGATGATTCTGAGAAGATTTATATCAAACACCGGGAGAATAGATTTGGGAGCTACCGCAGAATCGTTTACATGGACAAATGTGCAATAGAGGTTCAACATAATTTTAGAAAGACTTGACAGAGTGTTAGCCAGTCCTGATTGGATTAAAAAATTTCCTAAAGCAAGTGTGACTCACTATCCCACATACAATTCGGATCACGCTCCTATACAACTAGATTGTTACATGCTTGATGATAAAGGCTTTAAGCCGTTTAGATATTTTGAGGCTTGGGGGGAATAAGATGAATGTAGAGATCAAGTCACGACTGCTTGGGCACTCAAAAGAATAACAGAACTCCATCATTTTGGATCAAAACTAAAAAAGTAGGAAGATTCCTACAACCTGACAAAAGAAAAAATGGAAGGAAATCAATGGAAGAAGGAAAGAGTGTATGTATAAATTGATGGATATAAGCAGGGCCTCAATGTAGAAGATCACGAAAAATACAGCCTTAAAGCAAAGTTGAGAGAGCTGGACAAGACGAATGAAAGAATTTGGAGACAGAGATCTAGAGAACTGTGGCTAAAGCATGAAGATGGCAATACAAAATACTTTCACACGGCATCGATTATCAGGAGAGAGAAACTATATTGGTGGAATTAAAAAAGACAATGGATAATGGATCAACAACAAGGATGATAGAGGGAATTGCATCAACATGAGGTTCCAGGTGTTGGAAATTATTTAACGATTTAAACAATAATATTACATAACACATCTATATGTGGCAAAATTATATAATATGATCTGAATTAAAACTCATTTTAATAAACTAACAACCTAGGCATTAAAAATTATAAACATGTCAATAAATCATTCATTCTAAACATGTCAACAAATTGAACCAAACCATCTAACAACTTATAAACACATTCATAAATCATTAAAACAGATCCAATTCGTTTAGAACACTTACATGTGAGGTTCTAAACAACATCGTGTGTTGCTAGCTAACTCCTGAAGGCCTCGTCAAATTTATGAAATCTGACCCGCCGGATTGGAAGTTCTGACCCGCCGGAATGGATTCTGGCCGGCCGGCCGGCCAAAAATTCGCCTGCGACGCTGTGGCTTCCTCCGGTGGAATCTGACCGCGAAACTTTGCAGGAACGTAGAAGACACCTAGGGCTAAGTTTTTGTAAAACGTCTTGGCCATATTCTTCGTCAAAATCCCTTGGTGAGCTAGGCACGTTTCGAGTCCGGCAAAGTCCTCCAGTCCAGCGACCAATTCGGCCAGCAGGCTGAAATGAGCTTCACTCTGTTTCGCTCGATTTCTTCGCGTCTCGAGTGAATACATGCGTGTACGAAGTCACTCAAACACCAATAGAAGAGTCAATGGTAATTCCCTTGGGATTTGATGAGATTAAGAGGGTGGGCTCTTCAATTGAACAACAAGGGACACTCGGGATCACTATAGAACTTTCGGGAGATCAAGAAAATACTTCTTGATCTCTCTCTCTCTCTCAAATTTCGACCAAAGAACTCAGGAGAAGGGGGAGAGATAGGTTGGTCGAAAATTATATGATTAGGGGTAGAGTTTTCAAAAAATCCTTTAAATAGAGAGAGAGCGGGCTTTTCTTAGGTCAAACCCAATAGTCAAACTTAAGTCCATTATTCTTTTAATTAATTTCAAAAATTAATTCTCTGACCTAATTTAATTATGGCCGAGTATAATCCTATATATTTCGAAAATATTAATTTTGATTTATTTCCATAATAATATTTAATTATTTTGGAATATCTCATTTATTAATGACAAATCATTATTTTCATACTATTCAAGATAGTACGAAATGAGAAAATATTTATTTTCATCTTTTATTTATTTGAATCATTTAAATATGTTAATATCCATATATTAACATAATATGATTCATTAATAAATGTAATAATAAATAACCAATTATTTATTTGATTACTTAGAAAAATATTTTCTTAGTGTAAATCACAATTTACTTAAATGAGAAAATCAAATTGTCCTTGTTCAATAAATCTCGTCGGAGGTTCTATCATTGAGACCGAATGGACCCATATGAACGAAGCTTTAGAATAAAGATCAGACTCAAAAGTTCACAAACATTTTCCGTCTTTTAATTATTAATATTAGTCGATTCCACTAAACGACTAATATTGAAACTCTTTAAGTTCATATGCGTATATTTTTCCGTTGATGTGACAAAACAATTCTTCACACGATCCATGGAGTATTTTACGATATTACCCTTCATGTGTATCAGTAACTCAGAGGAATGTAAAATTACCGTTTTACCCCTGAGTTATTATTGCACTAACTCCTTTGTTATTTGTGAATGAGAAAAACATAAAGTGAGATGTCTTTACATGTCACATGTTTTAATCAAGGAATGTTCTTATTCGATGAATACCTGGCTAAGTTTATTCATTCACACTCTCATAACAAAGCTTAGTGTGATACTGATGCATTGGCATTGTTTCAACATGAATTTCGTATTTGGGAATCACATAACCCAACATGACAGTGTTATGACACCAACCGTCGGGTCTGATGCAACTATAAATTAGCCATTTCCCATTGACAAATCAAATTTCATAAGGTGTCACATCGATGATGCATTCACTTCAGGATTTGGTAAGTACCAAAATACCCCTCGTATGTGATCTTGAAGTTTCCAGTGTTTAAACAGTTTTATCTCGAGCTTCAGAGTATCACAGGTCTTGTTCAATATCTTCTTTAAGATATCAAGAATGAAACACAGAGTCACAACTCTCTATATCACAAGATAAGATATCATGATCCATTCAAACAATCAATACTCAGATTCGATTGCTCCATCGATCTTAAGATTGCGAACAAATGTTTAAAGTAGTCACAAGGGGCTATCTTGTCAAGTCTATACTTAGCACCCCTTTCGTTGATGAAAGTTTCAGAGCTTAATATACATACATAAACACAAACTTAAATGAAGAATGAATATTTAACTTTATATAATGTCTCAGCAAAATCAAATACAAAGTATTTATAATGTCTTAAATCTCCTTTGTGGGCACCAATCCCAACACCATGAACTATTTAAATTGAATGATGTTACCTTCCCGAAAGGTCTTGATGGTTTAATCTACTAGGATATTACTGAGGTTGAAAACACAAAAATGAGTAAAATTTCTACGCCTAAAGAAATTAAAGATACAGTGTGGCACATGAATCCTCTCAAGGCTCCAAGACCAGTTGGACTTCAAGGTATTTTTTTACAATAATTACTGGGACCTGGTAGTAGAAAATCTGATCAAGTTTATTCAAGAGTTTTTCACACATTTATACTTGCTGAAGAACACACTCTTGCTCATATTATACTGATACCTAAATTTGATAATGTTGATCAGTTCGAGAAATTAAGACCGATAAGCTTGTGTCATTTTTGTTTCAAAGTTATTACTAAAATATTAACAAGTAGAATGAGAAACCTTCTAGACAGATTAATATCCCCGAACCAGTCAACCTTCGTCCCAGGAAGGTGGATCACGGAGAACACCATTTTTAACTCGTGAAGTTATGCACAAAATAAAACATAAAGCGGGGAAAAAAAGTTTGATAAGAATAAAAATATGACATGAGTAAGACTTATGACAGGTTAGAACGGAATTTAATAATTTTTGTGTTAAAATGCTATGGTTTTAGTGATCATGTGCAGAACCTAAATAAAGCTTGCATCACTTCGGTGTCGAGGGAAATTCTTCTCAATGGTTCCCCACTGAAGAAATCAACTATGTCCCGAGGATTAAGACATAGAAATCCTTTATCACCTTACCAGTTTATTTTGGCATCTAAGGTATTTAGTTAGGATGTTAGCAAAACAAAAATGAGTAGGGAAGTTTAAGGGAATCAAAATCGGGAAGAACACGATACGATCTCGCACATAATGTTTGCAGATGATACCCTCTTATTTTGCAACGTTGTAGCAGGTGAAGTGAGAGAAGTTATGAAGGTTATCAAGACCTATAAAAATTGGTGAGGACAACAAGTAAATATCCTTAAATCGGGCACAATTTTTTTCTAAAAACTGTCAACCAGACCTCAAACAGAGACTATCCAAGATGCTTGGAATTCCATAGTGCAAAGAAGATATATGTTACTTAGGAAACCCTCTATACATTGGAAGAAATAAAGCTAAGCACTTTCAAGATCAGAAGAAAAAAGTGTTCAAAAAGCTCGAAGGTTGGATGTCAAAAACCATTTCGAAAGCTGGTAGAACAACATTGATAAAGGCTGTCATAACAGGTATTCCATCTTATACTAGGTCTACGTTTAAATTGCCAATTTTTTTTTAGATAATCTGGAAATGGCTATGAGGGAAATCTGGTGGAAGGGCGAGTTGACAGGATATCGTTTCATGGCTTTGACGAAACGGACAATAATATGTCAGCCAAAGAGGACAGGCGGTTTGGGTGTTAAGAGATATAAACAGGTTCAACCAAGCCTATATGTCAAAACAGGCTTGGTTTATGACGACATACCCATATAAGTGCTGGATTAAGTTGTTATATGATAAATATTGTGTTGGCATTTATGCCCACAAAGGAGATTTTTTATATTAAATACTTTTGTATTTATTTGCTTTGGATTTAAATAAAAATTGAACATTCTTTCTTATTTTAAGATTGTGTTTATGCATGAATGTCTACGCTCTAAAATTGTCATCAACGAAAGAAGTGCTAAGTACAGACTTGATAAGATATCTTCTTATGACTAGTTTAAAATAATAGTTCGCAATCTAAAGATCGATTGGTCAATCGATTCTTAGTAATGATTGTTAGAATGAATTAAACGATATCTTATCTTGTGATATGGAGAGTTGTGACTCTGTAATTCATTCTTGATATCTTAATGAAGATATTGAACAAGATATGTGAAGTTTTGAAGTTCGAGATAAAACCGTTTAATTACTCGAAACCTCAAATTCACATACGAGGGGTATTTTAGTAATTACCTAAATCCTGAAGTAAGTGCATATCTTCTTGTAACACTTTATGACATTTGATTTGTCAATGGGCAATGGCTAAGTGAAGTTTCATTGACCCGATGTTTGGTGTCATAGTACCGTTTTGTTGAAATATGTGATTCACAGATATGGAATTTATGTTGAAACAATGCTAAGGCATTAGTATCACACCATGCTCTGTTATGAGAGTGTGAGCGAATAAACCAGGCCTGGTATTCATCAAATAAAGAATTCTTTGAAATAAAACATGTGACATGTTGAGACATCTCACTTTATGTTTTTCTCGTTCACAAATAACAGAGGACTTGGTGAAATAATAAATCAGGGGTAAAACGGTAATTTTTCATTCCTCTGAGTTAATGATACACACAAAGGGTAATATCATAAAATACATCGTGGACCGTGTGAAGAATAGTTTTGTCACATCAAACGAAAATATAAACGCATATGAACTTAGAGATGTTCAATATTGGTCCTTTAGTGGAATCGACTAATATTAAGATTAAAAGTCGGAAAAAGTTTGTGAACTTTTGTGTCTGAGCTTTATTCTAAAGCTTCGTCATGTGGGTCCATAAGGTCTCAATGATAGACTCTCGGACGAGATTTTGGTGAACAAGAAATGATTGATTTTCTCATCAAACGTAAATTGTGATTTACGCTAAGAAAATTATTTTCTAAGTAATTAAATAAATAATTGGTTATTTATTATTACATTTATTTAATGAATCATATTATGTTATTATATTGATAATAATATAATTTGATGATTCAAATAAATAAAAGATGAAAATAAATATTTTCTCGGTTCGTACTACATTGTTTAGCATGAAAACAATTAATGACTTGTCATTAAATAAATGAGATGTTCTAAATTAATTAAATATTATTTTAGAAATAAATCAAATAAATTTGGGGGATAATTTTGACAATATGACCGGCCACTTATTTAGTATAAGTGAGTTAAAAAATTGTTTAAATGAATTATTGGGATTAAATTTGATTAATGAGCCATTAACTGTTTTTGACCTAACTTATGCCCATTTTCCCTGAAATAAAAGGAAGACTCTTCTCTCTCTTGCCCTAGGGTTTTTCACACGTCTATTCTCTCTTCCTCTTCCCTCTTGGCCGACTATTTTCTCTCCCAGGGGAGGATTATACACGGCCAAAATTCCCAAAGAGAAAAGAGAGAGTGAAATTGTTAAGCCTTTGTTTTATGAAAAAATTGGCTCTATAGCCTTATTAAACGTTTGAGTTTTGGATATACCGAACGTTTGGTTAATGAATTGAAAATAGCCAACCCAATTCATTTACACCACATGAACATACCAAATTTCCCTTTTTTGTGTTTTTAAATAATTTAATTCGGCCATTTTTTGTTTTAAAAAATTTGAATTCGGATTTTGAATTTCGAATTAGGAAATTGCCATAATTAGTGCGTTGACTGTTTATTCCCGAATTTATAAACCAATTAAGTTTAAATATCATATTTAGTTAGGATCCTATATTAAAGGAAACATTATCTATTTTTCATATTAATTACCTAAAATTAATTTCTCACTCATTTTGGCCGGCCAAAACTTTTTATCAACCATCATATTTTCTGTTTTGATCGGAAAAAAAATAAATCCGGAGGTATGGGATTGTTTGAAGAAGTTAATTTTTCGTTGCAAGATTCCGGTACGTACTAGTATTAACGTTTGATATTCGTATTATTTACACTCCTTTTTCTTTACATTTAACGTTTGATTTTTCGTTGCAGTATTACACTTGTTATTTTACAGTTCATCTTTTTGAACGACATTGTTCACAGTCCCGTGAACTGGATTCGATCAACAAAAATAGTCAAAAGGGATCTGAGATTGTTTTATACGATGAATCCGACGTAAAGGATTTTCCGATGAACATGGAATTAAATACCGGAAACGTTTTTTTTCCAGACAAGACATTCTTCAAAGTGCTATTAATATTCTTGCTGTCCAATTGAACTTCGAACTATCAGGTCTTGTACAAAAAGATATGGTGTCGTTTGCAAACATGATTTATGTCCATGGAAATTGTCAGACTCTTTATGTTCTTCATCGGGATTGTGGGTTATTAAAAGTTTTTCAAAAATTCATACGTGTTATGGAAAATCTCTAATTTACAAAAATAAACATGCTTCATCCATGCTTATAAGAAAATGTGTCAAAGATGATTTTAGGGGTTCATTAGCAACCGAGATAAAGCCGGCTGGTGTTATTGAAATCATGAGATCTCAGTTTAATGTTGAGGTCTCATATTATCGAGCTTGGAAGGGTTGAAAAGATGCTTTGAGAGATCTTAGGGGTGATTTCGAAACATCTTACAGTCATCTACCGATTATTGGTAACATGATCCGAGAAACAAATCCTGGTACGTTATTTACAGCAAAATAAACAAAACTATTTACAGACGGTTTACAGGTTGATTACAATAATTAACTATTTATTTACCATTTTGCAGGTCCATACACAGTAACTGATGTTGAATCTGATGGTACATTTAAGCGTTTTTTTTTTGTCATTTGGGGCTTCCGTGCACGGATTTAAATTTTGTCGACCAGTCATTTCGGTTGATGGAAAATTTCTGAAAGAGAAATCATATGGTACTTTATTGTTAACAACTGCTCAAGATGGAGACAATCATTTGTTTCCATTGGCGTTTAGCATTGTTGATTCTGAAAACGACAATTCTTGGTTGTGGTTTATGGAGAAGATAAGGTTTGTTTATGGGATAAGGGAAAGCTTGGTTTTTGTTTCTGACAGGCATAGATCCATCCAAAAGGCTGCTAACTCGGTGTTTCCGGAAGCTAAATTTGCAATTTGCATGCAACATTTATGGTCTAATGTAAAGACACAATTCGGAAAAAGCGACATTCAACCCTTGTTTTACATATGTGCGAAGGCATACACTTGTAAAGAGTTTGATTATTGGTTGAATATGTTGTCCAACGACAAGCGTAAGATTAAGAAGTATTTAATCTCCGCGAATCCTGAATAATGGTCTCGTAGTCACTTTCCGGGTAAGAGATTTTTAATGTCATGAATACAAATATAAGTGAATGTTTGAATGCCGTTTTGCGTGAAGCTAGAGGATGGCCCGTTGCATGCCTTGTTTTGAGTTACCGGCACCTTATTTAAGAATGGATTTCAAAGAAAAGGATGTTGATTCCTAAGATGGAATCTGGACTCACGAATATCGGGTTTTCTATGCTTTTCGACGCTCAAGAAAAAGCTCGAACAATGAACGTAAGTCTTTTTATATTGTAAATAGAATGTTATGTTTTTTATAATAATAATGTAATTGTCTGTAAATTCTCGGAAACAATTGATAATTGTTTAACTTATTTCCTTGTTGTTTACAGGTTAATTCAATAAATGAGAATGTTTTTGAAGTGGTTGATGGTGTCATTCGTAGAGTTGTGGATATTGAGTTTAAGACTTGTACATGCAATTATTGGCGGCTTGAAGATTTCCCTTGTGCTCATGCGTATGCTGCTTTATACCGTCGAAATCTACTTCCTATTGATTACGTGTCGAGGTTCTATACCAAAGACTATTTTCAATCTACTTATGCTCAAGATGTGAACCCAAATTTGGAGGATGGTGATTGGTTCCTGCCTCCTAATGCTCAGAAAATTAAACCACCGGAACACAAGCGACAAGCGGGAAGACCAAAAGAAAAGAGATTTAGATCTAAAAGTGAAAGAATCCATCCCATAACCAACAGTGCGGAAGTTGTGGTCAATGTGGGCATAATAAGAGAAGTTGTAATGGGTAGTTTGTTGATTTTGTTCAAATTTAATTATACGTGTGTATAAATTTGTTCAGTTTTTTGAAATTTTGGATGGTTATTGTTAATATTTCGTAATTAGTGTGAGAGTCATCAACTTGATAGTATCTGAATTACTAACACGATTAGAGTAAATATAAAACAGACGATTGTTAATATGTCGTTAAAACATGATAACATGTTTGAATTATTAATGTGTAAAACATATATCAATATGTTAATATACCGTTAATACATAATAACATGTTTGTTAATATGTCATTATATAATTCGTTTTCAATTTATTTACAATCACATCCAAAACATAAACATAGTTTTCAATCCATAACAAACACATCCAAAACATAAACTTAGTTTCAAATTTTTTAACAAAAACATGCAAAACATAAACATAGTTTTCAATCCAAAACAAACACATCCAAAACATAAACTTAGTTTACAATTCCCAAAACATAAACTTAGTTAATACCATCCAAAACATAACTTCTTTTGACATTCTACTTTAACCTAAAATTCTATCCCTAATGAGAATGACGGTTGTGAGGTTGGTGGATCTTCGTTGTTCTCATGGACATTTCGATGAACCTGCTCTGTTACGTTTGATGCACGTGTCTTCTTAACCTTTTTTTCTTCTGTGTATGGAGGCATTAAGAGCACTGACTTTCTAACCTTCCTTTTCGCCCTACCTAATTCTGCTTCGTTATTCATAGGACTTTTAACAACCTGTAAATGAACTGTAAAAATCAAATTAACAAATCAAAATATTTACAATAAATTAACATGCTTCACCTTTGTTCTTTTGATTTTCGGATCTGGTACGTTTACTTTCTCAATTGGTGGCAGGACCTGTACAATCAGTTGAAACCATACAAACATATTCAAGTAAATTGTGTAAAAAAAATTTATTACACTTCTGCCTTAATATTTACATTACCTCATCATATTGTGGCTTCTCAGTTATATTTTATTGGTCTTCAGATGTATGCCCTTTCTTGCGTAGACGTGTGTAAATTCCAGTAGTTTGCAAATTATTAGGAAGATCAATTCTAACTAGTTCAACATGTATGTACTCGTTTTGATCCTTGTAGATTACGTCATTTAGAGCAAAAAGCCAATCATCTTAAAGCTTTTGTAATTCGTCCTGTTTATAAATAACTTATATTATACATAAAATTCATTTACAATTCGTAATGTAAATTGTTTTACTTACAGGGGTCATTGTTGTTATTTTTTCAATCCCTAACAGGGGTGAAATGTCCATTACCGACTCCATATTTACTGGCTCCTCCACTTTATCAGTGGTGCCGAACATTTCAGGCTTTTTGTCTTTTGGTACTTTAAACTGCAAACACAAATTGTTAATAACCAAATAATAACATGTAAACAGATTGTTAATATATTCACAAACATTAATGACATCTTACCAAATTCGTTAAAGTTTGTTGGCTGTCATCCAATGTTCTTTTTAGCTTTTTTTCGCCTTCTTTTGGAGCAACTACTTCCTGAAACTGCAAAGCGTTACAAACTTGTAAATATAACCATTAATATAAACAAGATAATCTTACATTTGCATTTTCTATTTCAGGTTCGGTAGTTTTTGCCTCCCTTGTGTCAATGTTGACATCTTTTTCTTTGCTTCCATTTCCCTAAATCCAAAAGAAAAACTACCTCAAACTTTTATTATCAATTTATTTACAGTATAATTTGTACACTTTAACAGTTCATTTACAATATAAACTTACCTTATGTATGAACGAGTTGTCCGTGTTTGTTGCCGGATGTATGTGTTGATGATTTCGAGCATTACCTCACATTTTTCAAAACAATTTGCAACCGTTAATTTCAATTCTTCTATCTCGTTTGTTGCGGTTTCCAGTTTTTCTTTAACAATGTCCATTTCCTCTCTAGTTACGTACCCCTGCGGGCAATCTAAAGAACTTGCCTTTTCTTTTCCTTTATCTGTTGTAGGATTTTTACGTCCAGATTTCACTGGAATTTCACTGGTGACGCGCTTTTCATACCCCTCTTCCAATTCTTCTTTGGTGGCATCGATAACATTAAACTCACACTGTAAACAAAATGTAAACAAATCAGAAACCGGATTCATTAACAAATCATTAACTATTTTATACTTAAGGGGTTACCTTTTCATCGTTGAAAACAAGCATTACTTTGTGGTTCTTCGGAGCGTATGTGTATGACCATTTTAGCATCCTTGGCATATGATGGACTGCACATTTCTTTGCCAATCATTGTTCCTCAAACCCCGGCATAAGTTCATATGCCCAAGCTAGTAGAGGATGAAGGAACCCGCTAATATTGAACCTTATTTGCTTCCGAAAATCTTCAGTTTCTTCATGGAATCTACCATTGCCTTGAAACTAACACGTCCCCATGGATAATTTGTAAACATTTCCATGTTCGTTACTAGTTTCAGGTAGTTGTTGTTGATGATTGCGTTTCTCTCTCTTGGTAGGATCACCGTTTCGACAAGGCCGACGTTAATGAGTGCTACTTTTTCCTCATCTGTTCTAGGAAAATTATTACTTAATAGACCTAACAGATGTAGAATTCGCTGCGACCCCGTGATTTTGAAAAATTTATCTTTCAAAGGATTGTCGATGCATATATCATCATGAATAGCTGTCTTTGTACTGCATATCAATCTTGTAAACAATTCCAAAATTGTTAACTTCATAATAACAATATAATACTATCAGGTTTACTAAAATGAAACTATAAATTTTTCTGACATTAACTGAAAATCATACATCGTAAAACGATGAATGACTCCACCAATCTTGAAGTGTAGTTCATCTGCCCTCCCTGATTCGACTTGGTGTAGAACCAGAAAATGAGTGAGTTTTTTTGGGTACACGTCCCCATGTATGTGATGTAAGTTTGCAAAAGGTCCGTTATTGAAAATGTCCGCTTGATTATTTGTGTAAATAGCCCCAATAAGCTCTCGAACTAGTTGGAAACTTGTGTGGCATATTATCCGTTGCTTCATATCCCATTTGTTGGGTTCAACATAGTATTGACCAACCTGTTAACATGAAATTAACAAATTATAAACAACTTCTTAACATTTTTCCTATACAACTTGATAAGAGAATCCATTCGACGTACCTTCACAACATTTGAAACTCCTTTTGACGGTTTTGCAATCACCTTTTTTTTCCCCATTGAATTATCTGTTGCATATTATACACATGAATAATATGTTAACAAACATCATTACAATATGTTAACAACAAACAAGTATGAATAATACCAAGAAAGGGATCTGTAAATACTCGGTAAAATAACTCTAAAATGAAAAACCCAGACTCGAAAAAGTATGAAAAATTACCCATAAAACCTAGACTCGAACATGCAAACATGTAAACAACAATAAAACATTCCAAATCATTTCCACACTTAAACAAACTTTACAAGAAGAAAAAAAATCATACCCATGAAAACAACCGGGTAAAAATCTCAAAAACCAGAAAACGTCGACTTAGATTTTTTTTTTTAAAAACCCTAACAATATAAATACATAAATCACTTGTTCGAAATTTTTGTTGTTGTTAAAATAGTGGAATACAAAACGTTAATACCTTGAAATCTTTCCGAAAACCTTCCCCCGCCAGAAATCCTACGAAATTTTGAAATCCTCCTCTTTCGGGATAGCAATTTTTTTGGAGAAGTTTTGACTGTTTATTTTCTTTCTTTTTTAACACAAATATGTAAAAAAACAGAACAGACGGAAATTGAACAGCCATTATATTTCTAAAGGCTTCATCAATACACGAAATCATCATTACGTGTGACGTTAATGCCTAGAATCTCGGATTATTTTCTTTTCTTTTATTCATATTTACTGATATAAACCGGACGTGTGATTTGATTAGTGACGTTAATGGCCTCGTTTTTCGGTTTCCTTTTTTTTAAAATTTTTTTAATAGATTTAATTGGCGGGAAGTCATATTCGAGAGCATATTTGTCACTAATGTTTTGTAAACGAAAGTTGATGGCTATTTACAACTTATTAACCAAATGTTGGCTATCCATCAAAATGACCCTTGTTTTATTCCTTCTCCTTTTGTTCCCACGAAAGAGCCCACCCTCTTTGTCTCATAAAAATCCCTTGAGTATTATCATTGACTCAACTTGTGGTTGTTTGAGTGATTTTTCCACCCACAGGGCCGGCCACTTTTGGATATCAAGAAAAATCACTTCAAGCTTATTCGGGAAGGGAAACAAACATTGATTTATCTGGATAAATGGCTCAAAGGAGGGATTATATTTAGATAAAAAAAGCTCAAGTTTTCGAATTAGTGATTCGGTGGACAAATTGTTTCATAAAAAATTGCTCGAAATAACCAGATGAAACACTAATATTATTGTTTGGCCATTCTTTTTCGCTTATTTAGTAAATAGCCATTTATTGTGACGTGACTGCTAGTAATTGGTGTTAGTGAGTTACACTTTCAGTTAATATATACAGATTTATTTTGATTAATGGCTATTAACCAATTTTTTGCAAACGTTTGGCTATATAGCAATTAATATGTTTAAAAGTGCTATATTGCTACTTATCCCTTGTTTCATCAGGAAACGAAAAGATAGAATATAGATAAGATCATATATGCATGTGGCCCCGACAGATTGCAGGAAATTCTAAAAGTCAAACTACTGCCTGGAATAGGACAAGACAAACATAATTGATCAGCGACAAACTCTGGGCTATTCAGCATCAAATCGGCTTACATGAGTCAAGGGGAAGCTTCCTTCAATCCAATTGACCAAACTTGAAAAAACATATGAAATTTTAATTTTAACATTATAAATAAATTATTCTTATGGCGTGTGGGGAACGATGGCTTTCCTACAACAAAGATAATTCATTTGTGTTTCCCAGGTGATAGTGATTCTTGTCTTGTCTACGACGAGAAGTTGAATCATGCTAACATCAGTTTCTCACGTGCGATCTAGCATCAGGACTTTAGTTCACGATGGTCTTAGGATCGAGATGGAACCAACCAATTGGGTGCACATGAAAGGAAATGTTGAGCAAAATATTTATTCTGAACGACGAGATGAACATCCGAGGACAAAAGAACACATTCATCAGAAGGGCTATTGCGATAATGGAAACCATATGAAACCACATAAATAACATGATATTTAGAGGTAAACCGACTAATTTGGAAGATCTTATGGCTAGAATTTTGCAGATAGAAGCGGAGATTGAACTTAGTGAGGAGCCAGAAGTGGAGAAGAACATCGGAAGCACGAGGCTGACAACACTCGAGAGCTCAAAAAGTGGAAAAAACCACCAATCCAGTTCATCAAGATCAACGTCGATGCTAGTTTTAAGAAGGGACGAGCCACAATGGGTATACTAGGTCGAGATAACTATGGTAGAGTAATGTGGCTGTGGAGGAGTCAAATACAATCATGAGATGTTGTTGATGCTGAAATGCAAGAGATTTTGTTGGCTGTTGAATTAGGCAAATTCTATAACTACCCGAAGATCATAATCGAAGGTGATAACCAAATAGTCATGAGCCAATGTGCAACATCAACTGCTAAATCAGATTGGAAGATGATTCCAGTTATGGAACAAATCAGCGTAGAAAGTAAAAAATTTCAAGTCTGAAGTTTCGAATGGGTAAACCGAAGTTGTAGTAAAGTAGCTCATTATTTAGCTAAATGTGCCAAAGAGACTACCAATTTTGAAATTTGTAACTTGGGGGAAGTCCCGCATATTTCCTTTGAGTTTTATGATGCATGAGTGCACTCTTTTTATTCCTTTCGTCGCACCGGTAAGGGACGAGAGGTTTTGATAAAACTCTTTTACAAAAAAAAAAAATACGATATCATATTCAATTGTCTCGGATTATAACCATCGTACATTTAATTGTCGTTAAAGCGACGTTTAAAATATCGTACACTATCGTTGTAAAACCCTATTTTTATTTTTCCCTCTCTCTTCCTTGCATGTGGGGCCCACAGTTTGGCCACCTCATACTCCACTTATTCTCTTTCTCTCTCTCCCCTGACACGCGAGCCCCACTCCTCTTCTTTCTCCTTCTTTTCTTCTCCCGTGCTTCTCTCTTTCCACTTCATCATAATCTCTTTCTTTTTCTCCATCTCTCTTTCTTACACGTGGACCCCACCTCATCTCTCACCCAACACTCTTTTGCCACATGTCATTGTTCTCTCTCTCCTTTCCTCTCATCCTCTTCCTCACGGTATCACTCTCTCTCTCTCTCTCCTCAAACTCACACTTGCTCTATCTCTCTCTCCCGATACCTCTCAACCTCTTCTTCATTTCTTCTTCTCTCCATCATCGGTCACTCAACTCCAACCAAAACCACAACCAACCTTCATCAAAAATATTCATCTTGTCGTCGCGAACCCCTCTGTCCAACCCCGCCTCGTCATCGATCTCTCTCTCGCTCGTTCTCGCCTATTCTCCGTCGCGGCGGTCGAAGCTCCATCGCCGGCCACCGGTCGTTTTTGGCATTTTCAAGTGTCGAGGAAGCTCAAGAACGTCCTAGACTTCACGAAACCAAGGTGAGCCAGGATCGATTTGATTTTGGCTGTGAATTTGATTTCCAATTTGGGAATTTAGGGCTCGTCGGAGAATTTTGGGGGTTTTGTGGAATCGAGTTTGGTTTGATTAAAATGGTTGTATTTCTTGCTTCTGTAACCCTTGAATTGAGTTTTGAACCCGAAATTTTAGAGTTTCGATTTGAAAATCATTTTTACCCAAAAATTAGGGTTCATACTCGGGGATTTGGGGGTTTTGTTTAATTCAGGTGTCGTCGATGAAATCTGAGGGTGTGAAATGTCTGATTGTACTTTGAATTGTATTATGGATTGATCTGTTGTAATTTTGGGGCTGATTTGGTAGCGGTCCGAGAATTAGGGTTTCGGCTCAGGGAAAATTTGGGGCTTTTCAGATTGTACGATCCTGTCGTTAAATTGGTTGTAATTGTACCTTGAATTGTATAGTGGAACTGGTTCGGATGATTTTCGGGTTGTTTTGGCTCGTGAATTTTGAAATTCGGGATTACGCTCGGGTTTGAGAATCTGAGAATTCAGCTCAAATATAACGTGATTATTTATGTTGTAATTGTGCTGATAATATTGTAATCTGAATCTGTACGTTGTAAATCTGAATATGAAATCGAAAGTCTCGGGTTTTTGTAAAGTATCTCAAAAGTAAAGATTACGGGAGGCGGAAGCTAAAAACGATATAGTTTCTGAGATCCCGAAAGAAATTTTATAAATATCACGAGACTATGATTTTATTTCGGAAACCAATAGCAGATTATCGAATTTTGTTCGGACTCGGTTTTGGATTCGTTCGTCAGTTGGAAGTCAAGATTTGATAAGCAAAGGTTGGGAATCTTGATGAATTTAATTCATAGAATTAATTCATTCCCAGATTTCGTAATCTATTTTCATATTCGCGTGAAGATTTGACAATCAAGCGAATCAAACCTCGGAATCAGCTTCGAGACCTGGAATCCGAGATATATCTGGGAATCATTAGGCTTCTGCCGAGCTAGTCCGGGTAAGTGAGGAGACATAAGTCAACTACTTACCAAGGGAATAATTCTGCTTGTCTGTGCATTTGTTTGATAGAAAACAAGAGTAGAGAAAGCCCTAAAAGATACAACTTGAACGTTAAGGCTTCGGCCACCCATATTGTAAATATTAATTCGGGTACGCCCGTTTAACTCAAACGCTAATGTAAACCAGCCATATTTACAATATGTATAGTTAGATCCCTCCTAACTCTATGAAATAAGTTAGGACTCGATTTCCGGAAGAGTATGAGCATCAGATTCCCGAATTCAAACGGGAAAAGAAGAACCGAAAGTCACACTTCGACCTTCTGTATAAAACATTAAACGAGCTTGAGATTAAACAATAAATACCTTCGGGGTTTAACCCGACAATGCTCTTCCGTCAATAAAACAGCGAGTACACTGCTAGTTGCAGGGTACACAAACATAACGGAACTAAAGTCTGTGGTACCCACGAGGTAATCCCTCGTGTGAGGACCAGAGGGTCCTGATAGCGCTGAGTACTCCAGTTTAGCGGGGACGCGTGTGAGCGTACCGCTGGGTGATCGCAATGGCGAGCCCGTTTCTTCGTGCTGTAAGCACCGAGCGCTGGCGCCCAACGGAAGTTGGTACCACTAGAGGATCCCTGACAGATGATAAAACTCAGGTCAGCTGTAGACCGCGGCTCGAAGTCTATAGCTGGTGTCTGGTCGAACCAATGATTATGGATGTGAGGAGATCATAATCTTGCGGATCGGCCAGTGTCGTAGGATGCGCACGCATTAGTCACTCTTAGATGGTAGCTGCATATGCATCCCTACGTGTCTGTCCGCACGTCACATGTTTTGCATTAGATTGTTATCTGCTTAGGTTAGACTCCCGCTTGCTGAGTCAATCGACTCACAGTTCTATGACCCTTGGTAATGTAGATAAGGGGAAGGAAGTCATGTAGAGGTGGTGAAAGGAGGCTTGACCGGGAACGTGTATCTCTTGACCAGTGGGCTACGGGTTTTCAACTCGGGAAGTGTTTGTTTGTGATATACTATATGTATATAACGTCGACCTTTTCCAAAAACAGTATTTTGTATCTGTAAATAAGCTGGGAGCTTTTATGTATATATTGTAACGATATAAGTATGGAGGTCGATTTACAACTTTGATATCTTTAATAGAAACGAAAATTTCCCGAGATTTTTGGACAACCACTACTATATACTACTATATTATACGTTTCCGCATTTTAAATTATGTTGTACTTTATTTATTATATCTTAATTAAACTGTACTTTTACTTAAGTATTATCTATGATTATTGCATGATAATGAAATGCTCCCGATTTTATACGATGACTTGATTGTTTGGTTGGAGTCGCGGTCTGTGGGCGAGGTGATGACGCTCGCGGGTCGTGACAGATTTTGTGGTATCAGAGCCCAGGTTTAGCCTTTTCTGTAGACTTGAGATACGTGTTTTTGGTTGAGGAATATTGATGCCTGTGTTGACCGTTTGCCTGTCGTTTTGATAGGTACAATGGCGCAAGGACCAATACATTCCTACGAGGATGCGATCGCCGCTATACCTTCGTCTGCTCCGATGTTCAGCGGGACTCCTTGCACATTGTCCTGGACGCGGTGGTTTGCATCCACGATAGAGTGGATGGATATTGTGGGGATGCCCGAGGTTTATCGTACGGGCGTCGCGATGACCCTTCTTCGGGGTCAAGCCTTGACCCGATGGTCTAGGCATATGGCATCGGGGAGTCACTTCCGATCATGGTATGCGTTCGAGGTGATTATGGGTGGAACTTTTTCCGCCCAAGGCCGAGCTGATGAGTGGTCTGACATGGCCCAAGAATTCCATCAGTTGGTGCATGAGTCGGTGTCTCAGTATGAGCATCGATTCGAGGACGAGATTCTAGGATCATGTCCGTTCCACCTAGAGGATGGGCGACAACTGAGGATCTTTTATCAGGGTTTACGCCCTGAGTATCGAGATCCTATGTTGTTGGCTAGGTGTGAGTCTCTGGCTGATTTTCGAGCGCGTTTAGCGTTTATGATTCAGTCTCAGCATGGCTACAGTTTTCCCCCATTTCCAGCCGCTGCCCCACAACACGATCCGCCACCTGTTCAGCCGCACTATGTGCCGCCCCAGCCTGCGCAGCCGCCAGGTCCCCCGATTATTGAGATCTCAGACGATGAGAGTGAGATCTTAGAGGATGATGATCCTTTCGAGGATTATCCTCCGTTTTGAGTCTGTTATGTCTTCTGTGTATTTAGGTATGACATGTTTTGGGAAGTTAGGTTAATGACGGTACATATTTTTAGAGTCGGTCGACTAAGCGCATAGAGCGCTAGTCTGTATATAGTTCTTTTGTAGCATATGATGTATTGAAAACGAGTTGTATCATGTTTTGTGATGTATGTATATATGTATATGAGATCCTGTTTCACTTCCAGATAAATTGTATGTTGATCTATGTTTTTCGTTCTTTGATGTGAATGTATGTTTTGATCACTTCTTTTCATATGTGTAGAATTGAAAAGAAGATGTCTGGTCACGAATCGTCTCCCGCTAGGAATGTCACCGCGGCAGATCTCGCCGAGATGAGGCTAGCATTCGAGAGACAGGCTGCTCACGCGGCCCAGCGAGACCAGATTATTGCGCAACAACTTGAAGCGCAAGGTCGGACAATCACTGAACTCTTGTCGAGGGTGAGTGCGCCTCCTTCAGCACGCCCTGAACCCTCGGTTCAAGATGAACGACGAGAGAATCCACCACAAGCTCGTGTGGAACCCCAGGAAGAGTTAAACTTCTGTATCCCGGAAGTCGTTCCTCCGGTAGGTGAACCGGTATATGAGAGATTTAGGAAGCAAAAGCCTCAACTGTTCAGCGGCAATGCTGATCCCGCGACAGCTGAGAGTTGGGTCAAGAGGATCCAGCAGATTTGTAATTATATGCAGCTGTTGGACTCCGAGCGAGTCGCTTGTGCTGTGAACCAAATGGAGGATGAGTCAAGAGGCTGGTGGGAGATCGTTGCCTCTTATGAAAATGTCAATTCAATGTCCTGGATTCACTTCCTGAATCTATTCCACGAGAAGTACTCAAGTGAGGCGAACCTGTCGAACAAGGTACGTGAGTTTATGAACTTGCGTCAGGGTTCAATGTCTGTGTCTGAATACACGGCAAGGTTTGAGACATTAGCAAGGTTTGCTCCTTCTTTAGTTCCCACTGACCAAGCTCGTAAGATGAAATACATGCATGGTCTTGATGTGGATATCGTGAGCCAAGTCGATAGTGGTGACACTGGACCTCGAACCTACTCCAACGCGGTGCAAAGAGCTTTGCGCATCGCTGGTTGGCGTGAGAGTAGACAAACTTCTGATAATAAGCCGGTTGCTACACCGACTTTTGACCCAGCCCGGGTTAGGCAGGGAAATTTCTCTGGAAGAACCAGGTTTAGTCCACGTTGGGAGAGCCGACAGCCACGAGGATTTGGGAATAGATCCCAGCTGGGATCTAGTAATCGATCTCCAGCACCTTCTGCTAACCGATCCCAATCAGTAAATCTGGGAAGGAATCAGATCGATAATAGGCGTCCCGACCTCTCCAACAAGAAGCCAAGGACTTCCAGAGGTCAGTCAGCCCCTCACTGCAATAGATGTGGCCGAATGCATAACGGCGACTGTTTTGCTCGTGCGTTGGTATGTTTCCAATGCGGAAAGGAAGGTCATGTGTCACGCGTCTGTCCAAACTCTGAGAAGAAAGCCCCTATGCCAAGAATGCAACCGAAGACAAATGCAAGAGTCTACTCGATCCACGAGGATGAAGTCCGTGGAGGTACCTCTACTGCTGTGTCAGGTCAGATTTTCGTGGATTCTATTTCTGCATATGCACTAGTAGACTCAGGAGCCACGAACTCATTCATTGCATCTAGAAGAACTGACCAACTGACTAAAACAAAAGAAATTTTCTCGTATCCGTTTGTTACGGTTACACCCTCTGGGGATAGATATCAGTCGTCATACTGGTATAAGGATGTAACCATTCAGATTCTCGATCAAGTTTTTGAAGCGGACTTGATTGAGTTGGAAATGGTTGACTACGATGTGATACTTGGAATGGATTGGTTGAGTAAGCACTATGCAGTCATTGATTGCCGAAAGAAGTCGGTTTTATTTCAAAAACCTGGACTTGAACCTTTCCAGTTTCAAGGATCATCTCGGAAATTGAAGTTTCCAATCATTTCAGCACTTAAAGCCTTGAAGATGATGCGGCAGGGATGTGCCGGATATCTTGCAAGTGTTGTGGACGTGACCAAAGTGACCAAGCCACAACCACAAGAGATACCTATTGTAGGTGACTTTCTCGATGTTTTTCCGGAAGATCTTCATGGTCTTCCTCCTGATCGTGAAGTTGAGTTCAGTATCGAACTCATCCCGGGTACCGCGCCTGTATCTAAGGCCCCATATCGAATGGCTCCGGCAGAATTGAAGGAACTCAGAACGCAACTCCAGGAGTTGCTAAATAAGGGGTTTATCAGGCCAAGTTATTCTCCTTGGGGAGCGCCAGTCTTGTTCGTCAAGAAGGCCGATGGATCTTTACGATTGTGTATCGATTATCGTGGCTTGAATCAAGTAACAATCAAGAATAAATATCCGTTACCGCGTATTGACGATCTTTTTGATCAGCTCGCTGGTGCGACTGTGTTCTCTAAGATTGATTTACGATCAGGGTATCATCAGTTAAAAGTCCGAGGTGAGGACATTCCAAAGACAGCCTTTCGAACTAGATATGGTCACTATGAATTATTAGTCATGTCTTTTGGACTGACTAATGCGCCTGCAGCGTTCATGAACCTGATGAATCGTGTCTTTGAGGATTTCTTGGATAAGTTCGTCATCGTGTTTATTGACGACATCTTGATTTACTCAAAAACCAGAGAAGAGCATGCACAACATCTTGGTTTGGCCCTGACTAGATTGCGGGAAAAGAAGCTCTACGCCAAGTTCTCAAAATGTGAGTTTTGGTTGGAGCATGATGTTTTCCTGGGTCACGTAGTCAGCAGTGCAGGGATTATGGTAGATCCGGCCAAGGTAGAAGCTGTAAAGCATTGGGTTCAACCGAAAACAGTGACTGAGATACGAAGTTTCTTGGGTCTTGCGGGTTACTACAGAAAATTTGTAGAAGGGTTTTCTAAGTTAGCCATGCCCTTAACCCAGTTGACTCGTAAGGGACAGAAGTTTGTCTGGTCCGAAAAGTGCGAGAAGAGCTTCCAAGAGTTGAAAACACGCTTGACAACAGCACCCGTGCTTACCATTCCGCAAGGGAACGACGGTTTCGCTATATATTGCGATGCGTCTAAGCAAGGTTTAGGTGGAGTTTTGATGCAGCATGAGAAGGTCATTGCGTACGCGTCACGTCAATTAAAAGATTATGAGACTCGTTACCCTATGCATGACCTAGAACTCGCTGCGGTGGTGTTTGCACTCAAGATATGGACGCACTACCTGTATGGTGTCCATTGTGATATATACACAGACCATAAGACGTTAAAATATCTCTTCACTCAGAAAGAGTTGAACATGCGTCAAGGCCGCTGGATGGAACTTCTGAATGATTATGATTTTGAATTGCATTACCATCCAGGCAAAGCCAATAAAGTGGCTGACGCACTTAGTCGAAAATCAGTAGCGTCCTTAACAACTCTGGTAGAAGTTTCTCCGCACCTGAAAAGTGACGTTCAACAGCTTGAGCTTCAGCTCATTACCGGGAGGCTATCAGCTCTCACGGTACGTCCTATGCTATTTGAACAGATCAAGGATGGCCAATATGCGGACGAGTACCTACTAGGAAAAATGTTTGACGCTCAGAATGATAAAGAAGGCGACTTTAAACTGGATGAGAGTGACGTTTTGAGATGCAATGGTCGAGTCTGTGTGCCTTCGGATGAAGGTATCAAAAGGCAGTTGTTGGAAGAAGCTCACGGAACGCCATACTCTGTACATCCAGGTGTGACTAAAATGTATCAAGACTTGAAGAAAGTCTATTGGTGGCCAGGAATGAAGAAAGATGTGGCTATATTTGTTCAAAGATGTTTAACCTGTCAACAAATCAAGGCAGAGCACCAGAAACCAGCTGGCATGTTGCAACCTTTAGAAGTTCCACAGTGGAAATGGGAACAAATCACGATGGATTTCGTGTCAGGTTTGCCAAAAACGCTCGTTGGTCATAACTCTATATGGGTCATTGTTGATAGATTAACTAAGTCAGCACATTTTCTTCCGATTAAGACCACTCACTCTGTGGATAAACTTGCTGAGCTCTATATTAAGGAGATTATGCGTCTCCATGGAATTCCGAATTCTATTATTTCTGATCGTGACACTCGTTTCACGTCAAAATTTTGGAAGAGCTTGCAAGAGAATTTGGGGACGAGATTGAAGTTCAGTACTGCTTTTCATCCCCAAACTGATGGTCAGAGTGAGCGTACGATTCAAATATTGGAAGATATGCTAAGGGCATGTGTCCTGGATTTTTATGGATCATGGAGTCGTTATCTTCCTTTGATTGAATTTTCATACAACAACAGTTACCAAGCGACGATAGGAATGGCTCTGTATGAATCTCTCTACGGACGAAAGTGTCGATCTCCAATTCATTGGGATGAAGCTGGAGAAAGTAAGTTGTTAGGTATGAGGAGCCAGCTGTTTCAATCCTCGAACGAAAGGAGAAAGTCTTGAGGAATAGGACTATTCCTTTGGTCAAAGTAATGTGGAAAGGACATTCTGCAAAGGAAGCCACTTGGGAACTTGAGAGTGAAATGCGAGAAGCATATCCCGCGTTATTTTGAGTTTCGAGGACGAAACTCTCTAAGGGGGGAAGGATTGTAAAACCCTATTTTTATTTTTCCCTCTCTCTTCCTTGCATGTGGGGCCCACAGTTTGGCCACCTCATACTCCACTTATTCTCTTTCTCTCTCTCCCCTTACACGCGGGCCCCACTCCTCTTCTTTCTCCTTCTTTTCTTCTCCTGTGCTTCTCTCTTTCCCACTTCATCATAATCTCTTTCTTTTTCTCCATCTCTCTTTCTTACACGTGGACCCCACCTCATCTCTCACCCAACACTCTTTTGCCACATGTCATTGTTCTCTCTCTCTTTTCCTCTCATCCTCTTCCTCACGGTATCACACTCTCTCTCTCTCCTCAAACTCACACTTGCTCTATCTCTCTCTCCCGATACCTCTCAACCTCTTCTTCATTTCTTCTTCTCTCCATCATCGGTCACTCAACTCCAACCAAAACCACCACCAACCTTCATCAAAAATATTCATCTTGTCGTCGCGAACCCCTCTGTCCAACCCCGCCTCGTCATCGATCTCTCTCTCGCTCGTTCTCGCCTATTCTCCGTCGCGGCGGTCGAAGCTCCATCGCCGGCCACCGGTCGTTTTTGGCGTTTTCAAGTGTCGAGGAAGCTCAAGAACGTCCTAGACTTCACGAAACCAAGGTGAGCCAGGATCGATTTGATTTTGGCTGTGAATTTGATTTCCAATTTGGGAATTTAGGGCTCGTCGGAGAATTTTGGGGGTTTTGTGGAATCGAGTTTGGTTTGATTAAATTGGTTGTATTTCTTGCTTCTGTAACCCTTGAATTGAGTTTTGAACCCGAAATTTTAGGGTTTCGATTTGAAAATCATTTTTACCCAAAAATTAGGGTTCATACTCGGGGATTTGGGGGTTTTGTTTAATTCAGGTGTTGTCGATGAAATTGAGGGTGTGAAATGTCTGATTGTACTTTGAATTGTATTCTAGATTGATCTGTTGTAATTTTGGGGCTGATTTGGTAGCGGTCCGAGAATTAGGGTTTCGGCTCGAGGAAAATTTGGGGCTTTTCAGATTGTACGATCCTGTCATTAAATTGGTTGTACTTGTACCTTGAATTGTAACTGAATTGTATAGTGGAACTGGTTCGGATGATTTTCGGGTTGTTTTGGCCCGGGAATTTTGAAATTCGGGATTACGCTCGGGTTTGAGAATCTGAGAATTCAGCTCAAATATAACGTGATTATTTATGTTGTAATTGTGCTGATAATATTGTAATCTGAATCTGTACGTTGTAAATCTGAATATGAAATCGAAAGTCTCGGGTTTTTGTAAAGTATCTCAAAAGTAAAGATTACGGGAGGCGGAAGCTAAAAACGATATAGTTTCTGAGATCCCGAAAGAAATTTTATAAATATCACGAGACTATGATTTTATTTCGGAAACCAATAGCAGATTATCGAATTTTGTTCGGACTCGGTTTTGGATTCGTTCGTCAGTTGGAAGTCAAGATTTGATAAGCAAAGGTTGGGAATCTTGATGAATTTAATTCATAGAATTAATTCATTCCCAGATTTCGTAATCTATTTTCATATTCGCGTGAAGATTTGACAATCAAGCGAATCAAACCTCGGAATCAGCTTCGAGACCTGGAATCCGAGATATATCTGGGAATCATTAGGCTTCTGCCGAGCTAGTCCGGGTAAGTGAGGAGACATAAGTCAACTACTTACCAAGGGAATAATTCTGCTTGTCTGTGCATTTGTTTGATAGAAAACAAGAGTAGAGAAAGCCCTAAAAGATACAACTTGAACGTTAAGGCTTCGGCCACCCATATTGTAAATATTAATTCGGGTACGCCCGTTTAACTCAAACGCTAATGTAAACCAGCCATATTTACAATATGTATAGTTAGATCCCTCCTAACTCTATGAAATAAGTTAGGACTCGATTTCCGGAAGAGTATGAGCATCAGATTCCCGAATTCAAACGGGAAAAGAAGAGCCGAAAGTCACACTTCGACCTTCTGTATAAAACATTAAACGAGCTTGAGATTAAACAATAAATACCTTCGGGGTTTAACCCGACAATGCTCTTCCGTCAATAAAACAGCGAGTACACTGCTAGTTGCAGGGTACACAAACACAACGGAACTAAAGTCGGTGGTACCCACGAGGTAATCCCTCGTGTGAGGACCAGAGGGTCCTGATAGCGCTGAGTACTCCAGTTTAGCGGGGACGCGTGTGAGCGTACCGCTGGGTGATCGCAATGGCGAGCCCGTTTCTTCGTGCTGTAAGCACCGAGCGCTGGCGCCCAACGGAAGTTGGTACCACTAGAGGATCCCTGACAGATGATAAAACTCAGGTCAGCTGTAGACCGCGGCTCGAAGTCTATAGCTGGTCTCTGGTCGAACCAATGATTATGGATGTGAGGAGATCGTAATCTTGCGGATCGGCCAGTGTCGTAGGATGCGCACGCATTAGTCACTCTTAGATGGTAGCTGCATATGCATCCCTACGTGTCTGTTCGCACGTCACATGTTTTGCATTAGATTGTTATCTGCTTAGGTTAGACTCTCGCTTGCTGAGTCAATCGACTCACAGTTCTATGACCCTTGGTAATGTAGATAAGGGGAAGGCAGTCATGTAGAGGTGGTGAAAGGAGGCTTGACCGGGAACGTGTATCTCTTGACCAGTGGGCTACGGGTTTTCAACTCGGGAAGTGTTTGTTTGTGATATACTATATGTATATAACGTCGACCTTTTCCAAAAACAGTATTTTGTATCTGTAAATAAGCTGGGAGCTTTTATGTATATATTGTAACGATATAAGTATGGAGGTCGATTTACAACTTTGATATCTTGAATAGAAACGAAAAATTTCCCGAGATTTTTGGACAACCACTACTATATACTACTATATTATACGTTTCCGCATTTTAAATTATGTTGTACTTTATTTATTATATCTTAATTAAATTGTACTTTTACTTAAGTATTATCTATGATTATTGCATGATAATGAAATGCTCCCGATTTTATACGATGACTTGAATGTTTGGTTGGAGTCGCGGTCTGTGGGCGAGGTGATGACGCTCGCGGGTCGTGACAATCGTATATAATATCAACTTTTTTTCTCATACCGTATTGTATCGTATCGCATACTATCGTATGTACAATAAAATTCAAAGTGTTCATCATTTTTAAAGTTTACAAAACCCAAAAGTGACTTAAATTTAACCAAAATTAATCGAATTTAACATATATGTGATTAAAAATTATTATACGAACAACCTTTAATAAATTTTAACAGGAAAAAAGTTATTCTATTTTAATTCAAAAGTTTATTTTTAAATATTTTTTAAATGATGAATATCTACCTCTTTTATAATTTGAAATTTCTCAACTATGTCCCGGTTAAAAGTCAGATTTGATGTTAAATGGCTTAACTTGTGACGAAAGAAGCGTGGACAGACAGATGACACGTGAATGAGAATCACCGGTACGACGGTAACAACCACCTTCGTACAGTGATGCTTTTGGACTTCTTTCCTTCATCAATTTAGTCCTACACAGCCTCACAATTTATAGCTTCATCGAAAATCGTTACCATCCAAATAAAATAATAACAATAATAATAACTTTTCAATTAAATAACTTACTTTACTAAGTACGATTTCTATAAAACAATAAATTATTCATTTTACTCTTAACTGATTCCGACAGTTTGATAAACTTTTGGATGCTCTAATAACTTAGTTATATATACTTCTTATACCCAGGTCCCAGAGTCGTCATTTTCTACACGCCCTCTTTCCGTTTCCTTCTCCGTTTCACCATCTTCCGAGCGTCCATGGCTTCTCTCAAGTCCTTCGTCGAAGTCGGTCCAGACTCTCACTTCCCTATCCAGAACCTCCCATACGGAGTGTTTAAGCCATTTTCGGCCTCGCCTCCCCGGCCGGCCGTTGCGATCGGTGACTATGTCCTCGACCTCTCCGAGATCACATCCGCTGGGCTATTCGACGGTCCGATCCTCAAGAAATCCTCCGACTGCTTTCATCAGGTTTGGTTCGGACTCTCGCATGGATATCTACGAGTGTTTGTTGTTTAGGCTTTTCAATTCTCTTGTAATTTCTTTTCCGTCGGAGAAGTTATGATTTGGTTCTTTTTTTTCAGCCTAATCTGAACAAATTTTTGGCGCTGGGAAGGCCGGCGTGGAAGGAAGCTCGAAGCACTCTCCAAAAGCTCTTGTCATGTATTCGTGACTATTTTTAGTTAAATTCATCATTGGTGTATTGTTGTAGGCCTTACTTAAATCGTTGTCGTTTGTTTGTTGGTATGAAGCTACTGAACCGACATTGCGTGATAATGCAAATTTGAGACAGAAATCGTTGATTCCGATGGTAATAGGAGCTTAATGGTATTTCATTAGATTCATATTAGGAGATTTTATTTAGATGCTTTGCTAATAATAATAAATATGATCAGAGCAAGGTGGAGTTGCTAATTCCCATGGCTATAGGCGACTATACTGATTTCTTTTCCTCTAAGCATCATGCTAAGAACTGCGGGACCATATTTCGAGGACCGGAGAATCCGATGCCGCAAAATTGGTATTTTGGATTGATGTTTTTATTGGATGAATCAAACACTAGTTTTTGTTTCTTTTTCTATTTTGTGTAAGCTTTCTTGTTCCTCAGAGTTTTCTTTGGTGTACAGGTTTCACCTCCCTATTGCATATCACGGACGAGCATCATCGGTTGTGATTTCTGGAACAGACATTGTTCGGCCAAGGTTTGTATTTGTTTTCCATTTTTCATAATAGTTCTTGAGACCTTGTTTTCCTAACCTTGCACAGCATGCTTAGATGGATATTCATAAACTGGTTATAACTATGGTATCCTTATTTTCTCATATGATGATTGTTATGTTTAGCATAATAACTTCTTTACATCCTGACATTTTATATCCTGTGTACTTTAGACACTGATGGACAGGTCACAACTAGGTATTGATCTAAAGACTAGTGATATGTTACCTGTTTCATTGATTTTTATCGTTATCAGCAACAGTGTTCTGATATGATCTCATGCTCTTAATAACTTTTCAATTTTCTGATTTAAATGACAAATTAGCATCGTGATATCAATACTATAAACTCAACTCGTATTGGAAATGGTGATACATCCTGCTTCTGGCTGTTTTGATCGCCACTCTTTCAGTGAGGATTGAATCCAAAACCAGAGATAAATAAAGGGAAAGAAAAAAATTCAGGAAGAGAGAACTGGAGATTGTATAGCATACCCTTCGTTCACAACTTATGTCCATCACATAATGTTTGTTCATCGCTCTGATAACCATCTAACAGAAGAAGCAATCTTCACCAATCCCAGTCCAATAACCAGGATCAATAAACGTAAAGCGAAGTGATATTTTATTGAATTAGTATATTTTCTACAGTCTTCCTGAAGAAATTCTCCAGCATCAACATGTGAAGCCTGTCCTCAAGAAGACTTCTTTGACTGGCGTTCCACGCAGTTTATTTGAGCCTCTTCTTTATATTCTACACGGCTATTTTCTTAAGCTTTCCAATACTGCTCCATCCTTTTCGGCGGGGGTTGTATCAAAAGCAATTATGTTGCTCTGTAGGAAGCACCTGCACTTTGAAAGTTTGTCTTTAAGATCATTTGTGGAATTTGTTTATTTTGTTTTTATCTACATTTAGCTAATGTTTTTTGTTTCTGTTTTTTTAAATAATAAGATAATGGTCAGCGCTATAATTTATCACCATAGAATTATGGATTTGCTGTATGACTAAAATTTATATAGACAGAAATTTAGATGGACATACATATACTCATACTCAGCATTCACATGGTTAACTTTTTTTGTAGTAACAAATACAAGTTATAGACTTTTTCTTTCGTGACAGAGGTCAAGGTCATCCAGGAAGCAATCCCCGGCCATATTTTGGTCCATCTTTGAAGCTGGACTTCGAACTGGAAATGGTAAAACTTGTCCGTCATTTCTATATTTGGCGTATTTTCTTCTCCGAGTTTGAAATGTGTTTTACGTTATATCTTGGATTGTGTATTTGTAGGCAGCTGTAGTTGGTCCAGGAAATGAACTAGGAAAACCAGTGGATGTTGATGAGGCTGCAGATCACATATTTGGACTTGTGCTGTTGAATGACTGGAGCGGTAATCGTGCTCTATTTATCTTCAAATTCATAGATATTAATCATGCTCATTGAAAATATTTTTATGTTTGACAGCCAGAGATATCCAGGCATGGGAATATGTTCCTCTCGGGCCGTTCCTAGGAAAAAGCTTCAGTAAGAACTAAACCAGTAGGCTGTAAATCTAGCGGCACAGTACCAGGACTGGCCTAACAAGTTCTTATGCAATTTTTATCACAGGCACTACAATATCCCCTTGGATTGTGACCCTTGACGCTTTGGAACCTTTCTCATGCGATGTTCCCACACAGGTGGCTTGCCATTTCAGAACACCCTAGGGCATTTAACTATTTAATCCCTGACTTTCGTCGTGCTATATTTGCAGTGCTAAATAAATGATTGTCTAACTTGTAGGATCCCGCGCCGTTGCCATACCTTGCTGAAAGGGTATCGAAAAACTATGACATTTCATTAGAGGTACCCAGTAAACTCAAACTTCAATAACGCTGAATGGAAATTCTTCTGGTATACAATTAACGTTTTCTTTATGGCAGGTTGAGATTAAACCGGCCGGAGCAAAAGATTCAAGTGTGGTCACCAGGAGTAACTTCAACCACTTGTAAGCAGCTGTTTATTCTTTCATCACTGACATATGTTAGACTACCATGAGCCAATCTACCTCATTGCACTCGATCCCGTAGGCTTTGCTAATTTCCATTTTCTCGTGATAGGTAGATTGGAAGTAATGCTTGTATATAATACTTAGCGCTAGGTTTCACAAACGTGACAGCCTATTATTCTCTACATATGATTTTATGAATTCGTATTACAGGTATTGGACGTTGACTCAGCAGGTAGCACATCACACCATTAATGGCTGCAACTTAAGACCAGGCGATCTCCTGGGAACAGGCACCATCAGTGGACCTGTATGGTTTTGTTACACAATTTGAGATCAATTTTTTTAAAAAAAAATCAAAATGTTCGATAGAAGAAAGATAACGATGACTGTCTATCCCGAAACAGGAGCCAGAATCTTATGGATGCTTGCTGGAGTTGACATGGAATGGACAGAAGCCACTGTCTTTGAATGGCGCTGTCCGTAAATTCCTCGAAGACGGGGACGAGGTCATCTTCACTGGCTTTTCCAAGGTTTGTTTCTGATCTCGAAGCAATAATTTGTTTTCCTCGAGAGATTTTTGCAGAATCAAAATACAGATTACTTCTGAACCCTCTATTTTTGAACCACTAGTTCATAAATTGAGGAAATGAGAAATCATTTCAGTTTTGAACATATCATTGTGTTGTGTGTCGTATCATCATGTAAACATTTATATTGACTTCTGACACGTTTTGAACACTTCAGGGGGATGGATACAAAGTTGGATTCGGGACATGCTCGGGAAAGATTGTTCCTTCACCCTGACCGTGTTGTGTGTTTTTACCTGGTTTTAATATCTGCACTCTGTATTAGCTCTGCATTCCTGGAGAGTTTAATCGGGGGATAATTAATCACATAGCACTGAAAAGAAATAATAGAAGTTCTATTGCGATCCATGGTTTGGATTTTATGCTCCCATTTATCTGCTCGTTTCACGTACTCGCAATGGGAACTGATTTTCTGTCACGTCTCTAGCTTTTTGTTTCTATGTCCTACCAAATCAGCCAAAAGGCTTTTTCTACTCTATAGAATCGGAGAGAAACTGAAAGCTGGAGCAACAAGAGACTGTCCAAAAGAATAACACTTTTAAATTCACTGGTTTCTGGCGACTCAGTCCCATATTTGAGCCTGACTCATCCGAGGCAACAAAGAGCTTTTTCCATTCCAAACCCAGGATCTTGCTTTACTTTTGAATTCTTTGAATATGCCAAAAGCAATCACTGCGTCTAAAAAAGAAACTGTCCGTTACCCGCCAAGGTAATTCAAGAAGCCTCTAAACAGTCAGCTAAAAAGAAAAGTGAAAAAACCACTCCCATTTAAAAATAAAAACACATGAAAGAGAAAACCCACTAGATCGTCATCTCCACTAGAAAGATAATGAAATCCTCCGTCAGATTCACTTCTGCCTCGTCCTCACCCACCCACCGAAATGACCAAACTACCCCTCCCTCTGACCACGCCGCAGCGGCTTCCAAAATCCAGTCGGCCTACAGAGCCCACGCGTCTCGCGGCCTTTACGAGAAAATCGCCGCCGCGGACTCCGCCGCCGACGAGCTCGAGCGCGTAATCCAGCGCCAGGAGACTGTTGACGCTGTGAGAAGCGACGCGCGTGAGCGCGTGAGGATGAACGAGGCTCTGATGGCTTTGCTTCTGAATCTCGATGCCGTCCCCGGCCGCGATCCGGCGGTGAGGGACGCCCGGAGGAAGGTCAGCCGTCGGATCATCGGCCTTCAGGAGATTCTCGACGCCATCGCCGACGCCGATATCAGAGATTTCGCCGCCGGCGACTGGAGCGACTTCATGGCGGAGATTGAGGAGCAGGTTTGTTTGGATCGAGGAGGCAAAGAGTTGGAGGCTTTCTGCGATCAATATCTCGGGTTTCGCTGTCTCAGTAGGTTTCTCAGCCAGCCTTGAATCATGTGCTGCTTCTTCCTCATTCCATCATTTACAATCATATCCATCTACTTCTAGCCATTGCTCTTCAATGCGAGGACACGTGGCGTGCGTACCCGCTTTATATTGTACATATGCAACAGCAGTATTCAGAATCAGAATGAAGAGCTTATAGGGATAATAAATGCATGTTTCAATTCTCGTTCACTCGAGAGACAGCTTGTCTCTTACTTACACTAATCGTCTTCTTCGATGTCGTTTTACTACCAAAGTATTAATTAATTAACAAGCATGTAGTATTTTTGCGCCATTAACTCATTAATTAAAAAGATGACCCTTTTCATATTCTAGCTAAATCATTCTAAAAATGCATGGTTGATATAGAACCATTTGATTTGCCAATTTTTTCAAACCGTCCTTCGTTTTTCCTATAAAGACGTCTGCTCTGGTACAAATATATAATTGTAAACGCAATTCGTGTGTTAAATACATAGAAAAAGGAAATTTAGTAAAGAAACGCAACGATAATTTGTTCAGATGCCCTTAAATAATGTAACCATGGTAGGTGAGTCGTGAACCCTGATTAATTATTTGTTTTACAGATTTTCATTCAACGACTTGTTCCTCTTTCAATGTCTTGATCATTTACTGCTGATAGTGCTTCCTTTTTCTTCCTCTTAATTCATTAACCTTTGAAATGCTTTGCTACAAAGAATTTTGGACGGTGCCTGAATAAAAATATAAATCAATAACCTTTTCTGATGGATACAATTACAAATGAATTACTGTGGAGCCTAACAAGCGAATGTTTTCAACCATTGTCATAAGCAAAGTTTTTATAACCAACTACTAGACTATTCATAGCAAAAACATAAAAACCTAATTCAACTTGTCGCTGACCAGAGTTGCATTGACTACCAATCAACGAAAGGTAGCCACGTGGTACGCAATAAGTGGCTAAACCTGCGTCGTAGAGTACACCAGCGCGTACCTGAAAACCAGAGAACTTGTCGGCAGGCGCTAGAATAACAGAGCAATAATATTACCGCCATTAATACGTTCACTTTCAAAACAGTCACACGCCAGAAAAGCTGTTGAGAAAGAAGGGAAGAGAGGCAGAGAAAAGAAAGAAAGACAAAGCTGAGTAATAACGTAAGCCTAAAGCAACCAACGAGAAGAAGATGGAGAGAGAGTGGAGAGACAGAGTTGCGTACCCACTTCTGGGAATGATCTCAATAACATCTCTTCTCTACTTCAACTTCAACGACCAGGTCAGCTTCCCGGTGATGTGGCAGCCGTCGATGGGCTTCGTCGGCGTAAAAGAGACCCACTTCGTGGTCTCCGGCGAAGAGACGCCGATGTACGTCAACGGTTGGAACTCGTACTGGTTAATGGAGAAGAGCATTTGGGCCTCATCGCGGCCCAAAGTAGCGAAGATGCTCAAAATGGGGTCCAAGATGGGCCTCACTGTCTGCCGGACTTGGGCTTTCAGCGACGGCGCTCACCCCTCCTCTCTCCAGACCTCCCCCGGAGTCTTCAACCACAGAGTCTTTCGAGTAACTCAAATAATATATATAATTAAATAATTATCATTCTATAAATTTGGAACGTTTTTGGGCGTGAAATTAAATATATTTTTAATTGAGAGGAATAATAATAATTATGGGTTTGGCTTTTTTGGAGAAAAAAAACAGGCGTTGGACTACGTGATCGTGGAAGCGAGGAAGAACAAGGTGAGGCTGATTCTCAGCCTGGTCAACAATCTGAACGCCTATGGCGGGAAGGACCAGTACGTCCGGTGGGCAGAGGAGACCGGAGCGGGTGACGTGTCATCCTCTGACGACTCTTTCTTCTCTCACCCTGTCATCAAAGACTTCTACAAGGCCTATATCAAGGTAGGAATAGGAGAGAAGACAACAGTATTATCACATCAAGCAAGTACTCGTTTAGAAGTAAACCAGGCCGAGTAATTGGTTCGTGAACTGTGCAGGAGATTTTAACGCGAAAGAATTCATTCACGGGAGTGAAGTACTCGGAAGAACCGGCCATTTTTGCCTGGGAGCTTATAAACGAGCCCAGGTGTTCTTCCAACTCATCCGCTCCCATTCTTCAGGTCCCATCACTGTCCCAAACAAAATGTCTCTTATAATGTTCGTAGCAATCTACTGGCTAGGATTTTGAGTGAAAGATTGTAGATGATTTCGATATTCCATCACATTAATGGTTTGGACAGGCATGGATTGCGGAGATGGCTGGTTATGTGAAAAGCCTGGACAAGAACCACCTCGTAACTGTTGGGCTCGAGGGCTTTTACGGCACGAAAACCACCGAGAAGTCCACCGTGAATCCCGGAGACTGGGCCGCCAAACTCGGCTCCGACTTCATTCAAAACTCCGCCATCCACAACATCGATTTCGCCTCTGTCCATGCCTACCCCGACAGCTGGTCAAGAAACTCCACAACTCTCTCTCAATGCATTTTCTACGGAAAACTGATTATTGTGCCTTTTGTTTTAGGATTCAAGAAGGCGCCTTGGAAAGCAAGGCAAAGTTTCTTTCGCACTGGGTCGACTCTCACATAAGCGATGGAGAGACATCGCTGAAGAAGCCGGTTCTGTTCACAGAGGTCGGGTCATCTCTACGCACGAACAAAGTAGAAGACATGAACGTTCTGTTGAAGACGGTCTACGACGGAGTGTACGAGTCCGCGAAGAACGGCCGAGCCGGGGCTGGAGCTCTGATCTGGCAGCTCTTGGTCGAAGGCGTCGAAGAGTATTCCGACCAGTTTTCGATCGTGGCCTGGCGTTTTCCTTCCACCTATGAGTTGATCAAGCGACAGTCTTGCAGACTAAGAAATCTTTTCTCTGGTGACCAAGTCGTTGGAGAAGATCCTTGTGGGTTCAAAGCATAGAGATGAGATTGAAACAATGGTGCATAGTGTGAGTGAATGTAATTTTTTTTTTCTTTCTCTCACAGCTTAAAAACAGGTCTTGTTGCTAGATTCCATAGTTTTTTTTTTCCAATGATGGAAATACAAGCTCAATATTGCAAGGCTAAAACCGCGTGTAGTAGTGAATACTTTCTCAAACAGGTGAAAAAAAGTGTGTGAATTTCTCGATAGTACAAGTCCAATATTTAGTTTCCACATATATTTCAAGAAGCTAAACAAAGAGCAACCCAATTACACAAGCTTTGCAGACAACTGGAACATCAGCAGATAAAGAAACAGGACAGAACACACCAGCACAAGAAGAAAGGAAGCAATCCGAAATCACACACATATAGATAGATATATATATTTAGGAAACCATGCAGCTACACTTGCACTTGGACATGCAGTTCTTGCAGTCGGAGAGCCTAGGCTTGGAGTGACCACAGTCACATCTCTTGACACAGACGGACTTGGAAGTTCCGGCCCAGAGGCAGCGCGCCAGGCACTGCAGCAGCGGGGAACACTTCGGACACCCGCACTTCATCTGCTTCGCTATGCACTCTCGGCATTTGCTTCCATTGTTAGGGCACGCCCTTATCATCACCGGAGACACCACCAGCAACAGCACCATCATCATCATCATCATCATCATCATCCTCATTCTCTCGATGGAAATTTCTTGTCTTGCTATTTCCCCACCGCCTTTATAAGTGTGATAGTGAGAAAGAGAAGCATTGTTTTAGTTCCTCTGCCTTCTCATTTAATGATGTATTCAATGCCGTTTCTCTTGGGTTGCACAAACAATACAATCTTCTCGTGGACTCTCTTATCATTTCTGCTTCTTTACAATAGGAGTGTGTGTCAACACCTCAGAGTCATACACACAGACTGCTCTTAAATGGGTGAGACAAAATGGAATTCTGGAGGGGTGTTTTTGTCATTTGATCCATTATTTCTTGATGTTTCCGAGATCATCCGTGGATAAGAACAGGTTTAAAAAGTAAATAAAAATCTGCAAACGCTAATTATATAAGCCAAACAAAGCTCCAGGATCAACCTTTTTTATTTCACTCGGATGCTCAAAGGCACATAGTTTACATACAAAGGCATATCGTGATCGACTTGTTTCCAAGAATAAACTGAACAAATAATGAAATTATAGGGAGGAAAAAATAAATTATGAAAAGTTAATAAAGCTTATATCGCATGGAAATCCAATTCTCTTCCGGATAACACACACCTAAACCCGAAATGGACTTTGATTAAACATCATATACTGGTTCCCTGGAATATCTTAATGAAAGATCATATCAATTGAACAGAAACTTAAGGTGTAATCCTTCAATTACGACTTCATTCACCTTCGCTCAAGATCGGTACAATTAGTGGATTCATCTGCGCAATGTAAACAATCGCCCACCTAACAGGAAAAAAAGAGGATACAGCAGTGAGTACACAACTGTAAAAACACACTAATCCAGTGACTGGAGCTTTCTTGAGCTCGCAATTCCTCTGTTTTATTTAAACAATACTCAATCCTTATGTAAGATCAAGAAAATTCTCTATATGGTGATTTTGCAGCCAATTGTTGTCAAGTTTTTGTTATCAAGTATTAAATTGCATTTGCGTTATTGGAGTCCAAATGTATCCTTATATCCCTATTGGATGTTGGATTCGAACAGCATAATGTCAAAAATCAATACGAAACAGAGAAGAAAATAGACACAACTTACATCATCCAACAGCACACTACAGCTGTAACAACCAATGTCAAGTGAAGCCTGCAAAAGTAACAAAAAACAAACGTAAACGAGCTTAGATCACAGGTAAACATAATGTTGGAAGTTCTAAAAACCAGAGCTCCCTAAAAAGACACACGTTGACATCAACACAACTTTAATAACCCCATATGAATTTCGCCAGCAACATGATAGCGCTGAGATGATTAAGAATCCAACTCGACTATGCTAGCAAAAACGACACCAAATCGACCAATTACTAGTGTGGCAGGCCATAACCCCCAATAATTAAAATGCAGATTTGTTTCAATCCGAGAACACCTTCATAGCTACAGCTCATATGGCATCAGGTACACAGCGAATGAATTGTATTACAACGCACTACCAAGTCTCTAAAGTAAAATCAAGAACACAGGAAACGATAAACCCTAAATTTCGATAGTAATTAGACCACCCTGTTCAATTCATGGACCACTCGTTCTTCACCGGTCAAATTCTATTTCTCTGCCTAAGAATTCAATCTATCTAAAATCTTACTCCAGCGTAAAACAATCTGATCAGGCTAAGAACCGTAATTAAAATCACATCGTAATCAAACTTGTATGAGTGGAAAACCAATAGATCCTTGTTCGTTTAAGAAAAATTAAAACGCATTACTTATATATACTTGTACGTACAAATTAGTGGAAGCGCCTCTGCTGAAGCAAATTCTGACCAAAAGAGAAGCGATTATTCCCACAACAGCGAAGATTAGGGTTGTCACGACGAAACCCATCGCTTCCTCTCTTCTCTGGTTCAAAACCCTTTTCTTACTCAATTAACTGATCTGCTCATTCAAATACCCATATTGAATCAGTATATATCAACGAGACTCCGATCAGATGATGTGATTTTGAGGTAATTCGCGGAAGACGTACCTGGACTTTGACACTACGATCGTTCGTCGTCGTCGATCAAGGAGCAAGTTTCTGGTTCAGATGATGATATTATGATTATGAAGTAGATCTTGGCATGTTGCCATTCATGTTAAACGGTGGGCCGAGAATAGTCTAACTTCAAACTACGGCCCAATTGGTTCCTCCAAACTCTCGCTTCTTCTTTTGTTCGTCCTAGATTTTTATTGTTTTAAAGTTTTGTTTTTTTTATGAAAAAAATTGTTTTTCTTAGGTACTCATCTACTTCTCTGTCGCAACATGGTGTATTCGGTAAAATATTTATAATTAAAATAGACATATTTATAAATATTTAAATAGTAATTGTTAGGTGATTAATTATATGTAGGTATAAATAATTATCTTAATTTTCAAATTAAGAAAATATACAAACAAAAATTATTTCATCTTTTAATACAAATTTTTTTAGTATTAATAAATATTTAAACTACTAATTTGTCGTTGCTATTAAATTTTCAGCAATCTCGTCTATCAAGTTATGCATACTAATTGTAAATGTTTAACACTATTCATTTTAATTTTCATTTGTGTTGTTGCTGTTGATGCCAGATTTTGTCTATTGGAATTTGAGCAGTTAACTCAATTCTAACAAACTCACTACGCCAAAAAATTATTGTCTCCTCATATGACTTGCAAGAATAAGGCCCATGAAGCGAGCTCAAGGAAAGATACGAGTTCATAACGACCAATGCTCCTGATGTCGCAACTCGATAAGGTTGAAGGAACAAGCTCAATTCAAATATGTGGTCTCTTATAGCGGAGTCATACTCGGGTCAACGACTAGAATGTGCAACAGTGAATTATAACGTCCTCACGAAGACTTAAGAAATTCGAATTTAAACCGCCAGTATATAAATAAAGATAGATAGATTTATGGAGATTCATTCATTATTATTGTGCTTTCTGAAATCAATTTTCTTCTTTGCTCAATATTTCCTCTATAAATCCTTTGATACAAATTCAACAATACTCATTATTTATTAGCCAATCCTTAAATAACATACCTATTTTTTGTTAAATTCGTGTTTTGTGCATTTACAGAAAAAGAGACCCTCAAACAAATAAAATTAATCTTGTTTCAGTTTCTAAAATGGGTGTGGATATTTTTGGTGTGATTCTACCATCAACAATTATCCTTTATGTTCTAGTCATCTATTGTCTCCTCAAGTGTCAAAAATTAGTGACAATATTTTAGAAAATTTTTACTTGATTCTTGAATGAGTAACTAGGCATGACATTTATGATTCTCCATTTTTTCCACACTCCAAAGGTATGCTTGACAACGCACTTGAATGGAAATTAAGCTCTTTATCACGTACATCCGTAGAGAACACTCTTAAATCATGTGCATTTACTTCTTAACCAACGTACTTAAAAGTCAATTTCATATTGAATTTCCAAACTTGACTTCAGGCAATGAGACAACCACGTCCATTACTTCCGCCATGCTGGTACCCCATCATGTTTTTGCGCATTACGTATACATTATTGTTGTTTTGATCGTTAGCTACCTAAACCAGATATTCAATTTGTATTGATAATTTGGCCGCTGCACTAACTTTGCTCCTTCCACCCGCTTTTCAAAACGAGGAACTACTATTTAGCTCTAGGGAAATTTTGTTATTATTGTTTGTACTCTTTTAGAGATTTGGTTGGGATACAGTTTCATCTAATTCATCACTTATTTTTTTAAAATTTTCAAAACTAAGAAATATCTCATTATTATTGTAACGATGAAGATTAGATGATGATAGAATATGCATATGCTAGTTACTTCCTTGAACATCGTATCTAGTTTATCTCTCAACCGGGATAAATGATTTTTTAACAAAATTTATCGGATGTTTTACTATCATATTAATATCTAAAAGACCACAATACTTTTATAATATTAATATCGAAAGAAAATAATATTAATACCGAAATAAAACATTACAATAACATCAAAACTGAAAATAAAGAACAAAAAATACATTAACGTAATATGAACAATAAGAGATAAAGATGCACATATCGCACTCCGAAATACATTGGTCGACCATTTGTGACAGGAATATTCTAATTCGAATGGATTATCATAGGTTATTTTATTTTATTTGTGTTCTATTGTCATTTTATTAAAATAAATATTAATATAAGTTTGTATGAATTTATATATTATATTAACTTATGGAACGATATTTTGTTTAAATAATAAATAGTGATATAATTGAAATATACTAAGTAAATATAATGGTATGAAGATAATTAAGAAAATTTGGCGAATTGGCCCTAGCTTAAAAACATTTTTTTGTTTTGTCCAATGTTTGGTAAAACTTTTGTAAATGTCCAAAATGATTACGTGGCATATTTTTTAACGTTATTTAACTACTTTTATACCCTTATTATTTCAGCCGTTTTTTAATTTTTTAATTTGTTTTTAAATATTTCGTTTTAAATTTTCAAATAGTTTTCTTTTTTATTAAAAAATTTATTAGCGGTTGATTAAGTCATTTTAGATCCGAGAATCGTGGATACTTAACGGAATAAAGAGTAATATAGCCATTTAAAACTTAAAGTTTGCTAAATAGCCAAACTTTTGTAAATATCGGTTTGTAGCCATAAATCGAAATAAACCGTTTTTCTTGACAATATTACCCTTTTTTAAAACTGCGTAAATAAGATATTAATTGAAAAAATAATAAATAAACTGCCATTAATATCTCAATAACCGATAATAAAAAAGAAAAAATAAATTTGTCCACTAACATAAATTGGGCACGTCATTAATAAAATACAATTAATAAACTGTTTATAATATTTTAAAATAAATTGATTAAATCTGAAAGAGCACAATTGGAACTTAATCTCTATAGAAAGCGCCACGTCACCTTGAATGACTATTTACTTAAAAAAAATAACAAGTTTGACCAAATTGCAATAACATTGTTTCACAGTGTCATTTAGAGCAATTTTTCATATTTAATTGACCTTTTTATTTTCAGCTTTTTTAATTAAAAATCTTCTTTTTATGACCAGATTAGTTTATTTTTTACAGTTACTTTAAGAAATTATATATTTTCAGTTGATTTATTTCTTTAATATTATCTATTTTTCGCCGATATTTAATCAATTACTGTTTTCATTTACTTTCTCCGAATTAATATGTGTTCGTTAATGGATATTTAATTTACACTGAATTAAATTTGTTAGAACGTTAATGGAGTTATGGTTCACAACGTTAATTGAAAATTTTCATCGTTATTTGCATATGAATTAACAAAATACGATTTTGTTAATTTTACTTGAAAAAAATATTCAAAATTTCATACATAAATTTGATATCAAAATTAAAACAAGACAAAGAAGAAGGATAAAAAAAAGAACGAAAGTCGTGTTCATGAAAAATTCACATCCTTCTCCGCCATTAAAATTTCACCTCTTTCTCCGTCATAAAATCTTCACATCATTCTTCTTCATCTTCTTCTTCATCGTCGCCATTGTATTCATGAAGAATTCGATTCTAAAAAAATCAATTTACAGAAAAGATTTCAAAAACAAAAACAAATTAGATACAAAGAAAAACATAAATACATGTTAATCGCCAACCTATTTACGTCGTTGAACTCCACAAAAACTTCTTGGTAATGATGATCGAAGAAAATGGCTTGAGTTTGTTCGTCGATGGATTTTGGTTTCAGATAAAAAAAATTTAAAAAAATTGTTGTTTTTGCATGCATTTGAAGTTTCTCTGTCTTCAAATCCGAAATTATATATCAATTAATGTGATGCAATTATTATTCCGTAATTTACACTGTAAATAAACTTCCGAAATTCAGTATTTAAATTTCATTAAAATTTGGGCATAATTTTTGTTTTTAAAGCAAAATTGGAAGGAAATTTTTGTTAATTAAAGGAGTTGTCATTTATAAAAGTTTTACAAAACGTTGGATAAAACCAAATTACCAAACTTATATAAGACTATATTATATATTAATACATTAATATATTAATTTGGTGTAAAAAATGTAGTAATAATATAAATGAGGTAGTGTTTGATATGAAATATGCTACAAAATGTAATAGAGAATGAAGTAACGAGATGGAAATGGTCTTATAGATCCCATCTATCAACTACAATAACAAATTCGGTTGAAATTCAAGAAGATTAACTTAGATTACGATTGCGGCTCCAAGTTTATGGTGACTTCAATTAAAACAAAATATAGATGAAAAAGATGATGTATTATGAGATGATTTATGAAAATGACATACCATTATAGATCAAGGTTATGAACTATGCCTTCAGCCGCCTCGGTTTGATATATCTAATTACAGTATAATGAATTAATGAGGAAATGTTGAGTTTGTTATATACTTCAATTAACATTGCCTTATTATTGTAGATAAAATAGGAGATAATTGTGATATATTTTATTTGACAATTGTGTTATATTAGACAGAGTATTTGTTGGAATATATGTTATAAAAGAGTATTTTATAACTTGTGATTAGAGTGTTTTCGGCATAATAATTGAGTGGGGTCTACTCAACGGAATTGAAAGATTCTTCCGTATTCTTAATCCTCGTAGCAAAGGGTATACGATTGAGTATTTTTTTTGCCAAAAACAACTCTATAATGAATGAGAAATTGATGCTCAAAGTATGGCTAAGAACACATTGATATGTGTATCAATGTTGTTGTCATAGAAGTATTCATGAAGTGAGTAAAAGAGTCCCACATAGGTTGGGAAGGTGTTGTGGAGAAGTGTTTATAAAGGATTCTCCTCCTTAAGGTGACGCCTAATGATAAGTGAGGATAGTGTGGGTGGGTTAGTCCTAACCCCTCACGCGCGCGCGCACACACACGCCTCCGCCGCCGTGCCGAGCCGGGCTCGGGCCCAAGCTTGGGCTTGGGCTTGGGTCTTGAAAATTTGGGCTCTTCTTGGGCTTTCGAGCTTGCGGGCCGACCTTGGCTAATTTGTACTAAACATTATATTTTTATTACAAATCTCACTTCGGAAAAGGTTGAATTCCTTAAATAACTTCATGCTATTTTCGGAATTAGGTAAGCTTTGACTCGGTCATTTAATGATGAGATCAACACTCAATGAATACAGAAAACGTTATAACCTTTCCGAGCTCACTTTAATGACATTAATAGAATTGAATTCTATTAACGTTTGACGATTTTGTAAACCGTTCAAAGGAAGTTCTGTGCCTATAAAAGGCAGCCGAACTCTCTCATTCGAAAATACAGAGATAGAGAGATAGACCTTGAAACCGAAATCAAACAGCTCTCCCCTTCTCGAAATTGTTTTTCTTTTGTAGTCCGGTGTGAGTTTGACACAAGTAGTTAGTTCGCCGAAGTCGAGCTGAGTGGTACTACAAGCTCGCCTTTACGTCGTTGTATCCTGGGAGGCTTTTTCTCAGACATCTCGTACTTGAGAGGGCGATAAAATCTTCAAGTAAACTGTTAAACAGGCCTCAACGAGCTCAACCAGAGTTTCCTTATTTCAGTGGTTTACGTTTATTCATCTCACTTCGTCTTTATATTAATTCTCAATATTATTGTATGTAATATTGCTAACAATCTTGAAGCTTTTACTGGGAATATTTTCCTGACTTTGACGAAGTGATTACGTGAATTTTTTCACTGTGACGAACTGTTTTTGTCACTTTGGCGAGATTACGAACTTAACTGACGAGCTGAAGTGATCTGACGAAATGACGAGCTGACGACGTCGAACTGACGAAGTCGAGCTGACGACGTCGAACTGCTGAGATGATTTGTCTAAGTGACGAGCTGACGATGTCGAGCTGACGACGTCGAACTGACGAAGTTAATCTGACTAAGTCGAACTGAAATATTTTTGATAAAATTTTGGCGAGCTCAAATATTTGACGACCTCAAATTTTTGACGAGCTGAACTATTTTGACAAAAAAATTTGACGAGCTCAAGTCTTTTTGTCGAGCTGAACTATTTTGACAAAAAAATTTGACGCGCTCAACTATTTTTGACGAGCTGAACTATTATGAAAAAAAAATTGGCGAGCTCAACTAAAATTTTGACGAACTGAAATATTTTGACGAGCTGAAATCTTTTTTTTTACGAGCTCATCTAAATTTTTGACGAACTGGAAATTTTGACGAGCTCATATCAGTTTTTTGGCGAACTGAACCTGAATTTTTTATACAGATTGCTTCGCAGGAAGAGAAAATTTGTTTTTCGTTAAAAATTGTTTGAATTAAAACTGACTACTGATTTTATTGATTTCTTTTTCAGTGAATGAAAATGACGAACACGAACGACACGCCTACTGTGAATGTCGATGGGAATACCACTGAGAATCCCTTCGCGGTCAACATCTCGACCTCGATCACGATTGGTCAAATTCTTGTGAACTTGGTTCCAAGATTGATGGCGGCTACGGCCGAGAACGGACCTGTGGGTCTAATCCAACTTATGGCTTATATGGTTGTGAACGGGTCAAATGTTTCTGTGGCTCGCGTGCCCGGAGTCATACCGGCCGAGAAGCCCGAGAAGTTCATGAGGTTGAACTTCAAGCGATGGCAACTGAAGATGTTGGTTTATTTAACAACATTCGGTCTTGCGCGGCTCTTGACCGAAGATCCACCGACTCCTCGTGAGGATGAGACCGATCGACATGTGTTAATGGCATTTAACGCATGGAAGGATTCCGACTACTTGTGTTGGAACTCCGTAATGAATAGTCTTAACGACGCGCTGTACAACGTGTATAGCTCCAAACGCTCTTCCAAAGAGCTTTGGGATTCATTAGATCAGAAATACAAAAACGAGGACGCGGGCTCAAAGAAGTACATTGTGGGCCGCTTCCTCGATTTTCAAATGGTGGACACGAAGACCGTGGTGAGTCAAGTGCAAGAGCTGCAATTGATCATCCATGAGATTCATGCCGATGGGATGATCATCAGTGAATCATTCCAAGTTGCCTCAGCCATCGAGAAACTACCCACGGGGTGGAAGGACTTCAAGAACTATCTCAAGCACAAGCGAAAGGAGATGAGTTTTGAAGACTTGGTTGTGCGTCTCCGCATCGAGGAGGACAACCGTGGCTCGGACAAGAGGTTCAAGACTCAATCCGAGAGGGCCAACGTCATCGAGCATGGCAAGATCTCAAAGGGAAAGAAACCCGCCCATAAGCTTGGGCCGAAGGGAGGTTCTTTTAAGAAGAAGAAGCACCAGCCGAGGTTCGCTAGTAAAGGCTTCAACTGTGACAAAGAAGGTCACAGGGCTGCCGATTGCAGGAAGCCAAAGAAGAAGAAGGAATCCAACGTCGTTGAAGGCAATGAAGAGCTTCTTGTCACCGTGGTCTCCGAGGTTGTTGAATTTTGGAGCAACCCGCCACATATGTTCTGACAGGAACTCTTTCTCCACCTTCGAGACGATGGAAAATGGAGAGAAGTTGTTCATGGGAAACTCCGCTACCTCTGAAGTGAATGGGACTGGTAACGTCTTTCTTAAGATGACGTCTAGGAAATCGAAACTCACCAATGTGTTTTATGTTCCCGACATACGGAAGAATCTCATTTATGGGTCTGTATTGTGTAACCATGGGTTCAAAATGGTTTTTGAGTCCCAAAAGATTGTATTAACTAAAAATGGTTTGTATGTGGGCAGAGGCTATATTAAAAATGGCATGTTCAAGATGAATGTAATCGCCATTAAGGCCAATAAAATGAATAAGAATGATTCTTCCGCTTATATCATTGAGTCGTTTAGTTTATGGCATGGTAGACTCGGTCATGTGAATTATGACACGTTGCGAAAGTTAATTAACTTGGATTGTATACCAAAGTTTAAAATTGACTAAAAACATAAATGTGAGATTTGTGTTGAAGCAAAATTAACAAGAACTTCATTTCATAGTGTTGAAAGAAGTAACAAACCTCTTGACTTAATCCATACTGATTTATGTGATTTGAAGTTCATACCAACACGAGGAGGTAATAAATATTTTGTAACCTTCATTGACGATTGTACAAAATATTGTTACGTTTATTTTCTTAAGAGCAAAGATGGGCAATTGAGAAATTTTCCATCTTCAAATTAGAGGTTGAGAATCAAATAAGAAGATTAAAACGGTCCGAAGTGATCGAGGAGGTGAATATGTTGAACCATTTCGGGCATTTTGTGCACAACATGGTATTATTCACGAGGCAACTCCTCCTTATTCTCCTCAATCGAACGGTGTTGCCGAACGAAAGAATCGCATTCTCAAAGAAATGATGAATGCGATGTTGCTACATTCTGGGTTACCCCAAGAAATGTGGGGGGAGGCTATCTTGTCTGCAAATTATCTTTTGAACAAGATACACGTTGGGATTGGTGCCCACAAAGGAGATATTAGACATTGAGATACTTTGTGTATTTATATTTTGCTGAAACATTGATATTAATAAATGTTCATTCTTTTTAAGATTGTGTTTAGTTATGTTTAAGCTATGCTCTGAAACTTTCATCAACGAAAAGGGTGTTAAGTACAGACTTGACAAGATAACCCCTTATGACAAGTTTGAAACATTTGTTCGCAATCTAAAGATCGATAGAGCAATCGAATCTTATTATTGATTGTTAGCATGAATCATGATATCTCATCTTGTGATATAGAGAGTTGTGACTCTATGATTCATACTTGGTATCTTATAGAAGATACTGAACAAGACCAGTGACACTTAGAAGCTCGAGACAAAACTGTTTACACACTCGAGGCTTCAAGTTCACAATTAAAGGAGTATTATGATACTTACCTTAATCCTGAAGTGAATATGTAATTGACATTGCACTTTGTGACATTTGATTCGTCAATGGGCAATGACTAATTTTTAGTTGCATCTGACCCGACTGTTGGTGTCACAAGGATGTAATGTTGGGTTACATGATTCACAGATATGGAATTCATGTAACAACGATGCAAATGCATTAGTATCACACTATGCTTTGTTATGAGAGTGTGAATGAATAAACCTGGCCAGGTATTCATTGAATGAGTTCATTCTTTGATTAAAACATGTGACATGTAAAGACATCTCACTTTATGTTTTTCTCATTCACAAATAACAAAGGAGTTAGTGAAATAATAACTCGAGGGGTAAAACAGTAATCTTACATTCCCCTCAGTTACTGATACACATGAAGGGTAATATCGTAATATACTCCGTGGATCGTGTGAGAAAGTGTTTCATCACATCAAACATAAAAGATACGCACATGAACATAGAGATTGTCAATATTGGTCCTTTAGTGGAATCGACCAATATTAAGAGTTAAAAGACCGAAAAAGTTTGTGAACTTTTGTGTCCGATCTTTATTCTAAAGCTTCGTTCATGTGGGTCCATGATGTCTCAATGATAGACACTTGGAAGAGATTAAAAGAACTGAAAAAGTTGATTTACTCATTAAGTATAAATTGTGATTTATACTGAGAAAGTTATTTTCTTGAAACTCGATAAATAACTAGTTATTTATTTTGTTTATTGAATCACAAGATGTTATCATATTGATGATGACATTCTCGAGTGATTAAATATGTTAAAAGAGGAAAATAAATTATTTCTCATTTCGTACTTATTCGATAACTATGAAATATATTTAATGATGTGTCATTAAATAATAATGAGAGTTCTAAATTAATTTTAGAAATTAAATCAAATATATTTAGGAACAAAATTCAAAGATGAGGACGAGTAAGGGGAGAGGTTTTGGCCGAATTCCTTAAGTGAATAGGGTCATGGGTTTGACCCAGCTTAAGCCCATTTATAACCTGTATAAATAAGGCTAAGAAACTCTAATCACCTAACCCTAACCCTAGTTAAATTTCGGCACACACTCTCTCTCCCCCTTGTGTGTTTCTCGGCCGAAATCCCCAAACAAAAGAAAAGAAAAACAGTTTTTCATTCTTTCATCTTTGTTTCCTAATCGTTCTTAAGAGCCCACACTCATGATCTCAATATTTTCCTTGTGTAATATTGTTGATTCATCACTTGTGGTGTTTGAATGAATTAGTAAATTGTTTTAGAGTTTTTAAAATTGTTTTGAAAAGGTTTCAGCCCTCTAAAACATCCCTAGGACGTTTTCCGCGCATTCCGGCGACCTCCCAGCCTCCAGTGCTACAATCCGGCGAGGCAGATCCATTCCGGCGAGGCGTATCAGTCAGGCGGGTCCAATCCGGCGAGACAGGTCCAATCCGGCGAGGCAGATCCAATCCAGCGAGGTTCCCTGTCAGGCGAAGGGATTCCAGCGAGGCGCTCCAGTCCGGCGAGTCCAATCCGGCGAGTGCAGTCCGGCGAGGCTATCAGGCGAGGCGTCCCAGAGATCTCCCATCCGGCGAGGCTTCCCAGTCCGGCGAGGCTCTCCAGTCCGGTGAGCTCCCTGTCAGGCGTGTTCCCGTGCAGCGTCTGTCTCCCATCCGGCGAGTGCCCAGTCCAGCGAGGCTCTCCAATCCGGTGAGCTCTCTGTCAGGCGAAGAACTCTAGTCCGGCGAGGCTCCCAGCAGGTGTGCATTCCGGCGACCCTTCCCAGTCCGGTAAAGACGTTCCCAGGCAATCCGGCGAGCGTTTTCTCGTGTTTTGGGCGTGACGTGGCATTCCGACGATAGCTAGCAACGTCGTGGTTGTTTAGAACCTCTTACGTAAGTATTTTCTCAATTAAATAATTAAATATAAATTATATAATTGTTATATAAATTATAAGTTTAATTTTATTTGATTAAACATGTGAATTATAAATTGTTTATAATTGTTTAATAAATTTTAATGCCTTAGGTTGTTAAATATATTAAAATTAGTTTTAATATATTAGATCTAATTATAATTTTCCGCCACATAGGATGTGTATTATAATTAATAATGTTTAATCGTTAAATAAATTCCAACAAATGGTATCAGAGCTAGTAAAAGGCATTAAAATTTAGATTTAATGACTAGTTTGGAAATTTGTTTGACTAGTTGGTGTTGGCGTTTTTTAATATGATTGCATTATGAATGTATAATGTGTGCGCTTGTGTTATGAATGGATCCTTATTCGATATGGCCCTATGATGTTTTTACTCCGGTTATCGTCCCGGATTTTAATTTATTTAAATTGTGAGCCTCAATTTGCGAGGACATTTAAATTTGTAATTTATTATTGTAATTCGACGACGATGAGACAAGGAGGCAGCACCTCGGGATTGGCCGCACGTTGGAGAACGTGTGGGGGCTAACCCGAGACATCCGATGACGCGTCATTCAAGATGAAGATTAAATTGTTTTAATTTCATTTGTTTTATTTTACAAGAGTTGTATTATAGAAATGGGCCTATTGATGAGTTAAATAGGTAGCATATCTTTTCGGTGGAAGGTTCAACGGTTTACCTACCTATCCTATACTGGTATTGACCGCTGAACTTTCACCACCTTGAGTCGTGTCGTGTCTTTTTAATTGTCGTATACAATTTCATTCATGTGGGGGATTGTTGGAATATATGTTATAAAGAGTATATTATAACTTGTGATAAGAGTGTTTTTGGCATAATCGAGTGGGGTCCACTCAACGGAATGGAATGATTCTTTTGTATTCTTATTCCTCGTTGCGACGGGTATAAGATTGAGTATTTGTTTGCCAAAAACAACTTTATAATGAATGAGAAATTGATGCTCAAAGTATGGCTAAGAACACATTGATATGTGTATCAATGTTGTTGTCATAGAAGTATTCATGAAGTGAGTAAAAGAGTCCCACATAGGTTGGGAAGGTGTTGTGGTGAAGTGTTTATAAATGATTCTTCTCCTTAAGGTGACATCTAAGGATAAGGGAGGAGAGTGTGGGTGGGTTAGTCCTAACTCCTCACGCGCGCGCACACACACGCGCTGCCGCCGCCGTGCCGTGCCGAGCCGAGCCGGGCTTGGGTCTTGGAAATTTGTGCTCTTCTTGGACTTTCGGGCTTGCGGGCGGACTTTGGCTAATTTGTGATAAACATTATCTTTTTTTATTACAAATCTCACTTCGGAAAAGGTTGAATTCCTTAAATAACTTCATGCTATTTTCAGAATTGGTTAAACTTTGACTCAATCATTTAATGACGAGATCAACACTCAATGAATACAGAAAACGTTATAACCTTTCCGAGCTCACTTTAATGACATTAATAGAATTGAATTCTATTAACGTTGGACGGTTTTGTAAACCGTTCAAAGGAAGTTCTGTGCCTATAAAAGGCAGCCGAACTCTCTCATTCGAAAACACAGAGATAGAGTGATAGACCTTGAAACTGAAATCAAACAGCTCTCCCCTTCTCGAAATTGTTTTTCTTTTGTAGTCCGGTGTGAGTTCAACACAAGTAGTTAGTTCGCCGAAGTTGAGCTTAGTGTTACTACAAGCTCGCCTTTACGTCGTTGTATCTTGGGAAACTTTCGCTCAGACATCTCGTACCTTAGGGTTTCCTTATTTCAGTGGTTTACGTTTATTCATCTCACTTCGTCTTTATATTAATTTTCAATATTATTGTATGTAATATTGCTAACAGTATTTTTTCAGATATAATTGGAGAAAAATAGTTACCACTTTTATTTTCTAGAGGTTATATTTGAGTGAGGATATTTAAGTAATTATGTTCAAAATGCAAAATAATTTTTAAACGATATGATTCCAAGCTTTTAAAAAAAAGGCAGATAATTAGTTGATTTCTTAAATTTTTTTTTTGTAATTTTGTTAAGTCTATTTTCACCAAGTACAAAAAAAAAACAGAAGATTTAAAAAAAAGCTAAAAAAATGGCTTAATAAAAGCTTCTAAATAGTGCCTTTATATAAATTTGGGTAACTCGATATATTTATACCAAGTAAGCTACGCGAAATATTGAATTCGCAAATTAATCAACTTTTATAATTTTTTAAGTTAATAACAAATTTTCATAATTATTCCAATTTCGCAGTTGCTGTTTAAATTTTCAAAATAAGAAACTAATTAATGAAAAATAAAACAAGTCTTATTGAGATTTAGCAAATACATTTAATGTTTGAGTTTACCCATGGAGTCTATTAAACACTCACCGGTCTCCTAAACTCATCTCCAATGCCTCAGAATAAATAAAATTCGAATTCTCGCTAGTCATTTTCTTTTTTCTGTTCGATTGTCATTTATTGAGAAATTGCACAATTTATCACCGTAAATAAGATAAAAATACTAAATACTCTTAATTTTTCTTTTTTTTATTCAATTATCAGCTAATAAACCGACTGAAATATTAAAAAGAAAAATTTACATCCACCAAGTAAAAAATAGACTAAATACAGTTTTCTTATGAGATTGAAATATAATAAAATATTATTCTCAGTGGTATGTGTAAACCAGGTTTAACGGACCAGATCAGACTATCCGGTGCGTTAAGCAATCAGTCCGTTAGTAAAGATAACAGACTATACCGATTTATTAACTAACGGACCGAACAGATCGGCTAATTGAGGGAGTAAAATGAAATAATTTTTACTCGTAATTTTGTGTCGTTGAAGAGGGTTTTTTGTAACAAAAGACTTTGACTTGAAGTATTAAAATATTCATAAGATATAGACTCATAATATTGAAATTAAAATTTACGATTAATGGAATAAAATTAAGTGAAGAAGTAGAAGATTATTTATAAAACAGGCCTCCTAAAATACCTCACCGACCCCTAATAAGGCGTGACGGTGAGAAACAGAGCACCCCTTATCTCAATAAAATTTGAAAAAGTTATCATGGACAGGGGCAAAGATATCCCTTTGTTATACAATAAAATAAAACTAATTGTTTATGTATAAACTAGCAAAATCAAAATCTAAATCGTCAAATAATGTCAAGCAATGATATATTTATTGTGCTCATGTTAGTGCTTCCACCATCTCCGATTTCAAACTGCATCTTCTATCATCGATGATGCGTCCCGCGCTACTAAAATTCTCCGCCGATGACAATGTTGAGACATGAATGGTGAGGATGTCTTGATCCACAATGGACAAGATCGAAAACGTCCCTGCGTTTTGTTTCCACCAAAACAAGTCAGGTCCTCGTCATCATTTTTGGCTCATCTTTGGCGTACTTTTCCCAATTTCGTGTTGAGGAGAAGGGCTATAAGCAGGGGCGTTGGTGAAGACATTCGCGTATTGGTGTCTCCTTGGATATTACATTTGTTAACTTGCTTAAGTTCGATATCCAGGTAGGATTTTTGTCTCGTAAATCCCGAAAAGAGCATAAAAAGCTTCCATGATCCTTGATAGATCAAGTAAAACGTAATTTTGTTGACCCCCGAAACGTAGTTTGAGAAATTTGCATAACTTTTTTAAATCACCGATTTTAGTACGGACATCTAGGATGGCTCCAAAACCAAACACTATTGGAACATTTTCAGGCCCTTAATACTTAAGAAACTTAACTTCTATATCTTGAATACACCTCTCAAATATAGAATCATCTAGGTATTGTTAAAATGAGTAGACAACGCAGCCATAGTATAAAACGAAGTTGGTTTGTAAGAAATAGAAAGATAACGAGTTTCTTTGTAAAATATATCAAGAAAAGAATCAAATGATTCCACTATTCTAATATCAACGGTCATAATAGACCCCTCACCATATTCGTTGTTAATGTGAGCGACATTAACATTGACATATCTCACAGATAAATTTTTTGTCAACATGAGATAGGTTGAGTTCCACATAATCTTGTTGTACGCTCTTCAAGAAGGTTGTGCATGAAACATTTCTTTTGCTCATCTACTCTAGTGGTTGAAGTATTTATCAAACTCATAAAACTCCTAGTCTTGTGGATGACATGTACGTAGTTAACAACACCAACTTGAACTATAAGGTTTATGATGTGGGTCGCACAACGTTGATGCAAAATGGAGTTGTTAGTGTTTAGGCGGGTTTTTAGGTCCCTAATCATGGACGTGTTACTACTGGCATTGTCTAAGGTTACAACGATGAACTTATTGGTTAAACCTCACTCATTTATAATATCAACCATGATATCTAGGATGTTTTCGCTTGTATGATTTCCATCTGTCATAGGGAATGCGATGATACGTTTGTTGAGGTTCCAATCACCGTCTATTTTATGAACTACAAAACTCATGTAATCCGTTTTGGTTTGACCATACCAGAAATCTAGGGTTAAGACAAGACTATACTTCCCTAATGGTATTATGGCTTTCATTTGTTCCTTTTCTTAGAGAAGCCATTTTACGATATCGAATCTCAAGGCTCTCCTAGACACGATTTGTACTCCGGGAAGTACATAATTCATACATCTAACAAAGCCTTGAGATTCAATGTGACAAAAATATTGATCGGTGGAAACAAAGCATTATACTTAAATAATTCTAAGTAGTATATGTTTGACTTGACTTAAAACGTTTGACGAGGCTCCAGATTGACTGCCTTGATAAGTCGTTTGATGCTTCGACAGTAGAGACGTCAAGCTCTTTTGCCATTATGAATCACCTTAGTAAAAAAATCGGTGACCGGAGCTTCCTCTTCGATACTCGTGCATGTGGTTCGGTCTGTTGGTGTTATTGTTGTGGTTGTTGTTGTTGTCGGGCTTATTGTTGTCGTCGTTGTTGTGTTGCTTCTCTTTGTTCATGTCATCGAGGTCGATGAACGGTAACACAAACGGGCTCCTCCTCTTCTTCATTTGAATCATGGGTTTTGTCTCCTTCTTCTTCTTCTTCTTCTTCTTCTTGGTCCATGCGTTGAGAGAATTCTTGATGCGCTTGATAGGCATCATCGGCATCGAATTGTGGAATTTGAGCTTGGTAAGCTTGCTCGGGATTCATTTCGGAGTAATCAACTTGTTGTGTGTTTGGAATTTCGGTGCATGGAGAATCTTCAAAAATGAGAGGAATGTAAAATGTATTGACAATATATTCGGTGTTGAGGTCGAGATTATGAGACAAATTCAACCAATTTTGCTCAAATTGGTGACGTGGTGGATCTTAGATCCAACGACCTGACTTAAAAAAAAACCTGACGTAACGTCCGGGTCCATTAAACTTATAAATGGACCGATTCGGTTCGTTAAAAAAAAGGGACCGTCTGAGTCAGTTAATTACCAATTGGACCGGACAGTCCGAATCCGGTTCGGTCCAACAATATATTATTAGGTAAGTGATAATTTGTACTAATAAAGGGGAGAAAACATAAGTTTTTTGTAAATTATGGAAGAAAACACATTAGTAAATAATGATAGAAGCAATTTTTCCTATTTATTTCTCTATAATGAGTCAAAGTGCAAGATTTCAACTAGCATACGCTATAAAGTATTCCTATTATAGAGCTCGTAATTTTATTCCAATTCTTTTAATCTTATATGGATTCACTAGTTGGATTGTACTAGCTCCATATGAACTTTTAAATAAACCACTGAAAACCAGTGTCGCTGAAGCAGGTTCAAAGCCACATGATAGTGTTTGGAAAATGGGTCATTGTGATTCGAGTAACACCATACATACTTCATTATCTCTTCGGCGAAGGTGATCGACGAGCTCAAACTCGACCTCGACATCTATAACATCATCACTGAGTTAGGCATAGACATCGTTTCCTCTTACTTCCATGATTTGCTATCCATGGATAATACATAAGTGGAAGTTTTTGTTTATGTTTTTTGTTTCAATGCCAATTTTTGAGGCTTTGGTGGATGTTGATATAATATTTCGATGTTCCACTAATCTATTGATCACTTGTACAAAAATGATTTTCAGAAGCTAAAAAAAAATTAGAAATGATTTTTTTAGGGATAAAGAGGTATATACCCTTCTATAATCTTGAGTTTGTAAAATACCTAATTTATTGAAAGTTTTGGTTAATACCCGTTTAGAGAAATTAACAATTTTTTTTTACTAATATACCCTTTTCGATTTATTTAAGGGTTATTATATCTGAAACAATAATTTCTTAAAATTAACTACAATGTAGCCGGTTTTAACGTTTGATTGGATATACTCACATTCCCTCTCCATTAAATGACCGTACATTTGGTAAATTATACAAAATTAATGGTGTTTTAAATGTGGACATGAGAAATTTTGGGGAGTTGTTATATACTAAATCTTTTCTCTTAAACTCCAAACCATTTTCAACACGCCTTTTATTATCTATTCTCTCTCTAACACCACCGATTTATCTCTCTCTGAAATCATCCTCGACCATTTTTCTCTCTTCAATCTGAACACAAACACGACCACGACCAAGAACACGACACTCCTTACTTCCTTCCTATCGACGGCGGAGATCCCTGAAACAACGTCTTCAAATGACGATTCGAAGCACGAGAAGATGTTGTCTTCGATGTTGATTTCCAGGTCATCTTCTTCCTCGTTCAGGGTAAACTAGGCATAGAGAGAGAGGTCAGAGGGAGGGATGTCGGGATCTGAGGAGTAGAGGTGGAAGTCGGAGCAGAGGGACCAGTAAGGTGGAGAGAATTCTTCATTTTGCTCCGAGGGACAGAAAAATGTCACGTCTGGCATTATAAGAGATTATTGAAGCTTTCTTAATTTGAGTGTGATTTTCTCTTCGTTTGTTTCTCAAGCGATAATGGTGTAAAAAACCGTGCCTTACATAAAAGTTTTTTTTTTTTATCTTTGGTTCCGTTTCGTTGTAGTGTTTTGTTTACCTTATATTTATGTTTATTTATATAATAATCTTTCTATCTTTTACATAAAAATAACAATTTTCTATATTTATGTTTGTCTAACATTATAATACACACAAAATTAATGGTTGCTGAATCAAAGTACTCACCGGAAATGCTCTCAGAATAGTTAGAGCAATCCTGATGCCGAATAAATTAACGCAAATTAATATCAGTTTAACGTAAATTAACGGATATTAACCTATATTACAGATGAACGAATCTACTTCAACTGTAATATGCAATCCGGATTAGTATCAAGTGATAATAACAAAAAAATCCAGTCACTAATGAAATATATTTATTTAATGAAATCAACAAAAAATCATCAATTATTCAGTCGACTAATTAAAATATTAATCAAATACAATAATTAACTATTTCAAATCCATGAAATCAGGGAATATGATTTGAATGATTCGTTGTCTCTGTGAAAATTAATTAATGTAAATCAACTACTATTATATATGGACGAATATACTTCAATTGAAACTTGAAACCGGCTTCACGCAAGTTGACTATTACAAATAGATATTAAATCCATTAATTAATAGTGTAACGCAAGTTGACTATTTCAAAAAGATATTAAATCCATTAAATAATGGTTTCAAATATGATAATTGCTCTCGGAAGAGTTAGAGCAATCCTGACATCGAATAAATTAACACAAATTAATATCAGTTTAACGAAAATTAACCTATTTTACAGATGGACGAATCTACTTTTGTAATATGCAATCCGGATTGGTATTAAATGATTTTTACTAAAAAAAATTCAGTCATTAATGAAATATATTTATTTAATAAAATCAATAAAAAATCGTTAATTATTCAGTTGACTAATTCAAATATTAATCAAATCCAGTAATTAGCTATTTCAAATCCATAAAATCAGGGGATATGATTTGAATGATTTGCTGTCTCTGTGAAAATAAATTAATGCGAATTAACTAATATTATATCTGGACGAATATACTTCAATCGATACTTGAAACCGGTTTAACGCAAGTTGACTATTTCAAATAGATATTAAATCCATTAATTAATAGTTTAACGCAAGTTGCCTATTTCAAAAAGATATTAAATCCATTAAATAACGGTTTCAAATCTGATAATTGAAAATTAAACACAAAAATCCGAAATTTTAGGTTAATTTCTGTTAATATTGAAAAACAAGATTAATTAATTAATTTAATCAGAAAATAAAAAAGGACATAATTGGAATTGCATCTCCCATAAAAACTGCCACGTTGGAGCGAATGGTTATTTTTTAAACTTTGCAAAAGATTGGTTATTTTACAATTACAACGTTTCATTTGGCTTAGTTGGAGTAATTTTTTTATATCTATATAATTAAAACCGACATTTCACATCAATCAATAAAATTTTAACCAGTTTGTCTTAAAAAGGTCAAACAATGGACTTTAAAAGCGACCTTTTGCATATTTAATATTTTTTTCATAGATTTCCAAAAAAATTGGGTCCTTATTCTTTCACCAAATTTTCATTTTTTACCAAAACAAAATCAGTTTTTTTTTTTCAATTTAAAAGCGACATTAGAAATAATTTGTCGCTTCCATAACACCAAAATTTTGATTTTCTGTTTTCCCTATCAAAATGAAATTAACAAATCGACGTCAATTTGGGTGGATACCCAATCCCGTGAGCCCAGATATTGACCATATTAGGATAATCGAATTTTTAGAGTTAATTATATTTTTAGTACTATTGTTATGATTTTAAAATTTTAGATTATGGTAAAATGATTATTTTTATTAAACGTTTGACTAGATGAATAACCATATGCGTTGTTATAAATGCAACTTTTAATTTTATAGTTTCAGTATTATATGTATAACTATGTTATTTTATTTATGCTTATATTTATTAAAATGGAACACATATTTTAATAAAAATAACAACGTTAGAAGCAATTATATTCGCTTCTAATTTTCTTTTTTCAATTATTTGTCGCGAAATGGTAAGGAGATAAATTATAAACAATTTGAAATCCATTTTAGAAACAAGTAAACTTTAAGAGTTGGATTTTTGGAAGGTGAATAAAGTGGTTTCTAAATGTCTATTATAAGTGTTATTTTTTTCTTCAAAAGGTGATTATACCAGGATAGTTCAATTTTTTTAGTAGTAAATAAGATTTACCAAAGATAAATTCGAATTCCTCCCCAGCCGAGTTCACCATGAAACACGTCAACAAATCAATAAATATTTGGAGACATTTGTTTACACGAGGCAGAACTTCATGTTTAAGATTATCACCACATTCAACAACCGCTGAAGACATAAATGAAGATGACACTTATTGCGGTAACAAATTTCAACTCAAATGTGCTAACATGGTAGGGACAACACAAAAAATGTTTATGATATTTTTCAAGATGGCCCGAGATGTTCGTTGGATCCCGTTTTCTAAGGTTTTGCCCGAATTCACATTTAGTAGTTCAAGTAGCATTATTGACGATCGAAATACAAAGTTTGATATTTGACGAGATTGATTTCTCATTGTTTACAAATATTGGGTGCGTTTGGCTTAGATTATTTTGGCCAACTTTCACTTTTTTTAAAAGTTAAATTATATTTAGGCGTTTGATAAAATAGCTTTTTTTAAAAGTGAAAAATAGCTTTTACATTTTTTATCTAAGAAATAAAAAGCTAACTTTTGATTTCATTTATATTTTTTCACTCATTACCATATTTTCATTTACACTAGTTTTGATTCTTAATTATCTCTATATTCTTTTATCAAATAATTTTTTTGACATTACCACAATTTATAATATTTTTTTTTGCAATAAATAGACACCCACTTAGATATATTTTATATGTACCAAAAAATATTTTATTGTTATTATTAATTATATTTTATATAAATGATTAATATTTATAAATATAAATTTATATTTTACCAAACACTAAATCAACTTTTACTAAAAGCTACAGCTATTTTATAAAAATTTATCAAACACCCATCTGCTTTTTAAAACAGCCGCTTATTTTAAAAGCAATTCTAAAAACACTTTTTTTAAAAGTAAAGTTAAGTCAAACGGAGCCATTAGTGTAAACATGAAAACTGTTTTCAAGAAACATTTGTAAATATTAATCTTGTCAAGTAACACTGATTTAAAACGTTGGACATACGAGTATTTATATATTGTGATTTTACTCGTTTTAAATTATGTAATTGTTTAACATTTAGAAGATGTATTTCAGTTTGCATATTAGCACTTCTTTTTAAATTTATTTATTGACATTTTAATCATTTTGATTTATCATTAAATTTTTTGTATACATAATGTCATTCTAATGGTAATGGTGTTTTCGCGAGCCAACATAAATACTCTCACACAAGTGGCACTTTCGCTTTGTTCCGAAAGTCAAGATGATATATGAGTGCCGCTTCCCATAAATTATAGACTAGATATTTTATGAAAATTCATTAATATTGAAGTAGTTACATCTGAAATTATCAACCGCTTTTGGCCACACATATTTACGAGAAGCCAAATATTTTTTTGGTGTTTGGTAAAATCACTTTTGAAAAAAAATTTCAAAACACTTTTGAAAAAAATAAGCTAAATTTTAAATTTTTTTAAAAGCTAAAAATTGTAACTTTTAAATACTTATTTTTTGGGCTGTATATTACATTTACTATTTTACCCTCATAACCAAGTCAAATAATTACCCTATTGATGAGATTACATGTTCAAACAGTTTAATAAGTTCCCTATAAATTTGGTGGCGATAAAATCTATCAAAATAGTAAATCTTTCAATAAATTAAAAATCAATATAAAAAGCGTAGAACTTGTGCGACTTGTTTGGATAATTTGAGAAATGAGATCGACAAGTTTAATAGAATCGACAAATTAATAATTTATATGTTTGTAAATAAAATAAATTATATATAAATATGAACTTTCATTTTGTATGTTGTTAGTCTTCCTGCTCAAAATTTAAATACTATATGAGCATTAGTATATACATATAAATTAAACACTAAAATAATAATCATTATTTAAATATTTATCCCCAATATTATTTTAATCTTTTTTATAATTTATTTGTTTTACCAGACGCTAAATCAGCTTTTACTTTTACAAAAAACTAAATTAAAAACAGTTTAACAAACATTAAATAATTTTTGTGAAAAGATTTTTCTAAAAGCAGTTTTTAAAAGCACTTTTAGGAAAAGCAAAGTGTTACCAAACGAAGCCATTATTATTTTTGGTTAATTTTCTTAAAATTTATTAAAATCGTTTTTTTTTTTCAATTTATAAGTAGAACAAATGAAATACACATTTTTCTTAAATTTCAACTCTCTTTCAATTTAAAGTCAATTTAATTGTGACATTATAAAAAAAAGTTAATAAAAAAATAGAAAAAACGGCTGTTGCAAATCAGTTTTTTTTATAAATTTTTATTATTTTTTACTGATAATTTATTTAAGACGGTTTTATTGCGGGTGGAGTTCGAACTCACGACATATTAATTGGAAGTTATGTAGTATTACTACTAGGTTATTCTAACTACCACTTTTTGACCGATAATTGAATGTAAGGTATTTGTGTTAAATTTATTTTTTAAAATGTTCATTTTTTACATGTAAAATTTATTTGTATTTTGGAAAAAGAAGATATTTTGGTGGATTTTGAAAAATCAATGATAAAGAGGGGCCCTTTGAACAGTTCATCTATATTTATTAAGATATTTATTTTGCGTCTAAATAGTTAAAACATATTTATAAACCGTCCAAGTGGGTTCATTATGTTCTTTGAGATTAACGAAAACTTATTCGAGGAGTCACAAAGTAAACCTCAACAATGTAGTACAATACTGAACGTTGTGATATTTTATTTTGGGTGAAGAGTAGAAAGTTGACAGAAATATTCATGCAATACAAATGACTATTTACCGTGTCTTCTTTTAATGGGAACATGAGGTACGTACTAGACCTGATATTTAGTTCACCCAATCCACACCAAGAAACTCCATTGCAATTGTGCAAAAGCAGATCAAGTAAAGCCCAAGGAAAATAGCATTATCGAGAAGCGTAAGATTAGACTATGGACGCTACGTTAATGCTCGTAGCCTCGTTAAGCTATTGCTATTACTTGGCCAAAAAAATCCCAAAGGGCAAACCAAGGCTCGTATCTCTCATTCCCATATTTTATCTCCTTTCCCTTTTCCCATGGACTTTCTCGTCCGCTTTCGGCCGAGGAATGTCTTCCTTCTTCGTCACGTGGATCACTTCCTTCAAACTCACCCTCTTCTGCTTCGACCGGGGCCCACTCGCCGCCCTCGACACCTTCCCCGACTTCGCGTTAATCTCGATTTTGCCACTCAGGGTCAGAAGAGTAAATAGCCACGTGGACGATGACGATCAGCCTCGCAACCCGCTTCTCTCTCTCTCCTCGCGCTACGAGACGGTGCCTCTGATGAACCGCCCGTACTTGGCCACGTCGCTGAAGGACTTCTGGGGCCGGAGGTGGAACCGAATGTCCTCGGACATTCTGCGTCTGACTGTGTACGACCCGGCTCGGGAAGGCTTATTGGGCCTTGTTGGGCCGGGCCTGGCGGGCCCGATTGCCACCGTGGCGACGCTCGTGGTGTCCGGAGCCATGCACGAGATGGTGTTCTACTACATCACGTGCGGAGGGAAGCCCACGTGGGAGGTGGGATTGTTCTTTGTGCTGCACGGGATTTGCATGGTTTTGGAGGCCGGGTTTAAGCGCCTGGCTCGGGTCAGGAAGTGGGACCCGGTTCACCCGGCTTTGCTGGTTGTTTTGACGGTTGGGTTTGCTGTGGGGACTTCCTACTGGCTCTTGGTTCTGCCGGTTTGGAGGAGCGCCCGTACCCAGCAAGAATGCGTATTTTAATTAATTATATTTATTTTTAGAATGCGTATTAGTAGGAACATAATTTAAGAGTTGACGTTGAGTGATGTTGTTATGTTAATTGTTAAAGCATGATTTTTTTTTGGTCTGGCACATTCGCATTTCTCTCTACACACATCAAAGGACGGATCCAAGTAGGTTTTTTTTTTTTGTAAGGAAGATTCTTCTAAGAAAATGATGACACTGAACAACATAAGATACAATAAAATTTTGAGCATCTATTTAGCTCTTCCAAATTACTGAGAATTAATTATAGATGAAAACATCCAAGCCACCACAGTTCGTTTATTATGAAGAAGATGGCTATTATATTGTATAGACAACAATCTGAAAACGACGCGCACCAAACTTGAGAACAAACCAATAAAAAAATATTGATTCAAATTTTTGCAAAGTCGATGTGAATTAATTTGTATTATAATATATATACACACATCGATATGTACAACCAATGGAATTCACAATGAATTGGCCAAATTTAATTGTCTGTGCGCTTTCACATGCTTTTTAAATGGCTAGTTGGTTAAAGTACAGTGACTAACGCAAAGTACCGATCCTACCTAAAATTATGTGTAAACTAATTCCCTTTCAACCCGTTAACAATAATTATTTATCTATGTCCCACTGTCAATGGCATGACTCTCTGGCTCTCTTGGCAAAGAATTTTGGTAGATTTATGAAAAGGTTTGACAAGAAACCTGTCACGTCTGGGAATTACAAAACTAAGCCGACCCAAAATTTCAGGCCAAGCTCTCAACCTAGGCGTTTTCGTGAAGATCGTGTCTCGGGTCAAACAACCAAAGGGAAAGGCATTCAATGTCATGAATGCGAAGATTTTGGACATATCCAATCTGAATGTCCAAATTTTATCAGACGTCAACAAAAGAGTTACAACTCCACCCTATCAGATGATGACCAGAGCATCAAGTCCGGTGATGATGATGAGACTGATGGTGGAACAAACAACTTTCTTGCTTTTGTGAGTCAATGTACTTCCTCCTTTGAAGAAAATATAGAGCTCTCTTTGGCCCTTTCTGGTCTTGCTGGATCAGATTTTGGTAGCCAAGCTGGTTCCTCTGCCAAAAACTCTAGCATCTCTGATGAGTTTCTTGGGCATATTTTTGATGTGTTGTCATCTCATCTGAATTTCAAGCTCTCAGACTCTATCTCCGCCTCTCAGGATAATGACGAGATCAGTGACTGTGTCCTCATTGAAGCCTACAAAACCTTGTTTGCCAAGTGGGCAGATGAATCTAATGCCTTTGTTGTTCAGGCTGATAAGATTGCTGAACTTGAACAGTCTCGTGCAGATCTTCTCTCTCAACTCCAAGAACTTCAAGCTGACTCACCTGTTTCTGTCAACGAAAGGATCACTTCTCTTCTGGATGAGAAACTTGTTTGCTTGAAGTCATCCGTGTTTTGAAGCTTGATGTCGCCCGTCTCTCTCAAGATGTTGCTCGTCTTACTCAGTCTGTTGATGCTCACCTAGGTACTGGGATTCTCAATGATCTCCTGAGGAGTGGAAAGTCCTCTGTCGACAAGATTGGTTTAGGTTTTAAGAGAGATTCGATTCCTCGTTCTCAACCTCACTTTGTTTCAGCTCGTGCAAATGTGAACAAGTTCAATTCTGTTTCAATACACAGCTCACCAGGTGTCTCAGCGGTTCCTGGATACATGTCTACCTTGACAAGAACAAACAACTCTGTTCATCATAAATGGATTTTCCACTTCTGTGGAAAGAAAGGTCATATTCGTCCTTTTTGTTTCAAATTGTTTGGCGCACTCCTCATCTTACTAGGCAGCGTTTTCCTTGGGGGGGTTTCCAGCGGCCTGTACCTCATCAGAAGATTGATCTTTCTTCCCATCGACACTGGCGTGTCAAATATTCTCATACAGCTGTTATGGCCTACACCTCTCTAAAGGCTTCTGTTGTCGATATTTTCCGACGATGTGAATGAGCGTCTCGCGGACGTCGGACATGCACGCGATTTTATAGCGGCGGCCCAAGATTAACGCCTCGGGGGATACATGGCGGTCGATGACCTCAACCGAACTCCCCCTCGGGGCGCCCCATGCCTCCGCCGAGCGCCTCGGGCGTCCAATGAAGCCCCTGGATGCCCACTGGGAGGCCTAGACGTCCACCGAGATGACCGGACATCCACCAGGAGGCCTGGACGTCCAGTGAGAGCCCTGGACATCCACCAGGAGGCCTGGACATCCACCGAGAGGCCTGGACGTCCAGTGGATGCCCTGGACGTCCACCAAGAGGCCTGGACGTCCTGTGAGTGGCCTGGACGTCCTCGGAGAGGCCTGGACGTCCTCGGAGAGGCCTGGACATCCTCGGAGAGGCCTGGACGTCCACGGAGAGGCCTGGACGTCCTCGGAGAGGCCTGGACGTCCTCGGAGACGCCTGGACGTCCTCAGCGAGTGCCCTGGACGTCCACCTGGAGGCCTGGACGTCCACCGAGGGGCCTGGACGTCCTGCGAGGTGGCCTGGACGTCCTGTGGATAGGCCTGGACGTCCACTTGCCTTCCACATGCCCAAGGGGTGCCTTGGCCGGCCCTAGGGCTCTCCTCATCCTATAAATAGGCCCACAACCCTCACAACATGGGTAGACCAGTTTTCCCTAGAGAAAACTACTCTCTCTCTCTTACTCTCTCTCTATCTCGGCCATACCCTCCTCGGGAAGCTGAGTCGGGAACAACTTCCTATCGGAATTGTTCCCTAAGATCCGAGGTCCGAGCGTCGAAGCGACGTTGACTCCTAAGTCTTCGTTTCCGCCCGATCTTGTCGATCCCTCCTCGTCATCCTACAAACTCCACCCACATTATACTAATGTTGAGCGTCGGAGAGGTAAACAGAGGACCCCCCTCTGTTTTCCCTTCTTAGTTCACGTCTGTTTACTCTTTTCAGATAACAGGAGAACTCGAAGACCACACGACAGCTAAGAGACGATCCAGGACACCGGATCTGACACGCTAAGGCCGAAGCGAGGGTCACTCGCCCCGAGCGGGGATCTGACCGCTTAAATCTCTGAACGTTGTCCAAATTTCAGCGACAACATTTTGGCGCTAGAAGAAGGGGGTTTTTCGATCTCGAAATTCATCCAATCCATCCAATCCACATCTCTCTATTACGTCTCTTTTCTTATTCACTCACGCAAATGAGTGACGTTCCGGCAGCTTCCGCAGCTGCCCGATCGAGCAATCCCATCGTTCGAGCTGCTAGCTCACGGTATGAGTTTCATCAACTCCCCCATCGATGGACCAGGCAACAACCTGGGATAAGGAGTTCAGGAAACGACACCCTCGCCCCTCGTGAGAACGAGGAAAGGCTGAGAGACGAAACCAACCGTCGCTTGATGGAGTTGTTGGCTCGACCGGGGGTGGATAAGGGCCTACTCATGAACCTCCTCGGATACGAGGAGGGAGGCAGTTCGACCCGGGACGAAAATTATGCCGGGGATGGCATTGTCCCGGAGACGAGCACGAGTCAGACATTCACCCGCTCGCCGGCAGAAAATGCGAGCGATGCTCCATTAGTCTCACCAGGGGAGCAACAACGGGAGACTTCGCGACGGGAAGGTTCGAGTAACCCCCGGCCGCGGGCGATGCGAGGCACTTCGCGGAGCGGGCATTCTCGACAAGCACGCCGGGCATCCTCTCGACGGAGGAACCTCGGCGTAGATAGTCGCAGAACCCGCTGCGAAGGTCGCCCATCGACCCTACGGCCCTCGCGCTCTGCCGAGGTAGACTTGAGGACCCGCCTTAATTCGCGGCGAGATCCCCGAGAGGAGGACTTGAGGAGGAAGCTGGATGCCCGACGGGCGACCGCCGGGGCTACCACCCTCGGAAACCCTCCTCCAAAGGCCTTGGACCAAGGGTCCAATGAACGGCAAGTTCCCACGCCAGTGGGGCCAGTCGTAGGAACTGCAAGCGGGCTCGAAATGATCACAATGATTCAGGACTCCAAAATCAGATCATCTAGTTGCGAGAGGCAGGTTCCGGAGGCTCCAGGCCATACAATGGTTTAGAGGGGTCTTACTCGCCTTTAACGGCAGTAATTCTTGCGCAACCTCCTGGGGGAGGGTTCAAACTCCCCACTGTGCCTCCCTACGACGGGCGTTCCGACCCTAACTTCCACATCCAGCACTATGAGACCTGAATGACAATGCAGGGGCTGTCGGACGCAACACTCTGTCCGGCATTCAGCCTAACACTAGTTGGAACAGGGTTTGAATGGTTCCGAAACCTGAAGCCCGGGAGCATCGGCACGTTCCGTGCCCTTAGGGAGTCTTTTCTCGCTCGATTCGCCACATTGGTGGCGCAAAGGAAGTCCAAAACGCACCTCTGGACGATCAGGCAAAAACCAGGCGAAAGCTTGCGTCAATATTTGGCCCGATTCACCGAAGAGTCCCATAAAGTCGAGGACTTCGATGATCGGGACGCCATCATCGCCATCACAGAAGGCGCCGAACCCAGCGATTTTCTAAAATCGATTGTGGGGAGAGCCCCAAGGGACATGGCTGAGCTCATGGCATGCGCTAGGACGCACATGGGGGTTGAGGATTACCTCAATAGCCGTAGGGGTGAGGGCCACGGCAACCGCCCTCGTCTGAATGACCACCCCAATGCTCGCGGGAAGCGGGGAGAAACCATCACGCTGTCAGTGATGACCCCCCACCGAGATCGAGGAGGCCATTTGTCGATCAGCTCCGGGGAGAAGCTCTCACACCGCTCAATGCATCGCCGGCCCGAATTTTGGCTCTTCATCGAGACAAACTCGGGTCCCCGGCGCCTTTGAAGAAAGGCCCTGCGACACGGGACAAGAGCAAGTATTGCGAGTATCATCGGGATCACGGACACGTGACCTCCGAATGCTACCAATTGAAAAGACAAATAGAGGCCCTAATTCAGGATGGCAAACTCAAAGAGTTCATCATGAGGGTTGCCGGGGTGACAATCCCGGAAGATCGCCCGCCAACCCAAAATAGGGCCCCGGCCAAAGAAACAGCTACGGCAGTCGCCGCCATCAGCGATGAGCCCGAGCACTCCGGGATGAACGTTATGAGAACGATCACCGGGGGATTTGACTATGGCGGGTCAAGCAATCAAAAGAAGAAGTATCTGAGAGCAGCGACTAATGAGAGGGTTAAGAACGGCATTAACCTCACTTATGTCGCTCCCCCGCCTACCCCCTTCGAGGATATTCGTTTCACCGAAGAGGAAGCCAGGCGAATCCTCCACCCGCATAACGACGCTCTCGTTATATCGGCGACTGTGGCCAACAACAAGGTTCGACGGATCTTGGTTGATAATGGCAGCGCGGTGGACATAGTGTTCAATCGGCACTCGAGCAGATGAAGCTCGACAGAGTAAAGCTCGCCCCGACGCGAACCCCGCTCTATGGCTTTTCCGGGGAAAAAGTGTGGACGGAAGGGTCGATAGACCTACCTATCACCTTTGGAACCCGAGGTAGCGCGGAAGTGACTCGGATCGTGACGTTCCTAATCGTCGACGAACCGACATCGTATAACATGATAATCGGCCGACCCACCCTGGTAGGTCTCAAGGCCATCACATCGATCTATCATCTTATGATGAAATTTCCAACCGAGCGGGGAATCGCATGCGTGATGGGAGATCAGGCCATGGCGCGATCGTGTCACGTGCACGCCGCCAGCAATAAGGTCACGAAGCTTGAAGAAAAAAGAGAGGTATGTACGACATATCAACTCAATGACGAACTCCCATGCAAACCCGAGGAGGGAGGAACGTTCGGGGAGTTGGACCAACACGACGAGATCGAGCGTCGGCGCATGGAAACTTCTGACGACCTCGTCTCGATTGTCTTGGATCCCGCAAAACCTGACCAAGTGGTCAAAATCGGCGCACAACTCTCCGCCAAAAGGCAGGAATCGAAGGCTTCCTTCCTCAGACAACATAAAGACGTCTTTGCGTGGACACACGCGAACATGCCGGGCATCGACCCGAAGATCATGGTACATCGCTTAAACGACGACCATAACATACCCGAAAGGGTTCAGTCTAGAAGGGCGTTTAGTGGGGAAAGATATCTTGCCATAGGAGAGGAAGTTGAAAAACTCCTCGCCGCCGGTTTCATAAGAGAGGCGGAACACCCCAAGTGGGTGTCAAATGTGGTAATGGTGAAAAAGCCCAATGGGAAGTGGCGCATTTGTATAGACTACAAGGATCTTAACAAAGCCTGCCCTAAGGATAGCTTCCCCCTCCCCCGGATAGAGTTGCTTGTGGACGCGACAGCGGGTCACGAGCTCCTCAGCTTCATGGACGCCTATTCAGGCTATAACCAAATCCGGATGCACGAAGATGACCAGATAAAAAAGACATTCGTAACAAACAAAGGCCTGTATTGTTATAAGGTGATGCCGTTCGGCCTGAAAAACGCCGGCGCCACCTACCAACGGTTGGTCAATCGAATGTTCGCCGACCAAATCGGCAAAACTATGGAAGTCTACGTGGACGGTATGTTGGTAAAGAGCCGATTGGCCCCCGACCATATCCGTGACCTCCGAACCATGTTCGCGATCCTCTGCAAATACAGGATGAAGCTGAATCCCAACAAATGCGCATTCGGGGTCGAGTCAGGAAAGTTCCTTGGCCACATGGTAAGCAAAAGGGGGATCGAAGCCAACCCCGAGAAGATCACGGCCATCCTCGAGATGAGATCCCCGCTGAAACCCAAAGAGGTCCAAAGTTTGGCGGGACGGATCGCGGCGCTAGCCAGATTCGTCTCCAAGGCCACCGACAGGTGCCACCCGTTCTTCCAATCCCTAAAGAAGAGAGACGGGTTCGAATGGACTACGGAATGTGAAAGGGCATTTCGCGAGATGAAGTCATACCTCGCGACCCCCCCATTCTTGGCAAAGCCCGTCGACCACGAGGTTCTCATATTGTACCTCGCAGTGTCTGACAAGGCCACGAGTGCAGTCCTTATACAAGAAGAAGGCCAATGTCAACGGCCAGTCTACTACGTCAGCAAGTCTCTCCTGGACGCCGAGACTCGGTATCCAGAGATCGAGAAGCTGTCATTGGCATTGATCATGAGCGCGCGAAAGCTGAGTCCATATTTCCAAGCACATCAGATATTGGTGCGCACCGGACATCCTATCGAGAAAGCCCTACAGCGAGGCTCCTCGACGAGGATGGCAATTTGGTCGCAAGAACTAAGCGAATACGGCTAAAATTCCAACCACGGACGGCCATCAAGGGACAAGCTCTGGCCGATTTCATAGCAGAATTCACGCCAAAAGAAATCGAAGCTGAATCGGGCGAAGTCCCGCCCCCTCCTTCAAAGAAAAGGAACGTTGGGCCGACAGGCCAACATGGTCCCTACACGTCGACGGCGCATCCAATGCTTGGGGGGCTGGCGCCAGAGTGGTTTTAACTAACCCCGACGGGGAAAAATTGAAGTACGCCCTCCGCTTCGAATTCAAAGCCTCTAACAATGAGGCCAAATATGAGGCCCTGATAGTCGGTTTGGAGCTTGCTCACCGACTCGGGGTCGAAGACATACGCATCTTCTGCGACTCGCAATTGATTGTGAACCAAGTGAAAGGTGAATACATCGCCAAAGAGCCAAATATGGTCGCGTACCTGGCTAAAACCCTCAAGAACCTAGAAGCAATAGCTCGGTTCGAGGTCGTGCAGATTCCTCGGGAAGAAAACATCGAGGCTGACGCTCTAGCGCGCCTCGCCTCAGGGATCGACGAGGGAGAAGATGGGGATATTCCGAACGAGGTCCTGGCTCGCCCTTACGTCTCCAGAGGCGACGTGGGGACTGTCAGTGACTCTCCGACCCCGTCATGGATGACTCCCTTGACGGAATACCTCACGAGCAGAAGAGAGCCCGAAAATCGTGAGATCGCCCGTAAGCTGAAAAGCTTGGCATCGAAATACACTATGCGTGGGAACGTGCTGTACAAACGCGGTTTTTCGATGCCACTCATGCGCTGTCTCAGCGAAGGCGAGGCAAGGCGGGCGATGAGCGAGGTGCACGAGGGAATGTGCGGCAACCATGCCGCTGGACAGTCAATGGCCTTAAAGCTCTTGCGGCTGGGATACTTCTGGCCAACCTTGAAAAAGGATGCACACGACTGGGCCTGCCGGTGTGACAAATGCCAAAGGTTCGCCCACGTGTCAAGGACGCCTCCAGCACCGCTCTGCCCTGTCATCGTTCCCCGACCATTTGCCAAATGGGGAATCGACCTAATAGGGGAGCTCCCCATGGCCCCGAGGCAGTTCCGATATGCAATTGTCGCAATCGATTACTTCACAAAATGGGTCGAAGCGGAACCCTTGGCAAAAATCACTGAGGCGAACACAACGAACTTCATTTGGAAGAGCATCATATGCCGCCATGAGGTTCCGGAATCCATCGTGACGGACAACGGCCGGCAATTCGATAATGCCCGTCTGCGCGAGATTTGCGAGCAACTTGGGATAAGTAAGACATTCTTCCCCAAGGCACCCGCAAGCTAACGGCCAAGTGGAGGCAGTCAACCGCACGATAAAGGAGAACCTGAAGAAAAAATTGGAATCCCGAAAGGGTGCCTGGGCGGATGAACTGCCGTTTGTGTTATGGGCGTATCGTACCACGGCCTGGAACGCGACAGGAGAAACCCCCTTCGCCCTGACCTTTGGAGTTGAGGCGGTGGTCCCGATAGAGACCGTACTCCCCACGTTTCGCATCGAGACCTTCCGGGAAGAAGAAAACGAAAAGGCGATGCGAGCAGAGCTCGACCTAATCGACGAAAGAAGGACCGACGCACTCACCCGTCTCGCCGCCCAGAAAAGGAAGGTCGAGCGATACTACAACTCAAAAGTCAAATTGCGGAGTTTCGCAAATGGGAGCCTTGTGCTAAGAAGGGTGTTCCACAACGCCAAAGTTCAAGGGGCCGGCGTCCTGGGCCCAGCATGGGAAGGACCTTATCGGGTCCGAAAAGCCGTCCACAACGGCACCTACGAGCTCGAAAATTTGGGCGGCCTTATATTCGCCCACCCGTGGAACGCCGAACACCTGAGACAATATTATCAATAAAGGCTGCAAATTCGCGCCCAATCATTCCATGTAAACACAATAGATGTATTTATTCCATGTAAACTCTTTTAAACATCGAATAAAAAAGCCTATTTGTGTCATCATGTATGGTTCTGTAAAATAAAAGTTTCAAAAAATTTTGTACGCATCCAAAGTTTCATGAAACTTGGGGGGCTAGGGAGGCTCGGTCACAACTCCGAAAGACTTGACGCCAAAACAAGCCCGAACCCGAAAGAACCAATCAAAAACAGAATCGTGAGGCGATAGCCCCACGGTCGGAGAAATCCACCAAAGTCAGTAACAAGGCCGCGACCTTGCATCTGGACGCCCATGGATCTGAGGAAAAATCAACAAGTACCGGCTAGGTAAAAGTTGAACCCAATCCTAAGGCGGAGCATGAATACCTGTGCGATGAATGCGCGCGACGCCAAAAGGGACAGTTGTAAACTCGTAAAGGTACAGGCCAACGCCCGCGAGGCGAGCCGCAGGCCAGCGGGTCATCAATCGCACCAGATCCCAGGATCCCCCCAATATCTGTAGAGCAGATTCCCAAGCCGACAGGCCATCGATGAAGGCTCACGGACAAAGCATTCCTCTCGCGATCACGGAAAAAGCGAGAAGACGAGGAAAGCAAGCCCAAACGCCGCCATAAAATAACGCGCAGACGTCAGGGTATTGTCGGTCCTGGGCATCCACCTGATGTCCCGAGCATCCACCAGGCGGCCCGAGCATCCAGCGAATCCCCGAGACATCCAACTCGGAGCTCGGATGTCCGCCGAGCGGCCTGACATACCCGGCAAGCCGTTGGCAACAACGAAAACCCCGGTCGCCATCAATATGCCGGGTGTCTCCGGGACGCGTCATGAATTCGCGGCCAAACGAAAGTTAAGTAAAGCGACCATGCAAACATAAAAGAAAAGAGCTTTCGATAAAAGAGGATATCCGAAAAGAGTCTGCAAAATGAAATCAAAGTTCGAAACGCTAAACAATGGCGTAGAAAACGGCAAACAAAAAAAGTCACGGCCCGGGTGTTCATTCGGAGCCAAAATCGACTTGCTCCTCGTCAGCAGAACGGAGGGGCGCCGAGTGTGAGGGCGAGTTACCCACTGATGAGCGCGTGGTTTCGTCGGGGCGAGTATCCATCGGATCGCCGAACTCTGCGTCGCCCCCTAGCGGCGGAAACAACCCGTCGAAAAAGGCAAAGGTCACCTCACGTGACCGATTCTCGGCGATCGTTGCGTCTCGGACGCGCACGGCGGCAGCATATCGGGCCTCCTCCAAGGCCACCTCCCAGTCTTCGTCCGATCGGGCCTTGGTGCGCTCGGAGTCGTCGATAACAGCCTGCATTTCCCGTCGCAGAGACTCGTTCTCTTGAGCGACCTTCGCACGGGCCGCCTCGCTCGCGGCTAACTCAGCCTCGCGGAGGGCCACGACACCTTCAAGTTTCTTGCTCTCCGCCAAGAACCCGCAGGCAGATCGCTTGACTTGCTCTCGCGCCGCGCGTTCTTCCCGAAAGTCAGCCTCGGCGGCTTTCCGTCCAGCGGCGGCCTCGGCCAGAGCCTCGGCCTGCCGGTGGTCCTTCCGATCGCTGACCTCCTTCGAGATCCGCTCTCGACACGCCATTTCCTCCATTATCTGCTCGACGCGCTCCTGACGTGCTAGCATCTGCAAGGCAAGTAACAAGGTCAAGGAGTCTTAAATCAAGAGAGAAAAGGGGAAACGGACCTTTCGGGCCTCGCGAGTGCCCTGCCAGAAGAATTCTGTGTCGCTAACCACGACGAGCTCTTTGAAGCATTTTGGAGAAGAATCCGCGAGCCCTCGAGAACCTCGGTCCCTTAGTGCAGTTGCCTCCGTGAGCCAAAGCGAGGCACTACTAGCCGGTGGACCCGCCGGGGGACCTGTCGGACGTCGGGAACTGGAAGGTGCCTCGCTGGCAGACGAGGCGGCAGGGCGCTTCCGTGGCGGGCTGTCGCCTCCTCCGGCATGGGTCGTCGGGGCGGCACGGGTCGGCGCTCGTCTCCCCGGGCTCCTTGTCTCCATGATCTCGGGCACGTTCGGGAGAGAATCCTCAATTCTCGCGGCCCCGCGGGAGCCCGTACCGGACAAAGCACCTGAAACAAAGGAGATACACGGTCAGAGAGCTTCAAAATCAACAACAATAAGCACATAACCTATACCGCAAGGGATGTCTTCGTCGGAACCCGAGTCGAGATCACGTCGCGCCCGCCCCCGCGCTCGGGGAAGCGGGGGGACGGTGGAGACGAACCACTCCGTGGTAGCCATCATATCCGACGATTCGAAGATGGACGCCTGGCGTCGAGCGTCCGGAAATTTCCGGACAACTTTCCCAAGCTCGGTAAGATCAGGGTCCTTCGCCGACTCGGGAATCTTGCACGGGCCAAAGTCGAGCGGAGCCGTTCCAAAGGCGGACTCGGAGACCCATACCCACTGGTATCGGAGCTTCGTCTCTTTGTTCATTACGACACTCAACTGTTTCCGATGGTAAGCCTTGTACGACCCGACTCGCGCGGGAACCTCGGCGATGGTAAGAAACTCAAAGATCTCGTCGGCAGTCACGGCTCGCCTCTTTTCGCGAAAATACATCATGTGACAGGCGGCGACTGCTCGGTAAAACGAGGGTGACATTTGAAGCGCGTGCACCTCCAATCGAGAGAGGATGTCCTGTATGACTGGCTGAAACGGCAACCGAAGCCCGCCTCGAAGGCTAGCCAAGTGAACGGCGGCGAATCCCTCCCGAGGCCGAGTAGGTCGATCGGTGGAGAGAGGACGCAGCACGTTGACGGTCGCGGGGATACCGTATGTGCCACGGAGCGCTCGAAACGTTCCCAGCGACGGAAGTATCGGGATGTCGATCCCCTCGCAAGAAAACGATCCCAAAGTGCGCGATCCTAAAATCGGGAAGGTGCTCGTCCTATCCCCCTCTTCGAGCGCCGTCAGGAGTGGGGGGTGTTCCCCATCATCGCTAGCTCGGTCGCTCCCTGAGGGCCTACTCACGACCTGGGCGTTCCCGCGCGTTCCGGCGATGGCCTGGACGTCCTCTGCCCTCAAGACAACGGCCCGGGCGTCCTCCGCCCCCAAAGCAATGGTCCGGACGTCCCCTCGTCCCTCGACAGTGGCCCGGACGTCCTCGTGCCCCCCGGCGATGGCCCGGACGTCCTCGCTCTCCTTGACAACAGCCAGGACGTCCTCCGCCCCCAGGGCGATGGCCCGGACGTCCTTCGCCCCCAGAGCGATGGCCGGGACGTCCTCCGCCCCCAGGGCGATGGCCCGGACATCCTCTCGTCCTTCGACGGTGGCCCGGACGTCCTCCGCCCCCAGGGCGATGGCCCGGACGTCCCCTCGTCCCTCGACGGTGGCCATGACGTCCTCGCATCCCCGGGCGATGGCCCGGACGTCCCCGCGTTCCCCTAAGGCCTTTGCCAGCGAACAGGGGACGTCCTCAAGTCCCCCCGAGGTGGCCCGGACGTCCCCTGTTCGCTGGCAAAGGCCCGGACGTCCTCCACGCAGGCCTGGACGTCCACGCAAATCAGACCGGCAGGCGGCGCGAGGATCTCCCCTTGGGCGACGCGCGCGAGTCCTTCCGTCGCCGGCAGCGGCAGAGACGCGTTCGCCGAGAAATCTGGGCTCCCCCCACGGCGACGCGCGAGCCCAGATCTGCCCCCGCTCGCCTGCGCCCTGGACACCGCTTCGGAGGCGACGCGCGAAGCCTCCGCCACCGCCAAGGATGACGGAGACTGGTTCGCCGGAGGATTCGGGCCCCCCTCTCCGACGCGCGCGAGCCCGATCCCATCCTCGCGGGTCCACGCCTCCGATGCTGCCCCTCGGCCAGCAGCGGCCCCCTGGCTATCCGACAAGATCGAAGGAGGAAGGCTTACCCGGAACCCTAGGCGAGATTCCCCGGCGGCACGGGTCCCGACAGCGCGTCCTCCCTCGCCCGACGCTCGCGCCTCAATCGCCTCGAGTCCCTCGGCCGGATCTCTTCATGCGAGGCCTCGCCCGGCGACCACCGACCAGTCGCCACTTGCTCCCGACCCGCGCCTGGCCGGCACTGCTACTCCGGCCGCCGATTCACCACTCTCATGGGCGGTTTCTTCCTCGGAGGCCATCCAAGCGGTGAGCGTTTCGTCGTCAAAAAATTCGGATAGGGAAGATCCGATTCCCGTTGAGAAAGAATTCGGGAACGATGAAAAGTGAGGTTCATTTTCCTCGGGAATGGAGAAAAAGGATTCCACGAGGTCATCCAGGGACCCAGCAGTGGGGGATGACTGAGACTCATTGCAAAAATGAAAGGGAAAAATAATAAAAAAGTAAAGGAGCGTCGGAGGATATACTACCTGACCGATGTGCTCGCCTCGATCGCCTGGGTCCACGTCCGTCGGCCCGGCCGGACTGAAGATGTCTCCGACCTGCAATTGGGCAGCGAGGAGAAGGCTCTGAGTTCGTCATTGATTACTCGCTCAATATCGAACTCGGGGGGCTAATGTTGTCGGTATTTTACGACGATGTGAATGAGCGTCTCACGGACGTCGGACATGCACGCGATTTTATAGCGGCGGCCCAAGATTAACGCCTCGGGGGATACATGGCGGTCGATGACCTCAACCGAACTCCCCCTCGGGGCGGCCCATGCCTCCGCCGAGCGCCTCGGGCGTCCAATGAGGCCCCTGGATGCCCACAGGGAGGCCTGGACGTCCACCGAGGTGACCGGGCGTCCACCAGGAGGCCTGGACGTCCAGTGAGTGCCCTGGACGTCCACCGAGAGGCCTGGACGTCCTCGGAGAGGCCTGGACGTCGGCCTGGACGTCCTCGGAGAGGCCTGGACGTCCTCGAGAGGCCTGGACGTCCTCAGAGAGGCCTGGACGTTCTCGAGAGGCCTGGAAGTCCTCAGCGAGTGCCCTGGACGTCCAACTGGAGGCCTGGACGTCCACCGAGGGGCCTGGACGTCCAGTGAGTGGCCTGGACGTCCTGCGAGGTGGCCTGGACGTCCTGTGGATAGGCCTGGACGTCCACTTGCCTTCCACACGCCCAAGGTGTGCCTTGGCCGGCCCTAGGGCTCTCCTCATCCTATAAATAGGCCCACAACCCTCACAACATGGGTAGACCAGTTTTCCCTAGAGAAAACTACTCTCTCTCTCTTACTCTCTCTCTATCTCGGCCATACCCTCCTCGGGAAGCTGAGTCGGGAACAACTTCCTATCGGAATTGTTCCCTAAGATCCGAGGTCCGAGCGTCGAAGCGACGTTGACTCCTAAGTCTTCGTTTCCGCCCGATCTTGTCGATCCCTCCTCGTCATCCTACAAACTCCACCCACATTATACTAATGTTGAGCGTCGGAGAGGTAAACAGAGGACCCCCCTCTGTTTTCCCTTCTTAGTTCACGTCTGTTTACTCTTTTCAGATAACAGGAGAACTCGAAGACCACACGACAGCTAAGAGACGATCCAGGACACCGGATCTGACACGCTAAGGCCGAAGCGAGGGTCACTCGCCCCGAGCGGGGATCTGACCGCTTAAATCTCTGAACGTTGTCCAAATTTCAGCGACAACAGCTTCTTCTCGAGATGATTGGTATTTTGATAGTGGCTGCTCTCGTCACATGACCGGTGTCTCTTCTTGCTAATGTTCAGCCTTGCACCAAAGGCAGTGTCACTTTTGGTGGCGGGTCTACAGGATCTGTGATTGGTTGGGGACTCTTAATGTGTCAGGTTGTCCCTCTCTTGACAACATTCTTCTGGTTGATGGTTTAAAAGCAAATTTGATCAGCATAAGTCAACTCTGTGATAAAGACCTTACAGTTACATTCACCAAGACGGGTTGCTCATTTCTTAATCTTGCGAATTTGGAAATCATGCATGGCACTCGGTCCTCTGATTACTGCTACATGTGGTCCTCTTCTTCCAAGTGTCTTTTGAGTGCCACTGACACTTCCTCTCTGTGGCATCGGCGTCTTGGCCACCTAAATGCACGCAGTATAAGTAATCTCATCTCACAGGATGCGATAATTGGCCTTCCTCCATCTTTCTCCTCTGATCTTGGTGTATGTGGTGATTGCCAGATTGGGAAACAGACTCGTGTTCCTCACAAGAAAGTTGATTTCATCACGACCTCGTCGATTCTTGAACTTCTTCACATAGATCTCATGGGTCCGATGCAAGTTGAAAGCATTGGAGGAAAGAGGTATATTTTGGTGATTGTGGATGATTTCTCGAGATACACGTGGGTTGAATTTCTCCGAGAAAAGTCTGACGCCTTTCCTGCTTTTCATGTTGTCGCTCTTCGCTTGCAACGGTCTCGATCTGAGAAAATTACTCGAATTCGAACTGATCATGGTCGTGAGTTTGAAAATTCCAGTTTCTCTGACTTCTCTGCTTCTGAGGGTATATCTCATGAATTCTCTGTGCCTATCACTCCACAATCCAATGGAATCGTTGAAAGGAAAAATCGCACAATCCAAGAGATGGCCCGCGCCATGCTTCATGCGAACCACGTGTCTTACCATTTTTGGGCTGAGGCTGTCAACACAGCGTGTCATATTCATAATCGTGTGGCCATTCGATCAGGGACTTCTTCTACGAATTATGAAATCTGGAGGGGGAGAAAGCCAAATGTCAAGTATTTTCAGTTGTTCAGGTCTGTGTGTTACATCTTGGCTGATAGAGAGCCTACGAAGAAACTTGACCCTCGTAGTGATGAAGGATTCTTTCTGGGATACTCTTCTACAAGCCGGGCCTACAGAGTATTTAACAACAGATTCCAAGTTGTCATGGAATCTATGAATGTGAAGTTCGGTGATGAAGTTCTGCCAATGTCTACTCCTTTGGTTGATGAAGTTCTTCTTGTTTCTCCCGACTCTCAGATGTCGGATGTCTCTCCTGTTGTCTCTAACAACGAGACCGTCTCCTCTTCCGGCCATGATAATCCCTCTTCGCCTGTCTCTAAGACTCTTTCCTCTAGGATAACTTTAAATCATCCCATGGATGCTGTTATTGATGATCTTCATCAAGGTGTTACCACCCGAAGGAAAGACCCTGTCAACTACTTGGAACTAATTGGAAATGTGTGCTTCACGTCTCGGATTGAACCAAAAAATGTCTCTGAAGCTATTCTTGATGAGTTATGGGTTTCTGAGATGCAAGAGGAACTCTCACAATTTGAAAGGAATGACGTATGGGTTCTCGTTTCGCGCCCATCTGCGAATGTCATAGGAACGAAATGGATTTTCAAAAACAAATCTGATGCTCTGGGTAATGTGACTAGAAACAAAGCTCGTCTTGTGGCTCAAGGCTACTCCCAAATTGAAGGTCTTGATTTTGATGAAACTTTCGCCCCAGTTGCTCGTCTGGAGGCAATTCGTCTTCTCTTAGGAATTGCCTGCCTAAAGAAGTTTAAGTTGTTTCAAATGGACGTAAAAAGTGCATTTCTAAATGGTGTTATAAATGAAGAGGTTATTGTTGAGCAACCAAAGGGTTTTGTTGATCCTCATTTTCCAAATCATGTGTTCAGACTTAACAAAGCTTTATATGGTCTGAAACAAGCTCCCAGGGCTTGGTATGAGCGTTTAGCTGTCTATCTGATCTCTCAAGGGTACTCACGAGGCATCAAGGATCAAACTCTATTCAGCAAAAATTCTGGATCGAGCATGATGTTTGCTCAGGTGTATGTGGATGACATAGTCTTTGGGGGAATGTCCACATCTCTTGTTGACGATTTTATTGAAAATATGCAATATGAATTCGAGATGACTATGGTAGGTGAATTGTCTTTTTTCATGGGATTTCAAATCAACCAACGTCATGATGGAATCTTTTTGTCGCAAAGCAAGTATGCTCCGGAACTTGTTAAGAACTTTGGTCTTGAATCTGGAAAACCCAAGAGAACTCCTGCATAATCTTCTGTGAAATTATCCAAAGATGACTCCTCTAATCAGGTGGACACCAAGACTTACTGGAGCATGATTGGGAGTCTTCTCTATCTAACAGCTAGCAGGCCGGATATTGCCTTCTCCGTAGAAGTAAGTGCCATGTATCAATCAAACCCTACTGAAAATCATCTGAGCTATGTTAAGAGAATCATCAAGTATGTTCATGGAACTCTTGATTATGGGATCTTCTACTCTCATGATACTAATCATCATCTCGCGGGATTTTCTGATGCTGATTGGGCTGGTAATATTGATGATCGAAAGAGCACTTCAGGGGGATGCTTCTTTCTTGGTAACAATCTCATTTCGTGGCTCAGTAAGAAGCAGAACTGTGTCTCCCTCTCAACCGCAGAAGCTGAATACATTGCAGCTGGTGCCGCATGTACTGAATTGGTTTATCTTAAGTGTATGCTTGAAGAATACGGTGTCTCACAAGATGTCATTACTATTTTCTGTGACAACCCCAGTGCTATCAATATTGCAAAAAACCCTGTTCTGCACAGTAAAACCAAACACATCGAGATCCGTCACCATTTTATTCGCGATCTAGTTGAGTATAAAATTCTTTCACTCGAGCATGTGGTAACTGAAAATTAGCTTGCTGACATTTTTACAAACCCCTTGATGTTGTCCGATTCGAGAAACTATGGGCTAGTCTAGGAGTTTGCTTGTTAGATTTATAGTAATCACAGTTGGGCCTACGTATGTTGATGTTGTTGGGCCCACTTACTCTTTCTGTCTGCCTCCAAGTAAAACTCAGCGTTTTGATTCTAAATGTTTCACTAGTGTGTCGTTTCATGTTCTGGGTTGAAACCCATATTCAATGTGGGTTTTGTCAGTTGGGTTTTTCAAACTGCTCCCTGACGGTTATCTCTCTCAACTGCACTCTCGAAACGTTACCTCGCAAACCCACTGTAAAAATGGTCTCTACTCAAACTGGCCGTTCTTCATCTGCTTCCATGGGTGATGTAAAGAAGAAGAAGGTTCCCAAGAAGGGTGTCAAGGAATCTCAGAAGAACAAGTATGGAGTTCGTGTTCGGGGTCTATCACCAAACCCTAACACTCACTTCTCTATGGAGCCCCCTTTGTCCTCTCCCTATGACGACACTCGTCAACGTAAACCAGTTTCTACTTCCTCCGATGTCACATTGTCCCTTGTTAAACTTTCTCATACAGCGGAAGATACTATTCTGGGTTTCGTTGATGTTTCTGACATGAGGTCAGACAAAGAAGGTGTGTCTATTCCTCAGACAAAGGATGATTTTGTTAATCCTTCCTTGGATGCTATGACGAAGGAATTGTGTGTTGCGCATTCGTCACCTCCTCCGTCTCCATCAAATTTTATCACAGAAGAAGAATTTCATCGCATCATGGATGAAAGTGTTTGCCTCGACCCTCCTATGGACTCTGTTGATGTCTCTTCGGTCAACCATGTGCATGCACCAACTGCTCCTGTTGGGTCTCCTCCTCATGTGGATGCTCCAGATGCGGGTGTCTTCCCAGGTCCCTTTGTCTCCTTCAGAAAATCCTGGGTCTGACTCTGAAGCTCCTATTGCTTCCCTGCGGAAGAGAAAGTCTCCTCCTAAGCAGCGTCTTCCCAACAAATTTGTTACCAAGAGAACTCAGCGTGCCTCTTCTCCTGTTGTCTCGGAACCCAAGGAAGCCTCACCATCTGCTGCTTCCTCTCAATCTCTTGATGACTCAGAGTTCGTGGCGAATGAGGCTGAACTCGCTGAGGAGGCTGATAATGAGATTCCTCCGCCTGAGAAGAAGAAGACCAGGGCCCCTCGCCATAATATTCCGGATGTCCCTATAGATGGTGTATCCTTCCACTCCATTTCGAATGCTCTCAACTGGAAGTATGTTCTCCGCCGCATTATCTCGCCTGAGTGTGTTCTCTCATCAGAGGCTCTTCAATGCACGGATCTTGTTGACATTGTGAATCATGCATGCCTCCTGAAGTCCATTACTTCTGGTTGGTCCCTATCATCCTCGCCTTGTCAGAGAGTTTGTTGCCAACTTGTCGGCTGACATCAATACACCAGGGTCCCCTCAATTTCACAAGGTGCATGTTCGTGGAAAATGTTTCTCCTTTTCTCCAAAGGATATCGCTGTGTTCCTTGAGCTTCCGCATCGTGTCTCTCAGCCGTCTCTTCCTTCCAAGGTGGATCTCGTCAAAGAGCTGTTGGGTGGCCGTGATATGATAGGTTGGCCTGATCGTGGCCCGTATCCTGCTTCGAAACTCAGCACTAAATACTCAGTCTTGCACAAGATTGGGATCAAGAGCTGGTGTCCCACAACCCATCATACATGATTGTCCTTAGCTCTTGCTGGTTTCGTTTATCTTGTCGGGACCCGGTCTCCTGTTCACGTTGTTGGTTTCTTCTACGACCAAATTCTTCGTCATGCAGGTTCTTCAGCCATCAAGCTTCCTATTGGATTTCCCTCTCTCATTTGTGGGATTCTCCTTTCTCAAGCTCCCGACATTCTGTCTCAAGCTGAAGTGGCCGAGTGCAGCACCTCTCTGGGAAAGATTGTAGTCAACTACAAGCTTTTTCAGCCTCATCATGTCCCGGATATGGCTCCTCCTCCTCCTTCCAACTTCTTGCACTCGGTGTTCTCCGACGGATCTAATCCTGTTGTTCCTCCTCTCTCCTCTGAGATCAGATCCCTTGTAGCTGTGTCGCTATCTGATGAGCTGAAGTTCCTTGATGAGATAATTGCTACCGCAACTCTTCGCCGCCAAGAATTGTCGTCTCTCCTTCGTACTGTTGTTCCCTCGACTGCCTCAACATTGGTTCCTCCATCCTCTCCAGCTTAGCTTCTTATTTTCTTGTTTTTCTATGGGTTGTACTACTTTCTGAACTATGGTTTATGTCTCTCCCATTGCCTTTGCTGTGGCAAAAAGGGGGAGTTATTTTGGTTGGTTTGTATTTCCTGTAATCTCTGGAATACTCTATGAAACTCTATTGGTTTGTTTAGTGTGTTTGCTCCTCTGTCAGTTTCAGTGACATATGTTTGTTTTGGCTCAGTTTGTATTTCTAGGTTTTTCCTCAGCAAAGCCAAAGGGGGAGTTTGCTAGTGCGTGTTGGCCTCACTGCTTCGTCAAAACCTTGATATCCCTCCAGTTGTCCTTGGTTGTTCAGAAGACCTTGTCTCTGTCACCTTGAACTTGCTCCTCAGTTACTTTTGGCGGCAGTCTATTATCCGCCTGGGTCTTCGGTTGCTATGGTTTCTTGTCATGTTACTGGAGTATATAAACCCTCTCTTGTATCTTCTAGGGTTTATGCATTTTTCTAAAGACGCCGTCTCTACAAGCTCAACCTTGTTGCTTCATTGTTTGTTGCGTCTCCACTTTGTTAGAATTGCTTTGTGAAGGAAAAGTTTTTCTGTAAGTGCATCTTTTCTTTACCTTCCTTGTTCTAAACATTCTCAAGGACGTGGTCCTAATCGTTGTGACTAAGTGAGAAGTGCTCACTCCTAGGGGGAGCCTTAGGTAGATTTACTTTGAGAGATAGAAAGTGTTAGGTCAAGGAATGACTGATTCGCTTGTGTAACCTTTGTAACTTTGCTCTTTCATTATAAAGTAATCTCAGTCACCGGGATATGTTATCCCCCCAGATGTAGGCAGTTGCCGAACTGGGTTATCAACGTTCTTGTGTCTTTTACATTCCAGTATTCTCGCTGTTATCTTGTGTGGCAGGAACAGCGTTCATAATATCTCAACATATCTCAACAACCCTCGTTTCAAAGATGATAAGTCAAGTTGCTGAACGCCACAAGAAGACTTGATAAGTTCAAAGAAGTCTTTTCAAGAATAAGAAAAAACACAAAATTCACATATAATTCATTCAGAAGGTAATTGTCTGATTACAATGTTGTAAACACTTATTAATAGCCTTTGAAAGGTTTTACAACCAGACCAAAAGGTTTTTCTCAACCACTCTCAAAACAACATTAAAGACACTAATTAATTAAACCTGAAAACTAAATGCCAATAACTCTCAGCCCCTATAACTTTGAAACTGAAAATCTTTTACATAAAAACACACTAAACAACATACTTAATGAGTATAAACACCCCAAATTCGTCCAACTTCTCTGAGTAGTTACAAATGTAACTCCCAAAAGAGTAAACAACCTTATTTAATGCTAAAAACGTGGGTCCAATAACTTAAAACGACATAAGCATTCTGATTACGCCTCTAAAGCCTTAATCGTGGTAATTAGGCTCTCTGGCTTCAGATTTGCTTCAACTTTTGGCCCAAGTGAATTAAATTCTTGAATCAGCCCATTTAATGCCTCTTTGAGTTGTTTGGCTTTAAATCTTGTGAGAGGCCCACTAGGCAAACTTAATGGACCACTTGATAGTTTTCTTCTAGTCATTTTAGATCCACTTCATCCATTTGAGCTCCTTGATCACTTGTATCCACTTTAGCTCCCTGATTCTCATTAGTTGATTTATATTGTTGATTGTGAAGTCTAATCTACAAATGAGATCGGTATCATGATCCGGCGAATAAGAGTTAGCTGATTGCCCTAGGTTTTATTTCGCTTATATGACTTGCACCAACATTCTTTTTTACTTTGTAACAAAAGTGAGAGTGAAAAAATTGAGGGTTGTCACCAAACACTCAGATTAGAGATCATAGTGCATCGAGTTACGAGCGGAAAGTGGACGTACCTCCTACACTACGAGGAAACCACTATATTTCCTTGTGTTCTTTTTCTTTGCAATTTCGTTTTCTGTGAAATTTAGCTTAAAATTCCTAATAGATATGACCAAAGCAATCTGCTTTTGTCCCAGTGAGGTGGATTTCAGAGAGTACATTACTTGCTCAAGAACTAATTTCAAGAACGAGGAACCAAAGAATTTCACAAAGTCAACGACCTTGATGTAGGGATGCCATCGCTGCTTTAAAAAAAGGATTCGAGCCCAATGAATTCTTGAAAGCCATTGTGAGGAAGGCCCTGAGGGATATGGCGGAGTTACATGCGAGAGCCAGGACCCATATGGAGATAGAACACTACTTGAATGAGAGGAAAGACGAGGGCCGAGTAGATCATCAGCGTGGCGATAGTTGCGCCAATACTCGAGAAAAAATGAGGAGAAAAACTACGGCTAAACTTCTCTTGGAGATCTTTTTTGGCGCCTAGTATTAGGGGCTCTCAAGCAGGACCCTCACGTTTGAACCGGGATGTTTTGGTACCCAATATTTTATCGGACTCTGTATATCTGTATTGCGAGGTGTTTTTAGATATTAATTCTACTCAAAATTGAGCTTGTTATATATTTGTAAAAAGCTACATAAATCTACTTTCTTTAGAAATTGGAATTGATTGTAGCTCAAGATATGCGCTATTCTACAACAGTAATATGTAATAACCTTTTGTTACTTGACTCTGAATCTGTTTCTCCGTTTTTCGATGTGTTTTTTAGTAGCAATTCTACTTCAATTAAAGCTTCTAATATATCAATAGAAAGCTACGAAAATCTTATTTCTTTAGAAATTTGATTGGATTGAATAGGAATATTGTACCTCAAGATATGCATTGTTTTACAACAGCAGTACGTACTGAAAATTTGTTACTTACCTCCGATCTTGTCTTTGGACTGTGTTTGTTTTTATATATGAGTTTTGTAGTTGTTTAGAGTGTGGTAGTTTAGTTTAAATATGTAATATTTAGGTTGGTTTTGGACTTAGGCTCGGCTTAGAGTTGCCTTAGTGTTGTAATCTACGAGTGGTGAATACTCGTAGTTAACCATCGTTCTTGAATTTAATTCAGGAGCTTTTTGATCGAGAGCCTTGCGTGTGTGAGAGACTAGTTGGTTGAAGCGAGCTCTAGACTCATATAAGGTAAGTAGAAACATTAAAGCTGTATCAAAAAAACGAAGTGTGGTGTGTTTTTTTTTCTATGATTGCATTTACATGACAAGTATTTGTTGAATTGATTGCATTTGCAAATATATGCATCTTTTATAGAAGTGAAAATAATTTGTAATGAGAATTGAAACGGGGTTTTGGAAAAAGTGTGTGTGTTGTGGATTGTTCATGGATGGCTTGGCTGATTCCTAGGATCGGGGAACCAGTTTGGATAAATCTTAGGTTGGAGGAGTTAGCCATAATTCGTGGGATAGGATTGGTCTCACGAGTCATTTGATCATATGTAGTACTGGATACCACTGGCCGTGACCGTCAAACTATATGTAGAATGGGCACCTTACGATTTTGACTTGAGTTAGTCATGCATATATGCGAGACCAGCCATGGTGAACATCTTACACCAAATACCACACGCGAGTAAATAAAGTTATGAAACGAGAATAGATGAAAAGAATGAATTGAGTTGTAATTGATATTTATATCAGTTTTTGTGATACATGCGAGAAAATATGAAAAGATATGTAGTTTAATCCGATGAGCCTTATTTTTTTAATAATGTTTTTTTGGGAATTTTGTGTGAATTTTTTTTTTGAGGAAGCGTGGTCGGTGCCACAAAATATCATAAAACCCTCACATATGACGGAAGAAAACCGTGGTTACAAGATATGAATAAAACAAAACCAACGGTAATAAAGAAACGTAAACACAAATAAACTCAAACTTCAAGGGCCTAAGTGGACGTGCGGGACCTCAATTCGCGATCATCGGCGCTAATGGCCTCCTCCGAACATGGCGGGACTAAACCCAGCCAGGTCAAAGACGAGTGATGGTTAATCGCATAGCGCGCAAGATTATGCGCTGCAACATTACAAAGACGATAGATATGTCTAATACTGAACTCATCAAGCTCCCTCACCTCTCTGAAGATTCGGTGCAAGATCGTCCCAAGCTCTGTCGCATGCGTTACGCCCTCATCGATCATCCTCACCACCCCCAAGCAGTCAGACTGGATCTCCGCTCTACTGTTGCCGACACTGTGAACTAGCTCTATGCCACAGAGGACATCGTACGCTTCCGCAAGCAGGGGGGAGAACCCCCTAGTCAGAAAAGCGTACGCGAGGCGATCACCTTTCCAGTGTGGTCTCGAACAATACAACCAACACCGAATCCTCCACGGTCGCGAGCTAGAGCCGCGTCAACATTAATCGAGAGGGTCTCGTCCCTTGGGGGGGTCCATCTGGGGGCGTAGTCACCCTCGTGCTCATTTGAGTATCCCCAATCGTAGCCGCTCTGTACTCCTCGAGAAAGCTCACTGTCCACTAGACTAGCTAAGGCTGGCTCCAAGAGGATCTCCCGACGAGGACATTGTTCCTGTGGTTCCAAAGTTCCCAAAGAATAGTAACGAAAAGCTCACGGAAATGAACCTCAAGGACAAATGTAGCTCTAATAATAGCGTCGAAAGCGTCGTCGTCTCTGAAAGGTGGAAGGATGTGACCAAAGCCCGCCTCCTTCCAAACCCGTCTGCTCCACCTGTGTTGTGGATTGTTCATAGATGGTTTGGCTAATTCCTAGGATCAGGGAACCAGTATGGATAAATCTTAGGATGGAAGAGTTAGCCATAATTCGTGGGATAGGATTGGTCTCACGAGTCATTTGATCATATGTAGTACTGGATACCACTGGCCGTGACCGTCAAACTATATGTAGAATGGGCACCTTATGATTTCGACTTGAGTTAGTCATACATATATGCGAGACCAGTCATGGTGAACATCTTACACCGCATACCACGCGCGAGTACAAAAAGTTATGAAACGAGAATAGATGGAAAGAATGAATTGAGTTGTAATTAATATTTATATCAGTTTTTGTGATACATGCGAGAAAATATGAAAAGATATGTACTTTAATCCGATGAGCCTAATTTTTTAATAATGTTTTTTTGGGAATTTTGTGTGAATTGAAAAATAGTAAGAATGCTTATGATTATGCATGCCTAAATGTAGAAGTTGCATTAGCATGTAAATGTTTGTTATGCTTTATATATATGCAAATTAGATGTCGCTAGATTTTAAGTTATGTTAAAGAAAAATTGTCAGATGAGTCCAATTATAACTTTGGCAATTAAAAGAAAATGCACCCTAAATTGTGTATAACTGAAAACAACCGGAAAGAGTGTGACGTATGTTATTATGCAAAAGAATAAATTTTCACTTCCTTTCAAATCTAGGTCGGGACAAAGCTATTTGCAAATTGGCCATTCTCAGACTCAAAAACTAAAAAACAGCTCAATCTGACACGTCTTTAATTTAGCTATAAACGGCAATCTGACAAGGGGAATGCCATTTTTTGAGTCAAAGCGGACAAAAAATAAGATAAAGTAGGTGAAAATTAAACAAACAAAATATCCAGACATACTTTGCTTTTGTTGCAGAAACGTGTATGCATTGTTATTGGACAACCAATTCAACTAGAATCACGATATTTAAAAATGTTTTTTGCCATTAAATAAAAAGGTTGAGAAGGGGACAGAAAATCCACTTTCCATTAATCACGATCTCACTTCCACTTTTCTTAGAAAATTAAACTACTCTATCAATACTTTAATAGCTAAAACAAGATACGAATCCAGTTAAATTCATCCTCAAAGAAGGGAAGTGAAAACTTCATGTGCACGTTATTATTGGTGAACCATGTGACAGTCACAAATTCACATTACAAGTTGATCAAAATTTAGCATTTCTGAAAGAACATGAAGTGACAAAAGAAGAGGCGTCAAGTCCACGTGGTCCAACCCATTCAGACGCCTCTCTCTCTCTCTGACATACGACACAAACTAAGATCAGCCACTGAATATCAGGAAACCTGTGAGTCAGCGCGCGGCAACCGAGATGCGGTAAAATTAAAGGCAGCAGCGCCAAGATCCTTGAAGAAGGCTCCCACGGCGGCGTACTCCTCAAACGCCCTGACGTCAGCGTGAAACCGGAGGAACGGCGGGAAGAAGAACCAGAACCCGGTGGTCAACACGAACACGACGGTCAACGCCCCTGAAACAGCCCTGGGAAGCGCGAACCTCCCGGCAACAAGACGCTTCACCTCGATTTCGGCAACGAGGCAGAAGCCATGGAGGAAGAAGAACCACGTGACCTCCCACGTGGGTCTGAGCCGGCCCATGTAGAAGAATATGAGCTCGTGCATCAGCCCCGACACCGCGAACGTCGCCACCACCGCCGGAAGACCCGCCCACTTCTTCCCGACCAGCCGATCCGCCGCCCCGAGAACCGGTTTGTACACGGTCGGGCGGAGAATCCGCGTCACCGTTAAGTTCCACCTCCGCCCCCAAAAATCCTGAAGCGACGTGGACATGAAGGGCTGGTCAAACTGCGGCTCCAGCTCGGCGCCGAGCACGGCTCGCGCCAGAAATGCCGCGGCGGCGAGGGCGAGGTCCAAGCAGAGGTAGATGTGGAGGCTGTAGAGGATCAGAACCGCGGTCTCGCCCATGGCCTCGCTGTAGTCGTAGGCTCGGATCATCACCGCTAGGGCTAGGGCTTTCAGGGCGTAGTGGTAGTTTCGTTTCTTTCCGGTGGTTTCGTTCTCATTTTTGGCGCACTGGATCTTGATCGGCAGGCAAGCGACGGCGAGGAAGCGGAGGAGAGAGAGGTCCGGCGAGGAGAGGGGGCCGAGGGCGAAGGAGAAGAGGAGGAGCTTGAAGGTGGCGAGCCAAGCGAGGAAGAAAGCGGTGGTGCCGCAGAGATGGACGGAGGTGAGACTCAGAGGGAGGCTTAGCAACAGAGACACCACCGGGATTAAGCATAAAAGTCTTCGGAATCCTTTTCCCACCAACTTTCCGACGACGAAGCAGTAGATCAGAGACGCGTATGCCGTTAGCCACACTTTGAAGAAGTTTTCTATCTCGTTCTCGCTCACCATTATTAATCTTTTTCTTTGGTTTGATTTCGTCTTTGTGAACTGGTATGAAGTATAATAAACATCTGTTTCTCATGGTCTCTCATGTGTATCATATTACTTTTTAATAAAAGAGAATATAGAAGCCTCCGGGAAGACAAGTCACCAAATTAATTGTAAGTGCAGTCGCTGTCACCAATCGTATAAGATAATTTTAGGGATAGTCTCAGAAATCTAATAAAAAAGTAGGATAAAATTGCAAGAGGGCCTCCAATTTTGAATATGTGAAAGGAAGGGAATTGGGACAAATATGATTAAGTGACTTCCTGTAAAATTGTTTCTTCTTCTCACTATACTCTTTGAGAAATTTCATTTTGTAGACTTAAAAACATTAAAAATATCCATATTAAACTCCTCTTTTTAATAATATCTAAAAATAGACTTTTGGCCCAAAATCGGACAAAAATACCCTTAAGTTCATATCTCATATTTTCCCTCTCTTTCCTTCTCTTCCTCTTCTCTTCTTCTTTCTCTCGGCCGGCTCTTCACATTCACTAAAAAAAATTCAAACAATCCAACTCAACGTCCCTAAACAATCACACCGAAGTTATCAACATCATACAATGTCGTCAAGCTCGGATAACTTCCTAACCGGTGGAGGCGAGGACCCGAAAACCCAAGAAACCTCACAAAAAAGAAAATCTCAAAAAAGGTTAGATTTCTTGTTTTTTCTTACTTAAATCTATTGCATGTAGTTTAGATAGTGTTTTCGACTATAGAGTAAGTTAAAACGGATTGATTTGAGAAGGTTTGAGCTAGTTTAGAGATTTTGAGCTTTCCGGAAACAAAGAACACTTTGAATGCCATCGTCCGGACGATGGAATACGATAGCCTACGATGTGTTACGATAGAATACGATGACTTGGACGATGGTGTACGATAGGCTTCAAACGAGACCCGGGCGATAGCGTACGATAGTGGGCGATGACTTACGATAGGTTACGATGCGGACGATAGGGGGCGATAGTGGACGATAACATACGATTGTTTTGAATTTTTTTTTTAAACAATTAATTTTTTGATGTTTTTTGTTGTTTTTTTGTGCAGGATCACTTGAAATTCCTTGTCCAAGACACTTTCCCGGGGAGAATCACGTATGGTGGATCCCGGGTCCTAAAAGATGTGAAGCAGCGCTTCGAGGAGATGAAATTGATCGAGCAACTCCGAGGGACGGTGTTCAAGCAATTCTTCATCACCTCTGATTTGAACTTCGCTCCCGTCCTCGTCCACTCTCTGTTGGAGAGGAAAGTTGAGTCAATCAAAGCCGGAGAGATCCAATTCGGCTTAGGAGGAAAGAGAGTGAGGTTCGGACGCCTCGAGTATGCCTTAATCTCGGGGCTAGACTACAAAGACGGTCCGACTAAAGAGGAGAATGACGCACGCTCTTCCCGCAGACTCATTGACGAGTATCTGAATGAGTCTGCCAATATCAAATTCAGCATACTCGTTAACAATTGGACGGTGTGCAAAGCTCCGGATGACGTCTACAAACTAGGTTTGTGCGTCTTTGTTCTCGGTTACTTGTTCGGACAACCGGGAAACAAAACTATACCTCCGAAGTGGCAACCGATCTTCCAGTGGGTGGAAGATCTCCCCTTCTTCTACAGCCTGCCATGGGGGAACATGAGCTGGGGGGAGACGTTTCTATCCCTCTCAGTGGATTTGAAGCGCCACCGGGAGAGCCTCGACGACAAGCTGAAGAAGAAGTCCGACGACAAGCTGAAGAAGAAGTCCGACGTCGTCCAAAAAGAGGCGAAGTACACGCTGACTGGCAATCTTCATGCCTTTCAGTATTGGGCGTATGAGGCTATCCCGGAGATTGGGCACGCCTTCGGAAACGGAGTAGGAAATCGAATGCCGAGAATGCATTCGTGGTCAGGAACTATCGTCGTTCTTAGCAAGGACGTTGAGAAGATCCTGAAAAAAAAAATCGGTAAGTTTTATCGTTATTTAATAATGTTCTTTTACGATTAAATATTAACATTGTTATTATGTTTTGCACTTAGGCGTCCTTCAAATGCTGCGACCGCGGCCGGGGGAAAAGGGTTTCTTTCAGACCCTTGAAGAGCAGACCCGAAAATGTCTATATCCGATAGACATCGAAGGAGAGGATGCGGCAGAGCCGAAGGACATCGACGAAGAAATTAACATCGTCGGTTTTGCCGCAGAAGAAAGAGACGTGCTCGGTCACGACGTTGACGATGATGATGACGAGGATGAGGATCACATCTCTGATACTCCTCGGGAAGGTCGTCCGACGAAAGAATCTCAAGCTCGTCCTCGTCGTCCTCCGCCTCCTCCTCAATCTCCGCCTCGTTTGGATGAACCTATCGTTATCACGGCTGCCATGTGGGCAGACCTTCGCCAAGGAATGGGGTTCATCCTCCAAAGCATCGCCACCATAGGGCGCGGCGTGAACGCATTGAACAAGCGATCTGAGCGCGTTCAAGATCGAATTGAGCGAATACGCCATGATCAGGTAATAAGGTCGTTTATTTCGTTTATTATTTTATTTAATATGCTTAACTAAGAATTTTTGCAGATTCGTCAATGGAAGCGTCTGAACTACGTATTTGGAGACGTTACCGGGATGCCTGGTGGACCTATTCCTACCACGCAAGCCCGTGGTCCATATACGCAGAAGGCCGAGGTTGCGGCTGCTCAACAGTAGAATGCCGAGGCTGCGGCTGCTCAACATCCTCCTCCTCCAGCACCTTCTAGTAGGCCTCCTTCGCAATTTACGCCTACCAGCAGTCGGAGTCCATCACCGAAGATCCCGGATAAGCACGCCGGCCTATTCAAAAAATTTATGAGGACTCCTGCTGAAGAGAAGGCTCCGGAAGATGAGAAGGCGCCGGAAGATGAGAAGGCTCTGGCACAGGAGAAGGCTCCTTCTGTTCCAGAGGACGAGACTCCTACAGAGGAGAAGGCGACGGCAGAGATGAATGCGACGCCAGAGAAGAAGACGACGCCAGAGAAGAAGGCGACGCCGAAAGATGAGAAAAAGAAAGGTCCCGCAAAGGAGAAGGCAAAGCGCAAGAGGGGCGACCGACCCATGTCTCCCAGGAGCCCACCCCCCCGCGGTCGACGTGTTGGGATGAATACACCGATCCGACGAAGTAGAGATGTACACTCAAGGATCGTCAAAATTCAACCCGCTGAAGGAGCCTGTTCAGAAGGAATACGCTGAGGTTATGATGTGGGTAAAGACGGGGAAGTACCTTGGTCGATACAAGGATAATGTTCGACTACCAACATGCACCGCATCACCGAAGTTCTTCTCCTGGATCACTAACTCAGGGGAGTGGATGACTGATGAGGTATGTCTTTATTTTATTTATTAACGTTCAATATGTCTTTATATTCATTATTTCTTTTGTTATTGCAGCATATCAACGCGATCGTTCATATGCTCATGAACCGACAATGTAACCTTAAGGGTTATCGCCAAGATGTCTGCACTATGGACAACGTCTGGGTTCAAAACGTGTTCAGGAGGTATAAGCAAGAACGATTGAACTTCGAAGCGGCGAAAGAATTGGGGACGGAGCCCGAGATTGTCGATTGGGATCAGAGGTCTGTCTTTGTGCCGATGACGGGATTCAGAGACAAAAGGATCAAACCGTGGAGAGAGGCGAAGGAGATTCTCTTTGTCGTCAACTTCAGGAATGTGCACTGGTTTCACATTCCAAGTAGACTTGGCGGAGTGGATGATTACGGTTCTTGACTGCCAGAAGAACCTTGCGGAAGGGGAGCAGCATGAAGCATACTTTACGACGTTCATGAAGGTATAAATCATATCTTAAAATAAGGATACTTTACTAAATTCTAGTATAAATTTCTTAACTTAACAATTTGTATAGGACTGGAGTCTCGCGTTGCCACGGGTGATGATGTTGAGCGGCATGTTCGACAACCATCCGAAGATGTATCATCCTCTCTCATCCGACCGACCGGTGCTTCATGAGTTCACTTGGCTCATTAACCACGATATACCTCAATGTCGTCTAAGGTAAATGTTAAGATATAATTGTGGTGAAATACGTTATATCTTGTCTTCACTTCTTCCCTAACGTTGTGCGCCGAATAATCAGCCATTGAGTTGATCGAATATTTGTCTTTAAACACGTGTCCAATAACCCAAGGGGCAGGTCCTCATTGACCTTCGGGTCGGATAACGCGCGAGCAAGAGTGAGCTTTTTCGAAAAACACAATCTCCCACATTCCTGACCACTGTACGACGCTCCGGAGTTTCCACGTACAAGTCTCATCTTTGCAAAGAACGTACCACCTTTTTGTCGAAGATGATTTAACTCGATATTATTTCTCATGGCGAACAAGTGCACGTGTGTCTTCATTTCCGATTTGTTCTCAAACTGTTTTCCAAGGTATAAGTCTTCTGAGCTACCTATTAAACGATAAACGATTAAGTTCACGATATTTAACCACGTAAACAATTAAGATATATTACCTGTAGATGATTGACTTGGTTTTTCACGATATTCTATCTCTTTAACTACTTGTTCTTGAGTGAATTCAGGATCTTTCCAAGTATAAGTCCCCGAAGATCCTTTACAAGGATTAACTTCGGGATGGTAGTCGCCCGAAGGAACTTCGAAGTTCTCAACAAACTCAACATAGTTTTCATCATTTGCAAACTCTTCGAATTCTTCTTCAACGTCTTCAATATCATCATTGTCGACGTGATCTTCGTTTTCTTTGACATCTTCAAAATCTTCAAAATCGACGTCAAACGGATCTCTATCACGTCTATACGTTTAATCATCGTCATATGCAAATCGTTCATCGTTTGGTTTCGGATTACTTTGAGAGACTTCAATTGCGAGAGGATGATATTGTCTTCTGCTCTCATTGCATTGAACCTTCAACACTTGTTTTCTTTTTCGCTTTGGATCCACATTGTTAACAATTGGTGACATGATTCGTTTCGGTTCCAAGCTCACGCAAATAGGAAATTTACCCCAATAGTCGTGTTTCATATAATATGCGACATCATTATTAGTTTCCAAGATTGCAGGCGCCAACACAACGGTACCTAAAGTGTACGGGACTTCAACTTTCAAGTCATACGTCATCCTATCGATCTTGGAAATATCGTAAATCATATCGACCAACTCATGATATCATTACTACAAAAGATACTTTTAGAAGCGACATGGTGAATTAGAAGCGACTTTTGATAATTAGAAGCGACTAGTCGCTTCTAATGCCCCGATCCAATAATTATGACTATTAGAAGCGACAGTCGCTTCTAATGCCCCAAAATTTTGGCTCCAAATTTCCTCCGCCAAAAATTTTGCTAAGTACAGATATTGGGGCATTAGAAGCAAAATTTCACTAAGATTTCGAATAGCTGTCCCGAATTCAAGTCGCTTCTAATGCCCCAAAATTTTGGCTCCAAATTTCTTTCGCCAAAAATTTCGCTAAGTACAGATATTGGGGCATTAGAAGCAACTAGTCGCTTCTAATGTCGCTTCTAATGCCCCAAAAATTTGGCTCCAAATTTCCTCCGCCAAAAATTTCGCTAAGTATAGATATTGGGGCATTAGAAGCGACTAGTCGCTTCTAATGTCGCTTCTAATGCCCCAAAATTTTGGCTCCAAACTTCCTCCGCCAAAAATTTCGCCAAGTATAGATATTGGGGCATTAGAAGCGACTAATGTCGCTTCTAATGCCCCAACTTATTTAAACGGTGTCGTTTTGGTTGTTAAGCGACATTAGAAGCGACTAGTCGCTTCTAATGTTCCTAAGGCTTTAAATCGCGTGAGCCTCCCTTTCTCCCTCATTTTCTCACCTCACTCCCTCTCACTCTCCCTCTCACTCTCCGACCAGCCTCCGCCTTCCCCCCTCCCCCGCCGCCGCCGCCGCCGCCCTTCTCCCTCCCGCCGCGGTCCCTCTCCCTCCCGCCGCGGTCCCTCTCCCGCCGTTGCCGCGGTCCCTCCCCCGTCGCATCTAAAGTCGCTTCTAAAATATGGCGGGTAACAATTAGAAGCGACTAGTCGCTTCTAACGTCGCTTCTAAAATATGGCGGGTAACACTTAGAAGCGACTAGTCGCTTCTAAAGTCGCTTCTAATTGTTACCCGCTATCTCTTCGCACGCTTTTTTGGTCGGTGTTAAGGGCCTTTAGAAGCGACTTTAGAAGCGACTAGTCGCTTCTAATTTCGTCGCTTCAAAACATTAGAAGCGACTTTAGAAGCGACTCGGCTTTAGAGGCGAAACATTAGAAGCGACTTTGTCGCTTCTAATGTCGCTTCTAAAGCCAAATTAGAAGCGACTTTTTGGCCTTTAGAAGCGACTTTTGTCGCTTCTAAAGGTCTTTTTTCTCCTAGTGTATGTCGTATCTTTTGTAGCATCCACCGTATATGTACAAGCTTTACTAAAATCCCATATGTCGCTCAATCTCACCCACTTTCCACCAACACCAACGAAAACTGAAAAATATCACCCAAAATTGTCAGCAACTATTCAAAATTGTCAAAAAACTAATGAAACTAGTCAAAAAAATCAAAATTTCGAAATCCCATCGTCCTTTATCGTATTCCATCATCTTCCATCGTACACCATCGTCCTCCATTGCCTTCCATCGCCCTGTATCGTAACTCATCGTCTGCTGGGCGATGAAGGACGATGAGATACGATGGAGGGCGATGGAGTGTGATGGAGGACGATGGAATTCATGAAGTCTATCGTATACATTTTCCAGATTTTATACGAACTTTTTCTTTTTCGACCCGAAAACGATTCTACCACCAAAAACGACTACTAAAATGATTTAAATACAATAAGTGAATTAACATACCCATTATGACGATGCTCTGTAGTGATTCCAACGGATTTGGAGAGGCTTTTAGTGATTTGGAAGTTCAAAATGAGATTAAAATGGAGACATAAACCCCTATATATGAGTTGAAGGGTATTTTTGTCCGATTTTGAGCCAAAAGTCCAGTTTTAGATATTTTTAACAAGAGGGATCTAATGTGGATATTTTTAATATTTTTAGGTTTACAAAATGAAATTTCTCCACTCTTTTTTGTTTATGACGCTGACCGGATGAAACGAAGTTATTGGATGATACCAATATCACAACACAGATGGTAATTTCAATTTTGTTGTATTACCCAGATATTCTGTCAAATATAATAAGAAAGATAAATTTCGTTCATACGTGCGGTTATTTTCACATTAAATAAAATCGTATTATATTTTTAAGACTGCATATTACTAAGATAAATGATATCAAAGAATCTAATAGATACACCGATTATTACATGAATAAACCGGTAAATGTTTTTTTTGGCAATTGTGTCACATAAATATCTAAACCTTAAAATGTTTCATTAATGTTTGAACTCAAAATTTCATTTCATACACGCTCTTCCGCCTAAATTATTATTAGATTCCTCAGTTAAATAATCAGGATTAAGTTACAACACCTACACGCCTTCAAAAAAAAAAGTTACAACACCTACAAGCACATTTACTGAAATAATCCTAGCGTCCATTAAACTTTTTAAACGTCAAATATTAGTTAATGACCACATTAAAGTTTAACCAAATTTTTTGTACTATTTTCGTCCAAATTTTTTTTCCAGTAATGATGCGGCTATTGAATGAGCGGGAACTATTTTTGGCAAAAATAGTCCAAAAAATTTGGTTAAACTTTAACGTCGTCATTAACCAAAATTTAACTAAACATTGACCGTTTTGAAAAAAAAACATATCAAATGTTGACGATTCCGTCAATTTTTTATTAAATAATCACTTGTGTGCTTCATTTACCATACTTCTTGAATTCATTTGAAACTCCTATATTTATCCCAAATCGAGTGCAATAATTCTCGATCAACGATTTATACTTTGGTTTTCTTTAATTAAGGGTTTCATTAGTTCTTTTTTCGTTTTCAGATTATTTGTTTTTAACTTATATAATTATTTAAAAAGATTATTTTCATAGTAAACTGATCAATTTAATGTAAATTAAAAGTCACATGATAAAATTATGACCATTTAAATAATAAAATATTAGTAGTTTACCCACTAAATTATATAGTGATTTAAAAATACTCAACGTTTCGTAAAGTTTGTGTAAATATCCAGCCGAATTGTTTACACGATTTTATGGTCCATACTATCCCATAAATAATTTATAAATTGGTTTTCCGGTTTATATTTTTTGTGTTTGGATTTAAAATTAATTCATAAGATATTTAAGTCTTTTTTATTTTTTATTAATTCATTTCAACGAGAGAGGTAGGCGGTAAACTAATTTTTTGTTAAAACGGTTTAAAAAAATTCGTTAACTATTTGATTGTGTATTTACACAAAATTTACCAAACATTTTTTATATTGAAATATGTAAACGTTTATATGAATATTTAAGGGTTAAAGAAGGTAACAGCCTTATAGGGGTTTAGAAATTTGGATTTGGCCGACGTTAGGTTAATCTTTTGTAAATGTCCACAAGTTTAATTAACCAAATTTTCACACCACAATTACCCCAATTCGAATTCCCCCCAAATATAATTCGAAATTTTAAAAAACAATCTGCAAAATGTACGCCGATTGATATTAATCACATCAATCAAATATTTGGAGAGAGAAAATTAATGACGGTTTAAAGCATGCAAACCGCTCATTTTCCCCAAAAAAATTTCATTTCTCCAGCCGATTCGAATTCTCCTTTCCCCTCCAATTCAAAAACATCCAGGCGAAGAATCGTAGAAGAAATCCTTATGTCGACGAAATAAACCTTCCAGCGACCGATTTACAGGTATTCAAAGTTATTTATGTTAATCTTAACGAAATGTCGGATAATTTATACCCAATAAGGATTCTTTTATATTTACACCGAGCATAATTTTTTTTGAATGATTATCTCCAAGCCAAACCATTTTTAATTGTTATCTCGTGTCAAACAAAACAAAAACATTTTTTTGAATGATTCACTTAGCGTTTAGGGTGTAGTAAATATGCTGATCAATATTTTTTCAATCTTTGTTCCGGGCAAAACATGGTAAATAAGTTTTTTAATCTATCTTAAATGCATGCAATCGGAAAATTTGATAAATGGATAATAGGATTTTCAATCTATGTTAAATGCATGCAATCGGAAAAGTAGATAAATTATGTAATTTTCTTTAGTGGTTTTCAAGAGATCAATCATTGGGTAACAAAAGGTTTAAATGATGTAGAATGAGAAAAAAAATGAGTTCCCGATCGAGGAAGTAGACGATGAACCGATCGAGGTAAATGAACAAAAAATAGCCTTGTAAATGAAATTTTAATTTACTTAGGAAATAACTTCTGACTTTACGTTGGAAATGACTTCTGAATTTTCTTGGATTAGGTTGGAGAATATCTTGTGGATCCACAACAATGGGATACCTCGCAAAGAATCATAATTCACACAAATTTTGGAGCGATGAAAGAAATATTACCAGCATTAGTAACTGACGAACAAATAAAATTGTTTACAAAATCACCGTTATTTCATTTTTAGTATATAAAATGCGTCGTGTTTCCAAAAAAATTGGCCCATTTGTTAATTCTAAGCCAGGTAGAATATGGGAAACCTGATGAGCTGCATCACAACATCGAAGATAAAATTTATCGTTTCAGTATCGCTGAATTTGAGTTGATGTCACGTATAGTATTTTATTTTTATTCATGTAGGTAGAAAATGTTATCTTTTAGCACCAAAAATTTACAATGTTAATTGTAGGCTTATGTTGTGATGAAATACCAGACATCAATGAAGACCTAGTAATTGAAAATCCGCTAAAAGAAAGTTTATTCAAATTTAGTGGGACTCAACAGTCTCATTATTTACTGGGTATTTTACTCAGTAAATTTGGAGGTACGGATAAAGAAAGAATTGCACTCATGAATATTGCAATAATAGAGTTGATGGTGTTGCCAAGGGACCGAAACACACTATATTTGATAAGTTATTGAAGATGGCAGTCAATGAAGAATAATTCAACACTTATCCATGGGGAAGGGTGAGTTTCATGCAATTATGTGAGTCATTCAAGAGGATAACAATTGCAGGTAACAAGACAGGTTTCAACGTTGACGGGTTCTAACACCCAATAATCGCGTGGTTGTACAACGTGATTCCAGCGTTTGTGGAGAATAGCTACACCAAATCCAACAACACACATCCGATTCTTAGTATGTTGAAGTTGGCATATCATTTCAGCCCGCAATAGAATGATGTGAAGAATATGCTAACCAACGACCAGGTATGTTAATTTATGTTATTAACTAAACATTTGGTAATGTAGAAGTTATTAACTGTATTAATATTTTATATATGTTAAGAATCAATGAATTTGATATTAACTGAACAATTGTTAATGTATAAGTTATCAACTGTGTTAAAATTTTATATTTACAGCTTCGATTCAACAATCTTGCTCCCTCTACAATGGAACTGGAAAAAGGATGTCCTATACTCTGTTCTACAGATTATCCAATGCCAGAGAACATAAATACGCTCGAGACAACTCCAAGGGGAAAATCAGCGCATCAAAATCTCCAAGTGGATACGTAACGGTCAAGGAAATGAATAATGTTTGCAGTAAATTAGACAGAGACGTCCACGAAATTGAAGAACTAAAGAGAAAAGTGGATAAATGTAATGAATTATGCGACATCATGATGGCCATAATTCATGTTTACTTAGAAAGAGAGAAAATGGATAACTTTCAGGTATTTAACTTCCTCATTAATTTGTTTTTTTTTTTGTAAATTGATCTAATAAACGTTAATCAATAGTGTGCAGCAAACGACCCTGCACGTGGTAAGAATCAAACTACAGTTGCCGTGAATAAACAACAGGTACAACTTAAAAAATGTTTATTTAATTTATCAATAATTTATAATGTTAATTAACATATAATATCTAGTGTTAATAAATAAACCGGAGCAAACAATCTACAGGTGGAGAAGGGAAAAGAAACTATTAAAGAATCTTTAATTAACCCACATGTATGATACTTACTGAAATTATTTCAGTTAATGAACTAAAAATTAACCGTTGTTAATTATAGGTACAACCAGGAAAAAAAGCAACAAATGGACAACAGGCTGAGAAATAGGAAGATAAACGAAAAAAGGCAAAGAAAAGACAGGAAAAGTAGCAGTGGCAACACGGCATTCCCCCAAGACCAAACTGATGTTCACAGTAATAAACGTAATTAATAGTAGTATTAAAATAACAAAATAACTAATTTCATATTTTATCTGTTACATAAGAAGCTGAATTCATATAAGCTAGCAGCAAGGGGGATGAGCATAGCTGATCAAGATCAGTTAACATTGACAAAGATGGTAATCTTGACAATGTTTATGAGTTTTAATTTAACAATGTTAATTTCTATAATATTTACATTTCAAACCACCCAAAGACAAACCAGTTCAAAGTACTAAAACCATTGAGAGGCCAGAGTTGGATCTTCAAGCATAAGACATTTCACCGCCGATTAAGTCATAGGTAAGTGTTTTGGTAAAAAAAACATATTATCAATTAGCATTATTAACATTGAACACTGAAAATAAACAGTTTAAGGTACCTAAGGACAAAACTGTTAGTACAAAAAAAAAGGTTTAAGATGACCAAAAGTCTGCTGAGGATCACCCAGAGCAGAACATTTCACCTCTCCTTGGAGAAGAAATCACAACAAACATGACTCCGGTTAGAGCAATAACACATAATGCATTTGAATTAATATTGATTGATGTGCATGAAAAAGTATATGGTATTACAGGAAAGATTACAACACCTACAAGATGGTTGAGTATTTGCAATAAATGAAGTATTCAACATTGAGTCCTAACGGAAATGTTTATGAACACACATAGAAAAAAGACAAAACAAGTGCAACACAAAAATGAGTGTTCAAACGCCTTAGGAAAGGACTAGCTATATCCTCAGTGGTGGATAACCAACAAACATTTCAATCTGCTACAAAAATAAGTGGTAATTGATGCAGGTATCCATAAGTTGTTGTTATCATACATACTGCTTGTTATGAATATTGGCAGGTACAACCACCAATTAAGAAGGTTCAGCAGGTCCCAAAAATTATCACTCCCAATTTAAATTTCATTATGGTGTTTGTTAATAATTGTATAAAGTAATATTTTAAAATTTATGCTGTTAATTGTCTATGAAACAGATTGAGAAGTCATCTCAGCTGGAATCAACCCAAGATAAGAGGCCAAATGAACTGTTAGAAAGTCTGTTTACCAACAGCCTCCTTACACTGCAGAAAAATGCCCAAAAAAATTTCAAACATCAGCACCTATCGACACCTCTGCATTTACAAACGAAGCCAATCCAAGTAGCCTCCCATCCTTTAATTTATAAATTTGATGACCAAGAAGTTTGACGTATAATGTTTTGTAAACTATGATGAAGTTTATGTAATGCTTAGGGTCATTGTAGTATCGTATTTTGATGAATACTAATGTTTAATTGTGTTTTAGTTTGCTTTTGGATTTGTTTTGATTACCTTTAATGTTGAATTCTTAAGTTTAAGATTAATGTTATTTACTTTACAAAAGTTGATCATTTTTAAAAATTAAAATGTCAAAGAATATAAATCATGTGTTCCAAAATATACCAGTACACTGTATAAGAATGTTGTTTGATTATTTAATTGTTTGTTTCTGTACATCAATAACCATGTTAATTACATATGAATTCACTGAATAAATATGAACATGCGTTAATCTTTTTATAAACAACAAAGTAAATATGATGACATTACAAATATAGACAGTAAATATTAAAAAAAAATTCAAATGCATACAAACTTCAATGGTTCATAACAAAGTTCTGGGTAAAAACAGTCAAAATATAAATAAATAAATAAATAAATAAAAAACATAGTATTTTCAAAGTATTAGATCAAGAATGACAACCACAGTTTTATAACAGCTGCATCCGGTTGAAAATCTCATTCGCCGTCATGTGAAATCGGGAAAATAACTTCTGCATACGTCATTAGAAAATATTCTTGCTTATAAAATGGTGAAACAAAATCAATCGGATATAAATTCCGACGATTCAATGCAGCACAAGCATGAGGGCATGGAAAATTCTCAAGTTGCCAAAACCGACAAGTCATGACTTCTCTTCAACATCAACAACTATATGAATCGCCCAATCCACAACTTCAAATTGAGATTCGTTGATGTCATTTACTTGGTTAATAAGTGGACCAATTAACACAATTATGATCAAATGTATTAACAGTGTAAAATAACATTAATTAACAAAAGGAAAAACATTATATTCATGGTGTGGATTGCTTCTTGTGCATCCTTAAGTAATTGATAACCAATATTGGTTAACCTAGAAATCATCTTCGGAATGAGCAATCTCTTCTTGACAATCCATCTTTTGATAACGTCTCGATAACTCAACACAAGGAAAAAACACTAGCGAATCCCTCACTTCGTCCAAAACATAATTCAAACATTCCAGAATGTTGCTGGTCATGATATTAAATCTCTTCCCAGGAAAATAATTGTGTGCCCATACCTCTGGATTAGCGTTCAGGAAATATTTCTTGATTTTTCGATCACCAGTAGACAAAATATTCAGCCAAAATTCAAATTCTTTAATTGTATAGGCCTTTGCACAGTTGTAAAAAAGAGGCTGGATATGACTACTACCAAATTGAGCTATTATGTTACCTCACAAATGTTGCATGAAAAATTCCCATTTAAGCTCCGGAAATACCTTGTTGACATATTTTTGAATGGATTTAAGCATATCCGACAAAATAATCATATCTTGACGTACTCCATAAACAACACGAAGATGCATCATAAACCACGTCCAAGATTTATCATTTTCAGAATCAATAATACTAAATGCCAAAGGGAATAAATGATTATCCCCATCTTGAGCAGTAGCAAGCAATAATGGCAGTTGCAAATTTCCCTTCAATGATGTACTGTCCACGGAAATAACGGGACGACAATATTGAAATTCATGCACACAAGCTCCAAACGCTAGGAAAAAAATACTTGAATATACCATCTTCAACAACATTTTTGGTGTACGACGTTGTTAACATTACAAGGTAAATCAATATTAGTGAAGAATTCGTAAATAGTTGTAAATTAATTGGTAATTAACAATGTTAAATATGTCCATACCGGGGTTTTTGCTGAAATCATATCACTAATAATAGGAAGATGACTATAAGAAGAATCCAAATCATCACGAAGATCAGTCAACGCATTTTTCCGTCTCTTCCACGCCCGATAATAAGATATTTCAACATTCCAACGACTCCCATAATCTCAGCAACACCAGCAGGTTTAATCTCGGAAGCAAAAGACCCCCTAAAATCGTCTTTGAAACATTTACTAACAAGCTTGGATGATGCATGCTTATTTTTGTTTATAAGAACATGTCCAAAACATGTATGTTCTTTGGAAAAATTCCTGTAACCCAAATTCCAGATTTAGAGCTAAAGTTGGCATACGAATTCCAAAAACACTCAAAATTCTTACAACAAATACGATATCTTGTCTTATTGGACTTGATAGTTCTATACTAGAAATTGCCGCAAGCATACTCAAAACGGTTTGAAGGACTGATTTACTTGTAAATACATTATTTACGTTTAACTCAAATTTTATTGTAATTTTTTTCAAATCGTCATAATCAATCATTACAATGTCCGCATTTGTAGAATTTTCAATATCTATACTATCATCTTCACGAACTTGAAAACATTGACGTTGAAATAATTCTACTGTCGAAAAAAAAAATAGTTAACAACTACTCATTAACATTCACGTATAATTCGACAGTTAAGCATATCCGTCGGATATTAACATTAGTAACATGACTATAGTAAAGACGACTCACCTCCATCGTGTAAATGCATTTGAAATGTGAAAAAATTCGTAAACTAGATCAAGTGATATGTATTGACGTGAAGTAATGTTGTCTCAAGTGTTGATATTCATCGTGTATTGACAATAATTTTCAGACAATTCGAGCTAAAATTATGTAAATATAAGCTATAATAAAAACTTTCAAAAAATAACTGATTCGACATTATAATCAGATATTTTAAATTAATTGTGATATAAAACTTTCAGTCAATTACTGCCCTAAATTATAGGATCTAAATTGGCTAATCTATTAACCGGCAGAAATTAAAAAACATTCAAAATTTGAAAAAAAAGCTGTTTATATTTACTCTGGAAATCAATAGGGACAAAACAGTAACTAAACATATGTAAAGAATGTGCCACCTAGGCGTCGTAGACATTTACAAAAGATTAACAAAACGTTGGTCATTTTCAAAATAAGTTTGTAAACTAGAGCCATTTGGTCAATTTTTTGAATATGTAATTCAGTTACCCAATTAATAACAGTATTGAGAAAATTGAAAACGTCCAATACGGAAAAAAAAAAAAATAGTTCAAACATGAAACACAAATAACACAAACATGATACAAATTCCAAAGCAGAAGAAGCAACAACGTCAAAGATCCGTTTAAAAGCAATGAAACAATAGCAATATCAATGATTAGCGATAAAATTATTTATAGAAATTCAGTCGGCACACCTATACAAATATTTAAAAGTTGTTAATATTTTTGATAAACAATATAAGCACCGATAATTATGTATATAAACAGAAAAATATAATACATAGATGGCGAATAAAAAGGGATAAAATATCTACCAATTGATAATAGCATCTTACCATATTACTTTGAAAAGTTTTTGGTTCTGGACTGCTCAAGTATTTCGTTCACCTGATAGTACTAAATTTTGGTGTTCAGCTAACGTAAACATAAAAAAAATCTTTTGAAAACATGTTGTAAATAATTAATGTGTTTCTGTGACAATCATTTACAAGAAATGATGGATAGAATTGTCATCCGTTCTATGCACTTCGAATTTTGAGTCATATTGGTACAGGTATTGTCATCAACAGATTTTCCTAACTATTTATTAAATGTTTTAAAAACGTTGGCTATTATCAAAATATTACATATTTATATGGTTAATAATTATAATTACCACTTTTAATACTTCATCAATTTTTTAATTTTCAAATAGAATTTTATCTTCATAGCACTAGGACAAAAAATGTCTTTAAAAGCGATAAAAGTTGCTTCCAAATATCTAAAAAGTCGTTTCTAATGGACCTTTAGAAACAAAATTAGAAACCACATTAGAAACGATTTTATCACTACTAAAGGACTACTTCTAAATGCATGTCGTTTTTAAAAATTAGAAGTGACATAATTAGAAGCGACTAATCTCTAAAGTCCCTTATAAGGGTCAAAAAGGTAATTTCTTCAAAAAAGTGGCGGGTAAAAATTAAAAGCGGCATTAGAAGCGACAACTCGTTTCTAATTATTACCCGCCATATTTTTAAGCGGTTCTATAAGTGTATGTCACTTCTAATTGGGCGAAGAAATTTTTTAAGTTTGAATGTAAAATTCTAATTTTCTAATTTTTATAAGTGCATGTCGCTTCTACAAAATCTTGGTTTTTTTATTTTTAATATATTTATATTTAAATTGTTATTAAATATAATTAAAGATAAAAATTTTATTAAAATATATTAATTAAATTAAAATTCATAAAATGTAAAAGTAAATATTAATAATCAAGTTCAAATATTCGGAAAATAATTATATCATTTGAATAAAGTCGATAACCCATAAAACAAACTAAAAAACGATAAAAATGAGACTCTAACATAAACGAAACTTTAAAACTAAAATATTCAATTATTTTCTTACACATCCCTGTCTTCGTCCACAACATCTTCCTGTTGGTCTGTGTGCGGGCTCATCTGGCTCGAGGATGATGGGAAGTGACGAAGACAAAAGTTTGTCTGATCGTCGTCGTGACTAGTTAGGAGTGCACTACAATGGATCCGAACAGGTCAAGGTCCGAATTGAGTCATATATTGGTCCGATCTAGATGCAAAATTCGGGTTGACAAGTTTGGTACCTTGGTTAATTTCAGTGGCCATATCTAACATTGCTCCTTGAAGAACCGTCAACTACTCCTCCATCTCCAACGGCGTCATCGAGCTCGAGTCTCGTACACAAGATCCTGAATCGTGGTCGTGGGCTTCGGCTACTAAACCATCCGAGTGCAAGATCAATGGGTCAATTCATGAAGCCCAATCATGTCGCATCCCGACGGCATAAGCCATAGCAATCTCCTCCATGGTGTTCTGATTCACATTCCGCCCATGCGCACGAGTTAACTCTTGGATATCAGTCAATTGCTCTACGATGTGAGCATGCATATACAATACGAACAAAATTAATGTTGTACTTACATGATATTCTCACGCAGAGGCTGTAGTCCATTGACCGTCGATAACCTGATGTAGTCTCTCCCGCGCAGCGAGCGGTCCTGGAATCTACCCAAATTCAGATACCCTCTAGAACAGTAACATATAATACATTAGTATATAAACTTGTTAAGTACTTTTAAAACTAATTTTTAATCTAATAAAACATACGCTCATCCAACGATACTAGACGAATGAGATTGTGCCTTGTCGGCTCTTCGTGGTCTTCTATAAATGATTTGCTTGATATTTTTTTGACATTTCTGAATATTAATATTATTCAAAGTACGAAAAATGAATTTTGAGTATTAACCAATTGATTAAATGTTAAATCAATTTTGTACCTAAAACTTTTCAGAATCCATCATGTTTATCAACTCAACTCACTGCTTATATGTCTAGTATTTGGGCTTGTCAGTAAGTGCACACTCTTGATTATCACCACAATCGAGCCGGTATTGCCGACTATACTTTTACTTTCCATCATGAAGTCAACTCTAATGTCCTTTATAACCAAAACAATGACGTTTTATTAAATATGAACATTAGAAGCGACAACCAACAAGTCTATTCTAATGTCCTTCATAACAAAAACGATGAGGTTTTATTAAATATGAACATTAGAAGCGACAACTCGCTTCTAATGTCCTAAATCAAATGACTTAGTGTGAAATTTTGACGAAAGTTTTTTGGAACCAAATATATTGAGGATTAGAAGCGACAAGCCGTAACTAATGTCGCTTCTACTTCCAAAAAAAAAATTGGCGGAAAAATTTGGAGTAAAATATTGTGGGAATTATAAGCGATAAGTCGCATTTAATGTCGCTTCTAAACCCAAAAAAATAGACTTCATGAAATTTTGATGAAGAAAATTTGGAACCAAATATTTTGGGTCTTATAAACAACGACATATCACTTCTAATATCTCATTTTCTGAAAATTTCATGCATAAAAAGAGTCAAATTATTTGGTTAGTATAGAAGCGACAAACTACTTCTAAAATCTTGTTTCTTGACATTAGAAGCAATTAGTCGCTTCTAAAAGTAAAAAATTTAATTTTTTTTGAAGAATCTGACTTCGATTACGTAGGAGTGACTTGTCGTTTCTAAAAATAGGCATTGCTTCTAAATATATTTTTTGTAGTAGCGTAGGTCGACCTAAGCTATCATGGTTATAAAAAAGTTACAACTAAAGAATTGTTTTATAAACAACCTTACCTAAATTTTAGGTACATAGACATAAATATGAGTGAAATTTTGCCTTTACATTTCATTGAACTGAAAGTACTAGGTATTTATGTGTGTAAATATATAGACGTGGTTATGTATTTTAGATTTACCAAACATTATATAGTAATTTGAAATTCTAAATATGAAAATTTGTTGAATGAACTCTATTATTATATTCAAGTAATCATTGTTAACAAAATATTATGATTAAACCTGTTAATTAAAAAATATCTGAGAATTATTATGGAGGTGGGTGATTGTGCAATCCGATTTCCTTAATGTGGTCCGCGCTACCTCGGATCCCCACATCCCTCCCACGGCGATGGGAACGATCATCAATGACATCAAAATAAGAGTTTCTTCCTTCACCGAGTGTGTAGTCCATTTTATTCCGCGATCTTGTAATGTAGTTGCTCACACTTTTGCGCTTAAAGTTAATTCCGATGAGAAGTGGATGGGGCTTGTCCTTCCCTGAACCATGCGGGATGTTATCAAAGATAAAAATATTTTGTTGTAATCACGGTATTTCTCCACCACCGAAATAAGGGTTTTCTATATATTTTTGTCGTAGTACCGTCCACAATTCCTCAAAAAACACTTGTTCTTGTTTTGGACAAAACGTCATTCTGACATTTATAATATCATGTTTTCATGCGACACATATAACATCGTAGGGTAGGGAATAGTACGACATTCATATGTCATTAAGAATGATCAAAATATCGGCAATATATAGTTATACATTGTCAATATACCAAAAATTTTAAATGTTCCGTAAAATATCACGGCTTCCAATTATCGTTTTATAAATTGCCAATGAAGTATCACGGTATACTGTCGATATTTCAAAATATCGCAATAAATTGAGAGGTTATAAAATGCAAAATGTCTGTGATATATAGCAAAAAAAACCGTTCAGTTCTCACCCTGAAATATTGACTACGAGGAAGAGATTTTATAACTTACCGACAATATCAACTACGACGGATTGCTTATCCACTAAATATCAGTGGTAAGTTTCAAATCTAGGTTTTCAATTTCTTTATTTTGTTTTTGTTGATTAAATCGTTTTGGCTCATCTTTTGTTGAATATTTTTACATATTAAGATTAGAAATTTCATATCCTTAAATATTTTGAAAATTTTGATGAGTTTTTAATTTTTTCGACATTCGATCTTAAAGTTGTGTTCTTTAATTTTTAGCATTGAAGAACTATTTTCAAGTATTACTTATCATAAACATTGTAATTTGGTTTTGTATTTTAATAATACTTTTATATATATTTAGTTTGCAATATTTTTAAAAAATATAATTATTATAATTTTTTTGTCGATATATTTGTAAGACTCAATATATCATCGGGTATCATCGATAGTCGACGTTGACATTGTTATGGGATAATCATCGATATATTTAACGATATTAAATATATTGGTAAAATTAAGATTTCAGTATTTGAAATCTTAGTCATGATGGTTAAAATGATATATTTTTCCAAGGTGACGTTAAATTTGTATATTTATTAAGAGGCGTAATCTTGGTATTTAATTAATTTTAAAAGTCTAATAAAATTCATCATTAAGGGCTCGGACCAGAATGAATAGTCGTCATCACATTCCAATATTCTTAGTTTGGCACGTAAATGATCAAAGCTTAATGGCTTCTTGTCACGTCACTATAAAAATAAAGCCAAGCATGTGATTTTTTTTACTGTTATCCCTAACCGCATATAAACAATTTGGATATTATCATTACCTGAACAAAAAATTTGAGCATCCAATGAATGAAAGAGTAAAGCATTCATATTTTAAAATACGTCTAGAGCTCTAAGTTCTAACAGAACTTTGAAAGATCACTATGGCATTTCCAGAACTAATATCTTCAGAAGAAGAGTGCCCACAGACCAAATCAAAGAATAAACTCTAGTAAAGTCAAAATTATGTATTGTACGAGTTCCATCTTAAATCAGAACAAAATGAGCAAAAGTCTTCATTTTAAGTGCTGATGCTGTTCATATATCTGTACATAAGCCTCGGAGAGAGCAACCATCTGAGGAAGAGTGTCTGCAACATGCAGATCTTGCATCTCATACCTGCAAAATAAAAATGTACACAATAAGTTACCCCAAGTAGTTACACAGCCACAAAACAGGTCTCGCTAAGAAAGGCATTACTTACCATTGTTCCTCCGATTTCCTCTGGACAAATACCCTGTAAGAACCCTTGTCTGGCTCACCGTCGTGAACTATGTTTGCAATCAAATCATACTTCGTCTGTGATTTCTTGCTTTCCTCAGTGGTCGGCAAAGGAATGTAGTCCTTCAGCTCTAGATTCTTTACAGGGAAGTTGACTGCAGCAAAGCTTAATATGAGATCCTGGGAGAGTTTAGCCATAAAAAAAGTGCATTTTGAGGAACATGTATATGGCCTAACCCAGAGTGGGATTCTTCTCGAGAAAGAAGTTGTTCTTCGTGAATCGCCGCATGTGAAGGATCATGTACTTTGGTAACTTAGTGATCCGATACCTCATTCTGGCCAGTCGTGGACGAACTACTTCTGTCACCATCTCCCCGTCGAATTTCTTCAGGATGTTGAACAAGGGGACCTACAAATTAAACCACATTTCTCATATACTGATGTGAACAAACAAACAGTAATGAAAGCAAGACAAAACCACACAGATCACATTTGAAAACGACAACTATTTACACAGGATTTATACTCGGTATTTCTTTTGAGGAATAAAATCTTGCTTTAATTGCCACAAATATAATCGTAAACTAGCTTGATGTTACAAGTCAATATGTAACCAAACACAACTTAAATCAAATTCCTCACACGCAAAACAGAGCATAAACAGTATCAATATAACTCTAATCTACCTGTGGTATGATGTTCTTCTCCATTACATCTTGGAAAAGGGGAGGTGGTGGCAAATCAAGCCCGAGCATTAAGAACGGCATCCGGTGACTTTCTGCGGTATCCTTATTCCCACCATTTTCTCTCCTTTCAGCAATAGCCTTGTTAGGATTCTCATTAAAAACCTCAAGCTCTCCCTACAACCACATACAACTTCATATAAATAACACGTGAAGCAGATTAGCAAAACAATGTCTTGGGATACAATTCCGACACGGCAAGGTATATTAGACGAGAGACAATACCTGAAAGCACTCGTATATAATGCTGCTTCCTTTCTTTGAACTCTTAAGATCCGAATGCAGCGTGTTTAGAAGCCACGATATGAATTCAACTGGGTCAGATCGTGCCCCTATTCGAAATCGCTTTTTACTGGATTTCATCACTGCCTGGAGAAACTCGTGTGGGCTCACCTGCAGGGAATTGGGAGTGTCATAAAACCAACGGTTACAGTATTATTGGGAAACAATATAATTTTCAATGTAAATGGTAAACCTTTCAACATTCAGACCTGTCCTTTGAAATTACGTGAGTGCCAAATCTTCCGTGTGAGCTCTCCATATCGTTGAACGAGTGGAGATTTGCAATGCTGATAGTTCTCGGGAATGAGGAAGAAATTTCTCAGGGGTGTTACTCTCATCAGCGACTGAATCGTAACATTCACAAAATCGGTTTCTTTGATGTTGTTAAGCCCCACCTGCAAATTTGTAAAAGAAGCAGCAACGATGAATTTCTTTTCCAAAATATTTCCGGAGCTAAACTAGCACATTGTTTCACATACAGTAGAAACAGCTACAGACATATAAACAATATAACTGTATGTATAACCATTACCATTCCTGGAAGATAATCTGAACCATCAAAAGCCCTAGCCCAATGCCTAATTTTGTCAAGTTGTTCAACTTGCTCGCCTGAGAACCTGAAATCATAACAAAGGAAACCCTTACTCGATATTGCTTTATATGCACACACATGTCAAAAGGAGAGGGAAACGAAACTTGTCAAATCAATATGAATATCAATAGCAGTAAAAAAACTAACCTCGGGTTCAGAACGTGCCGAATATCTTCCAAAGAGGGGTCGCTAATCTCATACCCATCAGGGAGGCAATACACTTTCTCCGTCCGGAGATTTATATAGACATGGTGACCCGCCTCTAAGCTATGAGTGTAGGCATGCGATTTCTTCCCTCTTCCTTGGTAATACTTACCACATACCAGGCACGCGTAAACGTTTAAGTTCGATAACGAAACTGAACAGAACTTTTCAAAATCGAAGTCCAAAACCTGTAACCATAAACAGATAAAGGACACTTGGAAAGGGTGGACAATTAGCTAGAACAGCAGATGCTGTAGCGAAACTGATTGCAAAAGAGGGGAAATCGGCTACACAAAGAGGCATCCAAACACTTGATTCAGCAGTATACCTGGCGATTGACCGTATCCAAGTACGGACAGTCTCTTCTAATCTCCACGGCGCGCTTTACCATGGGTAGGTCCTGGTCCGACGAGCGGTCATCTTCATCTTCTTCCTCAACCTCTTGTTCCTGACTCCCAGTTTTCACATTCCTCGTCAATCTTTTCGCAGTTTCATCATCATCCTCATCATCTCCGTAGCTGAAACCAGGAAGAGCGTTGCCGATTTCTGGTTGCTCTGAAATCTTCTTCCTCCGTTTCGAGCTCGAATCGAGCTCAGTATCGCCATCGAGCCCTCTCTTCGAATCCATGCTGTCGGAGAAACTTTAAAACGACGATCAGATTGTAACTATAAAGTGCAGAACCCAATCCAACAGCGTATTTCCCGGAAAGAAAGAGTAAACGCAAGTAAAAGTGAAAGTTTGAAGGTTCGGGAAGGAGATTTCAAACCTGTATCAGGCTCTCTCTCTCTCTCTCGTCCTGAAGGAGGGAGTGAAGTGAAGTGAAATGAAAAACCCCCAAATCAAGGTTCGGATTCGGACTCTTCTGGAGTCATCTCAGCCGTCGGCTTTTACGGCCCATTTTAAAATTTTGGACATGCGGCAGCCTAAATTCAATTTCCTACCAAAAGTCCATTTCCAATTTTTAAGAAAAATATCTAACGTTTAATAAAATGTCCACTCTTTTAATCAACAAATTTTTTTTTCAATTTTGTCCGAAAAAAATCTCACGTAAATATTAATAATTAATTTCAAAAGTCAATTTATAATAACTGCACTATATTATCTTATGTATCATTTCGGATTTCAAGAGAAAGATTAAACACATTCAAACAACCGCCATTTTTTAAAAAAAGTTCTCTCTAAAATCGAAATCCATCGACGAACAAACTCAAGCCATTTTTTTCGATCGATCATCACCAAAAAGTTTTTGTGAAGTTCAACGACGTAAATCGGTCGGTAATTAACAAGTCGTTATCATCTGTTTTTATCTTCTTTTTTTTTTTGAAATATTTTCTGTAAACGATTTTTTAGAAAGGATTTCTTTATCTCTTGTTTATTATTAATGATCTTGAACTACATTAAAACGACGGATGTGAAACTTTCATGGCGGAGAACGATATGAAACTTTCAAAAACACGACCTTCGTTCTTTTTTCTTCTTCTTTTTCGTGTTTTGATTTTGATTTGAAATTAATGTATGAAATTTTGATTTTTTTTCTTCTAACAAAATTAACAAATATTGTGTTTTGTTAACTAATATGCAATTAACGACAAAAACTACACAACGTTGTAAAAATCAATTAACAAACTTAATTTACGTTGAAACGATTACATTTCAGTGTAAATTGAATATTAATTAACGAGCATATTACTGGACAAAAAAAAGATCAACATCAGAGAGAGGCAACGAAATATGTAATTAAGTGACACTAATTCTCAAAAATAAGGAAAAAGGAAATACAATATGCAGTTAAGTAATACTAATCTCGAATTAAAGATAAAACTACACTAATATAACCGTTATAGAATAAACTATTTTCTCAAAATAATTGCATATAGTTACAATCGACCCTAAAGAAATTATTTTAATCAATAATGATGTAAATATTTGATCAATTAACTAACCACAATTAAAGGATCTAATATAAAATTAATTAAATAAAAGCCGGCAGAAAATTGAATATTAATGGAAATAATTTAAAATTAATTAAAAAAAAATTTGTTAGTTAATATGCCATTAACAATAAACATTTTTAATTTACATTATAAAATATTAATTAACAAACATAATATTGAAAATGTATATAATGTAAATAAGAATTAAAACTGGCTAAAAATAAAAAAATATTAATTATGTTGAAATTAATTAGTCAAATAACTATCCAAAATTATAGGATCTTATCTACATCAATTAACAAAAAAAATTCAAATTTTGAGAAATTTTAAACATAAATAATTCTGAAAATTAAAAGGCTATAATAGTAACTTAGATATATAAATTAAAGTGTCAAGTAAGCGTTTTAGACATTTACAAAAAAATTACGAGGAAAAAAACAAATCACGTTTGTGAGGTCCATTTCCCCAAAATTTCATTTAAAAATAAGTGTTTTAAACTAATTTTAAAGTTCTTCGTCAAAAAATGTATTACTACTAATTTTAACCACCTACATTTCTTATAGTAGCTTGCTTTTCGCTTTTTCATGTATGCAATGAGCTATGATCGAACGGATCGCTCCATAAATGTTCTGGACTATCATCTGTACGAATTTATAAAATTCGACACCAACTTCCTATACTACTTTATGGTGGAACTAGTTAAGGTGATGGAGAATGTTAGGCATATGAAATATGGACATGCTCCTTGTAGATGCATACATGACAAGAAAGTGTTAAGGTGATCGAGGATCAATTGGCATTCTAAAGCGATCCGGCAAGGAGTATGCTAACACCCATGCAATAAGTGGAGAGACAGTTTCTCCTATCTTCAAAGTAGGCTCTTTCTAATCCAAAACAACTTTTTCAATTGGACGCTCCAATTTTTGAAGTAGATCTCACAGTTGTTGCACTACCACCTTTCCTTGAGTTATCCTCGTGATCTTTCATAGTTTGAGAACAACTTCTTTCCCTTAAAATGGTACATTTTTTAGTGATCTTTCCATGACTGGTCTGAGAACTTTTTAAAGCTGATTCTTCTCACTCTCTCTCGTAGAGATCTTTGACATGTTTTTAAGATTTCTTAATCCTCCATTCTTACTCTCGAGGTTCATTATCGGGCTAGCGAGAAGATTCTCCATCAGAATTCTCCATTATGCTTCTCGGAGTGTCCTTTTTCACTTGGAGTTTTCTCCTTAGCTCTGTAGTACTAGTTTTCCATGCTCTGTTAGGCTTTTGCATTTCTTTGAACTATTCAGCAAGACTAGGTTATGGCAGGAGCTCAGCGATCTCCCCTGCGGTGAGAGACAAAGTGCTATTGTGACGCTTAATCTCCAAATCAAAACTGATGTCTGTTGCATTCTGATCTGCATGGATGACCTAGCCATAATTATTCCATGTTATTCACTTTCTTCTACGGACAAATTATTAACCTGTAAAATTGGTAACAACTATTCAAAAAGGTAACATGAGTTTCGAGTACGAATTCTCGGAGGTTCTCATCTTCTAGGCAAGACTTTTTTGAATGCTAATCTATTAAAGAGAGCAGTGTAAAATCATGTGTGATATGTACAATAGGTGAAGAAGTAAGCTGACCTTTTCTGTGTGCAAAAATAGTCTTCCTTTTTATTTAATATTTTCATCTATTTAAAGGAGTCTGACATCCTTCATTCCATTTCATGGGAATTATGGGGAGTACCTTTGATCGTGGAGTGACCAATCTCATGTTCTAGGTGGTTATTGTTGAAATCATTCTAAAGTTTTAGAATAATTTAAAACGACTAAAAACGGCGGAATATAGAAATTATATGTAAACAATTTACAACCAAGACAAAGTGCATGAACTTATAATCTAGATTGAATTAAACTCAGTACCAACCTTTAGTTCTTCAATCTCTCGTCTCGATTTGCAGCAAGTCTCTTACATGTCTCTCGGAATTCGAGCAACCAAAATAGTTTCTACAATTAGAGTCTATACAGTGTTTCTTAGATTTAGGGTGTGCACTATTAAACTCTTTGACTCAAGAACAATTCTTCGAGCCAAAAGGTTAATACAAACCGCATACCTAATGAGAACTTAGCTGCCAAAACGAGAGAGAGAGAGAGAGAGAGAGAGAGAGAGAGAGAGAGAGAGAGAGAGAGAGAGAGAGAGAGAGAGAGAGAGAGAGAGATGGCCGACTATTCTAGAGAGAGATAAGCGACCAAATGTTAGAAAATGTTGGCGATTCGAAGTTGTGTGTCTTCACATCTCTGTGTGGAGGTATATTTAAAGGGAAATGAGGTGACTTTAATTAATTCAGTGAATAATATATCTTATTCATTTATATAATATTCATTACCCATTTCTATCAAATACAAAATCTCATTCCTAGCATAAAAGTGTCGGCCATTTGTTGCCTCAAACAACAAATTTGTTTCATACTTTTCTTTATCTCGTGTATATTTTTATATATCTTTGCCCAAAATAAATTATCTCTTATGTCATGTTATATAATGACCGACCACATACATTTAGAAACTCTTTCTAGATGTTTCTTTTAATTGTCCAAGATAATTACAAGAATAACCCTTGTACAGTTATCACATATAATTTGACAAAATAAAAATTGATTTATGAGGCTAGAATCTAATTTACATCCGTGCGAGTCATTTCATGACCAATATATGATGTCCAAAATCTTATTTTTACATTTACATAATCTTTTGGGTCATTAGACAAAAATACTCGTTAGACAATTTTCAGAAAATCATCTTTGTTTTGACTTAATTTTCATTTTAACAAATTATTTTCTTATGACTTGTGGAAGTGATCTCATGGACCCAAATGAACAAAGTTTGAGGTAGCATATTTGGACATAAAAGTTCACAAACATTTTCCAAGGTCTAGCTTAGTGCCAACTAACTATACCATAGACTAATCTATCGTATCAAATGAATATATTTTCTACTCATAATTTAACTTAGTTGTGATGAGTAGATCTACTAAATAATATTTATGTTTACCCTTCATGAATATCATCAACTAGATGAGATTTAAAAAATCATCAATTTACCCTTCTAATTAATAAACTTTCAACTCATTTTCACTTGTGAACAAGTTAGAAACAATGAATTGAGGAGGAGCTAAGAAGTCACATTGTTTCATCCCAAGAAGTCACAACTTAATGTGGATACTGGCCAGTTCATTTACTTACAGTCCGAGAGACAAAGCATGAGGTGATTTACATTGCATTTCAGCAATCTTATACATGAATTTTATATCTATGAGAACTTTGCAAAGTCTTTCATGACATATTTATAATTTAATACTTCCCCAATAAATCTTGTTTAGATATCACATTGTGATATCCAAATCTTTGACTTTCTCAAATGAGAGTATGTAAGTTATGAAATGACATGTCTCATTTCAGATTGAGGTAAATATGATGCAATTCATAGACAGAACATGTTAAATGGTTTATTCTTTCACTTTCTCCAAAAGAGCACTGGTCAATGCAATATATGTTATAATAGGTCTAGGGTTAAAAAAAAATTATCATTAACACATTAATGACAAAATATAAAAAAAAAATTACTAGTAAAACAACTTTTACTGACCTAAACAAAGTACATATACATGTTATAATTAAAACATTATTTAGAGAGCTTGAATACTAACATTTCTTGAACTTTGATTTGGATAGATCTTGAGAAAGGTTGATCTTCTCTTCTAGCTCGATTCCTTCAAGCCTAAACGTGAACTCGAGAAACCTAAGGTTTCTATTACAAGAGTCTATAGAGGTTTATATGGATTTGTATGTGGGCACAATTAAACACAATAGCTCAAGAACATCGGAAAACCACGATAGCATTAAGAAGACGGGAGAAAGCTAGGAGTCGCAAAATCCGGATTAAAAAATCTGGACTCGCGGACTGCCGTACACCTCGGACTTAAAAGGTCATAAATGATACATCAGGTCTCTGATTAAGCCGAAACCAATTGCATTGGATATCTGACATCCGTACCTTTAATTTGGTTCAAGAACCACTAATTTTCAAGATCGGAGCAAAGAGTTATGCCCGTTTTACTGAGCCATAATAATTTGTCCAGAATTTGAAAAACAATTAAAAGGTACGTCGGATCTAGGTGTAAAGAGAAAGAGGTTTATTGAAACATTTTAATTGTATGTTTTATTTTAAATTGTGTGATATATTAACATATTAATAATTAAACACAATATAAAATAAACAACATAATATAAAACATTCAATAACTAATTTAAACTAGAAGTGCAAAGAACTAGTTTAAACTATGTACACAAATTTTCAAACTTGTCAAAAAATTGATTTTGAAAAAGCTAAACATAAAATAATTAAAAACTTTTTTTAATGTATTTATATAGCATATTTAAGAAGTGGAAAATAAACACAAAATTAATTTTAGAGGTCGTACCAAAAAAATAAAATTTTGTACGATCTAGTCTTTTGGAAAAACCATTATTCAAGTGAATTTAGAAAACAATTTTCTTATAATGATTTTAAATAACATGTACATGTTTAACTTTGACCGTAGTTCTTATACCATTTGTTGGAATAGGTATAGGGTTAAAGAAAAATTTATCATTAATCATATTAATGGCGGAATATAAAAATTTCTTTTAGAAGTAAAACAAATTTTACTAACCTATATAAAGAGCATATACATATTATAAATTAAAAGCATTATTAAACCTACTTGAATGCGAACTTTTCTTGTGTTTTCAAACTTGAAGTGTCTCAGGAAAGGTGGATCTTCTCTTCTAGCTTGATTCCTTTAAACCTAAACAAGAACTTGAGAAACCTAAGATTTCTATTACAAGAGTCTATAGAGGTTTAGAAAGATTTGTGTGTCGCCACAATTAAACAATATGAACCAATAACAATTCTTGGATCATAAGCTAATTCTCTAGATCAAGTATGGATTTAGGTGTAAAATAATAAGAGTATTTTCTAGAGAGAGAGAGAGAGAGGGTCGGCCAAAAGAGGGAGAGAGCAAGAATAAAACTTAACCTTAACATCTCTATGTGAGGCTCTATATATAGGAGAAGGAAAAATCTATAAAGGTCAATTATTCATTCATGAATGGATAATGTATTCATGACACAATATTTGATTTTCCCTTCCCCTTTCCCTCTTAGTTTGGCTGCCATACACCTTGCATTAGTGAGGAAATTTGTTTCCTCACTTAGCACATTTGTTTCCTTCTTAAGGAAATTCATTTCCCTTTTTCTTTTGGGTAATTATCCTTATAAGAAAAAGGAAATAAAACTCTATTCTTGATGCACTATCTTGGCCGAACTCTACCTAGGGGAGGAGCATCTAGATGCTTCCTTATTTCTTTTAAGACAATTCTTAAAATGCCCATTGTAGAATTATAATTGCACAAATAACGAAATTAATTTCATAATGCCTTAAACGACTTTTCGGCATTAGAAAATAATTTATATTTTCATCAAATGAAAATATTCAAAATCTTATTTTGAAATTCACATCATTTTATGTCCTTGTGGACAAAAATACCCTTTAGACATTTTTCGAGAAAATGTCTAGTTCAACACTTGAACTTATTTTGACTTAGCTTCTAGTTTAACAATCCTACTCTAATGACTTGTAATAGTGACCTTATGGATCCAAATGAACAAAGCTTGAGCTTCTATACTCGGACTAAAAAGTTCTCAAACTTATTCCGAGTATTAGTTTAATGTCGACTGACTCCACTAAAGAGTCGACACTGAGAATCTCTCGGTTCAAATGAATTTATTTTCTACTCAAATTCAACTTAATTATATTGAGCGGATCCATTGAATGTTATCTATGTTTACCCTTCATGAATATCATCAACTAGTTGGGATTTATAAAATTACCATTTTACCCTTCTAATTGTTATTTCCTCAACTCTTTTAGTACTTGTGAATAAGTTAGAAACAATGTATTGACGAGGAGCTAACAAGTCACATTGTTTCATCCAAATAAAGTCGCTACTTAAATTTGGACACTGCGTAGTTCATTTATTCACAATCCATGTAATAAAGCATGAGGTGATATATATTGCATTTCAACAATCTTGTACATGAATTTCATATCTATGAGAACTTCACAAATTTGGTTCATGACATCTTCATAACTTAATATCTCACCAATAGGCCTTGTCTAGATCACGCAATGGACCTAGAATTTGACTTTCTCAAATGAGAGTATTAATGCTATGAAATGACATGTCTCATTTCAGGATTTAGGTAAGCATGATGCGAATCATACATAGTGACCTTGAGATAGAAAATGTTAAATGGTTTATTTTTCTATTGTCTCTAAAGGTGCACTGGTCAATTCAGTATCTTCGAAAGACACACTGGAAGAACTATAGAGTTCCTAACTCTCTATGCCTCGTAACCAGACATCGTAGATTCTTCCAACAATCATATTGGGATCAATAGTCCGTTGATCTTTAGATTGCGAATATATCGTTTTAGTCAAACCATGAAGAGTTTGTTCACACAAATCTACATTTGTCTCTTCATACCTTGTTAGGTTTGATTAAGGACTATAAGACTATTGAATATCATAAATTTTCAATCAAACTAAAAAGGAATGAATGAACGTTTCAACTTTTATTAATTTAATTAGCAAATTACAAACATTTATATATTACATCAATATGTAAATAAACAATCTTCTAATCAGAACTTTACAAAGATTTATATATAACATCGATATGTAAATAAATAATCTTCTTGTGGGCATCTCTGCCAACACACTGGTCAATTCAGTATCTTCGGAAGATACACTGGAAGAACTATAGAGTTCCTAACTCTCTATGCCTCGTAACTAGACATCATAGATTCTTCCAACAATCATACTAGGATCAATAGTCTGTTGATCTTTAGATTGTGAATATATTGTTTTAGTCAAACCATGAAGAGTTTGTTCACACAAATCTACATTTGTCTCTTCATACATTGTTAGGTTTGATTAAGAACTACAAGACTATTCAATATCATAAATCTTCAATCAAACTAAAAGGGAATGAACGAACATTTCAAATTTAATTAATTTAATCAGCAAATTACAATAAGGACTTTATAAAGATTTATATATTACATCAAATATGTAAATAAACAATATTCTTGTGGGCATCTCAGCCAACAATATCTTTATAAGATACCTAGTAAGAACTTAGAGTCTAAACTCTCTATTTCTCATAATCAAACATCATAAGTTCTAATAACAATCATACTCATATAAATAGTCCTTTGATGTCGAGATTACGAATATATTGTGTTAAAACAAACTATGAAAAGTTGTTTATGCAAATCTAAATTTATCTCTTCATTTGTTGTATCACAATGCTTCAAAGAAACGAAATAGAATGAATGAAAATTTCAAATCTTTATTAGTTTATTCAGCAATTACAAGCATGCATGAGACTTTGAGACTTTATTACACTAAATGTACATAGGTAACAACTATAACATTTCTTATGGGCATCAATGACAACAAACTCTCACTTGATTCAAAGAAGATGTGAGTTGTTTCTCATACCCAATCGACGTATATGAGTTGCGCGATCTCTCAATTCAAATGGAATTTCCTCTTAATATACTTGGAACGCTTATGGATATTATGTTTCTCCCACTATTATCACAATAAAGTGTCATGCGCTCGTCGACTTTTGGAACTACTTCTAAATAGTTAAGGAATTACCTCCATTGGGGAGTCAGCATCGCAAGATTTTTTGATACTCATACAAAAAACATATTCACCATTCATGATGAACACAAATCCTAACATGGATTTCTAAAATAATTATCCGCCTAAAATTCGGAGTCGGAATATCCCGTTATAGTCAGGTCAATACTTGAATATCTAAACGTCAAGTTTCTAGTTCTCCAAAAATAATTAAAAACATGTTTAACATCAACCCAGTGGTCGGGTCCTGGATTGGATTGGAAACAGCTTACCATGCCAATTGCAAAAACAATATATGGTCGTGAACAAAGCATAAAATATATGAGACTTCATATGGCTGAGGATTAAGGAATCATTCTCAAGTCCTCATTCTCTTGTGTAGTCTTCGGAGATTGGTCATTAGAGAGTAAGATTGATTTACTATGCATATATTAACCTCATAAAACTTACCCATCTCATTTTCTACGAATATTAGATCATCAACGTATAATACCAGAAACACAATATTGCCCTCAAGTAACAAACTTTACATACAAGGCTCATCTATTGACTGCTAAAAGTCAAAACTCTTCACAGTTTTATCGAATCTAATATTTCATGATCTCGATGCTTGCGTAAATCCATAAATGGACCTAAGCAACTCAGAAACTTTGGTCTCTGACCTTAGTCCATCAATCTGTCTGGTTGAGCCATATAAATACGTTCTTCGAGATATCCATTCAGAAAATCAGTCTTGACATCCACTAGTCAAATCTCATTATCAAGAGTTGCAGCAATCAATAGAAGTATGCAGATGGTTGCTTCGTCATTTTTCCTTCTATACAAGATTCACAAGTAGGCGATTAGCCTATTACATAGGCTTGGAGTAGACCATCCCTCATAAAACTCTTAATCTTGTCTACACTAATATGACTAAGTCTAAAGTCCCAAGATATGTTGATTTTATTAGATTAGAGAGGAATCAGAAAGTCTGATTCTCTTTGACTCCTTGTCTTTTTTTTTATGTGTCTAACAACGAAGGTTGTGTGGGATAAATGTAACAAATAGTATTCTTCATACATGCATCAATGCCAAAAGAATTAATGAAAAGAAAAATTCGAATTTTTGTGCTTTATAAAATGTAAACAATAATCTTGCTTACAAAGACAAGCAACAAATATAAAGTTTTTCCCAAAGAAAGGAACATAATAAATATGATTCAAATTTAAAGTTCTATCTTCAAAATATAGCTTCACTGGTCCCACAGCCTTAGCTGAAACCAAGATTTCATTACCCTATCTGAAGGAGAAGCCGTATTCATCTAAGCTTTTGCTTTTCCTAAAATCATTCAAGGAACAACAAATATGGTTAGTAGAATTTGAGTCAATAATCCATGTTGATAGATTATCTGCTACTAAGCATGTTTTGGGAATAAGTACAATTTGTATTCCATTTACTTCGAGGTAGACAAGACAGCTGCTATGCCAGTGTCCACGCTCATTACAATGGTGAGATTTGTCACTAGACTTGTCCATCTTGGATACATGGGGCTCTTCTTCTTCTGAACCTTGTCATGGTTCTTCTTAACAGCTCTATTAGATCTCATTTAGAAGTAAAGGTCGATGGTCTATGCTCCGTAGCATGTACCTCTCCGAGGTGTATCTTTCTCTTAGCTAGACCTTCAACAATATGAAGCTCATTCATTAAGTCACACTAGGAGAAAAAAGGCCTTTAGAATAGACAAAATTCGCTTCTAAATGCCAAAAAGTCGCTTCTAATTCGGCTTTAGAACCGACATTAGAAGCGACATTGTCGCTTCTAAATTATTGCTTCTAAAGATAAGTCGCTTCTATTGTTTTGAAACACAGAATTTAGAAGCGACTAGCCGCCTCTAATTTCGCTTCTAAGTGTCCCAAAAATCGCCAAAAAAGTGTGGGAAGATATGGCGGGTAACACTTATAAGCGATATTAGAAGCGACTTGTCGCTTCTAAATTATACCCGCCATATTTTTATAAGCGACTTTAGAAGCGATTAATCGCTTCTAATTATTACCCGTCATAATTGTAGAAGCGACTTGTCGCTTCTAAAACTTTAAAATTTATTTATTTTTAAGTTTATAATCCGATTTATTATTATTAGTTAATTAAATAAATTATTATTTAATTAAAATTATTATAAATATAATTCAATTTAATAATATGGAAATTTACTAATTGAAATCAAATTAAACATAAACTAAATATAATCGAAACTCGATAACATAATCGAACGTCGATAATAACATAATCAAAAATTTCTAAAGTCGATAATAACATAAGTCCAAATCGATAATAAGAGGAACGAAAGTCGATAAGTAAATAAACGTAAACCGATAAGTCTAAAATATGGAATAAGTTACAATCATCATCGTCGTCCTCGTCCTCATCCTGCGCGTCTTCCGTCGGGTCCATGTGGACGTCTGGTTTAGTGTCAGTGGGAATCGAAGGTCGATCTGGTCTGTTGGCATTTAAGCCCACAAAGGAGATTTTTTATATCGAATATTTTTGTATTGGTTTTATTTTGAATTTAAATAAAAATTGAATATTCATTCTTATTTTAAGATTGTGTTTATGCATGAATGTCTACGCTCTGAAACTGTCATCAACGAAAAAAGTGCTAAGTACAGACTTGACAAGATACTTTATTATGACTAGTTTAAATAATAGTTCGCAATCTAAAGATCGATAGGGCAATCGACTCTTAGTAATGATTGTTAGAATGAATTAAACGATATCTTATCTCGTGATATGGAGATTTGTGACTCTGTAATTCATTCTTGATATCTTAATGAAGTATTGAACAAGACCTGTGAAGTTTTGAAGTTCGAGATAAAACCGTTTAATCACTTGAAACCTCAAATTCACATACGAGGGGTATTTTAGTAATTACCGAAATCCTGAAGTGAGTACATATCTTCATGTAACACTTTATGACATTTGATTTGTCAATGGCCAATGGCTAAATGAAGTTTCATTGAACCAACGGTTAGTGTTACAATACTGTTTCGTTGAAATATGTGATTCACAGATATGGAATTTGTGTTGAAATAATGATAAGGCATTAGTATCACACCATGCTCTGTTATGAGAGTGTGAGCGAATAAACCAGGCCTGGTATTCGCCGAATAAAGAATTCTTTGAAATAAAACATGTGACATGTTGAGACATTTCACTTTATGTTTTTCTCGTTCACAAATAACAGAGAACTTGGTGAAATAATAACTCAGGGGTAAAACGGTAACTTTACATTCCTGTGAGTTAATGATACACACAAAGGGTAATATCGTAAAATATATCGTGGACCGTGTAAAGAATAGTTTTGTTACATCAAACGGAAATATAAACGCATATGAACTTAGAGATGTTCAATATTGGTCATTTAGTGGAATCGACTAATATTAAAAATTAAAAGTCGGAAAAAGTTTGTGAACTTTTGTGTTCGAGCTTTATTCTAAAGCTTCGTTCATGTGGGTCCATAAGGTCTCAATGATAGACTCTCGGACGAGATTTTGGTGAACAAGAAATGATTGATTTTCTCATTCAACGTAAATTGTGATTTACGCTAAGAAAAGTATTTTCTGAGTAATTAAATAAATAACTGGTTATTTATTGTTATATTTATTTAACGAATCATATTATGTTATTATATTGATAATAATATAATTTGATGATTCAAATAAATAAAATATGAAAATAATTATTTTCTCGTTTCGTACTACATTGATTAGTATGAAAATAATTAATGACTTGTCATTAAATAAATGAGATGTTCTAAATTAATTAAATATTATTTTAAAAATAAATCAAATAAATTTGGAAGATAATTAAGACAATATGGCCGGCCATAATAAGGGTTTTATAGGCTGGAAAAATTGTTTAAACTCATAAAGGAGTTTTGGGTTTAAGTTTGACTGATGGGTGTTAATTGGATTTTGACCTAACTTAAGCTCATTCTCTCTTATATAAAAGGAGGCTCTCTCTTTGATAACCCTAGCATAATTTCGACAGCACTCAGCCGAACCTCTGCCCCCTTGTACTTGAGAGGTTTTGGCCGAATTTTAGAGAGAAAGAGAGAGAGGAAATTAGTTTCCCGACAACCCTTCCTTTTTTTTGAGTTTCCCCTTCTTCCCTTGTTCCCACAAAGAGCCCACCATCTTGATCTCCTAAAAACTCGTAGAGAATTATCATTGATTCATCTTATGGTTGTTTGAGTGATATTTAACCCACATGGTCAGCCACTTATTGGAGCAACGGAGCAAGGACGGATTTCAGGACATCCTAGACGCGCGTGGGAAGGAGTTTCGGCTGTGCTTGTTGACGCATCCCCGGGGCTGATTCTCGCAGATCCTAACCCACTGTAAGTCTCCTATAAATGAGCTGGATCTGAATATAATAATCATTGTAGGATTGTTAGAAATTTTAGATCACTCGTTTGCATGTTTAAGTGAATTTATTAATATGATTAGAAATTTATTGACATGTTAGATCAGATTTAATGACATGGTTAATGAATATGTTTAAAAATGTTTTAACGTGTTAAATCGAATTATGAATTTCCGCCATATATTGATATGTTTCATAATTAATTAGGTTAAGTGTTAACTAAATTCCAACATGGTCTCTGCTGCGAACCCAAAGCGCCTACATTGCCCGAAGCACCTACAGTGGGTCCGAACTAGATCATGTACTGGTCCAAAGTCGCCCTAAACACGGGATCTGGATTGAAGTTTGGGGTTTGGCTCAATCTAGCGGCCATGCCAAACACAGCTCCTTGGAGAGCCGCCAGCTTCTCTTCCATGTCAGAGGACGGCTTCGAACTCGCTTTCCCTACGGAACACGATGAGCTGTCTTGGGCTTGAGCTTCAAGCATGTCCGAGAGAAGAATTAGTGGCCCAATTCCCATAGCCCAATGACGTCGCATCCCGAGGTCTTCTCTCATAGCAATCTCCTCCAAACTAGTCAAGTTCACCTCACGTCCTAACTCTCGTGCTTGTTCTTGTATATCACCCACCCGAGCTACTATCTGAGCCTACATACACAACACAAATTAAATTAATAATAATAACAATATTTATAAGGTAAAATTTATAATAACATATCTACTTACATGATACTCTCCAGCAACAGGCATGGTCCACTGACCATTGAGAGTCGTGTGTATCCTCTCTCACGCACCGAGCGGCCCTAGAATCTGTCTGCCTTATCCCACCCGCTGCATTTAACACATTATAACTATAATATCTAACTTATGTAATTTGTAATTGAAAGAAAATATACTTACAAGACCATGACGATACTCTAAAAATGAGACCGTGCCTTGTCGGCTCTTCGTAGTCATCTTCTTTTGATTATCCTTCTTCTTCTTTTGATTCTACTTATTATGTTTGGACTTCTCCTAGAAAACAAGATTGGTTAGAGTAAAAATTTATTTTTAAGAATAAAACAATTAGATTAATACGTTTAATCTAATTTATACCTGAAACGTCTCTGTGTTCATCCTATCAATCATCTCAGACCATTGTTGTCGCGTCAAACCCTTTGGAATTTTCTCGAGCGCCTCCTCTATATCTCCGCTGCACGTGATCTGATAAAACCGACTATATTTTGCCTTTCTATCACGCATACGCTTCTTCGCGTCACAGATAATATTCTTCTCGATAAGGCTCGAGTAGCACGGTGTCGGAATAAGGTCTCCTGACTCGTCCTCGTACACAAAGTCGTACTCTACGTATATACCGGACAAAATGGCCGCTAATTGTTGCGCCGAGACGTCATTCCAGCTCGGCGTCATCGGAAGGATGTGCTCTCGCACCAAAACTCAAGACTATTGGAAAACAAGTCGACGTGCTCTCATTTTTTTACTCTCTCTTCATCACCTCTACTGAGAGGTGGATAAAATTGGAGACGGACGGGTCAAATACAATCTTGACTTTCTTGCCTCTTCTAGATTTTTGTGAGCTTCGACCCGTAGTCGCACCTCGTCCGGACAAAGGCGGCGGAAGCTTATCTCCGCTAGTCGACATACTGAGCATAAAAGATAAATTAGCATTTTAGTTTATGAAATACATTAAATTTAGATTATATTAAATGTAGTTAAACAATTTACTCAATCTTGCTCATTGTCACTTAAGAAGTCAATTTGATCTATTTCAAGATCATCGTGAACAGTATCTCCAAGGAAACGATCAACTTCATCGTCATGCTCATCGTCTATGAAGTCGTTGATAGGCTCATCTTCGATGGCATCATCTACTAGAATTGGTTCACAGTTATCAAGAAGATGAGACAAACGATCGAAATCAGTATGTTGTACGGACAATGGAACTACAGCCGATGATGAAACGTTAATGTCAAACAAATCCCATGCGAATCGATGATTACAATCTTCGACGACATTCCATTCCCCTTTTTCAGGATTTCAAGGATCGGGCAAGTCAAACACTTGTTTGGCTTGAGTAGCGAGTATGAATGGTTCGTCTCGATACCATTCTTTTGCCACATACGCATTCATTGTTCCACACACGTTATCTTTGCAAAACCGTCTACCATGTCGGTCGAGGCGTCTTTCAAGTACCTTGCAACGAATGTCAAAACTTCTTCGACAACGTAAGTCTCAGCTCTAGATCCTTTAGGTCTTGCTTTGTTTCGAAAGAAATGCTTAAGTGTTCCAAGGTATCTTTCAAATGTATACATCCATCCATATGCACTGGACCACCTTCGAGAGCTTCTTCATGGAGATGAATCATGACATGAACCATGATGGTAAAGAAAGCAGGCGGGAAAATAATTTCCATCTTACACAATATCTCAACAATGAAGTTTTGGGCTTTCTTGAGATCCTCCACTCGTAACATTCTTGAACAAATGATCTTAAAAAAGCTTCCAAGTTTTGCAATCGTCTCTTGAATTTGTTTCGGATTATAAGGACCAATATCCACTGCCAACAGCCTTTACATTATCACGTGCAAGTCATGTGCCTTCAACCCGGTCACTTTTCCATCGGGAGTGACATTCTTTTTCAAATTTCATGCGAGACCGTCGAAAATCTTAATTGACTTGAGAAACTCGACAAACATTTTTCATTGGGTGGGTGTGAGAACGTATGAAGCTTGTGGTTTGAACCACATGTTTCCACGCTTCTTAAAGTGTAAACCAGACTTAATCTTCAAGTCTTTTAAGTCTTGTCTCGCCTTATCAGTGTCCTTATCTTTCCCGTCAATGCTAAGCAACGTCCCGCGTAAGTTTAAGCACACATTTTTTTCTATGGGCATCACATCAAGGTTGTGTCTCAACGTCAAATCAGACCAATAAGGTAACTCGTAAAAGATACTTTTCTTGGTCCAATTTAGCTCGCTCTCGCCTCGCTTTCGTTTCAATCTCATAGACTGCTTGCTTGGAATCAATTCAGGAAGACAGTTCAACTTCTCGAGAATTTGGCTTTCAGTCAACTTCTTCGGAGGCTTCCGTTTCTCGACACGCGTGTGTAGTGTCCACTGCATGTTCTCATTTGGTGACAATCGGGCAAATATCATCGATGATCGTAATACACAACTCTATTTCTAACGGAAAGCAATGGAGTGTCTTTGGTGCACGTCAGACACGCAAGGTACCCTTAACCACTCCACCCAGATAAACTGTCTTGAGTAGGAAAATTGTTTATTGTCCAAAGAAGTGTTGCCCGCAAAAGGAAGATATGATTATGGTTAGACACATCTCGCACTCGAACACCTAATTCCCATAATTATTTCAACTCTTCAACGAGCGGTTGCAAGAACACGTCAATGTCTTTCCCAGGCGATTTCGGACCAAGAATCAAGAGAGCCAGCATCAAGTACTCAGATTTCATACACAATCACGGTGGCAAATTGTACACCGTCAACACCACTGGCCACATGCTATATGATAGGCTCATTTCTCCGAAAGGATTAAAACCATCTGCAGCAAGTTCAAGTCGTACATTCCTCGGCTCAATTGCACAGTCTAGATATGTTTCATCTAACTTCTTCCAAGCTTTACCGTCAGCAGGATGATGTAGAACACCTTCTTCAACCACACATTCTTTCGCGGTGCCACTGCATTTCAACAGCTGTGTGTCGGGAAGCGTACAACCGCTTGAGACGATCTTTCACAAAGTACAGTAAAACTTTACGCGGTACTTTTTTCCAACAACCCATCTACTTTCATTCCATGCCGGACAAACATCTGCACCTTTCAAATCATCTCGAAGTCCATGCCAAATAGCTTCAACTTTGACTTTGCCTCATAATGTTTTTTCAGGAATTTTATTCCCAACAGGATGAGACTTTTTCAAGAGTTGCAGAAGTTCTTTAAATGACTTGTTCGTCCAATGGTTTGTCACTTTAATGTGCCTTAACTGAACCAAGAAAGATAATGACAAAAACTCCTTACAACCATGATACAATTCTGCATTCAACTCGGCAAATAGATCCGCGATCTGCTCTTCGTCAGCCACATCTTCAGTAGTTTGTTTATTATAAAAATTAGGATCATTCCTAATATCGTCGACTACGTCATTGATTCCATCAACATCGTCTTGATTGTTTGAATCATCAAAGATTTCTGGTACATGAACGATTTCTTCACGTGACTCGCCGTGATAATACCATCGAGTGTAATACGGAGTAAATCCTTTGTGCATGAGATGCGCTCGAACAACACGTATGTGTTGTCTTAACGCATTATTGCAACTACGACAATGACATTTAACTTTGTGCTCGTTGTTCATTTTTAATCGTACAACTCGAATAAACTCGTTCAGGCCCAATTCGAATTCAAGACTGCACCGATTATTCTCAATAATCCAATTTTTACTTGGGTTTGACATGACGCTGAATGTTGAAAATTAGGACAATGCAAATTAGGAAAATTATGACATTGTGAACAATTAGAAGACGGATAAGGATTTGATTTAGATAAGTTTTGAGATTTGGATAACTATTAGAGATTAGGATTGACTTAATTATTTAAAAATTTAGAGAAACTTGGGCAGAGTTTCCCCTAAAATATGAACAAACCAAACATCTGCAATTCATAAAAACGATATATATATAATATATATATATATATATATCATCCAGAACTATCCTACACATTCAATAACTTTCAAATAACATATTCAAGTTAAAAAACTTAGTTACTATAACAAATTACTAATTAAATTCCATACTTAATTAACAAATTAAGTAAAATATTATCACATTCGAATTAATATTATCAAATCGAGATTAAATCATTGTTTTAACATTTCCAAATTCATTACATCAAATGAACAACAATTAAGTTATTACTAAATTAACAAATTAATTAAGTCCAAACTTCACATATTATCTAAAGTACTATAACATTTGAAATTACTAATTATCAATTACTTATACAAATTAACTAAGTTATTAACTAATTTTACTAATTCAATGTACATGCTTAAATAAACAAATTAATTAACTCACAATTTAACATATTACTAACAACATTTGAAACTAACTATTAACAATTTTTTATACAATGTAACAAATTAACTTAGTTATTAATTTCTTAACAAATTCCCTAAATATTTAAGTAAACTAAATAATATAAAATAATTAAAATCTAACATTTGTTGCGAGACGATACAAATGATGCGAGACGAGTCACAAGACAACAGCGAGACGGGCTGCAAAACGAATGTACAGACGGGCTGCGAGACTTTTAAAAAAAATTAAAACCATAAATAATAAAATATACAATTTAAAAATTAAAATCAAATTAAATTAAATAGTAAACCTTTAAAACTTACCGATTGCAATGACGAGAGAGGGTCGGAGGAGAGCTCGTCGGTTGACGAAGGGGCGGAGATCGTAGTCCTTGCCGGAGAAGGGCTGAAAATAGAAAAAAATTAAACATCAAGATCGGGACATACACACGGTTGCAACGACGACGAAACTTAGCTGAGCATGGAAGGCAGATGAGCAGGTCTTAGAACCGGCGGCGGAGGTGCAGGGGTGGAGGTGCAGGCGGCGGCGGAAGGCAGTGGCGGAGGGGGATGGGAGGCAGTAGCAGAGCTGGGAAGAGGAGGAGGGAAGGGAGGGCCGACGCAAGGGAGGCGGAGGAGGAGGTGAGGCAGAGGCGGAGGAGAGGTGGAGGAGGGGCGGAGGAGGGGAGGTGAATGGGAGGAGGGCGGAGGAGGGGCAGAGAAGGGGTGGAGGGCGGAGGAGGGGAGGGCGGTATAGGGGCGGCTGAGAGCGGAAGGGGAGGGCGGTGCAGGGGCGGCGGAGGGCGGAGGGGGAGGAGAAGGGAGGAGGGGCAGATGAGGGGAGGAGAGACAGAGGAGGGGCGGAGGAGGGGAGGAGGGCGGAGGTCGGAGGTCGGGGAAGGGGCAGCGGCCGGGGTTAGGGCGGAGGCTGGTCGGAGAGGCTGGGCGGAGGCTGGGGAGAGAAGGGGGAGAGGAGAGTGAGAAGAGAGAATGGAAATAAGTGAGGGAGGGAAGGCTCGGGTGTTTTAAAACCCTAAGAGCATAAGAAGCGACATTAAAAGTGACTAATCGCTTCTAATGTCCTTCACAACAAAAACGACGTCGTTTTGATAAGTGGGGACATTAGAAGCGATAAAACGCTTCTAATGTCCCCGGAGGTGAAATTTTGGCGGAAGGATTTTGGAGCCGAATATTTGGGGCATTAGAAGCGACATTAGAAGCGACTTGTCGCTTCTAATGCCTACTTTTCTATACTTAGCAAAATTTTGGCGGAAGGATTTTGGAGCCAAATATTTGGGGAATTAGAAGTGACATTAGAAGCGACAACTAGTCGCTTCTAATGCCTAGTTTTCTATACTTAGCAAAATTTTGGCGGAGGAATTTTGGAGCCAAATATTTGGGGCAATAGAAGCGACATTAGAAGGGACTAGTCACTTTTAATTCCCAAACATACTGAAATATTTGGCGCGGAGAGTGCGAGCCAATAATTCTTAGCATTAGAAGCGACTAGTCGTTTCTAATGCGAAAATGTCGCTTCTAAGTGACAAAAATTTCATTTTTTTGGGAAAATTAGGGTTGTTTACGTTAGAAGCGATTAGTTGCTTCTAATGCGAAGATTTCGCTTCTAATTAGAACCGACTAGTCGCTTATAATTCTCCCTGTCAATTCTAAACGTATATTTAGTAGTAGTGTCAGTAACAGTTACACGAGCTTATTCATGGAGTAGTTCAATTTGAAGGTGTTGAACGATTTAGGGAGAGGTTATCATATCTATTTTGGTATACTCGTCATTTTCCAATCTTATGATTTGTTAGAATAGATCTAGGATTAAGAATAAATTAACACTACAACCTAGTGGCAGAATATTAAAAAAATACTATATTAGTAAAATGTTTTTACTAAACCTAGACAAACTGCATTAAACATATTATATACGACTATTTATTTATTTACTAGGAACCAACTTTTTTTGAAGCTTGATCATTGAGAAGTTTTTGGAATGGTTGAACCTTCATCTCCCTCCGATTCTCGTCTCCTTCGCGTTTAGGTCGAACCTGAGCAACCACAAGAGTTTCTACAACTAGAATTTTTAGAGGGTTTATATAATTTAACGTGTAGGTACTATTAAACACAATTATTTAAGAACAAGTCTTAGAACCAAATAGCTTATACAAAAGCTAGGTCTATCGAGGACATATGTGTCAAAAGAAAAATAGCAATAGAGAGAAGAGAGTGAGAGGGTGCAAAGATTTTAGAGAGAGAGAAAAAAACTCAATATTGTGTATTTCCATGTGTGAATGTGATTGTGTATTTATACGAGAAGGAATAACAAAAAAGGGGTAACTACTATTTCCTATTGTGTGAATATCACATATTTATTAACACAATGTTTATTTTCATTCCTATAACTAAATATCATGAATAAAATTTATTTTTATTCTCCTTCTCTCTTTCCTTGTCGTGGGCGTCCTTCATTTAAGAAGGAAGTTTGTTTCCTCTTTTTTAGCAAGTATCTTGATACTTCAAAGGAAAAAAAAGTCCCAAAAAAAAAATTTTGATTAGTTTTTTTTTTGGATTTTAGTTTTTTTAATTGTTTAAGATGAACAGGAAAATCCAAAGGTGTTATGAACTAAAATACACTTTACTTTTTCAAGAAAAGGCCGCAAAGAGTCGCATTTCATAAGTAAATTGTCCATCATTAATGCATAGCCGTGATGTCAATACATCAGTGTTTGACTAGCCACCTTATAAAAAATTAGATCACTCAAATCCTTTCGCAAGGCCTCGAAGGAAGACTACTAGGGATTGAGTTTAAGTGTCTAACCAACCACTTAGTCCAAAAGATCCACTTTGAAAAACAATCCACTGAGAATAGGCGTTGTCTCATTATTTCACTCTCGAACATAGCACTTCAAGCAATGATAACGGAAAAGTGTCGTTGAGTACTCCCATTGAAGAAAGAGCCACGAGGATGACTCTTATTCTGGAGACATTTGCACTTTTCATTATTGTTGGGGAGTGGGTTGCAAACAACAAGTACAAACCTTCCACTTAGTTTTTAAAGTTGGAACATCTTCTCTTGTGCGTCCAAAAACACGTTTCCTAGAGTATAGAGATAGAGTAGAATTCTAGAAATTGAGCCTAATATCGATATTTGTTGAAAAGAGAGCAGTGTTAATGCACTAAGTCACAAAGAAGGCACAAAGAACGTACTTGGGCATTGTCCTATTTTCTACTAGGGAAAGTGTTTGAGAAATATCTTATCTCACTTTAACACGTGAAAGTTTCAAATTACACATCTTCTTACAAAATGAATATTATCAACTAGAGAAGATTTACATAATTACCATTTTACCGTTCTAATGTTTATTTGTTGGAATTTATTTAACGATTAAAAAATATTAATTATAATACACATCTTATGTGGCGGAAAATTATAATTAGATCTAATATATTAAAACTAATTTTAATATATTTAACAACCTAAGGCATTAAAATTTATCAAGCAATTACAAACAATTCATAATTCACATGCTCAATCAAATAAATTAAACTAACAACTTATATAACATTTATATAATTTATAGTTAATTATTTAATTGAGAAAATACTTACATTAAAGGTTGTAAACAACCTCGACGTTGCGAGCTATCGTCGGAATGCCACGTCACGTTCGAAACGCAGAAAAATCCTCGCCGGAATGCCTGGGAACGTCTTCCCCGGACTGGGGAGGATCGCCGGAATGGATGCATGCAGGAAGCCTCGTCGGACTGGAGTTTTTCGCTTCACAGGGAGCTCGCCGGACTGGGGAGCCTCGCCGGACTGGGCATTCGTCGGATGGGTGACTGTCGCCGCACGGGGACTCACTTGACAGGGAAGACCCACCGGAATGCAACCCACCTCCTTTATGACACTTTCTCTCTCATATAACTAGCGCACATACCAAAACAAAAATTCCAGAAAGTTTTTATGACCACAAAATAAAATCTGAAACGAATATAAACCTAAATTAACGCACATACCAAAACAAGAATTCCAAAAAGATTTTGATGACCAATAACTTATTTATTTTCTAATTATACTGATGACGGATTTTGAATTAAATAGCGTTAAATAGTAAAGCTTGAAAATTCAAAAACAACAAACCCAACACAAGTGGTTTTAATTGATAAGGAAATAAATCTAAAAATTTGAAAAAAGAAATTAGCAGTCATAACAGCTGAATAATCGGAAATTATTTCAAAACAATTAATTGAAACAAAATCATTAATTATCCGATTAAAAATATAATTTATTAGCAGTTATATACCGAAAAGTCTTAATTGGAAGAACACAACTCCTAAAAAGGCCACATCACTAAAATTGACTATTAATGAAAGAAAACGAAATGTATGGCTAGATCACAACAACAAGGTTTCAATAGGCTATTTGGAGCAATTTTTCTTTATATAATTTAAATTTAATTATTTAATTGAGAAAATACTTACATTAAAGGTTGTAAACAACCTCGACGTTGCTAGCTTTGTTGGAATGCCACGTCATGTTCGAAACGCAGAAAAATCCTCGCCGGAATGCCTGGGAACGTCTTCGCCGGACTGGGGAGGATCGCCGGAATGGATGCCTGCGGGAAACCTCGCCGGATTGGAGTTTTTCGCCTCACAGGGAGCTCGCAGGACTGGGGAGCCTCGCCGGACTGGGCACTCGCCGGATGCGTGACTGTCGCCGCACGGGGACTCGCCTGACAGGGAAGACCCACCAGAATGCACACTCGCCGGACTGGGAAGCCTCGCCGGACTGGAGATCACTGGGACGCCTCGCCGGACTGGAGATCACTGGGACGCCTCGCCGGATAGCCTCGCCAGATCGCCCTCGCCGGATTCGCCTCGCCGGACTGGAGCACCTCGCCGGATTGGACTCGCCTGACAGGAGTCCCTTCGCCAGACTGGAGTGCCTCGCCGGATTGGATCACCTCGCCGGATTGGAGCTCGCCTGACAGGAGCCCCTTCGCCGGACTGGAGCGCTGGAGGCTGGGAGGTCGCCGGAATGAGCCCAGATCGTCCTAGGGACGTTTTTGGCTGGCTGAAAGCTTTTAAAACAATTTAAAAACCTCTAAACAATTCACAAAATTATTTCAACCACCACAAGTGATGAATCAACAATAATACACAACCAAATTATTGAGATATTGAGTGTGGGCTCTCAAGAACAATTAGGAATCAAAGATGGAAGATTAGAAAACAATTTCTCTTGATTTTTGTTGGGAATTTCGGCCGAGTATCTCAAGGGGGAGAGAGAGAGAGAGTGGCCGAAAATTAACTAGGGTTAGGGTTAAGTGATTAGGGTTTGTTTAGCCTTATTTATATAGTTATAAAATGGGCTTAAGCTGGGTCAAGCCCATGACCCTATTCACTTAGGAAATTCGGCCAATCCCTCTCCCCTTACTCGTCCATATCCTTTGATTTTATTCCTAAACATATTTGATTTAATTTCTAAAATTAATATAGAACTCTCATTATTATTTAATGACACATCATTAAATATATTTCATAGTTATCGAATAAGTACGAAATGAGAAATAATTTATTTTCTTCTTCTAACATATTTAATCACTCGAGAATGTCATCATCAATATGATAACATTTTGTGATTCAATGAACAAAATAAATAACTAGTTATTTATTGAGTTTCAAGAAAATAACTTTCTCAGTATAAATCACAATTTATACTTAATGAGTAAATCAACTTTTACAGTTTTTTTAATCTCTTCCAAGTGTCTATCATTGAGACCTCATTGACCCACATGAACGAAGCTTTAGAATAAAGATCGGACACAAAAGTTCACAAACTTTTTCCGCCTTTTAATTCTTAATATTGGTCGATTCCACTAAAGGACCAATATTGACAATCTCTCTGTTCATGTGCGTATCTTTTATGTTTGATGTGATGAAACACTTTCTCACACGATCCACAGAGTATATTACGACATTACCTTTCACGTGTATCTGTAACTGAGGGGAATGTAAGATTACTGTTTTACCCCTCGAGTTATTTTTTCACTAACTCCTTTGTTATTTGTGAATGAGAAAAACATAAAGTGATATGTCTTTACATGTCACATGTTTTAATCAAAGAATGAACTCATTCAATGAATACCTGGCCAGGTTTATTCATTCACACTCTCATAACAAAGCATAGTGTGATACTAATGCATTTGCATTGTTATTACATGAATTCCATATATGTGAATAATGTAATCCAACATCACATCCTTGTGACACCAACAGTCGAGTCAGATGCAACTAAAACTTAGTCATTGCCCATTGACAAATCAAATGTCACAAAGTGCAATGTCAATTACATATTCACTTCAGGATTAAGGCAAGTATCATAATACTCCTTCAGTTGTGAACTTGAAGCCTCGAGTGTGTAAACAGTTTTGTCTCGAGTTTCTAAGTGTCACAGGTCTTGTTCAGTATCTTCCATAAGATACCAAGTATGAATCATAGAGTCACAACTCTCTATATCACAAGATGAGATATCATGATTCATCCTAACAATCAATATTAAGACTCGATTGCTCTATCGATCTTTAGATTGCGAACAAATGTTTCAAACTTGTCACAAGGGGTTATCTTGTCAAGTCTGTACTTAACACCCTTTTCGTTGATGACATTTTCAGAGCATAGCTTAAACATAACTAAACACAATCTTCAAAAGAATGAACATTTATTAATATCAATGTTTCAACAAAATATAAATACATAAAGTATCTCAATGTCTAATATCTCATTCGTGGGCACCAATCCCAACATTATTCTCTCAACTCCTTCATCACTTGTGAGCAAGTTAGAAACAATATATTGAAGAGGAGCTAATAGTTACATTGTTTCATCCAAGAATCACAACTTACTTTGGACATTGGCCAATTTATTTATTTACAATCCAAATTCAAGGGACAAAGCATGAGATGATATCCATTGCATTTCATCAATCTTGTAAATGCATTTCATATTTATGAGAACTTCATAAAGTCGTTCATGACATCTTTATAACTTAATACTTCATCAATAAGTCTAGTCTAGATATCACATAGTGAATTCAGAACTTTGACTTTCTCAAATGAAAGTATGTAACCTATGAAATGACATGTTTCATTTCAGGATTAAGGTAAGAATTATGTGATTCATACATAATGACTTTGAGACAGAAGAGGTTAAATGAGTGATGTCCCTTAGGTTTGGTGTCCCTTGAGCTTGTCCTCATACTTGAAAAGGGATCTTTGTTTACCTCTTTGACGCTCAATATTAGTGAGTTTGAGGTGTAATTTAAGGGGTAAATGAGGGATGATCCAAGAGAATGAATGGAACAAATGATTCTTGAATCAACATCGTTCTGAAGCTCAAGTCTCATGATCTATGTATATGTTGTCGATATGTTTCAGTGGAAAATGGGCTTTTGAGTCGATAAAATTGATCACCTTGATGTTATAGCTGCAAGGCTGGAGTTGGCCAGTTGTCTATCGTCGAGGAAAGGCTGGCCGACTGACCAAGGGTTCTCAGGAGCTTGGGTGGACCTTTGCGAGTGTGGGAAATCTCTTTGCCTTTCCTTGTTCGAAACGAGTCAGTAACAATTTTCTACGCTATATGATTACTAACATATGTAATGGTATTCGGTGATGTTCGGGGATGCCATTATGGACTAGGATGGGTTTATGACGTGAATCTTGGTTTTTTATTTGAGCCGTTTTCTATATTGGTATGTTCTTATTTTGACAACGCGAAGCCATAGTTTTGTCACTTACAAGTCAATCCTTTCTAGCTGAACCCGCACTTTCCTACTAGAATTATTATTCTTCTTTTTGAAAATAAGAAATTATGTAGCTCTGTATAAGATATATTTTTTGACAGCACGACGATGCTTTTTGATTCACGAATGAAAACAAATGTAAGTTACATATCCAGCAAAAATTTATATTGCCTAGGAACCGAAGATTAATTGATTTTGCTGTTAACCTAGTTTAATACATCTTAGATCTCGCCAATATACATAGCTTAGCAACAATATATCCTCTACTAGCTGAGAATTTTTTTCAGTCTCATGAAATGCAAATTTCAGCTTGAAGCAAACTATAAGTCCCAGACAAATCACTACGAGATCACTGAAAGGCTCTCTAACAAAAACACAAATGACAAGCCTCGGCACTTACTTTACATAGACATGTCTACTTGGAAAAGAAAAAAAGCATAAAACGAGGTAATCTCTAAAAGAGACGATAGAACTGACCCTTATTAACATAATGAAATTTAAAAACTAACAAATGGCCTTATCATCGACTCGTCACAATGTCCTACCAAGTCTTGGAACAAATATGGCGGTTGAAACTGACAGGCTAACACACTAAATCAGATCTCAGCTTCGATAGAATCAAAACGGCACAGAGGCTTAAGAGTGCCAATCTTTCCGAATGTCGAACGAGTAATTGATCTCCAAATAGGACTTCTTGTCGTCATCGATAAACTGGGAAAAAAGTTTAAGATGAATAATTAGTTTAGAAGAGAGATTGTATTCCGATTGGAAAAAAGATAAAAGGTAAAGGAAAGGGACACATGGGTGAGTGTGTGACCCACAAATTTGAATTCCAAATTTCCAATAATACAAACTTCTATTTTCCTATGCACAAATCACGCAAGGGACACAGTCACAATGGGATTGTGTTTGGGACCCACCTTGCTTCTAGCGGAGTAAGATCCTCTGGCGAAGATTCCCGACGGAGTTGTTTCTTCCGGAATCTCGAACTTGTACGGATCGGACTGAGGGCTAAAAGTCCCGAGCATTTCCTTCGTGCTATCAACTGAAACCAGCCTTGCTCGTTAAGACATTTGAATCCGAAAAAACCAAAAGTAACGGGGATTTTCAGTTCCTATTTGGTTCAGTTTTTACCTTTGACTCCGGTTTTCCAGACCGTGTTGGTGTATTTGAGCCCCGAAACGATGTTATTTGAGACCTTGAATGTGAACACGAGGCTGTATCGGCTTCCTTCTTTCAGAGTGAACCACATTCCTTTCGGGTTTCCATTCTCCGGGATAGTCAGAACGATATCGCCTCTTCCCGGGGATTTGATCGCCAAGCTTATGATCTTCACCTCCGGATCCACATTTTCTGTTTTCCATTCAATAAAAATTTCAAAAAATACGAAACTGTTTCATTAGTGACAGATTTGGCTTCCTTGCATGAAAAAATAATTAAGGAATAGTCAAAATCAACAGTGTAATGATACAAATCTTGAGCCAAACCTATAAAGAAGATATATCAACAAATAATTCAGGTAAGAAAAGGTAGATTCTTCGGCCAATTTTAACCAATTCAGACTGAAGGTGATTGAAATTTCGAAATTTTGAAAAGAAAAAAAAATTACCTCCAACGGAATTGATATCGACGCTCCCGAGAAGCTGTTCCTTCCATCTCCTCAAGCTCTCATCATCCTGAGATTCAGAAATCACGGCACTCTCAGAGACAAGACGAGAAAAAAGAAAGAAATAGAATATAGGAATCAAAGGAGAAAAAAAAATTGCCTTGTCTTTTTCGAGCTGTTGTTTGAGACTGAACTGAGGACCGAGCTCGATGTTCTTTCCTTCGTCGTCTTCTTCGTCCTCATTGGCGGACATCGAGCTCTCGCTCGCCGTTCTTTTCAGACCATTCGTCTCTTTCACGGCTTCGATTTCCGTCGTTTTCTTCGCTTCTTCGCTGCTCTTATTCTTCTTCTTCTCTGCACTGTCGTTTTCTTCGAAAGCCATGCTCTTTGAACTCGAAGCCACTCCGATGGCCAAAGACATCAAACAGTTTTGTGCAATTTGTATGGGTATTTTTGTGTATATATCTCTCTCTCAGAAGTGGTCAAAAATGAAATTCTTAAGAAGGAATTGTACGAAAGAAAAGAATAATAACTGAAAACCAAAACAGCCGCGAAATTACCAACTCGGAGAGTCTGAGTTTGGAAAGAAAGAAGAATCTATCTCTCTCTGTCTGTAAAAAAGCAAAGGAAGGTACAAAAGAGAATTAGTGCACCAAGAAAGTTTTTGGGACGGAGAGAAATGGGGTCAACTAAAATAAAATAAACCTACCTAAAGCAAATTAAAAACATAAAAAGGAAAGCAAGAAAGGAAAAGAGAACCCAAGAAGGGTTTTAGACACCAAACAAAAGAGAAAGCCGTTTCAAATAGAGAGAAAAGGTCAAAATGGTGATCCGAATTCGTGAAATGTTGCGTTGGTTTGAGGGGAAAAAATGAAATGAAAAACGAGTTTATAGAAATCGTGAAGGTCAGTCTTGAAGCACTTAGCTTCCACGAAGACCGAGATTCGAGGAGAGCTTTCTTTTCTTTTGTTTTTCTTTATTTTTATTTTACGATAAATTCCACGCCGAGAGAAGCACGCAAAATAGACGCATGGGATGAGATGCGAGAGACCGCCCAGCCTAGGATTGGTGGACCAAAGTTAACCTTTGACTCTTTCTGAATTTTCAATTTCTATTTTCCTCCCAATATTATCACTATGATTACGTATTTATGGTTTGACACTGATATTGATGTTGTACGTTTGACAAAAGTGGTGTTTTGATTTATTTGCGGTTTTTACAATGGCTCTCGAGTCTCGACCAAGGTTTACAACATTTTATCGTAATTTAATTAGTACTATAATCTTATAAATATGTTGGAATTTTGAAATGTTTAACGTTTGACGAAAGTTAAGTTAATAATTCAATAAATATTTTATCAGATTATGAAGATCATTTATAATTAAAATAATAAAGTTAAAATTGTAAAATTAGGATGTTAATAATTGTGTCATGTAAACATTAGGGCCATTTACCATAATTTTATCAAACGTTGGACATTTCGAAATTCATATGTCAAACGTTGGCTATTTGGTCAATTATTATATTAAAGGTATTTTTTTTTATTTCTTCCTAAAATTAATTGTATTCTCATTATAATTACATGTCGAACTAGCATTATATCAACATATATAATCATCTTACATGTTACTCAAGAAATTTGTCTAAGTAACCGGTATACTGAGGATTAGATTTTTGGATATCGCAGACTGACCATGAAAACTAGTATCGAAAAAATGCAGATATTCTATCATAAAAGTTTGAGTCAAATAGGTCTGAAGACCACAGAAACCTAAATAACGCTATGTTCATCAATTAAGAACGGACTCTATTGAGAAGAATTTTGAAGAGAAGATAAGATAATAAATAGAAAATTAGTCAAAATCATAATACACGTGTAAAATAAAGTAACACACACTCTAACAGGCAAATACCGAGTGAATGAACAAGTCAGCATTGAGCGACTATATCTCTATAGCGTGAGATTGATCATCCCACGACCTATCAGGACCACGAAACCATTTCAGGATTAACCGCCAAACGGTTAACTCCAAGACACTTATAAAAAGAGCATCATACACATACAGATGGGGATCAAAACTTTAAGACACTTACTAATTGTTATTCACCTATCCATCAGCACACTCATTATATTTACTCTCTTGTACTAGATTAGTGTTTATTTAGGGAAAATCTTACTTCTTTCCCCGGGATTTCATTCTCGGTGCTAAGGATTTTCGTAAGATATTGTTGCACTAATTGTTGATGTCAAATTCGGTTCCTGCAACAATCATAAGACTATATATTAAAATTAGGATATAGTTCGTATTTATAATTTGTGGATCTCAAGTTGTCGTAAATAGAATCAAAAGTAAGCTATAAATAAGAATGACGATAAAGAATTGTTAGTGTGTATTGGACTTACCTATTTTCCTGCGCTGAATCGAGGAAGTCATAGGCCGATTGTTAGTGTGTATTGGACTTCCCTGGCCCAAACAGCGAGGAATATGACCTTACCCCAAACGACGTCTTTTATCTTTATCCAAAAAGTCGAACCATAGACTGAGACCTTTAAAAAAGTTTTTCATCTTGAGGAGGATAGCCACCGAGAGCAAAGAACAGATTTTGCGCCACAGTTTAGATGAGAAAATGCAATTTCTGTACAAATGAGCATGGCCTTCCTCAACACGGTAGCAAAGAGAGAATGTTGAGGGAAAACAAGATGACTGAGGGATGCGGCGCTGAATAACACCATATGTGTTGAGCTTGTTGGAGATGAGAAGCCGACCAAAAATATGGACTTTCAACGTAAATTTAGCCTTCCAGATCAGATCAAAAAAAGGCCACTTGAGACGAACTGAAAATAGGGAAATACCAGATGACATAGACTTGATCGAGAAATCTTCCGAACCATCAAGCCAAACTCGACAATCCATTATACCATTCCAAATTTTAACGTTTTCTAGCCTATAGAGAAGGCCTGAGACTACGTTCATCTCCCTCGACAAAAGGTTTTGAGAGAGTTTGAGATCCTGAGAAACTTTTCTGAGCTTTGCCAAGTCCAAAATAGTGAAAAAAAAAAATTTGATCTTTCTTAGAGAGAGCGGTGCAAATTTTAGCAAGATTTGGATAGTCAAGTTCGAGAAAAGAATTTGAGAGTCATGGGTCTTTCCAAAAGAAAACCCTAGACCCGTCGTGAAATTTCCAACTGACTCGGGAATATAAAGAATTACTAACTGAAGAAATTTTATGGAACTTAAAAGAGGGGGAGAGACCTGGGTTGAGATCATTTTTGTTAAGGCTATGGATGGCCTTGATAGTGGCATGCCAAAGAGAATCGGGTTCTTTCGTGAACTGCCAAAGACATTTTACGAGGAAACCAACATCTTATCTTCTAATAAGTTGAAACCAAAAATTTCATCAAACCGAGTGAACCCCTTTGGCATCCTTTTCGAGCTTATCCAAAAGAAAATATCTTATCAATTTCTCTTTGTTCCCACAAATCACTTCGACGTACCAAATATCAACAAGAAGTGATTAAGGATGGCCGCGAGAAAATATTTGATGAGAACCAACTTACCCTATTTCAAGAAGAACCCGCATTGCTAAACCGAGAGGCATTTGGCAACTTTAGCAACAACCGGGTCCCAAAAGTTATTAGCTCTTGGGTCTCCCCCAAGTGAGGCTCCAAGGTAAGTGATCGGCCAACTCTCTAAAACGCAACCAAAGATATCATCCAAGGTTAGGGATGTTTACCTTCAATTTGAAGATGTCGAGAAAGCCTTAACCGTTTTGTAGGGCTGAGACAAATTGTGACAGGAATGATGGCCGAAAACAAGAGTATTGTCCAGGAATTGGAATGAGATATGGGCACCTATCTGCACCAAACAAAAATGGGAGAAAATAATCATGACTCACAATCTCAAGAGATCATTCTAGAGAGGACGTCGACGACTGAAGTAAAGATTAACATATATAATGGATCTCCTTGCGTCAGCCATCTAGAACAAAAGATCTTATTTTGAGACTTGTCATTGACGAGAACCAAACTCGATGAGGATGAAAGACACCCGGAAACCCACTTTCTCCAACAGGGGTCAAAACTCTTCTTATCGGGGACCAAGTCAAGTAACTCCTAAATCACTCTAGGCCTTTTCGAGATTGAGTTTAAGAACCGCCCCTTGTTCACCACTTTTAGAGGCTGATTTGACCACCTCATTGGCTCTGAGGATAAGATCGACTATTTGAAGGTTCTCCATGAAGGCAGCCTGCTCATTCTGCTGGAATAGGTCTAGGGTTGAGAAAAAATTATCATTAACACATTAATGGCGGAATATAAAAATTTATTTAGAAGTAAAACAATTTTACTAACCTAGGTAAAGTGCATGAACATGTATAAATTTAAAAACATTATTTATTTAAAGTGCTTGAATGCAACCTTTCTTGTACCATGATTTAGAGGAGTTTTGAGAAATGTTGATCTTCTTGTCTGACTCGGTTTCTTCACGCCTAGTCTTGAACTCGAGAAACCTTATGTTTCTATTACAAGAGTCTATTAAGGTTCGAAGAATTTGTGTGTGGGCACAATAAAACATAATAGCTCAAGAACAAGTTTATGAGCTAGAGAGCTAATTAAGTCTAATGTGCCAAAATAAAAGAAGTATTTTAGAGAGAGAGAGAGAGAGATATTGGTCGGCCAAAAACAAGAGAAAAAATAGCAAAAGCTTATTTTCACATCTCTATGTGAGGCTCTATTTATAGGAGAAGAAAAATCAAGAAAGGGTAATAACTCTTTCGTATTATGCATTCATAACACAATATTTGATTTTCTCTCTCCTTTCTCTATTGACATGGCTGGCCATCCCCATGCTCAAGTGAAGGAAATTTGTTTCCTTACTTAGCATATTTATTTCCTCTTTTCCTTTTAGGTAATTATCTTTATAATTAAAGGCAAATAATTCTCTGCTCTTTGATCTATCTTGGCCGAACTCTACACTACGGAAGGGCATCTAGATGCTTCCTTAGTTTCTCGGCTTTAGAAATTAATTTATATTTCCATCATATGAAAATATTCAAAATCATATTTTGACATTCACATCATTTTATGTCCATGTGGACAAAAATAACCTTTAGACATTTTCCGAGAAAACGTCTAGTTCAACACTTGAACTTATTTTGACTTAGCTTCTAGTTAACTATCCTACTCTAATGACCTATAATAGTGACCTTATGGATCCAAATGAAAAAAGATTTACAATACTCGGACTAAAACGTTCACAAACTTTTTCCAAGTATTAGCTTAATGTCAACTGACTCCACTAAAAAGTTGACACTGAGAATCTCTCGGTTCAAATGAATTATTTTCTACTCAAATTCAACTTAATTATATTGAGCGGATCCATTGAATGTTATCTATGTTTACCCTTCATGAATATTATCAACTAGATGAGATTTATAAAATTACCATTTTACCCTTCTAGTTGTTATATTTCCTCAACTCTGTTGCTACTTGTGAATAAATTAGAAATAATGTAATGACGAGGAGCTAACAAGTCACATTGTTTCATCCAAATAAAGTTGCTACTTAATTTTGGATACCGCGCGATTCATTTATTCACAATCCAAGTAATAAAGCATGATGTGATATACATTGCATTTCAGCAATCTTGTTTATGAATTCCATAGAAAACTTCACAAAGTTGGTTCATGACATCTTCATAACTTAATATCTCACCAATTAGTCTAGTTTAGATCACTTAATGAATCTAGAATTTGAGAATTTGAGAATATTATCTCACCAAAGTTGTCAAATGAGAATATTAAAGCTACGCAATGACATGTCTCATTTCAGGATTTAAGTAAGCACGATGCAATTCATACATAGTGACCTTGAGACAGAAGAGGTTAAATGGTTTGTTATTACATTGTCTCTAAAGGTGCACTGGTCAATTTAGTATCTTCGGAAGATACACTGGAAGAACTATAGAGTTCGTAACCAAACCATAGATTCTTCCAACAATCATACTAGGATCAATAGACCGTTGATCTTTAGATTGCAAATATTTCATTTTAGCCAAACCATGAAAAGCTTGTTCACGCAAATCTACATTTGTCTCTTCATATATTGTTAGATTTGATTAAGGACTATAACACTATTTAATATCATAAATCTTCAAACAAACGAAGAAAAAAAATGAAAGAATTTTTCAACTTTTATTAATTTAATCAGCAATTACAATAAGGACGTATAAAGATTTATATTACATCAATATGTAAATAAATAGACTTCTTGTGGGCATCTCTGCCAATAGAAATCTCATGTGATATAGTACTCGTTGTCACAAATGATTGATGTACCAGCTAACTCGTCTAAAAATATTGCCTTTCTGATCCAAAACATGGCTCGTGAACTCTCGAAAAACACCAAGTCTTTCCTTCAAGGTAGACTCGAATCGAAATTGAGAAATATGTGAACGCCGCGTTTTTTAGAGGGGGATCATCTATGTTATAATCGAAGATGAATTCATTAAACTTGTTTATGCCCCTTGTTGCGTGAAAGGGGTTGAATCTATCCCCTGTGATACACTACTCGTTATCACAAATGATTGATACACCAGCTAACTTGTCTAAAAATGTTTCCTTTTAGATCCAAAACATGGCCAGTGAACTCTCAAAAACCACCAAGTCTTTCCTTCAAGGTAGACTCGAATCGAAATCAATAACTCACTGGCAAGGTTCTCGGACACTAAAATTCTCCAAGAGTCCCAACTAATGAGAAGACCTCTAGTTTTGCCGATTTCCGGAAAAAGAATTCAACTATTTTAAACAAGAACTCCAAATGTTTTGGATGAACCCTGTAATCACCGATTGGCGTTTAACCTATTGGAGAATCAATAGGTCGGGAGAAACTTCTCCAGCGAGTGTTTTTACACTGCATTTGTCTGATGATCTGGACCCCCAAATATTTTAAGATAAAAAATTCATTTAATCTCAATTCTCCTCTTTTGAATGTGTGAACTTGAATTTTTTTAGCTCTCTTTTTCTCCTTCATGCAAGCAAAGATGAAGCATGTAATCTTGGATGACGGAGAATGAAGCCTTCATCTAAGAGTTTCGCTGCTCTTTGAAAACTGATTTTGGGTGATTAGATATTCAAAATTTGAGGAAAAATAGTTATTTTCCGATGAGTTATTTTCACGAGAAGTGTTTTCGTCAATCTGCTTCGAGGGAATTTTGTCGCTTGAGGCAAACTCGTGATCTATCATATTTTATATTGGTATTAATACTTTAATTCTTGTGTTCGATCATCGAGTATGATTAGAGCCTGAAGAACATATATTTGACACATGATAAGCGCAATTCAAATGTAAGTAATCTGAGTTTTTACATATCATAAAAGTTTAATCTTTTTATTCATTTATATTAGTACTTCTATTCTAGTTATTTGCATAAAAGAACATTCTAACAGTTGTAGCACTAAAAGGTGATTGAAGTGGATCCCACTATAGCCAAAGTAATGATTTATTCGTTATTATTATTATTATTATTGTTGTTATTTTTATAAAAGATAAACGTGAGTAGTGAAAATGGCAGTATTGTCATAATTATTATTATTCAAAAGTCTGTCCAAAAAAGTGACATTGTTTGCTACAGCATATTTGATTATTTGCATGGAGTTCCTCTATTATAATAAAATTTGTGGTTTCCGAAGAAAATGATAACTTTAAAAATACATGTCTTAGGGAAAATTTTATTTTGTATACTTGAAAATATTTAGTGGTGAAAATATTTAAATATTTCATTTTTAAAAATATTCAAAATTGAATTTTAAGTTCAAAATCGAACCAAAATATCTTTCAACTTATTTATAAGGTTTATTACCGATTTCATTCTCATTTTCATCTTCAAATCCGCTCAAATTTTCTTTAAATCCGTTAAAATCACGTAAAATCATCGAAATTATGGATATGTTATTTCATTAGCCATTTAAATAATTTTTTGTGTTAAAATCGTTCTCCGATCGAGAAAAAATAAATTCGTCAAAAATCTGAGAATTTTTATACGACGGTTTACCTTAAAGGTCATTATACGATGTCGTATCTAATCGTACGACGTCGTACGCCATTTTATTATAATTTGATCTCCGGTTTCTCTTTAAATTTTTGGTCGACTCCACCGCCGGTTATGAAGTTTTCTGATCTCGAAGACATTGTAATGTGTAATAGGAAATTGTAGTTTTATCGTATTGTATCGTAAAAATTGAGGTTTTATTTTTTTTAGCAATAGAAAGTTTCGGCCGAGAAGAAATAAATGATAAAAAAATAGGAAAATGAAGAATATTGAACTCATGAGATATTTTTGTTCAAAATTGAACTTAAAATTTATTTTAAACTATTTTTTAAAAAAGTAATTCAATATGAATATTTTCAATAATTTTAGGTCTACGGAATCAAAATTCTCTTTATAAAACTATAGCAAAACAAACAATGTGTTTACCTAATTATATTGTATCACATAGTTGCAGAAATAACAGACATTACGACGTTCTCTTTTGACATTATATTATTTTAAGTATTTACGAAATACGATGTTCGGTAATTCGTGAAACTTACCTAATCTTGTATAGAATGCCTACTTGGTCGTAGACTCGGCTTGAACACCACAATCAATTTGAAAAATGTTAATCAGCGTGAGCACCCATTTCAATGGTAAAATCCGTCTGTTATGGGCTAAAATAACTCATTCACAGTGCCATTCAAGCAGAAAATGAGTCATTAGGTAGAATAAGTTAGATCTGGAAACTTTGACTTAAAACCAGCGAATATTTTCTCGACTTCATAAAGGATATAAAATTGACACTCTTTAATTTCCTTGTAATTTTAGCTTGTACGTGCATAAATAATATATTCACTAAAGCATCTAGGTAAATCTGACATTTATAATAATATAAAAAAGGTATTTTTGTGTTTTTTTTTTATGAAACCAGTTGGAACTAAAGATCAAACTACTGATATCGATATCGCTACCGAGGTTTTGATTTTTTAGAGGTAACTACATATCGACGGATATGTTGATGAGTATTTTATAAAAATATTATTACTAACTACCGATTATACTGACAAATTATCAAAAGAATACTGAATACTGACAAGTATACCGACAAATATCATATAATACATATATTTCTAAAATTCAAAATATACACTATTCATAATTTAAATTTCTAAATTCAAATTCAATATCAAAATTCACAATTTCATATTTTATAATCACGATCTTATATCCAAATTCAATATCAAAATTCACAATTACATATTCCATAATCATAATCTTATATTCTAAATTCAAATTCAATATCAAAATTCACAATTCCATATTTCATAATCATAATCTTATATTCTAAATTCAAATTTGATATCAAAATTAAAAATTATATATTTCAAAATCATAACCTTATATTATAAATTCAATATCTAATTCAAAATTTCATAACCACTTTCACAACTTTATACTATAAATTCAAAATCAAAAATCACAATTTCATAATCCATAATTAAATTCCATAATCAAATTCACAACTTCATCTTATAAATTCAAAATCAATTATCAATTAACAATCATGTATATAAAATCAAAAGTCACAGTTTCATAATCAAATCTAATCCACAATACATTATCAAATTCACAACTTTATATTATAAATTCAAAATCAATTATCAATTAAGAATCTTATATTCAAAATAAAAAATTACAATTTCATAATCCATAATCAAATTTTATCCACAATGCATAATCAAATACCCAACTTTATATTATAAATTCAAAATTAATTACCAATTAAAAATCTTATATTCAAAATCAAAAATCACGGTTCTATAATACAATTTTAATGCATAATCAAAATTACAAACAATGTTTTAAATTTATAACCACTATCACCGGTAAGTATAAAAAATGCACAGTGATGATCGATAAAAATGACAAAAATGGCGATAATTTGGATTTTATAACTATTCAAATTAACTCGGTGAAAATCGCTAAATAGACAATATTTTGGACCGGTATTATAAAACTTGAAGTCTCGTTTTTTTTATCGATAAGTTAATTTTTGCGGTATACGAGCGATATATCGACATTAGCCGTCGGTATTTTAAACTTTGGTCGGAACTCTTTCAGATGTATATATGTATGACATAAAATCACGTTATAGATTTAGAGCAATAATACTACAAATTCCTATCTCGATAGTCCTGAAATTCAACAGGTCTGGAAATAAAATGAATCAATATTGAATGGATTCATTTATTATCACCAAATCATGTTGGAGAGTTGGTTCCACACATGATTAAGATCGTGATTCGTGAAGCATCTCCCCAATAATACACACATATATTAATTACTTTTAGTGCATGAACTATCATTTTCTTGTTATGACAACTCAGGTATGTGATGTGTTATAATGGTATGGCATTTTCACGGACTATTATTTAATTGAAGGTTACCCGAACCCTTAATAATTTTGAGGCACTGCTTGTTTTAGGTCTTTATTATTCCCATATTGCACTAAAAGTTGCAAGATAAATATAACATTTTTTTTGTGAATGATCACGTGAGTCCAATGTAACGTCAAAAGGAAAAACAATAGAAGAAGATAATGTACAATGTCGTCTGTTTCTCCACGCCACTCCAAGACAATATAAAGAGGCAACATTAGAGCTACGCTGCTTTACGTAGCTAAAATTCTCTCGGTATTAATTAAAATGGAAATAACAGTTCAAAGCAACCCCACCTTGTTTTTATACTATTTTCTTTTAGCTGTTTCCATTAAAGCATCGATGGACAATAGTGACCGCATTACAGAGACCGTTTGAAATGCCTCAAAGGGTGATCTATTGCAGCATTTGTGAGGACATCAAGAATGAAAAATCACAACTAACATGAAAGAGAAATAAGAAACAACTGACCTGAGAAGGGTTTCCAATAATAGCTGTTAAAAAGAACTGGATTTTACAGCACAGGGCTTAAATTGACAAAACAATTCAAGTTTAGAATAGTGACTTCCCAACATCATCAATGCTTATGTGATATTTTTTTTTCGTTACTGAGGACCACCACATGGAACTATTTAATCTTGTGAGCTGATTTCTTTATTTTTTATCCCACGAGTTGGCTATCAATATTAATGTGCCATTTAATCAGAAGAAAATATAAATAGACAATTGAGACTTGAGTGTATGAGACCGCCTAAAACCAAGCTTCCTATTTCAAAAGTTCAAAACTTTGAATGCTACAATTAAATAATAAGAAGAACAAAAAAAAATTACTCACTCGCCTCCCCATTTCTTCGACACTCTATCTTTGGCGGACACACGAGTGTTGGCCCCATCAGACTTGATTTCGGAGTCGTTGAAAATACTCGGTAACGGCTTCCCCAAAATTGTATTTGTTACGAAAGTAAATCCATTTCTGGTGCTTCTCAAAACGTACAACAGCGGATTCAATGTGACAGCAAGGATCACATCTCCTTTTGCGACTATAAGATACTGAAAAATATACACAGAGACAGAGAGATTGTATGTTATGCCGTCAATTTAAAAATCAATGGAATCAAAATCAATTGGGTTTTAGCACAAATATCTGCGAAATATTATGTGATATGTTGTCCTTCAACTAATTTACTGAGCAAAATGGCACACAAACTATTCAGAGCATTTTAGTCTCTTTTCCAAAATGAATAAGCTTTTTTCTAATATAATCTAACGCCTAAACAATTTTAAAAACATCAGCTATATACAATTTAACTCTATCAAGTCAATAACGTTTAGCTTTAATTCAGTGTTTTAGCGATTTGATTATATCTTAGTCAGTTTACTTTCCATAACTAAAACCAAAAAGTTATTTAAGTTGGTAAATATGTTTTAAGTTGCTTAGGGGATAGCGATATTTTTCATTAGAAGTTTGTTTAAAAAAATTAAACACTAAAATGCTATGAATGAAATAATTCGAGGATCATTCTCAACAGAAAATTAGCTTGAGGATGAAATCTCATTAACGTAAGCGGTAACAAAACCAAATGAAATTGAGATGAGCCATCGTGATTGGAGTGGCTTACCACGGCGAGGATACCAAGAAGAGTGAGGATTGTTTGTTGTGCTTCGTTCCAGAAATTGTCGTCGTTCGACCATCCGAATCGGCCACCAAACCCGAACCAACCTCCTCCGCCAGAATCTCCACCTCCGCTCCGCTCTTCTCTTATCTTTATTTCTTTGTTCCATTTCTCGAATTCACTTTTCTTCCCGCCCAGCGCACCTTCTAATGCTTTCCTTGCTTCGTCCTGAGACATTATAGACAAGGTCATCATGGATTTGTTATTTTAACTAGCCCTCGCGTGCATTTTAATTATGATTAAAAAGGCCTCTATTTTCTTTCTCGCCCTATGCCTCTAATTTGCTTGAGCCGCCTCTGCTCGGGTGACATCATAAGACTGATCATTGTTTGTTCTAAGAAAATGTGAACTTCTAAACTTTTCTCTAAGAGTGTGTTCATATTAAACAAATAATAATGATACTTTAACGTTAGGCTAATAGCCTTAAAGAGCTCAAACTATCTTCTTCAATCTTCTCATTATCCTTTGTTAGTTCAGCCGAGGACCTTGTGTCCATCCTCAATTCACTGGAGACTTATCAGACTCTTACACAAGAACGTATTTGATAAAATACCTTCCCGCTCGAATCTCTACCAGAACATCTTAAACGAACAAAGAAGATTTGAGAAAGTGCGACAATATTTCAAACTGTATAAGCCATCAGACCAATTTCCTGTCACCAAAATCGTTCCTAACAACCCGTTACTTAAAACGCATATATATAATTAAGCTTGATACTGTGAGGACAAAGATTGCAGTTTTGTAGCGATTATAAGGCCATTAATGGCTATTTCTTGCGGAAAGTATAGGAATGTCCAAAAAAAACCTGCGAAGAGGTATTAAAGCATAACCAATCAACTTACTGACAATGTGTATTCGTATATGATTTTTTTTTTGTTTCTTTGCATCACAAGCTAAAATATATGAGCTTTAAGCTTTATAATATTTTCTCTTGATACCGAACGTTTGGAGATCCAAGAGAACTAATGGTTGCTACATATTTGTCTCATTATGAGAATTGAATTTCTTATTCTTTTCAACGTATTGCAGGTATTGGGTCTTGATAACCATGTCATTACCAGGCAAGTCCTACATCGAGATTATATCCGCAAGGACAACTATTGGTTTGGCTGAATAGTTTGTCCAAATAAATAAAATGTTTGTCCAAATTATAACTCTTACCTGTTCTAAAGGAGAAAGATTTACTCGTATTCGGTCACATTAGGCACATCAAAAACTAAATGCATTGTCAACCACCACACTTGTTGATGTTCTATTTCGTGAAACGTGAATTCTATATTCCTGTTGTCTATCATCACATTCAATAGAATCAATACCTTACGAGTTGTTGACTATTGTTCTTCCTCTTACCTATTACTGAATAGCAAATTAATTAGAGCATGTCGAAGACTCAAAACCCAGATAAAACCTTCACCAGGTACCCAACAGATTTCGACGAGAACAGAGAGCTCCCGAGATCAACATAGTTGGAAAATGAATTACCTTACGATTGCCCGAGAAAAGACAAGAGAATCTGCCTCGGCAACTTAGCTTTAGCTGCAGAGATTTCCAGCTTTGGCTTTCGCTTCGTGTGCGGACCGTTCCATTGAGTGGATAGCGAGTTAGCTCGGGGAGGTTAATGGAGGAGGACGAGAGGTTTTGCGTTGGCGGGGTTTGGCACAGAACCGACGCCATTCTCTCTGTCTCTCTCTGTCTCTCTTCGAGATAGCTGAAAAAACAATAGCCCTTCCTCCATTTCCGTTTTTCTGTGTGTTGGTTTTGCTATCCAACGATACTGTATGTCGTTTTTACAAAACTATTTGCTTTGTCGTATCTGACTAAAAGAAAGGAACATAAAAGAGGAGTAAAAAATGCCTCTAATTAGTTGCACCATTTATATAGACTTAAAAAATAAAAAAAAAGTTCTTTATTAGTTGTTTATAGCGAGTTGGAGACCATGATTGTTACAAATGAGAGAGCGGCGCTTTTTTGAATGAGAAGATCGTTGAATGTAATAAAAAGTGTTATATGTAACGTTCAATGGTTTGAGACCTCCGGAATGAAACTAGCTCTCAGGTCTCATGTGAGGGAGCATAAGTCAGATTTTCTCTTTTGAATTAGAGGGATGTGTGATAGTGGAGTGTATTGGTAAATGTGTAGGCTTGATCCTGTTGTGAAAAGAATCGATGAAGTTTGTACTTGAGACTATGTTGAGGTATCATATTGAATGAGACATGGTTAGTAAGGACGGGACAACTCGGAGATTCTTTGGGATTTAAAAACATCCAGTGGCTTCTTAGAGAAGGCACACTTGGGAGCTTTTGTGTCGGTTACGTGGAAATTGCAGTGGACTTTGGTTTTGTGGGAGGAGATATGAATGAAGTTGCCTCTAATTTGTAAATTATAGGGGTTCGAGACACAAGTTCGGTGTCAGCTACAGCTTTTTTGAGAGATGATTATGGATTGGAACATCCAAGATATAAAATTCAAATGAGATATATTTACATGGAGGAGAGTAGAGATCGAGGAGCCTCTAGATAAGTGTTTGGCGAGCTTTGACTCTTCCCCGTACTAGAGTCCCACATCTCAAGTTTTGGAATACAAACCATATGCCCTTTTTGTTATGCACATACTGCTCTAGAGGCTCGCGTAGATCGAGAAGACCAAATAAATATTTCTTCAAGAAAAACTTAGTACTATGGAGGATCTGAGTGTGAGAAGGTGATCTGTATGACGTGGGGGAACAATCGACGAGGGAGTTGATGCTAGTCATTGATAAATTTTATAATACAATGCAAATAGAGTATCACTTATTGGGGTTTTGACGAGAATTGGGTATCACTAATTAGAGTATCATTTACTAGAATTTCTTCCGAAAAATGTAAACCAACAAATATAAACAAAAAGTATCACTTGTGACATTTTGTTGTTTCGTTATAGTCTCCGTTTTTTTCCCAATATTCAGCTCGGATAATGATTTCCTACCCATTTTTGACCTGCTTAAGAATTGTTAATTAAATATCATTAACATTTCTATTAACAAACTACTAATCTACTTATAGTCTATATGCACTGTTGTAAACACTATAATAACAAATCTAAAAAAGCTAACATCAAAAACATATTGACATTATAAAAGACTAATTAACAACTAATGACCAACATTTACTGGATATCGACCTTATTTAGAACGGATATACATGCACTGCTGTAGACACTATAATACACAGATAAAAACACATAACATCAAAAGAGTTTCACTACTCATACACAGATCAAAGTAAATACATATCATGCAAACAACATGTAAGGTTCACAACGTTGAATTTAAAAAATAATAATAAATATCAGCCAACATATATGTAGTTAGTCCAAGGTAAAAAAATCTAAAATCGTAAGAAAAGCTTTAACGGAGTAATTATTGCTTTTGAAGAAAGATTTAACAGACTTTAACGAACCACAATAAAACACTTTATTTGAAGAACAGTCCGGAAAAATTTATCGGTGACGATGGTGAATATTTTCAAACGCTTTGAACTCATTTTTTTCCTCATAAAACTTCAAATAAAAATTGTCGCGTACTTATTTCAAGTTTACTCGTTGACGTCTGTAATGATTTGAGTGCTGGTACGCCGTTGGAATAAATAACCTTCTTTGCTGATGACGTCGGGGATTTTAGGATTTTCTTATACTATTTTGGAGAGAAAATATCGAGAGAGAAATGCGAAGTGTGTTGAATAGAACTCAGTGGTATTAATTGAAATCAAATTTTTGCAATTGAATTCTTCAATTTTAGTTTGATTGATTGACGTGTTTAATGGTGCAGTAAGTGCACCCGTAATCCCCGCATTTTAGTTTATTATTAATGCAATTATTGACGTGAAATATTTAAGCAAAACCGTCCGAAATTTGTAGTAAACCTTAGCCATGTTCATTAACACAAATTTTACCAAACATTAATCAAAATATAAATAACATATATTTGTTGCCTGTACTACTTGATAACTTATTGAGAATATGAATGCGAAGTGGGGGTGGTTATTTTTTGTTTTGAATGAAGCAACTTGGTTAATAGACCAAACAACTACCGTTGAATAAAGTGTGTATTGTGACAAAATATTTTTAGAAAACACAAAAGATGTCAATGAAAATAATTCAAGAGTCGACCATAACCTAGAAAAATTCATCTAAATAAATTTTATTTTGTAAACTCAAATTAATAAAAAAAAATACAAAATAAGTAATTTAACACAAGTTTGTATTTATAAAATAAAATTTCTTTTCATCTATCCGGTATAAATGACCAAAGAAAGAAAATTAAGAGAAAAAATAAAAAACAAAGAAAATTAATTTCACTATGACCCAAAACAAAAATTAGAGTGAGCTTAAAGATACAATATATATTGTTTTCTTGCTATATTCAAATCATATAGAGATCACGATACAATTTTGCATTTGATGAATTTAAAAACTGAAAAAAGGAGAAATATTATATGTTCATAGTAGATGACATGGTAGTGCTCATTATAAGGCTTCAACACAACTTGCTGTTCTTAAAAATCAAAATCAACAAATCTAAACATGAGTTGGTAAGGAAAACTAATTAAATTAAGAATGCGCATAAACTACAATTGCTTGCATCGATCGACTATGTTTGATGTTGTCTACGACAATGACTTGCTTTTCTTGGTGACAACGAATAAAAAAATTCAAAAATCAAGGTAATATTTTTTTGAACTTTTGAAGTTTCTATCAAGACATAATACTAGTATTTAAAAAGAGCATAAGGCCCCCAAAAATAATAAATTAGTTCCACCAAAAATTCAAAAGAAAATTATAAATGTGTTGTCAAAGTTCTTGGTGTCATCTTGAAAGACATAAGTGGTATTTTTTTCATCTTAGTTGATGAATCTCGTGATATCTCAATGAAAAAAGAACAAATGGCAGTTGTTTTAAGTTTTGTCGATAAAAATGGTTATGTAATTGAGAGATTGGTTGGTCTTGAGGACTTTACTTCTACAATGACTTTATCCTTAAAAATTGCAATTGAAAATTTATTTTTAGACATGAATTAAGTACTTCTATATTGTCGGGGCAAAACTATAATGGAGCAAAGAACTATAATGGTTATGTAATTTTGTTATTGTTTTGCACAACAACGTCAAATTGCTACTATCGTGGTAGCAAAAAAATACATTTAAGTTATCACTCTTTTTCATTTGGTTTCTAAAATTATCACCATTGTTAGTGCTTTATCTAAACAATGTGACAATCTTTATCAAATACAAGCAACTAAAATTTTTGAGCCGTTAATAATTGTAAAATATGATGTGGTAAAGGTTTGACTACGCTTAAACATGCATCAGATACAAGATGGAGCTTGCATTATGATTCTTTAGTTAGTCTGATCACCATGTTTTTGTTCATAATTGATGTTCTTGAGGTTATTGTTGATGAGGAGCCAAACTCAGAGCAAAAACTTAAAGCAAATAATTTATTAGGTATCATTCAATTTCGAGTTTGTATTTACTCTACATATGATATAAGCAAAATTAAAAGTTACAAATGAATTGTCAAAATAATTACAAAGGAGAGATCAAGTCATTGTGAATGCAATGACTTTGAAGAGAATATGCAAGAAAAGGTTGCGAACGATGCAAGATGAAAATTTTACAGTGAAGTTTCTTCTTTTTGTGATAAAAATTGTGTGGAGAATATTAATATGGATGATTTCTACATAGCTCGAGTAAAATCAAGGCCTGAAGTTCAAAAAACGACGAGCTTCCATTACGTTTGTGTTGATATATTTTATTCAGTCATTAACATGCTACCTCAAGAGTTAAACGATCATTTCAACAAAACAAATATTAAACTTTTTTTGTACATAACATGTTTATGTCTGACTAGTTTATTTTCCGCTAATAGGAAAAGTTGATTGGTATTACTGAATTTTATAAGTATTTGGATGTAAATAGCTCGAAATTTGATAATCAGCTTGACACTTATATCTTTGACATGCGTTTTAATGAGAAGTTCGTTAAACTTGGTCAGATTGCAAATCTTGCAAAAAAATAGTAGAGACAAAAAAGAACCAAGTTTATCTTTTAGTATATTTGCTTCTAACATTTGCATTGGTTTTTCAATCGTGAATATCAATATTTTCAAACATGAGTATTGTTATGAATTGATGCAATCGAATGAGAGACATGAATGACAATTTAATTGTGTTTATCAACAAAAAAATACTGTTAATAGCATAAATAATGAAACAATTGTAAAATGGTCTATATCCATAAAAATTCGTCATGTACAATTTTAATTTAATAAATTTTTTGTCATTAAATTAAATAAATTTTTATCATCTTTACTTTACTATATATTTTAATATATTATATTTTAATTGTGTCTCCACAAATACCAGTAACTCGTCTAGATTTATAAATAGTGTCACATTTTATTTGAATTTCATTAAACTCAACTCAACCTACATTCACACGACAAATGTAAACTTCTGCTTAAAAATATGTAACAAGAAATTTGCATCGTACGCATGATGGTTCATATGCGTACATATCACGTCAGTCTATCTTAAAATAATTCGTATGTGCTTTTTCCAAATATATGTATAATAAATTGTGTTGCTTTGACTACAATATACAATTTTTTTCATGTGTGCTTTGTAAACATTCTGCGACGCAATTTAGAAAATTTAGTCATGCTCTAATAATTGTTTTTGACAAACTACGAAGAAAATGACCGACTCGTATGATATCGGTAATGACGGAAGAGGCTTGAGTGGATGTTGATGAAAGCAAAAGAAAACCAAAACTATGTCATCCAATATTGTTTTGTCTTAAAAAAATGTGTTATAATTTTTTTTAAACTTTTTTTTCCTTTTATGATTATGAAGATAATACGCTTAAAATCAACCGTGGATGACGTCATTTAACTTTACTTTAATCTTGTGAACTTAAACTTGAGATTCAATAACGATATATTGAACAAACACATATGTATATTAAATACCTAAACCGGTCTATTATCACACATGTTAACGATGCAAATTGACTAAACTACTCCATTGCTTTCACGAGCAAACTGCAGGCCAAAAAGTATTCAAGAGATGCAAACTTCTAAAAAAACGCAACAGAAATCAAGAGGATAAATTATGCAAACTGTAACAAATTTTGTTTGTTTAATTATATACTGGGTTAATGTAATTATTAGGCATATAAACTACATAAATTTTGAATATAGTCTACGTCGATAAATTTTTGAAAAACAATCAGTCCAAATCATTTATAATTTTTTAGACCAATTTAATCCAAAATTTATAGCAAATTAGCAAAATAAAAAATGTGAAATAGGTAAAAAAAAATAGATTATATATGCCACGTAAATATGCTAACTATTTATAACAAATTAACAAAACATTAGTTAAACTTATCTTTTATGTTTAAATTGTCTAATTATCCTTTTATTGGTATTATATATATATGCTGGGCACAAGTTCATTATTAGTTATCAGTCAATTATTCTATGGAATTAGTTTATCATACTTTTGATATAATCGTCAATGTCAATTTAGATTGTTAGAAAATTCTAGGCAAGACTACAATCGTTTAAATTAGGGATAATTAGTATCACTTTGAAATATTGTAATTGCAAAATAGCCAACGTTTCAAACAAATTAATTTATATCAATTACTTTAAATAAATTGTAATAAAATTACTAGACTACCCCTAATTTATAATAAAATACGTTCTAAACATTAAGAGCACAAACTAATACAATATTAACACGTCATCATTATTGGCTATAAATTAAAAAAGTTTAAAAGTTTGGTTATATAACAAGTTCAAAGTTTCTATTGATTATATAAAGCAATTTATCTTTACATTATTGTGCTTTGCGAATAATATTGTCTTAAAACGATTAGAGGCCTAGAGAATAATTTTATTTCATTGCACAAATTTGTTAGAATATGTGTAATTTGTAATAAGGTTAGAACATGTGTAATATAGCTTAGGTCCTTATTGTACTTATATGATGAATTTAAATAACTAGACTATTATTCTAATGGTAGGTAATCAGTTTTTATATCATGTTATAATCATCTTTTATATCATGTTTCCAATAAAACAAATGACACGAGTTAAGCCACTTAAAACTTCACTTGTAAACTGATGAGGTTTTTTAAAATGTTTGCAGACTAGCCAAGTTTTGTTCACTTAAGCCGTTTTCTAGTTTTGCTTTACCCAAATTACCTTTTGATAATTATTAAAAATGTGTTTATTTATAGAAACAAGTATAATTGTGCGTTGAGTTAATTTTATCTTTATTTTTTGCTTGTATATATATTTCTTTATTTGCATATTTGAATGTCTCATTTAAGGTGATGAATATTTGTGTTATAAGCGAATCGAGTAATAGAAAGAGATAGAGCTGTCAAAAAAGAAATAGAAAGAGATATACAGAGATAAGAATGATTATTAAATACGGCTATGGTCAATTTATTCAGTGTTTAATTATTTGATTTTAATCTAAAATATTTATAAGAAAATAACAATCTATATTAATGATTATTTTATTAATAAATTTTTGAGTATGTAGCAAGATTCAAAATTGCCATTAACTAGTCAGCTATATAGCCCTAAAATAAAATTAGATGAACCAAACTTTACCAATATCCTCATATGGCTCGAAATAAAAATGTTAAAACATTTTGGCTCACAGCATCACGAGAGAGGAGCTGTGACTTTAATAATAATAATAAAAAGAAAAAGAAAAAGAAAAAGAAAAAGAAAAAATGAAAAAAGAAAGATAGGAACTGTGACTATGCGAGGTATCTCGAATTTACAATGGTACCTTTGACCGTTACATAGAGAGCGGATAAAAAACCAGGGACAGAATCGTCAATCGCGTCGAAAGCAAGAAAGAGGGATATTATGGTCATTTCGAAAATATAAAGAGAGAGACAGAGAGAGACGAGAGGTTAGAGAGAGACAGAGAGAAGGAAGAGAGAGAAAGAGACAGAGAGCAAAGGAGTGAGAGAGAGAGAGAGAGAGAGGCGTTTTTTTGGGTTTTTTTTTTCTTTCCCCTAATATATGAGAAGAAGGTAAGGTAATATAGCCATGGTGTCGGACCAAGAGATAGCGAAAGCCGTGGAGTCTCTGCTTCGGCAGACGGAGTTGCAGAACTCGGTGACGTCGATAAACGACGTGGTTCAGCAGCTGGGAGAGAAGCTAGGGTTAAACCTTTCGCACAAAACGGACTTCATTCGCGACCAGATCAACCTCGTCCTCCGCTCCCATCCCCAGCAGCAACACCACCACCACAACCCTCCCCCTCCGGCGCCGTCGCCGTCGCACCACCAGTTCCAGCACCACCCGAACCCTCACCCGCAAAAGGACCATTTTGCCCTCCACTCCCAGCCCCCTCAACAGCACTACCCCCAGCAATTCCCTCCCCATTTTGCCCTCCACCCCTACCACCCCCACTCCGCCGCGCCGCCCTCGCAGCCCTTCCCTCCTCATCCGGTCCACGTCCACCTTCCGCCGCCGCTCGCCCCCGCCAAGAACGACGCCTTCTCGCCCAATGCCTCCTCCACCGTCACTTCTCCCAAGCCAACCAAAGAAAGGTTTTCTTGTTCTCTTTTTCCTTTTCTCTTTACCACATTTGATTTTTCCATTTCGTTCATGCTTTTGCCTGTCAACTGGAGTTACCCTGTGTCTAGCTCTACGCTTATGAATTTTCTAGGTCAAATTACCAGATTTGAGCTTTCAAGGGTGTTTTCAGCTTTGAAGATGAAACTACAACCTGAAATTATGCTATTTGCAGCTGTGCAAACTATTTTGTTCACTGCATATACTATATTTGTCTCAAATAATCGGAGCTGTGAATGAGTGCATAGATATGATTAAATGCTCTTTAAACTCCTGTTGAATCTGTACTGATGTGATAGAGAAATTAATGGAGTGGGTATATGAACATTTTGGCTATAGTCCCAAACCTTTTTTCGGATTTGGAAAATGACTGCTTATAGTGGTGTTGATAGGGTAACTTTGTCGCCTTATCTATCTACATGCTTACCTTTCCTGCTCTTATGTAAAACGCTTGACCAGATACGAATAAATGGGCATTTTTTTTATATATATAGGAATCCTCGATAACTTTTATTCCCCATTTGCCAATCAGTAACTGTTTCTTCCGATGTGAAAGTTTACGAATTGCTTATTTGCTCATGTGCGTTGGAATCTCGATTTGGCAGTGCTCCGGCAACTGGGACCAAAAGAAGAGGTGGGCCAGGCGGTTTGAACAAAGTCTGTGGTGTCTCGCCTGAGCTTCAGGCAATTGTGGGCGAACCAGCATTACCCAGAACAGAGGTTATAAATCCTGAACCCCTGAATTTCTCCTAAAGTTTTTGCTTGGTGTTGGCCTAATCTGTTTCCATTTCTGGGTCGTTCCAGATCGTGAGGCAGCTTTGGGCTTACATAAGAAAGAACAACCTCCAAGACCCGAGCAACAAGAGGAAGATAATATGCGACGATGCTCTCCGCATTGTGTTTGAGACCGACTGCACCGACATGTTCAAGATGAACAAGCTTCTAGCCAAACATATCATCGCACTTGAACCCAGCAGTATGTAGTAGTGTTAACCAAATGTAATGCTCAATCATTTTCCTCTGTGTTTCTGATCACAGGTTTGTTTTTTTCACTCTATGCAGAGGCGTCGACTCAATCTAAAAGGGCGAAGGTAGCAGCAGCAGCAGCTGCGGCGGCTGCAGCAGAGGCGGAACCTGCGCCAGAAAACAAGGACGACAGTTCATCGTCTGTTGTAATATCCGAAGCCCTCGCAAACTTTTTCGGAACCGGGGGAAGAGAGATGGTCAAGGCTGAAGCAATTCGACGTGTTTGGGAATACGTAAAGGTCAATAACTTGGAGGTAGGTTATTTATTACCCTTTACCCTTTACAAAGTTCTTCTGACTCGCATGTTTGTCCACAAGTTAGCTCGCCTGTTTTGTGGTCTGATTGATTATGGTTTTCAGGATCCTGTTAACTCGATGGTGATACTATGCGATGCAAAGCTCCGAGAACTTCTAGGAGTTGAAAGCATTTCCGCTCTGGGTATTTCAGAGATGGTAACACACAAACATCTATTTCAACGGGCATGATGTCAATAGCACTTGACTGGTCAGTGTGAAGTAAACATAAGATTCTATTATTATTTTTTTTCGTTTTTCTTTTAATTAGGATTTTAAATTATTCTTGGTATAATCTTCGCAGGTATAAAGGACCCTTAGCCCACCGGTCTCATCTGATGTTAGGGAAGATAGGAAAGAACTTTTTCTTTTTTCTTCATCCTTTTGTCTAATATATTTAATAGACTACTCACAGTCCATTTGGGTTGGCATTGACATGGTTAGCTAATATGTTGGTTTAAGTTATTTTGTGATTGTGTTTAGAATCAAGTGGTAATGGCAAGGAGTATTATTATTATTATGCCATTACGCAATGTCTAAGGTTTTCTGGTTCTTTTTTAAGAAGGAAAAGAAAAGGGGTTTTTTGTTTGGCTTCTGAAGCCTTGAGACCTCAAAAACTGTGACAGAATGATAAATTACTGTGTACAGAAGAGAAGACCGTCCTGTGTATCCTGGTAGAATGGTTAGGAGTTGGTTGGTTTATTTTTAACTGCAAAGTTTATGTAATCTTGTTCAACTACAATGCCCAGTGCTGCTTTAATTAACTATATATTAATGCTTGCGTTATTAATTTATTTGATTGCGTAATCTCACTTTATGCGTTACTTTGGTCGTTGATCTGTGGTCCACCAGTACTTTTGTCTCCATGTGCGATTTGGAACGGTCTCTCAGATTTCAGTCAAATGTTCTTTGGGAGTAGGAACTTCACCAAACTACTTCCACTTCTGCCCAATCATTCCGTTTGATCTCCAAATACTAAATAAATTGTAACCGCAAGTTCATGTTTTCTAGGGACTAGATTCTAAAATTCTCCGGGTTTTATTTCGGGAATTGATGTCAATTTTCGATCTCTTTTAAAATAAGAACAGCCTTTTTTAAATTAGTCAAACTAGTTACAGAATCTTGTAGTAGTCACAATATTTTTTGCTTTTAATGACAAAATTTTGTAGTTAAATCTAGTGATAAAAGATTGATAGTATGCGTGTCAAATGGCTTTTCTTTTAGTTTTGGTAAAAATCATGGCGAAGAAGAGTAATAAATTTGTCCATTCTCTTTTATTTAATTTTTCAACAAACAAATTTCTTAGCTACCAGGAAAAAAAAGAAGAGAAAATTGCTTGAAAGGAAGCTTTGATCTGGGCTCTCTCTCTCTCTCTGAACTAAGCTGACTGATTTTAATAACTAATGAAGAAGGACATACTTGATAAAAAATAGTAGGACAGATGTAATGAAGATTCTAAGGAAAATATGCAAAACACTCTTTGGCTTATCCCTGAAGACCAGGTTAGTCTTCATCTTGTCAATCAAGGTCGTTACAAATCCCAGGGTTACCTGAAACCAAAAGAAAAAGAAAACATCAAACAACTTTCTAAACTCTCTGGTCATGTTAAATTAAAGAGAAAACTGTATTAGCTCGTCTAGTACCAGTCGTAGGTGTTCAATATGAAGATTCGGTTCCATGAACATCTCCACATTTCTGAGAATAGAATATGAAAACAAGTATATATATATATATACATACATAAGTCTTGAAGTGTGAAAAAGCCAGAGTGAAAACCAATATATGGCTTTTAAGAACATTGAGTACCTTATTAGAACCTTTCCATGGTAGACATGACAAGTATGGATGCTAAATCCCTTTCCCAAAGGCACACTGGTATTTTTCCACTCTGCAGAAAAGAAGAAACAGGCTTTGTAAGACTCAGACGATTCGGAGTGGATCGACAGAACTTTTTTCTAATCTGACCTAGTCTCCATTCAATACCGACCCTCATTCCATCATGCATTGTTGGAGTCACAACAAGGTCAATGTTATTGCCCAGGCTTGTGATCAGACGCGAGAAAAATTCCAACACTTGCTGCAAAACAAAGAGAAAAAGAAGAAGTGAGTGAGTCAAGCTTGCGTATTGGTGGGAATAAAATGGATTATTACCTTCTTGCCTTGTAACCGTTTCAAGGCCGAGAAAAAGTTGCACAAACATTGACATTCGTCGCCAATCACGTCTGCAAGTTTCGTAATGTTTTTGTTCTTGATCGCGGAGTAAAGTTTGAGGACCGTTACGAGAGCTCGCGAGTCTTCTTCTTCTTCTTCTTCTTCTTCTTCTTCTTCTTCTTCTTCTCCAGGTTCTGATCTTTTGGAACCGAGTGGCGCTCGCAGCGATAGGGCTTTGCGCCTTGGAGAGGAGCTCGTAAGAGTGTAAGGTTTCAAGGGGCGAGATCGTAAGTTATTATTATCGTTTTTGCAGTTTATGCGAGGCGTGGTTATTCCTTGAGGTACTGATATTATGCAATGAGAAATTTGATCAATGCCTTGTGTGATGTTAGTGTGGATAGAGAGAAACAACATTTCAGGCTTTTGAGAAGTGAGAACTCAATCTTGAAAACTTTCCCGGAGTAAAAAAAATAAAATGGGAGAGAAGTGTTTTTAAGCTCACAAAGATTAGGATTTACATTACAAGAAAGTTGAAGTTAAGAGGAAAGGAATGTAGTGACTGTGTAATGAGGAAGCAAAGTTAAGAATCTTTACTACCGTGGATCATTTCAAAGGAGATAGGAAAAAAGAAAAAATGGATCTATTTCTAGTTAGGCCGGTTTTATTTATTTCTTTTTAGAGCTTCTTCATCCCTGCAAAACAACAAAATGCAATAGAGATTTATTCCATCCCCACACCATAATCAACTCCATTTTGGAGTTATTTGGCGTGACACTGTTTTTCGCAGCAATTTTTTAGTACTAAATCATTAATTATATTTTTAACAATTATATCATGTTTATATTGATTTGTAATGTACATATTTGTAAAATTATGTTATGTTTGCATTGATTATATTGTGTTGTAATGTCATTTTATTAAAATAAATATTAAGATTAGTTTGTGTGTATTTATATATTGAATTATTTTATGTAGTGATATTTTGTTTAAATAAGACAAATTAAATATAAAATTAATATATCAATTTGGTGTAAAAAATAAAGTGAAGATTCACCCTGGGCGTACGGGAGGAACGGAATTCCGTGTACCGCCCAGGCGGAAAAATGTGTTCCGCGGAAGCGGTATTTCCGCCCACCGTCTCGGCGAAATCCGGTACTGTGCGGAAGGGATTATTCCGCCGGAAATAATTCCTTCCGTCGGTACCGTTTAGGAAAAAATAAAAAAATAAAAAATGGTTTAAATAGTATATTAAAGGGAGTAAAATGTAAGAAATTTAAAACTAGGTTAATATTATGAAATGTAATTGATATGAATAATTTGAAAATTCATTACATATTCGAGAAATAATAAAAACGAAAAATTACACATTTTATATTCTCTAAAGTTCGTTAATGTTTATACTAGCAAAATTCAAATCATAATTGTCGAGATTTTAGAGTGAAATTGTAGAGAGAAATTTGGATGTATTGTGAAAATTGTTATGAAAATGGTTTGTATTTATAGAGAAAAAATCGGATGGGGTCATAGTGTAATAACGGATAAATTTTTACAACCATTGGATTAAAAAACGGTAATAATTTTGATGTCTCAGATTTCGCCACGTCACCCAATCTCTTTCTCCTCCCTCACAAACGGTAACAACGGTAATTTTCCACCGCCCCCACCTTTTCCTTCCGCATCTGACACGGAAGAAATTCTTCCGCGTGCCGCGTGTCACACTTCCGCGGAACAATCCTTCCGCGTGGCTGCGGAAGGAACTCCTTCTTTCGTTCTTCCGCATGCCGCGTGCGCAGGCTGAGTGAAGATATAGACGATTAAGTGTTTGATGTGACATTTACTTCAAAATGGAGTAAAAAAATGGGATGTAAATGGTCTTAAAAGATCCCAATCACCCTTTAATTTAAATCGGCTGATTTTCAGTTTCCATGTTTTGTTTTCTTATTAGTACTCTGTTGTTGTTGCAGATAGTATTGAGTCCAATTGTATGATAAAATATGTGGCTTACTTAACCAATACTGCAAAAGTATTTTGGTGCGAGATATTTGTCATGTTGTCACGATCCTTTCTTTTATTTAACATCACCAAATTATACAAAAGATTTTTACTTTTATCTTTTTGGAGAACGGAACTAGAACGACAAAGTAGCTTCAATAAAATTCAAATGACAAAATACCTGAGAAACGACACTGAAGTTTATGTAATTACAGAACTAACCTTTTGGGGTTATGCTAATTACGGACGGCCCTTCCGTATTGGTCTACTTCTAAACGAAAAGGAACGGAAATAAGAAAGGAAGCATAATATTGTAGAGATCCAGAACACCCAGTGAATCTCTCTCTGAGCTCCAGCCATGGCGGAAGATTTAGTTCTAGACACGGCGATCAGAGATTGGGTTCTGATTCCTCTTTCGGTTGTCATGGTTCTCATCGGAATCCTCCGATACTTTGTCTCCAAGCTCCTGCGATCCTTCCCAGTCCCCGATCAGAAAGTTGTCAAAGAAGGGTTTGTTTAAAACTCATCTCATATGTTTATTTTCATCTATTAGGTTGAATACTTCTTACTGTGAATCTGAAATCGGATTCACTTTCTTTTTATCTGAACTCCAGGCAAGTCGTTCTTAGGGCTCGAAATTTGCGTGCTGGTGCCAATTTGATACCACCCAAGGCTTTCCGAGCTCGAAAATTGTACTTCAGTAACGAGGTTTGGATAAGCTTCTCGATTATCTACATGAATTGAGAATTGTTGCGGATGTTTTCTGCGTTTTAATTGCTAAGTTAGTGTCTAATTCTGTTACAACAACAGCAAATTGGGCTCTTTGCTTAGTGTGAAATTAGGTTCCAAGCTATCAGTGAGAGTCACTCTAGTACTGATAGGCTTGAATTAGATCATTGAAATGTGTCCCATTAAAACTATTGTTTGATACCAATGCAGAGCAATTATCTGACCAAAATGCTAATGCTGTAAATCTCGATTACTTTATTATCGGATAAAATGAGTAAACTTTTCCTTGTGGATTAAACTTAGATACTCGATAATGTATTCTTTCACTGTTTAACATGAGAAAGTTGCTTGTTTAACTTGTCAGCCCTAATGGTTCAACTGGAATATGTGTTTTACGTTTCAGGAAAATGGCCTATTATATGTTCCTAAAGGTCAGACACCTAATGCACAAGCACAGATGTTTTCTGATCCTAACATGGCAATGGATATGATGAAGAAAAATCTTTCGATGATTATTCCGCAGGTATAATTAGACTCCCTACAGTGATTGGCTTCATTTAGGTTGTTTCTTGAATAAAAAATTCACTTATCTTCCTTGACAGACTCTTACTTTTGCTTGGGTGAACTTCTTCTTCTCGGGCTTTGTAGCAGGTTCGTTTCAAAACCATTGTCTTTAGATATCAGAGTACTTCTTTGCATATTTATGAAATAATGTAGAATGTGACTCTATCCTTCTGTTACACTTCGACTATTGTACTTATTGTGTGGTTCTACGCTAGTTGTCTATCCATTTATATAAAAAAACTAGGCTTTATTTCGACATATATTTAGCATTTGGAGTTTCTTTGCTTCTTACTTTTTATTTTATTTCCTTTTACGATTGGAAGTATATATTCTTAGAGAAACAGTTCTAACACCTCCTATGTTATTTCCTTTAAGGCTAATATTTTGACTTTTTCTATCCATAATGTTTTCATTTCTTTCCACAGCAAAGATACCCTTTCCTTTAACTCAGAGATTCCGGTCAATGTTACAGAATGGAATTGATCTGAGCACTGTTGATGTCAGCTATGTCAGTAGTCGCTCATGGTACTTGCTAATATGTTCTTTCTGTTATCAACAATTTTCTTCCAGATTATATTCTACCATCTGAATTTGAGTGCTTGTTTTTGTTAACTTATTGAAAACTATTTTATTTCAGGTATTTCCTCAACTTATTTGGATTAAGAGGTTTATTTAGTCTCATCTTGGGAGAAGAAAATGGTTAGTCATCTGTATCTTGATGGCTTGTTTTACATGCTTTATGGATTGACCTCTTTCTAAAACTCAGAAGTTGCTCCTCCAAGATTCTACACCCTAAAGTATAACATTTTTTTCATTTCAGCTATGGATGACACTCAGCGCATGATGCAAATGAGTGGTTTTGGAATGGATCCATCAAAGGTAAATACACTTGTTTATCTACCATACTTGCTTAAATAGCATTATCAATCTTTGCTTCCATGTTTAGGTGGCATGAAGTCGATTATTCAATTGCTTTATAATGTTTGCCACAGGAACCATTTCCAGGTCAAAATCAGTTACTAAAATATCCATAAAGTTTCAAGGAGTTATTGTTTAATAGGATTGGTTTCTACGCACTGAGTTAGTTGTGTTGTTGTTCTTTGAGCTATGGGTAAATCAAGGATATACCAGTTATCGTTTGCTTTTGCTATTCATATTTCTTTTACGACCTTTTCCCTTCCACGAGCAATTAAGGGTCTTGGGATATTGATTTTAGGTTAAAAGAGTTAACATGTACTCCCAATATATGAAACATTTCTAAGATGTTAACATTCCATGTCATTTTTCCCTTGGACATATTTCATAAAGACATGATTGCAACAAGAAGTCTGACTATTATGTTGTGTGTTGATTGTTTATATCCAGAATTTAAGTGCTGAGAAGGACAGCATTGACATACTCCAGCACGAATGGGCTTTACCGAAATTTGAACAGCGAGCGGAAGCAGTGTTGAGGAAACTCGTCCACCAATGAAGTATGGTCATTCTGATGCAACAAGGAGTTCAAACATCTCCGATCACTCTTTCCAGATCTTTACCCTCACTCATGTTTGAATTCAGCTAGACTCGATAAAGCAGTAGGGACACTATTGGATTACATGACTAGTTTTTGACATTTGACACATAAGGATTCTTCTTATGATTCCCTTTTGTTTTAGTTATTGGTTGTAATATCATTAAAAAGAAAACATAACCAAAACCCTTTTTAGTAATTTAATCACTACAGAGTGCTTTCACATTTTTGAAATCATGTATAAACTCTATTGTATGCTTGGTGTGGCTTACTACCACCTTTAGCTTTCATTTCTGAGTGGAGAGAAGAAGAAAACAGAAACCGTACTTGGTAGAGTTGTGTCAGAATCTCAACATGAAAATTAGGAAAAAGGAGTGCACTCACTTGTGAAATGTGCAGTTCTCTCTCGGTCATTATTTCGAGCGGATCTCTCTCAATGCATTATTTGTTGATAATAATGGGTATACCTGGATTATAGTGACTTTTTTTATGTCCGTAATAGCCTCGAGTCACATTGATTACCATGGAAATTTGTGCTCCTTTTAGAAGATCCAAATTGATGGCAAGAGTCGCAAGACTCTCGCTTGGTATCCTTCCATGTCCAAGGCCCACCTTCCATTCCATGGCTGATTTTCATTTCAATAGAAAAAACTGATAAAAGAAAAAGATGATAATCATGGAAAGCAAAAGATATATGGATGGTGAGATAAATACGACTGCTGCCTATTCGCTAAAACAAAAGAGAGAAAGAAGAAAGGAACGAAGATTAAGACTCGCTGTGCCTGGATTGGAGAATCGGGCTTTTATTCGGTCATCTGTTCTTAATTATGTCGGCCATTATGTTAGATAACACCATTAATAAGCTTGTTTGTAGATAGAAACTACTTGAGTTCTTGTAGAATTAGGTTTATTTACTACTGCGTCGCAGTTACAAGAATCTACTTTGTACTGCTGTTTTTTTCTTTTAATAATTATAATAAGAGTCTTTTGGTTATGTTGTCGATTGTTATCATCACTGAAGAACACTCGACTTATACTTTTGCACGTTTAAAATTAGCCCCCATCTCGATTCCTATTGTGTGTAAGCGTAACCAAAGAAATTAAAAAGTGGTTTCAAATGAAACAGGAAAATAATTACGACTGAAATAAATAGCCGCTCTACAAAATGTTATTAACGACGAAGGAACAATATGAGTAACATTTTGTTGAGCAAATATGAGACGGTAGTAATTAAGTGCGGGTAAAAGAAATAAAAAAGCATCTAGAAGCTCACCCTAGGTAGATTTTTTTGGCCAACATCAATTGAGAGAAGGTAATTATTTCTAGAAATTCATTTGCCTTAAATTATAAAGATAATTTGCAAAAGGAAAAAGAAGAAATGAATTTCTTTGAGAAGGAAACAAATGTGTTAAGTGAGAAAACAAATTTCCCTCATTAATGCACATAGGTTGGCCGGCCATACACTAGGGAAAGGAGAGGAAATCAAATATTTATTCTCATATAAATAGAACCTAACATAAAGATGTGAAAATAAGTATTTTGCTCTTGTTTTCTCTAAAGTGGGCCGATCCTTCCTCTCTCTCTTTCTCTAGAATATCTCTTTTATTTTGGCACCTAAGTCCTCATTAGACTTAGGATTAAATTAGCTCTTTATCTCATAAATTTGTTCTTGAGCTATTGTATTTAATTGTGCCCACACACAAATCTTTCAAACCCTCTATAAACTCATGTAATAGAAACCTTATGTTTCTCGAATTCACCACAATGTGTGAACGAAATGAGTAAGACGAGACGATCTACCTTTCTCAAGGCTCCTCAAAGATCAATCTACACGAAAAATTAGTAACAAGTAATTAGTTAAGTTTTTTAAATAATAAGATATTCATGCATTTTGCCTACGTTACTAAAATTGTTTTAATAGTAAAGAAATATTTCTAGACCTATTCCAACAGTTTTCTGCAGGAAAATATTCACTCAAACACCACAAGTTGAGTCAATGATATTATTCTTGGAAATTTGAGGGAGATTAAAAGGGAGGGCTCTTTTAAACCGAACAACGAAGAAGGGAAACTAGCAAAGTTGAATAAAGAAATCAAGAAACGATTTCTTGATTCTTTTCTCTCTCAAACCTCTCGGCCAAGAACAACACAAGGGGGATGGATACTCTGGCCGAGTGTTTTCCATTAGGGTTAAGGTTAGGGTTTTTCGTAAAAAACCTTTTTATAATTGAGAGAGCGGGCTTAACTTAGGTCAAAATCCAATTTTGGCTTGTTAGTCAAAGTTTAGCCCGAAATTATTTTTAATTGAGTTTAAAATAACTACTCAACCCTAAATTCATTAATTTGGCCGAGTATTTACGTATTTTAATTTCCAAAATATATTAGATTTATTTCTAAAATAATATTTAATTAATTTAGAACATCTCATTTATTTAATGACAACTCATTAATTATTTTTATAGTTATCAAGGAAATACAAAACGAGAAAATATTTATTTTCATCTTTTATTTATTTGAATCATCAAATCATATTATTATCAATATAATAACATAGTATAATTCGTTAAATAAATGTAATAATAAATAACCAATTATTTATTTAATAACTTAGAAAATAATTCTCTTAGTGTAAATCACAATTTACATTCAATGAGAAAATCAATCGTTTAATTCAATAAATCTCATCCGAGAGTCTATCATTGAGACCTTATGTACCTACATGAACGAAACTTTAGAATAAAGTCCGGACTCAAAAGTTCACAAACTTTTTCCGACTTTTAATTTTTAATATTAGTCGATTCCACTAAAAGACTAATATTGAAACTCTCTAAGTTCATATTCGTTTATTTTCCGTTTGATGTGACAAAATAATTATTCACACGATCCACATATTATTTTACAGTATTATGTGGATCGTGTGAACAATTAATTCATGAGGAATGTAAAATTAGCATTTTACTCATGAGTTATTATTTCAGTAACGACTTTGTTATTTGTGAATGAAAAAAATATAAAGTGAGATGTCTATACCATGTTTTATTCAAAGAACGTTCTCTTCGATGAGTACTAGACCCGGTTCATTCATTCACACTCTCATAGCAAAGCATAGTGTGATACTAATGCTTCAACATTGTTTCAACACGAATTCTGTAGTATTGAATCACATAATCCAATGAAACAACGTTATGACATCAACCGTCGGGTCAGATGAAACTTCAATTAGCCCAATTGACAAATCAAATGTCATAAAGTGTCACATCAATTATGTATTCACTTCAGGATTTAGGTAAGTACCAAAATACCCATCGTATGTGATTTTGAAGTTTCGAGTGATCAAAAGATTTTATCTTGAGTTTCAGAGTATTACAGGTCTTATTCAATGTCTTCTTTAAGATACCAAGAATGAATCACAGAGTCCCAACTCTCTATATCACAAGATACGATAACCTGATTCATCTAAACAATCAATACTCAGAATCGATTACCCTAATGATCTTTAGATTGCGAACCATTATTTAAACTAGTCACAAGAGAGTATCTTGTCAAGTCTGTACTTAACACCTTTTTCGTTGATGACAGTTTCAGAGCGTAACAAACATACATAAACACAAACTTAATCAAGAATGAATATTGAATTTTATTTAATTTTTCAGCAAAACGAAATACAAATGTATTTATAATATCTAATATCTCCTTTGCGGGCACCAATCCCAACAAACTCCCACTTGACTCAAAGAAGATGCGAATGATATTTCAGTCCTAAGTCTTCTAGGCGTTTCTCGAAGACTTTACTCGTTAAAGGCGTCGTGAATAGATCAGCAAGATTGTCCAACGTTGAGATCTTCATGTTGGAATTTATTTAACGATTAAACAATTAATTATATAACATATCTTAAATATGGAGGAAATATATAATTAGATCTAATATATTAAAAACTATTTTTAATATATTTAATTAACCTAGGCACTAAAAATTATGAACATGTCAATAAACATATTTATTCTAAACATGTTAAGCAATAAACGGAACACACTAACAACCTCCAGAAACAATTTATATATCCACATATCCAATTCGTTAAGAATTACTTGCAAAAAAATATTATAAAACAATCCGGACGTTTCTAGCTATCTCCGGAAGGCCTCGTCGAGTCAAACACGTGAAGGAGGCTCGTCGAATCGGCTAGGAAGCACACCAGCCAGACATGAAAGGAGGCTTCGCCGGACAGGTTCTTCGCCGGACAGGGGCTTGGCTGGACATGAGCGTTGCATGACAGGGGCTTGGCCGGACTGTAGCTTCGCCGGACAAGAGCTTCGCCAGACAGGGAGAGGCACTCCTAGGCTGAATCCGGCGGGTGAGCGTCGAGGCTTCGATTGAGTTTTAAATCGAATTTTCCAAAGATTTGGCCGGCCCTAATGAAGATAAAATCATCCAAACACCATAAAATAGAGTCAAAAATAATACACTCAAAGTTATGCGAGATTAAGAGGATGAGCTCTTAATTGAATAATTGGGAATAGGGGAATCTCTCAAGAACGAAAAAAACAATTTTCTTTTCTTGTTCTCGCTATTGACTTTCGGCCAAAACAAACACAAGGGGGAGAGGGAGAGTTGGCCGAGAGTTTCCGTTAGGTAAGGTTGAATTAGGGTTTCTATTAAGCTTTTATATAAAAAGGTTAAATGAGCTTAAACTGGGTCAAACTCATTACTTAATTTTAAACCTATTCACTTAATTATTTTCGGACAACATGTATCAATATACACGGCCAAAAAGAATTTATTTTATTCCCCAATTCTTTTGATTTATTTCAAAGTTCAATTAATTTAGAACTCTCATTTATTACTAACATTTCATTAAATAATTTCATACTTCACAAATAAGTACGAAATGAGAACAAATTTATTTTCTTTTTTTATTTATTTGAATCATTAAAATGTATTATTATCAATATAATTATACAATATGATTCACTAAATAAATGTAACAATAAATAACTAGTTATTTATTAAGTTACTTAGAAAATAACTTTTTCGATATAAATCACAATTTATATTTAATGAGAAAATCAATTATTTTAGTTCATTTAATCTTGTCTGAGTGTCTATCATTGAGACTTTATGGACCCACATGAACGAAGATTTAGAATAAAGATCGGACTCAAAAGTTAACAAACCTTTTCCGTCTTTTAATTCTTAATATTAGTCGATTCCACTAAAGGACTAATACTGAAACTCCATAAGTTGATATGCGTTTATTTTCCGTTCGATGTGACAAAACAATTCTTCACACGATCCACATAGTACTTTACGATATTATCCTTCATGTGTATCATATTAACTCAGAGGAATGTAAGATTACCGTTTTACCCTTGAGTTATTATTTCACTAACTCCTTTGTTAATTGTGAATGAGAAAAACATAGAGTGAGATGTCCTTACATGTCACATGTTTTAATCAAAGAATGTTCTTATTCGATGAATATCTGACCATGTTTATTCATTCACACTCTCATAACAAAGCAAGTGTGATACTAATGCATTAGCATTGTTTCAACACAAATTCCGTATCTGTGAATCACATAACCCAATATGACAACATTATGACACCAACCGTCGGGTCATATGTAACTATAACTTAGTTATTGTCCATTGACAAATCAAATGTCATAACGTGTAATATCAATTATGTATTCCACTTTAGGATTTAGGTAAATACCAAAGTACCTTTCGCATGTAATCTTGAAGCTTCGAGTGATTAAACGGTTTTATCTCGAGGTTCAAAGTATCATTGGTCTTGTTCAATATCTTCTATAAGATATCAAGAATGACAAATTGTTATGGCTCAGTAAAACGGACATAACTCTTTGGTCCGACCTTGAAAATTAGTGGTTTTTGAACCAAATTAAAGATACGGAAGTTAGCTATCCAATGCAATTAGTTTCAGCTCAATCGGATACCGGATGTGTCATTTATGACCTTTTAAGTTTGAGGTGTACGGCAGTCCGCGAGTCCAGAATTTTTAATCCGGATTATGCGACTTCAAGCTTTCTCCCCTCTTCTGAATGCTTCGTGGCTTTCCGACATTCTCGCACTCAACCACCATGAAGACGCCATGAAGACGCCATGAAGGAAGATGTCATGAAGATGAATATATTAGTTTTAGGAGATCTTTAATCTCAAAAACTTTCAAGTGCAAAAGTGACGATTTATTAATCTCACACACTTTTCTTAGGAAAAATAAATTTAATAGACAAAAAGATCCGAGTATGTTCATTGTGCCTTAGTGCATTAACACTGCTCTCCACTCACAAATATCTATTTTAGGGTTCTTTTTTCTAGTAATCCGCTCTATCTCTCTTTGCTAATGGAAACATGTTTCCTATATGTACAAGAGTAGACGTGCCATTTCTCCAAAAATTAAGTGGGAGGATTGCACTTGTTTGCAATCCAGGATCCCCTTATTTTTCCTAAAAACTAAGTGGGAGGGTTGTACTTATTGTTTGCAACCCGCGATCCCCAACACTAATGTGAAGTGCACATGTCGCCGGACTAAGAGTCACCCTCGTGACCCCCTCTTAAATGAGAGTACTCATAGACGCATTGCTCCTAACATTGCTTTTATAGCTACGTTCAAAAGTGAAATGATAAGACAAGGCCTCCCCTCGGTGGATTATTTCAAAGTAAATCTTGTTGAACTAAGTTGTTGGTTACACACTTAGACTCAAACTCTAGTAATCCTCCCTCAAGGCCCTGCGAAAAGTTTTGAGTGATCAATTTTTTTTATAAGGTGGCTAGTCAAACCCTGATGTATTGACATCATGACTATGCATTAATGATATGTCATTTACTTATGAAAGGCGATTCTTTGCGGCCTTCCCTCGAAGGAGTAAAGTGTTATTTTGTTCATAATACCTTTGGATTTTTTTTTTCTTGTCTAAATAAAATTAAACTTAAAATCCTAAACAAAAGACTAATCGTAAATTGTTTCAACTTTTAGCAACATGTCTCTAAACCCATCTCTACTATCCTTTCCTCAAAGAAACTGGAAGGTGATAACTACGTAGATTGGAAACATAACCTAGACATCGTCCTTACTGTTGACAAGCACAAATGGGTTCTCACCACCCCATGTCCTCCTGAAACGAATGATGATTCGACTCAAGAAGACAAGGACGCCCTTGCGGCCTGGCTCAGATCCGATGAGATTGCGAGATGCTATATTTTAGCGTCGATGAACAATGTGTTGCAACAACAACATCGTGATATTGGGTCAACCTATGAAATGCTCTACAATATCCAAGAGATGTTTGGAGGGCAAGGGCGTCAGGCTAGGCAACAAGCGGTACGACAGTTTATGAACTATCGTATGAAAGCAGGGACTCCCGTTAGAGAACATATGATGCTGATCATAAGTTATCTTAATGAGATGGAAGTCCTTGGATCTGAGATTGATGGAGAAACCAAGATAGATATGATCTTGGAAACTCTCCCTGAATCTTTTGATACTTTCAAGCTGAACTACTCCATGAATAAGCTAGTGTACACTGTTACCGAGCTAATAAAGGAGCTTCACACTGCTGAGGGACTCTTAAAGAAAAAGAGGACTAGTGGAGAAGCTCATGCTACTGAACACAGAGTCTCCATCTCTGGATTTAAGAAGAGATCTCATAGAGCCGACAAGAATAACCCTAGCAAGGTTCAAAAGAAGAAGATGCCCCAGACTGCCAAGGTGGACAAGTCTAAGGACAACAGTCACAATTGCAATGAGCCCGGACACTGGCGTAGGAACTGCCCTACCTACCTCAAGGCTAAAGGGAAAGGTATTGTACTTATTACCAAAGCTTGTTTAGTAGCTGATAATGTATCATCGTGGATTATTGACTTCGCTGCTACTTACCATATTTGTTGTTCCTTGAATGGATTCAGGAACAGCAAAAGCTTAGAAGATGACGACTTCTTCTTCAAGTTGGGTGATGGGATCTTGGTGTATGCTAAGGCTGTGGGATCCGTGACACTGTCTTTCGAAGATAGAACTTTAAATCCGCGACAGCAATGAAAGACTCCCTGATACCCACGTATCGAACAGGTTGTCGTACAATCCTGTTACTGCGACGAAGCACAAGAGGTTCTGGTTCTGAATGTGGTTCTTCTACTGTTGGAATAGGACTTGTCCTATCTTGTGAAGTACCAGCTACTTCACCCAACAGTTCCTTTAGCACAAGTCTGCTTCTTGGTACAGAGTTCTTCATGTAGTCTGCTTCCAGAAACCTAGTGTTCATGCTAACGAACGTTTTCTGATCAGCAGCACTATAGAAGATGTACCCTTTGCTCTCTTTGGAATATCCCACGAAAAGGCATACCTCTGATCGACTAGCCAGGTTGCTAGTCTTTTGTCTCAGCACGTGTGCTTGACAACCCCAGATGTGAATGTGGTGTAAAAAAGATTTTCTAACACTCCATCTTTCATAGGGTGTGCCAGGGACCGTCTTAGACGGGACCTGATTCAGAATGTAAGCTGCCGTTTCTAGGGCATATCCCTAGAACGAATTAGGAAGCGATGAGTAACTCATCATTGATCTCACCATATCTAGCAGAGTTCGAATACTTCTCTCTGACACACCGTTTTGCTGCGGGGTGCCAAGTGCTTTAAGCTAAGAATGAATGCCTTCTTCTTTAAGAAGGTCTTCAAACTCTCCAGACAAATACTCTCCCCCACATCCCGATCAAAGGGTTTTGATCTGTTTCTTCGTCTGCTTTACAATTAAAGCCTTACTCTTTGAACATTTCAAAAGTATCCGACTTATGTTGCATAAGGTAGATGTGACCAAACCTTGAGTAGTCATCAGTGAAGTGAAGGTTACAAAATATTCGTAACCTCCTCCTGCTTGGATGTTTATTGGACCACATACATCACTATGTATGAGTTCCAAAACTTTTGTGGCTCTTAGACCCTTTGAAGTGGAGGGTCTTTTGGTCATCTTGCCCTCAAGACGGGATTCACACGCGGGAAGAATTCCCACGGTTAGAGACTTCAAAGGACCATTCTTTGTTAATCTCCTAATCCTATCTAGGCCAATATGTCCAAGACGTAAGTGCCAAAGATATGTATTGTTCGTTCCATCAGTATGAAACATCTTACCCTTCCCGAGTGAATCATTATTCACTTCGGTATCTAAGATTGCCGGCTGAACATGATATAAATAATAAATAGAATCCACTCGTTGAGCTTTAGTAATAAAAGAATCATCAATAAAAATCTCAATACCATTATTGATCTTAAAATTGAAACCTTGTTCTTCTAAACGACCAAACGAAATAAAATTCTTGCAAATCCGGAACATAATAAACATTATTCAATAATAAAGTTTCATTTCCAAACTTGAGCTTCATGGTCCCGGCATATCTTGCTCTGACCTTTGTTCCATCACCCCAGTTGAATCCAAACTCCCCGTCACTCAAGCTCCTGGTTTTCCTGAAAACATTCAAATTACATACAACGTGGTCAGACGCCCCGCAATCTAGGATCCAGGGCAATTCCTTATTTGTAGTATAACATGCTTGAGTAAAAAAAATCGTACCTTTCCCCTTGATTTTCTTGAGGTAGGTAGTACAGTTCCTCCGCCAGTGGCGAGCCTCTCCGCAATGGTGACACTTGTGCTCAAACTTGTCCACCTTTGCGATGCCTTTGCCCTTAGCATCCACAACCTTCTTGTAAGGCTTTTTGGAACCCGTTCGGTTGGCGTTTTTGGGCCTTTTCATCATCCTCTTAGAACCAGAGATCGAGGCTCTGTGTTACGCAACATTGAGCTCTCTTGAATTCTTCTTTTTCTTAGGGAGAAGTCCCTCGGCAGTCTGCAACTCCTTCATGAGCTCAATTACAGTGTAATTAAGCTTGTTCATGGAGTAGTTCAGATGGAAGCTATAATAAGATTTTGTTAGAGTCTCCACGATCATGTCAATCTTGGTCTCTCCGTCGATCTCAGACCAAGGAACTCCATATTATTCAGGTGACCCATGATCAGTAGCATGTGTTCCCGAACAGAAGATCTAGGTATCATCCTGCAGTTCATAAAACTGTGAATAGCTTGCTGCCTTGCCTGACGCCCATGGCATCCGAACATCTCATGGAGATTGAGCAGGATGTCATATGCAGTGGAGATGTCTCAAGGAGATTGTTGCAACACATTGCTCATCGATGCCAAAATGTAGCATATAGCAATCTCGTCAGACCTCATCCATGGATCGTAGGCGCTCGGAGCAGGAGGACATGGGGTCATGAGAACATACTTGTGCTTTTCCACCGTCAGTACGATGTCGAGGTTACGTGTCCAGTCAACGTAATTCTCACCCTCGAGTTTATTAGAACTTAAAATCGTTTGAAGTGGATTAAAAGACATTTTGCTGAAAACATGAATAAAATAAATAACTTTAGTATGTGCTACTTTTTCGAATTATATACATGCATAACAATCCTAATATGGTGAGGAAAACGATAAATAATTCTTGGTATTATGCACATCAATGGTTATTTACTTTTCTTATGGGGAAACCGTAATTAACCGCCATCCAAGAAATCACAACTTCTAGTTCTCACTAACTACCATATATGTTTGGTCACTTATTTTTAATGCAGGGCCTCTATGTGAGGATTATTTTAAAACATAAGCCTAAGTGCGCAACTGACACGTGAGTCTTTACTCAAGTTACTTTGAAGACGGTTCACCTATGTGGAGATCCCGTTTCATCGTTCCTCTTTAAGACTTAGTTCTTAACAGTATGATTAACTAAATACTTCTGAAGTACTCTATTGAAGGGAGGGCCACTATGTGGGACTCTTAGTTCATCATATATTCAGTTAATTATACTCGTGTCGGGGACTTAGGGTTGCTTCAACGATAAACAACCATCCCACTTAGTTTTTGCAAAGATTCATATTCTTTTAAAACAGTTTATAATTGTTATAACTTTTTATTAATTATAAACTACATGAACAATTCATTTTAAAAATGATGTTGACGTTCTATCCAATATGACATGTGAGGTGTTATGCAATGAGTGAAATAATTTCAAAAATATAAAATATTTAACTCACTAAATGACCCATTTCTAAATACAACCCAAAAGAAATTAAAAGAAAATAATACTATTTTAATCTTCATTAGGCAAGGAGACTTGTGGCGCGTCATCGGATGTCTCGGGTTAGCCCCCACACGTTCTCCAACGTGCGGCTAAACCCGAGGTGCTGCCCCCTTGTCTTCCCGTCGTCGAATTACAATAAAATAAATTTATAATTTAAATGTCTTCTCAAATTGAGGCTCACACTTTAAATAAATAAATTTAAAACCCGGGACGATAACTAGAAAAACAATTATAGGGCCATATTAAAAGAGGATCCATCCATAAACACAAACAAACAATTCAAGCATTCAAAATGAAATAAATAGTCATACAAAAAATGCCAACATCAACTAGTCAAATAAATTTCAAAACTAGTCATTAAATCTAAATTTTAATGCCTATAATTAGCTCTGATACCATTTGTTGGAATTTATTTAACAAATTAAACAACTAAATTATATTACACATCCTATGTGGTGGAAAATTATAATTCGATCTATACATATTAAAACTATTTTAATATATTTAACAATCTAGCCATTAAAATTTATTGACATGTTGATAAGCAATTTAACAAAACATGTTGCACAACAATTAGACACACTTACAACTTATATAAACAATTTATATATTATTTAGCAGTCCAAATCGTTAAGAGAGACTTACAATTAGGATTTTAAATAATTCCGACGTTGCTCGCTAACTTCGGAAGGCCAGACCAAGTCCAAGAGATGGAGAGACCCTTGCCGACATGACTGGACACGTCTTCGCTTGACTGGAAAGCCTCGCCGGACTAGAGACACGCTGGACGCCACGTAGGACTGGGACATGGACGCTTCCGTCGGACTGGAGTCTGTAGGAGGCCCACCAGACAGGAAGCTGGTCGCCGAACAGGGGAATTCAGGTCGGACAGGATCTGCCGATTGTCGGACTGGGGCTCGCCGGATAGGGGCTCGCCGGACAGAGATTCGCCAGACAGGGACTCGCCGGGCTGGAACTCCCGGTTACTGGATTGGACCTGATGGACGCCTGGTCGCCGGACTTGAATGACATGAAGGATCCGGCGGGCTGGAAGCTGTCTAAACCTTTTAAAACAATTTTAAAACAGTTTTAAGGATTATAAAACACACCAAACACCACAAGTATGAATCAACAATAATACACGAGGGTTATATTGAGATTTAGAGGGTGGGCTCTCATGAACCATCGGGAATTGATTGAGGAAGATGAAAACAAATTTTCTCTTCTCTTTCGTTTTGGGATAATTGAACGAGTGTCACACAAGGAGAGGGAGAGTGCTTTGCCGAAAATAATAGGGTTAGAATTTTCCTTAGGGTTTCTGTTTAAACTCACTTATGAACAGTTTAATGTGGGCTTAAGTTGAGTCAAACTCATGGCCCGTTGACTTGTAATTCTCGGCCAAATACTCACATTCTACACGGCCATATTCATTTAATTTATTCTCAAATTCTTTTGATTTATTTCTAAATTCAATTAATTTAGAACTCTCATTTTATTTAATGACATTTCATTAAAATAATTTCATACTTTCCAAATAAGTACGAAATGGGAAATTGTTTATTTTCTCCTTTTATTTAATTAAGTTTCTCAAGTGTTTTATTATCAATATAATAATACTCTATGATTCAATAAATAAAGGTAACAATAAATAATCAGTTATTTATTAAGTCACTTAGAAAAATAACTTTCTCGATATAAATCACAATTTATATTCAATGAGTAAATCAACAATTCTAGTTCATTTAATTTCTTCCAATTGTCTATCATTGAGACCTTATGGACCCATATGAACGAAGCTTTAGAATAAAGATCGGACTCAAAAGTTCACAAACCTTTTCCGTCTTTTAATTCTTAATATTGGTCGATTCCACTAAAGGACCAATACTGACACTTTCTCGAGCTTCTAAGTATCACAGGTATTGTTTAATATCTTCCATAAGATATCAAGGATGAATCATAGAGTCACAACTCTCTATATCACAAGATTAGATATTACGATTAATTCAAACAATCAATACTTAGATTCGATTGCTCTATCGATCTTAAGGTTGCGAACAAATGTTTAAACTAGTCACAAAGGGCTATCTTGTCAAGTCTGTACTTAGCACCCATTTCGTTGATGACAGTTTCAGAGCGTCGCATTCATACATAAACACAAACATAATAAAGAATGATTATTTATTAATATTAATGTTTCAGCAAAATCAAGCACAAATGTATTTCATTTTCTAATATCTCCTTTGTGGGCACCAATCCCAACAGAAAGTAAATGATAGGGAAATGGTAAGCCAGTTCGGTGCACATCACCTACATGTGGGGAATATACAACTCAGTGGAAATAATTCACTAATGATATATTTAATAATACAATGGTGACCTTATTTGAATAGTCTAAATATCAATGTCAATATTACTTAAGTATAATGTGAAAACCTAATTCAGTCCTCGCTGAATTAGAGTCTCTGCTCAATTCCACCCGAAGAGCACTCTTCATAGCATCTCTTTGATATCAAGCAATTTCAATCGTGACCAGATTTTCACGCATAGCACAAATCCAATCGAATCAATCGTAGTGTGTGAATTGATTCTTACGCCACTAACCTGAAATATTTCAGATTTCAGTCCACCGATCCTGCACATTTAGGAACTCTGTGATTTATGTCAAAAAGTGTCACAGAAGCTAAGGGAAGCAATTCGGCTTTTTATAGCGTCCAAAACTAGAAGGTCTTTTTAGGGTTTTGATGCTATTGAATGTTCCGTTAATCTTGTAGAGAGTCTTCGATAACCAAAATTGTTATAAACTTTCCAGAAATAGCTCATGAAGATATAACCAAGGATTAAATGGCCGACGAAATTCGTCGAAATTCCATGGAAAAACCGTTTTTCGCTCAAAACCGGCCAAAAAACTCCTATTTACGCGTTTCGTCGTTTTTTGCCGCGGAATTTCGTCGTTTCTGCCGCCGAAATTTGGTACTATACAAATTACCGGAAAATATGAATAAAACCGATTCCAGCTCAAATGGTATAGGGTAAAGGCGTTTTCCTTGCACCTGGGGTTTGAAACTCCACCAAAGCAATTTTTGAAATGTATTTTTTTTTTAACTTAAAGAATGGCTGTTTTATATAATTAATTTTCTTATATTATTAAATAAATAGTTTAAAAATATAATTTTAGCAATATTCTTTAAAGTTTTTCATATGTCTTCTTCATCCCAAAACCGAGGCCGCGGTCGGAGGGGAAGAAGTTCACAAGAACCACAAGTTCACCAATTTGAAAGAAATTGGTTGAATTATTCTAGAGAAAATAAAGATACGGTTTACTCTTTCGACCCTAATTACGTTCCCGTAAATGTAAGAGATTTTCTTGGCACCCAAATTCCAAACACAGAACCACCCTTTCAACCCGAAATGAATCCCAAGGAGGCTTATCAAGCTCAACTTCCACAACCCGATGCCTATCAAGTGTACCAAGAGTTCTCTCAACGCTTGGAACAAGAAGAAGATGAAGGCGGCGAAGAAACCGAAGAGCTGGACGAGGAAGTGGAGGAACCGGAGCCCGTACAAAATACCATTCCCCGACCACGCCAACGTAAACAAAGAGAAGCGACGCAACAACGAAAACAACAATGAGCCCGTCAACACCAACAACAACAAGACGAACGTCCACAACAACCACAACAACACGAGGTTCCCCTCGCAGAACCACGACTACACAAAAGGAAACACTGTTCGGCGATGTTGAACTTTTTCACGGAGGTAAACTACAACGGCGAACGACACGGACAATACAACGCTTGCGAGAAGCTCGTGAGCGATCACAATCAACGGTGGGGGACGGCTCTACTAACGAAGCACCAAAAGAGTTGCCCGGGAAGTCAAACCGTCGGCTCTTCAAACGTTGTAAGTCACCTAGATCTCGAAGCATTTTTAACTAGTTTAGTAGAATCTTTTGTTTCTACCGATCAATCATTTAGTCATATAGAATCAAAGGGTTTTGTTAGATTTTTGAGTTATTTAATTCCCGGAGTTCAAATAATGTCTAGGAAGGCGACGTTCCGATATTTTGAAATAATTTTTTTTTAAAAGAAATACTAAAAACTATAATTGCTTCAGGAAAATTTAGCGTAGTTTTAACTTTCGATATTTGGTCCGGTCAAGCTAAAACTGATTACATGTCCGTAGTAGTCCATAACATAGACGACGATTGGAATTTAAACAAACGTATAATTGCATTTCCTAGGATATAAGGAAATCACACTAGCCAGAACATTTTAGATATAATGATTAGTGTTGTAGAAGAATAGGATTTAAAGAATAGAATAATTTTTATAACTTTAGATAACGCAATTAGTAACAGCGCCATGATTAGGGAACTAAAAACACGTTTAGAAGATGAAACACTTTTACATCACCGTTGTGCGACACACATAATCAACCTAATAGTACAAGCAGGAGCCGCTAACTACGAACCTGTAATCCATAAAATAAGTTGTTTTATTAGTTGGATAAATAGTTCAACCGCTAGGGTTGATGAACTTAAAAAAGATTTAAACATAACTTATTAGAAGAACGAACATTTCATTTAGATCACAAGATTAGGTGGAACTCAACCTATCTAATGTTGAACAACTTTTTATCACCCCGTTATGTAGACGTAGCTGTAGCTTTTATAAACAACGAACTCGGGGAAGGTTCTTTAACCCCTTCTGATATTAGCATGGCTGAATCATTTGTGTCTTTTCTTGATATTTTTTATAAAGAAACTTGTTACCTTTCCGCTTGTTATTCACCGACTTCTCAATTAGGAATTCATACTATGACTGCTTTAGCTACACATTTTGAAAAATACCGGGAAGATCCCATTTTTAGCACTTGTATTCAAGACATGGAAACTAAATTTCTTAAGTATTGGGGCGCTGCAAATGTTCCATTACTCTTTGGTTTTGGAGCCATTCTAGATGTTCGAACTAAAATTGGTGGACTTAAAAAGTTTTTTAAATTTCTTAGATTATGTTTCCCCGGTACGCAAGATTACGTCTCACTTGATCTACCAAGGGTCGTAGATGCTTTATATTCTCTTTTCAGGGTGTACGAGGCAAAACTTCTTCCGCATTATCGGACTCCCCAAAGTCAACAGTCGCAATATGAAAGGAGGAACCAATGTGAGAATGTCTTCACCAACGCTCCCGTGTATAGCCCTTCTCCTCAACAAGAAGCTGGAGGAAGCACGCCAAGAGGAAGCCAAGACCACCCTCGTACTCATCCCGAGATCCTAGAGTACGATAAGAATGATTGGGTGAGGAATGACGACGAGGGCCTTTACTTACTTCACTGGTGGAGACAAAACTCTAGGAGGTTTCCAATCTTGTCCACAATGGCTCAAGATATCTTAACCATTCCGGTCTCTACGGTGTCTTCCGAGGCGGCGTTTAGTAGTGCGAGACGCATTATCGACGAGCGAAGATGTAATCTCAAACCAGAGATGGTTGAAGCACTCACTTGTGGAAAAGATTGGCTTCTACATAGGAATCGAGTTCAAGAAACATTCCATTGCTTCGACATTCTAAACGATTTTGATTTTGATTTTGGTACACTTCACATGAACGATTAGTTTACTTTATTTGTAATACACTAAAGGGATTTCTCGACCCTTATTTGGGATAATTTTTTATATTTTAATACATTAAAATTACTCTTTTTCCTCATCGTCGCACCTTTTCAGGGGTCGATGAGGTTTTAAAGGAGGCCCGTTTTAAAAATTCAAGTTGTTTATATTTTCTAAGATTAAATTTAGACTCTTTACAATTAACATCCTAAACAAAAAAATCTAACAATTTAATCCCTCAAAACAACCCTTTATAATTCATTTAATTATTTTTTTATTTTTTTTATTACCGGACTGGAACGGAAAGTCCGGTCCGGTTAGGGTCCGGTAGTTTTTACCGGACCATAACGGACTACCGGCCGGACCGGTCCGACAGTCCAGGTTTATCTACAATTAAGTTTAGGTGGCCATATCTAACTAAGAAATAAAATGATGATCTTGATCACGTCCTATACTTTGTGGGAGGTGAGACCCGACAAACCATAAAAAATGATAGAGGATATTCTTCGAGTTATTTTCCACGGGAGTGGTCACATCACAACCCGTATATTATGCTATCTAGGAAAAGTCCCTAAGAGCATCTCCAACTCAAAATTCAAATTTGGGTTAACATTTTACCAAATTTGGTGTAGGTATAGTGTTTTCACTCCCACCCACGACACCAAATCTTACTCCAAAAAAGAATATTCTCTTTTTATACTTTGCAATATTACTTATATTAATTTCATGTTAACCCTTCTATTAATATATTATGCCAATATTAATCTTATTAAACTTTAATTTACTTTTGAATGCCAACAATATTAAATTAAATATTATGTTAATATTACAATATTAAAATATAAAAAGTAACTAATAAAAATAAAAATTACATTGGATAACATTAATATAAACAAATATTAAATAAACATTATATAAATATTACAAATATGGATACTCGTTTTTTATTGATAATATGTATTTTTGTATAAATTATTAAATTATGATTTAAATTAAATATTAATATTTTTGTGAGTGAATTTGTAAATAAAAATAATTTATCACCAAATATGGGTGATGTATTTTGGGTGACTTGGAGCACATGCACCTCAAAAATATCTCATCCCACCCTTAGAGATAAACCTGGTCTACCGGACCGGACGGGCCGGTCCGGTCCGGTAGTCCGCTAAGGTCCGGTTAAAATAACCGGACCTGGTCCAGTCCGTTAAGGTAACGGACCGGACCTTTATCGGACCGGACATTCTGGTCCAGTCCGGTATTAAAAAAAAAGAAAAAAAAGAATTAAAGTAAATAGAAAGGGGTTTTTGGATGGATGTAATTGTTAGAATTTGTTTTTGAAGGAGTTAATTGTTAATACCCTAAATTGAATTAAAAAAAAATATAAACTCCGGGAAAATTTTTAAACGGCCTCCTTAAAAACCTCATCGACCCCTGGAAAGGTGCGACGATGAGGAAAAAGAGTACCTTTATTGTATTAAATTTGAAAAATGTTTCCCGAACAAGGGTCGGGAATCCCTTTAGTGTATTACAAATAAAATTAACTAATCGTTCATGTGAAGTGTACTAAAATCAAAATCAAAATCGTCTTAAATGTCGAAGCAGTGGAATGTTTCTTAAGCTCGGTTTTTGTGGAGAAGCCAATCTTTTCCACAAGTTAGTGCCTCAACCATCTCTGGTTTGAGACTACATCTTCGATCGTCTATAATACGTCCCGCACTGCTGAACGCCGCCTCGGAAGAAACTGTAGAGACTGGGATCGTTAATATATCTTGAGCCATTGTGGACAAGATTGGAAACCGTCTACAGTTTTGCCGCCACCAGTGTAGCAAGTCCAGGCGCTCGTCATCATTCCTCACCCAGTCGTTGCAGTCGTACTCCATGATCTCGGGATGAGTACGATGGGTGGTCTTGACTTCCTCGTGGGGTACTGCCTCCAGCTTCTTGTTGAGGAGAATGACTATATGTGGGAGCGTTGGTGAAGACTTTCGCGTATTGGTGCCTCCTTGCATATTGCGACTGTTGACTTTGGGTAGTTCGGTAATGCGGAAGAAGTTTCGCCTCGTACACCCTGAAAAGAGAATAAAAAGCATCTACGATCCTTGGTAGATCAAGTGAGATGTAATCTTGCGTACCGGAAAACCGTAATCTAAGAAATTTGAAAAACTTTTAAGTCCACCAATTTTAGTTCGAACATCCAGAATGGCTCCAAAACCAAAGAGTAATGGAACCTTCCCAGCGCCCCAATACTTAAGAAATTTAGTTTCCATGTCTTGAATATTGATTTTAAATGCTCAGTTGCAGTATGATAACAAATAAAAATTATTTTATTATTAGTATTCACATGTGGATAAAAAACTTAAATTAAATATAGTTAGCTTAAAAAGGTGATGTAAGAGCATCTCCAATGCAAAGCAACTCAAGTTGCTTTTGCTTACATGTCAATGCCACATCACCTTATTTTTTATCTATTAATATTTTATCATGTAATGATTATAACAAAGTTGCAAATTTTGGCACATATGCCATCTCTTTTTTTGGAAATAAATATAATAAAATATTATATGCACCAATAATTAAATTTGTGTGGTCCCATTTATAATAATTTTTTATATCAACATTATTTGTGTAGTATTATATAATATTTTAAATATAATAAATAAATAAAAATTAAAATATTTAGTGATGTGGAGAGCAACTTTTGTTGCCTCCATTGGAGATGCTCTAACAAGTGAAACTAAAGCTTATTTTGATTTATACCTTGAAGATGCTCTAAGAGCATCTTTAATGGTGAATATTAGACTTAGTAGTAAATAAAAATAGTATTTAATTAGTAGATTAACCATTATTTTGCATTTTATATATTAGCTTTAAAAATTATTCGTTTAACTGTTTTGCAATATTTTTTGATATTATTAACTTATTTGACACACTGAGTACAATAGTAAAATCGACAAAGAACAAGCAAAACGAGGAATCGATTACCTTGGTCGATAACTTGCTACGTAGTGAGAGATAATTATTGATGAATTTGAAACTTCACTTGACAAATCAATGAACATACAACTTGGTACAAATGATGATAACCTTCTTAAAACTCTTACTCAATCTTTTATATTCAATTTCTAACTTAACCTCAAGCGAGCTCCCCTTATTTTGCACTCAATCACACAATTATGGTGTTTTACAATTATTCAACAATGAACAACAAAAAATATAAACAAATTACTCACAAGTTTGTTATTCAAGCGAGCAACAAAACTTTTACAAGTTAGACACCTAAGAGTTATTTATTTTTTCGAGTAATGAATGTGTAACATTACACATGAAAAATGCTATTTTATAAGAGACAAACTAAGATGATGTCATTTGATCAGGGCATAGACAATTGGTGCGGATCCATTAGGTAAAATATTTTATGTTATAAAGTTGTCAGGCAACTCCAACCACCAACCTACGAAAACATATTCTTCTAAACATGTGTAAAACACTTAAAACAACGTGAGTTTTACCTTACGAGAAATGGCCAATACGTCTTGCAATAACAAGCTTAGTTAAACCAACTGACGTTAGAGTCAATTTGCTAAGCCAAATACATGACACTCGCTTTCATAAATATTGACATGTAGATCAAAATATGAGTTAATGTAATTAGTAATCATATATACGATATGATTTATTTTTTAATATATAACTTGTTTGTAAATGATGGTCAAATCATTTACAAATTTTTTGACCAACTTAGTTAAAACATGTTTTCATCACTCATTCCAAAAATGAAAAAAAGCAAAACGATAAAAACAGTTCGAATTAAGCTGTCATGCAAATACGCTGGATATTCCTAACAAATTAACAAAATGTTTGCTAAACTCAAATCTTTGTCTAATTATTTAATATTATGTTTAAATACTAATTTGTGTCATATATATATATATATATATTAAATATTATTTTTAATAATTGAACTAAAATAAAATAAAATAAAATAAGCTAAATATAAATCTTAATTTACCTCTAAATATGAATTAAACTAAACCTCTAAATATGAATTAAACTAGCTTAAAAATACATGACCACCACTTAAATTAACATTATTTTAGCTGAAGATTAAACGTGCTCTGGAAAGTTCCTTATTCTGTTAAAATATTAAATCATGATTACAAACTGTGAAAAGCCACGCTGGCTGCGCAAATCATTATCACAGGGCTGCGAAAACGACGTGCTGTGAAAAGCAAACTCCTGAGAGGTTTAATGCAAGCTGAGTTGGCAGTGTCACGGAATTGGAGGATTTGTGCAAGGAAAATAGCTTCTTCAAAAAGCGAGTGGGCCCCATAGGAGATTCTAAGAATCCAAAGGTCTCTAAACCTATTTCGATCATCGCGCTCGCACCGTGGATGTCCAACTCATGTTCATGTAGCCACCAAGCTATCCATGCACACATATGTAGATATACATTTTCATGACTATAATGATAGGTGGTCATTAAAATTTGTTAATGAAAGCTTCACCAGTGATAAATCCTGATCACCTTCAATGAAAAAAATCTAGTCTACTCAGTCTGATTTATGTGTAAGTGAATTATTGTGTCAGAAAGTAAAAAACTGTTTCTGAAAACTGTATGAATACATGTGGCCAACTAAAATGTTAAAATGGACGTATCATCAGCAAGAATGATTACGTGGATTTACGGTTTTTAGACCTACTTTTCTAATTTGGTAAATACCTAGTAAATATTTAATAAATATTCTTTTTTATAATTATTTAGCAAATAGATACTAAAAATGGCTAAAATGTAACTATAAATCAAATTAACCCTAAAATGGATTGCTCGTAAAGAACTGATGATTATGCGAAACATGTCAGTAATTAATCAGATAATAAAAAAGATTAAGAAGCTTCGTAAAAAGTAAAAGATCTTTTTTTTTCTACCTAGCATAAGATATTCCATGAACTAGTTTTATCTTTCAAAAAAGCAAAACAGTCCTCAAAAAACATTTAACACAATTAAAAAAAAATCTAACGAAGTTTCCCACCTATGAAACTTATTAACATTTCTAAAAAAAACTTATTAACATCAGCCCCAACTATTCATAATTAATAGAAGGTTAAGCAAATTGTATTGTTAATTATAGTAGGGTTGTTGAAATTCTGTTAAACGGTTAGCCAACTGTTACACACAATATTGTAACAATATTGTGACAATTTGCACACATGATAAAGATAACAGTAAAGTAATACAAAAAATAATAATCTACACGCACAATTGGTAACCCAGTTCGGAGCAACGTCTCTTATATCTGGGGGTGTGATAACCCGGTGGAAATGATTTCACTATGATAATAGTTCTCGGTACAATTGGTGTTACATGAACAACATAAACATCAATGCCCAATTACTAACTAAAATGAAACCATAATTCAGTTCTTCCTCTGAATTAGTGACCCTTCACAGATCCACCAAAAACACACATTCACGTGTTCTTTAATTACAAGAAATCTCAAGAGCGTGATCAGTTCATTCACGCACAAACACAATACCAAACAAGAATCGATTACAGTGGGTAATCCGATTCAACAATGCTTTTGTTCAACGCAACAGTTTTTCTGGCCGCCAGTCTTGCACGTCTAGAAAAGCTATTGATCAAACGAAAGCATCAAGGACGCTAGAGGCTGCAACACTGCTATTTATAGCGTCCAAAAACCGAAGATCCCAGTTAGGGTTTTCAAGAGGTCAACGCACAGCTTCCAGGAAAGGAAGGATCTTAACAGTGCCTTAAATCGAGATCCACAAGCTGTCCAAATATAGAGTGCAGAATCACAGATTGTCAGGATAAAGATCTCGACAAGATATTTCATATATTTTCAGTTAATACTGAGCCTAATAAAAATAAGCCAATTACAGCGTAATAACAGTTGCGTTTGATAGTAATTTTTAAACTATAAGGTAAGAAATTTTGTCTTTTATAGACATTACACATTTTTTTTTATATAAGAGCAACATTTTTATCTAGTAGATGTTTTCAACATTTCAACCTTATATTTTATAACTTTAAATAATCGTTTTATCTATAAATCAAATTGTAAACAAAGTTAAATAGAGTTAAAAACTTATTTATATATTTTTTATAAAAACAAATTTTGTTTATGACGCAAAAGAGCATATGTAAATTCAAGATTCTGTTCGCTAATCGATCGTGATTGATTTTTACATTCTACTGGTATTTATACACGGGACATTTAGTATTATAGCCTTTTAAACATAGTGATATTTCAAAATGATCAACGTTTAATCATTTTTTGGTAAATGACTCTGTTAAAGTTTAACGTTAATTTTATGACGAATTTGTCCAATATTTTTAAAAAATTTCAAAATAAAAAAGAGTAAAACTGTAAGTTAATTATGTATGTCACGTAAACAATAAAACTATTAACCAAAACTAACTAAAACGTTGATTATTTTAAAATATATACACTAAAAAGTTGGTCATTTATCCAATTTTTTGTTTATATAAGCTATATATAAGTTATTGACTCTAACAAACTTAACAATTTTTTATGGACTCTACGACTCTATTCACAGTGTGTTCTCTTTGTTTACAACTTGAGAAAATATTTATTCGTGATATATAAATACAAAGTGTAAGAACATTATTCTTGTAATTATTTTAAAAGAACTACTACCATATGTAATTTTCAATTCGCTTACAGGCTTTTCACTTGGAAAGTAGGGGCACGTAAAAACATAGCTAACTTATTTTCATCCTTCAAGAAAAATATCGAATAAAAATGAAAACAACACTTATGAAACAATTTATTTCAGAAAAAAAATAGTCCAGGCATAAGAAAATGGCTTTTAGAACCAAAATACTAGACGCATTATCACCAACTTAGGATCATAATTAGCCGCCGATGCTAATTGCTTTGTGTAATCCTAATTGGAACAAAGTCACATGAAAATAAATATAGTCAATGCTAATCTTTAGGTGGTGGGACACCTCACCACCGCCCAAAACTTTTCCATCTAAAAGCTTTTTGTGCTTTACAGGGTACGAAACTGTAGTAAAGATCTGAGCCCTTTTTTTCATATACACAATTAAATTTAAGCCTATAATGCAAAGTACTATCTTCTATATATATACTGATCCAGCTAATTCTGACCAATTCAGCGACCTTAAAAAATTCCTAGCTTCATGTATTGTATATTATCCACCCTCGTGTTGCTGATAACCCCAAATAATATTCATTGTTTAAGGCAAAACATATATCATATGGGATTGGTTTGGATTTTTCTCTACGAGGCATTTTAGTAAATTAATTACACATTACCTACCATTCATGTGCTTGCATACATTAACTGGATTTGCTCGCAAGTCGAAACAGTGCGAGTTATTTGAAAGACAAGGGTTCACGAGCTGAGAATATAAAGACATATAGCATCATAAAATAAAGAGAAAAATCACATCAATGATGAAAAAGATATCACGCAGTTCTACGCATTGGTGGTGGATTATATTCACGTCCACAATTCCATGCCAGGATCGGCAAAACACATAGTTTGAGATCTACAATATCGAAACCGTACCATAATTATACACACTATTTAAGTACTTCAATGCACATTAAATCACAAATCGTCATCGGATCCACAATAAACCATAAATTAATATGTACATTCGATCATTTATTGTGAAAAAAGTATTGTGTGTGTGATGAGTGTAGTCCAGCATGGCAAATCAGAGGGCAGTGATGTGGGCCCAGTGCCACGAGGATGTGACCTTGAAAGCATCAACAAATGGGCCCACCAGTGGCTCCATGGCGGTTCCCAAACGGGCTTAATCCAAGGACTTTTAGGTAAATAAATAGATTAATAAAAAAAGATTCCACGTCAATACCAACTTGAGTTGTGGGCCATAAGATCAACGGCCAGGATCGTACTTTGATCCCTGAGGGTCCCATTCAGGCACCGCCCTAGAGTCTTTGTTATCCTTTTGTTTGTCAAACATGATCAACGCTGAATATGATTTTCGTAGGTCTTGATTAATCTTTTGGGTAGGCCACAATTTAGTTAATAAGTATATTTGGACCATAATAGTAGAAAAGGATTAGAGTTTACGCCGTAATTGTTTTTTATTATTTGTACAAATTCGTTGATGATTAGTGTAATTAGACTTACTGTAAAAGGCTAGATAGTTTCAGACAAAACATGTAAAATAAAAGTGAATATTCCCACGTATGTGTCCCATATCCCATACCATTATGATTCACATTTTTCTAAAGCCTAGATCTAAAATGCATTACAGTTCGAAAGAATTTAATTTGATGACTAGGATTAACTGACACATACTCGTATATCTCTTCATCTAAATTATTATACATTGAAATATCCAATATATATAACATTACATTTGCACATATGTCCTACTCGGCAACACACATAGGAAGCCAAAAGGATAATAAATATAATCTGACCTCCACCATATTGCATTTCACATCCTTTGTCTACCAAATATTTTTTTTGATAATCGGAAAAGAAAATTCATATCCATATTTTGATTCCATATAAGAAATAACGAAGTGGAGAATAAAAAGGTAAAACATTTACAACTAGACAAACTAATGTCCTTTTAATCTCAATGTCAAGTCATGTGAGGTGTCAAATTGCCAAAAAAATAATTAATAAAAAAAGGAAGAGATTCTTGAAGCGCTCATTTTGCCCATTCCCCTTCTCAACTAAATTTAATTTTAATTAGTTTTTAAGACCTTTAAACGATCTATATATACCTCTCTCTTCTTGCCCATATCTCACCAAACCAAAGTAGCCATCATCAAAGTATTCTCTTTGTCATCTATTCATTCACTTAATTCCTTCAGTTCCTTACTTTCAGTCATGGCCACAGTTGAGGTTAGTAGTCACCATACATATTTCAGATCGAGTCTGATCTAGACGATGAGATCAGTATCAGTTTCTCTCACCGTTTCCACATGCATATACATATATATATATATATACATACATATACATACACACAAACATATATATGTGCATGCATGGTTAGCTCAATCTTATATGAATGATCGTTGATCATCCACGAAGTACTCTAGAAAATCACCACTAGTCAATCTATATTAGGGATCAAGTGATTACTGTGTCAAAACTTCTTCAAAACAACTTAAAATGAAATCGTCTATGTATTCATATATGTAAAAAATCAGTATACATATATATATATATAACCTACTGAATTCAGCTAAAAGCATGAAGTATATATATGATGCAGGTTGTTCCAGCAGTGACGGCATTCCCGGAGGTAGAGAAAGTGGAGACTCCAGTGGTTGAGGAGTCAAAGCCTGAAGTGCGGGTGGAGGTAGAGCAAGTGGAGACTCCGGTGGTTGAAGAGCCGAAGCCGGAAGTAGCGGCGGAGGTAGAGAAAGTGGAGGCTCCGGTGGTTGAGGAGCCGAAGCCGGAAGTAGCGGCGGAGGTAGAGAAAGTGGAGACCCCGGTAGTTGAGGAGCCAAAGCCGGAAGTGGCAGTGGAAGAGGAGAGCAAGGAAGAAGTGAAAGAAGAAGAGCCCGCTGTAGTGGTTGAGCACAAAAGCGTGGAAGTCGCCGATGAGCCTCCGGTGGTGGTTGCGGAGTCTAAGGAGGAAGAGACCGTCACCGCCGAACCCGAAGTAGTCTCTGCTGCCGTGGTTGAGACTGAGACTGCCGTGGTTGAAGAGACGGAAGTTCCCGTCGAGAAGGTTGAGGATTAGATACGTGCCTTCGTGAGTGAAAGAGAGAGAGAAGGGAAAAAGTTTGTCAGCTTTTCTTATTTCCATGTCTTTTATTTATTTATTGTTATTATTATTGTTACTAGTTATATAAAAGATGGTTGGGTGATGAGCGTGGGGAGAGAAGGAGGGTTGGGATTTGGAAGCTGCAGTTATTTGTAAGCACTTTTTATTATAGTCCGAGAGATGAGTGTGGACCGTGTGGTATGTCATGCTGTCTTGGGATTTGATATGGGACGTGGGTTTTTACTTTGGTTTCCAGTAAGTAATATATTGTTTCTCTTTTCATATATCATTTGCAATCCTGTCTCAAATTGATAAGTTTGTTTTACTTTCGGTGGATTATAAGATATATCTGACGAACGACGGTGTATATTTTACTAGACGATGGTCCGAGAGGTCGAACTCTCGTTTAATAAAACATGTCAATGTTTTGAAAATAAAAGAATACGAAACGGAGCCAACCAAATGAGACAAGAGTCAGTTATGACCGGAAATCAATCCTTCTCAACTAAGAATTTCCTTGAGCCCCCTTCAGTTGAGATATCCTGGCAATGCATTAGACCATCTCCAATGGTGATGCATGTTGCATTAATATTTAGAGATTTCACTCCAACTATGATCTATAATTTGATGCATTCTCTATATTTGCATCTTAATTTAATAGTGGTGATCCAAATATAGATCACCACTATTCATAGATGTATAAACTTTTTTTAATACCAAAACTTTTAATAATTTCATAATTGACCTATTTGTATTTGTAGTTAAAAAAATTTCTCTTATGTATATATTTTAATAAATTATTTAAATTATTAATATATATTCTAAAATACTTAAATTTAAATAAAACCCATACATTAACAAAAAAAATACTACAATTAACCCATAATCTTTCTTATAAAAAAAACCCCACAATACTACATAGACAATTGAAATACATATAACAAAGGCGTTAGAAAAAAAATACTACAATCAAACCACAATAGATCCAAATCTTATTTCATGTGATTTATGCATAAAACTAAATCACATATACAAATTTGGTGATATGAAAATAATTAGTATTCTGGGAAAATTTATTAAATATAAAAGTAGTATAGGTTTAAAACTGTAATTTTAAAATTCAAGTGGGAAAGAATATACCCAAAATATTCTTTAAAGAGATGTAAAATAGATATAAATTGGACTGTTGGAGTGAAAAAAAACTATTTGCTGATGGAAACATGCATTTAGATCAAAATTTTGCATCATGCTTGGAGATGTTCTTAAGCGAGCAATAAATAGACAATCATCGCACGATGCTGTCGCCAACCTCAAGCAATCGCTAAACACAAAACTTTTCAACCAACGCCTCATATATATATATATATATATATATATATATATATATATATATATATATATATATATATTACTCTTTAGACTAACTTCCAATTGTTTTAACTTTAACACTAATAAAAATAAAATAAAATTAGCATTTTACCCATATTTACGTTTGATAATTTTGTTATACTTAACGTTTTGGTTAATTTTCGTAAATACTCAAATGAATTTATTTACGATATTAATGAGTCTAAAATACCTTCAAACCGTTTGGGCGGGAATCCAGAAAAAGGTTAAATTAGTCCGAAAATATTTGTTCACAAAACCCAATGAGTGTTTGCGAAAAATTTACCAAACGTTGGGTAAAATGAAATTCGTAAACCTATTTGGCTAATTGACCATAAAAACAACACCCATAAAGCCCTAAGCACAAAGAACTAAGCTACTAAAAGTGAGAACTCTAACAACAAACACAAAACTAAAATGAAAAAACCTCAACCAAACCCCTCTCAATCCTTCAGCCACTACACTCCCAAACCCCCCTAAACCGCATTCTGACCAGAAACCTTACGGTTTTCGACAGGCGAAGAGAAACCGGGATCCCACCACGTCAACAAGTCCAAAAATACACGCATACACCAGTCACGCCATTCGAGTCCGTGACAAGCCCTCTTAAGCAGAGTCGTGTAAAACAAGCCAGAGGAAAGCTGGACTCTATTAATAAAGCGAAACTAGAGTCATGTAAAACGACATCCGTGTTTTCTTGTAAAGGAAACGCCAGGAGGGAGAAAAAGTTCATTCGACTAAAATATGGAAAAGTATTCTAGGAGTAGGAAACATATTCTCTCTACATTATCAAACCGTATATTATTTGTCGTCTTCACCTATTTAATCCATCTACTTGAACCATTGATCCATGTACGTAAAAGAAGCTTTCACAGACAGATGAACTCAGTTAACGACAGACACAAAAAATCAAACTCAATCTAAGTTGTACACATTTATTTTCTAAATTAGAACAAAATATAGAGCTCTTTTGATGAAACGATATACTCTGAACTCTTGAGAACTAAGGGCTCAACTTTAAACCAATGCATGTAAATAAGAAAAAAAAAGGTTCAAATAACGTCATATGTTTATGAAAACAAAGCAAAAACTGCACGCAATAGATAAAACAGTTTCTTTGGACTTGCATTGCATGTCATTGCTGCGATCTGTGTACATACATGAAGTCATGAACACCAAGACAGAGAGGCTAACCAAAGCAGGGAAATTTTCTTTCCTTCCTACCCTGATTTATTTATACTAGAAAATGGAAACAAAAAAGAAAAGAAAGAAAAAAAACTATACCCCTGTATTAACAGCCAAGAGACAAAATAAACGCGCAAGGAATATGCGTCTCTGATTTAAATAACTGAGAAACTAACTCGGGGACTAAAAACCATCTTAATACGGTCCAAATAACAATTTGTTACAATCCTAATATCTGTACAAAAGCCCGAGTTCAATTTTTTCTTTTTCCCTTTCTTAGGTTCATTCTTATGTGCAGTCAAAATAGAGCCTTTTTGTTCGAGTAGTTGGAGTTACCATGTGCCGAAGCTACTCCCGAAATGTTCTTGTGTGATGATGTGGATTCGTTTCTGGAGCACGGCTTTGGACGGGTATGCCGGGAAGCACAACCTGTAAAAGCATGTATGCGATGAAGGAAGGCGATCCACCGGCTCCGACGTCTTGTAAATGTGAAGCCGAGACTGCAATCCTCGAAAACCCTCCACCGGAAGATACTTTATTGATGTCCAAAAGAAGAGGAGAGCTTTTCTTTGCTCTGCCGGCATTTCTTCTATGATCTACAACAAAAGGGATAAAACAGTAAAAAAATTATACTACTCAAGACTTAGGCGACTTTGTAAACAGCACCAAACCAACAACACTTTGGCCTTAGAGCTAGTTGGTTGATGACATATTATGTGTCTTTTGGAGACAAATGTTATAGTCTTTCTCATACGACCTGGTATCCAATAAAAATCAGAGCACTGCCAGAGAAGTGATTGTACGTGTCCTAAGCAACAGAGCAAAGAAAGTCGAAAAAGATACCGTAATTTCACCTATTAGGACACAATGGGATTTCATTAGAAGTACTAATATCCTCAACCACATTCACGTAGTCCCGTTTCAAAGGTCTTTATCAAATGATGCCTGATTCCAAGAAAACCCTCTATTGCTTTTCCACCCTTATAGTCACAGAGCCGCACCGGCAATAAAATAAATAGATTGAAATGCTCAGCGCCTGTGGTAGCATACAGGCACAGACCGAGCTAGAAGCCTAGAACATCTCACAAGGAGGACTAATATGTAAAATAAATTTGAGGAGGGGCTGTAACTTAATTTTGACTTTTTCTCTTTCTATAAATCAAAGAAACAATTTTTTAAATTTAAGAGGGGTTGCTCTAGTCCTTAGTTGGCTCGTCAGCAGTAGGGATATGTTATACAAGTAATTAGCAAACTAAGCCACAACAATTAGAGGAATTTCGAAACTTACTATTTTAAACATAGCTATTTACCAAAAACTTACTGAAGGCTGGCTAAATGGCAAACTAGAAATTTAAATAGCGTTATATATTTAACCAACTCTACATTATTTATATATAGATGCAATTGCACATATAACCTTCTTTTATCTCCTCTAACCCAGCACACTCTTTGGTTTTAGCATAGTTTTGCACAGTCTAGAAGATGGACAGTTATAATGAATTTTCCTTGGGTTGAGAAATTTCCCCTTCAACTTTTCCTTGTGTTAAAGTAGCTGACCTAAGCACGATGATGTAGGCAAAAAGGAGAAAAAAAAATTAAGGGCTGGACCACCCACCTATAACAGGGGAAAAACTCAACTTAAATGGGGCATCAAATTTCTTTCATACAGCACTGAAAAGACATGTAAGGTAAGAAAAACATGGTTGTAATTTGATACCTTCCAGAACCAGGTTATTTGAGCATCGGTCTCTTTATAGCCGTTGTACTCGGTGTGTGCTTTCCAATCTTCAACACTGACAGGAATTTCACTTCCGTGAAGCATCAAATCAAGATCTTCAAGTTCTAATGTCTGAAAAAAGGGCTCCCGGTATTCTGGCTTAGAGAGCACATCAGAAAAGCCACTCATAAATCTCGTCACCAGATCTGAGATGGATGAGACAAACTGATGCTGGATAAGGAGATTCACATATTCTTCTCTATTTTGGCTGTTTACGATGATATTCTTCCCGCCAGGGCAAAGTTCCACGGGTTTGATAGATCCTAACTCATCAACTTCTCTAACAAAAGTCAACCCTAACGAATCTGAATCAATAAACTCGGCATCCATCTGAAGTATCTGCTTGCAGCTATTATATAAGCACGGATCCGCATCGCGTATATCTTCAAGAGTTATGGCAGAATTTCCAACGAGCTGCTTGAAAAATGACCGATCAAAGACTACGCCTACTTGGACTTTATGCATCAGCGCCAAGGCAATGATCCGACCAGCAAATCCAAAGTACTCAAGATGCATTGGTTCGATTCTAGAAGCTGCAAAATAAAAAGAACTAGTGAAATCTCCGCGCCAATATGAACACAGTTGCAGATATGAGTAAGTGATAACACAAGAGAGCATCAAGTGTATCTAATCAATCCAAAAGCCCCTAGTTTGAACAGATATTGCCAAAACATTTTATTATGAATCATGCTCTCTTCAATACCTTATAAGGATTGACGAACAACATGGTACTGCAAAGAATTTCATCACTTTTCTCACATTTTTTACTTTCTTGCACAAACTTGATAATAGATATGTGACAGTGAACTTAGCCGGTCTCTACAAAGTTATTAAAATTTCAAACAGATGATGATTTAAGTGCTTGTGTAAAAATACAGTAATCTTCTGATGAAAATCGAAGGATGCTAGTCAACTTCTAAACAGAATAGAATAAACAAGGATATCCAATAAAACTGACCTTGATTGGGATAAAACCTTCTACAGTCATTCGGACACGAGACGAAAAGGGCTCTCTGCGGATCGAACAGAGCTTGACAAACCAAGACAAACCACTCTCGCAGTACACCAGGACCCGTGGCCTCCTCGTTTTTGAACTCCATAAACAAATCTCTATGAAGCTCCTCTTGCTTTGCATTTCCTATGTACTCGAACGATTCTTCCAACAATTGGGTCCTGTCGATGAGCATCTCGTGCAGCTCCTCGTAGTCTTCTTTCACGTCTGGAAACATCAGCATCACCAAATGCCTCTTCGACTCGAAATTCAGAACCTCCTTGTGCGTTAGAATCCAAAGACTGTCCTCGATTACCTTTGCGTATTTGGTAATTAGGGTTTGAAACGAAGCCTTCCTCGTCGTTAGCAAAGTCCAAAGCTTTTCTTCAGCGCCCGTGTAAAGCTTAGAAGTGCTGTTCAGCTCCTTCAAGATAGGAAGGTACTGAGACCACCGAATGTGAGCAATGTCCACCTCTGCTTTCATGTTACTCCCCAAAACCTCCTCCATTTTCCTGAGGCAATCATCCATCTTGATGAGAAGCTCGACAAAGATCCCGTGAAGGAAGTCAACCTCGTCACGGGCCGAAGGATGCTCAGGGACCTGTCCGCAGCCTAGACCTCTACTGGAGACCGAATCGCGTAACGGGCCCAAGAACGCGGCGAAATCGCGAACATCGCTCGGCAGAGGCCCGGTCGCGTTCAATCTCGAGTCTTTACTCAAAATCAAGTCCCTGGAGAGGCTAAACGCGAGCTCGGTGACGAATGGGAAAATGTCCTTCACCTCGATGAGCACTTCCCCGCCGGAGCTCGAGGAAGGCGCTTTATTACTCTCCAGCAAGCACCCCAACGCATTGCGGCAAGATATGTAGAGCGGGTCCTCGGTCCCGACCCTCCTGAGCAGCGTGCAAAACTCAAGAAGCACCGGAGCGCACTGGGTGTAGGGGACCCCGGAGAGGTTGCGTACAAGGTTGAGGAAGAGCTTCACGGAATTCTCTCCATACTCTTTGTTGGTGGCAGAATCCGAGGCGTAGAGCATGACCAGGGCCGCGGGGGCCGAGGAGGACAGGAATATCTGGAGGTGGTTCACGGTCATAGCCACGTTCTCGCCGCCGCCGTTCTCGCTGGGGATGATCGAGAAATACTCGGTCATGTAGCTCTTGATGTCCTTGAGCGCAGAGACTGACTCTCCTCGGCAGAGGCGACAGACTGCGAAGATCATGTCGTCAAGGACTTGCCATGCCTGAGGGCTGACTGTGCTCCGCATCCTCCCCACGAGATGGAGCCCAGCGTCGTTCTCAATGCCGCACTCTCCCAGAGAATGCTCCCACTGGAGCTGCCGTCCGCAGTAGATCAGCCTCTGCTCGATCACCGGAACTCCCGTCATCTCAGCGATCCTCTCGTGAAGCGACCTCACAGAGTCGCCGGAGTCGGCGTGGATCACCAGGCTCCTCCCGCCGGACATCGTCCGGATGAAGAACTGAAGCGCAGACGGAGGTCGCCCGGAGTACGCGCCGTCTGAGCCGCACCGGTACGAGGTCGATTTCGCGCCGGAGACTCTGGACTCCACGGCCGCGGCGGCCGAGGGGAAGGAGAAGGTGGAGGACTCGGCTGCGTCCGGCTCGTCTCGCCTCATCCGGACGGAAACTAGGTCGGAAGGGAACGCCTCTTCGTGGTCGTCGTCGTCGTCGTCGTCGTTTTCGCAGTCGTAATCGCCGTCGTTGGGACCGGCATAGTCGTCGAATTTCCGCTTGGAGGAGAGGCGGTGATGGAGCTGATCGGCGACGAGAGACATTTACGAGCTCTCACTGCCTTCCGGTGGTCGGCGGAGAAATCAAACGCTTCGATGACTCATCGAAAGCATAAAATAAATAATAAAGAAAGGGAAAATCCGTACCGAGAAGAGGTGACCAAATAAACTCAACACAGTCTCATTTCATTTCTCTCTTCGTTTGCTTCTGTTCGTCTGAAGGCGATGGAGTGATTAGGAACAATAACTAACGAAGATATTGATGATCGGAAATCTGCAATTACCTTTTCTTTTTTGTGCCCTTTCCTCTTTCTCTTCCTTGTCAAGCTATTGCGTTACTACGAAATTTTTGTTATTTTTTTATTGTGATTTGGTTGAGAGTAGCGGTGTTAACGCATGCCGGCCGTTGGATCAAGATATTGGAGTATCATCCGAGCGGTTGAAATACCCCGAGTATGAGAACTCTTCTATTTCCTCTTTCTGACTCTCTAAATAAAATCCGTAAAATAAATGCGTTACTGATCCTTCATCGTTGTTTACTGAGAATGAGAAGAGAACAGAAAAAAAGGACAAAAGCTGTCATTTGGTAGTTGGGTTGTGATTGGGTGCGGATGGACTTCCAAGAGTTTGCTGAGGCCTAGAGTCGAGTGCATGTACGATTTTATTACGATAAATATGATGGAACAAGAACCTCAAAAAAGAAAATTATGGAACAAAGAACAAATTTCTTTAATATATCTAAAACTAATATTTCAATCGCCATGATAGTTAGTGAGATATATAATCGATCCAAATAAAATAAACGTATTGATTCAATAAAAGCTCATTATTTCAAAACACTTCAAGCCAACTCCGTCAAATGAAATCAGTCGAACTCAACTCAGAAAAAGACAAGCTTCTCACAGATGGAATCACGAGTAAAAGAAGTTGGTTTTGCAGCGAAAAGTGAATTTAAGAGGAATTTAACCATTATCTTTCAACACAGAGTGCAACGTGACGACAACTTTGACGATCTCGGCAAAACATGTCTTAACCTATAAAGATCGGGAAAAAAATGCTCTATATACTTACTATATAATGCAAATTCATATTGGGCTCATAGGTTGGATTATCGTTGTTACAGTGTTGTTTGTTATGCATGGAAATGAGCCTTTAGACTAGTAGTGCTCGGAGGCTTACCCACTCTAGAGTGGAATTATACATGATAACTCACATGATAACTCAACCATCTTACCAATTCTTACTCTATAAAGATTGCAGTGCTAGCCACAACCTTCCTCCAGTATCTCCTGAGCAACTATTTCGTCCGTTAAAGGAGATTCGAGAAAAGATGAAATAGAAAGACGTGTTTCCAGAACAAACAAGATACGGGTTGAGAAGGGGGAGTTAACAAAGAGTTCATCACATTTATTCATTATCATTCTCAATCCTCTATTCTTCTCGAAGTTATTTTGTAATATGATTATCTAATATTAAGTTCGCACTTTGTGAATTTCTTATTTTCCTATTTTGATATTTTATTACGAAGTCTTATTGAGATCTATATATTAGATATAAATTGTACAAACAATATAATAATTTGTTCGTGATTGTTGAGGGTTAAATCCAACATCAATAATTTGGCGCCATATGTGGGAAATTATCAGTAAGACCAACCTAAAAAAATAATCTTGTTCGGACAAAATGTCTTCCCCTTAGTCTCCTAACAAAGCTGTAGAGGAACTCCCTTCGAGAATCAGGGCGATTCTGGATATGATCAGCAAGAAGTTCAAATAACAAGACGAATCGAACCAAGCTATCACAGCTCGACTAGACAGTCTGATAACGCCTTCATCGCACATTTTTGGGCCCTAAGCTGAAAATAGAGAAATGACCGGTGGCGAGTCAGTTTTCACTGTGGCACCTGCTGCCAATTCGACTCGAACTCTCCCTCCGGGCACTTGTCTGGACGTCTCTGAAATCCAAATGACCCCGTGAGGAGACCGTGACTCTTACTCGGTCTTTCAGCTCAGAGAATCATCCCAAGGAAATCCGATCAAACTTCACCCGCCTCCAGGCAGAGAGATTCCGCCAAGAACATTTAGAACTGATCTTCACACGGCCACGTCGATAAGAGTTCCGGAGTGTCCCGTCAATAAACTATTTATTCTAAACATGTCAAAAAATTGAAAAAAACGATCTAACTACTTATAAACATATTTATAAAAATTAATCGCAGATCCAATTCATTTTAGAAAACTTACATGTGAGGTTGTAAACAACCTCGTGCGTTGCTAAATAACATCAGACCGCCTTGTCAAATTTTTGAAAATTTGCCTCGCCAGACTAGAAGGTCTGACCCGTCGGATTAGATTCTGGCCGGCCGGCGAGAATTGGCCTGCGAGCCTGTGGGTTCCTGCGAGCCGATGGAGCTCCGGGACCTGTGCACTTGGGTAGATAAGGACTAGAGCTAGGTGCTGGTGAAGTGGCTCGGTCTGGATGCGAGTACCCGTGGTGGCTTAGGCACACAACCGGCCTGTCTGTCTGGCGACAAAGCCTGTCCGATGAGGGCAATCTGGCTGGCATGAGGGCTGAAATGAACCTCATCGCGTATCGCTCGATTTCTTTTTGTTCCGAGTGAACTCCTGCAGCTAAAACGTCACTCAAACACCAATAAAAGATTCAACGATAATTCTCTTGGATTTTTGGAAATTTTAGAGGGTGGGCTCTTCAATTGAAAAACGATGAATACTCGGGATCACTCAAGAACACTAGGGAGATCAAGAAAACATTTCTCGATCTCTTTCTCTCTTTATTTCTCTCGGCCTACACTCAAGAAAGGGAAGGGAAGGACTTGGTGTTGGCAGAAATGCCCACAAGAAGGTTATTTACTTACATATTGATGTAATATATAAATCTTTCATAAATCTTTATTGTAATTTGTTGATTAAATTAATAAAAGTTGAAACCTTCATTCATTTCTTTTTCGATTGATTGAAGATTTATGATATTCAATAGTCTTATAGTCCTTAATCGAACCTAAGAACGTATGAAGAGACAAATGTAGATTTGCGTGAACAAACTCTTCATGGTTTGGTTAAAAACGATATATTCACAATCTAAAGATCAACAGACTATTAATCCCAGTACGATTGTTGGAAGAATCTATGATGTCTCGTTAAGAGGCATAGAGAGTTAGGAACTCAATAGTTCTTCCAATGTATCTTTCGAAGATACTGAATGACCATTGCACCTTTAGAGACAATGGAAGAACAAACCATTTAACCTCTTCTGTCTCAAGGTCACTATGTATGAATTGCATCGTACTTACCTAAATCCTGAAATGAGCAATGTCATTTCATAGCATTAATATTCTCATTTGAGAAAGTCAAATTTTAGATCCATTAAGTGATCTAGACTATACCAATTTGTGAGATATTAAGTTATGAAGATGTCATGAACCAACTTTGTGAAGTTCTCATAGATATGAAATTAATTTACAAGATTGCTGAAATGAAATATATACCACATTATGTTTTATTACCTGGATTGTGAATAAATGAACTGCGCATTATCTAAAATTAAGCAGCGACTTTATTTAGATGAAACAATGTGACTTGTTAGCTCCTCGTCAATACATTGTTTCTAACTTATTCACAAGTAACAAAGGAGTTGAGGAAATAACAACTAGTATGGTAAAATGGTAATTTTATAAATCACGTCTACTTTATGATATTCAAGAAGGGTAAACATAAATAACATTCAATGAATCCACTCAATATAATTAAGTTGAACGTAGAAGATAAATTCATTTGAACCGAGAGATTCTCAGTGTCAACTCTTTAGTGGAGTCAATTGACATTACGCTAATACTCGGAAAAAGTTTGTGAACTTTTGAGTCCGAGTATAGAAGCTCAATCTTTGTTTATTTGGATCCATAAGGTCATTATTACAGGTCATTAGAGTAGGATTATTAAACTAGAAGGTAACTCAAAATAAGTTCAAGTATTGAACTAGATATTTTTTCGAAAAATGTCTAAAAAGTATTTTTGTCCACATGGACATAAAATGATGTGAATGTCAAAATAAGATTTTGAATATTTTCATATGATGAAAATATAAATTATTTTCTAAAGCCGAAAAGTCATTTGAGGCATTAAGAAATTAATTTCATTATTTGTGTAATAATAATTCTACAATATGTATTTTAAGAATTCTCTTAAAAGAAATAAGGAAGCATCTAGATGCTCCTTCGCTAGGTATAGAATTCGGCCAACATGCATCAAAGAAGAGAGTTTTATTTCCCTTTAAGTATAAGGATAATTACTAAAAAAATAAAAGAGTAAATAAATTTCATTGAGAAGTAAATAATTAAGCTAAGCGAGGAAACAAATTTTCTGCCTATAATGCTTGATATGGACGGCCATATTAGAAGAGAAATGAGAAGAGAAAATCAAATAGTGTCATGAATACATTATTCTTTCGTGAATAAATAATTGACCTCTATAGATTTCATCATCCTATAAATAGAGCCTCACATAGGGATGTGAGAAAAAGGCTTCATTCTATTTTTCTCTTGGTTTTGGCCGTCCACTTCTCTCTCTCTCTCTCTCTCTCTCTCTCTCTCTCTCTCTCTCTCTCTCTCTCTCTCTCTCTCTAGAAATTCATTTTTATTTTAGCACCTAGATCCTCACTTAATCTAGAGAATTAGCTTATGATCCAGTAATTGTTCTTGGTTCATATTGTTTAATTGTGCCCACACACAAATCTTTCAAACACTCTTTAGACTCTTGTAATATAAACTTTAAGTTTATCAAGTTCAAGACTCGACGTGAAGGAATCGAGTCAAGGAAGAAGATCCACATTTCTCAAGACGCTTCAATTTAAAGGTTCAAGAAAAGTTAGTATTCAAGTATTTTAAATAATGTTTTTAATTTATAACATGTTCATGCACTTTGCCAAGGTTAGTAAAATTGTTTACTTGTAAAGAAATTTTATATTCCGCCATTAATTAATGATAATATTTCCTAACCCTAAACCTATTCCAACAAATGGTATCATAGATGGTCAAAGTACAAGCATGTACATGTTATTTAAAATCATTATAAGAAAATTGTTTACAAAATTTGCTTAAAAAATGGGTTTTCAAAGACTAGATCTTACAAAATTTTAATTTTTTGGTACGACCTTTAAATTTTTGTTGATTTTTTGCTTGTTAAATATGTTATAATATAAATACTTTAAAAACAGTTTTTAATTATTTTATGTTTAGGATACTTAAAATCATGCTTTTTAACAAGTTTGAAAATTTGTGTACATAGTTTAAACTAGTTTATTGCACTTCTAGTTTAAATTTGTTATTGAATGTTTTATATTTTGTAGCTTGTTTTATATTGTGTTAATTATTGATACGTTAATTTAATACAAAATTGAAATCAAAATAAACAATTAAAATGTTTCAATAAACCTCTTTCCAATTACGCCTAAATCCGACGTACTTTTAATTTTTTTTCAATTTCTTGACAAATTACTATGGCTCAGTAAAACGGGCATAACTCTTTTATTGGAACTTAAAAGTTAGTGGTTCTTGAACCAAATTAAAGGTACTGAAGTTAGCTATCCAATGCAATTACTATGACGATTTATTAATCTCACACACTTTCTGTAGGAAACATAAATTTAATAGACAAAACATCCGAGTATGTTCCTTGTGCCTTATGCATTAACATTGTTCTCCCCTCACAAATATTGATTTTAGGGTTCTTTTTTCTAGCGATTCATTCTATCTCTTTTTACTCATGAAAACGTGTTTCCTAAACGTACAAGAGTAGACGTGTCTTTTTCCAAAAATTAAGTGGGAGGGTTGCACTTATTGTTTGCAACTCATGATCCCCTTTATTCCAAAAACTAAGTGGGAGGGTTGTACTTATTGTTTGCAACCCATGATCCCCAACACTAATGTTAAGTGCATATGTCGCCAAACTAAGAGTCACCCTCGTGCCCTCTTTTTAATGAGAGTACTCATAGACGCATTGCTCTTAACATTGCTTTTATAGCTACGTTCAAAAGTGAAACGATGAGACAAGGCCTCCCCTAGGTGGATTGTTTTCAAAGTAGATCTTGTTGAACTAAGTGGTTGGTTACGCACTTAGACTCAATCTCTAGTATTCCTCCCTCGAGGCCTTGCGAAAAGATTTGAGTGATCAAACTTTTTGATAAGGTGGCTAGTCAAACGTTGATGTATTGACATAATGAATATGCATTAATGATGTGCATTTACTTATGAAAGGCGACTCTTTGCGGCCTTCCCTCAAAGGAGTAAAGTGTCATTTTGTTCATAACATCTTTGGATTTTTCTTGTCTAAACTCAAACTTAAAATCCTAAACAAAAAAACATCATAAATTCTTTCAACAATCAGCAACATGTCTCTAAACACTATTTCAATCATTCTTTCCTCAAATTAACTGAAACGGAAAAACTACGTAGTTTAGAAACGTAACCTAGACATTGTCCTTAAGAAGGACAAGCACAAATGGGTATTCACCACCCTATGTCCTTTTGAAATGAATGATGATTCGACTCAAGAAGACAAGGACGCCCTAGCGGCCTGAATCCGATCAGATGAGATTGTGAGATGCTATGTTCTAGCATCAATGAACAATATGTTGTACCAACATCATCGTGATATTGATTCGGCCTAAACCATACTCTTCAATCTCTATGAGATGTTTGAAGGGCAAATGCGTCACGATGTAGGAATTGCATCATGCTTACCTAAATCCTGAAATTAGACATTGCATTTTATAGCATTAATATTCTCATTTGAGAAAGTAAAATTATAGATCCATTAAGTGATCTAGTCCAGACCAATTGGTGAGATATTAAGTTATGAAGATGTCATAAACCAACTTTGTGAAGTTCTCATAGATATGGAATTCATGTACAAGATTGCTAAAATGCAATATATATCACCATGCTTTATTACTTGGATTGTGAATAAATGAACTGCGCAATATCCAAAACTAAGTAGCGACTTTATTTGGATGAAACAATGTGACTTGTTAGCTCCTCGCCAATACATTGTTTCTAACTTATTCACAAGTAACAAAAGAGTTGATGAAATAATAACTAGAATGGTAAAATGGTAGTTTTATAAATCCCATATAGTTGATGATATTCATGAAGGGTAAACATAGATAACATTCAATGATTCCACTAATATAATTAAGTTGAATTTGAGTAGAAGATAAATTCATTTGAACCGAGAGATTTTCAGTGTCAACTCTTTAGTGGAGTTAGTTGACATTAAGCTAATAGTCAGAAAAGGATTGTTAACTTTTGAGTCCGAGTGTAGCTCAAGCTTTGTTCATTTGGATCCATAAATTCACTATTAAAGGTCATTAGAGTATAATTGTTAAACTAAAAGATAAGTCAAAATAAGTTCAAGTGTTGAACTATACGTTTTCTCGAAAAATGTCTAAAGGGTATTTTTGTCCATATGGACATAAAATGATGTGAATGTCAAATTAGAAGAGAAAAGAGAAAGGAAAATCAAATATTGTGTCATGAATACATTATTTTTTTCATGAATGAATAATTTACCTTTATAAATTTTTCTCCTCCTATAAATACAGCCTCACATAGAGATGTGAGAAAAAAGGCTTCATTCTATTTTTCTCTTGGTTTTGGCCGTCCACTTCTCTCTCTCTCTCTCTCTCTCTAGAAATACCTTTTTTATTTTGGCACCTAGATCCTCACTTGATCTAGAGAATTAGCTTATGAGCCAAAAATTGTTCTTGGTTCATATTGTTTAATTGTGCCCACGCACAAATCTTTCAAACACTCTTTAGACTATTGTAATAGAAGGCTTAGGTTTCTCAAGTTCAAGACTAGACGTGAAGGAATCGAGCCAAGGAAGAAGATCCACCTTTCTCAAGACGCTTCAATTTAAAGGTTCAAGAAAAGTTAGTATTCAAGTAGTTTAAATAATGTTTTAATTTATTACATGTTCATGAATTTTACCTAGGTTAGTAAAATTGTTTACTTGTAAAAAAAATTTATATTCCACCATTAGTATGATTAATGATAATTTTTCTTATCCCTACATCTATTCCAACAGGTGGAGCATCTCAAAGTCAAGATTACCAAATAAACATCTCATGACCAAGAGACACAAGATGAGGAAATTGACCAGGATCAATATCAAGTTGAAAATGTTGAAAAATTCAGTGACTATCTGGCTAGACTCATGGTCAAAAGAAGAATCATCTCACCACCAAGATTTGTCGAGGCATAATGAATAGCCTTTGGCCTGAAAACTGCATAAGCTATTGAAGAAGAGCCTTCAAATTACTTAGAGGCTCAATATTGTATAGATAATTGGTAGGAATGTCAGAAAGAAATTTCAGAAGAAAATGTTATCTCTACGCAAGAATCATACATGGATCTTGATATACATGCCATAAAACAAGAGAATTGTTGGATGTAAGTGGGTCTACAAACTCAAACTAGATATTTTCGAAATTGAGAGGGCTAGATACAAGGCAAGATTAGTGGCAAACCAATATTTCCAAGTTGAGGGTATATATTATCACGAAGTCTTCTCACCATTAGTAAAACACAACTCAATCATATTGACTATGTCTGCCACTGCCATGTAAGATTTTGAGCTTGAGCAACTGGACGTTAAAACAACGTTTCTCCATAGCAAGCTTGATGAAGAAGTACATATGACTCAGCCTGGAGGATTCTCGAAAGGAAGGATGCTTCGAGACAATGATATTTGAGATTTGATGACTTCATGAACCAAAGTTTCTAAAGAAGTGAATATGACAATAGTGTGTATTTCACCAAATTGAAGATTGAAGAATACATGTACTTACTGATATATGAAGATGTATTTGTTTTGGATTTTTTGATAAATGAAAACGTTAATTATGTATGAACTATATATCTTAAATTATGTATAGATCTTATTTATTTTTATGAATTTTATTTTTTAAATTAGTATTTATATGTATAAATTATGTGTAAATCTTATTTATATATATGAAATTTATGTTTTGAACTAAATAAGTAATCAACATTTTTTTCATCGAATTTCTTTTATTTTTGTCGAATTCTTTACCGGCCAACGGCAATATCATCGACATTCCCTTTTTTGTTTTCCACATTTTTTCTCCATCGAAATGCTATCGGCTAACGGCATTCTCATGTTTTTGAGTTATCCCAATTTATCGACATTCGGCCGTTCAATCCTTGGGTACAATAGCTTAAATGCTGCCGTCGGCAACATAAACAACATTCCCAAGCAATAGATTGTCTTATAGATGATCCCAAACCATATCTTTCCATTTCTATCCTATATATGCCATCGCATCAACATTATTTAAACAATGGCACCTTGATAAACATAGATCCTACACTCCTACTATTTATAATTACTTGATTAGTAACATCCTAAATCTTCTAAAACAACAGAACCTCAGAAGCAAAACACAGTAGCAGTGACCAATTCGAGACAGAACAAGCTCTTGAAGATGCCTAAGATAAGTCGTCCAAAACAAAGTTTCAACGAGAAAGACCAAAGTAGCCAAAATATATTCATTCATCGACACTGAAACTTATCTCCACCAGAATCTCTACCTCACACGTTGATGTTTGCACTGGCTACATTCACAACTTGAGCTTGAATCCTTTGGCTAGAAAAGTATCCGCACTCGCACCACTGCATGAATTAGACACGAATTGAGTATCAGATAAGGGACTTGAAATCTAAGAGGACGAGTATTACTTGAAGCCAAAGAGAATGAAATGAGTCACCTCTTCTTTCCACTCTGTTTCGGCTTCTCTTCCTCGACATCACCACCGGCCCAATCAAGTGTAACTAAGCTTTCAGCGCATTGGCACATATCGAAGTAGTCGTCCACTCCCGAAATCTTGGAGTTCTCCACAGTGCTGCTGCGAAGGTCGAATAGGGCCAACCCGTTTCCGGTTTCGAGAAGAACCCTGTTCCCACCGTCCCTAAACTCCACAGGGATCGCGTATTTGAAGGGCACGCCGATCTCCGATGGACCCACGGAGAGAAGCTTCGTCCATGACTCCTTGACGCCGTACTCCTTCATCGTCCACACAACATACACGCAGCTCTCGGCGTATCTGCGAATCAAGCACAGGCTGCCGCTCAGCTCCAACACCATCATGCTGGAGTACCTGCCCGTGCCGCGCTCCGGCTTCGCCACCTCCCGGAACTTCTGGGCACCGATGTCCAACGCGAAGATCGTCCACGGTGAGGAAGCCCGTTGCTCGTTGATGCTGGAGAGCACAACGATCCAGTGGAAGGCGTTGCGGACGACGGGACATCCTTTGCAGAAGAAGGTCGGGAAGCTCAGCTTCTCCACTCTCTTGCACGTCTTGGCCCTCAGGCTGTGGACTGTGAAGACGGAGTCGAAATTTCCGGTCTGTAAGCACCGGAAAGTCTCTCTCCTCACCAGCTTGTAGTCGTCGTCGACTGGGTCGTGCCCGAATGCCATCAGTTCGTCGAACGTGGGACGCGGCAAGCACCGGAAGCCGGGCTCGGGCTCGGGCTCGGCGCTTGGGAGGTGGTGAAGCTTCCGTTGCTTCCTCGTGGAGGGGTTCCAGAGAGCCAAGCCAACGGTGGGGTTCTTGAGGACCAAGAGGCCATTGCTGGAGCCAATCATCTCCGTGCTCTCGGCGGCGCCTTCGAGAGGTCTCGGGAGCTTAGCGGCGGAGTTGGGAGAGTCGAAGTTGATCCAGAAGAGCTCGCGGTTCATGACAATGGCACCGCGGTTCTGGGTATTGAGGTGTAGCTTGATGAAATTGGGAGAGTCGATCAGAGACCGCCACGGCTTCGACACGCTCCTGAAGCGTAGGAGATCCTTCGCCGGAAGTCGCCGAAGAATCTCGGGGATGACGTCATCCAGTAAGCGCGGTGACATGGCGTGTCTCTTCTTACTCGGGAAGCCTTGGCGTTTTCTTACAGCGCTCAGTGAAAAGTAAAAGAATATAAAGCGACAATCTAGGGCTTTGCACCGTAGTGTTCTTTTTTTTTTTTTAAACACCGTAGTGTTCTTTTAAATTTGGATATTGTGGATTAACTTAACTAGCCCAGAAATCACCTATTTTCTCTTCTTTCAAATTGCAATCCAACTATATGAGTGATAGGTGTTAGTTAAGATAGTTAATTAATAATACCACATAATTCTTTTTTAAGTTAAAAAGTTGTGGGTTCGATTTTCTTCCCTGTGACTGTGAGTGATACAAAGTCCTCAATATCATTTTTTTACTAAAATTTAGTATTTCGAAATCGATTTCAATGTATGATTTATACAATATTTGTTGGTATAAATTACTTTCAGAAAAATATTTTTTTATTCTTTTATTTTATATTTTATAATTCATATGATTTCTCGACATTGTGAACATGGAAAATTCTTTAAATACTTATCGGCATCGTTGTCAATAAATTTTTTGTATCTACAACATACAAAATTCATTAAAGATTTGATGACATCTAACAAATTTATTTGCAAAATCGTTATTAAATCTTCAAAGAATTTTCGGAAATCGTTTGAAAACTTATTGCAGTCATGTCAATAAAACAAGTGTCAATAAATCGGCTTTTGAGAATATTAAGTGAATAAAAAAAGTAAAAATAATAATAATAATATTCCATAAGGGTACTTTTGCACCAACTCATATAAAGATGTTATATTTTAGATTAATTTTGACTTTAACTTCTGATGTTTGATATTATCGTCTCTTTTGAGATAACTAGAGAGATTATGATGGTGTCAACTAATGTAAGACTCTCTGCCTAAAAAATACATACTTTTTTTAATCTTTTACTTTGTTTTTTCTTTTGATTATATTTTAGTAATCTAGATTCATTAGATTTGTAATTTTAGTTTTGAATTTTTTTTTTCATATTTGAATTTCAGATCTAAGATATGTTTTTCTTTTCTTCTAGCGTGGAGCTAAACTTGGCCTACCGAGAGTTCCGGTGGGACTCCCAGTATCGTTCCGGTGGGACTCCTGGTAGTGGATGGGACGGGAATCTCGGTCCCGGTTAGAACCGGAACCTACCGGTAGTGAAAAAAACGAGAGTTCCGATCCCAGTTAAAACTACTCATTTTTTAAAGGTCGTCGGATGTAAGATCCGACGGCCTACAGCTTTTTTTAAACAAAAAAGTCCGGTAGGAACCAGGAGTTCAGCCTCCCGGTATTAAAAAAACGGGTGTTTACCTCCCGGTCCCATTTTCTAACCGAGACTCCCGCCTCCCATATTTAAGCCTACCGGGACGGACTTCCCGGTCTCGTCCCATCTTAGTAGGCTAGGTTTACGTGGAGCTCGGGAAGAATACTTAAAATTGTAATTTGAAACGGCCAAATTGTGGTCTCCCCTTGTAATTTGTGTAAGAATGTGATATATTATGTGGTTACCAACATAAACAAATAAAAATATATTATTTTATTTCGTTTATGTGATTATGTAAAGCTCCTTTTAAATTTCATTAAACTTTAGCTAAAAAAATTTATAACTTCAAATTTTTTTTTTTTGCATTATTCTTGACATCTAAACTTGAACTTTTATATTCCTTTGAAATATTCATTATGATAATAAATAAAAATTATTGTGATAATTATATATATACTAATTTTGCGTACCAAAGAAAAAAGATCTCAAACTTTGCTTCTGTCACTCTACAGTCTCGTTCCGATGCTACGTCGATAAAATAAAGGTTTCTTCAGGTGGCACGGCCTCCTCGACAACCTTGCCGATAAAATAAAGGTTTGTTTAGGTGGCTCGACCTCCTCGCCGAAAAGGTATGTACCGGTCTGCCTCTTTTTAGAAGGCATAAGTCGATCGGCTTCTGAGGCAGCAAGGCATGGGCCGACCAATCTCTTGTTTATAAGGCATAGGCCAGCCAACCTCCTAATCAGCAAGGCATAGGCCGGTCGGCCTCCTAACCAGCAAGATATAGGCCGGTCGGTTTCCTAGCCAGCAATGCGTTGGCCGATCGGCCTCCTAACCAGCAAGGCATAGGCCGGCCAACCTCTTGCTTCCAAGGTATAGGCTGGCTGGTCTCTTGGGTAGCCTCTTCTCCAAGACATACGCCGGTCAGTCTCTTGCCTCAAATGCATAGGTCGACTAGTCTCCTGGTCGACAAGGCATAAGTCGGCCGACCTCTCCCACGTGGTCGGCCAAGATCCCCCCCCCCTCGGGTGTTTATAAAAGCAAACCTTACTTACAAGGTTTGGTAAGTCTTCTTCTTTTCTCTACATCCTTGAGATGATCTCCTGACGAGAAGAATTCTCTCTAAAGATCCAAGACCTGAGTACCCGAAATGTTTCGACCCAAGTGTCATAATTTCACTCAGTCATGTCGATCCTTCCTCGTCCTGCTAAACTCCACATGCATTCTATTTATGTTGAGCGTCATATAGATAAATAGAGGACTTCTTTTGTTTTCCCTGCATACTTCACGTATGTTCATCTATCTCAAGTAATAAAAAGAACTTGAAGACCCCTCAACATCTAAGAGATGATTCGGGGTACCAAATTTGACGCACTCAAACCAAAGCGAGGGTCACTCATCATGAGGGGGATTTGACCGCTTAGGTTTTGTACCATTGTCCAGAAATCATATGAACAATATTTTATTCGGGAGGTCAGCGTGGAGCCAGACTCACCTAGTCTAGTAGACAGTGAGCTTTCTCGATGAGTATAGAGTTGTTAATGCTAGGGAGGTCCAGACGAGCGCGAGGGTGACAACGATCCCTAAAAGGACCCCCAAGTGACGACACTCTCTCAATTAATGTTGACGCGGCGTTGGCTCGAGACAGTGGAGGATTTAGTGTTGGTTGTATTGTTAGTGACCACACAAGAATTGTGATAGCCTCACGTACGTTTTCTCTGGTTAGGGGATTCTCTCCCCCAGTTTGCGGAGGCGTATGCAGTATTTCTGTGGCGTAGTGCTAGCACTTAACGTCGGCGGCAGAAGAGTGGAGATTCATTTTGACTGTTTGGGGATGGTGAGGATGGTAGAGGAGGGCTTGACGCCTACGACAAGACTGGGGACGATCTTGTATCACATCTTTGGGGAGACGAGAGAGCTCGAGGAGTTTAGCATTAGAAAATATTTTTCGTCTTTGTAATGTCGCGGCGCATAATCTAGCGCGATCTGTAGGGAACCATAACTCGAGTTTGACTTGGCTGGACTTCGTCCCCTTTTGTTCGGGGGAGGCCATTAGAGCCGATGATCGTGACTTGAAGTCTCGCACAACATAGTAGAGTCTGTTTTATTTTAGTTTCATTTATACCACTTGTGATTTACTTTCATTTCTATATGTTGTAGGCACGATTTTCCTCCGCCATACGTGAGAGCATTCTATGATATTTTTGTGTTGTCGTTCATGTATTTTCAAAAAAACTTCAATTCCATCTTAGAACAGTGAAAATCTCGTATTATTTTTATGAATTTCTTGAAGGATTAATAGAACAGTCATTTTATTGTAAATTTTCCATTCATTTATTTAATTTTTGTTAGTTAATTCATATATGGTAACCATTTATGGTGATGAAAGATATTTTTATTCTGATCAAGTTGGCGAACTTGATATATTAGCTACTTTACGAAATAATTCAAACATTACTTATTTTGCAAAATAATTCAAACATTACTTATTTTGCAAAATAAATCAAATATTGAATATTTTGATAAATTTATGTTTCTAATTGACTAATCTACTTGACCTCCCAAAAAAAAGTAACGATGATATTTAGAAATGAAAGAATCAACCAAAGTTAATCTAAAAAAAAATCAACCAAAGTTATTCAACTTATTATAAAAAATTTGAACTAAAATATTAAAAAAAATTCTTGAAGAGAACAAATTATTTCAAAATAAGTATGTAATACTGTTAGTATCAGAACATTTGAAAATGTAGTTTTAAATCATTTTCTTAAAAACAAAACATAATTTCATAAATGGATAATTGTCTCACCTACAAACCTCCCAAGTCGCAACTTCAAGTTTGCTTGGGCGGAGGTACTTAACACTGACCACATTAGGTCAAATAAATTATAGTTTTAAAAAACTTACCATTACAATTACAAACTTGAAGTTGTATCCCGGCTAGGAATCTGGGTCCCAAGTCAGATTGGATCAAAAACAATTCTTGAATGAGGTATTCAACTCCAGGGATGAATCGAAAAAGAAATCTTTATTAGTTCTACCTCTTATTTTTTATGAAGAAAATGAATCTTTCTCAGGACCGTAACGGTAACTATCACTTTCTGTTCGAAACGGGAATGATCTCTTCCGGTTCAAAACAAGAATTCTTATCTACGGTTCAGTCCTGAGGAAAAAGAATATGGGAAATAGTCTCCGGCAGTAAACTCTCAGTCCTGCTTTAGCACTAGGCCTATTGTCAATATCCTCCGTACAGGGCCTACCCTCCAATGGGATCATGAGACTAGTCAACACTTGCTACTAAATTAACTATTGTTTGACTTTAAATTTAAATATAGGCCAAAGTATCCCACTATATATATAAATATAATACACCAATTTATTTAGACGCATATGTAAGACTTAAACAGCTCTGAAACAGGATTCAAAAGGTTGAAAATATGCCGTTTCTACTTCAAGTTCTGTACAAAAAGCAGACTAAAAGTCATATCGTGATCGATCACATACAAACACCATATATTTGCGGCTACAAGTTGAAGTTCAAACTACTACGCGTTTACAGCGCCATGTTATGTTAAAGGTTCGGTATACTGTGTAAAACCTTTATCACGAAATTCTCTTTACAACAATGTACATAATATGAAATATATTGCCTACAGATAAGCTTTCGGTTTTCTTAGAATCACAGCACGAGTAGAGAGTATTGTAAGATCAAGATATACCCTTTATCTTTCTCCTTCTTTTATACGACTTTGCTACAGCACCAACTTGAAGCCCACAGACAGAAAGTCATCCCTGAGAATCAATAACAATAACGAAAAAAGTCTGGTTAGACATTGAAAAGTGTAGTGCAGCCAATTTGATTGTGAAGAAACAAAGACACACCTCTGGTTATTCTTATCCGCGGGTGATTCGGGGCTGGTTCTACTCCTCGAAGTTACGGGAGTGAGGCTGTTCAAGATAATGCAGGCATCGAAAACAGTCGGAGAGTGGCGGAGTTTGACCGGCTTGAGCATGGTCCGAGTTTCAAGGTCGTACCAGAAGAGCTTCTTGTTCTCCTGCTGGAACAAAACCTTGCTGCCTCCGAATTGGGAACGAGTCAACGGTCTGATCCGCCAGCAACGCTCCTCGAGGCTCGCCAGCTTCGTCCACGACTCCTGAACTCCATACTCCATCATCACCCACACATCGAACACTGAATGATCATACCCAGCAACAAAGCACAGACGACCGTCCAGAACCCCCAAATCGAGATGGTCCCACTTTCCCATCCCCTCCTTCGGAAATGGAACTTCGCAGTAGCTATCATTGACGAAATCCATGGCCACGATTATTTGGATCGCGTCGGGCTCTCGATTCCCTGTGACCACCCAGTGGAGGGATCCAGACACATAGACGCCCATTTTCTCTCTGTGGTAGATCGCATATGGCATATTTTCAAGGTTCTTCCATTTATTCGACCTGAGGCTGTAAACTTTCACCTCCGTTTCGTACGAATAGCAGTCTAGTCCGGAGAACTGCGAGATCCGAACCAGACAGTAATCGTTTCCGGCAGAATCGTAGCCGAATCCATAAACCCTAGGGCCACGAATCGCGATTCTAAGGTGTCTCGATTGCGACTTCTCCCACGGGATGTGAGGAAGAAGGCGGTGAGTCCTGGTCGCTGGGTTCCAGATCACGATGTCCTCGACGATATTGGAAATGCAAAGGAGGCCATTGCAAGAGCCGAGGACATTAACGTCGTTGCTGTAGCACATGACAGGGTGTAAAAGCTCGGCCGCGGAAGCGCCGTCGGGATCGGCGGCGAAAAGGCGTTTTTCGTGGCGGAGGAGGAGGGTGAGGTTTGACCTGGAGTCGGAGGATCTGGAGATATGGAAGGCGATGAATTCGGAGCTGTCGATGAGAGACCGCCATGCTTTAGCGACGGACCTGAATTGGAGGAGGGGCTTCACCGGAAGACGCCCGAGAATGTCGGTGATGACCTCGAACGGAAGGTCCGCCATGATAGGTTATTCTCGAAGCAGAGATTTCTCGGTTGGGTTTGAGAGGAGAAATTTCGATTTCCGAAACGCTAAACATACCAAAATATCATATTCGGACAATATCCAAAATCAAATTTAAATTTTGACATATTTTTCGGGTAAAAATATCCTTGAACTATAATTCGGTTAGATTTCAACTTTACCATTCGTTTGTGATATTTAGTGATTTTTGCAATTGTAATCTTATTTAATGACATGGTGAGAGACTAAATATGATTTATAAGTGTTCAATGATAATTTTTTATCCAAGCCATCGGATTTAAAAAAATTAGAGAAAATGGTAGAGTAGAGAAAATAAGAAATAATAGGAATTAGTTTCACTTAAAAAAAATCATCCAAAAATTGATCATAAATTCAATTTTAAATATTTTCTACAAAAAAAAAAATTTAATGGTCATATTTTGATATGTTTTGAGTCTAAAAAAATAAAAATTATCTTTAAGAATTGAAAATTTTCTATATAGAACTAAAATCTAATTAAGATTTAATTTTTGTCAAAAATTTGTTTATATTTTTGACAAAAATAATTTTATCGAGATGACACGTAATAACGTGTATATTATTAGAAAAATATTTTATCTTAAATAAAATTAAAAATAAATATGTGAGTGTCTTAAAAATAACAAGTTTAATCTTGATATTATCGTTAATTTAAAGAACCAAATAAAAAAAATCTTGAAGATTGAGAGTTTTAAATAATTACATTCGCCTTAGTTGCATGTTTGTGGTTGCTAGGATTCTTGATCCGTCGGATTTGCTCTTTCTCGTATCGTAACATTTAAGTCAATAATATTAAATTTCTCTTAATTATCGTGTTTTACTTCTAATTAATACAAAAGGGTCAAAATAACTCATCTACTAAGAGCAACTCTAATGATGGCTTCTCAAGTTGCTTTTCACATTAACAAAAATATAATTTTTTATTTTCTGTTTTTATATAAATAATTTGTTATATTGCATAAAAATTACTTTAATGCTAAAAACACAAGTTGATCAAGGTGAGTGTTACACCACACATATCTATGGAGTGCTTTATTATTTTATATTTTTTGAACAAAAATTCAAGTTGGCATTGATGCCATGTTATGACACTATTGTCATAATGATTACTTTTAAAATAATAAATTATCAAATAAAAAATATCATGTCATTGACACATCAATCAGAAACCGACTTAAAATGTTTACATTGAACATGCTCTAATGCGTTAATAAAGTGAGAACCCATTCTTATTTTCGTACTTGATAGTCGCTTAATCATAATTAGACCTAATCGTAAAGAAATTAATTTCCAATATATAAATGTATTATATTTTCCAATAAAATAAATATATAAATGTAATATATATATATTTTAAAATTATCATTTATAGCGCTAAAAAAATTTAAACACCAAATTAAGTAACTAATCTTCTCAAATATTATGAATTATTATATAAATTATGTTTCATAAATTTTAGTATTTGATTATTAAACGAGGTGGTATTATTTATGATATTATTGAATTAAAAAATGAATAATTTACGTGAACATGCATGTATATGTACAAACGTGATTTTTTACTTTAGATTTACAAAACGCTAACTATATCACAATAAGAAACTATAAATATGATTATATGTTTAATATAATTTATATAATTAGAACTAAATTTAGAATATAGTATAAATTCATACTTAGAAAAACGTTTGATTCCGTCTTCATAATAATATAATTTTATCTTAATATATAATAATAATATCTCACATTTTCATATAATTTATAGATAAAAAAGAGCGTTGATTTGATAATAAACTTAATTGGGATACATATATGGAATATTAATATGTTGGGCCGGTACTAGGTTCAGTATTCTAAGTCAATTTTCGAGTAGATTTATCAGTCAAGACTAGCCCAATAAGATGAAATTGTCGAAGTCGAAGTCGAAGTCTTCATTCCATAGAATAAACCTCGTCGAGAGAAGCGAATCGAATACGAAATCAAAAGCTCAACCTCAACAACAATATGCGACAAAGAAACTTCATTGACGATCTCGTCATCACGTGTTCGAAGTCTTCAACTCAACTATTATTATAAATAGGATAAATTACTTGGCCGAAGCGTGTTGGGATTAGTGCGCACGAAGGAGATTTAAGACATTATAAATACTTTGTATTTCATTTTGCTGAGACATTATAAATGAAATTTAAGTCTCATGTATGCTATGCTTTGCACGAGGTCAGATATTTTCTACACAGTGGGCGTGGTGAGTAGGTTTCAGTCAAACCCTGGACCCGAGCACTGGATTGCTGTCAAGTATGTTCTTAAGTATATTCGGAGAACGAGAAATTACATGCTTGCATACTCAGGTGGTGACCTGAATATGAAGGGATATACCGACTCCGATTTTCAAGCATATAAGGATTCCAGGAAGTCCACGTCACGGTCTGTGTTCACCCTGAATGGTGGATCCGTGGTCTGGAGGAGTATCAAGCAATCTTGCGTTGCTGACTCGACTATGGAAGCCGAGTATGTGGCAGCTTGTGAAGCTGCAAAGGAGGCTGTGTGGCTGAGAAAATTCCTTATATACTTGGAAGTGGTTCCAAGTGGAAGCGAGCTTATCACACTTTATTGTGATAACAGTGAAGCTGTTGCTAATTGTAAGGAGCCAAGAAGTCACAAGCGCTCAAAACATATCGAGCCCAATTATCACCTGGTACGAAACATCGTTCACAGAGGGGACGCTGAAATCATGAAGATCTCAACGTTGGACAACCTTGCTGATCCCTTCACGAAGCCTTAACGATTAAAGTCTTCGAGGGACACCTAGAAGGATTGGGACTAAAGGATCATTCGCATCTCCTTTGAGTCAAGTGGAAGTTTGTTGGGATTGGTGCCCACAAAGGAGATTTAAGACATTATAAATACTTTGTATTTGATTTGGTGAGACATTATATAAAGTTAAATATTCATTCTTCTTTTAAGTTTGTGTTTATGTATGTATGTTACGCTCTGAAACTGTCATCAACAAAATGGGTGCTAAGTATAGACTTGACAAGATAGCCCCTTGTGACTAGTTTAAATATTTGTTCGCAATCTTAAGATCGATGGAGCAATCAAATCTGAGAAATGATTGTTTGAATGGAGCAATCAAGACCTGTGATACTCTAAAACTTGAGATAAAACCGTTTACACTCAAAACTTCAAGATCACATACGAGTGGTATTTTGGTAGTTACCTAAATCCTGAAGTGAATGCATAATCGATGTGACACCTTATGACATTTGATTTGTGAATGGACAATGGCTAAAATTATAGTTGCATCTGACCCGGCGGTTGGTGTCATAACGCTGTCATCTTGAGTTATGTGATTCACAGATATGAAATTCATGTTGAAACAATGCTAATGCATGAGTATCACACTATGCTTTGTTATTAGAGTGTGATCAATAAATAAACCTGGCCAGGTATTAATCGAATAAGAACATTTTTTGATTAAAACATGTGACATATAAAGACATCTCATTTTATGTTTTTCTCATTCACAAATAAGAAAAGAGTTAGTGAAATAATAACTCAGAGGTGAAACAGTAATTTTACATTCTTTTGAGTTATTGATACACATGAAGAATAATATTGTAAAATACTCATGTTCCTAGTTCGTCCGTATAATTGAGTAAATAATCATTTTCATTAGACTTTTGATTAAATTTAAACTGGTTAAGATTTGTAATCAAAGTTTAATTAAAAAAATTTAATTTTTTAAAAACAATTTATTAAACGATATATATATATATATGCCCATTTAATCACATTTGCCGTATTAAACTGGTCAAATACTAATGATGCAAGTGATTATTAACATGAAGTATATATTTGCCGTAGAAAAAGTTAAGTACTTAAGTTTAATATATTGAAAAGTATGAATATCAATACTGACAATTTCCCTATATAAATTACTTGTTTGTATTGGAATCAATTATTTAAAAATTAACAATTGGAAAGACTAACATGTGGAAATAAATTGTGATTGACTTCAAATATCTATCTCACAAAATATGTCAACTTCGTTAGATATATATCCCGCCTATCCCTCGTATTGGATGATTTTAGGTTTTTTGGATTAGTGGTGAACACTTTAAGAAATACTAATTTAAAAATTTATGTAAAGTGCTTCTATTTTGCCTCTTAAACACGATACAACGCGCTTTATTTTAGTTTTTTGGTTGACGATTGCATTCAATTCGTTCTGTTCATTCAATAAGAGTATCTGAATATATGTTAAATATAAGAATTTTTTTTTATTAGAAGGGTCATGTTAATTTTGGTTTTTTTATGGCAATTAAGTAATCTACCCAATTGAAACATTGGAAATTACATTAGTCACTTAATGCATTATAGTTAATTGAAACATAAAAATACATCATATAAACGAGATCTTTTAGCCCAAAATACCCCTGAGTCTTTAAATATTGTTAAGTAATATTAATTCATTTTGGTGCATTTAATTTAAATTATGAATAGGAAAAAAATTCCGGATAAGCGGGATAATTATATTTTTAATTGAAAGCATTAAATCAGTTTATTATAAAAATTTTCTTTCACCTTTTATTATGTCAAAGGAAACAAATTCATCTCTCTCAGTGAATCTCTCTCTCACCGAAATCGTCATTACACAGATGAAAAAACCATTACTAAGTTGGAGAACTCAATTTGCAAGGACAAATCAATAATAAAGTTATATATTTTGGGCATTTGAAAAACTTCAAACTTGTAGGTTTCTGAAAAAATTGTGGGTTTTATCAAAAGCCATCTGTAGGTTTTTTTTCTTCCTTACATTTTTTTGCACAAATTGATAATATTAACCAAAGTAAATAACTTCAATAGATTAGAGATTTTTTTAATCTAGGAAGGAATTAATGTTAAATGGTGTGTCAAAAGCATACCTTAGTTTTTGTTTCTTCATAAATATTTTGTATGAACAAAAAAAAAAGTAAATAAATTGAAATAAATGGATTTGGAATGTTGAGTGTGTAGATTTTTCATAAATGAATTCTTGAAACAACTCCTCGTCGCGTACAATATATTTATTGTCATAACGAGGGATTTTAAATTATTAATCAATCTTGTACGAGCATTTTTTTTCGTCATATAATGTCCATTGATATGCTCTTGGTAGTCATGCCGATTTTTATATGTCATGACAAAATTTATAACTCTTCAACGACTTACATTTTTCTTCTATCTATCACGACGCGAAATTTTTTTAGACATCTTAAACGACGAAAAAAGTCCACCGTGAAAGATGAAATCAAAACATTTTCATCTTCCCAATTTAACATTTAAACGAAAGACATTTCTCGTTATTTAATCATTGATTAAACGACAGATTCAATATCAATCGTTTAAACCTTCAACAACGAAGCGTTGAGAATGTAAGGCTGAGCTGACTCTTTCAGTGAAGCAATATTCAAGTATGAAGTTTCATTAACAGAAGGTGCAAAGGAAGACTTGTCAAGATCACATGCATGTTTCCCTTCAAATAGTTTGGGGCTGATTTGGAGCGCACTGGGGGATTTTCTAATAAGATCATCAGGAAAAAGTAAATCTTTCATATGTCCAGGGAGGACAGCGGTGAAAAAAACCAATTGGCAGCTTGACTGCGAAAGATTTAGCGTGCTTGACAAAGCGATCAAACACAAAACACTAAAATAAAGTGCACTGTGTATGCCAAAACTAAAAATAAGGCATGCTAGGTCTATGACAACAATGGATCCCAATTTGCAGTTCCAATTCCTTCATAGAGAACTAAGTTGTTAGATCTGCAGAATGTCAGTGTTTTTAGGCACCTTACAACCATTAAATCTGAAAAATAAATAATTACGCTACTATAAACTAATTAAACATGCTTATGTACAAGACTGTATATTACTTAATGAATCAGTATGGAGATGATATATAAAGCAACAATTTAATAGAAGAATTCAGAGGACATCCAAGTTAGAGGTAAGGCTGATGAACTAAAACTTCAAACTATCATATCTTCTCCATGTACTCGTTGATTGATGATACTAAGGTCTTCTGAAATGTAATCTCCTCAAGAAAATATGTGTCAGTAACAGTCTTTTAGCTCACAGATCTAAACGAGTTGTTTAGATATTTTCTCTCTTATTTTTTAGAAAAAAAATTGAAGCAATTCAAAGGTGAACAAGGGAGAGAGACATGGTTGGTCAACCTAGGCATGTAGAGAAAATTATTCTCTAGAATAGATTAGGTTTAAAGATGCTTTAATTCACTCTTTATTTGTTGTAGTAAAAAAGAAATATTATGTGGATATTTAGTATATATAGTTTTCTTTTAATTATGGATTTTTATCTCGGTTATTGGATCACATCATATGAATCTTAAGTTTTCTCTTATGCGTTAGATCAATATTTATGATATATGTTTGAGAGATTATATGAGGATTTTTCTCTCATAAAACCTCCCATTATATCGCATAAATATCGAGAGAGTATATAAGCAAATAAAATTTCATTTAATTTCTCCCCCTTTATTTTAGCAGCAAATAAGGATTTTGTTTACTAAATTTGCAAGAAGAGGCCAAGCATATTGTGTTTAATAGGAGAACACAGTCCTAATTTCCTCATTGATCTAAACTCCATTTCAGATTTTTGGGTTTTTAAATTAATCCAATAACTATTAATTCAATTTAATTATTTATTTACTCGATCCAATAATATATAAATAATTAAATAATTGATTATTTACTTGATACAATAGTAAATAAACAACTCTACTACGAATAATTATTTTATTATGCAAATATCTGTATTTCAGAATTAATGTTGTCAATAACTATTACAACTTGTAAGATAATAATAATGATATACATTATTAATTGAGAGTTTCTAATCGCTTTCAATAGAGCTAAATAGGGAAATATATACTTAGTAATAGGCGCTAGAGAAATCTAAACAAAAAAGACGAGACATTCCTTTCTCTTTTATGATCGATTCGCTCAATTATGGTCAATAGTCTATATAGTACGAGGTTGATCTCTCATTTACACTAGAATTATATTAACTTATCGCAATGAGTGTTCATTGATCTAGTCAGATCGTGATCAAAATCCTCCAATATCGAGAATAGTCAATTATTTTGTTATATCTTACTATTTACATATATACCTTAACAATCATTGCTTCCCTAGCAAAATATTCAACCCAATGCAAAGCTAACTTTAGAAGTGTGCAAAATAAATTAGTTTTGGAATCAATAGTTAAGTGAGTGAATATTAACCTTTTTTAAGAAAGTCTTGAGTATGTTCATTTCACATTTCCTTCTCCAATCATATTTAGGATTCCTAAGACATAAGTTTAATAGGCTTTTGTACTTTCAATTAACGAGATGACTCAAATAATCCAGATACAATATGGAAGTCTATGACTACTTCAAGATTCAAATAAATTATCCTTGTGACCATCATAGTGACATTGGTAAGCGTGTCATAACGACGCTTAAACGACATATTTAGAACCAAAAGTTGTCTAGGTACATTTACCAAAAATGTAGAAAGCACACACTCAGTGATAAACTTTTACTATTGTTTCCCACATATATGACTTTAGATATAGTTTTCCAAGCGCATATCAGTAACCAACCAAGATTTAGTTCACCGCCCGAGCTTTAATGCCGAACATGCAATTCAGTTTCATTTTTAGACTAAGAAAGATAGATGTTATCGATTCTAATTATTTAGACTTAAACCAATTAATCATAGGATGCTAATAATATTTCTTATAATTTAATAATCATTTTTTTCTTGTGCAAGTGAGAAATATTCTTAACATAGAGGGCATGGATCAATTGGTAGGTCAGAATGCTTGATCATTTCCTGAAAATGTTTGGGCAGTGATTTTCATGGATGAGATGTGATCTATGTTCATTTACTGTTCTGGACCCCGAGCTTCATTGATGATAGCAGGGGAGATGTCAAAACAATAAGTTTTTACTCATAAATCATTCACAAGTTTTGGATAGAATCCCCGAGAGTTTTTGAGGAATTGTGCTTCTTGCATCAACTCTACCACATCCGCAATCTTGAAGGCTTCCTATGACAGTTCTCATTCAAGAAAGATAGATCGATGAAAAATATACGTCCACTTAGTCACGTGGGATTTAGTGCAAAGAACACATTGTCCATATGAACAAAAGGTCTATTCTTTGGCAGCTTTTGGCCTACAATTGAGCGACTGGAATCTATGTTGGGAGAGCTAGATAAAAGTTGACTCATCCTCATCCTCTATGCGTCAAGGATGTCCTTTACTTTTGGTTCGGCAGGTTTCTTGGGAGGATATCGTTTCATGTACTTCTTCTTCTTCTTCTTCTTGTTCTTCTTCAATAAGGATGAGGCTTTGAATTTGGCCTCTTTCGACTCAACACGTTTTTGTTTCTTCTTCTCTGCACGGATATCACTCAACATCGTCTCATCACTTGGGATTTCCTTAATGACAAGAACATCCTTCCTTTTTCCACTTTTCCGAAAACTGACCGGTCTCGATGTGAGGAATATCAGGACTGACATCTTGGGTATGTGAGTCAATATTATGGGTCAGTTCTAGACTTCCACAAACAACTTTTCTTGGTATGGAACATCAACCTCAACATTACCTTTCACAATATTACAATATTTTGAGTTTAGCAAAGTTTCACGTGAGTAGTTTTTTGCATGCAACTCCTCATGTATGTCGAGCGTTGATCCCTTAAGACGAGTCACTGGAACATATATATTCACAAATGACAGTCATATCGGCGTATTTTGACTCATGGCAAGACAAAATATTCTTAGAGACACCTCTAACCTAACCATCGACATACTCTGAAGATTTCAGTTCCATAACCCTAACGCCATATTTCGTGACATTTTGTTTGATTGAATTCTTCGAGCATATTCTTCTTTTCATCTTTGGAGGATGTCGTAGTAAAGTAGTATTAACCATGATTTTTGTTCTAATTATCTTTATGTTAGATAGAAACTGAAATTGTTCCTTAAATCTGTTTCTCAGAAATAGACAAAGTGAAGAATAGTTGAAACCGCTATGTTCGAAGAATGGATTATTTTTGGTAATTGCAACTTCCCTTAAAATAGAAACTGTCTTTCGCAGGATCAGACTGGCGAATGCCCATAAAAGTGAAGTAGGATTGTCAGATTCGTGGGCCCAATACTTCTACACCCCAAAAAGTACTTCGGCCACATAGATTATATTTGGACTAAAGTTATGTAACAACTATTTCTCCAGAACACCTACTCCACGTGATGATCTCAAATTTTCAAATGTATGAGCATGTAATGCCTTACTAGAAATATCACCTAACTGCCTTCCAATATTAATACACTATAAACACACTTTTTTATCTTCCACAACTTCTCAGATGAAATGGTGTCAAATATCAATGTGTTTGATTTTTCTGTGTTGAATAGGAACCAAGGATATGTTTAGCACTCTTATTTTCACAGAAAAATGTCACGACTTCTTGCGTACACCACCTTTATGAAGTATATTAATCCAAAGTAGCTGAGTGCAACTACTACTGGAAGCAATGTATTATGTTTCTGCTGAAGACAAGGAGATGCAATTTTGATTTTTTTTTTCTGTACTAAGTGATTAAATAATTACTGAGAAAGAAACATCCCCTATGCTTTACTTTTTTTTTTATCGTAACACTACCTACCCAATCTACAATACTCAACCAATGTGGAAGTGGTGTCAAAATAGTATAGAAGTCCAAGATTCATTGTTCTCGAGACATATCTTATGATCCGCTTGACTTGACTTAGATGACTGAATTTTGGATTTCATTGATATTATGCACATAGACCAACTAAATAAGTTATGTACGGACGACTAGCTGTGAGATAGAGGAGGGTTCCTATCATACTCCGATATAGACTTTGATAATCCGATTCTCACAGATCATCCCTGGTCAGTTTGACATGGGTGGAAGTGTAAGTCCGCTTGTGGGATGGCTTCTCAATGTCGAAGCTCTTAACTATGTTACTAGCTTGCTATGAGAAATAAAGATTTCATCATCGATTTGTTTTATTTGAAAGCTTAGTAAGAAAGTGAGTTCTCCTACCATGTTCATCTCGAGCTCATTTTGCATTTGTTCCATAAAATGTTGCACCATTTTGGGTGATATTCCTCCAAAAACTATATCATCAACATATGTTCGAGTAATCATGAGGTATCTATGATCTTCCTCAGAAACAGAGTCTTATCAACTCTTCCTTGAATATAACCCTTTCTAAAGAAAAATTCAGTAAGTCTTTCGCGGTGCCATGCACATGAAGCTTTCTTGAGGTTGTAAAGATGTTTTTATAATCTGTATACATGATGAGGAAATGTGGGATCAATAAAGCTTTTGGGTTGAGCAACAAAGACTTCTTCATTTAGATACCCATTAAGGATGACACTTTTGACATTCATTTGGAACAATTTGAACTGAAAGCGACAAAAGATGCCCAAAGTAAGAGAATAGCTTTGAGTTTGGAAACATGTGTGAATGTTGAATCAAAATCTACTCATTCGACCTGAGTATATCCATGTGTAACCAATCCATTTTTTTCGTGAGTAATATTTCCATGTTCATTAGAATTGTTCTTGTAGATCCACATAATGCATAATTCATATTACATTAGCTTTTTCACGCTTTGGCACTAGTTCCCAAATTGCATTTCTCGCAAAGTAAACCAGCTTTTTTTGCATGAAAATTCATCCAGAATTCATCATCAATCGCTTCCTTTACATTTTTAGGCTCGATCTTATAGACTAAGAATTATTTTTTTTTATCATCTCTCGATATTTGATGAGGTCCTTTTGTATGGTTCTCACATTTTCCAAGATGTTTCCAATGACTCCCTCAATGAGATGATTTTCCTAGACTCTACTAGAAGAAGAAAGCTCTGGAGTAATCTCTTTTGATGAGGTAGGGTTGTTAGTTTCAATGTCTGTGTATTCTTCTTCATTTGTTTGTACTTCTTGATCAGTAATGACCGATACAGTTGGTAAAATATTTTTTCTCATATCCATGCTTCTATGAAAGCTACTACCCTGATCATCACGAACGTACATATTTGTAGTGTCTTTAACAGCTACATTGATTGACACCATAATATCTTTTGTTTCGAGGGTAAATACCTTAAAGGTACTGCTGTTTGTGGAGTAACCAAAAAAAATACATTCATCACTTTTTGGACCAACTTCTTTCTCGGCTCACGATCATCGAGTACACCCAAAAATATGGAAATATTCCACATTTTACTTGCGTTCATGCCAAATCTCATACTGAGATGTAGACATTCTTTGGCGAATAGTTACTCTAATATATATTTGCGTGCAATATTAAGTAAAATTGCCGGGGAACATGTATAGATGTTTTTGGCTAACAACCTAACCCTAGCGACGTCCTAAAGAGTCTGATTCTTTCTCTCAACTATGCCATGAATTTATGTGAAATGCCTTCTTCTTAACAGAATGTCGAGAAACTCGAGTTCTCGAACATGATCGCTGCAAATTTCTAATGATCTTTCCCATGGATTTATCTTTCTGCAGCGAAACTTAATGACATAGTACTTCAAATACTAAAAACGAATGTAAGAAAAGACCTTCCACATATACATGTCTTTAGACTTCCTTTTCGAGTCGAATGGAAAAGTTCAAGGACTCGGGTAGTAGTACAATGTTGCACCGTCCTGTGTAACATTTTAACTTGTTTTTTAGTATGAAACTCACCACATATTTGTCCTTCCAGCACGTTGATGTCTATAATACCATCAATTAGATTTCCAGTGATGATCTTTCTGAAGCTCGTATATGCCCTAGCATTGATGTCATATATGAACTTCATCTACCTTAGTCATGAGGTCTGATTATGATTTATGATTCCTGTAAAGTTACACATGTTAAATTCATCATGTGATTTGTTTCCCTTCATTAACTCCACTTTATGTTTTGTGATCACTATGCAGTCATCAGGAGTGAAATTAACAGTCAAATTTAATACAAAGAGTTGACTAATACTGATGAGATTAACAGTGAAACCTTTGACAAGAAGGGCTTCCTTCAAGCTATGTAGACCTCGATAATTCATTTGATATTTCCCAGTAGTTTTGGCCTAAACACCGCTGTCAAAATTTAAAGAGTAGTTGAAATAAGGATTGATATCTGAGAGACAGTTCTTAACCTCTGTCATGTGCCTTAAACAATATAATTTATTATGAATATCAGACGTATCATCTTCAGATGGAGCAATAGAATCAACACTATATATTAGTTCATTAGCAGGAAGGTTTGATTTAGACGTAGTAACTGCAACAAAGTTACTTGTTAGGCTAGATTCACTTGCATTTTCATTATTGGAGATAGTGATATTACACACTCTTTTTAGATGGTGTTAGGAATATTGCCCACTTGAAAATAATAAAATGAGTGGTTACTAAATTATAAGAGGTTAATTTTATTACCATCATTTGATTAGTGGATTTACGTTAAATAATTAGAATTGATAACATTTATATTTTATAGTCTCTGTACTAAAGTGAGTCACATGTTGGGCATCCGAATTTTGGCTATAAAATAAAATTTGATCGGTGACTGATATGCGCATGAAAAATCATATTCAAAGTCATATATGTGGAGCATAAAAGTAAAGGTTGATCACCGCGTGAGAGCATTCTGCACTTTTGATAAGTGTACGACATGGACATATTCTAGTTGTAAATGTCACAATGAGACCATCTAAATCTTGAAGTAATCATTGGCTTTTAGATTGTATATTTGAATTCTTTGACTTATCTTGATAATAGCTAGTACATAAACTTATTAAACTTTTGTCTTGAAAATACAAAATGTGATTGTAGAAGGAAACAAGTCACAAATATGGAATCCAACATCCCTTAAAAGAGGTTGATGTTCAACAACCTAAGGGTTAAAGTTATTGGGCTTAAAAGGCCCAAAGGCTGAAAATGGCTAAGGGCCCATAAAACAACTAGGTTTGTGCTCAATCAAAATGATATATACACCACAATGATCAAAATTCTAACACGTCTAAAAACTCTAAAATCTCAATTGAAAGCATCAAGATTGCTAAGCGAAAACCACACAACTTTTATAGCAAATCAAAACGAGAATGTCGTCTTAGGATTTACTTAACCTTAAATGCGAAGATAACCTAAAAATTTTCACAATAGAATATTTGTCAAAATAATTTATGTCAATTAATATACGATGTTATAATTAGAGAATCAAAATATTCTGTGACATTTTTCCCACGATATTTACCGCATAAAATTAAATCAACATGAGTGTACTAACAACATCTAATAAAGAATCAAAGGTAAAATCGTGATAACTAAAATAATCTGATTATAATCTCAAAATTAAAAGTCATGAATTCGATCCTACTAACAACAAAAAAACTCTCTTATTCAAACCAAGGATTGAATGGCCGAATGCTGTTATGGCCGATAACTAAGAAATACGGGAATTTCGCTAGCCGAACGAAATTTTGATATAAAAAATGTGAAAAACAAAAAATGGGAATGCCGATGGGATTGTCGTTGGTCGGTCAGGAATTTGACAAAAATAACGAAAATTCGACAGAAAAAATGTTGATTATAAAAAAAGTCAATATTACAAAAAATATTAATGATAATTATAAAATCTTAATAATATGTTAAAATTTGGACTGAAAATGTATTTAAAACTATATTTTAAACATGAAGTTTTCGATATAATAATGATTTAAGATTATTAATATTAAGATTTAGAATAAAATATTTACCCGGTAAGGATTCGAAGCCCAAACACTAGAGAGATACAAAGGGTAAGGTTCCATCTAAGTTGGGACTCGCTTTTGTTTGATTTTTTTTACGTTAAATCATATTGAATAATAAATCGAAAACGATATTACCGACTTTCGACGAAAAAACGACGAAATGCGTAAAAATGTGTCTTTTGACCGCCTTTAAGCCAAAAATGGCATTTCGACGAGTTTCGTGGGTATTTTTTTTCTTGATTCAAACACATTCCATTAATGGTAGATACTATATATATATATATATATAAAATTACACACCCTTGTAAATGTCTTAAAAAATTATACCATGTAATTGATGCAAGAAACTGGATAACAAGTTACCTTTTTCATATAAAAAAGTCACTGTTTATCCATTATACTTTACGGCCTATATAAATAGCAATAAAGTTATCATGTCTGAATATTTATCCACGATGAATAGTTGTAAGGCTATACATGACTGATTATCTTAAGACACATCACTCGCTAATCTGAATTTTTGACAAAGGCGCCTCTTCGACCTTCCCCAATAAACGACTCCTCAGTAGCTACGGTCCAAATCCCAGATAAATAATTCATTAATTTAAATCAACTGAAAAACACTATACGAGCCAAAAATCTCTCAATGATAAGATAGAGCAATTATATTTGGGGTGCAAATAGTTAGCTAAAATCAGTGCCACTTGGAAGACAACAGTCCAATGGATAAATTTGACGTGGATTCATTTGGGTCTCATATATATCTTTATTTTCTTGCCGAAAGAATATTTGCAGAAGCTTTCACTTCATGGGTCCTACTTGGTAAAGAAAAGAAGAATGCATGTCGCGAATTCATGATGTCGGAACTCTTTATATTGTCAATTAATATACGATGATGTTTGTAAAAATAAAAATAGGGCATAAGCAAATGCCATTTACTTGACATCAATGACATGCAAGGGCTTTTATACGAACAACCACACCTTTGCTGTAATTTGTTACCTCCAAAATATGATATAATTAAAGAACAAAAAATTGGCTCTTTACACCAATTTTATATTTAGTGTTTAAAAATATTTAATATTTTGTAAGTATACATCCAATTTTGTTTATACAAATATTGGACCCAAGCTACACTCTTGCAGCTTTTTTAACAATTCCAAATTCGGGTCAAAATAGTCCAAATAATTCGGTAAACAATTTGAAGTTTACAAAGTGTTGAATATTTTGAAATTAATAAACGTTTTTATAGGTACATAGCTAAAAGACCTATTAAATAATGATCTATAGTTACTCTGCAACGAACTTCTTCGAAATTTTAGGACCATTAATGTGCGTGCTGGCATACACGTGGGCATGCTGATGTGGACGTTTGCATGGTGGAGGATGCAAGTCACATCCATGTCATTGGATTTCTTCTACCGGATCCAAATGACATGGCTTAATCTTTCACGGGCTATGTTATTGAGCTTGTGTCAAAGAGCTTTATTGTTAGGCTAGCTCTGGATTTTGGAGGATCTAACTTTTTTTTGGTTGAAGCCTTTAAAGATTATGTATTAACCAAAGATTGATGTCCCTCAAATGTCCTAACAACCACTCGTGTTATTCGCTCACTCTTGCATGGAGAAGTATGAAATTTGACTCATCCTGACTTGTTGGGAGAAGGATGGAAGGACCATCTACCGCCCAACCAATTTTTGGGTAGGGATTTCGCGGATATCATGGAGATAATAAAAATTAAAAAATTGAAAAAATGATTTATTTGAAAGAGGTAAAATGTAAAATATCTAAACGAATGTTTTATTATGAAATGAAATCGTAAATCGATACTAGTAATTGAAAAGTCATTAGAAATTTATAAATTAAAACATTACAAGTTTTACTTTAACTAATATTCATTATGTTGATGCTTGAAAAGTTCAAGTCGTAATTGTCAATAAGATCAATGTTTACAAAGGTTTCTTGAGATCGCTCGTCGTGTTGACCCCAATCTTTGTAAACGGTGAGAGTTTCGATTATCTCGGATTACAAACTTTATCATCGATCGTCTAAGATTTGGTCCGAACTCCTAACAGCCGATTTGGATGAGAGGGTTGAAACTGGGATCGATGAAATATCTCAAACCTTTTTTTATTGGATGGGAAACATATTTTCGTGGTGTCTCCACCATGGTAAAAAATTGAGATTCTCTTGGCTTATTGACGCGATTTGTTGAGAATTGTACAAAAGGATCTCGTTATGCTCCAACGTTTCTACAGACGGCTCTAGATGCGGTGATGATCTTGGCGATAAAGTTCCTACATGTACAAACCGAACAATGTCTTGGAAGATCACTCGACTAGTTGTTAGTGATCTTGATGGACTCATCTCTAGATGTTGCGGCAATTGGTAGGACTTGAAAAAACATAAAATTCTTCCACGATCCGTAGATATATTTTTTTGGTATTGGTTAGAGGGAAATGAATTTGGTAACGATTGATGAACTTTTTCTCGATTGGGAGACGGTGTGATAGTGCGAGAATGATTCCGAGAATTTTTTCGGTAAGATGATTCTTTAGACATAATTAAAACTTATAATTTTTTTTATAGAACTTGTACAGAGAATTTGTAAGTTTAAGTGAAAATTTAGAGAGATTGTTGAGGGAATTTGTAGAAATTTAAGTATGATTTTAAGACGAGGTTTAAAAATATGTGGTTGTATTTACAGAAGAATTTTTGAATGAAATTTTAGTGTAATAACGTACAAATTTTTACACCCCTTGGATTAAAAAGCGGTAACATTTTGGACGAACATGATTGCGGCACGTCAGCCTGCCCTCTCTTCCCTCCCCAATGGAAACTTTTTGTCCGTTGGTCCCGTTTCCTTCTACGAAAATCGTCTGCCGCGTGTTAGTAAAATAAATCATGCCGTCCATCCTTCTATTTACTGAGAAGCCATGATGAAATTTGACTCGTGAAAATGCGTACAATTACATTATTTAAACGTTTTTGAACCATTTTTACTATAAGTGGAAGTCAAAATACTGTCTTAAAAATATATATAGAACTATTGACTTTTTTTTTCCGCTTATTTAGGAAAAAAAATTACGCAATAAAAGAACTAGAAATTTCCATGTTTTAATAACTATAATTATTAGTCTTTTAAACTATTTGATTTTTTTATTTACTTCATGTTTTGTAAATTATTTTTATGGTCGTCCTAATCCGCAAAAAAATTTAAAATGACCAAAATCGAAAAGGCAAATAAATAAAAATTTTACAAAAATTTGATGTCACATAAGTCGGTTGGCTATTAAGAACCAATTAACAAAAATGTGGATTATATAAACTAATTTTTTAGATTTATGTTGACTAATTACCTAATCTAAAATTAGACGTTTGAGTAAAAAATAGAACTACTGAAATGTTATTCCGATTCATAGATCTTTTAAAACTCATAGTTTTGGGTATTGTCTAAATTTTGTTATTTGGTTTTAAGATCTTTTAAGATTTGTGGTTTGCGATGCAACATTTTGTTGCATATGGTTGTTAAGATGTCCCATCTAAAAATGTGTAGATGGAAATTTTGGATGAAACAAGTTAAATCCTTGTTCATCTTTTTTTTTTTTGCGTTAAGTTTTTCCTTCCTTCAAAATCCTCTCGTATTAGCCTATGCTATCCTCTCAATGATCTTACACTTTCCTCAGATGTGAAAAACCACACATCTGAAAATAATTTGTAATAGTGAGGCGTATTCGAGATCGTATTCGAGATCAGGCATATGACAAAACAAATCCTGCAACGTGTACACAAATTGTTATATAGAAAAACAACTTCATGAGATAACTATGATGCCAACAAAAGCCATAAATATTTATTTTATGTACCATTAAATTCACATTTATGTGCTTACGCTACGAAAGTTTAAAATATTTATATAAATTTGTAGAAATAATTCATGTTTCTTATGGATAAAATATTAAAACTTTATAAGTATTTCTAAATTTCTAGCACCATTCTTAAATTATCACAGCCTGCAGTGTGGAAATGGTTTACACAATTTTTTTTTTCCGGATTAGTATATTCTACTCGTATTTAGTTGAGATGGTGTTTTGATTTTGATAAAAAAAACATTCAAAATGTGCGATCATATGATACAAAGTTAGATTAATGAGATGATACGTCCAACAATTAGAAATAGTAAAAAAAACACAGCAATAATCGGAATGACTAAATGTGGCCAAAAAACCATTAGAAATAGTGAAGTAGAGCCCTCGACATAGCCACTTCAGCACACCAGCTCACAGTTGTACATATATTTAATGACTTATAAGGTCCTACACATGTACAACCTTGTAACGAGTTTCTGTTATGAAGCTCGGTATAAATACTTGCATTGTCTAGTCATTAATCACTTAATCGTTGAATCATCAATAAAGTTTGAGTGAAAAATCTCTATACTCTCTCTACTATTTTCCATCTCTGAATCTTATCTAGGTATTAGAGACAATAGACAAGTGGCATATCCTTATAATACATTTCCCATTGCAACTCATCTGGTCACGACTTCGCTCAAGCTCGATCGAGACAATTTTTACTCGTCACAAGTGCTTGCCGCGATTTGAGTGCACAACCTTGAAGTATTTCTCAACAGATCAAGATTTGCACGACATTAATTCATCTAAGTCAAAAGAAACTTTGATAACAGAATCGATGACGGCCAAAACGAGTATCAATGTCCTCAAATTCAAACTAAATCTAGAATTATCAACCTAGATTTGCACGGTTCAATGCGTTATGTTCTGATTTATGTCCTCATTCTATGAATTCATGCTCGGCCACGTATCAAGGTGCCAAAACTCATCGTAGATCAGGGCGACAGTGGTCCAATTGTTTGGTGGAAGCTTGAAGGCAAGACTCCTACAGCTTCACATGCAAATTCAGACAATTAAGAAAGAGACATTGACCATCAACAACTATATCAAGAAGGTGGGAGTCATCGCCGATAACCTAGATGCTTTCGGTCAGTCGGAAAGTGACAATAAACTCTTACTTATTGTCATTGCCGGATTGGTTGTAATTGATATTCTCACTACTTGACCAGAATCTGTGATGTTGACAAAAGAACAATTTATGCTTCAATGTCACGAAACCATACTTGAACGAGAGAATTCAACTCCCAGTCTAGATCTTTCTCGCTCATAAGCACATCTTGTGGATAACTAATTAAGAAGAAGTGGATTCTCTCAACTCAGAGGAGGAGAATGTAGAGCTAGAAAATGTGGAGGTTAAAAAAATCGGCATGTGTTCGAAATCTGCACTCGAACAAGACACATGACCTTAGTTTGCTAATTCAAATTTGATTAGATTATTCAATCTAAAACAAATTCATCACCAACACGGCAAGACCCGACTCAACCTTCAGCAGCACTACTCGCTACAAATGAGACTCTGGATTCTACCACGGTCCATCGATAGTAGAGAAACCAGCCACATAACATCAAGTCTCTCTATTTACAAGAGAAGCTTACCGTTGGTAATGGAAACTCTATGCCTATTGACAGTAGAGAATTACTGTCATTAAGTCACATCACTTAAATCTACTACCGAAAAATATCTTACATGTACCGAAAAAAAGAGAACTTAGCTAGCGTAGCTAAGATTACCAATGATAATATAATAACTTGAATTTGATTTCAATGGCAGCTATAGCAAGGACTCAACCACAAAGCAGGTATTTCTAATAAGGGAGTTCAGGGATGTCATTTTCAATCAGCACTAATGTAGAGAAGAACACTGAGAATACCCACAGTGAAATTGAGAAAAGTAATGAGAATAAAAATGTCCAAACAAACTGTGATATATGGCTCAAAAGATTAGGACATCCATGTGAAAAGTCTCGTCCATAACTCTAATTTCTTTTGATGTAAAGAGAAGTAGTCTTAATAATAGTTTATCCAATTCTTGTAAACATGGAAAGTAAAAAAAAATTATGTTTGCAGACGCTCAAGCTTTCATGCCAAGGCAGTATTGGAGGTTGGTTATGCTGATCTATAAGGACCATCCTCAATCACTACACCCGAGGGCTACAAGTACTATATTATATTCTAAGATGATCACAAATTTTCACCTGGATTTATCCATTCAAGACCAAGATGAGGCAAAGAGGATGGTCATACACTTTAAAAATAACACTGAGAGGATGTTCAACACAAAGTTAAAATGTTACATAGAGATTGGGGAGGATCTTTTAGATCTCTCAGTCCACTATTGGCTTCATTAGGAATCACTTTCATACATCGTTTCCAACATTATCACCCTTAAAACAAAAAAATTGAGAGAAGACATCGATACATAGTCGAGTTGGGGCTTTGCACTACCGAGAGATGGCCAAGTGCCTCTAACACTGTGGTGGAATTATTTTCTCATAGCCACGTTCTTCCTCAATAAACTACCCTCATCAGTCTTAGAGTTCAAGTCGCCATTTGCAGTGGCTTATCAGGTTGAATTCGATCTCAAACTCTTCAACTTTTTTGGTTGTGCATGTTTTCCTTAGTTGTGTACATATAATACTCATAAGATCGACTATCGTTTGATGTGTGTACATTTATTGGATTCAGTGACTAGCATAAGGGAGTATAAACTTATACACTCATTAGGACAAATTTCCATTGCTAGAAATACTGTTTTTTTGTGAAAATTAATTTCCATACGGTCAGACGCAAAACAACACATTGTTCTCACCTAAATCAACTGAAGTCGATTTCATACAAAGTTACTTCTCATCCATAATCCACAAAATTGTTAGACTGAATCTCACCCTTACCACCATTAAACCCTTAACCAATGTCCACATATAACCCAACTAAATCTAAAACAATTCCTACAATAAGTCCACAATCCCAACCATTTCTTTTGAAATTTCTCAAACCATATAAAACCCATCAACTACCATAAAAATATACCAACTGCCACAGTCTCACATATGATTTGCCCTGCTCAACATTCCCAAGATCATATGACTACTAGGGCCCGAGTTTATATAATCACATAAAAAATTGGCCCTTTACCCACTTTTATGTTAAGTGTTTTTAAAATACCCAACATTTTTAAATTTTTTATGGATACCCACCGAATTTTGTTCACACAAATATTGAGTCCAATCTATCTCATATTGCAGTTTTGTAAACAATTTCAAATTCTGACCAAAATAGTCCAAATAATTTTGTAAACCATTTGAGGTGGGTATTTATACAGAGTTAACAAAACGTTGGGTATTTTGAAATTAATAAATATTTTTATGAGTATATAGCTAAAAGACCCATATTCAAATCCAATGCCTTAATTTCTCTCGCATCTATTCTTACTCATGTGGCTATCACGGAGCTCTTGACCACAAATGCAGCTCTTGAATACCTAAATGGACAGATGCAATGCACTTTGAGATTCAAGAGTCTTCATCTCAACAACACAAAGAAACTTCTCCTACGGCCTTATGATGTTCCTATTGTTGATAATAGATGGGTCTTTTGCATGAAACGGCCTTTAGTTCGTATAATGCTTACCGTAGTTGTGACTCACAACTGGACGTCCATTAGATTTACGTGAACAATGTGTTCCTGGCGATCTAAAATAAATTGAATTTTTTGTATAAATCACATGGTTTCATTGATAGAGCCAAAGCCTACTAATGTTTTTTGCCTCATCGAGGCGTTGTACGGTCTGAACGAAGCTCCCAGAGCTTGGTATAAAAACCTTCATGATTATCTTCTACCTTGTAGACTCTTGAACATTATGAATGATCCTTCTTCAAATATCAGGAAGACACATTTAATTTTGTTCCTATTGTTTACTTTGAAGATATTCTTATTACTTTGACGGGTTGGACTTGTTGACTAATCACACTTCATACCAGTCTATTATAGATGGCTTACAATACGTAACTCTAACCAGAATCGACCTTGCCTTCGTTGTCAATAAACTCAGTCAATATATTAATACACCACGTGAATCACATTAAAAATCCTGCAAATGAGTCTGACACTATGTCAAAGGCACTATTTACTATGGCATGACCTTCCAATCGTCGCTAAGGCTTACCATCGAGGCCTTCTCTGACACTGACTACCCCAGCTGTCTTGATAATAGGCGCTCCACCACAAGCTACGTCGTATTCTTTGGTGGCAATATGGTAACCTGGTCTGAAACAAGCAAAAGATGGTCTCACATTCCAGTACATAATTCGAGTATCGAGCTCTAGCACAGACCTCGACGGAGTTGGCGTGGCTCAAGTCTCTCTTAGATGAAATTAATGTGACGCTTGAGTCCTCGACTTCCATTTTATAGTGCGAACTTGGTGCAGGTTCATTAGCGTCGAATCTATTGTTCCATGCACGCACATCACATTATGGTGGATGTCCACTATATTTGCAATCTTGTGGTCAACAAAGTAGTCGATATTTTCTACACCCCGATGGAAGAGCAGCTTGCAGATATGTTTACCAAGTCTCTACTCGCTTCCACAATATATGGGGAAGACCCGGCGCCAGTGGCAATGATCAAGACTCAACGTCAGGGGCGTGTGAAGAAGAGACGCCAGCTCAGTCACCTCAGCACACCAACTCACAACTATACATATATTTAATTTTTTTGGCTTTATAGCCACCTCAAACAATGGTAATTTAGAAATACCCAACGTTTTGGTAAAAAAAATGATAAATAGCCACTCTTCTAACATGCCATAATTTTTTGTTCAGATTACCCTTAAAATTTATCAGTGTAAACAGATATTACATCATAATAGTGGATATTTACCACTTGTTAACCAAACGTTCGGTATTCCTATATTAACATTAGTTTAAATGGCTGTATATTAGATTAACCTTATATTTAATGACCTATAACATCATGCCACGTGTACAACCTTGTAACAATTTTTTTTATGATGCTCAGTTTATACTCTTTCATAATGTACTCACTAATCACTTAATCAGTGAATCATCTATAAAGCTAAAGTGATAAATCTCTCTAGTCTATACTCTTCTCCATCTTTGAATCTTCTCTGAAACAATTAAAAGATCTAAACGTTTAAATTTTGACAGTGTCAGAAGAGTGAACTAATTATCAATGTAGTGTCAATATTTTGTTTCAATTGGTTAACTATGATTTCATTGGTTAAAATGAAGTTTTCAGTTAATTTTAATTAAAATAAACAGTTACATCAATCAATTAATTTAATCAATTAAAATATACTTAACCAATTCGTATACTTCTGCACGTGTAAGTGTATACTAGTCAATGTGGGTATATAACTTCTGTAGCTGTATATAGACAAAATAATATTTGTATATTATGTTAAATGTTTGATTTCGTGTGCTGTTTGCAAGTGTAGGCAATGTTTTGTTGAATGAAACATGAAAAATAAGAAAAGATGGGAAAATTAATTCGCTAAAAGGGAAGGGAAAATCCAAACATGTGGATAAATTCTTAACGCTCACATTTTACAGACTGATATTATATGTGTATATAACTTTTGTCGTGATGGAATAGTCGCGACAACGCCACGGACATTAGAAAAAATTGTTAATAATGTTGACTTAGTATTGACAAATTACAGACAGTAAACGATGAATTAATATTTAAACTAAAAAAATGAAAAAGAAACAAAAGATGAGTTCACCGAGACTCGTTAGACGATCTTTTTAAAAAATATTATCGTCTTTTTAGATACGAGATGAACTGAGCGAATGTCTCCCAAATACGACGAAAAAACGAGTTTAATACCACTTAATTAGACTTCGGCAAACTAAAACTTGTGTATTAAAATATCACCGAACTACAAAGTTAAGGAACAATTTTAAGAAAGAGAGAAATGATTTGTTTCAGTTTCAAGATGTGTTTTCGATGAGAATTCAATTTTTATTTTTAGGCCTGAAATCGAAATTTGGATGGTTTCAAGGTGGCAATTCGTTTCCATTAAACACGTTAGTTGAGCTTGGCAACGTTCAAATGTTTTAGGATCAAGTGTTATTAAGAGCGTAATATTAATTCATAGTAAGTGCAATCTAATATGTTTAGAGTTGCAATTTGAATTTCCAAAATAATATACAAGTTATTTGCGGAATTAAAACCTTCTTGAAATGAGAATATTTTAATAAAAAATAATATTTATTACAAATAAGTCAAGTTCAACCTAAAAGTTCAAGAAGTGCCTATATTGACAATACCCAAGACCCACGCTCGGGTCGTCTCGGCTCTGCTCGGCTCGATGGAGGCGGCGCACGTGTGAGGGGTTAAGACTAACCCACCTACACCCTTCTCCTCTGCATTTTCTTGTCATTTTAAAGAGGAGAATCCTTGATAACAACTACAACAACAGACATTCCCAACCAATATGAGATCCTTTTAATCATTTCATGAATAAATTGAGGCACATATCAATATGTTTGTCAACCATACTTTGAGCATCAACATATTATTCAGTATTGAGTTGTTTTTGGCGAACAAATACTTAATTTTATATCCGTAGCAATGATGAATAAGAATACGAAAAAATTAATCAATTTCGATGAGTGGGTCTTACTCAAGTATTAGCTAAAAAATCACTCATACAGTAATTATGAAATCCTCTTTCTAAACCCATTTTCCAACCAAAAAGATGTGAGAAATATTGCGTTTATAAATTATATATGGTATCTATTGATAAGAATAAGTGAATGCTAATATGTTGATCATGGATGACACAAGTCGCATGCTTTTTGATTTGCGCAATATTAATATTTATAGGATTTATCCTAAGTAGTACTTTTGGGGGTCTATATTCCAGAAATGTAATTATATTTCCAAAAGGACAAAACTAGGAGTAGGCATCTAAATATGGATAATGCAATGTCCTAAATACCTCTATCTCCATCCTCCGACATTAAACACAGTTTATATATTTTTCTCATTTATTTCGTCTTTCTTCTTTCACCCCACCGCCGAAGCTTTGAGATCCACCTCCGGTAACTCCGACGAAGTACACCTCCTCGCTTACCTCCGTCGTCGCTGTGTTTTTCCGACCACCCTAAACCTCCAGAAGCGCACATCTTCATTACACAGCGTTTGCCCTATTTTCACCGACTCAAACCCCTATTCCTCAAACCCCCTACTTAAGCTTCGATCGTTGCCTCCCTCCGTTGTCGCGGATCATGCCGACTGACCTCAAATAGTCGCTTTCGCTGATTGTTGTTTCATTTCGCAATATACAAAAAAAAATGTCAAAACCCATTTTGCAAGTGACTGTTCATCTTCTTAATATTTATTTTACGTTGGGAGAAATGAATCCTTGTTCGAAGGGGAATACGCATCCAAGCAGTTGGAAAACCCCATCACCGAAAAAACCGTTCTTGTTCCAATACCGACGACTCCAGTCCACGGTGGAGTGACCGGCTGTCATCACCTAAAAAGACTCACGGTGGATCTACAAGTTCGATCACGACATGAATAAGAACTCGGTCTGCACCGAAACACCCAGCCCCCAAAAAAACAAAGTCAACCGAAGAAGCGTCAGGGTTGGCTCTGCAACAACGAATGTTAGGGACGTTGGTGAGTTTTTTGGTTGTTTGTCAAACTTGAAGTTATTAGATCTGTGATGATAGAACACTAATATGTATTAGTTACAAGCCAAACTTGTACTTACCTTTAGTTATTGTGACGTTGACGCAATAATATTGACTAGGTACAATTTTAATTAATGGATTAGGTACAAGTATAGTTATCTTTACTTAGTGTGATGATGATGCACTTATATGCACTGTATACTTTTAAATTTACGCACTTATGTAGTTTGTAATGAATAGTTTCCTTTTACTTCAATTAGGTACACGATTTAAGGTATGACTTTTATAAAATATACCGAGTAGTTACCTTTAATTAGCTGTAGTTACATAAAGTGTAATAATATACTTACCTGTATTGAGCTTTAGTTATTGACCAGAATTATACATATGTGTAGCGTATAGTTACATTTAGTTCTTGTTAATTTCATCCGTTTAACTGAATAGTTACCAGTATTTCAGAATAGTTACAAAAGTTTGTCTGAAAAGTTACGTCTATTTGAGGTTATAGTTATATTTAATTCCTATTAGTTTCATTTTTTGACTGAATAGTTACCAGTATTTCAGAGTAGTTACAAAATGACGTTGTGAATATTTATGTCTATTTCTGGTTAGATACATAAGTTAGAATGAATAATTACGTGTAGATGTTATTAGTTATCTAAATTGATTTTGTTTACAACGTTGGACGAGGTATGTCCCTGACGAAACAGATGTTAATTTAAATTTCAACTGCACGGGAACGTCATGACTTTCAAGGAAGAAGCTATGATGACGAAGAGTCAAGAGGAATTGTTCCGGGAGTCCTGTTTCGGGAAATTTCTCAACATGTCGTCGATCACGAGGTCCTCTAAGATCCTCAGTACCCTGATGCGGAGGACTGGACATTTTGAGGGAGTTTCCACATCCAACTCGTCGTTGCTGATAGATGTCAGTGGAGACCACCGGACTTAATGTGCAGGAGGGGTACAAGCTGACCCAGGTGAACACGTTTGAGACTGAAATCCCTAGGGGATTATATGTGGACACTTTCAACGGCGGTGTCATTGGCACACAGGCGAATATTGGGCCATTTCTAAAGGATAGTCAACACTAGGATGACTACGAGAAACGCGTTTGGTTTCTCCTCATCTACTTCATGTACAACGTGCTTCTACCAGGGAAACATAGTGTGGCGTTGAAGAACAAGTCGTTCATCAAGATGGTGGACAACCCCTGAAAATTCAACAGGTTTCCATGGGAGATTTATCGGGAGCACTTCAATGGGAGCGTACATGCGTTGGTCCAAAAAGCTCAGAGCCCTTCCAGCACTGAAAAGACGAGGAAGGTCCATGTAGAAGGTTTCTTACTACCCCTGCAAATATGGGTGTACAAATGCTTACCCAAGTTGTCTGAAATGAGATTATGCAACATTGTTCAACCAATTGGCACGCTGCTGATGCTCCGATGGTCATCCACAGCCAAAGTGCAAGCACTGAAATTGGACGACGTAAGTTATTGTTATATTATCCAACAATTAATTTCGTGTGTAAACTATTTGTTTGTGGTTTCTGATTCTAGTCGGAGTTTAAGCTCATGGGCACTACATTGTTGGAATAGGTCTAGGGTTAAGAAAAATTATTATTAATCATACTAATGGCGGAATATAAAATTTCTTTGCAAGTAATTTTTTTTTACTAACTTAGGCAAAGTGCATGAACATTTATCAATTAAAAACATTATTTAAAGTGCATGAATACTAATCTTTCTTGTACCTTGATTTAGAGGGATCATGAGAAAGGTTGATCTTTTCTTCTGGCTCGATTCCGTCAAAGCTAAATGTGAAATCGAGAAACCTAAGGTTTCTATTACATGAGTCTTTAGAGGTTTATAATGATTTGTGTGTGGGCACAATTATTCACAATAACTCAAGAATAAATTTATGAGCTAAAGAGCCAATTAAGCCTAAGTCTAATGAGTACTTAGGTGCCAAAATAAAAAGGGATTTGAGAGAGAGAGAGAGAGAGAGAGAGAGAGAGAGAGAGAGAGAGAGAGAGAGAGAGAGAGAGAGAGAGAGAGATAAAGAAATCTTATTTTCACATCTCTATGTGATGCTCTAATTATAAGAGAAGGAAAATCAAGAAAGGGTAATAAACCTTTTCAATTGTGTATTCATGATACAATATTTAATTTTCTCTCTTCTTTCTCCTTGTACATGGCTAGCAAACATATGCATTAGTGAGAGAAATTTGTTTCCTCACTTAGTATATTTATTTCCTTCTCAAGGAAATTCATTTCCTCTTTTCCTCTTGGGTAATTATCTTTATAATTAAAGACAACAAATTCTCTCCTCTTGGAGTGTGTTTTGGCCGAACTCTACACTAGGGAAGGGGCATCTAGATGCTTCCTTATTTCTTTTAAGACAATTCTTAAAATACCCACTGTAGAATTAATATTGCACAAATAATGAAATCAATTTCATAATGCCTCAAATGACTTTTTGGCTTAGAAAATAATTTATATTTTTATCATATGAAATATTCAAATCTTATTTTGACATTCACATCATTTTATGTCCATGTGAACAAAAATACCCTTTAGACTTTTCGAGAAAAAGTCTAATTCAACACTTGAACTTATTTTGACTAGCTTCTAGTTTAACAATCCTACTCTAATAACCTGTAATAATGATCTTTATGGATACAAATGAACAAAGCTTGAGCTTCTTTACTCGGACTTAAAAGTTCACAAACTTTTTCCGAGTATTAGCTAAATGTCAACTGCCTCCACTAAAGAGTTGACACTGAGAATCTCTCGGTTCAAATGAATTTATTTTCTACTCAAATTCAACTTAATGATATTGAGTGGATCCATTGAATGTTATCTAGGTAGATGGGATTTATAAAATAATCATTTTACTTTAATAGTTGTTATCTCCTCAACTCCTTTGTTACTTGTCAAATAAGTTAGAAACAATGCATTGACGAGGAGCTAACAAGTCACACTATTTCTTCTAAATGAAGTCACTACTTAATTTTGGATACCACACGGTTCATTTATTCACAATCAAAGTAATAAAGCATGAGGGATATACATTGCATTTCAGCAATCTTGTACATGAATTCCATATCTTTGAGAACTTCACAAATCTGGTTCATGACATCTTCATAACATAATATCTCACCAATTAGTCTAGTCTAGATCATTTAATGGATCTAGAATTTGATTTTCTCAAATTAGAATATTAAAGCTATGAAATGACATGTCTCATTTTAGGATTTAGGTAAGCATGATGCAATTCATACATAGTGACTTTGAGACAGAAGATGTTAAATGGTTTGTTCTTACATTGTCTCTAAAGGTGCACTTATCAATTAAGTATTTTCGAAAGATACATTGGAAGAACTATAGAGTTCCTAACTCTCTATGCCTCGTAATAGACATCATAGATTCTTCCAACAATCATACTGGGATCAATAGTCCATTGATCTTTAGATTGTGAATATATCGTTTTAACCAAACCATGAAGAGTTTATTCACGCAAATCTACATTTGTCTCTTCATATATTGTTAGGTTTGATTAAGGACTATAAAATGATTTAATATCATAAATTTTCAAAAAATAAATGAAGGAATGAATGTAGGTTTCAAATTTATTAATTTAATCAACAAATTACAATAATTAATTTATAAAAATTTATATATTACATCAATATGTAAATAAATAATCTTCTTGTGGGCATCTCTGCCAACAAACATGGCCTAAGAAATACATGCAGATAATCCTGTCGCAGATTGGGATTTAGGAGGGTTCTCCTCTGAAACCTTCTGTTGGATTAGTGTAAGAATTTAACAGGATGGGTTATGTGTGAGTTCTAATTAAAATAACTACCTAACCTTAGGTGAGTTTTGAGACAGAGAGGAGATAAACGAGCGTGCTCTACCCTACCCGTCATTCACCTTCCTAAAAGTAGATATAGGATAGGAGGTAAGTGTTATCGTTTGGAATTCCGGACTTAATGTGAGTGTTTTTTTTAATAGGACCCAAGCCGAGAGGTGAAAGTTCGTCAAATACTTAGATTCCTAAAGCTCGAGAGAGATTAGTGAATAATTTAAGAGGAGTGAGATTATGATTTCTATTACTAACCCGTAGTTAGAGCAATTACCGAAGCCGGCTGAATCGATGAACTAGTGAAGTCACGTCCGTTATTTGTTTATTTTGCGTCAATCGTTTTAAATATTTTTCTTATTGTGTCATGCATTAGTTAACGAAGAGAAATTTCCCTTTAGGGGGGTTTTATGTTCTCCGGCACCATGAGTAGCGTTTTGTTCGCCGTGTGCTGGAGGAGTGCTCGGTTCACGCTTAATTTCTACTGTGTTTGGATTGGAACCAACATGCGTAGACGACGTTGGCAATGACTCAATTTCCAACATCGCCTTTCATAACTACATCCAATTGATATATAAAGTTCAAATCCCAAGTCTTAGTTGCGTTAATTATGCAACTAACTATATTTAGTTACATTCGCAAATCAATTCTGAAAACTAAAACAAATTTGTACATTTTCAACGGATCTTAAAGCTCTTATCCTTCTGATTCTTGTACGTAAACAAATTGATTATTTTTTGGACACTTCAATTGATTCGTTGGAGAAATTTTTGACCTATGATGGAGGCCCAGACATGTCGCAGGAGCTCGTCAAACCTCTCGGCAGGAAATTAAAAAAAACAGAGTGCAAGAATCCATAATGAAACGCCACCTCTGCCGATCTACGCTGACCGCGTCCTACACATAAATGAAACAGAACATTCGACAATCCCGACCTCCAAGAACCCGACCTCTAAAGACCTGACGTTTCCTTCGATTTGGATCCGTCGACTTTCGCGCCCAGTTGCTACGAAAATCGAGCTCCTCCTACACACAATTGGGGAACAAATTTTGGACCTCATCGGAGGCACATCTCTGCCGATCTACGCCGACCGCCTCCTACACATGAAACATGACCTTCGACAACCCCGACCTCCGAAAACCTGATGTTTCCTCTGATTTGGATCCGTCGACTTCCGCGCCTAGCTGCTACAAAGATCGAGCTCCTCTTACACATAAATGGGGAACAAATTTTGGACCTCAAACCTAAGCTCCATTTATGACCGTTATGATGCTTTTTTACGTACAAAAGGGTATACGTGACTTTTCTCTTGTCTCGCTCTTTTGACCTAAATACTCTCTTAGTCGACTACTCCTAATTTTGTCTTTTTGAAAACATAATGATATTTCTGAAATAGAGTGGTTGTTAATTAGTAGAATTGTCCAAAACCCTAACATTTATCTAACAAAATAAAAATTAAGTGTATTCGACATAAAGTTTTTGATATTTGTACCCATCATTTGCGCATTAAAATAAATCAGCAATAAACACCATTTTTAATTATCCTTCTTAATTCTTTATTATAAGCCCAATTTCATTAATAATTTTACTTGTTAATATCTAATAACTAAGTGATTTTCATAAATATTAGAAGATCCAAAAGAACCTACATTTGTCCATTGTGAGAGTAACAGTGACAACATTGGGATAATTACTGGAATTAGTTTTTTCATGTTGACCTCTTGATATTTGATAAGCTTTAGATGACAGAGAAAAGTTACGTAACAAGTTGAAAAATGACTATCCGTAAAATTTATTTATAAGCACAACCATCAAGTTAAAATAGAAAAATTACTTTTTTCTAAATATAAACTAATTATATTTAATCTTTATACATGAATTATATGGTATTTCCAATTTACAACTTACATAGTTGTAGACTTTGAATAAATAACGTCCATAATTTTTATATTGTATGCGTTTGGTGACCATCATTAAGGTCAAATTAAGCTTTTAATGAAGCTAAATTGATTTTTGGTGTTTGGTAAAAATTTCTTTTGAATATTTTTCAAAAGCGCTTGTGGAGAAAACAGAAAATATAAAGTGTTTCCAAAATTTAGTAAAAGCTAAATTTGTTAGCTTTTGTAACTTTATTTTCAGTTTACATTTATGATTTTCTATTTTACCCTCATAACAAAACCATTTAAAAAGATAACACGATTAAATTTAAAATATGTAGGCTTTGGGCTTAAGTTTAAGCCGGTAAATAATCTGCAATTGATACAAGATTCAATTCAATGTTTACAGGATTGAGAACGTGAAGTTTACTGTTTCTGATGAAGACAACATCGTTCCACAGGGAGACATGTGCGGATCGATGATCTATGGAGATTTAGGAATTAAGTTAGCGAAATGCAATTGAAATCGATTTTGGTTTGGTTTGATTTAGGGAATAAGTTTGGGATTATTGCGACTGTTTTCTTCCTTCTGTGAATTTTTTTGGTATATCGTAGCTAGATGATAGGGTTTGAAGGCGTTGATGGATTTATATTTTTAGGCTGTTATGTGTTTTTTGCTTTCCACCGATAAAAATTGTAGTCTTCATTTTTTTTATTATGTAGAGAACAAGTATTCGAGTACCAGAGTTCGCAAATTGTTGTTCCTCCTTTCGTGTGTGTAGCTGTGAGACGAATTCACCCGTTTCCATAAAAAACTTCCCAATATCCTTGGAAGTAATATTTTGATAATCTAAGTTTTTTCTTTTCATTTATTAAGTATAATTTACAATAACTTTACATTATATGTTTATATTATAGTAATATAAAACTTTCGTTATATAAAATTTTACATAATTTGGTTATAAGTACTTGATTTTTATGGCTTTATATAAGTCACCAAAATAAAAAATAATTATTTAAATATTTATTTCCAAAGGTTGTTTTAGTCTTTATCTTATAATTTTATTATTTTACCAAACGCTAAATCAGCTTCTTTTTATTTTAACTAAAAGCTAAATTGAAAAAATTTACCAAACAGTAAATAGCTTTCAAAAAAAGTATCATTTTTTAAAAGCAATTTTTAAAATCATTTGTTTCAAAAGCAAAGTGTTACCAAACGTAGCCATTGTATATGTTATCTTGTTACAATGAAACATCTTAAACTACTTATACTACTTATGCTATAATACTCAAGAATCAAGAAAACTGGCTAATTGTCGTAAGGTAATGGAGAGTTCGTGGATTGAATTTTGACAGGTGAAATTTCTTTTAGGTGAAACTCATATGTTGGCGAGTTTGCTTGGGCCAGATATCGGCTAAAGCAGCGTTAGCCTCCAGGGATCACCTCAGACGACAGTTATCCTATTTGTCAAAATATGAGAGAGACAATACGCAATTCGAGAGTGTAGTCGGAGTAAGAGAGTCTGGAAAGAAGCTGATCTCAGCCACATCTTTCTGCATTTCAGAGATGGAGACATTTTCGACACGATTTTCAGAGCAATAGACATTCTTGAACTTAGTATCCATGATTTTTTATCACTATTATTTGAGAGTTATTGAACTACAAGAACAATGTCTCATCCGAGAGGTCAACATGGAGCTAGACTCAGCTAGTCTAGTGGACGTTGAGCTTCCTCGAGGAGTTCAAAGACGTTTCCCCAGTGGTGCAGCTGCAGAGAGATTAAGTTATCCAGACTCCTAATGGACTCCGCCGAGAGAGGACTTCATCTTAATTAACGTCGATGCGGCGTTGACTCGCGACCAGGGAGGATTCGGTGTGGGTTTCTTTACGAGGGACCACACTGGATTGGTGATCGTCGCACATACGCTTTCTCTTGCTAGGGGATTCTCCCCCTATCATGCAGAGGCGTATGCGATCTTATAGGTTATAGAGGTATCTCTTAATATCGACGTCATGAGAGTGGAGATTCAATTTAATTGTTTGAGAGCGGTTTAAGGAGTGACAAAGAGACTGACATCGGTGATAGAGCTTAGGACGCTTCTTCTTCGCATCTTCAGAAAGTTGAGACCTTTAGACAAGTTTTCTATTGTTTATATTTCACGTCTTTTTAAGGTCGTAACCCATAAACTAGGCCGATTTGCGGTTAATCATGACTCGAGTTTGACTTGGATGAGACTTGTGTCTCCTTTTTTAGAGGAGGCCATTAGAGCTGATGATTGAGAGTAATGATCCCGCTTGGGAGTCTAGAGGTTCAATCTGTATTAGAGTTCATTTTTAATAGTACGCGTGGTTTTATTCTTATATCATATATCTCTTTACCTACAGTAATAGAGTTCATTTTTATTTGTATGCGTGAAAACTTTTTATGATATTTTTCATGGTACCAATCACGATTTTTCAATAAAAAGGTACTTTTTATATACACACAAAAATGTTTACTAATTTCAAAATATTCAATGTTTTGTAAATTTTGTGTAAATACTTATCTCAAATTGCTTACAAAATTATTTAGACTACTTTGTTCCGAATTTGAAAATGTTTACAAAGCTGCGAAGTGATGGTAGTTTTGACCTAATATTCGTGTAAACAAAACTAGATGAATATTTACAAAAAATTTACAAAACGTTGGTTATGGTGAAAACATTAAATATAAAAGTGGGTAAATAGATAATTTTTTGATGAAAAAATAACTTTCAAAGTATGTTTGTCTGCTCTGTATAATATATCAAACTTCCCAAGTATATCAATTTATATGTATGAAATATTTGTTTTTTAAGGTAAGAAGATTGAACTTGTTATTTTGAACTTGAATGTTAGATGAAATTATTTTATGAGATATCAAGATTGTATTTATGAGATATTAGGATTGTAGATAATTTATTATATACGTATATATACACAAAACTAACAATTGACAAGATGGAAATGGTCAATTTGGAGAGGAAAAGACATGGCTGGTTGAGTATTGGGCCCTATTAATTGCCAGAACTACAACTACTTTTAGTATGGACTATATGGCACCTAATTATAGTAATGGATTGCTAACCATTAGATTTTAACACTATGTTCGTGATTGATCCTCATAAAGATTCAAAGCGACACGTCAAGTATGAATGTGTGAGACACGTCACCCACATTCAATTATGTGGCATATAATCGATGGGTTTGGTGCCACATTCAATGATTTCACGTTGAAGATACCACCTCCCCGGGTCACAATTCCTTTAGAGGACTTGTATTATTGACAATAATGGGTCCATGTGGTTCCTCTACGTACTACAAACACTTGTTCTCAAAACTTTAAAGCCTAATTTTGCGTATTTGATAGTGCTGATGTGTTTTACCAACCTATGAGAGATAGAAGAATTGTTGTCTTTAATGGAAATTATATAGTTATTCGTTGCGTCTGTCGAATGGACAGTTTGGTTCCTCCGTATTGTTTTGGGGATAAGTAGTGAAATAACATTTTAAAGCATAAAAATTGTTATATATCTCACTTGTCATAAAAGTTATAAAAATTAACAGATATAAATCGGTATAGAAAGATAAGACTGTCTCAAATTATTAATGAAAAATGAAAAACAAATAACCACTACATGCGGTTATCACAATCAAATGAGCGGAATTTCAAATAACTTCTCTTACCAGTACACCTCAAAACTCGTATTATTGGACATGAGACTAAATAATAAACCTGCAAACAAAATATCAATCTCAGATTAAAGCACACTACCATATTTAAAAGATAGGAAATAAACGAAAATAAACTAACTGCCAAAATACCAGAAAACTTTAAAAGCATATAAAATACGCAAAAAAGAAAAATAAATAAGTAAAAATAAAATAATATAAGCTTGATAACAACATAGGAAACTTTAAAAATGGGAAGAACAGGCCAAAGTAAAAAAAAATTATTAGCTTTTTATTGATAATAAGCAAGATTTTTGAAATTCACATTCAAGATAATTTTTACTTTTTCTGGACTCAGATGACCATCACATATCATATCTGTTTTTATTTGTTTTTTGGGTTAGCATTTTACTTTTTTAGATATCATTTCAAATATTACGAGATTAAATTTGAATTAAATTCGACGATAAAAGGAGTGATCGATTACATTTTATATGTTATTATTAGGTCTTCAATAATTTTTAACCTCTATGTTCAACACATGTGATTCATGTGTGCTAGCTAATGACGAATTGTATCTAATTTAAGTTATCCTCACATACAATGACTTTAAACTAATTTTAACAAAAACTTGTCGCAATTGCCAGTGTTTGGTATATAATTTTCAAAGTGTACAACGTTTCGTGAAATTTGTATTAATGACGCTAGTGTTTACGTGACACACCAATCAAACATGTGGTCTTACACTCTTTCCCTATAAATTTTCGGCCAACTTTAAAAAATTTGATTTCAAAATTTGAATTTTGTTATTTACTCGGTTGAATGTCATTTTTCCAGAAATCAATTCACTAATACGCTGGTTTTAAAAAGGGAAGTCAACAATTAGTTCTTATTATTAAGTGTAATTTTATAATTTTGGAAATATTTATTTATTTAGTAAATGTCATTATTATTTTGTTTATTGTCAATATTATGTCAAATTAGTTAATGGTTCTCTCTCTCTCTCTCTCTCTCTCTCTCATTATATCCTAATTTCATCTCTATTTTCGTATCTTCAAACCTCTTAATTTTCCATAATTTTGATTAATTATGGACATTGAAAGCCATTTTACACGTTAATTTCCAAAATTTTGAGGATACTATATTATAAATTACCGTAAATTATCGTTTTACATGTATTTTACACATCTTTTTACATGTCATTTTACAAGTTAGTATGTCCCTATTTACATACAACTTACTGGAAAACGATAAACAAATTTAGCAGATTTCTAGATTTCACAGCAACCAGCAAAATCCAGATTTACATTAACCTAATATTTTTGTAATTTAAATCTAGAAACACAGAGTATCAAATTATCTAAATAAACATAAAAATTGAATAACAATCGAATTGAAGGCGGTGGATGACTGAGTGGGAGGGCAGGATGTTGGTCGATTCACAATGTTTTACACCCTAAAAAACGCATCTCTTAATGTATTTCCTTTACATAGATCTTCCTTCATATCCACAAGGTTCTTGTAGTTCAAACCGACCTATAAATTATTAACTTGTTAATTTTACCCAAAACTTGAAATCATGTACAAATTAATTTTTAAATTAGGTAATTTACCTGACAATAACTCAAAATTGTATCTCGCTGAAGAACAACGACATATTTTTGTTTAACAACTCTAGAAACCAAAACCTTTAAATATAGATCAACCTCTAAACATTTATTTTTCAGCGACTTTCATGATTATAACCGGTAAACTATTTTATTCATTTTTTCCGCTAATTTATTTTTTGTAAAAGACACAGTGCCTATCTGTACCTCGCTTGTAAGCCGTCGTCAGAAATGATCTTTGGTCTATATTCCACGATCCTTATATATTATGCTCTGATAAACTTGGCGTTTTTAGAATTTTTTGAGAGAAATTTCGAGAGATAATTTAGGAGAGAGAGAGACTATCGATGAAACAAATGAAAACTGAATCGTTGAAGTTATTGCATTTTCTATTTACTTGCCTTATTTATTGTTGATTAATTGTTGTTTAATGCAGCAGTTACAGCATACGCAATTGTCGGTTTTTTATTTTTTAATAAAATTTATGACGTAGCATGAAAAATGAACGGGATAAAATCGTCCGAAAATTTTCTTTAAACTAAATCCTGGCCACTAACCAAAGTTTTACATACTGACTAAATAAAAAATCCTATATGTGAGTAGGCCTATTTACCTTAATAACCCAAACTTTAAAGTATATAACTTATTTTAAAAACATAATCACTTCACATAAGTTATCTAAAAAAATAACTACATTCATATAACCTCTTTAAAAACCAATTACAGCTCATAACTTTAGTACAATTTTTAAATTTGTATTTAGTATTTCTGGCTTCGTCCCGCCGTTGTTTGAAAACCGTGAAGAAATGTACTAAATCCAAAATCTCGATGTTTATAACATGTCATTCCTCAACTGTTTATTTGAACGTCAATAATTTAGTTCATGCATCACATGCATACTTTTTTTAGTATTAAAATGACAAAAAGAAAATTGACGATTTACCCACTAAATTATATACTGATTGATATCAAACGTTTCATAAATTTTGTGGGCATATTCAGCTAGAATTATTTACACGATTTTATGGTCCATAATACCTTATAAATAATTTATAAATTTATTTTCCGGTTTAAATTTTTTGTGTTTGAATTTCAGTTTAATTTAGAGGATATTTATCCTTTAATTCGCTGAAATTTTTATTAATTTACTTCAGCTGGAGAGGTAGAAGGGAAACTATTTTTGGATTAAAATGGTCCAAAAATTTGTTAACAATTTCAATTGAGTATTTACACAAAATTTACAAAACAAAAAATTATAAAGTCTGTAAACGTTTATATAATTATTTAATACAACCCTTATAATTATTTATGCATAAAAAGTTACTGTAACGGTTACATTAAACAAGGAGCATGATTATGGTTACATTTAAACGTGGCGAACAAGGAGTCTTGGTACCTCCCGGTACCGTTTCCGTGTGACTCCCGGTTTTAACCGGGATGAGACTTAACGGGAGGCCGGGACTCCCAGTCTCGGTCTGCATAAAAAAAAAAGTAATTTTTAAACATATGAAGGAGTTGGAATTAAAATAAAATAAGGATGTATTTATAATGTTTTAAACTAAATGGAGTTAACTAAAAAAAAGTTTATAAGGAACACGAGTAAACAAAATTATTTTAGAGTCATGTAAAAAAAATGGGCCTCTTAAAAAACCTTACCGACTCCTAAAAGGGTGCGACGATAAGGAAAAAGTGTACCCCTTGCATCGATTATCATAAAAAACCTCAAACAAGGGTCGGGATATCCCTTTACAATAAAAATATAAATGTTTAACCATTGAGGTTTATGTTTGAAAAATTAACATTAAAATCGTCTACAATATCAAAGTTTTGAAATGTTTCTTGGGCTCTATGGCGATGTTGAAGTCAATCCTTTCCGCAAGTTAAAACTTCTACCATCCGCGGATGCAAGCTACATCTTCTGTCGTCGATGATGCGTCCGGCGCTGCTGAATGCCGCTTCCGATGACACGGTTGAAACATGAATGGTGAGGATGTCTTGTGCCATTGTAGACAATATCGGGAACCTCCGTGCATTTTTTCTCCACCACACGAGTAAGTCTAAGCGTTCGTCGTCCGGTTTGACCCACTCGTTTCTATCGAACTGGAGTATCTCAGGATGAGAGTGTGTGTCGAATGCGCTTGGCTGACTAGACTCGGCCTCTTGTTGTTGAGGAGATGGACTGTACGCAGGAGCGTTGACGAACACATTCTGAAATTGATGTCGTCGGGGTTAGTGCATCTGTAACCGACTCTCCTGTTGCGCTCGGTAATATGGTAGGAGTTTGGCTTCGTACACCCTGAAAAGAGAATAAAACGCTTCCACGGTTCGGGAAAAATCAAGTGCATAGTAACCTTGATCAACAAAAAAACGTCTAAGGTACTTAAGAAATTTTTTCAAACCAATTTTTCTACATCGATGATCAAGAATGATTCTCAAACCGTAAAGCAAAGGAACCTTCCCAGCCCCCCAACATTTTAAAATTTTTGTTTCCATTGCCTTAATACAGTCTTTGAAAATAGTTTCATCTCTATACTTATCGAAATGTAGTGCAATTGCTGTAATAGTATGCAAACCAAGAAAAGAAGTAGGAGTGTAAACGGCGGAAAGATAACAAGTTTCTTTATAAAAGATGTCAAGAAAGAAAACAAAGGACTCAGCCATTTTAATATAGTAATCAGAAATAGAATTTTCCCCATGTTCATTGTTAATATAAGTTACAATAACTTCTACGTAACCTACAAATAAAAAGTTTGTTAACATTAAAAAGGTTGAGTTCGGCCTAATTTTGTTATCTAAATGTTATGTTCGTTCTTAGAGATCATTGTGCCTAAGACGTCTCTTAAGTTCGTCTACTCTACTAGTTGAGCTATTAATCCAACTAATGTAGTTCCTCATTTTGTTTATTAAAAGGTCATAGCTAGCTACCCCTGCTTGAACAATAAGGTGATTATATGAGTTGCACATCGTTGATGTAAAATAGAGTCGTTAGTTTGGAGTTTTTCTTTTAAATCTCTTATCATAGCATTGTTACTTGTGGCGTTATCTAACGTTACTGATATAATCCTACGTGTTAAACTCCATTCTTCTAATACACTAACCATGATATCTAAAATGTTTTGACTTGAATGAGATCCTTCTATCCTCCTAAATGCTATAATACGTTTGATCAAATTCCACTCATCATCTATGTTATGAACAACAACACTCACATAATCCATTTTAGCTTAACTGGTCCATATATCAGAAGTTAAAACTACACTATATCTACCGTTTGATATTGTTGTTTTTAGTGTTTTCTTTTCTTCCAAAAACCATTTTAGTATATCTGCTCTTAACGCTTTCCTGTAAATTACTTGAACACCAGGAACTAAATAACTAACAAAGTTAATGAAATCTTGTGATTCTATATGCATAAAAGATTGATCCCTTAAAAAAATATTCAACAAATTTTTTTCGTAATTGATTAGGTTCAACGTGACTTACATGACTCGAAGACGCTGCAGCTCCATCGCCCTTGCAGTATTTGTTGTGACTCCACAAAATCGACGTCATGACTCTGTCGTTGTGAGCACTAAAGATCTTTCCACAACGGTAACATTTTCCTGATTTATCACTGTTGTGAATCAATTTCTTGTAATATGTTCACACTTGGGACCTAGGTTGCCTTCCGGTTGGTTGAGGTTGATCGGGATTTTGTGCCGACGGTTGTTTTCTTTGTCGTCGTTGTCGTCGCTGTAGCGTCTCTTCCTGTTGTTGTTGTTGTCGAAGATGAAGAACACTAACTGGAGGTGACCTCTGACTTCGGCTTCGATGTGGAGGAGGAGGAATATCTTCGTCTTCATCGTTGTTAGGATCTTGCGTTTCATCGTCATCGACTTCAACACCTTGTTCATCGTCATTTGGATATTGGGAATCATGAATTTCTTATTTATATTGTTAAAACGCTTCAAAAGCGATATCGACATCGGGTGGAAGTGGAGACATATGAGGGATGTAGTCGGATTCTGTGTTTAGGTTGAACGGATGGGGGGGAGGGGGTACATAACATTTGGATTTGTACTAGTAATATAGTTAGGATCGTAAGTGTATTCCGCATTGTGAGAATGATGTAACCAATTTTTTTAAAACCGATGCATCGAGGGATCTTGAGAATTTCTTCCCCTTCAACCATCCCGACCCCTTCGATTTTAGGACGCCATAATAAACGTTGCAAAGCAACGGGTATAATCCCATAAGAAAAAAAGTGAAGGGAGAAAAAAAAATAAAAAAAAAGTAAAAATACCTTATAGCCGTTGCAAAGCAACGAGTATAATGCTCAAACAGACAAATATTTTTGGTCACTGGATTGTCCATCCAATGGCCGAGATTTTTTTTATTTATTTATTTATTCTATTATTTATTTATTTTTTAATATTACCGGGAGGTACCTCCCGGTTACAGTAAAAACCGGGAGTCCCGGTCACGCCCCGGCCGAGACCCTCACTCCGCTTTTAATATAGACCGGGACGGGACTCCCGGTACCGTCTTGTCCCGGTAGAGCCACGTTTAGTTACATTAAACAAAACTGATAATTGTGGTTTCATTTCTCACGCCTCATACTAAATATAAATATAAATATAGGATTGTTAATGAGTTTAGACCTATTCAATAGAGCTTTCGAGTCTATCCCGATGAAATAGTGCCATTTCAAACAATATATGCAAATATAATACGGAGGGAAGAACTGATTGATTTTCTCATGATGTCATATTTTCTGTCTCGGACGATCAAATGGTAATGCTACACCTACCTCTGATCTTTATCCACAATCCACATAAGGCTAGCTGGTAGGAAAGAAAGATAAAAAATAACATAATATATAATTGAGAAAAAAAGCTAATCCACATCCTAGATTAATGAATCTAAGCCACTTGTACAATAATTATGAGGGAGCGTTAAGAATTTTCTGACTAAGCTTCTTCATCCTATTATGACCTTGAAAAGAATATATTTAAAAAATATAAATTTGGATTTGCAGCCATCCATATCGATTTCTTATTCACAAAATCATACAAAAATGTTTCAACCAGTAATAGTGTCATATTCTACGTTCAAATACTGTTTTTTCCTTCTCATTATTGTGACCTAGTAAGCCTCGTGTGACAGTTACGTTGATTATATCAGCAGGGCCATTTTGATACACACTTGGCCTCATCTTGTTGGTTAGAAAATGGCTTCTGTTTTATATATCCAAGGAATCTCCATATTTTCCTGAGTCGTGTATCTCATACCACATGAATTAGCTAAACGGCCCTTTTGACAATACCTAATAAACGACCACTCAATAACTACCTTCCAAAAATAATGAATATTACGAAGAAGAAGTACACCAAAAATGCAATTACAGAAGAGGCAAAGTAAAATTTGCCGAGTAGTAAAAAATGTTATAGTCTCTGTTTGGGAAATCACCAATAAAAAGGCGTACCAGTCTTCGTAACCAAATACCAAACTTAAATTATTTCTTCTCTCTTTCCAGAAATGGCTATTCCGGCGGAAACATATGAGGACGACCAGAAAGCTCCGCTTCTTCCGGTGACGGAGCGCTCTTCGGAGGAGGAGGAGCAGAGCTACAGGGATTGCTTTAAAGCGTTCATGCTGACTCGGAAGACGTTCTTCATATTTTTGGGACCGTTGATGTGCGCGGTGATATGCACGTGCGTGAAGATGGACGGTCCAGATAGCTCCCGGAACATGCTGGGAGTGATGGCCTGGATCTTCGAGTGGTGGATGACTCAGGCGGTCCCTATGCCCGTCACTTCCATGGCTCCGCTCTTTCTCTTTCCGCTCTTCGGAATCTCCTCCGCTGATGACGTGGCGCATTCGTTCATGGACGACGTCATCGCCCTCGTCCTCGGAAGCTTCATCCTCGCACTCGCCGTCGAACATTACAATATTCACCGCAGATTAGCTCTCAATGTAAGTCCTCCTTATTTTTTCAGAGCTCATTTGTACTTTAAGTTTATGTGTACAAGGAAACCATTTATTTAAAGTTCACGAAAAGAATATTCGACTTGAAATCTGTTTTTCTATCGTTGCTTGGCAAGTAAGTTTCTTGTTTTGTCTTTTTAGTATGTAGACTAGAAATAGATCATCTCAAAGGAACCGAAAGTACGTCTGCTACAGTCTATAATTACTTTTCCTTTTCAGATCCGTGAATGATTCTAATTTGTTTATTTTTATTTACTCACTTGAATTGATTCCGTTATAATTACAACAATCACACGACATAAAATACTACTAGTCACTCGGCCAGAAAACAAATGAAAAACTGATGAATATATTATACAGATTTGCCCGTCTACTATTATCTTCTACTTTTTTTTTCTCAATTTAAAAAAAATTATATTGTTCCCAAAAATACCATTAGTTCTCTTTTGTATATTCTATTTTTATGCTCCATTTCATTTCTTTCATACAATTTCACGCCATGCTTAGAGTTAAACTATTTATTCTTCTAACTAATTCTGAAATTCTTTCTCACTCCTTTATTAGAAGAATAAATACTCTAATTATAATATAAATAACGTAAAATTGTAAAAATAAACGAAATAGAGTAAAATGATATCTACACAAGAGAAGCTCTCTATACGTAGTTCGTTTCATCTATGGTAAAAAACAGAGCTAGATTTAGAAAGAAATGAATAGTTATCCGAAATTGTAATAATAAATGATCCTGAAATGAGTGTATAAATATGTTGGGTGTCAGATAACGCTGGTGTTCTGCGGGGATCCGGTGAACCCGGCGCTGTTGCTGCTGGGGATATGCGCGACGACGGCGTTCGTGAGCATGTGGATGCACAACGTGGCGGCGGCGATGATGATGATGCCCGTGGCCATGGGCGTCCTCCAGCGCTTCCCGGAGGGCCCCGCGCAGTCCAAGCCTGTCTCCGACTTCTGCCGCGCCGTCGTCCTCGGGGTCCTCTACTCCGCGGCCATCGGCGGCATGAGCACCCTCACTGGGACAGGTGTCAACCTCATACTCGTCGGCATGTGGAACTCCTACTTCCCCGACGCCGGGCCCATCACCTTCAGCCAGTGGTTCTTCTTCGCCTTCCCCCTCGCGCTCCTTCTCTTCTTCCCCTTCTGGGCCATCCTCTGCTGCCTCTACATCAAGCGAGGCTCCTCTCGCGAGCTCTCTGTTTACCTCGACAAGTCCCACCTCAACTGCGAGCTCAAGTTGTTGGGCCCCATGTCCTTCGCCGAGAAAATGGTCTTGACCGTGTTTTCGGTTAGTTTCCCAACTAGCCGTTTGAGTGGATTAGTAGTCTGGTGCTTTCTTTTTTAATGAAACTGAGCGTGGATCATGTGCAGATGCTGGTGTTCCTATGGATGACGAGAAGCATAACCGACGACATTCCGGGCTGGGGAATCCTTTTCAACGACCTCGCCGGAGACGGAACTGTCAGCGTGAGTCACCGATAAACACCCCGCGCGAGTCTCGTGCTTAATTGTCCCGTAAACGAAGTGCGATGTTTGTTTGTTTGTCTTGAACAGGTGATGATGGCTACTCTGTTGTTCATCATCCCGAACAAGAAGCAGAAGGGGGAGAAGCTGATGGACTGGAACAAGTGCAAGAAGCTTCCGTGGAACATAGTGCTTCTATTGGGGGCCGGGTTTGCGATCGCCGATGGAGTCAGAACAAGCGGCCTCGCAGAGATTCTCTCGAAAGGTCTGGGCTTCTTGGAGGCAGCGCCGTACTGGGCCATAGCCCCAGTGGTATGCCTGATCAGCAGCACCATCACCGAGTTCACCTCCAATAACGCCACCACCACGCTCCTCGTCCCACTCCTCATCCAGATTGCCAAGTCCATGAAGGTAACTGACTCCTCCACATAATTTTAGTCGAAAAACATATATACGTAGTTTCATAGGTGAAATTTCATTTACATGTTCTAACAGATGTAAAAATCACTAAAATGTGACATGTGTAAAGCTCCATGTAATTTAACTAACAAAATATTTGGATGTTTATCCACTAAACTATAGTGATTTGAAAATAACAAACATTTCGTGTAAATACCCTTTAATTAAAATAGATTTCAATAAGTCCACCGTAAATAATTTTATGGATTCATCCTACAGGTACATCCTATGCTCTTGATGGTTCCCGGCGCAATTGGATCCCAGTTTTCGTACTTGCTTCCCACCGGAACGCCTTCGAATGTGGTCGGATTCTCGACTGGCCGTCTCGACATTACTGACATGCTCAAGGTTGGCTTTCCTCTCAAAGTTGTTGGGATAGCCGTCCTCTCCGTTCTAATGCCTACCCTAGGTAATTTAACTACCCGTACTTATTTTTATTTATGTATTTAGTTGATAGATTGAATTTGTTTTGTGAGCAAAACTAATGCATTGGTTTGTTTCAGGAGCTTATGTTTTTGGGGCGAACGAACCGTTTGTCTACTAGACTTGCAAAGGAAGTTACGTAGAACAAAGAAAAATCTATGTCGTAACCGAAAATGCTATGATTGATGTTGCGTTTTCGGTACATATTATATATGTTGCATATACAGTCCTCAATAGAGAGAATTCAAACGAGCGACACGTAAAGAAAAAAAGTTCAAGTTTTGTATACTTCTTCTCCATCTACTTTCTTCCTCATTTAGGTTTGTATATTCTCTTAGAGAAAAAAGTTTGTTTGACCAGGAATTATTTCAGTGTTTTATATTTTGGGGCAGGAAACTATGCAGAAAAAAACCAGTCTTTCAGAGTAGATAAGTGGTTATAAAGTTACTGCTATTGTAAGTAGTTTGGGATTCTACATGACATGATATAGTTTGATAAAATAATCTTGTTAAGAAAAAAAATTATTCAACATTTGGGTTACTTATCCTACATTGTCTTTTCATGCAAAGCAAATTGGAAACTTTATTATTTTCAACATAGTATACATGTGAATGTCATCCGTAGGGTTCTGTTCTAACTTAATGATCAATGCAGATTGTTTGGAATAATGGTCAATATCCATGAATAATATCGGTCTTTTCCGCAATTTCTTGTTGTTCTTGTGTTGGATGCTATTGTCATATCTTGAATACACTTTATATATATTGTGGATATTTGATTTCCGATTTAGTAATATCGCGAGAGATTCGAGGATTAACCTAAAAAAGTTAATTAGAAGTCAAATTAAGTTATTCACTCTTGTAAGAAAACTTCACACCACCTTCACACCACTTTTATTCTAAGTTATTTTAGTAAATCTTTCAATTTGGAACGCTGTAAAAGCCGAGTCGCATCTCATAGCCTCTTTAACGCTTTTGAACAGAGATCAACAAGTTCTTAAACGTCCACGATTGGCGAATTGAGAATCCAAGATCTTTGAGATTAGCAGTGTAAGAGTTCAATTCACGCATATTGATTGAATCAATTGAGTTTTGTGTCACGTGATAGAACTAAATTGGGTAACAAACTTCGTGTTTCATGTCTATATGGTCATTTAGTTATTGAAACAGTGTAAGCATGCATTATATTGGTATCGGAGCAAAAACCTTAATCTACTGGGGGAACGATCTCTTGTTATAGCTGTTTTTTTAGGTAAGTATGGATAATTTCAAAGAATGAGGCTCTGTGAGCAGAACAACCTTGATAGATGGACAAAACAACGCTGATTAGAAATCAAGGATAAGAGCTTTTATCAAGTCTATTGATTAAACAACATGGAAATCCGTTGTTTTGGGGTGGAACACTCTCAAACGTCTTCTAACCAATGGTGTGACTCTTGTAGACGTTCCAGAAGCTGACTGGACGACTGAAAATGATGAAGATATTCTTGAGAATTTCAAGGGATTGAATGCCATCTATAATGGATTTCAACATCTTGCAGAGCGCCTAACAGATTTTACAAATGATGGAATTATTGGAAACCGTTAATGATATATACTTCTTTAAAGTTTTTATTGTTGGGATTGGTGCCCACAAACGAGATATTAGACATTTAAATACGTTTGTATTTACATTTTGCTGAAACATTAATATTAATAAATATTCATTATTTATTATGTTTGTGTTTATGTATGAATGCTACGCTCTGAAACTGTCATCAACGAAAGGGGTGCTAAGTACTGACTTGACAAGATAGCCCCTTGTGACTAGTTTAAACATTTGTTCGCAATCTTAAGATCAATAGAGCAATCGAATCTAAGTAATGACTGTTTGAATGAATCATGATATCTAATCTTGTGATATAGAGAGTTGCGACTCTATGATTCATCCTTGATATCTTATAGAAGATATTTAACAAGACCAGTGATACTTAGAAGCTCGAGATAAAACCGTTTAACCACTCGAAGCTTCAAGATCACATACGAGGGGTACTTTGGTACTTACCTAAATCCTGAAGTGAATATATAATTAATATTGCACTTTATGACATTTGATTTGTCAATGAGCAATGGCTAAGTTAGAGTTTCATTTGACCCAACGGTTGGTGTCATAACGATGTGATATTAGGTTATATGATTCACAGATATGGAATTCATGTTGGAACAATGCAAACGCATTACTATCACACTGTACTTTGTTATGAGAGTGTGAATGAATAAACCTTGCCATGCATTCATCGAATAAGAACATTCTTTGATTAAAACATGTGACATGTAAAGACATCTCACTCTATATTTTTCTCATTCACAAATAACAATGGAGTTAGTGAAATAATAACTAAAGGGGTAAAACGGTAATTTTATATTCCCCTTAGTTAATGATACACATGAAGGGTAATATCATAAATTACTATGTGGACCGTGTGAAGAATTCTTTTGTCACATCAAACGAAAAATATAGGCTTATGAACAGAGAGAATGTCAGTATTGGTGGAATTCTTTGGTGGAATCGACCAATATTAAGAATTAAAAGACGAAAAATGTTTGTGAACTTTTGTGTCCGATCTTTATTATAAAGCTTCGTTCATGTGGGTCCATAAGGTCTCAATGATAAACACTAGAATTATTGATTTATTCATTAAATATAAATTGTGATTTATATCGGGAAGATTATTTTTCTAAGTAACTTAAATAATCAATTAGTTATTTATTGTTACGTTTATTTATTAAATCATGGAGTATTATTATAATGATAATAATACACTTGGGATATTCAAATAAATAAATATGAAAATAAATAATTTCTTGTTTCGTACTTATTTGGAAAGTATGAAATTATTTTAATGAAATGTCATTAAATAAAAATGAGAGTTCTAAATTAATTGAATTTAGAAATAAATAAAAAATATTTGGGAATGAATTAATTGAATATGGCCGAGTATGTTGAGAGGGTTTTGGCCGAGAATTACAAGTCAATGGGCCAAGAGTTTGACTCAACTTAAGCCCACAATGAACTGTTTATAAGTGAGCTTAAGTAGAAACCCTAGACTAACCCTAACCCTAATTTTGTTCGGGCAAACACTCTCCCCTTCCCCTTGTGTGTCTCTTGGCCGAATCCCTAAAAGAGAGAAAAGAAAAAAATTGTTTCTTCGTTTCTTGATTTAATTTCTTGATAGTTCTTGAGAGCTCACGCTCTCATTCTCATGACAATCTAAGTGAATTATCATTGATTGAAACTTGTGGTGTTTGGTGTTCATTTAATTCTGAAATTGTTGAAATTTAGAATTGTTTTGTAATTGCAAAAGTGCCTCAAGTATCCCTGCCGGCCAGATCTCTCGCGCGCTTCCTGTCATGCGGATTACTCCCTTCCAAGTGTCCTTGAACGGCGAACTCCCTTCCAGGGATCCCTGACTGGCGAACTCCCTTCCAGGCGTCCCTGTCCGACGAACAGCTCCCTGTCCGGCGAGGCAGACCTCCCTGTTCGACGAGCGCGTGCACAGCCCTGTCCGGCGACCTAGCGAGCCTCCTTCCCGGTCACCGACTCCCAGCGAGCCTAGAACAATCCGACGAGCCTCCCTTACACGCGTGGACTCGGTGTGGCATTCCGATGATAATGAGCAACGTCGGGATAATTTATTATCCTAATTGTAAGTTTTTCTCAACGAATTGGATGTCTATAATTATATGAAATTGTTTGTATAGAATTATAGGATGTTCAATTGTTGAATGTGTGTTTTCATAAATTGTTTATTAAACATGTAATTAAATTTTAATGCATTAGGTTGTTAAATATATTAAAATAGTCTTAATATATTAGATCTAATTATATTTTTTCCGCCATATAGTATGTGTAATATAATTAAACTTGTTTAAATTGTTAAATAAATTCCAACAAATGGTATCAGAGCTAATTAAAGGCATTAAAATTTAGGTTTAATGACTATTTTTGAAATTTGTTGACTAGTTAGTGTTTGCGTTTTTATATGATTATTTATTGCATTGTGAATGCTTGAATTGTGTGTTTGTGTTTATGGATGAATCCTCATTTAATATGGCCCTAGGATTTTATTTCCGGTTATCGTCCCGGGTTTTTAAATTTATTTATTTAAATTGTGAGCCTCAATTTGCGAGGACATTTAAATTGTAATATTTTTATTGTAATCCGACGACGAGAAGACAAGGAGGCAGCACCTCGGGCTTGACCGCACGTGGAGAACGTGTGTGGGCTAACCCAAGACATCCGATGACGCGTCTCAAGCTTCCTTAGCCGATGAAGATTAAATTTTTGTTTAATTTTTAATTTAATTTTTTTTGGGTTGTATTTAGAAATGGGCATTTAGTGAGTTAAATAATTTATATTTTAAATTATTTAATCTCATTACATATCACTTCACATGTCATATAGGATAGAACGCCAACATCATAATAACATGAATTGTTCATAGTGTTTAAAAGAATATGATTCTTTGCAAAAACTAAGTTGGAAGGTTGTTTATTGTTGAAGCAACCCAAGGTCCCCGACACGAATATAATTAACTAAATATGTGATGAACTAAGAGTCTCCCACAGTGGCCATCCCTTCAATGGGAGTACTTCGGAAGTATTTAGGTAATTATGTTGTTAAGAACTAAGTCTTCAAGAGGAGCGATTAAACGGGGTCTCCACATAGGTGAACCGTCTTCAAAGTAATTTGAGTAAAGACCCACATGTCGGTTGCACACTTAGGCTTATGTTTTAAAGTAATCCTCACATAGAGGCCCTGCATTAAAAATAGGTGACCAAATGTTTATGGTAATTAGTAAGAACTAGAAGTTGTGGCTTCTTGAATGGTTCGAGCTAAATAGTGATGTGTCACGACTATGAAAGGCGGTTAATTACAGTTTCCCTATGGGAAAAGTAATTAATTATTTTTGTTCATAATACCATGAATTATTTAACGCTTTCCTCACCATATTAGGATTGTTCATGCATGCATATAATTTGAAAAAAGTAGCACATACTAAAGTTATTTATTTTATTTCTGTTTTCAGCATTATGTCTTTTATCCCGCTACAAACGATTTTGAGTTCTAATAAACTCGAGGGTGAGAATTACGTTGACTGGAAACGTAACATTGACATCATACTGACGGTGGAAAAGCACAAGTATATTATCACAACCCCTGTCCTCCTGCTCCGAGCGCTAACTCGAGTAAGGAAGACAAGGACGCCTAAGATGCGTGGATGAGGTCTGACGAGATTGCTGGATGCTATATATTGGCATCGATGAGCAATGTGTTGCAACAATCTCATCGAGACATCGCCACTGCATATGAAATCATGTACAATCTCCATGAGATGTTCGGATGCCATGGGCGTCGGGCGAGGCAGCAAGCTATCCGCAGTTTCATGAACTACATGATGAAGCCAGGATCTTCTGTTCGGGAACACATCCTATTGATCATGGGTCACCTGAATGATATGGAGATCCTAGGCTCTGAGACCGACAGAGAGACCAAGATAGACATGATCTTGGAAACTCTAACGGAATCCTTTGATAGCTTCCGTCTGAACTACTCCATGAACAAGCTCAATTATACAGTAACTGAGCTCATGGAGGAGTTGCAGATTGCCGAGGGACTTCTCCCTAAGAACAAGAAGAAATCGGGAGAGCTCAATGCTGCTGAACACAGAGCCTCGACGTCTGGTTCTAAGGGGGTGATGAGAGGACAAAAAAACGCCAACCGTGCGGGTTCCAAGAAGCCTTACAAGAAGGTTGCGGATGCCAAGGGCAAAGGCATCGCAAAGGTCGACAAGTCCGAGCACAAGTGTCACCATTGCGGAGAGGCTGGCCACTGGTGGAGGAACTGTCCTACCTACCTCAAGAGCGTCAAGGAGAAAGGTACAATCTTTGTTACTCAAGCTTGTTACACTACAAACAAGGTATCGCCCTGGATATTAGATTGCAGGGTATCTGACCATGTTATGTGTAATTTGAATGATTTCAGGAAAATCAGGAGCTTGAATGACGGGGAGTTCAAATTCAACTAGGGTGATGGAACGAAGGTCGGAGCAAGATCTGTCGGGACCATGAATCTCAAGTTTGGGAATAAGACTTTATTATTGAATAATGTTTATTATGTTTCGGATTTTTGCAATAATTTAATTTCTTTTGGTCGTTTAGAAGAACAAGGTTTCAATTTTAAAATCAATAATGGTATTGTGGTTTATATTGATGATTCTTTTATTACTAAAGCTCAGAGAGTGGATTCTATTTATTATTTATGTCCTCTTGAGCCGACAATCTTGGATACCGAAGTGAATAGGGATTCACTCGGGAAGTGTAAGACGTTTCATACTGATGAAACGGACGATACATATCTATGGAACTTACGTCTTGGACATATTAGCCTAGATAGGATTAAGAGACTAACGAAGGATGGACCTTTGAAGTCTCTAACCGTGGGAAGCCTTCCCACGTGTGAATCCTGTCTCGAGGGCAAGATGACTAAGAGACCCTTCTCTTCAAAGGGTATAAGAGCCACGCATATGTTGGAACTCATACATAGTGATGTATGTGGACTAATAAACATCCATGCAAGGGGAGGTTACGAATACTTTGTAACCTTCACTGATGACTACTCAAGGTTTGGTCAGGTTTACCTTATGCGACATAAGTCTGATACCTTTGAATTGTTCAAAGTGTATAAGGCTTTAGTTGAGAAGCATACGGAGAAACATATCAAAACCCTTCGATCTGATCGAGGGGGGGAGTACTTGTTTGGAGAGTTCGAAGACTTTCTAAGAGAAGAAGGCATTCATTCTCAGCTTACTGCACCTGGCACACCGTAGCAAAATGGTGTATCAGAGAGAAGGAATCGAACTCTGCTAGATGTGGTGAGATCGATGATGAGCTACTCATCGCTTCCTGACTCGTTCTGGGGATATGCCCTAGAAACGGCATCTTACATTCTGAACCAGGTTCCGTCGAAGACGGTACCTGGTACTCCTTATGAGAGATGGAGTGGTAGACAATCTGTTTTACACCACGCTCGCATCTGAGGTTGCCCAGCACATGTGCTGAGACAAAAGACTAACAAGCTGGCTAGTCGTTCAGAAGTATGCCTTTTCGTGGAATATTCCAAAGAGAGCAAAGGGTACATCTTCTATAGTGCTGCTGATTAAAAAATGTTTGTGAGCACACACGCTAGGTTTCTGGAAGCAGACTATATGAATAACTCGGTACGAAGAAGCAAACTTGTGCTTAAGGAACTGATGGGTGAAGTAGCTTGTATTTTATAAGATAGGACGAGTCCTATTCCAACAGTGAAAGGGCCACATTCGGAACAAGAACCTCTTGTGCTCCGTCGCACAAACAGGATTGTACGACAACCTGTTCGATACATGGGTATCGGAGAATCTTTCACTGTAGTCGCATATCATGAGGAAGATGATTCAGTATCATTTTCTCAAGCTATGCAGAGTTCCGAAGCAAACCTATGGCAAGAAGCCATGAACGTTGAAATACATTTGATGTATGTCAACGAGATCTGGAAGCTTGTAGATCTACCTGAAGGCATCAAATCTGTCGGGTGAAAATGGATCTACAAGAAGAAAAGAGGACCGGATGGGAATGTTGAGACATTTAAGGCACGACTTGTGGCGAAGGGGTTCACATAGAAAGAAGGTATCGACTATGAAGATACCTTCTCGCCAGTCGCGATGCTGAAGTCCATCCGTACTCTTTTATCCATTGCTACTGCCCTGGATTATGAAATCTGGGAAATGGATGTCAAGACTGCATTCCTAAATGGAAATCTTGACGAGCGTATTTATATGGCTCAACCAGACGGATTCATGGAGAAAGGCCAACAGGGCAAGGTTTGTGAGTTCCTTAAGTCCATTTATGGACTGAAGTAAGCATCTAGATCGTGGAATATCAGATTCGACGAGACTGTGAAAAGCTATGGCTTTGATCAGTCAGTAGATGAGCCATGCGTTTATAAGATGATAAACGATGGCAAGGTTGTTTTTCTGGTCCTATATGTAGATGACATACTACTCATTGAGAATGATGTAGAAAAGTTATCAGAGGTTAAGATCTGGCTGTCAAAGCAATTTGAGATGAAGGATCTAGGAGAGGCCGCTTATATTTTGGGTATTCAGATCTTCAGAGATCGAAAGAAACAAAAATTAGCGCTTTCCCAAGCATCTTATATTGATAAGATCATGGATTGCTTCAGTATGCAAGACTCCAACTAATGACAGCTTCCTTTCAGGCATGGAGTGCATCTCTCAAGTGAGCAGACTCCCAAGACTCCTCAAGAGGTTGAGGACATGAGACATATTTCTTACGGTTCAGCTGTGGTAAGTCTCATGTAATGCTATGCTTTGCACGAGACCAAATATTTGTTACGCAGTGGGCGTGGTGAGTAGGTTTCACTTGAACCCTAGACCTGAGCACTGGGTTGTTGTCAAGCATGTTCTCAAGTATCTTCAAAGAACGAGAAACTACATGCTTGCATACTCAGGTGGTGACCTGAATATGACAGGGTATACCGACTCCGATTTTCAATCGGATAAGGATTCCAGGAAGTCCACATCAGGGTCTGTGTTCACCTTGAATGGTGGATCCGTGGTCTGGAGGAGTATCAAGCAATCTTACGTTGCTGACTCAACCATGGAAGCCGAGTATGTGCACTACTACAAACGACACCTTTAGAAGCGACAGGGGGAATTAGAAGCGACTAGTCGCTTCTAATTGTCAAAATTATTGGCTCGGGGAATTAGAAGCGACTAGTCGCTTCTAATGTCGCTTCTAATGTCCCAAATCTTTGGCTCCAAATTTTCGCTAAGTATAGAAATTGGGGCATTAGAAGCGACTAGTCGCTTCTAATGTCCCAAAATTTTAGCTCCAAATTTCCTCCGCCAAAATTTTCGCTAAGTATAGAAATTGGGGCATTAGAAGCGACTAGTCGCTTCTAATGCCCCAAAATTTTGGCTCCAAATGTCCTCCGCCAAAATTTTCGCTAAGTATAGAAATTGGGGCATTAGAAGCGACTAGTCGCTTCTAATGTCGCTTCTAATGTTCCAACTTATCAAAACGCTGTCGTTTTTATTTTAATAGACATTAGAAGCGACTAGTCGCTTCTAATGTTCTTAGGGCTTTAAATCGCGCGAGCCTCCTTTTCTCCCTCATTTTATCAATTCCCTCTCACTGTCCCTCATTTTCTCCGACCAGTCAACGCCGGCCGCCACCTTCCTCCCTACCCCTCCCCCGCCACCGTCCCTCCCCCTCCCCTTCCGTCGTCCCTCCCCCTCCCCTTCTCCCCTTCTCCCCTTCTCCTCCCCTCCTAGCCTTTCTCCGACCAGCCTCCCCCGGCCGTCGCCTCCCTGCTCTCCTCCGCCTTAACCCTCCCCCGCCGCCGTCCCTCCCCCTCCTCCCCTTCTCCTCTTTTCCTCCCCTCCCTGCCTTTTCTCGACCAGCCTCCCCCGGCCGCCGCCTCCCCGCCCTCCTCCCCCGGCCGCCGCCTCCCCGGCCGCCGCCTCCCCGGCCTCCACCCCCGGCCGCCGCGTCCCTGCCCTCCTCCCCCGACCGCCGCCTCCGTGCCCTCCTCCGCTCTCCCTCTCGCTCTCCGCCCCTCCTCCGTCGAGCTCCGCCACTGGGCCTCCGCTGTGCTCCACCCCTGCGCCTCCACCGCCGAGCTCCGACACTCCTCCTCCTCCGCCGAGGTATGTTTAGTTTTATAATTTAGTCTAATATTGTTATAGTTTAGTCTAATATTGTTTTATAATTATTTTGTTATTTTTAATTTATTATTGTCGTCGCAGCCTCGTCACCGCTCGTTTGTCGCTGCACGCTCGCCTCGTCGCAACCTTATTCCTCAACTCGCATCGTTGCTTCTTAAGGTATATGTTTGTTTTAAAAATTATTGTAGTTATATTTTGGTTTATTATTAATTTTGTTATGTATTTAATTTGCTCATTTAAGTATATGTAATTGAATAATTAATTTGTTAAATTAATGAATTTGTTAAATAAATAATTTGTTATGAATGTAAGATATTAATAATTTGAATGTGATAATAATTTACTTAATTTGTTAGATATATATATGTAATTTGTTTAGTTATATTAATTTGAATGTGATAACTAGTAACTTAATTTGTTAATTTAAATATGGAATGTAATTAGTAATTTGTTATATGAACTAAGTTTTTTAACTAAAATATGTTATTTAAAAGTTATTAAATGTTTAGGATAGTTTTGGCTGGTATATATATATATAAATTTTGTGAATTGCATATTTTTGGTTTGTTCATATTTTAGGAGAAACTCTATCCAAATTTCTGTAAATTTTTAAAGAATTAAGTGAACTAAACAATCCTAAGATCTCTAAGTTATCTGAATCTCTAAACTTTCTTAGATCAAATCTTTATCCTTCTTCTAATTGATCATCACAATGTCACAAATTTCCTAACTTTCGTTGTCCTAATTCTCAACAATCAGCGTCATGTCAAACTGAAGTCGAAATTGGATTATTGAAAATAATCGTTGTGGGCTTGAATTCGAAATGGGCGTGAACGAATTTATTCGAGTTGCACGATTCCAAATGAACAGCGAGCACAAAGTAAAATGTCCTTGTCGTAGTTGCAATAATGTGTTAAGACAACAGATAGGAGTTGTTCGAGACTCATGCACAAAGGATTTACTCCGTATTGCAGTCGATGGTATCATCACGGTGAGTCACATGAAGAAGTCATTCCTGTACCATAAATTCTCGATGATTCAGACGATCAAGACGGTGTTGGTGGAATCCATGATGCAGTCGACGATATTAGAAATGATCCTGATTTTTATAATGATCCAACTGCTGAAGATGTGGCTGACGAAGAGCAGATCGTGGATCTATTTGCCGAGTTGACAGTAGAATTGTATCCTGGTTGTAAAGAGTCTCGTCATTATCTTTCTTGGTTCAGTTAATGCACATTAAAGTGACAAACCATTGGACGAACAAGTCATTTACAGAACTTCTGCAACTCTTGAAAAAATCTCATCCTGTTGGGAATAGAATTCTTGAAAAACATTACGAGGCAAAGTCAAAGCTGAAGCGATTTGGCACGGGCTACGAGATGATTGACGTCTGCTCGAACGACTGTGTCTTGTTTTGGAAGGATTTGAAAGATGCAGATGTTTGTCCGGTGTGCAACGAAAGTAGATGGGTTGTTGGAAAAAAAGTACCGCGTAAAGTTTTACGGTACTTTCCTGTAAAAGATCGTCTCAAGCGGTTGTACGCTTCTAGACATACAGCTGTTGAAATGCAGTGGCACGCGAAAGAACGTGTGGTTGAAGAAGGTGTTCTACGTCATCCTATTGATGGGAAAGTGTGGAAGAAGTTAGATGAAACATATCCAGACTTTGCCATTGAGCCGAGGAATGTACGACTTGGACTTGCTGCAGATGGTTTCAATCCCTTCGAAGAAATGAGCCTATCATATAGCATGTAGTCGGTTGTGTTGACGACGTACAATTTGCCACCGTGGTTGTGTATGAAATCCGAATACTTGATGCTGGCTCTCTTGATTCCTGGTCCGAAATCGCTTGGGAAAGACATTGACGTGTTCTTGCAACCGCTCGTTGAGTAGTTGAAAGAATTGTGGGAATTGGGTGTTCGAGTGCGAGATGGGTCTAACCATAATCATGTCTTCCTTTTGCGGGCAACACTTCTCTGGACAATAAACAATTTTCCTGCTCGAGGAAGTTTATCTGGGTGGAGTGGTCAAGGGTACCTTGCGTGCCCGACGTGCACCAAAGACACTCCATCGCTTTCCTTTAGAAATAGAGTCGTGTATTACGATCACCGACGATATTTGCCCGATTGTCACCAGATGAGAACATGCAGTGGTCACTACACAACGCGTGTCGAGAAACGAAAACCTCCGAAGAAGTTAACTGAAAGCCAGATTCTCGAGCAATTGAACAGTCTTCCTGAATTGATTCCGGGCAAGCAGTCTATGGCTTCGAAACGAAAGCGGAGCGAGAGCGAGCTAAATTGGACCAAGAAAAGTATATTTTATGAGTTACCTTACTGGTCTGATTTGACGTTGAGACACAACCTTGATGTAATGCACATAGAAAAAAATGTGTGCGAAAACTTACTCGGGACGTTGCTCAGCATTGACGGGAAAGATAAGGACACCAATAAGGCAAGACAAGACTTAAAAGACTTTAAGATTAAGTCTAGTTTACACTTACAGAAGCGTGGAAACAGGTGGTTCAAACCACAAGCTTCATACGTTCTCACACCCACCCAATGAAAAATGTTTGCTGAGTTTCTCAAGTCAATTAAGTTACTCGACGGTCTCGCAGGCAATTTGAAAAAGAATGTCACTCCCGATGTAAAATTGACCGGCTTAAAGGCACATGACTTGCACGTGATAATACAAAGGTTGTTGGCAGTGGGTATTGGTCCTTAAGTTCCGAAACAAATCCAAGAGACGATTGCAGAACTTGAAAGCTTTTTTAAGCTCATTTGTTCAAGAATGTTACGAGTGGAGGATCTCGAGAAAGCCCAAAACTCCATCGTTGAGATATTGTGTAAGATGGAAATAATTTTCCCGCCTTCTTTCTTTACGATCATGGTTCATGTCATCATTCATCTCCCTGAGCAAGCTCTCGAAGGTGGTCCAATGCATATGAGATGGATGTATCCATTTGAAGATATCTTGGAACACTTAACCATTTCGTTCGAAACAAAGCGAGACCTGAAGGATCTATAAATGAGGCTTACGTTGTGGAAGAAGCTTTGGCATTCGTTCCAAGGTACTTTGAAGATGCCTCGACTGATGTCGTTCAGCCTCACGAGTTCTCTATTTTTCAATCCGAGAAGTGTTTGCCTTATGGGAAGATGAGTCCGACACGGTTAGATGACAAGTCGAGAGAAATGGCAGAGTGGTACATCTTGACAAATTGTACCGAAATTGATCTGTATATGACGTGAGTATTCTTAATCGTATAAATTGATCCATATACGGTCATAAATTTGTTTTTTTATTTCTCTAACTTTTTGAACGTATAAACAGTGAGCATTGGAATCTCATGGAATCTGAACGTCGCTATGATGTTGATGAAGCGCATCGAAAAGAATTTAGAGTTTGGTTCGCCAAAAAAGTGTACAACCAAAAAATTGGCGGAGTCGATGTGTCTGACGAGTTGTATGTATTGTCGGTCGGACCTTTACTGAATGTTCACATTTATCCGAGTTGTGTGGTGAACGATATCAAATTTATCACTTCTCGTCGCGATTCAATGCGTACTACTCAAAATAGTGGTGTTTGTGTACCTGTGGACGGCTACACGTTCTACGGAAGGATGGACGATGTTGTCGTGCTGAACTATCGACATGATTGCAGAGTGGTAATATTTTGGTGTCGTTGGTATGGTGACAAGAACGATTCACGTAGACGCATTCGCAAAGATAATGTATGTGGAACGACGAGTGCATATGTGGCGAAAGAATGGTTTCCAGACGAGCCTTTTATACTCGCTACTCAAGCCAAACAAGTGTTTTACTTGCCTGATCCTCGAAATCCTGAAAAAGGGGAATGAAATGTCGTCGAAGATTGTAATCATCGATTCATATGGGATTTGCCTGACATTGACGTTTCATCGTCGGATGTAGTTCCATTGTCCGTACAACATACTAATTTCGCGAGTTTGTCTCATCTTCACGATAATTGTGAACCGATTCTAGTTGATGATGCTATCGAAGATGAGCCTATCGACGACTTTATAGACGACGATGATCATGACCTTGATGTTGACCATTCCTTGGAGATACTGTTGATGATTATCTTGAAAGAGATAAAATTGACTTCTTAAGTGACGATGAGCAAGATTGAGTAAATTGTTCAACTATATTTAATATAAAGTAAATTTAATGCATTTCATAAACTAAAATTCTAATTTATCTTTTCTGCTTTGCAGTATGTCGACTAGCAGAGATGAGCCTCCGCCGCCTTTGTCCGGACGAGGTTCGACTACGGGTCAAAGCTCGCAAAGAGCTAGAAATGGGAAGAAAGTCAAGATTATATTCGACCCCGTCCGTCTCCAATTTTTTCCGCCTCTCAGTAGAGGTGATGAAGAGAGAGCCAAAAAAGGATAGCGCATTGGCACGTTTGCCAATAGTCTTGGAGTTTTGGTGCGAGAGCACATCCCTCTGACGACGCCGAGCTGGAATGACGTCTCGGCGCAACAAGTAGCAGCCATTTTGTCTGGTATAAACGCATAGTATGACTTTGTGTACGAGGACAAGTCGGGAGACATTATTCTAGCAACGTGCCACTCGATTCTTATCGAGAAGACTATTATCCGCGACGCGAAGAAGCGTCTGCGAGACGGAAAGTCGAAATATAGTCGGTTTTACCAGATTGAGTGCGGCGGAGACAAAGAGGAGGCACTCCAGAGAACGCCCAAGGGTCTGACGAACAATAGTGGTCCGAGATGATTGATAGAATGACCACAGAAACGTTCCAGGTATAAAATAGATTAAACGTATTAATCAATTATTCTTAAAAATAATTTTCTAACCAATGTTATTCTCTAAGACATGTCCAAACGGAATACGGCGAATCAAAAGAAGAAGACCACGAAGAGTCGACATGGCACGATCTCATTTTATGAGTATCTTCATAGTCACGTAAGTAGATTTTCATTCAATTTCAAATTACATAAGTTATATATTATAGTTATAATGTGTTATATGCATATGCAGCGGGTAGGAGAAGGCAAACAGATGCTAGGACCGCTCGGTGCGTGGGAGAGGATGCACACGACTCCCAATACTCAATGGACTACGCCTGCTGCTGGAGAGTATCATGTAAGTATATATGTTATTAATTAAGTTTACCTTATAATTGTTATTATTAATAATTACTTTAATTTGTATTGTGTATGTAGGCTCGGATAGTAGCTCGGGTGGCTGATCTACAAAAACAAGCTCGGGACATGAGGTGAGCTTGCCATCTTTGGAGGAGACTGCTATGAGCGAAGTCCTCGGGACACGACGTGATTGGGCTACGGGAATTTGGCCTCTAATTCCGCGCTCCGACATGCTAGAAGCTCAAGCACACGACAGCTCATCGTCTTCCGTAGGGAATGTGAGTTCAAAGTCGTCCTCTAATATGGAAGAGAAGCTAGCGCTCTCCAAGAAGCTGTGTTTGGCATGGCTGCTGGTTTGAGCCAGACCCCAGACTTCACTCCGACTCCCGTGTTTAGGGCGACTTTGGACCACTACATGGCCCAGTTCGGACCTCGTGTAGGCGATTCGGGCAATGCAAGCGCTTCGGGTTCGGAGCAGAGACCAGATCGACCTTCGATTCCCACCGACACCGAACCAGACGAGCCTCCACACGGACCAAGCGGACGACACGCAGGACGAGGACGACAATGATGATTGTAATTTATTCGACGTTTTAGACTTATCGGTTTACGTTTAATTACATATCGACTTTCGGTTATCTAATTAGTTGAACTTATGTTATTATCGACTTTAGACATTGTTGACGTTTGATTATATTACTACCGACTTTTGATTATATTAAATTTATGTTTAATCTTATTTAAATTATTAAATTTCAATATTATTAAATTTAATTAATGATAATAATATTTAATTAATATTAAAAACCGGATATTTATTTTTAAAAATTAGATTTTACAGTTTTAGAAGCGACTAGTCGCTTCTACAATATGGCGGGTAGAAATTAGAAACGACAAGTCGCTTCAAAAATATGGCGGGTAACGATTAGAAGCGACAAGTCGCATCCAGAGTCGCTTCTAAAATATGGTGGGTAACAATTAGAAGCGACTACTCGCTTCTAAAGTCGGTTCTAATGGTTACCCGCCATCTCTTCGCACGCTTTCCTGGTCGGTATTAAGGGCCTTTAGAAGGGACTATAGAAGCGACAAGTCGCTTCTAATTTCGTCGCTTCAAAACATTAGAAGCGATTTTAGAAGCGACTCGGCTTTTGAGGCGAAACATTAGAAGCGACAAAGTCGCTTCTAATGTCGCTTCTAAAGCCGAATTAGAAGCAACTTTTTGGCCTTTAGGAGAGACTTTTGTCGCTTCTAAAGGCCTTTTTTCTCCTAGTGGTGGCAGCTAGTGAAGCTGCGAAGGAGGCTGTGTGGCTGAAGAAATTCCTTATGTACTTGAAAGTAGTTACAAGTGCAAACGAGCCTATTACACTTTATTGTGATAATAGTAGGGATGTCGCTAATTGTAAGGAGCCAAGAAGTCACAACCGCTCTAAACACATAGAGCAGCAGTATTACCTGGTACGGAAAATCGTTCACAGAGGGGATGCGGAAGTCATGAAGATCTCAACGTTGGACAACCTCGCTTATCCCATGACGAAGCCTTTAACGAGTAAAGTCTTCGAGGGACACCTAGAAGGTTTCGAACTGAAGGATCATTCGCATCTCCTTTGAGTCGAGTGGGAGTTTGTTGGGATTAGTGCCCACAAAGGAGATATTAGACATTTAAATACGTTTGTATTTACATTTTGCTGAAACATTAATATTAATAAATATTCATTCTTTATTATGTTTGTGTTTATGTATGAATGCTACGCTCTGAAACTGTCATCAACGAAAGGGGTGCTAAGTACAGACTTGAAAAGATAGCCCCTTGTGACTAGTTTAAACATTGGTTCGCAATCTTAAGATCGATAGAGCAATCAAATCTAAGTAATGATTGTTTGAATGAATCATGATATCTAATCTTGTGATATGGAAATTTGTGACTCTATGATTCATCCTTGATATCTTATAGAAGATATTGAACAAGACCAGTGATACTTAGAAGCTCGAGATAAAACCGTTTAACCACTCGAAACTTCAAGATCACATACGAGGGGTACTTTGGTACTTACCTAAATCCTGATGTGAATTTATAATTGATATTGGACTTTATGACATTTGATTTGTCAATGAGCAATGGCTAAGTTATAGTTGCATTTGACCCGACGGTTGGTGTTATAACGATGTGATATTGGGTTATATGATTCACTGATATGGAATTCATGTTGGAATAATGCAAACGCATTACTATCACACTATGCTTTGTCAGTAGAGTGTGAATGAATAAACCTAACCAGGTATTCAATGAATAAGAACATTCTTTGATTAAAATATGTGACATGTAAAGACATCTCACTCTATGTTTTTCTCATTCACAAATAACAAAAGAGTTAGTGAAATAATAACTCAAGGGTAAAGCGGTAATTTTACATGAAGGGTAATATCGTAAAGTACTTCGTGGATCGTGTGAAGAATTATTTTGTCGCATCAAACGGAAAATATACGCACATGAACTTAGAGAGTCTCAGTATTAGTCCTTTAGTGGAATCGACTAATATTAAAAATTGAAAGACGGAAAAGGTTTGTGAACTTTTGTGTTCGTTCTTTATTCTAAAGCTTTGTTCATGTGGATCAATAAGGTCTCAATGATAGACACTTAGAAAAGAATAAAAGAACTAGAATTATTAATTTATTAATTAAATATAAATTGTGATTTATATCATGAAGATTATATTTCTAAGTAACTTAAATAATCAATTAGTTATTTATTGTTACGTTTATTTATTGAATCATGGAGTATTATTTTAATGATAATAATACACTTGAGATATTCAAATAAATAAAGATGAAAATAAATAATTTCTCGTTTAGTACCTATTTGGAAAGTATGAAATTATTTTAATGAAATGTCATTAAATAAAAATGAGAGTTCTAAATTAGTTGAATTTAGAAATAAATAAAAATTATTTGGGAATGAATTAATTGAGTATTGCTGAGTATGTTGAGAGGGTTTTGGCCGAGAATTACAAGTCAATGGGCTAAGAGTTTGACTCAACTTAAGCCCACAATGAACTTTTTATAAGTGAGTTTAAGTAGAAACCCTAGACTAACTCTAACCCTAATTTTGTTCGGCTAAACACTCTCCTCTTCCCCTTGTGTGTCTCTCGCCCGAATCCCCAAAAGAGAGAAAAGAAGAAAATTATTTTCTTGGTTTCTTGATTTAATTTCTTGATAGTTGTTGAGAGCCAACTCTCTCATTCTCATGATAATCTAAGTTAATTATCATTGATTCAAACTTGTGGTGTTTGGTGTTGATTTAATTCTGAAATTGTTGAATTTTAGAATTGTTTTGAAGTTGCAAAAGTGCCTCAAGTATCCCTGTCGACCAGATATTTCTCGCGCTTCCTGTCTTGTTGATTTCTCCCTTCCAGGCGTCGCTGTCCGGCGGATTTCTCCCTTCCAGGTGTCCCTGACTGGCAAACTCTCTTCCAGGGATCCCTGATTGGCGAACTCCCTTCCAGGCGTCCTTGTATGGCAAACAGCTCCCTGTCCGGCGAGGCCGACCTCCCTGTTCGGCGAGCGCGTGCACAGACCTGTCCGGCGACCTAGCGAGCCTCCTCCCCGGTCACCGACTCCCAGCGAGCCTAGAACAATCCGACGAGCCTCCCTTCCACGCGTGGACTCTGTGTGGGATTCCGACGATAGCGAGTAATGTCGGAATGATTTATTATCCTAATTATAAGTTTTTCTCAACGAACTAGATGTCTATAATTAAATTTTAATGCCTTAGGTTGTTAAATATATTAAAATAATTTTAATATGTTATATCTAATTATATTTTTCCGCCACATAGGATGTATAATATAATTAAACTTGTTTAAATTGTTAAATAAGTTCCAACATTTATGTGATTAATATGATTAATACTTTGAGCTCGGTTTATTATTTTTAAAGTGATGCTTATAAATCTTATTTTCTTATATTTTTATGAGCGGTAAATGTATGTATGCATTATGTGAAACTTATAAAACTTCATTTAAGATTGGGGTTACTTATGCTTTCAACGCGAATTAAATTAGAAACTTTATTATTATTTTTAGTTTAGTATATATTTTAGTATATATTAATAGCATAGTTCTTTTCGATTTTGTGAGGTTAGTGAGAGATTTGAATATTTACAAAAGCTAATTGGGGTTCTAATCAAGTTATGCGCTCATGTTAGGCAAATTCACACCGCCTTGTACCTTAAACTATTTTACTTGCCTTTGAGATCTTCCTCATCAACTAGCTATTGATGTTTGTAATTTAGATCATTCGTTGATCAGAGTTTGTAAGTGTGTGTATTGGCATTGAAGGGCTTGACAAATTTTGAATAAGATTTAATGAAATATAAAGAGTAGAGTCTCAAATACAATAGGAGTTTTTCTTTGTGAAGGTATCATCAAACTTAATATACTTAATCATTTGACGATTTGATATCGGTGTTTATTTTCATTTATACGCACTAGTACAAATATAGGCATTAAATGCGACATTTTGTCGCATCTAAAATTCAAATGTCGCATTTAAATGGACTTTCGAATGTGACAAAATCGTATCGAATAGTTTGTTGATAAGCACGTTTTATACGTGATTATTAGACGATCTTAAATGAAGTTTCAATGCGAATCCTTAAGTGTTTTGATAGTTTTCGTAGTTTGTAGTGTTTTTATCTCAGATTGTGCTAGGAGAGCGGATTTGGAGCACAGGCACGAAAAGAAGCGAAAAGGAGCAAAAACCAAGCCTACAGAAAGCTCGGCGTTGGGCACTCGAGTGCCCATCGCGTTGTGATGCCGACTCGTCGGATCACGACGGTATTCGGTTGCATCGCGATTGTTGGAATAGGTCTAGGGTTAAGAAAAATTATCATTAATCATATTAATGGCTGAATATAAAATTTGTTTACAAGTAAAACAATTTTACTAACCTAGGCAAAGTGCATGAACATGTTATAAATTAAAAACATTATTTACTTACTTGAATACTATGGATCTTGAAAAAGGTTGATCTTCTCTTCTAGCTCGATTCCTTCACTTCTAATCTTGAACTTGAGGAACCTAATGTTTCTATTACAAGAGTCTATATAGGTTTAGAAGGATTTGTGTGGGGCACAATTAAACACAATAACTCAAGAACAAGTCTATGAGTTAAAGAGCTAATTAAGCCTAAGTCTAATGAGGACTTAGGTGCCAAAATAAAGAAGTATTTCTAGAGAGAGAGGGGGAGATTTGGACGGCCACAATGAGAGAGTAAGAGCAAGAATAAAGCTTAATTTCACATCTCTATGTGAGACTCTATTTGTAGGAGAAAGAAAATCTATAAAGGTCAATTATTCATTCATGAAAGAATAATGTATTCATGACACAATATTTGATTTTCCCTTCCCATTTCTCTCCTTAGATGGCCGGCCATATCCAAATAGCAAGGAGGAAATATGTTTCCTCACTTAGCTTATTTATTTCCTTCTTAAGGAAATTCATTTCCCTTTTCCTTTTGGGTATTTATCTTTATAATAAAAGGGAAATAAAAATCTCATCTTTTATGCATGTTGGCCGAATTCTAGCTAGGAAAGGAGCATCTAGATGCTTCCTTATTTCTTTTAGGACAATTCTTAAAATACCCATTGTAGAATTATAATTGCACAAATAATGACATTAATTTCTTAATGCCTCAAACGACTTTTCGGCATTAGAAAATAATTTATATTTTCATCATATGAAATATTCAAAATCTTATTTTGACATTCACATCATTTTATATCCATGTGGACAAAAATTCCCTTTAGACATTTACCGAGAAAAAGTCTAGTTCAACATTTGAACTTATTTTGACTTACCTTCTAGTTTAACAATGCTACTCTAATGACCTGTAATAGTGACCTTATGGATCCAAATGAACAAAGCTTGAGCTTCTATACTCGGACACAAAAGTTCACAAACCTTTTCTGAGTATTAGCTTCATGTTAACTGACTCCACTAAAGAGTTGACACTGAGAATCTCTCGGTTTAAATGAATTTATTTTCTACTCTAATTCAACTTAATTATATTGAGCTGATCCATTGAATGTTATCTATGTTTACCCTTCATGAATATCATCAACTAGTTGGGATTTATAAAATTACCATTTTACCCATCTAGTTGTTATTTCCTCAACTCCTTTGTTACTTGTGAATAAGTTAAAAATAATATATTGACGAGGAGCTACAAGTCACATTGTTTCATCCAAATAAAGTTGCTACTTAAATTTGGACAGTGCGCAGTTCATTTATTCACAATCCAAGTATTAAAGCATGATGTGATATATATTGCATCTCAGCAATCTTGTACATGAATTCCATATCTATGAGAACTTCACAAAGTTGGTTCATGACATCTTCATAACTTAATACCTCACCAATAGGCATTGTCTAGATCACGTAATGGATCTAGAATTTGACTTTCTCAAATGAGAATATTAATGCTATGAAATGACATGTCTCATTTCAGGATTTAGGTAAGCATGATGCAATTCATACATAGTGACCTTGAGATAGAAGATGTTAAATGGTTTATTCTTTTATTGTCTCTAAAGGTGCACTGGTCAATTCAGTATCTTCGAAAGATACACTGGAAGAACTATAGAGTTCCTAACTCTCTATGCCTCGTAACCAGACATCATAGAATCTTCCAACAATCATACTGGGATCAATAGTCCGTTGATCTTTAGATTGTGAATATACTGTTTTAGTCAAACCATGAAAAGTTTGTTCATGCAAATCTACATTTGTCTCTTCATATATTGTTAGGTTTGATTAAGAAATATAAGACTATTAAATATCATAAATCTTCAATCAAACTAAAAAGGAATGAATGAACGTTTCAACTCTTATTCATTTAATCAGCAAATTACAATAAAGACTTTATAAAGATTTATATATTACATCCATATGTAAATAAACAATCTTCATGTGGGCATCTCAACGATGGCATTGGTCGCAAAGCGATGGCCTACGTCAGGAATGGAAAAAATCGCACGTGGGCCACGTTTTTGGCCCAACATATCTGTTTCCATGGGCCAGGGCTACACGAATTTAGTAGTTTCGCATATATAAGCTAAAGAGCAGCCACAAGAAGAACATTCTCTTTTTTCTTAGCTTTTAGACAGAGAAACTCATAAGTAGGAACATAATGCAACTGAGAAGAACCACAACGACAAAGCGAGACCGCGATGAGACTGCGGCAACCACGACACCACATTAGTTTTCTTCTTTTCTCCTTAAACTGATTTTGTTTATTTTTCATAGTTTGATTGTCATGAATTATCATATTTCCCTATTTTCTATTTTCTCCGCCATCACCATGAACTAACTCCATATAGGGTGACGGTGGATCTTCTCTTGAATTCCATTATGATTTGATTTTGAATTAGAGTTTGATTACGTTTCAATTCTGCATTTTTGCTATTCTTGTTTTTTAATGCTTGCATGAAATTGATCACTTTGTGTATGTTGTTTTAATTATTCCATTACTCTAGCGAGAGTTGATAAATTAAGCACTAGGATAGCGAACCTTGAATTACTGCGTTGTCTAGAGATAACCGTAGAATTTAGGGATTCATTGTGTGGTCTTGCTGAGATTGCAAATAAGGATTTTAATCTTGAAACCGAGAGGTAAATGTAAATTTTGGTTTAGGTTGTTAATTTCACTCTAGCGAGGGTTAACGATATTAATTTGTGAACACGAATACTGCAGAACAAAATAGTAAATTAATCTTGACATCAAATAAGTTTGTAATTGAAGAAAAGAGAAGTGAAACCACACTTGTGTTCCACATCATCCATCTTTAAAAATTTTAATTAAATTATTTGGTAATTTAGAAAACACATCCTCACATTTCATTCTCTCTTGGTTTAAACTGTAGTAATATTAGATTTATACTTAATTCAAAATCCTCGTGAGAACGAATCGTACTTAATTTTTATATTACTCGAGCGACACGTGCACTTGCGCACACGTTTTTCGCAACATTTGTAGCTGAAAGTCTAAGATGCGACAAGCCGCATCCAATAGTCCATCTCCTTCAAATGTAAAAATTTTGATGTGACATCTCACATCCATAAAAAAAGGTAATGTAAAAAATGACGACAAACGACTTTTAGATTTGACTTCTCGCTTTTAATGTCTATTCTAAAGGAAAATTAGAAGCGACTTTTTTTTGTCTTTAGAAGCAACTTTTATTGCTTCTAAAGGAATTTTTTTGTCTTAGTGAGAAACAGAGTGCTATCCATGGCGTAATGCAATGTTCGAATATGAATACATTTTTCGAGAGATTTTTCCTTTCGAGCTTTAGTGGGTAAAAGACTTGCCCATGCCCCTTATTGAACAAAATAAAATGTATTTTTGAGAGTACAACACATAAAAGACTCAACTGAATTGTTATAATGTAGAAGCAATCAAGAAAGTCACATAACTGAATATAACCTACATAGTAGTGACTTAACCCAACCAAATCTTGCTTGAATAATAGAAACATCCACGAGTTGATCTATCTATCGAATCAAATAAGTGAAAGGTGTCTGTTCATGAGCCCAAACTAAAATTCCATTTATTTGTATTTATAATGATATGTATTATTATATTTTATCCAATATTACGATTTATCTATACTTATAATTTTCCTCGTTTTTTTTATTTTACTCTCTAATAACAAATATAGCTCCCTAAGCAAAGTCTCATGTCATGTTGAATCCTGCTATATATTAGTGATGAGTATAAAACTAACTTGCGTAGTCAAATCTTGCGTTAAAAATGCGGGTTAAAAAGTACATGTGTTGTGCAACTAAGAAAACAATGATAATTTCTAAATAGGCTAGAGCATGACCTAGCCTGATTTTATTTGGCTATATGGTTGAACTAAAGTAGTTCTACAACTACGTCAAAAGCCCTTAAAAAATTCCAACATAAAAGCAGAAGCGGCTCAAGTAAATTAGAGGTCTTGGAAGAGAAAAAAAATAAAAGCTTTTTATATAGTTTAAAGCAAATTAGAGGTTTTGAGCAAGAAAAAATAAAAAGGTTTTTATATATAGTTTTTAAAAAAAGTTATAGGTATAACATCTTAATGGTAATACCACATGAACTTCCAATTAGGAGGTCATGTGTTCAAATTGCACAAAAAACAAAACAATTCATTTCTAAATGAAGGCCTTCATTGGTTGGAGGTCTTGGGCCACCACCCCTCTCGCCCTCCCCTTGAGCCGGGTCTCCAGATACGGTAAAGAAAATATATGAGCCAAAAAAACTTCCATGCTATGACCTCACCGAGCTCTCGCCAAAGAAATACGACAAATATGTTATATGATATATGTGGAAAAGGGTGAATAATATTTATGTAGTTTCTTTTTTTTTTATCATAATAAAAATATAACGACGAACAAACGACTTCTCGTCAGGTACATCTCACAACACCCAAATTAGTAGCCACAATGACGATTGGAATTTGAAGCTCGTCATTGACTCCAGTTCCAAGTATTGGCCCCGACCTTAATGAACCTGAACAAGGACCGACAAAAAAATGCAGAGGACGCATAAAAGATGATAGGCATTATGTTTAATTATGTTATTCAAAATTTTAACTATGCCAGTACCATTTTTATTTTTTAACTTAAACTTTTGATTAGATGTATAAAATTACACTTTATTATAAATAGTTTTGGTTTAATAAGTGTTACGTTTTAATCTAAGACGTATAACTATATATTTTTATATTTATGATAATTTTAATTAAATAAAATATATATTTGAATATAAATTAATATTTATAGCGCCAAAGTTATAGAAATATTTTTTGGAGATGGCGATACAAATATTTCCGCCATCTCACACGAACCATTCCCCGCTTCAAATGTTTTGACGTAGAAGCGACGCTAGAAAATATTTGTCGCTAAACATGTGGCTTATATTACTTAAATGTGAGTTTAGTGGATTGACTAAATGAACTCTCTTGAGCCTTGATTAGATTAGTGCTAGCAATATTTTTATCACACACACAAGCGCACGTATCGCACACGTAGTATAGAATTTTGAAAATTCATAGTTCGTTTCACAGAGATTTTTAAAACCAATATTCGTAAACTTGTTGTCACTTAATTTTGCTTTTTAAAAGATTTATTGTTTAAAACTAAAATTTCAAGAGATTAAAAAGATTGAATTAAAAAGGGTCTGAATGTAGGTAAAAAAAAGGTAGGGGTTATGACTTCACCGGGCTAACTTTGGTTGAGAATTTTGGGTTTAAATTAACATATTAATTCCTGTGGAAAAATATTCTCACTCAATCAATATTATTTACTAGCCTCTCTCGAGTAATCTAGCAAACATATGTAATTTTTGGATTATTATCCTCTCGGCATATAATCATAATAACGCAATTACACGCAATAAAATACGAGGTTAAACAATTACATAGATTTCCTAAGTTTTCTACTAACCTATGATCAATTAGGTTATCACAAAGGTGAGCACGATTATTTAACTCTTTCTCAAGTAGTTTAACAATCATAGAAAAAATTCTAATGGTGAATAAGTATTAGAAAGTCTTAAGCATAATTCATGTGTGAATATTAAATAAGTCTTTTCTAACCCTAACAATCCCCAAACCATCATTTTGCCTAGCTACATCCCAACCCCATTAGAAATTTAACCGCTAAAAGATATAATGATTATTGATAAATATAAAATTAAAATAGCAAGCATAAGAATAAAAAGAGAATATAGGAGATAATTCGTATTTAAATAACGATATTCACGATATTTTAAAAGAGAAACGAACAAGAGAAGAGGGATGTGAATTGAATTTAGTAGAACGTTGGAGTACAAGATCTCACGAAGGAAATCTCAATGTTCAACAATAGAGACAACAATAAAAACGAAACAAGAAGAACGAAGGAAGAAGAATAGCTCCGACGAAAACTCTAAATTTCTAACCTCTAAACTCCTAAAACAAGAGAAATTGATCAATTCCATTGAAAGACAAAGTATATAAAAGAGATGTGTGTTTTAGAGAAAAATGGAATGAATGGAATCAGGTCTTAGGGTCCTTATTTAAATATTTTTTTAGCTAGGCTGAGGGGTTTTAGAACAAAAAATGGATAATAAAATTGCATCGATGGTAAAATTCGGAAGATTTATATTTCCCTTTTTGAGGCTCTAGACACTTCGTGTGGCGTGGCTGGATTTTCTGGACATCTGCACTGTGCGCGGGATGTCTGGCACGGTGCGCGTGGAGCCTGGCGTAGCCCGCGCTTGACTTTTCCTGGGCTGTGCAGTCCACACGGCTTGCCTTTGCCATGACCCGAATAAAGCGTGAAAACCCGTCTTTTTAATTTTTTTTCACGAAACTCTTAACACCGAAAAACACCACTAAACAACACAAGATATAAAACATACTCGAGAACAAGCTTGGTTTTAGTCTAGGAAACTAGGAGTTTTTTTATCGTTAAATATACACCTATCAGTTAGTGTGCTATATTCATATTGAATTATTTTTAATAGGCAAGTATCGGACAAAATATGTTCTATTAATATATTGATTCATTGTGAAGTACATTAATTGTAACCTATTTTAGCAAAGTTTCCATATTTGAAAAATTCTATGAGGTGCGACTTTATACACGGGGATTATAGAATATAAGGGCAAGGAAACACATGGAAGACATTCTTGTTTTTGGAAGTTATAAAAGCGGATATGGTTCCCCTTAGCCTCTCTGACACTTCGCTATAGAGATCTTAGTGATTAGCAGTGTAAGAACTCAATTACACACTGTGATTTGAGTATATTGATAGAGCTAGTAACGAGTGAAACTGCAAGCTACTGGAAGAACACCGTGGAGAGTGTTCATTGAGTGGAATTGAGTGAAGGCACTATTGCAGACAGAGAGGCTGACTTAGTATTTATGTATAGTTAAGTAATAATTGGAATTGATATTGAGGCTATTTGTATAAGATCATCGTTGTATTAATTATCAACTACATTGATTTGTGAAATGTTTCCATCGATTTGTAGGAACGTTAGATGTAGGGTGACGTTGCACATATCCTGTATCATTAACAATAACAAATAAATCAACATCATGCCAAACAATAATCATTATTCAAAACAATTAACCAAACAACTATTAGAAAATCTAAAGATACTAAACACCCAATAATTCAATTTTTTTTTTAAAACAACTAACCTGTTTCGGCCATGGGCTGTGGACAACGGAGGAGTGGCTACAAGTGAGTAGCAAAGGAGAGGCGCGATAAAAATGAGCTGTTAAAAACAAATGATCCAAAATAGCTTAAATAAATTTAAAATAAAAAAGAAAATAAAAAAATACCATACATGTGGATAACGGTCAAGGGAGCAGTGGAGGAGCGGCGCAGGGAACGAGAAGTTGAACGACCGTAGGGTGTGGATGTGTTTCAAAAGAAAATAAACAGAAAACGTGTTCCTACAAATAACCTGTTTTCATAAAAAAAAAACTAACCTAATGAAAAGAACTGCTGGAGGAGCAAACAAGCTCGAGCAACACTGGAGGAGTAGACTACAGAGGAACAACACCTAGGAGCCGCCTGAGATGCGAACGAGGGCGGAGGACACCGAGCAACATTTGGAGACTATAGGGGAGCGGAGACATTCTGGTGGACACACTCGCCAGGAGGTTCGGAAATGGTGGCAGCGACATGGTGGCGATTTGGAGCACTTTAGAGAAATGGAAAAATGGTGATAATTTTTTAAGAATCAAAGGGAAGAGGCGCGTGTAATAAACTTGTTGCTTACATTAGACGCGATAAATCGCTTCTAATCCCTTGTTCAATAAAAGGCTGATGTTTATTTAATTGGACCATTAGAAGCGTCAATAGAAGCGATCAGTTGCTTCTAATATTGAAACAAAATTTCTTTCACCAAATTTTGGCAGAAGAAATTTAGAGCCATTTTATTTTTGGAATTAGAAGGACAAGTTGTTTTAAATAAAGAAAAAGAGAATTAGTGAAATTTTGGAGGAGAAAATCTGGAGCAAATTATTTTAGGCTTAAGGAGCGATAATTTGCTTCTAATGTCCAACTTTTTAGAAAGTCTGCGGAGAAGAAAGGAGTCAATTTTTTTTTTGCATATTATAAGCGACAAATTGCTTCTAAATTTCATTTCTGGTCATTAGAAGCGATGTGTTAGATCTAAAATTCAAAATTTTATTTTTTCGAAGAAATTGGTTTCGATGATGTAAAAATGACAAGTCGCTTGTAAAAGTAATATTTCAGTTTTAAATATAGGCATCGCTTTTAAAAATATTTTTTGTAGTAGTGTATTATTGTTATTCGATTTATTTTGCCTCATTATCATTTAATTCCCTCTGTATTTGGTCTATCATTTCCCTTTGGTGTATTTGAGGCAATCAAGGGGAGAAAACGTCGAAAACTTAAGCTTTAAGGCTTGCCTAAAAAAATAGCCAAATGGGGAGTTGGTTGTTACATTCGAATTGAATTGTTTTATTAGGCAAGTATCGCGCAAAAGATGTTTCATTAATATGTTGACGCATTGTGCAATAACACCGCGACATTAATTGTAGGCTATTTTAGCAAAATTTCCATACTTAACAGATTCTATGAGAGATGACTTTCTACACAGCGATTATCACAATCAAGGGTAAGAAAATCCTATGAAGACATTCTTGTTTTGGGAAGATGTAAAAGCTGAACTGTTACCCCTTAGCCTCCTTGACGCTCTTTTATCGAGATCAAAAGTTCTAGACGTGCTAGACAAGAATTTGAAGTCTTGGTGATTGACGGTGTAAGAACTAAATAACACAATGTGGTTTAAGTCGACTAAGTTTTGTATTACGCGTGATAAAATTACTCACAATTGAAGCTACAAGCTACTGGAAGAATACTGTTGAGAGTGTTCATTGAGTGGAATCGAGCAGAGACACTAATTCAGAGAGAGAGAGGCTAACTTAGTATTCACGTATAATTAAGAATATTTGACATTGATATTGAGGTTATTCATATAAGGTCGTCGTTGTATTATTAACTATATTGATTAGTAAATTCTTTTTCAATAGGTTGTATGCTCTTTAAATGCAGGACGTTTCACCGAACTAAGTTATCATATATTGTTTCATTTATATTCTTGCACTAAATTATATTGTCATCTTATATCTGCCCAGTAAAGTGTAATACACATTGCTCCAACATTATGGCTAATATCTTGCAGGCATCTAACATAATTTCAATTATGATTCGATTCAATCATAACCATGATAAAAGTTTTATCATTTACTTGTATTTGTTTGATTTATGCTTTAACGGTTCTTGATAGAAAGATAATGTCCAGCTTACGTTCATTGTCAAGATCTTGTTCAATTTTGTCATTAGTTAGTTTCTACTTGTTTTTGTGCTTTTCCTCTTATAACTCTTAGCACATGTTAATTTTGTTAATAAGAAAAATAGAGTTTTCTCCAATTTATTATTTTTGTATTCCTATGTGAACCAACAAGTTCAAGACGTCTTTAATTTGATAATATTTGTTATCTATTGAATAAGATATTGTGGAAGAATCGTCGTCGTCAGGTATTTGTTTGCGAGTCAACCGTCGTGATTTGTGATTTATATCCACACATCACAGAGTCATCTCACTTCCATAACACACACACAATAGAGTAATAATTAGAAGAAATATAGTGAAAACTATGCTCTCACTAAAGTTGGTTTAACCGTTTTGAAAGAGAAATTAACATAACATCAAAAGAAAGTGGTATACTAGTGTAACAGTTACAGCTGACAAACCCAACCGATGATACAATGACCCTTAGCTTAACAAAAAAACAAGTAGAAAAGTGGACGCACACCAATAATAGAACAAAGCTCAACCTCGAAATGCCAATTAAAAACATGTCTATATAACACCACAAGTTATTCACGCGCATGGAAAACTACTTGGAAGAAGCAGTAGCCGATACAGAGACAGTAGCTGTATCAATTGATGGAGTTTCGAAAAGAGAAATGTCGTCCAATGTTTTATCTCCGTTAAGGACACTTAATACATCCCAAATGCTCGGCCTCAGACTTTGGCTGCTAGTGCACATTACAGCCAACCTTAGCACTAATTCCACTTCTTTCTCGTTCAGATGTTCATCATTTTTCAACTTGTCATCGATGAAAGCACTCACACTTGGTCTTTTTGCTTTGAAATGATAATGAACCTGCATAAAAAGTATCGGGTAATTATATTTTTGCATCTACTGCGTGTCTAGTACTTATTGTTACCTTGTCAACAAGATCTGTGGTTTCTTTATTTCCTGTGCTCTCTTTGTTTCCATGTCCCGCAACTATTTCAAGGAGTATCACCCCAAAACTATAAATATCAGTTTTCACCGTAATGTTGTCGCAGTATTCAGGTGCTAAAATGCCTCTGCGATTGACAAATTATAGAAAATAATCATTAGATAAATTCATATGATACAAAGTGTTATTTTTATTATTAGAAATATTATATATATATATACATATATATATAATATATATATTTGTATCTATGATCGAGGAGATTAGTCTTTGAGGATCTCCACCTTGGAGCATTTTGTTTGAGGACTGCGAATTTATCTTCTTCATTGTAGATACCAGCGTAACCAAAGTCCGAGAGCTTGGGCTTGTAGTCTTTATCAAGAAGAATGTTGGAGGCCTTGAGATTTCCGTGGACTATCTTGTAAATAGAATAATGATGTAGAGAATTCAGACCCATCGCAATTCCCTTGCAGATTTCAAGTCTTGTTCTCCAAGGAAGCGTTCCCACTTTTGAATCTTACAAATATTCCAAAGCATATATGTTCTGTAAGTTTATAAGTGTTAGTACTCAATCAAAAGAAGGCAGTGTACGTACTGAATAAGGCGGTTTGGAGGGACTCCTTTTCCATGTATTCGTAAACGAACAATTGTAGGCTTTCTCCAATGTGAACGTCAAATAACTTCACGAGGTTCTCACTTTTCAAAGCCGTCAGGAGCAAAATTTCTTTCTTAATCGAACCAAATATCTTTCCCTTGTGGCGAAGAAAAAGCTTTTTCACGGCTACTGTGATTTCAGGATTCTTCATCACATCTGCCTGGAAAATGAAGAAACATACTTCATTCCCTCAAAGTGAGCCGGAATTCGAGTGTATGGGCCTACATTGTCTTCCACTATTAGCTTGAAAAAGCAAAAACAAAAAGTAAAGCTAGCTAGCAAAAACAAAAGAACAAGTCACCTTGTAAACTGTTCCCAGATATCCGCTTCCGATTTTATTTTCGTTTCTGAAATTTCCTGTTGAGGCTACCAAATCTTTGACACTGACCTTTATGTCTTCACCATCGGCGTGATAAGGCTCCCCAACTTTTACTTTTTCTGTCCAAACACAAAAATATATTTATATTCATAATGCACGTGTATGTTAACCTAAAAAAAAATCAATTACAAAGTATGTTAGTCATACCTTTTAACTCGTTATTTTCCAACAAGCCCAGTGCCCACGCTAAAGCCAGCAAGATCAGAAGCAGCGCGACCAACGAGGCTAATGCAATCAGCGCTATCTTCCAGGCAGAAAGTTTTCCTTCTTCAACGTCGAACACTGGTTATCCAGTTAAAAATATCAAGGATTTAACATTGAGGAGATTATATGATATAATGGAGAAATGTCTTACAAGGATCGACAGAAAGAGCTGCTATGAGCGGCCCGTTCAAGGCAGGGAACTCGATATGAGAGCCTTTTCCGGTCCAATATAAATGCACATTTAGCACAGCATCGTTCTTAGAGATACCAATCTCTACATCGACAGAGACCACTTTATTTGGACCCCCTGCATATGCCGTGATGTCGAAATCCTTCATATGTCTCTTACCCTGTCATGAGTTATTATATTTTATGGATAAACCCAGTATCTACAAATATATTGATGAGTATCTTATAACAATATCAATATCGGCTATTGATCATATCGATAGTATATCAAATATACCAACAAATATATCAATAAAAAATTATAACAATTATATTTTTAAATAATTCAAACTATATACCTTGAGTCATCAAATTCAATTATGAGGTAAAAAAACCAAATTCTACAAATAGTTCTAAAATGCTATATTTTAAATAACCCAACAATAAACCATGAATCAGTTGTTGTGTGTCAAGTGTCGAGAAAATGAAAAACTCAGCCAAAATTTTAAAAAATATTTAGGAATTTTAAAGCAAACAAATTCCTAATCTCGAATATGTAAAAATATTTTAAAAAACATGAGCTAAAACAATTTAATTATCACCGATATACCATGCTATATTACCGGTACACCACAATATAAGCACCAGTATTTGGTGGATAAGTACCCGTCGTCGTCGATATTATTGTCGTAAGGTATAAGATGCATTCTTTGTCGTTGGTATTATACGGTAGAAAGTTAACGGTTTTTTGTCAGATACCACTGAAATTTTGCATTTTATAGATTCTCAAAATATCGCGATGTTTTGAAACACCAACAATATATTGTGATACTGAATTGGTATTTTATAAAATAATAACTTCAAAATGTGATATTTTACCGAAATGTTGAAAATATATAGTATTTTGGTGATATAATGGAAATATCTTAACAAAAAATTGGATGTTTACCCACAAAATTATAATGACCCAACATTTCGCAAACTTCGTGTACATACCTAGCCATGATTGTTTACATGATTTATAGTCCATAATATCTCATAAATATTTTTTAAATTTATTTTTTGGTTTAAATTTTTGTGTTTGAATTTCAAATTAATTCATAGGAGATTTAAGCATTTTGACTTATTATATTTTTATTAATTTATTTCAATAGGAGAGGTAGGCGAAAAACTGTTTTTTAGTTAAAAGGGTCTAAAGTAATTAGTTAATTATTTCGGCTAAAAATAGTTGAAATAGTTAATAGCTAAAAGTAAGATATTTTTTTCAATGAATCCATACTTCAGGCAAGCTAACGATTCTTGGGATCACCAGTTTCTAAAATGTAAAAAAGAATATATGCCGTAGTCTTTTGAGAAAACGGTAATATACGTACCTGAACATAGATGTCGAAGAAACGTCTCCTTAGTACATCGTAGTTTGCATCCTCAACGTAGACAATTTCGACGAAATGAAGCGTCACATTATAGCGTCCTTCTCTGAGACCAAATCCGTAGTAATCAAGTGCCACGGGAGCGAGACGTGCGTCGTTGTACGGTGACGTCTCGGAGTTGGAGATGCTACAAGAAACACTCGGCGTGTAATCGCTTGAATTTACGGATAATGCAAGAAAATCTCCGGAGAAGCTATAAGCCCAGTTCTGTCCCGGGCTTATGTAGAAAGCTGAAGTACTATTGTCTGCCTCGTAAGCTGTCTTTCCCCAGTGAGTATTAGGGCCGCCAGAGTTGATGAACAAGTTATAGGCTTCAGATAATTAAACATGAAACATACAAATATTTATACATGTGAAGAATAAAAAAAATATATTTTGAGCATTGATTTCATTGAAACAATATAGACCCTTACACTTTTTTTTGTTTCTTGAATACTCTTTTGCCATAGCAGCGGGTTGAAGCCTGGAAGTAGTTACAAAAAATCACATATGTATATATTATGTGACGGACATATACCAAATAGAGAATAGTTTAATCAGGTATTTTCTTTTATTCTAAGTACATGTGCGGTTCGGTGGTTGAGGTGACCTCGCCGCAACAACATGCGAACAGGTTCCTAAAAGTTTAATAAACAAAAAAATACACAAAATAATATATACGGTTAAACGAATTTCATCAGTTTTGCGAGAAACAGAAATCAAATGCTTGTGCTCACAGATCTAGGCTGGATGGTATTGATAAATTCATTGTGGAGAAATTGTTGTACGACAGATCCCTGAACATAAAGTACAATGTGTATATAAAACATACGTACATATATATATATATATAGGGTTTATCTCACACTAAAACAGAAGCAAGAAAATACAAAATAAAAGTCGGTTTAAGCCGAAGATGCAGTAAAGTTTAAAAAACAAATAGTATAACAAAGTCTTACATTCTAGTTTTGGTTGATTCATATATCCAACTCGGGATTGTTCCACTCAGGTAGTTTCTCGCTAAAGACCTGTTTTCATATATTAAAAAAAACTAACTTAAAATTATTATCCATGATAAATCTAGCTTAATGTATATGGCTAGCCGACATTAATCTTACATATATATCAAATTGGGCCTGATGGACTCTGGAATATTTCCTGTGAGCTTGTTGAAACTCAAGTCACTAGGAATACAAGACAACAAGATACACGACTATCACAATCGAGGATTAAATAATAATAATAATAATTTACTACAATTTGAAACTTACAGATGTGTTAATGTTGAAAGTTCACCGATGAAATTGGGAATCGGACCACCGAGCGAGCAGTGTCTTAGCACCCTGTGTTGTGGAATTCTTGTCAGATAAGTAATATATATAATCAAGCTAGTTGAAACTTATGCTTATATTTTTCAATCACCAAAATTTTCAATCAAGCTTTTGGTGATTTTATTAATACTTGTGTACACAATAAGTATACGATCATAAAATAAATAGTTGAGTTGGGTATTCAATTTGGCACCTGTTTACATAAAAAAAAAATTCCAGTGAAAAATAGACCTTAAATCGATAAAACTGAAAGTTAAAATAGTGTTATAATAAATTTTAACATCCTAAACTCACTCACTATTTTCGACAGTTTTACGGACCTAAGGCTCTCTCAATGTGCGAATTTCACTCACATTTCCCACTAACACTCACAGTGTTTACAACCAATATTTGGTTAGAAGGAATTTGGTACAACATTGAAATTCTGTTAGCCGCTCATACAATTGTCACACACAAAAGTTATGACAATGTGTGTAAAAATCAACGAGCAAGATATAGATGAAATAAATAACAATGAAAAGTAAATTGAACACACACGATTGGTAAACCAGTTCGGAGCAACTTCTCCTACATCTGGGGGGTGTGATAACCCGGTGGAAATGATTTCACTATACAATAGTTTTTAGTACAAATGGACTTATATGAACAACAACAACATCAAAGCCAAATTACAAACTATGAAGTGAAAGATCTAATTCAGTCCTCCCCCTGAATTAGTGACCTAATCACAGATCCACAAAGACACACTCACACGTGTTCTTTTATCACAATGAACTTTTGGAGTAATACACAAACTCACACAGTAGTAACAAAACCAACAACACAAACTCACACAGTAGTAACAAAACCAACAACACAAATCTTTCACAGTGGGTGAACAGATTCAACACTGCAATTCTCTAAACTCGTAGCTTTCCAGTCCGCCAACTTTCACGTCTAGAAACCCTACGAATTCAGAGAAAGCATCAAGGTGATCAATGGTAGAAACCACGATTTTTATGACGACCCAAAGAAGAAAGGTCAATGCTCGAGAATCCCCACCAATTAAACGTGCGAGCATATATGAGGAAAGACCTTTAACCATCATAATAAAATGAATATAATTGCTGATATATTCAGATCCCGAAATAGCGCAGAATGTTAATGCCGAAGATCATGAGAAAGATGTGCAACAAATCTTGACGAAAATGAATGATACTTGCCTAATAAAAATATGTCAATCACATGTAATAACAAACTCCCCCTTTGGCTAGTTTTTAGGCAAGCACGAGAAACATAGATACCACATCAATATCCAATTCAGAGTATCAGTAACAGTCAACAACACATCTCCCCCTGATTGCCTCAAAACATAAGACAAAGGCAAGGATAGACCAAAACAGGGAGAAAGCCAACAAAACAGTCTTCACGAAGAAACATCAAAACAAACAACCAAGAGTGTTTAAGAACAAACATACAAATGAAGAAATACCAACAACTACAAGACACAACACCCAGTTCTACTAAGCAGACATAGTATCAGAAGAACTCGCAGTAGCTTGAGCCTTTGAAGTAGACGCTGACGAATAAGACTTCATAACTTTGATCATGCTGTCGAGAGTGGATTTGCGCTTGACAGCTTTCTGAATAATCTCATGAAGAAATGCAGACTCCTGAAGTAAAAGAGCAAAGACATCCTTCTCAACAGTAGGACTGAGAGAGACACCAGAACCTGATACATTATCCTCAGCGACAGGTTCATTAGTAGGAGGCTCAATGTCACAAATATGTTTTCCTTCGAAATGTCTGAAATGAAATGTGAGAGGGATGGCAGGTTTTCCAAGAACATCGTCAGAATGAAGTAAATCCCTCCGTTGGTCAAGAAGAATCTTCGAAATAAGAGAGGGAAAACTGATAGGCAACTGAGAAGCATAGGACTTAGCATGACGAACAAAATGGTCATAGACAAGAGCTCCAAAATCAAACTTACAGTGAGTTCCAACCTGGTAAATTAATCTGCCAACATCAGTTGAAACCAAGGATCCATTTGAGGTGGGGACCCAGGTAGTTGCAGCAATACGAGCCAGAATAGAGTACTTGGCAGTGAGTTCAGATGCTGGAAGACCACCTTTAATCGGCCATTTGGCAGACTCTTTGCTAGTGATAATCTTCACAATTATGTCGAGACTCGGCAGAGGATCAGAATGAGTGGACGTGGAACGACACAGAGTGGTGTTGATTATAGCAGGGGTAAACTCAAACACATGACCACGAAGATTCACCATCCCATACTCAGGACTACTGTTAGAGTTCATGTCAAGAGAAAGGCTGATAATAAACTCCTTTACCAGTTTCGGATAATAGGGACCAAGATTACTTACAGTGGACAGGAGACCAGATTCTTGAAGAAGATCAAGAATAACAGAGAACTTAGTTGCATCCACAGATAATTCCCTCTCGGGGAATATAGTCCTTGCATATATAAACTTCCACTTTGCCACCTGAGCTTCAGTCCGAAAGAAGACATTATCAAGCGGAGCCGAAGGAATGTTTGTAGGAATATTCCGACCATCCTTATACTTTTGGTTCACTAACACAGGAGATGGAGGAGCTTCAGTCTGTTCATCAAACTCAAAGGGAACATCCCGTAGGGGAGGAATCTTCGAGTTGTGGAGCTTAGAAATCTTCTTTTTCTTAGCCTTGAAAGCAACAGATTTCTTCCTGTTGAGAAAAACTTTACGAACCGGAGAGCCCTGAGGAGATTTTGCAGGAACAGAATCTTTTGGAAAGGATTGCGCTTTCTCAGTCGAGGTTGTCAGCTTGGCCTTTTTCCTAGCCTGACGAAACGCACTAAGAATTGTTTCTTCATCATCAGGAACATAATCATGATCAGGGCTATTTTTCTCAGAGTTCTCCACAGAATTTGACACGAAAGTGTCAGAACAATCCTGGTCGACAATTGGGGATTTTCGAACTTCTTCACAAAGACCCAACATAATATTGATTCTCTCTAATTCCTCAGGAGGGGGTTTCATATTCAAAGGCATGCAAGTAGAATCATTGCCTTTACGAGGCACAGAAGTACCTGAATCAGAGTTGTTCGGAGATTTCCCTTGATCTTCCTTGTCGGGTTCATGGTGATCATCAGAGCTGCTCGAATAGTGACCCGTGATATCATGAATCGTTAGAGGGCGGTTCAAAGGCTGAGGAGTAGTAGAATCTTGACCTCGTGCAGAAGTACCTCCGGCCTGACCATCGGCACTAACGGCAGAGGAAGATCCTAAACCTGTGGATACCTTTTCATGAACATGCGGGCGAACAACTTTACGAGGAACATTTTTCTTTTTCATCTTTACTGTCTTACGCGGAAGAGAAGTATGAATACCACTCCTGGTTCCAACCATGGTAATGATAAACTTGGAAACTGAACAACAGTTGAGAGAGAATTTCAAAATATGGCAATTGAAACTGTCGATCAAAGAGTTATGAGAAACAAAATACCCACAGCTTGTAGACATGCGAACCGTCGTTGAATTATAGTGAAAGAAACGACACCTCGTTTTGTCGTTTTTGGTAAAAATATTCGGTGTACATATCATCCAATGTGGAAACAAAATTTGGGCCTAAACATAATAAGCCCAGAAGTTCAATAATTTCTATTTCTCCACAATGCACAAACCAATAGAAGCACGTAGATTTTCAAAGGTATTCACATCCAGAGCCTTTGTGAATATTCTACAAGCTGTTTCTGAGTTTGAATGTACTGAAGACGAATCTTTTTATCTTCAGCAAGATCCCTGATAAAATGATGTCTAATATCAATGTGTTTAGTTCTGATGTGTTGAACTGGATTCTTTGATATATTGATAGCACTCTGATTGTCACAGAACAATGTCATGATATCCTATGACACACCATACTCCGCAAGCATTTGCTTCATCCATAACAACTGAGTACAACCACTCCCAGCAGCAATATATTCAGCTTCACCTGTAGAGAGAGAGATGCAATTTTGTTTCTTGCTAAACCATGAGATGATATTATTTCCGAGAAAGAAACATCCACCAGATGTACTTTTGCGATCGGTGGCACTCTCTGCCCAATCAACATCACAATACCCAACAAGAGTCGAAGTAGTGTCGAACGAGTAGTGAAGACCTAAATTAGATGTCCCTGAAACATAACGGATAATTCTTTTCACTTGACTCAGATGGCTAGCCTTAGGATTTGCTTGATAGCGAGCACAAACACCTAATGAATAGGTTATATCAGGGCGATTAGCAGTGAGATATAGTAAGCTTCCTATCATGCTTCTGTACAGGCTTTGATCTGCAGGAGTTCCAGTGTCATCTTTTGTAAGTTTAATATGAGTAGCAGCAGGAGTACGTTTGTGAGAAGATTTCTCCAGACCAAACTTCTTGACAATTGATGTAGCATACTTACTTTGAGAAACAAAAATTCCATCTGTCATCTGCTTAATTTGAAATCCAAGGAATAGACTAAGTTCTCCAACCATACTCATCTCGAATTCACTCTTCATCTGAGCCACAAACTGTTGAACCATATTCTGTGACATTCCTCCAAACACAATGTCATCAACATATATTTGAGCTATCATGAGTTGACCATCTTCTTTCTTCACAAATAAGGTTTTATCAACTCCACCTCGAATATATCCTTTCAAGATAAGAAATTTAGTCAATCTCTCATACCATGCGCGCGGAGCTTGTTTCAGACCATATAGAGCTTTTCTGAGTTTATACACATGTTCTGGATAGTGTGGATCTATAAATCTTTTAGGTTGAGCCACATATACCTCCTCATTAAGATATCCATTCAAGAAAGCACTTTTGACGTCCATCTGAAACAATTTAAATCAAAAATGACAAGAAATGCCTAGAAGAAGACGTATGGCTTCCAGTCTAGCAACAGGTTCAAAGGTTTCATCAAAGTCAACAATTTTCACCTGAGTATACCCTTGTGCAACAAGTCTGGCTTTATTTCTGGTAATGTTACCATATTCATCAGACTTGTTTTTGAAAATCCACTTAGTTCCGATGATATTCACTTGATCAAGTTTAGGAACAAGATCCCTGACAGAATTCCGCTCAAATTGAACCAGTTCTTCTTGCATAGCATTCATCCAGAATTCATCATGAACTGCTTCATTTATGTTCCTTGGCTCAATTTTAGAAACAAAACAGATGTTTCCAATCATTTCTTTGTAATTCACAGGATTCTTTCTTCGAGTCTGCATGCGATCATTCACATCTCCAATAACACTGTCAATAGGATGATTCTTCTGAATTCTTGTAGAAGGATTTAACTCGTGACTACCTTCATTCGATGAGTCTGTTTCAGTAGGTTCATATGAGTCATCATCGTGATTATTACTTTCGATAGTAGTGCTTTCAGATGTATTATCATTGCTAGAAGTTTCTTGAGGAACAATGTCAGAGACAAATGGCGTAACATTCTGTTTAACATTGTCTCTAGTCTGGCAAATATCTCCTTCTACATCAGGCATATATATGTCGGTAGTATCCTTAACCACAACATTAACAGATTCCATTATAACTTTTGATCTTAGATTGTAGACACGATAAGCAGCACTGTTCCTTGAATAGCCTACAAATATCCCCTCATCACTTTTGGCATCAAATTTCCTTCTGGCTTGTCTGTCAGCCAAAATATAGCATGTAGACCCAAAAATATGAAAATATTTCACATTAGGTTTTCGTCCCCTCCAAATCTCATACTGAGTGGTGGTAGTTCCAGGTCTTATAGACACCCTGTTATGTATGTGGCAAGCAGTGTTTAAAGCTTCAGCCCAGAAACGTGTAGGAATATTCTTTGCTAACAGCATAACTCTTGCCATCTCTTGAAGAGTTCTATTTTTTCTTTCAACAATGCCATTCTGTTGTGGAGTAATAGGCGCAAAGAATTCATGAGCAATTCCTTCCTCGCTACAAAAGTTAGAGAACCGAGAGTTTTCAAATTCCCTGCCATGATCACTTCTTATTCTTACAATCTTTCCTGTAGAATCTTCTTTCTGTCTTTGAAGAAGTCTGCACAATTCTTCAAATACATCAAATGTTTCAGATTTTTCTTTTAGAAAATAGAACCAAGTAAATCGAGAAAAATCATCAACACAGACAAAAACATATCTCTTTCGACCCAGACTTTCAGTTTGCATTGGACCCATCAAGTCCATATGTAATAGTTCCAGAACACGAGTAGTGGTATATATTTTCACAGGTTTATGAGAGCTCTTAACCTGTTTCCCAATCTGACATTCACCACATATCTGTCCCTCAATTACTTTAATATCTGGAATACCAGTAACAGCCTTTTCAATGATGATTTTACGAAGACTTCTGTAGTTCATATGACCAAGACGCTGATGCCACAATTTTGCCTCGTCAGCTTTAGAGATCATGCAAGATTCAACCTTAGAACTTTTGTCAGATGACCACATGTAGCAGTTATCCGGAGATCTTTTTCCCTTCATAAGAATGTCATCCTGAAAAGTCTTAACAGTGCACTCATCACATGTAAAATTAACAGTTATGTCAGAATCGCACAGTTGACTAATGCTGATAAGATTAGCAGTGAGACCTTCAACCAGAAGCTCTTCCTTTAGGCACACCAACCCTTGAAACTTCATGGTACCTTTGCCAATTATCTTAGCCTTAACTCCGTCTTTAAAGGTAACAAAACAGTTTGAGTACGGCTTCACATTAGTAAGATAATCTTTAACATCTGTCATAGGTTGAAGCACGTAAAGACGTATAGGCAATATTTGCATAATAATCATTTTTTATTTTCCAAACAAAATGACTGTTCCTGTTTATCTTTCTGTAAGCATGAGTATTAACCTTAGTATGATTGTTCCTTCTGTTTATCAGTTCATAACAATAGGGTCGTATATGACCTTTTCTTCCACAATAATGACATATCCAAGGCGATCTGTTGACATGAGCTACCACACTTTGTTGAGAAAAATTTCTGTCATTTAGATCCTTTCTTTTCTGGGGAACAAACCTGGTATGAGATGTAGAAGCACCATGAGAATATCCAATTCCTGTCATACTTTTACCAGTCTTTCCAGAAGTTAGAATTTTGTCAAGATCATCTGTTCCTGAGTTCAACATTCTAACAGATCTTGTCATTTTGATAAGCTCACTATTTAAACGAGCAACTTCAAGCTTCAATTCAACAATAGTTTCTAATAATCTTGTCTTATCAGTTGTGAGAGTGAAAAACATATTGTTGAGCTTATCCAAATCATCATTCATATCAATATCATGAACAAAAGAATTGTTAGAGCTTACAGTGTGATCAACTTCATTTTCCTCCAGATTCTCAATAGTAGATGTGAACGCAAGGAAATTATTCCCATTTTATGAATCACTTTCATCTTCTTCATCTGAGAAGGTAGCATTGTATCCCTTCTTTTGCTTACGAAGAAAGTTAGCACAATCTTTTTTAATGTGACCATATCCTTCACATTCATGACATTGAACTCCTTTGGCTTTATATCCAGACAATCTGTCTCCATTTATGTTATTTCTTTGAGAAGAATTTCCTTTCTGATGCTGAAATTTACTCTGATTGTCACGACCTTCAGTGTTGACACTTCTGGGAGGAAGTCTAGCAAATTTCTTCATGACTCTGTTATAGTTCTTAGACAGAAGAGCAATAGTGTCTTAAATATCATCTTCAGATTCAGATAATACCTGATCAGTGGATTGCTTTAACGAGCTCTTCAATGCCAGATTTTACTTCCTTTTCTCCACTCGAGGAATAGAGAGTTCATATGTCATGAGAGTCCCAATAAGTTCATCAAGCTTCATAATAGACAAATCTTGAACTTCTTCAATACCTGTAACTTTCATTTGAAACCTTGGGGGAAGAGATCTGAAAATTTTACGAACAAGATTTTCATCTGACATAGGAACACCAAGAGAAAAAGATTCGTTAGAGATATCCTGAATTCTAACATTGAATTCAACAATGGTTTCATCTTCATTAATAGTAAGAGCTTCAAATTGAATGGTCAGCATCTGAAGCTTTGAACTGCGAACTTTAGTTGTCCCTTCATGAGCAACCTCAAGAATTTCCCAAGCCTCTTAGCACTGATACAAGTGTTAATTACTATGAAGATGTTCTTGTCGACAACATTATAAATTGCATTAAGTGCTCTGAAATTTCCAAGAGCTTCTTCATCTTCAGCAGCAGTCCAGTCCCTCTCTGGTTTTGGTGTACTTACACCAGTTTCCTCATTAATAACAACAAGAGGTTCCCATCCATTAAGAACAGCTTTCCAAGTCCTGCTGTCCAACGCCTTCAAGAAAGGACACATCCGAGCTTTCCAATACCCATAATTTGACCCATCCAAGTTTGGTGGTCGATTGACAGATCCCCCTTCTCTGAAATTGTCCATCTAAACAGAATTGAAAAACCACAGGAAACCACCTTGCGTAAAAGGTGCCTGCTCTGATACCTATTGAAATTCTGTTACCCGCTCAACCAACTGTCACACACAAAATTAATGACAATGTGTGTAACAATCAACGAGCAAGATATTGATGAAATAAATAACAATGAAAAGTAAATAGAACACACACGATTGGTAACCCAGTTCAGAGCAACTTCTCCTACATCTGGGAGGTGTGATAACCCGGTGAAAATGATTTCACTATATAATAGTTTTTAGTACAAATGGACTTATATGAATAACAACAACATCAAAGCCAAATTACAAACTATGAAGTGAAAGATCTAATTCAGTCCTCCCCCTGAATTAGTGACCTAATCACAGATCCACAAAGACACACTCACACGTGTTCTTTTATCACAATGAACTTTTAGAGTAATACACAAACTCACACAGTAGTAACAAAACCAACAACAAAAATCTTTCACAGTGGGTGAACAGATTCAACACTGCAATTCTCTAAACTCGTAGCTTTCCAGTCCGCCAACTTTCACGTCTAGAAACCCTACGAATTCAGAGAAAGCATCAAGGTGATCAATGGTAGCAACCACGGGTTTTATGACGACTTAAAGAAGAAAGGTCAATGCTCGAAAATCCCCACCAATTAAACGTGCGAGCATATATGAGGAAAGACCTTTAACCATCATAATAAAAGGAATATAATTGCTGATATATTCAGATCCTGAAATAGCGCAGAATGTTAATGCCGAAGATCATGAGAAAGATGTGCAACAAATCTTGACGAAAATGAATGATACTTGCCTAATAAAAATATGCCAATCACATGTAATAACAAACATAAATGCACTTACAAATTTTGTTATCCTTCAAGCAACAAAACCCTAAAAATGGCGTTTTTCAAAGAACTTGTTAAAGTTTCTTACGACGCTTAGCAAAAACATGTAGCCCTACCAAAAAGTTGACGCAAGGTATTTAAAGGACACACAAATGAAACATCTTTTATACCGAAGTAAAACTTCCTGGCAGTAAGGGTACGCCGAAAGAACATATGATTTGGTGAAAAGGTGCCTGACAGAGATGTCTGCTTGGACATGTTACAACCACCTTAGTCTAGAACAAGATTTTCCTAAACGGAACAACGAAGACTCTGCACTAACAAATTTCCCATTTGGTTTTGAGTATACAAAACCTGAAAAACAACTCTTGAAGACCTCTGTTGCGAATCAATTCATGCCACAGTGATTGATAAAAGACTTATAACATGAATTGTTTTTTCAAAACGTGATAATCGTTTCATAAGTATTTTTATCACACCAGAAAAATAGTAAAAGAGGTTCTTCTTACACACTAAAAGAGGAAAAACGTAAACAGTTCCCTGGTCATGTCGTCTAAAAATGGATTGCATGAAATAATTTCCTTTGGAACCTCAATTATTGATTAGACGTGTTCTTGTCCGATCACATGTTATGAGCATTGTGAAGATTTATCATGGCATCTACCACTAAATTGGAATTATTCACTTTTGGCATGGAAATACCCAGACCAGAAACAATAGGATGAGACAAAAAGGTTGTGTTACCTTCTTGCGTTTCAACAACGAGAGGAGAACCATCAACCTCAGTAGTAGCAACGTCTAAGGAAAGAGGTTTTGTACTACTATTATTCTTGTGAGGACCGAGTTTTGTATTCTTGTTTTTCCGATAATCTTCACACCATAATTGTCGGTCTGGATCCCAAAGATCGTGGGATAACATGATGACCTAGTAGTTGGATTTGAAGAATTCCCTTTTTTTGAGTGGCAATAATGGAGACTGAAAAATAAAAAGAGGGTTATCGGAGGAAATTCTTATAGACGAGAGAGAGAAAATAACTAAAATGAAAATTTTCGGTAATACACAATTCCCTATTTTGAAAACATCGATAATCGAATCGTCGCTCGTACCATAGATTATTTGGCTTAATATGAAACTTGATATGCGCCCGGATGAATATTCTGAATTGTACCTAAGAGAGAGTAGTAAGAAAAAAGTATATTATTATTATTCTGGGAGACTAACACCTAAGCCTCCCGTATTTTTTCAAATGGCACAACGTGAAGAGGCTTAGGGAAGACAGGCCAAATGGTTTTTGATACATATGTGCTCCAGAGATAAAATCATGTACTCCACTAGATCTCTAATAAAGTAATGTCTTGATACGATGAATTGTATTTTTGCAATGATGACGGCACTCGTGTTGTCGCAATACAACGTAATGACATCATGAGAAACATCATTCACCTAACATATATCAAGTAAACCAGTTCTGTACAGGTAACTCCTACGGCTATGTACTAAGTTTGAGTAGTGGATAAAGAGATACAATTTTCTTATGTGCCAAACCAAGAAATGAGGTTGTATCCAAGAAAGAAGCAATTACCAGAGGTACTCTTACGATCATTTACATTCCCTGCTCAATCAGCATCATGTATCCCACTAAGTGGTAATTTGTATCACGAGAGTACAAAATGCCATAATATGTTTCATGGATATATTTGATGATTCGTTCACATAGTTAAGATGGTTTGGAGTAGAGTTGGCTTGATAACTTGCACTAATACCGGGTAAGAAGGAAATATCGGGTCTGCTTGCAGTTAGATAAAGCAAACTTTCAATCATACTTATGTATAGTTTAGGATCTATAACATCATATTGATCGTCTTTGGTCAGCTTGACTGTTGATGATGGAAGAGTCCTCTTAGACTTTCCAGATTGAAGACCAAACTTTTTGACCAAATAATTAGCATACTTGCTCTAAGAAAGAAATATCACATCCTTTAGTTAGTAAATCTGGAATCCCAAGAAAAAAAAAAAGATAATTCTCCCACCATACTCATTTGGAAATCTGATTGCGCTTTCTTGATGAAGTCTCTGACAAGTGTTTGTGACATGCCTTTTGACGCTATGTCGTCCACATAGATTTGAGCAAACATAGTTTATTTTCCAAAGATGAAAAGAGTATGTCTTTAATACCTTGATTGTACCCCTAGGTAGTCAAGTAGACAGCGAGACCCTCATACCAAGCTCTAGGAGACTGTTTTAAACTATACAAAGCTTTGTTCAGTTTGAACACATGTTCTAAAAAATTTGGGTCTACAAATACTTTAGGTTACTCTACATACGCTACTTCACTTATCGGCCCATTGAGAGCGCTCTTAACATCCATTTGAAAGATTTGAATTTCTCAAGATAAGAAATCCCAAGAAGAAGACAAATAACTTGCAGTCTTGCTACCGGAACAAAAGTTTCGTCATAATCAACCCCGTCAACTTGCGTATAACCTTGATCTACTAGCCTTGCTTTATTTCTTGTTACCTCTCCTTGATCATCATTACTTTTTAAAATCAGTTTCGTCCCAATAACATTCTTGGTCTTGGAACTAGAACCCAATCATCGTTGCGCTCTAATTTGGAAAGTTCTTTTTGCATAGCTGAGACCTCGAACTCGTCATAAAATAGCTCCTGAAACATTTTTTGGCTTGAAACTCGATGTGAAATAAACATTTCCAATATTTTTGAGGTAGTTAATAGGGTCTTTTCTGCTGGTCACTTCTCCATCATTTATATTCCATATAATGATCACACAAGGATGGATAGTTTTTATCCCCCTGGAGGGAGTTTTTCGAATGGCGATGTTGTTGTCTTCAAAGTCTGTGGAGGCATTAGTCTTGATGTCAGAGACATTATTAAGGACAATAACATGTGGAGTGTTAGGACAAAGAATAAAGCCTAATAGCTCCTATCATAGGTAGGAGATTCTTCTTCATTATCGATATTAACGTTCATAGATCCCATCACAACATTAGATCATTTTCTGAAGATTCTATAAGCTCGACTATATGAGGAATATCCCAAGAAGATCCCTTCATCGCTTTTAGCATCACATTTTCTTCTCGAATCACGATCAGTCGGGATATAAAGAGTATTTCCAAAAATATGGGAACAATTGACATTTGGCTTTCTTCCCATCCAAATTTTATAGTTTGTGGAAGAGGTACCTGGGCGAATGGATACCCGATTGTGGATATGATAGACTATATTGACAGCCTCAGCCTAGAAGAAGATGTGGATAAGAGATGTTTTTGGATCGAGGAGTGAATAGTTATGTACTTTCTTTCAACTATATCTTTGGATTGAGGAGTGATAGAAGACGTGGCATCTCTTGAATAGTTATGTACTTTCTTTCAACTATATCATTGGATTGAGGAGTGATAGGAAACGAGAACTCATGGAATATTCTGAATAGAAATCAAAAAATTTACTATTTCAAATTTCTTTCCATGATCCGTTCAAGTTAGGACTATGTTCCCAGTGGAAGCTTCATTGGAATATTGAAGACAGATAATGGGGTATGAAAAATCTTGAAACGCATTAAATTTTTCTCGAAAGAATTTCATCCACGTGTACATAAGAGAAATCATCCACAACAACAATGATATAACATTTCCTATTCTTCATACTATATAAAAATACAATATCCTAATTAATCCACATATATATATATATATATTAATAAAAATTATTTCATATATTTACTTAATAAACATTTATAAAAATATTATTTTTTGCATGACAATATTTGAAAAAAAAAATTAAAGTTTACTAACATTAAGGAAAAAATTTCTGTAATAAATATTTTACCATCGATGCTTAAATATTTTACCTTCGATAATAAAAATTAGTGTTTTCAAATATGATTTGTCAAGCCTCTCTTATTAGAGGTAATATTTGGATTTTGTTGCATGTTGGCAATCATCATACGATTATATCTCAGAACTAATTCCGAATGGAAGTAAACTAATCTTCGTTTTCATTGTAAGTTTAAATAATTACTTGAATTTCATTTTAACGGCGGTTGAGTTATGGCACATGCATATATATTCGTGGCTAAAACTACTTACAATTTATTTATATTTGTCAGCTCGGCTTCTTTTGGAAATTTGACTTCCGTAGTATCAGCTAGGTCAGTTATGATCCTGGAACGTGGATTTTTTTTTTAAGAATCGTCCCGGCACCACAAAAATTAAAGTATTAAAATAAATAGAAAGTATCCGCAAATCGACCGATAAATGTTTCGGTGTTTTGACTTACATTGTCTGCAATTTGGGCATCTGAAAATATACCCCCAGCAGAGGACCATCAAAATTATTACCTTGTAGTACCCTGTCACAAACAAACGCTTCTTTTTATTTTCACTGATAATTTGTATGAGACGAAAATGGTTAACAAGAAATCATAAATTAATGGAAATGTTTGACATGTACCTTGATATGGTGATAATTAATTTGAATATATAGAAATTCAAACCATTTAATAAATATAATATTTTATAATTTCTTCGGTATTTGTAATTAAATTTTAAAACAAATAATAAAATAATGAAAACATAGTATATATATATATACAATAAAACTGCAAATATAATAATTATAATAATATATATAGAATTGTTTAGCTAATTAGCCAACATAAACCTGAGAAATTTGTAAATGGCGTTTTGCAAATAAATGACCATCACGTTAACATGATAATATTATTTTCAAATTTAATTACCGGTTTGCACTTTTCAATTTTTTTGTTTTATTGTTAATATATTTTTAACAAAGACTAGTGGTTTATGTTTTTTTTATGAGCAGGTTATTGCTTTGGACGAGAATCATTTTTGGGCTAAAAAAGACTTCAAAATATAAAAATTAAATGGACCGGTCATTTACAGAAAATTAACTAAAAACGTTAGTCATTTCCAATATAATAACGTTTATATGAGTATTACCAACATTAACCATATATTTTCAGAGAAATGAGGTATATTCGGAATAAGATGGAGAAGTATGGTGCTCCCGGGAAGCATTTTTGAAGATATCAGTTCCCGGCCAAGTACTCATGATGAAAATAATCGAGTTAAGACAGGTTAACTAACAGAGTTTGAAGTTTAGTCCAATTGGCTATGTAGTGAGGCAACGGTCCGGTTAGCTTATTGCCAGCGACTTCACTGCATCGAGTGTTAATTACACGATTAACAATAAATTTGATTCTTTATATATAGTAATATTTGCAAACAGTAAAAGAATTTAGGAAGCACTACACTTACAACCAACGAAGATTTGTGAGGTTCTCCAAATTAGGCAAGTCACCGGAAAATAGATTTGACGAAACATAGCTATACATAAAGATTCTCTTAGTTAGATTTCATTTCTATATCTATGATGGACATATTGTCTAGATTTTTACTCTTTTTTTAATAGGATTAAAATACTTATATATGGTACTAGTAAGTATACTTACAAGGATAGAAGATTGACCAAATTTCCAAGTTCCGGCGGAAAAGTGCCACTCAGTCTATTTTCAGCTAAACTCCTTCATTAATTATTAATCTAGAGAGTTAGTCGCAAGCACTAAATAAATGTCCATGTAGAGTACAGGGGCCATTCAAGCATTGTGTACAAACAAGCTTATGTTTTTTAACATTTTGAAAAAGCAGTGTATAATCAATATAAAAACACTTCAGAACCATGTACAGTACAACCTAGTATTGTAAATCACTATAATGTTTTTTAAAGATGATTTGCGAGTGGGTCCATTTTATACATAAAACACTTTATACATAAAATCACCAATATGTTATGTCAGCTAGCTTGTAATAGTATGTAAGAGTAATAATGTCGAAACTAAAAAGAACAAGTAATCGATCGATGAGCATACAAATACTGAAGCTCCTTGAGATCTCCCAACGAAGCAGGAAGTGAGCCTGATAGCTTGTTGAAGTACAGTACACTGAGAAAATATGAACGATTTAACAATGATAATTCAAACAACAACGCTCATTATTATAAACAGAGGTGATAAGCGTACTTACAGATTTTTAAGCTTCTTTAACTTTCCTAGTGAAGATGGTATAGCACCGTCCAAAAGGTTTTTATGCAGAAGTCTTTAGCACAAAAAAGAAAATAAAAACAATTATAAATATATTAATAAGCAATGGATATTATTCAAATACAAAAAATTTCATAACTAATTTATATTACAGAAAATAAAGCGCCATTAGTTATGGAATATTACCACCCGTAACTATTCTTATGCAATATATAACATTATATGGACGATATATATTAACATCTACGTACTATTGCGTTTGAGAATCCAAAAAAAGAAGAAGTTATGAAAAAGTAAGAATAATGATTACTTAACGTCAATATTACCATTTTTACGTTGTTCCTCTATTCCGCGTCGTAGGAAAGGGTTTTGTTTTATGGAAATAAACTAAAATGCATTTCTTACTAGATTACTTGTCCAAACTCCTCACAATTTAATTAAATATTTCATGCTCTCTCTCTCTCTCTCTCACTCTCACTCTCACTCTCATAATCTCCGTGTCTCTCCCTGCGCAGCACAGCTCCGTCATGTTATTAATTCATCCTCATGCACGCATACTTAATTCTTTTATATTGCTTGATCAATTGAATACATGTTGCGATCTACGACACTTAATTAATTTTTTTCATTGTGTTGTTGGATATGAAAGCAGTCCCACCACACAGGAACATCACAGTGAACAAAACGTAGATTCTCATTGGTGTACGTTGTATTGTGTTGTGTGTTTGGGGTTCATAAACCATATATTTTAGGTGATTTTAATTTAGTTAATCGAAATATCACATTGGTCACGGAATTCGAAATCTGTGATAGATCAGTCACGGAGCTTCTAATAATGGTGACAATACTAATAAGATTCTAGAACCACGACATACACAAAATATTTTCGCTTCTTGTTGATATTGATATATCACTACAAGTTGTAGAAAAATTATTTGCAACATTTAGAATATGTATGCATATAACTTTTAACAATTTAATGACTACCACAAAATTATTCAGTTTGTTATAATGTTTAGTGATTTATATCATCTTAATTAATTAAAGAATACCCACCATAACTTTAATTTCTTAGGTTGCATATTAGGAAGTAAATTCAAATAAAAAAACCGTTGTGATTTATTATATGACATATGCGAATTTGCACGTACGAATTTTGTAATATTCGTATAATTAATTAGGATATATATTAAGTTCTGTTTCCTAGTTAACTCACAAAATTTAGGAGAATGCATATTAGAACTTTAAGCCAGATGCAAGTTATATATCTCTAAATTCTTTGAATAAAACATGTTTTTTTATATATTGGTAAAAACATGATATGGTTAGCTTCTTTCAAAACGTATTTTAGTAAGTATGTTTAATCCATGTACATTGCATGTAGTTAAAAAGTAAGTTACTCTGATGCTAAATGCGATGTTCCGAAACTCAAAAGGGACAATTTTAAGGTCTGGAAAAAAAGAGTTCTATTTCAACTGGAACTCATGAATTACGACTATATGTCGTAAGGAAGCTTTAACGTCCCTCAGTCATTGAGAAAAATACCCATATGAGGTTGATCTTTACGAAAAGTGGAAGAGATGAGAGAATAAGAAGACTATTGAGATGAGAGACGTATATATTGTAATACATTATGGAAGATAATACTCGTTTATAGAGAAACTATCACCATAATTCATATATTTTGTTTGCGTTGAGTTATATGGATAAGTAGGAGAATGTAAGATTATATTAATAATAATAAAATATTTTCTTATACACTTAAAGAAATAATATGAGAATAATATCTCCTCATTATAATCCATATATTTTGTAATTAATCACATTCATATAACTAATGCTGGAATTCAAATCGTTATCTCATAATTATGAGCGTATATATATGATATATATGACGGTTATGGGGTCCAAACTCACTAAAAAATTCAAAAACCAACATCATCTAAAGTTGGAGAGAGTTTAGAAGATCTTTAAAACGATTCATCAGAATCGAAGTTCAAAACTTGCCGAAAACCAAAAAAATGCTGAAAGTAAACTGAAGCTTTTTAGAATACCTTTATTATATGTAATAAGTTCTTACATTTGTGACAAACCGATCACGAGTTCTCCCAATTTTTATGACAATATAATCATGAAACTCAAGAATTTGGATCACAAATTTCCAATATTTGTAACCGTATCGGCTTAGAACTTATGTCAAATGAATCCAAATAAATCTAAACAATCACTTTCTTAAGAGTTCTTTTATACTACTATCCATTAATCTCAGATTACGCTAGACTCCTTAAGTATTTATCTTAGTACATTCCTTCGTAAAATAATAATCACAAAATTACGAAACCGATTTCTTACACTCGCATTCAAGTGGTAGGAATAAGACAATGAATGCACAGACTCATTTTTCATAACACGTAGATGTTCAAGTAAACCAGGCTAAAAAGAATGACTGAAGGAAAAGTCTCTATATTGTGATGGGTTCTAACTAAACCCCGGACAATCTTTAATATAACTTAATGGCACTTTCCGAAAGGTCGAGCTATATCATAGTTAGGAAAATCTGACTGGATGGTCAAGATGTCCCAATGAGCTACTAAACAAATATGTTGAGAGACATCTTCCCAAGTCTTGCGCAGATAAATTAATTCAATACTAATCGTAATAACAGATAAAAGTACATTCATATCAAGCAACAATAACAATAACAATAACAAATTACTTTAAGATTAAGAGACTACTTTTCCACAAAATTCATAAATTATTATGTTGAATAATTCATACTGGGTGTTCAATAAAACTATAAAATTAGTAATCGGGTCAATTTCTTAAATGGGACGATTAACATCCAAATATTTGGTTATAGATAATACACTAGATCAAATGACTTGACCGGATATTCAGTTATTTTTCAAGCGTGATATCAAATTTTAGCTAAATCAATTATCGGTTACTTTTGGACGACGCTACCCGTTATGGGTATATGATTTAATGGGTAAATGACAACGGTTTTCATTAGGCGTAGCGTATGCCTTGAATATATGAGTAATTGATGAGGCTATTACATGCTGATAAGTAAATATAAGTACGTGTAGTATATGTTTTTAAGTACCTAAGACTCTACCTATACTCTATCAATTTAAAATTTTTTGATATATATATTCCATATAATAAAACTTTTCTTACAAAATGTTTTTTACTCTATATATAACGAGAGAGAAAACCTAATATTTTTTTTGCTTATTTTCTATCATTTACGAACTTTGATCAAATCTTAGGTTTAGCTTGATTGATTAAACTAATTTTGATCTTGTGTTTCACAAATGAAATATAATTTTTCATTGGTAAAAATGATATCGATTTACCGTGGATTCTCTAAAGTTACTACCTGACCCATTAAAATACATGGATATGGCCTATGGGGAAAACAAAATTGGGTAGCCTACGTCTTTACAAGACTGAACAGATATCCCTGTTCAAAAGTTATTATTTCCTGAAAACACTAAGAGACAAATATAGTTTTACTAAGCCAAAGAGGCATGGGCAGTAAACTTACAACTTTTCCAGAGATAACAAATTTCCCAAGCTGTCTGGAATTACCCCTGTGAGCTGATTTTTTGAAAGATCCCTAATAAATAGCCGAATTGATCACTCAAACGAACGACAATAATAGTAACTAATAATATAAAGTGAATTCATTTTTAAAAAGTTGAAACATACAGAAATGAAAGTTTAGGCAAATTCCCCAAGCTATCAGGTATGGGCCCATGAAGTTGGTTGTTGGATAGATCACTGTTCCGACAAACACGAAGCAAAAACAGACGAGGAGTGGAAGCCAGAAAATACATTAGAGTCAAAGCAACTTTGAAGGAAAATAATAATTTGAGGGAACAAATTTAATAGTAGCCAGCACCAAAATTGTAAATTAAAGTTAACCATGTTATATATAAAAATAGAAAAGCACCCAAAGTTTGATATACCTGTAAAGTTTGTTTTTTATTTTTTCGTTTTGAGCCCATATTTTTTATCAAAGGATTATTTAGTAGGGTAGCTATATATAAACATATGTTATTAACATTAGCTCAAATTTTGTAAAACTTATGTAAATGATTGATCGAAAAATTTTACAAAATTTCGTGAACTAAAGTGTCTAAATGTTTTTCCACCCAATGTTTTTGCCGCTTGAAAAGAAAAAAATTTAATTAATGTCACTTTTTAAGGAAAAATAATTAATGTCATTAATCGGCACGGGAAATGAGAGATATTAATTGCTTCATTTATAAAATGTTTGAATGGACAGAGAAAGTAAATTCGACACAAATTTACAACGATTAAATCACTTCGTTAATCTATTTTTTGAATCACCCATACATATTCACAAAATGAAAATCTCAAATCTCCCAAATTAAAGTCGAAACAAATTTATTTTATACAAGAAATGACATAAATCGACGAGGTCTTGCGATCTAGGTAGAGTTTAGGTAGTTGTTAATGTGTCTTCTTTATCTCTTATCGTGTTCTTTTTCTTCTTTATTTTTTCTAAGATTAATGGATTTGAATCTGTGGATTTTTGGGATTTATGAGTTTGAATCAGTGGTTTTGTATATGTTTTCGAATTTTTGATTTTTAGATACATAAAAAAAGGTTTATTTTTTGTCAACGTAAATAACTGGAATATTAACAAGAAAATTGTTGTTTTATGTGTTTTTTATGTTGTTACATAGATATTTGTTATTGTTTTTAATATTTGGTGTATTTATTGTTTGAAGGTGCAAAGGTTTCAGATTCTAAGTTAATTTTTTAGTTGTCATATGGTCTCGATAAGCTTTCTGTGATTAAAAGTCGCGCTTGATAATATTTGTTTTATAGTTTTGTGAATTTTTAAACTTTGTTCGTTTCGGCCATTGAGGTAGTATGATTATGGAAAACCATGTTTTTTATTTTAGAAAATAATATGTTATTAAGGGTTTTCGTTTCAAATGAACTTTCTTGTAAATAAGATGTTAAATAAAGTAAATGACATGTAAATTGTACGATAATTAACAACATTATGATAACTAATTAATTAAAAGTCATCCTTTCATGATATATTGTATCTTAACTAATTTCAAATTTTTGGATTTCCCAAAATTAAAGGTAGAGAGTCCGAGAAAATAATAAAATAAATTCATGTAGTAAATTAATTAAATGGCCAAGTAAACATATTAACCTAAATGTGATTCGTCCATAATATATAGGATCTTAATTAATTTGGTCAAGTAATAATAAATAAATACCATTTTAAACACACAAATTAATTTCATACAACAATCTCACGCTAAAAAATATTTAAAATCGAAAACAGTGTATGAACATGCATGTAAATAAGATGTTAATTCATAAAAAAAGACATGTAAATTACTTGTAAATTGTGAGATAATTAACAGTATTACAAATAAATTGTTAACTAAAGTGATTTGTTCCTAATATTTAAGATCTTAACTAATTTTTCAAAATTTATAATTTCCCAAAATTAAGAAAAGAAAAACCAAGACAATAAGGAAAAAAATTAATAAACTATGATAATTAAATGGCCGAGTAAATTAATTAACAATTTATTATTAAAAAAATTAATTAACAATTATACAAAAATTAATTTTCCAAATTATAGGATTTTAACAAATTTGGTCAACACATGATAAGTACTATTTATAAATCGCAGATCAATTAATATAAGATCACACACAATAATTTTAAATTTCAAAGTCAAGAATTGAAAATTAAAATTCGGACTTCAAACAAAATTTACCAAATTTACGAATTTTAAATACATATGTAAATTGAATGGCTACTCAAGCGATGTGCTCATTTACAGAAATTTTACCAAACGGTGACCATTTCCAAATTGTATATGCTAACATTGGCCATTCAAAGTTAAGAATTGAAAATTAAAATTCGAACTTCAAACAGAATTTACTAAATTTACGAATTTCAAATACATATGTAAATTGAATGGCAACTTAAGCGATGTGGTCATTTTAGAAGTTTTACTAAACGGTGACCATTTCCAAATCGTATATGTTAACATTGACCATTTAAACGATTTTTTTGTTGATTCAACCATTTTACATAATTCATCATCTTAAGTAGCCAGATTAAATGTTAGATCTTATCCCATATAAACTTTTTAATACACATTGTCTAACTAGAAGAAGAAGAAGAAGAAGAAGAAGAAAGAAGAAGAAGAAGAAGAAGAAGAAGAAGAATCTCACATGTACGTAACCTGTGCAAGATCACTGATTATGGGATCTATTGTTCCACTTAAGTCCATGTTGGTAATGATTCTGCCCGAAGAAAATCACATACAAAAAGATTATGAGAAAGTTTCAATTAAACGATAGATACAAAACCAAAACCAAAACCAAAACCAAAGCCAAAGCCAACACCAAAATAACGTATGTACTACTTTACGCACATTTTGTCGATGTGGCAATCAGTTTTGTTTATTAAGCAACCGTAATTGCACGAAATTTTGTATAAGCTTTGTATGCTACGGCAATACGTGCTATCGAAACTATCAGGGTTGTGCTTTGGCTTCATCTGCTTGATCATGCTTTCCAGTGCAGTCACTGCCCAATTATAACATGCGTTTTGTCTAGTATTCATTTTTTTTAAAAAATTTAATAAGAAAAGAGAAGAGCTACATAAAATTTAAACTAAATTAAACTCCATTTGTAATGTACCTTCATTTGGAGGTAAATCCTGGTCCGGAGCTTCAGATGCATCTTGCTTTGGCGGAGATAGCATATCAGATCGGGGAGGGGGCAAAATATAAGTTAAAAATATCAGGAGGGGCATATAATTAAAGATTCATAAATTTGGATTTGAACTGGAAAAACCATTACAAAACTCGCTTAAAATGTAAATTTAAAAATATAATGGGGCATTTTCACTTACTTGCCTCATTCGCAGCTTCAGCCTGCAATTTGAAGCCAGAATAGTGAGACTTCCAAACTATCAACAAGTTCAGGCCAAATACAATTAGGTATTTCCCTGAAAAAACAGGCTTCTTCATTATTTTTTGTTTTGTTTTTTACTACTTTGTAAGTTTTCATATACATATTCCGTTTCACCTCTCTTTATATCCTTGCTGTCAAGAGCGGGTGTTTGATTGGAAAAGACAAAGATGGTCCGTGACTTTCTCTTTTCATAATTGCATGGCCGTATTTGTTTCTTTAAAGCTCGTTTATGCGAAGAATAAAGTAATAAGTTATTTTGTAGTTTGTTTTTTTGAAAAGGCGTTATCGGCACCACGAAAATATCATATAAACTTTCATAAATGGCGGTGAAATTGTGGTTGTAATAAATATGCAAATAAAACTGAAAACACAAGTAATAAAAATGTAACTCAAATAAACACGGTCTCTGATCTGCCGTGCGGACCTCTGCTCGCGAACATCGGCTATATTAGCCTCCTTCGAACAAGGGGGAACGTAACTCAGCCAAGTCGAACACGAGTCATGGTTAATCGTAAAGCCTGTTAGATTGTACACCGCGACATAAAAAATATGAGAAATATGCATGCCACTAAACTGCTCAAGCTCCATCGCCTCCTTGAAGATGCGGTGCAAGATCGTCCACAACTCCATCTCAGGCGTCACGTCTTCCTCAACCATCCTCACCACCCCTAAGTAGTCAGACTGAATCTCCACTCTACTACCGCCGATGCTAACCACTAGCACTACGCCACAAAGAACTGCATACGCCTTGACAAGATGGGGAGAGAACCCTCTAGCCACGGAAAGCGTATGTGAGGCTACCACCGTTCCGGTGTAATCACGAAAAATACAACCAACACCGAATCATCCACAGTCTCGACCCATCACCACATCAATATGAATCGAAAGGGTTCCGTCCCTTAGGGGTGTCATCTAGGAGTCATAGTCACCCTCGTACTCGTCTGTGTCTCATGGCAATAGCAGCTCTATATTTTTTTACAATGCTTACTCGAATTGAATATTAGGTTTCAGTGATTAGGTAACCTAATACAATATCTAATCAGTAAAGAGATTCAGAGGCTCACCTCTGACCTACTCAGGTACCTTTTTTTTTTTTTTTTTTTTTTAATTTATGGTTGTTTTTTACGATCGTTGCCAATGCAGCTAATTCTCGGGCTCTTTTACCTTCGTCGCTTCTTTGGTTTGTTGACCGCCGCTTCTCCTCTCCGTTGTTATCGGCCTCCGTCCCTGCACAACCTCTGTCCCTTTAAACATGTATGAGTTTGTTTTAAAATGTATGGAGTAGAGGGAAACCAATATTGGAGTTCGAGTCTATGCAGAGGCATGTGTATTTCTTCTAAAACCTTTATGATTGTTTGCTAGACTAACAGTGAATTTTGACATACATCTGTTATGTTTATCGGATATGATTTGCTTCACAAAAATAAATATCAAACTAGTATACAAGTCATAAATATATTTATTCTAAAAATCCAATTTGTTGTACTTATCTAAGAATTAATAGCATACTTAGCCTTGTCATTTTAATTTATATTCAGTCGTACATAGAAGCAAGAGTCTTTAAAATTTTATTACATCAAATAAATAACAGGTACTATTTTTCTTGTGAGCATCAATCCCAACAGATGCAACGTCATTGACATGTTAATAAACAAATTTATTAAAACATGTAAAGCAACAATTGAACACACTATCAACCTATATGAACAATTTATATATTTATAGGCATCCAATTGATTGAGAAATACTTACAATAGAGATTGTAGAAAATTCTGACGTTGCTCGCTATCTCCGGAATGCCACACTGAGTCAAAACGATGAAGAAAGCTTGCCGAATTGCCTTAGGCTCACGCTGGCCAGACAAGAGGGCAGGGTCGCCGGACAGGGCTTCGCCGGACTGGGAGACGCGCTGGGGATCTCGCCGGACTGGGAGGACACACAGGGACGCCTGCGCAAGACTGGAGGTCGCTGGAAACCCTCGCCGGACAGGGAGCCTGCTGGCCAGACTGGGCGCGAGCTGGGAATCCTCGCCGGACTGGAGCGTCTGGCCTGACAGGGCGCGTGCTGGGAGAAAGTCGTCGGACTGGAGCGTCTGGCTTGGATTCTCGCCTAACTAAGATTCTCGCCTGACTGGGAATCTCGCCGGACAGGATTGGCCAAAAACTTCGGGACTTCAAAATTAACTCTAAAATTCAAAATTTTCCAGAATTAAAACACCAAACACCATAACAAAGAGTCAACAATAATACACGAATAATTCTATGAGAAGGAGAGGGTGGGATCTTCTATGAATACTCGAGAATAAGGGAACTCTCAGAGCACGAAGAAAACAAATTTTCCTCCTTGCTCTCACTCAAAGGAGTCGGCCAAAACACACAAAGGGAAGGGAGAGAGTGTTGGCCGAGTGATTTGATTAGGGTTAAGTTAAATGACTAGGGTTTACTTAAGACTTTATATAAGCAAGTTAAATGGGATTAAGTTGGGTCAAACTCATGACCCAGTACTTAAAATACTCGGCCAACTAACTGTTGGAATTTAATTAACAATTAACCTAATTTAATTACGAAACACATCAATATGTGGCGGAATTTCATAATTCAATTTAACATATTAAAAAAGTTTTAAAACATATTCTATAACCATATCATTAAATCTAATTAGCATGTCAACAAATTTACAAACACATCAATAAATTCATTCATACATGCAAAACGAGCGATCTAATATTTCTATCAATCCTATGATAAATACAATAATCAGATCAAACTCGTTATAGAAAACTTACATAAGATTCGGATCTGCGAAGACAAGTCTCGGGATGCGTCCAAGGAGTCGGCCGATCCCCTACACCACGCGCTTCAAGGCAATCTTCAAAATCGTCGAGGCTCCGTTGCTCCAAAAGTGGCCGGCCCTGGGGAGAGAAAAATCACTCAAACGACCACAAGTTGAGTCAATGATAATACTCAAGGGATTTTAGGAGACAAAGAGGGTGGGGTCTTTCGTGGGAACAAGAGAAGAAGGAATAAAAGGAAACACTCTCAACGATTCGCTCTCTCAATTCTCTTTGGGATTTTGGCCAAGTATTTTTCTCTTGGGAGAGAGCAAATAGTCGGCCAAGAGGGGAGGGGAGAGAGAGAGTGTGACCGTGTGAAACTTAGGTCAAAAGAGAGAGAGAATAGCTCCTTTTATTTCAGGGAGAATGGGCTTAATTAAGTCAAAAACAATTAATGACCCATTAATCAAACTTAAGCCCAATAAATCATTTAAGCAATTTTCCAACCCATTTATTTGTGTTAAGTGGCCGGCCACCTTATACTATTTATCTCCCAAATATTTTCGATTTATTTCTAAAATAATATTTAATCAATTTAGAACATCTCATTTATTAAATGACAAGTCATTAATTATTATCATACTAAACAATGTAGTACGAAACGAGAAAATATTTATTTTCATCTATTATTTATTTGAATCATCAAATTATATTATTATCAATATAATAACACAATATGATACGTTAAATAAATGTAATAATAAATAACCAATTATTTATTTAATTACTTAGAAAATAATTTTCTTAGTGTAAATCACAATTTACGTTTAATGAGAAAATCGATTTTTTCTTGTTCACTAATATCTCATCCAAGAGTCTATCATTGAGACCTTATGGACCCACATGAACGAAGCTTTAGAATAAAGATCGGACGCAAAAGTTCACAAACTTTTTCCGACTTTTAATTCTTAATATTAGTCGATTCCACTAAAGGACCAATATTGAACATCTCTAAGTTCATATGCGTTTATATTTCCGTTTGATGTGATAAAACTATTCTTCACATGGTCCACGGTGTATTTTACGATATTACCCTTTGTGTGTATCACTAACTCAGAGGAATATAAAATTACCGTTTTACCCCTGAGTTATTATTTCACCAAGTCCTCTATTATTTGTGAACGAGAAAAACATAAAGTGAGATGTCTCAATATGTCACATGTTTTATTTCAAAGAATTCTTTATTCGATGAATACCAGGCCTGATTTATTCGCTCACACTCTCATAACAAAGCATGATGTGATAGTAATGCCTTAGCATTGTTTCAACACAAATTCCATATCTGTGAATCACATGTTTCAACGAAACAGTATTATGACACCAACCGTCGGGTCAATGAAACTTCATTTAGCCATTGCCCATTGACAAATCAAATGTCATAAAGTGTTACAAGAAAACATGTACTCACTAAAGGATTTAAGTAATTACTAAAATACCCCTCGTATGTGAGTTTGAGGTTTCGAGTGATTAAACGGTTTTATCTCGAACTTCAAAACTTCATAGGTCTTGTTCAATATCTTCATTAAGATATCAAGAATGAATTACAAAGTCACAACTCTCTATATCACAAGATAAGATATCGTTTAATTCATTCTAACAATCATTACTTGGAATCGATTGCCCAATCGATCTTTAGATTGCGAACTATTATTTAAACTAGTCATAAGAAGGTATCTTGTCAAGTCTGTACTTAGCACTTCTTTCGTTGATGACAATTTCAGAGCGTAGACATAAATGCGTAAACACAATCTTAAATAAGAATGGATATTCAATCTTTATTTAATTTCAAAGCAAAACAAATACAAAAGTATTTAATATCAAAAATCTCCTTTGTGGGCATAAATGCCAACACTAACCTCATTTTACTCGCCATATTTATTCATTTTATTCCCAAATTCTTTTGATTTATTACTAAATTCAATTAATTTAGAACTCTCATTTATTAATGACATTTCATTGAAAAAATTCATACTTACGAAACGATAAATTATTTATTTTCTTCTTTTATTTATTTGAATCATCTAAATGCATTATGATCAATATAATAACACTATATGACTCATTAAATAAATGTAACGATAAATAACTAATTATTTATCTAGTTACTTATAAAATAATTTTATCGATATAAATCACAATTTATATTCAATGAGTAAATCAAATATTCTTATTCATTTATTCTCTTCTAAGTGTCTATCATTGAGACGTTATGAACCCAGATGAATGAAGCTTTAGAATAAAGATCGGACTTAAAAGTTCACAAACCTTTTCCGTCTTTTAATCCTTAATATTAGTTGATTCCACTAAAGGACTAATATTGAGACTCTCTAAGTTCATGTGCGTATATTTTCAGTTTGATGTGATAAAACAATTCTTCACACGATCCACAGAATACTTTACGATATTACCCTTCATGTGTATCATTAATTCAAAGGAATGTAAAATTACCGTTTTACCGTCGAGTTATTATTTCAATAACTCATTTTTTATTTGTGAATGAGAAAAACATGTTGAGATGTCTTTACATGTCACATGTTTTATTCAAAGAATGTTCTCATTCCATGAGTACCTGGCCAGGTTTATTCATTCACACTCTCATAACAAAGCATAGTGTAATACTAATGCGTTTGCATTGTTTCAACATGAATTACATATCTGTGAATCACAAAACCCAATATGACAACGTTATGACACCAACCATCGGGTCAGATGCAACTATAACTTAGTCATTGCCCATTGACAAATCAAATGTCATAAGGTGTAATATCAATTATGTATTCACTTCAGGATTTAGGTAAGTACCAAAGTACCCCTCGTATGTGATCTTGAAGTTTTGAGTGATTAAAATGTTTTATCTTGAGCTTCAAAGTATCACAGGTCTTGTTCAATATCTTTTAGAAGATATCAAGAATGAAACACAGAGTCACAACTCTCTCTATCACAAGATAGGATATCATGATTCATTCAAAAAATCATAACATAGACTCGATTGCTCTATCGGTCTTAAGATTGCGAACAAATTTTTAAACTAGTCACAAGGGACTATCTTGTCAAGTCTATACTTAGCACCCTTTTTGTTGATGACAGTTTCAGAGCATAGCATTCACTCATAAATACAAACATAATAAAGAATGAATATTTATTTATATTAATGCCTCTACAAAATTAAATACAAATGTATTTCAATGTCTAATATATCCTTTGTGGGCACCAATCCCAACAAACTCCCACTTGACTCAAAGGAGATGTGAATGATCCCTCAGTCCCAATCCTTTTAGGTGTCACCCGAAAAATTAAATCGTTAAAGGCTTCGTGAAGGGATTTGCAAGGCTGCCTAATATTGAGATCTTCATGTTGGAATAGGTCTAGGGTTAAGAAAAAGTATCATTAATCATATTAATGGCGTAATATAAAATTTCTTTACAAGTAAAACAATTTTACTAACCTAGGCAAAGTGCATGAACATGTTATAAATTAAAAAAATTAATTAAATATTTGAATAGTAACGTTTCTTGTAGCTTGATCTTCTATGGATCTTGAGAAAGGTTGATCTTCTCTTCTAGCTCGATTCCTTCACTTCTAATCTTGAACTTGAGAAACCTAAGGTTTCTATTACAAGAGTCTATAGAGGTTTAGAAGGATTTGTGTGTGGGCACAATTAAACACAATAACTCAAGAACAAGTCTATGAGCTAAAGAGCTAATTAAGCTTAAGTCTAATGAGGACTTAGGTGCCAAAATAAATAGGTATTTCTAGAGAGAGAGAGGGAGATATGGACGGCCACAAGAGAGAGTAAGAGCAAGAATAAAGCTTAATTTCACATCTCTATGTGAGGCTCTATTTATAGGAGAAGGAAAATCTATAAATGTCAATTATTCATTCATGAAGAATAATGTATTCATGACACAATATTTGATTTTTCCTTCCCTTTTCTCTCCTTAGATGGCCGGCCATATCATACTAGCAAGGGGAAAATTTGTTTCCTCACTTAGCTTATTTATTTCCTTCTCAAGAAAATTCATTTCCCTTTTCCTTTTGTGTAATTATCTTTATAATTAAAAGGAAATAAAACTCTCATCTTTTATGCATATTGGCCGAATTCCACCTAGGGAAGGAGCATCTAGATGCTTCCTTATTTCTTTTAAGACAATTCTTAAAATACCCATTGTAGAATTATAATTGCACAAATAATGAAATTAATTCCTTAATGCCTCAAACGACTTTTTGGCTTTAGAAAATAATTTATATTTTCAATATATGAAAATATTCAAAATCTTATTTTGACATTCACATCATTTTATGTCCATGTGGACAAAAAATACCCTCTAGACATTTTCCTAGAAAAAGTCTAGTTCAACATTTGAACTTATTTTGACTTACCTTCTAATTTAACAATCCTACTCTAATGACCAGTAATAGTGACCTTATGTATCCAAATGAACAAAGCTTGAGCTTCTATACTCGGACATAAAAGTTCATAAACTTTTTCCGAGTATTAGCTTAATGTCAACTGACTCCACTAAAGAGTTGACACTGAGAATCTCTCGGTTCAAATAAATTTATTTTCTACTCAAATTCAACTTAATTATATTGAGCGGATCCATTGAATGTTATCTATGTTTACCCTTCATGAATATCATCAACTAGTTGGGATTAATTACCATTTTACCATTCTAGTTGTTATTTCCTCAACTCCTTAAATTTGGACACTGCGCAGTTCATTTATTCACAATCCAAGTATTAAAGCATGATGTTATATACATTGCATCTCAGCAATCTTGTACATGAATTCCATATCCATGAGAACTTCACAAAGTTGGGTCATGACAACTTCATAACTTAATACCTCACCAATAGGCCTTGTCTAGATCACAAAATGGATCTAGAATTTGACTTTCTCAAATGAGAATATCAATGCTATGAAATGACATGTCTCATATCAGGATTTAGGTAAGCATGATGCAATTCATACATAGTGACCTTGAGATAGAAGATGTTAAATGGTTTATTCTTCTATTGTCCCTAAAGGTGCACTGGTCAATTCAGTATCTTCGAAAGATACACTGGAAGAACTACAGAGTTCCTAACTCTCTATGCCTCGTAACCAGACATCATAGAATCTTCCAACAATCATACTGGGATCAATAGTCCGTTGATCTTTAGATTGTGAATATATTGTTTTAGTCAAACCATGAAGAGTTTGTTCACGCAAATCTATATTTGTGTCTTCATATATTGTTAGGTTTGATTAAGGACTATAAGACTATTGAATATCATAAATCTTCAACCAAACTAAAAAAGAATGAATGAACGTTTCAACTTTTATTCATTTAATCAGCAAATTACAATTAGGACTTTATAAAGATTTATATATTACATTAATATGTAGATAAACAATCTTCTTGTGGGCATCTCTACTAACACTTCATTACTTCAGCATCCCCTCTGTGAACGATATCTCGTACAAGGTGATATTTCCGCTCTATGTGTTGGAGCGCTTGTGACTTCTTGGTTTCTTAAAATTAGCAACAACCCCACTATTATCACAATAAATTGTAATGGGCTCTCTTGCACTTGGAACTACTTCCAAGTACATAAGGAATTTCCTTAGCCGCACAGCCTCCTTTGCATCTTCAAAAGCTGTCACATACTCGGCATCCATGGTCGAGTCAGCAACGCAAGATTTCTTGATACTCTTCCATACCACGGACCCACCATTCAGGGTGAACACAGACCCTGATGTGGACTTCATGGAATCCTTATCCTCTTGAAAATCGGTATTGGTATATCCCGTCATATCCAGGTCACCACCTGAGTATGCAAGCATATTGTTTTCGTTCTTCGAAGATACTTGAGAACATACTTGACAACAACCCAGTGCTCGGGTCTAGGGTTTGAATGAAACCTACTCACCACGCCCACTGCGTAGCAAATATCTGGTCTCGTGCAAAGCATAACATATATGAGATTTCCTACGGCTGAAGCGTATGGAATATGTCTCATGTCCTCAACCTCTTGATGAGTCTTGGGAGACTGCTCACTTGAGAGATGCACTCCATGTCTGAAAGGTAGTTGTCCTTTCTTCGAGTCTTGCATACTGAAGCGATCCATGATCTTATCAATATAAGATGCTTGGGAAAGAGCTAACTTTCGGTTCTTCCGATCTCTAAAGATCTGAATTCCCAGAATGTAAGCGGCTTCTCCTAGATCCTTCATCCCAGATCTTAACCTTTGATGATTTTCCTACATCATTCCCGATGAGTAGTATGTCATCCACATATAGGACTAAGAAGACCACTTTTCCATCGTTTATCATCTTATAAACGCATGACTCATCTACTGACTGATAAGAGCTGTAGCTTATCACAGTCTCGTCGAATCTAATATTCCACGATCTAGATGCCTGCTTTAGTCCATAGATGGACTGCAGAAACTCACAAACCTTTCTCTATGACCCCGTCTGGTTGAGCCATATAATGCACTCGTCAAGATTTCCATTCAGAAATGCAGTCTTGACATCCATCTGCCAGATTTCATAATCCATGGCGGCATCAATGGATACAAAAGTACGGATGGACTTCAGCATTGCGACTGGAGAGAAGATATCTTCATAGTCGATACGTTCTTTTTATGCTAACCTTTTTGCCACAAGTCATGCTTTAAATGTCTCAACATTTCCATCCGGTCCTCTTTTCTTCTTGTAGATCCATTTACACCCAATAGGCTTAATGCCTTCTGGTAAATCTACAAGTTTCCAGACCTCGTTGACATACATCGAATGCATTTCAACGTTCATGGTTTCTTGCCATAGGTTTGCTTTGGAACTCTGCATCGCTTGAGAAAATGATAATGAATCTGTTGGAATAGGTCTAGGGTTAAGAAAAATTATCATTAATCATATTAATGGCGGAATATAAAATTTCTTTACAAATAATACAATTTTACTAACCTAGGTAAAGTGCATGAACATGTAATACAATTTTTCTTATAGGTTTCTTATTCTTCATATAGTACTCTGAAGGAAACGAGCATTAGTGCTGACAAACGTTTTTTCGTCCTCGGGACTATAGAATGTGAAACCTTTGGTTTCCTTTGGATATCCAACGAACACACATAATTCTGATCTACTAGCCAACTTGCTAGTCTTTTGCCTTAGCACATGTGCAGGTCAACACAAAAATTTTCTGTGGCTTAAACTAGCTTTACGCCTAGTCCATCGTTCATAATGAGTACCAGGGACCGTTTTAGACGGAACTTGGTTCAGAATATTGCGGCAATTTCAAGGGCATATCCCCAAAAGGAATTAGGGAGTGATGAGTAACTCATCATTGATCTAACCATCTCCATCAGAGTTCGGTTCCTCTCTCTGACACTCCGTTCTGTTGAGGTGTGCCAGGTGCTGTAACATGAGAAGCGATATCTTCTTCTCTAAGAAAGTTATCGAACTCTTTAGACAAGTACTCACTACCTCGATCGGATCAAAGAGTTTTGATCTGTTTTCCAGTTTGCTTGTCCACTAAAGCGCGAAAAACCTTAAATACATTAAAGGTTTCGGATTTGTGTTTGAGCAAATAGACAGATCCATATCTTGAGTAATCATCGGTAAAGGTAGCGAAGTATTCGTATCTTCCCCGTGCCTGAATGACCATATACATCAGAATGTATTAGTTCCGGAAACTCAGTGGCTCGTCGACCTTTTATTAGAGAAAGGTTGTTTCGTCATTTTTCCTTCAATACAGGATTCACAAGTCGGCAGTGAGCGTATTGTAGAGGCTTTGAGTGGACCATCCCTCACAAGGCTCTTAATCCTATATAGACTAATATGACCAAGTCTTAAGTGCCAGAGATGTGTTGATTTTATTGGATCAAATGAGTCATTAAGTTTGATCCTCTTTAGTTCCCTAATTAGATCATTATTTATTTCAGTGTCTAATAGCAAAGGTTGTGTAGGATAAAGATAGTATAAACCATTCTTCATACATGCATCAGTGACAAATGAATTGGAAAAAGAAATTCGAATTCCATTATCAATAAACTTTAAATAATAATTCTACTCAACAATTTGAGCTACAAATATTAAGTTTTTCCCAAAGGAAAGAACAAAATACATATTTCTTCAAATTTAAAGTTTTGTCTTCAAAAGACAATGTCACGGATCCCAAAGTCTTAGTAGAGACCAAGCTCCCATCACCCCACTTGAAACAGAAATAGCCATCCTCTAAGCTTTTTCTTTTTTAGAACCCATTCAAGGAACAACAAATTTGTTTAGTAGCAGTGGAGTCAGGAATCCACAATGATACATTATCAGCTACTAAACAAGTTTCGGTAATCAGTACAATATCTTTACATTTAGTCTTGAGGTAGGCAGGATAGTTTCTATGCCAGATCACTTCAGCGGTGTGAATCTCCTTCATTAGCTCGGTAAAAGTTTACCCTAGCTTATTGATGGAGTAATTCAGCTTGAGAGTATCGAAAAATTCAGGGAAAGTTTCCAAGATCATATTTTGGTTTCTCCAGCAATCTCAGATCCAAGGGTTTCCATGTTATTGAGATAAATCATGATCATCATCGTTCTCTAACAGGAGTCTTAGCTTTTATACGACAGTTCACAAACTGTCGAACCGCTTGTTATCTAGCCTGACGCCCTTGCCCTTCCACTATCTCATGGAGATTGGAGATCATGCTATAGGCTGAATCAATATCTTGATGTTGTCGTTACAACACATTGTTCATCGATGCTAAAATATAGCACGTCTCAATGTCATCGGATCGGATCCAAGCTATAAGGGCGTCCTTGTCCTCTTGAGTCGAATCATTATTCATTTCAGGAGGACATGGGGTTGTGAGTACCCATTTGTGCTTTTCCATAGTAAGGACGATCTCTAGGTTATGTTTCTAATTTACTTAAATTTTCCATTCCAGTTTATTCGAGGAAATGATTATTGAGAAATTGTTTAGAGACGTGTTGCAGATTGTTGAAACAATTTACGATTAGTCTTTGGTTTAAGATTTTAAGTTTAATATTAGACAGGAAAAAATACAAAGGTGTTATGAACAAAAATGACACTTTACTCCTTCGAGGGAAGGCCGCAAAGAGTCGCCTTTCATAAGTAAATGACACATCATTAATGCATAGTCATGATGTCAATACATCAACGTTTGACTAGCCACCTTATAAAAAAGTTTTATCACTCAAATCTTTTTGCAGGGCCTCGAGGGAGGATTACTAGAGATTGATTCTAAGTGCGTAACCAACCAATTAGTTCAACAAGATCTACTTTGAAAACAATCCGCCCAGGGGAGGCCTTGTCTCACCGTTTCACTTTAGAACGTAGCTTCAAAAGCAATGTTAGGAGGAATGCGTCTATGAGTACTCTCATTAAGGAGAGGGGCACCAGGGTGACTCTTAATTTGGCAACATATGCACTACACATTAGTGTTGGAGATCGTAGGTTGCAACCAATAAGTACAACCCTCCCACTTAGTTTTTGGAAAAGGCACATCATCTCTTGTACGTTTGGAAACACGTTTTCAGGTGTCAAGGGAGATAGAGTGGATCACTAGAAAAAAGAATCCTAAAATCGATATTTGTGAGGGGAGAGCAGTGTTAATGCACTAAGATACATGGAACATACTCGGATCTTTTTGTCCATTAATTTATTTTTCCTAAAGAAAGTGTGTGAGATTAATAAATCTCACTTTTGCACTTGGAAAGTTTTTGAGATTCAAAATCTTCTAAAACTAATATCTTCATCTTCATGACATCTTCCTTCAAGGAATCTTCCTGGTGGTCGAGTGCGTGAACGTCAGAAAGCCACGATAGCATCAAGAAGAGGGTAAGAAGTTAGGAGTCGCAAATCCGGATTCAAAATCCTGGACTCGCGGACTGCCGTACACCTCGGACTTAAAAGGTCATAAATGACACATCTGGTATCCGATTGAGCTGAAACCAATTGCATTAGATAGCTAATTTCGTACCTTTAATATGGCTAAAAAAACTAATGTTCAAGTTCTGAGCAAAGAGTTATGCTCGTTTTACTGAGCCATAACAACATGTCCAAAAATTGAAAAACAATTAAAAAGTATGTCGAATTTAGGCGTATTGAGAAAGAGGTTTATTGAAACATTTTATTTGTATGTTTTGATTTCAATCGAGTGTTATATTAACATGTTAATAATTTACACAAAATAAAATAAACAATATTATATCAAATATTTCAATAACTAATTTAAACTAGAAGTGCAACAAATTAGTTTAAACTATGTACACAAATTTTCAAACTTGTCAAAAAATTGATTTCGAGTATGCTAAACATAAAATTATTGAAAACTGTTTTTAATGTATTTATATAGCATATTTAACAAGTGGAAAATCATTACGAATTTAATTTTAAAGATTGTACCAAAAAATTAAAATTGTGTAAGATCTAGTCTTAAAAAAAACATTATTAAAGCAAATTTTAAAAATAATTTTCGATTTTAAATAACATGTACATGCTTATACTTTGACCATAGCTCTAATACCATTTGTTGGAATAGGTCTAGGATTAGCAAAAATTATCATTAATCATATTAATGGCGGAATATAAAATTTCTTTACAAGTAAAACAATTTTACTAACCTAAGAAAAGTGCATGAACATGTTATAAATTAAAAACATTATTTAAAATACATAAACATGTGATCTTGAAGCTTTGAATGATTAAATAGTTTTATCTCGAGCTTCAAAGTATCACATGTCTTGTTCAATATCTTCTACAAGATATCAAGAATGAAACACATAGTCACAACTCTCTATATCACAAGATAGGATATCATGATTCATTCAAACAATCATAACATAGACTCGATTGCTCTATCGGTCTTAAGATTGCGAACAAATGTTTAAACTAGTCACAAGGGGCTATCCTGTCAAGTCTATACTTAGCACCCTTTTTGTTGATGACAGTTTCAGAGCGTAGCATTCATACATAAACACAAACATAATAAAGAATGAATATTTATTTATATTAATGTCTCAGCAAAATTAAATACAAATAAGTACTGTCCCTCTTGATCTGATCGAAGGGTTTTAATATGTTTCACCGTCTGCTTTTCAACTAAAGCCTTATACTCTTTGAACATTTCAAAAGTATCCGACTTATGTCGCATAAGGTAGACATGATCAAACCTTGAGTAGTCATCAGTGAAGGTTACAAAATATTCGTAACCTCCTTTGCTTGGATGTTTATTGGACCACATACATCACTATGTATGAGTTCCAATTCTTGCGTGGCTCTCAGACCCTTTGTAGAGAAGGGTCTCTTGGTCATCGTTCCCTCGAGACATGATTCACACGTGGGAAGACTTCCCTCGGTTAGAAACTTCAAAAGACCATCCTTTGTTAATCTCTTAATCCTACCTAGACCAATATGTCCAAGATGTAAGTGCCATAGATATGTGTCATCTATTTAATCAGTATGAAACATCTTACGCTTCCCGAGTGAATCACTATTTACTTCGGTGTCCAAGATTGTCGGCTCAACAGGATTTAAATAATGAATAGAATCCACTCATTGAGCTTTAGTAATAAAAGAATCATCAATAAAAATTTCAATACCATTATTGATCTTAAAATTGAAACCTTGTTCTTCTAAACGACCAAAAGAAATCAAATTCTTTCAAAAATCCAGAGCATAATAAACATTATTCAATAATATAGTCTTATTTCCAAACTTGAGATTCATGGTCCCGACAGATCTTGCTCCGGTCTTCGTTCCATCACCCAGTTGATTCCGAACTCCCCGTCACTTAAGCTCCTGATTTTTCTGAAACCATTCAAATTACACACAACATGGTCAGATGCCACGCAATCTAGGATCCAGGGCGATGCCTTGTTTGTAGTGTAACAATCTTGAGTAACAAAGATCGTACATTTCTCCTTGACGCTCTTGAGGTAGGTAGGACAGTTCCTCCACTAGTGGCCAGCCTCTCCGCAATAGTGACACTTGTGCTCAGACTTGTCCTTTTTGTGATGCCTTTGCCCTTAGCATCCACAGCCTTCTTGTAAGGCTTCTTGGAATCCATTTGGTTGGCATTTTTGAGTTTTCTCTTTGTCCTCTTAGAACCATAGGTCGAGGTTCTGTGTTCATTAAAATTGAGCTCTTCCGACTTCTTCTTGTTCTTAGGGAGAAGTCCATCGGCGGTCTGCAACTCCTTCATGAGCTCAGACACAGTAAAATCCAGCTTGTTCATGGAGTAGTTCAGGCGGAAGCTATCAAATGAGTTCGTAAGAGTTTCCAAAATCATGTCGATCTTAGTCTCTCTGTCGATCTCAGAACCAAGAATCTCCATGTCGTTCAGGTGACCCATGATCAGTAGCATGTGTTCCCAAACTGAAGATCCTAGCTTCATCCTACAGTTCATGAAACTGCGGATAGCTTGCTGCCTAGCCTGATGTCCATGACATCCAATCATCTCATGGAGATTGTAGAGGATTTCATATGCAGTGGCGATGTCTCGATTCGATTGCTGAAACACATTGCTCATCGTTGCCAATATATAACATCGAGAAATCTCGTCAGACCTCATCCATGCATCATAGGCGTCCTTGTCTTCCTTACTCGAGTTAGCACTCAGAGCAGGAGGGCATGAGGTTGTGAGAACATACTTGTACTTTTCCAGGATCAGTACGATGTCCAGGTTATATTTTTCAGTCAACGTAATTCTCACCCTCGAATTTATTAGAACTTAAAATCATTTGACGTGGATTAAAAGACATTTTGCTGAAAACATAAATAAAATAAATAACTTTAGTATGTGCTACTTTTTCGAATATAAGCGTGTATGAATAATCCTAATATGGTGAGGAAAGTGTTAAATAACTCATGGTATTATGAACAGCAATAGTTAATTACTTTTCCTATGGGGAAACCGTAATTAACCACATTTCATAGTTCTGGCACATCACTATTTAGTTCGAACCATCCAAGAAGTCTGAACTTCTAGTTCTTACTAATTACCATAAACATTTGGTCACTTATTTTAATGCAGGGCCTCTATGTGAGGATTACTTTAAAACATAAGTCTAAGTGTGCAACCGACACGTGGGTCTTTATTAAAGTCACTTCGAAGACGGTTCACCTATGTGGAGACCCCGCTTCATCGTTCCTCTTTAAGACTTAGTTTGGAACAGTATGATTAACTAAATAATTCTGAAGTACTCCCATTGAAGGGAGAGCCACTATGTGTGATTCTTAGTTCATCACATATTTAGTCAATTATACTTGTGTCGGGGACCTTGGGTTGCTTCAACGATAAAAAACCCTCCCACTTAGTTTTTGCAAAGAATCATATTCTTTTAAAACAGTTTACAATTGTTATAATTCTTTATTAATTATAAACTATATGAACAATTCATTTTAAAATGATGTTGGCGTTCTATCCTATATGACATGTGAGGTGATATGCAATGAGTTTAAATAATTTAATGCATAAAATATTTAACTTACTAAATGGCCCATTTCTAAATACAACCCAAAAGGAAATTAAATTGAAATTTAAACTATTTTAATCTTCTAGAGAGAATCCGGCCAATGGACTTTGTGATGCGTCATCGGATGTCTCAGGTTAGCCCCCACACGTTCTCCAACGTGCGACCAAGCCCGAGGTACTGCCTCCCTTGTCTTCTCGTGGTTGAATTACAATAAATTTAAATGTCCTCGCAAATTGAGGCTCACAATTTAGATAAATAAAAATAAAACTCGCGACGATAACCAGAAACAAAATCCTAGGGCCATATTAAAGGAGGATCCATCCATAAACACATTCACACAACTAGTCAAACAAATTTTAAAACTAGTCATTAAACCTCAATTTTAATGCCTTTATTTAGCTATGATACCATTTGTTGGAATTTATTTAATGATCTAATATATTAAAAACAAAACCTAGGCATTAAAATTTATTGACATGTTAGTAAACAAATTTATTAAAACATGTTAAGCAACAATTAAACACACTATCAACCTATATAAATAATTTATATATTTATAGGCATCCAATTGGTTGAGAAATACTTACAATAGAGATTGTAAAAAATCCCGACGTTGCTCACTATCTCCGGAATGCCACACTGAGTCAAAACGATGAAGAAGGCTCGACGAATTGCCTTAGGCTCACGGTGGCCGGACAAGAGGGGCAGGGTCACCGGACAGGGCCTTCGCCAGATTGGGAGACGCGCTAGGGATCTCGCCGGACTGGGAGGACGCACAGGGACGCCTTCGCAGGACTGGAGGTCGCTGGACACCCTCGCGGGAAAGGAAGCATGCTAGCCAAACTGGGCGCGATCTGAGAATCCTCGCCAGACTGGAGTGTCTGGCCGGACAGGGCGCGTGCTGGGAGAAAGTCGTCGGACTGGAGCGCCTGGCTGGGAAAATATCGCCTGATTGAGATTCTCGCCTGACTGGGATTCTCGCCTGACTTGGATTGGCAAAAAACTTTGGGACTTCAAAATTAACTCTAAAATTCAAAATTTTCTAGAATTAAAACTCCATAACAAAGAGTCAACAATAATACACGAAAAATTCTATGAGAAAGAGAGGGTGGACTCTTCTATGAATACTCGGGAATAAGGGAAACTCTCAGAGAAGGAAGAAACCAAATTTTCCTCCTTGCTCTCACTCAAAGGAGTCGGCCGAAACACAGAAGGTGAAGGGACAGAGTATTGGCCGAGTAATTTGATTAGGGTTAGGTTAAATGACTAGTGTTTACTTAACCCTTTATATAAGTAAGTTAAACGAGCTTAAGTTGGGTTAAACCCATGACCCGGTCATTAAAATACTCGGCCAACGCACATCATTTTACTTGGCCATATTCATTCATTTTATTTCCAAATTCTTTTGATTTATTTCTAAATTCAATTAATTTAGAACTCTCATTTAGTAATGACATTCCATTAAATAATTTCATACTTCTCAAACAAGTACGAAACGAGAAATTATTTATTTCTTCTTTTATTTATTTGATTCATCTAAATGCATTATTATCAATATAATAACACTCTATGACTCATTAAATAAATGTAACGATAAATAACTAATTATATATCTAGTTACTTAGAAAATAACTTTCTCGATATAAATCACAATTTATATTCAATGAGTAAATCAAATATTCTTATTAATTTAGGCTTTTCCAAGTGTCTATCATTCATACCATATGGACTCACATTGATGAAACTTTAGAATAAAGTTCGGACTCAAAAGTTCACAAACCTTTTCCGTCTTTTAATTCTTAATATTAGTCAATTCCACTAAAGGACTAATACTGAGACTCTCTTAGTTCATGTCCGTATATTTTCCGTTTGATGTGATAAAACAATTCTTCACACAATCCACAGCGTACTTTACAATATTACCCTTCATGTATATCATTAAATCAAAGGAATGTAAAGTTACCGTTTTACCCTCGAGTTATTATTTCACTAACTCATTTGTTATTTGTGAATGAGAAAAACATAGAGTGAGATGTCTTTACATGTCACATGGTTTAATCAAAGAATGTTCTTATTCGATGAATACCTGGCCAGGTTTATTCATTCACACTCTCATAACAAAGCATAGTGTGATACTAATGCGTTTGCATTGTTTCAACATGAATTCCATATCTGTGAATCACATAACCCAATATGACAACGTTATGACACCAACCGTTGGGTTAGATGCAACTATAACTTAGTCATTTCCAATTGACAAATCAAATGTCATAGGGTGTAATATCAATTATGTATTCACTTCAGGATTTAGGTAAGTATCAAAGTACCCCTCGTATGTGATCTTGAAGTTTCGAGTGATTAAACGGTTTTATCTCGAGCTTCAAAGTATCACAAGTCATGTTCAATATCTTCTACAAGATATCAAGAATGATACACAAAATCACAACTCTCTATATCACTAGATAGGATATCATGATTTCTTCAAACAATCAGAACATAGACTCGATTGCTCTATCGGTCTTAAGATTGCGATCAAATGTTTAAACTAGTCACACGGGGCTATCTTGTCAAGTCTATATTTAGCACCCCTTTTGTTGATGACAGTTTCAGAGCGTAGCATTCATACATAAACACAAACATAATAAAGAATGAATATTTATTTATATTAATGTCTTAGCAAAATTAAATACAAATGTATTTCAATGTCTAATATCTCCTTTGTGGGCACCAATCCCAACAATGAAAACTTCACATCATTCTTCGTCTTCTTCTTTATCGTCGTCGTCGTGTTCCTGTAGTTCAAGATCATTAATAAAAAAAACAAGAGATGAAGAAATTTATTCTAAAAAAATCGATTTACGAAAAATATTTTATAAATAAAACAAATTAGATACAAAAGAGGACATAAAGACTTTTTAATCGCCGACCGATTTACGTTGTTCGAACTCCAAATTTTTTTTTGGTGATGATCGGTCGAAGAAAATGGCTTGGGTTTTGTTTTCAAAGAGATTATTTTAAAATTGTTGTTGTTTGCATGAGTTTGAAGTTTCTCTCTCTTGAAATCCGAATATATGTATATATATATATATAAGTTAATGTAGTGCGTTAATTAGTCCGTAATTTACGTTAGAAATTAACACCCAAAATTAAGTATTTAAATTTCATTAAAATTTAAGCGGGATTTTTGTTTTTCGGGTAAAATTAAAATGAAATTTTTGTTAATTAAAGGAGTAGACATTTACAAAAGTTTTACAAAATGTTGGGCAAAACCAAATTACCAAACCTATATAGGTTTATATTATACATTAACCTGTAATTTAATTTGTTGTTTGTTTGTATGCTAGCATATCAAATTTGTATACTTGTCCAAACGAAATCATGCACGATAGACTAGAGCCTGTTCTCATTTGCGTTTAATTTGTTTTAGTTGTGATTTCAGTTTCTTTTTTATATTTATGGTAACCATGATTTTTTCTGTCATACGTAAACATTTATATGATATTTTTGTAATGACAACCGCGCTTCCTCATTAATCTACTAATATTTATTTACATTAAGTCACTATCACGTACTTGACATAAAAAAAAAAAGGACAACATTCCAGCTAGCTCGTTCCCTAAAATATATTTTACTTTAGATAATATTCAATTGATTTAATCAGTGCACGCGAAGTGAACTATATTGATTCCGAAATATAAACAAAAACGACAAAAAACAGGCCATAACATGATATTGATGTTTCGCTACTGGATAACGTGGTGAAAATATATTTTTTTCTTCATATCTAAAAGAATAAATGAAAATAGTTTTCAACCATATACTTGTTTTTAAGGCAAACTTTATTTGTTTGTAATATAGATTCAACGTTTGTGTGAATCTGGCGTAATAATTTTTTTTTTCGAAGTACGAGATATATGTATAATATCGAATATATATTTTAATTCATGATAGTATTTCCAAGTCAATTTTACCAAGTTTTAGAAAATATTTTGAGTGTTGTGACATTTTCGTAAACAATTTCATTTCAAAAATAATATATGTTTTTGGTCAAATCATAAAATTGAAAGATACATGGTATAATTAATCTACCTCGAGGTCTAATAGTCTTTATCGTTTCTCAATGAGATACGTATTTGCACGGAGCCTGCACTAGACCATTGTTGTTATTTTACTATTGTCACTCATCTACATTAATGTACTTATTAGATATATTGTTTAACAAAGATACGTGTTCCTTGGCATCCGTTACTCAACCTTCTCATAAACTATTAATTAACCATAAATATTAGCCAAAATACATTTTCCATAGTGGGAGAATATTCATAGTTCCAAGATCAAATTTATCCAACTTAATGTAAAGTTGTGGGTAAAGAGTGAGCAACAACAATAAATCTAAGATGGAACATGAAATATGCTTATAGTTTTTGCACAACGTTGTGATAAAGTGCATGGGACTTTATGTATGTAAATAATAAAAGAATGATAATTTTATTTGGTTCAACGTCACATACATTTGTGAGCTTTCAGCCCAATGAAATTAATTCAGTACATCAAAAGAGTTAATAGTACATAGATCTTAAAAGCCTTAATTGTTAATATTACTTAACTATTAGTGAATACTAACTCAAGCTCTCTATATGAGTTAGAGTTATCCCTCAATTCCACTTGCACAAATACTAAATACTATCTCAATGTTTGTGATCTATAAGAGCTTCAGCCATGAAAAACTTCATCACGCATAGACAAAACATTATCCTCGCTATCACAGTGGGTGAGTAGAGGTATATGCTATAACTAAAATTCTAACTTCTCAGTCTGCTAGTCTAACATGACTAAGAACTCTAACATTTAAATCGAAAGCGTCGATATTGCTATGGAAAACCAACACAGCTTTTATAAAAATCCAAAACAAGAAGGTCATCCTAGATTTTCGTTTACCTTAAATGCAATCACTATCCAAATTTTTATTGTGGACATGATGTGTTAAAGATGGAAACACTGCGATACTTGCGGCATAAAAATAAGCCAACATGAACATAATAAGAAACTCTGAATTTGACTATTTTTTGGGTAAGCCTCAACAGATCTGACCTTCTCCAACAGAGTCTCAACTTTTAGCTGTAATTGACTGTAAAAGATACGAAGGGTAAGGATAGACCATCAGAAAAAGTGGTACTAGAAGAAAAAGCATAAGCAACATCACACATTTAAAGATAGACCAAATAACTGTTCCATATGAAAGAGAGAAACCAGATAGATTGTACAAAGTCTCAAATAGTAACTCAATAAAGATAAAAAAAAAATTTAAATGTTTAGAGAATACGTACAATTAGAAATCAAGGTTCGGAAGAAGATATTTCCAAATATTTATCACCCTATGTCATCATGAATACTAGACCATTCTCGGATTCCACAACCTTATCAATAAGCATCGTTGGGTGTACACTTTTCAAGCTCATTGGATGCTTATAGTTTTGGAGCTTTGGACTTTAAGTGGAAACTTCTTCAATTTTTTAAAGGTTCATACAAAATCTCATCTTGACCTAAAAGATTTGATCAAAAGCTAAAACATATAAATTTACTTTTCAATGTAATTATATATATATATATAATTTGTTATTTATCCACTAAACTCTGTAGTGTTTTGTATATACCCAATATTTTGTAAATAGTTGATAAATATTCAGCCTAATGTGTTTACGAGAATTTGTTGTCCATATTATCCCCATAATTAATTAGAATTTTGGTTACCCATTTCGGGCTAAAATAATCCCAAAACTTTCGTAAGCACATTGGAATAGGTATTTACCAACAATTTATAAAATGTTGGGTATTTCAAAATATATAAACATATATATGGGTATATACCTCAATTTCCAACTTTAAATAGATACATAAATGATCAAGTTTTATTATTTGTTTTGTAGTTGTTAACGCAGCGGTACGGATAAAAGGTTCGTCGTAAGGCCTCTGAACACATCCGACAACCCAACATGAGGCGATATCAAAGATGCATAGGCGCGCCGTAGAGAACGGGAGTCCAACAGGTCACCTAACCCCAAGCTTCTCGGGACGTTCTCTCGATGGCTGAGCGATAAGGAACAAGGAGAAACGCGCCTTTCGGCTGTCCATCACGGCGCGATACATTGTTGGCGCGTCGGGAGCACTCTGTGGCTGTTATCCCAGCGCGGAAATATGGCCAACAACAACACACATTTATTTCGTCGAATCCAACTCGGGCATGCGTGTGATGGCCCAAACATCCGTTCGATGAACGCTCAAACAGCCTCTAGATATCCATCCGATGGTCTAGACGCCCATTCGATCGCCTGAGTAGCCTCTCGAATATCCATCCGGTGGCACAGACGTCCATCTAATTGCCCGGACGCCCGAGTAGCCTCCCCGACGGCTATCTGATGGACCAAACCTCCGACCAGACTCACGGACATCCATCTTGTGGCCCGGACGTCCAAGCAACCTCCCGAACATCCATCCGGTGGCTGGGGCGTCTGTCTAATAGACCGGACATCCGAGCAGCCCCTCGGATATCCATATGCTAGTCCAGACACCAATCCGGTGGCCCAAACGCCGAGCAGTCTCTCGGACATATATCTGATGCCTCGGACATCCATCTGATGACCCGGACGCTCGAGCAGCCTCATGTACATCCATTTAGTGGCCCAGATGATCATCTGATGTCTCGGACGTGCATCTAGTGGCCCAAATGTCCACGCAACCTCCAGGACGATCATCCGATGTCTCGGACGTCCATCTGATGGCATAAACGTCAAAGCAGCCTCCTGGACATCCATCCGGTGGCCTTGGCATCCATCCGGTGTCTCAGATGTCCGCATGCCCCACGCATCAAAGGGGTGGTTTGCACCTTTAGGAACGCAGTTCACACTGTAGGGATGCAGTTTGGCCGCCCGTACACTTCCCAAAGGTCTTTAACAACATCAAACTCAAGGTTAAGGAGATTGAATTTCTCGCTCTGAAGGTATACACATTTTCCCTCTTCTCTATTTCTTTTACACGCATAAATATTTATCCTCTATTAAGAAGCCCCTTAAAGATTATCTCTGACTGTAATAATCCCCAATGGTCCAGGACTCGAGCCTAGAAACCATCTTGACCCTAAAGTCCCTATTTTTCTTAATCTAGTCGACAACTCCGCCCACATTCCACTAACGTTGAGTGTCGAAGAGGTAAATAGAGGAACCCCCTCTATTTTCCCTTATTAGTTCACATCTATCCACTTATTTCGGGTACTAGAAGAACTTGAAAATCCCACGACGACTAAGAGACGATACAGGACACTAGATTTAACACATTAAGGCTGAAGCGAGGGTCACTCGCCCCGAATGGGGATCTGACCGCCGAGGTCTCATAAGATTGTCGAAAAATCAGCGACAACAATAGGGTTCGTATAAGTTTCAAGATTGAGCATGCATATGCTAAAGGAAATGGACTATTTTTCGGTATTTAAAGCACATCTCAAACAAGTCGAAAGTACGGAGCTCGGGCGTCGAGACGTGACGTGGACTTGAGTGGTCTGGAGGAGGTTGCTATGAGCGAATTCCTCGAGACGTGACGTGATTGAGCTACGGGAATTGGGCCACTCATTCTACGCTCGGACATGCTTGAAGTCAAAGCCCACGACAGCTCATCGTCTTTTGTAGGGAACGTGAGTTCGAAGTCGTCCTCTGACATGGAAGAGAAGTTGGCGGCTCTCCAAGGAGCCCTGTTTGGCATGCCTGCTGGATTGAGCAAGAACCCGAGCATCAATTTGGATCCCGTGTTTCAAGAAACTTTGGGCCACACCCTCGACGAGCACTTCAGCTTCGCAATAGACACCAGATCGGCCTTCGCCTCCCACGGACACATAGCCAGACGAGCCACACCACGGACCCGCTGGAAGACGCGCAGGACGAGGACGAGGACGTTGATTTTATTTTCTTCTATGTTTTAGACTTATCGTTTATGTTATTATCAACATTCACTTATGTTATTATCCACTTTTAACTTTCGATTATGTTATTATCAACTTTCGATTCTATAATTATCGACTTTCGATTATGTTATTATCGACTTTCGAATATGTTTTATTTGAATTTAATTAGTAAATTTCAATATAATTAAATTTAATGATCATTTTAATTAATTAATAATAACTATAATTCATTAATAAAAACAAATCGGTTAATAATTTTTGTTAAAAATAAAAATTATAAGCTTTAGAAGCGACAAAGTCGCCTCTAAAGTTGCTGCTAATATCATGACCCTAAAATTTTTAGGCTATTTAGAAGGGATTAGTAGCTTCTAAAGCTGCTTCTAAAAATTGGCGGGTAACATTTAGAAGCGACTTGTCGCTTCTAAAGTTGCTTTTAATGGTCACCCACCTTAATTTACCGCCCTTTTTTCGCGATTTTCTAAACCCTTAGAAGCGACTATGGAAGCGACAAGTCGCTTCTAAATTCGTCGCTTCAAAACGTTAGAAGCGATTTTAGAAGCGGCTTATTTTAAGAAGCAAAATTATTTCTAATGTCGCTTCTAAAGGTGATTTAGAAGCATTTTTTGGCCTTTAAAAGCGAATTTTGTCGCTTCTAAAGACCTTTTTTGTCCAAGTATGGCCACCAAACGCACTCACCCATGACATCTTCAACGGTGATGGCTTCCTTGGTAGAAATTGGTAATATTGTTTATTTTACCAAAAATCCTAAAACAATCTATCGTATATTAGCTTCCCGCAATTTTGTGAAGTGAATTTCGGCTCCTTTTTGTTGACACTAATTCTTGCAATAAGATTAGTTATTATTATTATTTATTTGGATATTGATGTACTAAAGTTCTCAATTGAGTCCTTGTAATTTGCTGATTAATTAATAAAAATTGAAACTTTCATTCATTTATTTTTTTGGTTATGTGAAGCTTTGTAATATATAATAGTCTTTAGTCCATAATCAAACCTAACAATGTGTGAAGAGTTAAAAATATATTTACATAAATAAACTCTTCATGTTTTGCTTAAAACATAATGTTCACAATCTAAGGATCAAAGCTCGCGGGTCGCTGGACGCCGGATTGGAGGACCTCGCTGGGATCTCCTCGCTGGAGATCTCCCTCGCCGGACTAGAGATCCTGGGACCCCTCGCTGGACTTGCCTCGCCGGACAGGTCGCTGGGAGCCTCGCTGGTCGCCTTCACCGGACACCTCGCTGGAGTGCCTCGCCGGACGCCTTGCTGGAGTGCCTCGCCGGACAGGTCGCTGGGAAACCCCTCGCTGGGATTCTGCCTCGCCGGACAGGGACGCTGGCTGGACGATGGAAAGGCTTCACTGGGATTCCCCTTCGCCGGACTGGGCGCCTCGCTGGTCGTAGGGGAAGACGCCGGACTGGACGCTGGGAGGCTGGAAACTCGCCGGATTGGACGCTGGACGTCTTGGGAAAAGAATTTGGCCGCTGGGAGTTTTAAAACAATTTTAAAACTACAAGAATAATTCCCTAGATTCAATTAAGCACCACAATTTGACAATCAACAATAATACACAAGGAACTATTGAGATTGAAAGGATGGGCTTTCAAGAACAATTAGGAATTATAGATGAAGAGTTGAAAACAATATTCTCTTGATCTTTTCTTGCGATTTCGGCCGAAAATCACTAGGGAGAGAGAGGATCAACTTGGTCGAAAATGAACTAGGGTTAGGGTTAAGTCATTCGGGTTTCTTAAGCTTTATTTATACAGTTATAAATGGGCTTAAGCTAGGTCAAACCCACGATCCTATTCACTTAAGGAATTCGGCCAACTCTCTCTCTCCTACTTGTCCGAGATCTTTTATTTTGTTCCTAAATATATTTGATTTAATTTCTAAAATTAATTTAGAACTCTCATTATTATTTAATGACACATCATTAAAATGATTTCATAGTTATCAAATAAGTACGAAATGAGAAATAATTTATTTTCTTCTTTTATTAAATTAAATCACTCAAGAGTATTATCATCAACATAATAATACTCTATGATTCAATAAACAAAATAAATAACTAATTATTTATTGAGTTATAAGAAAATAACTTTTTCGGTATAAATCACAATTTAAACTGAATGAGTAAACCAAAAATTCCAGTTCTTTTAATCTCTTTCAAGTGTCTATCATTGAGACCTCATGGACCCACATGAATGAAGCTTTAGAATAAAGATCGGACACAAAAGTTCACAACCCTTTTCCGTCTTTTAATTTTTAATAATTGTTGATTCCACTGAAGGACAAATACTTATACTCTCTCTGTTCATATGCATATGCGTATATTTTATGTTTGATGTGATGAAACAATTTCTCACACGATCCACAGAGTACTTTACGATATTACCCTTCATGTGTATCACTACCTTAGGGGAATGTCAAATTACCGTTTTACCCCTTGAGTTATTATTTCATTAACTCATTTGTTATTTGTGAATGAGAAAAACATAGAGTGAGATGTCTATACATGTCACATGTTTTAATCAAAGAATGTTCTTATTCGATGAATACCTGGCCAGGTTTATTAATTCATACTCTCATAACAAAGCATAGTGTGATACTAATGCATTTGCATTGTTTCAACATAAATTCCATATATGGGATCAGGTAACCCAACATCACATCCTTGTGACACCAACAGTCAGGTCAGATGAAGCTAAAACTTAGCCATTGCCCATTGACGAATCAAATGTCACAAAGTGTAATGTCAATTACATATTCACTTTAGGATTAAGGTAAGTATCATAATAGTCCTTTAGTTGTGAACTTGAAGCTTCGAGTGATCAAACAGTTTTATCTCGAGCTTCTAAGTATCACAGGTCTTGAACAATATCTTCTTCAAGATATCAAGTATGAATCATAGAGTCCCAACTCCCGATATCACAAGATGAGATATCATGATTCATTCAAACAATCATTACTAAGTATCGATTGATCTATCAATCTTGAAATTGTGTACAAATGTTTAAACTAGTCACAAGGGGTTATCTTGTCACGTCTATACTTAACACCCTTTTCGTTGATGACAGTTTCAGAGCATAGCAAGACATATCTAAACACAATATTCTAAAAGAATGAACATTTATTAATATTAATGTTTCCACAAAAATTAAATACCTAAAGTATTATAATGTCTAATATCTCATTTGTGGGCACTAATCCCAATATATACTTCGTCCTATTTATCTTTCGAAGATACTGAATTGACTAGTGCACCTACTAAGACAATGTAAGATAAAACTATTTAACCTCATTGTCTCAAGGTCACTATGTATGAATTGCATCATGTTTACCTAAATCCTGAAATGAGACATGTCATTTCATAGCTTACATATTGTCATTTGAGAAAGTTAAATTCAAGATCCACCATGTAATATAGAGTAGACTTAGTGGAAATGTATTAAGTTAAAAAGATGCCATGATTAAACTCTATGATATTCATCTACAAGATTGTTGAAATACATTGTATATCACTTCATGTTTTATTACTAGGATTACAAATAAATGAGCTGCGTTATCTAGAATTAAGACATGACTTTATTTCGATGAAACAATGTGACATGTTAGCTCCTCGTCAATACGTTATTTCTAACTTATTCATAAATAACAAAAGAGTTGATGAAATAACAACTAAAAAAGTAAAATGATAATTTTATAAATATCATCCAGTTGAGGATACTCATGAAGGCTAAACATAGATAATATTCGTTTGATCCGCTCATCACAATTTAGTTGATGATATTAAATTAAAAAATTAAATGTAAAATCAAGAACTTAAAGTATACCTTGAAGTTGCGCCGAAGGCAAGGCAGAGTTGAGGATGAGGTTAGGATGAGAAAAAGGCAAGGCAGAGGTGAGGAGGAGGCCAACATTGCGTCGGAGGTGGAGGCGAAGTCGAGCGTGGAGCCGCGGTGAAGATGAGCGAGTGAAAATGTGTGGAGATGAAGAAGAGGGGAAATGATAGAGGAAAGGAAAAAAAGGGTTGTTGGTCGGAGAAAGGAAGAGAGAGGTCATGTCGCCGAAGAGAGAGAGGTGTAGGTCAGAGAGAGAGAGGAAAAGAGCCAGAGATAGGATGATTGTTGTTGTCAAAAAAATTATTATTTAGTAAAAAAAATTTAAAGCAGGAAATGAAAATCTCAAAAAAAATATCACTTTTTACCGCTCCCACGACATTAAAAACAACCACTGTGGGACTTATTCGCGGCTACGAAAAATCTCGCCGTGGCAAAAATTCCACAATGTGTGTTTCAAACATTGAGAACCTCACCGCAACGGGGTAACTGCAACACCAAGGTAGCATTTTATCTCGCTACGATGAAGGAATCATAAATTTTGTCCAAAATTTGTTACGTGGTGAGTAATGATCGTAGCCACAACGAGGAAAAGCCAATAAAAAATCATGTTTAAAAATATATTCTAGAAGTGTTCAGATGTTGCGGCGAATAAATATTCTCGATGCAAAAAAATCCCACAACAAGGTTTGTGCGGCACCATTGCGAGAATACATAATAAATCCCTCGGGTCGGTCGTTGCCCCCTCGTCCATCCGTAGAAGGGCCGAATCTTGATCGCGCCAAAGGGGCCTTACGACATACCTTCACCCGTGCCGAGGGACTGATCGACACTCGTTGTCTTCATCAGGAGTCAACGACCAAGACTGCCTGCCTTTATTAGGGCCGGTCAGGCCCCCTTACTGGTTACAGAAAGAGCACAACAATATTTTTCAGAACAGGCTTGGAAAAAAGATATTTGAAGAGTTGAGATATTCTTCTACGCTGAGTAAAGTATCTAGCGTGCCTTCCTCGATGGTAACCAAGTACAAACTTGTTCTATTAATGGTTTTACGCATTTACATAAGTGATAAAGATGACAAACATCCTGTTCAAAACTCTAGTGTTATGCCGATGCATTACATGTTTCGTCGGTTAGTGATAAAAATCCAAAACAAAGTTTTAGGGAACCCTAAGGGGTTCACATAATCTCGTCATGGTGAGAGTTTTACGTGGTTGCGTATCCAATGGAAAAAAAATAATCAAGCCGCGGAAAAGATACTATATAAGAATTTCAAAAATATTTAAGAATTTGAAAATAATAATTTTGTTTAATATTGGTTGTACTTAGCGGTTTCGGTGTACAGCTAAATACCACCAGTATTAAAAAGTTATTTTTTCTTCATTTTCTAATATTTTTAAAATTCTGATGTAGAATAACCACCGGGACCTTCAAATCGACTAGTAAATCGCTGTGAAGCAGCATCATGGAGATTTTTTTTTAATTCGATGAACAACTGTCTTTCAGCCTCAACTTCGTCGTCCGAATTATCAAGAGTCCGTGACAACCTTTGTCGGACGTTAATATCGAAACTCTTTCTCATTTGCTTCTTTAGTACAGATTCATGATGCAATTCTCGCATCTCGTTCTGAACTTCGGAATACATTTTTGTGCATGCTCTCACATTTTTTTGTGGGGATCATTCCCACTCAACTGGTATTTCATCCGGGTAATCCCGCCGTCTCTCATATTTCCATTCTCAAAAGGGACAAGTGAACCCATTCGCAACTCCATATATAGGCATGCCATATTTCTTTACGCCATCATCCCCCATTTTCCTACACCAATAAAAAATTCAAATTCAATATAAAAATTGACAATTCCATATTTCAAAAGTCATAATCAAATTTTATAACCTATAATCACAACTTCACAATTCCTATTTTAAATTCAAAATCAATTAACAATTCCATAATCACACAATCACAAGTCACAACTCACAACCTCATATTTTAAATTCAAATTCAATATTAAAATTCACAATTTCATATTCACTTTCACAAGATTATATTATAATATTATAAATTCAAAATAAAAAATTATAATTTCATAAACCATATTCAAATTCTAATTTATAATCTCGATTCTTGAAGCTATAATCACATGACTTATTAACAATTTTATACTCTAAATTGTAAATGTAAAGTCACAAAACTCACAACTCACTAAATTAAATCATATTTTTTTTATCCGCCGGAGAAATCTGCAGTCGCCGGACGCTAGAAAAAGTTATCGGAAAAGCTGGATCTCGACAGAGTTTTAAAAAAATTGAGGCATTTTGAAGATAATCACTTCCCGACCTCAAAAACATCAAAAAAATTTCCCAAAAATGGCTAAAACACCTAGATCTACAAAAGAAAATCAAAATATAAAAGCCTTAAAAACAAGATGATAACCGGCAGTTATCATCTCCTACCACCGATAGTATATAAAAAATCTTAACCTTACCTCGATTTTGGTTTGGTATAGCGCTCAAGAACTTCAACTCACCGGTAATATATCAGATTATCACTCAGGCTCTCGGTTTTGCTCAGTAGAGGACAACCGATATTACTCCAAAAATACTGGGTATTTTGATTTTTGTAACTACTCAATATATCGCGATAAATGGGTAAAAGAATAGATAATTATAAAACTTAAACTAGAAACCACAATTTTTTTACCGAGATGTTGTTTTGAACGATATACCAGTGGTAACCGACGGTATTTTGAACCTTGAGAATAACTACGCCATCGCGGCAAGATTTTGTGGTGTTACAAGAATCCACTGTGGAACACTGGGTCATGGGCAAGGCATCTCACTGCGGCCAATTTTCTTCGTTGTTGTTGCAAGGGTAATTGTTATATCTCACAACGAATGCCACAAACTTTGTGGGACAACTTCGCTGTGACGAAGTTAGTTTTCCCCAGTGGCGAGATTCGAGAAAAGTCACAGTACCACAACGTTTATTGGATTCGTTTTGGGACAAATCATGTCCCGACGAAATTTTCTCATTTCCTCGGCGAGACACCTACAATTGATCCACAAAGTTTGCTGGATTCGTTGTGGGAAGTTCTTGCTACATCGAGATATGTGTTTTGCCGCAGCAAGATCCTTGTGAGAAAGTTGGTATCCGTCAATTTTCCAAAATGTTTGGCGTAACTATTTTGGGAGTTTCATTGTGGATTTCGACATTTGTAGTAATGATTTTTGTTCAAAAATGTGTTAAAAATCTAAATTAATTGTTTTCAACGAGAAAGTTTTTTAAGAAAGATTTGTTGCGAGTGAAATTCGAACCCATGAGTTTTTAATCGAAATTCATGTGGTATATCATTAAGTTTTTATAGCTACCACAATTTCAACTAAAAAGTTTAACTGTTATATTTTGTTATTTTATGAGTTAGAAATTATTTATGTTGTTATCAAAGCGTGATATCTTATTAGAGGGACATTATTATATATATAATCTCCCTCTAATAAGATATCACACTTTGATAACAACATAAAAATTTCTAAACTCATAAAATAACAAAATATAACATTTAAACTTTTATTATCTAGGTACATTTTATTATTAATTGTATATTTATTTATTTAATCATATAATTGTTTAAAATTACAAACTATACCATTGAAAGTACAATGCCACAACATTATCCAAAATTCTCGTGTGAAATTCTCTAAAATTTACATGATTGACACCATATACCTAATAAAATTAAATAATTACCCTATACATTAATAAAATTGCATTATTAGTCATTCATTTTCTAAAATTCTCTGGACGTTTTGAACTCATCAGATATATCAATTTTATTCTTTTTCACGTTTTCTATGTATTTCAACTTATGGTACAAGAAAATCAACACAAAGAAAAATCAAATGAAACAAATAAAACTATCCCAATTTCTGGTCTATCCTCTTCAAGAAAACAAATTAAACGTATGTAATAAGTATTTATGATTTCAGCAACTTTAATGTTGATTTTGAATTTATTTTATATCATACGTTACTGATGTAATTCAACAAAAATATAGCTTATATTATTAATTAACATCATGAATTATTTTCATGATTTTTAACTACCATTATTTTCATTAAAAAAATAATATCAATTATTTTAACTATTTTAAATAAAATACATTAAACAATTCCCAATTATTTTAAAAATTTGAAATAAATATATTAAGCAATTTACCGCTGATATTTTTGCTTGTTGAGCAATAAAAAGAAATAAGAAAACAGAGAGAATAGTTAGGAATTTATTTCGTCGCGGGATCACAAAATTCGTGAAAATCTCGTTGGATATGATCTCTTTCAATATGGATAAAAGCAACTTTAATAAAGCTGCTTTAATTTGTTTGTATATATAGTAGGTCACCACAAGAAAATAATTTGGAGACATTGTCTGGTTCTTGTCAATATATATTTCGCTCCTTTAATTTCAGACATTCACTACCGTCAGTTTGTCCTATTCTATAGAAAAACAATACATGTATACACACACATCATATTGATTATGATAATTAATTATTTTTATAATAATTAATTGTTGTTAGCTATCCGATAGACAATTTTACAGACAAGTAAATCCAGAAATCAAGTTGGAGGAATACTCCAACATAACGATTGAGGATGGCTTACAATTTAGTACATAGCAACAATAATTAAAATAAAATAATAACTTTTTAGAAAATGAAGTTTGGCAACTTTTTAAAATTGGCGGAGGAAGTCACTTGTGTTTGGCAACTTTGATAAAATAATAACTCCCAAAGATCGTTAAAATTAATATAATATAGTACAGGTTTAATAAAATCTTAAGTATATATTATACTTGTAACAACCAAAGCAATATAATATAATTTTTTTTATAAGAACTTAAGTATATAATATGCTTGTACGACTTAAAATTATATAGCATGTAATGTAATTTAAAACAAATTATGAATTAAAATTATATAATATAAAGTTATATATTAAAATAATAGAATAATGATCGAAGTATGTAGATAATGCTTTGATGGTTTGATAATCGAGTGTTTTTTATGGTTTGGGAAATATAAATATTTAAGTTGTCAGAAAATGGTAAAAAAATATGATATTTGTATAGGAGAAAATAATAAAATGGTATTTTCTTGACATATGAAGCCCGTCGGGTAAATAATAACGGCTATTTATTTTTAGGCTTTGATTTTTAATGAAAACAATATTTACCATTAATGAAAACAAAGAAGTAAAAGAATGAATAAAACTGTTGTACTAATAATTATAGAAGATAAATTTTATTTTCTATACTCATAAATACTCAGAGTATTGTTAAGGTAAGATTCCGCGAGAATCCAACATTAACACTCCGTATGTCGTTTTGGCGTCCAAAACGACGAGAGATGGGAAGTAATGGGGCCCACGCGTGATTTCTGGTCGATGAGAGAGAACTGACCGCCGCTTTTCACCTTATTGCAAGCGAGAAGAAGAGAGTCTAAGCGAGGAGAGTTCACCCGCGAGGGAGCTTTGCCCCGAGGAGACCACGTCCCGAGCAGATTCTCGTCGCTCGGGACCTGCGAGGAAGCAGGCAACGGTCGACTGAAGATTGGCGTTAGAGAGTTGGTCAGAAAAAAGCGATAATCATGGGATTGGTTGAGAATTTCCGGAAAGGGTTTTCGAAATGGTCAGAAGAGGGATGGGCCGAAAGAGGAAACCCTAGCAAAAGAAGGAGACTATAAATAGGAGGATAAAGGCCTTCGGAAAGGGGTTCACAAAATATCAGCCGTCAACATATATTAAGCTTTACATATTTTTCTCTGTATTCCTTGAGACTTCCAAGCTAATAAACGAGAGAAACCGAGCCCTAATCAATATAAACTCAAGGATTTGAACATTCAGACTACATCATTATTATTGTTATTATTACCATTATTTAATCTTTGTGACTGTTAAGAGTTCGGTGCGAATCGATCTCTACAGTTTGGCGCCCACCGTGGGGCTCTGTTTCTTTCTATCTCACAGCCAGGAAACCATTGGAGTCTGAGTAAAATGGCGAACAATGACAGCAGTGCAGGAGGGAGCCATGAGGAGGCCACAGAGGCAGGATTGCTCCGACAGCAGTTACCGATGCCTTGGCGACGATAGAGGAGGCCAACAGGAGGGCTGAGGAGCAGGCCGAGACAAACAGGGGACACGCGACTCGCCTGGACCAGTTCCTAACCGGCGGAGGCCTGGAGGGATGGACAGCGCCGGGAACACCGGTCCACAGGAACCTCTTCCAGGCCACAGCGCTCATGCCGTCAACAGCCGAAGAAGAAGGTCCCACAACCGTCGTTGGTGCTCTCCCCGCTCTGACGCCGTCCATGGCAGAAGAGATCAGAAAGGTGATGAAGGAGATGTTTTCGAACATTGAAACAAGTGTGGGACAGGTGGTGTCTCAGGTCCACAGGTTGACGAGTTCAGCGCCAGAAATCGACCGAATGGTCAGAGAAGCGAGGGCCACTCCCTTCTCATCAAAGATCTGCGGAGTAGAGCTGGGAGAGCTCTCGAAGGTCAATATCACGCCGTATAAAGGGACCTCGGACCCAAACACCCACGTTAAGTCGTTCCGAATCGTGACGGAGCGCATAACCGGAGAGGTGAAGAAGGTGGAAGCCATCCTCTGCCGCATTTTCATCGAAATCTTGCAAGGCCCGGCGAGTGACTGGTTCACCAAGCTGCCCTCGGAGTCCATCAGTGATTCCGACGATCTCGTCGCAGCCTTCCTCCGCCATTACTCGATGTACGTGCAAAGCGACGCGACGATCACCACAATGTAGAACCTCGCCCAGGAGAAGGGCGAGATGCTCCGCCACTACATCAAGAGATTCAAAGCGGTCATGGTCCGGATCTCTAACCTCGACGGGGTGATCGCGATCCAGGCGTTGATGAACGGCCTGTATTATACGTCCCCTTTCCGTCCGAAGCTGGCGAAGATGCGATCCTCGACCATCGAGGACGCCCTTCGTCGGGCTTCGATTTTTATGGAGATAGAGGAGGAGGAGACACCGTTGAAGAGAATCCATGAAGGTGCAGGGAAAGGCAAGCATCCCGAAAGGAGGGACCAGCGGGACGGAGGAGAGGCTCGGCTGGCAAGAACAAGAGGAGGGGACGAGTGGGGAATTGCCGGAGAAAGGCGAGGTCGGGAGATCCCGAAGAGAGGGGTCTACCAAGTAGAGGAAGGAAAGGATTCCAGCGAGGGGATCCAGCAGCGAGGAAGCTTCCCTGTCGAGCCAAGGAGCTTCCCACAAGGAGGGTTCTCAGCGAGCCGAGGAGGGTTCTCAGGAGGACGCGGAGGCCACGCCGGGGGGCGAGGAGGTTCCTCGGGAGGTCGAGGAGGTCCCGAGAGAAAGCCCTGGCCGAGGGACTGGAACAAGTTCTGTGAGTTCCATAACATAAGCGGGCACGCGACCGAGGAGTGCGCATGCTGAACCGCGAACTCCAGAAGATATATGCGCGGGGAGAGCTGAAGGACTTGGTTCCTAACCACCGCGAGCCGTGGAGGAACGATAATCGAACGTGGCGGAGGCCGCACGAGGATCAGGGGCAAGCCGGCGGAAGCGGCCAGGAGAGCGCGAGGTGGAACCCCGCCTCCGAGAGGCAGATAGTGGAGCGAGCCGTTGAGGATAGGCCGGCGACGAGGGCTAGGATCGAGGTGATCATGCGCGGATCGCGCCTATGCAGCAACTCCGTCAATAACATCAAAGCCTTCCAACGTTGGGGGAAGGAGCATGACCGCGGGGATGCGGCGGCGACTGGTCCTCGGACGAAGATTGAGTTCGTCGAGAGCGGAGAGTGCGCGGAGATGCACGACGACGCCCTCGTCCTCGTGCTCGAGATCGGTAACGCTGACGTGTGTCGAGTCCTCGTCGACAACAGAAGCGCAGTCGACATCATCTTCCATGAGTGCCTCGAGAAGATGAAGATCGAGGGATTGGAGATCGGGGACGACGACGGAAGGTCTTTGGATTCAATGGAGACGTGGCCATCTCGCGGGGAACGGTCCACCTCCTCGTCCGAGCGAAGGGAGTCCAGAGGATGGTGGAGGTCATGGTGCTGAACGTCCCCTCGCACTTCAACGTGATCCTGGGGAGGCCCTGGATCCACTCCATGAGGGCCGTGCCTTCCACCTATCACCAATGCATCAAGTTTCCCGGAGAAGCGGGAGCAGTCGAAGAGATTCGGGGAGACAGAGACGCGTACCGTGTCTGTTATATGATGCACCATCGACAGGTGTATGGAGAGAAGACGCTAGCGGAGGTGAGCAAGGAAGAAGATGCCGATTTATAGCAGCTAGCACCAAGCGTCCCAGCCAAGATAAAGGGAGGGGCGAGGAGCGATCCGCGGCGTCAAGGAAAGATAAGGCACGTGGACTGGATCCCCGAGGTGCTGGGAACAGAGAGCCTCGAGGAGTTGGCAATCGAGAAAGGGAAGGGAGGACCGCTGGTCGAAGTGATCGAGAAAGTTTGTATCGACGAATCTGACCCAACTCGAACGACCAGCATAGGAGCGGAGCTCGATCCGGAGGTCAGGACCAGGCTGATAGCGTTCCTGAAGGAGAATCGAAGGAGTTTCGCATGGACTCATGAGGATATGCCGGGCGTTGACCCATCGGTGATCGCCCATTGCCTCAATACCGACCCGAACCACCGCCCCATCATTCAGAAAAGGAGGAAAATGGCGTCGGATAGGAACAGGGTGATCAACGACGAGGTCGACAAGTTACTCTCAATTGGCACCATCAGGGAGGTGAAGTACCCCGAGTGGTTGGCGAACACCGTCGTTGTCAAGAAGAAGAACGGGAAGTGGCGAGTCTGCGTGGATTTCACCGACCTCAACCAAGGCCTGCCCGAAGGACAGCTTCCCCATGCCGCACATCGACCGCCTCGTCGAGGCTACCCAGGGATGCGAGCTCCTCCGTTTCATGGATGCCTATTCGGGGTTACCATCAAATAAGGATGCATCCGGATGACGAGGAGAAAACCGCCTTTATCAGCGAGCGGGGAACCTATTGCTACAAGGTGATGCCATTCAGTCTGAAGAACGCCGACGCAACCTACCAAAGGCTGGTGACAAAGATGTTCCACGAGCAGATTGGAAAGAGCATGGAGGTCTACATCGACGACATGGTCGTCAAAACAATGAAGGCGGCGGGGCACATCGAGCACTTGGCCGAATTCTTCGAAATCCTGAACCGGCATCAGATGAGGCTGAACCCCGCCAAGTGTACCTTCGGCATTTCGTCGGGAAAGTTCTTGGGCCATATAGTTACCCGGCGAGGAATCGAAGATGACCCCGAGCAGATCGAGGCAAAATATGCCATCTCCTCGGAACCGGCGAGAGATACAGAAGCTGACGGGGAGGATCGCCGCTCTAGGTCGCTTCATCTCGCGAAAGGCTGATAGAACGGTCGTCTTCTACGAACTGCTGAAGAAGAACAAGAAGTTCGAGTGGACTGACAGATGCGAGGAAGCTTTCCAGGTGCTGAAGGCATACCTCTCGTCACCTCCCGTGATGACAAAGCCGCAACCTGGGGAACCTCTGCACCTGTATTTCGGGGTGTCGGAACAGGCAATCAGCCAGATGTTGGTACGGGAGGAAGATGGAGAGCAGAAGCCGGTAGCCTACATCAGCCGGAAACTCCTCGATGCAGAGACGAGGTACCCCATGGTGGAGAAGTTGGCCCTAGCGGTGTACGACGCTTCGGAAAGGTTGTGGTTCCACTTCCAAGGCCACTCCATCGTCGTTATGACCAATAGGCCGATCCGCTCCATCATCCATAGCCCGAACCAATCGGGACGAATTACCAAATGGTCAATCAAGCTCGGAGCGTATGACATCGAGTACAGACTCTGGACGAGCCTCAAATCTCAAGTTCTCGCGGATTTCTTGATCGAGCTCCCGAGGGCACCAATCGACTTAAGCGACGAAGACGGTACTTGGAAGTTGCACGTCGACGGCTCCGCCACCTCGTAGGGAGTGGGTTCGGGATCAGACTAACCTCGCCCATGGGGGAAGTAATTGAAAAGGCATGCCGCCTCGCCTACCGATCCACCAACATTGAAGCCGAGTACATGGCCCTCCTCATAAGCCTGAACTCCGCTCTCGCGGTAGGTGTAAAGAACATCAACGTCTTTTCGGATTCTTAGTTGGTGGTCAAGCAAGTTAGCAGGGAGTACGAAAGGAGCGACGAGAGAATGGAGGCCTACGCGGGGCTTGTGGATGCGATCTCCAAAAAATTCGACTACTTCAGCTTGACGCAGGTGACGGGGGATAATACCCACGCCGACGCCCTGGCAGGCTTAGGCTCGACGACGGAGGTAGGCGAGCTTTGATCTATCACAGTGGAAACGGTAGAAAGGCCGAGCAGAAAAAAAGAGGAAGGTTCGACGAGGAAGAAGCCTCGAAGCGAGGGCGAAGGTCAAGAGCTGGCAGCTGGGGAGGTCAGCATCCATGAGCTCGAGGACCAAAGGTCCGAAGACAACGAGCGTGGAGTGGTAGAAGACGATGATGAAGAAGATTGACAAGCGCCCATCAGAAAATACATTCTGGAGGGAATCGTGCCTAACAATCGTTAGGAGGCGAGGAAGATCAAAACCAAGAGTGCTTAATACACCGTCATCGAGCGAAAGCTCTACCTGAGGAGCTTCTCAGGACCTTAATTAAGGTGTCTCGGCGAGAGGGAGGCCAAGTATGTGATGGAAGATATCCAAAGTGGGGAATGTGTTGGGATTGGTGCCCACAAAGGAGAATATTAGACATTTTATTTATTATTTGTAATATTTTGCTGAAACATTAATATTAATAAATAAGCTTTCTTTTCCTATAGTTTGTGTTTATGTATGTATGCTACGCTCTGAAACTGTCATCAACGAAAAGGGTGTTAAATACAGATTTGACATGATAACCCCTTGTGACTAGTTTCAACCATTTGTTCACAATCTTAAGACCGATTGAGCATTCGAGTCTAATTAACGATTGTTTGAATGAATCATGATATCTTATCATGTGATATAGAAAGTTGTGACTCTATGATTTCATTCTTGATATCTTATAGAAGATATTGAACAAGACCTAGTGATTCTATGGAAGCTCGATATAAAACCGTTTAATCCAGAAGCTCCAAGATCACATACAAGGGGTACTTTGATAACTACCTTAATCCTGAGGTGAGTGCATAGTCGATACTACACTTTATGTCATTTGATTTGTCAATGGGCGATGGCCGTGTAATGGATGCATCTGACCCGACGGTTGGTGACATAATGTTGTAGTATTGGATTATGTGATTCACAGATATGGAATTCGTGTACACATAATGAAAGTCATTGTATCACACTATGGTTTGTTACGAGATAGTGAATGAATTAATCTGGCCAGATAATCATTGAATATGAGATTCCTTGATTAAAACATGTGACATGTATTGACGTCTCACTTTATGTTTTTTCTCATTCACAAGTAACAAACGAGTTAGTGAAATAATAACTCTAGGGGTAAAACGGTAATTTTACATTCCCCGGACTTACTGATACACATGAAGGGTATTTTGGTAAAGTACATCGTGGATCGAGTACAGAAAAGTTCTGTGACTTCAAACGGAAAAACATGCGCGCATGAACTTAGAGATTTTCAATATTGGTCCTTTAGTTAAGTCGACCATTATTAAGAATTATAAGCCGGAAATAATTTGTGAATTATTGAGTCCGTGCTTTATTCTCAAGCTTCGTTCATGTGGGTTCATAAGGTCTCAATGATGCACATTTAGAAGAGATTAATTGAACGCAATAAATTGATTTACTCATAAAATACAAATTGTGATTTGTATAGAGAAATTTATTTTCAAAGCGAATTAATGAATAATATGTTATTCATTAATTATTGATTTTGTGAATTAAAGAACTTTATTATTGTAATAATAATTTTCTTGAGAATTCGTAATAACAATATTAGAAAATAAACGTTTCTCGTTTTATGTTATTCGATAACCATGAAACAATTTAATAACGAGTTATTAAATAGATGAGAGTTCTAAATTAAGTTGAATTTGGAAATTAAATCAAGGCAATTTGGGAAATAAAATTGAGAAACGAGTAGGACATACGGGCCATTAACATGGTTTTGGGCTGAATATTGATTCAACAAAAGCCCACATGAAAGCTCATTAACAATGTCTATAAATAAAGGGTTTGATGAAACCCTAGGTAAAGCTTGCTCTCTCTCTCTTTCCACTCCCTCTTGGCCGACCACCCAATCACCCGAGAGGACGAAAAATTTCGTTTCTTGTTTTCTCGTGTGCGTTCATCTGAGCCCACACTCATCTTTTCGTTTTTCTTCTTGTGTCATCGTTGAATCAAATTGTGGTTGTTTGGACCATTTTCGTTTCCTGGAAATCTGACCTCCGAACCAAAGATTCGATGAATCCGACGAATCTGAGGATGCAAACCCAGATCTCTCTCCGAACCCATTTAATTCAGTTCGTCGCCGACGCAACGCAAAAAACGGCGTCCCGATCCGAGCTTCCATGAGCTCTCAGCGTCGTCGCGAAGTTTCGCCTGCGATCTGCCTCCGCCCATCCGCGCGAACCTGCGCCTGACTCCGCCCGACCGCCCCTCTGCGTGTCTCAGCAGCCTGCCGCCTTTGTCCAGCCGAGCCTGCCTCTGCCCAGGACGCTGCCGATGTCGCCGTTGTTCCTCCTCCTGAGCCCAGAGGTGCCTGCCCCTCTCAGCCGCTCCGGGGTCTCCTAGGGCCGCTGCCTTCTGCGTCGGACGAGTCCAGCCTCTGCCGCCCGTTCCCAGCCTGCCGAGGACCGCGCGCCATCTGCTGCCAGCTTCCCGGACCAGCCCCAAGGACGCGCCTGCTTGCCGCCTTCGCTGCCCCTGTTGACGAGCCGAGGAAGTCTCTTGCAAACCCAGAATTGGAGAAGGTTGAAGATTCTTGCATCGAACTCGTTTTCAATTCCTCGACTGAGTTATTTATAACTCGACGATGTAAGTTTCGATAATCTTAAATACTCTTAATTGATATAATTGTTATGATTGTTTGGAGTGTTTGATTTTATTGAAATAACATGTTTAGAATTAAATTATTAATTAACATGCTTATGATTTTAATGCCAATAGTTTGTTAGATATTAAATAGTTTAATATGATAGATCGATTTTATTATTAATTCCGCACGTAATTAGTTATGTTTAATAATAATTTACTTAAATCGTTAAGTAATTTCCAACAGAATGCGGGAACCACTCCGGCGGAAGATCGCTGCTAAGAAAGACTAAGAGGCAAGGCTTCTTCTGGAACTCGATGGTCGCCGACTGCGCCGACCATGCCAGGAAGTGCTGGAAATGTCAGATGCACGCCGTCCAGCCGAAGAGCTATCCTAGAGTAGTCGTCAGTGAAGGTTACGAAATATTTGTAACCTCCCATTGCCTGGATGTTTATCGGACCACATATATCACTATGTATGAGTTACAATACTTGCGTGGCCCTTAGACCCTTTGTAGAAAAGGGCCTCTTGGTCATCTTGCCTTCAAGATAGGATTCACACGTAGGAAGACTTCCCACGTGTAGAGACTTCAAAGGACCATCCTTTGTCAATCTCTTGATCCTATTTAGGCCAATATGTCCAAGACGTAGGTACCATAGATATATGTCGTCAGTTTCATCACTATGAAACGTCTTACGCTTCCCGAGTGAATCATTATTCACCTCGGTGTCCAAGATTGTTGGTTCAACGGGATATAAATAATAAATTGAATCCACACGTTGAGCTTTAGTAATAAAACAATTATCAATAAAAATTTCAATACCATTACTGTTCTTAAAATTGAAACCTTGTTCTTCTAAACGACCAAACGAAATCAAATTCTTGCAAAAATCCGGAACATAATAAACATTATTCAATAATAAAGTTTCTTTTCCAAACTTGAGCTTCATGGTCCCGAAAGATCTTGCTCCGACCTTGGTTCCATCACCCCAGTTGAATCCGAACTCTCTGTCACCTAAGCTCCTGGTTTTCCTAAAACCATTCAAATTACACACAACATGCACAGACGCCACGCAATCAAGAATCCAGGGTGATGCCTTGTTTGTAGTATAACAAGCTTGAGTAACAAAGATCGTTTCCAGTCAACTTAATTCTCACCCTCGAGTTTATTAGGACTTAAAATCGTTTGAAGTGGATTAAAAGACATTTTGCTGAAACATAAATAAAATAAATGATTTTAGAATGTGCTATATTTTCGAATTATATGCATGCATGAAAAATCCTAATATGGTGAGGAAAGCGATAAATAATTCATGGTATTGTGAACAACAACAGTTAATTACTTGTCCTATGGGGAAACCGTAATTAACTTCCTTTCATAGTCGTGACACATCACTATTTAGTTCGAACCATCCAAGAAGTCACAACTTCTAGTTCTTACTAATTACCATAAATGTTTGGTCACTTATTAATAACGCATGGCCTCTATGTGAGGATTACTTTAAAACATAATTCTAAGTGTACAACCGACACGTGGGCCCTCACTCAAGTCACTTTAAAGACGGTTCACTTATGTGGGGACCCCGTTTCAAAATTTCTCTTTTAGGCTTAGTTCTTTAACAGTGAGATTAATTAAATATTTCCGAAGTATTCCCATTGAAGTGAGGGCAACTATGTGTGACTCTTAGTTCATCACATATTTAATTAATTTCACTCGTGTCGGGGACCTTGGGTTGCTTCGACGATAAGCAACCCTCCCACTTAATTTTTGCAAAAGAATCATATTCTTTGTCAACAGTTTATAATCATTTTATAACCTTTATTAATTATAAACTATATGAACAATTTCATTTTAAAACGATGTTGGCGTTCTAGACTATATGACATGTGAGTGTTATATGCAATGAGTACAATAAATTAAAACATCGAATATTTAAAATATTTAACTCATCAATAGGCTCATTTCTAAATACAACCCTTTAGGATAAAACAAATGAAATTAAACACTTTAATCTTCATCTTGAATGACACGTCATTGGATGTCTTGGGTTAGCCCCCACACGTTTTCCAACGTGTGGCCAATCCCGAGGTGCTGCCACCTTGTCCTCTTGTCGTCGAATTACAACAAATTTAAATTACAATTTAAATGTCCTCGCAAATTGAGGCTCACATTTTAAATAAATAAATTTAAAAATCCGGGACGATAACCGGAATAAACATCATACGGCCATGTTAAATGAGGATCCATACATATTCACAAGCACACACAACATGCATTCACAATGCAAATAATCAATCATACAAAAACGCCAACACCAACTAGTCAAATAAATTTCAAAACTAGTCATTGAATCTAAATTTTAATGCCTTTATCTAGCTCTGATACTATTTGTTGGAATTTATTTAAAAATTTAAACAATATTAATTATAATACACATCCTATGTGGAGGAAAATTATAATTAAATCTAATATGTTAAAACTATTTTTAACATATTTAAACAACCTAAGGCTTTAAAATTTATTGTGTGATTATAAACAATTTATAAAACACAACACTCAACAATTAAATATGCTAAACAACCTATATAACAATTTATATATTTTTTAGCTATTTAATAAATTGGGAATTACTCACATTAAAGGTTGTAAACAACCTTGAACTTGCTCGCTATCGTCGGAATGCCACGCCTTGTCCAAAACGCTAAAAAACGCTCGCCGGATTTCCCAAGAACACCTTCGCCGGACAAGGGAGATTCTCCGGACTGGACGCCTGCTGGAAGCCTCGCCAAATTGGGCCTGCACGCTGGACAGGTCGCTCGCCGGACTGGGAAGGTTCGCTGGGATGCGCCTCGCCGGAGAGGAGAAGCCTCGCAGGTCGCTGGGCGCCGTTCGCCGGATTGGAGGTCCTCGCTGGTGATCTCCCTCGCCGGACTGGAGATCCTGGGACGCCTCGCTGGACTTGCCCCGCCGGACAGGTCGCTGGGAGCCTCGCTGGTCGCCTTCGCAGGACGCCTCGCTGGAGTGCCTCGCCGGACGCCTCGCTGGAGTGCCTCGCCAGACAGGTCGCTGGGAATCCCCTCACTGGGATTTTGCCTCGCCAGACAGGCACGCTGGCTGGACGCTGGGAAAGCCTCGCTGGGAAGACGCCGGACTAGACGCCGGGAGGCTGGAAACTCGTCGGATTGGACGCTGGATGTCCTGGGAAGGGAAATTGGTCGACTGGATGTTTTAAAACAATTTTAAAACTACAAGAATAATTCCCTAGCTTCAATTAAAGACTACAAGTTGAAAATCAACAATAATACACAAGAAATTATTGAGATTGAAACGGTGGGCTTTCAAGAACAATTAGGAATTATAGATGAAGAATTGAAAACAATTTTCTCTTGAACTTTTCTTAGGATTTCAGCCGAGTATCACTAGGGAGAGAGAGGATCAACTTGGCCGAAAATGAACTAGGGTTAGGGTTAAGTGATTAGGATTTCTTACGCTTTATTTATACAATTATAAATGGGCTTAAGCTGGGTCAAACCCACGACCCTATTCACTTAAGGAATTCGGCAAACTCTCTCTCTCCTACTCGTCCAAGATCTTTTATTTTGTTCCTAAATATATTTGATTTAATTTCTAATATTAATTTATTGAGTTATAAGAAAATAACTTTCTCAGTATAAATCACAATTTATACTTATTGAGTAAGCCAACAATTCCAGTTCTTTTAATCTCTTCCAAGTGTCTATCATTGCGACTTCATGAACCCACATGAACGAAGCTTTAGAATAAAGATCGGACACAAAAGTTCACAAACCTTTTCCATCTTTTAATTCTTAATATTGGTCGATTGCACTGAAGGACCAATACTAACACTCTCTCTTTTCATATGCGTATATTTTAGGTTTGATGTGATGAAACAATTTCTCACACGATCCACGGAGTATATTACGATATTACCCTTCATGTGTATCAGTAATTAAGAGGAATGTAATATTACTATTTTACCACTTAAGTTATTATTTCACTAACTCCTTTGTTATTTGTGAATGAGAAAAACATAAAGTGAGATATCTTTACATGTCACATGTTTTAATCAAAGAATAAACTCATTCAATGAATACTTGGCCAGGTTTATTCATTCACACTCTCATAACAAAATATAGTGTGATACTAATGCATTTGCATTGTTTCAACATGAATTTCATATATGTGAATCATGTAACCCAAACATCACATCCTTGTGACACCAACAGTCGGGTCAGATGAAGCTAAAACTTAGCCATTGCCCATTGACGAATCAAATGTCACAAAGTGTAATGTCAATTACATATTCACTTCAGGATTAAGGTAAGTATCATAATACGCCTTTAGTTGTGAATTTGAAGCTTCGAATGATCAAACAGCTTTATCTCGAGCTTCTAAGTATCACAGGTCTTGTTCAATATAAAGATACCAAGTATGAATCATAGAGTCACAACTCTCTATATCACAAGATGAGATATCATGATTAATTCAAACAATCATTACTAAGTATCGATTGATCTATCGATCTTGAGATTGTGAACAAATGTTTAAACTAGTCACAAGGGGTTATCTTGTCAAGTCTATACTTAACACCCTTTTCGTTGATGACAGTTTCAGAGCATAGCAAGACATATCTAAACACAATATTCTAAAAGAATGAACATTTATTAATATTAATGTTTGAACAAAAATTAAATACATAAAGTACTATAATGTCTAATATCTCCTTTGTGGGCACCAATTCCAACATATAGTTCGTCCTATTTATCTTTCGAAGATACTGAACTGACTAGTGCACCTCATGAGACAATGTAAGATAAAACTATTTAACCTCATTTGTCTCAAGGTCACTATGTATGAATTGCATCATGTTTACCTAAATCCTGAAATGAGACATGTCATTTCATAGCTTATATATTGTCATTTGAGAAAGTTAAATTCAAGATCCACCATGTGATATAGAGTAGACTTAGTGGAAATGTATTAAGTTAAAAAGATGTCATGATTAAACTTTATGAAATTCATCTACAAGATTGTTGAAATACATTGTATATCACTTCATGTTTTATTACTAGGATTACGAATAAATGAGCTGCGTTATCTAGAATTAAGACATGACTTTATTTCGATGAAACAATGTGACATGTTAGCTCCTCGTCAATACGTTATTTCTAACTTATTCATAAATAACAAAAGAGTTGATGAAATAACAACTAAAAAAGTAAAATGATAATTTTATAAATATCATCCAGTTCAGGATACTCATGAAGGCTAAACATAGATAATATTCGTTTGATCCGCTCATCACAATTTAGTTCATGATATTAAATTCAAAAATTAAATGTAAAATCAAGAAATTAAAGCATACCTTGAAGTTGCGCTGAAGGCAAGGCGGAGTTGAGGATGAGGTTAGGATGAGAAAAAGGCAAGGCAAAGGTGAGGAGGAGGCCAACATTACGTCGGAGGTTGAGGAAAACTCTGCAGTGGAGGCGAAGTCGAGGGTGGAGCCGCGGAGAAGATGAGCGAGTGGAAATGTGTGGAGATGAAGAAGAGGTGAAATGATAGAGTAGAGGAAAAAAACGGTGTTTGGTTGGAGAAAGGAAGAGAGAAGTCATGTCGCCGGAGAGAGAGACGTGTAGGTCAGAGAGAGAGGAAAAGAGCCAGAGATAGGATGATTGTTGTTGTCAAATAAATATTCTCGATGCAAAAAATCCCACAACAAGGTTTGTGCGGCACCATTGCGAGAATAAATAATAAATCCCTCGGGTCGTTCGTTGTCCCCTCGCCCATCCGTAAAAGGGCCGGACCTTGCTCACGCCAAAGGGGCCTTACGACATACCTTCACCCGTGTCGAGGGACTGATCGACACTCGTTGTCTTCATCAGGAGGTAACGACCAAGACTGCATGCCTTTATTAGGGCCGGTCAAACTCCCTTACTGGTTAAAGAAAGAGCACAATTTTTTTTTTCTTCAGAACAGGCTTGGAAAAAAGATATTTGAAGAGTTGATATATTCTTCTACGCTGAGTAAAGTATCTACCGTGCCTTCCTCGATGGTAACCAAGTACATGCTTGTTCTATTAATGGTTTTACGTTTTTATACAAGTGATAAAGATAACAAACATCCCGTTCAAAACTCTATTGTTATGTTTTATGCCGATGCATTACATGTTTCGTTGGTCATTGATAAAAATCCAAAACGAAGTTTTATAAGAGAACCCTAAGGGGTTCACAAAATCTCGTCATGGTGAGAGTTTTACGTGGTTGCGTATCCAATGGAAAAAAAATAATCAAGCCGCGGAAAAGATACTATATAAGAATTTCAAAAATATTTAAGAATTTGAAAATAATAACTTTTTTTAATATTGCCTGTATTTAGCGGTATCGGTGTACAGCTAAATACCACCAGTATTAAAAAGTTATTTTTTTCTTCATTTTCTAATATTTTTAAAATTCTGATGTAGAATAACCACCGTGACCTTCAAATCCACTAGTAAATCGCTGTGAAGCAACATCGTGGAGATTTTTTTTAATTCGTTGAACAACTGTCTTTCAGCCTCAACGTCAATTATCAAGAGTCCGTGACAACCTTTGTCCGATGTTAATATCGAAACTCCTTCTCCTTTGCTTCTTTAGTGCAGATTCATGCTCTCACATTTTTTGGGGGGATCATCCCCACTCAAGTGGTATTTCGTCCGGGTAATCCCGCCGTCTCTCATTTTTCCATTCACAAAAGTGACAAGTGAACCCATTCGCAGCTCCATAGATAGGCATGCCATATTTCTCTGCGCCATCATCCCCATTTTCCTACACAAATACAAAATTCAAATTCAATATAAAAATTGACAATTCCATATTTCAAAAGTCATAATCAGATTTTATAACCTATAATCACAACTTCACAATTCATATTTTAAATTAAAAATCAATTAACAATTCCATAATCACACAATCACAAGTCACAACTCACAACCTTATATTTTAAATTCAAATTCAATATTAATTTTCACAATTTCATATTCACTTTCACAAGATTATATTATAACTTCAAAATAAAAAATTATAATTTCATAAACCATATTCAAATTCTAATCCATAATCTTGATTCTTGAAGGTATAATCATATGACTTATTAACAATTTTATACTCTAAATTGTAAATGTAAAGTCACAAAACTCACGACTCACTAAATTAAATCATATTTTTTTATATCCGTCTGAGAAGATGCCAGAAAAAGTCATCGGAACAGCTGGATCTCGCCGGAGTTTTAAAATAATTGAGGCATTTTGAAGATAATCACTTCCCGACCTCAAAAACATCAAAAAATTTCCCAAAAATGGCTAAAACACCTAGATCTACAAAAGAAAATCAAAATATAAAAGCCCTAAAAACAAGATGATAACCGGCAATTATCATCTCCTACCACCGATAGTATATAAAAAATCTTAACCTTACCTCGATTTTGGTTTGGTATGGCGCTCAAGAACTTCAACTCACCGGTAATATATAAGATTATCAGTCAGGCTTTCGGTTTTGCTCGGTAGAGGACAACCGATATTACTCCAAAAATACTCGATATTTTCATTTTTATAACTACTCAATATATCGCGATAAATGGGTAAAAAAACGAGATTTTTGCGATAAAAAAATAGATAATTATAAAACTTAAACTAGAAACCACGTTTTTTTACGGAGATGTTGTTTTGAACGATATACCAGTGGTAACGGACGGTATTTTGAATCTTGAGAATAACTACGCCATCGCGGAAAGATTTTATGGTGTTACAAGGATCCACTGTGGAACACTGGATCATGGGCAAGGCATCTCACTGCGACAAATTTTCTTCGTTTTTGTTGCAAGGTTAATTGTTTCATCTCACAATGAATCCCACAAACTTTGTGGGACAACTTCGCTGTGACGAAGTTAGTTTTCCCCAGTGGCGAGATTCGAGAAAAGTCACAGTACCACAACATTTATTGGATTCGTTGTGGGACAAATCATGTCTCGACGAAATTTTCTCATTGCCTCGGCGAGACACCTACAATTGATCCACAAAGTTTGCTGGATTCGTTGTGGGAAATTCTTGCTACATCGAGATATGTGTTTTTCCGCGGCAAGAGTCTCGTAACAAATCTCCTTGTGAGAAAGTTGGTATCCGTCAATTTTCCACAATGTTTGATGTAAGTATTTTGGGAGTTTCGTTGTGGATTTCAACATTTGTAGTAATGATTTTTGTTCGAAAATGTATTAAAAATCTAAATTGATTGCTTTCAACGAGAAAGTTTTTTAAGGCAGATTTGTTGCGGGTGAAATTTGAACCCACGACTTTTTAATTGAAAATCATGTGGTATATCACTAAGTTTTTATAGCTACCAAAATTTTAACTAAAAAGTTTAACTGTTATATTTTGTTATTTTTTGAGTTTAGAAATTTTTATGATGTTATCAAAGCGTGATATCTTGTTAGAGGGACATTATTATTATTATTATTATTATTATTATTATTATTATTATTATATATATATATAATAATAATAATGTCCCTCTACCTAAACTCAAAAAATAACAAAATATAACGGTTAAACTTTTATTATCTAGGTAAATTTTATTATTGATTGTATATTTATTTATTTAATCATGTAATTGTTTAAAATTACAAACTATATCATTAAAAGTAAAATGCCACAACACTATCCAAAATTATCATGTGAAATTCTCTAAAATTTACATGATTGACACCAAATACCTGAAAATTACATAATTACCCTATACATTAATAAAATTGCATTATTAGTCATTCATTTTCTAAGATTCTCTGAACGTTTTGAACTCATCAGATATATCAATTTTTTTCTTTTTCACATTTTCTATATATTCCAACTTATGGTACAAGAAAATCAACACAAAGAAAAATCAAATGAAGCAGATAAAACTATCCCAATTTCTGCTCTATTCTCTTCAAGAAAACAAATTAAACATATGTAATAAGTATTTATGATTTCAGCAACTTTAATGTTGATTTTTGGATTTATTTATATCATACGTCACTGATATAATTCAACAAAAATATAGCTTATATTATTAATTAACATCATGAATTTTTTTCATGTTTTTTAATTACCATCTTTTTCATAAAAAAATATTATCAATTATTTTAACTATTTTAAATAAAATACATTAAATAATTCGCAGTTATATTAACAATTTCAAATAAAATATATTAAGCAATTAACCGCTCGTATATTTGCTTGTTGAGCAATAAAAAGAAATAAGAAAATAAACAGAATAGTTGGGAATTTATTTCGTCGCGGGATCACAAAATTCGGGAAGATCTCGTTGGATATGATCTCTTTCAATATGGATAAAAGCAACTTTAATAAAGCTGCTATAATTTGTTTGTATATATAGTAGGTCACCACAAGAAAATAATTTGGAGACATTGTCTGGTTCTTGTCAATATATATTTCGCTCCTTTAATTTCAGACATTCACTACCGTCAGTTTGTCCTATTCTATAGAAAAACAATACATGTATACACACACAGCATATTGATTATGATAATTAATTATTCTTATAATAATTAATTGTTGTTAGATACCCGATTGACAATTTTACAGACAAGTAAATCCAGAAATAAAGTTGGAGGAATACTCCAACATAACAATTGAAGATGGCTTACAATTTAGTAAATAGCAAAAATAATTAAAATAAAATAAATTAACTTTTTAGAAAATGAACTCTAACAAATATGTTAAAATTCATCTTTCGTTGCACTTTCCCGCGCTCCAAACAAAATAACTACTTATTTAGTTAGGAAATTAATTACAGCACATTAGCCGGGCATTAACTATGAATATTACAAGTTTGTCGCAACAAAACATGGGCAAAAATGTTTTAAACTTTTGGTATCAATCAAAACGAAATGTTACATTATGAAAAGAGCTTAAAGTTTCGTTTCAAAAAAGAAAGAGGACAAAAAAAGATGAGCAGAAAATTGTAAAGAGAAGAACTAATTTTTTTTCCGTATTGTTAAAGAAAACTTAAAACCTATAACACACTCTAGATTGAAAAAAATTAAAACAATATTCCAAACATTTGTGCACAAAACAATTTTATGTTATTTGGACAACACTCTAGAATGGCAATAATGAGCATATTTGTGTCCGGTGTTTAGTGCATGAGGATTTGGGTTAAAATGTGTGGACAACTCATCTTGTGGCTTGAAATCCAACATCAATACTGGAGTACAAGTTTTACTGTAATTTTGTGACTAACTTTCTGATAGATGGATGTACAGCTGTAATTGAGGGTACTGGATTCTCAAGGAAAAAGAAAAAGAATTATGGAATTATTTTCATGAACATTCTTAGATCACACATATACATGTATCAATTACTATGTTTGAGATTATAGGGCCAAAAGAGTTCCCTTCAATAAATTTTAACACATTGTATTTGTACCCAACTATGGATCACATGAACATTGCATATGACTTAGTCAACTGGTCTTTGTCCTTAAATATTTTCGGTATAATTATCAAAGAAGAATTCATGGCCTTTGTACAAGAGAAAATTGTTAGTGAAAAAATATATTATCACGAGTTATATTATCACGAGTTAAATTGTAACATGTTTTACACTATTCTAAAATAAAACATGAACATGCAGATCACGACAATGGGTAGATGATAAGGATATATTCCTTGCCGGTAAGCAAGAAAGGGATTTGAAAAAGATGACGTGTTTTATGGAAAACAATCTGGCAAGAATCATGTTGCTTGCTATATGATTGGTCGTCACACTGTTCGAGATGCTTTTGAAGATATAGATAAGCCACTTTTAATGTTTCTTAATTAATTGCACATTCCCCGACTAATGTTATTGATGGGCCCATGTTCATGTCAAATATTCCTTAAGCATAATTTCCACATCAGTGGAGGTGTCTCGGTTTGTTTATCAATTGTTGGTGACCAAATAGCTTGGATCTTGACTAGCTTTAATCATAAAAAAAGATAGCTATTTATAACACTTTAAATAATTCACTCCGCTGGATCGATCTGAAAATGGGTAACTGCTCTTGCATTATTTTTACTCTATTATTAAGAAAAAACATGATGATGGATAATCTTACAACTAACTCGTGTAGCAAACTAGAAATAAGAGGGGTTATTTTCGCCATAATTTTCTTTATTCTTTTGCAGATAAACGAAAGTGATACAACCGTTTAAACGTGGCTTAACGGACGGTCCGTCCGGTCCGTTAAGTATTGTGGTCCGTTAATTTTATTAACGGACGAAGCAAACGGACCGGAGTCCGGTCCGTTAAGAAAAAAAAATTAAAAAAAAGAATTTTTAATTATATTTAATATATAAAATTAAACGAATAATTTTTTTAGCCATTAGATGTTAGATCCAACAGTCACGATTTCTTTTTTAAAGTAAAAAAAGATAAACGGATCATTCGGTTCGTTAATGAACAGTAATAGACCGGTCCGGTTCTGATAAGTCAAGATTACAACCGTTAAGTTAATAAAAATATAATATTTATTGTTAATTTCGTTATGTAATAAAAAATTTAAAAAAATCAAATTTAAATGGTACATCAAGAATATTAAAATGTAAATAATTTTAAAAAAAAGAGATAATATGTAAAATTGAATTGTATCTTTATAAATAATTTTTAAAATAAAGTATTATAACAAGATTACGAGTAAAACGTAGCAGCAAAACTAGAATTCATGAATACTTATTTTTAAAATTTATAATACCAAATCAACGTTCACCAATATTTTATTTAGAAAATTATTCATGTTACAGTAAGTTACTCGATCATGTCATGTTTCAAATTATATATTCGATTATCAATGATGGTATTCGATGTATTAAATACGAATTCGATCGAAATCGTTGAAATTGTGGCCAAATGTACGTCGTGAGCCATCTTGGACTATACTTTAACATTTTGCCATCGTTCAAGCAGCTGAGATTATATTGACCTATGAAATCGTATTATTGTGAGTTGTGAAACATGATGTTGTCGTCTGTGGTTGAGGATTCGTGGAGCTAGTAAAAGGGGTGACTCGCGTAAAATTGGTGGAGGAAGTCACTTGTGTTTGGCAACTTTGATAAAATAATAACTCCCAAAGATCGTTAAAATTAATACAATATAATACAGGTTTAATAAAATCTTAAGTATATATTATACTTGTAACAACCAAAGCTATATAATATAATTTTTTTATAAGAACTTAAGTATATAATATGCTTGTACGAATTAAAATTATATAGCATGTAATGTAATTTAAAACAAATTATGAATTAAAATTATATAATATAAAGTTATATATTAAAATAATAGAATAATGATCGAAGTATGTAGATAATGCTTTGATGGTTTGATATCGAGTGTTTTTATGGTTTGGGAAATATAAATATTTAAGTTGTCAGAAAATGGTAAAAAAGATATGATATATGTATAGGAGAAAATAATAAAATGGTATTCTCTTGACATATGAAGCCCGAAGGGTAAATAATAACGGCTATTTATTTTTAGGCTTTGATTTTTAATGAAAACAATATTTACCATTAATGAAAACAAGAAGTAAAAAAATGAATAAAACTGTTGTACAAATAATTATAATTATACAAGATAAATTTTATTTTCTATACTCATAAATACTCAGAGTATTGTTAAGGTAGGATTCCGCGAGGATCCCACTTTAACACTCCGTATGTCATTTTGGCGTCCAAACGACGAGAGATGGGAAGTAATGGGGCCCACGCGTGATTTCTAGTCGAAGAGAGAACTGACCGCCACTTTTCACCTTATTGCGAGCGGGAAGAAGAGAGTCTAAGCGAGGAGAGTTCACCCGCGAGGGAGCTTTGCCCCGAGGAGACCACGTCCCGAGCAGATCCTCGTCGCTCGGGACCCACGAGGAAGCAGGCAACGGTCGACTGAAGATTGGCGACAGAGAGTTGGTCAGAAAAGAGCGATAATCACGAGATTGGTTGAGAATTTTCGGAAAGGGTTTCCGAAATGGTCAGAAGAGGGATGGGCCGAAAGAGGAAACCCTAGCAAAAGAAGGAGATTATAAATAGGAGGATAAAGGCCTTCGGAAATGGGTTCTCAAAATATCAGCCGTCAACATATATTAAGCTTTACACATTTTGCTTTGTATTCCTTGAGACTTCCAAGCTAATAAACGAGAGAAACCGAGCCCTAATCAATATAAACTCAAGGATTTGAATATTCAGACTACATTATTATTATTTTTATTATTACCATTATTTAATCCTTGTGACTGTTAAGAGTTCGGTGCGAATCGACCTTTATAGTTTGGCGCCCACCGTGGGGCTCAGTTTCTTTGTATCTCACAGCCAAGAAATCATTGGAGTCTGAGTAAAATGGTGAACGATGACAGGAGTGCAGGAGGGAGCCATGAGGAGGGCACATAGGCAGGATTGCTCCGACAACAGTTAGCCGACGCCTTGGCGACGATAGAGGAGGCCAACAAGAGGGCTGAGGAGCAAGACGAGGCAAACAGGCAACTCGCGACTTGCCTGGACCTGTTCCTGACCGGCGGAGGCCTGGAGGGATGGACAGCGCCGGGAGCACCGGTCTACAGGAACCTCTTCCAGGCCACAGCGCTCACGCCGTCGACAGCCGAAGAAGAAGGTCCCACAACCGTCGTTGGTGCTCTCCCCGCTCTGACGCCGTCCATGGCAGAAGAGATCAGAAAGGTGATGAAGGAGATGTCTTCGAACATTGAAACAAGGGTGGGACAGGTGGCGTCTCAGGTCCACAGGGCGACGAGTTCAGCGCCAGAAATCGACCGAATGGTCAGAGAAGCGAGGGCCACTCCCTTCTCATCAAAGATCCGCGACTTAGAGCTGGGAGAGCTCTCAAAGGTCAAGATCACACTGTATAAAGGGACCTCGGACCCAAACACCCACGTTAAGTCGTTCCGAATCGTGACGGAGCGCATAACCGGAGAGGTGAAGAAGGTGGAAGCCATCCTCTGCCGCCTTTTCGTCGAAAGCTTGCAAGGCCCGGCGAGTGACTGGTTCACCAAGCTGCCCTCAGAATCCATCAGCGATTCCGACAATCTCGTCGCAGCCTTCCTCCGCCATTACTCGATGTACGTGCAAAGCGACGCGATGATCACCACACTGTGGAACCTCGCCCAGGAGAAGGGCGAGACGCTCCGCCACTACATCGAGAGATTCAAAGAGGTCATGGTCCAGATCTCCAACCTCGACGGGGTGATCACGATCCAAGCGTTAAAGAACGACATGTATTATACGTCCCATTTCCGTCTGGAGCTGGCGAAGATGCGACCCCCGACCATCGAGGACGCCATTCATCGGGCCTCAATTTTTATGGAGATAGAGGAGGAGGAGACACCGTTGAAGAGAATCCATGGAGATGCAGGGAAAGGCAAGCATCCCGAAAGGAGGGACCAGCGGGACGGAGGAGAGGCTTGGGTGGCGAGAACGAGAGGAGGGGACGAGTGGGGAATGCCCGGAGAAAGGCGAGGTCGGGAGATCCCCAAGAGGGGGGTCTACCAAGTAGAGGAAGGAAAAGATTTCAGCGAGGGGATCCAGCAGCGAGGAAGCTTCCCTGGCGAGCCGAGGAGCTTCCCACAAGGAGGGTTCTCAGCGAGCCGAGGAGGGTTCTCAGGAGGACACGTAGGCCCTGTTGGGGGGCGAGGAGGTTCCTCGGGAGGTCGAGGAGGTCCCGAGAGGAAGCCCTGGCCGAGGGACTCGAGAAAGTTCTGCGAGTTCCATAACATGAGCGGGCACGCGACCGAGGAGTGCGCCACGCTAAACCGCGAACTACAGAAGAGGTATAAGCGGGGAGAGCTGAAGGACTTGGTTCCTAGCCACCGAGAGCCGTGGAGGAATGATAATTGAACGTGGCGAAGGCCGCAGGAGGATCAGGCGCGAGCCAGCGAAAGCGGCCAGGAGAGCGCGAGGAGGAACCCCGGCGCCGAGAGGCAGATAGTGGAGCGAGCCGTGGAGGATAGGCCGATGACGAGGGCTAGGATCGAGGTGATCATGGGCGGATCGCGCCTATGCAGCAACTCCGTCAATAGCATCAAAGCCTTCAACGTCGGGGGAAGGAGCATAACCGCGGGGATGCGGCGGCGAATGGTCCTCGGACGAAGATTGGGTTCGTCGAGAGCGGAGAGTGCGCGAAGATTCACGACAATGCCCTCGTCCTCGTGCTCGAGATCGGTAACGCTGACGTGTGTCGAGTCCTCATCTACAACGGAAGCGCAATCGACGTCATCTTCCACTAGTGCCTCGAGAAGATGAAGATCGAGGGATTGGAGATCGGGCACGACGACGGAAGGTTTTTGGATTCAATGGAGACGTGGCCATCTCGCTGGGAACGGTCCACCTCCCCGTCCGAGCGAAGGGAGTCCAGAAGATGGTGGAGTTCATGGTGCTGGACGTCCCCTCGCACTTCAACGTGATCCTGGGGAGGCCCTGGATCCACTCCATGAGTGCCGTGCCTTCCACCTATCACCAATGCATCAAGTTTCCCGGAGAAGCGGGAGCAGTTGAAGAGATTCGGGGAGACAGAGACGCGTACCGTGTCTGTTATATGATGCACCATCGACAAGTGCATGGAGAGAAGACGCTGGCGGAGGTGAGCAAGGAGGAAGATGCCGATTTATAGCATCTAGCACCAAGCGTCCCGGCCAAGATAAAGGGAGGGGCGAGGAGCGATCCGCGGCGTCAAGGAACGATAAGGCACGTGGACTGGATCCCCGAGGTGCTGGCAATGGAGAGCCTTAAGGAGTTGGCAATCGAGAAGGGGAAGGGAGGACCGCAGGTCAAGGCGATCAAGAAAGTCTGTATCGATGAATCTGACCCAACTCGAACGACCAGCATAGGAGCGGAGCTCGATCCGGAGGTCAGGACCAGGCTGATAGCGTACCTGAAGGAGAATCGAAGGAGTTTCGCCTGGACTCATGAGGATATGTCGGGCGTTGACCCATCGGTGATCGCCCATCGCCTGCCCATCGCCTCAATACCGACCCGAACCACCGCCCTATCATTCAGAAAAGGAGGAAATGGCGCCGGAAAGGAACAGGGTGATCAACGACGAGGTCGAAAAGTTACTCTCAATAGGCACCATCAGGGAGGTGAAGTACCCCGAGTGGTTGGCGAACACCGTCGTTGTTAAGAAGAAGAACGGAAAGTGGAGAGTCTGCGTGGATTTCACCGACCTCAACATGGCTTGCCCGAAGGACAGCTTCCCCATGCCGCACATCGACCGCCTCGTCGAGGCTACCCAGGGATTCGAGCTCCTCAGTTTCATGGATGCCTATTCGGGGTACCATCAAATAAGGATGCATCCGGACGACGAGGAGAAAACCGCCTTCATCAGCGAGCGGGGAACCTATTGCTACAAGGTGATGTCATTCGGTCTGAAGAACGCCGGCGCGACCTACCAAAGGCTGGTGACCAAGATGTTCCACGAGCAGATTGGGAAGAGCATGGAGGTCTGCATCGACAACATGGTCGTCAAAACAATGAAGGCGGCGGGGCACATCGAGCACTTGGCCGAATGCTTGGAAATCCTGAACCGGCATCAGATGAGGCTGAACCCCGCCAAGTGTACCTTCGGCATTTCGTTGGGAAAGTTCTTCGGCCATATAGTTACCACGCGAGGAATCGAAGCTGACCCCGAGCAGATCGAGGCGATTAGAAATATGCCATCTCCTTGGAACCGGCGAGAGATACAAAAGCTGACGGGGAGGATCGCCGCCCTAGGTCGCTTCATCTCGCGAAAGGCCGATAGAACGCTCGTCTTCTACGATTTGCTGAAGAAGAACAAGAAGTTTGAGTGGACTGGCAGATGCGAGGAAGCTTTCCAGGTGCTGAAGGCATACCTCTCGTCACCTCCCGTGATGACAAAGCCGCTACCCAGGGAACCTCTGTACCTGTATGTCGCGGTGTTGGACCAGGCAATCAGGTAGGTGTTGGTATGGGAGGAAGACAAAGAGCAGAAGCCGGTAGCCTACATCAGTCGGAAACTCCTCGATGCAGAGACGAGATACCCGCTGGTGGAGAAGTTGGCTCTAGCAGTGTACGACGCTTCGGAAAGGCTGAGGTTCCACTTCAAAGGCCACTCCATCGTCGTTATGACCGATAGGCCGATCCGCTCCATCATCCATAGCCTGAACCAATCGGGACGAATTACCAAATGGTCAATCAAGCTCGGATGACATCGAGTACAGACTCCGGACGAGCCTCAAATCCCAGGTTCTCGCGGATTTCTTGATCGAGCTCCCGAGGTAACCAATCGACTTAAACGACAAAAACGGTACTTGGAAGTTGCACGTCGACGGCTTCGCCACCTCGCAAGGAGGGGGCGCCGGGATCAGACTCAGCTCGCCCATGGGGGAAGTCATCGAAAAGGCATGTCGCCTCGCCTACCGATCTACCAACAATGAAGCCGAGTACGAGGCCCTCCTTATAGGCCTGAACTCCGCTCTCGCGGTCGGTGTAAAGAACATCAACGTATGTTCGGATTCTCAGTTGGTGGTCAAGCAAGTCAGCGGGGAGTACGAAAGGAGCGACGAGAGAATGGAGGCCTACGCAGGGCTCGTGGATGCGATCTCCAAGAAATTCGACTACTTCAGCTTGACGCAGGTGACGCGAGGGGATAATACCCACGCCGACGCCCTGGCAGGCTTAGGCTCGACGACGGAGGTAGGCGAGCTTCGATCCATCACAGTGGAAACGGAAGAAAGGCCGAGCATAAAAAGAGAGGAAGGTTCGACGAGGAAGAAGCCTCGAAGCGAGGGCGAAGGTCAAGAGCTAGCAGCTGGGGAGGTCAGCATCCACGAGCTCGAGGACGAGAGGCCTGAAGATGAAGAGCGTGGAGTGGTAGAAGACGATGATGACGAAGATTGGCGAGCGCCCATCAGAAAATACATTCTGGAGTGGTCCATGGATATCGTGGGCCCGATGCCCATGGGAACGAGGCAAAAGAGATTCTTGCTGGTCGTCACGGACTTCTTCACCAAGTGGATAGAAGCCGAAGCCTACGCTAACATCAAGGATTCGGATGTTGACGATTTCATCTAGAGGAACATCTTCACGCGCTTCGGTCTGCCGAGCGAGATCATTACGGACAACGGCTCGCGGTTCATCTCGAAGAGATTCAGAGATTTTTGTGCGCGATGGAGGGTGAAGCTGAACACCTCGACGCCTAGATATCCCCAAGGAAACGGAAACGCTGAAGCAGCCAACCGAACGATCATCGACAACATCAAGCGAAGGCTCGACGAGAAGAAGGGACTCTGGGCCGATGAGCTCCCTGGCGTGCTCTGGGCCTACCGCACAACCCCTCACTCCGTCACCGGTCAAACCCCATTCTCCCTGTCGTTTGGCGTGGAGGCAGTAATACCAGCGGAGGTGGAAATACCAAGTCTTCGATGAGCGATGGCACCGAGCGACGAGGAAGCCAACGACTAGGGCCTTCTCAACCAACTCGACCACGTGGACGAACGACGTGAGCAAGCAAGCATCCACATCGCTAATTACCAGAACACGATCGCTCGCCACTACAACAAGCGAGTGCGCCCGAGGAGTTTCAAAATTGGCGAAATGGTCCTCCGACGAGTCTTTCAGAACACCGCCGAGGTAAATGCCGGAAAACTCGGGCAGAGCTGGGAGGGCCCGTACGTAGTCACAGGCGTCATCAAACCAGGAGTGTACGAGCTCGAGAACACAGAAGGTGCAAAGGCGATCAGAAGCTGGAACGTGAAGCACCTGAAGAAGTATTACTGAAGGAGCTACTCACCCTAGTCGTAATCCCGGTAAGCAACTTCGCGAGTTTCCCCTTTTTATATTGTTTGCCAGGAATCCCCGATCCTTTGTTCGGGAACGCTTTGTGCAGCTTTGCCCCCTTTTATGCAATCAAGCAAGGTACTCTTCCCTCGCGAGCCGCACCCGATCGGGGGACTCGAAGGGTTTGATGATGCCTGTTCATTAATTCAAGCTCTAAAAAAACGCGACACTGTCCCGCGGGTAAGCAAATTTTACAATGAGACATCAAAAGAGGCGAGATTGGCCACAATCAAAAGAGGCGAGAGTGCCCAAAAAATATAAGCCTCCCAGTGAGCACATTTATAAGCCTCCCAGTGAGCACAATTATAAGCCTTCCAGCGAGCACGATAAAATACTCCTAGTGAGCACAATTATAAGCCTCCCAGCGAGCACAATTATAAGCCTCCCAGCGAGCACAATTATAAGCCTCCCAGTGAGCACACCTCCCAGTGAGCACAATTATAAGCCTCCCAGCGAGCACGATAAAATACTCCTAGCCAGCACAATTATAAGCCTCCCAGTGAGCACAATTATAAGCCTCCCAGTGAGCACACCTCCCAACGAGCACAATTACAAGCCTCCCAACGAGCACAATTACAAGCCTCCCAACGAGCACGATAAAAGCCTCCCAACGAGAAACTCAAAGCCTCCCAGCAAGCAACTAAAAGACTCCTAGCGAGCACGATAAAAGACTCCTAGCGAGCAACTCAAAGCCTCCCAGCGAGCAACTAAAAGACTCCTAGAGAGCACGATAAAATACTCCCAGCGAGCAACTTAAAGCCTCCCAGCGAGCAACTTAAAGCCTCCCAACGAGCAACTTAAAGCCTCCTAGCGAGCAACTAAAAGACTCCTAGCGAGCACGATAAAGACTCCCAACGAGCACCCAAAAGACTCCCAACGAGTATTGAAGATACAAAGTTACTGTTAGAATCCCTTGCCCTAACCCCGTCTCAATTTAGATAAAAAAAGGGGGGGAGTGGGAGAGGTGCATTCTGCCATCTCCAAAATGACATCGGAAAATTAACAAAGCGAACAATCAAAGAACGAAATCAAGGAATAAACTAATGGAACAAACGCGAAAGTCATATGTTCATTAAAAAAATTCAGTACAGTACAAACTAAACAAATAGTTGTAAGACATTACAACCGGGCTCAAAACGAGCGATGCTCAAACCCGACTACTTGGGATTACATGGAGAAAGCGGAGGAGAGTTCGGGTCTGCGGCGGCTTTGCCTTCGAGCTCGTCGGCTTTCTTCTGCATCTCGTCGCCACGTCGTCGCCATTCCGGGAGCTAAGCACGAAGCACCTCGACCGACGCCCCGAGAGGAAGAGCCTCGACCATAGTGACATTGGCTCAGTACTTGTGACAGACGTCTGTCTTTCGAGTGGTGTCTTTTCGCCAGGGTCTTTTCGTATTCTGACCGTTGATTCTCCTGCGTCGCTTCTTCAATTTAAACTTAGCCGTTGATTCGCCTGCGTCGCTTCGAATCCTGGACGTCCGATTCGTCCATCTTTTCCTTATAATTTCATATTTTTTTTAAAAGCTAAAAATCTTAGCTTTTGGATTTTGATTTTTCGGTTGCATATTACATTTATTATTTAACCCTCATAATAAACAATGTTAAAGTTATTATGTGATCACTGCGTAAATTACAATGACATTAACAATGCGTGATTTTGTATAGGTAAATGCAATCAATGATTTTCAATTTGAAGTTGTTGATGGAGCTATTCGTAAAGTTGTTGATATTCAAAAGAAGTCTTGCATTTGTCGATTTTGGCAGCGTGAAGAATTTCCATGTCCTCATGCATCTGATGCCTTGTATAGACATAATTTACATCTAATTGATTTATGCCCACAAAGGAGATTTTTTGATATTAAATACTTTTTGTATTTGTTTTGTTTTGAATTTAAATAAATATTGAATATTCATTCTTATTTAAGATTGTGTCTATGCATTAATATCTACGCTTTGAAACTGTCATCAACGAAAGAAGTGCTAAGTACAGACTTGACAAGATACCTTCTGATGACTAGTTTAAAATAATAGTTCGCAATCTAAAAGTCGATAGGGCAATCGATTCTTAGTTATGATTGTTAGAATGAATTAAACGATATCTTATCTTGTGATATGGAGAGTTGTGACTCTGTGATTCATTCTTGATATCTTAATAAAGATATTGAACAAGACCTGTGAAGTTTTGAAGTTCGAGATAGAACCGCTTGATCACTCGAAACCTCAAACTCACATACGGTTATCTAAATCCTGAAGTGAGCACATATCTTCTTGTAAGACTTTATGGCATTTGATTTGTCAATGGGATATGGCTAAGTGAAGTTTCATTGACCTGACGGTTGGTGTCATAATACTGTTTCGTTGAAAATATGTGATTCACATATATGGAATTTGTGTTGAAACAATGTTAAGGCATTAGTATCACACCATGCTCTGTTATGAGAGTGTTGAGCGAATAAACCAGGCCTGTTATTCATCGAATAAAGAATTCTTTGAAATAAAACATGTGAAATGTTGATGTTTTTCTCGTTCACAAATAACAGAGGACTTGGTGAAATAATAACTCAGGGGTAAAACGGTAATTTTACATTCTTCTGAGTTAGTGATACACACAAAGGGTAATATCGTAAAATACACCGTGGACCGTGTGAAGAATAGTTTTGTCACATCAAACGGAAATATAAACGCATATGAACTTAGAGATGTTCAATATTGGTCCTTTAGTGGAATCGACTAATATTAAGAATTAAAAGTCGGAAAAAGTTTGTGAACTTTTGTGTCCGATCTTTATTCTAAAGCTTCGTTCATGTGAGTCCATAAGCTCTCAATGATAGACTCTCGGACGAGATATTGGTGAACAAGAAATGATTGATTTTTTTCATTCAACGCAAATTGTGATTTGCGCTAAGAAAATTATAGTAATTAAATAAATAATCAGTTATTACTATTACAATTATTTAACGAATCATATTATGTTATAACATTGATAATAACATAATTTAATGATTCAAATAATAAAATATGAAAATAAATATTTTATCATTTCGTACTACATTGAATAGTATGAAAATAATTAATGACTTTTCATTAAATAAATGAGATGTTCTAAATTAATTAAATATTATTTTAGAAATAAATCAAATATATTTGGGAGATAAATTTGACAATATGGCCGGCCACTGATGTAGTATAAGTGAGTTGGAAAATTGTTTAAAATGAATTATTGGGCTTAAGTTTGATTAATGGGCCATTAATTGTTTTTGACCTAACTTAAACCCATTCTCCCTGAAATAAAAGGAAGGCTCTTCTCTTTCTCTTGACCTAATTTTTCACACGCATATTCTCTCCCCTCTCCCTTGTGTTGGCCGACTATTTTCTCTCCTCAGGTAAGAAAATACACGGCCAAAAATTCCCAAAGAGAAAAGAGAAAGTGAAATTGTTGAGCCCTTCTTTTATTCCTTCTCCCCTTTTTCCCATAAAAGAGTCCACCCTCTTTGTCTCATAAAATCCCTTGAGTATTATCATTGACTCAACTTGTGGTTGTTTGAGTGATTTTTCACCCACAGGGCCGGCCACTTTTGGAGCAACGGAGCCACGACGCTTTTCAGGATTTCCTAGACGAGCGTGGATCAAGGATTCGGCCGACCTCTTGGACGCACTCTCGGGGCTCAATTTCGCAGATCCGAATCACTTGTAAGTTTTCTATAAACAAGTTGGATCTGAATGTCATAATCATCGTAGGATTGTTAGAAATTTTAGATCGCTCGTTTTGCATGTGTGAATGAATTTATTGATGTGTTTATAAATTTGTTGACATGCTAGATTAGATTTAGTGACATGGTTATTGAATATGTTTTAAAACATTTTTAATATGTTAAATTGAATTATGAATTTCCGTCATATATCGATATGTTTCATAATTAATTATGTTAATTATTAACTAAATTCCAACACTTATGTGCAACGTTGGACAAATTGTGGCCAAACTAGCCATAATAAACGTTGTTGCAAGAGCTAAATGTGTGTTGTTTTCTAAAAGTTTTTAGTTGGTTGAACATGTTAGTTGGCAATTTGTGTTTAAGTTGTTATTTAAATTCTAAAAATTATAATTTTAAGAATACAGTTGTATTCATTGGTGTTCTTTTCATCAAATTGAATTATTTCTCATGGTATTTAGTACTAAAAGTTGATTTCCAATACCGTAAAGTGGTTATTAATTTACTTTGTATAATTGATTATTAATTTACTTTGTTAAATTTATTTAAATAATGTACTCATTTACATGGTTAATCAGTTTAGATTATTAGTTTTCCTTTACCAAATGATTTTAGTTTCTCAAAAATATAATAAAGTTTCACTGTAAACTGTTTACTAATTTACTTGGTAAATGTGGTTAGAAAAACATGTATCTGTTTACTCATTCATTTGGTGTATGTTTTCATCTCGTAAATTATTAAATCAACTGCTTTTTTAATTTGTTTTCTCAACATTATCAAGGTTACACCATCTCCAACAAAATACCAACATACATACAATAAACATTAAACAAATATCATAAACTAAATTTCATAAATACTTCATCATACTATTATTTCAAAATAACATCATTACTTGTCCCACAATTAGACCTTCAACATCTTTAGATCCCATTGTTGCTAAAAAGATTCAAAAACATTTAAATAGAAAACATAATAGTTTATATTCCGAGATCAAATGATGGCAGGCTACTTTGTATTTCTTATGCGGTTGCACTTGTTGTGTTTTTGGAGCTGTAGTTTTTATTTTTTTGGGTCGTTTCTCCTCAGTGTAAGGTGGTTGCATGTAAACAGACTTCCTAACTTGTCTTATTCGCCTTCCTAGAAGAATTGAATCTTTGTGATGGTTTATCAGTCTGTTTCAAATCATCATTGTTAATTACATACACATAAACAATGTTAATTACTTCAACATTTTCTATGTAAATTATGGTATGCACCTTAGGAAGCTGTAACTTCTTTGCTTCTTTCGGATTTTTAGACAAAACAGGCTGTTCTTGAAAATGTGAAATCAATTTTTCGTATAGTAAAAAATATATACAAACTTTACATAAAATTGTACTCACTTCAACAGCTTTGTTATCATTAACCAATTATTGGTTCTTTTGTTGTCCCTTCTTAACACGTTTGTATCCGGTCTCCTGTTCATAAAAGTTTCCGTTAGGATCCATTTGGAACACTTCATTTACCGCAAATAACCAATCATCTTGAAGATGTTGTAATCTTTCCTGTAATACCATATAATTATTATTTTTATGCATACATTCAAACACTTAAACGCAATTAACAATATAAATTATTTACTGGAGTCATATTTTTGGTATTATACTCTCCCAACAGCGGTGAAATATCTTGTGGCGGTTTATCCATTGGAGGATGTACTGTTTTAGACTCCTTAATCAAGGGTCTATCCTTTGGGACCTTAAACTGTACCAAACAATTAACATAATTAAAAACATACTCATTTACATATTCATTTAACATTTTTAGATTTTTACCAAAGACTTTGTTGCTGCAGAAATGTCTGTGATGAGATGACCCTTGTCCTGTTCCAAATTGGGATGTTCAACAGACTTTTCCATTGACTTCTTAAACTGTCAATTTTAATTTAAATTGTTAATAACCATACACCATTTACAAGATTAATGGAAGTAACATTTACCATTGTTGTTAATGTCATTTGTTCTTGGTTAGCAATGTTTATCCATTTGGCTGCTAGAACATACGACTTTGCAGCATCATGTATAAGATATATGAAATCAAATTAATTACTGCACGAACATAATTATACTTATTTGTTTAACATTTTCAACTTACCCCTATTTTTACCCCTAATCTTGGTGAAGTTCTAGTTGGTTGCGTTTTTTGTTTCCCTTTGTTATTCTTCTTTCGGATTTGTTCCACATTTACTTTAGTTTGTGGAGTCATTTGGTCCTTGTATGCATCATAATCAAAATTGTTATTTCAGTATTTAGTCACATTCCATACTAAATGTATAGTACCTTTTCGACATTTTTGGTAGCAGTCGTTAGTCCTTCCTCATCTTGAACACCTGCTTTCTGCCCCTGCCACATTTTAATAGTTAATAATGTTTTACAACTAAATATAATGACATATTTACTTTGTAAATTACCTCATGCGTTTTCACTGTATCCTTTTCAAGGTTGACATTGATGATGTCGAGCATTACGTCGCAACAATCGTTACATTTGTTGACACATGTCTTAAGGATTTCAATTGATTGCTAATTCTTGTTTATCAGTCACAGCTTTCATCTCCTTAATTGTCACGTATCCATTTGGGCACTTTGAAGAATTGGCCCTGGTTGTACCGTTTGGTGTTGTTCCGGGAGATGAGATGTCTTCGGGGACAGGAAAATTGGTTGTCCTTAGTAGTAGTTCTCCTTTCTCTAGTTTCAAAGAAGTGGTTGCAAGGTTGTTGAAACGAAGCTACAATTTACCATAAACAATATTTAGGATTTTACATAAAACTTATTAGTAAATTTTTATATAATTTACATACATTGTCATTGTTGAATATCATATGTACATCTGCTGGTGATGGGTTGAAATGGTAAGCCCACTTCAACATTCTCGGTATTGTATATGTGCTGTTAGATTTTGTATAACCATTCTCCTCGAATGCATGAATCATCTCGTAAATTCATGCAAGAATTGGGTGCAAGAATTCGTCTACGTTGAAGCCCGTCTTAGTACCTAAATTTTTTTATTCGTTTGAATGATTCGCACAACCTCATAAAGCTCTCTCCCCCAAGGGTATCCATTGAATACTTCCTCATTGGTGGCCATTTTCAAAATTTTGTTTGAAATGATGTGTTTCCTTTCGCGTGGCAACACCATTGTCTCAATAAATAGCCACATTAATGAGTGCTATTCTTTCCTCGTTTGTCCCGCCAAATTTTCCTTGCAATAGCCTGAACAGATAATGAGCTTTATGGGTTCCTTTAATTTTGAAGAACGTCTGCTGTAATGGATTTCCTATTGCAAGGTCTTCATTGATATCAGGGATTTCATCACAACACAAACCTGTAAATCGCAATTAAATTTACAGAGTTAATATACATAGTTAATAAAGTAGTTGATAACATATTTACAAACATCATTTACCTGAAATCGGTTCGTATTCTGATATTGTAAACCGGTGAATATGATTTCCTATTTTAAAATGCAATTCATCGGGTTTTCCTGATTCGACTTGGGAGAGCATTAGAAGGTGTATCAACCTCTTTGGAAAGACGTCGCCTTTTATATATTGGAAATGGAAAAAATGAGATTTTGAGAACGATTTATATTGTTCTTCTGTTTCTAATGCTTTCAGAATAGGTTTCATGGTCCCGAAATTCGTGTGTACTATAATATTTTGATCCAGATCCCAATATTTGGGATCTACAAGGTATGAACAAACCTGTAATTTACGCCGTCAATATACATTTACATTAACTCGGTAAAAAAAATACTATAATACTATAAATTTTATATCCATTAACTCGGTTTTTAAAAAAATACCTTCGTAGCCCCTTTGTGTTTTTCTACAGACTCTCCTTTCCTTAGCTCTCCATGTTTTCTCTTTTTACTTACAGATTTGTCGAGTCCTTCCATTTTTGTCATACTAAAACACATAAATAACGTGTTAATGTTCACAACATTTCAAAATGGAATAAAATGAAAAGTTATCTCGGTTTAATTGAAAAATATAATGAAAGATCATTTACTCATATACTATTTACAATTTAAAACCCCGATTTACCATGATTTCGTTTTCACGCATTTTACGAAACAACACAATATCGATTTTATAGAAGAACGTAATGGAAAGACCATTACTCATATACTTTTTACACTTTAAAAACCGATTTACCATGTGTAACAACCCATTTCCCATTTACTCATTTACGGAAAAACCCATATACCCATTTACGGAAAAACCCATTTACCCATTTACGGAAAAACCCATTTACCCACACCAAGCCCTAAAATTTCATACTCGAGAACATGAAATACTTTTGGATTAGCGACATATATTACACATCTAATTTACCCATTTACTAATTTATCTTTGCATGCATATCATTTATAAACAAATCAACTGTAAATCGATTGATGTTTAACACTCGAAAATAATTTTCATTAGCCTGTAAATTTCCGTTTCATATATTTCAAAAATATTCCCATTAACCTGTAAATTTCCGTTTCATATATTTACATTAACTTGGTTTTTCATATATTCAAACCTGTAAAGTCTTGAACACCTGTTTGATCTTCGACGGTCTTCAAAGCTGAGTTTATGAAGGATTTTTTTCGAGAATTTTTTTAAAATTTCTTCTCGAGTTTGAGAGAAATTATCGAAATACACAAACGCGAATAATGACGATTTATGAGTGACTTTTCAGAGTGATTTTTCGACTTTTGGTTGCATGGATTTATGTTTCTCTCTCCATATCTATCTTCATAAATAATGACGGTTTAATAGCATTAATTAACTATTTTTTTTATTTTCGATTTTATCTGTTTTCAATTAATATATCCGGTATTAATTATTATTATTTTTTGCCGAAAATATGTTTTGAGCGGGAACTATATTGGGGACAAATTTGGTAAAAAAGAATTCGTCTGATTTAAAAATTGGACATTTACTAAAGTTTTATAAAATCATGGATAAAATTAAATTAGTAAATATCTATAAGGCTATTACTTTCTTTTTAACTCATATTAATATGACTACTGTATATATACAGTGATCCTCTAATATATATCTGCTTTTATTGGGTAAAAACTTTTAGTTCTCATTTAAATATACCATCCACCAGAGCAGCGAGCCAGAGAACAGTCACAACATATTAGTATATGTTTTGAAGAAGAAAAAACAAATCTAGAGAGAAGTTTTACCCAAAAAAAAAAAACTTGATCCGTTCAGATAAAGATACGTTAATAGAAAGTAAGAGATGAAACACCGACATGGCAGTCTCTTTTAGTTGATATCCATTCCCACTCTTTATATTCAAACTTCAACCGGAGTGATTTTTTACATGACAGCCTCTTTTGTTCCAGAGCTTGCTGTCGGTTTCAGTTTGTAAGATTGGCGTTCATGGGTATGGAGCTACTTAGATGCTAATCGGAATATCTCTAACCGGAGTGATTTTTTTGAGGTAAATTCAACTTACGTATCTATATTATAACTCTATGATAAATATATCCATTTTCTTTTGCCATATGACTCTTGTTTTTTAGTCTTTAGTTTTATTCTATACAGACCAAATTTTCCTCATGGTTTCCTGCTGGGATTTCCAGCCTCTATTAATTTATAATTAGATAATGCAATAAAGATGAATGTGAAAATGAATTAAAACACTATAATAATTAAAAAGAACCTCGCGATATTATTTCTTTTGAAATATTGTGGCTAAACGTTATAATTTTGAAGGCACATAATTTGCTCCTGAACCTCATGTGGTTTAAACATGATAATTAAAATAAAAAAAACCTCGCCGTGATTTATTTTCAAGAGGGGTATAAATGATGAGAAATATTTTAAAGGGCATTTATGAAATGAATATGACATTAGGCTAATTTTCCAGATATTGTGGCTGAAATTTATAATCATGCGCCTGGACCACAATTTATTTTATAATAATCCACTATAATTATTTTTTCCCACTTTATAAAATTAAGCTGAAAAGACCAAATGCCTTAAAAAAAAAATTAAACAATTGTATCATAGCACATTAACCGGCTAACATATTTTTTTTTTAAATAAAACAAAAAAAGAAGATGAAATTTGGAAGAGAGAATAGACGATGAACGGTTTTTTGTTTTTTCGATTTTTTTTACTTTAATAAGTTGAAATTTTAAAAAGACTGAAATGTTACAAAAGTTTATTCTCAAGGATAACTCGTCACTGTACTTTTAAAGTTTGAAAAATACAATTTTAATGAATTATGAGAAAAAAATTAGTAAAGATTCACAAATTGGGCAATTACTCTTTTATATATAGAACTGAGCGTTTTCATGCTTAATGATTTGTAAAATTCTAGTCCTAGTAACAATCATGCTTCGCTATTTTTTTGGGAACCTAATCCCTTACATAGGCGGAGACCTCACCCGAAAGAAGAAAAAGTAGTGTTACACAAACTAAGCTTTTCGAAGTTAATTTAAATTGTTAACCTTCAAAATACTTTTAAACTTCATGATTTCTATTTCTTAGCGTAAGAGTTTTACTTCAATGATACTTGTGATAAAATCATACCTGATTTTATTTTAAAATATATAAATATGGTTATACTTGTTTAGTTTAGGCTTAAAATATATTATATTATTAATAGTATTATGATGTTATGGATTCAATCGGGTAAAGAAAAGTATATGCTTAATGATAGAATACAACTTCTTATAATAGATGACTGCACTAGCAAGTCTTTTTCAAAGAGTTGCCGTTCCTTTATGAGAAAAACAAACTTTGGTTTGTCTGCTATCGATTTTAATAAAATAAATCTATGATAATGAGAAATAATTATGCTTAACTTGATTTTAGAGTGAGAGGAGAGAGAAGTAAAGATGGAGTTAGTGGGAGCGGTGGTGGGTTCGATGACGACGCACGCGATCACGGTCGCGGAGAACGAAGCAGAATATGCTGGGAACTGCATGGCTCAGCTTCAACACTTGATTCAATCTCTAAAGCACATCGACGGATTACTCCACGACAAGGAACGTCTGAAGCTCAACGCCGAGCACGTCAAGCCAGCCATGATCCCCCTGAGGCAGATCATCTACGAGGCTGATGATGTCATCGCCGACTGCATTCTCAGGGATGAGTACGGTGACAGATTCTCCAGATACAATTTCTCTTTCCTCCGTAACACCGGAAAGCTGTTGAAAGACATCAATTCCCGATTAGATACGCAGTTGAACACCTTAAAGCTGCATTTGGAATTGAAAAATGCCCTCCGAGTGGATGCCGGAATCGAGAATTCGGAGGGCGACGATCTTCTGGTCCTGGAGCAGGATTTCAACCCCAACGTAGCGATCGGGATAGACGAGGACATCAAAAAGATCAAACGTTGGATTGTCGAGGACGATAAGTCTCAACACTATCGCGTCGCTGTATCGGGGATGGGTGGATTGGGAAAATCGACAGTTGTCCGAGAAGTATACATCGACGACGTGGTTTCGAGTAGTTATGGGGCGAGGATATGGGTCGGTGTTTCCAAAAAATTCAACAAGAACAAGATTTTGGAGAGTATTTTGAGGAAGTTGGGAGGGACGATACCAGAGTCGAGCAGTCAACTGTTGGGAGAGGTTAGAAATGCGGTGGTGGGTCAAAATGGCTGCCTCGTTGTGTTTGACGATGTCTGGAGCCTTGACGATGTCGCATGGTGGAACGATTTGTGCGCCACTTTGGAGGTCGACGGTCAGAGAAGTTGCGTCATCGTCACTACCAGGTATCTAAACTTTTAGGCATTCTGTTAGTCTGAATATTTGAACTAGTCTCTTAGAGATAATTAGAATTTTTTTACTACTGATTCTTTAAAATCATAGAAAAGTTCTTGTATTTTTAATAGTATAATTACTTTGAATGACCATTATCCATTTTCAAGTGACTCAAGTCTTTATAGAGGGAGCTCTACAAAACTATAATTGTTCCGGGACATCTTGTTCCAACAGTAACTATTATTATTTTCTTTTTAATAAACTAAGAGTACTTTCCGTATTGCAGAAACGATGAAGTCGCAAATATGGTTGTCCGCGACGGTGATCTACTTCATAAGCCGAGTATCTTGGATGAAAACAATAGCTGGAAGTTGTTTTCCCATTTTTCACGTCCTCGCTCCGGCTTTGAGGTAGAAGGGAAAAAAATCGCCAATAAATGTGGTGGGCTTCCACTTTCGCTGAAGACAATCGGGTCGCTATTGGCGGGAAAGAGGTTGCTGAGCGAGTGGACAGACGTGCTCAAGTGCTTCCACGACAACCCTGCGATCGGTCGCAACGAGCAAGTCATCGAGAGACTTCGGCTGAGCTACGACGACCTTGAGGCCCACCTCAAGCAGTGTCTCCTTTGCTTCTCGGCCTACCCTGAAGACTCAGAGATAAGCGCTGACCAAGTCATCCACTGGTGGCTTGCTGAGGGTCTCCTCCAGAAGCCCAACTCCAAAAGAAGCGCACTTGAGCTAGGCCGACACTATCTGACGGCTTTGATCAGCCGATGCTTGATCGACGTTGAAAAACGTCGGCCATACGATGGAAGAGTGTACACATGCAAGGTACACGACATGGTGCGCGATCTCCTGATGAGGATCTCCGGAGAGGAGGGCTTTTGCAGTTTCAACGAGTATGGAACGTCCATATGGAACAAAGACTCGTATTGGCTCTGCTTGACTGCCGATCTCGTCACAGAAAAGGAAACTTCTAGAAGAAGAGAAAGTGGGGGTTCCAGAGGAGGGAAATCGGATCTAACCGGGAAGTTCTTGTCGTTTGAGAAAGACTCCAAACTGAGGGCGGTTTTGCTAATGCCAGGACATCCAATCAATCTCAACAAGGATTCGGGACGACTTTCTTCGCTCCGGATGTTGGACTTATCCGGAGGTATGGTCAAACAGGATCCGATACTCCTGAAGAATCTTATAGATTGGATCACTGCTCTCACTCGCCTTGCTTGTTTGAATCTCTCCGGGTTCGAGGGCCTCGACGAAATCCCGTCTTCCATCAGAGAGCTCCGTAATCTTCAACTTTTGGTCCTCACGGGGTGCTTGAACTTGAAGAGGATACACGAATCAGTCGCCAAACTGAAGAGGCTTATAGTCTTGCACATAGACAACTGTCCACGGCTCGATAGCTTACCTCGGGGAGTAATGAATTTGTACAAGCTTCAAGAGCTAAGCGGTGTTAAAGTGAGGATAGGTAGGAAAAAGGTGAAAGGAGCTATTGAGTTGGCCGAGCTCGGGAATCTTACTGAGCTCAGAGTACTACACGTGGTAATAAGCAGCGACAACGAGGCGGATCTCTCTGAAACCACAAGTGAGTGGACAAAAACCTTATCGGAAATGAGGAATCTCAAGACTTTAGGCATCGACGCACAAATGTTCAGGAATGGCTTACACATACTAGACGGAATTGTACCGCCGGAGAATCTGAGCGAGCTGTATCTCAGAAACTACCACGGGAAAAAACTGCCCGCGTGGATCAGCCCTTCGAAGCTTGAGAGATTGGAGTATCTTTGCATCGAGGACACGGAAAGTGTGGTAGAATGGAACCCTCCAGATGCGGCGTGGGGTGTTCTTCAAGGCGTAAGATTGAAGGACATGACGAAGTTGAAGGCGGATTGGGAAGAGCTGAAGAGAAAAATGCCTGCGCTTGTGTACTTGGAAGTTATCAAATGTGACGGCTTGGTCAACCTTCCCAAAGATATCAAGGATGGAATATGGAGGGCTCCAAGGCACAGGACTTGAGCATAATGCGTGGGACTCATTTTGTATTCCTATTTTATAGGTTTGATTGTGTGGTATTATCTAATTTTTCAAGAGCCATTGATACATATGGTATTGTCCTACTTTTTCAATGTATAATTAAACAAGTGCATCGTTGAACAAACATGGTTCTCTAGTCTGTGGAATTGAACACTGTATGTTTGTGGAATTTGAAGGGTGCTCTGCTTTGTTGATCCCTGAATTTGCTCTGTTTTGTCTATACAAACATTTTTCGAGAACGGGTGCTATGTTTTATGCTATCCTTTTCAAAAGTTTTGAGCCAACTCCAATTTTATCTGAGATGACTAATTAAAAAAAGGGTAATTTTAGTTTATGTGTATGTAAAGTAGTGCTATTTTGGAAATACTCAACGTTTGGTTAATAATTTATAAATAGCCAACGAAATTTGTTTACCAAAATTATGGGACAAAATTATCCCAAAAGAATTTTCCCGCCCGTTATATTCCGCCTACTTACAAATAATAAAAATAAATTCACAATTAATTACTCACGTAAATCAAGGATGCAATCCATCAATGCTAACGGTTCCATCCATTTCATTTATTACGTTTTCAAAAAGGAAAAATAAATTGAATCCGAAACAAAAAATCTTGAACAAAATCTTTTTGATTTCTTTTTAAAAGTTATTCTAAAGTGATTTTTGAAACTATTCAGTATTGTTGAAGATCTAGTTTTTATTAACATGAAAAACATGTTTTATATGATGCTGGTTATTTCTTTACCGGATATTACTAACAGTTCATTTACAGTTCGTATATATACTGAAATTGATATAAATAAGTTGTAAGTAAAAAAAATTTCAAAAAATATAGGACCTAAACAATATTAGCAACTAATAAATTACTTTTAAATCTCACGACCAAATACATTCAGATTTAATTTTCAAAAACAAATTTTGAATTAAGACGGAAAAATACATGTTTTGTAGATGGTGTCAAATATACAAGGTCTATTTGCTATTTGTTTACAAAACATATGGTCATTCACAAATATTAAGGTGACTATTTAGATCATCGTCACGACCTTCAACCGGCGATGTGAACAATGACGTTTAAACAATTTTACTGTAAAACTATGTAAATAAAAGATGAATAAATAAAAAAATAAACAAAAAAGTTATCAGAATCAAATAATCAAGTGTAAATAATACATAAAAAGAAATGGAGTAAACACAGTCACATAACAGCGCATACCTGATTCATTGAGTGAAAAACTATGATTATGAACCAATTTCATCTTGAAAAATTATACAAGATCCGACAAGTTCTCTGATTTCTTAACCATACAAGGTTAATGAATCGTAAATAATACGTAAACATAAATGGAGTAAAAACATATCTTCAGAATCATATATACCTGATTTATTTGGTGAAAAAGTTTCATCGTGAAACAAATCAATGCCTATAAAAATTAGTTTTTTTCTAATCAGTTATTGAGATTTTGAGAAAAATAATAGCATGAAAAAAATTACAAAAGAGAATAATAATATGTCAATTAATAACATGAAATAAGGTGTAATTATATATAAATAAATAATTTCTATTTATATACGATCTAAACTAATTAGGAAACTAAATAATCTGAATTAATATCTCGCTCAAAAAGTAAATAACCTACGTTTAAATTTCTAAAATTGAAGCCAAATTCGAAAACAAAATATTAAATTCTAATTGTTGTCGCTGGTTTTTGGACAACGATTTAGGAACCCTGAACGGTTCGACCCAAGGCCGGACCAAGTGATCGCGCTCGGGTTCTAGCGTGTCAGACTCGGTATTCCAAGTCGTCCCTTAGCTGTTAATGAGGTTCGTTCTATGCAGGTATCTGAAATGTAAAGGAATCAAATAAACTACAAAGGGGAAACAGAGGGGGTGCCTCTGTTTACCTCTCCGACGCTCAACATTAGTTGGATTGAGGTGGGTAAAAAGGTTTGGATTTTAGAGGTTTAAGGTTTGAGAGAAACGAGTGAAGTACGAGTTCAGCAGCATTTCAATGAACTGACCGGAGAACTTCCCTCGGAGCTTGGAAACCTGAAATCCCTTCTGTCTTTGTAAGCTCAATTCTGATACTGATCAATAGATACATTAATTCAAGCTTTAACGTGTGTGTATATATATAGCTGGATGCCATCAAATTATTTTACGGGACAAATCCCAAAGAGTTACGAAAGCCTTACGAGGCTTCGCTGGTTGTAAGTATATGTTTTATCGACTCTCTTTTGCAAATGCTAGCTTATTTTGTATCCAATGAAAAGTGTATTTTAAGGGTTATTCACGTAGAGGTCGATTTTCACCGGATCTTTTACAGTCACAAGGATTAAGAACAATGACTTTATAGGTATGAAGGTCAAATTAGTGCGTTAATATCCTTGAGTTTATGTTTATGGGGGCTCTGTCTCTTTTGTTTATTAGATTGAAAGCTTATCAAAGAATGCAAAACAATGGTGTAAAATGTACACTGACGGCTGGTGACTTTTTCTCTCTTTTTGATTCCCCCCTTTCTATGTGGCCATTACATTAGTATTTATAGTCTCCTGCTCTCGTGTGTGAGATCTCTAGGGTTTGTCTCCCCATTAGGGTTTCCCTTTTCGGCCCGGCCCTTCTCTGACGAGCTTTCCGATTCTTTTTTAGAACTTCACCCACCAAATCCCGTGATTGTCGCTCTTTCGACTGACTTTCTGACGCCAAGTCTTCTCGCGCACGCTTCCGCTTTCCCGCTCTTTTCATAGCAGCGACGCTCCCTCTAAGGCAGGACCCCCTCGAGGAGGGGAGGGGAAACTCCCTCGAGGAGTCTCGCCTTGGAGAAGGGCCTCCTCGAGGAGAGCTTCCCTCACAGCTCCTCCTCTTTCTGTATCCCGCTGTTGTCAGCCACGGGCCCCGCCTACTTCTTCGCCTTCCGTCGTTTTGAGAGCCGAAACGACATGATAGGTGTTAAGAGGGATTTGACGAAATCCTACCTTAACAGTTAGGTCCCCTATTTTATCAAGTGTGGGCACTTGGTACAATAATAGGGGAAAGACCTTCTTGATGGGCCCTTCACAGCGTCATGCTCTTCTGTTGATTATTTGCTCGTAATCATTCTTGCTCCCATCGTCCTCCCTGGGCGCGTGGCATTGGTTCCCGTGAACCCCTTTCTTTCTTTTCAATAAATGCGGGCAAAATACTCGAGTGCCTGTCTTCGTTTGGGTCTTTTATTTTCACAGCTCCCAATCGTACAGCAGTTTCCCAGGACGTCTTTTCTCCAGCATCCCTCCATATTCCAGTCGTTGATTCGTCTGCGTCGCTTTGGCTTCCAACCGTTGGATCTACTCGTTCCCTTTCTATAAATTGCGGGTCTTAGTGGGAGTGGGATTTCAAACCTTGCATCTCTTCTTATTATTGTATTCTCTTAGTTTGGTATCCCGCCTAATCTTTGTCATTTGAATTTGCCCCAACATTCTCTTCCCGATTTCATTATGGCCCCAAACCCAACTTCATCGGGCCTCGGCCGCGTCCTTCAGGGTGGTCCTGCTCGTTCCGCCATGACCTCCGAGCGGCTTCGCGTCATCCGGGAGAGGTACTGCGACGGGGACATCTGCCAGGTTCGTCTTCCGTATCCTGGCGAGCGGCCGGAAGATCCTTTAGACGAACAGTGGGTCGCCGTTTATGAGGGTTTCTTCCTCGACGCGGGGCTTCGCTTCCCGATTCTGTACCTTCTTTTCTCCTTTCTTCATGCGTTTGACATTCCCATTGGCCAGATGCATCTCAGCGCCATCCGCCTCATCTTGTGCACCATGGGCGTTGCTGCTGAGAGGGGGATTTTCTTGGCTCTGGAGGATCTGATGCGCCTCTACAGGCCATTCCGGGTCGCTAGGCGCATGGGGCGTTTCACGCTCCATTCCCACGATCGGGACCCGATCATCCTCAACACTTCCACTGTCGTGTCGGGATGGCAGAGCTATTATTTCTTCGTCAAAATCGACAACAGCTCCTTCAGCTATCATCACGAGTCGCTGTCCACGCGATGGATCGAGGCCGACCAATCACTCCCAGCCTACTCGCCCAGCTTGAGCGATCCTCAAGAGACCATCTTCAAGGGGATCCGTTGGACTCTCCTCATGAGCAAGAGTCGCGGCTGGGGAAGATTTTTCCGAGACCCTCGGCGGCTGGTGGAACTTGGGATATATCGGGAGAGGTTCATCAATGGTCCACCCATCCCTGACTGCTTCCCGGTCGGGTTTCGTGGCTCGGTGCCGCTGATTGGTGGCCCTTCCTCTGACGCGACCGCGGAAGGAGCGCGCCCAATACCGCGGCTCGAAGAGCACAATCCCGAAGATGAAGAAAGCTCACCCGAGCGACCCCTCCTGTTGAGGCGTAATCGCCGCCCTTCGAGGACGTCGACGGCGCGCGCCCCGCGCACGCCGAGGAGCCCTGCATGGACCTCGTCCCGTGCTAAGATTGCTGCGGGAAAACGACCCGTCGGAAGTGGTGCTATCGACCCTCCTGCGAAGAGGGCCAGGAGCGAGGGCGTCCCCGGTGCAGCGCCGCGCCCCGTGGGGGTTTGGATAGCTTCGCAGCAATGTGCTCCTCCGAAAGCTTTTCCATGATCTCTTCAATTGGAGCCTCTGCAGCGGCGGCAAGACCGCCCATATCCTACTTCTCCTTGTCCTTCATCTTTTGCTTCTTCTCATTCTTCACCTTCCGTTTCTTCTCACTCCTCACCTTCCGTTTCTTCTCACTCCTCACATTCTCTTCCCGCTCTTCCTCATTTTCCACCCTTCGCTTCGGCTTCTCTTCGCCCTCTACCTTCTCCTTCGTCTCACCTTCCTCACTCTCCTTGCCGTTACCCCCCGACCGGTCCTCGCCCGCCTCCTCCCATCACCCCGGCGAGCCTGACTGGGATTCGTCCGTCGAGGTGTGGAGGGAGTATTCCCTGCGTGTGTGCCGAAACCTGACAAGGGGGGCCTCCGGCTCTTCCGCTGCTGGTCGCTCCCTCGAAGAGGTCGAGGGATACTCCGAGGCGATGGCCTGCTTGTTCGAGGGGATTGCTTGGGCGAACGACCTTGTCCTCCGCGAGGCCAACAGGTCCTCGATGGCAGACGAGTCTATCGACGCCTCCCGTCGGATGTCGGCAATCCGGGAGCAGCTCGATCTCTCCGTCCATGGAGAGCACCTTTCTCGGGGGCGGATCGCGAGGCTGGAGTCGGCTCTGGCCAAGGAGAGGCGGAGTCGCGTTACTGTCGGGGTTGACTTGGCGGAATTCAAAGCTCAGTCGGGGCGGCGACTCGAGGAGTGCGAGCGACGGCTGTCCACTCGCGGGGCTCTCCTGGACGAGGAAAGGAGGTGCCATTGGGAGGCCTTGGAGCTTTCCCAACACAGGGGTGAGCTCCTCGCTTAGATAGGCGAGGTCGTGGGCGCCCCTGTTGTCGTGAAGGAGGGTTTGCCTTCTCAGGTTCGCGGTGCCTTGCAGACACTTGCTGACGAGCTGGAGGTGGCTCGGGCCGAAGCGAGGAAGGAGCATCATGCTCGGCTGCGCCTTTTTGAGAAGGCCAGAGATAAGCTTGAGCGAGCGTCTCCTCGCCTCCGGGCTCTTGGCGACTCTGTCGAAGCCAACCGCATGGCGGCCTCCTATCAGGCCCACATAAATGCGGTCAATGCGCTTCCTCCTGGGGCACTTGTCGCTATTCTCCGGGCGAAACTTCCAGAGTGGGAGCAAGGTCGCATTCGGGAGGAAGCCCTCGCCTGGACGCTCGAGGAAGCCCTTTGTTTTATCAAGTGTAAGCACTTGGTAAAAGAAAAAGTCTCAAGCCAACGAGCAGCTCTATTATTTGTTTTACTTTATTGCTTTAGGCGCGTCCCTTCGGATTCCGCGACTTTCTCTCTCCTCATTAAAACTGACACAGGGCACTCGAGTGTTAATAACTTTTCAGAACCCCTATCACTTCCAACGACTCTAGGGTCATTGCTTCCCTTTGTCAATCCATGTGTCCCTTTATGGGTTGTGGGGCCAAGACGCGTCGATTCGCTTTGTCTCGCCTCCTTCTCTTATAAATTCGAAAAACCCTACCTCGCGACACTATTTTCATTTCCTTCAAACGCCATTTCCCTCTTCTTCTGCTTTCCTCTCAACTTCCTTCGCATTAAAAACCTCGATCGACTATGGCTCGTACCCACGGCACCGGCCCCATTTTCAAAACCCGGTCCCCTACTTCGACGATGACGGAGGTCCACCTAGAGCGGTTTCGGGAGGAATTTTTCCTGGAGCCGCAGGTCGTCCTTCGCCTTCCTCGTGACGGCGAACTTGCTGATACCCCCAGGGACGAATGCATCGCCCTTTACGAGATCTTTTTCCGGAGGACGGGGCTCTGACTTCCCGTCCCGTCTCTCGTCGTGGCCTTTTTTAGTGCCTTCAGGGTTCCCATTACTCAGGTGAGTCCGAATTCGATTCGTCTCCTTGTCTGTACCATAGTCGTTGCACTGGAGATGAATGTCGAAATTACCGTGGAAGACCTAATGCGTCTGTTCAAATTCTCCAAGAACGCCAAGAACCCTGGTCGCTACTCTCTCTCCCACCGAATCCCCGGCCATGTCATCGACAACACTCCTTCAAACGAGTCCGGGTGGGAGGACAAATTTTTCTTTGTTTCGGTTGACCAGCACAGTTTCAGGTGCTTTCATGAGCTTTTGCCAAGGGAGTGGCTTGGCGATCAATCCCCCCTTAAGTATGTTCCCAGCACCGACGATGAGGCCGCTCGTCGTTTCGAGGTGACCCACGAGAGGCTTCTCTCCAATCCTCATCGCGATTGGCACTCGGACTTCTCTAATGCTCGGGTCAAGAATTCCGGGATTTTCTCTTGGCCTTATCCCTCCCGGATGAAGCTCCAGGACCTGCTCCCGACCTCTGGGTTCGGCGACCTTCCACCGCCCGGGGCTCCGTCGCAGGGCTTCCGAGGGGGTGCTCAGGATCGAAGGAAGGGAAAGAAATCCCGGGGAGTTCCAGCCGACAGCGGGGACGGCTTGTCGCGAAAGGGGAATGTCTCTTCAGACGGTTCCTCCGCGAAGAGATCCCGTGGTGAGGGGGACTCTGCGAGTAGCGCTCCCCAAAGATCGAGGGATTCCGGCGGGCGCTTTTTCGAGGGGTCGAGAGACGGCATTCCTGCGAAGAGGGCTAGGGTCGCCCCTTCGCCTGGCGGACCCCGAGACGTGTCGATTCCCTCGGGAGGTGTTTCTCCGACCTACGTGCCAGTGTCGACGCCGAAAAACCCTACCCCGGAGCAGACTCCGGCTGCTCTTCCGATCCCCCCTCTTCTAGTGAGGCGGAGGTTGTTCCGGAGTAGGATTGCGACCTTCCTCCTCCCCTTCCTAAGAATGAAGACGGGCTCCCTACAGAGGGGTCCGCCGGAGGCGGAAGCTCTTCCCTGCGCTCGAGGAAAAGGCCGGCAATCTAGGTGGACATCATTGTTGAAACTCCTGCGTCTCCTGCCGCGGCCGACGGGACGGCTGCTGTCGTCGCTATCGCAGGTTCTCCGGGGTCTCGCGGTCGCTCGAAGGAGACCGGGGGTGTGGAGGCGACATCTCCTGGGAACGCGGACATGTCCGTGGGGGCCTCAGATCCCTTGGGCCCTGCTGGGCAAGCAGCGGAGGGAAAGGTCCTCGAGCCCGAGGAGTCGGCAGTTGCGGATCCTCCCGCGACGTCGGAGACTGCTCTCGCCGTCGACTCTCCCTCGTCTTCTGAGGGCGAGGCGTATCGGTCTCCTCGCCGGTTCAATGAGGGTCCTCCTTGCGTCCCTACCGCGGATGCGCCCGACGAGGATTGGAAGAAGTATTCCGTATTTTCGTGCCATAAGTTAACGCGACATGCGCCTGGTACGTTCAAATCCAGTGTGGTCCTCAGCCAATATGAGCATTACTTTGACGCCATGGCCCACATGTTCCAGAGTGTGGCTTACCTGAATGATCTGATTCTCTTCGAACGCGATCAGCGAGTCTTGGCCACGGAGGAGTCGGCGGGTGATAAGCTGAAACTCCAGGAGGCCAGGGAACAGCTCGAAGCTTCCATCGCTCGGGAACGCCAGAACCGCGAGCGACTTGAGGAACTCGAGTCCGAGTTGGCGGACGAGGCTGCTCAGAAGAAGGTTTTTCAGACTGAGCTTGCTGATCTCAAAGTCAAAACGGATCGAGAGATTGAGGAGCTCGGCGCGAGCTTGGTCGCTCGCAATGAAGCTCTAACTGACAAGAAGAGGAAACACCTAGGGGTCATGGATGTCCTGAAGGAGAGAGACGAGCTCCTCGCCCATGTGCGTGAGATCTTAGGCGCAGCTGACTCTGAGGGAGTCTCTTTGCTGGCAGTGGCCAAGTCTACCGTGGAAGGGCTCTGCGAAGAGCTTGCGGTGGCCCGAGCCGCGGTGGGGGAAGAGCGCGATGCCCGGTTGCGGCTCTTCGAGAGGGCGTGCACCAAGCTCAACTAGGCATTGGCTAGGTTCCGGGCTTTGGACTTGTCTATCGATTCCAATTCCCTCGCCGCGTCGTACCAAGCCAACATCACGATGATCAACGCTCTCCCCGACGGAGCCTCGCCCGAACTGCTTCGATCCAAGCTCCCGGAATGGCAGCAGCTTGAGGACGAGATGCAGGCGCTGGCCGACGAGTTGAGAGGAGAGCCGACGCTGATCCCGAGTCCCCCCCTCTTTCGCCGTGCAACCCCGTCGTGGCGAAGGGCGTTCATCCCGCGCCTCCCCCAAAACCAGAGGTGTAGGCTCCCCATTGTAAAATTTGTTCTCCTTTATGGAACCGTGTGATATCAACTTTTTGTCTGTAATATTTTTTTTGTGTTGGAATTACCTCGAATAACGCTTTTGCTATCCTTATTGTTAATATTTATGATTGTCTATTAACCTGTTGTCTGGAAGGAGTGCTTGATACATTGTAGATACTTACATGGGGTATTGTAGAGATGGTGGGATGCCATCTTCCCTTCCCCCCCTTTTTTTTATCAAAGGAAAAGGGAGGGGGCCGGGGTAGAAGTTTTCCCGCATGGTGTCCACCTTTTTCGAATTATATTGCTGGGAGGGGCTTTAGCTGTGCTCGTTGAGAGGCTTGTAGCTTTGCTCGCTTAGGAGTCTCTTATGCTCGCGTGGGAGTCTTTTTTGCTCGCATGGGAGTCTTTTCTGCTCGCGTAGGAGGCTTTGATTGCTAACTGGGAGGCTTACGTATTGGCGATGTATGCCTTAGATAACTTTTGGGCACTCTCGCCCCTTTTATGCTCGCTTAGGAGTCTTTTAATTGTGCTCGCTGGGAGGCTTTGATTGCTCACTGGGAGGCTTACGTATTGGCGATGTATGCCTTAGATAACTTTTGGGCACTATCGCCTCTTTTATTGTGGGCACTCTCGCCTCTTTTATGCTCGCTTGTGAGTCTTTTTATTGTGCTCGGTGGGAGGCTTTGATTGCTCACTGGGAGGCTTTGATTGCTCACTGGGAGGCTTACGTATTGGCGATGTATGCCTTAGATAACTTTTGGGCACTATTGCCTCTTTTATTGTGGGCACTCTCGCCTCTTTTATGCGCTGGTCGTATGTTCCAAATCTTTTCGATCGTATATAGATAATTGCCGAAGCCATAAAAGTGTCCCCAAACAAAAGGTCGGGGTCCCTTTGAAATTGACAGACATGTTAGGGCTAACTCCCTTTAAAATAGTGCCATTGTGTTTAACTAATGTTATGTATTACTATTATTTTCATTATTTTTCTTTTTTGTCATTAATAATATGTATTTTGTATAAATTATTAAATCATGTTTAAAATTATATATTAACATTTTGTGAGTAAATTTGTAATTAAAAAGAGTTTATGGGTGATGAATAGTTGACCACAAATTTGGGTAGCTACTATTTATTTTACCCAAATTTTAATAAATCTTTGGGGTGGGTTGAAACTCTCCCGCACCAAATATGTCTCATTCCCTACCCAAATTAAAGGTGGGTTGGAAATAGTCTAACCTAAACATGCCCCTACCGGGACGGGAGGTAACAAACTGGTTTTGGGAGTCCCGGTACCATGGCCAGGGCGGTACCGAGGCTCCCGGATTTTATCCAAACAGGCCGTTGGATTGAAGTTCCAACGGCAATCCAATGGCCCACAAAATCTCATTCTCTCATTTTTTTCTCACTATCTCGTTTTTTATGGCGTCCCAAAATCGAAGGGGTCAGGGGGCCGAAGGGGAAGAAATTCTCAAGATCTCCCGATGCATCGGTGTGAAGAAAATTGGTTACACCACTCTCAAAATGCCGAATACACTTACGGATGCATGGTACAAATCCAAATGTTATCTCCTCCCAACAGTTCAATCTAAACACAAAAGCCGGATGCATCCCTCATATGGCGCCACCTCCACCCGATCCTGATATCGTTTTTGAAGCGTTTCAACAATGTGAACAATAAATTAAAGATTTCCAAAATTCAAAAGTCGATGAAGAATGTGTTGAAATCGATGACGATGAAACGCAAGATCCCAACGACGGTGAGAAAAAGATATACCTCCTCCTCCACAACGAAGCTGAAGTCAGAGGTCACCTCCAGTTAGTGTTTTTCGTCCTCGACAACGACAACAACAAGAAGATACGCAACAACGAAGACAACTTCGACAAAGACAACAACCGTCGGCCCAGAATCCTGATCAACCTCAACCTATCGGAAAGGCAACTTAGGTCTCAAGTGTGGACGTGGTACGAGCAAGTGATTCACAACGGTGAGAAATCAGGAAAATGTTACCATTGTGGAAAGATCTTCAGTGCTCACAACGATAGAGTGGGGACGTCGCTTTTGTGGAGTCACAACAAATACTACAAGGGTGATGGAGCTGCATCGTCTTTGAGTCGTGTAAGTCATGTTGAGCCTAATCAATTACAAACACAATTTGTAGAATACTTTGTTGTAACGAATCAATGTTTTATGCATATAGAATCTCAAGGTTTCGTTAGTTTTCTTAGTTATTTAGTTTTTGGTATTCAAGTGATTTCTAGGAAAGCTTTTAGAGGAGATACACTAAAATGGTTTTTAGAAAAAAAAAACACTAAAAACAACAATATCAAATGGTAGATATAGTGTAGTTTTAACTTCAGATATATAGACTGTTCAAGCGAAAATGGATTACATGAGTGTAGTAGTTCGTAACATAGATGATAAGTGGAATTTGAACAAACGTATAATAACATTTAAGATGATAGAATTATCGCATCCAAGTCAACACATTTTAGATATCATGGTTAGTGTATTATAGGAATGGGGTTTAACACGTAGGATTATATCAATAACGTTAGATAATGTCACAAGTAACAATGCTATGATAAGAGACTTAAAAGAAAAATTTCAAAGTAACGATTCTCTTTTGCATCAACGATGTGCAACTCATATAATCAACCTTATTGCTCAAGCCGGGCAGCTAGTTATGAACCTTCAATAAACAAAATTAGGAACTATATTAGTTGGGTTAACAGCTCAACTAGTAGAGTAGACGAACTTAAGAGATATTTTGGGCACAATGGTCTCCAAGAATGAACATGGCATCTAGATAACATAATTAGGTGGAACTCAACCTTCTAAATGTTAACAAAATTTTTTATATGTAGGTTATGTAGATGCTATTGTAGCTTATATTTAACAATGAGCATGGTGAAGATTCTATTTCTAATTATGATATTAATATGGCTGAGTCCTTTGTTTCCTTTCTTGATATCTTTTATAAAGAAACTTGTTATTTTTTCGCCGTTCACACTCCTATTTCTTTTCTTGGTTTTCATACTATTACAACAATTGCACTACATTTAGACAAGTATAGAGATCAAATTATTTTCGAAGATTGTATAAAAGTAATGGAAACAAATTTTTTAAAATATTGGGGGGCTGGAAAGGTTCATTTGCTTTATGGTTTGGGAGTCATTCTAGATCTCTGATGTATCATAATTGGTTTGAAAATATTTGTTAAGTACCTCAGACGTGTTTTTGTTGATCAAGATTACTATGAACTTGATTTTTCCCAAATCGTGGAAACGTTTTATTCTCTTTTCTGGGTGTACGAAACCAAACTCCTACCACATTACCGAGCGCAGCAGAGTCAGTCACAGATGCACCAACCCCGACGACATCAATTTCAGAATGTGTTCATCAACTCTCCTGCATACAGTCCATCTCCTCAACAACAAGAGGCATGGTCTAGTAAAAAAAGCGCAGTCGACGCACACTCTCATCCTGAGATACTGGAGTTCGACAGGAACGAGTGGGTAAAATCGGACGACGAAGGCTTGGATTTACTCATATGGTGGAGACAGAATGCAAGGAGGTTCCCGGTGTTGGCTACTATGGCTCAAGACATCCTCACCATTCATGTTTCAACCGTGTCATCAGATGCGACATTCAGCAGCGCGAGACGCATCATCGACGACAGAAGATGTAGCTTGTATCCGCGGATAGTAGAAGTTTTAACTTGCGGAAAGGATTGGTTTCAAAATCGCCATAGAGCCCAAGAAACATTTCAAACTTTTGATATTGTTGACGATTTTAATGTAAAATTTTCAAATATAAACCTCAATGGTTAGACAATTATATTTTTATGGTAAAGGGATATCCCGGCCCTTGTGCGAGATTATTTTTTCTTATAATTGATGGAAGGGGTATTCTTTTTCCTTATCGTCGCACCTTTTTAGAAGCTGGTAAGGTTTTTTTAAGAGGCTAATTATTATTTTACATGAGTTATAAATTAATTTAGTTTATTCTTCGTCCTTATACTTATCTTAACTTAGTTATAAATCTTTTTTTATATACTCTATTTAGTTTAAAACATTACAATTACATCTTTTTTTTTATTTCATTCCAACTCCTTTTTTTTTAAATAACGGTTTTTAATTATGTTTTATTATATTTTTAAAAATAAGGATACCTCTATTTATCTCTTTGACGCTCAACATTAGGAGATTTGAGGTAACTGTGAGCGTTTAAAATAGGGAATTCAACAATGAGGTGAACGAGCAAGGTCCGATTTATGCAACGTTTCAGGGTTAAAGTAAATTTTGAGATTGCCTTTAATCTGAGTTTAATACTATATTTATAGGCAGTTGAGGTCGGCCTACGGACGGGTGAGACCCGACCTATTCTAGGACAGGCATGTATCAATCTTTCCCTGCTAAGACGAGGCTTGGCTGGTCCTTGATAAGAAAGGGCCCGACCGAGCATGCCTTGGTCGTCTCCTAGCTGAAGAGAGTCGGTTGCACCTTGGATAGGCATGGTAGGGCCAAGTGAGGCTTGGTCGGTTCCAAGTAAGCCGATCCATACCCGGCTAATGAGCACCGATCAGCTATCTATCGAACTGGTCCAATTAAGCCTTAATCTAGTCGTTGGTAGCCTGTAGGCTTCGTCAACGCACCAAAATTTTATATAATATTACCAACCCGAGACAAGCCGGTAAAAATTACCGAAGTCTGATTTCAATGGCCTAGATAAGTAAGATCTGGTCACCTCACAAGTCATTGAGCTAATTCAAATAAAAATACAAAAAAAAAAAAGTTGTTTACCCATATTTACATTTGCGAATTTCATTATAAAAATTAGTTTGGTTTATTTTTCGTAAATATCCAATTGATTTTTTTTACAATATTTTTAAGTCTAAAATAACCTTCAAACTGTTATGAAAATAAATGTTTTCCCGCGATTTGTTTTCGAAAAATTTAAATTTTTTCGGAGCTCATTTGACTTTTTCAATTCTAGAAAGTATTTAAAGATATGATAAATTCAGTTTTTTTTATGCAAAATTCATTCTTTCTATTTATACCCGGATTTTTGAGTTAAAATTGAAAAGTAATGCCTTTTAATTATTTTTACTTTAATTCTTATAACTACAATTGGATATTTTCGATTTTTAGCAAAAATTATTCATTTAATAAATAATTTTTTTATAGATTTGACTGGTTCAGATTTATTTGTGAACATACCGATATTTATTTTTGAAAACTGTTAATATTGTTTACGAGTATATTATTTTTAGCATGTTAACTGAATAATTGTAAATATTGTTTACGAATATACTATTTCAGCATTCAATTCGCTCCGGTTAACACGTAAAAATTAATTTGAGCGAATTTTTTTCCTCAAAATAAAAAATCGCACAAATTAATTTTTACTTGTTGATCGGATTTTTTATGTATTAAAAAGGAAACAAATCGTGTCATCGGTTCCTTTAATCGTGGTAACTACCACACCTCATTTATTTTCCAAATTTATGCAATTAATCAATACATTTATTATTTTTATTTTTATTATAGTCACTTGACGAATTAATATCAACTTTTTTCATTTTTTTCGTCTCAAAATTCATGTTTCTGCTGGACATAACAGCTTTATTGTTTTCTAGGTAAGTTTTATATCGGTTTCCAAGTTTTATTTACGTTTACAGCTTATTATTTTATCTTTATTGAGTAACTGTAAATATTGTTTACGAGGTTACTATATCACATCATTACTTTTTTTCTGCTCGTCTTAAAAATTACTTTTTTTTTGGGTTAATAATAGTTTTCTTGTTATTATTTTCCAAGTAAATATTCAATCTGTTTTCAAGTATTATTTTACGTTTTAAAGAATGTGCATGTTAACTGTGTAGTAGTAATTGTTAATACCAAAAATTGGCTCTATAGCCTTATAAAACGTTTCCATTTTGGATATACCCAAGGTTTCGTTAACAGATTGAAAATACCTAGACAGATTTGTTTACATATCGTAAACAGTCCAAAATATCCTTAATTCGTTTAAATATTGAAAACATTTCTTGAGATATTTTTGTCTCCAAACTTTTGTAAACGATTTTTCCTGGGTTTTTTCAATCTATTATTGTAACCTTGGACAAATTACACATAATTTACACGGATATACATCAAAATTTCCTTGTTAATATTGTTTACGAGTATAAACGTGTTTACATACTATTTACCATAAACACATAAATATATCTTTTTTAGGTTTTCGATTGATCATATTTTTGGATGTTTAATACTCTGTGTTATTCATTGTTTTCGTTTTGTTCATCGAATTTTTTCGATTGCTATTCATAGTTTTTCGATTATTAATATTGTTTATGAGTATAAACGTGTTTACATACTGTTTACCATTAACACATAAATATCTCTTTTTTAGTTTTTCGATTGATCGTATTTTTGGATGTTCAATACTCTGTGTTATTCATTGTTTTCATTTTGTTCATCGAATTTTTTTTGGAGAAAACGTTTGCATGCATTTTCTTATTTTAGAAATAATGAATTCTCTCTCTTGAATTACTTCATTTATTTCGATGAATTTGAAATGTTATTTAATGTTAATAATTACTTTCTCATAAATGACATGTAGGATCAATTTTCTTTTACTGTTCATTTATTATTATAATTTTTTATAACTTCGGCGGGAAATACATTTTGGATAAAATGGTTCGAAAAAATCCATTATCAACTTTTGTTGGTTATTTACGAAAATTTTACCAAACGTTGGGTATTATTAAACGTTAATATGTGTATATAGGTTAACAAAACCCTAAAAACAATTATTTCCCAAACCATTATCCTTCTAACAAAAATTGGTAATGACTCCATGTATTGGAACTTTAGAGAGGTAAAAGCACATCGGCGAGTGCTTCAAATTCGTTTTCACCGCGACCAACTGAGCAAGGTCGTTGACAGAAAGAGCAACCCCCTACTCCCTAGAAACAAAAATTAAACCTAAAACTTTCCTAAGAAAGTTTAAGCAAATCTAACCAAACAAAAAAAATGTAAGCCACAATCGTCAAAATAAACTTCATCTACACCTTTAGAAGCGACACATTACAAGCGACATTGTCGCTTCTAAACTCGCTTCTAAAAGACTTTTAGAAGCGGCTTTTTGGCCTTTAGAAGCGATTTTTGTTGCTTCTAAAAGGCCTTTTTTGTCCTAGTGTAACCAAAATTCACCCGGCAAAATTTGTTTGGCCCAATATGCCCAAGACAGATTCAGTAGCAACTATCAAGCCACAATGCTTTACTCCAGTCGAAGAACTGATAGCACTCTTCACCATGGCCGAAGGGAGAGAAACGACGTATTGTTTTTAGTCTTTTTTATTTCCATCAACTAGTTTTCCCTCTTTTAAAATTTATTTTGAGGTTTATTTTCGATGTCTTGAATTAACAAAAAAATTGAGACCCTTATTTAAATCATACTCTTATTTTAGTTTATCAATTTAAATTGAATTTGATTATAGAGCGGCCAAATATCACAACAATAGACAGACATAGATTTTTTGATCCCCTAATATTTATAAAAATCACATAATCATAAGATATTCACAATTAAGACTGATTAATGAAATTATGCTTACATTTCTTATTTCTATTTTTGTTGCAATTATATAATTTTTACTTATTCAACATATTTTTTAATTAGTCGTCTCATATAATATATAATATTTGATTTGCTCCAACGTCTTTAAAGGGGGTCTTTTTGGTTTATAACCTTAAAATAAATTTTCTTTTAATCAATGACTCTCTTTTGACAAATTTTAAATTCATGACCTCTTCTTTAAATGAAATTCACAATATTCCATTAATACTCTTTCAATAAGTTAATATAACTATATTTAAAGATAATAATAATAATAAAAAAAGCAGCAACCGTCACTTCTTCTCACTTTCACGGGTTCACCATCGTCGCTTCTTTGGCGACTACCATCGCTTATCAGGCAACCTACAACTAGTCTAATTTGTTCGATTGAAACTGTTGCAGTTAGATCGGTTAGACCAATCAAACCCGTTGAACCAGTCGAATGAGTTAGATAGTAATGAAAAATGAACATTTTAATATGTTTACTAACCAATCATTTTTTTTCAAATTATGTTAGATGAATGTGAGCTATGATATCATCATATTATGAATTGTTTTACTATGTGAGTTTAAACTAATTATTTTAGATGATGCAATTCTTCTTCTATAACTGTTTCAATTTTTATAAGTCTAATGGTGTCGTTTATTTTCTATACAATAGAGAGTTGAAAAAAGAAAGATTAAAGCTCATATGTATGGTCTCAAAGAATGAAGACATTAATAGTATATTACTCGAGGAGGAAGTGTGTGCGACAATTACATATTTACTCGATCGGGTATTCAAAAGTTTCATATTGATAAAAACAAGTTACGGACTTGAAATTTTTTAATGCTCAACTGATCACACTAGTTTGACTGGTACCCATAATTTAATGTAACTATTGATTCATATAATTACTTATAGTTTTTTAAAACATAAGAATCTCATAAAAATAACTTTTTTTAAGATAAAAATGGGACTCTTCGAATTCAAACTACAAAAAAGATCCTCTTTAGCAATCATATTTTTTTTTTTGAAGGCAAGTTTTGCTTGCGGTGAGGATTGAACCAACACCCTCCAACTTGGAGGAGGTGTGCATTACCACTAAGATATCCTAGTTAGCACAACAATTATAATAGTTACTTATGAGATCACCCACTACTAATCATGAATAATATGTCCATCTTTCATACGTTATTCTCATATGAATATTGAATACATAGTATTTAATATTCAACTATTCCATATCGTTTATTAATATGATAAAATAAATGCTCTACATTAGTTTTTAAATATCCAACGAGTTTAAATTCAAATATATTTAATTTGTAAACACAAAACGAGTCTAATTCAAATATAGTTTAATTTAATAGTTTGAACAGTTCTACAAATATTATTAACATATTTGACCCGTCCTATTATATTAAATTTGAAAATACCCAACTAGCTATAAACTTGATACGACTAATCAAATTATTTATAAGTTATAAATAGCCGACTGATCCTACTACAAAAGTTTATACGTGCAACTGGTCAGACTGAATATATTTAATTATATTTTCTCCCAAGCCTTATTTATAAAGTCGATTGGTCCTACTTCTATAGTTAGCACGTCTAACTGATACAACCGAATATACTTTATAATTAAATATTCTTCGTATGTCTTAAATAAAAATACTCGACTGGTTCTACTATTGTTGTAGCAAATCCAACTATCAGTACAAATGATAATTTATAAATGACCTATTGGTCCTACTGTTAAAGTTAGCACGTCAAACTGATACAACTGGATATACTTTATAATATTTTTTTTTGTGGCTTTAGTAGAAATACTCGACTGGTTCTAACTAGTTCGACAAATGATAATTTACGAATGCCCTACCGATCCTATTATTATAGTTAGCACGTCCAACAGATACAACTAAATATATTTTATAATTAAACTTTCTTCTTATGTCTTAAATATAAATACTCGACTGGTTCTACTACTATCTTAGCAGATCCACCTATACGTACGGATGATAATTTAAAAATTCCTTACATCTCTTATCGTTTAGTTAGCATGAACGACTGGTCCAACTGTTAATAGTTTAGAAATATCCAAACCTATCAAGTATGGTATGATATAACCATATAAAATGAGTTCAACTGTAAAATCCAACTGATCCAACTAATCGCGACAACAAAAGAGAAAAAATATGATGGCTGCGGTGGAGGATGAGGAAGAAGTTTTTGGTCGCAATAACGAAATTCGATCAAATGGAGTATGCTTGCGCGCTTAATTTTTTTTATTTAACTTTTTGGGCGTTCCTTCTTTTTGAATCTGTTCGGAAGATCTGCCGTTAGCATTTGATTTGAAAAAGTGAAAAAAAATTGTCCCATTTTTAAAAAGGTATTTCAGTAAATTCAGAAATAGAAAAAGAAAGAGAAATAAATAATCTACAAAGAAAGAGAAAAAATAATCTATTAAAAAAGAAGGTTATATATTGATAATTGGCTTGTACGAAGGTCACTGACTTAAAAAATATTTTTAAAGAATAATACCACAAAACGGAGCACCTCCTCTTGAAATACACATGTTATACAAACAAAACAGAGCAAGTTAAGGACTCTACAAACCAGAGTACTCTTCAAATTCAACAAACAGACAATTATCAAATTCCATAAATATACAAAAGTAGAGAACCATGTTTGTTCTACGATGCGCTTGTTAATTATGTATTACTAAAAGTAGGACAATACCATATGTATGAAACAATGGCTCTTGAACAAATTATATAATACACAACCACACCAAAATATAAGGATACAAATTTGAGTTATCATACAAGCAATATGTTCAAGTCCTCTGTCTTGGCGCCCTCCATATTCCATCTTTGATATCTTTGGGAAGGTTGACCAAACCGCCACATTTTATAACCTCCAAGTATGTAAGCGCAGGCATTTTTGTCTTTAGCTCTTCCCAATCCACCTCCAACTTTGTCATGTCCTTCAATCTTACGCCTTGAAGAACACCCCACGCCGCATCTGGAGGGTTCCATTCTACCACACTTTTCGTTTCCTCGATGCAAAGATACTCCAATCTCTCAAGCTTCGAAGGGCTGATCCACGCGGGCAGTTTGTTCCCATGGTAGTTTCTGAGATACAGCTCGCTTAGATTATCCGGCGGTACAATCCCATCTAGTAGGTGCAAGCCATTCCTGAACATTTGTGCGTCGATGCCCAAAATCTTAAGATTACTCATTCTCGATAAGGTTTCATTCCACTTATTTGTGGTTTTAGAGAGATCTGCCTCGTTGTCGCTACTTATTACCACGTAGTACTCTTAGCTCAGTAAGATTCTTGAGCTCGGCCAACTCAATAGCTCCTTTCACCTTTTTCCCACCTATCCTCACTTTAACACCACTTAGCTCTTGAAGCTTGTACAAATTCATTACCCCCCGAGGTAAGTTTTCGAGTCATGGAAAGTTGTCTATGTGCATGACTATGAGCCTCTTCAGTTTGGCGACAGATTCGTGTATCCTCTTCAAGTTCTAGCACCCTGTGAGGACTAAGAGTAGAAGGTTACGGAGCTCCCTCATGGAAGATGTGATTTCGTCGAGGCGCTCTAAGCCAGATAGATTCAAACAAGCAAGGCGAGTGAGTGTCGTTATCCAATCTAGAAGACCCTTCAGGAGTTCCGGGTCATGTTTGACCATCCCTCCGGACAAGTCTAACATTCGGAGCGAAGAAAGTCGTCCTGAATCCTTGTTGAGATTGATAGGATGTCCTGGCATGAGCAAAACTGCCCTTAGTTTGGAGTCTTTCTCAAACGAAAAAAACTTGTCGGTGAGATCCGATTTCCCTCCTCTGGAAGCCCCACTTTCTTTTCTTCTAGAAGTTTCCTTTCCTGTGACGAGATCGGAGGTCAAGCAGAGCCAATACGAGTCTTTGTTCCACATGGACGTTCCGTGCTTGTTGAAGCTGCAAAAGCCCTCCTCTCCGAAGATCATCATGAGGAGATCGCGGACCATGTCATGTATCTTGCACGTGTACACTCTTCCATTGTATGGCCGACGTTGGTCAACATCAATCATGCATCGGCTGATCAGAGCCGTCAGATACTGCTGACCAAACTCCAGCGCGCTTCTTTTTGAGTTGGGCTTCTTGAGGAGACCCTCAGCAAGCCACCAGTGGATGACTTGGTCAGCGCTTATCTCCGAGTCTTCAGGGTAGGCCGAGAAGCAGAGGAGACACTGCTTCAGATGGGCCTCAAGGTCATCATAGCTCAGCCGAAGTCTCTCGATGATTGCTCGTTGCGTCCGATCGCATGGTTGTCGTGGAAGCACTTAAGCACGTCTGTCCATTTGCTCAGCAACATCTGCCTCATTGTCGGTGCTTATTACCACGTGTAGTACTCCGAGCTCAGTAAGATTCCCAAGCTTGGCCAACTCAATACCTCCTTTCACTTTTTTCCCACCTATCCTCACTTTAACACCGATTAGCTCTTGAAGCTTGTACAAATTCATTACCCCCCGAGGTAAGTTGTCGAGTCGTGGACAGTTGTCTATGTGCAAGATTATAAGCCTCTTCAGTTTGGCGACTGATTCGTGTATCCTCTTCAAGTTTAAGCACCTAGTGAGGACTAAGAGTTGAAGATTAAGGAGCTCCTAGATGGAAGACGGGATTTCGTCGAGGCCCTCGAAGCCAGATAGATTCAAACAGGCAAGGCGAGTGAGAGCGGTGATCCAATCCAAAAGATTCTTCAAGAGTACCGGGTCCTGTTTGACCATCCCTCCGGACAAATCCAACATCCGGAGTGAAGAAAGTCGTCCCGAATCCTTGTTGAGATTGATTGGATGTCCCGGCATTAGCAAAATCGCCCTCAATTTGGAGTCTTTCTCAAATGACAAGAACTTCCCGGTGAGATTGGATTTCCCTCCTCTGTAACCCCCGTGTTCTCTTCTTCTAGATGTTTCCTTTTCTGTGACGAGATTAGCAGTCAAGCAAAGCCAATACGAGTCTTTGTTCCATATGGACGTTCCGTGGTCATTGAAGCTGCAAAAGCCCTCATCTCCGGCGATCCGCATTAGGAGATCCCGCACCATATCGTGTATCTTGCACGTGTACACTCTTCCATCATACGACCGACGTTTTTCAACGTCGATCAAGCATCGGTTGATCAGAGTCGTCAGATACTGTCGGCCCAGCTCAAGCGCACTTCTTTTGGAGTAGGGCTTCTGGAGGAGACCCTCAACGAGCCACCAGTGGATGACTTGGTCAGCGCTTATCTCCGAGTCTTCAGGGTAGGCCGAGAAGCAGAGGAGACACTGCTTCAGATGGGCTTCCAGGTCATCATAGCTCAGCCGAAGTCTCTCGATGACTTGCTCGTTGCGTCCGATTGCAGGGTTGTCGTGGAAGCACTTGAGCACGTCTGTCCATTCGCTCAGCAACGTCTTTCCCGCCAATAGCGACCCGATTGTCTTCAGTGAAAGTGGAAGCCCTCCACATTTATCGGCGATTCTTTTCCCTTCTGCCTCAAAGCCGGAGCGAGGACGTGCAAAATTGGAAAACAACTTCCAGCTATTGTTTTCATCCAAGATACTCGGCTTATGAAGTAGATCACTGTCCCGGAGAACTATATTTGCGACCTCATCGTTTCTGCAATACGGAAAGTACTCTGAGTTTATTAAAAAGAAACTAATAATAATTACTATTGGAACAAGATATCCCAGAACAGTTAATAGTTTTGTAGAGCTTAAGTCCCTTTATAAAGACTTGAGTCACTTCAAAATGGATAATGGTCATTCAACGTAATTATACTACCAAACTTTTTTATGATTTTAAAGAATCAGTAGTAAAAAGAAATTCTTGTTAAACCTATTTTAAACCTATTTTTTTAATTGATGAAATCCGATAGAATCCGATGAACTTATTTTTTTAATGAAATTAGATAAAATCTGATAAAAATTGATTTTTTTTTATTTAAGCGATAAAACCCGATGAAATCGGATAGAATCCGATAGGAATTGATGAATTTTTTGTTAACGAAATAAGATAAAATCCGAAGAAATAAGATGAAATTCGATAGAAATTAATGAATTTTTGTGTTTATTTACGCTATCAAATTCGATGAAATCCAATAGAATCCGGATGAATTTTTTTTGTTAACGAAATCAAATAAAATCCGATAGAAATTGATAATTTATTTTGTTTATTTACGCGATAGAATCCGATAAGTTTTTTTTTGTTAGCGAAATAAGATAAAGTCCGATGAAATCCGATGAATGAAAAAAATGAGAATCTTTTTTAAAGGTATTTGAAGGGTATATTTGTCCGAGAATGGGTTAAAAGTCTAATTTAAAATAAAAGTATACATAAAAAGTCTAATTTTCATATTTTAGTGATTATTAAGTCCAAAAAGTATAAAAGCTATTTACGTTCATAGTCTTTGGAAACGCTTAATTATATATATAACATGTGGTCCAGGCGCAAATGTGCCTTCGAGATTATAAATTTCAGCCACAATATTTTTAATTTTAGCCTAATGTTATATTCTTTTCATAAATTCCCTTTAAAATATTTCTCATCCCTTATACTCCTCTTGAAATGAAATCGTGGCGATATTTTTTTTTAATAATTATCTTGTTTAAACCTCATGACGTTCAGGAGCAAATTTGCCTTCAAAATTATAAATTTTAGCCACAATATTGTTAATACTACCTATCTTCTAAAGAAATAATATGGCGATTTGTATTTTTTTAAAAATTAGTATATTGTTTTAATTCATTTTCTCAGTCATCTTTATTGCATTATCTAATTATAAAATAATACAGGCTGGAAATGTGAAATTAGTAATGTGATACATGAAAGAACTACGTCGATGAATTGACTACGACCGTTATGATCCTAATTAGTTCTAATGCTTTAAATTGATTTCATTGTATAACCAATATATATCATAGATTTGTCATATAATATGTGCGATTACGTTTTATAACTACAGTATATAAGAAAACACGAGTCGAGGGGAGAAATTTTGACGTACTAATTCTCAAGGCCCATTGCATGGGTTTGTAAGTGAGAAATAATATATGGTCATGTATAATATTTATAAGGGTTTAATAATGGTATAACTAAATCCTATTGGTTAACATTTAAAAAAAGGGTTAATGTAATTATTAGTCATGCAAACCAAATGATTTTTTTTTGGATATAGTCCATGTTTGGTGAAGTGTTGGTAAATGAAAGGCTCAAACCATTTACATATTATTTTGGACTAATTTTGTGCAAATATGTTTTTCCGATCATTCCAAAGATGAAAAAAGAAAACTGGTAAGAAAATTTCGAAATAAGTTTACCACATAAGCAGGTCGGTTTTAACAATATTAACAAAACATTGGTTAAATCCAAATTTTTAATGTTTTAGTTGGCTAATTACCCATTATTTTGTTAAAAGAAGTGATAGTCCTTATTTTTCAATAGTGGATGCATATAAATGAAACCCTAGGTTTAGTTCTCTTTCAAATTATTACGTAGCTTTTTGGCCTCCAGCACTTGAAGTTAATCAAATCTCGAGAGATCAAGAAAGAAAAATCAATTCCGATAATTATCTGTTACCGTCGCCACTGCTCCACATAGATAGATTATTTTAACCCTTGTTGTGAAAAGCACATACTTGGCAATTATGATTGATTAATAGAATTTATGCTTACATTTCTTATTTATGTTGTTGTTGCAATTATATATTTTGCTTATTCGTTCGATATATTTTTTTAATTAGTCGTCTCAGATACTATTCGACTTGCTCAAACTTCCTGAAAGGATAATAACACAAATCATAGCACGTTCCTATAAACAGACAATACAGAAAAAGCAAAGGAAGTCCGAAACTCTACATATCAAATTCCAGAACTATACTAGCTGAACCATGTTTGTTAACCCATGCACTTGTTAAATTATACATTCATAAAGTAGGAGAATGTCATAGGTACGAGACGATGGCTCTTGAATAAATCAGATAAAACCACACAATCACACCCATAAAATAAGAATACAAAACGCGTTCCCACACAACATGGTCAAGTCCTGTGCCTTGGAGCTCTCCATATTCCTTCCTTGATATCTTTGGGAAGGTTGACTAAGCCGTAACATTTGATAACTTCCAAGTACATAAGAGCAGGCATTTTTTTCTTCAACTTTTCCCAATCCGCGTCCAACTTTGTCATGTCCTTCAATCTTACGCCTTGAAGGACACCCCATGTCACATCTGGAGGGTTCCATTCTACCACGCTTTCCGTGTCCTCGATGCAAAGATACTCCAATCTCTCAAGCTTCGAAGGGCTGATCCACGCGGGCAGTTTGTTCCCGTGGTAGTTTCTAAGATACAGCTCCCTCAGATTCTCCGGCGGTACAATCCCGTGTAGTAGGTGCAAGCCATTCCTGAACATTTGTGCGTCGATGCCCAAAGTCTTGAGATTACTCATTCTCGATAAGGTTTCTTTCCACTCACTTGTGGTTTCAGAGAGATCTGCCTCATTGTCGCTGCTTATTACCACGTGTAGTACTCTGAGCTCAGTAAGATTCCCAAGCTCGGCCAACTCAATACCTCCTTTCACTTTTTTCCCACCTATCCTCACTTTAACACCGCTTAGCTCTTGAAGCTTGTACAAATTCATTACCCCCTGAGGTAAGTTGTCGAGTCGTGGACAGTTGTCTATGTGCAAGACTATGAGCCTCTTCAATTTGGCGACAGATTCGTGTATCCTCTTCAAGTTCAAGCACCCCGTGAGGACTAAGAGTTGAAGATTACGGAGCTCCTTGATGGAAGACGGGATTTCGTCGAGGCCCTCGAAGCCAGATAGATTCAAACAAGCAAGGCGAGTGAGTGTCGTTATCCAATCTAGAAGACCCTTCAGCAGTACCGGGTCCTGTTTGACCATCCCTCCGGACAAGTCTAACATTCGGAGCGAAGAAAGTCGTCCCGAATCCTTGTTGAGATTGATTGGATGTCCTGGCATGAGCAAAACTGCCCTTAGTTTGGAGTCTTTCTCAAACGACAAAAACTTGTCGGTGAGATCTGATTTCCTTCCTCTGGAACCCCCGCTTTCTCTTCTTCTAGAAGTTTCCTTTTCTGTGACGAGATCGGAAGTCAAGCAGAGCCAATACGAGTCTTTGTTCCATATGGACGTTCCGTGCTCGTTGAAGCTGCAAAATCCCTCCTCTCCGGCGATCCTCATGAGGAGATCGCGGACCATGTCATGTATCTTGCACGTGTACACTCTTCCATCGTATGGCCGACGTTGTTCAACGTCGATCATGCATCGGCTGATCAGAGCCGTCAGATACTGCCGGCCCAACTCAAGCGCGCTTCTTTTGGAGTTGGGCTTCTGGAGGAGACCCTCAGCGAGCCACCAGTGGATGACTTGGTCAGCGCGTATCTCCGAGTCTTCAGGGTAGGCCGAGAAGCAGAGGAGACACTGCTTCAGATGGGCCTCAAGGTCATCGTAGCTCAACCGAAGTCTCTCGATGACTTGCTCGTTGCGTCCGATCGCAGGGTTGTCGTGGAAGCACTTGAGCACGTCTGTCCATTCGCTCAGCAACGTCTTTCCTGCCAATAGTGACCCGATTGTCTTCAGCGAAAGTGGAAGTCCTCCACATTTATCGGCAATTTTTTTCCCTTCTACCTCAAAGCCGGAGCGAGGACGTGCAAAATGGGAAAACAACTTCCAGCTATTGTTTTCATCCAAGACACTTGGCTTATGAAGTAGATCAGCGTCGCGGACAACTATATTTGCGACTTCATCGTTTCTGCAATACAGGAAGTACTCTGAGTTTATCCCGGAACAATCATAGTTTTGTAGAGCTCAAGTCCCTCTATAAAAACTTGAGTCACTTCAAAATGGATAATGGTCATTCAACGTAATTATACTATTTTAAAGAATCAGTAGTAAAAAGAAATTCTAATTGAATTTTAGGCTAATTATCTCATAACTAAGAGACCAGTTCAAATATTTATACAAGAAATACCAAAAACTGTAGATACCTGGTAGTGACGATGACGCAACTTCTCTGACCATCGACCTCCAAAGTGGCGCACAAATCGTTCCACCATGCGACATCGTCAAGGCTCCAGACATCGTCAAACACAACGAGACAGCCATTTTGACCCACCACCGCATTTCTAATCTCTCCCAACAGTTGACTGCTCGACTCTGGTATCGTCCCTCCCAACTTCCTCAAAATATTCTCCAAAATCTTGTTCTTGTTGAATTTTTTGGAAACACCGACCCATATCCTCGCCCCATAACTACTCGAAACCACCTTATCGATGTATACTTCCCGGACAACTGTCGATTTTCCCAATCCACCCATCCCCGACACAGCGACGCGATAGTGTTGAGACTTATCGTCCTCGACAATCCAGCGTTTGATCTTTTTGATGTCCTCGTCTATCCCGATCGCTACGTTGGGGTTGAAATCCTGCTCCAGGACCAGAAGATCGTCGCCCTCCGAATTCTCGATTCCGGCATCCAGTCGGAGGGCATTTTTCAATTCCAAATGAAGCTTTAAGGTGTTCAACTGCGTATCTAATCGGGAATTGATGTCTTTCAACAGCTTTCCGGTGTTACGGAGGAAACAGAAATTGTATCTGGAGAATCTGCCACCGTACTCATCCCTGAGAATGCAGTCGGCGATGACATCATCAGCCTCGTAGATGATCTGCCTCAGGGGGATCATGGCTGGCTTGACGTGCTCGGCGTTGAGCTTCAGACGTTCCTTGTCGTGGAGTAATCCGTCGATGTGCTTTAGAGATTGAATCAAGTGTTGAAGCTGAGCCATGCAGTTTCCAGCGTAGTCAGCTTCGTTCTCCGCGACCGCGATCGCGTGCGTCGTCATCGAACCCACCACCGCTCCCGCTAACTCCATCTTTACTTCTCTCTCCTTTCACTCTAAAATCAAGTTAAGCATAATTATTTCTCATTATCATAGATTTATTTTATTAAAATATATAGCAGACAAACCAAAGTTTGTTTATCTCATAAAGGAACGGCAACTCTTTCAAAAGACTTGCTAGTGCAGTCATCTTTTATACGAAGTTGTTTTCTATCATTAAGCATATATTTTTCTTTACCCGATTAATTCCATAACATCGTAATACTATTAATAATATAATATATTTTAAGCCTAAAACTAAACAAGTATAACCATATTTATATATTTTAAAATAAAATCAGGTATGATTTTATCAAAGTATCATTGAAGTAAGACTCTTACGCTAAGAAATAGAAATCATGAAGTTTAAAAGTGTTTTGAAGGTTAACAATTTCAATTAACCTCTAAAAGCTTAGTTTGTGTGACACTACCTCTTTATTCTTTCGGCTGAGTTCTCCGCCAATGTAAGGGATTAAATTCCCCAAAAATAGCGAAGTATCTTTTGATCGTTACTAGAACTAGAAGGACTAGAATTTTACAAAAGAGAAGTTTCATTAAATGAGTTTAATGACCACTAAAATATCAAATTTACATCTCCTATGCATATCTTTATCTCAATTAGTTTTTTGATCCATTTTCAGACAAAAATATCATTTGAATCTCTTTAAACCGATTTTTTCATTGATGAAATCCGATAGAATCCGATGAACTTTTTTGTTAATGAAATCAAATAAAATTCGATAAAAATTGATTAATTTTTTTGTTTATATAAGCGAGAAAACCTGATGAAATCGGATAGAATACGATACGAATTGATGAATTTTTTGTTAACGAAATATGATAAAATCCGAAGAAATAAGATGAAATCCGATGAAATTAATGAATTTTTTTTGTTTATTTACGCGATAAAATCCGATGAAATTCGATAGAATCCGATAGAATTTTTTTTGTTAACGAAATCAGATAAGATAAGATGAAATCCGATAGAAATTGATATTTTTTTTTGTTTATTTATGTGATAAAATCCGATAGAATCCGATGAGTTTTTTTTTGTTAGCAAAATAAGATAAAATCCGATGAATGAAAGAAATGAGAAATTTTTTTTAAAGGTATTTAAAGGGTATATTTGTCCAAAAATGGGTTAAAAGTCTAATTTAAAATAGGAGTATACATAAAAGGTCTAATTTTGATATTTTAGTAATTATTAGGTCCAATTAAAGATATTTCTCTTTACAAATCATTAAAGTATAATAGTTTAAGAGCCATTTATATATATAACATGTGGTCCAGGTGCAAATGCGCCTTCAAGATTATAAATTTCAGCCACAATATTTTGAATTTTAGCCTAATGTTATATTCTTTTCATAAATTCCCTTTAAAATATTTCTCATCACTTATACTCCCCTTGAAATGAAATCATGGCGATATTCTTTTTTTAATAATTATCTTGTTTAAACCGCATGAGGTTCAGGAGCAAATGTGCCTTCAAAATTACAAATTTTAGCCACAATATTTTTAATACTACCCCCTCTTCTAAAGAAATAATATGGCGATTTGTATTTATTTTAAATTAGTATATTATTTTAATTAATTTTCTCTGTCATCTTTATTGCATTATCTAATTATAAAATAATACATGCTGGAAATCCCAGCAGCAACAACAGAGCTACACCATGAGGAAAATTTGGTGTGTATACAATAAAACTAAAGACTAAAAAAAAATCATACGGAAAAAAATGTATATATTTATCATAGAGTTATAATATAGATAAGTAAGAAGAATTTACCTCAAAAGAGTCACTCAGGTTGGAAATATTCCGATTAGTATCTAAGTAGCTCCATACCCATGAACGCCAATCTCACAAACTGAAACCGACAGAAAGCTCTGCAAAAAAGAGATTGAAGTTTGAACATATAGAGTGGGAATGTATATCAACTAAAAGAGACTGTCATGACGGTGTTTCATCCCTTACTTTCTATTAACGAATCTTTATCTGAACGGATCAAGTTTTTTTTTTTTGGCTAAAACTTCTCTCTAGATTTGTTTTTATTTTCTTCAAAACATACTAATATGTTGTGACTGTTCCCTGGTGGATGGAGGATGGTATATTTAAATGAGAACTAAAAGTTTAGTACCCAATAAAAGCGGATATATATTAGAGGGTTATTATATATAGTGGTCATATTAATATAGGTAAATTTGGAAATAGTCAGGATTTCTTAAAACTAGTGTAAACAACCCAGTCAGTAGTTTTACAACTGTTAATAGACCAAATTACCAAAAAAAATTCAATCATGCTGTGTTACGGTTTTTTTAAATAAAAAAACTAATTAAATGCACGAGAATTAAGGAGAATAACTGCATGCATTAATCAAACTCATAATTCACGGAGATATATTATTTTCGAGACAAAACACTAAATATTCATCTTCTCAACCTAAAAGAGAAACTCCAAGCTTTGCGAGAAAAACTCTTAATGGAGATTTCAGCGACTGTAATTTCAGGTAAATGTGTTATTGTTCTGAGATTGTTTTCAAAACTCAGTAAAGATTTTGTCCTTAAACAAAATAAATTAATTTTCGCAAAGATATTCATTGTTCGATTTGATTTTTTTTCCCGGGCTTTGTTCTTCGATTTTTTTTGCCAAGCTTTGTTCTACAATGTTTCTTTTTCAGGTTTTATTCTTCTTCATTTTTCAAGTTTTACATTTATATTTTGAGTTTAGAATTTTTTTTTTGTCGGGGATTTATTTTGTTCTTGTATATTTGGGTTTGACCTAAATACTAGTCCCATATATTTAAATAAATAAAATAATGAAAATATAGACTTCTACTGTGCCTATCACTTCTCTACTATAAGTGAGAATATTTGGTAGTAATGGTATTGTTATCGACATTTGGTACAGCTTCTTGCTAGCATTTGTTGCTTTCTAAATACATTTAATGAAAACTTCTTCTTTCTTTCTTCGAGAAGAGCCAAAAGCGAATTAAATCCTCTTGATCTGATTGTACATGGTGGAAGAATAGAAAACAGATTTCTATAATTGAAATCATCTCTCTTACAATGAATCTTTCTAGATTTATTTTTGTACTCATGGCAACTTTAGAGTTTCGTCTCAGCTAGGCTATTCGAGGCAAAATCTGGTGCCATTTCTAAAATTAAATTTATTTTTTTCTATTTCATATGTAACGATGAGGGATTAGGGCGGTCAGACGTGGTTCATTGCGGGGGCAGAGCAAAAAGTGGCAAATATTCGTGAGAATTTTAAAGGACAAGCTTCTGCACTGAGTATAATATACTCTATGAGATACTTTTTCAGATTCTGACCAAGTGTGTATTTGAAGTGAATATTTGTGTTTACTTGTCAGTATTACAAAATCGACTTTCTCGAGAAATTTTCAGGGCAATAATTTTGCATCGAAATGCATGTAAATTTCAGAGGTGACAAGTTGCATAGAATAAATACACACGAAGTGAAATAAAATTCAACATTTTTGGAGCACTAAAAAACGATACGTCATATGTGACAGTGTATGGGACTTTTAGATGCGATATTGTGGCATTTAAAAGTCCATCATATGTGACATGTAGCATTAAATGACCTTCATATATGACATGACGCATTTAAATGACCTTCATATGTGAAGTCGCATTTATGAGTAGAATTTTTGGATTTAATCTCATCGTCTTTTTCATATCAATGGCTTAGAACATTTTTCACAAATTTAGCATCTCTCTCTCTCTCTCTCTCTCTCTCTCTCTCTCTCTCTCTCTCTCTCTCTCTCTCTCTCTCTCTCTCTCTCTCTCTCTCTCTCTCTCTCCTTCGATCACCACATCCCACTCCTCCTACTACCATTTTCTCTCTCCCCCACATCAGTTGATTTGTTGTTTAGAAACATATTTAAATTGAATTGGTTTAGAATTATAATTGGAATTTGAATGGAGTAGTATACATATTTATAAAATCGAATTTATAATTGGTTTAGAATTATGTTTGTGTTTGTTTGTATTAATGTTTAATATAATTTGTGTTCTTATTATTGTATTTGTGCTAATATTAGTTAACGGGTCGTAGAAGCACAATCGAATTATTAGAAGCACCATCGGGTTCGAAGAGTTTTAGACGCCAATCTTTTCATTATTTCTCCTAAATGAAGATTTCCGTAGGATTTCAAATTGACTTTTGATCGGTACTGTGCTCTATTTGAGAATCGAGTCTTGCGTGTACATGTGATTTTTGTTATATCGCATTGGGTATAATGTCAAGTAAATGATTTTTTTAAACGATAAACAAATTATTTTAATTTGGTTTCGACAATGAATATTATATAGTAACATCTATGTTCACTTAATGTAGGACATTATTGTATCATAAGGTAAATTAGTGCGATTTACTAAGTATATAAAAAAATTGTGTGATTTTTATTGACTTATTTTGAACCTGTGCTAACGGACTGGACGGTCCGTTAGTCCACTAAGGTCCGGTAATTATTATCGAACTTGGTCCGATTCGTTAAGCTAACGAACCGGACGGATCGGTCCGTTAAGAGAAAAAAAATATAAAAAAAATTATAAAATGCTTTTATAATAGATATAAAATAGAGAAATTGCCCAAAATGCCACCATTTATACTTGATTTTCCCAAAATCCACTAAAATTAATTTTTTCCCAAAATACTAGTACAAAAGTCTAAAGTACCCCTAAAACAATTTTTTTATATTTTATTTCATATCCATATTAATCAGTTATTATTTATTTATTTTTTTATTAAAATTAAACTTTAAAATGTAGAAACTGTTCCAATTCTAAATTTTAATTTTTTTTAATTTTTTAATTTTTTTCTTAATTATTTTGACCGGTAGTATAATGTATGACATTTGTGTTAGTTTTATTTTTTTAAAGGGTATTTCGTCATTTCACATGAAATTTACTAGTATTTTGGGAAAAAATTATGTTTGGGTGGATTTTGGGAAAATAAAAAATAAAAGGTGGTACTTTAGGCAATTCCTCTATAAAATACTCATAATGTTGTTATAATATGTTATTTAAAAAAATTATTTATAAAGATACAATTCAATTTTACATATAAACTCTTTTTATAAATAATTAACATGTTAATATTCTTGATGTACCATTTAAATTTGATTTTTTAAAATTTTTCTTACATAGTGAAAATTAACAATAAATATTATATTTTTATTAACTTAACGAAAGTATCACTTTCGTTTATCTTCAAAAGACAAAAGAAAATTATGACGAAAATAACCACTCTTATTTCCAGTTGGCTACACGAGTTAGTTGTAAGATTATCCATCATCATGTTTTTTTCTTAATAATAGAGTAACATTATACAAGTGCAATTACCCATTTTCCTTTATAGCATTACGATCCAGCGGAGTGAATTATTTAAAGTGTTATAAATAGCTATCTTATTTGATGATTAAAGCTAGTCAAGATCCAAGCTATTTGGTCACCAACGATTGATAAAGAAACCGAGACACCTCCACTAATGTAGAAATTATGCTTAAGGCATATTTGACATGAACAAGGGCCCATCATCAATAACATTGGTCGGGGAATTATTAACCTAAAGTTCGAAAGTATAGGAATGAAGAATTAATTAAGTAACCTTAAAAGTGGCTTATCTATATTTTCTCTTTAATTATGTATGTGACTGGTATTGGCACTGACGACAGATCAGCGTCTTCAAAAGCATCTTGAACAGTGTGAAACCAATCATAGCAAGCAACATGATTCTTGCCAGATTGTTTTCCATAAAACACGTCATATAAATCCCTCTTTTGATTACCGGCAAGGAATACGAATAATTACAATATATAGAGGCATATCCTTGTCATCTACCCATTGTCGTGATCTGCATGTTCATGTGATTTTTTTTAAAACTAAGCCTTCATTAAAACCTACGTGCGATCTTAAGAAAATGTAAATTGTGATAATATATGTTTTAATTAACAATTTTCTCTAGGGCAGAAATTTACTTTCGATAATTATACCGAAATTTATTGAAGGGAACTCTTTTGGCCCTATAATCTCAAACATAATAATTTATACATGTATATGTGTGATCTAAGAATGTTCATAAAAATAATTCCATAATTATTTTTCTTTTTTCTTGAGAATCCAATACCCTCAATTAAAGCTGTACATCCATCTATCAAAAAGTGTTACAATATTATAGTAAAACTTGTACTCCATTATTGATGTTGGATTTCAAGCCACAAGCTGAGTGAGTAGTGTCCACACATTCTAACCCAAAAGCACCCGACACAAATATGCTCATTATTGCAATTATAGAGTGTTGTCCAAATAACATACTTTTGTCACTTTAGATATGATGTTTTGCTCTAATTACTTTCGAACATATGTTGTTTCTAAATGTAAATAGTTAGAAACTGAAATAGAGGAATATTGTGATCGGTTGTGATGTTACGTAAGATGTTCCTGCCACACAAGATTACAATACGAATACCATACTGTAAAAGATACAAGCACGTTGTTAACCCAGTTCGGCAACTGCCTACGTCTGGGGGATAGCTTATCCCGGTGACTTAGATTACTTTATAATGAAAGAGCAAAGTTACAAAGGTTACACAAAGACGTCACGGATTCTTTGACCTAACACTTCCTATCTCTCAAAGTGAATCTACCTAAGGCTCCCCCTTAGAGTGAGCACTTCTCACTTAGTCACACTAGTTAGGAACACGTCCTACATAATGTTTACAACAAGGAAGGTAAATAAAAGATGCACTTACAGAAAAGCTTTTCCTTCTTAAAGCTATTCCAAGAACAAGAAGACGCAAGAAGAAAAGCAAAAGGTTGAACTTGCTAGGGCGGCGTCTTTAGAAAATATGCATAAACCCTAGAGAATGCGAGAGAGAGTTTATATACTCCAGTGTCATGCCAAAAGCTCAAGGTAACCAAAGCCAGCGGATAATAGACTGGCGCCAAAAAGCAACTGAGAAGAAGGTACAAGATGACAAGGACAAAGTCTTCTGAGCAGCAAAAGACAACTATAGGGACATCAGGGTTTTGACGAAGCACCAAGGCCAAACTGTACTAACAAACTCCCCCTTTGACTTTGCTGAGGAAAAACCTGGAAATACAAGCTTAGCCAAAAACAAAACTCATGTCACAGAAAAACTGACAGAGGAGCAAACACACTAATACAGAGTATTAGAGATATGAGGGTGTCACAGAGTTGTTAAAAGGAAACACACAATAACCACAAGAACTCCCCCTTTTTACCTGAGCAAAGGCAAGGGAGAGAGGCAAGCAAAAACATTGTTCAAACAGAGATACAACCCATAACAGGGAAACAAGGAACACGAAACATAATCAGCTATACTGGAGAGGATGGACGACTCGATGTCGAGGCAGGGGAGGGAACAACCGCACGCAGAAGAGACTCCAATTCTTGACGGCGAAGAGTGGCAGTAGCAATTACACCATCAAGGTACTTCAGCTCGTCAGAGATCGACACAACAACGAGAGACCTGATCTCGGCGGAGAGAGGTGGAACAACAGGGGCAGTGCCGTCGGAGAAAGCTGGATGCAGAAAGCTGGAAGGAGGAGGTGGAGCCATATCCGGTACATGGTGAGCCTGAAAGAGCTTGTAATTGAATACAATCTTTCCCGGAGAGGTACTGCACTCGGTCACTTCAGCCGGAGACAGAAGATCAGTATCTTGAGATAGGAGAATCCCACAGATGAGAGAGGGAAATCCAATGGGGAGCTTGATGGTCGAGGATCCTGCATGGCGGAGAATCTGATCGTAGAAGAAACCAGCTGCATCAACAGGAGAACGGGTCCCGACAAGATAAAGAAACCCAGCAAGGGCTACGGACACGCCAGTATGATGGGTTGTGGGACACCAGTTCTTGATCCCAATCTTGTGCAAGATTGAGTATTTGGTGCTGAGTTTGGAGGCAGGATACGGACCACGATCAGGCCATCCTTTCAAGTCACGACCACCCGATAGTTCTTTGACGAGATCTACTTTGGAAGGAAGGTTCGGCTGAGAGACTTGCTGCGGAAGCTCCAGAAACAGGGCGATATCCTTTGGAGAAAAGGAAAAACACTTTCCACGAACATGCACCTTGTGAAAGTGCGGAGACCCTAGAATGTTGATGTCAGCCGACCAGTTAACAACAAATTCTCGGACAAGGCAAGGATGGTAGGGACCAACAGAAGTAATAGATTTCAACAGGCATGCATGATTCACAATGTTGACAAGGTCCAGGCATTGAAGGGCTTCAGACGAGAGAACACACTCAGGAGAAATGCTGCGGCGCAGAACATACTTCCAGTTTAGTACATTAGAGATGGAGTGAAAGGAAACGCCGTCTATGGGGACGTCCGGAATATCATTGCGAGGGGCCCTGGTCTTCTTCTTCTCAGGAGGAGGAGCCTCAGTGTCAGCATCCTCAGCAAGTTCAGCCTCATTTGCTATAAACTCTGAGTCCTCTAGAGAGTGAGAGGAAACAGGAGGAGAAACATCCTTAGGGTCCGGGACAGCAGAAGTCGAGGCACGCTGAGGTCTTTTGTTAGTAAATTTCTTGCGAGGAGGCTGCTGAGGAGAGGACTTCCTCTTTTGCAGAGAAGCAATCGAAGCATCAGAGTCAGACCCAGGGTTGTCTGAGTGACCCAAAGAGATCTAAGGAGAAGATCCAACGAGAGCAGTCGGTGCATGCACATGAGGGATTGGAGAAACATGAATATCCTCCATAGGGGGGTCGAGAGCAGAGCCTGAGGGAACAACACTTTCATCCATGATTCGATGAAACTCTTCTTCGGAGATAAACTTTGATGGAGACGAAGGAGGAGACTGACGCTCAACACATAATTCCTCTGTCATGGCGTCCAAGGAAGGATTATCAAAAACCCCCTTTGCCTGAGAAGTAGAATCACCGACTTTGTCTAACCTCATGTCAGAGACATCAACAAGACCCAAGATGGTATCTGCCGCTGAACGAGAAAATTTAACAGTGGGCAAAGGATCATCGGAGGAAGTAGAAACAAACTTACCTTGACGAGTGTCGTCAGAGGGCGAAGACAGAGGATGCTCCATAGAAAGGAGAGTGTTAGGGTTTGGAGACAGACCCCGAACCCGAACCCCATATTTGTTCTTCTGTGACTCCTTGACAACTCTTTTGAGAGCCTTCTTCTTCTTTTCATTTCCCATTGACGCAGATGAAGAACGACCAGTGCGAGTCGAAACCATTTTTACAGTGTGTCTATCGAGCACCGGTTTGAGGGTACGGTTGAGAGTGATAACTGTCTGAGAGTAGTTTGAAAAACACAACTGACACAAAACCTTTGAGTATGGTTATTATCCCAGAAAATGAAACGACACACTACCCCGCTACTTAGAGACAAAACGCAGAGTTTTATTTGAATGCAGGCAGAGAGAGTAAGTGGGCCCGACAACAGTAAAAGATGGCCCATCTGTGATTGCTATAAGTCCAACAAGCAAACACCAAGTCCAGCCCTCAGTTTCTCGAACTGAACAACATCAAGCGGTTTTGTAAAAATGTCAGCAAGCAGATTCTCGGATACAACATGCTCGAGTGAAAAAATCTTGTACTCAACAAGATCGCGAATAAAGTGGTGACGGATCTCTATGTGTTTGGTTTTACTATGCAGAACAGAGGTTTTTGCAATGTTGATAGCACTAGTGTTGTCACAGAACAGAGTAATGACATCCTGAGAGATACCGTATTCTTCAAGCATACACTTAAGGTAAACCAATTCAGTACAGGCAACACCGGCTGCGATGTATTCTGCTTCTGCAGTTGAGAGAGAGACACAGTTCTGCTTCTTACTGAACCATGAGATGAGATTGTTTCCAAGAAAGAAACACCCTCCCGACGTACTCTTTCGATCATCAATGTTACCAGCCCAGTCGGCATCGGAGAATCCCGCAAGATGATAATTAGTATCATTAGAATTGAAGATCCCATAGTCAAGAGTACCATGAACATATTTAATGATTCTCTTAACATAACTCAGATGATTTTCAGTGGGATGAGATTGGTACCTGGCACTCACTCCTACGGATAAAGCAATGTCAGGCCTGCTAGCTGTTAGATAGAGGAGACTCCCAATCATGCTCCTGTAAGTCTTGGTGTCCACTAGGTTAGATGAGTCATCTTTGGATAATTTCACAGAAGATGATGCAGGAGTTCTCTTGGGTTTTCCAGATTCAAGACCAAATTTCTTAACCAATTCCCGAGCATACTTGCTTTGCGAGAGAAAGATTCCATCATGACGTTGGTTGATTTGAAATCCCAAGAAGAACGACAATTCACCTACCATACTCATCTCGAATTCAGATTGCATTTTTTCAATAAAGTCGTCAACAAGAGAAGTGGACATCCCTCCAAACACAATGTCATCCACATACACCTGAGCAACCATCATGCTTGATCCATAATTTTTGCTGAATAGAGTTTGATCCTTGATACCCGGTGAGTACCCTTGAGATATCAGATAAACAGCCAAGCGCTCATACCAAGCCCTGGGTGCTTGTTTCAGACCATATAGGGCTTTGTTAAGTCTGAACACATGATTCGGAAAAAGAGGATCAACAAAACCCTTCGGTTGTTCAACAAAGACTTCTTCATTTATGACACCATTAAGAAATGCACTTTTTACGTCCATTTGAAACAATTTAAAGTTCTTCAGGCAAGCAATACCTAAGAGGAGACGAATTGCCTTCAGACGAGCAACTAGGGCGAAAGTTTCATCAAAATCAACACCTTCAATTTGAGAATAGCCTTGAGCCACAAGACGAGCTTTGTTTCTGGTCAAATTACCTAGAGCATCGGATTTATTTTTGAAAATCCATTTTTTTCCTATGACATTCGCAGATGGGCGTGGGACCAGCATCCACACGTCGTTCCTTTCAAATTGAGAAAGTTCCTCTTGCATCGCAGCCACCCAGAACTCATCAAGAATGGCTTCAGAAACATTTTTTGGCTCAATCCGAGATGTAAAACATACATTTCCAATTAGTTCCAGATAGTTGACAGGGTCTTTCCTGCGGGTGATAACACCTTGATGAAGATCACTAATAATGGCATCCTTGGGATGATTTAAAGTAACTCTGGACGAAGGAGTCTTCGGGACAAGAGAAGAAGAATTCACATGATTTGGAGAGAACACAGACTCGCTGTTAGTGACATCAGGAGAGACATCCGACATCAGAGGATCAGGAGAAACCAGGAGAACTTCATCAGTCAAGGAAGTAGAGTGTGGTGAGGCTTCATCACTGAACTTCATAGATTCCATGACAACTTGAGTTCTGTTGTTAAAAACTCTGTAAGCACGACTTATAGAGGAGTATCCCAGAAAAAAAACCTTCATCACTACGAGGATAAAGTTTCTTCTTAGGCTCTCTGTCAGCCAAGATGAAACACACAGACCTGAACACATGAAAATACTTAACATTTGGCTTTCTCCCCCTTCAGATCTCATAATTCGTGAACGAAGTTCTAGGTCGAAGGGACACACGATTATGAATATGGCATGCGGTGTTGACATCCTCAGCCCAAAAACGGTAGGAGACATCGTTTGCATGAAGCATAACACGAGCGATCTCCTGGATAGTACGATTTTTTCGCTCAACTATTCCATTCGATTGCGGGGTGATGGGAGCAGAGAATTCATGGGATATGCCCTCAGAAACACAGAAATCAGAGAAATTGACATTTTCAAACTCACGACCATGATCAGTTCGAATTCGAGTAATTTTCTCAGATCGAGACCGTTGCAACCGAAGAGCGAGAGCACGAAAGGTAGGAAAAGCATCAGACTTTTCTCGGAGAAATTCAACCAATGTGTATCTTGAGAAATCATCCACAATCACCAAAATATACTTCTTTCCTCCAATGCTTTCAACTTGCATCATGTGAAGAAGTTCAAGAACCGACGAGGTCGTGATGAAATCAACTTTCTTGTGGGGAACACGAGTCTGTTTTCCAATTTGACACTCACCACATATTCCAAGATCTGAGGAGAAAGTAGAAGGGAGGCCAATTACCGCATCCTGAGAGATGAGTTTACTTATGCTACGCGCATTTAAGTGACCAAGACGACGATGCCATAGAGAGGAAGTGTCATTAGTACTCAGGAGGCACTTTGAAGAGGAAGACCACATGTAGCAGTTATCAGAGGACCGAGTGCCCTGCATGATTTCCAGATTTGCAGGATTAAGAACTGACCAACCCGTCTTGGTGAAGGTAACTGTAAGATCGTTATCGCAGAGTTGACTGATGCTGATTAGATTTGCTTTTAAACCATCAACCAGAAGAATATTGTCAAGAGGAGGACAACCTGACACGTCAAGTGTTCCACGACCAATCACAGATCCTGTAGAACCGCCACCAAAAGTGACACTGCCTTTGGTGCAGGGCTGCACATTTTCCAGGAAGTCAGAGACACCAGTCATGTGGCGAGAGCAACCACTATCAAAGTACCAATCATCTTGAGAAGAAGCCTTTAGAGAGGTGTAGGCTACAACAGCTGTATGAGAATCCTTTACACGCCAGTGTCGATGAGAAGTACAGTCAATTTTCTGATGAGGCACAAAATGTTGTAATCCTCCTTGAGGAAAGCGTTGCCCAGTGAGATAGGGAGTGCGACCAAACAATCTGAAGCAAAAAGGGTGAATATGACCTTTCCTTCCACAGAAATGGCAAATCCATTTATGGTGCACAGATTTAGCTCTATGTGCTCGAGTAGAGGTTGCTTTGTTAACAAGGACGGTTGAGACACCTGGTGAGCTGGGAGATGTAGATGAATTAACTTTGTTCAAATTTGAGCAGGCTGACACAAAACGAGGTTGAGAACAAGGAGTTGAGTCTCTCATAAAACCTAAACCAGACTTGTCAACAAAGGACTTTCCACTTCTCAAAAGATCATTGAGGATCCCAGTACCAGGATGAGTATCAACAGACTGAGAAAGTCGTGTAACATCTTGAGAGAGACGACCAACATCCAGCTTCAGAACACAGATCATTTCCAGCAGATGAGTTTTCTCATCCAGAAGAGACGTGATCCTTTCCTTGACAGAAACAGGAGAGTCAGCTTGAAATTCTTGAAGTTGAGAAAGAAGATCCGCATGAGACTGTTCAAGTTCAGCAATTTTATCTGCCTGAACAACAACAGCATTAGATTCATCAGACCACTTTACAAACAAGGTTTTCTAAGCTTCAATGAGGACGTTGTCACTGATCTCGTCGTTATCATGAAAGATAGACATAGAGTCGGAGTTCTTGTGAGATGACAGTACATCGAATATATGAGCAAGGAAGTCATCAGAGATGCTGGAGTTTTTGTCAGAGAGACCAGTTGGGCTATCAAAATCTAATCCAGCAAGACCAGAAAGAGCTAGGGAGAGCTCTATATTTTCTTCAGAAGAGGAAGTACATTGACTCACAAAAGCAAGAAAATTGTGTGTTCCACCATCAGTCTCATCGTCATCACCGGACTTGATGCTCTGGTCATCATCTGATAAAGTGGAATTGTAGCTCTTTTGTTGACGCCTGATGAAGTTAGGGCATTCAGATTGGATATGTCCAAAACCTTCGCATTCATGACATTGAATGCCTTTTCCTTTTGTCGCTTGACCCGATACACGATCTTGATTGAACCGCTGAGGTTGAGAGTTTGACCTGAAATTTTGAGATGACTTAGTTTTGTAGTTTCCGGTCGTGATAGGTTTCTTGTCAAACCTTTTCATAAATCTACCAAAATTCTTAGCCAAGAGAGCCAGAGAGTCTTCATATGATTATGTAATCTCATCACTTATGGAAGAAGAAAAATCTGGGCCGGTCGAATTCAACGCCAGGTTACAAGATTTTGAGACAAAGTTACTTGTCAGAGACATTTCATAGGTGAGAAAAGATCCAATGAGCTCATCAACTCTCATAAAAGAGGTGTCATGAACTTCATCTATAGTAGTGACCTTGATTCTGAATCTTTTAGGCAGGGACCTGAGAATCTTCTTAACAATTTTTGCGTCACCCATAGGTTCACCTCACCCAGAGAATGAGATTCATTAGAGAGATCTTGAACACGAACATAAAAATCGTTGATTGATTCATCTTCTGCCATTTTCAGACTTTCAAACTCGGCAGTGAGAAGTTGTAAGCGAGAGTTCTTTACTTTATATGTTCCTTCATAAGTGGTTTCAAGAATGTCCCAAGCCTCCTTTGCACTTTTGCAGGTGTTGATTAACCGGAATTTTTTTTTGTCAACTCCATTGTAAATAGCATTAAGAGCCTTGGAGTTTGAGAGAGAGGCTTCATCATCAATAGCAGACCATTCAAGAGCAGGGACATCTTCAACAGTAATTCCATCAGCAAGAAGTCTCTTGGGAGTCCTCCATCCCACAACAACAGATTTCCAAGTTTTTTGATCAATAGACTTTATGAAAGCACCCATACGAGCTTTCCAGTAGGTATAGTTTTGCCCGTCAAGTAACGGTGCCCGACTAACAGAGCCACCTTCTCTGAATGTATCCATTAGAGAACAAAAGACAGCCAACCAGACAAGATCGAAAAACCCAGTAGCTTAGGGCTCCGGCTCTGATACCAAATGAAATTTAGGAATCTTGTGATCGGTTGTGATGTTACGTAAGATGTTCCTGCCACACAAGATTACAATACGAATACCATACTGTAAAAGACACAAGAACATTGTTAACCCAGTTCGGCAACTACCTACGTCTGGGGGGATAGCTTATCCCGGTGACTTAGATTACTTTATAATGAAAGAGCAAAGTTACAAAGGTTACACAAAGACATCACGGATTCTTTGACCTAACACATCCTATCTCTCAAAGTGAATCTACCTAAGGCTCCCCCTTAGAGTGAGCACTTCTCACTTAGTCACACTAGTTAGGAACACGTCCTAGATAATGTTTACAACAAGGAAGGTAAATAAAAGATGCACTTACAGAAAATCTTTTCCTTCTTAAAGCTATTCCAAGAACAAGAAGACGCAAGAAGAAAAGCAAAAGGTTGAACTTGCTAGGGCGGCGTCTTTAGAAAATATGCATAAACCCTAGAGAATGCGAGAGATGGTTTATATACTCCAGTGTCATGCCAAAAGCCCAGGGTAACCAAAGAACCAGCGGATAATAGACTAGCGCCAAAAAGCAACTGAGAAGAAGGTACAAGATGACAGGGACAAAGTCTTCTGAGCAGCAAGAGACAACTTGAGGGACATCAGGGTTTTGACGAAGCACCAAGGCCAAACTGTACTAACAGAAACAAAAGAGAATTGGAATTCTCATTTCTAACAGAAAAATTGGGACCACAATTCTGTTCTTGTACCAACCGGAACGGATAATTCTAGTTCGTGAACAGTAAGGGAACTATAAAATTGTTTTGTGTACAAATGTTTGGAGTATTGTTTTAATTTTTTTCAATCTGGAGTGTGTTTTATGTTTTAAGTTGTCTTTAACAATACGGAAATAAAAGTTAGTTCTTCTCTTTACAAATTTTCTGCTCGTCTTTTTTTTTTCTTTTTCTATTTTGAAACGAAACTGTATGCTCTTTTCATAATGTAACATTTCGTTTTGATTGGTACCAAAAGCCTAAAACATTTTTGCCCATGTTTTGTTGTGACAAACTTGTAATATTCAGAGTTAATACCCGGCTAATGTGCTATAATTAGTTTCCTAATTCACTAATTAAGTTGACCAGTGGAATATGAGATAAGTTCTCTCCTAAATAAGTAATTATTTTGTTTGGAGCGAGGGAAATTGCAGCAAAAGATGAATTTTAACCTATGTGCTAAGAGTTTATTTTCTAAAAAATTATTTATTTTATTTTAATTATTTTTGCTATTTCCTAAATTGTAAGCCACCTTCAATTGTGATGTGGATCCATTTTTTGGCATCACGAGTGAATCTCGTCGCGACATGATTGGTCTCACAACGAATGCAATAAACGTTGTGGTATTGTGATTTTTCTTGAATCTCGTCGCGGGGAAAACTAACTTTGTCACAATGATATTGTCCACAATATTTTTGGGATTCGTTGTCGGAAGAAACAATTAACCTTGTCACAAGGACGAATTTTTTTGGTCGCGGCGAGATGCCTTACCCATGACCCAGCGTTCCACAATGAATATAAAAACAACTTTTTCAAAATCTTGTCGGCGTAGTTATTCTACATCAAATTTTACAAAAATATTTAAAATTTAAAAAACAACTTTTTAATACTCGTGGTATTTAGCGGTACACTGAAACCGCTAAATACGACCAGTATTAATTTTTTTTTTTCAAATTTTCAAATTCTTTAATTTTTATATAGGATCCTCGCCGTGGTTTGGTTATTTTTTCCCATTCGACATTCTCGCTGTGGCCACGTAAAACTCTAACCGTGACGAGATTTCGCGAACCCCTTAGGGTTCCCATATAAAATTTTATTCATTTCATTTTTTCATTTTCTCATGTCTCTCTCGCGAACCACTATGTACCTTTTCCATCTATTGCCACGTTTTCACCGCGGCGAAATCTTCGCCGCCTCCTCGCTGCCTTTATGTTTCTCATTCTCGCCGCCACCTCTTCCGCAATCTCGCCTCCAATATTCAGGTATTATTTCAAATCCTTCATTGTTTATGTTTTTTCGTAACAATTTTGTTGTTTTCTGGTTGAATATTGATTGAATTTTTGTTTTTGTCTGAAATTTGATTATTTACAATCCAGAATTAGGTTTATAAACTTGAATATCGGATAGTTATAACCACAATTTAGTTAGTAATGTTTTGGTTAAATATAATTTATTTTATGTCAATCTTTTGTCAGAACTGTGACGAAAAATCTTCTAAGCAGGTTTGATAAACTGGTACACGATATTCACAACACCTCATCACCTATAAAATAAAAAGTAACCATTGATCAATGTCTGCCTCACGTGCATCTAGTGGAAATCCCCGCAAGTGAATACAATACCATATTAAAATGTCAGGATACTTCTATCCCTGTCATTATTACTTCTTGACATCCCATTCGACCACGGTGATAGTTTTACAAAAAAAAGACCTTTGATGCAGCAAGTCAGACCTTCGCTGCGGTGCAAATCTCCCGAAATCGCATAGATTCGCATATTAGAATTACAACAAATAACAATAGTACATTCACAAAACGAAAATAATCAAACAAAAATAACATCAATTTTCTTACGAAGTAAATGAGAAACATCATCGTCATCGAACCATCAATTTCTTCATCGATAGGTGCTAATTCGTATGTAAATGGAGGAATACTAGTGATAAGCGCGTTTTATACGTTATTATTAAGCGATCTTGAGTGGAAATTCGATGCGAATGCATAGGTGTTTTTGATAGTTTTTGTAGTATTGGTCGTTTTTGTCGCAGATTATGCTAAGAGAGCGGATTTGGAACACAAGAGCAAATTGGAGCGAAAAAAGAGTAAAAACCAAGTTTAAAGAGGATTCGGCGTTGGGCACCCGAGTGCCCATCGCATTGCCATCACTCTCATCGTGTCGCGATGGCTGGTTGTCACGACGCGATCCCTTTGGTCGCGTCACGATAGAGTTGTCAGGAAAAGGGAAACTTCCCAATTTGCACGATTTTGGCGCAGGAATTCCGATTTCAAGAGCTAGGTTTGCACCGAAAGAGCAGTTTCACCTATAAAAGCAAGAAAGCAGCCACACGAATAAAATCTCCCTTTTTGCTTAACTTTAACAGAGAGAAACTGAGCGTAGGAACTGTAGACTTTTGGGAAGAACCAGGGAGACGCTGCGAGACCACGACGAGACTACGGCAACATACGACCACATTAGTTTTTTTCTTTCCTTCGCTTTGGACTTAGTAGTTTATTTTCATTAGACTGTTATCATGAATTCTTATGTGTTTACGTTTTTCGTTTCTTCCACCATCACCATGAACTAACTCCATAGAGGGTGATGGTGGATCTTCTATTGAATTCTGTTATGAAGTGATATTGAATTAGAGTTTGATTTGTTTCAATTATGCGTTTTTTCTTGGCTTGTTATTAATGCTTACATGAAATTGATCACTTTGTGTATGATTCTTGAATTAATCAATTACTCTAGCGAGATTTGATAAATTGAGGAATAGGCTAACAAACCTTGAATTACTGCGATGACTAGAGATAGCCGTAGAATTTAGGGATTCATTGTGTGTTCTTGTTGAATTGCAAATTAGGATTTTAATATTGAAACCGAGAGGTAAAAGTTAATTCTGATTTAGGTTGTCAATATCACTCTAGCAAGGTTAACAACAATTATCTGTGAACACGAATACTGCATAACGAAACAGTGAATTAAACTCGATGTCAAATAGGTTTGTAACAGAAGAATAGAGAAGTGAAACCTCACCCTTGTCTCCCACATCCATCTTTAAAACGTTTTAATTAGGTTGTTTAATATTTTAGAAGCCACCCTCTTCACATTACATTTTCTCTTGATTTAAATTGTAGTCGACATTGATTCACGATTAATAAAAATCCTTGTGGGAACGAACTAAACTTACTATCTATACTACTTGTTCGACGTGTGCACTTGCGCATGCAATTTTCGCAACAAGTTTTGGCGCCCCTGCCGGGGATCTATTTAATTATTTGTGAATCCAATTTTTACTGAAATTTGAATTTGTGTTTAAACTAATTATATCTACGTATTCGTGTCCCTTTCAAGTGTATGCGAAAAGACAGATCATCAGCTCTACTTCCGATCGACCTTGAAATAGAAAAGACGTGCAAAAGAAATCGGAAGACAAGAAGACACATACGTCAAGAACCAGAGAGTCTAGAACAAGAGCGCCAAGAATCGATGGAAAATTTTCCAAACAACCCCCAACCAATTCCCGAGGAACCTGTCCTCATGGAGCGACCTCTAATTGACTATGTGTCACCGAACGCCGAAGGCTATCGTTCGGCCATCCGTAAACCAGCGATTACGGCGGATCAAAGCTTTCACATCAACACGGGGATTATCAACATGATTCAACATAATCAATTCTCAAGATCCCCAAATGAAGATCCGAATGAGCACATCTGCAACTTCAACGAGATGTGTGACACCTTCCATATTCTCAACATTACGGTGGACGCCGTACGTCTACGAATGTTTTCATTCTTGCTTAGGGACCGAGTCAAAGGGTGGTTGCAGTTACTGCCGTCCGACTCCATATACTCGTGGGAGGACCTCTGCAACGCCTTCTTCACCAAGTACTTCCCCTTCGAGAAGACCACGAGCCTCCGCAATGACACAGTTTCCATCAATGGGATGGAGAAACTTTATGGGAGGCATGGTCTCGATTCAAGGAGATGCTTAGAAAATGCCCCCACCATGGGATCGCTAGGGAAGATTTTCTAGGCACATTCTACTATGTTTTTCTTACTCCAACAAATACCTTAGTGAACACTGCAGCAGGTGGAGCAGCGCTCACAAAGACGCCATCAGAATTCTACGATCTACTTGAAGAGTTGGCGAGAGCGAACGAGCAATACCCGATGAAGCGCAGAATTCTGAAGCCCGAGCCGAACACGATTCATGCGGCATCATCAAGCAATTCATCTAATGACTCAGAGAAATTGAGGATGATGACAACTCAGATGGCTCTTATCACGAAACAAATGGCGCAATTCAACGCTCAAACCAAAGTTGTGCAAGTTTCAAACTCCGAGCCATGTTTCTGGTGCAACGGAGGGCATTCCACCAACGAGTGTCCAACTAGATTTGAGGAGAATGTCAACTATGTGGGAAATTAGAACTGCCCAATGTTTCAAAACTCCAACAATCCTTATACAGCCGCGAGGAACAACCACCGAAATCTCTCATGGCGACAACCTCCGAATCAAGCTTAAAGACCACCTCAAGGAAATCAACAATTCCAACAACAGAGTTTTCAACAACCTGCCAACCAACCGCAACAACAACATAAGGTGAATCTCGAGGAAATGATGGCTAGGTTTATGAACGAGACTCGCACAGCCACTCAGAGTCAATCAGCCTAAACTCTTAGTCTCGAGACTCAACTGGGTCAATTAGCGTCAACATTAACTGAGAGATATCAAGGATCGTTACCAAGCAACACGGAAGTCAATTCGAGGCAACATGTAAATGCTATAAGTCTGCATAATGGTTTGGTTTTAGAAGATGCAGATGAAAAGGCAAAAAACGGAGCGTCGGAAGCCCATGAAGCGTCACAATAGTGACGCAATGACGAGCCATCGCGGCGCGACGCAATGACGAATACCCATCACGACTCGATGACAGAGAGGCAAGCCGGGTCACGACGCGACCAACCTCATCGCAACGCGACCAACCCCTCGGCGCAGGTGATGGTGTGTCATTCAACAACTTCGGCGCGGGCACACTAGGACAAAAAATGTCTTTAGAAGTGACAAAAGTCTGACAAAATGTACGTCAGAATAATAGAAGTCACTTCTAATTCCCCAAAATAATGAAAAAATTCATAGAAAAAAGTGAGCAAAAAAATTTGGTCTTTAGAAGCGACTACTCGCTTCTAACATGTGGCCTCAGACCACTAAAAGGGACTAGCCGCTTCTAAAAGTCAAAAAATATATTTTTTTTTGGAAAAACTGGGTCGCTTCTAATGGTAAAATGTCGCTTCTAAAAGACCCTGTCGCTTCTAAAAGTATTAATGTAGTAGTGGCAAGGCCATGTCATCTTGCCCCTCTAGAGATGGGCGAGGGGGCGACGACCGACCGGAGGAATTTATTATTTATTTTCCCAAGCTAGCTGTGGGATTTTTTTTGCAGCAAGGATTCTTATTCGCCGCAGCTGCAGAGTATATTTGTTTTAAAATTATTTGCTATTGGCTTTTCCTCGTTGTGGCCGATCATTACTCACCACGTAGATAACTTTTTTTTTAAAATTTATTATTTAGTCGTCGCGGGGAGTTGTAGTCATGACCGCGGCTAGAAAATGCCGAGATAATATGCTCCTACTTTCACCATGGCGGTGTAGTTATCTCGTTGCGGCGAGGTTCTCGCACAATGTTTAAAACAAACATTGTGGAACTTTTGCCACGGCGAGATTTTTTCTTAGTTGCGGAAAAGTCCCACAATGCTTGTTTTAAATGTTGTGGGAGCGGTAAAAAGTGGTACTTTTTCTATTTTTTCATTTTCCGCTCTAAATGTATTTGACTAAATTAGAATATTTTGTACAAAACAATTACTTTTTCTTTCATTTCTTTCCCTCTTTATCTCTCTTACCCTATCCATCTCTCTAGCTCTTTTCCTCTCTCTCTCTCTCTATGACTTACACCTCTCTCTCTCTCTCTCTGGCATTATGACCTATCTCTCCGGTGATATGACCTCTCTCTTCCTATCTCCGAACATTACCTTTCTTTTCCTCTCCTTCTCTTTTTCGCTCTTCTTCATCTATGCTCACTTCCACTCGCTCATCTTTACCGCGCTCCACCCTCGACTCTGCCTCCACTACAGAGTTTGCCTCAACCTCCGTCTAAACTTCATCCTCCTCGTCACCTCTGTCTTGCCTTCGCTTGATCCCAACCTCATCCTCACATCCGCCTTGACTTCGCCGCAACCTTCAAGGTATGTTTTAAGTTCTTGATTTTACATTTCATTTTCGAATTTAATATGTGTGATAGTGAATATGAATGTAAGTGTGAATTAAAATGTTAATGTGTATGAATTAGAATGGTGTTTTTCACGATATTGATGTAGAATAATTTGGGTTAATATTAAATTTAAATATGTTTTGTTGAAGACTGAATTAGAATGTTTTTTATTATAATTTTTTTTTGTTGAAATTGAAATATGTTTTGCATTTGTGTTTTCTAGACTCTACGTTGTCTACTATCACTAGTACTAGCGATGATAATCTAAAAAAAGTTAGAAACCTATTATCATGGATTCTGAGCAAAATGAAAGGAAGAAATACCCATATAAGTTGACTTAACATGGTAAAAGCTCTTGGTAGAAAAAAAAGCAGTTGCCCTTTGATGAAAAAGGGAAGCCAATAGGTAAAGAGGGGAATGAATTGCTGATATACATTGGTGTGTTAGTTAGAGAGTATGCTCCTATTTTGATGTGCGTTAGAGATTAGAGAGAAAAATATAATAAAAGAGCGTATTTAGAACAAATACATGAAGGGTTTGAAATTTTGATTGAACGGAAGCATGATTGTCTTGTGAGAGTGGAAGAAGCAGCAACGTTATTTTTCCATGAGTTGGATCAATCTAGTCAAACACACAATCAATGAACCAAGTTTTTTAAAGAGATCGAATTGTGTATTGAAATTCTTCGCAAGTATTATCCAAGAAAATGAATTAAGTTTTTGGAGTATAGACGAATCGAGGTATTTAACCAATCGTAAGATAATGGAAAAGAAAATACCTCGAATCGGCCAAAATGGATATCAAAAACTTGATCAAGAAAAGGTTAGATTTATTCATTTCGTAGTTAGTTCATATTGCGCAATTATTTGTTAACTTATTGTATACTTACTTGTAGTATAATGAAACAAAAGTATGAGCTACAAAAGAGGAAATGTGGATTGAGTCACGAAACAAACTACAAGGACGATGATGCAAAAGCAATGGTGAAAAAAATTGAAGTCCTATAAATATTTTATACTATTACTATAATAATATTAACTAACAATAATTTTTGTTTACCAATTGTTATCGCAACAAGCAAGGGTCGTGGATACCAAAAAATGAAAAAAAAAAACATATTACAAGAACTTATGGGAATGTCTCGTCGATGTGGTCAATCTAAGCACTCTAGGCGATTCAAGTATTATATTTCTTCAATTTCGAGCGAAAATGAGAAGAAGATGCAACAATAATTAAATACAGTTACATTGTTCGTCATGTTGAAATTGGGAGGAAATGAAATCATAAATTTTAGCGTCGATATGTGTAGTGGTGAGAATATTGAAGATATTATTAAAGTGAAGGTGCATAGTCATGAGAATGCGAAAGAAAAATATCACCAACTGAAGAGATACCTAGTCCCAATCTCCATGAAGAGATGAGTAACCGCGAAGTCCCAATTATTTCAATCGCAAATTTAGGTAAGTTATTTTGTATTCTTATTAGTATATACTCATTGAAATCTTTGTGTAAAACATTATTAATATATGTTATTATTTTCGTAGAACACGATGATGTTTACATAGATATTGTTGATGATCAAGAATATCGTGAAAGGGTTAATAAGCCAAACTCGTGCTAGGTTGGTCATTGAATCCAACCACGTCGGTGTTCGAATAGGCCTAGGGTTAAAGAAAAATTTATCAATAATCATATTAATGACGGAATAAAAAAATTTCTTTTATAAGTAAAACAATTTTTACTAACCTAGATAAAGAGCATATACATGTTATAAATTAAAGAGGAAATGGCGGCATAACTACCTAATGTTTACGGGTTATTGCACTTAACTACCTAATGTTTTAAATCAGCGGGTAAACTACTCAATGTTCGTTTTTTGTATTTCCGTCACTACCAGCTCCGTTAAAACTAATGAAAATCCACGTGGAAGGCTCAGATTGTATGAAAAACGTTTTAAAAGTTTTTATTTAATAAACGATTAAAAGAGGATTCAATATATATTAAAATAGAAAAGAAAGTAAAACAAATGATTCAATAACATGAATCAGTCCCGAAATTGAATAAAAAAAACCCTAAAACCCCCAAATCCAAAATTTGAAAACCCTAAAATTTGTATGCGGTACGACCTAATTCCTTCAGAATTGCCATCTTCGCCGGCGCCGGGAGCCTCGTCTCCACTGTCAGCGATAGACCACCATTGCTGTGGAAGAGTGGCTTCTATGTTTTCCCCGTCATCTGCGTACTCCTCTTCACGAAGTTCAAATCTCTCTTATTCTTGGTCACGTTCATTATTTTCTTCACGAAGTTCAGTATTCATGTTTATGAAATTGGGAATTTGGGGATTAGGGTTTTCGAATAGAAATGTAACCGTTTGTTTTTTTTTTTACTTTTACTTTTTGTTTAAGTTAATGAGATAATAAAATTCATTTATAAAACTGGGATACATATTAGCCGTTCATTATTTTGACATCCAAATATAACAGAGCTGGTAGTGACGGAAATACAAAAAACGAACATTGAGTAGTTTACCCGCTGATTTAAAACATTAAGTAATTAAGTGCAATAACCCGTAAACATTAGGTAGTTATGCCGCCATTTCCTCTAAATTAAAAGTATTATTAAACCTACTTGAATACGAACCTTTCTTGTAACTTGATCTTGAAGCGTCTTGAGAAAAGTGGATCTTCTTCATTGGCTCGCTCGTCACCTTCACACCTAAAATGTGAACTCGAGAAACCTAAAGTTTCTCTTACAAGAGTCTATAGAGATTTAGAAGGATTTGTGTGTGGGCACAATTAAACAATATGAACCAAGAACAAATCTTGGATCATAAGCTAATTCTCTAGATCAAGTATGGATCTAGGTGCAAAATAAAAAGGAGTATTTTCTAGAGAGAGAGAGAGAGAGGGTCAGCCAAGAGCAAGAGAGAACAAGGCAAAAGCTTAACCTTCACATCTCTATATGAGGCTCTATTATAAGGAGAATGAAAAATCTATAAAGGTCAAATATTCATTCATGAAAGAATAATGTATTCATGACACAATATTTGATTTTCCTTTCCCCTTTCTCTCTTAGGATGGCCGGCCATGTACTTGCCTTAGTGAGGAAATTTAATTCCTCACTTAGTACATTTGTTTCCTTCTCAAGGAAATTCATTTCCCTTTTTCTTTTGGGTAATTATCATTATAATTAGAGGGAAATAAAACTCTCATCTTGATTCTATATTAGCCAAACTTCTACCTAGGGAGGAGCATCTAGATGCTTCCTTATTTCTATTAAGACAATTCTTATAATACCCATTGTAGAATTATAATTGCACAAATAACAAAATTAATTTCATAATGCCTTAAACGACTTTTTGGCTTTAGGAAATATTTTATATTTTCATATTCACATCATTTTATGTCCTTGTTGACAAAAATACCTTTTAGACATTTTCCGAGAAAAAGTCTAGTTCAACACTTGAACTTATTTTGACTTAGCTTCTAGTTTAACAATCCTACTCTAATGACCAGTAATAGTGACATTATGCCAAATGAACAAAGCTTGAGCTTCTATACTCGGACTCAAAAGTTCACAAACCTTTTCCGAGTGTTAGCTTAATGTCAACTGACTCCACTAAAGAGTTGACACTGAGAATCTCTCGGTTCAAATGAATTTATTTTCTACTCAAAATTCAACTTACTTATATCTATATTTACCCTTCATGAATATCATCAACTAGACGGGATTTATAAAATTACCATTTTACCCTTCTAGTTTTTATTTTCTCAACTCCTTTGTTACTTGTGAATAAGTTAGAAACAATGTATTGACGAGTAGCTAACAAGTCACATTGTTTCATCCAAATAAAGTCGCTACTTAAATTTGGACACTGCGCAGTTCATTTATTCACAATCCAAGTAATAAATCATGAGGTGATACATATTACATCTCAGCAATCTTGTACATGAATTTCATATCTATGAGAACTTCACAAAGTTGGTTCATGTTATCTTCATAACTTAATATCTCACCAATAGGCCTTGTCTAGATCACGCAATGGACCTAGAATTTGACTTTCTCAAATGAGAGTATTAATACTATGCAATGACATGTCTCATTTCAGGATTTAGGTAAGCATGATGCGATTCATACGTAGTGACCTTGAGATAGAAGATATTAAATGGTTTGTTCTTCTATTGTCTCTAAAGGTGCACTGGTCAATTCAGTATCTTCAAAAGATACACTGGAAGAACTACAGAGTTCTTAACTCTCTATGCCTCGTAACCAGACATCCTAGATTCTTCCAACTATAATACTGGGATCAATAGTCCGTTGATCTTTAGATTGCGAGGATACCGTTTTAGTCAAACCATGAAGAGTTTGTTCACCCAAATCTACATTTGTCTCTTCATACATTGTTAGGTTTGATTATGGACTATAAGACTATTGAATATCATAAATCTTCAATCAAACTAAAAAGGAATGAATGAACGTTTCAACTTTTATTAATTTAATCAGCAAATTACAATATGGACTTTACAAAGATTTATGTATTACATCAATATGTAAATAAACAATTTTCTTGTGGGCATCTCTGCCAACATTCGGTTACACCAAGTTTGGAAGAAAACGTTGAATATCGTCTTTCCTTCTCGTGGACCTCCTTCATTTAGGGAAATTTGTTTTCTCTCTTTTTTTTTGGCAAGTATCTTGGTACTTAATGGAAAAATATAATTTCTCAATTTTCTCTTTCTCTGATGTGTTGGCCGAAATTCATCTTATAGAACAAGTTTCTAGATGTTTTTATTTGTCTAAAACAATTCTAGAAATAGCCATTGTAGAATTTCTCCTAAAATCTCATAAAAAACGAAATTAATAACTCAATCCCTTAAACGACTTATTGGCTTAGAAATTCATTTACATTCCCATCATATGATAATGTTCAAAATCTTATTTTAAAATTTTTACCGTCTTATGTCCATATGGACAAAATTACCGTTTGGACATTTTTTGGAAAAACGTCTAGTTTAATTTTTTTAACTTGTTTTGACTTATCTTTTAGTTGAACAAATCATAGTCTAATGACTTGTGATAGTAACCTTGTGGATCCAAATGAAGAAAGCTTGAGCTACTTTACTTGGACATAAAAGTTCACAAATTCTTTGGAAGTTCTAGATTAATGTGAACTGACTCCACTAAAGCGGCAACACTGAAAATCTCTCGGTTAAAATGAATTTTTTTTTACTCAAAATTCTACTTAATTGTGATAAGCGGATCCATTGAATATTATCTACGTTTACCCATCATGAATATCATCAATTAGATGCGTTTATAAAGTAACCATTATACCATTTTTAGCTGTTATTTACTCAACTCTTTTGTTACTCATGAATAAGTTAGAAACAACGTATTGACGAGGAGCTAACATGTCATATTGTTTCATCCAAATGAAGTCACGACTTAATTTTAGACACCACAGCTCATTTAGTCACAATCCAAGTTATAAAATATGAGGTGATATACAATGTATTTCAGGAATCTTGTACATGAATTTCATCTTGGAATTGATCTAGGATTTACCAATTAGTTATCATATCATATATGGCAGAATATAAAAAATTGTATTCAAACTTGTAAAACTATTTTACTACATCAACAAAGTGCATGAACATGTTATCATTTAAAACATATAATAAATATGAAAAAGACTTAGTACTTTTTTTTGTTGCTTGATCTTGGAGACACTTCTCAGATGAAGATCGTAGGCCTTGCCTCGCTGCTTCTAGTCTTTGGATTCTCGAGCAACCACGAAAGTTTTTATCACTAGAGTCTTGAGCGTTTGAAGAGTTTAGTGGGTGGACACTATTAAAAAATATGAAACAAAAACGAGTCTTGGATCATAAGCTAGTACACTAGATCAAGTGAGGAACTAAGTGCCAAAATAAAAGAGTAATTTAGAGAGAGAGAGAGAGAGAGAGAGAGAGAGAGAGAGAGAGATATGGTCGGCTAGAAAGCTTCGCAGCAATGCGATCCTCCTGGCGCTTCTCCAGGATCTCCTCAACCGGAGATTCCCTAGCGACGGCCGGGTCGCCCATGCGCTCCCTCTCCTCCTTCTTCAGCCTCCGTTTCTTCTCACTCTTCGCTTCCTCTTCAGGTCCTCTTTTCATCCTCCGCTTCTTCTCACTCCTCCTCTTTCGTTTCTTCTCACTCCTCGCCTTCCGTTTCTTCTCACTCTTCACCTTCCGTTTCTTCTTACTCCTCGCCTTCTCTTCCTTCTCACTTCTCACCCTCTCTTCCCGCTCTTCTGCCCTTTGCTTCCGCTCCTCTCCATCCTTCACCTCCTCCTTCTCCCTGCCGCCATCCCCCGGCCGGTCCTCGTCCGCCTCCCCTCGTCACTCCTGGTTAGCCTAGCTGGGACTCGCCCATCGAGGTCTGGAGGGAGTACTCCCTGCGCACGTACCGGGACCTGTCCAAGGGAACCTCTGGCTCCTCCGCTACTCGTCACTCTGGCGCAGAGGTCGATGGGTACTCCGAGGCGGTGGCCTTTTTGCTCGAAGGGGTTGCCCGGGTGAATGATGTCGTCTTCCGCGAGGCCGACAGGTCCTTGATGGTGGAGGAGTCCATTGACGCCTCCCATAAGACATCAGAGCTCCAAGAGCAGCTCGATCTCTCCCTCCACAGCGAGCGCCTATCTCGGGGGCGGATCGCGAGGCTAGAGTTAGCCCTGGCCGAGGAGAAGCGGGATCGCACTTCCGCCCAGGTTGACTTGGTGGAGTTCAAAGCTCGATCGGGGCGGCAGATCGAGGAGTGCGAGCGGCGACTCTCCGCTCGCGGGGCTCTTCTGGAGGAGGAACGGAGGCGCCATCAGGAAGCCTTAGAGCTTTCTCGCCACCAGGATGAGCTCCTCGTACAAATTGGCGAGGTCGTGGGCGCCTGTTGTCGTGAAGGAGGGTCTGCCCTCCCAGGTTCGTGACGTTTTGCGGACACTCGCTGATGAGTTGGAGGCGGCTCGTGCTGAGGCGGAGAAGGAGCGTCGAGCTCGCCTGCGCCTTTTCGAGAAGGCCAAGGGTAAGCTCGAGCGAGCCTCTTCGCATTTTCGGGCTCTCGGGGACTCCGTCGAGGTCAACCGCATGGCGGCCTCCTACCAAGCTCACCAAAGGGCGGTCGATGCGCTTCCTCCCGGGGCGTCGGTCGAACTTCTCCGTGCCCAAGTCCCGGAGTGGGAGCAGGATCACATCCGAGAGGAGGCCCTCGTTTCGACGCTCGAGGAGAAAGCCGAGGCCGACCCCAATTCTCACCCTCTGTCTCCCGGCGGCCTTCCGTCGACCGCGCCTCCTCGCTCGCCACCCCTCGTAGTTGGGAGTCCTTCAACTGCTCCCGGGCCGCCGAACGAGCAAGAGGCCACCGAGGCCTGATCTCGTTTTGGCGGCTTAGGCCTTTTTATAGCTTGTGAATTTTGCTCTTTCTCTTCCTGCTGTAGGGCTTTTGTCGGCTTTTGTAGGGTGTTGCCTGATTGCTGTGCTTGTAATTTTGTACTACCTACTTGTAACTTATTGAGATTCAATGAAACATCCTTGTCCTTCCTTTGAGTTTTTGTCTCCTACTTTTTCTGCATGCGGTCATGGTTAATTACCTGCTCGCCTTTTCGTACCTGTTTGACACTTCCCGAGTTTGTTTGCTTCGACGCCCCTTGCAATTGATGCGAGCAACTTTTATGTTGATGAAGTTGTGGGGACGGCCAGCCCCCCTTTGTTTTATCAAGTGGGAACACTTGGTAAAAGAAAAGGAATCCGTGCCCAACAAGCTGCTCGAGGTTGTCGGCTTCCACGACCCTTGCAATTGATGCGAGCAACTTTGACGCTGATGCGGGGACGGCCAAATCGATGCGAGCAGCTTCGAAGAGCGGCATTGATGCTGATGTGGGGACGGCCAGCCCCTCTTTTGTTTTATTAAGTGGAGACACTTGATAAAAGAAAAAGAAATTCGTGCCTTAATGAACCGCTCGAGGTGATGATCTCCCCGCATGTGACGTCCGCACTAACCTGTTTATTCATTATTTTTGGGCGCGTCTCCTCGGTTTCCGTGATTTTCTCTTTCCTTATTAAAGCTGGTGCAGGTACTTGAGTGTTGATGACTTTTCAGAGCCCGTCACTTCGAACGGCTCTTGGGTTCCTGTTACTTTTTGGCGATCCACGTGTCCTTTCACAGGACATGGGGTCGAGACGCGTCGATTCGCGTGTCCTCGCCTCTTCCCTTTATAAAATCGGAAACCCTACTTCGAGGCATAGTTTTACTTCCTCTCAAATCAGATTCCTCTGAAAACGCAGATTTCTTCTTTGTGTTTTCCTCTTTTTGCTTGACTTCCGTTACTCTATAAACTTCGATCGATTATGTCTCGCACCCACGGCGTCGGTCCCATCTTTGCTACGCGATCTCCTCCCTCGGTGATGTAGGAGGAGACCCTGGAGCGTTTTCGGGAGGAATTTGTCTTGGAGCCGAAGGTCGCTTTTCGCCTTCCTTGCCACGGTGAGCGCGTCGATGCCCCGAGGGACGAGTGCATCGCCCTGTACGAAGTTTTCTTTCGGAAGACGGGGCTCTGCTTTCCCATCCGTCGCTCATCGTGGCATTTTTCTGCGCCTTTCTGGTTCCCATCACTCAGGTGAGTCCAATCTAGATTCGTCTCCTCGTTTGTACCATAGTTGTGGCATTGGAGGCGAACGTTGATCTCACCCTGGAGGACCTCATGCGGCTGTTCAAATTTTCCAAGAACCCCAAGAACATTGGTCGTTATTCTCTCTCCCACCGGGTTCCTGGTCATGTCGTCGACAGCACTCCGTTGAACGAGTCCGGGTGGGAGGATAAGTTCTTCTTCGTGTCGGTGGACGAGCACAGCTTTGGGTGCTTCCACAAGTATTTGCCCAGGGAGTGGCTTGTCGACCAGTCCCATCTTAGGTATGTTCCTAGTACCAATGATGAAGCTTCTCGTCGCTTTGAGGTGATCCACAGGAGGCTTCTTGCCGTACCCAACTCTAAAAACATCATGTGCTCTGTGACAGAAATCCCATCCTTCATGCGAAAAATCATAAATTGTTGCTCTCTGGCCTTACACTCATGCCCTCCAAACATTTTATGGAGATTAAAGAGCATATCAACGGCTGTCACGATGTTGCAGATAGAGCGCATTTTGCATAGATGCTAAGATGTAACACCTCAAAATCTCATTGGATTGAGCCAAGCTGCTAAGGCGTCCATATACTTTAGTCAAATCAGTTTCTCCGTAGGTGGACATGGCGTAAGGAGTACCCATTTGTATGTGTCATCGATAAAGACAATGTAGATGTTATGTTTTGAATCGGCGTAATTATCTCCTTGGACTTTATTCGCGGAAAGGATGGTCGAGAGAGGGTTGAGAGAGATTATGTTGAATGAAGTAAAAAAATCATTTATGATTGGTCTTTTATTTATGATTTAAGTTTGTTTAGTGTTTTAAGATGAACAAGACAAAATAAATCCAAAAGTCTTATGAACAAAATGACACTTTATTCCACTGAGGGGAAGCCGCAAAGTGACACCTTTTAGAACTAAATGACACAACATTAATGCATAGTCAAGATGTCACTACATCAAAGAGTAGCCATCTTTTAAGACAGTTTGATCACTTACATCCTTTTGCAGGACCTCGAGAGAGGATTACTAGGGATTGGGTTTAAGTGTATAACCAACCAAGAGATCTACTTTGAAAACAATCCCCTGAGGGGAAACCTTGTTTCATTGTATCACTCTCAGACGTAGCTTCTCAAGCATGATCAGAGAAAAGTACTATTGAGTACTCTCATTTAAGAGAAGGTCACGAGAGTTACTCTTAGTTTGGCAAAAGTTGCTCTTTTCATTAGTGTTATGAATCTAGGGTTTAAATACAACGTTCCCACTTAGTTTTTAGAGTTGGCACATGGACTCTTATAGGTTTAGAAACATGTTTTCAGGCATATTGAGAGATACAATGGAGTGATTGAAATTAAGTCCTAATGAAATGTTTCTATAAAGAGTAGTGTTAATGTATTGCACAAGGAACATACTCATACACTTTTTACAAAAGATAATGTGTGATAAAAAAAGAATAATTTTTAAATAGACATTTTGCAATTAGAGATTGAGATTACATATTTTCGTGGAACCCAAAAATTTGGAATTTAAAATTTCATAAATGGCGATTCCAATATTCTTTTTTAACTATGTCTAACTGATTTCAAAACTAGACTTACAGACCTTTAATTTTCAAGAACCATTCAGATCCAACTTCCAAGTCATGCTCGATTTACCGAGGAACTTTCTATGATAAAGAAATCTTGGAAAGATTTCGGTCAAGAATTTAAATGCATAGAAATTGAGTCTCATGAAATTTTCTATTGAGTTTATAAGTCTTAATAACGCGGTTTATTTAAATTTTCATTATATAGCACATAATATTTTAACAAAAAACATAAAATAAACGAAAACGTAAATAAATCTAGCGAAGCAATATTACTAGCTTATGAAATTAATCTAAATTCTCAAACTAACCAAAACATGCTTTCAATTATGCAAAATGAAAATTTAAATCTCTTAGCACTCATTCTAACATGTTTTAATCTCATTCATATCATGTAAAACATCAACATCTATTATAATTTAAAGATTGGAGCAATAATTCTACTAAAGTATTTACCGAGTAGATTTATACAAACATTTTTCATGTTCATTTCACATTCATATTTAATCTTTGACCATATCTCTGAACATATTTGTTGGAATCATTTTAGGGTTCTAACATAGTTTAACGCTTTATCACGCGGCAAAATATAAAAAAGAGATAAGTAGTAAAATAGCATTTAAAAATATATTAATTGTTATATAGCCAACGTTTGAAAAAAATTGGTTAATAGCAATTAACCAAAATAAACCAATATAAAAAATGACATATTAATAAAAAAAATAATAAACAAACAATGAGTCTTCTACGTAGAGAGTCTTCTACACGTCTCCTTTGATTCATATCAACCTTTGATTCTGCAAACACTCGTCGCCTACGCAGAGAGTCTTCTACATGTCTCTTTGAATCCAAGCAACTAAGATAGTTTCTATCGCTAGAGTGTATAGAGTATTTCTTGGATTTAGTATGTGGGCACTATTAAAATCTTTAACTCAAGAACAAATTTTCGAGCCAAAAGGCTAATACAAACCGTAGGTCTAATTGAGATTTAGGTGCCAAACCAAAAGAGAGAGAAGTAGAGAGAGAGAGAGAGGGAGATAGTCAGCTTTCTAGGGAGATAAGGAATTCGGCCAAGTCTAAAAAGAATGTTGACTGTCAAATTGGTGTGTTTTCACATCTCATTATAGATGTGTATTTATAAGAAATGGGTGGGTTTAATTGGATCAATAAAAACTAATATTCATTTATGTGATATTCATTACCGATTTCTATCAAATAAAATATCTCTATTTTCTCTCTTACTATGGTCAGTCATATTTATTACTCAAAACAATTTGTTTACTCTTATTCTTTCTGTAGTGTATATCTTCATTTATATTTGCCCAAAATAAATTATCTCTTCCTCTACGGTACCTTTTGGCCAAACATTTACATATGGAAAAATACATTTTAGATGTTTTTTCAATTGTCCAAGTCAATTACAAGGATAGTTCTTGTAGAATTATCACAAATTATTCCACAAAACTGAAAATCAATTCTCGAGTTTCAAATCCAATTTCCAGTCGTTTGAATCATTTCTTGACCGTCATATGATGGTCCAAAATTTTATTTTGACATTCACATAATCTTTTAGACAATTTCCTGAAATCATCTAGTTCAACACTTGAACTTGTTTTTTACTTAGCTTAAAGTTCAGCAAATCCTACTCTTATGACGTGTGGTAGTTACCTCATGTATCAAAATGAATAAAGCTTGAGGTAGCATACTTAGACACAAAAGTTTAAAAACGTTTTTCAAGTTCTAGCTTAATGTCAACTGAAAATCTCTCGGTTGAAAAGAAGGTATCTTCTACTCATTATTCAACTTAATTGTGATGAGTGGATCCATTGAATATTATATGTATTTACCCTTCCTAATCATCAAATACTTGAGATTTACAAATTACCATTTTACCCTTCTAGTTTTTATTCTCTCTACTTATTTGTCACTTGTGAACAATTTAAAAACAATGTATTGACAAGGAGCTAACAAGCCACGTTGTTTCATCCAAAGAAGCAATCCAAGTATAAAGCATGAATGGATATACATTGCATTTCAGCAATATGGTAAATGAATTTCATATCTCTGAGAACTTCACAAAGTCGTTCATGACATCTTCATAACTTAATAGTTCACTAATAAGTCTTGTCTAGGTATCATGACTGAGGTAAGCATGATGAAATTCATACATAGTGATATTGAGGCAAAAGATGTTAAATGGTTTATTCTTTCAATCTCTGCAGAAGTGCATTGGTCAATTAATTGTCTTCATAAGATACCTACAAACAATTATAGATTCCAACTGTTTATGTCTCATAACAAGACATTACAAGTTCTCCTAACATTCATACTGAGATCAATAGTCCTTTGATAATGAGATTGCGAATATATGGATTTAAGAAAACCTTGACAAGTTGTTCAAGAAAATTTGTATTTGTCTCTTCATTTTTTGTTAGCCTTGTTTAAGACTCTAGACTAATGTTTATCATAAAAATTCAAACATATGAAATAGAATGAATGAAAGTTTCAACTCTTTATTAATTTAATAATTAGTTATAAACAAATGTATTTGAGATTTTATTACATTAAATGTACATAAGTAACAACTACTATTATTTTTGTGGACATCAATGACAACACTGACCTTCCCCAGACTAAGGCCAATCAGTGTTCAGTAAAAGGGACAAAGAAGAAGGATGTTCATGTCACTGAGAACATCATAAGTGATTATATCACTATGCTAAATGCTCTCCTTACATAGACGAAGAAACAAAAATTTGTCGAGGCAAAAAAGGGAAAATCCAAAACCCCCTCTGCACCAAAGAAGAAGCAGAAGAAGAAGAAGAAGAAGAAGAAGAAGAAGAAGAAGAAGAAGAAGAATAAGAAAAGTTCAGACTTAACAAGAAAAAGTTTTTGAAACATTATCCTTCCAAGAAACCTATGAAACCATAAGTGAAGGACATCCCTGAAGATGTTTGACATGAGGATGAGTCCGACTTCCGTCCAGTTTGACCCAACACAGATCTCATACACTCAGTTGCAGGACAAAAGCTGTCATAGAATGTCTATAGTGCTCATCTGGATAATGTGTTTTTTCGCACTAAAGGTCAAGTGGCTAAGTGGAGGTATGTTTTCCATCAAACTGTATTACCATAATGGGAGTTGGCACAGGAAGCCTTCAAGATTAGGATGTAGTAGAGTTGCTACACAAAGAGAAACTCCTCAAAACAGTTTATGGAATTGGATCATTCCATCCCATACTTGTGAAGGAGTTTCTTGTTAGTCTTCTGCAAACATCAATCTTCCCATTAGTCCCAGTGGTCACTGCTTTGAAGTCCCACGATGTCATCAATGAGGCTCTGGGTAAAAAAATTTCATTCAACACAGGTCGCCTCCCATCCATGGACAACATTTCCCAAACCTTGTTAGGGATGATTAAGCGTTTTGGCCTCCCAAGGGGACTAATGCCCTCTGCAGATCTAACAGGTAAGTACTATATCCTCTATAGAATTGGAATTGCAAATAGGCCCCCTCATCTCATTGCTCCAGTGTTGCACAGACCTAGCACACCTTATTTTTCAAATTGGCACACAAAATGGATTTGATTTTTGTGTTTTTTTGTTTGATCACTTTATCAACCACACTAAATCTTTTGCAGTAAAACTGCCGACTAGATTTCCTTCTCTAGTCAGTACTATCTTCCTCGGGCAGAAGAAGAATCTACTTCTTCCTTATGATGTTATTGAAAAATCCCTCATTGTGCTCTGGATCAGCCTCAAATTGTTTGAAAAGAAACATGTTTGTGATCTTGACAGTTGTTCCTTCACATCTTATGTCGATGATACTGGATGCCTAAAAGTTTCTTAGCTGTCAGAGTCAACTCAATATGACATTCTCAAGGCTCTCTTTTAAAAGGAGACTTTTCTACATGACCTCATCCACACTTTGACCAAGGGGAACGCTATTTGTGAAAGCCTCATCAATCCATTTGATGTTGACCAATGCAGATTCTAGTGTTCATGATGTTACTAACATAGGGTGAGACATAGATGGAAACATCTTCTTCCGAACCTTGATTTTTAATGGTATGTATTATATAAACATTTTTTTTTATCTTTATTGCTTTACTATTTGAGACTCTGTACAATCTATCTGGTTTCACTCTTTCATATGGAACAATGTATCTGGTCTATTTTTAAATGTGTGATATTGCTTATGCTTTGCCTTCTAGTAGCTCTTTTTGTGCTTAGTCTATCTTTGCCCTTGGTATCTTTAGATCCAATCAGGGCTAGAGGTTGAGCCTATGTTGGAGAAGGTCGGATCTGATGCGCCTTACCCAAAAAATAGTTAAATGGAGAGTTTGTTATTATGCTCATGTTGGCTTTTTTATGCCGCAAGTATCGCGGTGTTTCCATCTTTAACATACCATGTACACGAAATTTTTTTGGACATTGATTTGGATTAGAAGTAAAATAAATCCTAGGATGACCTTCTTGTTTTTTATTGCTATAAAAGCAGTGTGGGTTTTCCTTAGCAATCTTGACGCTTTTGGTAATAGCATATATCTCTACTCAACCACTGTGATAGCAACAATCAGTTTTGTCTATGCGTGATGGAATTGATCATGGTTGAAGCTCTTGTAGATCACAAACATTGAGAGAGTATTTGTGCAAGTGGAATCGAGTGATGACTCTAATTTATAAGGAGAGCCTGAGTTAGTATTCCCTGATAGTTAAATAATATTAACATTTATATTGAGAATATATATATATATATATATACTATTAACTATTTTGATGTAGTGAACTATTTTTCATTGGGCTGAAAGCTCTCAGATGTATGTGACGTTGAACCAAACTGAGTTATGATCTTGTTTTATTTACATACATGCATTTTGATTAAACTAGTGTCTCATTTCTGATTTGCAAAGTCTCACGCACACGTTGTCACAATGTTGTGCGAAAATGATTAGTATATTTCATGTTCCATCATAGATTTATTGTTGTTGCTCACTCTTTACCCACAAGTTTACATTAAATTGGATAAATTTGTATCTTGGAAGGATGAATATGCTCCTACTATATTGAAGATGTGTTTTGGCTAATATGGTTAATTTAAGCTAATGAGAAGGTTGAGTAACACATGCCAAGGAATACGTATCTTTGTTAAACAATATATCTAATAACTACATGGTAATGTAGATGAGTGACAACTTACATGGGTTAATGGTAAAACCACACCACTTATAAGTTGAAAATTTTGGTAGAACACAAGGTTGTAAGTGGTCGAGTGGAGTCTAAGTGTGATTTACTCACACTTACTATACTTTTCTAAACTAGAATTCTAACTTGTTTGTAGTATTTATTTTATAATGTTTTATAGTTTAGTGTGTTTTCATATATAAGAGAGTGTGAAGCGAAAGTGGAGCGAAAACGAGTAATTTCGGAGCAAAAATGAGCAACCGTGCAAGTGAGTATCTCATTGAAAAACGATAAATATTATTAACCTCGAGGTAGATTAATTATAACACTTCTCTCTCGATCTTATGGTTTGACCAAAAATATATATTACTTTTGAAATGAAATTGTTTACGAAAATGTCACGGCACCCAAAATACTTTTAAAACATGGTAAAAATTTTAACTCGGGAATTCCATCGTGAAATTAAAATCTATTTTCGGTATTATACATATCTCGTATTTGCAAAAAATATGTTTTGGATAAACCGGATTCACACAAATGTTGAATCCATATTACAAACAAATAAAGTTTGTCTTAAAAGTACAAATATATTTCATTTGTTTTTTGTATAAAAAAATTGGTCAAATGACCAACATTTGGAGGGGTAATTTTGAAATGGACAACGTTTATATTAAACTTAGTTAATGGTCTTATTATATACGTGACACACTATATACGTGACACATTGTTAATTACCAACATTTTTTGTTAAACATTAAGTTGGCCATTTTTTTTTTTTTTCAAACGTTGACTATTTTAAAATTTCTATATCTTTAAAAGATTATACACTTCGTTAACATGTATACGAAGAAAAAATTATTTTCACCACATTATCCAGTAGCGAAACATCAATATCATGTTATGGCCTGTTTTTTTGTCGTTTTTGTTTATATTTCGAAATCAATTATTACGATTCCCGTCCGTTAAACAAATTAAATATTATCTCAAATGAAATATATTTTAAGGGAACGAGCTAGCTGGAATGTTGTCCTTTCCTTTTACGTCAAGTACATTAATAGTGACTTAATGTAAATAATATTAATAGATAGATGTGGATATATATATATATATATATATATATATATATAAATATGAGGAAGCGTGATTGTTATCACGAAAATATCATATAAAATTTCACGTATAATAGAAAAAAATCGTGGTACAATAAATATAAAAATAAAATTGAAAGCACAACTAAAACAAATTAAACGTAATTAAGGAAAAGCTTTTGTCTGCCGTGTGGAATCTCAGCTCACGAGCATCAGTTGTAATAGTCTCTTCCAAAAAAGGGGGACGTAACCCAAGCAAGTTGAAAACGAGTCATGGTTAACCGCAAAGCGCGCTAGATTATGCGCCAGGACATTATAAAGACGAGAAATATGCATTATGCTAAACTTCTCAAGCTCACTCACATCTCTGAAGATGCGGTGCAAGATCGTTCCAAACCCTATTGCAGGCGTCAGGTCCTCCTCGATCATACTCACCACCCACAAGCAGTCAGACTAGATCTCCGGTCTCCTGCTGCCGACCTGCAGACTAGCACTACGCTATAGAGTACTGATACAGCTCCGCAAGTTGTGGGGAGAACCCCCTAGCCAGTATATATAGCGGCTCTTAATTTTAGTTAGCTCATTAAGTATCGGTTACTCAAACTATATTGTTAGGGTAGTTAAAATCATAGACAATTCGCAAACAAACTCAAAATCTTATCAACCGTGTCAACCTATTTTATCATATATCTTTTAGCGTATTTTGTTAAAATCTAACTCAAATTCAATAAATGGCAATTGAATTGCATTGATCCAGAAGATATATAAGCACATGCTCATTCATATATACATAATTCATAATTCGTGTTGGACTAATTGGAGAGTTAAGTGTAAAAATTCAATTGATAAATAAAACATGTTTATTCATCCGTAATCAACTTTTTTAAGATGAGACATTATTAGTTATTTTCATCTCAAAGCTACATTTAAAAAGAAAAGTGATATTACCTAGACCAAATATTCACGCACAAGCAATTCAATGCATGCATTTAGTTGTTTTCTTTTTTGTTATTTGTTAGTGTGCCTGTGGATATCTTATTATTTCACACGTCGCAGATATTCAGAGAAAGAAATTACGTTTTAAATCATTTTATGATGTTGTGGTGATTATGGAAAAAAAACTTCTCCTCGGTCAAAATTTTACCTTTAATTTTGAGGATGAACTTAACTTGTATATAATTGAAATTATTAAAAATGATACAATAATTTAAACATACATTCACAAAAAAATATTCTTTTGATGATTTAAGTATTCGTGGGATGCATTTCAATATATCTCAATTAATATCACTACAATTCCGTAAAAAGTATTTGAGAAATAAATTTTGTATACAAAAATTAAATATTTAAAATTAAGTATAGAAAAATAATTAACTATCAATACTAGATGATATTAAAATCGTGGATTTTCGTTCAAAATTAAAAAGAAAAACAACATAACTACAATTATTGAAGATAAAGATTATTTTTAGTCCAAAATTATAATATAAAAAGATGCCGAAGTTTGATAGATTACATGCTAGATTACTAAATGTAAGCCGATAAAATGATTCCTTGTGTTGATTAGAATAAAAAACAAAAAATTGACTCTATAGCCAATTTAAATATAAACAACTTGGATATAACCAACGTTTTGTAAACTAGTCGTAAATAATCACTATTATTTATTTACAGTTAAGTTTTGAAAAATTGCACCAAATAGCCTTATGAAATTTTGTTATGGTGTATTAGCTAAACGTTTTTCTTTTTTTAATTTGTAGCCATTTTGTAGTGATGTGGCATTATAAAGAGATGTGTTTTACATGATTTTTCATTTTCTTATTATCATTTATAAACAACAGCTTATTTCTATAAATAACCGCTTATTTTTATAAATAATCGCCGGTAGTAACCGCCTATTTCTATAAATAACCGTCTATTTTTATAAATAACCGTCGGTAGTGGGTTGATTATTTTCTTTTTGGATAGTGGGTATTAATACCGGTTGATTTTATTTTTAATTTAATTTTTCTAATTACGCTTTTTTATTCAGGGGTAATATTGTCATTATAAGCGGTTTATTGGCGTTTATGGTTATAAACCAATTTTTTCAAAAATTTGGCAATTTAGCAATTCTTAAATTTGAAATGGCTATATAACTTATTATCTCTTAATTTTTGTCTAATTTGCCATTTATATTTATTTTAATTTTAACAATTTTTGAGCATTTTTATCTGTAAACGAATCTCTATAACTATTTATCACTTGTTTACAAAGCATTAGATTTATCCAAATATCACCTTTAAAAAAAAATATGAAAGACGACAGGAACCAGTATAAAGTTAAAGCTAAAGTTCATGGAAGCAATGCCTGACTTCGGACAAAAGAAAGCTCAAATTAAACAGGGAAAACTGAACAAATTCAGAAAGGCCAAACAGTATCTTAAAAACAATTAATTCGAGTTTGACTCACTTAAAGTGGAACTAGATAAGGTTTTTCATTTACTTTGAGCGGCTTCAAAATAATTTATTAAAAAATCAATAAATTAATCAAAATATTTAAAATTGTTATATAACCAATGTTTGATAACTTTGATAACGAGAAGATTTATAGTTTTACATTCAACGAAACCAAATAATAAAATATAGACGTTATGTTATACGTGTAAATAAATTAACGTAATTATTACTTAAACGTTGTAAATATTAAATATATAATAATGTGGGATTGTAAATATAATATATTAGCAAAGATAAATAATTTATTTATCTTAATACATCAACGAGAAGGCTCACTAACAAACTCTTAGATTGATTGTTCTTGTGTGTGGGTCATCCTCTTGTATGGCTTTCAATCTTACGAGTCGAGAGATTATCTTTGTGAAGTTTGTTAACGAAAACGATTAAACGATAAACTGTTTCTAAGTTATCGTCCATCTTCTCTGTGTATCCCAATATTTATTTTGTTCCGTCTTAATGATTAATTAAAAATATCCGTTATGTCAACGAACCTCTATAAGAGATAGTGTTAAAGTACATATCCGTTAACTTCACAAAAATAACGAGAGTAAAATGAGCATACATATTTTTAAGGGTATCTTGTTCAAAATCACATAAGACGAATAATATTTTATACTATCACCTTAAAATCCAAATTTAATACGTTAAGTAACGGACTTCTTCCAAAATTTCTTAATTCACAAGTACCATACTTATCAAAAAGTATGTTGCGATTCTATGGAGCTTTCGAGAAAGCAAAAGACTAGAGCTCCTCAATTCTTTTTCTGACGCACACGTAAAGTGGGGGTCAATTTAAGGTATTTGAGTGTAGTTTAGGGGATTATGAAAAAATTATGGTAAAATGGATTCAATAATAAGGCAATTGAGCATACTAATCATATGAAAATTTGAAATTTTCAAATAGTTAAATTTATGTGAATTTTCATTTATAGCGATTGAAAAAAAATAAACCTAAATTCTGAATCTAAAATACTTTTTTTAAACAAACCAAAATTGTTCATTACAACTTTAAATACAAAATAAATTATACAAAATTAATTACAAAAAGGCACTTACAATTATTTTTCAAAAATCAAATCTGGTCTAAATATACTGTTCAACTTTTATATTTCAAACAAAAACAATTTCTTTTTTGGGAAAGGAAAATCTCATTACCACACAGACATGACAAAAGTCATAAAAGCAACCCGAACAGAGACTCAAACTTTATAAACACAATTACAAGTCTGCAATAATCTAACAAAAGAGACGATATGCTAATTGCAAACTAAAAAAAATAATCTAACAAAAATACAATCGAGCCCCTTTAAAAGAGATCTTCTGCAAATCCTAAAGCGCGAACAAAGCATCGCCAACCCAAAACTCGAGCACTAAAAATCACCCAAAGAATAGACCAATTTAACTTCTTCTTTTTATCTTTATCTAATCCTACAAAAACTTCAATCTGTATATCTCTAACTTTAAACTAAACTCACTAAGAACTACCAAAACATAAACGAGCAATCAAACTAAACAAACAGCTGCAATAGCTAAACTACCAACATTGATGCACTAAGAAAGAAAAATACCACCCCGCCTTACATCAAATTTACCTGCCTCTCTGTCCCAAAAAAAACGTGCTAAACCATATCTCCGGCAGTGAGACCCATTTCGACGCGCCGCAATCCGAACTGCAAACGTCGTCGTCGAGTACCAACGTACCCGCATTCGACAGTTAGTTTCGTCGGCCTCGACAAGAGCCGAAGATATACCGCCATCGGCCTCCGAGATCCGAAAAACGCAGCGGAGAGCAAGCATAGGTGTGGGTCGTCGGCAAAGGAACTTCGAATGCACTTGGATCGACGGCGGCATGGCGCGGCGGTGGAACTTGGATCGACGATGGCACTTGGAGCGACGGCGGCACCGCGCGACGACGAGATCTGCGGAACAACGCCAAGACAACCTGTAGCGACGGAGGCACGACGAACTTGAGGGGCGAAAGTGGGCAACCTCTCCCTCTCGGGCCTGGTACGCGTGAGCGACGACCTGGACCCAAGGGGGCAAGCGGATCCCTTTTTTTTTACGGCCGCGGCTAAACAAAAACGATTTAAAAACTCAATGTTGAATTTCGAGAATAAATCTAAAAAGTAAATGGCTATATATAATTTAATAACTAAATATAAAATCTTATTAGTCTATCTCCTCTTAGAAATTCGAAAATTAATCGAAATAAATGGGATAACAACTTTTTGAAGAAAAGATTTTGGAAATCAGCGTCATTAGATTAACCAAAATTTTGAAAATCGATTAATTACGAAATTTAGAATTGAAGTAATAAAAAATAAAATATAAAAGACAAAAACATAAACTAAAATATATACAAAATACCACATTGTCACAGTTCGCTAGTTTTCAAAGAATGCTAAATAATTGGACAAACTGCAATAACAACATTTGATATGGCTAAATAGAACCATTCTTCATAACGTCTTTGTCATTAACTGGAGTATTTTTATGGACAAGAGAAGATGCCAATTTAGAATAGTTATTATATATATATTTTTAATTAATTGAGACTATTAAAAAGTAATTTGTTTTATCAAGTATCTTTTCGTAGTAAACTGAGAAAAAATAGCTTTTAAAATATAACCGTAATGATAGATAAATGAAAAAAGTACTTTTGTTATATATGTTTTAATAGTAAGGATTTGTAAATTAGTACGATGTGTAAGTGTAATAGCCTAAGCGATTAACACAATCTTCTACGCGAGTTTTTCCATTTACTCGAGTTTTGGAAAAGTCACTTCGAGCAATTTTTTTACGGCAGTCTTTTATTGGTAGTGGAGACCGAACATACCCGACCTGTTTATTGAAAATCGTGTGATATTACCATTAAATTATTATATTTACTAGTAATTCGAGTGGCATTTAAGAAACTATTTCGTTATAATTATTAATACAACTTCAAAGTAAAAGAGAGAAACATCTGAATTTGTTGGTGTTAGTTCATTATCTTGACATATTTGCTCCGTCAAATCCTGATGTCCAGTATGGAGTATTTTACATGATACATCTTTATTTACTTTGTATGTCTCAGTCTGACGTCTTTGTACCAAATCTACTATTCTTTCGGCATAGCCTCAAAACCAGTTGTTTGTACTTCTGTACAAAGGGCATTTTCGCCTTTCTTGGTACTATATATACTCTGCTTAACTTTTGGTAGGGGTAAATAATTTTCTAAAGGCGCCGAAACACTTTTGAAGAAAGATTTTCATTTACGTCCTTTCAAATATTTTAGCTCTTCGAAAGAGATCAAAACTATAACTACATTTATGATTGTACTAAGTTATTTCTACACAAACATTAATTGAAAACACAGTGTGCGTTAAGGTAAAATGTGAGTGGAGTTTATTTCGGAAAGAGAGAGTTAAGTTTAGGAATTAAAATTTTTTTTTGTTACATCTTTGTAACTTAGTGCTTGTCCGATATAAAATAAATTCTTTAATCAGGATAAATATCCTCTCATATGTAGGTAAGAGACGTATTATTTTATTTGAATGTTATTTAGTTATTGTTCCTAAAAGGAACATTAGTAACACTTTAAACACATTCTGTTGGAAATTATTTTATGGGGGCGCATCAAATTGATTTTGATTCGGAAATGTCCCCACTCACTCCCATAGTGTAAAGCTTACATATTGCATGGCATATGTTTCAAACGGTAGGCTTTAACTATTTTTCTAAATTCCACAAAACGTTTCTTGTAATTGAGGTATACTACAGTGACTCACGTGAGTGAATATATAAATGCAAGTGCGAAAGGAGCACTCCTATATTCAAAAGATCAGAACAGTCCTTGTTGAGGAAAAATGAGTTCGCCTAAGAAGAAGCTTCTCATTTTCCTGAATCTGCTGATACTTTGGCAATCTGGCAAAGCTCAGAAAGGAAATATATATAGCAACCCTCGCGAAGATATAGGCGCACCTCAATCTAAACCTGCCGGAGAACTCCCTCAAGCTGAAGGTAAGCTATAACCCTCTTCTTACGTATGTATATACTCTGTTTAAGTAGAAATTTAGAGAAAAAAATAATTAAATATTTATACTATTCATAAATGTACAAGACTGCACAAGATAAGGTAAAACAGTAAGAAAAATTACAAAAGAAACATGGTGAAATATAGCAAGAGAGATCAATGCAACATTAATTCCAAGATTAGACGAGTTTCGAAGATGGGATTATTTCTAAGATGTTGAATTCTGTTCGGAGTGAGTGGGTTAGATTCGAGCTCCGAGCCTCCGTAAGGAGTTTGAGGTCAGTGAGCTGTGAGCTGAGTTAAGATGGCTTACTTTTGTTTGGAAGGGATAATAATCCCCCAAATAGGTGGGACCCAACTGGGTCCCATTGTTCTAAAATTATATTTCAGAATTGAACACGTAAGTGATTCCCTGATAAATCTGATATATATGTTCCCACATTACTTTTGTAATAATGGTGTCCAGCTGTTGCCCAGACATAAATTCTCCAAAATTTAAATATATGCAAAAGTGAAATTTCATTTTTTAAATCTAAGTATGGACCGAAATATTAGAAATCGAAGCTTATACTTTTGATTAGAACACTTTATTTTTTTCTTTAAATTTTGTTAAAATTTATTATAAATGGATCCAATAATAATTATCACATAAGTCGTGTTATAAGAATTGATCAATTACTTAATTAGACGGAAAAGAAACATAAAAAGTTTTACTTTTTTGATAGTTTAGTGAAATGGGACACTTTATATTATTGATCACAGATGCATGCAATTTGTGTACTTCTTAAAGTAATCGAACAAAATTGACGTGGCAATTTGGTGAAATAATTGAGCAGTGTCATCTTTGACTACGGTGGTGACCCAATTAAAACCAAGATTAGCGCTATCTCCAGCAATCACAAAATCGTATTGCAGTAACTCCCAATCAAATTATGGTTTCAGCATCACCTGCACCAAGGACTGTACCAAATCCGCGTCTTGCCATATCAACACTTTGTATACTACACTCTAACTCTAACCATAATATACTTGCATGATTGTGTTATTCTTAATTATTTACTTTCTCACTTGCAGAACCTTAACTAAGATGGGGCTAACTGGAACCATAGATGACGCGATTGGGGATCTAACAGCGTTGACCCGAATGTACTATTTTATTTAACTAACTACCTTGGTTACATGAAGTTATTGACTTGTTTTCGTTATGCCTACTAGATTAATATTCATGCTAGTTAACATATATTAGTGAAATTTTTGTGCGTAAACAGTAATCTAGCCGATAACAACCTCAAGGGGCCAATACCAACAACTTTGGGAAATTTGATCAATCTGGAAACTCTGTAAGTGTATGCATATAAGTTATAATGATTTAAGGTGAATTATATGTTGATTGAATTATTATCATATTATTTTTACAGGGATCTTTCCAACAATCAACTGACAGGGACAATACCAGACAGTATAGGAAACATGCGGTCCTTGAAATACATGTATGTATTCCTGAAATATATATATGTCAAGTTTTATTTGTAACTGAAGAGGCGGCCTCCAACTTGGGGTGTGTATTACCACTTTACAATCCTAGTTAGCACTATTTCAAATCATTTTAAAAGTTATTTTTTTTTTATGTATTTGATAAAATGCCCAAAATACCACATCTTTCTATGTTTGTTTTATTTTCTTTAAAATTTGCATTTTTCCAAGTTTCTCACTAAAAAAACTTAAAAAGGTAATTTACTCTTTAATTTTTTTATTCTAACCCTTAATTAATCCAGGTTAATTAGTAGAAACTAAAAAAATTATTTAAAGAAGATGAAAGGCTTGATTTTATATTATTTTTTATTTTTTATTTATTTTTTATTTTAATCGGGAGCAATTAAGGGATAGATGAAAGGCAATTAATTTTTTATTTTTTTGTCACCCTATAAAAGTCGTTTGCCTAAATTTCAGCACGATTTTTTTAAAACTATAATAGTCATATAGATGGTATGTTATTTATTTAATTTTTAATTGAAATTTTGCTATTAGTTCACTTAAATAAAATATTTTTTCATTTTTCCGGTTACTAGCTGTTTCGTAATACACTCCCAAATCCTTTATATTGCAAGACTCAAGCTATAATTTGGGTAATTATATTTTTGCGCCAGGTACCTAAACTACAACATGCTAGAGGGTCCTATACCGTCAACACTGGGTCAAACGTCTCTCATACAATTGTACGTATCTTAATACACACTTTGGCAAACTCGAATTCTTCTTTTATTTTTGGCTTCCAATCAAAATAAATCATGTCATCAATTAATTTATCTAATTTGGCGAGACAGTGCCTTTTTTCAAATAAAAAAATGAATTTATCTAATTTTTTATACTCATTTAAAATGAAATTAAATCATTTAAATGACTCTTGGATTGGAAGGAGACCGAAAACACAAGAAACGGAAAGAAGAAGATGTGAATTTCAGTTTGGCATATTATAGTGATTATAAGTTTTTTTTCCCGGCAATGATAGTATATGATTATTTACAGGTTTTTGGACTACAATAAACTATCAGGCTCCATTCCCAGCAGCTTGGCCACCCTCCAGAGCCTTACGCATCTGTATGTTTACCATTTGCATCTGTACATATATTTTGGTATTTCTTGATTGGTCTTAGTTAGTATTATATATATTTATATTTATACATATGTATCTTATAATGCAGGCAACTGTCTGAAAATGAACTGACCGGAGAACTTCCCTCGGAGCTTGGAAACCTGAAATCCCTTCTGTCCTTGTAAGCTCAATTCTGATACTGATCAATAGATACATTAATTCAAGCTTTAACGTGTGTGTATATATATAGCTGGATGCCATCAAATTATTTTACGGGACAAATCCCAAAGAGTTACGAAAGCCTTACGAGGCTTCGCTGGTTGTAAGTATATGTTTTATCGACTCTCTTTTGCAAATGCTAGCTTATTTTGTATCCACTGAAAAGTGTATTTTAAGGGTTATTCACACACTCAAAATCCATCAATATAGTGCAGTCGCTGGGAATGATTTAGAGGGTATGTTACCTAACATAGCCACCTGGCCTAACATTGAAGCTCTGTAAGTCTTTAAAATATTTTAATTAGTATTGTTATTTATAGCGCCATAATTAGTATTATTGTTTATTTATAACAACCTGCGTTCGATTGTTTTGTATTATAAATAAGAATTTGTGTTGCTCTGTTACGAGCTTTATTGTTGGAAAATGTGTGTATATATACACACACATGCTCTTAAGGTTGTCTTATTAACAATCTTAGGATTTCACTCATGATTTATTTTATTTTTATATATCTTTCTAAAATATAACAACATGTGTGTTAGATTTTGGAATGGCTTTCGAATACATGTGTTGCCATTGAAAAATTTAAAAAGTTTTCACACAGCAATAAGACAATCTATTGATCTATTGACGTATATATATATGCTCTATCCATCACTAGAATGTCTAGAACTGAAATATACAAGAACGTACGTTTTTTTTTTATATTTAATTTGACCGTTTCACCTCGTACTACACCCCTAAATATATGACCGTTTCACCTCGTACTACACCCCTAAATATCTCACTACGTTGGTGTCACTAATTTTATATATTCAGTAGGCATGTAATTTAAAGTAAACAGTCATGTGAAAATATCACCTTTGCTTCTCCTTTCCAATTTTTTTTCATTAAACACGTGGGCTTTCACGTAGCATATAATATATGGTACGATGTTAACTACGCTTGTCCCAACATATGTGTTTTAACAAATTGGGTCGTTGTTAACAGTATCAAGAAATAACTCTTTTCATTTATTTATTAATTTCGTGTAAATATATAGGTCCAAATAATAACACACATAAAAAGTTTAAAATAATTCAAAGCATTATTTCATGTACAGCCAAAAACAAAAAGACAAACCAATAACAAAACTTACAAATTTAATGCCACATAATACGTTTGGTTGTTTTATAAATAATTTACCGAAAGATAACTATTTCTTAATTCGTGATGTTTTAGTAACTTACTTGACTAAATGTATAAAAAACAAATTATGTCATTACTAGGTGGTAATAATATTTAGTATCCTAATATTTGAACAAAAAGTAATAAGAATACAAAGTTAAAATATAAGTAAATTATTCTTACAGTATATCAATACATTGTTCGTAGTTATATATTGTTATGTTTTTATAAAGGGTAAGTTTAGGTAATAGTCATGTAAATTAGTGACATTTTAATTTTAGTTAAAATTTTGTTAACGGATAGTAAATGATTACTTTTGTTTGTTCACAACAAAAATTACAATAATTAATAAAGACAATTTAGATAAAATATGTCTTATAAATGAGTGTCAGGTATAAAAAAGCTGTTATTTATTATGTATTTTACGAAAAATTACATAAGTTAAAGTTGGCTAAAAAATCAATGTTGTACTATAACGGCATACCCTGATTTAAAAAAAAATCCAGGTGGCTTCAAGGAAATAAATTCGAGGGGCCTATACCTGGCGTTTATTTTGATATGAGCAATCTAGAGCAACTGTAAGTGAAACCGTAATGTGCTCAATTTATCGACGCAATGTTTTTGTTTCATCTTTTCGATAACTATTCTGCGATTGTTTCTAACATTATTTCCCTTCTGGTCACAGACTGATAAGTGACTTAAGTGGAACGAGTGAGACCAAATTTCCACCAACTGTGAAGTTTTCCAACATGAACAGATTGTGAGTATCAAAACTGTTTATGATAAATTATTTTTGGCTATAGATATTTGATTATGTATATAGATATACAAGATAAATTAAATTTCACATCGAGATATGATTTAATCTGCACAAGATTACACCTTTATAATGAAATTTCAAATTGATCACCAAGCAGGGTGCTTAGGCGTTGCTTTCTTAGAGGCCCATTCCCTGAGTTCATTAGCGAGCTTTCAGCGCTAAAACACTTGTAAGTCCAACACATTTTATTCCTTTTATTTATGAATCTATAATTTGCTAAAACCAAATAGAAATTGGAGTTAAATACGGGAATTTTTTAGGATGAAAATGAGTACTTTTTTAAGATATGAATATGAAAATTAGGTGAGTAATCTAATAACGATCAATTATCAAAATGTTAATTATTAATAAGTAAATTAAACTTATTTTATTTTATTTATTGAAAAACTTAAATAGGATAAATCCGAAGTATTAAATAACTAGTTTAATTTATTTTGGAGGAAAATAACTAGTTTAATTATTTTCGATCTTCTAAATTATCTTTTTATATTAATATTACTCTTTTATTCCACATTTAGGATCCTATTTTGCATCAAGTTTTATGTGGTTAAACTAAAATTGGCCTGACCGCTACAAATGTGTTTATGAAATATCTACACATTTTTCTCATGCGTTCAAAAACTACAGCTCGCGTAAACTGTGGCAGAGCGAGAAAAATATTTTGTGGCATGTTCCTCTTCTGAAATTTTTAAAATTATCAATTTTCCTTGATTTTTATTAATTGTTGTATTATTTTTATCTAAATTGTACGACTTTTTTTATATATATTCCTCCCAGATAATTGTTTATAAATTACCTTCATAACTGATTTCGGCTCCGACGCTGCTCACGTCCAATGCCTATAAAAAATATCCATGAACACCCTGAATTTGATTTTGTTTGTGAGGAAGCTCAGCACATATTCTTAACACCCAAGCTTAACATTTTTGCGTTGCAGAGACTTGAGCTTCAACGGTCTTACGGGTGAAATTCCGGAATCAATGAGACCAAATTTAATTTCTATGTAAGTTTATCCACCCATTTCTTATTTGAGAGGGTACTAGCTGTAAGAACTAAGAGTGTGCAAAACCATTGGAAAATTGGACCGGATCACCAATTTTTAAACAAAAATTGCTCTAAATAATCAAAGAAACATTGTTCTTGTTGTTTGGCCATTCTTTTTTGTTTCTTTAGTAAATAACTATTTATTATAGCGTGACTATTAGTAATTGGTCTTAATGAGTTACATTTTTAGTTAATATATACATATTTATTTTGATTAATGACTATTAACTAATTTTTTCAAAACGTTTGGCTATATAACAATTAATAAGTTTTAAAGTGTTATATTGCTACTGATCCCATTTTTAAACACTCTTACTTAAACAATTTTGTTTAATTCGACCCGGTCTGATAGGCCAGCATGAAACAGTCCGGTTCAAATTGAATAATTTCAAACCGTGATTTAAACCGGACAAGATGGATCTTATTTTTTTTTAATATAAAATTGTTTTAAATGCTTCTAATGTATATATACTTGAATAAACTAAATTTGTTATTTTTCATTTTTTTATTCTTTTAGCTATTCTCTAATTAAGTTTGTACAATAAATGGAAAAAGGGTAACTGCAATTACTTGTCTTTGAAAGTATATGAGTTTTGTATCTAGTCAGATTTTGTAAATTGTTGGAAATATCCGGCGCAGTCCGTTTACAACTTTCTAATGACTAAAATCGAAAAGGAAAACATGTAAGAAATTTATGAAAACGTTAGCTATGAATAAACAATTAACAAAGTTCTTGACTATTAACAACCAATTAACAAAAACGCTGATTATATCCAAATTCCATAGATTTATGTCGGCTAATTAGACGGGTGTAAAACACTTCAATCTAATTTGATTTTTTTAGAGTGCTTGATCCGGTCTAAAATTTAGTAAAATGGTTCAGTCTGGTTTTGAAGATGTCTAAATTAAACGGACCGTGCACACTCTTAGTAAAATAACCAGACTATGATAATGTGAATAATAGTAATATGATGAATTTCTGAAATTACGGAACAGGTCGGTGGCAAACAATATGCTCAATGGCACAATCCCAAAATGGATACTTCAATCTAGCGGAACGAGAACGTACTCTCTTTTATATCCATATACGTCAAAAACTATATCTCTTGCACCTCTCTTATAGTCCAATTTGCGTATGTATAATATCTATATATCTGGTATGTATTTCAGAGATCTTTCATACAATAACTTCACAAAGCTGGATACATCCATATCAGCCGACATTAATCTGTAAGCTAGCTAACACTTTGTTCTGGTATATATTATTATGATACCCGTTCTCTGCTGCAACATATATATCGGTATTATATAAATAGTTTTTTGTTTTAAATAACCCTAGGAACGTTTTCTCGTGTTGCTGCTGCGAGGTCTCTGAAGGCGCCACGGAACCGTTCATGTATCATCATATAAACTTCATCATTCATTCTTTTGATAAAGAAATAAAAACTAAAAATTGGCAATACCTTTCTTATTATCAATTTCAGGCTTCAAACGAGTGACATGATGAAGTCGTATTTTCCGAAGAAAAAACATAAGTGTAAGCTTCACATAATTGTAATTATTAGTGGTAGATCGAACCAATGACATTACGCATAATGGTTGATTACAGAATAAATGGTGTTTTTTCTTACAGTCTATTCTCTGCACATAAATTCTGGAGGCGGACAAACACACATGAATAAGACTTTATACGAAGCAGACAATGCCACGTCCCCTTTTTATGTTAGTCCGGCGAAGAACTGGGCTTACAGCTTCTCCGGAGATTTTTATTCACCGACCATCAACTCGACCGAATACACCAAAAGAATATCATGCGGAGTTTCAAACTCTGAGTCGTCCTTGTACGACGATGGGCGTCTCTCGCCAGTCTCACTCTCGTATTACGGTCTTGGTCTCTACAAAGGCCGCTACACAGTCACGTTGCATTTCGCCGAAATAGTTTATTCAGAACAAAAAGACTACACCTCACTAAGGAAACGGATATTTAACATCTATATTCAGGTAATTTCTATCACATATGCATTATAATTCATTCATATTAATTATATTATATTTGGTTATTTTGCATGGATAAAAATACTTGGCTCGACGTCTTTCCTGACTTGTTTAGATGTCTTTTCGGTCCGATTTTTTTGTGAAGTTATCGATATTATGAGATTGTATTTCGCCTTGGAAGGAAGTTTTCTCTATGTGGTGAAAGTGTATATGAATCTTGGTTGTTTAAGGAAATTGTTTTGAAAAGTAGAGAACTATATTTTTGCTTGATCAAAACTTGAGTATAGGACCCATATATATACTAAGTTAGGAAAATCTCTAGATACAACGAATTCTCTTAACTGGAAACTTATAAGTGTATTTTAGAATTTGTTCTCTAAATCTTCTAGATATATCTTGAATATATCAGATAGTATCACTATTAAAATATGCCCCAAATATTTAAAGTCCAAACAACAATTAGAAACGAATAGGACTAATATTATAATCAAAATTAAGTTTAATTATTCAACATATATGCTCTGAATATCTTCTTGGCGCTTCGCTCGGAAATTTGAAAGATAAAACCAAATGGACAATCACTGTAGAAGTGGAATTCTAGTCTTAGTGATTATTCCGTATACGCATTGTTTATCTCCAAGTTTGATATTCTGAGTGTCGGAAACAATTATGAGTTTGTGTTAATCTCTATGTTGCCCTTTCTTTATTGATGATTAACAACGATCGTATTTGTAAATTGTGAGTAAGACTAGGCAAGTCTTTGGGTTGAAGTTATAGGGAGTCTAGTGTGTAATATGGAGCCTCAATTAAATTTCATGTGTAATTATTGGTTATTTACTAGTTATTGATTAGTGGGTTTCTTTTTGTTCGAGCCAAAACCCTTACGACGTAGCTCTACAACCAAATTGGTTCATATTTTGTGTCGGTGTCTTTAACAAATGTTTATATGTTAATAATTTATCCTCCACATATTTTTTTCGCACATATAATTCCAACATTACTTTTTTATGTAACGTAAGTGAAATTATACTGAGGTTATGCAGCGATATACTCGAACGTAATTTTTGCATTCAGAGTAAACCAGTATATATCTGTTTGTTATTTTTATTCTTTTGCAAATATATTCCATTTTCTGTGTTAGGTCTAATTTTAGGATAAAAGTCTAACAGTTTTCATATTTCGTAACAGTTTCCATTATATATATAAGGATTCGTTAAATTTAAGTAATTAGCTACGTCTATGTTGACATAAATATCTTACGATTTTATTCTAATGAAACAGAAATATAAAGAATGACACATTTTATTTTATGAATATTTATTTAAAGTTCACGAAATGGTTGCAATATAATAATCTCGAATATGTAAGTTATATAATTAAATAATTTTTTGTTATTTTGATTGCTGCAGGATAAGCTGGTAAAATTTGATTTCGACATCAGAAGTCGCGCAGGGGGTCCAAATAAGGCAACTAAGCTGTCTTTCGAAGCTGAAGTCAACGAGACTAGTCTACTTCATATCCACTTGTATTGGGCCGGGAAAGGGTCATACCTCTATCCACCTGCTTTCAACGGCCCTCTCATATCCGCCATTTCTGTCAAACCTTGTAAGACATTGTTTTTTTTTTCTTATTTATATGCCTTATGTTCTTGTTACAAATATAGAGATTTTATTATTGGCGCGTTATTTATTGTTTTAATTATTTATTATAGATATCAATAGGATTTCATGCCAAAGACAACCACAAGCTTTCAAATAAAAACTTATCCATTCAAACCAATAGGTCTATTTAGGTCATCAAACTGTGACAATAATCTGCACTTTCACAGGCATATCTCATTAAACTCCAACTAGGTCCTTGCAAATCTACCAAACAGCATCTTGATTATCACATTCTTAATTTTGTATTTTTTACTATTAAATATATTATGTCCTTTTATCTCCGATTCAATCTTAGTTATTGAAAACCCTACCCAATATCTTACCTAGATCATTAATTTGTCTATAGGTATTATGTTTTAATGCATTTTACTATTTCCATGTAATCATCTATTTATGTCTTTATATAAAGACAATCCACACTTTCTGAGATTCAGCCCTAGCGTCAACTTCTTTTAGATGTAATTAGCAAATGAAGTAACAAAAATTAGTGTCTTTTATAAATAATCATCGTTTTGTAAATTTTTGATGAATAGCTAATTTATAAACATTATTCATATGAAGTAATATAAATATTGTGTAAAAACTGTTCATATGCAATGAAAAAAATTATTGTGAAGGTTCTTTACCTAAAACATACTAATGACCATCTTTTATTAATGGATTGCTTATATCTTGTAATTACGAGTTTTTGCTTTACTGTATTTTTTAGTGTTCAACCCTCACAATGGACTCTCCGCCTGGGAAATAGCATTGATTGTAGTAGCTTCACTGGTTCTGGTCCTACTGCTTTTGTTGGCTCTGGCTTGGTCAATGGGTTGGTTAGAAAACAAAGAGCTAAAACGTAAGACCATACGACTACATACTTAAAAGTTTGAGAAAAAGTTGTAGTAATTTATATAACTCAGAGTTTTAACATGCAATAATATATGTTTGAGCAGAGAAAGTAAAAGTCGGCGAGCATCTATCAGGCGATGAGGGCAAGGAAGACATAATGGTCACACTCAAAACATTGGTCGCCGCGACCGGTAAATTTGATGACACAAAAAAGATCGGAAGTGGTTATTTGGGAGCAGTTTATAAGGTACTTAATTAAACTGCTTCTACGACACGTGAATGGGCGTCTAAATTAATTAAACTAAACATAACGAAACAAAATTTAATTTGAAGTTTACTATTGTATTGTAATGATACTTTTTGAGGTTCAAACCATTATATACAACTTTTTATATACATTTTTAAGCTGCTAGGTTTGTATATAGATTTTTTTTAAAATAAAATAACAGTAATAGAAATATAAAAACTCACACACATCTACATTGTATGAAATTAATTCAAGCACGCGTTATTTACCTGTGAAATATCTCACCTGTTTCCAAATTGAATTCATATACTGCTCGTAGGCAGACGTGATGGAAAGTCCTAAAATCACTGTGGCTGTGAAAAAAATATACACTCGCCACAAGGGAAAGATCAGTGGCAAGATTCAAAAAGAAATCTATCTCCTTAAAACTTTGGAAGGTCAGAACACCATCAAGTTACTGGATGTTCATATTGGAGAAACCCTACAACTCTTCATCTATGAATACATGGAAAAAGAGTCCCTCGACACCGTCTTATTCAGTACGTAAATCTACTAGCAAATATCTTGGTATCTCATTCATTAAATTCTCACCTTGGTTTGATGATTAATCGATAGACTCCAAAGTGGGAACGTTTCTTTGGAAAACAAGATTCGAGATATGCAAGGGAATTGCCAGGGGTTTAGCTTCTCTTCATCAACGATCAACCAGGGTTGTTCACGGCAATCTCAAGGCGTCAAACATCCTTCTCGATAAATACAATAACCCTAAATTGTCTGATTTTGGATACGCAAGCATCTACAACAATGACGAAGACAAGTTCTCGCTAATCAAACAACGTGGTCCAAGGTGATGAATCTTTATTAAACTAAAATAAATATAGGGGCGATGTCATTCATGCTATCACAATCATACATTTGGTGGTCTATATATATTCAGCTTACCATTATTAAGTATTAATACATTCATTAACATTTTGCATGTGAATATACCGAGATAGGTATCTTAATACTGGAATGGTAATAATATCATAAAAATACTGATTCTATCTTGTTAATTCGGCGAAATAAATATCAAAAAGCATATTTTATCATATACTATATTTTTTTTCTTATTCAGTTTTCGTCATCTTCCTAATATACATTATAATTAATATGGTTTTATTTACTTTCTTGTGTCTATTTTGGAGAAATCTGGTCACCAATAAACGAAATCCTTTTATTACGGGATCCAATTTAGCATTAATAATATATAAGGCATAATCTAGTTTTTCAAACAATTGAATGCGTGATATGATTGACTTAAATATCATTTGAATGAAACCCAACGGAAATTGATAAATAGTATTTCTTAATTTTTTGGTTCTTGTCCAAATTGGTCTTTTTTGATGAATTCTCTGTCAATTTACAGTGGGGTTTTGGCACCTGAGTATTGCCAAGGCCGTGATGACGAACTCTCCGCAAAAACAGATATCTATAGTTTTGGGGTGGTACTTATCGAAATCGTCGCTGGGCATGGTAATAAAGAGAGCAAAGGAACCCAAGAATCAACAGATCTTCTAGAAAAGGTAAACCCTTCATAAGAACATAATAAATATATAAATAGTGGTTGCAATTCAAGAAAATTAAGACCGATTCTGTGTAAACGTAGGTTCAAGTTCACTTTGCCAAACAAAAACCGAGTGTAAGCAAGCTCATCGATCCGAGGATAAAAGGAGATAAAGAACTGAACGAACGGGAAGTTGAATTAGTGCTGAGGTTGGCAGTGATGTGCACGAGTTCCTCGAGTATGATTAGGCCTTGGATACATGATGTTTTGAGTGTTCTTAACGGCGAGAAGAGTCTCGATGAAATTCGTCCTGGTCATCCATCGGCGATCACTAATGACTTAGACGATGCAACTAAATCCCCTGCCTCGACATCTTCTAAGTAGCCACTTTTCTCTTACGGCAAGAAACGCACATACGTTCAGGTGTATGTGACTAAGGATTTGCATTAAAGATTGTGCCTTCTCGCTACGAATTACAGTGTGACTATATTAAAGGTGTGTGTCTCGATATAGAGTTTGCTTGAGATTTGGGAGTTGAGAGGTATTGGTCTCAACTGTTGAGATTTATTTTATATGTAGTGTGAATTTTTTTTTTGTTTTTTTTTTTGTTGTTGTTGAGAAAATGCAGTGTGAATTTATATCCAGCGAACTCTTGTGGATTTAGAGTATTCCATATTTTATTTGTTTCTAAGATTCATTATATTTTTTTAAATTTGACAGCAACAAAAAAATAACCAAAACCTAAAATTATTACTATATCATTTTTGCAGAAACAATAATATCCTTATTGAGATATGTTATTTGTTGATGTCAGATTTTGTACTCAACAATAAAAAAAAAATTAATGTATAGTTAGTACGACTTTAATTTACTAATATGGATTTTAATAAGACGTCGTAATATAATATCAAATGTTTAAAGATAAAAGGGATGAAACAATACAATGCAGCCCGACAAGGGAAGTAATGCGATTGTAAGAATTGATAGAAAAAATAGGTAATAATAACGAGAATGATGATGATTTCAGCCGACTAATCTATTTTACATTTACAATGACGACAAGCTGAAGAGTTCGTAATACGTGTTACCGAGATCGTCGATGAGGTCGCCAGATCGCATATCGGCATTAAGGATAAATATTTGAATTTGTCGTCGATCCTGATTTCGCGGTGAAGTTCAATCCATTGACTGAATTATCTAGCCAAATACATGATTCACCGAATATAAAAAATATTCGGCATAAGCAGAAGATGAACAAATAGAAACATATAATATATTCAGAACACCGACTACATAATCTTAAAAACAAATAAGTACTCGAAATACAAAGATTAGTTATATTGAATTTACGTTGGCCAGGTAAGATATAAGATAATCCTAATAACTTTTGAACGGTTATTAGAGCCGTTATCCTCAAAATAAAAGGTTATCACGAAGTGGATCGGAGTAACCCTAAGTTTCGGAGACTCCAACACTATAAATAAAATATAAAGACAAGAGAAACGTACGCATAAAAACACACTATATTTACTACTGAACTTTGCATAGATTCTCATTTTAATGTACTTCTTGTACTGAAGATTTGTCTTATATAAGAAAATCTCGACTTATATATAAATACCGAATAGAATTTCTATTCATCCTTTATGTTGTCGTCGAGACATTGTTGTACCTTTTTTCAAACGTAACCTCAACCGACGTTTCCAGAAATGTTAAAAAAAATGCAAGAACGTCATGAACTACTAGAGAATAAGAAAAACATTTAGGAAGAACATATTAGAGAAAAAAGAGTAATAATTCAAAGCGAAGTTGTAACTCTGGAAGAAAATCAAATTTTCCAAAGATCGAGAAATGAAGTTGAAAAATCTGAAGAAAGTAAAAGAATGCTAAGAAATATGAAAGAGACCAATACGAAAAAGAGCAAGTAAGTGAAAACACAAATAGTTCTGGTCCACCGAGTGCCCATAATTATGAAGATAGGTATCATCTGAATGAAGTTGATCCTCGGCCTAAGAAGGCTAGCTTAAGAAATACTCGGGTATCTAGACAAGATTCTTAGTCCGAGGAGTTGCATAGAGGAAATTGATTTTCAAGGCTTGAACGCCGAATAAAAGAAGTTGCTCTTGGCTACGTCAAGCCGCTAAAAAGGACAATACACCGCCTCTCCGCTGACATCAGGAATTTTGGAACATCCCCCTCATCATGGTTTAAAGATGTTGAGAATCCCACCATAAAACAGAAAGAATGATCCATGAGAACATTTAGACACTTGTAAGTCTTGGATGACTCTGCATGGAGCAAGCATCCAAGTAATGTCTTAGGTGTTTTCAATTTTTTTTATTGGAATCGCTAAGAAATGGTATTGAAAGATAAAGACAAATTCGATAAATTCTTGGAAGCAAATGTTCAATGCTTTCATGGACCAGTTCGAAGGTTTACATAAATTGTGGTCTGAGCAGGAAATATTGGTGGATGATTTAAACGATGATTTTAGACTGTCTAGTATAACATCATGACCATAAATAGATTAGGCTTTCTGATGATCATTGCGGAAAATTGGACTCAACGACTATAGTGAATTCATTTTGAAAGCTAAAAAATATATTAATGTCGAAGACGCAACATCCGTGGAAAATTTGATTGGAAATAGAAAACCTCAGAAAATTGGCTTTCTAGAGAGAAATGACCATTCTAGGTATCCTAGAGAGAATCCGCTTCCCCATGAAAATTGGCTTCCTAGAGAGAAATGACCATTCTAGGTATCCTAGAGAGAATCCGCTTCCCCATGAAAATTGGCATAATAACCATAGTCTTTACAACCATAAAAGACGAGACAACATGTGACTCCAAAAGAAATTCAGAGGCGAGCAGTCAATTAGTAAGGTTTTTTCAAGTATTTACGATAAATACATGCTATTAACCATGGGAATTTACGAAGTATATGCTCTCTCAAAATACCAATTGGAGTTCTTGAAGCTGGCAAGAATTAAAAAAGGTATCTACGAGAGAGATCGCACAAAATATTGTGCCTTTCACCGAGGCATTGGGCATAATACCAAAGATTGTTTCAACTTAAAAGAAGCAATCGCGGTTCTGATAAGGAAATGTAAACAGAAAAATATAGACCAGATTACATGAATCAAGAAGAAAAAGGACCTGAAAAACCTTATCATGATTCAGCAATTAGTTCCGGGGGATTCCACGTCAAAGGAAGTTCACGCCGAGCACAAAAGAAATATACTTGTCATTATAAGCGGTTAATTTAATTTTTCTAATTACGCTTTTTTATTCAGGGGTAATATTGTCATTATAAGCGGTTTATTGGCGTTTATGGTTATAAACCAATTTTTTCAAAAATTTGGCAATTTAGCAATTCTTAAATTTGAAATGGCTATATAACTTATTATCTCTTAATTTTTGTCTAATTTGCCATTTATATTTATTTTAATTTTAACAATTTTTGAGCATTTTTATCTGTAAACGAATCTCTATAACTATTTATCACTTGTTTACAAAGCATTAGATTTATCCAAATATCACCTTTAAAAAAAAATATGAAAGACGACAGGAACCAGTATAAAGTTAAAGCTAAAGTTCATGGAAGCAATGCCTGACTTCGGACAAAAGAAAGCTCAAATTAAACAGGGAAAACTGAACAAATTCAGAAAGGCCAAACAGTATCTTAAAAACAATTAATTCGAGTTTGACTCACTTAAAGTGGAACTAGATAAGGTTTTTCATTTACTTTGAGCGGCTTCAAAATAATTTATTAAAAAATCAATAAATTAATCAAAATATTTAAAATTGTTATATAACCAATGTTTGATAACTTTGATAACGAGAAGATTTATAGTTTTACATTCAACGAAACCAAATAATAAAATATAGACGTTATGTTATACGTGTAAATAAATTAACGTAATTATTACTTAAACGTTGTAAATATTAAATATATAATAATGTGGGATTGTAAATATAATATATTAGCAAAGATAAATAATTTATTTATCTTAATACATCAACGAGAAGGCTCACTAACAAACTCTTAGATTGATTGTTCTTGTGTGTGGGTCATCCTCTTGTATGGCTTTCAATCTTACGAGTCGAGAGATTATCTTTGTGAAGTTTGTTAACGAAAACGATTAAACGATAAACTGTTTCTAAGTTATCGTCCATCTTCTCTGTGTATCCCAATATTTATTTTGTTCCGTCTTAATGATTAATTAAAAATATCCGTTATGTCAACGAACCTCTATAAGAGATAGTGTTAAAGTACATATCCGTTAACTTCACAAAAATAACGAGAGTAAAATGAGCATACATATTTTTAAGGGTATCTTGTTCAAAATCACATAAGACGAATAATATTTTATACTATCACCTTAAAATCCAAATTTAATACGTTAAGTAACGGACTTCTTCCAAAATTTCTTAATTCACAAGTACCATACTTATCAAAAAGTATGTTGCGATTCTATGGAGCTTTCGAGAAAGCAAAAGACTAGAGCTCCTCAATTCTTTTTCTGACGCACACGTAAAGTGGGGGTCAATTTAAGGTATTTGAGTGTAGTTTAGGGGATTATGAAAAAATTATGGTAAAATGGATTCAATAATAAGGCAATTGAGCATACTAATCATATGAAAATTTGAAATTTTCAAATAGTTAAATTTATGTGAATTTTCATTTATAGCGATTGAAAAAAAATAAACCTAAATTCTGAATCTAAAATACTTTTTTTAAACAAACCAAAATTGTTCATTACAACTTTAAATACAAAATAAATTATACAAAATTAATTACAAAAAGGCACTTACAATTATTTTTCAAAAATCAAATCTGGTCTAAATATACTGTTCAACTTTTATATTTCAAACAAAAACAATTTCTTTTTTGGGAAAGGAAAATCTCATTACCACACAGACATGACAAAAGTCATAAAAGCAACCCGAACAGAGACTCAAACTTTATAAACACAATTACAAGTCTGCAATAATCTAACAAAAGAGACGATATGCTAATTGCAAACTAAAAAAAATAATCTAACAAAAATACAATCGAGCCCCTTTAAAAGAGATCTTCTGCAAATCCTAAAGCGCGAACAAAGCATCGCCAACCCAAAACTCGAGCACTAAAAATCACCCAAAGAATAGACCAATTTAACTTCTTCTTTTTATCTTTATCTAATCCTACAAAAACTTCAATCTGTATATCTCTAACTTTAAACTAAACTCACTAAGAACTACCAAAACATAAACGAGCAATCAAACTAAACAAACAGCTGCAATAGCTAAACTACCAACATTGATGCACTAAGAAAGAAAAATACCACCCCGCCTTACATCAAATTTACCTGCCTCTCTGTCCCAAAAAAAACGTGCTAAACCATATCTCCGGCAGTGAGACCCATTTCGACGCGCCGCAATCCGAACTGCAAACGTCGTCGTCGAGTACCAACGTACCCGCATTCGACAGTTAGTTTCGTCGGCCTCGACAAGAGCCGAAGATATACCGCCATCGGCCTCCGAGATCCGAAAAACGCAGCGGAGAGCAAGCATAGGTGTGGGTCGTCGGCAAAGGAACTTCGAATGCACTTGGATCGACGGCGGCATGGCGCGGCGGTGGAACTTGGATCGACGATGGCACTTGGAGCGACGGCGGCACCGCGCGACGACGAGATCTGCGGAACAACGCCAAGACAACCTGTAGCGACGGAGGCACGACGAACTTGAGGGGCGAAAGTGGGCAACCTCTCCCTCTCGGGCCTGGTACGCGTGAGCGACGACCTGGACCCAAGGGGGCAAGCGGATCCCTTTTTTTTTACGGCCGCGGCTAAACAAAAACGATTTAAAAACTCAATGTTGAATTTCGAGAATAAATCTAAAAAGTAAATGGCTATATATAATTTAATAACTAAATATAAAATCTTATTAGTCTATCTCCTCTTAGAAATTCGAAAATTAATCGAAATAAATGGGATAACAACTTTTTGAAGAAAAGATTTTGGAAATCAGCGTCATTAGATTAACCAAAATTTTGAAAATCGATTAATTACGAAATTTAGAATTGAAGTAATAAAAAATAAAATATAAAAGACAAAAACATAAACTAAAATATATACAAAATACCACATTGTCACAGTTCGCTAGTTTTCAAAGAATGCTAAATAATTGGACAAACTGCAATAACAACATTTGATATGGCTAAATAGAACCATTCTTCATAACGTCTTTGTCATTAACTGGAGTATTTTTATGGACAAGAGAAGATGCCAATTTAGAATAGTTATTATATATATATTTTTAATTAATTGAGACTATTAAAAAGTAATTTGTTTTATCAAGTATCTTTTCGTAGTAAACTGAGAAAAAATAGCTTTTAAAATATAACCGTAATGATAGATAAATGAAAAAAGTACTTTTGTTATATATGTTTTAATAGTAAGGATTTGTAAATTAGTACGATGTGTAAGTGTAATAGCCTAAGCGATTAACACAATCTTCTACGCGAGTTTTTCCATTTACTCGAGTTTTGGAAAAGTCACTTCGAGCAATTTTTTTACGGCAGTCTTTTATTGGTAGTGGAGACCGAACATACCCGACCTGTTTATTGAAAATCGTGTGATATTACCATTAAATTATTATATTTACTAGTAATTCGAGTGGCATTTAAGAAACTATTTCGTTATAATTATTAATACAACTTCAAAGTAAAAGAGAGAAACATCTGAATTTGTTGGTGTTAGTTCATTATCTTGACATATTTGCTCCGTCAAATCCTGATGTCCAGTATGGAGTATTTTACATGATACATCTTTATTTACTTTGTATGTCTCAGTCTGACGTCTTTGTACCAAATCTACTATTCTTTCGGCATAGCCTCAAAACCAGTTGTTTGTACTTCTGTACAAAGGGCATTTTCGCCTTTCTTGGTACTATATATACTCTGCTTAACTTTTGGTAGGGGTAAATAATTTTCTAAAGGCGCCGAAACACTTTTGAAGAAAGATTTTCATTTACGTCCTTTCAAATATTTTAGCTCTTCGAAAGAGATCAAAACTATAACTACATTTATGATTGTACTAAGTTATTTCTACACAAACATTAATTGAAAACACAGTGTGCGTTAAGGTAAAATGTGAGTGGAGTTTATTTCGGAAAGAGAGAGTTAAGTTTAGGAATTAAAATTTTTTTTTGTTACATCTTTGTAACTTAGTGCTTGTCCGATATAAAATAAATTCTTTAATCAGGATAAATATCCTCTCATATGTAGGTAAGAGACGTATTATTTTATTTGAATGTTATTTAGTTATTGTTCCTAAAAGGAACATTAGTAACACTTTAAACACATTCTGTTGGAAATTATTTTATGGGGGCGCATCAAATTGATTTTGATTCGGAAATGTCCCCACTCACTCCCATAGTGTAAAGCTTACATATTGCATGGCATATGTTTCAAACGGTAGGCTTTAACTATTTTTCTAAATTCCACAAAACGTTTCTTGTAATTGAGGTATACTACAGTGACTCACGTGAGTTAATATATAAATGCAAGTGCGAAAGGAGCACTCCTATATTCAAAAGATCAGAACAGTCCTTGTTGAGGAAAAATGAGTTCGCCTAAGAAGAAGCTTCTCATTTTCCTGAATCTGCTGATACTTTGGCAATCTGGCAAAGCTCAGAAAGGAAATATATATAGCAACCCTCGCGAAGATATAGGCGCACCTCAATCTAAACCTGCCGGAGAACTCCCTCAAGCTGAAGGTAAGCTATAACCCTCTTCTTACGTATGTATATACTCTGTTTAAGTAGAAATTTAGAGAAAAAAATAATTAAATATTTATACTATTCATAAATGTACAAGACTGCACAAGATAAGGTAAAACAGTAAGAAAAATTACAAAAGAAACATGGTGAAATATAGCAAGAGAGATCAATGCAACATTAATTCCAAGATTAGACGAGTTTCGAAGATGGGATTATTTCTAAGATGTTGAATTCTGTTCGGAGTGAGTGGGTTAGATTCGAGCTCCGAGCCTCCGTAAGGAGTTTGAGGTCAGTGAGCTGTGAGCTGAGTTAAGATGGCTTACTTTTGTTTGGAAGGGATAATAATCCCCCAAATAGGTGGGACCCAACTGGGTCCCATTGTTCTAAAATTATATTTCAGAATTGAACACGTAAGTGATTCCCTGATAAATCTGATATATATGTTCCCACATTACTTTTGTAATAATGGTGTCCAGCTGTTGCCCAGACATAAATTCTCCAAAATTTAAATATATGCAAAAGTGAAATTTCATTTTTTAAATCTAAGTATGGACCGAAATATTAGAAATCGAAGCTTATACTTTTGATTAGAACACTTTATTTTTTTCTTTAAATTTTGTTAAAATTTATTATAAATGGATCCAATAATAATTATCACATAAGTCGTGTTATAAGAATTGATCAATTACTTAATTAGACGGAAAAGAAACATAAAAAGTTTTACTTTTTTGATAGTTTAGTGAAATGGGACACTTTATATTATTGATCACAGATGCATGCAATTTGTGTACTTCTTAAAGTAATCGAACAAAATTGACGTGGCAATTTGGTGAAATAATTGAGCAGTGTCATCTTTGACTACGGTGGTGACCCAATTAAAACCAAGATTAGCGCTATCTCCAGCAATCACAAAATCGTATTGCAGTAACTCCCAATCAAATTATGGTTTCAGCATCACCTGCACCAAGGACTGTACCAAATCCGCGTCTTGCCATATCAACACTTTGTATACTACACTCTAACTCTAACCATAATATACTTGCATGATTGTGTTATTCTTAATTATTTACTTTCTCACTTGCAGAACCTTAACTAAGATGGGGCTAACTGGAACCATAGATGACGCGATTGGGGATCTAACAGCGTTGACCCGAATGTACTATTTTATTTAACTAACTACCTTGGTTACATGAAGTTATTGACTTGTTTTCGTTATGCCTACTAGATTAATATTCATGCTAGTTAACATATATTAGTGAAATTTTTGTGCGTAAACAGTAATCTAGCCGATAACAACCTCAAGGGGCCAATACCAACAACTTTGGGAAATTTGATCAATCTGGAAACTCTGTAAGTGTATGCATATAAGTTATAATGATTTAAGGTGAATTATATGTTGATTGAATTATTATCATATTATTTTTACAGGGATCTTTCCAACAATCAACTGACAGGGACAATACCAGACAGTATAGGAAACATGCGGTCCTTGAAATACATGTATGTATTCCTGAAATATATATATGTCAAGTTTTATTTGTAACTGAAGAGGCGGCCTCCAACTTGGGGTGTGTATTACCACTTTACAATCCTAGTTAGCACTATTTCAAATCATTTTAAAAGTTATTTTTTTTTTATGTATTTGATAAAATGCCCAAAATACCACATCTTTCTATGTTTGTTTTATTTTCTTTAAAATTTGCATTTTTCCAAGTTTCTCACTAAAAAAACTTAAAAAGGTAATTTACTCTTTAATTTTTTTATTCTAACCCTTAATTAATCCAGGTTAATTAGTAGAAACTAAAAAAATTATTTAAAGAAGATGAAAGGCTTGATTTTATATTATTTTTTATTTTTTATTTATTTTTTATTTTAATCGGGAGCAATTAAGGGATAGATGAAAGGCAATTAATTTTTTATTTTTTTGTCACCCTATAAAAGTCGTTTGCCTAAATTTCAGCACGATTTTTTTAAAACTATAATAGTCATATAGATGGTATGTTATTTATTTAATTTTTAATTGAAATTTTGCTATTAGTTCACTTAAATAAAATATTTTTTCATTTTTCCGGTTACTAGCTGTTTCGTAATACACTCCCAAATCCTTTATATTGCAAGACTCAAGCTATAATTTGGGTAATTATATTTTTGCGCCAGGTACCTAAACTACAACATGCTAGAGGGTCCTATACCGTCAACACTGGGTCAAACGTCTCTCATACAATTGTACGTATCTTAATACACACTTTGGCAAACTCGAATTCTTCTTTTATTTTTGGCTTCCAATCAAAATAAATCATGTCATCAATTAATTTATCTAATTTGGCGAGACAGTGCCTTTTTTCAAATAAAAAAATGAATTTATCTAATTTTTTATACTCATTTAAAATGAAATTAAATCATTTAAATGACTCTTGGATTGGAAGGAGACCGAAAACACAAGAAACGGAAAGAAGAAGATGTGAATTTCAGTTTGGCATATTATAGTGATTATAAGTTTTTTTTCCCGGCAATGATAGTATATGATTATTTACAGGTTTTTGGACTACAATAAACTATCAGGCTCCATTCCCAGCAGCTTGGCCACCCTCCAGAGCCTTACGCATCTGTATGTTTACCATTTGCATCTGTACATATATTTTGGTATTTCTTGATTGGTCTTAGTTAGTATTATATATATTTATATTTATACATATGTATCTTATAATGCAGGCAACTGTCTGAAAATGAACTGACCGGAGAACTTCCCTCGGAGCTTGGAAACCTGAAATCCCTTCTGTCCTTGTAAGCTCAATTCTGATACTGATCAATAGATACATTAATTCAAGCTTTAACGTGTGTGTATATATATAGCTGGATGCCATCAAATTATTTTACGGGACAAATCCCAAAGAGTTACGAAAGCCTTACGAGGCTTCGCTGGTTGTAAGTATATGTTTTATCGACTCTCTTTTGCAAATGCTAGCTTATTTTGTATCCACTGAAAAGTGTATTTTAAGGGTTATTCACACACTCAAAATCCATCAATATAGTGCAGTCGCTGGGAATGATTTAGAGGGTATGTTACCTAACATAGCCACCTGGCCTAACATTGAAGCTCTGTAAGTCTTTAAAATATTTTAATTAGTATTGTTATTTATAGCGCCATAATTAGTATTATTGTTTATTTATAACAACCTGCGTTCGATTGTTTTGTATTATAAATAAGAATTTGTGTTGCTCTGTTACGAGCTTTATTGTTGGAAAATGTGTGTATATATACACACACATGCTCTTAAGGTTGTCTTATTAACAATCTTAGGATTTCACTCATGATTTATTTTATTTTTATATATCTTTCTAAAATATAACAACATGTGTGTTAGATTTTGGAATGGCTTTCGAATACATGTGTTGCCATTGAAAAATTTAAAAAGTTTTCACACAGCAATAAGACAATCTATTGATCTATTGACGTATATATATATGCTCTATCCATCACTAGAATGTCTAGAACTGAAATATACAAGAACGTACGTTTTTTTTTTATATTTAATTTGACCGTTTCACCTCGTACTACACCCCTAAATATATGACCGTTTCACCTCGTACTACACCCCTAAATATCTCACTACGTTGGTGTCACTAATTTTATATATTCAGTAGGCATGTAATTTAAAGTAAACAGTCATGTGAAAATATCACCTTTGCTTCTCCTTTCCAATTTTTTTTCATTAAACACGTGGGCTTTCACGTAGCATATAATATATGGTACGATGTTAACTACGCTTGTCCCAACATATGTGTTTTAACAAATTGGGTCGTTGTTAACAGTATCAAGAAATAACTCTTTTCATTTATTTATTAATTTCGTGTAAATATATAGGTCCAAATAATAACACACATAAAAAGTTTAAAATAATTCAAAGCATTATTTCATGTACAGCCAAAAACAAAAAGACAAACCAATAACAAAACTTACAAATTTAATGCCACATAATACGTTTGGTTGTTTTATAAATAATTTACCGAAAGATAACTATTTCTTAATTCGTGATGTTTTAGTAACTTACTTGACTAAATGTATAAAAAACAAATTATGTCATTACTAGGTGGTAATAATATTTAGTATCCTAATATTTGAACAAAAAGTAATAAGAATACAAAGTTAAAATATAAGTAAATTATTCTTACAGTATATCAATACATTGTTCGTAGTTATATATTGTTATGTTTTTATAAAGGGTAAGTTTAGGTAATAGTCATGTAAATTAGTGACATTTTAATTTTAGTTAAAATTTTGTTAACGGATAGTAAATGATTACTTTTGTTTGTTCACAACAAAAATTACAATAATTAATAAAGACAATTTAGATAAAATATGTCTTATAAATGAGTGTCAGGTATAAAAAAGCTGTTATTTATTATGTATTTTACGAAAAATTACATAAGTTAAAGTTGGCTAAAAAATCAATGTTGTACTATAACGGCATACCCTGATTTAAAAAAAAATCCAGGTGGCTTCAAGGAAATAAATTCGAGGGGCCTATACCTGGCGTTTATTTTGATATGAGCAATCTAGAGCAACTGTAAGTGAAACCGTAATGTGCTCAATTTATCGACGCAATGTTTTTGTTTCATCTTTTCGATAACTATTCTGCGATTGTTTCTAACATTATTTCCCTTCTGGTCACAGACTGATAAGTGACTTAAGTGGAACGAGTGAGACCAAATTTCCACCAACTGTGAAGTTTTCCAACATGAACAGATTGTGAGTATCAAAACTGTTTATGATAAATTATTTTTGGCTATAGATATTTGATTATGTATATAGATATACAAGATAAATTAAATTTCACATCGAGATATGATTTAATCTGCACAAGATTACACCTTTATAATGAAATTTCAAATTGATCACCAAGCAGGGTGCTTAGGCGTTGCTTTCTTAGAGGCCCATTCCCTGAGTTCATTAGCGAGCTTTCAGCGCTAAAACACTTGTAAGTCCAACACATTTTATTCCTTTTATTTATGAATCTATAATTTGCTAAAACCAAATAGAAATTGGAGTTAAATACGGGAATTTTTTAGGATGAAAATGAGTACTTTTTTAAGATATGAATATGAAAATTAGGTGAGTAATCTAATAACGATCAATTATCAAAATGTTAATTATTAATAAGTAAATTAAACTTATTTTATTTTATTTATTGAAAAACTTAAATAGGATAAATCCGAAGTATTAAATAACTAGTTTAATTTATTTTGGAGGAAAATAACTAGTTTAATTATTTTCGATCTTCTAAATTATCTTTTTATATTAATATTACTCTTTTATTCCACATTTAGGATCCTATTTTGCATCAAGTTTTATGTGGTTAAACTAAAATTGGCCTGACCGCTACAAATGTGTTTATGAAATATCTACACATTTTTCTCATGCGTTCAAAAACTACAGCTCGCGTAAACTGTGGCAGAGCGAGAAAAATATTTTGTGGCATGTTCCTCTTCTGAAATTTTTAAAATTATCAATTTTCCTTGATTTTTATTAATTGTTGTATTATTTTTATCTAAATTGTACGACTTTTTTTATATATATTCCTCCCAGATAATTGTTTATAAATTACCTTCATAACTGATTTCGGCTCCGACGCTGCTCACGTCCAATGCCTATAAAAAATATCCATGAACACCCTGAATTTGATTTTGTTTGTGAGGAAGCTCAGCACATATTCTTAACACCCAAGCTTAACATTTTTGCGTTGCAGAGACTTGAGCTTCAACGGTCTTACGGGTGAAATTCCGGAATCAATGAGACCAAATTTAATTTCTATGTAAGTTTATCCACCCATTTCTTATTTGAGAGGGTACTAGCTGTAAGAACTAAGAGTGTGCAAAACCATTGGAAAATTGGACCGGATCACCAATTTTTAAACAAAAATTGCTCTAAATAATCAAAGAAACATTGTTCTTGTTGTTTGGCCATTCTTTTTTGTTTCTTTAGTAAATAACTATTTATTATAGCGTGACTATTAGTAATTGGTCTTAATGAGTTACATTTTTAGTTAATATATACATATTTATTTTGATTAATGACTATTAACTAATTTTTTCAAAACGTTTGGCTATATAACAATTAATAAGTTTTAAAGTGTTATATTGCTACTGATCCCATTTTTAAACACTCTTACTTAAACAATTTTGTTTAATTCGACCCGGTCTGATAGGCCAGCATGAAACAGTCCGGTTCAAATTGAATAATTTCAAACCGTGATTTAAACCGGACAAGATGGATCTTATTTTTTTTTAATATAAAATTGTTTTAAATGCTTCTAATGTATATATACTTGAATAAACTAAATTTGTTATTTTTCATTTTTTTATTCTTTTAGCTATTCTCTAATTAAGTTTGTACAATAAATGGAAAAAGGGTAACTGCAATTACTTGTCTTTGAAAGTATATGAGTTTTGTATCTAGTCAGATTTTGTAAATTGTTGGAAATATCCGGCGCAGTCCGTTTACAACTTTCTAATGACTAAAATCGAAAAGGAAAACATGTAAGAAATTTATGAAAACGTTAGCTATGAATAAACAATTAACAAAGTTCTTGACTATTAACAACCAATTAACAAAAACGCTGATTATATCCAAATTCCATAGATTTATGTCGGCTAATTAGACGGGTGTAAAACACTTCAATCTAATTTGATTTTTTTAGAGTGCTTGATCCGGTCTAAAATTTAGTAAAATGGTTCAGTCTGGTTTTGAAGATGTCTAAATTAAACGGACCGTGCACACTCTTAGTAAAATAACCAGACTATGATAATGTGAATAATAGTAATATGATGAATTTCTGAAATTACGGAACAGGTCGGTGGCAAACAATATGCTCAATGGCACAATCCCAAAATGGATACTTCAATCTAGCGGAACGAGAACGTACTCTCTTTTATATCCATATACGTCAAAAACTATATCTCTTGCACCTCTCTTATAGTCCAATTTGCGTATGTATAATATCTATATATCTGGTATGTATTTCAGAGATCTTTCATACAATAACTTCACAAAGCTGGATACATCCATATCAGCCGACATTAATCTGTAAGCTAGCTAACACTTTGTTCTGGTATATATTATTATGATACCCGTTCTCTGCTGCAACATATATATCGGTATTATATAAATAGTTTTTTGTTTTAAATAACCCTAGGAACGTTTTCTCGTGTTGCTGCTGCGAGGTCTCTGAAGGCGCCACGGAACCGTTCATGTATCATCATATAAACTTCATCATTCATTCTTTTGATAAAGAAATAAAAACTAAAAATTGGCAATACCTTTCTTATTATCAATTTCAGGCTTCAAACGAGTGACATGATGAAGTCGTATTTTCCGAAGAAAAAACATAAGTGTAAGCTTCACATAATTGTAATTATTAGTGGTAGATCGAACCAATGACATTACGCATAATGGTTGATTACAGAATAAATGGTGTTTTTTCTTACAGTCTATTCTCTGCACATAAATTCTGGAGGCGGACAAACACACATGAATAAGACTTTATACGAAGCAGACAATGCCACGTCCCCTTTTTATGTTAGTCCGGCGAAGAACTGGGCTTACAGCTTCTCCGGAGATTTTTATTCACCGACCATCAACTCGACCGAATACACCAAAAGAATATCATGCGGAGTTTCAAACTCTGAGTCGTCCTTGTACGACGATGGGCGTCTCTCGCCAGTCTCACTCTCGTATTACGGTCTTGGTCTCTACAAAGGCCGCTACACAGTCACGTTGCATTTCGCCGAAATAGTTTATTCAGAACAAAAAGACTACACCTCACTAAGGAAACGGATATTTAACATCTATATTCAGGTAATTTCTATCACATATGCATTATAATTCATTCATATTAATTATATTATATTTGGTTATTTTGCATGGATAAAAATACTTGGCTCGACGTCTTTCCTGACTTGTTTAGATGTCTTTTCGGTCCGATTTTTTTGTGAAGTTATCGATATTATGAGATTGTATTTCGCCTTGGAAGGAAGTTTTCTCTATGTGGTGAAAGTGTATATGAATCTTGGTTGTTTAAGGAAATTGTTTTGAAAAGTAGAGAACTATATTTTTGCTTGATCAAAACTTGAGTATAGGACCCATATATATACTAAGTTAGGAAAATCTCTAGATACAACGAATTCTCTTAACTGGAAACTTATAAGTGTATTTTAGAATTTGTTCTCTAAATCTTCTAGATATATCTTGAATATATCAGATAGTATCACTATTAAAATATGCCCCAAATATTTAAAGTCCAAACAACAATTAGAAACGAATAGGACTAATATTATAATCAAAATTAAGTTTAATTATTCAACATATATGCTCTGAATATCTTCTTGGCGCTTCGCTCGGAAATTTGAAAGATAAAACCAAATGGACAATCACTGTAGAAGTGGAATTCTAGTCTTAGTGATTATTCCGTATACGCATTGTTTATCTCCAAGTTTGATATTCTGAGTGTCGGAAACAATTATGAGTTTGTGTTAATCTCTATGTTGCCCTTTCTTTATTGATGATTAACAACGATCGTATTTGTAAATTGTGAGTAAGACTAGGCAAGTCTTTGGGTTGAAGTTATAGGGAGTCTAGTGTGTAATATGGAGCCTCAATTAAATTTCATGTGTAATTATTGGTTATTTACTAGTTATTGATTAGTGGGTTTCTTTTTGTTCGAGCCAAAACCCTTACGACGTAGCTCTACAACCAAATTGGTTCATATTTTGTGTCGGTGTCTTTAACAAATGTTTATATGTTAATAATTTATCCTCCACATATTTTTTTCGCACATATAATTCCAACATTACTTTTTTATGTAACGTAAGTGAAATTATACTGAGGTTATGCAGCGATATACTCGAACGTAATTTTTGCATTCAGAGTAAACCAGTATATATCTGTTTGTTATTTTTATTCTTTTGCAAATATATTCCATTTTCTGTGTTAGGTCTAATTTTAGGATAAAAGTCTAACAGTTTTCATATTTCGTAACAGTTTCCATTATATATATAAGGATTCGTTAAATTTAAGTAATTAGCTACGTCTATGTTGACATAAATATCTTACGATTTTATTCTAATGAAACAGAAATATAAAGAATGACACATTTTATTTTATGAATATTTATTTAAAGTTCACGAAATGGTTGCAATATAATAATCTCGAATATGTAAGTTATATAATTAAATAATTTTTTGTTATTTTGATTGCTGCAGGATAAGCTGGTAAAATTTGATTTCGACATCAGAAGTCGCGCAGGGGGTCCAAATAAGGCAACTAAGCTGTCTTTCGAAGCTGAAGTCAACGAGACTAGTCTACTTCATATCCACTTGTATTGGGCCGGGAAAGGGTCATACCTCTATCCACCTGCTTTCAACGGCCCTCTCATATCCGCCATTTCTGTCAAACCTTGTAAGACATTGTTTTTTTTTTCTTATTTATATGCCTTATGTTCTTGTTACAAATATAGAGATTTTATTATTGGCGCGTTATTTATTGTTTTAATTATTTATTATAGATATCAATAGGATTTCATGCCAAAGACAACCACAAGCTTTCAAATAAAAACTTATCCATTCAAACCAATAGGTCTATTTAGGTCATCAAACTGTGACAATAATCTGCACTTTCACAGGCATATCTCATTAAACTCCAACTAGGTCCTTGCAAATCTACCAAACAGCATCTTGATTATCACATTCTTAATTTTGTATTTTTTACTATTAAATATATTATGTCCTTTTATCTCCGATTCAATCTTAGTTATTGAAAACCCTACCCAATATCTTACCTAGATCATTAATTTGTCTATAGGTATTATGTTTTAATGCATTTTACTATTTCCATGTAATCATCTATTTATGTCTTTATATAAAGACAATCCACACTTTCTGAGATTCAGCCCTAGCGTCAACTTCTTTTAGATGTAATTAGCAAATGAAGTAACAAAAATTAGTGTCTTTTATAAATAATCATCGTTTTGTAAATTTTTGATGAATAGCTAATTTATAAACATTATTCATATGAAGTAATATAAATATTGTGTAAAAACTGTTCATATGCAATGAAAAAAATTATTGTGAAGGTTCTTTACCTAAAACATACTAATGACCATCTTTTATTAATGGATTGCTTATATCTTGTAATTACGAGTTTTTGCTTTACTGTATTTTTTAGTGTTCAACCCTCACAATGGACTCTCCGCCTGGGAAATAGCATTGATTGTAGTAGCTTCACTGGTTCTGGTCCTACTGCTTTTGTTGGCTCTGGCTTGGTCAATGGGTTGGTTAGAAAACAAAGAGCTAAAACGTAAGACCATACGACTACATACTTAAAAGTTTGAGAAAAAGTTGTAGTAATTTATATAACTCAGAGTTTTAACATGCAATAATATATGTTTGAGCAGAGAAAGTAAAAGTCGGCGAGCATCTATCAGGCGATGAGGGCAAGGAAGACATAATGGTCACACTCAAAACATTGGTCGCCGCGACCGGTAAATTTGATGACACAAAAAAGATCGGAAGTGGTTATTTGGGAGCAGTTTATAAGGTACTTAATTAAACTGCTTCTACGACACGTGAATGGGCGTCTAAATTAATTAAACTAAACATAACGAAACAAAATTTAATTTGAAGTTTACTATTGTATTGTAATGATACTTTTTGAGGTTCAAACCATTATATACAACTTTTTATATACATTTTTAAGCTGCTAGGTTTGTATATAGATTTTTTTTAAAATAAAATAACAGTAATAGAAATATAAAAACTCACACACATCTACATTGTATGAAATTAATTCAAGCACGCGTTATTTACCTGTGAAATATCTCACCTGTTTCCAAATTGAATTCATATACTGCTCGTAGGCAGACGTGATGGAAAGTCCTAAAATCACTGTGGCTGTGAAAAAAATATACACTCGCCACAAGGGAAAGATCAGTGGCAAGATTCAAAAAGAAATCTATCTCCTTAAAACTTTGGAAGGTCAGAACACCATCAAGTTACTGGATGTTCATATTGGAGAAACCCTACAACTCTTCATCTATGAATACATGGAAAAAGAGTCCCTCGACACCGTCTTATTCAGTACGTAAATCTACTAGCAAATATCTTGGTATCTCATTCATTAAATTCTCACCTTGGTTTGATGATTAATCGATAGACTCCAAAGTGGGAACGTTTCTTTGGAAAACAAGATTCGAGATATGCAAGGGAATTGCCAGGGGTTTAGCTTCTCTTCATCAACGATCAACCAGGGTTGTTCACGGCAATCTCAAGGCGTCAAACATCCTTCTCGATAAATACAATAACCCTAAATTGTCTGATTTTGGATACGCAAGCATCTACAACAATGACGAAGACAAGTTCTCGCTAATCAAACAACGTGGTCCAAGGTGATGAATCTTTATTAAACTAAAATAAATATAGGGGCGATGTCATTCATGCTATCACAATCATACATTTGGTGGTCTATATATATTCAGCTTACCATTATTAAGTATTAATACATTCATTAACATTTTGCATGTGAATATACCGAGATAGGTATCTTAATACTGGAATGGTAATAATATCATAAAAATACTGATTCTATCTTGTTAATTCGGCGAAATAAATATCAAAAAGCATATTTTATCATATACTATATTTTTTTTCTTATTCAGTTTTCGTCATCTTCCTAATATACATTATAATTAATATGGTTTTATTTACTTTCTTGTGTCTATTTTGGAGAAATCTGGTCACCAATAAACGAAATCCTTTTATTACGGGATCCAATTTAGCATTAATAATATATAAGGCATAATCTAGTTTTTCAAACAATTGAATGCGTGATATGATTGACTTAAATATCATTTGAATGAAACCCAACGGAAATTGATAAATAGTATTTCTTAATTTTTTGGTTCTTGTCCAAATTGGTCTTTTTTGATGAATTCTCTGTCAATTTACAGTGGGGTTTTGGCACCTGAGTATTGCCAAGGCCGTGATGACGAACTCTCCGCAAAAACAGATATCTATAGTTTTGGGGTGGTACTTATCGAAATCGTCGCTGGGCATGGTAATAAAGAGAGCAAAGGAACCCAAGAATCAACAGATCTTCTAGAAAAGGTAAACCCTTCATAAGAACATAATAAATATATAAATAGTGGTTGCAATTCAAGAAAATTAAGACCGATTCTGTGTAAACGTAGGTTCAAGTTCACTTTGCCAAACAAAAACCGAGTGTAAGCAAGCTCATCGATCCGAGGATAAAAGGAGATAAAGAACTGAACGAACGGGAAGTTGAATTAGTGCTGAGGTTGGCAGTGATGTGCACGAGTTCCTCGAGTATGATTAGGCCTTGGATACATGATGTTTTGAGTGTTCTTAACGGCGAGAAGAGTCTCGATGAAATTCGTCCTGGTCATCCATCGGCGATCACTAATGACTTAGACGATGCAACTAAATCCCCTGCCTCGACATCTTCTAAGTAGCCACTTTTCTCTTACGGCAAGAAACGCACATACGTTCAGGTGTATGTGACTAAGGATTTGCATTAAAGATTGTGCCTTCTCGCTACGAATTACAGTGTGACTATATTAAAGGTGTGTGTCTCGATATAGAGTTTGCTTGAGATTTGGGAGTTGAGAGGTATTGGTCTCAACTGTTGAGATTTATTTTATATGTAGTGTGAATTTTTTTTTTGTTTTTTTTTTTGTTGTTGTTGAGAAAATGCAGTGTGAATTTATATCCAGCGAACTCTTGTGGATTTAGAGTATTCCATATTTTATTTGTTTCTAAGATTCATTATATTTTTTTAAATTTGACAGCAACAAAAAAATAACCAAAACCTAAAATTATTACTATATCATTTTTGCAGAAACAATAATATCCTTATTGAGATATGTTATTTGTTGATGTCAGATTTTGTACTCAACAATAAAAAAAAAATTAATGTATAGTTAGTACGACTTTAATTTACTAATATGGATTTTAATAAGACGTCGTAATATAATATCAAATGTTTAAAGATAAAAGGGATGAAACAATACAATGCAGCCCGACAAGGGAAGTAATGCGATTGTAAGAATTGATAGAAAAAATAGGTAATAATAACGAGAATGATGATGATTTCAGCCGACTAATCTATTTTACATTTACAATGACGACAAGCTGAAGAGTTCGTAATACGTGTTACCGAGATCGTCGATGAGGTCGCCAGATCGCATATCGGCATTAAGGATAAATATTTGAATTTGTCGTCGATCCTGATTTCGCGGTGAAGTTCAATCCATTGACTGAATTATCTAGCCAAATACATGATTCACCGAATATAAAAAATATTCGGCATAAGCAGAAGATGAACAAATAGAAACATATAATATATTCAGAACACCGACTACATAATCTTAAAAACAAATAAGTACTCGAAATACAAAGATTAGTTATATTGAATTTACGTTGGCCAGGTAAGATATAAGATAATCCTAATAACTTTTGAACGGTTATTAGAGCCGTTATCCTCAAAATAAAAGGTTATCACGAAGTGGATCGGAGTAACCCTAAGTTTCGGAGACTCCAACACTATAAATAAAATATAAAGACAAGAGAAACGTACGCATAAAAACACACTATATTTACTACTGAACTTTGCATAGATTCTCATTTTAATGTACTTCTTGTACTGAAGATTTGTCTTATATAAGAAAATCTCGACTTATATATAAATACCGAATAGAATTTCTATTCATCCTTTATGTTGTCGTCGAGACATTGTTGTACCTTTTTTCAAACGTAACCTCAACCGACGTTTCCAGAAATGTTAAAAAAAATGCAAGAACGTCATGAACTACTAGAGAATAAGAAAAACATTTAGGAAGAACATATTAGAGAAAAAAGAGTAATAATTCAAAGCGAAGTTGTAACTCTGGAAGAAAATCAAATTTTCCAAAGATCGAGAAATGAAGTTGAAAAATCTGAAGAAAGTAAAAGAATGCTAAGAAATATGAAAGAGACCAATACGAAAAAGAGCAAGTAAGTGAAAACACAAATAGTTCTGGTCCACCGAGTGCCCATAATTATGAAGATAGGTATCATCTGAATGAAGTTGATCCTCGGCCTAAGAAGGCTAGCTTAAGAAATACTCGGGTATCTAGACAAGATTCTTAGTCCGAGGAGTTGCATAGAGGAAATTGATTTTCAAGGCTTGAACGCCGAATAAAAGAAGTTGCTCTTGGCTACGTCAAGCCGCTAAAAAGGACAATACACCGCCTCTCCGCTGACATCAGGAATTTTGGAACATCCCCCTCATCATGGTTTAAAGATGTTGAGAATCCCACCATAAAACAGAAAGAATGATCCATGAGAACATTTAGACACTTGTAAGTCTTGGATGACTCTGCATGGAGCAAGCATCCAAGTAATGTCTTAGGTGTTTTCAATTTTTTTTATTGGAATCGCTAAGAAATGGTATTGAAAGATAAAGACAAATTCGATAAATTCTTGGAAGCAAATGTTCAATGCTTTCATGGACCAGTTCGAAGGTTTACATAAATTGTGGTCTGAGCAGGAAATATTGGTGGATGATTTAAACGATGATTTTAGACTGTCTAGTATAACATCATGACCATAAATAGATTAGGCTTTCTGATGATCATTGCGGAAAATTGGACTCAACGACTATAGTGAATTCATTTTGAAAGCTAAAAAATATATTAATGTCGAAGACGCAACATCCGTGGAAAATTTGATTGGAAATAGAAAACCTCAGAAAATTGGCTTTCTAGAGAGAAATGACCATTCTAGGTATCCTAGAGAGAATCCGCTTCCCCATGAAAATTGGCTTCCTAGAGAGAAATGACCATTCTAGGTATCCTAGAGAGAATCCGCTTCCCCATGAAAATTGGCATAATAACCATAGTCTTTACAACCATAAAAGACGAGACAACATGTGACTCCAAAAGAAATTCAGAGGCGAGCAGTCAATTAGTAAGGTTTTTTCAAGTATTTACGATAAATACATGCTATTAACCATGGGAATTTACGAAGTATATGCTCTCTCAAAATACCAATTGGAGTTCTTGAAGCTGGCAAGAATTAAAAAAGGTATCTACGAGAGAGATCGCACAAAATATTGTGCCTTTCACCGAGGCATTGGGCATAATACCAAAGATTGTTTCAACTTAAAAGAAGCAATCGCGGTTCTGATAAGGAAATGTAAACAGAAAAATATAGACCAGATTACATGAATCAAGAAGAAAAAGGACCTGAAAAACCTTATCATGATTCAGCAATTAGTTCCGGGGGATTCCACGTCAAAGGAAGTTCACGCCGAGCACAAAAGAAATATACTTGGGAAGCAAGTACCCACTCGATGATGATCATGTTCACTTCTGATTCCATACTGGCAAAGAGGCCTAAGAAAGAAAATGAATAAATCTCTTTTTCAGAAGACGGTGACAAATGGGTACATTTTCCACACAACGATCCGATTATAGTTAAAGCAACAATCGTAAATCATGTTGTCAGAAGAACTCATCGACAACGGGAGTGTGAAGAACATATTATATGGTGATGTATTCGCCAGAATGAGACTCAAGGCATACAACCTTATCTCAATTCTGACTTCGCTCTTCAGCTTTACAGGCGATGCAGCCATTCCTAGAGAAGTAGTCGCCCTCTGTTTGACAGTAGGAGAAAAAATGAATGTGGAAACTATTAATTCTCAATGGGTCGTAGTTCCGAGTTCATTGAAATTTAATTTGATAAAAGGTATACCCACTCTTCAGAAATTGGGAGCAGTTACGTCAGTAAAACAGTTGATGGTTAAATTCTCGAAAAAATTAGAGTCGGAGTAATGAAAGTAGACAACAAAACAACGAGAAGTTTTTATTCGGACTATGTCAAAAAATTTAGGTTAAATGTGGTCATGTAGTTATGATGGTCAAGGAATTACAAGACTTGGATACTCGGCACCCGAGTAAAGGCTACGTTGGCCCTAGAGATGAAACAAAATTTGTGGTTCCTGATCCAGGTCAGCCGAATTACAGTTTGCAAGTTTGAAAATTTCTTGAACCAAACATCAAATCCGAACCCATTTCTTTATGAGCAATAAAATAGACATTTTTTCTTTGAAACAATCAGGTATAGTAGGAATAGATCCTAGTCATGCTTTTCATAGGTTAAATATACACCCTAAAGCTAAACTGATCGGGCAAACTATATTGTTAGGGTAGTTAAAATCATAGACAATTCGCAAACAAACTCAAAATCTTATCAACCGTGTCAACCTATTTTATCATATATCTTTTAGCGTATTTTGTTAAAATCTAACTCAAATTCAATAAATGGCAATTGAATTGCATTGATCCAGCAGATATATAAGCACATGCTCATTCATATATACATAATTCATAATTCGTGTTGGACTAATTGGAGAGTTAAGTGTAAAAATTCAATTGATAAATAAAACATGTTTATTCATCCGTAATCAACTTTTTTAAGATGAGACATTATTAGTTATTTTCATCTCAAAGCTACATTTAAAAAGAAAAGTGATATTACCTAGACCAAATATTCACGCACAAGCAATTCAATGCATGCATTTAGTTGTTTTCTTTTTTGTTATTTGTTAGTGTGCCTGTGGATATCTTATTATTTCACACGTCGCAGATATTCAGAGAAAGAAATTACGTTTTAAATCATTTTATGATGTTGTGGTGATTATGGAAAAAAAACTTCTCCTCGGTCAAAATTTTACCTTTAATTTTGAGGATGAACTTAACTTGTATATAATTGAAATTATTAAAAATGATACAATAATTTAAACATACATTCACAAAAAAATATTCTTTTGATGATTTAAGTATTCGTGGGATGCATTTCAATATATCTCAATTAATATCACTACAATTCCGTAAAAAGTATTTGAGAAATAAATTTTGTATACAAAAATTAAATATTTAAAATTAAGTATAGAAAAATAATTAACTATCAATACTAGATGATATTAAAATCGTGGATTTTCGTTCAAAATTAAAAAGAAAAACAACATAACTACAATTATTGAAGATAAAGATTATTTTTAGTCCAAAATTATAATATAAAAAGATGCCGAAGTTTGATAGATTACATGCTAGATTACTAAATGTAAGCCGATAAAATGATTCCTTGTGTTGATTAGAATAAAAAACAAAAAATTGACTCTATAGCCAATTTAAATATAAACAACTTGGATATAACCAACGTTTTGTAAACTAGTCGTAAATAATCACTATTATTTATTTACAGTTAAGTTTTGAAAAATTGCACCAAATAGCCTTATGAAATTTTGTTATGGTGTATTAGCTAAACGTTTTTCTTTTTTTAATTTGTAGCCATTTTGTAGTGATGTGGCATTATAAAGAGATGTGTTTTACATGATTTTTCATTTTCTTATTATCATTTATAAACAACAGCTTATTTCTATAAATAACCGCTTATTTTTATAAATAATCGCCGGTAGTAACCGCCTATTTCTATAAATAACCGTCTATTTTTATAAATAACCGTCGGTAGTGGGTTGATTATTTTCTTTTTGGATAGTGGGTATTAATACCGGTTGATTTTATTTTTAATTTAATTTTTCTAATTACGCTTTTTTATTCAGGGGTAATATTGTCATTATAAGCGGTTTATTGGCGTTTATGGTTATAAACCAATTTTTTCAAAAATTTGGCAATTTAGCAATTCTTAAATTTGAAATGGCTATATAACTTATTATCTCTTAATTTTTGTCTAATTTGCCATTTATATTTATTTTAATTTTAACAATTTTTGAGCATTTTTATCTGTAAACGAATCTCTATAACTATTTATCACTTGTTTACAAAGCATTAGATTTATCCAAATATCACCTTTAAAAAAAAATATGAAAGACGACAGGAACCAGTATAAAGTTAAAGCTAAAGTTCATGGAAGCAATGCCTGACTTCGGACAAAAGAAAGCTCAAATTAAACAGGGAAAACTGAACAAATTCAGAAAGGCCAAACAGTATCTTAAAAACAATTAATTCGAGTTTGACTCACTTAAAGTGGAACTAGATAAGGTTTTTCATTTACTTTGAGCGGCTTCAAAATAATTTATTAAAAAATCAATAAATTAATCAAAATATTTAAAATTGTTATATAACCAATGTTTGATAACTTTGATAACGAGAAGATTTATAGTTTTACATTCAACGAAACCAAATAATAAAATATAGACGTTATGTTATACGTGTAAATAAATTAACGTAATTATTACTTAAACGTTGTAAATATTAAATATATAATAATGTGGGATTGTAAATATAATATATTAGCAAAGATAAATAATTTATTTATCTTAATACATCAACGAGAAGGCTCACTAACAAACTCTTAGATTGATTGTTCTTGTGTGTGGGTCATCCTCTTGTATGGCTTTCAATCTTACGAGTCGAGAGATTATCTTTGTGAAGTTTGTTAACGAAAACGATTAAACGATAAACTGTTTCTAAGTTATCGTCCATCTTCTCTGTGTATCCCAATATTTATTTTGTTCCGTCTTAATGATTAATTAAAAATATCCGTTATGTCAACGAACCTCTATAAGAGATAGTGTTAAAGTACATATCCGTTAACTTCACAAAAATAACGAGAGTAAAATGAGCATACATATTTTTAAGGGTATCTTGTTCAAAATCACATAAGACGAATAATATTTTATACTATCACCTTAAAATCCAAATTTAATACGTTAAGTAACGGACTTCTTCCAAAATTTCTTAATTCACAAGTACCATACTTATCAAAAAGTATGTTGCGATTCTATGGAGCTTTCGAGAAAGCAAAAGACTAGAGCTCCTCAATTCTTTTTCTGACGCACACGTAAAGTGGGGGTCAATTTAAGGTATTTGAGTGTAGTTTAGGGGATTATGAAAAAATTATGGTAAAATGGATTCAATAATAAGGCAATTGAGCATACTAATCATATGAAAATTTGAAATTTTCAAATAGTTAAATTTATGTGAATTTTCATTTATAGCGATTGAAAAAAAATAAACCTAAATTCTGAATCTAAAATACTTTTTTTAAACAAACCAAAATTGTTCATTACAACTTTAAATACAAAATAAATTATACAAAATTAATTACAAAAAGGCACTTACAATTATTTTTCAAAAATCAAATCTGGTCTAAATATACTGTTCAACTTTTATATTTCAAACAAAAACAATTTCTTTTTTGGGAAAGGAAAATCTCATTACCACACAGACATGACAAAAGTCATAAAAGCAACCCGAACAGAGACTCAAACTTTATAAACACAATTACAAGTCTGCAATAATCTAACAAAAGAGACGATATGCTAATTGCAAACTAAAAAAAATAATCTAACAAAAATACAATCGAGCCCCTTTAAAAGAGATCTTCTGCAAATCCTAAAGCGCGAACAAAGCATCGCCAACCCAAAACTCGAGCACTAAAAATCACCCAAAGAATAGACCAATTTAACTTCTTCTTTTTATCTTTATCTAATCCTACAAAAACTTCAATCTGTATATCTCTAACTTTAAACTAAACTCACTAAGAACTACCAAAACATAAACGAGCAATCAAACTAAACAAACAGCTGCAATAGCTAAACTACCAACATTGATGCACTAAGAAAGAAAAATACCACCCCGCCTTACATCAAATTTACCTGCCTCTCTGTCCCAAAAAAAACGTGCTAAACCATATCTCCGGCAGTGAGACCCATTTCGACGCGCCGCAATCCGAACTGCAAACGTCGTCGTCGAGTACCAACGTACCCGCATTCGACAGTTAGTTTCGTCGGCCTCGACAAGAGCCGAAGATATACCGCCATCGGCCTCCGAGATCCGAAAAACGCAGCGGAGAGCAAGCATAGGTGTGGGTCGTCGGCAAAGGAACTTCGAATGCACTTGGATCGACGGCGGCATGGCGCGGCGGTGGAACTTGGATCGACGATGGCACTTGGAGCGACGGCGGCACCGCGCGACGACGAGATCTGCGGAACAACGCCAAGACAACCTGTAGCGACGGAGGCACGACGAACTTGAGGGGCGAAAGTGGGCAACCTCTCCCTCTCGGGCCTGGTACGCGTGAGCGACGACCTGGACCCAAGGGGGCAAGCGGATCCCTTTTTTTTTACGGCCGCGGCTAAACAAAAACGATTTAAAAACTCAATGTTGAATTTCGAGAATAAATCTAAAAAGTAAATGGCTATATATAATTTAATAACTAAATATAAAATCTTATTAGTCTATCTCCTCTTAGAAATTCGAAAATTAATCGAAATAAATGGGATAACAACTTTTTGAAGAAAAGATTTTGGAAATCAGCGTCATTAGATTAACCAAAATTTTGAAAATCGATTAATTACGAAATTTAGAATTGAAGTAATAAAAAATAAAATATAAAAGACAAAAACATAAACTAAAATATATACAAAATACCACATTGTCACAGTTCGCTAGTTTTCAAAGAATGCTAAATAATTGGACAAACTGCAATAACAACATTTGATATGGCTAAATAGAACCATTCTTCATAACGTCTTTGTCATTAACTGGAGTATTTTTATGGACAAGAGAAGATGCCAATTTAGAATAGTTATTATATATATATTTTTAATTAATTGAGACTATTAAAAAGTAATTTGTTTTATCAAGTATCTTTTCGTAGTAAACTGAGAAAAAATAGCTTTTAAAATATAACCGTAATGATAGATAAATGAAAAAAGTACTTTTGTTATATATGTTTTAATAGTAAGGATTTGTAAATTAGTACGATGTGTAAGTGTAATAGCCTAAGCGATTAACACAATCTTCTACGCGAGTTTTTCCATTTACTCGAGTTTTGGAAAAGTCACTTCGAGCAATTTTTTTACGGCAGTCTTTTATTGGTAGTGGAGACCGAACATACCCGACCTGTTTATTGAAAATCGTGTGATATTACCATTAAATTATTATATTTACTAGTAATTCGAGTGGCATTTAAGAAACTATTTCGTTATAATTATTAATACAACTTCAAAGTAAAAGAGAGAAACATCTGAATTTGTTGGTGTTAGTTCATTATCTTGACATATTTGCTCCGTCAAATCCTGATGTCCAGTATGGAGTATTTTACATGATACATCTTTATTTACTTTGTATGTCTCAGTCTGACGTCTTTGTACCAAATCTACTATTCTTTCGGCATAGCCTCAAAACCAGTTGTTTGTACTTCTGTACAAAGGGCATTTTCGCCTTTCTTGGTACTATATATACTCTGCTTAACTTTTGGTAGGGGTAAATAATTTTCTAAAGGCGCCGAAACACTTTTGAAGAAAGATTTTCATTTACGTCCTTTCAAATATTTTAGCTCTTCGAAAGAGATCAAAACTATAACTACATTTATGATTGTACTAAGTTATTTCTACACAAACATTAATTGAAAACACAGTGTGCGTTAAGGTAAAATGTGAGTGGAGTTTATTTCGGAAAGAGAGAGTTAAGTTTAGGAATTAAAATTTTTTTTTGTTACATCTTTGTAACTTAGTGCTTGTCCGATATAAAATAAATTCTTTAATCAGGATAAATATCCTCTCATATGTAGGTAAGAGACGTATTATTTTATTTGAATGTTATTTAGTTATTGTTCCTAAAAGGAACATTAGTAACACTTTAAACACATTCTGTTGGAAATTATTTTATGGGGGCGCATCAAATTGATTTTGATTCGGAAATGTCCCCACTCACTCCCATAGTGTAAAGCTTACATATTGCATGGCATATGTTTCAAACGGTAGGCTTTAACTATTTTTCTAAATTCCACAAAACGTTTCTTGTAATTGAGGTATACTACAGTGACTCACGTGAGTGAATATATAAATGCAAGTGCGAAAGGAGCACTCCTATATTCAAAAGATCAGAACAGTCCTTGTTGAGGAAAAATGAGTTCGCCTAAGAAGAAGCTTCTCATTTTCCTGAATCTGCTGATACTTTGGCAATCTGGCAAAGCTCAGAAAGGAAATATATATAGCAACCCTCGCGAAGATATAGGCGCACCTCAATCTAAACCTGCCGGAGAACTCCCTCAAGCTGAAGGTAAGCTATAACCCTCTTCTTACGTATGTATATACTCTGTTTAAGTAGAAATTTAGAGAAAAAAATAATTAAATATTTATACTATTCATAAATGTACAAGACTGCACAAGATAAGGTAAAACAGTAAGAAAAATTACAAAAGAAACATGGTGAAATATAGCAAGAGAGATCAATGCAACATTAATTCCAAGATTAGACGAGTTTCGAAGATGGGATTATTTCTAAGATGTTGAATTCTGTTCGGAGTGAGTGGGTTAGATTCGAGCTCCGAGCCTCCGTAAGGAGTTTGAGGTCAGTGAGCTGTGAGCTGAGTTAAGATGGCTTACTTTTGTTTGGAAGGGATAATAATCCCCCAAATAGGTGGGACCCAACTGGGTCCCATTGTTCTAAAATTATATTTCAGAATTGAACACGTAAGTGATTCCCTGATAAATCTGATATATATGTTCCCACATTACTTTTGTAATAATGGTGTCCAGCTGTTGCCCAGACATAAATTCTCCAAAATTTAAATATATGCAAAAGTGAAATTTCATTTTTTAAATCTAAGTATGGACCGAAATATTAGAAATCGAAGCTTATACTTTTGATTAGAACACTTTATTTTTTTCTTTAAATTTTGTTAAAATTTATTATAAATGGATCCAATAATAATTATCACATAAGTCGTGTTATAAGAATTGATCAATTACTTAATTAGACGGAAAAGAAACATAAAAAGTTTTACTTTTTTGATAGTTTAGTGAAATGGGACACTTTATATTATTGATCACAGATGCATGCAATTTGTGTACTTCTTAAAGTAATCGAACAAAATTGACGTGGCAATTTGGTGAAATAATTGAGCAGTGTCATCTTTGACTACGGTGGTGACCCAATTAAAACCAAGATTAGCGCTATCTCCAGCAATCACAAAATCGTATTGCAGTAACTCCCAATCAAATTATGGTTTCAGCATCACCTGCACCAAGGACTGTACCAAATCCGCGTCTTGCCATATCAACACTTTGTATACTACACTCTAACTCTAACCATAATATACTTGCATGATTGTGTTATTCTTAATTATTTACTTTCTCACTTGCAGAACCTTAACTAAGATGGGGCTAACTGGAACCATAGATGACGCGATTGGGGATCTAACAGCGTTGACCCGAATGTACTATTTTATTTAACTAACTACCTTGGTTACATGAAGTTATTGACTTGTTTTCGTTATGCCTACTAGATTAATATTCATGCTAGTTAACATATATTAGTGAAATTTTTGTGCGTAAACAGTAATCTAGCCGATAACAACCTCAAGGGGCCAATACCAACAACTTTGGGAAATTTGATCAATCTGGAAACTCTGTAAGTGTATGCATATAAGTTATAATGATTTAAGGTGAATTATATGTTGATTGAATTATTATCATATTATTTTTACAGGGATCTTTCCAACAATCAACTGACAGGGACAATACCAGACAGTATAGGAAACATGCGGTCCTTGAAATACATGTATGTATTCCTGAAATATATATATGTCAAGTTTTATTTGTAACTGAAGAGGCGGCCTCCAACTTGGGGTGTGTATTACCACTTTACAATCCTAGTTAGCACTATTTCAAATCATTTTAAAAGTTATTTTTTTTTTATGTATTTGATAAAATGCCCAAAATACCACATCTTTCTATGTTTGTTTTATTTTCTTTAAAATTTGCATTTTTCCAAGTTTCTCACTAAAAAAACTTAAAAAGGTAATTTACTCTTTAATTTTTTTATTCTAACCCTTAATTAATCCAGGTTAATTAGTAGAAACTAAAAAAATTATTTAAAGAAGATGAAAGGCTTGATTTTATATTATTTTTTATTTTTTATTTATTTTTTATTTTAATCGGGAGCAATTAAGGGATAGATGAAAGGCAATTAATTTTTTATTTTTTTGTCACCCTATAAAAGTCGTTTGCCTAAATTTCAGCACGATTTTTTTAAAACTATAATAGTCATATAGATGGTATGTTATTTATTTAATTTTTAATTGAAATTTTGCTATTAGTTCACTTAAATAAAATATTTTTTCATTTTTCCGGTTACTAGCTGTTTCGTAATACACTCCCAAATCCTTTATATTGCAAGACTCAAGCTATAATTTGGGTAATTATATTTTTGCGCCAGGTACCTAAACTACAACATGCTAGAGGGTCCTATACCGTCAACACTGGGTCAAACGTCTCTCATACAATTGTACGTATCTTAATACACACTTTGGCAAACTCGAATTCTTCTTTTATTTTTGGCTTCCAATCAAAATAAATCATGTCATCAATTAATTTATCTAATTTGGCGAGACAGTGCCTTTTTTCAAATAAAAAAATGAATTTATCTAATTTTTTATACTCATTTAAAATGAAATTAAATCATTTAAATGACTCTTGGATTGGAAGGAGACCGAAAACACAAGAAACGGAAAGAAGAAGATGTGAATTTCAGTTTGGCATATTATAGTGATTATAAGTTTTTTTTCCCGGCAATGATAGTATATGATTATTTACAGGTTTTTGGACTACAATAAACTATCAGGCTCCATTCCCAGCAGCTTGGCCACCCTCCAGAGCCTTACGCATCTGTATGTTTACCATTTGCATCTGTACATATATTTTGGTATTTCTTGATTGGTCTTAGTTAGTATTATATATATTTATATTTATACATATGTATCTTATAATGCAGGCAACTGTCTGAAAATGAACTGACCGGAGAACTTCCCTCGGAGCTTGGAAACCTGAAATCCCTTCTGTCCTTGTAAGCTCAATTCTGATACTGATCAATAGATACATTAATTCAAGCTTTAACGTGTGTGTATATATATAGCTGGATGCCATCAAATTATTTTACGGGACAAATCCCAAAGAGTTACGAAAGCCTTACGAGGCTTCGCTGGTTGTAAGTATATGTTTTATCGACTCTCTTTTGCAAATGCTAGCTTATTTTGTATCCACTGAAAAGTGTATTTTAAGGGTTATTCACACACTCAAAATCCATCAATATAGTGCAGTCGCTGGGAATGATTTAGAGGGTATGTTACCTAACATAGCCACCTGGCCTAACATTGAAGCTCTGTAAGTCTTTAAAATATTTTAATTAGTATTGTTATTTATAGCGCCATAATTAGTATTATTGTTTATTTATAACAACCTGCGTTCGATTGTTTTGTATTATAAATAAGAATTTGTGTTGCTCTGTTACGAGCTTTATTGTTGGAAAATGTGTGTATATATACACACACATGCTCTTAAGGTTGTCTTATTAACAATCTTAGGATTTCACTCATGATTTATTTTATTTTTATATATCTTTCTAAAATATAACAACATGTGTGTTAGATTTTGGAATGGCTTTCGAATACATGTGTTGCCATTGAAAAATTTAAAAAGTTTTCACACAGCAATAAGACAATCTATTGATCTATTGACGTATATATATATGCTCTATCCATCACTAGAATGTCTAGAACTGAAATATACAAGAACGTACGTTTTTTTTTTATATTTAATTTGACCGTTTCACCTCGTACTACACCCCTAAATATATGACCGTTTCACCTCGTACTACACCCCTAAATATCTCACTACGTTGGTGTCACTAATTTTATATATTCAGTAGGCATGTAATTTAAAGTAAACAGTCATGTGAAAATATCACCTTTGCTTCTCCTTTCCAATTTTTTTTCATTAAACACGTGGGCTTTCACGTAGCATATAATATATGGTACGATGTTAACTACGCTTGTCCCAACATATGTGTTTTAACAAATTGGGTCGTTGTTAACAGTATCAAGAAATAACTCTTTTCATTTATTTATTAATTTCGTGTAAATATATAGGTCCAAATAATAACACACATAAAAAGTTTAAAATAATTCAAAGCATTATTTCATGTACAGCCAAAAACAAAAAGACAAACCAATAACAAAACTTACAAATTTAATGCCACATAATACGTTTGGTTGTTTTATAAATAATTTACCGAAAGATAACTATTTCTTAATTCGTGATGTTTTAGTAACTTACTTGACTAAATGTATAAAAAACAAATTATGTCATTACTAGGTGGTAATAATATTTAGTATCCTAATATTTGAACAAAAAGTAATAAGAATACAAAGTTAAAATATAAGTAAATTATTCTTACAGTATATCAATACATTGTTCGTAGTTATATATTGTTATGTTTTTATAAAGGGTAAGTTTAGGTAATAGTCATGTAAATTAGTGACATTTTAATTTTAGTTAAAATTTTGTTAACGGATAGTAAATGATTACTTTTGTTTGTTCACAACAAAAATTACAATAATTAATAAAGACAATTTAGATAAAATATGTCTTATAAATGAGTGTCAGGTATAAAAAAGCTGTTATTTATTATGTATTTTACGAAAAATTACATAAGTTAAAGTTGGCTAAAAAATCAATGTTGTACTATAACGGCATACCCTGATTTAAAAAAAAATCCAGGTGGCTTCAAGGAAATAAATTCGAGGGGCCTATACCTGGCGTTTATTTTGATATGAGCAATCTAGAGCAACTGTAAGTGAAACCGTAATGTGCTCAATTTATCGACGCAATGTTTTTGTTTCATCTTTTCGATAACTATTCTGCGATTGTTTCTAACATTATTTCCCTTCTGGTCACAGACTGATAAGTGACTTAAGTGGAACGAGTGAGACCAAATTTCCACCAACTGTGAAGTTTTCCAACATGAACAGATTGTGAGTATCAAAACTGTTTATGATAAATTATTTTTGGCTATAGATATTTGATTATGTATATAGATATACAAGATAAATTAAATTTCACATCGAGATATGATTTAATCTGCACAAGATTACACCTTTATAATGAAATTTCAAATTGATCACCAAGCAGGGTGCTTAGGCGTTGCTTTCTTAGAGGCCCATTCCCTGAGTTCATTAGCGAGCTTTCAGCGCTAAAACACTTGTAAGTCCAACACATTTTATTCCTTTTATTTATGAATCTATAATTTGCTAAAACCAAATAGAAATTGGAGTTAAATACGGGAATTTTTTAGGATGAAAATGAGTACTTTTTTAAGATATGAATATGAAAATTAGGTGAGTAATCTAATAACGATCAATTATCAAAATGTTAATTATTAATAAGTAAATTAAACTTATTTTATTTTATTTATTGAAAAACTTAAATAGGATAAATCCGAAGTATTAAATAACTAGTTTAATTTATTTTGGAGGAAAATAACTAGTTTAATTATTTTCGATCTTCTAAATTATCTTTTTATATTAATATTACTCTTTTATTCCACATTTAGGATCCTATTTTGCATCAAGTTTTATGTGGTTAAACTAAAATTGGCCTGACCGCTACAAATGTGTTTATGAAATATCTACACATTTTTCTCATGCGTTCAAAAACTACAGCTCGCGTAAACTGTGGCAGAGCGAGAAAAATATTTTGTGGCATGTTCCTCTTCTGAAATTTTTAAAATTATCAATTTTCCTTGATTTTTATTAATTGTTGTATTATTTTTATCTAAATTGTACGACTTTTTTTATATATATTCCTCCCAGATAATTGTTTATAAATTACCTTCATAACTGATTTCGGCTCCGACGCTGCTCACGTCCAATGCCTATAAAAAATATCCATGAACACCCTGAATTTGATTTTGTTTGTGAGGAAGCTCAGCACATATTCTTAACACCCAAGCTTAACATTTTTGCGTTGCAGAGACTTGAGCTTCAACGGTCTTACGGGTGAAATTCCGGAATCAATGAGACCAAATTTAATTTCTATGTAAGTTTATCCACCCATTTCTTATTTGAGAGGGTACTAGCTGTAAGAACTAAGAGTGTGCAAAACCATTGGAAAATTGGACCGGATCACCAATTTTTAAACAAAAATTGCTCTAAATAATCAAAGAAACATTGTTCTTGTTGTTTGGCCATTCTTTTTTGTTTCTTTAGTAAATAACTATTTATTATAGCGTGACTATTAGTAATTGGTCTTAATGAGTTACATTTTTAGTTAATATATACATATTTATTTTGATTAATGACTATTAACTAATTTTTTCAAAACGTTTGGCTATATAACAATTAATAAGTTTTAAAGTGTTATATTGCTACTGATCCCATTTTTAAACACTCTTACTTAAACAATTTTGTTTAATTCGACCCGGTCTGATAGGCCAGCATGAAACAGTCCGGTTCAAATTGAATAATTTCAAACCGTGATTTAAACCGGACAAGATGGATCTTATTTTTTTTTAATATAAAATTGTTTTAAATGCTTCTAATGTATATATACTTGAATAAACTAAATTTGTTATTTTTCATTTTTTTATTCTTTTAGCTATTCTCTAATTAAGTTTGTACAATAAATGGAAAAAGGGTAACTGCAATTACTTGTCTTTGAAAGTATATGAGTTTTGTATCTAGTCAGATTTTGTAAATTGTTGGAAATATCCGGCGCAGTCCGTTTACAACTTTCTAATGACTAAAATCGAAAAGGAAAACATGTAAGAAATTTATGAAAACGTTAGCTATGAATAAACAATTAACAAAGTTCTTGACTATTAACAACCAATTAACAAAAACGCTGATTATATCCAAATTCCATAGATTTATGTCGGCTAATTAGACGGGTGTAAAACACTTCAATCTAATTTGATTTTTTTAGAGTGCTTGATCCGGTCTAAAATTTAGTAAAATGGTTCAGTCTGGTTTTGAAGATGTCTAAATTAAACGGACCGTGCACACTCTTAGTAAAATAACCAGACTATGATAATGTGAATAATAGTAATATGATGAATTTCTGAAATTACGGAACAGGTCGGTGGCAAACAATATGCTCAATGGCACAATCCCAAAATGGATACTTCAATCTAGCGGAACGAGAACGTACTCTCTTTTATATCCATATACGTCAAAAACTATATCTCTTGCACCTCTCTTATAGTCCAATTTGCGTATGTATAATATCTATATATCTGGTATGTATTTCAGAGATCTTTCATACAATAACTTCACAAAGCTGGATACATCCATATCAGCCGACATTAATCTGTAAGCTAGCTAACACTTTGTTCTGGTATATATTATTATGATACCCGTTCTCTGCTGCAACATATATATCGGTATTATATAAATAGTTTTTTGTTTTAAATAACCCTAGGAACGTTTTCTCGTGTTGCTGCTGCGAGGTCTCTGAAGGCGCCACGGAACCGTTCATGTATCATCATATAAACTTCATCATTCATTCTTTTGATAAAGAAATAAAAACTAAAAATTGGCAATACCTTTCTTATTATCAATTTCAGGCTTCAAACGAGTGACATGATGAAGTCGTATTTTCCGAAGAAAAAACATAAGTGTAAGCTTCACATAATTGTAATTATTAGTGGTAGATCGAACCAATGACATTACGCATAATGGTTGATTACAGAATAAATGGTGTTTTTTCTTACAGTCTATTCTCTGCACATAAATTCTGGAGGCGGACAAACACACATGAATAAGACTTTATACGAAGCAGACAATGCCACGTCCCCTTTTTATGTTAGTCCGGCGAAGAACTGGGCTTACAGCTTCTCCGGAGATTTTTATTCACCGACCATCAACTCGACCGAATACACCAAAAGAATATCATGCGGAGTTTCAAACTCTGAGTCGTCCTTGTACGACGATGGGCGTCTCTCGCCAGTCTCACTCTCGTATTACGGTCTTGGTCTCTACAAAGGCCGCTACACAGTCACGTTGCATTTCGCCGAAATAGTTTATTCAGAACAAAAAGACTACACCTCACTAAGGAAACGGATATTTAACATCTATATTCAGGTAATTTCTATCACATATGCATTATAATTCATTCATATTAATTATATTATATTTGGTTATTTTGCATGGATAAAAATACTTGGCTCGACGTCTTTCCTGACTTGTTTAGATGTCTTTTCGGTCCGATTTTTTTGTGAAGTTATCGATATTATGAGATTGTATTTCGCCTTGGAAGGAAGTTTTCTCTATGTGGTGAAAGTGTATATGAATCTTGGTTGTTTAAGGAAATTGTTTTGAAAAGTAGAGAACTATATTTTTGCTTGATCAAAACTTGAGTATAGGACCCATATATATACTAAGTTAGGAAAATCTCTAGATACAACGAATTCTCTTAACTGGAAACTTATAAGTGTATTTTAGAATTTGTTCTCTAAATCTTCTAGATATATCTTGAATATATCAGATAGTATCACTATTAAAATATGCCCCAAATATTTAAAGTCCAAACAACAATTAGAAACGAATAGGACTAATATTATAATCAAAATTAAGTTTAATTATTCAACATATATGCTCTGAATATCTTCTTGGCGCTTCGCTCGGAAATTTGAAAGATAAAACCAAATGGACAATCACTGTAGAAGTGGAATTCTAGTCTTAGTGATTATTCCGTATACGCATTGTTTATCTCCAAGTTTGATATTCTGAGTGTCGGAAACAATTATGAGTTTGTGTTAATCTCTATGTTGCCCTTTCTTTATTGATGATTAACAACGATCGTATTTGTAAATTGTGAGTAAGACTAGGCAAGTCTTTGGGTTGAAGTTATAGGGAGTCTAGTGTGTAATATGGAGCCTCAATTAAATTTCATGTGTAATTATTGGTTATTTACTAGTTATTGATTAGTGGGTTTCTTTTTGTTCGAGCCAAAACCCTTACGACGTAGCTCTACAACCAAATTGGTTCATATTTTGTGTCGGTGTCTTTAACAAATGTTTATATGTTAATAATTTATCCTCCACATATTTTTTTCGCACATATAATTCCAACATTACTTTTTTATGTAACGTAAGTGAAATTATACTGAGGTTATGCAGCGATATACTCGAACGTAATTTTTGCATTCAGAGTAAACCAGTATATATCTGTTTGTTATTTTTATTCTTTTGCAAATATATTCCATTTTCTGTGTTAGGTCTAATTTTAGGATAAAAGTCTAACAGTTTTCATATTTCGTAACAGTTTCCATTATATATATAAGGATTCGTTAAATTTAAGTAATTAGCTACGTCTATGTTGACATAAATATCTTACGATTTTATTCTAATGAAACAGAAATATAAAGAATGACACATTTTATTTTATGAATATTTATTTAAAGTTCACGAAATGGTTGCAATATAATAATCTCGAATATGTAAGTTATATAATTAAATAATTTTTTGTTATTTTGATTGCTGCAGGATAAGCTGGTAAAATTTGATTTCGACATCAGAAGTCGCGCAGGGGGTCCAAATAAGGCAACTAAGCTGTCTTTCGAAGCTGAAGTCAACGAGACTAGTCTACTTCATATCCACTTGTATTGGGCCGGGAAAGGGTCATACCTCTATCCACCTGCTTTCAACGGCCCTCTCATATCCGCCATTTCTGTCAAACCTTGTAAGACATTGTTTTTTTTTTCTTATTTATATGCCTTATGTTCTTGTTACAAATATAGAGATTTTATTATTGGCGCGTTATTTATTGTTTTAATTATTTATTATAGATATCAATAGGATTTCATGCCAAAGACAACCACAAGCTTTCAAATAAAAACTTATCCATTCAAACCAATAGGTCTATTTAGGTCATCAAACTGTGACAATAATCTGCACTTTCACAGGCATATCTCATTAAACTCCAACTAGGTCCTTGCAAATCTACCAAACAGCATCTTGATTATCACATTCTTAATTTTGTATTTTTTACTATTAAATATATTATGTCCTTTTATCTCCGATTCAATCTTAGTTATTGAAAACCCTACCCAATATCTTACCTAGATCATTAATTTGTCTATAGGTATTATGTTTTAATGCATTTTACTATTTCCATGTAATCATCTATTTATGTCTTTATATAAAGACAATCCACACTTTCTGAGATTCAGCCCTAGCGTCAACTTCTTTTAGATGTAATTAGCAAATGAAGTAACAAAAATTAGTGTCTTTTATAAATAATCATCGTTTTGTAAATTTTTGATGAATAGCTAATTTATAAACATTATTCATATGAAGTAATATAAATATTGTGTAAAAACTGTTCATATGCAATGAAAAAAATTATTGTGAAGGTTCTTTACCTAAAACATACTAATGACCATCTTTTATTAATGGATTGCTTATATCTTGTAATTACGAGTTTTTGCTTTACTGTATTTTTTAGTGTTCAACCCTCACAATGGACTCTCCGCCTGGGAAATAGCATTGATTGTAGTAGCTTCACTGGTTCTGGTCCTACTGCTTTTGTTGGCTCTGGCTTGGTCAATGGGTTGGTTAGAAAACAAAGAGCTAAAACGTAAGACCATACGACTACATACTTAAAAGTTTGAGAAAAAGTTGTAGTAATTTATATAACTCAGAGTTTTAACATGCAATAATATATGTTTGAGCAGAGAAAGTAAAAGTCGGCGAGCATCTATCAGGCGATGAGGGCAAGGAAGACATAATGGTCACACTCAAAACATTGGTCGCCGCGACCGGTAAATTTGATGACACAAAAAAGATCGGAAGTGGTTATTTGGGAGCAGTTTATAAGGTACTTAATTAAACTGCTTCTACGACACGTGAATGGGCGTCTAAATTAATTAAACTAAACATAACGAAACAAAATTTAATTTGAAGTTTACTATTGTATTGTAATGATACTTTTTGAGGTTCAAACCATTATATACAACTTTTTATATACATTTTTAAGCTGCTAGGTTTGTATATAGATTTTTTTTAAAATAAAATAACAGTAATAGAAATATAAAAACTCACACACATCTACATTGTATGAAATTAATTCAAGCACGCGTTATTTACCTGTGAAATATCTCACCTGTTTCCAAATTGAATTCATATACTGCTCGTAGGCAGACGTGATGGAAAGTCCTAAAATCACTGTGGCTGTGAAAAAAATATACACTCGCCACAAGGGAAAGATCAGTGGCAAGATTCAAAAAGAAATCTATCTCCTTAAAACTTTGGAAGGTCAGAACACCATCAAGTTACTGGATGTTCATATTGGAGAAACCCTACAACTCTTCATCTATGAATACATGGAAAAAGAGTCCCTCGACACCGTCTTATTCAGTACGTAAATCTACTAGCAAATATCTTGGTATCTCATTCATTAAATTCTCACCTTGGTTTGATGATTAATCGATAGACTCCAAAGTGGGAACGTTTCTTTGGAAAACAAGATTCGAGATATGCAAGGGAATTGCCAGGGGTTTAGCTTCTCTTCATCAACGATCAACCAGGGTTGTTCACGGCAATCTCAAGGCGTCAAACATCCTTCTCGATAAATACAATAACCCTAAATTGTCTGATTTTGGATACGCAAGCATCTACAACAATGACGAAGACAAGTTCTCGCTAATCAAACAACGTGGTCCAAGGTGATGAATCTTTATTAAACTAAAATAAATATAGGGGCGATGTCATTCATGCTATCACAATCATACATTTGGTGGTCTATATATATTCAGCTTACCATTATTAAGTATTAATACATTCATTAACATTTTGCATGTGAATATACCGAGATAGGTATCTTAATACTGGAATGGTAATAATATCATAAAAATACTGATTCTATCTTGTTAATTCGGCGAAATAAATATCAAAAAGCATATTTTATCATATACTATATTTTTTTTCTTATTCAGTTTTCGTCATCTTCCTAATATACATTATAATTAATATGGTTTTATTTACTTTCTTGTGTCTATTTTGGAGAAATCTGGTCACCAATAAACGAAATCCTTTTATTACGGGATCCAATTTAGCATTAATAATATATAAGGCATAATCTAGTTTTTCAAACAATTGAATGCGTGATATGATTGACTTAAATATCATTTGAATGAAACCCAACGGAAATTGATAAATAGTATTTCTTAATTTTTTGGTTCTTGTCCAAATTGGTCTTTTTTGATGAATTCTCTGTCAATTTACAGTGGGGTTTTGGCACCTGAGTATTGCCAAGGCCGTGATGACGAACTCTCCGCAAAAACAGATATCTATAGTTTTGGGGTGGTACTTATCGAAATCGTCGCTGGGCATGGTAATAAAGAGAGCAAAGGAACCCAAGAATCAACAGATCTTCTAGAAAAGGTAAACCCTTCATAAGAACATAATAAATATATAAATAGTGGTTGCAATTCAAGAAAATTAAGACCGATTCTGTGTAAACGTAGGTTCAAGTTCACTTTGCCAAACAAAAACCGAGTGTAAGCAAGCTCATCGATCCGAGGATAAAAGGAGATAAAGAACTGAACGAACGGGAAGTTGAATTAGTGCTGAGGTTGGCAGTGATGTGCACGAGTTCCTCGAGTATGATTAGGCCTTGGATACATGATGTTTTGAGTGTTCTTAACGGCGAGAAGAGTCTCGATGAAATTCGTCCTGGTCATCCATCGGCGATCACTAATGACTTAGACGATGCAACTAAATCCCCTGCCTCGACATCTTCTAAGTAGCCACTTTTCTCTTACGGCAAGAAACGCACATACGTTCAGGTGTATGTGACTAAGGATTTGCATTAAAGATTGTGCCTTCTCGCTACGAATTACAGTGTGACTATATTAAAGGTGTGTGTCTCGATATAGAGTTTGCTTGAGATTTGGGAGTTGAGAGGTATTGGTCTCAACTGTTGAGATTTATTTTATATGTAGTGTGAATTTTTTTTTTGTTTTTTTTTTTGTTGTTGTTGAGAAAATGCAGTGTGAATTTATATCCAGCGAACTCTTGTGGATTTAGAGTATTCCATATTTTATTTGTTTCTAAGATTCATTATATTTTTTTAAATTTGACAGCAACAAAAAAATAACCAAAACCTAAAATTATTACTATATCATTTTTGCAGAAACAATAATATCCTTATTGAGATATGTTATTTGTTGATGTCAGATTTTGTACTCAACAATAAAAAAAAAATTAATGTATAGTTAGTACGACTTTAATTTACTAATATGGATTTTAATAAGACGTCGTAATATAATATCAAATGTTTAAAGATAAAAGGGATGAAACAATACAATGCAGCCCGACAAGGGAAGTAATGCGATTGTAAGAATTGATAGAAAAAATAGGTAATAATAACGAGAATGATGATGATTTCAGCCGACTAATCTATTTTACATTTACAATGACGACAAGCTGAAGAGTTCGTAATACGTGTTACCGAGATCGTCGATGAGGTCGCCAGATCGCATATCGGCATTAAGGATAAATATTTGAATTTGTCGTCGATCCTGATTTCGCGGTGAAGTTCAATCCATTGACTGAATTATCTAGCCAAATACATGATTCACCGAATATAAAAAATATTCGGCATAAGCAGAAGATGAACAAATAGAAACATATAATATATTCAGAACACCGACTACATAATCTTAAAAACAAATAAGTACTCGAAATACAAAGATTAGTTATATTGAATTTACGTTGGCCAGGTAAGATATAAGATAATCCTAATAACTTTTGAACGGTTATTAGAGCCGTTATCCTCAAAATAAAAGGTTATCACGAAGTGGATCGGAGTAACCCTAAGTTTCGGAGACTCCAACACTATAAATAAAATATAAAGACAAGAGAAACGTACGCATAAAAACACACTATATTTACTACTGAACTTTGCATAGATTCTCATTTTAATGTACTTCTTGTACTGAAGATTTGTCTTATATAAGAAAATCTCGACTTATATATAAATACCGAATAGAATTTCTATTCATCCTTTATGTTGTCGTCGAGACATTGTTGTACCTTTTTTCAAACGTAACCTCAACCGACGTTTCCAGAAATGTTAAAAAAAATGCAAGAACGTCATGAACTACTAGAGAATAAGAAAAACATTTAGGAAGAACATATTAGAGAAAAAAGAGTAATAATTCAAAGCGAAGTTGTAACTCTGGAAGAAAATCAAATTTTCCAAAGATCGAGAAATGAAGTTGAAAAATCTGAAGAAAGTAAAAGAATGCTAAGAAATATGAAAGAGACCAATACGAAAAAGAGCAAGTAAGTGAAAACACAAATAGTTCTGGTCCACCGAGTGCCCATAATTATGAAGATAGGTATCATCTGAATGAAGTTGATCCTCGGCCTAAGAAGGCTAGCTTAAGAAATACTCGGGTATCTAGACAAGATTCTTAGTCCGAGGAGTTGCATAGAGGAAATTGATTTTCAAGGCTTGAACGCCGAATAAAAGAAGTTGCTCTTGGCTACGTCAAGCCGCTAAAAAGGACAATACACCGCCTCTCCGCTGACATCAGGAATTTTGGAACATCCCCCTCATCATGGTTTAAAGATGTTGAGAATCCCACCATAAAACAGAAAGAATGATCCATGAGAACATTTAGACACTTGTAAGTCTTGGATGACTCTGCATGGAGCAAGCATCCAAGTAATGTCTTAGGTGTTTTCAATTTTTTTTATTGGAATCGCTAAGAAATGGTATTGAAAGATAAAGACAAATTCGATAAATTCTTGGAAGCAAATGTTCAATGCTTTCATGGACCAGTTCGAAGGTTTACATAAATTGTGGTCTGAGCAGGAAATATTGGTGGATGATTTAAACGATGATTTTAGACTGTCTAGTATAACATCATGACCATAAATAGATTAGGCTTTCTGATGATCATTGCGGAAAATTGGACTCAACGACTATAGTGAATTCATTTTGAAAGCTAAAAAATATATTAATGTCGAAGACGCAACATCCGTGGAAAATTTGATTGGAAATAGAAAACCTCAGAAAATTGGCTTTCTAGAGAGAAATGACCATTCTAGGTATCCTAGAGAGAATCCGCTTCCCCATGAAAATTGGCTTCCTAGAGAGAAATGACCATTCTAGGTATCCTAGAGAGAATCCGCTTCCCCATGAAAATTGGCATAATAACCATAGTCTTTACAACCATAAAAGACGAGACAACATGTGACTCCAAAAGAAATTCAGAGGCGAGCAGTCAATTAGTAAGGTTTTTTCAAGTATTTACGATAAATACATGCTATTAACCATGGGAATTTACGAAGTATATGCTCTCTCAAAATACCAATTGGAGTTCTTGAAGCTGGCAAGAATTAAAAAAGGTATCTACGAGAGAGATCGCACAAAATATTGTGCCTTTCACCGAGGCATTGGGCATAATACCAAAGATTGTTTCAACTTAAAAGAAGCAATCGCGGTTCTGATAAGGAAATGTAAACAGAAAAATATAGACCAGATTACATGAATCAAGAAGAAAAAGGACCTGAAAAACCTTATCATGATTCAGCAATTAGTTCCGGGGGATTCCACGTCAAAGGAAGTTCACGCCGAGCACAAAAGAAATATACTTGGGAAGCAAGTACCCACTCGATGATGATCATGTTCACTTCTGATTCCATACTGGCAAAGAGGCCTAAGAAAGAAAATGAATAAATCTCTTTTTCAGAAGACGGTGACAAATGGGTACATTTTCCACACAACGATCCGATTATAGTTAAAGCAACAATCGTAAATCATGTTGTCAGAAGAACTCATCGACAACGGGAGTGTGAAGAACATATTATATGGTGATGTATTCGCCAGAATGAGACTCAAGGCATACAACCTTATCTCAATTCTGACTTCGCTCTTCAGCTTTACAGGCGATGCAGCCATTCCTAGAGAAGTAGTCGCCCTCTGTTTGACAGTAGGAGAAAAAATGAATGTGGAAACTATTAATTCTCAATGGGTCGTAGTTCCGAGTTCATTGAAATTTAATTTGATAAAAGGTATACCCACTCTTCAGAAATTGGGAGCAGTTACGTCAGTAAAACAGTTGATGGTTAAATTCTCGAAAAAATTAGAGTCGGAGTAATGAAAGTAGACAACAAAACAACGAGAAGTTTTTATTCGGACTATGTCAAAAAATTTAGGTTAAATGTGGTCATGTAGTTATGATGGTCAAGGAATTACAAGACTTGGATACTCGGCACCCGAGTAAAGGCTACGTTGGCCCTAGAGATGAAACAAAATTTGTGGTTCCTGATCCAGGTCAGCCGAATTACAGTTTGCAAGTTTGAAAATTTCTTGAACCAAACATCAAATCCGAACCCATTTCTTTATGAGCAATAAAATAGACATTTTTTCTTTGAAACAATCAGGTATAGTAGGAATAGATCCTAGTCATGCTTTTCATAGGTTAAATATACACCCTAAAGCTAAACTGATCGGGCAAAAGAGAAAACCTTTGAATATTGATCGATACTCGGCGTTAGAGAAAGAATTAGTTAAACTTATATAAAATAAATCAATTAAGAAAAAAAATACCCATGTTGGTTGTCTAATTCAGTTTTGATTAAAAAATTTGCTCGGAAAATGGAGAACTTGCATAGATTTAACCAATTTGAATAAGTCTCGTCCAAAGGATAGTTTTCCAATGTCAATAATGTTGACGCTGTTGCCCACAAGAATATTATATATTGTTACTTCTTTGCATATTGATGCAATAAAGCCTTTTTGTAGTTTGCGGATTTCGATTGTTTTAAGCTTTACGATATACAATATTTTTTAGTTTTTAATACAACCTAACAATGTGTGAAGAATTAAATATAGATTTACATGAGTTGTTTAAAGTAGAATGTTCACAATCTAAGGATCAATAGATTGTTGGAAGAATCAATGATGTTTGGAATTGAGGCATAGAGAGCTGAGACTCTATAGTTCATCCTATATATCTCCTGACACATCCGATTAAAGTCCTCACAAAATTTTCATTTTGGCGGGTTCTTTAGAAGCCGGACACTTCGGGACAATTGATTAAATGGTCGATTGAACTTACTCCATACGACATTAAATTTTGCCTGAGGGCGACAATGAAGGGACATGTTGTTGCCAATTTCTAAAGAGTCCATGACCTGGGAATTCTACGTAGATTGAGCCGGCAATATACATGGGTTGGGGGCTGGCATCGTACTTTCAGTCAAAGATGGTTCTCATGTCAAAATTTATTTTCCATTTAAGTTCAAAACTTTAAATAACGAAGCTGATAATAAATCAGTTATCAATGATCTAGAGTTAGCCAAGTTTTGTAATATTACCAAAATAGTTGTTTATTCGGACTCCTTGTTTGTAATTAATCAAATAAAAAATAAATATTACCCTAAAGGGGCAAGCATGATACAATATGGCACTAATGCAATAGCATTGGTCAAAGCATTTGAATACATTGAATAACCAAATCCGTAAGAGAGGAAAATCAAGATGCCACTGTTTGGCAAAAATCATAGCAGGAATGTTAGAAACTCTGATTGCACAACAAATCATTGACATAAATTACAAAAGCATCAAGCGATAAGATGCAAATATGATTCAAGATAGGAAAAATTGGATGACTTCGATCAACCAATTTTTGAAGCATGGAATCCTCACAGACATCGTAGCAACCAAAGTTTAAAAATCAAGGCTACTCGGTATTTGTCCCAAGGAGATTCTTTGTACAAAATAGGATTCTCTTATCTACTTTAAAATTCTCCAGTCTTGAAGATGACGAATACATTCTGAAAGAAATTCACAGAGGAATCGGAGGAAACCATAATGGTGGAATTGCTCTCGGCAAAATGTTTTCCGTCACTGAATTTACTGGCCCACAATGAAAACCGATGCAAAACTTTTATGAAGGAAAGGGAATCTTGTCAACAATTTTCTACTATTGCACAAAAGCCGCCGACTGATCTTATTTATATTGTAAGTCCTGTCCGTTTTGCCGAATGAAAAATTGATTAGACCAGTCCTATGCCAAAAAGAAAAAGGAAATTGTAAATATGTCATGATATATACCAATACACTACTTTACAAAGTGGATTAATGTTGAACCACTGGCATCCATTACTAAGAAGATAATAGAATCGTTCGTATAGAAATATATTATATCAAGATTTTTAATACCAAAAATGATCATTTCCGACCATGAAACTTAGTTTGATTTTGTTCGGTTTAATGAGTTTTGTGAAAATGTCAAGATTAAGAAATCTTTCTCTAAACCGATAAGACCACAAGTAACTGGGTTATTCGAGGCCGTCAATAAGACGAGGTGTTAAGACACGTTTAGGATCATATAAACGAGCTTAGGTAGATGAACTACGAAACGGTTTAAAGGGTTAAGGGAATACAAAACTTTTCAGCACTCTTCGAACGGAGAAACTCCACTTTCAATGGCAATTGGATTTTATGCTGTCATACCACCCCAAGTCTAAGAGGACACCCATCCATGTGAGTTCTAATACAAAGTGGTAAACAATATTAACCTAAAAAAATCTTAATATCTTTGAAGAAAATGAGACACTGCATAGATAAAAAGTTTGATTAATCAGTCAAGAGTTGCAAGATGTTTTAATAGGTCTGTTTGGAAACAAAGTTTCAGATCGGAGACAGCGTAATAAAAAAGATCTTTCCGCATTCTAAAAACCTACAGACAAAGAACTCAGATAAAATTGGAAAGGACCATACACGGTCGTGTCGGATCTCAGTAATGGTGCCTAAAACTTCTCTAAGGATGGAAAAAAAGAAAATAATTCTTGGAACGCCGAACATTTTATCAGTTTTTATCTTTAGTCTCCCGTGTTCTAAAATTATGTATCCCGTGTTCTAAAATTATGTGCAGAGATAAACAACAATGTTTTTAGTTTCAATCAAGGCTTGAATTCAAGTTGAACTGTTTTCTTTTCATGTATTCAATCAAGGCAATTAGCCAAGTTTTCAATTCAATCAAGTACACTTGCCAAGTTTGTTTATTATTATTTATTTAGATTTTTTAGTTGGCATGCCACAGATAGTATAAGAAAAGAAGTCAACCAAATTTCAGAGTGGAAAGTTCTAGTCAGTATATCTGAAGGACAAACCGAACAAGAAATACATTCTAATGAAAAGAGTAAAAATTCAGAATAAAAATCATACGTTATAAATTTTAGAAGCCAAAATTTAAATTCAAACATTATTTTAATGTTTATAAATAGATAAGTTAATGATAAATATTGGAAGGTGATAAGCACATTTTATACGTGATTATTAGATGATCCTGAATTAAGAATCGATGTTTAACCTCGAGTATTTTGATAGTTTTTGTAGTTTGCGTGATATTTTCCGGATATTCAGGTCCGCAAAGATTTATGAGATGCAAAGAAGTGAAAATGAGCATTATAGATTCAAAAGAGAAAGATAAATAGAGCATCCTAGGACGACGGGGCATTCAAAAGGAGTCCAGAACATTTTACGGATCTCAATTCCGATACCCAGAGCTCAAGATAGGTGATAAAATGTGAAGCAGCATGCAGACGGCCAGAGTGCCATCGCGACGCGATGAGGTCCACCGAGACGCGACGAAAGGCCATAACGACGCGAGGGAATACATCGCGACGCGATGGGTTCCAACTGCAAGTTAATTTGACATGTGGACTGCGTTTTTGAGCCGTTTGATCAGTTTGCGAAGGCCAGATCTGCGCGAAATTGAGGAGCTCGCCTATATAACCTAATAACAGTCTCTTAGAAGTAAGTTCTTGGTTGCTTTTAGATTTTAGAGAGAGCACTGCCGTCACTGCCGTCCGACTCCATATACTCGTGGGAGGACCTTTGCAATGCCTTCTTCACCAAGTACGTCCCATTCGAGAAGACCACTTGCCACCGCAACGAAATCCACAGCTTCCGTCAATGGGACGGAGAAACTCTATGCGAGGCATGGTCGCGATTCAAGGAGATGCTCAGAAAATTCCCCAACCATGGGATTGCTAGGGCAGATTTTCTTGGCACATTTTACCATGGTCTTCTCACCCCAACAAAGACCTTAGTAAACATTGCAGCGGGAGGGGCTGCCCTGACAAAGACGCCATCTGAGTTCTATGAACTCCTTGAAGAATTGGCGAGAGCGAATGAGCAATACCCCATGGAGTGCAGAATCTTGAAGCCGGAGCCAAACACAATACACACTGCGACAACCCCATCCAATGATTCGGAGTTATTAAGGATGATGTCGACTCAGATGGCTCTCATCACGAAGCAAATGACAAATTTTGACGCCCAAGCTAAAGCCATACAAGCCACGATTGCCAAACCATGTTTTTGGTGCAATGGAGGACATGCCACCGAAGAATGCCCAATGAAAATTCAGGAACACGCTAATTTTGTAGGCAACTACAACCGCCCGACGTTTCAAAATTCCAGCAACTCATACACGGGCGCGAGAAGATCATCCTAATTTTACGTGGAGACAACCGGTGAGCCAAACTCACAGAACAACACAAGAAAATTATCAACAACAAGCACAAAAGGTGGACCTCGAGAATTTTATGGCGACATTCATGAACGAAACTCGCACCGGCCTTCAGAGTCAATCGGCCCAAATAAGAAGTCTCGAGACTCAAATGGGTCAATTAGCATGAACATTGACCGAGAGACCTCAAGGATCACTTCCGAGCAACACAGAGGTAAATCCAAAAGGTCATGTGAATGCTATTACTTTATGCAGTGATTTGGTTTTGGAGGATACATATGAAAACGCAGGAAAATTGGTGTTGACCTCCCGGGAAACGTCGTCATCGCGACGCGATGCGCTAGTGTCACGACGCGACGAGGATACACCGCGACGCGATGACAAAGAAGGAGGACGGGTCGCGACGCGACCAACCCCATCGAGGCGCGATGGGCAATCGGGTCTTGGAAACAAAAGTGATGAAAATGACGTCAATTTGTCCAAGATTCAATCGTTTCCTCAAGTGTAGGTGCCATACCCCCAGAGCTGAAGAATGAGAAGCTCGACAAAAAGTTTGGGAAATTCATTGAAGTATTCAAACAACTTCACATCAACATACCTTTTGCGGAGGCTATCGAACAAATGCTGAGCTACGCCAGATTTTTGAAGGACATCTTGACTCACAAGCGGAAGATTGAAGACTGCAGCACGGTTGTCTCATCCGAAGAGTGCAGTACAATCCTCCAAAAGAAGCTCCATCAAAAGCCGAAGGATCCGGGAAGCTTCGCCATACCATGTGCTAGCGAGACATATTTCAAGAAAGCGTTGTGCGACCTAGGAGAAAACAGTAACCTCATGCCGTACTCCATTTTCAAGAATCTTGGAATAAGCGACGTGAAACTGACACGACTGACACTACAAATGACCGATCGCTCAGTCAAATACGCTCGAGGAGTCATCGAGGATGTGCTCGTAAAGGTAGATAAATTCATTTTCCCAGCTGATTTTGTTGTTTTAAATATGGAAGAGGACAGAGACATTCCGATCATGTTGGGGAGGCCATTTCTAGCAACTGGAGGAGCACTAATCGATGTGCAAAAAGGCGAGCTGAAGCTGAGAGTGCAAGACGAGGAAGTCATTTTCAACGTCTACAACTCGATCAAGTACCCGAAGAGAAAGTATGTTGAAGAGCTCGATGCGAGCACGAAGCACTCGAGACTGCCGGACGACGAGTGACTCGGTCGTTCACTCACAAGGTAAGTCTCATTTTCCCCCACGTATTTCAGTCCTTTTTACATTGAGGACAATGTTTAGTTTGAGTTTGGGGGGAGATTTAAATTGCGATGTATATTATTTTTGTTAGTTTTGTTATTGTTACTAGTTTTTTCATTTTTTTTATTATTTGACTTGCGTTGTTCGGTAGGTTGTTTATTATTGGTAAATTGATTGATCCACATATACTTGTCAATGAGATTTTGAGTTTTTAAAGACTTTAGGTTTAGGAGCAAAAATTCATGAATTGCTAGGAGGAAATTGAGTTTTGAGAATCTTTGTTGTCATATAAGCCCGAATTTTATATGTCTCGAAGTTAGGAATGTTAGATGCGTATTATTGTCGAAAAATTGAAATAAAATCACCGTAAATCTTCTCAAATTCCTAATCGAGGCGAAATTGAGTACACATTGATCTATTAAGAATGATTTAAGCATTAGGATAAGCCCTTCGAGCCAAAAAGCCGGACCCAAAATTATTGATTATCAATTAGATCCCGGTCACAAAAAGCCTAATATTTTACCCTCTCGTTACTTAGTCAGAAAAAAGTCTTGCCACATTTTTTAAAGGGAATCCCACAAAGAAACCGTTGAATTTTAGCGACTCTTAAAAACAACTAAATTCGTTGAGCTTTAATTTATATATATATATATATATATATATATATATATATATATATGAGATTATTTGGTTGTCTTTAAAGAGTGTATTTGTCACGACCCGCGAGCGTCACCAGCTCGACCGCAGGCCGTGACTCCCGTAAAACCGTTGACACGTGCACGAGTATATCATTATATATAAAGATCTTGTTTAAATAAAATACTTAAGACGAGTAATAAATTTATTAAACATATAATAAATGTAAACACATTATAAATAAAGTGCGGAATAAAATTAAGTTATTAGTAGTTAGCAAAAACCCGGAGGAATTTTTCACTTTTAATATACATATATGAAGTTTCACAAACTCCTTTAAATATGTACATACAAAATAACTCCTCGTCCTTAAGTAGGACGTTTAGTTCCAGGAGTGTAGGTTACAAAAGAGTTTAACATAATAATATTATACTAAAACTTCTTCTCTCCGGTTGTGAGTCTCCATTAGCCACAAGTCAAGAGATACACGTCTTGGTCTCGGTCTTCATCTATACCATTGTCTTCACGCTACTGCCTTGACGTCATTGTTTCGCTGTCTTTCCTTTATCTACATTACCAAGGGTCATAAAACTATGAGTCGATTGACTCAGTAAGTGGGAGTCTAATCTAAGAAATTAAAACATCTAATGTCGTGTGACGTGCAAATAAACAAATAGGAATGTATATCTAATTCTCGATTCAATACAAATCCGTGCATGGCCATATCTACCTATTCACTTGCCGCTCCACAAGGTTATACACCCCTTCCTGCTATAACCCTCGGAACGACAAGAAGTCAGCCTCAGGCCTCGAGCAGCGGTCCCTCGGCGACTTTGTGTTTTATTCTCTCTGGGATCCACTAATGGTACCAACTTCATCAGGGCGCCAGCGCTCGGTGCTTACGCACGAAGATCAGCGCCTTCATGACCTTCATCGGTCAACATCACGAGTCAGTAGCTCGTGGGTACCATCGATTCCTTATGTTCGAGGTTTGGGTGCTCAGACATACGCAGAGCACACACCTAATCTATTTACAGAAGAGCATCTCGGGTTAAATCCCAATAATTTAGTGTTTCGCTTTCATTTGCTCGTTTAGTGTTTTAAGATGAAAGTTGAGGATTTGACTCCCAAAACTTTCACTCTCGACTTGAATTCGAGAGTCGACTTATGCTCTCCTGTTTCCCCCGCTCTAGCGGGTCAAACTATAGGGGTAGCTATATCACATAACACAGGCTGGGTTCTAATAAACTATGTTTGAGCCTGTCGGGGATGACCCGAACTACATTTTCAATAAAAGGTGGCCGAAGCCTTATCTTTATTACTCTTCATATTTTGAGGCTTTACTTCGTCTTGTTTACTAACACATAATAGGCACATAAGCAGGGTTATTCCCTTGGTAAGTAGTTGACTTATGCCTCCACACTTACCCGGAATAGATCAGCCGAAAAACAGATGACTTTCCCAAAGAGGTGCGTCCTATACGCTTTGAGACACTTGGTACCCTGTCGGGCGCTGAATGAGATAAAATCTGGAGTTGAAAGTCCATCAACCATAATGTTCAGAAACATTAAAGAATATAGGATTCTACTAACAGAACTATTCTAAATCAGTTCTTATTTCTATAATTCAGTTTACAACTTTTTGGTTAGTAAAGATTAAACTTATTTAAGACTCGCCTGCTTTCGTATCGCAAACGATACGCAATAAGATTAAGCAATAAAATACGAGTCTTAAATGAATTAACCTTCCAAACAGATAACTAAGAAATTTCCGTTAGTTAAATACTAAATTTACATCTTAGACATTCTTAAATAAATAATTGATAATGGTCAATTATTTATTTAATTATGAAGTAACTACGTAAAGAAAACTTTCAATCCACACTAAGGATTCTATTAAACGCTGTAAGCGAATAATACTTACGAGTAAACTGAAATTCTGATTTCTGTTTCGATCCTCACTTCGAAGATTCTGACCCGATCGACAGTCGAATACGTTCACGTAAATCTGAAAACAGATCATAGAAATCCAAAACGGATTAACTCACATAATCAAATGAATTACACGTCCTTATATTTGGATTCCAAATCCCGAGCTAATAAACCAAGACCTGAATCCTGAATACCGAAATACGATCCAAAACCTTAATCAAATCAACGCCCCAACAATCCAATCTCGATTCCAAAATCGACCACACATCTTGAATATCATATAAATATATGAACTTGAAAATCTCCAATGATTTTACCTTCTGTCTAACGAAATTACAAGTTTCTAAATCAATGTTCAAAACCCAATTTCCATACTCAAACTCTCAGATTCAAACCAGAATCTATAAAATCTTTCTTGCATTCTCACGATACACAATACAGATTCAATAAAAATATTCTCGAGCTCAAATTTTGATTGCCACTCTACTACAATTTACACAGTGATTCTCAGATTACCAAAATTCCCAAAATTTCGAGATGAGTCCCTAAGTACCAAACCTCCGAAGCAGCTTCAACAAAATCATAGGACTTCAAATCGAAACACAAACCCAGAGTACAATTCCGACTCTAAACACAGATTTGAATACATACAAAAATACAACACACTATTTCATAGTTAATTCCCGATCTAAACCAAATTTCCAGAAGATCATTCAGCCAAAATCCTAACCCTTGAAATTCCTAATCCTGACACAATCAACAATTCTTAACTTCGATATCCGATTTACAACTCAGGTACAGTTTAAACAACAATTTTCTGGATTACAATCGAAATCCCCAAATCATATTTTGATAAACCCTAATTTTCAAATCCGAAATCCAAACGCACAGATTGAAAATTTCCAAAACTCGTGGCTCACCTCGGGTTAGCAAAACCCAGACCAAAATCGTCGGTCCTTTGCCTTGCCGACTTTTGAACACGCAAGGACGCCCGATAGCCGGTGCTAGACCCTCTACCGTCGCAAACAGAGAGAGAGAGAATGGCGAGAGAGAGCTTGGCACGAGGAAACGATGGCGACGATTTCCGGCGATGGGAGCGACGGTGAGAGACGACGACCACAGACACGAGCCGAGAGAAAGGGAAAACTGGACACGAGAGTCGACGACAGCGAGAGCCACCGATGACGAGCGACTCTGCGCGGCTGGATGTCGTCGGGAGCGAGAGGCGCGGTGACGAGGCGGGGCTGGACGGAGAGCTTCGCGATGAAGAGAGCAAGCTTCACGCGAGGAGATGGTGGCTGCGGTGGTCGGAGCAGTGGGCGGCGGGGAGAGAGAGAGAGAATCGGTTCTTTGAGAGGGAGAGAGAGAGATAGTGAAGGAGGAGATAAGAAAAAAAAAAAGAATGTGGCGGTGGAAAGAAAGGAGGGAGGGTTAGGGGAAAAAAAAAAAACTTTGTGGGCCTGGCCTTATTCATTTGGGCTTCACAATCTCTACCCCCTTAAAAAAGTTTCGTCCTCGAAACTCAGAATAATGCAGGGTATGCTTCTCGCATTTCACTCTCGAGTTCCCAAGTTGCTTCATTAGTAGAGTGTCTCTTCCACATAACTTTGACCATCGGAATAGTCTTATTCCTTAAGACCTTCTCCTTTCGATCGAGGATAGCAACTGCTGGCTCCTCATATCTAACATCTTGAGAAATTTCAACGTCTTGATCTTGAAGTACATGAGAAGGATCAGACACATACACTCGTAACATCGATACATGAAAGACGTCATGCAGGTTAGACATCGATGGTGGCAGAGCTAGACGGTAAGCTGCCTTGCCTACACGCTCTAGAATCTCGAAAGGTCCAACATATCTTGGACTAAGCTTTCCTTTCTTTCCAAACCTCATTACACCACACATGGGTGAAACCTTTATGAAAACTTTGTCTCCAATCTCAAATTTCAAAGGTCTTCTTCTTTTGTCTGCATAGCTCTTTTGTCGACTTTGAGCAGTCTTCATTCGGGCTTGAATCTTTTTAATAGCTTCAGTGGTTTGCTCTAACATTTCGGGCCCAAGAAATTTATTCTCACCTGCTTCATCCCAATGAACTGGAGAGCGACACATGCGCCCATACAGAGCTTCGTATGGCGCCATTCCGATTGTGGATTGGTAGCTATTGTTGTAAGAAAACTCGACCAAAGGAAGATAACGACTCCATGAGCCGTGGAAGTCTAAGACACATGCACGAAGCATGTCTTCCAAAACTTGAATTGTTCGCTCACTTTGACCGTCAGTTTGGGGATGAAAGGCGGTACTGAACTTTAATTTTGTTCCCAAATTCTCATGGAGACTCTTCCAAAACTTGGACGTGAAACGAGTATCACGATCAGAAATAATTGAGTTTGGAACTCCATGGAGACGCACAATCTCCTTGATATAAAGTTCAGCAAGCTTATCAACAGAGTGAGTGGTCTTGATCGGAAGAAAGTGCGCTGACTTGGTTAATCTATCAACAATAATCCATATTGAATTATGACCAGCGATTGTTTTGGGCAATCCTGACACGAAATCCATTGTGATTTGTTCCCATTTCCATTGTGGGATTTCTAGAGGTTGCAACATCCCTGCTGGTTTCTGGTGTTCGGCCTTGATTTGTTGACAAGTCAGACATCTTCGGACAAATTCAGCGACATCCTTCTTCATTCCTGGCCACCAATAGATTTTCTTTAGGTCTTGATACATCTTTGTAACACCTGCGTGCACGGAATATGGCGTTCCGTGAGCTTCTTCCATCAATTGTCTTTTAATCTCCGCACCTGAAGGCACACAAATTCGACCATTGCATCTTAATACGTCACTTTCGTCTAGTTTGAAGTCACCTTCTTTATCATTCTTGGCATCAAAAATTTTCCCAAGTAGGTACTCATCTGCATATTGACCATCTTTGATCTGATCAAACAATATCGGACGCACACTGAGTGCCGATAACCTGCCGGTGATCAGCTGAAGTTCTAGATTTTGAACATCGGTCACTAATTGCGGAGAGGCTTTTACAAGACTTGCTAGAGATGCCACAGACTTGCGGCTAAGGGCATCAGCTACCTTATTGGCCTTACCCGGATGATAGTGCAATTCAAAATCGTAGTCATTCAAAAGTTCCATCCATCTCCCTTGACGCATATTCAATTCCTTTTGCATGAAGAGATACTTCAGCGTCTTGTGATCAGTATAGATGTCACAGTGGACACCATACAAGTAGTGCCTCCATATTTTCAGTGCAAACACTACTGCAGCAAGTTCCAGGTCATGAGTCGGATAACGAGTTTCGTAATCCTTCAATTGACGTGAGGCATACGCGATGACTTTCCCATGTTGCATCAGAACTGCACCCAAACCTTGCTTAGACGCGTCGCAATATATAGCGAAGCCGTCAGTTCCTTGTGGAATGGTAAGCACAGGAGCAGTTGTCAAGCGCGTTTTTAGTTCTTGGAAACTTTTCTCGCAAGTTCCTGCCCAGACAAACTTCTGTCCTTTACGAGTTAATTGGGTTAAAGGCATGGCTAGACGAGAGAATCCTTCAACAAACTTCCGATAATAGCCTGCCAGACCTAAGAAACTTCTCACCTCGGTGACGGTCTTAAGCTGACTCCATTGCTTCACTGCCTCAATTTTTGCTGGGTCTACCATGATGCCAGCACTGGTAATAACATGACCAAGAAATGCAACTTCTTCTAGCCAAAACTCGCACTTTGAGAACTTGGCGTATAATTGTTTTTCCCTTAGTTTCTCCAATGCCCACCCAAGATGTCGTTCATGATCTTCTTTTGTCTTTGAGTAGATCAGGATATCGTCAATGAACACAATGACGAACTTATCCAGGAAATCCTCGAACACGCGGTTCATCAAATTCATGAACGCGGCTGGGGCATTCGTTAATCCAAACGACATTACCAAAAACTCATAATGACCATATCGTGTACGGAAAGCCGTTTTCGGGATGTCTTCATCCCTAACCTTCAACTGGTGATATCCCGAGCGCAAGTCAATCTTAGAAAACACAGTCGCTCCTGCGAGTTGGTCGAAGAGATCATCAATACGCGGTAACGGGTACTTATTCTTAACCGTTACTTGATTCCATCCGCGATAATCGATGCAGAGTCTCAACGAACCATCAGCTTTCTTAACGAATAAGACTGGCGCTCCCCTAGGAGAATGACTCGGACGAATGAACCCCTTGTCCAACAACTCTTGAAGCTGAGTCTTGAGTTCCTTTAACTCTGCTGGGGCCATGCGATATGGAGTTTTAGATATTGGAGCTGTGCCGGGGATGATTTCTATATTAAACTCTACTTCGCGATCAGGCGGTAAGCCTAGAAGATCTTCTGGGAAAACGTCAAGGAAATCTCTCACGATGGGAATATCTTGAGGTTGGGGTTTAGGTTCCCTTGAAACGTCTATAACACTCGCAAGATAGCCAGCGCATCCCTGACGTATCATCTTCACGGCCTTGAGAGCTGATACAAATGGAGAACTTGACTTACGAGAGGAACCATGGAAATAGAATGGTTCAAGTCCTGGGCTTTGAAACAAGACTGTCTTCTTTTGACAATCAATGACCGCATGGTGGTAACTTAACCAATCCATTCCAAGGATAACATCGTAATCTACCATTTCTAGTTCAATCAAGTTTGCGACAAGCATCCGATTCTGGATTCGGATAGGAACATCCTTATACCAATACAACGACTGATACTTCTCTCCAGCAGGAGTGGTAGTAACAAATGGATACAAAAAGTCACTTCTACATTCCCTTATATGCTTAGATATCCTAGATGATATGTATGAATGTGTGGCTCCAGAGTCCACTAATGCATATGCTGAGAAAGTATCCATGAAAACCTGACCTGTGACAGCAGTGGAGGATCCTGCTCGAATCTCGTCTTCACGGATGGAAAACACCCTAGCATTAGCCTTCGGTGGCTCCTTTGGTGCAGGGCGTTGTTTTCCAAGGTCATCGCATACTCGCGCCAAGTGACCTGGTTTTCCACATTTATAACATACCAGGGCACGTGCATAACAATCTCCTTGGTGCGCTACTCCACACCTTTCACAAGGCGCCGATGGACCATTTTCAGAAGTCTTGGCCCTCTTGTTCGATGACTCTGGGCGCCTATTCTCCCATCGAACTTTGTTTTGGTTAACCGATTGGGACCTATTTCCGAAGTTAGCTTGGGGGCGATTGCTTGAGCCTTGCTGAGATCTCGAACCCTGACTTGTTGGCGGTCTGTTTCCCCATCTAGGCGGAAACCTGGTTCTTCTACGTGCATCGCTTTGACTCGAGTTCGTCGGAACGAAGGGTACAGTTGAAACTGGTTTTGGAGCAGGAATCCTATCACTCTCACGCCATCCTGCGATACGCATTGCTCTACTTACTGCATTCGCATAAGTACGGGGACCCGCGTCTCCGCTATCTACCTGACTGACGATGTCCACATTGAGCCCGTGCATATACTTCATCTTTCGGGCTTGATCGGTGGGAACCATAGAAGGCGCAAACCTCGCTAACATATCAAACTTTGCTGTGTACTGGGACACAGACATCGAGCCTTGGCGTAGACTCATGAACTCACGTACCTTGCTTGACAAGTTTGCCTCACCCAGGTACTTTTCATGGAATAGGTTGATAAAGCGAATCCAGCTCATAGTTTTAACATTTTCATACGTCGCCACAACCTCCCACCAGCCACGAGCCTCACATTCTAGTTGGTTCACGGCGCAAGCTACGCGTTCAGCGTCTGAAAGCTGCATGTAGCCGAAGATCTGCTGCATCTTCTTGATCCAATTCTCGGTCGCAGCTGGGTCGACACCACCATCAAAGCTGGGTGGCTTCTGCTTGCGAAATCGCTCATACACAGGTTCTCCCACAAGAGGGACAACCTCGGGAATTTGGAAGTTAAGCTCTTCGAGAATGTTCACTGGCACTGGCGGCAGATTCCCAGGCTGCACGCCTTGAGCTGAAGACTCAGGGACGGGTGGAGCAGGTGCGTTCAGCTTCGATAAAAGCTCGATGATCGTGCGATTCTGAGTTTCTAATTGTTTCGCGACCCTAAGGTCTCTCTCGGCTGCTTCGGCAGCCTGCCTTTCAAGAACATCTCGAATCTCATTGAGATCGACGGCTGACGCGCTCCGAGCCACGGACGCACTCCTAGCAGCGGACGTGCTCCGAGAAGCAGACGCGCTATCAGCATTCGACGCTTCAGACATTTTTCCTACATATAGAGAAAGGCATGATTAACATATTTCAAGCGCAACAACGAATCTCGAAACACCAAATAGCACACACATTCAACAACAAAACAGATTTTACATAAAAACATCTATATATCTATATATATACATAAGTCAAAAGATATATACAATACATTCGTTCATACATGCACACCTATATACACGTCAACACGACCTCAACTTTCTACGAGTCTATGACTCCAAAAATCGACTAGTCATCATCAAGACCTAGTCAGTCGGCCAACTCAAAAAGATATAATGTTGGCCGCATATACAAAAAATAATGACCGCTAACTAGCTACTATGTAGCGTCTATATGCATCTAAGTCGGTCCTACAGGAAGATCCTCCTCCGGATCCTCATCCTCCTCATCATCATCGTCAACTTGGACCACTGGTGGGGCTGGAGGCAAACGAGTGCCACCCTCAGTCAAAACATAGAACTCTGTACGCTCACGGAGCTCTGCAAAGGTCGTGCTGCTAAGGCGAATCACTTCACTTCTGCACTCAGGACGCAATCCACGGTAGTACATCTCTTGTCGCATCCTCTCTGGGGGAATAACAGGACATGCCTCCAAGACCTCGTCTACAAAACGCGTACCGTACGCGACAACAGTCTCCTCAAGTCGCTGAGGACAGTCAGAAGCAGCAACCTCCCACAAGCGCAGTCGTCCCTGTGGGTGAAAGGCGTTCCGCATGAACGTCTGAAACATCTCCCAAGTGCGATTGCCGAGATGGCGCGTATGGTGACACCACCGGGTGCGAGCGATACCTGTCAAAAGAGTGGCGGCGATAGTAGTGCGGAACCTCATAGGTAGCGGGAGTAGATCCATCCAATCTCTTGTCATAACAATCCACTCTTCCCAGGTAAGTCCACCCCTCCCACTGAAAGTAGGAGCGGTCGGGGGTATATGGCACGTCGCCTGATATAGGGTCATGATTGTCGGCTGAGCCGGAAAAGGCTGGGCTGCTGAACCAGTAGAGTGGGCCGCCGGGACGTGATTGCCAAAGAATCCATTCTCAAGAGATCCCTGGTCTGCCATGAAAAACCTGCCAAAAGACAAGTTAACGATGAAAACTGAACCAATCCAACTAAACAGAAGACTACGATCTCGTAATGAAACACAATCTATACCCGTGACCGTACCAAGAACACGTATCTCAAGTCTACAGAAACGGCTAAACCTGGGCTCTGATACCACAAAACCTGTCACGACCCGCGAGCGTCACCAGCTCGACCGCAGGCCGTGACTCCCGTAAAACCGTTGACACGTGCACGAGTATATCATTATATATAAAGATCTTGTTTAAATAAAATACTTAAGACGAGTAATAAATTTATTAAACATATAATAAATGTAAACACATTATAAATAAAGTGCGAAATAAAATTAAGTTATTAGTAGTTAGCAAAAACCCGGAGGAATTTTTCACTTTTAATATACATATATGAAGTTTCACAAACTCCTTTAAATATGTACATACAAAATAACTCCTCGTCCTTAAGTAGGACGTTTAGTTCCAGGAGTGTAGGTTACAAAAGAGTTTAACATAATAATATTATACTAAAACTTCTTCTCTCCGGTTGTGAGTCTCCATTAGCCACAAGTCAAGAGATACACGTCTTGGTCTCGGTCTTCATCTATACCATTGTCTTCACGCTACTGCCTTGACGTCATTGTTTCGCTGTCTTTCCTTTATCTACATTACCAAGGGTCATAAAACTATGAGTCGATTGACTCAGTAAGTGGGAGTCTAATCTAAGAAATTAAAACATCTAATGTCGTGTGACGTGCAAATAAACAAATAGGAATGTATATCTAATTCTCGATTCAATACAAATGCGTGCATGGCCATATCTACCTATTCACTTGCCGCTCCACAAGGTTATACACCCCTTCCTGCTATAACCCTCGGAACGACAAGAAGTCAGCCTCAGGCCTCGAGCAGCGGTCCCTCGGCGACTTTGTGTTTTATTCTCTCTGGGATCCACTAATGGTACCAACTTCATCAGGGCGCCAGCGCTCGGTGCTTACGCACGAAGATCAGCGCCTTCATGACCTTCATCGGTCAACATCACGAGTCAGTAGCTCGTGGGTACCATCGATTCCTTATGTTCGAGGTTTGGGTGCTCAGACATACGCATAGCACACACCTAATCTATTTACAGAAGAGCATCTCGGGTTAAATCCCAATAATTTAGTGTTTCGCTTTCATTTGCTCGTTTAGTGTTTTAAGATGAAAGTTGAGGATTTGACTCCCAAAACTTTCACTCTCGACTTGAATTCGAGAGTCGACTTATGCTCTCCTGTTTCCCCCGCTCTAGCGGGTCAAACTATAGGGGTAGCTATATCACATAACACAGGCTGGGTTCTAATAAACTATGTTTGAGCCTGTCGGGGATGACCCGAACTACATTTTCAATAAAAGGTGGCCGAAGCCTTATCTTTATTACTCTTCATATTTTGAGGCTTTACTTCGTCTTGTTTACTAACACATAATAGGCACATAAGCAGGGTTATTCCCTTGGTAAGTAGTTGACTTATGCCTCCACACTTACCCGGAATAGATCAGCCGAAAAACAGATGACTTTCCCAAAGAGGTGCGTCCTATACGCTTTGAGACACTTGGTACCCTGTCGGGCGCTGAATGAGATAAAATCTGGAGTTGAAAGTCCATCAACCATAATGTTCAGAAACATTAAAGAATATAGGATTCTACTAACAGAACTATTCTAAATCAGTTCTTATTTCTATAATTCAGTTTACAACTTTTTGGTTAGTAAAGATTAAACTTATTTAAGACTCGCCTGCTTTCGTATCGCAAACGATACGCAATAAGATTAAGCAATAAAATACGAGTCTTAAATGAATTAACCTTCCAAACAGATAACTAAGAAATTTCCGTTAGTTAAATACTAAATTTACATCTTAGACATTCTTAAATAAATAATTGATAATGGTCAATTATTTATTTAATTATGAAGTAACTACGTAAAGAAAACTTTCAATCCACACTAAGGATTCTATTAAACGCTGTAAGCGAATAATACTTACGAGTAAACTGAAATTCTGATTTCTGTTTCGATCCTCACTTCGAAGATTCTGACCCGATCGACAGTCGAATACGTTCACGTAAATCTGAAAACAGATCATAGAAATCCAAAACGGATTAACTCACATAATCAAATGAATTACACGTCCTTATATTTGGATTCCAAATCCCGAGCTAATAAACCAAGACCTGAATCCTGAATACCGAAATACGATCCAAAACCTTAATCAAATCAACGCCCCAACAATCCAATCTCGATTCCAAAATCGACCACACATCTTGAATATCATATAAATATATGAACTTGAAAATCTCCAATGATTTTACCTTCTGTCTAACGAAATTACAAGTTTCTAAATCAATGTTCAAAACCCAATTTCCATACTCAAACTCTCAGATTCAAACCAGAATCTATAAAATCTTTCTTGCATTCTCACGATACACAATACAGATTCAATAAAAATATTCTCGAGCTCAAATTTTGATTGCCACTCTACTACAATTTACACAGTGATTCTCAGATTACCAAAATTCCCAAAATTTCGAGATGAGTCCCTAAGTACCAAACCTCCGAAGCAGCTTCAACAAAATCATAGGACTTCAAATCGAAACACAAACCCAGAGTACAATTCCGACTCTAAACACAGATTTGAATACATACAAAAATACAACACACTATTTCATAGTTAATTCCCGATCTAAACCAAATTTCCAGAAGATCATTCAGCCAAAATCCTAACCCTTGAAATTCCTAATCCTGACACAATCAATAATTCTTAACTTCGATATCCGATTTACAACTCAGGTACAGTTTAAACAACAATTTTCTGGATTACAATCGAAATCCCCAAATCATATTTTGATAAACCCTAATTTACAAATCCGAAATCCAAACGCACAGATTGAAAATTTCCAAAACTCGTGGCTCACCTCGGGTTAGCAAAACCCAGACCAAACTCGTCGGTCCTTTGCCTTGCCGACTTTTGAACACGCAAGGACGCCCGATAGCCGGTGCTAGACCCTCTACCGTCGCAAACAGAGAGAGAGAGAATGGCGAGAGAGAGCTTGGCACGAGGAAACGATGGCGACGATTTCCGGCGATGGGAGCGACGGTGAGAGACGACGACCACAGACACGAGCCGAGAGAAAGGGAAAACTGGACACGAGAGTCGACGACAGCGAGAGCCACCGATGACGAGCGACTCTGCGCGGCTGGATGTCGTCGGGAGCGAGAGGCGCGGTGACGAGGCGGGGCTGGACGGAGAGCTTCGCGATGAAGAGAGCAAGCTTCACGCGAGGAGATGGTGGCTGCGGTGGTCGGAGCAGTGGGCGGCGGGGAGAGAGAGAGAGAATCGGGTTCTTTGAGAGGGAGAGAGAGAGATAGTGAAGGAGGAGATAAGAAAAAAAAAAGAATGTGGCGGTGGAAAGAAAGGAGGGAGGGTTAGGGAAAAAAAAAAACTTTGTGGGCCTGGCCTTATTCATTTGGGCTTCACAGTATTCGTTCTTTGTAAAAGTTTTCATTCAAACACCACGTCAACTATTTATATTGTAAAAATCTTCTCTTTGTCTTCTTCTTCTTCTAAAAAATAAATAAATAAATAAATAAGAATTGAAAGTTGAAAAGAGAAGTGTTAGTTATTTTGACGTGGTGTGGTTTAACAAAAAAAGGCTATGTGAGCCAAGTATTGTAGAAGTCAAAAGAAATAGAATGCTAAAAGAGGAAATACGTTTTGGGTGTTGAGATGAAAAAGTTAGATATTGTGCAATTTTTAGAGTCGCTAAGATCAACCTTAGTCACTAAATATTCCCTTTCATACCCTTGACCCGAGCCTAACATTACAAGCCTCATAAGACCTTTGACGAGCTAGACATGATTTGTGTACATTAGTGGAGATCAAGGGAAAGGAGGAGGCCTATGGTAAGTCAAAACTGTAAATAACAAATCTCAAATATATATTACAGTTTTTGTGATTCTTTATGATTTTTGTTGGCGAGAGGACAATTTAAGGTATCCGAACACTTTCGAGATAGGCAAACATTGTGAAACGGCTAAAGGTAACATGTGATTTTATTTTCTCTTTCAAATCCTAACACTTCACGAAGCGTTTAAAACCTTAAATTTCCGATACCAAAAAGTCTTGAAAATGAAAAATAGAGTATAAGCGTGAATCGATCGAAATAACAATAATATTAAACCTATCTTTGTGTTGTTTAGTTTTTATTTTTTGTGTGTTCGTGAGCTTAGTCATTTTTTACGCATTTTTGTTATTTTTGTTGCTTGAGGACAAGCAAGAGTTTGAGTTTTGGGGAGTTTGAGAAGCACGTTTTATACGTGATTATTAGATGATCCTGAACTAAGAATCGATGTTTATCCTCAAGTATTTTGATAGCTTTTGTAGTTTGCGTGATATTTTCAGGACATTCAGGTCCGCAAAGATCTATGAGATGCAAAGAAGTGAAAATGAGAATTATAGATTCAAAAGAGAAATATAAATAAAAAATTCTAGGACGACGAGGCATTCACAAGGAGTCCATAACATTTTACGGATCTCAATTCTGATACCCGGAGCTCAAGATAGGTGATAAAAGGTGAAGCAGCGCGCAGACGGCCAGAGTGCTCATCGCGACGCTACGGAAGGCCATAGCGACGCGAGGGAATACATCGCGACGCGATGGGTTCCAAGTGCAAGTGAATTTGACACGTGGACTGCGATTTTGAGCCGTTTGATCAGTTTTCGAAGGTCAGATCTGCACGAAATTGAGGAGCTCGCCTATATAACCTAATAACAGTCTCTTAGAAGTAAGTTCTTGGATGGTTTTAGTTTTTAGAGAGAGAAAACACCACGGAGGAGCTGGGGGTGAACGGAGAAGAAGACCGGAGACGTTCTGGAGGCTGTGACGAGTCTACAACTTCATATCTAGTTTTTCTTTCTCCCTTCCCTCTGAAACTCTATTTATTCATTATGTTTTGTTTATTTATGGATCATTGTTTTTATTTATTTTCTAGTTCTTCCACCATCACCATGAACTAATTCCTTAGAGGGTCATGGTCGATCTTTTTCTTGATAATTGTCATAGATTTATTCTAGTTGTTTTGAGGTTTGATTTGATTCTTTTGCTGGTGTTTATTCTATTTTTGTTCTTAATGCTCGTATATGCCTGATCATCGTATGCTTGATTTTAGGATTAGTTATTCTCTCTAGCGAGGTTTAATTAGTCGTGCGAATAAAATAGAGTACCGTAGTATATTCTGTGAAGTCTAGAGATAGCCACAACTGCTAGGGAGTCGAGTGAGTGTTCCAAAACATAAAGCAAGCTAGGTTCGTTGCCTTGAGATCGAGAGGTAAAAGGAGTTCTTAGTCTTAGATCGTTAATATCACTCTAGCGAGGGTTATCGATAAAATTTACGTGAACACGATTAGCACAGCCATAGGATTGATTATTCTTGTTTGTCTAGAAATCCCGACAATAGGATAGAAAAGTGAAACCACACCCTTGTTCCCTCACATTCATATTTAAACGTTTTAATTTAGTTGTTTAATATTTTAAAAGCCATATTCTTCACATTACATTTTCTCTTGATTTAAATTGTAGTCGAAATTGATTCACATTTAATATAAATCCTTATGGGAACGAACTAAACTTATTATTTATATTACTTGTTCGACGTGTGCACTTGCGCGCAATTTTTGCAACAGAAGGTCATAGTCGGTATGATCTTGGGTGTTCTTTTGGCATTGTCAAGATCGAAAGCATACATATATTGATTCTTCATCTTCAGACACTCCAATTATCACTTGTCGGGCATAGTAACACTTGGACAGTTCCTTTTGTTAATCGTCAATTTTTTTACATTCTTCCATGACCAATTCAATTTTATGCCTCATGTCAACCTTTGCCGCCTTCTTTTTTGCACACAACTCATCCCAGTAGTCGTCGACCTCTTTAATCTTTTTCTTCGCTTAGTCTTGGGTCTCGTTAATTTATTTCGGAAGAAAGGTGCACTAAGTCTCGATACTCTTGTTATGTGCAAAAAATTTGCCCTTTCCATGAATACCGTTAATTATTTCTGGCCCCAGATATGCAAAATCGGCAATGGCCTACTCAAAAGTAAAGATAGTTAGTATCGAAATCAAAATAAAATACTAAAAATTTGAAGAAAAGAATAAGCAACACTTATGAGGGCAAGGTTGCGAGGAAGCCAGCCAGCAGGGCCGCCCATTGAAATATCCAAAACTTGTTCCTGGAACGCCAGGAGTTCCACCATGTAACCTAATACATTTTTTAGGTAATTAGGAGCGTCAATGGTCGGCACACCGGCTGTAGGAGAAAGTTTTAGTACTTTGTCCACGTCTTTTTCCGAGGTTTCTTGAGAGTCTTATCCTCTTTAGTAATCGGAGCACATCTTTAATTAGTAATCTTGGAAACTTTATAACCTTTACACGTTTGAAGATTGTCGGGAATATTTGGAGCTCTATCCATTTTTTAAATAAAACCAAAAATAAATATCACATAGAGTTATCGATTAGCATAATTTTTTGTTGGGTAGGTCATTACAATAGTCAAAATCGGGACTCGCAACAGAAAACTTCCAATAATACTTTGAATAATTTTCTAAATTCAAAAGAATCTTATAAGATCTTTCTCGTTCGAGAAGGGACTCAAACTTTTGATTTCACCAAGTGTTGATCGGCTTCGAAAAGACTCTGATTGAAACATAAACAATTTTTTTGATTAATAAATATTAAAATAAAGCATATTGTCGGCATAAAAAATAATAAAACCTTTCACGTCTAATAAAGAAAAACTAGTCTTTCCAATGTTTACAACTTGTCGGTAAGTCTGGAATCAAAGCAAATTTATGGAATTTTGTTGTTAGGTTATATCAACCATTGCATCTGGGATTGATTTCAAACTTATAATAATAAGGGATGCCGCCGCCGGTGGGTCACATTTGTAATATATTATCCAGAGCATTATTATACAAATTAGTGCTAGGTAAACATTCGAATTTAATTGAGTGAAAGCTAAGTTAGATTCGGTTAAGACTCGAGAAATGAAAAGATGGAATAGAAGGCCATCGACTACACGCAAAAGGAGAGATTGGCAGGAATCAATCAAATGATTGGTCGTGAGCACTCTCCATTTCTCCAAGGACCTCAAAAAGTACCAGAAACACCAAGACTTCTTTGGAGACCCTCCAAATATAATTTGGAGACTCGTGGATCTTGGTATTTACCAAAAAAATCTATGTCCTTTCTTTCTTCTGAACTCCTAGGCATGTAAACATCATCGACAAGAGAACATTCGCAAGATTTTTTAGACGAATTTTCTTCAGAGCACCGTCATCTTGCACCGGCACGAAAAGTAAAATCTAAAACTTTCATTGCGCTACTAGATGAAGAACTAAAACCACTATTCGATCTATATTTGGATTTCCTGTCCCCAAAATTAGCAGCAGACGACTTAATTTATTCTACTTGGTGAATCTACATTACTCGGAAAATAAAGCAGTTATGAAGCTATAATGAAAGAAACAAAATAAAGACTTACCAGAGTATTTCAGAAGGCCGAATACTGCTTGAGAGTAGTGAGAGGATAAGTGATCATTGAAGCCAGAGAGATCATATGTAGTGTTCAAGAGATATGAAACTTTTGTGAGGAGATTAAAATCGATGTGCGAGATTTCTTCTGACACCGCTACATTTTGACTATTTGACAGATCTGACGGATCATAACAATATTTATGATAGAATACCAAAGGTCGCGAGAAATGACTCGCATTGCATATAATATAATTAACTAGCAATGGCGTTGAAGGGCCGAATAAATGAGTTAGAACGTCCGAATACACAAAATTCGAATGCTCGCATAAATGAAGTTTTTCACTAAAAACTAGATATGCTAAGAAATTAGTGGGTATTATTATAGTCGGAATTCAGGATTCCACAGTCGAATACATGCTTTACCGAATACCAAAACAATTCGGCATAAGAAGAAGAGAACAAATATGAAGATATGATAAGTTCAGAACGCCGAAACGAATAAGTACCCGGAATACAAAGATTACTCATACTGAATTTAGTTAGTCATATAAGATGCAAGATAAACCTAATAAAAACGTTGAACGACTATTAGAGTGATCATTAACCTCAAAATAAACGGTTACCACGACGTGGGTCTGATCAACCCAAAGCTTCGAAGACTTCAAACGCTATGAATAGAAAATATAAACAATAGAAACGGACCCACAAAACACACGACTTTCACTATAATTTTGTATAAAATGTCATTTTAATATATTTTTTGTACTTAATATTTGTTTTGTATAAAAAAAGTCGACCTTTATATAAATATCTAATAGAATTTTTGTTCATTCTTCATATTTTCGCAGAGACATTTTTATACTGTTTTTCAGGCGTCAATAATTTTTAAAGAAATATGCTTAAAGATGCTTTAGTTGGTGAATACGAAGTTGGTGAATACGAACGTACTATCGGACTCAATGTTAGTGGATGTTAAAGGGATTCTGTTACTAGTGTTTTCCACGACGTTGTATAAAAAGTAAAGGAACTATGTGATTCTGTTTCTAGTGTTTTCCACGTTGTTGTATAAAAAGTAAAGGAAGTATGTGACAAGGAATAATATAAATTTAAAGGTAAAGTTGTTTGGAAATAAACGACACTCGACTGGGTATAAGAATTATGTGCGAAGCCTCAATCAATACTTAAAAATCATCATGTTGATTTCTGTTGCAGGAATTTGTGGAATAACTTTAATCGTTTTCCAGACACACCTATACCAGTTTAAATCCAGATAAGATATTTCATTGTTCATTTTCTTTTATTTCCTTCTTTAACACACATGAAAAGATGAGAATTATTTGTCGTATGAAAAACTTTATCGTAGTAATTAGCATAAGTTAACGATAATTTCACACTATGCAAATAAAGAAAAATTTTACTTTAAAAAAGAGAAGGGAAATGATCGGAAAACAGACTTACTCTATTTAATCAAGGAATTATTTTTCCTTTTCAACTGTCTTATAGTATCATTTCAATAATGCTTTTTACATTGTAATTCATATCCGAAACTTTTACTGGTAAGTATATATCAATGAAATATAGTTGCCCAAAAAACTTGATGACTTTCCCTGAGAAATATGAATAACGGTAAAACCTAGCTACGTTACATGTTTCATTTTGTATTATATTCTTACATTGATAATCTTAAAAACACGACAGTAAATATGTAGTCATATTTACATGCACTAGTAGAAAAACTTGTTCCCACAACCCTTAATAAGGGGTGTGGAATTTTCCCACAACCCTTAATAACGGTTGTGGGAGCCTGAGTTGTGGAATTTCCCACAACCCTTAAACTTTCGGTGTGGAATGTTCATATTTCCCACACCGAATGTCTATGGGTTGTGGGAAATTCAACAACCAATCAATTATCGGTTGTAAATTTTTTTTTATTTTTGAAAACTTATCGCCGCGGCGACTCTTTACGGCGCCGCGGCCCCAAGTCCCACAACGGATGTTGGGATCCGTTGTGGGACTCCGGTGCCGCGGCGCCGTAAAGGGTCGCCGCGGCCCGGTCTCGCCGCGGCCCCACCAATCTGTGCCGCGGCACCGGAGTCCCACAACGGATCCCAACATCCGTTGTGGGCCGCGGCGGCGTAAAGAGTCGCCGCGGCGCCTATAATGGGACACCTGGTGCCGCGGCTTGGACATTCTGTGCCGCGGCGCAGCTCCCACAACGGATGTTTGAATCCGTTGTGGGACTTGGGGCCGCGGCTCCAAACATATGTCGCCGCGGCGCCGTTGTCCGAAGAGTGCATCTCTTCATTATTATTGGATTAAACCCAAAATATCATATAATTACCTGCATAATACATGCACAATCAATCTAAAAACATACTATACATCCAAAATCATCATAATCATTCAAAATCATCTAAAAAATATACATTCAATATCACAAAATGTAACTAATCATCACATTCAATGAATGTTTGTACATAGTTAATCCACTCTTCTCTTACTCTCTCTATATCCAAAGGTGTATACGTGTTTTTGTTTTCTAATCTACTTATACCTCCTACAACTATTTCTCGCATATAACATAAAACAAAATATCCACATTCCGTGTTACCGCTTTGTCTTGGCGCGGCCATTGACCTTATGTATGTTGATTGTCCGTGGCCAATAGCGCCTTTGTTTTCAAGTTTGAAATTTGAAAACACCCTACAAAACAAATAGTATGAGTATCTTTTATAACAAATATTCAATATATAAGTAAAAAAACTTACCTTTTTATCAACAAAACCAAGTCTTGTGGAATTTGTTTATTCAACGGGTCAAAAAACATAGCACAATCCTTCCATAAGTCAAGGACAGCAAGCATCCAATGAAAGTTTCGATTGTAGGGCATGAAAACTAGTTGCCCAACTGTGCATCCTCGCACCGCGTTGCCAACCTCTTTGACTCGTGTCGACAAATGGTAATCTTCGTCATTTGTAGACATGTGAGAAGCTAACGCGGCGTTTACAAAGACAAATTTTTTTTTTCAACTTTGACATCGATGCGCGTATACAACTACATTCCAAATTATTCAAATAGTTAAAACACTCAATATTCAATCATCAATATTAAAAGAAAATCATGAAAGAAACACTTACTCCATGTAAAGAGATATGCTTGACGCCACAATTTCCGAAAATTGTAAAAATTCGGAAATATCATCAAATCCCAACATAATCGGTATAGCAGAGATTGTTGGACAAACGTTGACTTGAATAACGTTTCCTTGTACTAACATCATTTTGTTGGAGGCTGCGCCGCGGCGACGTCATGTGGTGCCGCGGCGCCGCTGCCCAGACACGACCTTTTCCCACACCGGATCATTGTATTCGTTGTGGGACGTCGCGCCGCGGCCCTATTTGCCGTCGCCGCGGCACTTGTCCCACAACGGATCTTTTAAGGGTTGTGGGACCTTTTATATCAATTATAATTAAAAAACTCTTAGAACAATGGTTGTAGAATAAGCTAGTTTGCACAACCGATAATTATAAAGGTTGTGGAATACCTGAAATCAAACTTTTCCCACAACCCTTAATTGTAAGGGTTGTGGGATCTCGAAGTCCACAACCCTTAGTAATAAGGGTTGTGGAAAGTCCGTTGTTGGATCCAACATTTGTACTAGTGATGTATGATTTGTTATTCAATAAATTTTTAATCAATATTTCATAAATAATCAACGTCCATGTCAGCTATAAATAATTGTAAGCTTAGAGCTTTTTCAACCACACGATAAAACATTAAATTTCTCTTGTGGAAGCCCTTCAACTATATTATATAATTAACCTGTTTGCTACAATAACACGTCATATTAGGCGTGATACTGTTCATACGAAAAAATATTTATTTTACTTTTCCTATTAATAAATTAAAACTCTTTATATATATATATATTATAAACACCAGAATTTGATAAATTAACTGCACAAAAATAATTCATTTAAAACATAAAAAATAATATACATTAAAATTAAAATTAAGCACACTAAATAAATATAAACAAAAAAATGTTATTTTTAAGTAAATTAAATATTTTTTTATGTAATATAATTCTTTTATATTTAGTTTATCTTTTGTTGAATATTAGTAGATAAGAAATAATTTGTATCACCTAATTAAAAAATGAAATACCTATAATTATTTATTAAAATATTTATTAATAACAAAATTGTATTATTTTAAGTAAATTAAATTTTTTTTAATGTAATATAATTATTTTATATTTAGTTTAACTTTTGTTGAATATTAGTAGATAAGAAATAATTTGTATCACCTAATTAAAAAATGAAAACACTATTGTTAAGGTGGGATTTCGTCAAATCCCTCTTAACATAAACACATGTCGTTTAGGCTCTCAAACGACAAAATGGTTAGAAGCAAGCGGGGCCCGCAGCTGGCGACAATAATGCGAGTAGAAGGATTCGTCTCCGCGAGGAGAGTTTAGCCCCGAGCGAGGAAGATAGATCTTTCGCGAGGAAAATCCTTCGCGAAGGGGGTCTTTCCTGCGAGGAGATCCCCTCGACGAATCTCTCATCTTTCCACCCGCGAAGTGGTATTGCCTCAGAGAGGCGTCGTCGCTGTGAAAATGGCGGGAACGCGGAAGCGTGCTCGAGAAGACTTGGCGTCAGAGAATCAGTCGAAAGAGCGGCAATCACGGGAATTAGTAGGTAAAGATCAGGAAGAAATCACGGGACCGGTCAGAGAGAGGCCGGGCCGAAAGAGGAAACCCTAATGGAGGGACAAACCCGAGAGAAGGAGACAGACCAAAAAGGGGGGGATATAAATATCAATGTAAAAACCACATAGGGGGAATCGAAGAGAAACCCTAGAAAGAGATATCAGTCACTACTGTTCATCATCGTCTGTATTTCTTTGACAAGCTTCCAAGCTAATAAACGAGAAAGACCGAGCTCCCATATACATAAACTCAAGGATATTAACATATTAATTAGATCCCCACATATTAACAGTCGTTATTAATCCTTGTGACTGAAAGAGCATCGGTGATAACCGACCTCTACAGTTTGGCGCCCACCGTGGGGCCCTGTCTTTTTCTATCTCACAGCCAGGAAGCTCGCGAAGACCGAAGACATGGCGAACAATGATAGCAGTGCAGGAGGGAGTCAAGAGGAGATGGCGGAGGCAGGAGTGCTCCGACAGCAGCTGGCCGAACATTGGCAACGGCGCAAGAGGCCAACAGGAGGGCCGAGGAGCAAGCCGAGCTGAACAGGGAACTCGCGGCCCGCCTGGATCAGTTCATGACCAACGGAGGGATGGGAGGCTGGGCCCGGAGCCCCGGTCCACCGGAATCTCTTTCAGACCACCGTGCTCACGCCATCTACGGCAGAGGAAGAACACCCGGCGGCGGCCGTAAGTGCCCGTCCCGCCTTGAACCCCCTCATGGCAGACGAGGTAAGGAAGATGGTGAAGGAGCTATCCTATGGAATCGAGTCCAGGATGGGACAGGTCGCATCTAGGGTGCACCAGGCGACGAGTTCGGCACCGGAGATCGACCGGATGGTCAGGGAGGCGAGAGCCCCTCCTTTCTCGTCCAAAATCCGGGGCGTGGAGCTGGGAGAACTTCCGAAGGTCAAAATCACCCCATACAAAGGAACCTCAGACCCGAACACCCACGTGAAGTCATTCCGAATTGTGACGGAGCGTATCACCGGGGAGACGGAGAAGGTGGAGGCCATCCTCTGCCGCCTGTTCGTTGAGAGCCTGCAAGGACCGGCTAGCGATTGGTTCGCCAAGCTACCCTCGGAGTCCATCGACGACTCCGACGACCTCGTCGCAGCGTTCTTACGCCACTACTCGATGTACGTGCAGAGCGACGCGATGATAGCCACGTTGTGGAACCTCGCCCAGGAAAAAGGGGAGACGCTCCGCCACTACATCGAAAGGTTCAAGGCTGTCATGGTCAGAATATCAAACCTGGATGGTTTGATCACGATCCAGGCTTTGAAGAACGGCCTTTCTACACCTCCCCCTTTCGACCGGAGTTGGCAAAAATGCGCCCCTCAACGATCGAGGACGCCCTCCACCGGGCCTCGATTTTTATGGAGATCGAAGAGGTGGAAGCAGCGCTGAGGAAGATCCATGAAGGAGGTGGAAGAGGGAAGCACCCTGAGAGGAGGGAACACCGAGACGAGGCCGAGGCCCGGGCGACGACAGCGCGTAGGGACAGCTGGGGAGCGCTCGGAGAGCGAAAAGGTCGTGAGGCCCCGAGAAAAGGGGTCTATCAAGTAGAAGAAAGGAGAGACCCCGCTGAGAGGGGTCAGCCGCGAGGAGATTTCTCGGGCGAGCCGAGAGGAGGCCAGCGAGGAGGCTTCATATCAGCCCGAGGAGGATTCTCTGGCGGGCGAGGAGAGGAAGAGGACCCCCGGGAGGGCGAGGAGGTTTCGAGAGGAAATCTTGGCCGAAAGACGCGAGCAAGTTTTGCGATTTTCACAACATGAGTGGTCATGCTACCGAGGAGTGTGCCATGTTGAATCGCGAACTCCGGAGGAGGTATGCGCAAGGAGAGCTGCGAGACTTGGAACCGAGCCACCGCGAGCCATGGAGGAATGATAATCGAACGTGACGAAGGCCGCAAGGTGGTCAGGCGCGAGGCGCCGAAAGCGCTCCTGAAGGAGCAAGGAGGGACTCGACCGCGGGAAGGCAGGTGGCGGATCGGGTCGCAGAAGATAGACCGGCGACGAGAGCCAGGATTGAGGTGATCATGGGCGGGTAGCGATTGTGCTGCGATTCCGTAAACAGCATTAAGGCTTTCCAGCGTCGGGGGAAAGAGCACAACCGCGGGGATCCAATGGCGACCGGCTCCCAGGCGAATATTGAGTTCGTCGAAACCGGGGAATGTGCGGAGGTGCACGACGACGCCCTGGTCCTCGTGCTCGAGATCGGCAACGCTGATGTGTGCCGGGTCCTCGTCGACAACGGAAGCGCCGTCGACGTCATTTTCTATGACTGCCTCGAAAAGATGAAAATCGAGGGCCTGGAGATCGGGGGACGACGGCGGAAGGTCTCGGGGTTCAACGGGGACGTGGTTATCTCTGTGGGCACGATCCACCTCCCGGTCCGTGCAAAAGGAGTGCAGAGGATGGTCGAGTTCATGGTCCTAGACGTGCCTTCGCACTTCAACGTGATCATGAGGGCCGTACCCTCCACCTACCACCAGTGCATCAAGTTTCCCGGAGAAGCCGGGACGATAGAAGAAATACGGGGCGACAGAGACGCTTACCGTGTCTGCTACATGATGCACCACCGACAAGTGCATGGGGAGAAGACACCGACAGAAGTAAGCGAGGAGGAGGCTTCCGATTTATAGCAGCTAGCCTCTCCCCTCCCGAGCAGGGCAAGCGAGGTACCGGGGAACGGCTCGCAGGGACACGAGAGGAGAAGTCCAGCGACCCCGCTCCTCGAGTCATCGGCGGCGGAGACGCTCGAGGAGCGAGCGGCTGATAGGGGGCAACCAGGACCGCAGGTCGAAGCGGTCGAGCAAGTCTGCATCGACGAGTCCGACCCGACTAAGACGACCAGCATAGGGGCGGAGCTCGACCCCGAAGTCAGGGTCAGATTGATAGCCTTTTTGAAGGAGAATCGGAAGAGCTTCGCATGGACCCACAAAGACATGCCAGGGGTGGACCCGTCTGTGATCGCCCACCATCTCAACACTGACTCGGGCCACCGTCCCGTCATCCAGAAGAGGAGGAAGATGGCGCCAGACAGGAATAAGGTAATCAACGAGGAGGTCGATAAACTACTCTCTATGGGCACCATCAGGGAGGTGAAATACCCCGAGTGGTTGGCTAACACAGTCGTCGTCAAGAAGAAGAATGGGAAGTGGCGGGTCTGTGTGGACTTCACCGACCTCAACAAGGCCTACCCGAAGGATAGTTTCCCCATGCCGCATATCGACCGCCTCGTCGAGGCCACTCAGGGGTACGAGCTCCTCAGCTTCATGGACGCATACTCGGGATACCATCAGATAAGGATGCATCCAGACGACGAGGAGAAGACCGCCTTCATCAGCGAGCGGGGAACTTATTGCTATAAAGTGATGCCGTTCGGTTTGAAGAACGCCGGCGCGACCTACCAAAGGCTGGTGACCAAGATGTTCCACGAGCAGATTGGAAGGAGCATGGAGGTGTATATCGATGACATGGTCGTCAAGACGATGAAGGCGGAGAGGTACATCGAACACCTGGCGGAGTGCTTCGAGATCTTGAACCGGCATCAGATGAGGCTGAATCCCTCCAAGTGCACCTTCAGCATCTCCTCCGGAAAATTCTTGGGTCACATGGTTACCCTACGAGGAATCGAGGCGGACCCCGAGCAGATCGAGGCGATCAAGGGTATGCTATCTCCACGCAATCGGCGAGAAGTACAGAGGCTGACAGGGAGAACGCCGCCCTGGGCCGCTTCATCTCGAGGAAGGCCGACAGAACACTCGTCTTCTATGAGTTGCTAAAGAAGAACAAGAAGTTCGAGTGGACCGACAAATGCGAGGAAGCTTTCCAAGCTCTGAAGGCGTATCTCTCGACGCCCCCGGTGATGACGAAGCCGATCCCGGGAGAGACCCTATACCTGTACGTCGCTGTTTCAGACCAGGCAATCAGCCAGGTACTCGTACGAGAAGAAGAGGGAGCACAAAAGCCGGTGGCCTACATCAGTCGGAAGCTCCTCGATGCGGAGACAAGATACCCGCTGGTGGAAAAGCTAGCCCTGGCAGTCTATGACACCTCGGAGAGACTCAGGTTCCACTTCAAGGGGCATCCCGTCGTCGTTATGACCGACAGACCGTTGCGCACCATCATCCATAGTCCAAACCAGTCGGGGCGGATCACGAAATGGTCGATTAAGCTCGGAGCATATGACATCGAGTACAGACTCCGGACGAGTCTCAAACCTCAAGTCCTCGCGGATTTCCTGATCGAGCTTCCGAGGGAACCCCTCGACTTGAGCGACGAAGATAGAATTTGGACGCTACACGTGGACGGATCTGCCACCGTGCAAGGAGCAGGCGCCGGGGTCAGACTCACCTCGCCCATGGGAGAAGTCATCGAGAAGGCGTGCCGCCTAGCCTATCGGGCTACGAACAACGAGGCCGAGTACGAGGCCCTCCTCTTAGGCTTGAATTCCGTCCTCGCGATCGGCGTAAAGAACGTCAGCGTCTTCTCAGACTCCCAACTAGTCGTCAAGCAAGTCAGCGGTGAGTATGAGAGAAGCGACGAGAGGATGGAGGCTTACGCGGCACTCGTGGATTCACTCTCCCGGAAGTTCGACTACTTCAGCCTGACACAGGTGACGCGAGGAGACAACACCCACGCCGATGCGTTAGCAGGATTGGGCTCGACGACGGGAGTAGGCGAGCTCCGATCCATTACGGTGAAATTGTCGAGAGGCCAAGTATAAGAAGGGAAGAGGGCCCAGCGAAGAAGAAGCCCCGAGGCGGGGGCGAGGAGCAAGACAAGTCTCCCGAAAAGCTCAGCATCCACGAGCTCGTGGATGAAGAGCCGGAAGATGACGAGCGAGGAGTGGTGGAGGACGACGATGAGGAGGACTGGCGGACACCCATCAAGATATATATCCAGGAGGGAACCGTGCCAGTTGATCGCCAGGAGGCGAGGAAAATCAAGGCCAAGAGTGCGAGGTACGCCATCATTAGGCAGAAGCTCTACTTGAAAAGCTTCACCGGACCCTACCTGAGGTGCCTCGGCAAGAAGGAGGCCGACTACGTGATGGGAGAAATCCACAACGGAGAGTGCGGGAACCATGCCGGGGGAAGGTCCCTGCTAAGAAAGGCCAAGCGCCAAGGCTTCTTTTGGAACACGATGGTGGCGGATTGCGCCGATCATGCCAAGAGATGCGAGAAGTGCCAGCGACACGCTCAGGCTATAAATTGCCCAGCCGAGGAGCTGTCCTCGGTAACCGTCCCGTATCCTTTCATGAAGTGGTCTATGGACATCGTCGGCCCGATGCCCATAAGCACGCGGCAGAGGAGGTTCATGTTGGTAGTCACGGATTTCTTCACCAAGTGGGCGGAAGCGGAAGCATACGCCAACATCAAGGACTCCGACGTGGAAGGCTTCGTGTGGGAAAACATCTTCACACGCTTTGGACTGCCGAGGGAGATCATCGCTGACAACGGTTCGCAGTTCATCTCGAAGAGGTTCATGAATTTTTGTGCACAATGGGGTGTGAAGCTGCACACATCGACACCAAGATAACCCCAGGGCAACGGGAACGCCGAAGCAGTCAATCGGACGATCACCGACAACATCAAGAAGAGGCTCGACGCCAAGTAGGGACTCTGGGCTGATGAGCTCCCTCGCGTCCTCTGGGCTTACCGGACAACTCCGCACTCGGCCACCGGCCAAACTCCGTTCTCTTTGTCATATGGTGTAGAAGCCGTCATACCAGCAGAGATGGGAATTCCGAGTCTTCGCCGATTGCTGGCCCCAGGGAATGAAGAAGCTAACGGACAAGGCCTGCTCGACCAACTCGATCATATAGATGAACGACGCGAACAGGCAAGTGTCCACGTCGCTAACTACCAGAACGTCGTCGCTTGCTACTACAACAAGCAGGTGCGCCCTAGAAGCTTTCGGGTCGGGGAAATGGTTCTCGACGAGTCTTCCAAAACACGGCCGAGGCCAACGCCGGGAAGCTGGGGCAGAGTTGGGAAGGGCCGTACGTGGTCACTGGCGTCGTCCGATCAGGGGTTTACGAGCTTGAGAACACCGAAGGCGCCAAGGTGATGAGGAGCTGGAATGTGAAGCACCTGAAGAAATTCTACTGAAGGAGAGGCCATCTTCTGCTTCCCTGGCCTTATCTTAAATCCCTGTAAGCATTCTAACACTTCTGTCAAGTTTCTTTTAAGGGGACCCCGACCTTTTATTCGGGAACACTGTTATGGCTTCGGCAAATCATGTATATACACGATTCGAAGGGTTTGAAACATACGACCAGAGCAAAATAAAGAGGCGAGAGTGCCCAAAAGTTACTCAAGGCATACATCGCCAATCAAAGCCTCCCAGTGAGCAAATAAAGCCTCCCAGCGAGCAATTAAAAGACTCCACAGCGAGCATAAAAGAGGCGAGAGTGCCCAAAATATAAGAGGCGAGAGTGCCCAAAATAAAGAGGCGAGAGTGCCCAAAAGTTACTTAAGGCATACATCGCCAATCAAAGCCTCCCAGTGAGCAATCAAAGCCTCCCGGTGAGCAAATAAAGCCTCCCAGCGAGCAATTAAAAGACTCCACAGCGAGCATAAAAGAGGCGAGAGTGCCCAAAATAAAGAGGCGAGAGTGCCCAAAAGTTACTTAAGGCATACATCGCCAATCAAAGCCTCCCAGTCAGCAATTAAAGCCTCCCAGTAAACAAATAAACCCTCCCAGCGAGCAAATAAAGCCTCCCAGTGAGCAAATAAAGCCTCCCAGCGAGCAATTAAAATACTCCACAGCGAGCATAAAAGAGGCGAGAGTGCCCAAAATAAAAGAGGCGAGAGTGCCCAAAATAAAGAGGCGAGAGTGCCCAAAAGTTACTTAAGGCGTACATTGCCAATCAAAGCCTCCCAGTGAGCAATCGAAGCCTCCCAGTGAGCAAATAAAGCCTCCCAACGAGCAATTAAAAGACTCCACATCGAGCATAAAAGAGGCGAGAGTGCCCAAAATAAAAGAGGCGAGAGTGCCCAAAATAAAGAGGCGAGAGTGCCCGAAAGTTACCTAAGGCATACATCGCCGATGAAAGTCTCCTAGCGAGCACAATCAAAGACTCCCAAGCGAGCAAAACATATAAAAAAAAATGTGTTAACAGGAACAGCTAAAGCCCCTCCAGGAGGGAAGAGAGGAACGGGGACACCCCACCACGTCTAATGTAAGTATCTGTATTTTATCAAAAATATCATTCTATTGACTCCATACAAAATATAGAAATGTCAAACACGACCCCTAGACAAACAGATTAATAAGTAGTCATGAAATATCAACAAGCAAGCGAAGGAGGAAAAGAGATTATTATTACATATAAGAAGTTTGTATCCTTTGATCCGTGAAAGATAATGGTTGTATAAGAAAGAGTCTACACTTCCGGAGACGCGAGCTGAGCGCCCTCTGCCGGAGCGGGATCGCACGGCGAAAGAGGAGGGGACTCGGGGTCGGCTTCGGCTTCCCTCTCGAACTCGTCAGCCTGCGCCTGCTTCTCTTCCTGGAGCTGTCGCCATTCCGGAAGCTGGCATCGGAGCAACTCGGCCGAGGCCCCAATGGGAAGAGCGTTGATCATCGCAATGTTGGCCTGGTGCGACACGGCGAGGCGATGAGAGTTGATTGCAGAGTCTAAGGCTTGAAGTCTAGCCGATGCCTTGTCGAGCTTTGTACGTGCTCTTTCGAAGAGGCGCAATCGGGCATTCCGCTCTTCCTCCGACAAGGCTCGGGCCGCCGCGAGGTCACCACGGAGCCCTTCCACAACAGACTTGGCCACCGCCGGCAACGACACCCTTTCCGAGCCAGCTTCCCCCAGGATCTCGTACACTTGGGCGAAATGCTCGTCGTTTTCCTTCAACACACCCACCGTATCCAGGTGTCTCTTCTTCTCGTCGGCTAAAGTCTCCTCGCGAGCAGCAAAGCTCGCACCAAGATCCTCGATCTCGCGATCCGTCTTGACTTTGAGTTCAGCGAGCTGAGCTTGGAAGGCCTTCTTCCGGGCAGCCTCATCCGCCAACTCGGACTCGAGCTGCTCAATTCGCTCGCGGTTCTGACGGTCCCAGGCCATAGACGCGTCGAGCTGCTTGCTAACCTCTTGGGATTTCTGCTTCTCACCTACCGACTCCTACGCGGCCAACATTCGTTGTTCGCGCTCAAGGAGGATCAAATCATTCAGGTAGGCAACGCTTTGAAATAGATGTCCCGTGGCGTGGAGGTACTGCTCGTACTGGCTGAGGACCAAAGCGGGCCTGGGCGCCCCAGGCGTACGGCGCATTAGTGTCTGGCACATAAACGCAGAGTACGTTTCCTAAAGGAGCGCAAGGCCGACCATCAGTAAACCGAAGAGGAGACAAGTACGTCCCTCCTTCGGAAGGCGAGGAAAGCTCGTCGGCAGGAGCAGCCTCCGACAGCGCGGGAAGATCCGCGACGGCCAGGTCCTCGGGCTCGAGGACTCTCTCCTCCGCCCCCTGCACGGCCGAGTCTAGGGGATCCGAGACCCTGGCGGGAGCGTCTCCCTCTTTAGGCGGCGTCACCCCCACATCTCCGGACTCCTCCAAGAGACCGCGAGGCCGTGGGGAACCTGCGGCGATGGCCGCAATACCTGCCCCGACTGCCGCGGCCGCGATCTCGGAAGTGTCATCGGCAACCTTCACTGCGATCGCCGGCCTCTTTCGCGAGCGCGAGGAAGAACGTCCGCCCCCGACGGCCCCTTTAATGGAGAGCCCACCCTCATCCTTGGGAAGAGGAGGTGGAGGATCGCGATTCCCCGTCGGAACGACCTCCGCCTTGCGAGAAGGGTTGGTAGCGGACGGAGTGGCTGAAGTCTGTTTGGGGGAAGGACCCTTCGGAATCGGCGTCGGCGCCTGACCCAAGGAAACACCTTCCCGAGGCTTCGACGCCTCCCACGTTCCGCCAGATGAAGGAGATACCCTAACCCTCTTAGGGGAGCGGTTATCCATCTCGCGAGAAGGATCGGCAGCGGACGGAGCGGCCGAAGTCTGTTCAGGGGCAGGACCCTTTGGAATCGGCGGCAGCACCCGGCTCAAGGAAGCACCTCCCCGAGGGTTCGACGCCTCCCGAGCTCCGCCAGACGGAGGGGATACCCTAGCCCTCTTAGGGAAACGGTTCCCCCCAAGCCCATCGGAAACACGCCCGCCGATACCCTTTGCTTTAAGGGGAACACCGGCAGAGCCCCCATCGCCGCGAGGCCTCTTCGCGGGGGACCCATCCGAGGAGGCGTTCCCTCTCCGCGACAGAGCACTCCCGTCGACGGTCGGGACTCCTCGGGACACCTTCCTTTTTCTCTGGTCTTGAGTCCCACCTCGAGCTGCCCGCGACGAGACCCCGGACGACGGAAGGCCGCCGAACCCAGAAGACGGAAGAAGATCCCGGAGATTCATCCCGGAGGGATAAGGCCATGAGAAAATCCCAGACTTCTTGACCCTAACGTTGGAGAAGTCCGAGGTCCAATCGCGGTTGGGTACGGCAAGAAGCCTCCTGTGGGTCGCCTCAAAGCGACGAGCGGCTTCGTCATCGGTACTGGGAACATACCTAAGAGGGGACTGGTCGACAAGCCACTCCCTGGGCAAGTACTTGTGGAAGCACCCAAAGCTATGCTCATCCACTGACACGAAGAAGAACTTGTCCTCCCACCCAGACTCGTTCGAAGGAGTGCTGTCGATGACATGACCAGGAACCCGATGGGAGAGAGAATAGCGACCAGGATTCTTGGGGTTCTTGGAGAATTTGAACAGCCGCATGAGGTCCTCAAGGGTAAGGTGAACATTCGCCTCCAACGCCACAACTATGGTACAAACGAGGAGACGAATCGAGTTTGGACTCACCTGAGTGATGGGAAGCAGAAAGGCACAGAAGAAGGCCATGACGAGCGACGGAATGGGAAAACAAAGCCCCGTCTTCCGAAAGAAAACCTCGTACAGAGCAATGCACTCGTCCCTCGGGGCGTTGGCACGCTCACCGTCGCGAGGAAGGCGAAGAGCGACCTTCGGCTCCAAGAAAAATTCCTCCCGAAAATGCTCCAGGGTCTCCTCCGTCATCACGGAAGGAGGAGATCGCGTTGTAAAGATGGGACCGACGCCGTAGGTGCGAGACATAGTCAATCGAAGTTTATAGAGCGACGGAAGTTAAGCAAAAAAAGAAGAAGAAGAAGAGGAATCTGAGTTTTCAAAGGAATCTGGTTTTTAGAGGAAGTAAAACTATGCCTCGAAGTAGTGTTTCGGAATTTATAGTGGGAAGAGGCGAGGCTATGCGAATCGACGCATCTCGACCCCACGTCCTGCGAAAGGACACGTGGATCACCAAAAAGAAGCAGGAACCCAAGAGCCGTTCGAAGCGATGGGCTCTGAAAAGTCATCAACACTCAAGTGCCTGCACCAATTTTAATAAGGAGAGAGAAAATCGCGGAAACCGAGGAGACGCGCCCAAAAATAATAAGTAAACAGGTTAGTGCGGACGTCACGTGCAGGGAGATCCCCACCTCGAGCAGCTTATTGGGCACGGATTTCTTTTTCTTTTATCAAGTATTTCCACTTGATAAAACAAAGGGGGGCTGGCCGTCCCTACAACTTCATCAGCATCAAAGTTGCTCGCGTCAATTGCACGGGTCGTCAAAACAGACAACCTCAAGCAGCTTATTAGGCACGGATTTCTTTTTCTTTTATCAAGTGTTTCCACTTGATAAAACAAAGGGGGGCTGGCCGTCCCCACATCAGCATCAATGTTGCTCTTCAAAGCTGCTCGCATCAATTTGGCCGTCCCCGCATCAGCATCAACGTTGCTCGCATCAATTACAAAGGTCGTCAAGACAGACAACCTCGAGGAGTGTCAAAGTAGTGCAACGCGAAAGGGCGAGCAGGTAATTAGCCCAGAGAAAAGTAAGAGACAAAAACTTAAAGAAGGACAAGGATGTTTTATTGAATCTCAATAAGTTACAAGTAGATGGTACAAAATTACAAGCAAAGCAACCAGGCAACACCCTACAAAAGTTGACAAAAGCCCTACAGCAAGAATAGGAAGAGAAAAAGTTACAAGCTACAAAAAAGACCTAAGTCGCCAAGACGAGATCAGGCCTCGGTGGCCCCTCGCTCGCTTAGCGACCCGGAAGCAACCGAAGGACTCCCAACGACGAGGGGAGGCGAACGAGGAGGCGCGGCCGACGGAAGGCCGCCAGGAGACAAAGGGGGAGAATTGGGGTCGGCCGCGGCTTTCTCCTCGAGCGCCGAAACGAGGGCGTCCTCCCGAATGCGGTCCTGCTCCCACTCCGGGACTTTGGCGCGGAGAAGCGCGACCGGCGCCCCGGGAGGGAGCGCGTTGACTGCACTTTGGTGAGCCTGGTAGGAGGCCGCCATGCGGTTGGCCTCGACGGAATCCCCAAGAGCCCGGAAACGAGAAGAGACTTGCTCGAGCTTACCCTTGGCCTTCTCGAAAAGGCGCAGCCGAGCTCGATGCTCCTTCTCCGCCTCGGCACGAGCCGCCTCCAGCTCATCAGCGAGTGTCCGCAAAACGCCACGAACCTGGGAGGGCAGACCCTCCTTCACGACAACAGGGGCGCCCACGGCCTCGCCGATTTGTGCGAGGAGCTCATCCTGGTGGCGAGAAAGCTCCGAGGCTTCCTGATGGCGCCTCCGTTCCTCCTCCAGAAGAGCCCCGCGAGCGGAGAGTCTCCGCTCGCACTCCTCGATCTGCCGCCCCGATTGAGCTTTGAACTCCGCCAAGTCAACCTTGGTAGAAGCGCGATCCCGCCTCTCCTCGGACAGGGCTGACTCTAGCCTCGCGATCCGCCCCCGAGATAGGCGCTCGCTGTGAAGGGAGAGATCAAGCTGCCCCTGGAGCGCTGATGTCTAATGGGAGGCGTCAATGGACTCCTCCGCCATCAAGGACTTGTCGGCCTCGCGGAGGATGACATCGTTCACCCGGGCAACCCCTTCGAGCAAAAAGGCCATCGCCTCGGAGTATCCCTCGACCTCTTCGACAGAGTGACGAGTAGCGGAGGAGCCGGAGGTCCCCTTGGACAGGCCCCGGTACGTGCGCAGGGAGTACTCCCTCCAGACCTCGATGGGCGAGTCCCAGCTAGGCTCACCGGGAGTGACGAGGTGAGGCGGACGAGGACCGGCCGGGGGATGGCGGCAGGGAGAATGAGGAGGTGAAGGCTGGAGAGGAGCGGAAGCAAAGGACAGAAGAGAAGGAAGAGAGGGTGAAAAGTGAGAAGGAAGAGAAGGTGAGGAGTGAGAAGAAACGGAAGGTGAGGAGTGAGAAGAAACGGAAGGCGAGGAGTGAGAAGAAACAAAAGAGGAGGAGTGAGAAGAAGCGGGGGATGAAAAGTGAGAAAGAAGAGGAAGCGAAGAGTGAGAAGAAACGGAGGCTGAAGGAGGAGGAGAGGAGGGGCATGGGCGACCCGGCCGTCGTTGGGGAAGCGCCGGTTGAGGAGATCCTGGAGAAGCGCCCGGAGGAGCACATTGCTGTGAAGCAAGGGGAACCCCCACGGCACCCGGCGCTATGCCGGATGTACCTTCGCTCCTAGCCCTCTTCGTGTTACGGTCGCTAGCACCACCTCCGACGGGTCGTTTTCCCGCAGCAATCTCGGCACGAGACGAGGCCTCCGGGAGACCCCTCGGCGAGCGAGGAGCACGGTTATGCCTCAGTAGGAGAGGTCGCTCGGGCGAGCTCTCCTCGTCTTCAGGATCTTCCTCTTCAACTCGTGGTACCGAGCTCGCCCCTGCCGTGGTCGCGTCGGGGAAAGGGCCACCGATCGCCAGCCCCGGTCCGCGAAACCAAACCGGGAAGCAGTCAGAGATAGGCGGGCCACTAATGAACTCCTCCCGGTATATTCCGAGTTCCAATAGCTGCCGAGGATCTCGGAAAAACCGCCCCTAGTCGCGATGCGTGCTCGAAAGGAGGGCCCGACGAATTCCCCTGAAAATGGTCTCGTGGGGGTCACCCGACTTGGGCGAGTAAACCGGAGGAGATTGGTCAATCTCTACCCATCGCGTGGGCAATGACTCGTGGTGGTAGCCGAAGGAGCTGCTGTCAACCCTGATAAAGAAATAGCAGCTCTGCCATCCCGGCGCTTCGACAGGAGCGTTGAGGACGATCAGGTCCCGATCGAAGGGGATGAGCGTGAAACTCCCTAGGTGTCTGGCAATCCGAAATGGCCTGTACAGACGCATCAGATCCTCCAGGGCCAGGGAAACCCCCTTCTCGGCAGCGATTCCCATGGTGCACAGGATGAGATGAATGGCGCTGAGATGCATCTGGCCGATAGGGATGCCGAATGCATGAAGGAAGGAGATGAGAAGGTATGGGATTCGGAAGCGGAGCCCCGCGTCGAGGAAGTAACCCTCGTAGACGGCGACCCATCCCTCGTCCAAGGGGTCTTCCGGCCGCTCGCCGGGGTACGGAAGGCGGACCTGACAGACGTCCCCGTCGCAACACCTCTCCTGGATAGCGCGGAGCCGCTTCGGGGTCATGGCGGAGTGGTCGGGGCCACGTCTGAGGACGCGGCCGAGATTTGGCGAAGTCGGAGTCAAGGCCATCGAGAAAGCGAGAGGGTAACGGCGGAATAAAATTCGAATAATAAGGATTAGGCGGGATACCAATTTGAGAGTACAGCAGAACGAAAGGACGCAAGCGCAATGTTTGAAATCCCACTCCCCACTAAGACCCACAATTTATAGGAGGGAAACGGGCAGATCCAACGGTGGAAATCCGAAACGACGCAGGCGAATCGACGGATGGAATGCAAAGGGACGCTGAGCGAAAAGACGTCCTGGGGAACTGTTGTACGGACAGAAGCGGTGAGAGGAGCAGTCCTACGCGGAGAAAGGCACTCGAGTACCCTGCCCGCAAGGAGGTTCACGGAAACCAAGACCACGCGCCTAAAAAAGAGCGAGGAGGGCAGAATCGCCAGCTGGTAGTCAATCAACAGAGGGCTCGGCCCAATGAACAGGGGCCCATCAACAGGATTTTTGGTATTATTTTACCAAGTGTCCACACTTGATAAAATGGGGGACTAACTGTTAAGGTGGGATTTCGTCAAATCCCTCTTAACATAAACACATGTCGTTTAGGCTCTCAAACGACAAAATGGTTAGAAGCAAGCGGGGCCCGCAGCTGGCGACAGTAATGCGAGAAGAAGGATTCGCCTCCGCGAGGAGAGTTTAGCCCCGAGCGAGGAAGATAGATCTTTTGCGAGGAAGATCCTTTGCGAAGGGGGTCTTTCCTGCGAGGAGATCCCCTCAACGAATCTCTCCTCTTTCCACCTGCGAAGGGGTATTGCCTCAGAAAGGCGCCGTCACTGTGAAAATGGCGGGAACGCGGAAGCGTGCTCGATAAGACTTGGCGTCAGAGAGTCATTCGAAAGAGCGACAATCACATGAATTAGTAGGTAAAGATCAGGAAGAAATCACGGGACCGGTCAGAGAGAGCCCGGGCCGAAAGAGGAAACCCTAATGGAGGGACAAACCCGAGAGAAGGGGACAGACCAAAAGGGGGGGGGATATAAATATCAATGTAAAAACCACATAGGGGGAATCGAAGGGAAACCCTAGACAGAGATATCAGTTACTACTGTTCATCATCGTCTGTATTTCTTTGACAAGCTTCCAAGCTAATAAACGAGAAAGACCGAGCTCCCATATACATAAACTCAATGATATTAACATATTAATTAGATCCCCACATATTAACAGTCGTTATTATTCCTTGTGACTGAAAGAGCCTCGGTGAAAACCAACCTCTACAACTATAATTATTTATTAAAATATTTATTAATAAAAAAGATTGTATTATTTTAATAACATAATAAATGTGAATAATAGTTTTAGTGTGAAATTTGGTGTTAGAATTAAAGTTGAAAAGAATTTTGTATTAAATCACCACGAAATTTTATATATGAGTTGGAAATGCCCTTAACACAATTGTTAACAGCTGTAACTAATTCTATTTACCGAAATTTATTCAAAGTTGATTGAATAGTAATCAATAAGTGTAAATGTGACTTATTTGCTAATTATTTGTAAAACAAATTTTCGCTAGAATGGATTCTGAGCAAATGAATCTGTAAACAAACTTTTAATCAGGACATTTTAGGCGAGTTCATCGAATGGGACCTCCCTTTGAACGTTACACAATGGATTCCAGATCTATGTCTAAAGAATGTTTCTAAAAAAAATTATTAGAAAATTGCACAAAACTGTTAGAAATAGAATAGGATAATCCAAAATCTGATATAGGTACAAGAAACGTCGAAAAACGGCATTCCGGTGGGACTTAGACGGAATCCGTCGGCATTTTAAAGCTGGAATCTAGATATAGGTACGAGAAACATATAGAGCACACATGGACTTGGGTTGAAGTAAATGAAACACTAGTCGATTCGACTTGTTCAAGCTTCCGCAGAGGAAAGACCTGATATCACATTCAAAACCGATTATTTATTTAGCTATTTTAAGGTCTCTAAATTTGTTGGTGGAGAGACCTATTCAATCGAAGTCCGATGATCATTAAGAAGATGATTCTTCAGTTTATATCGATTAAAATCTAACAGGAAATCCAAACTAGGATGGGGATGACAGTTAACCTGTCTCCTGTAAAAAAACAAACCAAGAAATAGCAGGTCACCAAGTAAAAAGTCCATGCAAAAACAAAAACAAACCGACAACAAAATAATCCAAACACCTTAATAATCCATATTTTTTGGTTAGTGGCTAAAAATGAAAATTTAACCAAACGCTCGCTAGGGTAAAAGACATGTTCAGAGGATTACGACGACCCCTAGATGGAGCCCCCAAGGGACGGGACTCTCTCAATTAATGTCGATGCAGCACTGGCAAGGGGGCGTGGAGGCTTCGATGTGGGTTATATTATTCAGGACCACACTAGAGAGGTGATCGTCTCGCATACGTTTTTCCAGGTTAGGGGTCTCCCCCAAACTTGCATAAGCGTATGTTGTCCTCTGTGACATAGTGCTAGTTCGCAGTGTCGGTGGCAGGAGAGGGGAGATCAGTCTGACCGCTTGGAGATGGTGAGGTTGGTCGAGGAGGGCACGACGCCAGCGACAGTGTTTGAGATGATCTTGCACTCATCCTCAAAGAGGTGAGAGAGCTGGATGAGTTTAGTATTAGACATATATCTTGTAATTGTAATGTCCCGGCGCATAATCTACCGCGCTTTGCAGTTAACCATCACTCATCTTCAGCCTGGGTGCGTTTGGTCCCGCCCTGTTCGGAGAAGCTCATTAGAGCCGATAATCGCGAGTTGAGGTTCGCATGGCAACCTAGATGCCAGTTGTTTGTTGAGTTTATTTAGTTCGTTTTCGTGGTTTTTTCTCATTCTTATCTATGTAACCACAGTTTTCATCCGCCGTACGTGAATGTTTTTATGATATTTTGTGGCACCGATCACACTTCCTCAAAAAAAAAAAACTTGCTAGTTTGCTACCCACCCCCAAAAATCGTGGTCATATAGTGAAATTTTGTTAGCCACTCTGCAAGACGTTACTCACTATAAAGCACTAGTAAAAATAACACTTTATTTGAGCACATATGAAATAATAGTAATTAAATGCGAAAAATCAAATGACACATAAATGGTGATTCAGTTCGGTACAAACGCACCTACATCTGAGAAGTATACAATTTGACGGAAAAAATTCACATATAATATAGTTAATAATACGACGATGGCTTCATATGAATAACCTCAATATGCATGCAAAGATTATCTAACTATAATGGTAAATCTTTATTCAGACCCTCAATTCCACGTGAAGAACATATGTCGTAGTAAAAAGAATCAAGGAGGCTAGAAAAGCAGCTCGGGTTTTTATAGCATCCAAAATTAGAATATCTTATCAGGGTTTTGATGTCCTTGAATGCTTAGTTAACCTTTCGTATAAAGTTTTTGATAGCCAAATTTGTAAGTCATGAAATTTTCTAAAAATAGCTTATTAAAGATATTACGATGTTATTACAAAATATCTAAACAGATTAATAACACATTTTATGCAGTACTTGCGTAATAAAAAATAAGTCAATCCGAATGTAACAACATATAAATAACGAGATAAAAAGGAAAGCATATTATATGCCGTAGGTAAACCGATTTAAAAAAAACTAAATTTTTACTGTTTTTTAAGGAAACAATTTATTTTACACGATTGATGTATACCGATTTTTAAAACACGTTTTATATATATTTAGTGGTGATGTATGTAAAAATATTATTTGTGTTTTATTAAAATATTGAATATATTATTGTTAACTTTTCAATAAATATATTTGCTATTCTCAATTTCAGTCTCAAAATCATTTATTTTGTTATTTTCAATATCAATTTAAGAAATACAAAAAATATTGACAACGACCACATAAGGAAAAGAAGAAAGCGTAGGTTCTTCGTGGCTCTTCATCCCTGAGATTCTTTTTAGAATTTGTGCTTTGTGTAGCAGCTCGACAACATCTCTAATCGTGAGAGCTTTATGGGAGAGTTCGCCAGGAAAAAATGTTCGGTAAAAAAGATACCTCCATTTGGCTACATGTACGTTGGTGCAGAAAAATACATTGTCAGGGGCGCAAGGGGACATTCCTTGGAAATTTGTTGACCTGCGATGGACCCAAAGTTGAGGCGGCATGACTCATCCCCCTCCTAGACGTCTTCTTCTGGCTCAACATGTTTCTTGGAAGGGTAATGTTTCATGAAAATCTTCTTGTTCAGCCCAACCTTCTTCATCTTCTTTTTCTTTTAGGTGCAAAAAGTGTAGGAATAGGTGTAGGGTTAAGAAAATTTTATTATTAATCATATTAATGGCGGAATATAAAAATTTCTTTTACTAGTAAAACAATTTTTACTAGCCTAGATAAAGTGCATATACATGTTATAAATAAAAACATTATTTAAATTATTTGAATACTAACCTTTCTTGTGGCTTGATCTTGAGAAAGGTTGATCTTCTCTTCTAGCTCGATTCCTTCACTTATAGTCTTGAACTTGAGAAACCTAAGATTTCTATTACAAGAGTCTATAGAGGTTTAGAAGGATTTGTGTGTGGGCACAATTAAACACAATAGCTCAAGAAAACGTTTATGAGCTAGAGAGCTAATTAAGGCTAAGTCTAATGAGGACTTAGGTGCCAAAATAAAAGAAGTATTTTGAGAGAGAGAAATAGGGGGTTCGGCCAAAATAGAGAGAGAGAGAGAGAGAGAGAGAGAGAGAGAGAGAGAGAGAGAGAGAGAGAGAGAGAGAGAGAGAGAGAGAGAGATAGCAAGAATGAAGATTATTTTTCACATCTCTATATGAGGTTCTATTTATAGGGGAAGGAAAAATCTATAAAGGTCAATTATGCATTCATGACACAATTTTTGATTTTCTCTTCCCCTTTCTCTCTTAGTTTGGCCGGCCATATACCTCAAGTAAGGAGGAAATTTGTTTCCTCACTTAGCTTATTTGTTTTATTCTCAAGGAAATTCATTTCCTCTTTTCCTTTTGGGTAATTATCCTTATAATTAAAGGGAAATAAAACTCTCCTCTTGATGCTATTTTGGCCGAACGTCTACCTAGGGGGGAGCATCTAGATGCTTCTATATTTCGTTTAAGACAATTCTTAAAATACCCATTGTAGAATTATAATTGCACAAATAACGAAATTAATTTCGTAATGCCTTAAACGACTTTTCGGCTTTAGAAAATAATTTATATTTTCATCAAATGAAAATATTCAAAATCTTATTTTGACATTCACATCATTTTATGTCCATGTGGACAAAAATACCCTTTAGACATTTTCCGAGAAAAAGTCTAGTTCAACACTTGAACTTATTTTGACTTAGCTTCTAGTTTAACAATCATACTCTAATGACTAGTAATAGTGACCTTATGGATCCAAATGAACAAAGCTTGAGCTCCTATACTCGGACTCAAAAGTTCACAAACCTTTTCGGAGTATTAGCTTAATGTCAACTGACTCCACTAAAGAGTTGACACTGAGAATCTATCGGTTCAAATGAATTTATTTTCTACTCAAATTCAACTTAACTTTATTGAGTAGATCCATTGAATTTTATCTATGTTTACCCTTCATGAATATCATCAACTAGACGGGATTTATAAAATTACCATTTTACCCTTCTAGTTGTTATTTCCTCAACTCCTTTGTTACTTGTGATAGTTGTTATTTCCTCAACTCTTTTGTTACTTGTGACGAGGAGCTAACAAGTCACATTGTTTTATCCAAATAAAGTCGCTACTTAATTTTGGATACTGCGCAGTTTATCTATTCACAAGAGAAATTTCATTTTGTAGACCCAAAAACATTAAAAATATCCAGATTAGACTCATCTTGTTAAAAATATCTAAAACTGGACTTTAGGTCCAAAATCGGACAAAAATACCCTTCAGCTTATTTGTAGAGTATTTTAGAGATTTCAAGTCAATGCTATATAACGGAAAATATTAACAAAAAGATGAAATAGTTGAAATGGCATCATCATTGTTGTGCTGCAAACTTGACTTGGGTTCAAAACCCAACTATGCAACTTTTATGTCTTTATTTTTTTATGTCTTTAATTTATATAATGGCTCTCTTATATAATTAATTGCTCATAATACTATACAAACAGTTTATTTTAGACTAAAAACTTAATATTTAAATAACTTTTATAGTCGTTTTTTGTGTTAAAATTATTTTTCGATCGAAAAAACATAAGTTCGTCAAAAATCTGGAAATTGGTTGAAGGCCATCGTACGACATCGTACACCAAGTTGAAGGCCATCGTACGCCATCGTACGACGGTATACGACATCGTACGATGGTATACGATGTCGTACGATAGCGTACGTCGTCGTACGATGGCCTTCAACTTTGTACGATGGCCTTCAACTTTGTACGATGGCGTACGATGGCGTACGATGGTGTACGATGTCGTACGATGGCCTTCAACTAATTTTCAGATTTTTGACGAACTTATGTTTTTTCGATTGAAAAATAATTTTAACACAAAAAACGACTATAAAAGTTATTTAAATATTAAGTTTTTAGTCTAAAATAAACTGTTTGTATAGTATTATGAGCAATTAATTATATAAGAGAGCCATTATATAAATTAAAGACATAAAAAAATAAAGACATAAAAGTTGCATAGTTGGGTTTTGAACCCAAGTCAAGTCTGCAGCACAACACAAATGATGCCATTTCAACTGTTTCATCTTTTTGTTAATATTTTCCGTTATATAGCATTGACTTGAAATCTCTAAAATACTCTACAAATAAGCTGAAGGGTATTTTTGTCCGATTTTGGACCTAAAGTCCAGTTTTAGATATTTTTAACAAGATGAGTCTAATCTGGATATTTTTAATGTTTTTGGGTCTACAAAATGAAATTTCTCATTCACAATCCAAATAATAAAGTATGAGGTGATATATATTGCATCTCAGCAATGTTGCATGAATTCCATATCTATGCAAACTTCACAAAGTTGGTTCATGACATCTTCATAACTTAATATCTCACCAATTGGCCTAGTCTAGATCACATAATGGATCTAGAATTTGACTTTCTCAAATGAGAGTATTAATGCTATGAAATGACATGTCTCATTTCAGGATTTAAGTAACCATGATGCGATTCATACATCATGACCTTGAGATAGAAGATGTTAAATGGTTTGTTCTTCTATTGTCTCTAAAGGTGCACTGGTCAATTCAGTATCTTCGAAAGATACACTGGAAGAACTATAGAGTTCCTAACTCTCTATGTCTCGTAACCAGACATCATAGATTCTTCCAACAATCATATTGGGATCATTAGTCCGTTGATCTTTAGATTGCGAATATATCGTTTTAGTCAAACCATGAAGAGTTTGTTCACGCAAATCTACATTTGTCTCTTCATACATTGTTAGGTTTGATTAAGGACTATAAGACTATTGAATATCATAAATCTGCAATCAAACTAAAAGGGAATGAATGAACGTTTCAACTTTTATTAATTTAATCAGTAAATTACAATAAGGACTTTACAAAGATTTATATATTACATCAATATGTAAATAAACAATCTTCTTGTGGGCATCTCTGCCAACAAACTCTCACTTGACTCAAAGAAGATGAGACTAGTCCTTCATGCCTAATTCGTTGAAAACACTGAAAGAACTATAGAGTTCCTAACTCTCTATGTCTCGTAACCAGACATCATAGATTCTTCCAACAATCATATTGGGATCATTAGTCCGTTGATCTTTAGATTGCGAATATATCGTTTTAGTCAAACCATGAAGAGTTTGTTCACGCAAATCTACATTTGTCTCTTCATACATTGTTAGGTTTGATTAAGGACTATAAGACTATTGAATATCATAAATCTGCAATCAAACTAAAAGGGAATGAATGAACGTTTCAACTTTTATTAATTTAATCAGTAAATTACAATAAGGACTTTACAAAGATTTATATATTACATCAATATGTAAATAAACAATCTTCTTGTGGGCATCTCTGCCAACAAACTCTCACTTGACTCAAAGAAGATGAGACTAGTCCTTCATGCCTAATTCGTTGAAAACACTGAAAGAACTATAGAGTTCCTAACTCTCTATTTCTCGTAACCAGACATCATAGATTCTTCCAACAATCATATTGGGATCATTAGTCCGTTGATCTTTAGATTGCGAATATATCGTTTTAGTCAAACCATGAAGAGTTTGTTCACGCAAATCTACATTTGTCTCTTCATACATTGTTAGGTTTGATTAAGGACTATAAGACTATTGAATATCATAAATCTGCAATCAAACTAAAAGGGAATGAATGAACGTTTCAACTTTTATTAATTTAATCAGTAAATTACAATAAGGACTTTACAAAGATTTATATATTACATCAATATGTAAATAAACAATCTTCTTGTGGGCATCTCTGCCAACAAACTCTCACTTGACTCAAAGAAGATGAGACTAGTCCTTCATGCCTAATTCGTTGAAAACACTGATCTTTCTTGAATATTCACGGAAGATTCCTCATCACTTTTGGATCAAACGTCCTTCTCATTTCACGATCTGCAAGTATGTAATAGGTAGAAAAAAAGATGGAAAAATACTTAACATTTGGCTTGCGACCACGCCAAATATCATGTTGAGTGCTTTAGTATGAATGTGACACGTAGTGTTAAGTGCTTCAACCCAGAAACGTGTAAGATTAATTTAGGCTAGGAGCATGATTGTCGCTATTTATGTTCTGCCTCTTTACGTTGTTTCCTCTTTGAAATTGTTAAGAGTGATTATCTATAGCATCTTATGTAACATTATTTCTTGGCATTATGCTGAACTTTTTAATAACTCTTGTTATAATTTATAGAGAGTAATAAACTGAGTCATAAATGTTTTCCTTTGAGACATAAGGTACTTGATCATTTTGTTCGGTAAGGGTGCTCTTTAAAGCCACACTTTTGTCTTTTTTCTGATTTAAGAACGGAAAATTCATATATCATGAAAGAGTCAATTAATTCGTCTATGTTCATACTTATCAGAACCTAAATCTCTTAATTGCAATGACTTTCACTTGAAACCTCAAGGGAAGTGATTTGAGAATTTTAGTTACAAATTTTTCTTCGGACATAGGGATAGCTAGAGAATAGAATTCATTAGCTCAATATGTCAAATTTGTAATTCAACTACAGTTTTCTCTTAAGTCAAGATAAGTACTTCAAATTGAGTGCCCGGTAATGTTATCCATCGAGGATAGAAGTTTTATGAACAAAATTCCCCTTTTATTTTAGGTTTCCATCAGAAACGAAATTGATTCATGACTGATACCACATGGAATTATGTTTAACGTTCACAAGATGTTTCACACAATAACGTGACAATATGCATGACACTTTGCAGCGAATGAGTAAGATAGCATTCATAACAAAAATGCTTGTAATAAATGACACAAAAAATGGTAATCCACTTCAGAAACAGTCTCCTGGTATTTGATAATCTTCAAATATTTTAGTCGCGAGCAATCCAATCATGCGTATACAAAACCCTATCTTCTCTAACACAATGAGTTAACAGAAAAGTACACCGTAATGATCAAAACGCTAAATTTTCATTCCGTTGATCCAGCACGTCTAAGAACCCTAAAGTATCAATCAAAAGCGTTGATAAGCACGTTTTATATGTAATCATTAAATGATCATGAACTAAGAATCGATGTTTATCCTAAAGTATTTTGATAGTTTTGTAGTTTGTGTGAAGTTTTCTAGACATTTAGATCCGAAAAGATTTATGAGATGGAAAGAAGTAAAAATTATCATTATATATGCAAAAAAGGAAGAGAAATAGAGCATCTGAGGATGACGGGGTGATTGCAAGGAGTCCGGAATATTTTAAAGATCTCGATTTTGATACCCAGAGTTAAAGATAGGTGATAAAAGCTGAAGCAGCGCACAGACTTCCAAAGAGCCCATCGCGACGCGACGAGATTCATCGCGATGAGACGGAAACCATCGCGACGCGATGGGGTTACGACAACAACTTAATTTGACACGTGGACTGCAATTTTGAACCGTTGGATCAGTTTTCGAAGGCTAAATTTGTACGATTTTGGAGAGCTCAACCATATAAACTAATAGCAGCCATTTAGAAGTCACGTTTTCTTTTATTTTAGAGTCTGGGAGAGAGAAACCTAAAGAAGGAGATCAAGGTGAACATAGAAGAAGACCGGAGACGTTCTTTCTCTTCTTCTTCCGAATCTCTCTTTTTATCGATTATTTCTATTGCTTTTATTCTAGTTTTTCTATCATCACCATGAACTAATCCCTTATAGGGTGATAGTGAATCTTTTTTTTTTTGTTTATTCTATTTTTATTCGTAATGTTTGTATACGCTTGATCATCGTATGCTTGATTCTATGATTAGTTATTGTCTCTATCGAGGTTTAATTAGTTGTGCGAGTAAAATAGAATACCGTAATACATTCTGTGAAGTCAAGAGATAGGCACATCTGCTAGGTAGTCTTTTGAGTGTTCCAAAACATAAAGCAACTTAGGTCGTTAATATCACTCTAGCGAGAGTTAGCGATAACATTCACGTGAACACGATTAGCATAGCCATGGATTAATTATTCTTCGTTTGTGTAGAAATCCCGACAATAGGATAGAAAAGTGAAACCACATCCTTATTCTACCTCATTCGGTTTAAAACCGTTTTCAGTTTAAGATGTTTAGTTATTTGGAAATCACAATACTCACATTTTATTCTCTATTGATTTAAATTGTAGTTGATATTCGATTCACATTTAATTCTAAACAAAACTCGTACTTATTACACTATATTACTTGAATGAAACATGGACTTGCGAGCGCGATTTTCGCAACAAACGTCAAGGTTTCTAAAGAAAAACCAGGCGGCTTTTATTGCAATAACCAATTTGAAGATTGTTCTACAGTATTTTTTCCCCTTACATGCTAAGATATTTTTTGGGAAAGCCTTCGCCTACAAGTCTGTTAAAGAAAGAAACTTTTCAAAATAATTCATTTCAGTAAATGGATTAAAGCGTTGATGAAGAAAAATTAAACAAATAATACTTTTTTTTCTCACCTCATGCTTCTTGAAAGATAACTTGGGTCGATACTGAACTTTAACTTTTCTTCCCATTATGCTAAAATATCTTACGCATACGGATATTACAATCTCGCAAGTATAAAGAGGACATCTATCTAAAGATTGGAACATAATTTGCTAGAGAAAAAATGGGATTCTGTTATTTCTTGGTTTTTTCAGAAAAGAAGCTTATCATTTTATTTTATTTAATGATACTTTGGCAATCAGGTTTTGATGACTTCATATTTCAGAGCACAGCTCAGTCTGCCGGAGTATTATCTGATTCTGAAGGTGCGTATACCACTTAAAAAATATAAGAGACTATTGCTTATCTATATACATATATATATATACACACACACACAGATAGGTCCTCTCCTCCATAATTTACCATGAGCTATGGTTGAATAAGAAGTTACAACTTAAGAATGCTTCTGATATAAACTTATAAGGTGCATCAGCAAAAGCATTTCATTCCTATAGAAACTACACTACAAACCTATACAAGAACGGTTTGCTGAATTAATCTTGTCATACTTAGTATACATCTTAGACTTGGTTTATACAAGTATTGCTTTAGTCTTCCAATATATGTTATTCGCCTTTAATAGTTCTTCAGAAAAAAAATCAATAACTGTCAATAGCAGAGAGTTATAGTTCGCTACGTAATTTTCTGGCTAAAATAAATTTGATCACATTTTTACCTAGCTTACAAAATGTTTGGTAACACAAATGGGTTTGGTTGCGGCCGGGAAAAAGCCCGACGTATGAAAATCTGATGTTTTCAAGGACTTCAAGTTTCGCCTAAAATTTTATGACATTCCGTTTTGGAGCTTTGTATGCAAATATAGATTGAAATATATTTTGTGACATAGTGAAAGTCCTCTCACATGCATGTAATTTTGTGTGTGTTAAATTTGTGTATTTTTTTTCAATTTTCTTTTTCAGTAACGGAACTTCCATTTTAAGGAATGATTTTTTTTTTTTGAAGTCATTTAAGGAATGATAAGTCTAGTAATTTTATGAAGTTCTTTTTGCAGTATTAACCTTCAATTTTATGATGGAGAAATTAAAGCCAAAAGACTTATCACGAATTTCAAAGGATGATTGCAAAAGCGACAGGTCAAAGTCTACTAACCCCATCCGCTGTACCGGGTGCACGAAAGGTTCATCGTGTCGCATCAGCGAATTGTACGTAACTTCTTTTTAATACTTTAATTTCGTATTTACTTTCAATAACTTCATTATTGAGTCGATTAGTTATCGACCATCTGATTGAAATTTTTTTATTTTTTTCGGTACCTTCTGATTGAAGAAAATTGGTTTGTTTGGGTTTTGGATAGATGGGATTAAATGCCTCGATTTAATTTATTATGCCAAAATGGTAACGGAAAACAGATTTCATAATCAGAGTTTACTGCTGAATCTCTTTTTCTCTAGCTATTCTTTGGTCTTAATATTGTAATAGTAGTGGTAGTCAAGATAGCCCAATAATAATACCACATGACTTTCAGTTAAGAAGACGTAGATTTGAACCTCACCCTCAGCTCAAAAACAATAAAAATAGATAAGCTTTATTTTCCTAACCCATCGGGACTCCGACAACTATAAAATCCTATGATCCCATGCAAGCGAATCAAATGGTGACCTAACAAGGTTTTGATCCACACATCAATATGTAACACTCCTTCTTGATAGGAACTGTTTCTACAGTTCAAGAGCTTACCGGTTATCGCTAAAACTTTTGCTCACGTGCTTGAGCTCAATTCCTCGTACTATCAGAGTCTTATATAAATTTCAGTCTACTTGAGTCAAGATATTATAATCTTACTTAAGCATGATTGACTTTTTATGAGCAGTAGCGAATTCAAACTACAATAGAAAGAACAAGATGGTAATGGCTCATGATTAGCTATTTTCGATATTTGTCATTCATCATTAGGAAGTTGATGACGAATATGGTTTTGAACAACATTAATATTCATATATACCTACCTAAGACCGTATTATTATCTCCCAATTCACAAAAGATAACATGATCGAGTTTTCTCATTACTGATGTCTTATCCAGGACACGACTTTGAAGGTTGTTTTTGTGTATCTCAACTGTTAAGGTAGAATTTCGTCAAATCTTACTTAACAACTCTCGTGTCGTTTATAGTGTTCAAACGACGAAGAGGGGGAGCAGGGGTCTCATGGTTGACTTCTGGTCAATTGAGGAGAGGAGATTAGTCCCTTCCCAGTCCTATCGCGAGTGGGAGCGAGAAGACTTTCGCGAGTAGAGTTCACCACGAAGAGGTCCTACCGCGAGGAAGGCTCATCACGAGTAAGACTCATCGCGAGGAGGTTCCACCCCAAGGAGGTTGTGTCCCGAGAAGAGGTTCGTCGCCAGGAATCTGCGTGGCAGCGGTAGCGTTCGAATAGGGATTGGCGTCAGAGAGTCAGTCGAGAAGGGGCGACAATCACGGTATTAGTTAGGAAATCTCGGAGAGGATCTCGGAACTCGTTAGAAGAGGGATGGGCCGAAAGAGGAAACCCTAGCGGAAGGAGAGAACCCTAGAGATCACCCAAGCAATAACAATGAGACTATAAATATGAATGTAAGAACCTCATGAAAGGGGTTCAGAAAATTATCAGCCGTCACAATATAAAAGTTTATACTTTTGCTGCGTATTCCTTCAGGCTTCCAAGCTAATAAACGAAAGAGACCGAGCCCTCACAAATATAAACTCAAGGATATTAACACTCAGGCCTCATAATTATCAATTGTTATTACTATCTCTTAATGCTTGTTACTGTTTAGAGACCGGTGCAAAATCGACCTCTACATCAATCCCAAATTAAATGCTTCCACACAGTTTTGTTACTGGTTCATTGTTTGTGTAACAATTATAATGACATTACTACAAGAAAACCACGTTGCAACTAAAGAGTGGACCGAAACTACAGATCAATAATAATAAATAAAGGGATAACTAGTAATATAGCACTTTAAAACATATTAATTATCATAAAACCAACGTTTGAAAAAAATATTGATTAATAGTCATTAACCAAAATAAACCGTCATATATTACTTAAAAATTAACCAACTAATAGCAGTTATTAACAGTCACATCATACTAAATGGCTATTAACTAAAAAAAATAGAATGGCCAAACGACAATATCAATGTTTTATTTGGTTATTTAGATCCATTTTTGTTGAATAAGTATAGCAGTAACACAAATAACTGTACTTAAAAGTATAAATGAACAACTATACCGTATTAAATTTTAATCTTCTCTTATTAACTTGTTGGAAACTAAGGTTCGAAATGTCAGTTGCCGATATATTATCGTTGATCTTCAAAATATGAAAATGTTGGTTGCCGACAGAAATGTCGATTGCTAACAAAAATCCTGTCAAAAATATTATGGAAATCGTGAAAAAAAATGCGGACAAAAATGCCAATTACTTATGAAAATGCTACTAAAATATAGAAATATTAACGAAAATATCGTTGATGAATTACAACGTTAAAAAAAAATTATACATATAAACGAGGTTCAAATATAAAATTATTTAAAGTCACAACCGAAATTTAATTTTTAAATAACATATCATCTAATAAAATACTAATATTTTTCCCAAAATAAAGACTAAAAACTAAAATATTGATAACAATAAAAATAAATAAGTAAATTATATAATAAATATATTTTCATTTACATATAACTAAATTAGCTAATATTGAAATATTTTTATATATTCCTTATTCTTCCAATTTATTATTTATTAATCAAAATAAATTATTTATATTTTAAAAATATTATTATGTGTTAATATAATAAATATATTTTCGTTTAATAACTAAATTATTTTATTTTTATTTATGACTTTTACGAATTTTGTTATCATTTTATTTATATATTATATTAAATTTTAGACTAAAATAAGAAGAAAAGCACATACTCGAATCATGATCGACAAAAACACTTGCGCTATGTGTATAGATATATGGCATAAAATATATGTTAATCATGATCGACAACAACGTATTGTTTTTCAGCCAATAACTGACGAATTTCGGCGACATAATACAAATTATATATATAGCTGAAATTGACGGGTGATCTTTGAAAATCCGTCCACATTTTAATCATTGGTTGAAACACGTGCTTACAGGAAGACGATAAAGCAAGAGAAAATAACAAAAGAAAAAAAATCAAATACCGGTGTGAATTCACTTGACTTAGTCAGTGGTGTTCTATGCAGAGTTATAAAACTATATGTTATGAATTTATATTAGATTCCAACAGCAATCGTGGAACTGTCAAGTGTTAACTAGTTACAGAAACTACCGTTTATAATACATATATAATATATGCATATATGTTCGTTTTCTACGTACAATACATATAACACAATTTTATAATTATGATTTCTGGCAGACAGTTGAGTAACAACCAATTAAGCGGAACAATAGATGACGCGATTGGGGATCTGACAGGACTGACGGATATGTACTTTTTCCTCTTCCTCTTATGTCCTATTTTTCAAAGAGATTTTGCATAAACTTTACCTTAATAGCAACTAATGAAGAATGTCAATTTTCTAAAAAGTAATAGCAAAATAGTGCTGTTGAGTTAGACTATCTTATATTTAGTATAAAGAATAGTGCTCTGTTTGGTACTCATTCTCTGTTTGCAACTACAGTGATCTATCCAGTAACAGTCTTCAAGGCCCAATAACTTCCAGAATCGGGAGTCTGACCAATCTAAGAAGTCTGTAAGTCATAAATTGTTTAACAATATTACGTAAAGTTATATTTTATTGTCGACAATAGTTTCAAAGTTTTATTCTTACGCCATCTCAAACCATAAACACCAAATTTGGTGTTTTTTTAGCACCAAATTTGGTGTTAAAGTTTTTTCATTTCCAATCGTAACATCAAATTTAACATCAAAAAATTATTCATCATTATTATATTATTACAGTTTATCTTTTTTTTATTAATTTTTTTTTAAAGTATTTATAGGTATAAAATAATATTTTAGAAAAAAATATATCTTGCGTGTGAACAGTGTCACGCCAAATATAGCGTGGCATTGTTCACAACACCAAATTTGGTGCTACTTTTACAGTGGGATTGGAGCAAAAGTTGCATCAAATTTGGTGTTTTGCAGAACCCTTGAAGATGACCTTAGTGTTCACAATTTACAGTTTCGTTAATAACGTTATAATCATTTGATATAAAAAAAAATTATATAAAAAAAAAGTATCTTTGAATCTCTTGTAACCGTATATACTCAAAAGAATTATGATCTTCAAATAAGTATTTGTGAAATTTCATGTGATTCGATTAAGATCATCATTTGTCGTCCACAATCGCATTGAAGAGAACTGAGATCAACTTTAGTTTTTAAACTCCACACAATGTAAAATTTTACGTGTTTGGCAATTTACAATAATATGATAAATGGTTCAATTATTATAAATTGTATAAGTTACAATTATACAATTTTCATTTATATGATAATTCAAATAATACAATATATAACTTTATATAAATAGTTTCAATATCAATGATAAATACTATATACTTATATGTGAATATTAACTCAGACTCTCCCTTAAATTATAGGGGCCACTCGATTTCACTCGATAAATACTATTCATAGTATTTGTATCATTTTCAATTGTTTCTACCGTGAAAAATTCTATTACATATAACATAAAACACGTCTAAATCTCAGTGGATGAGTTTGTATGTTTAACACTAATTGAGTATACAATTCAACTAGTGACATATTGCAAGCCTGCCTCGTGCTTCTGTACCGATGAACATTAAGAATCGAATCCGTATAATATCTGCTGTAAGTTAAAGCCACTTTTCATCGGAGCGATATTTGGTGAAGAAACTACATTTTAGCCTTGTCGAGTAAGTCAAGAATATAATTTATTAGAAACACAATACAATTACGCACCTGTTGATGATTTATGCACCTTAGTAATCATATTAAATTCAGAAGAATATTAATTACGCTCACATTATCCAATTAATTATAATGACTGCTAAACAATATCTAGATTTACTGATTTAATATATATTACAAAAACAATTCAACAACTGATTCATAAGAAGTCGTTAGAACACTCACATGGATTTTGACTCAACTACAAAAAGCTCTGATCCAACGCGTGCTCCATCTTCGTGCTTCGTCCGATCTGAGTACTCGAGGATGACATCGTATTCTTTTGAAACGTAATCTCCGAGACGAATAAGAAAGATGAGTGGGCACAATTGATTGGGATCTCACTCCTATTTTCTAGGAATGGAATTTGCAATTCGAAGGAGATGAGATGGAGAGACGTGCACGGCCTCATTGGGGAGAGGGACCCACAAAATTCTCTTAATTATTTAGGTTTGAATTCAAACCTAAATTTAGCATTTAGAAGGAAATAACCTTTGAGAAATTTTCTCTCCTTTTTTTAGAGAAATTCTTACCTTCTGGGAGATATTCCCTCCTTCTAGAGATATTGTCTCCTATGAGAGATTTTTTCTCATATTGGATTTAATCTGTGTTATTAGATCTCAACAGTGAATCTACATTCTCTCTAATCCATTAGATCAATATCCATGGAAGAGATTTTCTCTCCTTTGATTTAAGAAAATAGAGAAAACCTAGGGGAGATTTTCGGCCAAGCATAGATTTCCAAAGACGGTTTGCTTAAAAATCTAATGAGTTATTTATTTACTTGATCCAAAAATAAATAAACAATTATGCTATAAACATCATTTAATTCTGCGAATCTATATTTTCCAGAATTAATGTTGTCAATCACCATTACAACAAGTGATTAAATAATGATTAAAATTATTATTCTAAAGTTCTTATCTGTCATTATCAGAGCCGAATCGGGGACTACGGACCTAGTAGTAGAAGCTTAACGAACTCGACAATAAAGACGATACAGTCTTATCTCTTTTTCATCGATTTGTCTAGTCTTTATCAATACTCCACCGTGTAATCTAAGACTGAACCCTTCTTTAATACTAGAATTATATATTTACTCATCGTGATGAGTGTCCACTGATATAGTCAGTTCGTGATCAAGATCCTCCAAGTACAGCCCGTGTCAAGATAAGTCAATTTTTCCATAGTAGTTCTCTTGATACATATCAGTCCTAAGCATTGTTGCTTCCCAAGCGAAAGATTCTTTCGAATGCTAACTTACTTTGAAAGTGCGCCCAATCAATCGGTTTTGGATTTAACTCTTAGGTGAGTGAACATTAACCTTCTTTCAGGAACGCTGGATTCCGAATCATGCTCTAAGAAAACTCTCAAGAGATTAGTTGTGATTAGCATGATTAGCCTTTAGCGAATGAGTCAAATGGCTCAGAAACATGATCCATTGTCCATGATCACTTCAGAACCATCTACCCCAAGTCATGTCTAGGTCGTACACTTACCATAAGTGTAGAATGCTCCTACATAGTGACCAGCTTTCATTTATGTGTTCCACATATATGACTTTAGATATAGTTTTTCAGGCATATATTAGTCATCGACCATGTTTTAGGATACCGTTCGAACTCATGTCCCCAATACGTGACTCAGTAAGGAGGCTATGGAAGATAGATAATATTGATTCTAATCATTTAGAACTCAATATACAAATCATATATTCATAATAAAGTAAATCATTATTCTCTTTAGTGATCATTTGAGATTTTGTTATCTCTTGTGGGAAATAATTCCTAACAAACTCATTGAATTGTTATCCTGAATCCAAGGGAACAACTAAAAGATCCAATATCATTTTATGGAAGTGTTAAACCAAGTCTCGAAATCACCTTCTCAAACTCAAGGGAGTAAGATATCATCCACGTACACAAGACTATGAGAATACAGGTTAAGGGTATCTTCCAAACAATAAATTGATCAGTTTTGGATGAGCTAAAACCAAATTTGATGCAAGTCATGTTTAGCTTCTCAAACAACGCTTTCAAAGCTTGTTGAGTTTGTACAAAATCTTGTGCAAGTGACACACCATGCATGCTAATTTAATGTCTGTGCAAGATTTAAAAGAACTGTTCGTATCGTTCTAAGGTTTTAGAAAAATTTAACACTTTTTAAAGAGGTGGAAAATAAAATTCTATCTAAACACATTTAAAACCTAGACAAATTGCATGAACATGTAATCTATTTGAATTAAACTATGGCAGTTACTTATATTTCGTACCAACCTTTGATTCGTCACATCCTCGTCCCCCACGCAGCAAATCAATAAAGAATATCTATGTTCGTTTTATGATATTAAATTCTCATTCTTATCTCAAGGTTCATCAATCTCTTTCCTAGCTTGAATTGGCGAGCCATCGTACCTTCCTATGCAACTTATTTGTTTCCTCTTTTTCTTTATTTTGTAAATATCTTCAAACATCTTTGCCCAAAATGAATTATCTCTCCCATAAATGGGATACATAGCCGGCCATATGCATTTTGAACATGCGTCTAAATGTTGCTTATAATTTTCAAAGACTATTACAAGAAAACCCTTATAAAATTATCATATATAATTCAATAAAATGAAATTCAATTCTCGAGGTTCAACCAATTTGCAACTATCTAAATTATTTCATGAATGTCATATTGTCCAAAATTTTATTTTTACATTCATATAGTCTTATATCCTAACGGAAAATATTGCCCTTTAGACAATTGTTGGAAAATCATCAAGTTAAAATATTTCTATGAATTAATTTGTAATTTAACAAATCATACTCTAATGAGTAGTGGTAGTGACCTCGTGGACTCATACGTACAAAGCATGAGCTACCATACTTGGACAAAAAGTTCACACTTTATTAAAATTCTAGCTTATGTTAACTGACTCCATTATTGAGTAGACCTTACAAATCTCTCAATTCAGATGAATATATTTTCTACTCATAATACGACGCGATGAGTGGATTCACTGAATATTAACTATGTTTACCATTCATGAATATCATCAACTAAATGAAATTTACAAAATAATTATTTTTACTTCTAGTTGTTATTTTCAGAACTTCTTTGTCACTTATGAACAAGTTAGAAACAATGATTTGATGAGAAACTAAAAAGTCACATTGTTTCTTCTAAAGTCACAACTTACTTTAAACACTAGTCAATAAGCATCTCAATAGTCTTATATATGAATTCAATATCTATTAGAACTTCAAAACAATTAGTTATTAAATCTTCATAAGTTAATACAGTAGGAAAAAAAGGATTTTTGAAAAAGTCGCTTCTAAAGGCCAAAAGTCGCTTCTAAATAGGCTTTAGAAGCGACATTAGAAGCGACCAAATCGCTAATGTTTCGCTTCTAAAGTCGAGTCGCTTCTAATGTTTTGAAGCGACGAAATTAGAAACGACTTGTCGCTTCCAGCGTCGCTTCTAAAGTTCCCTGAAATTGCCAAAAAAGGCATGGGAAATTAAGGCAGGTAACAATTAGAAGCGACTAGTTGGTTCTAAATATTACCTGCCACATATTTAGAAGCGACTAGTCGCTTCTAAATATTACCCGCCATATATTTAGAAGCGACTAGTCGCTTCTAAAACTATAAAATTTAATTTTTAAAAAATAAATTTTCGGTTTATTATTAATTAATTAATTAAACTTTTTTATTATTAATTAATTAAATATTATTATTAATTAATTAAATATTATTATTAATTAATTAAATATGATTATTATTAATTAAATTTAATAATATTGAAATTTACTAATTTAAATCAAATTAAATATAAACTAAATATAATCAAAAGTCGGTAGTAATATAATCGAACGTCGATATTAACATAATCGACAATGACTAAAGTCGATAATAACATAAGTTCAACTAATAAGATAACCGAAAGTCGATAAGTAAACAAACGTAAACTGAAAGTCGAAATTCGAAAATCGATAAGTTCAAATACTGAAATATTTGGCGCGAAGGGTGCGAGCCAATATTTTTGAAATGTCGAAGCGAGAAGTCGCTTCTAATATGTCGACTACAACAATTAGAAGCGACTAGTCGCTTCTAAAAGTCAAAATGTTCATTTTTTGTGGAAAATCGGGGTGTTTACGTAAGAAGCGACTAGTCGCTTCTAATTCCCTCCGTCGCTTCTAAAAGTATCTTTTGTAGTAGTGATACTTCACCACGAATTCTTTTCTACATATCATATAGTGAATCCATTACTTTAAGTTTCTCAAACGAGAGGATAACCTATGAAATGAAATTTCTCATTTCAAGATTGAGGTAAGCATGACGCAATTTATACATAGAGATTTCGAGGTAGAAGAGGTTAGTGGTTTATTATTTCACTGTCTCTAAAAGTACATTGGTTAATTTAGTATTTTTATAAGATACTTAGGAAGAACTATAAAGTCTCAACTCTCTGTGTCTCATAACTAAATATCATAAATTCGCCTAACAATCATACTAAGATGAATAATCATTTGATCCTGAGATTGCAAATATTACTATTTTAGGACTAAGAAGAGTTGTTCACGCAAATACATATTTTTCTCTTTATTTATTGCTAGGTTTTTCTAAGGATTAGAGACTAATATTTATCATAAAACTTCAAACATGAATGAAAATTTGAAACATGTTATAAATTTATTCAGTCGTTACAAGCAAAAACTTTTGAGAACTTTTTATATCAAATGTATATAAGTAACAACTACTACATCTCTTCTGGGCATTAATATGAACAAAGAACTATGTTGCATCTCTTATCTACGTATCCTTGGAGACATCGTTCTTCTTTGTGATTAGTTTACTTTTGGAAAGTTTCTTATTTTTTCAATTGATATCGCGTAAGAATTTTCATGTTAATCTTCGCCCATTTAAGGGTATGGAAACTATAGAATACCTTCAAGATCTATTAGCTTCTTATAAAAGCTCGTGGTTCTCTACTAACACCTTTGACGCTTTCATAAAATCCTTAGGGATTTTATACTTGCTCGGTCAACGAAGCGTGAAACTATTGATTTGATTATAAAAATGTGAATACTCTTGTTCTGGGATTGAATTCCTTTCTTGGGTTGATATTGATGCTAATTAAATATTGAGTGCGGGTTTGAAGAGTGAAACTCAAAAGAATCTTTTAATTAGTATTCACTAGAAATATTAGTAAATATTACATTGATGTTGAGAGGTGTTTAATCTTTGTATCGTTGACTACTTTTTTTTAGTAAATTATTTTGCACTAGATTGATGGCTCCTTAAATTTAGGTGATTGTTCCATGCAACTACGTTACCACCCTTCCGTCATTTAGTTTCAAGTAGCTTATTTTATAAATAATCTCACATGTTCTTGCAATCTCTGAAACACAAAACATTATATTTTGTGTGACATCTTGCTAAACGCTAAACAAAATTTTGAAGTATATACTTATGTAGGATTAGAAATATATACCTCAGTATGTAGGTCATCGTTAAAAATACATTACTTATATTCCTTTGGGTAATATACAGTTGAGATGCATGAAAAGTCCAATGTATTGATCATGCAACATATAGTTCACTTTGCAACTAGACCTAAACTCTTATCAAATCCAATATCACTTGTCTTGTTGTAGCCTTTGGCAGAAACACCAGTCTTGTGCTCGTAGACATAACCATTAGTTGGCTCTTGACAGCAACAAAAAAAAACTTTGTATTTGGAAACAATGTTCTTAGCTTTGGTGAGCATACGATGAATATTTCTTGGGCGTATTTGTTGTTTGAGCATGATTTGAGACGTGCAGCAGACTGTACATGCCCGCGGTGGGATTTTTTCCCATTGCAGGAAAATCTCTCTGCGACAACACAGAATCCATGTCGCGGAGAGAGATTCTGGATAATATTCCAAAAGTAGGCAACTTATGTCGTTGTGGCATGAGTTCTATGTTCCCACAGCTAGATCGTCCCACAACGGGATTGTATTCCAGTGCGGGATCATCTCGCGGCAAAAACATAATAATTTGCGGCTGCTAACTTTCAATCACGTTACCTCCCATTATAAGACTCTTGTCCATGTGGAACATTAAAAATATTGCTCTTACAATGGGACGGTTGTTATAGTATCAAATATGCCCTATAACGGATTAATTGTGTCATTGAAAAATAATTGTGTCATTGTAAAAGTATATGTGTACTATAAACGGATAAATGTCGTGTTGTAATATTATATGTGTATTACAACGGGTCATATTGTCTCTATGTTCTAGCTCATGGACTTGTGTCTCCGAAAATAGGCCTGCTCGTGGAGAAGGCATCATCGAGTCCCTTAGCTGTTCACAGTCAGTCTCATATCCCTGTCAGCTTTTCGGTTACAAAAAGCAGTGAATGGCGTACTTGGCATCGAAGATTTTTTCATGCTTCTAATAAAGTTGTTGAGTCTTTAATGAGCAAATGTAACATTTCAATTCTAGTAGACAAATGATTTATTATGTGATGCTTGTCAACTCGGCAAAAGTCATGCCCTGCCATTATCTTTGTCAAATAGCGTATCAACTAGGCTTCTTGAGCTAATTCACAGTGATTTGTAGGGCCTTTCTCTTGTAATTCATCACATGGTTTCAAATATTATGTTCATTTCCTGGATGGCTTTCGATTTACTTGGATTTATCCTCCCAAGTTGAAGCCTGAGTTGTTTACAATCTTCAAAAACTTCAAAAAGTATATTAAAAAGTCATTGAATCTGAAAATCTGTGCAGTTCAGAGTGACTGGGGAGGTGAGTATCATCCTCTGAAACCATTCATTCAGGAATATGGTAAAGCTGCTCGTTACAATTTCCCTCATGTCCATGGTCAAATGACAAGGCTGAACTTAAGCATCGGCGTATCACAAAGCTTGGTCTGTCGAGTCTTGATCACGCATCTCTACCATTATAGTTCTAGTGGAATGGGTTCTCTTCTGCAATATATGTCATTAACCCTCGGCCAACACTAGTGCTCAATGGTTTAAGTCCTTGTGAGAAATTGTTTCATCGGCCACCACCATATGATTTCCTTAAAGTGTTTGGATGTACGGTTTTTCCTCATCTAAGACCATACAACTCCAACAAACTGGATTACAAGTCCTCGAAATGTTTCTTCATCGGTTATAGTGCGATTCACAAAGGCTATAAGTGCCTCCATCCCTCTGGTCGGTGGTATATCACCAGGAACGCAATCTTCAACAAAGTTAGTTTCCCTATACCTCTCTTTACCCACACTTTGATGATCCTTTGGTTGATTCTCACCCTATCATCCTTCCATCTATGACCTTCTTTGTTCTTTCCAATAACTCACAGATGACATCCAAAACAAATAACCCACAGCTTACCTCTGCCACAAATTGCCAGCCTCCATTTCCCACCACCGTACCTGAAAATAAATTCTTCATACACCTTCTCTATCCTCGCCCACTATTTCCCCAGAAATTCCAACTCCCTCTCCCCCAATCAGCCCTCAAACAATGTTGCTTCGAAAACTAAAAACCCTAATTCCTCGCCTAGTCAGTCGTTGCCCTCTACAGCCTATAACTCAGTTTCTGTGTCACATAGCCAATCGCCCTCATCCTCACATGTTGCCCAACCTTTAATTCCGATTCGTGCCATCTTAATTCAGCTCCATGGCCTTGCTTCACTTCCGTCATTTGTCCAGCCACTGCCGATTTATTCAACATCCTCTCACCAAATGGTCACTAGGAGCAACTCTTGTATTCATCGTCCTAATGAGTTGTTGGCAACTAAATACCCTATTACGAGTGATCCCGGGCCTCGTGAATCATCCACTGTGCTTCAAGTTCTTGCTCATCCTGCTTGGTCTAAAGCCATGACTCTTTAAATTGATGCTCTGTCCAAGAACTATACGTGGTTTCTTGTGCCTCCATCCTCTAAGTATAATGTCATTGGTAACCGATGGGTATACAAGGTGAAGTACACTTCTACATGTGCTATTGAACGCTACAAAGCATGTCTTGTAGTAAAAGGCTTCTCTTAAGAACCCGGTGTGGACTTCACTAAGAGTTTCAGTCCTGTTGTCAAACCATGCACTAAACGCATTGTTCTCAATTTGGCTGCTTTTCATGTCTGGAAGTTAATTCAACTAGATGTAAATAACGCATTCTTGAATGGTGTACTTACAGAGGATGTCTTCATAGTTCAACCTCATGGTTTTGTTGATCAGTCTAGCCCAGATTTTGTCCGCAAACTGCATAAGGCTCTGTACGGCCTTAAACAAGCTCCTAGAGCATGGTTTGATCGTTTCGGTTCACTTTATTAAACTGGGGATTTGTTGACTCAAAGGCTGATACTTCTCTTTTTTATTTCTCAAAGGGGCTGGTATTTGTCATTCTTTTCGTCTACGTTGATGATATTATTCTCACCGGTACCTCACCTGAAATTCTTCAATCTCTCACCTCTCACTTAAATGATCAATTTTCTCTAAAGGACCTGGGAGACCTTCATTATTTCTTGGGCATTGAGGTATCGAGAACATCAAGGAGTATTGTCTTGTCTTAGACGAAGTATCTCACTGACTTGCTCGAAAAGGTACATCTCACAAGTGTAAAGTGTTGCTCGACTCCGGCTACACCTAATCAGGTTCTGACTAAAAAGGATAGTGTCCCTCTCTTCGATCCTTTCACCTATCGCAGTGTCATTGGTGCACTTTAGTACCTGACAATCACTTGACCGGACATCTCCTATATCGTGAACAAGTTCAGCCAATTCTTGTATGCTCCATCCAGCACTCACTGGCTAGCCTGCAAGCGTGTTCTGCGGTATCTAGAAGGCACTCTTCATCATGATCTTCTTCTCTCGCCTTCTCAGTCTCGGCCCCTGACAAGCTTTGCTGATGTTGACTAGGCTGGCAACGTCGATGATCGTCGGTCTACTAGTGCTTAACGTGTCTTCCTCGATGGGTGTCTAGTTTTGTGGAGCTCAAGGAAGCAGGGTGTGGTTGCTCGTTCAAGCACTGAGTCTGAATTTCGGGCTCTTGCGCATGTTACTTCAGAGCTTCTATGGATTCAGTCCCTGCTCGCTGAACTCCGCGTTACTCTTTGGTCCACTTTTGTTGTTTGGTGTGACAATTTGGGCGCTGATGCGATGACCGCCAATCCTCTGTTCCATGCATGCACCAAACACATTAAATTGACATGCACTTCATCCTTGACCTTGTTCTCGATCGCCGCCTGAAGATTCGCTATGTTCCCACTACGGATCAGATTGCCGATGTCATCACGAAGACCCTCTCTGTTGCTCATTTTCTCCAACTACGTGACAAACTGCACGTCTTTTCCTCATGAGAAACGACGCTTCGTTTGAAGGGGTTGATAGTGATAGCCTTAGCTCACAATGATAGGTTGAGCTCACAGTGATATGCACGAGCTCTTATCACAGTGCAGTTGGACGTACGGATGACCTAGGGCCAGGTCCACTAACGTGACTGGTCACATAGGCTTTGGAATCTCTGTCACTGACACTATATAATCATTTTATTGTTATTGTAATCCTCACTGAATCATTATTGAAGAGAATATCAATTAATACGAAAAGCATATCCTCTATCTTTTACAAATGACTTTGCATGCTTCAAAATAGTATTTAAGAATCATGTGAAAGTTGTAATGTGTTTTTAATTTCCTTTAATCTCTAAGACACATTGGATTGGACTCTAATAAAATTGATCCATGTGTTATGAGCATTTATATTATGGTATAGTGTCCTAGATATGGGAGATGACTCCAAAGACGATACCATTTCAAGAGGCGAATTGTATTTAGTCAAGATGCAATTATGGCTTAGTCCATTTGACCTGTACCTTGATTGTTGTAGCCTCCTCACTGGTAGTAATGAGGAAAATCGATTTAGCGGTGCAACTGTTGTAGTACATTCGTTTTCACTAGAAAAAATGATGGTATGATAAGTTAGAAACTATCTGTGTAATAGCTCATGAAATTCGGTATATATATATGCAGAGTTGATAGTGAAATATCCTAGTTGTTAGATGTAAATAAAAAAAAGAAAACAAATAAAAGTGCATGGAGATTAAACATTTTAAATGCAATCAGATCAAGTATATCTCTCTCATTTGGTTTAGGGTATACAATGGGATGTTAATTTTGATTCTTGTGATGTATGTTTTGGCAGGGATCTTTCAGACAATCAACTAACAGGGATGATACCACCGAGTATAGGGAGCTTGTTGTCCCTGAATTACTTGTATGCCCTCACTTTTATACATATTTAGTTTGATAATCTTGTATAAATTGAAAATAACAATGTTAAAAATAACTGACACAAAATTTGTTGAATAGTTAAAATTATTTTGGGTTTTAATATTGGGTCTAATAATCTGTATGTGTTGTTTGAGCCTTAAACACTTTAAGCTTACTTTAGTCGTAATATTTTCTAAAACATTCTCGACATGTCTAAGATATTTAGAGAGAACAAATTGTAGAATACTATTGCAATTTTTAATATATTCTTGGTATTAAAAAATGCCAATAAATATAGTAATTGATTATCAATAAAATCAAAATTGCGAAGAATATCGATATTTCAAATATTAGGTGCTACCCTTAAAAGTAATGCTTAACACAATATCGATCTTTGAAATATTAGGTGCTACCCTCTAATTACCAATTGATTTTGAGATGGAATCTCGTGATACTTTTACTATACACAATACACAATGATGAGACAAGGGTAGCACCTAATATTTAGGATATTAGGTGTTACATGATCTATATATTAACTAGGTAGCTTAGTGTATTAGCTCAATTTTAGATCTTTACTTAGGTTGTTGTGGAATAATGATGAGCATGCAGATTTGATATTCGGATCCTTCGACCATTTTTCTTGTCTCTTTATGTGCCTCTTCAATTAAAATATACCTCGTTATCGCCTATTTCTATGGTTATCTTTCTGAAGATTTATTAACATTATAGGCTTTGCTTTCCAGGGATCTGGATTACAATTTCTTGAAGGGTAGTATACCGTCGTCATTGGGTGATACCTCTCTTACAATTATGTAATAACATCTCTTGCTTTTATTTATCCTCTATATTCACGCTTGTGATTCTTTCCCCCCAGTAGTATTGATTGTTTAACTTTATAACAGGTCATTGGAGTTCAATAGCCTATCAGGCTCTATCCCGCCTTCTCTAGGAAAACTTCACAACCTCACGGAACTGTATGTTATATAGTATATAGTCTCCTGTTGCCAGCTTGAAATCCTAAGAACAGGGTAAACAAATGCAGGTATTTATCAGAAAATGAACTCAGTGGCTCACTCCCTGAAGAGCTTGGAAATCTAACCAACCTTACAGACTTGTAAGTCAATTATTAGCATTTAAAGCATCAATGAAAGATAATTCCAAATAGTACAATTGTTACACGTTCTGAGATACGTGAGAAGTTTGCAAGCTTGAAGATAGTAAAGCACAATTAGCATAAACATAATTGACTCCTGAATACGGAGAGACTCTTCTATTACAACTAGTTGCTAAGACTCGTCTGTGCACTTATTTGTGAGTGAATTTAGATATTGATAAGAGATTTTAGTAATTCTAGAAACGTATAGAATTTTGTTCATTTGAATTTGGGTACGATGGGTGTAGAAAAATATTCCGATTGAAATTCACCTCAGCGCTCGGCAAGATATTTAAGAACCAACATGTTTGACATCATTCAAGCAAATATGAGATGATTTAAAATTAACTGCAAAAAAATAAACAACATAAAAATTATGTGCGGCTATTTGATCTAAATATGTGACATAAATATGACCTAAACATTCTCCTCAGCGTTCGGTTCAATGTGACCTAAATATGTGCGAGCTATTTGATCAATTGAAAAGAAATCATTGAAACAACAAAAAAATTGTGTAATTAGTTAACCTAAACATAAAAAATTTGGATGTACCAACGTTTTGTTAATTATTTTGTATATAGCCAAAGTACTAACGTGGTATACTTATTTCAAAAAAAAGTTATTAACCTGTTTTACTCTTTTCATTATTGTTAATTCGTTATAAATGTTTTGGGCTAAATTGGTCCCAATAATAGTTAGGTCTAGCCATTTAACAACAACGCGTGCTATATCCAAATCCATGTACTTTATATAGCTAGTCTTTACATTAACTCTTAAAACAAATAGGTAATAATAGTACAAGAATAATTTTTATATTGGTAAGTAACATTTATTTGACGGTTTTCGTTTCAGGTCATACCCTAAAATAAACAGGCTTTATAGAGTAGATCGACAAGATTTATGTGTGGAGAATCAATTCAAATTTTACTACTTTAATGAAAATAACCCCATACCCAAAAATAATTCTGAAATTAAATCTTCTCTCCGTATTTCTCTCTCCAGTTTAAGTAAACTTAAAATCGACGCACGAAAATCAACATTCACGGTCCGAAAATAAACCCTAGTAGAAAATAAATTTGTACAAAATAATTTTAAGTACGTACTTTACCTGACCTCAACGATGAAAGGAAAACCATGAAAGAATATATAAATAAATCTGTGAAAATAAGAAAATATGTAAATTAAGAATGAAAAGTGCAGTTAAATCAGAAATGGTAGTACAAAATAGACCGAAAGAATCACGTAAGTTACTTAATTTCAAGGACAAGAATATAACAACAAAAGAAAATATAAAGAAATGAAGGATGAATCATAACATTTGGAGAAAAATAAATATACCGCTTGAATTTAAATTGTTTTTTTCTTTTTGAATGCAAATTTTGCTCACGGTGGAGATTGAACCCACGTCTTCCAACTTGGAACGATGTGCATTACCACTAGACTAATTCAAATTGTTAAAACAATTAGGAGAATAGATTTATTGTTAATGGGAGAGTAAATCTGGATCTACGAAGGATTAGCGAAAAATCACGACATTTACAATTTCCATATTTAAGCCAACCAGATCTAAAATCGTCTCCATCCTCGTATATACCAGGAAATAATCCGGAATAAATAAGAATTTTGAGTTTTAAAATAATATTATTTTTCAAAATTTCCAGATTTAAATTTCAATATATTTTTTTATATATTTCGACAAGCTGAAATCTTCTCATAATTCATATGTGATTTTTCTCGTTTCATAGTTTTCAGAAAATGTGTGTTTTTGTTTTCTTTTATGTTTATTTGTGATGGAGAAGAGCTCAGCTCTCCGTCTCCACAGTGATAAGAACCAGCTCTTATCACAGTACGGCCTGTGCAGCTGGCCACGTTCTCACAGTACGGCCTTGTGCAGCTGGCCACGTTCTCCGTACGCCCAGGTGTCCATGGCCGATTGGTTGTGCAACATCGGGATTTCCGTCATCTCTGCTATTTAATCAATACACTCTGATTGTAATGATTACATATTTTTTATCATCAATTCAATAATACATAGAATCCTTCTTCTATCTTGGTATCAGAGCATATTTTATGGCGCGCGACGGAGTTACCTCGGCTCCATCTGATTCCCTGAGGACAGCAATCTCTTCGCACTTTGCTCCCACACTCTCCTCAGCCATCTCTGTCAAGCTTGATAAGGACAACTACTCCGTTTGGAGAAGCCAAGTCCATCCTGCTGTCATTGGTCACAGTCTCGAGGGTCTGGTGTTTGGTACAAAACTATGCCCTCCTGAGTTTGTTGATCGAACAGATCCCCAAGGAGTCATCATCAAAGTCTCTAACCCTGACTATCTCCTGTGGCTGAGAGAAGATCAGCTACTCCTTAGCTGGATCTTGTCGTCCTTGTCAACGACGATACTCAGATCTGTCACACGCATCAGATCCTCTCATGAAGTCTGGGTAGCTCTCGAGCAGCGTTTTGCGGTTCGATCGAAGGCAAGGTTAATGCCCTTGAAATCTCAGCTTCAAACGACAAAGAAAGGTAACCTTACTATAGGTGATTATTTTTCAAAAATGGAGGCAATTGCAGATGCTATTTTCTTAGCCGGTGGTGATGTCTCCGACGATGACCTAATTTTGGCAATTATTATGGGATTACCTGCGGAATACGATGTAATTGTTGCGCTGGTCACTAATCGACTCCAGCAATGTTCCGATGAGTCTTCTCCCTTGACTGTCCAAGAAGTTATGGCTATGGCTCTTTCTCAAGAGTCTCGAATCGACCAACTCAACTCCCACTCCGTCATAGACACCCAGGCTGCGTCAACTCTCTATTCAGGTCATATGGCTCACTATGTGGATACTCGAAGTCGTGGACGCCCTAGAGGACGAGGAAGCCGGGGTCGTACAGGTCGCTCCTCCAACTCCAGACCAACTTGCCAGATCTGTGGTAAACTGGGGCATGTTGCTGTTGCCTGCTGGCATAGGTTGGATGAAACTTTTCAGGGCCCTGTTTCACCACCTACTCAGATGAAGACAGCTCTATTTGCAGGTCCAGAAACTGTGGCTGACCCTCTGTGGTATGCTGACTCGGGTGCCACTAATCACGTCACTGCAAGTCTGGATAAAATGAACATCACAGCTGACTACACTGGGAATGAAAAGCTTATGGTCGGTAATGGTACGTGTTTGCCTATTACTCACACTGGAACAGCTCTGTTAAATTCCAGTTCATATTCAAATCAGTCACTGCAATTACATGATGTCCTTTGTGTTCCAAATATTGCCAAAAATCTAGTCAGTATTTCGAAACTTACAGCTGAGAATGATGTTGTAGTTGAGTTTCATGCTGACAGAGTAATTGTTAAGGATTCGCAGACCGGGCAGGTGGTTTTGCAAGGTCCTATTGAGAATGGCTTGTATGTTCTAGCACATGGACTTGAACCTTCAATGAAAGGCTTGCTCGTGGAGAAAGCTTCATCAAGTTCATCAGCTGCTCTTAGTCAATCTCCGATTCCTGCTGGTCTTGCTGTTAGCAAACATTGTGAATGGCACACTTGGCACCGACGACTGTGTCATGCATCAAATAACATTGTTACTTCAGTTTTACAAAAATGTAAAGTTACAATTCCTGTAGAGAAACATGACATTTTCTGTGATGCTTGTCAGTTAGGCAAAAGTCATTCTCTGCCTTTTTCTCTATCAAATAGTGTTTCAACTAAACCACTTCAGCTTATCCACACTGATTTATGGGGCCCCTCTCCGGTTATGTCGTCACATGGATATAGATATTATGTTCACTTCCTTGATGATTTCTCGAGATTTACTTGGATTTATCCCCTCAAGTTGAAGTCTGAGTTGTTCACTGTGTTCAAAAACTTTAAAAAGTATATTGAGAAATCTCTGAGTCTGAAAATCTGTGCTGTGCAAAGTGATTGGGGAGGTGAATATCGACCCTTGAAACCCTTCCTGGATGAGCATGGTATTGTTTCTCGGTATAGTTGTCCTCATGTTCATGGACAGAATGGGAAAGCTGAACGAAAGCACCGTCACATCACTGAATTGGGTCTGTCAAGTTTGGCCCAAGCTAAATTGCCCTTGCAGTTCTGGTGGGATGCATTCTCATCAGCCGTGTATGTGATTAACTCTTTGCCGACACCGGTGCTCCATGGCTTAAGTCCCTGTGAAAAACTCTTTCACCGACCTCCTTGCTATGAATTCCTCAAGGTTTTTGGCTGTTCTGTTTTTCCTCATCTAAGGCCTTACAACAGCAACAAAATTCATTATCGATCGTCGAAGTGTTTATTCATAGGGTACAGCCCTATTCACAGAGGTTACAAGTGTCTTCATCCGTCTGGTCGTCTATACATAACCCGCGATGCTGTGTTCAATGAGGACGAATTCCCATATTCATCTTTGTTCTCTGACGACGATGACCCTTTTGTTGACTCTCAGCCGACACTTCTACCATCTGTAACCTTCTCTCCATTGACCAGCACCTCACAAAATACCTCCCATCTTGTCCCTCTCGGTTCTCAGCCACCAATCCAGAAACAGCCTTCTCCGAACCCAGAAATTCCATTAACCCAGAAATCGCTAATTCTTCTCACCCAGATATCCCGACACCAGCTAACTCAGAAATTCCGACACCAGCTAACTCAGAAATTCCGATTTCCAATAACCTAGAAATCCCAAACCCGATTGTTTCTGAAGACATAGTTTGCTCGGACTCGTTAAATTTCCCTGCCACTACCACAATTTCAACTCCTATCCCTCACACTAATCAAGAATCGATTCCCATTCATGGCATATCGATTCACCTTCCTGGCCTTGTCTCAGTACAACCCCAACCAACCTCCACTCATCAAATGATGACCAGAAGTAAAACCGGTGTTCATCTCCCCAAGGCCTTTTTCGCAACAAAGCATCCCATCGCGTGTCTTCCTGGTCCTCGTGAACCAACTACCATTACGCAGGCTCTCGCTAGTCCCGCTTGGTCAAAAGCGATGAATCTTGAACTTGATGCATTAGCCAGAAATGAGACTTGGTCACTTGTGCCCCCGTCTCCTGAGCAAAATGTAATTGGCAATCGTTGGGTCTACAAGGTGAAGTATAATGCCACCGGGTCTGTTGAACGTTTCAAAGCTCGACTTGTTGCTAAGGGCTTCTCTCAGGAACCAGGTGTTGACTTCACTGAAACTTTCAGCCCGGTTGTCAAGCCATGCACTATTCAAATTGTGCTTACCTTGGCTGTGTTTCGTGGCTGGACTCTGGTTCAATTGGACGTCAATAATGCCTTTTTGAATGGCGTACTCACAGAGGATGTCTTCATGTTGCAGCCTCATGGTTTTATCGATCCATCTAAACCTGATTTTGTCTGTAAACTACACAAGGCCTTGTATGGCCTGAAACAATCGCCTCGAGCATGGTTTGAGAAGCTGAGTGTCACTCTGCTCAACTGGGGCTTTCTTGCGTCCAGGGCAGATACATCCTTGTTTTATTTCTCCAAAGGTGAGGTCTTCATCATTCTCCTTGTCTACGTAGATGACATCATTCTCACCGGTACATCTCCTACTATTCTTCGTCGTCTCATCACTGACCTAAATGAGAAATTTGCCCTCAAAGATCTTGGCGACCTGCACTACTTTTTGGGCATTGAAGTTTCTCGAACCTCCACAAGCATTGTCCTTTCTCAGGCCAAGTATCTGTCTGATCTACTTGACCGGGTCCAACTTACTGGCATTCGACCCTGCTCAACTCCTGCTGCTCCTAATCAAAAGTTGTCACGTGTTGATGGAGTATTGTTATCTGACCCTTTCACATACAGGAGTGTGATTGGTGCCCTTCAGTATTTGACTATTACTCGCCCTGATATTGCCTACAGTGTGAATAAACTGAGTCAGTTCTTGTCTGCGCCAACGACAACTCACTGGATTGCTTGCAAGCGGGTCTTACGCTATTTAAAAGGGACTATCGACCATGGCTTGGTTCTGTCTCCTTCGCGATCGTTGTCTCTTATAAGTTTTGCCGACGCTGATTGGGCTGGCAACGTTGATGATCGTCGCTCGACGAGCGCTTACTGTGTTTTTCTCGCAGGCTGTCTCGTCTCTTGGAGTTCTCGAAAACAAGCTGTTGTAGCCAGGTCTAGCACTGAGTCGGAATATCGTGCGTTAGCTCATGTTGCTGCGGAATTGCTTTGGATTCAGTCCTTGTTAACCGAGCTTCACATCTCTCTTCGATTCACACCGGTTATCTGGTGCGATAATCTGGGAGCTGCTGCAATGGCTGCGAACCCGGTGTATCATGCGCGCACGAAGCATATTGAAATCGATCTTCATTTTATTCGCGATCTCGTGCTTGCTGGACGCATGGAAATCCGATATGTACCTACTGTTGACCAGACTGCTGACGCTCTCACCAAAAGCCTCTCTGTTGCTCGGTTCCTTCGGCTACGTGACAAACTACACGTCTTGCCTATTCCTGACTCGACGTTGCGTTTGAGGGGGGCTGATGGAGAAGAGCTCAGCTCTCCGTCTCCACAGTGATAAGAACCAGCTCTTATCACAGTACGGCCTGTGCAGCTGGCCACGTTCTCACAGTACGGCCTTGTGCAGCTGGCCACGTTCTCCGTACGCCCAGGTGTCCATGGCCGATTGGTTGTGCAACATCGGGATTTCCGTCATCTCTGCTATTTAATCAATACACTCTGATTGTAATGATTACATATTTTTTATCATCAATTCAATAATACATAGAATCCTTCTTCTATCTATTTGAAATACAAAGCTGGGCGGCATCCAATTATTTTGAAGAAAGGCTGCCGAACGGTTACAAAAACCTCAACAAGCTTGAATCGTTGTAAGTAACTTTTCTATCCATATTTTTATTCTTTCAAAAATTTTATAATTCTGAAAACCAATTTCAAAACCATTGCAGTGTTGTTTCTGGTAATGGTTTACGGGGTCCGTTGCCTGACATAGTCAACTGGACGTCAATCAATACACTGTAAGTCTTCAGATTAAGTGTGCACGAAATAAATAAAGCTTGAAGTTATTTTGGTTTAAACTGTTACGCGGGGTATAATCTATACGTGATTTCATATGGGACTAAATCTCCAGGTTGCTTCAAGGAAATAATTTCGATGGTCCTGTGCCTGACGTATATTTTGAAATGGAAAGTCTTGATTCTCTGTGAGTAATATATAAAGTGTGTGCTCAATTTGCATATTTATTATTTTAAAGGTCTTGTATTCATATTATTATTATATAACTCATGGTGTGCGGTTACAGGAGCATCAGTGACCTACTTGGAACAAGTGAGACAAAATTTCCAGATGCTGCTCAATTTCCCAAAATAAGTACACTGTGAGTTCGGGATAACTAATATACAATCATATTTACATAATAAAGTTATAATTTCTTCAATTTATAGTATTTTAATAGACTTAAAGGACCAAAAAAAATTACATAGTTTTAACTAATTCATTTTGAAAAACAAAGAGGTTTGAAACATTAATAAGCTTAACTAAATTCTATTATAATAAATGAAAATCTGTTAGCCGCTCAACCAACTGTCACACACAATAATAATGACAATATATCTAACAATCAACGAGCAATATATAGATGAAATAATTGAGCAGTATAAAGTAAATAACGCACACACAATTGGTAACCCAGTTCGGAGCAACGTCTCCTACATCTCGAGGGTGTGATGACTCGCTGGAAATAATATCACTATATAATAGTTTTCTGTACAAATGGACTTATATGAACAACATAAACATCAAAGCCAAATCACTAACTATGAAGTGAAAACCTAATTCAGTTCTCTCCCTGAATTAGTGACATAATCACAGATCCACAAAGACACACTCACACGTGTCTTTTATCACAGAAAACTCTCAGGCGTGACACAATATCTCACGCAACGATTATAAAACCAAAACCACGATTTTTTCACAATGGGTGAACAAATTAAAATACTGTTGTTCTCCAAGATTGTAGTTTTCCAGGCCGCCAACTTTCACGTCTAGAAACCCTACAACTCCAGAGAAAGCATCAAGGCGTCAAAGGTAGCATCCATGGCTTTTATAACGTCCAAAAGAAGCAAGGTCAATGTTGGGAATTACACACCGAAAATACGCGAGCATATAGAAGGAAAGACCTTTAACCACGATAATAAATAGAGGATACTCACAGATACAATCAGATCCCAGAATATCGCACAATGTTAATGCCAAAAATCATATGATAATCTTGCAACAAATTTTCGCGAAAACTGAGAGAGACTTGCTTAATAAAAATAAGCCAACACACGTAACAACAAACTCCCAATTTGGCTATTTTTTTAGGCAAGCACGAGAAACATAGATACCAACAAAAACATTAGATTCAGTAGACCAAAATACATAGATGTCATCTCCCCCTGATTGCCTCAAAACATAGAGCAAAGGCAAGCATATATCAACAGAGAGGGAAATAAAAACAGATAGGCGAAACAGCAAAACAACCGAAATAATCCAACAAAATGAACTTCAATAACACCACCAACCAGAAGACACAAATACGAAGGGAAATCTATGCAGATATAGTGTCAGAAGATGTAGGAGCATGCGGAGCCTTCGAAGTAGAAGCCGAAGAGGAGGACTTCATAACTCTGATCATACTGTCAACTGTTGTCTTACGCTTGACTGATTTCTGAATAAGCTCATTGAGAAAAGCAGACTCTTGAAGAAGTAAGTTGAAGGCATCATTCTGAATAGTAGGACTGAGACAAATACCAGGAGACGAGGAAATTTCCGCAGGAGCAGGCTCATCAAAAGGAGGCTCAATGTCACAGAGATGTTTTCCTTCGAAGTGTTTCAAATGAAACTTGAGAGGAACAGAAGGTTTTCCAAGGACATCATCAGAGCGCAGTAAATCCCTCCTTTGGTCAAGGAGAATCTTCGATATCAAACAAGGAAACCCGATCGGCATCTGAGCTGCATAGGACTTAGCATGGCGAACAAAATGATCATAGACAAGAGCTCCAAACTTACAATGAGTTCCAACCTGGTATATCAATCTACCAACTTCAGTAGAGACAAGTGAGCCATTAGAGGTGGGAACCCAGGTAGTAGCAGCAATACGAGCCAGAATGGAGTACTTAGCAGTGAGTTCAGACGCAGGAAGACCACCCTTGATCGGCCATTTTGCATACTCATTACCAGTGATAATCTTTACAATGATGTCGAGACTCGGCAAAGGATTAGAATGAATAGACGTGGATCGGCACAACGTGGTATTGATTAACGTGAGAGTAAAAGTGAACACATGATCACGAAGATTCACCTTCCCATAATCAGGACTATAGGGGAGTCCATGTGAGGAGAGAGACTTATTATAAATTCCTTAACCAGTTTCGGGTAATACGGACCAATATGACTTACAGTGGAAAGGAGACCCGATTCTTGAAGAAGGTCAAGAATAACAGAGAACTTAGTCGCATCCACAGAAAATTCTCTCTCGGGAAAAATAGTACGAGCATAAACAAACTTCCACTTGGCCACCTGAGCTTCAGTATGAAAAAAAATATTGTCAAGAGGAGCCGAAGGAATGTTGGTGGGAATCTTCATACCACCCTTATATTTTTTGTTCACCAAAACAGGAGAAGGAGGAGTTTCAGTCGGTTCATCTATCTCAAATGGAACATCCTGAGAAGGAGGAGTCTTTGGTTTCTGAAGCTTAGAGATTTTCTTGATCTTGCACTTGAAAGCAACATACTTCTTCCTCTTGAGATATGGTTGACGAGTCGGAGAGCCCTGAGGAGAGATAGCAGGAGTAGAATCTCTCGGTGGAGAGTTTGGTTTCTTAGTCGGAGAAGGAGAAGCTCCCTCAGAAGGAGTAGTCATCTTGGCTTTCTTTCTTGCAGTACGAAACGCGTTGAGAATGGTTTCTACATCACCAGGAACATCATCATGATCCGAGACACTTTTCTCCTTGAGATTAACATCAAAGTTCTCAACAGAATCTGACACGAAATGGTCAGAACAACCCTGGTCGACAATTAGGAATTTTTGACCTTCTTCATCTAGTCCCAACAGAATTCTGATTCTTTCTAATTCCTTAGGAGAGGGTTCCATGTTAAGGGGCATGCATTTAGAAGGATCATCCTTATGAGGAACAGACGTACCTAAGTCATGATTGTTGGGAGACGCCCTTTGATCTTCCTTGTCATACTCGTGATGTTCATCAAAACTGCTTGAGTAATGACCCGTGATTATAGGAACTTGCACCCGTGCAGAAGTACCTCCGGCCTGACCATCAGCACAATCTACAAAGGAAGATCCCAAACCCGTAGACACCTTTTTCTTGAACATGCTTGCGTATCACCCTACGAGGAACATTCTTCTTTTTCATCTTTGCGGATTTTCGAGGGAAGGATGTATGAATACAACTCCTGGTACCGACCATGATATTGACGAGCAAAGAAACTGAACAGCGGTTGAGAGAGAAATTCAAATTTCGACAGTTGAAATTGCTGAACGAGGAGTTATTGTGATCAGAAACAAAATACCCATAGCTTGTAGACATGCGAACCGTCGTTACTTTATGACTCAAAAAACGACACCCCTTCTTGTCGTTTTTAATAGAGATATTCAGATTCCAGAACATCCAATTTGAAAACCAAATTTGGGCCAATTGAGAAAAATCCAAAACATTCAGTAATTGCTATTTATCCACAATACATAATCAGATAGAGGCACGTAAATTTTCAAAAGTATTAACATCGAGAACCTTTGTGAAAATATTGGCAAGATGTTTCTGAGTTTGGATGTATTCGAGACGAATCTTTTGATCTTCAACAAGATCCCTGATAAAATGATGTCGAATATCAATGTGTTTAGTTCTGTTGTGTTGAACAGGATTTTTCGAAATGTTGATAGCACTTTGATTGTCACAAAACAAAGTCATAACATCCTGTGAAAGACCATACTCATCAAGCATTTGTTTCATCCATAACAACTGAGTACAGCTACTACCAGCAGCAATATATTCAACTTCAGCTGTAGAGAGAGAAATACAATTTTGTTTCTTACTAAACCACGAGATGATGTTATTTCCAAGAAAGAAACATCCACCCGATGTACTTTTGCGATTAGTGGCACTCCCTGCCAATATCCAACAAGAGTAGAAGTAGTGACGAATGAGTAATGAAGACCTAAATTTGATGTCCCTGAAACGTAGCCTATAATCCTCTTCACTTGACTCAGATGACTAGCCTTTGGATTTGCTTGGTAGCGAGCACAAACACCTACAGAATAGGTTATATCTGGACGACTAGCAGTGAGATATAATAAACTTCCTATCATACTTATGTACAGGCTTTGATCGGCAGAAGTTCAAGTGTCATATTTAGTAAGCTTGATGTGAGTGGCCGCAGGAGTATGCTTGTGAGAAGATTTCTCAAGACCAAATCTCTTGACAATATATGTAGCATACTTGCTTTGTGAGATAAAAATTTGGAAACCAAGAAATAGATTAAGTTCACCAACCATACTCATCTCGAATTCACTTTTCATTTGTGTCACAAACTGTTGGACCATGTTCTGAGACATTCCTCCAAAAACGATGTCATCTACATATATTTGAGAAATCATAAGCTGACCATCTTCTTTCTTCACAAATAAGGTTTTATCAACACCTCCACGAATATATCCTTTCAGGATAAGAAACTCAGTTAGTCTTTCATACCAAGCACGCGGAGCTTGTTTCCATCCGTAGAGGGTGTTTCTAAGCTTATACACATGATCTGGAAAATGTGTATCTATAAATCCTTTGGGTTGAGCAACAAACACTTCCTCATTAAGATACCCATTCAAGAAAGCACTTTTAACATCCATCTGAAATATATTAAAACAAAAATGACAAGAAATACCGAGGAGAAGATGTATGGCTTCCAGTCTAGCAACAGGGGAAAAGGTTTCATCAAAATCAACACCTTCTACCTGAGTGTATCCTTGCGCAACAAGTCTAGCTTTTTTTCTAGTAATATTACCATATTCATCAGACTTTTTTTTGAAAATCTACTTTGTTCCAATGATATTTACTTGATCGGGTTTAGGAACGAGATCCTAGACAAAATTTCTCTCAAATTGAACCAGTTCTTCTTGCATAGCATTCATCAAGAATTCATCACGAACTTCTTCATTAATATTTCTCGGCTCTATTTAGAGACAAAGCAGATATTTCCAATCATTTCTCTGTAGTTTATAGGATTCTTTCTTCTTGTTTGCATGCGATCATTCACATCTCCAATAACACTGTCAATAGGATCATTTTTCTGAATTCTCGTCGAAGAAATTAAATCATGACTAACTTCATTAGATGAGTCGGTCTCTGTGGGTTCATATGTGACATCATCAAGATTATTACTTTCAACAGCAGAACTTTCTGACGCATTATCAGTGCCGGAACTTTCTTGAAGAATATTGTTAGAAACAGATGGCATAATATTATGTCTAACATTTTCATTTGATTGACTGGTATCTCCTTCTTCATCAGGCATATACATATCTGTAGTATCCTTGACAACCACATTAACAAATTCCATAATAACTTTAGATCTTAGGTGTAGACACGAAAAGCAGAACTGTTTCTGGAATATCCTACGAATATTCCTTCATCACTCTTAGCATCAAATTTTCTTATGGCCTCTCTGTCAGCCATAATATAGCATGTAGAACCAAAAATATGAAAGTATTTCACATTAGGGTTGACGTCCCCTCCAGATCTCATATTGAGTGATGGTCGTGCCAGGTCTTATAGAAACTCTGTTATGAATGTGACAAGCAATATTGAGAGCTTCAGCCCATAACCGTGTAGGAATATTCTTTGCCAAGAGCATAACTCTTGCCATCTCTTGAAGAGTTCTATTTTTTTTTCAACAATACCATTTTGTTGTGGAGTAATTGGAGCAGAGAATTCATGAGCAATTCCTTCCTCGCTGCAGAAATTAGAAAAATGAGTATTTTCAAATTCGCTACCATGATCACTTCTTATTCTTACAATCTTTCATGTGGAATCCTCCTTCTGTCTCTGAAGAAGTCTGCACAGTTCTTCAAAAACACCAAACGTCTCAGTCTTTTTTCTGAGAAAATAAACCCACGTATATCTTGAAAAATCATCAACATAGACAAAAAAGTATCTCTTTCCTCCCAGACTTTCTGTTTGCATAGGACCCATCAAATCCATATGCAAAAGTTCCAAAACACGAGTGGTAGTGTATATCTTCACAGGTTTATGTGTGCTCTTAACCTGTTTGCCTATCTGACATTCTCCACAAATCTGTCCCTCAATCACTTTGATATCAGGAACTCCACTAACAGCCTTTTCAATAAATTCTATTATAATAAATGAAAATCTGTTAGCCGCTCAACCAACTGTCACACACAATAATTATGACAATATGTCTAACAATCAACGAGCAAGATATAGATGAAATAACTGAGCACTATAAAGTAAATAACGCACACACAATTGGTAACCCAGTTCAGAGCAACGTCTCCTACATATAGGGGGTGTGATGACCCACTGAAACTAATTTCACTATATAATAGTTTTCAGTACAAATGGACTTATATGAACAACATAAACATCAAAGTCAAATTACTAACTATGAAGTGAAAACCTAATTCGGTCCTCCCCCTGAATTAGTGATCTAATCACAGATCCACAAAGACACACTCACACGTGTTCTTTTATCACAAAAAACTCTCAGGCGTGACACAATATCTCACGCAACGATTACAAAACCAAAACCACGAATTTTTCGCAGTGGGTGAACAAATTCAAACAATGCTGTTCTCCAAGATTGTAGTTTTCCAGGCCTCCAACTTTCACGTCTAGAAACCCTACAACTCCATAGAAAGCATCAAGGCGTCAAAGGTAGCAACCATGGCTTTTATAACGTCCAAAAGAAGAGAGGTCAATGCAGAGAATTACACACCGAAAATACGCGAGCATATAGAAGGAAAGACCTTTAACCACGATAATAAATAGAGGATATTCGCAGATACAATCGGATCCCAGAATATCGCACAATGTTAATGTCAAAGATCATATGATAATCTTGCAATAAATCTTGGCGAAGACTGATAGAGACTTGCCTAATAAAAATAAGCCAACGCACGTAACAACCATAAATATTAGAAAGTATTATAAACCCATTCTTTTAAGATTAAAAAATAAATCCAAGAAGGGCTAAAGCCCCCCTTACCACAATTTAGTATATATATAATTATATTACTTTGACAAAGTTTCTCAAAAATTAACTATGGATGAAGTCGATATAAAACTGTAAAACTTTGATAACAATAATTATAAAATAGCAAATAATATGTGTCTAGAAGATGAAACTAATGAAGTGTATCACATATTTGACAAAGCAGGGTTCTAAGGCGTTGCTCTCTTAGTGGCCCAATGCCTGCATTCATTGGCGAGCTCTCAGAGCTACAATACCTGTAAGTAAATTATCCACATATTTTTCCTCTCTCTTTTTGTGAGGTATGTCTAATATTAAAGGCACGATTAACAAAATCACCTTGGAATTCAAATTTGTCACTATAACTTGTGAGAAACCTAAATTAGTCTATAGAATGACATACTCTGGCAGACACTAAAAGCTTCGGTGATTCCACTTGTATCCATTTGTGAGGGACATAACTAAGCATGGCGAGTTTATACTTCTAACTAATTCTCTAACTGACACTACTATTACACTTCTACAACCTGCACTCTTTATGTCATATGGACTGCCTGACATGGAAATGGCTTGCAAAGGTCTGGCTGAACTGGACGCTTCTCGAACATAGACACACTAATTTTACTGGTGAAAGTCGTATGATGCGCGCGTAAATGCCGGAAAGAAATCAAATTTATGAGTAAGTGATCAAAATTAGAAATTTACTAAAAATTGTAACAATTTTGAAAGTTAACGGATCTAGTAAGGGCTTAGGGTGGACCAATGAACCCCTTGAAATATTTAAAGAAATGTATGAATGAAAAATATTTTATGGGTCGGACTCTAGTGTTATGGGTTTGTGCCCCCTTTTATTAGTTTTTAGATCCGTCAGTGCACAAACTCAATACACTAGTAGAAATAAGAAGAACGTAAACTTAAAATGACACATGAAATTATTACCCAATTCGACAGCTGCCTAAAGTTGGGGAGATAATTATCTTGGTGAAACGAAACTTCGGTAAACAAAACAAGGAGTATACAATGGATGCGAAGGATGGTACTTTCCTAATAGAAGCCCAACAACTAATAGTAAGCTCCCCTCGCGTGTCACTCAACAACAACCACACGGTGGTTTAATATCAATTAACAGTGAACGGCCAAATACATAAAAGAAAATCAACAAAAACCTTGACAATGCTAGAAGCCCACAATCTGTGGCGCAATGAATGAGGAACCGGCACATGAAAAGACAACCTCGTTTATATAAGACAAACTAAGAGTTTGTCATTAGATCCGAAATAGAAGCAAGTGGCTCGAATCTACTAAGTAAAGACAACAAGGTAAAAAGTTGGCAAGCATCTTTCGAAACGACAATCTAAAAGAAGATGTTCCTCGACAACAGAAGTTTTGCCTCACGGAAAATAACCAATAAAGTTGTCACTACATACTTTAACTTCAAATAAACAATCATTCTGGTGATATGAAATTTTTTGGACGTTTTTTAACATTCTATAACATACATTCTATTCATGTTATTGTAAATCTGGTTATTCATTTACAATTATTAACGACTATTTACAACTATTAACTTCTTTTCATTTGTAAGTATTGATTTCATATCTAGTGAGCCCATGATAAAATTAAGGACATTTTCAAATAGCAAAATATTCGTGAATGTTTACATGAGTTTTAGTATGATCTCATATCTAGTGAGCCCATGATAAATTAAGGACATTCTCAAATAGCACATATTCGTTAATGTTTACATGAGATTTCATATGATTACACCAATACTTTTTTTAGGACGATGAGCGAGGCCTCCCATCGACATAGAGGAAAGAGAAACCATCGCAATCGTTACATTATATAAGCTTACTTTTCAAGACCAAGCAACCTTAATAATTTGCCCACGTTTAAACCACAATCAGTATCTTTAACGAACTCCAAATGATAGAGCATTGTGATCATTTAGATAAGTTTGCACTGCAGAGACTTGAGCTTCAACAACCTTACGGGTGGACTTCCAGAATCCATTATACCAACTTTGGTGTACTTGTAAGTATCCAAGTACTACCCCATGACTCATTATGAACAAGTTAGGGCTATAGTATGAGGTAATTAACTGCATTTTACTGCTAATTTTTAACAGTTCCGTTGCAAGAAATAAGCTTAACGGTACCATCCCGAATTGGATATTTCAAGCAAGCGGAACAAGAATGTATGTGCCTTCTGATATTCAGATATTCTGGACTCTAGTATTCGCTCATTTTTTAATGATCCAATTTCTCTTTTCACACATATATTGATAAGAATGTTGAGATATAATGTCTTATGTTTCAGGGATCTTTCGTTCAATAATTTCTCAGAGCTGGAAAAGGCCGTAGCACCAGACCTAGATCTGTAAGTTAGCAAATGGTGCATTCATATACGTCTTTCTTTCTCTTTCTGCTACAAACTATAACATTCTCACTTTATTAGGAACCTGTTTTCCTGTTGCTGCTGCAATGTCTCAGAAGGCGCCACTCAACCATACATGTATGATGATTGAAACAACTTCTTTCCCTTTTCATTTATAATTCTTGGGAAAATATCATATAATATCATCTAAGTTTTAGGCAGTATATATACCTTGAGTTTCAAAATCTCCTCTAAGTAATGACTCAAAAAAGATATGTTAATCTAGTTTTTCGTTGACTTTTTTAGTTCATACATAGTCGTTACAAAACTACCCAGCTCGTACACACATAAATCTTCAAAATTTTACATATCCTTTTTAGTTCTAATGTCACCTTCCTTCTATTTTAAGTAAGGTAACCAAGCGTTAAAATGGAAATAGGATAATAGAACTGATGTGATTTGGAAACATAAGGTATAGATTGAGTATTTGACTAATTAATATATATAGGTACATGTGTGTGTATATATATATATATGATATTTTCCCCTTTTATAATTATTGCTTTCAGGCTTCAGCTGACTGATATGAGGAAGATATATTCTCCTGAAGAAAAGAAGCCGAAGTGTAAGTAAGTTCCTTATATGATATAGATATACATATTAAGTATAAAACATTAAAAAAAACAAAGAGGTATAAATAAAAAATAAAAACCCTTAGCCTCTCACATAATAAGTATTTCATTTGTCTCCCTTTAACCATAACAATCAAATTTTCTAAGAATTTCCACATCAAACTATATATAGTAATGATTTTAACTTTGCTCTCAAACTTTCTTTGACATTTAACACAATATAACACTTTCAGACACATTTTTTTCTTGAAAAAAAATTATGAATTTGCTTGATAAGATCCGAGTTGGCTTTCAAGCAAAGTAAAAACCAAATCTGTTGTTTTATATTATTTTGTTAGATGTCGTGATGCTTCTTATAACACTCCTACAATTTTAATGATTCACTGTTTCAATAAAAGCGGTAAATGATTCGGCTATATTGCCTATATTATGACAGATAAAAGAACTCAGAGAAGAAAAAAACTTCATTAGATGGTGGAATAAGTCCACAATTAGAACACCACGGATAATTAACTTACACTATTATCTACTTCAAAACACCGTAGTAATTTCTAACTTAAACTTCTCTTAGGGTTGAGCTCTCTTTCAGATTTCAACAACATGATAATGAGAAGGTTTGCGTTACAAAAACACAATATTTCTAATGAGAGAATTTGTTTTACAAAACACAAATGACAATCAACACCTCTGTGAGACAAGCTTAAACAATGAATATCACAGATGTAGACACCCTCACAAGGTTAATGAGCGAAAATAAAAAGATATGTGTTGGGTTTGATATGTAACCCTACCGTTAGAGATAACCATCCATTATACACACAATATGAGAATATTTTTGCCTAGGATTAACCAGTATATCTTGAGGGCTCTCAATCGACATAATGCTACGCGAAAGTAAAAGTTGCCAGGACAAAAGTCACGTCATATAAAAACGCCCATTTCCTTGTAGAATGTATACAACATCTCAGAGGACGTTGGTTTCCAAAGAAAAACATCTAAGATAACACCATAAAGGAAATTTCATTTTCAGACTCAAAATACTAAAAATATCGAAATTAACCATTCTACTCGAAATTATAATGTACCTAATTTTGGACGAAAATACCCTCATTTCAAATAAATCTCATCTTCCTTTATTTTTGCATTTTCGGCCAAATTGTTTTTCCGACGAATTTCGACGATCCCTGACATTCCGACTTCTGATGAAAAGAAAATTAAAATAAATTTAAAAAATGCTGACAAACTCAACTCTTACTGATTCCGACATAAACTAAAAAAAATAAAAATATTCTGACAACTCTGGTGGTCTCGGATGAACTCCAATGACATTCAACAAATTCCGATGACATCCTATATTTTATTTTCCTGTTAAGGTGATTCTAGTTCAAAATTGGATTAATAAAAAGTCCAATTTGTGAAATTTTGAAAAGATTTATGTTTTATATTTTGCATACTATTAAACCCAAAAGACAAAATGATATGTGATTGCAATTTAATTGTCGTGTATCATCTTTACGTGACAAAAAATTGTTTAACACGAAGTTACAATTTTATAGTCCAATCATTGTACATAAATTGTGGCGGTGGACCGACACAATTACATGAGACGCCCTACGAAGAAGACAACATCACGTTGCCGTTTTATATGAGTCCGGGACAAAACTGGGCTTACACCTTCTCCGGCGATTTCTTTTCGGATTCTATCAATTCCAGTGCATACATAAAAAATATCTCCAGCGGAATCTCCAATTCAGAGCCGGATATGTACAACGATGCACGTCTCTCTCCCGTATCACTCGACTATTACGCCTTCAATCTCTACAAAGGGTCTTACAATGTGACGCTACACTTTGCCGAAATTATTTACTCAGAAATGCAAGACTACGGAACATTGAAGAAACGAATCTTTGACATTTATATTCAGGTAAATTCAAATATATTCTCGCGGAATTCACCCTTCAATTCAAATTATTCATGATTGATCTAATATGACGCTTTGTTAATGGAATATTGTTGGAGAGTAAACGCGAAAAATATGACTTCGACATTAGAGACTACGCTGGGGGTCCGAACAAAGCGATCAGTTTGACTTTCGAAGCTCAAGTCGATGAAACAGGTCTACTTAACATCCACTTATACTGGGCCGGAAAAGGATCACAATTCAGTCCTTCTTTCAACGGACCTCTCATCTCAGCCATTTCTGTTGATCCTTGTAAGTTACCTTCTTGATTGTCAAGTGTTTAAACTATTGTGCTAACTGAAGTATTTACTTCCCTTGATTGGATAATCAGTGTTCAAAATTGGTGCTGAAAGACTCGCTGTCTGGAAAATAGCACTCATTTCATTAGCTTCATTCTTTCTGGTCCTACTGATTCTGCTTGCTATTGCCTGGACGATGGGTTTGTTAGAAAACAAAGAGCTAAAAAGTAAGAACATCCATTATCTACATATAATTCCGAAAAAGAATTTATGACATGTAAGGAATAATATCCGCACAGAGAAAGTAAAAGTTGGCGAGCATACATCAAGTGACGAGGGCACCAAGGAAGACATAACAGTCACACTTAAGACACTCGTTAAGGCGACCGGTAAATTTAGCGATGAGAAGAAGCTTGGGGACGGTTATTTGGGAGCGGTTTATAAGGTAACTAAATAAAGGGTTTGTATCACAGTTAGTGAACTTAATCGGTTTAGTTGCATTTTTTTTTTTGCACTCAGCTTCCGATATTTTTTATTGTTGACACTTACAACAAATTTGTCCATGTTTTCAATCAAGAAATTTACATGAAATTTGAACACATAACTAAATTGTAATACGAAATTTACCAATGTCATCTAAATATTTCATTAAACTGTAATTGACTTGAGTTCTAGAAAGGTTAATATATCTCATAACTATTGCCTGCTTGTCTCGTTTGGTAATTCTCATCTCTGCCCATGGTTATTACATGCATGTACGTACGTTTCACACTTTTTTCAGGCAGATGTAATGGAGAGTCCTAAAATCACTGTGGCCGTGAAAAAAATATACCAGCGGCACAAGGGTAAGATCAGAAGTGCTATTCAAAATGAAATATATCTCCTTAAAACATTGGAAGGTCAGAACATCATCAAGTTGTTGGATGTTCATATCGGACAAACCCTACAATTGTTCATCTATGAATACATGGAAAAGAGGTCCCTCGAAACCGCCTTATTCGGTACGGTTGTCACACTTACTGTCCTTTTCCTGAGAGACCACAACAATTGATATCTTTAACGTGACTATGATTGGCAATAGAGTCTAAAGTGGGAACATTTCTCTGGAGAACAAGATTTGAGATATGCAAGGGAATAGCGAGGGGTTTGGCTTCCCTGCATCAGCGATCAACTAGGGTTGTTCACGGAAATCTCAAGGCTTCAAACATCCTTCTTGATAAACAGAACAACCCCAAGTTGTCCGATTTTGGATACGCTGGCATCTACAATGACGAAGATAAGTACACTCTCATCAAACAAAGGGGTCCAAGGTAATTCTAATATTCGTCATCATACTTATCAAGTTTACATTTTTATTTGCACTTAAGATCATTTATTCTTCGTGTAGCTACACTTTATTCCATTTTCATTTAAATTCACCCATGAAACTTGTTATTTTTTTGGATGGCTATGATACAAAATTTAAATAAAGGTTTTGGGAGGTGAAAAATAAAACTAGGGCTCAAAGTGTGACCTCGCTAAACACATGAAACTGCAATTTTACAGTGGCATTCTCGCACCCGAGTATTGTCAGGGCCGTGACAACGCACTATCCACCAAAACAGACGTGTACAGTTTTGGGGTGATACTCATTGAAATCGTCGCTGGACATGGAAATAAAGAGAGCACAGGAACTCAAGAGTCTGTGGATCTTATAGACAAGGTAATTACCCTCTCAGCCCCAAGTAGCTTAAAGCCTTATTTAATTGTGTGAACAAACATAGGTCCATCTCCATTTCCGAGGAAAACGACCGAGCATAACTGGGTTCATCGACAAGAGATTACAAGGAGATAAGGAACTCAATGAACGTGAAGTCGAGCTTGTGTTAGAGTTAGCGGTGATGTGCACCGCTACTTCCCCAAGTCAAAGACCATGGATTGACGATGTTTTGAGTGTTCTTAACAGCGAGAAAGATCTAGGTGAAATTCGTGCCCTTGAAGACTCGTCACTTTCAAATGAAGTTACTCGTGATACGGCTAAATCAACCACTTCCTAGTAGCTGGATATATATATAGGGTATATATAATATATGTATCAGAAACTTGATTTGAACAATTTAATTATGGCTTGAATTTATAAAAGGTGAATATAGACTAGATATATTAAGATCAGATTCCAACTGAATATTTGAGTATGCGTATTATATAGTATTATATATCATATGACAAAAGAGTTATTGGAAAGACATTCGAATTTCATTATTAATAAACTGTGAACAATAATGTTGCTCACAAAGACGAGTTATAGAGTAGAGCTCAGCTCACTCCCTCCTTGACGATAAGAGCTAAGGCCACTACAAGAAAAAAGGTTTTGTGTATAATGTCGTTGTAAGAGATATCCCAATATTATCTTCACTTGTAGTTAAATGGGGTGTTCGAGAAAGTATTTTACTTTTAATGACATTTTATAAGAGTTATAATTAATGTTGTTCGTAATATTAATGATTTTTTATATTTTCATAATTTTATTGCGGATTATTTAAAAGACATTTTTTTTAATGTCATAATCGGTGTTCTAAATTATTTTTACAATTAACTGGCTGTTTACCCACATTAATATTTATTGTTTTAGAAATACCCAACGTTTGGTAAACTTTTCATAAATACCCAGAAAAAATTGTTTACACGTTTTTATGGACTATAATATCTTCATTAACAATTTCTAATTATAGTCCATAAAAACGTGTAAAAAAATTTTGTTGGGTATTTACGAAAAGTTTACCAAACGTTTGGTATTTAAAATTAGTAAACGTTAATATGAGTATATACCTAAAATACCTTTATTTTTATGACATTTTATACATGTTGCCGTTATTGTAACTTAATTTGTGACAATTTTAAAATTTTGAAATTATTGTTGTAAAAATTCTTTTATGACATTTATATAGTGTAGTGATATATAACATGTGATAAATTAGCTACATTTATAAATCGTCATGAATAACGTTGACGTGAGAAACATGTAGTGACGTGAGAAACATGTAGTTTTCGTGTTCCCTTTTCAAAATTATTTTATGTTCTTTATGCAACAGAGGCTCTGAAATATTAGTTGTACACTTATTCATCAAGTATTTTGGATGTACATGGATTAAAGAAATTTACTACGAACATTACATAAAAACGTATATTATAATATCAAAAATACGTTACACATAATTGACACAATACATCTAAACAATGAGATAACTTGGATGATCTCATATGAATTTATTTAATATTTTGTCTCATGATCCTTGGACTTCACCACATGCATTGAAACTTCTCAGGTAATTCAGAATTAGTTGTAGTAAAAAATTATATAACTTGTATATATATAATTATTAAAAGATTCACATACAAAAAATTGAAATAACATACTAATTTAATTCATAAACGCATTAGTAAAAGAGAGTAAACAATTTACTTTACTACCAATATAAATACAGCTTATAAGAAAATTATACCAGGGACTAAATGAAAAGTTCCCATTAAAAAACGACACATCTATCAGAATAGGTCAGGTCCAATTTCTCTTCTCTTTAGTTTTCTTCGTACCCGGCCGTAATCATAATCATCTTCCTCTAACCCACTCGCGACCGCAATCGTCTTCCTCAAACCCACTCGCTAAACTCTCTACCCTCTCAGGATAGTCCCGCCTCTGTTGACTTAGTTTTCCTCAAAACCCTCCTCGACATTAAGAATTGTCGGTTTTCCTTTCACGAGATGGTTATGTTGGGGTGTTCGTCGGTGCCAAGGACAATAACCATATAAGAGTTGCCATTGTTATGAAAAAATAAATCATGTGGTAGTGGAATTCTACACGACGCTGTTGATTTGGGTTCATTGATGGTTCTTGAGCGGTTAGTAGCCACATTCTGATCTTTTGTTTTGTGAAAGAGTAATGAAAACAAAATATATTTCTCTGAATTATTTCACGATCGCTTGAAATACGCGATCAAATTTTTTTTGGCGTGGTTATGTGTATGATAAATTAGAATAAATCAACATTTTATTTATTTGTTAATCGTTCTTATTTACACGTTCTCATGATTGTATATAAAAGGTGTACTAAAATGTACATCACTTCTATATCTCGTTACTTCCAAATTATATCATCTACTGCTCTCTCTCTCTCCCTCCGTCTCTATGGCTAATGTACTTTATATCCATTTTATATGCTTTGAATTTTTCAACTAATAACCATTTAAAATATATGTGTTTCAGTCATATATAAAAAGGCAAAAAAATAGAGTTAAAGCAGCAAGTTGAAGCTGCTTTAGTAGGCACAACACACAAGAACAGAACGTTGTGAATAATTGAGGCCTCAAATAATGCGCAAGATACACATGAGGTGGACTACTCAATTGAAAGAGGTCTGAGAAACAAAAATCATTAAAAAGCTGAAATGCGTAATAAATCTAAAAGGAAAGAAAAATATTTAGTAGGTGGTGACAATAGAATTAAAAAAACTGCAAGGTTAAACTCAAGTGAATCAGAGTTTCATGACGCTATTGATGATCTTTTCCCTGAAAGAACAAAACAAATAGCTTTTGGAAAAGAGGAATCAATAAATCGTTCAAAAATAATAATAAGCTTAATAAGTCTAATATTAATAAAGATTTAGAGTTATGTGAGTCAAGTTCTGGTTCATCAAAATCACACAAGGAAGCTGAATTTAGTGAAGTAAAAAAAAAAAGTTAGGGGTCTAACATGGCTTGTAAGCGACCAAAAACGTAAAAACGTCAGGTGGAATATAGTAGGATAACGAATTGGCAAATCTTCGATCACACTGAGCTCTACGCTTGGAGTAATTGCAAGGCAATACCTTCCAATAACCATCAACAACTGGAAAAAGGTTGATAAGGAATTGAAGGAACGGTTGTGGAGATTAAATTCCAGTATGATTTATATTATATGTATAATTTTATAATTTATAATCAGCTCTATCTTGCAACCATGAGTTTATAAGAGCTTATTTTAACATTTTATTAAATTGTTGCAAAATTAACCGTTGAGTTTTTTTTTATGATTATATAGCAAAAGTTCTAAAATTGACCAAATACACCATACCTATATTATACGGCTTTTGGGAAGGTTATGGCATGGATACAAAAGCAAGCTCTCTATACAAATAAGAAACCTTGCTAATTTTCCTCACATAGAGCATGAACTAACATGATTGAAGCCGAATGATGTTAGTTCCGAAGAGTGGAATAAATTTACTAGAATGCGGAGATCTCGAGAATTCAAACTATGTTTTATGTTACATACTGTCTTAATAAACTGTATTCATTATGGATCATGATATCTAGCTAGGTTTGACATTAGTTGATCATCTTCTATTAATTTGAAATAGAGAATCACATAGGATTAGTATATGCATATACCCATTACTTTTTACTAGATCCCCAAATGTTTGAAGTGGGTTTTTTTTCTCCGGATTGAAAACTTATGTGTTGATTGCTATTAGGAGAAAAGTGCAAACATGAGTAAAATTAGACTAAAACAGAAGCATCTTTACACAACTGGAAGAAAAGGTTATGCAAGGCTTGAAATGGAATAAGTAAGTTTTACAACTGTGCCACACTTTATAAGATGACCTAATTTTTCAGCTCGAAATGGAAGAAAGGGTTATGCGTTTGCCATAAATTTTTCTATTGATATTTTTTTATATAGTTTCGTGTTTAAATTTTACTCGAGAGTTCATGTTATAATATTCCAGCAAAAAGAGCAAAACAAAGACCATATTGCTAGAGTTAAAATTTGGTTAGAGGGGCATAACAAAAGGATGGAAAAGCAATTAATGAGGCCATGGAAGGAAAAATGGTAGGTTATAATACGGATAAAGAGAAATATACCCTTTTATAGTATTGAGTTTGAAAAATACCCAACTTATTAACAATTTTGGTTGATACCCAAATGAAAAAATTAACAAGAATTAAAGGTCTAATTTACCCTTTCAGATTAATAATTTTTGAAACAATAATTTATAAAAGTTAACAATATAAATCCGAATTTGAAGTAGGAAGCATTAAAGTTTCTAATTAATAGGTCGGATATTTTTGAAATAATGAGAAATTTAATGGAGTATTATATTTGGGGAGGAGAAGTTAAAATTTTAAATTGTTATATAAAATACAGACACGTATTAACAGTTTTTTACGCAAAAAGTTATATAAAACTGCATCATTTACTCTCTCTCTCTCTCTCTCTCTCTCTCTCTCTCTCTCTCTCTCTCTCTCTCTCTCTCTAAACTATACTATTAATATAAGAGGGCACAGCTCGAATAACATCAGGAATACAAAAGCTAGCCCAGATGAAACAAGCGCTGGTTGTGCGAAAATGAATCACCGGAATACCGAGCTCCTCCTCGATTTCGATCGAAACTATCAAAAATCTCATCGGCGATGAGCCAATTCGCCGTGTTTCCATCGGAGGCCAAGAACTGCTTCAGAAGAGGCTTGGTGGTGGCTCGCATGGAGCATAGACTAGGGGGCATGTTTCTCCCTCTCTCTCTCTCTCTCTCTCTCTCTCTCTCTCTCTCTCTCTGTTTTCTGATCGAGGTCGAGCCTTCCTCAAAACAGAGAATTGGCGATAGCTTCGGAGCTTTTTCGAGACTCAACTAGTCAGAACGCACTCGTGGCGACAGGTACAACTTTTTTCTTTTGACAAAAACTTGAGATATCTAATCTTCTTTTTTTCGATCAAAATTAACAAAAATTAACTAGTATTTTATCTAGACGAGTTAATAAACAAAATTAACATAAATAAACTAGTATTTCATCTGGACGGGTTTAAAACCAAAATTAACATAAATTAAATTACTTTTCGTCTGCGAGTTTAAATCAGATTGGTTGTAGTTAAATGTTAATTACTATAAATAACATAAACATGAATGAAATATATTTAAAATAAAAGTGAAATCAACTAAAAACTATTAATTATTCAATTGACTATTTCAAACATCAATTAAATATATTAGTAAACTGTTTATATTCTGAAAACTTAAAAAAGTCAAGAGAATCCCTTACACTGCTACAAAAATGACCTTTAGAAGCGACGGGGGGCTTTAGAAGCGACGGGGGGCATTAGAAGCGACTAGTCGCTTCTAATTAGAAACGACATGTCACCTTTAGAAGCGACAAGTCACTTCTAACGTAAACACCCTTATTTTTCCCGAAAAATGAAAATTTTGTCAATTAGTACCGACAAGTCGCTTCTAATTGTCAGAATCAACACATTGGAAGCGACTTGTCGTAATGGTCAAAATTATTTGGCTCCAAAATTCCACCGCCGGAATTTCACTAAGTGTTGGAAATTGGGCATTAGAAGCGACTAGTCGCTTCTAATGCCCAAAATATTTAGCTCCAACTTTTCTCCGCCAAAATTTCTCTAAGTGTTGGAAATTATGCATTAGAAGCGACTAGTCGCTTCTAATAAATATATGATAGGAAATTTCTCTTTCTTAATTAAATTTCACACTATGCAAGCGTCCTTGTCGTCAAGTAATGAGGTGAGATTAGCATGGATTTCGTTCCCACGATGACTAAGGCAAATTCGATTAAATTCCCTAACTTATTTTTTCCCGAGTTATATAAAATGTAAAAGTGGGGGATTTATTTTTGGATGATTGTTGTTTTCAACTTATGCAAGACTCAATAAGTAAAATGATTAAAAACGATTAACTTAAGATACACAAATTAGGGACGTGATTTCACTAGTTCGTCGATTCGGTCGACTTCGGTAACGGCTTCAACTACGAGTTTGTAATAGAAATCATAATCTCACTCCTCTTAAATCATCAAGTGGTGGATGACAAGAGGAACCACAAAAATGAATGGAGTTGCCTGCTTCTTCTCCTCTTTTCGCGAGCTACGAGCTGAGGCTTCGCTATTCATGTCGACTACCAACAAAAAGAAGAAAAAAAAAGACAGTGAATATTTTTACAAGTATAAAGGCTCGATATAAATATATGATAGGAAATTTCTCTTTCTTAATTAAATTTCACACTATGCAAGCGTCCTTGTGGTCAAGTAATGAGGTGAGATTAGCATGGATTTCGTTTCCACGATGACTAAGGAAAATTCGATTAAATTCCCTAACTTATTTTTTCCCGAGTTATATAAAATGTAAAAGTGGGGGATTTATTTTTGGATGATTGTTGTTTTCAACTGATGCAAGACTCAAGTGCATCTCAATAAGTAAAATGATTAAAAACGATTAACTTAAGATACACAAATTAGGGACGTGATTTCACTAGTTCGTCGATTCGGTCGACTTCGGTAACGGCTTCAACTACGAGTTTGTAATAGAAATCATAATCTCACTCCTCTTAAAATATTCACTAATCTCTCTCGAGCTTTAGGAACCTAACTGTTGACGAACTTTCACCTCTTGTCTTGGGTCCTATTAAAACAAGCACTCGCATTAAACCCGGAATTCCAACTAATCACACTCACCTCCTATCCTATATCTAGTTTTAGAAAAGTGAATGACGGGTAGGGTAGAGCACGCTCGTTCATCTCCTCTCGGTCTCTAAACTCGCCTAATATTTCCTAAACAGGTAGCTAATCTAATAAGGATTTACACTTAACCCAACCCATTAAATCTGTATACTGACCCAACAATTAAGCACAACATTACCAAAAGCTTGGCCAACCAAAATTAACTCTCTAGCTACATCACAACCCCTAAACAACTTGGCCTAACATAATCTTGAACAAACGCAAAAAAATAGAAATAATAAATAACAAAAAAACCAAGAACAATCTAGAAATTAATAGTTAATCTAAGTTATCACAATGCAATAGAAATAAACTCAAACAACTTCAACAACTCCAAATAAACTAATCTTCAATCTATTAAACTCAAGTGCTTATAATATTCATTAATTCACAAAAATATCAAAACACTAATGTTAACCAAAATAAGCTTAACGAACAATGTAATCTAAGTAAAATAATAAAACGTAAAAAGAGATGGAGGTAAGATAGAACTAGTATAGAAGAGGATGAAAAAGGATGTAAGCTTCTTCTTCTTCTAGCTTTAATATCATTTCATAGCTTTAATATTCTCATTTGAGAAAGTCAAATTCTAGATCCATTTAGTGATCTAAACTAGACTAATTGGTGAGATATTAAGTTATGAAGATGTCATGAACCAGTTTTGTGAAGTTCTCATAGATATGAAATTCATGTACAGATATCTAAAATGCAATATATATCACATCATGCTTTATTACTTGGATTGTGAATAAATAAACCGCACAATATCCAAAATTAAGTAGCGACTTTATTTGAATGAAACAATGTAACTTGTTAATAACAACGGAGTTGTGGAAATAACAACTAGAAGGGTAAAATGATAATAATCTCATCTAGTTGATGATATTCATGACGGGTAAATATAGATAACATTCGATGGATCCGCTCAATATAATTAAGTTGAATTTGAGTAGAAAATAAATTCATTTGAATCGAGAGATTCTCAGTATCAACTCTTTAGTGGAGTCAGTTGACATTAAGCTAATACTCGGAAAAGGTTTGTGAACTTTTGAGTCCGAGTATAGAAGCTCAAACTTTGTTCATTTGGATCCATAAGGTCACTATTACATGTCATTATAGTATGATTGTTAAACTAGAGTCTAAGTCAAAATAAGTTCAAGTGTTGAACTAGACGTTTTCTCGAAAAATGTCTGAAGGGTATTTTTGTCCACATTGACATAAAATGATGTGAATGTCAAAATATGATTTTGAATATTTTCATATATGGAAATATAAATTAGTTTCTAAAGCCGAGAAGTTGTTTGACGCATTATGAAATTAATTTCATTATTTGTGCAATATTAATTCTATAATTGGTATTTTAAGAATTGTCTTAAAAGAAATAAGGAAGCATCTAAATGCCCTTCCCTAGTGTAGAGTTCGGCCAAGATACATCAAGGAGGAGAGAATTATTTGCCTTTAATTATAAAGATAATTATCCAAAAGGAAAAGAGGAAATGAATTTCCTTGAGAAGGAAATAAATATGTTAAGTGAGAAAACAAATTTTTCTCACTAAATGAATTTATCACGAATGCACAAATGAAAATGGTTATTACCCTTTCTTGATTTTCCTTCTCCTATAAATAGAGTCTCACATAGAGATGTGAAAATAAGCATTTTTGCTATTGTCTCTCTCTTTTTGGCCGACCCTCTCTCTCTCTCTCTAGAAAACCCCTTTTTATTTTGGCACCTAAGTCCTCATTAGTCTTAGTCTTAATTAGCTATCTAGCTCATAAACTTGGTCTTGAGCTATTGTGTTTAATTGTGCCCACACACAAATCCTTCTAAACCTCTAAAGACTCATCTAATAGAAACCTTAGGTTTCTTGAGAGTTCATGTTTAGGTTTGAAGGAATCGAGCCATACGAGAAGATCAACATTTCTCAAGACTCCTCCAAATCAAGGTAAAAAAAAGGTTTGCACTCAAGCATTTTAAAATAATTTTATTAAATTTATAAATGTTCATGTACTTTGCCTAGGTTAGTAAAATTGTTTTACTTGTAAAGAAATTTTATATTCCGCCATTAATATGATTAATAATAATTTTTCTTAACCCTATACTTATTCCAACAAAAGAATCGGGAGGTGAACTTAGAACACAAGTCTTCCCATGTAGTGATCGAGCCCGGAGCAAGTGAGGACAACCATCCATGTGCAGGGTCTCAGATGGAAAATGGGAAGAGTCAGAGACACACAGCTTCCTTAGACAAATGAGGGAGATTGAATGTGTTGCAAATCCGCAAGAACTTGTTGATGTGCACCATATGGATGATCGAGGTTTTAATCTTGAAGTCTGGGTTCCCTTACTTCTCCGAAACTCGTATTGCCGATTGGTGCTTGTCGAATATAGGTTGACCATAATCGAGTATAGTCCTCCTCTCTTTAACTTGTTCCGGAACGTGATGCGCACGTTGTTGCGCTTGGTTGGCCTCTTCCATGGATAGCCTTCTTCCTTCCACTAGATTTTGATGGCAAGTTCGTTCAATCTCTTGATTGAGTGGAATGGGTGGAGGACCAAATCGTCGCAAAAATGCAAAAGGCAAACAATAAAACTCAAGAACAATCTAAACAGTAATAATTCATCTAAGTTACCACAATGCAATAGAAATAAACTCAAACAACTTCAACAATATCAAATAAACTAATCTTCAATCTATTAAACTCAAGCGCTCATAATATTTATTAATCTACGAAAATATCAAAACACTAATGTTAACCTAAATAAGCTTTAAGAACAATGTAATCTAAGTAAAACAATAAAACATATAAAGAATTGGAGGTAAGAAAGAACTAGTATAGAAGAGGATGAAAAAGGATGTAAGCTGCTTCTTCTTCTTCTTCACCAATCTCAATGAAATCTTCAAAACCTTCCAACTTCTCTCTCTAGAAAATTGGCCCCCAACCTCCTCTCATTTCTCCTCTTTCGAAAAGAACCCTCCTCTGAGTTTTAATGGGAGAGTTTGGACTTATTTTGGCCGTTAGACTCCCCACGCGATGCGTGGCTGTTGATTTTAATTTAACATGACACATGGGATTTTTAACGCGATGCGTGGATCTTGAACAAGCCATGGCATAGATTTTTTCCTATGCGACGGGACGCGTAGGCCTTCATGCAACGTGTGGGCTTAGCCTGATTTCGTTCAATTTATGTTGACTTTGCTCCTTAGATCCGAATTTCTGTTGACTTCACTTTCGTTTGATGCTCTCTTATTTCTGAAAACACACTAAAAACTACAAAACACTATAAAATCTAAAAACACAAGAACAAGTTACATTCTAGCTTAGAAAAGAATAGATAAGTGTGAGTAAACCACACTTACATTATTCTTCTTCCTCGACCACATCGGGAGGAGGCAGAAATTCAGACTCGACGAAGCGAGAATCCGTAAATTCTGACATTGACACAATTGTTCAAGGTTCTCGAACCTTAAACCAGTAGGAGGAGCTCGGATACGTCCTAAAAAATACAAAAAATCAGATACAAAATAAATAAAAAAGAGCCTATACAAAAGTTCGAATCGACACAAAATCTAAAACGCACTCGCTTTGCTCACCCATCTCGATCTAAACGAGTCAGCTCAATTACCCATAGGGAATTCGTTCACCGCCACACAAAAAATACCTACGACCCCAATCAAGGTCTTTTGTAGGAATCTCGTCGAGGACACTCTTTTTCGCTTGACAAGAAGATAGAAACACTTTGGATCGTGTTTCGAGTTCTCTTTGACTACACAAAGCTGAACTAAATCGAACAGATCCAAATCGACCCCTTGCTCTTTCGCGATAAGAGCCAAACCAATGATCACCCTAACAAAAGTCGGGCATATTTGAGGAACAGTAATACCTAAGGCATGGGTGAAATATAGGAGAAGAGGATGAATCGGAAACCTAAGACCACATGACTGAAACCAGACTTTGTAAACGCAACAATAACCGTCAATTATCGTGTTTGCAGTCATGTTGGGACTCGAAAGAAAGGTTTAAAGAGGATGAGGAATATCATAGCGATACCAGAACTGTTCGAACTCAGACGGAGTAATAGTGGTAGGTTTTAACATATCTGTTGATACTTACTAGCGGTCCGGACTCAGACATAATGACAAGAAAAAGATAAAGAGGGATCTCGAAGAGCTGTCTAACAAACTAAAGATAAAATCTAAGATTTTTCGAGATCAGCACTTCGATTAAACAGACTAGAGATAAAAGTAAAAACCAGATAGAGAAAGAAGAGAGATGAACCGAAAATGAGAGTACCTTTAAAAATCTTCACCAGGGATAAATGAATCCGCACGATCCATCGAAAAATATTTATACAATCAATTAACCAACGAACTCGAGAAAATTATATTCCATCAACCTGACAGGTCATGATGATTCGCCTTAAAATTTGCAAAGAATCCCAACCGCCTCTAAACTTTCGACTTCGCCAATCATCAAGACCGGCACATGTAAAGCCGTAATTTCCCGCCTCATTTTCTCGCATAATCTTATCGTCACTGAAGTATCTTCAATATTTCACAATATTAAAAATACAAGAGGCTGATTGTGGGAGTATAAAATCGAAATGAGATACTTTGGGCCCAAATAAAGCCCAATACCCCAATTCCAAACCAAACCGCTCATTGTCAAGCCCATTTCGTGTAGCACGGAAGACAAAATCAAAGCCACACCTCGCCGATGGAAGATCGAACTAGGTCAAATTTGAAACAGTCATCCCGCTGAAAAAATAGGATCTTGAATGAGGACGAGATCTCGACTTCAGTTGCTACCAGCGACGTGGCGACATCTTTATTGATCTCGAAAACAAGCGTCCAAGATTATCAACTCGACAATACATTATAAGTACGAGATTTAAACCGGATAAACGCACGCATACTAATACCTTGATTATTCTATTATCTTTGTCTTTCAAACCTAACATTTCTCTCTGTAATATTTTAGCTCGGCTTCTCGAGCTCGATTTAATAAAGTCACCTAATATTCGTTTCTTTTATATTTCCCGAATATTTGATATTATACATACGACATTTTACCGAGATCCATTTTCTTATATATCTAAAATCGTATAAATTTCTTATATTTTATTTCGTGATTATTGGGAGCGAATTCCGACATCAACAAGTACAGTTTCACTCTTTAACTCAAGAAGAAGTCTTCGTGCCAAAGACTAATACAAACCTAGGTCTAATGAGGACCTAGGATCTAAAACAAAAGAGAGAGAGAGAGAGAGAGAGAGAGAGAGAGAGAGAGAGAGAGAGAGAGAGAGAGAGAGAGAGAGAGAGAGAGAGAGAGATAGAGAGAGAGAGGGGACATGGTCGGATTTCCAGAGATATGGAGAGAATTTGGCCATGTCTAAAAAACTGTTGGCTATCGAATTTTGTGTGTTTTCACATCTCAGTGTGGATGTGTATTTAAGAAAGATGGGTGGGCTGAACCAAATCACTAAATAATATCTAATATTCATTTATATGATATTCATTACATATGTCTATGAAATACAATATCTATCTTTCCTCTTTGCTACATGTCGACTATTCTATTGCCCAAAACAAACAATGTCTTTTCTCTTTTTCTTTATTTAATGTATATGTTCATATATCTTTTCCCAGTGTATACTGTGGCCGGCCATTAGCATCTAGAACATGCATCTATGTGTTTCTTTTAATTTTCAAGAAAATTACAATAATAGCCCTTGTAGACTTATCTCGTAAAATTTCACAAAATGAAAATCAATTCTCGAGGCTCAAATCCAATTTGCAATCGTGCACTTCATTTCGTGACCATCATATGAAGATGTCCAAAATCTTATTTTTTTCATTCACATAATATTTTGTCCCAGTGGAAAAAAATATTCTTTAGACAATTTTTGAAAAATCATCTAATTCAACACTTGAACTTGTTTTGACTCAACTTTCAGTTTAACAAATTATATATATATGACTTGTGGTAGTGATCTCATGGACTCAAATGAACAAAACTTGAGCTAGCACACTTGGACACAAAATTTCACAAATATTTCCAAGTTCTATCTTAATGTCAACTGAATTAACTAAAGCTTTGACACTAAATTTCTCTTGGTTCAAATGAATGTATTTTCTACTCATAATATATATTCAACTTAAGTGCGACGGTGGATCCATTGAATATTATCTATGTTTACCTTTCAAGAATATCATCTACTAGATAGAATTTACAAAATTATTATTTTATCCTTCTAATTCTTATTCTCTCAACTTCTATGTCAATTGTGAACAAGTCAGAAACAATGTATTGATGATGAGCTAATAAAACAAATTGTTTTATCCAACAAAGTCGCATACTTTGGACATTGATCAGTTTAGTAACTCACAGTCCAAGGGAAAGAGCATGAGGTAATAAACATTTCATTTAAGCAATCTTGTACATGAATTCCATATATATGAGAAGTTCACAAAATTGTTCATGAAATCTTCATTACTTAATACTTCACCGATAAGTCTTGTCTATATCAAGCAGTTAGTTCTAAATTTTGACTTTCTCAAATGAGAGTATGTAATTATGAAATGACACGTCATTTTTCAGGATTGAGTTCAGAATGATGTATATGAAACACAATGCCTTCGAGACAGAAGAGTTTAAATGGTTTATTCTTTCACTCTCTCTAAAAGTGCATTGGCCAATTTAAAATCTTCATAAGATACCTACGAAGAACTTTAGAGTCCCAACACTCTATGTATCATAACTAGAAATCATAAATGCTCCTAACAATCGTATTGTGATCAATAGTCTTTTTATCCCGAGATTGCGAATTTATTGATTTAAGCAAACTATGAAGAGATGTTCATGCAAATCTATATTTATTTCTTCATTTGTTGTTAGGTTTTTTTAAGACTAAATTCTAATATTTATCATTAAACTTCAAACAAACAAAATAGAATGAATGAAAGTTTCAACTATGTATTAATTTATTAAGGAGCTAAAAGCAAGATTCTTTGAAAATTTATAACATTAAATGTAAATAAGTACCAACTACTATTGCTCTTGTGAGAATTTAAGACAACATAGCATACATGTCTTCTGAAGTCAACCTACAACCATAGCTCCCTTGGTCACCTTCCACGAGTCATTCCTAAAGGTCAAGGTGTTACCTTTGTTGTCAATCTGACCAATCGATATCAGGTTCTACATCAACCCAAGCACATGTCTGACTTTAATTTATGATCTTCCAGACTTGCATGTTTACCATCTTCAGCCTAACATCGCCAATGTTGTGGTGATTTCTAGAAGCTCTCCATCAGCCACAAAGACCTTCCGAGGTTCTCAGCCACGTAATTCTCCGAGATATTGAAGTTGGATGTTTTGTGGAATAATACTCCTCAGTCATGTACTCAGGATTCGATCGCGTTGTCCGCCGTTAACAGCAACGCATCTCTCGTGTCTTCAATTGCGGCGTTGGCGCCTTGCTTATTCTCCTTGGTCAGCACCTTGGAGTACTTCTTGATGTGGTCAGTTCGCCACAGCTCCACCACGCGACATGCGGCCCAGACTTTGATTAGGATCTTCCATTTCGCGGAATCGATCCACCTCTACCATTTTGACTCGAATTCTTTTCGTGGTTTCTAATCATGCTCTCCACGTGTAACACCAAACTTGATGGGACTTTGCCGCAATCAAACCGTCGTACCTCTTGGACAGGATGCCATCTCGCACATCATTGAACTTCAACTTGATATTCATGACCGAATTGCTAACCACGACCCTCATTGGGTCCCAACAAGCCAGTAAGAATGCGAGCAAGATTAGAGCTTTCATTTTGTCATCGAACTCGGTTTCAACCCATAACAACTAGTTGATAATCATGTTGAACTCGTTCATGTGCGCCGCAACTCCAGCGCCTTCATCCATCTTCAGATGAAATAACTTCTTCATTAAGAAGACCTTGTTGTTTGTCGATGATCTTTCGTACATGTCGGAAAATGATTTTATCATGCGTGTGGTGGTATTCTCCTTCGCCACGTTGTGAGCAACGTTCTTCGACAACCTCAGGCAAATAACTCTCAAAACTTGTTTGTTGAGCAAGTTCAACTCCTCCTCTTCCATCTTCCCGGGCCTTGTGTCGAGAGAGAAATGGAGCTTTCTACCATAGATATAGTTTTCAATATGCAATCTCCAAAATGCATAATTGATTTTGTCGAACTTGTCAATTTCGAGACTTTCGCATTTTTTGCCTCTCGCTGTTTTTAGCTGAACTCGAGCTAGAGCTCTGCTACCAAGATGTTAGGATTAAAACTAAAATCTTAACTTGGTCATAAACAATATGCAGATAAATTGAGCAAAATAAAGCAACAATCTCGATATTTATAATGATTCACTCATATGTAATAACGTGTGATTTATGTAATTAAAACACTTTTGAAGCTCAAATATTTTTTTTTGCTATATCTAGTGATTTTTTTTTCTATAATATATATATATTGATTTTTGAAGGGCTTTAGACAATTCTAGTAATTTTTAATCTCTTTATTCCAGAAATGCAATTCTGTTTCTAAAATGAAAAAACTAGGAGTAGTCAAATGAGAGAGGTTTTATTTAAATGAGAGAGAGAATTACAAATACTAAACTACCCTTACACTTTATGTTTATTTTCTAACTTATACAAACTAATATTAAATACATAAATATTATAAACCAATGAAAACACACAAAAAAAATCTTTTTCTCTTTCATTTACCCCACACACATCAAATCAATCTATCACCCCTTATATTTTTAACAATTTTTATTGTTATATCTCATCTTTTAATCAAAATAATTATTATATTTAATATTTTCTCCACTCTTCCATCTTTTTCAATAATAATTATTTTTTTCATTTTATTTTTTAATCATTTTTTAACAATTACTTTTTTACTAATCGAAAAAAATATTTAATTTTAAAAAAATCACGAGTAGTCATTAGTTTTTGTGTATAACTAATTTGGTTTTAAATGTAACTAATTCAATTTTGTATGTAACAATTCAATTTTTATGTAGCTAATGTTGATATTTATGTAACTAATCTATTTTTTAATATAACTAAATTAGTTTTTATGTATCTAAACTGGTTTTTATTTGATTAACTAATCAATTAGTGTACAAATATCTCATATTTCTCCTCTTACATACACATTCCTCCTATTTTATGTTATTAAATTAGTCTTTTATGTAACTAACGTGGGTGTTGCCTATGAATCACCTCTTTTATCTAAACTGGTATTGTTGCCTATGAATCACCTTTGATGTGAGTGTTCTTTATTTTATCATTTCTCTACGTTCTGCTCAACTTTTTATTATATATGCACAATCACAATAATGTGACAAACAAATTGATTTGAGCTGAATATATATGGTCAAACCCCTCAAAAAAACACATGAGAATTGACGAGTGAAAGTTATGTAACTAATCAGATTTAAACGCAACTTATTGGATCAATTTGTGTAACTAATCAAATGTAACTAATCAGATATAAAGGTAAATATTCAGTCAAAGTTATGTAACTAATTAGAAATAAAAGTAACTATTGGGTATATGTATATAGCTAATCGAATATAAATGTAACTATTCAGTCAAAGTTATGTAATTAATGGATATAAAGGTAGCTCTTTAGTCTAAGTTATGTAACAAATTGGATTTTGTCAAAGTTACATATAAATCTACTTAGTTACATATTAATCTTATTAGTTACATTCAATAAATCTACTTGGACATGAGAATCGAGTAGTCGCTTCTAATTTTCCATCACTGATTAGTAGAAGAGACTAGTCACTTCTAAAGGTCATAAATATTGCTTTTAATTTGCCGCCGTTGTTTAGTAGAAGAGACTAGTCGCTTGTAAAGTTCATAAATACCGCTTCTAATTAGATGGATGTTGTTTGTAATGGGCACAAACGACAGATTCATGACCATTAAGCAGCTCAAACGCAAGCTCAGCTGTGTCGCCGAGCGAGTCAAGATTCATCTCATCGACGGAGTCAACCATTTTCAGATGGAAGTTGTGAATACGACACCAAAATGTTCAAACTAATCCACAATTTTAGTTCGTCTTTCTAGGGTATGTAACTAATCAGTAAAAGGTATGTAACTATTCATATTTAAACATAACTATTCAGCAATATGTGTAGCTAAGCAGATTTAAAGGTAACTTATTGGATCAATCTTTGTAACTAATCGTATATAAAGTTGACTATTCAGTCAAAATTATGTAACAAATCGGAGATAAAGGTAACTATTTAGTAAACGTATGTAACTAATCGGATATAAAGAGAACTATTCAGTCAAAGTTATGTAACTAATCAGAAATAAAGGTAACTATTCAGTAAAAGTACGTAACTAACCAGATACAAAGGCAACTATTCAGTCAAAATTATGTAACTAATCCGAAATAAAAGTAATTATTCGTCAAAGTTATGTAACTAATCTGAAATACAGGTAACTATTCAGTCAAACTTATATAACTATTCGAATATAAAGGCAACTAATCAGTCACAGTTACATATAAATCTACTTAATTACATATTAATCTAATTAGTTACATTCAAAATTGTGTTAAATTTACATATAAATCTAATTAGTTACATGTAAAAGTATGTTTAGGTGCATGTAAATCTATGTATTTACATTCCAATTAGTTACATTCAAATCTATGTTTATCTAATAGGATATAAAGGTGTTGGAATTTAGTTAACAATTAACCTAATTTAATTACGAAACACATCAATATGTGGCAGAATTTCATAATTCAATTTAACATATTATAAACGTTTTAAGACATGTTCGATAACCATATCATTAAATCTAACCTAACATGTCAATAAATTTACAATCACATCCTCTACACCACGCGCGTTAAGGAGATCCTCAAAATCGTCGAGGCTCCGTTGCTCCAAAAGTGGCCGGCCCTGGGGAGAGAAAAATCACTCAATCAACCACAAGTTGAGTCAATGATAATACTCAAGGGATTTTAGGAGACAAAGAGGGTGGGCTCTTTCGTGGGAACAAGGGAAGAAGGGGAAACTCAAAGAAAAGGAAGGGATGCCGGGAAACAGTTTTCCTCTCTCTCTTTCTCTCTTAATTTCGGCCAAAACCTCTCAAGCACAAGGGGGAAGAGGTTTGGCTGAGTGTTGGTCGAAATTAGGCTAGGGTTACCAAAGAGAAAGCCTCATTTTATATCAGAGAGAATGGGCTTAAGTTAGGTCAAAATTCAGTTAAGACCCATTAGTCAAATTTAAGCCCAAAACTCCTTCTAATGAGTTTAAACAATTTTTCCAGCCCATAAAACACTTATTATGGCCGGCCATATTGTCCTAATTATCTCCCAAATTTATTTGATTTATTTCTAAAATAATATTTATTTAATTTAGAACATCTCATTTATTTAATGACAAGTCATTAATTATTTTCATACTAATCAATGTAGTACGAAACGAGAAAATATTTATTTTCATCTTTTATTTATTTGAATCATCAAATTATATTATTATTAATATAATAACATAATATGATTCGTGAAATAAATGTAATAATAAATAACCAGTTATTTATTTAATTACTCAGAAAATAATTTTCTTAGCGTAAATCACAATTTACGTTGAATGAGAAAATCAATCATTTCTTGTTCACCAAAATCTCGTCCGAGAGTCTATCATTGAGACCTTATGGACCCACATGAACGAAGCTTTAGAATAAAGCTCGGACACAAAAGTTCACAAACTTTTTCCGGCTTTTAATTTTTAATATTAGTCGATTCCACTAAAGGACCAATATTTAACATCTCTAAGTTCATATGCGTTTATATTTCCGTTTGATGTGAAAAAACTATTCTTCACACGGTCCACAGTGTATTTTACGATATTACCCTTTGTGTGTATCATTAACTCAGAGGAATGTAAAATTACCGTTTTACCCCTGAGTTATTATTTCACCAAGTCCTCTGTTATTTGTGAACGAGAAAAACATAAAGTGAAATGTCTCAACATGTCACATGTTTTATTTCAAAGAATTCTTTATTCGATGAATACCAGGCCTGGTTTATTCGCTCACACTCTCATAACAGAGCATGGTGTGATACTAATGCCTTAGCATTCTTTCAACACAAATTTCATATATGTGAATCACATGTTTCAACGAAACAGTATTATGACACCAACCGTCGGGTCAATGAAACTTCATTTCGCCATTGCCCATTGACAAATCAAATGTCATAAAGTGTTACAAGAATACATGTACTCACTTCAGGATTTAGGTAATTACTAAAATACCCCTCGTATGTGAGTTTGAGGTTTCGAGTGATTAAACGGTTTTATCTCGAACTTCAAAACTTCACTGGTCTTGTTCAATATCTTCATTAAGATATCAAGAATGAATTACAGAGTCACAACTCTCCATATCACAAGATAAAATATCGTTTAATTCATTCTAACAATCATTACTAGGAATCGATTGCCCAATCGATCTTTAGATTGCGAACTATTATTTAAACTAGTCATAAGAAGGTATCTTGTCAAGTCTGTACTTAGCACTTCTTTCGTTGATGACAGTTTCAGAGCGTAGGCATAAATGCGTAAACACAATCTTAAATAAGAATGGATATTCAATCTTTATTTAATTTCAAAGCAAAACAAATACAAAAGTATTTAATATCAAAAATCTCATTTGTGGCATAAATGCCAACAAAAGGAACTATTCAATCAAAGTTATGTAACTAATCGGAAATAAAGGTAATTATTCAGTCAAAATTATGTAACTAATTGGGAATACAAGTAACTATTCAGTAAGCGTATGTAACTAATCGGATATAAAGATAATTATTTAGGCAAAGCTATGTAACTAATAGGAAATAAATGTAACTATTCAGTCAAAAGTTATGTAACTAATCAAAAATACATGTAACTATTCAATAAAATTATGTAAATAGCCGGATATAAAGACAACTAGTCAATCAAAGGTATGTAACTATAAAAATAAAGGTAACTATTCAGTCAAAGTTATGTAACTAATTGGAAATACAAGTAACTATTCAATAAAGTAATGTAACTAATCAAATATAAGGGTAACTATTCAGTCAAAGTTATGTAACTAATCAGAAATAAAGACAACTATTATGTCAAAGTTATGTAACTAATCGGAAATACAAGAAACTATTCAATAAAGTTATGTAAATAGTCGGATATAAAGACAACTATTCAATCAAAGTTATGTAACTAATCGGAAATAAAGGTAACTATAGTCAAAGTTATGTAACTAATTGAAAATAGGGGTAACCATTCAATAAATTTATGTACCTAATTGGATATAAAAGTAACTATTCAGCAAGCGTGTGTAACTAATCAGATATAAAGGTTACTATTCAGTCCAAGTTATAGAACTAATTGGAAATAAATGTAACTATTCAGTAAACATATGTAACTAATCGGATATAAAGATAACTACTTAGTTAAAAACTATGTAATTAATAGGAAATAAAGGTAACTATTCAATAAACGTATGTAACTAATCATATATAAAAGTAACTATTCAGTCAAAAGTTATGGAACTAATCGAAAATAAAGGTAACTATTCAGTCAAAGTTACATATAAATCTACTTTGATACCTATTAATTTAATTAGTTACATTCAAGCTTGTGTTTAGTTACATACAAATCTAATTACTTACATATAAAAGTAACTAACATGATCTAAAAGTTACAAATAACAAAAATTAACGTAACTAACATGATCTAAATGTAACTAGTTACATATAGTATTGTAACTAATATGAACTAAAAATAACTAATTAATGAAACAAACGTAACTAACAAGAATTTTTCATCTTTCTCCTTGTCTTTCTTCGTGTAAACGTTCTCGTGCAGGAGTTGAATGCCTGAGATATTTGATAATGTGATACGTCGTCGAACTATCAAGCCCATTATATATTTCTTCTATGAATAGAACTCGTGCAGGACCTACTAGCAGTTCACCTGTTACAAAACGCGTTTGTCGCTTTACACAATCCGTGCAAGAAGTTAAAAAATATCAAGGTGTACCTGTTGTATGTCAAAAGTGCAGATAGATTAAGACTTTGGGATATGGTTATCATTTCATATCCACCACCCTTAATAAATATTAATCAGAGAAAAAACAAAAGCAAATCTGGGCTAAATTTTGATATTATCATATTTTACAGGTCTATTGTGTTGGTTTTTTATTGTTCCAAAAGAAAAGATGAAATATGTCGTGGTTGACAAATTGTTTAAAGAGAGGCAAGCTCACGACGACATTCTAAATGTGGATATGTTCTCACTTTTAGCTGAAAATCCTAGGAATTTATACGGTTAGGAACCAAAAATGGCAAACCCAAAACATCATTCCTTATCCAAAGAAAGTCCAAACCCACGATAGAGATTCATGAAGGCGATCCCACTGAATAACAACACTTCAACCAAAAAACGAGAAAAAGACTAACCTTAACCCATCCACACAACATAAAAATAAATATGTTCTAGTGAATCCCACAGTTTCAACTATGCCAAAAAAAATCGCATAAAGACGACGACGACAATTTGTCAATGTATACATACATCGCGTGACCCATCATCGCCACCAACAGTGATGTACCACGCTTGACGCCCATTTCAGCCCTCTAGCCCTCCGAACGCCGCAGGGAACAGCGCTTCCGGATCTATCTATGCCAGAAAATAAAATTCATTATTATTAAACAAAATAACCAATGAATCTGATAAGAACCTTTGACATTCACTGATAAACTCTCCAAAAGGCTAAGCCTAGAAACAAACTACCAAGTATTTCTCGTCTTCTTTCTATACCATAACACTCTTAAATCTATATACCCTAACATCTAACTAACTATTGTCTCCCTAAAGTCCTATCATAATCTTGACTCCATAAAGTCCTATTATAGTCCTAACCAAGGAAATGAGTATAATTTTCTCCTTAAACTTTTGTCGAACACCTGGTGGGCAAAGTAAAAGTCAATGTTTCAGAACGATTTAAGTAATAAAAAATATTTCTATATTCCTGCAAAATAGTCGTAATCGAATGGTTGGTCACATAGAAGAAGATTCGGAGTTAGAGAATTAATTAATTGTTCTTTCACCTAGATATAGGGTTCTCGAACGTAGAATTGATTATGGTTTCGATTTGATGTTCGATTCATTAAAGAAACTAAATTAGCTAAAAGGTAAAACTTAAGATTCATAGAAAAACGCCGAGAGAGAGACTCACCAAATTATTTGACATTATTTCTGATCATTGAAGTTCGGATCTGAATTGTCCAAACACAATCGAATCAATATGAAACACCAATGAAATATCAAATCCGCAAATTGATATAGAAATGTATTTTGGTTTGTTTGTGGCTGTTTCGATTGCATATGGATTAGTTTTTACCTCTCAAATCTCCAAAATAGCGATTCGTTTTCTCTTCTGTTCTTGTACGTATGGATGGAGTCTGTACTTTGTTTATACTTGGGGAAGATGACTAAGAAGAAGAAGAGATAAGAGATAACTTAGTTTTTTAAATAAAAAAAGTCTGAATATCTATTTGCAAATTAAAATAAAGAAAAGAGAGAATATAAAAAAAGGGGTAAAAGAAATTTGCACTTGGTGCCTACTCTTAATTTTGTTTTTTTGGAAAAACAAACACATTTTTGAAATAGAACTTTAGCCAATTTTTTATTGATATAAAACTTAAAAAAGTGAAGTTAATAACCCAAAAAATGAGACTATTTGATAAAGCAGATATGCTTAAGTGAATGGCCCGAGAACCGAGTATCCAAAAATTTAATTTAAAAAAACATGTTACACGTATGGACATATGTGGGTTGCTTCATCATTTCACGCGCTCTCTAGAAATACTACTGACAGTTACTTGCCAACTGTCACGAAATTACTTTTTTTTAGGTGATTCCTAAAATTATTAAATGATATCCAGAGGCTTTTAGGGAGTATTTGGCGAATTTGGTATCCAAAATCCAAATAGAGTTAATTACTCGCTCAGTATTGAAATTTGTAACAGAAAACATTAATTACTCAATTTAATTTTCAGATTTGACGAAAATCATTTCCCAAGTAAGAACCGAATTTAAGACGCTGCCTCTTTTTCTCCACACCCGTAATCCACCCCCAAAAAAACGTCTTTATAAATACCACTCACCCCCGCAATTTTATCAAAACCAACACAAAAGAAAAAAAAGGATAAAAAAGAAGAGAGAAATCGACGGTCAATATGAGTCCTCAGATGAAGAGCTTCTTCGTGATCTTCGCCGCCGCTTTGGTCGCCGTCGCGGCGGCGCGTCTCGGCCCAAAAACCGGCGGCTGGAGTCCGATTAGGGATCTGAACGATCCGATGGTGAAGGAAATCGCGAAATTCGCGGTTTCGGAGTACAACAGCAAGTCTCAGGCGAGTCTTTCGCTGAAGAAGATCGTGAAAGGAGAGACTCAGGTCGTCGCCGGAACAAATTACCGTCTCGCCCTCGCCGTAAACGGCGGTGCGTCGCCGCAGTACGAAGCCGTCGTTTGGGACAAGCCATGGGAGCACTTCAGGAACCTCACTTCCTTCCAGCCCCTTCTGACTTAAGCGATCGATGTTACATGTTTCGCTGTTTTTTGAGTTTTTCGTTTCTTTCTTTTAATTACATAAATTGTCTTTCACAGCCGTCTAGTATCTAATATGTGTTTGTAATGTAATGGAATGGCTACACCATCTATTCTAATAAAAACTCAACGGTGCTTTTGACGAATTTTGAAATTCATTTCTTGCTTCCATTCGTTAATTAAGTTCTTTTAAAGATCGTTAATTAAGTTCTTGTTCTTGTTCATTGTTAAAAGAAATGGGAGATCAATAAGGTAATTGCGTGACTCGGGACAATTGAGACCGTAATGGAAGGAAATGGATTTTGATTGCAGAACCTAGATTCCTCTGGTAAGAGATAAAGACAAACTTGCGACTTGTCAGAAAACGTTTACTTCTTTCTAAGTAGAGTCGTTGTCGTTTTCAACACACTACACTGGTGTAGACTCAAAAATAGTTAAAATATCCACATTAAATAATTATTATTCAAAAATAAACTTTAGCTCAAAAATGAGACAAAAATATCATTTCTCTCTTTTTCCCTCACTTTCTCTCTTCTTCGTCTCTTCTCTCGGCCGAAATTCATCTTCACCATTTCAAAAAAATTCTTCAAATCTATTTTTACAATTGCGAAACTATAAACACCACGATTGCATACAATAAAATCAATGTCTTCGAGCTCGGATGATCATTTAATCGGCGGGGAGACGGCCGAAAAATTCAAAAAACTTCGCAAGATAAAAATCTCAAAAAAGGTATGATTTAGGCTTTTTGTTCTTTTAAATCAATTGAATGTAGTTTGTTTAGTGTTTTCGACCATAATATATGTTAAATCGGTTTGATTTGGGAAGATTTGAGCTACTTTACAGATTTTTAGGGTTTTAAGTTTTCTAGAAAAACGACGAACACGATGAATACCATCGTAGACATCATCGTACGATATCATACGATATCGTACGATGGCCTTCATGGCCATATCGTACGATATTGGACGATATCATGCGATAAAATCCTCTTTTTTGAACGATAGTCTTAATTTTTTTTGTTTTTGTGTAGGACCACTTGAAATTCCTCATTAACGAGACTTTCTCGAAGCGTATAATTTCTGGAGGAACCCCCGTGTTGGAAAATGGGAAGAGCCGGTTCGAAGAAATGAAACTTATCGAGCAACTTTGAGGGACGGTGTTATCTTGTGATCGGCTGAGATGTTACAAAAGATGTTCCTGTCACACAAGATTACAACACGAATACCAAAACGTAAAAGACACAGGCACGTTGATAACCCAGTTCGGCAACTGCCTACGTCTGGGGGGGATAGCTTATCCCGGTGACTTAGATTACTTTATAATGAAAGAGTGAAGTTACAAAGGTTACACAAAGACATCACGAATTCTTTAACCTAACACTTCCTATCTTTCAAAGTGAATCTACCTAAGGCTCCCCCTTAGAGTGAGCACTTCTCACTTAGTCACACTTGTTAGGAACACGTCCTGGATAATGTTTACAACAATGAAGGAGAATAAAAGATGCACTTACAGAAAAGCTTTTCCTTCTTAAAGCTATTCCCAAAACAAGAAGAACGCAAGAAGAAAAGCTTATGGTGAGCTTGCTTGGGCGGCGTCTTAGAAAAGATGCATAAACCCTAGATGTTGAGTGAGAGGGTTTATATACTCCAGTGTCATGCCAGAAGTCCGAGGTAACCAAAGAACCAGTGGATAATAGACTGGCGCCAAAAAGCAAATGGAAAGAAGGTACAGGATGACAGGGACAACGTCGTCTGAGACGCAAGGGACAACTGGAGGGACATCAGGATTTTGACGAAGCAACAATGTCAATCTAAACTAACAAACTCCCCCTTTGGCTTTGCTGAGGAAAAACCTGAAAAGACAAGCTTCGCCAAAGCAAACAAGCTAAACAAAAACTCATGTCATAGAAAACCTGACAGAGGAGTAAACAACCTACTTCAGAGTATCAGAGTATCACAGAGTTTTTAAACAAACAACAACCCCAAGAACTCCCCCTTTTTACCTAAGCAAAGGCAAAGGAGAGAGGAAAAACGAAATAGAAACATTGTTCAAACAGGGAAACAGCCCAGAAAGGAAACAAGAACCACAACACAGAAAAAGTTATGCTGGTGAAGAAGGACGAGTCGATGTCGAGGCAGGAGAAGGAACAACAGCACGTAGGAGGGACTCCAATTCTTGGCGGCGTAGAGTGGCAGCAGCAATGACCCCATCCAGGTACCTCAGCTCATCAGAAACCGACACAGCAACAAGAGACCTGATCTCGGCAGAGAGAGGAGGAATAACAGGAGCAGTGCCATCGGAGAAAGCTGAATGTAGAAAGCTGGAAGGAGGAGGTGGAGCCAAGTCCGGTACATGGTGTGCCTGAAAAAGTTTGTAATTGATGGCAATCTTTTCCGGAGAGGTGCTGCACTCGGTTACTTCAGCCGGAGACAGAAGGTCTGGATCTTGAGATAGTAGAATTCCACAAATGAGTGAGGGAAATCCAATGGGAAGCTTGATGGCCGATGAACCTGCGTGGCGGAGAATCTGCTCGTAGAAGAAGGTAGCAGCATCAACAGGAGAACGAGTCCCGACAAGGTAGAGAAACCCAGCAAGGGCTAAGGATACGCCAGTATGATGGGTTGTGGGACACCAGTTCTTGATCCCAATCTTGTGCAAGATTGAGTATTTGGTGCTGAGTTTGGAAGCAGGGTACGGGCCACGATCAGGCCATCCCTTCAAGTCACGACCACCCGATAGTTCCTTGACGAGGTCTACTTTGGAGGGGAGGTTCGGCTAAGAAACATGTTGCGGAAGCTCAAGAGACAGGGCGATCTCCTTTGGAGAGAAGGAGAAACACTTTCCACGAACATGCACCTTGTGGAAGTGCGGAGACCCTGGAGTGTTGATGTCAGCCGACAAGTTAACAACAAATTCGCGGACAAGGCGAGGATGGTAGGGACCAACAGACGTGATAGATTTCAGCAAGCTTGCATGTTTCACAATGTTGACAAGGTCCAGGCATTGAAGGGCCTCAGAGGAGAGAACACACTCAGGAGAGATGCTGCGGCGCAGAACGTACTTCCAGTTTAGTGCATTTGAAATAGAGTGAAAAGAAACACCGTCTATGGGAACGTCTGGGATATCATTTCGAGGGGCCCTGTTCTTCTTCCTCTCAGGAGGAGGAACCTCAGCGTCAACATCCTCAGCCAGTTCAGCCTCATTTGCTATGAACTCAGAATCCTCTAGAGAGTGAGAGGAGACCGGAGGGGAAACATCCTCAGGGTCGGGGACAACAGAAGTTGATGCATGCTAAGTTCTTTTGGACGTAGATTTCTTTTGAGGAGGCTGTTGAGGAGGAGCCTTCCTCTTTCACAGAGAGGAAATTGGAGCATCGGAGTCAGACACGGGGTTGTCTGAGTGACCCAAAGAGATCTGAGGAGAGGATTCAACAGGAGCAGTCGGTGCATGAACAAGAGGGGTTGGAGAAACATGAGCATCGTCCAAAGTTGAGTTGAGAGCAGAGTCTGAGGGAATAACACTTTCATCCATGATTCGATGAAACTCTTCTTCGGAGATAAACTTTGCAGGAGACGAAGGAGGAGACTGATGCTCAACACGCAACTCCTTTGTCAAGGCGTCCAGGGACGGATTATCAAAAACCCCCTTTTTCTGAGAAGTGGTCTCACTGACTTTGTCAGCCCTCGTGTCAGGGACATCAACGAGACCCAAGATGGTATCTGCCGCTGAACGAGAAAGTTTAACAGAGGACACAGGATCATCGGAGAGAGTAGAAGCAAATTTACCTTGACGAGTGTCGTCAGAGGGCGAGGACAGAGGATGCTCCATTGAAGGAAGAACAGTAGGGTTTGGAGACAAACCCCGAACTCGAACCCCATATTTATTCTTCTGGGACTCCTTGACCACTCTTTTAAGAATCTTCTTCTTCTTTTCATTTCCCATCGGCGCAGATGAAGAACGACCAGTGCGAGTCGACACCATTCTTGCAGTGTGTTTATCAAGCACGGTTTCGAAAGTACGGTTGAGAGTGATAACTGCCTGAGAGTGGTTTGAAATACACAACTGACACAAAGAATCTTTGAGTAAGGTTATTACCCAAGAAAATGAAACGACGCATTAGCCCGCCACTTTGAATCAAAACGCAGAGTTTCATTTGCATGCAGGCAGAGATAGTAAGTGGGCCTGACATCAGCAAACAATGGCCCATCTGTGATTGCTATAAGTCCAATAAGCAAACACCAAGTCCAGCCCTCAGTTTCTCGAATTGAATAACATCAAGTGGTTTGGTAAAAATGTCAGCAAGCTGATTCTCGGATACAACATGCTCGAGTGAGAGAATCTTGTACTCAACAAGATCACGAATGAAATGATGACGGATCTCTATGTGTTTGGTCTTACTGTGCAAGACAGGATTTTTTGTAATGTTGATAGCACTAGTGTTGTCACAGAACAAAGTAATGACATTTGAGAGATACCATATTCTTCAAGCATACACTTAAGGTAAACCAATTCAGTACAGGCAGCACCGGCTGCAATGTATTCTGCTTCTGCAGTTGAAAGAGAGAGACAGTTCTGCTTCTTACTGAACCACGAGATGAGGTTGTTGCCAAGAAAGAAACACCCTCCTGACGTACTCTTTCGATCATCAGTGTTACCAGCCCAGTCAGCATCAGAAAAACCCGCAAGATGATGATTTGTATCATTAGAATAGAAGATCCCATAATCAAGAGTACCATGGACATATTTAATGATTCTCTTAACATAACTCAGATGGTTTTCGGTGGGACACGATTGGTACCTGGCGCTCACTCCTACGGAGAAGGCAATGTCAGGTCTACTAGCTGTTAGGTAGAGGAGGCTCCCAATCATGCTCCTGTACGTCTTGGTGTCCACTAGGTTAGATGAATCATCTTTGGATAATTTCACAGAAGAAGATGCAGGAGTTCTCTTTGGTTTTCCAGATTCGAGACCGAATTTCTTAACCAAATCCCGAGCGTATTTGCTTTGTGAAAGGAATATTCCATCATTGCGTTGGTTAATTTGAAAACCCAAGAAAAACGACAATTCTCCGACCATACTCATCTCAAATTCAGATTGCATTTTTTCAATGAAGTCGTCAACAAGAGAAGTGGACATCCCTCCAAACACAATGTCATCCACATACGGATGAGCAAACATCATGTTTGATCCTGAGTTTTTGTTGAACAGAGTTTGATCCTTGACACCCCGTGAGTACCCCTGAGATGTCAGATAAACAGCCAAGCGTTCATACCAAGCCCTGGGTGCTTGTTTCAGACCATATAGAGCTTTGTTAAGTCTGAACACATGGTTTGGAAAAAGGGGATCCAAAAAACCCTTCGGTTGTTCCACAAAAACTTCTTCATTTATGACACCATTGAGAAAAGCACTTTTTACGTCCATTTGAAAAAAATTGAACTTCTTCAGGCAGGCAATGCCTAAGAGGAGACGAATTGCTTCCAGACGAGCAACTGGAGAAAACGTTTCATCAAAATCAACCCCTTCAATTTGAGAATAGCCTTGAGCCACAAGGCGAGCTTTATTTCTGGTTACATTGCCTAGAGCATCTGATTTATTTTTGAAAATCCATTTTGTTCCTATGACATTCGCAGATGGGCGTGGGACCAGAACCCACACATCGTTCCTTTCAAATTGAGAAAGTTCCTCTTGCATCGCAGCTACCCAGAACTCATCAAGAATGGCTTCAGAAACATTTTTCGGCTCAATCCGAGAGGTAAAGCACACATTTCCAATTAGCTCCAAGTAATTGACAGGGTCTTTCCTGCGGGTAATGACACCCTGATGAAGATCACCAATAATGGCTTCCTTGGGGTGATTTAAGGTAACTCTGGACGAAGGAGTTTTCAAAATAGGAGAAGAAGGATTTGCATGATTTTGAGAGGACACAGGCTCGCTGTCAATAACATCAGGAGAGACAACCGATATTCTAGGATCAGGAGAAACTAGAAGAACTTCATCAGACAAGGGAGTCGAGTGTGGTGGGGCATCATCACTGAACTTCACATTCATAGATTCCATGACAACTTGAGTCCTGTTGTTAAAGACTCTGTAAGCACGGCTTGTAGAGGAGTATCCTAGAAAGAAACCTTCATCACTGCGAGGATCAAGTTTCTTCTTGGGCTCTCTGTCAGCCAGGATGAAACACACAGACCCGAACACATGAAAATACTTAACATTCGGTTTTCTCCCCCTCCAGATCTCATAATTCGTGATCGAAGTTCCAGGCCGAAGAGAGACATGATTATGAATATGGCAGGCGGTGTTCACTGCTTCAGCCCAAAAACGGTAGGAGACATTGTTAGCATGAAGCATAACACGAGCCATTTCTTGGATGGTACGATTTTTCCGCTCCACTATTCCATTTGATTGCAGGGTGATGGGAGCAGAGAATTCATGAGTTATGCCCTCAGAAGCACATAATTCAGAGAAATCGGCATTTTCAAATTCAAGACCATGATCAGTTCGGATTCGAGTAATTTTCTCAGATCGAGACCGCTGCAACCGAAGAGAAAGGGCATGGAAGGTATGAAAAGCGTCTGACTTTCGCGGAGAAATTCAACCCATGTGTATCTTGAGAAATCATCCACAATTACCAAAATATACTTCTTACCGCCAATGCTTTCAACTTGCATCGGACCCATGAGATCCATGTGAAGAAGTTCAAGAACCGACGAGGTCGTGATGAAATCAACCTTTTTGTGGGGAACACGAGTCTGTTTCCCAATTTGGCACTCACCACAAAGGCCAAGATCTGAAGAGAAGGTAGGCGGGAGGCCAATGACTGCATCCTGAGAGATAAGATTACTGATGCTACGCGCATTTAAGTGACCAAGGCGACGATGCCATAGAGAAGAAGTGTCATGAGTACTCAGGAGACACGTTGAGGAAGACGACCACATATATCAATTATCAGGGGACCGAGTACCCTGCATGATCTCCAGGTTTGCAGAATTATGGACAGAGCAACCCGTCTTGGTGAAAGTGACTGTAAGATCATTATCACAGAGTTGGCTGATGCTAATTAGATTTGCTTTTAAGCCATCAACCAGGAGAATGTTATCAAGAGGAGGACACCCTGACACTTCAAGAGTCCCACGACCAATCACAGAACCCGTAGACCCACCACCAAAAGTGACACTTCCTTTGGTGCAGGGCTGCACGTTTGCAAGGAAATCAGAGACATCAGTCATGTGGCGAGAACAGCCACTATCAAAATACAAATCATCCCGAGAAGAGGCCTTCAGGGAGGTGTAAGCTACAACAGCGGTATGAGAGTCTTTTACACGCCAGCGTTGATGAGAAGTGTAGTTGATTTTCTGATGAGTCACAGAATGTCTGAATCCTTTTTGAGGAAGGCGTTGCCCAGTGAGATAAGGAGTGCGACCAAACAATCGGAAACAAAAAGGGCGAATATGACCTTTCCTCCCACAGAAATGGAATCCATTTATGGTGCACAGATGTAGTTCTTTGTGCTTGAGTAGAGGTTGCTTTGTTGACAGGAACGATTGAGACACCTGGAGAGCTGGGAGATGTAAGAGAATTAACCATGTTCGAATTTGAGCAGGCTAGTACAAACCGAGGTTGAGAACAAGAAGGTGAGTCTCTTTTGAACCCTAAACCAGACTTATCAACAGAGGACTTTCCACTCCTTAGAAGATCATTGAGGACACCAGTACCAGGATGGGCATCAACAGGCTGAGTAAGTCGAGTAACATCTTGAGAGAGACGACCAACATCAAGTTTCAGAACACGGATCATTTCCAGTAAATGAGTTTTCTCCTCTAAAAGAGATGTGATCCTTTCCTTAACAGAAACAGGAGAGTCAGCTTGAAATTCTTGAAGTTGAGAGAGAAGATCCGCACAAGACTGTTCAAGTTCAGCAATTCTATCAGCCTGAGCACCAACTGCATTGGATTCATTTGACCTTTTTACAAACAAGGTTTTGTAGGCTTCAATGAGGACGGAGTCACTAATCTCGTTGTTATCACGAAAGACAGATACAGAGTCTGAGTTCGAAGAGAGAACATCAAATATGTGAGCAAGGAAGTCATCGGAGATGTTTGCATCAGGAAGACCAGTTGGGCTATCAAACTCTGATCCAGCAAGACCAGAAAGAGCTAAGGAGAGCTCTATATTTTCTTCAGAGGAGGAAGTACATTGACTCACAAAAGCAAGAAAATTGTTTGATCCACCATCAGTCTCATCATCATCACCAGACTTAATGCTCTGGTCATCATCTGATAAAGTAGAATTGTAGCTCTTTTGTTGACGCCTGATGAAATTGGGGCATTCAGATTGGATATGCCCAAAACCTTCACATTCATGACATTGAATGCCTTTTCCTTTTGCTGCTTGCCCAGATACGCGATCCTGATTGAAACGCCGAGGCTGAGGGGTTGGCCTGAAATTTTGAGATGACTTGTTTTTGTAGTTGCCAGTCATAGGTTTCTTGTCAAACCTTTTCATAAATCTGCCAAAATTCTTAGCCAAGAGAGCCAGAGAGTCTTCGTAAGATTTTGTAATTTCATCACCTCTGGAAGAGGCAAAATCTGGGCCGGTTGAATTCAATGCCAGGTTACGAGATTTTGAGACAGAATTACTCGTCAGGGACATTTCATAGGTGAGAAGAGATCCAATGAGCTCATCAACTCTCATGGAGGAGGTGTCATGAACTTCATCAATAGTGGTGACCTTGATTCTGAATCTTTCAGGCAGAGACCTGAGAATCTTCTTAACAATTTTAGCGTCACCCATAGGTTCACCCAGAGAATGAGACTCATTAGAGAGATCTCGAACCCGAACATAAAAGTCGTTGATTGATTCATCTTCTGCCATTTTCAGACTTTCAAACTTGGCAGTGAGAAGTTGTAAGCGAGAGTTCTTTACTTTATCTGTTCCTTCATAAGTGGTTTCAAGAATATCCCAAGCCTCCTTTGCACTTTTGCAGGTGTTGATTAACCGAAAAACATTTTTGTCAACTCCATTGTAAATAGCATTAAGAGCCTTGGAGTTTGAGAGAGAGGCTTCATCATCAATAGCAGACCATTCAAGAGCCGGGACATCTTCTACAGTAATTCCATCAGCAAGAGGTCTCTTGGGAGTACTCCAACCCACAACAACTGATTTCCACGTTTTTTGATCAATAGACTTTATAAAAGCACCCATACGAGCTTTCCAGTAGGGATAGTTTTGCCCGTCAAGTAACGGAGCACGACTAACAGAGCCACCTTCTCTGAATGTATCCATCAGAGAACAAGAGACAGCCAACACGACAAGATCGAAAAACCCAGTAGCTTAGGGCACCCACTCTGATACCAAATGAAAAGGAAGAATCTTGTGATCGGCTGAGATGTTACAAAAGATGTTCCTGTCACACAAGATTACAACACGAATACCAAAACGTAAAAGACACAGGCACGTTGATAACCCAGTTCGGCAACTGCCTACGTCTGGGGGGGATAGCTTATCCCGGTGACTTAGATTACTTTATAATGAAAGAGTGAAGTTACAAAGGTTACACAAAGACATCACGGATTCTTTAACCTAACACTTCCTATCTTTCAAAGTGAATCTACCTAAGGCTCCCCCTTAGAGTGAGCACTTCTCACTTAGTCACACTTGTTAGGAACACGTCCTGGATAATGTTTACAACAATGAAGGAGAATAAAAGATGCACTTACAGAAAAGCTTTTCCTTCTTAAAGCTATTCCCAAAACAAGAAGAACGCAAGAAGAAAAGCTTATGGTGAGCTTGCTTGGGCGGCGTCTTAGAAAAGATGCATAAACCCTAGATGTTGCGTGAGAGGGTTTATATACTCCAGTGTCATGCCAGAAGTCCGAGGTAACCAAAGAACCAGCGGATAATAGACTGGCGCCAAAAAGCAACTGGAAAGAAGGTACAGGATGACAGGGACAACGTCGTCTGAGACGCAAGGGACAACTGGAGGGATCAGGGTTTTGACGAAGCAACAATGCCAATCTGAACTAACAATGCGATAAAATCCTCTTTTTTGAACGATAGTCTTAATTTTTTTTGTTTTTGTGTAGGACCACTTGAAATTCCTCATTAACGAGACTTTCTCGGAGCGTATAACTTGTGGAGGAACCCCCGTGTTGGAAAATGGGAAGAGCCGGTTCGAAAAAATGAAACTTATCGAGCAACTTTGAGGGACGGTGTTCGAGCATTTCTTCTTCGAAAATAGTGAGTTGAATTTCGCGCCCGTTCTTGTGCACGCCCTTTTGGAGAGAAATGTCGGGTCTATCAAATACGGAGATATTCAATTCGAGCTTGACAGAAAGAGGGTTCGATTCGGCCGTCTCGAGTATGCCCTAATCTCGTGTTTAGACTACACCGACGGTCCGACATAAGACGAGAAGGACAAACGATCTTCTAGAATGCTCATTGATGAGTACTTTAATGGGACAAGCAACATCAAATTCAGTGCACTCATCAGATTTTGGAATGCGTGCAAGAACCCCGTAGACGTTTACAAGATCGGGTTGTGCATCTTCGTTCTCGGTTATCTATTGGGACAACCGGAGAACAAAATTATCGAGCCGAAGTGGCAACTGTTCGTGCAATACGTAGAAGATCTCCCCTTATTTTACAGTTTGCCGTGGGGGAACATGAGTTGGACCGAGACATTTCAATCGCTCTCGGTCGACTTGACGCATCACCTCGAGGGTCTCGAGACGAACCTGAAGAAGAAGCTCGACGTTCAACAAAAGGAAGCAAAGTACACATTGTCTGGAAATCTTCATGGCTTTCAGTATTGGGCATACAAACCAATCCCTGAGATTGGGCAAGCATTCGAAATAAGCATCGGAAACCGAATGTCGAGAATGCATTTGTGGTCGGGCCCCATCGTCGTTTTAAGGAATGACGTCGAGAAGATTCTGAAGAAAAAATCAATAACTTTTATTGATCTTTCATATTTTTCTTTAATTGATATTGATCTTTCATATTTTTCTTTAATTGATATTAATCTTTAAAAAATCATAACATGTTTCCTATGTTTTCAGTTGGGCGTCCTTCAAATGCTTCGACCTAGACCGGCAGAGAATGGCTTATTCGATATTCTTGAAAACCAGACGAAAAAATGTCTATATCCGATACACATCGAAGGAGAAAATGCGGCCGAGTCAAGGAACGTCGACGAAGAAATCAACATCGCTGGTTCAGCCGCGGAGGAAGCCAACTTCCTCGGCGACGACAAGGAAGATGAAGATGATGAGGAGTATATCTCTGATACTCCTCGAACGCGTCCGACGAAAGAGTCGAAAGCTCGCCCTCCCCGTCCTGACTCTCCTCGTCAACGGAGCCCAAGAACTTTGCTTCCTTCATAAGCTTGTGGTTTCGAGCCAAGCGATGATGACCCAATTTTCATAACGGTGGGAATGTGGAACGAGTTTCGTCAACGAATAGGATACATACTCCAGACCATGGCTACCCTAGGGCGCGGCATGAACGTAATTAACAGGAGAGTTGAGTGCATACGCCACAGTCAGGTAATAAGCTCATTTGAAAATTATAAAATTTTATTACAAATCTAACTACTAATGATTTTTACAGATTTGTACTTGTGAGCGTCTGAATCACGTATTCTGTGACGTCAAGGGGATGCTAGGTGGACCCATTCCTACCACACAAGCGCGTGGTCCTGATATGCAGAAGAAGATGAACAAGGACAAAGACGCTAAACCTCATCCCCTCAAGGCTCCACGCCTCCCCCTGGACCCTCCACGCATGTTCCTGATAATAGGCCTCCATCGTCGTGTACGCCTGAGAGCAGTCGGAGCTCTTCACCGACAATCCCGGATAAACAAGTCGGTTTATTCAAAAGACCAACGGCGTGACAAGATGAAAATTTCAAGGGTCCAACCGTCGAGAGACCGTCGAAGCGTCAACGGGGCGAGCCACTCAAATCTCTAGCGAAGACACCACCTCGGAAATCGAAGAAATGGGACGACTTCACCGATCCAATGAAGTGCAAGTACACAACATGTACAAATTCTTTCAAGGCGGTAAAGGAGCCTAATCCCAAAGACTATGCCGAGATGATGACCTGGGTGACCTGTCAAAAATAAGAATTAATATTTTAGGAAATGAATATTTGATTACAAGTTATTAAATTTGACCTTTTCCCAGGAAAGAACGGTCTTACCCAACGATCAAACCCGATTTCTTTGAGATCTTTTTCCACAGTTGTCTGAAGTGAGCTTCGAACGACGTCTTATTGAAACAATAAGCAGCTTCGTACAATTCACCGCGACAATGATCTTTCTTAAACTTGTATTGAACGTTAAGCTGCATATGATGGTAGCAATAACCATGAGCTATTCCCGGAAAAGCAACTTCAACAACATGACTGATACTAACATGTCGATCAGATATGAATGCCAAATCAAATACGTCTTCCCCCAATGACTTCTTTCAACTTCAACAAAAACCACGTCCATGATTCATGACACTCACTGTCGACAACGCCAAAAGCGATTGGATACAAATGTGAATTCGTATCCAATGCAATCGCTACAAGCAACTGTCCCCTGTATTAAGTCTTCAAAAATGACTCATCCAAAGATATGACCGGCCGACAATACTTAAGTCCTCGAAAACACGCCCCAATGGAAAAAAATACATATTTGAATTTGTCACCATCTCTCACAAAATCGATAACTGTGCCTGGGTTTTTTTGCTTCAACATGTACAACCAAGAAAGGTATTTTTTGATACGATTGTTCATGTGTACCACGAACGAGTCCAATAACTACTTCTTTAAATCTCCACACCTTCAAATACGATATGTATAAACTCCATCTTGTCTTCACTTATTCTCTAACGTTGTGTGTTGAATAATCGGTCATTGAGTTGATCGAATATTTGTCTTTAAACACGTGTCCAATAACCCACGGTGCAGGTCTTCGTTTACCTTTGCTCGAACTACATGCGAGCACGAGTGAGCTTTTTCAAAGTCACAACCTCCCATATTCCTGATCACTGTATGATGCCTCGGAGTTTCCACGTACAACTCTCATATTTGCAAAGAACGTACCACCTTTTTGTCGAAGATGATTTAACTCGAAACTCGAAATTATTTTTCATGACGTATAGGTGCACGTGTGTCTTCATTTCCGATTTGTTCTCAAACTGTTTCCCAAATACAAGTCTTCTGAGCTACCTATTATATTAGACGATAAACGGTTAAGTTCAAAACATAAATAAATTATACGTGCACTTGAAAAATTATTTGTAGATGATTGAGTCGGGTCTTCACGATATTCTATCTCCTTAACTAATTTTTCTTGCGTGAATTGATGATCTTTCCAAGTAAAAGTTTCCGAAGATCCTTCACAAGGATTAACTTTGGGATGGTAGTCACCAGAAGGAACTTCGTAGTTCTCAAAAAAGTCGTCGTACTCTTCATCATTCCCAAATTCTTCAGCGTCTTCAACGTCATCACCGTCGTCGTCATCTTTGTTTCCTTCAAAATTTTCAAAATCAACATCAAAGGGATCTCTATCACGCCTATATGTTTCATCTTCGTCGCTCTTGTATGCGAGAGACTCATCCTCGACAACCGAGCGTTCATTGTTTAGTTTCGGATTACTTTGTGAGACTTCAATTGCGAGAGAATAATGTTGTCTTCTGCTTTCAATGCGAGGAACCTTCAACACTTGTTTTCCTTTTCACTTCGGATCCACATCGTTAGCAATTGGTGACATCATTCGTTTCGGTTGAAAGCTAATGCAAATAGGAAATTTAGTCCAGTAGTCGTGGTTCATATAATATGTGACATCATCATCTGACACCAAGACTGCTGGCGCCAACACAACGTTACCCAGAGTGTACGGGACTTCAATTTTTAAGTCATACGTCATCCTATCCATCTAGAAAATTTGGTAAACCATATGGACCAACTCATCGTATGTTGTTTCTTTTGTAGCATTCACTGTATACGTACGAGCTTTACTAAAATCCCACATGTCGTTTTTTCTCACCCACGTTCCACCAACACTGATGAAAACTGCAAAACATCTTCATAAAAACTTGTCAAAAACTAATCAAACATGCTACAATTAAATCATCTAGACATATCCAAAAATCAATTAAACTTATCCAAAATTCATCTAAACTTGTCCAAAAACCATCTAAAATTGTCCAAAATTAATCTAAAATAATCTAAACTTGTCCAAAAATCATCTAAACTTGTCAAAATATATATTTTTTTGCTTAAACAAAAAATTATCGTACATTATCGCCTTGAATCGTACGACGTCGTAAGACATCGTACGACGTCGTATGGCATCGTACACTATCGTACGACGTCGTACGATGTCATACGATGTCGTACGATGCGGGTGATAGTGTAGGATGCCATACGATGAGCTTCAAGGCAATTCATCGTACAATTTTGCCCAGATTTTTTACGAACTTTTTCTTTTCTGATCCAAAAACGATTTTAACACAAAAAACGATTACAAAAATGATTTAAACAAAGTTAACGATGTAACATACCCATTATGACGATGATCTTACGTGATTTCAACGGATTTAAGGAGAATTTGATTAAATTCGAAGATGAAAATAAGATTGAAATATATCAAAGGCTTATATATATAAGTTCAAGGCTAATTTTGTCCGAAAAATGATCTAAAGTCCATTTTAAAATATTTAGCAAATAATGAGGATGTAGAAATGTGAAGGCCCAATCTCGAAGCCCATTGATTGATATTATGGCGGTTATTTGTGGCTGAAAGCTTGAAGTAGGTGTGTTTTGTATTGATTGGCTTTTGTCTGGGAGTAGTACGAAATTCCAATAGAGTACAATGTGAATTTCTGTTTTGGAATATGGTGTATGAAATTGGGGTACAAATTTAATTAAATAAAAACATATTAGATTGTTGAAGCGACACAAATTGCCTTTATATTTGCTATAATCACGGTGCGCGCTCAATTTTTTTAATATAGAATAACAAATTAAAAAGAAATTCAGCATTGCCTTACAGTGCTTTATTTTCTGAAAACCAATTCTTTCTTATTGTCTTTATATTTAATTAGTTTAGGAGAATAGATATGGAATCTTTTATTTTAATGCATAATTGGTTATATCTGTCGTATTATACTCGATTTCTAAAAATTTATTGCTGATTCCAGATATGCGATTATGGATTGGATGAGGTGAAATGACGTGGATTTCCCCGAAGTCCACTTATCATGTACATTTAGCAAATGCGTGCAGTGAGAGATGATATAGACGTATATGATATATTTCTAAAATCACTCTCGTCAACCACCTTCTTTTTAAATTTCCAAAAAAAAAGAAGAAAAAAAAAACCACCTTCTTTCTACGCGGAAATTTTGTAAATATTTATATTTTACTTGAATTGTTTGATGAATTTAAATTATTTATTATTATTTAAAATTGAAATATAAGATCATATAGATCTCGAAACTTCAGTATGCATGTTTCACCTCCAACTCAATAGTCAATTTTTTATATTCATAACTTTATTCTTTTATTAATTTAACAATTTTATTAATTAATTACACTACAATCCGTATCAATTTAACTTTTGAACTTTGTATCCAATATGTTAGATTGAAAAATAAAAGTTAAACAATCTTTGAATAAAATATGTATTATTAGTTAAGAACTTAATAAATAACATTATACAAAAGTGGTAATTATGGTAGAGCTACACACCACTTCCAAATTAGAGGTTATGAATTTAATATTTTACATCCAAATAAAAACTTGCTTTGAAAAAATTATTATACAAAATATTTAATTATTTGTTTAGTTATAAGTCTATGTCATGTTATTCATTCATTTTTTTTCTTCTTTCTTTTTCTCACTACAGATCACATTTTTACTATATGACTTCACTATGATAAATATGATTACATTTTTACCATAATTACGATAAATATGTATCCGAATTGAAAGTCGCATCTTAAAATCAATTTAAAATAAAAATTGTTTGTTTATACTTTATAATAATATCACATCAAATGTGTTCTAAATTATAACCGACTTAATTCCGTGTTGTACGGCAACGTTAAACACCGTGTACCCGCTAATGATACCTCAAACGCAATTGTAGCCATTTCGTAATACTATACGTTGTTATATACTATCAACAATAAATGTTTTACGTTCTTTGCAATTATGAAAGTAATATAAAATAGTACCAAGATTCTCAAATTCTTTTATTCCACATATTCTCAACCTTTTCGTCATTCTTAATACTAACCCTTCAATTTGTTTTATTACGCCTAATTATATATTCAAAAATAAAAATACAAAATATGTATGGGCCGCTTGAGACCACCTTGTACGCAAAGCTCTCTCTCAGCTCTGCTTCGAGGATCGACTTTGACATGATTTTGCCGTCTAATGTGGACGACCTTCTTAGCACGTTCGAATGGACTGTCCGTTTCTCCAACGCAAACCTATTCCGTGATCAAGATGAAACACAGCAAACATGTTTCAACTCGCATCTTTCGTTCCTTCTTACATTTTCTTAAAATATGTATACATTGAAGACAACAAAGAAAACATAATTGTTGTCACCTTTAAAAAGATATAACAGAGGTCAAAGTGTAAGCATCTAAATGGTCTGCTGTGAACTTTTTTAATACCTGTAGGCTTTTAACATATAACTTTTTTTAGAAACATGTAATTAATTAATTATTATATAATATACCTTATTAATGTTTTAATATCAATAACCAAATTTATGATCAATAAAATCCATAATGAATTCCCATTGTTTTGATTGTCCTCAATTGACTTTTTTTTTTATGGAATATCAATAAAATGTCGGCGAAACGGTCTTAAGTTACTAATCTATTTTGAAAATGGTCAACATTTCGTAAAATTCGTGTAAATGTACATAGTGCTTACGTGTCATGTTAATTTACGTTGTGAAATAACAACGTAAATTGACATGACACGTATGAACATTTTCAAAATAGAAAACGTATATAAGGCTACTATATACAAAACTCAAATAAAATATAAACTCATTATATCAACTATATCTCAAAATGAAATTTTGATTCGTTTTCAGACAAAAAATATCTTTAAAGTGAAAATAAAATATGAGTATCGCAATTCATTGCAATTCATCGGAATCCGGCGGAGCTTGCTGAAAAGAAAACGAAATTTAATTTTCATTAAACGTTTTCTAAAATCATCACAATTTATCGCAATCCATCGGAAAAAACAAAAACAAAAAAAATCATCGTAATCCATCGAAAATCCATCACAAATTATCGGAAAAAAAATTTGACTCAAGAATATTTTTTGTCCGAAAATGCGTCAAAAGTTCAATTAAAAAAAAAGACATAGTGAGTCTATCTTTAATATTTCTTACAAATTTAATTCTTGAAAATGAAATTAACCATTTGGTCCTTAACCTTATAATCTCATTCATAGTTTAGAATTATTAAGGTTTATCAAAGAAAAACACGTTCTTATGCCGCTTTTGGGTCATTGTTTTCGGCGTTATAAGCCGCCGTCAAACTCCGACAACATTCGATCAACAATGGCCGGAGCAAAACGCATACTCAATTTTACTTCCGCTTTTGGGTGTATGTTTCTAATCATTTGCACTTAGATTAATGACTATTAAATTTGACATTTGATATCAAAACCACATACATTTGCCTTGTTAATGATGTTTATGGTTTTAGAAATTCTTCATGATTATTTTTGCCAAGTAAGTCACCAAAACTTGTCGGACTTGAAAATAGGCAATCTTCAATAATTATAAGTAAATAGACAAAATGTCTACATGACATCAATTTTTTTAATATTTGTTACGTCTTTGCCCTTATGTTTTATAGTGTTTTAATCTGAATTTAAAATTGATTCAATCGGTTCAAAATTTTGGAAATCATTTTCAGTTAGTATCTGTTTTAATTATGTTATATATTTAGTAGTTGGATCTAACTTGAGAGTTGACTTTGCTTGTTTATTTGCTGTGAATTAGATCTTATTTTAACAAATGGTTATTTACGTGTATAATTAATGTAGTATACTTTTTTAACATTTAATATTAAACATATATGATTTTATGTGTTTGCTCATATATTTTAAATCTCATTTTTAAGGTTCTTATAAGTATTCTTTCCTTAGAGTCTAAAAATACATTGTCTCTGCAAAAACAAAGAAAAATTTGCGATTATATCATGTTAACGCATTTCTTAATTGAACATTATAAAAAATCTAACACGAGTCGACTGCACAAGCCACATCTGCTCCATTTTAGTAATATTTTGGCCAACCTTCTTATCGGCAATTGATTTTTTTTTTTTACCCATTTTCGGTTTATTCATGTGAATGACATACACATTAACCAATTATTAGCACAAAAAAATGAAGCCCGAATAACCTCACTTGTACATGGTCCATTTGTTGGTGATTAATTCACATTAGCAATCATATTAAATGCGAAAAATCATTAATTGTACTCATAATATTCAACTATTGGCGAATTCAACTAGTCGCTAAAAGTTACCCGCCATATTCTTAGAATAGACATTTGAAGCGCTTCTAAAGGGTCTCGAATAATTATTGACTTGGCATTAAAAGTCACATTAGAAGCGACATTGTCGCTTCTAAACGTAACCAGCCAAAATTTAGAAGCGGTATTAGAAGCGACATTATCGGTTCTAAATGGTAAAACAACATTTAAATCGGATTAAACCAAACCTAACAAAGCTTAAAACACATTAACAAAACTAATAAAACAATATAATAAACTTAGATATAACCAAACCAAAGAAAAAAAAAATATACCGAGAGGCAGCGACGACGTGGGACGGGGTTGGACTCGAGGCTCCGACCAACACGAAAAACTAAAACAAATGTTAAAACCGAATTAAAAAAAACCTAATAAACCTAAAAATATATGAACAAAACTAATAAAATGATTAAAAAATATAGACAAACTAAAAAAACATACCGAGAGGAAGCGACGACGCGGGACGGGGCTGGGTGGGGGAGGAAATTGTTGTCTTCGAGAGAGCAGGGAGACGACCGCAAAGGAGGAGCAATGACTGCTGGAGGAGCACCGGTCGGGGCTGCAACGATGACTGTGACGGAGAATCGTAAAAAAGAAGTAAAAAAATAAAGAAATTATAAAAAATAAATAAAAGAACCTGTTGACGGCGAATATGGGGTGGAGGAGGAGATGTGATTCTGTTGGCTTGTGGTTCTCGAGGAAAGAGTCGGAGTTTTTCGAACCGATGGTGTTCGTCGATGTGGTGGTAAGAGACCTGCGTAAGGTGGTGTTAGAGAACCAATTCGTGAAGAAAAAAACAAGAAACTTACCGGCAGAGGGAGAGACGAACGTCATGAGAGAAAGAGGCCAGCGGAGGGGAGCGGCCGGAGACGGTGGGAAGGGAAGCGGCCGGAGACGGTGGTAAGGGAAGCGGCCGGAGTGGACACGGTGAGCATGGTCGAACGGAGGCCGGCAATGGAGTGGCGCGGAGATCGGTGGGGAAGGACGGTGGGTTGTAAAATCGTAGAGAGGATTTTTGGCAAGGATGTTGGAAGGAAAATTGCGAAATACGAGAAGAAGAAGGAGGGTCAAGTGTTTAAATGACCTACTCGCTTCTAATGTCCTTCACAACTAAAGCGACAACGTTTTGGTGAGTGGGAGAATTAGAAGCAACACTGCGCTTCTAATGTCCTCAACAGTAAAATTTTGACGAGGACCTTTTGGAGCCCAAAATTTTGAGCATTAGAAGTGACATTTAGAAGCTACTACTCGCTTCTAATGTCCCAATTTCTATACTTTGAGAAATTTTGGTGGAGAAAATTTCGAGTCAAATAATTTGGACATTAGAAACGACTTTAAAAGTGACAATGTCGCTTCTAATGTCCCAATTTATATACTTAGTGAAATTTTACGAAAAAAAAATTCAAGCCAAATAATTTGGGTATTAGAAGCAACTAGTCGCTTTCTAATGCCTTAAAACACTAAAAATATTGGCGAAGAAAAAAACGAACCAAAGATTTTGGTCTTTAGAAGCAATAATATGTCGTCTCAGACCTTTAATAGCGGCTAGTCGTTTCTAAAAGTAAAAAAAATTATGTTTTCGAAAAAATTGGGGTGTTTACGTTAAAAGCGACTAGTCGATTCTAAAGGTAAATTGTCGCTTCTAAAGATAATCGTCGCTTCTAAAAATCATTTTTGTAGTGGTGTTTATAGAATTAGTATTAGACCCTTCTAGTTGTTATTCTCTCAACTTCCTTATTACTTTTGAATAAAATAAAAACAATCTATTAGCAAGGAGCTAACAAATCTCATTGCTTCATCTAAAAGAGTCGTGACTTAATTTGGACACTGGCCAATTCATTTATTCACATTCCAAGGAACAGAGCATGAAATGATATACATAGCAATCTTGTACATGAATTACATATCTATGAGATATTCATAATGTTGTTCATGACATATTCATAACTTAGTACTTCACCAATAGGTCTTGTCTATATCACATAATGAATCTAGAAGTCTGACTTTCTCAAATGAGAGTATGTAAGCTATGAAATGACATGTCTAATTTCAAGATTGAGGTAACCATGATGCAAATTATATATAGTGACTTCGAAATAGAAGAGATTAAATTGTTAGTTCTTTCACTCTCTCTAGAAGTGCACTGGTCAATTCAATATCTTCATAAGATACCTAGGAAGTACTATAGAGTCTTCAATCTTTATGTCTTGTAACTAAACATCATAAGCCTAACAATCATATTGATTCAATAACTCGTCGATCCTCAATTTGCGAAATAAAGGTTTTAAGCAACCCATTTAGATTTTGTTCATCCAAATCTATATTAGACTCTTCATTTGTTGTTAGGTCTAATTTAAGATAAAGGACTAAGATTTATCATAAAACTTCAAACAAACAAAATAGAATGAATGAAAGTTATAATTTCTTATTAAACAGTTACCAGAAAAAGTATTTATAACTTTATTACATTAAATTATATTAGTGACAACTACTATTTTTCTTGTGGGAATCAATGTCAACATCATACTCTTTTGTTGCATCTCAATACTTCATTCTTCTGTAGTTTGACGTTGCTTTCCTTATCATTGTTCGCGTCAAATATTTTCCCCATTAAGTACTCTTCTAAAATTTGTCTATCCTTGATATGTTCAAGAAATATAGGACGTATGCTAAGAGCCGAAAACTTCTCGATAATCTGTTGAAGCTCTAGTTGTTAAACTTCGTCCTTTAGTTGGGGAGAGGTTTATATTAGACTCGTTAAAAATGCTACCGATTTGCGACTAAAAGCATATGCCACTTTATTGGCATTACCTTGGTGATAGTGCAACTCAAAGTCGTAGTCGTTCAAAATTTCCATCCATCGTCCTTGGCGCTTGTTTAACTCCTTTTTAGTGAACAAATACTTTAACATATTATGGTTCGTGTAGATGTCACAGTAGACTCGATACAAGTAATATCACCACACCAAGTTCTAGGTTGTGAGTAAGGTAAGGGGTTTCACAATCCTCAGTTGGCATGAGACATACACAATGACTTTCCCCTTATGCATAAGAACCACACCTAAACCTGTCTTGGATGTATCGCATTAGATAGAAAATATTTCTATCCATTGTGGGATATTAAGGACTAGTATTGTTGTCAAAAGTGTTTTTAGCTCTTGAAATATTTTCTCGCAAGTCTTAGACTAGACAAAATTTTGTCCATTGCAAGTTCTTAAGGTTAAGGGACTGCCAAACAGGATAATCCTTCAATAAACTTCCAGTAAGAACTTGCGAGATCCAAGAAACTTCTCACCTCGTTGACGGTCTTTGACTCATTCTTGTTTCACTTCTTATATCTTTGTTAGGTCCATAATGATGCCAATACTGATGATGATATGACTAAGGCAAACAACCCGTTCTAACCAAAATTCACATTTTGATAGTTTTGGGCAATTATTTTTCACTCAATCGTCCTAGTGTCAACTCAAGGTGGTGCTCGTACTCTTCTTTGGTCTTTTGATTAAAGTAGGATGTCATCAATGAACACGATGACTAACTTTTCCAAAAAATCCTCAAATATCTTGTTCATCAAATTCATAAACGTGATTGGCGCATTTGTTAACTTGAACGACATAACTAAAAACTCGTAATAATCATACAGTGTTTAGAAAGAGATGTCTTAATCTCTAACCTTCAGGTGATGGTACCCGAACATACGTCAATCTTTGAGAACATTATCGCTCCCATAAGTTGATAGAAGAGATCTTCTATATGTGGTAATAAGTACTTCTTTTTTACCGTCACTTCATTCAACTCATGATAATCAATGGACACTAGGACAAAAATAGTCTTTAGATGCAACAATTGTCGCATCTAAAGACCAAAAGTCGCATCTAAACTCAACTTCGGATGCGACTTCGAATGCGACTTTATCGCATCCCAAAATTCAAAGCCAAAGGTATTGGATGCGATTATATCGCATCCAATTCTCCATCAATATCATATGCGACAGTTTTGATGCAACTCATTGCATCCAAATTCAACAATAACATAACGTAGAAATTGATATTAAACGACTTTTGGACGCGGCTTGTCGCATTCGTTGACCAACGCGCCAAAATCTTTTGTTATGATCAGTCGCATCTAAACTCTAAACTCGCAAAAATTATACAGTGTAAATAAATAAATTATATGTCCTTTGAATGCGACTGTGTTGCATCCAATGTCTAAATATTTTAAAAAAAACATAACAAAAACAATAAATTCCTTTGAACCTAACTTCATGAACTTAATTTTATAATTCCTGATTTCTAAATATACCTTTTAGAATATACAAAAAAGTAAACATAACAAAAACAATAAAAGCGTTGGATAACAAGTCTCTCTGTTGCGGAGACAGGACAATCGGCTTGACCGTAACCAAAACGTCGATTTATTCTTCGTTGAATCTTTTTATGTCCCCTCAAATCTTAACCGGACATTGATGAACTAGAAATTGAGACCATTAGCTTCGAACTATTATGATGACATTGGTGTTGGTCTCTCGCTCTATAGAAATGAAAGAAAAAACAAAGAACATGAATACAATTTTATTCCACTTTTAGAGAGAGCATTTTTACCTTAAAATTTACTTGTATATATATTTTCATTCAATCTCGCTTCTCCACAGCCAATGCCTACCATCTGATGACGCCTTCTAAAATCGTTAGTCCTCGGGGTTGGAGCAGAGCTTTGGAGTCGATGGCACTAACGTAGTCCTCAGGTCAACATAATGATGTCGGGGTTGCTCCCGAGGTTGAGGAGGTCGACACCGAGGGTGAGAGGAATGAGAGAGGCTATTGAAAATGAAGAGGTTATGAAGGACAATATTATTGAAAAGGAAGATTAACTATTGTGTTTTCAATTCAATGAAACTTTAAGGTAGAGATAAGTGGGATCCACATGGGCGTGCAAATATTTTAATTATCCATTACACTCGGGTTTTCAGAAAATAGAACCACGTCATCAACGTTATCTTCTACTCTAGTTTAAAAACCTTCAAAAAGAAAACAAACATGCGGCTTTGAGAAGCATAACCGAAGCCGGTGGAGTCTTTAGTATGAAAGTTAAGCTCTTCTTCTGTTTAAAGCGCAGAAAACTCAAGACCTTGACATCACACACACAAGATATAATTCAACTGAATACAAACAAAATAAAAAAAACCCACATCGTAGACAGTGATTTCTACGGGAATGACGTAACCAGCTTTTTCGGCAGTTTTGGCGTTGTAGTCCTTACAAAACACCATAATGTTGACTCCTTTCAAACCCAAAGCAGGACCCACAGGCGGCGCCAAAGTTTCCTTTCCAGCCTCGAGAGCTTCGAATTTGATAGTGAGATATCAAGAGCTGAAAGAAAGAAAGAAAGAAAGAAAGAAAGAATGATGTACATCGTTTGCATTTTAAGAGTAGCCAAACTGAATAGGGATGGAAATCGATAGCAGCTCCTATCTTGGTGATAAACCTTGATTTCGGGAGCGACTGGCCGATTCGAGTGATTGGATTCTTGGAAACAACTGCGACTCATCGTCTCGTCAAAGAAAATTCAAAGAAGAGAGAAAAGGAATAGGGAGAGAGAGGGAGTACCGAGTGTATTTAAGTGGGCGAGGCGGTGAAGCGAGGGAATGGAGGCGATGCGTTTGTCGTTGAAGATTAGGCCGCAGAGAATGATGAGAGAGGCAATTTCTTCGAAGGAGGAGAGGGAGTTTCCAGCGGCGTTGAGGACGGTGAGCTTCGAGAAGGATTCCAGACCATGGACACTCTCTAGCTTGTTGTGGGGCACCAAAAGCCACTTCAGCTTGTTGAAGCTCAAATTCGGCCTCGAGCTTCGTCATTCCCTCTAAAGTCCTACAACTGCACGACAAGTGTTTGTTAAAATGTCTTGACCAAACAAAAGCCATTGTAACACACAAAACAATGCAGACCTTTCTTGGCTTTTCTCCGGGGTTCGGTGGAGCCATGACGACGATTCAGAGACGGAGAATGGCGATAGACATGTTGGAATTTAGTTGACAATTAACATATTTAATTATGAAACATATCTACATATGGCGGAAATTCATAATTTAATTCAATATGTTAAAACACTTTTTAAAACATATTCAATAATCATATCATTAAATAGAATCTAGCATGTCAATAAATGTCAAAACATGTTAGTAAAATTATTCAAACATACGATCGAATGATCTAAACACACTAACAATCCTACAACGGTTATTACATTCAGATCCAATTCGTTTCAAGGAGACTTACATAAGGTTCGGATCTGCGAGATTTTGCCTCGGGGTGTGCATCCAAGTCCACGACCGAAACTCTTTCCCACGCGCGTCTAAGATGTCACAAAATCCGTCCTCGCTTTGTTGCCCAAAAAATGGCCGGCCCTATAAAATAAAAATTACTCAAACAACCACAAGTTGATTTAATGATGTATCTCTAGGAGTTTTTAGGAGATCAAGAGGGTGGACTCTTTATAGGAATAAGGGAAGAAAGAATAAACAAAGGCTTAAGGGAAATATTAAATTTCACTCTCTCTTTGGGATTTTTGGCCGTGTGTTTTCCGTTGGGGAGAGAAAAAAACAATCGGCCAAACAAGGTTGGGGGAGAGAATGAGTGTATGAAATTTCTAGGGCAAGACAGAGAATAAACCTTCCTTTTATTTTAGTGACAATGAGTTTAAGTTAGGTCAAAATCAATTAATGACCCATTAATCAAACTTAAGCCCAATAATTCATTTAAACAATTTTTCACCTCACTTTTACCTTAGAAGTGGCAGGCCATATTATTATTATTATCTCCCAAATTTATTCAATTTATTTCTAAAATAATATTTAATTAATTTAGAACATCTCATTTATTTAATGACATTTCATTAAATCTTTTCATACGAATCAAACAAGTACGATACGAGAAAATATTTATTTTCATCTTTTATTGATTTGAATCATCAAATTATATTATTATCAATATAATAACATAATATGATTCATTAAATAAATGTAATAATAAATAACCAATTATTTATTTAATTACTTAAAAAATAATTTTCTTAGCGTAAATCACAATTTACGTTGAATGAGAAAATCAATTAATTCTTGTTCACCAAAATCTTGTCTGAGAGTCTATCATTGAGACCTTATGGACCCACATGAACAAAACTTTAGAATAAAGCTCGGACACAAAAGTTCACAAACTTTTCCCGACTTTTAATTCTTAATATTGGTCGATTCCACTATAGGACCAATATTGAACATCTCTAAGTTCATATGCGTTTATTTTTCCGTTTGATGTGACAAAACTATTCTTCACACGGTCCATGGTGTATTTTACGATATTACCCTTTGTGTGTATCATTAACTCAGAGGAATGTAAAATCACCGTTTTACCCTTGAGTTATTATTTCACCAAGTCCTCTGTTATTTGTGAACGAGAACATAAAGTTAGATGTCTCAACATGTTAAATGTTTTATTTCAAAGGATTCTTTATTCGATGAATACCAGGCATGGTTTATTCGCTCACACTCTCATAACAGAGCATGGTGTTGAAATTTGATTAACAATTAACCTAATTTAATTACGAAACACATCAATATGTGGCGGAATTTCATAATTCAATTTAACATATTATAAACGTTTTAAAACATGTTCGATAACCATATCATTAAATCTAACCTAACATGTTAATAAATTTACAATCACATCAATAAATTTATCTAAGCATGCAAACGAATAATCCAAATACATATAATTATTCTAAAACATCATATTATTCAGATCCAATTCGTTCGAGGGATACTTACATAAGATTTGGATCTGCGAGAGCAAGTCTTGGTGTACGTCAAGGTGGTCGGCCGATCCTCTACGCCACGCGCGTCCAGGAAATCCTCAAAACCGTCATGCCTTCGATCCTCCAAAATTAGCCGGCCCTGGGGAGAGAAAAATCACTCAAACAACCACAAGTTGAGTCAATGATAATACTCGAGGGATTTTTGTGAGACAAAGAGGGTGGGCTCTTTCGTAGGAACAAGGGAAGAAGGAATAAAAGGGGATTCTTTCTACGGTTCGTTCTCTCAATTCTTTAGGGATTTTGGCCAAGTATTTTTCTCCTTGGGAGAGAGGAAATAGTCGGCCAAGATGGGAGGGGAGAGAGAGAGAGAGTGCCGAATGAATTAGGTCAAAAGAGAGAGAAGAGCTCCTTTTATTTCAGGGAAAATGGGCTTAATTAGGTCAAAAATAATTAATGACCCATTAGTCAAACTTAAGCCCGATAAATCATTTAAGCAATTTTCCAACCCCTTATTTTCATTAAGTGGCCGGCCATCTTATGTATTTATCTCCCAAATATTTTCGATTTATTTCTAAAATAATATTTAATTAATTTAGAACATCTCATTTATTTAATGACAAGTCATTAATTATTTTCATACTAAACAATGTAGTACGAAACGAGAAAATATTTATTTTCATCTTTTATTTATTTGAATCATCAAATTATATTATTATCAATATAATAACACAATATGATTCGTTAAATAAATGTAATAATAAATAACGAATTATTTATTTAATTACTTAGAAAATAATTTTCTTAGTGTAAATCACAATTTACGTTTAATGAGAAAATCGATCTTTTCTTGTTCACTAATATCTCATCCAAGAGTCTATCATTGAGACCTTATGGACCCATATGAACGAAGCTTTAGAATAAAGATCGGACGCAAAAGTTCACAAACTCTTTCCGACTTTTAATTCTTAATATTAGTCGATTCCACTAAAGGACCAATATCGAACATCTCTAAGTTCATATGCGTTTATATTTTCGTTTGATGTGATAAAACTATTCTTCACATGGTCCACGGTATATTTTACGATATTACCCTTTGTGTGTATCATTAACTCAGAGGGATGTAAAATTACCGTTTTACCCCTGAGTTATTATTTCACCAAGTCCTCTGTTATTTGTGAACGAGAAAAACATAAAGTGAAATGTCTCAACATGTCACATGTTTTATTTCAAAGAATTCTTTATTCGATGAATACCAGGCCTGGTTTATTCGTTCACACTCTCATAACAGAGCATGGTGTGATACTAATGCCTTAGCATTGTTTCAACACAAATTCCATATCTGTGAATCACATGTTTCAACGAAACAGTATTATGACACCAACCGTCGGGTCAATGAAACTTCATTTAGCCATTGCCCATTGACAAATCAAATGTCATAAAGTGTTACAAGAATACATGTACTCACTTCAGGATTTAGGTAATTACTAAAATACCCCTCGTATGTGAGTTTGAGGTTTCGAGTGATTAAACGGTTTTATCTCGAACTTCAAAACTTCACTGGTCTTGTTCAATATCTTCATTAAGATATCAAGAATGAATTACAGAGTCACAACTCTCCATATCACAAGATAAGATATCGTTTAATTCATTCTAACAATCATTACTAGGAATCGATTGCCCAATCGATCTTTAGATTGCGAACTTTTATTTAAACTAGTCATAAGAAGGTATCTTGTCAAGTCTGTACTTAGCACTTCTTTCGTTGATGACAGTTTCAGAGCATAGACATAAATGCGTAAACACAATCTTAAATAAGAATGGATATTCAATCTTTATTTAATTTCAAAGCAAAACAAATACAAAAGTATTTAATATCAAAAATCTCCTTTGTGGCATAAATGCCAACAAACTCCCACTTGACTCAAAGGAGATGCGAATGATCTTTCAGTCCTAATCCTTCTAGGTGTCCCTCGAAGACCTTACTGGTTAAAGGCTTCGTGAAGGGATCTGCAAGGTTGTCCAACGTTGAGATCTTCATAACCGTCGCGTCCCCTCTATGAACTATATCTTGTACCAGGTGATATTTTCGCTCGATGTGTTTTGAGCGCTTGTGGCTTCTTGGTTCCTTACAGTTAGCAACGGCCCCACTGTTATCACAGTAAAGTGTAATGGGCTCGTTAGCACTTGGAACTACTTCCAAGTACATTAGGAATTTCCTCAGTCATACAGCCTCCTTTGCTGCTTCGCAAGCAGCCACATACTCGGCTTCCATGGTCGAGTCAGCAACGCAAGATTGCTTTATACTCCTCCAGACCACAGATCCACCATTCAGGGTGAACACAGACCCTGATGTGGATTTCCTGGAATCCTTATCCGCTTGAAAATCGGAATCGGTATACCCCGTCATATTCAGGTCATCACCTGAGTATGCAAGCATATAATTTCTCGTTCTCCGGAGATACTTGAGAATATGCTTGACCGCAACCCAGTGCTCGGGTCCAGGATTCGATTGGAATCTACTCACCACGCCCACTGCGTAACAAATATCTGGCCTAGTACAGAGCATTGCATACATGAGACTTCCTACGGCTGAGGCGTAGGGAATATGTCTCATGTCTTCTATCTCTTGAGGAGTCTTGGGAGACTGCTCAATAGATAGATGCACTCCATGTCTGAAAGGTAGCTGTCCTTTCTTGGAGTTCTGCATACTGAAGCGATCCATGATCTTATCAATATAAGATGCTTGAGAAAGCGCTAACTTTCTGTTCTTCCGATCTCTAAAGATCTGAATCCCCAGAATGTAAGCCGCTTCTCCAAGATCCTTCATCTCAAACTGCTCTGACAGCCAGATCTTAACCTCTGATAACTTTCCCACATCATTCCCAATGAGTAGTATGTCATCTACATAAAGGATTAAGAAGACCACTTTGCCATCGTTTATCATCTTATAAACACATGGCTCATCTAGTGACTGATCAAAGCCGTAACTTTTCACAGTCTCGTCGAATCTAATATTCCACGATCTAGATGCTTGCTTTAGTCCATAAATGGACTTTAGCAACTCACAAACCTTGCCCTGTTGGCCTTTCTCCATGAACCCGTCTGGTTGAGCCATGTAAATGCGCTCGTCAAGATTTCTATTCAAAGATGTAGTCTTGACATCCATCTGCCAGATTTCATAATCTAGGGCGGTAGCAATGGATAAAAGAGTACGAATGGACTTTAGCATCGCCACGGGCGAGAAGGTATCTTCATAGTCGATACCTTCCTTTTGTGTGAACCCCTTCGCCACAAGTCGTGCTTTAAATGTCTCGACATTTCCATCCGGTCCTCTTTTCTTCTTGTAGATCCATTTACACCCAACAGGCTTGATGCCTTCAGGTAAATCTACAAGTTTCCAGACTTCGTTGACATACATCGAATGCATTTCAACGTTCATGGCTTCTTGCCATAGGTTTGCTTCAGAACTTTGCATCGCCTGGGAAAATGATACTGGATCATCTTCCTCCTTGTATGCGACTGCAGCAAAGGCCTCCCCGATGTACATCAATCGCTCAGGTTGTCGTACAATCCTGCTACTGCGACGAATCGTAGGAGGCTCAAGTTCTGAATGTGGTTCTTCTATTGTTGGTGTAGGACTTGTCCTATCTTGTGAAGTACCAGCTACTTCACCCAACATTTCCTTCAGCACAAGTTTGCTTCTCGGTACGGTATTCTTCATATAATCCTCTTCAAGAAACCTAGCGTTCGTGCTAACGAACGTTTTCTTGTCAGTAGGACTATAGAATGTGTACCCTTTTGTTTCTTTCGGATATCCTATGAAAAAGCATAATTCTGAACGACTAGCCAACTTGCTAGTCTTTTGTCTTAGCACGTGTGCTGGACAACCCCAGATCTTGATGTGGTTTAGAACAAATTTCTTACCACACCATCTCTCGTAGGGAGTGCCGGGAACCGTTTTTGACGGAACCTGGTTCAGAATATGAGCTGCCGTTTCTAAGGCATATCCCCAGAACGAATCAGGAAGAGATGAGTAACTCATCATTGATCTCACCATATCTAGTAGCGTTCGGTTCCTTCTCTCTGACACACCGTTTTGTTGTGGAGTGCCAGGTGCTGTAAGCTGAGAATGAATGCCTTCTTCTTTAAGAAGATCCTCGAACTCATCAGACAAGTACTCTCCTCCTCGATCTGATCGAAGGGTTTTGATTTGTTTCTCTCTTTGCTTCTCAACTAAGGCCCGATATTGTTTGAACATTTCAAAAGTATCGGATTTGTGTCGCATTAAGAAAACATGACCAAAACGTGAGTAGTCATCAGTGAAGGTTACAAAGTATTCGTAACCTCCTCTTGCCTGAATACTGATTGGACCACATACATCACTATGTATGAGTTCCAATACTTGTATGGCTCTTAGACCTTTCGAAGAGAAAAGTCTCTTGGTCATTTTGCCTTCAAGACAGGATTCACACGTGGGCAAAGATCCCACGTTTAGAGATTTCAAAGGACCATCCTTTGTTAACCTCTTAATCCTATCTAGGCCAATATGTCCAAGACGTAAGTGCCATAGATATGTATCATCCGTTTCATCACTATGAAATGTCTTACGCTTCCTGAGTGAATCACTATTCACCTCAGTGTCCAAGATTGTCGGCTCATTAGGATATAGATAATAAATAGAATCTACTCGATGAGCTTTAGAAATAAAACAATCATTAAGAAAAATTTCAATACCATTATTGACTTTAAACTCATAATGTTGTTCTTCTAAACGACCAAAAGAAATTAAGTTCTTGCAAAAATCTGGAACATAATAAACGTTATTCAATAATAAAGCCTTATTCCCAAAATTCAGCTGCATGGTCCCGACAGATCTGGCTCTGACCTTCGTTCCATTCCCCCAGTTGAACGTGAACTCTTCTTCACCTAAGCTTCTGGTTTTCCTGAAACCATTCAGATTACACACAATATGGTTAGAAGCCCCGCAGTCTAAAATCCAGGGTGATTCTTTATATGTCGTGTAACATGCTTGGGTGACGAAAGCCATACCTTTCCCCTTGACGGTCTTGAGGTAGGCAGGACAGTTCCTTCGCCAATGGCCGACTTCTCCGCAATGGTGACACTTGTGTTTAGACTTGTCCACCTTTGCGATGCCCTTGCCCTTGACATCCGCAGCCTTCTTGTATGGCGTCTTGGATCCCGTTCGGTTGGCGTTTTTGGGACCCTTCATCACTCTCTTCGATCCAGAAGTGGAAGCCCTATGTTCAGCAACATTGGCTTCACCAGTCTTCTTCTTGGTCTTAGGGAGAAGTCCCTCGGCAGTCTGCAACTCCTTCATTAGCTCGGTTACAGTATAATCAAGCTTGTTCATGGAGTAGTTCAGACGGAAGCTATCGAAAGAATCCGTCAGAGTCTCCAAGATCATGTCGACCTTGGTGAGTCCATCGATCTCCGATCCGAGAATCTCCATGTCGTTCAGGTGACCCATGATCACTAGCATGTGGTCCCTGACTGACGTTCCCGGCTTCATCCGACAATTCATGAAATTTCGGATTGCCTGCAGCCTCGCCTGACGCCCATGACATCCAAACATGTCATGAAGATTGTAGAGCATGTCATATGCCGTGGAAATGTCCTTGTGAGATTGTTGCAACACATTGCTCATGGAACCCAAGATATAACACTTGGCATTCTCATCGGACCTTACCCACGTGTCATAGGCGTTCTTGTCCTCTTGGCTCGAGTCAGCACTCGGAGCTGGAGGACACGGGGTAGTGAGAACATACTTGTGTTTTTCCACCGTCAATACGATGTCGAGGTTACGTTTCCAATCAACGTAATTCTCACCCTCGAGTTTGTTATAACTGAGTATAGATGCAAGTGGATTCATGATATTGCTGAAATTAAATGAAATGAATAAATTTAGCATATGCTACAGTTTCGAATTATGATGCATGTACAATCCTAAATGAGTGAGGAAAGCGATAAATAATTCATGGTATTATGAACAAAAAATGATCAATTACTTTTCCTAGGGGAAACCGTAATTGATCGCCTTTCATAGTCGTGACACATCACTATTTAGTTTGAACCATACAAGAAGTCACAACTTCTAGTTCTCGCTAATTACCATGGACTTTGGTCACTTATGTTTAACGCATAGCCTCTATGGAGGGTTACTTTAAACAATAAGTCTAAGCATGCAACCAACATGTGGGCCCTTATCCAAGTTACTTTGAAAACGGTTCTCCTAGGGGAGACCCCGCTTCATCGTTCCTCTTTAGGGCTTAGTTCGTAACAATTTAATTGACTATGTGCTTCCGAAGTACTCCCATTGAAGGGAGGGCCACGAGGGTGACTCTTAGTTCATTCACACAAGTTAATTAAATTCATGTTGGGGACCTCGGGTTATTTCAACGACAAATAACCCTCCCACTTAGTTTTTGCAAAAATCATATTTTTGTGGACGATGTTCAATTTCATAACTAGTTATTTAAATTAAACTATAATGATGCATGAACAATTCATATAGTGTTGGCGTTCTATCCTATATGACATGTGGATGAATATGAGATAAGATTAAATAAAATAAAACATAATATTTAACTTATCTAATGGCCCATTTCTAAAATTACAACCCTTTACAAAAGAAAAATCAATAAACTACTTTATTCCTAGTCTTGTGTCGAGTCGTCGAATTTCCGAGTTTTAAAACTTAGAGATTAATATCTCCCACTCAAATAATTAAATTCATTTTTATTATTTCAAAAATAATATAAATAAATTTAATTATTCAAGATTTTAAATTTATTCGGAAACGATTTCCGAATCTCGGTCGTCGGGCCTAACCCTAGCTAGCTCGCGTGCATCCGAAAACACACGGCCACGCTAGGGTTTTGGCCGACCAAACAGCCCTCTTGCGTCCAATACGCAGGTCCTTAGGCGTGTTCGGAATCGACCGGGATAGCTCCCACGCGTTTCAAAAACGCGCGGCCATTCCCGGAGGCTGCCTTCCTTCTTCTTGTCTCCCGGATTACAAAATTATAAATTTAAATTTACAACAATTACAAATTTAAATAAAAATAAAAAATAAAAACCGGGACGTAACCCGTAAACAATCCTAGGGCCAATTAGAGTAAGGATCCATTCACATAAACACACATACATTCACAAATGCAGTTCATACAAAAAACGCCAACACTCAATATCGATTTAATGACAATTATGGCTCTGATACCATTTGTTGGAATTTGATTAACAATTAACCTAATTTAATTACGAAACACATCAATATGTGGCGGAATTTCATAATTCAATTTAACATATTATAAACGTTTTAAAACATGTTCGATAACCATATCATTAAATCTAACCTAGCATGTCAATAAATTTACAATCACATCAATAAATTTATCTAAGCATGCAAACGAATAATCCAAATACATATAATTATTCTAAAACATCATATTATTCAGATCCAATTCGTTCGAGGGATACTTACATAAGATTTGGATCTGCGAGAGCAAGTCTCGGTGTACGTCAAGGTGGTCGGCCGATCCTCTACGCCACGCGCGTCCAGGAAATCCTCAAAACCGTCATGCCTTCGATCCTCCAAAATTAGCCGGCCCTGGGGAGAGAAAAATCACTCAAACAACCACAAGTTGAGTCAATGATAATACTCGAGGGATTTTTGTGAGACAAAGAGGGTGGGCTCTTTCGTAGGAACAAGGGAAGAAGGAATAAAAGGGGATTCTTTCTACGGTTCGTTCTCTCAATTCTTTAGGGATTTTGGCCAAGTATTTTTCTCCTCGGGAGAGAGGAAATAGTCGGCCAAGATGGGAGGGGAGAGAGAGAGAGAGTGCCGAATGAATTAGGTCAAAAGAGAGAGAGAAGAGCTCCTTTTATTTCAGGGAAAATGGGCTTAATTAGGTCAAAAACAATTAATGACCCATTAGTCAAACTTAAGCCCGATAAATCATTTAAGCAATTTTCCAACCCCTTATTTTCATTAAGTGGCCGGCCATCTTATGTATTTATCTCCCAAATATTTTCGATTTATTTCTAAAATAATATTTAATTAATTTAGAACATCTCATTTATTTAATGACAAGTCATTAATTATTTTCATACTAAACAATGTAGTACGAAACGAGAAAATATTTATTTTCATCTTTTATTTATTTGAATCATCAAATTATATTATTATCAATATAATAACACAATATGATTCGTTAAATAAATGTAATAATAAATAACGAATTATTTATTTAATTACTTAGAAAATAATTTTCTTAGTGTAAATCACAATTTACGTTTAATGAGAAAATCGATCTTTTCTTGTTCACTAATATCTCATCCAAGAGTCTATCTTTGAGACCTTATGGACCCATATGAACGAAGCTTTAGAATAAAGATCGGACGCAAAAGTTCACAAACTTTTTCCGACTTTTAATTCTTAATATTAGTCGATTCCACTAAAGGACCAATATCGAACATCTCTAAGTTCATATGCGTTTATATTTTCGTTTGATGTGATAAAACTATTCTTCACATGGTCCACGGTATATTTTACGATATTACCCTTTGTGTGTATCATTAACTCAGAGGGATGTAAAATTACCGTTTTACCCCTGAGTTATTATTTCACCAAGTCCTCTGTTATTTGTGAACGAGAAAAACATAAAGTGAAATGTCTCAACATGTCACATGTTTTATTTCAAAGAATTTATATTCGATGAATACCAGGCCTGGTTTATTCGTTCACACTCTCATAACAGAGCATGGTGTGATACTAATGCCTTAGCATTGTTTCAACACAAATTCCATATCTGTGAATCACATGTTTCAACGAAACAGTATTATGACACCAACCGTCGGGTCAATGAAACTTCATTTAGCCATTGCCCATTGACAAATCAAATGTCATAAAGTGTTACAAGAATACATGTACTCACTTCAGGATTTAGGTAATTACTAAAATACCCCTCGTATGTGAGTTTGAGGTTTCGAGTGATTAAACGGTTTTATCTCGAACTTCAAAACTTCACTGGTCTTGTTCAATATCTTCATTAAGATATCAAGAATGAATTACAGAGTCACAACTCTCCATATCACAAGATAAGATATCGTTTAATTCATTCTAACAATCATTACTAGGAATCGATTGCCCAATCGATCTTTAGATTGCGAACTTTTATTTAAACTAGTCATAAGAAGGTATCTTGTCAAGTCTGTACTTAGCACTTCTTTCGTTGATGACAGTTTCAGAGCATAGACATAAATGCGTAAACACAATCTTAAATAAGAATGGATATTCAATCTTTATTTAATTTCAAAGCAAAACAAATACAAAAGTATTTAATATCAAAAATCTCCTTTGTGGGCATAAATGCCAACAAACTCCCACTTGACTCAAAGGAGATGCGAATGATCTTTCAGTCCTAATCCTTCTAGGTGTCCCTCGAAGACCTTACTGGTTAAAGGCTTCGTGAAGGGATCTGCAAGGTTGTCCAACGTTGAGATCTTCATAACCGTCGCGTCCCCTCTATGAACTATATCTTGTACCAGGTGATATTTTCGCTCGATGTGTTTTGAGCGCTTGTGGCTTCTTGGTTCCTTACAGTTAGCAACGGCCCCACTGTTATCACAGTAAAGTGTAATGGGCTCGTTAGCACTTGGAACTACTTCCAAGTACATTAGGAATTTCCTCAGTCATACAGCCTCCTTTGCTGCTTCGCAAGCAGCCACATACTCGGCTTCCATGGTCGAGTCAGCAACGCAAGATTGCTTTATACTCCTCCAGACCACAGATCCACCATTCAGGGTGAACACAGACCCTGATGTGGATTTCCTGGAATCCTTATCCGCTTGAAAATCGGAATCGGTATACCCCGTCATATTCAGGTCATCACCTGAGTATGCAAGCATATAATTTCTCGTTCTCCGGAGATACTTGAGAATATGCTTGACCGCAACCCAGTGCTCGGGTCCAGGATTCGATTGGAATCTACTCACCACGCCCACTGCGTAACAAATATCTGGCCTAGTACAGAGCATTGCATACATGAGACTTCCTACGGCTGAGGCGTAGGGAATATGTCTCATGTCTTCTATCTCTTGAGGAGTCTTGGGAGACTGCTCAATAGATAGATGCACTCCATGTCTGAAAGGTAGCTGTCCTTTCTTGGAGTTCTGCATACTGAAGCGATCCATGATCTTATCAATATAAGATGCTTGAGAAAGCGCTAACTTTCTGTTCTTCCGATCTCTAAAGATCTGAATCCCCAGAATGTAAGCCGCTTCTCCAAGATCCTTCATCTCAAACTGCTCTGACAGCCAGATCTTAACCTCTGATAACTTTCCCACATCATTCCCAATGAGTAGTATGTCATCTACATAAAGGATTAAGAAGACCACTTTGCCATCGTTTATCATCTTATAAACACATGGCTCATCTAGTGACTGATCAAAGCCGTAACTTTTCACAGTCTCGTCGAATCTAATATTCCACGATCTAGATGCTTGCTTTAGTCCATAAATGGACTTTAGCAACTCACAAACCTTGCCCTGTTGGCCTTTCTCCATGAACCCGTCTGGTTGAGCCATGTAAATGCGCTCGTCAAGATTTCTATTCAAAGATGCAGTCTTGACATCCATCTGCCAGATTTCATAATCTAGGGCGGTAGCAATGGATAAAAGAGTACGAATGGACTTTAGCATCGCCACGGGCGAGAAGGTATCTTCATAGTCGATACCTTCCTTTTGTGTGAACCCCTTCGCCACAAGTCGTGCTTTAAATGTCTCGACATTTCCATCCGGTCCTCTTTTCTTCTTGTAGATCCATTTACACCCAACAGGCTTGATGCCTTCAGGTAAATCTACAAGTTTCCAGACTTCGTTGACATACATCGAATGCATTTCAACGTTCATGGCTTCTTGCCATAGGTTTGCTTCAGAACTTTGCATCGCCTGGGAAAATGATACTGGATCATCTTCCTCCTTGTATGCGACTGCAGCAAAGGCCTCCCCGATGTACATCAATCGCTCAGGTTGTCGTACAATCCTGCTACTGCGACGAATCGTAGGAGGCTCAAGTTCTGAATGTGGTTCTTCTATTGTTGGTGTAGGACTTGTCCTATCTTGTGAAGTACCAGCTACTTCACCCAACATTTCCTTCAGCACAAGTTTGCTTCTCGGTACGGTATTCTTCATATAATCCTCTTCAAGAAACCTAGCGTTCGTGCTAACGAACGTTTTCTTGTCAGTAGGACTATAGAATGTGTACCCTTTTGTTTCTTTCGGATATCCTATGAAAAAGCATAATTCTGAACGACTAGCCAACTTGCTAGTCTTTTGTCTTAGCACGTGTGCTGGACAACCCCAGATCTTGATGTGGTTTAGAACAAATTTCTTACCACACCATCTCTCGTAGGGAGTGCCGGGAACCGTTTTTGACGGAACCTGGTTCAGAATATGAGCTGCCGTTTCTAAGGCATATCCCCAGAACGAATCAGGAAGAGATGAGTAACTCATCATTGATCTCACCATATCTAGTAGCGTTCGGTTCCTTCTCTCTGACACACCGTTTTGTTGTGGAGTGCCAGGTGCTGTAAGCTGAGAATGAATGCCTTCTTCTTTAAGAAGATCCTCGAACTCATCAGACAAGTACTCTCCTCCTCGATCTGATCGAAGGGTTTTGATTTGTTTCTCTCTTTGCTTCTCAACTAAGGCCCGATATTGTTTGAACATTTCAAAAGTATCGGATTTGTGTCGCATTAAGAAAACATGACCAAAACGTGAGTAGTCATCAGTGAAGGTTACAAAGTATTCGTAACCTCCTCTTGCCTGAATACTGATTGGACCACATACATCACTATGTATGAGTTCCAATACTTGTATGGCTCTTAGACCTTTCGAAGAGAAAAGTCTCTTGGTCATTTTGCCTTCAAGACAGGATTCACACGTGGGCAAAGATCCCACGTTTAGAGATTTCAAAGGACCATCCTTTGTTAACCTCTTAATCCTATCTAGGCCAATATGTCCAAGACGTAAGTGCCATAGATATGTATCATCCGTTTCATCACTATGAAATGTCTTACGCTTCCTGAGTGAATCACTATTCACCTCAGTGTCCAAGATTGTCGGCTCATTAGGATATAGATAATAAATAGAATCTACTCGATGAGCTTTAGAAATAAAACAATCATTAAGAAAAATTTCAATACCATTATTGACTTTAAACTCATAATGTTGTTCTTCTAAACGACCAAAAGAAATTAAGTTCTTGCAAAAATCTGGAACATAATAAACGTTATTCAATAATAAAGCCTTATTCCCAAAATTCAGCTGCATGGTCCCGACAGATCTGGCTCTGACCTTCGTTCCATTCCCCCAGTTGAACGTGAACTCTTCTTCACCTAAGCTTCTGGTTTTCCTGAAACCATTCAGATTACACACAATATGGTTAGAAGCCCCGCAGTCTAAAATCCAGGGTGATTCTTTATATGTCGTGTAACATGCTTGGGTGACGAAAGCCATACCTTTCCCCTTGACGGTCTTGAGGTAGGCAGGACAGTTCCTTCGCCAATGGCCGACTTCTCCGCAATGGTGACACTTGTGTTTAGACTTGTCCACCTTTGCGATGCCCTTGCCCTTGACATCCGCAGCCTTCTTGTATGGCGTCTTGGATCCCGTTCGGTTGGCGTTTTTGGGACCCTTCATCACTCTCTTCGATCCAGAAGTGGAAGCCCTATGTTCAGCAACATTGGCTTCACCAGTCTTCTTCTTGGTCTTAGGGAGAAGTCCCTCGGCAGTCTGCAACTCCTTCATTAGCTCGGTTACAGTATAATCAAGCTTGTTCATGGAGTAGTTCAGACGGAAGCTATCGAATGAATCCGTCAGAGTCTCCAAGATCATGTCGACCTTGGTGAGTCCATCGATCTCCGATCCGAGAATCTCCATGTCGTTCAGGTGACCCATGATCACTAGCATGTGGTCCCTGACTGACGTTCCCGGCTTCATCCGACAATTCATGAAATTTCGGATTGCCTGCAGCCTCGCCTGACGCCCATGACATCCAAACATGTCATGAAGATTGTAGAGCATGTCATATGCCGTGGAAATGTCCTTGTGAGATTGTTGCAACACATTGCTCATGGAACCCAAGATATAACACTTGGCATTCTCATCGGACCTTACCCACGTGTCATAGGCGTTCTTGTCCTCTTGGCTCGAGTCAGCACTCGGAGCTGGAGGACACGGGGTAGTGAGAACATACTTGTGTTTTTCCACCGTCAATACGATGTCGAGGTTACGTTTCCAATCAACGTAATTCTCACCCTCGAGTTTGTTATAACTGAGTATAGATGCAAGTGGATTCATGATATTGCTGAAATTAAATGAAATGAATAAATTTAGCATATGCTACAGTTTCGAATTATGATGCATGTACAATCCTAAATGAGTGAGGAAAGCGATAAATAATTCATGGTATTATGAACAAAAAATGATCAATTACTTTTCCTAGGGGAAACCGTAATTGATCGCCTTTCATAGTCGTGACACATCACTATTTAGTTTGAACCATACAAGAAGTCACAACTTCTAGTTCTCGCTAATTACCATGGACTTTGGTCACTTATGTTTAACGCATAGCCTCTATGGAGGGTTACTTTAAACAATAAGTCTAAGCATGCAACCAACATGTGGGCCCTTATCCAAGTTACTTTGAAAACGGTTCTCCTAGGGGAGACCCCGCTTCATCGTTCCTCTTTAGGGCTTAGTTCGTAACAATTTAATTGACTATGTGCTTCCGAAGTACTCCCATTGAAGGGAGGGCCACGAGGGTGACTCTTAGTTCATTCACACAAGTTAATTAAATTCATGTTGGGGACCTCGGGTTATTTCAACGACAAATAACCCTCCCACTTAGTTTTTGCAAAAATCATATTTTTGTGGACGATGTTCAATTTCATAACTAGTTATTTAAATTAAACTATAATGATGCATGAACAATTCATATAGTGTTGGCGTTCTATCCTATATGACATGTGGATGAATATGAGATAAGATTAAATAAAATAAAACATAATATTTAACTTATCTAATGGCCCATTTCTAAAATTACAACCCTTTACAAAAGAAAAATCAATAAACTACTTTATTCCTAGTCTTGTGTCGAGTCGTCGAATTTCCGAGTTTTAAAACTTAGAGATTAATATCTCCCACTCAAATAATTAAATTCATTTTTATTATTTCAAAAATAATATAAATAAATTTAATTATTCAAGATTTTAAATTTATTCGGAAACGATTTCCGAATCTCGGTCGTCGGGCCTAACCCTAGCTAGCTCGCGTGCATCCGAAAACACACGGCCACGCTAGGGTTTTGGCCGACCAAACAGCCCTCTTGCGTCCAATACGCAGGTCCTTAGGCGTGTTCGGAATCGACCGGGATAGCTCCCACGCGTTTCAAAAACGCGCGGCCATTCCCGGAGGCTGCCTTCCTTCTTCTTGTCTCCCGGATTACAAAATTATAAATTTAAATTTACAACAATTACAAATTTAAATAAAAATAAAAAATAAAAACCGGGACGTAACCCGTAAACAATCCTAGGGCCAATTAGAGTAAGGATCCATTCACATAAACACACATACATTCACAAATGCAATTCATACAAAAAACGCCAACACTCAATATCGATTTAATGACAATTATGGCTCTGATACCATTTGTTGGAATTTGATTAACAATTAACCTAATTTAATTACGAAACACATCAATATGTGGCGGAATTTCATAATTCAATTTAACATATTATAAACGTTTTAAAACATGTTCGATAACCATATCATTAAATCTAACCTAGCATGTCAATAAATTTACAATCACATCAATAAATTTATCTAAGCATGCAAACGAATAATCCAAATACATATAATTATTCTAAAACATCATATTATTCAGATCCAATTCGTTCGAGGGATACTTACATAAGATTTGGATCTGCGAGAGCAAGTCTCGGTGTACGTCAAGGTGGTCGGCCGATCCTCTACGCCACGCGCGTCCAGGAAATCCTCAAAACCGTCATGCCTTCGATCCTCCAAAATTAGCCGGCCCTGGGGAGAGAAAAATCACTCAAACAACCACAAGTTGAGTCAATGATAATACTCGAGGGATTTTTGTGAGACAAAGAGGGTGGGCTCTTTCGTAGGAACAAGGGAAGAAGGAATAAAAGGGGATTCTTTCTACGGTTCGTTCTCTCAATTCTTTAGGGATTTTGGCCAAGTATTTTTCTCCTCGGGAGAGAGGAAATAGTCGGCCAAGATGGGAGGGGAGAGAGAGAGAGAGTGCCGAATGAATTAGGTCAAAAGAGAGAGAGAAGAGCTCCTTTTATTTCAGGGAAAATGGGCTTAATTAGGTCAAAAACAATTAATGACCCATTAGTCAAACTTAAGCCCGATAAATCATTTAAGCAATTTTCCAACCCCTTATTTTCATTAAGTGGCCGGCCATCTTATGTATTTATCTCCCAAATATTTTCGATTTATTTCTAAAATAATATTTAATTAATTTAGAACATCTCATTTATTTAATGACAAGTCATTAATTATTTTCATACTAAACAATGTAGTACGAAACGAGAAAATATTTATTTTCATCTTTTATTTATTTGAATCATCAAATTATATTATTATCAATATAATAACACAATATGATTCGTTAAATAAATGCAATAATAAATAACGAATTATTTATTTAATTACTTAGAAAATAATTTTCTTAGTGTAAATCACAATTTACGTTTAATGAGAAAATCGATCTTTTCTTGTTCACTAATATCTCATCCAAGAGTCTATCTTTGAGACCTTATGGACCCATATGAACGAAGCTTTAGAATAAAGATCGGACGCAAAAGTTCACAAACTTTTTCCGACTTTTAATTCTTAATATTAGTCGATTCCACTAAAGGACCAATATCGAACATCTCTAAGTTCATATGCGTTTATATTTTCGTTTGATGTGATAAAACTATTCTTCACATGGTCCACGGTATATTTTACGATATTACCCTTTGTGTGTATCATTAACTCAGAGGGATGTAAAATTACCGTTTTACCCCTGAGTTATTATTTCACCAAGTCCTCTGTTATTTGTGAACGAGAAAAACATAAAGTGAAATGTCTCAACATGTCACATGTTTTATTTCAAAGAATTTATATTCGATGAATACCAGGCCTGGTTTATTCGTTCACACTCTCATAACAGAGCATGGTGTGATACTAATGCCTTAGCATTGTTTCAACACAAATTCCATATCTGTGAATCACATGTTTCAACGAAACAGTATTATGACACCAACCGTCGGGTCAATGAAACTTCATTTAGCCATTGCCCATTGACAAATCAAATGTCATAAAGTGTTACAAGAATACATGTACTCACTTCAGGATTTAGGTAATTACTAAAATACCCCTCGTATGTGAGTTTGAGGTTTCGAGTGATTAAACGGTTTTATCTCGAACTTCAAAACTTCACTGGTCTTGTTCAATATCTTCATTAAGATATCAAGAATGAATTACAGAGTCACAACTCTCCATATCACAAGATAAGATATCGTTTAATTCATTCTAACAATCATTACTAGGAATCGATTGCCCAATCGATCTTTAGATTGCGAACTTTTATTTAAACTAGTCATAAGAAGGTATCTTGTCAAGTCTGTACTTAGCACTTCTTTCGTTGATGACAGTTTCAGAGCGTAGACATAAATGCGTAAACACAATCTTAAATAAGAATGGATATTCAATCTTTATTTAATTTCAAAGCAAAACAAATACAAAAGTATTTAATATCAAAAATCTTCTTTGTGGGCATAAATGCCAACACATGGTGTGATACTAATGCCTTAACATTGTTTCAACACAAATTCCATATCTGTGAATCACATATTTCAACGAAACAATATTATGACACCAATTGTCGGGTTAATGAAACTTCATTTAGCCATTGTCTATTGACTAATCAAATTTCATAAAGTATTACAAGAAGATATGTATTCACTTCAGGATTTAGGTAATTACCAAAATAGCACTCGTATGTGAGTTTGAGGTTTCGAGTGATTAAACGGTTTTATCTCGAACTTCAAAATTTCACTGGTTTTGTTCAATATCTTCATTAAGATATCAAGAATAAATTACAGAGTCACAACTCTCCATATCACAAGATAAGATATCGTTTAATTTATTTTAACAATCATTACTAAGATTTGATTGCCCAATCGATCTTTAGATTGCGAACTATTATTTAAACTAGTCATAAGAAGGTATCTTGTCAAGTTTGTACTTAGCAATTCTTTCGTTGATGAAAGTTTCAGAGCATAGACATTCATGCATAAACACAATCTTAAATAAGAATGAATATTCAATTTTTATTTAAATTCAAAACAAAACCAATACAAAAATATTCGATATAAAAAATCTCCTTTGTGAACATAAATGCCAACAAGACAAGCTTTGATTTATCTAAACCCTAAATCCAAAATGAGGTAATTTTGCTGTTGTGAGCCACGTGGACCGATTCGAGCTCCGTCTTTGCGAGGATGAGGATCTAACCTGTAAAAGATTTGAGAGGTAAATTTGTAAAATATTTGAAAGATTCAAAAATGTAAATCTATAAAAGATTTATATTAAAAAATCAACCTTACGACAATCGCGCAGGTGGTCTTCGTCGGACAGGGTCGGAGAGGGCAGCGTCGGAGAGGATCAGCGAAGTAGGAGCACAACGAAGAGTAGGAGCACGGGGAGGAGGAGCTCGGGGAGGAAGTCGACGCGTCGGGAAGGAGGAGCGCGGGGAGAAAGCTGACGCACCGAGGAATAGGAGCGCGGGGAGGAAGCCGACGCATCGAGGAAGAGGAGCGCGGGGATGAGGAGGAGTGCCGGAGGAAATGGAGAAAGGTCAGAGTGAGCGCCGAAGGAAATGGTTTCGGTTTTGTAAAATGGGCAATGAGGCTCGAGAAAGAAGGGGAGAGGCAAGATGTTAAGTATGGTAACCCTAACTTTTGGATGCGACAATGTCGCATCCAATAACGATCACTGGGCGTGACAAGTCGCATCCAATAACACCTACCGATGCGATAAAGTCGCGTATAAAAATTAAAAAAAAATTTAAAAAAATTATGTACCACGTCAATTAAAAGACGAAAAATGGGGAAATTTGGCCCGCCCAACTTTCGGGACTTTTAGATGCGATAATGTTGCATCTATTGCTCAAAAAAAAAAAATAAGAAAAACGAGTTTACACGTCAGATAAACAATGTGAAAGGGGATAAATTTGGCCCGCCCAATTTTTGAGAACTTTTAGATGCAACCTATCCGCATCCAATAAGCCCTAAAAGACTTTTCGATGCGACTTGTCGCATCCAAAGGTGTTTCCAAGACAAAAGATTTTTTACGCCAAATATTAAGATGAGATGCGATCAGTCGCATCCAAATGTACATTCTGATGCGACTTTTAGATACGACATTCGTATAAAAAGATCAGTTTATACTAGTGAGATAGTTGTAACGAACTATATGCGTTCTCGACGAATAAAACTAACGCTCCCTAAAGCGAATGACTTGGTCCAATGAAGTTGTTATCAACAACTCTTGACGCTACGTCTTCAGTTACCTTCACTCCACTGGAACTCTACAATATAGAATTTTAAATATCAGAGCGGTGCCAAGAATGAGTTCTACGTTGAACTCTACGTCCATTATGTGCTTTTTACTGTATAAGCTCTTATTGGTGTTGAGTTTGAGATATTATTTTACATAATTGCTTGTGAGTTACTTTCACTAAAGTAACTGTTTAACACGTATTTCTCATATGATTATTATTTAAATTATGATTTGTCCATGTTTTTTTTTTTAATTTGACATGCCTTTAGATCTAACACTGCTCTCCTCATAATTTCTTACACTTGATGAGTTTAATGAGGCTTTAAGTCTATTTGATTTGGGCTCGATGCTAAATTCCTCTTGTTCTCTTAGAATTATGTGACTATGGAAAGTAGTTTATTGCAAAGATTTTGACTTTTTATATCATTATAATTTTCCGGGAGTTTATAAACGGCCAAGTCTAAACAAAGCTCGAGTAAGTTAATTCATCTTCGATCAAGTCAATTAGGTTATGGTTTTAACATTTTTGTTCATGAGTAGCATTAATGGTATTTAATTCCATAGATATAAAAAATTAATTTTATAGAAACATTTTCAGAAATATTTGTGGAATATGAATTTATAATATAGTAATAATAATATGACTGGTTAAAAGAAGCAGATCCAATACGGTATCCGTGCATCTAAGCGATGAATCAGCAAATAACACCTCATACAGAGCTCAGTCTTTACCAGTCGTAACGACCAACCATCGATGAGAAGCTACTACAATCGACAGCCGTCGGATCAAGCCCCGCCAATATTATCCAAACGAAAAATATAAAAAGGAATATCTTCATATATAACTCGAAATATTAAAGAGAAACCCCGCTGTGTCTCTATCATCTTCCTCTCATTCATCTTCTTCTTGGTCTTGAATTGAATTTGACAGAAGAGAGCAATTAACAAGCGATCAGAAGCCCTAGGAGAGAGAAACAAGCGATTCCGTAGTCTGTGCTTCGGGATCGAGTGAAGATGAAGGGACTTTTCAAGTCGAAGCCTCGGACGCCCGTGGACATCGTGCGACAGACTCGAGAACTCCTCATGTTACTCGATCGCAACGGAGATACTCGCGAGGTCAAGCGCGAAGAGAAGGTTGGATTTTGACTAGGAATTTACTGTTTATCCAGTGTCTCAATATTTAACCTAATTTTCTTTTATTTGCTTTTTTTTTTTATGCTCCGTTCTGTGTTTTAGTAGTAGATCCAGATCGGTATCAATCGTTGAGTAGAATTGAATGATTGTCTGTTTCAAGTAGTTTTCATGTGACTGGTAGTATTTTGATTAGATTATTGCCTATCTATTGGTCACTGAGTCAATAAAAGTGCTCAACTTTTTTTCTGGTTTTATTTTTTATTTTTTATGTTAACCTTAACATCATGTCTAAACACATAAAATTTCGAGTCTTAGGTTGTTTTTCGTTCTAAATTTCCAACTAGTGATAATTGGATCTGACTGGTTTGACGTTTGCTAATTTTTCTCTGTGTACTGCGGCGAATTTCTGATGTTGGATTTACAGCAGATGAACGATTTGTTCAAGAACTTAAGAGAGATGAAGTCGATTCTCTATGGGAATAGTGAGTCTGAGCCCGTTGCTGAAGCTTGTGCGCAACTAACTCAGGAGTTTTTCAGGGAAAACACTCTGAGACTTCTTATTCGTTCTATTCCGAAGCTGAACCTGGAGGTAACACAAAATGTTGAGTTTCGCATTATTGTTAATTTAGTAGTGCTTTGATTAGTACCCGTCTATGCTTTTGGAATTCTGGATATAAGGGCGTTTTTCACAAAACAGTTGAGAATTACAGTTAATGCAATCTATATGATCCTTGAATGCCACACGTTGATCTTGCTGCCCACAATTTGTGGAAGTGTAACGTCTTCCTTTACGTAGATTGGTAGGTTTGAATATAGCCGTTTGTGTAGTTGGAGTTTGATCAGAGATACCAACTTTATGCATAAGGAAGAGATTCTACACTCACATCGCCCGTTACTGTTTCAGTGTTTCCGTTATTCAGTAGTGTTAATAACCTTAAGCCATTACATTCTACAGGCACGGAAAGATGCCACCCAAGTAGTTGCTAATTTGCAAAGGCAGCAAGTTTGTTCGAAGCTGATCGCATCTGATTACTTGGAGGCAAACATAGACTTGATGGATGTCTTGATATCGGGGTAAGTTCCCTTTACTCCAGTTAAGGAAAACTCAGTTGGGATAAAGTAGAGTTTGTAAAATTTATGTTATCTTTGGTTTGCTATTTTTTAAAAGGAACTTGTATTCAATTGCGTACCGGTGTATGGAAAAAAGGCCCCAGCCTGGACAGTGGCAAAATATTGTATTAGTTCTCTTTCTGCTTTCATTTTTTGGTTGTACACTCATGAAGATATTATTCGCACCTTCAGGATGCATTACGGTGGACGAAAAGTGTTACCTTTGTAGTTTGGTTGCGTCAAGAATAACGTATCTATGGTTGTTTCTCCTTAAAGTAGTTGATTCACCTTTTAATTTATCATTTTAAACAGATATGACAACACAAACATGGCTCTACATTATGGGGCAATGTTGAGAGAGTGCATACGCCACCAAACTGTTGCAAGGTAAGACGAAATCTTGACCCTTTGAATTCGCTATTTGACTTCTGCTGAAATCTATATATCAGACTTCTTATAAATGAGTATATGTTTCTGTTTTTTTATCAACTGCCGTGTTCAACTTATGAGGTTTGGACCACGGTATTAAACTTGAGTGTCTCGATGGTCCTAGCTGTTGGTTTATTACATGTTCGTGTGCTCTATATCTTATTAGCTCCCTCAGTAAGCAAGTAACGCTCAATTGTATCAAATACAGTCTGTTTTTATCAGATTTGTGACCAAGCTGCATCTTGTGTACTTGTTGTTCAACCTATTTGTATGGTCTGGTTGCAGATATGTTTTGGAGTCTGCACATATGAAGAAGTTCTTTGATTATATACAGCTGCCCAATTTTGATATCGCTGCAGATGCGGCGGCAACATTTAAGGTTTTCTTTACTTGAATATCTTAAATTTTCCAAGCAGTGTATAAATAAGCAGTTAGCAATAGCAGTATAAAATCTTGGTCAGCTGGCTTCTTAACAGTAATGCTTCTTGCTCCTGGTTGTTCTCTTTGTCAGTGAATTTTTTTGTGATCGACCATTCATGGATTTAATTATGGTATGTTTATGCGCGTGTGATGTTTTATCTTATCAGGAACTCATGACGAGGCATAAATCTACTGTGGCTGAATTCCTCACCAAAAATTATGATTGGGTAAGTGATGTTTCTATTTTTAGGTTTTATTTTTATAATGCTATATGCATGTGTACATGAACTATGTGATATAACCCGGTCCAAATAGGGACTTGAATTGTGCACATATTGGGGGGCTGTTATGCATGTCGTTTCAAACTGGAACTCTTTTAACAATCGTATAATAATAAACAGAAAAATGCAGGGTCATTGGTCTTTTTACTGAGGTCTTCTTTGTTCACTTCTTCATCTAAAATGTATATTAATACTAAGGAGCCATCATAGTTCAACATTTTATTCTGGTTGAAGAAAAAATTGACCTCCTTCTCTGGCTACAGTTTTTTGCTGATTATAACTCCAAGCTATTGGAATCTTCAAATTACATAACAAGAAGACAAGCTGTTAAGGTATGAGGCTATCATGTTATGTAAATTGCAGTTTCAAGATGATATTTTGTAATGTCTTCTCATAAGCTTTCTCTGATCACAGCTCTTAGGAGACATCCTTCTTGATCGTTCGAATTCTGCTGTAATGACTCGATATGTGAGCTCAAGGGAGAACTTGAGGATCCTCATGAATCTTCTCAGAGTATGATCTTTCTGATTCCTTTAATATAAACTGTCACCACACTTCTGAAATTATCATCTTCATATTCATTTCTATCATTCTGCAAGAGTGTAGCTGTTTTCTGCATAACATTTTTTTAACAAAAAATTAGCTGTTTACCCATGTTTATGTTTACGAATTTCATTATACCCAACGTTTTGTTAATTTTGTGTAAATACCCAATTGAAGTTGTTTACAAGATTATTGGGTCAATAATACCCTTCAAACCGTCAACATAAATATTTTTCCGAGATTTTTTTTTTCTTTAATAACTTATTTAATTAATTTTATTTTGTTTACTTAAATTTGAGCGGCAACCGTAGACGGGAATGAAAAAGGGCAAAAATAGTCCAAAAATTTTCGTAAACTAAATCTAATGAGTATTTACGCAAAATTAACGTAACGTTTGGTAAATTGAAATTGGTAAACCTATATATGGTTATTTAGCTAATAGACTCTTTTTTTAATTGTATGTCAAAGAGAAAAATGTATAACTGTAAACATCAGCTGCTGATCAGAATTGGCTTTTGCACTTTGCAGGAGTCTAGCAAGAGCATCCAAATAGAAGCATTTCACGTGTTCAAGGTAATGACAGATTCTCGTTTTATGATCACCAGTTGATACTTAAAGAAGGTCTGGCAGTTCTTTGTTATGACACGGAATTATGTTTCAGCTTTTTGCTGCGAATCAAAATAAACCTGCAGACATTGTGGGTATACTTGTTGCAAACAAGAGCAAGCTTTTGCGTCTTTTTGCTGATTTCAAACCCGACAAAGGTAGGTCCCTTTTGTCAATATGTATTTTTTTTTTTGTTTCTTTGCTCTTGTAGTTGGATAAAGTATAAGAGATAGAGGTCTCAATTTGTTGGTGTTGGTTTGACGCCTGTTTTTTTTACATATTGTCATGGATTATTTCAGAGGATGAACAGTTCGAGGCAGACAAAGCTCAAGTGGTGAAAGAAATCGATTCACTGTAACCCTTACAACACCCATCACTGAGTTCTTGTGATGTGTAAATCGTAGATACTTCTCATTATCTTCTTCCCATCTCTCATGGTTCGGTTATGCAAATTAAAGTTCTTGTAAAGAGTAGATAAATAAATTGTTGATTGGGATCCGGTATATTACTGAACCTAATGCATCATATATACTTGTGCTTTTCTCAGTATACATAATTTATTTGTTTTGATTAGCATTCCGTGCAATGCCCTGGAATGTTGGATCGAATGAGGTTGAGGTTCAGAATTATACAAGTGGATAAATAAGAACTCTCATATCAGTATTGTTGGATGTTTTTTGTTTAGTAAATTAATGGGGTGCTATTCTATTCCGATGAATCCTTCGGTTATTTTAATGGGAAAAAAGGAGTGTGACAGAGCTATTGCGATCATGGAAAAAGTTTAATTCGAATTCCATATCAAAATATCAAGAATGGATGGTCGTTCTCATATTTGTTACAAGAAGTTGTAGCATGGTGTTGGTTATTCCGAAATTCGCATGAGAGACCGACTTTTCACCCACAATTGTTAATTGGCTGAATATCTTTTGTGGCATATTCCATATTGATATCCCTTATTCTGTAAGTGGAGCTCTTTGTCGTTCCACTCTCAGAAAGCGACAATACTTACGAAGCTTCCAAGATGCTGTACACATACGAGATTGAGATCAATTCTAACTGTGTTTTATTTTTTTCTTGATGAAAAGTTACAAACATCAGTCGATTAACTGCATAAATTATATCATTAATAGTATTACCGACGCTAAGTAGATTCATTACTGCTCAAAGAAGCAATTTTGAAATTGAATCATCTCCAATTCAATATTCCGGCAAATGAAAGAAGAAAAAAAAAAGTAATAGACCAACAAGTATTCACCTGCTTTATTCTGCCATTATATACCCACTAAGGTGCTCAAAACGACAGCGTTTGCACGTTTCTCTTCTCCACAAAAGTGCTTTAACAAGAACTCGTTTACAGTCTTTAGACACGTCACTGACAAATTTCTAGTAAATATAATATTATATTAATATCCGATCGTGTATATGTATAAATAAAGACGCCCCAAGCACTGGTTTATGTGGAAGTGGAACGTGAGAGGCTGAGAAATAAGCGAGCTTCGTTACCGATTGCAATACAACCGAGATCCCGAAACACAGTCATAATAATACACATTCGAGCTTTTAATCTCATTATTTATTTCTCTCCTTCACTACTCATTCGGAGAACAATGGCAGATTATAATGGTACGACCCAATGCCAAAAAGGCTGAGCTTTCGTCTGAGATTTATCTGAATTTTCATGTGATTTATCTTCTTAGGTTCGCTCGATGAGTTTCTTGCTTCTGCAATTGAGGCAGCCAAAAAGGCTGGTGAGGTAATTATCTCTTATATTTTCACCTTTATTTTAGTGCCGGGTATTTTGGTTTTACTTGTTTTTTGTTTCTATGTGTGTGTGTGAATTGATTCGTGAATCGTATATCAGGTGATTCGTCAAGGTTTCCATCAGACTAAGCATGTCGAGCACAAAGGCCAGGTTTTTAATTCATCTTCCGTTTTTATGGATTTAATTTACAAAATTGTAATGGTGGTGCTCAGAATAATTAGATTTGTGGAATATTTACAAGATCTGTTGTAATTCGTTTTCTCTGTAAAATAAAAGTACTGGCAATGTTGGTTTTTAGTGTAGAGAATACGTGCACTGTATATGATTTTCCTGGAGATTTATTATTCTGATCATTTAAGTGACGGGCTCACTCTGAGACACAAATTTCATTAAGAAAATAATGGTGGTATTTAACAGACTCTTAGCTTATGAAATCTTTAAATGGCTGGTCGGTCTTAAGTGTAAAAAAACGCACGATACTTGTAATAGTGAATGCCAACGAGCAGAAAGAAACTATTATAGTATACTAGACATGTGAGAACGAATTTGAATGGAGATTCCTCTGCAACATTTCACAGAGATGGTTGAGTTTATAGCCAATTGTTTATGGGTTTGTACCCAAAGGAATCAGAGACGTGAATGGAAATCTGACTACCAAATAACGGCAAAGGTGTTATTTATCTCGTGTCTAATTGCAATTTTCATGGTTGTATTTTTAATCATCTTAGGTGGATTTAGTAACCGAGACTGACAAGGCATGCGAAGACCTCATTTTCAGCCATCTCAAGCAACTTTACCCTTCACACAAGGTACCTCATAAAATAGGCAAGTCAATTCAGTTTCTTCTTTGGATAACTTATTTGAATATTATCGAAATCAGCTCATTGGAGAAGAAACCACTGCTGCGTGTGGGACAACAGAGCTGACTGATGAGCCGACATGGATAGTTGACCCGCTTGACGGAACTACCAATTTCGTGCACGGGTAATCAATTAAGTCAACTATTATTATACTGACTTTGTTTTGAATAATTGCTATTTTCTTTTTAATTCTTACCATGCCGTTCACTTTATTTGCAGATTCCCCTTCGTTTGTGTGTCCATCGGTCTCACAATCGGAAAGGTTCCGACAGTTGGCGTGGTTTACAATCCGATAATAGATGAGGTTAGTATATCTTATCAATTAATTAGCCGCCTGAGTTTTTATTTTATCACCCTATTTTATTAGTACCTGCAGGCTCTGAGGCCAACAATGCGAAGACCTTCTAACTGAGTTTATGCCATTTCAGTTATTTACTGCGATCAAAGGCAAAGGCGCTTTTTTGAATGGAAAACCCATCAAAGGTAAAATCTTGCCTCGGTCGTTTACTTCATGAAAATACCCGTGTTTATGGAAAAGAAATCCACTCTCATGTCTTTATTTTTTTTATTCTCAGTATCGGCTAAGACTGAACTTGTGAACTCTCTCCTTGCAACCGAGGTATGTGCGCTTGAGCTTTCCTCGACGGGCGTTATGGTCAACAATTTCGAGTAATTAGTATCTGAAGCATTATTTTATTATGAACCACTTTGAATGTTCGTTTCGGCGAAAGAGCAGGTTGGAACAAAGCGGGATCAGCTGACAGTTAATGCCACTACAAACAGAATCAATAGCTTGCTTTTCAAGGTAGAACCATTCATCGAAAAGCTCAAGTCAAAGTCATTTTTTTTCTTATTTTAATCTCAGTAATTGATTTCAATTTATAATGTTATCCAGGTGAGATCTCTTCGGATGAGCGGATCTTGCGCATTGAATCTATGTGGAATCGCGTGTGGGAGGCTCGACCTCTTCTACGAGATCGGCTTCGGTGGCCCTTGGTACGAATGACATCACATTTTTTTTTTCTTGATGTCAGGAAGGGCAAATTAGTCATTCAATCATTTTCTTTCGTTGCACAGGGACGTGGCCGGCGGGGCGGTTATTGTGACGGAAGCTGGTGGACTTGTGTTCGATCCGTAAGCTCTTAATTTAAAACAACTTGAGATTGAAGTTTAGTAGCTGAATGTAGTGTTTTAATTAATGTGTATTATCCATTTATTTTGGCATCCATCAGATCCGGCAAAGGCTTTGACATCACGTCACAAAAAGTGGCAGCCTCGAATCCCCTTCTTAAAGATGCGTTCGTCGACGCCTTGAATTAATCCGAGTGAGACGCCGTTTCGTTTAGTTCATCATCATTGATAATAAAAAACAGCTCTGTAGTTTCTCCGGCGGATTGGTGTGAAGAAGATGATTGCAGTCTCATTGCTTTTGTTAACAATATTATTGAATTGTGCTATATGGCCTATTTAGGGCAATGCCAAAATTTGGTTTTGATTATTAGTACTATAAATTACTTAAAATTGCAGGTGCGTAGTTGTTCACCTAAAAATTCTATCTGCATCCGCGTCAAACATGGCAGACTTTCTGTTTACTTTCGTCTTTAACTCTTTCTTTTTCCCTAAATAGAACTCCAAATTTGACAATTTGAGAATGTGCAAGAAACAAAGTTTGAACTTTGAACAAACACAAATAAAGGAACAAATTGATGAACTGAGAGAAAAGTAATAATCAAAGGTAGAGTAAAATGTAATAGCAAAAATAAATATGGAGTCACATATATGTACCCTCATCTCAATACTACAGGAAAAATATAAGTAAAAAAAAAACCTATCTAGTAAAGAATAACAGACGAGTCTCATACACCCACACACACACACACGCCAAGACAGTTGATAAAATTTACAATAAAGCTCATACTAATCTCATACCTCATTATGGGTCCTAGCAGAAGAGCCATAACCATTGGCCCCATTGGAGAACCCGGTCTTGTTCTCGTTCTTCTTCTTCTTGATGACGTAGAACCAGGTGTAACACTCGAGCAGCACAGCCACGGCTCCGATAGCTATGATGATACCCGTGTAAGCCGTCTTCCAGATCTTCTCGGGCTGCAAAATGTCGAAGCCTTGGAAGATGTTGACGATGCTGAGAGTGATGACGGCATAGCCCACCATGTGGTGGTAGGCGCTCCAGTAGATCCTGAGCTTGTGGTCCTTCTTGGGCCTGAGAAGGAGAGCAAAGACTTGGAGCGTCCCGAGGCAGAAGAGGGCGATTCCGATGCTGCGGTGCGGGTTGTGGGTGATCCCCGGGGAGTCCGACCCGAGTTTGAGACCCGTGCCCCACCCGGCCACGCCCACCACGTAGGCCACTGTCTGGCAGGTGACGTGGAGGTAGAACCAGGCTGGGTCTGCTGACTGGAACACCTTCAGGTACCGAGCTGTCACCGCTCCTATCGGCATCAGGATTCCCCAGCTCACCGCGTTCAACACTCCGTGGGTCTGATCAATCATCAAGCAATTCAATCCTTTAGCTAATGAATAAATACAATATAATATTCTCCATTTCTTTCTTTCTCTTTTTTTGGAAGAGAATTTGAATGAGCACGTAGAATTATCAAAGGTGAAAAATTTAGTATCATATTTTTTTATTTGGAATGCAAAACTGAAGTTCAGACAAATCTGCAAAGGTGAAAACTTTATTATCAATTATATATATATATATATATATATATATATATATATATATACGAAAGCTTTCCAGATAATTTGGGAGAAAATTTCGAAGGAGAGTGTGTAGTTAAAATTGAGATTTTGTATGGATAAATTAAGTGGCAAAGAAATTTCGTCCCCAAACGAAGAAAGTGAGTTCGAATAAATCTAAAAGTAAAAAAGAAAGATCCATTTTTTTTCTGTCTTTCTTGCTATTGGGGGGGCACTAGGAAAAACAAAGTTGAAACAAATTGGGAAAGCTGGAAGAAAGGATCCCATGAATAACGAGGCGTAGAGAATAGAGAGGCACTCACGTTCTTCTTCCTAAAAGCGGCGCCAGATCCGGCGACAGACTGAGTCTGACCGGAGCTCAGATCGAGAACCCCTCTGGAATTGACGTTGGCAGCGTTGGAAGTAGAATGAGACCGCAGCGAGCGGCCGGCGACCGGACCCGCCTGCCAGACCTGATTGATGGACCCTCCGGCGGGGAGAGTCCACGTGGCAAAGAGAACCACCTCGCGGTTGGCGTAGGTGGCGGAGAGATTGGCGACGGGGTAGACGACGGAGCCGGGGAGGAGCTCGGAGATCTGCATGTTTCTGGGGAGGGTGGTCATCTGGACGGTGGAGACGGCGCCGGAGGAGACGGAGGCGTAGAGGGCGTAGGCGCCGGGCATGGCCGGGGCGGCGGAGGTGGGGTTGATGCCCCACGCCACCCACGTGGAGTCGCCCACCTCCGTGTGCCGGTACGCCATGCGGAGCTCGCCCGACGCCGCCGTGTAGCTCCAATGGAGGAACGAGTTCAGCACCGGCAACGCTTGGCAGTTCGTGAACGCCTCCACCTCCGCCGGGAACGAGTATTTCTCGCACTGCGCCCTCGCTGACGTCATCAGCGACGACGACGCGACCAGCGCCATAATCAAAAACACCAGAGTCTTGTCGCTGCGCTTCGAAGCCATGGTTGGAGTCGGGGAATGAGAGCTGATTGGTTCCTCCTTTCTTTTTTTAAGAAGTGGAGAGAGACGGAGATTGGGTTCGGGGGTTATTATAGAGAGAGAGAGATATTTGGGTTTGGTATTGGTTTGTGCTGAAATGCTTTGTGGGGTGTGGTGGGGTTTGGTCTTTGGTCGTTTCGTTGATTCATCACTCCGTTTGGGAAGCTTCCAATTCTTTTGTATCACTTGCCTTTTCTTTTTCGTATTTTTATTATTATTATTATTATTATTATTATTATTATTATTATTATTATTATTATTATTATTATTCTCCTTTACTTGTTTTGTACTTTGACGTTTTTTTTTCTGAACGAGAACAAATTTGTTACAATTTTTTATTTAATATAAATATATTCTGATTTATTTATATGCTAGTTAATATTATTAGACTTGGAATCTTACTTAAAAAAATGAAAATTAGAAATCGATGTCTTAATTTATTATATATGAACACATGGCGCATAGGGGGGATTCTGATTAATTTTTCTAGATGTATTTTTATTCAAGCTAATTTAAAGCTTTTGAACATAATAATTTTAATTAAGAATGAGAAGAGAAGTTAGCTCGATTGAAAACATCGTTCATTGACTATGAACGATGTCTTTGAATTAGTAAGCCTTTGTTTCTTTCTTCGAATAATATAACAATCGTACGTACTTTAAAATCAACATACGAAAATGTGTATTATATATAATATACAAATATTTAGTAAAGGATCGGATACGGATTGTGTGTAAGAGAAAAGGAAGCAAGTGAACAACTCTCTAGGTTTCACACTCCCTGTCTCCGAAAGCTGTTCAACGCTTCAACTACAAAACTAGGAAATGTCGAGTCTTCCACGTGGACTTTGGTTCCTCATTCTCATACGACCACACACGCATTCCACGTGTCCCGTTTCTTTTTTATTCTTTTCGTTTTTTTAAGATTGACAAAACCAATATGTGTAGTTTGGCCTCTCTTTCTTTTTTCTTTTTTCTTTGATTCGGTTTACGCTTCTATGCTACGAATATACCCTTAGAATTTAGCAAAACTACCAGTTTTCTTACGACAACACAAATCATTGTATGGAGTATGGACTTTTAATCATTTTCGTGTGGCCACCATAATACTATCGCCATGTCAAGGCTGTTAAGCCTAATGATAAGAATGGGCAAATAATAGTTAAGGCAATTAGGTACGTAGTTTTGAAAATATAAAGCCATTTGAAGCTGACTTTTCATTCATTTAGTTTCCATCACACGAACTCTTATTTTATACAAAACAAAAAAAAATCGCGTATAGAAGATGCACACATACAAAATAGGTGCAAATAATTTAATCCAAATGCATGACACGTCATGTATATAAAATTCCCATAATCAGAGAATCATTCCGATACATAGCCACACACTAGTTGAAAGGTAAAAAGAGATTTCTGGGTAAAGAGAAGAGACGCATTCAAAGCGAATAAAAACAATTGTAAACAATCCACAAAAATTGACTGTATTAAATTAATTAAAAGGTCACAACACCGAGTGCTCCGTCAAATCAGCGTTTTGTTGTTCACACCGCAGACAACCATGAATTCGCAATACCTTTACTTACTAGATTATCATGCGTTTGCAAAACAAAATAAAAATGAATAACCAGCCAAAACTGCATGGTCTCAACTCTCAAGTCTCAAGTCTAAAATACTATGTTATCCGATGTTGGTATTGCGTTTTATAATTTATGTATTTGTATTTAGTAAAGAACTGAATCTCCGGCGATGGTGGTAGGTGACGTGGCTGAGCTGAACCACGGTGGTGGCCAAATTGAACCAAATAGAGTAGGTCGTTTGGTCAACCAAACAGTGGGGTCCACCACCACGCGGCGAGAGAGACGAGTGGGACCCACTCGCGGAAAAGAGACAGATACACAGAGAGTCTCCAAAACAAAACTGCGGCCTCCTCAACTCTCTCCACAAGGCTGACTTGTCGTTTCTGATGATTTCATCAACTTTGCCTCGACCGGACACGGCATATGCTCTAACTCTAAATTCAAACTTGTCAACGTAATCGTAATAACACCTACTAATTATTTTTTGAGAAATACGCGATATATTATGACTATTATTTAGCTTTACTTTCGTATGAAGAACTAGGACGACTTTAATATACAGAACTAGAGACGTTAAATTTTACCTATTTAGAACGCACAGAGTATAATAATATTTTGAAATATTGTAACTGTAAAATAGTCAACGTTTCAAACAAATTAGTTTATAAAAATTACCCTAAATAAACCGTAATAAATTACTAAACTACGCTTAATTTATAGCAAAATCACCTACTAAACGTAAAAGAACATATTAGTTAAAACAAAAAGCAGAATATTAACACGTAATCATTATTAACTATAAACTAAAAAACTAAAAAAAGGGTTCGCTATATTGCACATTAAAAGTGTTCACTGGTTATATTGAACAATTTTTATTATATCTAAGAGTTCTATCTAAATACCTTAATATAGATAAGTTATAAAGAAAACACGAGTATTATATGTTAAAAATTACATACGTATAACTCGAGTACGATTTGTAGTAACTACGATGGTCTAATGGTAATAGCACACCATTTCAAGTTGGAAGTTCTGTGTTCAATCCCCACTAATCACAAGCAAATGAAATCTTGTCTTAAAAAATCGAGTACGATTTTTCAGTATTATTTTCAGCGTTTTTGTTCGAATTTTTTTAATTATATTTATGAATTTTAATTAATTTTAGGGTGCGTATTTATTAATCTAAGTATTTTTATAGTTTGCTTATGTTTTTTATTATCAATAAGTATTTGATAGCTTCTAGTATATAACCAAAATTTAAACCCACTAATAAATGAGCATGAACATGATATTATTTAAATAAATTAGTGGGTGGTGTTGACGTCGAAATGTTTGATCGATTTAATTTATATGTAGATCTCAGATAAAATCCGTATAAAAAATATATGAAATAGTGTATATAATAAAAAAGATAAATAAGAGAATTATATTAATTGCTATTAAATATATATACCCCATATAAAAATTATATGAAACAGCGTACTTAATTAATAAATTAAAAATTATACTATTTGTCGAACTAAATACAATGATCATATATCAAGCTCAATGACGATTTAAATACGATAATATAAAAAATAAAAATAAAAAGATTAATGTGAATGATCCTTTCTTACAGGTTCTATATGTCGGACTGAAGAGGTAGATATTCGGGATACGTGTTGCATTGATCTCCGAAGTTGTTTGTTTCTTATGCCACGCGCACTTCGTTGCGGAAAAAGTGAAGGTTTTTAAATTAATCTTAGATTTGGTATTCACAGAAAAATCTCTTGCTTTGATTGTAACTTTGTGAGCTGGTCATCTACATAGAGTCGAATTCGGTTAATTTGAATGTCATGGGCTTGACCCGAAGTGTCTTGAGCTTCAACCGCGTCCAATATTTATTTAAAAGAATGAGCCGAATCATACCCGATATGTATAAGCTCAAAACGGGACATAATACGAAAGTAGATGGAATTGTATCTTTTTTGGATTTTCCCAACAGTTGAATGACCTAATAAAAAAAATTGAAGTCCGAATACGCAAAAGTCGAATGGTCGCATAAACAAAGTTTCTCACAAAAAAAATATTATGTTAAGAAACTGGAGCGTAGTATTATTTAACATTGTCTACCTGAACATAAGTTTCGCCAAATGCCAAAAAAATTAAGCATAATAGTATAAGAGAAATGAATATGCACATATGCTAAGTCCATAATACCGACTACATAATCATAAAGACGAATAAGTACTAGATATATAAAGACTAGTCATACTAAATTTACGTTGGCAAAAATAAGAGTAAGTCTAGTAAACCGTCGAACGATTATTAAAACAACTGTCATATTAATAAACGGTTGGCACGACGTGGGTCTGATCAACCCAAATTTTGGAGATTCCGACGCTATAAATAGAGAATGCATATTAGAGAAACGACACGTGCAAACACGCTATTTATTTACTACTCAATATTGAAGATTTCATTTAAAGATACTACTTGTACTGAAGATTTGTCTTTTATAAAAAAAGTATAAAAAACATCTGACTTTTATATATATAACGAATAGAATTTTTATTCATCTATTATATCCTCATCCAGACATTACATTGTTGTACACTTTTTCGTGCATCACACTTTAGAAAAATATTATATAGTTAAATTTTTATTATATAGTTTTAATTTACGATTGAAGACAAAAGTTTAAATTTGACGTGGTTTAAGCACTCACCGTTATAAATATTAGCGTTAACACGAAAAACGTTCTAACGTTGATCTTGTTGTTAATTTTTATTTAAACTTTTTAAACGTTCTCATAAATTTATTGCTTATTCAATAGCTTAAATTTTAAGTTTATACTAAGTTCTAAAAGTTAGGCGGTCCAACATTGTTTTTCATTATATACAAACATTAACTCAAGTATCTAAGAATTTCCCATTATAGTAACAGGATCAACTACATGTCTAACACTTGGTTTTTTAACATTTTAATTTTTTTTAGCTATTTCATTAATTTTAGACAAGCATGTATTTATAATCTAGCATTAATTGGTTACTTAGCTCGAATTAAAAGTTAAATAAAAAGTTACCCTGGACTAAATAGTAAGCAAAATAACTAATCATTTCTATTTGCAGATATACACTAAACTACAATGTCTTTTTGCTTCTTCTTCTTCTTCTTGAGATTCCCTACTTCATATACAATCGATCCTTGACTTAACTTTTCAGTCATACCCTAACCCTCTAGTTATATAATTACTATGATATAAGGTTCAACTTATATTTGATATATAATTAAAGGATATGAACCTTCGATTAATAAACGAACATATGAATGCCTAATATGTATCACCGAAGAAGGACAAAGCGTAAGAATCAATCATATTAGCTGTGCATGTAAGAGAATCTTTAGAAAAACAAATCATGATATCTTTAATATACTTTATTTTTACCTTTAAGGTGAACTACTCTTTCTATAGGGAGTATAACCGTTGATGGCAACAATAATTTGTTTTGGTTAACATAAACTATCTAATTTGTAATTATCTTATCCAAGAACTAGGGCAAGTGGCATGTTTTCGGATAAGTATATGAAAATGGTTTTCCTAGCCTTTGTATGATATACTTTATTGAATTGGTAGTTGAATCATTTAACCACAAACATATACATGTTCGTATAGTTTCATTATTTCTTCTATGTTTGTCTGTTTGTTATTGGATTAACTGAAAAAATAGTCTATTTTTCCCCGGACAAATTGTTGGGACAATACTGAATTTAGTTAGTTAAGTCTCAGCTAGTCCGTCAAAGAGACGATATTCCGATAAAATCATCAAGCAATCAAGATAAAAGACTCTTAAATTTATAATAAAAGAATCAAAATATCAAATGGAGTTAGAGGGAATTCTTTTAGAAAAGACACATATTTGTCTGAATTCTATTTCTACAGTTGTCTAAGTTTCATTATAGTTATCCATATCTCAAAAAAATTACCGCAAAATTTGGTTACCGCAAACTCTCCTAAGCCAAAACGGCGTACGGATATACAATATGTTTCAATTAAAACAATTATTTGAGATGTCATTACAAAATTATCAATGCATAGTGTGACGACTCGACTTTTTGGACCGTCTTACTCGTTTAACTTATTAAATTTCATAATATTATTTACAAAAATTGAAGAAACTTAAAAGAAAAACTACTAAATTTCAAAATGTAGATGTTTAATTTTATAATTTTAAAATAAAAATTACATTTAAAAACTCAGATTAAAAAACAACCAAATTAGAAGTTGTATAACCAAAATAAAAACAAATATACGATTGTAGATAATACCACAAATAAGGTCATAACCTTTAACATAGTTGAAAAAACATAACATAAAATCATTCGGAATAAAAATCTTCAGTTTGGATTATTTTAAACATTAAGTAAAGCAGAGAAGTCTTTTAAACATAACTCAACAAACTCGCTATCGTCGTTGCTTATCCACCATATTCAGTTGTTCATATGTTGTTTACCAACAACATTAACGAATATACATAGAGTGAACTAATTCTTAACAAAAATAACTATAACCCACAAATAAAAAGTAATAAACATGCATGGATCGATTATAAACATTTTAAACTAAAATTGTGACATTAGAAATATTAATATAATATCTAAATACTTTTAATTCGAGATGCCCCTAGAGTAATCGTATCAATTTGAGTGTACAGTTTGGAAAGAAACTATGACGCTGCAACCTCTCAAAATTCACGTCATCATAAACATAAAATATATGAGAAAACTCTTTTTTTTAACCCATAAATTGTTTCAGATTCGACTTTAAAATTTTATGATGTTTGGATAAATGCTTTTCAGATTAAAAATAAATTAAGATTGGTGATCTCTGAGTTTTAACTTATTTTCAACTGGCTGACTATTAATTTTTTTAAAAATAGTTACATTGCGAATCTAGGAATAAAATTATAATAAAAAATAGTTTAGCATGTCATTGTTATAGGATAAATTTTTTAAAAGCTTTTTATTATCTGATATTTATTTATGATTTTATTATGAATAAGTGTCCAGATTTTCCAAAAGATCATTATAAACTCTTATTTAAGTTTTTGTTATTTTTTTCATTCCAATTTTAATCATGTTATAGAATAAGAAAACGCTTGAATTAGGTTTACCTAATTTCTGAAATTTTTCCAGAACTTTTCTCAGAAAGTAATAAGTTTATCAAAATTTAGGGCAAATGGTATTTTCGTCTATTGATGTCAAATTCCACCTCTCAGATTGTTGCATAACATTAATCTGTCCGGAGTTTCATTACTTAGATATTAATTATTTTTCTTTGATTAGGTCTTGAGTCGAATACCTATAGCGATCATCTTAAGATATAAAGTCCTATGTTTTCGAGTTAAGGTGAGAATAATCTCACCGCATCACGGATTAATTAAATGCTAAATATTATCAATGTCTTATTGTGTATGTTATGTTTGAATGTGTGGTATTTTATATATGTCGAGTGCGTGTTGATCAATTATGTCTGATAATTATTATATGGTGTGTTACGATAAGCATACTTATAAGTTATTAGAATATGCATACCATGTTATTACTTTTAGTCATAGTATGGCTTGTGTTTATGTTATATGTCATGTTTGTATGACATGTAAATAATTAAGTGATAAGATAAGTAAGATAGTCATACCGCCTAGACCTAAGGGAATTCTCTCGAGTGAACTAACGGGCTCAGAAAATCAGTTTCTCATATATTATATGTTTATGATGGTGCGAGCTATGGGAGGGCGCAGTCCCGTAGTTCGTTTTTGAAGTGTACACTGAAATTAGTACAACTACTCTAGTGGGACCCCGAATTAAAAGTATTTAGATATTACGATAGGATATCTTATGTAACGATTTTAATTCAAAATATTAATAATCGATTCATGCATGTGTTTTTTTGTTTTATGAGTTATATTTTTGCTGAGCATGAGCTCACTATGTATACATACATGTGTGTTTTTAAGGTAAACAGCAAATGAATAAGTGAGGAGGGTGGATCAGTGGCACTCGATGGTTAAGGAGAGGAGTTGTGCTTTCCGCTCACTTTTTACTAAAAAAAAAACTATCACTATGCATTTTAAGTACATGGTTTGAGATATTTTAACAGTTAATACTTATTTTTTAAAGCTTATTAAATTTTACGAGAATGGAGTTGATATTCACTTCTAACTATATACAAAGTTGTTTTTCAGTCCCCTATTTTCTTTTACTTAATTTTGTGCGACTTAATATTTTAAAGATTATATTCAAAGTTGTTTTATTTTAGGTTTAAACCTTATAAGCAAATGAATGAGATAAAAAAATCTTCGTTTTTTTTAAGTTAACGAACTAAGTTAAGAATGACGGACCGAAAAGCCGAGTCGTCACAATTGAAGTGAATAATACGAATTTTAATTGATTTAAGATATGAAGGACGAATAAACTTAGGCTGGTAGATGACTAGGTTTTATGAGGAAAAATATAAGTGAGAGATATATATTGAAAAAGGAGAAGTGAAGGTATATGATAGAAATTCGGAGTTCACGTTTACCTCAATTAAGGGCATAAAACCTTTTTTCAGCATATTGACAAAAACATTCAAAGCCTAACTAAATCCTAACATTTAATGTTCATTGAACATAATTTCAATTCAATCACTTTAAAAAGAACTCCAAGTAAAATTTATTTTATCTCTACTACGAAAAATAACAAAAAGAATAACTTCGACAATAGTTTACCCACACAACATTAATATAACCAATGAAGTTCAAATTTCATATATGATTATGAAATATCTAAATTCCATTAAGAAAATATATTGGGGTTCTACATATATGGAGTTCAAAGTTGTTTGTTTAGGTCTAAAGGCCTCTCAAGTCATCGACACCGAGTGATCGAATTTAGATTCGAGACCTAATATGCATATTTTGAAATTGACTACGTATCCGTGTATGATACACGGAGTAGATCTATCAACAAGCTGAGCCATAACAAACAAAGATTGACATTTATAGACTCAACAAATCTGAATATTAACGAGGATAAGACATCGACCCATTGAAATTTTGATCTTCATTGTCTAGTTACTTCTGATTTAAGTCGTAGGTATCTAAGAATTTTTATTTTCCACAATACAATTATTTTAGGGAATTAGTTGTACTTAAGATAATTTTAAAGTCTTAAGTTTTAAGATTTTTTTAATAGCGGTTTTAAGCCTCAATCCAAGTGAATAATTATAATTTATGAGTGCTTAATTTTCGTTTGAGATTTTATGTGAGTAAATTATAAAAAAATATATATTATAATAGCGTACTTGATACGAATTAAACTTGGGTATTATATAAGACTAAGATATAATATTTTGGAAAATAATAAATAAGTTTTTTTAGCATAATCTAAAACGTGTTATACCAATAGTGCACCTAGTCCCGTCGAGTTATTCTGAGTATGGTTTTTGCATACTCTAGCTAGGAATTCTAACTCGCTCCACGTTCCAAAAATTTATAAACAACCTTAGTAATCGTGCAAGGTGTACCAGCGAGATCAAGTATTTGTGATGATTCAAGGTAAATATGGAGACATAAATAATCTCCTTACCAATGAAACAACATGTTTTAAGTGTATCTTATGTTCTCGTAAACAAGAATAGGCGGAATCCTTAAAACTATTAAAAATACTGCAACGTTTAAGATAATAAAAACAATGATTATTAAGTTATTAGAAGTTAACGTCTTTAGCATCATATGATCACCGGGTTGATATCTAAATAATTAGAATCGTTCGAATATATTTTTATACTCTCCGTATTAAACCGAATGACACGAGCTTATTAAACTTATGTCTTGTGAATTTCAGTACAGAAGCTTATTAAACGTATGTCTTGTGAATTCATAATATGATTAAAGAATAAAGATGTTAACATATGCGAAATCCAGCCTTCCTAAAACAATGTTAATATTCACTCACCTAAGGGTTGATTTCAGAACTGATTAATTGTGCACACTTCCGAAGTTGGCTTACGTTCGGTTTAATATTTCGATCAAGAATCAATGATGCTTAGGGTATATATGTAAATAGAAATATATAACAAAATAATTTATTGTTCTCAATACATGATTAACCTAGAGGTACAATCGTCACTATGAGTAAATATAGTTCTAGTGTAAATGAGAGGTCAACCGTGTATAACATGGTGGATTATTAACCAAGGTTAAAGAAAATCATTTATAAAAGAGAAAGGATTGTTTCGGCCATTTGTTCAGATTTCTGTAGTTCTTAGTACTAGGTCAATAGTCCCCGACCTAGTAATAATAATGTGTATTAATTCTTACATACGGGGATTTGCATAATATCTGGAGTAGAATTAATTAATTATTGTTGGATCAAGTAAATAATCAATTTATATATTGATTGTATCAAGTAAATAAATATTATAGACAAATTTCATATTCTAGACCTTAAAACATGCTAAATATTTAGATTAGACTCAACTTATTAAAAATATATAAAAATAGACTTTGGGCTCAAATTCAGACAAAAATTCCCTTATAGACATAACACTTTGTTTAAAAATAAATTTAAAATGAATTTCTTATTAATACTTACTAAATGTTGTTTGTATAGTTATTGTTAACAACATATATATTAAATCGGGTTACTTTAGTTAAAATTTAAGTTAATTTGGAGTTGTTGACTTTAAAAACGATGAACACTTTGAATTTCATCGTACGTATGATGAAAACTTTGAATTTCATCATATGTAAAATATCGTACAATACAATACGCTACAAAAAAAAATAACACTTCAGACATCTTTTTTTTTCTAAAGCAACATGTAAAAGTGTCGTATATGACGGTACACGATAGCGTAAGATGACATGCCTTAAAAAGAAATTTAAAGTGTTATTTTATCGTATCGTGTGTATCGTTTTAGCTCGTTCGAGCACACATCAATCATCTCGTAACCATGCCAAATCACTTCAGCTTTGTTTTTTCCTCGTAATGCTTATTTGGAATTATATTCCCAACAATATTAGAGTCTTTCAGAAGTTGCATAAATTATGTGAAGGACTTGTTGGTCCAATGATTCGTCACTTTTATGTGAATCAACTGAACCAGAAAAGACAACAATGAAAACTCCTTAAAATCGAGATACAATTTTGTTTTCATTTTGGCAAAGAGATTATTAATTTGTTCTTTGTCAGTCACATACTATGCAGTTAGATCATTAAAATTTTCATGATCTTTCATAATATCTCCGACTGCGTCGCATATTCCACCAAAATCTTGGTCGTTTAAATCATCATAGATTTTAGTTAGATGAGTGATTTTGTAGTGTGACTCGTTGTATAATCCTTTTGATAAGAAATGCACTAAAAAAATTCATATCTGTTGAATTATTGCATTATTGCAATTACGATAAGGACACTTAAATATGTGATTGCTATTCATTTGGAGTCACGTAACTCGGAAAAAATTATTCACGCTCATTTGATATTCAAGACTAATTCAGTTATTCTCGATAATCCGATCCCTACTTGAATTTGAAATAACGCTGAATATTGAAAATTAATAAAATATAAATTAGAATAATTCTTATAAATTGAGAACTATTAGAAGATATATTTAATAACCAAGACGCGACATTTGATCGAAAAGTTGTAATATTTTGATAATTATTTAAGATTATATATTTAATCAATTAATTATTAAAAAAATACAAAAATTTGAACAAATTTTTTCTAAAATATAGAAAACCTAAAAACAAAAATAAAATCATAATTATCGTCTATATACCAGGCAGAACTATTCTATTTAACACATTCAAATTAACAAAATATAAGTTACTAAATTAACTAATACAATACAAATTAGCTAACTAATTAAATACATACTTGAATGAACAAATTAGCTAAGCTATTAACTTATTAAGTTACATAACTAAATTAAAAAAATTAGCTAATTGAATTAATTTAAAAATATTAATTAATTACTTAAACAAAATAACTGACTAAATAAGTAATAAATCAAATCACCGAAATAAGACATAAAAATCAAACCTTGTAGGCAGCGAGACGCGAGGCGAGGCAGCGACACGCAAGGTGAACAATAGCGACGCGCAAGGCAAATAGTAGTGACGTAGGAACGAGACAGGCAGCGAGCGGGGCACGATCAAGACTGCAAGGCAGCGAACTGAAAACAAACAAAATACAAACAAAAAAACAATATAAATTAATTTGAAAAAAAACACAAACTTGAAAACTCAAACAATTGAGATAGACGAGAAGGCAAAGAAACGAGGAGATAGAAGACAGCGGCCGAGAGAGACGAGAAGGCAAACGAGCTAGGAGAGAGAAGGTAGCGATCGAGAGAGACGGGAACGAACGCGTAAGGCGTTTAATCCGACCAAACGTGTACCTTTGTGGGCAAGTTGCAGCGACGGGACCGACGACGAGACAGCTGCAACGACGAGACTAATTATGTGATTGTCGCAGCTGAGCAGAGTCGTCAGAGAAAGGCAGCGGCAGTGAGAATAAAAAATTGTTGGTCGACAAAAAAATTAAAACCAACGTGCTGAATCAAAACAAAAAATCATAAATCAGCTAGACAAATCAAAACAAAAAAATCAAAGCGAAAAAATAAACAAACTCAGCTTTGGTCGACGGAGGCGACTAAGGCAGGGACCAACAACAGAGTGGCAAGGCTAGGTGGCAAGGATGTTAGGGCTCATAAGGCTGAAAACTGGCAAGGTTATTAAGACTCATAAGATGGAAGTTGTTGCCACCGTGGAGTGGGAGAGGGCGAGCGGAGTAGAGGAGACGGTGGACTTGGTAGAGAAGTTGCGGCTGCACTCGGTAGATCGGTTCTTGGGATCTTTGGAGAGTTTCTTTGACGCCGGCGTGGAATCGCTCTCGTTGTACGACAAAGAAGATCTTTGTTGAGTTATGGGCCTGTCGCAGCCGAGCATAAGCGAGTGAAGGAGTTTGTTTCTAGCGGCGGAGAAGCAAGGGAAAGCGAGAAGGCGAAAACGATGACAGTGGTCTCCAGGGAAGGGATATTTTCGGTTACATTCTGCGTTTAGGGCGTTGATTTTGTTTATGTGATTTGGCCGAAGAAGAACAATGAGTCACGACTTTAATGACCAGACATAGGTTAGAAGCGACTAATATCCTTCATATCTTAAACGATAATGTTTTATTAAATGTAGACATTAGAAGCGACAAATTTAGCTAAGTATACATTTTTGGACATTTGAAGCGATTTTAGAAGCGATTTTAGAAGCGATTAGTTGTTTCTAATGTCCCAAAAAATGTACTAGTAAAATTTTGGTGGAAAATATTTGGAACAAAATATTTTAGGCCTTAGAAGCGACTTGTCGCTCTTAATGCCCAAAAAAGAATTTTGGTGGAGAAACTTGGTGTCAAGCATTTTGGGTCTTAGAAACGACTTTAAAAGCGACATGCCACTTCTAATACGCAAAAGAATAGAGTCTGTACAATTTTGACGGAAAAAATTGGAGCAAAATATTCCATGTCTGAGAAGCGACGTTAGAAACGTTCTGAAAGTTTAACGGAGAAAAAAAGAGACTATTTGTTTGGCAATTTAAAAGCGACAAGTCACTTATAAATTTTTTTTTCTGGTCATTAAAATTGAATTGTCACTTCTAAAAATAAAAATAAAAATAAAAATAATTTCCTCGTTTCTAAAAATAACATATCACTTCTAATTAGAAGCGACTTGTCGCTTCTAAATATAAGCATGGCTTTTGAAAATCTTTTTTGTAATAGCGTTGAACGTTAATAAGTTTGCGGTTCAAATTTTTTATTTTATAAAGTTTGAATTTCTTTCAAATCTTTTCTTTTATTCTTCATTTGAGATTGGAGAAGTTCAGTTGAGACTCTAGACTTTATAGGTCGGATTTATATGAATGTTGTGGATTGATTTGATTATGTGTGTAAATACGGAAATAAGTTTTCAAGTATTGTCATGCGAGAGAGAGAGAGAGAGAGAGAGAGAGAGAGAGAGAGAGAGAGAGAGAGAGAGAGAGAGAGAGAGAGAGAGAGAGAGAGAGAGAGAGAGAGAGAGAGAGAGAGCTCCACGTATCTAGATATGCAACGTCTTGGACTTTAGATTTTGTAGTCCTTTAATTATGCTTGCGGAAATGTGTATTGTGGTACGTGTCGCGTTATATACACGAATATTTTGATCGTTAGAAATTGTTCTTAATAAATCAAGCGTTTAGAAAACGGAACAAAAGTGTGATAACTAGTATGCCCTAACGATAACAACACATGAGTTTCCGTAACGAGATTGTGGGTTCGATCATCTCCCACAAGGAATTTGCCTTAATAAAAAAACTGGAACAAAAGTTTACCAACTTATTAAAAAAACAAGGGTATTTTAGCTATATATCTATGTAAACGTTTACTAATTTTAATATATTTAACGTTTGAAAAAGATTTTTTAAATACTCAGGGTAAACTGTTAACGTCATTATTGTGACTAATTTGACCTTATAACACATATTTTACCGGATATAAGTTATAAGGTCAAATTAGTCACAATAATAACGTTAACAATTTACACTGAGTATTTACGAATTTTTTTCAAACGTTAAATATATTGAAATTGGTAAAAATAAAAGTGGGTATATAGCTAATTTTTTAAAAAACAATTCAACCACCACAAACAACGGATATATTTATTTATCATTCCACTTACTATATTTCATTGGTAATTAGATACTGTTTGAAACGTTAGAGCGCATTAAATTTAAAATATTATTTTTATTTACTATATACTCAGTGTGCAATACCATAGGAATAATAATGGAAAAACATATCGACTTGAAAAACATAGCAATACTTTTTCATGTAAAAAAACTTAGTAATCTTGCTAGATTTACGTCACCGTGATGTCAAGCTGGCGTCAGCGTTAAGGAACATTTATAATAAAACATATTTGACATAACATATAAAAGCAAATTATGATAAAAATAGCTGATACTGATAAAGGAAACGACATACTTATTAAAAACCTTACATAAATCATACTGTGTCGTGATTGAATGCCGCGATATATGTCATGTACGTACGTTTTCTGTACCAAGTTTTTCTCTTGTTTTTAAATTTTAATAAATAATCTTTTAAGCAAAGACTTATGTGTCCCACACTTGTGGAAAAACAATGTCTTTTTCTCATTCAACAACCCAACACTTAAATCTAAATTATTGACTAATTCTCTAGTAAAAAGCCAAATTCGAGAAAAAGTTAGTTTACTCATCTCTTAATTAACGTGTCAAGACGCACCCATCCCAGTCATTTTCAATAGTTTGTCACCATATCTTTCTGCTTATACGTACCTCTCCTAAATGTTCTAGTCATCGTCATGTTAAGACAAATGAAAAATAAACAAATAAAGAAATCTAATGGAATGTCCATATCTATGATAAAGAAATTGTGTCATTTATGAAATATACACCACAAGAAATAATATTAAGAGAAATAAATATCAACCCCGGTAAGATAGGGACTCTAATTTCACATTTTCTCTTCAAAACTTCTTAGAGAATACGTATTTATTTTAAGAATAAATATAAGACCCTCATTCAAGATTTCAGGTGATTAGGAAGAATTATAACAGAGATATTTTTTCCTGCAGAAACGTTATGTGAAATTGATTTACTAGTTAATATATTAATGCACATCTATTCAGAAGATATTTCCAACGTGGGTTTGGTGAGTTTCCATGTTGCTTAAATAGATGTTACTTGTTTTCCCCCTTACTTTTAATAAGGTTTGATCATTATATTAATAATAGAAAGATTGAGAGACAAAAATCAATTGACTTTGTTATGACTTGGGATTAGTTGAGCGGTTTTAGAATCTAGTAACGCCTAAACACGATATTTCGTGGAGTTGGTGAGATTATGATGAATAGAATGATTTGTTACACGTCCATCATTCTTTGAGAATGATAAAGGCCAAAGTAAAAAATTATAATTTATTTCAAACCTCTTATATATTTTGGAATTAGAAAAGACATGAAAAAGTTACTTGTTGCATTTGACATTTGACCCAATAAAAAGTTGGGGCTTTTGATGCCTTTTATTTTCTTTTCCCTTGGCACGGTATACACGCAAGGGCTTATAAAAGTAGTCTGCCACGAGCGATCTACTGAATCTATAAATGAATAGCTTGAACTTCACTACTATGAGGTATGAGTTCATATATTTCTTAGTTGTTTATCTTCTTGAGTTGAATAACCTATTACTCAGCCAAGATTGGATCACGTATCCCATCAATTGGATTCTCTAGTGACTCGTGTCTCTGATCGCTAACAAAGCCAGAAGATTGAATTAAAGAGGCTGCCATAATCTATATTTTTTGCGTGGGAATTTCATATAATTTATTAAATGGTGTTAATGTCTATTTAGGATAAATATTTAGAACTGCACGTCCTATGATAACACGAGAGTCGACGAGGGTAATTAGATGAGTCTTTTATCTATGTACTCAGCGAGGGCACCCAATGTTTTGAAAATTTTGTGTAAATATCTATCTCAAATTGTTTACAGAATTATTTGGATTATTTTGGCCCAAATTTAAACTTGTTTACAAATCTACAAGATGATGATAATTTAAACTTGATATTCGTGTAAACAAACTAGATGGCTATTTACATAAAATTACAAAATGTTGATTATTTTGAAAACAATAAATATAAAAGTGAGTAAATAGCCATTTTTTTGTAATTATATCTCTGAACCTAGCAATCTTGTTCGGAGCATCGAAATTTTGAATGTCCGTTACCTAATAAAAGAAAAACATGAACTAAAGATACATTAGAGATTTTATGGGATGCGCTCTTCGATGCTCAATGTTAATTTGATTACTATTATGAGGTGACGGAGTTAATATCTAAGTTTTTAAGAGACAAAAGTTGATGCTAGAGTGAACCAAAGTTTTGTAAATTTTGCATAAACTTAGTCAGATTTGTGAGGAATGAGGTTATATGTAGGATGGACTTATGAGCTTGATGACATTTTTTTTTGTATCTTTAGTTCATACAAGCATGCTAAGGACCCGAGTCACACGCCGTTTAGAACCATCATAAAAAGCTACATTTATAATAAAAACATTAAACATGTTATTTTCGAGAGAAAGTACAAAAAGACTACCATAAGCGATTTTCACCAACACATTAGCATAAAGCTTGATAAAATTAGGATTAGAGAAGTCATCTAAAGCTGAATTAACCTGGCCCAAAATTGAGCAATAGGGCCCAAATCAAAATAGAAGGGATATATTTTCCCATTGGGCTATGATCTAATGGTATCTAGGATGTGAAAAAAAAAAAAAAATCTTAAACTGAATTTGTCCACCGATGCATGATCTGTTTTCAAATATCGAAACCGTACATTAGACGGATTGGTCGTAAGTTTCATTTTAAAAATTAATTCTCTTTTATAGCTATAAAATAGTTAAACCTACCAAGTTGATTATATTAATTATAAAAAAGTTTGTGTTGGTATTCTTTCAAACGCAATAGAGAGGAATTTCATTGTCCTACAAATTATCATTTTTCTGTTAGTGTAGGAATTTAACACCGTTTTACGGAACATAGGTTTTACCATATATTAATGAAATTTGGTATAAATAAATAAAAAATGAACAAGAAAATAAGTTAAGTTCACAATATCAATCACGTAATCGTGAAATACGAATCGGTTTATAAAGATTAGTCAAACAAAATTTACGTTGGCCACGTAAGATTAAGATAAGTCTAATACATCATCGAACGATTTTAGAACAATTATTATCGACATATACGGTTACTATGACGTGGATCTGATCTACCCTTACGATCAGAGACACTAAGGCTATAAACACTGGATGAAGAAGAAGAAACGGACATGCAAAAACACGCAATTTCACAACTTCACTTCGCATAGAATCTTGTTTTACATTTCTTTTGTATTGAAGATACATCTTGTATGAGAAAAGTCTGACCTCTATATAAACACCAAATAGAAATCATAATCATCGTTTATATACTTTCGCAGAGACATTGTTGTACTTTTTTCAGGAATCATCATTTGGTGCTAGAAGGAGTGAATTCGTAATGTTGAGTTTTGATGACCAGTTCATCATTGTTACTCATTATGGAGTCGGAGGAATGTCATCAATATGAGGAGTGTGAAAAAATCTAGCACCATAATAGGACGTTGTCGCTGAAAACTGAAGAAATCGAGGAAATGCAACCTGAACCAACGCTTCCAGAACCTCAACCGACTCGAATTACTGGAAAGGAAGAACAGATTAAAGCAAAAAGAGTAACAATTCGAAGTGCAATTGTAACTGAAGAAAATTGAACTTTCCAAAGATCGGAAAAATAGATTGAAATGTAAGAAGAAAAGTCTAAAAAGACTAAGAGACATGCAAGGGATCTGTATGAAAAAGAGCAACCTAGTGAAAATACCGACAACTCTAGACCACCGAGTGCCCATAACTATGAAGATAGGTATCATTTGAATGCAGACAATCCTAGGACTAAAGAAGGCCATATTAAGGAGTACTCGGGTATCCATACAAGATTTTGAGTCTTGGGAGTCGTACAATATTGGGCAGACTTATTTTCAAAAGCTTGAACACCGGATATAAGAGGTTTCCCTTGGTCATGTTAGACCACCGAAGGGATAAGATACTACCTTCCTGCTGACTTCAATAATTTTGGAGCATCTCCCTCATCATGGTTTTAAAATGCTGAACATGATGAAGAAAACTTATATGGAACTATTTCAAGCTCTGCGTTGACATTCAGGAAGTCCGATCATAGAGGCCGCGTCGACGCTGAAAATACAGGCGATGTTGACTGCAGAAAGAGAACTTCCAGTTACGTTTACATGTTCAGAGGGACGACCGTTTGCTGGGTATTCATGTTGCATAAGATCGTCGTACTGTCAAGCTACAAGGCAGAGTACGTGGTCATCATCGTGGTCATAAAAGATATAATATGGTTAAGTCATTTTGCACAGTTAAATGTAATAGTAATAGTACTTTAGACGCTTTCTGAAGCTGTAAACAGTTCTTAAACAATAAAACATATTTAACATAAGAATTTAGTGAAGCAATAAAAGCAAATTACAATTCTTATAGAAAGAATAACTAAGAACATATATTGACTTCTATATAGTATATGAACAAAAAAACATGTCCTTCATATCCTATATCTTTAACTCAAGGGCATTAGCAATTATACATAACCAAGTATCACAAAGCATTCAAGGCATTCAATTTATTAGAAGAAAATATTTAATGACGCAACCATGTGTTCATAAATAATGTAATAAAACATATGAAAAATAAAGATTCATCCTTTATGAAATAGCCATAAAAGCTACAGCCCAAAAAATCTTGGATTATTAAATGAGACATCCCATGTTAAAAAAAAACTTAAAAATGAAAGTAATAAAACTAGCGAGAATTTAGATTTTTAGGTGGTGCATGAGCTTCTCCGTAATTTAGGTTTGAATCCGACATTGTTCAGCAATGTCATCAACACTCGTGTGTTCCACCAGATCTACTCCGCAACAAGAGAAGAAGTGTACTCATGAATAATTATCCTCAAAACTTTTTTAGGATATCTTAAATCATGAATTTTAAAGTACCATACCAGCATTCTTCTTATTTTTCTCAAGCTCGACCAAGTACAAAGGACATTGCCTCTTTCAATGGCTTTCAGTTTCGCAGTGTTGACATTTGCCAAAACTTTTTCGCTTCTTCTCTTTTCCTTTTAAACTTCTCTTGAAGTTCCTCCTTTCCTTCTTAGTGGGACCTCTCCCCTTAGAAGTATTCGGATGTGCCTTAGATGACTCAGCACCAGAAGTCCACTTCTTCATGGTTTTAGGCGAAGAGCTCTTATCAGCATACAGAGCTGACCCTTTGTTCTTCCTATGTGGAGTGATAGACTCAAAAGTCTGTAATTCCTTACACGACTAAGATAGTCCATACGTCAACTTATTCATTATATATTTGGACGTAAACTGTATGAAGTCACTCGAAAGGGAATTCAGGATTATTCCCACCTGAGTAACCTCATCCATCTATGGCCGATGAAGTTCATCTTCGGTGAAGAAGTTAGTCATTTTCATGACATGATCCCTCACTGGAGTTCCAGCAGACATCCTAGTGGTAGTGCACTTACGGATTAGCTCAACGTAGGCTTGCTCGCTTTGCATCCCAAACATTTGTTGAACGAGTCAATGATTTCCACAACAGTCTCCTTTCCTTCCATATTTGTTCGCAATCCATCAGATACGCTTGCGATCATGTGGTCCACTTTTCATAGTCCTCCTTCAGGACTAAGGACAAACTAGAGTCAGGAAAGGTTGGTTTCTCTTCAGTGATGATAAAGGAAATGCTTTCACTCACAAGCACAATGTTGAGATTCAACTTCCATTTAGGGAAGTTATCTCATGTCAGGGAGTCTTTTGACAACAAGACCATGATAGGGGTCAACATAATTACTAAAAACGTAAAAAGTACTTTTATAAGCCATATGAAAAGAAACAGACTATCAAGATGTTTAGGATATAAATACATAATGCACAACCACGGGGAAAAAATACTAATCTTTGAAAATACCCAGTTTTTATTATCCATGGTAATCACCAATAGCTACAGTCTATTCCACTATGGTGGCGTAACAGAGTGCACCTAGTAAACATGAGTTCCGACTCATATTGGTGAACAATCATAGTTCATGTACCCTTTATGATTATGCTAACTAATTACCAATTTATAAGAATATTTGGCCATATGAGCGACCACCGGTTGGTTCATACACGAGTCGGCCCAACATTCTATTGAGAAAACTCTAGCCCTGCGCACTAACTTAGCTAGTTCACGCAGAGATCAACCCTTCCACCTATCGTCAGAAACACAATCTTTGTATTAGAATTAGAAAAGCCTGTCATGAGGAATAGACCATCCATCCTTTAAAAGGGCGCCGGTCACGCAGACATTTTTCATCCTCATGGTGTAAGACTCAATATACTTTTAATATTTTTAATTTTCTTAGCATTAACATTAATATAGGTGATCAACTACAAGTTTACTAAATCATATTAAAAAAAAACATATTTTTCGATATAGCTTAGGTTTTAGGTAATTTGTAACATCTAGTCTTGATTAACCTAAAAGAATTCCTTCACAGAAAAGCTCCCAGTTGAGAAGGTGAGACACTAGGTCTTCTTAAATACCCCAGTTTAGCCTCTTATCGGTTTGGTGACAAAGTTTTCCGATCCGTTCAACTCATTTATTAATTAACTATCCTAATCATATTAGATAATTTTAAAATGAATGAAAGTCACATGACAAACATAAACAAACGATACAATATCTTGGTTACAACAAACAATCATAGAAAAGGAATTAAATAAACAAGTAAAGAAAGCATGGTTTGATTCGTGTTGATCGTATCCTAATTGACTATTTATAAATTAAAACGAGATGCACCTAATTGTATTAGTTTATGGATAATAGTTGAATGCTTCGCCGGAAAAACAAATCATATTCAAAATATTTGCATTTCGTAACATTTCGAAAAAAAAAATATTTGAATCAAGGCCCATCATATGTCCTTTTGAAAAAACAAATCGATATAAAAAATCATTTATTTTTTCAGTCTTTTAAATAATATTTACTTGAGCGCTGTGACGATCCGACTTTTCGGACCGTCGTTCTTATCTTAATTCTTTAACTTAATTAAAAGGAGATAATGTTTTTAAATATCCTTCTTCATTTGCATACAAAGTCTAAACCTAAAATAAATACAATTTTGAAAATACTTATTTAACATTTTAAATCATACAAAATTTAAGTATGAAGAAATATCAACGTATATAGGTAAAAGTGATCACAAAACCAAAAACATGAAATTCAACTCTAATCTTTTAAAACAATATAAGCTTTGAAAATATAAGTTTTAACCATTAAATATCTTAAACCAAATGCTTAAAATGCGTAGCGGCAGTCTTTTAGTAAAAAGTGAGCGGAAACCACAACTCCACCCCTTAGCCATCGAGCGCCACTGATCCACCCTCCTCATTCTTTCATTTTACGTTTACCTATAACACATAAGAATATACATAGTGAGCTAACGAGTCAGCGAGAATAGCTATAACTCACAAAACAAAGTGACACATGCATGAACCGATTATTAATATTTTGAATTAAAATCATTACATAAGATATCTTAACATAATGTTTACATACTTTTAATTCGGGGTCCCTTAAAAAAATCTATAAAGGTCAATTATTTATTCATGAAAGAATAATGTATTCATGACACAATATTTGATTTTCCTTTCCCCTTTCTCTTCTAATATGGCCGGCCATGTACACAACAAGCAAGGGGAAATTTGTTTCCTCGCTTATTTCTCCTTCTCAAGGAAATTCATTTCCCTTTTCTCCTTTTGGGTAACTATCCTTATAATTAAAGGGAAATAAAACTCTCCTCTTGATGCATGTTTTGGCCAAAATTCTACCTAGGGGGAGCTTCTAGATGCTTCCTTATTTCTTTTAAGACAATTTTTAAGATATCCATTGTAGAATTAAAATTGCACAAATAACGAAAATAATTTCATAATGCCTCAAACGACTTTTCGGCTTTAGAAAATAATTTATATTTTCATCATATGAAAATATTCAAAATCTTATTTTGAAATTCACATCATTTTACGTCCATGTGGACAAAAATACCCTTTAGACATTTTTCGAGAAAAAGTCTAGTTCAACATTTGAACTTATTTTGACTTAGCTTCTAGTTTAACAATCCTACTCTAATGACCTGTAATATTGACCTTATGGATCCAAATGGACAAAGTTTGAGCTTGTGTACTCGGACTCAAAAGTTCACAAACCTTTCGAGTATTAGTTTAATGTCAACTGACTCAACTAAAGAGTTGACACTGAAAATCTCTCGGTTCAAATGAATTTATTCTCTACTCAAAAATTCAACTTAATTATATTGAGCGGATCCATTGAATATTATCTATGTTCACCCTTCATGAATATCATCAACTAGTTGGGATTTATAAAATTACTATTTTACCCGTCTAGCTGTTATTTCCTCAACTCTTTTGTTACTTGTGAATAAGTTAGAAACAATGTATTGACGAGGAGCTAACAAGTCACATTGTTTCATCCAAATAAAGTCGTTACTTAATTTTGGATACTACACAGTTCATTTATTCACAACCACGTAATAAAGCATGAGGTGATATATATTGCATCTCAACAATCTTGTACATGAATTTGTTCATATCTATGAGAATTTGACAGAGTTGGGTCACGACATGTTCATAACTTAATATCTCACAAATTGGCCTAGTCTAGATCACATAATGTATCTAGAATTTGACTTTCTCAAATGAGAGTATTAATGCTATGAAATGACATGTCTCATTTCAGGATTTAGGTAAGCATGATGCAATTCATACATAGTGACCTTGAGATAGAAGATGTTAAATGGTTTGTTCTTCTATTGTCTCTAAAGGTGCACTGGTCAATTCAGTATCTTCGAAAGGTACACTAGAAGAACTATAGAGTTCCTAACTCTCTATGGCTCGTAACCAACATCATAGATTCTTCCAACAATCATACTGGGATCAATAGTCCGTTAATCTTTAGATTGTGAATATATCGTTTTACCCAAACCATGAATAGTTTGTTCACGCAAATCTACATTTGCCTCTTCATACATTGTTATGTTTGTTTAAGGACTATAAGGCTATTGAATATCATAAATCTTCAATCAAACTAAAAAATGAATGAATGAACTTTTCAACTTTTATTAATTTAATCAGCAAATTACAATAAGAACTTTATAAAGATTTATATATTACATCAATATGTAAATAAACAATATTCTCGTGGGAGATTATTAAAGCCGATGATTTTGAATTGAGGTCCCGCAGGGCGGATTAGCACCCGTTTTTATTTTAGTTTCATTCGTATTACTTGTATCTACAATTTTATTTCCATTTATATTATAACCACGATTTTTTTTCGTGGTGATAATCACGCTTCTTCAAAAAAAATTGTATAATAGGATTTACAACATTTAGCTTCTCTATCTTAAAACTTTTGAGACATGCCTTTTAAGCCAGGTGGTTCTTTTGAGGTTTGATAAGTATGAGATTTATACAAGTTTATACAAAGCCGGACATATTTGAAATTTGTAAAAAAGAGACTAATGAAGGGAATAGCCTTATTAAGACTAGGAAGGAAATTTAAGGAATTATTCATCCCCATACAGTATGGTGTCTAATCGTGGCCAACCGGGAGTCCCGGTATCTCCCGATACCGGTCCCGACATTTCCCGATACCGGTCCCGGCCTGGAGTTAAAAAAAATTAAAAAGGTAATTTTTTTAAAATGAAGGAGTTAAAAAAAAGGATGTAATTGTAATGTTTTAAACTAAATGGAGTTTATTAAAAATAGGTTTATAAGGAAAAATTGGCCTCTTAAAAACCCTTACCGACCCCTAAAAAGGGTCGGAATAAGAAAAAAGAGTACCCCTTGCATCGATTACAAGTCAAATTAATCCCAAACAAGGGTCGGGATACCCCTTTACGATAAAAATATATATGTCTGACCATTGAGGTTTATGTTTGAAAAGTTAACATCCAAATCGTCAACAATATCAAAGTTTTGAAATGTTTTTTGGGCTCTATGGCGATGTTGAAGCCAATCCTTTCCGCAAGTTAAAACTTCTACCATCCGCAGATGCAAGCTACATCTTTTTTCGTCGATGAAGCGTCTGGCGCTGCTGAATGCCGCCTCCGAAGACACTGTTGAAACAAGAATGGTGAGGATGTCATGAGCCATCGTATTCAACACCGGGAACCTCCTTGCATTCTCTCTCCACCATATGAGTCAGTATAAGCCTTCGTCTTCCGGTTTGAACCACTTGTTCTTGTCGAACTGCAGTATCTCAGGATGAGAGTGTGTGTCGATTGAGCTTGGCTACTGGACCCGGCCTCTTGTTGTTGAGGAGATGGACTGTACGCATGAGCGTTGACGAACACCTTCTGAAATTGATGTCGTCGGGGTTGGTGCATCTGTAACTGACTCTGCTGCTGGGCCCGGTAATGCGGTAGGAGTTTGGCTTCGTACACCCTGAAAAGAGAATAAAACGCCCACGATTCGGAAAAAATCAAGTGCATAATAATCTTGATCAACAAAAAAACGTCTTGGGTACTTAAGAACTTTTTTCAAACCAATTATTCTACATCGGGGATCTAGAATGACTCTCAAACCGTAAAGTAAAGGAACCTTCCCAGCCCCCCAATATTTAAAGTTTTTTTCCATTGCCTTAATACAATCTTCAAAAATAATTTGATCTCTATACTTGTCTAAATGTAGTGCAATTGATGTAATAGTATGCAAACCAAGAAAAGAAGTAGGAGTGTAAACGGCGAAAAGCTAACAAGTTTCTTTATAAAATATGTCAAGAAAGGAAACGAAGAACTCAGTCATTTTAATATCATAATCAGAAACAGAATCTTCGCCATGTTCATTGTTAATATAAACTACAATAGCATCTACGTAACCAATAGATAAAAAGTGTTAACATTAAGAAGGTTGAGTTCCACCTAATTTTGTTATCTAAATGCCATGTTCGTTCTTCGAGACCATTGTGCCTAAGACGTCTATTAAGTTCATCTACTATACTAGTTGAACTATTAATCCAACTAATGTAGTTCCTACTTTTGTTTATTAAAGAGTCATAACTAGCTGCCCCTGCTTGAACAATAAGGTTGGTTATATGAGTTGCATATCGTTGATGTAAAAGAGAATCGTTAGTTTGGAGTTTTCTTTCAAGTCTCCTATCATAGCATTATTACTTGTGGCGTTAACTAACGTTACTGATATAATCCTACGTTTTAAACCCCATTATTCTATTACACTAACCATGATATCTTAAATGTTTTGACTTGAATGCGATCCTTCTATTCCTAAATGCTATTATACGTTTGTTCAAATTTCACTCATCATCTATGTTATGAACAACAGCACTCGTATAATCCATTTTAGCTTGACCAGTCCAAATATCGGAAGTTAAAGCTAAACTATATCTACCGTTTGATATTGTTGTTTTTAGTGTTTATTTTCTTCCAAAAACCATTTTAGTATATCTGCTCTTAATGCTTTCCTAGAAATTACTTGAACACCAGGAACTAAATAACTAACAAAGTTAACGAAACCTTGTGATTCTATATGCATAAAAGATTGATTCGTTAAAACAAAATATTCTACAAATTATTTTCATAATTTATTAGGCTCAACATGACTTACATGACTCGAAGACGCTGCAACTCCATCGTATTTGTTGTGACTCCACAAAAGCAACGTCCCGACTCTGTCGTTGTGAGCACTAAAGATCTTTCCACAATGGTAAAATTTCCCTGATTTCTCACTGTTGTGAATCACTTTCTCGTAATACGTCCACACTTGGGACCTATGTTGCCTACCGGTAGGTTGAGGTTGATCGGGATTCTGTGCCGACGGTTATTGTCTTTGTCGTCGTTGTTGCGTCTCTTCATGTTGCTGTTGTTGTCGATGACGAGGAACACTAACTGGAGGTGACCTCTGACTTCGGCTTCGATGTGGAGGAGGAGGTATATCTTCTTCTTCATCGTCGTTAGGATCTTGCGTTTCGTCATCATCGATTTCAACACCTTCTTCATCGACATTCGGATTTTGGGAATCTTGAATTTGTTGTTCATATTGTTGAAACGCTTCAAAAGCGATATCGGCATCGGGTGGAGGTGGAGGCATATGAAGGATGTAGTCGGCTTCTGTGTTTAGATTGAATGGTTGGGGGTTGGGGGGTACATAACATTTGGAATTGTATTAGGAATATAGTTAGGATCGTAAGTGTATTCCGTATTTTGAGAATGGTGTAACCAATTTTCTTCAAACCGATGCATCGGTGGATCTTGAGAATTCCTTCCCCTTCGACCACCCCGACCCGTTCGTTGGGACGCCATAAAAAACGAGCTAGTGAGAACTTGAGAGAGTTTGAGAGATTGAGAGGTTTTGAGATTGAAAGAGTTTGAGAGATTGAGAGAATGTGAGTTAGGTGTGGAAAAATGAGAGGAAGAGGGGAGGTTTTTATAAGAAAAAAATTGGAGGAGAAAAAAAAACTACATATAACCGTTGCATTTCCAACGGTCATATTGCCCCAACGACAATTTTTTCTGGGCCATTGGATATTCAATCCAATGGCCGACATTTTTTTTAGGGAGGTACCTCCTAGTTACATACTAAACCGGGAGTCCCGGTCCCGCCCCGCCCATTGGACCGAGACTCCCACTCCCGCATTTTAAACCTACCGGGACGGGACTCCCGGTACCGTCCTGTCCCGGTAGGGCCACGTTTAATGGTGACTATAGCCTTAGCGATCTTCAATAAATACGGAAGACCAATTCAACCACCTAGCTTGATTAATTTTATTTGAAATTATTGTCTTTGGATTGGACTTAAAAATAATAATCGTAAAAAAAAGATATCTCTAATGACAAGTACACCCATAGCATTAAATATAATATTAATTCAACGCCAAATTTAACGTTAAAGTTTTTTTTTATTTTCAATCGCAACACTAAATTTCACATTAAAATATTATTCACCAGTATTATATTATTAAATTTATATCAATAAATATTTAATAAGTAAGTATAGTATTTTTCATTTTTTTAATTAAGTGATAAAAATATTTAATTTTTTTTATATCTTCAAGAATCTGAAAATAATTTTCTTGGTTATTAAATTGTGTTTTAAGTTTTTTCTATATCTTTTAAAAGTATATAATTTCTATTGTGGTTATATTTATTAAATGTGTTTCATTTTAATTTTAATGTGTTTAAATTTTTATGTTTTAAATTAAGTTTATTATGTGTTTTTTGAAATTAATTTTAGATCTTTGGTGTTTCATATATATATATATATAGGGTTTACTGTTTTATAGATATAAAATAATTTAAAAAATATATATTGTGTGAAAGGTATCACGCAATTATATTTAAAGATATTTTTAACATCAAATTTGATATTATATATGAAGAATTGCTTAAAGTATTACCTTTTACTTTTGATTTTTTCAAAATCCACCCAAACTTGATTTTTTTTTTTTCAAAATACAAGCAAATTTCATGTGAAAAGACGAAATACTCTTGAAAAAAATAAAATTAACACAAATGTCCTATACTATTATATCAGCCAAAATAATTACGAAAAAAATTAAAAATTAAAAAAAATTAATTTGTTTATGGTTGGAGTAGTTTTTACCTTTTTAAGTTTAATTTTTTTTTAAATAATAATAACCGATTAATATGGATATTGAATAAAATGTAAAGATATTATTTTAGGGGTATTTTAAAATTTTGTATTAATATTTTGAGAAAAAATTAATTTTAGTGAATTTTGAGAAAATCAAATTGTAAAATTTCTCATTATATATTAGAGATCATAACACATCATTTGCGTGTGTATTGACAATTTGAGCTTACTAGTCGATGACAGTTTGACCAAAAGAAAAGTACGTTGATAGTTGACGCCGACATGGTAAATATCAACTACTTATTTTCTGCTGAAAAATATAAGTTCTTTGAGTAAAGTTAGCACTTAACCTAAGTATTGAAGTTAGGTCAAATATTTGCTAAAAACCAACTTTGGTCAACTTTGTACTACACACATTGTCTTATTATCAAAGTCTCGCATTATATTTCTTCTCGAATATAATTCTTACGTGGCATTTAATAAAAAGGTTGGTAATCTTCCCATTTTACATGCCTCCCTAACTATGAAAATTGAGTGCTTGAAAAATCAAGATCTGTTGGGCTCGCCGCGGCTAAATCATTGTAGCATTAAGTTATGATACACCAAATTAATAAAGTAATATTAAGCCATCATTACGTCCATAGTTTCTAATCCTTTTACTATATATGTGATTAACCAAACGCTGCACTCGTCAAATTAAAAATAACGCGCCCTTTTCCAGCATAAGAAGAGATAGATAGTAATAACAAAGGGTTATTAATTATGTTATAATCTTTTATAACACAGGGGTTCTCAAAGCAGCCAATGTTTGACCAAATTTTAGTTAATGGTCACGTTAAAATTTAATGAAAAATTTGAATTATATTCGTCCAAAATTTTTCTCCAGTAATAACGTGACTATTGAATGAACGAAAAAATTTTAGGATGAAAATAGTTTAAATTTTTTGTTAAACTTTAACGCGGTCAGTAACTAAAATTTAACAAAACGTTAACCATTCTAAAAATTACATATCAAATATTGGTCATTCCGTCAATATTTTGAATAATAAATCAATTTTTTTCCAACTATTAACTGTGTATATTTTTTTATGCGTTGTCTTTAATAAAATGCAATTGTATTTCTAATTCACATGACGTAAATTGGGTTAGTCCATAAACATCATGTTTCATACGCGTGGAACCATGCCCAGCATTAGCTACTTTAACTAATAAGCAATCATGAAATTTAACATTTAAATATGGATTAATGAGGTCTATAACCTTTAAAACATATAGGAATTTCGAGATGGTCAACGTTTGAAAAAAATTGATAAATGATCAAGTTAATACCAAAAATGTTCTCCACTAACAGTGTGCCACGTATATATTGAAGTCACGTAAAACAGTGTGACACGTATATACTAAGACTATTAACTAAGTTTAACATAAACGTTGTCCATTTCACAATTACCCCTCCAAATGTTAGCCATTTGACCAATTTTTTGTTTACATATTGTTAATATTAAGCATCTGGGATAGATAATGGTTATGAAATGATTAGAACGGAAAATTGACTAATTCAAAGTATTTATGCTAGTTGCATGTACGTCGATCGATTGCAAATAAATATTGCTTCTTACGTGATTATATGAACATGATAGAATTCATTGCAAATAAAAATGTCTTTTAACTACGTTATGATCAAGAGTGTTTATTGCATTCGCAGACCACTTGGGATTTAACTGGTAATTTGCATACCGCCTGAGATATGCTATAGTATTGTAGTTGTGCCGAGCATGTTTATGTATATATATAAAGAAATAAAAGTCGTGTTATCTAAGAAAAATTGCAGTATTTGAGATACCGGATGAGATAGAAAGTGAACTCGCGGAAAACGCAAAAAAACAGGCAATTAATTTGGATAAATAAGTAGTAAAATAAAACGGAAAAATATGAATAAATTATTAAATAAATCCGAATAAATTAGGGTACTGTATATATCCAATTTTTTAAACTCAGACGATATATTTTCAAAATTTAAATTAGAAATAACCGCTGATGATGAAAACAATTCCATACACCGATATATATGATTAGAACAACTAAAACAAAACAAAAGTCAATAATTTTCTCTCTCCTTATTAAATTCATAAATAAACCAAAATAAGTGAGATTTAAATTTTTTGAAAAGAACGGTTGGTGTACAATTGGAAATGAAAATCTGATATATAAACAATTCGAAAATACTAAATTAACATATAAAAGACATAATTGTAAAACCAATGCATAAAAAATTATGTTATCATAAATGACAATTCTCTTCGCACTAAAAAAAAAAAGACAATTGGCAACTACAACATTACATTTTTTGCTCTTGCGAGGTTGCAGGTTATTGTTGACGTGGGAAATATCCAAGGTCAGCGATCAAAAGTATTATTCAAAATAATAGTTGACTTTATTGCGTTGAGGTACGCTAAATCTTCCTAAAGAGAATATGAAATCATATTTGGAAAAATAAATGTTAATCTATAATATACAAAAAAGAAGTTATATTTAATCATTTATGTAAATGTTTTAAAAGTTATCACCTAATTATCTACAAACTAAGATAATTTATTCTATTTATTCATTACTGGAAAAAAAAAATAATTACATTCTAGAAGCCATTAGAATATATAGAAATAGGTTATTGTACCACTTTTTTATATCACTTTTCCAAAATACACTAAAACTCATTTTTTTCCCAAAATACTAGTATGTTCCTCTTCAAAAGACTCTTTAACTTTTAAAAAATAAAAACTTACAAACTCCCCCACTTTCTCTATGACGGGCTACAAAAGAAAAAAAGAAATAAATAAAAAAATAAAAGCAATTTTACTTTCTACAACCGGTACATACTCTCTCCGTTTTCAATCATCTCAACTTTTCGTCTCCCACATTCTCTCTTTTCTCTTTACTTTTTTCTGCAACACTCAACCATAAACAATCTTCTTCAACACTCAACCAAAAAACATTCTTCTTCAAGCTTCATCTCCGACGCCACAGTCCAGCTCCACTCCATTTCCAACAAAGCTCTGCTGCTAATGGTTTGTCTCCGACGAAACTCCGCTGCTACTCGTTTATCTTCGACGAAGCTCCGCTGGTACTCTTTTGCCTCCGACGAAACTCCACTGGTACTCCGACGTCTCCACCGCGCCATCTCCGCTCCATCTCCGAGTTTAGGTTCTTCCTGTTGTCTACAAACATGTAACAGAGTCTACAATGTTATCTACAAATCTGTAACCATGTCTACAATGTTGTCTACAATAACAGTCTACAAAAGCGTCAACATTGTTGTCTACAATGTAGAAAATGGTTTCAACATCGTATATGATGATGGTTAATGTAGACAACATTGTAGACATTGTTGTAGACTAAATTGTAGATGTTAATGTTTAATGTACACAACATTGTAGATTTTGTTGTAGACTAAATTGTAGACGTTGATACTTAATATAGACAACATTGTAGACGGTGTTGTAGACTAAATTTGTAGATGTTGATGCTTAATGTAGACATCATTGTAGACGTTGTTTTAGACTAAATTGTAGACGTTTATGCTTAATGTAGACAACATTGTAGACGTTGTTGTAGACCTTCGCAACCAACGATGACTGATGAAAAATTTTCTTCGTCGTGTGGCAATCGATTGCGAGGCTTGTATTCAAAAGCCTCATCCGACACGAACTCGTCTTCACCCGGAAGTAGATTCTTTTGTGACATCTCTTGGACAGAAAGGACGTCGTGGACAAATTTGACTCCCGAGAAAAGATTCAGAAACTGCTCTAAGGGAATGGTAAGGATAAATTTTTATGCTCAATTTGGTTTTGCATTTTTTACAGTTCACATGTTTAATGTTTCGGTTTGGTTTTATATTTTTCTGGTGGTCTCGTTGTTTTAGGAGAATGGAGGTTGTGACTTTCTTTATGTGGATTGACTCACCGATGTGCAAAAGAGCTAAACAAGTGATTTCAGGTCTTGTTAGAAAAATTAATTGACTACAAATAGAGACCGATGAACTGAGAAAATTTGTTGAGCAAATGGAGCGTAGGAAACTAAAAAACTTTGACGACTTGAGAAAAAGAAACATAATTAGAATATGTATATTGTTTTTATCACTATGTTTTCTATGTTTTTAAGTATTTTTATTGTGTTTGTTCTGTTTGTAAAACTGAAATGAAGATAACGATTTATGTGAATCAGTAAAAAAACACTATCAGCACACAGTTCATACTTCATTACCAGAGTAAACATGAAAATCAGTGAAAGAAAAATGAATACATTTCCGAATAACCAAAATAAACCTATTTTTTAGATATAGATATGTATCGAGAAACAAACATTGGCGAGAGAGAAATAAAATGGTGTTCTCTTGAATAATTAATCAAAAAATAGAGTTCGAGGAAGGAGACTCAGTGAAGAAGTTCGACAAAATGGAACATTGAGTCACAAAGGATGAAAATTCGAAATCCAAAATCGCGCTTGCAGCTGGTTGAAATCGCGAGAACCATCAAACCCAAAATCCTAAATCGCGAAAAAAATCCTAAATCATACCTGGTTGAAATTGCGAGCACTCGATGAGTGAAAGATAGACGGAGAGAGTGACAGCATGAGTGAGGAGTCGGCGAGAGGCGGAAAGAGTGACAACAAGAGTGAGGAGACGACGAGAGAGGCGGAGAGCGTGAGGAGTCGCCGAGAGAGACGGAGAAAGTGAGGAATCGGCGAGAGAGACGAAGAGAGTGAGGAGTCAGCGAGAATTTTTTAGAGAGAGTGAGGAGCGAGATAGAAGATGAAGAGTTTTTATTGGAAAGAAAGAGAAGATGAAAAAGCTTTTATGAGAGAGTGATGAGAGTGAGAAGAGGGAGAAGATGAGTATATGAAGAAAGAGGAAGAAACCGATTTTAAGTTTTATATGTGTTATTTTTTTAGATTATAACCGGTTATAATCAAAGAGGGTAAAAATATAAGGAAACATTGTTTTTAAGGGTATTTGGTCTTTTACACTAGTTTTTTGGAAAAAATTTATTTTTAGTGGATTTTAGAAAAGTGAGTTAAGAGAGGTGGTAGTTTGGGCAAAATCTTTAGAATATATTATTTTTCATTGCAAACAAATTAGAAAGTAACATGACTTATATAGAATATATAATATGATCTAGTTTATGTTGGAAACCAGTTAACAACTTGTTGTCGCTGAAATTTGGACAACGTTTCGAGACCTAAGCGGTCAGATCCTCGCTCGGAGCGGGTGACCCTCGCTTCGGCCTGAGCGTGTCGGATCCGGTGTCCCGGATCGTCTCTTAGCTGTCGTGTGGTCTTCGAGTCCTTCTGTTATCTGAAAAGAGTAAACAGACGTGAACTAAGAAGGGAAAACAGAGGGGGGTCCTCTGTTTACCTCTCCGACGCTCAACATTAGTATAATGTGGGCGGAGTTTGCAGGATGACGAGGAGGGATCGACGAGATCGAGCGAGACGGGGATACTAGGACCACTGGCGTCTCAGAGCTCGGATCTCGGATCTTTAGGGAGTATTCTTCCGGTCGGGGGAGAATATCCGAAATACTCCACGTGGGAGTATGATATGTGCGTAGGGAATAAGGGGAAAGGAGTCTATTTTTCGTGTCTAGCGCTTACCTCTGCGTGGAGAGCATCGAAGGCTACTTATAGCCACGGGTGTAGCCTTGTGGCCGAGTGGGGGAGCCTCTGGGCGTCGGTGGCCGGCCAGGTCCCTCCCTCGGGTGAGGAAGGCCGGCCAGGCCCCTCCCCTAGGTGGGGAAGGCCGGCCAGGTCCCTCCCTTGGGTGAGGAAGGCCGGCCAGGTCCCTCCCCTATGTGGGGAAGGCCGGCCAGGTCCCTCCCTCGGGTGAGGAAGGCCGGCCAGGCCCCTCCCCTAGGTGGGGAAGGCCGGCCAGGTCCCTCCCTCGGGTGAGGAAGGCCGGCCAGGCCCCTCTCACGGGAGAGGGTGGCCGGCCGGGCCCCTCCTCTGCGCGACGGTGGTCGGCCAGGTGTGCGAAGGCGGGTCTCGGCCGTCTCGGGGAAGGCGTCTCCCCTTCGCGCCTCGGATATAATCGCGGATGTATATATTTAACGCTGTCGCCGGAAATACGGCGACAACATTAGCCCCCCGAGTTTGATGTCGAACTTGAGATCGAGAGCGAACTCAGAAGTGGCGCCTTCCGACGGGCGTTCCGCACCCAAGATCGGGCGTGTATCGACGGGCCGGGCCGGAGGGCAGCGCTTCAGGGAGCCTCCCCGGGGGTGGAGGAGATCAGGTAGCTTTATAAGCACCCTAACCTTTAATTTATTATATTTTTCCTTTTCTTTCTTTGCGTTGCGTCATGGACCCCGTGCTGTTTGACGTGGATGACGGGTCCGTTGACGATTTCGTTGGTTCCTTTTTATCCTCGCCTGGGAGCAATACTTTTTCAATCCCCAATTTACCCTTTTCCCCAAATCCCGAATCCTCTCTCTCTCTCTTTTTTGACGACGACGACCTTGACGCGTGGATGGCCGCTGACGGAATCGCGACGCCGGAGATGAGGGCGGAGACCCCGGCCGGTGAACAGCCCGACAAGGGGGGCTTGCTCGGCGAGGGGCGTGAGGTCGGAGGGACTTCGGAGGTTACCGGCGAGGGGGGCTCGGCGGCGACCAGGGGCGAGGGCGAGCCCGAACTCGCGCAGGGCGCGGCGGCGGCAGATCGCCGGCGGGGCGTTCCCAGATCTGCCCTCGGGGGCGCGGACGAGTGGGAGGTGGCCTCGGGGGTTGCCGACGGGTCTGCGGCCCTTGGCTGTGAGGGGGGCGCTGGATCTGCTCGCGGCGTGGCGGCGGATCCTTGGGCGAGGCCCCTCGGGCGCGGAGACGGCGGCGCGGCAGGAGGAGGCGGAGACGTCCACAGACGCGCACGTGGTGCCCCGGGGGACACCCTTCGGGCGGAGGCGCGCGGATCTGGCTGGGTTGGGGGCCCCGACGGCGCGGGCGGAGGTTCGCCGGCCGGGGCGGAGCGCGACAGCGCCTTGGGCGATGGGGGCGAGCCACCCCTGGTGTGCGGAGTCGTTGGAGGCGCGTCGCAGGTCGTGGGCTCCGGGCTCGTCTTCGCCGGAGTTCACTCGGTGGCGTGGGCTCCACCCGAGGTGCCCACCGCCGACCTCACACCCCCTCAGGGCCAGGCTGCCGGCCAGCCCCCTTCCGGAGCTTTGGCGGCCGGCCAGGGGCCTCCCTCGAGCCAGATGGCCGGCCGGCCCTCTCCCAGGGGGGTGGTGGCCGACCAGGGGTCTCCCCCGAGTCACATGGCCGGCCGGCCCCCTCCCAGGGGGATGGTGGCCGACCAGGGGTCTCCCCCGGATGTGATGGCCGGCCGGCCCCCTCCCGGGGGCCCGATTGCCGGCCAGGGGTCTCCCCTGGATAGGATGGCCGGCCGGCCCCCTCCCAGGGAGCCCATAGCTGGCCAGGGGCCTCCCCTGGTTGAGGTGGCCGGCCAGCCCCCTCCCGGGGGCTCGGTGGCCGACCGGAGGACCTTCGAGCATCGGCCGAGCGGCCGGGGGTCTCCTACGGGGCGGGAATCGCCCGAGAGTCCAACGGAGGACCCGAGACCTCCCAGGCAGTCGTCGGTTGCGGGTACCCTTCCGACTCTGGCCCAGCTGGGGCGTAGTCGCGTGTCGGAAGAGAACGAGCGGACCCTTGCCTTCCCGGTCACCGCGTCCCGGATTCGGGGGACCTTCCCCTGCGAGGGGGTCGATTCCCCGTCCCTCGTGTCTCTCGCCCAGTTCCGTGGGCTTCGCGAAGAGTTCGGGATTCCGCCGAGTATCGACATCCTGCGTCCTCTCCCGGAGGATCGGCCCTCGCGTCCTCGGCTTGGGTTTGCCGCGGTTCATGTGGCCAGTCTCCGGAGCGGTCTTCGGTTGCCTTTCCCTGGCGTGGTACAGGAGCTTCTGCGTCGACTGGAGGTGCACGCAGCCCAAATGCTACCCTCCTTCTCTCGGATGGTGGCTGCCTGCCATATGATGTTCTTCCGAGAATGGAAGAGGGCGGTCACGGCCGAGGAGTTTTTGGAATTCCTATCGATCGTGGAAGGGTCGAATAGGGCCGGGTCGTACCGGGCGTACCATGCCAAGCAGTTCGCCGTGGTTACCAATGTGCCCACCAAGTACCGATACCCTTGGGTGTGGGTTTCGGAGTCCGCGTTTGGCTTGGCCCCTCTTGAGTTTGGGCCTGCGAGGATCCCAGATTCGGCCGCCGATCCGGAATTTACAGAGCTCGGTAGAGTCGTCCATCGTCTCCCGTCTGTCCGTCGTCAGGCTTCGATTTTCGCGTCGCCCGATACTATGGCAATCACAGGGTGGTTTGTTTCGACCACCCCTCAGTTCCCCCGAGCACGCGGCCGAGGGCGGAACGATTCGGACTCAGAGCCCGACGAAGAAGTCCTTCCGGCCGATCGATGTAGCGGTACGAGGTACCCCTTATTGTGTCGTTCACTTTTGCCTACTAACTCGGTTGCTCTTTCGTTAGGTGGTTCTCGTCGACGACCTCGAGGAGGCGTTACGACCTCGCCACCTCCGCGCGAGGCTCATGCTGTGAGGCGGCCGAGCCCGTCACGAGAGCAACCGGAATCTCAACCCTCGTCGGCACCTCAAGAAGGAGGGAGTAGCGGCCCTCCGCGAAAACGCCCCGCCGTATCCTCGGCGAGCGATGCGCCGTCGGGTTCTCGAAGATTGGTGGAAGCGACCTCTACCGGTGGCGGCGGGTCGCTCTATCTCGCCGAAGCGAACGACTTGAAGGATCGGAGCGCTCGGGGCCTCGCGGACTCGTCTCCCAAGTGCTTTAAGGAGCTCGTCGTCGTCAGCGATATGGAACTTTTCCGACAGGGGACTCGCGATGCGCGGAAGGTTGGTCATTCGCGCGCCTCTTGTTTCGTGTTTTTCCTCTCTATGCCATGCTAATTTGTTGTTGCGCCGCAGGCTTTGGCGCGCTGCGAGCGGATGGAGCTTGTGATGGAGGAGGCCGCTCGCCGTGAACGAGGGTTGAAAGAGGCGTTGGCCAAGGCGATTTCTAGTCGGGACGCGGCCGAGGCGAAATTCGCGGAGGAGAGGGCCTCGAGGGAGCAAGTGGAGCGATCCGCGAGCGCCTTCCTAGCGGAAAGCAAGGCGATGGAGAAGGCCTTGGCCTCTCGCGATGCCGACCTTGCTTCCGTCCGCGATCGGCTAGCTATGAGCGAGGCCGCCCACCTGAAAGCCGTTGAGGAGAACGACGCCCTCTTAGCGGAGATGCAAGCCGTCGTTGACGACCGCGATGAAGCCGTGCGCATCAAAGAGCGTCTGAAAGATGACTGGGACGTCGCGGTATACGAGGCCCGACACGCCGCGGCCGTCCGCGTCCAGGATGCCATGGTCGCCGAGAACAAGCCCCGCGAAGTGTCTTTCGCATTCTTCGATGCCATGTTCCCTCCGATCGAGGGCGACGCGGGCTTTGGCGATCGCGGTGGCCGGCGTCCCACCGAGACTACGCAGTCCTCGGTGGGCACATCCCCCTCTCACCCGAGCGCGGGCCCCGGCGAGGAGCAGCTTGACTTCGGCTCCGATTAGTGTTTTTGTCTTGTCTGCGCCTGTGTTTAGCGCATCTTTCTTCTTATTTACCTGACTCGTTTTGGATGTTTTGAGGCTTTCCATTATTTGTGACATTTTCTTTCTCGCAATCTTCTCTTTATCGAACGAAATACCCCGCGGGTTCGCGTTGGTTTCTTTTGCGATTCTTGTGTTGCTTGAAGTTTTTGATTGTTAGTTTCCAAGACGCTCGGGTCCTTCGATTTACGACGGGCCCCTTTGGCGAGGGCCGGTCGATGATCGGGAATTTCTTCTGCCGTTGTCGGCTTACTATGGCCGGCAACTAGCGCTAACGGCATGTCGCGTGTATTGCGTGGTCGATGGTGGGAGACTTGTTCGGTAACACGTCCGACTTTCCTCTTGGGCACGTTTGTGTTTCGAGGGACGGTCAATGTCTCATTCACTTACGCCTTGCTTCCTTGGCGACATCCGAGCTCGCATTCTTCGGTTTTGGGCATTTTTTACTTCCAGCCGTGTTTTGAGCTTCTTTGTTCGTGAGCTTTCGACGATGGCCTGTCGGCTTACATCTTGGCTCTACGACGGGGGAATCCCGAGATTTGGCTCGATCGATGACTCGTCCACTTGTGACGTTGGTTTACGATTTGCCTTATTGGCGTCGCGCGCATTCATCTCTAGGGTATTCGCTTTACGCCTTAGGATTGGGTATTGACATTGGCCCGGTTGTGTGTCGATCGGGGTTTGCCAACCTTCCTCAAATCCATGGACGCCCAGATGCAAGGTTGTTGCCTTGTTACTGGTTTTCGTTGGAGATTTCTCCGGCCACGGGGTTCGTATCCCGCGGCTTTGCGGGCCTTTGATTTTCTCGAGTGCAGACCCTTGTGGTTTTGTTGGGTTCACCTCCAGCCCCCCAAGTTTGTAGGGATAATGGCTATTATTTCTAGGAACTTATAGCGGGAAAATAACCAATATGATGACACAAAACGATTTTTTTTATTCGATGTTCAAATGGATACACTTATTGAATTACGACAATCGTGGCTTTGTGTTTACATTAGTTGGAAATTTCGCACTTCGCTTGGCCTTCATGCGTGATACATTTTCAAATGTTCGGCGTTCCAAGGGTGTGCGAATGCGAGCCCGTCCATGTTTTCTAGTTCGTATGTGCCTTTGTGAATGGCTTTCCGAACTCGGTACGGACCTTCCCAGGTTGGGCCTAGTACACCAGCCCCTTGTACCTTGGTATTTGGGAACACTTTCCTCAAAACCAGGCTGCCGTCGGGGAAGCTTCGAGGTTTAACCCTTGCGTTGTAGTAACGTTCGACCTTTCTTTTTTGGGCTGTTAGGCGCGTGAGTGCGTCGACCCTCTTTTCGTCGATTAGGTCGAGGTTTGCTCTTATGGCTTCCTCGTTTTCTTTTTCGTCGAAGACTTCCATTCGGAACGTGGGGAGCGTAGTCTCTATCGGGACCACGGCCTCCACACCGAATGTCAAAGCGAACGGGGTTTCCCCCGTAGCGTTTCGCGCCGTGGTGCGATATGCCCATAACACGAAGGGTAATTCGTCTGCCCACGCGCCCTTTCGGGTTTCCAGTTTCTTCTTCAAATTTTCTTTTATCGTACGGTTTGCCGCCTCCACTTGGCCGTTAGCCTGGGGGTGTCTTGGGGAGGAGTATGTTTTACTAATCCCAAGCTGTTCGCATATCTCGCGCAATCGCGCGTTGTCGAATTGTCGGCCATTATCGGTCACGATCGACTCCGGGATACCGTGGCGGCATATTATGCTCTTCCATATGAAGTTCGTTGTGTTCGCCTCCGTGATCTTTGCCAGTGGCTCGGCTTCAACCCACTTGGTGAAGTAGTCGATCGCAACTATGGCGAATCGGAGTTGCCTCGGGGCCGTGGGTAATTCACCGATCAAGTCGATTCCCCACTTAGTGAATGGTCGGGGAACGACGATCGGGCACAGCGGCGCCGGGGGTTGTCTGGGAACACGGGCGAACCTTTGGCACTTATCGCATTGTCGGGACCAGTCGTGGGCGTCTCTCTTCAAAGTTGGCCAAAAGTAGCCTAACTTTAGGAGCTTCATGGCCATTGACTGTCCTGCCGCGTGATTTCCACATAGTCCTTCGTGGATTTCTTTCATGGCTCGTCTCGCTTCGTCGTTGTCGAGACAGCGAAGGAGAGGCATCGAGTAGCCCCTCTTGTATAGCACGTCTCCGCGCATCGTATACTTTGACGCCATATGTTTCAGTTTCCTGGCCTCTTCGTTATCCTCCGGAGTGACTCCCTTTGCTATGTAGTTTTTTAGGGGTGTCAACCAAGACAAAGCCGACGAGTTGCTGACCATCCCTACATCGCTTCTCGAGATGTAAGGCCTGGTTAGAATCTCAATCGGGACTTCTCCATCCTCGCTCGGATCTATGCCCGAAGCGAGTCGTGCTAGAGCATCTGCCTCGGCGTTCTCCTCTCTGGGGATTTGAACGATCTCGAACCAAGCTATCGCTTCTAGGTTCTTTCGGGTTTTTGCCAAATAAGCCATCATGTTTGGCTCCTTGGCGGCGAATTCGCCTTTGACTTGATTCACGATCAGCTGCGAGTCGCAAAAGATGTGCAAGTTTTCTGCGCCGAGTCGGTGAGCGAGCTCTAAACCGACTATTAGGGCCTCGTATTCTGCCTCGTTGTTGGAGGCTTTGAATTCGAAGCGCAACGCGTATTTTAATTTTTCCCCGTCGGGGTTGGTTAGAATCACTCCGGCCCCGGCCCCTTGAGCGTTTGATGCGCCGTCGACGCATAACACCCACACTGGCCCGGACGGGCCGGGGCCTCTCTTTTTTGGAGATTCTGGCGTGAGGGCTTCGCCTTCATTCTCGATTCCTGCCGTAAATTCTGCTACAAAATCCGCTAGGGCCTGACCCTTTATGGCGTTTCGTGGTCGGAACTGTATCCCGTATTCGCTAAGTTCCTGTGACCATATGGCCATCCTCGTCGAGGACCCTCTTTGTAATGCCTTTTCGATCGGATGACCGGTCCGCACGACTATCTGGTGTGCCTGGAAATACGGGCGTAGTTTCCTGGCGCTCATGACGAGTGCGAGCGACAATTTCTCGATCTCAGGGTACCGGGTCTCAGCGTCTAGGAGGGCCTTGCTGACATAATACACCGGCCATTGTCCTTGCCCTTCCTCACGGATAAGGACCGCACTCGTGGCCCTTTCGGACACTGCGAGGTAGAGCACGAGAGGCTCATGGTCCTTGGGTTTTGACAAGAACGGGGGTGCTGCGAAGTAAGCCTTCATTTCGCAAAATGCCTTCTCGCATTCGGATGTCCATTCGAATCCGCCCCTCATCTTCAACGCCTGAAAAAATGGTTGGCACCTATCGGTCGCCTTGGAAACAAATCTAGCTAAAGCCACGACCCTTCCTGCCAGGCTTTGGACCTCTTTGGGTTTTGTGGGAGACTTCATCCCAAGTATGGCGGCGATTTTCTCAGGGTTGGCTTCAATTCCTCGCCTGCTAACCATGTAGCCGAGGAATTTTCCCGATTCTACCCCGAAGGTGCATTTGTTGGGGTTTAACTTCATCCCGTATTGGCGGAGGATTTGAAACATAGTCTTCAGGTCGCGGGTGTGGTTTGAAGCCAATCGGCTTTTTACCAACATGTCGTCCACGTAGACTTCCATGGTTTTTCCGATATACTCGGCGAACATTCGGTTGACCAATCGCTGGTAGGTTGCGCCGGCGTTCTTGAGGCCGAACGGCATTACCTTGTAGCAGTAGAGACCTTTGTTGGTCACAAAGGTCGTCTTGATTTGGTCACTCTCATGCATCCGGATCTGGTTATAGCCTGAGTAGGCATCCATGAAGCTGAGCAGCTCATGGCCCGCGGTTGCGTCCACGAGTTGCTCAATCCGGGGGAGTGGAAAGCTATCCTTCGGGCAGGCTTTGTTAAGATCTTTATAATCTATGCAAATGCGCCACTTCCCGTTTGGCTTTTTGACCATCACTACATTGGATACCCACCTGGGGTGTTCCGCTTCTCGTATGAAATCGGCGGCGAGAAGTTTGTCAACCTCTTCCCCGATGGCGAGATACCGTTCCCCACTGAATGCCCTTCTAGGCTGTACCCGCTCGGGTACGTTGCAGTCATCGTTCAAACGATGCACCATAATCTTCGGGTCTATGCCCGGCATATCCGCATGTGTCCATGCAAAGACATCTTTGTACTCTCTAAGGAAGTGGGCCATCGATTCCCGCTCCTTGGCAGACAATTGAGCACCGATCTTGACCGTTTGGTCAGGCTTAGCGACGTCCAGGACTATCGTGACGAGGTCGTCGTGGGTTTCTACGCGACGGCGCTCGGTCTCGTCGCGCTGGTCCAATTCTCCGAAGGTCCCCCCTTCCTCAGGTTTGCAGGGAGGCTCGTCCGAGAGCTGGTAGGTTGTGCAAATTGCCGCATTCCCTGTTGATTTGGTAACTTCTTCCTTTACGGCTCGCACATGGCACGTTCGCGCCATGGCTTGATCTCCCATCATGCACGCAATCCCCTCGCTGGTTGGGAATTTCACCATGAGGTGGTAGACCGAGGTGATGGCTTTTAAACCGACGAGGGTCGGTCGACCAATAATCATGTTATACGTCGTCGGTTCACTTACGACCAAGAAAGTCACGATTCGAGTGACTTCCGGACCACCCCGGGTTCCGAAGGTTACGGGGAGATCGATTGACCCTTCCGTCCAAACCTTTTCTCCTGAAAACCCGTATAGGGGGGTGCGGATCGGGGCGAGCCTCGCTCCGTCAAGCTTCATTCGATCGAGTGCCGATTGGTAGATTATGTCCACCGCGCTTCCGTTGTCAATTAGGATGCGCTGGACCTTGTTGTTAGCCACCGTAGCTGACACAACCAAGGCATCGCTATGCGGGTGCAAGATTCTTTTCGCCTCATCCTCGGTGAAGCGAATTTCTTCAAACGGAGTCGGTGGGGGGGTGACCCGAGTGAGGTTGACGCCACTCTTGATTCTCTCGTTTGTCACCGCCCTTAGGTATTTCTTCCTTTGGTTGCTTGATTCGCCACATTGGGGCCCTCCTGTAATCGTTCTCACGATGTTCATTTCAGGATTTTCGGGCTCGCTGCTAACAGTGGCGACGGCGGCAGCCTTTTCCTTTATCAGCTTATTACCCTGATTCGGAAGACGTTCCTCCGGGACAGCTACCCCGGCGGCCCGCATGACAAACTCCTTGAGTTTCCCGTCCTGGATCAGGGCTTCTATCTGTCGTTTCAGCTGAAAACAATCGGCAGTCATGTGTCCATGATCTCGATGGTATTCACAAAATTTACTTTTATCCCGCATCGCGGGACCCTTCCTTAATGGCGTCGGGGACCCGAGCTTATCTCGATGCAGGGCCAGGATCCGGGCCGGAGATGTGTTGAGAGGGGTGAGGACTTCTCCCCGAAACTGGTCGACAAAAGGCTTCCTTGACCTGGGAGAGGGTTCTGGACGGTTATTCCTTCCGCGCTTCCCTCGGATTTCAAGCCTTTCGTCGGGACGATTGCGCCCTGAGCACCCATCGCCTTTCCTACAGCTTAGGTAATCCTCTATCCCCATGTGCGTCCTGGCGCACGCCATAAGCTCGGCCATGTCCCTCGGGGTCTTTCCCACAATCGATTTTAAGAAATCGCTAGGCTCGGCACCCTCGGTGATGGCGACTATGGCATCCCGATCGTCGAAGTCTTCGACTTTATGGGACTCTTCCGTGAATCGGGCCAAATATTGACGGAGGCTCTCGTCCGATTTTTGTTTGATCGTCCATAGGTACGATTTAGATTTTTTCTGTGCCACGAGTGTGGCAAATCGGGCTAGGAAAGCTTCCCGAAGGGCTTGGAAAGATCCGATGCTGCCAGGTTTCAGGCTCCTGAACCATTCAAAGCTCGACCCTGTCAATGTCAAACTAAACGCCTGGCAGAGAGTCGCGTCCGACAACCCTTGCATCAACATCCATGTCTCGTAATGTTGGATGTGGAAGTTGGGATCGGAGCGTCCATCATAAGACGGGATGGTGGGGAGCTTAAATCCCCTTCCCGGCGGTTGTGCTAGCACTGCCGCCGCGAAAGGCGAGTATGAACCCTCCAGACCGTTGTAAGGTCTGGAGCCCCCCGAGCCTGCTCCTCGGAGCTCGATGATTTGATTCTGGAGTCCCTGAATCATCGTCATCATCTCGAGACCGTTGGCGGTTCCCGCGATGGGCCCCACCGGCGTTGGCCCTTGCCGCTCATTAGATCCTTGATCCATGAGGTTGGGAGGAGGGTTCCCGAGAGTTGTGGCCCCCGCCGCAGTCCGACGGGCGTTCAACTTCCTCCTCAAATCTTCCCCTTGAGGACGCCTCCGCGAGTTAAGGCGAACCCTGAGATCCTCCCCCGAAGGGTGCGAAGGCCTCGCCGTCGGCGGACGACCTTCGCGGCGGACCTCACGGCTTTCCGCACCATCGTCGTCCCGTCGGGACTGCGCACGCCGCGAACGCCTAAATCGCCTGCCCTGGGAAGCGTTACCGCTTCCCGGCACTCGCGGGTTACTAGACCCCTCAAGTTTTGAACCCATTCGTCCTCGGCTAGCCGAGGATCCCAACGGAGCGTCGCTCATGCGGGCCAAAGGCGAGGGAGTGAAAGTTTGACTCGTGTCCGTCTCCGGGATTACATCGTTTCCGATGTAATCCTCATCTTGGGTCGAGTTAGCCTCTTCCTCGTATCCAAGGAGGTTAACAAGCAAACCCTTGTTCACTCCCGGCCGCGCCAAGAGTTCCGCTAATCGACGGTTAGTCTCGTCTCGCAGGTCGTCCCCGTCGTCGTGAACGACCGGATTGACGCCCTCGATCCCCCTTGCGGGAGCTTGCGGCCTTGCCTCTCGGTGAGGCAATTGCCGGAATTCGTATCGCGAGCCGGCGGCTCGGACGATAGGGTTGCTCGATCGAGCATCCGTATGAGTCGCGGGAACGCTACTCATTTCGTATAAAAAATAAGAAAAGAGATGAAAATAGAGAAATGTGGGTTGGGCGAATTTTAAGGTCAAAAATCTCCCCTCCTTCTAGCGCCAAAATGTTGTCGCTGAAATTTGGACAACGTTTCGAGACCTAAGCGGTCAGATCCTCGCTCGGAGCGGGTGACCCTCGCTTCGGCCTGAGCGTGTCGGATCCGGTGTCCCGGATCGTCTCTTAGCTGTCGTGTGGTCTTCGAGTCCTTCTGTTATCTGAAAAGAGTAAACAGACGTGAACTAAGAAGGGAAAACAGAGGGGGGTCCTCTGTTTACCTCTCCGACGCTCAACATTAGTATAATGTGGGCGGAGTTTGCAGGATGACGAGGAGGGATCGACGAGATCGAGCGAGACGGGGATACTAGGACCACTGGCGTCTCAGAGCTCGGATCTCGGATCTTTAGGGAGTATTCTTCCGGTCGGGGGAGAATATCCGAAATACTCCACGTGGGAGTATGATATGTGCGTAGGGAATAAGGGGAAAGGAGTCTATTTTTCGTGTCTAGCGCTTACCTCTGCGTGGAGAGCATCGAAGGCTACTTATAGCCACGGGTGTAGCCTTGTGGCCGAGTGGGGGAGCCTCTGGGCGTCGGTGGCCGGCCAGGTCCCTCCCTCGGGTGAGGAAGGCCGGCCAGGCCCCTCCCCTAGGTGGGGAAGGCCGGCCAGGTCCCTCCCTCGGGTGAGGAAGGCCGGCCAGGTCCCTCCCCTATGTGGGGAAGGCCGGCCAGGTCCCTCCCTCGGGTGAGGAAGGCCGGCCAGGCCCCTCCCCTAGGTGGGGAAGGCCGGCCAGGTCCCTCCCTCGGGTGAGGAAGGCCGGCCAGGCCCCTCCCCTAGGTGGGGAAGGCCGGCCAGGTCCCTCCCTCGGGTGAGGAAGGCCGGCCAGGCCCCTCTCACGGGAGAGGGTGGCCGGCCGGGCCCCTCCTCTGCGCGACGGTGGTCGGCCAGGTGTGCGAAGGCGGGTCTCGGCCGTCTCGGGGAAGGCGTCTCCCCTTCGCGCCTCGGATATAATCGCGGATGTATATATTTAACGCTGTCGCCGGAAATACGGCGACAACACAACTAACATGTATTAAATGAAACATGTTTAATATGGAGGAGTTTCAGAAGAAAATTTAATATGAAAAACACAAATTTCAACATATTCAAATAACCATAACGTTAAAAATGATTTAATCACTTAAGAATATCAAAACACGCAAACATATAATTTCACAAATTCATATTCGTATAACTATTTATGGAATGAATATAAGTAGAATCAAGAGATCACTTGCGGTTGTCGTCGTCAACTTCACGAGTCGTCCTTTCGTCTTCAATCTGCGAGATCGAATCTGCGTCACGCGTCCACGTCTTTGGCCGGGTCTTCGCTCATTCACGCGCATGTATGGTTGTCATCGTCACGCGTGCACGTCTTCACTGTGGTCGGCCATGTGTTCAATTTCCAATCAAACTACCACAAAATTTAGTTAATGAAAAGACCTCCGCATTTTATGAGAATAAGAGGTTGGACTCTTATGTGAACAAAAGGAAGAAGGGAGATTACTCAAAAATAAAAGACATAGAGAAAACGTTTTTTTCTCTCTTGCTAGGGTTCGGCCGAGAGGACCAAATCCTACTTAGGGTTTACGGAAAAATCTCTCTCTCTCTAGAAATAATCGGCCAAGAGACTCTCTCTCTCTCTAGGGGATACTAGATAATTAGGGTTAGGGGGGAGAGAGAAAATTGTGTGTATTATTTAAGAGATAAAAGCTAATGTTAAATAAACCTTATTAATTCATTTCTTTAATTTGAGGCAATATTCAGCCCATTAACTCCTAAGGGTAACCGGCCAAAGAACTCAAAATTAATCCGATTTATTGCTTTATTTATCTATAAGATAATGCTTGATTAACTTAGAATATCTCATTTATTATATTGACACGTCATCAATAAACTAAATCTATATTCCTTTAATTTATTTAAATCCAAAATTGTAGTATTATCAATATAATTATACAATTTGATTTATTAAATAAAAGTGATTAAAATTAAAAGAAATATTTATTTATTTAATCACGAGAGATATAATTACTTTAGCGTAAATCACATTATTTCAACAAATTGATTTCAACGAGAAAATAATTAAATTGAAATCATGTTCAAAGTTCAATGAGAAAACAATTAACTGAACTTAAGACATGATTTCAACAAATCTTCTTTACATATTTTTAATACTTGTTTTGTTCATCTAAACCTCATCCGAGAGTCTAACATTGAGACCTTATGGACCAACTGTTGGCAGAAATGCCCACAAGAAGATTGTTTATTTAAATATTGATGTAATATATAAATTTTTATAAAGTCCTTATTCTAATTTGCTGATTAAATTAATAAAAGTTGAAACGTTCATTCATTCATTTTTAGTTTGATTGAAGATTTATGATATTCAATAGCCTTATAGTCCTTAATCAAACCTAACAATGTATGAAGAGGCAAATGTAGATTTGCGTGAACAAACTCTTCATGGTTTGACTAAAACGATATATTCGCAATCTAAAGATCAACGGACTATTGATTCTGGTATGATTGTTGAAAGAATCTATGATGTCTGGTTACGAGGCATAGAGAGTTAGGAACTCTATAGTTCTTCCAGTGTATCTTTCGAAGATACTGAATTGACCAGTGCAGCTTAAAGACAACAGAAGAACAAACCATTTAACATCTTCTATCTCAAGGTCACTATGTATGAATTGCATCATGCTTACCTAAATCCTGAAATGAGACATGTCATTTCATAGCATTAATACTCTCATTTGAGAAAGTCAAATTCTAGATCCATTATGTGATCTAGACTAGGCCAATTTGTGAGATATTAAGTTATGAACATGTCATGACCCAACTCTGTCAAATTCTCATAGATATGAACAAATTCATGTACAAGATTGCTGAGATGCAATATATATCACCTCATGCTTTATTACTTGGTTGTGAATAAATGAACTGTGTAGTATCCAAAATTAAGTAGCGACTTTATTTGGATGAAACAATGTGACTTGTTAGCTCCTCCTCAATACATTGCTTCTAACTTATTCACAAGTAACAAAGGAGTTGAGGAAATAACAACTAGAAGGGTAAAATGGTAATTTTACAAATCCCAACTAGTTGATGATATTCATGAAAGGTAAACATAGATACCATTAAATGGATACGCTCAATATAATTAAGTTGAATTTGAGTAGAAAATAAATTCATTTGAACCGAGAGATTCTCAGTGTCAACTCTTTAGTGGAGTCAGTTGACATTAAGCTAATACTCGGAAAAGGTTTGTGAACTTTTGAGTCCGAGTATAGAAGCTCAAGTTTTGTTCATTTGGATCCATAAGGTCACTATTACAAGTCATTAGAGTAGGATTCTTAAACTAAAAGTTAAGTCAAAATAAGTTCAAATGTTGAACTAGACTTTTTCTCGGAAAATGTTTAAAGGGTATTTTTGTCCACATGGACATAAAATGATGTGAATGTCAAAATAAGATTTTGAATATTTTCATATGATGAAACTATAAATTATTTTCTAAAGGAGAAAATTCGTTTAAGGCACTATGAAATTAATTTCGTTATTTGTGCAATTATAATTCTACAATAGGTAGTTTAAGAATTGTCTTAAAAGAAATAAGGAAGCATCTAGAAGCACCCCCCTACGTAGAATTTCGGCCAGCATGCATCAAGAGGAGAGTTTTATTTCCCTTCAATTATAAGGATAATTACCCAAAAGGAAAAGAGGAAATAAATTTCCTTGAGAAGGAAATAAATAAGCTAAGTCAGGAAACAAATTTCCTCCTTGCTTAAGGTACATGGCCGGCCAACTTAGGAGAAAAAGGGGAAGGGAAAATCAAATATTGTGTCATGAATGCATAATTGACCTTTATAGATTTTTCCTTCTCCTATAAATAGAGTTTCATATAGAGATGTGAAAATAAGCTTCATTCTTGCTCTCTCTCTCATTGCTGCCGACCCCTCTCCTCTCTCTCAAAATACATCTTTAATTTGGCACCTAAGTCCTCATTAGACTTAGGCTAAATTAGCTCTTTGGCTCATAGATTTGTTCTTTAATTATTATGTTTAATTGTGCCCACACACAAATCCTTCTAAACCTCTATAGACTCTTGTAATAGAAACCTTAGGTTTCTCGAGTTCACGTTTAGGCTTGAAAGGATCGAGATAGAAGAGAAGATCCACATTTCTCAAGATCCATTGAAGATTAAGCTACAAGAAAAATTAGTATTCAAGTAATTAAATAATGTTTTTAATTTATAACATGTATATGCACTTTATCTAGGTTAGTAAAATTGTTTTACTAGTAAAACAAATTTTTATATTCCGCCATTAATATAATTAATGATAAAAAAATTTAACCCTAAACATATTCCAACACCAACATGAACGAAACTTTAAAATAAAGTCCGGGCACAAAATTTCACAAACTTTTCCCGACTTGTAATTTTTAATACTGGTCAATTTCACTAAAGGACCTCTATTGAATATCTCTAAGTTCATATGGGTTTAGTTTATGTTTGATGTGATAAAACTATTCTTCACACTATCCACGGTGTATTCTAGGATATTACCCTTTGTGTGTATCTTTAACTAAGAGGGATGTAAACTTACCGTTTAACCCCTAAGTTATTAGTTCACCAACTCCTTTGTTATTTGTGAACGAGAAAAACATAAAGCGAGATGTCACATCATATCACATGTATTATTCAGAAAATGTTTTATTCAATGAATACACGGCCCGATTTATTCGCTCAAACTCTAAAGAACAAAGCATGTTGTGATACTATTGTCATAACATTTTTACAGCACAAATTTCATATCTGTGAATCACGTACTTCAACGAGACAGTATCATAACATCTATCGTCAGGTCTATAATAACATTATTGATGCATTGCCCATTGACTAATCAAATTTCATAAAGTGTCATAAGAGAATATGTATTCACTTCATTATTTAGGTAATTACGAAAATATCATTCGTTTGTGACTTTGAAGTTTCGAGTAATATAACGGTTTTATCTCGAACTTCAAAGTGTCACATGTCTTGTTCAATATCTTCATCAAGACATCAAGAATAAATTTCAGAGTCACAACTCTCTACATCACAAGATACAATATCATTAATTTATTCAAACAATCATTACTCAGATACAATTTCCCTATCGATCTTTAAATTGCGAACTATTTATTTTAAAATAATCATGAGAAGTTATCTTGTTAAGTCTGTAAGTAACACTTCTTTCGTTGATGACAGTTTCAGGGCGAGAGATACATGCAAAAACACAATGTTAAATAAGAATAAATATTTAAATTTTATTTAACTTTCAGCAAAAAGAATACAAATGTATTAAATGTCTCATGTCTCTTTTGTGCACATAAACCTAACAGTTTACTTCATAAGTTATGTTTAAAAGATATTTTAGATGCAATTTAAAATTAAGTCGGAATAAATTTGATATTCGCTTATTTTGTGCGTATTTTCGTCAAAAAGAGAGATGTAAAGCACATAAAAGACGATTCTCTCCTATATTATAGGACAAACTCTTATAAAAAACCCTAGAAGATAAGTTCGAGAATAACTAATCCATTTACAATCAAATACGAAAAAAAAACTATAAAAACAAAATGATAACAAAATTGAAGGTTCGACGACCAAATCATTGAAAAATTCACATCCAAAATATAAACAAGCCAGTCATAAATAGGATATTCTCTATTCTAGCTCATCCAACAAGGTAAGGATTGACAATCTAATGTCGATAAAAGGCTGATGATTACAAAATTATTAGCCTAACGAGCATTCGATCAAAAAATGTGAAAATAAAAAAAGAGAATACGGATAGAAATGTCGTTGGTTGGACAAAAATTTGATAAAAATATGAAAAACAAATGTTGATTAATTGAGTAATATAAAATAAAAACTCCGAGCTTATAAAACGTTCAAAATAAAAAAAAATTATAATAATAATAACTATTATTGTAAAATCCTTTTTTAGGAACATTATTATAAAATAATAATATGGACTCATAACTAAATTAAAATATATTTTCAAGATAATGTGTTCAACATTATAAGGAATTTGATATTATAAATATTTAATTTTAGATTAAAATAAAATATTGTTGATTAATTATAGAGATTAAATATAAAGTTTATATATATAAATACATAAGTTTAGAATTCAAATATAATAATTGTAAATCTTAATAATATTTTAAAATTTAGACTTAGATTTTACTTAAAATTATATATTAAATTGTGTTTAATATTATAAGTGGTTAATTATATACGAAGGTCCATAATATAAATACTAAAGTTTAGAGCATAAAGATAAATAAATGCAAAAAAGGTCTATTTCGAACCCGCGAGCACCAGTTGAGGATTTAAGCATGGGTACCATTTGAGATACATATGTTTTTAGTCATTTATTCCCATTCAATTACATTCAAATAAGAGTCAAAAACTGCATTATCAAGTTCCGATGAAAAATGACTAATTCTGACGACAAAATTATGAATTTCGGTAATAAAGGACGAAATGTTGATATTGAACTAAAAGGTCCAATAAACTCCAAAAAAATGGTATTACAATGAGTTTTTTCCCTGAACCATCGGCCATTTAAACCTTGCAATAAGGTACAGACTGAATAACACATTGACACACTAAATTGGACAACGAAGTCTATAGGAGTGGTGGTCAGGACAAATGCGTCGTCACCTTAACCTAAGCCAAAAGTTGAGCCCGTAGATATGATTTTTTTAACTAATTCCATGTGGGCGTAAAGATTGGCCCTAATTAGTTAATTTGTTATTGAGCCGATTTAAATCCCAATAATCATTTACGGATCCACTAACAGAAAAAATTAAATAATTCAATCGAAATTTTTTATCTTGACCCATTAAAAATATGAACTCGGCAGAGGTATGACATATAATTCAAGAAAAAAAATTGCGCCGACAAATTCGAAGTTTTGACAACTTCATTATGAAGACCGGTTGGGAGAGAAGATGTCGACTAGTATTGGAGCACATCAATGATGAGATTATGGACACGCATTCCAGATTATAAAATCCTTATTTTAAAGAGAATGGGTACGACACTTACTATTAAAATTCTTTAATTGTTTATGTAATTATTTTTTGAGCTCATCTCCAATGTAAGCAATCTATATTTTTTGTTGAATCCTTATACGCACTTGATGTAATAAAGTCTCAAAAACTCTTGCTTGTAACTACTAAATAATTAATAAAGAGTTGAAAGTTGAAACTTTAATTTATTCTATTTTATTTGTTTAAAACTTTATGATAAACCGTAGTTTTTAGTGCTTAAACAAACCTAACAAAAAATGAAAGAATCAAATTTGGATTTTCATGAACAAAATTTACATGATTTTTTTTTTACAATATATTTGCAATTTGACGATCAAAGGGTTATTGATCTTAGTATGATTGTAATGAGAACTTATGATGTCTTATTATAAGATATATAGAGTTGAAGACTCTATACTTCTTCCTATGTCTCTTATGAAGATACTGATTTACCAATCCACTTGTATAGAAAGTGAAAGAAAAAACTATTTAACCTCTTTAGTCACAAAAGTTACTATGTATGAATTGCATCATGCTTACCTGAATCCAGACATGTCATTTCATAGCTTATATGTCAAATTTCAAGTTTTACGATGTGGTCTAGACATGACCTATTGATGAAGTACTAAATTATGAAGATGTCATGAACAACTTTGTGTTTATCTCATAGATATTAAATTAATTACAAGATTGTTGCAAGACAATGTATATCACTTCATAATTTATCATTGGAATGAGAATAACTGAACTGGTCAGTGTCCAAATTAAGTCATGAATTTTTTGGATGAAACAATGTCTTGTTAGCTCTCTTTCAATACATTGTTTCTAACTTATTCAAAAGTGCCAAAATAGTTGAAAGAATAACAACTAGAAAGGTAAAATGGTAATTTTATAAATCTCATCTACCTGATTAAATTCATGAAGGGTATATTAAATGGATCAACTCTTTACAATTAAGTAGAATTTTGAATAGAAAATATATATATTTGAACCGAGAGATTTTCGATGACAACTCTTTAGTGGAGTCAGTTGATATTGAGTTAGAACTTGGAAAAGGTTTGTGAATTTTTGTGTCCAAGTATTTTAGCTCAAGCTTTGTTCATTTCGGTCACGAGATCACTACAACAAGTCATTAAAGTATGATTTGTTAAATTGGAATTTAAGTCAAAGCAAGTTCAAGTGTTGAACTAGATGATTTTACGAAAATTGGTTAAATGATAATTTTGTCCATTGGGACATAAATAATATGAATGGAAAAAATCTTATTTTTGACATTATCATATTATGGTCATGAATAGATTCAAATGATCGTAAATTGAATTTGAGCCTTGAGAAATAAATTTCATTTTGAGAAATTTTATGTGAAAATTTTACTTGGGGTGTTCTTATATTCTTATATAAATAAAAAAGAATACATCTAGAAGGATATTCTAGAGTATATAGCTTATCATATCTCATCCCATGAATAAAAAGGATAAGTTATTTTTTACATTGATATATGAAGATATCAATCACATAAAGAAAAAAGAGAACATATCTAAGTGATTCACCTAGTAAGCTGACCACATCTGTGCAAGGAAATAGATATTTGTTTTTTATGTTGATTTGATAGGAATTAAAAATAATATTATGCACATGAACATGAGATATTCAATGATAATAAAAAAAATGTTAATTATTTCTTTTGCATTGATTTGATTCAAGGCAATATCTTCTCTTATAAATACAACTCCACATTGTGAATGTGAGGACACATAAATTCTATCTCTCTCTCATGTAGGCCACCTATCTTCCTCTATCTTCTCTCTTTCTTTTTGGCACATATATCCACATTAGACCTAGGGTTTGTATTAACTCATAGAATCTAAGACTAGTTCTTGAATTATTGTGGATAATAGTGCTTACACACTAAATACAACCAAACTCAATAGACTCTAGTGGTAAAAACTATTGTGGTTGTTCCGATTTAAAGCGACACTTATGAGTAGCTGCTTGGGGAGACGAGCACTTCAAAAAAGGTTGGTATCGAATAAATACTTGTCATAGTTTTATTTTAATAATTACATGTTCATGCACTTCTCTAGGTAGTAAAATCGGTTTACTTGTTCGAAAGAATTTTTTACATTCTGCAACTTACGAGAAGCGTTAAATTATTCTTAATCCTATATCTATTCCAAAAGTGCAAGAAATTGTCGAAGAAATTTTCACATCTATTTTTCGTTGGGAACAAAGGTCATTTACGTAGGCATGTGACCTGAGAGCAAACATAATAAATTATTATGCTGCAATTCGTGTGGGATTCAATGAGAATGTATATGGCGGTCGAATATTTTTAGATTCGACTTCAAACACGCATAATAGTAGGAAGGAATATATATATATATATATATATATATATATATATATATATAAATATATTTCACCTAGGAACTTTGTCATCCTTACTCCGAAGAACTTACGACCACTAACTTGAACAATTTAGAGTCGTGTATCGTCATAGAAGTATCAGAATGTGCCGTTGCATTAGAAAAATTTTATATTCTACACCCAAAAATATGAAAAATATAGAGATTGGATCCATCTTTTTAAAATATCTAAAAATGGATTTAGCCTCAAAATCGGACCAAAATACCCTTATACTCAAAATTTTATAAAATTCATACGATGAGATAACGATTCTATACGATAATTTTTTTTAACATAGGATACGATGCTATACGATGAGAGATACGACGATTTCAAAAAATTTAAGTATAAGGGTATTTTGGTCCGATTTTGGGGCTAAAGTCTATTTTTAGATCTTTTAAAAAGATAGGTCTAATCTGGATATTTTGCATACTTTTGGGTCTAGAAAATGAAATTTCTCTAGCATTATGTATGTTATTATTGATCTTATGATAAAATCAGATAAAAACTAAGAGGTAGTGACAGGTCTAAATATAGTTTATGTATCAGTCAATCCCAGAATAGTCAAGACGACGCTGTTAGAAAAACAAGAAACTTTTTGTCAAACTTAATATCTATATACTTTGGCGTTGATATTGGAGTATTTTTTATTCAGGTGCATCATTCTTCCCGAGTAGATTCGGTAATATCGAATAGGCTTAACAGTTTTGTGTGTATATTATTTATACTTTTATTACTTTATTAATAGAAAACATTGGCTCTATAGCCTTATAAAACGTTTATGTTTTGGATATACCTAAAGTTTAGTTAATGGATTGAAAATAGTCAGGCAGATTCATTTACATCACATGAACATACCAAATTGCCCTTTTTGCCGAATTTATTTTGGTAATATTGTTTTTAAAAATTTATTTCGAATTTGGAATTCAAATTTCGAATCAGCATAATCTGTGGGTTCAACATATTTTTATCCCGATATATTGTATTAATTATCCAATTAAGTTTAAATATCATAATCAGTTAGGATCCTCTATTAAAGGAAACATTATCTCTCTTTTTTATTAATCGCCTAAAATTATTTACTCTCTAAATTTTGGCCAGCCAAAACTTAATATCAACCATCATACTTCCAGTTTTGATCGGAAACAAAGAATTCGAGAGCAATCCTATTGTTTGATGAAGATGATTTTTCGTTGCAAGAATCTCGTACGCATTTCTCTTAACGTTTTATTTTCTTTATATTTACATTGTATGCCTTTTTATTTACATGATTAATTTGTTTTTTTACAGTCTAAATTTTTTAACACAATTATTCACAGTCCCGTGAACTGGAATCGATCAACGAAAATAGTCAAAAGGGATCTGAGATTGTTTTATACAATGAATCCGACGTAAAGGAATTTTCGATGAACATGGATTAAATACCGAAAACGTTTTTTCCAAGAAAGACATTTTTCAAAGTGCTATTAATATTCTTGCAGTCCGAAACAGTTTTGAATTTTGAACTATTAGGTCTTGTACTCAAAGATATGGTGTCGTTTGCAAACATGTTTTTTGTCCATGAAAATTGTCAGCCTCTATATGTTCTTCATCGGGATTGTGGGTTATAAAAAGTTTTTCAAAAGTTCATACGTGTTATGGAAAATCTCTAGTTCACAAAAATAAACATGCATCATCCATGCTTATAAGCAAATGTGTCAAAGATGATTTTAGGGGTTCATTAGCAACCGAGATCAAGTGGGCTCGTGTTATTGAAATCATGAGATCTCAGTTTAGTTTTGAGGTCTCATATTATCGAGCTTGGAAGTGTTGAAAAGATGCTTTGAGAGATCTTAGGGGTGATTTCGAAATGTCATACAGTCATCTATCGATTATTGGTAACATGATCCGAGAAACAAATACTGGTACATTTTTTACACAAAATTTTGTTTGTCATTTACAGTTTATTTTCAAAATGAGTACATATATTTACTGTTTATTTACCAATTGCAGGTTCATATACAGTAACTGATCTAGAAACTGATGGTAGATTTAAACATTTTTTTTGTCATTTGGGGGTTCTGTGCACGAATTTAAAATTTTTCGACCAGTCATTTCAATTGATGGAACATTTCTGAAAGGGAAATCATATGGTACTTTGTTGTCAGCAACTGCTCAAGATGGAGACAATCATTTGTGTCCTTTGATAGTTAGTTTTTGTGACTCTAAAAACGATAATTTTTGGTTGTTAGCAACTGCTCAAGATGGAGACAATCATGTGTTTCCTTTTGAACTTGCAAACATGTAAACAGCAACATCAACATTTTCAAACCATTTACACGCTTATTCAAACATTACAAGAAGGAATCGGATCAATACCCATGAAAACAATCGGGTAAAAATCTCAAAATATAGAAAACGTCGAATGAATTTTTTTTTGAAAAAACCCTAACAATAAATACTAAAATCGCGTGTTGAAAAGCATTTTAGTTGTTCAAATAATGGAATATAAAACGTTAATACCTTGAAATCTTTCCGAAAATCTTCCCCCGCCAGAAATCCGTCGAAGATTTGAATACCTTCCTTTTCGGGTTCGCGTCTTCTTCGGTCGAGCTATGACTCTTTTTATTCTTTTTTTAAACAAAATAAATGTAAATGAAACCGAACAGCCGGGATTTTATTTCGAAAGGCTTCATCAATATACGCGAATCATCATTACGTGACGTTTAATGCCTCGAATCTCGATTTTTTTTGGGCGGGAGGTTAGATTAGGGACGTTAATGGCCTCGCTTTTCAGTTTTTTTTTTGTTTTTTTTTTATATTAATTGATAACGGGTGGGAAGTTATTTTGGGGTATATTTGTCTCTAAAGTTTTGTAAACGAATTTAGCCGGATATTTTCAACTTAGTATCAAAACTTTAAGTATATCCAAAATAGCTATAGTTTACATGCCTATTTGGTCAAAATTACCGAAATTAATATATTATTGCTGTTCTTTAAAATCAATCAGCTGTACAAATAATTATTTTTAACGTGATTGCAGTAGTGAATTCGATACATGATATATAACAGTATCGTATCTTAAAATGGCATCTCTAATTAGGATTGTGTAAAAAAAATGCTCTCGTTAAATTAATATACCGCGTTTCACATGTTTGATTTGGAATAAAGCAATTAATTAGATCATAGATTAACTGTCAACCTATTTTAATTTTCTATAATATTTTGATGTTTACTACTCTCATTAAGACATCAAAACTAAGTACGCCATAAAATTATAAATGTGATGTAATGAATAACATTAAATCAATATGAAAAATTATTTCGGTGGCATATAATAAAAATATCTACTTTAGAAGAAACGTATTTAAAGTTGATCAGATCTTTTTTAATTGGGAACAAAACCTTTTATATATAATATATATGCTCAGGCTTATTGCAGATAGATGTTATATATCGATCCATCAACATATTTTATATATTTGCTCCTGTATAAAATATCATTTATTCTGATGACAGTTTATATTAAATAGCTAATATTCTCTCCGAACACTGTTCGACAAAGACAAACTCGATCTTTTCTTTGATTACGTATATATTTTTTATATTTACACACACATATTGGACATATCCACTAGGGTGCTAAACAGCTCATAGTGCTGGATAATAAATTATAGAATAAGTCATATTTGTTTTCTTACGTTAATCTGTGCGAAATATATAGTTAGAAATATAATTTTGGTTTAAAGACTTTTGTCTAAAATCGGTCCAGTACACTGCTCGTACGTGAACCGTAATGTGAACGAAAAGGCGTATGGATTAAGTAAATCATTATCTAGCATTTCAATATTGTTTAGAATAAAAGAAAAGATGTTTATATAAGCAACTAAACATAATATTAATTGGTATTAAAAATGAGCGAATAAGGAAGAAAACATAAATATCCTTATTTATTTCGTTTAAGCTAGGAGGTATTATTTGGACAAGAATTGAATGATAATATTCGGCATCCCAATCAAGAAATAGTTTGTTTATTGGCCTATACTTTATGACAATTAATATTATTAATATTAATTTCGTATTGAAAGTACACTTTTCTTTTAACCCGAGTGCTTATCCTAGGTTAAACCATAGACCACGTGTTCATAGTTCATAATGACAAGTCTAATTACTACGAGAGGCGTGTTTGTTATCTTCTCCGCTGGCCAAGCACGTGTGAAGATTTTAGCTGGCTCAGACACGTGTGGTTGACGTGAACAGTGACAATGATTCTAGACTCGAACTACACACGGCTTGAGAAAAGTAAAAGTGGTTTGACTATTTTCAGCTCATTTCTCAAGAGACCCGCTTTCATTCGTCCGATATTAAAGATCCGACGGTCACGTCAGCATCCGAGAAAAGTACAGGCGTGTCGCGCCGAACACGTGGCATTATGAAAAGGAAGCTACAGTACATAACATCTTCATAAATTACCAAGCTTACCCCTTTTATTTATAACTTATAAAGATTATTTTTTCTTTATTAATAAAAATTCATATGAAAAGATTAAATATTTTTATATTTTTAGCAAGTTAATCTTTAATTAATAAATCGATTAAATACGATTTATTTTTTGACATTTTTTTAATTATTTTTTTTAAAATTAATTATTACATTTGTTAGTGAAATTAAAATGTAATAAAGAATTATTTGATAATTTGAACAAAAAACATGAAAAAATAATTTTTTTATAATTATAAAAAATAAAAGAGGAATTGCCCAAAATATCACATTTTATTTTTAATTTTTCCAAAATCCACCCAAACATAATTTTTTCCCAAAATACTAGTAAATTTCATGTGAAATGACGAAATACCCTTTAAAAAAATAAAACTAACACAAATGCCCTACATTATACTACTAGCCAAAATAATTAAGAAAAAAATTAAAAATTAAAAAAAATTAAAATTTAAGATTGGAACAGTTTCTACATTTTAAAGTTTAATTTTAATAAAAAAAATAAATAAATAATAACTGATTAATATGGATATGAAATAAAATGTAAAAAAATTGTTTTAGGGGTATTTTAGACTTTTGTACTAGTATTTTGGGAAAAAATTAATTTTAATGAATTTTGGAAAATCAAGTAGAAATGGTGGTATTTTGGGCAATTTCTCAAAATAAAATGATACTTTCTCTAGAGCTTTTTACCACGCCACAACTTCGTTTCAATTATTTTATTACCGTGGGTAGTCTTGTGATTTACTAGAAGAGTGGATGAAACGTTTAGGGAGTTGCCGACGGTCCCCCGCGGGGCCTGCGATGAAAAAATAAACTGATCGCCAAACAAGGCTGTGATTCACGGTCACGTCAGTCCAAATCGTGGCCGTCGATTTCCGAGTGAACGTCGCGTCCCCTGAGCATCAGATCTAGCCGATGAAGCGTCGTTTAGCGGCTGAGTGGGGTCCACTTGAGAAGACCTGATTGTGACCATATATGCTATTTATTTTAGACGGCTGTCCCAACCCAGCCCCGTGAGTTTATCTTTTACACCCGAAACTTTTATTAAATCCCACAATCCACTGGCTCATCATCTTCTTCACTCTTCAGCCAGCCTCTGGGTTTCTCTTACGCCTTCCTTTTCATTTTCTTTTTTCCTCTCATAAAACACCACTACTTTGACTGTATCAGTGAGCTCTACTTTTGCCATGAGATTTTAATTGTTTGATAAGACTGTAACTTTGTTCTGTGAATTTCTCTGAACTCGATTTCGATTTCGACGATGGTGTCTCTCGAAGATTCGCACGCCGTTTCGAACCGGTTTCCCCTGGGTCGGAGCTACTACGCGGCGTCTCCAAACTCTTCCGGAATCAGCAGAAACATTGGGCGTTCGATGCGGACGATTCGCTCCACCTATTTTCAGGACGATCGGAGCTGTTCGTTCGCCGGTTCTGTGGCTCAACCTTCAGGCTTCGTCTCCGAAAACCTAACGGAGTCGGTGATGGACATGAGGCTCGGCGAGCTCGCCTCTCGATCCTCCAAGCCGCCTAAGCCGACCTCGACCGACGAGGAGCTTCTTGACATCTCTCAGGCCTTCAGCGACTTCTCAGCCTGCAGCAGCGACATCTCCGGCGAGCTGCAAAGGCTCGCTTGCCTGCCTTCCCCGGAAAATGCGCCAATCACAGAGTCCGAGGTGGAGGAGGCTTCCTCGCCGGAGCCGGAACCGGAGCCGTGCCGTGGATTCCTCCAGAGAGACTCTTTCTCAACGGAGATAATCGAGAGCATTTCTCCTGAAGATCTTCTGCCAACGGTCAAGATCTGCGTCGAAGGCCTCCAATCTCCGTCGATCAACATCAAACGCTCCGCCGCGGCGAAGCTCAGACTCCTGGCGAAGAATCGGTCCGATAACCGCGCGTTGATTGGAGAATCCGGCGCCGTTCCAGCGCTCATTCCGCTCCTCCGCTGCAGCGATCCATGGACTCAAGAACATGCCGTAACCGCTCTACTAAACCTCTCTCTTCACGAAGGAAACAAAGCTTTGATAACGAACTCAGGCGCAATAAAATCCCTAGTGTACGTGCTGAAAACCGGCACCGAGACCTCCAAACAGAACGCAGCTTGCGCGCTGCTCAGCCTAGCTCTGGTGGAGGAGAACCGGAGCTCGATTGGAGCCTGCGGCGCGATTCCTCCGCTAGTCTCGCTCCTCATAAACGGATCGACAAGAGGAAAGAAAGACTCTCTGACGACTCTGTACAAGCTGTGCTCGGCGCGGCAGAACAAGGAGAGAGCGGTGAGTGCCGGAGCAGTGAAGCCACTGGTGGAACTGGTGGCGGCGGAGCAAGGGACGGGGCTCTCAGAGAAGGCTATGGTGGTTCTGAGCAGCCTCGCCGGAATCGAGGAAGGACGAGAGGCTATCGTGGAGGAAGGAGGGATCGCGGCCCTCGTCGAGGCCATCGAAGATGGCTCTCTCAAAGGGAAAGAGTTTGCAGTTCTGACTCTCCTTCAGCTCTGCGCTGAGAGCGTCAGAAACCGAGGGATGCTCGTCAGGGAAGGAGGAATTCCTCCGCTCGTTGCTCTCTCCCAGACTGGAAGCGTCCGAGCCAAGCACAAGGTTGGTACTTTTTTTCACATTTTAATTGAATGATGGTTATTCAAGTTAGAAAGGTTCTGATTGTTGTTTGTCAATCTGTCCCAATTTGTGCAGGCTGAGACGCTTCTTGCTTATTTGAGAGAACCCAGGCAAGAAGCTTCATCTTCAAGTCCTTGAACTAGTCTTTTATTATTTACTATTATAAAATAGTGAGGAAATTATACAGTGTGGAATGTGGATGGTTGTTTATGTGTACATACGGGTCAGGTTGGCTTTTTTTACCAGTTTGTACAGCGTAGAGAGTGAGGAGGAAGAAGAAGTTAAACTAGAGTGAAATTAGTGAGTAAAATGTGATGACTTGCTTAGAGATGTATGGTCAAGAAACTAAGTTTTGGTCTCTCTTCTTTTACTCTTTTTTGGTTTTCTGTTTAACTTTTGTTCTTCCGCAGAGGTTGCGGAAGAACGAATTACATGTTTTGGCTTGTGGGTCTGTGATGGGTTTAAACCGTCCCTCTCTTTAATTGGGACGACCCATTTTGTTTAAGAACTTCATTTTCTTAGCATCTTTTTAACTAATCTTCTTGCTTTTGCCCAAGAAGAGACGACGAAAAAACATGTTTGTATCTTGGGAGGTATTAAAATATCCCAATACTCACATGATCACATCAGATCCAGATTGCAAGTTTCTCTCACTTGTCTTATGTGATAGATGCATTTCACAATACAACCGATCTCACTGGGAAAACTCTGAACTAAAACTTCTGTCTAAAAGTGACAAAGTTCTAGGCGGTACACGAATAAAACAATAGACCTGTGTAATCATCGTCAGTCGAGCCATTTGTTCTTTATTCTTGGCTTCACAAGCAGGATAAGAAGCCGGGAAAGCAAACTATGAATAAAAAGCTTCAATAAGAGGATTAAAAGGCACAAAGGTTGAGATTAATTAGGTGTAGCAGTAGGGTCGATTCAGCGGCATCACCACATGTCGTACACGTACACATCTGGCAAACTTCACCAACCGATACAAACCCCACCATCACCACCTTCAAAAAGGCCAAACAATGCAACTGAGAGATTTAAAAAACCCCAATTCTAATTTTTATTCTCCTAGAGCAAAGCAGTGTCAAATGTATGTGTATGTGTTGTGTTTCTCTTTCTTTCCCTTGTCGTGACTCTACCATTCATTAGCTGGCAGAGCAGGTATGTTCTGTCTGTTTTTTTTTTTTTTGTGTTTGGTTTGATTGCAATCCTTAAAATTAAAACCAGTCTACGCTTTGGGTTTGTACTTGGTGGTCTTTTTTAATGACTAGCGTCGTCGGTGCGTTCAGTTATAACAATTTTTTTAAAATCTGATGTCGATGGTTGTGTATAGTGTATGTACTATGTACTATGTACTATGTAGAAGGAAGATTCAAAAAACCCGGGAACTTTTTCAAACTTGTAATACAGATTGTAAAACGTGAGAATCTTGAAGCTTTTCAACCGTTGCCCATTTTAAATCGTTGGACTAACTTCATGATGAGCGTTGAGGGCTAACATTTTCAGAAGAGGATGGAATTTGGTTTAGGGCACATAGATCATAAATGGTGTTTTTTTTTGTCAACGACATTCAATTATTTCTTTAGGCACAACTGTTAGTCAATGACTCAGCTTTTATGCTCGCCTAAAAATGTCAAAAAAAAGAACTTCTAACTCAAGTTTTCTGAGTCATTATCTATATACCTATTTATGCAATTACTTCCTGCTGGATCTATATTCAATGGTCAATTTTCAAGCGATAATAAGAGCTCTGTTCAATTTCCAATAGTTGTCATGATATTGATGAGCTGTGGATGCCTTTTGATTTTAAATTTCCTGTGAGACCGAACGAGAAAGACACATTTTTAGGCACAAACATGTCTGAAAACAGCCAAAAACCATTTGCATTTATATCTCCAATGCAAAACTATTTACATTATTGACAATATCTGGTCCACTGTGATTAAAGGTTACGAGGACATATCGGGAAATTTAACCAACTATTTTTATCCTAAATATAAACCGTTTACAGTCCTCTGAATCCAAGAGATAATTGCAGTGCCCGTACCAAGAAATTTACCAAAAAGTGCGGCACAGTAAATAAAAAAAAGTACCATGACTTTTATAGATAAAGAATCTCAAGATTGTACTCTCGCGCTTATCCTCTAACCTTGTCTTGCATAAAATAGTTTTGTCAATACACAGGCAAGTAAAATTGTACACGACACTCCCTGGATTTCACACAAAATGGAACATATTTGTCTACTATTAGTATCTATTTTATAAAATTAAACTGATAACATCTCGCAGACTAACTCGAAGCAGACAAACACAAGAACAATGTATTGAAAGAGAACACTTGATTAAATTTAAACCATAGACTTTGTGATAAACCTTTTATTTTGTGCTTAGTTTGGTAAGCTGTCAAATTGGCCACGGCATTGTTCTAGCTTTAAGTGACTTTCCAAGAGAAAAAAAAACCATCCATTCACACATGTAAAGGCTTAACGATCACAGTGGTCTTATCAGTTTTAAAATCAGCATTTGGTGGACTACAATTTTCACAAAACACAATAATTAATTATCACTTATTTAGTGGTCTATGTTTATTTATTTTGGGTCTCTAAATTGCTGTCAGTGATAGACCTCCAATGAAGCAAAGCAAGCCAATTGTGACGTTTTCCTTGGACGTTATTTATTTCTCATTCCCAACCACTGAGATGTTGCATTTTGACATTGAGCTCTGGTCTCTTTCAGTGTCCATGCATATTGCTAACAAAATATTCTATCAAGAATTAAATTATGGATAACGATTTCTCCAAAGAAGATTTTTAGCCAAGATATAATCCCACCCAGTGGTTAAAATAAAATGGACTACGCTTTGCGTTTTAAATGTTATAATAATGACTAGTATTTCATCTCATTGATCAATTGTTTTTTACAAGAGCTGAAAGTAAAGATTCTAAGTGTAAGAAATTCAATTTTTTTTTTAAGTCAAGGAATGTCTTGATCCTTGGCTTTATTGGCAACGAGCTTCTTGGGCCGGAAAGCCTTGGGCGTGTACCTCGTCTCGAGGAGCTTCTCGACTTGCTCGAATTGCAAGCCTTTGGTTTCGGGGACGAGAAAGTAAATAGCGACGAGGCCGATAAGAGAGAAGGCGGCGAAGAGGAGGAAAGTCCAGGAAGAGCCGATGGCGTTGGTGAGAGTCAAGAAGGTTTCACTGACGATGAGATTGGCGGTCCAGTTCGAGACGGCGGCGATTCCTCCTCCGGTGCCTCGGTATCTGAGGGGGTATATCTCCGAGTTGACGATCCAGGGCACGGTTCCCATTCCCGGGGCGTACGATATTATGTAGAGCCCCAGCAGCACCACAGCCAAGAACCCCACTTTGTTGGGGCACCCTTGGCTGTACCACACTCTTCTCTCACCTCGGCACAGGCTTCGCACCTCGTCTCCTCCCGCCAAACAAGCTCCCGCTTGGAACTGAATCAATGTAACACGACGCGCTTATTAAACTTCTAATTATCCGTAATTTGCAAATAATTTATTTACAAGACCGAATTTAAAAAATGCCGGCGTCACCAAATTAGATATTTAACTCAAATTTACAAAAATAAATTAAGAAATTAGAGAATAATATATAAATGTATAGCCTCATGAAAAGCTATTTATTCAATTTTCTGCAAGCTTTAAATAACTGGCCATAAAAAGTTATTTGCAAGATAAAATTGACCACATTTACACGACGCCCCCGGTCACTGAATTAGCTATTTACCTAAAATTTAGAATAAGTTGAGTGATTAATCAGCAATTCTTTTTTCATTTTAGTCGCTTAGTTAGTTGGTTATTTGTATTCACTAAGCGAATTCAATAGATGACTTTCAGTTAGGAGGTCGTGAGTGCGAACTCCACCCGCAGAAAAATTGCCTTCAAAAGAGAAAAATGGATTTTAACAGGACTTACAGCGTTTCCAGCGGCAGCGCAGAAAGCACAATCAGTCTTCAAGCAGGACATGCAGTTCCAGGAGTGAGCATTGGCGGCGGAGGCGTAAGCAGAGCAAGTGGAGTTCCGTCCAAAATGAGCGGACTGGAGGACGCCAACGGGCGGGGCATGAGCAGCAGCCTGGAAGAAGACGGCGGACAGGGCGACGAGGCAGGCGATGATCCCAAAGAGGGAGACAAGCATGAGCCTGCGGCGGCCGTAGCGGTCGACCATGGACATGCTGATGAGGGTGCCGACCACGTTGAGGCCGGAGGTGACGAGGGAGAGGGCCAGGGCCGTCTGGTTGGAGGCGAACCCCGCGAACTGGACGATGGTGGGGCTGTAGTACATCACCGTGTTTATCCCCACCAACTGCTGGACCACTTGCACCGTCACCCCAGCGTAGAGGCCCCTCCGCACCACTTGGTTCCCCAAAGCCCCCTTCACCTTCGACACGAACCCTTCTCCCTCCCCCATCGCCTTCTCCGCCTCCACCGACTCCCGCAGTGCTGCCACCTCCCCTTCCACCTCCTCCGCCGGGTATATCTTCTTCAGTATCTCCCCAGCCTCCGCTTCTTTCTTCTGCTCACAGTCCCACCGGTTATGTTGCACAATTCACCAACCTCTTTGACCCACACCGTTTTTATTAGAGACTCTCTACTAAATTCTCTTTACTAGTTGCTTAACTATTATCTTGTATTTTGCATTTTAGATTATTTAAAGCTAATTTGCTAAGCTTAATATGAGACTCGCATCAATAAAATAGTAATTTGTGTCACGAACATAGACGATGTTCTAATAACATCGTCGACATAACATTCGATAGCGTAACACCGAGAACATTATACTATCTTGTTAGTAATTCAATTTCACGCAATTATTTTTTATATAAATAATAATAATAATAATAATAATAAAAATTGACAAAACACGTTTAAAAAAATATAATAATTTCAAATGACAAATTAAAAATCGCTTTTTCTAGAAGCAAAGCTGTGCCCGGAAAGTAACCAATATTTGATAGCATAAAGCTGAGAACATGAAAATTTTGACCATCCTGGTAATTAATAATTCAATTTCAAACAATTAATTTGTATAATTTCTCCGTTCGATTTCAGAGTCATGAAACCCTAAATTTGTTATACCTTTCTGTAGAGCCATCGAGGAGACTCGGGCAAGGAGAGCATGAGAAGGAACTGGACAAGAGCCGGTACGGCTGCAACGCCAAGCATCCACCGCCACGTCCCCGGTGCCTGATACAGATCAAATATTCTTGTCGTCATAATCATATATATTTAAATAATTTTTTTTTAATTTGTTGGTTGTAATTACTCTGGTGAAGGCGAGGTTGATGAGATAGGCCAAGAACTGTCCACCGGTGATGAGGAGGCCGTTGGTGCTGACCAGAGCTCCTCTGATCCTCGCCGGAGACGCCTCGGAGATGTACAGCGGCGACGTCATCGACGCCATCCCGACTCCGAGACCGACGATCACTCTCCCGATTATGATTACCCACGGCTGCGGAGCCGCCGCCATCACCAAAGCTCCGATCATGAACAGAACGTCGGCGATCAGAATCGACTTTTTCCGGCCAAACCTGTCGTTGATCCACCCGCCCACCGCCGCCCCGAATATCGCCCCCGCCACGGCCATACTCACAATCGTCTCCTGCCAATTTCAATTAAAAAAATATTAAATTATGTTTTTTTTTTCATTTTATTTTGAATTATGTCGTCTCTCTCACTCACACAGTACCTGAAGCCATGTTTTCCTGTCAACTTGATCGAAATCCTCCCGGATGTAGAGCAGAGCACCGGAAATCACACCTGGTGTTTGAAGGTTTTAACAATTAATTAATTCCTTAGTTCAAACTTCAAAGAGCAAAACAATGTCGTTTATGAGATTACCAGTGTCGTATCCAAATAAAAGGCCTCCAATGCCAGCTGACATGGCGAGTCTCATGATGTACGGAGTTTTCCATGTCGTTCGCCAGCACTCCGTGAAGTCTGTCCTCTCTCCGCCCTCAACAACGCTTTCCATTCTCTCCCACCAAAATCCTAAACCCCAAATATTCTAATTATGATTAATAAGCTGCGAAACTTTATAAAAACTCGGGTTTAACGAATCTCCTAATTTCTCGAAAAATAGGGAATCCAGCCTTGTATTATTTGACTTTAACTTCCAGAAAGAATTCAAGATGTTTGAAGAAACAAACTTTACGAGAGTCCAGTGAGGCTGAACTGATTATGCCTAAATATATATATGTTCTTGTAATATATGAGAATTGATTGAGAATTAAATTTCCAGATAACATACCTTAATGTTCTTCTGCGCTGCTTTTTTTTGTTCTTCTTTATTTATTTATTTATTTATTTATTATTATGTCCCTAATGTTTTTTTTTATGTAAATGATGACTCTATGGTGTGTAGAGTACTCTTTAAGTCATCAGAGTCAAAGAAGAAGAAAAAAATAACGATAAGGATGATTGTTGTTACCGAAGAGAGTGACAATATATTATATATGCCCTTAAATATTTAAGATAATGAAGCGCGGAAAATAATAACAAAGATGACAAATATAATGAGAAAGACAGAATATAGTATCAGAATCCCGAAATTTCGACTGCCTTTTATGACTGAATGATTGGACTTAACAGCTAGTCAGATTGAATAATAGCAAATATGATTTTGCAAATTAATAAAACAAATAGAGGAAATAGAGATATAAAGATTAGATGATCTTGCAGATAGCTATGTTTATCTTATCAAAACGGCAAGAGCATCATCAGATAAACTTGCTACTAAACAAAAATAATTCTTAACTAATAACTAAATAATTCTTAACTAGTAATTCAAACATTATTTTACAGATTAGGTTAGTTAGATGATTTAACTCTGTAAGATTAATTGCTAAACCAAATATATGAGAATGAGACCCACATTCATAAATTAGTGACATATGAATTAAAATAATAATTTATATCACATACATAACTTAAAATATTTTTTATGATAGGTGAGAATTGAGAAGAAAAAAAAATGAGTATTAACCTGTGGATAAATTAAACTAAAAAAATTTAGCTTTTCAAAAATAAATTTAACTTAAATATGTCGCAAATTAAAAATATAACGTGATAACGTAAGTTAATATTATTTTAACTTACCATTAAAGATGCTCTAAAGTATGTATCTATTAGCTTTTATCGTTGTTAAATTGGATATCGACACGCGTGACCTATCGGCTAATAATTGGAATTTTTTCTTAATTAAAATGAAATCAATAAAACACATAAGTCGAAATAAAACCAATAAAACGCAACGAATATAACAAGTGAAACATAGCATTTGAGAGTCCTAAACCCTCAAATTGAATACTCAAAACTCCCAATCTTTCCACTTACAAGCTTTGAATCAACTAAACGGAAGATGAAAACTCGTTGGTCACAAGTCACTGAAGCACTATGAGTCGGTGACATTTACGGGGCAACAAAGAATTGACTACGAAGATTGACTCTTCACAATCAAAAGATTGAGGATGTTTATATGGCGTTAAAGGTGTAGAGAGGACTTCGTGAACTGATCTGAATTTTCGAAATGAGATTTGTAAGATGCTATAAAAGTAAGGGTACGGTAAATACAACAATCGTGCAAATGATTCTTTTTAGTGTACGTGATCTGTATATTAAGTTTAATCCAAATGTTTTTATCTTAATTTTAGTATGGGAGTGGATCAAATGTTTTTAATTTTTCTCTTAATTTTAATGCAAATGTTTTTTTCTCTTCCAAAAATATCAGTAAGTACATCTAGGTTTTGCGGAAGATCAAAAGTTCAAAACAAAGGATACTTAGTTGTATAAATTGGTTCCACGAGGAAATATCAATTATTTCCCATTGTCTTTTCTCGTTACTTCAAGTTTCAGACTCCAGATTTATAAAAATGTAATAAAAAGTAGTTGCTATGATTGATGTGGTAAAAAAACAAGCCCGTGCATAGACAAAATCTTTAACCAGAAACACGTACTTTTAAAGAAGTTATTAAAAGGTAAAAATTCCATTGAACAATACAAGTAAAACGACATACATACCATGCGCTACGGGGAAACCACGCCTATCCAGAAAGAAACACCGTGAAGTTTTTACTTCTCACGATTTACTCAATAAAATTGCGATTTGCAATCATAACTTTATTTGTTGATCACTATCGGTTATAAAGTTGGTAAAAAAAACTGGCATGTATAATATATACAATAATTTGTTCGACAAGAAAAATAATATTTACAATATTCACACTACCGGCAAAATTTGATTGTTATATATATCAATTAAAAAGCAACCTTTACTCGGACTAAATTCAAACTTTTAAATCTTTAATAAAAAAAATGAAATTCAAAATATAATCCTCAACCAGTTAGGACTCTATCAATTATTTCACACAATTTATATTTATACCAAATATAAACATATCTTTCATTTTGCATAAAACCCGCACTATAATCTGTTGGTATTTATCAGCCACAGAAAGCACATGTTTGTTTTAAAAAATAAATAAAATAATCAACGATTAGTTTATGGTGGTGGATGAAGACTTAACATTCGGTGCTATGATTTTAGCATACAACATGTTGATCCCTGCAAAAAGATCAAACAATATTTCGACGAAATGTTATACTTAGGTCGGAATTTCGTTATACAACACTAATCTACAATATAATGATAGTGAATATGAAAATAGATTCTGAATCGTAATTTTAGATACTAGTATTCATGTGTATGAGTTAATCAGACCCCGTTTGTGATAACCGTTGCCGGTTATCTTCATAGTGCAGTTATCGAAGAAACCGTTTTATGGTTATTTCTGAATGGTTTCTTGTACTGACATGACCTTGGTAAGATTTAATTTAATGACTAATTTTTATACTCGAAAAACTTACCCAATTGATTCGATTATGTTACTCGTAGTTCTGAACTTGACTTATATTTATAATCGTTTATTCTCTACTTATACCGAATACTCTTGTTATTCAATTGAGCAATGTTGTCGGTATTACCATATTTAAACCGATTATAACACAAGTTATGTCTGAATAATGCTTAAAGAGAAACACAAAAGCTCAATAATGAAAATAAGTAAAATACAAAACAACTAGAACGTGCGTCATTGAAGCACAAATATTAAAAAAAAAAAGTAACTTTAACGTTGGAATTGGAATTTAATATATAAATTTTCATATATAAGATGATTGATAATAGTTTAAGAGCATTTGAAGCTGGTATGAATGTTAGATTTTTAACGAACAATGATACTCTACCTCTCGCTCCTTCACCCATGATGATGCAATATGAACTCAACAAGTTGATGAGCAGATTGAATAAAGCATCTATGGGATTAAGAAATAGGCTTACAAGATATGTGATGTTATTGTTGAAAATTTTCTCCAGGTTTTGAAGACGCTCGAGTTTGAATCGCGCATGCAATACGCTTTTTTAAGAGTATTACTTGTCACTCAAAATTTTATTGAAATTCTAAAACAATAATATCAAAGGAGAGAACAAGGTTTCTATTCACTCTGCAGTACCATGCAGTGAATGTGAACAAGAGAAATTTCGTGAGAAATTGGGCGTGACAATTGCAGCGTCGAGAAATAGTACACATTCATGATTAAATATGATGGACTTCGTACAACTAAAAATGTGTTGGCCGAACAAACAGTGTTAGTACAAAATAATGTTGCTCTTTGTTCAACTTTGGACAACTAAAAATATATATTGGCACGCAAGGACTCGCAATGTCTTCCTCTGGACTCACCATAATGCACATGTCCCTCGAGTTCACCAATAAGAGTCGATCAGCTTGAATGCTTGAGCCCCGCAATTGAATAACCAACATAGGAAATATTTTCAAGTGACACTCTCATTGCTCAAGCAAAATCTTATGTTTATTTCGCTATGCATATATAAAGATCTCAACGTCGCATTTTTTTAGGAAATATGAAAACGCAATACACATTTCTCTTTATACAAATCTTAAGCATACATATAGATAACTTTTATTTTGCACATTAGGACAAAAATATCATTTAGAAGCGACAAAATTTACTTCTAAAAGTTAGAATGTCGCTTCTAAATCACCTTAAGAAGCAACATTAGAAGCGACATTGTCGCTTCTAAAGTATTGCTTCTAAAGATAAGTCGCTTCTAATGTTTTGAAATGACGAATTCAGATCGACTAGTCACTTTCAGTGTCGTTTCTACGGGTCTTGAAAAACGCGAAAAAAGCATGTGAAAAGATGATGCTGGCCCGAGGAGGGGGAGGCTGGCCCGAGGAGGGGGATGGGAGAAGGGGGAAGGGAAACTGGTCGGAGGGGGAGTTAGCCGAAGGAGAGGGGAAGTGCTGGCAGGCCGGAGGAGTGGAAGGGGAGGGGAAGTGCTGGCAGGCCGGAGGAGTGGAAGGGGAGGGTTGGCAAGAGGAGGATAGGAGGGAGGGCTGGCCGGAGGAGAGGGGGAAGACTTGTCGGAAGAGGGCTGGGCGACGGAGGAGGTTGACGATGCGGAGGCGGAGGGCTGGGCGAGAGCGCGGAGGTGGAGGGCTGGGCGACAGTGGCTGGGCCGGAAGGTCGGAGGGGAGAAGATGGATAATTTTTGGAAGGGGAGGAAGAAAATGAGGGGAGGAAGGAGAGGCTCGGGATTTTTGAAAGCCTTAATAGCATTAGAAGCGACATTAGAACCGATTAGTCGCTTCTAATGTCCTTCACAACCAAAATAATGATGTTTTGATAAGTGGGGACATTAGAAGCGACACTTTAGAAGCGACATTAGAAGCAACTAGTCGATTCTAATTCTCAAATATACTGAAAAAACTGGCGGGCAAGAAGCGAGGCAAACATTTTGACCTTTAGAAGCGACTAGTCACTTTTAATAACTCGACTCGGACCATTAGAAGCGACTAGTCGCTTCTAAAAGTCAAAATTTTCATTTTTTGAAAAATATCGGAGTGTAATGTCGCTTCTAATTAGAAGCCACTAGTCACTTCTATAAGGGTTATTTGTAGTAGTGGAAGAACTCAAAATTGAAGAAATGTCAGGGTTAGACTCATAAGCTAGAAAATATCTAAAACTATTTTTTTATAATTCTCAAGTTATTTTCAATTATTAACGATGAAATGCAATCTTTTAGGCATTTTCAGTATGAAGACTTTTTCGATGATTTTCAAGATTTCTCGATGGAATTCGAAGTTTTCTTAGAATTTGAGTGGTAAAGGTCAAGTCTTATCCAAAACTTGTCCACCGTAGATCAGCAGAATCGTATTGATTTTATCGTATCTTGTTGAATCGGGTGTGCAAGAGACATAGTGAGAGATTGAGAACAGAGAAAATGGGAGGTTGAATCGGGTGTGCAAGAGACCTAGGGAGAGATTGGGAAGAGATGGAGTGGGAGTGAAAAAAATTAATTGAGAATGAATGTCTTTGTGTTGATTTTTAGTAAAATATACAATCTTATATATTGACTAAATTGTCTAGTCTATTTCTCCACTTTTAAAATCTACAAATAAAAGTTTTACCTCTCTCAATACATATACATGCACTCTAGGCATCTTATTTTGGGCCGAGAAATTTATATGTCCACTTGTAGAGCGTAAACATGAACGGAGATTGCAAATTGTGAGCTAAAACATCTGCCTTCAAAATAGCAAAATACCAAAATCACAGGACACTACTAAATTATATACACATAGTTGTTAATAAAAAAAAATTATTTTAAATCTAGTGTAATATTAATTTTTCTAGTTAACATTTAAGTAGGTCCACTCATCGGAATTAAATATTTATTTCGTATTTTTATTTTGCGTTGTGATGGGTATAAAATTAAATATTTGTTTACGAAAAATAACTCTATAATGAATGAGAAATTGATACTCAAAATATGGATAAAAACATATTGATATGTGTATCGATGTGTTTCATGCAAGATTTAAAATTTCGCGAGATTGTGTGGAAAGGTCGAAGAAATCGCGTCGTCGAGAGGAAGTCGACAATATTAATGCATTTGTTCATTTTGCGTAAATTATTCACCAAAACTATGGTGCCACGATGTCGATATGCCGGTAACGTCATTTCGCCAAGTGATTGTTGGCCTAAATATGGTGCCGGTGAGTTCAGATGGCCGTAAAATAAACTAATTGGCGTGTAATCCTTCCCGACCAATGATAACTTTGGTTCTTAACATTTGTGTGTATTGTTTCTTATTCAGAGAGTGGAGATGGAGAGAAATGGAAGACTTGGTAGAAAAAAAAATTGGTTTCTCTATTTCGAAACAAAAGAAAATCGAAAAATGTGTATACTAGATATGCAGCCACGAGAGTGTGCGGCCAAAGGAGTGGGGAAGATACTAATTTTCTTCGAGTTTTATAATATTGGGCTAATTTTATCTAGGTGCAAACAAACCTAACAAATGAAACTAATTTATAAATTTTATTTTTGATAAAATTATATTAAATTTAAAAAAATTACAAAGAAATATATATTTTATCTAGAATTTTATGTTAAAATTTTTTGTAACATTATTTCCGCCGCAAATTATGTATTTTATCGCAATTTTTGTTGACTACCGCAATTTCTACCACAATTTTTGTTTTCAAATTCTATATTATTTTTGTCATAATTTCCGATTGTTGGAATTATCAGCACGTTATCGATCGTCGTAATTTCAAACATTGGTTTCATGAATGTATTCATGAAATGAGTAAAAGTGTCTCACATTGGCTAGGAAAGTGTGTTGGTGTAGTGTATATATAAATGATTTTCTTCTTTAATGAGACAACCAAGCGCAAGAGAGGAAAATGTTTGCGAGTTATTCCTAACCTCTCACGCGCACTGCGGCGTCATGTCGTGCTGAGCCAGGCTCCGGCTTGAGCTTATCCATTTGGACTCTTCTTTGGCCTTCGGACTTTTGGACCAGGTTTGGTTTATTTGTGATAAATATTATCTTTTTATTACGAATCACACTTCAAAAATATTTTATTTCATAAATAATTTGTGAGTTATCATGGGAATTATATTGTAAACCGTGAAAGATTTTTGATGCATGCTAATGGATGAGTTGTAGTAATGAGCATTATTCGAGTTATTAATGTGCATTACCGCCATTAATTATCATTAATGTTGGACGTTCTGGGTTGGTAACAACAATACTCATGAGCCTATAAAAGGCAACTGATTTCTCATTCGAAAAGAAAGATTAACACCGAAAATCATACAGTTTCTCTCTCATTTCACTCCGAAATTGTTTCTTTGTAATCCGGTGCTAGTTCAGCAGAAACGCTAGTTCAGCAGAAGAGTCAGTTCACCAAAGTCGAGCTGATGTGGTACTAAACTAGTCTTACTGTCATTGTATCCAAGAAGGTTTTCGCTCAGATCATCTCGTACATGAGAGGGTATTAAAAACTTTAAGAGAACTGTCCAATAGCATTTGAAAACCTCTACCATTTATTTTTATAATTCTGGTTTAAATTTCATTCTTTGTAAGTTTGTCAATAATTTATGTCAACATTCAGCGTAATATTGTTAACAATCTTGAAACTTTTTATATTCTTGCCGGAGACGAGCTCATTTACTATGATGAAGTGACGAATTGAATCAATTTGACAAAGTGACGAGCCTAACCTCGCCAGATAGTAAAAGACGACACATGATTTAAGTCGAGCTTAATCTCGTCAGGCAGTCGAAAGCGGCGTCAGATTTCTCCTACGACAAGTCGAACCTCGTTAGATAGTCGTAACGACACCTCTTTAAGTCGAGCTTTATAATACCTGGAAGTCAAAAGCGACGCTGAATTTCTCCTAAGACGAGCCTAACCTTGCCACACGACCGAAAATAATACTTGATTTAAGCCAAGGTTAACCTCGCCAAATGGTCAAAAGGGACACCAGATTTTTCCTAAGTAGAATCTAACCTCACCGAGTGGTTGGAACGACGCTCAAATTTTCCCAAGTCTCGGCGACAAACCGCAAACAACACTCAATGTACAAAAAAATAAAGAAAAATATAACAATTCGAAATCCGACCCAATTTTGACATAATTGTAGTTGAAAACAGTCTTGCAAGATTATGGGACTAAAATAATTTCTCGAGAGATTAATTTTATTGGGTATAACCTGCCCCAAAAACCAACTCGAAAATTGCGACGGTGCCTCCTCACCGTGTCAAGGGGGCCAGCCAGCGCTTCGTCACCCGCGTTGAGAGGCTGGCCAACACGACCTTATCTGCATCGAGAGGGACCGGTCAACATGGCCTTGTTTGCGCCTCACCCGCACCAAGAGGCGCCGACCGACGCCTCCTCGCTTGCGGTGAGAGGGGACGGCCAACACGGCCTTGCTTGTGCCAAACGGTAGGGTCGTCGCCCCCTCACCCGCGCCGAGAGGAGCCGGCCAATATAGCTTTTTCCGCGCCAAAGGGGTCGGCCGGCCTAGCCTTGCCCACGCTAAAGGAGCCGGCCGGCCTAACCTTGCCCACGCCGAAGGGGCCGACTAAGGCTTTCCGCCCCTATAGGTCTTGATCGCCCTCCCTTGCCCTCATTTATATGGGCCGGCCCTTCCTTGCCCGCACCTAGGGGTCGGCCAAGGTCATCTCCGCCTAGGAGACAATCTCATAAAAAGTTATAAATAGAGGATTCAACACCCTCCGAAAATTCATTACAAATTTTAGAGACCAGTTCCCTTATGCTCATTTTGCAAATTGGGGAAATTTCATTAGTTGTCTCGAGCTCTTCTCGGAATAAGACATTGTCATCAATGCAAACATTGATCATTTCACATTTGTCTCATAGTGTTTTTTGAAATACGATTATCAACTGGATGTGACTTTCTCAGAAACTGTAAAAGTTTGGTGAACGACTTGTTCGTCCAATGGTTTGTAACTTTTATGTGCATCAAGGAAACCAAGAACGACAAGGATGAAAAATATATGAATCCAAGATACAATTCCGCCTTCAACTCTGAGAATATATCTTCTACTTGCTCATTTGCACGCACCTCGCCAGAGTTGGATAAAAAATTTGTCAATGTCATCGTGATCCATGATATCATGCAAAACATCTTGAAATCCTCCGACTCCTCTCTTATCAGTTTTGTTTGCTTGAAATAATTGTAAGGAAACATAATAATGCTCATCGTGATTATACCATTCAGTGTACCACGAAGTAAAATCTTTGTCCATAACGCGACAACTTAAGATGTAAGTACCACGACACGGTTAAAAAAATTAGATAGTTTTAACCCAGAAACAGTTTTCGCCTACCTCTTTTGGTGAGAAGATTTAATTGAAAAACTAATAAATTTAAATGTTTAAATAAACTGTCACTCTGCCTTAAAACGAGAATATAAAACAAAACTTAATACATTTTTTGATCCAAAAAAGTAAATGAGGGAGAAAGTGAGAGAGATAAAGATCGTTTCATTAATAAAAAAACACATGCAAGAAGATTTTTCACTTAAAAATATCTTCGAATGAACACAACTCAAAACTTGAACACCAAAACAAGCTTCATGAATATAAAATATTTACTTAAAATTTTGTTTACTGGTCGTAAATAATTCATAAAAACAAAACACGATTTAAAACAATATCATGAACGTAAACTCTTTAGTTTAAAATTTGTTTATTGGTTGTAAGTAAGTCATAAAAAACAAACTCATCGGATTCATAAAGTTAAAACGTTGTATAATTCCATCCGACCAATACAATGAATTTTATATGATAATTAGGGTCATAATCGTAAATATAATGAATACGTTTTGCGTTCTATAAGCACAACACAGGAAAAGAAATAACAAAAAAAATGTTTAGAACACAGCAGGGAAATAAGAAATCTGAGACGATAACAAAATAAAAACAATAAATATGTTAATTAATTGCGTAAAAAAATAAATAAAGCTAAAGTGGTTAGTTACCACGATTAAAGGGACATATTTGGACGTGAGTTGTTTCCTTTTTAATACAAAAAATCGGTAAATAAGTACATCATTAAATAAAGCAAATTAAAATATGAAATTATTCAAATATGAAAATATTTTGGCGAGTTAAAGGAAAAATATACTCTGAATTAATTTGAAATTCAAACTCAAAAAAGATAAATCGGGAAATCAGTTTACAAACTATCTATGGGGGTATTATGCACCATAAAATCATGTAAACAATTATAGTTGGATATTTACAAAATTTATAAAACGTTGAATATTTTAAAATCACTATATAATTTATTGGGTAAATAGCTATTTTTTGTTATAATTATTTATTAAGTAAATAGTTAAAATATAATAATATTAAGTTAATATATTAATAAAATTTCGACAAATTTGTTTTTATAATATTAACATACCAGACTTGCAATTTAATACCAATATACTAAAACCAGAAACAATATTCTGGTATAATTATCAACTAAATACTACACCGAAAATCAAATATTTCAATTTAACTTAATATTGCAAGTTCAGTTTAACTTCATCTCGTAATTCATTTTGTTAATTAATAAACTTAACAGAAAAGTTATTACTACATTTAAATTAAAATCTCAAATCAAATACCCGATTCATTTAATTTCAAATCACTAATTAATCACAAAACTCTAAAACTAAAACAATCAACACTAATTAATTCAAACCCAAAATCTTTAATTAAATATTAAATCATAATCAGCCCAAATTAAAAATTAAATAAAATAAATTATAAATTAAAATAATCCGTAACTAAAAACACGTCAATCTCACAAGTCTCTTATCCGATCTCATTCAATCACTGCGCTGCGGGTGAGCCAGTAAAAATAAAATAAAATAAAAACTCTCACTGAATTTAACAATAATCAAGCTCGAACTAATGACTTCCACCATAGAGGAATATATAAGTTGAAAACAATAAAATAAGAAATTTTAAGATTATATTGAAATTGTTTACTTGGAAATTTCATGTTTAACTAATACCAAATGCAATTTTAATCTTTAAATAAATTCAACCCTAATTTATTACCTTAAAGCCTCCTCGAGGCAGCAGCGACAACTGCGAATATGGCGGCGGCGACGACTTTTGGAGGCAGAGTGTGACAGTTGCTACCGTAGTGGCGTTTGCGAGCATGGAAGCGGTGGTCAGTGGTGTGAAATTCTTGAGAAGCTATTTACTCATTCAAGCAGGATTCCAAGCAACTCCAAGCTATTAAAAAATTGGTATATATAATCATATTTGTGTTTAAAAAATAGTATACAAATATAGACATTTAACGGTTGGTCGGAGGTCGAGACACGAAGCGGAGACTCGGCCACACTGGATAAGGTTGTGCTTGAGTGGATGGGAGATGAGGGGTGGAGATTGTTGGGGAGCGCGAGACTGGCGTGCAGTGAGGTCTGGGAGGCAAAGGTCGGGAGGAAACCTTTTTTTAGTGTAGATTTGAAATGAAGATAAAAGATGTGACGTTGGCTTTATAAAAAAATCAGAATTATCATATGTTACTTGTCCCATCTTGTTAGTTAGGACAATCAAATGTGATTTTTTGCATTCGATTATAGAAAAAATTATCCTGCCACGTCAATTAAAGGATAAAGAAGTAAGAAAATTGGGCGCCCAAATTTAAGAAACTTTTTTATGCAACTTGTTGTTGAATTTTTCGATTTAGTCTATACCGATGCATTCGAAAGTGATATGTAACATAAATATAAATTTGTAGTAGTGTTTGCTTTTGGTTTTTGTTTCTCTCTTCTATTTCATTTTCCTTTCTTCTATACAATAAACTTTAATTTTTAATCATCTTCATATGTTTTTATTAAATAATTTTTTTAAGATCACCAAAATTTATGAAAATAATTTCATCTATAAACACTCACTTAGGTATATCTTTTATAAATCAGAAAATTATGTTATTATTGTCATTACCTTAAACGCAATGAGGGGTATGCCGAAGACAGGACTAGTGACTGGAGTAAAGTCGTAATAAGATATCGATTTTAATTTATATATATATATATATATATATTAATAATTTACAAATATGAATATATGATTTACGAAACACTAGATCAACTTTTGCTAACAACAACAATTTTATAAAAGTTTAATAAATTTTTTTAAGTACTTTTTTTTTGAAGGCACAAACTGGTTGATTTCGTTTTACTTTATTAGTTTGGGTTTAAAAATATTAGTGCAATGATAAATTTGTATAAAAAAGTATTCCTTAAAATATATTATAGATGATAATCCCAGATTTAAATCTTGAAATTGCAACAAATAAGTATATAGTAAATAATTTGAGAAACTACAAAGTCTAAAACTAAATTAACTTTCAACTTTTTTTAACACTGATTTTAAAATTCAGACCGCACCGAGTATTAATTAAAGAAAACAGAATATCAAATTGTCCCATATGTCAAGAGTGGGATTTGAACCCACGCCCTTTCGGACCAGTACCTGAAACTGGCGCCTTAGACCAACTCGGCCATCTTGACTTTACGCTTAAATTATTTATAGAATTTAATTAATCTAATAATATTTTTGGACGAGTGGGAGTCAAATTCAAATATACGTAGCTAAATGGTTTCATGAAACAATACTATCTACTCTATTCCTGTGTTTGTTTGTTAATTGTCGCCCATATGAGCCTGTGTAGCCTAGGCCTAGCTAGGTAGAGCCTAGATTTATCCAATACTCCATTGATGTTTATTTATTGATTTTAGTTGCACCGCGCAGAGCAATAATGCGACGACACTATGAGCTGGTTGTGACTGAAGACTAGGCACAGGTCCTTAACAAAATAAAAATAATAAAATAATAAAAATATAATGACTTGTGAGTCTCATGAGTCACGAGTGGCCACCATTAATGAGCCTATATCGGTCTGATATTACCCAGAATATGTCAAACACCGAAAACGATAAGCTGCTTTTATTCTTCTAGTGTAAACCTCGAAATGCTCAACCCGGCACGTTCATTGTTCTCACCATTACTCTTCATTTCTCGTCTTTGCACTATTTCATATCGTTTGTGACAAAACACACTGTCTTTCACTTCTTTTGTGTTACATAACATGCAATAAAATCTAGGACTTCTATAATTTTCTTAATAAAACAATATTATTCTCTCACATCGTGTGAAAAATAACGAGCAGCTATATATTATGATATTACCATAAATTAGAATAACATTGCAAAAATGGTTCAAGTGTTTAACTACTCTTAAAAAAAAATTTATTAGAAACCTAAATAATAAAAATAAAAATAATGAAGACTTGAACCAATGAGGAAAGTTTTTTAGTGAAGTCGAAAAAAATAAATTAGTGTAAGAGTTATCTTTGGTGTGCTTGGATGAGACCTCTCTATGTGAGGAATCCATCATTTATACGAGCTAGTAATGATGTCTGACAACCTCTTTACTACACTTCAATTGTTGAAACCTATGAACATTTAACAAAAAAGTTCATTTGTGTACTAGCTAGGGTATAGACCATTTACTTCGGTCGTTGATAGAATTTCAGCAGTTCAAAATAAATTATTTATAAGAAAGTCTTGTATTTCAGAGTAAAATAAAGTATCTCTAGTGCGCGAAAAGTCTTCTAGTTACTTGTATCAGTTTTTTCCTACAAAGAGCTGAAGCCGGGTTAAATTAACTCCGAGAATTAAGAATAGACAAAAGGCTGTCCGAATTATAACATGTCACATGGATCGGCCAAAAAACACACGTTGCAGCGTTAATTTCATATTTGATCTCCGTACGAGATCTATTTTATTTTGGCAGCTCGATCACACCATATGAGTAATTTGGACTTTTTCGCTGCATATGCATCATAATCATATGATATTTCACGAGAAAAAAATCTTAATTAATGCACTAATCATTGATCACTAACATGTGAAGCCTCAGAGACCTCTTGTGTTTTTTTTTTGCTCAGAACCTTGTGCCTATTTTTATCGATCAGATTCACTCGTCCCAGTTAATCCTCCAATCACAACATTTCTTTTATTCGCAACGTAGTCTTTTTCCACTTATTTTAATTGGAAGAAGACTGCAATGCCCTCGGAGCTCAGCGTATATTTACGAAAAGAGCCATTTCGTTGGTTTGTTATGGTTCGGTTTTGTTTCGTTTGATTTTTCATTTATCTTTGCCCGGTGAGTCTGTGTCTCTCTCCGAACCATTCTTATCCTCATCGATTACTTTCTCCGTTTACTCTCTCAAACCATAAGGTCCACGCCCCTATCTCTCTCCGTTGACCTTAGATCGCCTTCGTCCATTCCCTTCCGATCAACGTCGTTTGGTTACTCTCTCTCTCTTTTTCTCTCTGTATTATTATCAATGGAAACTTTTTGTTCGTTTCCTTCGATCATTAATTAGTTATTTCGATTATATTCCTAGCCATTGTGAATTTTGGATCTTAAGTGGTTTCTCCCGGAGTTTTATTTGGTGATTTTAGCGTTTAGGTTTAATCGTATGTGACTGGGATTTTAAGTTTGATTGTTGGTAAATTGTGTGGTTGTTAGGAATTCTGAATGACTTTTGTTTGTTTGTGGCAGGGTTTAATCAAGTTCAAGTGAATGATCTATTGTTGTGCACGAAATGAGGTATCGTGATATTTTTGGGAAGAAATTAAAAACATATTTTCTGGATTTTTGTGCTGGTTTTGTCATTTTGCTCTTTCAATGTCGGCGAGATATTAATTCGTTGATACTATCTTCCAGTTTTTCTTTCCTTTGTGGATTCTTAAAGCTAAGATCCTTGAGTTATAGGTAATGAAGGGTATTTCGGAGATGTGAAACCTTTTTAAGTAATGATGGGTCTTTAAAGTGGGATTTATATGTAGATATACGGGCATGTTCTATTGGAATTAGATTCCTTGAGTCTGGATGTTTAGATCGGCGTTGTGACAGAATAAGAACTTTTTCGTGTTCTTCTCATTTGGAGAATCGCTTCTGAATTGGGCTTGATTCGAATATATTCCCTGATTGGCTTTAAAGAATAGGATAATACTTTGAAGAGGTTTACTTTAGTCGACCATGATATCAGTTTAGGCCAAATGCAGGTGGATATTAGAGATTTATTTTGTCCTTAAAATAACTTGTGGATAAGTTTCTCATTGATTTCTATAGCTTCAGGTAGATCATCACTGGCTTAGAGTTCCTTACCGGGTAAGAGTTGATAGGATAAATAGGATTTTGCTGAGCATAACACCAACAATTCTTCATTCTTATCTTGATGTTGCTATTAAATCATAAATGTAGGGTCCTCAATTATTGCCAGCCTTGACAACATTTCAATAATGGCGTAATGCAAGAAAATGACTCATCAGCTTACGCCCTAACTTATTCTCTTGACTCTTTAGACGAAGCTAAGATTTTATAGCCTAAAAAGATGCGTCAAAGCCTCATTAAAGTCGGAAGTTAGTGAAGAGGACTTTGACTCTTTAGTCTCCTTGTTTTCTTAAAGCTTGAATGTACATTCCGCAAGTTCAGTTTCTTATCCAGTGAAGTCTTTGTGTTTTTAAGTAGTTTGATTAGGTGATGTAGAAAACTCTGAAATCTGGGCTCTCTTTCTTGTTTATCTTAGAAATACGAGAAATGGATTTTGATTGACGGCTACAGTTTTTCTCAGCTGTGTAAGTACACCAACAATGCCATATAATTTGCAGCAATTCTCTAACACATATTGTTCATTCCCAGAGTTTTGTCCCAGAAGCAGTGATCTGTAGGGAAAGCTGGGGAACAGACCAAACTTTCGATAAATAGGGAACAAGGTACAACCTGCATCTCTATGAGTATTTATTATTATGCATGTAATATAAACAAAAAATCCCTAAATGTTCCGGTCTTCTGCTTGACCACTGTGATAATACATGAAATTAGAAATTAAAATAATTTGAATTTAAATATGGTGGGCAGGATTGGGTTTCATCCATAGGCAGACGTGGTGAAAATTATTCGGAAGCTGAAAACTGGAGCCCAATTGATTGTTCTTAAAAAATGCTTCATAGAGTGTTTTTAATGCGTTTGTGGATACTTTCCTGTCCGTTCTTTGATAATTGTAATATTTGACATGGTGTAGGTCAAATAGTAGTCCTGGAAGACCCAAAATCCAAATGGATGCGCTTTACTAATATGGTCCTGTCAAGTGTGATCTCTCTGAAGGCTTACCATGGCGTTCCAATCCGAGGAAGAGAGAACTGAGGACTATCTTTTCAAGATTGTTCTAATCGGTGACTCGGCAGTCGGAAAATCAAACTTGCTCGCGAGGTTTGCGAGGGATGAATTCTACCCGAATTCCAAATCAACTATCGGAGTTGAGTTCCAAACACAGAAGATGGATATCAATGGAAAAGAGATCAAAGCACAGATATGGGACACCGCTGGCCAAGAGCGGTTTAGGGCTGTTACGTCTGCATATTACAGAGGCGCCGTGGGAGCTCTTGTCGTATATGATATTAGTAGACGTCAGACATTCGATAGCATCCCAAGATGGCTTAATGAACTTCACAGTAAGAATCTTGCCACCCTTTTTTGCGTACTTTCTATTTCCTGAATCCGATCTTTGCTCTATATATATATAAGGAAAATATCAAACGGATCCTTCGTTTTGTTGAAATTCATCTTGTCCCTGCATCTTTCAATATAAGATATATGACCCTTAGTTTAAATATTATTTTTGATAACCGTGATGTCCGGGGTTAAACCCCGATGACATTATCCACCCATTATCACTTAAAATGGATATTGATTTGGACTGATAAGCTCTCAATAATCTCGCTAAACACTGGACCAACCCTCTGGGTTTATGACCCTTGGCTTATGATTGATACCAATATATCCTTTGAACCCACTCTTTCAATTTTGCTTTTTTTTCTTGATTCTTCTTAAAAATAATTAAATGGTGACAGGTTATGAATTTTGCAAGCTAAAATATGTGAAATTAATTTATCAGAAGGTCAATGTTCGATAGTAAAACGAGTGGACATACTTGCTATTTTCCCTAAACATAAATATCGTCGAAAACGGTATTAACCCGCATATACTCTTTAACAGCTCATTCCGACATGAACGTGGTCACGATTCTCGTCGGAAACAAGTCGGATCTGAAGGACGCGCGGGAGGTCACGACGTCGGAAGGAAAAGCGTTGGCGCAGGCGCAGGGACTGTTCTTCATGGAAACCTCGGCTCTCGATTCGTCCAACGTGGCGGCAGCGTTTCAGACGGTCGTGAGAGAGATATACACCATTTTGAGCCGCAAAGTGATGATATCGCAGGAGCTCAAGAAACAAGACCCCACATGGATGGGCAGTGGAAAAACTGTGGTAGTTTTGCAGGGTGACTCAAACCAAGGAGCAGAGCCTCAACCTAGAAAAGGTTGGTGTTGCTCATACTAAGAAAATCACAAATTCAAATCTTTTTCTTTGGTCTAACACGTCTCTTTTGCCACATTGCTTCTTTATATCTTTGGGTTTGATAGAAATGTTAACCCAATTTCAATTCATTTTTTCTTTCTTATCTTTTTCCTGGGTGAATGATGTTGTAGAAGAGAAAGTTGTAGAAAAATGTAAATGACGTGAAGGAGTACTGAGAAAGCCATGTTATACATCGTTCAGTTTTTTCCGCTTTTCAGTTTTTCTTTTCTCTCTTTCATGTATAAATATATTTTAGTGCTGCCCGTTTAATATATTGCTTCCTCTCACAAGATTACCTTTATATACTAGAGCTGTGTCTGATTATTTTTTTTCTCTTCCCATGTCGCTTTGCTTGGATTTAGAAGTGATTCTATGGAACAGAAACAGCTCTGAATATTTCTTTCTTTATAGTCCAACATTATGCTAAACGTTTTATAAAACTTTTATGTAAAAGAAAATAGGAAATTATCACGTACGTACATATATATATATATACATATATTGCTTGAACAAATGTATATTCTACTTGCACCAACTTCAACGCTTCCTTTTTACAAATACTTTATACTCGTATTATAGTTACTAAGAAATAATATTTTCCTAAAAGCGATGACAAGTTATTAATAGTGTTATTATAATGAATTATTTTATTCAATTTTTTTTATCTTAAGTTGGCTAGAGAAATTGTCCAAAATATTATATATATTTTTTTGTTTTTTTCTCATTATTTTTTCCAGTTTGTCACTAAAATAATTTAAAAAATATATATTAAATTTTACTTTTTAACATTTTCACCTTTAACTGTAATTAGTCCCGATTAATTAAAAATAATAATTTAGAGAGAAGATGATAACTCTGATTTTGAACAATTTTTATATATTTTAATTAATTAACCAGGAGTAATTAATGGTTTGGATGAAATTTATAAAATTAAAACGTAAATGTAAATGGCTATTTTAATTTTTTTAAGTTAAGAATAAAAAAATACAATTTTTAAGAAAAAAAAACATAAAAATATGGAATTTTGAGCAATTCATCATTAAGACTTTAGATTGTTTGTACCAACTCAAAGATAAGTGCATATATATATAAAAGAAAAACTAATAGGTATAAATGAGTTTATATACAGGATATTTATCCACACCGATATATATGTATATATATATATACATATATCAATATATTCATCCACAATATCAAATTAATATACAAGAACAAACTTTGGTATTTTGTTATAGAAAAATCATATTACCTTGTTTATTTTGGTAAAAAACTTAAAATCTTAGCTATCTTGTAAAAATTTGTTTATTAATCCAATCAACAAAGATAAAACTAAAAAACAAATAAATAAATAGAGTAACAAAAAAACACGAGATACGCATGCGCCACTATTTATTGATAGTGTATTCTACTTTTCCGTGAATTAAATTTGGAGTGATATGCACGCCTCAAGAAGAACAAGGAAAAAGACGAAAAATAGAAATGGAGTATTTTATTTATATATATATATATATATATATATATATATATATACTATATATACATGAAAGATGAAACGACAGAAAAAAAAAATCCCTGGTTTTTCTGCGACACGTCAGTAGTCTGTTTTATAAGAGAAAAAGAGAAAGCACAATAAGATCGTGATCAAAATCGAAAACGGCAATCGCGAACAGGAAAAAGGAATTGGGTACCGACGATACGGCGTCGAATTAGGGCAGACGAGAAAGTAGCGATGGGAAGGCTCTTCGTGACGAGCGTGGCCGGAGCTAAGGTTTTCAAGTGCAAGCTCTGCAGGATCGACTCTGCTTCCAACGACGACCTTGTATCTAAGGAATTTCAGGGCCGCTACGGTCAAGCATACCTCTTCACCCTCGTGTACTCTCTCTCTCTCTCTCAATCAATCAATCAATCAATCACCAATCAATCAATCAATCGCATCGCTAATTTTGATATGTGGCTTCAGTGCGAACATTTCGGTGGGTCCCAGCGAAGAGAGACAGTTCATCACGGGCTTGCACACCGTCAACGACATCTATTGCAGCTCTTGCCAGCAGATTCTCGGCTGGCGATACGTTAGTTCTTCTAATTCATGATTCTCTCTTTTCAACATATAGATTTTGCTCTGCCATTGTTAACCGAATTTGTGTAGGAGAGAGCTTATGAAGCGAGCCAGAAGTACAAGGAAGGGCTCTTCATTTTGGAGAAGGAGCGGCTCTTGAAGGGCTGGTAACACTGACACGTGGCGGACACAAAGAGTATATGCGAATTTAGATTAGGCGTCGAGCGATAGAACTAACAATTTGGTTTCGAAAATTCGATTTCTGTTGGAGAACAAGTCATTTTGGAACTCATGAACTTGCCTTGACCGTTCTTCCAAACTCTTTCTTTCCATCTTTATTGTGTTTACATGGATGAAGAGACATCTCAGTCTTATTGTTACCGAAATGTTATTTTCTTCCCGTAAAGTTGGCCGGGAAATCAGATTCACTGATGCGAGAAACAAGAGTCCTGAAACCAAAATGATACCGAAATATTTTAGAACCGTTTTCCGTTATTTTAAATATAATGGTTACTGTATATAATAGGCTTATATAAATAATGGTAGTTTTGGAAATAGTTAAATAGGTCTTGTAAAACTTTAATAAATATCCGGTTCATTTGTTTACAACTTTTTACATACCATTTTAGTCCGAAAAGTTTTCCGCCCAAAGCCAAATAACGATTTAATAAATTAAAACAAAAAAATAATTAGCGTTAATAAAGGACACGGAATGAGGACCAAATTAATTAAATGCATTCATTGAATGAAACATATAGAAAAATCGAAAAGTAAAAAAACCAATCGACCGAATCTTTTCCCAAAAAATATTCTTCCCCAAATTTCTAAAAATTATAAACGAACTAAATGGATTCTACAAGAGTAAGGTTTATGAATTTATTTTCGTGTTTTTTTGTCGTGTAACAATATCGAATTATGGTTTTCTTTAATCATTCATTTGGAATAGGTTTGTTATTTTGGGATTTTTGGGTTTGAATCGTTGAATTTTTTTGATTTTTTAGTTTGAATGGTTGGTTTTGTACATGTTTTCGGGTTTTAGGTTTTTATATGTTTTTGGGTTTTAGGTTTTATATATGTTTTTGGATTTTTGCTCTTGTATATGTTTTGAATACAGGTGTTTTATTGTTTGTGTTGGGATTGGTGCCCACAAATGAGATATTAGACATTGAGATACTTTGTGTTGGGTTTTAGGTTTTTATATGTTTTCGGATGTTTGTGTTTATATATGTATGTTGCGCTCTGAAACTGTCATCAACGAAAGGGTTGCTAAGTATAGACTTGACAAGATAGCCATTTCTGACTAGTTTAAACATTTGTTCGCAATCTTAAGATCGATGGAGCAATCGAATATGAGTAATGATTGTTTGAATGGATCATGATATCTTATCTTGTGATATAGAGAGTTGTGACTCTATGTTTCATTCTTGATATCTTATAGAAGATATTGAACAAGACCAGTGATACTTAGAAGCTCGAGATAAAACCTTTTAATCACTCGAAACTTCAAAATCACATACGAGTGGTATTTTGGTATTTAACTAAATGCTGAAGTGAATACATCATTAATATTACACCTTATGACATTTGATTTGTCAATGGGCAATTACTAATTTACAGTTGCATCTGACCCGACGGTTGGTGTCATAACGTTGTCATATTGGGTTATGTGATTCACAGATATGGAATTCATGTTGAAACAATGCAAATGCATTAGTATCGCACTATGTTTTGTTATGAGAGTGTGAACGAATAAACATGACCAGGTATTCATCGAATAAGAACATTCTTTGATTAAAACACGTGACATGTAAAGACATCTCACTCTATGTTTTTCTCATTCACAAATAATAAGGGAGTTAGTGAAATAATAACTCAATGGGTAAACCGGTAATTTTACATTCCGCTGAGTTAATGATACACATGAAGGGTAATATCGTAAAGTACTCTGTGGACCGTGTGAAGAATTTTTTTATCACTTCAAACTGAAAAAATAAATGCATATGAACTTAAAGAGTTTCAATATTAATCCTATAATGGAATCGACTAATATCAAGAATTAAAAATCGAGAAAAGTTTGTGAAATTTTGAGTCCGTACTTTATTCTAAAGGTTCGTTCATGTGGGTCCATAAGGTCTCAATGATAGACTCTCGAACAAGATTTAGTGAACTTGAACATTTGATTTTCTCATTAAATGTAAATTTTGATTTACATTAAGAAAGTTATTTTCTAAGTAATTGAATAAATAATTGGTTATTTATTATTACATTTATTTAGTGAATCGTATTATGTTATTATATGGATAATAATATATTTGATGATTCAAATAAATAAAAGATGAAAATAATTTTTTTCTCGTTTCGCACTACTTTGAATAGTATGAAAATAATTAATGATTTGTCATTAAGTAAATGAGATGTTCTATAGTAATTAAATATTATTTTACAAATAAATCAAATAAATTTGGAATGATATTTGAACATCATGGTCGGCCATATCTAGGGTAGAATAGGCTGGAAAAATGTTCAAATGGATTATGAGGCTTGAGTTTGACTAATGAGCCATTATTTGATTTTGACCTAACTTAAGTCAATTCTCCCTGAAATAAAAAAAACACTTATTCTCTCCTGACCTAATTGAATCAGATGCATACTCTCTCTCCCCCTAACCTAATTTGGCCGACTAATTTTCTCTCCCACAGAGAGAACAGAGAGAGAAATCTGATTTCTTTAAAAAGTCTTTGTTTATTTCATATGATTCCTTCCTCTGTTGTTCACAAAAAGAGCCCACCCTCTTCATCTCCTAAAAATCCATGAGTTTTATTGTTGAATCAACTTGTGGTCGTTTGAGTGATTTTTGGAGTACAGGGCCGGTTTCATCAGACAAGGAGCGAGGGCGTTTTTGTGTTCGCAGACGCTTCGGGATAAGCCTTGCTCGCGCATGGTTGCCTTCCTTCCAACGAGTCTCGGCCTTTAGGTGGAAGCATGACGCAGATCCATAACCACCCACAGATCCCACGTCCGAAATCGGATCAAGGAGTTGACTCAAAATCTGAACCCTGACGAGGCTTTCCTGTGGAAGCTAGCAACACACAAGATTATTTATAATCTTACATGTGAGTATTCTAACGAGTTGGATCTGCAAACATATATATGTTATAGGTTGCTAGAATGCTTGATTTATCGATTAATATGTTTATTGACATGTTTGAAGTGTGATCAATTTGTTGATAGACATGTTTAGATTAAATTTATTGCCATGTTATAATTTTTAATGTCATGGTTAATTGAATATGATTAAAATGCGTTTTAATATATTCGGATCAATTGTGTGTTGTCATGCAATTTAATACGTTAATCTTTAACTAATTTCCAATAGTTTGAAAGTGCAAGAAGTTTTAGATTCGAAGTTAATTTACCGGTTGTAATACAGTCTCGAAAAATTCTCTACGGTGGTTAAGAAGTTGCGCTATTGGATAATATGTTTAGATATTTGAAAATATCTTGATAGTGTTGTATGTTTCTTAATCCTATTAGTTACTATTTGTAATGAGATAGTATGATTATAATCATGCATTTTTATTTTATTTTGGAGATGAAATTCATTCTGTATGTGTTAACTAAATTTTATGTTGTTAATAGATTTCGTTTATTATTTTAATTACCTATAAATGTAACATCAATTAACAAAAGCACAAATTATTTTCAAAATTTCTGATTTCCCAACACTAAAGAGAGAGAAATGTTGACAATAAAAAATAATAATAAAGTAAATGAATTAAATGATCGAATAAACAAATTAATAAGTAAATGAAATTCGTTCTTGATATATATGATTTTAACAAATTTAGTCAACTAGTAATAAATAAATATCATTTAAATTACTTAAAAAAGTTATTCAAAACTCCCACGCTCAAATTCAGAATAAAAAATGAAAAATAAAAATAAAAATTGAAATCAAAATTTTCAAAATTAATAAATGCAAACTGGTTAAATATACGTAAGTGTGTTGACCATTTAGAGAAGTCTTACAAAATGTGTAAGTTAACATATATCTTTTGTTAACGCATAAAGGACCATAGCCTAACCAGTCTTAACTGAAGGTAATCTCATTTAGCACAACAACCCGAACTGAAACCGTGGCTGACTCAAAGTTACAAAACTCGAACTCAACGGATCTTCAAGCTCATTGACATGTTTCATGAGCTGAAATGTTATGAGTTTTAAGGATCCACAAAAACAACACAGTTTTGAAACTTTTAACTAAGGATAAAACATTTAGAAATAAAAGTTTGAGATACCAAAATGGACATCTTAACATTATATAATTTTCACGAGTTTGGCCACGCATAAGGCATTCTTACGTCAAAGAGAGAGTTTCGTACATTGTCCAAGATGAATTTCAGTCCCCTTTCTTCATGGTACCACATCATTGTTTTATAATATGACTTTTTCCCCATTTTTATGGATGCTTTCAATTATAGAAAGTTTGAAATTGCGTCGTGTGATTTATGAGAAAAAAACTGCTAACCGTGTGTGATAAGTGAGATAAATCAACGTTATTTAAGAAATACAAGAGTTAAAACGTTAACATCAAATCTACAACTAAGAATGTTTAATTCCAATGACAAACACTAAAAACTTAAAGGACCAAGTGATACAAATATTTTGAGGTTCTATTCAAGTCTTCGTATACCAATACCGATATTGATATTGAGGTGCTTATTTTATGAATATATCGTATAACGAAAGATATAACTATGCATAATTTATAATAATATCAGATAGCGACATATATATTGACAAAAAATTGATAACAAATATGTATTTAAAGAATACAAACTAACTATATATATATATAATATCAAATTCAAATTATGAAAATAAATATTAAACATTGAAAAAAATAAACTTAAAAATAGTTATCACAAAATAAGAATACGAACTCCGATTTAATCGTAACTTTAGTATCATGAAAATTAAAAACTCGCCAGAACTTCAAAAATATTTAGACATATGAAAAAATAACTTCATAATCTTAAATATGTAAAAAAATTGCACAAAACATGAAGTAAACCGATGTAATTAACAAAAACAAAATCGAAAGTTTCGACACAGATTTGAAGATTATCACCATTATACATGATATATCTTTGGCACTCCATAACAATCTTTAGGCGAGAATCAGTATTTGGTGGATAAGCACATATTGTCGTTGATATGCCGGAAGGGTATAAAATCTCCTTCCTCAGTCGGTATAGTAAATAATATTTTTGCCAAATATCATATTTACATGTTATAACTTCTCAAAATATTGCGACATATTAAAATGCGGGCTATTTATCACAATATTTTATAAATATTTTATAACATAATAACACATGGTGTAATAATATTTAACTGAGCATTTGAAAAATCTACTATAATTGTGATACATACTGTCGTGATTTTGAACATCGCTTAATATTGAGTATAATAATAAAACAGTTATATATATAATAATAATAAGGTAGAGTAAAGATCTATGATTATCGCGTACTCGGTAAAATGCCAATGATTTTATTGTTTTGGTGAGAATATTGCAATAAATGATGTACTTGATAAGAGTAAAATGACCACACGTTCAACACCTTAACAGAGAACCCACGTCTATCTTTGCTCCGTGATCCAGTTGGTGATGAGGTTCTAAAATTTGTATGGAAGAGAAGAAATTAAGTTCACCTATTTAGCCCATTCCATAGTAAAAAAAAGATAGCTTCGTCATTCCATATCTTCAATATTCATTCTTTTTAATAAACTCTTCAATATTCATTTAGCACAAGAAGTCAAATCAGCAGCCCACCAATCACTAGGAAAACTAAAATAATTATATCTTCTATAAAAGCATCAATGCAACTAAAAACATCGTTTTTATTTTTACTAATTATCTATGTTTCATAATGATTATGACATTAAAGTAAATTTTGTCACCCATTTTTTTTTTACTTAAAAAATATTACTATAATATTATATCCACCAATACATTTGCTTTAATGGAATCAAATTTAATCATTATTAACTTCTATTACTATTAAATTAATTTAATAATTTTTTTATTATAATATTTGAAACAACAATTAACAATTAGAGCATCTCCGAGGTTATCTTATTTATCTGCTTCCTGTTTCTTTCTTAAATTCAACTATACAAATATTTGTGTATGGGATTTTCAATGTCAGAGTTAAGTGTAGTCCTATAGTGTGAAACGAGCTGTCAGACAGGGAAATCTCATTGTCTAGTCTTTCTGTTGTGACTTGTGAGCCCACTTTAGTCTCTCATCGTAGCCAATTAAGTGAACAACAAGCAACACTCATTGATGACAAATAAATTAATGGAATTAATTAACAACTTGCAATAAATTGAACAAATTGATTTGCATTCATTCATTCAGGAAGGTAAAACCTATTTTAGAGACACTTTGAGTGATGACGAACAATTAATTAACTAGCCAAAGGCATGAATAAACTAAGTAGTGACTTATTTTTGGTATCACTTTACTTTAAGCGTATCACACTGCTAACACCAATCAGAAATTTGATATGATCTGCTCAAAAGCAGATTCCAAAGAAAGTGGTAACAAAAATCTAGAAACAAAATAAAAAAATCAGGCATACCTGAATGACAATAATAACAAACAATGTTGCTGGACATTACAGCAAACAATGAAAAAGAAAACACTTCCTTTCTATGTATCGTTTTCTAGCCCGAGACTCATGAATACTGGTACGGAAATTCTGTGTATAGCTCTGCAAACGGATTATACATCATCTCAAATCGAAAACCTATAACAAACTCAAATCTCAAACCTTTAACGAAGAAGAAATCTTTTTTTGTTTTTGTTTTTTTTTGTAAAACTGCGCTCTATAACAAGTTCTTCAAATCAAAAGAACCAATTAGCTCTAACCGAAGTGTCATATAAATCATCTCACAACCCAGCTGCTCAACCAATATACTTTCATGATCTACAATTCGCGAGCTTCCTAGGCCGCGATTCCTGAGTCAAACAACAAAGACAAAGCATGTCACAACCATAAATAGCTAATAACAACGAGTTAGGTACATGCCTAGGCAATTGAATTAGTTAGTCATGGGATATGTGCTAAAACCTCTGTAACATTAATATGCATTAATAATATATCACCTACTCAAGTAAAATGCTCAACCCAAACAGCATGTTTTATATGCTTAAATGTTCCATGTGCCCCCAAGTTAAATAGGCTCCACAAAAAATCAATACAACCTTGGTGTCAAAGGCAAACCATAAACTCGACATGTTCCACGAACAGACACATTTATTAAACTGTATAATGAATCTAGTGAAACCTAATTCGGATATTAAACATGTTTAATACCCTAGCACTCAGAAAACATCAAAAGAAAAAAATGTTACCTCTAGTAGACTGTCTGGCGTTAACACCGTAACCACCGATATAACCAGGATTCTTACGAATCACGTCCGAAGATCCAGATCCAAGCCCGAACCCAAACGAACCCGACCCCTGAATTTCCATCTGAGAGGAGGATCTCCAAGTGGAATCTCCATAGAGAGAACCTCCGTCATAATTCTCTGCATTACCCGCGTCGTAACCAGCGTTTCCACCATAGGATGCGACGCTCGAGCCAGCTCTCCCACCATAGCCGAGACCTCCAGACCCGAAACCGAGGCCGCCCGTGCTGTTATAGGCTGAGCCAGCACCGCTTCCAGCGGTTTGACTCAAATTGGGAGAGGAACTCCAGAGAGTTCCAATGCTTCCGAAAGAGCCCATTCCAGCATTTCCAGCCCCAGAACCAGCAAACAGGTTCGAATTTCCAGAGTTCGCATTGTAGCTAGGATTTCCATTGCCCCAGAAACTACGCCCAGCTGCGCTTAGGATAGAGCTATTGCCTTCGTTCGCACCACCAAATCCGGCCACGTTTCCGTATCGGCTCGAGTTTCCGTTGTTGTACGAGGGGCTAAGTCCCCGTCCGAAACCAGCATTGGAGCCGAGGTTAGCATTGACCCCGTAGCTCGGGCTCAACCCAGTCTCGAAATTGACACCCATCCCGTACCCAGGGTTGAACGGGGAAAATCCACTCCGACCGACTGTGACTGGACTAAACCTACCGAAGCCTGCACCGACCGAGTTCAGATTGTAATTTCCCTGAGTGTAACCACTGAGGAAGCTGCTAACCCTGCTCAAGCCGTGGTTATATCCGCCTAGCTGTCCCCGTGTGACTGGGACCGGAGAAAACTCCTTTGGAACGGCGCGCTTGACCTCAACCATCTTTCCGTTGAGCTCGTGGAAGGTCTTGTACAGCACTTTCTCCACAGCCTCCTCCGCGTCGAAAGTGATGAACCCGAAGCCTCTCGGCCTCTGCGTGTTGTGGTCGTACATCACGACGACGTCTGTGATTGTCCCGAATTGGTCGAAGTACTTCTTGAAGTCGCTCTCTGTCACCGTCGAGGCTAAACCTCCCACAAAAATCTTCTTAGTGCGGGTGGGACCCGGTGACCCGTGAATGCTTCCGCTGTTCCTGCTCATAACGTTCTGGTCGTCCCTAGGCACAGCCTTTTTCGCTTCAACCTGACATTTATATGCTATTTAGCTATTATACGGCATTTTTTTAGCTTCCACCACGAAAACATATGATTTCGAAATCTGATACAGTATCCAAAAAGGATAAAATTAAGTGTTTTTTCTGCAATCATGATCAGATTGAGAGATCCTCGAGTAATAAGATCAATCGATGTATCCAAAGCGCCATTCCAAAATTTTCTTTGATCGGCAAAAATGAGCAATGCAAAGATATATCATGCTGATTTTAGGAGCTATTTTATGCGATACAGCATGAAAGTAAAATCAAAATACTTAAACTTAAGGCAGCATCCAATATCGACAACATGTTAAGAGATTGATCAATACACTTACAAGTCTACCATCTATGACGTGCTTCTCCATCACAACCTGCTCGGCAACAGCGGGGTCTGCGAAAACGATGAAACCAAATCCACGGGCACGTCCCGTGGCTCGATCCTTCATTATCACCGCTTCCACGACGTCCCCAAAAGACTGGAAGTACTCTCTCAGACGATCCTCATTTGTGTCCCACGATATCCCACCGATGAACAGCTTTCCAGGCTCCATTTCCATCCTGCTCAATCACCAATCCCAAGTTAAAATGATCATTCATGTCTTTGCGAAAATACACAGCCGAGACGAAACCGAATCAAATATCCACACACCAGATCTAATCAGAAACAAGTAATTCTATGGGAATCACACACTAGAAACAAGCATAGTCCATAATTCTCCAAGGAATATAGAATCCAACTCGATGCCAGAAAGAGAAAAGCGGACACGAATTCCAGTAATGCAGATTGAAGAATTATTCATTTTCTTAACCTGAACATATAATATCACAGGAAACTCGGACGCACTTGTTGATGGATTTTCTCGGATTCAATCCACGAGCATCTGAAACTTCACCGAGCGATTACCGATCGACACGCAATCCTATGATTCCTGAGGGGAAAAGAGGAAACACGAGATTACTAAAAGATCCAAAACCCAAAAAAAAAAACTTTATTAGCCGGTGAAAATTTACCGAATGATAGATTACGAGAATCTAAGATCTGAGAGTAGGCATAACAAGATTAGAGGGCGAGAGGCCCTCCTTTTATGCGGTTCTTTCACTTGCTGTTTGTGGTTTTTGTCCAATTACTGTTGTTATTCAATTTAGATGTATGTGTGTGTGTGGTTGTGTATATATATAATTATGCGTATAAATATAGTGTCTGTGCAATGAGAATGGGAAGGCAACGGAGAGGAAGAGATGATATGTTAGAGAAAAGGAATTTGCATCTGGAACGGTGTTATATATATATTTTATATAAATAATATATATATATATTTGGTGTGAGAGAAAAAGGAGAGAAGCTTGGCTATCCTCTCGTGTAAGAAAGTTACAAAGGAGACGATGGAAAAGATGGTGACTTCCAAGTTTAAGTTTGGTTTTTCAAATAAAAAAGAAAACATATTTATTTATATTTTAAATATTAATTTGTTTATTATTTTCTACCTACCCCTTCTGGTTTTTGTGTTTTCAAGTTCTGGCATGTTCTTCGGAAGTTCTTCAAAATTAGGCTTGTGCTGTCCTATTTTCTGTTTTCATTTGATAAATTTACATCATGGTGAATATATATTAGTCGACGTAATAAAATTAATTTTTCATCAATAATTTTTTCATACCTAAAGTAATTTCTTATTACGCACGAAATCTCACTAAATATCTTTAGTGAAATTTAATATCTTTATTATCATATTACACTAATTATATATATATATATATATATATATATATATATATATATTCAAACAAAAATTTCTCCAACTAACCAAAAATACATTAAAATTATAATTTGGCCAAACCTTTTAATTTGTTTAGCGTATAACTTTTTCTGATGAGCTGTCATTGTTTAAATATTTTTTTTACTATTTTGTTTTTATTCATTATATTACCCTTAAAGTATTATAAAATATCAAAACTCATAAATCAACTATACAAAAGCATTAAAATAAACTTCAAGAAAAAGATAGAAAATTTAAAACATATGCAATAATAAAATTTAAAAGTATGTTTTTTATGTTGAATTATTTAAAATGTAATATTTTTTTTGTAATTATGCAATTTTTATTTTATTTATTTATACTTGTTCTTAGTAAATATTATTACGTAATAAATAATTTTAAACATTTGATTGCAAAATATAGCCGTTACAATTATTTTTTAACAAAGAAATTGTATAATTTTAATGACATAATAGTGATGAATAACATGTAAAATTTGATATTGTAATTGGAGTTGAAAAAACATTTAGTTCTAAATCTACACAAAAATTGTACGATTTCAACATCAAATATAGTATTTGAGTTGGAGTTGCCTTAATATATTGATAAATAACTACATATAATTATAACTAATTTAAATAGCATTCACGAGGTAGAATTCAAAATGCGAGCTTGAGACTATCATTTTAAGGTCGTTACGATCACATGTATGTTAGCCTCAACTCTCGAAGAGATATCTATGGCTTGAAGTGAACCCGAGAGTCACTATGTTAAGAAAATCTTTTGAACTGTAATAAGGATGATCATACTTTCGTGGATCTAAAAGTTTGGGATGAACTCAAACTTTAGTACTCGAATTTGTGGTAATTACTTTGTGACCTCGTCATAATGTTTTCACCTTGCCTTCGACGGAACCTCTTCACCATCTACTTGTTAAATTCATTAAAATGTCCTTCGCCTAAATAAAACAAAATTAAATTAAATTAATTAGACGAGCGTAGATGGATTTCCCCCAGCACATGGTCCAATCTTCAATACTTGTTCGGAGAGCTAAGTAAAGTGTTGACACAATCTCTACTCTCTAGAGTGTATACATATGAAGTGAAGAGAGTGAGATGGAGTTTTGACGTGAATTTTCTAAATTTGAGAAAATTTACTAATTCAAAAGATTACTTGTAAAAGTTTTTGGATCGCAATTAATCCGCTACATGATTACAATGGAATACAAAAATATGTTGGTCCGAGATAATGCGAACTTGCAGCGCGGCTCATCTATTTCTTTTTTCGTTTTCTTGGCTGGGCGTAGTTTTTTTTATACCTTTTACTATAAAATATTTGTGTAAATTATATAAAATGTTCATGTTGCAAGCCATATAAACGTGGATTGCTTGAATTCATTTTTGTAACGTGAAATTTTGATGTTCTGCAAAAACAATTATGGTTTCTCAAGGAATAGAAAACCATTAAGATTATTTGAATTTTAAACCTAAAAAAAGGTTATTTGAATTTTCCATGTGGTGCTTATAATATATCAAATCTTAAGATGTTGGTTTTTTCAGATAGTTAAAATATGTATATCTAAATTTGTCTTTCGCAAATGATCATAATTTCATAATATTAGACAATTAAGTATAATTAAATCAAAATTGAAATTAAATAAGTCACTTGTCGATTGATTTTAGTTACCGTTATAAACAATTATAATCATTATAAACAATTATACGATACAGTCTTGGTTATATACAATTATAAACTAGTACGTGATAACGAATTAAGAAAAAAAAAATCACAAGAGAGAAAGGCGGAAATAAGCAATTAAGACTGACAATAGTTCAATAATCCTTTTTAATTATAAGTGTCATTAGCCTTAAAAAAATGCCATTAATTACATGACCCAAATTAGATAACCATAAATAATCTTAAATTCCTTTACAAGCTTTCAGAACTATGACTATCGAAAAATACATATATCTTAGAAGTTGTCATATGAAGCAAGAGTGGATTCGATCAAACAAGAGAATTGCTTTTTTTTTTATTTCTTTATTTATTTATTGTGAGTGTAAGTATAGATTAAGATATAGAGACCTGTAGAATCTTATACTAAATTATTAATTAAAAACTACAATGAAATAGTACGATATACCGAACATTCGAGACGTTAATGTTCTGATTAGGAATCTCTTCTTCTCACTAACTATGAGTCTATTTACACCTCTTTTTCTGGGTATCTTAATAACAAATTCACTACCTACGAGTCTATTTACACCTATTTTTCTAGGTAACTTTATAACAAAATATGTGACCATCTAAGCGCTTTACTCTTAGTCCATCAAAACAATTGTTTTGGACCTCATTATTTTTACTTTAAATTAGATAATATAATGGTTCAAAATTTAAATAATTTTTAGAACTAAATTATTTAATAGTGTATTGAAAATTTTAAATTATTTAAATAGAAATTTAAAAATTAAATTTGCTTTGGGTCTCACCAACTCTAGAGTCGGACTTGCATCCAGGGCTACGAAAAAACATTAACAAAATACGACATTAGTAAATTCATATGACCTTTATTCTAACTGTTTCTATAAACATCACGAATGTCTCATAATACTCCTATTAATGTTAATTATGTGTTTGTTTACCAGCGCCCTATGCCACCAACCATTGGCCGAAGCTGAAAGTCTGTTATTAGTTGAATGTGTTAGGCTTTGATAAGAATGATTTAGGCAATAAAATAAAATGGTTTGGGCTAATGAATTTTTTAGATTTGGTGTTTAATATACGAGACAGGAGAATAAATTAATAATTTTAGAAAATTTAACCAAAAAACAGTTCGTTCAATGTTGGACATATTGAAAAGAGAGAGCACTTTTTTTGAGAAGTTACAATAATTTTATTATTGCTAACAAAATCATAAAATTCAGTTCACATAAATTTATTAACTTTTTAGAAATATTATATCTTTATATCAAATAATTTTTTTATAAATATTTTTTATTTATTAATTTGACATAAATTCATTCAAAAATTTGTATATACAGATAAATTTATTTTTCTTTAAAATATATTTTTTTAATTCATCTTTATTTATTTTTAGTTTATATATATATGTATATACATATATATACGATTTCGCGAGCGCGCTTGATAAGGTCATGTATACTCAAATTTAATCACATAAGGTACAAAAGTAGTATTAATATATTAATTTAATTAATTTTCTTTTTATATTTATACTAAACAAACAAATGGATCAATAACAATTTTTTTTTCTTATTATATCAATTAATATTTGAAAAAATTATAATACACCTATATTCTTTCGTTCATTTTCCTTTTTTTTCAAATCAATCCATCCATATTTTCCTCCTTCTAACCAAACAAACAAAGCCTTAATATTTAAAATGCGGAAAATATAGAAAAATTGCGATGAGAAAATGAAAGACTATTTATAATCTTAAACTAAAATACAAAATAAAGGAAAAAAAGAAAACGTTAAAGATTGTTCGACGGTTTACTTAAAATTTAGGGTAATTGTATAGTATAGCTTTATATAGGTTTCTTAATTTCAATTTGTCCAATGTCTTGTAAAATTTTGGTAAAAGTCCAGTAAATTAATTCGGCCAAACTTTCATTCCCAAAAAGTCCAAATAAAAACTCCCACCCAAACGAAAATTAAAACAAAATTGAAAATAAAACCAATTAACACGGTTACACGTGTGCTTAATTTCCGGGATTGATAAATAGAAGATCAATTAATACCAATAAACGTAAATGCATTATTAAAATAAAATTTATTTGAGTAGATTCTCTAAACCACAAACCGTCCAAATTCTTTTTTTTTTTCAAAAACACCACCGCCATTCTTCCTCAAAACGCAGGCGGATTCCGGGGGGCTGCCTCAAAATGTAGGAGAATTTTTATCCGCGACGAATAAAGGTAAGTAAACTCATTCATGCATGTTTTCAAAATGAGTAAATCCCTTTTTAATTTGAGTATTCGAAGGGTGTTCTTCATTTTTTTTCCAACGAATTGTTTTCCCAAAATCCAGAAAATGTATTCGCGAATAATGCATTAACTTAAAAAAATATTGAAATATGTCTCTGAAGGTATGTTCTTCATTTTCTTCAACAAAAACTGCTGAATTTGTTTTTATAAATAGGAGTTTTATATGTTTTGTCTCTGCCATCGCCGCCTCCAGCGATGAGTCTGCTCGCAGAATCATGTTAGAAAAATGCGCTCTCGAACCATTGCTTTGGATAGTTGAAGCTGATCCCGCGGCGATCAGAGAGAAAGCACCCGTCGCTGTGGAAGCCATCATCGTCGATCCGGAGAATGCCTGACTGGGCTGTCTCCAGCGAGCATTTACGTCATAAATTCACTTTACGTTGTAAAACTCAACTCAATTTACGTTGTAAATTCATTTTACGTTGTAAATTCATTTTACGTTGTAAAACTCAACTCAATTTACGTTGTAAATTCAATTAACAAGTGTAAAAACTGGACGATGTAAATCAAGAATTTGAAAAAAATATATGAAATAAGCAGTTCTGTTATTCAAAATCGGTACTATGATATGTTTTCCATAAATAAAAATATATGAAACTGTAAATAAGAATTAAAATCGACCAAAATTGAGTGAAAATCAATAATTAATATGAAAACAAAGTCAAACCACTAATTTAGAAAATAATACCCACACTTAATAACCGAATTCATTAAAAACAGAAACAATTTTGAAATTTCAAAACAAAAATAAATGTTTAAAATTTGAAATAACTATTAAACTCAACTCAATATACGTTGTAAATTCATTTTACGTTGTAAAACACAACTCAATTTACGTTGTAAATTCAATTAACAAGCGTAAAAACTGGACAATATAAATGAAGAATTTGAAAAAAATATGAAATAAGCAGTTCTGTTATCAAAAATCGGTACTATGATATGTTTTCCATAAATAAAAATATATGAAACTGTAAAACAGAATTAAAATCGGCCAAAATTGAATGAAAATTAGTAATTAAGGAAATCAATCAAATCCTGAACAACCGCTAATATATATACGGAAACCATTTCAAAATTCAAAACGAATATTAATATTTAAAAATTAAAATTATTCTTCGAATTAATTAAACCGGATAATTAGAAAAGAACTATAAGGTAATAATACATATGTACACGTCATCAAAAAGGCTATTTACGAAAGTTTTACCAAAGGTTGGACTTTTCTAAATTATGTTTGCCAACGAAGGCCAATTAGTCGAATTTTGGTAAAATTTATCACTCTTTCACGAATATTAGAATTGATGAGCGAGAAGTCTCTCACAATACAACAACGTTGAAAAGAATATACGACTGAAACAAACTTGTGATTGAAACACCCACGACAAAAAATAAAGGATAGAAAGTTGAGTGCTCAAAACTATTTTTATAGGCACAGTCTCACATTAGTTACAGAAATTAAATCACAAAATTAACTGTCCATTATTAGCCTTTTAAAGCGATTAGTGCTCTTAACTACCCATAATTTAGTTTAAAAAACGTCAGTCTTTCAAATGTAATACATAGCATTACTTTGCACGGTTGCATCAAGTAGAAAATTAATTCCCAACATAGCAACACTTTATTTGGAGAATTAAAATTGTGTACAAGTGAAATTTACAATAAAAATATAAAAATTATCACAAACAAATTTCAAGAAAAACCCGAACAACCAAGCGCAAGTTCAACATCGGGCCCGACCCGGATCGACACGACACGGCAATGGCGGTGCTCGCGCGTGTGTGATGGATTGCTACCATGAGTCTTTTTTGCCAACACGAAACCTTTAGAACCAATTGACACATAAACTCAATTATTTGTGCATTCCCACTCAATGTAAAACTATGGACTTCATTTCACAACTAAAGTGTTTCATCAAATATATTTTGAACATCAATTCCTCACTCATTATAGCTTCGATTTTGGCAAACTTATAATCGTTAATGTACTAATTTTCACAATGACTAATAATACAAAAGCATCAACAAATTTTTAAGTGAACTGCACTCAAATCCTAAATCATCCTCTCACTATATAATTAATTATATTTATTATTATTATCAAAATTCTCCTAACTTCCGGCAATTAGTTAGTTAGAAGTCAGTTAGGAGAGTAAATCATAAGTGTCTAAATATAGTATACATGCACTTGTATTTATACGTATGTAATCAGTTTATAAGTTAATGCGAATCCTGATAAGATCCAATTGATCTATTTCTTCCTTGTTCAAAATACTCTTCCGCATTATTAACATTGTTTATATCAAAATTTGATCTTTTGAATATTTTTACTTTATTTTAAGAACTATAACTTGTACTGTCTATTTTATATTTTAATAAATTCTCTCATTTTATATCTTGATTTTTTTATAATAAAAAAAAAATTAGTTTGATTTGTGCACCTTGCATTTCTTCATTGTAGCAAAAAAATGGACTTACGAGATTTCAAAGGAAAAAAAATCACATAAATAACTTTTAATCATGACGACTAAGAATAACTTACTTGAACTAGTCAATCAACTTCAAAGAACTTGCACGGTGCTTGGAGACCGTAGCAACACCAATGTTTTTTCTTCTCTGGTAAGCTCTTTCTTATGTCGCGATCGTTGGTGGCCAAGTGCGATCACTTCTTTTGAAACTAGATAGTTTATTTTTCATTCAAACAAAATCTTATAAAAATGGAGGACTTTGATATATAAACACAATGTGTATATAAATTATATAAATAGGAACGTTAAGGGACACCCCTTATATTGTTTTAAAAATGTGAGAAAAACACCATTGTTTTAATAATCACATTTAGATACATGATATTTTCCAATAATAATCGATACGTTTTGTCACTCAGATGACCGTAACCATCCAATCATGAGATGACCAGTGTAGGATTTTATTGATCTCTAGTAGCACATTAATTAACCCTAACATTGAAGGCACATTTGAGGAAGGGAAAGTAAAACTAAATCCATCCCAAAACTATGCTAGATGACGATGTCGAACTAGCCACAGAGATATGATCGATGTCCATCTCACCTCAAAGATGCTCGATGCATTACAAGAGGATATAACTTGGTCAAAAGAGAAGGATAAGATCATTATTCAAATATCAAACCGGAGATGAAACCGTCATAATTAATGCAAAACAATATAGATCAAATGTTTTAACAAAAATATAAAGGTTGGTAATTATAATTATCGACGTAATCGATATGTAGTATAAATATATGTGGAAAATATCAAAAGAGGCTATAAATTCTGAAACTTAGAACTTGCGTTCAAGCTCTGTTGGAAGAAATGTTAATAAAATATTATTAATATAGATTATGGATGATTTATGGCTAATATTTGAGTAGGGTCCACTCATCGGAATTTGAATTTTTTTTCATAATCTTATTCCTCGTTGCGACGGGTATAAGATTGAATATTTATTTGCCAAAATCATGTCTATGATGAATGAGAAATTGATGCTTAAAATATGCATAAAAACACGTTTGTATGTGTTGTAGAGAAGTGAAGTGGAGAGAATCCACAAGAGTTCCACATAGGTTGGGTAAGGGAGTTGGTGTGGTGTTTATATAGGATTATCCTTCTAAAGGTGATATCCAAGTGCAAGGGAGGAGAGTGTGAGTGGAATAGCTCTAACCCCTCGCACGTGCACACACACACGCGCCGTCGCCGAGTCGAGCCGGGCTCGGGCTCGGTCTTGGGTCTTGGATCTTGGATCTTGGCAATTTGGGCTCTTCTTGGGCCTTCGGGCTTTCGGGCTCATCCCTTATTTTTTATTACAAAATTCACTTCTAGAAAATTTTAATTGCACAAATAACTTATAGGTTATATTGAGAATATGTTAAGCATAAACCACCGAATTGATTGTGCTGCAGATTTATTTGCATTTGTTGCACATGAAGGCAAAATCGTTTTGGACGTTTTTGGGTAGTTTTCAGACATTTACTCTCAGCATAATCAAGAGGGGTTTAGACACCTTAAGGGCTGTTAATGGTGGCGGTTTTGTAAGTTGAGACCAACCTTGCATTGCCTATAAAAGGCTAAGTGCTCTCATTCAGAAAGAAACACAGAAAAATAGAGACACACTGAAAATTCCATACACTCTTCGTTCTCTCCTCCGAAATTGTGGTTTGGTCGTTCTGAGTTGTTCCTTTGGATACGAATTGTTTCAGTTTTTCTTTTTGTAGTCCGGTTGTTTTAGCTACGTGCTTGGTTCGCTGGAGAAGTCTCTTTGCTACTCAAAGATCTTCTCATCCACCGTTGTATACTGAGAGGTAAATTGCTCAACGTTTCCTGCCAATGGGAGGACAATATTACTTTAAGGAAACCGTCGAACGGTCCTCGGTTTTTCTCCTATTTTGTTATAATTAAATATTGTTGTTGTTATTTTTCTTCATATTATTGTAATCTGTTTATTCCGAAAATTTAATTAATTTCCGTCAATTATATCTAACAAGCTCAACAACTTAACAAACTACATCACATTTATTTCAATTTTCTCTTCTTCCTGATTATTGCTCATTTCTATAGTTTATTAACACAATTTCATTTTTCAATTAGACGTGCATCCGGATTACCATATTCGACCATTTGAAGTCTTTATCATTCGTGGTACTCGGAAAATTTGGCATACTCAACTCCACAGACACAAATAGTGTCACTAAAGATGGATGCGACGTGGGTCGTGTGATTTTTTTATGATTCTTGTACATGAGCTTTCGACATCTTGCTTGGTGTGGCTGTATTTTTTTGATATTTTTTTGTGATCATTTTAGACTATGTAGGAAAAAGAGTCAACCGTTTGTTGACCTACCAGTTTGGAATTAACCAAGCGTTTTGGGCTATACGTGTTTCGAGATAACAATGCTTTGCTTTCATGAGTAGGTCGATTCTCTATGTACAAAAAATGCGACTGAATACTTATTCGAAAAATAAAAATATCGGTGGCAGAGATAATCAGAGATCTTGTAGTTTCAAAGGTTGAAGAGAGTTCTCTAAAGAAAGCTTTTAATGGACATTTACTCACGACGTTGTTGCCGAACCTTCGCATTAGCGCTAAAAGGAAGCAACATGTGGAGTTGTTCATATGTCTTCTTAAATGAAGTAAGTGGCGAGTAATTTAGTCTTGCTTTCCAGCCTTATAGAAAATTATACATTGAGCACATGATAGGTTTCCTTTTCCAAAGTAAAATAAGTCCAAATGATTAAGCAATTCTTCCACAAACTAACAATGATTGATGGGACTAATTACCTCACTATCAATGAAATTTTGAATTTGTAAAAAAATACGAAAAATCCTCGTGAAACCATGTTTGTCGTGACTCGTCACTCGGGCCAAAGTAAGTCAAGTGGTTAACTATGTCGATACTTTGGAGGAACAAACAAATTTCTTTACTCAAATCGAGGTAGTTTGTGTTGGTATTTTGGCACCTCATACAACCAATAAATGTGGAAATTAATAATTACGCTATTGTAAAATAATAAAATATGGTTGTAAACAAAAATCTAGACTAGTTAATTAACCATTATGGAAAACAAATATCAACAACCAATATTAGAGACAAATTCAGAAGACTTACGAGTTGGTCTACATAATCTTCAAGCCTTGACAATATGTCTTCTAAATTAGACTACTCCACCGTTTTCTATTATGTCACGATTAGATCTCCTTCATCTACTCATTGATGTGATGAAACTATGGTCTTTCAAAACGTAATCTCCAACGCAAAAATAAAATAATGTGTGGACCACACTCTTTTATCCCAAATATCATAACTAAGGTGTTTGGATATTTTCTCTCTTATTTCTAAGAATGAAATTGAAACAATTTGGAGGAGAAGAACAAGCAAGATGGTCGGCCACTATCAAGTGAGAGAGAGGCCAAATTTTTCCAATCTCAATTAGGTTAAAAATTTATCAATTTTGCCCTCTTTTTATAGAAGTCAAAATAGAGATATTCTAGGGTTAGTTAGAATATACTATTTTCTCTTTGATTGTGTATTTAATCTTAACCATTATATTTCATCTTATGAATCTAAATTTTCTCTCATACATCAAATCGCTATATAGGATAATATCTTTTATTTGTTTTAGATAATATATGAGGATTTTTCTCCTTTAAAATCTCATCACATTTCTCTACTAAATTATGTGAGAATTTAGGTAAACTATATATCCTATAAACTCTCAAATACATTAGAAAAAAAATTATTAAGAAAATTTAGTCAAAATGGCCGGCCACCTCTAGTGCCATAGGGAAAAGTTTGAGCTCAGTCCTAGCTGCCTCATTTTAATTTTTGAGCCTTTTAAGCTCAATAGCTATAAATCCAATTTAATCATTCATTTACTTGATCCATTCAATAAATAAATAATTAATAAATTTATTATTTACTTATCCAACAATAAATAATCAATTCTATGACAAATGTTATTATTATGCAAATACTCTTATTTCAAAATAAATGTTGTCAATAATAAATTCTATGATACACATTATTATTAGAGAGTTCCTACTCGCTTTCCTACTCGCTTTAATTAGAGCCGAGTCGGGTACTACGAACCTAGTAATAGAAACTATACAAATTCGAACAAAAATATGAAACACTCCTTTCTCTTTTTCGAGTGATTTATTTAACCTGGGCCAATAATCCACCATGTTATACACTAGAATTATATTTCATCACAACGAGTATCAACTGATCTTTGTAGTTCGTGATCAAGATCCTCTAAGTTCATCATGTATCGAGAATAATCAATTATTTTATTATGTTTTTCTCTTTACATATGTACCATAAGCATCGTTGCTTCATAGCGAACGAGTCAACCAAATGTAAGCCAACTTTGGAAGTGTGCACAATCTATCGATTCTGAAATCAACCATTAGGTAAGTGAACAAATCTTGATACTGTTGGTGATTGATGCACCTTACCAACCATATTAAATGCGAAAAATCATTAATTGCACTCAATAGCCAATTAATAATAATGATTACTAAACAAGATTTAGATTTATTAAATTAATTCATTTATGAAAGCAATTCAGCAACCAATATAAGAGAATAAGTCATTAGAAAACTTACGGGTTTGGGATCAGCTACAAAACGCCCCGATCCAACTTGCGCTTTGTTTTCTCCTCATTCTGAATCGATTATGTTTCGTCCTTCGTCTGAATATAGTACTCGACAATGACACCATAATCTACCAAAACGTAATCTCCGAGGTGAATAACAAATATGAGTTGGCACAATCGATATCGCACTAGATCTCGAAACTAGATTTCGGAATCTAATTCCTATTATTTAGGAACATAAATTGCAATTCCGCGGGAAAGAGGGAAGATAAATTTGGCCAGAGAGAGAGAGGACTTGGACGAGTGATTCTATGAAGAATGAAGTGATTTTTCCTCTTCTCTTCTATCCCTGTTTATAGCATTTAGGAATAGATAACCTCTAAGAGATTTTCTCTCCTTTCTGTTGAGATATTCTCTATTTTCTAGAGATATTCCATCCTTCTAGATATATTCTCTCATTTGGATTTAATCTGGGCATAGATCTCAACAGTGAATCTAAACTCTCTCTCATCCATCAGATTAATATCTATGATTGAGATTTTCTCTCCTCAGAGAGAAATTCAGAGATTTTCTCTAGGGGATTTTTCCTGGGGCCACCCCTGGGGCTTATCCCTAGGGGATTTTCTGCCACTCCATGTACCAAGCCCAATCCAAAATTCCCAAGCCCAAAAATCCAATTATCCGCCTTTTTCATAGCCGAATCGGGGACTATGGACTTAATAGTAGAAGCATACCTAACCCGACAAAAAACGATACAGTCTTCTCTTTTTTCATCGATTCGTCCAGCCTTTAGCAATACTCCACCGTGTAATCAAAGATTGAACTCTTCTTTAATACTAAAATTATATTTACTCATCGTGACGAGGGTCCACTGATTTAGTCAGTTCGTGATCAAGATCATCCAGGTTCAACTCGTGCCAAGAGCAGTCAATTTATTCTTTTATACTTCTCTTGATACATATCAGCCCTAAACATTGTTGCTTCCCTAGCGAAAGATTCTTTCGAAACGTTAACTTACTTCGAAAGTGCGCACAATCTATCGGTTTTGGAATCAACCCTTAGGTGAGTGAACATTGACCTCGTTTCAGGGAGGCTGGATTCCGTGTCTGTAAATCACTTCCCACTCGAATCATGCTCTGAGAGGACTCCCAAGACATAACCTGTGATTGGCATGAATAGTATTTTAGTGAATGAGTTAAAGAGCTCATAATTTGTTAGGATTGGTGCCCACAAAGGAGATTTAAGACATTATAAATACTTTGTATTTGATTTTGCTGAGACATTAAATATAGTTAAATATTCATTCTTCATTTAAGTTTGTGTTTATTTATGTTTGTTACGCTCTGAAACTGTCATCAACGAAATGGGTGCTAAGTACAAACTTGACAAGATAGCCCCTTGCGACTAGTTTAAACATTTGTTTGCAATCTTAAGATCGATGGAGCAATCCAATCTGAGTAATGATTGTTTGAATGACTCATGATATCTTATCTTGTGATATAGAGAGTTGTGACTCTGTGTTTCATTCTTGATATCTTATAGAAGATATTGAATAAGACCTGTGATACTCTGAAACTCGAGATAAAAACCGATTATACACTCGAAACTTCAAGATCACATACGAGCGGTATTTTGGTACTTACCTAAATCCTGAAGTGAATGCATAATCGATGTGACACTTTATGACATTTGATATGTCAATAGATAACGGCTAAGTTATAGTTGCATCTGACCCGACGGTTGGTGTCATAACACTGTCATGTTGGGTTATGTGATTCATATATACGGAATTCATGTTGAAACAATGCCAATGCATCAGTATCACACTATGCTTGGTTATGAGAGTGTGAATGAATAAACCCGGCCAGGTATTCATCGAATAAAATCATTCTTTGATTAAAACATGTGACCTGTAAAGACATCTCACATTATATTTTTTCTCATTCACAAATAACAAAGGAGTTAGTGAAATAATAACTCAGGGGTAAAACGGTAATTTTACATTTCTCTGAGCTACTGATACACATGAAGGGTAATATCGTAAAATACTATGTGGACCGTGTGTAGAATTTTTTTGTCACATCAAAGGAAAATATACGCATATGAATTTAGAGAGTTTCAATATTAGTCTTTTAGTGGAATCGACTAATATTAAAAATTAAAAGACGGAAAAAGTTTGTGAACTTTTGAGTTCGGTTTTTATTCTAAAGTTTCGTTCATGTGGGTCCATTAAGTCTTAATGATAGACCCTCGAACGAGATTTATTGAATAAGAACAATTTAATTTTCTCATTTAAGTAAATTGTGATTTACACTAAAAAATTATTTTTCTAAGTAATCAAATAAATAATTGGTTATTTATTATTACATTTATTTAATGAATCATATTATGTTAATATATGGATATTAACATATTTAAATGATTCAAATAAATAAAAGATGAAAATAAATATTTTCTCATGATCTTGAATAGTATAAAATATTCCAAAATAATTAAATATTATTATGAAAATAAATCAGAATAAATATTTTTGAAATATATAGGATTATACTCGGCCATAATTAATGAATTAGTTCAGAGAATTAATTTTTGAAATTAATTAAAAAAATAATGGGTTTAAGTTTGACTTTTGGATTTGACTTAAGAAAAATCGTTCTTTTTCTATATAAAGGGTTTTTTGAAAACCCTAACCCTAACCCTATATAAAAAATTTGGCCAACTTCTCTCTCCCCCCTCTCCTGAGTTATTTGTTCAAATTTTTAGAGATCAAGAAATATTTTCTTGATCTCTCGAAAGTTCTTGAGTGATAATGAGTGTCCCTTATTGTTCAATTGAAGAGCCCGCCCTCTTAATCTCTTCAAATCCCGAGGGAATTACCATTGACTTTTCTATTGATGTTTGAGTGACTTTGTACACGCAGGTATTCACTCGAAACACGAAGAAATAGAGTGAAATGGAGCGAGGCTCATTTAGCCTGATGGCCGGATTGGGTTGCCTGACTGGAGTTTTTCGTCGGACGCAGAGTGTGCCTAGCTCATCACGGGAGTTTGACGAGGAATCTGGTCAAGCCCTTTTACAGAGACCTAGCCCTTGGTCTCTTCCACGTTCCTGCAAAGTTTCATGGTTAGAATCATCCGGAAGAAGCAACAGTGCCGCAGGAACATTTCTGGCCAGCCGGCCAGAATCCATTCCGGTGGGCCAAAGCTGTCCATTCCGGCGGCCTTCCATGTTTATGATTTTTTAATACCTATGTTGTTAGTTTATTAAAATGAGTTTTAATGCAGATCATATTATATAATTCCGCCACATATAGATGTGTTATGTAATATTATTGTTTAACTTGTTAAATAATTTCTAACATAAACATGATCCACTGTCCATGATCACTTCAGGATTTAGATCAAGTCTAACTGTGATCATCATAGTTGCTTTGGTTAGTGCATCGTAACGGTCCTTAAACGACACGTCTACCCCAAAGCCTATCCAGGTCGTACACTTACCACATAGTGATCAACCTTCACTCATGTGTTCCACATAAATGACTTTTGATATAGCTTTCCAGGTGTATATCAGTTATCGACCTTGTTTTAGCACACCACCCGAACTCAGGTGTCTAACACGTGACTCAGTTTAATACGGAGGCTATAGAAGATAGCTGTAATTGATTCTGATTAATTATTCAGAACTCAACCCACTAATCATATAATGCTTATATAGTAATCTAATTATCAAATTCACTAATTATTCATAAGTCATCTTCAAGTGGGTAATATTTCTAAAAAAACTCCCACTTTGACCAGAGAATATTCCTCGAGCCAATTTAATTCTTTTCCATGTTAGTAGACAGTTTAGACCTTGGTCCAGGATTGAAATTCCCATCATATGGATACTCAGTTTACTCTTTACTCTTTCATTTACATCGACCAGACATATGCCCCATTTCGTATGATTCTAGTTCATGCATTGTTGCAAGTGATCTTTGACATACCTATTAAGTTCAAGTCAAATCGTTCACAGTAAATTATTAAGTTCAAGTCAAATCGTTCACAGTAAATTAATTTACTTAGAACATATAAACACTTCGCATAATTTTTATATCATACACTAGACTATAAATAACAAGTCTCCCTATCTTGGTGTACATCCTTTTGCACAATGCATGCTTTGATCTCATCCCTACTCACTATAGTGTGATTTATTAAACGTGTTTTAATAAGAACTTTATTGACCTTTTTCTATTACTTGGTCATTTTATAGTCTATCCTTATTTGTCCTTATTTGTCGTGTTCATATTCAATATACACAGGACTTAAGGATCTTTTATATTTAAATAACTAAGCATCTCACTATTTCCATAAATAACAATGTTTACAACACATGGTCTCATTCTCAGAAATTCGACATTGTGTAAGGTTTAATTATTAGTCCTTCAAAGAAATGTCTATAACCTGAACATTGAGCTCATACCTTAACAAATAATTATGTTTGAGACATTGTGGGATGAGTTTGCTGTTTCTAAATAAAATATTTAGAAACAGTTAGCGCAGTCAATTTACTTGTGTCATATTAAGGTCTAGTACTATAATAGTAATAACTCTATTCATGACACGTGTTTAGGAGCTACACATATCGATTATAACAAACTTCCATGTACAATTATGATCAGTTTGTTAATTACTTAAGATATACTTTTCATATTCAAAAAGTTCGGTAATTTAACTACTTATATAGTAATCTAATTATCGAATTCAGTAATTATTCATATGTCATGTTTAAGTGGACAATATTCCTAATAGATAGCACTATATGTCAACCACTTCCTTCTAAAATCATATTTCGGATTCCTTATACATAAGTTTTATAAGATTGTGTACTAGCCCTTAACGAGATCAGTCAAAGAATTCAAAGATACATTCTAAGTTCATGACTACTTCAAGATCTAGATCAAGTCTCACTGTAATCATCGTAGCGATCTTGGTTAGTGTGTCGTAACGATGCTTAAACGACACATCTAGAACCAAGATATGTTCAAGTCGTACACTTACCAGAATCGTACAATGTTCTCACGGAGTAATCAGTCTTCCAATTTTAGTTCCACATATACGACTTCAGATATGGCTTTCCAGGCACATATCAGTGTTGTAGTTCACCGCTCAAACTCGGATACACAACATGTGATTCAGTTTAATACAAAGTCTATGAAAGATATATTTTATCATTCTAATTATTTAGACATCGATCCACTAGTCATATGATGCTATCACTCATTAAATATATTTAATTGGACAATATTCTTAATAGTTTAAGGCATTAAGCTCTTGTGGTATGTGAGTATTTAGAAGACATACATATCTCCATCAAACCAACAATCTTTGTCTCGGCCATGTCGTTATGCAAAGAATGATCAACGAGGCAATGCGACGGCGATGAGATACGAGGATCGAAATAAAAGAGATGATCATGGTCCAAAGAGATGAATTTGAGGGATATTGCCGAGTAAAGGCATACAAAGCGGTGAAGCAACATAACTGAAATACAAGTAGCAGAGGTCGCGCATGGCCTTCACGCACTCGGAACGTAGATGCACGTGATCTTCATGCGCTCGGAATGTGAGGGTGCAAGAGGGTGTGTGCGGCGGCGAGATAGATGGTTGTCGGAACAAATTTGAGCGCAATTTAATTTTTAAACATTCTGAATAGGTAAGTCTAATGGATCGACATGTTCATAGGATTCTGATGAACATATTTTGAAACTCTAATTAAATTTTTTAGGGAATGCTAATTTTAAATTCATATAATGCGATTACTGATCTCGAGTTTTGAGAAATGGGGAGGCTCTAATACCATCTCATGAGAGAAATAACGTTAAAAGTTGTGTCAGTTCATATTCCTAAACTCTATATACATGTACAAGAGAGCCTTAACAATAAATACTTCTTAATTATAGATTATTTTACATCAATCGTGATTGTTTTATAACACTCTAATTTTCACTCGTTGTACTAGAGTTAAATTAACGACAATGGCCTCTAATTTTCATTAAAATTAACTAAGATATCAAATTTAATACAAACTACAAATCTAATCATATAAATAGTATGTTATATATATATGAGTATTTAATTGATCAAAATACTAAGATGATGTACATGAATAACTTTGGTAGCTCCCATGGTGAGCGCATCCGCTTTCAGGTTACGATTTTTTTTTTTTTATACAAAAACCAAATGCTTATATTACAAAAGTTCTGAAGTCGTGTATCAGAGTTATACACTAGATAAAGCCAATTGATTGGTATCAAAGCCAATTAATTATATACAGCTAATAACAAATATCTACAATCCACCCCTCCAATACACCTTGCTCAAGCTCTCTTCCTAAGAATAAGCCATGATTGATGAACACTATAAATCTGGCCGCATTTTTATATCCGGGGAAAACTTGCGCAAGCTTAAAAAGGGCGAGAGCTTTCAGGGTGAAAATTCAAATAGTTAGACGAGGTAGTAAAAATTGTGACCTCTCTTACAAACACAACTTTTCCCCGGCTTTAAATGATTAAAAATACAAAAAGAATTGGAAAGGATAATTAAAAGGACTAAGAGATGTGCGAGAGACAGAAGGGATTGCTTGTCCTCCCCACTCATACAAAAGAAGTATATATTTATAAACAAATAAATATACATATATATTTATATATGCGTGTATAAGCATGTAGCTATAGACGCATCATATGCATAGTGCACATGCATGACGTTATTGCTTTTTAGTTCAATGACCACCCTCTTCCTCTATATATTCTATTTTTTATTTGAAAATTCATAATAATTGAAATTTAAAAAATAACAACTATATACACTATATATGTTATTTCATATACAATAGACCATGTTTTGTGTTATACTAACGTGCATACGTACATAACCGCATGAAAATATACGTTGCAAATTTCCAAAGAGGTGGGGTTTGTTTTAAATTTAGTACGAAAAATGATCTGATCCATGGATTTCGTTTGATTTTAATGTTTTTTTTAATACTATTTGAAAATCACTACTTACTTCCTTCTTTTTCTTCCTTAAAAAAAAAAAAAAACTTCCTTCTTTTTCCTTTTCTTCTTTCCTTTTATATAATATAATATGTTCAAATGAGTAATTAAGCTAGCTAACATGCTTGTGTTGGGTTGATAGATAAATATGTGTTATTACAATAAAATTAATTGTAATTTATTGTGTTGGTTTAGCGCAAAAATTCAAATTATATATATATCATGATAAATGAATTAACTTGCTCAAGATATTTTGCACGCTTATTTTGGAAAGTTCTACATGTTGACTTATTTGGTGATAAATGGATTAATTGCGGATAGTATGACATTTGGGAAGTTTCATATTTTGACAGATCTCGGCATTATGTCACGTCATAATGTCGCAACATTCGTCTGCGGCAATTGTCTATTTTGTGAAGTTTTTATTAAAGGGTAAGGAAACCGTAGGAATACTTCCACTTTGAAGGAGTGCTATATAAACTGAGTAGCTCTCTATTACAAGAAAGGAAAAATGCCATTGTTCACATCTATATGGTTGTAATTCTCTAAATACTCATTGATATACTACAAGGTTGGAGAAGTATCGATTTTGTGCTTGCGTGATTGAAGTCCTCGAGATTTGTTCATTGAAGTGGCCAAACATCGGGTGAGTGTTTGAATAGTGGAATTGAGAGTGGTCTCAAACTCAGGGGGAGTCCTTGATTTAGTTTTCACATATAATATTAGCCAAAGTGGCATGATATCGAGATTCATGTAAGGCCATTGTTGTATTATTGACTATTAATAGTAAAAAAATTTCCACTGGACTGAGAGCCCCTATATGTAGGAGACGTTACTCCGAGCTGAGTTATCACTTCTCGTGTTCATTTTATTATTTATATTGTTTTAATTTTCATCTCGTATTTTATTGTCCAAGTGTTACACACACTGTTACGACAGTTGTCTGTGACACTTGTCCGAGTGGCCAACAAAATTTCAATTGGTATTAGAGCGGGCATCCTGAACTTTATGATGGTTTCTTGTTGGTTTAACAACTCTGTTTGAGATGTAAAGTATTAGGGAATGATGTTTAGTCAATTGACCTCCATTGCTCGACAGATCTAACTATGGATACTGGAAGGCTCGAATGTGTGCATTTTTAAAATCATTGAACACGAGGACATTGAAGGCTATTGTCAATGGGTGGTCTCCACCTATGATTGTTGATGCTACATGTTCTATCACCGGAATTAAAGCCGAGAAATATTAGAATTCCGCAGAAGATGAATCTGCAATGGGAAACTCTCGTGCTCTTAATGCTATATATAATGGTGTTAACAAAAATATTTTTAGGCTTATTAACACATGCACGAGTGCTAAAGAACCTTGGGAAATGTTGGAAGTTTCTCATGAAGGGACACTCAAAGTCCGCAGTTCAAAGATTCAAATACTTACTACTCGATTTGAATCATTGTCTATGAATGAAGATGAGACTATTGCTAAATTTAATGTTAGAATTCGCGATATTGATAATGAGTCTTTTTCTCTTGGTATTCCTATGGCAGATGAGAAGCTGGTACGAAAAATTCTCAGATCACTTCCATCAGGGTTTTAGATGAAAGTCACAACCATTGAACAAGTTCATGATTTGTCGACTATGGCATTGGATGAACTTGTTGGTTCTCTCATGACCTATGAATTGTCTCTTTCTATGTTTGAAAAGGATCATAATATCTCTTCTTGCGAACAGAGAGATGAGGTAGTCTCAGATTCTAATGGAGACATATATGACTCAGTTACTTTGCTTTCTGAGAAATATAACAAGATTATGAAGAAATTTAGCAAGTTTCCAGCGTCAATTCTTTCACATCATGTCAGAAACATTGAGAGCAACAACTTTGATAGAAGAAGTAAAGAAAGAAGAATGCAATGCCATGAATGTGAATGTTTTGGTCACATTCAAAAGGTGCCCAAAAATTTTGAGAAAACAAAATAATGGTCATGTTGCGACTCTCACCGACGATGAGTATGATAAAGAATATGAGGCAAGTAATTTTGTTGCATTTCCAGCATCTATTAATATTATGTGTGATGATTATGTTGATGTTTATAGTTTATCTACAGAAAAAGATAATACCTCCTCTGATGATGATAATTTTTATAATGATGTTCATGATCGAGTCTACAATGTATTGAATAACAAAGATGTTGGAGAATCTCAGGTTGTCGATAAGATGAATGATATGATTCTCTCTTTAACAAGCGACAATAACAGGTTGTTGGAGACCATTATTGAATTAAAACGTCAAGTTGCTTATTTGAATAGTGAACTGGAGAAGATGACAAAGTCTGTGAGGATGATGAATTCAAGCACTAAGGATCTTGACAAGATTCTTACTCTTGGTAAATCTGCCAAAGATATGGAAGGTATTGGTTTTACTCATGGTGCATCAATCTTTAAGACTGTGTTTGTTCTGCATAAAAATGGACTCTCCTCCCAACTGTCGCACAACATGTCACATACATCTGGCCACGACAACTCTCGACTCCCTAGAAAACAAAATTATGGCAGGTCTCTTGTCTCTAGGATGTTGAGAAGTAAGATCATGGATGTAATTACCTCAACAAGCGCTGATGGTCCGACCGGAGGTGCTTCTGATGATAATTTGTTTCCTCCTCCTGTAGTTGATTTATCCTTGTCGTTGGTATATTTTTGAGGCAATCAGGGGGAGAGGTATTTAGGAGTGGATCTGTCTTGTTGTGTTTGCCAAAAAATAGCCAAAGAGAGAGATTGTCATTACAATGACATTCATTGTAATTTATTGTGTTGGTTTATTTTTGGGCAGAGATTCAAATAATATATATCATGATAAATGTATTAACTTCCTCAAGATATTCTGCATGCTCATTTTGCGAAGTTCTACATATTGACTTATTTGGTGATAAATGGATTAATTGCGGATTGTATGATATTTGGGAAGTTTTTTATTTCGACAAATCTCGGCATTTTGTCACGTCATAATGTCGCAACATTCGTCTGCGGTAGTTGTCTATTTTGGGAAGTTTTTATTAAAGGGTAAAGAAACCCTATGAAGACTTCCATTTTAAAAGAGTGCTATATAATCCGAGTAATTCTCCATTAGCAGTAAAGAAAAACGTCATTGTTCACATCCATATGGTTGTAATTCTCTAAACACTCATTGATATACTACAAGATTAGAGAAGTATTGATTTTGTGCTTGCGTGATTGAAGTCCTGAAGATTTGTTCATTGAAGTGGCCAAGCATCGGGTGAGTGTTTGAAGAGTGGAATTGAGAGGGGTCTCAAACTCAGGGGGAGTCCTTGATTTAGGTTTCACATATATATTAGCCAAAGTGGCATTGATGTCGAGATTCATGTAAGGCCATTGTTGTACTATTGACTATTATTAGTGAATTTTTCCACTGGTTTGAGAGCCTCCTAGATGTAGGAGACGTTACTCCGAGCTGGGTTACCACTTCTCGTGTTCATTTTATTATTTATATTGTTTTAATTTTCATCTCGTATTTGCTTGTCCAAGTGCTACACACACTGTTACGACAGTTGTCTGTGACACTTGTCCGAGCGGTCAATATGGTCCATTCAAATCAAACTTATATATTTGATTTTTTATTTCCCGGATATCAAATAAGAAGTACTAACTCTAATTGATGCTCACATAATGATAAACACGAAACCCTCATTAAAAGAAGAGAGAGAAAGAGTTAGGTTTGGCTATTCACATGCATAATCGGTAACATAATGCATCTATATTATTGCACTAATAAGTCCCAAAAAGAAAGAAAAAGAGACTCGGCTATTATTAATGTTTTTATGCATGTGTACGTACAACATAAAGTATTATGAAATGTTCAAACCATTGATGTTTTAAGCTTTGATTGTATGCAAAAGAATGAATCTATATGGTCTTTGTTTATCTATCCATAATTTCATATACAGATATAGTTTAGGCAGAAACATGGTGGAATATAACAATTATAATTGTCCCGTATTTTTCTTTTTCACCCTTAGATTGGTTTGTCGTTCCTTGTCCGTTTGGTATATGGTCATGATATAAATAATTAAATGGATAATTATGGCTAGTTGTTTGAGATACATGCATGTGCAATTGTGCATAATCAACTATATTGGAAGATATAATATGATACTGTATATATCATGTTTCTTTTGATTCCCATTTACTTTCACAACTCTTTTCAAAGCTGTTATGGGGCAATGCTAGGGACCGATTTAATACTTTTATTATTGTTGTAGTAGTATAATATTTTGAGGTTTAGTTGGATATGTATAAAAAGATTTGTGGATCGATAATAAATTTGGTCACATTGGAGAGTCCAATAATAAAAGCGATACGAGAAAGCCAAACTAATGTGACAAGGCATCACAATATAAATTAATGAAACTATTATTGTTCAGCTGCTTCGAACACTGTCATTTCTGTTACATTTCTTATAAATTGAATGAGACCCATCTCCGTCTTCATCTTCGATCCTATATATTATCTTTAGTGAATTGATATTTCTACAAAAAAATAAAACCTGATGAAAAGAGGCAAACTATTAAATAAAAAAGACAAATAGAAAATCCTATAATCTAGGATACATTAATTAAGTTAACGAGGCAACACGAGTATGAAATAAGCATTACATGTAATGTTCGAGTAAATTAGTATGATATTTAATAAATAAAAAATTGGTCAAATGGCCAACGTTTATATTAAACTTAGTTAATGGCTTTAATATACACGTGACACACTGTTTTACGTGGCTTTAGTATATACATGGCACGCTGTTAATAGCCAACATTTGTTGTTAATCATTAACCTGACCATTTACCAATTTTTTTCCAAACGTTAGCCATTTCGAAATTCCTATATGTTTAAAAGGTTATACACTTCATTAACCCATATTTAATAACAAGTACTCGTTGTAACCACTTAATCTCGAAAAATTCAAAGTTTCACTTATAAATACAACTCACTATTTTGAGGCTCGTAAAACAGCTTTAATTATAATTACTTTTCAGTTTAAGATTAATTTAATTTACTAAAAATTTAATTTGATTTAATATGTAATTAAATTTATTTTATATTTCAAATTAATTAAATTGATCGCGAAGTTAATTTTAATTTGATGTCCAATTAATTAATCTATTGCCAGTTCGAGTCTTGACCATTATTGATTCTAACAACAAAAATACAAAAAGCCAACTGATTTTCCTCTTCTACACAATTAATTAACTAAAAAGGAAAAGATAAAAATTCAAAGTTATTTACAAGAGTTAGAACAATTCGAATTGATTATAAAAAGACTATAGAAGCGAAAAAATTCGTTTTAATGGTTTAGAAATCGTTTTAATAATTTATCGCTGCGGAAAAATAGAAGCGACACATCGTTTTTAAAATACTAAAAGGCGCTGAAAATAGCGTAAAAATATTACAAACGACTTTTTCGCTTCAAATTTTTTGCCGCTATATTCTGAAAGTAGGTTTAAAAGCGACAACAGACGAAAATTATTTGAATTTAAAAGTAATAAGTCACTTCTAACGTTTAAGTTTTTATTTATTTTTTTTTAATTTTAACTGTAATTATTAGAAAAAAGCATAAAGTAAATATCAATTTAAATTATAGTTAAAAACTATCGATAAAACTAAAATTCAGAAAACGTAAATATATATTACTAATCAAATTTAAATATTTGAAACATAATTATATCATTCGAATAAATTTAATTTCAAATAAATATTACTGTCAATCGCTAAAGAATATTAAAATTTATGACATTCATGAAATTTCACATAAAGTCCAATATTATTAATTCATCAATGTTTAAATCGTTTAAATTTTAGATCAACCAAGGTTAGTAATCTAATTAGCCAAAACATCACTAAACTTGATCTTGGGCAAACTGTGAACCAGTGAATTACATGCGCCAAAAGTAAATAAATAAAAACAATCAGACTTGAAACTTTGATTTATCGATAAATAAAATCTAATCCGCAATAATCCTAAAGATTTTTAAGCAAAGAGGCAACATGCAAACACATGAAGTAGACTTTTGTTTTCGTGTGACTGAACTCACGACATCTTATTTGAAAATGATGTAAAATTATCAATAAGTATTAAGGCATCGTTAAAATCTCTCGCGTCCCTAAATAGGTTTGGCAAGAGGAAAGAGTATCCTGTGACAAAATTTTCCTAAGAGGAAATTTTTTCGCTCGGTATGTACCGTCAACCTACGTAGTTAAACTCCATTTCGCTAACCTATGAGCCACCTCATTTGTATCTCTTTCCACCCAAATAAAGTAAAAAAATTTGTTTCCTAAAATAAATATCTTCAAACATAGAAAGAATATGCCAAGTCGGACATGCTGTTGGCCCTTGTAGACCCTCCAAAATTAACTTACAATCTTCTTCGATAATGATCTTCGGGTAGTTGTAGAATTTTTCGAGTTTAATCCATCCCATTTTTAAAGGAAGCGTCACAATTGATCTTTCCATTACGTAACGAGTCCTAAAATTAATTTGGCTAAAATGTCGAAAACATAACATTATACTCTTATCACTCTCGATATTCAGTCATGGGCATTGGAAACTAACAAAAATACCGTTTTCATTCGTGAATCTCTAAGTACTTAACTTTCGATAACTTGTATTATTAAAATTGAAAAAAAAAACTATAAATGAGAATCGGAAGAAATTCTTATCTTTTTTAGAAGAATATACTAATATGTAAAGTAAAGAAAATGTAAATATTTGAGCCCGTTTACAATGACAAATGTAAAAGTAAAACATTACAATTTTATTGAGCCCGTTTACAACAAATTCTAACTCATTTTCTCACATATTAGCATCTAATGTTAAAAGTTCAATTCTTAAAAGAAATGTTAAAAGTTTAAGATTTTAACTTCATTTTTATTTAAAACTGATTTTTTTTTCATTTTCTGCAAGTAATGAAAATTGTTAACGAAATTTCGGAAAATATGTGTCATAAGGAGATAATATTCTGTTTTTGCTTTTACGTGTGACGAAATTTTAGTACGGAATATATGTGGGAAATGACAAAAAAATTCTTAATAATATTTTAGTTAGTTACGGTATGATGTCGTCGATTGCATTAGCTTGCAAAATTTAATATTAGTTATGTTGTGATATTTTACAGTCAAATTTTATAAAAAAAACTTTTTTTTTTTTTTATATTTTTAGGACGTATATTACATAATAAAAATCAAAATACCCCCACGAAAATACACTTTCGTTAAACATAGAAGAATATCTGAAAACTTCGAAACCCCAAGGACATTCCCTCAAATATAACGAGAGAGAAAGAGGGTCTATTGTACAGAACAGCCATGGTTTGAGTGAGGTGGTACAAGTAAAATATAACCCTTAAACCCTTAGAAACCCTCGGTACGCACAATTCATACATGTCTGCAATATCAAAGATGAAATCCCTCTTAACCCAAACGCCATGGTCGACCTTCATTTCCTCTTCTTCTAGTCTTCCTCGTACAGCGCCTTTAACTCTGTTTTCAGTGGCCTCAAATTCCTTTTCGAAAAATCCACCGATGATTCGCTCTCTCGCTCCCCGAAGATCCTCTCTTTGTCTGGTCCAGACCCGAGGCCTGCAAGCGGACTTAGCATCCCGTCCCGTCTCGGGCGAAATCCACGTCATTGTGGGTCCCATGTTCGCCGGAAAAACCACAACGCTTCTGCGGCGAGTTCAGTCCGAGAGGTGTCATGGAAGGTTTGAGAACGAATTTCTTTTATTCTCTAGGGTTTCAGTGTTAGTATGGATATGGATATTATTTATTATAGGTATTGGACATATTTTTAATGTTAGCATGAAAAATTGTTGAACAGAAAGTAAGAAGCTTTATGTTTAGGTGAATTAGATCTCTTGGTGTGGTCTGTCCTTATAATAAGCGAAGAGTGAAGTGAAAGGTGAAACATTTCTGAACGTTGCTTATGCAAGTTTCTGCCTTTCTCACTTTTTTCTTTTCAATGCAAAGAAAGTAGTGATACTAGAAGTTTCCCAGGAAATTAGGTAAAACGATACCGAAGCTGTTAGGAAGGACATGAACTGTTTGAGCGTAAGCTTCTCAAGCCGAAACACGTTTTTTTTTCATTATTGCCTGTTAGATTTCATGGGTGGATGGGTTGTAAAAGGGTGTTCAAGTGCTTCAGTTTTTCGTTGATCGACTAAATCATTAGTTAGATAATCCCAGCTTTCAGGTCAAGGCTGTGATAGAGAAACTCAAACTGGCTAGAACATTAAAGGGTCTTTGCATCTCGGGGAGGATGAAGGACGCGATCTCTCTACTATGGCGTACGAGATCCCGAGTTAGCCCAGGGACGTACTGTCTTCTCTTGCAAGAATGCATATTCACAAAGGAGTACCAAAATGGGAGAAGAATCCATGCACATATGGTTGTTTCGGGATTCATTCCCGACGAGTATCTGAAGATCAAGCTGTTGATTCTGTACGTGAAGTCTGGGGATTTAGGAACGGCCCACGTTTTGCTCGACAAGCTAGCCGAGAAAACCTTGGTTTCATGGAACACGATGATCGCAGGGTATGTCCAAAAGGGTCTCATGGAAACCGGGTTGAGTTTCTACGGAGAGATGAGACGGTGCGATGTGATACCGGACCATTACACATTTGCTTCCGTCTTCAAAGCATGTGCGAGCTTAGCTTCGCTCGAGCTTGGGAAGCAATCCCATGGAGTCATGGTCAAGTGCAACGTCGTAGAAAATGTTGTAGCCAATAGTGCCCTCATGGATATGTACTTAAAATGCAGCAGCTTATCCGATGCACGTCTGGTATTTGACTCGTTTGTAGATAGGAATGTCATAACTTGGACAGCGATGATCGCTGGGTACGGCCTTCACGGGAGAGTCTTCGAGGTATTAGAGCTTTTCAAACGGATGAAATTCGAAGGGTTCAGGCCAAATTACGTCACTTTTATCTCGGTCATTTCGGCGTGTAGCCACGGAGGCTTCGTGGACGAGGGTTTGGAGTATTTTTCTTCGATGAGTAGAGACTATGGGATTCAACCGAGAGCCCAACATTACGCAGCCATGGTTGACTTGTTGTGTCGGGCTGGGAGGGTCAAAGAGGCTTATGAGTTTGTTTTGAACTCGCCGTGCAAAGACCACTCAGCGATATGGGGCTCTTTGCTCAGTGCTTGTAAGACTCACGGTGACATGGAGTTAGTCAGACTTGCAACGAAGAAATATGTCGAGTTAGAACCGGAAAACGCTGGAAAATATGTGGTATTGGCCAACGCTTATGCCTCGCTCGGGCTGTGGGATAGCGTTGCAGAAATCCGGTCTGCCATGAAAGGGTCGGGAATGATAAAGGAACCCGCTTATAGCAAGATCGAGATCCAAAGTGGGGTCCACTTCTTTCATAAGCACGACAAGTCTCATAAACGATCCGTGGAGATTTACGAGACGATTCAAGAAATCGCTTGTAATTCGAAGGATGTGGGATATGTTCCTGATTTGAGTGGAAACTAAAAAATTACTCGTAAAGAGCCCCAATTCCCTTGTGTTCCGTTTTCTTTTTTCGATTTCTTTAGTGCAATAAAGCAAAAATAAGTAGGAGGAAGGAAAGACGAGAACTAATATAACTTCCTGTTCTAGTAAGTGGAACGAAAATCAGTTCTGCGAGAATTTTAAGGTGAACACGTTGATCTTTAGGGTCTGTTTCTGCATGAAAATCTCTGTTATTTGTTTGCTATAACTTAAAAAAACTCCTTTATTATCTGTTCTTTAATAGAAACGTGGCGATCATAAAATCCAACAAGGACACGAGGTACGGATTGGACTCAATTGTGACTCACGATGGGGTGAGATTGCCGTGTTGGGCTCTGGAAGATTTGTCGTCATTCAGACAGAAAGTTGGCTCTGATGCTTATTCCCAAGTAAGAAAAATGAATAACATGTATAAAGTAATGATATGATATGCTCGTAACAATCTGATTTGTAATTCTTGCTCGGATTTTCTTACTGCAATAGATTGACGTGATCGGCATCGACGAAGCTCAGTTCTTCGAGGACCTCTACGATTTCTGCTGCGAAGCGGCGGACCGTGACGGAAAAACAGTCGTCGTTTCTGGGCTCGACGGTGACTATTTGAGGTACTTCTCTAGAGAGAAGAAGACTAGTGCGAGTTCGTCAAACTGTGCGTTAAACTTTGAAGTTCATATTGCAGGAGGAGCTTCGGGTCGGTGCTGGACATAATTCCTCTTGCGGACTCGGTGACGAAGCTGAGTTCGAGGTGCGAGCTTTGCGGTAAAAGCGCTTTCTTTACGCTGAGGAAATCGGAGGAGACACGGACGGAGCTCATCGGCGGGGCCGAAGTTTACATGCCCGTCTGTCGCCACCACTATGTCGCTGGCCAAGTTGCCATCGAGGCCACAAGAGTTGCCTTGGAATCTCAAGTTCATTCCACTTCTTACGCTTGATTTTGTACTCCAAACTATAAATGTTTTTTTTATCGGGTGTTCTAGAATGTAGAGTGATAGACTAGCTGTCCTTATTTGTATGACAATCATGGCTTTGTATTATCTATCAGGTTTAACCTCGTGTTTCTATGCAAGTAGATTTTTTTTCAGCGAAAAAAGAAAAGTATAACAAACTCGGGATCGTGATTTCGTCTGTGTAGATAGATAACCAGTCTCAAATTTTTAGAGATCAACTTAAATTTTTGAATTGTCATGAGTGTCAATCTTTATTAAAAACAAAAATAAAATAAAATATTCTTACCAAAGAAAGCATCTATAACACTGATATTTTTATGTCGATACTTAATTTGGTTAGGGTCCATTAAAAAAGAAAAAAAAAAAAAGCTAAAATTGGTTAGGGTGTTTACTAATCAAGTTCTATTATATTGCAAAGGTTTTCCCTCGGATTTCATTTTCGGTTTAAATAGCGCGAAACTCAAATGAGAACATAGCTGTTAGAAACAAGCCATGCTGAACTTACTAGCTAAATCTTTGTAATACAAAGCTACACACTTGTAGTTATGTTAAGAAGATCGCAACTGTGCATCCACATCCACGCGAGCAAAACCTTGAAACACCTGCTCAGAAACCCCAGTTTTGGGATTTGCTCAGCCAATGGTTCATCACGTAACGATGGCCGTGAAAATAACACACGCGAGTCAGATTCCGAGAACGAATGGGAAAGACTTATCAAACCTTTCGATCTGAAAGAGCTCCGAAGAAGCGGAGTTCAAATGTCCCCAATTCAGCTCTGCGAGGTTCTCAGGCTCCCACTGGACATTCCGACCTCGATCGACATTTTCGAGTGGGCCGGGTCGCAGAGGAGCTATTCCCACACGTACGCGGTGTATCACATCCTCGTGGATAAGCTCGGAAAGGCTTCGGAGTTCAAAGCCGTCGAAGCTATGCTGGCTCGGATGAAAGAGGAAGGTGTGATCTTCAGGGAAGGCACTTTCATCTCCATCATCAAATCCTACGGCCGAGCCGGCTTCCCCGGGAAAGCCACTCGGATCCTCTCCGACATGAAGACCCTTTACTCCTGCAACCCGACCTTCAGATCGTACAACGCGGCGCTGTTCGTGCTCTTGACCGGAGATTGTCCGGCGGTCGCGCGCCGCGTGTTCGACGAAATGCTGAGCGAGGACTTGTCTCCGTCGGCCTACACTTTCTTCGTGGTGATGAAGTGCCTTTGCCTGGTGAACGAGGTGGGCTCGGCTTGCTCGCTCCTGAGAGAGATGACTAAGCACGGCTGTGTCCCGACCTCGGAGATCTACCACACTCTCATCCACGCGCAGTCCAAGAGCGACGCCAGCGAGGCCGTGAGGCTCTTCGAGGAGATGCTTCTGATGGGCTGCTCGCCGCAGGTCTGGACTCTCCGAGACGTGGTTGGCGGTCTGTGCAGAGCCGGGCGAGTGGACGAGGCTGCGAAGCTCCTCGATCGCATGTCCCTCAGGGACATCGTGCCCGACAATCAGACTTATGGGGTCTTGATCCGACGGCTGTGCCGGTCCGGAGAGGTCGACCGAGCCAGATCGGTGCTGGGCAAACTGGCGGCCCCGAACGAGATCCTCTTCAACACGGTGATCCACGGGTACGTGACCGAAGGCCGGCTCGAAGAAGCGGAGGAGATTCTCCGCGGCGAGATGGCTCGAGCGGGGCTTCGACCCGACATCTTCACCTACAACACGCTCATCCACGGCCTCTGCGAGAAGGGTCTCATCCACTCGGCCCGTTCTCTAGCCCTCGACATGGGAGGGACGAAGCCCAACGTGGTGACCTACACCACGCTCATCGACGCTCTCTGCAAGGAGAATCGAGCCGAGGAGGCCGGGAGTCTCTTGAAGCAAATGGAATCCGACGGGCACAGGCTCAACACCGTCGGATACAACTGCCTGATCTCCGCGATGTGCAGGGGCGGGAACGTAAATCGCGCTTTCGAGATGCTCGCCGAAATGCGGTCGAAGGGGTGCAAACCCGACGTGTACACGTTCACGACGCTCATATTCGGGCTCTGCGAAGCCGACAGAATCGAGGAGGCTCTGGTGCTCTCGCGGGACATGGTCTCGGAGGGCGTGATCGCCAACACCGTAACCTACAACACGATCATCACCGCTCTCCTCAAGCGAGGCGAGCTCAAAGAGGCCGTGAGGCTCGTGAACGACATGGTGTTCCGGAACTGCCCTTTGGACGGGATCACCTACAACGCGCTCATCAAAGCCCTCTGCGAGGCCGGGGCGATCGAGCGGGCGATGGGGCTGTTGGATGACATGGCGGAGCGCGGGGTCCGCGGGGAAATGAAGGTGGCGGTCAACTTGGTGGTGAACGGGCTGTGCAGGGCCGGGAGAGTGGAGGAAGCCATGGCCTTCCTCGGAGACGGAGCGGACATCGTGACTTACAACAGCCTCATCAACGGGCTCTGCAAGTCGGGCCGGATCGCGGAGGCATTCGATCTCTTCGAGCGGTTGCAGGACCGGGGAACGGAGCCGGACGCGATCACTTACAACACGCTCATCGCCTCTCTCTGCAGAGAAGGCATGGGAAGCAATGCCTTCTCGCTTCTCTCTACAGCCGTGGACAAGGGTTTCGTGCCCGACCATGTCACTTGGATTATACTCGTTCGCAACTTGTCTAAAGGTAGAGGATGGTTCAACCCTATCTAACGACACCTTTTCCCTATTCGATTAAGCAATTTTGTAGATATTGTTACACATAGTAAACTCCAGATTGGTCGTTCCTGCCATGAGGGCAAGCTTTTTTTGGTCCAGTATTAATCAGATGGGGCAAATTGCCAAAAATTTACCACCATTCTATCCTTGCAAAACAACTCAGAGTAATTGAACTGATCATGATCTCTTTTTTTCATTCTGGTAAAACTTGTAAATCTGTAAATCTTGTCGCACAGAGTAATGACATTCAGATTGTTGCTTTATGTGAATTGTATTGCACTTTTTAGGAGGTGACTGAAGGAGACAAATATAACAAGCATGGTTGATTAGTTTTCGTTGATACCGAATTACTGAGCAATAAAAATGAAAACCTCTTCCCCAACCAAAAATTGCAGAATATATTTTAACAAGGCTTAAAAGCTATCCAGTCCTGAAAGATAGTGTTGGAAGATAGTGGTTTTAGACTATTATCCTCATCATTATGCAATAATTCGTAAGCATAATATTGTAACAATTTTAAATTGTCAAAATTTTAGAACCAGTGATTTTTACAGAATTAAGGATTGAGAAAACCAATTTCTGTTCATGATGAGAGCAATGATAGCGGCGGATAATCACCGAAACTACTTCATCTCCTTTGACCACTTAGAAATTTGATAAGTTTTTTTTAGTAATGAAGACAAAGTTTAGTTGAGAGATTACCAAACTCATAATTTTTTTTGTAGACACCCACTATCAGGGTAAAATAGAAATTTACTTTTTAAATAATTAACTAATAAAATTTAGTCATATCATTATTAAATAAAAAATTAGACGAAGTGACTCTTGTTTACTAACTTAATTTGGAAATGAGCAACGTTTCGTAAAATTTTTACAAATGACTTACTGCTTACATGTCAAGTCAATTTACGTAATTATTTTATCCGAATGTCATTTTCATTTTTTCGGCCATTTAATTTGAAATTTGAGTTTGTTATTTAGATTTTCGTGTAAAAATTTTGAGTTAATATCCGAAAATTTTGTTATTTAATTCACATGAAAGTTTGTTATTTAATTTACAAAAATTTAAACACAAAAGTTTGTTGGATTAACTAAATTATTTTGCGGAGAATCTGTAACGACTGCATGTTATTTAGTTAACAGATATCCATCCAGTTTCAATGAATTCAAAACACTTGAAGAAGTTTGGTATAATAAAATTCTTGGTTTGAATAATTTAAAGTTGTGTGGCTTATGTACATCAAAATACTGGAAAGAAAACATAATCTAGATCAATGAAATGTATTTTCTAAAGATATTCACAAGGAAATAAAGGCCGGAGATTATGGAATAAGGAAAAATCAGGCTTCAAAACAATAAGTAGTAGGAATATGATCTTTAATGAACTAGAATTTCCCTGTGTTTCAACTAAGCCTATGGAGAGCCAAAAGACTACTACTACAACAAACCATATTGAGACTTTTATTCACGTGGAGCCTGCACCTAGTCGTGTTGTACTAGAAGCTCAATGAACAAGCACATAAAGCCCATCAAACCAAGTCGAAGATCAACTCCCACCTCAAAGTCAACAAAGGGCAGTACCTGAAAATGAAGAGTCTGACAGCTCTCAGATGCTTACTTTTACAGATCTTGATGAATATCAGCTGACTAGAGACAGTGTCGGAAGAGAGCTTAGACCAACATAGAGATATAGATTTAGTGCATACTCGGAATTTTTTGCATATGTCTTCAACACTGTTCTTCAAATTGACTGTATAGAAGCATTTAATTATCAAGAAACTGTGTCAGTAAAGGACTCAAAGTTGTGGCAGATTGCAATGAAAGAAGAGATGGACGCATTATACGAGAAAAATACTTGGGTCATTGTTTGAAGACCAAAGACTCAAAAATCAGTTAGATATCGTTGGCTCTACAAAGTCAACCTCGGCAAAATCTGATTAAAAGTAAGGTACAAAGCAAGGCTTATACCAAAGAGATTCACTCAGGTAGAGAGTGTTAACTACAATGAGATCTCTCATGTAGTTAAATAAAAAATCATAAGAATCATGCTCCCATTGGTCACTCGGTTGCAACAATGGATGTAAAAATAGCCTTTTTACATCTAGATGAAATTTTGTTTATGAAACAACCTCAGGGATTTGAAAGTAAAAGGAAGTGAAGACTTAGTATGTTGCTCATGAAGTCCCTTTATGGAATTAAACAATCTTTATGGCAATGATATAAAAGATTTGACACTTTTATGATTAGTCAAGGCTATTCTACAAGTTCTTATGACAACTGCCTATATTTCATTGAAAATAAAATCTGCAACGGTATTTATTTGCTGACATCCTGACATGGCATGGCTCAATTATATATAATATGGTTTGTACACATCCTGACATGGCTCATGCCATAAGTATTTTTAGTAGATTTATGGGAAATCCAGACAAGGAACATTGGACTTCCATGAAGTGGACTTTGAGATATATGTCGAACACAATTCACACTAGTTTTTATTATGTAAAAGGAGGTGACACAATTCAAATGGAGGGATTTGTTAACTCTAATTTTGATGGGTATTTGGATTCCAGAAAATCTAGAACATCGTAATTCTTCATGGTATAAAAATTGTGTAAGTTGGAAGGCTCAACTACAACTTATAATTAATTTATCTACAAAAAAGGCTGAATATGATGTAGCAACAAAATCATAGAAAGATTTCAAGGTTTACTAAAAGAACTGCAAGTGTTTGAAGACAAAGTCACAGTTAATAAAATTATGTATAAAAGCAAAGAATATGTTGTGATTGTTAGTTCTTAATTTTAAGACAAAGTCACAGTTAAAGGAATATGTATAAAAGCAAGGAATATGTTGTGGTTGTTAGTTCTTAAGTTTATCTTTTGTTTCTAAAATTGAACAAGAAGATTTGTAGTACTGTGAAGATTGTACATTGTAATTTGTTTGTGTGATTGACAAATTATCAAGCCTGATCTACCTATTATGGAGGAGTTCGCGAGCAGTAAGCATTATCAAACCTTGTCAATAAATTGTTTCTCTTTTTTACTTTTTATTTTTTATTTCAGAAAAGTTTCCAACAATTATAAACCATGATACTCTTATCATAATTGTCTAAAATCTGAAATGATTGACAGGTCAAACGTCAGACTGTCTTCTTGGTCTAACAGTTATAAGTTAAAAGGATACATCAATCCCCGAATATCTTAACTGAGGGTGAGTGAGAGTTGAGATGACTAAGTTCAAAGCGTGATAAAGATGTAAACCAAACTGCTCGACGTAGTTGAAAAGGTCTGAATTCAGGCTTATGAAAGACGAAGTTGTGGTCTGAAGAAATTGATATTGAATGAGAATCAATTTGATGATATTATTAATGAACTTATTCGAGTATTTATGATTACAAAACAAACGAAACTGGCTGATCTAATGCCATAAATAAAGGCAATGAATTTGAAGCAAAAGAGGGAATAAAACAGGGAAATATTTTAACCAAATAACAGTAAATCCTAAAGTATAGCTCAGGCATAAAAGCATAACAGACTACCGGCTATTTTTCTACACTCTCCCTCAAGTTAAGCCATATACATTTATGAGATTTAGCTTGCCACATAATTCTTGAAAGGCTGAGGTAGAGACTGGTTTAGTCAGTATGTCGGCAATCTGAAATCAAGTGGAATGAACTGTAGTTAGATTTCTTTGAGCGTCGATCTTCTCACTTATCAAATGTCTATCGACTTCAATATGCTTCGTACAATCATGGTGGACAAGATTTTTTGCGATGCTGATAGCGGCTTCATTTGTTGGCATTTATGCCCACAAAGGAGATTTTTGATATCAAATACTTTTGTATTTGTTTTGTTTTAAATTTAAATAAAAATTGAATATCCATTCTTATTTAAGATTGTGTTTATGCATGAATGTCTACGCTCTGAAACTGTCATGAATGAAAGAAGTGCTAAGTACAGACTTGACAAGTTACCTTTTTATGACTAGTTTATATAATAGTTCGCAATTTAAAGATTGATAGGGCAATCGACTCTTAGTAATGATTGTTAGAATGAATTAAAAGATATCTTATCTTGTGATATAGAGAGTTGTGACTCTGTAGTTCAATTTTGATATCTTAATGAAGATATTGAACAAGACCTGTGAAGTTTTGAAGTTTGAGACAAACCGTTTAATCACTTGAAACATCAAACTCACATACGAGAGGTATTTTAGTAATTACCTAAATCTTGAAGTGACTGCATATCTTCTTGTAACACTTTATTACATTTGATTTGTCAATGGGAAATGACTAAGTGAAGTTTCATTGACCTGACGGTTGGTATCATAATACTGTTTTGTTGAAATATGTGATTCACATATATGGAATTTGTGTTGAAAACATGTTAAGACATTAGTATCACACCATGCTCTATTATGAGAGTGTGAGCGAATAAACTAGGCATGATAGATCGAATAAAGAATTCTTTGAAATAAAACATGTGACATGTTGAGACATCTCACTTTATGTTTTTCTCGTTCACAAATAATAGAGGACTTGGTGAAATAATAACTCAGGGGTAAAACGGTAATTTTACATTCCTCTTAGTTAATGATACAAAGGGTAATATCGTAAAATACATCGTGGACCGTGTAAAGAATAGTTTTGTCACATCAAACGAAAATATAAACGCATATGAACTTAGAGATGTTCAATATTGGTACTTTAGTGGAATCGACTAATATTAAGAATTAAAAGTCGGAAAAAGTTTGTGAACTTTTATGTCCGAACTTTATCCTAAATCTTCGTTCGTGTGGGTCCATAAGGTCTCAATGATACTCTCGGACGAGATTTTAGTGAACAAGAAATGATTGATTTTCTCATTCAACGTAAACTGTGATTTACGCTAAGAAAATTATTTTCTAAGTAAGTAAATAAGTAATTGGTTATTTATTATTACATTTATTTAACGAATCATATTATGTTATTATATTGATAATAATATAATTTGATGATTCAAATAAAAAAAAGTGAAAATAAATATTTTCTCGTTTCATACTATATTAAATAAATGAGATGTTCTAAATTAATTAAATATTATTTTAGAAATAGATCAAATAAATTTGGGAGATAATTAAGACAATATGGCCAGACATAATAAGGGTTTTATGGGTTGGAAAAATTGTTTAAACTCATTAAAATGAGTTTTGGGCTTAAATTTGACTAATGGGTCTTAATTGGATATTGACCTAACTTAAGCATATTCTCTGTGATATAAAAGGAGGCTCTCTCTTTGGTATCCCTAGCCTAATTTCGACCAACACTCAGCCAAACCTCTCCCATCTTGTGCTTGAGAGGTTTTGGCCGAATTTAGAGAGAAAGAGAGAGAGAAAATTTGTTTCCCAGCAGCCCTTCCTTTTCTTTGAGTTTCCCCTCCTTCCCTTGTTCCCACAAAGAGCCCACCCTCTTGATCTCCTAAAAACTCTTAAAGAATTATCATTGATTCATCTTGTAGTTGTTTTAGTGATATTTGATCCACAGGGCCGGCCACTTTTTGGAGCAACGGAGCGATGATGGATTTCGTGACATCCTAGAGGCGCGTGGGAAACAGTTTCGGCCGTGGACTTGGACGCACACCCCGAGGCTGATTCTCGCAGATCCGAACCCACGGTGAGTCTCCTAAAAACGAGTTGGATCTGAATATAATGATCATTGTAGGATTGTTAGAAATTTTAGATCACTCGTTTGCATGTTTGAAAGAATTTATTAGTATGTTTAGAAATTTATTGACATGCTAGATTAGATTTAATGGCATGGTTATTGAATATGTTTTAAAACGTTTTAACATGTTGTTGTGAAAATCGCGCGCGCAAGTGTACACGTCGAACAAGTAATATAGATAGTAAGTACAGTTCGTTCCCACGGGAATTTATAATTAGATGCAAATCGAGGTCGACTACAGTTTAAACCAAGAGAAAATATAATGTGAATAGGATGACTTCTAAAATATTAAACAACTTAATTAAAACGTTTTAAAGGTGAATGTGGGAAACAAGGGTGAGGATTCACTTCTCTATTCTTCCGTTACAAACCTAAGTGATTTCCAGTTCAAGTCACTGTTTCGTTAATGTAGTATTCGTGTTCAGATATAATTATTGTTAACCCTCGCTAGAGTGATATTAACAACCTAAATCAGAATCAACTTTTACCTCTCGGTTTCAAGATTAAAATCCTAATTTGCAATACAATCAAGAACACACAATGAATACCTAAATTCTACGGTTATCTCTAGTCATCGTAGTAATTCAAGGTTTGTTAGCCTATTGCTCAATTCATCAAATCTCGCTTAAGTAATTGATTAATTCAAGAATCATACACAAAGTGATCAATTTCATGTAGGCTTTAATAACAAGCTAAACAAAAACGCATCATTGAGACGAATCAAACTCTAGATCAATATCAGTTCATAACAGAATTCAATAGAAGATCTACCATCACCCTCCTTGGGATTAGTTCATGGTGATGGTGGAAGAAACGAAGGACAGAAACACAATAAAATTCATCATGACAAACTAAAGAGAATAAAACTACTAAGTGCAAGGGAAAGGGAAGAATAAAACTTGTGTGGTCGCAGTCTCCGCAGACTCGTCGTGGCTGCGCAGCGTCTCTTAGGTTCTTCAGAAAAGCTTTCGTTCCTCATCGATGTTTCTCTCTCCAAAATTCTAGCAGAAAAATGGGATTTCTTCTTTGTGGCTGCTCTTTTTCGTTTATAGGCGAACTCCTCTTTTTTGGTGCAGCCTTGGACTCTTAAAAATCGGATTACTTCAGCCCAAATCGTGTAATTTCTCTTTCCTGACGCATCCATCACGACGCGACCAAGGGGATCGCATCGCGACCTTCAGCCATCGCGACGCGGTGGAAATGACCGCATCGCAATGGGCACTCGGGTGCCCAACGCTGAAATCTCCTTAAACCTGATTTTTGCTCCAATTCGCTCCTTTGTTCCAAACTTGATCTCCTAACGTAATTTGCGACAAAAATAACCAACACTACGAAAACTATCAAAAACAGCTAAGGATTCGCTTTGAATTTTTTTACTAGAATCGCTTAATAATAACGTATAAAACGCGCTTATCAAACTCCCTCAAACTCGTATTCTTGCTTGTCCTCAAGCAATAAAAATAAGAAAGAGTGCAAATAAACAAACTAGAAACACTAACTCAAGTACAAATTACCCGACACAATGATAGGTTCAATATTACTACTAGTTCAATTAATTCACGCTAAGACTCTATTTCTCGTTTTCAAGACTTTTTGGTTTTGGAAGTCCATGGTTTAATAGATCATCGTCAATTGCTAGATTTCAAACGAGAAAATGGAATCTAATATTTTCTTTAGCCGTTTTTCAATGTCTATCCATCTCGAAGTGTCGGATACCTAAAATTGTCCTCTCGTCAACCAAAATCATAAAGAGTCACAAAAGCTGTAATATATATTTGAGATTTGTTATTTACAGTTTTGACTTACCATAGGCTTCCTCATTTCCCTTGATCTCCACTAATGTACACAAATGATTTATAACTCGTCAAAAGGTCTTATGAGACTTGTAATGTTAGGCTTAGGTCAAGGGTATGAAAATGACTTCTTTTTTTTAGTGACTAAGGTTGATCTTAGCGACTCTAGCAAATATATGAACAACTTCTAGCTTTTTCAATACTCAAAACATGTATCCTCTTTTAGAACTCTCTTATTTTGATTTTTCCAATCTTGGCTCACATAGTCTTTTTATTTAACTACACCACGTCGACATAAGTACACTTCCCTTTTCAACTTTCAATTCTTTTACATTTTTTTTAGAAGAAGAACATAAAGAGAAGATTTCTACAATTTACAACTTGTCGTGGTGTTTAAATACGAAATTTCTACAAAGAATGAACAAAACTTTCTGAAGATAACCAAATAGTCTCATATGTTTTCTCACTTAAAGCTCAACGAATTTAGTTGTTTTCAAGAGTCGCTAAAATTCAACGGGTTCTTTGTGGGACTTTAAAAAATTATGGCTCAAGGCTTTTTCTGACTAAGTAACAAACGGTAAAATGTTAGGCTTTTTGTGACCAGGTTCTAAATGGTAATCAATATTTTGGGTCTGGCTTTTTGGCTTAAGTGGCTTATCCTAATTCCTAAATCATTATTACTAGATCAATATGTACACAATTTCGCCTCGATTAAAAATTGGAGAAAGTTCTAGTAAATACGGTGACTTTTATTTCAATTGATCACCAAAAATACGCATCTATTGCTAAACTTCGAGACATACAAAATTCGAGCTTATATGATAACTCAGATTCTCAAAACTCATTTTTTCCCTAGCAATTCATGAATTTTTATTCCAATTCCTAAAGTCTTTAAAAACTTGAAATCTCATTGACTAGAATGTGTGAATTAATCTAATTAACAATATTCAACCACCTATCAGACACAACCTAAACACAAAATAATCTAATAAAACAAAAAAACTAAACAAAACAGAAGTATATACATCGCAAGAAAAATCCCCCCCAAACTCAAATCAAGCATTGTCCTCAATGTGAGAGACACAAAAAGTTGGGAGTACGGGAACTTACCTCGCGAGTGAACGGCCAAGTCACTCATCGTCCAGGCGGTAGGTATAGGTGGTATGGAGGGTAGTCGTACGTGAGATGATCCGGATATGATGGGAACAGTGAGTAGTACGGTGGTGGCTCCGATGCATCGTGGTGGGTGGCGTCCGGTGGAGGTGCGTAGCGGTTGACCCACGTGTTGTAGACCTGCTCATGGAATTGGTGCGTGGCCATTGACCGCTTGGCATGCTCCTGTAGGAATGAGTCCATGTGATCGAGCCTGGTGTTGACGTTGTCAAAGCGTCTTCCCATCTCGTTTTGGACCGTCATTTGTCGTTCGTCAATCCGCCCGATGTTTGTATCCATCCTTGTCAACATCTTCATCATTTGCGCGTATCTGGGCTCGTAACCGGACTGGTTATGTGGCTCGTAGTCGTGGGCGTATTGTGAAGGTCCTGCTTCTTGTTCCTGAACTGCCGGAAATACTTCCGGGTCTTCTGAGAATCCTTGACCTGAGGGTTTGGCGAATGGCCATTTTTGCTTCAATCGACTCATGAAAGTGACGTCGATCGGCTTCCCCAGCACTCCCATCTCGTCTCCCCTTTCTGTTGGGACTCGTGCGTTGGCGCACATCATCGTAATAAGCCCGGGGAATCCCATGTTTTGTTGTGCGTCCCGAGAGGAGATGTGGCCCATGATATCCCTGATTATTTGACCTATATCTAACGATTGGTCAGTCAGAATGAAATATAGGATAAAGGCACGGTGTACCGTGAGTTTGTGGGTGTGATTGTTGGGGACGATGTTGGAGGCGATGAAGTATGTCTATGCTTTGGAGAATTTGTTCATCCGCGCCGTTGACAACTCACGTGGTGCACCCGATGCTGTCAGCTTCCAATTTTCAGGGAGTCGGCAGAGGGTGTTGAGGATGAGGTCCGTAGGCGGGTGTAGCATGTTAGAGTCGTAAAATTTGCTATCGACCTCCGGAATGTTGAGGAATTGGTTGATGGCCATCGGGGAGATGATGACTTCTTTCCCCCTAACCATGATCGTGGCGGATCCAGGAGTTCCTGCAAAAAGGTTAGCGTAAAATTCTCGCATCGTGACGTTGGGGACTGGGTTGATTGACGCAAGATCTTTCCATCCCCGCTCGTCGATTTGGCGACGCATGTACCCGAAGGTACTCACGTCGGTTGTGGCCTCGATCATTCGTTCGGGAATGATCGCTACTCCATCCAAGCGTGTGTACGCGTCCGCTCCTCCAAGCACAAATTTTCTTGACGAACTCGACGGCTCCGGTCTCACCCTCTTTGGAAACCTGTTGTCTCGGTCACGTGTCGCTCTTGATGTCACATCAATAAAGCACACCCAAAAAATGTCAAAAACGCTCTCAATAGCACACGAATTTTCTCTTAGCCATTTTATCGAACACGTGGTGTGCGCCTAAAATAGAGAAGATTCGTGAGTTTAATATATAACTCGACACACAAAACCTATACACAAGATAATATAATATTGCTACACATCACAATCAACAAATTATATGAAGAACACAAGCCCAAAAAATGAAAGTTTACCTCGAGTTGATTCGGAAATGAAAACAAAGAAAATGAATGTGGAATCAACGTAAACGGATAGATCGGCTCGTGTAGAAGAAACTTTGTGTTGTGATTGTAGATAAAAAAAATGTGTATTTTGTGAGATTTTTGGGAGTTTAGGTCGGAAGAAATTCGGTTTTGGGAAAAAATTGATAGAGAAATCGAGTGAGTGAGTGAGTCAAAAGTGAAGAGAGAGGGAGAAAAAATCGAGTTAAAAACGTCAGTTTTTTGTCCACCACGACGCGGTGGACTAGATCGCGTCGCGACCTCTGTAAACACTCTGTGAAATGGCGTCCATTTATATTTTTCAAAACTGACAATAAACCTCAAAAAAATTATAAAAAAAAATGCAAACAACGAAAGAAATTACCTATAAACCTGAAAAATGTGGGTTGCCTCCTAGAAACACTCGTTTAATTGTCATTAGCATGACGTGTTACCTGGACTTATATGCCGAGATGTGTACGGTTTTCTCCTCTTCTAGCGGGGTCCCAAAATATGGCTTGACTCTTTGGCCGTTAACTTTGAACTGCTCGACATTCTTGCTCTTTAACTCAACCGCTCCGTATGGGTAGACTGTGACTACCTCAAATGGTCCCAACCAGCGAGACTTCAATTTTCCTGGAAAAAGACGTGAACGTGAGTTGAATAAAAGCACTGACTGCCCTGGCGTGAGATCTTTCTTCGCGATGTGTCTGTCGTGCCAGAGCTTCGTCTTTTCCTTGTAGATTTTGGCGTTCTCGTATGCCTCTCTTCGAAATTCGTCGAGGTTGCTTAGTTGTAGCAACATTTGATGTCCCGCCGCCTTCTCATCAAAATTGAGCTTCTTCATCGCCTACAGCGCATTGTGCTCCAACTCAACCGGCAGATGGCTCACTTTTTCGTAGACAAGGGAATAAGGTGACATGCCTATCGGAGTTTTGAATGCCGTCCTGTATGCTCAGAGTGCGTCATCGAGCTTGTTTGACCAGTCCTTCCGAGTTTGCCCCACCGTCTTTTCTAGAATCTTCTTGATTTCTCGATTTGAGACTTCGGCTTGTCCATTCGCTTGAGGATGATAGGCGAGCGATTTCCGGTGGTTGACACCGTATATTGACAGTAGAGCCTCGAAGTGACGGTTGCAGAAATGCGATCCTCCGTCGCTCACTACCGCCCTGGGAGTCCCGAACCTCATGAATATGTTCTGCTTGAGAAATTTAAGGACGACTTTCTCGTCGATTGTTGGGGTGGCCTTTGCTTCGACCTATTTGGACACGTAATCCACTACCAGTAAGATGTACTTGTTGTCGTAAGACGGTGGAAAGGGCCCCATGAAGTCAATCCCCCAAACGTCGAATAGTTCGATCTGTAGCATGTTCGTCAGTGGCATCTCGTTCCGATTCGACATGTTTCTGGTTCGCTGGCACCTATCACACAAAGAAACGAAGTAGCGGCTGTCCCGAAATAAAGTAGGAAAATAAAAACCACTTTGAAGTACCTTTGCCGCAGTTTTGGCGGGTCCGAAGTGTCCGCCACATTTGAGTGTGTGGCAATGGCGAAAAATTGAGCTCATCTCGTCCTCAGGAATGCATCTCCGGATCACCATGTCCGCACACTGTTGGTAGAGAATGGGTTCTTCCCAGTAAAATTGACGTACATCTGAGAGGAATTTCTTTCATTGATGATACGTCATTTCACTTGGAAGAACACCACTCGCCAAGTAGTTGACGTAGTCGGCGAACCACGGTGTCTCGACAACTCTAATCGCCATCACCTTTTCGTCCCGAAAGTTCTCATCGATCGGTCGGACTCGATCATGAACGTGCTCTAGTGTCTCGAGTCTTGATAAGTGATCCGCAACAACGTTGTCTGTGCCCTTCTTGTCTTTGATTTCGAGGTCGAATTCTTGCAGAAGAAGTACCCACCGGATGAGACGAGGTTTTGCATCTTTTTTCGTCATGAGGTAGCAAATGGCGGCGTGGTCGGTGTAGACGATGACTTTATTCCCGATGACATACGGCCTGAATTTGTCAAAGGAGAACACTACAGCGAGGAGCTCCTTCTCAGTCGTGGTATAGTTCAATTGTGCGTCGTGAGCGTTTGACTCGCGTAGTAGATGGCATGGAAAGTCTTGCCTCGTCGTTGTCCGAGCACTACGCCTACTGCATGGTCGCTTGCGTTGGAGATAATCTCAAATGGGGACTCCCATTCTAGTGCCACGATCACTGGTGTCGTGCTCAGCTTTTCTCCTTCAAAGTGTTGAAGGCTTGGAGACATACCTCGTCGAAGTTGAATTTGGCGTCCTTCTCAAGTAGACTCCACAGTGGCTTCGTGATTTTTGAGAAGTCTTTAATGAACCGCCTGTAAAATCCTGCATGTCCCAAAAAACTGCGCACTCCTTTGACTGAAATTGGAGGTGGAAGCTTCTCTATCGTCGCTATTTTAGCTCGGTCCACCTCTAATCCCTGCGCTGAAACTCGATGACCCAACACGATGCCTTCCTTCACCATGAAATGGAACTTCTCCCAATTCAGCACCAAATTTGTCTCTACACACCTGTCTAATACTTTTGACAAATTTCTCAAGCAAACATCGTAAGTAGAACCAAAAACAGAAAATCATCCATAAATACTTCGATGGTTCGGCCTACCATGTCAGAGAAAATTTCCATCATACAACGTTGGAATGTAGCAGGTGCATTGCATAAACCAAAAGGCATTCTTCTAAAAGCAAACGTACCATATGAGCATGTGAATGTGGTCTTTTCTTGATCCTCGGGTGCGATGACTATTTGATTGTAGCCAGAATATCCATCGAGAAAATAGTAAAATACGTGCCCGCCAAGTCGATCGAGCATTTGATCGATAAACGGTAGAGGGAAGTGATCCTTCCTGATGGCGTTGTTGAGCTTGCGGTAATCCATGCAGATTCGGAATCCCGTTACTGTGCGCGTTGGGATAAGCTCGTTGTTGTCGTTCCGAATGATCGTCATTCCTCCCTTTTTAGGGACGCACTGGACCGCGCTTACCTATGGGCTATCAGAGATGGGGTAAATCACTCCCGCGTCGAGCCACTTCAGTATCTTTTTTCGAACGACCTCCTTCATCGCTGGATTAAACTGGCATTGATGCTCCACGGATGGTCGATGTCCTTCCTCCATGAGAATGCGATGTGCGCAGTAGGATGGACTTATTCCGTTAATGTCGGAAAGGGTCTATCCTATAGCGGTCTTGTGATCCCGCAGCACTCTCAAGAGCTTGTATTCATTCTCTTTCGTCAAGTGTGCTGAGATGACCACCGGAAGTGTGTCGTTCTCGCCTGCAAATGCATAGCGAAGGTGTGAAGGCAGCTCCTTCAACTCAACTTTTGGCGGCTCTTCAATTGACGGTTTTGTACGCTTTGCACCCGCTCCCAAATCTTCAAAAAAAATTCTTCTATCGGCGTCAAATCCGTCAAGGTACTGCACCTGTTCCTGCGCTTCCCACTGAACAAACTGATTAGCAAAGTCAATAGAGTTAGTGAGACATACATGTAGATGATTCTCGGGACGAAAACAGTAACTGTCGACTATTTCTTCGCACACGTCCACTCTGAAGATGTCATCACTTGCCTTCGGATACTTCGTCGAGTTGTAGACGTTGAAGATGACTTACTCGTCTTGCACCCTCAGTTTCAGTTATCCCTTCTGCACGTCGATGAATGCTCCTCCGGTTGCTAAGAATGGCCTTCCTAGGATGATTGTAATGTCTATGTCCTCCTCCATATCTAGCACCACAAAGTCAGCTGGGAATATAAATTTGTCTACCTTTACAAGTATGTCCTCGGTGACTCCCCGTGGATGCTTGACCGAACGACCCTCCATTTGAAGTGTGACTCGAGTAGGTCTCACTTCGTCGTTTCCCAATTTTTGAAAGATCGAGTAAGGCATGAGATTGATACTTGCTCCAAGATCACATAGAGCCTTCTCGAAATAAGAGTCGCCAATAGCACATGGGACAGTGAAACTCCCTAGCTCTTTCAATTTCTAAGGAAGCTTCCTCTGGATGATTGCGCTGCATTCTTCAGATAGAGCGATAGTGCTGCAGTCATCAATCTTCCTCTTGTAGGTGAGGATGTCCTTCAGAAATTTGGCGTAACTTGGCATATGTTTTATGGCGTCGGCGAACGAAATGTTGATGTGAAGCTGCTTGAATACTTCAATAAATTTTCCAAATTGCTTATCCAACTTCACATTTTTCAATCTTTGGGGGTACGGGACTTGCACTTGCGGAAAAGGCTGAATTTTTGATGAACTAGCGCCATTTTCAGCTCATGGACATTTCAAACCCGACTGCCCATCGCGTCGCGATGGAGATGTTTCCTGGGTTTCCAGCACCCTTTTTCTTGCGTTCTTCTCTGCATCATCCAAAATCAATCCGCTGTGTAAAGTAATAGCATTAACATGGTTTTTCGGATTAACCGCGGTGTTGCTAGGAAGTGATCCCTGAGTTCTCCCGGTCAATGTTGATGCCAATTGACCCATCTGCGTCTCGAGACTCCGTATCTGGAGCTGACTGACTCTGGATGGCTGTGCGAGTTTCATTCATAAATGTTGCCATCATTTCCTCGAGATTCACCGTATGTTGTTGTTGCTGTTGGTTGGCGGGTTGTTGAAAACTCTGTTGTTAAAAATTTTGGTTCCCTTGAGGTGGCCTTTGAGCTTGGTTCGGAGGTTGACGCCATGAGAGATTTGGGTGGTTGTTCCTCGCGCCCGTGTAAGGATTATTGGAATTATGAAACGTCGGCGGTTGTAGTTTCCCACATAATTCGCGTTCTCCTCAAATCTTGTTGGAAAATCGTTGGATGAGTTTCCTCCGTCGCACCAAAAGTATGTCTCAGGGATTGAAGCTTGCACCGCCTTGGCTTGAGCATCGAATTGCGCCATTTGCTTCGTGATAAGAGCCATTTGAGTTGACATCATCTTCAATAGTTCCGAGTCATTAGATGAATTGCTTGAGATGTTACATGAATAGTGTTCGGATCGGGCTTCAAAATTCTGCGCTCCATGGGGTATTGTTCGTTCGCTCTCGCCAACTTTTCAAGTAGTTCGTAGAATTCTGGTGGTGTCTTTGTGAGCGCTGCTCCTCTTGCTGCAGTGTTTACTAAAGTCTTAGTAGGAGTTAGTAGACCATAGTAAAATGTGCCTAGAAAATCTGCCCGAGCGATCCCGTGGCGGGGGCATTTTCTAAGCATCTATTTGAATCGGGACCATGCCTCGCATAGAGTTTCTCCATCCCATTGACGGAAGCTGTGGATTTTGTTGCGGAGGCGAGTAGTCTTCTTGAAGGGGAAGTACTTGGTGAAGAAGGCGTTGCAAAGGTCCTCCCACGAGTATATGGAGTCGGACGGCAATGACTGCAACCACCCTTTGGCTCCGTCCCTCAGCGAGAATGAAAACAGCCGTAGACGTACGGCGTCCACCGGAATGTTGGGGATGTGGAAGGTGTCGCACATCTCGTTGAAGTTGCAAATGTGCTCGTTCGGATCTTCATTCGGGGCTCCTAAGAATTTATTATGTTGAATCATGTTGATAATTCCCGTGTTGATGTGGAAGCTTTGATCCGCCGTAATTGCGGTTTACGGATGGCCGAACGATAACCATCAGCGTTCGGTGACACATAGACAATGAGAGTCTCTCCACGAGGACAGGTCCTCGGGAATTTGCTGCGGAATATTCGTTCATGGTGATGGTGGAAGAAACGAAAGACAGAAACACAATAAAATTCATCATGACAAACTAAAGAGAATAAAACTACTAAGTGCAAGGGAAAGGATAAAATAAAACTAGTGTGGTCGTAGTCGCCGCAGACTCGACGTGGCCTCATAGCGTCTCTTAGGTTCTTTTAAAAAGCTTTTGTTCCTCAACTCTGTTTCTCTCTCAAAAATTCTAGGAGAAAAAGGGGTTTTCTTCTCTGTGGCTACTCTTTTTCGTTTGCGACAAAAACAACCAACACTACGAAAACTATCAAAAACACCTAAGGATTCGCATTGAATTTTCGACTAGAATCGCTTAATAATAACGTATAAAAAACGTTTATCACATGTTAAATTGAATTATGAATTTCCGCCATATATTGATATGTTTCATAATTAATTAGGTTAATTGTTAACTTAATTCCAACATCATTATCGCAATGCAACAGAATGGAATGTGGACTTGATAGGTTTAGGCTGTTGAGAATTTGTCTGAGCCAAATAGCTTTGCATACACCATGGGCAAGAGATCATAGCTCAGATTCAACACTGCCACGAGACACCACAGATTGCTTCTTATTTCTCCAAGTGACTAAGTTTCCCCTGACAAATGTACAATAGCCCGAGGTTGATCGTTTATCGGTTTGAGAGCCACCATAGTCAGCATCAGTATAAACTTCTATGTTGTGACTTGAGTTCTTTTTGAAGAATAATCCCTTTCCCGGAGAGGACTTTAGATATCTTACGATTCTGAAGACAACTTCCATGTGAGATTCCTTGGGTGCGCTCATACACCTGCTCACTAAACTGACTACAAAACCAATATCAGGTCTGGTGTTTGCCAAATAAATGAGTTTCCCAACAAGTCTTTGGTACCGGCCTTTATCAACGTGGACTTCGTCTTCACATGCGTCCAGCTTTAAGTTTGGCACCATAGGTGTAGATGATGGCTTGCAATTTGTCATTTTCATGTAGGCCTAATCGAGCTTTGAATCTTTCAACAGTACAATCAGAATTATGTTTCACAATAAACAACCATCGACAACCAACAGTTTTCTTCAAAGGCGGCAGTGAGGTAAGTTTTGGTGAATAGCACTTATGAATAATCTCGGATCAAGTTTATTTTGGTCATATAGGTGAACAAAGTCTGAGCAACCAAATAATTTTGGAGGTATATTCATGAACAGTTTTGAGTCTTTAAAATTGTTTAAGGGTGTTTGGAAGTTTAATACCCAAGATGGTATTTTGTTGATGAGATATGCTGCAGTGAGTACAGCCTCTCCCCAATAGTGTTTGGGAACATTTGTGGTGAACATGATGGATCGAGCTACCTCAAGTAAGTGGCGATTTTTTTCTCTCGGCTATCCCATTTTGTTGTGGTGTTTTGATACATGAGCTAGTGTGAATGATTCCCCGAGACTTAAAAAATTCGCCAAGAACTGAATTGAAATATTCACTACCATTGTCAGAATGAAACAATTGAATATTTGTTCGGAATTGTATTTGGATCATTTTGTGGAATTGTTTGACAAGGTGTATGGCTTCAGATTTCTCCTTCATTAAGAATACCCAAGTGAGTTTTGTGTGATCATCAATGAATAATAAAAACCATCTAGTCTGTGTAATATTTGGAACTTTTGAAGGTCCCCAAATATCACTATGAATCATAGAAAATGGATGAGATGGTTTATATGAATTTGGAATGTATGAATTTCTGGTGTGTTTCAAAAGTTGGAAATATCACACTGAATTGACTTGGAATTTTTATTCAAAAATAATGATGGAAATAACTTGGAAAGATACAAAAAGTTTGGATGTCCTAATTGACAATGTAAATGAAGGATTCCACTGTCATTATTTTTGCTAACTTGTGACATGAGGCATATTGATTATTTTGATGGATTTTGAAGGAGATAGAGACCGAACTTTACTTCAGCACTGTCAATCATCTTTCCCGATTCCCTGTCCTGAAACACACATGAATCATCAGTAAATTGAGTTAGGCACTTCAGGTCTTTGTTTATTTTCAAGACATATAGCAAATTAAAATACATATAACACTGATTTTAGTTGTAATTCTGATGACAGCTTTACAGTTCCAATACCAGCGACAACTGATACAGATCCATCGGCTATGATAACCTTGATAGCCTTGTCACGGGTTGAGTATAAAGAAAATAATCCACGACTACCAGTCATATGTATGTGGCCCTTGAGTCAATGATCCAAGATGATGAATCGGCAGTTTGTGAAAAACATGCCTTGAGATGTTACCTCTTTTTACCACTAATGCATTGTCCTCACTTGTTGAATTCTGAGATGATTGCGGAGCCTTGGTAATCAGGGACTGGATGATTTCGAGTTGATCTTTACTGAATGGTGATGCAGAGACCACATTTCCTCGAGGTTCTTGTTCTGATGAAGACTTTCTTGGCTTCCAATTCACTGGTTTCCCATGGATTTGCCAACATCTATCTCGTGTGTGGCCTTGCTTGCTGTAGTGATCACAGTAAGGACTTTTGCTTCCTTTTTCTTTGCAGTTGCTTTGTTGGCTTGAGACTGATTTTCGCTTGAGATCATTAAGGCTGAGCCTTCAGCATGGGTGTTTGTTGATGATGAATCACTCATCATAATTTTTCTTCCTCATGTCTCATGGTGGAGAAGGCTTCTCGCAGAGTTGGAAGGGGCTTTGTGCTGATGAGTCTGCCTCGAGCCTCGTCCAGATCCTTCACAAGTTCTGCTAAGAATTTAAAAACTCGTTTTGTCTCTACAACCGATTTGTAGAGTTTTGAGTCTTCAAGACAGCTCCACTTGTATGTGTCGATGAGGCCAATTTTCTGCCAATGTCGAGTGAGAGTCGTGAAATATTGAGTGACAGATAGATCACCTTGTTTTATTTCATACAAGTGACTTTCGGTTTCAAAAATTTCTGACGTGTTGTCATAGCTCGAGAAGGTGATTTTGGCAGCTCCCATATCTCAGGAGCTGTTGAATAGAGCAGGAAGTTTTCACCGACTTCTGATGTCATGGAGTTGATCAACCAAGACACAACTATGTTGTTGTTGGCCTTCCATGATCTGAATGTTGGATCTTCCTCTCGTGGTGCACTCGCAAATAGAGCAGGAAGTTTTCACCGACTTCTGATATCATGGAGTTGATCAACCAAGACACAACTATGTTGTTGTTGGCCTTCCATGATCTGAATGTTGGATCTTCCTCTCGTGGTGCACTCGCAATTCCTGTCAAAAAATCATCTTTGCTTCTACCACACACAAACATGAGAATAGATTGAGACCATTGCAAATAATTTTGGCCGGTTAATTTGTGGTTGGTTATTTGCTGAGAGGTGGGAGTGATTTCAGAGGTGAGAGTGATCGGAGATGTTGATGAGGTAAGACCTATAATTTGGTTTCCTTATTTAAGGACAATGAATGCTCTGATACCATGAAGAAATTGATATTGAATGAGAATCAATTCGATGATATTACAAAACAAACGATACTGGCTGATCTAATGCCATAATAAAGGCAATGAATATGGAACAAAACAGCGAATAAAACAGGGAAATATCTTAACCAAATAACAGTAAATCCTAAAGTATAGCTTGGCCATGACAACATAATAGACTACCAGCTATCTTTCTACATGGCCTTCAGCATCAAAACCTACAAAAGAGCTCGGGTTATCTCCAACACGAACAACGAACAACGCAGTATCATTCGCGCTCTTGCCGGGCAACAGGTGGAAGTATCTTTGACTTCTCAGCAAGTAGGCTTTGCTTGCTCGCTGCTACAAGAGAAACTGGAAACAGTTGTAACCCCAGGAGCGAAGTAAACAACGTCGTGATACTCATCGAGAATGCTGTTCAAAGGATGTTTTGACTTTATGAAATATTGGTTGGGTGAGATAGTTCAACCCGATCGGAAACATCAATAACACTTCTTCCGATTTGTTTGTTAATAGTCTTAGTAGCTCCTTTAATACGCATGTTTTCCACTTTTATTAGCCAATCAATTTGATGATTACGCACTACATTCAAGCACAATTCACGATTTCGTGGCTGCGACTCTGGTCTTAAGTTTCAAACAGGTAATAAAGAGAAACTCTCTTTCAGTCCGGTAAGATATATCAAAAATACTTTGAAACGCTCATACAGAGCTAGAAGATGGCGATTTCAATCTAAAACTATAACTTTCATAACTACATTTCATCCAGTGGTACTTCAACCCTTCCCATTGTATTTATTTATAAACATCAATTTTGCAAATTAATTATCCATCAATAATATGTACGATTGTATCGTTTCGTATAAAAATTTCTATGTAATAAAAATCTCTACTAAAACTGGTAACCTCAGAATTGCAGAATCTATGTCAGCAAGGCTTAGAAAGCCATTCAGTCCCGAAAGATGGTGTGATTAGACTGGTATCCTCATCGGTTAATATCGAACACAAAACAATTCAGATCAGAGAAACTAAACGCATAAAGAAAGGAAGAATGTTGATCCATGGCTATCCAAAGTGGTAAAAGCAACGACGCTGCTCCACAAGGAGATGGAATATGTTAGAGACCCGCACAAATCGGAGAAACTTCTTTCGAAGGACCTCGACGATCGTAGCTTAATCTGCGACGTTTTCAGTGGTGATATGCAAACACGAAGTCAGTTTGCCACCATTGTTTATTTTGTTAGGAATCTTGGAAGGATTCCCCGTCACTTTTATCTAATTCTAAACTATCTTAAGAGAGAAATTATTGACAAACGAAAAGAAAATGAAGAAAGACGAAGTGTGAAACTGCGAAAGAGGTGGATCAGTTCTCATAAACCCTACCTGTGTTTGATGCTCTACAATGAAGGGCTGAGTTGTATTTATAGGCCTGGGCATAATGGTTTGATGCGAATCTGACGGTCAGGATTGGTTATCTCTAAGATGTAATTTGCAGCGACGAAAAACCCTACTTGATGAGGGATTTGCCCCTTTCCCGTATTTGTAGGAAATTAAAAATATATATATATATATATATTAAAATAAAATGCTTTCATTGAGAGTTGCTTTCATTGAGAGTTGAACTCAAGACCTCCCGCTTACTAAACGGGTGCTCTAACCAACTGAGCTATGAAAGCCAGATGTTCATTCATTATTTAATTTCAAAAAACAATAAAATCTGCTCTCTTATCCTGGTTTATAATCCTTTTACAAGGTTCTTTCACTTATCGGCTTCAATTTATTAGTGATCTTAAACTGAATTTGTCACAAAATCATACATATCGACGTGAAGCTTGGTTGAACCGTTGAAGAATAAAAGCGACATTTAAGTCAATAAACAAACATAATGATAACAACGAAATGAAAGGGCAATAACAATCAGTTTTGTGCTACAAAATATTGTTAAATTTATAAATCACATCCGTATAAAAAAATATATATATGTATCATATTCTTCTAGAATAAAATAAAGTAAGAAACAAAAAAATATTTACGCATTATAAACAAGATGTCACGAAATAGTTATCGTATCTGCATTGTCTTAAATTATTGCAGCATCGTTGACCAGTAAGTTCTCTTTCACCACCAGATTTTGCTCTAACAAATCAAATCCAAACTCTAAGAAATAAGATCATTCAAACTGAGGATATGTAGCATTTTAATGTGAAAAGACTTCAAATTTTCTTAATTACCTCGGTATATGTCATGATCAGCGCTCTTAAAAGTAACGGATCTTCGTGCAAAACACTTGACGCGATTCAAACGAATGCTAAGTAAGCTCCTAGAATCGCCTTTCTTAAATCGCACTAATCGTTCATTTAAAAAATAACTGGTTATAATCTAAAATTAAAGTGGCACCACGACCAGACAAAATTAATTAAACAAAGTGTAAAGAAACTCACGAGTAGTATCACCATTACTCTCCAGCTGATCCGACACATTTACCAAACCATCATTATCCCGGCCGCCTTGAGAGTAGCTCAATGATCGAGCCATACATCTTATACGGCTCAACCTTAATGTGTGGCATGAGGTTTTTTGAACTACAAGAACAATTAGTCGTCAACGATTATAGACCGTGACAAGAAGCTATTTCACGGACTTACAAGACGAGTCAAGGATGATGGAGTTATAATTGTCGTCGACTAGCTTTGGCTGTTCGTCGCAAATGACCATTTCACCCCCAGATTTGAACCCCGGCTCTTGAGGAAGGCTAGGGCATTTGAGTCGCCGAAGCTGGTAATTGTAACGACGTCTAGCTAGGTGTCGTTCTCTTTGTTCGAGGGTCATTGATCGCCTTCTGTGCCTGTCTCTCATACGACGGCGTTCTCTCTCTTCTTCCATCGCCGTGCATATTATATACACTCTTTAACCATGAACATGCTGTGCTGTGGCAACAGAAACGAGTCATTTGGATGTGGGTAAAGAAAACGTCAATGTACAGAATGATCAATTACCTCATAATATATGGTCAAAGGGAGAGCAAAGTTCGGTAGACTATGAATTGCATGATTGACATAAAGCGATATGACTATCTCCACCAGATTGGATTATTCTAGGTTACCAATTGAATCAATTCCTGATCCAATCCCATTAGAATCCCTGCTATTTACTTTGACTGTTCTTTTCTAGGTGGTTTGGCATATGTGAAATCTGCGGGCAATATCTTTTATTTAAATATGACGACAAAAGTCCATTCATAATAACTTCTTTGCGATCGACGGTGTCATGTTGAATCTCGTGGCTTATTTTAGAAGGACAACAGGAGCCCCAAATATTGTCCAAGCGGTATAGAAGGTTCAAAATGACAGGCTGTATTGGCTATACCTAACATTACATAAAACCTGTTAAATCTGTATTTAGTCCCATTTCCATTTTTGGTGTCAAAAGTGCTGGTAATTCCCACTGAAAATGTCGTTATAGCCAGATATATAACAATAAAAAATATCACAACAGCACAAGTGAAATTGAAGTGTCTTTTGTTCTGCTAAAGACATTTACAGAAGCAATTCAAAAGTCGGGACAAAATGATGAGAGCTAAATCCTCAGATTCTACAAGAAAAAACTGATGGGACGACCTGTAGTCACTGGAACTCTAAAAACTCATCAACATATACGTATATATGGTAAAAACAAAAAAACTAAAAGAAGGTAAGATATACAGACGATTATCTCCAAGCAGAAATTGTTGACATGGCTCTGTTCTTCCATCCAAGATAAAGCGCCCCGTCGATCTCGGCAGTTCTGTATTTCTGATCGAACTCCCTCAACACATCAGCCACCGTTGAGCTCACCGCGGGGCTCAACGGGCATAGCATGAACCCAGCCATACTCAATCTGGACCGCCACTTCCCGAATAGCTCGTGCCTCTCGACCCTGTCAAGCCCCTCGCAGGCGACCATGTTCACGATGTCTCGAGCCACGCAGTGCTGCTCGGCCCTGATCCTCTGCTCGTCCTGCCTGGGGCGAGCCACGTCGATGGACTCGAACATGGCCGTGTAGTAATCCATGGTCTCGACGAACCTCGCGTAGAACGGCGAAGTGTTCGTGTTCGACTCTTGCTCCACCACCGTCACCACTTTGGGACCCAAGCCCTTCACCAGCCTCAGAAGCCGGTCCCGGTGATTCGCGGTGCTCACGCTCTCGTCCGGCATGTGGTGCAATACGTACGGGAAGTTGACCACGATCGCTTCTCCTTCTCTGACCCCAAGGCTCTCGAGGACAACCTCGCTCCCGCACATAGCCGCGTTGTTGAACTCGAACGGAACACCGTGGAGCTTCGCCTGGCTCGATAGCCTCTTCCCGATCAAGTCGAGCCCGCCTCCTCGGGCGTAGAACGACTGGGAATCGTCGACTCCCGTGACTCTCAGACATGGGGCTCCGCCAGGTGAACGGGCGAGATCCTCGATCAGGGACATGTACTGGCTCCCCTGGGTGATCTGGAAATCGATGATGTGGATTATCCGCTCGCCACGCACAGCTTCTTTGATGATTGCGTTGGCCGACGCGTACGCAAATTTCCAGTACGGGCAAATCTGGTACAGCACCGACATGTACGACATGAGCTCCGACCCGGTGGGCTCGTTGCACTTCAGGGATTTGTAGATCGCATTCCCAGATTTCTCGAGCCGGGCTCGTAGCCCCTCCAACATGTACGCTCCAAGCCTCTGGACGGGATCGCCAGAGACCGAAACCATGTCTCCAATAACTTCCATGAGCTCCACGGCTTTGGCAATGTCGGACTCGGAGATCGCGTACGCGCAGGCCATGAGGACTTGTTTGAGGTCCAGTGTCCCCGTTTTCCACTTCGAGCCTGCCTCCGGCTTGTAGCTGCAGTAACAGCTGTCGACGATGTCGGACTCGACACCGAGGAGCGATATCTCGAGCTCCCTGAGCTTGCTCATCACGCCGGAGTCGGATGCCGAGCAACCACTGGCTGGAGATTCAGAGTAGAGTTCCGGCGAGAAGTGGCGGCCGGACGAGGAGGTATGAGAGGCCTGATCGGGAGTGAAGGGACTTCGGTTCGACAGGACGCTCACAGCCGAGGGGGAGTGAGAATCACAGGGCCGGGCATTGTTGACCACCTGAGCCGAATCGAGGGTGTAGAACTGGGCAGCGCTTTCGGAAGATACAGTATTTCCCTGGCTGCTACTATCTGTATCTGTGCACATATTGGTGTCTATGATTTGGAACTGAGTCAGGCTATAAGGGTCGATTTCTTTCATGTGTTGGTGATACAAAGCATGGATGCCAACCATACCATGGTGCTTTTGTTGTGTTTTCATCTAAGAAACCGATATTTTTTTTCGATGACCTTTTTATTGCAACGAGCTATTCCACAGAAAAATAAAGATGACGTCTTTTATGAAGCCAAAAGCAGCGGATTGCTTCTTTGGTCACGAATAAACAATATAAACCTGCACAAAAATAAACAGGCGGAACGTAAGATATCAATGATGACATCTATATAAACAAGAAATAAAATTTAATGCAGAAGACCAAAGAGAAGACTGAATCCTCCGAAAACAAGACAGAGGACAAGTATGTGACTATTGATACTAGTGAGAAATAAAAAATACCAAAAGATGTGTCTCATTCTAGACTAAGAGCAAAAACTGTAACGTGTTTGCCTTGTCTTTGGAAGTCCTTCCATTTACATTTTTCATGATTTCTTTTATGTGTAAAACATCTTATGAGAAGCTGATTTACTATATAGTACACATAGCATTCAGCTACCACCATAGTCCAATCCAAGTAATAAACACCAAGCTAATCATTACGATCTGTATTTATTCCCAATAACTTATGACTAACGTATACCAATCAAAAAGAGGAAACAAAAACATGGAACTGCAATCATGAATAATGTATTGGCAAGAGAGAACATAGATGAATTTAAGGAAACAGAATTACTGCACGAAGAAATTGAAGAAATAACTACGAGGGAAAAGATTGAAAAACAATAATAATAATAATAATAAATAAATAAAAATAATAATATTAATAGCCAAACGGAACATGTTTTGGTATTATATCTAGGTCATAACCAAGAAAAAAGAACTAAATTTTAATAACCACAGATCTACGATATCTAAACCAATTCACATAGCCAGACCTAAAAATCTACAAATTTCGACCTACTAACATAAACCCTTGAATAGGATAAGAAATATTAAAACCTATCGAGAAATCTTATGTATAATCCGTTGATTATATGATTCGATAACACATGAATATCCCAAAACTTGATCAAGGTTAACGCAATCCTCTTTTCTTTTCTTTATTGTTAACAAAAACACTAAAACGAAAAGCTAATAAACGAAACCAAGAATCATGTCGAACAAGAAAAGAAATGACTCGTAGGATACGCATAATAACCAAAGAAACACTTTGCTCTAGCAAGGCCAACTTGTACCCGTTGACAATGGAGAGAAAAGAGAAACAGACAAATACAAATCTTCAATTTCAAATGAATCAACGATCAACGTTTAGAGAAGCGTACCAAGGCGTTTAGAATACGAAAATATACTCTTTTTCCTTAAAGAGACGAACAGATTTCGAATTCCTTTTCGGAGAATAAACCGTGATCCTTTGTCTACTCCTTTTTTGTTCTTCTTCTTCTTCGTCCTCGTTCTATTTGTTCTCCAGAGTATACTTTTTATATATATAGACTAAGCTTATTTTATTACTCCAATAACTACCCTTGGATGAGCTAACTAATTACGCAGCAACCACACTCTATGTCTTTCTTTCTCTCTCCGAGTGATTACTCGCGAACTATATGGTCAGAGATGACGTAAATACCCTTATTTTGTTGCTTCGTTGCTTCTTCCTCTTAAACCGCTAGCGCGTGACGTGGACTACTGTGCTCAGTGGCCTCTCAAACGACTGTATTATGCTCAACCGCAAAATTGACCAAAAAATTTAAAAAGTCGCGAATTTTATGTTTTCTTTTCCCTTCTATAAAAGCCATAAATTGTAGTTAAATAAAATGAAATTGCTTAATTCAAACTTTAGTTGGTCAATTGAATAATTTTATTTCATATAAAGTGAGAATTTTTGGAACTATGTAGTATATGTGTACCTTATTGAATAATGGCAAACGAGGTTTACGTATCCTTCGGTTCTAAGTTTTTGTAGTGGTTAGTATATATTATTTATTACATTTTAAGTGATTTTTAAATCAGTGTTCGCTTTTGGTATAAGCCAATGTAATTTTATTTTTCAACTTTGTTCTATTATGTATTCTAGAGCTATTTATTTTATTGTTGTATTGTTATTTTAAAAAAGTTTATTGCAAGTGAGAGTTAAATTCACTACTTTCATTTTGGAGGACCTTTTCTTTTAGAATGATGTCAAATTAGCAATTAAGCTATGTTAGGATAGGAGCCACTTTTCTTTATTGTTGTGTGAGAGTTGATTTTTATGAACTCTTTGATTGAATGGTTTAATTTTTAATATTTGTAAATTGTTAAATTTCCAAAAGCATATTATGCTAAAACGTAAAAGTTTTATTAATACATCAAAATTATATACATGAATATGAAATAAATGAAGTGATTTTGATGGAAATTAGATTCAAGGATGTATGTTTAAATTTGGAATAGAGTGATTTACTATTTTTATAACTAAAATTATACAGATAAAGCAAAAGTAAAATTGGAAACTCAGCAAAAATATATCAACGTAGTTTCAAGTTCAACCATGTATGTAATTATTATACTCAGTCCTCCTTTTCTTGTTTATAATTATTCATAGTAGTTTGCATCTTTCATGCTTTTATTAGTTAAATATATCAAAGATTGAAAGCATATCCGTATATAATTATAAAAATTATTACATAACGTGCTTATATCAATTTATAATGATAATTTCACTAAAATACACTCCAAGAGTCAAATAACCAACAAAGTGATGAATCATATATATGCAGACATAAACAGAGAAGGATATTAATTGCATTAAAATGATTATATTTAATAGTTAAAAATAATTAGGATGTTTTATATTCAAATTATTAGGATAATTTAGTGTTAGTAACATACTACTTTCAAGTTGAAAGTTATAAGTTCAACTTTTATTGCAAGTAAATAAAAATTTGCTTTAAATAAATTGATAGATGCACCTTATTCTTATTTGTTGGTCTTCATCCTGACAAATTTCAGGCAAACCACATTCCTATTATTATTATTTCCAATAACCATAAACAAAATATACAACGATAACGTATTATTAGTTATATTCTAAATAACTGATTAATCATTTCAACCGGTTATATTAATTATGAGCAATTAAACTAATAGATCAATGGTCTATTAAATGGAAATTAAAAAAAAATTCCAAAAAATACTCAAAGTTTCATTATAAATAATTTATCAGGTCGAATTAAATTATATTAATTTTAACTATTTTTTGATAAAATAATTCTTTTACTACAAAGTCAAAAGATTTAGTAGTTGAAAAAACAGTTCTATAAATATACATGACTTAGAAAAAAGAAAAAAAATTAATGCTCAAGAAATTTGTAATTAATTAGTCTATAAACCTCAACATTTTAAGAACTGATTGATTTGTTGATGTAGTGGACAAGTCCATGCTTCCTGTCCCAGCAATAAATATTCAAGAACCAATGTAAGGCAACAAACCAGATCACACTTTAGATATAAGTCTAACCTATAATGTATTAATTGATTTTGAACGAACTGGCAAAAGAAATGACATAATAACAAATTCAAGGCTTCAATTAAAATATTAGAACATCAAAATCAGACATGCTAATATTAAGTCAAATAGAGGCCAGAAAATCTTCTTAGCCTTGTAGTTGTTCAAACTTGGCAATTGGCCAATGAATTTCAAAGAGGGGAGCATTTGGGAGTTTGAGACAAGAGGCTGCATAATTCGAGATAGCTTAAAGAATAAACTGAATGAGAACTTATGCCCGCTTGCGAAATGGAGAAACCACTTCAATCATTTATCTTGTCCCCTTTCGTTTTTTAAAAGTTATTTTTTCGTACGACCTGTGCATGTTAGAATTGTGTTAGAGTTTTATAATAATTTAACGCTTATTCAAACGGCGAAATTAAAAAAAATTCTATATAAACAATTTTACAATTTAAACAAAATACATGAAAATATAATATATTTAAATTAAACTTATAAGTATTATTTAAACTCAGTATCAACCTTTAAAAATTTCAAACGCTCGTCTTTTCTGGCAGCAAGTCTCCTACACGTCTCTTTGAATCCGAGTTATCACGATATTTTCTACTATAATATTCTATTAAGATTTTGTTTAATTTCATATGTGGGCACTATTAAATACTCGACTCAATAACTAGTATTCGAGAAAAAAGTTAATACAAACCATAGATCTAATGATGACCTAGGTTCCAAAACAAAATAGGGAAGAATAGAGAGGGAGAGAGGCTCGCTAAAGCTAGAGAGAGAATGGTTGTACGATTTTTATTCACAATTGGGTGTTTTTCACATCTCAATGTGGATTGGTATTTACAAGAGAACGGATCGACCTGAATAAAATTAATAAATAATATCTTATAGTTATTTTATGATATCATTTTTCATTCCTATCAAATACTCATCAAGGCAATATCACTCTTTTTCCTAGCTTGCAGTGGTCGGCCTTATACTTTCCCAAAACAGCTTATTTGTTTCATTCTTTTTTTATTTGGTGTATATCTTTATATATATTTGCTAAATAATCTCTCCCGTCGAGGAGATATATGGCTGACCATATACATTTATAACATGCTTCTTATTTCTTTTAATTGTCCAAGATAATTACAAGAATAGCTCTTGTAGAATTATCACATATAATTCCACAAAATGACATTCATTTCTCATTGCTCAAATCCAATTTTGCGGCCGTGTTTCATGACCAGATGATGATGACTAAAATATTTTTTGACATTCATATAATATTTTGTCCCAATGGAAACAGTTACGCTTTAGACAATTTTTGAAAACTCATATAGTTCAACATTTAAACTTGTTTTGATTGAACTCCCAATTTAACAATCATATTCTAATGACTTGTGGTAGTGATTGTTGGAATTGTTATGGAGATTTAGAATAATTTGACGCTTCTTGACTCTGCTGAATATAAAAATCGTATGTAAATAATTTACAACCTAGACAAAGTGCATGACATGTAATCTTTAATTCTATGACAAATTTACACTCGGTACTAACCTTTAATTCTTCAATGACTCATCTCCCCTCGCAGTAAGTCTCCTACACGTCTCTCTGAATTCGACCAACCACGATAGTTTTACCACTAGGTTCTATAGATTGTTTATTGGATTTAGTGTGTGGGCACTATTTAACACTTTAACTCAAGAACTAGTCTTGGAGCCAAAGAGCTAATACAAATCGTAGGTCAAATAAGGCATATTTGGACACAAAAGTTCACAAATATTTTCCAAATTATAGTTTAATTTAACCTGACTCCACTAGAGAAGTTTTACTGAAAATATCTTGGTTCAAATGAATATATTTTCTACTCATAATTTATCTTGTAGTGAGTAGATCCACTGAATATTATCTATGTTTATCCTTCATGAATATCATAAACTATATGAGATTAACAAAATTACCAATTTTCACTTCTAGTTGTTATTCTCTCAACTCATTTGTCACTTGCAAATAATTTAGAAACAATGTATTACGAGAAGCTAACAAGTCACATTGTCTCATCCAAAGAAGTCATAGTTTACTTGGACGCTGGCCAGCTCATTCATTCACAATCCAAGTGACAAAACATGAGTTGATATACATTACATGTCATATCTTGTACATGAATTCAATATCCATGAGAAATTCACAAAGTTGTTTAAGATATTTTATAACTTAGTACTTCACCAATAAGTATTGTCTACATACTACATAGTGAATCCAGGACTTTGACTTTCTTAAATGATAATATATAAGCTTTGAAATGACTTGTCTTATTTCAAGATTGAGGTAAGCATGATGCAACTTATATATAGTGAAGTCGAGACAAAAGAGGTTAAATGTATTGTCTACATTTCACTGTCTCTAGAAGTGGACTGGTCAATTCAGTATCTTCATGAGATACATAAGAAGAAATATAGAGTCTCAACTCTCTGTGTCCCGTAACTAGACATAATAAGTTATTCTAACAATCATACTGAGATCAATAGTCATTTGATCATCGAGATTGCAAATATACTGTTAAATCATGACGAGTTAATTATTAATGAAAATTTATATTTGTCTCTTCATTTTTTTAGGTTTGTTTAAGAACTAAAGACTAATGTTTATATAAAGTTTCAGACAAACATAATAGAATGCATGAAAATTTCAACTCTTTATAATTTATTTAGCAATTACAAGCAAGAGTATTTGAGACTTTATTACATCAAATGTACAATGAATGCATGGAGAACTAGGTAGCGTTTATGACAATTTGTCCTCTAGTTTCCTAAAATATGAGGTAGAGGGCCATCCTCCTCATTCTTAACATCTCTACGAAGCAGACATCTGGTTTTAAATATTGACCAGGTGACCATGTGCTCCTGAGTATATCTATAATATCTAAGCCACTCTCACACTCCTCAGGGTACACTCTAAAAAACATCAGACTATCATATGCGTACAATAGGTGATATACCCAAAGATTCCCAAATATGATTCCCTTCGTTCCCCCGCTCTAAATAGACTCGGGAATCCCTTCAAGCAGTAGAGAAAGAAGAAGATAGAGAATGGATCACCTTGACAAAGACCTCTACATGGCTCCAAATGATCTCATTGATACTGAAGGTACATCTAATCGAGGAGACACATTTGATCACTAGCTCAATCCACTGCTTACTATACCACGATCTCATAATCATTGCCTCCAAATAGGCCCATTCAACTTGATCGTACGCTTTTACCATATCAACTTTAAGGGATGCCTAATCCCGTTCCCAAACCTACTTCATTTCATCGTGTAAAGTGTCTCAAAACTTATCCATATGTTATTCGAAGATAAATCTACTTCACATAAAAGCACTTTGATTCTCCGAAATGGTCACATACATAATGTGTTTTAGTCGATTGACCACACATATAGTGTTCCATGTGTGTGAATTTCACAACCATTTCCTATGACAATTGTGTTTTTATTCAATTCTAGTATATGTAGTATGTGACATCCAAATAATAAATTTAATATTTCGAGTCCATTAATTAAGATATAGAGACATAGATAGAGCAACGAAATTAAATACCTCAAAATGTTCCAATTCACATTTCATGTTTCCATGAGTTAAAAAATAGTGGTAATCATTGATCAAATTGTTAGATTTATTTATAAATAGGGTCTTTAGCCAACATAAACATACACAATTTGAAAATAGCCATCGTATTGTTTAAATGTTAGAAATAGCCATTATGCTTAAATTATAGTCGTTTACATAAAATTATGAACCAAATTATCATTTTTTATTTGAATACTTTTATAGATTATTCGTACTAAATTTGTGCAAATAATATTTCAAACAGATTGATTTGATTATTATTATATATTTACAAAACGTTAGAAAATATCAAAATATTATTAGTTTATATAGCTAGTAGCTAGAATAACCCATTTATTATATATATATATATATATATATATATATATATAATATTTGAGTCTTAGTTGAAAAAAATAGCCTTCGACCATAGCTTTTTGATAAATAATTGAAGGCAATGATTTTAACAATCTCTTTTGTAATTGTTAATCTTTAATGATTTTAACATGTGAATTTTTTTCAATTATTGCACAGTTTTTCTTCTTCTCATAATTAGCAAAATGTCTAAACAAGCAGTCTAATATTTATATTATACCAGTTATCAATTCAATAACTTATTAACGTGTTTAATGGATTTATAATTGATGTTTATACTTCATATCTTCTTAAAATAATAACTTCGTGTTTGGCTCACAGTACACACGTTTCTGATATCACCCATTCACTCACTCTCTGACGTCTGTAGCAAGTGCCAAAAATATAATTAATAAAAAAACAAAAATAAAAAAACACGTGCGTTCTTTCACTCGGTTTCGAGGAATGTCTAATAATTAGCTCCAGTGGCATAATCGTAAAATGATAAGGCAACGCTGACCCTTTATTAAAGTCCGCGTTCACCAAGTGACGACGTAATCGTGGACTGGCATTCTTCGAAACCACTTATATGCTGACGTGGAAGTAGAATATGGCGTTCTTAACAAACTTTCACGACGTGATCTATATATTCTGCTACACCCATCACCACAATAACATGTAATTTTTAGACGAGAAATTAACACTGAATCCACACGGCTACACCGGTCACGACTTTGTCCGTACGGTACACGAGCTTGTAAATTCGGGCTACGTAATATGTACTTGTTCTTCATTGAATAACTCTGTGAAGTGGTCTTCATTGACATTAATGGTATCTGAAAATGATTGTATTAATGTGCAATTTCATTGTGGTGTGATGGATCCACTTATGCTGTGAGAAAACAAATTAATGATTACTGGTATTAATTTAGTTCCAATAATTAATTTTGTAGTTATTGCGATAGTACTTGCATTAATTTTTATAGGGGGTGATCTCCTTTATTATTCACTATCTCGTGTATACATACTCGGACAAACCTAAACACATGTATCAAGAAAGTAACGTAGTGATTTTATGTACGTATGAAGTAGCATTTTGATTCACACACTTAGAAAATTCATGGCGTTTTAACTTTTCGTTTAAAAATCCAACTAAAATTACGTAGGATGAGAGTATAGATATACTTAATTTTGTTTCTTCTCTCTAAAAATCCAAAAAGTCAAATAGACTCGCTGGCTGTTTCTGTACTGGTTATTTTTATGAGTATTTGTATGTTTAAATGTTATGGAAATCCAATGATAATTTTGGTTATTTGTAGTGGTTATAATGCTTATTTCATACACATTGTAAAATATGCTTGTAAATGAAAAATGCGGAAAAAAATAATGAAAAAAGCTTATAAATTAAAAATTAAAAATTTGGATTTTATCATAAAACTATTTAAAAAAATTAGTGTTTTTTTGATAAGTAATAAGCCAATGGTATTCACTTTTCTTTAACAGATCATAGGAAGAAGATATATAAACAGAATAAAATCAACTAATATAATCCATATAATTTGGTCGGTGGTACCTTTGTGGTCTTCTTGTTCTACCACGTTCAGGCTTGGACTTTGTTATGATATTGTGAATCAAGATATGCTAAGAATTCAAAAGAACAAATAGGTAATAATTAAAGACATGATTAAAGCCCAACTAGGGGAAAGCAAATAATAATCAAGTAGTGGGAATAGTGAGGCTCTTTACCTTTTAAGAACGAACTATACTATGGCCCACATTTTTCTTTTTTTATGATAGTAATCTCCACACCATAACTCACGATCATCGGCTCTAATGGCCTCCTCCGAACAAGACGGGACCAAACCCAGCCAAGTCGAAGATGAGTGATGGTTAACCGCAAAGCGCGCAAGATTATGCGCCGCAACATTACAAAGACAATAAATATGTCTAATACTAAAGTCCTCAAGCACCCTAACCTTCCTGGAGATGTGGTGCAAGATCGTCCCAAGCTCTGTCGCAGGCGTCGCACCCTCGTCAATCATCCTCACCACCCCCAAGCAGTCAGACCGGATCTCCACTCTCCTGCCGCCGACACTACGAACTAACTCTATGCCACAGAGGACAGCGTACGCTTCCGCAAGCTGAGGGGCGAACCCCCGAGCCAGGAAAAGCGTACGCGAGGCGATCACCTCGCCGGTGTGGTTACGAACAATACAACCGACACCGAATCCTCCACGGTCGCGAGCTAGAGCCGCGTCAACATTAATCGAGAGGGTCCCGTCCCTAGGGGGGTCCATCTGGGGGACGTAGTCTCCCTCGAACTCGTCGGAGTAGCTCCAATCATAGCCGCTTTGTACTCCTCAAGGAAGTTGACCGTCCACTGGACAAGTTCAGGCTGGCTCCAAGCTGATCTCCCGGCTAGGACGTTGTTCCTGTGGTTCCAAAGTTCCCAAATAATAGTGACAAAAAGCTCATGGGAACGAGCCTCAAGAACATCAATCGCTCTAAGGATTGAGTCGAAAGCGTCGCCGTCTCTGAAAGGCGGAAGGATATGGCCGAAGCCAGCCTCCTTCCAAACTTTCCTGCTCCACCTGCAACCCCACAACGCGTGAAAAACTGTCTCTCTCGCCTCCCGAAAAACAGGGCAATTGTCGTCGGAGGTGATCCTCTTCCTGGCAAGGACTGCTCTGACCGGGATTTGGCCAAGGCAGGCACGCCAACAGAAAAGTTTCACCTTGGGAGGAATTCTCAGCTGCCAGAACTTCGACCACCACATCTCCATAACTGTCGAATCAGAGGAGCTGGCGGCAGGAGTACTGGCTCTCTTCATCGCAACGCGGTAACCGCTCCTGACGGAGTACTCTCCGTCATCAGTAAAGTGCCAGCGACGCACATCAGGACCCTCGCCGCCACTCGGGATGGACAGGATCGCCGTAGCGTCCTCATCCCCAAACATCGCAGAAATAAGATCGACGTCCCAACTACCATCAGGTCTCATAAGTTCAGCAACACGCATGTCTGGAGGAATCCAAAGGGGATCAATCCAAGTGGCCGGTCTGTCTCTAGGGACCCAACTGTCACCCATGACCAACACAGACTCTCCATCACCAATCCGTCATCTCGAACCAGCCTGAATAATCGGACGACCACAAATAAGGTTGCGCCAAATGGAAGAGCTGGACGAGCCGTCATAATGTCCCCACCGGGGAAGTAACTCTGTCTGTAGACCCGTCCAACAAGGCTCTCAGGATGTCTGAGGAATATCTAGACAGTCTTAGCCAGCAGGGCCTGGTTGGACTTCTCCAGGTCTCTGAAGCCCAACTCTCCCTCTGACTTGTGTCTCGTGAGAACCTCCCACTTGCACCAGTGGATCTTCCTAGTCGATGTACCGCCGCCCCACCAGAAACTAGCAATCGCCGAATGAATGTCTCTAATCAGGCGCATGGGGATCCTATGACAGGAAGCCACGTAGCTAGGAATCGACTGAATGACGGACCTAATGAGAACCTCTTTACCAGCCTGCGAGAGGGAGAGACCGTTCCAACTCTTAATCTTGTCCCACACACGGTCTCTCACAAACCCAAAAAGTTCCGTCGAACTCCGACCGGAAAAGGCGGGGAGACCTAAGTATCGCTCGTGGCACTCCGTCCTCCTAACACCAAGAATCAGGGCTAAAGCCTCACCCTCGTCCTGACTCGCATCCATACCAAAACAGACATCGGACTTCTGAAAGTTCACTAATGGCCCGAGGCCTCAAAATAAGTCCGTAAAATGTCTGTGACCCTATCACACTCATCAGGTCGCGCTCTGTAGAAGATCATGTTGTCGTCCGCAAAAAGAAGGTGGGACACGCGTAGGTCCCGGAAGCGGACTCCAGAAATTTCTCCAGCATCCTCGCTTGCTCGAAAGAGGCTCGAGAGACCCTCGACGCAAAAGAGGAATAAAAAGGGAGGGAGGGTCACCCTGGCGGAGGCCTCTAAAAGGGGTCAAGCTGCCACGGGAGCAGCCATTGATGTTGAAAGCAAACCTGACTGAGGTCACGCATCTCATAATAAGGTGCACCCACTATGCGCTGTACCCCAGTCTCAACATCATCGACTCCAGGTAGATCCATTCGACCCTATCGAATGCCTTCGCCATGTCAAGTTTGAGATCCGCACACTGTCCATTTCCGAAGCGTTTCCGCTTCATCGTATGGAGAGCCTCGAATCCAACCATGACATTATCGAAGATCTGTCTACCTCCTACAAACGCGCTCTGGGACTCAGAAATAGCGTCATGCATTGTGAACTTAAGACGGTTGACCAAACATTTGACCACTATCTTGTAGATCACATTGCACAAGCTGATCGGTCTAAAGTCACGGACTTGTCTCGGGTCCTCAACCTTGGGGATAAGGGTGACCAAAATATCATTAATGGTGGCCACCTCCTCCCCGTCGTTAAGATTCTCAAGGCAGGTCTTCAAGACCGACTCGCCAACAATGTCCCAGTATCTCTGGAAGAAAATCGCAGGGAAACCGTCATTCCCACGAGCCTTAATCGCATCCATCAAAAAAAGCGCCTTTTTAACCTCCCCAGGCTCAAAAGGCCGCTCCAACTCGGCGTTCAACGCCTCCGAGATCCTAGGCTGAACGCACGCGGTCACCAACTCAATACTCTGAGGGGAGGGCCTCACCGAAGAGAAGATATCACCAAAGTAACCGGAGACAATCATCTCAATCTCAGTGTCGCCACTGTGCCAAACTCCGTGCTCATCCTCCAGACCTCTGATAGCGTTCTTCTTCTTCCTAGCAGAGGCCTTGCGATGGGAAAGCTTCGTATTCTTATCACCGCACCGCATCTAAGACACTCTGCTCCTCTGGCGCCAGTACTGCTCATCTCTCTCGACTAACGCGTCGAGCTGTCTCTCCTCGCGTCTGAAGGACTCCATGCAAAAATCAGGGCCCGATCGACCCGCAAGCTCAACGATCTTCGTCTGCTTCTCGATCATGACCCTGATCTCTCTATTCCTCACACCGCCCCAGCGGGTGAGGCTCAGACGGCACTGACTAATCGCGTCTGCAAGACTCGGAATCTGGCCATCAGTCACTTCAAACCCCCAAGCTCTCCGGATCCGCTCATCACACTCATGCTCCCCAATCCAGGACTCCTCGAAGAAGAATCTCCTGGGCCTCATATACCGGCGGTGCTCTCTGGACCCCGCAGTAAGAAGAAGGAGGGGCCTATGATCCGATCTCCAAAAACCCAAGTGACGGACAGAAGCCAAAGGGAAGAGGTCACTCCACTCGTGGCTCGCAAGGCATCTATCCAAACGCTCCTCAATGCCACCCCTGCGCCAGGTGAAGGGGTCGCCGTCAAAACCCAAATCGTGGATGTCGCAATCCTGAATCATCTCCCTAAAAGCAGTAAGCTGGCGGGGGCCTCTGTCTCTGCCACCTCTAATCTCAGTGTTCGAGGCGATCTCGTTCATGTCACCCCCAACTAACTAAGGTCCTGAAGAGGAACTCCGGAGACGGCGGAGCAACTCCCAAGTGTGTCTCCTCTGGGAACTCACAGGGTCCCCGTAGATCCCAACAAACCTCTAACTTTCGCCAGACTCGCTCACCAAATCTCCCTCAATGTGATATCTCAAAAATGTCCCAAGTAGGAATCTCACAGGCTCCTTCCAAAGTAACATCAAGCCTCCACTCCTACCAAGACAGTCAACCGTCATACAACCCTCAAAACCAAGCTGAACCCTGACCCTTTCAGCCCCCTCGCTCCGGAATCTAGTCTCTTATAAAAATAGAAAATCAAGCTTATGATCACGGACATGGGCTTGAAGGGCCGACCTCGTCTCGGGGTTTCCAAGCCCCTAGAAGTTCCACAGAACGCCTATCATCGCGTTCGGCGGCCCTCGCTCTCGAGGGGCGCCGCTCTCTCATCGGGAACTACTAAAGTCGAATCTAGCATGCTAGAAATTTCTAGAGTATGGGAACCAAGAACTAAATCATCACTACCTAAATTGTGTGGAGCGATAAGTAAGTCTCTAGAACCTATGTCATGTCATGCAGGAAATAAATCTCTAGGCCCTAGGTCATCATGAAGAAAAAAACTAGGAGAATGGGGAGAAGGAGCTACCTGACTTCCCAGAATGGAAAGAGACTGAGAGAGGTGCGGGGAGAGCTCCCGTGAAGTCCCAGGCGAGTTCCCGCTACGAGCAAGGGTCTTGAAATTTCTTCCCCGAACCTGGGCTCTCGAAGGGGCAAGAGGGAGTGTAAGACTCGGAACCCCCATCCTGGAGCTGGCTTCCTCGCCAGTCCTGGAGTATCGCGCCAATTTCTTCAAGTTTTCCACCCGAATCCTCTTCCCCGTCCCAACTGACCCTTCGCCCGCATCCACCAGGTCCTGCCCACATGGCCCAAGCACAAGCTTGCCTTCAATATCCCTTTTCTTGGAAGGTAAAGGGAAACTCCCAGGGCCCAACCCACTATCAACAATTCCTGGGCCCAAGTGACTTTGGAGACTTCCAGGGCCGAATAAATTTGAATAGAATGTGTGGGAGGAGGGCCATTAGGATTTCCCACCGAAGAAACAATCCCTCCATCATCCTTCGAAGACACGTTGCCCATATCAACAACACCTGGCATGGGACCCACCACAACTTTGCAATCAGAAGCAAAGCCCACACCTCCATCTTGAGGGTTATCTTTTACCAAAAATGTCAAAACAGGATTTTTGGGATTTGAAAGCACGCTGTGGGACGCAGCGTTCCTCCTAGCTGACGACCTACGCCGATGCTTATGACCGTTACCCACAGCCGAAGGGACCTCCTCGCTCAGTCCCGTACGAAACTGGACATGAGGAGGACAAAAGGCACTGTCCAAGGCCGTTGGCGTAGAAGCGTAGGGGTCACGCGCAGATCTGTTCAACGGAGAAATTGCCCCAGTCGCCGACGACGTCGCCGGAACCTGAGGCTGAAACCCAGAGATTTTTGGGTTTTCCATCGTCAGAGTCGCACTATCCCGAGTCTGGATCTCGGGGGAAAGGGGGGTTGCCACTCTGACGACATAAGCCATCGGTGTCGGGATCTCCGGGTATGAACAAAATGCGAAATTCCTCTGTGCAAGGGGCGGCGTCGCAACTACGTCAGAGGTTCTCTGAGGCTTCCGCAAGGCTTCCTCGGTTTGCTCGTGGTCAAGATCCATGGCCACCGGCGATTTGAACTTCCCCGGTGAGTGAGGCTGAAACCCTGGATTCTGTCCACGAGACTTTGATTTGTCATCAGGTATCGTGGTACACCCATCTTCAGAGTTGGACGTAGCCTTCCTCAAGCCTTTGCCATTGAAGGCTGCTGCCAAAGAAGGCCCCACACTTGACGACATAGTAGACTTCTGGAGATTCGGGGATCTGAGAGGATTGTTGGGGCAATCCCGAGGGTCCACTTGTTGGCTAGATGAGGGTTTTGATCCAGGGCCGCTCCATCCTCCGGTGTTCCGATCCCCAAAGCCCTTGAACCTCTAGGGAGATTGGGAAGTGATGTCGGGAGCTTCACAACGAAGCCAGGCTCCGTATTTAGCCTTAGCTACGCTAGGGACACTACATGCACGACATTCGCTTTCACTGTGGCCGAGTCTTCCACACCTATAGCAGAAGTCTTGAAGCCGCTCGTAGCGGAAACTGATCCATGATTTTTTAGCATCCGAGCCAAGTTGAACGTGGACTCCGTTCTTCAGCGGTTCGCCGACGTCAATGGAGATTCTCAGCCTGATGAATTCACCAACGATAAGACCGCCTTTGTCTTTGTCCACCTTTTTAACAGCCCCTATTTTGCTACCCATAATTTTGCCCATTTTCACGGACCTGTTACGCTGTGGCGGGCCGTGGAGCTGCACTCAGAAATCCACGAATCGGAATTCCTTCTCGGGAGAGACTTCACAGTCTGGGTCACGCATGACAAGGAGCGAGCGATCGAAATTCCATGGACTTTGGTCTAAGACTTTTTTCATATCAGAAGCCTTCTCGAAAGTGAAACAGAAAAGCTCAATCTTATTTTCTGAAATGGTAAGCCCACCGGAAGGTCTCCAAAGCTTAGTTATTACAGATCGAAAAGCTCCCTTATTAAACTTTTTCTTTCTCAGTAGACGACCTAAAAGGCATGTCGAGAGGTCAACGTTAGTCGGGCCTAGGTTATCGTCGTCGAAGATGACCACATTTCCGTCTTCTTCGTCTTCAACACCCAATTCCGACCACTTTTCGCACAATTCCTCCATACTTGTCAATAAGAGGGAGCAGGCGAGAACCACAGACTAAACTCCGAAGAGTGAGCTGAGAGATACAATATTGTGTTGTTCAGATCTTTAGAATAGAATTTCCGGTGATCGGAAAGTATTATCAGTAAGCTTGTACGGAGATAAAATATGTTGGGTGGTCGAAGTTAAGTCCACACCTTAAGAAAGTTGAAGTAAATAATTTTTTACTTGAATATTTGGTGAAGCAAACAAAGTTTGCATGTTTGGCGACATATATGCTTAGAAACAACACAGATACAATAAATATATATATATATACATATATATATATATATTGCTAATTATACACACAATACTGCCCTAAACATGAAACATGATATATTTGCACCATAATAAATTAGTTAATTCACGATTTGTAAAAAAGTGTATAATATATTATGCTTTTTTAGCTATGTTAATGCTGAAAGTAGGTAGAATCAATAAATCAGAATAGGATTATCAATACACTTACGTTGAATTTTCCTTATACAAAACTAATCTTCGATACAAGGAGAATAAAAATTTAAGTAAGAATTTCAGTAATTTTCTTTGTCCCCTCTCTTCTCCTTATGCTCTTCCTTTTATATTGTTTTTTGCTGAGAACGTGGGTTGATAAGATCCACGTTCACGATAACCGTTGTCGGTTATTTAGATCGTGTGTTTATGTACTCAATAATCGTTATATGGTTATTTTCGACGATTTTTATGATTACGTAGCCATCGTAAGTCTTAATTCAAATGACTAATCTTTATGCTCGGAGGACTTACCCAATTTACTCGGTTATATTTCTCGGAGTTCTGAACTTAACTTATGTTCATATTCATTTCTCGTCGACTTCTCCGAATATTCTTATCATTCGGTGAAGACTTATTGTCGGTGTTCTTCGGCTTAATTCCAATAATAATACTGCCCTCTAGTTTCTTAGTATTCGATTGCCCTCTAGTTTCTTAGTATTCGATTAATAGTGAGAAACTTATTATTCAGTACATCTTGCGACATACTGATATCTCATATTGCTACCAGATATGAATACTAAGTGTGTTACAAGCTTTCGATTGCCAAAACGCATAATTTTGTCACTTATACTTTTTAAGTACAAACATTTTCGGAATGTTATTACATGCTCGGATATGTCGTTCGACATATTATGAGAATCTTTTCATAACACTAATTATTCATTTTTAAGTATAATTATGTTCAGAATGTTATGATATGCTCAGATATGCTATTCGACATATTATGAGAATCTTTTCATGACATTAATTATACATTTTTAAGTATAATTGTGTTTAGAATGTTATGATATTCGGATATGTTGTTCAATATATTATGAGATCATGACACTAATTATACTTTTTCAAGTATAATTGTATTCGGAATGTTATGATTCACTCGGATATGTTGTTCAGCATATTATGAGATCATAACACTAATTATACTTTTTCAAGTATAATTGTATTCGGAATGTTATGATATGCTCGGACATGTTGTTCAGCATATTATGAGATCATAACACTAATTATATTTTTTCAAGTATAATTGTATTCATAATGTTATGATATGCTCAGAATATGTTGTTCATCATATTATGAGATCATAACACTAATTATACTTTCTCAAGTATAATTGTATTCAGAATGTTATGATATGCTCGGAATATGTTCTTTAGCATATTATGATAATTTTGTCATAACACTAATTATACTCTTTCAAGCATAATTGTATTCGGAATGTTATGATATGCTCAGATATGTTGTTTAGCATATTATGATATCATAACACTAATTATACTTTTTTCAAGCATACCTGTATTCAGAATGTTATGATATGCTCAGAATATGCTATTCTAACATATTATGAGAGCATAACACTTCCCTTCAGTGTTCCTCTTCATCTTCTCTGGTTGTGACGAACTAGTCATCCGATTTCAGCATAGAATCCCCTCCTTCTAGCGCCAAATGTTGATGGCTAAAAAAGGTTAAACAATATCTCGACGAAAGTAGTTAGAATCAATAAATCAGAATAGAGTTATCAATACACTTAGGTCGGATTTTTCTTATACGAGACTAATCTTTGATATAAGGAGAGTCAAAACTTAAGTAAGGTTCTCAGTAATTTTCTTTGTCCCACCTTTTCAACTTATGCTCTTCCTTTAATAGTGTCTTTTGCCGAGAACGTGGGTTGATCAGATCCACGTTCACGATAACCGTTGTCGGTTGTTTAAATCGTGTGTTTGTGTACTCAATAACCGTTATATGGTTATTTTCGACGATTTTTATGCTTACGTGGCCATCGTAAGTCTTAATTCAAATTACTAGTATTTATGCTCGGAGAACTTACCCGATTTATTCGGTTATGTTTCTCGGAGTTCTGAACTTAACTTATGTTCATATTTGTTTCTCTTCGACTTCTCCGAATATTCTTATCACTCGGTGAAGACTTATAGTCGGTGTTCTTCGGTTTAATTCCGATAACAAGCTATATACCCATAAAAACGTTTACTAATTTTAAAATACCAAACGTTTTGTAAATTTTATTTAATATCCACCTCAAATACAAAACATAAAAATGGAAAAAGATTTACAAACAGCTATGATGTCAAAATTCCAATACGGGATGAAATAAATATGAATCACTATTATGACTAGCCTATGTATTTTGGCCAGGAGGAGGACTATTACAAACGTACATCTCTTTGACTAAAAATATGTTTTTTTTGTCTGGAAAACGAGAGGAAAACAGATGAACATAATGTTGGTGTACTTACGAGTTAGTTGGTTCCTAAACAGATAAGGACAAAACTTGAAGAAACTTCAAAAGCAAAATCTGATAATGCAAATAGGGCGTGAATAAAGTATGACTAAATAAAACAAAAATCTTCAAAATTGTTATCTAGAAGTCATCATCTCTAGTCAATGATATGTATTATCTATACAAATCGCAAATAGTTTTCTAAAAAATACCCAGTACGAATCCGAATCTGATCTGATTGGCGGGCCCTGAGAAAGTAATCAATTAGGTCATCACAGTGAACTCCAATTTTACCTTTCGTGAGTCGTGACCACATAAGATTATCCAAAAGTTAAAAACAAAGCGCTCCATATAGGCAATCCAGGAAAGTTCATGGTAATGGATCATATTTATCCCTTTTGATCCTAACTATTTTTGCTCCGTAGTCTCAAGATTTATTATACCAAGATAAATTTGCTCTTTAATAAAGTTTAATGATAATAACTATACAAGTTAAAAAGAAGTTCATAGGTGTTATCATCGGATTAAATAGGGTAACATCGACCATATGTTTTATCGGTTAATAAGAATATTTGGCGTAAGAAGAAGAGAAACGAAAATGAATATAAGTTAAGTTTAGAATTTCGAATAGCATAACCGATTAAGTCGGGTAAGTTCTCGAAATATAAAGACTAGTCATACAAATTAAAAAATTATTAAGGCCACATAAACATAAAAATATTTTGACATATAGTCATATAAACTATACCTAATTTGTATATACCAAATGTTTCGTAAATAGATTGAAAATACCCAAGTGAATTCGTTTACAAAATTTGGGAGACAAAAGTACCCTAAAATAATACTTCCCGCCTAAATTAATCAGCCTAACACCTAATATTTAATTATAAAATATAATTTTCTTTAGTATAAAATCATAACTAATTAGGAAACTAAATATTGTTGATAATTAATAAAAAAAGTGTGCTCAAAATCAGTCAACCCACGTTTAAAATTTGAATTTTGAATTTTAAATTCGAAGACACCATTTAAATTCGATTTTCATAATAAATTCAATAAATAAAGTGTATTTTTTTTTCTATTTACACTATTTAAACGAATTGAGATTGCTATTTCCGACTTATTAACAATACTATTGTCAGGAAGTATACATTATGTAAATACTATAAGAATACTATTTACTTTACATCGTATTAACTACAACTTAACATTTTTTCTTGTTTTGTTTGTTTGGTAATGAACAATGCTACAACTTTATTGACGACGTATAAACAACAACCCTTAAATTTATTAAAAAAATTAACTTCTAACAAAAACTATACATCAAAATTACCCTACAAACATATTTACGACGTATTAACAACAATAACAACTTTTAAATTTATTAAAAAATTAAATTCTAACAAAAGTTAATACATAAATATGCCATAAAACATATGAACAAAAACAAAATATAATGTATTACTGATTACAACTTCTCTTATTATGCCCACATTGAAAACAACTTCTGCACCATTAGCTATACAGATGGATTCATTCACTTTTTGATCTAAACCTCTTTTCTTTTGGTCTCCCCGCTTATCGCTTGTGAATGAGTGATTTGATGATCTGAGCATTAGGAGGCAGCAACCAATCACCTTCCTCCAAAATCGGGTTAACATCCACAACTCTACGAGTGACAACATCAACCACCTCAAATGCATTTTCATTTACTGCATTCACTAGGACAAAAAAAGCCTTTAGAAGCGACAAAAGTCGCTTCTAAAGGCCAAAAAGTCGCTTCTATATGATCTTTAGAAGCGACTAAGTCGCTTCTAAATAGTCGCTTCTAAAGGTCCGTCGCTTCTAAAGTCGCTTCTAATGCTTTGAAGCGACGAAATTAGAAACGACTAGTCTTTTCTAATGTTATAAAAATCTAAAAAAAGCCTACAAAAATACGATTGTTTGAGCATTAGAAGCGACATTAGAAATTGCTTCTAATGCCCAAACAACCAATTTTTTTTTAAATGGTACATTAATTAAAATTATTACTTAATAAATTATTATTAATTGTCAAACTTAATTAAAAATGAATTAGAACTAAAATATGTTAACAAAATTATTAAAAACGATTATCAATACTTATTAAAAACATATTAACAAAAAGTATAAACAAAACTAAGAAATTTAAAAACTAAAAAATTAACTAATATATAAACTAACCAATAACAAAAAAACTAAACCAAACCAAATAAATTACAAAAAATTAAAAATTTATCGGTTTATGTTGCGATCGACGAGGGATGCGGTGATTGAAACGAGACTCTGGCGACCTAAAAATTAACAATTTGAAGAATAATTTCAAAACAAAATGATCAAATTACAAAAATAAACAAACAAAACGATCAAATTACAAAAATAAACAAACAAAACGATCAAATTACAGAAAATAAACAAACAAAACTAACTATTGAAACGACAATTAAACTAACTAAAACATATTAACAAACAAATTAACGTCGTCAAAATTATCAAACAAATTTCTAATTATTTTATTAACTAAACAATATTAACAATACAAAGAGTATTTTGGTAATCAATACATTTCAAATCTAAATAAAACAAACTACATACATTTCCAAATTAATTATTACGTAAAATGAACAACAATTAAGTTACTAAATTAACAAATTAATTAAGTCAAGACTTCAGATATTATCTAAAGTACTATAACATTTGACATTACTAATTATCAACTACTTATACAAATTAAGTAAGTTATTAACTAATTTTACTAATTCAATTTATATACTTAAATAAATAAATTAATTAAGTTACAACTATAACATATAAAAATTAAATCCAATTAAATACTAACCCTTTAAAACTTACTGATTGAAACGACGTAGAGAGGGCCGGAGGAGATCTCGCGGTAGATGACGGGGCGGAGATCGGAGTGGAGCGAGTCCTTGCCGGAGGAGGGCTGAAAATAAAAAAAAATTAAATATCAAGATCGAGACATACACAGAGTTGCAACGACGAAGAAACTTACCCGAGGCAGCGAAAAGGAGCAGGCCGGCCAGAGAATCAGAGGCGGAGGTGCAAGCGGAGGCGGAGGCGCATGGGCGGAGCTTGTCGGAAGGCAGGGGCGGAGCTCGTCGGAAGGTAGGGGTGGAGCTCGGCGGAAGGCAGTGGCGAAGCTCGGCGGAAGGCAAGGGTAGGGAGGGAGGAGGGACGGCTGGAGAGAGGAGGGAGGGAGGAGGGACGGGTAAAGAGAGGGACGGTGGCCGGATGGACGGGAGAGAGGGAGGGAGGGAGGAGGGACGACGTAGCAGGCGGCCGAAGGTTAGGTGAGGTAGAAAGTCGGAGGGAAGGGAGAGAGGAAGATATTTTTGAAGGGGGAGGGAAGGGGAGGCTCGGGCGCTTTAAAGCCCTGGGAGCATTAGAAGCGACATTAGAAGCGACAAGTCGCTTCTAATGTCCTCCAAAATCAAAACGACGACGTTTTGGTAAGTGGGGGCATTAGAAGCGACTAGTTGCTTCTAATGTCGCTTTTAATGTCCCTGTAGGTGAAATTTTGGCGGAAGGGTTATGGAGCCAAATTTGGGGATTAGAAGCGACATTAGAAGCGACGCACTTTCGCCAAAATTTTACGAAGTATAGAAAATTGGGCATTAAAAGCGACTTTAGAAGCGATTAGTCGCTTCTAATGCCAAGAAATCTATACTTAGCGAAATTTTAGCGGAGAAATTTTGGAGCCAAATAATTTGGGCATTAAAAGCGACATTAGAAGCGACTAGTCGCTTCTAATGCCCAAACATACTGAAATATTTGGCGCGAAGAGGCGAGCCAATAATTTTTATCTTTAGAAGCGACTTGTCGCTTATGTCGACTCGGACAATTAGAAGCGACTAGTCGCTTCTAAATGACAAAAATTTCAATTTTTGGGAAAATTTGGGGTGTTTACGTTAGAAGCGACTAGTCGCTTCTAATGCTTATATATCGCTTCTAATTAGAAGCGACTAGTCGCTTCTAATTCCCCCCGACACTTCTACAAGTATATTTTGCAGTAGTGATTAACCTGTAAATAACAAGTAAATAAATCTACAAAAAACAAGGTTATTTACAAAATATTTACTGGAATTAACAAGTTATTTACATGAATTTTAGCTACAAGACCTAATAGTTCGAAATTTGAAACTGTTTCGGACTGGAAGAATACCACTTTGAAGGATGTCATTCCATGAAAAAATGTTTCCAATATTTAAATCCATGTTCATCGAAAAGTTTTTAACGTCGAATTCATCATATAAAACAATTTTAGATTCAATGTGACTATTTTCGGAAATCAATTCAAGTTCTCGAGACTATGAACAGTGTCGTTCAAAAAGTTTGACTGTAAGAAATGGAAATTAATCGTGTAAGTATTAGTAATATAGTTTAAAAAGAACGTAAACATAATGTAAACTATACTGCATATTAAACACAAATCGGATTCTTGAAGCGAATAACCATCTTCATCAAACAAACCTATAGCTTTCCAGAATTATTTTCCCGATCAAAAATAGTAGAAAGCTGTTTTTTGAATTTGTTTTGGCCGGAAATATGAAAGAGAAACATATGAAAGGTAGATAATATCACGAAATAATGAATATTTAATTATAAATAAATAATTTCCTTTAATATAGGATCATAACTAATTTGAAAACTAAATATTATTAATAATTAATAAAAAATCTTGCTCAAAATTGGTCAACCCACGTTTGAAATTTGAATTTTGAATTCCAAATTCGAATACACCATTTAAATTTGATTTTCATAATTAATTTAATAAATAAATGGTCTTTTTGTCTGTTTACACTATGTAAACGATTGAGGTGGCTATTTTCGACTTATTAACAATACGTTGAGTATATCCAAAATAAAAACGTTTTATAAGATTATATAGCCAATTTTTTGTAAAAATTGTCGAATATAAGTGAAAAATGATTATTGACAATACAAATAATACACGATCCAAATAACCGACGACGGTTATTAAGGACGTGAGTCTGATCAACGCACGTTCAAAGGAAGACGTCTATAAAAGAAGAAGAAAAGAGGAGGTTACGCGCACACACAATGACACATCTTTTAGACTTAAAATCTCTTATGTAAACATTTATATCGTTCTGTATAAGAAAAATCCGACTTAAATATTACAATTTCGTCGAGATATTGTTGAACCCCTCGTCTATATATGGATTATTCGTCGGTCGTTTGTGGAATATTCTTCTTTGTAGGCTTTGGGAAAGAATAAAGGACAAAAGCGTCAAAATCAGTGAGGAACGAACAAGTCGTTTACTTTTTTATCCTAAAACTATTAGAAAGTGAAAACTTCTGGAGCTTATAGATATTTATTACGTGTTTTAAGCTTATTGAGCAATAGGATAAATTTTATTACAAGTATAGTATGATTAAATCGTACTCTAAATTGTAAGAGATAATTGTAATTTGATGGAATAAGAAGCCATCGCTGCCTTCGGCCTTGAGCTCCGGGTCTCACACTTGTTATTTGCGGATGATAGACTCATTTTTCTCCGGGCGCGCATGGAGGAAGCGATAGCCATCGCCTCTTGCCTTGACACCTACTCGGCAGTGTCGGGGCAGCTCATCAACTTAGCCAAATCGGATATTTGTTTTGGCTGCGATGTAGGGAAAGATGATAAAGAAGCCATCGCTGCCTTCCTCGACGTGGCTTCCACCGAATGTCATCGGCGATACCTCGGGCTCCCTACGGTTTTCGGTAAACGAATGAAGGAGCTCTTTGCCTTTGCGCGGGATAGGGTTTGGGAGAAAATCAAATCATGGAGGGGAATTTGGTTCTCCCAATCCGGAAGAGAAGTGCTCATCAAATCGGTCCTCCAAGCTATCTCGTCCTATGTGTCTAGTGTTTTCCGTCTTCCCAAGAGCCTCATCGACGACATCCATAGAGCCATCGCCAAATTTTGGTGGGGGAATTGCGATGAGAAAAAAATCCATTGGTGCAAATGGGAGGTGTTGACCAAGCACAAGGAGGAGGGGGGGCTCGGGTTTAGAGATTTGGAAAAAGCCAACCAAGCCCTCATAGCCAAAAGCGTTTGGAGACTCTTGAGGCGACCGAATAGCTTGGTTGGGCGAGTATATAGGGAGAGCTACTTTCCGAATGGTGACCTTTTGGGCTCCCGTTGTAACTCGAGTGGATCTTCCATGTGGAAGAGCCTTACTTGGGGAAAAGAAATCATTACAAGGGCGACGAGGTGGAAAGTCGGGGATGGGGAGTCGGTGCTTGTCCTCAAAGACAAATGGATCTCGCGTGAGCACAACCTGTCCCTTATTGATCCCCCGTTCATCCCCGAGGATATGAGAGTAGCCGAGCTCAAGAACAACAACGGGACGTGGAATGAAATCTTGGTCCGAGCTATGTTTGACATAGAAGATGCGGATGCCATACTTGGGATCTCGGTTAGCGAGGAGGGTATGCCCGATACAATCCGGTGGCTCTTCACCAATGACGGAGAATATTCGGTTAGAAGTGGCTATCGGGTAGCCATGACGGTGAACTCGGGGGCTGGCCCCTCCAACCCTACGGCGGCCGCCGATTGGTGGAACTTCCTTTGGAAACTCTCGGTCCCCCCCAAAGTGAAGCTCATGGCTTGTAGGATTTGTAAAGGTTGGATTCCGGTCAAAACCAAACTCCTTAGCCGTAAAATTGTGGAGGAAGATGGCTGCCCTATTTGTCACCGAGGTCCCGAAACCATCACACATGCCATCTGGGGCTGCCTTTGGGCCCAAAAAGTGTGGAAGATCGCCGGCTTCGAGAAAGTGGCGAGAGACTTGCACGGGAAAGATACAACGGCGATTCTCAACCATGCCAAAGAAGTTCTCGAGGTTAGTAGATTTGAGTTCTTTGTTACGTTGATGTAGGAAGTGTGGAACCAAAGGAATAAGGGTACCTTGGGTAATGCTATTTGGAAGCCCGACGACCTTGTGGAGTGGGCCGGTGCTTTCCTCGATGAATATAGGCGGGCGAACACGGGGCAAAAGAATCGCAGCGAGTCCTCACCGGTTGGTGGGTGGCCTCCGCCGCGGGAAGGAGTGGTGGCGGTTAGTGTGGACGCGGCTCTTGACCCCCGGGGAAACCGATTCGTCATTGGCTGCGTCATTCGAGACCACCTCGGAGATGTTATTGCCTCGGATATCTCGGTCAAAGTCGTGGGGTTCTCCCCGCCGATGGCGGAGGCAGCAGCCATTCTTCGGGGGCTGCGAAGGGTCGAAGAGCTTGGATAGTCCCGGGTGGTAGTCCAATCGGACTCCTATCGGTGATTTGGGCCCTTGCGGAGGATACCAACCCCGCGACGGAGATTGGAACGATCCTCAACGACATTAAGGTTCGGACCTCGACTTTTTTGGAATGTTCTTTTAAGTTTATACATCGGTCTTGTAATAGAGTGGCGCATAATTTAGGGAAGTTTTCTCTTTCCGTCAATTCCGAGGCGTATTGGATGAAGTTTGTCCCTCCGTGTGCTACTCGGGAAGTTTTTAGAGATAAGATTATTGTGATGTAACCACGGTATTCCTCTGCCACTTAAGTGAGGATTTTTTAATACATTCCCGTGGGATCACCCACGTTTCTTAAAAAAAAAAAAAAAAAGAAATACCAGATATTTTTTTGCTTTATCTGAATTGGGAGTAACTCACTCGAAGAGGTATTATCTGATATTGCTCCGAAGCAGGACGTATCCAAATCACACTACACGTGTATAGTATACATGTACAATGTTCACTTCAATAATTTTTTTTGCTTAATAGGATTAATTCTAGTAATTAAGTATCGAGTAATAATTATCTAGATAAAGCGGGATATTTCCTTTGTCTTACCACGACGTTTCTTTTCGATTCAGTCCAAAATATTACGATTCGGCTAGTACTAAAATTTTGAGTTAAACAAAACATATATGTTGGATTCCAGTTGAATTTGATACTCTTCATAAAGAATAAAATTTAAAATTAAAATATACGTTTTGTTAGTAATTGGGATTTTCTTTTGTACAACACCAAAACTCGGTTTTTAATTCTTTTTTCAAAAAATAGTGATTTTATAGCATGTAAACAAGTTAAAAAACTACAAAAAACAGCTAAAGTGAAATACGGATAGGTATATAGTATAAAATAATTAAAAAGATATGCGTAGACATTGGTTTTAGATACAAACTTTAATTTAGATTATTTATTGCAATCATTTTAAAAATACAAAAAAATTATATACTATTGCTTCATTTAGCGGTGCTGCTTTGATCATCTCCATCCCATTACACTATTTTCTACTCCATTTTGCAGTAAATGTCACATCAAACACTACCTCATTTCCATCTCCACTCTATTTTTTACACCAAATTGATATATTAATTTAATATTCAACTTCTCTTATTTATTTTTATACTCTTATATTTACTTACTATCTTTCAATTATATCACTTATTTAAACAAATTATCGCTCCATAAAATAATTTAATATATAAATACACCCAAACCAATTTTAGTATTTATTTTAATAAAATGACATTACAACACAAATAAATAAAATAAACTACAATTATGGATTCGAATTAGAATATTCCTCCTACAAATGATCGATCAATGCATTTCGGAGTGCGATATGTGCATCTTTGTCTCTTTATTTTCTGTAGCGAGTGCAAAACTCTTGAAACCGTGTGCCATCTTTTTCTGCTAGATCAACCTCCAATGGTGGTGTTTCTCTGTTAACTTCAATTGGCACATTGAGATCACGCTCATCCTCTATTATCATGTTATGCATAATTATGCATGTAGTCATTATATTTTTTAGTACTTCTTTTTTCCAAAATCTTGACGGTCCCGCCACAATTGCGAACCGTGCTTGGAGAACTCTGAATGCATGTTCTACGTCTTTTCTACAGGACTCTTGCTTCATTGCAAAATTTTTTTTTTTTTGGGCCACGCGGCTCTCGGATAGTTTGCACAAGGGTTGATCATGCTGGGTATATGTTATCAGCTAAATAATAGCCCATATTATACTCATTTCCCTGTATGACATAATGAGCGGGTGGAGCAATACCTTGAGTGAGATTGGAAAATAAGTGAGAAGACTCTAAGACGTTGATGTCGGTGTTGCTTCCCGGCATGTCAAAGTAAACGTGCCATATCCAAAGATCATAATCAGCCACAACTTCCAGAATAATTGTAGGTTTTCCGCTACGACCCGCAAATTGTCCAGCTCACCCTGTAGGACAATTTTTCCATTTCCAATGCATACAACCTAAACTACCTAACATTCCTAGAAAACCACGTTGTTGACCTATATGGAAAAGTCTGGCAACGTCATTGGCATTCGGTGATCTTAAATATTGCTCAAAAAATATCTCGACCATTGCTCGGCAAAACCTCTTCAAGCTTTCAATTGTCGTCGGCTCGGCTATTTTGCAATACTCGTCAGTGGCATCCGCCGGAACACCATATGCCAACATTTGAAACGCGGCTGTTATTTTTTGAAGAGGTGACAAACCACGTCTGCCAACGTTATCCACCCGTTGTACAAAATAGTTATCGTGACTTTGAACAACATCCACAAATATGGCGTGGCACTGTAGTAAACTCCATTTTGGAATGTAATATGCAATGAGGATGGAGAAAATACCCTACTGCATTTGGGTGTTTTGCAGTAGTGTTAGAGTTGCTCTTACGAAAAGTTTTTATACATCTGTTGTATAACGTACTTGTTATCTTAGAGAAAACAGATAAATATAGTTGCAGGTGTTAGTTGAAACAAATTTAATTGTTTTATTGTAATACAATTGTTAATACATTTTAAGTAATAATTATTCTTTTAAAACAGATTTAACAAAATACTAATAATAATATTCTTTGGTATATAAAAAGTATATAAATGGGTATCTGAGTTATACATTATTAATTATTTTTTTCGTCAAATGTCCACATTATCTTCGTAGCCATTTTAATCGATCACCACTGTAGTACATTATCTCCCATCAGCGTTTCAGACCTTGATGTATATTAAGTTTTTACAAGAAGTCAAGAACAACACTAGCAAGTTCAAGATACGACACCCAATAATCACACACGAATCAAGTAGATCGTTTCGAGTTATAATCAGAATTTAAAGCTTTTCTTATTTGCAATACTTGCATTTCTATTAACAAATGAGAAAATGTTCAAAGTACCACTATTTATTGTTCATTTTCCCAAAATCCACCCAAACATAATTCTTTTCCAAAATACAAGTAAATTTGATGTGAAAAGACGAAATACCCTTTAAAAAAATAAAATTAACACAAATGTCCTACATTATATTACAGGCCAAAAAAATTAAGAAAAAAATTAAAAAAAAAAAGAAAAAATTAAACTTTTTAAAGGTGGAGTAGTTTTTACTTTTTTAAGTTAATTTTTTTTTTAAAAAAATAGATAATAACCAGTTGATATTAGGGGTATTTTAGACTTTTATAGTGGCATTTTGGGAAAAAATTAATTTTAGTGAATTTTGGGAAAACCAATTATAAATGGTGGTATTTTGGGCAATTTCTCTTTACAAATTTGGATTTGATTCCAGCTTACGAAAGGAATTCGGAATATATGCGTCCTCTTAGTAAAATTTTGTTTATATGTGTAATAATTTTTTTTTAGGGATAAGTAGCAATATATAGTCATTTGAAACATAAAAATTGCTAAAAATATCTAAAATTTTATAATTATTGTTTTATAGCAATAAACTGAAATAAACGCTTTATGTTGACACATTTACCCTTATTCAATAATGCATAAATACGAAATTGAAAATTACAGAAAATAACAAAAATTAAAAACAAAAAATAATAAATCAAAATCGACGTAATAAAAAAAATAAATTAACCCCACTAACGACAGTTATTATTCAAATAAAATAGAACAAATGAAAAAATGTTACAAAAATCAGTAATTAACATTTCTGTCGGTTAAACAAACACGAATAAACACAAATAAACAGAATTTGATACAACGTAAAAAAATCACTGACAATAATAAACCAACAAAATTAAAAAATAAATATGTAAAAAACGGTTATACTTTAACCACCAAAAAAACATAAATAAAATAATTATATTTAATAACACTAATTTCTTAAAAGAGCATTATTGTAAAACAAATTCTTTAAAAACATCCACGACAAACAAAGTACGGCTAAATTACAATACCATTGTTTTCTAGTGTTATTTAGAGCAATTTTTGAATTTTTTATTATGAAATACGTGCCAAAAGACGAAAAAACCCTTAACACAACTTGATCGCAATGTACCACAAACGTACCACAGTCGATATTAAATTCTGCAATCAATCACAACATACCGCAATTTGTAAAATTTTATTGAGAGTTTTTTTGTCTTTTGACAAATATATTTCGTAATAAATTTCACTGCACGTACAAACAAAATTTTAACTCGCTACCACACATTTTTCGAAATTCTCCGAGGAAAATGTATTCCCAGAAGATCCACCATTATAAACTACAATACAATTTAATCAACACAATATTTTTACAAACACAGAAAACCCATATATTCAAGAAAACCGAAATTCATCATCACCATTCTAAATCTTGCAAGTCTATCACTCGGGACAAATTTGAGCAAAATTCAAGATAAAACGGTTATTTTTCTACGATCAATGACTCTCAAAAAGGAATTTCATACTTAAAAGCTTACACCAGTCCCTCAACAGCTAAATCATTTGCCTGCTTTCAAGGACATGTGAATCTGCAATTCATGGCCACTTATGAAAACATATCTGGTACGAGCCCAATTTTTTTCCTTCCTCTATCCTATTATAGTGTTCCTAAACTTTCAAAATGTGACATCTCTACAGAGAATTGCAACATAGCATCATTAAAAAATCGAAGTCTTGTATATCCTTTTGCAAAATGGATAGCCATAGATCTTTCCTAACTAAAACTATTGACTACACAGTATAAACTTACTGTGATAAAATTACGGATCATAGCTACAGATGTAGAAAATCAATAAAGCAAAACTGATCATAGTTCGAGATCAGAAGAAGAGCATTCTAATATCGCTTTTTCTATCACACACATGATTTTCCACAAAGAGCATAACCTATCGTCCACAGCTTATCAAGTTTCAATGTTGTCACTGAGAACATCCAAAATGAACACCACATATAAAAAAGGGAAGAATCAGCACTTAGTTTCTTACCATGAAAACTAACCAGAAAAAGAAAAACCCCCAAATCGGTTTCATTCATTTTTGGGAAAATTTATAAAAGCAATCACAGAGTATTTGGTTTCAGCATTGGTTTAGAAACATAATCCACATATAACAGCACCACGCGAACACTAATGAGTTCGACGAAATGACAAAAAAGTTGATCAATTTCAATCTAAAACAAACAGACTGGTTATTTATTATTACCGCGCATAAGGAATTGCCAAATAAATAAAAAAACCCTAAAACAACAGGGAAAGTCAATGAAATAACGATTCTCACTTTCTGTAATGAGCGACCTCGTCTGGATTGGGAAAGAATCCCATGATTCTTCCGCAAGAGTTCTGGTAGGCGTACATAAAGCCTCCCATGACGCCGATCAGACCTCCAGTGACCATCGAGGGTCCCTTGATCCCCGGCTTGATACCTGCGCCACAGGAACCGGTGAGTCCGACAAAATTTGTTCGAAATTGAAGCCTTGCAGGGAAATTAGAAGGAGGATTATTACCGGAGAGATATCCGACGGTGACGGAGATGCCGGAGATTGTGAGGAAACGGAGGTAGTCGAGGGAGCTGAAGTTTCCGACGACTTTGGTGAAGGGAGGGTTCCGATCGAGCACTGGGTACTCAGGCTTCGCCGATGCTGTGATGTCTGTGTTCATCGTTGTACTTCGCGTTCTCTCCAGCGACTGACCGAGCTCGGTTCGATTTTCACTCGCGGCTCTTCTGTTGGAGATCCCCCGTCATTGGATTGGGTTCGTAACAGAAAGATTAATTTGATTGGGCCGTCAAACATTGTTGGGCTGTGCAGATTGAAAATTATACAAAAATTGCTCTAAATAAACAAACATTAATTTGTTATTTGCCTTTTCTTTTTTTTGTTTAGTAAATAGTCATTGTGACGTGTACGTTAGTAACTGCTGTTAGTGAGTTACTTTTTCAAAACATTGAGTATATAATAATTAATATGTTTCAAAGTGCTATGTTGCTACTTATCCCAAAATTATATTTACTTTTAGAAAATGACATACTCTTCACTTTTCACTAAAATTATACAAAAAAATTTAGTTATTTTACCACTAAACTCTATAGTGTTTTGTATATACTCAAAGTTTGATAAGCAATTTGTAAATAACCAATTCAATCGGTTTACACGAATTTGTTATTCATATTACCCTCATAATTATTTCGGATTTTGGTTACTCATTTTGGGTTAAAATGGTCCCAAAAAATTTGTAAACACATAAGACTGATTATTTACCAACAATTCATAAAATATTTTCAAAATTCGTAAACGTTTATATGGGTATATATCTCAATTACCCAAAATTATATTTGTTTTTATATCTCTTTCTTGTGTTCAACCGCTAATCAATCGATCTTATTCCACTCAACCTCTATTATTTTCTCTTTCTACCCTCTCTCTTTTGTTCACCAATGTATGCCAAAAAACGAAAGATGTGTTTGGTGATTCATGGTCGTGTTTGGTATAAGGCTCAAAATATGTGATATATCGGTTTTAAGAGCTCGGTAAAATATCGTACATTATCGCTATCGTTTTATAATATATAATATTTATATGGCGATTGAGAAGCCGCGAACGTCGAGGAAGGTCTGTGCGTCGCGAATCCAAGGTGATACACTTCGAATCGATCGATTTAATTACGAAATCGATATGGGGATTTAGGGTTCGTCAGAAATTTTGGGGGTTTTATGGATTTAGTTCGGTTTGGTGATATTGATTGTGTTTTACGTGGTATCGTAACCCCTAAATTGTTAAGGTTTCGATTTGAAAATCTGGAAAAAAAAATATAATAACTCCGACCTGACTCTTAATAGAGGTCAACGCCTCACCTGTGATTGGGACTATTTTCTGTTGATATTTTTCTTGGATAGTAGAGATTTTGGGCTTTCCGAAACATTAAAGAACGTCAAATTCCGTTGAATATTGAAGGAGTTATGAAATTTTGAAGTTGAGACGTTAAACTTGGGAATCTGAGATATTGAATTCGTGTTGAGCCTGTTATGAACTGTGATTTATGTTATGAGTTAAACTCCAAATTTTACTTAAGATAATTTGTTTGAAAGCTACGAGTCTTGGCTTTCCTAAGATTGTGAAACCATATCGTTTGAATTTGTGTAGCTAAAGTTGTGTTAGATTTTCTGTCGCGTATTCAAAACCGTATTTGTCGTCGTAACCGTCGAATATAATTTATAAGTATGATTTTTTTTGGGTTTGGCTAAAAATATGTTGAAAGGGTTGAAAGTATGTCGGCTGGTAGTTCGGGTCGGTTATGAATTTTTAAAGTTGGGCTTTTAAAGCTATGTAAACTGAACTCCGAATCAGAAAATTTTACTATTTTCGGGATGTTTTTCTCGTTATTATAATCAACCTTGTAATGTGTCATTAAAAGCTATAGATGTATACTTCCTTTAGAAATCGAAATGGATTGAATTGGAGTTTTGGAAATTTAGATATGCACTATCTTCTATAAGGAGCATTTAGTGACGTTTTGTTACCTAACTCCGATATTGTCTTCGAACCGTGTTTGTTATTATACGAGTCTGGCGGTAGCTTAGTATAAATAGGTAGTTTTAGGTTGATTTTAGGATAAGACTCGACTTAGTGTTGCCTTAGAGTCGTAGTGTGCGAGTGTTGAATAATCGTCGTTAACCACCGACCTTGAATTTAATTCAGGAACTCGTTGACTCGAGAGTTTTGCGTGAGAGAGTCTAGTTGGGTGTAGCGAGCTCTACGAATATAAGGTAAGTAGAAACATTTCAACTGTATTACAAAAATGGTGTGTTGTGTGATATGTGTTGTGTGTATGCTTGCATTTACATGATATGTGTTTGTCGAGTTGATTGCATTTGCATACATGTGCATATTTTATAAAATGGAAGCAAAAATAGTTTGAAATAAGAAATGGGTTTTCAAAAAATGGTATTGTGTTCATGGATGGGTTGGCTGGTTCCTAGGATCGGGGAACCAGTTCGGTTAACTCCTAGGATCAGGGAGTTAACCATGGCCCGTGAGATAGGATTGGTCTCACGAGTCGTCGGGTCATATGTAGTACTGGGTACCGTTGGTCGCGACCTCCAAGCCCTATGTAGTCTGGGACCTTATGGTTTGGTTTGAGTTAGTCTTACATGTATGTGAGACAAGCCATGGTGAACCTCTTACAACACATACCACGCGCGCGAGTAAGGAAAGTTATCAAATGAGAAAAGTTAAAAAGTATGGATTGTTTGTAATTGACATTAATATCATGCTTACTGGGCGTTAGCTCACTCAGTTTTTGTGATACAGGTAAGGAGTGTGAATAAAATATGTAGGTACAATAGCGGGCTGACTGGAAGGCGCCGCCACACGGGCAAGACCTCGTATATGAACTAGTTTGACCTGATGGCCGTAATTTTGAGTAATGTTTTGTGAACTGTGTGTGAATACAAATATAGTATAAATGTTAACATTTATTATGTGTGATGTGTGCCTAAACCTAGAGGTTTGATGTTTTAGGAGTTTGTTATGTTTTATATATGTATATAAACTAAGAGTTGCTAGACTTCAAGTTAAGACAATGTTATTTTGTATGCTGATATGAAAAATTGTCGCATGACATGTCGTTTATACTTTGAAACAAAAAAAAATTCCCAACTATTGAGGAAATGATAAACGACTTGTCGGGGTGTGACACTTGCCTATATAAATGGCCACAAATCAATGAATAAAATCATCAATTCACAATCATCATTTTCCCTTTTTACATAGTATTTGAATTTCTATTTTCATATTATATATTTTAGATTATTTGAAATATATATTTGTTATTCGATTTTTGTCGATATATCCGTACGTAGTTGATATATTATTGACAAAAAATATCTGTTGATGACACGTATATCCGTAAAATCAAAACTTACACATCGATATTGGTTGTGTGATATATGGCAGTGTTGTAGCTCACACTCTTTAGTCGACGTGGACAATTCTTTCAGCGCGGAACAAGCTCGGCGCTTAGGTCAAAACTTCGCGGACATGAAGATGATCGTCTTGGGGCTATGGGAGAACGAACCAAAATCTCCAGCAAGGTGCTCGATTTCCCGGAAATCAATATCAAAGATGCTTATATTGAGGTTGAGAAGATTATAGGAGAAGACATTGGTTTTTTCGGAATTGTTCGAGTTATTGAGTAATCTGTGACATGTTTTCTGGCCTCTGGGCCGCCTCCCACAGCTCGATATCGGGCTTGAAGGCAAAGACCGAGCTTCGGGCTAGGATTAAGTATGGTCAAACATGGAACTCTCAGCCAACCACGTTACTAACATAGACTTTAGGGCCAATTATTTGATTTTGGGGGTTTATAGTTATCTTCTCAATTAGGATCCACATAAAATCGACTCATCAGTACTCTGTGTATGAGCTTGTGTTTGCCGCGTATGATAGGCAGAAAGGGTGACAAAAGCTAACTACTACTATTTTAAATAAGGTATCAGTTGAAATTATTTAATATATGAAAAGCTAGTTCACAAGACAAAACAAGAGAATCATGATTTCAATGTTAGCATTTATGTCGGCAAATTAACAAATTCGAAGATTATGTCAATGTTATCGTATGTTTTTTTGAACAAGATAATCTCATTAACGAAATAGATTGGGCATAAAGGCCAGTACCACAATTCACAGTCTGATAAACTAATGAGAAGCAGAAAACAAGATAAATCGAAACAAAGAAGATGATGTGCTAATTGCGAACTAAGCATAGTGCAAACAAAAACACCCTTAAACTCCTTCAAATGAGATCTTCTACAAATCCTAACACGCGCACAAAGCGACGTCAGCCCAAATTCGGGCACTAAAATAACCAGAGATTAGACAGAACAAAGTATCCCTCAACAATTTTTTTCTTTTTTTAACTTAGAAAACCTAACTGTCTAACTCTAACTCAAAACCAAACGACCAACTAAGGCAAACCGCAATCGACTAAAACAAACATACTAAAACAGAACCCACTACAAGAACTAATAACAAAAACTAAACTAAAAATCTCACCCAACATCTATATCTCTAGCTCATCCGAACCGTAGCCGACGGGGACACGCCGAACTCCACATCTGCACAATGAAAAAGAAATCAGCCCCCGAAACCACAACCGCTGGAAACCGGGACAGGGCCACCGACAGTTCTGGTGAGGACATCTCTCGGCCCCAACGAGCGACCCTTGTCCAACGAGCGAGCCGGAGCGTGGCCCAGATGGTGACCTCCACCCGGCAGAGGTGGATGCGTGGCTGTCGAAGGAGCAGCCCGACAAACAGAAACCCGTTCGACGGAGGGCAGTCATAACCGTGCACGCCGCTAGATGCATCACCTCCACCACCGTCAAAATCACGATCTACGACGAGTCGAGGACGTGGATGGTGGTGAGGATGACGCACAACTCCTTGTCGACCACGAGGACTCTCGTCGAAGCAGAGAAGGGAGAACCAAAGGGGAGAAGAGAAAAACATCCAAGAAGAACTCACCAAAAGGAACTGGAAACCTCCCCCTCCCTTTCTTGACCACGCCTCCAGGAGCTAGGACGGCGACCAAAGTCACCTGAAGGAGGGGCAGCGGCTGAGAAAAAGAGACTAAAACCCTAGATGAGAGAAAGGGCTTTTAGAGAGAGAAAATGGCTTTTAATGTTATCGTATGTTGGTATATATATATATATATATATATATATATATATATATATATATATATATATATATATATATATATATATATATATATATATATATAATTGTTAAGAAATTGGATTTCTCTTGAGACTAAGAGAATAGAAAACAATAAGAATAAGTAAAGATGGATTATTTTTTTCTTCTTCTCATTTTACTAATACTATTGTCTCAATAATTTTGGTGAAAAGCGAGAAATGATTTATGAAATTTTAGTAGATATGTTATTTATTTTTTTGAAATTTGTGTTTTAAGTCCAACAGTTAAATACTAAATATTAATTGTATGTTTTAATTTCAATAGGAAATGGTGTCCTTTCACATTGCAAAAGACATTTTTATATATATATGATATATATATATATATATATATTTAAATTTTAATTTATAAGTTTTTTTAATAAAACCAAAAGTAGTAAGTACTCCTTTACATAAAAACACAAAAATAAAAGTAGTATATAAATTGGTTCAACCCTAATTCAACAATTTAGATATGTTCCTAACATAAGTTAAATTCAGGTCATTACAAACCATATGTTCTCCATATTGCTCAACTCACATCTAACTTTTCCGAGAAATTTTGTAGTTGTATTTTGTCAATTCTTTAATTTTCTTAAACGGATAGTCTATTTTGATGACGTGGCATAACTGAAAATTTGTATTTACATTTATACCCTTATGGTTTTTGCAGGATTCAATTATATATATATATATATAAATATATTCGGTTATAATTAGTAATTATATTATCATAATTGTTGATAATTAATATAGTTGAATTAAAATTTGAACACCGAATTAAAGATAATTAATTGAATTTCAAAAATTTGAAATCCTAGTTTTTTTTGCAATTTAAAATTCACGTTTGTTTCGGTTAATTTTCTTACATATATATATATATTTGTAGTTTGATAGTTTCATATCTAGAAGATTTATAAATGAAACTTCTAGCTGTCGTGATTGTATGCCATATTTTTTGATATAACTGATTTATTAGCCCATTAATGTATGGGATCTCCATAATCGTTTAAATGTTTAAATTTTAGTGGGATATGTGTTTCTTCTAAAAGAAATTTAGACCCATTTGTCTTTTTTTTAAATTTTTGTTCTTGGTCTTCTCTCATCTTTGCCGTGTTCCGAGTAAATAATATATTAATTTTGGTTGATTTTGTACTAGGATTTGTGATTCTAATGCATTGTTTCAATATTTTATGTCGGATCTCATCAATTTTGATTTATTTTACCTTTTTTATATTCATACAAAGAATTTTACGCCCTGTAATGCAGGTTTGCATTTTTTCAATTATTAACTCTTTTCTAGGTTAAAAAAGTAAGCTTTTTAACCTCCACTTATATCAGTTAATTTATATAAACATTTTCTGAAAAAAAATAATAAGGATAAAATTGTACAACTTATATGTTAAAAAAAATCGGCCTGATTAGTTTTTTACTTTTTGGGAGATTTGAATTTCGGCGAGAGAGGAAAAAGATTAGAGAGATTTTTTTCTGATTCGAATGAGCGAATGAGTTTATTTCCATTAAATGCATTAATTACCACTGATTTCTGTTGAAAAAATTATTTACTAATAATATTTCCCAGAATCAACACGTTATTAGATTATTAAGGATTAAAGTAATACCTGGATCCATTAGATCGATCACCATTTGATGCGGAAAAATCTTCGATGATGGGTGATTGGATGGACGTGAATCGAGTGGTGCGTGGTCTTCCTTTGCTAAATCACTTTATATCTCCGACGAGAAAACTTAAGGTCTAACTCTCTATAGGAAGAGGAAGACTCGATTGATTTGCATTGGGGACCATAACCAATAGTTTTTATATATATTTTTCTAAGGAAACCCATAAATCCCTTAATAAATATAATTATTATCAACTCATTTATTCCATATCAGTTACATAATATTTATCAATATTTATTTTCAATAAAACAATAATAGTTATTATAATTACATAAATAAAATAGCTCATAATAAAAAATAATTTCCTAACAATCTCCCAATTGAGCTAGTCGCTTCTAAAGGCCAAAAAGTCGCACCTAAAAGTCCTTTAGAAGCGACATTGTCGCTTCTAATGAGTCGTTTCTAAAGGACCAGAAGCGACTTTGTCACTTCTAAAGGTATTTTAGGCGTCAAAATTAAAAGCGACAAGTCGCCCCTAAAGTCGCCCCTAAAGTCGTTTTTAAGGGTCCAAAAAACGTGGGAAAAAAGGGTTGGAAAATTTGGCGGGTGACATTTAGAAGCGACATTGTCGCTTTTAAAAGTATTACCCGCCAAATATAGAAGCGACTTTAATGTCGCTTCTAAAAGTCAAAATGAAAATGTTTTTAAATTTTTCCGATTTAATTTTTTTAAATATTAAATTTTAAATTTACTATTAATTAATTAAAATTTGTATGGAATATAATTAAAATTAATCATAATTAAATGTACTAATTAAATTTAAATAAACAAAAACAAAATAAATATTAAGTCGAAATGTTAAACATTCAAATGTCAATAATTCATACACACATAAACCTCTAAAAATCATAAACGTACAAAGTCGATAAGTCTACAGCATGAATAAAACTAAGATCTTCTTCCGCGTCGTCGGCTTCGTCCTCCGCGTCTTCCGTTGGGTCCAGAAGGAGGCCGGTGGGAAATGATGAAGGCGAAAGCTCGTCTGGGCGTCGACGTGGCTGATCCGGAGTGTATTGCGAACCCAAAGCGCTCGAGGGTTCAAACCGAGACATGTATTGGTTCAATGTTGCACTAAACGCGGGGTAGATATTGATGCTCGGGTTTCTGCTCAAACCAGCGGGCATGCCGAACACAGCATCTCTGAGAGCTGCCAACTCTTCCTTCTCATACGACGAATTCAAACTCTCGTTCTCAACGGAAGAAGATGAGTCATCGTAGGCCTTGGCTACAAGCAAGTCTGAGCGCGGGATGAGTGGCCCGATGCCCGTAGCCCAGTCACGTCACATTCTGAGAACTTAGGTCGTAGCAATCTCCTCGAAGTTAGTCGTGTCCACCGGTTGTCCCGAAGCCCGAGCTTGCTCTTGTAGATCAGTGACGCAAGCTACTATGAGTGTCGTATGCATCCTCTTGTAGAGCTAAATTATTTATTAATAATTCAAATTATAATATAAATTTAGAAAAATATTTATACTTACGTGATACTCTCCAACAGTAGGCGTAGTCCACTGACTATCGTGTGTCGTATGCATCCTCTCCCACGGGGCGAGTGGCCCTAGTGCTTGTCTCCCTTCTCCGACCCTCTGCATTTAACTATAATATATAACTTATGTAAAATATTTATAGTTAATTTGTAATTGAATGAAAATATGCGTATGTGACTGTGACGATACTCGAGAAATGAGATCGTGCCTTGTCGGCTCTTCGTGGTCTTTTTGGTCTGATTCTGTTTATTTGTTTTGGACGTCTTCTGTAAATAAACATTGGTAGGGTAAGAAAATTTGTTTTTAAAATTAAAATGATTGATTAAATGTTTAATCGATCTAATTGATACCTAAAACTCCTCTGTGTACATCTTATCTATCAGCTCAGACCACATTTGGTTCGACATGCCTTTGGGCATCCGCGCGAGCGCCTCTTCTCGATCTTTGCCGCTTTTGATCCGGTAAATTCGACTGTACTTTGCCTTCCCGTCACGCAGACGCTTCTTCGCGTCGTAGATAATGGTCTTTTCGACGAGTCTAGAGTGGCACGCCGCTAGAATGAGTTCTCCCGACTCACTCTCGTACACAAACTCGGAGGAGAAGCCGGAGGAGACTCGGGGGCTGCAAACGAGGCTGCAAACAAGGCTACAAAAACGTTAAAATGATAAACAACTAAATATAATTAAAAGAGAGACAAAAGAGAACCTACTGGATAGACACCGACAGAGGGCAGCGGAGGTCGGGAAAAGGGGCAGAGAAGGCTTGGCCGGAGGAGGCGGAGGAGAAGCCAGAGGAGACTCAGTCGGAGGAGGGGAGGCCGGAGGAGTCGGAGGAGAAGTCGGAGGAGGCTCGGTCGGAGGAGGCTTGGCTGGAGGAGGGGAGGCCGGAGGAGGGGAGGCCGGAAGAGGGAGGCGGAGGAAGGGGAAGGAAGAGGGGAAGAGGGGAAGATGGGAGGGCGGAGGGAAGGGGTGGAGGGGAGGGGAAGAGGGGCGGCGGGGAAGAGGGGAGGGGAGGCCGGAGGGGAAGAGGGGAGGTCGGAGGAAAGGGAGGGCAGAGGAGAGGCTGAAAGTCGGAGGGGAGGGAGGGGAAGAGAAATTTTTGAAGGGGAGGAAAAAAATGGAGGAGGAAGAAGAGGGTCGGGTGATTTAAGGTCCTAGGGACATTAGAAGCGACTAATCGCTTCTAATGTCCCCATAGGTGAAATTTTGGTGGAAAAGTTTTGGAGCCAAAGATTTTGGGCATTAGAAGCGACATTTAGAAGCGACTAGTCGCTTCTAATGCCCAATTTCTGACACTTAGTGAAATTTTGGCACATAAATTTTGGAGCCAAATAATTTGGGCATTAGAAGCGACATTAGAAGCGACAAGTCGCTTCTAATGTCCAAACATATTGAAATATTTGGCGCGGAGGGTGCGAGTCAATAATTTTGGCCATTAGAAGCGACCCGTCACTTCTAATGTCAAAGTTTTCATTTTTTGGGAAAACTAATAGTGTTTACGTTAGAAGCAACTAGTTGCTTCTAATGGTAGAATGTCGCTTCTAATTAGAAGCAATGCCATCCGTCGCTTCAAATGCTCATTTCTGTAGTAGTGAGTGCACTTCTAGATACAACGAAAGAATAAACCATTTCACCTCTTCTACCTCAAAGTCACCATATATGAACTGAATCATGCTAACCTCAATCTTGAAATGAGAAATGTCATTTCATAGCTTACATACTCTCATTTGAAAAGTCAAAGTTCTAGATTCAATATGTGATATGTACAAAACATGTTGATGAAGTACTAAATTTATGAAGATGTCATGAATAACTTTGTGAAGATTTCATAGATATGAAATTCATGTACAAGGTTGATAAAATGTAATGTATATCACCTCATGTTTTGGTCCTTGTAAAATATGAATAAATGAACTGGCTAATGTCCAAATTAAGTCGTGACCTTTTTGGATGAAATGGCGTGACTTGTTGGCTTCTCATGAATATGTTGTTTCTAAATTATTCATAATTGACAAAGGAGCAGAGAGAATAACAAATGAAAATGTGAAATTTTACTTTTATAAATCTCATATAGCTGATGATATTCATAAATGATAAACATGTATAGTATTCAATGAATCCACTCATCGCAATTAACTATAATCTTGAGTAGAAAATATTTTCATTTGAACAAAGATATTTTCAGTGTAAACTCTTTAATGGATCAGTCGACATTGAGCTAGAACTTGAAAAATGGTTATGAACTTTTATATCCAAGTATGCTAGCTTAAACCTTATCCGTTTGGGTCCATGAAGTGACCACCACAATTCATTTGAGTAGGATTTGTTAAATTGAAAGATAAGTCAAAACAAGTTCACGTGTAGAACTAGATGATTTCATGAAAGTTGTCTAAATGGTAATTTTGTTCATTGAGATATAAGATTGTATGAATGTCATAGTAAGATTTGGACATTATCGTATGATGGTCATGGATTGATTCACACAACCATAAATTGGATATCGGCCCTTGAGGATTGAATTTCATTTTGTGAAATTATATGAGATAATTCTACATGGACTTTTCTTATAATGTCATGTATAAATAAAAGAAACATGTAGAAGGTTGTTCTAGATGTCTATGGCCGGTCATATGACACCATGAAGGAAAACGTAATTTATTTTGGGCAATATATGATTATATGAATCAAATAAATAAAAAAGAAACCAAATCAAGATGATTTGTGCATAAAGTTGGGCGGCCATGTGTATGCAATGAAAATTAGATTTGGTTTTGATGTGTATTTGACAGAGATATGAAATAAATATTATGCGAATTTGAGATATTATGCAAATAATAGAAAAGATGTAATTAATTTTTTTTGCATTCTCTCTCGCTCACTCTTTTTTTCGGCACCGAGGTCCTCATTACACCTAGGGTTTATGTTTGCTCTTTGACTCTAAATTTAGTTCTCGAGTCATTGTGTTTAATAGCACCTACACACTAAATCCAACCAAACTTGAACGACTCTAGCGGTAGAAAAAGTCGTGGCTGCTCAGATTTAAGGAAACACGAAAAAGACAAGCTGCAAGGCGATATGAGCTCTTCAAGAACCAAAAGTTGGTACTCAGTAACCACTTGTCATAGTTTAATTTAAATGCTTACATGTTCATGTGTTTTGTCTATATAGTAAAATTATTGTATTTGTTCTATTTTTTTTTTATATATTTCACCGCTTACGAGAAACGTTAAATTATTCTTAATTCTACATACGACTTGCTCTAAATAATTTTTAATATTTCACCGCTTAAAAAAAGCTTTAAATTATACTTAATTTTAGATCAATTCCAGCAAAATGAATACAACTTATTAAGACCCAATGTTCATATAAACATATGCGGCTAGTCGGATCCACTAGTTAACATGTCAATGAACTCAACACTTGAGTACGACTAGTTTCAACTTGAATATTAAAATTTAAACATGATTTAATTCTCTTCATTATTTTCATTCACTTATACACGTGTCATAGTTATAAAACACTTTTAGTTACCTTCAAATGCAATTTATCTTAATAATTTGCATCAAGCATTTTAAAAAATATTTGAATTTTCCAAAGAAATTTTAACGAATCTCAGTATGGAATTAGATTTTGATAGTTTGATTCGGATTCATATATATAGGATTAATGTATATAATAGTCTTATATCAGGTTAATGTATATAATTAGCATTATATAGGTTTAGTAATTTGGTTTTGTCCAATTTTTTGTAAAACTTTTGTATATGTCCACCACTTTAATTTACAAAAAATTAGTACCCAATTTACCCCAAAATAACAGTTCTCGCCCATTGAAAATAATATTAAATTTAAAAATATTAATTTCGGAGTTAATTACTCCTTAGAATTTTGCAAACCATTAACTCAAATATATTTTTTGGGATTCTTAGACACCAATGCATCCAAAAACTTCTTTTGAATTCTCTTTGCAAAATTAACAGGTAGACCTTCGACTGAGCCGTCACCCTCACCCTAGCTTCGATCTTCCTACCACGGGTTTTGTACTCGTCGGACGCATGGGGAAAACGACGGAGAATCCTACGAGGAGGTTGCAACCGAGCATGCGATTCTACGGTGTTGGAATTGAACTGATTTTTCTGGCACAAGCCATTTTTATTCCTTCTTCTTCTTCTTCTTCTTCTTCTTCTTCTTCTTCTTCTTCTTCTTCTTCTTCTTCTTCTCTTCAACTGATTCTTCGATCAGTTTTTTGTTCTCTCTCGTTTGTTTGTGTGTTGTTTGGAGGGGTTTGAGTCTATTTTTTTTCAATTTATGAGGGGACTTGGATACACAGTCACATACATGAAATTCAAATTCAAGTAAATCATAATTCAGAAAAAAATTCGTGTTTTGATTGTAAATTCATGTATGAAATTTTGATTTCTTCCATCTAGTAAAATAAACTAAAATCATGTTTTGTTATATAATATGCAATTAACAATGAAAAACTTTAGTTTACAATGTAAAATTCATGTAAAACGTAACTCAATTTACGTTGGAACAATTTTCATTTCAGTGTAAATTGAATATCAATTAAAGAACATGATACTGTACGATATAAATGAGGAAATCGGGAGAGATTATAATCTTTACAGAAATACTGGATATACGAATATGAAATTAGTTTCGGCCATAAATGATAAAATAAATTTAAATTCGGTTGATAATAAGTTTCCAAAAATAAATGAATATGAGATCCGACCATAAAGGATTTTTTAAATTAATTATGATGAAAATAAAGAGTCAATTAACTAGCTAAAATGTAGGATCTAACCAATTCACCAAATAAAACTGTTCAAAATTGAAATAATTAAGGAAATATTTTAAAATCTTGGAAATAAATTCAAAACAATAATTAAAATTAAAAAAAAAAAAAATTGGCCAAAAATTTTCAAGGCATTACACTAACTAAACAACGTAAATTAGTGTGCCACGTAAGCGTAGTGGACATTTACAAAAGTTTTACAAAACGTTGGATAAAACAAAATTATGTTTAAAAATTAGGGTCAATTCGCCAAGTATATATATATATATATATATATATATATATATATATATGTATATGTGTGTGTGTGTGTCATACATCTTGTTTAAACTCAAATCTTATTTAGGTCCTCACTAATTTCTTAGATTTATTACTGCCTCTTGGTACTTAATTGGCTCTTCCATGAGCTTAATTAACTGAACACAAGTGCGTTGGAGATGAACAACGTATACTTGATGGTGAACTAATTACGCATTCTTTATCGATGAACTCAACTAACTATAATAAAGAGGTTAGCCGAAGTATGTTTGCATACTTGAATATTCTTGGACATCTTATTTGGGTTCTATAAGAAAAAATAGTCCATTTGGTAGTAAGGAGATTCAAACGTTGTCATTTATATGGACTCCAAATTATTACATTCAAAACTAAAATTGAGCTCATCAAACTTTTGGTTGCCCACGGCTAGTTTGTCATACTTTTTTCAGTCAACCTATTTTTCTTCCGCCACTTTTGTAATGTTGTTTGACACGACACTATATACCATTTACCTTTTCAGGATCGACTAGAGATTTAAAATACCATTGAAAGTTTGAAATCAATAATGTATCAACGAGATAATAACTCGATCAACCACGTATATATATATATATATCTATATTATTTATTTTTGGACAAGGACATGAATAGTAAGTACGATGGGTGAACAACAAAAGTTGGCCCATCAAAAGGACAATAACCGTTGTATAGTTTTCTACTCCCTTTAGCATGTATTTTTTCAAGAACTAAAAATCACAAAGACGATACTTTGTTTCAATTTACCCCTAAACCAATGCAAATGGATATGATTGAGTTCATCAAATAATGCACGCCTAGTATATGATAAAATTTGTTTTAAATCTGTCTCGAGCTTGGGAATTAGTAACGAAAAATAAATATTAATAATAAAAAAAGAGATAATGGAGAGAGAGTGGGGTGAGTCTTTGCTGCATAAAGAAGCATCCAATCTATTCCCCTATTTAGCATCTTCAGCTTTCATGTATGCATGCCATTCCCATCCAAAAACTCCAAGACAAAAATGGATATCTTGAGAGAGAAAGAGAGAATAGAATGTTTGGTTTGTTTGTCTTTGTCACATATTATTATTATTATTGTTCAATCAAGTGCACCGCAATTAGAACACTTAAAGATTATTCCCTCTTCCATTATCCTTGTCTTTTTCTACTAATTCACACCTCCCCCACCACACTCCCCCTTCCCAATGCTAGCTTTCCAAAAAAAAAAAAAAAAAACCTATTTTAACATCAATTACATTTCGTAACAGTTTTTGTTATCAAGGGAAATTTTAATACCAATTAATAGCTAAACTATGAATCACGATGGTATTATTTTGTTGTCACTATATATATTGTAAAAAAAATTACGCACATTTTTTGTGATCCGGGTGGGATAATTTGAAAATGGAATGGATAGTTAAAAGGAGGGAGGGAAATTATATTGGAGACAAAGGCTGAGAAATAGAGCATCCTTGAAGCTATCACATTCCTCCAAGCACTTGCTTCCATGTGCTAGCTAGTTTCAACATTCTTCTTGGACCCATCTCCAAAGCCCTTTTAGCCATTTACACTTTTTGCTTTTTTGCATCACTACTCATATCATATTCATACGTTACACTAACCCAACAAAACAACTCCCTCAAGATTTGGCCTCTTTGTCCTCTTCCCTTTGGACTTGGCAGATTACCTGCCGATTCTCATTCCCTTTTCCCCCACTTATTTTATCATCTCCCAAACCAAAATTAATGGAAAAAGAAAAACGAATTGAAATAAATAAATAAAAAACTCTAAAATCGGACAACCTAACCGATTGACGAGTTCCCCTATAAATATACCCACCATTCACTTTGCATGTAGAGACCTGATTAGATTTCACGTACGCACACAAATATCAATATAATGGGTAGGGAAGGGCACGAAACGACTGTCGTTTTTTCCTCAATTGCCTTGTTGCAAGAGAGGTTCAGACAGGTACAGAGAGAGAAGGAGATGAGGGAAGAGAGAGAGCTTCTGAGAAATACTCTCTCGGAACCACATACCAACTACAACAACACGAACAACGTACAGTTCAACAACCTTGATACGTCCTCAAACGTCGCCTATGAGCCTTCTAGGTTGTTCTTCCATCCTGATCTGTTCTTCCCTCGGAGATCAATTACGTCCCAGAAAGTTTCTCTCTCCTTGTGGCCTTCTTTCGGCTGCGATTTTGAGGACGAAGACTATTTTTATGGCAGCGCTGAGAAGCCCGTGTTCGAGGCACTGTGGCCTTCGGATGCTCCGAAGTTGAGCATGTTTGATCAAGGTTCAAAAGATAGTTTTTGCGAAACTGATGTTGATACTTCTCTTCATCTGTAAAACAGTTCTTTAATACATATAAATATCAGTATCAATTTATGTAGTTTCCGTTGGTCCATGCATGTACTCTTAACTAGTAAAGCTCAGTTGCGATGTTGTTGTGTTGATATGCTTTTTCATGACATTGTTGGCTTAGTACTTTCAATCACAATTCTGTTTAATACTACGTTCTTTGTTGCGTTCTTATAATATATATATATATATACACACACATATATAGCAGGCTAGTTTTCTATTTAACCTTCTCTCTTCGATATAATAACCAAGTTATATACAATATGGCGTAACCATTACAACTGTGTGTGAACGTGGGTATAAAATTCAGCTGTGTAATAATTTGTTTGTAATAATATACCTAACACGAAGAAGAAGAAAAAAGGTTTGTAGCAATTAATAATTATAAAACACGTAGCCACCCCTGTAATCAAGCCAGGTAAATAATTTGGATGGCAAGATCTATTTTCTCTCTTCGTAATATAAAAATATATATAGTAAAAATCACGATTAAATAACTTTAACTAACAAATACACAGTATTAAATTAAACACAATCACGTGATTATTTTGAAGGACAGAAAACTAATTGAAAACTTCCACTACTAAAACAGTAGTCAATCTGAACCGCTACTTATTGTATTGGACCGGATAAATACACTTTTGACTCACAAGTCACAAATTAGCTGCAAGTTCCTTATGGAGGCTGATTCGGAGAAACACATACCCTTGCTCACAATTAATTTCTATGCTTGGCTGTATTATGTAGAATCCTCTGCTTTTTATTTTGTTTTATTTTCATAATGTTGATGGGTTCCTAGACAGCTAAATATTTTTGGAGACGTATATGAATAAGCTGGTGAGATCATCGAGTCTTTGGAGTTCCCTAACCATCCAAGATTGTTTTTGTTAATGCCATTCTTTAGCTAACAATATTCAATAAGCTCGTGGTTTGATTTACAACCGGATCTATGACTACATGTCTTTATATATTTTTTTTTTGAAGAAAATCTATGATTACATGTTAGATCAATGACAAAGAAAGTTGATACTCTATCATTCTTCGTAAGTATCTTATAAGGATATTGAATTGACCAGTTTACTTTTGGAAACAGTGAAACAATAAACCATTTAATCTCGTTTATCTTGAAGTCATTATGTATGAATTGTATCATGATTAGCTCAATTCTGAAATGAGTGAGAAGCACGTTTTATACATGATTATTAGAAGATCTTGAACGAAGAATCGATATAGTTTTGATAAAAAAAATTATTCGTTTTTTTTATTTGTTTTATTTTATAGTTTTTAGTGTTTTATCTCAGGTTTTGTTTGACGGGAATGAGGTTGGAGCTAAAAGAAGAAAAAATCAGCCAAATGACGGAACGACGAAGAACACCTGAGTGCCCATCGTGTCGCGGTGTGGCTTTGTCGTGCCGCGATGGTACTCACTCGATGGTGGTCGCGACGCGACGATTCTGTTGGGATTTGTGCCCACAAAAAAGATATTAGATGTTTAAATACATTTTGTATTTTTTTTGCTGAAACTTTGAATAAAATTAAATATTCATTCTTATTTAAGATTGTATTTATGTATGTTTGCTACGCTCTGAAACTGTGATCAACAAAAGAGGTGCTAAGTACAGACTTGACAAGATACCTTATTATGACTAGTTTAAATTATAGTTCACAATATAAAGATCGATTGGGTAATTGAATTTGAGTATTGATTGTTTGAATACATCAACGATATGTTATCTTGTGATATAGAGAGTTGTGACTCTGTGATTTATTCTTGATGTATTAATGAAGATATAGAACAAGACCAGTGACACTTCAAGCTCGAGATAAAACCGTTTAATCACTCGAACCTTCAAGATCACATATGAGAGGTATTTTGGTAATTACCTAAATTCTGAAGTGAATACATATTTTCTTGTAACATTTTATGACATTTGATTTGTCAATGGACAATGATTGAATGAAGTTTCATTGACCCGATGGTTGGTGTCATAATACAATTTCGGTGAATTATGTTAGTGACATATACATAATTTGTGTTGAAACAATGCTAAGGCATTAGTATCACATCATGCTTTTGTTATGAGAGTGTGAGCGAATAAACCGGACGTGGTATTCAACGAATAAAATATTCCTTAAATAAAACATGTGACATGTAGAGATATCTCACTTTATGTTTTTCTCGTTCACAAATAACAAACGAGTTGTTGAAATAATAACTCATGGATAAAACGGTAGTTTTACATTCCTCTGAGTTAATGAAATACACAAAGAGTAATATCGTAAAATACACCGTAGATCGTGTGAAGAAATGTTTTATCACATCAAACAGAAATATACACGCTTATGAAGTTAGAGAGTTTCAATATTAGTCTTTTAGTGGAATCGACTAATATTAAGAATTAAAAGTCGAAAAATTTTTGTGAAATTTTATTTTTAGACTTTATTCTAAAGTTTCGTTCATTTGGATCCATAAAGTCTCAGAGATAGACTCTCGGACGAGATTTTTTGAACTAGAACAATTGATTTTCTCATTGAAAGTAAATTTGTGATTTACACTAATAAAATTATTTTCTACGTAATTAAATAAATAATTGGTTATTTATTATTACATTTATTTAATGAATTATATTGTGTTATTATATTGATAATAATGTTAGTTGATGATGTAAATAAATAAAAGATGAAATCAATATTTTATCGTTCTGTACTTGTTTGAATAGTATGAAAAGAATTAATGACATGTCATTATATCAATGAGATGTTCTAATTCAATTAAATATTATTTTAGAAATAAATAAAATAAATTTGGAGAAAATAAAATAGTTTGGCCGGCCTTAATTATCTAATTAAGGGCTGGAAAATTATTTTTAAACTCATTGAAAAGATTACTGGGCTTAAATTTGAGTAGTGGGCCACTATCTGATTTTGACCTAACTGAAATTCATTCTCTCATATATAAAAAAGTATTTTTATATCAACTAAACATAACCCTATATCATAATACTCGGCCACCCCCCTTCCCCTTTAGAGCTTTTTGACCGAGAGACACAAAGAGAGAAAGAAAAGAAAAAATGTTTTTCTTCGATTCATTGATCCTTCGAGTTTCCCCCTTCTCCCGTTGTTCAATTAAAGAGCCCACCCTCTTGATCTCTAAAATATTCGAGATAATTATCATTGAATCTTATTGTGGTGTTTGTGTGAAAAATTATTTCAATAGGGTCGGCCAACGTGAAGGAAAATGAGGATGAGATTAGCGGCCAACTCTTTGCTCTCCAAACCGGCCATCTAACAGGCTCACCCGACAGACAAGCCAAGAGGCCCACCCGATCGGCCAGCCAACAGGCCCACCCGACCGACCGGCCAGACAGTCCCATCCGGCGAGAAGGAGGCCCTCCGACGACCGAAAAGGTGCTTCTAGATGATTCTACCATGTGTCCAACCGGTGACAAGCAGTCCCAAGAATTCCGGCGAGTCCGACCGGTAGTCACGTGAACCGAACTCCGACTACTACTTGGCATGGAATTCCAGCGATAGCTAGCAGCGCACGAGATTGTTTAAAATCTCACATGTGAGTGTTCTCTAACGAATTGGATTTGCAACTATATGATAGATATAGGTTGCTAGTTTGTTTGTTCAATTTGTTGCTTAACATGTTTAGAATAATTTTATCGACATGTTAGATATTTTTAATGCCATGGTTAATTGAACATGTCTGAAAATGAGTCTTAACATGTTAGGTCTTATTGCATGTTTTCGCCATATTGTTAACTAATTTCCAAAATATTCTTGTCGCGACGCGACGGTGGTGCGTCAGCAGATTCCTTTGACACGTGAACAATGATTTGGGCCGTCGGATCAGTTTTCAACAGTCAGATATGTGCGAATTTGATAAGCTCGACCATATAATCTAATAGCAGCCTCTTAAAAATCTATTTTTCTTTGTTTTAGATTTTTTAGAGAGAAAATCCTAAGGAGGAACCCAAGGTGATCAGAGAAGAAGACCGGTGACGGGATCGAGGCTGCGACGAGACTGCAGCAACCGAAACTAGTTTTTCTTTCTTCCTTCTATTCCGAAACTCCCACTTTGTTCGGTTTCAATCGTTTAGTTTTTATGAATTCTTGTTCTTATTCGTTTTCTAGTTTTTTTTACCCTCACCATGAACTAATCCTTTAGAGAGTGATGGTGGATCTTCCCTTGGATTCCGTCATAAATTGTGTTTGAATTAAATTTTTCAGTTTTGTTTTCAAATCTGCAATTTTGCTATTCTCGAATTTAATGCCTACATGATATTGATCACTTTGTGTTTTTCATAGGATTGACCGGATACTCAAGCGAGATCTAGTAAATTACGCACTAGTTCACTTTAAATGACTACGTTGTCTAGAGATAATCGTAGAATTTAAGGATTCGTTGAGTGTTCTTGTTTGAATTGCAAGTCAGGGTTTTAATCTTAAAATCGAGAGGTAAAGGTTAATTATAATTTAGGTCGGTAATTTCACTCTAGCGAGAGTTAGCAATAGGAATTTGTGAACACGAATATTGCAGAGCTGTAACGTAACTATTACTTAACATCGGATAATTTCGTAACGTTGGAAGAGAAAAGTGAAACCACACTCTTGTTCCACCTCATTCGTTTTAAAACTGTTTTTAATTTAAGTTAATTAGTGATGTTAAAAATCACCATATTCACATTACATGTTATATCGATTTGAATTGTAGTTGTATTTGATTCACGTTTAATTCTAAGTCCTAGTGGGAACGAAACCTGTACTTAATCTCTATATCACTTTAGTGACACGTGCACTTGCGAGCGCATTTTTCGCAACAATAAGACATGACATTTCATAGCTTACATACTCTCATTTTAGAAAGTAATAGTTTGGATTCACTATGTGATATCTAGACAAGACTTATTGGTGAAATATTAAGTTATGAGTACATTATGAACGACTTTGTGAAGTTATCATATATATGAAATTCACGCACACTGAATTGCAATGCATATCACTTCATGATTTTTCCATTGGATTGAGAATAAATGAACTTGCAGTTTCCAAAGTAAGTTGTGACTTCTCTGGATAAAAAAATGTGACTTATTTGCTCCTCGGCAACACATTGTTTTTAACTTGTGCACAAGTGACAAAAGAGTCGAGTGAGTAACAATTATAATGGTAAAATGATACTTGTGTAAATCTCATCTAGCTAGTGTTATTCAAGAATTATATATATAGATAACATTCAGTGGATCCAGTCATCACAATTAAGTTGAATTATGAGTGAAAGATATATTCATTTGAACCAATAGATTTTCAGTGTCAACTATTTAGTGGAGTCAGTTGACAATAAGCTAGAACTTGGAGAATTTTTATGAACTTTTGTGTCCAAGTATACCAGTTCATATTTTGTTCATTTTTTTCTAGGAGGCCACTACCACAAGTTATAGGAGTAGGATTTGTTAAACATGAGCTAAATAAAAGAAAGTTCTAAGTGTTGAACTAGATTTTGAAAATTGTCAAAAAGATTTATGTCCATTGGACAAAAGATTATGTGAATGTCAAAATAAGATTTTGAACATCTTCAGATGATGGTCATGAAATGATTCACATGGCTGCAAATTGGATTTGAGTCTAGAGAATCGATTTTCAGTTTGTTCAATTATATGCGATAATTCTACGATGGCTATTCTTTTAATTGTCTTGGAAAATTAAAAGGAGCTTCGAGATACATATGACTGGCCAAATAATACCATAGAGGAATGGATAATTTCATTTGGGTAAAGATATACGAAGCCAAAAAAAGAAAAAGAGAAAACACATATGTTGTTTTATGCATGTATGTAGCCGACTACATCTATGCAAAGAAACATATATATTGTCTTATTGTGTATTTGATAGGAATGAGAAACAAATATTATTCATATGAATATGAGATATTATGCAATAATTGAAAAGAAGTATTTATCTCTTTTATAATTGATAAAATTCAAGGCATTCCATTTTATATAACTACCACACTACGTTGTGAATGTAAAACATATACAATTTGAATAACCAATATTCTTTTTAGACTTGTCAGAATTATTTCACTCTCTAACCTTGGCCTACCCCCTCTGCCTCTCTCTTATTTTCTCTTTTTTTTACACATAGGTCCTCATTAGACCTATGGTTTGTATTAGTCTTTTAGCTAAACTTGTTCTTGAGTCAAAGAGTTTAATAGTGCACAGACACTAAATCCAAGAAACACTATATAGACTTTAGTGGTAGAAACTATCATGGTTTCTTGGATTCAAGGAGACGTGGATGAGACTTGCTACGAGGGGATACGAGCGCTTGAAGATTCAACTTCTGGTACCGAGTACTAATGATTGTTATATTCGAATTTAATCTAGATTACATGTTCTTGCACTTTGCCTAAGTTGTAGATTGTTTACATAGATTTTTTTATATTCTGCCGCTTAAAGAAGAGTTAAATTATTCCAAAACCATATAATGATTCCAATAGTAAGCATGATGTAATTCATACATAGTGACGTTGAGAAGTAAGATGATAAATGATTTTTTTTAACTTTCACTGGAAGTGCATTGGTCAATTTAGTATGTTCGTAAGATACATATGAAGAATTATAGAGCCTTTAACTCTCTATATCTCATAATTAGACATCATAAGTTCTCCTGGTAATCATATTAAGATCAATAGCCCTTCGATCCTCAAATTGTGAATATATTGTTTTATGCAAACCATGAAGAGTTTGCCCATACAAACTCGTATTTGACTGTTTATTTGTTGTTAGTTTTGTTTAAATATTAAAGACTAAGGTTTATTATAAAGTATAAAAATAGAATGAATGAAAATTTCAATTGTTTATTAGTTATTTAGCGGTTACAAGTAAGAGTATTTGAGACTTTATTAAATCAAATGCATATAATTATCAACTACTACGATTTTTATGGGCATCAATGCAATATTAGTGTCAATGTTAAGCATTAGTCTAATTATAAAGAGCATGAGAGCTTTTGTCTCTAAATTTTGAAGATAGAAAATGAGGAGCGAGAATGAGAGCGATGAATCAAGAATCTAGGGTTTGAGAATATTACATGGTTTTGATCCACAAGCTAAAAGATAATTATTATTATCTCAACCTTATGTTGTTGATGATGGGATAATTCTAGGTTACCGTAGAGCTTATATATGCTTATTGAGCCATGTAGGGCATCGTGTGCCAAAGAGAAGGGTCTTGGCAAGGCAAGAAGGGTCTTTTGTTTGACCGATATATATGGAGGTCATGATGAGGGCTAATTTCTTAAAAATATTGAATACTTAAAGACAACAAACTAATAGATTACTAAATTAGAAGAAGTTAATTTTATAACAATAATATGATTAGTGGATCGATTTCTTGATAATCAGAATCCAAAGCATCTACCTTCGAGTTTCCGTATTAAAAGGAATTTCATGTATTGGGAACTCAAAATATGATTGTTGAAGGAAGTAGACACCTGTCGCCATGAGTGAATAAAATTCTAGTGTAAAAGTAGATCAACCTTGCATTACATGGTGGGGTATTAACCAAGTTTTAACGAATCGCTTGAAAAGGAGAAAAGACTGTTTACTCTTTTTGTTCGGATTTGTATAATTCTTATTACTAGGTTCGTAGTCATCGATTCGGCTTCGATAAAAGCGAGTAAAAAATTTCCCTAATAATAATGTATATCATTATTATTAGCTCACAAGATATAACTGTTATGATTTCATTGCAGACTGTGAGCATTTGTTGGGAGTTCATCAAGGTTTTCTTTTTCATTAATGTCAGGTTAGTTAATGCTCGGTAATGCAGATGTTTAGAATGTCACTGAATGTTGAATTTTGAAATACGAGTATTTGTAAAATAAAATAATTATTTGTAATAGTATAGTTTATTTGTTTTAAGATCAACTAAATAATTAATTACTCAATTATTTATTTATTATTGCATCAAGTAAATAAATAATTAAGTTGAATTTAAAGCAATTGAACTTAAAAACCCAAAACCTGAAATGAGCTATGGATCAATGATGGAACTAGGGCTGCACTCGTATTTTCCTTTATTGCATACATAATGGCCGACCACCTTGGCTAGGAAATAGCCAAAATTTATTGTTTATTTGTTTCTAATAAAGAGATAGATTAAAAGAAATTTGATTTACCAACATTGTCTCCCTATATTGAAGAGAAATATGAGGTGTTTTTAAAGGAGAGAAATCCTTCTATATTATCTCCAAAAAATAATATATATCATCCTACATATTAATCTGACATATAAAATAAGATTTAATGGCTAAGATTAAATCCACATTAAAAAAATAAGAAATCCAAAGTTTCCCTAGTATATCCCCATTTGACTACTATATATAAAAGGGTCAAATGAAATATTATATTAACCAAATCAAAATTTGAAAATTTGGGAATTTGGGCCTCCTCTCCACTTGGTGTGGCTGAATTTTTTCTTCTTTCGTCCCTCTCATAATTGTTTCATTTCCGTTCTATAAAATAAGAGAGAAATTATCTAAAAATTGTGTTTACTGATGCGAGATAAAAGAGTGTTCCCACACATATTTCTTTCTTACTTCAGAGATTAAGTTTCGGAAGACCCTGGTGTCACCATATCAACGAGTACTTGGAAGAGATATACTCGTTGAAGATTAGAAGACGACGGACTAGTCTATTTAGACTGAAGACGGATTGTGAAAGTTTAAATTTTTTGTTCGTGAGCCGAACCGTAAGTCCTCTGAATTATATCTTATATTGGTTGCTTGACATATGTTCTCTATTATGAAAGGATGATTCATGTATAGGTATTGAAACGACGGAGTGAGATAATTAAATGCCATTAAGAAGTGATGCCAGTATAACAGAACAAACCCTCTGATTAATTAAGTAATCTAAATTCTTGTATATAATAATATTTAATTAGCTTATGATCCCGTAATTATTTTTTTCCGCATCTAACGATTGCGTGAGGTGCCCAAAAACACCAATAAGTAGTATTCGAGCTAGTTGTATTACTTAATCAATCGATTCGTTCTCATAATTAATTTATCATGGTTGTATGAATAGATGTTAATTTTTCACAACAAGTGATCTAACCATCATGAGTTAATTTATCATGGTTGTATCAATATTAAATCATTTAAGGATCTTATCAAAATATATAATGACTGATGAACAAAAATTTCCTTAGCTAAATGCTCAATTTGAAGGACAAGAGAAAATTTTATTTTTCTCTAAGTCTTTAATTTGGAATTCAGTTTTTAAATATGTCATCGTCTCTTCAAGTTCATCATGTGTTACAATGATGTTCAAATCATCAACATAAAGCGTGATGATGGAAAATCCTGTTTTTGTCCTTTTAATAAAAACATGTGGATAAATTTTATTGATGATGTATTTATCTTTCAAAAGGCATTCACTAAAACGATTATACCATATCCGACCCGATTTTTTGAGCCCATTTATAGATCTTTGTATCTTTATTAAGTACATTTCTTAGGGTTTTGAGATGTATGCTTGAAGCTTTTTTAATCTTTCGAAAATTTTCATGTAAATGTCATTATCTAGTGACCCATAAGATGTCACGACATCCATTAAATTCATTTGAATTCTTTCTAAAATTGAATATACCGAGTAAAAATATGAATGAGATTGTATCCATGACTTGCGATTATGTTTTTTCATAGTCAATTCTGGTCTTTGTGAAAATTTTTGTGCAACAAGTTGCGCTTTGTATCAACTTCGTTTTACTCATTTCGTTTGCGCACAATACTCATTTGTCTCCTACGAATTTGACATCTACAAGTATTTGGACAATATAGGATCCAAAGACTTGACGTATTGTAAAATAAATGAAAATATACAATGAAGAGAATAAAAATAAGATGAAAAAAATGAAAGAGATAATTGTATATTTGTGTGATTCTGTAGTTTAGCCTCTATTTATAAGCCACAAAATACAAAAAAAAATCACAAATAAATACATTAAAATGGATAAAAACTTTAATATGAAAAGGCAAAAAACTTTAAGCACAAAAATATCCGATAATATTCTAAATATTTATAACAGATAACTGTAAATCAATAAATATTTGGTGGATGTTAACTTTATATTATTCTTAAAGTAATTTTCATTTTCACCCTTCCATTAACCCTATAAATAGGACTTCTATGTTCACTGTAATTCACACACAAATGAGAAATACTACTCTACGTTTCCATCTCTCTAAAGATCACTATTATTTTCTTATATTACCTCTTTATTTTACGACTGTTTAAACAATTTTACGTTATTTTCAAGAGGTAAAAGTAACATTTCTATACTAGATGTAATGTGAATAAATATAAGGCAACTCAAGTCATTCATACATTCACACATATCAGTTTGACCTCTCCTAAGTTAGAATCACACATGAAATATAAAGTCTACTTACTATTCTAATTAAGAAACTTGATGAATTAATACTATTAATTTGTATCTGACGTCCAATATTTATAAATTAGAATGGTTAACAATAGAATAGAAGGAATCTAACTCTAATTGTGCACCTTATATATGGAGAAAAATTATACTATTTCACCTTAATTTGCTCTGTTTTCTTCAAGCAAGCAATATCAGAAGGGAATCGAAACAACTGTAAATGTTCCTCTTTATTGCGTAAGAAATTCCACAGCATGTGATACCCATAAATCCACAGCATGTTTTCACGTTGTTGATCAGCTACAAATCGTCAAAAGTCAGTAATATTCGCCTTTCCTATCGTACCAATTTTGAATTAATTAAAAAAAATGTAAAAATAGCGGGCATTTCAAAACCTTAGAACTGAAGCAACGTATGTTGGGGATCCAACTTTAAATAAAGCTGAAAAATGTTTCACTTAATTCACAAATCACGGATCAATAAAAGCCTTATCAAGCCAAGTAAAGAAGCTAGCGATCAATTTCAGAACAGCAGCATAACCAAATAAATAAAATGCTGATAAGAAAGAATTTGGTAGCAATGCTAGCTTCAGTCCTCCTTATTTTGACCATAATTCTTCAAAGATCAGGTACGTTTCAAAATCATAATCAATCTTAATTTTTTTTAATACTAATTTTTTTAATAATGATTTTTTTGGTATATAGAGGGGCAAATGGAAGAGTATTGCGTGGCGGACGAGCAGACCCCGGACGAGGAGCTCCAAAACGCGTTGAATTGGGCTTGCGAAAAAGGCGGTGCGGATTGTAGGAAGATTCAAGCGAACCAAGATTGCTATTTCCCCAACACTTTGATAGACCACGCCTCCTTTGCCTTCAATGATTACTACCAGAAGTTCAAGCATAAGGGCGGTTCCTGCTACTTCAACGCCGCCGCCTTGGTCACTGCCCTTGATCCTAGTAAGTAGCTCCCTCTTTTACCCTACCTTACTTTTAACCGTTTTATGCTTTACATGGGAAAAATGTCTTTTTTACATATATATTATAAGAAACTGCCCAATCTATCACTATATATTAATGTTTTTCTCATAATCTATAAAACTATTATTTTTCTCCATTTTACTAGTAAAAGTGATATGAAAAGATTAAATAACCTTAAAAAAAAACTTTTCATTTAACGTGACAATCCTTAATAATAAACTGGGTGAAATATTAAAAAAAATCAATTTTTTTACCTCCACCAGTTAATAAAGGGACCAAATACTATTTGTTTTCTGAATTTTTTAAATTAACCGGTTACGTTTGTTAGTGAGATTAAAATGTAATTAAAAGTTATTTTCAAGAGTAAGTGATAATTTGTATCGATAAAGTGGAAAAAAAAATTGTGAATGATGGGAAAAACATTTACATTGGACAATTTCTCATATAATATTTATGTTTATACCAAGATGTTAAACACTAGATCACAATGATCTGCTGTAAATAATATTTGTACTTCTTCTTAACCAATTTTGACATTTAAGATCTAAAAGTCTGAAATACCCTTTAACTGTATGTTGAAAATGTGTAGTTTCGTAAAATTATGGTTTAAATGTTTTACTGTTATATTAATTGTTTTAAAAACATAACTATACTATTTAGACAGTAGAAAAATTACTAGATATTTCTGACTTATATAGTTCAATAAAACATAATGCCTATAAGGTTATGTCAGATCTTCACATTTCAATAGTCAAGAATAATCTAGTTATTATGAATATAAAGATTGGAATGAGTTAATAATTGGTAGCAATAATGAATACAAGGGATGCTGGTTATCCCACCGAAAAACATACAAAGTAACAATTTATTAAATATATGGAATTTATAAACAGGTGAATGATATATTTCATTATTATTTCTGATAATCTTTGCCTTTTTTACTTCCTTAAGATCTTGCCAAATTGTACGTAGAATATGTGTTTATGAATATTTTGGATTACTCTTTTTTAATCTGGATATTGGTTACAGGTAACTCATAATTGATATGTATAACCCAGCTACTAAATTAGCTACTGAAGAAAAAATACTACAGTGTTAGAACTCTAGAGAATAGATCCGAAACTCACAAAATAGTCAAAGGCTACATAGTTTGATTTGAAATACAAAACTGTAGTTTATTTCAAGAGAATTCTACAAGAAATATGTTATTAATTGTTATGAGATTGGTTTGGTGGCAGGTAATGGTCCTTGTAAGTACGAGTATGTTCCCTAATCAACATCGCTCAAGGCTTGTAGCGAAATCATTCTTATGGCCCCCCTTTAAAAAAAAATTAAAATTTCTCCATCACATTAATGTATTGGTACTTTTCGTCTTGCTTAAACAATCTTTTTTTGCCATGTTACCTTCAATAACCATAAGTATTTTGTTACTATATGCCAGCCTAGCCACACTAATCAATTCCACGGAATCGGTATAGATTTTCTCTTGATTTATTAATTTTATTTGTTTTTACGTCCTTGGATCTCTCTTTCACCTCTAAAAGTTTTATCAGCAATAAGTTGCGGATCATTAATTTTATTTTCTATATCTATTTTATTTACTTCTTTTTTTCCCGACACACCGATTAGACCATACTTCTTGTACTTCAGCAAGTATTCAATAACCTTTTTCTTTGCTGTTGTAAGTTTGATTGTCAATCGACGATGGTATAATACAAAGTAAAATACGAAAGATAAGGGCGCGCAGATTTACATAAAAAAATAAATAAAGGACAGAGATGAGAAGACTTTGCTACGTCGACAAATATGTTAGTGAGTACTTCAAAATTCAAAGGGAAAAATAATCCTAGATAAAGCTTGAAAATTATAGAGTAGAGGACGTATCAGATGCATCGGGAAATAAATATTAATAATAATAATTCGAATAAAAATACGAACAAATGGTGAATAGGCCTGGGTCATATAAAACATTTGATACTCCAACTAGAAGTTGGATATTTTTTTGAATTGAATTTTTCTTCATGACACGTATAAAACCCATCTCTTTCAATATTAACTGCAAGTCTAATATCTCGTCAAATAATGAAGAAAGAGAACCTCAGAACCATAGCTTTTAGACAGCACGCATTGATATTAAAAGGCATACATGTAACAGAGGTAGACACGATAAAGGACATCAACTTTTTGCTCCTTCAATCTAATATTTTATTTTTACTCATTCCATCTAATTGCAACAAGCTGAGAATGATAATTAAAATTCTTACTTATTTTTATAACTAAGTTATTTAACCCAAGAATATATCCAGCATCATCAAGATTATCACACTACACAATGAAAACGATTATATATATAGATATATATATGCACATATTTAATGTGCTATATATACTCTCAGTCCCACACTGAACCCATTTGCATACGGAATCATAAGATATCATGATGTCTTAATAATTGCATGTATATATATATATATGTATAGCTATCTCTTCCAAGATATTCGGCCAAAAACGTTGCCCTAGAAAGACCGTGATATTGGCAATTTGACACCACGTTCTCATCCTCACGAATATCAGATCGCAGCTATATATTATACACATATATGAGAGTATTATATATATAATATCTTCTCCACGAAAACACGCGTCCCAATTAATACACGTTCGGCTTTTGGGAAGCCGTGAAATATATAGCGCTCATCGATATCCATTACATGCATGCAAATAGGGGCTTATACTTAATTCGACATAAAATAAATTTTCAGACAAAATGAAAATAATATATTAAATTCATCAAACTAAAAAAAATGTTATAATTTCACGACGAGTTCTAAAAATTTGAATATTGCGGATAATAATAGAGAAAATGTCAAAAATACCATCATTTGTAATTGGTTTTTCCAAAATCTACTAAATTTATTTTTGTCCCAAAGTACTAGTACAAAAATCTAAAATATTCCTAAAACAATTTCTTCACATTTTATTTTTTATCCATATTAATCGGTTATTATTTATTTATTTTTTGAAAAAAATAAATTTTAAAAAGTAAAAACTGCTCCAATCTTAAAAAAATTAATTTTTAATTTTTTTTAATTATTTTGGCTGGTAGTATAATGTAGTGCATTTTTGTTAATTTTATTATTTTAAAGAGTATTTTGTCCTTTCACATGAAATTTACTTGTATTTTGAGAAAAAAATATGTTTGAATGAATTTTGAGAAAATTAAAAATAAAATGTGATATTTTGGTCAATTACTCCTAATAATACCATTGGTAATACTAGGGGCGGGATAAAGCCACAACCAAATCCCCCACTCAAAATATATTTTGACTTAACTTATTCATATGTCGTAAATTGTTACCTTAAAAACCAACTTTTCTAATTTGTACATTAGCTTTTAATCCAGAGTCCTAGTTTCGTTCATATGCAATTATTAGAGGCATAATTTATTAAAACACAATAAAAAAAATTGAACTTCCATAAAATCTCAAGTATATAGAGCTTTGTGTAACCTAGAAACGCTAACAGCGGCCACGTTTGTTGAGCTACAAATATTTATAAAATATTGAAGATTTATAAAATTTTGATAAAATTGCCAACCGAGAGTGATAGAAGATGTGATATTCACAAAATTTGTATAAACAATGAAAATAGTGGAAATATACATGCTAATATTTCAACCATTTTTGTTAAGCTAAAGATATTTACAAAAACTGTTGGCTCGAGTGACGGTCCCCCACTAGTTTTAATACCTGAGAGCAAATTCATATAAAATAAAATATAAAAAATTTGATGTCGAAGGCTAAACAATAAGATTAAATATCATAAATTTTAAAGAAAAAAAAAGACAGGTTCCGTGTTAGCCCAAGAGTGAATTCGAAAGGAATGTGATTATTAAAATTTGTAATAAGACATGTAAAAGCTTTAAAAATAACAATTATATAAAAAAAAAACTAAAAACACAAAAAAACTTGAGACCAAAAGAACATAATAACCTCGAAGACTGAGGATAGACGCAGAGACCATGGATACCTTTCGAGAGGTACAATGAGAAAGAACTCACACGGATAGCGTTCAAAATTGTGAAGCTCTCGTTGGCGAGTGGAGGAACACGATGTTGAGAATATGGAACGGTGAAAAACGTAAAAAAGTCTTAGGAAAGAGAGGGCTAAGATTGAAAAGAGTCATGAGGGGTCGGTCGATGATTTTCTTTTACTTTTCACCTCAATATTTGAGCGATATGTGCTGTACAATGACGGGGATGATGTTGTATGCATACTAGGTTTTTGGCTCGTGTAATTTGATAAATTTAGAAATGATCATGATTATTAGCGTATAAATATAATAACAATGATATATTAGTATTTTTGTTATTCTCTTTGTTTTAGGGTTATATACCCTTGTATTATTATTTCATTAACCAGTCATTCTTCTTTCTTCTCTAAATCTTTAAATCTTCAATGATTTTATAAAGCTCGTCTAAATGATCAGCCTAATAGATATACAAATTTTCATTCATCAAATTGGCTTTTAATTTTTCTTGCTCATTTAAGCGGCCGGGTTTAATAATAAAAATATCGAATTAATAACACGGGAATTGAGGATAATATTACATTTATTAATAAAAACTAAGTTAAACGGAGAGAAAAATTATCTTCAAAATAAAACATCACCGATTCATGTTATCTACAAAAGACCGAAACCTAATCTCTGTGAAAAAAGATTGAAGATTTGGACGAGGTGCTTTTTTGTTATGTGATTGTTTTCCAAAGTCATTAAAGATTTGTCTTAGTTTTAGGGTCAGTTAGTTTTTTTTTCAGGCTTTGTTCTTCAATGATCTCTACTAGAATGTTTTTATTTATGTGATTTATGTGAAAACTCTCGATCATCTTGTACATCTATCAAGATTTACATAAGAGATCTTCTTTTAGGGTTATTTTTCGTCGTGAGTTATTTTGTTCTTCAATTTTTGGCTTGATATATATTTTTATATTGGAGATTTTATGATTATGTAAATTTTTTCCGGAATATGTGAAATATGTTTTGGGTTTTTTTAGGTAAATTTAAATGTGTATTTTGAGGTATTTATTTTTGTTTTTTTTATAAGCCTTTGTTCTTATATTTTTTAAAAATGTAAAAATGTTACCTGTCGGTTGTTAAGGTTAGTGAACTACGAATAACTTCATCAATAACTTCAAACTGATTTCATTAATAAACTTAACCTGTAAATTGTATGCAAAACAGGAAACGCATTAACCTGTTAAACACATTACAATTTTCAACAATTTAAATTAATTTATTATAATTTTGAAGAGACGAAGAACTGTTGGCAGAGAATCCCACAAGAAGATTGTTATTTACATATTGATGTAATATATAAATCTTTGTAAAGTCCTTATTAGAAGATTGTTTATTTACATATTGATGTAATATATAAATCTTTGTAATTTGCTGATTAAATTAATAAAAGTTGAAACGTTCATTCATTCCTTTTTTAGTCTGCTTGAAGATTTATGATATTCAATAGTCTTATAGTCCTTGATCAAACCTAACAATGTATGAAGAGACAAATGTAGATTTGCGTGAACAAACTCTTCATGGTTTGACTAAAACGATATATTCAGTATGATTGTTGGAAGAATCTAGGATGTCCGGTTACGAGGCATAGAGAGTTAGGAACTCTATAGTTCTTCCAGTGTGTCTTTCGAAGATACTGAATTAACCAGTGCACCTTTAGAGACAATAGAAGAACAAACCATTTAACATCTTCTATCTCAAGGTCACTATGTATGAATCGCATCATGCTTACCTAAATCCTGAAATGAGACATGTCATTTCATAGCATTAATACTCTCATTTGAGAAAGTCAAATTCTAGGTCCATTGCGTGATCTAGACAAGGCCTATTTGTGAGATATTAAGTTATGAAGAAGTCATGAACCAACTTTGTGAAGTTCTCATAGATATGAAATTCATGTACAATATTGCTGAGATGCAATATATATCACCTCATGCTTTATTACTTGGATTGTGAATAAATGAACTGCGCAGTATCCAAAATTAAGTAGCGACTTTATTTGGATGAAACAATGTGACTTGTTAGCTCCTCTTCAATACATTGTTTCTAACTTATTCACAAGTACTAAAGGAGTTTAGGAAATAACAACTAGAAGGGTAAAATGGTTATTTCATAAATCCCAACTAGTTGATGATATTCATGAAAGGTAAACATAGATAACATTCAATGGATCCGCTCAATATAATTAAGTTGAATTTGAGTGGAAAATAAATTCATTTGAACCGAGAGATTCTCAGTGTCAACTCTTTAGTGGAGTCAGTTGACATTACGCTAATATTCGGAAAAGGTTTGTGAACTTTTGAGTCCGAGTATAGAAGCTCAAGTTTTGTTCATTTGGATACATAAGGTCACTATTACAGGTCATTAGATTAGGATTGTTAAACTAGAAGCTAAGTCAAAATAAGTTCAAATGTTGAACTAGACTTTTTCTCGGAAAATGGCTAAAGGGTATTTTTGTCCACATGGACATAGAATGATGTAAAGGTCTAAATAAGATTGTGAATATTTTCATATGATGAAAATATAAATTATTTTCTAAAACCGAAAAGTCGTTTGAGGCATTAAGAAATTAATTTCATTATTTGTGCAATTATAATTCTACAATGGGTATTGTTGTTACTTGAATTGGCTTATTTTTATTAGGCAAGTCTCATTCAGTCTCGTCAAGATTTGTTGCATATCTTCCGCATGATCTTCTGCTTTAACTTTCGGCGATATTTCAGGATCTGATTTTATTCAGCGATTATTTCATTTATCATGACGGATAAAGGCCTTTCCTATTTTATGCTCGCGTGGTTAATGAGTAAGGATACTCGAGCATTGACCTTTCTTCTTTTGGCGATCATAAAAGCAGCAGTAGCCACCATTGATCTCTTTGAAGCTTTTCTCTGAATCTGTAGGGTTCCTAGACGTGAAAGTTGGCGGATTGGGAAGCTACGAGTTTAGAGAATTGCTGTGTAAAATCTTTTCACCCACTGTGAAAGATTTGTGTTGTTGGTGTTTTGTTATTCTGTGTGAGTTCGTATAATACTCTACAAGTTCATTGTGACAAAAGAACACGTGTGAGTGTGTCTTGTGGATCTGTGAGTTGGTCACTAATTCAGGGGGAGGACTGAATTAGATTCTTCACTTCTTAGTTTGTAATTTGGCTTTGAGTTTGTTGTTGGTTCATATAAGTCCATCTGTACTAAAAACTATTATATAGTGAAATCATTTCCACCGGGTTGTCACACCCCCCAGATGTAGGAGAAGTTGCTCCGAACTGGGTTATCAATCGTGTGTGTTCTATTTACTTTTCACTGTTCTTATTTCATCTATATTCTGCTCGTCGATTGTTACACACATTGTTATAACTTCTGTGTGTGACAATTGGTTGAGCGACTAACAGAATTGCAATTGGTATCAGAGCAGGCACCTTATTCAAGGTGGTTTCCTGTAGTGTTTCAATTCTGTGTAGATGGAGAACTTCAGAGAAGGTGGTTCTGTCAATCGACCACCAAACTTGGATGGATCGAATTATGGATACTGGAAAGCTAGGATGTGTGCTTTCTTGAAGGCTTTGGATAGCAGGACGTGGAAAGCTATTCTTAATGGATGGGAACCACCTGTCGTCATTGATGAGGAAACAGGTGTGAGTACACCAAAACCTGAAAGAGAATGGACTGCTGCTGAAGATGAAGAAGCCCTCGGAAATTCCAGAGCTCTTAATGCAATATATAATGCTGTTGACAAGAACATCTTCAGAATCATCAACACGTGTATTAGTGCTAAAGAGGCTTGGGAAATTCTTGAGATTGCCCATGAAGGAACTGCTAAAGTTCGCAGTTCAAAACTTCAGATGCTGACCACTCAATTTGAAGCTCTCACTATGAATGAAGATGAGACTATTGCTGAATTCAATGTTAGAATACGAGATATTTCTAACGAGTCTTTCTCTCTTGGTGTTCCTATGACAGATGAAAAACTTGTTCGCAAAATTCTCAGATCTCTTCCTCAAAGGTTTCAAATGAAAGTTACTGCCATCGAAGAAGTTCAAGATTTGTCTACTATGAAACTTGATGAACTTATTGGGTCTCTCATGACATATGAACTTGCTATTCCTCGTACTGAGAAAAGGAACAAAAGTCTTGCTCTAAAGAGTTCTATAAAACAATCCACGGATCAGGTATCATCCGAATCTGAAGAGGATATTTATGACACTATTGCTCTCCTGTCTCAAAATTATAACAGGGTCATGAAGAAGTTCGCTAGACTTCCTCCCAGAAATGTCAACACCGAGAGTCGTGACAATCAGACTAAGCTTCAGTCCTTCAAAGGAAATTCCTCCCAAAGAAATAGCAGAAATGGAGACAAAGTGTCTGGGTATAAATCCAAAGGAGTTCAATGCCATGAGTGTGAAGGATATGGTCATATTCAAAAAGACTGCCCCAACTTTCTTCGTAAGCAAAAGAAAGGTTATAATGCCACTCTCTCTGATGAAGAAGATGAAAGTGATTCTGAGAGTGGAAATAATTTTCTTGCTTTCACATCAATTATTGAGAATTTGGAGGAAAACGAAGCTGATCACACTGTAAGCTCTAATAATTCTTATATTCATAATGTGGATATGAATGATGATTTAGATAAGCTTAACAATATGATCTTTACTCTCACTACTGATAAGACGAGACTTCTTGAAACAATTGTTGAACTAAAGATTGAGGTTGCTCGCTTAAATAATGAACTTATCAAAATGACAAGATCTGTTAGAATGTTGAATTCAGGAACAGATGATCTGGACAAAATTTTGACTTCTGGAAAAACTGGCAAAAGCATGACGGGGATTGGATACTTGCATGGAGCCTCTACATCTCATACCAGATTTGTTCCTCAGAAAAAGAAGGATATAAATGACAGGAACGTGCCTCAACAAAATACTGTTGTCAATAGATTACCCTGGATTTGTCATTACTGTGGAAGAAAAGGTCACATACGACCATATTGTTTTAAATTGTTAAACAATAGGGACTATCATGCTAAACTTAAGTATGAGACCCACAGAAAGATAAACAGAAGCAGTCATCTTGTATGGAAAATCAAAAAGAATCATTATGCAAATATTGCCTATACTTCATTACGTGCCTCTACCTATGATGATTGGTATTTTGACAGTGGATGCTCTAGACACATGACAGGTGTTAAAGACTATCTTACTGATGTGAAGCCATATTCAAACTGTTTTGTTACCTTTGGAGATGGAGTTAAGGCTAAAATTATTGGCAAAGGTACAATGAATTTTAAAGGATTGGTGTGCTTAAAAGAAGCTCTTTTGGTAGAAGGTCTCACTGCTAATCTTATAAGTATCAGTCAACTTTGTGATTCTGATCTAACTGTGAACTTTACCCGTGATGAGTGTATTGTTAAGACTTTTCAGGATGACATTCTTATGAAAGGGAAAAGATCTTCAGATAATTGCTACATGTGGTCCTCTGACAAAAGTCTCAAAGTTGAATCATGCATGATTTCTAAAGCTGATGAAGCTAAATTATGGCATCAACGTCTTGGTCACCTGAACTACAGAAGTCTTCGTAAGATTATCATTGAAAAGGCTGTGACTGGGGTTCCGGATATTAAAGTTATTGAGGGACAGATATGCGGTGAATGTCAAATCGGAAAACAGGTTAAAAGCTCCCATAAGCCTGTGAAAATATATACTACCACTCGTGTTCTGGAACTTTTACACATGGATCTGATGGGTCCTATGCAAACCGAAAGTCTGGGTGGTAAAAGATATGTTTTTGTCTGTGTTGATGATTTTTCTCGATTTACCTGGGTTTATTTTTTAAAAGATAAATCTGAAACATTTGATGTTTTTGAAGAATTGTGCAGACTCCTACAGAGACAGAAAGAAGATTCTACAGGGAAGATTGTCAGAATCAGGAGTGATCATGGTAGGGAATTTGAAAATTCTCGATTCTCTAATTTCTGTAGCGAGGAAGGTATTGCACATGAGTTTTCTGCTCCCATCACTCCACAACAAAATGGTATTGTGGAAAGGAAAAATAGAACCCTTCAAGAAATGGCGAGAGTCATGCTTTTAGCAAAGAATATTCCTACACGGTTCTGGGCTGAAGCTTTAAACACTGCCTGTCACATTCATAACAGGGTGTCAATTAGACCTGGAACTACCACCACTCAATATGAAATCTGGAGGGGACGAAAACCCAATGTGAAATATTTTCACATTTTCGGGTCCACATGTTATATTTTGGCTGACAGAGAAACCAGAAGAAAATTTGATGCCAAAAGTGATGAGGGAATCTTTGTAGGCTATTCAAGAAATAGTGCTGCTTACCGTGTCTACAATCTGAGATCTAAAACAATAATGGAGTCTGTCAATGTTGTGGTCAAGGATACAACAGATATTTATATGCCTGATACTGAAGGAGATTTTGGCCATACAAGAAACAATGTCAGACAGAATGTTACGCCATCTGACTCTGACATTGTTAGACAAAATACTACTTCGACTGATTCTGATATTGTTCGGCAGGATGTTACGTCATCTGCCTCTGACATTGCGTGTCAAGAACCCTCTAGCAGTAATACTACGCATGAACACACAGCTGCTGAGAGCAACAATCAAAACGATGCTTCCTACGAGCCTACTGAAACAGACTCGTCTATTAATATTAGCCATGAATTAGTTCCTTCTACTAGAATTCAGAAGAATCATCCTATTGACAGCGTTATTGGTGATGTGAATGATAGCATGCAGACAAGAAGAAAGGAGCCTGTGAATTACAGAGAGATGATTGGAAATATATGCTTCGTCTCTAAGATTGAGCCAAGGAACATAAATGAAGCTGTTCACGATGAATTCTGGATGAATGCCATGCAAGAAGAACTGGTTCAATTTGAGAGAAATTCTGTCTGGGATTTAGTTCCTAAACCTGAGCAGGTTAATATCATTGGAACAAAATGGATATTCAAGAACAAATCAGATGAATACGGCAACATTACCAGAAATAAAGCCAGACTTGTTGCTCAAGGTTACACTCAGGTGGAAGGTGTTGATTTTGATGAAACCTTCGCACCTGTTGCCAGATTAGAAGCCATACGTCTCCTTCTTGGTATTTCGTGCCACTTTCGATTCAAATTATTTCAGATGGATGTTAAGAGTGCTTTCTTAAATGGTTATCTTAACGAGGAAGTTTATGTGGCTCAACCCAAGGGTTTTACTGATCCACATAATCCAGATCATGTGTATAAACTCAGAAAAGCTCTTTATGGTCTAAAGCAAGCTCCACGTGCTTGGTATGAAAGGTTGACTGAATTTCTTATTCTAAAAGGTTATTTGCGAGGAGGCGTTGATAAAACCTTATTTGTTAAGAAGGAAGACGGTAAACTCATGATAGCACAAATATATGTTGATGACATTGTGTTTGGAGGAATGTCACACAAGATGGTACAACAATTTGTGATTCAGATGAAAAATGAGTTTGAAATGAGTATGGTTGGGGAACTCAGTTTATTTCTTGGATTTCAGATCAAGCAAATGACAGATGGAATTTTTATCTCTCAAAGTAAGTACGCCAATGCTATTGTAAAGAAATTTGGACTTGAGAAATCTTCTCACAAGCGTACTCCTGCTGCAACTCACATCAAACTTACAAAAGATGATACTGGAGCTCCTGTTGATCAGAGTCTTTATCGAAGTATGATTGGAAGTCTTCTTTATCTTACTGCCAGTCGTCCTGATATAACATATTCTGTAGGTGTTTGCGCTCGTTATCAAGCTAATCCTAAGGCAAGTCACCTAAGCCAAGTAAAACGCATCATCCGCTATGTGTCAGGAACATCCAACTTGGGTCTTCACTACTCCTTCGATACTACTTCGACTCTGGTGGGATACTGTGATGCTGATTGGGCAGGAAGTGCCACTGATCGTAAAAGCACTTCTGGTGGATGCTTCTTCCTCGGAAACAACATCATTTCTTGGTTCAGTAAGAAACAAAACTGCGTCTCTCTCTCAACGGCTGAAGCTGAATATATTGCTGCAGGAAGTGGTTGTACTCAACTATTATGGATGAAGCAAATGCTTGCTGAGTATGGTGTGTCACAGGATGTCATGACATTATTCTGTGACAATCAGAGTGCTATCAATATTTCCAAGAATCCTGTTCAACATAGCAGAACTAAGCATATCGATATAAGACATCATTTTATCAGGGAACTCGTTGAAGATAAAAAGATTCGTCTTGAGTACATTCAAACGCAGAAACAGCTTGCAGATATATTCACAAAGGCTCTGGATGTGAATACTTTTGAGAATCTTCGTGCCTCCATAGGTTTATGCATTGTGGAACAATAGCAATTACTGATTTGTTGGGCTTTTCATGTTATGGCCCAAACTATGTTTCAGTTTGCACCGAAAATTAAAAACGACAATAGTATGTGTCGTTTCCTTCATCCCCACTATGAGACGGTTCACGTCTTTCCAAGCTGTGAGTTATTCGTTTCCCATAGCACCTTGATCGACAGTTTCAACTGCCATATTTTGAATTTCTCTCTCAACTGTCTTTCCGTTTTCATCATTATCACCATCATGGTTGGAACTCGGAGTGGTATTCGCACTTCCTTTCCTCGTAAACCGGCAAAGATGAAGAAGAAAAATGTTCCTCGCAAGGTTGTCATCCCGCTTGTTCAAGACAAAGTGTCATTGGAATTGGGATCGCCCTCTGCAGATCGTGCCGATGGTCAGGCCGGAGGTACATCTGTAAGAGGTCGTGATTCCACTACCACTCAGTCTTCGAAGCGCCCCTTTACGATTCAAGACCTCACAGGGTACTACTCAAGCAGTTCTGAGGATCGACAAGCACCCGATACGGAGGATCATGATCAATCTCCTCCTCACTCTGTTTCAGGTACCTCTGCTTCACGTAAAGAAAAAGATCAGACTTGCATGCCTATAAATATGAAACCTCCGCCTGAGGAATTAGCAAGGATTAATATTCTTTTGGGCTTGAGTGAGGATAATCGAAAAGCCCCAAATGTCGACCAGGTTCGTTCTGACAATTTCGTGTCAGTTTCTGTGGAAAATTCTGATAATCACAGCCCTAACCGAGAAGAGGCTCCTGACGATGATGACATCACTATTAGTGCTCTTCGACAGTTGAAGAAAAAGGCTAAACTGTCTACCCCGGCTGAGGATGTGCATTCCTCTCCAAATGAGCATGCCCCTACTGATGCTCCTCAAGATCCTCCTGTGCACAGAGTGGTTCTTAACAGGACGAAGTCTGTCGCCTTCAAGGCTAAGAAGAAGAAGATATCGTCTCTTCATTCCTCGAAGGTTCCTCCTGTGCAAACTCCTCACGATGTTCCCTCTGAAGTTGATGAGCCTACTGAAGCTCCTCCTTCTCCCGTGAGAGTGAACCCGAAGTACAAAGACGGGCAAAAGCTTCCTACCAACATTCCAGCTGCTCCCCTTGACAATGTCTATTTTCGAACTGAGGCTCAAGTTGCAAAATGGAAATTTGTGTATGCCAGAACAATTTATCCTGAGAGGGAACTATCAGTGGATGCAACCAAATTCTCAATCATTCTCGATCTTCTTCAAGAATCAGGCCTTCTATCCACTGTAAGTGATCTGGGCCCTTACTATCCGAAAATGATAAAGGAGTTTGTCATAAGTCTCTCCCCTGACATGAACATCCCCAGTAGCCCTGAATTTGGTAAAGTGAATCTTCGTGGCCATATATTTGAGTTCACTCCTGCCCTGATTAACACCACTTTGTATCGGTCTACATCAACACACTCGGATCCTCTGCCGAATCTTGATATTATTGTTAAGGTCATTACTGGCAATGAGACTGCAAAGTGGCCTATTAAGGGAGGGCTACCTGCTTCGGAACTTACTGCTAAATATTCCATCCTAGCCCGTATTGCTGCCACTACATGGTTCCCTACATCGAATGGATCTTTAGTGTCTACTGATGTTGGAAAATTCATCTATCAGGTTGGTACTCATTGCAAGTTTGATTTCGGTGCAATTGTATATGATCATTTTGTACGACACGCAAAGTCCTATGCAGCCAAGATGCCTATTGGTTTTCCTTGTCTCATTACGAAGATCCTTCTCAATCAACGAAGGGATTTACTTCGTTCTGATGATATTCTTGGAAAACCGGCCGTTCCCCTCATGTTCCACTTCCGTCATTTTGAGGGAAAGCATCTCCTTGACATTGAGCCTCCTTCTGCTGAGCATGTCACGGATGAAACTGCTTCTGGGCCTGGTGTTGCTCTTGGACAATCTGCACAGAAAGAGGTTCTTGCTCTCTTATTACAGGAGTCTACCTTTCTTCACGACATGATTCAGACTGCCACTAAGCGCAAGTTCACTGTCGATAATATGATCAAGATTATGAAGAAATCTTCAACTGCCTCCACTTCTACTGCTCAAGATCCGGCAAGTTCTTCTGATACAATATCTGCCTAAGTACTCTGTTTTAAGTATTCCCTGCGGGTTGTTCATTTTATTTTTTCTTGGACGATGCTGATGTTACGACATTCCTGGTTTGCTTGCTTCTTCTTCCTTCTATGTCAAGACTCTTTTATTTTTCCCTCTGTTTTGGTCTATCCTTGCCTTTGACTTATTTTGAGGCAATCAGGGGGAGAAATTTGTACTGATGTTTTATGGTAATTTGATATGGATCTTGTTGTTTATCATATTTCCTTGCTTGCCTAAAAAATAGCCAAAGGGGGAGTTTGTTGTTACTTGAATTGGCTTATTTTTATTAGGCAAGTCTCATTCAGTCTCGTCAAGATTTGTTGCATATCTTCCGCACGATCTTCTGCTTTAACTTTCGGCGATATTTCAGGATCTGATTTTATTCAGCGATTATTTCATTTATCATGACGGATAAAGGCCTTTCCTATTTTATGCTCGCGTGGTTAATGAGTAAGGATACTCGAGCATTGACCTTTCTTCTTTTGGCGATCATAAAAGCAGCAGTAGCCACCATTGATCTCTTTGAAGCTTTTCTCTGAATCTGTAGGGTTCCTAGACGTGAAAGTTGGCGGATTGGGAAGCTACGAGTTTAGAGAATTGCTGTGTAAAATCTTTTCACCCACTGTGAAAGATTTGTGTTGTTGGTGTTTTGTTATTCTGTGTGAGTTCGTATAATACTCTACAAGTTCATTGTGACAAAAGAACACGTGTGAGTGTGTCTTGTGGATCTGTGAGTTGGTCACTAATTCAGGGGGAGGACTGAATTAGATTCTTCACTTCTTAGTTTGTAATTTGGCTTTGAGTTTGTTGTTGGTTCATATAAGTCCATCTGTACTAAAAACTATTATATAGTGAAATCATTTCCACCGGGTTGTCACACCCCCCAGATGTAGGAGAAGTTGCTCCGAACTGGGTTATCAATCGTGTGTGTTCTATTTACTTTTCACTGTTCTTATTTCATCTATATTCTGCTCGTCGATTGTTACACACATTGTTATAACTTCTGTGTGTGACAATTGGTTGAGCGACTAACAGAATTGCAGGTATTTTAAGAATTTTCTTAAAAGAAATAAGGAAGCATCTAGATGCTCCTTCCCTAGCTAGAATTCGGCCAACATGCATAAAAGATGAGAGTTTTATTTTCCTTTAATTATAAAGATAATTACCCAAAAGGAAAAGGGAAATGAATTTCCTTAAAAAGGAAATAAATAAGCTAAGTGAGGAAACATATTTCCTCCTTGCTATTAGTATATGGCCGGCCATCTAAGGAGAGAAAAGGGAAGGGAAAATCAAATATTGTGTCATGAATACATTATTCATTCATGAATGAATAATTGACTTTTATAGATTTTTCCTTCTCCTATAAATAGAGACTCATATAGAGATGTGAAGTTGAAGCTTTTGTCTTGTTCTCACTTGCTCTTGGCCGTCCTTCCCTCTCTCTCTCTCTCTCTCTAGAAAATACTACTTTTTATTTTGCACCTAGATCCATACTTGATCTAGAGAATTAGCTTATGATCTAAAAATTGTTCTTGGTTCATATTGTTTAATTGTGCTCACACACAAATCCTTCTAAACCTCTATAAACTCTTGTAATAGAAACCTTAGGTTTCTCAAGTTCTCGTTTAGGTTTGAAGGAATCAAGCTAGAAGAGAAGATCTACCTTTCCCAAGACGCTTCAAGATCATGCTACAAGAAAGGTTAGTATTCAAGTAGATTAAATAATGTTTTTAATTTATAATATGTATATGCACTTTGTTTAGGTTAGTAAAAATTGTTTTACTAGTAAAAGAAATTTTTATATTCCGCAATTAATGTGTTAATGATAAATTTTTCTTAACTCTAAACCTATTCCAACAAGAACCTCCATCAAGTAGCTTCGGGTGAATCAAAGATAGAGAAACCAAGCCACTTCTAAAAATTCATGAACAATGACACATAATCATTTTCAAAATTTTCATGAATACATACAAAATTGCATATTGATTTCCAAATTCAAATGAATTATATTTTATTTCTTTTGTACAAATAACACTGAAATATTTGGTGAATAATTTTTAAGAGAGAGAAGATGTATCAATTTGGAAACGAAGACAAAAAGAATTAAATGGCCAAAAAACTAATTAACAAGTAAATAATATTTTATTTCCAAATTTATACGATCTTACAAAATTTAGTCAACTAATATCTAATTAATACAATTTATAAACCGCAGAATCATTTGAACATTTATCACACGTGAATAATTCAAACTAAAAAATGAAACTAAATTCAAAATTCAAGCCAAATTGACGAAATTTTATAAAGGCAAACGTGTAAATCAATTATGTAAATTGTACTGACAAATAAGCACTTAGACTATTTATAGAAATTTTACACAAAATTGATTATTTTCAAATTGTGATAGTTAACGTCGATTTTTTCAAGAAGAGTTTAATATACAATAAGCAACTAAAGAAAACATCATTTTTTTTATAAGTTTGTATACAAAATAGTCAACTAATCAAAAGGAATAGCTATTAATTTTACAAAAGATTGGTTATTTTTCCATTAAATTTAGTATTTTATATATACACAATGTTTTATAAATTGTTGATAAATAATCGGTCCAATGTGTTTATACAAATTTGTTATCCATATTACCCAATAATTATTTCGAATTTTGGTTACTCATTTTGGGTTAAAATGGTGTCAAAAATTTCGTGAACACATTAGACTGTATATTTATCAACAATTTACAAAACATTGAGTATTTCAAAATCCATAAACCTTTATCTGAATATATACCTCAATTATCCTTAATTTTAATATAGTGTTTTACTTTGCTAATTATTATTCTTAATTTCTTTTTCTCAAAATAAACTCTCCTATTCTATTAATCGATTAATTTCATATGAGTGTTGTGTATAATTTTTCCTTAAATAATAAATCCGCTATAGATAGGAGTTTTTTCGTCAAAATAATATGCTTAGTAATTCCAAGTACTTGCAGTCTGAATAGTCCTTGTATAAAAAGATTTTAGACAAGTCATTTGAACAGAAAAGGGACCACACGGTGATACGGTCTATAAATTCAAAGCCAAATAAACTTCCTACTGACGCGTTGTAACCCATTATAAGTCTTTTGAGAAAACTAAGACCAGTGGGGATTTGTTGTTTGTATTTTGTAGCAGTGGCCATGCATGTGAGATGCCTTCTGTCTAGTTCCTCATTTTTATACAAATTGTTAGTAAACTAAACCACGAGATAACTTTTTAAATACTCATAAATAGTAAATCCTTCATGAATACTTAGTACGTAAGATATTATAAGCTATTTCACTGAAAATTTTATAAAATCAATTTTAAAAGTGATTTGCCAATTCTAAAAATTTCTTTTTAAAATTTTCAAGTAACTTAACTTCGGACTTTTTATTTTTTGAGGTTAACTTCGGACTTTTAAAGTTTGTGAACAACTGTACAACAAAATAAAAATTTAGTTTTATTTATTTAGCTGATCAGAATAATTCTAATGTATCAGGATGATTATCTAATTTTATTTTATTTTTTATTGTATTTTATTTTTATATTGTATTTTTTATTATATAGTGATTATCTTTTCGTTCTTTATTACAAATAAAGAGATGTAATATATAATTTCAGAGGAATTATAAAACATGGTAATTTTTCTTTTATGTTTTATGCTTAGTCAGCGTAAGCCAACACATGCTTACACCTACATCGAGTCACATGACAGATGTAAGCCGGATACTCACGTACTATCACTAGTTCAAATTAGACTTTAGATGCGACAAAATGTCGCATCTAAAGCCTAAATGTTACATCTAATGATGGTATTAGATGCGGTATCATATGCGACAATATTGCATCTAAAAATTCGTAACTGAAAGTCTTAGATGTGGCTACTCATATATAATAGTTCACACTTATCCGATGCGAATATTCGCATCTATAATGCACATGAAACAAATTTTAAATTTGACATTAGTCGTATCTAATGATCCAAATAAATGCGTCTAACTAGTCGCATCTAATTAATTTTCAGATTCGACTAGTTGCATCTAATAATAAATATAAAATAGAAAAAGTTGTACTGCAACATCGAATAAACGAGGTCGAAGGGGGAAAATTTCCCCCACAAAATTTTTAGAAACATTTTGATGCCACTAGTCATATCTGATACTTGATACGAGACTTTCAGGAGCAGAAAGTCTAATAGCGTCTGCAAGCAAAATAAAAATCTTGTCTAAGTGTTCTATTAGATGCGACTAGTTGCATCTAAAAGTCTCCCGTATCAGATAATACTATTTGCAGTGGTTCCCCAAATGAATGCTAGTAATAAGGTTTGTTCGTAAAAAGAAAAAAAGTAAAAATTGAGGCCTACACCCATGTTGACCGAGTTGGTGACGTGGGCGACCTAAGATTTTCTTCCGATTACTGTACATTCTTCCTGGGAAATCTCGTGAGATGGAGGAGTACAAAATACTATGTTGTAGCAAGAAATCGCGCTGCGGCTGAATTTATGTAGCACACTATGGCTAAAGATGTTTTTGGAAGAATTTGGAGTTGATACTTAGTCTCCGGCCAACATATATATTGCGATGAAAAGTCAACAATCTTCGTTGCTCACAATGTCGTGCACCATGACATGATGAAACACATAGAAGTGGATATTCACTTCATCAAGAAGATCATCAAGGATGGGATAATCACAATTTCATACATCCCAACGTACTGAACAAATTGCAGACATTCTCACGATAGCTTTATTCAAACTTGCTTTGAGAAGTTGACTACCAAGCTCGGACTATAAAATATGTACAATTCAGCCTGAGGATGAGCAACCATACAGTTAAGTTATTTTATAGTTATTATGTCATATTTTTTCTTTATTTAGATGATTAGAATAATATCGTAATTAACATAGCAGCACATATATAGTGTCAATTTCGTTGGGTTTCCATACCAGAGAAAAATAGATATTTCAAATCAAAAGAATATTAAATAAATAATAAATAAATAAAGGATCGGGAAGTCCAATTAGACTACTGCTACAACTCCAAGTGAGGAGGGCGTAGCAGTGTTAAGCTGAGATCGGTCTCAAGATATCCAGATTGTTCCCAACCATTAAGATAATTATCTAATTATATTTTATTTTCTGATTGTATGTTATTTTCTTGATTTCAAATGATATTCAACCTGGCTAGTTTTCTATAAATAAAGAGAAAATGTTGATATATAATATATAATTTATGAGCAATAAAATAACAATATTACTTTTGCTTTATTTTAAGCTTGTAGACTTTTCTACTTTTTGAAATAATATTTGTCCTTTTAAATGCCACTTGTACTGTTCAACGAATCTAGAGTAACACGGAGAAAAGCGGCGACTAAAAAATTAGATTCCATAAAACCCTAATTTTAGAGAGGCTCAAATATAACGTGTAATTATTATTTGTATGCAATAAATAATTGGATATGATTATCCGTCAAAACACTACAATTATTGACTAGTGACAAGCAACAATTTAAATAAAATATTGACTCATTTTTTTATAGCAGAGGTGATAGAGGTGATTGAATAATTACATATAAAAATATGAAAAAAATTGACTCTATAATCACTTCAAATATTAGCAATTTAAATATTGTAAATGAATTGTAAATAACTGTTATGATGTATCATATATTTACGTAAAGTTTTTATCCAATTTAATTTTTAACAACATTGGATATTTTTGTCTCAAAATTGTTGTAAACGAATTTCTCTAATTAGTTACGATTTACTTACTAAATGTTGAGTAATTTCAAAATTTTAGTAAGATGATAAATACTAAAATTGTCTAAAATATAATTGAACATAAGATCGTATTTCCTCTAGTTCTGCTTTGATAAAAATATTATTAGTCGGGCATTTGAATAATGCGAACCATGTTGAAAACGTGATACGTTGACTGTTTTGTAATGTTTCTTAGGATGTTACTGGCATATTAAACACAATAGTAATATCGACAGTAAAATAGATGACACAAAAAGTTGTTTACCCAAATCGACAACTGCTTACATCTGGGGGAATATCCATCCCGGTGAAAAATATACTATATGAATGGAACAACAAAGTTACAAAGGGTTTACGAGCGAATCTTCAATCCCTAAACTTAACATTTTCTTTCCGAAGTATCACTTAACCTAAAACTCCCCCTAGATGTGAGCCTCACTCAAATTTTACACCTCAAACACACACCGATATTTATTCCGAACCTAGACTCTCCCTAGGAGTGAATTGTCCTCACTTTTCATAACACACATAGTGTTTATAATAAAACATTAGAATGAAAGATACAACATAAAAGCACTCACAGGTTTTGTTCTCTTTCAAACAACAAAACTCTTACACAACCCTTATATGGCTGAAACACAGGTTGAACACTCCAATATTAATGTGAGTTTTCGGCGCAAGAAGTGTTCAACCTAAGGAAGAAGAAAATACTTCCTTTTATATGAAACAAGACGAAAAGGCTGTTCTCGGATGTAGATACAAGATAAGTTGACCCAATGAAAGACAGTTGAGTTCCATTAAATAAATAATATACAATATAAAAGTTGCCAGACGGACATGACACCGTACCCTGATAGCAGATTTCTTCTGAACATTTGAACATGTGAGAAACATGTTGGACAACATTTTCGACAACATGAATTTTGCATTAATGAAAATAGTCAATAAGCTCGTACTAACACATGTTTATATCCTACATATCGAGTGATCTTTGGAGGTATAAAAAATAAATTGTCTCATTACCGAATTGTATTCTTTAACTGTTCTGTAACTAAATTTTACATATTGCTCAACGCTAGTTAATTCCTTTACTTTATGATAGAGCATGTGAATAAGTATAATACAGAGACAGTACACTACAACGTTTTCTATTTTTTCTTACAATTTTTATCGTCCGTGATTCTCTTCAAGTTTGTCTTATTCTACAAGTTAGTTATCTTTCTTACCTATTTACAAACACTACTTTGCCTCTATCTAGTTTCTCCCAAATATAAACATACACACGGCACCATATTAACCACTTAACTCCAATTCACCTACCGCTCTATATATACGTCTCACCCACCACAAACCATTACGAAAAATTATAAGAAAAGAAAAAAAAGTAAGTATTCTTAATCATTTCACTTCTTCACCAACAAGATAGATCAACTATCTATTCTAAAAGAAAAAAAAAAAAATTCTTCACCAGGCCTAAAGCTTTTACAGTTTATTTTACAAACGGAATTGAGATTAAGGAAAAAAAGAATTATAATACTAAAGGGGATGTTAATGTATATCGTGTGAGATGGGTCACATTTAAGGAGGGAGATAGAGATAGCGACTATTCTATGTATAACACCACCATACTCTTTCTCTCGCATTCAATGTTATAATTTAAGATACCTCACCTTATCACTCTGACCCCCACAGCCCTTCTTTTTGCCTTGGGACAACAAACTTTTCCCTCTTCCCATAAATTCACTAACTATGAAATTTTGAATAGTAAAGAGCTACATCAAAAACGTCAAAATAAAATAAAATTTGTAACCTGACATGGGCTTTAAATACCACACTAATCGCTGCTTACTACGACTCTTTCACTGCGTTTCTTTCTTACCACTTGGCACTAATTCATGCAGCCATGTCACTGTAGAAAGCTCCATCACCAAACAATTTGGAATTCAAGGCAATTATTTTTAATAAAATCATAAATAAATGGATGAGTAGGAGAGAGTGAGACAAAAATATTTACAAGAAAGCTCTAGCTCTCATAAGAATATAATATTTTATTCTCTAAGGTGGGACTATTTAAGTAGTAGTGGGAGGGAAAAGTACAAAGTGGGCACTAAAGCGAAAGTGTTGGCTGTTTCTTTCTCTTAGTCTTCTTTGAGTTGTTCATTTCCTCCTTGTCTTTTCTTTTTCGCTCTAGCTTCTTTCTGTGCGTGTGTTTGGTAGTAAAACATGAGTTATTTGGGCGTAGGAGTGAGTCCAGGGAATGTTCCGGTGTACCACAGCACAGACTTGAGGGTTGTGGATCGGAGAGTGAGAGTGGCTGAGCTGGTCCTGAGGTTTGTCGTTTGTGCCTTGGGGATCGTGGCTTCTGTTCTCGTCGCCACTGATACCCAAGTCAAAGAGATCTTCTCTGTCGAAAAGAAGGCCCAATTCAAGGACATGAAAGCTCTCGTGTACGGAATGAATCTCTCTCAACAAACCCACTTAGCAAATGTATTCGAAAGAAGAAGAAAAAATGAGCTTCAGCTTATACATTGATTTCTTTATTGCAGGTTTCTGGTGGTCACCAACGGGCTTCTTGCTTCGTACTCTCTGATTCAGGCTTTGCGGTGTGTTGTGAGTATGGTCAGAGGACATATTTTGTTCAACAAGCCTTTGGCTTTGCTCATCTTCTCTGGTGACCAGGTATTTTATTTTTCTCATGTAATTTTTGCGCCATTTCCATACGTAATTTTACGTCATCCACTTTACTGAGGTTTCGAGAAAAAAAAAAAAAAAAAAAAAAAAACTAGGTAAAGAATCTAAGTTTGGGGTCATTATGATATTTTGACTATTGTGGTATATCATGTTTCGGTGGATACGGAATGACTCATGTGCATTGCATTGCATTAGAAAGGGAAACAAAAAAAGAAGCATTTTAATTAGGGTGCCCAATTTTTAATTTCACGCAAAAATCGTTTTCTATATTTTTTATCTCTCCTAAATAAAGATTTCTTGGCGAGCAACTTTGAACGCAATTAAAGATCAATTAGGTATCCTTAAAAACAAAAAATAAAAAATAATAATGAAAAAGAGGGGGAAGAGTAGTTATGATTCTGAACCTCCCATGCACATCATCACGTCCTCAATACTACATACAGTTGGCACAATTTAATGAGCTCATAAACATAGTAGGACTTGTACTTAATCAAGTCAAAATACGAAATAAAGCATATCCTTTTTCTTCGAAGTTATTTTTACGGTACTTTTCAACTTTTATGCATGTCCCGGGCCCATGAGATAAAAATACACTTCTACGTATGTGAATTAGTTCCATGCTCTGAGATACTGCGGGTTTTTAGAAAGTACTAGGGGTTTCTATTTCAATACAAACACCAAAAATCATCTTAACAAAATAATAGAAAATAGAAGAAAATTTTAATTATAAGTTTTTATATACTATGTACAATATAACTTACGTACATATACTTCACGATAACGGTATGGCTTTACGTATATGGAGAGACTTATAGAAAAGTCAAGTCCGGAAAAAGACAATTATCTTTTTGTGCTTTTCTTCACGATAACGGTATTCCAATCATTAGCCTTTCTTTCTTTGTTGTACAGGTGATGGCGTACGTGGCAGTGGCAGCGTTGGCGGCGGCAGCGCAATCGGCGGTGTTTGCGAAGATGGGGCAACCGGAGCTGCAGTGGATGAAGATATGTAACATGTACGACAAGTTCTGCAACCAAGTCGGAGAGGGAATCGCCACCGCTCTCCTCGTCAGCCTCGCCGCCGTTGTCATCTCCGGAATCTCCGCCTTCAACCTCTTCCGTCTCTACGGCGGTGCCAACAAGGTCAAGAGTGTAGCCACGTGGTAGGACAAAGGGGGTTTTTGACATTAATGAAGTGTGGGGGTGTGTGTTTGTAAAGTTTACGTACGGCTTTGTTTGTGACACTACATCTCATCAGAAATAAAAGCAAGTTCTTTTGCTCTTGTTGGTCGTGGTTGTGTGTGTTTATTTTGTTTTCTGTAGTTGCTTTGTTGGTACAAAACAAAGTTTAAATTGCTGATAAGTGGAAAGTGCCTTCAAAATAAGGAAATGCCGACGATCACTAATGTAAATTTTTGATAAAAAAAATTAAGACTAAAACACCGATCGTCAATGGAGATGCCGACAAAACATGAAAATGTCGACGGAAATAATATTATTTAATTATAAATATAAAAATAAAATTCATACATATACAAATTCAAAATTACAGAAATAATGATACTTATAAAATTAATGAATCCGTAATATTATGTTGAAATTTAAAACTTAGAGTTTAGTTGCAAAAGGTACATTTTCAAAATAATGACCGTGCGTTCAACATTATATGATATTAGTTATATGAATATTAAGTTTAAGACTAAAATTAACAAAAACATGTGCTATCGCATGCCGTAGGGCTCGGATCCACGAGCACATGGTAATAACCTTACGATACGATGTAGCAACTAAGGAACGGATCGATTTGTTATAGAAGTATTGCATTAGCAAGATTTATTTTACAATAGATCGGCTAAACATGGTAGGATAAATGAGGAGGAGCAATATAAAACAAAATACTCTCGCAGCAAAATGCACAAAACGAGGTAAATTTTGGTCTTCGTTACGGCCAAATCTTCCAGAGAGTCACAGAATTTTCAAGTCATCATTCTTTCTGTGGCGATCAACAAATCTTGCTGTAGCGACATTTTATGGGTTTGCACTTTCATTGTCTCGCCGCAGCGAGACTCCTAAAACAGATGTTCTATCCGTTGTATGACACAACCATTTTACGCTCGGCAAAGAAGGAATCTCATTGTGGAAAAATTGATATTTTTTGTATATCTGGAGAGTCTCTCGAGGCGAGACTTCTACAATGATTAGTTAAGGCGTCGTAGAAGCGTTTAAAATCTAGTGTATTTTTCAAGTTTCAGTTCTCGCTCGTTTTTTTGTTTTATCATTTTTCTTTGCCACCTTTCTTTTTTCTCTATTCTTCAGTATCTCTTATTTCGTCTGTCCTTTGTTTTCTCTCCGGCCTCTCTTTTTTTCTCCGACTTCTCCTTCAGCCTCTCCTACCTCTCCTTATCTTCTACAAGCTCTCTTTTTCTCTCCGTCCCTTCTCATCTGTGATCTCTAATTCTCTCTTCGCCCCTTAATCTCTTTGCCCACTCATTTCCTCTTTTTGCCCCTAATCTCTCCGCCCCTTCTCTTACCACCCCTTGTTTCTTTGACATAGTCTCTTCTCTGTAGAGATGAAGTCTTATACTGGATGTTGGATCCGTTGTAGAACGTCGGCACCGTAAAATATACATCTCTGTGGAAAGATTTTTGTTTCTTTTGTGACTTTTTATAATCGATCGTGATTGCTCTAACAGCTTCTACAAGGTCCGTTAAGCATTGTAGAACCGGAAAAGTTCTCACAACGAACGTTTAAGCATTGTAGAAATTTCTATAACGTTGGATTCGACAAGTTTCAATAATCATTGTAAGATTTTCATACACGTGTTATAAATCTTGTAGAATCAATTTCTTGTAATTCGTGAGTTTGACCCCTGGATGTCCCTTACTTAGTTCCCGCCCTCACACCTCAATCTTTGCTCAACTACACTGGAATAGGCCTCCGCTGCTCGCTTGGCACCTTACCCACATTTGCTCGCTTGTCATCTTTCACTCTATAAAACCTCCTATTTTTGTTATAACATATGAAAGAGAATTAGAGACTCACTCTTTTTTTGCAATATGACTTTTGAGCTATAAAATAACTCACAAATTTGAACTCTCTAATATTTAATAATGAAATAAGTTATAATTTTCACACACAGATATATATATATATATATATATATATATATATATATATATATATATATATTGAAAAGAGTTATTGTATGAAGTACATCTTTTGTTTTTATATAAAAAAAGGTTTCGTTTTTTTCTGATAAAATAGTAAACATATACTTGCATTTAGAGAACTTTTTGTTGTAAGAAGTAATATATATATATATATATATATATATATATATATATATATATATATATATATATGAAAAAATTGGCTCTAGCCTTATTAAACGTTTACCTTTTGGATATACCCAAAATTTGGTTAATGGATTGAAAATAGCCTGGTAGATTCATTTACATCACATGAACATACCAATTTGCCCTTTTGCCAAATTTATTTTGAAAAAATAGTTTTTAAAAAATTGAATTCGAATTTAGATTTGGATTTCGAATTTCCAATCACCATAATTAGTGGGTTGACCAAATTTTGATTCCCGAAATATTGTATCCAATTAAGTTTAAATATCTTAATTAGTTAGTTACCTATATTAAAGGAAACATTATCTTTTTTTCATATTAATTACCTAAAATTATTTACTCACTCATTTTGGCCGGTCGAAACTTAATATCAACCATCATAATCTCTGTTTTGATCGGAAAAAAACAATTCGAGAGCAATGAGATTGTTTGAAGAAGATGATTTTTTGTTGCAAGCTTCTGGTACGACTTCTGTTAACAGTTTATTTTCGTTATATTTACACTGTATTTCTGTATTTTTTCTTTCTATTTACACAATCGAATTGAATTCGAATTTGGATTTGGATTTCGAATTTCGAATCACCATAATTAGTGGGTTGACCAAATTTTGATTCCCGAAATATTGTATCCAATGAAGGTTTGAATATCCTAATTAGTTAGTTACCTATATTAAATGAAACATTATCTTTTTTTCATATTAATTACCTAAAATTATTCTCACTCATTTTGGCCGGCCGAAACTTAATATCAACCATCATAATCTCTGTTTTGATCGGAAAAAAACAATTCGAGAGCAATGAGATTGGTTGAAGAAGATGATTTTTTGTTGCAAGCTTCTGGTACGACTTCTGTTAACATTTTATTTTCGTTATATTTACATTGTATTTATGTATCTTTTCTTTCTATTTACACGATCGTTGCAAGATTCTGGTATGGCTTATGTTAACAGTTTATTTTCGTTATATTTACACTGTTTTTCTGTATTTTTTCCTTCTTTTTACACGATTAATCTTGTTTTTTTTTTCAGTCCATCTTTTTGAATGCCTCGAATCTCGGTTGATTTATTATTCTTTATTTTTTATTTAGTTATACTGGGTAGGAGGTTTGATTTGTGACGTTAATGAGATTGATTTTTGGTTTTTTTATATTTCTTTTTTTTAATTAATTGTAATTGGCGGGAAGTTATTATGAGGGTACATTTGTCTCTAAAATTTTGTAAACAAATTTAGCCGGCTATTTTCAACTTATTAACCAAACGTTGGGTATATCCAAAACAGCTATAGTTTACATGGGTATTCATCAAAATGACCATATATATATATATTATATATATAAGAGAGAGAGAGAGAGAGAGAGAGAGAGAGAGAGAGAGAGAGATATATATATATTTCTTTTTTTAGCCCCAAAAGTATGAAAAATATTCAGATTATACTCATTTTTTAAAATATCTAGAAATGAATTTTAGCCCAAAAATCGGACCAAAATACCTTTAGACTCAAAATTTTCAAAAATTAATACGATAATATACGATGAGATACGATATTATACGATAAAATATGATAACTTTTTGCACGATAGGATACGATGTTATACAATGAGATACGATACTATACAAATTTTGAGTACAAGGATATTTTGATCCAATTTTGATGCTTAAGTTCATTTTTAGATATTTTAAAAAATAAGTTTAATCTACATATTTTACATACTTTTGGATCTAAAAAATAAAATTTCTCTATATATATTGCGATTTTATGAAATCTCTTATTCGTAATTTTTAATTTATTTATTGCAGTATCTCAATATTTATGTATGGACAAAAATAATACGCGACTTTATTGACATAGGTTCACTTAAGTAATTATTGGAAGTCGGTAACAAATGGTCCCACTATCTAATCAACTACTTTGATTTTTAAAGGGAGATTGATAGCGGATATACTGGTGACTTTTTTTTTTGAAAAATGGTAATTTTTCACCACAAATATGAATTAATAAAAAGACCAACAATATCATGGAAAGACATCACCGTTACAAAAATATCATAAAAAGTTCTTACTTATGGCGGATAAATATCGTGATCACAATAAATAAAAAAAACCAAATAAACTGAAACCACGTGTAAAATAAGCATAAAACAATAGAAAAAACAAAGAAACTAACTTTCTGTACGGGATTGTAACTCTTGATCATCGGTCAAACTCGAGTTATGGCACTAGGAGAAAAAAGGCCTTTAGAAGCGACAAAAGTCGCTTCTAAAGGCCAAAAAGTCGCTTCTAATTTGGCTTTAGAAGCGACATTAGAAGCGACAAAGTCGCTTCTAATGTTTCGCTTCTAAAGCCATGTCGCTTCTAAAGTCGCTTCTAATGTTTTGAAGCGACGAAATTAGAAGCGACTAGTCGCTTCTAAAGTCGCTTCTAAAGGCCCTAAACACCGACCAAAAAAGCGTGGGAAGAGATGGCGGGTAACAATTAGAAGCGACTTTAGAAGCGACTAGTCGCTTCTAATTGTTACCCGCCATTTTTTAGAAGCGACTTTAGAAGCGACTAGTCGCTTCTAATTGTTACCCGCCATATTTTAGAAGCGACTTTAGAAGCGACTAGTCGCATCTAAACGTTACCCGCCATATTTTAGAAGCGACTTTAGATGCGACTAGTCGCTTCTAAAAGTGTAAAATTTAATTTTTAAAAATTTATATCCGGTTTTAAATATTAATTAAATATTATTATCAGTAATTAAATTTTATAATATTAAAATTTACTAATTTAAATCAAATTAAACATAAATATAATATAATCAAAAGTCGATAGTAATATAATAAAACGTCGAAAATGTATAAAGTCAATAACATAAGTTCAAGTAATTAAAAAACCGCAATAAGATAATAGCATAAGTTCAACTACTTAGAAAACCGAAAGTCGATATGTAAATAAACGGAAATCAATAAGTCTAAAACGTCGAATAAATTACAATCATCGTCGTCCTCGTCCTCGTCGTCCTCGTCCTGCGCGTCGTCCGCTGGGTCCGTGTGGAGGCTCTTCTGGTTCGGTGTCGCTGGGAGTCGAAGGTCGATCTGGTCTCTGCTCTGAACCCGAAGCGCCTGCATTGCCCCAATTGCCTTCACGAGGTCCGAACTGGGTCATGTAGTGGTCCAAAGTCGCCCTAAACACGGGACTCGGAGTGAAGTCTGGGGTCTGGCTCAAACCAGCAGCCATGCCAAACACAGCTTGTTGGAGAGCCGCTAGCTTCTCTTCCATATCAGATGAGGACTTCGAACTCACATTCCCTACGGAAGACGATGAGCTGTCGTGGGCTTGAGCTTCTAGCATGTCGGAGCGCGGAATTAGAGGCCCAATTCCCGTAGCCCAATCACGTCGCGTCCCGAGGATTTCGCTCATAGCAGTCTCCTCCAAAGATGGCAAGCTAACCTCACGTCCCGACTCCCGAGCTTGTTCTTGTAGATCAGCCACCCGAGCTACTATCCGAGCCTACATACACAATACAAATTAAGGTAATTATTAATAACAACAATTATAAGGAAACTTAATTAATAACCTATATACTTACATGATACTCTCCAGCAGCTGGCGTAGTCCACTGACCATTGGGAGTCGTGTGCATCCTCTCCCACGCACCGAGCGGTCCTAGCATCTGTCTGCCTTCTCCTACCCGCTGCATATGCATATAACGCATTATAACTATAATATATAACTTATGTAATTTGAAATTGAATGAAAATATACTAACGTGACTATGACGATACTCATAAAATGAGATCGAGCCCTGTCGACTCTTCGTGGTCTTCTTCTTTTGATTCGCCGTATTCCGTTTGGACATGTCCTAGAGAATAACATTGGTTAGAAAATTATTTTTAAGAATAATTGATTAATATGTTTAATCTAATTTATACCTGGAACGTTTCTGTGGTCATTCTATCAATCATCTCGGACCACTGTTGTTTCGTCAGACCCTTGGGCGTTCTCTGGAGCGCCTCCTCTTTGTCTCCGCCGCACTCAATCCGGTAAAATCGACTATACTTCGACTTTCCGTCTCGCAGACGCTTCTTCGCGTCGCGGATAATAGTCTTCTCGATAAGACTCGAGTGGCACGTTGCTGGAATCAAGTCTCCCGACTCGTCCTCGTACACAAAGTCATACTCTGCGTTTATACCAGACAAAATGGCTGCTACTTGTTGCGCCGAGACGTCATTCCAGCTCGGCGTCGTCGGAGGGATGTGCTCTCGCACCAAAACTCCAAGACTATTTGCAAACGTGCCAATGCGCTCTCCTTTTTTGACTCTCTCGTCATCACCTCTGCTGAGTGGCGGAAAAAATTGGAGACGGACGGGGTCGAATATAATCTTCACTTTCTTCCCTTTTCTAGCTCTTTGCGAGCTTTGACCCGTAGTCGAACCTCGTCCGGACAAAGGCGGCGGAGGCGAATCTCTGCTAGTCGACATACTGCAAAGCAAAAAAGATAAATTAGATTTTTAGTTTATGAAATACATTAAATTTAGAAGAATCTTAAATATAGTTAAACAATTTACTCAATCTTGTTCATCGTCACTTAAGAGGTCAATTTGATCTGTTTCAAGATCATCATCAACATTATCTCCAAGGAAATGGTCAACATCAACGTCTTGATCATCGTCGTCTATGAAGTCGTCGGTAGGCTCATCTTCGATAGCATCATCAACTAGAATCGGATCACAATTATCGTGAAGATGAGACAAACTCGCGAAATCAGTATGTTGTACGGACAATGGAACTACAGCCGACGATGAAACGTCAATGTCAGGCAAATCCCATATGAATCGATGATTACAATCTTCGACGACATTCCATTCCCCTTTTTCAGGATTTCGAGGATCAGGCAAGTAAAACACTTGTTTGGCTTGAGTAGCGAGTATAAAAGGCTCATCTGGAAACCATTCTTTCGCCACATACGCACTCGTTGTTCCACATACATTATCTTTGCGAATGCGTCTGCGTGAATCGTGCTTGTCACCATACCAACGACACCAAAATAGTACAACTCTGCAATCATGTCGATAGTTCAGCACGACAACATCGTCCATCCTTCCGTAGAACGTGTAGCCGTCCACAGGTACGCAAACACCACTATTTTGAGTAGTACGCATTGAATCGCGACGAGAAGTGATAAATTTGACGCCGTTCACCACACAACTCGGATAAATGTGAACATTCAGTAATGGTCCGACCGACAATGCATACAACTCGTCAGACACATCGAGTCCGCCAATTTTTTGGTCGTACACTTTTTTGGCGAACCAGCTTCGAAATTCTTTTCGATGCGCTTCATCAACATCATAGCGACGTTCAGATTCCATGAGATTCCAATGCTCACTGTTTATACGTTCAAGAAGTTAGAGAAATAAAAAAAACAAATGTACGTAATTTATACAATTAAGAATACTCACGTCATATACGGATCAATTTCGGTACAATTTGTCAAGATGTACCACTCTGCCATTTCCCTCGACTTGTCGTCTAACCGCGTCGGACTCATCTTCCCATAAGGCAAACACTTCTCGGATTGAAAAATAGAGAACTCGTGAGGCTGAACGACATCAGTCGAGGCATCTTCAAAGTACCTTGCAACGAATGCCAAAGCTTCTTCCACAACGTAAGCCTCAGCTTTAGATCCTTCGGGTCTCGCTTTGTTTCGAACAAAATGTTTAAGTGTTCCAAGATATCTTTCAAATGGATACATCCATCTCATATGCACTGGACCACCTTCGAGAGCTTCCTCAGGGAGATGAATGATGACATGAACCATGATCGTAAAGAAAGCAGGCGGGAAAATTATTTCCATCTTACACAATATCTCAACGATGGAGTTTTGGGCTTTCTCGAGATCCTCCACTCGTAACGTTCTTGAACAAATGAGCTTAAAAAAGCTTCCAAGTTCTGCAATCGTCTCTTGGATTTGTTTCGGAACATAAGGACCAATACCCACTGCCAACAACCTTTGTATTATCACGTGCAAATCATGTGCCTTTAAGCCGGTCAATTTTCCATCGGGAGTGACATTCTTTTTCAAATTCCCTGCGAGACCGTCGGGAAACTTAATTGACTTGAGAAACTCAGCAAACATTTTTCGTTGCGTGGGTGTGAGGACGTATGAAGCTTGTGGTTTGAACCACCTGTTTCCACGCTTCTGTAAGTGTAAACTAGACTTAATCTTCAAGTCTTTTAAGTCTTGTCTCGCCTTATCGGTGTCCTTATCTTTCCCGTCAATGCTGAGCAACGTCCCGAGTAAGTTTTCGCACACATTTTTTTCTATGTGCATCACATCAAGGTTGTGTCTCAACGTTAAATCAGACCAGTAAGGTAACTCATAAAAGATACTTTTCTTGGTCCAATTTAGCTCGCTCTCGCCCCGCTTCCGTTTCGAAGCCATAGACTGCTTGCCCGGAATCAATTCAGGAAGACTGTTTAATTGCTCGAGAATCTGGCTTTCAGTCAACTTCTTCGGAGGTTTTCGTTTCTCGACACGCGTTGTGTAGTGACCACTGCATGTTCTCATCCGGTGACAATCAGGCAAATATCGTCGGTGATCGTAATACACGACTCTATTTCTAACGGAAAGCGATGGAGTGTCTTTGGTGCACGTCGGGCACGCAAGGTACCCTTGACCACTCCACCCAGATAAACTTCCTCGAGCCGGAAAATCATTTATTGTCCAGAGAAGTGCTGCTCGCAAAAGGAAGACATGATTATGGTTAGACCCATCTCGCACTCGGATACCCAATTCCCACATTTCTTTCAACTCTTCAACGAGCGGTTGCAAGAACACGTCAATGTCTTTCCCAGGCGATTTCGGACCAGGAATCAAGAGAGCCAACATCAAGTATTCGGACTTCATACACAACCAAGGTGGCAAATTGTACGCCGTCAACACAACCGGCCACATGCTATATGACAGACTCATTTCTCCGAAGGGATTGAAACCATCTGCAGCAAGACCAAGTCGTACATTCCTCGGCTCAATGGCAAAGTCTGGATATGTTTCATCTAACTTCTTCCACGCTTTCCCATCAGCAGGATGACGTAGAACACCTTCTTCAACCACACGTTCTTTTGCGTGCCACTGCATTTCAACAGCTGTATGTCGAGAAGCGTACAACCGCTTGAGACGATCTTTTACAGGAAAGTACCGTAAAACTTTACGCGGTACTTTTTTTCCAGCAACCCATCTACTTTCGTTGCACACCGGACAAACATCTGCATCTTTCAAATCCTTCCAAAACAAGACACAGTCGTTCGAGCAGACGTCAATCATCTCGTAGCCCATGCCAAATCGCTTCAGCTTTGACTTTGCCTCGTAATGTTTATCAGGATTTCTATTCCCAACAGGATGAGATTTTTTCAGGAGTTGCAAAAGTTCTGTAAATGACTTGTTCGTCCAATGGTTCGTCACTTTAATGTGCATTAACTGAACCAAAAAAGATAATGACGAGAACTCTTTACAACCAGGATACAATTCTGCATTCAACTCGGCAAATAGATCGGCGATCTGCTCTTCGTCAGCCACATCTTCAGCAGTTGGATCATTATAAAAATCAGGATCATTCATAATATCGTCAACTGCGTCATGGATTCCACCAATACAGTCTTGATTGTTTGAATCATCGAGAATTGCTGGTACATGAACGACTTCTTCACGTGACTCGCCGTGATGATACCATCGAGTGTAATACGGAGTAAATCCTTTGTGCATGAGATGCGCTCGAACAACTCCTATGTGTTGTCTTAACGCATTATTGCAACTACGACAAGGGCATTTTACTTTGTGCTCGTTGTTCATTTGGAATCGTGCAACTCGAATAAACTCGTTCACGCCCAATTCGAATTCAAGCCCACAACGATTATTTTCAATAATCCAATTTCGACTTGGGTTTGACATGACGCTGATTGTTGAAAATTAGGACAACGAAAGTTAGGATATTTGTGATATTGTGATGATCATTTAGAAGACGGATAAGGATTTCACCTAAGAAAGTTTAAAGATTCAAATAACTAAGAGATTACAATTGTTTTAGTAGTTCACTTAATTATTTAAAAATTTACAGAAATTTGGGCAGAGTTTCCCCTAAAATATGAACAAACCAAAAATCTGCAATTCACAAAATCTATACATATATACCAGCCAGAACTATCCTAAACATTTCATAACTTTCAAATAACATATTTAAATTAATAAATTAAGTAATTACTTATCACATTCAAATTAATATAACTAAACAAATTATATATCTATATTTAACAAATTAAGTAATTCAAATTACGAATACCCTTATTAATATCGTACATTCATAACAAATTACTTTATTTAACAAATTCATTGATTTAACATATTAATTATTCAATTACATATTACATGAGCAAATTAAATATATAACAACATTACTAATTTCAATTGCATACCTAATTAATTACTAATTTCAATTGCATACCTACATTATTAAACATACGCTTCAAGTAAACATAAATATCTAACCTTGGCGGGACGAGACGAGCAAAGTCTACACTCAACGAGACGACGCGACGAACGACAAACGCACAAATACCTAAATACAAATAAAACATAAAATTAAAACCATAAAACAAAATATAACTACAATAATTTTAAAACTAACATATATATACCTTAAAAACCGAGTCGAGGAGTTAGGTTACAACGAGGCGCGGGTTCAGCGACAAACAACCGGTAACGAGGCTGCGACGACAATAATAAATCAAAACTAATTAACATAATATTTATAAAACGAAATTAGACTAACCTATAACAATATTAGACTAATTATAAACTAAACGTACCTTGACGAGGAGGGGGAGTCGGAGCTCGGCGGTGGAGACGCAGGGGAGGAGCACGGCGGAGGAGGGGCGGAGCACGGCGAAGGAGGGGCTGAGAGCGAGAGGGAGGGCGGAGGAGGGCACGGAGGGAAGCGGCGGAAATGAGAAGGGGAGGAGGGGGAGGGACGGAGGCGGGGGAGGGACGGAGGCGGGGGAGGGGGCACGGGGGAGGAAGGGCGGGGGAGGGAGAGAGTGGCTGGTCGGAGGAGGGGAGAAGGGGAGGGACGGCGACGGCGGTGGAGAGGGTGGCTGGTCGGAGGGAGAGGGGAGAAGGGGGTACGGGTAGGTAGGAAGGGCGGGGGAGGGAGAGGGGCTGGCTGGTCGGAGGAGGGGAGGGACGGCGGCGGCGGAGGAGGTGGTGGCTGGTCGGAGGGAGATGGGAGAAGGGGACGGAGATGGGAGAAGGGGAGGGGACGGCGGCGGGAGGGAGAAGGGCGGGAGAGGGACGGCGGCGGGAGGGAGAAGGGCGGCGGCGGGAAGGAGGGGGCTGGCCGGAACTTTCTAGGGAGAGTGAGAGGGAGAGTGAGAGGGAGAGAAGTGAAGAAATAAGGGAAAAGGGAGGCTTGGCCGGTTTAAAGCCCTAGAAACATTAGAAGCGACATTAGAAGCGACTAGTCGCTTCTAATGTTCTAAATAACCAAAACGACACCGTTTAAATAAGTTGGGGCATTAGAAGCGACATTAGAAGCGACTAGTCGCTTCTAATGCCCCAATTTCTATACTCAGTGAAATTTTTGGCGGAGGGAATTTGGAGCCAAAATTTTGGGGCATTAGAAGCGACATTAGAAGCGACTAGTCGCTTCTAATGCCCTATATCTATACTCAGTGAAATTTTTGGCGGAGGGAATTTGGAGCCAAAATTTTAGGGCATTAGAAGCGACATTAGAAGCGACTAGTCGCTTCTAATGCCCTATATCTATACTCAGTGAAATTTTTGGCGGAGGGAATTTGGAGCCAAAATTTTGGGGCATTAGAAGCGACATTAGAAGCGACTAGTCGCTTCTAATGCCCTATATCTATACTCAGTGAAATTTTTGGCGGAGGGAATTTGGAGCCAAAATTTTAGGGCATTAGAAGCGACTAGTCGCTTCTAATGCCCTATATCTATACTCAGTGAAATTTTTGGCGGAGGGAATTTGGAGCCAAAATTTTAGGGCATTAGAAGCGACATTAGAAGCGACTAGTCGCTTCTAATGCCCCAATTTCTATACTTAGTGAAATTTTTGGCGGAGTGAATTTGGAGCCAAAATATTGGGGCATTAGAAGCGACATTAGAAGCGACTAGTCGCTTCTAATGCCAAAATTCAGTAATTATGACTATTAGAAGCGACTAGTCGCTTCTAATTGTCAAAATATTGATAATTTTGTTAAAATCGGGGTATTGATGTTAGAAGCGACTAGTCGCTTCTAATTGTCAAAAGTCGCTTTTAATTAGAAGCGACTAGTCGCTTCTAATTCACCCTGTCGCTTCTAAAAGTATCTTTTGTAGTAGTGTGGTTAACTGCAAAGCAAACTAAATCAAGAGTCGCAACATTACACAAGAAAAAAAATATGAATAATTCTGAGCTCTTCTAGCACCTTTACTTCTTTAGAGATGTGGTTCAAGATCGTGTCAATCTCAGTTTTCAGCATCATGCCCTCTATCACCGCCGACACCATTCCCAGGCACCATTCCCAAGTAGTCGGATTGAAGGACCACTCTCATGAGGACCGCAAACACCTTAACAAGCTAATGGGAGAACTCATTAGTTAGGAAAAACGTTTGCAAGACGATCACTTATCTGGTATGTCACGAGTAATACATATGATGTCGAATCCTCTCTGATTACGAACCAATGATGCGTCAACATTAATTGCAATTGGTACTTTCTCTCGGAGGGGTCCATCTCGTAGACACTATCTCCTTATACCTCTTACGGAATTATCCTGTAGATGCCTCTTTGTACTCCTAAGGAAGCTTTCCATCCACTGGACTAGGTTTGGCTGGCTCCACATTTTCCTCTCTAAGATAAAATTGTTCATGCGGTTCAAAAACTCCCAAATAATGGTAATATAAAACTAAAAAGCTCTAACTTCAAGGATGTCTGACGATGTGAGGATGATGTCATAGCTACTCAGTATCCACTCTTAATTGAATACTCTTTATCCTCATGAAATTTTCATTGACGCACATTCAAAAGCGCTTCCCTCCACTCGGAATACTCAGAATAGCTAAAAGATCATCATCTCCAAACATTGCTCGAACGAGGTTCTTGACAAAGCTGCTGTTATGCCTAATCAATTATGTCACTCTCATGTCAAGGGGAATCTTAGGAGGATCACTCCATGTTTTCGAGCTCGCTCTGGGCATCCACTTGTTCCTCATGACAATTACTTAATTCTCCGTACTCAATCTTTCATCTCACCCCTGCTATTGTTAAAAAAAAATATCTCTGACATAGAAAACTGTGCCAAGGAACTCCACTATCTGTGAAAGGTAGTCATAATGTCACCATCAGAGAAATAGCTTCATCGACAAATGTTCCTCACTAGACTGCCCGACTGGCATAGGAACCTCGATACACTCTTCGTGATCAAAACTTAGTTGAACTACTACAGATCTATTAAGTCTATCCTACCCTCAGATTTGTTCCTTCTAAGGACCTCCCAAACATACTAGTAGACCTTCTTACTCTTATTACCACCTCCCCACCAAAATCTCGCAATCGTAAATTTTATATTACACGTACGTATGTATCAGCTTAAAAACGAACTTGATTAGCACCTCTCTACCATACTGCAAGAGAGAGATTGTTTCAATCCTTAATCTTATTTTAAATATGGTATCTCACAAACTCAAAAAATTTCTTCTTTTTCCGACCTAAAAATGAGGGAAGTCCCAGATAATGCTTACGATACTCTTTCCTCCGAACTCCTAAAATATGGGCAAGAGATTATTCTTCTCGACGTCCTTACCAAAACAAATAGCGGAATTTTGAAAGTTCACCAACTGGCTTGAAGTCTGTGAATAAATCTGAAACATCTCCGCTACCCTCTCGCGCTCCTCGGGCCATGCCGTAAAGAACATCATACCTATATGGATAAATAAGTATAAATGTGTCAGACTCGTTTCATTATTTATCTACTTAAGGAGACTCGGTTACCCACTTATATTTAATAACAAAATAAAGATAGAAACATAAGTAATTTTTATATCAGTTGAAGATAATTAAATATCAAATACATAATACAATTCAGATAATGTTGAAGTTCATAGTTTATAAAAAATAAAATATATATTTTGTTGAATATCAAAACTAATAAGTAACATATTTAACATTCAAATACAAGTCGAGCGCTTATTAATACATGAAACCAGATTTTAAATGTCGTTGAAATTCGTGAATAAGGCGAAAAAATTTCGGTGATCGGAGATTTCCGAAAAAATTAAGAATTTTTAGGTTTGCTATAAGATGTCATGGTAATTTCGAAGAAATACCACTTTTTCTATCTAATTTTAATGGAATTTGGTATCATTTTTTCGCAATTTCAACAATATTACGATTACTGTTTTGGAAATTTAGGTAATATTGTGCTATGTTGCCGACAGTATTGTGTTGATTGTTGATTTTCATGAAAAATTTGACTTTCTTAGAAAATTCGAATTTTCTTGTTATTTCTATATATTTTTTGAAATTATGATATACGAAACTTGTTTATTTAAATTGTGCAGTTTACATAAATTTTCAAAAATAGGTTCTAGAGATTAAGAAAATTGATGTTAGATTAATAGATTACAAAAAATGAAGTCGATGAATTAGATTTTTAGTTTTATGAAACTGAAATGGTTGAAAATACATGTACAATGTACAATATGAGGTTATAAACAACGTCAAAAGGCATAATTTAATTTAAATTGTCGCGAGTAACTATCTGATTTGTCAAAAAATTGATGTGAAGTTAGATGAGTAAGTTTATTATCTTTTAGACATATGTGATACTTATTACTTCATGTTCATGTTGAACGTGAGACAACTATATAAGACACGTGTTCTTTGTTTATGTGTATGAGTTTTTGTTTTATATTTATAATTACACAATATTATTCGTATTTACATTTTCTATTTTTATTGAGAATTTTTAAAACATTTTACATTATTTTCATCGTAGATTATATTTAAGTCATTGGTATATTCTTGGCTAATATATGGTTAAAACTTTTTTTAAGGCAAGCTTTTATTTTGTTTGCGGTGGGTGAAGATTGAACTCACGACCTACAACTTGAAGTGTTAGGGTATTACCATTACATCATCGTAGTTACCACATTTATGGTTTAAACCTTGCATGTCAATGTAGTGGATTCATAATGAAATGAATTTTTAGTGTTAGGAAAGACAGGTACGGGTTTATCTTTTATGTTCCCCGGTCAGGGGTCTTTTTAGTTTATGACTTTAAAATAGATTTTCTATTAATCAATGGCTCTCTCTTGACAAATTTTAAATTTAAGACCTCCTCTTTAAATGAAATTTACAATATCTCATCAATACCCTTTTTCAATAAGTTAATATAATTATCTTTAAAGATAATAATAATAAAAAAACTAAGTTAAGAAAAAGGTAATGTAGAAAAAAAAACTCGTGACAACCGTCGCTTTTCCTCACCTTCACAGCTTCACCATCATCGCTTCTCCGGTGATCTCCATCACTTATCATGCGACCTCCAACTGGTCCAATTCGTTCGACTGAAACTGTTGCAGTTGGATCATTTGGACCAATCGAACCCGTTGAAACAGTCGAATGAGTTAGGTGATGATGAAAAATTAACATTTTAATATGTATATTAAGCATTCATTTTTTTCAAATGATGTGAGATGAATGTGAGCTATGAAATCATCATATTATAAATTGTTTTAGTATGTGAATTTAAACTAATTATTTTTAATGATGCACTTCTTCTTCTATAACTCGTTCAATTTTTATGTCCAATGGTTAATGTTGTTATTTATTTTCTATACGACATAGAGTGGAAAAAGAAAGATGAAAATTCAAATGAGTGGTTCTCAAAAAATAAAGACATTAAGAGTATATTACTCGAGGTGGAAGTGTATGCAACAATTTCATGTCTACTCGATCTTGTATCCAAAAGACTTCATATTTATAAAAAAAAAGTTGTGAACTTGATATTATCCAAGTGAGCACACTAGTTTGAATGATACTCATAATTTAATAAAGCTATTGATTCATACCATATATAATTACTTAGAGTTTTTGAAAACATAAGAATCACATAACATAACATTCATTAACAAAACAAGACTTTTGTTATTCAAACTACAAAAAAATCCACTTTAACAATCATAATATGACTTAATGAGATAACTCCACACTAATCATGAATAATATGTTCATCTTCCATAAGTTATTCTCATATGAATATTGAATGTATAGTATATAATAATCAACTATTGCTTATCGTTTATTAATATGACCAAATAAATGTTCTAGATTAGTTTTTAAATACTCAATGAGTTTAAATTCAAATATATTTAATTTGTAAACACAAAACGAGTCTAATTCAAATATAGTTTATTTTAATAGGTTGAACCCTTTTATAAATATTATTAACATATTTGACTCGTCCTATTATATTAATTTTGAAAATATCCAACTAGTTATAAGTTTAATTCGACTAATCAAACTATTTACAAATTATAAATAGTCGATTGATCCTACTGCAAAATTTTGCACGTACAACTGGTCCAACTGAATATATTTAATTATATTTTCACCCCAAACCTTATTTATAAATATTCGACTGGTCTTATTTTTATAGTTAGCACGTCCAACTGATACAACTGAATATACTTTATAATTAAATTTTCTTCTTATGTCTTAAATAGAAATACTCGATTAGTTCTACTATTATTTTAGCAGATCCAACTACTACTACATATGATAATTTATAAATGTCGTATTGGTCCTACTGTTAAAGTTAGCACGTTCCACTGATACAACTGAATATACTTTATAATAAACTTCTTTTTTGTGTCTTAAATATAAATACTCAACTGGTTCTACTGCTATTTTAGCATATCCAACTGGTCCGACGAACGATAATGTACAAATGCCTTATTGGTTCTATTGTTGTAGTTAGTACGTCGAACTGATACAACTAAATATACTTTATAAGTAGACTTTCTTCTTATGTCTTAAATAGAAATATTCGACTGATTCTACTACTATTTAGCATATTTACCTATTCCTACGAATTATAATTTACAAATGTGTTACATGTCTTGCCGTTTAGTTAATATGAACAACTGGTCCAACTCTTTATAATTTATAAATAACCAATTCTATCAAGTATGATATAATCATATAAAATGAGTCCAACTGTAAAATTCAACCGATCCAACTGCAAAATCCAACTTATCCAACTGGTCGCGGCGGCGAAAGAAAAAGAATATGAGGGCTGCAGCAATGGAGGAAAAAGAAGCTTATGGTCGCAACGACGGAATCCGACCGAACGGAAGATGCTTGTGCGCTTGATTTTCTTGTGCGTTTCTTTTCTTTGGATCTGTTTGGAAGATCTGTGTTTGCCATTTGGTTATGATTCAAAAGAGTTAAAAAAATTGTCTCATTTTAAAAAAGGTATTTGAGTAAATTTAGAACAAAAATAAAGAAAAAAAGACAAATAAACAATTTATTAAAACAGAAAGTCATAGACTAAAATTTAGTTTCTACGAAGATTACTTACTTAAAAAATCCGATCCTGATCCGTTAAACCCTGGAGCCCGTATATCCGAACGAAACAGGTACACTTTATTTCATTTAAATTGGCTTTTACGAAGAATACTTACTTAAAAAACCCGATCCTGATCCGTTAAAACCTGAAGCCTGTATACCCGAACAAAACAGGTACACTTCATTTCATTTAAAATGGATAATGGATCGGGTTAAATGGTCAGAGCAAAATACTCATATATAAGTTTACGAATTTCATTTTACTCAACGTTTGGTAAATTTTTCGTAAATATCTATTGGGTTTTGTTAACGAAAAAATTCGAATTAATTTAACGTTCTTTGGTTGTCCAAACGGTGTGAATGACATTTTAGACTCATTAATATCGTAAACAAATTCATTTGAATATTTACGAAAAATTAACCATGGTATAATGAAATTATCAAAATAAAGATGTACTAATTTTAAACTAATTTTTTGTATTAACCATGGTATAATGAAATTATCAAAATAAAGATGTACTAATTTTAAACACTAATTTTTTGTATTTTAAACTGGACAATGGGTCGGGTTAAATGGTACGAGCACTCATTTGCAGTTTTGGTCACAAATGTTTATATAATTCACCGCCTTAGAAATAATTGACCTCTTGAAATTTCGTCTCCATATTTCGCTCCAAATCAAGTTCGTTGATCTTAAAGCCCCAAGAACCCTAAATACTCGAGACTTCATTTCTGGAATTCGTTGTTTCTTACGGAAATTCAAATTTGTATTCTTCAAATTCGACCATGTCGGAGAAATTCTCGCCGGCTCTACGGATTAGTGACCTGAGCGATTTCATTGCTCCTTCTCAGGGTTGTATAGTCTCTCTCAAAGGTCTCAATGGTTCTTCCGCGAAGCCCGCTGATAAACCTCAGGTTCGAATTTGGAAATTTGTTTTAATTCTTATTACTCATGACGCTTTTCTGTTCTAACCATTTTGCTAAGTTCCGAACCTCTTTTTCGGGGAATTTCATTTTTTTTCTGCTCGAATTTTGTGCTAACGGTAAATTATTTACCTCAATATTTGGATTCGTGTTTGAAGGTTTCGACTTCTAAAGACCTGTTGAATAAAGAACCTGTTAAAATTTCGCTGAAGGATTGCTTAGCATGCAGGTAATTTGTATGTTAATGTTTGTACAATACGCAATTATTTTCAGCCAAAGTAATTTGAACTGACTTCACATTCCTGATTAGTATCAACTCGCTATCCTTAGAATATAGTTTGATTTTCCTCGAATACAAATAATGAATAAATAAAAGTAGCTAGATTCCGTGTGCCATTGTAGTGGGTGTGTCACGACAGCAGAGGTGTTCTTGTTGGAGAAGCAAAGTTTGGAGGAGTTTCTTTCAAATGCTGAGAAAGGGAAGATTATTATTGTCTCTGTTTCTCCACAGTCAAGAGCTTCACTTGCGGTGCATTTTGGTATTTCACCACTTCAGGTGAGAGAAAATAGTTCTCCAGTCAAACATCTCTGTGCTTTTTGTTCTTTTCCATTTCCAGTAGACAGGACAAGATTGTGAAACAGCTCTTGGTGGATTGTCTTATTTGATTTTGGAGCGTGAATAAGATCTCCGCATTTAAATTGATTTTGGTCTGTTTATTTTTCTTATGATTTTTAGGTGCTTAAGAAACTTACAACGCTTTTTAAGTCGATGGGTGTGAAGGCGGTGTTTGATACGAGCTGCAGTAGAGATTTAGCTCTTATAGAATCTTGTAATGAGTTCATCACACGATACAAACAGAGCCAGCTAATTGACAAGGAGCAATGTAAATCTTCACTGCCAATGATTTCGTCTGCATGTCCAGGTATTTTCTAGGATAAATCTTATGTGTATCACATTTATCAAATACATTAATTAGAAATGGATTTGTCACACTGTTCGTGGTCAACATTGTAAAGTAGGTTATTTTATCAATCTCACCCAAATATTATTCTATTACAGGTTGGATATGCTACGCTGAAAAACAGCTGGGATCATATGTCCTGCCCAACATTTCTTCAGTGAAGAGTCCCCAACAAGTAATTGGAGCTATTGTGAAAAGGCGTGTAGGTGAAATAATGGGTTATAGGTAAATCCTCATTAGTCAATCACTCTTTGTTGCTTTAAATTTACTCCCTTACTAGACGTATCTAAATTGGCTAATGTGGATTCAACAGGCCAGAGGAGATATATCATGTAACAGTCATGCCGTGTTATGATAAGAAGCTCGAGGCTTCTCGAGATGACTTTGTTTTTCAACCCGAAAATCAAGGCAAGGCTAATGCCAGTGAAGCACCGATGATTACAGAGGTAGACTCAGTGTTGACATCAGGGGAAGTTTTGGAACTAATTCAGGTCAGAACTCTTAGTTATTCTTTTTGTTTTTTCGTTTTTTCCTAAAAGATGTTTATACGAGTCTTTTGTGGTCTATTGCAGTTGAAAGGAGTCGACTTTGAAACCTTAGAAGAATCACCTCTTGATAGCATGTAAGCAGTAAAGTCTTATAGCTTCTGTTTCGTGTTTGAGTTTGGACAATTGATAATGGTCTTTTCTCGCAGGTTAACAAATGTCACCAAAGAAGGGATTTTGTATGGAGTCTCTGGAGGCTCGGGAGGTTATGCTGAAACAGTATTTAGACATGCTGTAAAAGAGCTGTTTGGGAAAACAATTGAAGGTCCCTTGGAGTTCAAAAGGATTAGAAACGCAGATTTCCAGGAAGTTACATTGGTGGTAAGTTTCGGGTGTCTTACTTATAATCGAGGACTATGCTTAGCTTACAGTTTTATTCATATATCTGGGCTGCTTTGGATAAGAGTAACACCACGTGTACAAAGAGCGCCTTTGAATCTAGAGACGATCAGTTTGTGATATCTTTTAAGTAATATGAGCATAATTGTTTGATTTACTAAGCTTCCAGTGTGCATCGGAATGGCAAGTTTGTTTCGGGTACCTTGGTCGTGCAACACATTTATGGTTCACTGTTGATTTTATTTCTTAATGCAGGTTGAGGACAAAACAGTGCTGAAATTCGCACTATGTTATGGATTCCGGAACCTGCAAAACGTTGTTAGGAAAATTAAAACTGACAAATGTGATTACCATTTCCTGGAGATCATGGCTTGCCCGTCGGGTAATTTTTTTCTTTCCAACGTCCCCAGTAATGTTCTTAAGTGTTGATTTTATTGTTTCCATTAATTACTTGATTTATATGGACCAAAATAGGTTGCTTGAATGGTGGTGGTCAAATCAAGCCAAAACCAGGGCAAACCGGGATAAAATTGCTTCAGTCATTGGAAACTAGTTATATGGAAAACGTGAGTGTAAAATCTTTCAGTATATATCATGGAATGAGCCTGATACCTGAGTGCTATACTTACAAGTTACTTGTTCACCATGTACAATTTCTGCAGGTTACTATAGGAGATCCTTTTGAAAACCCTATTGTGAGGAGTTTATACGAGGAATGGCTTGAGGAACCGGGGTCGGAGAAAGCTAAGAAATACATGCACACAGAATATCACCCTGTCCTAAAAAGCATCACTTCTCAGCTGCACAATTGGTAAAAAGGTAAAACGAAGAGCTTGTCTTCCAAAACTTCGTATTTGCTCTCAGGGTTGCTAGGTCTCGGAGTCCAATTTTGATTAGGGAATATGCTTTTTGTTCAGTTTTCACGTACGTAGCTTGTGCATATATTTGTAACCGTCTTAGATAGGACAAAAATGAGAAGATAGCGATGTAGTTTCCCGAATCTTTTGCCTTCTGTCTGCTATTTAAATTATCTAACGCAAACATAGAAACAGTCATTATTGCCCTACTGTATGGTTGGGATTAATGCATATACAATATAGTATGAAAGCAATATTTCCGCTGTTTGGTCTGTCAACGTTGTATACCTTTAGCATTTATTTATACAGTATTATATAAACATAGTTTCAAGTTTTGCTGTACTGAAACGATTCAGAATAACAATATAATTATGTGAATCCAACTGCCATAAGATCCTTATGTTGAGCTTGAGTTGTGGAACTTATTTTATCGGTAAGACTAAGATTCTGAAGACTGTAGGGTATAAAATCGAGCCCATTAATTTGGAAGTTCGGATAAAACCCAAATCGAGGCCCATAACGACTCTCCCTCCTATCGGCCCAAATTACTAGCGAGAAAGGATGACTTTGATTTCGCTTAGCTGTCGTCTCGCCGAAAAGATAGGATCGAAGGCGAAGTCAATCACGCCCAGCTGTCGTCTCGCCGAATAAATAGGATTGAAGACGAAGTCGACCACGTCCAGCTGTCGTCTCGCCGAAGAAATAAGATCGAAGACGAAGTCGACCACGTCCCGCTGTCATATCGCCGAAGAAATAGGATCCAAGACGAAATCGACCACGTCCAGCTGTCATCTCGCTGAAGAAATAGGATCGAAGACGAAGTCGACCACGTCCAGCTGTCATCTCCTAACGCGTTATAAAAAGGATGTTTATAACGGTTAGAAATCCCGGAATCTTGGAGGAAATCAATTAAAATATTATTTTATCGACATTCTTGAGCTCTTTTTCGATCTTTTATGCTTTATTATTCTTATTGTTATCCTCTTGTTTAAAATAATTGAATATTACTTTATACGGCATTCTGTCGAACCCTTTTTTTCCCAATAAATAGAAAAAAAAACGTATAAAATTAATAATAATTTTATTTCGCGATTGTTGTGACGAATTTCGACATCAACAATTTGGCATCGTGTGTGGAAAACTTTCGATAGAATCAACGTCGACGGTAATATCTTTGTCCCGATCATCATGTCTTCTCTTCAATCACTAGTCGAAACCTCGGAATTCAGCCTCCCGGCTTTCCAGGCAATCCTCGACCGATTCAGCAAGAAGTTTGATGAAGCAAACAAACGGATCAATGATCGTATCAATCAGCTGATCTCGACACCCTCTTCCGTCCCCGCTTTTGGGGTCGGAGTCGGTGAATTGACCCATAACAACATAACACGCACGTTGATGCAAATCTGACCCGAAACGTTCCTCACGAGACCCGTCTGGATATTTCAGAAATCCAAATGAATCTACGAAACGACCGCGATCCTTATCCGATCTTTCAGCTAGGAGAATCGTCGCGCGAAAACGCGACCGAACTCCCATCTACTCCTGCGAGAGGAGAACCTCGCGAGCCCTCCCGAGCCGATCCTAACGGGATCGTTCCGAGAAAGAACCATGACTTTCAGGCTCGTGGAGATAGACTTCGCGACCCGACCCTTGCCGATCCGGAGTCCGAGCTCGGTCGGGTGATGGACTCAGCCCGACAGCGAACCGACCCGCATTTCCATGACTTCGAAAAGTTCAAAAACAACGATGGCTGCAGAATTTAAGGCCGTACTCTCCAAGTTCCATAGCGCAACGAGCTCCGCACCCGAAATTGTCCGACTTGTAGCCGAAGCGAGCCAAACCCCATTCGCTAAAAACATTACTGAAATCTTCATAGGAGATGCCGGGAAAGTTAAGCTACCCAGGTTTATAATGGAACCTCGAACCCAAATGCATCCCTGATGTCATTCAGATCGCCATGGGTCGAGCCCAACTGAGAGAATGGGAGCGAGACGCCGGCTACTGCCAACTCTCCACAGAAAGCCTCTCGGGAGCCTCTTTAGAATGATTTTCGCGCCTAGAAACCAATTTCGTGGACAACTTCTTCTCCTTATCGACCACGTTTCTCAAACACTACTCGATGTTCGTCGATGACGAACTGACCATGGCCGACCTGTGGGGGTCCAGCAAAGAGACACTGAATCCTTGAAGGACTTCATGATCCGATTCAAGAACGTGTTGTCCAAAATATCAAACGTCGACAGAAACTCAGCTCTGACTGCCCTAAAAAATAGATTGTGGCACGATTCGCGCTTCCGGTTGGAAATGACCGGAAATCGGCCAACAACGATCGAAGACGCCCTCCATCGGGCCGCTAATTTTGCACGAGCGGAAGACGAGATCAATTTTCTTTCCAAAAAGTTCATTCCGAGAAAGATCCAGCCCGCTCAAACTAACTTGTGGGCCAGACCCGGAACAAACTTTAGGAATGGGATCAGCGAGGAACGGACCGGGCTCGCAAAGAAAACCGGCGCATTCCCTGGAAATCAAAACAACCATCATCCGAGGTTCGCCTTCGCCGTAGGCGACGATCCCAAAAGAAACGGGTCCCAAGGAAAGAAATGGACCAGAGATCCCGACGCCTATCGCGAGTTCCCTAAAAGTAACGGCCACGCAACGATTAATTGCGAGACCATGCGCAAAGTCCTCGCAGAAAAATACGCCAAGGGCGAATTCAAAGATCTAGACGTAGACCTGCCCCCGGAAAAGAAAACCTTCATACGAAGAAACAAATGCAACGCATCGCCTAAAAAATCTCGCCCGAACGAAGAAGAACAGAATGTGAACTTACACCGCTCCGGATCAAACATCGGATAGACTTCGTTATTGGAAAGTTGATATACTGCGGTAATTCGATCAATTCCATGAAAACTTACCAGAGACAGGTGAATAATTGACCCGCCTACCTCAAACAAGACCGAGAAATCCAAATCGCCTTCCTTGAGAGCGAGGTATCTGAAATCGCGGGACCTCATGATGACGCGTTAGTTATAACCGTCGACATTTCAAACTGCGAGGTCGCCCGCGTTCTCGTTGTCGGAGGTAGTTCGGTCGATCTCATCTTTAGAGAAACACTGAACAAAATGGGAATAGAAAGGGGATTGACTCACCTGATCGGACTTAATGGAGTAACTACCCCGTCTTTGGGCGGGATCAGGTTATCAGTAAAAATCAAAGGAATAAACAAAATGGTCGAGTTCCAGGTCCTCGATTGCCTATCTCCTTACAACATAATCCTAGGAAGACCCTGGATCCACGAGATGAGGGCTGTCCCATGTATTCATCACTAGAGAGTCCGATTCCCAACCCCGAGTGGAGTACGAGAAATTAAAGGCGACCAAACAGCATCGAGAAGCTGCTATCTCGTAAACCACAAGATAACGACCGAAAAAGATTAACAATTACTGAATATCGAACCCGCAGACTCAACGATCGCTTCACAAAATACCTCAGAAGATGACGACTCCAGAGTTGTCGAACTGACTGTACAAGTAAAGCTCGATGGAGCCGACAAAACCAAATGCGTTGAGCTCAAAGTTAAAACACGACGCGAAATGATGTGCCTCGTGAAGAGGAACAAATCGACCTTCGCCTGGAAATCCGAAGACATTCCAGGGATTGATGTCGACATAACATCACACCAACTGAACGTCGACCCGAGATACAAACCCATAAAACAAAAAAGAAGGAGCCAAGATTATCGAAGAAGAAGTCGAAAGACTGCTTAAATCCGGCTCGATACGACCTGTCCAATATCCCGACTGAATCACAAATACATTCGTCGTGAAAAAAGAAAAACAAAAAGTGGAGAGTTTGCATCGACTTTACAGACCTGAACAAAGCGTGCCCTAAGGATAGCTTCCGACTGCCGCACATCGACCAACTCGTAGAAGCAACTTTCGGTCACAAGATGCTCTCCTTTATGGATGCATTTTCACGATACAACCAAATTGTGATGCATCCAAACAACCAAGAGAAAACGGAATTCGTAACAGACAAAGGAACCTACCGCTATAAAGTGATGCCCTTCGGACTAAAGAACGCCGGAGCCACATATCAGAGGCTTGTAAACGAAATGTTCACCGAAAAAATAGGAAAGACCATGGAAGCTTACATCGATGACATGCTCTTAAAATCTTTACGAGAAGAGGACCACGTAGCCCATCTAGAAAAATGTTTCGAGATCCTAAACAAATACAAAATGAAGTTCAACCCTTCTAAATGTTCTTTCGGAGTACCATCCGGAAAATTTCTAGGATATTTGGTGACCAAAAGAGGGATAGAGGCCAATCCCGACCAGTTAGACGCTCTACGGGAGATGCCCTCGCCTAGGAACAGAAGAGAAATACAAAGGCTAACCGAAAGAATCGCTGTTTTAAATCGATTTATCTCTCGCTCCACCGACAAATGTCTCCCGTTTTATAGGCTATTAAAAGCCAACAAGAGCTCACAGTGGGACGACAAATGCGAGAAGGAATTTAGAGAACTAAAAGAATACCTACCCACGCCCCCCGTACTGACCAAACTAGAGAGAGACGAGCCGCTCTATCTCTACGTCCCCGTGTCCCACGCCGCTGTAAGCGGAGTACTGGTCAAAGAAGACCGAGGAGACCAAAAAGCGGTATTCTACACGAACAAATCATTAGGAGACGCCGAAACAAGATACCCGGCCATGGAGAAACTCGCCCTGGCAGTAGTATTGGCAGCAAGAAAACTAAGACCATACTTCCAGGCGCACCCGATAATTGTAATGGCAACGCAACCATTACGGAGTTTCCTCCGTAGCCCAAACTAATAAGGGAGACTAACTAAGTGGGCAGTCGAGTTAAGCGAATACCATATAGAATATCGCGCTAAAACCTGCGCGAAATTGCAAGTGCTAGCCGACTTCTTGATCGAACTGCCAAAATACGACCCGTCCGCTACAACAATCGACGGAACATGGACTCTCAAAGTCGATGGAGCTTCTTCAAAAATCGGGGCAGGAGTAGGAGATCATCGAACAGTCCTTCAGGTTTAACTTTGCCGCATCCAACATCGAAGGCGAATACGAAACCCTCGTAGCTGGACTTTCACTGACCCAAGCAGTAGGCGCTTGACGAGTACACGCCTTCTGTGAATCCCAACCAGTAGCTTGTAAATTCTCCGACGAGTATGAAACGAGGGACGACTGCATGGAGGCTTATGCAAAAACAGTCAAAGGCCATAACAGAACGACTCGAAAAATTCGAACTAACTCGAGTCCCAAGAAGCGAGAATGCAACCGCGGACGCCTTGGCCGCTTTGGCCTCCATATCTGACCCGGACCTGAAGGAAATAATACCAGTAAAAACCAATCAGACAGCCATCGATAGACATTGCATTCAAAACCACAATGACCATAAACAGTGGAAACTGGAGAGACGATATATTCAACTATATTTCTCTCGGAACGACCCCAGCAGATAGATTAGCCAAGAGAAAACTCATCAACCGCAGCTCGAATTTCACAATCATCGACAGATCGCAGTTCAAGAGAAGCTTTTCAGGACCTTATCTAAGATGCTTAGGGGCAAACAAAATTTGAGCGGTATTGACCTACATCCATGAAGGCGAGTGCGGAGATCACGCCGGGGGAAGAGCCTTGGCCATAAGAATCAAAAGGCAAGGCTACTTCTGGCCGACAATGCTCACGGATTGCGAGACCCACTCAAAAAATTCGATTAGTGTCAAAGACAGGCGCCTAACATCAAGGTACCGGCAGAAGAAATCTCTTCAAGCTCGGTGCCCTACCCTTTTATGAAATGGCCAATGGACAAAGTAGTTACCATGCCAATCGCTCTGGGGGGACTGTGATACCTGCTAATCCTCACGGATTATTTCTCAAAATGGGTAGAAGCAGGGGCATTTACCTTGATAAAAGATTTCGATGTAGAATGATTTATATGGCAAAATATCGTATGTAGACATGGAGCCCCCCGAGAGATCATGACTGATAACGGATCGCAGTTCATATCCAAAAAATTTAAAACCTTCTGCTTCAAGAACAACATAAAACTTAAAATGTTCACACCAAAATACCCTCAAGGTAACGCACACGCCGAAGCGACAAATAAAACAATCGTGAACTCCCTAAAGAAAAGACTAGATATCAAAAAAGGACGATGGGCAGACGAGCTACCCGGAGTGTTGTGGGCATATCGAACGTGCCCACGACGCCCCACCGACGAGACACCATTTTCGTTGGTCTACGGCGTCGAATATGTCATCCCGATAGAACGCCGGATACACACACTCTGAACATTGACCGCCAACGATACAAAAAACGACGCCACCCTCTGCGACTCTTTAGACTTCATCGAAGAAAATAGAGAAAATGCACTGATACGACTATCTCAATACAAACAATCGATAGAAAAATTTTACAAAAAAAAGGTACGCCCCCGAAGCCTACAGCCAAATGACCTAGCCCTCAAAAAAGTTTTCCAAAATACGGCAGAACAAAATGCGTGAAAATTAGGCACAAACTGGGAAGGCCCGTACCGAGTGACCAGAGTGATTCATCCAGGAGTATATGAACTCGAGACCCTTAACGGAATACCTGTTTTGAGATCTTGGAACATCATAAACCTAAAAAAATACCACAAACCAACATAAACACTGACGTCGAACTACGTGAGACTTGATCCCTCCAAAAGGGTATATAGACAGCTTTCCTTAAAAAAAAGCACAGTCCGAAAAGAAAAAAAAATAGGCAGCTTCACATCGAAATGAACTGCCTAGAAACGTTGGATAAGCATTTCACAATCGAGCTGAAATACTTACAAAAAATAGGCAGCTTCATATCGAAATGAACTGCCTAGAAACGTTGGATAAGCATTTCACAATCGAGCTGAAATACTTAGAAAAAATAGCCAGCTTCATATCGAAATGAACTGCCTAGAAACGTTAGACAAGAATTTCACAATCGAGCTAAAATACTTAGAAAAAATAGGCAGCTTCAGATCGAAATGAACTGCCTAGAAACGTTGGATAAGCAGTTCACAATCGAGCTGAAATACTTAGAAGAAATAGACAGCTTCATATCGAAATGAACTACCTAGAAGCGTTAGACAAGCATTTCACAATCGAGCTGAAATATAAAAAAAAATAGACAGCTTCATATCGAAATAACTATGTAGACATATCCGAAAAGTATTTCATAATCTAGCTGAAATACTTAGACAAGTAATAAAAAATTCTATATAAAAGGAACATTACCACAAAATCACCCAGTCTCACGAAATAATAATAAAATTCAACTCGCCCAACAAAGGGGCCCATAGTATGGAGGCAACAAAACAAATTCCCGAAGTTCATACAAAGATAAATAACAAGAAAAAAAAAAGGAAGAGGAATGGACTTCACACGGCACTCGTCCCCACCTCACCGACCTCAGAGACCGAAGCCAAGAACTCCCCAGCAGGATCTTTGGAAAGAAGACAAGCAATCTCTTCATCAGGGAGCTCAGAGGGAGAGACATCCGGGTAAGGGCTGAAAGGAACCTCCTCGATAACGGGAACCTCGATCGACGCGAACTGGGCGCTGTATTCCCCGATGTCGGCTTGAGTATCTTTCAGCTCGCTCGATCAGTCCGGCATCTCGCCTCCCAGCACCTCCGAGATAAGCTCCCTGTTGCCCTTGCACTGCTCCAACTTCTTTAGGACAACGACCGCCTCGTCCATCTTATCCTTTTGAGCCCGATATTCAGAATATGCTCAAGATATCGAAGAGAAGTAGTCTTCTTAGCAGCATATACGGTTCGATCCCATTCAACCTTCGCGGACCTTCGACCCTTCTCGATCTCGGCTTTCAGCTGATCTCGCTCCTTCTCTAGCTAGTAATACGCCTTATCCAACCGCTTGAGATGATCAGCTTTCTCCTCGAAGTTTGACTAAGCCATCGCCAACTCTAGGGCCAGATCCTTCTGCACCACCTTGGACTTGGCGATAATCGCGTCCTTAGCCAAAGCCTCTTCGGAAAGACTCTCCAGCTTAGACTTCATCTCGGCAAGCTCACCCTTCAAGGATTCGGTCCTATCTTGCACCTTGGCGAGATGAGCCGACTTCTCCTCGGCTTCGCGAATCTGACGCTCATATAGATGAACGCCCCGATTCAAGTTAGATGCGAGCTGAAAGGAACAATAGATAAGTAAAAAAAAAGGTAAACTGACCAAAGTGATCTGCAAGGACATCACGCGATACCACCCAGGTTCGGCGAGTTTAGGAACCTTGGGCAATTGATACTCCTCGTGCGTGATCCAGCGAATCAACCCGCAGATTGATACCCATCCTTGCACATCATCGTGTCCTGGTTGTAGACGAACGAATGATAGTACTTCCTGGGAGGAGAGTTGCGAGATCCCGATCGCCCTTTTGAAGAAGCAACCTTCACCCTCCTCACCTCGTCCCTAGTAGGACAGTCGACTACGGCCCCCTCGACCACCTTTTCTTTCCCTTTCTTCTTCTTTGACTTCTTCTTCTCCCCCTCATCGCTAGACTGAGATCCATCTTCAGGACGTGAGACGGTATGTTTCCTCTTCCGAGGAATCAAGTCAGATCCTGCCCCCTCGACTTCTTCAGAGGCCACCTCGGGGGTGGCGTCCGCAGCCGGAGTAGCGAGTTTGTCAGCAATAGTCGGAGCTTCCTCGATCTCTGAATTGAGATTGATAACAGGAGGATTTGGCGATTCAACCGAGATTGATTGTTTCTTCTTCTTCCTTCTCGAACTGCAGGCTGATACTTTGGTGTTCATATCAACTGCAAAATAAAATGGCGACCGTTAACCCACAAGCCGTTAACAGTTCGACGAAAATGATTTCAGAACGATGCTTACCTTCTTCCTCGTCTTCGGGAGCGTCGGGAGAGGGCCAAAATCCTGATTCCGTGTTCCGAGAAGCCGTAAACTCCGACCACTTGATTCTGCCGCAACGTAATTGATCAACCTTCTGATCGAACTTGAGAATAGCAGGAGGTGCCTTGATGATTCCTGAAAGAAAATGATGAGCGAAGTCAAGACACTTAATAGATTCACAAACTAATAAAAAAATATAAACAAATTCATTATTTTTGACGCACTCGCCGCAGACGCCCATATTCAAGCAAATTAGCAATTTTCTTATAATGATTTTAAATAACATGTACATGCTTATACTTTGACCATAGCTCTGATACCATTTGTTGGAATAGGTGTAAGGTTAAGAAAAATTATCATTAATCATATTAATGGCGGAATATAAATTTTGTTTAAAAGTAAACAATTTTACTAACCTAGGCAAAGTGCATAAACAAGTTAATCACATTAATGGCGGAACATAAAATTTCTTTACAAATAAACAATTTTACTAACCTTTTTTGAACCTTTAAATGGAAGTGTCTTAAGAAAAGTGAATTTTCTTCTTTGGCTCGATTCCTTCACGTGTAATGTAGAACTCGAGAAACTAAGGTTTCTATTATTAGAGTGTTTAAAGGATTTGTGTGTGGCCACAATTAAATAATATGAACCAAGAACAATTCTTGGATCATAAGCTAATTCTCTAGATCAAGTGTGGATCTTGGTACTAAAATAAAAAGGAACTTCTAGAGAGAGAGAGAGGTTGGATGGCCAGAATGAGAGAAACAAGAGCAAAAACATTTTTTACTTCACATATGTGAGCCTCTACTTATAGGAGAAGAAAAATCAAGAAAAATTAATTACCCTTTCTTATTATACATTCATGATACAATATTTGATTTTCTCTCTCTTTTGTCATTGTACATGGCCGGCCATTTTATTGCATTAGTGATGGAAATTTGTTTCCTTATCAAAGAAAATCATTTTCTCTTTTCCTTTTGGGTATAATTAAAGGCAAAAGAATTTCTAGAAATAATTTCCTTCTCTCTATGATGCTTGGCCGAAATTCTACCTTGGTGAGGAGTTTCTAGATGCTTCCTTATTTCTTTTAAGACAATTCTTAAAATATCCATTATAGAATTATTATTACACAAATAATGAAATTAATTTCTTAATGCCTCAAACGACTTTTCGGTTTTAGAAAATAATTTATATTTTCATCATATGAAAATATTCAAAATCTTATTTTGACATTCACATCATTTTATGTCCATGTGGACAAAAATACGCTTTAGATATTTTCCGATAAAACGTCTAGTTCAACACTTGAACTTATTTTGACTTAGTTTCTACTTTAACAATCCTACTCTTATGACCTGTAATAGTGACTTTATGGATCCCAATGAACAAAGCTTGAGCTTCTATACTCGGACTCAAAAGTTCACAAACTTTTTCCGAATATTTGATTAATGTTAACTAACTCCACTAAAGAGTTGACACTAAGAATCTCTCGGTTCAAATGAATTTATTTTCTACTCAAATTCAAATTAATAATATTGAGTGGATCAATTGAATGTTTTTTACGTTTACCCTTCATGAATATCATTAACTTGGAATTTATAAAATTACCATTTTACCCTTCTAGTTGTTATTTCCTCAATTCCTTTGTTACTTGTGAATAAGTTAGAAACAGTGTATTGACGAGAAGCTAACAAGTCACATTGTTTCATCCAAATAAAGTCGTTACTTAATTTTGGATACTGCGCAGTTCATTTATTCACAATCCAAGTAATAAAGCATGAGGTGATATATATTGCATTTCAGCAATTTTGTACATGAATTCCATATCTATTAGAACTTCATAAAGTTGGTTCATGACATCTTCATAACTTAATATCTCACCAATTGGTCTAGTATAGATCACTTAATAGATCTATAATTTGACTTTCTCAAATGAGAATATTAATGCTATGAAAGACATGTCTCATTTCAGAATTTAGGTAAGCATGATGCAATTCATACATAGTGACCTTGAGACAGAAGAGGTTAAATGGTTTGTTTTTCGATTGTCTCTAAAGGTGCACTGGTCAATTCAGTATCTTCGAAAAATATATTGGAAGGATTATAGAGTTCATAACTCTCTATGCCTCGTAACCAGACATCATAGATTCTTCCAACAATCGTACTGGGATCAATAGTCCGTTGATCGTTAGATTGTAAATATATCGTTTTTAATCAAATCATGAAGAGTTTGTTCACGCAAATCTACATTTGTCTCTTCATACATTGTTAGGTTTGATTAAGGACTATAAGACTATTGAATATCATAAATCTTCAATCAAACTAAAAGGAGAATGAAAGTACGTTTCAACTTTTATTAGTTTAATCTGCAAATTACAATAAGGAGTTTATGAAAGATTTGTATATTACATCAAAATATGTAAATAAACAATATTTTTTTGAGTATCTCTGCCAACATCATCAACGATTGTCCGTCTGTTTGAAGTTGTCATCAAAAGGTCATTAATTTGCTTCAAGTTACAAAGCATATTTTGCTTTAAAATCTCAAAAGAAATAACATACTTTGGTAATTAAAGTTGTGCACGTCCTAATCTCCCTCCAGTGTTTTCCTTGTGTATGCCATTTATCAGCCACTGGCATTCGTACTTTTTTTTAATTCTAAAAAATGTAGATTTCGATAATCGATTTGAATAGCAGACAAAATAGTCATATAAATGCAAACCGGTATCAAATATACGTTGCACTACAAAGTGTTGTGAATTACAAAAAAAAAAAAATTGAACAATAAAGAAATCAAGAACCAAGCGAATTAGAGTGTGTGTTTTTATTTCTCCCAAATTGTATTACATATGGGAGCTATGAAAGTACAAAGAATTTCTTCCCTGATTGCTCTCTGACCAAATTATCACAAAACAAAAGAGAATAATCTTCACGTGGCATGACCCTTACACTTTTATTGTAACTAACTTGCTGACTAAACTATTCCTCCATTACCAAAATACCTCTAATATTTGATTTAACTACCTTACTACCCTTTTGTCTCCCACAAACCGACACAGAAAAGGCTGGCCATTTAATTCCCAGATTCTTCCCTGATCTTTTCTTCCTCCTGCTGTAGGTAGTTGGTGGTAATATATCAATACCGGCTGCTCGGATTTTCACCTTGTCCTCAAGGTGAAACTCTAGATATTCACACTGAACATCAGAGAAACTTTCCCATGTGGCGTCTGATAACGACAGCCCACGATACTGGATCAATACCTTCGAGTCTTGAGTTGCTCCTGTGTGAACGCCCATAAGTTTCTCCGGCGTGGATACCATTTCCCAATCTACGCTGAATTGTGTGGGAAGGTCGTGCACTGTCTCTTTTTCCCCTATGACCTGGCGAAGCTGCAACACATGAAAAACGTCATGAATCCTCGTTGAAGTTGGCAGCTCGAGCTTGTAAACGACTACCCTGACGCGTTGTAGCACCCGAAATGGCCCGTAATAGCGCGGGGCCAGCTTTTCGTTGGCCCGCGCCGTTGTTGTGCGTTGACGATACAGTCTGATCTTGAAGTATACTTGATGTCCTACCGAGAACTCGGCGTCCCCACGATGATTACCCGCCACATCCTTTATTCGTTGTTGTGCTCGCGAGAGTTGACGCTTGAGTTAGGCCAAGATCTCTTCTCTCTCGATCAACATGGTATCTAACGCGTCCATCTTAGTCGATCCAGCTTCAAAAGGCAGCAAGGCCAGAGGATCTCGCCAATAAACAACTCTAAAGGGCGTGGTGTTGGCACTAGTGTGATATGTTGTCTTATACCAATATTCTGCCCATGGTAGCCACGAACTCTATTTCTTCAGCTTGTCCCCGACAAAGCACCGAAGGTATGTCTCCAATGTCCGGTTCACGACCTTGGTTTATCAGTCCGTTTAAGGGTGATAGGCTGAGCTTTGTTTGAGGGATGCTCCATGGAGTTTAAACAACTCGTCCCAAAATGAAAATTGTGAAGATCGGTCCCGGTCAGATACAATCGATCGGGGCATGCCATGAAGGCAAACTACCTCCTTGATGAATGTATTGGCCACCGATGGTGCAGTGAACAGATGTCAAGCTTAATAAATTGGGCGTATTCGCTGAGACGATCCACCACCACCAGAATAGAGTGTACGTTGTCGCTCATAGGCAGCCTTTCGATGAAGTCCATTGACACATCCTCCATACCCTCTCAGGAATTGGGAGAGGCTAAAGTAGGCCGGATGGAGATAGAGTAGAGCTTTTGCAACGTTGACATACTTGACACTTGGACACAAAATCAGTAACTGAACGTCTCATACTGGGACAAAATCAATTCAACGCCACTCGCTGAAACGTTTGCAAAGAACTCGCATGGCCTCCAACCGGTGAGTGATGGTATTTGCTCAAGATTTTGTGGATGATGGGAGCTCCCGCTGGAATGACTAGTCGACCATGGTATAAGAGTATTCCTTCAAACATCTCATACCCCGCTGGAACAGCCTCTCTGACGAGGATTGTTTCTTGATTCGGCGAGTGTTCGGATATGTCTCTATCGCAGCTTCATCCTCCACAAAGTCCATACATTTGTGGACACTCAGGGCGTGATAATCGGTGGAAGACATGCGGTAGACTGCATCTGATGCCTTATTCTCTGGTTCAGGATGATATTCTATTGTAATTGGTAACCGAGGAGCTTGATCATCCATTTTTGGTGTTCTTCGTTCACTAGTCGCTGATCGAGTAAATATTTTAAGCTTTTGTGGTCCTTGCGTACAACAAAGGGGCGACCGAGCAAGTAAGGATGCCACTTTTGGATGGCCAAGATGGTAGCCATTAATTCTTTCTTGTAAATCGACTTAAGGTGCGCATGGGCTGACAAAACTTGGTTGAACTATGCCACTGGTCGTTTGTCATGTATTAGCACAGCTCCTAAGCCAAACTCGGAGGCGTCAGTCTCGATCTCGAACGGCTTGGAAAATTTTGGGAGGGCCAAAACCGGGGTGGTCGTGAGAGCGTGGTTCAGCTCATTAAAAGCTTGTTCCGCCGCCTCGTTCCACCCCGAAAGAATCCTTCTTAAGCTGATCCGTGAGCAGCCATGCAATCTTTCCGTAGTTTTTGACAAACTTGCGGTAATAGCCCGTTAATCCGAGGAAGCTCCGCGATTCTTTGATAGTGTGAGGGGTCGGCCATTACACTACTGCCTCAATCTTCCGAGTATCAACCTCCATTCCCCATGCCGAGATGCTATGTCCGAGGTATTCGAGTCGTGGCTTGCCAAAACTGCACTTTTTTTTGTTCACAGACAACTTGTGGTCCGCCAAGATTCTCAACACATTTCCGAGGTGCTGCACATGGTCACTCATCGTGCGGCTATAGATTAGAATATCATCGAAAAACACCAAGCTTACCTCCTAAAAAATGGCTTGGAGATGGAGTTCAAGACGGCTTGGAATGTCGCAGGGGCATTTGTCAGACCAAATGGCATGACCCTGAATTCGTAATGGCCCTCGTGAGTTCGAAATGCCGTCTTAAGCACGTCCTCTTCTCGAACCTTGATTTGGTGATACCCAGATCGGAGATCAAGCTTCGGGAAATAGGTTGTCCCATGTAGTTCATCAAGGACTTCGTCGATGATCGAGATCTAAAACTTGTCGGGGACCGTCTCTCGGTTGAGGGCGTGATAGTCCACGCAAAATCTCAAACTTCCGTCTTTTTTTTGCGAATTAAAAGGACGGGGCTAGAGAAAGGGCTGGTACTATCTTGTATAATTTTCGAATGTAGCATCTCTCGCACCAACTCCTCAATAGCATCTTTTTTTAGTCTGCGGGTATCAATACGGTCGCACACTTGCCGGACCACTACCCTTTCTGAGAACGATGGCGTGATCTCTCACACGTTGGGGCGAAAGATCCGAGCGGAGCTGAAACACTGTCGAGAAGCCCTCGAGTACCTCGTCGAGTTCCGATGGAACTTGCGGGCCCTCCGATTCTGCTTGCATAGCGTTCAACTAGATCAAAAATCCTACCTCATCTCATTGAACCACTTTTACTAAGGACTTAAAAGAAATTGATTAGCTCGCCATGACTGGTGCGTCTTTAACCCAGTAGGAGAAAAAAGGCCTTTAACCGACTAGCCGAGTTCGAACTCGCAATGGCTTGCCCTCCATAGACTGTGATCGTAGACTTCCCCGACTTGAAATCCATGACATGTGTATCCCGATTCACCTTCGTCGTTCCAAGAGTACGAAGCAACTTGATCCCTAGTGTGAGAACAATTAATGATTTGTTATTAAATCAATAAGATGTTCTAAATTAATTAAATATTATTTTAGAAATAAATGAAAAAAAATTTGGGAATAAAATTAATGAAATACTTGGCCATGTTTGAGAATAGGGCTGAGAGTTAATTTTAAAAACTCATTTAAAAAATATCGGGCTTAAGTTTAATTAAGAAAAACTCGTTCTCTAATTTATAAATAGGGTTGATGAAACCCTAACCCTAGACTAATAATTGAATCTCGGCCGAACCCCCTCTCCCTCATCCCCTTGTGTGTTTTTTGGCTGATTGTCTTGAGAGAGAAACAGTCAAAAAAATTTGTTTCTTGATTCATGATTCGTTCGAGAGTTTCCTTTCTCTTCGTTGTTCACAATTAAATAGACCACTCTCTTGATCACCCCAAAACCCGAGAGACTATATCCCTGAATCTTTTATGGTGTTTGAGTGACGTGATTTGCAGAGAACAAGGTTAGAACACAAAAAAATAAGAGAGACGCGACGAGGCTCAAATATGCCTCTCAGCCGGCCGGCCAGATCACCCGCCTGACAGCCCACCGGCCGGACAGACCTCTCCTCGCGTGCCTAAGACTTCACGCACGTCCTGTGCGTTTCCCGCCCTGTCCAGCGCCTCCAGCACGTGATTCCAAGTGTCTTCTTGGTTCCTGCACAAGTGTGGCACTCCAGGTCGACTCGAGGGCTCGTAGTCACGCAGGCCCACAAGTCCAATCCGGCAGACCTATCCGGCAAGTCAAATTCCAAACCGGCCAGCCAGATATGTCTATCTGGCGAGCCTGCTTCTCATCCGATCCCGCGAGGCTATTTTTGGCGTTCCGATGAGCCTGTCCTTTCCTCCATTCCGACGAGGCATTCCAAAGAAAGCGAGCCGCGCACGAGATTGTTTACAGTCTCACGTGTAAGTCCTTTTCAACGAATTGGTTTACAATTTTATAAATTATTTATACGTTGCTAGATTGAATTGTTCAATTGTTTGTATGTCTAAAATAAAATGTTTATTGACATATAGTAATTTTAATGCGTAGGTTAATTAAATATGTTAAAAATGGTTTTTAATATATTTGGTCACATTATATAAATCTGCCATATTTAGATATGGTATATAATTTTATTGTTTAATCGTCAAATAAATTCCAACACTCTTCCCTTGGAATACTACTCCCGTGCCCGTCTTGAGTCCATAAGGGCTCGTGCTCGTGACCTTCAAGTTGAGCTCGTGGACCAAACCTGGTGAGATGAAGTTGTGGCCTTCCCCGGAATCGATTAGAGCCACAGTGAGACGACCTCCTACTGCACCATGCACCTTCATCGTCTGCGGAGGTGGCGTTGGTATGACCCCGTTCAGCGATACCTCGACCGTCTCCAACATTGTTACGTGGTCCTCTTCTCGCGCACCACCGACGAGCTCGATCAGCGCCTCCTCGCTCATCACGAATCCATCGACATCGGGCACAATTACGAGCAATTGAAGCTCGCGATTTTTGCATTGATGCCCGTGGAAGTAGTGCTCATCGCAGCGATATCACAACCCTTTTTCTCGACGATTTCGTTCTTCTGTCATTGTCATTCACCGACCGCCACCCATCGTCGAGTTCGAACGGTCATCGCGATTTGGTGATCCAATTGCTCTCAAGTTTGACGCAGGAACAAATCTAGGGTTTTGAGCTATTGTATTTTTTTTACGCAACCAAAACCCTAGTTGACCCTTCTTGGCCCGTATCTTCTCATCAATACGCAGGATCAGATCCATCATCCCTGCGAGGCTCATTGGTTTAAGCATCCTGACTTTGGCTTTGATCTTCTCTTGAAGTCCGTTCACAAACAAGCCAAACAGTAAGGAGTCGTTAAGCGTGGGTAGTGGCGCCGCAAAAATCTCAAAATCGCGGCGATAGTTGGCCACGATACAAGTTTGGCGGTGCCCGAGGAGTCGCTCGAACGGTCTTCCGGTCTGAGATGATTGGAATCACCCGAGCACCGCCGTCTTCATATGTTCTCATGATTGGATGTTGTTATGTGCATCACGCTATTGAAACTAAGAAACTGTCGCTCCTTCTAGTGCAAGGATCGTCGCTGCGAGTTTCTCACTCTCGGATGATCCACGCGCTGTGAAATAACGTTCCGCCTGGAAGATCTAGTTGTCTGGCGATGTTCCGTCAAACAACAACACGTCGAGACGTCAAATCTGTCCTACACATCCTTGATCTTGAAACACAGAGTACGGTGTCGGCCGAGTCGGTAGAGCCATAGCCGCCGGAGTTGAACTCTCATCCTCGTCTATCGGTCGCTTCTGCTTCATCTTCTCGCTTCCGGATTTGGTGCCGCTCACCTCTTCCAGTCCGGACTTCACCTCCAAGAGCTCGAGTTGAAGTCCATCTCGAACGCCCGAGATCGTGGTCTCAACTTCTGCTCATATCGTGCCCATCTTTCTTCGTTCGCTATGCTCAACTGCTCTTGGATCATCCCCGCCATCTGTGACAGCCGCTCATCCCATGACGGTCCTTCCTCGACCACTACCGCTGAGATCTGTGAGTGTTTGTTCCCTATCCCAGTCATCTTATGCTATGATACCAATTTGTTGTGAATTACAAAAAAAAAATAACTCAATAATAAAGAAATCAAGAACCAACGAATTAAAGTAAAGAGTCTGTGTTTTTATTTCTCTCAAATTGTATTACATCTGGAGAGCTATGGAGGTACAAAAAACTTTCCTCCCTCATTGCTCTCTCAAATACACACAAAACACAAAATAATAATCTTCACGTGACATGACCTTTTATTGTAACTAACTTGCCTACTAGACCACTCCTCCATTACCAAAATACCCTTGACATCTTATTTAATTACTTTGTTACCATTGTGTCTCCCACAAACCAACACAAATAAAGTTAGCCATTTAATTCCCAAACTCTTCCCTGCTCCTTTGTTCCTCCTGCTGTAGGTAGTTGGTGGGAAAGGAAAACGAAATTTTCTAAACGTGATATGAATTTGTCATTCATAAATTATTTGTACAGTTAGTTAAGAAGCATCTAATGTAAGTACATGTAGTAACAAAGAATTGGGACGAATATATATCACACATCAAGGTCAAAGATGTCGGCCAAAACCGAAGCAAGAACGTTGTATTCTTCCAAATAACATAATATAAATTAAACCAATAATTAGATAACTAAGCTACTTAAACTTAGATTTTTGCTAAGTAGTCGAGATTTGGTAAATTTTTAGTAAATAGCCAAAATGATGATATAGAATGACGTGGAATCACATGGTAATTTCCTTATTTCCAAGTTTACCCTTCAGTTAAATTGCATATTAAAAACCGGGAAGTTTTATTTATTAATTGAAAGTTATATATTATATTTAGCATTTTTAATTTTATTTTTTAATCTTGTTTGATAAAAAGTAGAGAAATTTGATATTGTAAACTTAATTTTAAAAAATAAAATTAAACTCAATCATTAAAAATGGTTAAATTCTATGATATTCAATTGCAATAAATCACACTTTACTGTAATTTATTGAAATGAATAAAATTAAGGTAAATAAAGCAAACAATAGCAACGACTTAAACCAGAGTTTTTCATATTCAAATAAATTCTCAAATAGACGATAAATTGTCTATGTTGTCCATTACACTGACTTATGTTGTCTATCCTAGAGAGAATAGGATGTACATAATGCACAGGTGTAGCAAAGAAAGATTAGCAGCTGATAAACTGTAACTTGACGCAAAAAATGTTCAAGGTCATCGAAAAGATAGCACTCAAAAATATTGCTTAATGGTCTGTAATAAGTCCACATTATCAACCAAATTTTGAAATGCCGATTGTCGTTTTGTGCTGATGGTCCGAAAAATAGAAACAGTAGTGTGGCCGATGAAAGAAATTGAGGATACTGGAACACGGCGAGGTTTACACGGATGATATGTCGCAGTCACATGTTATGATTGTGGCAAAACTAGACACAACCTTATACGTGCTTTAGGATATAACACGAAGAATTTGACTTTTTAGTCTGAAAGATCAAATGATTGCAGATGATTGTTGATGCAAATTTAATTATTGTTAATAACAACGAGATGCGAGAGATGCCCATAATAATGCTAGAGAGCTTATTGTGGTGGTCAAGCATGACAACTTGGAAATACAAGTAGTTGACATGACCGAGTCAAGTCCCTCAATAACCACCTGATCCTCAATAGCCCTCTTTAAGACAATCTTCATTTTCAACGAAATAAAGTGATACGTTTCTAACTAGGTTTAATCTTTCACATTGCATAGCATTCTGCATTATGAGACTTAACAGAGTTCCAACTAAAAAAATCAAGTTGATACCAATGACTTTATTCTGATTTGATTCCACATATTTAATATGATGGTGAAATTAATTCATGCATATTTGTCTATGTGAACTTAGACGCTCGGCTAAATGTCACACCACAAATATTGCACAGTGTGTATGACATTTGGATAAGCAAATATAGGTGATAAAAGATACAATACAAATAAAAGAAAAACGACACAAGTAATTGGCAATCTACATTTGGCGGTGTGATAATCGGTGGAAATGATTTCACTTATCAAATAGTTCTCAGTACAAAATGAACTCATACGGACAACTTTTAGAACAATGCTAAATTACTAACTATGAAGGTGAAATCTTATTCAGTTCCTCTCCCTGAATTAGTTTCTTCATACAGATCTACCAAAAACACACTCTCAACGTGTTCTAAAATCACCACTAAAATTCCACGCGTAAACAGTTAATTCACGAGCAAACACAGCTCCAAAAGGCAAATCAATTACAGTGGGTGACTTGATTCTACATTACTCTTCATCAAGTTTACAATTTTACAAGCCGCCGGTCTGGAACGCTTAGAAAATTATAAATTTAATGAAAGTATCAAGGAGACTAATGGAAGCAGCATCGCCTTTTATAGCATCCAACAAAGAAATGTCTTATATAAGGCTTCTTTGTAATCAACGCGTCAGCACCAAAGAAAAAAGACTTTGAAATTTTTATCTCAGAAAATAAGGAAAATGTCCAAATATAGTTTCACGAAATCGTACATTGCCTAATAAAAATCAGCCAATCCAATGTAATAATAATATGATTCTATTTGGGTTCTTTATTTGTACTAAGCTTGTAATGTTAATGAGGTTATGTTGTGTATTTGACCATGTGAGCCTTTTGTGTAACAAACTAAATTCATAAAACATGTTTTGTATGGCCATATGGTTTGTGTTGTGTATCCAAGTCGACGTTAATATTCTATGCACAAACCATTGTACGGTCACTTGTGCCCATTTTCCATTTAAGTTAATTTATGCAAATAAAAATAAATTTCGTTTGCATAAAGACCATGTAATTAATAACGTTATTGCATTTAATCAACATAATAACATTTAAAATACTTGTCAAACATTCAAAATACTTTTCACTTTTATATTACTATTCTATCGACTATTCGTACAACATCAATTACGAGTCAGGTACAATTTTTATTTCACATGACTCCACTCTTATTATCTCCTTCATTTTCTTCAACTCAGCATGTACTTCATTATTTACAAATTGCATTGACAACATTTAATTTTACATGCATTCGAGTTTAGTGGGTTGTTTCAATAATTTGGGATTAATTTAGACCGATCTTTTGCACAAATCTGGATTAATTTACCCTTACATTCCAGTCTATTTAAAACATTGGCATTTAAAAAATCATACACGATTACCATTATCAACATAGAAGAAGATCACAAACGAAACAAACATAGACGAAGAACATGGACAAAGCAACATAAACCTTCGTCACTCAACATACAACACACCACAACACCATCGCAACTTCCAACAATGGTCAACAACTTTTGTTTTAGCAATGATGACTATGAAACAAAAACATGGAAGATGACGCAATTGAAAACTTTGCTGAGACTTTGGGTTTGAGTGACACCAAAAGATTGAGACGCAATTTTTTATTAATATAAAGTTCATGACAATTTAGTTTATATTTTGAATATTTATCAGATGTATTTAAGATTTATATATGTATTTAACCTTTAATGATGTTCTCTAAAGGACATAAAAATAAATTACCTAGAAATGTCTCGCGAGCAAAATGTGACGAGATTACGACAAAACATGACAATAAGGAAAGATAAAATACTCAATTTATATTTGAAAATGTACTTTTGGATGAATGTTGGACGTAAATACCCTTAAAAGCATAACACTTCATTTTTCATTTTTTTAGCTTTATTGTAAAATTTGAATGATTTTCTTGTTCGTATAGTGATTACGATTAAGATATGTTTTAAATTTAGTTATTTCATTAAATTTAGGCCAAATAGAAACTTAGAATTTCAAAAATAGATAAACACCCTAAATTTTATCTACGATAGATTACGATAAGATAAAATACAGTAGAAAACATATTATACGATATCATACACCATTATTTTGTATTGTGCTTAATTGTACAAATTAATTTTTTTAAAATCTATGATATCGCATATGTATTGTCGTACGCGTAATATAATTCAAAGTGTTCATAATATTCAACATATATGTTACTTCTAATCATTATACAAACGGTGGTCAATGAGAGAGAGAGGATGTTTAAGTGTGTGTTAGAATTAAAAAAAAATGAACTATTGTTCTTATAAAATATTTCATCTGTTTTTTTACTCAAAAAGTTTATTTTTAGATTGAAATGCAAAGATGAGTTTAATAATGATATTTTGAGTACTTTTTATTGTTTGAAAATGATTTCTCTAAGGCAACGTCCGAGAAAACAAGAGAGCATAGGCATTTAGAAAACAAGGACTTGGTAGTAAACTAAAAAAAATAATTTTGTAACTATTTTTTTAATCAATAGTTTGTTAATTAAGTAAATTAGTCAGATAGATCTAAATTGCTAAGCAAAATAAATGAGATTCCTATATAAAACTAAGGGATAAAGAGTAATATAGTCATTTCAAATTTAAAGTTTGATAAACTGTTTATCTTGACAAAATTATCCCTATTCCATACTGCAGAAATAAATAAAAAATGATAATTGAAGAAAAAATAATAACTAACACTAGTATCCCACTAACCGACGATATTAAAAAAATTAAAAAATAAATTAGCCCCACTAACAACGCTTAATTTTAGAAATAGGCGGGATTTTAAAAACATTCCATACTCATCTTCCGAAACACTCTTCCTCCAAATTCGAAACGTAAAATAAATCAAAATTAACGCGCCATACCAGATGTGAAGTAACCCAGAAACAAGAATAAAAACGATAACTTGATTATTTGAAATTCTATGGAGCCGCTTTTTTTAATTAAAAAAATGTTAAATAGTTGTAAACGAAATAAAGAGAACGGTTCCAACACAGGAAGTTATAACAGAGTTCAAGTAAACGCGAAAAAACACAGTTGAAATTTGACACAATGTATAACTCCACAAATGTTTAAAAGTTATTTTTTAATATACAATAATAAATCCGTAAAGCAAACGAAATCGACGCTAATAAAACCAACAAACCAAATTCCCATCAACTTTGGTATAGAAGAAATTATTAACTATTAAAAAACAGTTTCACGATAACCACCCCAATAAAGTAGTTTAATATATATTTATATAAATTTGTTGGCCAAATTACAATAACATTGTTTAGTAGTGTTATTTAGAGCAATCTTTTTAAAACTAATGATTTTGGTTAAGAGCAATTGCTCAAAATATCATCATATGTATTTGATTTTCCCAAAATCTACTAAAATTAATTTTTTCTCAAATATCAATACAAAATGTTAACAATATTACAACAATAATATTGGCATAAATACGGAGACAAAGATTAGAGGAAATGAAATTTAGCAAAATAAAAGGAAACAAATAGAGAGGTCGTTGAGGCATGTTGAACAATCCCCTTGAAATTTTTTATTGGTCTCTCATGTACGATATATCTTGAGCAATAACTTCCCAGGATACAGTGACGAATAAGTCGAGGTTAATACCACTCCACTCGAATTCGGCGAACTGACTTCTCGTGTTGAACTACCACCGGACTATAAAGACTAAGAAAACAATTTCAAGTGAGGGAGAGTTGTTTCGATTTCTGTGAATACTCTTTTAGATGTCAAGCTCTGTTTTCGATTAGTCTCTCGAATGAAACGCCGATTGTTATCAATCCAAAAAACCGTCCAGTCTTAATGCCTATTAAACGCGTTTAATAGGCTTACTGTTCGAATAAAACGTTTCAGCGTGTTTGTGTATTCATTCTTTGATTTCTTCTTTAAATGACCGGATCAAATGTTATACTAATTCCTAGAATAATATAAATTGTGGAACTAAAACTTTTATGAAATGAGATTTGTAATAAAAAGATAATATTTATCACAAATAAGCCAAACCCGACCCACAACCCAAAGATCCAAGATTCAAATCCGAGTCCGAGCCCGAGCCCGGTCCGACTCGACACGGCACAGCATGGCGACGGCACGCGTGTGTGTGCGTGAGAGGTTAGAACTAACCCACTCATATTCTCCTCCCTTAGACTTCGATGTCACTTTAAGGAGGAGAATCCTTTATAAACACCTCACCAACACACCATCCCAACCAATTTGGGACTCTTTTACTCATTTCATGAATACATTCACGACAACATTGATACATATATCAATGTGTTCTTAGCCATAATTTGAGCATCAATTTCTCATTCATTATAGAGTTATTTTTGGCAAAACAATACTCAATTTTATACTCGTCGCAACGAGAAATAAGAATACGAAGAAATTATTCAATTCCGTTGAGTGGACCTCACTCAAATACTATGCCGAAAAACACTCTAACAAAAGTTATAAAATATTCTTTTATAAAATTTATTCCAATACAAAAGACCAATATAACTCTAAAACAATTTTTTTACATTTTATTTCATATCTATAATAACCGGTTACTATCTATTTTTTAAAATAAAAATTAAACTAAAAAAGTTAAAAACTATTTCACCACTACAAATTTTAATTTTTTAATTTTTTTTAAAGTTTTTTAATTTAATTTAATTTGTTTTTTATTTTTTTAAAGTTTTTTAATTTAATTTAATTTTTAGTGTAACGCATTTGCGCAAGTTTTATATTTTTAAAGGGAAAATGATTTTTTTAAGTGAAAAACGCTTGTATTTTGAAAAAAAAAAAAAAATTTGGTGAATTATTAAAAAGCGAGGAAAAAAAAAGGTGATAGTCTTGTTTATTGCTCTTTCCTTGTTTGTGATATTTTTAGTAGGCTATTGTGTGTTTTGGTGTTTGTATAATTTTTTTTGTTTACATAATTTAGTTTTTCGTATACATAAAATAAAATATTTTTGGAAAAATATAGTTTTACTAATGTTCTGAAAATAAATAAATATATTTGTTCTTTATTTACTCTAAATAAATTTAATAAGATCACTCTAATAAAATTGACTATAACTGAAAACAGATAATAACTGAAAAAATATTATTGAGATGTGAATAAATTTTAGCTTATGATTAAAAATTAATTTAATTTAATTACATTTTAGTTTAAAATGTTGATGTGACAATTGAAGCTCATGTGTCTAGCATTAAATATGTTCGTATGTTATGTAACAAATTCGAGAGGGGGCAGATTGTTATAGCGCAATAATTTTGGGGAGGAATACTGCAATTCTTCCTATTTATTATTACTATTATTTTCTATAAGTGCGTCGTGTTAGGAAGGCCGATTTATTTGCCCAGGTCAGCGGTTCTTCTTCGCTTAGCTTTGTAGGAAAAGGAAACGGTGGTTTTCCATTTTGAGAACCAATTTCGAAAGAGGGTTTCATTCTTCCATCACCAAAGAGTATACCACGAAAACATCGGAATGGTAATGGCTCTCGAATTTTCTAGCGGTATCGCTATTTCGTGTTTTATGTACAATTACTATAGGCTTTCCATTTGCTTGATTGAAATCAAGATTTGACATCTTTCCTTTGTATCAATGAAGCTGTTATAGATTTCCGACAAAGTTAATTTCTTGTTCCAAGTTCATAATATTTTAATTACTATTCTGTTCGAAAGCTGATTAATTTATTTTATCAATCAGAATCAGCTTGCATGCGCTTCTATTTTTTTTTTTTTTTGTTGCTGCTTGAAGAGATGAGAATCGATGCGCTCCTGAGTATATTTATTGACTTAAGTACTCATGGTAATTGAATTCTCGTTCTGAAAACGAAACCCTGAAGCTTATGAGATTGCTAAAATTGCTGCTTGGACAAAAATCGGGTTTTTATGTGCATAGTTTGGTAGATGGTTCTTCGGAAATAGTCATATCCCGCATTACATAATAATTTTATAATTATTATGTACAGACGACCTCAAAGCGAGTTGCAGAGAAGAAAGTTGCCAAATTTCAGAAGAACATTACAAAGAGAGGATCGGTGAGTGAAAGCTCACCAAAGAAGGGCCGTGACTACCCAGTTGCCCCGATCCTCATTGGCTTCTTCGTCTTTGTTGTCATCGGATCATGTAACTTCTCGTCTTTCTTCTATCAATTTTGCAGATTCTTTAGCTTGGTTTATGTCGTGACCGATTCGAAAACTAAATAAAGTATCTTACCATGTTATTCATTAGTTCATTCGCTTATACAACGATCGTCCATGGGTTTGTCGTCTTAGAACAAAAAATGCAAATTACATTTCCGTTAAATCAGTCGGAACTTATGTCATGCTAGTTCTTTAGTTGATATGTAATTCTAACTTTTCTGGGATTTTTGGACCTCAAGTATACTTTTTATACCACATGATTTTTGCTATTCTGTTTAGTTTTTTTTTTATAAAACAAATAGTTAGCTTTCTTTCTTTCTTGTTTTTTTTTTGGGCAGCCCTGTTTCAGATCATAAGGACAGCCACAAGTGGAGGGATGGCTTAAGGAGAAATGGCCTTTGTGAAAGAGAGTTGCAAGAGTGAATAGGAATGTTCTATGATATTACACTGTTATTTGAGAAGTATGTTGTACTGCTGGTTTCTTTTATCCTGTAATGGTAATTAGATGCTGACTCTAGTTAACAAGTTTGGTAAGAAATGTTGAAAGTTTGTTGCTTTATTGTATAATAAATAAAACCATCTTTCTCTTAACTAAATTGTTCCATCCAGCTGTTTCCTTGATACATAAGCAGAAGTACTTGTTTGTTTCGGTGAGATATTTAAAATATAGCCCAAATACCGTACTCTGATTGAGCTGATAATGTAACGGATAAAATCATGACAAAAAACAATGAAAGCTGGTATTCACCATTACTGAGTAATGACTAACAGGCAACAAATGGTTGACCTGAACATAACTTATTTAGGCTATAGAAAAAGCACAATCTACAGCATGTAAATCGCTTTAAAAACAAATAATCACAATCATATCCAAACACGAAGTACCGTGAACCATATTTGGCTTTAGCTATTATTGTATATAGAAAAAAAAAAGGCTGATCCAGCGCTGGTATCAGCAAAAAAGAGAACAATTCAAAAAAGTTTATGGTTTGTTTGTCTTCCATATGTGCATTTGGGTTCTCCGGATCTTCGCGTTGTTCGGGAGATTGTACTTCCTGATTTCGAGCTTTGTTGACAGTCAGAACTCTTGGACAATTTCCGGTTGAAGGAGTGGAAGCCAAACTCTGGTTTGACTTCGGACAAGCTTTCGCCCTGAGGAGAATCATATCCCATTCTCTCGAATTCCTGATAAATTATTCCATAACTTGATAAATAAAACTTACAAGAATCAACAGTGATGAGGGTAATTATTGATATGATACTAGAAATACCTTGGATTTAGAACTCGAATAATAGGGCGTCAAGCAGGGATTCAAATCTTTGAGCAACATGTCGTCAGGACTAGCAGGACTAGTCGGATCGTCCAAGCTAAAATCCTGAGAGGTTCGAACAGGTTTCCGTTACAACATAATTGCAGCTGACCCCAGCAAAATAAATTTGAGAAAGCTCAAGCAGGTGATAAGACTGATGTTTTACCGAAGAATTGGACGTATCATTGTGACTGTATCTCGGAGTTCTAGGAGAACCGCTCTGGCGATGATGAAATTCTTTCTTAGCCGAGTATTTATCAGCCTTAACCTGTTAAAAAACAATAAGCATCTTAAATCTACAGCCCTACTCTACAAGGATGACAAAGAGCAAGTGAATGTAAAGTTCGCTCTTTTTATCTTATCAAATTTGGATTCTCATCATATTTGTTGGAAACAGTGTGTATACCTCGGCGAGATCTTCAGCTAGACATTGGAGCTGGCCTGTCAGAGAAGTGACTTGTCTTTGAAGTGTCGGGATTAACTGTTTTGCTTGTTTTAACTCCGAGCTCTGCTTTTCCAACACATTTTGAAGCTGAGAGTTATCAATTTCAGGGAACAAGATTGCATTCTTCAGAGCCTTGATTTCTTCTCTTTGCTTTAGGCACAAGTCCTTTAGTTTCTCCACCTATTCATTCCCAATTGAATAAAGACTTCTTAATTGAGATAAAAGAGAGATGAATTAAATAAGCCCGTGTTTTATTACTTTAAATAGAAATCGAATCCGGGTAATTCAATTGAAGACTGAAGCTTTAGAGGATTAAATCTCATATGGAGCGTGAATCAACCATTTTAACATTGGCAATTAAAATGCAGAATCTTAAAAAATTGAACACTAATAAGCAAAGAATCGTTACTATAAACTACAAACCTCCGTGTTCTTGTCTTCTAGCAATGATTTGAGATCAGAGATCTCTATTTCCTGATCCTTGGCCAAGCTCAAGAGTTCTCTCTCGCTCCTCAAAACCATGGCAAGAGTCCTCGTGTTTCCCTTCACCTCCGTCAAGGCCTTCACTTCTTTGTTCGACTTCTTCTCCTTCTCCGATGAAGAAGGCGTTCCCTTCCCGAAGATCTTCTTGTGCATAGTCGCGAAATTGGAGCCTTTCCTCGCCGTCTTCTTCAGATCCTCGGCGATGAAGTCCGACGGAATCACGAGACACGTCCGATTCTCTGCCTTCGACTTCGCCGGCAAAGTGGACCGCTTCTCCATGAACTTCTTCACCATGGCGGTGAATGTCGGTTCCGACGGCTTGGACTTGGGCTTGGAGAGATCGGCGGGTTTGGCCTTGACGAGCGCGCGTGAGGATGATGAGCCCTTGGGCTTGAGCTCAGCCGAGGACGAAGGGTCAGAGAAGTGAGAGGAGGTCGAGGAACGAGTGTCGTACGAGCTGTACCGCGACGAAGGTTTCCCGAAAGACGCCATTGTTGCTCTCGCAGAAGGTCTAGAAAACAGAGAGAACGAGATAAGAGGCCTTTCGTTGATTGACTTTGAAGAGTTCAGAGAGATAGAGAGGAAGAGAAACAACTTGTTTAGGTTGAATTGAAGAAGGAGGACACGTGGCGGGTTTTACAGGCGAGTTCTGTGGCGCTGTCTGAATTCAAATTTTCATGTCTCTTTCGTTCGCGTGCTTCGCGCTTCTGCGATAAACTTTTTCTGATTTGTGTGAAAGATGATTACGAAATTGCCCATTCCTCGCGGAGGAAATTACGTTAAAGCCTGGGCTCATGTTGGCGGGAAGATTTTGTATCCGAATCCAGAGCGAGAGACTCTCTTAAAACGACATCGTTAAGAAGCCATTGGGAGGCTTTTCGTCGTTTAGCCCTTGGGTTTGTGGGTCCCACTCCCACCAACAAATCTATCGAAATTGCAACTTTTAATGCAAACTCTACTTAGTTTGACTAAGTAATTTAATGTCACTTCAGATAATAAAACTAAAGGTAATTTCGTGTGACTAACGGTCGCGCACTAATTTTACTTTAGGTTCTTCGTTAAAAAAAAAAAAAAAATAAAGCGCAGATTATAAATGGTATCATCAGAGAGTGACTAGCATGTATTTGACTTTGATCCTAATTTTTCCGTTCTATCAACCGCGCCGGATTTCCAACGGCGGTGGAGTTCGGAGGCACATCTTTAAGCACGACGGAGCCAGCTCCGATCCTCGCCGATTCTCCCACCCTAACATTCCCCAAAACCTTAGTCCCAGCTCCGACGAACACTCCGTCTCCGATCTTCGGATGCCGATCGCCGCCAACTTTTCCGGTCCCGCCAAGCGTCACGCTGTGCAGAATGGTCACATTATCCCCCACCACGGCGGTCTCTCCGATCACCACTCCGGTGGCGTGGTCGATCACGACGCCGCTCCCGATCCTCGCCCCCGGGTGGATATCCACCGCGAAAACCTCCGATGCTCGGCTCTGGATCAGAGCCGCCACGGAAAGTCTGTTTTGGGCCCAGAGTTCGTGGGCCAATCTGTGGGCCTGGATTGATTGGAAGCCCTTGAAGTTCAGGAAACAGTGCGCGTGGGAGAGACACGCTGGGTCTCGCTCCTTCGCCGCCCTCAGATCTGCCCTCGCCGCCGCGACGATCGATCCTCCTCCTTCACCGGCGAGAACGCCGAAAAAGAGCTCGCGAAGCGCGGTCTCAGGTAGGCTCGGACTGCTTAGCTTGGCGGCCAAGAGATTCGCGAGAGCGATCTCCAGAGAGGCGTGAGAGAGGATTGTCGTTAAGTAGTGGTGTCTCAGAATCGGCTCTCGTGTCGCGTCGGAGATCGCTTCTTCGAGAATCTTCCTCCATATCGGATCGTCGTCGTCGTTCGGTCTGAGAAATGTGAATTCCGGTGAGAAATTAGGTCGGCAGAGTTTGGAGAATCTGCAAGAGGAAGTGTTGATTTGAAGACTACAGAATTTTTCAATGCTACAAGCTCCCATTATTTATTTACGTACTATGCCGTGGTCGTGGATGAGAAAAATGAAGATTGATAAAAATATCAGAAATTCTTGATGCCATGGGAGACTGAAGCGTGGTGTATATATAGGTATGTGTGTGAGTTTAGTGTTCAATGATGAAGAACGAGAAGGTTCGAGGGCAGTTAATATTATATGTTTGTGGTTGAATATTAAATGGATGAGTTGAAAGAAAGAAAGGACAATGTGTGTGTGACGTTTGAGATGACGATTGGTGTTTGCGACTGGGACAAACTCAAAAGTCGAAACTAGTTTCTAGTCAAAATGCTTGCCCAGCACTTCAGTTCTTTCATAATTAAACTGTTCTAAAAATATAAATATAACAATCGGATTTGTCGCTTTAAATATTATAATAAAAAATTATTAATTAATTTAAAAATAATAGAAGCTAATAATAATTAAATTTGGTCTCAGAGTTCATATAATATTATTGTAATTTTTTCTAAGCCAAAAAAAATTATGAGTGACAAAACTTACTCAAATGTCATAATCATTATATACAAGTAGATAATTATTAAAAATAAAAATGATTTAACATTTACACATAGGTAAGAGCTTCTTCAATCGATACTCAATAATAGCTATAATAGCGTTCAGGATCTTCAAATGTTACGCTATAATAGCGTTTAGGGTCTTTCATTGCACACTGTTGCGTTATTTCTAGCGCACACTGTGCATCTATTTTTTTTAATCATTTAGATTTTAGAATTTATTTAATGACCCAAATTTTATATAATTGCTTAATATTTATCCTTAAACTAATTAATTAAAAAAAAATCAATTTACTTAAATCCTTGTCTGATCTCCCATTACCTACATGCCACTAACACCAAAAGTAAATGCGCATCAATATTATAGAAAGAGAAAATGATCCATAAGAATCTTGAAAATCTACGTAACTCTGTTTTTCGCATCATCTCTTTCTGATCCCGATGTTAGACACACAGCCTTACTCGGAAACAATGCCACCGCCGTCGACCCAGATCTCTTACGGCGCTTTCTGGCGTTGCGGATCTTCGTCGCCACCGGAGTCGAGCGCGTCGCTGATCCTGATTCCAGATCCGCCACAGCCTTTGCTCGAAAAAAAACGCCACCACCATCGACGCAGATCTCTTGCGGCGCTTACCCGCGCTGCAGATCTTCGCAAGCTTTGCCACCGGAGTCGAGCGCATCGCCGATCTCGATACCAGATCCGCCACAGCCTTGCTCGAAAACAACGCCACCATCGTTGAGGCATGTCTCTTGCGGCACTTCGAATCTTAAGCTTCGCCACCGAGTCGAGCGCGTCGACCTTGCAAAGTGTTGCCGGAGAGGCATTGCAATGGTCAACGCTGAATATTCGAATCAGAATCGGAATCGCTGACTACGCGGTGGGTTTACTAATTGATGTGGCAAGAGAATCGGAATCGTGGACTGGCCAACATCAGATCGGCATTGATGAAGAGACTGGAGGCGTTTGGGTGCGAGATCTCGTACAGGTCCTGTTTTCCGTCGCACAAGTTCTTCTCGACGGACAGAGAGCTGGCAGCGAACTCCGACATGGTGATTTTGTGCTGCAGCCTGACAGAGGAGATGAGCCATGTGGCGGACGTAAATCATTATAATTTACGTTGTAAACTCAACTTAATTTACGTTATAAAAATCAATTTACCTTGTAAAATCTACTCAATTTATGTTGTAAAAATCAATTAACATCGTAAAACTCATTTCAATTTAGTGGTGTTTATTTATCCGGTAAGAAAAAGAGAAAATTAATGCATTCCAAAAAAGAAAATAAAATACTGGGTAAATTGCTGAAAATAAAGTGAATCGTGAAAATGAATATAGGTATTTGACTTTCCTTTTTTTATAGGATCTTCAAAAAATATAGGAACCGCCTATAAATTTGAATTTAGAGTGAATAGCCTTAAAATTTTGCTTAAAATTCAAAAACAATTTCAAAATTCAAACAGTTCTCGGCTTTCTGGCCGAAATAATACAAGGGTAGTATAGTAAAATAACATTGTAAATTAATATGCCACGTAAGTCATAGGGCCATTTACATAAATTTTACAAAACGTTAGACAAAATCAAATTATGTAAACTAAGATCGTTTCGTCGAATTTTTGTAAATAAAAATCATTATAATAATTTTTGCATTAATAGATTAAATTTCCTAAACATACTATGACATTTTCACGTTGATCTTCACCGCCAAATTAACTTATTATTTTGTTTTCAGTTGTTGATTCTCTAACTAGATATAGAGCCTCTAACATTTTTAACGCTTTCACCTCAGCTCGCTCTCTCATAAACAACGACTCCATCAAACCCCAACTCTAGTCGTTTCCGACTTGAGTCACCGGTTCGCTAATGAAAGCGGCTACTTCTGATTCTGTTCGAAGCAGCCACTCCGCATGAATGAAACAACCATGAATGAATAAGATACAAACTAACAAATAAATACAAAAAATGAAATTATTACGAATAAATCATAATTGATACGAATAAATGAAAATAAGTATAAACTACTTGAAAGTTTGATTTTTGAAAGTACATTCCTAAAACTTTGATTTTGGAAATCTATTAGGCCTTTCCAATGCATGCTTTTTCAATATAAACAACGTTTTGTAAAAATTTTGTAAACTTTTTGTAAATACTCGCCCAATTTTATTTACACGAATATTGTTTTCAAACTACCATCATCTGTAAGATATTATATAGTATACAAAAGATTAGATAACTAGACAACTAAAATGTATAAGATTTGTTATATAATCAATGTTTCGTAAGATTTTGTTATATATATATGAACGTGATTATTTATCTATAATTATAAAATGTTAACTAGATAATAATATGAAACTGTATAACTGCATACCTAATAATATTAATATCATCCGAATATAAGTTGAAATATATTGATAAATTATGTTACTAAAGTGATTGGCTTAATGAAACACCCATTTTATAAAGTTAAAAACATGAGCATAATTAATGAGGCTATTAAGTAGTATACTCTTATAAATATATTGTTTTTAATATCGGTAATGTTTGGTAAAACTTGGGCTAGTGGACGTGTTGAAGTTTTACAAAGTATATTGGATGGTTTTGGCCAAAGTTTTATTCACACTTAATTTTATTTCACGTCATTAAATGCTAAAAATTGAAATTACGAGGGAATTCAATTTTGAAAATAATATTTCAATTAACATGCCATTTTGATTCCATTAAAAGCAATTAAGTTTTTCTCCCCTAAAATTTCTCTCGACATTTTCTCTAAAATAAAAACCTAGAAAGTTCTAAAATTTTCGGGTTCATTAGAAAGAAAGATAGTGTTTCTGGCGGCGAACCAGTGCTCAGAATCATTCCCAACGGTGAACCAGCACTCACGATCAATTTCGATGTCAACGAGTGAACTTGAAATAGGTACATGATATTCTGTGAACCTTACGAGGTGTGGTGTGGGTGTCGCTCTGCATCACAACCGACAACGTTGATGGTACTGCCAGTCGAGCTACGTATCTCCGGTGGCTAGACGAGAAGAACGAGAGAGGAAGTTAATCATCTATTTTGATTTTTTTTTTCTTTTAGAGTTTGATATTCTTTGTTTATGAGATTCATATTACACAAATTTGGGTAATGCAAATCCAGATTTATTTTGTTGCTGCGAAATCTGAAAATCTGCAAAATCATTTTATACTTGTCCTATATATAGTATGTAAATAGAGGAAACACTAACGTGTAAAACGACTTTCAATTTATAATAATTTACATCAGTTTTCTATATATTATGCTCAATACTCTTAAAATTGACGTGTAAAACGATAAAGCTTTAGGCAGCGTAAATTATAAAACAACCTGGTCACAAAGAGAGACTCGAAAGCTTTGCTAGAAATTACTCGATCGTTTGAAAATGATGACCCTGCAAAAAGTTTCCCTAACTCTGAACTCAGTAATAGCCTTGTAAAAGGCAAACCTATCTTGAAAGGAAGTAGGAAATGGAAAATATAAAAAAGTTAAAACATTGCTGAAAAAGTGAAGTCAAAGATCCCAATTGAAGTAATTCATCAAATTGATTCTAGAGAAGCAACTGAAGTAATCAATAATTTTGTCACGACTGAAGAAGTGAACCTAACAACCCTATACCAGGTCCATGTTGGTTTTGTCTTTAAATTTCTGGAGTTTCGGGAGGGGCACGGTGGAGGAGGCTATTTAGAGCTTGATGAGGGAAGGAAGACCATATCTAATTCTTTTAATGGAGACAAAAGATTGGTATGAAAAAAATTTGAGTATGAGAAGTAGATTGTGATTTTAGGGAGGTGTTGAAATTCTAGCAAAAGGACTCTTAGGTGGTATATGTCTCTGGTAGAAAAAATGGGATTCATATGGATATTTTCAAGACAGACACAAATTATATTTGAGCTATTATCAAGGGAAGATCGAGAGAAGCAGACTGGGATGTTTTCGCGGTTTATGTGCCGCTATATATGGAAGCAAGATCAAAATTCTAGAATAATATGCAAAAGGTAGAGGGAATTGTTAGAATAACTTAGGTTTTGATTTGCGATTTAAACCTTATTCTAAATTGTGAAGAGAAGCAAGGAGAGGTGCTTTTTTCACGTGAAATTTTGGGAAAATTTTATGTAATTTCTTCACCAATACTGGAGGTGTGGATCTTGGTGCTTCTAGTGGGTCCTTTAAATGGTCAAATGGCAAGAAAAATGGATACTCATAATCTTCAAACACTAGAAAGAGCTTTAGTTAGACATGATTCACTGAGAAATCATTCCAGGGAGTGAGATATTTTCCAATCATTGCCCCACATCACGCCAAATTCGCTTGATATTTTTTGTTGGATAAGAAAAGAGCCAAGTTTTTTAGGTTATTCGAAGCTTGGGTGGAGGATGAAGACTATGAGATGGTTGTGGCTATGACATGCGATAGACATGAAGCTACAAGAAGAAGAGATTTTGTGTTGAGGATCGAAGATGTTAGAAGGCAATTGGCAGTGTAGCAATAGAAGAAATGTAGGGAGACCAAAGGAAGACGCTCTTACTGCAATAGAAGGATTTTAGAAATCCAAAAAGCATAAATTCATGTTAGTTGGATGAAGAAAATATGAGGAAAGAGATTATTAATCTAAACAGAACTGATAAAAGGGTGTGGAGGCAAAGATACCAAGAGCTATGGTGAAGGTGACTCAAATAATATTTTTTTCCACACTGCTACCATACTCTGTAAGAAATAAATTAGATAGGAAGACATCGTTTTGATTCAGGGGCATGGCTTGAAAATAGACAAGACATCGACAACTATTTGCAAGAGGGATACACAAATCTCTTTAAATTTATAACTCGAGTTTTCCTTATGATCTAGAAGGCCTCAGAAGTAGAGAATTTTTCAATTGCTGAAAACATGGCGATTGGAAAAATTCTCGGTGCAACTGAAGTAAAATATATATTGTGAGAAATTCATCTTTAAAAGGTTAGGATTATGATGGATTACATAATTTCTTACAAAAAATATTGGCACATTATTAGTAATGATTTGATCTTTTTTTACTCATAAATTTTTTAGAACATGTCTTTGCCAAGGGATACAACTTTCATATAGTACTCATCCCTAAAATTGAAAATGCGGGTGTCGAGAAGTTAAGACCTATTAGCCTATGCAACTTTAATTTCAAAGTCAATACCAAGATAATATAGGAAAGTTGTGGATATATTTGGATCGTTTGATTTCTCTGAATCAATATGCTTTTGTGCCAGGAGGGTGGATTGCTAAGAATATTTTACGTGCACGTGAATTAAAAACCAAAATGAGAAATAAGTAAGGAAAATATGGTTTTTTTGGATAAAAATTGACATGAGTAAAGTCTATGATTGAATCAAATGAATATTTATCATCAAAGTCTTGAAGTGTTTTAGAATTTCTCATCATGTCCTGAAGTTGATCAAGATGTACATTTCAAAGGTATATGGTGCCTTATTGTAGAATGACAGTCTTGTTCAAAGTTTTAATCCATATCGAAGTTTAAGGCAAGGTGATCCACTCTCACCCTACTTATTTATCTTAGCCTCTGAAATACTGAGTAGAATCTTTACTAGACATGATTGGTTAGGGGACATTCACATTCATCAGCTTAGGGAGAAGCTCACCTGCTATAACTCACCTTATATTTGCCGATGATACAATTATTTTATGTAAGGAAAAAGACAAAGAAGTAAAAGAGCTTATGGATTGTGTCAAAAAGTATGAGATTTGGCCAGGGCAGCGTATTAATTTAAGCAAGTCTAGAGTTTTTTTTTCTCAAAATTGGTATGATGATATTAAAATGAGAATCAGAGACGCTCTAAATATGAAGGAACATGAGCAGAAACATGACATTACAGTTTGATGCACTAAAGAAAAAGATCTTTGGCTGTCCGGAAGGTTGGATGGCCAAAACCATCCAAGGACGGGTAGAACAACATTGATATAATTAGTTTTCCAAGGAATCCCTTCTTCTGCAATCTTCACTTTCATATTACCAAAAATAAAATTGTAAGTCCATTGAGAGAGCTACAAAAGAATTATGGGGGAAATGAGAAGTATAGGAGAACATGTATCTAGCTCTAATTCTAATTAAGTGGAAAAAGATCTACCAACAATGACAGTCAGGTGGCCTAGATATCAAAGATATGTCTAATTTTAACAGGGCCTATTTGGGTAAGTTAGCGTGGCATGTGGCCTCTAATCAAAATAAATTTTGAGTTTGAACCCTGAGTGCTAAATATTGTTTGAATAAACCATTCATGCACCAAAATTGTGTTTCTAATGCATCAGGAGGAGGGTGGAAGGACATCAAAATTCTGGAAGACATCATCAAAGAAAATTCCTTCATGGTGATTAGAGATGGCAAGTATACCTTGATCTATCAAGATAACTGGGTCGAAGGATGACTAATCATTAAACCAGTTCAGTCTAGTCTGAGTCATTGGGCGACACTAGCTAGTAAATTTATTTATTAAGGTCACAAGAATTTTGGGTTTAGCAAAAGTGAGGATGAAATGTGGTTCAGAAAGACATGTGAAAGTTATGCAAATTAAATAATCGCCGGGGAACAAGACTAACAAGATAATGTAGATAAAATCCAAGAATGTGAATTTTAGTGTCAAATATGCCTATATAGCGGTGAGAATAACTTCCTTCGATCCAACCAATTTGATTTGGAAATGTCTCTGGAAATTCAAAATTCAACTCTAGATATAATTTTTTTGTATGGAGACTGGACAGGAAACTTCCCTACATCAACTAGATTGGCGATATGCTTACCTGATATGGACAAGGTACGCAGAGAAGAAATGGAAAGGATATACCATTTGTTCTTTGGTTGCCCGGTAGCTGCGAGGTTATGGTTTGCTCTTGGCTTTGTAAGCATCATAACAGTTCATCATGGCCATTCAGTGCATATATTTTAAGTGCTCCTTTTAATGCAATGATGAAAGAAAGTCCTTTCTGAAAACAATGCTTTCATCGTCTATCCATTGTAATAGTGGATACTATCTGGTTCCACATAAATAAGATCATATTCCACAGTGTTAAGACATCAATGAAAAATATGTTGTCGCAGGTTAACAAATTTTTTTTGGAAATTGAGACAATCGAAAAAGCTCAGTCAGTTGAGTATCAGGATTGCAAGAGTAACAAGAAATCAGAAGCAAAGTGGTATAACTCTGAGAGGATTTTATAAAGTTAAATTATGACGCTGCTTTTCTAATGGGAATGTTGTTGTGGATATTGTAACGAGGTGTCCTTCTGGCCAGATTCTTTGGTTGTGGAGAAGTAAAATAACAGACCAGAGTGCATGAAAAGCTGAATCAAAGGGAGTGGAGCTAGCCATGAGACTTGGAAAATTTTACTCGCTCTCAAAGATTGTAGTTAAAGGTGATAACAAAAGTATTATGTGATACCTTATAGATCAAGGTTCCTGCTCGAAGTGGCTTGTACTGAGTACTTATGAGCAAATCTCTTTTACTTGATTGTCCTTCTTAGAATGCAAGTTTTCTTAGGTTCATAGGGCGGGGAATTCAATTGCTCATAACTTAGGTAAATGAGAATTTGAATATAATGAATTCGGTATTTGTAATCTCAGGGATGTTCCGCCTGTTGTGTGGAACAATTTTTAATTAAATGAAATGTAATGAGATAATAAGATACTTTTCCTCTAGTCATACCAGTGAAATTTTTTAACTAGACTCTCAAAATAAAAAAAATAAAAGTGGTTGAGATTTATGTCGGACGGAAGATATGGGAGGAGTAAGAAAAAGTCTCATTGGTTTTTACGTGACTTAGTTTTCTATACAATCAATTCACACATCGTCACTTTTGTATTTATTTGCAAAGCATTCTACAAGACAATCTTTATCTTGGACCACAAGCTTCAAATCCTCTGAGAAATGGTCGTATCTATAAGTAAATTTAGAAGAATTATACATATGATCTTCCTATGAATGGTTACTTTGTGGGACGGATTAGAGTTTGGACATTGATGTTGTTGTCGTTGGTGTACAACAACAGGAAGAAGCCAATGACAAGAGTGAAGTCAGGCAAACCAAGGCTGAGGATGACAATACTAAAATCACGAGGGACAATTCGCTCTTACGAATTTACCATATGTATTTACTTCACGTTATGCGTTGGTGTTTTCTATTTGGGTTGACATGCCGATTAAATGATTCCTTCAATTGCTTTCTTAACGTGACTCTTATCTCCGATGACTATAAATAAAGTATAAGTTATTTATACTGTATAACCAACCTCAGTGTCCTTCGAAAGAATGAAATTATAATTAATAGTGTTAGTTGGTTTACGAAGCAAACGTGTCTAGAACTAGAATCTAGCTGTCGCTTAAAAGAGTTAAAAACCAACCACGTGTATGTTACAACTGTAATGTTTTCAACGAAAAACTCTAGTGAATAGTGCGAAGGCTAAACAAAAACAAAAGAAAACATATTCGTCTCTGTTTTCAAAAGCTTAGTGGTCAACTACACAATAAAACATTATAGTATACTCAAACAAAAAATGAATATTAAACCATAAAATATTGGAAACGCATAGATAAAAAAAGTGGTACCAAGCAGAAGAACTTCTTTAAGTAAAATAATAAAATATGAATATATTCATACGTGCATATAAATTGTACACGGAAGTGAATATAATTTATTTTATACTCGTATATGTATGGGTAAGCAATTTAATTACATTTAGTACTTTTAAAATCTGATTATTGTATTAATTATGTATATTTTGATTATTTAAATGTAGTTATTTCAGTATACTAATTTAACTAAAAGAATTGTATCTAAGCCTTTATTTAAATAAATAACTGAATTTCACACCCACAACAACAACAACAAACTTTGGCAGGAAACTTGACTACGTCCACTCTTCTGAGAAGTTAGAGTTGACTTTTAGAGATTTTCAACACTACAGAGAACAAATGAAAGCAACGAGAAGCGAAATGTTTGTGACAAAAAAAAATAGAAAAAAAAAAGAAGGTATAAATGTACCTATAAAAAAAAGGCCAGCAGAGAAGTACAACAACCGAGCAACTTGCAAACTCAGATATCTCAGCCTTAAAAACCTTTTATGAACACACACAGAGAATGCTGGCTTTGTTGGAAATTTAGCGCTCAAATTGCAATAAAATAAAACAATTCTTAGTCCAAAGTCAATATATATATGTACTATATGCATGTACTATTCGCAAAAGAAAAAGGCTGTAACAAAAATTTCAAAAAATACCCCTCAAGTGTCTAAGCATTTTTGCTACTTGCCCAATTCCAACCAAAAAGGAAAATAATAATAATAATATATAATCCAAAACTATCAAAACACAGCCAAAAGTATTGAAAACCTTGAAACGAGTTAGAAATTTTAGAGAACTGACCCAGTAAAATTCAGTTTGGATTTTGGAAGGTCTTGACAGAACCAACGCCAATTGCTGTCCTGTATCACCATTCACCATCCACCATCCAATTTCTGTGCTCTGCCAAATTAAAAATAAATAATAAAAATAAAAAGCACGCACAGTTCGTGAGCTCGCTCAGCAACAATGGGTCGTTCTCGCTTTCACTCGGCCGATGAAGACCCAACTCAGAGGTCTTCCATTTTAATTAAGTTTCGCACTGTTTCTTCTTGTTACTGTCACGCATTTGTTACTAGCTTCGTGGATGTTAAGGTTTTAGCAATTACGTATTTATTTTTTATTATTTTATTTATTTGAAAATATTCACTTCTGGGTAATTTTACAAAAAAGACGAATCGTTTCCGGCTAATATTTTAAGCTTTTAGTTTGTTCGTTGCTGAATTATTAGTTTGCTGCAGAAATACCATTGAAAGTCGAAAGTTGCGTTTAGAAATAGTAACAGTTTGATGAACTGGAATTTGAAAGTTCAAATTGTTGATTGGTTTTGAATGCATTCTTGCCCCAAATCTTAGTTCAATGATTATTTAGAGCTGTTTGAGTGTGACGACCACACCATTCTTATATGAATGTGCATAACGATAGGGTATATAGATACTGGTATCATGAATTCTAAACTATTCACTTCACTGTGATTTGACCTATTTGCTTGTAATCACAACCGTTTGACCTAATTAACAACCGTGTTGGCTGTTACAGATCAAGGAGAAAGAAAAATACATCCAGTGGAGAGAATTTAGAATCTTCTTCTGCAGGTAATTTATCCAGAAATTCATAAATTAGGCTTTTACTGGAGCTTGTTACGGCCGATTTCAATAATTTATTTGTTCATTGGGGTATGACTCTGCTGGTTCTCAATGGAATGATCTCACATATGAACAGAAAAAAAAAATTAAGTCAATACAGTTTCGCATTCTTTCCTTTTCTTTTGATCTTTGTTTGGCTTTCACTTATCATCTTTATTGTGGTTAGGTCAAGGAACTAGTGACGGGAAAGCTTTATACCACTGTAACTACTGCAACAAAGACATTACAGGGAAAGTCCGAATCAAGTGTTGCGTTTGCCCTGATTTTGACTTGTGCATAGAGTGTTTTTCAGTTGGAGCTGAGGTGGTTCCTCACAAAAGCAACCATTCATATCGAGTCATGGTTAGTATTACGAATTTTTATCTATTGCCCTGTTAGAAAGTAACAAATTTGGGATCAAGTTTGGGTGAGCATGATCGATTTTGCTTTCTACCAACATGATTGGGTTTGAAGAAAACTGTTTTACCATTAGAACATAAAAAAAGACCAGGAATTTTCTGTCTTCCAAATTTCACTCGAAAATACCTTTAGTGGAATTATTATTTTCATCGAGTGAAAATATTCTCATGTAAAAATCTTCACAGGACAACTTGTCTTTTCCTCTCATCTGCCCCGACTGGAATGCAGATGATGAGATTCTACTCCTAGAGGTACGTCTTTCTATTACTTCGTGCCCATTTGAGTGAGATATTTTGAATCGTGATGTGATTGTTTCTCGTATTACTGCTTCCTAAATCTCATTTATGTTAGGGTATCGAAATGTACGGACTAGGAAATTGGGCTGAAGTTGCGGAGCATGTGGGAACAAAGAGTAAAGAGCAATGTATAAATCACTATAAGGATGTATATATGAGCTCCCCGTTCTTTCCTCTTCCGGTACGATGTGCTCTGTGGTAATCTGATGCTATTTTTCAAATATCAACATTCGATGAAAGTAAATGGGATTTTGATGTGTGTGTGTTCAAGGACATGTCTCATGTTGTTGGGAAAAATAGAAAGGAACTCCTTGCCATGGCTAAGGGGCTCAGCGATGACAAGAAAGGTATGTGTGAAAGAAGCAATGGTGTTATACTTAAATCTTCAGATAGATTAATTCACCTGGTTTCCAATTTTCATTATCGATTCTTTTTAACGGGCGTCTCCTCTCCTATTTTTTCCTACTATTGCAGAGTTTAACATGACTGCGGAATCTCTGTTTTCTCCTTCACGAATCAAGTATGGTTATACACCTTTATATAGATTAATGGACTGTAATTTTCTTGCTTTTTTATACCGTGAGTGAATAACCTGCCTTATTTTTTCCCTGCACATAGGACTGAAGATTCTCTTAAAGGTTGTTCTACGAGCCGTTTAATGTTGGGTCAGACATAAATATATATACGTTCTTGTTTTTTAGTGTTCTACTTATTGGTAGTATCACTTTTGTACTGTGAACCTTATTTTCTTATTTATGCAGAAAGCGTAGTTGGGCGTAACAGCTCAAATAATGTTAACAAGAAGCCACCCAAACTTGAGGGTATGATTTAGTGCTGTATGTGCTATGTTTATGATTCCGTGTATCTATTTTTTATGTTTATATGTCCCTTCCGATGCAATTTATGGCTGAAATTTAACTCTGATTCCTTATTCTTGAAATCCTTACAAACATATCCCAAATTTTTAGACCAAGAATGTGATAGAAAGTATAGAAGCTGTCGCTCGGTATCTTTGTATTGAGTGTAAGCTTCATTTTAGCTTTCTCTATGTGAAACCAAAGTCTGCTTAACTGTGAAAAAGACGGATATTGGAACAGTGCAGCGTACTCTTGCTGAAAAAGAAAAGAGGATAAAAAAGAAATCGTCATTATTTAACCAAGTCATAGACTCCTCGGAAAGAAAACATGCTTGAGTGATGTATTTGATGCATAATTATATGGAATATATTCTTGTTTGGCCATCCGAACATTGTTGGGCATTTAAGGAGTCCTATTGATACGATTGAGAAGTTTATTAATGGGACAAAAACTGGCAGATAGTCCACTAATTTAATCATGCTTTCAGATTCTCAGCCAGAGAGACCCTTCAAGGGGAAAAAGCCAGTTCCAAGCAATGACGGGCCTTCCTTGGTCGAGTTAAGCGGTTATAATGCCAAAAGAAGGGAGTTTGATCCCGAGTACGACAACGATGCTGAGCAGTTATTGTCTGACATGGATTTCAAAGAAACTGACACCGAGGAAGAGCATGAACTGAAGCTGAGAATTCTGAGAATATACTCAAAGAGGTAGCTCACAGGAAGAAAAAGAAAAAAAAAATATATATATATATATATATCCTTATTGTGGCTGGTTCACTCATTCACTGCCGTTTGTGATCGAAGGCTCGATGAGAGGAAGCGCAGAAAAGATTTCGTCTTGGAAAGAAATCTTCTGTATCCAAACCCATTCGAGAAGGACTTATTGCCGGAAGAGAGAGCAATGTGCCGGCGTTTCGACGTCTTTATGAAGTTCCACTCCAAGGAAGATCACGAGGATTTGCTTCACACCGTCGTTTCAGAGCACCGGGCTTTGAAAAGGATTCAGGAACTCAAGGTCTTTATTCACATGTTTATACTCTCATATTATTTTACTCTTATCGAAAACAGACAAATCACGGTATTCATGACGACACGTTTCAGGAAGCTCAAGCCGGTGGATGCCGAACTTCCAGCGAGGCGGAAAGATACATTGGACAGAAGAGGAAAAAGGAAGCCGAAGATAATAACGCCCTTCGCTTTAAAGACTCAAACTCAAGGCCAGCGCCGATCTCCAGCTCTGTGGCCGTTATGGATTTGATGGGCTTCAACGGTGCTGATCTGCTCTCCGAAGCTGTGAGTATCGAATTTGTTCATCCATATCGACTGAACTCTTGTCCCTCTTTCTCAGTAAGTTTAGTTTTGTTTGACTGAGTTGAGTTTTGTCAGGAAAAACGGGTGTGTGGAGAGATCAGGTTGGCGCCGCCGATTTATTTGAAGATGCAAGAGATAATGTCGGTGCAGATATTCAGCGGAAACGTCACTAAAAAATCTGACGCTCACCATTTGTTCAAGATGGAGCCGAGTAGAATCGATAGAGTCTACGACATGCTCGTCAAAAAGGGAGTTGCTCAGCCATGAAGTCAATATCATCCTCGTCATCATCAAATGCCTCTCTTTGTATAGTATTATCATTGTAATCATTTTTCGATTCGTCCCCATTTTGTCTCGGGAATGAAAAGAAGACTTTCAAGATTCGGGATGTGGCACGATAATTTCTTTTGATTTAGTAGTAGTTTTATCAACTGTGTGGACCAATAGAAAACGAACTACAAAACTTACCGTTAAAGAGGCTTGTAAAGCAAGTGATGACCTGTAGAATAGTAACAGTATTTAGAGATTCAAAAGTAGGTGGGTCCGGTTTGTTATCAAGGTAGTGAGTGCTACTGGCAGGTATCTAGTATAAAAAAAGGATTAGTGTAGAATGAGGTCTCACTCATTCAAATTCATTTAGATTCCGGTCTACTAGGAGAGAGGCCTGGTTCCATCTTAAATTCTCAATGTTTATTGTACTTTGTTATCACCTATTTTCCACCTATTATTCTAATATAAATCCATGCCAACCAACAAATGGTAGAGCAATGAAACCGCACTAAAAATTACATATTGAATAAATAAAAACGGTTAGCACACTTATCCTGTTGTTTCATAAAACCCAAAACCAACTGTAGGCTAAATCATGAAACTCAAGAGGTCATGTCTAACTTGTATAATAACTATACCATCCAGAAAGAAAAAAAAACACTTTTGCTGCAAAATTGCAGATGCATAAAAGAAAAAAGAATTCCCAGAAAACTCCAAGTAAAGGAGCTACAAACTGTCGTTACAATTGCTAGTTCTTTCTCATCCGAAAAAAATTGAAATCTACCAGATTTTGTATTCCCTGTACACCACCCAATTTTTTGATGTTAGGAAAACTTTGGCTTCATCAACCTGTGATTTATTCCTCCTGTGTGTCTATCTACAAAAAAAAAAAAAAAAGCCCCTGCTTCAGAGACCAGGCCTATCTATCTAAGACAGTCCCGCCTTTGCTTTCAACTACTTCACTTCTCTAATGAACATAACGATGATCGTCTTTCACCCCTGGTTTACCCTCACCACCGTTTCCCTTGGTCTTTTCACTATTTGCTAAAAGGACCATCTTTAGGGCCAGTGGACGACTCGGCAAGTCTCAAGCCCTGAACTCCTACAGCTAAACTTTGCGAGCCTTGACCACCTCCATCAGAAGCATTAATGGGTTTGGACGGAGGCAACTTAGCAGCAACAGTTGAGGAGGGTTTCTTTTTGGGGTTGGCATCTTCAGGAAGATACGAGATTATGTCTGGCCTGGCTTTTATATCAATCCATTTTCCCCCAACCCAATCTCTGGAACCCCTTACATCCTTCTTCTCGACTATGATATACCTACTTTCACCTACCATAGAAAATAAATAGATTAATAAAAAGACCAGAAATTAAAAGGGGATAAAATAAACAGAAAAATTAGGTGACAACATTTCGTTAATTATTAGTAAATAACCTTATTACTTATGTGGCATTAAATTCTTGAATATTTGTTACCTGTAAATCACCTCTAAATAATTGGTTACGTGGGCCATTTTCGACATTTGGTGAGTGTAAATAGATTGGACCGGCGGTTATTTACCCATTATTACAAAACTTGGGCTATTTTTAAATCTTATATACTTTATATGGTTAGTATCTACAATTACCCACAAAACAAATAAATGAACGAATGTACCAGTTCCAGAACTTACCAGGAAGATAGACTTGCAGAGAATCAGGCCCAGAGATACCAATGTTAGTCACAACACCTTCCCACCAGCCGTCACACCACCATGCATCCACCGGCAATCCAATCTCAACGGTGAATTTGGTCACACTTGGAGGGCTAGGTCGGATTGTCAAGCGGCCTGGGGTTCTCATGCCAAGTTTATCAGAAGCAGCCACTTTTTGTGCTATCCACTCCTACAATATTTATATACAAATAAAAAAACTAGAGTTAACTACTGAGTATCTAGATTAAGCTTTCATATATTAAAAACACACTCAAGGACGGAGCCAGAGAAGCTCACCAGGGGGGAAGGTAATTTATAAATTTCTAGGCTAAAAATGTGAATTTTTTTTAAATGGGGTAAAAGTGTAAATTTTCTGGGAAAAAAATGTAATATATTTTAAAAATGGGCAAAAAAGTGTAAAATTGTTTTAGCAAAATAAATGTGGTACGAATTGCTTGAAGAAAATCAAACAGAAGATCTCGAGAAACGTAACCTTCATAAACTTCTGTGGCTTAGATTTAAGAAAGGAAAGAAAGAAAGAAATAAAAGTTAGTATCCGGAATTCAGAAGCTTTTCATACCACTAAGCGTCCTGGTCCTTCTGCGTCTTCCACATCTTTATACTGAACTTTCAGAAGCTTGGGAGACATCTTCATGATCTTGACCTGAAACCAGCAGCCTCGAATTCCACTGTCTTGACAAAGCACCTCTAACTTCTCACCGACTTTATATGGAGGTCGTTGGATATTAGGTGCTGCAGTTTGAGTCTTTGTTGGTTTACTTCCCAGCTTAAATTTCAATTTTGTGCCTGAGGGTTCAGACTCCATCATCTGATTCTCTCCACCGGAATTTTTACCCTTCTCAAATTGTTCTCCTGTGTGATTCCTGTTCCTTTTGGAACTCACTTTTAGGTCATCTCCGTTGCTCTCATCCTCCCCACCCAACTTACTGGTCTTGGTATTTTTCTCGGGGGAAACATCAGCATCTAGAGAGGCAACAATGGCTTGAGCGGCGTATCCACGTAGTTTAGCTAGTGTGAATGGCCTAAGCTTATGGCTTTTGAACTGCCTAAAGCACATGTGAATTCCAGTGGACAAGTTCTGGCTAGTCTCAGCCATACATTTCTCATAATGCTTAGGAGTCAAAACTATTGCGGGGCCATCGATACACTCTGCACTGATCACTTGGACATTGGGCGTGATGAAAACTTCTCTGGGGTGTGGATTCAGCAGAGGGATCACATCCTTGACTTCTTGCTTATGATGAAACCAGCGCACTTTCACCTTTTTCTTCCCCTTTTTGTCCTCGTACATGTCTTCCAAGTAACCAAGGTAGGGCTGATCCTCCAAAGCCATTATAAATACAAAGGAATGAACCTGGCCATAAGAAGAATAAAAAAAGTGAAAATAAATTAGGTTGCTCACCAGTAAAAGCACTGAAAATGGATGACACTACAGAGATTCGAGTGAAGAAATTGGGTTGCTCACCGTTATTGGGATCTCATTCCTGATAAAGGCTGGGTAGTGCTTGAGCTGTTTGGAACATATCCAAGCAACGCCAGACCATTCAATGGGAGAAGACTGAAATTTGAACTTTCTTGAACCCTGGAAGACATCAAATGAAGTCAATATTTCATTCAAAGAAGCGTAAAAAACAATGAAGCAAAACTATTGTGAATCAATACCATTTGATCAGATATGATGTTGTTCCGAGCACTGGACCCCGAAGCAATTGTTGAGTGGGTTGTCGGTGAATCTATGAAAACACAAACCAATAAGAGATCTAATAAGCCGAATTCAATTGAATAAATTAATTGCAGTCACACGTGACAGTACAAGAATTGTTCTACAAAACTAATTAACACTTTGAACAGCATCGAAATGCTGGACTTGATTTTAATGGAATAACAATCAAATACTCTAAACCCAGTTTCTAGCATTAAAACGTATAACAAAATCAGTTATGCTTGTCCTAAACAGTGCAGCTAATGGAAGTACTGACAACTGAGGACCACATCTGCTCTAAATATGGGACCTCCAAAGCTCCATGCTAAAATAACAGATGTGTTTGACTCAAATTAATACGTGTATAAACTGCGCCTGCCGGTTAAGCATGAAGACTAATATATCTTATTTGAAACTAATTAGTAGCCAGATCACCAAAAAAATTCCATATGCGAAAACTGTTACTGAAAATTTTGATGTCCGAAAGAACTAGTAACGTCCAACGAAAAGACCAAGGACCTACACTTATGGCAAAACAACCTTGACAAATTCAAAGCCAAAATAATACAGGAAATTAAATAAAAGAACTCTATTTTTTTCCGCGGTTACAGAAGGTAAAATCTACTCAAACAACACTTAACGCATCATTTACAGCCAAACGTAACTGGATTTTTAATCTCCCACAGTTGGCTATCATTTTATTTGGGATATTAGCATCCACTAATGGGACTGTGTTTTGTAGTAAGTACGATATAACTTAAATGTGAAGAAGAAACCGACGCTCAAAGCTATAGCTAGGGTTCTATTGTTACTTCTCGACACCCACCTATCTCCATACCCAAAAATAAATAAATTCAATACAACAAAAGTGTTAAAGGTTAAGCAGGCAGTGTCTATTGCAAATTTCAACAGCATTGTAGAAAATAAGTCATAAAGCATAATGAAAATAGATAAATAAATAAAGGAATGGGGTCATTTTGGATTGTGTACCAATCTCTGCGAGCTTTCAAGCCTGTAAACTCTCCCCTTCCCTCTCTCTTGCACACACAATATATGTTTCTCTCCCTTGTTCTCTCTCACTATGGCGATAAGAAATTAATATCATATGAATAAAAGGAAAGTGTATTGGGTCTTTGAATGCCGAAAAATAAAAAGGAAAGAAGGTTGTCTATGACAAATGGACAGGCTGTAGCGAGTGCTTATAGAAACACAATATGCAAAGACACGTAAATAGACAGCCTTTTTTCTCTTAACAATATAAGAAAACAGAATAAATGCGTCTTTACAGCATACATATTGAAAATCTTTTCACCATGTCCAAAAACCACTGATATTCTATACAGCGCAGTCGTCAAAAAATTGACATGCACTAGGTGCAAGAGAAATTAGTTCAAAAGACATAAAATTCAGCATTATTTACTTCGTCAATAGTATATGATTCCCTAGAGATGCAACACCCTCTGTAAACAATTTGATTAACATTTATAATGTTAAAATCTTGCGTATTCACATATATAATGTTAGTTACGCAACAAATGTAGAGAAGCCGGGGCATTTGTAATGGTTGTTATTCAATATATTCTACAGAAAATATTACTTGAACAGATGAATAAGCATTTTGTTCCCAACATAAATCTTACAAGGAAGATATATATGGAAGTTCTTTTCGATAATGCACTGTCTTGCATAGAATTTATGTTTCTTGAAACACATATCTTAAGAAAATGAGAGTAAAAAATATTGAATATACAAAACAGGTTAGCTCAGTGGTAAATGCCTCCACCCGCACATAAAGAGGTCGCTGTTTCGAGTCATGGTATACAAAAAAACATCCGAATAGTTTCCATTCTCGATTATCCTTTTTCTTAGAAGATCAATCGATATCATTTTAGGAAGATATTTAAGGTTAAAAATATCATATTTCATCAGCAATAACAAATAACCCCGCGAAAGGTAAAAAACAGCACAAAATTTAACTTGAAAAAAACGCTCCCGAAAATAACGGGCGACAACCTAGTACCTCAACCAACCACCAGTCTATTTTCTCAGCAACTTCATTCCTAATACATACAAGCAAATCATCATTATATTTACATCAGCAATACATAATGAACTAAACACCGGATCATATCATATATTCCAAACGGCTTTAAGAGCTAAAAAACCGGAACATGAGTCCAAAAAACAAAACAAAAAGCCGTTACGCAGAAGTGAAACAAGAACGTACTTGGAAGTTCCGGGGTTTCCGGAGCGGAGACCAAGGACGAGAGCCACTCCACAACTTCCCTTCTGGCTCGCCATTTGGTACAAGCGTTGACTAAACCTTTGGGGCCGAAAGCAGCCACGAAATCGTCCGTAACGACGTACATCATATGCCTGATGCTCCTCTCTGTGCCCACAACAGCAAGAACCAAATCCCCTGACTCTTGCTTCAGGAAATAGTGAACCACTCGGTTCCCACGCTCGTGGCACAGAATATGCTCTTCCCAAGCCACAAACCCTTCCTCATTCTCATCCATTACGAATTTAAGTTACAGTATAAATCAAGCTTCTAGTACCAGTTTCAGCTTCAGTTCCAGTGACTTCTTGCTTGATGTCACATCGATTTTTAATTATCTAAGCCCTGAAACATAGAATCAATCATCTTTTATTTAGGTTTTTCTATAAAATCAAAAGTTTTGTTTGGCTTCTCCCCAAAATCAAACCCATTCTGTCAAGAACTGCGATCATCACAGAATAAAAAGTAAAAACAAAACAAAATGAAACAAAAATCTAACTGGGAATAACACAGAACGACAAACAGCCAAACAGTTGTATAAGAAACAGAACCGAGTTTAGTAGAGGCAGAAATATAACGTACCGAAGCGCAGGGGATATGAGGCGGAGAATCAAAAGTTTATCTGTTTCGAAGGTTTAGAAGAAGAAGAACGAGACAAGAAGAGAGAAAATGGAGATAAAAGTTTTGATTTGGAAGAGAGTTTTAGAGAGAGAAAGAGAATTTTGTTGTTGTTGTTGATGATGTTGAAGCAGAGAATGGTTTGAGGTCGAAGACAAACACAGGCATGAGTCCCATTGAGTCTCTGGGAGTGAGGCGGAGAGAGAGAGAGAGAGAGACGTGGGCAGTGCCGGAATATCCGTTTTTATACGAGGGTATACTTGTCCCTTCCATATATGGAACGCGAAATGATTTCATTCGATATGGGCTTTTGAGGGACACGTGGCGAATCATATTGTCGTTTCAGTTAAAGTATCTTGTTTTGAGTTTGTATATATGTCGTTTCTGATCACTTAAGAGTGAAGTTGACAAGAAACGGTATAACGTCCCTACTATAGTTTACTATTCTTCCTGCTAATGAAATTACACTGGTAATATGATGATTGAAATCTTCTGATTTTTTTTGATATTTTGTTAAATATACAGAAGCGTCATTTATAATACTCATTCATTCTGTGATTTATTTCTAGTTCTATTTATTCTTTCTGCTATTTATCTCTGACTAATATTATTCATGTCCCTCTTCGTTCATATATAAATCCTTATCATGTTGGATTTCTTTTTCTATTTTGTAAGAAACATATCCACCTGGGACTTGGTTACTGCTTCTCATTATTTTGTCGTGTAACAATTTAATCAAACAGCTATGCAGCCAAATGACAAAGTAATATATCAAATTACAATTTTTACGAGTAAATGTGAGTGTTTTTTTAATTATGTTTTTCTTTATCATGAGTTTAATAGCGGAATTTTTTTTTTGTCTCATGTTTCCCATCAATTTTTGCAAATAAAACTATTATTTTACTCTTGCAAGTAAAGAACTAATTTGATTAATTTTTTTTTCTAAATAACTAATTTAATTAATTAACTTACTTAATTAATTCTCTCTCTCCATCTTCTTCCCCAGACTCATCCTACTCACCAGCACTTCATCTTTTTCATAAAAATTTAACTTTTTCAAAAACCACAAAAATGTCATCGTCCACTGATCTTTAATAATTCAAGAGTGGATCACGACATCCTAGCAACTGCCGACAAATAAATTTACTTCTTTACGGCCAAAGAACCTCCATCCAACCTTCCGCCCCCTAAAAAATTAAACAACCATTTTTCGTCAACCGCAAAAATCTCCTAAATTTTAAAGTTTAGATATTAAATTCAAATATTATCTCCCACAAAAAACAACAATTTCAGCGTCACTTGGGAAGAGGTAACCTTAGCTGTTGCGATTTTGGGCGATTTGGGGGATCACCGCACCAACGACGACGACGACGCTTTTTTGGTCGCGTCTGTTGGGATTGGTGCCCACAAAAGAGATATTAGACATTGAGATACTTTGTGTATTTATATTTTGCTGAAACATTGATATTAATAAATGTTCATTCTTTTTAAGATTGTGTTTAGTTATGTTTAAGCTATGCTCTGAAACTGTCATCAACGAAAAGGGTGTTAAGTACAGACTTGACAAGATAACCCCTTGTGACAAGTTTGAAACATTTGTTCGCAATCTAAAGATCGATAGAGCAATCGAATCTTATTATTGATTGTTAGCATGAATCATGATATCTCATCTTGTGATATAGAGAGTTGTGACTCTATGATTCATACTTGGTATCTTATAGAACATACTGAACAAGACCAGTGACACTTAGAAGCTCGAGACAAAACTGTTTACACACTCGAGGCTTCAAGTTCACAACTAAAGGAGTATTATGATACTTAGCTTAATCCTGAAGTGAATATGTAATTGACATTGCACTTTGTGACATTTGATTCGTCAATGGGCAATGACTAATTTTTAGTTGCATCTGACCCGACTGTTGGTGTCACAAGGATGTAATGTTGGGTTACATGATTTACAGATATGGAATTCATGTAACAACAATGCAAATGCATTAGTATCACACTATGCTTCGTTATGAGAGTATGAATGAATAAACCTGGCCAGGTATTCATTGAATGAGTTCATTCTTTGATTAAAACATGTGACATGTAATGACATCTCACTTTATATTTTTCTCATTCACAAATAACAAAGGAGTTAGTGAAATAATAACTCGAGGGGTAAAACAGTAATCTTACATTCCCCTCAGTTACTGATACACATGAAGGGTAATATCGTAATGTACTCCGTGGATCGTGTGAGAAAGTGTTTCATCATATCAAACATAAAAGATACGCACATGAACAGAGAGATCGTCAATATTGGTCCTTTAGTGGAATCGACCAATATTAAGAATTAAAAGACGGAAAAAGTTTGTGAACTTTTGTGTCCGATCTTAGTTCTAAAGCTTCGTTCATGTGGGTCCATGAGGTCTCAATGATAGACACTTGGAAGAGATTAAAAGAACTGAAAAAGTTGATTTACTCATTAAGTATAAATTGTGATTTATACTGAGAAAGTTATTTTCTTGAAACTCGATAAATAACTAGTTATTTATTTTGTTCATTGAATCACAAGATGTTATCATATTGATGATGACACTCTCGAGTGATTAAATATGTTAAAAGAAGAAAATAAATTATTTCTCATTTCGTACTTATTCGATAACTATGAAATATATTTAATGATGTGTCATTAAATAATAATGAGAGTTCTAAATTAATTTTAGAAAATCAAATATATTTAGGAACAAAATTCAAAGATGAGAACGAGTAAGGGGAGAGGGTTTTGGCCGAATTCCTTAAGTGAATAGGGTCATGGGTTTGACCCAGCTTAAGCCCATTTATAACCTGTATAAATAAGGCTAAGAAACCCTAATCACAAAAAAAAACCCTAACCCTAGAAAATTTTCGGCACACACTCTCTCTTCCCCCCTGTGTGTTTTTCGGCCGAAATCCCCAAACAAAAGAAGAGAAAAATTGTTTTTCATTCTTCCATCTTTGTTTCCTAATCGTTCTTAAGAGCCCACACTCATGATCTCAATAATTTCCTTGTGTATTATTGTTGATTCATCACTTGTGGTGTTTGAATGATTTAGTAAATTGTTTTAGAGGTTTTTAAATTGTTTTGAAAAGGTTTCAGCCCTCCAAAAACATCCCTAGGACGTTTTCCGCGCATTCCGGCGACCTCCCAGCCTCCAGTGCTCCAATCCGGCGAGGCAGATCCATTCCGGCGAGGCGCATCAGTCAGGCGGGTCCAATCCGGCGAGACAGGTCCAATCCGGCGAGGCGTATCAGTCAGGCGGGTCCAATCCGGCGGGACAGATCCAATCCGGCGAGGCTCCCTGTCAGGCGAAGGGATTCCAGCGAGGCGCTCCAGTCCGGCGAGGCGAATCCGGCGAGTGCAATCCGGCGAGGCTATCAGAGATCTCCCATCCGGCGAGGCTTCCCAGTCCGGCGAGGCTCTCCAGTCCGGCGAGCTCCCTGTCAGGCGTGTCCCCGTGCGGCGACAGTCTCCCATCCGGCGAGTGCCCAGTCCGGCGAGGCTCTCCAATCCGGCGAGCTCCCTGTCAGGCGAAGAACTCCAGTCCGGCGAGGCTCCCAGCAGGCGTCCATTCCTCTTCCCAGTCCGGCGAAGACGTTTCCAGGCAATCCGGCGAGCGTTTTCTCGCGTTTCGGGCGTGACGTGGCATTCCGACGATAGCTAACAACGTCGTGGTTGTTTACAACCTCTTACGTAAGTATTTTCTCAATTAAATAATTAAATATAAATTATATAATTGTTATATAAATTATTAGTTTAATTTTATTTGATTGAGCATGTGAATTATAAATTGTTTATAATTGTTTAATAAATTTTAATGCCTTAGGTTGTTAAATATATTAAAATTAGTTTTAATATATTAGATCTAATTATAATTTTCCGCCACATAGGATGTGTATTATAATTAATATTATTTAATCGTTAAATAAATTCCAACAGCGTCCAGGTAAATTCGACATCTTGTTTCGTTAATAAACAATATTTCAGCGATATTTCCGTAATATGACTATCATGTTCGTGTTTGTTCGGCGATTTTAGGTCCGTCTGAGAGACAATTAAAGATTTGTGTTGTATGAAACTTTTTTTGGAAAATTTTGTGAGATGAAAAGTATTTGTTTTAATTCTTTGGTTAACATATATTTTTTTCAACTTTTTTGTTACACAGAATTCATGTAATCCGATATGCGTTGCTAAGTGATATGGCGTTAAGTAAGATTATTGAAATTTGTGAATATGTAAATGAGATTGTGAAATTTGAGTTAAGGAATTTGAAACTGAATATGAAATTGGTGAAACTGAATATGTATCGTTAATTAATTGTAGGAAGATAGTGGATGAAAGAGTACATAAGTATTGGACGAAAGTTGCCGGGACGTTAAATCATTTCACACGTAACTATTGTGGAATGACAACAAAAGGAGGTGGTGTGACGCGAATGAAACTTCACTTAAGCGAAACGATCTGAAAAGGAACATGCAACGTTGCGATAAGTGTCCTCCGGAAGTGGGGGAAGAGATGCACGCACTATTGCATGAAATCGAAATGAAAAAGAAAAACAAACTACCCATGGAGGACAATATAAGGAGAGAGAGATGTGTGCTACCCTAAGTCCAGTTGGTGAAGAAGCAGATTATGAGGTCGAGATGAGAGAGTGAGACGAAGGAGAGATTATTCGTCCAAGTCCAACTCGTTTTTCCACCATCTACTTAGCTCTTACAAGCTTACGAAACAATATGGCCAGATTGAAACAGATGTTCACCTCGGATTGGTGGGAGACGACCACGTTTTGTAATACTGCGGCGGCAATAATTGTGTTATCCAGAGTTATTGACTCGACATTTTGGTTACATCTCGAAGGAGTTTGTAAGGTACGTGTTTCGTTGCGAATTACGAGCTATTTTTGTTAACTATTTTTGTTAGTAACATTAATTTGATTAAGGTATTCGAGCCCATGCACACTGCTCTATATTTTATGGATATTAAGGCTGTATTGATCGATAGGAGAAAAAAGGCCTTTAGAAGCGACAAAAGTCGCTTCTAAAGGCCAAAAAGTCGCTTCTAATTTGGCTTTAGAAGCGACATTGTCGCTTCTAATGTTTCGCCTCTAAAGCCGAGTCGCTTCTAAAGTCGCTTCTAATGTTTTGAAGCGACGAAATTAGAAGCGACTAGTCGCTTCTAAAGTCGCTTCTAAAGGCCCTTAACACTGACCAAAAAAGCGTCGCGACCTTAGGAGCGTTATATCATGTGTTCAACTTGATGAAGGAGAAGTAGGAGAAGATTCCGAACAATCTGTGGGTCATTGACATCGTGAAAAACGGTGGGAGAGAGTCACCCACTACATCAAGCCAACTATTACCTTTATCCAAAATTTCAAAACAACTCAGACATTAGAATGAATCAAGAGCATGTTACTGCCGTGACGACCGTGTTTAAAGTCTTGCACTCACACGATGATTGTTATGACCTCGACAATGAGGTACAATATTCTATTGTTATGTATGTATATAGTATACTACTAATTATATCTTATATCTCAAATTTTACAATTTATCGATGCCCGAAGATTGTTCGGGAAGAAAAATGCGGTTTCCAACCGTGACGACATGTTTGTCGGTATGATGAATTAATTTTTTATACTTGGTACAATATAGATGATTTAAAACATTGATTTTGTAGCGGAATGGTGGGCTATGTTTGGGATTGAGACACTCTTTTTAAGCAAGTTGGTCATGCGAATCTTGTCTCAGACGTCATCTTCTTCAGCATGCAAAAGAAACTGGAGCACTTTTGCTTTATTCCACACAAAGCAAAGGAATCGTCTTGCATAAAAAAGGTCGGAGTGACTTGTTTTATATACGTTTGAAATGAAGTTACAAATCCGAGATCGGAAAGATAAATACGAGAACAACGAGAGGTGAGATGCATTAGAAATCCTAGAGTTGTCTATGCAAAGCATGGGAGATGAGATAGACGATGATATTATGCTTGAATAGATTCGACCAGCTCACCTTGATGATGACTCTCAGCGACCCAATCTACAAGTAGCTTCGCAAGCTCGATCAACAGGAATTAATGTGAACCAAATACTTAGTGAAGATATGAGTCTTTCTTCCTTTGACGATGACGTCCATGGTGGAGGTGACAACGATGATGACGTTGGTGGTGGTAGTGTTGGTATTATTACTGGTGATGTTGGTGAGGGTGGTAGTGGTACTGCTCTGTGGACTATGAAATCCATCTATCAATCTACTTAAGATCGAAGCGTGAGAGAGGTAGTATTTTGATATCACTAGTGTATGAAATTATTATTTTTTATGCAAATTGAAATGTGTTTCAGGATACTTCTTCGACATTGATACAGATGAGTACACTGCGGGTAGATAAATCAAACTACAACAATCATGTGATCAACTACACTTCCTCTTACGCGAGCTACATGACGTGGTCCGACTATTGCGACTTACAAGCCCGATCCAGAGGATTCTATAAACCACATTGTCACTAATTACTATTGAGTATTGACTATTTTGAACTCTTTAATGTTTGTATGAACTTTGCATATGTCTAAAATTTGTGTGTGCTTGAATTTGACGATTACTTAGTACGTTTTTTATGTTTTATATTTACTATTTTGCAATATTATTTATGTCGCAATTTTCGTAATTTAACACATTTTCGTCGGCCACCGCAATTTCTCTTGCAATTTTTTTTTTCAAATTTCTACATATTTCCGTTGCAATTTTCGTTGGCTACCGCAATTTCCATTTTTCGAGTCTTCAGCACGTTATCGACAACATCAATTTTGATGTTTGATTCAATCTTAAGTGTACTTTTGTTAGTTAATCAGTTTATTTAATCAAAATTACTAATTTCCTTTTTAAATATTGGTTACATGAGAGTTAAATGCTCAAAATGTAAAATATATATATATATATATATATATATATAATTTTTTTTACGCAAGAGTGTTGCTTTAAAAGCATCTCAAGTACTAAGGCCATCTCCAACCGATCACTTTATTTTCCACTCTATTTCTTACTCTATTTTTCAATAAACAGTAAATTATCTCCAACCGAACTCTATTTTTCACTTTATTTCTCACTCTATTTTTATTTTCTTTTATATTGTATTTACACACATACCCTTATATTTATTTATCAATTCTTAATTAGATCATCTTAATCAAATTATTAAAAACAACTCACATTTAATAAAATAAAAATTACAGAACAACACGAATAAAATAAAAAATATAATACAAACACAAATAAAAGCAAATTACAACACAACATAATACAATTAAAATAAATACAAACACAATTATGCATTGGAATGACTATACTCTTCCCACAAGTGTTCAATCAATGCATTCCGAAGTGCGACGTGTGCATCTCTATCTCTTATTTGTCTATAACAAGTTACAAATTGTTCGAATTGCGTCTCGCCTTCGACCACCATTTCGACTTCCACAAGTGGCGTTTCTCTCGCGACTTCAATTGGAGCACTAAGATCACGTTCGTCCTCTATTATCATGTTATGCATAATTATGCATGCAGACATTATATCTTTCAACACCTCTTTTCTCCAAAATCTTGTAGGACCTGCAACAATTGCAAATCGTGATTGGAGAACTCCAAAGACACGTTCTACATCTTTTCTACAGGCTTCTTGCTTCATTGCAAAATATATTTTTTTCGGTCCACAAGGTTCTCGGATAGTTTGCACAACAGTTGACCATTTTGGATATATACTATCAGCCAAATAATAACCCATATTATACTCTTTTCCTTGTATGACATAATGAGCTGGAGGAGCGATACCTTGGGTGAGATTGGAAAATAAGTGGGAAGACTCTAACATATTAATATCATTGTTGCTTCCTGGCATTCCAAAATAAACATGCCATATCCAAAGATCATAATCTGCTACTGCTTCTAAGATAATAGTAGGCTTTCCACTACGACCTGTGTATTGTCCGGCCCATCCGGTAGGACAGTTTTTCCACTTCCAATGCATACAATCTAAACTTCCCAACATTCCTGGAAAACCACGTTGCTGACCAACATGTAGAAGTCTAGCAACATCATTTGAGTTTGGGGATCTTAAATATTGCCCAGAAAATACCTCAACTATTGCCCGACAAAACTTCTTCATGCTTTCAACCGCCGTTGACTCTCCTATTCTGATGTACTCGTCTGTGGCATCTGCGGGAACACCGTATGCCAACATCCGATCATTTTTGGACTCGTGTTGCAGTTGCTTACAACAACGGCAAAAGTACGGATTCAGAGACGCGTTCCACGAGATCCATACAATGCCGAATTCAAGTGATTGAAAAAGCTACAAGGAAGATGCATGCATGCATTCGACAAATTGAGAATAGACACCCAAGCGGTGCTTCAACTGAAGATATTGTTAGTACTAGAGTTTATTGTTTTCATACAATTTTGTTTTTTACTCAACCATTGTTATATCAAATTTCAGATGGATCAAGCAAAAGTATTGCTCTCACAGGATGAAAAATTCAAGAAAGGTTGGAAGTTTGATCATGTGTGGAATATTATTAAGAATTTTGAAAAATTTCAAGATGGAGCCTCAAGTGCAAGACAAACATCTCGAGGTTCATCTTGCCCACAAGAGTCAGAAAATCCCACTCAGAAATCTGCTAGACATCCATCTCCTCCCGAGCGGCCGATTGGGGTGAAGAAAGCGAAATTAAAAAATAAATTAGATGGTGGACTATTGTCTCGAATCAGTGACATTGAGGAAGGAAACAAAGAACTTCTTGAGCAATTGAAGAAGACAAGTGCAATGAGGCAACGCCACTTAGAACTGAAAGAAATTAAGGAAGAAAATAAAATATTGTTAAAAGATTTAAGTGCAATAACAGATCCACAAGTCCGTGCATACGTTCAAACCGAACAAGCAAATATTATGCAAAAGAGGCTTGAACAACAACAATCCCATGCACCACATCCGACTTCCGATTCTTATTCTCAATATTTTAGCGGTCTCGGGGGATCCGGAACCAATCTTCCAGAATATTAGTTTATCTATTGGAATTTTATTTTGTTGTGTTTTGTGTTTTAATGTCTTTTTAGGTTCGTTACTAATTTTCTTCCAAGTTGCTATGTTTGTATTCGTGTTTGGTATTAAGTTATTAAAATCGTGTTTGGTATTTTATTTTTATGCAATGTACAATCTTCGTTTTAACTTTTTGTTGTTTTTTAAATTATATAAAATCCTGAATATTAATCATCTATATAAGTTTAATGATAAATATTAAGCAATTATATAAAATTTGGGTCATTAATTAAATTTTAAAAACTAAAGGATTAAAAAAAAAAAAAAAAAAAATAACAGGTGCACAGTGTGCGCTAGAAATAGCGCAACACTGTGCACAAAATGAAGATCACGCTATTATAGCGTGTAATATAAAGCTCCATTGAAGATGGAATACTCTATAATAACTATTATAGAGTATGATTGGAGAAGCTCTAACCAACTAAGCTCTTTTTTAACTCACGTAAAATGTTAACTCATTTTAATTTTAGTCATTATCTATTTGTCATATAATAATTATAATATTAGAATAAATTTTGACACCAATATTTTTTATTTTCTCTTTAAAAAATTATTATAATACCACGTCCATCAATATTATTGTTTCCGTAAGATCAAATTCAATTATTATTTACTTTTATTATAATCAAATTGATTTAATAATATTATTTATTATTTTATATAAAGCAACAATGAGAAGTTACATTGGAGATGCTCGAGATGTCAAATTGTTTTTTGAAATTTTCAAAATGAGGAGCAATTTTTAATTATTAAAGTCTAAAGTTCAGAAAAAATTTCTAGTAATTTATCCCAAAATTATAGACCATTATTTTTACCACCAATTTTTTATTTTATTTTAATTATTTTTTTCGAAGGCAGGTATTCATTACTTATAATAGAAGTTGAGTTTACGGCCTCTAATTTGGAGTGTATGGTATTTATCATAATATATACTAGCTGTCAATTATTTTATTCTTTTAATTATATCATGTCCGTGTAAATATCATATCGCGTACGCATTTTAAAAGATAAGGATATATAGAAAGAACACAAAACCCAAACTAGCCACACACTGAAGAAAAAAAACTCACCTAGACTGGAAAGCTTACACACTCATGTCTTGAAATCTCAAAATCACCTGTGAAAATGTTCGCCTTAAGGTCTCACGTCCACCTCCTAAACTGCTCTAGTCTCGCAAGAAATTCCCCCAAAAAACTCAGCCCAGTCTCACGCCAAAACAACCTCCCAAAGAAACAGCCAAATAAAGCCAAAACCAAAACTATCGCCGCCACAAACGACCGTCAGTTCTCGAGGCGCTCTGTAACCGTCGGACTCGCGGCAGTCCTGATGGGCCTGGGCCGCGACGACAAGGCGTTGGCTTTTGGGCCTGAAGGCCCATTAATGGAGGAATTTTGGGATAACGTGAGAAGATATGCCTTGTACGCCTTGACGGTTAGTACGGGTGCTTTGTACGCCGTCTTTGAGCCTTTGAGTCAGCTTTTCAAAAACCCAATCTCTGCGATCCTGGTTTTGGTCATTTTAGTTGGAGGGTTTTATATTCTTACCCAGGTTGTCACAGCCATGATCGGTCTCGGTGATTTCAGCTACGATTATAGTTACTAACCGATTTAATTCAGTCTTTCAATATGTCTTTTGTATCAATTACTCGTACGGTTTTGGTTCGGCCTGTAGCGAAAGCACGAGTTGATGATATGAGAATGGTTTAATTTATATAGTTTTTTTTTTAGGAAATATAGTTCTTCAATTGGTCATTATTTCGAAGTCTGATACTTGTTTTGACTGATACGTTAGCGCTTTATGTTAGAAATAATAATAACCGGTGATTATTATTTAAAGCATTTAGGTGATTCAATCAAAACAATACCTGAGGAATGAGAGTCACTGCAAAAACAACAAAAGAGAAAGTTTCTTATAAATGAAATAATTAATAACTTACATTAGTTATGGGTTGAGTTAGTGGAGTGCCAAAACAGAGGCGAAATGACAATGAGGTGGCGGCGCTGTGTCAATTTCCACTCGTAGAATCGTTTAGTGGCGCCTTATAGACGCACTTCGACACAACAGTCAAGTCTCGTATTCGTGGCGAGTCCGGCGAAACGGCGCGATCCGCGGGCTTCTCACGACGATTATCGCCCTTGCCAAAAGTCGCGTTTATTGGTTGTTATGGTTATTTTTGGTATTCGTTCGAACGAACGGTTTTGTCGTTTAGAATGAAACCTTGTTTGGTCAACACATGTGTCATTTGCAACATAAACTGTCGTTTATCCGAATGGGTGCGATGCAACTTTATAAATCACGCCGATTTTCTAGGTTCGACACTCAATTTATTCGAATCAGTCTCTTCTTCTCTCTCATATATTTATCCAGAAATTTATCTTTGTTTTCGTTCGAATTTCACTCTGTCTTAGTGCAGTTCGAACGTACACTTGTCGTATTTTACGCTATTCTTTGTGTGACTTTAAGACATTTTTGAGATGCAAAAAATACTATAAGAAAAGCGCATCTCATGCGTGAGTTAGGCGAGACGTTTTTGACTTACAAGATTTTCATAACACTTTGTCTTGGTCATATCACATATAAATACGTATATGCACATGCACCTTTGTATCTATTTTTGGTCAAATTAAACTTTTAGACAAATAATTTAATCGTGGGAATGACTCCAATATTTGAAATTTTGCTTCATTGTCGAAGTTCATATATATATATATATATGGCTGGTAATACCACTTAATGGTGGGCCTCATTGATGATCTGAGACCTGGGTTACGATTTAGATGATATTGAACAGTATATATATATGAATTGAAAATCTTTTTGCTGTTAAGGGTGGATCTGTTGTTCTCGCAAATCTAATATCCGAGAAAGATAGATCTAGAGAGGTTTGATGTATTGAACTGAGAGAAACATAATATTTTCTTATATTTTTTTAACAAAACATCGCACCTATAAGTAATCCGGGTCTTATAATATTTTCTTACAATTTTCTGGAACATTTTAAATATAGTATATTTTGCCAAACTAATCATGCATTAGAGTTGTAAAAAGGACATTAACATTAGATTCTTAATCGATTTGGGACATTCCGGTGAATCTCATAGATTCCATCATCTTTCTCAATATCGATTTTAAATAAATTTAAATATATGTATACTCTCAGTTTGCATTTTAGAAATTATGTTATAGCTTAAAATAGTCAATTTATTCAAACTAAATAGATTTGCAGAAAGTCAATTTTAATCGACGACAGCAAAATATTGCAAATTTAGGTGTGAATATATTTTTCAGATTATGTGACATTTTCTTAAAAGTGACAAATTAATTATATGTGACTTAATTATTTTTTAATGATCAATTAATTTTAAAGTGTGTACGTTGTATGATTATTTTTCAGAAATCCTTACCTCAAATTAATTTTCGTAGAGGACGGTAAACATATATATGCAGTGAAGTCTTTAAATTAACAATGTTTATAGCTCCTCAATTTTTGCAGTTAACCCTTAGAATTAACTGTGTTTATATAAAAAGTAGTTCAGAATAATGTTAGTCAAAAGAGCAATTAAATAAAATGAAAGCAAGCTCTTGTTGATCAGTGTCTTCACGCAGAAAATATAAATATAAAACGAACCACAGATTGTCCATCAATTATCATCACGAAACCACCAACTTTATATATTTTTTTAAATACAATAAAAACAACCAACTATGAAATAAACACGAAGATACTATGAGCATGAAATAGAAGAGACGGAAAGAGGGTAACTAAAACTATTGGAGTACTTGAAGGAGAGAATACTGCCCGGTGGAATAGGCTGTCCGTCGTTGACAAGGCAGTCGTCGTAGTTGACTCGCCGGAAAACGGCCGGATTAATCAGCTGCACGGAGCTGAACCAGCCGCACTTAACGTGGACGTCTGCGATGGGGTCACAGTCTTTTGCAGAAGACAGGCACGTGTTCATAATCTGAACGGAGAACTCAGGAATCCCTGTCGGAAAAGACGATGTTGGCCCTTGGAATATTGATATGTCCTCCTTCGAGCACCTCCCTGGGCTGTCTCCGTAGTCTGTATCGCCGCCGTAGTCTGAATTATTTAATTACAGCGTTTAATTGTTGTTACCAATATTGATGGATAGATACAATACTAAATAAGTTTTATCAATCGATCTAGTTCTTTTGTTTTGTAGGACCAATTATTGATCAACAACATGATCACTTTGACCAAAAGTCCTATCTTATGAAAATCAAGCTCACTGCAATCTCCAAGCCAAATTGCTTTATTTTATAACATCTGTCTAAAAAAAATTAGATTAACCCTAAGCAAATCCAGCTTCTTCGGATTCGTTCTAAATATTTATATTAAATATAATGATAATACTGTATATATGTGTGTTCATATGATCTTGCATTTTTAACTCCCCCTTTTTTTAATTATGCTTCAAGATTTTGTATAGAAACCTTAATTTTTTTTTAATGTGTGAAGATTTTGATCATGCATTTACAAACTCATTTTTATAGTGATTAAAAAATTACGCCTTCATAACTAAACAATAAAAAAGTCTGATTGAACCAAGGGAATGTGCTGTTTTTTGCATCAATATATTATATATAAATATAAACATAATATATATCCACAAAAATATACATCAACATTACCAGGTAGTGACTGCAATAACTTCCTGCAAAAGGATGGTGTCCCCTTGGAAAAGACTGCTCTTTCGAATACCCTAACTTCCTTTGTGAATCCCATCTGAAATAGCTCCGTCGTCGCTGCATGCATGAAAATATTATTCCATGACGACCTAAATAGGAGATATGATGTATATTGCTGTATATACATAACAATGTCGCCCATGTTTGTTAAGCATTTATAGAAGAGAAGTCCCGCTTGAATGGAGACTCTCAGCACTCGTCCACATTGTGTACTAGACTACTAATCTATATACAGATGATTTGATGCATGTCAAATGGTGGAACTCTAAGTGGTTACCGGATAACAACAAGTAATATGCGAGAACAATAGACAATCGAAGAGATCTTGAGCCTCTCATCGTCGACATTTTACTTGGAGAACCTGTGTTTCAAAACCAGAAAATTCCATTTGATAGCTAGCGTTACTTATCAGTGAAGCAAAGGTCTACACCATAATCTATTCAATACCCATTAAAAACACATTAACTGGTCTTAGACCTAATAGGCTCGGTGGACTGTTCTGTTGAGGGATGTGACTGTTGATTGTTCTGATGGGATAGCGACGTAGATAGCTAGATATGAGTGAACATAGATATTTATATTAAAAAAATAGTCTGTCTTTCTCAGATTCTTTTTAAAGCCATAACTTTTTTGCATGGGGAAAGAATTAATATGCATGGCATTTTGACTAAAGTATGGCTTTGCGTAGACTGGAGCCGATTCAGAATATCTCAAACATCTTTCGACAAAATAAAGGAAGGAAACAAAATTGAAAAATCTAAAAGTGAAAGAAAATAGTTATTTCGCTAAAGTGGACATGATTACTTATTTGCAGTCATCATGGACTATCCTCATGTTTAGATGCATCGTATACTATATAAAAAATAACCAAAGGTTTAAAATACTTTAGTGCAAGATTTAAAATGTCGTGAAATTGCGTGAATATAATGAAGAAATTACGCTCAAGTGTAAAGTTTGATACATTTGCGTCCATTTCTCGTTTTGTGTAACAATGTCACCTATGGCGATGATATGTTGCCAAAACTTCCCCAAATCTGTGTTGTCGTTTGGCTGATGCTATAAATACCACAAATTAATTTTGTCGATATTTTCATGACTCAAATCTTAGAAATCACGGTCCTTGGCAACTAAAAGAATTGGCGACACACCGGCATAATACTCAGATAATTGCCTATTTTTTTGCTCAACTGTTTCGTATTTTAACAATATTTCCATCACATTTACGTCTTTTTGCCGCAAGTCTCAGGTTTGGACGCCGTCTGTGTATCGGTGGTCAAGAAAAGCTTGAAAATTCTGTTGTTTTGTTTTTTTTTTGTGTGTGAAATTAAGTTGTTTGTTTTCATGGTGTGTTTAATATATATATTTTTTCAATTTTTTTCAATTTGTTCCGACGATAGATTTTTGTTTTTACAGATTACAAAATTGTTTGAGTAGATTACGATATTGATTATAGGTTGATTACAAAATTGAATGCTGATGATATATGAAATTGACTGTTGTTATTTTTAAATTGAATCTTAAAATGTTTAGTAGATGATGGAATTGATGATGGTTGTTATTCAATGATCGCAGGAACTAGAACAATGACACATGAAGAGGCACATAAAATATTGTACCAAAGTAGTCGGAACGCTTAATCATTTCTCATATAGTTGATGAGGAATGACAAGAAAATGTGGTAACGTGACGCGATTGAAAATTCACCCGAGTGAATTCGAACAAGAACGTTAAACGATGTGGGAAATGTCCTCCTAAAGTGAGGGAGGGAAGAGATTCGTCTTATATTACTCGAGACAACAATGGAGAAACAAATCAAACTAGCCATGGAGGACAATATTAGGAGAGAGAGATGCATTCTAATCTTGGTCCAATCGACGAGGAAGGATATTTTGATGCTTAGGTGGAACGTGAACCATATAAGACCATGAAGAGCAGTCGACAAGAAGCGGCTGCAACCACTTAGAAATCCGACCCATACGGAGGTTCAATATCTCAACATGAGCTCGGAAGTGGGAGGTCAATAATTGCACCATTCATTTATCATTCAAATAGCGCACGTCAACCACCACTTCATCCAATGACGAAGAGTACATTGAAGGAGCGTTTTGGAAAAAATTATAGTCGACCAAATAAGGCAAAATCCCATCTTTCCAGAACATGATGCACGAAACCATTGAAACTGTTAAAATATTATGCTTGATTGATTTAATGTAATGTAATGTTTTCTAATTTTCGGAAGCTATTGATGACAACCATGTACTTAGTGGAGAGGTAGGTGTGACTTCCTATGATGATGACAACCATAACAACGGTGATGGTGGTGCTGCTATTGAAAGTCGTGATGTTAGTGTCGACGGTAGCGGTAGTGCTTCTGGTCCACGTTATGAGCAATGAAATATGAAAACAAATTATCAACGTACGGAAAACAAGGACCCTTGAGTTTAAGATCCACCTGACAAGTACTCATGTGTTACCATTAATGTACTTATTTGTTCTCATGCAAATTTAAATGTGTATTAGGACCGATAATTTTCTTCGACTTTGAGACAGACCAATGTACTACAAGTAGACAAACGACGCGTGATTACAACACTGACTCCATTTTTACTCAATTTGGATTAATACCATTTGATCAGATGTCTACTCAGTCAAATGAAGGTCAAAGTTTGTATTCATATTCTTACCATGTCAGTATCCAGTTCAAGTGCCTGTGGCATGCCCCTCATAATCAGTTTTGAAGTTGACGGACCATTACTTCAATGTTTATCCTTTGCAATGGGAGGGTGATTGAACGAATTACAATAATTATGTGATCAAATACACATCCTCTTATGCGAACTGCAAAACATGGTTAGGCTAATAGGACCTCCGAGCATGATCTGTTGGGTTCTATCAACCACGTTTTCGCTCTACCTACTATGACCATTATTTATATGTGTGTTTTCTATATTTTATGTCTAAAAATGTCCAACATTATTTTCATCCTAATTTATGTATGTCATCACAGTTTTTGTTGACAACCACAATTTTTGTAATTTTTTTTTCAAAAATCTTACAATTTCGTTGCAATTTTCATCAATCATTACATTTTTCGTATTCTGGGAGCATTAGCACGTTATCCGCCAATAGAATTTTGAAAATTGCTTTAATGGGTATGAAAAATTATCGTTATGTATGTATGTTTCCTTAGTAAGGCGATGTATTTCATACATGACATTCATTTTGAAGTATTAATTTGGAGGACCTTCACACTAATATTCATGAAGAATTTCCTACCAAATTGACTTATTAAGTGATAAATACACGTGTGAGCCAACAAAATATATAAAGGTTCGAATAAAATAAACAATAGAAAACTCGTCTACATGTCTCACATCTCTGAAGATGCAAACAAGAAGCGTCCCAAGCTCTGCTGTCGGTGTCTGTCTCTCTGTCACAACCTTGAACACTCCCAAGCAGTCGGACTGGATCTCCACTCTCATGATGCCAATGTTAAGAGTTAACTTTTCGGTCTCCGGATGAACCTCCAAACACTCTTAGCCATCAAAGCTTGTGCTAACTATTGGAATAGGTCAAGGGTTAAGAAAAATTTACCATTAACGAGTTAATGGCGGAATATAAATTTTTTTTATAAGTAAAACAATTTTACTAACCTAGACAAAGTGAATGAACATCATATTATTTAAAAAATATTATTTAATTACTTGTTTACTTGGGACTAATCTTTCTTGTAGTTTAATCTTTGAGAAACCTTAGGAAAGGTAGATCGTATTGTCTTTAAGAAATTCACATTGTAGCTTAATCTTTGAGAAGTCTTAGGAAAGATAAATCGTCTTGTCTTCGGACTAACCTCACTTAGCACTTTTGTTTTCTTATCAAAGAAATTCATTTCCTCTTTTATTTTGGGTAATTACCAATATACAGTAATGCACAAAATAATAAGAGATATTATTTCCTTCTCTCAATTGATGTTGGCCGAAATTCTATCTATGGGGAGCTTCTAGATGCTTCCTTATTTCTTTTAAGACAATTTTTAAAATACCTATTGTAGATCAATATTGCACAAATAATGAATTTAATTTCATAATGTCTCAAATGACTTCTCGGCTTAAGAAACTAATTTATATTTCTATCATATGAAAATATGCAAAATCTTATTTTGACATTCACATCATTTTATGTCCATATGGACAAAAATACCCTTTAAAATTTTCCGAGAAAACCTCTAGTTAAAAACTTGAACTTATTTTGACTTAGGTTCTAGTTTCTAAATTCTACTCTAAAGACCTGTAATAGTGATCTTATGGATCCAAAATGAACAAAGCTTGAGCTACTATACTTGGACTCAAAAGTTCATAAACAGTTTCCGAGTATTATCTTAATGTCAACTGACTCCACTAAAGGTTGACACTGAGAATCTTTCGGTTCAAATGAATTTATTTTCTACTCAAATTCAGCTTAATTATGTTGACTGAATCCATTGAATGTTATCTATGATTACCCTTCATGAATATCATCAACTAGATGCAATTTATAAAATTATCATTTTATCCTTCTAGTTGTTATTTCTTCAACTCCTTTGTTACTTGTGAATAAGTTAAAATCAATATATTGACAAGGATCTAACAAGTAACATTGTCTCATCCAAATAAAGCCACTTCTTTATTTTGGATACTGCGCAATTCATTTATTCACAATCCAAGTAATAAAGTATGAGGTGATACATATTGCGTTTCAGTAATCTTGTACATGAATTTCATATCTATGAGAACTTTACAAAGCTATTTTCATGACATCTTCATAACTTAATATCTCCCCAATCAGTGTAGTCCATATCACTTAATGGATCTAGAATTTGACTTTTTCAAATGAGAATATTAAAACTATGAAATGACATGTCTCATATCAGGATTTAGGTTAGCATGATGCAATTCATACATAGTGGCCTTGAGACAGAAGAGGTTCAATGGTTTGTTATTACATTGTCTCTAAAGGTGCACTAGTCTACTCAGTATCTTCAGAAGAGACACTAGAAGAATTACAGAGTTCTTAACTCTATGCCTCGTAATCAGACATCATAGATTCTTCCAACAACCATACTAGGATCAGTAGTCCGTTGATCTTTAGATTGCAAATATTTCATTTTAACCAAACCATGAAGAGTTTGTTCACGCAAATCTACATTTGTCTCTTCATACATTGTTAGATTTGATTAAGGACTATAACACTATTTAATACCATAAATCTTCAAACAAACGAAAAGGAATGAAGGAACGTTTCAACTTTTATTAATTAAATCAGCAATTACAATAATGACTTATAAAGATTTATATTACATCAATATGTAAATAAATAATCTTCTTGTGGGCATATATGTCAATAGAATTGACGTTAACTAAGAAGGGAAAACAGAGGGGGGTCCTCCGTTTACCTCTCCGATGCTTAACATTAGTAGAATATGGGCGGAGTTATATGATAACAAGGAGGGTTCGACGAGACCGAATGAAACGGGGATACTTGGAATGCGGCGTTTCAGGGCTCGGGTCTCGGATCCTTAGGTTGAGTTCTTCCCGTGTGGAGAGAATTCTCGTGTTTAGAGAGAGAGAGAGTAGATTCCTAAGGAAATTACTCTCTCTCTCTCTCTCTCTCTCTCTCTCTAAACACGAGAATTCTCTCTCGACGGGAAGAATTCTCCCTAAAGATCCGAGACCCAAAGTGCCTGCGATCCATGTATCTTCGGTTCACTCGGTCTCGTCGATCTCTACTCTTTATCCTATAACTCCGCCCATATTATACTAATGTTGAGCGTTAGAGAGGTAAATAGAGGACCCCCTCTGTTTTCCCTTCTTAGTTCACGTCTATTAATCTATTTCAGGTACTAGAAGAACTCGAAGACTCCAATACAGCTAAGAGACGACCTGGAACACTGGATCCGACACGCTAAGGCCGAAGCGATGATCACTCGCCCCGAGCAGGGATCTGATCGCTGAGGTCTCTGATTGTTGTCCAAATTTCAGCGACAACATTTTGGCGCTAGAAGGAGGGGCCTTCAATCTTGAAGCTCATCCAATCCACATCTCTTTATTTAATCTCCTTTCTCATCCACTCGTTAAAATGAAGAGTGACGTTCCGGCAGGTTCCGCAGCTGCCCGATCGACTAATCCGATCACTCGAGCGACTAGCTCCTGATACGAGTTTCGACAACTCCCCCATAGAGGAATCGGGCGACAGCCAACGGTCAGTAGTTCCAAAAACAATCCATCCGCCCTTCGTGATAACGAGAGTGGCCTTATGAGGGAGACGAACAAGCGCTTGGCAGAATTGCTAGTGCAACCGGCGTGAATAAGAGTTTACACGTGAACCATCTCGGATACGAGGTAGAAAAAAGTTCGACCTGAGACGAGAATTACGTTGAAGACGACGTTGTCGCGGAGACTGACACGAGTCAAGCTTTTACCCACTCTCCCACGGTGCGCGAGAGTGACGCTCCGCGAGTTCCCCCGACAAGTCAAACCCGAACCGATTCACGACACGAAGGTTCGAGCAACCCTCGAGCGAGGGTGACCAGTAATAACTCCCGTATTGAGAGATCCGAAGTGCGCATCATGCGTCACCCCGAGGGGGCAATGCCGATACATATAGTCGATGTGTCCGCCACGAAGGTCGCTCGCCCCTGGCTAGAACCTCGTGCGGCGCCGTGGAGGATCTCAGGACCCGTCTGAACTCGCGACAGGGTCCTTGCAAGGAGGATCTATGGCAAAGGCTTGACGCTCGACGAGCGACCACCGGAGCCACTACTCTCGGGAATCCTCCTATCAATGCCATGGACCAAGGGTCTGGTGAGCGGCGAGTTCCCATGCCAGTAAGGCCAGTTACAGGGATCGCCAATGACCTCGAAGTGATCACCATGATCAGGGACTCCAGAATCAGATCATCGAGCTCCGAGAAGCGGGCTCTAGAGACTCTAGGGGTTCATATTTTCCCTTCGCGGCGACAGTGCTTGCACAACCACCCAAAGAAGGATCCAAACTTCCCACCTTATCTTCATACGACGGACGTTCTGATCCCTATTTCCATATCCAACACTATAAAACTTAGATGATGATGCAAGGGCAGTCGGATGCGATGCTTTGTCGAGCATTCAGTCTAACCTTGATCGGGTCAGGCTTCGAGTGGTTTCAGAGCCTAAAACCGGGGAGTATTGGCTCATTTCGAGCTCTCGGAGAGGCTTTCCTCGCCTGCTTCACCACGCTAGTGGCGCAAAAGAAGTCGAAGTCCTATTTTTGGATGATTAGGCAAAAGAATGGCGAGAGCCTTTGCCAATACCTAGCCCGATTTACCGAGGAGTCTCACAAGGTCGAAGACTTCGACGATCGAGACGCCATAGCCGCCATCACCGAGGGCACCGAATCCAGTGACTTTATAAAGTAGATTGTGGAAAGATCCCCAAGGGACATGGCGGAGCTCATGGCGTGTGCCAAGACACTTATGAGAATTGAGGATTACCTCAACGGCAGAAGGGGCGAGGGGCGAACAACCGCCCTCGCACTGATGATTATCCCGATAGTAGAAGCAAACTGGGAAGGGATTATTATCTCACCGACGACACCTCTCTCTCCCCCCCCCCCTCAAGGCCGAATAGGCCTTTCGCAATGTGTTCCGGGGAGAAGCCCTCACCCCGCTAAATTCATCTCCAGCTCAAATCTTGACTGTTGTCGCTGAAATTTGGATAACGTTCAGAGACCTCAGCGGTCAGATCTCCGCTCGGGGCGAGTGACCCTCGCTTCGGCCTTAGCGTGTCGGATCCGTGTCCCGGATCTTCTCTTAACTGTATTGGGATCTTCGAATTCTTCTAGTACCTGAAATAGATTAATAGACATGAACTAAGAAGGGAAAACAGACGTCAACTAATGTTGAGCGTCAGAGAGGTAAACAGGGAGAGCCAAGGTCGGCCAGGGAGGGCCAGGGTCAGACAGGGAGAGCCAGGGTCAGCCAGGGTCGGCCAGAGAGAGCCAGGGTCGACCGTTGCTTCCCTGGTTGCCCTCCCCGCGCCGTTGGACGTCTCATGATCTTGAAAGATTCTGGAAATGATATATATTGACTCGTCGCCGTAAATCCGACGACAACAATAGTCTCTGATAAAAAGAGAAAATTTGGTCTATGGTCACAAATATGAACCTTAAGGACTATCGTCGTCCCGAGGTTTCTCAAACCATGGACGTTCCAAATAACGTCCATCATCATGTTCGGTGGCCCTCATTTCTGAGGGGCGCCGCTCTCTCATCAGAAACTACTATACTCAAATCATGATCTCTAGGAACTTCTACGAAAAAGGAAACTAAACTAGAATCTCCACATAGTAAGTAATCATCGCTAATCAAAGGTAAATCATGAGAAGTTCAAAGAAGAGAAAAACTCACCTCATAAATCCCACTCTCCATATATAGTTAACTGAAGCACTTTTAAGCTAAATTTCAAAAGAGAATTTTTGGCCTCCTTGGAGTGGCCGACCATCTGCCTCCTTCTTCCCCTTTGGAATTTCTCAATTCATTCTTAAAAATAATATAAAAAAGATTTAAACACCTCGTTAGGATTTGTGAGATAAAATAGTGTTTCCCCACATATTTCTTTCTCTCTTGGGAGATTGTGGTTTTGAAAGACCGTTGGTGTCATCACATCAACGAGTACTTGAAGGAGATATTATTGCGAAAGAAAAAAATTGGACTAGTCTATTTTAGACTGAAGATGGATCGTGAAATTTCAAAGTTTCGGTACGTGAGCTAAGCCCGTAAGTCCTTCATCTTGCCCATGGACTGGTTGCTTGACATAGTCTCTTATTAATTAGATTTTGATAGCGTAATTATATTTTTCTGCATATTTTGGTTATTTAAGGTGCACAAAACACCAACACGTGTGGTTGGGAAAAATCTAATTCAATAGGCTATGGAGGAAGGTGTTATGGCTTACATCATAGGCATGTGACATGATTGGGCTATAAGAATATGATTATTGATCTTGCGTTTATATTTATTAGAAGTTTAGGTCCATGATTTATAGACAAGATCTTGTGCACCAGATCTTGACGCAACCTTCACGCAGGACGAAGAGTTGTCAAAACTTGAGAAATATAACTTTTGGATATGACGTATTGTCAAGACAAAGTGACAGACTTTTTTACCTGGAGCTTGCATCGACAACAAGTCAAATTAATCTTGTTACGAACCCTCGAACTCTCCATCTCAGCGCACCCCTAAATCAACCACGTCGACAATAAGATGATTCTTTGTCTTTGGAAACTCGAGCACCATGTATTGACCACGAGTTTGATGAGCATGCACACGGATCGACAAAAAAATGCGGAAACTGCTAAAAAAGATGATCGAGTTTATATTTTATTTGTATGGCCAAATTTTTAAATGCTTAATATTTAGTTTATGGATGCCTAATATGTTTAACATTACTAAAACTTATGAATGTTTATTTTTTTTTACGTTGTATGAATTCTAGTTTAAATAAAAGCTTTTATTTATTGTTTAATGAATTTTCACTATTTATTTTAGGTTTTCTTAAAATAACTTTAATATATATTTGAAAAATATATAAAATAACAAAATTCAAAGTGACAAATAGCGCTTTTTAAATTAAAAAACTCTTCGTCCCAATACAAACAACATGTTATTTTTACTTTCGCTTCCGCTCTTTTTCCATGAAATGACATAACGATCATGTAGGTTCTAATGTTTTTCAGTCGTCTCGTAAAAATTATTTTGCGTGCCAAGTTACACGACACACATTCGACAATAAAAATAATTTATCGTTTATAATATTTAGAAGCGACTCATCTTTTAAAAAGTAGACCATTACACTTATTACAATTACACTTGATTTTGTTGTTCGTAATATGACTTCTAAAAAGTTTATTAAAATTGAGTTAAAGCCTTTAGAGTAAATATTTGTAAGTTAAAACTAAACCTGGCTTACCGGAACCGGACGGTCCGGTCCGGTCCGGTCCGGTAAGCCAGTAACCGGACCTCCCAGGTCCGGTAAGGGTAACGGACCGGACCGGTCCGGTCCGTTACCAAACCATACCGGACCGGTCCGTCCGGTATGGTCCGTTAGTGGGTTTTATTTATTTTTTTATTTTTTCTTTTTTTTTAAATCTGAGCCGTTGGATGTAAAATCCAACGGCCAGAAAAAAGTTACCGTTTATTACCGTTACTCCACCCCCCCCCCCCCCCAACGGCTATTTTTACTATTTTCCCTATTTTTTAATTTTTTTTAACCCCCAATTCCGAATTCTATATAAACCACCCTCCCCATTAACATTTTTCACACCAATTCTCTCAATTTCTCTCAATCTCTCAACTTCTCTCAATCTCTCAACTTCTCTCAAGCTCGGTTTCTATTTTTCAAGCTCGGTTTCTAGTTTTCAAGCTCGGTTTCTATTTTTCAAGCTCGGTTTCTAGTTTTCAAGGTCGGTTTTTACTTTTCAAGCTCGGTTTTTAGTTCTCAAACACGGTTTTATTTTTCAAGGTCGGTTTTATTTACAACTTCGCTTTTATTCTATTTCTTCTTTACGGTTTTTAAATTCAAACTTCTCCTTCTTTTTAAAAATCAATTTTATGGCTTCTTCATCCCAAAACCGAGGCCGAGGTCGTCGAGGAAGAAGTTCACAAGAACCACAAGTTCACCAATTTGAAAGAAATTGGTTGAATTACTCCCAAGAAAATGAAGATACGGTTTACCCATTCGACCCAAATTACGTTCCCCCAAATATTAGAGATTTTCTTGGTACCCAAATTCCAAACACTCAACCACCCTTTCAACCCGAAATGAATCCCGAAGAGGCTTATCAAGCACAACTTCCACAACCCGACGCCTACCAAGTGTACCAAGAGTTTTCTCAACGCTTGGAACAACAAGAAGAAGAAGGCGGCGACGAAACCGAAGAGCCGGACGAAGAAGTGGAGGAAGCGGAGGAGGTCCGGAATACCATCCCCCGACCCCGCCAACGTGAACAACGGGAAGCGACGGAACAACGACAACAACAACGAGCCCGCCAACACCAACAACAACAAGACGACCGTCAACAACAACCACAACAACACGATGTTCCCCTCGCCGAACCACGACTACACAAAAGGAAGTACCGTTCGGCGATGTGGAACTTTTTCACGGAGGTGAACTACAACGGCGAACGACACGGACAATGCAACGTTGTGGGAAGCTCGTTAGCGCTCACAATCAACGGTGTGGGACGTCCCTACTAACGAAGCACCAAAAGAGTTGCCCGGGAAGTCAAACCGCCGGTTCTTCAAACATTGTAAGTCACGTAGATCCCGAAGCTTTTAGAACTAGTTTAGTAGAATATTTTGTTTCCACCGACCAATCATTTAGTCATATCGAATCAAAAGGTTTTGTTCGCTTTTTAAGTTATTTAATTCCCGGTGTTCAAATAATGTCTAGGAAGGCTCTACGTTCAGATATTTTGAAATGGTTTTTAAAAGAAAAGGAACAACTAAAAAATGTAATTGCTTCTGGAAAATTTAGCGTAGCGTTAACTTCCGATATTTGGTCCGGTCAAGCTAAAACTGATTACATGTCCGTAGTAGTGCATAACATAGACGATGATTGGAATTTAAACAAACGTATTATTGCATTTCCTAGGATAGAAGGAAATCACACTAGCCAAAACATTTTAGATATAATGATGAGTGTTATAGAAGAATGGGGTTTAAAGAATAGAATAATTTCTATAACTTTAGATAACGCAACTAGTAACAGCGCAATGATTACGGAACTAAAAACACGTTTAGACGATGAAACACTTTTACATCAACGTTGTGCGACACACATAATCAACCTAATAGTACAAGCAGGAGCCGCTAACTACGAACCTGTAATTCATAAAATAAGATGTTTTATTAGTTGGATAAACAGTTCAACCGCTAGGGTCGATGAACTTAAAAAAAAGATTTAGACATAACTTATTAGAGGAACGAACATTCCATTTAGATAACAAGATTAGGTGGAACTCAACCTATCTAATGTTGAACAACTTTTTATCACCCCGTTATGTAGACGTAGCTGTAGCTTTTATAAACAACGAACTCGGGGAAGGTTCTTTAACCCCTTCTGATATTAGCATGGCTGAATCATTTGTGTCTTTTCTTGATATTTTTTATAAAGAAACTTGTTACCTTTCTGCTTGTTATTCACCGACTTCTCAATTAGGAATTCATACTATGACTGCTTTAGCTACACATTTTGAAAAATACCGGGAAGATCCCATTTTTAGCACTTGTATTCAAGACATGGAAACAAAATTTCTTAAGTATTGGGGCGCTGGGAAGGTTCCATTACTCTTTGGTTTTGGAGCCATTCTAGATGTTCGAACTAAAATTGGTGGACTTAAAAAGTTTTTCAAATTTTTGAGATTACGGTTTTCCGGTACGCAAGATTACGTCTCACTTGATCTACCAAGGATCGTAGATGCTTTTTATTCTCTTTTCAGGGTGTACGAGGCGAAACTTCTTCCGCATTACCGAACTACCCAAAGTCAACAGTCGCAATATGCAAGGAGGCACCAGTACGCGAACGTCTTCACCAACGCTCCCGCGTATAGTCCTTCTCCTCAACAAGAAGCCGGAGGCAGCACCCCACGAGGAAGTCAAGACCACCCTCGTACTCATCCCGAGATCATGGAGTACGACTGCAACGACTGGGTGAGGAATGATGACGAGCGCCTGGACTTGCTACACTGGTGGCGGCAAAACTGTAGACGGTTTCCTATCTTGTCCACAATGGCTCAAGATATATTGACGATCCCAGTCTCTACAGTTTCTTCCGAGGCGGCGTTCAGCAGTGCGGGACGTATTATAGACGATCGAAGATGTAGTCTCAAACCAGAGATGGTTGAGGCACTAACTTGTGGAAAAGATTGGCTTCTCCACAAGAATCGAGCTCAAGAAACGTTCCAGTGCTTCGACATTTTAGACGATTTTGATTTTGATTTTAGTACACTTCACATGAACGATTAGTTACTTTTATTTGTAATACACTAAAGGGATTCCCGACCCTTGTTCGGGAAACATTTTACAAATTTAATACAATAAAGGTACTCTTTTTCCTCATCGTCGCACCTTTCCGGGGGTCGATGAGGTTTTTAAGGAGGCCATTTAAAAATTTTCCCGGAGTTTATATTTTTTTTAATTCAATTTAGAGTATTAACAATTAACTCATTCAAAAACAAATTTTAACAATTACATCCATCAAAAAACCCCTTTCTATTTCGTTTAATTTTTTTTTTTTTTTTACTACCGGACCGGACCGGAATGTCCGGTCCGGTAAAGGTCCGGTCCGTTAGCTTAACGGACCGGACCAGATCCGGTTATTTTAACCGGACCTTACCGGACTACCGGACCGGACCGGCCTGTCCGGTCCGGTAGGCCACGTTTAGTTAAAACTAGTCAAATGGAGAAAAGGTAATAACCACCCACTGGCATAAAACAATGGATGATTATAAACTATATATTAAATTAAAGGTCTGTTCCCCATAATCATCAACTTCACTTTTAGAAAAGAAACTTATCGCATAGTACTCAATTTATTTTCTACACTTTATTCATATGAATTATGTGCTCGAAATAGTTAGTAGTGTTGTTACATTTATTATATATATAAATAAATGGATATTCATAAATATGAATGATAAAAAAGTACAAAATGATTTCAACAAATCTCGCCCAAACCCAGCCCGAATTTATGCTGGTTGTAGGTTAGAATGCTTCAATTACTTTCTCTTTATTTTGGTCCCAGCTATATATATATATATATATATATATTCAAATGACTTACAAACTTTTACGTTTTAAAAACTTCAACGTAGTAGTTAAATTTGGAAAAGAACTTCACTTTTGTAAATACTCGGCTAAATTATTTTATAATTTTTGGCTGACAATTTAAGTTTAAATGTTTTCTCTCCTGATTCCTTACTATAAAAAAAAATTAATTAACATAAATAAATACCGAGACATGAGTAAGCCATTAATAACTATACATTTATTCATTTTTTATTTATGTGTAAAGATAATTTCTTATTCCCAAATCAAACGAACCGACACATGCAAAATTATAACAAGAAATCGGTTCTCCCAAATCTTGGCCAAAAGCTTAAAAAATCTTCAAAGAAATACTTTTGTTTAAGAAGTTGCAAATCGACGGAGTTAGAGATTAAAGGTTGCGAATCGACAGGTAAATCTTCAAAACTTATAGGTTATATCACTTTTGTTTGTGTTTTACTTGTTTCTAGATTATTTGTTATTGGTTTACGGATTTGATTTCTCTGTGTTGTTAAAAATACAAAAATTGGCTTTTTACTCATTTTTATGTTTAGTGTTTTCAAAATACCCAACATTTTGTAATTTTTTTATAAATAAACACTCATTTTTGTTTACACGAATATTGGGTCAAAACTATCCTCATCTTTCAGCTTTGTAAACAATTTCAAATTTGGGCCAAATAGTCCAAATAAATTTGTAAACAATTTGACGTATGTTTTTACACAAAATTTACAAAACGTTTGATATTTTGAAATTAGTAACGTTTTTACGGGTATATAGCTAAAAGACCCTTAAAAATAAAGTTGCGTAATGTTGTTAATATGTGTTTATGCATTTATGTGTTGTGTTTTTCGGTTTCAGTGTTCATGTAGATTCTTCGATTTCTGTTCATCTGCGATTTTTTTATTTTAGTATTCATCTTCGTTCATCTGGGTTCTTCGGTTTTGTTCATCCGGATTATTAAGACTATTTTTTGTTATGTTTTTAAGGTTTTTCAAAATCCAGAACGATTTTACACTTTATATACCGAATATTTTTCGTTGTGTTCATGTGGGTTCTTAAGTTGTTTTTTGGGTATTTATTTTTGTTTTTTTATTAAATTTTGTTCTTATTTTTTGAAAGTGTAAAAATTTCTTACCGATCGATCGTAAACGTTATTGAACTACGAATGACTGCATCAACAACCTCAAATTTATTTTCATTAATATGATTAACTTGTAAATGTACAATGATATGTAAAACATGAAATACATAAATTTATAAGACACTTCTATTGAATGTTTTTATGAGTCAACATAAAAACTGAATTTTGAAGAGACAAAAAACTAACATGAAACAACCCATGAATAGCGCAGTCAAAGGACTTACAAATACATATATTCAATTTGACTTACAAACTCTTACGTTTTAGAACCCTCAACTTCCATAAGTTGATTTGAACCTTAATTTATCTTAAAGTTAAGTCCTAATGTTATTAAGTCATGTGCCCATTCTGATAATCATATATGTAGATCCACTTTAAACTTAATTAGCTTTTGCGTGACGTGTTTCACACCATCTTACATAATGCTTTACCAAAATTAAATGAGCTGAACCATGCAAATTGGCCAACGTTTGAAATATTTTAACTGAATAATAGTAACCATGCTCACAACTTTTTATTTGAAAGTGGTGGAGAATTACAGCTAAGCTATACTAAATACAACTTAGTAATAATATTAGTTCGAACTTCGAAGCATATCTGTTGTTATTATTGTTTATGCTCAACGTTGATCTTGAAACAATATTATATTCCTGAAGCATAATTTTTTTATATAACTTAAAGAAGACGAATAAATGCAATGAGGCATAAGTAGGAGAGTTTACAGAATTTAAAACATTCTAGCGACGTTCAGATCAACTGACCAGTAATTATTAACTTACCAACTTGATCGGTGAAAAAAGTTGGACAGGCATTTACGCAATTCGGTAAGAAATATTTATGAGCCATATTATATCGCCATTGTTATTCCCAAACTAATTAGTAATAAACAATGATATCAACTCAGAATAGAAGAAGCTGCCAAATGGCAAAGGAAGTAATTGCGGTGAAAGAATCCTCACGAACACGTATTAACTACAGTCACCAACAATTTCGAACGCTATTAAGAGCATCTCCAATGCAAAGCAACTCAAGTTGCTTTTGCTTACATGTCAATGCCACATCACCTTATTTTTTATCTATTAATATTTTATCATGTAATGATTATAACAAAGTTGCAAATTTTGGCACCTATGCCATCTCTTTTTTTGAAATAAATATAATAAAATATTATATGCACCAATAATTAAATTTGTGTGGTCCCATTTATAATAATTTTTTATATCAACATTATTTGTGTAGTATTATATAATATTTTAAATATAATAAATAAATAAAAACTAAAATATTTAGTGATGTGGAGAGCAACTTTTGTTGCCTCCATTGGAGATGCTCTAAGTACCCTCAGAATTCACAAGGAAATTATGTGAAAGCGAGATATGTAGAGGTGGAAAATATACAACGCATGAAACATAGTTTGGGATTGATGAGCTAGAAGTTGTATTTAATATTATATTCCTTACCTGGTTACTAAAATAATAATTTTTCTATATTTGTCAGGTGGTGTATTATAAATTTAAGGAAAATTTTTGCACGAGTAACAAATAAAAACAAACATGGTTTGAACTTGGAAGCAAGGGCTCATTATAAATTTTTTAGCATGATATAATTTAATTGTTGCGAACGATTTTTTCTTTTTGCAATTTAATGTCTTGTGAAAAATATGGTCGAACTTTCTCTTAGTAAAAGTTGATTGATTGTTGAACTATATGTTTTTATATATATGTGTGTGCTTGTTGGTCCCGAAATTATGGAAATACAATCTCAAAACATTATTAGTTTTGCCCTTGAAAAAGTCTATTTACAAACGGCTGTTTCCACAAACTACAAAAGAAAATAGTGAGTGGTACTGGTTCCTTTGTTCCTTCCGCTCATCATGAAAAGTTCTTAATGGATAGTCGCTGACGTTGAGAACATCTGATTCTTGACTATAATATTGATTGTCTTGCCTCATATTCTGTGGCTGAGCTCTGATCGGCTACTTCCGGACATGGCCTTATTCACAAACTTTTTGTTGCTCTCATCCTTGAAATCTCTTCCAGAACAATGACCAGCCGAGAATCCCAGTATGACGTTTAACCCAACGACGTAGATTGCTTTTGCATTGTAGGAATCACCAACTTTGACCATATTACCATAGTTGTCAGCTGTACGAATATGGCTAACTTTAAGTATAACACACAAAAGCTCACTCTACGTTGTATTAACTCACCACTATCTTTTTTTCTCGGCCACTGCAGCTTATTCATTTTATATGATTTCTAAGCCAGATGGTCATCATCCTAGAATTTCCAACCGCGAAGGTGAGATCATCTTCAAGGAATTACACCATCTTTGAACTCTTTGTCATCATGGGGTGTTTAAAAATGTCCCGAAAATTATAATGTTATGCCCGCAACCTCGTTCAAGAGTTGCCAACATTTCTTATCCAAATTATTGGACGACTTTAGTGCCCTTAACATTTATCTTCAACTGAATTTACTCTTTTGTTGACAATATTATAGTGTTTTAAACCTTATGAATTTCTAAACCCCTGACAAACATTAAGGTTCGAGAAGCTTGCAGTCAATCCATTAAAATAAACGTGAAGTTTAATGTCGTCTTCATGTAAAGATAATAATCATATTGTCGTCTGCCTTTCCATTTAACTTAGAATTTGGTGCAGTTAGAAAACCCAGAGCGCACAAATGGAGCACCTCCCTCACGCAAACAAAAACCACGCTCATGCGTTTGAGTGTAGGACATCGAGCTGAATTTTTTCGACTTTGATGTCATTAGTAGAGTCAATTTAAACTCACCCTCATACCTTTGTTGCTAAATTCCTAAAAAAGTTATTGTATTTGTGCTCAACATTATACCTGTTATTACAATGACATTCATTGTAATTTATTGTGTTAGACTTAATTTTGGGCAAAGATTCAAATTATATATATCATGATAAATGCATTAACTTCCTCAATATATTCTGCTTGCTCATTTTGGGAAGTTCTACATGTTGACTTATTTGGTGATAAATGGATTAATTTCGGATCTTATGTTATTTGGGAAGTTTCCTATTTTGACAGATTTCGTCATAATGTCACGCATAATGGTGTAACAGTCGTCTGCTACAGTTGGCTATTTTGGGAAGTTTACAAGGAATACTTTTTGACAGATTTCGTAATAAAGCTCATAATGTCGCGTTTAATGTCGCAACATCGTGTGCGACAGTTTTCTATTTTGGGAAGTTTTTATTAAAGGGTAAGGAAACCCTAGGAAGACTTTCACTTTGAAGGAGTGCTATATAAACTGAGTAGCTCTCCATCAGCAGCAAGGAAAAACTCCATTTATTAAATCTATATGGTTGTAATTCTCTAAACACTCATTGATAGACTATAAGTTTAGAGAAGGATCGGCTTGTGCTTGCGCGATTGAAGTTCTCGCGATTTGTTCATCGAAGTGGCCAAACATCGGTGAGTGTTTGAAGAGTGGAATTGAGAGGGGTCTCAAAGTCAGGGAGAGTCCTTGATTTAGTTTTCACATATAGTATTAGCCAAAGTGGTATTGATGTCGAGATTCATGTAAGACCATTGTTGTACTATTGACTATTATTAGTGAATTCTTTTCCACTGGGTTGAGAGCCCCCCAGATGTAGGAGACGTTGCTCTGAACTGGGTTAACAATTGTGTGTGTCGTTTATTGCTTTCCAGTTCTTTACACTGTCATCTATATTTTGCTTGCGAATTGTCACATACACTGTTACAATATTGTGTGTGACAGCTGGCTACTACTACAAAAGATACCTTTAGAAGCGACAGGGGAAATTAGAAGCGACATTTTGGCATTAGAAGCGACTAGTCGCTTCTAACGTAAACACCCCGAATTTTTCCGAAAAATGAAATTTTTTTCATTTAGAAGCGACTAGTCGCTTCTAATTGTCCGAGTCGACATATTAGAAGCGACAAGTCGCTTCTAAAGACCAAAATTATTGGCTCGCACTCTCCGCGCCAAATATTTTAGTATCTTTGGGCATTAGAAGCGACTAGTCGCTTCTAATGTCGCTTCTAATGCCCAAATTATTTGGCTCCAAAACTCTTCCGCCAAAATTTCACTAAGTATGGAAAATTGGGCATTAGAAGCGACTAGTCGCTTCTAATGTCGCTTCTAATGCCCAAATTATTTGGCTCCAAAACCCTTCCGCCAAAATTTCACTTAGTATAGAAAATTGGGCATTAGAAGCGACTAGTCGCTTCTAATGTCGCTTCTAATGCCCAAATTATTTGGCTCCAAAACCCTTCCGCCAAAATTTCACTTACAGAGACATTAGAAGCGACATTAGAAGCGACTAGTCGCTTCTAATGCCCCCACTTACCAAAATGTCGTCGTTTTGGTTTTGAAGGACATTAGAAGCGACTAGTCGCTTCTAATGGCCCTAGGGCTTTAAAACACCCGTCCCTCTTCCCTTCTCCCTCATTTCACCCTTCCTCCAACAAAATCTCTCATCTCCGACTCCCCACCCCCTCCTCTGGCCGAGCCCTTCCGCCTCCGCCCCAGCCCTCCCCTCCGGCGCTTCCCTCCGCCCTCCCCTCCTCCGGCGCTTCCCTCTGCCCTCCCTCCTTCCTTCTCCTCCACCCTCCCCTCCTTCCTCCGCCCTCCCCTTTCTCTACCCTCCGCTTCCTCCGCCCTACCCTCCTCTGCCCCTCCCCTCCTCCCCTCCACCCATCATCTTCTTCCATCCTCCGCCTCCGGCCGACCTCCGCCCCTCTAACCAACCTCCGCCGGTGTCTCTCCGGTAAGTTCTCTTTTATCTATCTTTTACGTTAATTTCTTAGTGGTTATCATTTTTTACGTTTTTTGTAGCCTCGTTTGCAGCCTCATTCGCAGCTCCCATTTTCTCCGCCGTGCCCCCGACCAAGACTTTGATTGCTGCCTGCGTCGCTCATCTCTAAGGGTGAGTTATTTTTTTTAATGTCGTTTTTTTCGTTCCAGGTAAATGTGTTTCAGAATATATGACGTTAATTATATATAACTAGAGAATATATGAAATGTGTAGTTAATTACTAGTGTTGGGATTGGTGCCTACAAAGGAGATTAAGTTTTGGTTGTGAATCGGCGAGCTCTCCTCCGGCCCTCTCCCCGTCATTGCAATCGGTAAGTTTTGGTTGTGAAATTAATTTATTTATTTATTTAAGTATGTAAATTGAATTAGTAAAATTAGTTACTAACTTAGTTAATTTGTATAATTAATTGGTAATTAGAAATATCAAATGTTATATTCCTTTAGATAATATGTGAAGTTTTAACTTAATTAATTTGTTAATTTATTAACTTAATTGTTGTTCATTGACGTAATTATGAATTTAGTTTGATAATTTTGACGACGTTAGTTTGTAATTTTTTGTTTAGTTTTTTTGTTTAACTTAATTGGTTTAGTTTTTTTGTTAGAGGTTGGTTTATATGTAGTTAATTTTTTAGTTTTTCAATTTTTTAGTTTTGATTATACATTTTGTTAATATGTTTTAATAAGTATTGATAATGTTTTTAATAAGTTTGTTAATATATTTTAGCTCTATTGAAATCATTTTGTAGTTAGATTTGTCAATTAATAAAAATATTTAATAATAATTTTAATTTATTAAGTAACAATTTTAATTAATATACCAAAAAGCAAGATTTTTTTTTTTTTTGCTGTTTGGGCATTAGAAGCGACTAGTCGCTTCTAATGCCCAAATAGCCATATTTTCGTAGGCTTTTTTTTTAGGTTTTTAAAACATTAGAAGCGACTATAGAAGCGACTAGTCGCTTCTAATTTCGTCGCTTCAAAATATTAGAAGCGACTTTAGAAGCGACTCGGCTTTAGAAGCGAAACATTAGAAGCGACAATGTCGCTTCTAATGTCGCTTCTAATGCCAAATTAGAAGCGACTTTTTGGCCTTTAGAAGCGACTTTTGTCGCTTCTAAAGGTAACAGAATTTCAATACCAATATATAAAACGAAATAGTATGTAACATAAATGGATACGATTAGAAGTATGAATTTCTAACTGATATTTTGATAATAACACAGATGTTAAAAAGCAGTTAGTAGCTTTTAATTTCACTTTAAAAGGTTAAATAAAAGAATGAATAGAGTCATTTTCTCTTTAATGTGAGAAATCTTTAAGCAATATCCACGCATCGTGGGGCGGGTCAAAACTACAAAACGAGAAACAACGATTTGAACAAAATTTTTCCATCGAAGCAATTTTGTTACCCGACTTTGTCTCCAAAACCTTAGAGCTCACTCCAAAAATCTATAAATAAGGAGCCCAAGACCATATTCTCTCATCTCATCTTATTCCATAGACCTCCATCTTCATCTCATACTTTGTCTTTCATTACTTTGCTTAGTTTTCTTTTGTTTAAGAAGTTTAGAAGAGAAAATAAGAGTTGTTGTCGTGGAGATCTTATACTCCAACACCAACCAAATTTGAGTTTCACAACTCTTTTTCCTTCTTTCTTCTCGTTTAGTTTTTATTATTTTCGTCTTCAAATATCGTTGAACAAAAGGGCTGTCGTCGTGAGATCTTGTACTCCGATGCATTACCAAATTTGAGATTCACATTCCTGGTTTGGTGGATTTGTTAGGGTTAGAAAATGATTTTGTGTATGCTTAGATTTTGTGAGTGCATTGATTTTGTGAGCCGGTTTTGAAAGTGTCGCCTAAGCTAGATAATAAGTGGTTGCAACGAGATTTCGTGTTTCTGGCAAAAAAATGTAAAACTTGTCGCAACAATGTGTATTTTTGATAATGGTGAAGGTTGTATAATGGGTGCAGTGTCCTGCTGTAGAACCTCTGGCCGCAGCAAGATGTATAAGATGTCGTGGCAAGAATCCAATCATTTGTCAAACATCTCGCTGCAACGAGACATACACTATGTCATGGCGAGAACCCAATATCTCGTCAAGGCGAGATGTACACAACGCTGCAATGAGAACCCAATTCTATTTTGGGGCTCTCACAATGGGACAGACCTAATGTGGGAGATCATCTTGCCACCTTGAGACGTTCACCATGCTGCGGAGAGAGTCTAACATCTCACCAAGATGAGATGCACATAATTCCATGATAAGAATCCAACCATTTATCGAGCTCTCACACCAAAAATTTGTTGGAATTTGATTAACAATTAACCTAATTTAATTACGAAACACATCAATATGTGGCGGAATTTCATAATTCAATTTAACATATTAAAACCAATTTAAAACATGTTCGATAACCATATCATTAAATCTAACCTAACATGTCAATAAATTTATAATCTTGTCAATAAATCTATCTAAACATGCACACGAACAATCCAAACACATATAATCATTCTAAAATATCATATTGTCCAGATCCAATTCGTTCGAGGGATACTTACATAATTCGGATCTGCGAGAGCAAGTCTCGGTGTCTCTCGGAAAAACTGGCCGGCCGATCCTCTACGCCACGCCCGTCAAGCAAATCCTCAAAGTCGTCGATCCTTCGTTGCTCCAAAATATGGCCGGCCCTGTGGGAGGAAAAATCACTCAAACAACCACAAGTTGAGTCAATGATAATACTCGAGGGATTTTGTGAGACAAAGAGGGTGGGCTCTTTCGTAGGAACAAGGGAAGAAGGAATAAAAGGGGATTCTCTCTACGGTTCGTTCTCTCAATTCTTTAGGGATTTTGGCCAAGTATTTTTCTCCTTGGGAGAGAGGAAATAGTCGGCCAAGATGGGAGGGGAGAGAGAGAGAGAATGGCCGAATGAGCTAGGTCAAAAAAAGAGAGAGAAGAGCTCCTTTTATTTCAGGGAGAATGGGCTTAATTAGGTCAAAAACAATTAATGACCCATTAATCAAACTTAAGCCCGATAAATCATTTAAGCAATTTTCCAACCCATTAATTCACATTAAGTGGCCGGCTAACTTATGCTATTTATCTCCCAAATATTTTTCGATTTATTTCTAAAATAATATTTAATTAATTTAGAACATCTCATTTATTTAATGACACGTCATTAATTATTTTCATACTAAACAATGTAGTACGAAACGAGAAAATATTTATTTTCATATTTTATTTATTTGAATCATCAAATTATATTATTATCAATATAATAATTTAATATGATTCGTTAAATAAATGTAATAATAAATCACCAATTATTTATTTAATTACTTAGAAAATAATTTTCTTAGTGTAAATCACAATTTACGTCTAATGAGAAAATCGATCTTTTCTTGTTCACTAATATCTCATCCAAGAGTCTATCATTGAGACCTTATGGACCCACATGAACGAAGCTTTAGAATAAAGATCGGACGCAAAAGTTCACAAACTTTTTCCGACTTTCAATTCTTAATATTAGTCGATTCCACTAAAGGACCAATATTGAACATCTCTAAGTTCATATGCGTTTATATTTCCATTTGATGTGATAAAACTATTCTTCACATGGTCCACGGTGTATTTTACGATATTACCCTTTGTGTGTATCATTAACTCAGAGGAATGTAAAATTACTGTTTTACCCCTGAGTTATTATTTCACCAAGTCCTCTGTTATTTGTGAACGAGAAAAACATAGAGTGAAATGTCTCAACATGTCACATGTTTTATTTCAAAAAATTCTTTATTCGATGAATACTAGGCCTGGTTTATTCGCTCACACTCTCATAACAGAGCATGGTGTGATACTAATGCCTTAGTATTGTTTCAACACAAATTCCATATCTGTGAATCACATGTTTCAACGAAACAGTATTATGACACCAACCGTCGGGTCAATGAAACTTCATTTAGCCATTGCCCATTGACAAATCAAATGTCATAAAGTGTTACAAGAATACATGTACTCACTTCAGGATTTAGGTAATTACTAAAATACCCCTCGTATGTGAGTTTGAGGTTTCGAGTGATTAAACGGTTTTATCTCGAACTTCAAAACTTCACAGGTCTTGTTCAATATCTTCATTAAGATATCAAGAATGAATTACAGAGTCACAACTCTCCATATCACAATATAAGATATCGTTTAATACATTCTAACAATCATTACTAGGATTCGATTGCCCAATCGATCTTTAGATTGCGAACTATTATTTAAACTAGTCATAAGAAGGTATCTTGTCAAGTCTGTACTTAGCACTTCTTTCGTTGATGACAGTTTCAGAGCGTAGACATAAATGCGTAAACACAATCTTAAATAAGAATGGATATTCAATCTTTATTTAATTTCAAAGTAAAACAAATGCAAAAGTATTTAATATTAAAAATCTCCTTTGTGGGCACAAATGCCAACAAAATTACCCGATGTGAGAGAACATCTTGCCGCAGCAAGACGTCCAGAATGCAGTGGTGAGTATCCAACACGTCACCGGGATCTCACATCGTGTCTGCCCCATTGTGAAAGCATTAAGCTCTCACAAAGGGAACATTATCTCGATGTATGATTCTCTTACAAGGGTAGCTCTTATGACAAGACAACCCATTGTATGAGGCTTCTACGATGAATATAATTCACCACAAGTCGCTGATTAGTGCCTCTATATTTTTTTACGATTCACCAAGAATCACCATTTTTAACATCTTGTCTTTTGATAAGAATGTTTTAAACGTGATTATTAGACAACTTTAATCAAATAATCGATGATTATCCTATAGTACTATGATAGTTTTGGTTGTTTTTAGTGTTCATTTCAGGGTTCATATGTTTATATGGAGTTGGAGGCACAAGTACAAAATATGAGCATAAATGGAGCGGATTTGTCGAAACAAGCAACATTGTGCCACTGACTGCCTATCGCGTCGCCCTGGATTTTCAGGGGGTCGCGATTCTCAAAAGACGGGATATCAAAATTTCACTAAGTTTCTGTCGCATTGCAATTGGCACTGTCGTGATGCAACCAATTTCTTCGTCAACCATCACAACACAATGTACTTGGTCGCTACGCGACCGCCTTCCGTCAGGCTTCGGGTTGTACACGTGAACTGCGTTTTTAAGACGTTAGATCAATTTTTGATGGTTAGATTTGCACAATTTTGATAGGTACGATTGGCAACCTAATGGGGAACATAGAAGAATCATCATTCACTTATGAGAATAACGCTTTTGGGGAGAGAGCACGGTGGACGAAAAAGGAGACCGGAGACACTAAAGCGCCTTCGATTAGGTTTCTCGAAAATTCAAACAATTTTTCTTCACTATTCACTCTTTGGAACTCTCGTAGTATTTTCATTTTTTGGATTTATTTTTCATGGATCATTTATTTTTGTTTTCTAGTTTTTCCACCATCGCCATGAAAAAAGCTTATAAAGGGTGATGGTGGATGTTTTCTTGTTAGATTTAATTGAAAGTATTTCGTTTATCAATTGTATTTCTTCTATTTTCGTTATTAATGCTTGTATGAGATTGATCACCTTGTGCATGATTGTAGAATTAATTGGATTCTTGAGAGTGATTCGTTAGTTGTGCATTTAGAATAGGAGACCGTAGTTCATTTGTGTTGTCTAGATATAACCACAATTTATATGGAATCATGAGTTGTTCGCACTGTTTGAGCAATTTGTGTTCTTAGCCTTGTAACCGAGAGGTAAAAGTAAGTCCTAGTCTTAACTCGTTAGTTTCACTCTAGCGAGGGTTATCGATAAAATTATGTGAATAAGTTTAATGCATGAGTAAAACTTTATAATTTTCACTCTCTCGGAATTTCGTGATATGAAGTCAAATTCTCGTTCCATCTCATTCATTTAAATTCGTTATTTTATTTAGGATTTGCGAGAAGTTATAGAATTCACCATTATCGACATTTCGTTTTTCTTCGAATCAAATTCTAGCTATTGTTACGTCTAATATTAAGTTATCGTGAAAATGATAACTCATATTTTCGTATACTATATTACTTGAGCAACTTATACATTTGCGAGCGCATATTTTGCAGCATTTTAATTATCGTGGAAGTAGACTAATACTAGCAATGGGTATTTTTCTTCTATCAAGTTGAGGTTTAATGAGATCCGTCCAACTTAAGAAATAGCCACTTAAATAACCTAACTCTGATAACTCACATAGAAATAAGAAGACAAAATATCGAGTTAGTTAAATATCATACATGTATGAAGAAAAAAAAATGAATGAGCATTAACTTTTAAGAAATTACTATACCCGTTATCTTCTTTAAAAGTTGAGAAAATTAAAAGAAAACTGTCTTGTCTTTGAATATCTTATTATCATTATAGGAAAAGAAAATTATGTTAAAAGTGGTAGGTTATTTTTAGGCAACATCCCTAACTTATGTAACAACAATTAGTTTCTTCTGAAAAATCTTTAATTTGATATTTTCTGTAAAAAAACTTAAAGAAGAAAGAAATTACACGACATCGTTCATGTAATGAATAAGTGACTTAATATTTTATGCTTTCATGCACGTATAATTGGGAAGGGTAAACATCAACAATCATACAACTGCATTAGGTGCGCCATTAAATAAAAAAGAAATTGGATACATATAAAATTTATAATAAGAGGTCAAGAAAAACCCAGAAATTTCGGCTGAAGCCACCTGAGTGATCCAAAGACATCAGCCTGTTTTCCAATGTTTTAATGTTACATATTGTTGAGGTAATTATATACAGCTGTGAGCCAGAGTAGTCTATTTCAACTTAATTTGGATAAGTTTTCGATTGAAACATATATTAAAATTTGCCCTCCCTGGTCACGGCCTAGAGCCTTCTATTTTCTTCGCCTTATTAATGCAAATCTGTATGAACATTATATCATGTCATAGTTCCTAAACATAAAATCTTAATCCGAAAGCCACTTAACATTATTGACAATATGACATCGTGTTGTCAACAACTAGCCCGTGCTTTCAGATACGCAACTCTTGTCAATTATTTGTATTACACTGTTACTCAATCATACGACTATAAACAATTAAATAAATAAAGGTATTAGCTTTAGCTTATGCTACGCTGGCCTCTCAATACACCATACAAGTACACAAGGCCAAACCAAAATTTCATACCCATGCTAATAAATATTCAGCTGAAAAATACACACGCAAGGAGTTTTAATTGAGCCGAGCATTTAATAATTCAGTGTTTTATCGCTCACGCATAATTATTTGCTAAAAAACCAACTATAAATACAAATGCTACCCCTTCTCAAATTCTACTCAAAACAAAAACAGAAACTTAATAATAAAAATATGGCATCCTTGAAGTGGCTTGTTCACTCAGCTTGCCATGTGTTATTAGGGAACCCTACAAAAGAAGAGACCAACAAGAGCAACAATGTTGTAGGGTTGTCCTACAAAGCGTGCCCTAATTCTTCTTCTTCTTCATCATCACCAATAACGAGCTTTGAAATGCCTCTTCATTACCCTCGCTACGCCAAGGTGGAATATGAGAAGATGGAAGAATGGAGGCTCGACTTGCTTCTCGCTCAGTATGGCCTATCCTTCGAGGGTGCTCTCGAGGCAAAAAGAGACTTCGCAAAAGGAGCGTTCTTGTGGCCAGATCAGTATTAGTTATACATATGTATTCAATAATTATGATATCTACATCATAAGAAGAAGAAGAAGAAGAAGAAGAAGAAGAAGAAGGAAAATTATAAAGATATCTTATACATGCTCTATGATCTATTGATAATGTGTTCATGTTTAATAAGGTCATCCGTACTTATTGAAGGGACAAAAATAAGTGTAATAGAGAGAGTATGTAACAGTTGTACTTGGCGTGCTTTCAAGGGTTGTATCATATGTATGCTTAAATTAATGGCAGTGTCTTCGTTTCAGCAAACTTAGAAATGGGCAGTGTTTTCGTTTCAGCAAACTTATAAATGGGCAGTGTTTTTACATTTTCAAGTAATGTATAATTGCATTTTGCATAGGTTACAAAGCTAAAATATCAATTTAGTTTTATCTCTCGCACTATTGTACAAAGAGGGAGAGAGGAAAATGAGACCATAATTTAAATTTAACGAAGAACACTATCCAAACGATTAACTTGGATAAATAATAGATGCCTGAAATAAATATATTCAAACACCAAATGCAGTAATAGATTGGCCATTAAAATAAGAAGTACAGAAACAAACAAAAATATCATATATATATATATATATATATATCACATAAGAGAGTTAATTTATATCAGTTTAATTAAGGTTAATTTATATTTTACTGAGGCCTCAATTTAAAAAAATAAATTAGAGACTTTCTTTTTATACATAATAAATCCATTGGCTACGCTTATTAACCGACGAAACATATCAGTTAATAACTAGATATAAACAATATTCTATATGACTGTTTTTACCTCTACATAGAAGAAGTAGACAACGAATTTAAGGTCTATTTTATTTTGTTTTATGTATTTTTAATGTATCTACTTTACTTGTCCCTCAAAGTAGGACATTAAAGTGACCTATAAAAAGTGCAAGCGTAAAATCCGAACACGAAAAATATGAAGTTATTCTCGTGCATCAATATTGATATCGTTTCAAGCTTGGTCTTTTATGTTTAACATTGAAACGTAGAGAAGACGGCTGATGTGTAGAAGAATAAATACTATTTACAAAGTCGTCTCTCTCCTTTTTCATATGTCTTGCTAAGTCTATCACGATTTAAACTAAAATATAATATGATATTAATTGACAAAAGTTGATGTCAATTTTTTTTTAAAGGCATTGAAGTCAAGAGTTTTTTTAAGTTCGCGTTATACCACTAATATTAAATTACATTGGATATATAAGCACAACCATAAAGAATAACCTTTAAACTTAATTTGTTTTGCTATGTTTGGTAGAGATTAAACCCTCATATTGTTTTGTGCTTATTAGGATTATATATTGACTTTAATTTTACATTTACTTTCCATAAAAAAAACAAGCTCAAACAGTGTATGAAAGGAAAGTTGTAAACAATACATATGTATTGTTTGATAATTATTGAGGTGGTAAATTAACAAACAAAAATTTATTAAACTACGAATAATTGAAATAATTTTAGTAAAATATAACTTAAAAAAGTAGATAATATTTAATGAGAGAAATATAATTTGATATAATACTTTATAAAGCGACGAGATAATACAAAGAGATATTTTGATTCATCGATCTATACTTACAAGGTGAGATTGTGCATTTTTATAAGGTTTAACGACACTTGTAAGACATGTATGAAGTAGCATGCAGTGACATCTCGCCTTGTTTATAATATTTCTCATTGGGATGCTCATCATGCTTACGTGTTTATAATGTGTCATTAAAAAACTTTTACTAGGAGAAATTTTGTGGGATAAAGCCTTTGGTAAGTGAAAAAAACTACATTCACGTAAAGCTCCCACTCAAGCTGTCATGTACGATATCTTCATAAGTTTTATAATTTATGCATCCCGTTATCATGGATATGTTTTTTGAATACTGAAGTGGGGAACGCCTTTTTTGAGGAGATCATATGAGTTATCACATGAATGAACATATTGGATGTTGATGACGTTATTCTTTTCCATCTCTTGAGTAAAAGACAAGAACTTCAAAAGGATATGTTTCGTCCTATCACTTTTGATAAATCCTTTTTTCATTTGAGCGACATAAGTGGCATTGTCTTCATACGCGGCATTATTTTCATAAAGTATGGTTGGATCATCGATTCGAGGAGGACCATTTGTAGCTCTGATATGATGTGTCGTAGATCTCAGCCACACGCACTCGCAACTTGCTTCATGTAATGCAATGATCTCGGCGTGATTTGATTATGTGGCAACCAGTGTTTGTTTCTGGGAACGCCAAGATATTGTAGTCCCTCCATATGTGAACACATATCCAGTTTGAGATCTCCATCTATGTGGATTTGACAAATAACCTGCATCTGTATAGCCAGCTAAAATTGTTTTCGTATTGTTAGGATAAAATAATCTTAAATTAATTGTTTCTTTGAGGAAACGAAACACATGCTTGATCCCGTTTCATCGTCTTCTTATCGAAGTTGAGTAAAATCTTGCTAATAAGTTAACAGCAAAAGCTATGTCACGTCGAGAATAATCAACAAGGTCCATAATAGCTCCAATCGCACTGGTATTTCTGGACCGGGAATTTGTTCATATTTCTTACATGGACGAAATGGATTTTTTCAACATCAAGGAATCTAACGATCATTAAGGTACTCAATAGATTTGATTTATCCACGTTAAATCGCATTATTATCTTCTTTGTATAGTTTGATTGGTGCACAACTATGCCACTATGCATGTGCTCAATTTGCAAATCAAGGAAATATTTTGTTTCTCCAAAATCTTTCATTTCAAACTTTTTCCTTAACTAAGTGATTACTTCAAGAATCTCTTCATTGTTCCCAATAATGTTCAATTCAACAACATAAGCGACAATTATTACATATCTGGATGTTGATTTGTTGATGAAGATGCATGGACAAAGAACGTTATTGACATATCCATTTTGTAGTAAATATTCACTTAATCGATTGTACCACATTCATCCGAATTGCTTTAATGCATATAATGATCTTCTAATTTGATTGAATTTTGCTCTCTTCGTTTCGAATTTAATGATTAAGGCATTTTGAATCCTACAGGGATTTTTCATATAGATTTTAGTACCAAGAATCCATATAAATAAGTTGTAACAACATACATGAGATGTATATTTAATTTCTCATGAATTGCTATAGTGATAAACTATGTTCGCGTAATTTTGTCCGTAACGGGAGAATACGTGTCTTCTCAATCAATTTCAGGCCTTTGACAAAAACCTTTGTGTATGACAATTTCATTATTCTCATTTTTCTTTCGTACAAATACTCGTTTGTAGTCAACATGCCTAACATTTTCAAGCGTGAAAAAAATAGATCCAAACACTTTACGCTTGTTAAGCGAGTCTAAATCAGCTTGAATTTCATTTTTCCAATCATCACAATCATGTCTATTTTTACATTTAGTAATAGACCGTGACTCAGGATCCTCATTTTCATTCATAACATCATATGCCAGGCTATAAAACAATGCATCATTAATATCTTGGTGATGGTTCCATCTTATACCTGTATTACCATATCCAATTGAGATATCTTGATTTTCCGCGTCATCTATTTCTTCATTAATACATTCCTCAATTTGGGGACATCTTATTCCTCTGATCGTTTCCTTTTCCAAGGATTTTATCGTTGGAACCGAATGGTCTTCCATGCTTAAGGATTTCCCTCGTCGTGTATTTCTTCCAAAGATTTTTCCTTTCCTTCAATTTTGAATTTCTCTTGTGGGATCTTAGTTTGAGCAATAGCATTTTCTGATGGAATATCTTATTTAGTTACTCTTTTTATGTATGTAAATGCATCATAAAGTTGATTTACTATACCTTACAAATGTTCAATACGTTTTATAAGGATCAAGATGCAATAATGTTGATATAGATTAAGTAATTTCCTTTTCTAGTTATTTTCGTTCTCCCTCTAACGCTGGAAAATTTTCCTTATCAAAGTGATAATCAGCAAAACGTGATATGAAAAAATTTCTAGTTTGAGGTTCAAAATATCTAACAATAGAGGGTTTTTCAAGACCTACATAAATTCTAAATCTCCTATGTGGTCCAATCTTTGTTGTCTGGGGTGGTGCAATAGGCACGTTAGTGACACAGCAAAAAATTCTTAAGTGATATATATTATATTCTCGACCGGATGCAATTTTGTACCGCATATGTACTTGGTATTATGCAAATTAATGCAGCAGCATGAAATATTGCATGACCGGATATTCCAGTTGGAGCTTTATTCTCATTATCAATGGTCTTGCAATAAACTGAAAGCTTTTGATTAGCGATTCAGCTAAACCATTTTATGTATGTAACAACAAGCACTACTACAAAAATGACCTTTAGAAGCGACGAGTAGCATTAGAAGCGATTTTTTACCATTAGAAGCGATTAGTCGCTTCTAACATAAACACCCCGATTTTTCCCAAAAAATGAAAATTTTGACCATTATAAGCGTCAAGTCGCTTCTGATTGTCTTAATCGACAAAGTAGACGCGACAAGTCGCTTCTAAAGCCCAAAATTATTGGCTCGCGCTCTCCGCGCAAAATATTTCAGTATGTTTGGGCTTTAGAAGCAACTTATCGCTTCTAATTCCCAAATTATTTGGCTTCAAAATATCTCCGCCAAAATTTCACTAAGTATAGATTTTTGGGCATTAGGAGCGACTAATCGCTTCTAATGCCAAATTATTTGACTCGAAAACACTTCCGCCAAAATTCACCAAGTGTCGAAAATTGGGTATTAGAAGCGACTAGTCGCTTCTAAATGTCGCTTCTAATGCCCAATTATTTTCGCTCCAAAACCTTTCCGCCAAAATTCCACTTACGGAGACATTAGAAGCGACATTAGATGTTCAACAACAATCCCAACTGAAATACAACAATCATCAAAATTATGTTATGTGAATTCACCAGCATTATCTAGTTTGATTTTCTTGAGTTAATGATATGGAAATTGAGCTTGCAATTTTAATATTTAAGCAAGTAATATAGTAAAAGTCATATTCCGAGTTGATAACAGACATACATGTGACCATTTGCTAGAGGCATCTATCAATATCAAGAAGTATCAAAATGGTCCATATAGTGTGTGAATAGTCCCATATATACATTGACTACATTCAAGGAACATAGGTGATTCATTTTTTTACTTTTGCTTGTATAGATTTTATGATTAGATTTGCAAGTGAACAAGCTTTACCCAGGAAAGTACCTTCTTAAAAGAATAGTCTCGTCCTTGAATGGCTGCCCCATTTTTTATAATTCTTCGCATCATTGTGGAAGAGAAATTTCCTTTTGTGGGCTTAGTTATGTAAGAAATATCAAAGATTTATCTCAACTCTATCTCAAAATGGACTTTTGACTCATTTTTGGACAAAAACACCTTTAAAGTTACTTATACATAAGTTTAATATTACATGGAATGAAATTTCTCTTGTTAAACCAGGATGACCTGGTTGATCATGCCAAGTCGTTAGTATTAAAAGTTTGACAACTTCCAAACTTTGATCCGATTGTATTTATATAAGTGTAATGCAATTCAGTAAAGAGCATTGGTAGTTTTTCCAATATTATTTTCTTTTTCAGCTTTAAGTGTTGTAATATATAAATATTTCATGGTACCTTTTGTAAAAGACTGAATATCGAATTCATGAGAATATAATATAATTTGAATTCAATATCTTTTGTTTCAATCTTGGTGAAAATAACGTGTGTCATGTCAATTCCATAATCAGATTACATGACTTTATATTGTATTCACAACAGATTTTGTTGGTTTAATTATCGAGAAAAATATTTTATCGTTCTCTATAGTATGTTTTATTCAACTATCAATCATGCAAATTTTTTGATATTATGACTCCCAATTAGCTTTATTAATGTCAAAACTTCAAATAAAATCAAGATAAAAATAACTACTAAGAAATATTGTTAATTAGAAAAACATAAGAATGCTAGGCTATAACACATAAAAAAAAGTTAATATTACATGGGATATAAATATATAACATAACATCAAGCCGTCGAATTTCATTCTCATCATGGGATTACATAATTTGTTCCATTGTCTATCATTTGTGAGTTGAGCAGTGTCTAAGATAGTCTCCATAAAATCATCACTAAAGTCAGATGCATCAAGGTGAGTGGAGTCATCTTGGTCAGTAAATGTTGGAAATTATTTAACAACTTAAACAATATTATTATATAACATATCTAAATATGGCGGAATTATATAACATAATCTAATATATTAAAACTCATTTTTAAACATATTCAATTAACCTAGGCATTAAAAGTGACTGACATGTCAATAAACTATTTATTCTAAACATGTTGTAAACAAATCGAATGAACACACTAACAACCTACAAACAATTTAAAGTTGCAGATCCAATTCGTTAAAAGACTTACATGTGAGGTTGTAAACAACCTCGTGCATTGCTAGTTTACGCCGAAATGTCTCGTCGGAATTCACTTGCCGGAATGGTGTGGGCGTGTCTTGGCCTTGCATGAATGCGTGCCTAGCTCTTGGGGAAGTGGATCTGCGTGCTCGCCTTCGAGTCGCTGGAACTAGTAAGACCCTTGGTGGAAGGATGACCTGCCCACACTCTTCAAGCTCGCCTCACTACTCACTGCTCTCCGCTCTCCAGATTGGAATGCAGCGTCGCCGGATGGGACCTGCCGCTCACCGGATGAGGTTGTCTTGCTCACCAGATGGGGCTGTCTTGCGCCTGCTCCTTTGCAGGTCAAGTGATCCTCCCTTGAGCCTGCCTTGTACCTTATAATACACGCCGTAATAAATATGGAAGGTCACCAGATTGAGGTTGACTTGAGATTGCCGGTTTGCGGCTAGATGCCTCGTCGAATTGCCTTCCCCTTCATCGGATGGAGCCTTCGCGAGTCTTGAATCCTTTTCTTCAAATTTTGATTGGCCCTATGAATAAGAGTCTCACACAAACACCATAGGAAGAGTCTGAGATAATTCTTTCGGGTTTTTGGGATATCAAGAGGGTGGGCTCTTTGATTGAACAATGGGAGAAGGGGAATCACTCAAGAAACAAGATCGAGAATCAAGAAACGATTTCTTGATCTCGTTTTCTCTCTCAATCTCTCGGCCACAAGAACACAAAAGGGAGGAGAGGTTTTGGCCGAAATTATGGCTAGGGTTAGGTTAAAACTGATTCAAAACCTTTTTATACTTGAGAGAATGAGCTTTAGTTAGGTAAAAATCCAATTTTGGCATGTTAGTTAAACTTAAGCCCAATGATCCTTTTAATGAGTTAAAAATTAATTTTCCAACCTAATTTTTTAATTATGGCCGGCCAAAATTCATTTTTCATCACCAAAATTTATTTGATTTATTTCTAAAAAATAATATATTATTTAAATAGAACTTCTCATTGATTTAGTGACATATCATTAATTCTTTTCATACTATGTAAACAAGTACGAAACGAAAATATATTTATTGTCATCTTTTATTTATTTGAATCATCAAATTATATTATAATCAATATAATAATATAATATGATTCATTAAATAAATGTAATAATAAATAACTAATTATTTATTTAATTACTCATAAAATAATTTTTTTAGTGTAAATCACAATTTACATTCAATAAAAAAATCAATTGTTCTAGTACAATAAATCTCATTTGAGAGTCTGAGATCTTATGGAATCACATGTACGAAGCTTTATAATAAAGTCCTGACACAAAAGTTCACAAACTTTTTTCGACTTTTAATTCTTAATATTAGTCGATTCCACTAAAGGACTAATATTGAAACTCTCTGCGTTTATTTTCCATTTTATGTGACAAAAAAATTCTTCACACGATCCACAGAGTATTTTACTTTATTATCCTTCATGTATATCAGTAACTCAAAAGAATGTAAAATTACCGTTTTACCCCTAAATTATTTTTTCACTAACTCCGTTGTTATTTGTAAATGAGAATAGCATAGAGTGAGATGTCTCTACATGTCACATGTTTTAATCAAAGAATGTTCTATTCGATGAATACTAGGCTCGGTTTATTCATTCACACTCTCATAACAAAGTATAGTGTGATACTAATGCATTGACATTGTTTGGACACGAATTCTATATCTGTGAATCACATAACCCAATATAACAACGTCATGGCACCAACCGTCGGGTCAGATGCAACTTCAATTTAGCCACTGCCCATTGACAAATCAAATGTCATTATGTGTCATATAGATTATGCATTCACTTCAGGATTTAGGTAAGTAACAAAATACCCCTCGTATGTGATCTTGAAGTTTCGAGTGATTAAACGGTTTTATCTCAAGCTTCAGAGTATCACAGGTCTTGTTCAATATCTTCTGCAAGATATCAAGAATGAAGCACAGGGTCACAACTCTCTATATCACAAGATAAGATATTATGATTCATTCAAACAATCATTACTCAGATTCGATTGCCCTATCGATCTTTAGATTGCGAACTAATATTTAAACTGGTCACAAAGGGCTATCTTGTCAAGTCTGTACTTAGCACCCTTTTCATCGATGACAGTTTCTGAGCGTAGAAAACATATATAAACACAAACTTAATCAAGAATGAATATTTAATTTTATTTAATGTTTCTTCAAAATCAAAAACATTGTATTTATATTGTCTAATATCTCATTTGTGGGCACCAATCCCAACAATAAAATTGATATATTTCTCTTTCCCTTTTACTTACGCCTGATAAACTTTGCATAAGTGCTCCAAGGCTCAACAAACCCGAGACCAACGACCTTTAGTGAAATAAAATGGATTCAAGATTCTTTGAAAATCAGCGTCTTTTTTCTTTTTGTGGTGATTTTTGAGGTTCTTTTTCTCTCGATGTCACTTGTGGTTATTATAGATGGTCTTATGGGATAAGTTATTGAAATAACCACCTTGACAACGACACGACTAGGACCTCTTCCACCACTTTGGCCTTTCTTGCGATCCTAAAAATAGTATTCACGTTCACGTTCAGGAAACACTTTTGAGCTATTCGGACGAGACTAATAATTTTTTATCAACAACTCATTGTTCTTTTCTGCAATGAGTAGACAAGCAATTAATTTATAATATTTAGCATACTATTGGACTCGATATTGATGATGCAAGGCTCGAATATAGATGCGTGGAAGGTCGTAAATGTCTTCTGAGGCATACCATCATATGTAATTTAAATCCCACAATCTAAGGTGGGTTACTAATCTAAACATCGTATAATTATATTTGATAAATTTTTTATATTCTTGAAATTGTAAAGCGGTCCATTCATCACAAAATTTGGAAAACATCACTTTTTTGTGATAATACATTTCTGGTGATCATATTTTTTTGAGATTTTTTCATAGTTCACCTGGATCTCTTACGGTGCGATATTCATGTTTCAGGCTTTCATCGAGATGTCGACGAAGAAAAATCAATAATCTTGCCTTATCAGTTTTCGAGGAGCTATTATCCTCACTAAGTATCTCAAGAAGACAAATGGATATCAAATACATCTTAATGTCTATCATTTAAGACATAAAATTTGTTCTCATGATATCAAGGTGATTGAAATCAAACTTCACAAGATTCGACATGCATTGAATGGTTGAGAAAAATAGTGATCGTGCTGATAACATATTATAAAAATCTAACTAATAAAAATAGATAATATGTAATGAGAAAATGATGATTTAGTATAACATTTATAAGTCGACAAGAGAAAATAACCAAATACTCATCGATTTATTTTTTATAAGATAAAATTGTGCTTTATTATAGACAAATTTTATGAGGTTTACACCTTGTTTGGTATGAAGGATTTGGGAGGGATGGATTAAGATAAAGGGAATTGGAAGGATGGATTGTATTAATTTGTTGTTTGATATTAAAGAATGAAAGAAAATGAGAGGTAGATGGATGAATTTGTATCCATGGGGCCCATAAAAAAAATTATCCTCCCATTTTGGACGGATTGTAAAATGGAGATCAATATTTTTTATATAATTACAATACTAACTTTTGGTATGTATTTTATTTTATTTTTGCTTTTTTATATATATGAAATATATGTGCATTCTATTCTATTTTTTTCCTTCTATTTTTGTTGTTGGTTATTAAATACATTGATATCCAATTTTTTTGTGTATTTTTTTCATCACTAATTTATGACTAATAATATTAGCAAAGTTTATAAAATTCATTTTTATTATCTTTCGTCATGATCAAATAATTGTTTGCTCAAACAAAACTTTGAATATTTTTATGACTTTGTTTATCGATTTTTTAGAAAACTTTGTGTGTTTAGGTATTACAACTTATGTGCTATATGGTTATAAATTATTATTTCTATTTAGATTGATGAACAAGAAAACTCAACAAATAATTGAGACATAAGTAGAAGAGATGAGAATTTAAGAGAAATTTTGTGAAAATTATTAGTAATATCTATATTATCTAATTCATAAATTTATTTTGCTTGTTAAGACTAATATATTAATAGCTAAAATGTTAATCTTTTGAACGTAAAAAAAGTATCAGAGGTTGTAATAATTATAATCATTGTAAGACAATTACTAAATACTTTATAATATATAAAATTTTGAATTTGATAACTAAATAAATATGTATATATAACATAGATAGTCTTTTTATTATTCAGTTAAATAATTACATGTATATTAATTATTATGATATAAATAAATTGTGTAAATTAGATATCAATTTGATAATATATAGATAAATTATTCAAAATTAGGATTATAAAAATGAATCACACTCTTATTTTCTTCATTTATACCAAACACACATGGGGATAGATATTAATATTTTCTCTTATCATATAATCAACTTTTTAAAAAGATACAATTTATTCATCTCGTTTTCTTTCTTTTTCATCATAAACTATCCATCCACCCATTTTTCCATCGTTCGTACCATACAAAGCATTAATAATACTTGTAAATCATGCATAAATAGCATGAGGTGGCACCCCACTTTATTTATGATTATAATGAATTAAATCAAGTAAATTTATAATAAATAAGTACTAGCGTGGTTTTGGTTGATTTTCAAAATCAAGCGTAAAATCATATTTAAATAGAAATCGTGAGATGCTCCAACATCGTTTATATAAATTTGATTTTTTTAATTAAATTATTATACAAGGATAAATATATAAACTATTATATTCTAAAAAAGCTTGCTATATTTGGATTAATACATGGAATGGACTGAACGATGGTATACATGAAAAAATAAAGAAATAGTGTTCAAAATAAGTCACTAGCGGTTTGGCGGTGGTAGAGCTTCCAAATGATAGAAAAAACGGGTCCAGAAATACTTTTACAAATTAAAAATTAATTCTGATGAATCAATGCGCGAGAGAGAGAGAGAGAGAAAATGTTTTTCAGGACAGACATGCATGTAGCTAGAAACTTCATAGAACATTTTTCTTCTTTTGCTCCTTTTGTTATATATATATTTGCTTTTACTTTGGTACAACTTACAAGCCACGATGTTTTATCTTTATATTAAAAGGGCTAAATTAGACATATGAATAAAAATTTAGCACAACTAATCAATAACCATAGGACTTGTTTGCATTAGAAGGTTGTGTTACCATCAATCCAACAGTAGTTCAAACCAGAACACCCTCAACAGCTCTTAAAGTTTCTAGCTTTTCTCTGTATAAAAGATGGAGAAGAAAAGAGACGATCATGATCAGTTATTGAACAAGTACTCTCTGCTAAGGAGGACTTTGTTGGTAGGTTTCGCACTCTCTTTACTGTCATTACTCTTCCACTATTTTTCGGGAGTCGCAATCTTCCCTTATCATTCTCTCGCTCGCGCACTTGAGAGAAAGTATGTTTTTCTCGTTTTCAACGGAATCCTCGCCTTCCTCGTCAAAACCTCGGCGGTGACCACCGAAGAGTCGGTCACCGTTTCGGACGAGCCACTCGTTCGAGATCGCGAAGAAGCTTCTCTGGTCGAACACGAAGAAGAAAGTGGACTGTCTACAACACCAGAAGAAGAAGGAGAAGATGACCAGTTGATAAGGACAGAGGAGTTGAACAGAAAAGTTGAAGAGTTCATACGGAAGATGAAAGAGAAAATAAGGGTTGAAGCTCAACAGCCGTTAATAGAAGTGTAACGATTTTATAATTATCGATCATCAAATGAAGACAGAAAAAAAGATAGTTAATAATTTTCCCTCAAATTGTTACATTGTCGTGTAAATCAGAAAGTTCGATCGGCTACATAATTATCTTTGAACAGTTCTTTAATAATAAAAACGAGAGTACTCAAACCTTTTAGAGCCATGAATAGATTACTATGGAAATATAACCCAAATTTAGCATATATGTTCGACTTGGCATATAGACCACTAACTTTCTGAGTTCAATTGCTTCCGACACAAATTTATCACATTTACAACAAGAATGAGAAGGGGAAGAAATAGAGGTCCAATTTATGTGGCTAAAGTCATTGTAGCTTCCACTTTCACACTGATCACATCACCAACTTACAATATCAGAATATCACCACTAACTAGGTCCCACAGTGCCCTCCAGTAACGGGACTTTTATATATAAATATATATATCTAATTATTAAGGGAAAAAGAAATGGGAAGAAGAACCACATATATTATTCTCCGCATTTGTATTTTTCCAAATCGAAATACTTAATACATAAAAACAAAAACGGTCTGCTAAGAATAACACCATTCCTCGAGTGCTAAACAGATTGGCAAATTCACTGCACAATTTGAACGATTAAGACACTTGTAGAATGAAGTACTAAGTTAAGAATAATAAAAAATAAAATGAGCGAGAGAAGTAGAAATCATCTTTGTTTTTATTCATTACATTCATTAGCCCATATGTCCCGATCATCATTATACTATCTTCTTAAAGAGCCACTATTTCAAGAACCATAAATTTATCAGTTACAGGAAGTTTTGGAAATACATGTAACCTTGTATACAGGTAAAGAAAGCTGCAATGTGATGGAGATCTTAGCCACACGATATGGACCAGTCCATTAAAATGTGTGGCAGCTATATATACATATATATCATTTATATTTGCCAAGCCTAGGCTGACAGCAAGGCTTGCTTTTACGGTGATCATTCTAATTCCTATCCAGAATCAGAGTAAAAGTAAAAAATAAAGTCCGATATTCTCAGATTCAAGAAGAGTTGGGAAGATGAATTTATTCCCTGAAACGATACCCAAGATCTTCCAGAAAGCCAGCATGAAAAGGATTAAAAGAAGAGTGATAAAATCCTGATTCTTAGTTAATGGCACTTCAAACATTCCTGATTCTAAGCAAGCAGTGAACTACTTTTTATGCCTTGGTTTTTTGCTTTTCTTTGAAGACTGTTTTGAATCTTTGATGTCATATTTATTCTATTTGGTAAATACACAAAAGAAATTCAGATTAAACACAGTTAAAACAATGGATAACGGATAACCGAATTGCTATATACAAAATCCATATTTTGTTAGATTAACAATGTGCCAATGGACTAAATACAAGAGTTTGCATTCACTTACATGAAGCAAACTAGACGCGAAAAGGGATTTAAACTTAAGTAATTTTAGTTCACAAAGAACTAATCATTTTAGCAATTAGAGCAACCGTACGAAGCTAGAGCTGGTACCCATGTATTATACAACACATTACACCCACCTTAACAGTATCTAATTTTTCTAGAAGAAAAAAAAAGAAGCTAACTTTAATCACAAACCTTTTATGGCTTGTTCGAATCTTGAAATCCCGTCACAGATCAGGTGAGAGTGTGACATCCATGGCAGCACCAACCTCGCTCTCGGGCATATTTCTAACCTCGGCCAAGATCCTCGACAGTTCTCTCATGAGTTCCGAGCGAGAGTAGTAAGAACGCTCTTTGGTCACGGACGACTCAGCGAACAGACTCTCGGTTAGTCCCCGAAACTCTCGGAACCATTCTTCCCGATCTTCATAGGCCCCGAGAGGACTCTCTCTCCTCCACCTGTCAAGATAGTACTTTTCGGGAAGCTCGAAGTAGTTCTTCGCCACGAACACCCTCAGGGCGTGCCTGCACAGAGTCCCCGAGGACTCGAATTCCTTGCAGTAGCAGTGGATTCGCTCCTCGTCAGGGATCCAAATCACGAGACGCTCAGCGTCCATCTTTCTGAAGTGGCTCACGAGATGGGACGACCCGTCGGAAGCCATTTCGGAGGTCGCGTATTGCATCGCTAGAGCGAGCTCGTGTTGGAACGCGTTGAACGCGAAAGGAGTGAGGATTCTCCGAGCCTGGTCTTCTATCGGGATGCACGTCTTTGGGTGACCGTATTGAATCTCTGAACGTGCCTCGTTTTGAACATTGACGGTAATACCCACCTAAGAAAAAGGGTTGATCACGCACCAGTACAAAGTAAAGGTGAGACATAAATGTTTTTTGGGTTAACGTAATTACGAGTTATGTCAATAAGATGACTTTTTATCTAGCCCGCGTTTGGTAAATTGTTAGTAAATGGCCGGTCCAAACCATTTACCATTTTTATTGGACCAATTTAGCCCAAATATGTTTCCCGCTCATTCCAAAAAACGAAAAAAGGTAAACCGATAAGAAAATTTTGAAATAATTCAGCGACGTAAGCACGCTATAAAACGTTGGCTAAATTCAAATCCCTTATGTTTAGGTTGGCTAATTATCCATTTTTTTATTTTTTTTTTCTTCTGACAATAGGTTATATCCGAAATACCTGCTCGAAGAAGCTACGCAGACATGGTTGAGCGTTGAAGAATCCGTTCAAGAACACATTAATGGATTTCAAATAAACGTCCGTGGCCATATGAGCAAGCATGTTTCCTCGAGTATAACACGGAGCCCAAGACACCCTGAACAAACAGAGTAACTCTATGTGTTTATCTGTGCCGAGTCCGAAAGCGGAAACCATTTGGTTCCACTGAATCTCGAATTCCTCTGCGCTTTCCAGTCGACACAGTGCGTTGAAATTGGACTTAAATTCAGTGTAACGAGATCCGAGCGGGTGGTAGAACCAACCCCATAGCTTGGAAAGTACATCCCCGAGGCAAATCACATGGTTAGTCCCAGGTAAGTCCGCTCGAATAGCTTCCTTGAGCCCCGGATAAAGGTCGGTCAGAATTGTTTGTGGACAACTTCCTCCCATGAAATTAATAAAAGTCTGCATCAGTTAGTCGGAAAATCAAACGCATAAAAAATTAATCATGCAAGGATCTGACAAGAATCTTCAAACTCCAATGATAAACGATAAAACAATACAGGGTACTGTTAGATTTATTATTCGAAATCAAATAAAAATTAAAATATACCAAACAATATGCCAGATCGAACGCCCGTCAAACCGAGTATCCAGGAGACCCAGAACTCTGACCCCAAAGTTATTTCCCGTATAACTGATTATTTCCGGCATAATATTATTAAATCTGATCAGCACTATTCACTAATTATATCAATGCCTAAAGTCCTCATAATATCCCATATTTATTAAAAATAAAAAGGGAGACAAAATCACAGAACAGTCATCTCATTCTCAAATGGAACCGAGCCCAACATACTCAAATGAGCAACCAGTCCAAAAGAATCAACAAAATGAGTCCATATAAATGTGAAAGAAAGAACCTAACAATCATTTACCTATTTGACTCATAATCAACGACTAGCGAGATTGATCCTCGTGATTCTTAACAACTAATGCGGAAAACAGACAGCGAGGAATCATGACGGAGATATGGACAAACCTGCAAAGCCCAGGAAAAGGAACGAGCGGTCTCGTCTCGCAGCAGAACACAGCCGAAGAAGATTGTCCTTCCATTGGCATCGATCCCAAACCAGGCTCCGAAGAGCAGGGAATAAGTGACGGAGCGGTACGAGGTGTCGAAATAGACCACGTCCCCGAAAGCTGCATACTTTTGGACGGAATCTCGGTACGACCAAGCCACATTCTCAGCCCTCCCGTTTTCATCCACAGTAAGATCGTACACGAAGCCCTTCTTTTCCATTGCAGCTTTACATGCCTCGAGAAGCTCGAGGACGTCGTTCTCTCGCTTCTCGGCCAGCAAGGCATCCGACTCCTGAATGAGCTTCTTCCGATTCTGAACAAAGTTCCTGACGTCTCTCTCGAGGAACGGCAACTGACCGTCGTGGATTCCTTTCTCCAGCTCCAAGACCTTGACGATCCGGTGGATCGGAAACCCGGCCTTCGAGAGCAACAGAATCCGTTCCTGATCCGACTCTTGGATCTTCCTGTACGCCGGCAGAAGCCGCACCTGATCGTCCTCCAGAAGCTCGTGGTTGTGGACATTGCTGAACTGGACCACGAACCACTGCGAAACGCCTTCTTGCACGATCTCCTTCGATAAGTACATTTTCGAGTCGCAGCCGCAACGAGCAGACTTCCGGTCGCGGTGGTGTTCTCCGGCGCCGGCACCGGCGCCGGTGGAGAGCTTCTTCTTCGCCGGAGCGAAGCCGGAGCGGTAACAGACGAAGTCGCGCTTGTAGACGCCGAGCTGAGGACTCAGTCTCGATCGCTCTTTCCTGATCGAGAACCCGTTCCTCCTCGCAAAGGCTCCGTAGTACTCGAACGCCTCGTCGTCGGTCTTGAAGACCATGCCGACGTAAGGTGCGACCATGGAATCGGAGGTCGAGGCTTCGTTCTTCCGAAACTGGGATGACGTGGCGGCGCTGGATGTGTCTTCGATGTCTCCCTCGTGAGTTACGTAGCATTTCCAATCCCCGCATGGACATTGTTGCCGCCGAATCCATATGTTCTTCGACGGTAGTGACGCCATCAATTCAATTCGATAGAGACCGAAAAAGATGATAACTTTATCACATGAAATCAGAGTTTGGGAACTACAGAGAAGGGTGATAACCAGAGAGACTAGGGCATTTACTTTACATGGCGTTCGAGAGGTCAAAGGGGAAATTGAAGCTCGGAGGTTATTATAATAGAAATTAATTACCGGTGAAGTATCGATGAACGGAATTGCTCTTGTTCTTTCTTGGTCACCGGGATTTTCCGTTCTTTTGATTCTGCTGTGTTATGAATATCCAGAGCTCACTATTGCTAGTTGCATTCACTTTCATAAGCTACCAAATCTATTGGGCTTTTCACAGACGTGGTAACCCAACGTACACGTTTGAATCCCAACAATATTAACTCGGGAAATTACATGCTTCTAAGCTTAACATTAAAAGTAAGAATTTATTCTGTATAATTAAATGAAAAATGGAATACACATATATAATGAAATATCACACTTTACTACTTTTTCCTAAAAAACAATTACTAGAATTTTCGAGATTAATGTTTTAAATATTGATAAAATTTTCAATAGTTTAAGTTAATAATGTGTTTACCTGTTATTGTTTTAGTCCGTTTTTTATTTCATAATTTCACTTCCATTTATTTCTTGAATTCGAAATTTTATTTAAATATTGTTAATTATTTTTTGCGTTTTATACGTTGACAAGTTGGTTTAACGTTTTTTCTATTGTGACATATATACTCCGATTAAAATTTCTATCAGTTCTTCACGTTTTCTATCGGTTCTTTACGTTTTCTTTATTATGGTTTTAGTGGAATTTGTAGGCTGGAATCTCATTGCGAACTATAATAATTTTAAAAATTCCGTTAACATGTTTGACTGAGTATTTAATTTTTTTTTATAAAATATTAATTATTTCAAAATTCGTAAATGAATACCTCAATTACCCTATAAACATTAATAAAGTCATTTTTTTAACTTATGAGCTAGCGTAGTATTTATAAGCCCAGGACAAAATTTGAAAGGCGACTTAAGCGCCCAAAGCTAAATGATCTCTGTCCCTGCCTTGATTATAGAATCGCATGCTCCTCATGAAAGATTCTCTTTTAGCAATAACTTTCATATGCTAAATGATATAATTTTGGCCAGTGATATAATATAAAAAAAAACTTCATCAATAGTGCCACTTTAAAAACAATGTAAAAAAATCAATTACTATCTGTTAATGTTATAGGCTGACAATTATTAACCAAATAATGTTTAATACGAAATTCTCACATTTCACTATAAATAGCTACAGTGTCAAATAAAATTAACTGATGAATATAAAAGAAAGTTAGAATCAAGAATATCACATACTTCCATACCTTTTTATATCTTGGTTTTCTCCAAATTTTAGATTATTTGACCATTATTTGAAATAAAATTATCAATGATTTGACCATTATTTTAAATTAAATTGTACAAATATATAAAATGCAAAACTCTCAAATAACATTATAAAACAACAAATGCGGTGAAAATAAGCTTATAAAAATAAAAATAGTTAACCACACAGTTCAGGAATGATATAATAGTTATAGGATGTATAACCTTTTTGTTCTAAAAACAAAAATAAGAGCAAAAAGCTAATTACAAATACAATAATTTGTGATTAAATTATTACGAAAAATATACCAAATAGTTATCTAAAACAAATTGATTAATAAAATAATCAAAATTTCAAAATTTTAGCAAAATTAGCGGACGTTAGATTGTCATATATTTTTACATCAAAATTAATTTTATTTTCACAATTATTATAAGGCAATTTATCAATTTCAAAAATATTATATCTATCATTGATTTTGTGTTTACAACATAACTACTGTTCCTTTTGGCTATTATTTTCATTTTAGGCAAGCTTTAGTTATTTTGTTAATTTTAACTTTAAATAGACTATTTAGAATAATCACCTTAAAATTAAGGAACTGCTATAATAACATAATAAATCAAATAATATAAAAATACAACATTTCCTAATTTCAATTTTTTTTTGTAAGGATACATCAAGCGTGTCCTGACATTCCCGTTCCAATTTCATGCGTTCGTATTACTGATTACCATGGTTAAAGTTAAGATAAGAATTTGCTCATCCATGGTTGATCCTCAATTAGACTATAGCTTTAAAATCATCACACTAACAGTTGATTTTGGTGCTGAAGATGACCCCGGTGGTTAATAACCCCCAAACTACTGCTCTGAAAATACTTTGGCTCTCTTGAAGCCGTAGACGTATCCTTCTTTATTGCCTTGCAGTTACAATTCAATGCACACAATATATCTTCTCATATATAAAATCTAAAATTCTGTAATTCGGCTTTTGCTCCACCATCATCACTTTTCAGTCAGTAATATATAGCTCCTGCGGAACATCCCAATAACATTCATCCTTCCAGAAATCGGTGATTTCCTCATTTCCTTTTCTTTTTCTTGATGCTTCTTTCATTAAATTTGTTGCGTATGTGCCATATACGGTTATGCATGGAAACATTTGTGTACGTGGTATGCATGCACGTACTTTGAATATAAACCATCCCAATATTTGGAAATGAAATTGGCTAGATTAATTTTAGAATATTGTCCGTGGTCATCATCTTATTGATTAGCATTAATCAGATATTAAGAAGCATTTATCATTCAATTACGATTTTAAGTTTCAACCAAGAAAACAATTCACTAATAACATAACAATTAATCTTTGGAAAGACTTTACACGCACAATTAATCCATTCTCTCCATCGAATCAAATCTCGAAGGCATATATATAGCAAACTTTTTTCAAATGGCTCTAAAAGCCAGAACAGAACAGATTCAACGCATAAATTCCTCGATTAGAAAAAAAAAAAAATTAACATACCTGATACCCAAAAGCCCTAATTTTTATTTTCTTCTTCCAGATCAACAATGGACAGTGATGACCGTCCCTACGAGGCTAAAGAACCGTTGATCCGCGAAGGGACGGGTCATTCTCGCAGCACCAACAAAAACGACGAAATATCAATACCTTCCATGCAACAACAAAGTCAACAACCAAGCCTAAACCAAGTAATAGCCTTACTCTCTATCTACCTAGGCCTGGGGACTCTAATGTTCTTCCTGGTCCGAGACCAGATCGCCGGGAAAAAGACAAACGGAATTCTCGACTCCGTTTACTTTTCCGTTGTGACGATGACCACCGTAGGTTACGGCGACCTCGTCCCAAACACCGCCGTGGCAAAGCTCCTCGCCTGCGTCTACGTTTTCGCCGGAACGGCCTTGGTCGGACTCATCCTCGGAAAAGCCGCGGATTACGTGCTCGACAAGCAAGAGGCGCTCCTGGTTCGTGCGCTCCACGCGCGCGAGTCAGGCCACGTGGACGAGGCTCACAGGTTAGTGGGGATCTGCAATCGTCAATCGAACATTACTTTTTTTCTTTAGCCCCTGGAAATAAGCTTTTACGTCATCTTTTCTGTTATTTTATTTACAATTTTAATTAGCCAGCGGAAATGCTTTAAATGTTTTATTGATATGAACTGGTTTTAATTTTATCAAAAAAGTGTTAAAAGTTCAAATATGACTCATTAGTAACAATAATATGTCCTATAGCAAGAGGCTTCAATTGGATAGACTGAATTATTTTGCTAGTCGTTTCAGCGACGATAGAACTACTGTTCTCTTAATAATTTGTTTGATTTTTAATCCCATTTTGATGGATCAATTTCTTATATATTATTCAAATGTTCGGCCGGCATGAAAACCCAAATTTAATAAATAATTATTAAATTTATAAAATTCAAAAAGACTTGTTTGAAAACAAACTTTTGGCCGGAACAAAATTATAATTTTTACCCTAAAAAATTGTCAGGGTAGAGTACAGATTCATTGCCGCGTCGGTGCATGTGGCGGTGTTCGTAATCGGCGGTACTTTATTTTTGTGCTTCATCGAGGGCTTAGGGTTTGTGGATTCGTTTTACTGCGTTTGCTCGACGATCACGACGCTGGGATATGGAGATCAGAGCTTCTCGACGGGAATCGGACGGGCTTTCGCGGTGGTTTGGATAATAGGAAGCACTGTGGGTTTGGCTCAGGTGTTTCTGTACATTGCTGAGATTTGGACGGAGAAAAGGAGGAAATTTCTTGTCAAGTGGGTTGTCAATAGGAAGTTCACGAGTCTAGATCTTGAGGCTGCCGATCTTGATCATGATACGGCTGTAAGGTATGTTAAAAGGATTCGTTGCTTTAAGAAGTTCGATTTATTTGTGATTTTTTGCAATAGGTTATGATGGTTTGCGTTAGAATTTTGATAACTTTTTACAATGATATATGAAAGATTTTTTATTTTTTAAAATTCATTTCATGCATGTTCGTCGGGAAAGTGAAAACTGAGAGAATTAGAGTGGTAGAAAAGCTAAAAAAAATTCCCCATGTATTTGTATATTTATGTGTACATATGATACAATTTCTGAAGATTTAAAGTTGATTTTGTTGCGTTATTATAGTGCGGCTGAGTTTGTAGTTTACAAGCTCAAGGAGATGGGCAAAATTAAAGAGGAAGATATATCACTTCTGATGGAAACTTTTGTGAGGCTTGATCTTGATCGTTCAGGGACTTTGACAGCTTCGGATCTCTTACCTTCTCAATCATACTGACATAATTTTGTTATTATTTATCGTCCCCGTTTATTTATTTTTACGATAGTTAGTATTTTGTTTTTCTTGAAAGGTGATAGTTGGCTTCTATAGCGCCTAAAAATTTCATGTTTTCTCCTATTGCCTTGTCTTGCCATGCATGCAAAGGAAACGACGCAAAGAAAAAAATACAGCCATCTGTAGAGTTTCTATACGTTGTCGTATTATTTAATGATAACTATACAATACCTATCTCTGTCAGTACCTAAAACTTGGCAATGCCAATTCTTTTGTCGCCACTAGAATTCCCTAGTCCACCTAGCAATGTTAAAAATCTCCTGTATAAAAGTTAAATGGTTTCGTAAAATTTTGAAATATTATAGTTGCTTAGAATATCTAATATCCTGCTATATAGAAAAAGAAAAGGCATGCTTCAGAAGAAAAATAATAATAAATAAATAAAGGGGCATGCTTTTTGTCATTTTCAAGAACGATGAAACACGTACCGCGCGCAAATAATAACAAACAACAAAACAAATTAATTGCCTTCGTTCACATAAAATAACTTCAACACACGAGAAAATACAAATACACGTGTCACGTGAGGCAACAAGATCACGTGCCGTGGTTACCTTCGTCGGCCCTGTACTCGTTATGGCCAGCGACGTAGTCCACAATATTTTCGCCGGGATTTTGACCGCTGTGAGTGTAGTCAACGGCTAGATGAGAGAAGGCACTGAAGGCCGCTATGGCTATCACAAAAAGCGCTGTCGACGCGATCAACGGCCAGAAAAAGGCAACGATCGTCCCTATCCTAGGCGCTGCGTACAGCACTGACGTCACTATCGCCGACACCGAAACCGCTATTATGGCCAACTGGTTTCTGTATTGCATTATTTGTGCCTTAATATCCATGTTACTTAGAAAAAGAGAGCGAGAGAGAAAGAAGGTTTTTTTTTCTCTATATCTTGGATGTGTGATCTTGATTTAATTTGTATTGAGCCTTTTTAGATTAGCGTTTGCTTTCTCTGTCTGTTACTGTTTCGTATCCCCAAAGCATCCTAAACTCTTTTTCGTTCGTGATCGTTTTATCTGGATTACCCTATTGTCCTTGGGTTGGTATTCTTGTCCTAAAGAATGGCAAAAATATTGACATAAATGTTGCTTATTATGGTTGTATGTCCGTGTGTGTGTTTTGGGAAAGCGAAATCGAAGGCGTGGACGCCGGGGCAAAATAGTATTTAAAGAGACAAATAATTAAGATGGTTAGATGTGGATGCTTTTGTCCATTTCTTGAAGTGGTCGGTTTGTCTGACTCAATTTTAGATTGTTGGAGGGAAAGGAATAGCATCTCTGTCGTTGATATCTTGGAGGACGTGATTAGTTTATGGTAAACTAGTCCACCAAGTTAAACTACGAACTGAATTTCTTAGTGATCATCTTTGTTTGTGTTTGTTGATTCTATTTCTCTAGAGCATTTTCAATATATATAATAAAGAGAACTTTCATTCAAAAAGTATGTAAAATATTAAAATTAGACTTTTTATGCAAAAATATGGAAAAATTAATCTTTTGACTAATTTCGAACGAAAAAATGTTATTTCCTCTGAATTCGAGTGAAATTTGGTGAATTCATATAAAATTCATTTCAATCCGATAAATTTGAACTTAATAAATCTAAGTCTAATGAAAATTGAAGAATTTCAACTGCATCGATGAAATTTGATGAACAATATCCGAATGAATTTCGTTTGAATTCATCCAAATTTATTTTATCATCCTAAATTTTGAATTTTATCGAAACTCGTTAAATTCTATATGAGTTATAAGATAGAAATCTAAATTCTTTTTTCAAAATCTATCTAAATAATAAAATAATAATTTTATCCAATATTAATATACGCTAGAACAATTTAAGCACGAAAAGATGAAATTCTTATTATTCTTGATATTTTTTCGACGTAAATATAATATTATTTGAGTGGAAAATAAAATATTTAATTATGTTTTCACTTTTTTAAAACTATGCTCCGCCGTTTGATTTGTTGGAGGACGTGATTGGTTTTTGGTAAACTAATCCCCCAAATTAAACTACGAACTGAATTAAAAAAAAACGCGAAGACAGAGAAAAAATCCTAATTCTATATGTAACTTGAAGCTGGTTTCACACGACTCAAGTCCGGGGGAGGACGTTGTTCACCACCGCTCCTCAAGTCCACCGAACTCCTCCGTCAGGCCCATGTCGCCGTCGTTCAATCTACGTGCGATTCCCGTACTCCTCCGCCGCGCTTGCGCTGCCATCGGTCCAGGAGCGTCACCGAACTCCACTGCCGCTCTCGCGCCACCGTCGTTCCAAGAGGTTCGAACTCCAAACTCTTCCGCCACGCCCCCACCGCCGTCTCAGGAGCGATCGAACACCAATCTCTAACGCCGCGCCCGTTTCCAGGAGTGATCGTCTTCTGTAGCGCCCGCGCTATTTTGGGATCTAGTTTTGCCACCAGAGATCGGGGTTCCTCTTCGACGAGATCTCTACTCGGTGGTGCTATCTGTTTGAATTTATTTAACGATTAAACAATATTAATTATAATACACATCCTATGTGGCGGAAAATTATAATTAGATCTAATATATTAAAACTAATTTTAATATATTTAACAACTTAACGCATTAAAATTTATCAAACAATTATAAACAATTTATAATTCACATGTTCAATCAAATAAATTAAACTAAAAACTTATATAACATTTATATAATTTATATTTAATTATTTAATTGAGAAAATACTTACATTAAAGGTTGTAAACAACCTCGACGTTGCTAGCTATCGTCGGAATGCCACGTCACGTTCAAAACGCAGAAAAATTCTCGCCGGAATGCCTGGAACATCTTTGCCGGACTGGAGTTTTTCGCCTGACAGGGAGCTCGCCGGACTGGGCACTCACCGGATGGGTGACTGTCGCCGCACGGGGACACGCCTGAAAGGGAAGACCCACCGGAATGCACGCTCGCCGGACTGGGAAGCCTCGCCGGACTGGAGATCACTGGGACGCCTCGTCGGATAGCCCTCGTCGGATTCGCCTCGCCGGACTGGAGCACGTCGCCGGATTGGACTCGCCTGACAGGAGTCCCTTCGCCGGATTGGAGCGCCTCGCCGGATTGGATCACCTCGACGGATTGGAGCTCGCCTGACAAGAGCTTCTTCGCCGGACTGGATCGTTGGAGGCTGGGAAGTCGCCGGAATGCACCCAGATCGTCCTAGAGACGTTTTTGGCTGGCTGAAAGCTTTTAAAACAATTTAAAAACCTCTAAACAATTCACAAAATTATTCCAAACACCACAAGTGATGAATCAACAATAATACACAAGGAAATTATTGAGATATTGAGTGTGGGCTCTCAAGAACAATTAGGAATCAAAGATGGAAGATTAGAAAAACAATTTATCTTTTCTTTGTTGGGAATTTCAGCCGAGTATCTCAAGGGGGAGAGAGAGAGAGTGGCCGAAAATTAACTAGGGCTAGGGTTAAGTGATTAGGGTTTGTTTAGCCTTATTTATACAGGTTATAAATGGGCTTAAGCTGTGTCAAACCCATGATCCTATTCACTTAGGGAATTCGGCCAATCCCTCTCCCCTTACTCGTCCATATCTTTGATTTTTATTCCTAAACATATTTGATTTAATTTCTAAAATTATTTTAGAACTCTCATTATTATTTAATGACACATCATTAAATATATTTCATAGATATCGAATAAGTACGAAATGATAAATAATTTATTTTCTTCTTCTAACATATTTAATCACTCGAGAATGTCATCATCAATATGATAACATTTTGTGATTCAATGAACAAAATAAATAACTAGTTATTTATTGAGTTTCAAGAAAATAACTTTCTCAGTATAAATCACAATTTATACTTAATGAGTAAATCAACTTTTACCGTTCTTTTAATCTCTTCCAAGTGTCTATCATTGAGACCTCATGGACCCACATGAACGAAGGTTTAGAATAAAGATCGGACACAAAAGTTCACAAACTTTTTTCGTCTTTTAATTCTTAGTATTGGTCGATTCCACTAAAGTACTAATATTGACAATCTCTCTGTTCATGTGCGTATCTTTTATGTTTGATGTGATGAAACACTTTCTCACACGATCCACGGAGTATATTACGATATTACCTTTCATGTGTATCAGTAACTGAGGGGAATGTAAGATTACTGTTTTACCCCTCGAGTTATTATTTCACTAACTCTTTTGTTATTTGTGAATGAGAAAAACATAAAGTGAGATGTCTTTACATGTCACATGTTTTAATCAAAGAATGAACTCATTCAATGAATACCTGGCCAGGTTTATTCATTCACACTCTCATAACAAAGCATAGTGTGATACTAATGCATTTGCATTGTTATTACATGAATTCCATATCTGTGAATCATGTAACCCAACATTACATCCTTGTGACACCAACAGTCGGGTCAGATGCAACTAAAACTTAGTCATTGCTCATTGACGAATCAAATTTCACAAAGTGCAATGTCAATTACATATTCACTTCAGGATTAAGGTAAGTATCATAATACTCCTTCAGTTTTGAACTTGAAGCCTCGAGTGTGTAAACAGTTTTGTCTCGAGTTTCTAAGTGTCACAGGTCTTGTTCAGTATCTTCTATAAGATACCAAGTATGAATCATAGAGTCACAACTCTCTATATCACAAGATGAGATATCATGATTCATCCTAACAATCAATAGTAAGACTCGATTGCTCTATCGATCTTTAGATTGCGAATAAATGTTTCAAACTTGTCACAAGGGGTTATCTTGTCAAGTCTGTACTTAACACCCTATTCGTTGATGACATTTTCAGAGCATAGCTTAAACATAACTAAACACAATCTTCAAAAGAATGAACATTTTTTAATATCAATGTTTCAGCAAAATATAAATACATAAAGTATCTCAATGTCTAATATCTCCTTTGTGGGCACTAATCACAACACTATCGCGCATAGGTCGGCCTACTAGAGCAACGTCGAGGAGTACATTTTGAGCACCGCTTGTACTTCGTCTACGGTTCTAACTAGGAAGAGTTTGGGTGTGATAAATATTTTTGGAAGGGTGGGTGAGTGTTTTAGTTTTATTTCGATGTCAGTAGTTTAGGTTTGCAACGTATTTGATTTAGTTGTTTGGTTAATTGATAGTCTTGTTTCGTTTGTTTAGTTTTCAGTGAGGTTTGTATATTGGAGTTAGAGTTAGACATCTATGAGTGAGTTTCATAGGGAAAAAATAGTTAGAAGAATTGTATCTGTCTAGTCTATGGTTGGTTTTTAGTGCCCGATTTTTGGGTTGGCGACGCTCTGTGCACGCTTTAAAATTGGCAGATTACCTCTTTTGAATTGGTCCGATAGTGTTCTTAATAGATAACCTTTTAGTTTGCAAGTAGCACTTTGTCTCCTTTGTTCCGATTCTACTGTCTTCTACTACTCATTAATATATGTTGTCGCTCAACATTCAAAGACCTCCGCGTTCAGATCCCCGCCGGGGCGAGTGACCCTCGCTTCTGCCTTAGCGTGTCAAATCCGGTGTTCCAGATTATCTCTTAGCTGTTTCGAGGTTTTCGAGTTCTTCTGCTACCTGAAACAGATGACAAACGTGAACTAAGAAGGGAAAACATAAGGTATCTTCTGTTTACCTCTTCGACGCTCAACATTAGTAGAATATCGGCGGAATTATAGGATAACGAGAAGTGATCGACAAGATTGAGTAAAACAGAGACACTTGGTCAACGACGTTTCGGGGTTCGGATCTCGGATCTTAGAGAATAATTCATCGGAAGTTATTTCCTAATTTGCCTCACGTATGGAGTAAGATTGAGTAAGAGAGAAACATTTAGCGATGGTGTTAAAGCAAAGACTGGTTAGAAGTTTAATTTAAAATTATGGATATAAAAATAGTTAAATTATAATTTCTTTTTTGAAGTAATTAAAATTTGCAAAATTCTAATTTCCAATAAAAGTTGAAATTTATTTTAAAATGATGAATTTCTCGTATAATCTTAAATGCAAAAGAAATTGAAAATATAACTTTCGCTATTTGAGTAAAAAGTTGAAATATAAATATTCAGCATAAACAATAAATTATCAAAGAACATTTTGTATCATTTTTCTTTTTTAATTTAACTTTTCTCCCAGATTTATCACCTCTAACGCGGTTGGTAACGTCTTGGGTGTTTCCTCATCCACAAAAACATTTCATGTGACCTAAAACATCTAAAACACAAAGTCTATTTCTTTTTCATTGTTGTTGGTGTACGACACCCGTTCCTCTGTTACTGCTTCTGCCGGAAAGGATTTTCTCCATACCTCTATCACCGTCTGAGACTGAGAGACCAAGCGATGTCAGCGAATAGGTCGCTGACAGACACTCTCGGGTCCAAGCATAATATAGAGAAATAGGACAACCTACCACTATTTTATATTGATTTTCTCATAATACACCAAAATATAAGTTATTTCCAAAATACGAGTAATATTCATTTGAAAAAGACCAAATAATATTTAAAAAAATAAAACTACCACAAATGCACTAAACTATATCACAGACAAAAAAAAATTAAATTTTTTTTTTTTAGTTTTTTACTTCAATTTTTAATAAAAATAGATAGTAACCGATACAAAATAATTTAAGTGTATTTTGATTTTTTGTAATAATATTTTGAGAAAAATCAATTTTAATGAGTTTAGAAAAAATTAACTATTAATAGTAATACTTTGGCCAATTTTTCTAATATAATATGATTGACCATTAAGAATTTAATGACCAATCCTATATATTAGAAAAATTTATCGGAATGTAGAAAAAAAGACGCAATTTTGCGAAAAAACGTAACAAAGCAATAAATTTATATGAATATAAAAAAAACGAAATTACCCCGTAATTTAGGCGCAATTTTCCGAATATTTTTCCTTGATTAAGATAAATAAACAATTCCACAAAAAATGCTCAAAGAAATTGGTCGCCATAGTTCCATCCAAGCTTTTAAATGTCGTGAAAGTACATCTAAATGACGACGAAATTGCGACAACTGGAGTTTGGCGTCATTTTTGTGACCTTTTTGTTTTGCCCAAATATGTCGCCGAAATTGCGCCGACGTGTTTTCGAAGTCGCGTCGGTGGGGAAGAAAAATAAAAGCTTGAAAATATGAGAGAGAGTCAACGTCGGTCGGCTGAGAATAATGAGAGAGACGGTGATGTTAGGTTGATAATAGGTAGAGAGAGAAATATAGATTATTAGGATTTTGTTTATAAACTCATTAACATTGTGGGCTTTTAGGTTGTATGCTTATTTTAATATAAGCTTTTAAGTATGAGATAAAGAGTAAAATAGCTATTTGAAATATAAAAATTGCAAAATAGTCAAATTGTTAAAAAAATTGGTTGATAGCAATAAACTTAAATAAATCGGAGAAATATAACAAATTTACTCTCAATTTAAAGTGAAGAAAAAAAAACAAAATATCGGAAAGAAATATATTTATATTAATAACCGACTAAATTAACCCATTAAGTAACACAAATAAAAATTAAAAATAAACTAACCCACTACATATCCGGATATTAATTCAAATCAATTAATTCAAACTGTTTTATAACCGCTACACAAATAAAAACGGTTTTATAACCGCTGCATATCTGGATATTAATTCAAACCAATTAATTAATTATCCGAAAAAATATAATTAAAGTAGAAGTTAAATCTCGAAAGGACCTAATTGAAAAACACACATGTTAACAATACCATATCACCCCATTTTGGCTATTAATTAAAAAAAAAAACAATATGCATGGCTAAAACACAATATCAAATTTGCAATAGACTATTTGGAGCAATTTTTCTTTAAGTATTCATCTAAAATATTTATTAAAATCAATCAAAATATTTTATGCTTAAAAAAAATCAAATTACTTTATTATGATAATATTTTTATATTTATATTTTATATTTATTATTTCGCAATATTATTTTTTTTTATTTCCGCATTTTCACAAATTTTTTCAAATTTTCACATTATTTTCTTCGTAATTTCCATCAAATTTTTAAACCACCGGTACCTTATCGGTAAGTGCAATTTTTTTTGCTTGGCTTCATCGCAAAATAGCGAGGAGTGAGCCGGGAATCGCAATTGGGTTTGGGGGATTATTTTAGGTCGGGAGTCGGGACTCTACAACAATCCAGTTTTCAGAGAGAAAAAAGAGAAAGACAAGTAACGGGAATTTGAGGTGTGAACAAACGGAGAAGTGATTTTATAAAAGAGTTGGTGATATGTCAAATTTTAATTGGGAGAGACAGAAGGAAGACAGACGACCTGTGTCACTTGAGCTTCGTTGAGAGGGGGTGATATCGTAAATCACACACCTCCTATCCTTTCCCACCGAGACACCACGAACCACGAAGACACGCGGACAACTCTGTCGAAAATGGCTTACTCAATCTGTTCTTCTTCGCCTTCCACTCTCGTCCAAGAATGCCAATCCATCTCTCACTCCCATGTCTCTTCGCAGAAAAAGTCCTGTTTCAGAATCCCCAATCACTTTCTGAAACTCGGTTCCGTTTCGTCTCACGCTCAGCCCAGGCCTTCTCTCCAAACGACCCTCGTGTCTGTTCAAGAACCGGTTGCCGAAGAAACTCAGGAAAATAGCCTCGGCGAAGAGGCGAACGTAAAATCTCCGAGAAAGAGCTACGTGTGGGTCAACCCCAAAAGTCCCAGAGCCTCACAGTTCCGGAAGAAATCGTACGACTCGAGGTACACCACTCTAGTCAAAGCAGCCGAGTCTTTGAACTATTGCGAAGCCGAAGAGAGTGAGGTTTCCAAGATTTTGGATAGCTTGGGTTCCAAGGTACTGGAACAAGACGCCGTGGTGGTGATAAACAACATGGTGAACCACTGCACAGCCACTCTAGCCCTCAAGTACTTCCAGAAGAAGTCGGTGATCAAGAAAGAGGTGATCTTGTACAACGTCACGATGAAGGTGTTTCGGAAGTGCAAGAATTTGGAAGGAGCAGAGAAGCTGTTCGACGAAATGCTCCACAGAGGCGTACAGCCCGATAACATCACGTTCTCGACTCTGATCAGCTGTGCCCGCGTGGCGAACATGCCTGAGAAGGCCGTTGAGTGGTTCGAGAAGATCGGAAGCTACAACACCGAACCCGACGACGTAACTTACTCGGCCATGATCGACGCTTACGGTCGCGCCGGTAACATTGAAATGGCTTTCAATCTCTACGACCGAGCTCGGTCTCAGAGGTGGCGAATCGATCCCGTGACGTTCTCGACTCTGATCAGGATCCACATGAAGTCTGAAAACTACGACGGGTGTTTGAACGTCTACGAGGAAATGAAGGCAATCGGGGCTAAGCCCAACTTGGTGATCTACAACACTCTGTTGGACGCGATGGGAAAGGCGAGGAGGCCATGGCAGGCAAAGAAGATACACCAAGAGATGGTGGCACGTGGATTCTCTCCCAACTGGGTCACTTATGGGGCTCTCTTACGAGCTTTCGGCAAGGCTCGTTACTCCGACGATTGCATCAACGTGTACAAGGAAGCCAAAGAGAGAGGGATCGAGATGAACGTGATCCTCTACAACACGGTTCTCGCTATGTGCGCCGATGTTGGGTACACCGACCAGGCCATCGAGGTGTTCAACGACATGAAGACCTCGCCGGCCACCCAGCCCGACAGCTGGACTTTCTCGTCGATGCTCACAATCTACGCGTGTGAAGGTCATGTTGAGGAAGCCGAGTCAACCCTGACCGAGATGATCGAGTCGGGCTTCGAGCCCAACATCTTCGTCCTGACCTCGCTCATGCAGTGCTACGGGAATGCCAAGCGCTTCGACGAGGTCGTGACCACTTTCGACCGGCTCTTGGACTTGGGGATCAACCCGGACGAGCGCTTCTGCGCTTGCCTCCTCAACGTTATGACACAATCGCCGGCGGAGGATCTCCCCAAGCTCGCGGGCTGCATCGAGAAGGCGTACCCGAAGCTTGGGAAACTTGTGAGGCTCTTGATCGAGGGAGACCGAGGAGACGGGGCGTTCGAGGAAGAAGCCGAGTCGCTCTTCGCCGTCGTCGGGTCGGACGTGAGGAAGGCTTACTTCAACTGCTTGATCGATATTTGCGTCACCCTCGGTCTCGAGGAGAGAGCTTTGAGGCTCTTCGAGATGGGTGTGGCTCGAGAGGCGTACCCGGAGCTGCAGGCGAAGAACCAGTCCCTGTGGTCTCTAAACGTAAAGGGTCTCTCTCTGGGAGCAGCGATCACGGCATTGCACGTGTGGTTGGGAGATTTGACGAAAGCGGTGGATTCAGGTGAAGAGATTGCGCCGATGCTTGGGATCAAAACAGGGCTCGGGAAACACAAGTCGTCGGAGAGAAGCCTGGCTGAGGCGTTGGAGTTGCGGCTCAGGGAAATGGAAGCACCGTTCCACGAGTCCCCGGACAGGGCCGGCTTCTTTATGGCCACTCGAGTTGCGGTCAAACCCTGGTTGGAAACTAGAAAATTATCTCAATCCAAACAAGCCTAGGCTCTACTTTTATTGGAACACTTTTCACATTCACCTACTTGTATTGCGTGTGAATATGCTCTTTTTTTGCATCGAGATAATTTTTTGTACTTAGCGAACTGATACTTTAAACTTCCTATTTGGCCTGTATAGAGTTCAAGGAATCAGGTTTCAGTCGGACATTTGATGAGGCTTTAAGTTCATGACTGGCATTAATAAAAAAACTCAAAATTCGGTTGCGTATAATTGCGACCTTCATATAATTAACGTTTGAAAAAAATTGGTTAATAATTATTAACCAAAATAAATCGGTATATTTTAACAAAAAATGTAGTCCACTAACATCAGTTACTAATAGTCACGTCACAATAAATAATTATTTACTAAATAAATAAAAAAGGACTGACCAAACAACGATTTCAAAGTTTTATTTGATTATTTAGAGCAATTATAACCAGTTTAGTCTTATAAACATATGTGTTTTTATTATAGTTTAAAAAAAATATAGTAAACGTTTGGTTAAATTAGCATTAGTGTACAGGTCGAAGTTTACTAAAAGATTGATAATTTTACCCTAAAAGTAATTTTCGCCTTAAGAATGCCGCATCATATATTATTCACAAAAAAAATTAGACGAAAATTGTGGGCGCCCATGAATCACATCAAATCACCGAAAATAAGGCAAAAAATTTCGAGTAAATGCAAATCACATTCATTTTATAAATCAAACAAATTTAAAAAAGAAATAAAAAAATTCTATGCAAAGAACCTAAAAAAATCACCGGAGACTAGTAAATCATCCGTCGCTGGCACTAAGTAAAAAATATTTCCCGACGGAGACGTCCTTGACAGAAAAAAGTACGGACGAGTAGTTTTATATTTCTCCGATGAATTGCTAAATGTTTGCATATTAGTTTCATTATTTTTCTCCAATGATCGAGTCAGCAATCGTCGAGCACTAGAACCGGGATTTCGGCCCAAAAGTGTGACGTGTGTGTCCGCTCTGCCTCGCCACACGACGACGGTTATGGTGCTACCGAGCCGAGTTACGTATCTCCGGTGGCTAGCCGAGAAGGACGAGAGAAGACGTTGATAATCTATTTTGATTTATTCTCTTAAAGTTTGATATTATGTGTTTATCATTTTTATATTACGAAAATTTGCGTTATTGTAAATCTAATCTTGTTGTTTCAAAATCTGGAAAATTAGTTTAGAGTTGTCCTGTAAATAATATGTAAGTATGAGAAACATTAATGTGTAAAACAGCTTTCAATTTACAATAATTAGCATCAGTTTACAATATATTATCTTCAATATTCTGAAAATTGACGTGTAAAATGACTTTCAGTGATCAGATTAATCAAAATTCAGGAAATATAAAAGTTTTGAGAATACGATGATGGAGATGAAATTATGATATAATTTGAGAGAGAGATCCAACAATTAATTTTTCAAAATATTGACGATAAATAAACAAATATTTTTTTTCCAAAATTATAAATCTTAAAACATTATATGAACTAAATCGTTGACTTGTCAAATTAAGCAAAGCAATAATTTTATTTCTAAAAATTATAAGATGTTAGAACATTATATGTACTAAATCTATGACTTACTAAATTAAAAACATTAAAATTAAATTAAAATTAACTTCCTAAATTAGATCAATTTATAAACATGTGTAAAACTAAAAATTAAAAAACGACTTGGTCCATTAACGCATAAAAGGACCTTTAATTTACAATAATTTACACTATTTTCATCTCCAATTTTTTAGATTTTAAACACGAAATTTTTAATTTCTTAACTTAACTTATTTAAATCAAATACAATATATTAAAATATTACACTAAAATCATAAAGTGATATGATATTTTATCGGTTTATTAACAATTTTGATTAGCCGGATAAAGGAGAGATACTTTTATTGAAAATGACTGAATGAACTAAATGAAAGAGTTTATTTATTTATATGGAGGGTTTAATTACGAATATTTTTTAATGTTGAGTTTTTTTTTCGAAATTTTTTATGTGTTTTGAGCTTAGAAAATTGAAATTTGTTTGTAAAAATACATGTATGCTTCTAGCATATTTACCGTCAGATTATCGTGCACTCTTCGGATCAGTTTAAGGGTAATATCGTAAATCACACCAGCAGGCTCCTCCTATCCTCTATCCACCACTTCTTCTTCCAGCAGATAACGCGTCACAAAGAGAGGCAAACAAAAATGGCTTACTCCCTCTGCTCTACTCCTTCCTCTCTCATCCACGAATGTCAAGCTCTCTCTCAATCGTTGTCGTCGCAGAGAAAGCCATGTTTGAGAAACCTAAATCCCTATTTGAAACTCGGTTTCGTTTCGCCTCAAGCTCAGCCCAGACCCTCCTCTCTCCAAACGACCCACGTCTCTATTCAAGACCCTACGACAACCCAACAAGTTCAGGAAGAAGAAGAAGCAAAGCCTCAGGAAACGATCGGAAAGTCTCCTTACAAACGTCAAGTGTGGGTCAATCCCAATAGCAACAGAGCTGCTCAGTTTCGGAAGAAGCCGTACGAGTCCAGGTACGCCACTCTAGTAAAAACCGCTGAGAATCTGAACAACTGTGAAGCCGATGAGAAAGCGGTTACTAAGGTCTTGGATGGTTTGGGGCCCAAGGTTTCGGAACAAGACGCCGTGGTTGTCCTAAACAACATGGTGAACCAAGAGACTGCCAGTATCGTGCTCAAGTACTTCCAGAAGAACTCGGAGATCAAGAAAGAGGTGATCTTTTACAACGTGACAATGAAGGTGTTTAGAAAGTCCAAGAATTTGGAGAGTGCAGAGAAGTTGTTTGAGGAAATGCTTGAGCGAGGCCTCGAGCCCGATAACGTAACCTTTTCGACCCTGATTAGCTGTGCCCGGGCCGTGAACATGCCTGATAAAGCCGTTGAGTGGTTTGAGAAGATGGGTAGTTTTGGTCTCGAGCCGGATGAGATTACCTTTTCGGCGATGATCGATGCTTACGGGCGGTCAGGTAACGCCGAAATGGCTTTCAAATTGTACGAAAACGCCAAATCGAAGGGCTGGAGAATCGACCCGGTGACATTCTCGACCTTGATCAAGATCTACGGCCAAGCGAAGAACTACGACGGGTGTTTAAACATCTATGAGGAGATGAAGACTGTCGGGGCTACCCCGAACTTGGTCATCTGCAACACTTTGCTGGATATCATGGGAAAAGCCAAGAGACCGTGGCAGGCCAAGAAGATCCACCAAGAGATGATCGCTACCGGAATCTCGCCGAATGTGAAAACCTACGCAGCTCTCTTACGGGCTTTCGGAAGAGCCCGTTACGGAGACGATTGCATCAACGTGTACAGGGAAATGAAGGAGAAAGGGATCGAGCTCACCGTTATTCTCTACAACACCGTTCTTTCCATGTGCGCCGATATCGGATACACCGACGAGGCAGTCGAGGTCTTCAACGACATGAAGGCCTCGCCGACCGCCAAGCCCGACAGCTGGTCGTTCTCCTCGATGGTCACGATCTGCGCTTGCCGTGGCCAAGTCGAGGAAGCCGAGGCCACTCTGAACGAGATGATCGAAGCGGGGTTCGAGCCCACGATCTACGTTCTGACCTCGCTCATTCAATGCTACGGGAAAGCCAAGCGGATCGATGATGTCGTGAAGACCTTCGACCGGCTTGTGGGTTTAGGGATCGACCCGGACGAGCGGTTCTGCGCTTGCCTCCTCAGTGTGATGACACAGTCGCCGAAGGAAGAGCTTCCGAAGCTCACCGCCTGCATCGAAAAGGCATACCCGAAACTCGGACAAGTCGTGAAGCTCATGGTAGAAGAGAAAGAGGAGGAGAAAGACGGAGGAGAAGCGTTGACCACGGAAGCCACGGAGCTGTTCAGCGCGATTGGGGCGGACGTGAAGAAGGCTTATTGCAACTGCTTGATCGATCTCTGTGTCAACCTCGGTCTGTCTGACAGGGCTTCGAAGCTCCTTCATCTGGGAGTATCCCAAGAGGTGTACACGAATTTGCAGGCGAAAAGTCAAGTTCAGTGGTCTCTCCATCTGAAGGGTCTCTCTCCTGGGGCAGCCATAACGCTGGTGCACGTCTGGATCGGTGATCTGACGAGCGCGGTGGAGTCCGGTGAAGAGCTTCCGGCGCTGCTCGGGATCAACACCGGCCACGGGAAACACAAGTACTCAGACAAAGGGCTCGCCGGAGCTTTTGAGGCGTGCCTCAAGGAATTGAACGCACCCTTCCACGAGGCGCCGGGCAAGCCCGGCTGGTTCTTGAGCACCAGAGTCGCCGTTAAGCCCTGGTTGGAGTCTCGGAAAGCCGCTCAAGAAGTTACTCTCGCGTAGGTCATCTTCTTATGTGAATATATTTTTTCCCTCTAAATTTTTTTTGACAAAATTTTCTTCGGTGGAATTTTTTTTTTAAAAGTTACTCTTTGGTGTTTAGTATAGCTAAAAGAATTTGATCCTTGAGGAATACATCTAAAGTTGAACCCATATTTGAGCTCTATGATTAAGGAATAGGTTGACCGATCTCTTTATGTTATTAAATAAGAATTTGGTTCTTGAGGATTACATTCTAATTCTAAACTATCATGATTTAGCGAGTAAAAAAATGTAGGCTGGTTCATAGTTATTTGTTACCCTATCATTTCGGTCATTTGCATTGCAATTTGTGAATGTTTTGCAGACAAAACGATCTTCATATATTCCATTCATATTAACCCAGGCAACAGTAAAATACAAGTCAAATTGCATTCTAACATGTACATTCACTTTTTTCTTTCTCTATCGTAGCTTTACCTTGTTCAACCGCTGACAATTTGCAACATTCTGTCCTTCGTATTTACATATAAACATAAAAAAAATTGAACAAAAATAAATCACAACAATGACTGATGAATCAAATAGTTAAGACAGTCTTCACGTTTCTCTGACTTGAATAGCTCTCAGAGTTATTTTGTCAACCTGCAAAACCAACAATCAGTGACTTATTTCTTCTTCTTTTGAACAAGACTAAAGGTGAAGAGAAAGAGTGAGAGGAAGTAGAAAATGGTTTTTATTTACCTTTTACATGGGGAACCAGCGACGACTCTATTCTTTCTGTTACAGTCCGTCTTAGACAGAGCTTCTTTCTCTCTCGCTGTTATTTCTCTTTTAACTCTCTTCATCTCTGTTTCCATGGCTTTTGTTTGTGTCTCCACCTTCTTCATGAGAATCTGCAAAACATTTTTATATCCTGGAATTAGTACCATAGCAGATATCATAATATCGACGAGCACCCAGAAAGCTTCAGAGTTTACCCCAATTTCGTGATCTTTCTCGCTCAAATTGTTCTCCTTGGCTTCCATAGCCCTCCTCAGACTGATCACCTCTTTCTGAAGCCGGTCATAGAGATATCCTGAAACCATGTCTCCATTATCGGGATTCACTGCTGCTTCTTTGACTAACTCGTCGCCTTTCGGTTCCACCGAAGCGTTTCTCATATCTCCGTTTTCTTTCTCGCCGATGTGGATGATCTTGTTCCGGGACGTCCATAAACCCTTCTTGGCAGAATTTGGATGTTGTGGAGGAGAAGAGCTTTTGGCGGCCATGGAAGCCCTCGGCTGGGATGTTGACCGTTTCCTTAGACCTGCGCTGCTAGTCAAAAACCCTAAGAAGTTGCCACCGGACTTCGGTGAGACGCCCGACACTTGTCTCAGTCCTTCTTCGAGAGTTTTTAGCCTCAGCTTTAATTTCTCCTGCATTTGGAAAAAAAGCCTCAGCCTAAACAAAACTCTCTATACAACATATAATTCATCGAAATCGAGTTATCACCTTAAGTTGTGCCTCTGCCGTGGCTGTGCGCTCCGAAGCGCTTAGCTTCTCTCTCAACCTTTGCATTTCTGCCTGCACAACCAATTATTTCCCATAACTTACTGTTTATTATTATCATTATTATTATTATTATTATTATTATTATTATTATCATTTTCTTTCTAAGAAGTAAAATGACTTACTTGCATAACCCTTCTTTCTTCAAGCCACTGTTTGACCGGCATGACTGTATCATTCTCGTCCTTCCACTCGTTGGCGACAGATGTTGCGACGCGATTCGCTGTGACTTTCGCTCTTGCGAGCTCCCTCTCCAACGTCCTTTTTTCCTCCTGAAAAATCCCGTCTGCGTTAAAAATCCCGTCCTCTAAAAAAATCTATTAACAAAAGGAGATGAGCAAACATACATTCAACTCGTCAATTTTTCGTCTGTGATCACGAACGGCGTTGGCTGTGGCTCCGGCCGCGAGCACTACTTCCTCGAGTTCGTGAATGGTTTGGCTCAGCTTTTCGACTTTTAGTACTTGTTGCCGGTTTGTCTTCTCGAGAATTCTGTTCTCTTCCTGTGTTTTTGTATCCCAAAGATAAAAAGCATTAGTATAATATGTAAGGTATGCCAAAAGATGACTTGTTAGGATATTTGTTCTCTTTGCCTGGCATATCTCGATCTGTCTCCTTAGCTCAAAGTTCTGGTTCTGAACCTCTTCGACGATCAACGCTCTCTCCAGAGCACTGCTTATTATCCTCTCAGCTTCTATCAGAGCCGACTCTTTTGACTTTGTCAGCCGTTCCAATGCCTTCTTGTCTTCCTGAAGAGCCGATACCTCGTTCCTGTACATTTTTATCTCAGATTCTAGAGGAGCGATGATAGAGCCGAGCGGGATCGTTTCATCGTCTCTAACGTTTGTGTGAAGCCTTCTGAGAGCTGCTTCCGCGGCAAACTGAGCGGCCAACGCATCTTTCTTCTCGGTTGCCAGTTTCCTGATTTCCAAATTCTTCCATTTAAGAAAGAAAATTAGTCTCTCTCTTTTCAAATATTTTTAAGAATAGAAAGAGGCTTTTTTTTTATCTACCTTGTTCTCGACAATGCTCTGATTGATTCGTAGTTTCTCGTCTAGTTTATGGACATGGTTGTGGAGCTGAAATAAGTGTGAAAGAAAAGTCCCAATTAACAGGTTAAAAATGTTTTCAGGTTTTTCATGTTTGCATGAGATAATCAATAAGGATATACCTCTTCTACAGCCTTGTCTTTTTGAGCTTTAGTTGCTCTCACTGACTTTATTTCACTCCGAACGACCCCTAATTCCCGTTCCTTTTCTGTTCAATAATAATAATAAAGAAAATAATAAAAATGAGCATGTTAATTTCAAGAGTTCCTTTGGCATGTCAAAGGATTATGCCCTACCTGAATAAATGTTAATCTTATGGTCTAAATGTAGAACGTAACGTTATAACATTAATAATATGAAGAAAAAGAAGTAACTGTTTGGTTTTAAGATAGAACCTCATGTAACTTATGAAGAGATACACTACACCTGACGTTCTATTTTTCTTCTGTGCAATTAGTCAACCAGAATATATAATACATATTTATTGAGAGTCTGACCTTTCAGCTGATTCTTCAAACGGTCAAGCTCCAAGGCCACAGCGTCAGAGTGTACACCTGAAATCTCCACAGCACCATAATACTGTTGTTGTTCATGAGAATCATGACCCACCATTGTTTTCCTTCTTTGTATTATTCAGACTCTTTTGAGTACTGCAGAGAGAGATGCTTTTGGATTGGTAATAGAGTAGATGAGAGTAGAATTGTGGCAGGTTATTGGATACGTGATATGGGTTTTAATGAGAGTAGTATTGTGTGGTTTAAGGAAATAAAATGATGGCCTTAACGGATAGATAAGAATGATTAATAATGATAATTTTAATAATGTTAATATAATAGCTACTATTATTATGTATAATTCCTTTGTGTAAAGCAAGATTTTAGTGACAAACCAATGAGCCGGCAAATTCGGCCAGTTTTCCACCACTTGATAGTGACAATTATTCCTTGTTTCTTATTCCTTTATTAATCTTCTCACTCTCTTATATTTTATAAGTTTTTAGGACAAGTATGGGAGATGAAATTTCCTTTGCAAAGTCAATACATAACTTAATGGCAGAGAGCCAACACGATTAATCCTTCATATTTGATCTTTTTAAAACAAAATTCCAATTCCTCATATTTAGTTTACAATTAGCAATTATTTAATGGATTTTTTTTGCTCTCTACCTACTAAGATGGGAATTCACCTCTAGGCCGTTTTCAGAGCGAGTATACATTGTCTAGATTTTAGACTGGAGTCTTTAGAAAGTGTATTAGTTGGTGTCATTTGTCCTTACCTTCCTATGTCGATATATACACCGAAGGATTATTAAGAATAATTAAAGATTGAATAGGAAATATGTGAATATTCAAACCAAGTACAACCAACAAAAATAAAAGAGAAAAAAAGTAAGACTTCATTATTAACTTAAAGTTTCTAACTTGACGAAAACCTACTGACCGAACCACCTTAATTCTTCAACAGTTTGTTTTCATTTTTTTTTATTTTTATATTTACGGATATTAAGGGAAAAGTATTTTGAAATAATGATGTTTACGAATGACGTTTATCAGTGCAATGTTGAGAGAAAGCTCATGTGGGTTTTGGAGTAACCTAGTTGCTTAAGCGCTAAAACCTCTTTAATCCTTTCACTTAGTGGAAGTTACTCAAACGAAGTCTTGAATTTAGGCTCAAATATAATGAGGCAGCGATGAATATGCCCTGTGAAGATGACACACTAAAAGTGGCTTACAAGAATCATTTACACGTATTATATGGAGAGAGGTTTCTCATCTTTGCTTTAAAGACATTGGATTTGTAAAAGGAAAAGAGAGTGCTACATGTAAACCCAGCTGTATGTTATGTATATTAATTCCTTAAAGATAATATATTCAACTTTTCTTTTCTTTCCTTTATATACTAAATATTTCATACCAACTACACGGAATATTTATACAAAAATAAATACAAATAATCGTCCAAAATAAATTACAGTGCCGTTGCTATTTCTGAGAAGACTGGACAAATAGAGAACTTCCAACTTCAGCTTTTATTTTTAATTTTTATTTTCATGTTTTGCGTTGTTTTTTAATTATATTTTAATAATTCAAATTTTTTGTATCGTCCAATTTTTAATTGGAATGTTTAATTTCTTCAGATTTGAAAATCATATCTAACATATATTTTTCATTCGGGCAAAATTGCTAAAATTGTAATCTTCAACATGTGAAGATTGATCTTCCGCTCGTGTTTCATATCGTAATTTGACAATGACGGATTACCTGCGGATAATCCATATGTTATTTATTATATTTATAACTTGTTGGTGATTCACATTTTTTTTAGTAGAAAATTTAAGTTTCCTTTGTGTTATTCTTGTATTAATTTTTTATTATTTACTTTATCAATGAATTCTATTATTCGTTTGGTGGAGCCCTTTATATAATAATTTAAAATCAAATAAAGACTGAAAGTCATGAGAGAGATACCGTTACCAAATTATCCACCACCATACAGTGCATTGGGTTTTAGTACTAACATATTCTGATATATGCATTCCAATAATATCTTCATTGAATTTCTTTAACTTAATGGGTAATGATACTGATATCGAGTGGGATCAAGCTAAGCCCTATATATGGCGTGTCGCGTCTTGGTTCGATAATATATTATTGAACTTATATATAACTGCAAAAGTACTACTATTATATAAGGGTTACGGATTCGAAGTGTCTACATGTCTCTTTAAATGGAAAATGTTTGTAGGTTAAAAACTTATGATACTATTGACTTCGGTTTATTATTTATTTTCTGAAAACTAGTGACTTCATTTTATGACGGTGATACTAGTGACTTCGGTTTATTATTTATTTTTTGAACATAGTGACTTCATTTTATGACGGTTTGGATGTCTATCACCGTATATCAGTTCATGGTTGAAAGAATGAATATATTAACTTATAATATTAGATTATATATATATTTGTTATTGATGCTTGAAAATAAATAGAACTATGTCGAAAATATTAAGTAATAATCTTTAATATAAGAAGTGTATTTTAATATGAGGAAATGTGTGGGTCCTTTTATTCGTCTATTTATTTATTTATAACATATGTGTCTTCGGTTTTTTGGGATTCATCAAACTCATGTCGGAGTAACTGTTTTCTTTTATTGATAACTTCTTTAATAACTGTTTGACGGTTTGCTGACTTTATCTTTTGTCTTACGTGACCAAAGTAATTTTAATGTGACTAATCTTCTATTTATCGAATACTTATGATTATATGTTCGATAATTTTGACTTAACTTATATTTATATTCGTTTCTCTTCGGTATACATCGAATAATTTTGACGATAACAGTAACATTTATGAACACGGTACTCCAGATATAGAAATTATTATCATTAACAATAAATGAATAATAATGGAAAAAATAAAACAAACTGATATTTAAAGAGAATGGAAGACTATTCAAAAAAGTAGTATCGAATTGAGGACCTTTTAAGTTCAGGAAATATATTATAAATAATAAAGCAGAATGATTAGATTTACCGTTATCAGCCCGGTTATAATGCTTTTTTTTATATAATGGACTCCAGATTTCATCTATCCATTAGTTATCTTTTAATTTGGAGTTTGACGACCCATGGTGCACCGAAGAACGACGTACCCGTTTATTTGGAATCATTAAATCGAATAAATAATGTAAACATTCTTCAATCTTGTATTATTATACCATTAAGAAGAAATTATATAAAGATATAATATTATAGTGCTATATCAAAATTTAACACTGCTCATCAATAGCAGGATATCGAATACTATTGGAAATTGGCATAAGCTAAATGAAATGAATTAAATCATAATTTAAGTTCGAAAACAACCACGCAATAAATGCACGGTAAGTACAAACTAGCAGTCGAACAATTATTAGAACGGTTATCACTAACACAAACGGTTACGAATAACACAAACGCTTATCACGATGTGGAGAATAAGGTGAGTCTGATCACCCGAAAGTTTGTATACTCTTACGCTATAAATAAAAGATGAAAGAGAGAAAAGACACACACAAAATACTACTTTTACTATTTAACTTTGCATAGAATCTCTTTTGCAATTAATTCTTATACTAAATTGCGTTATGTATAAGAAAAGTACAACTTTTGTATTTCGCCGAGCGTTAATACTAATACCGAATATACATTCGTCGAGACATTATTGTATATATTTTCAGACATCAACATTTGACGCTAGAAGGAGAGGATTCACAACATTGAAGTTTGATGACCAGCTCGTCAATGTCACCCATGCCGGAGTATGAGGAACGCCGGCTGAGCGAGGAACACAACCAGATTGAGTACCACAACATGACATTACCGCTGACGACCGAAGAGATTGAGAAAATGCTTCATCAACCGACTCTTTAAAAAATGTTCAAAGAGATAGCAGAACGACTCAAAATTCTTGAAAGGAAAATAAGGCTCTAGAAGAATAGATCAAGAAAAAAAAACGTAACGATTTGTAATGAGATCGTAACTTCTGAATATGATCGATCTCACCACAAGTCGGGAAACGAAGTCAAAGTATCTGATAAAAAATCTAAGAAGACAAAAAACCATGCAAGAGATCAATACAAAAATGAGTAGCCTAGTTAAAACACATATAACTCTGAAACACCGAGTACTCGCAACTATGATGATCCACAACCTAAGAAGGTCATATAAAAAAAAATACTAGAATTTCTAGATTAGATTCTGACTTCGATGAATCGCAATGAACTGGACATACCAACTTACAAATGCTTGAATATGGAATATAAGAAGTTGCTCTGGGCCATAATGAACAAGCCGCCAAAGGATCAAAATATAAGCTTCCCTTCTCACATCAAGAATAATGGAACATCTATGACATCATGGCTTTAAAATGCCAAGCATTCAGCCTTATGATGGAAGATAAGATCCAAAAGATCACCTAGAAACTTATAAATCTTGGATGACTTTGCAAGGAGCAAGCAACCAATAAATATGTCAGAACTTCTCCATAAATTTGATAAAACTGCTAAGAAGTGGTACCAAAAATTAAAACCCAATTAAGTGAATTCATGAAAACAAATATGCAACATCTTCATGGATCAATTCATGGGATCACGTGCCGAAAAAACTCCCAAGAATAACTGTTAGCAATTTGGAAATTTCTCAATGAATCCTTGAAAGATTACACAACTCGCTACTCCGAGCAGGCGATCCTAACGAAAACTTCAGATTGTTGAGTATTATATCGAGACTTTGCACATATTCGTTATTCTGGTGGTCACTCACTACTACAAAAAAAACTTTTAGAAGCGACAGCGGGAATTAGAAGTGACATTTTACTTTTAAAAGCGACTAGTCGCTTCTAACGTAAACACCCCGATATTTCCCAAAAAAAAGAAATTGTTTACTTTTAGAAGCGACTAGTCGCTTCTAATGGTCCGAGTCAATATATTAGAATCGATTAGTCGCTTCTAAAGGTTAAAATCTTTGGCTCGCTTCTTCCCCGCCAATTTTTTTTAGTATAATGAGGAATTAGAAGCGACTAGTCGCTTCTAATGTTGCTTCTAATGCCCCAAATTTAACTCGAACTTTTCTCCACCAAATTTTTTGGCTCCAAAGATCTTCCGCCAAAATTTCACTTATGGGAACATTAGAAGCGACATTGTCGCTTCTAATGTCCCCACTGATCAAAATGTCGTCGTTTTGGTTGTGAAGTATATTAGAAGCGACTAATCGCTTCTAATGTCGCTTCTAATGCTCCTAGGGTTTAAAACACCCGAGCCTCCCCCTTCTCCCATTTCTCTTCTCCCTTTTCAAAAATCTCTCCCTCCTCTCCATTTCTCTTCTTCGACCTGCGGTCCCTGCCCCTCCGGCCCATCCGCCTCCGCCCGCCCGCCACTTCCCAACCCACCCCTTCCGCTAGGCCCGGCCCAAGGGAGGGGCAACAGCCCAAGGCCTCCAACCCAAAGAAGGCCTATTTCTTTCTAAAAAAAAAAATGTAAAAATCTGTTTTAAAGCCTAAGGTGGATGCAATCAAGTCTGACTATACTATATCCAAAAATAAAAATAAAGAATATATTTGAAGTTGTACACCGTTCAAATACAAAGAATATGAAAAGTCATATCTCATTCTCACTTTTAAGTCTATAACTCAAACAAATCAAGTTTTTAAAAACCACAAAAACCACAAGAAAAGAAGAACAACATAACTTCATTTTTGTAGTACTCAAATACAAAGAAGGTCATCTTCAACATAAAATATTCGAGCAATTTTCATATTCCGGGTTTTATCTTCTTTCCATATCTTGTTCTTTATTAAATTTATTGTTTTTAATGTATAAAATATTTTTGTGTGTTTTTTCTCTAAAATATTACTATTTAGTGTTAGATATGTTAAATAGGAAATTTCAATCGGGGTATGAAAAACTTCAAAATAAAAGAAAATTAGAAAGTTTTATTAAGTCACAAAAAGGAGCTATTGAAAAATTTGTTTTATACAACAAAAAAGATCAAGCAAATTCAAGTAAAGAATCGAATGAATAAATTTATGAAGAGCAAGAGGTATTAGGTGATAGTAGCAATGAACCAATTGTTGAGAATACACAAGAAATTAACAATAACATAGATGATAGCGAAAATCATGAAATCAATAATGATTTGAGTGGTATTTACGATTTGGGAAGATGGAAAAAATTAGATAAGAAGTCAAAAAAGTTGGTAATAGAGAAAGGTCCAATACGAGAAAGAGATATAAGTTTTGCCAAAGATGAAAATTCAAGACACTTTACAACTTTTCATTATGTAAGAATTTTATCAAATGAAGAAAAAAAATGATAGGAGATGGTTAGTTTATTCTAATGAATTTGACAAAATATATTGCTTTTGTTGCAATCTATTTGGTGTTAAACAATATACGAGTCATCTAGGAAATGAAGGAACTATAGATTGGAAACACCTTAGTCACAAATTGAAGAGTCATGAGACAAGTAATGAACATTTGATTAATATGAGTGCTTGGTTTGATTTTGAAAAAGGGTTTTCTAAGAATAAAACAATTGATAAAGAGGTTCAAGAAAAGTTTAATAAAGAAAAAGAGCATTGGAAAAATGTCTTGGTAAGGATCATATAGTCGTTGTGAAAAGTCTAGCAAAAAATAATTTAGCATTTCGTGGAAGTAATGAGAAAATATATCAAGAGAACAATGGAATTTTTTTTAGCTTAATTGAAATGATTAGTGGATTTGACCCAATCATGAAAAAGCATGTTGTCGTATTTATAATGGTGAAGTTCACAATCATTACTTAGGACATAATATTCAAAATGAATTGATTCAAGTATTAGCAAAAGAGGTGAAAAATACAATTTTGAAAGTAATAAAAGAAGCTAAATACTACTCTATTATTCTTGATTGTACTCCGGATGTGAGTCATCAAGAACAAATGACAAGGATTTTAAGGTGTGTTGATATTTCGAGAAATCCAATTATCATTCAAGAATATTTTTTGGGATTTCTAAATGTAGATGACACTTCCGGGAAAAGGACTTTTTGATGAACTTGTAGAAGAAATTAAATATTTAGGGCTTGATATACAAAATGCAAGAGGTCAAGGATATGATAATGGATCTAACGTGAAAGGAAAAAATCAAGTTGTAAAAAATTATGAGATATAAATCCTAGAGCTTTATATACTCCTTGTGGTTGTCATAGTCTTAATCTAGTAATTTGTGATGTTGCAAACTCTTGTGTTTGAGCCGTGTCATTTTTTGGAGTTCTTCAACGAATTTACTCATTATTTTCTTTTTCTCCCATACGATTGAAAATTTTAAAAGATAATATACCTAGTCTTACAGTCAAGTCACTATCACAAACTTGTTGGGAAAGTCGTATTGAAAGTGTTAAGGCAATTAAATTTCAAGCTCCTCAAATTAGAAATGCTTTATTCGAGTTAGAAGAAATAAGTGAAGATCCCAAAATAAAAAGTAAAGCTAAATGTCTAGCAATAAATGAATTGGAGGATTTTGAATTTTTGCTAGGTATGATTATTTGATATGATATTTTGTTTGTTGTCAATTCGGTTAGTAAAAAATTTCAAAGTAAAGATATTCATATCGATGATGCGATAGATCAACTAAAATGTCTTGTTTATTTTTTTGAAAATTATCGTGAAAATGGATTTGTATCCGCTATGATTTCCGCAAAAGAAATTGCAAATGAGATGAAGATACCTCTTAAATTTCGTGAAAAAAAGTCATTCGTAGAAAAAAAATATTTTGAAGAAAATGATGTTGAAGATAAAATAAAATCTTATAAGGAGTTGTTTAGGGTTGAATATTTTATTTTTATAGTTGATCAAGTAATAACTTCTCTTAAAATTAGACTTGAACAATTTAAAGTATTTGAAAATCTATTTGGTTTTTCGTTCAACTTTAAAAAACTTAAGTTATTGGATGAAGATACTTTGAAAAAATGTTGTTTCAATCTTGAATGTTTTTTAAGGTATGATGGAAATTTTGATCTAGATGCATTGGATTTATTTTATGAACAAAAAGTTTTTTTGGCAAATATTTCAAAATGATAATAGTAATTCGATGGAAATACTTAATTATATTAAACTCATTGATTCTTTTCCTAATGCTTATGTTGCTTATAGAATAATGTTGACTATTCTTGTTACTGTTGCTTCCGCAGAGAGAATTTTTTCCAAGTTGAAATTGATCAAGTCTTATTTGAGATCAACCATGTGTCAAGAAAGACTCAGTGTACTCGCAATTTTATCGGTTGAAAACGAGTTGGTAGACAAACTTGATTATAACGATTAATATCTGAATTTGCATCTCAAAAAGCAAGAAAAGTGAATTTTGTGTAACACTTTCTATTTATATTTTGTAATTTGAATTATTTAAATTATGATTATTAAAAGCCTCTATTTTCTGTCTCGCCCAAGGCCTCCATTTAGCTTGAGCCGCCTCTGCCTTCCGCCCCTTCCTCCTCCGCGCCCTCCGGTCATTGCCTCCCCCTCCACCACGCCACTGCCCATCCCATGCCCCTCCAGCCGCTGCCTCTCTGCGCCCTCCGCCCCTCCTCCTCCGCGTCCATCTCAAGGTTAGACATGATTCTGATTCCTAAGCCTCTGATAACTAGTGCTTCTCCAAGACTTATCTGCGAAAAGCTTTTTTTCATTTCATTTTTGTTGAATTCGTTTTTTAGTTCTTGGTTCAATTTAGTTGGATAAAAAAATATGTTTCAGATCACTTATTTGTGAAGAGTTGTTTCAGATATCTTATTTGATATGATTTCGTGGTTTTGTGTTATAGGTTTTGAATATAATTGGTTTCAGAAGCAACCAAATATACGATGAGGTGATATTTCGTTCTTAATAAACTTTGTTTGCATTTATTTAAGTTTTAGAAAAATTGAAATTCAATCGTAAAATGAGTAAAACCCTCTCACTTTGATGTATTTTATTGTTGTGATTTTTTAATGTCTCGCAAGTCAGTCTCCCATTCCGTCTCGCAACCCTTTCTCGCATCATCTCGGTAAGTCTTTTTTTTGTTTTCATTTTGTTAATATTTTTTAGTTAATTTTGTTTTCGTTCCAATAGTTAGTTTTATTTGTTTATTATTTGTAATTTGATTGTTTTGTTTTGAAATTGTTTTTTTGATTATTAATTTTTATGTCGTCGAAATCTCGGCTTGGTCGAAGCCTCGAATCAATCACCGCATATCTCTCTGTCAATCGGAACATAAACCGGTAAGTTACTTTTGTAGTTTATTTGGTCTTGGTTTATATGTTAGTTACTTTTTTTGGTTTTTAATGTTTTAGTTTCGTTTATAATTTTTGTTAATATGTTAATATGTTTTAATAAGTATTGATAATCGTTTTTAATAAGTTTGTTAATATATTTTAGTTTTACTAAGTTCAGTTTTTAGTTAGGTTTGTCAATTAATAATAATTTTTAATAATAATTTTAATTAATTAAGTAATATTTTTAATTAATACACCAAAAATTCTAAATCTTTTTGGCTGTTTAGGCATTAGAAGTCGCTTCTAATGCCCAAACAATCATATTTTCGTAGGCTTTTTTTGAGCTTTTTTGGAAATTAGAAGCGACTAATCGCTTCTAGTTTAGTCGCTTCAAAACATTAGAAGCGACAAACCTTTAGAAATGTCTTTGTCACTTCTAATGTCGCTTGTAAAGGTCATTTAAAAATGACTTTTTGGCCTTTAAAAGCAAAAGCGACTTCTTGGCCTTAAAAGCGACTTTTGTCGTTTTTAAAGACCTTTTTTTTCCTAGTGACTCTAAAAGACTGGAACGAGGGATTATAATAAATTCATCTTAACAACTAAAAAATATATCAATGCTGAGGAAGCAAGATCGATGGTGTAATTGATTAGAAAGCCAAAAAAATTAGAGTCTGATCATAAAGACAACCACTCCAATTATTATAAAGAGAATCAAAATTTACAGCACAGTTGGCACAATGACAACAATCGATATAATAGTCGCTGTCGTGATGACTGACGACATCAAAAGAAAAACAATCTGAGCGGTTAACCTTTCTAAATTTATGATAACTGTCATCCACTGAATATGAGAATAGATGGAGTTGTTACTCTTTCCAAACATCAAGAGGAGTTCCCTAAGCCAGCAAAAATTACCAAAAATATCTCCAATAGAGATCTCATGCAATATTGTGCCTTTCACCGAGACATAAAGCAACACGACATATTGTTTTAACCTAAAAAAAGCAATCGAAGCATTAATCCAAAAGGCGAGTTGAGAAATTATAGACCTAACATTAGAAATTAGGATGATGACGATGCCGAACGCCATATTTTGTTTTGGTTGTGGATTTGCTTCTTTCGCCGGAGTTGAGCTCAAAATTTCCGATTCTACCATTGTTGCCGAGAAATTAATAACGATTCAAATCAGGTATAATATTGAATATGAGAATATATTGATGATGATCGTAAGGAAGAAAAACGAGAGCGAGAGAGAACTCTGATTTTAAGAAAAGAAGAATAAAAATATATTAACTAAACAGAACGTAATTTTTCTGTTTTATATGAATGTACATCAAAAGAAACGACAAGTCGTAATGACTATACTATGGTAATACAAAAAACGACATAAGAAATGAATAAATAGCTAATGACTTATACAACACCTAAGCTATCTATTTTAATAATTGTCGCTGCTACAAAATTCTTGTTAATAACATTTTTTCCAGGACGAACATAGTGTTTGGCGTTAAATAAATTTCCGCACAACGAAAAATTTATTGTTGTGACAATTTACAACACAAACCTTTGTTTTTCAAGGATGGAAAAAAAAAAAAATTATATAGTAACCGCCATTAAAAGCCACCCAGCAACATATTTTAGACGAAGGAATGAAAAACCGTCGTCTAAAATAGCATATTGGGGGTTCAGAGACTATAGACTTCAAAACTTATCGTCTAAACTCTGTCGTTTAAGCTTGTATTTGAAGCACTGTGGTCATTTGTCTTCTAGTACTTGGTACGGAACATTATCTCGCTTGAAACTACACTGTGAAGCAGTTCTCGAGTGTTAAAGAAATAGTCCGGAAGAGATGTTCGATGATGAAATGACAATGGTAACAAAATATAGTCAAAGTAATGATGATAGAGTTCTCATGTGTTCTGTTTGTAGCTGTGTGACATAAGTGCTGCAATGGGGTGTGAGTAGGTAATTCCTATGACTATTTCATAGGAGATACGGAATTAGGTTTTCTCTCTCTGCAGAAAATTCATCATCAATTTAATATGATTATTTAATTATTTGATGTGTATGACCATATCTTTATTTATGCTAGAACATGTGATATATACATGACAGGTATTTCAAATATTCCTTACTCCTTTGATATAATTATGTAATAATGATATAATCCGACTTGAGATATTAACGTGGCTCCATCAATGGTATGTATTTTATTCGGAACAATTAGATATATGTAATTAAAAAACTCTAATCACATGCTAACGTAGCACATTTAAACAATATAATTGGATGATTAGAATAACAATATAAGAATTCTCTTCTCCCCTTTCAATTACTAATTGTGATCGCATCACCACAAGGAGATAACTTGAACTACTCTTCCAGTTCTTTCTACTTGTACTAATTTTAGGAGATAAGATCAGAAGACCGAGTATCACATAAATATTAAAAACCAAGTTGGAGTTTAGGTTACATCTTATATTAGTATTGATTTCCGTACGATCTTCTTCATCTTCTCATACACTTCAATTATACACCCCTCTATATATATAGTACACAACACTATGTCGAGAAGTAGTGAATGAGCAGAAAACAAAATCTTGAAATTTAAATTTTGGCTTTAAATCTGAGTGACCAAGGGCGAAATCATGGTGGATACGGTATACATCAAAGCAGTTTATTACAGTATAATTTGTTTCTTCTTTATAAGAACATGAATCCTATTTCGTGGTAAAATATTAAAAATCTAATATCCAATTCCTTTTTTTTTTTTTTTTTTTTTTTTTTTTTACTGTTTTATTGATCATTCAGCAAGTCACCACAATGGTGCTAAAGGTGGATCTTCAGTGCCGTCGATGCTTCAAGAAAATTAAAAAAATCCTCTGCAAATTCCCCCGTAAGTTTTCTCAGCAAAAATAAATGATAATATATATATACTGCACGAAAAATAATAGACAATCAAATAGTCATACATAATTCGGTGTCCGAAAATGAGCACAGAGATACAAGACCAGGTATACGACGAGGAACAAAACACGGTGACTATCAAAGTTAGATGTTGCAGTCCCGAGAAGATCAAGAACAAAATATTGTGTAAAGCCATAGACATTCTCAAGAGCATAGAGATCAAAGTCCGTGAGACCCCAAAAGCCCCGGAACCGGTCCCGACACCACCGAAGCCCGATCCCGTGCCGGACCCGAAACCCCAGGAAGTAGCCACACAACCACCGACGCCCGATCCCGTGCCGGACCCGGAACCGGTGAAGAAGTCTTGCTGCGACGATTGTGTCGAACGCTGCCACGGCGGGGCGTGCCATCACGGGCACTGCCATTGCGGGGGTTGGAATCAGTGGCCGTACAATCCGCCGCCGTGCGGTGGTTATTATTACGGATATGGAAGGCCGGTGTGTGAGGATGTCGTCGTGGTCCCATATGATGACAATTATGGACCGCCCTGCTCTATTATGTGATTCATACACGTGGCTCTCTTTTGGAGTATCGCTTCGAATTTATGCCATTGCGCTATTTTGTTCAGCAAATTCCTGTGTAATTTATGATTTTGTAGTATTTAGGTCGTTTGACGCTCTTAAACAACATAAAACAAATTTTGCAAACTTATATAAATAATCAACGTATATTTGTATCCAACAACAAATAAATAAAGTAAGATATTATTTTTTTTAATTATATATATGTGTGTGTGTGTGTGAACAGTATCTAACAGGGTCAACATGTTAGAGTTGTTAAAATTAATGAACAAAAAACCTCAACAAAAGTAAGAAGTTTTTGTATTGAATAATTATTATTATAGGCTACAACAAAAATCTGATTAACCATTGCGAACTATTGCCTTAACAAAAAGAAGAGGAAACAATAGAAGATGAATAATCGTGATCTGTATACGAGCTGGTACAGTCACCTTGTATTGTGTGAGACATTTAAAAAGGTGGCAAGCTAAAACAAAAAGTACTCGCAAAATGGATTTACGCAATTGTAAGAGTAATGTTTTTTGTGTGAGACCAAAAAGGAAATAAAGCGTACCTTTTTAAGTGTCGTAAGAGTTCGATTTTTTTGTTTAAAAAATCTACTTGATTTTTCTGCTACTATTATTACCATGGAAAAATAAATATATACTCAATTAAATGTATTTATCTATAACGTTTCAATACTATACGGAACAAATTAAAGGCGTGATTACAATAATTGCTTTACTCAAATTCCGTCGTGCTTGACGTGAATATTGTTTGTTCCGCATATTGTTGGAAAATATAATCGTATTAAAAAAGGTTGATTATACTTTAAAGCTTGTTCAGTTTATTTATATGTTGGCCAAGTCAGAATCTATTAGTCACCTACGCCTTCATAACGTGCGTCTTCACATGTTTATTAACTATAGTTTTGATGACAGAAAATTATATCAAATTACAATTTCTTAGGATTTCTTCCAAGCTCATCGAGAAATATAAACTTTGAGGGTGATGCTTTCGTCTGAATACTTTTTGTTATTACTATCGATCGGCTGATTTTTATTAGACAAGAATTTTGACTGTGATCTGTCACAATAACTTATCGATATTTTCTCCTTTAACAATGTACGATAGTTATATTTGGACAGTTTTGTGTTTTTCGATTTAAGTATGTTTAAAGGTCATTCTTCTTTGGTGCTGACGTGATAACTTCAAAAAAAAATCATAGGAAGGACCTTCCAGTATTAGACGCTATAAAAAGCATGGTTGATGTTATCTTCCTTGATACTTTCATTGAGTTCATAGTTTTTCTAGATGTGCAAGATCGGTGGATTGGAAAACTTTAGACTCGGTGAAGAGCAGTTAAATCAGATCACCCACTGTGATTGATTCGTTTATTGGATATGTGTTTACTCATGAATGAACTAATCACGCTGGAGTTTTTTTGTGATCAAAGAACACGTTGAGGTGTGTTTCTTGTGAAACTGGAGGGTTCACTAATTCGGGGGGAGGACTGAATTATATTTCACTTTATAGTTAGTAATTGGTTTTGATGTTTATGTTGTTCATGTAAATCCATTTTGTACTGAGAACTATTATCTAGTGAAATTATTTACACCGGGTTATCACACCCCCAGATGTAGGAGACGTTGTTCTGAACTGGATTACAAATTGTGCGTGTCGTAAAATAGCCATTAGAAACATATTAATTGCTATATAGCCAACGTTTGAAAAAAATTGGTTAATAACAATTAACCAAAATAAACCAGTATATAAAAAGGACAGATTAATAAAAAATAATAACCAAATAATGACACCTCATTAAAATGGCTATACACGAAATAAATGAAAAGATTTGGCTAAGTAACAACTTCAACATTTTATTTGGTTAATTAAACAATTTATTTATCTATTATATGTTATCTCATATTTGCTTGACCAAGTGTTGCACCGATTGTTATAATAGTTGTGTGTGACAGTTGGTTAAGCGCCTAACAAAATTCCACGTTTTTTTCTTTTAATTAATGAGGGTTAAATCCGGTAAATTTCATGAATATATGCGTCCGTAATTATTATTTCATTCCATTTCAGTTAACAAATTATTTGTAAGATTGCTAATACATACCAAGCAATAACTGGCACAATCAACTAACTTAATACGTACAGTCAGGATGCTAGGATATTTTACTAGATCTATTTAAAAAATTAATTTCTTTTGGGCCCTTCAATCTCATCGATAGCTAGCTGAAATTATTGGTAATTGGAGGAGTTTTCCTCCTCTATAAGAAATTCAATCTGTTCAGAGGAAGATTTTAGAGCTGAACGAGCTATCAGACGTTCATAAAAAAACTATTCTTTCTTATACGGCAAATATTATTAATACAATTGATTTACGTTCTTGGTGGTTAATATTTGGCTGCAAATTTAAAGAAAAAGATGTTTATCGTCATCTTCTTGCTTTTTTCAAGACATCTTTCGCCTTTATGTGCTTGTTTGTTTTTGACAAGTATTATGTGGGTGAAAACTTTTGGAGTTGATCCTCTAGAGTTTAAAAGTAAGTAAACCATATAACAACTTCTTATTTGGTGTCTAGTATAAAAGTGGTGTGCTTCTCCCTTAACAACATTGATGCGTTTAATTAAATTTATAGGATTTTAGACGTGCTAGACCGGAGGACTGACAAATTAAAAATTTGACCACTCGTGTCTATGTGCTGGAGAAGATTGTGTAGATTAACGTGCTCACGTTCGTTGAAACATAATATCCCCAAATATCTAAATAGTGTTTGAAGAGTGAAATTAAGCGGCGCCTCAAATTTAAGAAGAGTATCTAACTTAGAATTTTCGTGAAGCATTAGTAAAATTGATATTGATATTATAGTTGTTAATATAAGGCTGTTGCTGACTACAACTGTTTAGAACGTTGCACAGAACTAAATTATTACTCTCGCCTTATTTATATACATGTACTTTAATTAATTTTTCATCTCAATTTCTTTTACAAGTGTCACATATGTTAACTTTATATTGGGATCATTTTGTTAAATGTTAAACCAAAAATAATACAGTTTTGTATAAAAGAAGTATAGTACTCTCTTTGCAGCACTCGGTGTTTGCCAGTTAACGTTCTTGTTCTCCTATAAAAATAAATCTTAATTGATAACGTAAATATAATTTGTTGTTAGGCAAGTATCTTGTGAAAGATGTATGTATAATTTTTTGAGTATTTATACAATAACATCGCACAGTTATTTTAAGTTATTTTATCAAAGTTTCCAAAACTAACGGGCGAGCAAAATATTTCTTCACATAATTCATCCTAATCAAGGACAAGGAAATTCTTGGAAGACATTCCTATTTAGGATGCTAAAAATTATGAGCCGCTGTCCGTTAGCATTCTTGACGCTTGTGATCTAGATTACCGAATTTAAGACATGCTGTATTGGACGGACAACAAATTTGTGATCTTAATTATTGACAGTGTAAGAGCTCAATTAACACTTTGTGATTTGAGTAAATTGAGTATGTTTTACGCGTGATACAACTACTCACAATTGAAGCTGTTGGCTACTAGACGGACAATGTGAAAAATATTTCTGGAGCGGAATCCAGCGAAAACGCTAATTCAGAGGGGAGCCTAACTTAATACTCGCATATAGTTAAATAATTATTTCCCTTGATATTGAAGTTGTTTATATAAAGTCACTATTTTATTATTAACTATAGAATCAATTTCGTATGACTGTGCCAGCTTGCACCGAATTAAATTACTATATTATATGTCATTTACATATTTGTACTTAATTATACTATTATTTCAAATCTGCTTAATAAATTATTAAGAACATTGTGCATAACATCTTATTACAATTTTGTAATTACCATGCCGCATCATCATTTCATATTTAGTATATAAAAGCAAAGGTTCAGGTCATGGCAAATGAAAACAATATACAAAAACGAACTCTTTTTTATATGATTAATACATAATTGACGCGATGTATTACGAAATTGAAGAATAGAAGGTTAGGTTAGAGAGCCAGACTTTTATTAATATTTTGCTTAACACATAACCGACTGACTTTCTTCGTGACTCTCAATTCCCCCAATAGCTAGTTGACATTCCGTGATATTATTTTTATTCTTATCTTCCAGCCGTTCAAAGAACCATGCACATGAGATGTTTGACTTCAATACATAAATCACAATTGATAATACAAATGCAAGAACATTGTGCAGCAAAGGTCCAGCACCGTCCAGAAAACAAGATTAATAAGAACAACACAAAAGCTAAGAACAAATATAGAATTCTAAAAGCCAAACCAAACCCAATTACATGTTTGCACGTTGAGAAGAACCGCTGTCTCTGTCTTTGACGTGCATGATAATTATTACGAAAACTCCACCGTATAAATTTCGAAGCTTGTCAATCATTTCATCAAAAATTATAACAAACAACCAATTAACAACTAAACACAAAACACAATGGGGAATTGCATGCATGTCTCGTGTCAAGTTCAAGAGAAGAAGAAGGGCGTGAGAGTTATTACGTACAGCGGAGAGGTATTAAAGTTCAAAGGCTCACCCAGGGCGAAGAAAGTCACTTCCGGGCCGTACAGTGACTACACTCTGGTGCACCGTTCTCAGACATTTACGGTATTACCTCCGAAAACAAAGCTAAAATCTGGAGAGGTTTATTACCTCGTCCCGGATTTGGCAAAGGTGTTCTCTCAGAGCTCGAGACAGGAAATAAAGATAGTGGTGACGAGGAAAGACCTGGAGAAGCTTTTGGGAAGCTCAGAGAAGTTTCAGATAAGCACAGACGTTGTTGTTGGTCACGCTGACTTTTCATGCGATGATCAGAGTATAGGAGGGTCTCCCAAATGGAGACCTTCGCTGTCTTCCATTTCCGAAGTTAAGGACTTTTAACGAAGGTGTTTCATTACACACAGTATAGTAGGGCCTTTTTTTTAGCTGGGCTCGTAGATCGGTCCATTTTGACGACCATGATTACTTCAGGCCCAGTTAATTTTTTCTCTAGGGCTTGTTTAACCTATTATATTATTTATATATATAAGAATGCTTTGATTATTGTTATATGTTGAAGATAAAACTCAAACAGAGATTTATTAGTACACTGTCGAGGTTTCGTCTTTTTTTTCGAGGTTGTCTTATTACTGAGAATGTGCGCTTTGTTCTGTATCAAAGAATTCATACACCGAACCGAAAAAAAAGGAGATTACCCCAACCACATATTTAACTTCTCCTATGATAATGAGATATTACCCAACCACGTATTTTATATTATTTGGATTCTTTGAATGAATAAAAGTTATCATCTAAGTTGAGGGCTAAACATAAATTCGTTTATAATTTCAGTGGCAATGGTACGGAAGTATGGCAAGGGCTAGACATAAAACCTTCCGTGCATGTCAGTATAAGGAAATTCGATTCCTGTAAATTGGTTATAAGGAAAAGGATTACAACCCATTCCACTATAACAAAAATGGTCTTTAGATGCTCACATTTAATAGTTACAAAGTCGCATCTAATGGTACAATTAGATGCGACACTAGATGCAACAATGTCGCATTAATAGAGAATAAGCTATATGTAATAGGAACGATAGGATCCTACTGTACTAGAATTTTTTTATACTTGAACGGCTGAGATTATATCTCACTAAGTGTATTTATAGTCCCTAACTAATCGTTGAGTAATATGAGATTCACTTTCTTTCTCTTCACTCGTCTCTGTTATCCTCCTACAAACTCTCTCTAATCTTGTCATGGAATTAGAGCCAAGGCTCTAAACCGAATCAAGAAATCAAGATTCTTGATTCATTCGTCAACAATGACTTCTTCAACAAACACCAACTCACCGATGATCAACGATCCTGCCACCACCAGTCCTATAATCACCAACTCAGCTCAACCTTAATCTCAGGCGTATCAGATGATGATTCCTCACATCAATCCTTTGGTACTTCGCCTGGATCAAACCAATTACCAGTTTTTGAGCACACAAGTTCTGTCAACAACAAGAGCGTATGGACTTGAAGGTATGCTTTTAGGCACTTCATCAGTTCCAGCGCAGAACATCACGTCGATCTCATCTGAAGGCGTTTCGAACACAATTGTGAATCCAGAGTATCTTCATATGATCAATTCCTTATGAGTTGGCTCTTCGCCTCCATCTCAGAAGGAATGTTAGGTCATGTAAACCGGTACATCACATCGGCGAACGTCTGGTCATTGTTAAGTCAAAATTTTCAACAACGCTTTGCTCTACGGAAAACAAAGAAAGGTAAAAATAAATGACTTCATTCTCAAAATGAAGACAATTGCAGATGACCTCAGTTGCGCTGGACCCGTGGTTCAAGATGAGGATTTAATACTGTATATTCTAGGAGGTCTTGGATCTGAGTATGACTTTGTTATTGTGAACATAACAACAAGATCGGACTCACTATCTCTTCCAGAAATTCAATTTGCACTTCAGTCTCTGAAAATGCGAATTGAATCGCTCAACGCACTCAACACAACAGATCCATACACATCACCGATGGAAAACCTGGCTGAACGTGGAGGTAGCCATTAGAGTGGTGGAAGAGGTGACGCGGCCGTGGAAGAGGTGGAAGAGGTCGATCCAATGTTAACAACAGACTGATATGTCAGTTGTGCGGCCGGGTTTGACACGTAGTAACAAAATGCTATCATAGATTTGATGTGCATTTCACCGGAGTCTCACCACACCACAACAGACCAGTCCACAACAAAATGGTCAACAACAACAACCTCAACAAGGTTAGACTCAGGCCTACCCAGTTGCTACAAACGACGATCATGTCGCTCATGAGTGGTATCTTGACAACGGTGCAACAAATCATGTGACGTCGGAGCTATCCAACATCACAAATCAGTTTGACTACAAAGGGAAGAACAAGCTCGTAGTAGGTAACGGTTCTTCTTTACCAACTTTACATATAGGAGATACATCATTGAAAATAAATTGTGGTAACCTGCTATTGAAAAACATACTACACGTTCCCAACATAACCAAAAACTTGCTAAGCATGCCACAGTTTACCAAAGACAACAATGTTCTATTTGAGTTTTATGATGACAAATGTCTCATTAAGGACAAGGCTACGATGAGAATAATCCTTGCAGCAGCTCTTAGAGGTGGACTCTATCAATTAGATCTGTCAAGAATAGCTGGAAATTTCAAGCCTAAAGTTCAAGCTCTTGTGTCAAAACTTGATGAAAACCTGTTCGACGTATGTGTTGGAATAGGTCTAGGGTTAAGAAAAATTTATCATTAATTATATTAATGGCGAAATATAAAAATTTCTTTTACAAGTAAAACAATTTTTACTAACCTAAACAAAGTGCATATACATGTTATAATTAAAAACATTATTTAAAGAGAGCTTGAATACTATCCTTTCTTGGATGGATCTTGAGAAAGGTTGATCTTATCTTCTAACTCGATTCCTTCAAGCCTACACGTGAACTCGAGAAACCTAAGGTTTCTATTACAAGAGTCTATAGAGGTTTAGAAGGATTTGTGTGTGGGCACAATTAAACAATATGAACCAAGAACAATTCTTGGATCATAAGCTAATTCTCTAGATCAAGTATGGATCTAGGTGCAAAATAAAAAGAGTATTTTCTAGAGAGAGAGAGAGAGAGAGAGATGGTCGGCCAAAAGAGGGAGAGCGCAAGAATGAAGCTTATTTTCACATCTCTAAGTGAGGCTCTATTTATAGGAGAAGGAAAAATCTATAAAGGTCAATTATTCATTCAAGAAAGAATAATGTATTCATGACACAATATTTGATTTTCCCCTCCCCCTTTCTCTCCTAAGTTGGCCGGCCATGTACACAACAAGTAAGAAGAAATTTGTTTCCTCACTTAACTAATTTATTTCCTTCTCAAGGAAATTCATTTCCCTTTTCCTTTTGGGTAATTATCCTTATAATTAAAGGGAAATAAAACTCTCCTCTTTTATGCATGTTGGCCAAATTCTAGCTAGGGAAGGGGCATCTAGATGCTTCCTTATTTCTTTTAAGACAATTCTTAAAATACCCATTGTAGAATTATAATTGCACAAATAACGAAATTAATTTCATAATGCCTTAAACGACTTTTCGGCTTTAGGAAATAATTTATATTTTCATCATATGAGAATATTCAAAATCTTATTTTGACATTCACATCATTTTATATCCATGTGGACAAAAATACCCTTTAGATATTTTCCGAGAAAAATTCTAGTTCAACATTTGAACTTATTTTGACGTAGTTTCTAATTTAACAATCCTACTCTAATGACCTGTAATAGTGACCTTATGGATCCAAATGAACAAAGCTTGAGCTTCTATACTCAGACTCAAAAGCAAACCTTTTTCGAGTATTAACTTAAGGTCAACTGACTCCACTAAAGAGTTGACACTGAGAATCTCTCGGTTCAAATGAATTTATTTTCTACTCAAATTCAACTTAATTATATTGAGCGGATCCATTAAATGTTATCTATGTTTACCCTTCATGAATATCATCAACTAGTTGAGATTTATAAAATTACCATTTTACCCTTCTAATTGTTATTTCCTCAACTCCTTTAGTACTTGTGAATAAGTTAGAAACAATGTATTGACGAAGAGCTAACAAGTCACATTGTTTCATCCAAATAAAGTCGCTACTTAAATTTGGACACTGCGCAGTTCATTTATTCACAATCCAAGTAATAAAGCACGAGGTGATATATATTGCATCTCAGCAATCTTGTACATGAATTCCATATCTATGAGAACTTCACAAAGTTGATTCATGACATCTTCATAACTTAATATCTCACCAATAAGCCTTGTCTAGATAACGTAATGGATCTAGAATTTGACTTTCTCAAATGAGAGTATTAATGCTATGAAATGACATGTCTCATTTCAGGATTTATGTAAGCATGATGCAATTCATACATAGTGACCTTGAGATAGAAGATGTTAAATGGGTTGTTCTTCTATTGTCTCTAAAGGTGCACTGGTCAATTTAGTGTATTCGAAAGATACACTGGAAGAACTATAGAGTTCGAAACTCTCTATGCCTCGTAACCAGACATAATATATTCTTCCAACAATCATACTGAGATCAATAGTCCGTTGATCTTTAGATTGTGAATATATCGTTTTAGTCAAACCATGAAAAGTTTGTTCACGCAAATCTACATTTGTCTCTTCATACATTGTTAAGTTTGATTAAGGACTATAAAACTATTGAATATCATAAATCTTCAATCAAACTAAAAAGAGAATGAATGAACATTTCAACTTTTATTAATTTAATCAGAAAATTACAATAAGGACTTTATAAAGAATTATATATTACATCAATATGTAAATAAACAATTTTCTTGTAGGCATCTCTGCCAACAGTATGTACACTTGTAGAGTCAACCCAAATAAACACAGCCACAAAGTCGCATTCTCAATTCTCGTGTCAAAAGCTACAGTTAAACACACTAGTCTGTAATACAAAGTCAAATAGCACTAGTGTCTCTGATGAAAACCTATGGCACAAGAGATTAGTACATGTGCCAACAGATATTCTCAAATGTATGCTCAAAAGTGTATATGTTTCTGCTTCAATGAAAGACTTGAATTTATGTTCTGATTGTGTACGTGGCAAAATGCATCAATTCAATTTCAAACCATTAGAAACTCACACAACAAAGCTTTTTGAACTTGTTCATTCAAATCTTTGGGGAGCGGCACCAGAAACAACCATAGAAGGATATAGGTACTACATTCATTTTGTAGATGACTACACCAGGTGTACATGGGAATTTCCACTAAGAACAAAGTGAGAAAGCAAAACCATTTTCATCAGATTCAACCAGTTTGTAGAAACACAATTCCAAACCAAAGTCGAAGTCTATAAAAAAGATTGGGGAGGGGAGTATAGACCATTAGAAAATTTTCTTTAAATCCAAAGAATAATTTTTAGACATCCTTTCCCACATACACATCAACAAAATGGGAAAGCAGAAAGAAAACACCAATATATAACTGAACTTGGCCTAACCCTATTATCCACTGCGAAAATGCCATATAGTTTCTGGTGGGATGCGTTTGTAAGTGATATATACACAATCAACAGAATCCCTTCAAATAGTCTTTTAGTGAAATCACCATTTGAGATGTTACACAAAAACAAACCAGATTACAAATTTCTCAAAGTCTTTGGTAGTGCATGTTATCTGTTTCTAAAACCATATAACAACCACAAATTTAGGTACAAATCGGAGTTATGTGTTTTCATAGGTTATAGCCCAAGTCATAAAGGGTACAAGTGTCTACACTCTAGTGGGATAAGTTATGTTGCAAGGTTTGTTGTTTTCAACGAGAAAGAATTCCCTACACACAACTATTTGACCAGAAAAATCAGCTCTCACAAAAAACCAACAAACAATACCCGATACATTACTTTCAAGACACATCACCTAAGTGTATCCCATTTCAAATACTTGGCCCACAATAATCCTCAGACCATAACTCAAACAACCCAAACACATTCTCAGACCACAACACAAATACATCCAGTGGACCACAGTCACAAAAGCAAAACTCACATCACCTACAAACACAGTCACCTGCCCTGTCCCTATCACAAAGTCCCAGGCAAATAGTTAACATCAAATAATTGACCTACCCAGTCCAAGACCCGAGTCCCCACTGCAAATATTTTTACCAGTCAAACCACAAAAAAATAACCAACCTGTCCCTAGCTCAGAACAACAATCACACATCTTTCCTCATGAAAACACACATACAATGACAACCAGATCAAAAACAGGAATCATCTAACCACGAGTTTTTAATGCTGTATCATCTAAATGTGAATTGGTGGCTGAACTTTTATCTGTCTATGATGATCTTGCTAGCCCTAAGTGGAAGTTGCTATGGATGTGGAATATAATGCTCTACAGGACAATAGGAAGTGGTCCCTAGTACTAGCAAACCAAGCTCCAACAATTGTGTCAAATAAGTGGATATACAAGGTCTACAAAACTCGGATGGTTCACTGAACAAACTAAAAACAAGACTGGTGGCTAGAGGATTTGAACAAACACCTGGAGTCAATTTCATCAAAACTTTCAATCCGGTGGTTAAATCATCAACGATCAAGATCATCTTCACACTTGCTGTCACTTACAACTGGGACATTCAACAACTTGACGTCAATAATGCATTTCTCAATGGAATTTTGACAAAAGATGTTTACACGTATCAACCTAAAGGCTATGAAGACTCAACAAGACCAACTCATGTGTGCAAGATTCATAAGGCTCTATATGAGCTCAAACAAGCTCTGAGGGCATGGTATGATCAACTCATATCAACACTGACGACATGAGGTTTTACAAATTCAATTTCAGACAGTTCGTTGTTTATTTTAAAAAACAAGTATGCATGTATATATCTACTTGTGTACGTAGATGATATACTAAAAACTAGAAGTGACCCGAAGCTCATAGACAAGGCAATATCTGATTTTGAAAAATCGTTCAAGCTCAAAAGTCTGGGCTCAGTCAACTACTTCATATGGTTTGAGGCCACCAGGGATGAATTGGGATTGCGACTCACCCAACAGAAGTACATGAAAGACTTACTTCACAAGACTACATGGCGGAATCCAGCTCAAGTCCAACAACAATGTGCACGAGCACCAAGATCAGTAAACTTGATAACAACCTATTTAAACATGTGTCTCTGTATAGGAGCAGAATTGGTTCACTACAGTACTTAACCATGACGAGGCCTGACATTGCCTACAGCGTCAACAAGTTAAGTTAGTATCTACAAGCACCAACAATCAAGCATTTGGGAGCATGGAAAAGACTACTGTGTTACTTGGTTGGCACATCATACTATGGTCTATACTTCACAACTGCCACAAACATTACCCTCACAGGTTATGCTGACGCAGATTGGGGAAACAATCTTGACGACTGACGATCCACAAGTGGTATTTGCGTCTATCTCGGACCAAATCAAATCACGTGGTCGTCAAAGAAACAAGAAGTCATTTCAAGAAGTTCAATCGAATCCGAGTATCGGGCACTTGCGTCAACAACTGCAGAGGTGATATGGATTCGCTCATTACTCAATGAGCTGGGAGTGCAGCTTGAACCAAAAGCAACGGTGTTGTGGTGTGACAATCTAGGTGCAGCATCACTTGCGTATAATCCAGTCTTTCACGCAAGAACGAAACACATTGAAGTGGACGTCCATTTTATCAAAGAAATGTCTCATCGAATATTGTTGAGATAAGATATGTCCCAACTCTAGAACAAATAGCTGATGTACTTACAAAACCTCTAGCCCAAGCACAGTTTGAGTTCCTTGTATCCAAACTAAACATGTATACCCCGATTTAGTTTGGGAGGGTATAATAGAGAATAAACTATATGTAATAGGAACCATAGGATCCTACTGTACTTGACTTTGTTATACTTGGATGGCTGAGATTCTATCTCAGTAAGTGTATTTATAGTTCCTAACTAATCGTTGATTAGTTAGCTGAGTAATATGATATTCACTTTCTCTCTCTTCCCTCGTCTCTGTTATCCTCCTACAAACTCTCTCTAATCTTGTCACAAATCCAATTATCTTTAGTTGCAAATGTAACTAATCGCATATAAAAATTTATACGTATCAGATGCGGAAATTTTGGTGCGACAAATCGCACCTAAAATCCACAAAAAATAATCTTTAAATTTAGCGGTAGAAACTTTCGGATGCAACTAGTTACATCTAAGAGTCTTCATCCCAAACTTTAATGATTTGACAAGTCGCATCTGAAGCTCGATACGAAACTTTCATATGCGAAAAGTTGCATTTAATAATCTTTGGAAGAAAAAAAACTCAATATTTGTTATTAGTTCTAAATGTTAAGATAGATTCGACTAGTCGCATCTAAAAATAATCCGCATAAAAAAGTGTTGTTTGTAGTAGTGTTTTCATATAGAAATTTCATTTTTAGACTTAATATATACGAAAATATCATTGTTAGATTCTGCAAATATTTTATATTAGACATTTGACCACTTTTCAAATGAAAATGTCTTTAGACTTCATGGAATACCTGTAGATACATGCTGATTTTCAAAAAAATAAGGAGTTATCACAAGCAAGTTCAAGAAAGCACCAAGCTATGAAGCTCAAGCACGGGTTGGTCCGACGATAAAGCGTGCACGTATGTGATGGGCTGCATGATTTGATTTTCTTTGTCAACACAAAATATTTTGCACTAATTAACTATATAAACTGAATCATTTGTGCATTCTCAACCAATATAAAATTAGAGATTATTAGAGTTCACTTCACAATTAAAGTAGTTCATTAAGCAGGCTGAACATTAATTTTTCATTCATTATAACATTAATTTTGACAAACTTATAACATTATACCTCTTCCACAGACAGGATAATAATATTAAAAAAATAATAAATTTTGTTGAGAATCCTTTCATATATTTGCCTAAATCAACAATTCACTAAGTTATAATTATCTTCATTATTATTATTTTCCTCGCGAACTTGTATTTTTATAAATAATAACCATTTTAAGATATGTGGAAACCATGGTGCGCTCGTTTTTCAAGAATGATTCATTGAATTAATTTATTGTCTCTGCTTTTTTTTCGTTATTTGTTTGTTGGTATAGATTTTTCACAAGTTTGTTGATGTTGTTTTTCATTAACGGCAAAATGCCTCGAAATGAGCATTTAGAACCGGAAGCTATTGGAAGCTTCTGTTCCGATGCACTAATTTAGTAAAGCCAAAGTGCCGCTTCCGTAACTTCATGTAGAAGAATGCTTCTAACAATGTTTCAGAAGTGGATATAAGCTATAAAAAGTAACATCTTTAGATAGTTACTGTTAGCCATTTTATAAATTATGAACCATTATAGTCATTTACGATTAATGTAAGCTTTTGGAATGGAAATGGTAAACAAAAATAAGGTTAATGTGCTATAAATTACATGCATTTTGAGGTAAATTATTAATAATAATTTACTCAAATTATTTACAATATATATTTTTTATTAATTTAGGCCAAAATATTTTTCCGCTCATTTGATTAACCGAAATTTTTTTTAAAAATTAAATTACTTTTATTTACACAAATATTAATGGAGGAAATTATGAAAATGATGTTGGATATTTTCAATACCTACAAGTAAAACAGTTTTTTTAATATATATGATTTTAACTAATAGTCATTTGAAAATAGGTTCATATTAGATAAGACATCATTGCCGACTAAGACACACTCTAATCACATAACACAGATATAACAAAAACTGAATATAAACTCAAAATTTCAAAATTTAAATTTCAAAAACAAAATTAAAATTAAAAAATTAAGAAAAAACAGAAAGGACAAATTAGTAATAAATTTTTGAAATAAATATGCCATGTAAAAAGTATGTTGGATATTTATAACAAATTAATAAAATTTTGGTGAAATAAAAAATATTCATATTAATATTATTAACGTTGACTAAGAGCATCTCCAATACTTGGCAATAATAGTTGTTCAATGTCTACTTGGCAATACCATGTCATTTGTTTTTAGAGGTAATATTATTTTATAGAGTTATTGTGGTAATGGTGCAAATTTTGGCACGATGCCACACTATTATCAATATACAAAATTAATAAAATAATAAAGAAACTAATAGTTCGATTTGACTGTAGACCATTAATTGATTGATGACCAATAATTTAATTGAAGTATATATTTTAGTAAAAATAATCAAATATTGGGGTGGATAAAAAAATAAAAAAAATATATTATAATTGATGATGTGTATAACAACTTTAATCGCTTACATTGGAGTTGCTCTAATTACTTTTTCTTTTATTATTTTTATGAAATGATGTCAAACTTGTTAGCTTAAGTTGCTTAACAATTAGGGACAACTTATTTAAAAACAAAAACATAAAAGTGACATTAGGTTACACTCTACACACAATTATCAAAGTGAATATTTAGGTTTTGACCCTTCCGTATTTCACAATATATTAAGTGAATATATGCTCTGACAATTACAGTTCATACTGAGACGCACACTCGCCGAGGATAAAAAATAGAAGAATTTTTATCTAATTACAAAAACGTTGCAATTGTATTTTGTCCATATTTTTGCCATATTTTGAATAATAGCCAATGATAATTATATGAGTTTACTATTAAGTTTTGTATTGTTTTAATATATTAATTTCGAGTAACTCTAAAGTAATTCCAATTTTTGAATAAATAATTGGTTTTCAAAAGAGCAAAGTCCTTGCGTTGACCATATATTTTGAATAATTTTCCAAAACCGTTGCTTCAATTTTTTGGCCATCCAAATTATTTTGGTTAATTTATGATTATATTTGACGAGAGATCAATATATATATATATATATATATATATAGACAAATTTTGAATTATATATAATTATATATAATTGATTTTATTGTAATAGTGAATTGCTCATTTCAATGACTCCTACTATTTCTTTCCTCTACTTTATGTATTTATGTCCATTTAATGTTTTTACTATTGCTCATTGACTCAAAGCCATAGTTTTGGCTATAAATACCATTCAAGGATGAAGTGAAAAGCATCCCCATTTTTCACCATCTCATACAATTACTCTATTCATTTTCTCTCTACAATTTTTTCCACTTCATAAGCTAATACAAAGGTAGTTTTAGTTTAATCATTTAGTAAGTTTTATAACACGTTATCAGCACGATCACTCTCATCGACAACAATTCTCGAAGGTATAAAACTCTTAACTCTAAACACTAAACTCGTACAATTACATTTATTATTGTATCACATCATATTACTATATTGGGAGGCTCGGCCGCCTTACTAGTAATATGATGTGATTTACAATTGTTTTAATTTCATCATTTATTATTGTATAACACCATATTACTATACTGGAAGGCTCGGCCACCTTACTAGTAATATGATGTGATTTACAATTATTTTAATCTCATTAGTATATAACGTCATAATACTATATACAGGAAGACTCTGCCACTTTATAGTAAAGTGATGTGATTTATATCTAATTACCTTAACTGCTTTACTTAATATTATAGTACTTTATCATGTGATCTCCATAATCATATATTTATCAGCACGATCACTCTCATCGACAACAATTTTCGAAGGTATAAAACTCTAAACACTAAACTCGTACAATTACATTTATTATTGTATAACATCATATTACTATATTGGGAGGCTCGGCCGCCTTACTAGTAATATGATGTGATTTACAATTGTTTTAATTTCATCATTTATTATTGTATAACACCAAATTACTATACTGAAAGGCTCGGCCACCTTACTAGTAATATGATGTGATTTACAATTATTTTAATTTCATTAGTATATAACGTCATAATACTATATACAGGAATGCTCAGGCACCTTATAGTAAAGTGATGTGATTTATATCTAATTACCTTAACTGCTTTACTTAATATTATAGTACTTTATCATGTGATCTCCATAATCATATATTTATATTTGTTTATTTCACTTTCTTATACTTAACTATAATTAATTTTGTCAAGCATTTAATTAATACCAAACAGTAATATAACGGTAATAAAACGGTAACAAACGGCTATATTTTACCTTATAAATACATATATGTTCAACTCACTTTAACCATACAAAAAAAAATCAAAATTTCTTCTACCTCAAACTATTTTCTCTCTCGACTTATATTTTCGGCAATGCCTCGCTTTATTTTAATCTCTATTGCCATATATATTGTCATGTTTACTATCTTTATTTTTGCTCATGAAATTCCACCGGATGAATTTTATTTTGCTTTAATAACGCTTGGATTTATGTATGACTTTTTAGTCGTCGCAATTTTAATTGATCTTTATATTTTCAATTATTAATGTAAGATTTTATTTGTTTAATAGAAGATATTATAATGGCAAACTTTGTCAAGTTTGATTTCGTCCCTTTGGACATCACCGACCAAAACTACATTCCATGGGGGATAGATGTCGAGATGCATCTAGAAGCAATGGGCCTACATGAAACACTATCTGAGGAAAATACCTCGTCAAATATGGACAAGGCAAAATCTTTAATTTTCCTTCGTCGACACCTTAACGAGGACTCAAAAGTGAGTATCTCACCACGAGAGACCCGAGCTTGCTCTAGAAGGAGCCGAGGGAAAGATATTATCACCAGAGAGATGTAATGAAACCATTTTATCAAGATCAATGGAACTCTCTAAGGTTTCAAGATTTTGTAAAAGTCAGCGAGTACAACTCTGCAATATTTAGAATCGTATCTCATTTACGATTTTGTGGAGAGACAAAGACCGATCACGAGATGTTGGAAAAGACGTTTACGACTTTTCACGCATCCCAAGTAACGTTGCAACACCAATATCGTGTGCGAAGATTTACCAGATATTGCGATCTAATCTCTTGTCTACTTGTTGCAGAAAAGAATAATGAGTTGTTGCTGAAAAATCACAACACTCGCCCAACAGGGTCAAAAGCGTTACTAGAAGCAAACGCTATAACTTCCGAAGAACCCGACCAACGAAACTATTTTTCGGGTCGAGGGCGAGGTCGAGGTCATGGTCGGGGTCGAGGTCGTGGTCGCGGACGTGACGTGGACACAGACGTGGTCGAGGTGGTTATAATCATAGCCATACTTATCAGGCCTTAAAAGACTATCATAAGAAACAACGAGATGACGATCTTCCCAGCAAAAGGGGAAGATACACGAGCCCATACAAAGGGAACGTGAACATTTGCCACAGGTGTGGTTCTAAAGGACACTGGGCTAAGGTTTGCCGAGTTCTTGAGCACTTGTGCAAATTGTATCAGACATCCTTGAAGGGGAAAGAAAAGGAAAGAGAGGTTAATTTCATTAACCAAGATCCCCTGGGTGACTCTACTCATCTCGATGTTTCTGACTTCATTGAAGATTTTAGCAACACTGTTGTTGCTGATTCGGGTGATTTTGGCGAGCACTACAATGATGAAAATTAGTAGTGCATGCTCATCGAACTTGTTTTCCGGGAATGAAGCAATATGGTCCGATTTCTTGAGTACGTTCAAGATATCATGTTATGTGTATTATTAATGTAATATGTTTTAAGTCTGTATGTAAAATATGAACCTTATCTATGTTTAATAATATCTCATATTTTTGTGTTTTATTTTGAGTTTTCGAATGGATAGAAATAATAGTGAGGCGAGCCAAGGAACTAATGCTGGAGAAATCTGCATACCCGATAGTGGAACTACACACACAATTCTAAAGAATAAGAAGTTCTTCTCGGAGATAAAACCAACAAAAACGTATGTAAATACCATATCAGGTCCTGTAGATCTGATTGAAGGCATTGGCATGGCAAATTTCACATTGCCAAATGGCACAAAATTCTCAATAAATAATGCCTTGTTTTCTCCAAGATCCAAAAAAATTTGTTGAGTTTCAACGATATATATTCTCATGGATTTAATATTCAGTCTATAACTGAGGGTGACATGAAATATATGTATCTCATAATATCCAAGAATGGGAAGAAAGAAATTTTAGAAAAATTGCCAATTCTCCCTACTGGATTGCACTACACATATATAAATGCAATAGAATGAAATTCAGTAGTTGTTGATTCTTCAGTTTTAACAACATGGCATGATCGTTTGGGTCATCCTAGCTCAACTATGATGCGAAGAATTGTTGAAAATATACGTGGACATTCATTGAAGGGCCAAAGGATCCCTCAAAGCAATATCTTCCCATGTAAGGCTTGTTTTCTCGGGAAACTTATCATAAGGCCTTCACCTGGAAAAGTTGAAATAGAATCCCCTATGTTTCTTGAGCGTATTCAAGGGGATATATGCGGACCTATTCATCCATCATCTGGACCATTTAGATACTTTATGGTACTGATAGATGCATCTAGTAAATGGTCGCATGTTTGTCTGTTATCAACTCACAATATGACATTTGTGAAATTACTTGCTCAGATAATCAAATTACGAGCTCAATTTCCAGACAATCCAATTAAGAAAATAAAGCTTGATAATGCTGGTGAATTTACATCTCAAACATTTGATGATTATTGCATGTCAGTTGGGATAGATGTTGAGCATCTTGTTGCCCATGTACATACGCAAATGGTCTAGCTGAGTCACCGATTAAGCGCCTCCAGCTTATTGCTAGACCGTTGATAATGAGAACAAAACTCCCTACTTCAGTATGGGGTCATGCAATACTACATGCTGCTTCATTAATTCGGATTCGTCCAAGTTCATATCATAAGTTCTCCCCTTTACAGCTTGCATTAGGCCAAGTGCCAAATATATCTCATCTGAGAATTTTTGGATGTGTTGTGTATGTGCCTATAGCACCACCTCAAAGAACAAAGATGGGGCCTCAAAGGAGGCTTGGAATATATGCAGGATATGAAAGCCCATCTATTATTAGGTATCTAGAACCTCAAACCGGTGTTGTATTTACAGCACGTTTTGCTGATTGCCACTTTGATGAAGATAGTTTTCCAGCTTTAAGGGGAGAAAGAAAACAAATGGAGAAGAAAATTACTTGGTATGTGCCAACACTATTGCATCTTGATCCTTACACAAAAGAATGTGAAGGAAAAGTGAAAAGAATTGTACATTTGCAAGATATTGCAAATCAACTTCCTGACGCGTTTACAGACATAAAGAGAGTGACAAAATCATACATTCCAGCAGCAAATGCTCCTGCTCAAATTGATGTCTCAAGTGGGCAAATTGAAAATACAGTCACTCATGAAGTCACAATTCGTGTAAAGCGTGGAAGACCATTCGGTTCCAAAGATAAAAATCCTCAGAAAAGAAAAGGGGTCGAGAAACATAATGACCATAATTTTGAGGAAAATGTCCCAGAAATACCAAACGAGGAAAATCAAGAAATTTCGATTAATTATGCCAATACCGGTATAAGATGGAATCGAAATGATGAAATCAATGATGCATTCTGTCATAGTCTGGCACGTGATGTCATGTACGAAAATGATGGAGATCCTGAACCAATTTCTGAATGTAAAATAGACAAGATTGGAGTAAATGGAAACATGCAATCCAAGAAGAGCTTGACTCCCTCAACAAGAGAAAAGTTTTTGGGCCTATAGTACTCACACCTGTAGATGTGAGACATGTTGGATACAAATGAGTATTTGTACAAAAGAGAAAAGAGAAAAACGAAATCGTGAGATATAAGGCTCGGCTTGTTGCCCAAGGTTTTTCTCAAAGGCCCGGGATTGATTTTGAAGAAACATATTCACCTGTCATGGATGGAATTACATTCAGATACTCTATCAGTCTGGCAGTGCATGAAAGACTAAATATGCATCTTATGGATGTTGTTACAGCTTATTTATACGGATCGCTTGACGCTCAAATATATATGAAGATCCCTGATGGGTTCAAAATACCTGAAGAATCTAGTTCAAAATCTAGAGAAAGATATTCCATCAAATTGCAAAGATCTTTATATGGGTTAAAGCAATCTGGACGCATGTGGTTCAATCGCTTAAGCGAATATTTAGTACAAAAGGGTTATGTTAATAACTCGCTTTGTCCTTGCGTATTCATCAAAAATACAACATCTGGATGCGTGATCATCGCTGTTTATGTTGATGATTTGAACATCATTGGGACTGACAAAGAGATTAAAGAAGTAATCTCTTATTTAAAGAAAGAATTTGAAATGAAGGACCTTGGGAAGACAAAATATTGTCTTGGTTTGCTGATTGAGCACGTGAAGAATGGAATATTTGTGCATCAATCAAATTATACAAAAGGGTGTTAAAAATGTTTTCATATGGATAAATCAAATCCTTTAGCACCCTAATGGTCGTCAAGTCCCTAGATGTATCAAAAGACCCATTTCGTCCATGTGAAGAATCCGAAGAGATTCTTGGTCCTGAAGTACCATATTTCAGTGCAATTGGAGCTCTTATGTATCTTGCTAATTGCACTCGACCTGATATTGCTTTTGCAGTTAACTTATTAGCCAGATTCAGCTCAGCTCCAACTAAGAGACATTAGAACGGAGTTAAACATGTGCTTCGTTATCTGCAAGGAACAATTGATTTAGGATTATTTTATCCTAACAATACGAAACCAGTTTTAGCTGGTTATGCAGATGCAGGTTATTTATCAGACCCACACAAAGGGAGATCTCAAACTGAATATGTGTTTACATGCGGATGAACTGCGATTTCTTGGCGTTCTCAAAAGGAAACGATCGTCGCCACATCATCAAATCATGCGGAGATCATAGCGCTACATGAAGCAAGTCGTGAATGTGTATGGCTGAGATCGATGACGCAACACATTAGAGCCAGCAGTGGTCTTCCAGCAATCGAGAACTCAATCACACTTTATGAAGACAATGCCGCATGTGTTGCTCAAATGAAAGAAGGGTTTATCAAGAGCGACATAACCAAACACATTCCTCCAAAATTCTTTTCATTCACTCAAGAACTAGAGAAGAACAATGTTATCAACATACAATACATTCGCTCTTGTGATAACTCATCTGACCTTTTACAAGGGCACTCTCCACTTCAACTTTCAGAAAGCATGTTCATAGAATTAGAATGCGTAACTTGCAAGATCTATAAAAGAACGCATTCATGTCTTCATCAGGGGGAGTTTGACGTGACTGCACTCTTTTCCCCTTACGAAGGTTTTTATCCCATTGGGTTTTTCCTAGTAAGGTTTTTGACGAGGCAACATTAATCACGTAAATATTATAATGAGCAACTCAAGGGGGAGTATTGTAATAGTGAATTGCTCATTTCAATGACTCCTACTATTTCTTCCCTCTACTCTATGTATCTATGTCCATTTAATGTTGTTACTATTGCTTATTGACTCAAAGCCATAGTTTTGGCTATAAATATCATTCAAGGATAAAGTGAAAATCATCCCCATTTTTCACCATCTCATACGATTACTCTCTTCATTTTCTCTCTACAATTTTTTCCACTTCATAAGCTAATACAAAAGTAGTTTAGTTTAATCATTTAGTAAGTTTTATAACAGATTTGCATTTATAAAAGAGGGTAAAACTGATATGCATTTACTTAATATCTTTTGTTTTATTCTTCGTGATTGTTGACATGGCCAATAGGTGTAGCAATTGCACCCATTATTTTCCATATTTTAAAAGAATAATATCTTACACGTGAGTTTTATGCAGAAATATATATTTAGAGCCAAAACTTTTCAAATGGCACTAATACTAATTTTTTGTGTTAAAATTCGGTATGACATTAACACTAATTTAACAAAACGTTAGTCAATTTCCAAAATTGCCCAATTTCTAAAATGGCACTAATCCGACGAGGTTAGGTTATTATAGTTATCTATAATGTTGTCTATAAATTTGTAACAGAGTCTACAATGTCGTCTACAAAACTGTAACATAGTCTACAATGTCGTCTACAAAACTGTACAGAGCCTATTGCGTCTACGGAGGGAGAGAGAGAGAGAGAGAGAGAGAGAGAGAGAGAGAGAGAGAGAGAGAGAGAGAGAGAGAGAAAATGAAGGAGAGAGAGAGCCGCTTGCAAGAAGTAAAAAGAAGAGGAAAGAAAGATGATTAAAATATGTTAGGGGTATTTGGTCTTTTTCACTGGCATTTTGGGAAAAAAATTATTTTTAAAAGATTTTGAGAAATTGACTTATTAAAAGTGGCAATTTCTCTATTAAAAATTCCAAATATGTATAAAGTTATATTACTTTATAATTCTTTATTCAAATATGAAGGGATGTCAAATATATTAGATTTAGTGACCATTTATTCAAATAAACAAGGGTCATTACAATTTAATTTGCACTTTACACATAATTATCAAAGTTAATAATTTAGCTTACCATGAACTATTTCACAAGTGACATACACTATTTTATTGAGCAATATATAATAAATATGCCTTTTGACAATTAACAGTTACTAACACCTACACTCAACGAACATAACAAATACAGTGAATATAGCTGTTGAAAATTTCAACAGAATAACATAAATCAAAGGGCTTAGAAAAAAGCAAATATAAATGAACATAGATTTTGGCAATTCAATATTTAAACCAGTAACACACTTAGGGTGTGACACTGACACTGATTGTCACACACTCAGCTAATTTAATTAGATCGTGATAACTCTAATAGTTTATTTAGATCGTGTAAGTGAATTCGATGAAGGCTATATGATTATATAAGACGATTTTTATGATTACATAACATTGGTAAGATTAGTAAGATTTAATTCAAAATACTAGTTTATCTATTATCGAAGACTTATCTGAATTATTCGGTTAAATTGATCGGCATTCGAAACTTAATTTATATTTGTAATAGTTTCTTATTCCTATTGCTTTAGGAGAACTTGTTAGATATAATGGGCGGAAATTAATTAAATTTCCGAAATAAAACAGATTACAATAATATTAAGAAAAGAAATAACAACAACAATATTTACTTATAACAAAATAGGAGAAACAACCGAGTACCGTTCAACAGTTTCCTTAAAGTAATATTTTCCTCCCACTGCCAGGAAACCTTGAGTAATTTACCTCTCAGGATACAACGGTGAATGAGAAGATCTTTGAGCAGTAAAGAAACTTCTCCGGTGAACCAAGCTCGTAGCAAAACTAACCGGACTACAAAAGGAAAACTGGAACAGCTGGTATCCAAAGGAACAACTCAGAACGACCAAATTTCCTGAAGGAACGACCAAATTTTCTGAAAGAACGACCAAAATTCCTGTTGGAACGACTAGTTTTCAGTAGGAACAACCATTTTATGGAATTTTGTGTGTGTCTATGTATGTCTATATCCTTCTTTTTATTCTGAATGAGATCACTTGACCTTTTAATAAGCAAGTCAAGGTTGGTTTTAGATCACAAAACCGCCACCATTAACAGCCCTTAATGATGTCTTAACCTACAAGTTATTTGTGAATTAAAATTTTCTAGAAGTGAATTTTGTAATTAAAAGTAAGGGATGAGCCCGGAAGCCGAAGAAGAGCCCAAATTGCCAAGATCCAAGATCCGAGCCCGAGCCCGGCCCGGCTCGGCTCGGCTCAGCGGTGGCGTGTGTCTGCGCGAGGGGTTAGAGCTATTCCACTCACACTCTCCTCCCTTGCACTTGGATACCACCTTAAGAAAGATAATCCTATATAAACACCACACCAACTCCCTTACCCAACCCATGTGGGACTCTTGTGGATTCTCTCCACTTCACTTCTCTACAACACATAACAAATGTGTTTTAGAGCATATCTTAAGAATCAATTTCTCATTCATCATAGACATGATTTTGGCAAATAAATACTTAATCTTATACCTGTCGCAACGAGGAATAAGAGTCTGAAAGAATTATCAAATTCCGATGAGTGTACTCCACTCAAATATTAGCCATAAATCATCCATAATCTATGTTAATAACATTTTATTAACATTTCTTCCAACAAAACCTACTCGATATATTTATCGCGTGTTCGGTAATATGCTGCTCCACACATTATGGCCTATTCTCGATAGGCTTCCGATGGCCAAAAAGTATAATTCTTTCGCCTATATTTTATAATTTTTAAGTATAAATCTATTCGACATGTTATAACATATTAAGTATTATGTTGCTCGATATATTATGAAAATATGATCGTAACACTAATTTTACTTTGTAAATATAAAGCTAATCAGCATGTACAATTTTTCGATTGCTTTTAAGCTGACCGACAACAACTTTTGTTTACCAAAAAGTGTATTTATTTTTATTCATTATAAATATAATTTTATTTTGATAAATAAATATTCAATTTTATACTCGTCGCAACGAAAAATAAAAATACATAAAAATTATTTAATTACGATAAGTGAACCTTACTCAAAATCATTCAACACTAAGTATAAATACTCTTTTAATTCCTAATATTCCAACCTAAAACATTTTTAATACGATATGAAACAAATGCAATACATTGCAGCTACATAGTTAACCAAAAAGACCGAACAAACTGTTCTTACGATTCCTTGTTTTTCTTATTCTAAATACCAAAGCTTTTTATTATTTTATAAAATAGCTCAATTACTTCTGCGTTCCATACGATATAAACTCAAGACCATGAGAAGAAATAAATAAAACAATCATGATTGGAAGTATATAAAAATCAACAGCTCATTTATATATATGCTTTAACGAAAATAAAAAGATAAATTGATTCTTAGTGATTTCACGCAGTATAAAGTAGGAAAGACGATCCATCTTTATTAATTGTCTGTTGATAGAAGGAACTTTCCCTTTACAAAAACTTGATGATCGAACGGACGTAGTTATCGTCAAAACCCATATTTAACCCCAGCCCTACGATTAATAATAAATGTGCTCACACTTCTCCTATATTATAGTCCTGAGACAAAATAATAAATTGATTCTTAGTGATTTCATGCAGTATAAAATGGGAAATTGTCTGTAAAAAATTGGAAATTGTCAATCTTTATTAATTGTCTGTAATTAATAATAAACGTGTTCTCACTTTTTTGCCTATATAATAGCCCCGAGCTCTAGCATTTCCGTATTACAAATAAAATTAACCAAAACCCCAATATAAGCTTTTAAGCCCTAGCGCTTTTCTGTTGAAGAAAGAACGAAGAACTGACCATGGAGACGGGGACGAAGAAGTCTAGCGGTCGCCGGAAGCTTGAAATGAAAGTTATCCGTGACGATAGCAGACGCCACGTGGCATTCTCGAAGCGAAAGGCCGGGATAATCAACAAGGCGGCGGAGCTGAGCGTCCTCACCGGATCTGAAGTGGTGGTCATCGTCTTCTCCAAGTACGGCAAAGCTTACACGTTCTCAACTCCCGCCGGCGACGCCGTGCTGTCCTCCGTTCTCAGACCCGACGTTCCGGTCGCAATTCGGAGATGGGCATCGGACGGCGATTGCGCCGGCGCGGCGAGGGAGCTTCGGCGGTTGGAGGAGTCGGCGAAGCGGACGGCGGAGCGGAAGAAGCGAGAAAGTTCCGGCGAGTTCTGGTGGGACCGACCGGTGGTGGAGGCGGAGGAGGTTGAGGGGTTTCTGACGGCGCTGAAGGATCTGAGGCGTATGGTTGCGGAGAAGGCTGCGGCGGCGGCGGAGGAGGATGAAGAGGAAGGGACGTTTGATGGGTTGATTGACGGCGATGGGGAATCGGACGCCATTAATGGGTTGATGATGGGTTCTTCTTCGTCTTCGCTGGCTTATATTTAACCGATATCGTTCTCATTGTTTTGTGTAGAGAATGCTTTTGAATTTTCCGACATTGGTAATAGTAAGTAAATATGGGTTTCTTTGATTTGAATTTAGCAATTTATTTTAAAACGAGTTTGAATTTAGTAATAATAAAGAAGGGATAACAATTGGTTGTGATCGCCATTGTTATATATGGGCTTGGATTTTCTTACTTGGATATTCTTTACTACATGTGTTGGTCTCTCTTTTTTATTATTATTTAGTTAGCCGACGGTGACCCAGTATGTGGTCGCCGGCGACGTGGTGAGGTAAATGGCACTCTCCAGATGGTTTATATATGATCGTCATTGTGACAACATGGCAAGAAAAGTGGGTCAAGAAGAAGCAGAAGATTGACACGCTGGACAGGCTTTTAAAGAAATTTTGAAGACTGTTATAACTAACTGCTTAGGATTAGCTTTAAATAGAAACTTGATAGTTTCTTGTAATTTAGAGTTTTTCGGAGAGAATCAGTGAGAACATTCATTGCAGAAAATGAGAACTAGAAATCTGAGAGAGAAAACTCGCGGTCTGGTTTAGTCTGAGAGGTTGTTTTCTGACTTGTGTCCAAGCAAGAATATAGCTAAAGGTTTTATGGGTTTCTTGAAGTTCATCTGTTTTCAGTGAATGATTGTATTAATTTTTGTGATTGACTTTGTGATTTTGGTTAAGTGAAAGTCGAACGTCCTTCGATCTTAAGGAGTTCGCGGGCACGTAGGCATGCTAATGCTGAACCTCGATAAAATTTGATTGTGTGTTCTTATTTCTTTTATCCGTCGAGCATTGTTGTTTATGTGATTGTCTGGTAAGGATCGTTCCTAACAATTACATCATACTGTTAAAATATGTTTTTAAGTTTTTGTGTTCAAATCTCTTGTTTCATACGCATATCATTGGCATCGTTTTAGCCCGTATAATTATTGATAAGCGCGTTTTATACGTTATTATTAAGCAATTCTAGACGAAAATTCGTGCGAATCCTTAAGTGTTTTTGATAGTTTTCGCAGTGTTGGTTGTTTTTGTCGCAGATTTTGCTAGGAGATCGAATTTGGAACACATGAGCAAAATTGGAGCGAAAAAAGGTGAAAAATCAACTTTAAGGAGAATTCAGCGTTGGCACCCGATTGCCCATCGCGGTGCGATCATGTTCATCGCGTCGCGGTGTTATCTGGTCGCGTCGCGATCGCAAGTGGTCGCGTCGCGATGGAAGCGTCAGGAGAGAGAAATTTTCCCTTCCCTTTGCGTTTTTGGACGTGGGATTAGGGAGGAAAAAGGGGGATCATCAGGGTTAGAAAAAGAAAAGAAAAAGGGGAGAGGAGTCGATGAGACAACGGGCAGCCAGAAGAAAAGAAAAATCCTTTTTTGCTTATTTTTCGGAGAGAGGAACGGAGTTTACGACGAGTCTGCAGCAACATCAACCACGCTAGTTTTATTCTTCCCCTTTATTTACATTTAGTACTTGTATTTGTTTTCGATGGAGATTATGAATTCCTCTGTGTTTATGCTTTTCGCTATTTCCACCATCATCATGAACTAATCCCATAGAGGGTAGTGGTGGATCTTCTTTTGAATTTTGTTATGAACCGTTATTGATCTAGAGTTTGATTCGTTTCAATGATGCGTTTTGATTGGCTTGTTATTAATGCTTACATGAAACTGATCACTTTGTGTATGATTCTTGAATTAATCGATTATTCTAGCGAGAATTGATGAATTGAGCATTAGGCTAACAAACCTTGAATTACTGCGATGACTAGAGATAGCCGTAGGATTTAGGGATTCATTTTGTGTTCTTGAATTTATTGCTAATTAGGACTTTAATCTTGAAACCGAGAAGTAAAAGTTGGTTCTGATTTAGGTTGTTGATATCACTCTAGCGAGGATTGACAATAAATATACGTGAGCACGAATACGGCATTAACGAACAGTGAAGCAAAATCGAAGTCAATTAGGTTCGTAACGGAAGAATAAAGAAGTGAAACCTCACCCTCATCCCCCACATTCATCTTTAATTAGTTTTAATTAAATTGGTTTCTATTTTAGAAGTTGTTCTATTCACATCACATTCCTTATTGAATTAAATTGTAGTCGGTTTTGATTTGCAGTTAATTATAAATCCTCGTGGGAACGAATTGAATTTGCTAACTATACTACTTGTTCGACGTGTGCACTTGCGCGCGCGATTTTCGCAACAAGTTTTTGGCGCCGCTGCCGGGGATTTATTTAATTATTTGTGAATCTGATTTGTACTGCAATTTGAATATGTTCTTAAACTAATTATATCTACGTATTCGTGTACCCTTTCAGGTGTATGCGAAAAGACGGATCATCAGCTATACTTCCGATCGACCTTGAGATAGAAAAGACGTGCAAAAGAAATCGGAAGACAAGAAGGCACGAGCGTCAAGAACCAGAGAGTCCAGAGCAAGAACGCCAAGAACCGATGGATGATTTTCCGTATATTCGGCAGCAAATTCCCGAGGAACCTGTCCTCGTGGAAAGACCTCTCATTGACTACGTATCACCAAATGCCGAGGGTTATCGATCAGCCATCCGTAAACCAGCGATTACGGCGGATCAAAGCTTTCACATCAACACGGGAATTATCAACATGATTCAACAGAATCAATTTTCCGGAGCCCCGAATGAAGATCCGAATGAGCACATCTGTAATTTCAACGAGATGTGCAACACATTTCACATCCCAAATATTCCGGTGGACGCCGTACGACTACGGCTGTTTTCATTCTCCTTAAGAGACCGAGCCAAAGGGTGGTTGCAATCACTGCCGTCCGATTCCATATACTCATGGGAGGACCTATGCAACGCCTTCTTCACCAAGTACTTCCCCTTCGAGAAGACCACTCGCCTTCGGAACGAAATCCACAGCTTCCGTCAATGGGACGGAGAGACTCTATGCGAGGCATGGTCGCGATTCAAGGAGATGCTCAGGAAATGCCCCCACCATGGGATTGCTCGGGCAGATTTTCTAGGTACGTTCTATTATGGTCTTCTCACCCCAACAAAGACATTAGTAAACACCGCAGCGGGAGGAGCGGCCCTGACAAAGACGCCATCCGAGTTTTATGAACTCCTAGAAGAATTGGCAAGAGCAAACGAGCAATACCCTATGGAGCGCAGAATTCTTAAACCCGAGCCGAACACCGTTCATGCATCGTCATCAAGCAACTCATCTAATGACTCGGAGCTATTGAAGATGATGTCAACTCAGATGGCTCTCATCACAAAGCAAATGGCGCAATTCGACGCTCAAGCGAAGGCAGTGCAAGCTTCGATGTCTGAGCCATGCTTTTGGTGCAACGGAGGACACTCATCCAACGAGTGCCCAACAAGATTCGAGGAAAACGCAAATTATGTGGGAAACTCCAACCGTCCAACGTTTCAGAATTCTAACAATTCTTATACGGGCGCGAGGAACAATCACCCAAATCTATCGTGGCGTCAACCACCGAATCAAGCTCAAAGGCAACCTCAAGGGAATCAACAGTTCCAACAACAGAGTTTTCAACAATCCGGCAACCAACAGCAACAACAACAACAACAGCAGAAAGTGAATCTCGAGGAAATGATGGCGACATTCATGAACGAGACCCGCACCGCTATTCAGAGTCAGTCAGCTCAGATACGAAGTCTCGAGACACAGATGGGTCAATTAGCGTCAACGTTGACCGGGAGAACTCAAGGATCACTTCCTAGCAACACCGAGGTTAATCCGAAAAATCATGTTAATGCTATTACCTTACGCAGTGGATTAGTTTTGGATGATGCAGAGAAGAACACAGGAAAGAGGACGCTAGAAGCCCAGGAGACGTCTTCATCGCGACGCGATGGAGAGGCACCGCGACGCGATGAAGGAGAATCGACAGTGGTCGCGACGCGACCTAGCTCATCGCAACGCGATGGGCAATCGGGTTTCAAGTCTCCAGGAGCCGAAAATGAGGCCAGTTCATCGAAAATTCAGCCTTTTCCGCAAGTACCAGTTCCATACCCTCAGAGACTGAAGAATGTGAAGTTGGATAAGCAATTTGGAAAGTTTATTGAAGTATTCAAGCAACTGCACATCAACATTCCATTCGCTGATGCCATCGAACAGATGCCGAGTTATGCAAAATTTTTGAAAGACATCCTCACACACAAGAGAAAAATTGAAGACTGCAGCACTATCGCTTTATCTGAAGAATGCAGCGCAATCATCCAGAGGAAGCTTCCTCAAAAAATTGAAGGATCCAGGGAGTTTTACTGTTCCATGTGCTATTGGTGACTCGTATTTCGAGAAAGCCCTATGTGATCTTGGAGCAAGTATTAATCTCATGCCTTTTTCGATCTTTCAGAAACTGGGAATAGGCGAAGTGAGACCAACTCGAGTCACACTTCAAATGGCGGATCGTTCAGTCAAGTATCCACGGGGAGTCATCGAGGACATCCTCGTGAAGGTAGATAAATTTATATTCCCAGCAGACTTTGTGGTGCTAGATATGGAGGAGGACAGAGACATTCCAATCATCTTAGGGAGGCCATTCTTAGCAACCGGGGGAGCACTCATCGACGTGCAGAAAGGAGAATTAAAACTGAGGGTGCAAGACGAGGAAGTTATCTTCAACGTCTACAATTCGATGAAGTATCCAAAGGCAAGCGACGACATCTTCAGAGTGGACGTGTGCGAAGAAATTGTCAACAATTACTGTTTTCGTCCTGAGAATCCTCTACAGGTATGTCTCACTAACTCTATTGATTTTGCTAATCAGTTTGTTCAGTGGGAAGCACAGGAACAAGTACAGTATCTTGACGGATTTGACGCCGATAGAAGAAAAATTTTCGAAGACTTGGGAGCAGGTGCAGAGCGCACGAAACCGTCAATCGAGGAGCCGCCGAAAGTTGAGTTGAAGGAGCTGCCTTCACACCTTCGCTATGCATTTCTAGGCGAGAATGACACCCTTCCGGTGATCATCTCAGCACACTTAAAGAAGGATGAAGAAGACAAGCTCTTGAGAGTACTGCGGAATCACAAGACTGCCATAGGATGGACCCTTTCCGACATAAATGGAATAAGTCCATCATACTGCGCACATCGTATTCTCATGGAAGAAGGACATCGACCATCCGTGGAGCATCAACGCCGGCTGAATCCAGCTATGAAAGAGGTCGTTCGAAAGGAGATACTGAAGTGGCTTGACGCGGGGGTGATCTACCCCATATCTGACAGCCAATGGGTAAGCCCGGTCCAATGCGTACCTAAGAAGGGAGGAATGACGGTGATTCGTAACGACAACAATGAGCTTATCCCAACGCGCACAGTGACGGGATTTCGAATCTGTATGGATTATCGCAAACTCAACAACGCCACCAGGAAGGACCATTTTCCTCTACCGTTCATCGATCAAATGCTTGATCGACTTTCCGGGCATGAATTCTACTGTTTCCTTGACGGATACTCCGGCTACAATCAAATAGCCATCGCACCCGAAGATCAAGAAAAGACCACTTTCACATGCCCATATGGTACGTTTGCTTTTAGAAGGATGCCTTTTGGTTTATGCAACGCACCAGCTACATTCCAACGATGTATGATGGCAATTTTTTCCAGTATGGTAGGTCGAACCATTGAAGTATTCATTGATGATTTTTCTGTTTTTGGTTCTACTTACGATGTGTGTTTGAGAAATTTGTCAGAAGTATTAGGCAGGTGTGTAGAGACAAATTTGGTGCTGAATTGGGAGAAATGCCACTTCATGGTGAAGGAAGGTATCGTGTTGGGGCATCGAGTTTCAGCGCAGGGATTAGAGGTGGACAGAGCCAAAATAGCAACGATAGAAAAGCTTCCACCGCCAATTTCAGTCAAGGGAGTGCGCAGTTTTTTGGGACATGCAGGGTTTTACAGACGGTTCATCAAAGACTTCTCAAAAATCACGAAGCCGCTGTGCAGTCTACTTGAGAAGGATGTCAAATTCATCTTCGACGAAGCATGTCTCCAAGCCTTCAACACTTTGAAGGAGAAGCTGAGCACAACACCAGTAATCGTGGCACCAGAGTGGGAGTCACCATTTGAGATTATGTCCGACGCAAGCGATCATGCAGTGGGCGCAGTGCTCGGACAACGACGAGGCAAGGCTTTTCATGCCATCTACTACGCGAGTCGAACGCTCAACGACGCACAGTTAAACTACACCACGACTGAGAAAGAGCTCCTCGCTGTAGTGTTCGCCTTTGACAAATTCAGACCGTATGTCATCGAGAACAAAGTCATCGTCTACACCGACCACGCCGCCATTCGCTACCTCATGACGAAAAAAGATGCAAAACCCCGTCTCATCCGGTGGGTGCTTCTTTTGCAAGAATTCGACCTAGAAATCAAAGACAAGAAGGGCACAGACAACGTTGTTGCAGATCATTTATCGAGACTCGAGACACTAGAGCACGTGTATGATCGAGTCCGACCGATTGATGAAAACTTCCGGGACGAAAAAGTGATGGCGATCAGAGTTGTAGAGACACCGTGGTTCGCTGACTACGTCAACTACTTGGCAAGTGGTGTTCTCCCAAGTGAAATAACGTATCATCAACGGAAGAAATTCCTCTCAGATGTACGTCACTTTTACTGGGAAGAACCCATTCTCTACCGACAGTGTGCAGACATGGTTATCAGGAGATGCATTCCTGAGGACGAGATGAGCTCAATTCTTCGCCATTGTCACGCACTCGAATGTGGCGGACACTTCGGACCAGCCAAAACTGCAGCAAAGGTACTTCAAAGTGGTTTTTATTGGCCTACTTTATTTCGGGACAGTCGCTACTTCGTTTCTGTATGTGACAGGTGTCAGCGAACCGGAAACATGTCAAATCGGAACGAGATGCCACTGACAAACATGCTAGAAATCGAACCATTCGACGTTTGGGGGATCGACTTCATGGGGCCCTTTCCACCTTCTTACGGCAGCAAGTACATCTTACTGGCGGTGGACTACGTATCCAAATGGGTCGAAGCAAAGGCCACCCCAACAAACGACGGGAAAGTCGTCCTCAAATTTCTCAAGCAAAACATATTCACGAGGTTCGGAACTCCCAGAGCGATAGTGAGCGACGGAGGATCACATTTCTGCAACCGTCAATTCGAAACTCTATTGTCGAAATATAGCGTCAACCACCGGAAATCGCTCGCCTATCACCCTCAAGCGAATGGACAAGCCGAAGTCTCAAATCGAGAGATCAAAAAGATCCTAGAGAAGACGGTGGGCCAAACTCGAAAAGACTGGGCAAACAAACTCGATGACGCACTCTGGGCATACAGGACGGCGTTCAAGACTCCGATAGGAATGTCACCTTACGCCCTGGTATATGGGAAAGCGTGCCATCTGCCGGTCGAGCTGGAGCACAAAGCGTTATGGGCAATGAAGAAGCTTAATTTCGATGAGAAGGCGGCGGGACATCAAAGGTTGCTACAGCTAAGCAACCTCGACGAATTCCGAAGAGAGGCTTACGAGAACGCCAAAATCTACAAAGAAAAGACGAAGCTCTGGCACGACAGACATATTGTGAAGAAAGAGCTTACGCCAGGGCAGTCGGTGCTTTTATTCAACTCACGTTTGCGTCTTTTTCCAGGAAAACTGAAGTCGCGTTGGTCGGGACCATTTGAAGTAGTCACAGTCACGGAGCGGTTGAGCTAAAAAGCAAGAATGGCGAGAAATTCAAGGTGAACGGTCAAAGAGTCAAGCCATATTTTGGGACCCCGTTGGAAGAGGAGAAAACTGTTACATATCTCGGCATATAAGGTCAGGTAACACGTCAAGCTATTGACGATTAAACGAGCGCTTCTGGGAGGCAACCCACATGTTTTCAGTTTTAAAGGTAATGTTTTCTTTTTCGTTGTTTTCGTTTTAAAAGTCGCCATTTCACAGAGTGCCCATCACGATGCGATGAGGCAAGGTCGCGTCGCGATGGGTGCGATTTTAAAGTGGTCGCGACGCGACCTGGTCCATCGCGACGCGATGGACTAAAATATGACGGTTTTGAATTGAAAATTTTCACTCTCCCCTCACTTTTACACACCCACTCGGTTTTAGACTCATTTTCTCTCTACAAAACGAATTTCTCTCGACCTAAACTCTCAAAAATTTCACTATTACACATTTTTTTTTAGCTACCATCACAACACAAAGTTTCTTTTACACGAGCCGATCCATCCGTTTACGTTGATTTCATACTCACTCCCTTTGTGTTCATCTCCGAATCAACTTGAGGTAAAATTTCGTGTTTGGTCGAGTATTGTCTATATAGTTAGTTGATTGTGATGTGTAGCAAGAACATATTGTTTTACGTAGAGATTTTGAGTGTCGAGTTATACGTTGTACCCACAAATTGTCTCTATTTTAGCTGCACGTCACGTGTTTGATAAAATGTCTAAGAGAAAAATTGTGGGGTATTGAGAGCAGATTTGAAAATTTTTGTTGGGTGTTTGATAGATATGGCATCAAGAGCGATACATGACCGAGACAACAGGTTGCCAAAGAGGGTGAGACCGGAACCATCAAGCGCGTCAAGAAAGTTTGTGGTCGGAGGAGCGGACGCCTACGCACGCTTGTAAGGTGTTGCGATCATTCCCGAACGAATGATCGAGGCCACAGCCGACGTGAGTACTTTCGGGTACATGCGTCACCAAATTGACGAGCGGGGGTGGAGGGATCTTGCGTCAATCAACAGAGTCCCCAACATCACAATGGTGCGAGAATTTTACGCTAACCTTTTCGCAGGGACTCCAGGATCCGCAACGGTAATGGTTAGGGGAAAAGAAGTCAACATCTCCCCGACAGCCATCAACCAATTCCTCAACATTCCGGAAGTTGATAGCGAATTTTACGACTCCAACATGCTACATCCGCCAACGGACATCATCCTCAACACCCTTTGTCGACTCCCTGAAAGATGGAAGTTGACATCATCAGGTGCACCACGAGAGTTATCAACGGCGCGAATGAACAAATTCGCCAAAGCATGGACGTACTTTATCGCATCCAACATCGTTCCCAACAATCACACCCATGAACTCACGGTACACCGTGCCTTTATCTTATATTGCATTGTGACTGACCAACCGTTAGACGTAGGTCAAATAATCAGGGATAGCATGGGCCACATCTCCTCCCGGGACGCGCAGCAAAACATGGGATTTCCTGGGCTTATCACGATGATGTGCGCCAACGCACGAGTCCCAACAGACAGAGGAGATGAAATGGGAGTGCTCGGGAAGCCGATCGACGCCACCTTCATGAGTCGATTGAAGCAAAAATGGCCGTTCGCCGAACCTTCAGGTCAAGGATTCTCAGCAGATCCGGAAGTGTTTCCGGCAGCGCAGGAACAAGAAGCAGGACCTTCACAATACGTCGGTGACAACGAGCCACCGAACCAGACCGGTTGCGACCCGGGATACGCGCAGATGATGGAGATGTTGACCAGGATGGATACCAACATCGGGCGAATCGACGAACGGCAAATGACGTTCCAGGACGAGATGGGTAGACGCTTTGACAACGTCAACACCAGGCTCGACCACATGGACTCGTTCCTACACGAGCACGCCAGGCGGTCGGTGGCCACGCACCAATTCCATGAGCAGGTGTACGACACGTGGGTCAATCGCTACGCACCTCCACCGGACATCACCCGTCACGACGCATCGGAGCCACCGCCATATTACCCGCCGTTCCCATCGTATCCAGATCACCTCACGTACGACTACCCTCCATATCACCCACACCCTCCGCCGGATGACGAGTGAGTTAGCCGTTCACTTGCAAGGTAAGTTCCCTCAGTCCCATTCTATTTTATGTCTCTCACATTGAGGACAATGCGTGAATTGAGTATGGGGGGGAAAGTTTTCTTGCGATATAATTACTCTCGTCGTTTTTAGTTTTTTTTTGTTTTGTTAGCGTAGTTTGTGCTAGGGTGTATCTGATAGGTGATTTGATATTGCTAAATTGATTGGTCCACATATGCTTGTCAATGAGATTTTGAGTTTTTAAAGACTTTAGGCTTAGGAGTAAAAATTCATGAATTGCTAGGAGGAAATTGAGTTTTGAGAATTTTTTTTGTCGCATAAGCCCGAATTTTGTATGTCTCGAAGTTAAGGAATGCTAGATGCGTGTTATTGTCAAGTAATTGAAATAAAAGGCACCGTATTTACTAGAACTTTCTCCAATCTCTAATCGAGGCGAAATTGAGTACACATTGATCTAGTAAGAATGATTTGGGCATTAGGATAAACCCTTCAAGCCAAAAAGCCGGACCCAAAAATATTGAATATCATTTAGAACCCGGTCACAAAAAGCCTAATGTTTACCTTCTCGTTACTTAGTCAGAAAAAGCCGTGAGCCATGAATTTTCAAATTCCCACAGAAAACCCGTTGAATTTTAGCGACTCCGGAAAACAACTAAATTTGTTGAACTTTAAGCGATAAGTCATATGAAACTATTTGGTTATGTTTAGTGAGTTGTGCTCGTTCTTTGTAGTAGTATCATATGTAAACACCACGTCAAGTAGTAATATTGTAAAATCTTCTCTTTGTCTTCTTCTTCTTAAAAAAAAAAAAAAAAAGAAAAAAAAAGAAGAAAAAGAATTGAAAGTTGAAAAGAGAAGTATTAGTCGTTTCGACGTGGTGTAATAAAAAAGGCTATGTGAGCCAAGGTTTGAGAAAATATAAAAGAAAAAGAAGAGTTGCAAATGAGGAAAACTTGTCTTGAGAAAGAAGGAGAAAAGGTTAGAAGTTCTCGAGTTCTGATTTGAGTCGCTAAATTCAATCTGAGTCACTAAAATAAATCACTTCCATACCCTTGACCCGAGCCTAACGTTACAAGCCTCATAAGTCCTTTTGACGAACTAGAAATGATTTGTGTGCATTAGTGGAGATCAAGGGAAAGGAGAAAGCTTATGGTAAATCAAAACTGTAAATAACAAACCTCAAATAGATATTACAGTTCTTTTTGTGCGACTCTTTATGATTTTGGTTGACGAGATGACAATTTTAGGTATCCGACACTTCGAGATGGATAGACATTGAAAAAACGGCTAAAAGACAATATTAGATTCTACTTTCTCATTTGAAGTCTAGCAGTTGACGATGATGTTTAAAACCATGAATTTCCAAAACCAAAAAGTCTTGAAAATAAGAAATAGAGTCATAGCGTGGATTAATTGAACTAGCAGTAATAATGACCCTATCATTGTGTCGGGCAGTTCGTATTTAAGTTATATTTTTGTTTTGGTTGTTTGTTTAGTCGCAATTTTTAGTTTTTTATATTTATTGCTTGAGGACAAGCAATAATTTGAGTTTGGGGGAGTTTGATAAGCGCGTTTTATACGTTATTATTAAGCAATTCTAGACGAAAATTCGTGCGAATCCTTAAGTGTTTTTGATAGTTTTCGCAGTGTTGGTTGTTTTTGTCGCAGATTTTGCTAGGAGATCGAATTTGGAACACATGAGCAAAATTGGAGCGAAAAAAGGTGAAAAATCAACTTTAAGGAGAATTCAGCGTTGGCACCCGATTGCCCATCGCGGTGCGATCATGTTCATCGCGTCGCGGTGTTATCTGGTCGCGTCGCGATCGCAAGTGGTCGCGTCGCGATGGAAGCGTCAGGAGAGAGAAATTTTCCCTTCCCTTTGCGTTTTTGGACGTGGGATTAGGGAGGAAAAAGGGGGATCATCAGGGTTAGAAAAAGAAAAGAAAAAGGGGAGAGGAGTCGATGAGACAACGGGCAGCCAGAAGAAAAGAAAAATCCTTTTTTGCTTATTTTTCGGAGAGAGGAACGGAGTTTACGACGAGTCTGCAGCAACATCAACCACGCTAGTTTTATTCTTCCCCTTTATTTACATTTAGTACTTGTATTTGTTTTCGATGGAGATTATGAATTCCTTTGTGTTTATGCTTTTCGCTATTTCCACCATCATCATGAACTAATCCCATAGAGGGTAGTGGTGGATCTTCTTTTGAATTTTGTTATGAACCGTTATTGATCTAGAGTTTGATTCGTTTCAATGATGCGTTTTGATTGGCTTGTTATTAATGCTTACATGAAACTGATCACTTTGTGTATGATTCTTGAATTAATCGATTATTCTAGCGAGAATTGATGAATTGAGCATTAGGCTAACAAACCTTGAATTACTGCGATGACTAGAGATAGCCGTAGGATTTAGGGATTCATTTTGTGTTCTTGAATTTATTGCTAATTAGGACTTTAATCTTGAAACCGAGAAGTAAAAGTTGGTTCTGATTTAGGTTGTTGATATCACTCTAGCGAGGATTGACAATAAATATACGTGAGCACGAATACGGCATTAACGAACAGTGAAGCAAAATCGAAGTCAATTAGGTTCGTAACGGAAGAATAAAGAAGTGAAACCTCACCCTCATCCCCCACATTCATCTTTAATTAGTTTTAATTAAATTGGTTTCTATTTTAGAAGTTGTTCTATTCACATCACATTCCTTATTGAATTAAATTGTAGTCGGTTTTGATTTGCAGTTAATTATAAATCCTCGTGGGAACGAATTGAATTTGCTAACTATACTACTTGTTCGACGTGTGCACTTGCGCGCGCGATTTTCGCAACAATTATCGGTCCACTCCTTCAAAAAAAAAAAAAATATCATCGGTCCACTTTTGTCAGCTTCAGATTCGAAAAACAACCTTTAATAGTCATAAAACAGATATAGAAAATAGATGATCGCAAGCCCTAAATGAGGTAATGAACTCAAGATCAATACACTATCACTAGTTGTCTATGGTGAAGCGCTTGAAATTAATTAATAACCATATCAGTTAAACAAACATCTTTTTCAGGGCATTTAAAGAACACTAATCCCAAATAAAACGCAAAAAAATCATAGTTTCCCATCCAACGACGACATTCGCTCTCCAGTCTCCAGCTTCGACATCATAGTTTATGGTGAGCAATACAAATGAAGAGAATTTAAACTCCGTGGTCGGTGGTGTAATGGCGGTTCTGAGCAGCCCGAAGAGACGACCAGAACCGCGCTGAACGTCCACGCCATTCCATGCCTCTTTTGCCAACCACTCGTTTGGAAGAGCGTTGGCGCTGAAACATGAGATATCCTACTTTTACCACCTAAAGATTTAAATTTGTCTTATATACAAAGAAAAGATCAAATCACATATCATAGCTCGGCAAAGCCACTTTCAAAATGGAGTCTATTCATCTTTGCACCCTCATCGTTGATACGATCACTTGGTCCGACTTCGGATCGAACTACTTACTCGAATAATTCTTATTCGATTTTAAGCGACAACATAGACAATGACAGCAATTTATGTTTGAGGAATTCATTAAAAATATCTGCAAAATTTAGGTGATCAAAATTAACCGGCAAAAGATTAATCATTTGTCGTTTATTTTTAAAATATTGTCAAATTTTCAAAAAAATATTGTTTTTTTCTTTCTCATTTCCAAACAATTTGGATGCCTCTTTTGCAATTTCAGCAATATTTTATCTTAATTCATCGAGAAAAAAAAATACTTTATCCAAATCCTAAATTTTTAAAATCGATTTAAAAATCGTCTAATAATCACTCTAATCATTATTATAACTATTTTAAAACAATTCAAACATGAAATAAAGATAAAAATCTTACTTATGTTTTGAAGATTTTTCTAAAACAGTAAAACATCATTTGAGTGGAAACAAGGAAAAGAGCGATAGACAAAATTATTTAAAATTTTCTAATTAATGGAAGTAATTTTTTTAGAAAATCAAATTTTCTGCAATAATAGGTATTTTTCCTTTCTCTTTCCTCGCTAGCATTCCCCATAACCTTTCCTCTCCATGGCCACGGCTGATATGGAAATTGATCATATTTGGCAATCATATTATATACTTAAATTTGGAAAACGAAATCAAGTAAAATACGATCATTTCCCTTTATATACTACTTTTTAGTTTAAAAAAATAATATAATAGCTATTACAGATTTTAAAGATTGGATTACTAAAATGTTTGATATTATTTATATAGCAGATACCTAAAATATCGTTGTTTGAAAATAATATTCTGATAGACTATTTGAGCTGAAAGAGCTCAGTTCACACACTCTCGACAGTAAGCAGAAGCTCGTATCGTAGCCACGTCAGCAATACAGCTGTCCTAGGCGTCCGTACAGCAAGTTGTTGGTGGTTAGTCTATTAGCATTGCTGTCATCCAGTAAATGAAGGCAGTGTATAGGCTATATTATCATTTACGGTAATGTATCATTAATCAATCAAATAGAGAACAATATTCTGTCGTTGAGCTTTAACCTATTGTATCTTGATATCAGAGCATTCTTCGATGTCGATGATCGTCCACAAGGAGTCGTTTCCAAGGTTTCTAACCGTGAATATATCATGTGGTTGAGGGAAGACCAACTCCTATAGAGCTTTATCATCCTTGTCAACGACGATGTTTAAATTTGTCAGAAGAATCATAAAATCTCATGAAGTTTGGATAGCTCTTGAACAACGATTTGGAGTTCCATCAAAATGTCTTTGAAAACTCAATTGCAAGCAACCAAAAAAAAATCTATAAAAAAAAAATGGATATTTGCAATTGCGATTTTTGTTGGTGTAGAGATTAATATGATGACGACCTCATTCTACCGATTATGACGAGTTTACTTGCTGAGTTTGATGTTATTGTTGCTACGGTGATTAACCAAATTAGGAATACCATTCAAGAATCTACTAGTGTCTTGATCTAAGAGGTGATGGATATGACTCTTTCACACGGATTCACAATAACAATTAATATTTAGGATTTCACAACATTTTACACTAGAGTTTCAACATTTACAATAATATTTACAATTTCAACACAATTTCGGATTCAATTCAAAATAACAACAAATTCGGATTCAATTCACAAACTTTTAACCTACAATTTCAACATAAACACAATTTAAGATTCAATTCACAATAACAATAAATTTGGATTCAATTCACAAAACTAAACAAAATATGAAAATCACAAATTTTCTAAACACAAACCATTTTTTTTGGTTAAATAAACATAATAATCTCGGATAATTCCTAAAAAATAATTTTAAAACCGTGGAAATCAACAATTTACTCAAATCAACAAGGTTTTAAATAATTGTTTATAGCATAATTGTTTAATTATTGTTGGATCAAGCAAATAAATAAATAATTGGATTTTTCGGCTTGGGAATTTCGAATTGGGCTTGTCCTAAGGAGTTGGCTGAAAATCCCCTAGGAATATGCCTTAGGGGTTGGCTGAACTTCCTCCCCTTATTCTCCTTGGATTTTTCTCTTAGGAGAAAAATTCTCAACCATAGATATTGACCTGATAGATGAGAGAGAGTTTAGATTCACTGTTGAAATCTAATGACCCATATTAAATCCAAAGAAGAGAATATCTCAACAGAAAGGAGAGAAAATCTCTCACGTGTTATCTCCCCAACAATGCTATAAATAGGAATAGAAGGGAAAAGGAACAACAATCCCATTCTTCAATAGAATACTCGGCCATTTCACTCTCTCTCTTGGCCGAATTTTCTCTTCCCCTATTCCCCATAATTGCTAATTCCAATCCTAAATAATAGGAGAGAGATCCCGAAACAATCAGATTTCGAGATCTAAGTGAGATATCGATTGTGCCCACTCATCTTTCTTATTCGCCTCGGAGATTACGTTTCGGAAGACTACGGTGTCATCGTAGAGTACTATATTCAGAGGAAGTACGAAACAAAGTCAATTCAGAAAAAAAACGAAACGAAGCGCGTTGGATCGGGGCGTTCTATAGCTGATCCCAAACCCGTAAGTTTTCTATAAACTTATTCTATAATATCGGTTGCTGATTTATTTTCATAAATGAATTAAATTAATAAATCTAGATCTTGTTAGCAATCATCATTTTAATTGGCTAATGTGAGTGAAATTAATATTTTTTCGCATTTAATATGGTTGCTAAGGTGAATGAATCACCAACAAGCAGTATCAGAGCGATTGTTCATGTCTGATACGCGTGTGATTCACCAACAAGTAATACGAGAGCCAATTGTTCGTGTCTGATACGCGCTCCATTCACCAACAAAGACTTACATGCCAAATCACTGACAAACAAGGTCATGTAGTTGTGGCTTGTCGGCATCAAATGGATGATACTTTCCAAGGGCTGTCTCAGTTGCACACTAAGATTGTTGTCTTTACAGGCTCTAAGACAGCAACTGACCTTGTTTTAGTATGCATGGACACTAATAAAAAAACAAATTTTAGAGCCGACGCCTAGTTTTAGTATCGAGTTGTCCCTTCCGACACAACATATCATATGACAAGAAATTCAGTTTTTAACTTATATCCAAATTATGACAAAAACATTAGTTTCTTTTTACTTTTAGAAGCGAGAAGTTGCTCACCAACGAGTCATGCTACGAAACAACAGTTGAAAAAGAAATATATGATGATTCAAACAAAGATCTTGGTGGAATACTTATTCTATGTTTTTTAAAATAATTTCAATTTAAACTTAAAAAGTGAAAAATCTAGAAAATAAAAAAATTAAACATTAGAGACGACATGTCGTTTCTAATGTCACTTCAAAATTTAAATAAAAAATTCATCTCCGTCCAATTAGAAGCGATATGTCGCTTCTAAAGTTGCTTCCAAAATATGTCACGAATAAATTAGAAGCAACTTGTCGCTTCTAAATTCGCTTCAAAGCCCTCCCACGATATTTCGGAAGCCATTTTAAGCGTCTATTTGGTACCATAGAAGGGACTTGTCGTTTCTAAATATTAAAATCGACATGCCTTTAGAAGCGGACATAAAGAAGCGACTTTATCGCTTCTAATGTTTCTTCAAAAGGTCCATTAGATGCAATTTTTTACCTTAAAAAATGATAAATGTCGCTTTTAAAGGCCGTAGTTGTACTTGTGGGAATGAAATATTAATGGTTGTCAATGATATGTGCTTACCTATAAGTCATATTGAAACTTCTCATTTACACTCCAACAAAGCCAAATTATTGAAGTTAAATGATGTTCTTCGTGTACCTTAAACAAAGAAGAATGTAGTTAGTATTTCCATTCTAACATATGAGAATGATGTTGCAAGCACCACCTAAAAATCAACTCTATACGTTAGCCAAAGGATCTGGAGCAGAAACGACATGCTTTCTTCTGCAGAATTAAACTCTGATCTGATGGCTTAACCAAACTCCGCTGAAGAATAAAAATATTTGTCTTTCAGTAGTCAAAATTTTGAGTGGCACACTTGGCAGTGTCAATTATGCCATGCCTCCAATAAAATTGTAGATTTAGTATTGCACAAGTATATTGCTGCATTTCCAATATTAATCAAACCAACGTTTATGGGAAGTTTGTCAGTTGAAAAAGAATCCATTCTCTTCCATTTACATTGCATTCCAGTATGTCAACTAGACCATTAGAGCTTATTCACAAGGATTTATGAGAACCATCCAGTTACAAACTTTTATGGTTAAATGTAATATGCTCATTTGATTGGTAATTACTCGAGATTTACTTGGATATACCCGTGGAGAGATTTAGTTTGAGTTGTTTACAGTCTTCAAAAATTTCAAAAAGATTATGTTGAAAGGTCATTAAATTTCAAGATTGGTTAGGTCTAAAGTGATAAGGGAAGAGTGTATTGAAATTTCAAGTATGTTGGATGAACATGGGATATCTACTTGATACAATTGTCCTCATGTGCATGGCGAAAATAGAAAGCCAAACGAAAGCATCACCACACAGCTGAGCTTGGACTCTCCATTTGACTTATGTCACTTTGTCACATGAGTTTTGGTGGGATGCCTTCTTGTCAAAGTGTATTTTCATCAACTCACTATTGGTAAAGATGTCCACAAGAAGATTATTTATTTACATATCGATGTAATATAAATCTCTCATGAGTCCTTATTGTAATTTGATGATTAAATTAATAAAACTTGAAACTTTCATTCATTCGTGTTTCGTTTGTTTGAAACTTTATGATATTTAATAGTCTTATAGTCCTAAATCAAACCTAACAATGTATGAAGAGTCAAATGTAGATTTGCGTGAACAAACTTATCCTGGTTTTCTTAAAACGAAATATTCACTATCTAACGATCATCGGATTGTTGATCCTAGTATGATTGAAGAAATAACTTACGATGTCTGGTTAAGGGGCATAGATAGTTGAGAACTCTATAGTTGTTGCTGTGTATCTTTCAAAGATATTGGATTGACCAGTGCACCTGTAGAGACAATGTAATAATAAACTATTTAACCTCTTATGTCTCAAGGTCACTATGTATGAATTAGCATTGTGCTTACCTAAATCCTGAAATGTGACATGTCATTTCATAGCTTACATATTCTCATATGAGAAAGTCAAATTCTAGGTCAACTCTATGATCTAATTGGTGAGATATTGATTTATGAAGATGTTATGAACTAGCTTCGTGAAGTTCCCATAGATATGGAATTCATGTACAAGATTGCTGAAATGCAATGTATATCACCTCATGCTTTATTACTTGGATTGTGAATAAACGAACCATGCGGTATCCAAAATTAAGTAACGACTTTATTTGGATGAAATTATGTAACTAGTTAGCTCCTCATACGTTATTTCTAACTTATTCACAACTAAACAAAGGTGTTGAGTAAATAACGACTAGAAAGGGTATAATGGTAATTTTATAAATCTCATCTAGTTGATGATATTCATGAAGGGTAATCATAGATAACATTCAATGGATCCACTCAATATAATTAAGTTGAATTTGAGTAGAAAATAAATTCATTTGAACCGAGAGATTCTCAATGTCAACTCTTTAGTGAAGACAGCTGACATTAAACTACTGGGAACAAGTTTGTGAATTTTGGAGTCCAAGTATAGTAGCTCAAACCTTGTTCATTTGGATCCATAAGGTCACTATTATAGGTCATTAGAGTATGGTTGTTAAACTATAAGTTATGTCAAAATAAGTTTAAGTGTTGAGCTAGACGTTTTGTCTAAAGGGTATCTTTGTCCACATGGACATAAAATGATGTGAATGTCAAAATAATTTAAATATTTTCATATGATGAAAATGTAAATTATTTTCTAAAGCCGAAAAGTCGTTTGAGGCATTATGAAATTAATTTCATTATTTGTGCAATATTAATTCTAAGATGGATATTCTAATAATGGTCTTAAAAGAAATAAGGAAGCTTCTAGAAGCTCCCCCCATGCATGAAGAATTTGGCCAACATCAATGAGAGAAAAAAATTACATTTAGAAATTCAGTTGCCTTAAATTATGAATATAATTTCCAAAATTAATATAGGAAATGAATTTCTTTTAGAAGGAAACAAATATGCTAAGTGAGAAAATAAATTTTCCTCACTAATGCACTAATGTGGCCGGCCATGTACTAGGGAAAAGGAGAGGAAATCAAATATTGTGTCATGAATACACACTAGGAAAGGGTAATTACCTTTTCTTGTATTTCCTTCTCCTATAAATAGACCTTACATTGAGTTTTGCACTCCTCTCTCTCTCTCTCTCTCTCTCTCTCTCTCTCTCTCTCTCTCTCTCTCTCTCTCTCTCTCTCTCTCTCTCTCTCTCTCTCTTCCTCTAAAATATCTCTTTTATTACGCATCTAAGTCCTCATTAGACTTAGGCCTAAATTAGCTATTTAGCTCATACACTTTTTCTTGAGTTATTGTATTTAGTTGTGCCCACAAATCCTTCAAACACTTTATACACTCTTGTAATAGAAATCTTCGGTTACTCGAGTTCACATTTTGGTGCGAAGGAGACGAGCATTCCGTTGAGACGAAACTCGGATCAAGACGAGATGTTTAATATTTCTTAAGGCTTCTAAAAGATCAAACTACAAGAAAGATTAGCACCAAGTAAATAATAAGTATATAATGTTCTTAAAATAATTATTCATGCACTTTGCCTAGGTTAGTAAAATAGTTTACTTGTAATTTTTTTTTTATATTCTGCCATTAACTTATTAATGATATTTTTTTCCTAACTCTACACCTATTCCAAGACTCACCCCTATAATTGTGCTTCATGGCTTGAGTATTTGTGAGAAATATTTTCACAACTTGTCACTATATGATTTTCTTCGCGTGTTTGGTTGTACATTTTTTCCTCATATCTAACAACAAGATGCAATTCAGATATTCGAAGTACATGTTCATTAGATATAGTATTATCCACAAGGGTTGCACATGTTTGCATCTATCTAGGATGTTGTACATCGCTCAAAATACCATCATCAATGACAGTGAGTTTTCACAATGCTCTATTTTTTTACGTTAATGATCCTTATGCTGATGAAAATGCTACCATCCGACCTACCAAGACATTGTTATATTCTCTCATGTCCACTCAGTGCCTCAGCCAAACATGTTAGCCACATAATCAACATTGCCAAGCATGCAGCCAATACACTTTTCCATTGAGCCTACTCCCACTAAACCATTGATTTATGAGCCTACTCCCACTTAGGCCACCATCGTGCTTTTGTCTATTCCAATTCGATCAATCTCAATCAATCTACCTATAGATCATATTTCTACAACACATGAGCCATCTTCTCTCTCACTCAATGCCTCTACTCAATCAATGATTATGACTAAGGCTATAATTCATAAATCAAAATTATTGACAACGAGAAAAGAACTTGTTCTTTGTGACCCAAGTCCATGCAAAAACTGTTACAATTATTCATGCATTAACAAGTCGTGAATGGAATAAGGAAATACATCTTGAACTTCAGATCCTATCCAACAATTTTACATGGTCTCTAGTGCTTCCCTCGTCTAAGTAGAATGTAATTGGCAATCGATGGGACTAAAAAATGAAATACAACTCACCTGGGTCTATTGATCACGTCAAAGCTCATGCCAAGGGTTATTCACATACACCTGATGCCGACTTCACTAAGAATTTTTACACGATTTTCAAGCAATGTAATATCTAATAAGTGGTTCTTGCTCTAGTTTTTTTTCTTGGTTGACAACTAATTCAACTTGATTTGAATAATGTCTTCTTAAGTGAGGTACTCACTGAAGATGTCTTTATGAGTCAGCCAAATGGCTTTGTCGGTGGGACTCGGCCATCCATTTTTGGAAACTCCACAAGGCGTTGTAAGGTTTGAAACAGGATCCTAAGATATAGTTTGATCGATTGTGCCTCATTCTTCTTACATGGGGTTTTATCACGTCAAACACTGATACATCTATTTTTTTTTCTCTAATGGCTTGGTATTTATCATCTTTCTTATTTATATGGATGATATATTGTCACATTTACATCCGTTGAGATTAATCACCGTCTCACACATGACCTGAATGCCCAATTTACCCTACAAGATTTTGGTAATCTTCATTATTTCTTGGGAATTAAAGTCTCACGATCCTCTTTAAACATTTTCTTATAGCATTTTCTTATAGCAGACATAGTATATAGCTGACTTACTGTAAAGTTTAGTGGACTAGCATCAAGCCCTTCTCGACTCCTGCTCCACCAAATTGTCTTGTGATGATGTATAAAAGTGTGATTGGTTCTCTTCAATACCTTGTCATCATGCACCATTACATCTCATACATTGTGAACAAGTGAGGTCAATTTTTATCTACACCTACATCAAAATCTAAGCATGGGTGCTGTATGTAAAATTTCTTCAAGAACTCGTGGAATACATTCAAAGGCTTGACGAAAGAAGCGTCATGGAAATTGGCCAGTGTTGTCAGGGCATACACATCTCTTGTGTGGGTAAAGTTTTTGTGTATGCTTGATGAAGAAGATCTTGTTATCTCAACCAACCTAGAAAAATAGGTAAGTAACGACAAATGGGTTCGCGCGCATTGCATCGAAAGAGATACTCCATTATGATTTCTAATAATGCAGAATCATTGAACTCAGTTTTTGTAAGAACTCGAGAGTTTTCTATTTCAAATATCTTCAATTTTTTAGGGAGATGATGACGAAATGGTTTTATAAAAAAAATAGAAGACATCCAAAACTATGAGTACATTATTGGAATCATCAAACACAAGGCTTCTTGAGTATATATTTGACGTAGCTGGAATGCAGGTATATATAATTTAGCACGAGTTACTTTCAAATAATTTGTTGCATAAATATCCAACTAGTTACATACAAATCTAAATTAGTTACATGAAAAACCTGTTTAGTTACATTTATATCCAAATTAGTTACATACAGAAGCAGGTTAGTTACATACGAAACCAAATTAGTTACATAAAAGTAGTTTAGTTACTTACTGGCTCGAATTAGTGACATACATATGCATATTAGTTACATACGAAACCAAATTAGTTACATACAAAATAAGTTTCTTTACATATAGACCCCAATTAGTTACATACAAACTGAATAACATACAAAATCAAGTTAGTTACGTACAAAACCAATTTAGTTACATAATAAAACGTATTAGTTACATATAAACATGAATTAATTACATTAAAATACAAATTAGTTACATAAAAAATCATATTAGTTACATGCAAATACGAATTAGTTACATAAGAACACGACATTAGTTACTAAACAATATGATATTGGTGAGCAGGTGCAACCATCATTATTGTGCAAGTTTGAAGTTATTGATCGTAATGGATAATTATGAGTTGTGAATTAATCAACAACGACATGCTCGTGTCGTATATTTCCAATCGACAAATTTATATGCTCCAACTTTATTGCATGTTTTTGGTTCCGAAATCATGTTGTTATGGACTATTTTTTGCCGTATTATATTATGGATTATTGGAAGGCGTGTTATACAGAAGTTATTCATGCATACGAGAATACGAAGTCATGGACTATACCCGATGCAATCAAGAATATAGTTGTCAAACCATTATGCACTGCAAGCTGGTAGACCAAAGAGAAGAGAAGAATCTCGTTGCAAAAGGAGCATTATAGCAGAGGTGGTAAAATAACGTTTTCGTTGCGGAGGTAAAGGACACAATAAGGCAATTTGTAAGATGTCAGTTCCTTCGAACAAGATGAAATAATTTAGTGTTAAACAAGATTACGTTTATATTTATGTAAATTAAAGTTTGTGTTATGCCTGAATGTATGTTTGATAGTGTTGTTTTGAACAAATATTTCATTTTTGTAACTAAATAAGATATTGTTAAACATTTTTTTTTGTAATCAAAGTAAATGTAAGATAAAGTGGGCTGTCGTGGTTGTATGTTGGTAGCTGATGGTTGGTGGCGTCGTTGATGATATTATATATGATAATTGGCAATGTCATTGACAATAATACATAATTTTGTCGGTGGCGTCATTAATTGTCTCTATACTCCTATTCTATGAAACTTACTTCTTGATCATCTTCATTTGGCAACGACACCTTGGACATGCATCACTCTTTCTTTTTACTACATAAGCTATGTAATCAATAACATAGATTAGGTAACTAAACAACATATTACGTATTGTATCTAACCAACAAAATAAAATTATACTTACTAACTTCACATTCTTAAACAAGTAACACTGACATGTGTAAATAAACTGTTTTTTTTAACTAAAGTACAAATTAGTTACAAACACATTGTAACTAAACAAATAAGAAAAATTGCTCTAATTAATCCAAAGAAAGAATGGTATTGTTATTTCGTCATTCTTTTTTTTTTTTGTTAAATAAATAACCATTTAAGATGACATGGCATATTTTTGTTAATTTGATTTTACAATATTGGCCTTTCCATGTGAAAAAAATTGTGTTTTAAAATTCAGCCCAATTGGATGTGGTAATTGTCGGTTAGTGGGTTATTTTGGTGGGTTTCATTTTATTTTTTAATTATTTTTTTAATGTCGTTTATAAATATGGTAGTACAGTTAATCTATACCGATTTATTTTGGTTAATTGCTATTAATCAATTTTTTCAAAACATTTTCTATATAACGATTATTATGTTTCTAAAGACTATTATACTACTTATCTCAATAAATAACCTAAAATGCAAAAACTTGTGTAACTAATACCTTGAAATTTAGAAATATACAGAGTAACTACAGATACTTATGTCATTCATATATATATATATATATAACTAAACTATTTTATTTTAGTTACTAAACTACTAATTACTTATACACATTAGTGTAACTAAATAACTTAAAATATAAACATTGTGTAACTAATACTTTAATTTTTGTAACTGAACTCAAGATTAATCTACATTTGTAATACATAAACTAACAAACAAATTACCATACCATAACAAACCAACCACATAACATTCGGTCTAACTAAACAGGCTTAAATACAATAAATGAGTAATAGGACAACACAATGAACATAAAATATGTACCTAAATTAGTAATAGAACAACCTAAATTAGTAACAAAAAAAACATATTAAACAAAATATACCAAACAAAACAACATAAATTGCCAACAAATAAAATTCGTCGATTTTTCTGTAGGTCTCACCGGTTAGAAGGGCAAAGGCTGGTGAGTCTTCCAGCGAATCCATATCTTCCTCTCGATATGATGATTTCTGTCTTTTCGTGTCTGGGGTTTTCGTTGCAGGACCACCGCGTTTCCCCTTATTTTTGGAGATAAAACTTCATATCACATTTGCCTTCACCTTGGAAGTGGTCGTCACACTAAAAAACGTCGGGGATACCTCTATCCTAACACTCCGGCATGGAGTTGAATCATCGTCGGAGTCTACTTTTAGAATTTTCAAACCCTTTGCATTCATCTTTGGTTGACTCCGCCATGTCATTTTGGCGATATATTTTTAATATTTGATCGCAGATATGAGAAGATGAAGAGCCACAACAAAAATGAGTTTCAGGCTTTATACTCTCTTGAGAAGAAAAGTGTCGGTCGAAATGTCAATGACATCGGTCGACGAGCGACATCTCATGGCTGATGGAGGGCAGCGACGATCGAGGAAGGTTTGGGTTAGGAGTCGTTGAAGGTGGCCTTTCGTTTTTCAGTTCGGTGTAAAAGTTAAAAATTAAAAAAAAAAATTGGAGTATATTGATTTGAGGGAGAAAAAAGGTAACAGAATCATTTCACTACCCGTTTTCAAATTTGAGGTCGTAAATATGTCATTTAAAAAAATTATATAATATTAGGAAAAGTGATTATAATTTAGTCCTAAATAAAGCAACCAGCCTCTATCTCGGTCTTGTCAATGGGCATGCGTGGGCTTCACCGTTTCTACAAGTCAAAGTTGTCATACTCACAAACACGTAAAAAGCAAAATACATGACATAATTAAACAAGAAAAGAGAGAGGCAAACCACAAATTACAACCAACACCAGCAATCAATACACGATATCCCATTAAATAATTCAACGTGCGCTGTCGCATCTTCACATTTTACATATGTACCACAACAATGAAAAAAACACCTTCACCTGATCCCATGTAAAAACTTTATTTTGTATAATTATTCACATGATGGCACATGCCCCGGTATTCTCTTCCGAGAAGTAATCATCACACCGATTATTCACTTTATGGCAGGTCCTTCCGCCTCCATAGCTATCGTACACCGGCCGCCCATAGTAACCGTCGTACTGTACGCCCTCTGAATAATAATGATACCCTCCGGACGCTGGAAAACCCTGCACGTACGCCATTGAAACCGGCGCTGTTGCCGGAGCAGGGACGGACTTTGGTTTCTGCGGCTCTTCCGGCGGCGGCGGTGGCGGGCCTCTGGGCTTCATGGGCTCCTGAGATTCGGTGGCTTTGGCTCCCGCGGCGGTGGTGGAGGACGGCGAGGCTTTGGGCTTTGGAGGCGCCGAGGATTTGGGCTTTTGTGGCTCCTCAGGAGGCGGCGGTGGAGGCCCTCTGCCTTCGAGCCAGTTGTCGGGATTTTGCTTTGTTGGCTTTGGTAATATGTCAACATGGTCAACTTTAATGTTGATGCTTTTCAGTGTGTCTCCGGCTTTGGAGATGATCTTTTTCTTGACGTAGTCGGGGCTACAACACACCACTTTCACTGTCACCGTGTTTGCCTTCTCATCGAACACCTGGTCGTGTATTTCTATATATGTATATAAAACTCAGTTGATATACTCGTATACGTGCATATAGAATAAGTCCACCTAATTTATAGGGAGAAACACTTACGTGGGAGCTGGCAGAGCACTCTTTTGATCTTTCTGTAGCATTTGGAGCATTGAAGGTCCACTTTCAAGACCATAGTTGTAGCTTTCTGTGTCATGGTAGTTATTTAGAATAGAGTTATAAGGTTAAGAAGTTTTGTAAAAAAAGAGAATTTGATAATGATACTTAGTCTCTATTTAGTAGTGTGAATGATAAAAACGCAAAGGGATAAGTAACGACATAAATAAAAAAAGAAAAAGAGAGTATATGTTGACTTTGACTTGTTCGAGATACGAAACCAAAAACGGTGTCAGGGATCTGACGATGTAAAAATCCAAGGGCACCAGCCACACAAGAAACACATAGACAAAATTAGAGGAAATTCTACACCGAATGAATATGCACCCCAAAGAAAGATATACCTTATCTCCACCCATAGCTTTGAGCTCTTATACGAGGACTGTCCTTTTGTATTTCGAGGTGTACTTATAGTGCTGTTGCTTTCTCATTCGCTAACTCCTAGTCATCACTTTAACATACTATATCAAGAGAAAATATGCCATTTGCATGTGCTTTCGCATGATTGACCCACCTAACTTCCCACTAATAATTATTCAATAATTCCATAATACAAAACAAAGTAGAAAACAAAAAGCGGCGGCCAATAAGCTTTTCATTCTCTTTCATCTAGGAATCCAATGCTTTTTTATCAAGGACAAAAGTGGTGCAGGTTTGAAAATTATGTGAGGAAAGATAAATTTCACGTACAAGAATTTTGAGGATAGTTCTTTATATATGACTAGTAATAAAAGTATGAGAAATTTCATAATAAAAAAATTACACTATAATTTTAATAAAGTATCATCGCATGATATTTGAGGCAAATTAATAAACAAAACACATAAAACTCAAGTATTTTCCGACGTCGAGGGTTGTAGCCGGTAAACTGTGCGGAAAAATAAATACATAAATAATTAAAGAACTTTCTTTGATTTGAATTTTGCTACAAATACTTTTAAATGGGTATCTAATCAACGCTAAAATTAATGAGCTAAACTAATTACAACTTGTCATGTGGTGGTACTAACTCTTTTGAGCTGTACCATCTAACATTCTCTTTCAAATCATATCTAATTTTTTCATTCGAAACTTCACTGGAGTTTGCGCCGTTTTCTTTAGGACTTTAGTGATCCAGGACGTGGCAGCTTTGTGACGAACATCAATTTTTTATTGATCACATTTCTCACGTACATAGAACACGTCTAGCTCAATGAATTTGGTCTGCGCATTTAGGACTAGGGTTATCGAGATTCTGACAGTGCTCAGATTGAGATTCTGACAGTGATCAGATTAGAATGGGCGGCATTACAAACAAAATTGACCGCATTAATGAGTGACTTGAGCCAAGAGTATTTTGCATCAATAGTGACTAGACTATGGTACTTAATCTAAGCACTCGAACATGAGACATATGTTGTATAGTTTTTTCAAGTTATCAACCTACAGCCAAGGAAGAAGCACAAACATGGCATTGAATGCCATCATCATGATCATAGTCCCAAATCTCCGTGACCATAAAAAGATATTCATACTAGTACACCAACAAATATGTATACCATGTATAAGAGTACTTGAAAGGTACCTTAATTATTTTACTGCTTTCACGTGTTCTTCGGTTAGTGATTGAATATATTTGTAGACTTCATTCAAGAAGAAGGCAATTTTAGTTCTTGTGATGGTCACATATTGTAGTGCGCCAATAGTACTCTTGTTCATGTGAGAATCATCGAGTAGAAGACCACCATACTTCAAAAGCTTATGATTATTGATCTTCGGAGTGATCATACTATTGGTTGACCCCGTGTTTGTTTGTTCTAGGAAATAATTGATATACGTGACTTAGCAAAACGCTATCTTTAGTCTTTGAGAATTGTATTCCAATGAAGAAATCAAGATCAATATGAACCTTCATTGAAACGTCTTGTAGAGTGAGTGAATGACCTATTAAATGTCTGACTCGTCCATATAAGTAGTCTATCATCCGCATAGACCAGGACACAGTAACCCGTCATTGATTTGTTAAGACCAAAGTTAGGATTACCTGGACTATAGTAGGCTTCACCACTTGACTGATCGTCTCTAATAAAACAAACACATGCATTTGATAAAAATCTCTTTTAAACTAGCCTTTCCTTTAACACGTTCAAAGTGTCATCAAAATTTTAATTTACCTTGTATACTCATTCACACCTTATTGCCTTATGTTATCTAGTAAATCAACGAGAGACCATGCACGACTACAAATGTTGGATCCCACAACGACTCTCCCACAACGCTTATTTTTAAGCGTTGCGGGAATCAGAGTTCCCACAACGTTTGTCCTTAACCATTGTGGGAAGACTAATTTCCCACAACGTTTATCCACAAACGCTGTGGGATCTTTGATTTCCACAACACTTAAGCTAATTATTGTGGATACTTGGCAGATAACAACTCTCCCACAACGTTTATTGGATCCGTTGTGGGAATCTCGCCGCAGCGAAGTACAAATCTAGCTGCAGCGAGAAGTTCTCACAAAGCTTAATATAAACGTTGTTGAATTGGAACCACATTTTTTTTGGAAAAAAAATGTGCCGCGGCGAAGTTGAATCCTAGCTACAGCCAGAGGGTCTCGCTGCATCACAATCTCTTCATCGTTGGGGCGAGATTGCTCCAGGGACCACCCTTTTTTTTTGGAAAAACATCTCGCTGCAGCGAAGTTGACTCATGGCTGCGGCGAGAATCTCCTACAACGTTTAAAACATCTGTTGTGGGATCTCGCGCATCGAGATTTGTACATCGCCGCAGCGAGGTCCCACAATGGATGTTTTTAAACGTTGTGGGAACGTTTAAAATGAAATTTTTTTCGAATATTTTCAGTTCCCGCCCAAAATAATTTCGACCTAAAATGATATTTTGACATTTCTCTTTCATATTCTTCATTAATTCTTCTTCCCTTTCTCTCATTCTCTCTCTCTGGCCTCCTCTCTTGCTCTCTCTCTCTCTCTCTCTCTCTCTCTCTCTCTCTCTCTCTTTCTCTCTCTCTCTATCTCTATCTCCGGCCTCTACCTCCTCTCCTCGCCTTCTCGGCCTCTCTCCCACCATCCCACTCTCTCTCTCTCGCCCACCATCCCTCTATCTTGCCCATCATCTCTCTCGCCCTCTCACCCACCATCCCTCTCTCTCGCCCTCTCGCCCACCATCCCTCTCTCTCGCCCTCTCGCCCACCATCCCTCTCTCTCGCCCGCTCACCCGCCCTCCCGTCCACCCTTCCTCTCGGGGTCTCTCGCCCGCCCTCTCTCCTCCACACTCTACAGCCTCCCTTAGGTATGTTTTAAAAAACAAAAATTAGATATGAGTGTGGATTGTATATAAATTAGTATGACATACAACTCAAATGAGATCAATACTAGTCTTGATTTTGAGAAGGACGTCATTAATTGAAATATCACTTCGTCGATGCCAGGTTTTTTTGAGCTGTTTGAATCGAGTCTTTGTCTAAACCATACGTACTGACACATTTGTAGCCAAATATGACTTGACTAATTATATATGATAATCATTGTCAGGAGACTTCCAGAAATTGACGACAGATTCGAGGGTGAATCTTGTTTCTCCTAAGCATTGTATTTCGAGTTCTCGATTGCATTTTTTTCATCCGAATGATAAAGTAATTTTGAAAAGGTTTTATTAAACCTTATATATGAATTGTAGAAGTTTATTTCATCGCCGCTAGGAGTTGATGACTCCATACTAGGAAATTGTCGTTGTTGAGTTTGATTGACAGCGAATTGTTGAAAACAATCAGACCGGATAAAAGCGTCGACGTCGCAAAAGACAAAGCGTTCACCATTGGTGAAGAGTTTTTGATTTTCGATGGAGAATGATGTTATAACATATAAGTGTTGGCAGAGATACCCACAAGAAGATTATTTGCTGATTAAATTAATAAAAGTTGAAACTTTTTTTCATTCCTTTTTGGTTTGAGCGAAGCTTTATGATATTCAATACTCTTATAATCCTTAATCAAACCTAACAACGCATGAAGAGACAAATGTAGATTTGCGTGAACAGACTCTTCATGGTTTGCTTAAAACGAATATTCAAAATCTAAAGATAAACAAACTATTGATCCTAGTATGATTGTTGGAAGAATCTATGATGTCTGGCTACGAGGCATAGAGAGTTAGAAACTTTATACTTCTTTCAGTGTATCTTCCGAAGATACTGAATTAACCAGTGCACCTTTAGAGATAATGTAAGAACAAACCATTTAACCTCTTCTTTCTGAAGGTCACTATGTATGAATTGCATCGTTCTTACCTTAATCCTAAAATGAGACATGTCATTTCATAACTTTAAAATATTCATTTGAGAGAGTTACACTCTAGATCCAAGTTTGTGAACTAGATGCGCTCTATTGGTGATGTATTGGGTTGTGAAGTTGACATGAGTATACTTTGTGAAGTTCTCATACATATGGAATTCATGTGCAAGATTGCTGAAATGCAATGTATATCACCTCATGCTTTATTACTTGGATTGTGAATAAATGTACCGGCTGGTGTCCAAATAGAATAAAAGATTCTCTTGGATGAAACGTTGTGACTTGTTAGCTCCTCGTCAATACATTGTTTCTAACTTATTCACAAGTATTAAAGGAGTTGAGGAAATAACAACTAGAAGGGTAAAATGGTAATTTTATAAATCTCATTTAGTTGATGATATTCATGAAGGGTAATCATTCGATAATATTCAGTGGATCCGTTCATCACAAATAAGTAGATTTTTTAGTAGAAAATATGTTCATTTGAACCGAGACATTTTCAGTGCCAACTCTTTAGTGGAGTCAGTTGACATTAAACTAGACTTGGAGAAGTTTGTGAACTTTGAGTCCAAGTGTCCTAGTTAAAACTTTGTTCATTTGGGTCCATGAGGTCACTATCACAAGTCATTAGAGTAGAGTTTGTTAAATTAGAAGCTAAGTCAAAATAAGTTCAATTGTTGAACTAGACGTATTTTCCGAAATTGGTCTAAAGGGTATTTTCGTCCTTAAGGATAATTGATGTAAAATTTCAAAATAAAATTTTAAATTTTCACAAATTTATTTAAAATCACACGGCTGAAAATTGGTTTTCATAAATTAAATTTTATGACATGTTATTGTATGGGCTATAATGTGAAGGCTTTTCTTTATTTAGTTGTGAACAAATTAGGAAGTAAATATGTGCGTAGACACTCATATGGCCAGTCATATTACATCAAGGGAGATAGAGAAATATCTATTTTTATTTGGTGCATTATTGCATATTGGTAATTGCTCAAAAGAAAAGTGAAAATGAATTTCTTTGAGAAGGAAACAAATGTTATAAGTGAGGAAACAAATTTCCCTCACTTATGACATATTGTGGCTGACCATATGGAAGAGAAAGGGAAGAGGAAATCAAATATTATGTCATGAATACACAATATGAAAGGGTAATTACCCTTTCTTGTATTTTCTTCTCCTATAAATAGAGCCTCACATACAAATGTGAAAATAAGCTTTTTCGTCTTGCTCTCTCTCTTCTAGCCGACCAACCTTCTCCCTCTCTGTCTAAAATTCTCTTTTATTTTGGCACTAGATCCTCACTTGATCTAGAAAATTAGCTTATGATCCAAGAATTGTTCTTGGTTCATATCGTTTAATAGTGCCCACTCACTAAACTCCTTAAATGCTCGAAGACTCTAGTGGTAGAAACTTTTGTGGTTGCTCGAGAATCCAAGACCGAAAGGCAGCGAGACAAGGAGAAGGATCTTCATCCAAGAAAGGACTCCAAGATCAAACAACAAGAAAAAGGTTGAAAGTCTTTTTCATAAATATTTTATGTTTTAATTAACAACATGCTCATGCACTTTGTCTAAGTAGTAAAATAGTTTTACACATGTTAAAAAACAATTTTTTATATTCCGCCATATATGACATGATAATTAATTGTTAAATTCTAGATTGATTCCAACAATAAGATGCATGAAAGAGAAATAAAGAGAGAGAAAAAATCGAAGAAATCTCATTTAATTGAATTATGTTATAGAGGTTTACTTATACCTTCAAGCACGTAACTAACTCTAACGGACTTGAGCATACTAATGAGCTATACGAATCACGACATTTAATTAATTGTTAAGTTCTAGATTGATTCCAACAATATTAAGGTTACACGACAATTATGGGCGTTCATTTTGGCCACAATGAAAATAAATTATGCCCCGATTAGATTGTTGAAAACTTACTCCTTCCTATTAGAGATAAACAAGGTTAAATTTGAAAATATTATAATTGTTTAACTATTTATTAAAGTTAGTGATATTGGTGTGTTAGAACTAGTGGAGTCATATATATGTTAGCGGGGTAATCTTATATGTTAGTGGGGTAATGTTGTGTGTTAGTGAATAGTTAATTATTTTATTTGTCGTATTTAAAGACCACCAACTAGTAATTGTAATTTTAAATATAAATTATCACATACTTTTTATTTGTTTTTGTCAAGTGTATGTTTGGTTCTCGTTTTGGTAACATTTCAACATAGGGACCATGTTCAACAAGTGGTATCAGCGCACCAGGTATACCGAAGCAAATTTTGTCTCTGAGCTGGGTCAATTTGAAATGTAGCGATGCAAAATAACGGAAGAGAGCAATTCATGACGCTTCAGTACCCATTGCTCATATGGAGAAACTATGACGCGTGGTTGATCAATATGCATGTCAACTTGCAAGGTCAAGGCGTGTGGGAGGGTATAGAGGAGTACACAGTTGGCGACCATGCAAGGTCAAGTACTTTCTTCAGGCCGTCCCTTGACGATTTCTGATAAGCACGTTACTTACATGATTATTAGGCGATCTTAAACGAAAAATCGATGCTAATCCTTAATTGTTTTTGATAGTTTTGTAGTTTCTAGTATGTTATTTCAGGTTTTCATGGCGAAAGCGGATTTGGAGCGCATGCGCAAAAAAGAGCTAAAAGGAGCAAGACTCACCCAAAACAACGGTTCAGCAAAGGGCACTCGAGTGGAAATCTTGTTACGATGCTGCTTGGTGGTAACGCGCTGGAGTTGGTCGCATCCCAATGAATCTTGTCCCAACGTGACGGTTCTGCATCAGGAAAGATTATGCGCGCGTGGGCTGCATTTTTAGCCCATCAGATCAGTTTTCACGGGCCAGGTATACACGAATTCAGCAGCTTCGACCGTATATGCTAAAGCAGCCACAAGAATAGGCACTCCACCTTTTAAAGAGAGAAAATACCACGGAGGAGCCGAATGCAAACGAAGAAGACACCCGAGGAGATGATCGAAGCGGAAACAAGTCTACGACTACCGAATCTAGTTTTCCTTCTTCTTCACCTTTGAACTGAGTTTTTTTATTTTGATAGATTAGATTTAATGAATTATTTTCTTTGTCTCTTTTTTCTAAATTCGCCACCATCACCATGAACTAGCTCTTTAAAGGTGGCGGTGGATTTTTTCTTGGATTTTGTTCTGACTTGAGTTTGAAATCATGTTTTAGTTTCGTTTTCAATTCCGCGTTTTTTCTATTCTCAATATTAATGCTTGCATGAAATTGATCACTTTGTGTATGTTATTTGGACTAATTGATTACTTTAGCGGGATTCAATAAATTGAGCACTAGGAGAACAAACCTTGAACTATTGTGTCATCTAAATATAGCCGTATAATTTAAGGATTCATTGTGTGTTCCTGTTAAAATTGAAAATTAGGATTTTAATCTTGAATTTGAAAGGTAAAAATTATTATGATTTAAGTTGTTAATTCACTCTAGCGAGGGTTAGCAATATAATTATGTGGACACGAATATTGCAGAACGATAGCGTATAATGAAACTCGACATCAGAAAAATTTATAACGAAGGAAGAGAGAATTGAAATCACGCCCTTGTTCCACCTCATCCATCTTAAATCTTTTTTAATTAAACTTTTTAGTGAAGCTATTGTTGGAATAGGTCTAGGGTTAAGAAAAATTCTCATTAACATATTAGTGGCGGAATATAAAATTTCTTTAGAAGTAAAACAATTTTACTAACCTACACAAAGTGCATGAATATGAATAAATTTAAAAACATTACTTAAAGTGCTTAAGTGCAAACCTTTCTTGTACCTTGATTTGGAGGAGTCTTGAGAAAGGTTGATCTTCCCGTGTTGCTCGATTCCTTCAAACCTAAACGTGAACTCAAGAAACCTAAGGTTTCTATTACACGAGTCTTTAAAGGTTAGAAGGATTAGTGTGCTGGCACAATTAAATACAATAGCTCAAGAACAAGTCTATGAGATAGAGAGGTAATTAAGCCTAAGTCTAATGAGGAATTAGGTGTCAAAATAAAAGAAGTATTTTGAGAGAGAGAGAGAGAGAGAGAGAGAGAGAGAGAGAATTTTGGACGGCTAAAATAGAGAAAAAATGTGAGCAAAAAACTTTTTTTCACATCTGTATGTGAACCTCTATTTATAGAAGAAGGAAAAATCTATAAAGGTCAATTTTGCATTCATGATACAATAATACATTCATGACACAATTTTGGGTCATTATTTTTATAATTAAAGGCAAGAAATTATCTCCTCTTTGATGCATATTGGCCGAACTCTACACTAGGGAAGGGCATCTAGATGCTTCCTAATTTCTTTTAAGAAATTTTTTCATACATTGTTAGGTTTGATTCAGGACTATAAGACTATTTAATATAATAAATCTTCAAACAAACGAAAAAGGAATGAATGAACGTTTCAACTTTTATTAATTTAATCAGCAATTACAATAAAAACTTATAAAGATTTATATTACATCAATATGTAAATAAATAATCTTCTTGTAGGCATCTCTGCCAACAGTTATAAATCACCATATTGATATTACATTTTCTCTCGATTTGAATTGTAGTTGATATATAATTTACATTTAATTCTAAGTCCTCGTGGGAACGAAACCCGTATTCATTACACTATATTACCTGAGCGACACGTGCAACAATTTCAAGACCATGACCATGGAAGAAATGATAGGTCGTCTCGAAGTCCATGAATAGAGGCTTCGTGGTACAACGAAAACGAAGAAGGAAAGATGTTTCTCACACAGTCAAAGTGGTTGTCATGGATCAAACGTCGAGGTGGAAAAGACGGTGATAGTCGTGGCCGAACTCGCGATAAATCAAGATCAAGTGTTTTAATTGCAATGTGTACGGTCAATGCAAGTCTAAATAAAAAAAAAATCCCGCTACAATCGAGAAGAAAATGTCAATCACGTTGAAGAAGATTATCCCCATGAATTTAGATAAGGGTATTTAAGTTTAAATTATGGGAAGTTTGTTAGATATAATTTAAATTACATTTGAATATATTTTAATTCTTTAATTATTTATTAAATTTAGTGGAGTAGTGTTGCATTAAAATTAGTTGGTAATGATATATGTGTTAGCAAGGTAAGGTAATGTTGCGTGTTAGTGGATAATTTAGTTATTTATTTTCTTAGTTAAAAGACTAGCAACAAGTACTATATAAATTTTTCCTCAAATACTTTTATTTGCTTTTATCAAGTGTATGTCGGCTTCTCGTTTTTATAATATTTTGATATAGGAGCATATCCAACACTACGAACATCGATGTGATATCGCAGTACTCATTCTGTTATATGTACTGTTTTTGCTGTCAAGATTTGTCAAGAAAACTAACTATCTTTTATAGTTAAGAAATTTTTGAAGGGGATTAATTATGAGTATTGAGTCAGGGTCTAAGGCCGTGTATATGGAGTATGGAGTACTGAAAGGAGTTTGGATTTTTTTTAAGGCAACTTTGGTACGAGTAAGTTTCGAATCAACGTCCTGCTATTTGAAAGTCATGTGATATTATCACTATACTGTACTAATTACCACATGAAGGAGTTTAGATTTTGTTAAGGTGTTCTTGAGAGGATCTTAACAGATTTGATCATATGATACATTGCAAATGTCGAAAGATTAGATGATCTCACTCTTTTTGGACAAGATCAACATCTCATCTCTTTGAAATTATCTCCAAACTCACACTTAATTTGGGGCGGATGAGATATTTTTAGGATGAAAGTTCTCCAATTAACCCCAAACATTCACTCAATTTTCGATATGATGAATAATTTTTACCCAAATTTGTGGTCCAACTATTCACCAACCGAATTTGGTGATAAATTATTTTCATTTACAAATTCACCTACAAAATATTAATATATAATTTGGTCCATAATTTATACAAAAAAAATATATTATAAATCAGAAAATAGTATCAATATTTGTAATGTTTATGTAGTATATTTTTCTATTAATGTTATCAAATATATAATGTTTGTTTTTATTACTTAATTTTTATATTTTAATATCGTAATCCTAATATAATATATAATATAAAGTTAATTAAAAATTGTTGACATACAAAAATAAATTAATGTTTAATATGATTAATATTGACAAAACATATTAATGGAGGGTTTAATACGAAATGAATATAAAGTAATATTGAAAAATATAATATTTTTCGGTAGGATTTGGTGTTTTAGGTTGGACTTAAAACACTATAACTGCACCAAATTTGGAGTGTAGGTTGGAGATGGTCTTACGCTTTAATTCTTGTGCTACGTGAATTAACATATTGGTTTCAACAAATGTTTGAATTTGCGACGCCGATAACGTGCCATTGGTCTTAAAATATGATAGAAATATTGTGGAAATTTTAAAAAACAAATCAATAAAAATTGCGTTCGCCGAGAGAAATTGCGATAAATACAAAATATTGTTCATAAATAATATTACAGAAGACAATATAAAAATATACACATAAATAAATTTGAATTTCAATTACACTTATGAATAGACACTAATCGTAAAAAAATGATAATCAAGATATTCATTATAAATAATTACTAAACAAAATACACCTAAATTCAAAATATAGAAGACAATTATTTAAAAGCAACTTAAGTGACAATATTTAGTAGAAACTTTTAAATTATAACGTGTAGTTTGCATATGCGGTTGAATATTTTTAGAGAAAAACATATTTGGACCGTATAACTTTAATAAGTTTTATTTTGCTTCATTTGAAAAAAAAAATACAGGTACCAGAAAAATAAATTTATAGCAACTGACCCAAAATTGACAAAATTTTATCGCATTTTAGGTGAAATTTTCATAAATGATCGAAATTTTGTTTGAAACACAAATGAGTAATCGAAATAACATGAAAAATGACGCAAAACGTGGGCTTATGTGATATTAATTTTTTGCAAATTTCCTACCTCTTTTATTTTATTTCGTCATTAAAAAAATATAACCAGATTAAACCAATCAACAACATTGGATCTTAATACATAATCCATATAATTGGAAAGGATATCAATTACAATCACTTTTTGTTACGTACTAGACATACAATCATACTCTCAGTTATATTATCTCTTATAGATTACCATATCACATTTTATCCATGTCATAAAAAAAAAAAATTGCGGTTGCGAGAGAAATTGCAATAAACTACGAAAATTAGTATGAAAATAATATTACAAAAATATAATATAAAAAACAAACACATAAATAAATTTGAATTTCAATTACATATTATGTTCGGACACTAATCTAAAAAAATGATAATCAAAATATCCATTACACATAATTAATAAATAAAATACACCTATATTCAAAACATAGAAGATAAATATTTTAAATGTATTTGGAGTAACAATATTTAGTAGAAACTCTTTTAAATTATAATGTGTAGTTTGCATATGTGCTTGAATATGTTTTGAGAAAATTATATGTGGACAGTACAGATTAGATAAACAAGTTTTATTTTGCATCATTTAAAAATTAATAATATAGACAACATGAAAATAAATTTATTGCAACCGGCATAAAATTGACACAAATTTATCATATTTTCGGTTTATTTTCATAAAATGGTCGTAATTTTGTTTAAAATACAAAAAGCCGGTCGAAATAATATGAAAAACGACACAAAAACACAATTTTCACGTAACTCCGTCGAATTTTTAAACAATACGAAAAAATGTCACATTTGTACCGAATTTCTCCGACGAGCGCCATTTTGGCGCAAATTTTCCGAAATACGTGAAATTTTAATCTTTGGTTTCAAGTAAGGAATTTGTTTTGTTAATTCCGTACCAAAGTATCTAGATGATTTTGTACATTTTTTGACAAAAAATTGGAAACTAGCACGTAGACTTTTGAAGTTTGATATATTCAACGTTTTTGTTAATTGGGTTTTTAATAAGGGTCATTTTGATGGATACCCATGTAAACTATAGCTGTTTTGGATATACCCAACGTTTGGTTAATAAGTTGAAAATAGCCGGCTAAATTTGTTTACAAAATTTTTAGAGACAAATGTACCCTCATATTAACTTCCCGCCAGTTACAATTAATTAAAAAAATAAATATAAAAAAAACGAAAATCAATGTCATTAACGTCACAAAAACCTCCCACCCAGTATAACTAAATAAAAAATAAAGAATAATAAATCAACCGAGATTCGAGGCATTCAAAAAGATGGACAGAAAAAAACAAGATTAATCGTGTAAAAAGAAGGAAGAAATACAGAAAACAGTGTAAATATAACGAAAATAAACTGTTAACAGAAGCCATACCAAAATCTTGCAACGATCGTGTAAATAGAAAGAAAAAATACAGAAATACAATGTAAATATAACGAAAATAAACTGTTAACAGAAGTCGTACCAGAAGATTGCAACAAAAAATCATCTTCTTCAACCAATTTCATTGCTCTCGAATTGTTTTTTTCCGATCAAGAGAGAGATTATGATGGTTGATATTAAGTTTTGGCCGGCCAGAATGAGTGAGAATAATTTTAGGTAATTAATATGAAAAAAGATAATGTTTCCTTTAATATAGGTAACTAACTAATTAGGATATTAAAACTTAATTTGATACAATATTTCGGGAATCAAAATTTGGTCAACCCACTAATTATGGTGATTCGAAATTCGAAATCCAAATCCAAATTCGAATTCAATTCGATCGTGTAAATAGAAAGAAAAAATACAGAAATACAGTGTAAATATAACGAAAATAAACTGTTAACAGAAGTCGTACCATAATTTTGCAACAAAAAATCATCTTCTTCAAACAATCTCATTACTCTCGAATTTTTTTTTCCGATCAAAACAGAGATTATGATGGTTGATATTGAGTTTCGGCCGGCCAAAATGAGTGAGTAAATAATTTTAGGTAATTAATATGAAAAAAATATAATGTTTACTTTAATATAGGTAACTAACTAATTAGGATATTTAAACTTAATTGGATACAATATTTCGGGAATCAAAATTTGGTCAACCCACTAATTATGGTGATTGGAAATTCGAAATCCAAATCCAAATTCGAATTCAATTTTTTAAAAACTAATTTTCCAAAATAAATTCGGCAAAAGGGCAAATTGGTATGTTCATGTGATGTAAATGAATCTACCTGACTATTTTCAATCCATTAACCAAACCTTGGGTATATCCAAAACATAAACGTTTAATAAGGCCTTAGAGCCAATTTTTTCTTTTAATAACTATACGATTTATGTGAGATTAAATTTTTGTAAGTTTTTATTCGATTTCAAAAGTTATAAAGAGATTAAACCAATTAACAACATTTGAGCTAAATACAGAATCCATATAATTCGAAAGGATATCAATTACAATCACTTTCTGTTATGTACTAGACTTAATCATAGTCTCAGTTATATTATCTCTTATAGATTACCATATCATATTTTGTCCATGTCATCAAAATTATTGTTGTTACTTGAATTGGCTTATTTTTATTAGGCAAGTCTCATTCAGTCTCGTCAAGATTTGTTGCATATCTTCCGCATGATCTTCTGCTTTAACATTCGGCGATATTTCAGGATCTGATTTTATTCAGCGTATATTTCATTTATCATGGCGGATAAAGGTCCTTCCTATTTTATGCTCGCGTGGTTAATGAGTACGGATACTCGAGCATTGACCTTTCTTCTTTAGGCGATCATAAAAGCAGCGGTAGCCACCATTGATCTCCTTGAGGATTTTCTCTGAATCTGTAGGGTTTCTAGACGTGAAAGTTGGCGGATTGGAAAGCTACGAGTTCAGAGAATTGCTGTGTAAAATCTTTTCACCCACTGTGAAAGATTTGTGTTGTTGGTGTTTTGTTATTCTGTGTGAGTTCGTATAATACTCTACAAGTTCATTGTGACAAAAGAACACGTGTGAGTGTGTCTTGTGGATCTGTGAGTTGGTCACTAATTCAGGGGGAGGACTGAATTAGATTCTTCACTTCTTAGTTTGTAATTTGGCTTTGAGATTGTTGTTGGTTCATATAAGTCCATCTGTACTAAAAACTATTATATAGTGAAATCATTTCCACCGGGTTGTCACACCCCCCAGATGTAGGAGAAGTTGCTCCGAACTGGGTTATCAATCGTGTGTGTTCTATTTACTTTACACTGTTCTTATTTCATCTATATCTTGCTCGTTGATTGTTACACACATTGTCATAACTTCTGTGTGTGACAATTGGTTGAGCGACTAACAGAATTTCAATTGGTATCAGAGCAGGCACCTTATTCAAGGTGGTTTCCTGTAGTGCCATTGAAGAAGTTCAAGATTTTTCTGCTATGAAGCTTGATGAACTTATTGGGTCTCTCATGACATATGAACTCTCTATTCCTCGTGCTGAGAAAAGGAACAAAAGTCTTGCTCTGAAGAGTTCTGTAAAGCAATCCACGGATCAGGTATCATCCGAATCTGAAGAGGATATTTATGACACTATTGCTCTCCTGTCTAAAAATTATAACAGGGTCATGAAGAAGTTCGCTAGACTTCCTCCCAGAAATGTCAACACTTAAAGTCGTGACAATCAGACTAAGCTTCAGTCCTTCAAAGGAAATTCCTCCCAAAGAAATAGCAGAAATGGAGACAAAGTGTCTGGGTATAAATCCAAAGGAGTTCAATGCCATGAGTGTGAAGGATATGGTCACATTCAAAAAGACTGCGCCAACTTTCTTCGTAAGCAAAAGAAAGGTTATAATGCCACTCTCTCTGATGAAGAAGATGAAAGTGATTCTGAGAGTGGGAATAATTTTCTCGCTTTCACATCCATTATTGAGAATCTGGAGGAAAACGAAGCTGATCACACTGTAAGCTCTAATAATTCTTCTATTCATAATGTGGATATGAATGATGATTTAGATAAGCTTAACAATATGATCTTTACTCTCACAACTGATAAGACGAGACTTCTTGAAACTATTGTTGAACTAAAGATTGAGGTTGCCCGTCTAAATAATGAACTTATCAAAATGACAAGATCTGTTAGAATGTTGAATTCAGGAACAGATGATCTGGACAAAATTTTGACTTCTGGAAAAACTGGCAAAAGCATGACGGGAATTGGATACTCGCATGGAGCCTCTACATCTCATACCAGATTTGTTCCTCAGAAAAAGAAGGATATAAATGACAGGAATGTGTCTAAACGAATTACAGTTGTCAATAGATTACCCTGGATTTGTCATTACTGTGGAATAAAAGGTCACATACGACCTTATTGTTTTAAATTGTTAAACAATAGGGACTATCATGCTAAAATTAAGTCTGGGACCCACAGAAAGATAAACAGAAGCAATCATTTTGTATGGAAAATCAAAAAGGATCATTATGCAAATATTGCCTATACTTCATTACGTGCCTCTACCTATGATGATTGGTATTTTGACAGTGGATGCTCTAGACACATGACAGGTGTTAAAGACTATCTTACTGATGTGAAGCCATATTCAAACTGTTTTGTTACCTTTGGAGATGGAGTTAAGGCTAAAATTATTGGCAAAGGTACAATGAAGTTTAAAGGATTGGTGTGCTTAAAGGAAGCTCTTTTGGTAGAAGGTCTCACTGCTAATCTTATAAGTATCAGTCAACTTTGTGATTCTGACCTAACTGTGAACTTTACCCGTGATGAGTGTATTGTTAAGACTTTTCAGGATGACATTCTTATGAAAGGGAAAAGATCTTCAGATAACTGCTACATGTGGTCCTCTGACAAAAGTCTCAAAGTTGAATCATGCATGATCTCTAAAGCTGATGAAGCTAAATTATGGCATCAACGTCTTGGTCATCTGAACTACAGAAGTCTTCGTAAGATTATCATTGAAAAGGCTGTGACTGGGGTTCCGGATATTAAAGTTATTGAGGGACAGATATGTGGTGAATGTCAAATCGGAAAACAGGTTAAAAGCTCCCATAAGCCTGTGAAAATATATACTACCACTCGTGTTCTGGAACTTTTACACATGGATCTGATGGGTCCTATGCAAACTGAAAGTCTGGGTGGAAAAAGATATGTCTTTGTCTGTGTTGACGATTTTTCTCGATTTACCTGGGTTTATTTCCTAAAAGATAAATCTGAAACATTTGATGTTTTTGAAGAATTGTGCAGACTCCTACAGAGACAGAAAGAAGATTCTACAGGGAAGATTGTCAGAATCAGGAGTGATCATGGTAGGGAATTTGAAAATTCTCGATTCTCTAATTTCTGTAGTGAGGAAGGTATTGCACATGAGTTTTCTGCTCCCATCACTCCACAACAAAATGGCATTGTGGAAAGGAAAAATAGAACCCTTCAAGAAATGGCGAGAGTTATGCTTTTAGCAAAGAATATTCCTACACGGTTCTGGGCTGAAGCTTTAAACACTGCTTGTCACATTCATAACAGGGTGTCCATAAGACCTGGAACTACCACCACTCAATATGAAATCTGGAGGGGACGAAAACCCAATGTGAAATATTTTCACATTTTCGGGTCTACATGTTATATTTTGGCTAACAGAGAAACCAGAAGAAAATTTGATGCCAAAAGTGATGAGGGAATTTTTGTAGGCTATTCAAGAAACAGTGCTGCTTACCGTGTCTACAATCTGAGATCAAAAACAATAATGGAGTCTGTCAATGTTGTGGTCAAGGATACAAAAGATATTTATATGCCTGATTCTGAAGGAGATTTTGGCCATACAAAAGTCAATGTCAGACAGAATGTTACGCCATCTGACTCTGACATTGTTAGGCAAAATACTACTTCGACTGATTCTGATATTGTTAGGCAGGATGTTACGTCATCTGCCTCTGACATTGCTTGTCAAGAACCATCTAGCAGTAATACTACGCATGAAAGCACAGCTGCTGAGAGCAACAATCAAAACGATGCTTCTTACGAGCCTACTGAAACAGATTCGTCTATTGATATTAGCCATGAGTTAGTTCCTTCTACAAGAATTCAGAAGAATCATCCTATTGACAGCATTATTGGTGATGTGAATGATAGCATGCAGACAAGAAGAAAGGATCCTGTGAATTACAGAGAGATGATTGGAAATATATGTTTTGTCTCTAAGATTGAGCCAAGGAACATAAATGAAGCTGTTCACGACGAATTCTGGATGAATGCCATGCAAGAAGAACTTGTTCAATTTGAGAGAAATTCTGTTTGGGATTTAGTTCCTAAACCTGAGCAGGTTAATATCATTGGAACTAAATGGATATTCAAAAACAAATCAGATGAATATGGTAACATTACCAGAAATAAAGCCAGACTTGTTGCTCAAGGTTACACTCAGGTGGAAGGTGTTGATTTTGATGAAACCTTCGCACCTGTTGCCAGATTAGAAGCCATACGTCTCCTTCTTGGTATTTCGTGTCATTTTCGATTTAAATTATTTCAGATGGATGTCAAGAGTGCTTTCTTAAATGGCTATCTTAACGAGGAAGTTTATGTGGCTCAACCCAAGGGATTTACAGATCCACATAATCCAGATCATGTGTATAAACTCCGAAAAGCTCTCTATGGTCTGAAACAAGCTCCACGTGCTTGGTATGAAAGATTGACTGAATTTCTTATCCTAAAAGGCTATTTGCGAGGTGGCGTTGATAAAACTCTATTTGTTAAGAAGGAAGACGGTAAACTCATGATAGCACAAATATATGTTGATGACATTGTGTTTGGAGGATTGTCACATAAGATGGTACAACAATTTGTGATTCAGATGAAAAATGAGTTTGAAATGAGTATGGTTGGGGAACTTAGTTTATTTCTTGGATTTCAGATCAAGCAAATGACAGATGGAATCTTTATCTCTCAAAGTTAGTACGCCAATGCTATTATAAAGAAATTTGGACTTGAGAAATCTTCTCACAAGCGTACTCCTGCTGCAACTCACATCAAACTTACAAAAGATGATACTGGAGCTCCTGTTGATCAGAGTCTTTATAGAAGCATGATTGGAAGTCTACTTTATCTTACTGCCAGTCGTCCTGATATAACATATTCTGTAGGTGTTTGCGCCCGCTATCAAGCTAATCCTAAGGCAAGCCATCTAAGCCAAGTAAAACGCATCATTCGCTATGTGTCAGGAACATCTAATTTGGGTCTTCACTACTCCTTCAATACCACTTCAACTCTGGTGGGATACTGTGATGCTGATTGGGCAGGAAGTGCCACTGATCGTAAAAGCACTTCTGGTGGATGCTTCTTCCTCAGAAATAACATCATTTCTTGGTTCAGCAAGAAACAAAACTGCGTCTCTCTTTCGACGGCTGAAGCTGAATATATTGATGCAGGAAGTGGTTGTACTCAACTGTTATGGATGAAGCAAATGCTTGCTGAGTATGGTGTGTCACAGGATGTCATGACATTATTCTGTGACAACCAGAGTGCTATCAATATTTCCAAGAATCCTGTTCAACATAGCAGAACTAAACATATCGATATAAGACATCATTTTATCAGGGAGCTTGTTGAAGATAAAAAGATTCGTCTTGAGTACATTCAAACGCAGAAACAGCTTGCAGATATATTCACAAAGGCTCTGGATGTGAATACTTTTGAGAATCTTCGTGCCTCCATCGGTTTATGCATTGTGGAACAATAGCAATTACTGATTTGTTGGGCTTTTCCTGTTATGGCCCAAAATATGCCTCAGTCTACACCGAAAATTTAAAACGACAATAGTGTGTGTCGTTTCCTTCATCCCCACTATGAGACGGTTCACGTTTTTCCAAGCTGTGAGTTATTCGTTTCCCATAGCACCTTGATCGACAGTTTCAACTGCCAGATTTTGAATTTCTCTCTCAACTGCCTTTCCGTTTTCATCTTTATCACTATCATGGTTGGAACTCGGAGTGGTATACACACTTCCTTCCCTCGTAAACCGGCAAAGATGAAGAAGAAAAATGTTCCTCGTCAGGTTGTCACTTCGCTTGTTCAAGACAAAGTGTCAGTGGAGTTGGGATCGCCCTCTGCAGATCGTGCCAATGGTCAGGCCGGAGGTACATCTGTAAGAGGTCGTGATTCCACTACCTCTCAGTCTTCGAAGCGCCCCTTCACGATACAAGACCTCACGGGGTATTACTCAAGCAGTTCTGAGGATCGTCAAGCACCCGATACGGAGGATCATGATCAATCTCCTCCCCACTCTGTTTCAGGTATCTCTGCCTCTCGTAAAGAAAAAGATCAGACTTGCATGCCTATAAATATGAAACCTCCTCCTGAGGAATTAGCAAGGATTAATATTCTTTTGGGCTTGAGTGAGGACAGTCGAAAAGCCCCAAATGTCGACCAGGTTTGTTCTGACACCTTCGTGTCAGTTTCTGTGGAGAACTCTGATAATCACAGCCCTAACCGAGAAGATGCTCCTGACGATGATGACATCACTATTAGTGCCCTACGACAGTTGAAGAAAAAGGCAAAACTGTCTACCCCGGCTGAGGATGTGCATTCCTCTCCAAATGAGCCTACTCCTGCTGATGCTCCTCAAGATCCTCCTGTGCATAAAGTGGATCTTAACAGGAAGAAGTCTGTTGCCTTCAAGGCTAAGAAGAAGAAGATATCGACTCTTCATTCCTCGAAGACTCCTCCTCCTCATGATGTTCCCTTTGAAGTTGATGAGCCTACTGAAGCTCCTCCTTCTCCCGTGAGAGTGAACCCGAAGTACAAAGACGGTCGGAAGCTTCCTACCAACATTCCATCTGCTCCTCTCGACAATGTCTATTTTCGGACTGAAGCTCAGGTAGCAAAATGGAAATTTGTTTATGCCAGAACAATTTATTCTGAGAGGGAACTGTCTGTGGATGCAACCAAATTCTCCGTCATTCTTGATCTCCTTCAAGAATCAGGTCTTCTATCCACTGTAAGTAATCTGGGCCCTTACTATCCGAAAATGATAAAGGAGTTTGTCATAAGTCTCTCCCCTGACATGAACATCCCTAGTAGCCCTGAATATGGTAAAGTGAATCTTCGTGGCCATATATTTGAGTTCACTCCTGCCCTGATTAACACCACTTTGTGTCGGTCTACATCAACACACTCGGATCCTCTGCCGAATCTTGACATTATTGTTAAGGTTATTACTGGCAATGAGACTGCAAAGTGGCCAATTAAGGGAGGGTTACCTGCATCGGAACTTACTGCTAAATATTCCATCCTTGCCCGTATTGCTGCAACTACATGGTTCCCTACTTCGAATGGTTCTTTAGTGTCAACTGATGTAGGCAAGTTCATCTATCAGGTTGGTACTCATTGCAAGTTTGATTTCGGCGCAATTGTGTATGATCATTTTGTACGACATGCAAAGTCCTATGCAGCCAAGATGCCTATTGGTTTTCCTTGTCTCATTACGAAGATCCTTCTTAATCAACGAAGGGATTTACTTCGTTCTGATGATGTTCTTGGAAAACCGGCCGTTCCCCTCATGTTCCACTTCCGCCATTTTGAGGGAAAGCATCTCCTTGACATTGAGCCTCCTTCTGCTGAGCATGTCACGGATGAAACTGCTTCTGGGCCTGGTGTCTCTCTTGGACAAACTGCACAGAAAGAAGTCCTTGCCCTCTTATTACAGGAGTCTACTTTTCTTCACGACATGATTCAGACTGCCACTAAGCGCAAATTCACTGTTGATAATATGATCAAGGTCATGAAGAAATCTTCCACTGCCTCAACTTCAACTGCTCAAGATCCGGCAAGTTCTTCTGATACAATATCTGCATAAGTACTCTGTTTTAAGTGTTCCCTGGGGGTTGTTTATTTTATTTCTTCTTGGACGATGCTGATGTTAAGACATTCGTGGTTTGCTTGCTTCTTCTTCCTCCTATGTCAAGGCTCTTTTATATTTTTTTTCCCTCTGTTTTGGTCTATCCTTGCCTTTGACTTATTTTGAGGCAATCAGGGGGAGAAATTTGTACTGATTGATTTTATGGTAATTTGTTATGGATTTCGTTGTTTATCATATTTCCATGCTTGCCTAAAAAATAGCCAAAGGGGGAGTTTGTTGTTACTTGAATTGGCTTATTTTTATTAGGCAAGTCTCATTCAGTCTCGTCAAGATTTGTTGCATATCTTCCGCATGATCTTCTGCTTTAACATTCGGCGATATTTCAGGATCTGATTTTATTCAGCGTATATTTCATTTATCATGGCGGATAAAGGTCCTTCCTATTTTATGCTCGCGTGGTTAATGAGTACGGATACTCGAGCATTGACCTTTCTTCTTTAGGCGATCATAAAAGCAGCGGTAGCCACCATTGATCTCCTTGAGGCTTTTCTCTGAATCTGTAGGGTTTCTAGACGTGAAAGTTGGCGGATTGGAAAGCTACGAGTTCAGAGAATTGCTGTGTAAAATCTTTTCACCCACTGTGCAAGATTTGTGTTGTTGGTGTTTTGTTATTCTGTGTGAGTTCGTATAATACTCTACAAGTTCATTGTGACAAAAGAACACGTGTGAGTGTGTCTTGTGGATCTGTGAGTTGGTCACTAATTCAGGGGGAGGACTGAATTAGATTCTTCACTTCTTAGTTTGTAATTTGGCTTTGAGATTGTTGTTGGTTCATATAAGTCCATCTGTACTAAAAACTATTATATAGTGAAATCATTTCCACCGGGTTGTCACACCCCCCAGATGTAGGAGAAGTTGCTCCGAACTGGGTTATCAATCGTGTGTGTTCTATTTACTTTACACTGTTCTTATTTCATCTATATCTTGCTCGTTGATTGTTACACAAATTGTCATAACTTCTGTGTGTGACAATTGGTTGAGCGACTAACAGAATTTCAATTATAATGAACTTGTTTGCGATTAACTTGTTAAACTCAGAATAAGATAACTTGTTACAAATACAATATCACAATACAACCAGAACACCGTTGGGGACTTGAATCAATAGATAACCATCACATATCTACCGCTCGATGAAATAGCTAGTACATCTCATCTTTCTTTTTTGTTACATAATGGCACAAGCCCCGGAGTTGTCGTCAGCTTGACAACTCATCCCGCCGCCGTAGCTATCGTACACGGGACGTGCACAGTACCCGTCATACTGGTAGTACCTCTCCGAGCAATGATGATGATACCCTCCCCCCTGGACGTACGGCATTGCAACCGCCGCCACCAGAACATCCGCCTTCGGCTTCTGCGGCTCTTCGGGTGGCGGCGGTGCAGGTCCCCGTCCATCCACCATCCCGTATTTGGGCTTCAGCGTCGATGGCGAATCATTGCCTTTCTCGGTCCCACCATTGACGGGCATCACCGGCTCAGGTGGAGGCGGCGGTGGAGGATCTCTCCCATCTTTAGACTTAACCGACTCAGGCGGAGAGCCACTGTCAGTCTTGGTCCTATCAGTGACGGGCATCACCGGCTCAAGTGGAAGGGGCGGTGGAGGGCCTCTGCCTATAATCCAGTTCGTGGGCCTTTCGTTTGTTGGATCTGGTAATACTTCAACATGGTCGACTTTGATGTTGATGCCTTTCAGTGTGGCTCCGGCTTTGGAGATGATCTTCCTCTTGACGCAGTCGGGGCTACAACACACCACTTTGATTGTCACCGTGTTCGCCTTCTCATCAAACACCTGGTCGTGTATTTCTATACATGTACATAACAATGGATATTCATATATATATATATATATATATATATATATATATATATATATATATATATATGTGTGTGTGTGTGTATAGTGTCCAACATTGAGTATGGAGAATGTATAGGGTTACATCAGTTAGAACGGCTCACGTGGTATTTGGCAGAGGACTCTTTTGATCTTTCTGTAGCATTTTGAGCATTTAAGGTCCACCTTCAGAACCATAGTCGTAGCTTTCTGTTTCATACCAATAATGTGTTTATCAATGTGCAAGGAAAGAGGTTATAATCTATGTCCTCACACGGATACAATGTAGACCGAAAAAAAACATGAATATTCAGTGCTTTAAACTATTTGCAATAAAACGGAGCCAAAATAACAGAGAATTAGGCTCTCTGACATAGCAGATACTCATTCAAGTACTAACACTATTAGTGGCCACAAAAATTAAAATAAAAAATTATATATAAATCCACTCTAAGTGAAGATATACCTTATCTCCTCCCATGGCGTAGAGCTCTGATAAGAGGATGGTGCTTGCAGTTGGAGATTTATGGTGTTTGTTTGTTTATTATTGTCGACTCCTAGTCAACACTTAGTCATGGAAGATATAAGATATACCATGTGCATATGAATGTGGCATGACTGTCCCACCGTGGAACTCCCACGTATTATACTTTCACAACTATAATTCAAGCCCAACAAACGCTTTTAATTCTCCATGGAATTTTCAAAAAAATCATTGAAATAAATATTATCTAAAATTAAAAAAATAACTTTTTATGAAATGTTAAGAAGTAAAATTATTTGTAAGTAGGTTTTTTTATTTTTGGAAAACAGCTTTGTTGTGGGTATCAAACTCACGACCTCCAAACCGTAAATTATGTGATATTATCATTAAACTATATCGGTGGTATCACTAGGTTTCTTGGCTACCACTATTTGTAAATAGGTTGTAAGTTGTATAATATTGTTCTCGTCAAATATGATGGTACCTGTAATGTAATGTGACGATCTCGGCAAAATATGTTTCAAATGCGACAAGCTTGACCATGAAAAGGATAATATGAGTCGTGATCAAGGTGGTTCATTATCCAAACCTCGGTAAATAAATTCACGATCAATCTCAGATCAAATCTTGCTTCGCCGGCCTAAAAAAGCTCATTAGCAAGTGTAAAGGTTTGATCCATGATACAAGGCACGTTTCCCAATCCTCCCTTGAGATAACTCCTGAAAAATCGGACGGGCAGTTTGAGTCATGCCAGAGATATACATGGCATGGAGGAGTGAAGCCCTTTTGTCTAATCCTGCTGCCACCAAGACAACCTGAAGATTCAAAAGCAAAAAAATTAGAAGATTTGGCTCCATGAAAGGAGAGAAAAAGCTACATAACAAAACAGAATTTTCGACAAAAACATATGATGATAGCAATTTAAATAATAACACTCCCCTCGCTAATCAAATCAAAATTAAGCTTAGTGGGGCCTCAGAAGCAAGCTCAGAGTCATTAGAAGTCAGCCTCTAAGAAAAAACATAACAGATGGCTAAAGAAAGTATTAGTCTTCAAACCTTTACGAGAAGTTACCCAAAATCTCTAAGAAAAATCAATGTTGATATGACCTTTGCAAGAAAATTTACTACTACAAATAGTCTATTTTGTAGTAAATATTAAAGTAGTCTAAAAATTACTTCAATAATCTGTAAGAGTGATTATAATAACAAAAAATTGACTTTATATACACTTCAAACATTTACAATTTGTACATTTTGTAAATAAGTCATAAATAGCCACTATTATATATTTATAGTTAATTTTTTTTATCCAAATTATCCTTTATATTTATTTTAATTTTTAATAATTTTTGGGCATTTTCGTCTGTAAAGGAATCTCTCTGACTATTTACAATTTGTTTACAAAACATTGGGTATATCTAAATTAACTTTAGTTTAGTTAGGTATATACAGAAATTACTCATATAATAATGACTAAAAACATCTACAATAAATACTTTGAGTGAATTTTGGTAAAAAAAATGTCATTTATTTTATTCCTCTTAATCATTCTCTAAATTTATCATTTCTTCATTTCTCTCAGAGTTAATGGCGGCAAAAATACTCAATGTTTGGTCAAATTTACACTTATATACCCAATGTTTAAAAACGGTAGAGAAAACACCCAAAGCGCCATTCTTTTGGCACCGTCCAAAAAATATCCGTTAAATTTTCAATTTGTCACGTGTAGCGTCCAGATTGATTTGGCATTTTAAATTTTTGTTTTTTTTTTGCCTTTTCCTTATTCCCAACTCGTATGCGATTATCATTCATCACAACAAGGAATAATTCTCAAAATGAAATCCTTGATACATAAGCGAATTAAACGGATAATGAGCCACCCTGAGCTTCGCGCTGATTATTCTCTGTACAGACTCGATGAGAGCGAATCCGGCAACGAGCAAGAACACCAGACTGAAGAGCCTGAGCGAGACCCACTTGGCGGTCCAGCGCTCTGTTCTTGTGTGTCTCAGGTACATATCCACCGGAAAATAGATTGTCATTGGCAAGAAATTCAAGCTTTCGAGCATGCCCAAGACTTGGTTGAAGTAAACGAGCACCAACGAGATCGCCGTCGTCGATGCCATGTACGCAGTCCTGATGAGCAGCCTCGAGACGTTCACTCTCAACACTCAAATTTCGGGGAATTTCAAACGGTGTTCCTTCTCAACAAAATTCCTCTATGGTAACTTCCCGATAACCAGCTCTCCAATGACGCAAACAATGGATGTACGTAAATCTACACAAACAATAGACATACGCAGATGGATCGATTAACATAGAAATTGCTTTGAGAAAGTTATTTCACCTACCTGGTAACCTACGACGAGATGAAGCACAATAGAGACATTCGCAACGTGGCGGAGGACGTGGCTGAGGGAATCGAAGGCGTTCATGAGATTCCCTGGAGTAACGTCTTCGAAATCGGCGTATCCTAATCCGTTGCACGAGAGGAAGAAGAAGGTAGTGACAGCAACAGAGGTCATCGAGGCTCTCCTCATCATCGTGCTCCTCGAAGGCGGAGATTTCTGCGTTTCACGGATCTCGAAGAGGATCAGCGCGAATCGGTACAAGAACAACACGTCACCTAGGGCTTGCGAGACTTGCCACGCCTTACCCGACGATGAGACGCCGTATACAGTTCCCTCGACTTTGCCGTTGGAAATCACGGCTGCGACGACGAGACCGAGGCCGATCACGGCATAGGAAACGGACATCAAGGTAGCGACGACAGAGAGGAACTGAATGTCGTGGAAATCGAGGATCTGCGAGGGGAGGACCAGAATGGCGCTGAAGGTGACAATGATGACGTAGGTGGAGGAATTGAGCGTGGTTCTGACAGTGATGGTGTACACAATCGCGTCCGTACATGCTGGCGTGGACGAGTACGAAGCAGAGAGAGGATTTTCCGACGCCGAGACAGACTCTGACGACGTCCACGTTGGAGAACAAAAACGACATAAAAAGTAGTGGGAATAAGAAAAAGACCAAAAAAAACAAAATTTTAAAATGCCAAATTAATATGCACGCCACACATGACAAAGTTGAAAATTTAACAAATATTTTTTGGACAGTGTTAATAGAATGACACTTTGAGTATTTTCATAACTGTTTTTAAACATTAGGTATATAAGTGTAAATTTGACCAAACATTAATTATTTTTTCCGCCATTTACTCTTTCTCTTAAATTGGTAAGATCGCTAATTAAATCATTTAAAATTGATTTAGTGAACGTATTTAATGGAATAAAAGAAAATAGTACATGTACGTATAAAAATGGAATTTCACACTATTTTTCGTGAAAGTTAATTGATCATTACTTCTGATGAAACCTTAATTATTATAAAATCAGAAGGATTCCAAAGATTTCAAAATTTTAGACAAGTTCCAATGACTTTGCATCGATAAAGATGAATTTTGGTAGCTTTCGGTGAAATTCGATAGATTTTGCATAAATATTTTTGTTTAATGTTTGTAATTTTTATCTTGTCCAATGGCATGTTGGAGATACAACACTTGTGTATATTCGATAATGTAGTTACATTTTATCATTAATGTTTCAAATGAGATAACTAACATTGAGTTTGTGAATAAGGTGTTCAAGATGTTTGACGTGGCCATATTAACGTTCAATTTAAAATTTGAAATCTCATACAAATACGGCTATATTACTCTTTTGAATAAGCTTAGGATTGTTTCCCACGAAGAAGAATATTAGACATTTATTTATTATTTGTAATATTTTGCTGAAACATTAATATTAATAAATAAGCATTTTTTTTCTTATAGTTTGTGTTTATATATGTATGCTACGCTCTGAAAATGTCATCAACGAAAAGGGTGTTAAATACAGATTTGACATGATAACCCCTTGTGACTAGTTTAAACCATTTGTTTGCAATCTTAAGACCGATTGAGCATTCGAGTCTAAGTAACGATTGTTTGAATGAATCATGATATCTAATCATGTGATATAGAGAGTTGTGACTCTATGATTTCATTCTTGATATCTTATAGAAGATGTTGAACAAGACCTAATGATTCTATGGAAGCTCGAAATAAAACCGTTTAATCTAGAAGCTCCAAGTTCACATACGAGGGTACTTCGATAACTACCTTAATCCTGAGGTGAGTGCATAGTCGATACTGCACTTTATGTCATTTGATTTGTCAATGGGAAATGGTTATGTAATGGCTGCATCCGACTCGACGGTTGGTGACATAATGTTGTAGTGTTGGATTATGTGATTCACAGATATGAAATTCGTGTAAACAATAATGAAAGTCATTGTATCACACTCTGCTTTGTTACGAGAGAGTGAATGAATTAAATCTGGCCAGATAATCATTGAATGTGAGATTCCTTGATTAAAACATGTGACACGTATTGACGTCTCATTTTATGTTTTTCTCATTCACAGGTGACAGAGGAGTTAGTGAAATAATAACTGTAGGGGTAAAACAGTAATTTTACATTCTCCGGACTTACTGATACACACGAAGGGTATTTTTGTAAAGTACTCCGTGGATCGAGTACAGAAAGGTTCTATGACTTCAAACGAAAAAATATGCGCGCATGAACTTAGAGATTTTCAATATTGGTCTTTTAATGGAGTCGACCATTATTAAAAATTATAAGCCGGAAATAATTTATAAATTATTGAGTCGGTGCTTTATTCTCAAGCTTCGTTCATGTGGGTCCATAAGGTCTCAATGATGCACATTTAGAAGAGATTAATTGAACGCAATAAATTGATTTACTCATTAAATACAAATTGTGATTTGTATAGAGAAATTTATTTTCCAAACGAATTAATGAATATTGTGTTATTCATTAATTATTGATTTTGTGAATTAAAGAATTTTATTATTGTGATAATAAATTTCTTGAGAATTCATAATAACAATATTACAAAATAAAATATTTCTCGTTTTATGCTTATTCGATAACCATGAAACAATTTAATAACAAGTTATTAAATGGATGAGAGTTCTAAATTAAGTCGAATTTGGAAATTAAATTAAGGCAATTTGGGAAATAAAATTGAGAGAAAAATAGGACATAAGGGTCGGCCATTAGGATGGTTTTGGGCTGAATATTGATTCAACAAAAGCCCACATGAGAACCCCTTAATAATGCCTATAAATAAAGAGTTTGTGGAAACCTTAAATTAAGGCTTCCTCTTTATTTTTAGGCTGAATAATCAGCCCCCTCTCTCTCCCTCTTGGCCGACCATACCCGCAGTAAGGATGACGAAATTTTTTCTTCGTTTTTCCTTCCTATGCGTTCATCCGAGTCCACACTCATCTTCTCGTTTTTCTTCTTGTGTCATCGTTGAATCAACTTGTGGTTGTTTGGTCAATTTTCGTTAAAATTTATTTTTCTGGAAATCTTACCTCCGAACCAAGATTCGATGAATCCGACGAATCTGTCTGGAAACCCAGATCCCTTTTCGAACCCGTTTAAGTTAGTTCATTGCCGACGCAACGCAAAAAACGGCGTCCCGATCTGAGCTTCCAAGAGCTCTCAGCGTCGTCGCGAAGTTTCGCCTACGATCTGCCTGCGCCCGTCCGCGCGCATCTGCGCCCGACAGCGCCCTAACAGCATCCCCGCGCCTCGTTGCCTTTCGCCGCCGAGCCCAGCGTCCCGCTGATGCCACCAGCGAGCCCAGGTCCGAGCCAAGCCTCCTCTGTGATGCTGCCCAGACTCGCGCCTTTGCTGCCTCTGTTCTTGCGCCCGCTGCCGCGCCTCGTTGCCGCGCCCAGAATCAGCAACGTTCCATGCTGCCGCCAACTCCCATCAAGCGCTGCCCAAGCCCGGTTCTAGGAGCTGCCACCGAGGAGTTCAAGCCCTGCTTTTCTTTGACGTAGTGACGTGACGAGGAGCCTTGCTACCCAGAATTGGAGAAGCTTGAAGATTCTCGCTTCGAACTCGAGCACAATTCTTCGACCGAGTTATTTATAACTCGACGATGTAAGTTCTCGATAACTTTAAATACGCGCAAAATATATTAATTGTTTATATGGATGTTTGGTGTGTCTAATTTTATCGAATAAACATGTTTAGAATTAGTTGTTAGTTAACATGTTTATGTTTTGAATTAATTGTTAATTCCTATGCTTATGATTTTAATGCCAATAGGTTGTTAGATAGTAAATTGTTTAATATGCTAGATCATTTTTATTATTAATTCCGCACATAATTTGTTATATTTAATAATAATCTACTTAAATCGTTAAATAATTTCCAACAAGCTTCTAGAGTACTGTGTGTTAGCCATGTGCGGTCCCTGTGCACCCGCCTGTGCGGTGCAGAGCCAGAAGAAGACCATGTGCGCCCGCCTCTGCATTTTGTATGCGGTGCACAGACTGCCTAGGATTTTCCACCTTCGCCACGCCAAAATACCAGAGTCTTGTGCGTCCGCCCGTGCGTTTAGTGTGTGGCACACAGGCTTCGTTTTCAACTTATTTATCACGCGTTTTAATTGTAATCTTAGCCGTTGGTTGCAATCGAACAGCCCATATGAGCTCCGACAAATCTTAGAACTTACAAAAACACTTTAGTTTATTTAGAAACACATCTTTTGCTTTGTTTTTAGTTTTTGGTTATCTTTTCGCCTATAGCCATCCCGAGAGAGAACAAGCATTTGGAGCAGATCCTTGTTGCCACAACTACGCTTTCACCATTCAGATTTTTATCTCTATTTTTTGAACCTTTAGAACTCCCTTTTTCATTAATACAATTTTGTTTTAAATTATTAGTCTTTTATATTCATCTCCGTTAATTTTCCGTTCAATCATGAACTAAATTCATTAAGATCTATGATGTAGTGAGTTAGGAATATGGCTATGGAGTCAATCATGTAGATTCATATTCATATGCTTTATCATGTTTGTTTATTTTTATTTCATGGTTAATGCTTAAATTCGATTAGCTACCCTTTTCATGCTATTATGATTGCTTGATGGTTTACCGGTATATTTCCTAGGCTAGAAATAGCTAGGTGGTTTCAGAGTCATGTGAACATACTTGTTTCTAATACTAACTGTTGTTTTTAGGAGTTGAGATTGAGAGAAGATATCCCGATAAAGGTTTAGATTCTTAGATGATTGAGAGAACTCTTAGATGACCATTATCGCGAGCGTGATTAATAAACATAAGAGTGTGTGTTTTGTGCTTTATTTTCGAATTCAAACCATAGGAATAACTTGTTAAATCATAGTTCTTGCTTTCTCATTATTGTAATCTTTCATATATTAATTGTTTTAATATCATCACAATCATCAACTCATCAAGTTCAATTTGTGATAGTAATATTGTTAATTTAATTAAACATTTTCCTCGTTGGATCAACTTGTACTAATAAACTTTACTACTTAATCGACGTGCACTTGCATACAAAAAAAATTGCAACATGCGTATTATACGAATTATAAAATTATAAAGCTGTGTTTAGTTGGTTGTAATCGCTCCGTTGTAATCACAATCGTAATTGTAATTGTAATGTAACGGAATCGTAATTGGAATTGTAATCGATTACATTGTTTAGTTGCACTGTTGTAAAGAATTACAGAATACTCATTACGTTGTTTAGTTGACACAATATGAATTGTAATAAAGTGGTACTTTACCAAAATACCCTTGTATATTTAAAATAACAATTTATTATTATTAGTGTTATATTCAAATAAATATGTGTTTGATTAAATTCTTTTATGTGCATCTGTTTTTTTTAGGCAAGCTTTAATTGCGTAGAGGATTGAACCCACGCACTTTAACTTGAAGGGGGTGTGCATTACCACTAGACTATCCTAATTAGCACATGTGCATCTGTTTGACATGATATTCAAAATTAAAATAATGCTTTTATCATATTAAGGTATCAATATTATTAACATATTATCTCATTTATTTTAAGTGGGCAATAATAATTACTAGATGGACATTCATATAATTGAGATAAAAATTATTTGAAAGTATAAAAATTCCATTTTTCACATGTGTCAGTATCATATAATCCATTTCAGAACTGAATTTCTGAAAATATCATAATCCATAACAACAAAAAAAAACAATTAAACTAACCAATAATGATTACTAAATAACATAATTGATGAAATCATAATAAGACATAAAAATTGTTCTCATAAAAGCTTGATTATTACGTCTGGCCGTAGAGAAGTTCTTGCACCCATCCATCTTTCCGGGACAGAGAAAGACTGAAAAGGTAATAAAGCTTGTCCTTGTTTTGCATAAGCAGATTGACCGCTCCATGACGCTCGAAAATCGTCAAACTTGTGTTTTTCTCTAATTCCCCTCCAAGACGCAAAATGTATTTATTACTTGGATCTTCACCAATAGCATCACTCAAAATCTGAGAATATTCTTTGATAGCAACGGTGATAGTCTCAGTCTGTTCTTTGATTTCAGAGTATCTACATTCCCTTTTTCTCTTAGTTGATCGTCTTGGTTGATCCACATTGTCACCACTTGTGATGTTGGTATAATAGAGTATATTTTACAGTATAATAATATTATATACCACGAGGTACTTTCAAACCACTTTGCCTTCTTATCGGATCGCGCAATATCTTACCATCGGCTGCGGAGCCTTCCCAACCAACTAAAACATTAATGAACTCCATATTTGGTGTACATGCAGCTAATACATTTGTAGATGTGTCTCCGTGTTGATTACGGTAGCTTGATCGTTCTGTTAAGGAAACTCTAACTTTAACAAAAGTTCCATCGATGGCTCCTAAGCAATTCTATGGAAGAAAACAAAAGTGTATTTTTAGTTTATCAGTCAATTGATTATTACTTTATATACATAAACCATGTTTAAAATGTTACCTGAAACCATTTTCACCGATCACCGGTTGAATCTTTAGGCACTGGCTCGGGTCTTTTTAATAATTCTCCATATATGCATAGAACTTAATGCAACACATTATGGAAATATCTACTAAATGTAGGCCCCGATCTCATGAAACGAAACTTAATAACTCTATTCTTTTCATGTTGTGCTAGTATATGTAAGAACATAGCTACTTGTTCGTCAACATGCAAATATTTTGATGCTCTTAATCCCCCTCTACTCTCCAGTGTCTTGCACAACTTAGTAAATGCCTCTCTAGTTAACCTAAGTTATTCCAAACAAGTAACCTCACTCACATCTGCTATTTGATGCACAATATCCCTATTGAGAAAGACATCTAGGACATAAATTGGTTCTCTTAAACCTCTAAACTCTATTTTTGTTTTCGTGCACATGAGAAATAATTGAACCACATACATCACATTCTTTCAATTAAGAACTAAAGCGATTATATTGTTATTCCTCAACCTACAGTGATAATCTTAATAGAAGATGAATTAAATACAGAGAGTATACATAGCTAACAAATTAAGCACATAAGCCAAAAACCAAACAAAGACTAGCAAAACAAACTCTAACCTTCCAAGTTTCATATTAGTATTTAATAAAATTATAAATTGAGATAATCAAGGAAAAACTTAAACAAAGACCCTATATGTGATTAAAAGCGCAATCAGATCTCAAAGATCTCATATAATAAAGATTGACTAACTCAAAAATCACAAAAAAAAAAAAAAAAACAATGAGGTATTTAACAAATTAAGTCAAAATATATATAATAAATGGAATCGTTCATCTGGACATTAATCAAGCATAAAAACAAACTGAAAGTACATCGATTTTTTAAGAAAAAACGTAACCTTGATTGTTGGCTGGATGGAGTTGCAAAAGAGTTGGAATCGTTCATCTGGACATTAATCCGAGGAAAGAGATGTCAAGAATTAAATAGAATTTAAACTAAATGAGTAAATTCAATATGAAATCTTTCATAAACAAAAAAATTCACGGAAAAATAAAAGGGCTCACATTGGCAGGTGAGATCGATTAACGAAGATGGAGAAATTATCAAAGATAATTACGAAGGTCGGGGTCTGAGAAACGACAAACATGCAAAAAGAAAATCATAATAAAAAACCAATCCACAAAATGAATTTCATCGTAAAAACTTGAAGCTATGAAGAAGCTAAATAAACTCACTGCTCGGAGTAATTAACAAAGAGAGATGTACGATCGGCAAGAGAGTCTGAGCAAAGGTCGTCACCAACAGAGCAGAGGTCAAAAGCTACCGAAGGACATTTCGTAGGAGATGATGAGATTTGTGACTTGAAATCTTAAAAAAAATATCAGGATAACAATGGTTTATGGAGTCATGGGAGAGAGAAAAAACTGAAGAGCGTAGAATAGTGGAGGAGCGGAGAAAAAGTAGGAGATAATGGCGATACTAGAGAGCAAATTAGGAAAAATAAAAAACTATAGAAGTTGTAATGCCAATTACAATTTGCGACGCATGTAATGCTTATTACACCAAATTTACCTTTTTGAATTACAATGTAAAAGAAATTAGAATTGATTTTGATAAGGCGTTAAAGTGAACTTAATAATAACTGCACTTGCTTATTATAATTACACTCTAATACATAGAATTACCTCCAAGTGAACACAAAGTGATATCAGTTTTGTGTAAACTCGGTGTCGAAATAAATTTTAGAATAAAGTGCATGTTTAGGAGGATCTAAAAGAAAAAAAAATGTGATGAAAGAAGAATCGACTCGCATTGATCTGAACAAGTGAGTGAACAATATCATCATCCACCGACGGCACAATGTTCCTATCATTAACATTAGACATAATGGTGGCGAATATGACTTGGATAAAGGTGATGTAGATGATAATGTGTACATGAGTGACAAAACGAAGTGTACATGCATGGAATATATATTTCTACAACTACCATAAAATAGTAATTGAGGTAATGAACACAACAACGACTGAGATGATGGACAAATAATTGATAGATGTGAACGAATACAACAATAATAGAGTTGGAAATTTTGAATTTGTTTACGAACTTTAGATAATATGAAAAATTAGTGATAGATTTACAACTTTACAATGTCAATTGGCATGTGAGCTCGTTTAACAAGATCACTAATCGAGTAATCAATTACTTAGATCTATCATTTGTTTCAATTATACTCAATACACATCACTAGAATTATTGCGTAGACGTGTTAGTGTTTGACTCAGTTCTTTATAATTTGTAACACTTTGTATTTCCTTTTCTAACTGCCATGTTTACAAATTGAATATAGGATTTGAGGCTATAAAGAGATATAATATAGATAATGACGAGCATTTAGACAATGAATGTGAAAAATAAGCCAGTTTGATAGATTTACCCTCGAAAATAAGAAATTCTGATCCTGGATGGATAATATCAACCCCTTGTTAAATAAAACTATAGTTACGTTTTTATGCAAAATTGAATTAAATTTTTAATATTTTAAATTAATAAATCTAGAACTAATATTTTGTAAATTTCAAAATCTACAAAATAGAATTTCACTTTATTTTATATCGCTGTCATATTAATAGAAAAAATTACATATATATTTAATTTATTCATAATCCATCTTAAACAAGAAAACAAAACAACACGATGGCATTAACGATTTTACGTGGATCGCATTGTTGCACCTTTCACCATTACATACATATCCGTATAACAACATTACTTTCACTTGGCTCTCTACCATCTCGTGTATATTCTTTATTCATCATTTTACTGACAACGAGTATTAATTTACATGATAGCACATGCCCCGGTGTTCTCTTCAGAGAAGTAATCGCACCGGTTGACTTGATAGTTCCTTCCGCCACCGTAGCTGTCGTACACCGGCCGGCCGTAATAACCGTCATACTGATAACACGGCGGCGGACCCGCCGGAACACAGCCGTAGAAGCACGGCCCGCCTGGCCTTCCATCGTTGCAGTCCGGGCAACATGTCCGGTACGGAAAGGCCATCGCCGGCGGATATCCCGGCGCCGGAGCCGGAACCATTGCCGCCGGTGGAGGAGTGGGCTTCGGCTTCTCCGGCTCCTTTGGCTTCGCCGGCGGAGCCTCTTTGGGCTTCTCCGGCTCCTTGGGCTTTGGCGGTGCGTCTTTGGGCTTTTCCGGCTCTTTTGGTTTCTCGGGTGCTTTCGGCTTTTCGGGCTCTTTTGGTTTCTCCGGTGCTTTTGGCTTTTCGGGCTCTTTTGGTTTTTCCGGTGCTTTAGGCTTTTCCGGCTCTTTGGGCTTTTCTGGTGCCTTTGGTTTTTCAGGGACTTTTATGTCAATTCCCTTAAGTGTGTCACCGGCTTTTGAGATGATCTTCTTCTTGACGCATTCGGGGCTACAACACACCACTTTGATTGTCACCGTGTTTGCCTTCTCATCAAACACCTGGTCGTGAATTTCTGTTCTTGTTCCAAAACACACAAATAATTTATTAAATATAATAACTTGGCCTATATATTCTGAAAAAAAATATAAGATTGTCTTGTCCCACATATAGATAATCAGATTGGGAAGAGAGAGACTCACGTGGCAGTTGGCAGAGGACTCTTTTGATCTTCTTGTAGCATTTTGAGCATTGAAGGTCCACCTTCAGAACCATAATCGTGGTTTTCTGGTTCATGGAAATAATATTTATTCAGATAAAGTTAAATATAAGGACAAGATTCAAAAGAATGAAGATTTGATCTTGTTGTATCTGCGATCTATTACTTTTAGTTTAAAGGTAAAGGTCAAATACTTATATAAAAAAATTCAAGTGCTGAAAACAAAATCAGATGAAAGAAGCCAGAAGAATCAGAATCAGGTTCTGACAGAAGAACATATAATTGCTTTCATTAACAAATAATTGCATAAAACCAACTAAAACAAACCAGCACTATCGTTTTCTATACCCAAAAGTAAATTCCGTATCTATTTTGCAGCCACAAATTAATGATGATTATAGCAAGAAAACTTCTAGCCAAGGAAAAACATACCTTATCGCCTCCCATAGCTTTGAGTTCTCAGATCTGAAACTGAGAGAACTCAAATCAATAAAGCATGTATTTAAGTGAAATATCTGTAGAGAATAGACTAGCGAGATTAATTACTAATCTATATACCAAATCGGGTCTTTGATAGTCAGATGTAAGCAGAATGTGCCACACGGAGTATGAACGAATGAGAAGCAGACACGTGGTCCCGGGTGTTGAAATTCATGCCATCATAAGAGACTTGTACTGGCATTAGGAGACTTTTTTTTATCATTGCTGACTCTCCAAACCACACATTTTTTAATATTTATTTCTTTATATATCATCAGAAAGAGATAAAATAAATCGTTCGCATGTTATGTTGCTTGATTGAACCATTTCACCCTTCAAGAAATAATAATGCTCTAATAATTTTGGTTAATGTTAAAGCAAAAATAATTACACTAGTCTGAAAGAACTAATAGTGACCAAATATGTGAATTATGGTTAGTGAAATATGTAATAGGTATAAAAAAAGGCTAATGTGACTTTGATTTGGTGAGTCGTACTGGGTTTGGTTTCCATGCAACCCCACATGGCAAACATTTCCACGTGTCTCGCTCCACATGACTCTTTGCCCTTCCTTAACTCGGACTCTTCTATAGTTTGTTACACAAACATATTATATATCTATATATTATAGCAGCTCTATTTATACTTTTTTAGCTAATAAGTTGTGAAATCTGGTGATGTATTAATTACGTGTATGTTATGAAAGTGAGAAAAACTAGCGTCATGTCGGCTAATGAGAAAAGCAAGTGGGCATGTATCAAAATGTCACGACTATTAAATTACTCAAATTATTGAAAACAAATTGCTAATAATGATCGTTCACCTTCGTTAGTTATGAGAAAGAAACTTTTGATTACCTTATAGTTTCTAGATAGATTTTCTTTTCATAATTAGTATAGTTTTATTCTTAACTACACCAATTAGTAAAAAAATCGTTTTTTTCTTCTTTCTATCACTATTGAAAAGTTCAGGTTAGATCTGCATAATTAGACGGATGTATGGTGATATTGATATTTCCAATTAACTTACTATAATTTTACTCCCATAATCACCAGATATCATTTTTTTCTTTTACCATGTATATGAAAAGTAAATCTTAACGGGGTACAAAGAAAATAATCCACATTCGGCTAGGTCTAGGTAGTATTATGCTAATTAATATTAACGGGGTAGACACATATCATGATCAATAAATTTCAATTATCGTAATTCTTCGGTCAGGCCTATAATTCTCAGAAATTGCAAAGCTGACACTTAAAGATATTCCATGATTACTTATTATTTGAATCTTATAAGATCTAATGCCATTGGGATTAATAAAATATGGAGTGGAATATATATAGTGCAATGATCTTTTCGCCCAAACGACTATATAAGACAAACAACTACGAAATATCTCATTAGCAGCCTTTTAAGATCTTACACATAAATGATACAACACCGTGTGTTGAACATTTTGTTAAATAAATATAAGGCAATAAATATAAACGACTGCTAAATAATAAATAATATAACACAAGTGATGAAACGGGATATATATTTGGGAAATTCTCACACTAGTCGAAAATAATTCACTAATTAATAATTAATAGTAGAACAATAACTTTATATGAATCTCAATATAAATGTCATTTTGCCTAATACTATATGTGAAAACTAAATAAAAAACACTGATTTTGAGACTGCTCTCAATTCCACTATGCAAACTTTCCAAAATAAACTGAAATGTATCTGACGAATGTGATATCATTATAACAAAATCTGTCAAAATAGAAAACTTCTCAAATGTCACAAAATCCGAAAATTAATACATTTATCACCAAATAATAAAACATAGATAATTTCCCAAAATATGCATAAAAATATCTTGAGTAAGTTAAGGCATAAATAATGGCTTATTTTATTTGGATCTTTCAGAAAAAATAAGTCAGCACTATTAATACCAATCAATACCATTGTAACAATAAACTATAACAATGTAAGATTTTTTATTTCTCACTTCCGATCTTCGGAATACATTTCTTAATCGTAAGTTTAAACATTCATATTATTTCTTGGTTAGTTGGAAATACAAATTTCTTAGGCCATTTCCACAGAGGGTGGTTTTTACTTGACCCTCTTGCCAAAAAGAAGTAAGATGAGGACTTTACCCGCGTTATGATGCATTCCAAGATGAAGGATTAGTACCTTCAAATTAGGGTTTAATATATATATATATATGAACATATGTATAGAGAGTAATTCAGTAACTTAGTCAAGACCGATTGAGAAATTGGTATGCTGAGAGTCATTTATTTGGATATATAGAGACTAACCATGAAAACGGACATCGAGAAAGAGAAGATATCCCAGTATAAAGATTCGAGTCAAATAGGCCCAAAATCACTGAAAGTTGAAGAACACCATGTTCATAAGTAAAAAACGGGCCATATTGAGCAGAACTTTGAAAAGCAGAGAAGACAAGAGATCAAAAATTAGTCAAAACCATAATACACGTGTAAAATAATACGAAATGCACTCTGACTCTTAAATAACGAGTAAACAATCAAAGGAATAGATAGCCTCGTGCGATAATTTTGCAAGGACGTGAGATTGATCACTCCATGATCCATTAGGGCAACGAACCCACTTCTAGACTAACTACAAAATGACTATCACAAAAACGCCTATAAAAAGGGGCGAAGACAAAAAGGGAAGACCGTAATTTCCAGATACTCACTAGCACTTATTTTACCTATCTCATCGGCACACTCACCATTTATTCTCACATGTATCAGATTAGTCTATATTTAGAAAAAGTCTTACCTAAATCATTAAAAATTCATTGTGACCGCGTTCTCGGTATGAAGGATTTTCGTAAGATATTATTATACTATTTTTATAAGTCAACAATACATATGTAAACATGATCTATATATAGACATATGTATATTATACAAAATATGTGATCAACTCATATATATATTGCAATAAGATAATTTTCTAAATTCTTTTAAAAGTTTAAATAAAGATTTAGTGTATTAAGAAATTTTTTATCAAAAAAATTAATTAAATAAGTTGATCAACTCAGTTCTACTGGGTAAATTATTTGACTAATGTTAACTCTTTTTTAAATGAAACGAACTAATAAACTACTAATTCACTTGTCTATATATTAGAAAAAATATTGATGTCTAATATTGTAGCGTATAAATTGTTCGGTTGCATGAAAATTGCAGCCATTCGAATGAAATTTATATTCTTTAGAGATATTTAAATTTATAAATTTATGTTTGTATCACAAACAAACTGGTGTCTAATAGTTTATCATATTATTTTAACATTCAATGAATTCAGACTTCGCCTCCAAAATGAAATAGAAGGAGTGTAAATTTGGTATTTGAGAATTCCTCGATAACGGTATCAACAATAATAACAATTGATTTCTAATTTCGGATTTTAATACTTATTGTCATCTTCTTTGAGCCTGCCTATGGTGCGACGTTGACTCCAAATTCTCATTCTCTAGGTACATTAATGAGTCCGGATCACAAGAGCATGAGAGATCGAGCGATGATAGAAGTGCGATGGTGGCTGGTAAGAATGTGAAGGCAAGGAGTTCAATGTTTGCATGGTGAGTGACATTACAAGAATGACTGTCTCTAATAGCATCGATAACAAATGCGACTACGGCGGATCCGATTTGATTTTCGGCGGGGGTGTCACAAACTTCGAGAGTTATAGTTATTTTGACTACGTTGATATTATACTCATAGGGACAGTTATTTATATAGCCACGTAGAAATCTAAGCTTGTATTGTAATCAACATTTGTTAAATATACTTAATTTGTCACAGATTTTATTAACAAAAAATAATGAAAAATTGCTTCAATTAACCAAAACAATCATGGTTATTGCAATATAGCCAAACGTTTGTGATTTTTAAATAAATAACTTTAGTTGATGAGGTGTCCATTTATTATTTATTTTATTGACCAATATAACCTTTGTAGGAGAGAGAAATTTTAAACCATTAATTTTCGAATTTTAAACATTACCGCTTAAATTTTAGGGCATTTGTGTCTTTTCATTATTGTTTATATTCGGTTATGGCTATAAACCAAAATCTGTTAAACGTTTGGCTATATTGCAAGTTTTAAGTTTGAGAGTGCTATATGGTTACTTTGCCCAAAAATAATTGATAATGCTGTTCAAATTTTTTCTTATTACAATTGAAGACAGAATATCATTTGGACAAAATTGTTCAAATTTAATATCTATAAAATGAGTTACTAAATAAATTTTATTGACTTAAAGTTATATATTTATTAAAATAAGTTTGATGTGGTTTAGTTGCTTATATATTTCTTTGTTTTCGTTATTTTAGTTTTTTGAAGTTAATATATTAAAGATTTCAGCAATAGAAATGTTCTGCAAGACTTATTTTCAGTTTAAACTCAGAGAATGAGTGGCCATCTTCCACTGCTTAAGTTTGATCTTTTATAAGGTTTTTGTTTATAAAGTTGGAAAATCATCTTCTTCGTTCGGGATTAAAATTGCCATAGTTTATTGCCGTAATGTTTATAATGCTGACAAAACTAACAACTTATATTCTTCAGCCTCAATCATTTACTAACAAATGATAATAAAAGCAGGAATGCATCATGTTTATTCTCTATATGTTATTTATTTGTCTCAAGTCTAAACCTCCGTATTAGATATATTAGAAATGTATTCGTATATCAATTTTCATGTCCAAATGAAATAATTAATCATTTTCCTCGTCAACGAGAGGCCAGTATAGTGTGTCACAGTATTCTCAAATCCGCGTGAAAGGGTGATATTGCCATTTGCCATTATAATAACCAAATATCGAGTACGTATAGCCAAAGTACTCGTGGCCCCAATATATATTCTCATAGTCTCGCTGGAAACGATGAAGCTAAAGAAAAGAAATAAATGTTATTATATACATTAACCACTAGAGATGGTACAAAATAAAATACTTTAGAAAAATGTGGAAGGTGAAACTTACATGCACTTTTGTCCCATTATTTAATAAAATTAAGGTTGCTTTCAATGGAGAAACATATCATTATAAGTGAAAATGAAAGGCAAAGTGGGCTTCGAATGATTTGGTATATATCGTTATAGCCACTTAATTATAGAGAGCGTGGCTCTCAACATCTTATGGTTTTCCCTTTTAATTTCTCCGTAACTTATCACGTATAGCCTGACATGAGCTCTCTTTGGTAATATTTTTGTTTAGAAAAAATGTTTTTAAAAATTGTTTTCAAAGAAAGTTGCTTTATACATAAGTTATTTAATTTTTGGTAAATTATTTTTAATTTAACTTTTTGTAAAAGTAACATCTGATTTAACGTTTAATAATACAAACAAAACTACAAAATCTTGGGATAAATATTTATATAATTATTATTATTTTGGTGTTTAATTTATATACATATTAATACTGACATACTATTTAAATTTCGGAAAAATAGATTAACAAAATGAAATCTCTAACAAATATATAAACTATTAAATTTCGATTCTATTAAACTTGCAGCAATCTCATCTTTCAAGTTATTCAAACAACTCGTACAAGTTCGATATGTGCTCTTCATATTGATCTCCAATTTATTGAAAATTTTGTTATTCAATAAGTTTTGTCGTCGATAAATTTATAAGAAAGTTATTAAACTGTTTGAACGTGAAACCTGTATAACGATTATTTGAATGTGTAATCTCATTATTAAGGTAATTAATGACTTACTTATGAGGATAAAATGGTAAATGTAATCTGCAGCCAAAAATTCAGAATTCAAAATCTAAAATTTTTAACTTGTTTTTTTAAATTGCTTTTGAAATTTTTTTCAAAAGTAATTGTAGCAAACACCAAAATAATCTTTTAATTTTTCGTGGCCTTAAAAAATTGTAATTAAGATTAGAACGCCATAATTCTTCCTCAGTGAATACGCTAGTAAAAAAATGTCAATTATATGATTTCATAAGATCAACTATATATTACATAAATAACATATATGGCCCACTGGCTACAGTATCTTATTATTATCATTTTTCTGAAAAGGTTAGAGTATTGTTAGTAATGTAAGAACTTATTACATATTTTAATGTAAGAACTTATTACATATTTTAAATATGTCTAACAATATGAACACGTACAAGCGGAAGCGATAATGCTCGGTTTATCTTCGGCTATTGTTGTGAGTTTTCGGTGAGTTTCGGACTCCGATTTCACAAGGCTTTTGACTCCGACTTCGGCAAAGTGTCTTGAGAATCTTTTAAACTCTCTCTCTCTCTCATGTTTAGATGGTGTTTGTAAATGAATATATGAGTGGGTTTAGAGACCCCAAAACCGTTTTATTTATAGGCTCCAAACCATCAATGGAGAATATTGCCATCATAATTGTGTGATAACGATTTGATTTCCGGCATTAATATGAACGTGATTAATGAGTTAATTTCGCAATATTTTGAGCATAATGAGAGGAGATTATATCATATTATTTCCTTAAGTGTACAATGAAATAATCTTACATTCTCCCACTTAATCCATATAACTCAAATGCTCACCTTAAAATAAACAAAATACATTACTCATGGCGATAGATTCTCTATATGCGAGTATTATTTCCATGTATTACAATATATATTTCTCTCATCTCAATAGCCTGATTATTCTTTAGTGAATAAATAATATGTTTATTATTGGTCCACTTAAACGATATTTCTCAATAAAGTAAACTGAATGTGCACAATAATATGAGAAATTTCAAACTGAATAATAGTTTATAAAAGTACCATACAATTAAAAGATTACATCATGGAACCAAGTCTCATGTTTTCAATATGATCCTTACATTTTTTTTGGTGGCATGCCTTTAGTTAAAGGATCGACAATCATCATATTAGGGCTAACATGTTGGATGACCACTTTACCATCTTTAACACGTTATGTAATAGTTAGATACTTGATGTCGATGTGTTTGCTTCGACTTCCACTTTTATTATTCTTAGCCATAAATACAACAGCTGAATTGTCACAGTACAACTTCAAGGGCCTAGAAATTGAGTCGACAACTCCAAGCCCAAATATGAAACTCTTCAACCAAACACCGTGTGATGTAGTTTCAAAACAAGATACGAACTCAGCCTCCATAGTGGAAATAGCAGTCAATGTCTGCTTTGTGCTTCTCCAGGACACTGCTCCGCCAGCTAGCATAAAAATATATTTTTAAGTGGATTTTCTTGAATCAATGCAGCCAGCGTAGTCAGAGTCAGAGTAGGCAACCACCTCCAACTCATCGGTCCTTCTAAACATAAGCATGTAGTTCTTTGTTCCTTGAAGATATCTCATAACCTTCTTTGTAGCTTTCTAATGGTCAAGACCTGGGTTACTCTTATATCTACCCAATACTCGAACAACATATGCAATGTCACCTCATATAACAATCCCTTGTCATCAGTCGCTACAAAATATCATCCACGCATAAAACAAGAAAACATATCTTACTCCCACTGACCTTCTGGTATATGCATTGATCCATGATGTTTTCTTCAAAATCAAATGAAGTGATGACATTATGAAACTTTAAATAGCATTGGCGGGACGCTTGTTTCATCGTTAGTGGATTTATTATGCTTGGAGACTAAATGCTCACAATTACTAGAGGAGAATCCTTCTGGTTGTTTCATGTAAACCTCTTCCTCTAGATCTTCGTTTAAAAAGGTTGTTTTCACATCCATTTGATCTAGCTCAAAATCAAAATGAGCTACTAATTCCATAATCGTGCGAAGAGAATCTTTCTTCGATACAGGAGAAAAAGTCTCTGTGTAGTCGATTCCTTCTCTTTGAGTAAATCATTTGGCTACAAGTCTTGCCTTATGTCTCTCGATGTTGCCTTGTGAGTCTTTCTTTGTGTTAAAGACCCATTTTCATCCAATGAGTTTTAAACCATCAGGCAACTCGACGAGATCCCAGACTTGAGTAGTTGCCATAGAGTTCATTTCATCAATCATGTCCTTTTGCCATAGGTTAGATTCTTAAAAACTTACAGCTTGTGAAAACGTTTAAAGATCATTTTCGGCTCCAATATTGCAGCTCGTTTCTTGTAAATACACTTCATAGTCACTAGGGATCGTTGGTCTTCTAGTTTTAGTAGATCTTCTTAATGTTGCTTCAATATTTTCTTGAAATTCTTGTTGTTCAATCGGTAATTCGCTTGGTTGTTCAACATGATCTTGATCAGTAACTTGATCTAAATGATCAACATTATTAGCTTGTGGAATTTTCATAGCTAGTTGTCTTACACATGATTGAGTTTGAGGTGTGTGTATGATTATCAGTCTATCACTTGAATTAGATGATTGAGATTCATTGTGATCCAATTCAACGATCGAGTCACGTAATTGGTCATTCCCACTAATCAAGTCATTCTCAAGAAATTTTGCATTTCTTGATTCCCCAATCCTAGTACCATGAGATGGATAATAGAATCTATAACCTTTAGACTTCTCGGCATATCCAATGAAATACCCACTAATAGTCCTAGGGTCTAGCTTCTTTTCTTGTGGATCATAAATTCTCACTTCGGACGGGCATCCACAAACGCGTGTATGTTGCAAATTGGGTTTTCAACCTTTGAATAACTCAAAAGGAATCTTCAAAGCAGCCTTGGTTGAAACTCGGTTTAATATATATGCTTCCGTCTTAAGTGCTTCAATCCACAAGAATGGATGAAGTTTTGTTTTACTCCTCATACTTATTACCATGTCCATTAAAGTTTGGTTTCTTCTTTCAGATACACAATTTTTGTCCGGAGTACCAGGCATAGTGTATTAGGCAACAATATCATGTTCTTAAAGAAACTTTTGGGAATGGCACAGGTGCTTGTCCATTCTCAGTGTTTCTACCATAATACTCTCCACATCTATCATATCTCACTATCTTGATTTGTTAACCACATTGTTTCTTTACTTCAGCCTTGAAAACTTTAAAGAAATCTAAAGCTTCATCTTTTGAACGAAGTAAATAGAGATACATAAATCGTGAGAAATCATCTATGAAGGTGATACAGTATTTTAGACTACTTGCATCCATGTCAGGACAACAAATGTCTGGATGTATGATTTCTAACAATTCAGTACTTCTCTTTGCACCTTTTTTAGACTTGTTAGTTTGCTTTCCCTTAATGCAGTCAATACAAGTCTCAAAGTCAGTAAAATCAAGAGCACTAAGTACTCCCTCATTCACTAACCTTTGAATTCTTGGAATGGAGATATGTCCCTATATCCGGTGCCACAATAAAGAAGAATTTTCATACGTCATACAACGCTTCAACCCAACAGTAATATTCATGGAATTATAAACATTGTTCTTTTGCAATGTAATAGAATAAAGATCATCAGACAATGTACCATAACCAACAATTTAGGATTTATTCAATAATGTGAAACCATTATCCGAAAATTTAAAATCATAACCAAAAGGCACAAGTCTTGAAACTGAAATTAAATTTCTTGAAAAATTAGGAACGTAAAAAGTCTTTTCCAAATGCAAAATAAAACCAATAGATAAAACCAGCTTGCAAGAACCAACAGCCTCCACATGTGAGCTCATCTTTCTTCCTGAATTGATGCAATCCTCATTTCCCACTAGTTTCCATAGGTTTTGCATACCCTGCTAGGTATTTGAAACATGGATTGTAGAACCAGAGTCAATCCACCAGGTATGATGACCAACATAAGTTAGATTTGATGCATAATATACAAACGAAAGTTGAGTATCTTTCTTGTCAAGCCATTATTTAAACTTAGAGCATTCTTTTCTTCATGTGTTCCTCCTTCTTGCAAAAGAAATACTTTGAATCTTTCTTAATGTCCGGTTTGACAGAGATCTTACCTTTATCTTTGGCACGATCTTTCTTCTTCCTTTCAAAGAAGGTTAGATTCACTTTCTCGCCCTGTTCTATAGTCAAACTATGCTCAGAATGAAGTGAACTAGAAATGTTTCAGACATTTCAACTTCCAATGTCTTTAATTGAGCCTCAATATCCCTCATGTGCATGATATAATCATGCATGCCTTCTATTCTAGGGAGCTTCATGGATGATAACTTCATGATTAGAGTACTTGCCAAAGCCTTATTTGAAGTGACAAATTGATCGTCTGTAGCTTTCATTAAGAGACGAACATTGTCATATTGCTCAGTTGAACCCCGAATCTCAGCACATACTTTGGTCTTCATGAACATAACGCAGAGGAGATTAGATCGCTCCCACTTTTCATAAAGATCAATCTGATCAAGGGTATTTTTCTCGGTGATTGATGGAGGTTCAGACTTCCTTATGGCATAGTCGATATCCATCCTTCTCAATTGAAGGAGTACTATCTCTTTCCAGACCTTAAAATTGTCCCCTTTGAGTTCACGAACATCATCAGAGTAACCTACATTTTGACTAGCTGCACACATAAAATCAACATGCTTATTAAAAATATGTTTTGAAAAAGATAATCATATCATGTTTTACCAATGTAAAAACATGTATCACTCAATGAATCTAGAGACATAAATGTCTGTGGGCTAAAGTTTTAAGTCAAATGGATTCACACGTTTATGATAAAACTATCAAAATATGTTTCTTTTCCTAATTCCTGTGGGTTAATTAGAAATATAATTTGATATTTTATCTTAATTTATTATACAAATATTACAAACACTCCATGTGGGTAAGTTCTATAATATTTGGTATAATAAATCACAACTATTGTTTTATGTGATTACAATTCAAAATATATATTCTAAATTAATTAAAAAATTTGTGGCTATTCTCTAATTAATTAAGACAATATGGCTGAGGTCCGTTGGACGATTTTCTTGAAACTTTTTATCGCCTTCCATAAGTGCTGGATACCTTGAGCGAAAACCTCGCAGGATACAACAAGTTTAAGACGAGTCTAGCACCACCTGAAACGTCTTCGGCCAACTGGAACCAAAACCGAACTTTCACCGGAACTACAAAAAGAAAACAACTTCAGAGAGGGAGAGAAAATAGGAACGAAAGGCAATGCTTTTTCTCCGTTATGAGGGTCCTTCGAATGAGAGGGAGAGGTTTCTTTTATAGGCTTTGAACTTCGGTTACAACCATGCAAAATGTTCAAAACGTTCATCGTGAATGACACCTACCTCCGGCCATTAAACCATCTTTTAAGGCTTACTAATTCCCTTAAACCATCCCTTAATTCTTAGCTAACTCCGGCTAACCAAAAGTCTTGACCTATTGAGAGGTTGCACGGTTTTGATTTTTATTCCCACAATAATGCACAAGTTATTTCCGGAATCAAAACTCATTTAAAGGGAATTTTGTAATAAAAAAAATAAAGATTGGGCCTAGAAAGCCCGAAGGTCTAAGAAGAGACCAAGATACAAGCGTAAGCCCGAGCCCGGGGCCGACCCAAGCCGGCGCGCGTGTGTGCGCGCGAAAAGTTAGAGCTAACTCACTCACACTCTCCTCCATTACACTTAAATGTCACCTTATAGAGGAGAGTTGCTTAAAAACACTTCGCCAACACACACACTTACAATTAATGTGGAACTTTTTTCATTACATTAACTCTCACTTCTCTAAATTGCACATAACATATGTGATTTTTAGTATTCTTAGTGCATCAATTTCTCATTTATTATAAACCCTATTTTGGCAAATAAATACTCAATCTTATACTCGTCGCAACAAGAAATAAGAATATGAAAAAATTATCCAATTCCGATGAGTGGTACCCACTCAAATATTTGACCAAAAATTGTTAACACACTAGGTAAAAATACTATTTTTTACATTTTATACCAACAATGATTTATGTGGTTAATCTTAGTAAATGGGCTTATAAACAAATGGTAATTGTGCACTCGAGTTTTGTAGCTATGAGGTAACTTGTAAATGCCATCGAAATATAAATACAAATGGATTTGTTTCAGAACAGTCCATTTGCAAACTTCCAACATCTCCAAGAAAATGTATTCCCCAAAATATTAACACACTTACCCGTACTTAGTCATATCGAGTCTGGAAAGTACGATGAACTTCATTTCAAGTTAGGTGCAGGTTCATTGACTCACGATATATGATTTTGAACTAATGTCAAGTACTAAGCAATGTTAATTACTGCGTCATTAACATGGTTGAATTATAATAAATTTTCATAAGTTTACAAGAATTTTTGCGTTGGTAACTCATTAAACATAAGCTTTTTAAGGTGCAATGGACACAACGTGCGCATATTTTGCTCGAAATTGTTCAAGCATGGTTTGGTGGTATGGATGAGGAGAAAACAACTTTAGTGAAATTTTTCATTATTGAGTTGTAAATATTTTCCAGGAATGACAACATATCATATCCAATGATGTTCTGCATATGGGCACAAATTTAGAACTCTTCTCCAAATATCTGCGGAGAAAGATTAGCTTTTACATGTGAATATTTCAAGAAGATGAAAGTCTCTGGAAGCAAGAATGGGCTTCAATATAGATGGCTTCAATACTTAATAGTGCGGGCTTTCGAGATGATTCCCATTTGGAGCACACGATTATGAGAATGCTAAAATGGCCATATACTTCAAGCCCAGAATACAACGATTTTTGTTGTATTTTCGAAGATGATTCTGCATATGTTTCCTTTCAATTTTAATTTAATTTACAACCTCTTCAACGTGTGTAAATCAATATTAATTGTTGTGGTTTTTTTGAAGTTGAGTTCAACACAATAAATGCAACCAAAGCTGAAGAGGCAAAAGAACTACTTAAGTATAAAGAAGTTGATCTTCCAGTCCCACATCAAGAATCACAACAACAAATACGGCTCCAAAAGGTAAAGAAAAATGTGATCTCATCCAATTATTCGGATGGTTATGTAACCATTTAAGAAATGAAACAAATGTATGATAAGTTAGACCTTGCATTCCGAAAAGTTGAGGAGATTAAATTATCGTAGACAAGTGCGACGAAGAATTGAGATATTATGCTTGAAATTGTGAATGTTTACACAAGCGCCTTGTTTCTCAAACTTTAAAACAAAAGTTAATTTATTTTAAAATTAAATTTAAGTTTAAAATGTTTCAAAATTTCTTAAATTTGATAATAGGAACAATCCCAAAATCGAAAAAAAGAGGATTAGATCATGGGGACCGAACACAACGACTTAAATGAACAACGAGTAAGTGTAATTGCTATTGTAAATTCAATAACAATGGACGAAATAGAAATGTATAGTTATGATCCAATTAGCAAGTACAAGTACAAACGGTGGTTGAAAATCCCAAAAATTAGGAGAATATAAATTTTAGGGATCAACAAACGTGGACTAATATGGTATGTGCAACAGTTATTGATTAGAAATTGACTATATTAATATATTAAGATTTACCTCTGGATGTATAATTCAATTTTTGTTGTTTACTTCGGAAAATTTGGGTGAGCCATAAATTGAAAACACACATCATGACATATCACCACTGTTGGGATTAAAAAGGCTGCCACCACGTTTTTTTTTTTTGTGATTTCTTGATAATAAAACTACTCTAGAGTTATCAAGTATAAAGTTTTCACATTATAAACATGAAAAATTACAAAATTTTCAACATGATTGAATATTTGCAGCAAATGACTTAATCAACATGGATTCTAACGAGTACGTTAATTTACAAATAGAGAAAATTAATCAAACTAGTATTGTGCGGCATCAAAGAGGGTACAAGCGCCTTCGAAAAGGTTCAAAACTAGTCCAAATTGGCTCAAAACTTGCAGGTCCAAATAAATATAGTGGTAAACTATTAAGTCAGATTTTATGCTTATATGGTTCATTATTTAACACATAACATTAATAAAACGTTCACCAGAGAACGTAACGTTTAAAAGTGAGACAATTCCACATGTATTATAATCAAACTTGATTGTTGATGTGGATTTATCCATTAAACTAATAAAATTAATTAATTGCTAACAGGTTGAAGAAGTTCTATAATTACAAGCTGGAAAACATGGTAGGTCAAAAAAGACTTATTAGAAATTGGTTTATCAACAAACGCCTTACACAATCGAGAGGAAACAAAGAAAGACAAGGACAATGGAAGAAAAAGAGAATTTGGCACGAGATACTGAAGACATTGAGGTGAAACCAAGTAGATAGCCTTCTTTTGTGTTAGGCATCTCGTTGTAAACAATATTTATTAGTAAGTGTTAATGTTAATTTAAGACTAAAACATAGTCAGCGGTTTTATTATGTGTTTTTATCTCTTGGCATAAGTTGAAAGCTAGTAGTTATTAGATCTGATTACAAGATGTAATATATTTTGGAAAAATGTTACAATTGTCATATTCACGCGGTCCCGCCCATAATTGATGTAGTACAGTGAACAATACAAATATATACAATAGCATATTTACATGTTTTAAGTTGTTAAGTTGTTAATACGCTTGGTATGTTAATGATATTATGTTTTACTAAAATCGTATTGTTAACTGATGAGTAAGAACTTATTTAAATGGGTTGATAAGAAATTAACAACAATATGGCCAAACTTTAAAATGTTCATTCAGAGTATACAAATAAGCTTCTAAATTAACACTGTTTGGTAATAACAAAGAAATCGGAAATAATGATAATATAGATATTCACAATATTTAAATATTACAATGCCTATTATTGCAAACACTTTGACCACATTTTCTACATCGCTGCAAATATAAATTAACCTTAGCCCTCCCAACTTAACGTTTTTGAATAGAAGGTTTTATCAAAATTACTTCAGGTAGCAAATCTCAATCACCTTCATGAAAAATGGGAAGAAATCTTACGCATAGATAATTTTAAAAAACTCTTGCTTGTAATAAGATTTTACATAATCGAGATGACGTAAACTTTTAAGATACAAAACAACAAAAACATGAGAGCAGAAATCTTCAAGTTTCCAAAAAACAACAAGTAAATGTCCTTGTTTCAACATCAACCACTCTACAGATAACTCTATAGAAATTATGGGGTTTAGATTTATTCATGTCATTCCATCTTCTGAATGTAGCAAAACACATTATTCCCGTACATGCTCTATATCATATATCATGCCACAACGTTTCAGCTGACTTGTCTCGACATACATATAACCACTTCAATCAGTCTATAAGTTGAAATTTGTGTTATCCTTTACTATACCTTTTTCTGAACATATTTCATTTGCTCAGTGATAAATACGTTTTGTAGACGTTAAACTCTTATTTTTTTTCTACTGAACCTAGTGAGTTCTCGGGTGTTTTTGAAAATATAATTTTAGTGTATAAAGTGATTAGAACAAGTTCTTTGTGGTTATTTTCAACAAAACAATACAAACGGGACTCAACTGGTATCAAAGTAGAGGTTGAAGAATAATTTGGTGAGTAAATATGGTATTCCACTATGTACACTACTGTCTTTCCTCGTCTCCAAGTACAATGCACGTTCATTGAAGTTTTTCAGTGCTTTCTTCCCATCATGAGCTCCCACCACTCACGAGCACTCTATGGAAGTACGTAGCATGCCTCTTTAAACGATAGGCACGTAGCTCGTAGTCCCCAAAATACTTGCAGAGCGCTGCAATCTTACTACTATGCGTTTCGAGCAACCTTCTACGCACCGCAGAGCTTTATGTCACAAACTTACAATTACAGATTTTGGATCGTTTTGGACTGTTAGATCATTTTTAATTATCATATCACTATGGAAATCACAATAAAACCTATGTATTCAGACTAGTTTTATAAATACACACATAGATTTTATAGTTGTAGTTTATACTATTGCATTTTTTTAGTTTTTTCTTGGCAGGGAAAACGTTTTGGAGGCCATTCCTCATTGTCCATGCTACCATTTGACGACCACAGTGTTTATATATTTCCCTTATTCACTCAAACTCATTTCTACCTATGATTATAATTATGGCTTTGGTTAATTTAAATGTTACTCTTTCTTCTGCTTCATGATTTAGTTTCTTCTACATGTCGTATCATAAAATCAATTTTGTAGTAGTAAGAACAATGGAAAATTATTGATTTAATGCTTGAGAAAGATAAGATTGATATCATTTTATAATGGAATTCCTATATAAAACATTCCTACTTGAGATACATCTAGGAGCTAGGACTGAGAGATAAAATTATGATATAGGTTTAAGTTGTTAGATTCTTGAATAATATTTGGTAATCTATTAGTGCAAGTGCTATTAGCAAAATATAAGGGTGGCAATTGTGAGCTATTTATTTATGAAATTGAACCATTAAATAGTCTTCTGAAATCACTATCTTTAAATTTGCATAATCGTAAGATCATCTTTATTTACTTCTTGTTTAATTTTCTGATAATCACTTATCCCCATCTTTGAAGTTCAATTCGTTTCTAGGGATAATCATCGATAAAGATTAGTCTTCATGAGTTTGTCCATCCTACTTAAAAATATTTGGTTCATCATAAACATTTTTTAATTCCACTAGATCTCCTTTTAATTCATCAAATGTTGTAAAAATATTCGAATTCATAATCTTAAAATTTCAAACTAATCCAAATCAGATAATAATCACTTTAATCTTTTTAAAACTATTTTATAACTATTCAAACACTGAAGAATGCAAAAATCTTTAGAAATGTAAAATCAAAGGTAGTAGAAAAAGAAAACTAAGATAAAAAAAAAAAAAAAATTGTTTGAATTTGAGTATAAAGTCAGTTTTTGATAATCTCAAGCTTAACTACTGAGTCTAACTTTTAGTTTATTTGTTCATATAATTAATTGAAAATTTTCACGTTGAAAAGGTTATTTTATTTAAATGAAAAAACTAAATTACTTTTTGAGAGACGTCAATTCGATGTATTGGAAAATGGGTCATATCAAATACGCGCCTTTTTACCATCATTACTAAACGATGGCCTACGTTAAGTGGGCTTTAGTAATAGAAACAACCCAATGGACTAGTACACCGTCCATACCTTTCTTTAAGCCATTTTAACCGGAAAAGAAAAACAGGTTGCAAATTGGTTGTGCTGTAGTGTTTTTTTTATATATTAAATCATGCTTTATTGTATATAGTTATTTTGTATAGGGTCGTCAATTTTGGATATTAGCTAAATTTCGTAAAAATTTTAAATGGTCTGGATTTTGTTTTACAATATTTTGCTTCGAATTTTACCTCAAAAAACTTTTATGCCCATTATACACCGTCTAATAATTAAGTAAATCAAATTCGCAAAATGGGACGAGCATAAACTTCATGTCATTTGTTGGCTTTGAAAATTTCTGAGAGAGAAACTATCAAAGAAACGGATGAAAAAATTAAAAATCAGCGTTGCTCTGAAAATTTTGACGAGACCAAAAAAAGTTCAAAAATCGCGATTCTCATTTTAAAAAATCATCACCGTCATGGTTGTGTTGAAAGATTCACGAAACATAAAGAGCATAAAAAATTAAAGTACAATACCCTTAAATCCTTTGATTTTTCGTCTCATTTGGTTATGTTCTTGAAGTTTAATGATTTGAGTGTCGTTTTTGTTCTATATTTTATGTGTTTATATATATTTATGATGTTTTTTTTTTCATTTTGTATATGTTGTGATTTTGATTTTAAAATTTCCGGATTGATCTATTTTAGGATTTTGATAGACCTAAGTTTTTCTGATGTACTTTTATATGTTCTTGATGTTTTTGTGGATTTTTGTGTTGGTTGTGATTTTGGTTTTAAAGCCTACAGATTGACCTATTTTAGGATTTTGGTAGACCCGGATTGTCTACAGATTCCATTTTATGCTAGTATATGATTTTTTTTGGGATATCTATATTGAAACTCGCAGATGTAGAGTTTTGTTTGTCTGAAAAACTATTTACATTGTTTATCACGTTGTTTTACTGAAGATTATGTTTTGTAAATTAAATATCGATTAACATAATATATCTAACATATTTCAGGAAAAATTTCTTCATTAACCTCTGTTTTGATTTGTTTCAGGCGTAAAATATTGTTAATCGACCGCTTGTAAACGTTAGTACACCACAAATAGCTACATCAACACCGTCAAACTATAAATAACACCAATTTACAATAATTTAATTAGATGCTGAGCAATCTACATCGAGTACGAAAATAAACAATTAATGAATCAAATTTATTTTCAAATTTCTGTGAATTATAAAATCGGAGATTGATTACCATAATTCAAATTAAACAAAAAGAAAAAAAAATTTAAATGACCGGATAACTCATTAACAAGTAAATTAAATTTTCTTTCAAAATTTATAAGATCTTATATAATTTAGTCAACTATATCTAATAAAAATCGTTTATAAGCAACGTAATCAAATTTGGAAAGAAAACTAAAAGAATTAATGGCTGGATAATTAATTAACCAAAGCATGATCTTACATATATATGATAATGTTCTTCGAACTTAATATTAGAGAATATGTATATAATATTAGTAACTAGAGATAGATCAATTATGTATAAACTTGGTCGTTTAAGCTATATATACTATATATACTGTATGATAAAAATGGTTCAACAATTTTGTTGTTTTATTTTCTTTTGTGTGTTTAAATAAAGAAGTAAATACGTAGACATATATGAATTTATATATAGGGTAATTGAGGTATATAGCTATATAAACGTTTATAGATTTTGAAATACCCAACATTTTGTAAATTATTGGTAAATATCCAATACAATATGTTTACAAAATTTTGGGAGTATTTTAGCTCAAAATAGAATTCCCACCTCCGAATCTTGCTCAAACTAATATAAAAGAAGACGTAAATGAAGTGATTTTTCAATGCGTAAAACAAGAAAAATAATTAAAAGCATTTAATTAATGTTATGAATTCAAGAAGTAAATGAAATTGAAATTACGAGAGAGAAAACAGACTGCAAATGGAAGCACCTGAACGGAATGTTAACTGAAACTATTGAAACAGCTGATTGGTAACCAGACCACGTGTAAATAATTTACTGCAATTTTATTAACCGATTGTACAAAACACAAAAAAAAATACAAAAACTGAAAAACGCGTCGAATCAGTGTGTGAAAAACTTTCATTGTGATAAAATTTCCTCCACCCAATAAAGAAGAATAATGAGATGAGAAGATTTGCAGTAAAAAAAGAATCATGCCCCAAAGAAACAAGAACATGTTCATGTGTTCTCATTCGCAAGCTAACTTTCACATCTTCGTCTTCTTCTTAGAGGAAGAAGAGGATATTGGTTCTCCACCACAAGTAGATATTAGAAAAGTACATAAGAGGTGTGTGACTTTTCAAAAATGTCCTTGCTGCTTCTCTAGACAATGTATTATTTCACATGTTCGGACAGGTCGTAAAATAGACGTATGTTTATCATCGAATAATATTTCATGAGCGTGAATTGTCTCAAGACATACAAGTTTGGGCTGGAGCAAAACCTCCAGGTGACGGCGGGCATCTCATTGGTGTTCGGGCTGGTGTCGAGAAGAGTTGAGGTAGTTCCTTGTTTTTCGGCATCGCTACATCGTTGTACGGTCTCATGTTGTGTCGGATACACCCTGTAACAGTCACCAGGTTCATATGAGCACGCTAGCAATATTGTGACTTACAAATGATTGTTAAAAAAATTAGAGTACAAACTCGTATCCCGAGTATTGGAGTTTCTGTGTGACGTGGCATTTAGTACTCTTTTGTATTCGTCATTGTACATGATATAAATATGTTTCTTGCCTCGTAAACAATCACATTATTGAATGAAGACTTTTATTATTCAATCTCTTTCTCTCTCATTCTCATTTATCTAACATGGTATTAATGGTATCAGAGTTAAAAGATCACAAAATTTTACGATCGATCTTTTCCGATCAATCTTCCATTCCTACCGAAATCCTCATAGAATCCGCTTCGAAAATCTTTTGACTCTACAGCTGATGGTGCAGATTCTTCACATCACTCTGTTTCTCAGAAATCATCTCCAACGAGGCCGTCTGTTGAGTCTCTTATTTTTTTCAACAATCATATCTCTATTAGTCTAATACCGAGCATTCGAGCAATCTATATAAGTAGATTCTTTTGAGCCATTTAGCCTATTGGTAAAACTCCTAACATTTAAAGTAATATCTAGTTTTAGTGATGTGACATTTGAGTGGGACATCAAGAAAACATAAGTGAACAATGCCTTCCTAGATTTATTGTCCACGAAAACGTTTACACACGGATTCATTCTTCAAACCAAGTTAAATTGCATGTGCAAGTTAAATAGTATACTCTTTGAATTTAAACAAGCACCGAAGACTAATAAGATCGGTTGAGCTCAACATTGATCAGTTGGGACTCCACAAATTCTATATTCAACAACTTACTCTTCATATACAAGAAAGATGCAAATTAAATTTAGCTAATTAGAGATTAGACCATTGTTATGTACTCTCTCTCTCTCTCTCTCTCTCTCTCTCTCTCTCTCTCTCTCTCTCTCTCTCTCTCTCAACTTATTAACTTTTGGAAAAACAAATTACAATCATTCTTAAAAGAAGAGAGTAAGTTCAATAGGTAGCACCTCAATTGCTGGATGATTATTTGGATACATCAACATACGCAGTTAAAATAAAATAAAAAAACCTTCCTAACTGCTCTCTTTTCCCATTTTAGAGGAGTTGCGAAGATTTAATAATTCTGTTTTTATTGTCCATGAATTTAGAATTCAAGTATAAACTAGTATCATCTCTAAATTTTAGAGGATAAGCAATATGATAATATATAGTGTGTATTTTGAGAATTATTTGTATATGGATAGAAATTAGAATTTCAATAATTACTAAAAATAATGTATGATTTATATTTTTAATTAATTATAGTTCATATGCCTAGCAATATTTTTAATTCAAGATTATTTAATATATCTATTGGTATTTAATATATTAATAGAGTGTCGGTAAATTTATGTATATTATTTAAATCATCTTTCCAAAGATCGTTGAGAAATTCGCAGAATATTTTAGGAGAGATCGTTTTCCAATAGTTTGATATCCATCCACAATAGCCAATATGATTCTTCAAAAAATAAATTTTGAAAACGCGATTCTTCAGTATTTCGATATCAAACTTGCTTACGTACGTGAAGACATGAAATGTCCATTCTCTCTCAAATCTATCACTCTGTGCCTTTTTCTATCTCTCTCTCTCTCTCTCACGCTTCATTTCTCTGTAGATTATAGAGAATGAAAGCTGACGAAGACTGAAGCACTTATCGTTACACGTGTCAGACATGGAGTGGTTCTTGATCGTGGGGTCCCACTAGTACCCAAACTTTTCATTTTCGAGATACTGATAGATAGGCCTCGATGGCCGACCTTTAAATTCGGTTTCGATGATAATTCGAAATTTGGAATCCGAAACAGTAACTCCTTTTAAAACTATTCACAAATATAAAGGAATCTCTATATATATTACTTGTACATGTTACTATTGCATTGTATGTGAACTCGGTGACCCGTAGTTTTATGTGCTCCACATAACTGTATTAGTTCTCTTTGGGAAGCCTGTATTCAGTTTCACATCATTTTCTAGAGAGGATATAGAGAAAAGAAAAAAATTTCACAGAAGATTTGGGTTTCTGCGGGTGTGAAAGGACTTTCTCTTTGTTTCGCTTTGACATGTCATTACTCTTTATTAGATATATAAATTAAATAATTTCTCGGTCCTATATGTAGATTAGTTATGAATTCTTAAATTCCTTCAAGAAGTGATTAGAAACAAAATTGTCCGAAATACCATTTTAAGCAATGTTTTTACCACCAATTCTCTTAAAAGTAAATTTTTTCCAGTTTGCCACTATAAAAGACCAGTTACCCTAAAATTTATTGTTTTAATAATTTGTATCCCACACTTAATGAAAAATATGTAATCATTCAAAGGAAAATGAGAGGTCGAGTTTTGATTAGTTAAGAGTTTAACGAACATGTTAAAAAATAACATTTAAAAGGTAAATGGTCTTTTAATGGTTTTCAATGACTGAAATAAAAACAATTTTTAAAGGAAATGAGAAAAAAGAAACATGAAAGTAGGTGAAATTTTAGACAATTTTCTTAAACTAATATGAGTTCTCTAATAAGCTTGTGTAAAAAAAATTAGAATTAGTAAAACAACTATTATTATCATTAGAAGCCATTATTCTTCCACGACATGAAGACGTCAAATCAACGCGTGCTTCTTGGTGTGAAGCCCAATAGCATATATTTTTAGAGAAATTATCCAAACTACAACATTTGTCTACGTTTTTTCTCACTTTTTTATAAAAAAAGAATTAGGTTGCCGTTAAAAAATAACTGAAAGTGCAATTTACTTTTAAAATTTGTTTTTCTTTTAACATTTTCAGCGCTCTTCTTTTTTCTCCGGTTCACTAAAAAAACAAAAATTCGACGGAATGGCCGAAGCTTATAAACTTTGGAATTGGTCAACGTTTCGTTAATCTTTTGTAAATGTCCGCAACGTCTACGTGACGAATTTTTTCATATGTTTAGTTATTGTTTTGTCCTTATTAATTATCAATGTTTATATAAACCGCGTTTTTTATTTTTTTCAAATTTAAATTTTTAAATCAAATTTCAAATATTTTTTAAATTACTGTTGGTTTTAGAAATTAGTTATTGTAGATCCTAAATTTAAGGCCACCAATTGAATATACGTTCAATATCACTATTAAATATAAAATATTTGTTTTTAATACCGGAATTACTTATTTTTTTAAAGTTTATATTTTCATTAATTATCTCGAATTGTATGAGATATACAGTCCATACCCGATGAAAATCAACTTCTGACACAGCATCATTTTCCGTCATTCAAATTTAAAGTAATCAGTTTATTTTGCTTCGAATTTTTTCACATTCAATATGCATTTGTACGATGGATATGTGTCTTCTTTACAGCAGTCAGGTTTGTAATTCATTTACAGAAATGTTAACGTTAATGAGTGGTTGTTAACAAAAAAAAATTTCGACAGTTGAATAACAAAAAAAAATTTCGACAGTTGAATAACAAAAAAAAATTTCGACAGTTGAATTATTTCAACGTCAATGTTCTCAAGCTCGTGAAGACGACAATATAGATATAGAAGATTCTAAAAATGCGGACATTGTTATGTTTGATTATGACGATTTGAAAAATTTTCCAATGAAATTTGAGTTAAACGTAAATAATGTTTTTACAAGTAAATCAGTCCTTCAAACTGCTTTGAGTATGCTCGCAGTTCGGAATAGTTTTGAGTTTAGAACTATCAAGTCCAATAAGACAAGATATCGTATTTGTTGTAAGGATCTTGAGTGTGCTTGGAATTTGTATGCGATATCGTATTCATCACAACACAAGCCTACAATTAACATTGTAAATACTTGGTGTTATACATTTTGCAAACAACGATGTGAAGATTAAATTTTTTTATATGTCAATAAAAATGAAATAAAGTACCTGACATCAACTCAAATTCGGCGATAGTGAAACGATAAATTTGATTCCCGATGTTGAAATGCAGGTCATCCGGTTTTTCAGATTCTAGTTGGCTTAGAATTAACAAATGGACCAATTTTTTTCGGAATCACTTCGCCTTTTATGTATTGAAAATGAAAGAACGGTGATTTTAAAAACAATTTTATTTGTTCGTCAGTTTGTAATGCTGGTAATATTTCTTTCATTGCTCCAAAATTTGTGTGAATTATGATCCTTTGCGAGGTATCCTATTGTTGTGGATCCACAAGATATTCTCCAACCTTACACATGGAAATTCATTAGTCATTTACATCGTAAATTCAAAAAAGATTAACTCCGGATAATAGAAAGTTCATATACCTCGCAAGGTTCATCATCTACTTCTCCATACGATCTCTTTTTCCCAAAAATTTTATCGAGACTCCTTTTTTTCCCAATGCATATATTAAACAGATATTTTAAATCAAAATTTTCGACTGCATGCATTTTAACAAAAATTCCGATTGCATGCATTTAATATAAATGTCCGATTGCATGCATTTTAATCAAAATTTATGATTGCATGACTTTAACAAAAAAAAAATTCGATTGCATGACTATAACAAAGGTTTGTTTCAAAAATATTTTCTCCTTTTTACCCTGTTTTGAACGGAACAAAGATTAAACAAAAAATCGAGTTCACCCGAAACGCTACGTGAATCAAAACGTTTTTCTTTTGTTCGACACCAGGATTCATCACAACAAAATATGGAGAAGAAACGAAATTCATGCTCGGTGTAAATATAAACCCTCGTGGGTAAAAATCAACGACATTCATAAAGATTAACATAAATAAATATACATACCTGTAAATCTGTATGCATATTTCGCGTAAACAATAGGTTTCGTGTGGAAAGTTTCGTCGACTAATGGTTTCGCCTGGAATGTTTCGTCGACAAAAATGGAGGGATACTGAGATTTTGAATCGGAGGGGGATAGGAATTCGCATAGAAGAAAAATGAAATTTTTTTGGGGAAAATGAACGGTTGCATGCATTAATAAACTGTATTTACTTTTCTGTCTCCATATTTTTGATTGATTTGGTTAACATCAATCGGCAGTAAATCATCTGTTTTTTTTAATATCCAATTATATTTTGGTCGAGATTTTGAATTGGGGTAATTTTGGTATGAAAATTTGGGTAATTAATCTTGTGGACATTTACAAAAGATTACCAAAACGTTGGTAAATCCAAATATCTAAACTCTTATAGGGCTATTAACTTCTTTAACCCATAAAAAATTATTGAGTGGAGAGAAAATATATTTGAAAGCACGTATTGAACATTTTTTTAAAATATCAAGAGAAGGATGACTAAAACTGTTAAACATTTATTTCTCTTTCTAGAAAGAGTTTTAAGTTGAAAGTAAAGGCCTGTTTCTATTATCATGTTGCGGAGAAAAATAATTTTTTTTATTTAATGCTCATGTCTCATTAATTTTTATATCAGATCATTGTATATTACACTTTCTTTACTTTTGTAATGGTCAAATTTAAATTCTTTTTGAATTTTTTTTCAATAGCAAACTGAGAAAAAAATAATTTTAAAATAAATTATATTTAAAAGATAGTAAAAGTGGCAGTTTGGTTAATCTATTTATTAAGAGTAATAGGAATAGATTAGTTTTTCTGCTATAATTTTCTTTATATCTAAGTTTTTTATTTTTTATTTTCACGAATTTCACGATATAACTTAAAAAAAACTCACTTATCCTTCGTTTTCTTTCTCACTCTCGTTTTTATTCATGAACTGCAAAAATAAATTTATGTAGACATCAACTTTTTGACTGTCATAAAATCTTAATATCATACTCATGACATGCAAGATTTAGATTGAATGGTGATATGTCAAATTGAGAAACAGAATTGTAAATTTAGGTAACATTTTCGGATTGTCACGATATTTTAAAAACTATTTATGGCATAGCTAGGTATACATTGAGTCGTGGATATGTTACTTTGATAAATTTATGTTAGCAAATTTATTTATGCATTTGGTTTTCTTTCGTGAATTCTTTTTATTAATTTATGCATTTGGTTTTCTAACGTGAATTCTTTTTATTATTTTGCAATGGATAGTTTATTAGTTTGCATTGAATATTTTTAGTGGGTTGCTTGATTTTTTGGGTATTTTGCATAGTCTTTGTATTGAGTTGCTTGGTGTTTTTCTTTCGAAAACAGAATGGGCCTCAACAAACTACCGACACCCGACAAGAGCGACAGAATGAACAAGAGCCCATACCAGCATTACATTTCATTAACAAAGTGGTTCCGAACAGGGGTTGGAAGCTCTCCGAAATTATATATCTCGAAAGACTTAAAAGAAAACGCTCATTGTGCAAGCACGTGAGCAGGCCATTTACAATCCCCCCTAGTCCACGAGATTTTGCAAAATATGGCGGCAATGGTTTCTTCAAAGAGCGCAATTAGATTCCAAGTGGGACATGACAATGTCTCTTCCAAACTCATAGCAATATCTTGATTATCCGACTCAATAACAACCACATAGCTATTGTAAAATTTGCATAGTCAGAGCGAAATCTTGATGATTTTCAACTCTGCCTCTAACATCCCTTTAGCTTCAATCCTGCTTCTCTACATCAACACTATCGACCATAATCATCACGAGCCACAAATTCCAGCACAGCCTCCCCTTTTGCAAAGGCCGCATCAACATTCATTTTAATAATCCCAACCTGAGGTTTCTCCCAACCTGGCGTCGACAGCACAACTCCATCTTTGGGAATGGACCCGCAGTTGTTACTATGTTTGATATCTAACACTTTCAGTAAGATGCTTATGAGTAAACTCTCAAACTCAAAAGTTGATCCCCCTGAAAGTAATCGCATTTCTCGCGAACTATATATTACCAACAATGGCGATAGCTGTAATAATAAATTCATAATGCAGTAGATATTTATTCATCTCGCCATTGGAAAGCAAAAGATCACTTAAAATATTAATGCCCGAAATATTCGACTCTGGCTCCCATCTCCTGCCCCATCCAAGCACAAACCACAGACGTATCGCAAGATCACAGTCGAAAAACATATAGTACATCGCTTCTTTTTTCAATCCACAGATTCTACAAGTAGGGTCTATGTCTCGCATAATAGACCCCAACCGCTTTGGCGTAGGGAAACATAATTTTCCAATATGCCACAAAGTCATTTTATATCTGTCGTTGAACTCGAACTTCCAAATTTGCTTCCACGCTGAGTCCACCTGGAGAATTGAATTATTTGCAAGCAGATTATAGGAACTTTTAAGACTATATTTACCAGAACTCACGCTTTCCAAAACAGGAAAATCTGGCTTCTGGGGCCTCGGCTTAATTTTCAGAACCTCTTCTCCGCACAACGCTCTAACCTTGTCAGCATTCCAGCGTCTCGTCCCCTCATAAAACAGGAAGCTAACTTTTTCCAAATGATCAAAATAGGACGTTGCAGGCCTCTGGATTATGTTCTCACCGCACCATTTTTCCTGATAAATATGTATGTTTTCCCATCTCCAACCACAAAGTAAATATTTTCTTTGATCAAACGCTTCATCAAAGAGATATCTCTCCAAACGCTCGAGCTCAACCCAGTGCTATCTTTGTGCCTAAAAACCCAACTTCCCACAACACTTAGCTTATAAAGTCCTTACCCATAGACGATTCGGATCAACCACCATATTCCTGGTAAGCTTAGCCAGGAATGCTTCATTAAATTGCTTCATGTTTCTGAAGCCCCATTAGCCTTCGGTAAACAAATTGAATCTCATGTTGTGAGAGACATAAACCTATCCCCTGACGATGTTCCTTTCCACCAGAATTCTTTGTCCATACGCTCATATCTCACCAGAATCTTTTAGGGAGTTTCACCGTAAACATTGCATAGGCCGAAATGATCCAACCCACAGATTTAATAAGAGTCGAACGACATGTCTTTGATATAGTTTTCTCCATACAATCCTCTAATCTCCCATGCACTTTCTTCTTGAGGGCCTCATAATTTCTAGAGCTGTTTCTTCCTTTGAACACTGCGAACATCGGGTTTCCCAGATAAACAATGCCATCATCACAACCCTTCATACCTAGAGCGTCATTGATCAAATGTTTTGTTTGCCACGAGCAGTTAGAAGGAAAGAAAATTCCTGATTTTGCAAGATTGGCTCTTTGCCCTGACCACATCTCGAATTTATTTACACACTGCATCACTTCATCAACCTCATTTAGCTTTGGCAGAACATAACATAATCGTATCATCGACGAACATCAAATGACTAATCAACGAGGCATTTATTCCTAGACATATCCTAAAAAACTTCCTAAGCCATTCAGCCTTCGCTAGGAGCTTTATCAACACCTTCATCGCCACAATAAACAAGTAAGGGGAAAGAGGATCACTTTGTTGTAGCCCTCGAGACGGTCTGAATTTACGCAAGGCGACCATTCAATAAATTGCTCACACGGCTGAAGATATGTAGGTGTCAATTGGTCTGATAACCTTCATTGAAGCTCCAAAGCACTTCAGGATATGTAAAATAAAAGGCCACTCAAGACAGTCGTAAGCTTTACTCATGTCCACCTTTATCCCCACTATTCCTTTCTTCCCTTGCTTCTTCTTCATCGTCTCAACAATTTCTCAAGCCGGGATCAAATTTCGGCTATCCATCTACCATGCACAAAGGTTGATTGACACGGAGATATCAATCTTTCAAGAGCGTATCTCATCCTCCCGGTAATGATTTTCGTAAATCACTTTAAAACAGAAATTACACAGGCTTATGGGACAAAGTTTATCAAAGGAATCCGTGTCCCCTAACTTTGGAATCAGAATAAATAGACGCAAACGCCGCTTCTTCCAAGATTAAACTTGTCTCAAAGAATTCTGTGACAAAACTCTCCAAATCACAACCTACGATATCCCTGTAAGTTTTATAGAATATACCTAGGAAACCATCGGGCCTTGGGGCTTTTAAGATATTCATACTCCACACCGTTGTTTTGACTTCTGGTGCGGTTGGAACCTTGCTAATCTTCTGGTTCTCTATCTAAGTAAGCTTCTTAAGGATTAGATCTTTCAAGTTCTCCAGGAAAGATGGATATGAAGTCTTAAATAGCTCAGCGTAATTTGTTTGCAAATGTATACATATCTCCTTCCTGGACTCCAACCAATCTCTCCCCTCACCTTTAAGCCCCCCGACGTAATTTCTCTTCCTCTGAACAATAGCCGTTGTATGAAAAAACTTGGAATTTGCGTCGCCATCTGTAAGCCAAATCTCTCTCGACTTATGTCTCCACACTCGTTCTTGTGTGTGATCAAGCTCCACAATCTCTTTCTTCAAACTGGCTCATCCCTCTCATTCTACCATTGATGACCTTGAATCTCCAACGATCTTTTTTTTCAATCAGCACTCCTCCGCAACGTTTCTTTCCATTTCTTTTGTTGTCAAAACTAAAGAACTCTTCTCGCCTTTTGAAAGTTAAAAAAAACACCACTACTAGTACTCGACATATTGGTCTGGCTATTCTTATACCTTCACTCTGTATCCAGCGCACAAGCCACAAAAAATATGAACGGTCTCTTGAGTCTATATTCACATATAGAAATTCAAAAGTATAAGCGCATTGTCAGATGATGTAATGGAAAGTTTTAAACTCCAACTTTTGGAAATTTTAGAATCAAATCAAAATTGGCTATATCTCTACCCAAAGTTTCAAGAATTTTCAACTCCCCTTTGACCATTACACCAAGTAAACAACTTTCCTACTGATCCAAGGTCAACTTCTCATGTGCTGTTAAGGAATTCACAAAGAGTATTACCAGAGGTCCACTTAATTTAAATCACCCATTAACAACCATAGCCTCTCCATCGTATTCATAATCCGTTCCATATCGTTCAAGAACCTTGGCATGTCATCCTTGCCTGGGGTGCCATAATCAACAAAGAAATCCCACACAAAGTTACCTGCTCCTCCGCTAATAACAGCCCAAATCAAGTTCTTATTAGCTTTCCAAACATCAATGATCAATCATTTCCCCCCCAAAACCCTAACCTCTCCCGTAGTTTTTGCATTTTGATCATAACTCACTTTTGATCTCCCGTAATTACACCACCACATCTGGTCTCGCCTCCCTGATTAGGCTTCACGAAGCCAGCTCCGTGGCGCCGTTCGCAAAGCCACGAAAATTTTGTGACATGACTAACATGGACCGAGTTGGGGGTTGTTAAGGTCCACATCCTCGGCCATTAGAGCTTTAGTTCCTGGTTCCAAATCATCCTCAGGTATGACACTAGAAATAACCGCCTAAGAGAAATTTGCCTCCTTTGAAACACTCCATGTTGCTTTAATTTTGGTAGCATACTTCTTTTTTCCTTTTGCTTTGCCTTTCTCCCCTTCTATAGTATGCTCCTTTCCAGCTCCAAAAACTTTAGATAAATAAATATTGGTGGATGAAGATTCTTTGTCCCAAACTTCTCAATTTGTTTTAATTGATATTTAGAGCATTTTATTTTTTAGCTTCTGATACCTCATTTTCATGCTTAATTCCTTTTAAATGGGCTTTGAGACTCCCTCATCACAACACCACTGAGATGTTTCTCCATCTCTTGTTGATCTTTCGAAACTGGGTCCTCCTCAATCTCAGACCTGAGCTTTTGTCCACCACTACCACTACGCCCACTTTTCTCACATCTCTGCTTAGCCATTTAATAAGAATGGTGAGAAATAAAATGATGTTTCTTCCAGAATATTCAGAGGATGCAATTCCTGTAGCAAAAGTTGGAAACCTTTAATTAACCATGGTCTGCCATGCATTATTGATCTGTCCACATCTCCCTGATCATCGAACTAAAACTGGAGTAGTCCCGGCCGCATCTCTCTCGCGTACCAATGGTTTTGAAATTTCCAGACCTCATTAAAAACCTCGTAAATTCTCTGAACTCCCCATCCAACTGATTTATCAGAAATAAATTTTCCTGCTAATTTTTTTTTCGGTTGTTTTACCCTCATCACTAACTTTCCCAAAATTACCAAGTTTGACGCCAGAATCTCCGAAGCCAAGAATACTTCTTCCCCCTATTCTTGATTAGTGTTCTTCTCCATTACCGCACCTCTACTGCAACCCCCAACTTCTTGTACTGCATGTAGCGAAAGGAAATAAAAATAAAAATTTAAGACACCACTTGTCACCTTAGTTTTTCCTGTCTAACGAGTAGATATCAGCTCACTCACTCAAAACTATTTCCCACTTCTTGCTCCCTAATTACGACGCTGGACGCGAAAAAATTATCCTTCTCTGCAGCAAACTATCTCACTCAATCTCAAACTAACAGGATGAAAGCTTCACTCGCACTGACTCCCGTGAAGCACTTACCGACTTAAAATATCACTCGATCACTCTAAAAAGATATGTCTCATTTATCATTGCACAATCTCATTAATTTCAAATTCAGAGAGTGTTTACAATATCATCTTGCAATCGATTCCACAGATCATCTTTGTAAGGTCTTCAATCATCTGATCCATCGGTTAATATCCACAGATCAACGGATTTGATGGATGGTTGAAGTGTTTTATTGGCTATTTATCTATATTCTTGAAATTTTAATTTTCTTCAATTTTTTATTATATTTTGACTTAATTTTGGGAGTTTTATTTTATTTCGAGCGTATGAATAAAAAAAAAAAGGGGTAAAAATATTTTTTAAAACTTTTATGAGGAGAAAACGGCAACGGGCTAGATGTTTACTTAAGATAACAAAAAAATGATAGTATGGTGCTTAAATAAAACTTTATCCTCTCCTAATAAATAAGCATAGAAGACAATTTTCATTATTTCTCTTTCCAATGCAATGTTAGTGTTTAAAAATTACACCACATGCATCGGCACAAATTATATTTTTCTTTGTCGAAAATGGGTCATAATTATTAGGAGTGAAGTGCTTGATTTATATAGTAGCCAGCAGAGCTGCTAGATGCCGACTAGAGTTTCATTACTCATACACACGAATAGAAATTCTCTCGCAAAAGAACATGTAATTTTTCAAAAGAACAACACGGGACAAGACCCAAAATATCACCACAACATATAATATTATACAACTTGCCAAACAAACGTAGTAAAGGCCTGTGACAGTGTTTAACTCGTCTACATACTCAAATTGGGAAACACATGTCACCTAAGTAAAGTGGTTATTTCGTTAAACTTTTTGGAACCTTCAATAAATAATTATATTTTTCAAACATAGGTTCAAGCTATAATCAAACCCTAAGACTTGTGGAAATTTCATGCCATGTTGACCATCTTAGTTACTTTATTTTTTTAATAAGTAGTATAATAGTCATTAGAAACATTTTAATTGCTATATATCCAATGTTTGAAAAAAATTTGACTAATATCAATTAACAAAAATAAATCGATATATATTGACTAATCTACCCTTATAAGTATTGAAAACCGGTACAATAACTGTTTAGAGAAATTTCAATGTTTCCTTTGGTTATTAGAGCAATTTTTGTCTTAAAAAATTTAGATATATTACTAGGGAGTATATACGGTTAAAGACAGAATCAGAGGTGGGGAGTGAAGGCTTTTGTCCTTTAGTGAAATTTTTTCTCTCTACTGCGTGAGATAGTTTGTGTGGTTTTTGTCTTGGTTCTGGGTTAGAGGAGGAGCAAGAGTGGAGATAAGAAGAGTGCTCAGAGTTTTATTAGGTCGGGAAACACTGGGAGAGTGAGAGTTTTTTTTTTAGTGAATCGCGTTTTTGGAAACACAAGGGAGTGACGAACAGGTTTGGGAAACACAACGTTAGGGTTTGAGTTAGCAAGGACAGAGGCTGTAAGATTGGGGATAACGAGGGAGAGGAAAATGAGACTCAATCAGAGGAGAGTTAACAATGGGAAGAAGGTTCGAGTCTACAACAATGTTCTTGGCAAACAACCATGTCATTACCAGGAAACTAAATAAGGATGGAAGATGCACATACCAAACGTACTTGGACGAAAAGATTATGGCGAGGAGAGACTGGGGATGAGGTGCCAAAAGACTGTATGAAGTGTTTTCAAGAGTTTGGAGATGTAGACAAAGGTGGAGTGTGAAAAAGATAAAACCGGACATCTTTGAGTTCCAGTTTGATGAACAAAAGAATGCGAACATGGTCATTAGTGGAAGACCTTGGATGTTCAAAGGCTTCCAACTCTTGATGGAGGAATGGCCACATCTAAAGCTAATATATGAAATAGAGTTTAAAGTGTCGCATTTCTGGGTCTGACTGAGAGGTCTCCCACCTGGGCTGATGAATGAAGCTACGACCGAGAACATGGCAGCGTGTTTCGAAAAGCTTATCGGGAATGCATGAAAAGAAAGGAATGACATGAGATTCAAGATTCTGAAAGACATTAAAAGGCCTCTAACTCTACGAGTCTTTGTGGATAGAGGGAATCTCAAGCCGCTATGGATACAGGCTAAATATGAGAAACTTTGAAAGATGTGTTTAAAGTGCGGAAGAATAGGGCATGAAGTGGAGATTTGTAAACGCACCAACTGGGCAATGATTAAAGGGCCTAATCAACTAGACGTTGAAGCTTACAGGGTTTGGATGTTCAAGGATTCAAAGATTGAATGTTACAGTGTCAAATATCGGGAAAAAAATGAAAAGAATGGTGCTATAAAAGAAATTTCAAAAAATTGGAGCAATGACTATGGAGCGCATGAAGGCCACATACAAGATCATGCGACGATTGAAGCGCTGAAGACAACAAATGCTGACATGGTAGCAAAAAAAACGAAAAAAAGTAATGACGCCTGTAGTGGTTACGAAATATGTTGCGCCAGCCAAAAGGAATGAAAGGAATATGTTGGAAAAATGGGATAACGTGGCGGAATCTTATGGACGCCTGATGTAAATCCAAAATGCTGAGATGCCATCGAGCAGCAAAGTCTCTATCCCAACGGTCACTTTACAGAATCATAGGGCCAGCTGGCCACGATCGCACCCAATGTTATAGGGCCAAGAGAAGGGCCAAATATGGGCCTTTCGATTGATATTGGGCCTAAAACCCTGTCAAGCGCTATTTGAATTCTACTGGAGAACAAGGGCCGATGAAGAGGAAGTTAGAAGAAACAGTGACTATGGCCCTTAATTCCAAAAGAGGTAAATTGGGAATGCCTTCAGAGTCAAGAAACAATGTATTAGTAGACCAAGAAGTAGTTTCTTTATCGTTGAATCTAGCAAGAGTTTTTGAGCAAGGGCCTGATTACAAGAGAGATCAAAAGGATGGAAAAGGAAAATATAACATCTCTCTGCGCAAGCCCAGGAATGTGAAAGGGAAGGGGAAGAAATCAGAAGTAGACTCAGATGATAGGAGACAGGAAGTCTAGGCAGAAAACAAAATTACTGAAATGGGCGCGGAGGCGGCCCTTAACAACCCCCAAGGGGGTTTATGTTGGTCTTATCCTAGACTTGACGAGGCCTTGCAAAAGGCTCAACGGTGGAGGCTCTTCGGAGCCTCATCATGGAGGGGAGGTCGAATATAATTATTCCGATGGAGACTAAAGTGGGGGGGGGGGGGGGATGAATGCAATATCTCAGAGAACATCTAGGGTTCTGGGGAGGGGGAGTAGATGGGCCTGCGAGAGGTCGAGCATGAGGTACGTGTGTTTGGTGGAGAAAAGGGTTCGTTATTGACATTTGGAAGACATGGAACAACTTTATCTGGGCAATAATTCAGGGAGAATGTGGTTATGAGGACTGGGATTTATTTGCCATGTATGGCTCGCCTATATTCAAATATCGTAAAAAAATTTGGGAAGTGATGAGCATAACTATTATTACTTCGGGGAGAGCATGGGTGATGCTTGGTGATCTGAATTTGATTCTCAATAAGGAAGAAAAGTGGGGTGGCCACAGATGCAGTGGAAATGTTGAAAGTATTTTGAGGAAGTTCTTGTATCAATCTAGTGGCATAGACCTGGGAGCAATAAGAGGGTCGTTTACATGGACCAATGGGCAAACGGTCCTAAATAAAGTCCAAGAGAGGTTAGACAGAGGCATTGCTAATGCGGAATGGCTGACACGTTTCTCTAAAGTAGTGATTAAACATTTCCCGATTTGGGCATTGGATCACGCACCGATTCTGCTAGACTCTTATCTGCTCAATGAGAAAGGTATTAAACCCTTTTGGTTTTATGAGGCGTGGATGGATGATCCAAAATGCGAGGAGATTCTGTCAAAAGCATGGAGGACTAGACAAGGCCGGAGCAACCTTGGTTGAAGGAAAAAGGATCTCGCAGGGAAGCTTATGAAAAAGTGGAAAAACATGAAACAGAAGGATCACAATGGTCGGGGAGAGTACATATGGAATAGGCTAATTCATATTCAATCTGCGCCAGCTGTTGATGAGCTTAAAGAATCAAGGCTTAAATGGGAGCTTCATGAAATGGAACAAATAGAGAAATGATTTAGAGACAAAAATCTTGTGAGACTTGGCTGAAGGAGGGAGATAGAAATATGAGATTTTTCATACGGCTTCCTTAGTCCATAAGATAATAAACTATATTGGTGGCTTGTAAACAGATAAAGGGGCTTAGCTGGATAACATGCGTGGCATAGGAGCGTATCTTCAACGTAAATATTCAGGGTTGTTCACTGCGTGCGGAACTGAATTTTTGGAGGGATTGGAAGACCTTATTCAGCCGGCCATATCTCCTAAAGAAAATGAAGTCATTGAGGAAATTCCTTTAGAGTCAAAGATTAAAAAAACAGGGGTTCTTCTACAAGCGATACTGGAATATCGTAGGTGATTATTTGATTAATTTTGTCAAAGAATTTTTCAGAACAAGGTCTATATCTGGCGAGGCAAAATTTGCTCATTTAGTCCTGATACCTAAAACTCATGGGGCTAATAGCTTTGAAAAATTTAGGCCAATAAGCTTATGCAATTTCATCTTCAAGGTACTAACAAAGATCATCACTGCTCGGCTAAGGCCTTATGTAGATAGATTGATATCGCCTAAACAATCGGCCTTTGTAACGGGACGGTGGATTGGTGAGAATTATGTCTTAGCAAGAGAAGTGTTGGATGCTATGAAAAAGAAAAAAAGAAAAGTCATACTAGTGGGGATTGAAATAGATATGACAAAACATTATGACCGATTAGAATGGGACTTTGTGCTACAGGCGCTGAAATGCTTCGGGTTCTCTGCTAATGTGGTTAAACTAGTTGAAAATTTTATGAATTTGGTCTCTGATGTCATCTTGTTGAATGGAAGTTTGCTAAGCAAGTTTGAACCTTTGAGGGTTCTAAGCAAGGGGACCCCCTTTCACCATATCTGTTTATTTTGGCTTCAAAAATTTTGAGTAGACTCTAAACAAAAGAGGAATGGCTGGGCAAGTTTGAAGGGGTCAGAATCAAAAAATGAGCTCAACTATATCTCATTTGATGTTTCCGGACGCTACGATGCTATTTTATAGAATAGATACAAATCAAGTGGAGGGAGTGATGCAGTGCGTTAAGAAATATGAAAGGTGGTCAGGTCAAAGGTGAATACTGACAAGTCTGGAGTCTTCTTCTTCTCCTCTAACTGTAGTGATGAAATACAAACGGAGATTTTGATTAATCTGGGGATGTATGTTTGTGAGGAAGACATCTTGTACCTTGGGAACCCACTGTTTTTGGGGAAGAACTGATCAAATAGCTTTGAAGTTTTGAAAAATAAAGTGTTTACTCGTTTGGATGGCTGGATGGTAAGGTTGATATCCAAAGCGGCCGGCTAACTCTCATAAAATCTTTCGTTCAAAGTATCCCTAATTAAGCCATGGCCACTATCAAGATTATAAAATCCTTCTGAGGCAAGCATAGATCGGGCGACTCGAGAATTTTGGTGGAAATATGTAGTTAAGGGAAATCGATATTTGGCGATGTTTAATTGGAATTCCATTTGTCAACCCAAGTCATCAGGGGGTTTAGGTTTCAAGCACTTAGAAAATTTTAACACGACATCTTTGGCGAAATTGGCATGGTACAGACTTCAAGGAATGATCAGTACTGGGTGACGATTCTGAAATCCAGATTTTGCAGGATCGGTTCTTTTCTCCACAGTCAGCTGAGTTCACACCACTTGGGAGTTCAAAGGAATATGGGATCTTCAAGACTTCATCAACGAACATGCTGATAGGTGATGGGGAAGACACAGTGATCTACTTCGACGTATGGTGTAGTGGGAGAAGAATTGTGAAACCGGTGACTTCATCCCTGTCAGAGACAGCCTATGTTCGAGAGTTTTTTGTCTCGGGAACGAGAATTTGGGATCGAATGAAGATGTTTGAAGTGTGCGGAGCTGTTAGATACTGGGAAGTCATTAAAAATCCTTCTTTTTCTAGGTAACTAGAATGATAAAAGGATTTGGACGAAGAATATGACTGGAAATTTCAGCGTGAGGTTCACCTATAACCTAATATCTAGATCTTCCTTCGGTCCAATGGATTTAATGTAGAAGCTCATTCAGAAGTTAAAGTTCAATCAACGATACATTTTGGTGCTATGGAGTTTAGGCCATCTCAATTCATAATTCTAAAAAATTCTTTCAGAGAAACCCAAGACTTCTTGTAGAAGTTTACACCCTTATCGTAACCTTTTAAGGAGCATTCAACACCCAACTCTCTTGTCATTTCAGCCATATTGAGATTCATCTCTCGAGCAAAAAGAAGCTTAGCTGATGGATCTCAGTCCAGCTCTTACAGTATTTGGCACCAAAAATTTCTCTGACTAATTCCAGCATGAAAGAAAGCACAATGGAGAGATAAACTCTAGGCTGATCTAACAGAGAAGACAATGTATTTCATCATGATAAAATGCTTTCTGAAATAATGGAGAGATAAGATCATTGATGGTCTCTGCAGGTTGATAATGAATTTCCTGAAAGGATACATGGTAGAGACCAATTTTGGAAACTAAAAACATCCAATTTGTTTTTTGACGGAGGTCGATGGTGTCGGTACAAGCGAGAGTCTCATCCGAGAGAACATGCTCTGTGTAGATGGAATAAGAGGCATATGTTATAAATCTCTTAGAGACTTCAAGAGGACTAGATACCTAGTCCTTGGAAGTGACAACAAACAACGAAGAAGAAACTTTGATGAGATTAATCTTCACGACATTAAGATTGTTCTTTGTTTTTCGTTGATTAGGACACACACGAAGATCCATTTTGGTCAGAGATAAGTGTTGGCAGAGATGCCCACAAAAAGATTGTTTATTTACATATTGATGTAATGTATAAATCTTTATAAAGTCCTTATTGTAATTTGCTAATTAAATTAATAAAATTTGAAACGTTCATTCATTCCCTTTTAGTTTGATTAAAGATTTATGATATTCAATAGTCTTATAGTACTTAATCAAACCTAACAATGTATGAAGAGAAAAATGTAAATTTGCGTGAACAAACTCTTCCTGGTTTGGCTAAAACGATAAATTCACAATCTAAAGATCAACAGACTATTGATCCCAATATGATTGTTGGAAGACTCTATGATGTCTGGTTATGAGGCATAGAGAGTTGGGAACTCTATAGTTCTTCCAGTGTATCTTTCGAAGATACTGAATTGACCAGTGCACCTTTAGAGAAAATGCAAGAACAAACCATTTCTCATCTTCTGTCTCAAGGTCACTATGTATGAATTGCATCATACTTACCTAAATCCTGAAATAAGACATGTCATTTCATAGCATTAATACTCTCATTTGAGAAAATCAAATTCTAGATCCATTATGTGATCTAGACTAGGCAAATTAGTGAGATATTATGTTATGAAGATGTCATGAACCAACTTTGTGAAGTTCTCATAGATATGAAATTTATGTACAAGATTGCTGAGATACAATATATATCACCTCATGCTTTATTACTTGGATTGTGAAAAAATGAACTGCGCAGTATCCAAAATTAAGTAGCGACTTTATTTGGATGAAACAATGTGACTTGTTAGCTCCTCGTCAATACATTGTTTCTAACTTATTCACAAGTACTAAAGGAGTTGAGGAAATAACAACTAAAAATGTAAAATGGTAATTTTATAAGTCCCATCTAGTTGAGGATATTCATGAAGGGAAAACATAGATAACATTCAATGGATCCGCTCAATATAATTAAGTTAAGTTTGAGTAGAAAATAAATTCATTTGAACTGAGAGATTCTCAGTGTCAACTCTTTAGTGGAGTGAGTTAACATTAAACTAATACTTGGAAAAAGTTTGTGAACTTTTGAGTCCGAGTATAGAAGCTCAAGCTTTTTTTATTTGGATCCATAAGGTCACTATTACAGGTCATTAGAAAAGGATTGATAAACTGAAAGCTAAGTCAAAATAAGTTCAAATGTTGAACTAGAATTTTTCTCGGAAAATGTCTAAAGGGTATTTTTGTCCACATGGACATAAAATGATGTGAATTTTTAAATAAGATTTTTAATATTTTCATATGATGAAAATTTAAATTATTTTCTAATGTCAAAAAATCGTTTGAGGCATTAAGAAATTAATTTTATTATTTGTGTAATAATAATTCTACAATGGGTATTTTAAAAATTGTCTTAAAAGAAATAAAGAAGCATCTAGATGCCCCTTCTTACCTATAGATTCGGGCAACATGCATCAAAGATGAGAGTTTTATTTCCTTTCAATTATAAGGATAATTACTCAAAAGGAAAAGAGGAAATAAATTTCCTTGAGAAGGAAATAAATAAGCTAAGTGAGGAAACAAATTTCCTCCATGCTTGCGTATCATGGCCGGCCATATTATAAGAGAAAGGAGAAGGAAAAATAAAATATTGTGTCATGAATACATTATTCTTTTATGAATGAATTATTGACCTTTATATATTTTCATTCTCACATAAATAGACACTTACATAGAGATGTGAAGTTTAAGCCCTATTTTTGCTCTCTCTTGCTCTTGGCCGTCCCTCTCCTGTCTCTCTCTCTCTCTAAAATACTTCTTTTATTTTAGCACCTAAGTCTTCATTAGACTTAGGCTTAATTAGCTCTCTAGCTCATAAACTTGTTCTTGAGTTATTGTGTTTAATTGTGCCCACACACAAATCCTTCTATACCATTATAGACTCTTGTAATAGAAACATTAGGTTTCTCAAGTTTACGTTTAAGTTTGAAGGAATCGAGCTAAAAAGAAGATCAACCTTTCTCAAGATCCATCTAAATCAAGGTACAAAAAATGTTAGTTTTCAAGCTCTCTAAATAATGTTTTAAGTCATAACATGTATATGCTTTCTTTAGGTTAGTAAAAATTGTTTTATTAGTAAAAGAAATTTTAATATTCCGCCATTAATGTGTTAATGATAAATTTTTCTTAACCCCAGACCTATTTCAACAATGGTACAGAGCTATGGTCAAAGTATAAACATGTACATGTTATTTAAAATCATTATAAGAAAATCATTTTCAAAATTTGCTTGAATAGTGGTTTTTTCAAAAACTAGATCTTACACAATTTTAATCTTTTGGTACGACCTTTATAATTAAATTTGTATTGATTTTCCACTTGTTAAAAATTTTATATAAATAAATAATTTTTTTTAATTATTTTATGTTTAGCATACTCAAAATCATTTTTTTGACAAGCTTTGAAAATTTGTGTACATAGTTTAAACTAGTTTATTGAACTTCTAATTTAAATTTTTTATTGAATGGTTTATAATATGTTGCTTGTTTTATATGGTGTTTAATTATTAATATGTTAATATAACACAAAATTGAAATCAAAACATACAATTAAAATATTTCGATAAACCTATTTCCAATTACGCCTAGATTCGACGTACTTCTAATTGTTTTTCAATTTTTGGACAAATTGTTATGGCACAGTAAAATGGGTGTAACTCTTTGCTCGGAACTTGAAAATTAGTGGTTCTTAAACCAAATTAAACATACAGAAGTTAGCTACCTAATGCAATTAGTTTTAGCTCAATCAGATACCGGATGTGTCATTTATTACCTTTTAAGTCCGAGGTGTACAACAATCCGCGAGTCCAGGATTTTGAATCCGGATTTTGCGACTCCTAGCTTCTTCCCGTCTTCTTGATGCTTTCGTGGATTTCCGACATTCACGCACTCAACCAACATGAAGATGCCTTGAAAGAAGATATCATGAAGATGAAAATATTTGTTTTAAGAGATTTTGAATCTCCAAAACTTTCAAGTGCAAAAGTGAGATTTAATAATATTACACACTTTCTTTAGGAAAATAAATTAATAAACAAAAAGATCTGAGTATGTCCCTTGTGCCTTGGTGCATTAACACTGCTCTCCCCTCACAAATATCGATTTTAAGGCTCTCTTTTTTCTAGTGATCCACTCTATCTCTCTTCACTCATGGAAACCTGTTTCCTAAATGTAAAAGAGTAGACGTGCCTTTTTTCCAAAAATTAAGTGGGAGGGTTGCACTTATTGTTTGCAACTCACGATCCCCTTATTACAAAAACTAAGTGGGACGACTATACTTATTATTTGCAACCCATGATCCCAAACACTAATGTTAGTGCATATGTTGCCAGACTAAGAGTCACCCTCGTAACCCTCTCTTTAATGAGAGTACTCATAGACGCATTGCTCTTAACATTGCTTTTAGAGCTACGTTCAAAAGTGAAACGATGAGACAAGGCCTCCCCTCGGCGGATTGTTTTCAAAGTAGATCTTTTTGAACTAAGTGTTTGGTTACGCGAAAACATTTGATTGATCAAATTTTTCATAAGGTGGCTAGTCAAACCTTGATGTATTGACATCATGACAATGTATTAATGATGTGTCATTTACTTAGGAAAGACGACTCTTTGCGGCATTCCCTCGAAGGAGTAAAGTGTCATTTTGTTCATAACAACTTTGGATTTTTCTTGTCTAAATAAAATTAAACTTAAATCCTACACGAAAGACTAATCATAAATTGTTTCAACAATCAGCAACATGTCTCTAAACACTATCTCAATCATCCTTTCCTAAAATTAACTGGAACGGTAAAACTACGTAAATTAGAAACGTAACCTAGACATCATCCTTTTGAAGGACAAGAACAAATGGGTACTCACCACCCCATGTCTTTTTGAAACGAATGATGATTCGACTCAAGAATACAAAGACGCCCTAGCAGCCAGAATCCAATTGGATGAGATTGTGAGATGGTATGTTTTATCATCAATGAACAATACTTTGCAACAACATCATCGTGATATTGATTCGGCCTAAACCATCCTCTTCAATCTCTATGAGATGTTTGAAGGGCACATGCGTCACACTAGATAACAAGCGGTTCGACAGTTTGTGAACTATCTTATGAAAGCTAAGACTCCTGTTAGAGAACACATGATATTGATCATAAGTTATCTCAATGATATGGAAATATTTGGATATGAGATTAATGGAGAAATCAAAATAGATATGATCTTGGAATTTCTCCCTAAATCTTTCGATACTTTCAAGCTGAACTACTCCATCAATAAGCTAGGGTACACCGTTACCGAGCTGATGAAAGAGATTCACACCGCTGAGGGACTCTAGCATCGAAACTGTCCTGCCTACCTTAAGACTAAAGGGAAAGGTATTGTACTGATTATCGAAACTTGTTTAGTAGCTGATAATGTATCATCGTGGATTATTAACTCCACTGCTACTAACCATATTTGTTGTTCCTTGAATGGGTTCAGGAAAAGAAAAAGCTTAGAGGATATTGACTTCTGTTTCAAGTGGGGTGATGGGATCTTGGTGTCTGCTAAGGTTGTGGGATCCGTGACACTGTCTTTCGAAGACAGAACTTTAAATTTGAATAATGTATATTATGTTCCTTCCTTTGGGAAAAACTTAATATCTGTAGCTCAATTTTTTTAGCATAATTATTATTTAAAGTTTATTGATAATGGAATTTGTATTACTTCTTCCAATTCATTTGTCACTGATGAATGTTTAAAGAATGGTTTATATTACCTTTATCCTACACAACCTTTGTTGTTAGACAATGAAATAGATAATGATCTAATTAGGGAACCAAAGAGGATCAAACCTCATGACTCCTCTGATCTAATAAAATCAACACATCTCTAACACTTAAGACTTAGTCATATTAGTGTAGATAGGATTAAGAGACCTGTGAGCGATGGTCCATTCAAATACTCTGCAATAGGCTCACTGTCAACTTGTGAATCCTGTATAGAAGGAAAAATGACCAAACGATCTTTCTCTGATAAAGGTCGAAGAGCCACTGAGTTACTGGAACTAATACATTCTGATATATGTGGTCCACTCAGAATTCAGGAATGGAGAGGATACGAATAGTTCGTTACCTTTACCGATGATTACTCAAGATACAGATTTGTCTATTTGCTCTAACACAAATCCGAAACCTTTAATGTATTTAAGGTTTTTTGGGCTTTAGTGGAAAAGCAAACTAGCAAGAAGATCAAAACCCTTCGATCTGATCGAGGCGGTCAGTACTTGTCTGAAAATTTCGATGACTTTCTTAAAGAAGAAAGTACGCTTCTCAGCTTACAGCACCTGGCACACCTCAACAGAACGGAGTGTTAGAGAGAATGAATCGAACTACGGTTGAAATGGTTAGATCAATGATGAGTTACTCATTACTCCCTAATTCCTTTTGGGGATATGCCCTCGAAATTGCCGCATATATTCTGAACCAAGTTCCGTCTAAGAAGGTCCCTGGTACTCCTTACGAACGATGGACTGAGCGTAAAACTAGTTTAAGCAACATAAAAATTTGGGGTTGCCTTGCACATGAGCTAAGGCAAAAGACTAGCAAGTTGGCTAGTAGGTCATAATTTTGTGTGTTCGTTGGATATCCAAAGGAAACCAAAGGTTTCACATTCTATAGTCCCGAGGATGACAAAACGTTTGTCAGCACTAATGCACGTTTCTTATGAAGAATACGAAACCTAGAAGTAAAATTGTGCAAGAAGAAAAGTTGGGTGAGGATGCTTCTACCTCATCTGTAAGAACTTTTCTTACCCCAACTGAAGCGCAACTTAACAATTCAGAACCTCGTCAAGTAGTACTTCGACGTAGTGGGAGGTTTTCGGAAAAGCCCAACAGGTACATGCCTTATTGCGATAGTTGTCGCTGACATGGATGACCCTGTTTCCTAGAGCCAAGCAATGGCTGGTTCTGAATCAAACCTTAGGCTTGATGCCATGAAAATTGATATGCATTCGATGTATGTCAACAAAGTCTGGAAACTTGTAGACCTACCCGAAGGGGTTAAACCTGTAGGGTGTAAGTGGATCAATAAGAAGAAAAGAGGTCAGGATAAGAACGTTGAGACGTTCAAAGCGCGACTAGTGGCAAAGGATTATACCCAAAAGAAAGGTATCGATTATGAAGAAAACTTCTTGCTAGTCACAATGCTTAAATCCATCCGTATACTTCTATCTATAGTTGCCGCTCTCGATTACGAGATCTGGAAAATAGATGTCAAGACTGCCTTTCTGAATGGCAATCTTGACGAACGAATTTTCATGTCTCAACCAGACGGTTTCGTGGAAAGTGATCAAGAGAACAAGGTTTGTGAATTGCTTAAAGCAATCATCTAGATCATGGAATATTAGATTCGATGAAACAGTAAAAAGCTTCGGTTTTGTTCAGTCAATACATGAGCCCTGTGTCTATAAGTTGATACACAAGGGCAAGGTTATGTTTCTGGTATTGTATGTCGATGATATACTGCTCATTGGTAATGATGTAAGTTAATTATCTGAGGTTAAAATCTGGTTAGCTAAGCAGTTTGATATGAAGGATCTAGGGGAAGCTGCGTACATTCTGGGGATTCAGATCTATCAAGATCGAACGAACCGGACCATGTTGCTCTCCCAAGCATCTTATGTAGATAAGGTGTTGGATCGCTTCGCTATGCAAAACTCCAAGAAGGGCCTAAACCCCTTTAGACATGGAGTCTCACTCTCTAAGAGACCAGTCTCCCAAACCTGCACAATAGATTGAGGACATGAGAAAGATTCCCTATGCTTCAGCCGTAGGAAGTCTCTTGTATGCTATGTTGTGCACTAGACCGGATATATGTTTTTCCGTTGGCGTAGTTAGTCGTGTCCAATCAAATTCTGGACCCGAGCACTGGGTTGTTGTTAACCATGTTCTTAATTATCTTCGGAGAACTAGGATTTTGATGCTTACATATTCGGGTACTGACCTGACTATGACGGGGTATACTGATTCCGACTTTCAGGAGGATAAGGATTCTAAGAAATCCACTTCAGGATCTGTGTTCATCCTGAATGGTGGATCTGTTGTTTGGAGGAGTATCAAGCAATCTTGCATTGCTGACTCCTTGTGGCTGCTAATGAAGCATCCAAAGAGGTTGTATGGCTTAGAAAATTCCTTAAGTATTTGGAAGTTGTTCCAAATGACAACGAGCCCATAACACTTTATTGTGATAATAGTGGGGCTGTTGCTAACTCAAAGGAACCTAGAAGCCATAAGTGCTCTAAGCATATTGAGAGGAAATACCATTTGATTAGAGAGATCGCGAAGCACGTAGACGTGGAAGTGAAGAAAATCTCAACGGTTGAGAACCTGGCAGATCTTTTCACCAAGGCCCTATCCAACAAGGTGTTCGACCAACATCGAGACAGATTAAGAATGAAGGACTACTCTCATCTTCTTTGAGTCAAGTGAGAATTTGTTGGCAGAGATGCCCACAAAACGATTGTTTATTTACATATTAATTTAAGGGTTATTGTATAGAATAGCCCTATATAGGTTTCCAAATTTCAATTTGTCCAACATTGTGTAAAACTTTGGTAAAAGTCCAGTAAATCAATTCGGCCAAATTTTCATTCCCAAAATGCCCAAAAAAATTCTCCCGCCCAAACGAAATTTAATTAAAAAAAATCGAATTTTTTTGGTAAATTAGATCCTTAAAATCCAGAAATCAATTAACCACTTAATTAAAACGTCCAATTTATTGAGAGAGAAAATTAAATCATTCTTTCACAATTTCTTTTTGCATTTTCTCTCCAAAATCGCCGCCGCCGCTCTCTCTGACCACCTCCGAGACCTCGACCTCCTCTTCTACTCCGACGTCCTCCGCCAGTCCAACGTCATCGTCCTCTCACATCATTCCGCCAACGACGATATCGCTTTCTTCCTCCGCGATCTCTTCACGCAACTCGACTCTCTCGTCCGCCTCCTCGCCAACGACGAAAAAACCGCCGCCATCGTCCAGTAAATTTACTTTGGTAACAAAATTAAGATCTGGGTCTCCGAAAGTATGTTCTTCATTTTCTTCAACAAAAATCGCTGAATTTATTTTTATAAATAGGAGTTTTAGATGTTTTTTCTCCGCCATCGCCGCCTCCGGCGACAAGTCTGCTCGCAGAATCGTGTTCGAAGAAGGCGCTCTCGGACCGTTGCTTCGGATAGTTGAATCTGCTCCCGCGACGATCAGAGAGAAAGCACCCACCGCTGTGGAAGTCATCACCGTCGATCTGGAGAATGCCTGCCATGGCTGTCTCCATCGAGCATTTACGTTGTAAATTCACTTTACGTTGTAAAACTCAACGCAGTTTACGTTGTAAATTCAATTAACAACCGTAAAAACTAGACGATGTAAATGAAGAATTTGAAAAAAAAATATGAAATAAGTAGTTCTGTTAATAAATATCAGTACTATGATATATTTTTCATAAATAAATGGATATGAAACTGTAAAAAAGAATTAAAATCGACCAAAATTGAATGAAAATCTGTAATTAATTTGAAAATAAAGTCAAACCACTAATTTAAGAAATAATACCCTTACTAAATAACCGAATTCATTAAAAACGGAAACAATTTTGAAATTTCAAAACGAAAATAAATGTTTAAAATTCGAAATAACCATTAAAACTCAACTCAATTTACGTTGTAAAACACAACGCAACTTACGTTGTAAATTCAATTAACAAGCGTAAAAACTGGACGAAATAAATGAAAAAATTTGAAAAAAATTACGAAAGAAGCAGTTTTGTTATTAAAAATCGGTAATATGATATGTTTTCCATAAATAAATGGATATGAAACTGTAAATAAGGATTAAAATCGACCAAAATTAAATGAAAATCAGTAATTAATATGAAAATAAAGTCAAACCACTAATTTAGGAAATAATACCCACACTTAATAACCGAATTCATTAAAAACGGAAACAATTTTGAAATTTTAAAACGAAAATAAATGTTTAAAATTTGAAATAACTATTCAAACTCAACACAATTTATGTTGTAAATTCATTTTACGTTGTAAAACACAACTCAAAAATACGTAAATGGGAAATTAATTCAGAAGAAATCTCTTTCAAAAATTTCAGAACACGTAAATGGAAAATAAATTAAAGGAAGTTCGAAATTGATTTAGATAATTATAACAAAATCGATTATCTAAAGTCAATGCACAAATTAAGGAAATAGAGTAATTAATTAATAGGGTTTGTAATTAATAACTGATTACTACAAAAAATGAATAATTTTGAAATTTAAAAATTACCGGTTAATTCAAAATATAATTTAAAAAATTAATTTCGGAAAAATAAACAAGGTTAATAACGTAATATCAAGCATGTCCACGTCATCAACAGGGCTATTTACCAAAGTTTTACAAGAAGCTGGACATTTTACAATTACGTTTGACAAATAGGGCCATTTCGTCGATTATTTAATATATAAATATTTATAAAGTCCTTATTGTAATTTGCTGATTAAATTAATAAAATTTAAAATGTTCATTCATTCCCATTTAGTTTGATTGAAGATTTATGATATTCAATACTCTTATAGTCCTTTATCAAACCTAACAATGTATGAAGAGACAAATGTAGATTTGCGTGAACAAACTCTTCATGGTTTGACTAAAACGATACTTTCACAATCTAAATATCAAGGGACTATTGATCTATAGTTCTTCCAGTGTCTCTTTTGAAGATACTGAATTGACATGTGCACCTTTAGAGACAATGGAACAACAAACCATTTACAATCTTCTGTCTCAAAGTCACTATGTATGAATTGCATCATGCTAACCTAAATCCTGAAATGAGACATATCATTTTATAGGATTTATACTCTCATTTGAGAAAGTAAAATTCTAGATCCATTACGTGATCTAGACTAGGCCAATTGGTAAGATATTAAGTTATGAAGATGTCATGAACCAACTTTGTGAAGTTCTCATAGATATGGAACATGTACAAGATTGCTGAGATGGAATATATATCACATCATGCTTTATTATTTGGATTGTGAATAAATGAACTGCTCAGTTCCAAAATTGAGTAGCGACTTTATTTGGATGGAACAATGTAACGTGTTAGCTCCTCGTCAATACATTGTTTCTAACTTATTCAGAAGTACTAAAGGAGTTAAGGAAATAACAATTAGAAGGGTAAAATGGTAATTTTATAAATTCCATCTAGTTGATGATATTCATGAAGGGTAAACATAGATAACATTCAATGGATCCGCTCAATATAATTAAGTTGAATTTGAGTAGAAACTAAATTCATTTGAACCGATAGATTCTCAGTGTCAACTCTTTAGTGAAGTCAGTTGACATTAAGCTAATATTTGTAAAAGGTTTGTGAACTTTAGAGGCCGAGTATAGAAGTTCAAGCTTTGTTCATTTGGATCCATGAGGTAACTATTACAGGTCTTTAGAGTAGGATTCTTAAACTGAAAGCTAAGTCAAAATAAGTTCAAATGTTGAACTAGACTTTTTCTCGGAAAATGTTTAAAGGGTATTTTTGTCCACATGGACATAAAATGATGTAAATGTCAAAATAAGATTCTGAATATTTAAATATGATGAAAATATAAATTACTTTCTAAAGTCAAAATATCGGTTGAAGCATTAAGAAATTAATTTCATTATTTGTGCAATAACAATTCTACAATGGGTATTTTAAGAATTGTCTTAAAAGAATAAAGGAAGCATCTAGATGCCCCTTCCCTAGCTTTTTAATTCGGCCAACATGCATCAAATTTCCCTTTAATTATGAGGATAATTACCCAAAAGAAAAAGAGGAAATAAATTTCCTAGAGAAGGAAATAAATAAGCTAGGTGAGGAAACAAATTTCCTCCTTGCTTGAGTATCATGGCCGGCGATATTAGAAGAGAAAGGAGAAGGGAAAATAAAATATTGTGTCATGAATACATTATTCTTTCATGAATGAATTATTGATCTTTATAGATTTTCCTTCTCCTATAAATAGAGCCTCACATGAAGATGTGAAGTTTAAGCCTTTTTCTTGCTCTCTCTTGCTCTTGGCCGTCCATATCCTTTCTCTCTCTCTCTAGAAAATACTTCTTTTATTTTGGCACCTAAGTCCTCATTAGACTTAGGCTTAATTAGATCTCTAGCTCAGAGACTTGTTCTTGAGTTATTGTGTTTAATTGTGCCCACACACAAATCTTTCTAAACCTCTATAGACGCTTTTAATAGAAAGCTTAGGTTTCTCGAGTTCATGTTTAGGCTTGAAAGAATCGAGCTAGAAGAGAAGATCAACCTTTCTCAAGATCCATCTAAATCAAGGTACAAGAAAGGTTAGTGGTCAAGCTCTCTAAATAATGTTTTAATTCATAACATGTATATTCACTTTATTTAGGTTAGTAAAAATTGTTTTACTAGTAAAAGAAATTCTAATATTCCACCACTAATGTGTTAATGATAAATTTTTCTTAACCCTATACCTATTCCAACAATAAGGCTATGCTCATTTGATAGTTTCTTGTGTCTTTTGAGTGAGCGTTTCACAAGGCCAAACTAATGGAATAGGTCTAGGGTTAAAAAAAATTATCATTAATCATATTAATGGCGGAATATAAAATTTTTTACAAGTAAAACAATTTTACTAACCTAGGCAAAGTGCACGAACATGTTATAATTAAAAACATTATTTAATCTACTTGAATACTAACCTTTCTTGGATCTTCAAACTTGAAGCGTCTTAGGAAAGATGGATCTTATTCCGTGGCTCGATTGCTTCACGTCTAGTCTTGAACTTGGAAAATCTAAGGTTTCTACTACAAGAGTCTATAGAGGTTTAGAAGGATTTGTGTGTGCGCAAAATTAAACTATATGAACCAAGAACAATTCTTCAATCATAAGCTAATTCTCTAGATCAATTAAGTATTTTGAGAGAGAGAGAGAGAGAGAGAAGATGGGTCGGCCAAATTGAGAGCACAAGAGCAAGAAAGCTTATTTTCACATCTCTATGTGAGGTTCTATTTATAGGAGAAGGAAAATCAAGAACGGGTAATTACCCTTTCCTATTATGCATTCATGACACAATATTTGGTTTTTATCTCTCCTTTCTCTTCTAATGTGGCCGGCAACTTCTATCAAGCACGGGGAAAATTTGTTTCCTACCTTAACTTATTTATTTCCTTCTCAAGAAAATTTATTTCCTCTTTTCCTTTTGGGTAATTATCCTTATAATTAAAGGGAAATAAAACTCTTCTCTTGATGCATGTTGGCCGAAATTCTACCTAGGGGGGAGCCACTAGATGCTTTCATATTTCTTTTAAGATAATTCTTAAAATACTTATTGTAGAATTATAATTGCACAAATAACGAAATTCATTTCATAATGCCTTAAACGACTTTTCCTTTAGAAAATATTATAAATCTTATTTTAACATTCACATCATTTTATATCCATACCCTTTAGACATTTTCCGAGAAAAAGTCTAGTTCAACATTTGAACTTATTTTGACTTAATTTTCAGTTTAACAATCCTACTCTAATGACCTGTAATAGTGACTGTATGGATCCGAATGAACAAAGCTTCAACTTCTATACTCGGACTCAAAAGTCAACTGACTCTACTAAAGAGTTGACATTGAGAATCTCTCAGTTCAAATGAATTTATTTTCTACTCAAATTCAAGTTAACTATATAGAGCAGAGCCATTGAATGTTATCTATGTTTACCCTTCATGAATATCATCAACTAGTTGAGATTTATAAAATTACCATTTTATCCTTCTCGTTGTTATTTCCTCAACTCATTTGTTACTTGTAAATAAGTTAGAAACAATGTATTGATGAGGAGCTAACAAGTCACATTGTTTCATCCAAATAAAGTCGCTACTTAATTTTGGATACTGCGCAGTTCATTTATTCACAATCCAAGTAATAAAGCATGATGTGATATATATTGCATCTCAGCAATCTTGTACATGAATTCCATATCTATGAAAACTTCACAAAGTTGGTTCATGATATTTTCATAACTTAATATCTCACCAATTGGCCTAGTCTAAATCACATAATGGATCTAGAATTTGACTTTCTCAAATGAGAGTATTAATCTTATGAAATGACATGTCTCATTTCAGGATTTAGGTAAGTATGATGCAATTTATACATAGTGACCTTGAGATAAAAGATGTTAAATGGTTATTTCTTCTATTGTCTCTAAAGGTGCACTGGTGAATTCAGTATCTTCGAAAGATACACTGGAAGAACTATTGAGTTCCTAACTCTCTATGCCTCATAACCAGATATCATAGATTCTTCCAACAATCATACTGGGATCAATAGTCCGTTGATCTTTAGATTGTGAATATATTGTTTTAACCAATCAATGAAGAGTTTGTTCACGCAAATCTAAATTTGTCTCTTCATACATTTTTAGGTTTGATTAAGGACTATAAGACTATTGAATATTATAAATCTTCAATCAAACTAAAAGAGAATGAATGAATGTTTCACCTTTTATTAATTTAATTAGCAAATTACAATAAGGATTTTATAAAGACTTATATATTACATCAATATGTAAATAAACGATCTTCTTGTGGGTATCTCTGCCAACACAAACTTGACTACATGGGCTATTTCTTCAAGATATCCAACGGGTTATTACACATATCTAGAGAATAAATGAACACCAGTTCAAGGTGTAAGAAAACTCACAAACTCTCTTATTGTCGTGGAGAGCTTCACTATTTTATGTAAATGTGAGTGTAACCCTAATCAAAAGAACATGCTCGCTTTTATTTCTGGAACAGTAAAGAGAAGTTCATTCCAGGATTCTTTAAACACAGCTGGATCTAAAAGAGACTGTGTCACGAAAGTAGGAAGCATAGTTTCCGGGAAGTTCTCATGATTTTATCCTCGCATTAACGATGTCTCTTATGGTGTTAGGCGCTTCCATAGAGTCACGTGATCTGCGGAAATAAAAACAACCTACACCAACGATTTAACAGTATCTCTTCCTTTGGCTTTTTGAAGGCAAAACATAAGCGGTCTGAGACATGAAGATACAAGCACACAAATTACCATCCAGTTCAACAATTTGCATATTCTCACAAGCCACATTAGTTATAAGCCGACGGCTTATTACCCATATCCAGAGAATAAATGAACACGAGTTCTGGGTATAAGAAAACTCACAAACTCTCTTATTGTCGTGGAGAGATTCTCTCTTTTATGTAAATGTGAGTGTAACCCTAATCAAAAGAGCATGTTCCCTTTTATTTCTGGAACAGTAGATAGAAGTTCATTCTAGGATTCTTCTAACACAGCTGGATCTAAAAGAGACTCTGTCACGAAAGGAGCTGAAAAGTAGGAAGAATAGTCTCGAGGAAGCTCTCATCATTTTATCCTAGCATTAACGATGTCTCTTATGGTGTTAGGCGCTTTGATAGAGTCATGTGATCTGCGGAAATAAAAACAACCTACAGCAACGATTTAATAGTAACTCCTCCTTTGGCTTTTTGGAAGCAAAACATAAGCGGTCTGAGACATGAAGATATAAGCACACATATTACCATCCAGTTCAACTAGTCACATAATCTCACAAGCCACATTAGTTAGAAGAGGCAAAGCTGTTGACATTTATGCCCACAAAGAAGATTTTTGATATTAAATACTTTTGTATTTGTCTTGCTTTGAAATTAAGTAAAGATTGAATGTCCATTCTTATTTAAGATTGTGTTTACGCATTTATGTCTACGCTCTGAAACTGTCAGCAACGAAAGAAGTGCTAAGTACAAACTTGACAAGATACCTTCTTATGACTAGTTTAAATAATAGTTCGCAATCTAAAGATCGATTGGGCAATCGATTCCTAGTAATGATTGTTAGAATGAATTAAACGATATCTTATCTTGTGATATGAAGAGTTGTGACTCTGTAATTCATTCTTGATATCTTAATGAAGATATTGAACAAGACCAGTGAAGTTTTGAAGTTCAAGATAAAACCGTTTAATCACTCGAAACATCAAACTCACATGCGAGGGGTAATTTAGTAATTACCTAAATCCTGAAGTGAGTACATGTATTCTTGTAACACTTTATGACATTTAATTTGTCAATGGGCAATGGCTAAATGAAGTTTCATTGACCCGACGGTTGGTGTCATAATACTGTTTCGTTGAAACATAAGATTCACAGATATGGAATTTGTGTTGAAACAATGCTAAGGCATTAGTATCACACCATGCTCTGTTATGAGAGTGTGAGCGAATAAACCAGGCCTGGTATTCATCGAATAAAGAATTCTTTGAAATAAAACATGTGACATGTTGAGACATTTCATTTTATGTTTTTCTCGTTCACAAATAACAGAGGACTTGGTGAAATAATAACTCAGGGGTAAAACGGTAATTTTACATTCCTCTGAGTTAATGATACACACAAAGGGTAATATCATAAAATACACCGTGGACCGTGTGAAGAATAGTTTTGTCACATCAAACGGAAATATAAACGCATATGAACTTAGAGATGTTCAATATTGGTCCTTTAGTGGAATCGACTAATATTAAGAATTAAAAGCCGGAAAAAATTTGTGAACTTTTGTGTCCGAGCCTTATTCTAAAGCTTCGTTCATGTGGGTCCATAAGGTCTCAATGATAGACTCTCGGACGAGATTTTGGTGAACAAGAAATGATTGATTTTCTCATTCAACGTAAATTGTGATTTACGCTAAGAAAATTATTTTCTGAGTAATTAAATAAATAACTGGTTATTTATTATTACATTTATTTCACGAATCATATTATGTTATTATATTGATAATAATATAATTTGATGATTCAAATAAATAAAAGATGAAAATAAATATTTTCTCGTTTCGTACTACATTGATTAGTATGAAAATAATTAATGACTTGTCATTAAATAAATGAGATGTTCTAAATTAATTAAATATTATTTTAGAAATAAATCAAATAAATTTGGGAGATAATTAGGACAATATAGCCGGCCATAATAGGTGTTTTATGGGCTGAAAAAAAAATTGTTTAAGCTCATTAAAAGGAGTTTTGGGCTTAAGTTTGACTAATGGGTCTTAACTGGATTTTGACCTAACTTAAGCTCATTTTCTTTGATATAAAAGGAGGCTTTCTCTTTGGTAACCCTAGCCAAATTTCGACCAACACTCAGCCAAACCTCTCCCTCCTTGTGCTTGATAGGTTTTGGCCGAAATTAAGAGAGAAATAGAGAGAGGAAAACTGTTTCCCGGCAGCCCTTCCTTTTATTTGAGTTTCCCCTTCTTCCCTTGTTCCCACGAAAGAGCCCACCCTCTTTGTCTCCTAAAATCCCTTGAGTATTATCATTGACTCAACTTGTGGTTGTTTGAGTGATTTTTCTCTCCCCAGGGCCGGCTAATTTTGGAGGATCGAAGGCACGACGGTTTTGAGGATTTCTTGGACGCGCGTGGCGTAGAGGATCGGCCGACCACCTTGACATACACCGAGACTTGCTCTCGCAGATCCAAATCTTATGTAAGTATCCCTCGAACGAATTGGATCTGAATAATATGATGTTTTAGAATAATTATATGTATTTGGATTATTCGTTTGCATGCTTAGATAAATTTATTGATGTGATTGTAAATTTATTGACATGTTAGGTTAGATTTAATGATATGGTTATCGAACATGTTTTAAAACGTTTATAATATGTTAAATTGAATTATGAAATTCCGCCACATATTGATGTGTTTCTTAATTAAATTAGGTTAATTGTTAATCAAATTCTAACAAAAGCCACATCTCAGAGACCACATACACATCTTAAAATAAGAACATGATGAGCGTCTCATCATCGCAGAGTATCAACATGAGAGTCACCAGACAACCAGCTCTATTCCTCATTTTTGCCTCAGACTAAGGCCAAAGACAAAAAGAATAAGACTCTTCATTAGATCTAGCACCTCTTCAAATTTCTTACTTCCATAATAAACTTTAGTGACTTATTCATAACCTTGAGAGAAGAATAACCAATGTGAGAGTCATCTTCGGCCTGACCATCGACAACTCCACCAAAGGTTTTTTCTATCAGACACAACAGCTTGCAAGCTCATCTCTCATACTCTATAAAATTATTTGTGCAAGACTAATTCTTCTTTTGGACAAAACACCCGATCCCACTTCTTGGTTTTACTATCTTCAACAAAATCACCAAGGGAAGAAAAATAATTTGAGAGCCATGAGCACGCAAAGACACAATCATGACAAGAAGCTCATAATGAGGTCTCAAAAACTGTTAAGCAAGGAGTAGAGACAAACACATGATCGATGCAAGGTTGAAGAAGATTACCAAATCAATGAACTCATTCATAGAGCTGCCTCATTAAATATAATCAAGAGTTAGAGGCCCAAATGATAGAGCAACTCAGCAACATCAACTAGCTTCACGCTCTTGGAATATTGCTTAACAGCATGAGCATGCACTTCAATGGTGTCTTGAACGTATTCTTCTTCTTCGTTATCTTCAAAGGTGTTATTTACACTGTTTAGAGCTTCTTCATAAACACCAATTTCTTCCACATATTCCTGGAATTATTATTTGCTCCCAAATATCTCATCAACAAGGGAAACAACAACTTCATCCAGAGATAACACCATATTCAGCATCAATAATAGATAAAAGACCAACGTCTATTCATGCATGAATCATAGACTCTAATTATCACCAAGAAGAAGATAGTTGCAAGAAGTTCTTTTTAAATCATCATCAACACACCAATCATCCAAAAAAAATCAACATTGGAGTTGATACAAGCAAGCAAGAGATTGTACTCAACAGTACATCATCGGTGAGATTTCCTTTTGTGAGAGGACAAACCTTTAAGTTTGATTGACAATAAATAGCTCACCGTATAGACGAAAAAACATAGTAAATCATGGCAACAAAAACATAAATTTTACAAAGATACAATGATCCAAGTCCAGAAGAGAAGCTTCCATGTCAAAGATAAGAGAAAATAAACACTGAAACTGGTTTAAAAAAACTCACAGCGGTGGTGAAGTATGTGGACCACATAGAAGAAATCACCACAACTTGCAAAGATAAATCGCACAAACTTCGACCACCCTAGTAAAACACTGGTTTATTCCTTTGTTAACCGCTAGATTGTCATGAAATTTGAACATGGGGTTCATGACACATATATGAAAGTGCTGGCAAGAGGAAAGTTGAATTGGAGTCTTCCAAGTTGGTCTGCACGCAAGAAACCAGAGCAGCAAATATCTGACTTTCTGAAAATCTGGTACCATGTCTTCTTTTTTTTTTGTCTTACAGTCAGCCAAAACGTAGGTAACATTCTTATCGACAACATTATGACTCAACATCTTCTTGTTCAAACTCTTCTTCATAAGAAAACTCTTCTTATAAACCATTTGAATCCATGACTTCAAAATTCAGCTTCTCTTTCAAGATTTCTTTACTAGAGACCTCACAAGTACATCTCAAAGCCGCTGTGACTGGCCGAGAAACATATATACAATAACGTTCATCAGCTCAGCACGGTAAAATAGTTCAACAACTTAATATCGACCAATCAATTTTCAAGAGTAGGAGACAAATAACTAAGACCTCAAACACAAATTTTTTCTATTATATTTGTTATAGATGAAAACAACTATGATGCCCAAAACAATGGAGAATCTATTATTCAAGCAATCTTCGATTTGCCATAAAAGGCAGCTCTTTGATCAACAACAAATATTCATTTGCCTTTGAAGAAACTCAACATACTCGCTTCTTGCCACCGAGAAGATAATATTTTTCAACAACAAGAAATAGTTTGTAACAGCCGTAGTGAGCCTTACAATAATAGAATTTCTGATCTCACGAATCGTTGGATTTTCACCAATTTTGAACATAGCACTTGTGAAACACAAAGACTGATTCTTAACGGTGGAGATTAGATTTCAAGACATATAGCTCAGTCTATTGATGAAGAAATACAAGAGTATGCTACATAAAACTTGACAACCAAACATGACTTATTGATGATAAAACTGCAGCGAAGAACACGTAGATTCTAACTTTGACTTGTTCACTCAGAAGACAAATAGCAAACCTTACTCGTTGATTGATGAGCATAAGTATCTCGGTATGCAACAAATATGAGAGATCATCGAGTTTCGCCATTGAGAGCACACGAACACATGAAACATCTCTCTCCATCTCATGTGGAACTTCAATAAGAGAGGTTGTGTCAATATTTATGAATTTGATAGTTTGTTGATGATAGGAGACGATGTATTTTTCTTCTTCTTTAAGTCTCCAGCTGAAGGAAAAATTTCGTTGATACCATGACACATCAAGCCACTTTTCTTTGGCAAAAACTCCACATTTTTTTTCTTTTTTTCTTTTTTAAAAACAAAGGCTTATTCTTTAGAACAGGAACATCTCAACGGGAGTTCATAAAGACCATATCTTCTTTTCAAGAATTATTCTTCTTCCAAAAAATCTTCAATAAATCAAACTTGGTGCAGAGGAGCTGAAGACTTTGACTAGGATATTAAACATCCCTCTAAGAAAAATTGTAGAGTCACCTCTTTTGTTGTACAAAGGTTGGTTCATCATCTGGCCTTCTAATTTAGTCACACATGTGCTTATAAAAACTCATCATTCTCTTCTCATCAAGATTTTAGAGGAAAAATAACATAACTCTTTATTGAGTCTACATCACACAGAAACAATCAGTTCACCAAGACTCACACCCACTAAATTAAGGTCCCAGTCTGATACCAAATGAAAGTTATATGTTGACTGTTTTATAATGTTCCTTACAATGTTATGGACATATGTTGAGACATTGAAACACAATAGTAATATCAACAATTAAAATAAACAATACAAAGAGATGTTTAGCCAATTCGGCAACTGCCTACATCTGGGGGGATATCCATCCCGGTGAAAGAGTACACTATATTACGGAACACCAAAGTTATAAAGGGTTTACAAGGGAACACACTTCATAAACCTAACACTTTCTTTCTGAAGTATAACTCGACCTAAGGCTCCCTCTAGGTGTGAGCCTCACTCAAGTTTTCCATCTCAAACACACATTGATGTTTATTTTGAACCTAGGCTCTCCTCGGAGTGAGCTCTCCTAACTTTTCATAACACACGTAGTATTTACAATAAAACGTTAGAAGGAAAAGATACAACATAAAAGCACTCACAAGTTTTGTTCTCCTTCAAGGACATTTATACAACCCTTACATGGTTGAACTCTCCAAACTTGATGTTGTCTTTCGGCGTAGTGGAAGAGTTAACCTAAAGATGAAGAAGACACTTCTTTTTATATGAGACAAAACAAGAGGATTGTTCTCATATATGAAATGAAGACAGTTGGCTCAATGGAAGACATCTAGGTTCGATTAAATAATTGATACACAGTACAAAAGTTGTCAAGCGGACATGACATTATACCCCGATAAGAGATGTTTTCTCAACATGTGAGAATAACTTGTTTTAATGAAAAAAGCCAATAAATTTGTACTAACAGTTTTAAATGGGCAAACTGGATTTATAAAAAATATCTCATAAATAATTTAATTACGCATTATAAAAAATGTGATTCGACAAGAGATTATTCTCAAAAAAATTAGACAGCTTTAGTCAAAGCGTTATAAGTATTCCTCAAAGTACATTAAAAATTCTGTAATTTGTGTAGATTTCAAACGATAATAATCTCTAATGATATAAATGAAATTCAAATACTTAAAAAGGAAATTTCAGTCTGAACACTGTAAAAAAGAATAGCAAAATTAAGACCATCTCCACCCGATAACTTTATTTTACACTCTATCTTTCAATGAACAGTAAATTATCTTCAACCGAACTCTATTTCTCACTCTATTTTTATTCTATTTTATATTGTATTTACACACATACCCTTATATTTATTTACCAATTCCTAATTATATCATTTTAATCAAATTATTAAAAACCACTCACATTTAATAAAATAAATTACAAAACAACACAAATAAAATAAAAATAAAATTCGAACACAAAATAGAAAATATACAATCTTTGTTGGTATTTAGTTATTAAAATTATGTTTGGTACTTAATTTTTATGCAATGTACAATATTTGTTCATTTTAAATTTTTATTTTTTTTAATTTAGATAAATATTAATAATTTATATAAGTTTAAAGATAAATATTAAGTAATTATATGAAACTTGGGTCATTGAATGAATTATTAAAAATTAAAGGATTGAAAAACAAAAAAAAATACAGTATTGCCAATACATGCTATTATAGCGTTTGGAATGAAGTACCATTGCATGTGAAAAACTCTATATTAGTTATTATAGAATTCCATTGGGGATGCTCTAAATAGGAAAGAGTATTAAATCCTTATATATATATATATAGATATATTAGTACTATGTCAATATATTAATATTTTTTTTAAGGCATGTCAATATATTAATTTACAAAGCAACTACGAGTTTGGTTTTTAATTTTATTTGTATACAAAATATAATCGTGGGTTGTGAAGGAAGAAACGCAGCCACTCGTGTGTGTCTCAGTGACCTACATTTCGAAGCAATTCTTTTGATTCATAATTTAAAGACCATAAGTGCACGTAAAATTATATGTAAATGGCTGTATATATCCAATCACCTAACTAAATACACGTTATGAAATTTATTGGGTAACAAAGTTCGTAGCTGATTAGATTCATAAAATTACTGGGCTAAAACAGTAAGAAGGATTGAAATGATGGGGTCTTATCTAATATACTTTCTTTTATTTCTTCGAGTGCATGTAGAGAAGATGGCTGGTTTTGTTTTCTAGTTAAAAGGAGAACCTTATCAATAGCTTTTTCGGCTGGCTCGTCTATTTGGTTTGTCGGATACACATCAACTCGAAAGAAAATTGATTTTCTCCACTTTGCTTCCTTATTGAGTATAACTTTTATACAATATCGATTTTGATGGTGCTTCAAACCATATTGAATTTGAAGTAAACTTGGCCTATCGGGAGTCTCGGTGCCGTTCCAGTGGGACTCCCGGTAGTGAACGGAACGGGAGTTCCGGTCCCGATTATTACCGAAACCTATCGGTACCGTTTCGGGAAGCTACCAGGAGTCAAAATAATGGGACTCCTGGTCCCGATTAAAATCATCTATTTTTAAAGACCGTCGGATTTAAGATCCGACGGCCTACAATTTTTTTTTTTTAAAAAAAAAATCGGTAGGAACCGGGAGTCCCGCTTCCTGGTACCCAAAAACGGGAGTAAACCTCCCGGTCTGGTTTTCTAACCGGGACTCCCGTGTTTATGCCTGTCGGGACGGACTTCCCGGTACCGTTCCGTCTCAGTAAGCCAGGTTTAATTTGAAGTAACTAACATCGTTTTCTGGTTATAAAAAAAGGAGGGATTGAGCAAATGGTTAGATTTTCAATTTTGGGTTACATAGTTTCGTAACCGTTTTTAATAGCTTTGTCTATGTATCTAATTAACATATCCCATTTTTTTAATACAATTAAATTGAAAACCATGATCCCTCTTCTTTTTTTTTTGAAGGCAAGCATTGCTTGCGGGGCATGATCTCTCTTTTGTTCTTCACATTTTTTTTCTTTAATTAATTATTTTGTATTGTGTGGTTGTTTTTTTAAGAAGTTTTGCAATAGCGTGTTTATCTTTTTCCTTGATTGATTCGTAACTAAGATAACTTATTTTACCTCCATAAACAGACCGGCGGGAGTGGGGATTTTGTCGGCTTATCTTGCAATCTAAAAGGCCCGAGGATCACACACTTGTTCACTAACGACTACTTGTTATTATGTTGAGCGACTAATGTTGATATTACTTTATTGAAGACCATTTCAACTTCTATGAAAGTGTTCAATTCGAGCATAAATTTCAAGAACGCCTCAATGAGCTTTTTCAGTCTGTGGACTATTGCAGATAAGAATTCATCTAATTCCCATGAGAAATTTATCGGTCCTCCTTACCACCTTGGACATAGCACGAAGCAAGTTTGCAGGTGATGATAAATTTCTCTTCATTAATTAAATTTCTCTATACGAAGCGCGCGTGTCGTCAAATAATGAGGTGCGATTAGCATGAATTTCGTTCCCATGAGAACTAAGGAGAATTCAATTAATTTTACTAGTTTATTTTTCCAAGTTGTATCAAATATAAAACTGGGGATATTTTTTTAGATTATTTTTATTTTTAACTTATCTAACACACAATAAGAAAAATGATTAAAAACGAGTAATTGAAGATAAAGAAAACAAGATACGTAACTTTACTAGTTCATCGATTTGGTGTGATTCGGTAACGACTCGAAAAATGGATTAGTAATAGAAATCATAATCTCATTCAAACATAATCTATTCACTAATCTCTCTCGAACTTGAGGAACTTAGGTATTTGACGAACTTTCACCTCTGGGTTTGGATTATATTAAAATAAACACTCGCGTTTAGCCCGGACTTTCAAACGATCAAACTTACCTACTACCATATATCTAGTTTTAGGAAGGTGAATGAGGGGTAGGATGGAGCATGCTCTTTTATTACTTCTCGGTCTCTAAACATGCCTAAAAATTTCCTAAATAAATAGCTACTCTAATTAGGACTCATACATAACCTAACTCATTAAAATTCATATACTAATCCAACCATGAAACACAACATTGGCCAACTGAAATCAACTCCTTAGCTACATAACATCCCCTAAAAAACTTAGTTTATCATAGTCTTGAACAAACACAACAAAATAGAAATAAGCAATAAAAACAAAACCAAAAACAAGCTAGACATTGATTATTAATCTCACTTACCACAATGCAATCTAAGAAAAATCAAAACCACTTCAACAAACCATTAAATGCAATAATACTCAACTTATCATCAAATGCTCATCACACTCATTAATCACTTAAAATGTCAAAATGCTAATATTGAGCTAAATAGGATTCAAGAAGACTAATAAATATAATCTACAAAAAACAATAAAATATAATTAGAGATAGAGGTAAGAAAGAACTATTGTAGAAGATAATGGTGGTGTGGATGAGTTTCTTCTTCTTCTTCTTCAACCTCCAGAAAACTCTAAAACCTTTCTTCTCCAAAAAATGAATTCTCCAACCTCCTCCTCTCCTCTTTTCGAAATAAGCCAAATATGTGTTTGAATGAAAGAGTAAGGACCTATTTCAGCTATTGAATGCAATCAAACGGTTGAAAACAAGACACTTAAAAATATATTCGCGACAGTAATGCGACGCGCAGGACACTCAACGCGACCCACGGTTGTTGATTTCAGTGGGGAGCGAAACGTGAAGTGGTCTACGCGACACTTGGACATTGACTAAGCCTCTGTAACTACGCGACGCGTGGGACTTCTTTGGCCTGATTTCGTTGACTTTTTGTTGACCTTACTCCTTTTGTCCGAATTTGCTCATTTTTTTACCCAAAATCATTCATTTTTTCTTTATTTCTGTTTTACGCTCTCTAATATCTAAAGATACACTAAAAATTACAAAAAAAAAACTATAATAAAAAAATGCTAAGAACAAACTACGGTTCTAGCTTAGTAAAGCACAGATAAGTGTGAGTAAATCACACTTATCAGCAGCTCAGTCCATGATCAGTTATGGTCTAAACTTTCTCGTTGGAAGAAAAGATTGTTCTCGCAAACGAGTCATGGAACATTGATTAAGATTGGCATTGGCCCTACCAACCTATTTTACCTTTTTCCTTCTCACTTCGTTGTGTAAAGACATGATGTCTTAATGGCTAGATTTTGGTGGGAAGGTAATCCGGAGTAAAAGAAGTTTCCTTAGAAGAGTTAGGAGCATCTATGCAAACCGTAATATAATGGTTTTAGACCATCTCCAACCCAAAACCCTAATTTAGGTTTACATTTTATCAAATTTGGTGTAACTATAGTGTTTTCACTCCAACCCACAACACCAAATCTTTACCCAAAAAAATATTATATTTTTATACTTTTCAATATTACTTATATTAATTTCATATTAACCCCTCTATTATTATCTTATGTCAATATTAATCTTATTAAAAAATTTGGATGTCAACAATATTAAATTAACTTTTTACTAAATATTATATTAATATTACTATATTAAAATATAAAAATTAACTAATAAAAACAAATATTATTTTGGATAACATAAATTGAAAAGATATTACATAAACATTACAAATATTTTGGTTTTATTTGTATGGCCTACATTATAATTTTCATTTTTATGTATTGTGTTTGTGTAACCATTAGTATAATTGATATGGATTTAATATAGTTGTATTTATGTTTAATTAATGTTATGTATTACTATTTTTGTCATTATTTATTCTCTTTTCTTATCAATAATATGTATTTTTGTATAAATTATTTAAATTATGTTCTAAATTACATATTAACATTTTTGTGGGTGCATTTGTAATTAAAAATAGTTTATGGGTGATGAATAGTTGACCCCAAATTTGTGTAGATACTATTGATTCTATCCAAATTTGAGTAAATATTTGAGGTGAGTTGGAGCTCTCTCACACCAAATATGTCTCATCCCCACCCAAATTAAGGGTGGGTTGGAGATGGTCTTAATGATAATAAAGAGTTAGGCGCATCTACGCACATCAAAATATATGGGCGGATTGGGTTTCAAGGACTTGGCACGAAACAGTATAGGCGGTGCTAGCCAAATAAGGTTGGTGGTTATTGATTAATTATAGGCTTATAATCTTCATAGAGTACCTTCACTTTTTAGTTTATTTCATCCTCCAAACTTACGTATGAACAACTGAACGATTTTCCATAACTTACGAGTTTTCGTATTATGATTTGTGTTTGGTATTAAATATGGATAAATAGAAAAATAACCAACTTAAATGTTGGTTAAATAGTGAATGTTTAGTATATACTGCTACAAAAAAACGCGCTTGCAAATGGACGTGTCGCTCAAGTAATATAGAATGTAAATATGGTTCGTTCCCACGAGCACTTATATTAAATAAGTATCTAACAGCACTGTAATTTAAATTAAGAGAGAATGAAATGTAAGGGTTTTGATTTCTAAATTACTAAACATCTTAATTAAAATGTGAATAAGGTGGAACAAGGGTGTGGTTTCACTATTCTATCATATTGTCGGGATTTCTAGACAAATGAAGACTAATCAATCATATGGCTATGCTAATCGTGTTCACGTAAATTTTATTCCTAACCCTCGCTAGAGTGATATTAACGACCTAAGACTAAGAACTCTTTTTACCTCTCGGCCTCGAGGGATAGAACCTAGCTTGCTTTATGTTTTGGAACACTCACACGACTCCCTAGCAGCTGTGGCTATCTCTAGACTTCACATAATATACTATGATATTCTATTTTACTCACACAACTATTAAACCTCGCTAGAGAGAATAAATAATCGTAGAATCAAGCATACGATGATCAAGCATATACAAGCATTACAAACAAAAATCGAATAAACACCACCTAAAGAATCAGACCAAACTTTGAAGCAAACTAGAATAAATCCATGAAAATTATCAAGAAAAGATCCACCATCACCCTCTAAGGGATTAGTTCATGGTGATGGTGGAGAAACTAGAAAACAAACAATAGAAATAACCCATGAAAATTGAGATACAAAAGAATAGGAGAAAGAAAAACTAGATTGGTTGTCGCAGACTCGTCGCAGCCTTCAGAACGTCTCCGGCCTTCTTCTTCGTTCACCTTATATTTATCCGTAAGGTATCCTCTCTCTAAACTCTAAAACAAAGCAAGACTGACTTCTAAATGCCTGTTAATAGGTTATAAAGTCGAACTCCCCAATATCCCATAGATCTGGCATTCGAAAACTGATCCAACAGCTCAAAATCAAAGTCTACGGGTCAAATTAAGTTGTTTTCGGAGCCACACCCCGTCGCGATAAGTTTTGTTGCGTCGTGCTGGCTCTCGTAGCGTCGCGATGGGTTTCGTCGCATCGCGCTTGACACTCTGAAAGTCTACGCACTGTTTCACTTTTTATCACATATCTTGAGCTCCGGGTATCAGAATCGTGATCCGTAAAGTGGTCCGGAATTCTTGAAATCACCATGACGTCCTAGGATGCTCTATATCTCTTCCTCTTTTGCATCTATAATGTAATTTTCACTTATTTGCATCTCATAGATCTTTTCTGATCTGAATATCTTGAAAACTTCACTCAAACTACAAAAACTATCAAAATACATAAGGATAAACATTGATTCTTAGTTCAGGATCATCTAATAATCACGTATAAAACATGTTTATCATATATTCAGGAAATAATCACAATATATTTGCGTACATAAAATTTTGGGGAAACAACTGTTTTCTTCATATATTAGAGTACATTATCATTTATGGTTATTTACTTAAAATTGATCAAAACCTTGACTACTTAGTGACGTTCAACTGATATTTTCAAATCAATATAAATTGTCGTCGGGATGTTTATATTTGTATTAATTTGTAAATGAAATAGCTTAAACAAAATTTTGATCTCTTTTAGTTCGTTCCTAAATAATGATGCAAGTTTTCATTATTAATCATTCTCTAAAACATATTTCAAATTAAAATTACATTATTAAGCAAGTCTTCTCATGTTATAGTGATAATAAAAAGAAAAAATGGTTTTATCTAATCCATTTTTAAATACTCACTCTTTTTTATTTTTTAGAAAAAATAGTAATTTAGGTGTACGTGAAATTTTTTATCTAACATGCATTTACCATCATACCATTTTTAATTATTTTTTTGTTTTAATTCGTAATCTGGAATAAAATTGATCTTAATGTATGTCTTCCATGATTTCAGTGATTTAAATTCAATTGATTTCTATTTCAATTTTCAGAGTTAGAAAAAGTCAAATGACATATTTACGGAAATTAACTGTCAACGATTTTTAATTATTTATTTTTTTATTTGGAATAATTATCTCCATTTATTTCTAGTAATTAACCATGAAGCCCTTATATCATTTCAAATTCGACTGAAAATAATTTTGAATTTTCAAATTTCAATTTGTATTTATGAAGCCCTTATTTCTGATTTTTGAAATAAATAAGATTTTAGATGAAGAGATAAAGTAATTGAATACTTGCGATATTTCAAAAAACTTAACATTTTGAAGTGATTATAAACTTCATTTATTAACTTTTTATATATAATTATTTACGGAATAATTTGCATTCAAATATATCGAAGATATTATGAATTTTGAATTTTTATTTTACAAATTTAAATATGAGAATTGATGCACATTGCGTTTCTTCACCATATCACGTTAATTTAAATTAATTTTGCACATTGATGATTATGTGTTTTGTATGATTGCAATATTTCATGATTCGTAGCCTTTATTTTGGAAGTTTTAAGTGAATATAATCTTAACTCTTTTCCTTTTTTACATACGATAATTAACGTGAATAATTGGCATTCGAATATGTCGATATTTTTTATAATTTAAATTTTCATTTTACAAATTCAAATCTGAAAAATTGAAATACGTATGTCTTATTCACCATAATGAGTTAATTTTCTTCACTGTGTAATATATCGTTTTTTAAAACATAACTTTTTCTTCGAATTTCCTTAAATATTGCCCAAATATTCGGTAACTATTATTATGATTTATTCCTCATTCAATATATTGTAATCTATCAGTTAAACTTTAAAATTTAGAAGAGATGTTTTATTTACTCTATCATTAGCTATAATTTTTTGTCTTTCCATCTCATGTATGGTTCATCATCAACATCAGCACAGAGGCTTTGGGGAAGTCGGAATAGGAGAACACTTATCTTGACGTGGGCTTACTACTTAAATGCTTTCAGCAGTTATCCGCTCCGCATCGGTGCTCTACCTATCCAATATCGATTAATTTTTGTTAATTTATATATCAGGCGGTCAAAAATTTACTGCTCGTAATCTCCGGTGAATCGTTTGATACAAAAATCATTATTTTTTTCCATTCGTTCACAGTTCTACCTTGAAATAAAAATCATGTCATCAAGATCCACCACAAACGCTTCAATCTAAAATAAATACAAACATCCATTAAGTTATAACTTTTCATTAATTTATATTTACAAACTTTGCCTCGTATCTCATTTTTAGCTTTTTCTTTCGCTGTACTGCACTTTTTGCGCTGTTGGTTCTTGTCATCCTTGTTTCTACACAAATAATTTCAACGGAACAATTTCAACATATTAATTTTTTAACAATTTCTAACTTACTTTAGTGTTGCATGCATTAGTATATTGCAAATAAACAAAAATTCATGACATATACCAGTATCATTGATTCTACTTATTTGCCCTATAAATATATAATCGAATTTTCCAAATTCTAAAGCGGAATTTTTATCATTTAGTTTAAGAAATTGTTAACCAAAATCTCAAATATCTTTTTATCAAATCAAAACAAGATCCGTTGACAAAACCCCACAACCCTAAACATTGTCCCAAAAATTTATATAAATGCTTTTGCATGCTAATGAAAACTGGAACTTCATAAGAAACAAAAACATAGCACAGAACTACCTAATTTTTTTTTTCAACGGTCAAAGTACTCAAACTCAGGTCTGTTTGCACCATCCCTACATTTCCTTACGTGGCACCGTTACTCACAAAAATTTCCAACATGGCTGCCACGTTTTCAAGATTTAGAAAAGGCTTCACTGCCACATCAACGTCGAAAATTTTATTATTCGAAACTATTTTTTTCCGAAATCCCCGAAATTTTGTTCTCTTTTACATTGTTGATTGACCTAAATCTCCAAGAGTAGGATGTGAAGGCTCGCGAGATCGACCTCAAGTAAAAAGATATTGTTTCGAATCGTAACACTAAACTTGTGTTTATTTGGATGTGTTGTTTTCCATCTCCGATTGGTAACCCTAAAATCGCAAATGTTTCGTGGTTGTCACACTGCTGCGAAAATAGCAAGAACCGTCGTGGATCTCCAATCTCTCAAATGGAATCTTCACAGTCATCACACGAACACCGTTGGTACTTGAAAGATTTTTGTTTTTGTGGCGAACTTCTCGTCAAGAAGACATCTTTGACGAATTCCAATCCCGGGATGAGGTTCAGGTGTTGCAAGAATTCCGAGGTTCAAATGTTGAAGTTCTAAGGTAAATTTACATTAGAAGAACTCTGTTAGGCTCAGGGAGGTACATTTACGTGGACTGATTCTGAGATGTGTGAAAGGTCTAAAGGAGTAATACCTGAATTGATTAGAAGAATCAACAGATTGGAGGACATGAACAAGCACGTAGGAAAAAGATCACATGAATAGATTAGGAAATGTATAGTTCCTTTCATGTTAGGCATTTTAACAACAATAACTGTTCAAGTATTTATTATCATGATGTACTGAATTTATGGTTCCTTTCATGTAATGCACTGTATTAGTAGTTGTTGTACTGAATTCGATGTGTAATGTTTTGAATTACTAGGTGTACTGAATTTTATGTTTGAGTTTGAATGGAAGTTGAGGTTTGTCTTTGGTTCATTTTTGTGCAGGTTGAAATGCTTTAGTTTCTTTAGTTCATTTCTGTCTCTGGTCTGAATATGTCAAGGGTTATAGGTTAAATTTATGTTTTGGTTCATTTATGTCTCTGGTCTGAATATCTTAAGGGTTCATTTCTGTCTTTGGTTCATATTTGTCTCTGTTTTCAGACATAGAACATGCATAAAAATAGACAAAGACACACACAAAAACAGACTATTAAATAGACACACGCATATAGAAACATACAAAACCGATTGTCCCGCTAAACAACAGACAGTTCTTCATTAAGTCTCGGAATTACATAAACAGATTGTCCTGCTAAACCATAAACAGATCTTTAAAACAGACTTACACATTCATATTCAAAACAGAATTACACATTCATATTAAAAACATAATTACACACTACATTCATATTCATATCACATATTCATCTTTAAAACAAATTCACATAAACCAGACATTTAATTTTCATTATTGGTCTTTTGTTTTTGCTTCCTTGCTCGTCTTTTTACTGTCTCAGTGGTCGGATTCATCGATAATGATCTTCCTGTTTTCTTCTTAGTCACAGCCTGAAACATTGAAATGTCAAATTTGAAATGTCAACATATAAGAGTAATTCTAGTGTTTATATGTCAACAAATTACTAACCTGTTTAATTTATGTAGGATTATGACAAGTAGATCTCTTGTGGCCTGGTTGGTTACAGTTAACGCATCGATTTAGTTGAACTTTTTTTGAATGTTTTGAGTCCCCAAAACCTGCAGGTGGTGCGGGCTCGTCGCCCCTTTTGTTTCTCTTCTTCTTTGACCTTCCAGCCAAGGTTTGCTCAGCCGGTGGAAGTATAGGATGAAGTCCAGCTTGAGGCCACTTATGCAGAGTTGTCATAGGTTCTACAACACCACTGTAAGATGCAATGTGTGCTGGTTTTTTGTACCAATCGTCAACAAAGTCCAACACTTGTAATCCCGAGACCTGAATGCAGGATAGTGCATGACTACACGGTATTCCACTTAATTGAAAACTCCTACAAGTGCACACATTTACCTTCAAGTCTACAAAAAATTGCTCGACTCCTAAATATGTAACTTGAAACCTTACATTCCCGGGTAAAGTTGATTGACAAAACTTTGTAACATTTTTTGTTTTTCTACGAGTTTCAAAATTCTTTTACCAACAGGATGTTTCCAGTTTTCAACCTCCACTCTTTTCTTAGCAAATCTACACATAGATCCAAAATCTTACTTTTTCAAGCAAAGTTACTATAGCCTTATCCCTTGCCGGAAAAATTGTAGAATTGAAGCTTTCACAAAGATTGTTAACTAACATGTCGCACTTGACATTTGTCCTGAAGTGAGACTTTGACAATTCTTTTGCATCCTTTTTCTGTAACCAGTCATAGGCTTTGACATCTTATGCTTTCATCTCATTCATTCGTTTTTGGAATTCTGTATTGTAGTAGCTCTCGCACAATTCTATAACATATGTTTCAACAAGAGGCCACTATGTTCTTTCTTGAAATTGGCATGAAGATGCCTTACGGAAAACCTTATTTCAGCACCTTGAAATGTGCCTCCTAAAGCCTTCTCAAGTCCATTTTATTTGTCACTCATCATAGTGAATACTCTCAGGTTGTCAATGTCTAGATCTTCACGTAAGAGCTGTAGAAACCATGTCCAAAATTGATGTATTTTCCTTCTCAACCACAGCCTATGCCACTAGAAACTGTGAGTTTTTAACATCCAATCGGATTGTAGCTAGTAACATGCCTTTACAATAACATTTCAGAAAACATCCATCAAAACCTAATAAAGGCATGTAACCCTTGTTGAAGCCTTGTTTGCAAGCATTCGAATAAATGTAGACTCTTTCAAAAATTATGTGACCATTACAAGATTTGTTTTCAACAATGCAGTGGTACCTAACATATGAACAAAACCAACCACAAATGTCACTAAATTAAAATCGATGAATGAATAACAAAATGAACAATGCAGCATATTAACAAAATCAACATATTACCTGCACTTGTAGACGTCAACTGCATACAATAATCATCAAGAATCGCATATTGATCCATCACCGACCCTTTTAACTTATAACTAGCTATCGTGTTTGCTCTATACTAGTTTGTTTTTGAAATATCACTAAATTTAGTACTAGCCACAATTTCTCTAAAACTTTGATAATCCATGTTAGGATTAAGTCTAAAACTTTCGAAGAAGTGCGTAGCTAACCATGGAACAATCACAAGCCTATTGTCAAACACAATCCCACAATCGTGCTTATCAATTAACATGTTGATCCTTATTGTTTTGTTATCAGAATTGTTAGTTTTTGCATACAATAACCAATTGCATCCTTTGCCTTTACATTTGGCTCTGATTCTTAACCTATCGTTGAATACATACTCGAAATCTCTATTTTTTTAATGAACTCTTCAATCAACCGATGCCTAACATGATCCATGGACGGAAATACCATACCTAACTTGAACATGAAGTTATCTTGATTGGAATGTGGGTTATACTCTTTCCTTGAATTATTCACAGTCTGTTCTTCGTCCTCACTGCATAGACTGTCCAAGACACTCTTTTCACGGACACTATCAGATTCGTCATCCACTGTTTCATCATTGTTACAAACTTCAGTCACTACAAACCACCAACTTTTGTCTTCGACATTCTTCTTCAGTTCGTCTTCATCGTCCTCGAACTCTTCCTCCACAAAATCCATCTCGTCATTGTCCATGACCAGTGTTTGCGCAAAACTGACACTCTCGCACAAAACATAATCACGTTTTCGCGAAACTACACAGACGGATTCGCAACCAGTGTTTGATCCGAGACAATCAATGAGGTTAAACGTTCAATGGACAATGAATTTCGTGAACAATGTTTCGTGTATTCGTCACATTAGAAAGAAACAAATCAGGATTTCTAAAATTAGAAAAATAACCTCTAACCTTTCGGAATGAGGTGGAAAAGAATTTTTCTAAGACTTTTTAGACCAAACAAATCTTGAAACGTGGCAGCCATGTTGGCAATTTTTGTGAGTAACGGTGCCACGTAAGCAAATGTAGGGATGATACAAACAAATCTGAGTTAATCCTTTGCCGTTGAAAAAGAAATTAAGTAGTTTTGTATATACAATTTGAAAATTCTTTTTTGTTTTAAAACAATACGACGTCTAGCTAAGGCATCAAACCTTAGAGGTCAAAAAAAGATAACCGTAAGAGAGGTTATACATTTTTCTTTTACTGATTGATTGACCAGGTTTTCAGCCCAAATAATTTTGTCCTACTCCAAAGTTTTCCTTTTACAACGGTAATGTAGAAATATCCGGGCATTATTATATTACTGGGCTGTTAGATAGTTCTATATTATAATTTATAATATTTTGAAAATCGACGGATGGTCAATAAGGTATTTACGGACGAAAACTGAGGGCATTTTCAAAAGGTGGTGAGTCATGGAAGGACGAATGTCCAGTCTGCCACGTCATACTTCCAGAATCCCCACGTTATACTTAAATATTTTTCTTCCCCACAGCTTATACGCACAGATAGCTTGAGAGAGAAAGAGAGAGAGAAGAGAAGAGAGAGAGATTTTTAAAAGAAGTGAGTGTGAGTGACGGACTGAAAGTAGTAAATCTAACTTTAGCATCGCATTTCCCATAGAAATTTATAAACAGAAGTGCTTCCTTCCTTGAATCGTAACAGAAATGGGTGAAGTAAGTCTTATTATATTATGATACTCTCAACTTTCTCTTCTGCATCAGTGATAAGTCGTATATATTCTATGTTTCAGCATACATGCGTGTTTAGTCAAAGTTTGTCGATATATACATAGAACTTTGTGTTTAAAATCTGGTGGTTCTCTATGTATGTTTTAAAAGGAGAAGAAAGAGGAAAAGAAAGAGGAAGAGAAGAAGGAAGAAGTGAAGGAGGAAAAGAAAGATGAAGAGAAAAAGGAAGAGAAGAAAGAAGAAGAGCCACCGGAGATTGTTCTCAAAGTTGATATGCACTGTGAAGCATGTGCTCGGAAAGTCGCAAAAGCCTTGAAGGGTTTTGAAGGTCCGTTCTTTTATTTATTTATTTCTTATTGTATCATATGCTTTCGTTTTAATAATACTTAATTAGTAGCGTCTTTTTTTGTTTTCTCATATTTGATTCTGAATATGAATCACACAGCTCTAAGGTGCAAAATAGTATATACCCTTTAAAAGACCAGAGTATATTCACTTCACAAGAGCTTGGATTTAACATACAAATAGAGATTTTGGTTTGGTTATTTGAACTTCGTATGCTCTAAACCCAAGTACCCAATCCTTTTATACTCCTTTTCTCTTTTTAGTATAAAACCCAAAAAAAAAAAAAAATTACTCTTCGCAATAGAAGCTGGTATTTAAGTGTGTTACTTTCTTTATCTTTAATAGAAGAAACTTCCAAATTATGGGTCATCACTACTTAAATAACAGAAAAAAGTTACATCGGAAGAAAGCTTTATTCATTAAACGACTAATTAATTCATGCTCAACACGTTTTTTAAGGGGGGCCTTTTCTTTCTTTTCCATAAATAAACAATTCGTACAATTGTTACAAATCTTAGGAGACGGGATAAAAAAGAAGAAGACAAGTGATTGTATAATAATATGGAATAATTACTTATGCAGGAGTTGAGGAAGTAAAGACAGACAGCAAAGCTAGCAAAGTGGTAGTGAAAGGCAAATCAGCAGACCCAATAAAGGTTTGTGAGAGATTGCAAAAGAAAAGTGGCCGAAAAGTTGAGCTAATTTCGCCTTTGCCCAAACCTCCCGAAGAGATTAAGGCGGAGGTCAAAGAAGAGAAAAAAGAAGAAGAGAAAAAAGAGGAGGTACAAATAATCTTCTTCACTAATATCATTCATATCATTAATTGCACGATACCCATTTAACGAGTCTTTTCTTTGGAATTGAGTAACATGCAAAAAAAAAGATTGATGGGATTATAAAACAAGACTCCTTTTTCCAACGCTTATATTTGCTTTTTTTTTTTTTGTTAATCTGTATTTTTTTAATACGTGTTTATTTTGGTTAATGGGTATTAACCACTTTTTTTAAAGTTGGTTATATAATAATTAATATATTTTAATAGTTATTTTACTATTTATTCCTAATAATAATCAAAATACACTTATTTAGTTAAGGTAATTATAATATATAATCCTAAATATCAAAGGATTTAGGCCGGCATTTAGATGGAGTCAATTTGACCCATTTCCCAAAACAATGTATTCTGCGAGTTGCTGTTTCAATGCTGACATGAGAGGAACAACACAAAATTAGCAATATGACACACACATACAAAGACACAAAACACACGCACATACAAAAGGCACCACAACTATATAGAAGAAGCCAATATAACCTCCAAACATAAAATTAAATAAATAGAAAATAAAGAAGAGGCACATCTAACAATGAAAATGGAAAATTGCATTAACGTTGTTGACCCCACCACCGCCCTAGTTCATCCACTTGTTCATCCGTACACTTACACCAAACCTCTCATACTATATATTTACAGTCAAGGCTCAATAATTTTGATTTGTTTGTCTGTATTCCGCTTTTTATGTGTATTTTCTAGTACAATAACACTGACAAAATACAATAGTGTATAGAGTATAGACCACCGTATTCATGAAAAACAAACATAATTTACAAGTGACACATGTGGGAATTCAGTGCGCGTGAAAAGAATAGGTCTCTTATTTTTATATTTTTGCCTGGGCTGCTTTTAATTTTTATCTTTACCCTACACATTGGGAATTGGGTTTATTGGTGGGTTTCACATGTCATATCGCCCACTTGTTTACCTCTCTATCGCCAACGGTAAAACCAAATAATGAACGCCATATTCCAAATATAGAAAAAGGCTGTAACATGGTAAAAATTGACACGCTATGTTCGTACTTTGAGACCCTAGCTTAGCTTTTATATTCTTGTGAGTGACGATTGAGAAAAGATGTCCACATTTTTAACTAGGTTAAAGATACTCTTTATTTATACCTTTGATACAGCTTGAGGTATTACAGTCATGATTGAACGTTTGGATGTAGTTAAGAAATACCTTCTTATGAATTTAGATATTATATCATGTTTTTGCATGTGATTATATAATACGTTGGTTCTTCTAGTACATTCTAATCAAACACTATGACTCAAACCTTTATCGTAATAATTAGACACATATACACAGGCCACGTGGTTGTCGGTCTCTACTTGACGTCGGTGAACCATATTATATTTATTTATATTTTTATATATATACACTCTCGAGTCTCGACCTCATTCTAGATAATTTCGTTCGACATCACTATGCGGATATTACTAAAACGCCCCCGATATGTTAACTCAAAATCATCTAGATATTGGTAATCTTACTTTCATTATTTTATTGTAATACGATTTATATTAATTCCGTCGCAGCCTCCAACCCCAGTGACGGTGGTACTAAAAGTCCGAATGCATTGCGAAGCATGCGCTCAAGTTTTACAGAAGCGAATCAGGAAAATCAAAGGTAACATTGAATTCAAAATCTTCATTTAATACGTAGATCCTAATATAAACAACTTAAAATTAAAATATTTTTTAAAATTCCATGTTTTCATGTTATCGTCATCACTATGGGAAATGTTTGGTAGGGCTTAAAGACAAAGGACCTACACGTCCTTTGCTAGAAAACAAGATAAATTTATCAAAAATGTCACCATAAGGAAGGCCCACTGATTTTATGGCGAGCTGTAAAAATTTCTTTATCCAGTTAAATTATTGCGTTGCGTTGTGTACACGTAGTTAATTTTATGGATAGGAAGATATGAAATAAAAGTAATTTTTCACCTGGCAAAACTATTTCAAGTGGTAGGTATGACAAGGCAGGATAGAAAGAAATGGCAGACATATTTAATATCCAATCCCGATTCCCTATCTTTTGACCGTACCAAACTATTTCACGTTAAAAAGTTGGTTAAAACTTAAAACAAAAGGAGAATCTCACGAAAAGAGAGGGCAATTGATGTAGAAATTCTCCTTCCGCTGAGATTAATAATTAGGCTGCTAAGTTTACTTTTGACAGTTGATTTCATTAAGATTTTATAAAATAACAGTTAATAGGAGTAATTTATTAACAAAGAGTTACAATGAGGTAGACAGTTTGTCAGGCGTTTAGTGAAGTAGCTAATGTTTGTAATTGTGTAATCAAATAATTATGTTAATTTTTATGTTGTTACGTTTACCAGATCCAGCTTAAGTAATTATAAGTACCCGGCTTTAAATACAATGTCTACATAACTTATATACATGGGTACGTTACTGTCTCAAATATTTGAATATTTTGCTTTAATACTTATTTTTAAGACTTTCCTTGTTTAACAACAAATCTATTTTCCGTAATCAGCTGGGTATGGCTGTTTTCCTGATGAAACAGTTCAAAATTGCATAAGCTGCACCTATTAACACATGTTAGGATTCCCACATTATAAAAAGATGGGAACTTTAAGAGTTTATAATAAATAAAGATCATGATTATTCCTGTTATATTTCAATTAGTATTGATTTTTTATGTGCTTTCATATTCGAATTTCACAACTTATCACCAGTACTGTATATCAAAATTTGAAATCGTCCATATTGATGATTTAACCGCAGTTGCGCTGCTATAAATCTAAAAATATTACTAGAACTTCCGCCTCAAATGACATCGGTTTTCTTAGTGTGACTTGAGCTAGTTTTTGTTGCAGCTAGTTTTTTTTCTGTGACTTGAGCTTATATCCTCTCATTATCAAGATAGTGATGTAAAGTGTCGATTTCAAGCGGAAAATAATCACGCCACAATGTGTGGTTCAGTAATTTCTTACACCATAATGTAATTTAGTGAAAATTGGGTCTAGATTCTAGAAGATAACAGAAACATTAATGTCTTCATCTGAGTTGTATATCCAGAATATAGGCTTTTAAATTTGTGCAAGTCGGTCAAACGCAATGCCACACAAACAAATATGGGTTTTAACATTGGAGGATAATCGTATCTGCAATTGTGCTGTTGTAATTTAGGTGTTGACTCGGTGGAAACCGACCACGCGAACGATAAATTGACAGTGAAAGGGATAGTTGACCCGGCAAAGCTGGTGGACGAGGTGTACAAAAAGACGAAAAAGCAGGCGTCGATAGTGGTGCCGGAGGAGAAGAAGGACGAGGAGAAGAAAGAGGAGAGCGGAGAGAAGAAAGAAGCAGAAGAGAAGAAAGAAGGCGAAGAAGGTAATAATGGCAACAAAGAGGAGGAAGAGAAGAAGCTGAGCGAGCTCAAGAAGAGCGAGTATTGGCCACCGAGGTACTCTTTGGAGCACGCTTATTATCCGCCTCCTCAGATGTTCAGCGATGAAAACCCTAACGCTTGCTCTATCATGTGACAACACCAATTTAATTATGATCATGACAACTTCTGTTCCTTGAAACTGATGTGTTTGTAATAAGACTGGGAAGCGTAGAGTGGGGAGAGAGAAGAGAGCGAAGCGAAGGTTGCTAGGGTTTATGCCAACTGGGCATCCCGATTTTTAATAATTTGTTGCATGCTTTATGATTATGGATGTCTATTGAGTAATATATGTATGTACGTAACGTTGGACGTCTATTAAGCTGTGGTCTCTAATAACTGATCACCTTGGGCATTTTTTCTGTTTTCTGAAATATAATTTTTGTACTATGTATGTAATATTTATGTACAGCAGTTTGTTTTGAGTTGTTCGTGTTAACGGGTATTTATTTAAATGTTTTATATAGCTAACGTATGTTTTGTGGCTTTGGGACGAGTATTTATTATAGCTCCTTTTCATGACACAAATCTACTTGAAAGTACAAACATCACTTTAACTTGTGTATCTAATTTAACTTCATTGTTTTCTCAAAAAAAAAAATTTAGTTCATTGTATAACTTGTCAAAAATGTTTTACTCTTCAACTGAATGAGTATATTTGGTACTTCTTTTGGAATTTTTTGAACTAATTTTTAAAATAATAATAACAACATCAAATTAGATGAGAGACCTACATATTTCTTTTGTCTCCCTTGTAAAACCTAGCCAGTTGTTTATGAACTCGCTTACTCTTTAAAAGAAAATATTAATTGTAGCCAATCACAAGAGGAAAACAATGATAGAATTATAACCACAAATAGTAGAAAAGCTTCATAACTTGCGAAGAATTCTCCATCCCACAATTAATATTGGTTGGCAATATTGACAATATCATAACACGGGTGAAAATGTAATAAATCACCACGGATTCAAAGATTGTAACGAATATGAAAGAAGCATATTCTCTTCATTTCATTGCATTGCCGTATAGTTTTGACACTGACTGTACTTACCGTACCACCTGGGTCCAATCTAGCTCATTAGCTCAATCATCTTGCTTTAACATAACATTTTATATTGGTCCTTTGTCTTCAAGAGTCATCATTAAATGAACAAGTTGCGATACATGTTATGACATATATATATTCTTATTATAAACAAGGTTAAGAACGAGATCTACGATCAAAATGTAGCATACAAATGAACAAGGAGACAGAATCGCTAGTGTTAGGACCACAAGGGCATTTGTGGTGGTGGAATATTACAAAGCTAAAGCTGATTGAAAAAAAAAAGATTTCTAGGCCATATATACACTCGATGGAAAGGTACTGAATGCAAACTGGTATGTCTTTCTCACTCCACGCCTAGTGTTTGTGTGTGTCTATGATAAAAGTGAATGTAGCAAAGTATTCATATGCACACATTTATACAAGTTTTGAAACCAAATGGAATGTTGTCATCGAGGATGTGGGGACGCTAAAGAAAAATACTATTCCAAACGTCTAAAGACAAGTTTGTCGATTTGGAGAATCTGAAAGCTCCCATATTTTCCTTTCTATATATTGATCCAGGGCCATATAATGTATATTAAAATCAGATTCTTACCAACGTAACCCCGAATACACTGAATTTCTAATTAGGATTACCAAATAAATAAAGTTTGAGGCGACATCGAATGGTTAACTATCGAGATCATAAGTTAAGATATGAGGATCATTTGACATGAACGAGAAAATTGAAGAAGTTATCCTCTATACTAGGACTGGTCAAACAAACCTACGGTCACCCAGTAATAGCTTAAGATAACAAACGATACGAAATAACCATTATTGAAAAACCGTCCGAGACATGAGAGCTTATCAATCCAGGACCAAACTTAATCGTTCCATATAAAAAGCAATGAACACCCAACACAAAAAACTAGAGACGGATACGAATAGAGTCAAAGGGCAGCTAAGATTTCTCCGTCTCTTCTTTACATGTTTTCAACGTCCCATTATTATGTCTACTTTTTATATTGAGATTTGTTCAACATAAGAACAATTTGGCTTAGGTTAAGACTTGATAGATTTCAGAAAATATGTGTGATAATGTTGTACAATTGTGTCAATAATTCTAATAAAATTTAATTATGAAATATATGTGCACGATGACAAAAATTTCAAACTGACGCATGTTTATCAAACTTTTTTTCTCTTCTAACGCAACAAATAAACCACACGAGAGTGCATATTTCCACACATTGCGATATTTTAAATAAGGTATTAATAAGAACATGTATAAAAACTGCGGTATCTTGCGATCCACTGTGATAACTTGCAGTTTTAGAATCGACGACTTTACATTTAAAACACGAAATTATCGTCAAATCTTAGTTATTTTAACCATAGACCACTTTGAAAATATTATATAAAATAGATGAAAACTTACCATTTGAAATCAAAGACCGTTTACATCCACAATTGCTTTATCTCAGCGGAGATCCAAAAATATGAAGTTTGAAAAATATAATAATACTGCTGCAAAAAATGCGCTCGCAAGTTCACGTGTCAATCAAGTAATATAATGATTAAGTATGGGTGTCGTTCTCGTGAGAACTGAGAATTAAATGTGAATCAAATATCAACTATGATTCGAATCGATAGAAAATGTCATGTGAATATTGGTAGTTTATGTTGATGTTGGAATTCTCTCTCAACAATCACAAAATATGAGATTTTAAACGGTTTAGATTTATAAGGAAATGGATCTCAATAACATTTCGTAAATATAATATCAAATATTCAAGAAAATAGAGGATGACGAAGATAAGTACGTTTATTCAAATCGAGCCCGGGAAGTCGAGCTGAAAATATTACAGAGAGAAAATATTGAGTTCGAAAGATAAGAGAGAATGATAATGATTGAAATGACAGTACGCATGTGTTCATCCGATTGGTGATTTATAATGCCTCGTGGAGCTGGTGATTTCGAGCACCTATATCCAAGCTTGCCGGAGATGTTTCCACGTTGCGCAACATTCGTTAAACAGGAGGTCTCGACTTCGTCTTCGATCCGACTTCTTCGGCAATGGCTCGACTTCATCTTCAATCCGGTTCTTTCGGCTGGCGAGATGTATGCACCTAACTTCGACTTCCTCTCTTCTGTTCCGCGAGGTGGGCTTGATGGTGAATGATTTGATTTGGACTATGGGCATTGGGCTTCACCTAGGCCTAATATATTTCAGTTCGATTTTATACCCACATTTTCTAAATTTACTAAACAACTTAAACTAAAACGGTTTAAGTGCGAATGAGGTGGAATAAGGGTGTGGTTTCACTTTTCTATTTTATTGTCGGGAATTCTAAACAAATGAATATTAATCAATCCTATGGCTCAGCTTATCGTGTTCACGTGAATTTATCGCTAACCCTCGCTAGAGTGATATTAACGTAAACTCCATTTACCTCTCGGTCTCAAGGCATAGAACCTAGCCTGCTTTATGTTTTAGGACACTCACACAACTGCCTGGCAACTATAGAAAATTCGCAGAATGTACTCGGTATTCTATTTTACTCGCACGACTAATTAAACCTCGCTAGAGAGTATAATTAATACTATAATCAAGCATATGATGATCAAATGTATCCAAGCAATATGAACAAAAATAGAATAAACACTAGTCAAAAGAATCAAATCAAACTTCAAAGTAAACTAGAACAAATTCATGACAATAATCAAGAAAATATCCAACATCACGCTCTAAGGAATTAGTTCATTGTGATGGTAGAAAATATAGAAAACAAATAAAGACCCGAGTTCATGAATACAAAATTACCGGAAATAAACAAATATTAGATTTTCAGAATAAAAAGAGAAGGAAAAACTAGATGCAGTTGCCGCTGTCTCGTCGCAATCTCGAATTCCGTCTCCAGTTTTCTTCTCATCCTTGGCTACTCCGTATGATTTTCTCTCTCTAAATTCTACACAAAAGCAAAAGTGGCTTCTAAATGATTGCTACTAGGTTATAAGGTCGAACTCTCTAAATTCGCATAGATAGCCTTCAAAAACTTATCCGACGACTCAAAATTGTTGTCTGCGTGTCAAAACACTTTGCTGATGTAGCGCCCGTCGCGACGTGATGAGTTCCCGTCGCGACGCGATGGGCAATTTGTAACTTTTTGAAAAATCTTCATTTGGCTGATTGCGACGCCCCAAAACCTAGGGCGACGTGCTGGTCATTTTTTCTTTCTTTTCGACTGCTTTTTGCTCTTTTTAGCTCTTGTTTCGCTCGAGTGCTCCAACCTCACTCCATTTGTGTAAGACCTAAAATGAAACATTAAAATCTATCAAAATAATCAAAACACTTAAAGGTAAGCGTCGATTTTTCGTTTAAGTTTATCTAATAATCACGTATAAAACGTTTTTATCATATGCACATTATTAAATAGAAATAAAATTGAGTGCACTTTTATACATATTTTCTGAAATTGGTCATTAGTTTTATATAGATTTCTAACGATTAGTCAAATAGTATATTTGGTCTAGATCTGTTTGAAATTAAATATTGAAGTGTTTATTTTCAAGATTTTGGACGGAAATTAGGTGAATCTGTGCTAAAATAGTATGGGACCAAACTGAAATGATAGTATGTAAATAGTTTAATGATTAAAGTTTGCATACAGATATAGTTGATGGCATTGATCATTGTTTATTTTGTTCTTGTTACACTTAGGCCCAAAAGGCCTGGATCATAAAATGAACACTAGGTGGATCACAAAATGAACATTAGATTGGTAAACCAGATGATTTGTATTCATTTTTTTTATCAAAAATATATTTTGAACAATTTTCCTACTAAAACGAAGAACCATAGAAAAAATTTATCTTTACTTTTTCTTGTTTTCTTTTCCTGAATTTACAAAATGTTGATTTATTTATTAAAACCTGAGTTTGATTAACAACAAATCTTTTTTTTTTTATCTTTATATATTTGTTTTGAAAAAATGAAGAGAAAGTAAAATAGTATTTGTACATTGGACCCATTCGTATTATTGTTGCATAATATATTTTTTTAAAATGTGTAAATTGGGTTATCAAATCATAAGAATTTATTCATTATATGCATGGTAAAATGCGATCAAATTTTACATACATATAATTTGGTTTCGCAAATTTAAAAATAAGTTACTGAACTAAAATATCTAGAATGGTGTTGAAAATACACTTAATAAAACCAATCAAAATTATACATATTAATTTGATGCAAGAAACAAAAAAAAAGAAGAACACAAACAAATATTTGGTAGCCCGTTTAGTAGTGCCCACACATTAAATTGAAGAGAAAGTAAAATAGTATTTGTACATTGGACCCATTCGTATTATTGTTGCATAATATATTTTTTTATAATGTGTAAATTGGGTTATTAAATCATAAGAATTTATTCATTATATGCATGGTAAAATGCGATCAAATTTTACATACATGAAATTTGGTTTCGCAAATTTAAAAATAAGTTACTGAACTAAAATATCTAGAATGGTGTTGAAAATACACTTAATAAAACCAATCAAAATTATACATATTAATTTGATGCAAGAAACAAAAAAAAAAAGAAGAACACAAACAAATATTTGGTAGTCCGTTTAGTAGTGCCCGCACATTAAATTGAAGAAATACTTTATAGACACTAGTGGTTAAAATTATCGTAATTGATCGGATTCAGGAAGACATCAAGAATACTTGGTTATTCAAGAAAACTACCGTGATTGATACCGAGTATAAATGATTGTCATAATTTAGTTTAATTTAAATTGTATTTTCATACATTTTTACCTAAGTTGTACATTGTTTAAATTATTTTTTTATATTTCGTCGTTTCAAAAAGCGTTAAATTATTATAAAACCTTAAAATGATTTCAAACAATATTAATATCTTTTTTAAAAGTAAATAAACAGCTGAAAGCATAGCCAGACAAATCGCATGATCTTGATTATATGGCGCACATTTAGATGTTCTTTTAATCAGATATTGAATCACCAACCATAGTGCTAGGACCATAACGGTATTCATATTATATTTCTAAAATTATCGAACCAAAATTCTCTCCATCTAAACCATACACTAGTATATGCACTAACTTTTTATAACACCGGAAAGTCAAATAATTCGTATGATATCCTCATATCCAAGACCTGCAGATGGCTGATCTTTTCAATATTATCAACTGAATTCTTTTTTTTTCAAATTTATCGACTGATTTCTAATTGAATAATACTATAGATTGACAAGTTTAACGAAATGATATATTTATATTGGTTTAGTGCTAGTTAGATATCAGAAAAGGTTAGGTCAAATTCTCTCCTACGTACATTGCTATATAATATTGTTCCATGGAGTGTCGACACCTGTAAAATTATGAAGTAAAGAAAATCCCACGTGTGAGTGGGACCGTCGATCAGCCTATGGAATAGTGTCATTCCTGACACGTAAAGATTGGACTAATGAAATCATGAAATTTAAGTGTACTTGTGTTGGAGTATTTACTTTGGTCAATGCATAGATGTGAGGGATTCAAATAGCTCTTGACTTGGAGTCGTCTTTGCTCCACTATTCTTAGACGATCGGTGTAAATCGTTCCGTCTGTCACGTGGGCCCAAAGCAGCCCACTTTGAAACTTTTTGGGCTAATTTTGTGGGCCCAATTAACTAAGAAAAGTATCTCCTTCCTTTAACGCACTCCTCTGATATCACATCCGATTGGAATAAAAAAAATTCTTGCCTCTTTAATTCGTTCGAGCAATTATGCGAGTTCAAAACTTACAGCAGACTTTTTATTACCAATCGCTCTTGTCGCTATCAGCTTTTGAAAGGAAAAAATACATAGACTTATGTGCTGTAGTTATCTCTACACGGAAGATGTTTAGAATAATTTCAAATAGTCACGAGAAACCTTTATTTTAGGAGAGAAATGAACTATTTAATGTGACTTTAATGATGGGGAATTACAAACAAATGACTTATATTAGAAAATATAGGTAAAACCAAATTTTGTTACAAAAGGCCTAGGTCATTATATCCTACAGAAACTAGCTAGCACGACAGAGCTAAGTAATTTGGTATTTCATTTTTATCTTAGGTCGTTTTCATTTCTATAATCCAAATATTTTATCATGAAACAGGGATATAGTGAATCACGGACGATTTTGTTGTTCCTAAAAAGAGCAGCCAAGAACATTACAATCTGTTCACAAATAGAATATAGATAAATTGTTTTTAGTAGTAATTATAGTAAGGCATGACTTTCATTCTTTAACAAAAATGGACCCATTCTAAAACTTTTAATGCTTAATTTGATCTGCACCCTTTATTTTAGACCTGAACTTAGTTAGTTTTATTCGGTCTTGCTACATATATTTTTAAAATAATTGTATACCAGTTGTGGTTTGAATCACATTCCGAATTTAATAAAATGTAGGTCTCTACTACATCAACATGAGATCAAACTTCGTCTAATTAATTTGACAATATTGAGATTTGAGTTATTGGTTTGTTGTTTAGTTTACAGGTTTCACGTAAAAATATTTGCATGATTTGTATAAAAAAGTAACGAGTGTTTATCAAAGTTATGAATCATCCATCCATTGTTAATTATTTTGATACAGAATTTAAAGATACTTTTGCAATACTAAACCATTGTAATAATTTGTTTGAAAACATGGTTATTACATTTCGTGCAATGTTCAATTAGAAGCCTATAAAATAATGAAGTAGCAAATGAGCAATTCATTTCAGTAATACAGATTTTAAAAAGTTATCATTTTGGATTCATATATTCAAAAGATAACATTAGGTCGATACTTTTGTTTTATGAAACATTAGTATAAATACTTGCATTACATATGAGGTTTAGAAGTTTGCACTGATATTTCTTTCACTTAAATTAATACGAGGTCAAAGAGCACATGAAAGGCCACTAGTATTAATGACCTCATATTGACACTTGTAAACAATTTGCGGCAATGAATTTAAAGCCTGATGCTCTAAAGTATCCGAAGACCCTAAAAGAACGAAGGCCTATAAAATAATCAACCAACTTTTAAAAAATAAGACACTATAAAGTTTACACTTTTAAGTCTTGAGAAACTATGATTAAACATTTACTCTAACTACTACAAGCTCCTCCACGTGGACTTCAGAATTCGCGTCTTTTTCCACGAGCAACGCACGCAGCTTTTTGTCCAGCGTGGCATAAAGTAAGGGAAAACGGACCCACAAACGCGATAACGTGGGTCCCACATTGAAAGGACCACGTGCTAGTGCAGAGCTGGCTTTGTTCACAACGAGGCTGTTGTGTGTCAGATGGTTCGGGTACGTGACTTTCACACGCCATAGACCACAGGTCCACAGCCCTCGAACGATTGGGATTACCACTTTGCGCGGGGATTTTCCCATCAGGCTCAAACGACGTATTACCGTACTATTATCATCATTTATTGATAAATTGTACAAAATGTGGACACTAATTTAATTTTTCTTAATTATTTTTAAAATTTGTCATTAAAATATAATAAAAATATCATTTATCCTTATAAATATCCTATCACGTTTATTGTATACAAAAGTAAATTATCCTTTTACCTTCTTTTATTGGTAAACTGAAGAAAAAAAAAATTTAAAAAAATTGTGCTGAAAATTCTCTTAATACAAAATAGAAACAAGGAATCAAATTATCACTAGGATTTTCTTCCATGTTCAAGTTTCTTGGTTGGTTTGATATATTTTAACATCTGAATGTGAACTTCACCTGTTTTTGTTTTAAGTGTAATTCTTCGATGTTATTAAGCTTTTCCTGGTAAACTGAATATGTTTAGGTTGGAAATTGCAGTCAAGTTACCTCACATTCTTTATATAGACATTATTAACCAATTACACAAGAGCAGATTCACAGTCGTTATGCTATGAAACAAATATACCTCGAAAGTAAAATAAAACACTTTTTATTTAAATCATTTCTGCCCTTTTTAATTTTTGTATTTTGTTTATGATTTGTCACGTATAAGAGTAAAATCTGACTGAGTTTCACTTATATTTTTTTTAAAAAAATTTAACTAGAAATTAAAAAAAGGGAGAAAATAAAATTCTCTAATATACACTCGTGCTTAATACTCTCTCTTTCTATCATCTTCTTCTTTTCTAATCTCACTCATTTGTCTCCTCCTCCTGTCTCAATCGTCTCTCTCTCATCCTCACCTCGTCATATCCGTCAATGGCTATAATTAGAAATAATATTTTCTCTTCGTCTCACCTCCTAATCTCCGTCAATGGCCATACCCAGAAATCACAGTTTCTCGCTGCATCATACAATACACTAAACATAAAAACCCAGAAGTTTCAGCGTTTTGAGTCTCGCCCAATTCAGCAAACGAAACTCCGACTAATCTCTGCCTCCCAATAAGTTCACTCGGTAAGTTATTCGTGTTCATATAACCTAGGTTTCCGTCGAACATTTGCAATAACCACAAATTCATACTGATACTAATATGCTTTGTAAACTTGATGTCATCAACTAGTATGTGACACGAAACAAAGACTTCAAACCCTTACATGATGTTAAGTTTTGTAACAGTATTGTAACGAAATCTTATGAGGTCGTGTACACAATTTGACGAGGCACAAATTCATTTAAAAGATTTTGTATAAACAGTGATTTACCATTGAAAGAGATGTTGAAAAGATCAATATTGGAAATCAACACGATCTAATTAGCTAGTTGTATGATGAGACAAAATTATTTGAAATCCTTTGTATTAACAGTGATAACTTATTTGAAATGACAGATAAATATTGAAACATAACTCGATATGATTAGCTAGTTGTAGTATATGAAAAAAAAATCATATTTCGTGACAACATTTTGTTAGTTTCGTGTTAACTTCGTCACAAAAATTTGTGATTTCGTGACAATGTTGTCCCAAAACTATGTGGACGGGACAACTTCGTCATCCACACATTGTTTGCTGGCAACATTGTCACCTACACACTTATGAAGACTATGTTGACACAAAATATTATTGCATGCATTATCCAAGTAAAACACCAAAATCTACCAATTCACTTACCATATTCCTTATATCCGGCCTTTCTTCTTCAGAAGAATTTGTATTTGCTTGCATGATATAGTCGTCAAGATTGAAATCTGATGACCCATAAAATAGTGCTTCAGATTTCTTTAGTGTTTTTTTGTGGGTTTCCCCATAGACAAACGAAATATCCGCTTCTTTGTTGGCTCGGTGGTTGGGGTTTGTTTTTCGTCGTGGACTACTTCGTGACCCACTCTTGGATACTCTGACGAGACGTGAACATAGTATCTGGAGGTACCTTGGATGGTCTGCTTGGTGACTCAAACACTGTTTCTTCACCCTGTGTAGGTTTCGGTTGCGGAGACGAGGTCTTCTTTTTCATCTTCTAGGTTTTTCTTTATGTGTTGCGGTAAGAATTTTTTGGCCAAAATACCGGAGAATAAGGAGTTTTGGGCTTCGCCAAAGGGAAGAGAAGGCTTAGAGACGAAGATGGTGTCTAGGGGGCGGCGAAGAGAAAGATAAAGATTGAAGTTGTAACGATTTAGGTCACAAAATTTGAATGAGAGAGAGAGAGAGAGAGAGAGAGAGAGAGAGAGAGAGATACGGTGCGATGTGATGATGATCAAAGTGACCGCCTAATGAAGAGAGAGATAGGAAATGAGAAATAAATTATGATTTTGATTATTAGATTAAGGGTTAATTCAGAGTAATTATGGTAGTTAAATATAAGAATAAAACAGTTATTTCAGTTTTAAAAATAAAGGTAAACATGGTACAAAAAATTCTTATCTCTTCCGGAACTCATAGTTAAGTCTCTTTGTTGGGAAAAAGCAAAGTTAGAAAAACACATTAATTTACTTCTATTATTAAAAAAAATATCTTTTGTTTTTATGTGGATAACCAAAATCTAAATAAAAATGAACTCTCTATATTTTATCAAACCTTGTTAGGATATATTTGCTATGTTATCTTCTTCTAAGCAATATTAAATAAGATAATGAAGATGCACTTGAGTATAAAAATACCAAGTACAAAGATTGAGACTCGAGAGATAGATTAGAGAATTAGGAAATTCCCTTGGGCAAACGATAAGATGTTGTACTCAATAAACAACTTTTCAAGAAAATATACACATTTTGTCTTCGTGTAAAGTAATAAGCTTAATTTTTTTTGGCGTATACTTTCTTATAGCGAATTAAATTATAATACTTTTCATAAGAAACTCCTTTCCTCTACAGATTTCAGAGTTCATATCACAGACATAACGATAATATTCCTATCAAACAATTAGCCGTTTACCCACACTAATGTTTACTGTTTTAGAAATAACCAACGTTTTGTAAACTTTTCGTAAATACTCAGTAAAAATTGTTTACACGTTTTCATGTACTGTAATATTTTCATTAACAATCGCTAATTATAATCCATAAAAATGTGTAAACAACTTTTATTGGATATTTACGAAAATTTTACTAAATGTTGGATATTTTTAAATTAATAAAACGTTAATATAGGTATATAGCTAAAACACCTATTTTTATAATTATCAGCAAAAGCTCAATGATGAAGGGTGATCAAAATCCTATATTTATTTTGCGGTGCACCCAAATTAGCGTCTCAAAATCAACCATACAGTAAGATGTGGTATCAAAATCAAATTATTCACACGCCAAGCAAGCAAATCACATATTAGTTGACATTACTATAGGAACATTATCTTATATCGACAACGGAATATATGCATATATGATTGATGACCATTCGCATACACACGAATTTAAGTCCATGCTCATCTCCATCTCATATATATTGTAGCATATTGTGTGATGTACAAGCGAAGAAAAATCAAGAGAAAAGACCCAGATGAAAAGTTGCTTAATATCTATGCTCTTCTTAATCGCAAATAATTGAGTTAATAATAAATCAGAGTAGGATCAACTGTCTTTGTACGTACATACCTATGTCAAGTAATTTCACTGATTGATCACATGCGTCCAAATATCTTTATTGTAGATAAAACAGTGTGTCTCTCGGAGCATAAAATTAAAAATAGTAAAAGAAATTGGCCATACGTTGCTACTTCTCTCAGAAACATATAAACCCACCACAGGGAACCTAGACCAGATATTCAAGCTAATATTCTTAAATAATTGTGCGGGAATAATAGATCCAATTTATCATTGTATATAATAATCCAAAAATACACACATCCAATCATAAAGAGGGACTTTATAATAATTCACATTTATACCCAAAAGCGATTAGAGCACGCTCTCTAAAACATTATTAAGTGAAAGAGGTCCTATTACATAGCTAACTTATACACATATTTGTATGCAATTATCGACACTTTGACACCTATTATAGATCTCCAGTTAACGATTTGTTACACCTATTACAAAACGTTAATATCAACAAATCTAACTTAAAAGGGTATACAAAACCAATGTTGGACGAGGGATTCTTCTGAAAATGTATAAATGTAAATGGTATCGTATTACAAGACTAATTATTAAAAAAATTGAAGAAATTTGGAATGGTTGTTTTCATGTTCGATGAAAGAGTCTCGTAAGAAACTACACAGTTAACATCTTTTCCAAGATCATCAAACCAAAACTAAAAAGTAAAATCTCCATGACCGTAAAATATAAAAGCAATCAAGGGTATTGTAGTCCAAACAGTTATAAAACAAACAGCCAATACCATTTATCAGCAGTAGTCAATGATCAATATATAAATACATACACAGAGAGAAAGAGAGAACACATACACAGACACCCCTCTGTCTCACTCACTCACTCATTAGTCACTCAGACATTACCACAAACCAAACACAGAAAATGTCGACGGCGACGTCATCGTCGGAGGCGGCGGAGAAGGCGACGTGTCCGATCGAGGAGGTGGCGCTGGTGGTGCCGGAGACGGACGACCCGTCGACGCCGGTGATGACTTTCCGAGCGTGGGTTCTAGGGCTGAGCTGTTGCATCGTCCTCATATTCCTGAACACGTTCTTCACGTACAGGACTCAGCCTCTCACCATCTCCGCCATCCTCATGCAGATCTCCGTCCTTCCTCTGGGCAGATTCATGGCCGCCGTTCTGCCGGAGAGGGACTTCACGGTGCTCGGACGGAGCTTCACGCTCAATCCCGGGCCGTTCAATATCAAGGAACACGTCATCATCACCATCTTCGCCAACTGTGGTGTTTCCTTCGGCGGTGGTGATGCTTACTCCATCGGAGCGATTACTGTCATGAAAGCTTATTATAAGCAGAGTATCAGCTTTTTATGTGCTCTTGTCATCGTCTTGACCACTCAGGTTTTTCCGATTGTGCTTTTCGGTTTCTTAATGCTTCTCTGCATGGTTATATTAGTATTTAATTGTCTCTTTTATATATTATTAATTGATGCAGATTTTAGGATATGGATGGGCTGGGATGCTACGGAGATATCTCGTTGACCCTGTTGAAATGTGGTGGCCAGCCAACCTTGCTCAGGTCTCTTTGTTCAGGTATGTATGACTTTGACTGATACTTTTTTATGTTTTTATTTTGTTTTTAATAGTGTTCTTATGAGGAGCATTTGTATAAATTTGCATGTTTTCAAACGTGTCATTTATTTGCAAATAGAACATATACATCTACATAATTGGTCATGTAGATGAGTAAAATTTTAATGCACATTATATTTCATCAGCATAATATTGCGTATAAAGTTCGGACTTTTTTAGAACAAACACACAAAACTCTTAAACATGTCATTTTGAAGGAAAATGTATAAAGAAAATGTATAGAAGGCCAATTATTTTCTTTTTACCATGAAAATACTCGCTGATACCGAAATCTCATATTTCTATTTTACTTGAATATTTTTTGTTTTGTTTTTGGTTTACGAAAGAGAGAGAGAGTGATGAAAACTGGGCCAAATAGTGATAAGTGAAATATTTTTGCTCTACTGTCAAACAAGCAAATAAGGTCATTCTTATTCTTTGGCCTCATGTGGCCCCACCGGATAGTAACACACAACCTAACCAGACTTGCAAACACTCCCACTCCTCTTTTTTTGTCTTCTTTGATTAACTTTTTTTATTAAGAAATAAAAAAGGCCTAAAAATGACTGGAGTGAGAATTCGGACAAATTCATTCGATTTTTTCCTAAGCGAAAATCAGGAATAAAATGGGTTTCTAGTGTTAAAAAAAAAACTATATGTGTCGTTTTAGTTATGTGATTGTGATTTGTAAACATTCTCTCTTTTTCCAAGTCAATGTAATGTACACAGATCAAAACAGGCTTCAAGAATAAAATATAACTTTCGTTGTGATTTTCAAGCATTCCTGAAATTCCTTGTCTGACAACGCCATGACGTGAACTTAGTGCACGTTGGAATTTATTCCAATGTTCCATTACATTAAAGGGACCATACAGGAATTAACATTCTAATACAACGAGAGAGAGAGAGAGAGAGAGAGAGAGAGAGAGAGAGAGAGAGAGAGAGAGAGAGAGAGAGAGAGAGAGAGAGAGAGAGAACTCATACTTCATTCATTGATTAGCTGATCTTATCTGCGCCTTAGAGAAAGAAAAACTTGAACAACAATGGACTAAGAGTGTGCACTAAAACAATGTTTAAGATTACCATGCAACTATTGTGGTTAAACGTATAATATAATTGATTTCGGAATATAAATTAGATGATCCCGCTAAGAGCTAACCTGAGTCGTCGGTCTCAACTGAAACTCGTCGTTGTCGTTGAACAGAGCTCTACACGAGAAGGAAGACAAAAAGAAAGGAATGACGAGAATGAAATTCTTCTTGATAGCAATGGGAGCGAGCTTCGCGTACTACGTGTTCCCGGGGTACCTTTTTCCGATCCTGACGTTCTTCTCCTGGGTGTGTTGGGCCTACCCGCACAACATCACAGCCCAACAGGTCGGGTCGGGTTACCACGGGCTCGGAGTCGGGGCATTCACTCTGGACTGGGCTGGAATCTCGGCCTACCACGGAAGCCCGTTGGTGTCCCCGTTCTCATCCATCCTCAACGTCGGAGTCGGCTTCATCATGTTCGTCTACATCATCGTTCCCCTCTGCTACTGGAAGTTCGACACCTTCGACGCCAGAAAGTTCCCAATCTTCTCGAACCAGCTCTTCACCACGACCGGCCACAAGTACGACACCACCAAGGTGTTGACTCCTCAGTTCGACCTCAACATTGAAGCCTACGATAGCTACGGTAAGCTCTACCTCAGCCCGCTCTTCGCTCTCTCCATCGGCTCTGGCTTCGCCAGGTTCACCGCCACTCTCACTCACGTCGCGCTCTTCCATGGATAGTGAGTTCACTTTCGACCTCTATCTCCAATGCGATTGTGATGATATATATATATATATATACTGACCTTTTCTGTTTTGGGTTGTTTATGTAGTGATATTTGGAAGCAGAGCAGGTCGGCAATGAAGAACGCGAAGGTGGACATACATGCGAAGCTGATGCAGAGCTACAAGAGAGTTCCGGAGTGGTGGTTCATGATACTGCTGATAGGAAGCATTGTGTTGTCTCTGGTGATGTCTTTTGTGTGGAAGGAAGACGTACAATTGCCGTGGTGGGGTATGCTTTTCGCCTTTGCTCTCGCTTGGGTTGTAACTCTCCCGATCGGAGTCATCCAAGCCACCACAAACCAGGTCCATATTCACTCCTTTAACACTCGAACTTTGCATTTGACAATGGCTGATCTGAATCGTGCTTCTCTTTTCAGCAACCGGGATACGACATCATCGCGCAGTTCATCATCGGGTACGTCCTTCCTGGAAAGCCCATCGCAAACTTGCTCTTCAAGATCTATGGAAGAATCAGCACCGTCCACGCTCTCTCCTTCTTGTCCGACCTCAAGCTCGGTCACTACATGAAGATCCCGCCGCGCTGCCTTTACACTGCTCAGGTCCATCTCTTCTCCAGTCTTTTTGCCTTTTCCATATACCAAATAAAAATGAAAAATAATGACCCAAACGAACAATGAACCAGCTGGTCGGAACTCTGGTGGCGGGAACGGTAAATCTATCAGTAGCTTGGTGGATGCTCGAGAATATCGAGAACATATGCGACATCGAGAATCTCCACCCAGAGAGCCCGTGGACATGCCCAAAGTACCGAGTGACCTTCGACGCATCGGTGATATGGGGGCTGATTGGGCCCAGGAGGCTGTTCGGGCCCGGCGGGCTTTACCGGAACCTGGTCTGGCTGTTCCTGGTGGGGGCGGTGCTGCCGGTCCCGGTGTGGGTTCTGAGCAGGGTGTTCCCGGAGAAGAAGTGGATATCGCTGATAAACATTCCGGTGATATCCTACGGGTTCGCCGGAATGCCTCCGGCGACCCCCACGAACATCGCGAGCTGGCTGGTGACGGGAACGATCTTCAACTACTTTGTGTTCCGGTACCACAAGCGGTGGTGGCAGAAGTACAACTACGTGCTCTCCGCAGCGCTCGACGCCGGGACCGCCTTCATGGCCGTGCTTCTCTTCTTCGCTCTCCGCAACGCTCACCACAACCTCAACTGGTGGGGCACCTCCTTGGACCACTGCCCTCTCGCCACCTGTCCCACCGCTCCCGGGATCAAGGTCGACGGCTGTCCTGTTTTCTGACCAACTCATTCATCGTTCGAAGAATTTTAATCATCTTATTATTGGGCTTGTTCTCTGATGAACAAATGTTAGACAGATTTTTCTTCTGAGTGTTAGTGCTTTCAGAGAAGTATATTATTGTAATTTGTAATAAATAATTATTTATAACATATGTCTTTATGTTTTTTCTTAAAAACGGAGAGAATAAAGTTGTTGCCGCCTTTCTCTTGCTATTCTTTCTGCACGACGGATTGCAAAGAATGAACTCAAAAGTAGATTTACTACACACAGAGAGTGCAACAAATTCAACAGCTCATATCTAATTGAATTGTGTTTTGCTCATTTCAGCAGAAACGCCCTAATAATGTTCAAACTTCATATACTATCTTCTACCTTATCCTTCAGGATACGAGAAGACAATTCACAACTTTACAACATGTGTACTGAGTCTCTCTCTATAGCTCATTGAACAAATTCTCATAAAATAACCCAGAAACAAAAACAACACAGCTCTATGACTGGTCAAGAAGAAATCGCATTACGTGAAACTCCGACAGCAAGTTCCTCAGCTCACACAATAAGCCGTTACAGTAGCTATTCTTTTATATAAAAAAAAGGGGCAGGAATGAGAGATATATATAATGAACTAGGTGGCGGGGAGAAAGAAAAGAAGTCCTAAGGATCAGGTGTGCAAGGATTTGTAGAGGACGACGGTGACGTACTTGGAGAGGAAGCGGTGGGTGGAGCCGAGGGCGACGACGGAGGGGCCGCCGGAGCCGGCCTTGCCCTTCTGCATGTAGAGGTGGTTGAGGACGACGTGCTGGGGCCTCGAGGCCGGTGCCGGAATCTCCATGTACGTCGCCGGCACGTTCAGCAGCGTCATCTGCAGGTGTGCCGGCACAACCGGCGGCTCCTTCGCAAAGTCCTCCGTCCCCAACGCCACGTTGTTGTAGCTCGACTCCGGCGACTGCGGTGCCTCGAACCCCGATATGCTCTCTATGTCCTCCGGAACGTAATCCTGCCATGTTCATCAACCTTTCCTTGTTATCCGTCGTTTCCTTCCACAATATGGACTTCTCATGGGTCGTATTTAGTCATTACTTTCATTGAGCTATTTATATAAGCTTTTTTTAGAATAGATGTTTAAACTAAAAGGGCACCGGGATTATATCCAAGGGGTAATTTTGCGATGGGTGGATCAATAGATCTGCAGTCCAAGGTTTTTAGAGCAATAAACTTGGGGGTATTGGAAAAGTCTCGTGGTAGTACATTTCGGCATAATCAATGTTAACATGAAAATGGTGATGAGGTTTCCTAGATAAACTCGGCTCGATATTTGAGAGGTGAACCATCTTTTTAGGACTTTCTACTACTAAGTAAACTAAATAACTGAGTGACTCTTTCTTGTAAACCTTGAATACGCTGTTGAAACTTGAAATAAAAAGAAAAATGCCTTTTAGTAAATAAATGAAGGTCCGATTCTAATAATGGAAGTGCTTAAAAATGCGTGACTGAACAAGAGACGAGCCATGTATTGAAGCTCTGAATACCGAAATCTTCTTATTGTTCAACCATATCAAAACAGAGAATCACTGAACAAGAGACCATTAATATCTGTCCAAGGAAAGGAAGAGAAGGTACTCACCTGCAAGTCTAGTATGTTGTACGAGTTTCCACCGTCGTCCTGCGTGCAGGGAAAGTCTGGGGCGTACCTCCCATGGCCATCGACGATAAATCTGTACTGGTACACACCTGATGGAAGAACCTTCATGATCGTAAAATCTTTGCCTGATCTCTGAAGGGGAACTCTGATAATGAAAAACAGTAGCCAATCAGATACCAGATACACCATCTATAGATGCTATAAAAATATGAAAATGTTAAAGCGAACCTTATCTTCCAATTGTCCCACGATCCCTCGACAGCAACGTCCTTGCCTCCATAACTCCATGTAATCATCGTTGGAATTCCTTGTTCACTGGATGTGTCCTCAAACCCCGAACTAGTTTGCATCCAAGACGGATTCGGGATGTGAATCTCGTCGGGCCTTTGTAGCGGTACTACAGGCATCTGAGAAAACGAAAACAAAGAACATAACCAATACATTCATTAGTATCGTAAAAAGGAGTTAACAAAGAACGATTCCCATCACACGAGCCACACATGCTAGAGCAAGAAGTAATCTACTGGTTTCTCAGGCTCTTAACGTCTAGCTTTGTATTAATCGTATTCCGGACCAAGCCTTCGAAACTTGATTCCCTTGAGTTTGCTAACACTTCGAGAATGAACCAAGAAACTAACTGGCCGAAGCAAAGCTGTAATTATTCTACCCCAAAGTTCCAAATACAGTAGCACGGAAGACCGCAAACAAATACATCAAAACTTATTCCTTTGTGCGAGCTTTAATCAAACATCTACAAGGCACTAAATTAACAAGCTAAAAAGAAAGCGGGAACTACCATATGCAATCCAATCGAATCCAATCCAGATAAGATAACTCCAAATTTTCATCTCAAACATAAGATCTGAAAGATTTGAACAATACGACTCGAGACAAATTTAGAAACCCAAACACTCCGTCGTATGTCGGAAACATCAGCCAAACAGATCGAATTTCAGTCGCTGACATCGTAAAACTCGCCGACTCCAAAAAGAGATAAAAAAAAGATTTAAAAAAAGAGCTTACTTGAGGAGTGAACATGAGAGGAGAGTGGGTAGCCCTAGGGCTTTGAGGAGGAGATTGGCCCATCAAATCAGAGGGTCCTTCAGCCGCCACGTGTCCCAGCGCTTCCGGCAAGGTTCCATCGGCTCCGGCATCTTCCTCCGCCGCGGAAGGGCTTCCACTCCCGTCCTCTCTCGCATTCACATTTCCCATTCACAAACCTCCAAAAGATTAAGAAAAAAAAATGGAAGAAAAAAGAAAATAGAGAACCACTTTCGGAATCTTAAATACAATACGGAATAATAAAAATGAATAAATAAATAAATAAAATCAATCGAATCAATAGATGAAAGAAATCTGGGACGAAACACGACAAGGAAAGGCTAGTGTAAGAGATGCCAATTATAGATCTTTTTTTTTACTCTTTTATTTTCGATTATATTATATTGTTGTTTCTTTTTTTTTTTTAGCAATATATATTGTTGTTGTTAACAAAAGTTTACTAACTTAATAATTATCAATATGAGATTTTCTAAGATGTTATAGATTTTTAATTGTATGTAAAAAAAAGTGATTCTCCGATGACTTTGGAAGATCGAATGGTGGCCCGGTGATTGCTTGCTCACGTCATTATTGACGAGGTCCTAAAAATAAACAATTGTTTATTAAATATTACTCGAGTTTTAATGAAATATTAAATGATGTTACTCCTTTCTTTATTGAACGAAGAGTAATACTTTTTAATAAATAAAATAAACCCATCAGAACTCAGAAGTAAGTGGTACAATTCATAGCGACTTTTGGACTATATGAATCTGCGTCATAATTGATCCATGTTTATTGATGATAAAATATTCGAAGGCTAAACTTAATCAGTGCCCATACTAAATTGTCAACCTCTTTTGTCGCTCACAAAAAAATATTTATTGGGGTAACATATATTTATAAGGAATGTGGTACTTTTAATAGTTATCAACTTTAGTATTATATTTTTATGGAGATGCTCAAGAGTTTCCAAACCACAATTTTATAATGTATGTTCCTCGTATACAGATTGTGTATTTTTTTTAAATAACAAAAAATATTAAAGTAATTTTTTGCAACTAGCTAATAATATTCCTAATCATGTTTACCTCAAAAAATACGAAAATAGGCTTCTTCAAATTTGAAAATAAGATTCTTCAGTTTTTTTTTTTAATTTCTGAATTTTAGAATGTTGTGTATTTGCATTCACATAATTTTGAACTTAGATGCAATGATCTATATGTTATTCCAGTTCTGTTTATTTTCATTTGAAAAATAATATTTGAAATTCATGAATTTCGTAATTATTTGTAAAAATTGATATGTATGATATTTTTATTCGCTTATGTGTTGTTGTAATTCATTCGATTTTCAACTAGTCTGTATTGTATGTTTTTAACTTTCATAACATCATCATTTTTAAGGCAATTTTGATGCGGGTAAAGTTCGAATCCACGATCTTTTAATTTGAATTTAAGTGATATTATCACTTAACTATTATTACTATCATTTTTCATGACATGAGCAATTTCGGATACTTCATTTTATCCTGGAAAACAATTTTGGAGTTGGAAATGCTTTTTTTTTTGGAATTTCTTTTTACTGTGCATACATCCACTAACATGTTACATAATTTTTATCATTTTTTATTTATTAAATTGTAGTTGATTTGTTTGAAGAAATTAATTTGTGGTTGATTCTTCATCTGATTTTTTTAGCTTGATAAAGAAAAGAGTTTTCGATTTTAACAGTTTTCCTCCAAACGAAAACGGACAAATGTAGAGGTCATTGGTCTCCCGCGCCACGCTCATGAAAAAGCATGGTGAAACCTCTTAAGCGCACACTTTTGGACAAGGAATGCACGTGTGCGCCTTGCAAGCATCTAGATTTCAATCGTTGCACTTTTTTCAACCCTATAATATTTCTAAATACGCTACTCGTAATGAGACTAGTGTGGCAGAAGACCACCTCTAGGCCCTTTCAGCCTTCTTCTTCTTCTTCTTCTTCAACAAGAACGTTTTGAACTAGAAGAACAACACTCGTAAGTATCGAGTTTTGCATACCTGTCTTGGATGAGACCAATCGGTACAACTTTTGTAAGTATTGTTCGTAGTATTGAATTATCATTCAAATGTCGGAGAAAATATATTGGCATTAAGATTATGGGAATCACGACTCAACGGTCTAAACTTATTTCTTTCCGATTTTCTTCTTTCATGTTCAACGAACAAACTTTTTTCCAATTTGAGAAAATATGAGCAATCAACAACCCACATGTTATAAGTGTGGATATATCTCCAGTAACGATGCAAGTATCTCTAAATTTCTTGCATTATAAGCCCATGGTGACGAATAATTGATTTGAAAGCGAGTTCGACTGTCTCACCCTCTCTGGCACATAATCCATGAGATGCTTGCATGAACAAGATGTAGGAGAATTTCTGTCAAATAAATAGAGATGAACGCATGACTTTGTGATTGTCTGACTGTGAATCGACCTTTGTAAATAAAAGATGTCTAAACGGAGATCATAATAGACTCAATGATGAGGATCATAGCGATGATTACTATTACCAAGGCCTTCAAATTACAATGACATGTGTACATCTCTGGCAAAAGGTGTGGGACTCCTCGTTATAGAGGTTGTTAGACTATCAAAACCTTAACCTATACTTAAGAACGCTGCTTTTTCTTCATAATTAAGAATGAAGCTCCAAACTCTATGACCTAGTCGAATTTGGTCAAAAAGAAAATTTTGTCAATAACGAATGCACACAAAGGGTTAAATTCCAAGGCGATGTGACTAGACTATAGAGATAAGTCCATTGATCCCTCACTCATATATGCTTGAAGCCGATCTCACAACATTGAGGATGAATTTTCATCAGCTGAAGTTGAGGAGTCGTATTGGGACGAAGAAATATTTAATTTACCGGGAGCAGTGAGATCTAACTAGTGCATACGATACCTTGTATAGGTATAGTGTTGGAACGATCAACCTGAACCTTGCGTCAGGGTAGAGCCATATGGTGAGCAAATACGACTGGTCGTCATCGAGATCCCCATGTACATCTAAACGCACCATCAAGGCATAACAAGGATATAATTAGGATAGAGATCATAGCCACGAGCTAGGCCCTAAATATGGACTAGTTGGAAGACTCTGAAGAACTCTCAAAATTAATCACGATTAATAGACTTTATACTTATACTTGTTATAATGTCTAGAATATTTATATCGTTTAAACTATTTAACTATGAAACAAAATCAGTTTTGTTTATACTTTTTATTATGTACCTTATTATGAAGAGGAATTGAACAATGTACCACTTTTTATTGTTAATTTTTTCAAAATCCACCAAAACATGTTGTATTCTCAAAATATAAGTAAATTTCACATGAAAAGACGAATTTTACCCTTCTAAAAAATAAAACTAACATAAATGCCCTACACTACACTATCGGCCAAAAAAAATAAAAATAAAAAATAAAAATTTAGGGGTGGAACAGTTTTTAGTGTTTTTAGTTTAATCTAAAAAAAAAATAGATAGTAACCGGTTAATATGGATATGAAATAAAATGTAAAAAAATTACTTTAGGGTATTTTGGTATTTTTTTTACTAGTATTTTGGGAAAAAAAGTCAATTCTAGTGAATTTCGAAAAAACCAACTACAAATGGTGGTATTTTGGGAAATTCTTCTATCATCAATGACACTTATAGTTCTCATATTATAGAAAATTAAATTAAAATAAATATACAAATTAAATTATCTAAAAACAATAATATTTGAAAAATTAAAACAAATAAATATCGAATTTTGTAAGACACTTTTATTTTAAAGTATTTTTCATGAAATAGCGAGAATCCTTTAGAAGGGACATGTTGCTTCCAAAAGCGCTCTTAAAGCGTTCATGTTATTTTGCGGGAGCAATTTAGCACGTTAAACATTTAGATTTAAAAGTATCACTGAAAGTGATAAATTCCTTCTAATATTATAAGCAACATATTTTAAAGGCCAGCTTTTAAACGCAACATATTATCTTCTAATATCGCTTCTAGAGAGTCAAATAATAGTGACTTTAGACAGGTATAAGTGAGTTTTTATCGCTTCTAACGACCCTATATGTAATAGGGATGTCATAGATAACACACTTCAACATGTCACACGAGACACACCTTAGATGTCACGTGACACTTAAGACGTCTCTTGAGGCACACCGAAGATGTCATGTGACACCTAAGACATCTTTCGAGGCTTGCCTAAGATGTCATACATGTTGCACCAAATACATCATACACGACACAAAAATTATTTCAAAAGTGCGACTTAACTTGCCCCAACCCCGATACATGACACACTTGCTTAGGAACACACGTCTCTTAAGACTAAGAACGCAAACCATGCAACTATTTTATACCAAGGGTTATATCAGTAAGCCCACGTTATCGCAGATTGCATCTAATATCGTCAAAACCGAAGGCATGATTGCCAAGGCATCATGCTCAATTGGTAACAAGGACTCGAGTCGATGATAGTTTAAACCAAATGGCTATTGAAATCGATTTAAGATTAAAAATAATTTATCGCTTCTTGTAAGCGGCAGATATAAAAAATTCTTTAAAACATGTAAAACGATTTATCACATAAACAAAGTGCATGAACATATAATCTCCAAAATAAATATACTCGATTCCAACTTTGATTCAAGATTGAGCGTTGAGCAACTTGTCGATTGGTTGAATCGCTCGTCTCGCTAGTTAACTTGTCTCATGTGTGTGTCCTTGAATACGAGCAACCACAACAGTTTCTACTACATATTCTTTCTAGTTGATTAGATTTAGTGCCTTAGCACTATTAAACACAATGACTTAAGAATTAGTATTAGAGCCAAAGAGTTAATACACAACTTTAGCTCTAATGAAGACCTGGGTGCCATAAAAATTTAGTGAGTACAAGATATATATATATATATATATATATATATAGAGAGAGAGAGAGAGAGAGAGAGAGAGAGAGAGAGAGAGAGAGAGAGAGAGAGAGAGAGAGAGAGAGAGAGAGAGAGAAGCCAAATGCAAGAAAAAACATTACCACACTTATTTCTCACATATTGAATGTGAAGTGATATTTATAGGAAAAATGATTGTCTTGAATGAAAGCAATGAAAAAGATGTAATTACTACTTTTTAATATTTTCGAATATCTAATATTTATGTGCATGATATTTTTTTCCAATTTCTATAAAATAAATAATAAATTTTATAAATCTACTTCCCTGCTTATACATGGTCAGCCTCCTTATAGCACATATGTTATGATTTGTTTCAACTTTTCTTTATTTGATTGATATCTTTATACATCAATGTAAAAAATTAATTCTCTAGTTCGAATCAATCTAGCGCGTAGAATAATTTAACAATTTTGAAGCGGCGAAATATACAAAAATTATATGCAAACATATTTACAACCTAAACAAAGTGCATGAACATGTAATAAACTTAAAATTAAAGTATTAGATTACTTGGTACCAACATTTAAATCTTCAAGTGCTCGTATTCCCTCACAACAAGTTTCTTTCGTGTCTCATTGAATCCGACCAACCTCGATAATTTCTACCACTAGAGTCTATTGAATGTTTCGTGGATTTAGTGTGTGCGTACTATTAAACATTATGACTCAAGAATTAGTTTTCTAGCCAAAGAACTAATACAAACTCTGGGTCTAATGAGGACTTAGGTGTTAAAATAAAAGAGTGAAAAGAAGAGATGGAGAGTTAGAGAGGCTCTCCAAGCTAGAGATAATCTTTGGTCGTTGTTGATGTGAATAAACACGACCAACTGTCACAAAGTATAGTCACTCCAATTACGAGATAAAAGATGAACGGGCTCAAATTCCTTATACGAATCTACTTTGGACGAACAAGAGCATTTAAGAATAATAACAATATGAAGAAAATAAAGAGTTTTGATTGATTGCAAGGTGAATACAAGTATAATCTCGAGTGATTACAAAGTGAATTCCGTGATCTCCTCTACTCTATACGTGTTGTATTTAAAGACTGATCACAACATCTTGATAAGAGGGATTTATTCACGCTTATCTAAGCGAGAAACGTAACTTGTTCTAAGTGTTTTTGATAGTGTTCTGTAGATTTTAGTCTATTTTCAGGGATAAGAGAGCGTGAAGTCATAGTTGAGCAAAAACGAACAAATTTGGACTAAAGGAGCAAAGTCAACAAAAAGTCAACGGAACCAAGCAAGGGAAGTCGACGCGTCGCGTCCCGAAGGCAAAATTCTTCACCGAGAGCAGCTCGAAGATCCACGCGTCGCGTGGTTAAGTGAGAGCGTCGCGCCAGGCAGAATGTCAAGGTCCACGCGTCGCATGGTATACCTGACGCGTCGCGTGGATATAGCGACCAGCTTTTTTGAGTGACCTATTTTCAGCCGTTTGATGGCATCCAACGGCCAAAATAGGTCCAAACTCTCTCATTGTAACCTAGGAGAGGTTCATTTCAGGAGAGGCAGGGAGAACCATAACGAGAAAAGAGTTAGAAAAGAAGAGCTTGGAGGTTTTGAGAGATTTTTCTTGGAGAAGAAGAAGAAGAAGAAGCTTACATTCATCTTCATTCTCCTCCATACTAGTTCTTTCTTGCCTCTATCTCATTTACAATTTATTGCTTTATTCTTATTGCATTAATTGTTGTTCTTAAGCTTAATTAGTGTCTTAACATTCGTTGGATTATTGAATATTTTGAGCACTTGAACTATATAGATTGGAGATTAGTTTATTTGAACCTTTATTGAACTTGTTTTGATTTATTTATCTTGCATTGTGGTAACTTAGATTTAATTATCTTGCATTGTGGTAATTTAGAGTAGTTACCAATGTCTAGCTTGTTCTTGGTTTTGTTGTTATTGCTTATCTCTATTTTGTTGTGTTTGTTCAAGATTATGTTAGGCTAAATTATTTAGGGGATGTGATGTAGCTAGGGAGTTGATTTCGGTTGGCCAAGCCTTAGGTAATCGTGTGTTTCAAGATTGGATTAGTATAAAGATTTCACGGGATGAGTTATGTGTGAGTCCTAAGTAGATTAGCTACCTAATTAGGAAAACTTAGGTGAGTTTTGAGACGGAGAGGATATAAACGAGCGTGCTCTACCCTACTCGTTATTTTCCTTCCTAAAACTAGATATAGAATAGGAGGTAAGTATGATCTTTTGGAATTCCGGGTTTAATGCGAGTGTTTGTTTTAATAGGACCCAAGCCGAGAGGTGAAAGTTCGTCAAACATTTAGATTCCTAAAACTCGAGAGAGATTAGTGAATACTTTAAGATAAGTGAGATTATATTATTTATTACTAACCCGTAGTTAGAGCCGTTACCGAAACCGACCGAATCGATAAACTAGCGAAGTCACGTCCCTTAGTTGTTTATCTTGAATTAATCGTTTTTTATCATTTTTCTCTTATTATTTGCATTAGTTGAAAAAAACAAAAATCACCTAAAAACAATTCCTATTTTTACATTTGATATAACTCGGAAAAATAAACTAGTTAAATTAATCGAATTTGCTTTAGTCCTCGTGGGAACGAAATCCGTGCTAATTGCACCTCATTACTTGACGACACGTATGCTGGCGTAGTGTGAAATTTAATCAACGAAGAGAAATTTTCCATCAATTTTTTGGCGCCGCTGCCGGGGACTTCGGTTCTATTTTCGATTAGATTATCGAGCTTAATATTTTTTTGAGTTATTTGATTACTTTTGAGCTTATTGTTTGCCTCTTGCGTTTTAAAGGTGTATGCGAAGATTTGGTCCTCCGCCTATTCCACTCAATCCCGAGATTGAACGAGCTTGTCGACGAAATCGAGTGGAAGCAAGAAGACTAGCCATGGAAGAGGCTAACCAAGCGCAACAACGTGGTCATCATATTCCAAAACAAGTTGAAGAGAGGAGGACCATACTCGATTATGGTCAACCTATATTCGATGAGCACCAATCGGCTATACGAATTCCGGAGATGGAAGGGAACCCAAATTTCGAGATTAAAACCTCGATCATCCACATGGTTCAAAATAACCAATTCACTGGTTCTCCTTCCGAAGGTCCGCAAGACCACATCAACAATTTCTTGCGGATTTGCAACACTTTCAATCTCCCTCGACTGTTAAAGGAAGCCGTATGTCTCCGACTCTTTCCATTCTCTATCCGAGACCGTGCACATGGATGGTTGTCCTCACTCACTACGGGCTCAATATCCACGGTGGAAACTTCATCCTACCACAAATGTGGGCTATGCTCGGGTCCTCATCCGACGGACGAATGCGCGGAGATTGAAGAGTCGAGATTTGTAGGAAACTACAATCGCCCCACATACCAAAACTCGGGGAATTATTACACGGGGGCAAGGAATAATCATCCGAACCTCTCGTGGAAAAATCCCCAAAATCACGCGGCGATGCAACCGGCTCCTCTTCCACAACAATCGTTCTACCAACCTCTGCATCAACAACCACCACATCATCAACAACAAGGGAGCTCGCACTACCAAAACGCTCCTCCCGCTCAAGAAAAATGATCGGACCTCGAAGAATTAGTAGCTCGAATGGGTGTCCACAACGAGAGATTCATGGCAACCACTCAAGCTACGCTCGAGAGTCAAGCCGCGCTACTCCAAAGTCAAGCGGCAATCCTAAAAAGCAATTCGGCTCAACTAAGAAGCCTTGCAACTCAAGTAGGTCAATTTGCAAAGTCCACGAGTGCAAGACCGCAAGGCTCTCTTCTAAGCAACACATATGTCAACCCACGACCACAATGTAATGCCATTACTTTGAGAAGTGGTAATGTGGTTGACACGTCGGTTGGAAGTCTAGAGAAGAAGAAAGGAAAAGAGAAGATGGATGAAGCATCACCGACGGATAAGTCTTCACCGACAATGCTTCCGATCATTCCAACGAACACCAAAGTCACTATTCAGCTCCCCTTCCCTCAACGCCTCAACAAGGGAAAAATTGACAAACAATTTGGCAAGTTTCTTGAAATCTTCAAGAAACTTGAAATCAATATTCCATTTGCCGATGCAATCGAGCAAATGCCAAAGTATGCCAAGTTCTTAAAGGAAATCATAACACACAAGAGGCGGATTGAAGAGTGCGATACGATCTCCCTCACCGAGGAGTGTAGTGCAATCATCCAACGAAGGTTGCCTACGAAGTTAAAAGATCCGGGGAGCTTCACCATCCCTTGTGACATTGGAGGCTCACATGTCGGGAGAGAACTTTGGGACTTGGGGGCAAGCATCAAATTGATGTCATATTCCATCTTCCTAAAGCTTGGAATTGGAGAAGTAAAACCAACGCGAGTTACTCTCCAAATGGCCGATCGATCAATTAAGCATCCTCGGGGAGTCATTGAGGACATACTCGTCAAGGTTGACAAGTTCATCCTTCCCGCGGATTTTGTTGTGCTTGACATGGAGGAAGATCGAAACATCCCAATAATTTTGGGAAGGCCTTTCTTGGCGACCGCCGGTGCCATCATCGACGTGAAGAAAGGGGAATTGATATTGCGAGTCAATGGAGAAGAAGTCCTCTTCAACGTCTTCGACTCGATGAAATACCCGAAGGCTAGTGATGATGTATTCCGAGTGGTAGCGTGTGATGCCATCATCAATGACTATGCTCTTCAACCCACCGACTCACTTGAGGTATGCCTTCTTAATTCAATTGATTTCTCTAACGAGTTGTTGAAATGTGAAGCTCTAGATGACGCAAAATACATGGATGAGTTTGATTCAAACCGGAGGAAGTACTTTGAGAGTTTGGGGGAGAGTCCACCAAGGGTACTCCCATCGATCGAGAAGCCACCCGTGCTTGAGCTCAAGGAGTTGCCGTCGCATCTCCGATACGCATATCTAGGAGACGAGGCCACCCTCTCGGTGATCATCTCATCCTAGTTGAGCAAGAGGGATGAGGAGAAACTCTTGGGCGTTTTACGGAAGCACAAGACCGCCTTGGGATGGACTTTGTCCGACATCAAGGGCATTAGTGCATCCTATTGCACGCACCGAATTCTCATGGAAGATGGGCACTATCCCTCGATTGAGCATCAACGGCGACTTAACCCGACAATGAAGGAAGTTGTGAGGAAAGAGATTTTGAAGTGGCTCGATGCCGGAGTCATCTATGCCATTTCCGATAGCCCATGGGTGAGTCCGGTCCAATGCGTCCCGAAAAAAGGAGGGATGACGGTTGTAAAGAATGCCATCAACGATCTCATTCCGACGAGAACGGTGACCGGTCACCGAATTTGCATGGACTACCGCAAGCTCAACAACGCAACTTGGAAGGCCCACTTCCCGCTTTCCTTCATCGACCAAATGCTCGACCGTCTCGCCGGCCACAACTACTATTGCTTCCTAGAGGGCTATTCCGGGTATAATCAAATCGCCATCGCTCCCAAAGACCAAGAGAAGACGACATTCACTTGTCCGTACGGCACATTTGCGTACCGGAGAATGCCGTTCGGGCTATGCAACGCACCGACAACGTTCCAACGGTGTATGATGGCTATCTTCTCGAACATGGTAGAGCGAACTATTGAGGTATTCATGGACGATTTTTCAGTTTTTGGTTCTCACTTTAACCAATGCCTTGAAAATTTGTCTATGGTACTTTCTCATTGCGTTGAGACCAATCGCGTGCTCAATTGGGAGAAATTTCATTTCATGGTAACCGAAGGGATTGTGTTGTGACATCGGATCTCGGCGCAAGGATTGGAGGTAGATCGAGCCAAGATCGAGACGATTTCTAAACTTCCTCCTCCAATTTCGGTGAAAGGTGTGAGAAGTTTTTTAGGTCATGCGGGCTTTTACCGGCGCTTCATCAAAGACTTCTCCAAGATTACAAAGCCTCTCTGTGGTCTACTCGAGAAGGATGTGAAGTTTGTCTTCACCTTGGAGTGCTTGGAAGCTTTCAACACTCTTAAGAAGATGTTGAGCACCGCCCCGATCATCACCGCCCCGGATTGGAGTTTTCCATTCGAGTTGATGTGTGACGCAAGTGATTTTGCGGTGGGAGCGGTTCTCGGCCAAAGAAAAGAAAAGGTGTTTCACACCATCTATTATGCGAGCCGCACCCTCAATGAAGCCCAACTCAACTACACCACCACCGAAAATGAGCTTTTGGCCGTGGTATTCGCCTTCGACAAGTTCCGACCGTACGTCATCGGAAATAAAGTGATCGTCTACACCGACCATGCCGCGATAAAGTACTTGATGGCGAAGAAAGATGCCAAGCCACGACTCATTCGATGGGTTCTTTTGCTCTAAGAGTTTGATGTCGAGATCAAGGATAAGAAAAGAACGGAGAATTTGGTAGCCGATCACCTGTCCCGTCTCGAGACTTTTGGGCACGTTCACGACCATGCCAAGCCCATCGATGTCTTCTTCCCCGACAAAAAGCTCATGGAGGTTCACGGACTTGCCGTGCCTTGGTATGCCGACTATGTCAATTATCTAGTCGGTAATGTGATTCCGGAGGACATCAAGCCACATCAAAAGAAGAAATTTCTTTCCGATGTCCGAAGGTACTATTGGGAAGAGCCGATCCTTTATCGACAATGCGCGGATCAAATTATCCGTCGATGCGTGCCAGAAGACAAGATGAATATTTTATAAGACATTGTCACAAGTTGAAATATGGAGGACACTTCGGCCCAAATCGTACCGCCGCTAAGATCCTTCAAAGAGGATTCTATTGGCCCTCGATATTCAAAGATTGTCGAGAGTTCATCATGTCCTGCGATCGATGTCAACGCACGGGAAACATCTCCAACCGAAACGAGATGCCATTGTCAAGCGTTCAAGAGATTGAGCCATTTGATGTGTCGGGCATCGACTTCATGGGGCCATTTCCGTCATCCTACAACAACAAGTACATCCTTCTCGCGGTGGATTACGTGACAAAGTGGGTTGAGGCCAAGGCAACCCCGTTAAGTGATGGTAAGGCGGTTCTAAACTTTCTCAAGAAGAATATATTCTCTCGTTTTGGAACTCCTAGAGCCATTATTAGCGACGGTAGATCTCATTTTCGCAACCGTCAATTCGACGCTCTTATCACTAAGTATAGCGTCACGCATCGGAAAGCCTTGGCGTATCATCCTCAAGCGAATGGCCAAGCGGAAGTTTCAAATCGAGAGATCAAGAAAATTCTCGAAAAGATGGTTGGAGGATCCCTAAAAGATTGGCCGAACAAGCTTCATGATGCTCTTTGGGCTTATCGGACTGCGTATAAAACGCCCTTCGGAATGTCCCCGTATCGGCTTGTGTACGGGAAAGCGTGTCATTTACTTGTAGAGCTTGAACACAAAGCTTTGTGGGCTATGAAAAAGCTCAACTTCGATTATCAAACGGCGGGACAAGAACGACTTCTCCACCTTAACGCTCTCGACGAGCTAAGGACCGACGCGTACGAGAACGCGAAAATTTACAAAGAGAAGACGAAAGCGTTGCCCGATAAGCACATCGTGCGAAAAGAGCTCATGGTGGGACAACGAGTTCTTTTGTTTAACTCCTGGTTGAAACTCTTTCCCGGGAAGTTAAAGTCTCGGTGGTCCGGTCCCTTCGAAATCACCCAAGTATTTTCGTACGGTTCAGTGGAGTTGAAAACCGCAAACAGATCTTTGTTCAAGTTGAACGGACAACGCGTGAAGCCCTACTACGGGGGAGTACTCGAAAGTGAGAGGGTAGTCACTTTCCTCGCTCCCGAGCAATGATCATATAAACGGTACCCCGTCGACGCTAACGACGTAAAACAAATGCAATTTCTTTCGTTGTCGTTATTTATTTTGATTTTAATTTAGTTTGCGTATATAAAAAAGAAAAAAGAAAAAAGGGCTACAGTATGCGACGCGTCGCGAAGGCAAAATTTTCATCCGAGAGTCAGATGACTTTGACGTGTCGCGCGGTGGCATTTAAAAAGAAAAAAAAAACGTTTTTCTTCATCTTCATTCGAATTTTTCATCCCCAAAACACATCAAACCCCTTCTCTCCGACCCCAAAACGCAATCTCACCCTAAAACGCCCAATTTTTCACCAAATTCATCGAAATCAAAGGTAATTCTTAGTTTCTAACACCATTGTGCTCGAATTCTTCATCAAATTCACAATTATTTTCAAGCATTTACCTTGTTTTCACTTCAACCTCGTTTTAAGGTAAAGTAGCTCTCCATCACGATTTATTTTGTTTTGATGATTGAAAATGAATTATTAGATTGGTTATTGGTTGTTATTGAGTAGTAGGTCATTTTGGGTGAGTTTAGATTTTGAAATAGCGTTGATTTTCAAAAAATTTAGTCGCCCGAATCCACTCGATTTTGTTAAATTTTCTTGCAAACGAATTACAAAACGTTGTTACTCTTTGAATTGCATATTTCACATTATTTTTACCGGGCATGCAACACAAGTATAGGTTTGACGATATTTTACTTGTTTGCGTGCCCGTAGTGTCGTTTTTCTAACCGGGTGATTTGTGAATTTAGCATGTCTAGGAGAGGATCATCATCTCGATCAAGATCTCGCGGAAATGACGAAGTTGAACCAGCACTAGGATCGTTCGATGACCCTCAAGGACTTTTACCGGGCGCGGAAGAGGCATTCGAAAATATCAAGACGCGTGGATTTGTCGAGGAGCGCGTATTCAACCCGTCGAGTGATTACGACGAATGTGGCCACATGGCAAGCGAACTCACTCGTCTCAGGTAGACAAAGTTGGAATACCTCGACACTCCGATCGCGATGACCCTGTCCGAGAGGTCTACGCCAATATGTCTCTCAACCTCAACACCCCGCGTGTTAAAGTCCGGGAAGTCTCGGTGGATTTCTCGCGAGACGCCATCAACCGACATCTCGACCTCCCCAACATCGTGAACGATGAATTTTCAACGATGTCGCTCGACCCACCATATGACGAAATGATCCGCAAGTATGTGAGACCATATGCTCGGTGGATTTATGGAGAATCTGAGCAATTCGAAGGTGGAGGTCCGAATCCTCTACGCCTCGACGCCGCACACCTAAACCGTTACTTTCGTGCGTGGGCGTGGTTTGTCTCGTCGAAGATCATCCCGAACAAGCGCCTGCATCAAATCACCGTCTCGATAATGGTTCTCTTGCATTGTATTCTCAACGGGGACTCGATTGATTTGGGCAAGCTCATCCGCGAGCAATTTCGCGCGTATGCTACGAAGAAATCTCGGAACGCATTAGGGTACGGTGGGCTCATCACCGACATGTGCATTAAGGCGAAGGTGAAAATTTTGTCCGGCGAGACAAGACTATTACCGGGGCGTGAAATCAACGCCGCTTTCATTTGGTCCATCACTGTATGGAACGGAGGAAGTCACCATTCACACGGTTTCAGATTCACTCACATAAACGATCAAGCGTTAGCCGCCCTAAGACAAGAGTTGCAAGGCACAAGAGACACCTCCCCTCCGCATGAATATCGCCCCGAGCCTTCGGCCGCACCCGAGCCTCACCATGAGCCGCACATCAACCAGCCGGAGTATGACCGCCTCGTCGAAATGATGGGTAATCTTGGGACCACTTCCCAAGACCGATACCACATTGAAGATCAAAGATGGGAAAAGATGTCTAGCTTCATGCATCGAGCGGAGGAGCGCTGCCAACTCGAAGACGTGCGTTGGGATCACACGACCGACTACGTGCGCTCCACCAACGAGCGCATTGACCGTCTAGGAGAGAGCATCAACCAACTCGGCGAAAGCCCACAACTCTTTAGCCGCTTATGCCGAGTCGATGAGTGCACGTGCCACGACGATTGCCGAATTCGGGCACAACGCCTATAACCAATGGGCTCAAGGCGGTTATTCATCTTCCTACACTCCCGACGCAACCTCATCTGGCACTTCTCCAAGCTTCCCCCACACCTTCTTCGACCCACTTCCTCCGTGCTATCGCTACGATCTGTACAACTACGCTCCTCAACCGCCATCGAATCCCGATGATGACACGTAGTTGACTCGGACTCCACTCATGGCACCGCCTTCACCGTTCTTTTTCATGCCTACATTAGGGACAATGTAGTGTTCAAGTTTGGGGGTGTGTTTTGCAAAAATGTCGGTAACCTCTCTTCAATTCTCTTTTCCTTATTTTTATTGTGTTTTATTTGTTTATTTATGTTTAGACTTTGTGATTTTGGATGATTGTACTTATTTGATGTTAGTAACTTTTTGTAGGTTTGGTAGTTTTATTTTTGAATTTGGATAATTGTATTCATAATTTTAGTTGATTTTTTGAATTTTAGTAACTTATTTTAGATTGTTTGTCATGTTAGTTGATTGATTTTTAGTTTTGAATTTTGTGGATGGTTTGAAGTGTGTAGAATATGTTAGATTTGCTTGTGGAATTGAACGTTCATGACCCGTAGAGTCTTGAAACTTTGAGTAATAGCGATGTATCCTTGTAGCTCTAAGACTCTTATGATTTGTTGAAATTCGTTGTGATCCGATTTTGTTTGATTTAAACCGATGAATTTCATCACACATTGCACGTTTCGAATCTAGAATGATGTTTGGAGACCGGAACATCTAATCTCATCAAACGAAATTCGGAAGCACTAGAACCACTTGATCCCTCCTTGAGACGAAATGATTATAGGTGAGAATTGTTAGGATGATAAAGGCATAGGATTAGCCTCTCAAGCCAAAAAGTCGACCCGTTGTACTCCAATTAGAACCTTTTCACAAAAAGCCAAACGTAATGACCTTCTCTTGAATTTAGTCACAAAAAGCCTTAGCTGATGAAAGAAAAATCTCACAAAGAACCCGTTCCTTAGCAACTCTTGAGTGTGTTACATTGTTCTATATCTTTTATGCTTTTACATTGTCATCGTATTTTTGCCGCGCCGGCTTGTTTACACGTATATATCGTTTATCCTTATACGTTATTGTATTGGAAAAAAAAAGAGAAAGGCATATGTGAAAAGAAAATCGCCTTGTTCGTGAAAAAATAAATGTAAGTGTGCACAATCTCTCTGTTGGTTGTGGCCGACCAACCTCTCTATCTCTCTAGAAATTCCTTTTTATTTAGACACCTAGATCCACACTTGATCTAGAGAATTAGCTTATGATCCAAGATATGTTCTTGGTTCATATTGTTTAATTGTGCCCACACACAAATCCTTCAAACACTCTATAGACTCTTGTAATAGAAACCTTAGGTTTCTCGAGTTCTACATTACACATGAAGGAATCGAGCCAAGGAAGAAGATCCACCTTTCTCAAGATGCTTTAGTTTAAAGGTTCAAGAAAGGTTAGTATTCAAGTACTCTAAATAATGTTCTTAATTTATAACTTGTTCATGCACTTCGCCTAGATTAGTAAAACTGTTTACTTGTAAAGAAATTTATATTCCATCATTAATATGATTAATGATAATTTTTCTTAACCCTAGACCTATTCCAACAGGCCGGCCATGTACAAGGGAAAGATGAGAGGAAATCAAATATTGTGTCATGAATACACAATAGGAAAGGGTAAATACCCTTTCTTGTATTTCATTCTCCTATAAATAGAACCTATGTGAAAATAAGGGTTTGCTCATGTTTTCTCTTGTTTTTGGCTGACCAAAGTCTCTCTCTCTAAATATCTTTTTATTTTGGCACCTAAGTCCTCATTAGACTCAGGCTTAAATTAGATCTTTAGCTCATAGACTTGTTCTTGAGCTATTGTGTTTAATTGTGGCCACACACAAATCCTTCAAACACTCTATAGACTCTTGTAATATAAACTTTAGGTTTCTCTAGTTCAAGACTAGGCGTGAATGTGACGAGCAGGATGAGGCTCAGAAAATATCAAACTACAAGAGAAAGGTTAGTATTAAAGTAATTAAATAATTATTTTAAATAACATGTTCATGCACTTTGCCTAGGTTAGTAAAATTGTTTTACTTGTAAAGAAATTTTTATATTCCGCCATTAATTTTTATTAACGTTAGACCTATTCCAACAAATGGTATCAGAGCTATGGTCAAAGTATAAACATGTTCACGTTATTTAAAATCATTATAAGAAAATTGTTTCCAAAATTTTCTTGAATAATGGTTTTTCAAAAGACTAGATCTTACACAATTTTAATTTTTCGGTACGAGCTCTAAAATTAAATTTATGTTGATTTTCTACTTGTTAGATATGCTATATAAATACGTTAAAAACGTTTTTTAATTATTTTATGTTTAGCATACTCGAAATCAATTTTTTGACAAGTTTGAAAATTTGTGTATATAGTTTAAACTAGTTTTTTGCACTTCTAGTTTAAATTAGTTATTGAATATTTTACATAATATTGTTTGTTTTATTTTGTGTAAATTATTAATATGTTAATATAACACGCATTTCAATTCAAAACATATAAATAATTTTTTTCCATAAACCTCTTTCTCATTACCTCTAGATCCGACGTAGCTTTTAATTGTTTTTCAATTTCAGGACAAGTTGTTATGGCTCAGTAAAACGAGCATAACTCTTTGCTCAAAACTTGAAAATTAGTGATTTTTTCAGAAAATTAAAGGAACAAAAGTTAGCTATCCGAGATGTGTCATTTATGACCTTTTAAGTCCGAGATGTACGACAGTCCGCGAGTCTAGGATTTTTGAATCCGGATTTGTGACTCCTAGCTTCTTCCCCTCTTCTTGATGCTATTGTGGCTTTCCGATGTTCACGCACTCAGCTACCATGAAGATGCCTTGAAAGAATATGTCATGAACATGAAGAAATTAAAATTTGGAGATTTTGAATCTTAAAACCTTTCAAGTGCAAAAGTGATGATTTATTAATCTCACACACTTTCCTTAGGAAAAATAAATTTAATAGACAAAAGGATCCGAGTATGTTTCTTGTGCCTTAGTGCATTAACACTGCTCTCCCCTCACAAATATCGATTTTAGGGAACTTTTTTCTAGTGATCCACTCTATCTCTCTTTACTCATGGTACGTGTTTCCAAGCGTACAAGAGTAGACGTGCCTTTTTCCAAAAATTAAGTGGGAGGGTTGCACTTATTGTTTGCAACCCACGATCCCCAACAATAAGATTAAATGCATATGTCGCCAGACTAAGAGTCACCCTCGTGACCCTCTCTTTAATGAGAGTACTCAAAGACGCATTGCTCTTAACATTGCTTTTAAAGCTACGTTTAAAATTGAAACGATGAGATAAGGCCTCCCATCAGCGGATTGTTTTCGAAGTAGATCTTGTTTAACTAAGTGGTTGGTTACACACTTAGACTCAAACTCTAATAATCCTCACTTAAGGCCCTGCGAAAAGTTTTGAGTGACCAAACTTTATAAGGTGGCTAGTCAAAACAATGATGTATTGACATCATGACTATGCATTAAATATGTGTCATTTACTTATGAAAGGAAACTCTTTGCGGCCTTCCCTCGAATGAGTAAATTGTCATTTTGTTCATAACACCTTTGGATTTATTCTATTCAATATTAAACTTAAAATCCTAAATAAAAGACTAATCATAAATTGTTTCAACAATCAGCAATCTGTCTCTAAACACTATCTCAATCATCCTTTCCTCAAATTAATTGGAACGACAAAACTACGTAGATTAGAAACGTAACCAAGAAATCGTCCTTACGAGGAAAGTACAAATGGGTACTCACTACCCCATGTCCTTTTGAAATGAATGATGATTCGCCTCAAGAAGGCAAGGACGCCCTAGCGGCCTGAATCCGATCAGATGAGATTGTGAGATGCTATGTTTTAGCATCAATGAGCAATATGTCACAACAACATCATCATGATATTGCTTCGGCCTCAACCATGCTCTTCAATCTCTTTGAGATGTTTGAAGGGCAAAGGCGTCATGCTAGATAACAAGCGGTTCGATAGTTTGTGAACTGTCGTATGAAAGCTAAAACTCATGTTAGAGAAAACATGATACTGATCATAAGTTATGTCAATGACATGTAAATCCTTGGATTTGAGATTAATGGAGAAACCAATATAGATATGATCTTGAAAACTATCCTTGAATCTTTTGATACTTTCAAGCTGAACTACTCCATCGATAAGCTAGGGTACATTGTTACCGAGCTAATGAAGGAGATTCACACCGATGAGGGGCTCTAGGGTAGAAACTGTCATGCCTACCTCAAGACTAAAGGGAAAGTATTGTACTGATTATCGAAGCTTGTTTAGTAGCTGATAATGTATCATCATGGATTATTGACTCCACTGCTACTAACCATATTTGTTGTTCCTCGAATGGGTTCAGGAAAAGCAAAAGCTTAGAGGGTAGTGACTTCTGTTTCAAGTGGGGTAATGAGAGCTTGGTGTCTGCTAAGCCTGATGCATGTTTAAAGAATTGTTTATACTATCTTTATCCAACACAACATTTGCTATTAGACACAGAAATATATAATGATTTAATTAGGTAACCAAAGAGGATCAAACTTTGTGACTCCTCTGATCTAATAAAATCTATATACCTCTGGCAGTTAAGACTTGGTCATATTAGTCTAGATAGGATTAAGAGACTTGTGAGGGATGGTCCACTCAAAGCCTCTGCAATAGGCTCACTGCCGACTTGTGAATCTTGTATAGAAGGAAAAATGACCAAACAACCTTTCTCTGATAAAGGTCGAATAGCCACTGAGTTGCTGGAACTCATACATTCTGATGTATGTGGTCAACTCAGAATTCAGGCACGAGGAGGATACGAATACTTTGTTACCTTTACCGATGATTGCTCCATATATGGATTTGTCTATTTGCTCAAACACAAATCCGACACCTTTAACGTATTTAAGGTTTTTTGGGCTTTAGTGGAAAAGCAAACTGGCAAACAGATGAAAACCCTTCGATCCGATTGAGGTGGTGAGTACTTGTATGAAGAGTTCGATGACTTTCTTAAAGAAGAAGGTATCGATTCTCAGCTTACAGCACCTAGCACACCTCAACAGAACGGAGTATCAAAGAGAAGGAATCGAACTCTATTGGAGATGGTTAGATCAATGATGAGTTACTCATCACTCCCTAATTCCTTTTGGGGATATGCCCTCTAAACTACTATTGGGATTGGTGCCCACAAAGGAGATATTAGACATTGAGATACTTTGTATTTGATTTTGCTGAACATTATAAAATTTCATATTCATTTTTTATAATTATGTATGTGTTTATGTATGAATGATACGCTCTGAAACTGTCATCAACGAAAGGGGTTCTAAGTACAGACTTGACAAGATAGCCCCTTGTGACTAGTTTAAACATTTGTTCGCAATCTTAAGATTGATAGAGCAATCGAATCTAAGTTACGATTGTTTGAATGAATCATGATATCTTGTCTTGTGATATAGAGAGTTGTGACTCTGTGTTTCATTCTTGATATCTTATAGAAGATATTGAACAAGACCAGTGATACTTAGAAGCTCGAGATAAAACCGTTTAATCACTCGAACTTCAAGATCAGATACGAGGGGTACTTTGGTATTTACCTAAATCCTGAATTGAATACATGATTGATATTACACTTTATGACATTTGATTTGTCAATGGGCAAAGACTAAGTTATAGTTGCATCTGACCCGACGATTGGTGTCATAACGTTGTCATATTGGTTTATGTGATTCACAGATATAGAATTCATATTGAAACAATGCAGATGCATTAGAATCACACTATGCTTTCTTATGAGAGTGAATGAATAAACCTAGCCGGGTATTCATCCAATAAGAACATTCGTTAATTAAACATTTGATATGTAAATTATATTATAAATAATACATTTGAGTGATTCTAATAAATAAAAGAAGAAAATAAATATTTTCTAATTTCGTACTTATTTGTGAAGTATGAAATTATTTAATGAAATGTCATTAATAAATGAGAGTTCTAAATTAATTTAATTTAAAAAAAAATCAAAAGAATTTGGGAATAAAATAAATCAATTTGGCCGATTATTAGGATGAATGTTGGCTGAATTATTTAAGTGATTATGTCGTGTGTTTGACTCAACTTAAGCCCATTTGACTTGCTTATATAACAGCTCAAAGAAACCCTAATCAAAGCTTAACCCTAAGAATATTTTTGGCCAAAATCTCTCTCCCCTCTTGTGAGTGTCGGCCGAAATCCCTCAGAGATTTCGTTCTTTGAGTGACCCCCTTATTCTCGATTGTTCATAGAAGAGCATACCATCTCAATCTCACTATAATTCTAAGTGTATTGTCTTTGATTCTATATTATGGTGTTTGGGTGAATTATTTTTCATTAGGGCCGGCCAATTCATTGAAGAAATTGATTTAAAATCAATTCAAAGGCTCGACACTTCCAGCCGGATCCAATCCGGCGAGACAGCTCCCTTCCGGCGAGACCTTCCAGGCGCAAGATACCGTGTCCAGCGAAGCTTCCAAGGCGCACATGTCCCTGTCTGGCGACCCTCCTGGCGCGCTGACTCCCTGTCCGTGAAGGCTCCCAAGCGCAAGTCCCTGTCCGGCGAAGGCTCCTAGGCGCAGAGCTCCTGTCCGGCGAAGACGCTAGGCGCCCTGAAGGCCTGTCCGATGAGCCCCTGCTTGATGTCCGATAAGCGACGTCTCAGCCATTACGACGAGCCCTCTTTCACGCGTTCGACTCGACGAGGCCTTCAGGAGATAGCTAGCAACGTCTTTTACAATCTCAATTGTAAGTATTCTCAACGAATTGGATCTGCGAATATAAATTGTTTATAGGTTGCTAGATTGCTTGTTCAATTTGTTGATCACATGTTTAGAATAAAAAAATTATTAACATGTTAATAATTTTTAATGCCTAGGAAACCAAATGTTTCACATTCTATAGTCCCGAGGACGACAAAACGTTTGTCAGCACCAATGCTCGTCTCCTTAAGGAGGACTATATGAAGAATACGAAACCTAGAAACAAAATTGTGCTTGAAGAAAAGTTGGGTGAGGATGCTTATACCTCATATGTAAGAACTATTCTAACCCCAGCTGAAACACAACCTAACAATTCAGAACCTCGTGAAGTAGTACTTCGACGTAGTGGGATGGCTTCTGAAAAGCCCGACATGTACATGTCTTATGGCGATACTCTCGTAGCCGTCGCTAACATGTGTTATTACAATGACATTCATTATAATTTATTGTGTTGGCTTATTTTTGGGCAAAGTTTCAAATCATATATATCATGTTAAATGTATTAACATCCTCAATATATTCTGCATGCTCATTTTGGGAAGTTCTATATGTTGACTTATTTGGTGATAAAAGGATTAATTTTGGATCTTATGTTATTTGGGAAGTTTCCTTTTTGACAGATTTCATCATAATGTCACGCATAATGGTGTAACAGTTGTCTGCTACAGCTGGCTATTTTGGGAAGTTTACAATGAAGACTTTTTGATAGATTTTGTAATAAATCTCATAATGTCGCGTTTAATATCACAACAATTGTCTGCAAAAGTTTTCTATTCTGGGAAGGTTTTATTAAAGGGTAAGGAAACCCTAGAAAAGACTTCCACTTTGAAGGAGTGCTATATAAGCCGAGTAGCTCTCCATTAGCAGAAAAAATAAAAACGTCATTGTTCACATCTATATGGTTGTAATTCTCTAAACACTCATTGATATACTATAAGTTTAGAGAAGTATCGATTTGTGCTTGGGCGATTGAAGTTCTCGCGATTTGTTCATTAAAGTGGCCAAACATCAGTGAGTGTTTGAAGAGTGGAATTGAGAGGGGTCTCAAAGTCAGGGGGAGTCCTTGATTTAGTTTTCACGTATAGTATTAGCCAAAGTGGCATTGATGTCGAGATTCATGTAAGGCCATTGTTGTACTATTGACTAGTATTAGTGAATTCTTTTCCACTGGGTTAAGATCCCCCAGATGTAGGAGACGTTGCTCCGAACTGGGTAAAAAATTGTGTGTGTCGTTTATTGCTTTCCTATTTACTTTTCATCGCTGTTTTATTTTATCTATATCTTTCTCGTTGATTGTTACACATATTGTTATAACTATTGTGTGTGATAGTTGGTTGAGCGGCTAACATAATTTCAATTGGTATCAGAGCGGGCACCCCGAACTTTAGGGTGATTTTTTGTGGGTTTAACTATTCTGTTTGAGATGTTAAGTACATTGGAAGGAGGTTCAGTCAATCGACCTCTATTGCTCGACGAATCTAACTATGGCTATTGGAAGGCTCGAATGTGTGAATTTTTAAAATCGTTGGACACGAGGACATGGAAGGCTGTTGTCAATGGGTGGTCTCCACCTATGATTGTTGATGCCACAGGTTCTATCACCGGAACTCAAGCCGAGAAAGATTGGAATGCCGCAGAAGATGAATCTGCTATGGGAAACTCTCGTGCTCTTAATGCTATATATAATGGTGTTGACAAAAATATTTTCAGGCTTATTAACACATGCACGAGCGCTAAAGAAGCCTGTGAAATATTGGAAATTGCTCATGAAGGGACACTCAAAGTCCGCAGTTCAAAGCTTCAAATGCTTACTACTCGATTTGAATCGTTGTTTATGAAAGAAGATGAGACTATTGTTGAATTTAATGTTAGAATTTGTGATATTGCTAATGAGTCTTTTTCTCTTGGTGTTCCAATGGCAGATGAGAAGTTGGTGCAAAAAATTCTCAGATCACTTCCATCCAGGTTTCAGATGAAAGTCTTAGCCATTGAAGAGGTTCATGATTTGTCAACAATGAAATTGGATGAACTTGTGTTCTCTCATGACCTATGAATTGTCTTTTCCTATGTTTGAAAAGGAGCATAATATCTCTTCTTGCGAACAAAGAGATAAGGTAGTCTCATATTCTAATGGAGACATATATGACTCAATTGCTTTGCTTTCTAAGAATTATAACATGATTATGAAGAAATTTAGCAAGCTCCCAGCGTCAAATGTTTCACATCATGTCAGAAACTTTGAGAGCAACAACTTTGATAGCAGAAGCAAAGAAAGAAGAATTCAATGTCATGAATGTGAAGGCTTTGGCCACATTCAAAAGGAGTGCCCAAACTTTCTGAGGAAACAAAATAAAGGTTATGTTGCGAGTCTCACCGACGATGAGTATGATAATGAATCGGAGCCAAGTAATTTTGTTGCGTTTCCAGCATCTATTAATATTATGTGTGATGATAATGTTGATGTTGCTAGTTTATCTACGGAAAAAGATAATACCTCTTCTGATGATGATGATTTTTCTAATGATGCTCGTGATCGAGTCTATGATGTATTGAATAACAAAGATGTTGAAGAATCTCAGGTTATGGATAAGCTGAATGATATGATTCTCTCTTTGACAAGCGACAAGAGCAAGTTGTTGGAGACCATTATTGAATTATAAAGACAAGTCGCTTATTTGAATGGTGAACTTGAGAATATGACAAAATCAGTAAGGATGATGAACTCAAGCACTAAGGATCTTGACAAGATTCTTACCATTGTCAAATCTATCAAAGATATGGAAGGTATTGGTTTTACTCATGGTGCATCTATTTCTAAGACTGTCTTTGTTCCACAGAAGAATGGACTCTCCTCCCAACTGTCGCACAACATGTCACAGACATCTGGCCACGACAACTCGCGACTCTCTAGAAAACAAGATTTTGGGAGGTCTCTTGTCAATAGACCTTAATGGATTTTTCATCATTGTGGACGTTCAGGGCATATACGTCCATTTTTTTTATCGTCTCTATGGAAGGAATCTTCATCAACATCAATCATTCCATAGAACTCAGAAGAATCAAGTCGTCAATCCGCGCAAAGTTTGGAGAGTGAAAACGGATAACAGAGTCAACAACGACTTGAAGAAGTGTGCTTTTACTACTACGTTTGTGGATGTTGAGAAGCAAGATCATGGATGTAATTACCACAGCAAGCGCCGATGGTCCGGCCGGAGGTGCTTCTAATTGGTAATTCGTTTCCTCTTCCTGTAGTTGGTTTATCCTTGCCGTTGGTATCTTTTGAGGCAATCAGGGGGAGAGGTATTTGGATTGGATTTGTCTTGTTTTGTTTGCCCCAAAAATAGCCAAAGGGGGAGATTATTATTACAATGACATTCATTGTAATTTATTGTGTTGACTTATTTTTGGGCAAAGATTCAAATCATATATATCATGTTAAATGTATTAACATCCTCAATATATTCTGCATGCTCATTTTGGGAAGTTCTATATGTTGACTTATTTGGTGATAAAATGATTAATTTCGGATCTTATGTAATTTGGGAAGTTTCCTTTTTTACAGATTTCGTCATAATGTCAGGCATAATGGTGTAACAGTTGTCTGCTACAGTTGGCTATTTTGGGAAGTTTACAATGAAGACTTTTTGATAGATTTCGTAATAAATCTCATAATGTCGCGTTTAATGTCGCAACAATTGTCTGCGACAGTTTTCTATTATGGGAAGGTTTTATTAAAGGGTAAGGAAACCCTAGAGAAGACTTCCACTTTGAAGGAGTGCTATATAAGCCGAGTAGTTCTCCATTAGCAGAAAAAAGAAAAACTCCATTGTTCACATCTATATGGTTGTAATTCTCTAAACACTCATTGATATACTATAAGTTTAGAGAAGTATCGATTTGTGCTTGCGCGATTGAAGTTCTCGCGATTTGTTCATTAAAGTGGCCAAACATCGGTGAGTGTTTGAAGAGTGGAATTGAGATGAGTCTCAAAGTCAGGGGGAGTACTTGATTTAGTTTTCACGTATAGTATTAGCCAAAGTGGCATTGATGTCGAGATTCATGTAAGGCCATTGTTGTACTATTGACTATTATTAGTGAATTCTTTTCCAATGGGTTAAGATCCCCCAGATGTAGGAACCGTCACTCTGAACTGGGTAAACAATTGTGTGTGTCGTTTATTGCTTTCCTATTTACTTTTCATCGCTGTTTTATTTCATCTATATCTTGCTCGTTGATTGTTACACATATTGTCATAACTATTGTGTGTGACAGTTGGTTGAGCGGCTAACAAAATTTCAATATGGATGACTCTGTTTCCTACAGTCAAGCAATGGCTAGTTCTGAGTCAAACCTCTGGCTTGACTCCATGAAAGTTGAGATGCATTCGATGTATGTCAAGAATGTCTGGAAACTTGTAGACCTATCTGAAGAGATTAAACTCGTAGGGTGTAACTGGATCTATAAGAAGAAAATGGGTCCGGATGGGAACGTTGACACGTTCAAAGTGCGACTAGTGGCTAAGGGTTACACCCAAAAGGAACGTATCGATTATGAAGAAACCTTCTCGCCTGTCGCAATGCTTAAATCCATCTGCATGCTTCTATTCATAGCTGCCGTTCTCGATTACGAGATCTGGCAAATGGATGTCAAGACTGCTTTTCTTAATGGCAATCTTGACGAGCGCATTTTCATGGCTCAACTAGACGGTTTCATGGAAGGTGGTTAAGAAACTAAGGTTTGTGAGTTGCTTAAATCCATTTATGGATTAAAGCAAGCATCTAGATCATGGAATATTAGATTCGATGAAACTGTTAAAAGCTTCAGTTTTGAACAGTCAATAGATGAACCTCGTGTCTATAAGTTGATACACGAGGGCAAGGTTGTTTTTCTGGTATTGTATGTCGATGATATATTACTCATTATAACAACGTGGATAAATTATCCGATGTTAAAATCTGGTTAGCTAAGCAATTTGATATGAAAGATCTAGGGGAAGCTGCGTACATTCTAGCGATTCAGATCTTTCAAGATCGAAAGAACCGGACCCTGTCACTCTCCTCAAGCATCTTATATAGATAAGGTGATGGATCACTTTACTATGCAAAACTTCAAGAAGGGCCAAAACCCCTTTAGACATGGAGTCTCACTCTTTAAGGACCAGTCTCCCAAGACTACACAAGAGATTGATGACATGAGAAAGATTTTCTATGCTTCAATCGTAGGAAGACTCATGTATGCTATGTTGTGCACTAGACCGGATATATGTTTCGCTGATTGGCGTAGTTAGCCGTTTCCAATCAAATCTTGGACCCGAGAACTGGGTTGATGTTAAGCATGTTCTTAAGTATCTTCGGAGAACTAGGAATTTGATGCTTATATACCCAGGTACTGACCTGACTACAACGGGGTATACCAAATTCGACTTTCAGGCGGATAGAGATTCTAGGAAATCCAATCCAAGATCTGTGTTCAATGGTGGATCTATTGTTTGGAGGAGTATCAAGAAATCTTGCATTGCTGACTCCACCATGGAGGCAGAATATTTGGCTGCTTGTGAAGCATCCAAAGATGCTATATGGCTTAGAAAATTCCTTAAGTATTTGGAAGTAGTTCCGAATGTCAACGAGCCCATGACACTTTATTGTGATAATAGTGGGGCTGTTGCTAACTCAAAGGAACCTAGAAGCCTTAAGCGCTCTAAGCATATTAAGAGGAAATACCATTTAATTAGAGAGATCGTGCAGCGCGAAGACATGGAGGTGAAGAGGATCTCATCGGTTAACAACCTAGCATATCCTTTCACCAAGGCCCTATCTAATAAAGTCTTCGACCAACATCAAGACGGATTAGGCAAGAAGGACTATACTCATCTTCTTTGAGTCAAGTGAGAGTTTGTTGGCAGAGATTCCCACAAGAAGATTACTTATTTACATATTGATGTAATATATAAATCATTCATAAAGTCCTTATTGTAATTTGCTGATTAAATTAATAAAAGGTGAAACGTTCATTCATTCCTTTTTCGAGTTTGAAAATTTATGATATTAAATAGTCTTATAGTCCTGAATCAAACCTAACAATATATGAAGAGAAAAATGTAGATTTGCGTGAACAAACTCTCATGGTTTGGTTAAAGCGATATATTCACAATCTAAAGATCAACGGACTATTGATCCCAGTATGATTGTTGGAAGAATCTATAATGTCTCGTTACGAGGCATAGATAGTTATGAACTCTATAGTTCTTCCAGTGTATCTTTCAAAAATACTGAATTGACCAGTGCACCTTTAGAGACAATGTAAGAATAAACCACATTTAACCTCTTCTGTCTCAAGGTCACTATGTAAGAATTGCATCATGCTTACCTAATTAAATAAATGAGACATGTCATTTCATAGCTTCAATATTCTCATTTGAGAAAATTAAATCCTAGGTCCACTAAGTGATCTTGACTAGACCAATTGGTGAGATATTATGTTATGAAGATTTCATGAACCAACATTGTGAAGTTCTCATATCACGTCATTCTTTATTACTTAGATTGTGAATAAATGAACTGCCGTATCCAAAATTAAGTAGCACCTTTGTTTGGATGAAACAATGTGACTTGTTAGCTCCTCGTCAATACATTGTTTCTAACTTATTCACAAGTAACAACATAGTTGAGGAAATAACAACTAGAAGAGTAAAATGGTAATTTTATAAATTCCATCTAGTTGATGATATTCATGAAGGGTAAACATAGATAACATTCAATGGATCCACTCAATATAATTAAGTTGAATTTGAGTAGAAAATAAATTCATTTGAACCGAGAGATTCTTAGTGTCAACTCTTTAGTGGAGTCAGTTGGCATTAAGCTAATACTCGGAAAAAATTTCTGAACTTTTGAGTCCGAGTATAGAAGTTCTAGCTTTTTTCATTTGAATCCATAAGGTCAGTATTACAGGTCATTAGAGTAGGATTGTTAAACTAGAAGCTAAGTCAAAATAAGTTCAAGTGTTGAACTAGATGTTTTCTCGGAAAATGTTTAAAGGGTATATTTGTCCACATGGACATAAAATGATGTGAATGTCAAAATAAGATTTTGAATATTATTTTCTAAAGCCGAAAAGTCGTTTGAGGCATTATGACATTAATTTCATTATTTATGCAATATTAATTCTATAATGGGTATTTTGAGAATTTTCTTAAAAGAAATAAGAAAGCATCTAGATGCCCGATCCCTAGTGTAGAGTTCGGCCAAAACGCACCCCAAGAGGAGAGAATTATTTACATTTAATTATAAAGATAATTGTCCAACAGGAAAAAAGGAAATAAATTTCCATGAGAAGGAAATAAATATGCTAAGTGAGGAAACAAATTTCCTTCACTTATGCTCTATGTTGGCCGGTGATGTACTAGGAGAAAGAGGAGAGAATCAAATATTGTGTCATGAATACACAATTGATAAGGTTTATTACCCGTTCTTGCTTTTCCTTCTTCTATAAATAGAGTCTCGCATAGAGATGTGAAAAAAGCATTCTTGTCCTTGTGCTCTCTCTCTTGGCCGACCCCCTTGCTCTCTCTCTAGAAAATCCTCTTTTTTTTGGCACCTTAGTCCTCATTACACTTAGGCTAAATTAGCTCTATAGCTCATAGACTTGTTCTTGAGTTATTGTGTTTAATTGTGCCCACACACAAATCCTTCAAAACATCTAAAGACTCATGTAATAGAAACCTTAGGTTTCTCGAGTTCTCGTTTAGGTGTGAAGGTAACGAGCAAGAAAAGATTAGCCTTTCTCAAGACTCCTCTAAATTAAATGTACAAGAAAGGTTAGTACAAGTTCCATGCAAAAACACTATCTTGACATCTAGTTGCTCAAGCTCCAGATCCAACTGAGAAACCAAGGCAAGAATTATTCTGATCGACTTGTGTTTCACTACCAGTGAATAGATCTCATTGAAATCTATTCCTTCCTGCTGGGTGAAGCCTTTTGCAACGAGTGTTGCCTTAAATCTTGGCATCTCAACTCCTGCAATTCCACGTTTCCTTTTGAAAATTCATTTAGATCCAACCAGCTTCTTGTCACTAGGCTTGTTGACCAAGATTCAAGTGTTATTTTGATCCAGTGATTTTATCTCATCCTTCATTGCATCAATCCATTTGATGTTGTATTTTTTATTTGACTGCCTCTTTGTAAGACTTGGGTTCAGTGTCTTCAATTTCTTCTGCAACACTAAGAGCAAATGCAACCAAGTCCTCGAAACCATACCTTAAAGGTGCTTTGGCAAGTCTTCTATTTTTGTCTCTGATCAGATTATAGATTTCATCTTCTTGAGGTGTGGCTTGATCTAGAACTGTTTTTGTCACTGCTTCCTCTTGTGCAGATTCTTTTGTCTCTTCATTCTCAAGCTCCACCTCAATTTTGATACCTTATGCTTGATTATTTGAATCTTGACTTTCAGAATTATTCTTGAATGGAAATTCATTTTCGTTGAATGTCACATCTCGGCTGATGATTGACCTTTTGTGACCCTAGTCCAGACACCAGACATGGTACCTTTCACTCCTTCAGGGTAGCCGATGAATGCACACTTTAGTGCCCTTGGTTCAAGCTTATCTTGTCTAATATGAACATATGCTACACAACCAAATATTCTCGATTTGTTATAATCTACAGGGTGATCAATCCATACCTCCATTGGAGTTTTGAATTCCAGTGTTGATGAAGGGCATCTGTTTATCAAGAAACGGGATGTCTGTGCAGCTTCAGCCCAAAACCTCTTAGGAATGTCAGACTGAATGAGCATACACCTGATCCTTTCCAATATTGTTTGTTGAATCGCTCTGCTAATCCATTTTGATGTGGTGCTCCTGGAACTGTGTGGTGTTTTGATATTCCAGACTCTTTACACATATTAATAAATTCTTTATCTAGATATTCTAAACCAATATTTGATCTAAGTTTTTTTAATCTTTCTACGTGTCTAATATTCAACCAAAACCTTCCAGTCTTTGAATGCCTTAAGTGCCTCGTTTTTATGTGTCAGAAAAAATAACCAAACACGTTTTGAATAATCATCAATTAGAGAAATAAAATACATTTTACCTTTGAGTGAAGTTGTCTTGGCCGGCCCCCACAAATCTGAATGGATGTAGTCCAAGATTTCTTGAGTCTTGTGGGTAGAACGAGTGAATTTGACTCTTATTGATTTTCCAAGAACTAGATTCGCACAGAAGCCGATTCTGCCCACTTGATCTTTTCCAAAGAATCCTTTCTTGGCTAATTCTGAGAGGCCAACTTCACTGACATGACCTAATCTCAAATGCCATAGGATTTTTTTTTATCCTTTTGGACTTCGATTAAACACGCATAATTAAATATTGTACTGCCGATCATTTTGTACATGCCATTTGACAGAAAGTCTGTCATTGTTACCAATGATCCCTTCATGACCTTGATAGTGCCTTTTTCTGATTTCCATGAATATCCAAGTTTGTCTAGCCATAGCAAGGAAATTAAATTCCTTTTCAGCTTCGGCACGTATCTTACTTATGTGACAAGTCTCTCTTGACCATCAAACATTTTGAATCTGGCAAGAATCTTTGCCTTTGACTTTACATGCCTTGTCATTAATGAGAAATGCTTTGCCTGTATGTGGTTTTAGTTCTTCAAACTACGATCTGTTTGGTGTCATGTGAAAAGAGCAACCAATGTCCATTATCCAATCTGCATTGTTGTTCTGGTCTGAGACCAACAACACGTCGACACTTTCATACTCTCCTTCAGAGCTTTCGTATCCTTGTGCCGCCACTGAGACATGTGCTTTCTTGTCCTATCTGCTAACATTCTTTCTTTTTGGGCAGTTTATTTTAAAATGTCCCTCCTTGTGGTAGTTAAAACACTTGAAACCCTTTTTTTCTCTATGACCATGATTTTCTTTACCAGGTGTTTTAGATCTGTTCTTTGAGGAGTTTTTGCCTTTCTTGAAATCTATTTTATCTGTGCTTCCTCTTGCCAGTAATCCCTCAGCAACTTATGTTGCTTGATGTTCAATTGCTTTTGACTTTAGAGCACCAAGAACTTCTTCGAGACTCATACTTTCCCTTGCATACTTCATTGTCTTGACAAAGTTTTTGTAAGTCTTTGGTAATGAATTGAGAATCATTACTTCCTGATCTTCATCCTCGACCTTGACTCTGATGGTTTCAAAGTCAATGATTATCTTTTCAAATTCATCTAGATACTCGTCTACTGACTTATCGTTACTCATGGAGAAACCAATTAAACGACCTTTCAAGAAAATTTTGTTCGTCAAAGTCTTGGTCATAAAAAGACTCTCAAGGTTTAGCCAAATACCAGCGACATATCTCTCTTTTGCAACTTCACTCAAAACCTTGTCTCCGAGGTGGAGAACAAGAGTACTGTACGCGAGCTCCTGCAATTCTTCTTTCTCCACTGCTGTCATTGTGCTTGGTAGCTCTGAGTCTTTTGATAATTCCTTCACACCTTTCATTTGAACAAAAATCTCTATCATTCTCTGCCTTCATAACACGAAATCTTCGTTTCTATCGAATCTTTCAATTTTGACTTTCGTAAAACTCATCCTTGCAACTATTTGGCTCTGATACCAATTGTGAAATTTTTAACCAGTTTAGTGTGGAAATCTTCTTGCAAAGATGATGAACAGAATAACAGACGACACACAGATTTACCAAGGTTCAATCTTAACCAATCTACTCCTGCTTTGTCCACTATATCAAAGATTACAAATTTTCAACAAGATTATACAAGTAACTCCACTTGAGAATCGCTTGTTTTCGATTCTCAGCCTTTTTCTGTTTCTCTCGTGTTTCCCTGAGCTAAAATCTTAAGTGTTTCCCAATTCCAAAATTCTCAAAATGAATAATTGTCTTAGCGCTAAAGTCAGTCATAGAATTTCCTTTTATATACGAGGTTTCTAATTGATATCAACTTTTACAATTAACACCTAATTATTAACTAATCATATAGAACGACAACATAATATTAAGAATCTAATTCACAGGTAAAAATAAATCAATTAAAATAAACACACAAAATATAGTGCTACTTTCTTAGTTTTCATATATTTAAATTGAACTACTACCCATTTAAATGTATATAGAAAAGGAAACTATACCAATCATTCTTAGTATTTATACATTTTAAATCGCCACATTACTGAATTAGCTAGATTGGCTGGCACTATGTGAAATTGTAAATGTGTCGTGCTACTCATCGACTTAAAGTTTAATGTTATGTATGTAAAATATGTTTAAATATCTAAAAAATCAAATAGAGCCGCATATATCATGTAAAGGATTAACAAAATTTAAATTAAAAATCTCCAGATCTTCAAGTTACTATACGAAAAATATTTGAATAGACACAAAAAATAACAAATATTCTTCTACTAAAATAATAAAATATGATATATAATATATACGTGTATTTAAACATGTAAATATGTGAAGTTGACTATAAATATTTATGAACTGTTGATTAAATAGAAATATAAAATTATAATATAATATTTATGAAATGTTGATTATATAATAGTTTTGAAGTACAAATATAATGTAATTGACCTACAAATAACTAAATCCGTTTGTAATTATTTTATAATTATTTAAAACTTTCAATCCAAATTGAACATTTTGAATCGCCATCAATTAGAAAATAAATTATAAATAAGTAAATAAAAGGCTAATGCCAAATGGAGTCTTTTATGATCTTGACCCCACGGCCATAGCGTCAACGCCATGCATACCTCTCCTTTCTCCGAAGAAGAGGTTCGAGCCGCTATCTTTGGAAGACTTGATCCGCTTAAGGCCCCCGGTCGAGATGGTCTTCTCGGCCTCTTTTTCCAACGTTTTTGGCATATCCTGGGTGGATGAGTGATTAAGAAGTATTTCAGAATTCTCAATAATGGGGAAGAGATCGATATCCTTAATGAGACAGTTGTCACCTTAATCTCTAAAACGAAGAAGCCCAAGTGTATGAAGGAGTTTCAGCCGATTAGTTTATGCAAGGTGGTGTACAAGGCGATTGCTAAATACATTACAAGGCGTATTCAAGTGTCTTCAAGTGTGGGTGGTCGCCAAATTTTTGAACGTCATTGTGGGCTACGAAGGCCTCCATACTTTGAGGAACGGCTGATTCGGAAACGGATTATGCGGGGCTCTCAAACTCGACATGTCAAATGCCTATGATAGAGTGGAGTGAGACTACCTCGAAGAGATCTTACAAAGACTTGGATATGCCGACGGTTTTGTCAACCTATATGGAAGTGTGTGCGGTGATTTTACTCCAACTAGATGGCTACGACAAGGTGATCTTCTCTCCCCCTTCCTCTTTTACTCGGACGGGCTCTCTAGTCCCTTCCGGAATGTGAAAAACTGGGGGAGACTCGGGGTGCTATTTGGCTATCCAGGGATTATGGTTTCTCATCTTTTCTTCGCCGACGATAGTTTGATCTTCTTCAATGCCAATAAAAAAGAAAGCGACGAGGTGAAAAGGAGTCTTACAACTTACTCGCGGGCATCCGGGCAAGTAGTGAACTTTGACAAGTCTACGGTTTGTTTTGGGAAAAAATGTCAAGACGGTGTGTGTCGACGGCATTGGGCGAAGCTTTGGTGTTGTAGTTACTCCGAACCATGATAGACATCTCGGGCTACCGATGTTTATGGGGCAAAGCAGGGGCGAAAGGTTTAAGTTCATCAAGGAAAGGATTTAGCGTAAGTTTAGAGGTTGGAAAGGCTATTTCTTCTCACATGCCGGAAGGGAGGTCATCATTAAAGCCATCCTCCAAGCGATCCCAAGTTATGCCATGTGTTTTTTCAAGACCCTAAAGGCCTCATTGACGACATACACGCTCTAGCTGCCAAATTTTACGAGGAGAAGACGAGGAGAAGAAGAAAATTCATTGGGGAAAATGGGAGAAAGTGTGCTCAAGTAAAGAAGAAGGCGGTATGGGCTTTAGAAATATGGAAAGCTTCAACTGATCTTTGCTTGCTAAGAGTGTGTGGCGGGTCATCCGGTTTTCAAACTCTCTTGCAGCCGGAATCCTCAAAGAAAGCTATTTCCCGGAATCTTGTATCCTTTTGTCAAATTGGAAGTATAAGGTATCTCCACTTTGGAGAAGCCTTCTTTGAGGCCTTAGGGTAATTTTTTTGGGATCTAGGTGGCGGATGGTATGGGGACTGCCGTCAACACGAGAAATGATCGATTGATTCCAAAGTCCCAAAATTTCCCTTCCAAATAATTTTGGCGTGTGCCGGAGAATGCTACGGTGGCGGACTTCAAACTTGTTGGCGGTCTTTGGGATGTTTCAAAACTTAATGCCCACTTTTGCGAGGATGATGTCCGAGAGATTTTGAAGATTCCGGAAATGTCGACGATGGAGGTTGACACACTTATGTGGCACTTCTCCAAAGACGACGAGTACACGGTGAAGAGCGGAAACCGGGTGCTTAGATTCTTTGGATAAGACCGAATTTTCTTCCAATCGATCTTCCAAAGAGTGTTAGGCTAAGACTTGGAGGCTCCACATTACTTCCAAAATCCGGGTCTTTCTTTGGAGGATTTCTTGAGAGTGGATCCCCGTTCATGACGTGTCGGCGAGGAGAGGTATGAAAGTGGATCCGATGTGTCCTTGTTGCTCAAAGGATAGAGAGACCACCTTTCATGCTATTTGGAAATGCGTGGAGAGTAGGCAAGAGTGGAAGTCGCTTGATTGGTGGAAGATGATAAAGGAGGGTTTCCAAAGAGACACAATTTCCTTTCTAACATACATATTTACTACTTTTTGTTCTAAGGATATCAAGCTTTTTACGGTGGTGGCATGGAGTTAATGGAATCGACAGAATAACATAATCCATAACTCTCCAACCGGAAGCACATCCGACCTTGTTAATTGGGCTATCGGCTACCTCGACGAATTTCGGAATGCGACGACCGCCAGCTTCAAAAAAGCTCATTTTCCTTCCCTCCCCCGTACATGGACTCCTCTCATTCAAGGTGTGATTTTTATTTGTGTGGATGCGGCTCTCTCGATAGATAATATGAAATGTGGTTTAAGTGGCGTATTTCGGAATCACTCCGGAATGGTGGTGTATGCCTACTCTAGCCCCCTAACTCCCCCGGCGGCGGAAGCTATGGCTATTCTCCGAGGCATCCAAGTGGCTAAAGATAGAGGGTTTGAGAATATTCTAATCCAATCCGATTGTGCTACACTGATTAACCGTATCGCATCAAAAGCTCCCCTGAAGAACGAAGTGGGTATTGTAATCTTGGAGATTCTGAAGTCTTATTTGTCTAGTCCAACTTGTGAGTTTGTTTTTTTTGTCATAGGAGTTGTAATGAAGTAGCTCATAGTCTCGCAAAATTTGCCATTTCTTTAGAAGAACCGATGTTTTGGAACAATTTACTCCCTCCGTCTATTGAAGATTGTATTAGAGTCGATTTGGCTTCTATCAATGAATGAGGTTCACCCTCTCAGTTTAAAAAAAACAGAGAGCAAAAAGTACCAAAACAAATTTAAAAAAGGTATTGATTGGTTATTATTTCAAAACAAGTGTTGTCAAGCAATCGTTATCCCACCACCACTCTCAATTGTCTATCAAGAACTTGCTAACACAAAGAGCCCTAATATACTTCTTCATACACACCAAAATGCCATTAAATACACAAAGGAAGAAAATTTATAGAATTGGTTTTATACATGTAGTGTGAATTTTAAGGTTCTGAATCCTGATTGGTACCAAAAAAAGTATTCTAGGCAGCGGGAATAAAACTGCTATTTATTTTTTACCGTCGGAATGACTAGATAGTTATTAGTATGGATGCGATTCGTTTAAAACCGGGAAAAATGTATATTAAAATGAATGACTTGTGCGACAAATGGTTCGATATGAAATTCGAGGAGGAGAATGCGAAGAACATGATGGTATTTGAGGGTGAAGAATTTGTGGATGCGGAGGCTAACCTTACCGAATGCCTTTTTGGAAAGATTGTTGAGAAGAAAAGCCTATAAATTTTTTTAAAAAAAAATTGCTACGATAAAAATATGGCGAGTCAACATAAAACTTATTATGTCTGATCACAACAAAGACATAATTTGACTGCTATTTCTTTTTAACCGTTGGAATGACTAGATAGTTATTAGTATGGATGTGATCCGTTTAAAAATGGAAAAAATGTAGCTTAAAATGAATCCTCCGTAAAATAAAACGAAGTTCGAATTCTCTTATTCTAAAAGTAATAAACCTCTCTACTCTGAAAGTTGCACGAGTTAGACAACTTTGCCAGAATTCAAATCCCCTTCTAAAATGAATGACTTGTGTGAAAAAGGGGCGGATATGAAATTCGAGGAGGAGAATACGAAGAGCATGATGGTATTTGAGGGTGAAGAATTTGTGGATGCGGAGGCTAACCTTACCGAATGCCTTTTGTAAAGGTTGTTGAGACGAAAAACCTACAAACAATTTTTTTTTAAAATTGCTACGATAAAAATATGGCGAGTCAACATAAAACTTATTATGTCTAATCACAACGAAGACATAATTTGTTTCTGGTTCGTGAAGGAAGTAGACAAGAAACGAATATGTGACTTAGGTCCATGGAGTTTTGATAAGTCGTTATCGGTAACGAGAGACTCGGATGTAGAAATACAACAATATTAGAATTCGGTTATGTGTCTGGATTCAACTTCATGGTATCACGACCAGATACTGGTCAGCGAGAATGGGCGAGATAATCGGTAGCAGGATCGACCCGGTAATCAAGGTTGATAAAGACAAAAACATGGTCAAGTCTATGGTGAAGCAATCAAAATCAGAATCAGAATCTTGACAGACATCGGGAAAAAATTGCAAATAGGTACTCACATCCAGTTCAGGGCGGAGGCCGAGAATGTATGGATAAGTTTCAGTTATGAAAAATTACCGAATTTTTACTACGTTTGTGGATGTCTAGGTCATGGAGTGTCTGATTCCGAGGATGGATCTAATGCGGACTCCAAAGCTTTGAGCTACATGCCATGGAAATGGGGCGAGTCCTTGAGCAAGGCCGTTGTTATGGTATGTCACGCCAATGGAGTTCATTTGAGCTTGAAGAATGGCTGGGCTGGGCCACAACGGTCGACCCCTGAAACTCGTAATCATTCAACTCCTCAACCTCAACCCCGACATCACGCGAAAAAGGAGGCTAGATATCTCAATCGAGCAGAGAAAAATTGAGGTAATACCTCTAAAGAATCAAAGGAAACTCTACGCTTTTCTCTTCTGCACCAATCCCAATCCAACTACTTTGGAGTTTGATCGTGAAAACTATTTATTTAAGAGGTTCCATGACCTAAAAGGATTCATCAACATATATAATCCATGTCTACGACAATTTGTGCAGCTAGATAGCAGCTCCGAATCAGAATCGATGGCACCAAATAATCATAGTTTAGCTCCACAAAGAAGAACCACAATCAACCTTGAGCATAGATTTTTGTATCGCATTGATCAAGCGATAATGTCATGGCTAATGTTCTCTATATTTATGTCAATGTTATGATATATCACTCGGTGCACAAACTCTTACAACATTCGGTCAACGCTTACTCAAGCGTTTGCCATAAGCGACATGCACACTTTCTTCAACTTTGAGTTCAATTGTAAATAATGAAGAGATATACAATGAAAAATAGCGATTTTATCATGAAAATTCAATTTGTAGCAGATAATCTCAATGCTGCAAATCAACAAATGAATGACAAAGAAACTTATTTTCTATGTTCGTGGAGGACTTGATTATGTGTACAATTCTGTTTTGGCCATGCTCACAACTCAAATGGACACCTTCTGCAGCTCAATTCATCTTAGAGTGTCATGAGACATATCTTGAGCAACAAAACACTGTATGAATGGAAAATTTGACACAAGTCTAAGCAAACCTGTTAGAAAATTGATCTAGCGGTTGGTATAATGGTCGTGAAAGCTCAAAAACTAGAGAAACACGTGGAATATGATGAAGAGGCTATGTACATAGAAATCGTGTTATCTCTCAAATATGCAATCGATCTGGTCTCGTTGTCACCACTGAAAAAACACATGATGATCAATCACAATATATTGACATTGATAGTGGAGTCACAAACCACATCAGCTCTAATCTCAATCACCTACCAATTCCACAAGATTACAATGTGAAATGCAAACTAATTGTCCGAGATGGTAACTATATTTCTATTGAACACACTGGAGAATCTTTGAGATCTGCTCACCTTAAGCCATCACAAAAAATCTGAGTGTATCTTAATTTAAAAAGGACAAAATGTGATTGCTAAACTTTTCTCTAATAGATGTCTAGTTAAGGACAAGCGAACTAGGCAAGTCAGCTAAAGATGATTTGTATCTCATAGACCTGTCGAAGCTAAGAGGAAAAATAAATACCTTCAAGAGCGAGACATCACTGTGTGCATATACCCATAGACCTAGAAAATATCAAGAATCAAGAAATAAAAACAGATTTTCTTCATTTTATATGTAACCATGTCTATACAAACAAAGAAAAGAATGACACTATCAACATTTGGCACCAAAATTTTTGGCATCCTTGCCTTAAAGTTCTCCCAAATGTAATTTAACATCTCAATGTAAAGAATTGTGCAATTAAAGAGCTTACCTTATGTGATGCGTGCCACATTGACAAATCAGGTCATCAACCTTATCTCAGGTCCACATATCATGTCCAACATCCACTAGATATGGTATATGCAGATTTTTGGGGACCCTCGTTGTTGGCATCAGTAGATAGCTACAAATTTTATATAGTATTGGTTGATGAAAGTACCAAGTTCATATGGCGATATCCTCTACACTTCAAAGATGAAGCAATGAAAGTCTTTGAAGTATTCAAGATACATTTAGAACGCTTATTCAACACCAAAATAAAATTCCTTGAAATTGACTATGGAAGGCAGTTTAGATCTCTATGTCTACTACTTCAGCAACCTAAAATACAACTTTGGCATCCATGCCCTCACACATATCCGCAAAATGATAAAATGACACACACACATCATCGCATTATTGAACTCAACCTAACACTTTCTGTCAAAGATTCACATGTCAGCAAACGACAAATGGCATGCATTTTCTACATCCTTCTTTCTATTAAACAGACTTTGAAGTGTTGCTTTAGAGTTCAAATCGCCATACGCACAAGTCTACAAACAACAATTTGACTCGTTATTACCCGAAGTCTTTGGAACTACATGATTTTACCATACAAGACCACACAACAACCATAAATTGGAGTTTAGATATGGCCTGCATGTGTAAGTAGGTTATAGTGACACTCACAAAGTCTATATATTCTAACGTGGATTTTCCAAAACAACTCATCTTGGAGACCAGATAGCCACACACACGTCTCCACTACAACCGTACTACATCCCAACAAGATCATCTATACATTATGATCAAATCTAATTACCAAACACATCCTACTCCCCAAGTCCTAGTATTTAACGTAACCAAAACTCTCTCTGACTAAATTACCATGAATCCAAACTGATGCCCATCACCAATCAAAATGAATCCCAACTAATACCCGTCATCATTCAAAATGAGGCCTAAACTTCATTTACCACAAATGGTTAGACAAGCCACAAACTCAGAATATCATATGACTAAAAGAGCCAAATCAAACACATTCAAACAAGACAAAACTTGAGGTTTTTGGCTTGTTGAACCAAATATTTGTTCCAAAACCCTACACCATCACTGAAGTCCTAGCTGATCCAAAATATGGCACATTGCTATCCTATAATAACTACAAGCTCTTGGAAGCAATTACACACTGCGACTTGTACCCTACACTCAAGAAAAACCACCGGTAGACAATTGGGTCTAAATAACAAAGTACAAACTTGATGGGCAGTGAGCATGTACAAGGAATGATTAGTAGCAAAGGGCTTTCAACAAACACATGGTGTGGTTTATTTTGAGACTTTCACCTTTGTCATAAAACAACCTATAATCCTAATTACCATCACACTATCCATCACAAAAGGCTGAGATATTTAGCAAATCGATGTGAAAAATGCGTTCCTAAATGGAGATTTACAAGAAACTGTGTACATGCAGAAACCTATTCGATTTGAGAACTCTTTTAAGCATGGTCATGTATGCAAGCTGATCAAAGCACTATATGGTTTGAAATACTTAATTTTTCTTCTACAATAAAAACAGTGAGACATTGTTCCTATTAGTCTACTTAGATGGCATTTTGATCACATGCACAAGTAAGACCTTTATACTCAAAGTTATTACTGACCCAATGATGCTTTTAATCTAAAAGCACTATGGTCTATAGGCTAATCAAGTCAGTTTTGGGTTATTAATCATGTCGGAGCCAAACTGATCTATATAATCTCAATCCAAATATGCCTACAATCTATTTGTCAAAGAAAGTATGACTGATGCAAAGTCGTGTACAACCCTTATGATGTCCTCAAATCATTTTCATCTGACAATGCAGCAGACTCATGTATGAACCTAACGCTATATAGAAGTTGACTGGAAAGTTTGTAAGCCAACACACTGATGATACCAGACATCTCCTTTGTCGTTAATAAGATTATCCAATTTCTTCAAAACCTATCTCAGAACCACTAAAAGTTTGCAAGCGTGTTCTTTCGATTCAAAAAAGGAACGATTCGCTATGGTCTTCGCTTCGCATTGCAAACAGGATGACCAAAGAGGTATTCGACAATGTTGAGTATGTTGGCTGCCCAGACAAAGCACTGGTCAACCAGAGGTTATGCGTGCTGTTCTTGAGGAATTTTGTAGTATAGTATTTTCGATAGCAAAAAATTGTCTGTAGGTCAAGCACATAATAAAAATGCACGGTCTTTGCATAAATCCCCATCAGAATTCTTTGGCTTACCTCAATTTTGGTTGAGCTGAACATTTCTCTAGACTCTCCAACGAGGGTTAGTTGGTGCGACAATCAAGCACCAGATATCTAGCATCGAATCTCGTCTTCCATTCCAGAATGAACATTACGTTCCCACAACTAAGAATATCGTTGACCTCTTCACAAAAACTCTGCCTCAAGTACGCTTAGCCAACAACTCAATCTCGAGGCAAAAAGTGTACAAGTAAAAGAGCTAAATTAAATGTGAAAAGAGCTAAGTGAAACTAAAACCTTAAATGAAAAAGAAGTAAAAAACTTGTGAAATTAAGTTGTTAAAAAAGGTACCGAATGTAATTTGTTCTTACAAGAATATGGGTTACCATAGCTCAGTTACCGTTTTCTATTTAAGCCCATTTTGTTATAAATAAATATAAGCCCATTTTGTTATCAGTCTCCAGGCATTCGTATCGTAATCCCGCTTCGTAAGTTCGGTGAGACAATTCGTCGAACAGATTAACGTGTATCAGAAGAAAGACATCGACGATATATCCTCGCGAGTTTGCACTTCACCAACTCTTCTGGCTTTTCTGTCTCGTCTTTCATTATATATTTATTTTTTTTATTTCCGTAGCCATTCCATTCATACCCATCAGGTCGTAGTTTCTCCGAAGCTTCGTAGTCCAATAAATACAAATCACCAGTTTCAATTGGCAGATTTCTTTGATATTTTGTTGGGGGAATCATGCAAAGCATCAGAAACGCAGTGCTGTGTCACGTGAGGGTTGCGAACAAGAACACAACGCTCAAGCGGCTTATTAGCAAACAAACGTGCTCATCGACAACCAATGACGATCATGGGATTGATCAGACGATGAAACGAGTGCTCGGTCTGGTAAAAAAATTCGACAATGTCGACGCCTCGAAGGTGAGACCAAACGAGCTCGGTCGTTTTTAGTCCCACACACGTAACTGTTGAGGAACTGTATGACATGAATTGACAGGTTAGCGAAAAGGCAGATTTCCAGAAGGACTTGAACCTGGACAGCCTGGAGAGAGTTGAGCTCGTAATGGCTCTCGAACAAGAGTTTTCCGTCGAAATTCCTGACCAGAAGGCTGACGAGCTAACATGCTGCTCCGACGTCGCCGCTTACATTGATTCTCTCGCCTCCTCTCATAGATCTCAATAAGCCATTCATTTAAGCTTTCTGTTTTCTGTTTCTCTTAATTTCTTGCGTTGATGTAACGATCCATGTCACCCCCGAATTTCTGGTGAATTTCCGTCAACATTTATTTTACACGACGATGCTAGTTTACCTTCTATTCTTCCAAGAATAGTTTTATATAATATGGTCCATTGTTTAATAATTAACATTTTATTGTCTTCTTAGTTCTTACAACTTGACTACTTTCGTTGGATGCTCAAAAAATCTGTAAAATCAAACCACCTATGTGTATATAAACATATACTTGGATTAGTTGATGAGAACAGATTTGATAAATCCACCGTGACTCAGCTCAATGATGTGACTGAAGCGCCATCTTTCTGAGCACATATACATACATGTATATAATTATAGATACATATTTCTTCATACGAGTATCTACGACGACATTCGAGAGATAAGTTTGGGTGCTTTTCTACATTTAGCCCCAAAGTGATTAAACCTTACAGCTCCGGAGCTGTATATTCGAATCCCATTCCCGGCGGAGGAAAGTTTCAAGGACTTATGTTTGTTCACGGCGACCGGTTTGCACAGAGAGTTCTTTGGGAGCTTTGTCACTTTGACACAGCATTTTCGTTCCAGATCTGCAATGCCGTGAAGGTCCGAAGGAAGCTCAATCGCAAACTCTCCATTTTCGTCGCTCATGCCTTTTGTCCATTTTGCCCTCCTCTTCTTCTCGTTCAACCGGCACTTGATAGTCACCAATGCCCCTGTGTAATAAACGAACATATGATTGTCAAAGAAATTTTCTTAAAATTTGATCAAATAATAATGTAAAAATACTACTTGAAAAAAATTAATTTTTAGCAATAATTAGTTCAAAATAAGTCATATTTTTCGAATGCAAACTAGCGTACGTGTGTTATTTTTGCTGTGCGGTCACTATTTATCACTTATGTTCATCTGAATCGAATCTCGGGGTTCGATGAAATATACCCAACGTTTGAAAAAGTTTTCGTAAATATTCAGTGTAAATTGTTAAAGTTATTATTATGACTAATTTGACCTTATAACACACATTTTACCGGATATAAGTTATAAGGTCAAATTAGTCACAAAAATGACATTTACAGTTTCTACTGGATATTTACCAAATCTTTTTCAAATGTTGAGTATATATGAATATATAGCTAATTTTTGTATTTTAAATGTACAATGGTGTTGTTTTACTAGCTACATTAAAGACAAAATTAATCATTAGGTATTAGTTGTAGAAAACTATAGACTGAGAAACGACTAGTATTGTTTATTTCTGACGTGAGCTAGCGCTAGCTTGCTTTAGTATACGATAATTCTCACCAAAGACCCGGGTATATTGTTAAATTGTATCCAAAGGAAAAAAGAATGTCCAAATCAAATTAGGAGTTACTAATTTCTCAATGGTCCATTCAAAGAGCTGCTCTTTTCACTAAAAAAAGGAGCAATTTCTGTGCCTTTGGTAACGTTCGAGGATAAGGAAAAAATTAGTAAATATATATAGTTTGGGGGACATGTTACGTTAAGATTTGTGTTTAGCTAATCAGATGAGTGATTAATTAATGTGAGCGCTGATTGGATACAAAGACATCCAAACACACCCGTAGAAGATGCTTTCAGTTTTGTCATAGATATGTTTTATTTTCATTTTATCATAATTGTCGACGTAATACAAAATCATTGGTGAAAGTCCTACATCATATGACATAGAGCCTTTTCATATAAGTTATTTAAGATGATAGTTCAAGTCTACGGAAATATAAACGGATTTATAAAAAATATTTAAAAGTTGAATTGAAATTTTTGCTAGAATTCCGATCTAATTTTATTTTATTTTCAATACGAAAGCTCCAGAACTGATTTTTAGTTGAATTTTGTCGGAAAACTAGTTGAAAGTTTGAATTTCAGCATTCTAAACGCTATTCATATATTCAATCCATCAGAGTTAGGCCAATTTAATATTTTAATACTAATGCTATAGGCATATATATAAATGACTAGTCTAAGACATCGCGGTTAAGTAGTATTCCAATTAAATTGGTCAAGTGCTTACACACTCAGAATTATACGCTTTACGCATTCCAGAGAAAGAATTTTAGACAACATTATTTTCATGTATCGGAAAAGATGGAAGTTTTCATATCATCACAGTTATGTGTCAAGAAATAGACGCAACAGACACGATGGGTATGTAAGCATGTAGAGAAATTATAAAAGCAATAATTTATCTTATACTAATGAGAATTATGACCATTAACATATTTTTTTCATCTGAAAAATGAGTATAAAAAGTTTGTTCAAATATATACATTTTATATGCACGGAGATCATATTTTATATCTTATGACAAACAATAGCTCAAGTTGTTTGCCAAAAAAAATGAGATGAAACCAGAAAAAACTGTGAATGCCGTTTATGCAACTAGATATAATAAATAAATAAATAAAGAGGGTCATGCATATATGTCATTATATTGCAGTGAGACATTGTATGAAAATACCGGAGATAGGCCATGCATGGGTTTGAGATCCGGTGAGACATGTCTCGCAGTTGACGGAGCCGGTGACGATGACGGTTGAGAGCTTCTCTTCCCCGTAGCCTGCGATCTTTGCCATCTCATCGCGGCTGTACGAATCGAACAGCTTTCCGGTTTCAATCTCCGACGCCATTGAAGTTGCCGGTACAAGAAAGAATAGAACAAAAGGGATTAAGATCATATTGGAAAAAATAGACTTGATCAAAATGTTCTTTCTTCCGTTGCAGAAGAAGCTCAGAATGTAGCTTGAATGTTGTAGCTTTAACATTTTTAAGGTATAATGATGCATATATATATATATTACTTATAAATTTTTTCTTGTAAGGTTATGTTGGTTGTATATCTTATATATATGCATGGGTTATACTTTATATGCCTCCATGTATATTATGTGAAAGCTTCTTCTTATTACGCCCGGCACATTACTACCAAGACAACTTTTAAAGTTGACCTTATTATTTTATTTAAATTACCATTTTGTCCTTAATAAATTCTTCTCTCCTTTGCTTGAAACAAATAAATGGTTTATAAATAAGAATAATGAAACGAAAAACATCACTTCCATAAATTAATATACGACTACGAGGAAAGATCAATAAATATTTAGAGACAATAGGAAATTAACCGAATTTAATTATATCAAGTGTAACTTGCACGGCTAATAATTGTTAAAATGGCAATAAATACCTCATCCTGGTCTTAGTTTTTAATTTAAAAGGGAAAGATATTGCGGGTCTTGGATTAATATGTTTTTTAGTTAAGGGTACAATAGTCCCAAAAAATAGAAAGTGGCATAACAGTTGAGAAGTTTGACGGGAAGTTAATTTGTAAGTTTGGTAGCCTAATCTTATCATATACGTATTATTATTTCGTTTTTAAAATAATAGAGGAGTTATTAAGCTGATTAACAATATATCAGTTCACCAAAGACACACACACTCACACGTGACATCTTTCTCTTTCTCTCTAACCTTTCAAATTAAGCGAAATTCTCTCTTCAACTCTACAATTTTTCTAGCCTGCCTCAACCACATCCGTATATATATGATTATCATAAAAACAATTGTTAGCTTTGGCATTTGTATATTGTCTTTATCACAAAACTAATATGAGTAATTCTTGAAGAGGAAATGGAAATCACGAACAGCGAAAGAAGAAAGGTACTATACAGAAAAATATGATACATAAGTTTCGACGCAAAGTATATAGACCGCAATAAACCGCTAAATTACATAAAATGTAGGCTTATCAAGAGTAAAAGATAATGAGTAAAATCTTCAACAATTTTTCTGTGTTTTTTTCTTATAGTGGTGATAATTTGATTAATCTTGCACTTTCTTGACTTGTGGCATACATGAATATGTACACGTGGCAGGAATTTAAGTGAGTCTTCGAGGAGTTTGCAAGTTGACGACACTGGAATTTTATTTGCAAATTTAAGCAACATTACTTTCACGTTAGTTACACTGCTATACGGAAACTTTTTTCACTTAATAATCACTCCAAATTGTGGTTCAACCACCTCATATACTATGACCCTTACGTTATATAAAACAAGAGTCATATTAACTATTTTTTATAATCTCAAATACAAAAACGCCTGGAATCAGCAAGTGGAATAGTCCTTTCATTGCTGCCGGCTCGTTTTGAGACAGAACTCGTTAGTTTTAATGTAATATCAATTCGCAAATAAAATCAAACAAAGATTTCATTCATTTCATAAAATTCGGCCAAAGATTATATCAGTATTTATATGTGACAAGGGAAAAACATTTCTTGGCTTATTACAACATTATAGTTCTATAGGAAAATTAGCAACGCCACTAAAATATCTAAAATTAAAAAAAGCTAACTTTTTTAATTTTTTGTAAATAATCAAACTGATTATGTGACATTAAATTTGTTAGTTTTTGTTACTTATTTGCTCTTTTGTTTCACGAGCTATATGATATTTAAGAGTTTCTTTTCAAAATTTGAATTTTTGTTTCGGCAGGAAAAAAAATAGGCGAGAGTGTTTGAAGTTATTTAGACTTATTGTGTGTGTAAATCATTTGGGTTAACTACTTAAACAAAATTAACAAAAGTTAAATAGTTCTCAATGTAAGAACTTATTACACATTCTAAATGTGTTTTAACAATATAAACACGTAAAAGCGGAAGCGAAAAGGCTCGGTTTACCTCCGGCCATTGTTGTGGTTTTCCGGTTGGCTTCGGACTCCGATTCCGGCGAGTTTCGGACTCCAACTCCGACGAGGTGTCTTGAGGATCCTCTCAACTCTCTCTCTCTCTCTCACGTTTAGATGGTGTTTATGAATGAATGTGTGAGTGAGTTTAGGGACCCCAAAACCGTTTTATTTATAGGCTCCAAACCACCAATGGAGAATATTGTCCTCATAAATGTGGGATAACGATTTGATTTTCGGCATCAATATGAGCGTGAATAATTGTTTAATTTCGTAATATATGGATCATAATGAGGAGAGATTATATCAAGATTATTTCCTCAAGTGCACAATAAAATATTCTTTATTGATATCATAAAATCTTACATTCTCTCACTTGATCCATACAACCCAAACGCTCACCTCTAAAGAAACAAAATACATGAATCATGGCGATAGGTTCTCTATATGCGAGTATTATCTTCCATATATTACCATATATATATATATATATATATATATGTGTGTGTGTGTGTGTGTGTGTCTTATCTCAATAGCCTTCTTATTCTTTAGTGAATAAACCATATGTTTATTCTTGGTCCACTTAAACGATATTTCTCAGTAAAGTAAAATGAATGTGCACAATCATATGAGAAATTTCAAACTGAATAAGAGTTTATAAAAGTACCATACAATTAAACGATTATATCATGGGACCAAGTCCCATGCTTTCAATATGATCCTTAAATTTCTTTTGTGGCATGCCTTTAATTAAAGGATCGGCTATCATCAAATCAGTGCTAAAGTGTTGGATGACCACTTTATCATTCACGTTCTCTAATGGTTAGATACTTGATGTCGATGTGTTTGCTTCGACTTCCACTTTTGTTATTCTAAGCCATAAAAATAGCAGCTTCACAGTATAGCTTCAGGGGCCAACTCTAAACCCAAATATGAAACTCTTCAACCAAACACCGTGTGATGTAGCTTCAAAACAATATACGAACTCAGCCTCCATAGTGGAAGTAGCAGTCAATGTCTGCTTTGTGCTTCTCCAAGACACTGCTCCTCCAGCTAGCATAAAAACAAATCCTGAGGTGGATTTTCTAGAATCACTGCAGCCAGCGAAGTCAGAATCAGAGTAGCCAACCACCTCCAATTCATCGGTCCACCTAAACATAAGCATGTAGTTCTTTGTTCCTTAAAGGTACCTCATAACTTTCTTTGCAGCTTTCCAATGGTCAAGACCTGGGTTACTCTTATATCTACCCAATACTCTAACGACATATGCAATGTCAGGACTGGTACAGACCTGAGCATACATAAGGCTTTCTACAGCGGAAGCATATGGAACATTATTCATTTGTTCACTCTCAAGGTCATTTTTCGGACATTGGTCCAAACTGAACTTGTCACCCTTCACAATGGGGTGCTACACTTGGTGAACAATATTTCATCCAAAATATTTCTAGAAATTGGTTGATATAGGTCAACCCAGTATGCCTCGTGATCTTTCTCTATGGATTTTAATTCCAATGAAATAAGAAGCCTCACCTATATCTTTCATATCAAAGTTATTTGAAAGAAATTGTTTCACCTCGTATAACAATCCCTTGTCATTAGTCGCTAGCAAAATATCATCCACGTATGAACACAAGAAAACATATCTTACTCCCACTAACCTTCTGGTATATGCATTGATCCATGATGTGCTCTTCAAAACCAAATGAAGTGATGCCATTGAAACTTTAAATACCATTGGTGTGACGCTTGTTTCAAACCGTAAATGGATTTATTAAGCTTGCATACTAAATGCTCACCATTACTAGAGAAAAATCCTTCAGATTGTTTCATGAAAACCTCTTCATCTAGATCTCCGTTTAGGAAGGCCGTTTTCACATCTATTTGTTCTAGCTCAAAATTAAAATGAGCTACTAATGCCATAATCGCGCGAAGAGAATCTTTCTTTTATACAGGAGAAAAGGTCTCCATGTAGTCGACTCCTTCTCTTTGAGTAAATACTTTAGCTACAAGTCTTGCCTTATGTCTCTCAATGTTTTCTTGTGAGTCTTTCTTTGTTTTAAAGACTCATTTGCATCCAATGGCTTTTAAACCATCAGGCAACTTGAACAGATCCCAAACTTGATTAGTTAATAGAGTTGATTTCATCAATCATGGAATTTTGGCATAAGTTAGATTCTTTAGAACTTACAGCTTGTGAAAACGTTTCAGGATCATTTTCGGCTCCAATATTATAGTCTGTTTCTTGTAAATACACTTCATTATCACCAGGGTTCGCTGATCTTCTAACTCTAGTAGATCTTCTTAATATTGCTTCAACATTTTCTTGAGAATCTTGTTGTTCAACCGGTAATTCGATTGGTTGTTCAACATGATCTTGATCAGCAACTTGATCTAAAGGATCAATGTTATTAGCTTGTGGAATTTCAATAGCTAGTTGTCTTACACAAAATTGAGCTTGAGGAGTGTGTATGGTAATCAATCTATCACTTGAATTAGATGGTTGAACTTCATTGTGATCCAATTCAATGATCAAGTCATGTAATTGGTCACTCCCACTAATCAAGTCATTCTCAAGAAATTTTTCATTTCTTGATTCCAGAATCCTAGTACTATGAGATGGACAATAGAATCTATAACCTTTAGACTTCTCGGCATATCCAATGACCCACTAATAGTCCTCGGGTCTAGTTTCTTTTCTTATGGATTACAAATTCTCACTTTGGACGAGCATCCCCAAACACGTGTATGTCGCAAACTGGGTTTCCAACCTTTAAATAACTCAAAAGGCGTTTTCAAAACAGCCTTGGTTGAAACTCAGTTTAATATATACGCAGGCGTCTTTACTGCTTCAGTCCACGAGAATTGAGGAATTTTTGTTTTATTCCTCATACTTCTCACCATGTCCATTAAAGTTCGGTTTCTTCTTTCAGATACACCATTCTGGTCCGGAGTGCTAGGCATATTGTATTGGACAATAATCCTATGTTCTTGAAGAAACTTTGCAAATGGTCCAGGTGCTTGTCCCTTCTCAATGTATCTACCATAATACTCTCTACCTCTATCAGATCTCACTATCTTGATTTGTTTACCTCATTGTTTCTCTACTTCAGCCTTGAAAACTTTAAATGCATCTAAAGTTTCATCTTTTGAACGAAGTAAATAGAGATACATAAATCGTGAGAAATCATCTATGAAAGTGACAAAGTATTTTGGGCTACTCGCATCCATGTCAGGACAACAAATGTATGTATGTATGATTTCTAACAATTCAGTACTTCTCTTTGCACCCTTTTTAGACTTGTTAGTTTGATTTCCCTTAATGCATTCCACAAAAGTCTCAAAGTCAGTAAAATCAAGAGCACTAAGTATTCCCTCATTCACTAACCTTTGAATTCTTGGAATGAGATATGTCCCAATCTTCGGTGCCACAATAAAGAAGAATTTTCATTCGTCATACAGCGTTTCAACCCAACAGTAACATTCATGGATTTATAAACATTGTTATTTTGCAATGTAATATAATAAAGACCATCAGACAATGTACCATAACCAACAATTTGGATTTATTCAATAATATGAAACCATTATCCGAAAAATTTAAAGTCATAACCAAAAGGCAGAAGTCTTGAAACTGAAATTAAATTCCTTGAAAAACTAGGAACATAAAAAGTCTTTTCCAAATGCAAAATAAAACCAGTAGATAAAAACAACTTGCAAGAACCAACAGCCTCCACATGTGAGCTCATCTTGGATCCTGAATAGATGCAATGCTCACTTCCCACTGACTTCCGTAGGTTTTGCATACCCTGCAAGGTATTTGAAACATGGATTGTAGAACCAGAGTCAATCCACCATGTATGATGACCAACATCAGTTAGATTAAATTCATAACATACAAACGAAAGTTGAGTACCTTTCTTGTCAAGCCAATCTTTGAACTTAGAGCATTCTTTCTTCATATGTCCCTTCTTCTTGCAAAAGAAACACTTTGACTATTTCTTAATGTTCAGTTTGACAGAGATCTTACCCTTGTCTTTGGCACGATTTTTGCGAAAAACGCGTGCGCAAGTGCAGGTGTTGAACAAGTAATATAGATAGTAAGTACGGTTCGTTCCCACGAGAATTTATAATTAAATGTGATTCTAATATTACTCTAAATTGAATCTAGGGAGAATGAAAGTGTGAGATTTTTTATTTCTAAATTACTAAACAACTTAATTAAAACGTTTAAAAGATGGATGTGTGGAACAAGGGTGTGGTTTCACTTTTCTATCCTATTGTCGGGATTTCTAGAGAAACGAAGAATGATCAATCATATGGCTATGCTAATCGTGTTCATGTGGATTTTATCACTAACCCTTGCTATAGTGATATGAACGACCTAAGACTAAGAACTCATTTTACCTCTCGGTCTCAAGGCATGAAACCTAGGTTACTTTATGTTTTTGGCACACTCACACGACTCCCTAACAGTTGTGGCTATCTCTAGACTTCACAGAATGTACTGCGGTATTCTATTTTACTCGCACGAACAATTAAACCTCGCTAGAGAGAATAACTAATCCTATAATCAAACATACGATGATCAAGCATGCACAAGCATTATGAACAAAAATAGAATAAACCCCAGCCAAAGAATCAAATCAAACTTCAAAACAAACTAGAATAAATTCATGACAATTATCAAGAAAAGATCCACCATCACCCTCTAAGGGATTAGTTCATGGTGATGGTGGAAAAACTAAAACAAACAAGAACAATGATCCATAAATAAACAAAACATAATGAATAAATAGAGTTTCAGAGGGAAGGGAGGAAGAAAAACTAGATTTGTCATTGCAGGCTCGTCGCAGCCTTTTGAAGGTCTTCGGTCTTCTTCTCCGTTCACCCCTGGCTCCTTTTCTCTCTCCGAAAGCTAAAACAAATCAAGAATAACTTCGAAATGGCAATCATTAGGTTATAAAGTCGAGCTCCTCAATATTCTACAGATCTGGCCTTCAAAAACTGATCCAATGGCTTAAAATCGAAGTCCACGGGTCAACTTAAGCTGTTGTCGGAGCCTCATCGCGTCGCGGTGGTTACCATCGCATCGCGACTGAATTCTGTCGCGTCGCGGTGGACCACATCACTTCGCGATGGGCACTCTGGCGGTCTGCGCCTGTTTCACCTTTTATCCCATATCTTGAGCTCCGGGTATCGGAATTGAGATCCGTAAAATATTCCGGAATCCTTTCAATAGCCTCGTCATCTTAGGATTCTCTATTCCTCTTTCTCTTTTGCATCTATAATGCTCATTTTCCCTTCTTTGCATCTCATAGATCTTTGCGGATCTGAATGTCCTGAAAACTTCACACAAACTACAGAAACTATCAAAATATTTGAGGATAAACATCGATTCTTCGCTTAAGTTCATCTAATAATCACGTAAGAAACGCGCTTATCAACGATCTTTCTTCTTTCTTTAGGAGAAGGTCAAATTCACTTTCTCACCCTGTTCCATAGCCAACGATGCTCCTCTTGCACACACATGGTCATAAGTTCATTAGTTAACCATTTATCTTTATGTGTGTTATAAGAAATCTTAAAGGGGCCATATTGTTGGGGCAGAGTGCATAGAATGAAGTGAACCAAAAAGGTTTCAGACATATCAACTTCCAATGTCTTTAATTGAGCCGCAATATCCCATATGTGCATGATATAATCACGCATGCCTCCTATTCCAGTGAGCTTCATGGGTGAGAAATTCATGATTAGAGTACTTGTCAAAGCCTTATCTGAAGTGACAAATTGATCATCTATAGGTTTCATTAAGAGACAAACATTGTCATATTACTCAATTGAACCCCTTATCCAAACAAATACTCTGGTCTTTATGAACATAACGCAGAGGCGATTGGATCGCTCCCACTTTTCATAAAGATCAACCTGATCAGGGGTACTTTCCTCAATGATTTAAGGGGGTTCAGGCATCCTTATGGCATGGTCAATATCTATCCATCCTAATTGAAGGAGAACTCTCTCTTTCCAGGCCTTAAAATTGTCCCCTTTGAGTTCAGGAACATCGCAGTTAACATCAGAGTAACTAACAGTTTGACTAGCTGTAATTAATATAAATAACATGCTTATAATAATTATGTTTTGAAGAATTAGCTATATCATGATTTACCAATGTAAACCACGTTTACTCAATGAATCTAAAGACATAAAATTTGCATGTGGGCTAAAATTTTAGTTCCATTATGTTCACACGTTCATGATAAAACTATGAAAATATGTTTTTTTTTCCTAATTTATGTGGGTTAATTAGAAAATATATTTGATATTTTATCCTAATTAATTATACAAATATTACAAATTCATGTGGGTAAGTTCTATAATATTTCGTATAATAAATTACAATTATTGTTTTATGTGATTATAATTATATAGTCTAAATTAATTAAAAATCTTGCGCCTATTATATAATTAATTAAGACAATATGAATCACTAAACAATATAAAAAATAATATTAATAATACTATGTTATTAATTTGCTATAGATTACATGCATGTAACTATAATATACCTAACACAATAATATTTGCATCGAAAATACTTAAATGTATTGTATATACAATGATTACAATATATGATGGGTCTGTATAAAAGTTTCCGTACAAAACTATATAACCTAAAGATACATATGTATATATGATAAAAATTTACAACTACATCATCTTTGTAATTTTAAAATACTGTATAAAATTTACAACACAGCAACCGTGTATATATATACATACATTATATATTATCAAATGTGTATATGTTGGAATGGGCCTGAATGTGTATAGATTAAAGGGCATTGGACAATTCTAAGACCCATAACCTCATTATTCCGGAAATGTTCATAATTTTCCTAAAAGACAAATATAGGAGTGGTCCAAGGAGAGATGTTTTTTTTCAAAGGAGAGAGAGTAGTGTAAAGTCTTTTTTACCTTTTAGGCAAAAAAAATCATAAAAACCTGCTACACACCTAGGTTCCAGGTAAGGGCTTTTGCAATCCCCATTTCTAGTATAGGGGCGCAGTCCGATCGGCATTACGAAGGTGGTCGGCGTCGGAGGTCGGCGTCGGAGGTCGGAATTGTTTGGCGGTAGTTCTTGGGTATTGAAATCGGTGATCTGATTCGAAGATTTAGGTAAGTTCGGAAGTTGTCGGAAGTCGGGATCTGCTGTAGTTTCGTATCGGAGATCGGCGGCGCGATGAAGGTATTGTGCTATAGTTGTCGCCGCCATGGATTAACTCTGTATTTTAAAACCGGATTAAAAAAAATGGGTATGGGTCGAGATTAATTTCAAGTCCATTTTCAAGTAGATCGACAGCGGCCGTCGGAGGTGGTGTCTGAGGTGGTCGTCGCTTAGCTGTCCGCCGTGTACCAGGTATGTCCTATTTTTTTTATTTTAAACTGTGCTGTGTTTTTCTATTTTTTCCGACGAAGGCTTAAACTGTGCTCTGTTTTTCTATTTTTTCCGAGGAAGGCTTAAACTGTGCTCTGTTTTTCTATTTTTTCCGACGAAGGCTTGTTCTTGTGGCATTCGCGGGAGTCATTGATTTGATTTTGTTCAATTAATTCGGGCGGCGTGAACCTCGTTTTGTGTAGGTGAAGGTTTTCCGACCAACGTCATTGACGCGTTAGCTGCGGGTTTCAATTTTTTCCGACGAAAAACATAACAGCAAAAATTATCATCTCTGTAATTAAGGTACGAAAGATTTGCAACTTTTGAGATCTGGGTGGTGTACGTAAGTAAGTAATACAACTGTTATGAAATTCGTAGTTATGAAAGGCGATATTTTCACATACGTCAAGCACAGCGGCGAATGGCTTCGGGATGATTATTACGAGGCCGGTGGTTCGTTCGCAGCCCTCATACCACCGAGCACCACATTTGAAGGTTTACAGAAATTGTTGTTCACGTGCTCGGGTGGAAAATTACATGAGAACACCCATAAGGTATTGAGCGTTAAGTACGAGACAGAAGGATTGGTAAAACCTGTGACAATTGACTCAGATATTAGTTTGGCTTGTTATTTGCATATTCGTAAAGAAAAGAATGACACATCTAAAATGTCTCTGGTGTTGGAAGTCGAGTCATTGAATATGTCGTCTACGCATGTTGGTTCTAATCCAAACCCGATAGAAATTAAGCGTGAACCGAGAACTCCTCCAGCCCATGGCGAACATAGCGCTTCTCATGGGGCCGGAGAACATAGCAGCCCGACTGTAGGAGTTGCAGAGGGTGCAGAAAGGGCGTCACCAGCTTCCGACAAAGACGGTGGTGAACACAGCAGTGGTCCATCCTCAAAGTCTGGGACACCCAACAAATCAACCGATTCTACAGTGCTTGACGTGATGGACATACACTCCCTGCTAAGGGTACGACACGGAGGATTGTACGCGAACAAAGCTGCGTTGCAAAAACATTTGTCGATGTATGCAATAAAAAACCATTTTAGTTTCAAGGTTAGGACGTCTACCACATTATTTTACCATGTGGTCTGCCGTGACGAAAGTTGTTCGTCGAGCGTCCGTGCAGTCCAGTTGAAGCAAACTCGTATATTTCAGATTCGGGGGTAAGGTTTTACCAGCAACTATGTGTTTAGTTAGGTGTAGTTACAATTAATTACCATCTATATGTGTTTAGTTACATTCAAATCCAAGTATTAAGTTATCTAATATGTGTTTAGTTACAAGTAGTTACGTTGAGATCCAATCATAATTATAAAATATATTCGTAGTTACATTCAGATCCGAGTAGTTACATTCTAATATATGTTTAGTTACATTCATTTCCAATTAGTTACCAGTAAGTATATGTTTAGTTACATGTAGTTACCAGTAGTTACCAGTAAGTATATGTTTAGTTACATTCATTTCCAATTAGTTACCAGCAGTTAGCATCAAGTATGTGTGTAGTTACGTGTAGTTATAACTAGTTACCAGCAACTATGTGTTTAGTTACGTGTTGTTACCAGTAGTTACTATAAAGTATGTGTTTAGTTACGTCTGATTACAATTAGTTACATTAAAATGAAATTAGTTACGATCAGCTACTTCTTCTCTATAGTTACATTAAAATCCTCACTAACTGTGATGTTGTAGGTTTCGGCCCGAACATACTTGTGGATCAAATTTCAGGCAAGGACACCATCCTCAGGCGACCATGAAGTTGGTCGGGGAGGTCGTGAAACCTAGGCTTATTGATCCTTCGTTATCACCTTGTAAGGCGAGAGACATCATGGCTCACATGGAACAAGATTATGGGGTTCAAATGAGTTACAAAAAAGCTTGGAGAGCTAGAGAGAAAGCATTAGAGTCGTTATATGGAACCGAAGACGGGTCATTTTCCCAATTGCCGGCGTTGAAATATATGATGGAGACGGCAAATCCAGGTTCTACTTTCGACCTACAGACCACCCCCCGCTCAAACTATTTTAAATATTTTTTTATGTCCCTGAGCGCTTGGAAAAGGGGATGGAAGTATGTTCGTCCCGTTGTTATCATAGATGGGACTTTTCTGACGAACTACTACAAAGGCACACTGTTTATCGCTTGTGGCATGGATGCAAACGAACAGATTTATCCACTTGCGTTTGGGGTCGGGGATTCAGAGTGTACGGACTCCTGGGTTTACTTTCTGACGCAGTTAAAAAGGCAATTGGCGAGAGACAGCATCAGGTGATTGTGTCGGATAGGAATAAAGGAATTCTGAATGCAGTTGCACAAGTTTTTACAAAAAGTGACCACGGGTATTGCATGTACCACTTGTTAAAAAACGTTCGTAATAAATTCAAGGGGTTGACGAAAGAAGCGTCATGGAAATTTGCCAGCGCTGCGAAGGCCTACACACCCGCCGAGTGGGAGAAGTTTATGTCTATGCTTGACGATGAGGATCCTGGTATCCGAACGTATCTCTCCGACGAGGTAGGTAACGATAAATGGGCTCGCGCGTACTGTAACGGGAAAAGGTACTCCATTATGACTTCGAATAATGCAGATTCATTGAACTCAGTACTCGTAAGAACTCGGGAGTTTCCTATTTCGAAAATATTCGATTTCTTGAGGGAGAGGATGACGAAATGGTTTTATGAACGAAGAGAGAAAGCTTCTAAAACCAATACTATATTGGCAGTCTCACCAAACGCACGACTTCTGGACTACATTTTCGACGCAGGTGCTATGAAGGTACATTCTTAACTAAGTTTAGTTACATACAATCCAAAATAGTTACATACAGTTCCAATTAGTTACGTATAGTTCCAATTAGTTACATTATACACTGAGTTTAGTTACATAGAATCCAAAATAGTTACATGCAAAACTCGGTTTAGTTACGTGTAGTTCCAATTAATTACATCATAAACTGATTTTAGTTACATACAATCCAAAATAGTTACATACAATTCTAATTAGTTACGTATAGTTCCAATTAGTTACATTATACACTGAGTTTAGTTACATAGAATCCAAAATAGTTACATGCAAAACTCGGTTTAGTTACGTGTAGTTCCAATTAGTTACATCATAAACTGAGTTTAGTTACATACAATCCAAAATAGTTACATACAGTTCCAATTAGTTACGTATAGTTCCAATTAGTTACATTATACACTGAGTTTAGTTACATAGAATCCAAAATAGTTACATGCAAAACTCGGTTTAGTTACGTGTAGTTCCAATTAGTTACATCATAAACTGAGTTTAGTTACATACAATCCAAAATAGTTACATACAGTTCCAATTAGTTACGTATAGTTCCAATTAGTTACATTATACACTGAGTTTAGTTACATAGAATCCAAAATAGTTACATGCAAAACTCGGTTTAGTTACGTGTAGTTCCAATTAGTTACATCATAAACTGAGTTTAGTTACATACAATCCAAAATAGTTATATACAGTTCCAATTAGTTACGTATAGTTCCAATTAGTTACATTATACACTGAGTTTAGTTACATAGAATCCAAAATAGTTACATGCAAAACTCGGTTTAGTTACGTGTAGTTCCAATTAGTTATATCATATACTGAGTTTAGTTACATACAATCCAAAATAGTTACAATCGATATTTTTTTTAGTTACCTTTATTTCAAATTAGTAACTTTCAGATCTGTTGTTTACATTAGTAATCTGTTTTGAGTAGGTGCGACCGGCTTCTGTCTGTGAGTTTGAAGTAGTTGACAGTACTGGACATTCATGGGCTGTGAATTTAGCCACAAAGACATGCACGTGTCGTGTATTTCAAACTGACAACTTCATATGCTCCCACGCAATTGCATGTTGCCGTTTCCGAAATTATGGTGTTGAGTCATATTGTTCTGCTTATTACACTACCGAGTATTGGAAGTCTTGTTATACAGGTGTTATTCATCCATATGGAGATGCCCAATCTTGGAGTATTCCCGACGACATAAAGAATATAACTGTAAAACCACCTAAGATGATGAGACGACCGCCTGGCAGACCGAAGAAGAGAAGATTCCCGTCGCAAGGGGAGGAGTATAGTGGAAGTGGTCGAAAGTGTTCTCGTTGTAAACGTGGAGGACACAATAGAGTAACTTGTAAGATGCCAATTTAGTTTCAAAATGTTGGATTATGGTGGGTTTGTGTGTTTAATAATTTTAAATCGAAGTTTAGTGACACATTATTCAATTTTAGTAACAAATTATTCAATTTTAGTTACGCATTATTCAAGTTTAGTTACGCAGTTCTACATTTTAGTTACACATTATTCCATATTAGTTACACAATTTAATTACACAGTATTCCATATTAGTTACACACTCCTGCACTTTAGTTACACACTATTCCAGTGTAGGTACCATGAATTCCACTTTAGTCATACATTATTCCATTTAGTTACGTAAACGTTCATTGTAGTTCTCGTAATCATATTCACTTTATGGAGTTAAAAGAGGTGCCGCTTGAAGTTACAATTTACTACATTATCATTTAATGACATTAAATACAGCAGGAAGTAGTTGGCCAACCACATTAATGATATTAAAACTACATTTATGACATTAAAAGTCGGGGTTCACCAACCACATTAATGATATTAAAACTGCCGCCATTAATGTTGTTGTTGGTGCAACCACCTTATTTCTTCATTCTAGGATTCCGACCACCATATTTCTTCATTCTAGGATTCCGACCACCATATTTCTTCATTCTAGGATTCCGACCACCTTATTTCTTCATATCTTCCGGTAATGGTTGTTTTGGAGGCGCCATTTCAAACAGGTGACCCTGATTCTTCAAAAATTCGACGTAGTTATCTCCAAATATTTCTTCCAACACAGATGGAGCCACCAATATTGGACTACGATCTTGGGGTCCCGAATTATTCTCGACGTACTCTTTGATTTCTTCTTCATTGTGGTCGGCGGCGAACTTCTTCATAAACTTATCGGTAGTTGACGAAGACGACTCATCAAGAATAATATAAATTGGATTTTTCGGATTTGTAGTACGTGCGTTGGTTGAGGGTGTTTGCTTGTCTCCCATTGTGTGATGTTTGATTTTGGTTTAGAGGGAGTATGGAGTTCTTATATAGGGCCAGAATAATAAAGACTTACACATAGGTACACGCTTGTACATTTAAGTTTAACATAATATTAACCTTTAGTCACTTAGTTACATACAAATAGTTACATACAGTTCCAATTAGTTACGTATAGTTCCATTTAGTTACATTATACACTGAGTTTAGTTACATAGAATCCAAAATAGCTACATGCAAAACTCGGTTTAGTTACGTATAGTTCCATTTAGTTACATTATAAACTGCGTTTAGTTACATACAATCCAAAATCGTTACATGCAGAACTCGATTTAGTTAGGTATAGTTCCAATTAGTTACATCATACACTGAGTTTAGTTACATACAATCCAAAATAGTTACATGCACAACTCGATTTAGTTACGTATAGTTCCAATTAGTTACATTATACACTGAGTTTAGTTACATAGAACCAAAAATAGTTACATGCACAACTCGATTTAGTTACGTATAGTTCCAATTAGTTACATTATACACTGAGTTTAGTTACATAGAACCAAAAATAGTTACATGCAGAACTCGATATAGTTACGTATAGTTCCATTTAGTTACATTATAAACTGAGTTTAGTTACATAGAACCAAAAATAGTTACATGCAGAACTCGATTTAGTTACATATAGTTCCAATTAGTTACATTATACACTGAGTTTAGTTACATAGAATCCAAAAATAGTTACATGCAGAACTCAATTTAGTTACGTATAGTTCCAATTAGTTACATTATAAACTGAGTTTAGTTACATAGAACCAAAAATAGTTACATGCAGAATTCCTTCTTAGTTACGTATAGTTCCATTTAGTTATATTATAAACTGAGTTTAGTTACATAGAACCAAAAATAGTTACATGCAGAACTCGATTTAGTTACGTATAGTTCCAATTAGTTACATTATAACCTGAGTTTAGTTACATACAATCCAAAATAGTTACCCCTTTTAGATACACAGTATTCCACTTTACATACATTTAAGTTAAGTTACACACACGTGTAATTGGTCCCAAAATAGTTACAACATCTCTCTCTGCCTTACTTAATACATGTATAAAACTAGTTTACGGCAGTTCGTTCCAAAAATACCAAAACTCTAACTTGAATGTCATATACCTAAACTGTAACAGCTTCAGTCCTCATTATCTGAGAAAGGGCATGCGTTCATGCTCTTGATGACCCCGTGTTTGAATAGTTCGACACACAGTTTTTTACGGTACAGTGGCATGTCGGAAGCTTTCAACATTCTCAGAGGCTCGGAGTGCGCTAGAAACTCGGCGGCTTTGATGGTAAACATTCCGCAGTCCCCCCTGTGAAATAATATATTAGATAACATATGGTATATATGGTATATATGGCTCATTCGTGTAGGAGTTATTACCCGTTGGTCTGACGCGGCATATATGGCTCATACGTGATGGAGTAAGGAGTAGGAGACGCATATGTATTTCCACTGACTTCCCACACTCGTTTGAACAGGATTGCCGGTATCAAGTCAGCCATCCTTACGATCTCGCTATACGTCTGGTCCGGCGAATACAAGGAATCGTACACGTTAATGTGATTTTCTAGTATGCATACCCGTGCAAGTACCCAATGATTACCCGTCACATGGACAGGTACGTATATGTAGCCTGCCCTGACCCATGGCATTTCCGCTCGATTTTTCGGTCTCTCAGCCAAGATGGCTTCGACCAATGAACTACGTCGGAACCAGTCATACTCCATTTTGTTCTTCTTCCACTCGGCGTGGGTCCTGTTAACCAGCTGACAAAAATGAGTGTCGGCTGTTAACTACAAGTATCTGAAGGTAACAAATAAATAAACGTTATGTAACTAATGATAACTGCGTGTAACTAAAACATTCATGGGCACGTAACTAAACGTAACTACTTCTAAAAATTAGAGTAACTACAAGTATCTGAAGGTAACAAATAAATAAACGCTATGTAACTAATGATAACTGCATGTAACTATAACATTCATGGGCACGTAACTAAACGTAAGTACTTCAAAAAATTAGAGTAACTACAAGTGTCTGAAGGTAACAAATAAATAAACGCTATGTAACTAGTGATAACTGAATGTAACTAAAACATTCATGGGCATGTAACTAAGCGTAATTAACTCTAAAAATAAGAGTACTTACAAGTATCCGAATGTAACAAATCTAAAGTCGTAACTGAATGTAACAACAAGTTTCATTTAGAACTGGAAAAACAAAATTAAACTTTAAACTACATGGAATCCAATTTTGAGTTCAAAACAACTTCGACTTACAACATCCAAACATCAGATACTCTAACAACTTACCGATCCACAGAGCCAGTACCTCGAGTTCCATATTTTATTGAACCAGGTTTTGTGCTCAATAATCTCTACTCGGTAATCAAATGGACGTGGCTGTAGCAGTTCCTCATCGGGAGTATACACCCTGTCGGCGTCACAGACCCTGTACAGAGTACGTATTCGTTACATTCATTAACAAATGATTGTATATTAATCCAAAACTGACCTCGAAATTCCAAGCACAAGCCAGTTTTGCATTAATCTGATATCTTTAGTACTAGCGCCCCTGAATGGGTCCTCCAAAGGATGCTTCGTAGGTTTGGGATGACCTCTTGTGAAGGTGTCGAAGATTTCAGGCTGGCTACTTGGTGTAAATATAATAGCCCGACGGCGGACACGTTTTGGTCGTTGAGGTGAATCTTCGATGGTGATTAACTTCTGTGAACTATTGTCGTCGGAACTGTCCTCGTCGGTCCCGGGACCAAAACACTCCACTCCGCCATACTTGTATGCCTCTCCAGAACGAAGGGACTTCAACGTGCCTGAGATTAAATATGGACTTCGATCTCCTCCCCCTACGTTAACCACTTCCTCTTCGTTGTTCTCCTCTCCGTTGTTCTGTTTTTCATTGTTCTCCTTTTTTTGTTCCTCCTCTATCTTCTCTTGCTTCTTATCGTCCTCTTTCTTCTCCTCCTCTTTCTTATCGTCCTCTTTCTTCTCCTCCTCTTTTTTATTGTCATCTTTCTTCTCCTCCTCTCTTTTTTTCATCTTTCTTCTCCTCCTCTTTTTTGTTGTCATCTTTCTTCTCCTCTTCTTTTTTATCGTCCTCTTTTTTCTCCTCTTCTTTTTTGTCCTCCTCTTTCTTTTCCGGTGTTTTATCCGGTTTCTTCATGTCGTTGTCACTATCATCATCGTCGTCGTCGTCCTCTTCCTCATCGTCATCTTCATCTTTATCTTCATCTTCATCATCATCATCATCATCATCATCGTCCTTCTTCTTCTTTTCCTCGGTCTTCTTCTTCACCTCTTCTTCACTACTCTCGTCACCATCACTACTTTCCTCGTCGCTTGAATCCGAAATTGATGCTTCAGCTTTCTTCGGATTGGGGGGAATGACTTGTGCCAATAAAGTCTTTTCCGCCTCTTCTTCGCGAAGCTTCTCCTTCGCAGCTTTCTTGACCATTAAAGTATTCATGGTCTCTAGAACGTGAGCCAGGTCCTCCGACATTTTCTTCATCTCACTAGTTAGAGAGGTGTCTGACCGTAGTCCTTGGAACTCCGTCTCCAACTTGCTTAACCGACCCTATAAATTAGTTACACGTACTCCTAATTAGGTACATTCATAACTTTGTTCAGTTACCAAAAATCCAAACTAGTTACATACACATATGGATTAGTTACCTACCATACCAATTAGTTACATAAGAACAGACTTTAGTTACCTTTAATCGTAATTATTTACAAACTCAACTCGATTTAGTTACCTGTTATCCTAATTAGTTACATACGCAACTGGATTTAGTTACATACTATCCTAACTAGTTACATACAAAATTGGATTAGTTACCTGTTATCCTAATTAGTACATACGCAACTGGATTTAGTTACATACAATCCTAACTAGTTACATACAAAATTGGATTAGTTACCTGTTATCCTAATTAGTTATATACGCAACTGGATTTAGTTACATACAATCCTAACTAGTTACATACAAAATTGGATTAGTTACCTAAAATCCTAATTAGTTACATACTCAACTGAGTTTAGTTACATGTTATTCTAATTAGTTACATACGCAAATGAGTTTAGTTACCTTTAATCCGGATTGGTTACAAACTCAACTGGGTTTAGTTACTTTTACTCCAGATTAGTTACATTCGAAAAGGTTTTTACCTCGACTATTAGGGGCGACGTTGAGGATGAAGCACCGACACAGACTGTCGGGGGAGTACCATCACCTTTCTGTACCTGCGACGGGATGATTTGCAAGTCATCTTCCGGCCATGTACTTCCCATTGCCTTAAACTCCGCCTATAACAAATAATTAAAAACTTTTTACATCGTGACATTTAAAACAATTTGCACAAATTGAGGAAGTTACTTACATCATCCAACTTCATGGCATGCATGATGTTGTCCTTCACTTTAGCTGAGGCTGACCACCGAAGCATCAGCGGGGTTGCAGTGGGCTGAAGAATGTCGCATAAACCCAATAGCGACAACTTCGGTATGCATTCATACGCCCAAATTTGCAACGGCAATAAGAATCCTTCTACATGAACCTTCTTCGTCTTTTCAGGATCGCAAGGGAGCTGGGCTTTCTGAATGAAGGACAGGACGCTCGCCATAAAGTGGTCCCAAACCACATTCCCCCACGGAAATCCGTTGAATTCACACGGGTTGTCAACCATCTTGATAAAGGACTTGTTCTTTATGGCGACGGTACGTTGGCCTGGTAGTAGGACGCTGTACAGAAAATGAATCAACAGAAACCGAACGCGTTTCTCGTCGTCCGTCCACTGTTGACTATCCTTTACAAGGGCGGCTATGTTCGCTCTGGTGGCAAGGACACCGCCCTTGAAAGTGTCCATGTATAATCCCCCCGGGATTTCCTTGTTGAAGGCGTTGGAATGAGTCAGCTTGAACCCCTCCTCAACATGCAGTCCAGTTATGTCACTGAAATGCTTCCTCGTGAACTCTCGTGGGTGTCCACCCACGTCAATCAGCAACCTAGAGTTTGACTTCTCAACTCCTTCCAAATATTCTGTCCTTAACATCAGGGTGCTAAGGATCTTCGACGACCTCGTGATCGACGGCATGTCCAAAAATTGACCGAAGCAGGACTCCCTGAACAAGTCCGCTTGGGTCTTCGACATCCCGGCTTCGTCCTTGAACGACATGACGTTGCCATGGAAGTTGAAGTTGAATTGTCCAGCTGTTTCGTCGGGGACATACCTCTTCCAACCCTGTAACAAAAAAAAAATCAGTGTTTTCTCTCTAACTAATAACATTTAGTCTGTAACTCACAGCAACAACTATTCCATAAACCTGCAACTAAATTCAAATGTGTGTAACTAAATGTAACAATAACACTTAAACCTGTAACTATTGCAAATTAGTTTATCTTAGTTACAATAACTAAATTGCAATGGTGTGTAACTAAACATCAAAATAACACTTAAATATGTAACTATTGCATATTACTTTATCTTAGTTACAACAACTACATTGCAATGGTGTGTAACTAAACGTCCAAATACCTCTTCAACCTGTAACTAATTCCAATTAGTTTATCTTCATACACTAACAACTTCTTAAAATACATTCTCTAAATGTAAAATGAATCAACCTGTATTATATTCAATTTCCATCATTACAGTAACTACATACAATTTCACTCACCGACGTTCCTGACCCTCGGCGTGTCCCATCTTCTACGGTGGACTTGGATTTTTTGGGGGCTGGGAGTTTGGGTGTAGACCCACTTCGTTTTTGTGCCTTATTGGGGCTTCCAGATCCACTACCTCTCTTTTTGGGTGAAGCAATGCGTACACTACGGCGTGGAGGGGATTCATCGACAAAATCAGATGTTATGGTTCTCTTGCCGCTTGCATTCGACTTTGCCTTAGACCGAGAACTCATTTTTTTATCACTGTGAAAACCCCAAAAACTGTATTTACGCGAGAGAATGGTTTGACGATGAACACATAATTTTATGGGTTAGGCATTTTATCAAACCTGATAGACGCGCCGGTCGGAGAAGGGGTTGACGAAATTGGGAATTTAACGAACCTGAAAAGTCTGTACACCCAAATAAAACATGCATTCAAAGTAATACCCGAAATGGATTTGGGTAAAAATGTTTTACTACGGCGAGCGGAGGCGACGAACAGTCACATGCGAGATGAGTTTAGGTTACAAACTTACCTCACACCAACGCGCGTCGGTCGGAAGCAAACGTCGTGACGATCGGCGAAGACACGACTGTAATGATCGGCGACTGGGTATTTGGGTTTAGGGATTTACAACTTTTGAGCAGCGGCGAGGATGAGCGGCGGCGACGATCGACGGAGGGAGAGAAGGAATCGGGGTCGGTAGCTGAGAGGTTTTTGAAACGTTGGAAAGTGTAAAAATGGGTTTGAAGTTGAAGGAAGGAGATGAGGGTATATTCGACTTTGCACTACCCACTTTCAAGTGGGTACTCTTATTTCTGTCTTTTAGGAGAAATATGTACATTTTTGGAATAGTGAGGGTAGTGAGTCCTATTTTGGGCAAATCCTATTGATTAAAAATAGAAACAGACCCAATAATAAAAAACTCCAAAGAAAATAAACACACTACTAAAATGACAAGTTTGTTTTAAGTGAAAACGACGAAACTTTGGAATGTCGTTTTCAACCCTTATATGGGTTATTTCGACCCAATTGAGACCCATTTCAAGATCTGACTCGTTCTTCCTCATTTCAACACCAAATTAAGTGATTCAAAAGTCAAAAGAATTATAAAACAATTTTCAAAAAGATTTGCATAAAAATAATTAATTTTTAACGTAAAAAAATGCAAAATTATAAACACACATCAATATGAAATTTTTAAAAAACAAAGTGGAGGTTATGTGAGACTCTGATACCAAATGTAAGAACTTATTACACATTTTAAATGTGTTATAACAATATGAACACGTAAAAGCAGAAGCGAAAAAGCTCAGTTTACCTCCGGCCATTGTTGTGGTTTTTCGGCGGGTTTCATACTCCGATTCCGGCGAGTTTCGGACTCCGATTCCGGCGAGGTGTCTTGAAAATCTTCTAAGCTCTCTTTCTCAACAAGTTATTAATTACCTAGATTGTTTAATTTTTAATTAGTTATGATCATATATAAATGAAAACTATTTAGTTACACATAATTTAACTTTATTTCTAATATTCGTTTATAGATTTTCATTCTCTTTCGTTATATTTGTTGTAGTAAATATCTAAACAAAATCTCCCGAGAACACTAAAATTGATCGAAAAAATGTAGTTTTTCCATGGATGAATTTTTTTCATAACGAAAGTTTTTCACTACAAGAATTAGGTGAGTATGATTATTTAGATATTTTTATACTCCAGTACAATTTACGTTGTGTTTACGGTTCGTTATCACTGTTTAGTTATAATTATATGGTGTTGTTTTACCCAGTTTCATTTAAATATTATACAATAAATTTGTTTGAGCATCACTGTTCACAGTCTCAGGATCTCATATAATTTTTCAAGATGGAATTGTTTCATGATGAAATTATTTCACTCAATGAATCTGGTATGTGCTATTATGTAAATGTGTTTACTCCATTTTTTTACGTATTATTTACAGTTCATAACTGATTCTGATTACGTTTTTGTTTGTTTATAATTTATCGGATTTTCATTTACGTATTTTCATAAGTAAAATTGTTTAAGCGCCATTGTTCACAGCCCCCCGAAAGTCGAAGTTCATGACAATCATAGTAAATAGTCATCTTAAGGATTTGGAGAATGACCATATACTTTTGTAAACGCATAGTAAATAGCCATCTTATATATGTGACAACCATTTACACCGACTTTTAGGAATCACACAATTTTAGGAATCACACAATTTTGTTTCAAATTGTTTCGACCAATCTCTTCAACCTGAGTCACATCTTTGTCTCAACGTGAACCATCTCTTCATCTTCATTATGAGACACCTATTCTTCTTCATTGTAACCCACTGCTTCATTATCAACTTTTTCTTGTTCGTTGCTTGGACGTCGGTTAATACGCAACTCGAAATTAAAATCTTTACGTTGAGTAAATGCTTTCAAAAGATTTTAGCTTACTCAATTTGATAGGTAACATTGATACCTCATTTTTTCAGTTTGAAGTACGAGCATTTAAATTGCAACTTGACGAGTATATTTATGTTCATTCGTTTCCTAATTGTAAGATAATTTGACTGTCTTTCAGCTCACATGTGTCATCCGTAACTTGTTGAGATAATTTCTCCTACACACATACAATCATGTTAGTAAAATGAAATAGTAATATCTTTTAAAAGAGCAATGATCTTACAATTTGTCTCCCATTTGTTGATCTGTTTTAATTTTGTAGGTTGTTTTATCCTTCCTCCAAGACGTTATCCATATTATCTCTCTTCAAGTTGATACACTCGTCCCCTCAAGCTATTAACAAGCAATAATATGATAAATTATTTAAAAGTCATTACGGAATATGAAATCACAAATAAAACATAGGAAGTCTCACTTTTTTCTATCTAGCTTACAATATCCATTGTGACTTGTTCGAGATTCGTACACATTCTTCACGACTAGTTCTTTCTCTTGATCCGATTGTTTTTTTGAATATATCAGTCCATTTACACTCAATAAACTATACTTAATCTTCCTCACAGATAGTTTAGTAGAAATTTAGAATGAATATTGGCCTCTTAAAGACTATTGGCTCATTGATGTGGTCCATTACTAGATCGTGATATAAACTATGATAGAACAACCTAGTTGATTCTCCTACTCTTATAAGAAAATTATGCCTTTGTTCAATAGGAACTGTAACCCCTTCACATACTTTGTTCCAAATACGTTCCTTTTTGTTTATACTCTATGAGCCTCCAATTATACATCAAAATTGAAACGTATTCTCTAGATAAAACACTCAAATAACTAAAAAAATGCACCACCCTCCTTATACTTTGGTTGTCATTTTTCATCCAAATTCTACTTTAATATTCTCCCCTAATGATATACATATATTAACCTTAGTTATAAGTGTATCTTATCTTTCCGATATCATTGAAATATAGTAATCTTCTTGTTTTCTTTTAACGGTACCAGTAATTGTAGTAGTAGATATGTCAATCTAAGAGAAAACATAGTTTAATAATAGGAAAACAAAATTTAAAATCAATTTCAACATATATCAACAACAAATATTAACACTAAATTTCAATACTAACATACACTCATTACCAACACATATTCAAACTCAATTGAACTTAATTGCAATAAACATTGACAACCAATAGCATCACAAACACAAAATGAAATAGGTATTATACACCCAATCTCAACACATTTTAATAATTTCCAAAGAAAAAAAAGAAGAAAAAACGTACCGGTACCGAAGAGGCACACTTGTGGAATAGTTGTGGCAACGAGGAAACTGGCGTAGAGTTAAAGTCGCGGCAACAAGGCTCATTGACGAATTTGTTCAAGGAAACAAGGGTAGAGAAAGAGAGAGATATTTAGAGATAAGTGAGAACAGAGACGAGAAAAAGAGAAAGAGAGAATACATGGCTACAGCGACAACAAGAAGAAGAGAGAATGGAGACGACAAGTTCCATTTAAAATGGTGCATCGAGAAGAAGAGCGAAAGAGAACAACCGCGAGAGGAAGAGAGAAAGAGAGAAAAGAGGAGAGAGGTTGAGAGAAAATGATAAAGAGAAATGAGAGAGAACGAGTCTACTGTTTTAATAACATGAAAAAATGAGATGAAATAGTTCTTTTCACAAAAAAATTAAGTTTGGAAATGCTCACATAGCGTGTCAAATGTCTCGTTGTGGGAGTTTGCCACGACAACGTTATGGGCTTGCCGCGGAGAACCTCCCACAATGGGACAAATTGACTCGAGGTGGCGGTTCTTGCCGCGACAATGTTATACACTCGTCGCGGTGAGAGTTCATGAAATTTACCAGAAAATACTTGCCGCGACGATTTTAGTACATGCCCACATAAAGAAAAATCTCCATTTCTATGAATTCTCTTAGTAAGGTTCTCAGTCCGGCCATGTGTTTATGTTGCTGCGCCCAACATTTTTTGAAAAATTTCTAGAGCTGCTCGCTGCGGCTAGAGTAAGCTATTGTCGAGGCAAAAAGATTATCCATTTTTGACATGCTCTCGGTAATTTTTCAGAAACGACTACAATTTACAGCCTCCATGGCATGAACATTACCTTGACGCAACGAGAACTTAAACACGGTTGCCCCAAAGTCCCACCGCGGGATGGACTCTTTGTACACGATCTTGTAGGGGCAAGATTTTAATCTCATCGCAGTGAGATACATAATGACATTATTTAAGTAACGTTATCTTCTTTCTTTCCACTTTTCAAAAACAAAAACCTAACTCGAAAAGACATTTTGAACTACTTTGTGCCGTCTTACTCCAAACTTTCAACTACACATCCAAATATTATAAGTTTTTTTTCTAATCCTTATGAATTTATTGTGCTCTAGTATATATTATACTTATTAAAATGAGTTTTCGTTGGAAAATCTAGGGTTTTCTTTATCATTGAAGATTAAAAAATGGATTTAGGAGTGATATATATGTGTAATATATTAATAAGGTGTAAACGAGTTTTATGATTTAGATAAAGAACATTTAGTGGATATGAAATCCCTTCGTTGACCATGTATTCGATGTGGAAATCACATTTATTTTGCTTGATGTTGTTTGAACTAACTTGTTTGTTTGTGTATGGAATAATTGTTAAGTATCAAACATTGTACTACCATGGTGAAGATATTCGTTCTACAATAAAAATTGGAGATATGTTGATGACATGTGCAGAATGACGAATTACTTGGAGGATGATTTTGTTAATCGGCCGAAATTGTTTGATTTGGTGATGATTGATGCGAACACACCATTATATGAAGGTTGTACACAATTTTTGAAGATGTCATTTTAGTGGCATTTTTCTATTTGAAGGCGTCGCGTGGTTGGACAAACACTAATTTTGCAATATTGTTGGAAATACTACAAGAAGCTTTTACAAAAGAAAATAAAGTCATTTTACATATATGTATGAGGCTAAGAAAACTTTGGCTACATTAGGTATGAAGTATGAGAAGTTTCATGCGTGTCTAAACGACTCTGTTGTATATATACATGAACATGAAGATCTAGATCAATGTCCAATATGCAAAGAGTTGAGATGAAATAAGGGAAAAATGCCGCACAACAGTGTCAAGTGAGTTTCAGTTAAGGTACATATTTACTACTTACTTAATTGTACATAAATGTAACTTATATTGATTTCTAATTACTGATTTTTTTTATTATATCAGTCATTATGGTATATTCTGTTGGAATAGGTCTAGCGTTAAGAAAAACTATCATTAATCATATTAATGGCGGAATATAAAATTTCTTTACAAGTAAACTATTTTATTAACCTAGACAAAATGCATATATATGTTATAATTAAAAACATTTTTCAAACTACTTAAATATTAACATTTCTTGTATCTTCAAACTTGAAACATCTTGGGAAAGGTGGATCTTCTTCCTTGCCTCGATTCATTCACGTCTAGTCTTGAACTTGAGAAACCTAAGGTTTCTATTACAAGAGTCTATAGAGGTTTAGAAGGATTTATGTGTGAGCACAATTAAACAATATGAACCAAGAACAATTCTTGGATCATAAGCTAATTCTCTAGATCAATTGAGGATCTAGGTGCCAAAATAAAAAAGAGTATTTTCTAGAGAGAGAGAGAGAGAGTGTGTCGGCCACAATGCAAGAGAGAGCAAGAAAAAAAGCTTATTTTCACATCTCTATATAAGGGTCTATTTATAGGAGAAGGAAAATTCTATAAAGGTCAATTATGCATTTATGAAAGAATAATACATTCATGACACAATATTTGATTTTCTCTTACCCTTTCTCTCCTAAGTTGGCTGGCCATGCATTGTGCATTAGTGAGGAAATTTGTTTCCTCACTTACAACATTTGTTTCCTTCTCAAGGAAATTCATTTTATTTTTTCTTTTGGGTAATTATCTTTATAATTAAAGGAAAATAAAACTCTCCTCTTTCATGTATGTTGGCCGAATTCTATATCTAGGGAAGGGGCATCTAGATATTTCCTTATTTCTTTTAAGACAATTCTTAAAATACCCATTGTAGAATTATTACTGCACAAATCATTAAATTAATTTCTTAATGCCTCAAACGAATTTTCGGCTATAGAAAATAATTTATATTTTTATCATATGAAAATATTCAAAATCTTATTTTGACATTCACATCATTTTATGTCCATGTGGACAAAAATACCCTCTAGACATTTTCCGAGAAAGAGTCTAGTTCAACATTTGAACTTATTTTGACTTAGCTTCTAGTTTAACAATCCGGTCTAATGACCTGTAATAGTGACCTTATGGATCCAAATGAACAAAGGTTGAGCTTCTATACTCGGACTCAAAAGTTCACAAACTTTTTCCGAGTATTAGCTTAATGTCAACTGACTCCACTAAAGAGTTGACACTGAGAATCTCTCGGTTCAAATGAATTTATTTTCTACTCAAATTCAACTTAATTATATTGAGCAGATCCATTGAATGTTATCTATGTTTACCCTTCATGAATATCATCAACTAAATGTGATTTATAAAATTACCATTTTACCCTTCTAGTTGTTATTTCCTCAACTCCTTTGTTACTTGTGAATAAGTTAGAAACAATGTATTGACGAGGAGCTAACAAGTCACATTGTTTCATCCAAATAAAGTCGCTACTTAATTTTGGATACTGCAGTTCATTTATTCACAATCCAAGTAATAAAGCATGAGGTGATATATATTGCATCTCAGCAATCGTGTACATGAATTCCATATCTATGAGAAATAAGGTTGTTCATGACATCTTCATAACTTAATATCTCACGAATTGGCCTAGTCCTGATCACGTAATGGACCTAGATTTTGACTTTCTCAAATGAGAGTATTAATGATATGAAATGGCATGTCTCCTTTCAGGATTTAGGTAAGCATGATGCAATTCCTACATAGTGACCTTGAGACAGAAGAGGTTAAATGGTTTGTTCTTCCATTTTCTCTAAAAGTGCACTGGTCAATTTAGTATCTTCGAAAGATACACTAGAAGAACTATAGAGTTCCTAACTCTCTATGCCTCGTAACCTGACATCATAGATTCTTCCAACAATCATACTGGGATCAATAGTCCGTTGATCTTTAGATTGTGAATATATCGTTTTAACCAAGCCATGAAGAGTTTGTTCACGCAAATCTACATTTGTCTCTTTATACATTGTTAGGTTTGATTAAGGACTATAAGACTATTGAATATCATAATTTTCAATCAAACTAAAAGGGAATGAATGAACGTTTCAACTTTTATTAATTTAATCAGCAAATTACAATAAGGACTTTATAACGATTTATATATTACATCAATATGTAAATAAACAATCTTCTTGTGGGCATCTCTGTCAACATATTTTTCTAACCCCGCAATGTTGACGGATGTTTAATAATGCAAAACACGCGAAGAACGTGGTTTGGCATGCCAAAAAAATGTGTCAATCATGGTATATTGAGACATCTTGCTAATTCTTTGCATTGGACATTCGATTTTGAGTATAAATATTTTAGTTATGATCCCCAAAATCTGCATTTGGGTTAGCGTTTGATGATATGAATCCATTCAGAATGATGAGTAGTAAATACAGTGTGTGTCTGGTTATACTAGTGAACTACAATCGTCCTCTCATGTTATGTAAGAAGATAAAGTTTTATGTGTTAACACTTTTTATATCGGGCTTGAGTCAACCCGGAAATGACATCAACGTGTAACTGGAACTGTTGGACGATAATTTAAAGACGTAACGAGAGAAGGGTATATAGGTGAAAGACGCTTACCGTGACAATTTTTTTCACTTAAGGCCTATGCTAATGTGGATTATTAACGACTGTACGGGCTATGAAAATTTGTATTAAAGATACAATCTCCATCCAAATGAAGCATGGCAAGAAACTTTTTTTTACCACGCGACCATTCGTTTGGAAGGTTAAAACAAGAATTTGATAAAACTACATAAGATCGATCACTTCCTCGAATTTTGTCTGGCAAAGATGTTTATGACATGGTTTAAAAGTCCATGAAATTCTTGGAAAAAGAAATAGGAGTGATAGTACTAACGAGTTGTTCAAAAGAGAATCAATAGAATAAGAAATCACTTTTGTACGATATTCCGTATTGGAATACGCACTTACTTTAGGCATTGTCTAGATGTTATGAATATGGAGAAGAATGTCTGCGAAAGCGTTATCGGTACCTTGCTTGATGATCCAAACAAATTAAAATACGGAATATAATCTTGAATAGATCTTAAGGAGATGAAAATAAAAAACTTCTTGCACCCACAAGAGGGAGGAAAAAATAAAATTAGCACTGGCAAAGTAGACTCTAGATCGGGGTGAGAAGAAGAGGTTATGGGCTTACGTGAATTAAAGTTTCGGATGGTCATGTTTTGAATTATAAGACATTTGTATCTTTGAAATATTTTTGATTTGTTGGAATGAACTCATGATTTTCATGTGCTTCCATAACAAATGCTACTTTTTGCCTTGCGTGGTATTCTGTCAAAAGATGTGAGATTTGTAATATTCAAAATTTAGTATTCTTCAAATCGATTTGCTCGGAAGTCATCAATCTCATCAACTTAGATTCAATTCGAAGTTGGTTAAAACTATGTGCATTCTAGAGAAGTTCTTCTCACCTTCATTTCCACATCTTGATTCATTTAATTGTTCATTTTGTACATGAAGTTAAATTAAGTGGACTTGTATTTTTTTATGTTAGGTGTATCCAATTGAATGTTACATGAAAGTGTTGAAGAGCTATGTGAAGAATTGCAAGTGGCCAAAAGGAAGTATAGTGGAAAATTATATAGAAGAAGAGTCTATTGAAGTTTGTTTTGAATATATAGCTAAAGCAGACTCAATTAGATTGCCAAAGAACACAAGCCTTGAGTCAAAATCTCTATCGACAAGTATGATTTTGTAACTTCTATTCCATATTTATTTTTTACCTCACCCATAATATTTAAGTGCTATTTACTAAATAATAGGTACTTATTCTATCGTAGACCAGAAAGAATGGGAGCAAGCTACTCTATATGTGTTTTTAATAGGCAATGTGTAATCCTAGCCGCAACGGGTATACTTTTTAGCACATTTTTTTGTTAGTTATTTATCGTTTATCCTACTATACATATAAATTTAAATTTCAAAACATACATACGTCTCAAAATCATAATTAGCTAATTTCAAATTAAAATTGAATAAGTCTCAAAACAAAGTCTAAGAAACGAAACGAAAACATAAATATGCCTCAAAAATAAAATATAATTAAATAGCATAAAATATATATAAGTTTAATACAAGTCATAAATAAGTTTAAGTCTCACTCTTCATTATCGTCTCTACTTTCTTCATACTTCCCTGATTCTTCTTCTTCCTCTTCATTATCTTCATTTGCAGTCGGTTGTTGTTGTGGTGGTGGTGGTAGAGCTGTGTACTGAAGTTGTGCCATGTTTGGTGGTCATTCTTGAAGTGGGTGCCGATAGTCAGTGCAGTGAGGTTATGCAGGGAATTATTGTTGATTCTCTTAGTTGATATATCATCTATCGTATAACTCGTTAAATTGGTTGATATAGGTAGCGTCATGATTGTTGATGCATGATTAATTGTGTTTATTGGAATCCGTTGGTGAGATAGTGCGAGCAATGAGAAATGTAGTTGATGATGGCGGGTTCAATCACCGAAACTCCTACATGGAGTACAAGATGGTTGGTCAGGGCCTGTTCTTCCTCCACATTCTCATCATCTTCTATTTTGATCTTGTATCGCTCAATCGTCTCATTATTAATAGGCAACATATACTTATTGATTGAGTCGTGTTTTGTATCTTCCATACCTGCTTGAAGACAAAGGCCGTTAATGATGAACATATATGGCAAATCATGTCGTGTGTTATTGTACTCGATTTTCTTCATCTAGATGTAGATGAACCAACCCATGTTAACTATTTTTGCTTAGAGAACAAAAAAATAATGTGTGGGCAGAATCCTCGTCGAGACGAGTGAAATGCTTTAATTGAAAAAATCTCGTGCAAATAAAGTAAGTCCAAAATTTGCGAACTCGTGCCAATAGTTATAATTAAGTCAATAATTGCATAATTAATAAAATAAATACAATATTTTAAGTAAAAATGTTAACGAACTTATGAAACTTTTCACGACGGAGGTATTTCTTTCCATGACTATTGTTCTAGTCCTCTCTATTAATTTTCAATGTCCACATTATTGTTACATATTTGGATATCTCAGCCACACTCGATAGCCCTTGTTTTCGTAATCAACATGCAGAGTAGATATCAAGTTGTTGCTGACTTTAACACTAAAGTCAATTTTCATTCCTTAAAATGTTACGATGTCATTCACGGTATCCGCTAAGTTTGTGTAGAACTCGTACATGAGTATGATTTTTTATTTGTAATCGGGTGCACTTTAAAATCCTCTCCACGAGTGACCGTTAATGGTGTTCCAAATTAAGGCGCCAATTTGTGTAGCACCGGCAACCTTCAATCCTTCCTCAAGAATATGACTATTTAATGAAAGCTTATTGTAGTGTTCTTCGGTGGCCTTGCTTGAAAAAACTAGATTTTTATAATTTCCAACCGATTTTGACAAAGGTCGACAATTGTAGTGGGTTTCGACGAGCTAGGGTCATCCACACGACCAGTTTTGTACCTAAAAAGGTATATTTCAATGATAAAATTGCAATTACAACTTTTTAATCCAATATTTAAATCGAAAAACACATGTCGACAATTTCACATTTTCATTCATGAGTAATTTCAATAAGAATATATTCGCGCCGCAAAAAAACTAACCTTTGACCGCGGTGATGATGACTAATTTAACCCACACGAACCAAAGTAAAGTTCTAAACCAAAAATTTTAAATAACACCTCACAGTGGCGACCATAAAACATGGTTGCGGAGAGGATAACATATATATTAATACCCAAGATCGTGAATATTTCCATTTAGGCACGAGATTTAGCCTCGTCGAGGCTAACTTAACCCATGGCCATAGAGAATAGTACAGATCTATGATTTCAAACCACTATTTTTCAAAATTTTCAACACAAACAAACCATAAATCATACACACAAACCCTAAACGTAAGGCAAGTGTATATCTCATTACGGCAAAACCGTGTCGATGTTTGTGTCTTACATCGTCATTCTGTCCCGTTGTGGATAATATTGAGTCCACAACGAGATATTGTCCCATTGAGGGAGTAGACGGGTCCCACAATGGGACAACTGTCTCGTTGTAGGAGTATACATTTCTCATAAGGGGACGCCGTCTCGTTATAGGAGATCTGCTAACGAGTTGATATTTGTAATAGTGTCATATTCGGTGAAAGAGAAATAAGCGTGGAGAAAAAAAGGAAAAATTGGTTTATTTGATTTGAGGTATTTTAATCCGAAATTGTATCAAAAGTCATATTTTGAATCAAATTGTCAGTTTGAATTTGATATTGTTATTACAATGACATTCATTATAATTTATTGTGTTGACTTTTTCTTGGTCAAGATTCAAATCATATATATCATGATAAATGTATTAATTTCGGATCTTATGTTATTTGGGAAGTTTTCTATTTTGAGAGATTTCGTCATAATGTCTCATATAATGGTGTAACGATCGTTTTCGACATTTGTCTATTTTGGAAAGTTTGCAAAAAAGACTTTTTGACATATTTTGTCATAAACCTCATAATGTCGCGTCATAATGTTGCAACATTCATCTGCGGCATTTGTCTATTTTGAGAAAGTTTTATTGAAGGGTAACGAAATCCTAGGAAGTCTTCCACTTTGAAGGAGTGCTATAAAAAGTCGAGTAGCTCTCCCTTACCAGTAAGGAAAAACATCATTGTATGCATTTATATGGTTGTAATTCTCTAAACACTTATTGATATACAACAAGATTAGAGAAGTATCGGTTTTGTGTTTGCGTGATTAAAGTTCTCACGATTTGTTCATTGAAGTGGCCAAATATCGGGTGAGTGTTTGAAGAGTGGATGTGAGAGGGGTCTCAAGTCAATGGGAGTCCTTGATTTAGTTTTCACATATAGAATTAGTTAAAGTGGCATTGATGTCGAGATTCATATAAGGCCATTGTTGTACTATTGACTATTATTTATGAATTATTTTTCATTGGGCTGAGAGCCCCTCAGGTGTAGGAGACGTTGCTCCGAACTGAGTTACCACTTCTCGTCTTCATTTTATAATTTGCTGTTTTAATTTTCATCTCGTAATTATTTGTGCAAGTGTTACGCACACTGTTACAACAGTTATCTGTCACACTTGTCCGAACGATTAAAATAATTTCAGATATTTTGCACACTGTTTACCAAATAAAACTTCTTATTGATTTAGCATGTTTTTAAAAAGTGTACGAGGAGCAAAATGAAATTATATTAAAAAAAATATTGATATATCTGAAGCATGACACGGTGGATACATCATAGTAAATTTATCCGGCTAAGAAATTGTGAGTTCGAATCTCACCAGCGCAGCAGAAAACTTACTGTCGTTATTCTTATCAGAATTAGGAAGCATGTGGACTGCTAAGGTTCTTTTTAGAAAAACGGATGTCGAAATAGTATCAATGATTTTAGTGGAAATATACATACAAAGAAATATTGTTGGTAAAACTGAGTCCAGCTCCTGCAAACAAATATTAATAAAAACGAACAAATATCTTAAAGAAATTGTTACATATATTATATTTTTCTTTGTTGGAACGCCTTTCCATATCATTGAAACTAAAAGTAATTATTGACCATACTTCTTCTTTATTTAGTGGAGATTATTCTTCACACCTTGGAGTTCTAAAATCGATAATAAAACCTCTATCTAGTAGTTGACCAATAAACAGTTCCTCCACATTGTGAAGTGTTTAAGCTCGCTAGATTCTCATAACTTATAGTCTTCTACCTTTTTACTAATAATTCATATCAGTCACATATATATTATACTAATTAATCACGTTTTCTGCAGCTCTAATTAGAAAGTAACTAACCTTATATCATCTCGAAAGGGTGGATAATGTATTGTACTGCATCAATACCCTTTGTTTATCGGACTTGCATATATTCGAACTCATGTGACAACTTAACGGCCTGAAGATTGAAAATGAGTACAGTAATAACATATATTTAAGTTTTTTAATAGTATATGATTCATATTTTTGGTATCTTGAGAAATGATTTAAACTAAGCCACTAAACGCTAATTTGATTAAAAAATAATAACTAAATTTTAGTTTTATTTAGCTAACTATCCTATTATTTTAGAAAAAATAAATTATTAGTTCATTTATGGGATAAAGAGCAATATATCCGTTTAAAACATAAAAATTGCTAAATAGCCAAATTAAAAAAAAAATTGATTTATAGCAATAAACTAAAATTAACCGGTAAATTTGACAAATTTGCCCCCAAATAAAAGTGAAAAAAAATAATAAAAAAACAATAAATTTAATAACCGCCTAAAATTAATAACCGACTCAAAATATAAAAAAAAAAATTACCCACTATATTCGGTTTTTTACTTTGGGTTGGGTTTTAAAAACAGTGTATGCTAAATAAACGCAACTCACCTTCTTTATGACACTTTCTCTCTTATATAACCTCAAAATCGAAATAAAATTTAAACAAAAATAAACTTAAATTAACGCACGTACCAAAACAAGAATTCTAGAAAGATTTTGATGACCATAAAATAAAGCCTGGAATGAATATAAACCTAAATTAACGCACATACCAAAACAAGAATTCCTAAAAGATTTAGATGACCAAGAATTGATTTATTTTGTAATTATATTGATGACGGATTTTGAATTAAATAGCGTTAAATAGTAAAGTTTGAATATTCAAAAAACAACAAACTCAACACAAACGGTTTTAATTGATAAAGAAATAAATCTAAGAGTTTGAAAAAAGCAATTAGCACTTATAATCGCTGAATAATCAGAAATTATTTCAAAACAATTAATTAAAACCAAATCATTAATTATCCAATAAAAATATAATCAATTAGCAATTATATATCGAAAGTTCGTAATTGGAAGAACACAACTGTTAAAAAAGTCACGTCACTAAAATTGGCTAATAATGAAAGAAAACGAAATGTATGTCTAAATCACAATAACATGGTTTCATTAGAGTATTTGGAGCAATTTTTCTTGTATTGGTGGCAACAATATTAATTTTTTCTCAAAATCATACGTATATAGTTTATCTTTTTTTTGGTAAGAATATTTGATGTTTATTCAAATCATATTTATATACCTAATTTTCCTTTCAGGAAAAATATTCAATGTTGAATGTAGTTGCACTATAGGTACTCAGGTTGTTAAGTTGGATGAAAAATACAGAGCAACCCAAATCTAATAAAACATGATATTTTTCTTAAACCAACCATGATGAACTTAAAAGAGACTAATCATCAGTAATGATGTAATTATAATCAATTTGTCGCCTCCACCGTTACTTTTCCGTCCATAATTTTGGCGCAAAATATGACTGAAACAAATTGGTGGAAACACATTAGAAGCGAGAACTAAACAACTCAAAACGAGTTTCATTACTAGAATCTGAAGTAAGCTCTAACTTCATGAAAATTCTAAATTCGCGAGAACCGAGTTTTCTTCTTGTGAAGACTCTCACCAGAATCAATTATGATATTTGGAGTTGCAGCCACGCCCATCATCATCAATAGAGTCATGATATTTGGAGCGGCAGTCAGATTTAAATTTTGAGTTCGTGTCATTTTTTTCTGATACAAAAATCTACTTGAATTCTTAGCTATATAATATTATTCAATAAGTTATAGAATTATTTCTAATTGTGTGTAGTAGCAACCACTTAGTTATTATTAGCCAATGATTTTTTGGGCCTAAATAATGCACACAATTAGTCTCCATAATTTCCCTGCAATATTACTCCTCAGTTATCATCAAACATCTCCAAACGCGCATCCACGACGATTGCGACGCCACAAGAGATGTCACTCCCATTTCATTATTGTAATTTATTATTTCCAATTTTTTTTATTGTAATTGATATAATTAAGGCAGCAAAGGTGCTTTAGGAAATATCTTCCGTGGAGAGCAGATTAAAAAGGTAAACAAATACAAGATAAAATTTAACATTCAATAACAAGCGTGATAGAGAGTGGGGCGAGATATTTCTGAGATTTTCTAAAAGTTAATAATATTTCTTCCCAAAAAAAAAAAAAAAATTAATAATATTTTAATCAGCGAACTAGTTCAAGTTATAATCATAAAAAAGGACTTAACAAGTAGTCATTCTGACTTTGTCTTTCTTTCTGGAGCCACTTCATATATATAATAGTTCAATGCGTATTGCTAAGTGTTTGTTTATGATGACTCATTATAGTAGCTAATCGGAATAAATAATTGGAGTGTTTAGACCGAATTAAGTTTATTTTAGTAGCAACGTTAGTGAGTGAGTGCTTAATGAATGTGGTTGTGTTGGAGTGATGAGGTGTCACCGACGCTTGAATAAAAGTGATGAGGTGGAGCCACTCCTCAATGATCAACGTGCCCACGTCGTAGGACTTTAGCGTTGAGATGGGCCCACGGCCCATATGATTGGTCTAATCGGGACCGTCCAATGTGGACCTTTAAGAACCGTCGTGTCTTCTCATTGGTGGTTGATCTCCCTAAGAGCCGAACAAATGGGTCATCACCAATCGTAAGGCTGACGATCGATGCTCATTTTATTTTTTAATCTAACCAATTTACAGTTACCCTCTTTACCCTTTAAAAAGAGAAAGCCCACTTTTTCATCGGCTCAATAATATTAGTATCAGCTGCTGCTTGGATCTCGGCTCGAGATATTTATGTGTCTTTATTCATGTGAAAACTCATCCAAGAGCCGAACGCAACGAGGTCAAACAGGACAACCAATAGGGAAAAGTAAAAATATTTGCAATCTCCGGTTTGATCCAGTTTCCTTTTGGCTTTTATACCCTATTATTTTGGGAATTTTAACTATTTTCTATTGGTTATTTAAAATTCAATCTTGAAATCTTTTATTGAAAATCTTTCTTTTGTAGTCATAATTCGTCTTATAATCAGCAATTAATAGCATAGGTGACAACAATAGCAGCTCAGAGATTATTCAACCAATCATTAACCGACCTAATTGATGATCTTACACTTAATTAGAGTCAAGGTTAGCTAGAATCAATGATAATTACAAGTTAATTAGGGTATGTTTTTGTGTAATTATATACAGTAATCTGTAGTCATCATAATTTTTTGTAAACAATTGATAAAATTAACGGCGATTGAAGATAATTTATCGCCTACATCTGCTCAGGACAATTATGATAAAAAAACTAGCACGGGAAATCACTCGAGATTTGTTTCAACCTTGAACACGGCGGTCACTGTGAAACTAGACAAAGAAAACTATTTTGTATGGAGGTCTCAGTTTCTGCCTGCAATCATAGGGCACAACTTGGAAGACTTCATCTATGAAACAAACACTTAGTCGCCTGAATTTTCTAAGATAATCGGAGTTGATGGAAGCCCGATCAAGATTCTCAATCCCGAATTTCAGATCTTAATTTGCGAAGATCAGTTATTACGCAGCTGGCTTCTCTCATCGTTAAGCACAACGATTTTGCGATCAGTGACGCGAATAAGGACTTCTTATAAGCTGTGAAAATCACTCAAATCCGTGTTTGTAGTCAGATCGAGAGCAAGAGTCATGCCTCTCAACTTGCAACTTCGGACAACCAAGGAAGGTTCTCTTTCTATAACAGACTATTTTGCAAAAATGAAAGGCATAGTTGATTCGTTACTTTTTGGCTTGAAGTGAAATTATTGATGACGAATTGGTGATAACAATTTTTATGGGTCTCTCATCCGAGTATGATACTCTTTTTGGCTTAATTACTTTTAGAATCACAAATTTTGAAGTCACAAATACATTCAATTCAATAGATTCTAGCCATGACATTGTCACAAGAAACCAGACTAGAACAATTTTCAAGACGCATTGACACCCAAGTTCATTCATCAATGGTGAATCATGCGGAAACTCGTGGTAGAGGCAGGTCAAGAGGTAGAGGTCGTGAAAGATCCAATGGCATCAAAACTCAATACTAACTTCCAGATTTACAACAATCAAGACCATACAATAACTTCTTGCTGGTACAGGATGGATGAGTCCTACCAGACATCATCTCCTCAATCTCAACCTGCTCAGACCTATAAGCAACAAACACAACAAAAAGAGGCTCATAAACAAAATCACCATTCTTTGTCGGTCCAGAGACCGTGTGATCCCACATGGTATGCTGATTAGAGCTACCAATCATGTTACTTCATAAGTGAAAAATGTTCAACTCAGTACAAGCTACAAAGAAAAAGAACGGGTGATGGTGGGAAATGATAATTGTCTAGCCATTCCTGATGTTGGTTCATTTGAAATCTCAAATCATAGTAACAAAATCAAGTTAATGTTGAGAAATGTACTTAGAGTACCTGAGACTAATAAGAGTCTATTTAATATTTAGCATCTAACAACTAAGAACAATGTTTTTTGTTAAATTTCATGCAAATTCATTTGTAGTTAAGTAAAAGAAAACAAGAAGGGCAATTGTTCAACAAAAAATTAAGAATGAACTCTTATCAATTAGGACTCTCATACAGTAACCTTCAATGTTTTAAGATCATTTAGTCAACAAAAGTGTAAAGCACACCCTATTTCAACTGATTCAATACAATTTATGCCATAAGTCAAAAATCAATAGTTTGATCAATCTAATTCTCGATTGAGTGCAACTATTGAAAATGTATGGAATTTGTTGGAAAAAATAGGCTTTGTCATGCTTCTGAACAAATTGTAAACAAAATAATTAGCAAGTATAATGTGTCAAATATAACACATGATGTAAGAAATTTTTGTGAAGCCTGTCAATATGGTAAAAGCCATATGTTGTCATTCAAATTGTCTCAAAACAAGACGACCATATAATTATGCATCTAATTCATACAAATTTGTGGGTTTCAACACGAATGACTTCATGGATACATATACAGTAGCCAGTTCATAAGTGACCACTCAAGGTTGACCTGAATCTACCCTATGAAGGCCAAGTGAGAAGCAATTGAAATTTTAAAGAGCTTCCAAAAATTTGTTGAGAAATCCCTCAACAACAACATCTATGGAGTTAAGTGTGATTGAAAGGGGAATACAGTCCACTTGGCAGCTTTCTTACGCAACAAGTAATTGCAATGAGACATCTTTGTCCACATGTTCATGGTCAAAATGGACGGGCAAAGAGAAAGCATAGGCACAGAGTAGAGTTGAGAATGTCATTGTTGGCTCGGGAAAAGATGTCATTTACAATAGATGTGTTCAAAATTAATATGATGTCTACACCAGTACTGAAGGATGCAAGTCCATTTAAAGTCCTTTACAATAGAACACTTGATTATTTTTTTATGTGAGTGATCGAATGTTTTGTTTATCCTCATATTAGATCATATAATATACATGAAATTGAGTTTAGGTTATTATACACAACATAAAGGAAATAAGTGTTTACATTCCACTCATAGACTATACATTACTAGGAATAAATTTTTTGAGGAATTTGACTTCCAATGTACTCATTTTGGAAACACCACTTCCTGTCCGACTTGCATGTGTTAAGCATGCCGCCAGCGTTCATCCTGAGCCATAATCAAACTTTCTTTCCAAATGAAGAAAGTCAATCAAATGAGTCAACCACATAATTTATGCGAATCTCATTTTCTTTTCAACCAGAAGAAATCACAAACCATTCCCAAAACACTTGTAGACACTAGAACCAACCTATAAATAAACAACGAGTCAGAAAATTACCTTAATACTATAACGTTACAAAAAATTCAAACACCACATATACCACTTCAAACACATAAACCATTGTACCTGCCATACCTTACTTAAAATCCACTCACCCTATGAAAATCAGATCTAAATGAGGTATTACCAAGCCAACAATCACTCTCATACATAGGATGGACTCAAGCTATGAAGACTAAGTTGATGGCCTTATCACAGAACAAGACCTGGTATCTTGTACGAGCTCCAACTAGTAAAAAGGTCATTAGAAACCGGTGGGTCTACAAACCGAAGTATTTGCAAAATAGTCAGGTTCAAAGACTAAAAGTCATACAAGTAGGAAAAGGTTCAGCACATACACTAGGAGTAGATTTTTCTGAAACCTGCAATCTAGTGGTTAAGTCTTGTACAGTCAGACTGGTCATCACACTGGCAGTGTTTAAAGGATGGGAAATAAATCAGTTTGATATCAATAATGTGTTTCTAAAAGTAATTATAATATATGAAGTGTATATGATATGATTTTACAAATAAAATTAGGCCTTGTTATGCTAGCAAGCTGCATAAGGTCATTTATGGTCTTACACATGATCTACGTGCCTGGTTTGAATGACTAATAACAACGCTGCTACAATGGGGTTTTAAGGACTCACACTATGATATAACCATGTTCATATTCATTCAAGGTGAAGTCTACATTTTATTCCTGGTCTACGTGGATGACATCTTTGTGACATGCATCAATGACAGTATAATCGCCATGTTGACAACTGATCTACACAGACAGTTTGCTCTCAAGAAATTGGGATATTTACACTATTTTCTAGGCATAGAATCCACCAAGGACAGTATAGGGCTTTATCTAGCACAATTCAAAAATATTGCAGGTATTTTGCAAAGACTCAATATGACTGGTGCCGAACCCTATTCAAGTCCTACGACACCTGGTGAGAACATGACAAGACCAAATATGTCACACATTGTGAATAAAATCGTTCCTTTAGAGTCCTAGATCAGTTCATTAGCTGACTTGCAAAAGGGTCCTAAGGTATTTAAAGGCTCAATTACTCATGAGTTAGTGTTCAGGCCAACTTCAAGTCTAAGGCTCGCAGCAGTTGCAGATGCTGATTGGGCAAGTAATATTGATGATAGAAAATTAACAAGTGGCTATTTTGTTTTCTTTGCCAATTTCCTAATCTCATGTAGCTCTCGCAAACAGTATGTTGTGGCCTGATCAAGTACCAGGGCTGAGTATAGGATCTTGGCACACGTTGCAACTGAAATGACTTGGTTAAAGTCCTTACTTTCTAAACTTTGTGTTTCAACTCGGCACATTCCACTGGTTTGGTGTGATAACTTGGGAGCTGCAACTATGACTCTCAGTCCGAGCTTCCATCCAAAAACAAAACATGTCAAAATAGATATGCATTTTGTTCGAGACATGGTGCTGAGAAATGAGTTAGAGATCAGGTATGTGCTTACCATGGATCAAACAACAGACCTACAAACTATATGTTCATCCTTCACCGTGCATTTTGAGAGTGGGTAATAGCATAGCTGACGAAGATGTCATCTCAACGATTATCTAGTCAATCATTAGCTATGCGTAGGCGATGATGTGTAGGTAGAGTCGGACTTAGTTATCGTCATCAGTAATTACAGTTTAATTAGAGTTTGTTATTATGTAATTATATTTACGGTACTCTTTAATCACTATCAATGAGAAACTAGTGATTGAACAATTCTGATCGATCATTCTTGTTCATTTCTCTCCTATTCTTTTTAATTTCGCACCTTCACAATTATTAATGTTCTGTTTTGAACAAATCGATCTATGGTGAAATTTTAAAGTCGTACGTAGATTAGTATTGTCAAATGTTTGGAATCACGTAGGAATTCTTCCGTTCAAGTTATGTAAATGAAATAAATAATAAAGTAGAGAGACAAATTATCGTTCAAGTTATGTAAATTAAATAAATAATGAACTTTTTTTCTTCGATGAGGATTGAACCCACACCCTCCAATTTGGAGGGGGTGTGTATTACCATTAATCTATCTTAGTTAGCACAAACAAATAATAAAAGTAGAGGACAAGTTATTCACTCAATATATATTAATATCGACGCAAATTTGAATGACAATGAAAAAACATCTATCTAGTAGTGCAGATAATTCACGTTCTAAAAAAAAAGAAAAAAAGTAGGGCTGATAATATGTGCTCTTAAAATTTATACTTATGGTCTATTAACTAACCTTGTACTACGTAGAAAACAAAAATTAAAACGTTTTTAACTAAGACGTGAGCTAAAGGGTTGGTTGTTGAAGGGACGCGGCTGCAGGAGCGAGCCAGCCACCAAAAGGGTGGGGCCCACATCACGTGCGACGGCACATGTCAATGCGCGCGCGCGAAGAAAATGAATCAAAACGTTATCGCCTAACGAACGGTGTTAAATTCCTCCACGTGGAGGAGAGAGATGTGAGTGTATAAATCAAGCCTTCCCAAAGCGTCTCTCGCACCCAAGCCAAGCCAAACCCAAACACTCGACGAAGAAGAGGATACACAGAGTCAGTCAGACAGCGAGTCCGATCAGCGAGTCAGTCATCATCTCCATGGGCGACTCGGACAACGACTCGGGCGGGCAGAACATAGGCGGGTCGGGTCGCGAGCAGGACCGGCTGTTGCCGATAGCGAACGTGAGTCGGATAATGAAGAAGGCACTTCCGGCGAACGCGAAGATATCGAAGGACGCGAAAGAGACGGTCCAGGAGTGCGTGTCGGAGTTCATCAGCTTCATCACCGGCGAGGCCTCCGATAAGTGCCAGCGCGAGAAGCGCAAGACCATCAACGGCGACGACCTCCTCTGGGCCATGACCACGCTCGGCTTCGAGGACTACGTGGAGCCTCTCAAGCTCTACCTCCACAAGTTCCGCGAGATCGAGGGTGAGAAAACCGCCGGGCTCTCCTCCTCCTCCGGCTCCGGCAGACCCTCCACCGCCGCCGACGAAAATCCTTCCGCCGCCGCCATCAACATGATGATGACTCAGCAGCATCAGATGCAGAATCATTACCATCATCCTCTTCATCATCAGCAACAACACCAACACCAACACCAACACCAACACCAACACCAACACAACATGTTTGGATCTGGAAACTCTACTGGTGGTGGTTCTGGGAGACCTTAGCGAAAGAGAAAGAGAAGAGAGGTGATTTTTTTCTTCTTCTTCTTTCAAAATTTGTCGTTTTTCTCAGTTCTTGTGCATTATTATTTATTCACATATATCTATGGATATAATTCTTATTAATCATTTACTCAAGACAGTCAAAGCCCCTCCAACGACTCAAGGTAGCTAGCTAGATAGGAGTTTTTAGACCTCTGACTAATACCTTGTATTTTGGAATGTTTATTTGTGAATTGTGATATATTTTTTTTTTAAATGTTATTAACTTTTATTTCCGAATTTATGTCTATGTTTGAAAAGATATGGGAAGGTGTACTATAATTTAGATTGGGTAATGATCGAGGACTATCCGTTTTTTTTCTTCTTTTAATATTAGCACACTTGTAGGTTCTAGGGCTTGTGTAACAGTGAAATAAAATCTATTGTCAATGTTATATGTTTATAGATATTCGAGTGGATAATGCTTGTGTCAGTCAGCTATGCAATTAATGGTAGAAAAAGTAATAGGTATCTCTATCGATGTATATCTATTTGTCTCCTTGTTCGAAAACTTAACGAGGGCATATATGTAGCTATCCGAGAAGCAGGAAGTGAGTGCCCAATATAATTGGTTCATCCAAACGGAAAAATACTAACTTTGAACGACGTTCGTACTATGATCCACCTTTAGACTCGGCGAGACTGTGTTGTATGATCATGATTCATGAGTAAGAGAAGTAGCTTGTGACTTTGCCTTCTAAAGAAAAGAGAAAATATCATGAATCCTTGTTACAGAGACGAAGCATTGATATATATGAGTTTCAGAAGATAATGAACAAGATAACATCGCGTACTTGTCAAATATATGGTCCACACTTTGATGTGTCTAGATATTGAGTTGAAATCCAATATTTATGGGTACACCTACGCAAAAGGCTTCTTTTATTTTCTCTTTTTTTATATTATGTTTTTCCATACATCTAAGATTATATTATCTTATATTTATCTAAATATACACACAACTATACGGACACACACACACACACACATATATATATACATTCTTTACTTCTTTGTACAGTCATATTATGTATATATTAATTGTTAGTTGTTTAGACTTTTGATTTCCCAAAGGTCCAAAAAGGAACATAGTCCTTTCATATTTCCCAATGGTTGCGCTTGCAAAATATTATCTTATAAAACCAGAGGAAGAGAAATAAGTTTTACTTTAATATTAAGAAAAACTATGGAACTAACCCTTTTCACTATAGTGTTTTTGCTTGCTGTTATGTAATAAGAAACTGAAATATAATATGAGTTATTGCAAAAAAAAAAAAAAAAATTAGTGCTCCCCGAATGGCTATATATATAAATTGCCCAGTGGGTTATTTTTCTAATATGAGTTTTGTGCCTATATATATATACTGCTTTATCTAGCTAAGTTAACTATCCAGCAGTTGATTCAATATTGGATAAAGATTGCTAGGAGAAGATACAGGATATGAAACAATGTTTTCATTTAAAGTAGCATACATATTGTATAACCAAGTGTAAGAATTATATTAGAAATCCTGGAGTTCAAATCCAATTTAAAGTGAAGTAGATAAAGTAAGTTAAAATACTCAATATCTTTCTCTACTGCTCGTTGTCACAATTTAATCTCATTTATTGTCTAAAGCTAAATGTCACTTTTGAGTTTAAAAATTGAAATAACTATGTAAGTACATGAGCGTTTGCAAAACAAAGTGGCCTATTAGCTCAGCTGGTTAGAGCGTCGTGCTAATAACGCGAAGGTCGCAGGTTCGAGACCTGCATGGGCCATATATATTTTTATCCCTGTAACTTGTAAGCATATTTGTTAAATAATAAATAATATTATTACACATTAATCAACCATTACAGTACAACACTGAAACCAAAGTTACAACAACCGATACAGTTTCAACGACAAACAACTTGCTTCTCGAGTCTCGTTATAAGGTGACGAGAGAGAGACAGCATATTTACTTTTTCTTCTTGCGAAATTACATACAGACTCTAGTGATAATATTAAGAATACACGAGACTGGACTAGCTTTGTTAGACCACCGTACTAATATTACTTATATGTATACGACTTAGAAGGCAACAACCTGATCAGCAGTTTTTACTGAGATCAGCCTCGTTGACATACAAGTAGCTATTGGTGTCGGAAATCTCGGAGTGAGTGATAGCAGGTGAAAAGCCGGCGTAAATCCCATCAACTTTGGCTTTGTAGACGTCGGTGATGTACCTCATGAGCTCGTGATCTTGCACGAAAGGCTGGCACAAATACTCCTCAAATGGCATCCACTGTATGATTGGGCCAAATATTATATTTCGAGAGTTCAAAATGAATTTCAAGATGTTGTTTTTGTGTTTTTATGGACTATATAATGTATGAGACGGCGAGTAACAACTTTTAAGTTTGTCGCAAAAGTAAATAATTTAGAGTTTTTATCCTTGTGAATCTGAGATTGACATTTTTTGCTTGAATTTTATTATTTATTAATTAGTGACTTTTATTACCATGGCATCCTCAATCTCCAGTTCCTGAACCTGGATGTCAAAGGAAAGTGGTCGCAAAACGCAGACAAAAAAGAGATCCGATTTCTCGAAGAACGATCGATGGGTTTGCCTGAGAGATAACCATGTTGTTACTTATTGCAATGGTTGACCTATAATCTTCTGTTTTGTTATATTATCAAAGCAACATACCTGAAAGCTAGTATTTCCACAAATTCTGAATCAATCTGAGTCAACCAAAAAGAAAAGTCAAAGTCAAATATCCGTTTACTTTTTTTTTCTTAGAAGTCTCAACTGAATAATGTAAAACTTACTCCCGTTTCCTCCTTGACTTCTCTCACCGCAGCCTTGGGAACATCTTCACCCTGTTTCGTCACAAACCCCTCCCATAAGATAACTCTAATTTAACTCATTAACTCACATGTTTTTAGCGGTGAAATAGTGTGGTTTTTACCTGATCAACGACTCCAGTAGGAAATTTCCACACACCCAAGCCCCGTAAATATCCACTCTTTTCCTGGACAACTAAAACCTGTAGAGACTCCAATAATATTTAGTTCGTTACATTAATATTAACCAACACTTTAGAGAGTAAAAGAAATAAATAAAAACCTCTCGATTGGAGTTCATGAGAAATGCACCGACACCAACTCTGTGCGTGGCATTGGCGGGAATAGTACTCGCACTTTTTGGAATCCAATACACAAGCATTATGTACGTTGGCTCCGCATGGTGGTAACGAAACCCTTGCTGTGTCCATAAATAAATTAATTAATTAGTTAAAAAGAATGAAAAGTACATATATATATATATATATATATATATATATATAATGGGTCTTGTATAAACAAACTTGGAATAATGATATACATATATTATATATATAAGGATAATTTTTTGCAAGAAGACTTTTTTTCGCGTGACACAGATGTAACCAATATAATAAAGCGGATAATAAATTTTGTGGTCGCTTCTTATTTGCTCTGACCTTGACAGCCGGCTCAACAAGATTGGCTCGCTCGATAGGTAATTTGATCCAGACACCCTTCTTACCCTGTAAAATATATATATCATAATTAATGAATAACTAACATATTAATCATTGAACCAAAGTTTGATTACGGAATGGTGATTATTAGATTATTGTGTCTCGGTTTCTTACTTCTTGTTTCCATTTCAACATTGAAGCTTTCAGCAAAGAACCAAAGACCTGAGAGTCCATTGGCTCGTTCACTTCGACGATCATCCCGTCGAACTCATCGTTGATCGCGTTTAGTACTTCACCGTTTCCGACTCCATTATTATCCACAGGAAGTCTCTCAACAGCCATATTTTCTGATATTTTTGTGTTTGTTTTTTTAGGAGCCAATAAAACTCAAATGAATATATTATGTGAATCGTGTTAGTAGCTTTTATAGACTATCTCTTGGCTCTTGAGTCTTAACTTTATGACCCTTTTTTGTGGAAGACTATATATCATCTGCTATACACACTCATTGAGTAAATAAAAAATATTAAAAAGTACTACTGATCCAACTTGTTGGGCACGTATCAGATCTAATGTATAGTTGAATAAGACACGAAATAAATAGTTAACAAGTGACAAAACTAATGAAATATTTCATTAAAGAGAAGGAGAAGATTTTGTATCCGTATAAACTATAATAAAGCTTCAATCTTTAGATCCCACTATGCTCATATCCAGACAAATAATGAAACTTGTTTATATAAACTTTAAAACCAACCTACCAATCGTGCATGTATCTATACACGCGGAACTGTAAAGCGAATAGGGTTTATGATAAATATAAACGAAGCATGCCGTGATTATATAAAAAGTAATAGAGCTTTATAGATAGCCTCCCTTTATTATTTGCTTTTTTCGACTAGGTGAAAATAAAAATGTTGCCTCGTACGAGAAGCAACTAGAGAGAAAGTGGACGCTTCACTAAGTCTTAACTTTTGTTTACAAAGGCTTAGGAAAACTAAATTTATTTACTTCATATTACATGAGTGAAGAAGAAGTACTGAGTTAGTGACATACCTGAAAATAGAAGAAGAGATTTGAAGAACAAAGAGAGAAATAAGATTTGAAGTTGAGGATGAGAATGAAGGCGAAAGGAGAGAGATATTTAAGGCTGAAAAAACAGAGCAATGAATATGGTTTTTTTATCAAAGAGCCAAGCCAGTTTTATACGATACTTGCTATATACCCCACAAATCAGTCCCACGCTATTAATTCTACAACATTATTCATTTTCCCACTATTCTATACACTTTTAACCGCTTATTTTCGTAGAAAAGCGGTTGTAATTTTATCAGATCATTCTCCGACGTTGATATTCGCGTAGGCGTGTTTGAACGTTTAAAGAGCGTGACTGACCGGAAATGAAGTTACTTATTTTTACGCGTTTCTCTTGAATAATTTTTATTTAATTTTACTCTTATTCTTCCTAGTAACTACCTAGAACAATATAACGGATCGTCAAATATTCTTTGGCACGTAGATACAACACTTTCAAAGAAAGAAATAATAATAAAAAAATTGTTAATCTTTTGTTTGTGTATTGGTTCTGTTTTTGCTCGAATAATAAAGAAAAAAGGAAGTAGCATTATTGAACGTCTTATTGCATTATTTTATTAATGTATTACCTTTATAGCACTATTATTTTTTAGTTTGATGGCAACCCGGGGAGGGTATGAAATGTGTGGCATGTATATATGCGAGTATTAAAGCAAAACAACTGAAAAATAAGAAGTCACTAAAAAATAAAGTTCACTTTCCACGACTACACTTTGTGCCAAGAGAACCACGACAAAAACAAGAGAACGACGACGCGTTGATATGAAATTCGGTCTTTGTCAATAAAAGGAATGGGTATGAAGAGACTACTTCCTCGTCCACCAAAGGATTTTGTAGATTTTAGGTGAATAGATTTTAGCAACTAAATATTTTACTTGATTTATGTTTTGGGCTAGTCGGTGCTATACTTTACATAACACATGTCTCACGTACACCATGTCAAGCGAAAATAATTATAACAAAAATTCGACAAATTGACCTTATTTTACAATTTATTTTTGGAATTGGAGTTAATCTTTCGTAAATGTCCAAAACGCTTACGTGTCACATTCATTAACAATGTTTAGTTACTATATTTCCCCTAATTTTTTCGGCTAAATTTTAGTTAATTTCGAATTTTGTTTTAAAAAGTTTTTCAAATTTTGAAATGATTTCGTTAACTACTTACGGTTTCTTTAATTAAACAAATTTAGATGCTATAAGTTAGGTCAGTTAATTGATTGGAAGATTTTAAATCACATTTAATTAAAAATCATGCTTTTATTGCCGTATGATGTGAAATTCGGTTATTTTATGAAAGTTTTTATTTAGAAACTCAGTTTTTATTCGAGAATTTACAACTTCCCGTCAATACTCTCTGTATTTCTGTCAATACTTCCCATCAATACCATTTACATAATATGTTTTATGGTATTCTAACCTCGTCGAGTCGATATTGGTTTACAAAAATATTCACTTTGAAATGAATTTACACGAGGGTGATGGATCGTCTTTACAACATTTAGGTTAGTGATGTTAATATTAGATGAATATGTTCTTATAATTTTACTTGCATGTTAATGAGTATTTGTTATGATTTTTTATTAATTTTCTTTCGACGGTTGAATTATTTGAACGTCAATGTTCTCAAGCTCGTGAAGATGATAGTATCGATATTGAAGAGTCTACAAATGCAGACATTGTTATGTTTGATTATGATGATTTGAAAAAAAAATCAATGAAATTTGAGTTAAACGTGAACAATGTATTTACTTGTTACTTGCAAATCAGTCCTTCAAACCGCTTTGAGTATGCTTGCTGTTCGGAATAGTTTCGAGTATAGAACTATCAAATCTAACAAGACAAGATATCGTGTTAGTTATAAGGATTTTGAGTGTTCTTGGAATTTGTATGTCAATATTAGCTCTAAATCTGAAATTTGGGTGATAAGAAGTTTTTCCAAAGAGCATACATATTTTGGACGTGTTCTTATAAACAAAAATAAGCATGAATCTTCCAAGCTTATTAGTCAATGTGTAAAAGAAGATTTTAGGTGGTCTTTAACTTCTGAGATTAAAGCTGTTGGTGTTTCTGAGATTATGAGGAGTCATTGGAATGTTGAAATATCTTATTACCGGGGTTGGAAGGGACGAAAAAATACGTTGACTGATCTTCGGGGTGATTTCGATTCTTCTTACAATTATCTTCATATCATTTGGTGATATGATTTCAGCAAAAAACCCGGGTATGAACATATTTAACACTATTAACTACGAGAAAATTTATTTCTGTATACATATTTTAGTATCAAAATTGATTTAACAATGTTAATTTTGATGAATTTACTACTGTATACAGAATTTTCATGATAAAATTGATTTAACACTGTTAATTACATGTTAATTTACTAATGTATACATATTTTAGTATTAAAATTGATATACCCAGTAAATTGTCACATGTTCGTACACCAAAACAGTTGTTGAAGATGGTACATTCAAGTATTTTTTTTCCTTTCGTTTAGAGACTGTGTGTATGGTTTTCAATATTTTTATCCTGTTATTTCTATGGACGATACATTTTTGAAGGGATAATCGCAAGGGACGTTATATTTTGCTACTGCTCAAGGCGGGGATAATCATTTGTTCCCTTTGGCATTTAGTATTGTTGATTCTGAAAATGATAAATCTTGGACGTGGTTTACGATGCAGTTTCGTTTTGTTTATGGAGTTCGTCAAGATATGATTATTGTGACGGATAGACACAAATCCATTCAGAAATCTGTCAATAAGGTATTCCCAAAGTTTAAATGGGCATCTTTCATGAAACATTTGTGGGGTAACGTAAAAGCTCAATTTGGTAGTAATCATATACAACCATTTTTTTACAAGTGTGCAAAGGCCTACACAACTATAGAATTTGAGTTTTGGCTAAATATTTTCTCTAACGATGATCGAAAAATCAAGAAATATTTGTTGAAAGCTAATCCAGAGGTATGGGCACGCAGTCATTTTCCTGGGAAGAGATTTAATATCATGACTACCAATATTTCGGAATGTTTGAATTCCATTTTGCATGAAGCGAGAGGTTGATTAGTGTCTTGCCTTGTGTTGAGTTATCGCGACCTCATCCAAAGATGGATTGTCAAGAAGAGATTGATCATTCGAAGATGATTTATGGGTTAACATTGGTTATCAAATACTTAAGGATGCCTAAGAAGCAACCCGCACCATGAATGTAAAGTCTTATGTAAATTTTTACAGTTGTTAATAATGTTTATTTTACATCGTTAATCCATATGAACATATTGATGTTAGTTGCTTTATTTATTAACCAGGTAAATGCTATCATTGAATTTAAATTTGAAGTGTGGATGAGGCGATTCGTAGAGTTGTTGATGTTGAAGAGAAGTCATGCACTTATCGGTTTCGGCCACTTGAAGATTTTCCATGCCCTCATGCCTGTGCTGCCTTGTATCTTCGGAATTTATATCCGATTGATTTTGTTTCCCCATATTATAAGAAAGACTATTTTAGTATGACATATGCAGAAGATGTTTTCCCGATTTCACACGACGACGAATGGGGTTTTCCACCGGATGCAGCTGTTATAAAACCTCCTATTATTCAGCGTCAAGCCGGGAGGCCAAAAGAGAAGAGATATCGTTCTAAATCTGAAAAGTTTCACCCTTATGTTCAAACGTGTGGTAATTATGGTCAAAGCGGTCATAAACGTGGTTGTCATTCTTGATATTTGATTTTGGAAACTACAATGTATTGTATTGAGTGTTTTCCTACTTTTATTCAAAACCATAATACGAACCATTGATGTTTTTTTGCACTTGATTTTTTTAATAGATTTTTGTATTCATCCGACACAATAACCATATTTACATTGTTATTTATATTATGATTAACGCATGTTAATATTCAAAAAGTTACATGTTATAGTATTAACAAGAAGTAATATATTTCAAATTACAATGTATTGTTTTCGATGTTTTTCCTTGTTTCGGCCCTTTCAAAAGACAAAAAACATTAAGTTAATTATGAGTATATTTTTGTTGTTATTAGACTATGTTTTAATTTTGGAACGCGTGATTATATTTTATACTAACTTTTCAATTTTTAAAAATTATAGAATTTTGCATAGTATATATTAGTAATAATGCATCCAAACATTCCAATAGTTTTCAAATCCAATATCAAAGTCAAAATAACCACAGTGTTAAACATTAACCGTAATCAAAGTCAAATTCTAAGTCAAAATAAAACAGAGTTAAACATTAACAGTAATCAAAATATGATACCCCTGATAAATACTAATGACCAAAAACATTACATTAATTTGGCCATAGCTTACAAAACATCATAAGTCAAAGTTCTTGTTCATTAAATTCCTAAATCAAATGATAGGAGGCTACTTGGATTGTCTTCGTATATAGATTTAGAGGCGTCGGTAGGTGCTGAAGTTTGTAATTTTTTGGGCGTTTTTCAGCGGTGTAAGGAGGCTGGTGGTAAACAGACTTTCTAATAGTTTGTTTCGGCCTTTTCTCTTCGTTTGTTTCTGGCTGAGTTGACTTCTCCATCTGTTTCATTTACAATTAACATAGTTAAATTTCTTTATTTCTCCATCTGTTTCATATACAATTAACAAAGTAAATTTACAAAGTAACAACAATAAATTTACCTTTAGGAGTGCTAATATTTTTGCAACCTGTGGGACATTCTTAACTGCTTGTTGTACATGTCAATATTCATAACATAGGAGTAAGTAAGATAACAACAATGATATTGGCATTAATTAACACTTACTTCTTTAGTGGATTGAATTGTTTGTTAGTTATCCACATATGAGGGTTAGGTAGTCCCTTCCTAAGGCGTTTGAACACTCCTTTTTGTGTTGTACTTGTAAATCCTTTTTTATGTGTTTGTTCATAAACATTTCTGTTAGGAGTAATGTTAAATATTTCATTTATTGCAAATACCCAATCATCTTGTAGATGTTGTAATCTTTCCTGTAATACCATATACATTTTCATGCACATCATTTAATATTAATTCAAGAGTATTATGTGTGAATACTCTTACCAGAGTCATGTTTGTTGTGATTTCTTCTCCTAGGAGAGGTTGCAGACTTTTGGCTACTTGAAACTTTATTTTTGGTACTTACAACTTTGTCCTTTGATACCTTAAACTGTTCATTTGCGTTTACATTGTTAATAACGACAAAAGTACACTGTTAACAACGTAACACTTACCAACGACTTTGAGAAGAATAACAGAAATACAAAAAGTTGAATTAATAAGATTCGCCGGAAGGTTTTGAATCAGATTTCTTCGACGGAAGATTTCTGAATCGGTCGGTTTGAGCAATTTTTTTTGGGGGAAATGAGATTTTGCATGCAATAAAATTTATCTTTCCTATTAAACCGTCACATAACTTTCTCTCTCCTATTAAACGTTTGATGTGATTTGAAGCTTGTGAATTGAATCGGCGTTAATTAAGGTGATTCGTTTTTTTAATTCCAATTTCGTATTTGGGCGGGAATACGAATTTGGGATAAATTTAATATGAGAATTTGGTTAATTAAACTTGTGGACATTTAAAAAAGTTTTACCAAACGTTGGTAAAAATCAAATTAGTAAACCTATATAAATCTATTATATACATTAAGCCTAATTATAATATTAGGCAAGAATGAAAAATAGTTTCGTTTTAGACGAATAAACGTAAATAGTTTGGGGCTAAAAACTTAAAATAATTTAAATAAAAAATTTAGGGCAGAGTATCTTATTTGTTTTAGTTTTAACATATGAGATTTGTGTTAGTTTTAACATATGAGATTTGTTTTTTGGTAACACGATCTTAGCATAATTATTTAGCAATGTTGTTATATAATATGCGATGAGGCATTACTTAGAAGATTCTTATCTTATTTATTGATAAATAATAAGCAAACGTATCATAAATTCTTTTGTAATTTCTTTGGTGGTCGTAATGAGCTTATACCGTCATTTCTCCGAACGTAAAAAGGAAGATAAGAGACATTTTTCACGAAATTTCGAAGACATGCACGCTAGTACTTATATTTGAAGTGCTCAACAAATCATTAAAAACACAAGTTATTGCCAACTTTTTCGTACGATCTTTACCAATTATCACTAACCACTTGCCAAGTAATTGTATATGCATTTCATCACCTTACCATCACTTGGTGAATTTCTGTCTCATCGCCGCTGTAGTTAAATATTAAAGTTTAAATCATATATACTGAAAATGAAATAACATCTCCTTCGTTTCAATTACGAAAATTTCTTGGACCTCTCTCCTTATTATTGTACGTTATATTCAATGCCAAAAAGTTGAAAAAAGAAGAAGATCGTGAAGCATGTAGGGACAACGAAGCAGTGATAAAAGCAAGAGATATGGTCTAAGCTATTCTAGGCTCTATAGTCGTAGGACCCATATTGTGCAAATTTGTCTCGTACTGTCCGTGCAATGGTATGCAAAGTCGACGCTGAACATATCAAATCGTTGAAATCTAAAGCGTAATATTTGCTTCATTCTATCTCTTGGGTTGACAGTTTGGAGCACTTATGGTAAATGGTAGTTAAGATGTTTTCCTTAGCAATACTTCGTCTCCCTTTTAACTCGAAACAATCATTAGACAAAAAGCAGTTAAACTCCAATTTTACTTGGATATTGTCCATTCTATCAACATTTTGACAATTAACTCTATTATTTGGTACGTTTTTGTCACGTGAATACTCAATTGAGTGCAAATTATTAAAAATGTTTAAAATTAAATACAAAAAGTATTATTATGACATGATAATTGCTAAATAATGGTTAAAGAGTTTTAGTTTATAACAATTAATAAAAATAAACCAGAATAAATAATTCATATTACTCTTGAATTTAAGCGGCAAAACAAATGCCATAAAAAGAATTAGAAGAAATTAACCACTTAATGCAATCATGGATTGATGGGATTTATGAGTGAGAAACCCAAACAGAACCATTATTCTTTTTTATTCTCCAAAATTTCTTTTTTTAAAGTTCCGACGAAAACCAACAAAGTTGAACACGAACTTTAAAAAGTAATGACCAAATCTTCAACAATCTCTTACTCGCGACCACCAGAAACTTTGAAAAAATGTATGCTTGTAATTATTTTCATCTAAAAATTATTTGAGATTGAATATGCAAAGTTTTTTTTTCCTGGGTTTGTTTCTTCTTGCAGTCTGGTAAATGTCGCGTTTATTTTTGTTTATTTTTTTTACTGTTTGTTGTGTTTATTTTATGTTTTTCATTCTGCTTGTTCCAAAACTAGTTATTGCAATGGAAAAATAAACGCGACATTTACCATACTTCAAGAAGTATCAAACCCAGAAGAAAAAAAATACGAACATATTGATATTGTCGCTTTATTTTTAGAAAATTATTAATAACGTCAAACAATTATTAGATGCTATTTTTCATATTCGGGAAAATTGCAACATTTAATTTGAATAATAAAAAAGCATAAATATAACAGGAACATATGAGTAATATTAGGAAATAAACTCGAATAAACTGTATTGAAATTTGAAACATTGCAAAAAAATAAAATTACATGCAGTTAAAAAATGATATATTTTTTGAAATTCATAATAGAAATAACCGTTAATAATGTAACCAACTACATGCACCGATAAATAAGATCAGAACAATTAAAAAAAATTGTCTCTACTCATATAAATCCGAAATAAACTAAAATAATTGAATTTAAAATTTTGAAAAAAATGGCTACTGTCAACGTATACAAATGAAAATCAAAATCCAATAACAAATAAAAATAATCCAAAAATAATAAATCAATTATATAAAAGACATAATTGTAAAATTAATTCAAAAAAATGTCATGTCATCCGAAATGGTTATTCTCATAACAAATAAAAGAAAATAGACAATTAGCAAATACAACGCTTTAAATTGTTAGTTAAAGTAATTTATTTATTTAATAGATGATAGTTGTCAAAATATTGACGGAATGAGTGAAATTTGTGAAAAATCAAAATTAATATATTTTTGTTATATTTTCGAATTGATGAAACAGATTGGAGATTATTCTTTTTGTAATGAATAAATATATTTATCTGCGAAATCAAATAAAACGGCGTGGGTTAATTATAGTTGAGAAATGTCAAACTTACACTGCTCGATTGAAGAAAATGTGGGACAGGCAATTTCAACGTGATAGGTTAGTATGTGCTTTGTAGTTGCAGCAAATCAATATATAATAGTGATGAGAACCGCTTGCAAGATTTATGACACCATGCAATGCAAAATTTATGACACCATGCAATGCAAAATTTATGACACCATGCAACTGGATATTTTTTTTTTTGGGTTATTTATATTACTAGATTGGTATATTGTCGGCTGTACTGCTAGCCACAAAATATAATTCATACATATCTTATTTGATATGTCTACTGTACTTGATTATCACCTCATAAGCATTTTGTTTTTTATATTTATTACTCTCAACACAAGCTTACTAGCATAATATGGTTGCAAAGCATGCATACGCTTTCTTATTGGAATAATGTGAGAACTTAATTTAATTTTATCGTCTCTTTTGTCACGACTATTCAAATAGAATCCACCTCTTAAAACCATAAAAAAAAAATTATGAGAAATTGCAACATTTTGGCGATGAAATCGCATCTAACATTTTGTTTGTGTTTATTAGTTACGCCAATTTCTGTCATCGGGCTTTTAATGTCAGGGACTTAACGACATGTCGTCTTGGCATCGTTTTTGTGTCCATAAATATCGTCCAGCTCAGTGTAATAAACCCAAACGTTCGCGAAGATTCGTTATCATTTCAACGTCAAATTCTTAGGGTTTGCGTTTTGTGGCATTTTGAGGCGGAAACAGAGGCATGTGATAGATCAACGTGTCCAATATATGTGTAATCAACATTTAAACTTGGCCTACCGGGAGTCTCGGTACCTCCTATTACCGTTCCGATAGGACTCCCGGTAATGGACAGGACGGTACTCCCGGTCCCGGTTAAAACCGGGAGCTACCGGTACCGTTCTGATAGGAATACCAGTAGTGGATGGGACGGGAGTCCCAGTCCCGGTTAAAACTGTGTATTTTTTTAAATACTGTCGGATGTAAGATCCGATGGCCTACAATTTTTCTTTTTTTTATATAAAAATATCCGAGAGTCCCGCCTCCCGGTACCCAAAAAGTGAAAGTTTACCTCCCGGTCCCGATTTTCTTACCGAGACTCCCGCCTCCCGTGTTTAGGCCTATCGGGACGAACTTTTCGGTCACGTACCATCCGGGTAGGCCAGGTTTATCAACATTATTTCGGCGCTATGACAGTAACTTTGCCGTTGTTTATGTACTTCGACAGAAACTATGTGTCTGTCGCCATAAAAGAATGGATATTTGCAATGTTTACAAATTCATTTGGCAAACTTTGTGAAATTATTATTTTTTTTGTTTTGATGGTTCGGATAAGATATATTTTTTCCAATTTATTTTTATTGTAATCCAAATTTTGTTGTTAGTATTAGCTTATGTTGTGAATGAAAAGCGTTGATATGAAAATTGGTTACTGAATATATTATGATATGAAGATGTTAGTTTTTGAAATTGAAATAGAAAGTTCGTGGATTGTAGATTGTAGATTGTAGATTGTGATATGAATATGTTACCTTATGAAATAGAAATATAAATTTATTTTATGGTATGAGTATCAAAGATACTGAATGTTGAGTTTGAATTGTAGATCGTGAAATTGAGATTTAAAATATGAGAATTACGAAAATGAATTTAGATTTTGTTGGATGTTGTTCATTGTGTGTAAAAACATAGAGAATGAACGAGTACAAAAGTAGTGGTAACGCTAAATTATTTCACATCTAATTGTTGTGGAATGATAACAAAATGTGGTGGCGTGACGCGAATGAAACTTCACTTGATTAAAAATATCTGAAAATGAATGTGAAATATTGCGACAAGTTTCTCATAAGTGAGAGATTTATTTTTATTTTTTGAGAAAAAGGGGATTCTCTTAATATTCAATAAACGAGAGTAGCTAAAATGTTTTTCTCCATAACCGGAAAAATATCGTTCCAAAAATGCATTACATCTAAATTAAGAGCGAACTTTACTAAATTGTGAGCAACAAAATTATAATTCATAGGATAAAGGGTAACAACACAAAAATCAAACATCTCAACCAACACAAATATATCCGTAATGACTAACCCCAACTTATTAGTCGGGGCTAATTTGGACCGGATGAACTTCATGACTGACTCACAATTGGAGTGGATATCAATATTAGGAAGACCGAGAGTCGTTGACTCTTGAAGATCGGCATGCCTTCCGCCACCGGAGGAGTGAAGGGCCGATTACAAGGCATGTAATACGCCATCATAACCGCCCCCGAGTGGCTGCAAAATACCCCTTCAAGACCTCGTTTCTTCCCGTCCAACGTCAAGGCCGCATCCACGCTTAGACCTATAGAGCCAATGACGGGGGGCTTCCAATGAGGTTGGCGAGGGATAGAAGGACATACTGTAGAATGTTGGGTATTAGCAACCGGAACTCTTCGAGACAGCCGATGGACTAATTGATTAGCTTGGTCGAGCTTCCTGTCCGCTAAACATGAACCATGTTGTTGCGCCGATTCTAAAGACTTCAAGTAATAATCGCAAAAAGATCAAAATCCCGATTGCAAATAATGTGGTGAATAGAGGAGAAGAATGATACGAAGTCAACTTGAAAGCTTTCCATGCCCAATTTCCTTCACCCGAGCGACTTCCACACTTTCTTACTCTCTCGACAAGTTCAAAGAGCGTGAAACATGGAATCTTTACCATCGGTGCACCGATTGCAAAAAAGATCGATCTCCATACCTCTCTGGGAAAGAGAGGCATAAATGGCAGCCACTCTCCAGAGACATTTCAAAGAAAAACACGAAAAATTTTGGATGGAATTTGGAGCTTCCATAAGATCTTCCACCAATCTGGTGAATCGGAAAAAAATTTGACAATCCACGAGGAGTCACAAATCGCCTGATATCCGCTCTTTACGATATAATTTCCGTCCTTGGAGAAGTGCCAAAAAATCGCATCGGTCGTAGTCGCAGTAGATTATGGGATCTTAAGAATTTCGTCGACATCTTCCTCACAAAAGAATTGCCGCAAGGAATGGATATCCCAAAACCCTCCGGGTAAAATAAGGTCTAAATCCCAACCCATGGAGGAGAATATTAGGAGAGAGATGCGCTCTACCCTCGGTACAATCGAATAAGGAGATTATGATGTCGATATGGAACATGAATTGTACAAGACAATAAAGAGAAGTAGACATGAAGCGGCTGCAGGCACTTGAAGATCCGACCCAGGTGGATGTTTAGCATCTCAATATGACCTCGAAAGTGGGAGAACCGGCCCAATTGTCCCATCTATTTATCGTTCAGATAGCAAACGTCAACCAGAATTGCACCCGGAGGTGCAGAGTTTGGTAAAGACGTGTCTTGACAAATTATTAGTCATTTCTTCAAAAACGTACCGGAGAAAAAGGTGAAAACACATCATTTTAAGAATTTAATGCACGAAGCCGCTGAGATTGGTAAGCTATTATGTTTTCTTGATTTAATATAACATATCTTTTTCTTATATAACCTTGGGTTTGATTTGTAGGTCATGGATTTTGTTACCTACATCGTATGAGGTTCACAACACATACCTCAAAGACAAGGCAACAGAAGCACAAGCCTATGTTACAGTCAACGAGCAGTGTTGCAAGAGTATGGGTGCACCATAATGTGCGACGAATGAAAAAAACTAACGAGATTGAGTATCAACAATGTCATGACGTATATTGTTGGGAAGACTGTTTTTCTAAGTCGATTGGCGCGTTTGACCAAATTAAGAATTGGGAGTATATTTGCAAGGTGCTTTGTGATGTGGTTAATGATGTTGGGGAGTACAACGTGATCCAATTCATTACAGATAACGTCTCGGCGCATAGGAAGTCACGAAAAAGGTGATGAGGAAGTTCAACTTATATTCAACATCGTGTGCAACTTATTGCATCAACTTGATATTGGAAGATGTTAGGAAGCATCATTTCACGCTTTGTGAAGGACGCCAGAGAAATGACAAAGTTTCTACAACCGCATAATAGACTTGTAAAAAAATGAGAGAGTAAGGCGAATGATTGATTATTTTTCTATTTTCAACACATTTCGTCACCAACTACTTACAAGCAATAAAGTCGGATTGAAAAATATGTTCACCTCGGAGTGGTGGGAGAATACCACATTTTGTAATACTACAGTGAGAAGATTTGTTGAATCTAGAGTTACTGATCCAATATTTTGGTTACATCTTGACATAGTTTTTAAGGTACGAGGATTGTTACAAGGCTTTTTTTTGTCATATATTGTTAGTAAGATGACTTTGATTTAGGTATGTGAGTTCATGTGCAATGCTCTACACTTCGTGATCTTGAGGTTGTTACGACCTTAGGAGCCCTTTACCACATCTTCAATTTGATGAAAGAGAAGTTGGAGAAGATTCTGAACCAACAGTTGATCGTTGACATCATGGTCGAATGGTGAGAGATAACTTTTTCACTCACTACATCAAGCCACATATTATTTTAATATGAGAAGTCAATACAACCAGACATTATATTGAATAGTCTTGACAACTATGTTTGACGTCTTGCTCCTACACAATGATTGTTCTCCCCTTGGTAATGAGGTACAATATATTATTGTTGTGAATTTACTTTTTAGACCAATAATACGATCTTTATATTTCATATTTTAAAATTCCGCGATGCATGAGGATGTTCAGGAAGAAAAGTGTGAATTCCAACCGTGAGAAGATGGACGCCGGTATGATGAATTAAATTGTTATACTTGTTACGATATAGATTGTTTGAGTCTTTGAAACTTTGATTTTTTAGCGGAATGGTGGAGCATGTTTGGGGTTGGGACACCCTTATTAAGCAAGTTGGCCATGCGAATCTTGTCTCATACATTGTCTTCTTCAGCATGAGAAAGATACTTTCGCTTTATTCCACACAAACCAAAGGAATTATTATGAGTACAAAAAGTTGGAGTCACTCATTTGTTTGTACGTATAACATGAAGTTACAACTCCGATATCGAAAAAGTAGGTACAAGAACAAGACAGACGAGATTCATTGAACATCCTTGAGGTGTCTATGCAAACCATGGGAGATGAGGTAGATGACGATGTTATGTTTGAATGGGTTCGACCCGCACACCTTGACGACAACTCTCAGTGACCTGAAGCGCAAGTAGCTTTGCAAGCTCGATCATAAAGTATTAATGTGAAAATCACAGTGTAGGTGAGAGCGGTGGTCATGATGGTGATGTATTGTTAAATACAACTACACATGGCTTCTTCGACTTTCATACAAAAGAGTACACTGCGGGTAGACATACGGCGAATGATTAAGACATTGAATCTGTTTCTATTTAATTTGGATCAATGTCGTTTGATCAAATGTCTACTCAGTAACAAAAAGATCAAGGTTCGTATCTATATTCTTACCCATATACGTATATCCATTTCTTGTGGTTGTCGTCGTGCCCATCGTTGAAGTTCAAGGAGCATTACCTTAGTTTTCAATCATTCGCAATGTGGTGGCGGGTGATCAATCGACTATAACAGCCATGTGATCAACTACACATACTCTTACGCGAGCTACATGACATGGTTCGACTATTGTTACTTCTAAGCACGATATGGAGAATTCTATTAACCACACTGTCACTCTTGATACTATTGTGTATTAACTATTTTGAACTCTTTAACGTTTGTTTGAAATTTGAATATGTCTACGATTTGAACTCTTACGCGAGCTATATGTGTTTTTTTTTTTTTTTATGTTTTATGGTTATTATTTTCATCGCATTTTTTGTCGACCAGCAGAATTCCTGTTTTTTTGGACCATCGACATGTTATCGGTTGTCGCAATTTCGACTCTTAGTTAAAACTAAAAAGCGATGACTGATTTTTATAATTTGTGACAAGTATCATTGGTTTAAAAATTATGAAAAACCGATGTGTAAATTATGTTGAAAACATCTAACATAAATTATGCAAAAATTATACGTTGTAATTGAGTGTATACGTACATTAATCTCACATAAAATAGATATATGTATTTGTTGTATTATATATAAGAAAAATGTGAATAAGATTTTGACAAATTATCCAATTTGGTAGAGCTTTTGGAGGCATAGTCACATCCAAGTTTACCACACAACCGCACTCGCCGCCATCACATGGGTGGGCTAATGGGCATATTTTGTATGTTTTTAAAATTCTTTTCAACAAATTCTGACAAACTATGTGCATTTTAAGCATTCACTTTGTGGATTGACGAATCCGTGCACTTGATAGATATTGTTATAGCAAATATTTATTTATTATCCTTAAAGATGGATTAAAAATGTGAACTTTATAAGCATTACACATGCAAACGATTTTTATCGTAAACTGCTTTCAATCGTGTCTATATAAGACAACCATGTAACTTGAGAGCTCAAGAGTAAGAGATAACACTACTCTCTAACACTTCGATACGAAATTGCGGGTATATGATGCCTGCAAATGCGCGCCTTTTAATCTCTCAAATACTAAATTTTCTCAATATGTATGATATTTTAATTTATATTTTAAACCTAAATTTGTAAATTAAAATAATAAGATATGGTGTTTTGGATGTTTATTTTGTGTAAAACTAAATAAAAGTAAGCTCAAATAATTCTAGGAGATATGATGAAAATAAAGAGCTTGACTTTGTTGGATTGATGTTGTTGTCGATTATTGGGTTCGCATCTAGATTAAGAAAGATAAAAACACTAAATCTCACCTCTCAAAAATATTCAAAAATCTCTCTAAAGTCTTAGGACTCTAATCGAGTGACGAACTTACCTCTTGTCTCGTGTCTTATTAAAACACACAGCCACATTATACGTGGAGATTAAACACACTTATCTCCTAGGCCATTTTATAGAGCTGAGTGAATTTGTGAAGGGAATAATTGACCATGTTTGTTTATTACCTATAAATTTCAAAACTAGCTTAGAAAATCGCTAGTTAGTTAGCTAAACTAACTAGAAATCGCACATAACTCATTCTCATATGTTTGTCTCTCTTTTTCTTATGCAACTGTATCAACCACCACCACTTCAACTATATCATACACATTTACAAATCTAACTACTCGTAATGGATATCAAATAATGTATGATGGAAATAATCAAAGGTAAGAGAGCTAGAAAGTATAGAGATAAATGTAAATCAAACTCAAGATATACTCAATTCAATATTCTCCATCCAAAATTAAACGAAAACAATACCTAAATGAACATAAAACTGAGATCCAATAATGGAATAAACAAAGAACAATTCTTAACACTATTAACATCAACAAGAAACTTAGAAAACAAATAAGAGTTGTCAACAAGCAAGAAAATAAAGAAACAGAGAGGAGTAACAGATAAAATAATGAATTTGAAGATGGTGATGAGGGATGACCTTATCTTTCTTTACCCCGGTCGCATCCACACCCGTAATAATTCCTTACAAATTTGAAGGCCTCGCCATCGTGCTTGTCAAAAGAAAGATGCCAAAAACATGTTGCAATAGATTCTCTAACTTTCTTTTGGAAACATAAATTTTCAAATGATAAGTTTTGTTGGGATTCATAAACGGGTAGTTGTGTATCATGTTGATTCAAATACACCACATACTCAAAGGCACCACCACACACGATAGCTCAAAACCTTTCAAAGTCTTCACATTAAAGTGTTATTTACTCATCTTCCACCCAAGAAACTTTCACATGTAGAAACTTTCCTGACACTCCCTCAGAGTAGGAAAAACGGATTATCTTTTATTATTGCCATACTTGCAATGTATCAACCTTCATTTCTCAAATATTAAGGATTCTTGATATGAGATTATATTATCAAACGTATTCCATCTTTAATCACTTTTCACTCCACAAAATTTATCGACATGGACTTGAGACTTTGTAAGAACAAGAGAATATGATATCAATAAATTGTTTAACTTCAGAACCCGAGACGCCAATAAGTTGTAAAGGCATAACGTCATCCTAAACACTTATCAAATATCGTTTTCTTAAATTATTATTAGTTCCCAAACATTCTCCTTTATTTTGGGCACATATGTATTCACGATAAAAGAAAAATATTAGCCGACATCTTATGGAGATCAACAAAGCACAATTTTGGAATTCGAATAACACATAAAAAGCTTGATAGAGCTTGGTTGATGGCCTTGATAATAACCTTTTTCCTAATCAATCCAACTAAAAGTCTTGGTCAACACTAGAATATCTAATGTATTAAATATCTTTTTATGTTGGCCATGGACATAAAAAATATTAAATAACGGTCACCTTATTCGATAAATCTCACTGCAAAAGAAAGTATTATCTTTGTTATGAATCATTGCTCACGAGAGATAATAAAATCTCAAATGATTACTAAATAGAATGACAATTTACTTTATTAGTAATATATGATTAGTGGGTTGAGTTCTAAAAAATTAGAATCAATAACAGCTATCTTCCATAGTCTGCATATTAAACTGAATCACGTGCTCGACACCTGAGTTCGAGCGATAAGTTAAAACTTCGTCGATGACTGATACAGCCTGGAAAGCTGTATCTAAAGTCATATATGTGGAACATAAAGTGAAGGTTGATCACTACATGGGAGCTTTCTGTAGCATATCAAAAAACCCGTAAATTTTCTGATAAATTTTCTTTTATAAATTGGTTGCTTAATTACCGCTCTCATGTTTCAATATTATTTAAACAAAACTAGATCTTGTTCATAATCATAATTTTAATTGGTTTAAGATACGTAATTAATCTATTCTGCATTAATATAGTTATGTGGAGAAGTCACAAATCTCCAACAATCTTCTTACTTACTTTTTATTTCTTGATATTTTTGAAGAAAAATAGCTTGGATTGGATAAACAAACTAGAATTCACGAAAAACAAGTGACGGAACAATTTGATTCTTATCTGAATTGATATAGACTTTGCCCTTTAGAATGAGAGAAGAGAGCTCTTATAAGCAAAAGAGGAAATTAAAATGGGATAAATAATCACCTTGACAAAGACTTCGACGATAAATAATGTTAATGCTCAATAATCCACAAGTACAATGAGAACTGGATGGAGTGAAAACGTTACATTATTAAGGTCACTCAAACTATCATACCCGAGATGCTTCCAAGTAGCTACACTTCACATGGTCATGGGCGTTATATTTTTACATGTTAAAATTTAAATATATAAAATGTGCATTGCCAAGTTACGTCATGTGAGTTCCCTTTAAGCCACAAAGATACTATAGCACCCAATTAACGAATCTTCGGTAGATTTCATAACCAATGGCGATACATTTGAAAATAATTCGTTATGGCACACAAAATTTTTGGCCTTAAATTTAAACTTTTGGATATTTTAGCTATGAACGTAACATTGAGACCACCAAGTGCTATTTTTGTTTTAAAAAGATTTGGTAATATTTCTCCCCAAAATTTGTCAATGTTTATAGAAAAAAAATAAGAGAAATTTTATTTTGTGAGATTAAATTCGTGCAAAATATCAAAACTAAACTCATTATATTAAAATTATTATAAAAAATTGATATAATTTCATAGTAAGATACTCTTGAATTTCGATAACGTCTAGCCAAATTTGATGTTTTATGACAAGGTCCAACCAAATCCGATGGCTCGGAAGTTTCCAAAGAGTTCTAGCCATTTTTTTTTATGAAAATATTGAGTTAAAAGTTCAATTTCAAATATTCTATACAATTTAAGTATAAAATTAATGTTTTGCAAACTTTTAAATCCATGAAATGAAATTTCTAACAACTATTTTAAAAAAATCAGGTGCCTTAGAAAAGTATGGAACCTGCTCGTCGGTGGATTTCTTCCTTAATTTTGTACTTGTCTTATCCTAAATATATGACGCCCAGAAAATATTACTTTAATTAATATTCAATTGATAGAAGTGCATACGATATATTAAGAGAAGAATGATTTGATATAATACTTATAGAAAGATAAGAGAAAACAAGAATGAAAGTTTTCATTCACTAATGAATTTTACAAAGTGAGAAATGTGACCTTTTATAGGCAAAAGTATGAGTAGGAAAACGTGTATAAGTAAGATAACTTATATGAGTAAGATAACTTGTATAAGTAGGATACTTTGTATGAGTATCCCAGTGGATTAAATATTTTGGTAAGGAAAAAAGAGTACAACCACGTAAACTTCTCCCTCAAACTGTCGTGATATTTTCATAAGTTTTGTAGTTTAAGCATCCCGATGTCATAGACATATTTTCTAACGCTGAATAGAGAACGCCTTTGTGAAGAGATTAGATGAATTTTCGCATAAATGAACATACTAGATGTTGATGAAATTATTCTTTTTATCTCTTGAGTAAAAGAAAATAATTTTGAAGGGATATGTGGTCTATCACTTTTGATAAATTCTTCTTTTATTCGAGCGATACAAGAGACATTGTCTTCATAAAGTATGATTCTATCATGAATTGGTGGAAGACCAAGCTCTGATATCATGGGTCATGTATCTCAACCACATACACTCGTGAGTCGTTTCATGTAATGCGATGATCTTGTCGTGATTTGATGATGTTGTAATGAGTGTTTGTTTTTTGGAACGCCAAGACGTTGCAGTCCCTCCACTCGTGAACACATATCCAGTTTTAGATCTTCTTTTATATGGATATGACAAATGACTTCCATTTTCTTATCCAATTAAAAATAGTTTTGTATTGCTATGATAAAATAATCATAAATCAATTGTTCCTTGTAGGTAACAAAACACATGGTTGATCTCGTTCGAATGTCTTCATGTAGAAGTTGAACTAAATCCTGCCACAAAGTTAAAGCAAAAGCTACGTCAGGTCGGGTAGAATTAGCAAGGTACATAAGAGTTTCAATCGCACTGAAATATGGTACTTATGGACCAAGAATATGTTCAGATTCCTTACATGGAAGAAGAGATCTAACAATCATGGGGAGTACTCAATGAATTTGATTTACCAATACTAAATCGTCTTATCATTATCTTATTTATATAATTTGATTGATGCAAAAATATGCCACTATGTATGTGCTCAATTCGCAAACCAAGAAAATATTTTTTTTATCCAAAATCTTTCATTTTAAACTATTTCATTAAGTCAGAGATTACTTCAAGAATATCTTCATTGTTCCCAATAATGTTCAAATAATCAACATGGACAACAATAATTACCCATCCGAATGTTGTTTTCTTGATGAAGATGCAATGACAAAAAGTGTTATTGACATATCCATTTTGTAGTAAATATTTTCTTATGTGATTAAAACACATTCATTTGATTGCTTTAATCAATATAATGATCTTTTCAATTTGATTAAATATCGCTCTCTTGGTTTTGAACTTAATGATTCATACATTTTGAATCATTCGGGGATTTTCATATATAAGTTTAGTATCAAGTGACCCGTATAAACAAACTGTAACAACATTCATGAGATGCATATTTAATTTCTCATGAACTGTTTGACTGATAAAGTATCTGAATGTAATTCCATCCATAACAAGAGAATACATATCTTCAAAATCAATTCCAGTGCTTTTAGAAAAAACTTTGTGCAACGAGACGAGCTTTGTATCTGACAATCTCATTTTTCTCGTATATCTTCCGTACAAATACTCATTTGTACCCAACATGATTTACATCTTCAAGTATGGGTACAATAGGTACAAACTTTTTATGCTTGTTAAGCGAGTCTAATTAAGCCTGAATTGTATTTTTCATTCATCCCAGTCATGTCTATTTTTACATTCAGTAATAGACCTTAGTCACAATCCCCATTTTTGTCCTGAACATCATATGCCAAGTTATAAGTGAATGCATCATCAAATATTGGTATCGGTTCCATCCTATACAAGTATTAACATAATTAGTCGAGATTTCTTGATTTCCCTCGTCATGTATTTCTTCAAGAATATATTCCTCTACTTTGGGGTCGATCTTGTTTTTCTACTCCTTCATTTTATAGGGTTTTTACCTTTGGAACCAAATTGGCTTCCACGCTTCATTTTCAATCTTTTTGTTTGGGGTTACAAATTGAGCAAGAGTGTTTTCTGCTGGAATATATGATTTAGTCACTATTTTTGTGTTTGTCATGCAACTGAAAGTTGATTTGATATACCTTGTACAATCTATTGAACTTATCGCACAAGTCCTTTGTGTAAGGATCAAGACGAAATAATATTGGTATAGACCAAGTAATTTTTTTTCTAGTTGTTTTCATTCTCCCCCTAATAATGTAAAATTTTCCTCATCAAAGTTATAATAAAAAACGTGATGTGAAAACTGTTGGCAGAGATGCCCACAAGAAAATTGTTTATTTACATATTGATGTAATATATAAATCTTTATAAAGTCCTTATTGTAATTTGCTGATTAAATTAATAAAAGTTGAAACTTTCATTCATTCCCTTTTAGTTTGATTGAAGATTTATGATATTCAATAGTTTTATAGTCCTTAATCAAACCTAACAATGTATAAAGAGACAAATGTAGATTTGCGTGAACAAACTCTTCATGATTTGGTTAAAACAATATATTCACAATCTAAAGATCAATGGACTATTGATCCCAGTATGATTGTTGGAAGAATCTATGATGTCTGGTTACGAGGCATAGAGAGTTAGGAACTCTATAGTTATTCCACTGCACCTTTAGAGACAATGGATGAACAAACCATTTAACCTCTTCTGTCTCGAGGTCACTATGTATAAATTTAATCATGCTTACCTAAATCCTGAAATGAGACATGTTATTTCATAGCTTTAATACTCTCATTTGAGAAAGTCAAGTTCTAGGTCCATTACGTGATCTAGACTAGGCCAATTGGTGAGATATTAAGTTATGAAGATGTCATGAACCAACTTTGTGAAGTTCTCATAGATATGAAATTCATGTACAAGATTGCTAAGATGCAATATATATCACCTCATGCTTTATTACTTGGATTGTGAATAAATGAACTGCAGTATCCAAAATTAAGTAGCGACTTTATTTGGATGAAACAATGTGACTTGTTAGCTCCTCGTCAATACATTGTTTCTAACTTATTCACAAGTAACAAAGGAGTTGAGAAAATAACAACTAGAATGGTAAATGGTAATTTTAAAATCCCACCTAGTTGATGATATTCATGAAGGGTAAACATAGATAACATTCAATGGATCCGCTCAATATAATTAAGTTGAATTTGAGTAGAAAAGAAATTCATTTGAACCAAGAGATTCTCAGTGTCAACTCTTTAGTGGAGGCAGTTGACATTAAGCTAATACTCGGAAAAAGTTTGTAAACTTTTGAGTCCGAGTATAGAAGCTCAAGCTTTGTTCATTTGGATCCATAATATCACTATTACAGGTCATTAGAGTAGGATTGTTAAACTGAAAGCTAAGTCAAAATAAGTTCAAATGTTGAACTAGACTTTTTCTCGGAAAATGTATAAAGGGTATTTTTGTCCACATGGACATAAAATGATGTGAATATCAAAATAAAATTTTGAATATTTTCATATGATGAAAATATAAATTATTTTCTAAAGCTGAAAAGTCGTTTAAGGCATTACGAAATTAATTTCGTTATTTGTGCAATAATAATTCTACAATGGGTATTTTAAGAATTGTCTTAAAAGAAATAAGGAAGCATCTAGATGCCCCTTTCATAGCTATAGAATTCGGCCAAAACACATCAAAGTATGAGAGAATTATTTCACTTTAATTATAAAGATAATTACTCAAAAGGAAAAAGAAATGAATTTCCTTGAGAAGGAAACAAATGTGCTAAGTGAGGAAACAAATTTCCTCACTAATGCATAATGCATGGTCGGCCAACTTAGGAGAGAAAGGGAAAAAGAAAATCAAATATTGTTTCATGAATGTATTATTCTTTCATGAATGCATAATTGACCTTTATAGATTTTTCCTTCTCCTATAAATAGACCCTCATAAAAGAAGTTCATTCTTGCTCTCTCTAGCATTGTGGCCGACCCTCTCTCTCTCTCTCTAGAAAATACTCCTTTTTATTTTGGCACCTAGATCCTCAATTGATCTAGAGAATTAGCTTATGATCCAATAATTTTTCTTGGTTCATATTGTTTAATTGTGCCCACACACAAATCCTTCTAAACATCTAGACTCTTGTAAAAGAAACTTTAGGTTTCTCAAGTTCAAGACTAGATGTGAACGAATCGAGCCAAGGAAGAACATCCACATTTCCCAAGACGCTTCAAGTTTGAAGATACAAAAAAGGTTAGTATTCAAGTAGTTTAAATAATGTTTTTAATTATTACATGTATATGCACTTTGCCTAGGTTACTAAAATAGTTTACTTGTAAAGGAATTTTATATTCCGCCATTAATATGATTAATGATAATTTTTCTTAACGCTAAACATATTCCAACAAAAACATTACAAGTTTGAGATTTAATATATCTCACAATAAAGAGACTTTCAAAATCTACATGAATTCCAAGTCTTATGTGGTCCTATCTTTGTTCTTGGCTTAGTGCAATAGGGACAAAAAATGGAAGAACCAAAAATTAATAGGTGAGATCGATTAGGTTCTTGACATAATGTAATTTGTAGTAGAAAAGAATTATGATAGGCACTTGGTCATGCAAATTAATGTCGCACCATGCAATATTTGTATGACCCTATATTGAAGTAGGGAGTATTGATTTCATTACCAATGGTTTGATAATAAGCTGAGGCGTTTGATCAAGGATTCCGCTAAACCATTTCGTGTGTGTACACGAGTAACAAGATGTTCAACAACAATCCTAACTAACATAAAATAATTATCATTAGTTTGTGATGTGAATTCACTAGCATTGTCGTGTATGATTTTCTTCATTGTATGATCAAGAAATTGAGCTCATAATTTTATTATTTCAGAACGTAATCTAGCATTGTGACCATCTGCTAGAGGCGTCTATTGATACCATGAAACATCGAAATGATCCACATGGTGGGGGAATAGGCCCACATATATCACCTTGAATATGTTCAAGGAACATATGTGATTCATCAATCACTTTTGTTTGTGAAGGTCTTATGATTAGTTTTTCAAGAGAAATTTTTTTACAAGGGAGATACCTTCTTGAAGAATCTTGTGGTCCTTGAATGGATCCCCATGTATATTTTTCGATAATTCTTCGCTTCATTGTAGAACCAGAATGGCCTAGCGTATCATGCCTAGTCATTAATAAAGTTTGATAACTAATAAGGAGCATTAGTAACTCTTTTTCAATATGATTTTCATTTCAACTTTTAAGAGATGTAAAATATAAATACTTCATGGCACCTTCAATAAAAGACTAAATATGAGTACATGAGAATATATATCCTTTGAACTCGATGTATTCCATTTGGATCTCAGTGAAGACACTGTTCATTATAAATTTTGCGCTATTTGAAAGAGTGAAATGTGTCATGTCAATTCCCTCAATCAGATCTACAACAATGTTGTCCTTGATATTGTATTCACAAACAATGTTTTTTAGTTCTATTATTAAAAAACATAAGTAGGATAGACTATTTCACATTATATATAAAAAGATATAGTATGATATTGAGCCGTCGAGCTTCATTCCTCACATGAGATTACATAATCCTTTTTCATTCCCCATCATCTACGAGTTGAGTAGTGACTATGATAGCATCGACAAAACATTAGTGAAGTCATGTGCATCGAGGTGAGTGGAGCCATCTTGGTGAATAAAGTTGACCTTTTTCTCTTTCTCTTTCCCTTTTACATACGCCTGGTAAAGTTTAAATAAGTGCTCCAGGACTTGACAAACTCGAGACCAATGACCTTTAGTGCCACATATATGAAACAAGAAGTTTCAAGATTCTTTAAAGAATTGGCATCTTTTTTTTTTTGTGTGGTGATTTTGTGGGCTCTTTTCTTTTAGATGTCATTTGTGGTTATTGTAGGTGGTCTTATGAGACACTACTACAAATATTGGATCCCACAACCAACTTTCCACAACCCTTATTACTAAGGGTTGTGGACTTCGAGATCCCACAACCCTTATAATTAAGGGTTGTGGGAAGAGCTTGATTTCAGGTATTCCACAACCTTTATAATTAAGGGTTGTGAGAAGGGCTTAATTTCAGCGTATTCCACAACTCTTAAAATATCGGTTGTGCAAACTAGCTTATTCTACAACCATTGTTCTAAGAGTTGTTTAATTATAATTAATCTAAAAGGTCCCACAACCCTTAACAGATCCGTTGTGGGACAAGGGCCGCGGCGACGGCAAATAGGGCCACGGCGCGAAGTCCACAACGAATACAAAGATCCGTTGTGGGAAAATATCGTGTCTGCGCAACGGCACCGCGGCGCCGCCTCCCACACCGGTTGTAGGAGGTATACGTAGATTAGAAAACAAAAACACGTATACACCTTTGGATATAGAGAGAGTAAGAGAAGAGTGGATTAACTATGTACAAACATTTATTGAATGTGATGATTAGTTACATTTTGTGATATTGAATGTATATTTTTTAGATGATTTTGAATGATTATGATGATTTTGGATGTATAGTATGTTTTTAGATTGATTGTGCATGTATTATATGATATTTTTGGTTTAATCCATTAATAATGAAGAGATGCACTCTTTGGACAAAGGCGCCGTGGCGACATATGTTTGGAGCCGCGGCCCCGAGTCCCACAACGGATTCAAACATCCGTTGTGGGAGCTGCGCCGCGACACAGAGTGACCAAGCCGCGACACCATTTGTGTTCAACTGGCGCCGCAGCGATCTTTTATGGCGCCGCGGCGCCAAGTCCCACAACGGATGTTGGGATCCGTTGTGGGACTCCGGTGCCGCGGCACAGAGTGGGTGGGCCGCGGCGACCCTTTACTGAGCCGCGGCCCCAAGTCCCACAACGGATCCAAACAACCGTTGTGGGACTTGGGGCCGCGGCGCCATAAAGGATCGCCGCGGCGCCGAATTTTCAAAAATAAAATTTTACAACCGATAATTGATTGGTTGTTGAATTTCCCACAACCCATAGACATTCGGTATGGGAAGTATGAACATTTCACACCGGAAGTTTAAGGGTTGTGGGAAATTCCACAACTCAGGATCCCACAACCGTTATTAAGAGTTGTGGGAAAATTCCACACCCCTTATTAAGGGTTGTGGGATCCAGTTTTTCTACTATCTAGATAAGTTATTGAATTAACCATTTTGACCACGATCGCGACCATGACTACGACTACGACTACGACTACAACCTCTTCCACGACCTTGGCCTTGATCACGATCCTGAAAATAGTTCTCACATTCAAATTCATCGGGTCGATAGTGTTTGCTTCAAGAAACACTATTGAGGCAATCGGACGAGACCTTTGATACTTTATCAACAACTCATTGTTGTTTTCTGCAATGAGTAGACAAGCAATTAATTCAAAATATTTAGTATACCCTTGCACTCGATATTGTTCTTGCAAGATCATATTAGATGCGTGGAAGGTTGTAATGTCTTCTCAAACATATCAACATATGTAATTTGAATCTCACAATGTCTTAGGTAGGTTATTATTATGAACATTGCAAAATTATATTTCCTAATATTTTTTTTGTAGTTTCTGAAATTGTAAAACAACTCATTCCTCACGAAATATGGAGAACATCACATCTCTTTGATGATCATATTTTTCTTTGTAATTTCTCCGTAGTTCACTTGGCTCTCTTACAATGAGATATTTCTTTTTCAAGCTTTCATCGAGATGTCGACGGAGAAAGATAGTTATCTTGTCTTATCCATTCTCGAAGAACTGTTATTCTCATTAAATGTCTAAAGAAGATTCATGGATTCCATTTCAATGTCTACCATCTCAGACAAAAAATTGTTTCACGTGATACCAAACAAACTAAAACAAAGCTTCACACGATTCGACATATGGATAATTATGTTCTGAATTTTCTGATAATATATATTGAAAGAATGATGATTTGATATACTGCTTATAAAAAGATGAGAGAACACAAAATTGAAACTTTTCATTCATGGATAAATTCTACAAAATGAGAAATGTACACTTTATAGATAAAAAAATATAAGTAGGATAAGTTGTATGAGTATGATAAGTTATATGAGTATCCCTTCTTATTTATAATATATTAATAAATTAATTTTAGATCGTACCTTTTCGTAAGTTTTTCCCCTAGAAGTCCTAAAATAAGATATTGTTTGAAGGACCAAACTGTGATAAGAATATCTAAGGGGATCTTCAATACAATTCAACCTAACCACCTTATCTATTTTCCAGCCGCCTCCTTAATTTCCACCCCTCTCTCACTCGGTACATTTTTGTTTATTCTTCTCCGAAAGCCTCCTCTCTTCTTCTGAATTTATTTATTTATTACTTTGTGCTATTTGCATACGTTTTCAGTCTCTCCTCTCACTCCGTCCGTGCATTTACAGAAGCTTCAAGAATGGCCCTCTCAAGCGCATATATACAACCCAAACACGCATTCCTCCACACCCAGCCGTCTCCGTCTCCATCCCCGAGACCTATCCCAACCTACCTCAGGAAACCGGCTTCATTCTACCGAATCGCCGCCGTCCACGCCGCCGAGCCCGCTCCTCCGGCGAAGACCAGCAACGGCAACGCCGCGGCGGCGACTACTGGTAATTGGACGATCGGAAGCTGGAAGTCGAAGACGGCGCTTCAGCAGCCGGAGTATCCTGACGAAGCGGAGGTCGAGTCGGTGCTGAAGACGATAGAGTCGTTCCCGCCGATCGTGTTCGCCGGAGAAGCGAGGAATTTGGAGGAGCGGCTTGGAGAGGCAGCCATGGGAAACGCGTTTGTTCTCCAAGGCGGTGACTGTGCAGAGAGCTTCAAGGAGTTCAACGCCAACAACATCCGTGACACCTTTCGGATCATCCTCCAGATGGGCGTTGTTCTCATGTTCGGCGGCCAAATTCCTGTCGTTAAGGTTTCAGTCTACTCAAATCACTTCCATTTCTTCATTTAATTATTATTTGTATATAGTTAGTTCAGCCCCTAGGTGATTCGCAACCGCCTCATTCAATGTCGACGCACATCTTGGTACCAAAATCAATGGTCACCAACGTAAGCACTTTTCCTGCACAGAACACATGAATTTCAAATTAATTTGTTCCTTTGAAGGCAACAAAAATTGTAACAATCACCCAAAGCTAAATACACTATTTGAGTACTATTAGAGATGTTAGGACCCATGACCTCTTAATGAACGTCTTGGTGTCGTGTGACCTTAAAAAGTGGAGAGCTTTACACAGATGACCTTAAACAAATCAATTTAGAGCCGAAGCAAATAGAGAGAGTGAAGATGGTATACTTTTATGGCCGCCAAATTCCTGCCGTTGAGGTCTCACTATACTCAAATCACTAGTTTTTATTCATTTATTCATCATTAATAGTTTATTTAGCCCCTAGTTGATTTGCAACACCGCCTCATTCCATGACGGCTTGTCGTTCCAAGACACGTCTTTTTACAACAATCAACAACAACAGCAACAACGCGAGCATAATTTTGCACAATTACAAAAAAAATGTTAACAATGTCATAAAACTGGAAACACTACGTGTTTCAAAGATGTTTGACAAACAACATTTAGGTCGAGTCGCTCAATTCAAGTATCAATATTCTTTTCATGGGAAATTTATTTTGAGAACGGGAATTGAACTTTAGGAGATCTAACCTCCCGTTGTTCCTCAGTAGCTCAGTGGTAGAGTGGTCGACTGTTAACTGATTGGTCGTATATTCGAATCCCAAGTTCAATGTTTGTCATATTAGTAAATGCTTATATGTTTCGATGGAACAACAAGATGTTATTTGTAACAAGTAGTTTCCAGACCCTTAAAAAAATCGATTTAGTGGTATAACCTTAAATAAGGGATAGTGGGGATGGTATTTTGTTAGAGGCATTTGAGGTAAAGTTTGTGTTGTGGTGGGTGAATTTCAGGTAGGAAGAATGGCGGGGCAGTTTGCGAAGCCGAGGTCGGGTGGGTTTGAGGAGAAGGATGGGGTGAAGCTGCCGGTGTACCGAGGAGACAACATCAACGGAGACGCTTTTAACGCAAAGTCCAGGATTCCGGACCCCCAGCGGTTGATCCGCGCCTACTCTCAGTCCGCCGCCACTCTCAACCTCCTCAGAGCCTTTGCCACTGGAGGCTACGCTGCCATGCAGAGGGTCAACCAATGGAACCTCGATTTCACTCAGCACAGCGAGCAGGGTGATAGGTATATATATATATATATATATATATATATAATATTATACTGCCCCTTTTGTTTTGATCTTTGGTGGTTTATGTAGTGCAAGATTCTTGCCATGGATTTTTTTTTATAACTTTTTTAATCTTGATCTAGCAAATGCAATGTTAGGACCCGGGATAGTAGGGTTATATGAATAATATTAGATAAGTAAAGGGTTAAATATAGTCTGAAAAATATTTTAGATGAAGAAAACTTTTATTTGGAAAAAAAGAGAGCACGGACCTCTAGAAAGTTGGATATATTTACTGGTATTTCCTTTAATTCATGTTCCAAAAATTTCAAGAAATATCTCGGGGCATATCATGTAACTGATTCAATTGGATAATGTACCTTATTCTTCTTTAAACCTCTTTTAAGCATCTAACAATCGACTAAACCTTGCATCATAATTTGATATTGATTGGCTTTAAACTAGTACGGATAACCAAGCTCCAGTGCAAGAAAGCTATTTTTATTTGTGGAAATGTAACATTTCGAACTATTTACCTTGGCTTGGCACAGATACCGTGAACTAGCTAGCCGAGTTGATGAGGCCCTGGGATTTATGGCTGCTGCGGGGCTCACACTTGACCACCCAATCATGACAACGACCGAGTTCTGGACATCACACGAGTGTCTGCTCTTGCCGTACGAGCAATCCCTTACGAGGCTGGATTCAACTTCTGGCCTCTACTACGATTGCTCTGCCCATATGCTCTGGGTCGGTGAAAGGACCAGGCAACTCGACGGTGCTCACGTCGAGTTTCTCAGAGGAGTGTCTAATCCCCTTGGCATCAAGGTACTGTGTTTCAATAGCGAACCTAACTTTTGCAAAATAGCTAGGGCTCTGTTAGTTTTGCCAAAATTAACGCCTAGTAAAATTAGCAGAAATACAAGATTATATACGTAAAAGCCTAAGGAATTAATCTTGCCACGTCAACACGTGTAGCTATATTTGAAACTTCTACAAAAACGTTGGGTAAATAGCAATCTTAATGTTTGGAGGTGGATTAGGTCGTCTGTGTTTCTTAATATTTTGTCTTTGCGGTGCAGGTGAGCGACAAGATGGACCCGAGCGAGCTGGTCAAGATCATCGATATTTTGAACCCGCAGAACAAACCTGGGAGGATAACAGTGATCACGAGAATGGGAGCCGAGAACATGAGAGTCAAGCTTCCACATCTGATAAGAGCGGTCCGTCGCTCCGGTCAAATTGTTACCTGGATCAGCGACCCAATGCACGGAAACACCATTAAGGCTCCATGTGGTCTCAAGACACGCCCCTTCGATGCCATTATGGTATATCATTACTTTCTTCTTTCTATACTCTTTAGTTTTTAGTCTAAAACCCTCCCAAGGTTTTGGTTGTCAGTACAGTACCGTCTATAATATCTTATATATGCAAGTAGACTTGCTCTAAGATTTCTACTTTTCGCATCCGTAGCCCAATTAAAACTTCCCTTCATAATTTTATCAAAATATTACACATCTCGAATAATTAACTAGTCCTTTTTAAATTTAATTTTATCTGAGTCACTAGTTATTTCATGAAATATCATATGAAAAACCAACAATTACCAGTAGATCCTATATGAAAATAGTCATTACCGATGGTAAAACGCAATATCACATGAATTTAGTGACTGAGAATTTGTGCACAATTTGGTGATTAGGCTGAGGTGAGAGCGTTCTTCGACGTGCACGAGCAAGAAGGAAGTCATCCGGGAGGAGTTCATCTGGAGATGACAGGGCAGAATGTGACAGAGTGCATCGGAGGATCACGGACCGTCACTTTCGACGACCTGAGCTCTCGCTACCACACTCACTGTGACCCGAGGCTCAATGCCTCGCAGTCCCTCGAGCTCGCCTTCATCATCGCCGAGCGCCTCAGGAAGAGGAGAATCAACTCTCAGCAATCCCTCGGATCCGGTGTCCTGTAAAAAAGCTTTCTCTCTCTCCACAATTCGTTTGTTTATTTGTCTTTTTCTTTTTCTTATTTATTGAACAATACTGTTATTATATTACTGTAGTGTCAACTTATGTTTGGACTTAGTGTGATAGTACTCGTAATCGTCGGAATGGTGGCACATGTTTTTTTTCATAAGCAAAGAGGAATATATAATATATAAATAATGCTTACTACTTTACATTTTAGTGTTATCTTTCTTGTGCATAGAAGCTACACAAAGCAAAATGATGCAAGGAATGGAATCTGACTTGCATATACGTTGAGAATATACAAAGTTCGATCTTAAAAGTGAAACACTGATTAATTCTTACGAAAAATGACATTTTTAGTCCCTCGACTTTGGCACTTGTAACAACTTGATCCATGAACATAAAAACTGCATTGTAACATTGGAGTCAATTTAGACTGTTTTCGACCACGTGACTTGCACGTGATGGATTCAGAAAATGATAAATTATTGTTTTGCCCTTTGCACGAGAAAAATCCAAAAAAATTTCCAGGCACCGTTGTCTACATCGGAGAATTCGATCTCGTCGTAATGTCCACGGCGACAGAGCCAAAATTTTCCGACGCATTTCTCCGGTGAATCGACTTTCGATTCTGCGATGACATCGCGGAGGTTCTGGTCCTCCCGATCGTCGACGCGACCGGGTTCGGAATTCCGTGGCGGATGATGACGAGGAAGAAGAAGAGAGTGAATGTAAATCCGACCGCGAGGAGTTTCTGAAGAAGAAGTATTTCACGGCCAATTTCCACCGATGTTTTAAGAAGAATTTGAACCTGTAAGTCGACGAAGAAGAGGCGGCGGGGGAGGAGTAGCGAGTTCGCCCAGCCTCCTCTCGATCAAACCTAACTCTTCGATTTGGGATTTTTCTCATGCAAAGAGCAAAACATAATATGTCATTTTTGAGTTTATCACGTGCAAATCACGTGGTCAAAAATCGTCTAAATTAACTCCAATGTTACTAGAAATATTAATAATGTATCAGTTACAATTATGAGGGACCAACGATGCAGTTTTTCTTGTTCGAGGACCAAACTGTTACAAGTGCCAAAATTTCGGGGCTAAAAATGTCATTTTTCCTAATATTTATGTTACTATTAAGATATATAATTAATTCAATTTTCATAAACTATATTGTCGATATAAATTTTATACTTGATTCAATTTTCATAATCTATACGACTGTAATTTATGTACAATTGGACTTGTAAAAATCACAGAACAAACCATATTGGATAATTAATTACCAGAGACCAAATTTTTAGCCGTATAATTGTACCAGCCATTCTTCTTAACAAGATACATATTACGATTCCTCAAAAAAAAAAAAACAAGATACATATTACGATTCCTCAAAAAAAAAACAAGATACATATTACGATTCCTCAAAAAAAAAAAACAAGATACATATTACTAAATTTTCAATTAGTTAACTTTATCAAAAGTAAATCAATGACGTCTTTCAATATAAAAAGCGTCTAAAAATTATAAACTCAAGACCAGGAGCATATGGGGTGGTGGCGCAGTTGGTTAGCGCGTAGGTCTCATAGCTTAGAGTGATCCTGAGGTCGAGAGTTCGAGCCTCTCTCACCCCAATCATTTTTTATTATATTTTATGCTCACAGTAAATGAATATCCAACAAGCCACGACGAGGGCATTGATTTTGATCACTAGGGGGAACCACTTTCATACGCACAAACAGGCCGTCGATCAAAGCCTTTCTGGAATAAGTATTCTCAGCCCAGCAAACTACTAATTTTTCCCAAAAGGTCATTAACTCGAATGTGCAAATAAAAATTCAAAAAATTGATTTGATAGGCACTTCGAACATCAGTAATTTCAATATACTAAACATTTTGTAAACAAATCGTAAATAGTCAATGTTATTTAATTTATATTTGTTTACAGTTATTTTTGGACCAATTTACCCTTAGTATTTCTCTTAATTTTCAACTTTAATATGTAAACGAATTACTCTACCTATTTACGACATTAACTCAAATGTGCAAAAAAAAAAATTAAAAAACTTGACTTTATAGACACTTCAAACATTGGTAATTTGGCTAACCCCAACATTTTGTAAACAAGTCGTAATTAGCAACTGTTATTTATTTATATTTGTTTACAGTTAATTTTTTGTCTAGTTTACCCTTAATATTTCTCTTAATTTTCAACATTTTAGTCTATAAATGAATTACTCTGGTTATTTATGACTTATTTACAAAATCCTGAGTATATCCAAATTAACCTTAATTTAAATGGGTATATACTAAAATTACCCATAAAATTAGTGTTAAATTGTAAAAAATAATTGAGTGATGAGTAATGTAGTATTTGCACACTTAAGTTACTGAGATTTTTAGGTGAACTTAATGTTTTTAATGGATAAATAAAAGAAACTTAATGAATGATAATACTTTAAACAAATCTTCGTACTGTCATAATAATTACCATCCACTTAACTACAATCTCAGTTATTCCACCAATCGTCAGACCAGCTTCCAGATCAAATCACCAATGACCACTAAAACTCGTTTGTCTACTTACAAACATAAAGCTCTGTCATCACAAGTCACCTTCCTTTCTCATGTCTACATTCCAAAACCACTTAGCACACAGTCTACACTGTATGATCCATAATGGGCAGCTGTCATGGAAAAGGAATTACATGCCTTCACTAAAACAATACTTGGGAACTTGTGCCTCAACCTGTTGATGCCCCGTTTTGGATAGAAGATGAGATTTTTTGTGTCAAATATAAGCCTGATGGTTCACTCAATAAGTTAAAAGCAAAATTGTTGGCAAAAGGTTTTCAACAGACTCAAAGCTTGGACTAATATGAGTCGTTCAGTCCAATTATAAAACAACCTACAATGCAGATTATTTTGACTTTTGCAGTCTCAAATGTCTAGGATGAGCAACAACTTGATGTCAACGATGCCTTCTTAATGGTTTTGACTGAAACTGTATATATTCATCAACCACCTAGATTTATTGACCAGGACAATCCGCAACATGTTTGCCAACTGATCAAAGCTACTTATGGTTTCAAATAGGCCCCAATGGCATGGCATGAAAAATTTCAAACTTATTTTCTTGCGTGGGGTTTTCATAATAGCATAAATGACTCTTCGTTGTTTTTCTACACATTTGGCATTGTCAGTTAATCTTACTAGTCTATATTGATGACATTCTTATCACTGGTATTGATTCTACTAACATAAAACGAGTCATCACTGATCTCAATGAAAGTTTTGCTCTCAAATTACTTGGATCACTTGTTTCATCAAGTCATTTTCTTAGTTTTAAATCAATTCGTGAAAAAATGATCTCAAGTTATGACAAAACAAATATACATGTAATGTTCTGTTCAAGGAAAATCTAACTGAGGCTAAACCATACCCTACTGCAATGATATATTTGAAGCCCCTAGTTGATGATGATGGAACTAAACTCATGCCCTCACCGACTATTTATCACCCTGTAATTGGTGGCTTAAAATACTTGATGCTCACTCGGCCATATTTTTTTTTTGCGATGAATAAATTTAGTCAATTTCTTCAGTCTCCAAGGGAGTCTCATTGGAAAGCTTGTAAACGTGTTTTATGTCAAGGGCACTCTTCACTATGTTATTTTCTTTAACCCATCCTCAAGATTAGTGATTGAGACCTCTTGTGACGTTGACTATGCAAGATGTCCTAACACCAAACTACGTGTTTGGTGGCAATCTAGTTACTTGGTCAGCTTGCAAGTATAAAAGTAGTTCTCAAATCTAGTACTGAATCTAGGTATTGGGCTCTTTCTCAGACTTCCACTGAATTAGTATGGCTCTAGTCTCTTGGATGAACTACACATGCCTCTCGCCTCCTCTACAGGAGTCCTTTGGTGTGAGAACTTAGGCGCTGGGTCACTACCTTCAAACTCGGCCTGTCATGCGAGGACCAAGCATGTAGAGCTTGATGTTCACTATATTCGAGATCTGGTCAACAACAAAGCGATTGAAATCCAGTATATATCAACTGAAGACCAATTTGTTGACATGTTTACTAAATCCCTTCCTGAGACCAGGTTGCACTAGTTATGTTGTCGCCTCAGCATCAGGGATGAAGACTCCGAGCCACCTCTGGCTCACAGGGGCATGTGGAGCAGTCGTGATCCAGCTCAACAATATTCATTTATGTATTTAAATGTCCATTTGTAAGTTGTCTATTGGTGGAGAATTAGCATGTGAGCTAGTTACACGTGGCTATATCTCTAACAAATTTTGTACTACCAACCCATACTATATATAATGATTGTTGTAATCATTTTTCTTCAATGATAATCAGTGGAAAGTGGAGATTAGACAGATCTGACGCACAATCAATACTCTTTCTATTGAATATTCTTATTCTTTTCTACGATGAAGTAGAGTGGAACAAAGATTGACTTGTGACGATTAAGAAGAATGGAACACTACAAAATTGCGACGAAAATGAAGAAGAGACTCGTCGTGATGCATCAAGCCTTCGTGGAATAAAATTGGAAGACGATGATGATTCCACCGCCGAAGAGATTTAGCATATGAGCTAGTTACACGTGGCTATATCTCTAACAAACTTTGTACTACCAATACAGGCTATACGTAATGATTGTTGTAATCATTTTTCTTCAATGAGAATCAGTGGAGATCAGACATATCTGACGTACAATCAATACTCTTTCTATTGAAAATTCTTATTCTTCTCTACGATGAAGTAGAGTGGAACGAAGATTGACTTGTGACGATTAAGAAGAGTGAAACACTAAAAAATTGCGACAAAAATAAAGAAAAGACTCGTCGCGATGCAGCAAGCTTTCGTGGAGAAAAGTTGGAAGACGATGAAGAGTCCACCGCAGAAGTGATTTAGCATGTGAGCTAGTTACACATGGCTATATCTGTAACAAACTTTATACTACCAATCCAGGCTATATGTAATGATAGTTGTAGTCATTTTTCTTCAATGAGAATCTGTGGAGATCAGACAGATCTGACGTATAATCAATACTCTTTTTATTGAATATTCTTATTTTTCTCTACGATGAAGTAGAGTGAAATGAAGATTGACTTGTGACGATTAAAAAGAGTGAAACACTACATTTCTAAGTGTCAGACATTTCTAATAACAACTATCAGCATACAGATATAGCTTCACTTATTTAACACAAATTTTATGGTTCTTGAAATAACTTTCAATTCGATCCCAAAATTGCCACGAAAATGAAGAAGAGACTCGTCGCGTTGCAGCAAGCGTTAGTGGAGAAAAGTTGGAAGACAGATGAAGAGTCCACCGCCAAAGAGATCTCATTCATCTGATATTTAAAGAGATCTCATTCATCTGATATTTATATATATATATATATATATATATATATATATATATATATATATATATATATATATATATGAATACCCAAGATGCATCTAATGAAAATAACTCATGTCAAAAGTGTAAATACAGTTTTCCGTCTCCTTGAGTTTGCTAATAGAAGTTGATTTTGATTTACAAGGGCGACAGCAACATTACCTGGAAAAAAGTCGAAATCGCGCTGTTGTGTCGCTGGTAGTCATCTTCAGCTTCTCCAGGAACTTCTAGGTTTTGCCTCGCCGAAATGGCGAGAAAATTTCCAAAAAAATGTGAATTTTAAAGCCTTGAACAAACGACATACAGTGATATACCCACCCCGAAGTTTCGACAAAATCTCGTCGACATTTCGATGAAGAAATGATGCGAAACGACAAAACACATAAAACATGCTGAGATCCCCCAATTAACACAATTTCATCGCAAAAACGGAGACATTTCCGTACCGTGTACACCCTTTTTTAGTCCTTCTGTTTGAAGCTCTTGAAAGTCATTGAAATAAAGAAAAATCACCAGAAATTGAAAATTCAAATAACATTCTGGCATTTTTTTAGCTACCAAAATTACTGTAATGAATTCTTAAATCCGCCTTTACACTTTTAGCAGGCTCTCTTACTAACGACGGGCATTTCATAAAATGAAACCATTCATGACAGAATTATGACTTGCATTTGGAATGGTAGTCCCATACACTAGTTAAGAAATAGCTAATCTGGGCATTTGGAATGGTAGTCCCATTCATCACCCAGTTTTCACTTATAATAATATATGGCTACACTACAGTCCGGGACAAAATCTCTTTTGTTTCATTGTTGAAAATTAAGTGTATGACGGACTAGACTGCTCTAACAAGAACATTCCATTGCTGATACTCTCAGAAGCCATGGCTTCGAGAGCAAGCTGTCAGCCAGTCCCGGGAGACTCGGAATCTCTTCCACTTTTGGCTTCGTCACCGAGACCCGAATTCATAACTCCACTTTTATACAGCATGTCCAACTCATGAAAATACGGACAAGTTTTCTCGCTTGACCGCTTCTTCCCATTCTCCGTTAACCTTCTGAAGTACTTGTTCATGTTTTCCCATTTCTCTTTGCACTTCTTCGCGGACCGTGCGAATCCCTTTGAAGCCATTCCGGCAGAAATCTCGTCCCAGATTAACCGTTTCGAACCAATCCCACTAAACTTATGCTCCAGAGTTGCTCGGAGAGTTATCAGCTCCTGAACTTCGGATTCGGGCCATCTTCTGTTTCCCAGCCCATAGGTTTGGGCCTCAGCCTCAGTCTCGACCCAATTCTCGTCACTCGGGACTTGAATATCCTCGCCCGTCAAGTTCTTGAGAAAGGAGACTAGCTCTAGGCTCCGAGAAGTCTCTTTGGCTCTTAAAGCCTCCTCCTTTTTGAGCCTCTCGCTCTCAATCTCTCTCCACACTTCCTCTCTCCTTATCCTCTCCTTCTCGATCTTCTCTACCGTCTCTATCAACTCGCTGTGCATTCTCTCCTGCTTCTCAATGACTTTCTTCACCATCTTCTCAAGGAAATGACCCAAGCTCCTCGACTTCCTCTTCCTCTTCTGCTTCCTGGACTCTTCTTCTTCTGAATTTGCTGAGTCGGAGGACAAGTTGAGGTCAGAGAAGAATCTGCCACCAGCGATTCAGTTTTGTTAAAATCCTATCCTAACCCTTCTAAAAAATATAGCCTTTCGACTACCACAATGTCCTAACACTAGCAAGCTTGCCAATAACTAAAACACAGTAGAGAGTTATGCAATGGAAAATTAGTACTTGTTTGTTTATCCTTCGTATTTATTTCTCAAAGTCACCTTTACGTTTTCTCTACTGAATTAAATATAGTATGTAATTTTCTTATCCTACAAGTTGAACACACAAAGCCAACGAAGACTGAGGTCTTGAATTATAATAGACAAGACAAGACAAAAGAGTGAGGTTTTATTTATTTATTTACGAGAATCTTCTCAGGATAATCAAACAACTTTCAACAAAAATCAATACAATTTACAGAGCAATTATAAAATTTTAAAGTCATAGTAAAAATTCCAAAAATCATATCTTCAAACATAGAAAAACTACACACCTAGACTCGCTCTCTGCGCTGTTTGCTTCCCAACCTTCGACGAACGAGCCGGCCTCGATTCGATTTCCTTCCGCCGCAGGTGACCTAGCGCTGCAGCGAATCGGCCGGAGCTTGTGCGGCGGCGACGAAAGGCGGTTATTGGAAGCCTTCGGCGGAGGAATTAAGTCCGCGTAGACCAGGTCTACGGGCTCTGGAAAAGGGGTTAGGGTTTCGGCGAATTCGACGGAATTCAGAATTTGCCGGTCGCCGGAGAGACTTGTGATGTCCATTTCTGTAAAAAGTCGAAAGGTGTGGTGGTAAAAAGATTAAAATTTAAAAATTAAAAGTTTATTTTTAATTAATAAAGGGGAAATACATCATCGACGGGTGAGGGAACTGAAGTTGTTTTGAGGAAAGGAAAACAGTCTTGGTGAAAAATAAATGGGGCTGGTAAAAAATGTTTTTTTTTGTCTATTTTTCTTTATTTTTTTTATAAATGTCTTAATAAAATAAGGGGTAGTTTGACGTTAGTCTCGGACAGATTATACTCACACTTGGAAGACGGGACTCTTTTGTCCTTTTTGCGCGTCTTTTCTTTGTAACCATTTACATACAAAACAGCGTTATAGATATTTACTAATTTGGTTTTGTTCATGTTTTGATAAAATTTTAGTAAATGTCCACATATTTCATATTTAAATTAGTCGAAAATTTGTACCAAATTTGCCCAAAATATATTTCCCCCTCAAAACATTTTTTCGGCCAAAAGCAAATTTAATATACCGGATATATTATTTGAAAACAGATTAAATTGAAATATAAAAAGCAGTTAACTAATGCTATTAAACCGTCATTTTATACGGTGTATTTATTAGGATAGATTTAGATAGAGAAACATAAATCCATGCAACTTCGAAAGACGAAGAGTTTCTCTTAAAACACACTTCCATACTCGGAACACTAAAAGTCTCTCTCAAACCCGAAAAGAGATTCGGCAAAAAAACCTCGAAAAAAATCCTTCAAAAACTCGAGTTTGAAGACCGGCGAAGATCAAACAGGTGTTCAATAATTTACAGGTTTGAATATTTTATTTATTTCAAAACTCATTCTTTCAAATATTTCCGAAAAATATCAAACAAAATTTACAGGTTAATAAAAATTATTTTCGAGTGTTAAACATCAAACGATTTACAGTTGTTTTGTTTCGTAATGTTATGCATGCAAAGATAAATGGAGTAAATGAGTTGTTTCGTAAGTGTAACCTATTTCCCTTATCCAAAGCTATTTCATTTTCTCGAGTATAAAATTTTAGGGTTTGGTAAATGCGTGAAACGAACATATGGTAAATCGGTTTTTAAAAGTGTAAATAGTATATGAGTAACTGGTCTTTCCATTATGTTCTTCAATAAAACCGAGATTGTGTTGTTTGGTAAAATGCGTGAAACGAAATCATGGTAAATCGATTCTAATTTAAAATTGTAAATAGTATATGAGTAAATGGTCTTTCCATTATGCTCTTCAATATTAATTTTCATGATTATTCCAGTTAAAAATATTGTGAACATTAACACAATATTTATTTGTTTTAGTATGACAAAAAATGGAAGGACTTGACAAACCTGAAAGTAAAAAGAGAACATGGAGAGACAAGGGGCTACGAAGGTATTTTTTAAAATCGAGTTAATGGAAACATCATTTATAATATTATAGTATTTTTTTTAAACTGAGTTAATTGAACTGTATATTGATGGTGTAAATTACAGGTTGGTTCGTACCTTGTAGATCCCAAACATTGAGATCTGGATCAATAGATTATAGTACACACAAACTTCGGAGCCATGAAAGCTATTCTGAAAGGTTAAACAAAAGAACAATATAAATTGTTCTCAAAATCGCATTTTTCCCATTTTCAATATATAAAAGGCAACGTCTTTCCAAAGAGGTTGATACACCTTCTAATGCTCTCCCAAGTCGAATAAGGAAAACCCGATAAATTGCATTTTAAAAGGGGAAATCATATTCACCGGTTCACGATATTTGAATACGAACTGATTTCAGGTAAATGATGTTTGTCAATATGTTATCAACTAACTTATTAACTATGTACCTGTAAATTTAATTACGATTTACAGGTTTGTGTTGTGATGAGATCCCTTACATCAATGAAGATATAGTAATAGGAAATCCATTACAACAAACATTCTTCAAAATTAAAGGAACCCAGAAAGCTATTTATCTGCTCGGGCTATTGCAAGGAAAATTTGGCGAGACATACGAGGAAAGAATAACACTCATTAATGTGGCTATTATTGAGACAATGGTGCTGCCACACGAAAGGAACCACATCATTTCAAACAAATTTTTGAAAAATGGCCACCAATGAGGAAGTATTCAATGGATACCCTTGGGGGAGAGAGAGCTTTATGAGGTTGTGCGAATCATTCAAAAGAAAGAAAATTTCAGGTACTAAGACATGCTTCAACGTAGACGGATTCTTGCACCCAATTGTTGCATGGATTTAAGAGCTAATTCCTGCATTCGAGGAGAATGGGTATACAAAATCCAACAACACATATACAATGCTGAGAATATTGAAGTGGGCTTACCATTTCAACCCATCATCGGCAGATGTACAGATGATATTCAACAATGAGGATGTATGTAAATTATATTGTAATTTACTAATATAATAGTTTTATGTAAATTGCTAATCATTGTTTATGGTAAATTGTAGCCTCGTTTCAACAACCTTACAACAACTGCTTTGGAACTAGAGAAAGGAGGACCACTTCTAAGCACAACCGATTTTCTTGTCCCCGAAGACATCCCATCGCCTGGAACAACACCAAATGGTAAAACCAGGGCCAACTCATCGGAGTGCCCAAATGGATACGTAACAATTAAGGAGATGAAAGTTGTCTGCGATAAACTAGAATTAGCAATCAATGAAATTGAAATCCTTAAAACACGTGTCAACAAATGTAACGAGTCTTGCAACGTAATGATCGATATCATCAATGTCTACCTTGGAAAAGATATTGTGAAAAATCATGAAGTAATTTACAAAGTAAATATGTCATTAACTTTAGTTGTTATAGTGTATTAAACATTTTTAACTATTAAAATGTGGCAGGGGCAGAAAGCAGGTGTTCAAGATGAGGAAGGACTAACGACTGCTGCCAAAAATGATGAAAAGGTACTAGAAATTTAGTATGGAATGTGATAAAATAATGAAATAACAATTTTGATTAGGATGCATACAAGGAACAAATGACTCCACGACCTGAAGTAAATGTGGAACAAATCCGAAAGAAGAATAACAAAGGGAAACAAAAAAATGCAACCGACTAGAACTTCACCGAGATCAGGGGTAAAAAAGGGGTAAGTTGAAACTGTTAAACGAATAAGTATAATTATGTTCGTGCATTAATTAATGTGATTTCATAAATAAATATCTTATACAGGAAGCTGTAAAGTCGTATGTTCTAGCAGCTAAAGGGATAAATATTGTTGACCAAGAACAAATGACATTAACAACAATGGTAAATGTTACTCTCTTTAATCCTGTAAATTATATGATTATTAACAATATAGTTAATATTGACAGTTTAAGAAGTCAATGGACAAGCCTGTTGAACAACCCAATATGGAACAGGATAAGGGTCATCCCATCACAGACATTTCTGCACCAATAAAGTCTTTGGTAAAAATAAAAAAATGTTAAACAAATTAGTAAATGAGTATGTTCTTAATTATGTTAATTGTTTGGTACGGTTTAAAGTCCCAAAGGATAGAGCTGTGAGTAACAAGCATGAGGAATCTAAAACAATACATCCTCTAATGGATAAACCGCCACAAGATATTTCACCGCTGCTGGGAGAGGATAATACGAAAAATATGACTCCAGTAAGAAATTTATATTGTTAATTGCGTTTAAGTTTTTTAATGTATTCTTCAAAATTATAATTATATGGTATTATAGGAAAGATTACAACAACTTCAACATGATTGGTTATTTGCGGTAAGTGAAGTGTTCCAAATGGATCCTAACGAAAAATTTTATGAATAGGAGACCGGATACAAACGTGTTAGGAAGGGACAACAAAAGAACCAAGAACTAGTTAAAGATAACAAAGCTGTTGATGTGAGTTCAATTTTCTGTAAAATTTTAATATTTATTATACTCAATTTGTTTTCACATTTCAGGAACAACCTGCTTTGTCTAAAAATCCAAAAGCACCAAAGAAGTTACAGCTTCCTAAGGTACAAACTATAATTTACAGCATAAATAATCAAGTAATTAACGTTGTTTATGTGTTTGTTATCTTATCTGACAACGAAAATCATTTGAAACAGACTGATAAACCATAACAAGAATAAGCACCTCTTCTAGGAAGGAAAAAAATAACATTTAGGAAGTCTGTTTACATGCAACCACCTTACACTGAGGAGAAACGCCAAAAAAAAATGAAAACTACAGCTCCCACAAACACAACAAGTGCAACCGCAGAAGAAATAGTAAGTAGCCTGCCATCGTTTGATCACGGTCTAGACTTATGAACTATTATGTTTTCTATTTAAATGTTTTTGAATTTTTTTTTGCCACAATGGGATACAAATATGTTCAAGGTTTAATTTTGGGACAAGTAATGATGTTATATTAATATGGTGATATTTTCAAACAATAGTATGATGAAGTAATTATTAAATTATGTTTATGATGTTTTATGAATGTTGGTTATGTTGGATATGGTGAGAACTTGCTAAATGTTGAGAAACAAATCATATATCGATAAATGACATATTAATTTACGAGATGAAAACATACACAAAATAAATGAGTAAACAGATACGTGTGTTTTAACCAAATTTACCAACTAAATTAGTAAACAGTTTACAGTGTAATTTGTGTTAAAAATTTTTTTAAGGAATATCATTTGGTAAAGGAAAACTAATAATCTTAGTAATGCAATAACTGTTTATCTTATTGGTTTCATAATATGAATAAATAGATATAGTAAATGGTAAAGTAATGTACAAGATGAAAATATAAACAAAGTAAATGAGTACATAATTTAAATTGTTTTAAAAACATTATACAAAGTAAATTAATAACCAATTTACAGTATTGGAATTTCACTGTTAGTAGTAAATACCATGAAAAATAATTATATTTGATGAAGAGAACACCAAAGAATACAATTGTATTCTTAACATTATAACTTTAACCATTTAAATAACAAATCAAGCACAAATTTCCGAATAACTTCAAAGAACTAAAAACTTTTTAAACAATTTAAAAAACAACACACATTTAGTTCTTGCAACAACGTTTATTATGGCCAGTTTGGCCACAATTTCCACAACGTTGCACATAAGGATGATATTTTTCGGACTTTGATTAATATCGTTTCTCCTTAGGTCTCCCTGATTGACGCTTATAAACAGGAGGTTTAATCACACCTGTACCTAATGGCAAATCTCAATCTCCTTCATGAGATATCGGAAACAGATCTTGTAAATACGTCAACCGAAAATACTCTTCGATGTAGGAGAGAGAAACAAAATTAATTGGATGTAAATTACGTATATACAAGGCAGCACAAGCATGAGGACATGAAAATTCTTCAACCTGCCAAAATCGACATGTGCAAGACTTCTCTTGAATATCAACAACTTTACGAATAGCTCCATCAACAACTTCAAATTGAAATTCATTGATCGCATTTACCTATAAAGATATCACGAATTGTTAATGTCATAGTAATTTACGCAGTAATCACATAATAGTTTAACATTGTTGATGTCCATATAATTTACGCAGGACACAAAAATAAAGTTAACAATGTAAATACAACTACTTACACTCATGGTACGAGCAGCTTCTTGAGCTTCCTTCAATATTGTAAATCCAATGTCAGTTAAACCGGACATCATATTAGGAATGAGTCCCCTCTTCTTGACAATCCATCTTTGGATAAGATCTCGATAACTCAAAACAAGGCAAGACACGGGTCAACCCATAGCTTAATGCAAAACTGAATTCAAACACTCTGAAATGTTTGCAGTCATGATGTTAAATCTCTTCCTTGGAAAATGACTACGAGCCCAAACTTTTGGATTTGCGTTTAGCAAATATTTTTTATTTTTTCGGTCCCCGATAGAAAGAATATTTAGCCAAAAATCAAATTCTCTAGAATTGTAAGCTTTAGTACACTTGTAAAAATTAGCTAAATATGACTACTACCAAACTGAGCTTTAACATTACCCCATAAATGTTGCATGCAAGAAGCCCATTCCACTTCCGGGAAGACCTTGTTCACAGCTTTTTGGATGGATTTGTGCCTATCCGATACAGCTACCATCTCATCACGTACGCCAAAAACAAGAAGAAGCTGCATCATGAACATGACCATGATTTATCATTTTCTGAATCCACAATACAAAAAGCAAGAGGGAACAAATGATTATCCCCATCTTGAGATGTAGCAAGCAGCAACGTCCCATGCGATTTTCCCTTAAAAAATGTACCATCTACCGAAATGTCAGGACGACAATATCTAAAACCATGCACACAAACTCCAAACGCAAGGAAAAAAATACTTGAATGTTCCATCTTCTTTAAGTTCTGTTTGAGTGTAAGACCCTGCAAACAATTTACAGAATAAATATTTTGCACAGTAATATAACAAACTAAGGTAAATTGATGTGTAATTAACAGAAGTAAGTAAATTGTTACCAGGGTTTTTCTCACAAATCAAATCACCAATGATAGGGAGATGACTGTAAGAAGAATCAAAATCACCGCGAAGATCATTCAACACATTTTTCCATCCCTTCCACGCCCGATAATAAGAAACTTCAACGTTCCAACAACTCCTCATTATCTCAGCAACTCCAGCCGGTTTAATCTCTGTAGCTTATGAACCCATAAAATCATCTTGTACACATTTACTAATGAGCTTAGACAATGCATGCTTATTTTTGTTGAGAACAACACGACCAAAACATGAATGATCTTTCAAAAAGCTCCTAATCACCCAAATCCTCGATTTAGAGCTCACATTAGCATATAAAATCCAAGAAAAATTAAGATCCTTGCAACAAACACGATATCGAGTCTTGTTAGATTTTAAAGTTTTAAATTCAAAACTATTTTGTACTGCTAACATACTCAAAGAAGTTTGTAGAACTGATTTGGTAGTGAATACATTGTAACATTTATATCAAATTTCATCGGGAAATCTTACAAATCTGCGTGATCAAACATAACTACATCATCCTTCGTAGTGTCTTCAATATCAATACTCTCCACATCATGAGCTTGAGAACAATGACGCTCGAAAATTTCAGCTGCAAAAAAATAAAAACGAAAATTCAAAAAAATAATACATAGAACCAAACTTGATAAATAACAATGACAAAACTTACGGGATTGTCGAAGAGACGAACCCTCGCCATGCACAAAAACCATTTCGCGTAAATTGACAATCAATTATCGAATGTAAAAACAGAGAAGCCACGACAACCGACGTAAATTCAATACCAATTATCGAGATGATAAAATAGGATGACGGACAAGAATAAGAAAACGATAAGATTTAATTGAAAGTCAACGATAGTAATTAATAACAAATAATAAATATTTGCTTAATTGATTTTCAAATCAATTTTATCGGATGAGAAAATATTGTTTCCAAATTACATGTCATCAATATATGTATATGATACATTTAAAACGGTTATTAATATATACGTGCTAAATAAATGGTAAATCCGAAAACACCATGATTTTAGGATCTATAACCGGTTACAGATAAATATAAAAAAAACTATCTGAAATTAATTTGAAATTTGAAATCAATTCAAAATTTGAAAAGTAAAATCAAAATTTGAAATCAAAACATATAACCAAAATCACTAATAATAAAAACGGTAGATAAGTAATTAAATAAATAAATAAAAAATCCACGTAGGCGTGTTGGACATGTACTTAAGTTTTACGAAACGTTGGCCAAAATAAAAAAAACGTTTGTAAGTTAAGGCCAATTAGCCAAATTTTTGAATTAACAATAGAATAATAACTTAACAATATATGCTTGGTTAACCAGTTAGTTTTAGATGAGTAATTTGTTGTATAGTAAATACGAAAAATTAAACTTAGCATTTGGACGTCGAAATTAACAGTGATTAAATCTTTCAATTTCTACCACCTACAAATGTTTACCGAAACGAAGAACCGAAATTTGTAACACGATTTTTATGAGGTTTTTCATTTTGTTTCAATTGGTGCAAAGTACAAGTGATCGTCTTAAAGTTTTGACCAAAATAACCAAATTATAGTTTGACATTTATGATAGCAAGTTCAAGGAGAGAGGGCATTTATTTACGTTTATTAAATGATTAATGTTGTAATATTGTTGTATGCCGGGGGTATACTCACTTAAGTAATCATGCTATGTGGCATATATGGCTAGTGTAGAGCCGTTAGAAATTGGTAGACTCAACTCAACTATAAATACAAACATGTAACAAATTTCAATGGTTAATGAGAACATATTTCTTCATGGTTTCATTCATCATTCCTGCTTTATAATTTTTATACGATATCAGAGCTTTGTTTTTCGGAAATGAAAAACTCCTTACTAATCGTGAATGTAACATCTCCGACATTGTCGGCATTTAGATCCGGACCAATTGTCTTGAATAACTCGCTGTCAATTACGCTCGACGATGAAAAACTTCATGCTATGAAAACATCAAATTCTAGTTGCGATTAAAGGTTACAAATTACTACATTACATTTAAGGTGATTCAAAACCTAAAGAATTTATTTTCTAATCGGATGAACAATATGGAATTACTAATATGATTGGGAAAAACAAGACCAACTACTATTGCCAATGGTATTAACTTCAATGTCTAAATTTTTTTCACGAGGATGATCAATTGTGATTAATCTTTCAAAGTTTGGACACAACTACACCAATATTTTACGATGCACACCAAAACTAAGGTGATATTAAACAAATACCTGGAAGAATTTTCACAAGTCCACGATAAGCTTAATTTGGTCAAGTGTGTACCTCCAGAATATCTCCCTGGTTACTCAACTCAACCACAATAGTTCTCTAGTTACTCAACTCAACCACAGTTCACTAGAGTCAACTTTAGTCCATACAGTCAACCACATACTTACCTGGCAACACATGAGATGGCATATGACCTGATGTAGCATCTAGACTTCGGACCTACAACTCACATGATCTCTAACGCCTCAAATGTAATTGATCAGACATTATACATGCAAGGAAAATAATACACTAGGTAATGGTTCAACTATACCTATAAATATGACATGACACACACAATCTTTTTCTCTATATAGAAACATATGGCATGAACTAAAATATATGCGGTGTGCCTTCAATAACTTAAAATTTGTTGTGTATCTAAGTTCACAAAAGACACTCATGTACTTTTTGAGTTTCATTCCAATATTCTCGTTGTCGAGGATCACATTACTGGAAGGTGAAATCAAAGATGGATTGTACGATTTTTCACAATCTGCCTAAGTTCGGGGGTTGCAACCTAGATGATCCACAAAAGTACATGAGCACAATTATGGCAATATAATATATAACAATCACACCGCCAAACATTTCTTTTCTATCAATAAAGTTTTCCAATTTATGCAAACTCATACTGAGGAACATTTGAAGGTTGTGAAAAAGATTATCAGATACCTAAAAGGCACGCTGAGACATGCAATGTATCTTCAGGGGTGTCCAACATTGAAGATGACTGCATACTTTGAAGCTGAATAAGGCTCAAATCATGATGATGAGAGGTCAATGACAGGGTTATGCAGCTTCTTTGGAGCTAATCTAATTACTTGACATTCCAAAAAGCAGCAGGTGGTGTCTAGATCCAGTGCTGGAGCTGAATATCAAAGCCTTGCCACGACGATTGTAGAGCTTTCCTGGCTCAAATCCCTCCTGACAGAACTCATAGTGTTTATAACCACACCACCGGTGATATGGTGTGACAACTTGAGTATTGCTCAAATTTTAGCTAATCTAGTACTCCAAACCCCCTCAAACACATAAAACTAAACCTTTTCTATGTTCGAGAGAAGTTAGCAAGCAGAGATGGATCTATGCCATATTCCCGCGTCTGCTCAGATTGTTGATGTTCTGACAAAGGCTTACCAAGTGGCATGCTACTTGAAGGAAGCTAGGGGTAGAGAGTTTAACCACACTTGGTTTGAGAGTTAATATTAGATTATTAATGTTGTAATATTGTTGTATGTAAGAGTGTACACTCACTTAAGTAATCTTGACACGTGTCAGTGTATGATTAGTGTAGAGCAAAATTAGTTAAAGCAGTTATAAATTGTTAGGCTCAACTCAACTATAACTACATATATGTAACAAACTTCCATGGTAAATGGAAATCTCTTTCTTCATTATCTTATTTATCAATTCCGCTTCTCTCTCTCACTCCCACCAACTCTTAACATTTTAAGGTCATTTATGCTAATAATCATTTGAGTGATTTTGGACATGAACATATAAAGTTTATATTGTTCTTATAAATTTCTAAAAAAATTGTCCATTGACTTAAAACAAGTTAGCATTAATCAAGGTAACGACATGTCGAGATATATTTTGGTTGATTGATCGTTTATGAGCGCGTGACTATTCTTAGATTTACATTTTTAATTGATTGATGTTATTGTTTACCAAGCACTACAACACGCCATAGATCAACATGACGAGAAGTACAATTTTATATCTGCATATTCATAGCCCACCTAAAAAACATTAAATTTAATTAAAAATTAATCCCAAATTGATTTATCACTTACTACGAATCTGAAAAATTGCATCAATTGTTTTATATGCAATTTTTAGGGCTTTGATGTAAAGTCCCTTCTTGAGGTTTAAAATATAAATAATCAATCTCACCTTCTTCAAATATGTGGAATGAACGTGAAGGAAGAACTCAACGTGTGCAAACGAGACGTTAATGTGCGGCAACATTTAGTGGTGATGATGCGAGGTTGCGATGGCATCTGGTCGAGTGCCGCGACATGTGGTTGGGTATGGAACACCGTGCCATTTGGTGATAGAACGATATAACTATTTACTTAAATTGGCTATATATCAATTTTATTATGTTTATTATGCTTATAAATCTATATATCTAGAAAAATGTTGGAAATAAATGTCTAAGTCTAATATCACCAAATATAGGACGATGGTTAAGGGCTTAGCTACCTCAACAATCGCTGACGATTCATCTAAGAAGTGGGACAGGAATAACTCTTACATTCTAGTATTTTTAATTTTTGGTGGGTATGTTAGGATAATATATAGAAAAAGAGCCCAAAATATCACAATATTGATTTTCCATAATACAGTATAACATAAATTTTTCCCTAAATAAAATTTATTTTCACTTAAAAATACCAAATACCGTTAAAAAAATAACCTAACACATGCCCTACACTACACTATCGGTAAAAAAAAGTTAAAAATTAAAAATTAAAAAAAGTTAAAAATTAAAAAAATTAAAAATTTTAGGGGTGGAATGGTTTTTAGGTTTTTTAGTTTTATTTTTAAAAAAAATAGATAGTAACCGTTAATATGGATATGAAATAAAATGTAAAAAAATTGCGTTTGAGATATTTTGGTATTTTGTACTGGTATTTTGGGAAAAAATCAATTTTAGTTCATTTTAGGAAAAACAACTAGAAATTGTACTTGGCAATTCCTTAAATAATATAGCCTTTAGATTTGGTTGCGTGTGTGTGATATGTCCACTCTCTTATGGATAAGTAGCAATATAGCACTTTGAAACATATTAATTGCTATATAGCCAAACGTTTGGAAAAAATTGATTAATATCCATTTATCAACATAAATATGTATATATTAACTAAAAATGTAACTCACTAACACCAATTACTAGCAGTCACATAACAATAAATGACTATTTACTAAACAAACAAAAAAGAATGGCAAAACAACAATATTAATGTTTCATTTGGTTATTTATATCCATTTTTTACTCTCTTATATGGATGTTTATTTTTCGGACTTTATATTCAAAAGTTTTGTTTGCTACAATTCTACATTATGCTTTACTTTGTTTCCCCCACTTGTGCTTGATTTATCTTTGTCTTTGATCTATGTCTTACGCAATAAGGGGGAGAGATATTTGGATAGCATTTAGAACATTAGATGATGACCTTTTATATTTGGTACGAATTTTTTTAATCCAAATAATCGCTAAAGAAGGGGATTGTTGTAACGATGATGTTGTCTAATTTTTTGCTACAAGTTGTAAATGGAAGATGTCACACCTATTGTCTTCACTTCTTTACAAACATTTTTCATTATTGTGCGTTGTCTTATTTTTTGGCAAGTTTCTTGTTTTTTCAGAAAGTATCCGGGAAGACTTTCCCTTGTGATCTTCACACGTTTAAATATAAGAAAATCTTAAGACGACTTCTTGATACGCAAGTCTACTATAAAAAGTCGTGTGGTTCTCTCTTAATAGGCTTGTAACACTTTTCATTAAATTTATTGGGTTTTTAAATGTTCTAAATTGGTAGGCTGATAAACTATTGATTTGATTATGGCACCATATTCTTTAAACATTTATTCACATGCCAGTGGGTTAAAAAAGTTTGGGTATTTTGATTACATGATTGAAATTCTCACAAATTGAATTACTACTCTTGTATTATATACTTTTTTGAATTTTATTTGTTTATCATCTCACATTTTCTTACAAGGTGTTAAACACATTGAATTTAGATCGTATGAGACATTTTGTCGAGCGCTAACAGAATTTGAACTACCAATTTTGTATAACGGGCCTCGATTACTTGATTTAATATGTAAGTATTATTTGGTAAGATGTCTAATGTACATTGGGTTATATTCCTAATTCACGATGGATAAAGTTAAGGCGTCAAGTAATAAATATTTTTTTTTTAGGAGGATTGGATATAAATTTGTAGTATCGGAAATCAATAATTATTTAAATTATTCAATGAAAGAAATATTCAACATTTGAAATAACCTTTTTGATTCGAAGATCATCAAGACCACATGCAGTTTGCAGATTCATTAAGTCGTCAAATATATGGAGCTAACTAGCCCCTATTGCTTGGATTGAGAAATTACATGCTCCTAGAGCTGATCACTCTCTTATCACACTTCACAGCCCTGATGTAACCATTTCATCTTAGTCTACGTGGATGATATTTCCATAACAGGAAGCAATGAAGGGGTATTGTCACAGGTTATCAAGAATCTTGATGCCCAATTTTCACGAAAGACCTAAATCTCGAGTTCCACTGACTACAAAGGACATGTTTGCGAACTATGGAAGCACACCCGTAGAAGACCCTCATCTGTACAGAATCATTGTAGGTCCATTAGTACAATATGCCAGTATGACGAGAGCTGAGCTTGCTTAAAGTGAATAAAAGTTTTCCAGTTCATGCACAAAGGCCCTTAAAGACCACTGGAAATGAGTAAAGCGAACTCACGTGATAATCCTATATCTTCTATCACACTGAAAGGCTTTAGTGACGCGAATTATGGGTCTGATTCACTTGATAGAAGGTCAGCCCCAGTTTTTTTTCTTCTGATTTTGAGGTCCAACAGAACACAATGCCTAGATCATCCACTAAAACTGCAAGCTTAGCATCACTGGTTGCAGAAGTAACATGGAAACATAGTTTTCTAGTTGAGTTACGAGTTGACAGTGCACATATTCCAACTTTTTTATTCTATAACTTCAGTACAATTCATCTATCTGCATATCCAGCTCTACGTGTTCGAACAAAACATTCGAGAGAAGGTTTGGGCAAGAAAATCAAAGTTCAACATGTACCTGCAATTGATCAAGCCTTCTTCTAGTTCCAACTTTGAAGTTATGCGCTCCAAGCTCAGTCCTTACAACATTATAAGCATGCATTGAAGTCAGGCGCGGATCTAGTCTAGTATATTAAATATACATACAGTAAAAAAAACAAGTACAGGAGTACAAAGAGTGTGATTACAATACAACAGAAATAAAAACAAAGGACAGGAGCAAAATAATTTTTCAAAGAAATTAAAATAATTCCGGCCAAAAAACAACTTGGCCCATATGATTTTTTTAAAACTTTCAGCCAAAAAAAACTCATGCAAAATCAAAGAAATATTGCCAAATAATTTAAATCCGACTTAAATAGCCAAATTTTTATTAATGGCTCAAAATGGAACTCCTACTATAAAAAGTCAATAAATATGAAACTCACATTCCTAATTTCACATACTTCCTATTTTTATCATCCTCTCTTATTTAGTTTTTATCTTTTTTCAACCACTAAAAGTAAATTTCATGGTCTTTCACTTTTACACACAAATCATGTAAATAATTTCAATTTGGTTAAAAAAATCATTGTTATACATGAAAATCATATGCATTAATTTTTAATATATTAATATGTGGTAAAAGCTATAAAGTTGTGTATGTGTGTTTCTACTGGCGTTTATTAATATGTATTTTTTTTTATTATGTTACTTATTTCATTCGTTCATTTAAATTGTAAAATTAGAATTAATTTATTTTAATTGCTTATGTGGAACCAGGGTTGGATTTATTAGTAAGCCAAGTGATAAAACGCCCCAAATTTTAAGAAAAAAAGTCCAATTTTTAATGTTTAAAGTTCTAAATATGAAATATAAAAGTCAAATAAAAGGCCCAATTTGATTACAACATTTCAGATTTGAATTTCTTTTAATATTTAAACTGCCATATTTCATTGTAACTTATTTCTCTTTTAATTTTCGTGAAACTCTATTTTTACTCATAAAATTTCATCAATTCAAAGGATTAAAGTTTAAGGTAAACTTTTATTCATATTTTATTTTCATATGACTAGTTTCGTTTTTCTCTCATTTAATTTTCATTTGAGAAATATATAGAAAACAATATAAAATCCAAGATGAGGATAACTATTAGCTCATAGATGCGGCATATTATCTTTGTTGCTATTTATTCAAACAAAATAACAAACATCAAGGAGGTGTAGACAATTTGTAAATGATGGATTCAGAAATTGGAAAAAAAAAGAGAGATTAGATCTTCATGTTGGAGGCTATGGAAGTGTTATAAAAATGTTTTAGCCCAGTTTGATATTCAAATTGAGAATAAGCATAAACTACGACTGCTTGCACTGATTGATTGTGTTCGATTTTTTATATGTCAAGGGCTTTCCTTTCGCGATGACGACGAATCAAAAAATAAAAAAAATTAATGTAACTTTTTGGAACTTTTGAAGTTTTTATCAAGCCATAATACGGATGTTTCAAAAATTACATAACATGAGGCCCCCGAAAATAATAAATTAATTGCACCAAGTATTTAAAAGAAAATTGTGAATCCGAGATTTGTCGAAGTTTTTGGTGTCATCTTAAAAGATATAGGTGGTGTTTTTTTTCATCTTAATTGATGAATCTCGTGATATCTCAATGAAAGAGCAAATGAAAATCGTTTTACATTATGTGGATAAAAAAGATTTAATACTTGAGCGATTTGTGAGTCTTGTACATGTTACTACAACAATGGTATGCCTGCTCAAGCGCTCTTAGTCTTAGCATTAGTAATAGTCGTAGTTATTACTCATGGCCTGAATGACATTATTGTAATTCTAAGCTAATTACTGTTGGAGAGTTTGGTACGAGTCTTCGTATAAAACTTAATTGCAAATTTGTTATGAATGACGAAACTCCTTCTCGACTTGGGCGGTTCTAAAGAATATGCCTGATAAATGGGAGAGCCATCAAGATGAATGAACAACCAGGTCATGATCAGCTTAAAAATCCAACCAAAATATAGGACGTGATCACGAAAGTGAAAAGGAAGAATGGCATGGAGAGAAGACGTTGATAATGTCACCGTCTCATTTTTAGGATCTTAAATTTCAAAACTCTTTATTTTATCATACATAATCTAAGAGAATAATTTATGTACGCATCATTCTCTCGTTTTATTTACAAATTCTGTCAATTAATGTATTACACAAGTTGTCCAATAAAATTTTCTCTTTCGTATATTCGTGTTTTGTTTTTTGCTTTGAATTTGAGTATTTTGAATGGATTATCGAGGTCCATTAAACAACAACAATTATTGAATGTTCATGACTATTGACTCGGTTTTCTGATTTCAAGGGTTTGGCCATTGGTTTCTGCAGACCTTCGGGGTAGTTTTTTTTTCAGTTTTGTTTTCATCATGAGCAGAACTTTTCAGTCATTTTAATGGCTCCATAAACGTTTACACCACAGAATCTGTATTTCTTGTAGCGGTGGCTTAAATTTTAAGTGCAAATCAAAATACTTGTTGATTAATGCCTTAAATTAGGATTCGAAATACTTCGTCATGTGTTTTTGAATTCAAAATCTTATTAACTGAGTCCGACCAAACAAACAGCATTATCTGAAATTCGTTGACAAGTCTGCGAGCATGGTCAATTGCTCGCTGACGGTTTTTGCCCTATAAAACGAAATATCGGAGGATATACAAGACAAAAAAAAACCTGTTTGACATGATACCAAAATGATGATTTCCGGATAAGCAGAGATTTAGGGTTAGATGGACATGTTATCGCGTGTTTCTAAGACGTCCGTAAAAATGTTTTTAAAACCATATGATTTGTAACCCTTAAAATACCAAATTGAAAATGAAGAGCTCTACATGAGAATTTGATAGTGTCAGATGAGAGATTGTCCATTGGTTTGAGCGACGCTTATATTCAATCATTTTCGTTATTATTGATTACTTTTATTAATAGATTTTCTCAGTATATATATACACAGTTACACACTATTATTATACAAATTATGCATTATTTGAGATAATCACAAGCATGTATTTTCTGGTAATGCAACGAATAAAACTGGCTTTGATATGTACATATATTCATATAACTAACACAAAAGTTTAAGATCTGAATAAATATCGCCCAACGGATCATATAAATCCCAGAACTTCCATCACAAACAAACAACTATATAATAGTACAAGATCTGAAATGATACATAACATAACGAAGAAAAGTAGCTTAAAGTTATTCTAAAGAACAAAAGAACAGAGATTTAAATAACCAACATGAGATCAATAATCAATAATCAACATGAGATTTCAGCCACGTGACAACAGAATAAGAACAATAATCAAGATCACCGGAATAAAGATCAGAAGCGACGGAGTCGGCGCACTGACCGGTCCCATCATCAGAGGAAACACGAGCAACACAAACGCCACCGCCAATATTGCCACCACCGAACCAGTGATCGAAGATGATCCCACTTCTCCCTCCATGATCACACTCACAAAATAAATTGATAAATCGAAATCTGAATATGATACGGCGGTAGTTTATGTTGGTATGTGTATGTGACTGTTTGTGCCTGTGTGTGTCTATTGCGGCTTTTAAATGGTGACTGTTGGCTAGGGTTTAGAGAAAGTTGGAAAGAGACGTGTTCGGAACATTTCCATATCAACGTAACTTCGACAAAAGGAGAAAGGTTTCGGGAAATCAATGTAAATTTGTTCTATATGGTAACGTTGGCAAAGGACGGTGTATATTCCTCGAAAATATATTTGAATATAAGGATTTTAGCGGGGTAATAAGACAGTACTCGGATATATTATTCCAAAACATAAATTCAGTACTAGTTATTTTTGCCCTGGTGCATTACCTTCGTGCAACTAAGTATACTATTAGAATTATCAATATATACATATATGATTACTCTTAACGATAGTTTTTTCTCCTCGCTTTTATTTGTTGCTCCGAAAAGTTTCATGCCTTCGTTCCTCCAATTAATCAAGAAATTGCACAAAATTCAAGAACAAAGTATAGAATCTAATTCCGAAATAGGGTGAAGATATATATTTTCTTTTTCTTACTACATGACAGAAAATAATAAAAATTAGTGAACAATTGAAGTGTAGAATTAAGACAGTATTAATAAACCGACGCACGTAATTATTTTATTAATACGAAGACAGGAACAACTCTGGTCAACGTGAAAACGCAAGTCAAGCTCAGGTATGGTGAAATACTGGCCTTCTACCCTAAGGTGATTTCATTATATATAAATTCAAGTATAGGTGCTATTCAAACACTCTCTTGAGGTCTCTGGGTATCATTTATAAGAAGTTTCTAAGAAAGGTGTCTTACACAATTTAGAGTAAATGTGTATGAGATTGGTAGCCCAATTCCGTGCAATGTCACAATGTCTCGAAAGTTTTAGCCTAAAAAGAATTTACTAAACAATAATAGTCAATAGCTTTATATGAATAGTATGAATATCAATGTCAACTCAATTTAATCTTCAAATACTTTTGCGGCGTTTGGAGATCTTCAGTATCTTCATTCGTTGTAATCACATACCAAATCTTTCAGCGAATTGAATTATTAGAGTTACACCGCAGTTATAAAACATGTAGTCTCGGTCCGCCGATCTAGCAAGTTTACGACGCTAAAATTCAATAGAATGCATCGATATTCCTAGGGAGAAGCACATGAATTTTATAGCAAGACCTAAAAGGAAGTTGTTTTAGGTTTCCTTCTTTAATGTGAGAAATTCATCATGGAAAGTCTTCAGCCACGATCTGATATAATCTAAAACTTGCCCAAATAGATCAACGATGTACTGAAAAGATGTTGTGACATAAGTAGAGACAATATCAATGATATCCATGACGCTTGCTCCTAAAAAATTAGCCAAACACTAACGTTACAAAAAAAACACTTTTTGGTTATTTTTTGGTAAGCATAACCAGATCGTGTAGGTGCAAGAACAAGATGATGTTCCCCAAAATTATGTATAACTTCTTCTCGTGATTGCCTAAAAACCACCAAAGGCAAAGATATTCATAAGTAGCATTTAATCCAATATATAAAAGTAACAAACGAAGTAGGATATATAATCGTCAATCCGAGTTTGACCTTCGCTACATTTCAGGCTTGAATCCAAACTTGTTAGCAAGCTCCCCCACTGAATTTTACTCGATCATGCTATGCAACATTAAAAGATGAATTCTCATGATTCTTGTAAATTTCATCATTATTTCAAAGGTACTATATCATCATTGTTCTTGTTAATTTCAAGTTTGGTCAGGCATAAGAAATCATATTCATTTCAAGTGATCATTCATGTTGCAGTGAATTTTATATTTTCCTTCTTGCAGGATCCTACGTTTACAAAGTCCTAAATGAGCTTTAAATGATTCTTCAGGAGAAGGAAATTTTTCTTGATTTTAGGCGAAAAAATCTTATCAATTTTAATAAACCGATCTGTTGAAAATACCCACGGAAACAACCACAATATTTCTCGGAGAATACACACACGCAAACCACATAAATATATGCCAACATAAAACGAAAAAGAACACAAGGCATTTACCGTGCTTCAATGTAAAACACACCTACATGCCCGTTGAGCTCCGCCAATGGAACTCGGTCACTAATACAGGCAAACAAGCCTTCGAATCTTCACCAAGTTCATACAGCACAATATACAATGAAATCGAAAAGACAACATCTGTTGTAACTAGCCTATATCTAGATACTATACCATACCCTAGACTTTACCATTACAATAATCAATTCGACCATCTATGTACAAGAACTAAGAATCAAGAACCTAGCAACATCAGATGAGAGGAGGTTAGAGAGAGAGATGAAGATGAGAAACTCTAATCGGCTATAGAACTGAAAGTTCTGAATGCGTTAGGTTACAAGTTACAATAGCTTATATACTCTGGGCTGGAAATGAAGCCCACTGATATCATCGCATGCTTGGGCCATCGGGTGGAAAATTGAAACAACACTTTCAGGTGTCATTTAAAAAACGACACCCAAGAAACTTCGTCGTTTCTCGACCTACACCAACGACGATACAAAGCAATTGACGGGCTGGGCCTGTGAACCTGGATTTGGGCTTTACACATCCAACAAATCTCCATCTTGAAGTCCAAACGCTTGTCTACCTGGTATTAGTAACAATTTTCCTTTATCACAATCTTTGCTCACTTACCTGCAATCAACCAATAAAAAATAAGTTCAAGCAATGTTCAAACTTAATATTAGTCACAATTTTGTTTGCATGTCACTAGGATCATTTTCAGTTGGAATCTTTTCACATCAACTTCACCTGATTCAATTATGTCTCTCACAAAGTGAAACCTCACCTCTACATGTTTTGTTTGCTCATGATATATTGAGTTTTTACTTATGTGAATCGCACTTTGCCTGTGAAAGAAAACTATGACTTTACCATCAAGTAGTTTTGCCTCACGCAGTAGGCCCTGAAGCCATATGGCTTCTTTGACTGCATCAGCCAGAGCCACATACTCAGCCTCGCTAGTGGACAGTGCAACCCGATGTTGCATTTGTGACTTCCAACTGATACAGTTTCCACCCAGTGAGAAACAGTAAGAAGTTGTTGATTTTCTTCCATCTCGATCACTTGCAAAATCTGAGTCTACATACCCAACAAGTTCAAGTGACTTATATATGCACTCACAATTCAAACCAGTATTCAAAGTTCTATTAACATAACTAAGTACCCACTGCAGTGCCTTCCAATATTCATATCCAGGATTTGACATAAAACAACTTTACAATGATATAGTATAAGACAAATCAGGTCGTGTACTTATCATTGAATACATAAAAGAACCTATAACATTTGAATATGGAATATTTTAAACTTTTGCCGCTTTAGAGAGATTTTTAGGGCATTGATGTTTTCCTAACAAGAAATGACCGGCTAATGGAACCTTAACTGGTTTCTAATTTCTATGTCCAAATTTATCTATCAATTTAGTCAAAGACACATTTTGATGAACTTTAAGAAACTTTTTTTTTCCTATCTCTATCAACATACATACCTAGAATCTTTCTAACACAACCTAAATCCTTCGTATCAAATTCAGTTACTAGTTTTCTTTTCAACTCTGCAATTTTATGAGTGGATTTACTTATCAATAACATATCGTTAACATATAAGAGCAAATACACCGCAGGATCACTACGACATAAATAAAAACATGAATCATACTTGCTTCTATCAAAACTTATATTCAAAACAAAACCGTCAAATCTCTTATACCATTGCTTAGATGATTGTTTTAGACCATACAAAGACTTTTGAAGCAAACATACACTATCATGGTTATTTTCATCAACAAAGCCCTCAGACTGAACCATATATATTGTTTCATCAAGATCACATGCAAGAAAACAGTTTTAACATCTATTTGTTCAATTTCAAGGTCAAAATGAGCAGCAACAGATAACATGATTCTAATAGTTTTATAGTTTACCATCGGTGAAAATATTTCATTATAGTCTATTACTTCTTTATGTGTAAAACTTTTAGCAACTACACTAGCTTTATATCTAGGAGGTTCACTTATATTTATTCCTTCTTTGATTTATACAGCCACGTACATTCTATTACCCTCCTATCATTTGGTTTACATGCTAATTTCCAAGTGTTATTAATCTTAAGTGAATGCATTTCTTCTTTCATAGCTTCAGATCATTTGTGTTTATCTTTAGATTTAATAGCTTCTTGATATGAACCTAGTTCAGTTAATTGAATTTCATTCGCAACAATTAAAGCAGTAAACACTAATTCACCATATGAAAACTTAGATGGTGGTCTGATTTCTCTCCTACTTCCATCCCTAGTTGATAATTTTCTAGTATTTTCTGTTCAGTTTGTGCTAAGTTCTCCTCCAGTTCAAGTTGTTCGTCACTATCTTGAATACCTATAGGATCGACATGAACTAGTTATGGATTATCATTCTGTGACTCTTCCAATGGGTCAGGTGCTAACTCCACCTCAACGTTAACATCAGGGTCAGTTTCTAAATTTCCAAAGTTGTGATTTTGGTTATCGTTTGATGTTCAAAGTGTTTTAGCAGGAATACATTTTCATGAAAAATAACATCTCAACTAACAATTATTTTAACACCTTTAGGTTCTAGTTCCCATAACTGATAACCTTTAGTTCCTTTTGAATATCTTAGAAAAACACCTTTTATTGACTTAGGATCTAATTTACCATCTCGAGTGTGTGTATACACATCACACCCGAAAAATCTAAGGTGAGCAATATTAGGGCTTCTACCAGACCACAGTTCAATAGGACATTTTAGATTAATAGCACTAGAAGGACTTAAATTAATCAAATATGTTGCAGTAGAAAGAGCTTCACACCAAAATGACTTAGAAAGTCCATAAGTTTATAAGAGGCATCTTACCTTCCCAAGGTTTTGTTCATTCGCTCGGCCACACCATTTTGATGTGATGTGTGCCTTACAGAGTGATGTCTCACAATTCATTTTCCCCTGCAGTGTTCATCAAACATAAAGTTACAAAATTATGAACCTTTATCAGTTCTTAAATATTTAACCTTCTTATCAATTTGATTTTCAACTGAAATTTTCCATACCCTGAAATTTTCAAATGCTTCATCTTTTGACTTCAAAAAACATGTCCAGGCCATCTTAGAGTAATCATCTATAACAGATATAAAATATCTAAAACCTCCATGATTTACAGTCTTATCTGGACCCGATAGGTCAACATGAGCATATTCTAGTGGTTGTTTAGAGTAATGTTGTCATTTGCCAAATTTTAACCTATGTTGATTACCCAGTCTACAAGTTTCACAGAAACAGATATTTGAAAGTGGTCCTTACCAAACTTACCATGCTTACCTAGGGCATCAATCCCTTTTTGACTCATGTTACCGAGTCTCAAGTGCCACTTGATAGGACCTTCAATGTTAGTTGACACCAAGGCATTCAAAGTACTACATGATAATTGAGTGCCACATAGAAAATAAAAACCATGTCTTTTAATTCCAGTCAGGACAATTTTTCTTAACAGTATCAAAATCGTCAAGGCTAGTGTTGCATCCTAGATCATCTAGCCAACCGATATAAATTAGATTACATTTAAAACTGGGAATATATCTCACATCAGTTAACATAATTTTTTTTATTATCATCTAATCTGAAAGTTATGTTACCGATGCCTTCAATTTTACAAGGTTGATTATTTCACATATAAACTAAACCAAAGTCTCCCAATTTTATATCAACAAACCAATCTAAATAAGGACACATGTGAAAAGTACAAGCAGAATCTAATACCCACTCGTTTGATCGAATCTGATCACTGACATTAAGCAAATCATAATTTCTGGCTCAGGGGCATGATTAACAACAGTATTAGTTTCGGGTGTGAGATTCTTTTGTTTAGGTTGCCACTTTTAGCTTGCCACTTATAACAGTATTTCCTTATGTGTCCAGTCTTTTTACAATAGAAACAATTTCTACCTTCAGTTTTGCTATAATTAGACGAATTATTGTTCTTGGATTTTTTATTTGTTTCTACTAGAAAAACTTCAAATTTTTCTTTAACAAACAAGTTAGTTCCATAGTATCTTTTAAGGTTCTTTAAATCCAATTCACTGGTTTTAAGACCGAAAATAACAAGTTCTAATGAAGGTACAGTTCCAATATATTGTAGTGAGTCTTTAACTTCAGTGTAAGAATCAGGCAGTGAATTCAAAAGTATGACAGCAAAGCTACTATCATTTAGAGCTTGTTTTAATCCCTTTAGAACCAGGTTCATTTTTATGAATTCATCAATATTTTCATCGATGGTTTTAATAGTGTCCATTTTATAGTTAAATATTGCACCCTTCAAGAATGCAAAATTAAGCGCGATTTGATCAGCATATGTTGATTTTAATTTTAACCATACCTCCAATGTTATTTCCAGCTCGTCGACTTTGCGCAAAACAACGTCTGAAAGGTTTAGGATCAGAAGGTTGTAAGCCTCTTCCGAAATCTCGGACTTTCTTTTGAGCGCCTCTTCTGACCATTTCTTGTCATCGGGTTCCAGTGCGGCCAATACTTTGTTATGTGACATGACTGCTTAGATGTGCTTTGTCCTGCTGGATAAATCACTTTTTCCGTCAAAAACTGAGAACTCCATCTTGAATGTTCCCATTTGACTTGAAAACTCAAGAAAAACCAAGAGAAATAGGAACCAAGAAACAGAGAAAAAAAATTGTGTGAACGACAGGAGCTTACGCAGACCCTACTCAGACTTACTAGTTTTCAACCTTTGGGACCGTCATGGATCGGATTAGGTCAAGGAGTCGAAACAAGGGGCTTCAAAAGAGAGGGTGAGATCTTAGGGTTAGGAGGCTCTGATACCACTGTTGGAAATACCCACGAAAACAACCACAAGATTTCTCCGAGAATACAAACACGCAAACCACTGAAACATATCCAAACATAAAACAAAAAAGAACACATGGGATTTACCGTGCTTCGGTGTAAAACACACCTACATGCACGTTGAGCTCCGGGGATGGAACTCGGTCACTAATACCAGCAAAACAATCCTTCGAATCTTCACGAAGTTCATACAGTACAATATACAATGAAATCGAAAAGACAAAACCCCTTATAACTAGCCTTTATCCATATACTATACCATACCCTAGACTTTTACCATTACAACAATCAATTCGACCGTCTATGTACAAGAACTAAGAATAAAAAACCTAGCAACATTAGATCAGAGGATGCTAGAGAGAGATATGAAGATAAGAAACCCTAATCGGCTACACAACTGAGAGCTCTAAAAAAGAATGTGTTAGGTTAGAATAGCTGATATACTCTGGGCTGAAAATGAAGCGCACTAATATCATCGCATGCTTGGGCCATCGGGTGGCAAAGTGAAACGACACTTTCTGGTGTCATTTAAAAAACGACACCCAAGAAATTTTGTCGTTTCTCTACCTACACCAACGACCATAGAAAGCGATTAACAAGTTGGGCCTGTGAACTACATTTGGACTTCACACATCCAACACGATCCATTGTTATTCCCATATTGAGAGAGACTTGAAAATCATTTATCATATGAGATAGTCATAACTCAACCTATATCAGAATGATTGGATGTGATCATATGAAATTAATAGAAAGCTTATGTAATCTCATTCATATGTCTTATGGAATTCTGTTTCGATAAAGCTCATTTATCATAGTTGTTATCATCATAGTAATCTTGGCTTACCAGATCGGACCGGACCTAGTTCGTCCAGTCCGGTAAGAAAATAACAAAATTATGTTGTTCGTTAAGAATAACGAACGACTGGACCGGTCTGTTAGTGTGTCCAATAACGTTTTTAATTTATTTCTTTTTTTTATATCCAACGGCCCAAAAAAATAGCTGTTTGTTACCGTTGCACACCCCCCCCCCTAATGGTAATTGTTTTTTTAACCCCTCACTCATCCGAATTTTATATAACTCCCCCCCCCAGTGGTAACTCTTTTTTTAACCCCTCACTCATCCGAATTTTATATAACTACCCCCCTCACCCCCCCCCCCCCCCCCCCCAATTTCATTTTCTTCACACCATTCTCTCATCCTCTCTCAAACTATCTCATATTCTCTCAAATTCTCAATATTTTCAAGTTCGGTTTTAGTTTCAAGCTCAGTTTTAATTTCAAGTTCGGTTTTAGTTTCAAGGTCTGTTTTATTTTCAAGCTTGGTTTTATTTTCATAGTTAAAATTTCAAAGTGGTTTTATTTCCAAAGTTAAATGTCGTTTTTATTTTCACGCTCATTTTATTTTCAAAGTTTAAACTCGTTTTTATTTTCAATATCATTCTCTCCAATGGCTTCCTCATCCCAAAATTGAGGTCGAGGTAGTAGGGGAAGAAGTTCACAAGATCCACAAGTTCACCAATTTGAAAAAAATTCGTTGAATTATTCTCAAGAAAACGAAGATGCGGTATATCTTTTCGATCTTAATTATGTTCCCCCAAATGTCTCGGATTTCATCGGCACCGAAATTCGAAACACACAACCACCCTTTCAACCGAAATGAATCCCAAAGAAGCTTATCAAGCTCAAACTTCCACAATCCGATGCCTACCAAGTGTATCAAGAATTCTCTCAACGCATGAAAGAAGAAGAAGAACAACAAAGAGGCGGCGAAACCAAAGAGCCAGCCGAGGAAGTGGAAGAGCAAGACCCCGTTCGCAATACCATTTCTCGACCAGGACAACGTGAACAACAAGAAGCGACGCAACAACAACAACAACAACGAGCTCGACAGCACCAACAACAACTCCAATACGACCGTCAACAACCACCACAACATCACGAGGCTCCTGAAGCAGAACTACGTTAATAAAAAAGGAAGCACCGATTAGCGATGTGAAACTTCTTCACGTAGGTAAATCTAAAGGTTTTGCTAGATTTTTGAGTTATGTAATTCCCGGTGTACAAATCATGTCTAGGAAAGTTTTACGCGCCGATATTCTAAAATGGATTTTAAAAGACAAAGAACAACTAAAATCTCTAATAGCTTCAGGATAATTTAGCGTTGTTTTAACTTCTGATATATGGTCGGGTCAAGATAAAATAGATTACATGTCAGTCATAGTCCATAACATAGACGACGATTGGAATTTAAATACACGTATAATTGCATTCCCTAGGAGAGAAGAAAATCACACTAGCCAAAACATATCAGAAATATTGATAGGTGTTATAGAAGAATGAGATTTAAAGAATAGAATCATCTCTATAACTTTAGATAACGCAACTAGTAATAGCGCAATGATAAAGGACCTAAAAACTTGTTTAGCAGATGAAACACTTTTGCATCAACGTTGTTAATCAACCTAATAGTACAAGCGGGTGCAGCTAATTACGAACCCGTAATCCAAAAAATTAGATGTTTTATTAGTTGGATAAACAGTTCAATCGCTAGAGTTGATGAACTTAAAAAATGGTTTAAGCATATCTTATTAGAAGAAAGAACATTTCATCTAGACAACAAAATTAGGTGAAACTCAACCTATTTAATGTTAAACAACTTTTTATCTAAACGATATATGGATGTAACTGTAGCATACATAAATAGCAAAATCGGGGAAGGATCTTTAACACCTTCCGATATTAGTATGGCCGAATCTTTTGTTTCTTTTCTTGATATATTTTATAAAGAAATTTGTTACATTTCTGCTTGTTATTCTCGTACTTCTCAATTAGGTATTCATACTATGACTGCTTTAGCTACACGTTTTGAAAAATATCGGGAAGATCCTATTTTTGGGACTTGTATTCAAGATATGAAAACTAAATTTCTTAAGTATTCGGGCGCTGGAAAGGTTCCATTATTGTTTGGTTTTTGAGCCCTTTTAGATGTTAGCACAAAAATTGGTGGCCGTAAAAAAAAATTAAATTTTCTTAGATAACGTTTTTCCGGCATGCAACATTATGTCTCACTTGATTTCCAAGGATCGTAGAGGCTTTCTATTCTCTTTTTAGGGTGTACGAGGCAAAACTTATTCCATATAACTGTTGGAATTTAGTTTACAATTAACCTAATTAATTATGAAATATATTTATATATGGCGGAAATTCATAATTCAATTTAACATATTAAAAATATTTTTAAAACATATTCATTAACCATGTCATTAAATCTAATCTAGCATGTCAACAAATTTATATACTTTTCAATAAATTCATTCAAACATGCAAAAACGAGCGATCTAAATTTTTTAATAATCCTACAAGATTATATCATTTAGATCCAACTCGTTTATAGAAAACTTACGTTCGATTCGGATCTGCGAAATTGAGTCTCGAGATGCGTCCAAAAGGTCGGCCAATCCTCTACACCACGTGCGAAATGCTCAAAAGCGTCGTGCCTCCGTTGCTCCAAAAGTGGCTGGCCCCGTGGGAGAAAAAATCACTCAAACAACCACAAGTTGAGTCAATGATAATACTCAAGAGATTTTTAGGAGACAAAGAGGGTGGGCTCTTTCGTGGGAAAAAGAGGGAGAAGGAGTAAAATTCAAAGAAAAGGAAGGGCTGCCAGGAAACAAATTTCCTCTCTCTCTTTCTCTCTAAAATTCGGCCAAAACCTCTCAAGCACAAGGGGGAAGAGATTTGGCTGAGTGTTGGTCGAAACTAGGCTAGGTTACCAAAGAGAGAGCCTCCTTTTATATCAGAGATAATGGGGTTAAGTTATGTCAAAATCCAATTAAGACCCATTAGTCAAACTTAAGCCCAAAACTCCTTTTAATGAGTTTAAACAATTTTTCCAGTCCATAAAACCCTTATTATGGCCGGCCATATTGTCTTAATTATCTTCCAAATTTATTTGATTTATTTCTAAAATAATATTTAATTAATTTAGAACATCTCATTTATTTAATGACAAGTCATTAATTATTTTCATACTAATCAATGTAGTATGAAACGAAAAAATATTTATTTTCATCTTTTATTTATTTGAATCATCAAATTATATTATTATCAATATAATAACATAATATGATTTGTTAAATAAATATAATAATAAATAACCAATTTTTTATTTAATTACTCAGAAAATAATTTCTTAGCGTAAATCACAATTTACGTTGAATGAGAGAATCAATCATTTCTTGTTCACCAAAATCTCGTCCAAGAGTCTATCATTGAGACCTTATGGACCCACATGAACGAAGCTTTAGAATAAAGTACGGACTCAAAAGTTCACTAATTTTTTCCGACTTTTAATTCTTAATATTAGTCGATTCAACTAAAGGACCAATATTGAACATCTCTAAGTTCATATGCGTTTATATTTCCGTTTGATGTGACAAAACTATTCTTCACACGGTCCACAGTGTATTTTACGATATTACCCTTTGTGTGTATCATTAACTCATATTAATGTAAAATTACCGTTTTACCCCTGAGTTATTATTTCACCAAGTCCTCTGTTATTTGTGAACGAGAAAAACATAAAGTGAAATGTCTTAACATGTCACATGTTTTATTTCAAAGAATTCTTTATTCGATGAATACCAGGCCTGGTTTATTTGCTCACACTCTCATAACAGAGCATAATGTGATACTAATGCCTTAGCATTGTTTCAACAGAAATTCCATATCTCTGAATCACATATTTCAACGAAACAGTATAATGACCCCAACCGTCGGGTCAATGAAACTTCAATTAGCCATTGCCCATTGACAAATCAAATGTCATAAAGTGTTACAAGAAGATATGTACTCACTTCAGGATTTAGATAATTACTAAAATACCCCTTGTATGTGAGTTTAAGGTTTCGAGTAATTAAACGGTTTTATCTCGAACTTCAAAACTTCACAAGTCTTGTTCAATATCTTCATTAAGATATCAAGAATGAATCACAGAGTTACAACTCTCCATATCACAAGATAAGATATCGTTTAATTCATTCTAACAATCATAACTAAGAATCGATTGCCCAATAAATTTTTAGATTGCGAACTATTATTTTAAACTAGTCATAAGAAGGTATCTTGTCAAGTATGTACTTAGCACTTCTTTCATTGATGATAGTTTCAGAGCGTAGACATTAATGCATAAACTCAATCTTAAATAAGAATGAAAATTCAATCTTTATTTAATTTCAAAACAAAACAAACACAAAAAGTATTTAATATCGAAAATCTCCTTTGTGGGCATAAATGCCAACAATTACCGGTCTCCACCAAGTCAACAATTGTAGTATGCAAGGAGGCACGTATATGCAAACGTCTTCACCAACGATCTCACGTATAGCCCTTCTCCTCAATACGAAACTGGAGGAAGCACGTAAGAGGAGGTCAAGACCACCCTCGTACTCATCCCGACATCCTAAAGTACGACAGCAACGACTGGGTGAGGAAGGAAGACGAGCGCCTTGACCTATTGCACTGGTGGAGACAAAACTCTAGAAGGTTTTTGATCTTGTCCACTATGAATCAAGATATCCTAATCATCCATGTCCCAACGGTGTCATCGGAGGTGTCATTTAATAGTGCGGGGTGCATCATCGATGAGCGAAGATACAGTCTGAAATTAGAGATGGTTGAAGCACTCACATGCGGGAAGGATTGGCTTCTAAACAAAATATTTCATTATTTTGACATTCTTGCAATTTTGACTTCGATTTTTCTACATTCCACATGAACGATTAGATTTATTTACTTGTACTACAATAAAGGGATTTCCCGACCCTTGTCCGGGATAAATTTTTCAATTTTAATTGATGCAAGAAGTACTTTTTTTCCTCACTATCGCAACTTTTTAGGTGTCGGTGAGGTTTTTAACAAGACCCGTTTTATAATTCATCTTGTCTTCATTTTATAATATATCTTCTCTTTTTACACTTATAAGTTATAAGTTATAACACCAAATTTCGATTCTTTACAATTAACAATCATAATACAAAAACCTTTCATTATAATCCCTCAAAAAATTCCATAAAAAACCTTTTTTTTGTCTTTTTTGTTTTTTTTTTAATACCGAACCGGAACGGACTGTCCGTCCGGTCCGGTAAAGGCCCAATAATTAATTACTGGACCATATCGGACTAACGGATCGGACGGCCAAGTCCAGTCCGTTAAACCAAGTTTAGATGTGAGCACTTAAGTGTAATTTCAATGCGGCTTGCTCGTTTTGCACTCATACATTTGTCGTAGTAAATTAAGGATCTCAAATTCAGTCTCTTTACATTTCACCTTCGTTTGCAGAACATCAGACATCTCGCGAGCATGCAGACCTTGTTGTCAGGCGCAGTCCACCTTTCAAAAAATTTCATTGAGTTTAACCACGCATTCGAACAAGAGGTGTCTTTTCATTGAGTTTAACCACGCATTCGCTTTTAACTTCAGTCTCTCTTCAAGGAGGCTTTGTTAACCACGAATTCGAAGGCTCTTACTCACCACCACAATATTTAGGTTTGACTTCTGATGAAATGTTCACTAGTTCAGGCATCTTTTGACAACATGACCACTATAAGATTCGAGATGATTACTAAACTTATAAAAGTAAATTTATAAGAAATATGAAAAGAGACAGCTATCAGATCACTTATGGAAGATAAAATATAATGTGTACATGCATGAGATAAAATATCTGGAAAAACAACTTTGTTTTAATATTTCATGCTAAATCAACTAATAGGCACAATTCGTCCCACTTCAGTGATATAAAAAAGTGTGTTGGAATCGTTTTAGGTTTATAAAATAATTCAACGCTTCTTGAAGCAAAGAAATGGACTATATAATATTATATGTAAATATTTTACAACTCAGACAAACTGCATGAACATGTAATCTTAATAAAATTAAAATATGACAATATTTAAACTATCAATCTTTAACTCTTCAATCGCTTGTGACCCCTCGTAGCACGTCTCCATGCATCTCTTTAAATCCGAGTAATCGCGATAGTTTCTTTCTCTAGATCTATAGAGTGTTTCTTAGATTTAGTGTATGAGCACTATTAAACTCTTTGACTCAAGAGCAAGTTTTTCAGTGAAATGGCTAATACTAACTTTTGGTCTAATAAGAACTAAGGTACCAAATAATAAGGAAAAGAAAAAGAGACGGAGGGAGAATGTTCGAACAAAACATACGAGAGAAGGTTTGGGCAAGAAGATCAAAGTTCAACATGTACCTGCTATTGATCAAGCCTTCATATAGTTACAACATTGAAGTTCTGCACTCCTAGCTGAAAGTCCCTCAACACTACTATAAGCACGCATTGATGTCAAGGACGGATCTATAGTATATTCAATATACATACAATAAAAAACAGAGTACATCAGGACATAAAGTGTGATTACGATACGACGAAAATAAAAACAAAGGACAGCAAAATAATTTTTAAAAGTAATTAAAATAAATTCGGCCAACAAACAATCTGCCCCTTGTTATTTTCTTTTAAAACTTTTAGCCAGAAAAAAAAACTCATGAAAAATAAAAGAAAAATTGGCAAATAATTTAAATACGATTTTATAAAGCCCTAATTATATTAATGGCTTAAAATTCTACTCTTACTAAAAAAATTCTATAAATATGAAACTCACGTTCCGAATTTCACTAACTTCCTATTGTTATCATCATCTATTATTTAGTTTTTATCTTCTTTCAACCACCAAAGATAAACTTCCTGTTCTTTCACTTTTACACACAAATTACGTCAACAATTCCAATTTGGTTAAAATCATTGTTATACATGAAAATCATATTAATATTTTGTTAGCTTCTCACACAAATAATGCAATAGTATGTGTAACAGTGGGATAAGCAAATAGAGATGACAGTAATAAGTGCATATAATAAATATGACACAGTAATTGATAACTCGGTTTGGTACAACGTCATCTACATATGGAGGTGTAATAATCCGATGGATATGATTTCACTAATCAATAGTTCTTAGTACATTGATGTACTTATATGAACAACCTTTACAACAATGTCAAATTACTTAACTATAAAGTGAAATTTAATTCAGTTCCTCCCCCTAAATTAATGACTCCGCACAAATCCATCAAACATACACTCTCTATGTGTTCTTTCAATCATCGATAAAACTCTAAGCGTGATCAGTTAATTCACGAGCAAACACATATTCGAACGTGAATCAATCACAGTAAATGAAATGATTCTACACTCCTCTTCACAAAGTTCTCAGTTTTCCAGTCCGCCTGTCTTGCGTGTCTAAGAATTCTATGAACTCTATTAAATCATTAAGGAGACTAATGGAAGATGCATCATATTTTATAGCATCCAACAAAGGAAAGTCTTCTCTAAAGTTTCATTGTCATTGAGAGGAAAGACTTTGAAAACCTTATCCCCAAGAAACAGGAAACTGTCTAAATATAGTTTCACCAAATCTCACAATGTCAAAGCATAATATCTCGTCATATTACTGTTACTGAATACGCTAATCTTGACTAATAAAAATCAGCCAATCCAAATGTAATAACACATATGATTATTTTTAATATACTAGTATGTGGTAAAAGCTATAAATATTGTGGGTGTATAAATATTATGGGTGTTTTTCTACTAGCGTTTATTAATATGTATTTTTTAATATATATGTTTTCGTTTATTTAAAATGTAACTTTAGAATTAATCATTTTTAAGTTATGTGGAGCCAGGGCCGTCTCTATTGGTAAGCCAACTAATCAGTAAATTTTGTGTGAAAATGCCCCAAATTTTAAGGAAAAAAGCTCAATAGTTTCACGTTTGTGTCGTTGAACCTGTCTAAAAAACTCCTCAAAAACAAAAATTGTGTCAGACTTCTCTTTCAAAAATTGAACCAAGGTGTACCTTGAATAATCATCCACACAAACAAATACCTAGCTCTTTCCTCCAAGGCTTTCTTTTTGCATGGCCACCATTAAATCTATAAGTAAGAGTTCAAGAACGCATGATGTCGTGTGATGTTCCACATGCTTGTGTGAGTTTTTCACATGCTTCCCAATCTCACATTTTCCACAGACTTGTACTTGACTTTGATATAATGAATTCTTTATATAGCATTCACTATAATGATCTTCCTCAAACTTTTGTAGTTTAAATGCCCTAAGCGTTGATTCTACAGTTTACCCTAGTCAGCCCTTGAGATAAGACATGAATCAAGTTTAGGGTTTATGAGAGGAGACCACATGTAACAATTGTCTCGAGATCTGACTCTTTTCATTAGTTGGACTTCCTGAACGGTAAGGATTGTGCACTCATCACGAGTGAAATTCACAATCAAATTAGAGTCACACAACTGATTTATGCTAATGAGATTTGCAGTAAGCCTTTCGACCAGGAAGGATCCTTTCAGACATTGTAAACCTTGGAAATCCATAGTCCATTTCCAATGATCTTAGCTTTGATTCCACCTCCAAAAGTAACATAGCAATTAGAATAGGGTTTACATCTGAAAGATAATCCTTCACTCATGTCATATGTCTTGAACACCCACTATCAAAATATCAGTCATCATAGGTAAAAACACGAAGAGAAGTATAAGCGATATTTGCTCAGTTATCATTCTTAATTCCACAGATCATTCGTGAGTTTGTACCTGCCTGAGTATCGGGCAGATTGTGGTTGAAGACTCATTCTGTTCAAAAGACGATAACAAGACGGACGAATGTGTCCTCTTCTTTCACAGTAATGACAAATCCATTGAGATCTGTTGACATGAAATCTGACATGTTTTTGAGACATTTTTCATCCACCTTTCTCATCACATATTGTGGAAAAAAATTTCTTCCACCTGTTTCTCTCACTTTTTTGGTGAACAAATCTGGTTTGAGATGTAGAAGCGTCATGAGTATAACCCAACCATTTCATGTTCTTAGCTAGTTGTGAGAATCTTGTCCAGATTATCAGCACCTGAATTTAGCATTCTAACAGACTTGGTCATTTTTAACATTTCATTGTTTAAACAAGATACCTTCTATTTCAAGCCAAGAATTGTTTCTAGGAGTCTGTTCTTGTCATTTGTTAGAGACAAGATCATATTGTTCTTCTTGTTTGAAACATAAAGCTCATCATGAATAGTCAGAGTGAGATTATTACTTTGATCATCATAATCATGGATCAAAGGAACAGTTGAACTGACAATATTATGTTCCACCTCATTTTTTTAAGATTAGAGATGGTAGAAGTGAATGCCAAGAAGTTGTTGACATTTTCAAATTCACTATCGTTTTCATCATCTGAAAGAGTGGCATTGTAGCCCTTCTTCTGTTTCTTCGGGAAATTTGTACACTCTTTTTGAATGTGAGCATATCCCTCACATTACTAAATTCATTTTCCTTTGTAATCTGCATGTCTTTCACCATTTTCCTTTGAAATTGTAGTTGAGGCTGATTGTCTCTGACATCTAATGAAACACTTGTAGGTGGAAGGTTGCTAAAATTCGTTATCACACTGTTATTATTTTGAGACAATAACGCAATGTTATCATATATATCTTCCTCAGAGTAAGAAGATACTTGATCACATTTCTCTTTGAGGGAGCTTTTCAGAGTGAGACTCTTATTGCTTTTCATACGTCATAAGTAATCCAATAAGATCATCAAGTTTCATGATTGATAGATCATGTAATTCTTCAATAGACGTGACCTTCATTTGAAAATTTGAAGTCAAAGACCTGAGAATTTTTCGAACAAGTTTTTCATTTGTCATGGGAACACCAAGAGAAAAAGATTCATTACCAATATCACAAATTCTGACATTAAATTCATTTTCATTCTCATTCATGGTTAGGGTTTCAAATTGAGTGGTAAGCATTTGAAACTTCGAACTCCGAACTTTCACCGTCCCCTCATGTGCCACTTTCATAATCTCTCATGCCTCCTTAACACTAGTGCAGATGTTGATTAGCACGAAGATACTTTTATCAACTCCATTATAAATGGTCGTATTCCGCGCTCTAGAATTTTCAAGAGACTCTTCATCTTCAGTTGTAGTCCAGTATTTCTCAAGCTTCAGACTTCTCATACATGTTTCTTCATCTACAACTTTAGGAGGTGTCCATCCACTTATGATAGATTTCTAGGTCCAATCATTGACAGATTTCAAGAAAGCGCACATCCGAGCCTTCCAATAGCCATAGTTAGAGCCATCCAATATAGGAGGTCGATTAACAGATCCACCTTTCCTGGAACTATTCATCTAAACAAAATGTAATAACAACATCAAACCACCCTAGAATAACTATGCCCCCTCTGATACCAATGATAGCGCTCAGCAACATGTCATACACAAATAATGTAACAGTGTGTATAACACTTGGATAAGCAAATAGAGATGACAGTAATAAAGTGCGGATAATAAATATGACACATCAATTGATAACCTAATTCAGTGCAACATCACCGACATCTGGGAGGGTGTAATAATCCGATGGAAATTATTTCACTAATAAAATAGTTCTTAATACATATATGGACTAATATGAAAAACCTTTACAACAATGTCAAATTATTTAACTATAAAGTTAAATCTAATTAAGTTCCTCCCCTAAATTAGTGACTCCAGACAGATCCACTAAATATACACTATGCACGTGTTCTTTCAATCATAGATAAAACTTCAAGCGTGGTCAGTTAATCCACGAGCAAACACATATTCAAACACGAATCTCTCACAATGGGTGAAATGATTCTACAGTTCTCTTCACAAATTTTTTTAGTTTTTACAATTTGTTGGTCTTGTACGTCTAAGAATTTTGTGAACTCTATGAAAGTATCAAGGAGATTAATGGAAGCTGCATTACCTTTTATAGCATCCAACAAAGAAAAGTGTTCTCTAAAGTTTCATTGTCATTAACACGTCATGACCAAAGAGGAGAGACTTTAAGACCTTATCTCCTAAAATTAGTAAACTGTCCAAATATAGTCTCAAAGTTTTAATGTTTAAAGCCAAAATATGAAATATAAACGTCAAATAAAAGGCTCAATTTGATTATAACATTTCAAATTTGAATTTCTTTTACTTCATTCGCTATTCAAACGATCATATCTTATTGTAACTTCTGTCCTATCTTTTTTCTTTGTGAAACTCCATTTTTACTCATAAAACTTCTTCAATTCAAAGGGTTAAAGTCTAAGGTGAACTTTGATTCAATTCATAAAAGTTTATTTATTCATATTTTATTTTCACATCACTAATTTAGTTTTCCTCGTTTATTTGAGGAAATATATAGACAACTATATTTAATCTAGGATGAGGGTAACTATTCACACAATATGTGGTTTGTCTTTGTTTATTCAATACCAAATAACAAAGGTTAAGGAGGTGTAGACAATTTTATACTCAATAGATTCTGAAACTGTAAGAAAAAAAAGAGATTAGATGTTCATATTGGATGCCATGGAAGTGTTCATAATAAGATTTTGGCCCAACTTGATGCTCTTTGAAATTAAAGTCAAGACATCAAACATGCTTTGGTAAGGCAGATTGATCAATTTAAAAATGAGCATAAACTACGACTACTTAAATCGATTGATTGTGTTCGATTTCTTCTACATCAACGGCTTATCACTGAAAGATCCAATTGATGACTTATTTTCAATTTGAAGTGTGTTAGCCACAACGGTGAGGTGGCACATTAAAGCCTACTCAACAGCTCTTAGTCTTAGCATAAGTAATAGGGACAAATAGTTATATAATCATTAGAAAGTTGTTCTATAGCAAACATTTAGAAGAATTTAGTTTATAGCAATTACTCAAATAAATCAAAATAATGTTCCAAAATACCTCTGATTTTAAGCACGAAAAAAATCGTAAAAAGAAAATAAAATAATCCACTAATAGCAGTTATTTAATATGGGCACGATTTTAAATAAGTAATAAATGAAAATAAACAATTATATCATGAACCAAAACATTTTCTCGCATAGAATTTCATAACTAAAACCTCTCAATTCCGACTTATAAAACTCGAAGAAAACCCAAAGGGAAAAAAAATCTTCATCAACCGCTTGAACACTGCAATCGGAGTCTTCGAAAAAAAAGGTAAGGATGAAATTTATTTTGATAAACGAAAAAGATTGAACATGCAAGGTACTCTAGTCAGGGGTTTTGAAGAACTCAAAATATTTTTGTATAAAAATTCCGAATCCCAATTTTTAAAGAAAAACTCAACAATATAATGTTACGGAAAAAATTAACAATAATAAACAATATGACTTTTTTATATTTCTTTTATTTCTTTTGTAAATTCGTCGTGTTGTGTTCAAGAAAGAAAAAACAGGGAAGAAATGGTAGGAATATTGGGAACACAAACACTTAAGACTTGAAATTTCGATTCTTAAAGACTGTTTTTTGTCAGAAATAACAGTCAATTTTTATCTAATTAATATTTTTTTGGGATAGAGAGCGTGCGAAATAGTGTTTTCTTGTTATGATCGAACATTTATCATTCTTCACTTTCTTGTTGTTGTTGTTGTTGTTGTTGTTGTTGTTCTTCTTCTTCTTCTTCTTCTTCTTCTTCTTCGCCATTGAAACTCGATGAAGAGGCTTCTCTTCTCGCGGACTTAGATTCTTGGTTCTCGAGTCTCCGATGATGAGGAGCAACCGGCATGACCAAGCGAGTGGTTTTGTTTTGAGCTCGTTTCGCACCATTTCTCGATATCTCCCAGTTGTCTCTTCCGACGCCTCCACAATGGCGTGCTCCGCCACGTTAGTGGCGTCGCCGATCGTCGATCGTGACGAGGATGTCTCTCAAGGTCAAGTACGCACTTTTAGTTTGAATTTGAATTTGCGATTTTGTTAGCTTTTATTAAAGCTAGAGATTTTTTAGGCAAGCACCAAATTTGGTGTTAAAGTTTTTTCATCTCCAACCACAACACAAAGTTTTACACCAAAGTCACTATTCACTATTATTATACTATTAAATTTATATTATCATTTTATTAATAAATATTTTAATAAGTAATTATTATATATTCTTTTTAATGATGTGATAAAAATTAATGGTATCCACAAAAAAACAAAATAAATAAATAAGATTAAAAATTATTTAAAATAAACAACATAAAAAATCTTACATCTGAATAATAAATTACATCAAACTAATTATCGGACTTAGCATATTCATTCCACAGGTACTCAATTAATGCATTTCGAAGTTCAATATGAGCCTCTCTATTCTTGATTTTCCGGTGTCGAGCTAAAAATTGTTGGAATCGAGAATCTTCATCATCCGTCATCTCAACTTTTGGATTTGGATTCGGCACGATCTTCAGTTGATGGATTCACATCGTGTTCATCTTCTATTATCATATTATGCAAAATAATACACGATGTCATGATATCATGTAAAACTTCTTTACTCCAAAAGCGGGACAGTCCGGCCACAATGGCAAATCTTGACGTCAATACTCTAAATGCATGCTCCACATCTTTTCTACATGTTTGTTGTTTCATTGCAAATAATATTTTTTTTGGACCACGTGGATCATGAATTGTTTGAGCAAGGGCCGACCATTTTGGGTATCTGCCATCAGCTAGATAATAACCCATATTATATTATTCAATTAATGACATAATTGGGCGGTGAAACTTTTCCCTCAGCGAGATTAGCAAAAAGATGAGATGTCTCTAGCACATTAATAACATTATGAGATCCCTGTAAATTGAAATATATGCATGTCATATCCAAAGATCATAATCAGCTACAGCTTCTAAAATAATGTGGGAGATCCACTACGTCCATCATATTGACATCCTCAATCTGTTGGGCAGTTTTTTCACTTCCAATGTATACAATCTAAACTACCCAACATACCTGAAAATCATCAATGCTCATTAAAGTGGAGTCTTGCAAAATCATTGGCATCAGGTGCTGGAAGATAATGGCTTCCATACACTTCGACAATAGCACGAAAAAATTGCCTAACGCATTCCAAAGTTGTGGACTAGCCTATTTTGATATACTCATCGATGGAGTGTGTTGGTGATCCATATGCTAACATTCGAAATGCAGCAATTAGTTTTTGAAAACTAGATAATCCGAGTTTCCCACAAGTATCTCTTCTTTGGACAAAGTAATTGTCATGCCTTTGCACGTCATCATTCGGTATCATCCGAATTGAATTATTTCCGGTAACAGCTCAAATACCGAGTCACCGGGTCGTAACCATCATTCGTCATCATCGTTGTCTACTGACTCACCTTTAACCCCCGGTAGAAGTTCATTTGATCTTAACATGAACGATGAAGAAGGCACTTACAATTTATCTGGAAGACCGATTGGTATAAAAAAACAAAAGAGAAAACAAAAAGATGCCGAAAAATTTAAAAAAATGATGGAAAAATACGAGAGTCTTGTCCAAACTATTAGAGATTCTAATTTTGATAGACTTGAAGTTCATAGAGAAAAAAATGAGCTTTGAAAAAAGAAACTTGAGCTAGCTCAAATGAAAGAAGAGAATAATATCTTATTTATAAATTTGGATACTATATCTGATCCAAGTATGCGTGAATTTTTAGTAAAAGAGAAAGAAAAAATTATGCAACAAAGCGCGCAGAAAAACCAATATGAATAACAAGGAAAAGGTTCCCAATATCATGAATCTCAATATTGAGTTTTGAATTACCAAGGAGATCAAGATCAGGGAGATCAAGTTTAGGATGATCAAGCTCAAAGAGATCAAGTTCAAGGAGATCAAGCTCAAGTAGATCAAGTTTAAGGAGATCAAGATTACGCACAATATAATAATTATCTTGACGGATCTGGAAATAATTTTCTCGGTTATTAAATTGTGTTTTAAGTTTTTTCTATGTATTTTAAGAGTATGTACTTTTTTATTTGTGTTTTTATATCTATTAAGTGTGTTTAATTTTAATTTTAGTGTGTTTAATTTTTTTATAAAAATTAAATTTTTTTATGTTTTTGGTAATCAATTCAAGAATTTAGTGGTTTATATAAAAATAAATTATAATGTTTTATAAATATAAAAAAATTAAAAAAAAATGCCATGTAAACAGTATCACGCCAAATATGTCGTGATACTGTTCATATCACCAAATTTGTATTGAATTTGCAGTGAGATTGGAGCAAATCCAACACCAAAAATGGTGTTATGCAAGACAGTTGTGGATGCCCTTAAGACAGAATTTGAGGTAAAAAAGAGCAAAAGTTGGAACTTGAGACCATCTTCGACCCGAAACCTAAATTTGACCAAATTTGATTTAGTTACAGTGTTTCCAGTCCAACCCACAAAATCAAATATTACCTCAAAAAAATTCTCTTTTTATACTTTTCAATATTACTTTATATTAATTTTATATTCATCCCTCTATTCATACATTATATCAATATTAATTTTATTAAACATTAATTTATTTTTGTAGGTCAACAATATTAAATTAACTTTATATTAAATATTAGTTAATATTACGATATTAAAATATAAAATTAACTAATAAAAACAAATATTATTTTGGATAACATTAATAAAAAAATATATTTTAATAAACATTACAAATATTTTTTTCTATTTATAGTACGTTATAATTTTAATTTTTATGTATTGTGTTTGTGTAACTATTAATATAATTGATATGTATTTAATATAGTTGTATTATGTTTAATTAATGTTACGTATTGCTATTAATCTCATTATTTCTTTTTTTTTTCTCATTGATAATATGTATTTTTGTATAAATTATGTTCCAAATTACATATTTACATTTTTTTAGTGAATTTGTAATTAAAAATAGTTTATTAGTGATAAATAATTGACTCAAAGTTGGGTAAATATTATTCATTTTATTTAAATTTGAGTAAATATTTAGAGTAAGTTGGAGCTCTTACACACTAAATATGTATCAGAGATGATCTGAAACTTTGATTTTCAAGAAAAAATAACAGAATAAACAAATATATATTGTTTAAAGCATTTGAAAAGTACTACTGAAATATTTTGATTCACATATACTCGATTTCAATTCCGAAGTAAAGATTAGAATCCCGTCTATTTATTTGCATTTGTAATTTTAAATAAGTATATTATATAATATTGACTAATATTTTTAGTTGAATCATAAATTAATATGCAAATTTCGATTGATGAGTTAGTATAGAACAACAATATGTGATAGTTTTCATTCTTATGTTCGTTTGTAAATATTTTGTTGTAATGTTGTAAAACAAAACAATTATATTTAAATTTTGTTATTAATTTTGTTGGAATGTTTTTTTAATTATTTCTCTGGATCGTACTCAATTTCAGTTGTGACGTAAAACATTATAGTGCATCATAATTTTTAGATAATGTTAATGTGAAACTGTTTAGTTAATTTTAAGAATAATGTTGAAACAAAGTGTTAATTTTAAAATAAACCAATTGACATGTTAATATTGAACATAAATTTGTAGAAGTCTTCAATTCTTACGTTGGTTGTAACCGGTTAATATGATAGGACACATAAAATAAAACTATATCTAAGTTTAGGAGACAAAAAATAAACCAAAATAAACATACAAAAAATTAACATGGTGAAAAATTAAAATGCATGGATTAATATTTAAATGTCATTTCTTTTTAATTATTATTTGTCTATTTAAATATTCAATGGCAAGAGCAAAAAATTTAAACTATAAAATAAAATGAGGTAACGTTTAAATTTCTATAATGTATATAAATTTTATGGAAAGGAAAAATAAAAAAACATGTAAATAAACATAAATAAATGCGACTCACCGAAAATAAATTATTTAACATATTTGAGAAAACGGTTAATAACAACGTATAAAATAGGAATCTAAATCTAATTATTTTAAAAAGGTTCAAATTAATTGTATAGTTATATAAAAGGACAAAATTCTAAGAAAGAATCGCTCATGTCATAAAAAAAATCATTCTCTTAACGAATAAAAAAAAGTCAAACTACAATATCAATGTTTCACATGATTAATTAGACCAATTTTTCTTAGTAATAGTCGTAGTTACTAGTAATGGTCTGAATAACAGTATTGTAATTTTAAGCTAACTAATGTTGGAGAGTTTAGTACGAGCTTTCGTATAAAACCCAGTTAATTGCGAGTTTGTAATGAATGATGAAACTGGCAGTTCTAAAGAAAGCTTGATGAAGTCGGCAAGAAGGAAGAATGGCGTGGAGCGAAGACGTAGATAACCACGTCACTGTCTCATTTTTAGGATCTTAAATTTCAAAAAAAATTATTTAATTGCGGTGTAAACTCATATAAATGGTTAGAAATTTTGAAATATCCAACATTTTGTAAAATGTTGATAAATATCCTGTCGAATTAGTTAACGAATTTTTGTGGAGCGTTTTAATCCAAAATAATTTTCCTACTCTGCCACTGAAATGTATTAATAAAATAATAAAATGCGTAAATGAACCGTCGTTGTCTTAACATCCGTGTACATGTCATGATGGATTGAGAAGTTTACTGAATTAACAGAGCCTAAAACGAATACATAATTAACAATATTTAATATTTTTCGAATAAAAAAAAAAGAGTCAAAATAAAAGAAAAATATCATTTCAAATTTTTGAAAAGAAAAACCCAAATTTGCTCTTTAAAATTGGGAATCACGTAAATTAAAAAATAAATAAGAATAAAGGTAACAATGAGTAGAAATTAGAAGCTACTCGGTCGGTAACGATCCTTTCTCTTCCGCTCTCATACTCTTCGCCGCCGTGCTCCGCCATCCCTGTACTCTCTCTCACTCCGTCTCTCTCGCGTTTATTCGCATTATTGCCGCTTTTACGATTAAAGGTCTTTACTTTCTGAAAACATGAGGAAAAAGAAAGCTTATTGCGTTAGATGAAATTGTTCGTCTGTGTCTATAAATTATAATTGAAGCATCAAACTTCATTTTCATACGAGTGATTATTTTCTCCAAGAACCTGTTCTTTCTGTGTTGCTCTGCAGTAATTATTTTTTTTTAATTTCTTTTCCTCAAAAGCGATTGATCGAAGATAAGGTTTTATTTATTTATAAGTTGTTGGAGTAAGAGAGAAAGAGACGAGGCTTATTTGGTTCTTGAATGTGATAAACAATTAGGGCTTAATGATTGTGAGGATGAGCACCGCTCAGATTACAGCTTTTCAGCCTCTTCACGGCAGAAGATATTTCGCCGTCGACGAGTCTCTCGCTTTGAAGCCTTCGACTCTGCGCTTCCCCTTCACATTTTCTGCGAAAGCTAGACTCAGCCTCAAATGCTCTCATCTTCGTGCACTCGTGCCACGTGGCTCTTCTTCCGTCGTTTGTTCATCAACCTCCGGAGCCGATTCCGACTCTCAGGTCTGAACTTTACTCTTATAAAGCTACTTTGGAACCTGGACAAGAAAAAAAAAAGAGAGAACTCGTTCCAATTTTTCTTGTTTTCTTGGATAGAGGAAAATTATAGAAAAAAGTAAATCTTGAGTCCATGTCAGGTCTTTGAACACCATATATAGAACCTTGATTTTGAAACATAGCTGAACTCCTGAAGTGTGTAAATAGAGATGAATTTACTTGGTATTGTTTTGCTTTCTTTTTTTTAGGGTGCTCCGTGGAAAGCTTTCGAGAAGGCGTTGAGTAACATTACGAAAAAACCATCGGTGGAGGAATTGCTGAAGCAGCAAATTGAGAAGAAAGAGTACTTTTCTGGCACCGGCGGAGGAGAGTCCGGAGGCGGTTCCGGCGGCGGCGGCGGCGGCGGCGGCGGCGACGAGAGCTCTGGCGAAGGAACAGATGACGAAGGCGAAGATGTTTGGGACGAAGCTCTCCAAGTCTTCTTAGCAACTTCCGGCTTCATTTTCATGGTATAATCACTACACCATATATATCTGATTTCTCTTTTATTCCGGTTTATTTACTGATATATATGAAAAGGAGAGAGGTTTAATATATATATAGTTCTCGTATTTTGAAATATTTAATTATATATACATATACATGAATTCGGAATCTGTTGTAATCAAATTAGTTAATCTCAAATTTTGAATTTTGAAATAGATTACTTTGAAAAGATCGGGATTTTCTTAAAATTCAAAATTCTTGTTTATTTTCTAATATATTTTAAAACAGGAACAGAAATTGAACTCTGTGAGATGAAAATGCGAAATGTTTTGCAGTATATATACATCATAAACGGGGAGGAGATGCAGAAGCTGGCGAGGGACTACGTGATATACTTGGTGAAAGGCAGCGAGAGCGTTCGATTGAAGCGCATCAAAACGCAGGTGAGGGATCTCTGGAACAGCGTGAAGCCCCTCGAAATCGAAGACGATCCGTACTGGCTCGAGCGCGAGATCATCAACACCAGAACCCAGTACGATGCTCCTCAGAAGTACCGAGATTTCTTCGGCCCCGTTGCTGAACCCACTCTCGGCCCCGACACCGGTGAGCCTCTGGAGGATTTTGTTGGCGGTGATGAAGTAGATTTTGTATCCGATTCCGACTCCGATGATGAGGACGACCCTGATGACATCTGAGCTGTTTTGCAGAGCTGTTTTTATTTGTTGTTTGGAATGTTAATGCTTGGAATAGTTCTATTTTACATTAGTTGTATCGACCTTTAATTAGTCCCGATTAAATATATATTTGTTTTATATATAATTTTTTTAATTAATCGGAACCAATTAAGAGTTTTGGTAAAAATGTTCAATAAAATGAAATCTAAGGCTACGTGGTCTTTTGCAGTTGCAAAGTTGAAAAAAAAATGAAATATTTAAGAAAAATGAAAAAAAAAAAAAACACGACGGTAAAGTAGCATTTTGGAAAATTTCTCCACCTTATTTTGGCAGAGGTGAAAAAACATGTACAAATTTCCATTCATCATTCACACCATCCATCAAAGAGAGGGAAAATTTCCCCAAAAAAAAATCAGAGAGGGAAAAATAAAAAGGAAACTTGGGCATCTGAGATGGAACAAAAAAAAGGTTTGGTTTTCGACTTGTCTTCGGTTCTTCACTTAAGTTGTAGGACTGCGTCGAAACTGAACGCTTCACCGGCTTCGAAGCTCGATTCGAGATCTTCAATGCTTTGCTCAACTCTCATGTCTTTGCCAACTTTCAAGCCGTTCTGTAACCAACGAAAGATTCTGAGGAGAAACATAGAGACTCATATCCAAAAGACAGATGAAGAATGAAGAGTCATACCTTTTCTACATACTCAGCAATGGTAGTGTTGATAAGTTTCTTGATGACTTGCTTCAAAACTTTGGAACGTCCAAGCACTTCCAACAGAATATGTTTTGGAATCTGCTCACTCAAATCAAAACACACTCTCAATCATTCAACCACACAAAAGCTCAGCATCTTCATTTCAATCAAATTCAAACCGGACTAGGAAGAACTCACATTTGGGGTCTTCCCTGCGAGTCCCATCATAATAAGAGAACCATGAAAAAAGTTTTTATCAGTTATCAGGAAATAATATCTTCTCTAAGTAATACTGTTACGTCAAACACAAATTCCTTATTGAAAAAAAGTTACCTCCTTTAACTCTGCGAAACCCGGGGATGGGCTGAGCGTCGGCGACCATTTTGTCAAACACTTTATCGAAAATCGTTTGAGTTTTGGTGCCTGATACTTCTACACTTATCTGATTCCATAATTCCATGGATTAAACAGCAGAGAGAGAGAGATCTTTGTAGAAAGTAACTTGTACCTTGAGTTGTTTTTGGAGCTCATCCGAATTAGAAGTAGTTGCGGAAAAGCCTTCAAACTCAGCAGAGGAGACCTCAACATCTTTGGCACCTACATAAATACAGATATCTTTCTCTTACACCAACTTCACCACAATTTGATAATAAAAGGACTCTTTTTTATTATTATTACTTCAAAATTACCTGATAGTACCGAAGATACGTAAGGGGAACTTTTTTCACTTGTCCTGAAAAAATAAAAGAACAACTCCATGAATCAGTAAACAAGGAAGATGAAAGCACTGACCTTTTTTATTTGTCTACGGAGTAGAAGTTGTAGAAACTGTGTTGCCTTGAAGGGAACGAGTGTCTAGAAAAATTTGCAGCTCCAAGTTTATTGTTGAAAACACATATTCTTGGGCAATTGTGTTTTACCATATGATGACTACTCTGCTTTATCATCTATTTGAGAAATAAAAAATCAAAATTCAGGAAAGTGAAGCACAAGCAGCTAAAGAAGAGAGAAGAAGTGAGGTTTAAATTGAAGTTTGTACCTTTGGAGCGAATCCAAAGAAAGCGCTTTTAACAACGGTTTCCATTATCCTATTCCTTTCTTCTTCCTCTTCTTCGCTGCTCTCTTAAACCCCAGCTAAGATTCCGCAAAAGAAGAAGAATTTCTTAAGCAAAAACGAAAGCAAAAAATATTTAAAAAAACGACAGGATAAGTAAGAAAACGACACCAATCTTGTGTGATATCCAAACTGACGTGTCTGGTTATACCATTGGTAAGAATTCATAACAGACACTCGCACTCTGTTAGACAAATGGCTATGGCTTCTTCACAGTTCCAACTCCTCGGAATCCCCAAAGTAACACGTCACCCTTGAAAAAGCTTCGCCATTTCTTTTAACACTTTTCCATTGACGTGGTTTTCTGTTTCGTTGTTGCAGTTTTGTGTGGGAAAGTCCAGTGGATATGTTAGCATGAAATTGAGTACTTGCTGTTTCGGAAACGCCACAAGAATCAACTTTCAAGCTTCAAACGTTTTCCTTTTCACCGGGTAAAAAACACATCCATATCCAAAACCCACTTTTATTATCGTCAGGAGATTCATGTCTCACCTTTTTATCAACAGCCCTAAGACTCAAGGGAGAGATTTTGGACTGAAAAAGCTCCTATGCGAGGCTGGTTCAGGTAAAGACTCAATCTTTATCCATAACCCTGTTGTTTTTACTGCTCAAATTTGCTATTTTTAAATTATTTTTATGAATTTGGGTGGTGGGTGTAGGTTTAAAAGTATCTCTTGAAGATTCAGAAGATACAATAACTGTGAAAAAGGTCAAGCTTGTGGTTGAGTCTCAAGACAGTGATAAGATTCAAGTAAAGAACTTTTCTTGTTTTTGATTTTCTGGGTGAAGCATATGAATTGGTATATATATAGTGCTAATTTTGAATGGTGGATTGGCAGGTCCGAGTTGACTTGCCCGGTGATGAGACCCAGAGAGTTTTCGACAAGGTCTTGACTAATTTGGCAAGAACAGCGCCTCCGATTCCAGGCTTTCGCAGAGAAAAAGGAGGTTGAAGATTCTTTGCTACTTCAAACTATATTACAAGAGAAACTATATGACTAAAAACTTAATTTTGTTTTTGTTTGGAACCATTTTTCATGTGCAATGTGGAAACTTTTTCAGGGAAAACGACCAAGGTGAGTGATTGGATTTATGAATTTAAGCTTTCACTTGGGTATAATTTGATTGCTGAGATTGTTATGGCATTGTTGTTGCTTAGGTTCCGAAGAGCTTCTTGTTAGGGGTTGTTGGTGAGGAAAGAGTGACTAAATTCGTGTTGGAAGAGATCGTAAGCTCGTCCATTGCTCAATACGTAAAGCAGGCGAGTCAATATCATCATCATCATCACAATATTAACGAATCCGAAACTGCGTTTTCATTGCAAAGCTAATTATGTTGTGTCATCAGGAGAATCTGAAAGTAAAGGAGGACAAGATCAACACGACTGAATCGGCAGAAGAACTGAAATCCTCGTTTAGACCTGGAAAAGATTTCGGATTCAGTGCCGTGATCGAGTTCTTACAAGCTGATGATGTTGACTCGGATGTTGAAGTTCCCGTCTCAGTTTCTGACCCTTCTTAACGGAACTTATTCTTACAATGTAATGATTAGCATTCTTCGTTTTTGTTCTATTTCGAGGATACATAGGAAGGCATTTTTATTCATTTCGGGAGTTGCGTGAGTTTGAAACGGAACAATATTGCCAACACATGTATCTTTTTTTCGTTGTAGCGAGCTTGACTTCTAGAAAATAGAAATGGTTGATGTTCAGTGCATATATAGGATATTTTCCGAGCAAATTTTTCAAGTGTAAAATGGTTGATGCTCTCAATTCTGGTTATCATTTATTGTTTTTTTTTTTTATAATTTTGTCACCTTTGAGTGCACATCTGTAAGCACTTTGAATTAGTAACAAAACATATTAGGCGGAAGTTGTTGTGATATTTTTCGAAAATAGAAACGATAAGAATTCAATTTTTGGCCAGTTTTCAGCGGGATTGGCCAGTTTTCTTTAAAGTGTGGTCGGAACTGATGTGTTCGTATTTTTGGCAGTAACGCATGTTGATACTTTGTATATTTTTTAATCTTATATTTGTCCAACAGGAAGGGTTAGTTGCTTTTTAGGCCATTTTTTGAGCTGCATTGATTTCTTCTATCGTTGTTTAGGAGGCAATGTCTCTTGATTAGTGTTTTGCTTTCCTACATATATATTTAGAATCTTAAATTAGCTTGTTTCATTCACACATATTTTCGTGTAATTATAGCTTATTGACTTTTCAGTACAAGAGTCTTGTCTCATAAAGAATAAAAATAGAATTCTATGGCGTTAAAATAAAGCGTAGTTGCGTGGCGATGGGTCTAGGGTCTACCAATACAAGAAGCTATAAGTTTTATTTAATTGTTTGTCTGAATAAGTCAAGTTATAAGTTCTTGACTTGGCCTTCCCCAAATGAGAATTGTGCACAAGTCAAGGTCTTCCCAAGACCCGTAAACACCACGTCCCACATGGAAACTAATGCACCATTCTCACGTCACTCATTCATCTTTCACTCCCCTATATAAAGGAAAAAAGAGAGACCTCATCTCCACAACAATCTCATACCAAAATGGAGTTCAAATATGTGATAGCAGCCCTTCTTGTAGTTGGGGTCGGCTTGTTGGGGGCGTCGGCCCAGAACTGCGGGTGCAGCGCCAACCTGTGCTGCAGCCAGTTCGGGTTCTGCGGGACCACAGAAGAGTACTGCGGTCAAGGCTGTCGCGAGGGGCCCTGCTCGGGCTCTGGCTCTGGGGGAGAGTCTGTGCCAGACCTTGTCACGCCTCAATTCTTCAGCGGCATCGCTGACAAAGCCACCGGCTCGGATTGCCCCGGAAAAGGCTTCTACACCCGACAAGCCTTCCTTGATGCCGTCGCTGGATTTCCCGGCTTCGGCCAGACCAAGCAAGAGGTCGCCGCTTTCTTCGCCCATGTCACTCACGAGACCGGATGTAAGTAACTTTACGCTTAGGGAATTTCTGAAAATATGTGCGACAGTGGGATGAAATTTTGGTTATGAGTGAAATAATATACGTGCAAAAAGACAAAAATAAAAAATCATTAACGAAGTTTTGATTGCGTTATCTTCAAATTTTAATACCAATTACGTTGAGTTGCGATCAAAATTTTGTTTAAAGACTTTTTTTTGTCTTTAACACATATATTTCATAATAAAATTTAGCACGTACATAAACAAAATTTCACCCAACTATCGTAAATATATTATGAAATTTCCGTTTTCGATAACCTTCGGATTCTAAACAGACCTGATACTGTAGTAGATAAGATAGTCTAGTGATAATATTGCACCACCTCCGAGCTGAAGGTCATGAGTTCAATTCTCATCGCAAGTAAATGAAAATTTGCCTTAAAAAAGAGACCCCGCACTATGGGCTCACTAATTATAAACCATACCGGACTTCTTTGAGTGCAGTTATGTGCAAAATAGACGAGACGGGAGGAGCGAACGAGGACTACTGCGACAAGTCGAAAGAGGCGGAGTATCCGTGCAACCCTGACAAGGACTATTTCGGGCGGGGCCCGCTCCAACTTACGTGGAACTACAACTACGGGGCCGCCGGGAGAGACTTGGGCTTTGACGGAAAAAACGAGCCTGAGAGAGTCGGGGGCGATGCCTTGCTCGCCTTCCGATCGGCCTTGTGGTATTGGATGCAAAACGTGCACTCCGTTGTGGGTAACGGCTTCGGGGCCACCACGAGAAGCATCAACGGGGCCGTCGAGTGCGATGGAAAACGGCCCGACTTAGTCCAAGCCCGCATCAACTACTACAATGATTATTGCACCCAGTTCGGCGTCTCTCCAGGCCCCAACCTCAGTTGCTAGATCCTATATTCACATATCAATTATGTATACGACCCAGCCTTGACTGGTTATTATAGGTTAATCATTAATGAATAAATACGGAACCACATAAACTGAGACCAGACCTACGGTCTTCATTACTAATACGATACATAAGTTCTAATTTTACGGGTATACTTGGAGTATTTTAAACCTTAGATCATACATAGTATGTTACTCTAAATCAAACTCTTTGTTGTGCGAGTCAAACAAATTATACTAGTTCGACGTCTCTCCCAGCCCCAACTTCGGTTGATAGATCCTTGCATCACTTACCTATATTCATATATTAATTATATATATCACCAAGTTTTGACCTGTTAGTGTAGCTTAATCAATAATGAATAGTTACGGAACCACATGAACAGAGACCAAACTTAAAGTTTTCATTATCGATATACTGATACCGTAGTTTTGATTTTTCAGATATACAGATGAGTATCTTATAAAAATATTTATACAGATTACATTACCAAATTGTTATATGCATAAACAAGTTAACTATTTTAGTATTTTCACTTAAATTGTTGATGAAATAACCAATGCTAAGCTTATGGTGAGAAAGAAGAGTTGTAAACTCTAATGAGTTTGGGTTGAGTTCGACATGCTTGTTTGAAGACACTGTGGTTCAAAGTGGAAACTTGAGACACACGCATTTGAGTTAATAGAAGAAATCCACTTTCATTCGAACGTAACTGTGGGGAGTGTATAACATATATAAGCAAAGGAACAAATAAACACAAAAAGTGAGATGAAGAAATCGATGATGATTTAGGGAACAAGTATAAGTGTGAGAATATCAGCTTCAGAATACATGTATAATGTCGGTTTATTACTTATGTTAATTTTTGCTGTATTGCCGCTAGCTTTTAATTAACGTGTCGCTATTCTATTAACTGTGTAAAAATGGACGGTTTTAGATTAGTCAACACTAACTCATATAACAAGGATTATTTAAAGTCAAATGTAGTAACAGTGCAATTATTTAAAGTCCCTGCGAGTGGATGTCGTTTTACTATACTGCGATCGCAAAGACATCATTTAACACTAACTCTATATCTCGGATTTGGATAACTAAAATATTGCCATGCTATTATCATTTTATAACGAGTCTCTGCATCATAGTATTCTGTTGACAATTATATGATGACAATGTATACATATATATGAAAACAAACATTTCAACTGAAGAAAAATCAAATAGACATATAACAACCACCGCCATTGAAAAGTCAGGTCTCACACACAAAAATGAATTAAGAGGGTTACAATTATTCAAATTAGTTGCAACTTTAGAAGATAGAATAGAATAAATATGAACATTATTTCCAATAACACGATATGTGAATGGTAAAAATGAGTGGATATCATATTCCTAATTTTCAGTGGAGGGGTCCAAAGATATTAGTTCCCTTTTAATTAAAAATTACCTTAATAATTTAACCCAATCTCTATGAGAACTAAAAGAATTAATGAATATATTTAATTGTGGTTGAGAATTAACGAACAGATTTTAATAATGGTTGATAAAATTAATCAGATACGGCGTCTGATAAATAAAATAAAAAACGAGCAGGAGGAAGGAAGACGAAGACAAAGACAAAGTCAAAGTCAACGGGTAAGACCCGTAAAATAGCACGCCTTTGAAGACATTAAGCATTGATTGATTCACACTTCCACTTGATCTGGTGCATATATATAGTATCTACTATCTTCTTAGGTCATCAAAAGCGCACACAAACAGAACGACGAAGGTGAAGATGAAGATGAGGATGATGATGATGCTTTTGCTTTCGGCGGCGGCGGTGGTGGCGGGTCAGCAGTGCGGGTGCGGGTCGGAGCAGTGCTGCAGCAAGTTCGGGTTCTGCGGGACCACGGCGGAGTACTGCGGATCCGGGTGCCAGGGAGGGCCGTGCGAGACGCCGCCGCTGGGGCCCAGCACGCACGGCGTCCCCGTCGCCGACATCGTCACGCCGGCGTTCTTCGCCGCCATCATCGACCAGGCCGACGCCGGGTGCGCCGGCAAGGGCTTCTACTCGCGAGAGACCTTTCTGGAAGCGCTCGCCGCCTTCCCTCAGTTCGGCCAGGTCGGCTCGCTCGACGACTCCAAGCGCGAGATCGCCGCCTTCTTCGGCCACGTCACCCACGAAACCGGACGTAAGTCATTCTGATCGCAGATTGTTGAATATTGCTATAGTGGAAACACTGGGAAATTGATCAAGATGGTTACTTTAATCTACGCAAGAAAAGAATCGCCACAATCAATGACTTAATCCTAAAACAGATGGGTACTTTAATCGATGCAGATTTGTGCGTTTCCATTTTTAAATTCTTACTTTAATCCTACTGAATAGATTCTGAATATTTTTATAGCGATTAAAAGACGCTGAAAATTGGTAAAGATGAGTGCATTAATACAAAGAAATTCGTTTCGTCTGTCAAAAATGGTTGAAAATTAAAAAAAATGTAAAGGGTAAACTGGACCAAAAATAAATTGTAAATATATGTAAATAAATAACAGTAACAATCTACTACTTATTTACAAAACTTTGAGTATTCAGCGCTTGAAGTGGAGAAATTGATCCAATTTTTTTTAAAACGAACATGACTACTTCTAAGTAGCAATTAATGATCTATACTGTTATTACAATGATTATTTTGATAGTTATTAATAACTATTCGAATTTGATCTTAGATTAATATTTATAATAGCAACATATTAAATTCATGACAAACATGTTTTCAAATCACAAACTTTATTTCGAATTAATCCACGTAAATTTCAGAAAAATGAATAATAACTCATTACATTTATCTAATAACATTACTAGTCCCAATTTTTTTAATAAACATTGCATTTCGTATATGGTTTGTGTTTCACGATTAGATGTTGAATGCGAATGCAGACTTTTGTTACATCGAAGAGATAAATGGAGCGGCAGGGGACTACTGCGACGAGACGAACATGGAGTGGGTGTGCAACCCGGAGAAGAAATACTTCGGGCGGGGCCCCATCCAACTCTCTTGGAACTTCAACTACGGGCCCGCGGGTCAGAGCTTGGGCTTCGACGGGCTCAACAGCCCCGAGTCCGTGGGCTCCGACCCCGTCCTGGCCTTCAAGACGGGCCTCTGGTATTGGATGAACTCCGTGAGGCCCGTCATCGGAGAAGGATTCGGAGCCACGATCCGAGCCATCAACGGCGCCTTGGAGTGCGACGGTGGAAACGCCGCCACCGTCACCCGCCGAATCGAGTACTACACTCTCTATTGCAACCGCTTAGGTGTCAATCCCGGACCCAACCTCAGATGCTGATCTCTTTCTTAATTATATGTCACGTATTTATTATGCTCAATAAATCTCATCTATGTTTGACATTTAGTACTTAATTATACTCGTTGATTATGTTGTGTTAAGTACTTTGCACACCGAAAACATTAAACAACTTGCAGAAAATCAGAACACAAGATCAAACCTGATCCCCAGTAATGACTCTTGATAAAAGTTATTAGCCGATGATGAAAGACTAAAACAAGATAAAAGCAGTAAAGAACATAATGTTTTTACTCTGGTTCGGAGCGTCCATACGTCAATTCACTAGTAATTAAAGAATTTTACAAACAACCTTTTTACAACTGTCGCTTATGACGAACAACAAAGACAAAACTCTTGATGATTTGTCTTGCAATCACTCTTGATTTCTCAGGTTTCTAATCTCTCGAGAATCTAAACTAAAGTTCTCGAGTGTAATATTATTTAGGCAAACAATGAGAATGTGTTAATTGACTCAACTGACACAAACCAGTTTATATGCACTGGTTGTGTTTACAAAATAACTTCAGTTAATTAACTTAGCTACTTAACTAACCTAAGCTTTTGTAACTAACTAACTAGAATGTTGACGAGTTTGTACGAATCTCAATAATACTAGTTGATTATGTTCCAACAAAATTGTACTCTACAAACCTAATTACCCGAGACTGAGACGATGCTCGCTTACAATTGAATTGATAAACCGCAAGACAACAATAACATAAATCACAACTTAAATCTTTCAAAACCGGATCAAAGAAGATCAGAAACATATAAATATCAATATAAAAAATCACATTTACAAAGAAACTAGGATTCGAGAGGATAACCTTTTGTATTACTGAAAGGAATGTAAGAATATAGGAGAGTTATTAACAGTATTAATATTCTACTGCTAGAACTGTTTCTAACAAACTACTACAAATGAACAAACGACAAACAATTTGCTCATAACTAACTTCTAATAAAAACGACATTAAACTTATTTATAATTTATACCAAAACAAAGTATATTGGACTCCGAAAACAGAGGAAAATTCTCTTCCTGAGATGTCTAAACTTCAAAAGGAACACACTTTAAGATCCGATTAAAAAACTAAAGAAACAAATTGAATCAAGGAATGTATATATATATATATATATATATATATATATATATACATAGTGAGAGACTTGAAATGAATAATAATAATAATAATAAAAGAATAAAATTAATAAAGTAGTAATATTAGTGACCGGGTCCAGAAGGACTAGGCCCTGAATCAAGGCGTTGCAGAAACCAACTTCTCATCGTGAACTTGACCGTCGGAGATGCCACGTCATCGTCGGAATATGTGTTCTCTGGCAACATCCTTGCCGCCTCCGACGTGATCATGAATGAAACTATTACGAGTAGTATTGCCAGCAAAACCATGCTCTTCCTCATCTTAATTATTTCTATTAATTATATATATCTTCAGTGAAAGAAAAGATAAGATAAATATGCTGAGAATGTATACAATAATAGCTAGCTAGCTAGTTACTCGTATATTTATATATATAACATATACACAATTACGTAGAGCAATAAGTGAGTTGAAACGAAAGCTTAAGGCTTTTTCGTGTTGGACAAGTTCGTGTTTTTTTTTTCTATATTCAATCAAGACAAGATTTATGTGTGTGTGTGTATATATATATATATGTTTGAATACTGAAATCACTACAAACTTTGAATACTACTAGTATATGGCGGCTAGCTATCAGACTTTGAATTCTCCTAGTAGTAATTGATTTCTGCCATCTTTCCTAATTTAAGCCGGATTATTTGGTCTCATTTTTCAAGTCTTATATGTTCCCTAAAATCAATATTCTTTTTGTATTGTTATTATTATTTATGTTTCTATTTTTGTCTGATGTAACGTAGTTGTTAAGATTTTGAAGCTACCTCGACCGGCTCAACCACCCACGCAAATGAAAGCTTAGTCATATTATAATTTTAATTTTTGAAGAAAAACCTTTGTCATATTTGAATTTGCGTATTCTTGAATCATGGAATTAGTCTACTTCAACTATATGAATTTGTGAGTGGTACACATACACACATCATAATATATAAATATATAGTCAATGAAATCATGAGATATATCAAATATGAGATATCATTTATACTCGAATTAGGCAAACAAAGACGTACGAATAAAATATTGAATAATTACTCTATTTAAGTCGAACTAAATGTTGCAAGGAATTATCGAATTTTTATTATTTTTTAGATAAATACTTATTCATATCGATGATGCGGCATTTTTATGGTAAGTGTATTTACAAGTATACCTTTTCATTATTTTTTAAAATAAATTCCGAAGTATATTAAATAGCAAAAGATAACGTAAATAACTCGTGATATATGAGATTTACATTATTTTTGTTCAGTTTTTAGAATTGAATCGGTCACTCATCAATTTATGATCAACGTTTTTTAGGGAATTCGTTTTATTTTAAATATATTTCATTAATGTTTGTTATTTATAGTAATTAAAATTTAATTACTCCTAATTCGGTTGGAAATTAATTCGAATTCAATTTCATCCATATGAAATTATATTTAATTTTGGATATATGTATATTGTAAATAAATTTAATTAATAATGCATATTTCCTTATTTGATGAATTGATTTTGGCAGTTTTTTTATTATAAACTTAATTGATATTTTAGTTTTTATATATAATTAATAACGTCAATATTGCAATTCAAATCAAAAGAATATATTCTTGAAAATTTAAATTTAAAGTTAGATTTTGCTAATTTAATTATGGTATTTGATATCACGATTTTATTTGATTTCATGTTAATTTGGGTTAATTTTCTTCTCTGATGATACGATGTGTTTGTAGTTACGATATTTCATGATTTGTAGTCTTTATTTTGGCAGTTTTAATTTTGATAAAATCTTAATTCCACTCTTTTTCTAATGTGAATAATTCGAAATTGATTCAAATTTATATTCTCTTCGAAATTCGAAATCTGAAATTTAAATTTTCATTTAAAAAATTCAAATATGAAAATTTAAATATTCATGTCTTTTCGCAAAAATATCTTTTAGTTTCAATTAATTTTTTACACTATTTAGTATACTTTTTAACATAACTTTTCTGTTAATTTTTCATACGAAGCAATCTGAAATTTATTGTGATTCATTTCCGGTGAATCATTTGATTCAACAACCATTAATTTTTCTTAACTTTTTAAACCTGTATAGTCCTAATTTTTTTGTCTGATTCAGAAACCTTTTTTTTAAGAAGGAGCAGGTTGCAGTAGCAACCAGACTCAAACATTAAGACCCGAAGGCAAACCATTCCGAAAACGGGTCGGAACCTCCCGAATACAACCAAAACCAAACTCTTTAGAACTCCATGCCCATTTACAAATATCATGAGCATTCGTGTTCTGAGTTCTAGGAATCCAACTAAAACAAACATCATTCAAACTCGAAGCTTTCGAATTTATCTCCGAAAATAAGTTTTTTAGGTACCAAAAGGGACATTTTCCTTTGGTCCGCCGACAATCCATAATATTCTTGTTATCGCCTTCGAAACGAATAGAGGAGAGTCCTTTAAACTTAGCGAGAAACACCGCCAAGTTCACCGCCTGTATTTCCGCTTCCTCCGCCGAATTTGTCACCACCCTGCTTCTCCAAATCCAGTTGCGTGTCGGATCCTTGTTCCAAGCCACCACCCCCACAGCAGCCCGCCCATCTTTGAAGGCCGCATCAACCTGAATCATCCAGTCCCAGGAACTCTCATCTTCCTCCAGAACGTTGCCCGGATGGCGGTGGACCAGAGAGAAAGTCTGGGACAGCTCGCCGACTCTCGCCCTGATTCTCCGCGAGCTCACCTCTAAACCATCTCCAATAGGAATTCTTAAAACCTTTCATTTCTCCAATTCCAAATCTCTTCCAGAATTGAGCAAGATCTGAACAACATGGCGTTAGAGGCGTTACATTTATAAGCCTCTTCATTAGCCGTTAGGATCTGTTTGACCAAATCCAAGCACCTGAAATTTTGTCTCATGTCCACTGGAATCCTCCGCCTTCTCCAAACCACAGCCTCCTCGCCCATGGACACCTCATGAAGAGATGCACAATGGTCTCCGGCTCCGCCGCACAGATTCTGCACGAGTCCTCTGGCACGATGTTCCTAGCTTTCAGCAACGCAGCAGTCGGAAGTGCCTCAGCCGCCACACGCCACAGGAAAAATTTCGACCTCTCCTGAATTTTCAGTTTTCTGATTCGGCTCCAAATCCCATCGTTTGGAATGAGGGGAGCTCCGGACAGGATCTTGTAAGCCAAACCTACAATGAACTAGCCACTATTTGTACCTATCCACATGAGTTCATCAACCTCCCTCGATTGTGATATCATGGTTTTAAGGATTTTCCCGCGCAACACCTCTCCAAAGATTATGCACACCTTATCCCGATCACATCTTCTGCAGCTAGCCTCCATCAGCACATTAAGACGAGAATTTCGAACCAGGTATTCTGAGTCCTGAAAAGCTGTAAGACCATGAACACCTCAAGGATCAGAGAACAAATTGATATTACCGGGGCCCACCAAGTAGCAAGAATTTTCTTTTACGACGTCCCTTAGGCTGAGAATCTCTTTCCAACCCGACGAACCGTTCCAATCACTCTTAGCCTCGAAGAAAGATTCATTGGGAAAATACAAATCCTTAAAAACTTTTACCCACAGCCTAGAATCGTTAGTTGCGAGCTGCCAGCCAAGTTTCGCATAAGAGCAACGTTTACGTCTTTGAATTTACGGAACCCGAGACCCCCTTGAGCCATAGGTCTGCAGAGATTATCCCAACTCTTTAGAGCTAGGAAGCGTTGATTATTTGAGCCACACCACCAGAATTGCCTAGCAAGTTTATCCAAACTTTTGCTAAACGTAACTGGCATCAAACATGTGCTCATCGCGTACGTGGGAACACTCTAAATTACAGCTTTCACAAGTGTCGATCTTCCAGCCTTAGATATGCTTCTCGTCATCCAACCCTCGATTTTGTCGATCACTTTCTTTCTAACAAAATCATAAGATTTTATTTTACTTCTTCCCAAAAACAGAGGGTTGCCAAGATGTTTCAGATCTCCGTCACACTCCGACATCTCGAGGAACTGCTGAATTGCCACTCTAGACCTAGATCTGCAATTCCTAGCAAAAATTAACCCCAATTTCTTGATGTAAATTTGTTGCCCCGACCACGATTCAAATAACTTGATGCACTTCCACACAGCCTTGACTTCCTGAATGTTCGCTTTGCAGAATAAAATTGTATCGTCAGCAAACATTAGGTGAGAGATTGAAGCGCTGTTTTGACTTAGTTTGACACCATGGAAATTGCCCCTCATTTCTTCCCGCAAGAGTAATCTGCTCAGCACCTCAGAGGCAATAAAAAATAGAAAAGGTGAGAGGGGATTCCCCTGTCGAAGACCTCTATGAAGTTTTAACCTGGACAACGGGCTACCGTTCAGCAAGACCGAACTTGCCACCGAGCAAACACATTCTCTGATTAACTCTCTCACTTTAACCGAAAAGCCGAGACACTCAAGAGCCTTAAACAAAAAACTCCATTCAAGGCGATCGTAGGCCTTGCTCATGTCGACCTTGATGCCCACAAATTTTGCTCTTCTTTTCTTCTTCGTCAGCGTATCCATAACCTCTCGAGCCACAACAGAATTCTCTGCACACCGACCGGGCACAAAAGCCGACTGAAAGGGGGATATCATCCTATCCAAAAACACTCTCAGCCTAGCAGTGAGTATTTTTGTCATAATTTTTAAAATTAAAATTGCAGAGGCTGATGAGGCAAAAATTATCAAAACTGTCAGCTCCACCCGATTTTGGAATAGGACCACCAGCGCATCGCTCATCCCAGCTTCCAGCTTCCCCGAAGAGAAGAACTTTTGAATACTCTCAATAAGCGAAGAACCCACCACCTTCCAGAATTTCTTATAAAACACTACCTGGAATTCGTCTGGGCCCGGAGCTTTAAGCTCATGCATCGCCCACACTGTATTCTTGATTTCTTTCTCCGATGGCACCCTGCTCAGCGATTTGTTATCCTCCGATGAGATGACTGAGGGCATAAGCTCTTCAATTCCATCTGGCTGAATCGGAATGGAACTGGTAAATCTCTCCTGGAATTTTTGGTTTAAATACCTATCAACATCCGCTCTATTAACCAGACACGAGTCATCCACTTTCTTCAGCCGACCAATGAAGTTCCTCTTCCGTCTTATAATTGTTGATAAGTGGAAAAATTTGGTATTGACATCTCCGTTCTTTAACCACACAAGCCTAGACTTCTGTCTCCAAACTCTCTCCATTTTCCTCGAGTCCTCGAGTAGAGATTGTTGCAACGAAATCAGTGCAACCTGGTTACCAAAAACTCCAGGAGAGGAGTCTTGAAGTTTCACCATTTTTTCCTCGTTCTCCTTACGTCTACCCTGAAACTCCTTCCACATCTTAGACTGCCACTTCCGCAATAATTTTCCAGCCTTCTTGGTTTTCTTGCAAAACTTCTTCGAGCAATCAACACCCCCCCAAACAGACCGAACTATCTCCAAGCATTCGGTCCCGTCTGCCCAGACCTCAAAAAATCTGAACGGCTTCCTCCCCCCGACTTCCTTCATATAACCATCCAAGACAATCGGAGAATGATCCGACCCAATGACTGGCAGAACCTTGACACCAGCCTTGGGGAACATGAGAAGCCAATCAGAACTCACGATAGCTCTATCTAGTTTTTCCTTTACCAGGCCTGCGAACCATGTAAAATGGCCATTCTGAGATTTAAGGTCAAATCAGGTTCTTTGATAAACTCCAAACATCAATTTTAATCCCTCTCCTCCACCATAAACAAATTCCGCTAGCCAAACTTATCGTTGGAACCGACATCCCACCCTAAAATCCGAGTCTTGCTCTCAACTTATCCATACTATCGTTCCCCATTTTAGTTTCCATTAGTAATAGTAAATCCGGGTTAACCCTCCTCACGAGTCCTTTAAGGACCCCCACCACTGAGTCTCCATTTAGACCACGACAATTCCACGTTTGTACTAACATTGAGGGGTTGTCTCTTGGGATGACCCGCCTCCTCGGTCTTGACGCCTGCAGTCGTTTAAAAAACATTAGAGTCTTTCAAATCTTGCTTGAAACCCACTCCAACCTTAGCCAAAGACAATACATTTTTGGCTCTCACAGCTTGTCTCCCTTTCACCATGCTTGGTCTGGCCTTAGAATCCCTCATATTCTTTTGACTTCTTCCCTTCTCAAAACTTTGTTTGAATTTCCCAGCTAGATAGATGACTTCATTGTTACTCTTGAGGTTCTTTTTTTTAAGACCAATTTTGCGATATTCCATCCAAAGCTAAGGATTTTCTTTTTAAACCCCCAGTAGAGCTGGTGGGAAGCAACTCAGAACGGGACAGATTAGAGACATTGAGACCAGCCTGGCCGAATTAAAACTTGCCCTACATGATAGGCTCTTACGGGCAGCGATTGGGCCTGAGGGAGAATAAATCCCAGCCCAATTAGGATCACCAACATTATCCACATGAGAGAAATCCACAGAGCAATGTCGAGAGGGCTCAAGCCAGCTGTCATCCTGCTCCCTACTCTACAAAACTGCATCACTACAGAGAATGTCGCAGCCGTCAGAAATTGTTACTCCACTAATAATTCTGGCATCTTCCTCCTCCCTCGGTATCTAATTCCTGGGGCCTACCAGGACAGCACCCTCCTGAACCTCCATCGCCGACTTCAAACCTTCCTGAAACAGTGTCTCTTCATCTTCCCGGAAAATGCCCTTTTGACCTCGAGACTCCATGGTCTTGAGATGTAAATCTATTTTGTAGGCAGAAGGGTCGCAACATCCAACCAAATGTTCCAACCCTTCATAGCACGACTTGGATTAAGCCTCTGACCTCAACCAACCACAAAACTTCTTCACCACCGGAGAATGGGACGCCTGACAGACGCCCATCCCGACCTTGAGCATTCAATCTCATCATGCCCTAAAATTCTGCATTTGTAACAGAAATTTCCCAGGTTCTCGTATTTGCATTGAATCCATAGCGGTTTAAGACTTCATCTGTCCAAGAAGAATCCCGCGCCGATAGGTTTCTCAATATTAATTTCGACCTTCATAGACAACACATTATTTTTCCTGTTAGAGTAGCCCAAGAAAACACCGAACGTGGGTGCAAGCTCCTTCGCGCATTAGGCGTTAAAGAAACTCGGCGGAAGGCCCGTAAGTTGGATCCAGAACAGCGATTTAGAGAACTCGATGTCGTCCAAATTGTGGATAGCTGGCCATTAGTTAAGCACCAACTGAGCCCCCTTCAGCTTCCAAGGGCGACCACCCATAATCTTAACCATATCCTCCCGGTCACCAAAAGTAAATTGCAAACATCCTGGAGCAACTTCTTTCACCGACCACGGTTTCTTGCACCTCCAAACACCTGAGAGGACTTCGTAAGTCCTCCTAGACCCAAAGAATTTGTATCCGAGAATATTTCCAACTAACATCGCTTGCTCGACCCTTTCTCCATCAGCTTCCGTGCACTCAGAGATGGAAAGTTTCCCCGCCAAAACCGTCACCGTATCCTCCAAGTCAAACTCCTCATCCTCCATTTCTTGAAACCAGATCAGCTACACACCCCTCTTACGTGTTTCCCAAAAAGAATCCTCACCTACACTCATGTTTCCCTTCCCAAAAACTAATTGGTCACACTTCCCCCTTTACAGGACTAAAACTACCTACCAATGACTACCATAGCATTATCCGGCTGAGAGGAAAAACTCACTCCTTAGAGAGGAAATGCTTTGCTTCACTAAAGGACAAAGCCTTACTATTGCTTTCGTTGATTCAGAAACCTTTTAGCTACGTATCCTCCCTCTCTTAACTTTTTTTAGTTTCTTACTTCTCGCGTCACGCATTCATCGATCTTCATATATTGATGACAGATCTTTATATTCATCATTACCTTATTTCTTCTTGGATCTTCGGATCTTCAAGATCGAGATAGTTTTTGAAGATGTAATATTTAAAGAGAGAGAAATTTGGTTTTCGAATGAAGTGTGTGAGCATTGATAAAATCGTTTTGGTATAAATGACTTCCTAAAATTAATGGAATATCGCTAAATTTAATGTTTAATTCACCATAAATGCTGCCCATTTTTCAATAAATCCGACATAATTAATATAATTGTTTAGTTTGTTATTAAAAATTTCTGAAAATTACTTTAGCCGGGTCTAAATAAAATAATGGTACATTTTTTGTTAGTGTGGTCTTGGCCTCGTTGCATCGTCAAAACCTTGATGTTCCTGCAAATGTTCTGATCATGTGTTGAAAACATGTCTATGTTCTTTATCTGACGCTTTGTACCTGCTTCACTGTTTCTTCGACGTCTTTCCCATATTTTTTGGGTTCTTGGGTGTTGTGGGTCTTCGTCATTTGGTGAAGTATATAAACCCTATCTTGCACTCTTCTAGGGTTTATGCATTCCTCATTTTCTTACGCCGTTACAAAACAGAAAAGAAGTCATCTTCTTCGTTGCGCGTCTCCATTGTAAAGAATAGCTTTGTGAAGGAAAATTTTTCTGTAAGTGCATCATTTCTTTACCTTTTGTGTTCAAGACACATACAAGGACGCGGTTCTTATTGAGGTGATCAAGTGAGTGAAGCTCACTCCTAGTGGGAGCCTTTGGAAGAGTATTACTTGGAAAGATAGAAAGTGTTAGGTTAAGGAATAAGTTATTCGTTTGTTTAACCTTTGTAACTTTGCTCTTTCAACATATAGTATACTCGTTCACCGAGATTCACTATCCCCCAGATGTAGGCAGTAGCCGAACTGGGTTACCAACCTCTCTGTGTCATTTACTTTCTCGTATTCACTACTGTTATCATTCTTGGTTGTAACATTGTTTATAACATCACGACATAGTTTCATATCCCCTTTTCATTTGGTATTAGAGCAGGAGCCCTAATTTTCTGGGTTTACGATTCTGTCTTATTTATGTTGGGATTGGTGCCCACAAAAGAGAATATTAGACATTTTATTTATTATTTTCCTATAGTTTGTGTTTATGTTTATGTATATTTTCCATGTAACGGCTGCATCTGACCCGACGGTTGGTGACATAATGTTGTAGTATTGGATTATGTGATTCACAGATATGAAATTCATGTAAACATAATTAAAGTCATAGTATCACACTATGCTTTGTTACGAGAGAGTGAATGAATTAATCTGACCAGATAATCATTGAATGTGAGATTCCTTGATTAAAACATGTGACACGTATTGACGTCTCACTTTATGTTTTTCTCATTCACAGGTAACAAAGGAGTTAGTGAAATAATAACTCTAGGGGTAAAACGGTAATTTTACATTCCCCGGACTTACTGATACACGCGAAGGGTATTTTGGTAAAGTAAACTGTGGATCAAGTACAGAAAGGTTCTGTGACTTCAAACGGAAAAATATGCGCGCATGAACTTAGAGATTTTCAATATTGGTCCTTTAGTAGAGTCTACCATTACTAAGAATTATAAGCCGGAAATAATTTGTGAATTATTGAGTCCGTGCTTTATTCTCAAGGAAGAATTGAACGCAATAAATTGGTTTACTCATTAAATACAATTTGTGATTTGTATGGAGAAATTTATTTTCCAAGCGAATTAATGAATAATGTGTTATTCATTAATTATTGATTTTGTGAATTAAAAAATTTCATTATTGTGATAATAATTTTCTTGAGAATTCATAATAACGATATTAGAAAATAAAACGTTTCTCGTTTTATGCTTATTCGATAACCATGAAACAATTTAATAACAAGTTATTAAATAGATGAAAGTTCTAAATTAAGTCGAATTTGGAAATTAAATCAAGGCTATTTCGGAAACAAAATTAGGAGACGAGTATGACATAGGGGTCGGCCATTAACATGGTTTTGGGCTGAATATTGATTCAACAAAAGTCCACATGAGAGCCTCTTAATGATGCCTATAAATAAAGGGTTTGAAATAACATGTTTAGAATTAATCGTTAATTAACATGTTCATAGATTAGAATTAAATTGTTAATTCACAAGCTTATGATCTGTAGGTTGTTAGATATTAAATAGTTTAATATGCTAGATCGTTTTCATTATTAATTCCGCTTATAATTTGTTATGTTTAATAATAATCTACTTAAATCGTTAAGTAATTTCCAACAATTTACTGTGTTGTGTATTCTAGGACACGTTTAGAGAAGGTGGGTCAGTGAGTCGTGCCCCTTTACTTGATGGTCAAAATTATGCTTACTGGAAAGCACGAATGGGGGCCTTCATTAAATCCATTGTTCAAAAGACCTGGAAATCTTTAGTTGTGGGATGGAATACTCCTAAGAGATTCCTTGCTGATGGAGTCACTCTCGAAGAAGTCTCTGCCCTCAAGTGGTCTGTTGTTGATGATGAAACATCTATCTCCAATTCCAAGGCTTTGAATTCCATCTATAATGGAATGGACAAAAATGTATTTTGCTTGATCAACACATGTAAAAGTGAAAAGGAAGCATGGGATATCCTTGAGACCACTTATGAGGGAACTGTAAAGTAAAGAATTCCTGGTTGCAACTTCTCACTTCTAAGTTCGAGAGCTTAAGGATGTTAGAAGATGAGTCAATCAATGACTTCTATGTGAGAGTTCGAGATCTCTCTAATGAGTCTCATTCTTTGGATGAACCCATGGCTGATGCTAAGATTGTTAAAAAAATTCTCAGGTTACTTCCAGATAGATTTATAATTAAATTTACCATGATTGATGAAGTTCATGATACTTCATCCATGAGAGTTGATGAACTTATCGGCTCCTTACTCATCTATGAAATGTCTCTGTAGTCCAATTCTGATGCTAAAACTCGAAGTCTGGCCCTAAAATCTACTGGCACTGATTTTTCTAACTCAAGAGGTGATGATTCCATAGACTCCTATGAAGACTCTCTTGCTCTTCTTGCTAAAAACTTTGGTAGATTTATGAAGAAGTTTGATAAAAAAAAAAACCCGTGACTTCTTTCAACAATTCTGGCTACAAGTCTAAATCATCTCAGAGCTTAAGACCAAGAGACGATACCGGAAAGATCGTCAATCTAGTCAGACATCTAAAGGTAAAGGAATTAAGTGCCATGAATGTGAAGGATTTGGGCACATTCAATCTGAATGCCCTAATTTTGTCAAGCGCCAACAAAAGAGTTACAATTCCACTCGTTCGGATGATGATCAGAGTGTCAGATCTGATGATGATGATGGGAATGATGGTGGCGCAAATAACAACTTCCTTATTTTTGCCAGTCAGTGCAGTTCCTCTTCTGAAGAGAATATAGGGGTTTCCCTGACTCTTGTAGACCTTGGTCTATCTGACTCTCCTCCAAGCCAGTCTTTTGATTCAGCAAACAGTTCGGAACTTTCTGATGAATTTCTTGCTCATGCGTATGATGTTTTGTCCTCTCATCCAGATTTCAAGTTATCTAACTCTCTCGAGGAAGATGAGATTAGTGATGACGTGCTCATTGAAGCCTACAAAACTCTTTTTGTTAAATGGGCAAATGAATCTAATGCCTATGTTATTTAGAATGACAAGATTGTCGAGCTGGAAAATCTCGAGCTGAGCTTCTTGACCAACTCCAACAATTTCAAGCTGACTCTCCTCTGTTAAAGAATGAATCTCATCTCTCTTGGAGGAGAAAACTCATTTGCTTGAGGTTATCAGTTTGTTGAAACTTGAAATAGCTTGTCTCTCTCAAGAAGTTGCTCATCTGTCCCAGTCGATCGATGTTCATCCTGGCACTGGGATTCTGAATGATTTACTGCGACGTGGCAAGTCTGCGGCTGAGAAGACAAGTTTAGAATTCAATAGTGGCTCAGCTCATCAGTCTCAGCCTAAGTTTGTTGCAGCATCAGGGATGGTTTCTCAACCTCCTCGTCAGATGATTGTTGGTGCTAGCTCCTCTCGTCGCATGTCAAGTCTCTCTACCATTTCTGATAACATGTATGCTTCAAATCGAAGACCCAACCCTGCTCACCACAATTGGAGGTGCCACTTATGTGGTAAGTCAGGTCACATTCGGCCATTTTGCTTCGAACTGTATGTTCGTACTCCCTTCCTCACTAGACAACGGTTTCCCCCGGGGAGTTTTCAACGACATGTGCCTCACCAGAAGATCGTTCTTCTTCCCACTGGTCTGCACCCTCGTCAGCGTTGGCAGGTCAAGAGAAATCAAACTGTCTTCGTTGCGTATACATCTCTAAAGGAAACCTCACGCGATGATTGGTACTTCAACAGCGGCTGCTCACGACACATGACTGGTGTCTCTGAATGCTTAGCAGATGTTCAGCTTTGCACCAAGGGCAGTGTCACTTTTGGGGGAGGATCTACGGGTTCCATCATTGGGCGAGGTACTCTTGATTTTTCAGGTTGCCCATCTCTTGATAATATTCTTCTTGTTGAGGGTTTGCAAGTAAACTTGATTAGTATAAGTCAACTGTGTGACCAAGATCTTACAGTCACATTCACCAAGTTTGGTTGCACTGTTCTTAACTCGGAAAACGAGGAAGTGATGCATGGATCTCGTTCCTCTGATAATTTCTATATGTGGTCCTCTCCTACCTCATCTATTACTTGCCTTCTGAGCTCTGCTAACACTTCCTTGTTGTGGCATCGTCGACTTGGGCATTTGAATATGTGGAGTATCAGTTCCCTTGTCTCCAAGGAAGCAGTGATGGGTCTCCCTTCTATCCTCTCCTCTGATCAAGGAGTGTGTTGAGATTGTCAAATCAGTAAGCAGACTTGTGTCCCCCACAAGCTTGTTGATTTCATTACTACATCATTTGTGCTTGAGCTCCTTCATATGGATCTGATGGGTCCTATGCAAGTGGAGAGCATTGGTGGCAAACGCTATATTTTGATCATTGTGGATGATTTTTCCAGATATACGTGGGTTGAATTTCTACGTGAAAAATCTGATGCATTTCATGTTTTTCATTCTCTTACCGTAAAGCTTCAGAGGTCTCGACCTGAGAAGATTATTCGGATCAGGACTGATCATGGCCGAGAATTTGAGAATGCCAATTTCTCAGACTTCTGCGACTCCGAAGGTATCTCTCATGAATTCTCAGTCCCCATCATTCCTCAGTCAAATGGCATCGTTGAACGAAAAAATCGAACAATTCAGGAGATGGCTTGTGTCATTCTTCACGCCAAGAAGATCTATTGTCGGTTTTGGGCTAAGACTGTTAACACGGCTTTCCATATTCATGATCGAGTCTCGATTCGCCCAGGAACCTCATCTACGAATTATGAAATCTGGAGGGGGAGAAAGCCGAATGTCAAATATTTCCATGTGTTTGGAACTGTGTGTTATATTTTTGCTGATAAAGAACCTAAGAAGAAACTTGATCCTTGTAGCGATGAAGGTTTCTTTCTGGGATACTCCTCTACAAGTCTTGCTTACAGGATTTTCAACAACAGGACTCAAGTTGTTATGGAATCCATGAATGTGAAGTTTGGTGATGAGGGAGTGTCCTTGTCGATCTCTCAGATTGATGAGGTTCTGTTATTTGCTCCAGATTTTCAATCATCTGTTGTCCCTCCTGTTGTCTCTGACACTGAGACCGCATCTTCTGCTGGATCTGAAATGGTGTCCTCTCCTGTCTCTAAAACTCCATCTAGCAGGATCTCCTTGAATCATCCCATGGATGATGTTATTGGTGATCTTCATCAAGAGATTATCACCAGAAGGAAAGATCCTGTCAATTAACTGGATTTAATCGGTAATGTCTGCTTCACCTCGAGAATTAAACCAAAAAATGTCTCAGTTTGAGAGAAATGATGTGTGGGTCTTTGTTCCTCGTCCTTCTGCAAATTTCATAGGAACCAAGTGGATTTTTAAAAACAAATCTGATGCTCTCGGAAATGTGACCAGGAACAAAGCTAGGCTAGTGGCTCAAGGCTATTCACAGATTGAGGGGGTTGATTTTGATGAGATTTTTGCCCCAATAGCTCATCTTGAAGCCATCAGACTCCTACTTGGAATCGCTTGCTTAAAGAAGTTCAAGTTGTTTCAAATGGATGTGAAAAGTGCGTTTTTAAACGGCGTGATCAATGAAGAAGTGTTTGTTAAAGGGTTTTGTTGATCCTCACTTTCCCAATCATGTCTTCAAACTCAACAAAGCACTGTATGGTTTGAAGCAAGCTCCCAAGGCTTGGTATGAGCGTTTTGCTGTCTATCTGATATCTTAAGGGTATTCGCGAGGAGTCAAAGATCAAACCCTGTTCATCAAAAAGTCTGGTTCAAGTATGTTGTTTGCTCAGGTATATGTTGATGACATTGTTTTTGGGGGGATATCTCGAGTTCTTGTTGATGACTTCGTAGATAAGATGCAATCTGAATTTGAAATGAGTATGGTTGGACAATTTTCTTTCTTCTTGGGATTTCAGATCAATCAACGTCATGATGGGATTTTTCTGTCTCAAAGCAAGTATGCTCGTGAGCTAGTTAAGAAGTTTGGTCTAGAGTCTGGAAAACCTAAGAGGACTACTGCCTCTACCTCAGTCAAACTATCTAAGGATGACTCAACTGATCTTGTGGACTCTAAGACTTACAGAAGTATGATTGGAAGCCTATTGTATCTTACAGCTAGTAGACCCGACATTGCCTTCTCAGTGGGGGTTAGTGCCAGGTATCAATCCAATCGCACAGAAAATCATCTAAGTTATGTGAAGCGGATTATCAAGTATGTTCATGGAACCATCGACTATGGTATCTTCTATTCCCAAGACACGAATCATATCTTGCGGGTTATTCTGATGAAGATTGGGCAGGCAATGTGGATGATCGAAAGAGTACCTCCAAAGGATGTTTCTTTCTTGGTAACAACCTTATCTCATGGCTCAGTAAGAAGCAGAACTGTGTTTCTCTCTCTACTGCAGAAGCAGAGTATATAGCAGCCGGTGCTGCTTGCACTGAATTGGTTTATCTAAAGTGTATGCTTGATGAATATGATGTCTCTCAGGATGTCATTAAGTTGTACTGTGACAACACCAGTGCCATAAACATCGCCAGAAATCCAGTCCAGCACAGTAAGACTAAGCATATTGAAATTCGTCATCATTTCATTCGAGATCTTGTTGAGTATAAGATTCTCTCTCTGGAACACGTTGGGACGGAGAATCAACTTGCAGACATTTTTACGAAGCCGCTCGATGTCGTTCAATTAGAAAAATTGTGGGCTGGTCTTGGTGTTTGCTTATTGGACTTATAGCAATCACAGTTGGGCCTTCATGTTCTGGTGTCTCTGGGTCTACATTTCTTGTCTGTATCTCGTCAAGTCAAACGCAGCGTTTTAGTGCTCCTTCTTGCTTGCTCTCGTTGATTCGCCTTATGCTTTGAAAAGTTCCAACAATGGTTGTATTGTCAGTTGTTTTTTCTTAATTTCTCTATGCCGGTTATCACTCTCAACTGCATTTTTCTTTCAGTGTTATCTCTTCTCGTGGCTAAAATGGTTTCCACCTGTACTGGTCGCTCTTCTTCTTTCCCTTCTTCTGAGAAAATGGGAAGCGCCAAGAAAAGTTCTAAGAAGTCTGTAAAGAAGTCTCAGAAGAACAAATTTGGTGTTCGTGTTCGAGGTCTCTCCTCTAACCCTAACGCCCAAAAATCGATGGTTGCACTTCCCTCATCTCCTGTGATTTCTTCTCCTTCTGACGAGACTCGTCAAGGTAACACTACTCCCTCTCCTTTTGTTGTCACCATGCCTTCTATTTAACCATCTCGTTCAGCGCAGAAGCTATCCTGGAGTTCGTTGATGTCTCTGACAAGGTATCAGACAAAGAGGATCGTCCCTTTTCGATGAAAGAAGGCATTTTCCATAATCCCTTGTTGGAAGCCATGACAGAAGAGCTAAGGGTTGAACGCTCTCTTTCTACCTCGTCTCCAAGGGAGTTCATCTCCGAGGAGGAGTTCCATCGAATCATGGATTTGAGTGTTGGTCATACAGACTCTCTCTTGAACCCATCTCCTCTTGAACCTGAGAAAGCATCCAGTGTTCTTCCTCCATCTGCTGAGAGCTCTCCGCCTGTTGTCCCTGTTACTGCCCAGCCCTCCTCTCCTTAAGTCACCATGTATTCTTCTCTTAGCCCTGTTTCAGACTCTGCGGTTCCTCTCTCCTCCTTGCGAAAGCGCAAGTTCATTTAGAAGAAAGGTCCCCTCAAAAAGAGTTTGAAGAAGAAGAGTTTTGGTTCTTCTTGACCCGGGTTGCTCCTTCCTTTGTTGTCGAGACGTCTAGGGAAGTCTCTCCGGCAGTGGTTTCCTCCCAGTCCATTGATGGTTCGGATTATGTGGCTAACGAGGCAGAGCTCGCTGATGAGGCTGATGGTGAAGGTCCCTCTCCTGTGAAGAAAAAATTCCAGAACTTCTCGTCACAACATTCCTGATGTGCCCATTGATGGTATCTCATTTCACTCCATAACCAATGCCCTCAATTGGAAATATGTGATGCGGAGAAGTATTTCTCCAGAGAGTGTTATGTCTTATGAGGCTCTTCAGTATAAGGACTTCGTGGATCTTGTGTCTCATGCGTGCCTTCTGAAATCCATTACTTCTGTTGGGCCTTATCATGCTTGCTTGGTTAGAGAATTTGTTGTTAATCTCCTTGTGGATATCAATGTTCCTAGATCTTCAAACTTCCACAAGGTCCATGTTCGGGGCAGGTGCTTCTCCTTCTCCCCGAAGGATATAGCCTCTCTTCTTGAGCTTCCCCATACTGTGAAGCAGCCTCCTCTTCCCTCCAAGGTTGATCTTGTGAAAGAACTATCTAGTGGTGGGGATCTGAAGGGCTGGCCTGGTCATGGTCCCTATCCAGCTTCTAAGCTCAGCTCGAAGTATTCTGTGCTTCACAAGATTGGGATGAAGAACTGGTGTCCAGCCACTCATCACATTGGTTTGTCTTTGGCTCTGGCTGGTTTTATCTATCGCATTGGGACTCCTTCTCCAGTTGATGTTGCGGTATTTTTCTTTGAGCAAATTCTTCGCCATGCTGGGTCCATTGCAATCAAGCTTCCAATTGGTTTCCCTTCTATGATTTGTGGGATTATTTTCTCCCAAGCTCCTATTATTTCTCAGACTGAGCAGGCTGAATGCAGTACTTCTCCTGGTAAAATTGTGTTCAACTACAAGTTGTTTCAAGCTCACCATGTCCCGGATATGGCCCCGCCTCCTCCGACAAGTTTCCTGCACTCAGTGTTCTCAGGCGATGTTGCTCTGGTGATCCCTCATCTCTCCTCTGAGACCAGGTCCTTAGTGGCTGTCACTATTTCAGACGAGCTGAAATTCCTTGATGAGATCATTGTCTCTGCCACTCACCGTCGCCAGGAGATATCCTCTCTACTTCGTGTTGTTGTTCCCACTTCGGCTTTGTCCTTAGCTCCACCTCCGCCCTCGTCTTAAGCTTGTTGTCTTTTATTTCTTTTATGGTCTGTAATCATTAAACTTCTTTATGTTTTGTTTATTTCCCTATCTTTCTCCATTGCCTTTGTTGAGTAAAATAGGGGGAGTAGTTTGGGTTTAGGGTTGTGCTATGGTGTAAACTGAACATCTTAACTTCCTTCGTTGTTTTAGCTCTCTTTGTGTTTTTCCTCTGTCAGTCACTGTGACATGAGTTGATTCCTCAGTGTTCGTGCTGGTGTTGTGTTTTCAAGGTTTTTTCCTCATTAAAGCTAAAGGGGGAGGTTGTTAGTGTGGTCTTGTCCCCGTTGCTTCGTCAAAACCTTGATGTTCCTGCAGATGTTTAGATCATGTGTTGAGAACATGTTTATGCTCTTTTTTTGACGCTTTGTACCTATTTCACTGTTTCTTCGGCACCTTTCCCATCCTTTATGGGTTCTTGGGTGTTGTGGGTCTTCGTCGTTTTGTGAAGTATATAAACTCTCTCTTGCACTCTTTTAGAGTTTATGCATTCTTCATTTTCTTGCGTCGTTACAAAACATAAAAGAAGTCCTCTTCTTCGTTGCGCGTCTCCATTGTAAAGAATAATTTTGTGAAGAAAAAGGTTTCTGTAAGTGCATCATTTCTTTAACTTCTGTGTTCAAGACACATACAAGGACGCGGTTATTATTGAGGTAATCAAGTGAGTGAAGCTCACTCCTAAGGGGAGCGTTAGGAAGAGTATTACTTGGGAAAAAAGAAAGTATTAAGTTAAGGAATAAGTTATTCGCTTGTAAAACCTCTGTAACTTTGCTCTTTCAACATATAGTATACTCGTTCACCGGTATTCACTATCCCCCAGATGTAGGCAGTAGCCGAACTAGGTTATCAACCTCTGTATTATTTATTACTGTTATCATTCTTGATTGTAATATTGTTTATAACATCACAACATAGTTGCATATCTCCCTTTCATTTTCTTGCAAACCAAACAATATAAAAGAGTATATAAATTGCCCAAAAATATTCCACATAGAAAAGTCACGGCTAAGAAAGACAGCCAAATAATCAGCCCCTCAATCTGAAAACATGTTTGCATATCTTCTCCTTAAAAAAATGATTTATTTTGGAGTCTTACCATGAAGGTTAGTTAAACTGATCACTACGATTGATGCTTACTTGTAAGCTTATGTATTTAATTAAGGAAGATCTACTCGATGTTCGTTAATCTTCAAAATAAGGTAAAATAGGAAATAACGTGTAACTAATATGCGGTGTAAACGTGACGTTCTTTTAAACCACTCTTTAATTTCTCATGTCCTTATAACTAGATTTAAATAGTAATAGACAAACTATCAAATTAACTGTAATATTATGCACACGATACAATGTATGTTCAATATTCTAATGTTTCCATTTTGTCCAACTCAAAACTAATAAAAGTCAGAATCAGTGTTACACGCATATATAGTCATATGATATAATTAAATCTAAGCAATGACTTAGTTGATTTTCCGCTTCAAACTAAATATTAAGCTTCAAGATACGCACACCACAACTAATCATGAAGGATCAATGAATAGTATATATATGATTTTATTGAATAATGAAACAAAAGAATTTTTTTTTTTCTTTGTTACACACGTATCAGTAATAAGAAAAAAAAATGTCATTGACAGGACATTACATGATTTCTAGCTAGTTAAGGAAATAATAATGAAAAGAATGATCAGTGGCCTGGGCCTTTGGGACTGGGCCCAGAAGCGAGGCGGTTGAGCCAGCACGACACCGCCGACGTGTACTTCCGTATGTGATTCGCACGTGCGAAATCCTCCGGCAAAACCCTCGTCGCTTCCACGCTCACTATCATCGCCAAACTTATCATCAGCATAAACATTATCATCATAACACTGCTTCTCTTCATTCTGTTTTTTAAATAATAATAATAGTAATAATAAAGAAGTGAGCTTTTTCTGTTGAGAGAGAGATTATGTTATGTTATGTTGTGTTGTGTAAGTTGTGAGATGTGAGTTGTGAAGTGTTGGGTGTTTATTTATAGGGATGGTAAATGTATACGTGTTGACTAATCCACGTGTCCGAAAGAAAGAGTCGTGTCGTTGGATGAAAAGCAACGAAATCAGCTCCTTCGTATTTGAAGTTGAATAGTCAAATGTTTGAACGCCTTTATATTACCATTATGCCATTCCTTCACTATTTATTGCACGACGTATTTTTGTGTTATATCTTAAACCAACATTTTTCTTTTGGAATTGGTCTATGATCTATCTAGGCGTTGATTTTGAGGAAGTAATTCAGTTTTCGGGTCTTCAAATATGAATATTGACTCACTACTTGTCTTGATGGTCGTTGTATTTAAAAATGGACTGAAAATATTAATGCTTTTGAATTGCTTTTAATAAGAAACCACCACGATGACACCTGAACTTGAAACTCGATTTTGAAGTTCCACTCTCAGTAATGGGCTCTATCAAAGGAAAATTATATATATACATATATATCGTTTATATTTATATGCATATGATATAATTCATAGAACATGAAAGTATATTGCTCGATGGTAAATCTATTGAATTGAATTTCAGTGATTGAATACACTGGAATTGTTTAGAGAAAAAAGTCAAGCTCGTGAATAAAAACTTTGACTGATTGCTTTATTGAATGAATCACTATTGCAAAGGTTTTTGTTACTCACACGATACGCAAAGAGTTTATAAAACTAAAAATGACAGTATAAAGAAACGACACATAGTTATAAACTGAAACTAAAACTATACGACAGTGTCGGAAGACCTTTAAACATGTATTCAGATTTTATCATATTGTTATTGTACCAATTTCAATTTAAAACCACCATAATAGAAGAGCATCCATGGCCTAACTAATCTAGTAAAATCCCATTTTTTTCAACATAGCCCTCTCTTACAGAACTACGGTTTCAGAACTTTTAACAATGAAATCGTGCTAATTAGGATAGTCTAGTGGTAATACACACCCCTTCAAATTTGAGGCCGTGGCGCCACCGCAAGCAAAACTTGCTTTAAGAAAAAAAAAACAATGAAAAATCAATTTTGAGTAAGCAATTTATTACATACAAAAAATTAATAATGGAGTCATAAAAAGATAGGAACCAAATTACTGAAGGTTTTAGCCATCTCACTCATTTGAAACAAACTTTAGTTATTTTTGTAAATTTATAATTTATTTAGCTAACTCACCTTCAATGAATAGCATTGTCGTCTATTACTAGAATATTAGTGATGATGTCGATTTTAAATGTACACGTGCGATAGTGAGGTAACTGGAATAATACCTAACGCCACTTGACTTTAGATTGGTAATTAGGTTAACTCCAAAAAGTATGTATATATATATAATATATATGTATAGTATGTTGCTATATACACTTACTAGGGTCTTCGATCACTAGCTTACTAATTGATAACCATAAAAATGGACGTCACGCTCTTACCCAGGCACGACGAGATTATCTTGTTCCCAGAACCAAAGAAGTTCCCATAACATGCATGTCTTTTTTATTTTTTATTATTATGATTGTATGCCTAGGTATAATCTATTATCTTCCCGAGTTTTTATTAATAATTTGAATACATAAGGTTAAATATATAGTATTGATTTTTTTTAATTAACAAGTTGAATGAGAATATAGGTGATTTTTCATCATCCCACATTTGAGTGCAGCCATATGAATATTAGGGCTCAGGCAGTTTCTAATGAAATACATATATATGTATATATAATGCTAAATCAGAGTCGAAACAATATTCTATATTCAACACTACGTAGATATATATATATATATTATATATATAAGCCTATCGAACTTAGTGTGTCTCCGATCAGAAGAGTAATTATTAATCATAACACTAATGGCGGCGAAGTTCTCACCCAGGCACGACGAGATTATCAGAGACTTTCTTGTTCCCAGAACCGAAGGAGTTCGTAGTGATCTCATTGCCGAAGAAGAAAGACTCCACTCACTCGATCCCATATCTCTCAACTGTATAACTCATTCTTGCAATTTCTTGCATCTTATATTATTTACGTACACAATCAGTCGCTATATAAACATATATATATTATACATATATCTACATATATGTGTTGGTGTAGGGGATGAAGTTGCAGAGTTTGAAAGATACTATTTCGCAAAGAGAACGAAAGCATCTTCGGAGAAGGAAGACTCAACGGGAAAGAAACGGTACTACTCCGAGAACGGTTTCGGTTTCTGGAGAAGCTTGGGCGACAAGATTCCGATTCAAGATCCAACGGCTAGAAGAAGAGGCGTCGTTTTGGGATACTACCAGGACTTGCAGTTTTGCATGTTCGATAAAGATCCCAAAAGATTCCTCAAGACTGAATGGCTCATGCGTGAGTATCGTCTCCCTCGTCATGATCATCTTCATCATCGGGTGTGTAATATTATCACTAATAATAAAGTCTCAATTTTCCAAAAAGAGGATCTAATTGAAGGTGATTTTGCGTGCATGTGTAGATTGATGAATGGGTAGTTTGTCTGGTGAAAGATGAACCGCAGATTTCTACGGCGGAGAGTAATGGTACGAGTGGTATCACTGATGTCAAAGATGACGTGGCACTATTGTCTCTGCAAGAAGAAGTGAGTTCTCGCAGTCCTGACGAAGAATATCATCATCCCAGCTTTGTGGATTCTCTGAATAGCATTCCGGAACAAGAACAAGAAGACGAGGATGATTTGTTGATCCCCAACTATTTCTTCACTCGAGGCCTCACTGAAAATCCGGTTGTTCGATTTTTTGATCAACAATAGGTAGGTTTTTATTATTCTCACATATTGTTTTTCATTGCACCAATTTTAATGACATGTTCTTCAAGTCTACTGAATATAGCATAAAGAAAATATTGACTTGATAAAGCAAATGCCAAAGCAGTTTGTATATAGTAACTTCTCTTTTTTCTTCAAAATTCACTCAAATTTATGGTAGAATAATCTACAGCAAAATAGCATACAAGTACATCATTACAGTTTCAATGTTACAACTAGTTATAAAAAATGAAGTCCAGAACTTTGAACCCGGAAATATGATATAACCAGAGGAGAATTATAATAATATTAATAATAAATAAATGAAAACTCGACGATTCGACAACAGATTTTGGATATAGAGATCGAATCTTGCTCGTAGTTGATCAGTTAGCTAAGTGGCTAGGAGAGCTGTTGAACATGGAGTGCCACATGTAAGCTCGGGATAGGACCGTCTCGAGTTCTTGGTCCGCCCAGTTTTGCGTCGGAAGATGTTGAAGGAACATCACCAACTCCTGAAAATCTAGCTTCTGAATCTCTTCGGACCACTGAATAATAAGACGCAACAATGTGAATCTAGTGAAATCAAGAAAACATGAATTAATACCGAGATGATTATTTCAGATCTCACCGTTAAAAGAAAACTGGCGAATATGTATACAAGGAAATCGGGCAATGCATCTCCTTCCGCAAGATAGGTGTCCCACAATCGAGTAACAAGATGGAACGGAATCTGAAACACACAATTGTTTTCGGTATTAGGTTACAAACTATATATTAGAGCCAGGGTTTTCTTAATAAAACAAAAACGGCTAGTCAGAGAAGCGAATTGAACCTCGCGTATCAAGAGACAGTTGAACCAGCGGAAAGCAAATTGAAGAAAATCCAGGCCTTGTTCTTCAATGTGCCTAGAAACAGGCTCTAGAACGAGCGTTTACATGAAAAAAATTCAGATCAGGATCAGTAATGTGTATTGGATTTCTTTGTCCGAATAGGCAATTGAAAAGGGAAAGAAAGGAATACCGTCTATACGGCGGACCAATTCCTTGAGCTTGAACACGAGCCTTTGGATTCCAGGCTGAGCAAAAGTGTAATGATCTTGCATACCATCGAGCAGCTTCGATAGGCACCAATAACAATCAGCTTCTATGTCGGATATTTTCTCCAGAGGAAGATCCGAGATCACCCATTTTTCCACACCTCCGGTCATGTGCTCTGACAAGAAAACAACTAAAAAAGGCGTAACTAGATCGTTTATTCCCTGAACATACCCACTTGCTGGATGCCGAATAGCCCTGAAATGAACACGAAAAGACACGTACAAGAACAGTTTTATAAACGGATAAAAAAAAGAGTAACTACTCAATGATTTTGACCCTACTTTCGCTCTATATCTAACACTCTATAACTTCTTCAAAGTCGATACAGTTGATCAGGATTCATATAACATGATACAAGTTTTATGAGTTCTTGAAAGCTAACCACGTATAAAGGACACGCTCCAAGGATTTTTGAACTTGCGCTTCTTGAAAGAAAGTGACGTCAGGTACAGTTCTCGGACAATCAACAGCGATCTGAAACAGGAAAAAAAACACTCGTCAAGAACAAGAAACTAAATATAACAAACCATTAAATACGAATAGAAGAAGAGACCTGTCGGAGCATGTTAATCTCGTCATCGGAACGGTCTGTATCAGGAATGTCGTAATACTGAGAGACGGAATCGAGATACTCAACGCGCTTCCTTCTCAGAACTCCCTCCCTTCGATCTGAATTAGGTGATGCATATCCCTGTTTGTCAGTTCATTCTTAAATTTCAACCAACAAACCAACCAATAATTTTCATAACTTTAAAAAAAGAAAAAGGAAAAAAAGGAAAAGTCGGGTTTAAAGCAGAAACAAAAGCCTTTCACTAGATGGGGCTCACCAAAAGAAGTCTCCACACATTTGGGCGCATATAAGGCGGTATGCCACTCCAAGCCAACTCACGCAACTTCTCTACACAAATCAGAACATTATATGATAAAAAGAGCAATAATATAATAAAAAGTTCTTAAAATCTCACGTTATAGAGTTCAACGAAATGATACCTAATATGACTGTTGTGTCAGTGAGGGCTTTGGAGAACTTTGCTAGCCTGGCAGTGTCGGTTGCTCTAGCTCCCATGGTGGACTTTTGAGCCTCTTTGGTCACATTATCCATCGGCAAAGAGTTTGCCGATTTTGACTTATTTGTACTGGAATTGCCACTAGGCTTGATCGCACTCTGATCTTGGTCCTAACAAGGGAACCAGAATTATCATTTTAGTTTACCAATCTCATCATGACATCTTTCAAGCATTTTATCGACGAAGATGAACTACTTACAGCCCTGTCGGAGTGATCACTAGTCTCGGCATCATTGGAGGAGAAGCTTCTCTGATAACTCGGCGAGTTTAAGCTCGGATCGCTCAGTGGATCGGTTCTTCTTGTTAGCAACACTTTTCCAGGGATCGATCGGCCTTTGAGCAACCTAATCACACATAATTTTGTGGATTGTTATAGAAGAAGTTCGGAATACAAAGCTTTCGTCGTAAATCGCTATGTCTGGTAAGTGATTGAAATTCTAGCCATTTCATGATACAACGAACGATCGCATTGAGCTCAAAATGGTTAGATTTCGTTACTTGAATTTATACTCTCGGTTACTTATCTTCCGTAGATGCATAGATCGTTCAAACACAGTATTTCTTTTGTTCGTTTCGTTTTGATATAGAATCAACCAAAGGCAGGAAAATCAGAATTAGATTTGACGACGAAATCCAGAAATTTTGCTCGGATCAGAAGCCTTGAATTGCAAGCGAAGTTCGGAATAAGAGACTGAGAAATGTGAATAAGAAAGGCAATCAAATCTGGGGAATGTGAAAGTTACCCTTGGACATTTCGGAGGGTTTGATTGAATCTGGAATCGATGGTTGAAGGAGTAGTCTCTTTAGCGGATTGATCTTCTTCTTTGAAGCTGCTATTATGATCGTTGTTCTTCATCGTTGCTCTCCAAATACCATCTTCTTCTCACTTGAGCTCTTCCCTTTTTTTACAGTTCATTTAATTATTATTTTCGTTTTTCCCAGAGAAAGAAGAGAGAGGAATGTGAAGTTTTGGGAAGGAGGAAAAACTTTATGTCGTTAGTATAAATCGGAAACGACACATGTCGTTTCTGTGTTCTTCTTTTTTTGGGTGTAATAAATAATAAACTAAAACATTTGACAAAAACCGAGTCCCTTGAGTAGAACCGGACGGCCCGGTTTCTAATATTGGCCACAGAAGTAAACAATTGAATCGAGCATATAATAATTGAAAATAAAGGGAAAAACAGGGGTCAATTCGGTAAAGTTAGGCTCCTCTGTCTGTCGTCCACTTTATACACCTGTGCTTTCTTTGTTTTGGTTTTTCTAAACACTCATTATTATTATTATTATTACCCCAATAATAAAATAAAATGAAAAAGAGTCCACCGTTTTCTTCTCGGATTCCAACAACAAACAAACAACCTTGTTCTTCTTCCTCCTCTTTCTCACTGAGTCACTCTCTCACCAACTCACCGAGTTAGGGTTTTCTCAATCTCAGCCTTCCTGCTTTCCATGTCCCATGGCTTCAATGTCTTCAGGTGCATACGCACATACATTCTCTCGACTTTCTTTTTCCGTTTATTAGAAACCTGAATCTCTCTCTCTCTTCTTTTCTTCTCTTATTTCTTACTATATTTGGAGCGATTTTCCATTTTTCAGCGTCGAGGTTCAGGTTTTAAAGTAGCAGAGTAAAATATTCAGGTCCAATTACTCGATCTGAACGAACAAACTAATACGTTGCTTAGCTCAATCGGATTGATTGCAAACGAGTTTATGCTTACCAACGATCAATTTTGAGCTACTCTCTAATCTATAACACGCTTTTACTTCACTGTTTGACGAGATTGAGGTTTCGTTCTTGACTATAGGCCTGAAACGTGAAGGTTTGAAAGGCGTCGACGCTTGGGCGTAAAATAATACCGTTGGGGTAAAGATCTCGATGGTACCAGAAGGTTAGCACAGTTATGGAATGCTATCACACTTCTATTCACTTCAAAGGTAACTTCTTATAACCTCAATTCATACTCGAAGAGTATTCAGGGAATACTATAGTCAGTGAGGAAGCCAAGAATTGCTTCTCGGGAGGACTATTATTCCTATAAATGTAGAATCTAGGTTTGAATGAATAAACAAAACAAATACCGAGTTCCTACAAAACATAAGGGAAAGTCTAGAATAAATTTATAATCAATCTCGATGTGTCGACTCTCGTGGCGTGATCGTTAATTTTCATACCAAATTGCTTGGTGTGAAGGCATGAACTGATTATTTAGAAGCCCCACTGAACTATTTAAACTTTGCTGCGTAAAAAAATAGTAGTTCATACCAAAAGCTTTACTACAATATTATTTGGTGGCTAAAAAGGAGTAGCTCCAAAAAAATATTTTGTACATTAATGGAACTAAAGATTTTTTCTTAACGAGGTCATACTCATGGACGAAACTTTTCCGGACCAAAAGCTGGTGCCCCCATAACCATGATTTTATGTTTTTGTACAAAACTTGTCTTCTAAGCAGAATGTTCAACACGTGGTTTTACTTACAATGGGGATCTAAAAAGGCGATATATGTTATATAACGAAGGCGCTTATGATCGCAGGTTCGTTACACTGTTGGATATTGTTATTCTTCATCTGGTTATCCAGTTTCCGAGATGCTGCAGTTTCGTTGCAGACACGGATCGAGGACACGCACGTTTTCTCGAACTCGGTTCCGGGCCAAAAACGACCCGCCAGCGGATTCTTCGACCCGATCGAAATCTCGCCAGCTGTCCTACCACATCACCCTTTTCCCGACGAGCCTCTGCCTCCGATGTACCCCACTTTTCCGACCAGATACGAACCCGTCTTGACCGGAAGATGCTCTCTCAATTTCTCAGCCATGTCGACCGTCTTGGACAGAACGGCCTCAGATTGCTCTCAGCCCTTGGCAGCTCTAGTGGGGAATGTGATTTGCTGTCCCCAGCTCAACAGCTTGGTCCACATCTTCCAGGGCTTCCATGGAATCTCCTCAAAGAAGCTCGTCTTCAAAAACTCGAGTGCAAATTACTGCTTTCAAGACATCATCAATATTCTGGAGAGTCGAGGCGCGAACAATTCGATCTCCGCGCTCTGTTCCGTGAAGCCCTCGAATCTCACGGGCGGGTCTTGCCCGGTGAAGGACTCTCTCACGTTTGAAAAAACAGTGAATACGAGCAAGTTGATCGAGGCGTGTAGTAATGTGGACGCTCTGAAAGAGTGTTGCAGACCCGTTTGCCAGCCTGCGGTTATGGAAGCCGCTCTGCAGATCTCGGGGTCGCAATTCACTATCAATGATAACAAGAATGTCGCCGGAGAGTTTAATAATCTGGATATTCTTGGTGACTGTAAAGGCGTGGTTTTTGCGTATCTTTCGACTAAGCTCTCTATGCTCAAGGCAAACGAAGCGTTTCGGCTATTATCTTCGTGTAAAGTTAACAAAGGTACATGGGTAATATATTTTCCTAGTGCATTAACTTCTGTTTGTGAAGTGATAGTGGTAAATGCAGGATTAGAGAATATCATGGTTGTATTAAAACATAATTCACAAATAGCGAGTTTAACATAAATCTGTAAAGATGGTTGGAGTAATTCTCATTTCTAGATTATTACAATGAAGGATTCTCAGTGCTCATGTTCGATATATATACATTCACAGTTTGCCCGTTGGAGTTCAAGGAGCCAATCGAAGTAATAAAAGCGTGCCGAAATGACCCAAATGCATCTCCCAATCCTTGCTGCGAATCCTTGAGTTCATACATTGCGGGGATTCAAAAGCAAATGCTGATCACAAATAGGCAGGCTATAATCTGCGCAACGCTGTTTGGGTCCATGTTACGAAAAGGAGGGGTCACAAGTAATGTTTTCGAGCTCTGCGACGTTGACTTGAAAGATTTCAGCCTCCAAGGTACACTTTTTCTACACATTCATAATCGGTCTTACATTTCCCATCTGCTTTCTCTTTGCTGAATTGATTTTTATTCATCCATCTGGTGGGGTACTTGGAGCAGCATATGGACAACAAGGTATTGTATGATTTCCCCTTCTCAACAGCATTATTTTAGTGGCCATTTAATGCTTTGTACACCGATGATTGGCTGTAAATAAAATCAAACGTGAAAAAAAAAAGCTTTTATTGTGTTTGGGTATATTGAATAAGGAACATTGTGTTGTGTATAGGATGTCTTCTTCCAAGCCAGCCGACAGATGTGAGAGTGGATAACGTAACAGGGATCAGCTTTACGTGCGATTGGAGCGACAATGTCGAAGCGCCTTGGCCTTCTTCCTCCTCAGTCTCATCCATTTCCCTTTGTGCACCCGGTAAAACATTTTATATATACATACATACAATAGAATAGGAATTGGATCCAGAGATCATAGTATAATCGAATACATTTTTTCCTTCCCAATATCAACCGAAAGCATAATTAGGACAACTGTATTAGCGGGGGTCCAAGATGAACGTCGACGACTCTATAATTTGTTGACATAGATGTCATTAAATCATTATGCTTTTGTCGTTCCGTTGATTTTTGGGCAAAGTCTTTGACTTTATTAAATATGGAGATCGGAATATCTGATCGATATGATAAACAATCAAGTGCATTCGAATATGATTTCCATGTGTGCTTTTGCAGAGATGTCGTTGCCTGCACTACCAACATCGGAGACTTTTAGAAACACTGGTGCGTTGTTATTGGTTTTGAATTTGAAGATGGATTGTTAATTACGGATTAGCAATTAATCATTTTTAATTTGATTAGCAGTGAATTATTTTTTTATTTGAAGATGGATTGTTAATTAGGGATTAGCAATTAATCATTTTTAATTAGGGATTAGCAATTAATCATTTTTAATTAGGGATTAGCAATGAATCTTTTTTTAATAAAAATTGTTTTATGCAGGCGGTGGTGGTGATGGGCTGAAGTTAGTGGTACCAATTTTTTCATTATTTGTGGTCACTGCTGCACTTTTCTGCCCCAAATGAGATATATATGATGAGGTTTGGGAATTTTACCATTTTAGCTCCGGATTTTGCTTTGTATATTTTTGGCTACCCCTCTTCTCTTTTCTCTCTCTTGTATAGCTGTTCTTTTCTCTCCTTTTTTTTCCTCTTCTTTATTAGATCATCTTACACTGCATTCACAAACTTCAAGAAGTCTCTTTCGGTTTCAAACTATTCCCCCAAATATTAGACGCCAATCGTCATAACCAACCCACAAATTTGTTAAACAAGCGACAATGGTTGAATTAGTAAGAAGAGCCGTTCAATTGCATGTTATATTACACAACAAAAACCTGATTCTCGTTGCTAAGAATATAAGGGGAAATTTTACAAACCATATTTCTAAAGCTTCTAAGATAAACAAAAATATTAGAGACAGGTAACAAGTAGCAGAGAGTCATAATGTATTTAGTTCAAATCCGAGGGGCCACAAATAATATCCAAGTGAGAAGAGAAAAGACTTTACAACAAAAATGGACAAGTATAGTATTTACATACAGCAACCGAAACAATGTTGTAAAGCAAGGAACGGTATTGGTGGGAAATGAAAATAGAGTTCCTATGTATCTATGTTTTGCCCAAACCTAAATGAAATGAGAAATAATAGATATCACAAGGAATAAGACGAGACGGTTCTAATCTGTGTGTCTCTGAACTCCGGGCGGTGCTGTCGGTCTCGGAAGGCTGTACTCGCCTGGAAACTGTGGCGCCACCACATAAGGGCTCTACAAAAACACCATTAAAATTACATAATCAACTCATATACATGTGTATGCATACAAAACAAAAATCATGAAAAAAGGAAGAAGAAGAAGGTCGATGAAAGCACCTGCATGGGCTGCGGCTCGAAAGAAGCGCTAGAGTTGATTCCATCACCGTCGCCGCTGCTTCCATTCAGTTTATGCTGCTCCGCTCTCGATATCACTTCAGCCTCGTTACCCGTTTTAGCCCCCTGAAATAAAGATGCAAAAGTCTATTTGGAAACTCCGAAACAAATGTACTTTTTGAAGATGATTTGGTCTGCTTCGACAGCATTTGGGACTTTCTCTTCAGGACAATCGGGTTCTGGCTAACATCTCTAGATCCTCTTTTCAACAGTTTTAGCCTCACTGACTTATATTGTATTTCACTTCTTCATAGTAGAAGCTTTCTTTTTTTCCCCTCTCGTTAATCTCGTTTCGAGTTTCTTCTAAAAAACGAAGGATGCAAAATTGAAAACGGGAAAGTGAAAAATGAACGACGGGGAAATGCAAATCACGGGTTTTTACCTGAAATATTTTACCAAGAGTCTTGAGCCCTTTTGCCCGGGCTCGCAGTTCGTCTTTCTTGGCCGTGCCGTCTTGCAGAACCTGTGAGAGACACGTGTCAGAGAGAGAGACAGAGAGAGAGAGAGAGAGAGAGAGAGAGAGAGTAAGTGTCATATACCATTTGGCAGACGCGGGAAAGAGTGGCCTCGATGTCAGCGACGTTGAGCTTCCAGAGAGAGTCGATCATGAGCTTCTTGTGGGAGTCCATGTATTGTTGGAGCTCTTCTTCGGTGTAGTTGCCCTCAGAGCTGAGCTGCTTCTTCAGGTCCTCCTGCAGCTGGATGAGGGCAAGGGCTCCCGTGGCCGCCGTGACCTGCGACTTTATGAAGTGCCCTTTGTTTCTGAACCACTCCGCTATGAACGGCACCCCCAAATATATCGCCTTCTTCCCCAGCTCCTTCGCCGCCTGCCGCGAGTATATGTACCCGATCGTGCTCAGCATGTCAACTCCGTATGCTGTGAGGTCAAAGGGGAGAGAGAGAGAGAGAGAGAGAGAGAGATGGTCAAGGTTAAATTCCAAAAGTTGTTTTTCTTCAGGTTCTTAAATATTTTTAAAATTTTGGAGTTTTTAATTTTCTAATACTCGACCTACAATTGAATCGGAGTTTGTTATTGAATTCTTTTATATTTATATACATAGCATTTGATGTTTTATATTTCTAATAAGAATTTGATGGCTTGTATATATAGTTTGGATTATATAAAAATATAATTGTTATACAACTTTTGTCGATATATCTGTCGGTATTCAGTATATCATATTAATAAATTGTCAGTACCATCGACAGTCGGTATTAATATATTTATAAATTACTCGTCGATAATCTATATACTCGAAAAATTAAAACCTCGGTGTCGGTAATGAAAATCTTGGTCAAGGTCAACTACATGGTCAAGGTCGATTACCGGCTTGGGAGAGCCTTTCGACTTCGGCCTTGGCATCGGCGGCGATGTCGGGGCGGGTGAGGCGAGCCTTGAGGGAGTCAGCGAGCTTCTCCTCTCTCTCGCGCTGCACGTTCTTCATCTTTTCTTGAAGCTTCTTCACGTCGAGCTGCTCATCTCCCAAGTCCAGGGAAGCCATGGATGCCATCGCCAGCTGTCCTATGTACTCCTCAAAAAGCTCGCTCCCGAACAGCATCGCAAATATCGCCGCCGGGTCTATGATCGCTTCCCTGCATTACAACCCAGATCAACTATCACACCCTCAATTCAAGACACCACAAACTCATGGATTCAGTCACTCACGCTGAGATTCCCGATTTTCCATGGGAGTCGTAGGCTTGGCGCTGGGAAGGATCGCTCAGAACTTGATAAGCCTCTCCCAGAACCTGAGTGATAAAAGATGTAGATTAAGGGTAACTCCAGTCACTAGCCATATAATCATCTAGTATGTTGATAATAGTTAACGTTTTGGATTTGTTTTACAACAATATTTGGAATAATGTAGTCCAAAATTCGAAGTGCAAAAAACGACTGCAAATAATTGTAAACGAAGGACAATCCGGTCCATAATTTCATGTAAACGACTGTTACATAAGCACGACACTGTTTATAACATATTTAAAAAACGTTAGTTATTTCCAAAATTTTATGTTTATGTTGGCTTAAAGACCCATATTTTGTTAAAACAAACCAGAACTTGAAAAGCTCGGTGACGAGAGAGTAGAATGACCTGGAAATTCTGAGCAGCGAGAGGGTCGTTAGGGTTTTTGTCGGGGTGGACTTGACGAGCCTGAGAGTCGGGAATCTAGAGTCATTTCTATCTCCAACAAATAGAAAATGGAAATGAGAGCAGTCTTACCCTGATGTAATAGGCTTTCTTAATTTCGGACTCAGAAGCCGAGGGAGTGACTCCAAGAACGTCATAGTATTCCGTCTCCTTCACCATTCTTCTTCTTCTTCACAAACAAATCCCAACTCCTCTTTTCTTTTCCATTAATCTAATCAAAACCAATCTAAATATCAAATTCCTTCGTTTATTTTTCCAAGCAGGCGTCATTTTAGTCCATCGGTACTAATCACAAATAGATTAGGAAATCATTTTGTTGATAATCTCTAAAAGAAAGATCACTAACTACCTAGCGGGACTACATTTACCAACAGCTAATTGAGATTAAATTAACTAGTGTGTCCAACGCTACGCTTGTAGAAGCAAAGTGATGAATATTTACTTATTAGCCATGAGAATAACGAAACCTCAGAAGAAGAAAAAAAGGAATTCCTGAAATTTCCGTCCAAACAAGAACTGAAATCAGCTCAAGCAAAGGTACTCATTCAAATAATCGACTTCCGCTTAAAAGTCGCAATCTTATAAGGAATCATACGAAGTCAAACATGACCAAACATATACACGATCAACAATTGTAAGCAAAAAGCATCAGGATTAGGGTTTAAAAGTCGAACCGGAAGGCTGAGACTGGGAATCCATGGAAAACAGAGATCGTTGACGATGATTAGACTCCTTTTTATTTTCTTTTCTTTGTTTTGCTCGGACCTTGGTGATTGTTTATATCCAGCTCTTTTCCCTTTTTTCTTTTTTAATTTTTCGAAATATGTATCTTTTTTTTCTTTTGTGCATGTGATAGTGCTGTGCGTCGTCTAATCGGAGTGGACCCGAATATTTTGACCCGACACAATATTCTTATATCCGAGGTTCGTTTCTCCACGGGTTTTGTTCTTTTTTATAAAGTTTTTTTATCAAACAACAATACTCGATTCCATGAATTTGCAATTCATAGTGAATTGACCAGAACTTAGGCCTTCCTTCAAATGTTTGCATCGGTAAGAACGACTCAAATCATTTTGCCAATCACTTTACAAAACAAAAAAATCAAAAACGACATTTGACTCAAGACTCAATTTTTTTTATTTTCTTCGATGGGAACTGCAAGTTTAAAAGACCAAACTCACAAAGCAACAGTGGTATTAAAACAATAGTACAACAAGAACAAGACCCATTTGAATCACACTCTTTCACACAAATCTCATATCTATTATATCTTTCTCTGTGATATCATCTTTTAGACTCTCCGACTCACTCGTTTCCCCAGACATTGTCCCAGGCTGCACCGGATTTGGGAGCCTCGATCATGTTCTGGCCGTGGGGCCCACCCGGTGGCGGTCGAACCATGCCCGGCTTAGTTTTGATCCCCAATATCCTCAGCACAAACCGAGCCAGCTCTCCGTATAACATCCCTGACCGATCAAACAACTGAAAACCAAACCACACTCAAAGTCATGTTCGTGTCCAAAAAGAAACAAAAGATCATATGAGTTTATCTTACCTGGAGCATCGCAGTCATGAAAAGGTGAAAGGCTTGCGTGTTCTGGTCGATCAGAATCGATATCCGTCCGAAGAAATTCACAACACCCGACATCTGTCATAACCAACCACACCATGATCACATATTTATACTTCCCACTATCTATCTAATAGTATACTTTCAACAAAAACATAAACATAAGGAATTTAGAAATAGCCCACGTTCTGTAAATATGTTGTAAATAGCCAACGTGCTTACGTGACATTCGTTTACAATAAATTATTGACCAGATTTCCCTTCATTCACAATCGTTTCGTGCATTACGAATTTTGAGCTATATTGATCCAAATATTGTTGTAAACAAATTTGTCTATTTATACTAAACGTCTACAAAACGTTGGCTATTAGCAAAGTACTGCATGTTTGTAGTAACTACAGTTACCCTACTTTCTATTCATTCTATACTAACCCCTTTTGTAAGTATACTAATACCAACCACTATGATTACAGAAAAAAAAAATATATATATACTATCCAAAGAACATAAATACCACTCGGAGGAACGAGATCCAGAATCCGGGAGGGGCAGAAGGAGCTCCATAGGGGTTGTTGGGATCTTCGGGCCCGCCATAAGGGCCGCCCATTCCCATCCCCATTCCCGCTCCCATTCCCATACCAGAGCCGTACATTCCGGCACCGGAGCCGTACATTCCTCCACCGGCGCCGTATAATCCTGAGGAGCCGTACATTCCACCACCGCCGTAGCCGCCTCCGAGGCCTCTGTTGTACATGCTGCTCCCGTACATGCTCGAACCGCCGTAAAGTCCTCCTCCGCCGCCGTACATCCCCGCACCTCCGTAACCCGAATTGTAGTTCATCGTGGATCCATACCCACCTCCTGCAACAATGAATACGAGATTACAGTGAGGGCCATTATCGATGATTATCGATTTTGGTATGATTTTCCTGTTTCTTAAGAGCATAGAAATCCCAGTAATCCATCATCATCGATGATTATCGATTTTGAATGACTTTTCCCATTTCTTAAGAACATAGAACTCCCAGTAATCCATCATCGACGAGCATTGATTTTGTAAGATTTTCCCATTCTTAAGAGCACAAAACTCCCACTAATCCATCATCGCGAATAGCACAATGAAACCAAGGAAACACAACAACACAAACAAGGTTAATGAGAAGAAGACAAAAATAAGCTTTTTTTTACCTGCTCCGTATGTGCTTCCAGCGCCGTAACTTTGCTCCCAGGGTCTCGTTGGAACGGGCCTGCTTAGAGTATTGTTGGGATTAGTATTAGGATTAGTGGTTGTAACGATCTCGCCGGGTTTTGCAGTCCCAGAAGCCTCGACGACGTCACTTGTGGCCCCACCAGAGGCCGGTCTGAACGGCGTGGGTCCCGACGAAGAAGCTCCCGCTCGCTCCCATGGTTTCGGCGGAGGCCCACTTCCTACAACATCAACAATGAAACTCTCTCAATATAGCTCACTTACTTAGCTTGGATTCAGAGTTTGAAAACATACACGAAAGTTCTAGGATTCGCAGCTCATTGAATTTTATGAAATCTTTTATTTTTTGGTAACAATTTGCATGTCCAAACGCTTGTAGAAGCGAAGTGATGAATATCTATAAACCGAGTCGGTGTAATCTGTATTGTGGTGATAGCCAAATCTTATACTTGATTTCTTATGTCGTTTATTCAATCATAACGAAAACTAAGAAAAAGATCCCGGAAATTTCCGTCTAAAGAGGACTTAAATCAGCTCAAGCGAGGGGATTCGTGAAAAAAAAAAAACTCGATTTTCGATTGAAGTCCCAAAATTTATCAGGAAGTGTACGAAGTCAAATATCAGAATTGAACCAAACTAATGCGCGATCGACAAAATCTATTGATTGTAAACATAAAGCATTGAAATTATGGTTTGGGAGACGAACCGGAAGGCTGGGATTGGGAATCCATGTAATCCAGAGATCGTTGACGATTATGATGATGATGATTATGATAACGAAATCAGAAGGAAAGAAGGAGAGATTAGAATTCCTCTCTTTCTCTCCCTTCCTCTTCTGGGCGAGCTTATTTCGTCTTATTCGACTCTCCTCGGTGATTGTTTATCCTCTTTTCTTTTTCTTTTTCTTTTTTTTCTTTTTATTCATATTATATATTTTATTTATGTATGTGCTGTGCAACTTTGACTTGACCCGAATAAACGACCCGAATCAAGAAGTAAGGTTCGTTCTCGAAAGATATTTTGGCTCTGTTTGTTGTTTCTTAGTTCACTCGATTTGTTTTTATGTTATAGTCCTAAGAAATTTTTGCATTTGGTTCTATTCTAATAGGAGATAAAAAGTTAAAATATCTAAGTGAAAAAATGGAAAACCCTTCAAAATGGTTTCTAATTTCTTATATAAAAACATAGTACTGCTTGAAAACTTTTTGAGTTTGTATTATAACAGTTATAAAGTAAACATGAATTCAGTTTTTCTTTTTTAAAACAAATCGTATATTTACTTAACAATTTTCTTTTAAAAAGCTCTTTTAACAATTAATGACATTTGATTTTGTTAGGTAGTATTAATTTGCAATTTCGGATCTTACATTTAAAGCCTTAAGCACAGCTATAAATGCAATTCAGGACAAGTTGGAAAAGGCTTAACTACAAAAGGAAAAAATAAAAAGGATGCCTTTATTTATTTTTGCAAATTAATACTTTTATTTTGTAAATTAATAATGCTCTAATACTTTAAGTTTTGGAAATAGCATATATATTTTTTATTTTAGTAAATTGTCAACTTTCAATTTTTTATTCTAAAAAAAGTCCGAGTTTATACATTATGTTAAATCAAATGGCAAACGATACATTGAGATAGATAGTGTTTGCACAAGACTTCTTATACGTACATTTTTTTTGAAAATGATAATCTCATTAACACAGACAAGCAAAAAGTCTTACAAGAATCGGATAGAGGTCGAAATCTCAAACACAAGCAAGTCTGAAATCCTAATGAGGACAGAAGAAAATAGAATCGGAACAAAAGAGATAAAGTGCTATTAGAAAACTAAAAACGTAGTCTATCAAAACACTTTCGGGCCCCTTCAAAAGAGATCTTCCGTCAATCCTAAAACGCATGTTGAGTATCGTGGACCCAAAAAACCGGTCACTAACTAACTAGAGATTAGATAGGAACTCATTTTTCAACTATTTTTTTTGAAACACAAATATATAGTGTTTGCACAAGACTTCTTATACACTCTCGGACATGTATACATGGATGTGTCACGTCACGAGTAATTTGGTGGCTTGACACATTCTCGTCCCATTTAGTAAACAAATTGATTTCATCGATATATTTAAATTTATATTCCGAATTTACATATTTTTTTAGCATAAAATTACGAATCTTAGACGAGATGAATAGAAGTTTGGCGTGAGTTTTATTTTCTCCCAAAACACTTATCTCTGGTATCCATTAATGTCAATGGGACCTCGAAGTCGCACTTATTCCACAATCATCGAAGTTATATCCAAAAACCTTGTGAAGAATTAAATGAGCCACACAAACCTACCACATTTTTCACATAAGAAGTAATTCATTAGATAAATTGCTTGATACTCAAGGTACAAACACCAAACATATTTCATCATAGAAGATTACAACCTAGTATTATAGTAATCCAAGACTAGAATGCGATAAACCCACATTCGTGTTAGAATTGTCGACTACTGAAAGATAAATTACACAAAAACAATTAGGCTCTTTTACATTACCATGCGAGATTAGTGGATGTTCGTAAACCACCAACCCTGGAGAATAACGTTCGAATGAAAGTCGGATTAATCGTTCAAGTTTTATGTCGGTCTTTTGGCACATAAAAAGTTGTCTCTTTCTTCTTGGCATCTCTCTCGACCATGTATGACGCAAAGTCTAACACAAACTATCGAATTTAAATCTCGAGCAATTAAAGTCGAATCGTATAAAGTGAATACATAAAAAGACGTTTACTTTTGTGTTACTATTTTGGAGAAAATACCAAAATATATAAACTTGTAGCGTTTGCTCCTTTGCTTCTTCGTTACTCATTCTCGTTTTCATAAATATGTGATAAATCATTCAAAGTAGCTAACTTTTTTACATCACTCGATCATCTGCCTGCAACAGTGCTACCTCACACCAACGATTCAAGATATGCATATTTTATGGTTGAAATATAGTCATGTACCTGTCTAACAATTAGCTATGTAAAATAATCAATTGAAATAAATGGATTGCATATTTTAAAACGAACAACTCATAAATGATTCGTTACCAAGGAACAAGTGTAAATAAATAATGATGACGTTGCTAATTCATGGTTACGGATAAGTGCCCAACGAAAAAGGCCTTATAAACATTAAAAAGTAATGAAACTATTATCATAGAAACGGTCGTTGATCAATTAGTCACATAGAAGTTAAAAAATTCGTGAACTTAGGCTTCAACTTGGTCATAACAATTGAGTTGGTAACCACCTTTTTCGGAATTTTATTATATAAAGCACAATGGACAAGAATATCATACGTGGCACTTCCCACTGCAATTAGTATACAATATGAAGAAGAAAAACAAATTAATCACACAAATAGGTCGTTAAGCAAAATCAGTTACAAAATACACGCGTACCCAAAAATAGACATTATGAGAAGAGCTTTGGAAAATAATGTAGTAGCGAAACAGGTCATCAGTTTCACCCACTTCCCATCTTCTCCTCTCTAAATTTCGTCTCTAATAAAATCCCAATTCCCACACATTTTGTAGAACTTTCCTAAAGTAATGCACACACAAAAACTTTCCATGTTTGTACGATTACCCCAAAGAACAATTAAATCAGGTCATATCACTCACTCACACTTTTTTTAGCTCACCAAATCAAAACCGCCTTGGGATAATAATAACAATCACAAATCATGCACGCCAACACGCTAGTACACAACAATATATACACATATAACTCTCATGTCTCACCCAAATCACCTGTTCCTAAAAATAAAATAAAAACCCACCACGGCTATAATTAGCATTATTTTTCCATGCACGTCCATTCAACAAACTTACACTCCACAGACTCTCTCATCTCATGATCATGAACTTGACGAACATCACCGCCACGGTGGTCGATTCAGACTTCGCCGGAGCCGGAGCGGCGTGGTTTCTCCGGCAAGTTCAGGTGGTGGAGCTCGTTGCGGCGGTGGTGGTTTTCTCAGCCATTCACGCTCTCCGGCAGAAACGGCGGCGGGGCTTGCCAGAGTGGCCGATCCTCGGAATGCTTCCGTCTCTGGCGGCGGCGGTTCGCTCCGACGACCTTTACGAGTGGATCTCGGAAGTTCTCCGGACCCGAGGCGGAACATTCCGGTTCAGGGGCCCGCCTCTGAGCAGCCTCAACTGCGTCATCACATCCGACCCGAGAAACCTCGAGTACCTCCTGAAATCCCGGTTCGCGAATTTCCCGAAAGGCCCTTACTTTCGAGACACCGTGAACGACCTCCTCGGCGCCGGAATATTCGCCGCCGACGGTGAAACGTGGCGGCAGCAGCGGAAAATTGCCTCCATTGAGTTTCACTCCGCCCGATTCCGAGCCATGACTCTCGACTCGCTCAGGGAGCTCGTTCACGCCCGGCTCATCCCGGTCATCGAGTCGTCGGGGAATATTCCGGTGGACCTGCAGGAGATTCTCCTGCGGTTGACTTTCGACAACGTGTGCATGATCGCGTTCGGGGCGGACCCGGGTTGCTTGAGGGAGGGTCTACCGAGCATCCCGTTCGCACGAGCTTTCGAGGACGCAACCGAGGCCACGATCTTCCGCTTCGTGACCCCGGCGTGGCTGTGGCGGGCCATGCGGTGGCTCAACGTGGGGCCCGAGCGGAGGCTCGCGGAGGCGATCGAGGCCGTCGATGAGTTCGCGGAGGGAGTGATCCGGGCCCGGAAGAAGGAGATGGCTCTCGGGACCAGAGCCGCTTCGGACCTTCTCACGGTCTTCATCGGGGCAAGGGACGAGGAAGGGAGAGAGTTCGGGGAGAAGCTTCTCAGGGACGTTTGCGTAAATTTCATCCTCGCCGGGAGAGACACCTCGTCGGTGGCGCTCACATGGTTCTTCTGGCTGATCTACCGCCACCCCGCCGTGGAGGAGCAGATCTTCCGAGAGGTTTCGGCCGTGGCGGCCGAACAACCTGAAGCTGTTTTTGGAGCCGAAGATATAAAGAAGATGGAATATCTGCAAGCCGCGATATCCGAGGCTCTCAGGCTCTACCCCTCCGTCCCCGTCGACCATAAAGAGGTACGGAGAAAAATAGTACATTCATGACACGTGTGAGTAACGACATCCAAGCGCGCATATATATATATATATAATTGGGTATTTTAGAGGTTTGTTCAAAAAAAAAATTGGGTATTTAAGAGGAATTTGAAAATAACCAAAGTTTTATTTTAAAAATGTTATGAATAGCCAGCCATCATTTAGAAGAAATTATGAATGGAATTGCCATTTTCGATTTGAGTAATATTAAGGGTTATTCAGATTAAATTTGTCCAAATAATCTTGTAAACATGTTTTTTTTAAGATCTCGTAAACAAATTGATCCGTCTATTTACTACACATTTACAAAAACTTTGACTATAATCAAAATGCTACTAGATTATACAACTAGTAACTTGAATAAACCCATGTACAGGTGATTGAAGATGACATTTTCCCAGACGGGACGGAGCTGAAGAAGGGAACGAAGGTGATATACGCGATCCACGCAATGGGAAGAATGGAGGCGATCTGGGGAAAGGACTGCAGAGAGTTCAGGCCGGAGAGGTGGCTCAGAGACGGGCATTTCGCGAGTGAATCGGCCTACAAATTCACAGCCTTCAATGGTGGACCGAGACTCTGCCTTGGAAAAGACTTTGCCTACTTTCAGATGAAGTACGTGGCGGCTTCTATTATCCTCCGCTACAGAGTTCAGGTCGTCAAAGACCACCCCGTCGTTCCCAAGCTCGGTCTGACCATGTACATGAAGCACGGTCTCATGGTTCATCTCCATAGCCGTCAAAACCCTTCCCACTAATCAATTAGTAGTTATGTTTTCCTATAATTATAATTATTAGAAAAAATACGCTTTCTTTGGGCTTGTTTTGTTCATATCGTACTATATGCTCACGTTATATAGTTTCTTTGCTTTATTTCACGTGTTTGAAATCGCAGACAGTTCTAGTATTGCTAAACAGAAAGCCGAACATTAAACTGACAGTGCGTTATTACAAAGCTTTCAAGCTTTCCCGTCCCACTCGTCGTAGAATTGGCTGACGAAATACTCCATCAACTTGTGCCGTTTCTCGGCTCTTCTCTGCCCAGCCTAACCCGAATAACAAACACACAAACATGAAAAACATGCCACAAAAGAAAGATTAAAGAAAAAGATTGATCATCATTGCGACATCTTTTGCATACATTTGTTTTCATTGTATGCTTGAGCTTGAGAAGCTTCTCATGGAAGTGGTTTATTGAAGTTTGCTTCTGCTTTTCCATGTACTGTTCCTTTGACATGTTCAGTCTCGGCTCGATCTTCGGATCGTGCAGCGCTATGTTCCTGCTTCCTCCGAAAGTAAAGCAACGAGCGATTCCTACAAACAGACACACGGCGATTTTTAGAGATTTAATCAGATTCTGAAAGAAATGAAAACAAATAATTGAGTGTAATACCAATGGCACCAATTGCATCAAGACGATCAGCATCTTGAACAACACCGAATTCTAGGGATGTATCTCTGTTTGCTAGCCCCGTGATTTCGTCTTTGAATCCTGAAAAATGTTCTTAAAAAAAGTACTTAATTCTCTGAGTAGATCTGTTTCTCAATTTCAAGAGAGAAAACTCAGGGAAAATAACTACCACAATCACAACTCAACTCAACTCACCCATGCTCTTAATGATGCCTAAAATTCTGCTTTTCTTCTCCTCATCTATTTCTTCGTCGTCCAGAAAGTTCTCAACAATTCTCTCCTCCGATGGATCTCTACAATTCGACGCAAATAAGTAAGAATTAACTTCTTATCAGATATATACATAATGCTCGAATCAAAACACAATCAAACCTTATGTATTTGTAGTCACCTGAGATGACCACACGAAACAAGGAATGAAATCAATAATCAGCCGATGATGAACACACAACCAAACACAATGAGCAAAATTGGAAGTCAATTTGCTGACCTATATCGTGGAGAAGAGCAGCGAGCTCAATCTGTGAATTGGAGGAACAAATGAATCGTATTCAAGTTCAACACAGCACAGAGAGAGGAGAGAGAGAGGCTTACGATTTGCATGGAGTGAGAATCTGAAGAGAGGCCTTGTTCGCGAGCCAGAGAGAGAGCGAGGTCTCTGACTCGCCACACGTGCGACGCGTCGTGTGAAGCATCGTTTCCTGCCATAGATTTCTCGACGAGCTTCTCTGCATTCTTTACAGTCTCTTTCCATCCCATTTCTCTGCTCTTCTTCGTCGATCCACACTTCTTAGTCACCGCACAGCACAGCAACAGCAACAAGAAGAAAACTAGATATGTCGTTTATCTCTGATATCGTCTGAATTGTAGTTTTTGGTGCTGTTTTCTTTATTTTTTTAAAAGAAAATCTTATTAGCCAACGGATTCGGCAAAATCATTACGATCAAACCGGATAGAGGCCGGAACCTCGTACTTTCAAAAGAACTTCAAAAACTAATGAGCAGAAGAAGACAAGAATAATCGAAACAAACTACACGAGGTGTTATTAACAGACTATCCAAGCCCAATAAGCACACTCTCGGATTCCTTCAACAAAAATTTTCAGCAAATCATTTGCGCGCACAGAGCGTCGCAAACCAAAACTTCGGACACTAATAACCGGAAACTAGAAAGACACATTTCCTTACAATTTTTTTTTCTTTTCTAAAAGACAAACTGTCTATCTCTAACTCCACTAAACAAACACTAAATACTAAACACAACTATCCAGCAATCTGAAACTAAACAACGAGCAAACTCCAAATTACCAACATAAAAAGACAAAACTAAAAACTAAAAAAATTCACACCCGGTTATTCGCCGAACGAGATCTCCACATCTCCGCTGCATCCCGTCATTAGCCGCCACCCCATTGGCCGAATGAGTTCGAGGCCTCGCAAGCGCGCACCATCTCCGCGACGATAGACGAGGGCGATTTTGGCATCGCAGCGCCGGAGAAAGAGCTCCTCAACTACGTAAATCCTTCGCGGCTGCAACTTCCAGGGAAAACTTGCGGGACGCTCTACGCGAGCCTGTGTCGCTCGGCCCGAGCCGGAGAAGCCGATAGAAGGCTTAGATACATCCATGTCGAAAGACACATCCTAGAAATCGTGATTTGCACCAGCAAAAACTGCAACCGCGAGGAAAAAGGCTAGGCACTCGAACTCCGATCCGAGAAAGATTCGAATCTGCGACGGTCGAATTTGCAACCGGGATCTGAGCGGAAGCAACGAGAACGATGCAGAGAAAGAGAAGAAGAAAATGTTCAAAGGACAAAAAACCAAACAATGGGGGAAAACTAAACCTCCCATTCCCGATCTTGAGCACGCTGCCGAAGAGTAGTGGCCCGCGATCGAAGTCGTCAGAGGGAGGGGGCGGCGGATAAGAAAAAGATGAAACTCTGTGTTTAGAGGGAGTCTCTGTTTTTTAGAGAGAGAGTTATCACGCCTAACGACTTTTTTGATGTTTTTTTCATGTTGTTTATGTTTTCGTTTTATGTTGTTTTCTTTATGTTGTTTATGTTTTCGTTTGGTGTCGTTTCGATATATATTATCGTTTTTTTCATTAGTCACTTAAGTTGCGCTATTTTATGTGTTTTTAGTACGTCCACGAATCCCGAATTCCTTACAAATTGGCTTGAAAATGGGATTTTTTAAGTCACTAACCTCACGAGACCATTTTTTAATCTATAACTCTTAGCTCTAACAAATTATTATTTTATTTTTCTTTTCTTATTTATGTTTAGAATTTACTCACATATCTTAAATGAGACAACTTTTTGAAGCAAAACCAACGCCAAATGACACACCAAAACGCACATCCCTATCTTCTTCTTGGGTCTTCTTCCTCATCCCCTCCTTTGTCAGTGCGGCTACGATTGAGAACAGGCCAAACCGGTCCGACGTGGTCAAACGCAAAACATACCCAAAGACCCATCCGACGTAACTAAACGCACATAAATCATTCTTCCTCCTTTGTCGTTGCGGCCACGATGCATAACAGACCCAAAGACCGGTCTGACGTAAGGTACCTCAAGGTCAAGGATTCGACGAGAAGTTCGATGTGGTTCAGTTCGACGTTGCTCCGTTCCGGTGGGACCTCTCCTTCGTAACTTCCCGGTTATCTCTCTCTGTACGTATGTTTATATATACATATTGGATGTATTTTTTGACGAAATACTGTTTGTTTATAGGTGATTTCATATTGATTGATTGCATTACATTTTATTCTTCTTCTTATGCCGCCAAGATCAGTATCTCCCCCGTCGTTACCAACATTCTTCTTCTTAGGTAATAACCCTTACCCACAAAAAATACCAAAAGATAGTGACAAACGGTGACAAAATGTGTGAATTAGAAATTGAAGAATGTTGTTCGAGTTAAAGAATGTTCTATTTATAATTAGAATCTTGATGGATATATTGATGTCACGTTGCTCGTTATAATTTTGTTAATGTAGATCGCGAAAAAAAAAATATGACAATACCAGAATTTGAGAACGACTCAGAAGCAATGAACTCAACGCCATCAAATTTACATAACAATGTCGAGCAGGTACGACTTTCTTATTTTTAGTTTTTTTGCAACGTGAACAAGAGCATTGTCTTGTATTGTTTGTTCTGGAATCGATACGGATTTTGTTTGCGTCAGCTTCTCTCGCAAACAACAAGAGACGTAAGAAAAGGAAAAGAATGTTTGAATAAATACTGAAATTAAAGTATATAAATTACAGGTTCTTGATGCCGCTCGTCCCATATTCAAATTGGAAGCCGATAGAAGAAATTTTAAACGTAAAATTGGAATAAAATGTCTATTGGCTGAAACTGTGATTTTGTTAAAAGAAGTGTTGAAAGACTATCTCGACAATGTACATGGTTTAGTGATACTTAATGCAGCCACTTATTCAATGTTCCAAAGCATTTGGAAACCAATATGGCGCCGATGTGGATGATGTTATGTCGAGAAGTGGAAACGAAAAAAATCATGAGAGTTGGTTTGTCGTAAATGGCATACCTATTTGGTTCTTTTTGGTGGAGTACGCTTTAATATCCGGCTTGAAGTGTTCATATTTTCCCGATGGGTGGGAAGATTTTGGAAGCGAAGACTTTAGAGAAAGTTACTTTCCAAGTATGAAGAATGTCGGTTTAAATAACATCAAAGACGCGTTGTTGCAAATGAAGATAGAGGGCACCTGAGGTCAAAAGATAAGTAAAAAAATATTATTCTCGGTGGAAAAAAGAAAACGGATAAATTGATGGTGATGTTACATTTTTTGTCCTCGGTATTGCTTCACCGGGATAAAAATATTACTCATGTATGAGATGTGGAGTTAAGAATTGTTAACAATTTGGAGGAGTGCTACAAATTTCCTTGGGGAAGACATTCTTTTGGTTATCTCACGATGAACATTAGAAGATCCGTCATATTGAATAGATCAGCACTTGTTCATGACAAAGGGACAAAGTGTGCTACATGAAGTTTTAATGGGTTTGTTCTACCTTTAATGGTAAGTATTTTTTATTTAGCTTGTAAATATTATTATTTTAAATATAACAATTGGTTAATATTTTGTATGTACTTGACATTTATGTGCAGCTGCTACCATTTGAATGCATATCAAATTTTTTACCATAAATTGTTGGTCGTAGAATCGATGCGAGTTATGATTTGCCAACAATTTGTCGATGGAAAACAAAATTTAAAAAGAAACAACCTCCTCCACTCTGTTCTATTTGTATAGCACTTGATGAATCAAGGGTTTGTCCAAATCTTTAAAATATTAGTAAAGGACTTGATTGTTATTAGAAAATATGTTTTTGTTACGAATTAAGTGATTTTTTTACGAAAGGGCTGAATACATGGAAGGGTTTGCTCCATTTCAAGAGGAAATTGATCAAGTAGTTGATCAGTGGACTTGAATACTAGAAGATGGAGTGAAAATATATTGGGAAGATATTATGGTCGATGATGTTAAAGGACGACAAACCTTTCTATTAGCGGAGGAAACACACGATCAGCCCCCTAATGTCGATACAGTCAATGTTATTGAAGAAAATGAACGCCATGATGATCGACTAATGACATCGACTACTAAAACTTTGGTTGGAAGAATCACACTTTTTTCCTGAGCTTATGGTTTATGTTAAGAATAAGAAAGTAGTAGAATTAAGGGTGGAGAACATGTGTTGTCGTGTAGAAGTTATGAAGAAAAACAAAGATGACTTTTCTCGATTAAAAGCCAAAGTGGATGCATTGATGGATTTTATCAAACGACAAGGTGTGGAGCATGATTCTCATAAAATGGGTAGCAATGTACATGAGAACAATTTTGGTGGAAATGAGTGTGTTGATCAAGTTCCGGGAGTTGGTGATATTAATTTGACCGGGGAAAATTGTCACAAGAGCCAAGGCATGGAGCATAATTCTTGTGATCAAGTTCCCGGAGTTGGTGAGATTGACTTGAACGATGAAAATGGTCAAATCAACGATCAATTTAGTGACTCTACTCCAACTCGTGTTGATTTGTATTATTTTACACCAACTTGCTCATTCAACAACAAGAGTCGTACTCAAGAGGATATCGTTCATGTGAATTGGGTTCAACCAAGAAAGTCGAATAGAATACAAATGAAATCAAAATATAAAAATAAATCCATTCACAGAGCCGCGCATGAAGATCCGCTGCGACTTTGCAAAGATATGGAATCCTCGTTTCTTGAGTGTTCATAAGAATACTGATCACCATTCCAGCCTTTGGCTTCACAGTGAGGTAATTATTTTCACTTGCCTCGTTACAACTTGCATTCATTTATACTAATACTTATCATTTATGTTAAATTCTCTTTTGTAGCATTTAGAAGATGCTATGTACGGTATCAGGTGGAGACAACAAAATTTTCACTTATCATCGGGAATTGTCAGGAGGAGATACACTTACATCCATTCGGGATAAAGAAGGCAAGAGGTATATAGTTTCTGTTAGGAATTCTTGTCCGCTTGAGAAGATAATTATGTAAATTCTCGTTGATATTATAATAAATTAAAGTTTGACATTTATGATTTATTCGAATTGAAATGGTTATTTCTTATGTATTAAGATTTATAGAACATTCATCGTCCCATAACCTTCGTATCAAACCGAGTCACGTGCTGGGCACCTAAGTTTGGCAGTGTGCTAAACCAGGTTGATGACTGATATACGCCTAGGAAGCTATATCGAAAGTCATATATGTGGAACACATGAGTGAAGACTGATCACTACGTGGGAGCATTCTACACTTGTGGTAAGTGTACAACCTGGACCGGCCTTGGGGTAGATGTGTAGTTCAAAGACCGTTACGATGCATTAATCGAGGCTAATATGATGGTCACAGTGAGACTTGATCTAAATCCTGAAGTGGTCATGGACACTGAATCATGTCTCTGAACTCTTTAACTCATTCGCTAAAAGGCTATTCATGCTAATTACAGCTTATGTCTTGGGAGTCTTCCCCTGGAAGTCTTCTCAGAGCATGATTCGAGTGAGAAGTGATTTACAGACACGGTATCCAGCCTCCCTAAAAGGAGGTCAATGTTCACTCACATAAGGGTTGATTTCATAGCAGATTGATTGCACACACTTTCGAAGTAAGTTAAAGTTCGAAAGAATCTTTCGCTGGGGAAGCAACAATGCTTATGGCTGATATGTATCAAGAGAAGTATAACGGAATAAATTGACTTCTCTTGGCACGGGTTGAACCTCGAGAATCTTGATCACGAAATGACTATATCAGTGGACACTCGTCACGATGAGTAAATATAATTCTAGTATTAAAGAAGGGTTCAGTTTTTTATTACACGGTGGAGTATTGATAAAGACTCGACGAATTGATGAAAAGAGATATAACTATATCATCTCTTCTACTACTAGGTCCACAGTCCCCGATTCAGCTATAATTAAGGCGGATAAGAGCTTTCGAATAATAGTGTTTAATCACTATTTAATCTCACTTGTTGTAATGGTGATTGCCATCATTAATTCTGAAAAAATGGGTATTCGTAGAATTAACTTAATATTTATAGTATAATTTTTTTATTTATTGTTGGATCAAGTAAATAAATAAATAATTTGATTTTAAACAAACGGGCCTTGAAAATTAAAATGATGGGCTTGGGAGAGACTTGGCCGAAAATCCCCTAGGATTATGCCCTAGGGGTGGCCGATTATGCCTCTCCCTTTCTCTCCTTGGATTTCTCTCTGATGAGAGAAAACCTCTTCCGTAGATATTGATATGATGGTTGAGAGCAAGGTTTAAAATTTCGAGGTATTTCGAGGAAATGTCGGCAAAATTTTGGAATTTGGGGGAAACCGGCAAAATTATTGCCTTTGTGCGTTTCGGAGATTTTTGTCGTCGAAATTTCGTGGAAATTGCGACGAAATTTCGAAAACGACGTGTCGGTAGATGTCGTTTTTTTCAAGTATAAAATGCCTCAAAAACTCGGCATTTCCGCGTCATTCCAATCCGAAAAACCCTAATTTTTTCATTTTCGGCCGAAACCGGGGAGAAGCTTGACGACGCCGAGATTTCCATTGTGCCCAGGTAATTTCGACACTTCCTGTACAAAATCAACAATATTTCGCCGGTATTACCGTCATTTCGGCGATGTGTCCACGTTTTTTCGACGGATTCGTGTCCGTCACAGAGAATATTGTAGATTTGGTTAGGTTACTAATTTTTTAGGAAAAGTTTGTTAAATGAAAAATGTTTGTAATGACGATGTGGTTAACATATAATTTTTTCAATTTTTTTTGGAAATTCAAAGTTATATGATCTGATTAAGTTGTGTGAAAATGTGTTTGTTTAGATGAAATCAACGTTTAAAGGTTTGTAGATGTTTGTGTGATTTAAGATTTAATGTTTGTATGAACTTAAAATATGTCTAAAACTTGTGTGTGCTTGAATTTGAGGATTACTTATGTATGTTTTATGAATTTCATGACATTTTAATCCTTGCTTATATGAATGTTTTTTATATTTCATATTTATTATTTTGCAACATTATTTCCGTCGCAATTTCCGTAAATTATCGCAATTTTTGTCGGCCACCGCAATTTCTCCCGCAGTTTTTTTTTCAAATTTCCACATTTTTTCCGTCGCAATTTCCGTATTTTCGAGTCATCGGCACGTTATCGACGCACACAATTTTAATCGTTGGTTGAGAGAGAGTTTAGATTCACTGTTGAGAACTAATGGCCCAGATTAAATCCAACAGAGAGAATATCTATAGAATGAGAAAAAATCTCTCAGCGGTTATCTCCTTCTTAAATACTATAAATAGGGATACAAAGGAAGAGGAAAAATCACTCAATGCTCTTATAGAATTCTCGGCCAACCTTCCCTCTCTCTTGGCCAAATTTCTCTTCCCCCTATTTCCCGGAATTTCTAAATTTTAATCCTAAATAATATGAGCGAGATCCCGAAACAATCTGGTTTCGAGATCTAAGTGAGATATCGATTGTGCCCACTCATCTTTCTTATTCAGCTCGGAGATGACGTTTCTGAAGATTATAGTGTCATCCTCGAGTACTGAATCAAACGAAGGAATTGTGGAAGCTTGGAGAAGGAACGAGCATCGGATTGGAGCATTCTGTAATTGAGCAAAATCCATGTAAGTATTCTGATCGCTTCTTTTATTAATGGTTGCTGAATTTCTTTCATATATTAAATTAAATTGATAAATCTAGATCTTGTTTAATAATCATTATAATTAATTGACTATTGTGATTGCAATTAATGATATTCCGCATTTAATATGATTTAGTAAGGTGAAAAATCACCAACAGTTTCAACATACACCAAAGACCATAACTCTTTCAAATAGTATTTAGAACACAATGTGTGAAATTGATGTGTCTCATCAATAAATGCTTCCAACACATGTGAGCACGGAATCTCGTCGATGTCAAATACATGCATGTACATGTTTTTCTATGCAAATCAACCAAGAAACAACCGTATGTTCATGTAACATAGTACTCAAGTGTGCTCATATTTAACTATTTCACAATATAAAATGTGGATAGCTGGTACCTTTTATGCAATATTTTTTTTTTCTATTTTAGGAGTTAAGAATTGTGAAGAAGATCCGGAAGCTGATTCCTTTCGATGTCTGTTGAACCATTCCTAGATTTTGTTGATGATCACGTCCATTAAAGGTCTCACTGGGTACGTTCTTGACTTTCTCAACACGACATTGATTGACTCAACACCATCTGTTGTTAAGATATTGTAGCGATTGCATTCAAAGAACACCCTTGCAAAATTTCGTACATCAACTTTCTGCGCAAGATACTCACCAATATGTGGTTATCTAATTGATGATAAATAAAAAATAGTTTTAGAATAAAATTTAAAATAAATAAATAAATACCCATAATTTCATAATACATGCTCTTCAATTCTGAGTAAAGTTCATGAAACGCAACACTCGTATACGCTCCATCAACTTTCATAAACCTTTTCACAACATGATTTTTTTCTTAACCTTATTTTTGGTGCTTCCGTCTTCCTTACTTTTTTCCTTTTGCGTTCCCTTTTCACTTTTCCTTGCAATTATCGTTCTCTTTGTTACCTTTGACTCGTGATTTGATATTTTGAGAAAAGTGTAATGTGCAATATCCATGCTCAAATTTTTTGTATACATGACGAACCACATTGGCTATGCTCTGATGTCTATCTGAAAGGATGACCATCTTCTCGTTATCCGGTATAATCTCTTCAAGTTTGGCCATAAACCAAGTCCATGAAGCATCATTCTCGGAATCAACTACTCCCCATGCAAGTGGATATTGATGGTGGTTTCCATCTTGTGCAGTAGCGATGAGTAATGTACCTTAAAATAGATTGATATTTCATCAATGATTTTTTCTTAACAAAATTTAAGTTCCTATATATGTACTGTTGTATTGAGTTTTCTGAAATGTATCTTTATATTTTGTTTTCAGAAATGTCTCGTCAACAACGATTGCTTTTTGCATTGCCTTGAATCCGTCAATGCACGCCCCCAAATCTACAAAGAGGTACTTGAACTTCTGATTTTCATCCACCTCTAAATATGTGAGTGTGCGAGAATTCACCATTTTTATCACATATAAGTACCGAGAAAGGTTCTCAAAACTTTTCTTTGGGTCTCCTCTAATATCATCATCAGCTAGTTGTTTGCCCCTCCAAGCTCTGTAGTAGCTCACTGTCACACATTAATTTTTCATCTTTAGCATGATTTCTCCTGAGACTGGAGTGTCAAGACGACCCAAGTACTCTTTTGCTAGCATATCAGCAACAAACTTGAGCGTGCTTGTCGATTCTCTTTTGTACTGCACTAGACGAACAAGGAATTTTGTTGTACGACCGAAGGGAAAAACGACTTGAACCTTTTATTTTTGTTGCTCGCAATGCCCATTTGCAATCTAAAATCTTGCACTTTACAACGTAAAATTCCGGTGTCGACTTGACTATTCGATCGTCAAAATAAGCTTGCAATGATGCATTGAAAACCAAATTTTTGACCTCATTTTTGTTCACAAATTCTTGACACGTTGGAATATCCATACTAACCTCGAAGGTGAAGATGAGCAACTTTCTTCAATTTCTAACACCTCGCAATGATCATCGCGACTATCCTCATGTTCGTCATGGAGAATATCATCATCTTGGAACACATCTTGTTGATCCAAATATAAAATAGATTCACGCGCACAACTTGGTGTAGAAGCATCTTCATAAGGGCTTAAGGGCTCTATGTCAACATCAAAATGTTCATCTCACATGACATATTCATTTTGATTGCGATCTACAAGTTCAAGAATATGAATATGAGTATGAGTATGTGTATGATATTTAAAAGTGAAAATACAACTTATAAAATATGAAATTTTCTAACCTTTAGCTTGATCCCTCGTAATAAACTCAACATGCAACATCATCTTGCGTTGAGACGTGCCATTTCGATCAACAAGATAACATTTGACATCAATATCATATAAAATAAGTTTAAGAGCTATGTTTTATGATGTTGTACATTTATAACTCAATTTCAAGTCTGTAACTTCTTTATAAATATGAAACCTCTCGCATACCCTATCCAGTAGATATACAATTGTTGCACACTCTTCCTCCTCTAGTAATATACTCTTAATGTCTTCATTATTTCAGAACCATTAATACGAGCCTTCATCTTTCTCTTTCCACTATCTGTCGTATAAAAAAAATGAAAACCTTGATCATTGGACCTATTAAAATTGAACGAGTTATAAAAGAAGAATTATATCATTTAAAATAATTAGTTTAAATTCACATACTAAAACAATTCATAATGTTATGATATCATAGCTTACACATTCATCTAACAAGCATATTAAAACATTAATTTTTCATCAGTAATCCGACTTATTCAACTGGCCCGACAGGTCCAACCGATCCAACTGTAGCAGTTTCATCCGAACCAGTTGGACCAGTTGATTATCGTTCGTCTTCTTAACCCAAAAATCGTGAAAATCACGAATTTTTTAATATTCTCATGATTTCTAAGTTATTCTTCATCCAAACTCGATAAACCTTAACATATATATTATTAAAACGATAAAAAGATTGATTTAGAGAGTAATGTTCTAAATAATCTTTATTCTTTAATATAAAAAGGGTATTTTAGCTATATATCCATGTAACGTTTACGAATTTCAAAATGACCAACGTTTTGTAAACATTGCGTAAATATCCACCTAAAACTGTTTATGGAAATAATTGGACCATTTTAACCCAGAATGGGATTCCCGCTCAAACAATAATAAATGAACCTTCTACACGTCATAATTAACAACAATTAATACTATTTCAAATCCACAAAAATAAATAGGAGTAAATTAAGAGAGGGAAATATCATTTCATAATTTTTTTTAAAAACCGCACGCAAAAAAAGAGGAAAAACGTGGAAGAACATAACCAGGCCCTTAAAGAACCCATAATATTGAAGAACGTGGAAAAAAGAGGAAGCAACCTTGAAAAATAAACAAGGTTGGAATTTAGCAAACAATATGTAAACATATTTATACTCGTAAACATATTGTTAACATATTATAAAACAGAATGTTGACGATTGTCAAAACAAAATAAAAACGTAAATAATTTACTGCAAGTATGTTAACAGATTGTAAATAACACAAACAAACAATCAAATGTAAAACTAACTGAATTCTGTAAGTGTAAACTCGTCAATGTTGAATAATTTCATTCTATCAATAAGAAAAATAATCGATGAGAAAAATTATGTTTATCTATAGATAATGAACAAGTTTATCGTTTTGTAAACAAACGACCAAAAACAATTAACCGATGAGGATTATGAGTTTAGTGGGTATAGAACTGGAATTTTTAGACGCAACTCAAATGCAGAATAAGTTAGATAATATTCAACCGGCTAAAACACACTTTATCAACATAAAATTATGTTAATTAATGACGTAAAGAGTGATAAACATAGACTGGTTTGTTGCCACAGGATATGCATAAATATTCTATTATTAACAGTTTCCTTTTTAAAATTAAATAACCAGTTATTAAGTAAATAAAATGTGAAAATTAATTTTCATATAAAACCAAAAGGCCGAAATAGGTAAATAGAAAATATTTCGCATTAAAAACTGAAATTATCTTAAATATTATTCAACTATGCTCCCAAAAATACTTTAAATTTCAACTCCAGATAATATTTTCCGGAAAAACGTTTACGAAATATATGTAAAGGTAGTTTTGTACCAAAAATCTCGTTAACAACTTAAAATGAGTATTTACATACATTAACAAAACGTTGGGTAGATTGAAATTTGTAAATATAAACATGGGTAAATAGCTAATTTTTTTATATAAAAAATCTTACTTACTGGAGAGTATCAAAGATGATGGTGGAGGTTGTCGACGATTACAACGAAGGTCGCCTGAGAAGCAACAGAGGTCGCCGGAGAAACGACGATAGTAAAACCGTGAATGTGTGAAGGTGAAAAGAAGGAGGAACCCAAGGATACCTGTTTTTGTTTTTACGTTACTCATTTTTTTTCTTTTATTATTATTATTAAAAAAAGTATTCATCTGATATTGTAAATTTCATTTAAAGAGGAGATCATGATTTTAAAATTTGTTGAGAGAAAGTCATTCATCAAAAACTCTTTTAAGCTCGTAGATTTAAAAAACCCCTTGAAAAGGTTAATAGAAAAATTTGATGTATTTGATGTATTTTTAATGTGAAATTGATGTAAATTTTTTGAGAAAATTAACTCAACCGTGTTTCTCAAGTATCAACTTTATTTAATTATCTAATGAAATGGCATGTCTCCGAGGTATCTTGTTTTGACGATTCGCTATCCACTTACATATTTTCATTTATTTCATTTATATTACTTTTCGATTAATTTGGTCATGGAAAATTAATTCAAGTGGATAAACGTGAAAAATTATAATATTGTTTTCATGTGATTATTCATGGGATTCACGACCATCACTTGCCTTGGGTATCTGTCAATGCCATCTCACTGTCAAACCAAAACCTGCATTTACTCTCTCTCTATATATATGTATATCTCTCTCTTATAAACTTACTGTTTCCTTGCATTTATGTTCATTTTCTTTAAATAATAAAGACCAGTATACATAAAGATTGGACCATAAAATAAAATAAATTGAGAAATCGTTAACTATATTTCGTTGATACATTCTAATTTATAAGAACATGTGTCCTTCTCTTTCTAAGTAATCGCAGCTGTTTGAAATTAATTATTATTATCTTTAGAAACTATCCAATAGGGTACTGTTATTAGTTCAAGACAAGTTTATTTGAATGAGATCTAGCTAATACATTATACTATAAACTTGTTGATACTTTCCAATACATTTAAAACTTAAAAAAAAAAACATAAGAAGGATTACTTTATAGTGTTATTATCTTTAGGCAAGAAAATTAACTGAGTATATCTCAATAACTTATTGTGATTACTGTCTTAACATTATGCGATTCTGGATTTTATTTTTGGACAATTTGAGGATCTCGGTTTAAAGTGATTTTAAAGATCCTTCCATTTTGGTGCTGAGGGTTGACCTCGTGGAAACCCTAACTAGGATCTTTTCTTTTGGACGCTATAAATAGCAGTGATGCAGTCCCTAGCGTTCTTTGATGCTTTCGTTCGATCAATAGCCTTTTCTAGACGTGCAAGACTGGCGGCCTGGAAAACTATTGTGTTGAACAAGAGCAGTGTTTGAATCGGATTACCCATTGTTATCCATTCTTGTTTGGAATTGTGTTTGCGCGTGAACGAACTGATCACGCACTCGAAACTTCTTGTGATTAAAGAACATGTGAAGGTGTGTGTTTGGTGGATCTGTGAAGGGTCACTAATTCAGGGGGAGGACTGAACTAGGGTTTCACTTTATAGTTAGTAATTGGGCATTGATGTGTATGTTGTTCATGTAAGACCAATTGTACTGAGAACTATTATTATAGTGAAATCGTTTCCACCGGGTTATCACACCCTCCAGATGTAGGAGACGTTGCTCCGAACTAGGTTACCAATTGTGCGTGTTGATTATTAATTCCTGCATTATTTTTAATGTCATTTTTATTGTGTTTGCAAATTGTCACATACACTGTTACAATATTGTGTGTGACAGTTGGCTAAACGTCTAACATAATTTCAATTGGTATCAGAGCAGGCACCTTTAATTTAGGTGGTTACCTATGTGTTTTTCTTTCTGTTAAGATGGACAGTTTCAGAGAAGGTGGTTCTGTCAATCGACCTCCTACTCTCGATGGATCCAATTATGGATATGGAAGGCTCGCATGTGTGCTTTCCTGAAAGCTCTTGATAGTAGAACGTGGAAGGCTGTTCTAAATGGATGGACACATCCGATTGTGACAAATGAAGAAACTGGGGTGATAACATTGAAACCTGAAAAGGACTGGTCTGCTGCTGAAGATGAAGAAGCTCTTGGAAATTCTAGAGCTCTCAATGCGATTTACAACGGTGTTGACAAGAATATTTTCAGTATTATTAACACTTGCAGCAGTGCTAAAGAATCTTGGAAAATTCTCGAAGTGGCTCGTGAAGGAAGTGTAAAAGTTTGGAGTTCCAAACTTCAAACGCTTACCACTCAATTTGAAGCCCTTACTATGAACGAAGATGAAACCATTGCTGAATTCAATATTCGTGTTCGAGATATTTCTAATGAATCTTACTCTCTTTGTGTCCCTATGTCAGATGAGAAACTTGTTCGAAAGATTCTTAGATCTCTCCCTCCCAAGTTTCAAATGAAAGTCACGGCTATTGAAGAAGTTCAAGATCTCTCCTCTATAAAGTTGGACAAACTAATTGGCTCTCTTATACTTACGAGTTATCGATACCCCGTACTGAAAAGAAGAACAAGAATCTGGCTCTTAAAGTTCTATGAAACAGCACTCTGATCAGGTATCATCTGAGTCTAATGAAGATATTTATGATACTATTGCCCTCTTGTCTAAGAACTACAATAGAGTCATGAAGAAGTTTGCTCGTCTTCCACCACGAAGTAATTCATCTGAAGGTCGTGAAAATCAGTCACAATATCATCCTCAGCGTGGGAATTCCTATCATAGATCTAGCAGGAGTGGTGACAAACACTCTGGAGTTAAAGGGAAAGGAGTACAATGTCATGAATGTGAGGGTTATGGCCACATACAGAAAGAATGCATAAACTTTCAGAGGAAACAAAAGAATGGGTATACTGCTACTCTTTCTGATGATGAAGATGAAAGTGAGCCTGAAAGCGCAGACAATTTTCTTGCTTTCACATCTGTTATTTCTAATATGGAGGAAAACAAAGATGATTGCATTGTAAGCTCTACTCTATCCTCTATCATATGTACTGAAGGTGTTAACAAGATAGATGCTACTGATAAACTGAATTATGTTATATTGCCACTGACAAATGATAAAACAAGGTTGCCAGAGGCAATTGTTGATTTAAAGTTTGAGGTTGTTTGCCTTAATAATGAATTGGAGAAAATGATGAAATCTGTAAGGATGTTGAATTCAGGTACTGATAATCTGGATAAGATCGTTACTGTTGGAAAGTCTACCAAGAATATGAGAGGTCTTGGTTACTCTCATGGCAGATCCACCACGCATACCAGATTTATTCCTCAAAGAATGAAGGAAAATGATCATAGCAGTTTGTCTAAACAACATGTGAGACCTCTTGTCAAAAGGTCTCCATGGATTTATCATTACTGTGGTAGAAAAGGTCAAATTTTTCCTTACTGCTATCGACTGATTAACAGATTGAATCGACAACCTAAGACTATTGTTCAACATTACAATGGTGCAAAGAAACAAATGCATACTGCTTGGAGAATTAAAAATGATCATCGGGCCAACATTACTTATACATCTCTTCGTGCATCTACTTACGATGATTGGTAATTTGACAGTGGATGTTCTAGACACATGACAGGTGTAGAAGATTATTTGACTGAGATCAAGCCATATAATAACTGCTACGTGACTTCTGGAGATGGTGTCAAGGAGAAAATCATTGGAAAAGATACTATAAATTTTCAAGGCCTAAACTGCTTGAAAGAAGCTCTTCTTGTTGAAGGTCTTACTGCAAATCTTATCAGTATCAGTCAGCTATGTGATGCAAATCTCACTGCTAACTTTACTCGTGATGAGTGTATAGTTACTACTCCCCATAATGTCAATCTTATGAAGGGGATTAGATTGCAAGATAACTGCTACATGTGGTCTCCACACAAGAACCCTAAGAACGAATCTTGTTTGATTACCAAAACTGAGGAAGCTAAGTTGTGGCATCAACGTCTTGGTCATCTGAATTACAGGAGTTTATGGAAGATTATCAGTGAAAATGTTGTTATTGGAGTACCCGACATTAAGATCATGGAAGGTCAAATTTGTGGAGATTGTCAGATAGGGAAACAGGTTAAAAGCTCTCATAAACCTGTTCAGGGCAACACTACTTCTCGGGGTTTAGAACTGTTGCATATGGACTTGATGGGACCAATGCAAACAGAGAGTCTCGGGGGAAAAAGATATGTGTTTGTATGTGTAGATGACTTTTCAAGGTATACCTGGGTTTAATTTCTCAAAAAAAAATCTGAGACCTTCAGGGTGTTTGAAGATTTCTGCAGACTTGTTCAACATCAAAAGGGTGACTCCATTGGAAAAATCATCTGGATTAGAAGTGATCATGGAAGAGAGTTCGAGAACTCTAGCTTTTTTGTTTTTTGTTCTGATGAAGGAATTGCTCATGAATTTTCGGCCCCTATCACTCCATAACAGAATGGTATTATGGAAAGGAAAAACAGAACTCTTCAAGAGATGGCTAAGGTAATGCTTCTGGCTAAAAACACTCATGTTCGGTTTTGGGCTGAAGCTCTCAATACTGCTTGCCATATTCATAATAGAGTTTCTATCAGGCCAGGAACTACCACTACGCAGTAAGAGATTTGGAGAGGAAGGAAACCTAATGTGAAGTATTTTCACATCTTTGGATCTACTTGTTATATTCTTGCAGACAGAGATGCAAGAAGGAAGTTTGATCCAAAGAGTGATGAAGGACTGTTTGCTGGTTACTCTAGAAACAGTGCTGCATATCGCGTCTACAATCTGAGGACTAAAAGTACCACAGAGTTAGTAAATGTTGTTGTTAAAGATACTACTGACATACCTGATACTACATATGTTTCTCTTCAGCATGAGACAACTGTCAGACATGATGTTACGCCATTTGTTAGACATGATGTTACACCATCTGTCTCTAATAATCCTCCACATATTAATCATAGTAATGAAGGGTCATCTGAAAACTTCACTGAAATAAGCTCTTCTCAGTATGATATGTCTTATAAACCAACATAGACTGAATCTTCTACTGAAATCAGTCATGAATTGATTCCTTCAACCAGAATTCAAAAGAATCATCCTATTGACAGTGTAATTGGAGACATCAATGATTCTATGCAAACTCGAAGAAAGCCTCCGGTCAACTATAGAGAGATGATCAACAACATGTGTTTTGTGTCAAACATCGAACCTAAAAATATGAGTGAGGCCATTAATGATGAATTCTGGATGAATGTCATGCAAGAGAAGCTGGTTCAATTTGAAAGAAATTATGTGTGGGACCTGGTGCCTAAACCTGATCAAATAAACATAATTGGAACAAAATGGATCTACAAGAATAAGTCTGATGAACACGACAATGTTATTCGAAACAAGGCCAGACTTGTAGCACAGGGATATAATCAAATCGAGGGAGTTGATTTCAATGAAACTTTCGCTCTAGTTGCCAGGTTAGAAGCAATACGTCTTCTACTTGGTATATCATGTCACTTTCTATTTAAGTTATTCCAGATGGATGTCAAGAGTGCTTTCCTAAATGGTTATCTCAATGAGGAAGTATATGTTGCGCAGCCTAAAGGATTCATTGATCCTCATTTTCCAAATCATGTTTATAAGCTCAAAAAGGCTCTCTACGGTCTCAAGCAAGCACCACGTGCATGGTATGAGAGACTCACAGATTTTCTTAGTCATAATGGATCTGAGGAGGTGTTGACAAGACTCTATTTGTGAAAAATGAGAATAATCAACACATGATTGCTCAGATTTATGTTGATGATATTGTTTTCGGAGGGATGTCACATAACATGGTCCAACAGTTTGTGAAACAGATGAAGAGCGAATTTGAAATGAGCATGATTGGTGAACTAAATTTGTTTCTTAGATTTCAGATCAAACAGATGACAGATCGAATCTTTCATTCTCAGAGTAAATATGCCAATGACATAGTCAAATGTTTTGGGCTTGAACACTCCTCTCACAAAAGAACTCCTGCATCAACACATATTAAGCTGACTAAAGATGAAGATGGTGCTCCTACAAACCAGAGTCTCTACAGGAGCATGATTGGAAGCCTTTTGTATCTCACAGCCAGCAGACCTGATATTACTTACTCAGTGGGTGTTTGTGCTAGGTATCAGGCTAATCCTAAGACCAATCATCTAAGTAAAGTGAAGAGGATCATTAGATACGTCTCAGGAACCTCATATCTTGGCCTGCTATATTCTCTTGATACTACCTATACGCTGGTAGGATATTGTGATGCTGACTGGGCAGGAAGTGATGTTGATCGCAAGAGTACATCTGGACGTTGCTTCTTCTTGGGAAACAATATGATTTCTTGGTTCAGCAAAAAGCAAAACTGTGTATCCCTATCTACTGCTGAAGCATAGTACATTACAGCAGGCAGTAGTTGCACTCAACTCCTGTGGATGAATCAAATGTTGGCTGAGTATGGTGTTCCACAAGGTGTCATGACACAAGACCAAACACATTGAAATACGGCATCATTTCATCAGAGAACTTGTTGAAAGTAAAAAAGGTTCATCTAGAGTATGTCCAAACTCAGAAACAAATTGCAGATAATTTTTCAAAAGCTCTTGATACTCAGACTTTTGAAAATCTTCGTGCGTCTATTGGATTATATGTTCTTGATAAGTAGCAATTACATAATGGAAGTTGGGCTTTTATCTATATGGCCCATCACTGTTGCAACATTTGTTGGGCTGTTTACATTTTAATCCGCATGTGTAAAAACGACAGAATGAGATGTCGTTTTCTCTACTTCGCTCATGAGTCGGTTGATTTCCCAACGAGCTTTGTGTTTCTCAGCTTTAATTATAATAACTCTCTCGATCAAAGCAGTTCCAGCTGCAACAATTCAATATTTCTCAGTAACTGCCTGTGTTTCAAGAATCTCATCAAAATGGTTGGAACGAGAAGCGGAATTCAAACCTCTTTTCTTCGCACGATGAAGAAGAAGAATGTGCCACGAAGGGTGATACACGATCATGCAAAACCTGTCATCTCTAAGGTTTTGGAGCAGACCTCCACAGGTTGTGCCGATGGTCAGGCCAGAGGTACTCCTGTGCGAGGAAAATCCCAAAATATCCCTTTCGATGAGCGCCCTCTCTTGACAATCCGCGACATCACTGGTCCTCCATCAAGTGATTCATCTGAGAAAACCGTGTCCAACACTACTCCTCAACTCTCCGTCAACTCCCAAGATCACTCTCCGACGAAGACTGTGTCAGGTACTCTTACTCCATGTACTGATAATGTGGATACGAGTATACCTCTGAATATGATTCATGGCCCTGCTGATATGGAAATTATCAAAAGATGTTTAGGTTTGAACAAGGAAAATGAGAAAACCAATGTTATTTCTGACAAGTTTGTGTCAGATTTTGTGGAAAATTTGGAGTCTAGTCTTAAGAGAAAGGATCCCTTTGTTTCTCAAGATGTTCCTGATGATGATGATACCATATTGAGTACTCTTCGTACTGCCAAGAAGAAACTTAAGAATGCCTCTGATCCGGTTGTGCAACCCACATAATCTGCTTCTCATACTCAGATATCTGGATCAATTGAGTCTCAAGAAAAGACTCATGTTGTTGACTCGGTTGTTTCCACACCGAAGAAGGCCTCTCATACCATCTCTCCTATGAATTAGAACAAGTCTTCTGCTCGCCAACCTGGGGCTATGAAGAATAAGAAGAGTGTTGCTAAAAGGCCTAAGATGAAGAAGATTACTAGGCTTTTTGTGAAGAAGAAGAAGAAGAAGAAAGCAGCACAGACTCATCCTCCTCAACAGGTTCCTTTTGCTCATGATGATTCTTCATAACACTCTCCCTCGCCTGTTCTGGAGATGAATAAGTACAAGGATGGAATGAAGATTCCAAAGAATGTTCCGTCAGCTCCTTTGGATAATATATTCTTTCGCACAGAGGCTCAAGTTGCGAAGTGGAAATTTGTTTATGCTCGCATTATTTTCCCTGAACGTGAGTTAGCAATTGATACTACAAAGTTTTCTACGATCATTGATCTTTTTCAAGAGTCTGGTCTGTTGATGACTATCAGCCATGTGGGGCCTTACTACCCGAGACTTGTCAAGGAATTCATCTTCAGCCTGTCTCCAGATATGGACTCTTTGGACAGTCCACATTATGGGAAGGTTCATCTGCGCGGTCATGCATTTACCTTCACCCCTGCTCTGATAAACACCACCTTGGGTCGTTCTTCATCAACTCATAGTGATTCTCTCCCCAACAGAGACACCATTGCTAAGGTGATTACTGGAAATGAGAAAGCATTTTGGCCAATAAAGACTGGTCTTCCTACTGCTGAGCTGACTGCCAAATACTCAATTCTTGCTTGCATTGCTGCTACTTCCTGGGTTCCTACCTCAAATGGCTCTCTGGTTTCCTTCGAGGCTGATCTCTTGATCTATCAGATTGGGACTCATGGCAGGTTCGACTTTGGTGCTCTTGATTATGATCATTTTGTTAGACACGCAAAGTCTTATGTAGCGCAGATGCGGATTGGTTTTCCTTCTCTTGTCACAAAGATTCTCCTTGACCAGCGGATGGATTTATTGCGAACTGATGATATAAAGGGAAAGACTCCCTTCCCTCTAAAGTTTCATCAGAAACACTTTGAGGGTCGGCATGTGTGTGATATTGAGCGCCCCATCTCTTATTCTAATGCTGATGAAGGTGTGCAGAATACTAGGGTCTCTCTCGGCTCTTCTCAACAGAATGATGCTTATCAGCTTATGCTCCAGGAGTCTTGTTCCCTCAAGAGCTCATTGTGACCTCCTCTAAGGGCAATGGTATTGTGGATTGCATGATAAAACTCATGAAGACTTCTGCCAAGGCATCTACTTCTGCTGATCAAGATGTTCCAACAATGTCTGATACAGTTTCCACTTGAGCTTGCTATCGTGTTTTTTTGTTGGTTTCTTATCGTCTTGTGATTCTCTCTTTTGTGTTCAGTCTGTATGATTGTCAAGACATGTTGTGACTATGTCTCCAGACTTGTTTTAAGACTTACGCTATTTTATACTTCGTCTTTTGATATGATTTCTTGGTGTGTAATTTACTCCCTCTGTGTTGGTCTATCCTTGCCTTGTTCTATGTTTTGAGGCAATCAGGGGGAGATATTTTCAGTCATGTTAAGATTCAGATCATGGTAAAAGAATCTTGTTTGTTTGCCTAAAAAATAGCCAAAGGGGGAGTTTGTTATTACGTTGAAATTAGCTTATTTTTATTAGGCAATAAAATAATTGAATATATCTCAATATCTTATCGTGAGCACTGTCCTAACATTCTGCGATTTTGGATTCTATTTTTGGACAGTTTGAGGATCTCGGTTTAAAGTGATTTTAAAGATCATTCCATTTTGGTGATGAGGGTTGACCTCGTGGAAACCCTAGCCAGGATCTTTTGTTTTGGACGCTATAAGTAGCAGTGCTGCAGCCCCTAGCGTTCCTTGATGCTTTCGTTTGATCAATAACCTTTTCTAGACGTGCAAGACTGGCGGCCTGGAAAACTATTGTGTTGAACAAAAGCAGTGTTTGAATCGGATTATCCACTGTGGTCGATTCCTGTTTGGCGTTGTGTTTGCGCGTGAATGAACTGATCACGCACTCGAAACTTCTTGTGATTAAAGAACACGTGAATATGTGTATTTGGTGGATCTGTAAAGGTCACTAATTCAAGGAGAGGACTGAATTAGGGTTTCACCTTATAGTTAGGAATTGAGCATTGATGTGTATGTTGTTCATGTAACGCCAATTTTACTGAGAACTATTATCATAGTGAAATCATTTCCACCGAGTTATCACACCTCCCAAATGTAGGAGACGTTGCTCCGAACTGGGTTACCAATTGTGCGTGTTGATTATTAATTCCTTCATTATTTTTACTGTCATCTTTATTGTGCTTGCAAATTGTCCATACACTGTTACAATATTGTGTGTGACAGTTGACTAAACGTCAAACAAAATTTCATATAGTGATTACACTGATAGATTGTATAATCAATGGTTTACTTTACATGGGAAACAATATATGTTATTTAAAAAATATATATATATAAAAAATTAGTTATTTACTTATTAAATTCTATAATATTTTGTATGTATCTAACGTTTTGTAAATTATTGATAAATACTAAGCCTAATCTGTACACACGAATTTGTTGTTCATATTATGCTCATAATTATCTTGAATTTTGGTCATTCATTTTGGACTAAAATAATTCTAAATTTTTTTTGCAAACACATTAAATTGAGTATCCACCACCAATTTAAAATTTTAAATCATCCATTTATATATGTTTAAAAGACTCGTGTCTTTTCGTTCTCGGTCATTTATTGAGTCCTCTCAGCTATTTTAATTTTACTAGTTTAGTCCTCGTGACACAATATTTATCCTCAACTAACTCTTATATATTAGCAATTCCACCAATTTTCCCTGTAGTATAAATTTGGACAAAAATAGTTATGCTATAAATTACTACATCATGTCTGGAGTTGCATGCTTACTCTTTTAACATGTATAAATATTAATATATATATATATACATATATATTAATATTTAGCCACGGCCAGCCGAAGGAGAGGGCGAGAGGGGCGGCGGTCCAAATTCTTAAACCAATAAAAAGTTTCGTTTCGAAAAAAAATTGTTTTTTGTGAGATCTGAACCGACGATTTCTTAAATTAAATTCATATATTATTATCAATAAACTATTATAGTTACAATTTTTTTTTATTTTATACAATAAATGTTTATATTTTATCTTATTCAAGGTCTTCAATTTGTTTAACTTATATAAAAGGTCTTAATTTTTTATTTTTGCCCAAACCTTCCAATTTGATTGAGCCGCTTCCGTATTTAGCATAATTACAATTGCTCTATATTTACCGTATAGTTTATAAAACCAAAACCACAGTTATGACTATCAATTGTAACTTATTTTTTTAAATTGTATTAGCACTAATATTTTTATCGAATGTCAATATCCTTCTTCACTGCTAAAAATAGCTAAGTGGTAACTAAATCCACGCAAACTATGTTGAATTCAAATAACAATGGCTCATTTTGATTATATTTTCTCATATTATTATTAATATATATATATATAATATGTTTTGGAGATACTGATAGATATTGCCTGATCCAAGTGCGTACGTATGATATACAATATTTAAGTCAATTTTACTGGGGAAATGTCGATTATAGTGGGGTAAATATATACGAAAAAGTGGACTTTTTGGCCTTGCTGATCATATCAAATATATAAAAATATGAAGCCATGCATGTGGAAATATATGGAAGATTTAATCACGGAGATTTTATAATAATTAATGCTCAAAATGTATTGTCGGGACAAATTATGATACTAGCTAGTTCCATGTTATTCGTGATTTGGATTGAATTATAACGTGATTAGCATGTTTGGTATAGAAAAAACAAATTTCATTAAACAAAGGGCGAATTCATCGTGAAAACAACAAAATTTCATTTTCGTCCCTCCTGTATATACACATACATATAGAATATGTATAATAGAATTTACAATTATGACACGATCCTCTTAATAAAGTTCAAGAAATTCAAATATAAATTAAAAGTTCGAGACCATATAAAATAGTACTTTGTTAAGTAGCATTTGAATCTTTCAAAATATAAATTGAATTTTTCAAAATATAATGTTCAATTTTACCTTTATATATTTACACTGTCCATAAACGAGTCCCCAATTTCTAACCCTTGATTAGACTTGGTAGTTTAATTAAAGTTAATACTCTTATAATAGTTAAAGTTAATAGTAGGGTTATTATAAATTGCACATTTTGTTATCAACCAGTGATTAGGGCTAGTAATCCGTAATTTATATAAGGTATAATTAGTATAATAGCACTTTGAAACATTGTAATGGTAAAATAGCCAATGTTTCAAATAAATTTGTTTATAACAATTAACATAAATAAACCATAATAAAGTGACTAGAGTATACCCAATTTATAGGGGTTACTCTAAATAAAATTTGAGGACAAATTAGTAAAAACAAAAAACACAATATTAACACGTCATCATTATTGAATATAAACTATAAAAAAAGAGGTGCAACTATATAGGAAGTTCAAGGTTATAATTGTTCATATATAGAGCAACTTTTCTTTATATAAATACAGTATATTGGAATAGATTATTGTGTTATGAATTCCAAAAATCAAATGGCACTATAATATTATTTGCAGTGTAGAACAAGGCAAAAATACTCGGAATACCGTGTGACAATTTCTCAAAACCACCAAAAATAAGTCAAGTCATCTTTCCCAACTAATTAAACAAAAGTTTATTTTTTTTTACCATAAATCAACCCTTTAATTTTACAAATATTAACGAAAATTACTAATAGCGACGTTACATTTAAAAACAACAACAAATAGAGAGACTTCCTAAAAAAAACAACAAATAGAGAGAGCTCATAATAATTTAATACGAATTAAAATGTGTATAATTAGTAGAGCGACCAAGACAATCAAATCACACAATTGAAGTCTTTTCATATGAGTAGTTAAGTTGAGTTCTTATCTTTCTCTCTCTATCTTCTTCAATGGGGAAATTACAAACCAAAACCTACGACCGTCGAAGAAGAACTCCGTCTTCTAGATTCTTCTGTTGCTTCGGAATCTCCAAAAAGCCAGAGGGAATAATCTTAGAAGAAGATTCCAACGAGAAACCGATCCCGACCGTCGATCGATCTGGGCAGCAGAAAGGCAAACACAGGATCACCGTCCGATTGGCCTTCCTGGGGCTGAGAGTACCGAAGAGCACGTGCCCCAAAACCGTGCCGGTGATTCTGGAGAAAGACATCAAGCTGATCCATTACAAGTCAAAGTCAACCTTTGATCGTCATCAATCGTCTCCTCCAACCACCGCCACCGCTGGTGTTCACACCGTGGTACCGACCGCACCGGATCATATTATTCTGAAGGAGAACAAAGCTCTTCAGGTATTTGTTTTGTTAGTTCCAAAGCTCTCTCAACTCTCAACAACACCATGTTGTTGTTTCGTGGCAGCTAATATTACAACCATTTACGTTTTTATATTAAATTATTATTTATTTACTTGAGCTTTCTGTGATTTTTATTGAGAGATTTTATAAAATACGATCCTATCTAACTAGCGTAAATATTGAAAATGTATGACAACCAAAATAGGTTATTTTATTATTATTAATTTTTTGGTTTGTAAAAATATTATTCTCCAACCATTTTGTTTTTCTTATCGATTTCATATGTTATTGGTAATGTTTAACAAAACATTTCATGGCATCTGATAGTAGACAAATCGAACAAAATTATCATACTTGTAACTCTTTTTACATACATTTTGTAGTTATGAACAACTAATTCATTTATAATAGTAATGATTTTTTTTTTTTGTTATAATGATATTAACTTTGTGTGCAAATGTTCAAATCCCTCTCAGAACAACAAGATCGTCGAAGATAATAAAACCAACACGCCTCCCCAAGAAAACACGAGTCAAATTCAGAAGCGACTCTCATTCGTCCAGAGAATCGAGGCAATACGATGCGGGTCAAGTCAACCGAATTCTCCGCGAAATAGTCCAAAGCATACCAAAGTCAACTCGCAAGCAGCAGCTGCAGCGAGTGTGAAACGAGCTGTGATGCCAAAACAATCGATTGGGAGATTCGAACCGATAGTAGGGATGTCTGTTGTGATGGTGACGCTGGTGATAATGATTATGTGGGGCCGCCTCTGCGCAATTCTCTGCACGTCAGCATGGCTATACTTTGTGCCTCGTTTCGTGGATCCCGCCATTCGAGCAGTCAAACACAGCTCTGATTTGGGGTCCGAGGAGTCCAAAAAGAAAGTGGTTTTCGAGGGCTTTCTAGAGAGACCAAAGAAGCCCTCAAAAACCACTTTTCATTTTCAATGAGATTTTACGGATTTGTTATTTTGATTTTCGGAGTTTTGGTGACCACGGGCGTGTATGTTTTTTTTTTGGTGACCCACTTGATTTTCTCTTTTTTCTTCTTCTTCTTAGTACTTTTTGTACATGTGTCGTAGAAATAATTGTAATACTGTGAAATGGAAAAGAAAAAAGTAAATTGAGGATGTGCAAATCGCCAACTTCTATCTATTGTGAATGTGAAAACGTTGTATTTGCGGGAAATCAAATTAGTAATTAGCTAAACATTATTGAAAGCATTGTATTTGAGGGTAAATGAAGTGAAAGTGTGATCATATCTGTATTTCTTTTGTTTGTGGATTCTTCAAATAAATCGATGGATTCTCATCAATCATTGAACTTTCGTTCAATCCCATAAATTGATGTGGATTTAGCGAACTCAAATATGATTGGTCCATGTCTTAATCATTACACACCAACCCACGGTACAGTTTGACAGGAGATAGACAAAATTATTTTTTTCTTTTTTACGCTGGTTTGGAATTTGAAAAAGTGTGTTAAGTAAATTTTTATTGTATAAATGACATGTATATGCTTTGTGTTTTAGAGATAAGTTTAAATTTTGATTAACTAATGATAAGTTTGTACTTCACGTTTAAACGTTTATTTTTTACTGACGGTTTGTATGATATTGAGATAATATTTAGTATTTTCTGTTTTGTTTCAAAATTGTAAATAAGAACGAAAGAGAATAATGATATAATTTTGAATTTACAATTATTTTTAATGACTGAAGAGTGTGCTCAAGCGATGTTTCAAATCAATTAATTTAAAATCGTTTGTTTAAAAAATAAAAATTTAAAATATCCTCTAATATATTCGTAAACATTTTTTTCTCAATAAAATCAGGTTACTTTATTTTTTATTTTTATCTCATTTCTTAACTATGACCTAACTAAAACAACGCTTAAAATTATTATAAGCTAAAAAGTAACAAAAATATTGATTATATACACACATTATCCAAATCTAAAATATACGTCTACTGCAAACATGTGTAAAAAAATGACGTATTTAAATGTTTGCATTGCCAGTTGGCTACAAAAGGAAACAATATGATAATCATCATCTAATCTAATATAATCTAAAATCTAATATCAATATATGCTAAAATATTAGTGTTACACTGTTTTTTACGTAAGATATTTGATCATCAAAATCCTTTATAGGTTATGCATCACTAATGTTGGTAAAAGCTTAGTTCTAAAGTGTAATGTATAAGCAACTAGTTAATAATATGAACATTGTCCTAAATTACAACTCATGCAAAACAACAAAAAATAATAAAAATATTTAATTTAAGAGATGACATATACGTACGTAATATAGTTAACTTTTTTGCTATGGGATTTACAAACTTTTTAAATTAAATATATTTGAACTCTCAACGTTCATTAGGTTTTCCTATCCACTTCGACAAGGAGCAGTTGTATTTGTAATTTCGTATGCATTTGATAGTAAATATACTTTTTTTCTTTCTTATGTCTCATATAAATTATATTTGTCTGAAATATCTAGATATACTTCTTATCCTCTTTTATCAATACACTTATTTTCTTTCTCGGCTTTTTGGCATTATCATGTTTGTTTCGTTGTGTGTATATATATATATATATATATATATATATATATATATATATATATATGAAAATTTGTGATAGTTATCATATATGATACGGTATATGTTCTATAACTACCATATCATTCTCTAATTAGTAGGTAATATTTAAAATAAAATTATATACTACTATTTACTTGAGGATTATCATTTTAAACTATTTTTTGACTCAATTTCTTTTAATTTTACGTGGAAACTTAATAAGTAGTAATAACCTAAATATTTGCAAGAATCGTTTTGTTAATTTGGGCACATTGCTTTCAAAAAAATTATTTATCGTAATTTATTTCTTAATTTTCATTTAAGAATATAAAATAATAACGTAATATATTATGTTAATATTATAATTTTTATTTTCTGAATATGAATTAAATTTCAGGCCGTTTTTCTAAAACTTATAATATATGAAGTATATCTAATAATTCCCTTGGGATAGTAAGGTACTGCATGATAATTTAACTATATACAAGGCTTAGAGAAACATTTGTTAATTAGCAAGTAAATATTTTTATACCTTATCAATATCTATAATATGGGTTTGGTGGGAACAAAACGAAAAGGAAAAAACTCATCATCATATGATCTAATACCATTCCAACACCTTTGGATATATGCTAAAAAGATTAGAGTCACGTAGTAAGCTTTTTGATCATCAAATCTTTTTGTTACGCCATTCTTATTAGGTTTTACATCACTTTTGTTGGTAAGGGTTATATAGTAGATAAGCTTGGTTTTTAAACAAACACATACACACATATATATATATATATATATATATATATATATATACGAGATAAACATTGTTTCATATTGCACGAGGGAGTTACACCTCAAGCAATAAAACAACAACATATAAGTATTTAATTTAAGATGACATGTACATACGTTCATACCTTTATTATTATGACTGAGATAGAATAATTATGAAAAAATTGAATTACTCGAAGATACAAACTACTTTAAATATTTTTAAAAAACAATTAGAATAAATAAATACAAAATACTGGTCAAATAACAATATAAACTGTTGGAATAAAAGGTAAAAATAATATTTTTACCTAGTGTGTTAATGATTTTTGGTCAAATATTTGAGTGGAGTCCACTCATCGGAATTGGATAATTTTTCCATATTCTTGTTCCTCGTTGTGACGGGTATAAAATTGAATATTTATTTGCCTAAATTATGTTTATAACTAATGAGAAATTGATGCTCTAAGAATGCTAAAAACACATGTAATATGTGTTGTTTAGAGAAGTGAGAGGTGTGTAATGAAAAGAGTCCCACATAGGTTGGGAGTTAGTGTTGATGAAGTGTTTATAAGGGATTCTTCTCCTTAAGGTGACATCTAAGTGTGAGGGGGGAGAGTGTAGGTGGGTTAACTCTAACCCCTCGCGCGCGCACACGCACGCGCCGCCAGGCCGAGCCGGGCTCGGGCTCGGATCTTGGATCTTCTTGGGCCTTCGGTCTTTCCAGGCCCATTCTTATATTTTTATTACTAAAAGCACTTCAAATGAGTTTTAATTCCGCAAATAACTTGTGCGTTATCTTGGGAATAAAATCAATCTGTGCAAACCTTCTCAAACGGTCAAGACCTTTGGTTAGCCGGAGTTAGGTGCATTAAGGGGCGGTTAGGTAGGCATTTAGGTTGGCCATTCATGACCGGAATGAATGTCAAAACTTTTGTAACCTCTACCTCTACCTTGCATATAAAAGGAGGCTCTCACTCTCATTCGAAACATACCTAAAACCGAGACAAAGCATTGCTCTCTCGTTCTAATTCTCTCTCCCTCTCCGAAATTGTTCTTTCTTTTTGTATTCCGGTGAAAGTTTGGCTTTTGGTTCTAGTTCGCCGGAGACGTTTCAAGTGGTGCTAGAATCGTCTCGAAGTTGTTGTATCCTGGGAGGCTTTTGCTCAAGTAATCCAGCACCTATGGAGGACGATAAAAAGCTTCAAGGAAACCGTCCAACGGGCCTCAACCTCTTTGCTACTTGACAACTCTTGGTCTTGCACGGTTCTTGACCGAAGATCCACCAACTCATCGCGAGGACGAAACCAATCGAAATGTGCTAATGGCATTTAGTGCATGGATGGATTCCGACTACTTATGTCGGAATTCGGTGATGAATAGTCTTAATGACTCGCTATACAATGCGTATAGCTCCAAACGCTCCTCCAACGAGCTTTGGGATTCACTGGATCGGAAGTACAAAACCGAGGATGCGGGCTCAAAGAAGTACATCGTAGGCCGCTTTCTCGAGTATCAAATGGTGGATTCAAAGACCGTGGTGAGTCAAGTGCAAGAGCTGCAACTTATCATCCACGATATTCATGCTGAAGGGATGAACATAAGCGAGTCATTCCAAGTTGCCTCAGCCATCGAGAAACTACCTGCGGGGTGGAAGGACTTCAAGAACTACCTCAAGCACAAGCGAAAGGAGATGAGTTTTGAAGACTTGGTTGTGCGTCTCCGGATCGAGGAGGACAACCGTGGCCCGGACAAGAGGTTCAAGACTCAATCCGAGAGGGCCAACGCCATCGAGCATGGTGAGAGCTCAAAAGGGAAGAAACCCGGAAGCAAACTTGGGCCAAAGGGAGATTTTTTCAAGAAGAAGAAGCATAAGCCGAGGTTCGCTGGCAAGTGCTTCAACTGTGACAAAGAAGGTCACAGGGCTGCCGACTGCAGGAAGCCAAAGAATAAGAAGGAAGCCAATGTCGTTGAAGGCGATGACGAGCTTCTTGTTACCGTGGTCTCCGAGGTGAACATGGTGGACTCGAACCCGAAGGAATGGTGGCTGGATTCTGAAGGAACCCGCCACATATGCTCGGATCAGAACTCTTTCTCCACTTTCAAGGCGACGGAAAATGGAGAGAAGCTGTTCATGGGCAACTCCGCCACATCTGAAGTGAAGGGGATGGGCAGCGTCTTTCTCAAGATGACATCCTGGAAGGAGTTGAAGCTCACCAATGTGCTCTATGTGCCTGACATACGGAAGAATCTCATCTCTGGGACTGTGCTGTGTAACCATGGTTTTAAGATGGTTTTAGAGTCTCAAAAGATTGTATTTTCTAAGAATGGTATGTATGTGGGCAGATGCTATATTAAGAATGGCATGTTCAAGATGAATGTAATTGCCATTAATGCCAATGAAATTAATAAGAATGATTCTTCCGCTTATATCATTGAGTCATTTAATTTATGGCACGGTAGACTTGGTCATGTGAATTATGACACGTTGAGAAAATTAATTAACTTGGATTGTATACCAAAATTTAAAATTGACTCAAAATATAAATGTGAAATCTGTGTTGAAGCAAAATTAACGAGAACTTCATTTCATGGTGTTGAAAGAAATAACGAACCTCTTAACTTAATCCACCGATTTATGTGATTTAAAGATCATGCCAACAAGAGGAGGTAATAAATATTTTGTGACTTTTATCGACGATTGTACAAAATATTGTTACGTTTATCTGCTTAAGAGCAAAGACGAGGAAATTGAGAAATTTTTCATCTTCAAATTAGAGGTTGAGAATCAATTTAATAAGAATATTAAAAAGGTCCGAAGTGACCGAGGAGGTGAATATGATGAACCATTTGGGGCATTTTGTGCACAACATGATATTATTCACGAGGTAACTCCTCCTTATTCTCCCCAATTGAACGGTGTTGCAGAACGAAAGAATCGCACTCTCAAAGAAATGATGAATGCGATGTTGTTACATTCTGGGTTACCCCAAGAAATGTGGGGGGAAGCTATATTGTCAGCAAATTGTCTTTTGAACAAAATACCTCGAAAGAAGGAGGATAAGTCTCCATCGGAGTTGTTTATAGGTAAAAGACCTTCCTATAAATATTTACGAATGTGGGGGTGCCTAGCCAAGGTAATGGCTCCTCTTCCAAAGAAGATGAAAATCGGACCAAAGACGGTAGATTGTGTCTTCATTGGATATGCACACCATATTAGTGCATATATATTCATTGTGTATGATTCGAAAAACCCCGATATACACAAAGATTCAATTATGGAATCTAAAAATGCTTCGTTCTTTGAACATGTGTTTCCTTATAAGTCTAAGGAAGATGAACCGAGTTCTTCAAAATCAACTTCTTGAAGATATTGATGAAATAACTCAAGAAAATGATGACACGTCTGAGGACGAGATAACTCAAGAATCTGAAGGACTTAGACGAAGCAAACGAGCAAGGGTAGAAAAATCATTTGGTTCTGATTTTCTGACCTACATGGTTGAGGCTCCACCTCAAACATATAAGGAGGCTGTAAACTCCGTTGAAGGTCACTTATGGAAAGATGCCATAAGAAGTGAGATAGATTCTATCTTACAAAACCATACTTGGGAGCTGGTTGATCTTCCTCCTGGAACTAAAACTCTTGGTTCAAAGTGGATCTTCACGAGGAAGATAAAAGTCGATGATACTATTGATAAGTACAATGCAAGACTTGTTATCAAAGGATATAGACAACAAGAAGGGTTAGATTACTTTGATACTTATTCTCATGCGACGAGAATAACATCCATAAGATTGATAATTGCAATTGCCGCATTGCGGAATTTAGAAATTTATCAAATGAATGTAAAAACAGCTTTTCTTAATGGAGATCTCGAGGAAGATATCTACATGGCTCAACTTGAGGTTTGTATTGCTAGTGGACAAGAAAGGAAATCTTGTAAATTGGTCAAATCGCTTTATGGCCTTAAACAAGCCCCAAAGCAATGGCACGAGATATTTGACACTGTAATGACGTCGAACGGATTTAAAATCAACGAGTGTAATAAATGTGTATATATAAAGATCACTAATCAAGGATATGTGATTTTATGTTTATATGTTGATGATATGCTCATAATCGGAAGCAATGATCGCATGGTACAGTCCACAAAAGATATCTTGAACTCGAAATTCGATATGAAAGATCTAGGACTTGCTGACGTAATCTTAGGAATTAAGATTTACTCAGACGGAGAATGAAATTGTCCTAGATCAATCACACTATGTTGATAAAATTCTAGACAAGTTTGGTAATAAGGATTCTGGAATCTATAGAATTCCAATTGACATAAGTCAACACTTGTCGAAGAATAAAGGAGAAGGTATATCTGAAATTGAGTATGCTAGAGTGATTGGCAGTCTCATGTACTTGATGAGTTGTACAAGACCTGACTTGGCCTACCCTGTTAGTAGATTAGCTCGATATACGAGTAATCCAAGTGCTGAACACTGGAAAGCAATTGTGAGCGTACTTTGGTATCTACGATTCACTCTTGATTATGGGTTAAATTATACGAGATATCCTGAGGTAATTGAAGGTTACACTGATGCAAGTTGGATATCTGATATTCAAGATTCTAAAGGCACTAGTGGATATGTATTCACTTTGAATGGTGCGACTATATCTTGGAAATCATCCAAACAAACAGTGACAACTAGATCCACGATGGAATCTGAATTCGTTGCATTGGATAAATGTGGCGAAGAAAGCTGAATGACTTAGAAATTTCGTGGAAGATATTCCTGACTGGAATACACCTGTGCCAACAATATGTGTGTATTGTGATAACCAATCTGCTATTGGTAAAGCACATAGTGTGATGTATAATGGTAAATCAAGACATATTCGTCGACGGCATAATACCATTAGACAACTTCTCTCGTTTGGAGTCATAAGTATTGACTATGTGAGGTCCAAAGAGAATATTGCGGATCCGTTAACCAAGGGGTTAAACAGGGACCTAGTAGAGAAGACATCAAAAGGAATGAGACTAAAGTCCATGACTAATAAAACTAAGGCAAAGGAAACCCAACCATGATGACCGGAGATCCCGAGATCTTGGTTCAATGGGACAACCTAATTGTCAATGGCTAAGTAAGGTTACAGTGGGAGAAACCCCTGCTCCTATTCCTATTATACAGTGATTCCCGTACGAGGTTAAGCTTATAGCTTTTAATGATTCTAATAAGCTGGATTGTTGAAAATTCAAATGAATAATGCGGTATTATTTTTTATTTAAGAATCATATATGTGAGAGGAAAGTGGGGCCGCTTTGAAAGAGAATTAATATGGCTTAATTCTTTAAAAACTCTTACAGAACCAGGCGAATGTTCAAGGCCAAAATGAACATAACCATGAGAACTGAACCTGTGTCAGGAAGATACCAGTGGGGGATATGTTTATCGTTTATGCAAAACGACTAACAGTTCAAGGACATCGTTTCTACTGAGTAGTCAGTAAAGATGACATATTTTACCAAGAGAAGGTTCAAAGGTTTTACCTACCTATCCTATACTGGTATTGACCGCAGAACTTTCACCATCGTGAGTTGTGTCGAGTCTTTATAATTGTCGTATACAATTTCATTCATGTGGGGGATTGTTGGAATAAAAGATAAAAACAGTATTTTTACCTAGTGTGTTAATGATTTTCGGTCAAATATTTGAGTGGGGTCCACTCATCGGAATTGGATAATTTTTCCATATTCTTGTTCCTCGTTGTGACAGGTATAAGATTGAGTATTTATTTGCCAAAATGATGTCTATAATGAATGAGAAATTGATGCTCTAAGAATGCTAAAAACACATGTGATATGTGTTGTTTAGAGAAGTGAGAGGTGTGTAATGAAAAGAGTCCCACATAGGTTGGCAGTGTGTGTTGGTGAAATGTTTATAAGGGATTCTCCTCTTTAAGGTGACATCGTGTGAGGGAGGAGAGTGTGGGTGAGTTAGTTCTAACCCCTCGCGCGCGCACACACGCGCCTCCGTCGAGCCGGGCTCGGGCCTTGGATCTTGGCAATTTGGGCTCTTCTTGGGCCTACGGGCTTTCTGGGCCCATTCTTATCTTTTTCCGCAAATAACTTGTGCGTTATCTTGGGAATAAAATCAATCCGTGCAAATGAGGCTTTCGCTCAAGTAATCCAGCACCTGTGGAGGGCGATAAAAAGTTTAAAGAAAACCGTCCAACGGGCCTCAACCTCTTTGCTATTTTTCTACTATTTCTGGTTCGTATTTTCTTGTATTTGTCTTCTATTTATTTCAATATTATTAATAATATTGCTAACATAAACTACAATAAACCACCTTTTTCGATTACCATTTGATTGAATACTTACATTATTTGTTTCAATTACCTTTTTCGTTTCGCGAAAAACAAACACCGGGGACAACGAATGTGTGAAAAGTCCGCCTCGTCAATCACCACAGTCTAACACATACTGTTAGTCTTTGTTGAGTTAATATTTAACCGCTTGTAAGTCAAGGACTAAATAGACTCAAAGCTGAGTAGATTATGATTCCATTTAATCCGAACCAGGATAATATCCTGTATCATTTACATAACTTTGCCTAATTTTTACTTATTTTGTTATTGTCTCCAAAAATAACTCCCAACCAGAAACTTTGGTGCTTGACGGTGATTTTGTTCACTCCTTCGATCATTCATGGATTATGAAACGATCATATTATGTTCATGATTTAGCTTTTTTTTTTCACGATGAACATGAAAAATACTTGACAAGATTTAGTGATGTGGTCAAAAGAGTTGGATAGTTATTGGGGTTCATATTTTAATATTTTTATTTACGTCAATGCCTAATTTATTCGTCCTCATTGTTTTGGTAGTGTATGGCCCAACGTTTTGAATGCCGCCGATTTTCGACGAAATGCCGCCGGTTTTTCGTTTTTCGGTGGTTACCGGCCAAAAACGACTCATATAAACGTTTCTTCGTTTTTGGCCGCCGAAATTCGTCGTTTATGCCGACGAAAACCGCCTGTCGTTTTCCCATAAATGTTTTTTTTATTGAGTATAAAAGCCCTAATCAGCCGACGAAAACCTACCCGAATTTCGGTATCCCACAAAATAAATTGCCGACCGATTTCGCTGAAGAGGAGCTGCCGATCCAGAAGTTGCCGACGAAATTCTCACCAAATTCCGTAAATCGAGTCATCGGCCGACTACCGCAGTCAGAAAACAACAACATTTCGTCGAAACTCGTGGGTTACCGGCGAAAACCGAGGTATATGCCGACTAGAGTAGATCTGTGAGATTTGAAGCTGATTTTCGGGTCGAAGATGATTTTTTTAGCAATAATTGTAGAAATACAATGTATTAGGAATGTGATTCTGAAGATGATATAATTTTTATGAATTTTTTCTAGATCCGGAATTTTAAATATGAAGTAAATTCGGAGGTTGTAGTTATGAAAACATATATGTTTACTTAAGAAGTATAAGATTGTTCTTGAACATTGTGATTATGATTTTTACTCGAAATAATGTATGAAATGAAATCTGTTTGGAACGAAAGTTTAAGTTGCGTGGATTTGTTTCAGATTTTATTGACGTCGGAAACGAGAAATATGAAGTAATTTCGATAGTTGTAGTTGATAGTTCGATTAGTCGTTAAGTTGATTCTTGTTGAAGTCGTTGATTATGATTTTTTTATCAAAAATATGTATGAAATAGAAAATGTTTAGAATTTAAATTTAATAAGATTGGAATTTTTTTAAATGTTTTTGTGTCATAGATTAGAGAATTTGAATTATATATCGGGAATTGTTGTTTTAGTTTGTTTTGGTTGAAACGGTTTATTATGATTTTTTCTCAAAAACATGTATGAAATAGGATCTGTTTGGAATTGAAATTTAATAAGATTGGATTTTTTTCATAATTTTTGGAGTTACGGATTTGATTTTTTTGTTTGTTAACGATAACAGATGGCAGATGAAGGCGTCCGAAAACATTGTCTCGTCGTTCCGGGGACCAGTAACCATTTTACCTGCAAATATTGTTGGTTAACAACAAGAGGTGGAGGTATCACTCATATGAAGTTGCATCTTAGCGGAAACGATCCGAAGAAGAATGTAAAACGATGTGATAAGTGTCCGCCGGAGGTCAGAGAAGAAATGCGGCAACTGCTACATGAAGCATAAATGAAGAAAAAGAATAGGAGCATGATGGAAGAAACTATCCGTCAAGAGTTACATGCAAACCTCGATCCACGTCTTGATCATCGAGAAGATGAAGATTTGTATGAGGCAATGAAGAGAAGTCGCCAAGAGGCCGATGCTGCAACTTCGAGATCCGGGCCAGGAGGAGGTTCTGGATCCCAACAAGACATAAGATCGAGGCCACCAATCTCGCCTTCTCTTTATCGATCAAATTCGGCACGACAACCAATAGTCCCTACACCGGCAACTATGTCTCTGAAGAAGCGATTAGGAAGACTTGTGAGCCGATTTTTCATACACGAGAGTGTTCCAGCCCATAAAGCGAAGTCTCATCACTTTAAGAACATGATGCACGAAGCTGCAGAAATCGGTATGTGAAACATATTTCTTAACGTACTTTAACGCTTTGTGAAAGAACGTAATACGTTGTTGTTGACAGGTCCTAACGTTCCACTGCCTTCCCCGTACGATATTCACAACACATACCTTAAGGAAGAGGTTTCTGAGGCACAAGCATACGTCGATAGTCAACGTAAAGTTTGGGAAGAGTACGGGTGCACAATCATGTTTGACGGATGGACGGGTCCACCGCGATTGAGTATCATTAATGTTATGGTATACTCAGCTGGAAAAACCGTGTTCTTGAAGTCCGTTGACGCGTCGAACAACATAAAGAATTGGGAATACATCTACAAACTTTTGAGTGATGTGATTAACGATGTCGGACGCCACAATGTCATCCAAATTGTCACGGAAAACGGGTCGGCGTATAAAAAAGCGGGAATGAAACTGATGAGAAAGTTCAATTGTTATTGGACACCGTGTGCCGCGCACTGTCTTGATCTTATGTTGGAAGACGTGGCTAAGCGAGACACCATTTCTCGCATCGTGGATGACGCTAGGCGCATAACGAAACTCATTTATAACCACAGGCTTCTATTAGCGAAGTTAAGAGAACAAGGTGAAGGTGAGATAATTCGCCCCGGTCTTACAAGGTTTGCTACCAATTATTTAGCTCTTTCAAGCTTGCGTAACAAGAAACAAGCATTGAAGGCGATAATCAATTCCGATTGGTGGGAGAGATTGACATTTCGCGCAACCTTAGCGGGATCATTTGTTGAGGACAAAGTAAATGATGCAAATTTTTGGCTACACCTCGATGGAGTTTGTAAGGTACTTTTGTATCTAGTATGATGTTTGTAGTTTACTTTGTAGAACTAACATTTTACGTTAATGCGACAGGTATTCGAGCCGTTATTTGTAGCTCTTCGGTTCGTGGACATAGAGGTCGTTCCGACGTTGGGTGCACTATATCATGTTTTCGATCTAATGAAGAAAAAGTTGGAGACCCTACCAAATAAAAGATGGGTTGTCGATATCGTTGTCGACAGATGGGAAAGACAACTTTGTCACCCATTGCACAAAGCAAGTTATTACTTAAACCCGAGGTGTCAATACAACCCAGAAATTACGATGACACCAGAACATCTAACTGCTGTTACAGACGTTTTTGAGGTGTTACATCCGCACGATAATTGTTCCGTTCTTGGAAATGAGGTACGTAATTACAGATATTTATATGTTCCTTCACCGTATAGTGACATATTATGTACACAGCTCATTGCGTTTCGAGATGCACGTGGACTATTTGGAAGGAAGACTGCGGTTGGAAACCGTGATCATATGGCCGCAGGTACGTAACGATATCGTTGTGTGGGATCTGTTAACATTACTTGATTTTTAATTTACTTTTGTAGCCGAATAGTGGAGAATGTTTGGAACTGAAGCACCTACTTTACGTCGGTTGGCCATGCGAATTTTATCACAAACCGCATCCTCTTCGGCTTGTGAGAGAAATTGGAGCACGTTCGCCTTAGTCCACACAAAACAGCGCAACCGTCTTGCGTATTCAAGGTTGGAGCAATTTGTGTTTTGTAATTATAACATGAAATTACAGATACGAGATCGCAAAGCTCAGTACGAAAACAAGGAACTCCGAGACCCCTTAGAAATCATAGAGCAATCTATGCAAGCCATGGGAGATGAGGCCGACGACGACGTTCTTCTTGAGTGGGTTCGACCATGCAACCTTGACGATGAATCCAACCGTCCTGATCCGCAAGTAGCCTCACAGGCCCGTTTCGAAGGCGTTGATGTAAACTGGGTCGTCTCTCAAGATGTTGGTATAGATTCGTCTAGTGACGATGATGGTGGCGGGATGCAAGGAGGCGGAGATGGTGGCGGGACGCAAGGAGGCGGAGATGGTGGCGACACAAGTGTTGGTGTCGGGAGTGGCACAAGCAGAGGTTGGAATAACGATCCATGGACCATGGAATCGAGTTATCAAGCTACTCAAGATGAAGATCACGGAGCGCGGGATCGGGACAGGTACTAATATGTTACATGCATTTTTAATTTACATTTATTAACATCTAACTTAATGTCTCGTGGTCGGATGACTTCTTTGACTTTGAGTCTGCGCAATACCCGGGAGGTCGACAAGCGGGAATGTGGTCTCCTAGTTCTACGGATTACGACGTTGACTCCATTTCCACTCAATTTGAGTCAATGTCATTTGACCAAATGTCTACCCAATCTTACGACGGTCAAGGTTCGTATGCTTATCCGTATCCCGTTTCATATCCAGTTCCGGTCATTATAGGTGCAGAGATTCAAGGACCACTACCCGAGTACCCCATATTGTGCACCGTGGTCGGCGGAACGCAAGCCAACTACAACAACCATGTCATTAACTACACTTCATCGTACGCGACCCAAATGACGTGGTTGGACTATTGTAACCTTTCAGGCACGAACAAGTGGATTTTATCAGCCAGCACGTCATTCCAGTTACTATTGAATACTACAGTTGTTGAATTTCGTATGATCTTTTCGAACTGCTCATGGTATGATATGTATGAACTTAATAGTGTATGACTGTATGGTATGTATGAACTTGATATTGTATGTTATGTATGAACTTTTAATGATTTTAATTTCAATGTGGTATGACATGTATGAACTTAATGATTTGAACATTTTCTATAGTTATAAATTCATGTTTTGAACTAAAAATGTCATCAACATTTTTTCCGTCGAATTTCCGTAATTTTTATCGAATTTCCGACCGGCCAACGGCAATCCCATCGGCATTCCCTTTTCCGTTTTCCACATTTTTTCCATCGAATTTCCGTTCGGCTAACGGCATTTCCGTGATTTTGAGTTATCGGCCGTTTATCGGCTAGCGGCCGTTTAAACCTTGGTATGGCCCAACCTTGAGAAGATCTAAAAGCTTTGCCTACTTATAATATGAATCCATGCATGGCCGGCTCTACAGTTATTGAGCCCCAAATAAATTTAATTTTTAAGCCTTTAGTAATTTAGGTATTTTTAATACATTATTTAAATAATTTAGTCCTAAAAATTATATAAAATTTGAGCATTTTTACCTAATTTAAAGTAAAAATAATGAAGTCTAAACCAATTTTTTTTATGGCTTAGGAGTAAAGTCGGCCCGGAATCTATGTACCTAATATATTGAAGATATTCTATTAATAAGAGCTAGTTACGGGATTAAATTAGAGAATATCATAACCAAGGAATTAGTAGAGCCTTTTGAACTTGACACATATTTGGCGCAATAAGATTTTTTTAAAAAAAGTAATGGAAAGAGATTCCATGATGTTGAACTATATTGGGACTAGAAAGAATGTTATTCATGATAATATGAGAAACATTAACCTCTCTCCATTTAAGACCACGTCTTTACATGGATCGATCACTCAGGTATACATCTTTTTTTTTTTTTTTTTTTTGCTTGAATGTCTCCTTGTCATACTTTAAGACGAATATACCTTTCTAACAATATATTCTAACCCCATTTTTGAGCTCTGAAACAAAGACTACGTCGGATGATTAAATTTATCTTGCATCTTAGATAAGTGTGATATTCATATAATCTAACAACTATGAATATACCCAAGCTTGTTTCATAGGTAATCATTCTCATTTTCATGGTAAAAACTAAAGATCGAATCCCGTCGGAATTTTATGGCCAAATAATTTAATTTGGAATTTGTTGTATATTAACATATTAAATTTATATATTTATACAAATAATATTCTCTTATGCATGTGTATATGTATTAAATCTTGTATGTATTATGTATATTTGGTTAATAATGCCCTAACTTAAAAAAAAACTATAAATATCTGAAGGTACGTGTATATTTGTATTAGTACTCGGTATGAATATCTCACTAATGATATTACGTTAGTCTTTTCTTTATCACGTTAGTCTTTATGAGATCATAAGCATAAGGCTTATTATAATTTGTTTTCATTTAACTAAATACTAATAACATATAAAGATTAATGGTCAAATTTAGTAAGACTTAGACACCAATTATTAAGTAGCATTAACGTATGGTTCCCAATTCCCATTCCTCAGGTTATCTTTTTCTTCTTGTTGATTTTTTTTTTAAGACAAGAAAAAATATTTGGAAATTGAAAATTTGGAATATGCATTCCAAATAATGAATAAAAAAAAGAAATACCGGAAATGCCACTTGGGCATATAGTTTCTCAGCCGAAAGCCTCTCACTCTCTCTCTCTCGAAAGCCCAAATCTCTCTCTCCAAAATCCGCACATCAGACTCTCTCTCTCTATTCGACTTCGACCGCCTTATTTCTCTCTCTGCGTTCATACTCTCTCCCTCTCTCTCTCTATCTCCGACGAGACAAACCAGAATTGCTTAATGCAGAAGAAGCTCGCCGTCTCTCTTCGCCGCCGATGACCTAAGCTCTCCGCCGCCGGGACCTCCGACCGGCCGCAGAAGACTCGCGATTCTGGAGATTTGCGGATTTCCGCTAGGGTTTTTCGATTTCAGAGCGATTCGATCGTTGCGCGAACACGGATAGGGTTTCGAATCGCCGTACATAAGGTAAAATTGATCTGTATTCTCTTCTTCCTATAGTGGTGTGTGGTTTGCGCTGGCTTTGCCGCCATGGCTGGTGGGCGACGCCGGGGAACGAACAAGACGAAGGCGAAGGGCGATATGAGTCTCGGCGATCTTGTTCTAGCCAAGGTCAAGGGCTTCCCCTTCTGGCCTGCCAAGGTTCGCCTTTTTGATTTCTCTCGTTCTCGTAATTTCGATTGATTTCATGTTTTGTCTAGTAGATTCGAATAGGATTTGTGTGTTTTAGGTTACGGTGGATTGCGTGGATTTTGCTCTTGATGTAGGTGTTTCGAGTGGAATATAACAGTAGCGATTATATCAATTTGTTTTGCTGTCTTGATTCGAATGTGAGTTTCTAGGTTTTTGGTTGAGGAACTAGTGTTTTGAACTTAGTTTCAGGGTTGAACTAGTGTTTGTACTATGCTTTTCACACTTAGACATGGATATTTTTTGGTGTTAAATCTGTAGCTTTTGTTGCGGTTGAGATTTGCAGTTCTGCAAAACCCTGTGTATTTCATGGCTATGCTCTATCCTTATAAGGAGAGGATGGCTTGATAACTTCATGGAGATGAATCGATATGTCTTGAAGGTTGATTTGATTTTCAGCTTGAAAATGTTTGGTTTTATATTTTTACAGATTAGCAGTCCTGAAGACTGGAAAAAACCTCCTGACCCTAAGAAACATTTTGTTCAATTCTACGGAACAGAGGAAATGTAAGTTGCGAACTTTCTCTTGCTGTGTTAGTTTGTAGAACTTGAACGTACCTGTGGCTATTCTGTTATATCAAATACTTGTAAACGCGTAATTGAATTTTGCTACGCAATTTCCATCTTATATTAGATACCTTGTAATAATGATGACAGAGCCATTTCATAATATATCTGATATTGGTTCTTTGCAACTTTATCTTGCTCTTTTAGTGTGTATAGTGATTTCATATGTTTACAATATCCTTGTCCAGAGCATTCGTAGCCCCTGTGGACATTCAGGACTTTACTAGAGAGACAAAGAATAAGTTATTGGCTCGGTGCCAGGGTAAATCAAAGCTGTTCACGCAAGCAGTGAAGGAAATAAGCGAGGCCTTTGATAAGTTGGAAAGGAAGAACTGTGGTGATTTAAGGACCGATAGAGACGAATCAGAACCCGGAAGCAAGATTCAGTCGGTGAATGGAACTGAGGAGAATTGCGAGGCCGACACGAAAGATGGGAGTCATAAGATGTGCTCGGATGAGGAAGCTGCCAGTGAGGAATTATGCGACTCTGGCTCAAAATTAGAGCGTTGTTCACAGAGACGAGATTCGCAGGATTTAAAGCCAAAGGTTGATGGTTGTGCTAGTGGTAAAGTGTCTCCGGTCTTGTCTCCTGAGAAAAAAGATGTTGTACAACCGAAGAAGGGCGTAAATGTTAAAACCGAATCAGAAGAAGGGGTTTCGATTGACAAACAGAGGGCCGGACTAAATGGTCAGAAGTCGAAAGTCGGAGCTGTAGCAATGAGGAGGAACGATGGTGGTATCGGAGGACAGAAAAAGAGTAGTATTGCCACAACATCAGTGAAGGATAAAAGGTCTCCAAAATCTCCGGAGAAACCAAGAGATGGAACGAAAATTAGAAGTACGATTGGTGGCATAAAAAAAGAGCCTCTTTCGAAAGATAAGATGGGTTCTGAATCTGGGGATGTAAAGGCCAAGGGCTCTGTGAAAGTAAAAAATGAGGACAAAGCTCCTAATGATTCGCGCCGTACTAATGAACATGGCGAGGACACAAATTCGCGAAGGCCAAAAAGGGAGCTAGCACACACCAAGGCTAATGCAGACATTGATGAGGTTTCACGCCCGGCAAAAAAGTTAAAGCATGTTGATGCAGGGGATTCTAAGAAGGGATTCTCTCCTGGTTCGGTGGTTATTGACAGCAAGGTCGTTGTGAAATCAGAGACAACGAGGTCAACTTCACGGGTGAAAGCAGAAAATCACCTCACATCAAAATCCAAGAATGTCGTGTCAGGAAATGTTACCGGTGATGAAACTGCTCTTCCTCTGTCAAAGCGGCATAGGCGGGCATCGGAATCGTTCTCCAATTCACCTAATCAAGTTTCTGATAGAAGTGTTATAAAGGAATCTGCAAGAAAGGCTGACATTTCTTCTTCCAGTAATGTTAAAGGTGTGGGTACTCCTTTGCAGAAAAGAAGGCGAGCTGTTTGCCTGTTTGATGATGATGACGATGAGCCAGCCAAGACTCCTGTTCACGGAGGATCTGCTAAAGCCTTGCCAAATGTTTCAGATAGTGTCAAGCGTTCCGAAGAAAATGGCGATAAGCACCGAAAGGCTTTAGTTGGTAGCAGAGATTCCGTAGAAGCTTCTAATAGTCACGCGCAAGAATCGTCGGTGCTGAACGAGTCGCTTTCACTGAAATCTCAAGTTGAGGAGATTGAGCATGAAGTCCTACCCAACAACGCTGAAAATGAATCAGACGGTCAAGCTGAAATTGATGAAAAGAAGTGCGAGAAGGAAGAAAAATTAGAACCGGAAACGATGACACCCAATGTGGCAAAAACGATCTTGGTATCTCCGAAAAAATCACCTTATTTGACTTCTGCTAATAAAGCAGCAAGTGACCAGTTCAAAGCTACAAAGCCCAAGGCTAAGGTATCCAATCTGGTTATTCAAAAGAAGATATTGGCACCGAGTGCCAAAGCCGTGCCCTCTAACAGCTCCCAAAATCAAGCGACGGTCCAAAGAAATAGGCCCACTTCTTCGGAGAGACCTAAACCAACTCCCAAGTCCAACTTTCGGGCCACTGATCATGCTTCATATAGAGAAAAATCAACAGAGCGTGGGGAAAGGTACGTTTCCTCTTATTTATCTTCATCTCGTTTTTTACTTTCCTCTAACTCGCTCCAAATGTTTCTATGACAGAGTGGAAGACCGTAATAGCATACATTTCGATTCTAGGACTCCCGACTCTGCTTCTTCGATAAGGAATCTCATCGCTGCTGCGCAAGCCAAAAGGAAACAGTCTCAGACTCAGAGCTTTGTGTTTGGCATTCCCGGTTCTGCTTTCGCGTCTGCTGGTGATTTTCATGGGAACACTCCGAGCCCCTCTGCACTTCAACAATTCTTCACCGGAGGCAACAATGCGATGGCAGCAGATAGTATTCACGGATCTTATACCTCCATAGCTGTAGGCTCTCCATCAACTCATGCAATTGAGCTGGCATCACAAAGTCAGCCTGATGCTGAAGAGCCCGTCGAGGAGAGAAGAGCAAGCTCTGAGAACAAAGCCGCTGGAATCTCACCTAGTGGTGGCACAGACGCTGCTATTGCACGTGATGCTTTTGAAGGAATGATAGAAACTTTGTCGAGAACCAAAGAAAGTATCGGCCGTGCTACTCGTCTTGCCATTGACTGCGCAAAGTATGGAATTTCCAATGAGGTACGTTCTTATTTTGTTTCCTTAGTTAGTCTGATTTTTAAAGGAGGGGATTACACATAGGATAATGACACAAAGGATCATTAGTAGGTACTAATTCGCTGTACACGTGCACAAAAACTTGTTGAGTGGTGTTGAAAATTTTGATATTTGGTTTTTTGTGGTGGAAATAACTTGGCTTTTGTGCTTTTGTAGCCCATTCTAGTTATGCTATGTTTATTCTTATTATCGCCGTTTTGGATTGGATGAATTGTCTTAGTTGATTAAGCTAGTAAGGGATTAAACATACTGAGTTATTTGGTCGTATGCCTGTTGGGCAAATATACCTGATCTGTATTTTTTTTTATTTGGGTAGCTTAAACCTTTTCTTGGAAAACGTAAAATCTTGTTGCTTGTTTGTCTATAGCTGTATATTATTATGTTAGGAAATTATAGGAGATAAAGTTGTCGTTAAAGATTTACGTGGTGCTTGTTAGAGATTATCAATTTGTTTTAAAATGATTTTGTATCATTTTATAGGTTGTGGAACTACTAATTCGAAAATTGGAAATAGAGCCCAGTTTTCATCGTAAAGTGGACTTGTTTTTCCTTGTGGATTCCATTACTCAGTGTTCTCATAGCCAGAAAGGTATTTTCTCTTGGTTTTCTCTCTATTAAGAATGGTTGAGAGTTGTTACCTTTATTTAATGTTAATGTTAATGTGATGACATGTTCTTATATTAAAATGTCTCATTCAGGAATTGCAGGAGCTTCCTATGTTCCGACTGTTCAGACAGCATTGCCTCGCTTAATAGGTGCTGTTGCTCCAGCTGGCACAGCTGCCCGCGAAAATCGCCGTCAGTGTCATAAGGTAATTATATCACTTGTATATAATTGCTGGTTGGTTGGCAATTTTTTTGCAAAATTAGATTTACGATCTTACCAACCAGGTCTTAAGGCTCTGGCTTGAGCGGAAAATATTTCCCGAAGCACTTCTTCGTCGTTTCATGGAAGAGATTGGAGGTTCAAATGAAGATACCAGTTCTGGATATTCCCTTAGACGCCCATCACGATCTGAGCGTGCCATTGATGATCCAATTAGAGAAATGGAAGGCATGCTCGTCGATGAATATGGCAGGTTTGAGAAATCAATATCCCTGCACCCTCTGCAATTTTGTTAGAGAAGCTTTCTTGTTTTCGCCAAAGAATCTCAGGAAATCAGTGTGCACTATATGAGTATAATCTGATGAAGTTTTAAAGATGGCATTGTGTTACTATACTTGTTATATTATTGATATAGTTGAGACTTCCAGTCACAGCTATAACCTTCATGTAATATCTAATCCTCTTTCCATTTTGCTTTTGTATCAGTAATGCTACATTTCAGATGTCTGGATTTTTCGCTGCTCATGTATTCGAAGAAGATGAAGAAGAGGACCTTCCATGCGCAAGCAAGGAAAATGGCGATCAACTTCTGTCGGTCGAGACGGAAAAGTTCGCAACTTCCGTGAACGACAGGCGTCACTGCATATTGGAAGACGTCGATGGCGAGCTCGAAATGGAAGATGTCTCGGGACATCAGAAGGACGAAAAGGGTGGTTCGATGGAAGTAGAGACAACACAACAGCAGCAAGTATTATCAGAAGTCATTTCAGAGCCATCTCTGAATATTACCTGCGAGCTATCTCCCCTTGTTCCAGAGGAGAGTTCTCCGCCTTTGCCTTTGGACTCTCCTCCGCCGCCTCCCCCTTTGCCGCCTTCACCGCCGCCTCCGCCGCCGCCTCCTTCATCTCCGTCTCCTCCGCCACCTCCGCCGCCGCCTCCCTCAGAGCCCTCTCATCCTCAGTCGTCCCCGCAGATCCCTCATGACTACACAACATCAAAAACTGTAAGACTTTGCTGTGTCACTGTCTTCCATGTTCGAGTATCAATCATTGTATCGCTCTTTGGCTGTTTTCCTTTTGTAACGATTTTAAGGCTTACTCGTTAGCTGATTTGGTAAGGGCCTGGTCAAGTTCTTTCAGGGTTTTGGTTTGGCTGGTTTTTCGTGGGTCCTGTTATATTTTTCTTGTAACTCTTGTTCTGCTTTCTTTTTGGCTTTGCCGATTACCCTAATAAAGTCTGGTTTTTTTGAAAAAAAATTAAATTTTTTGTCTTCCATGTTCGCGAACGATCTTCTGTTTGTGTTTGTGTTAGCGGTGACACGGATTTATGTCTCTTCGTACAGGGAAACCAGCATGTTCAAAGGGCAGGAAATTCTGTTGACAATTCTGCCAAAACAGACGTGTTTCCACCGCCGCCTCCGCCGCCATGTTACGTTCCTCCGCCTCCTCCTCCTCCTCCTCGGGAACCTTCCGGATTCAACTCTTCGAGAAAGTTGGAGCACGGGCACAGCGAAATGTATCTAAACCCTCAACAAAAGCAGCAATTTCCGCAAGGGAACCCGCCTTACATGCAGAGACCGTTACATGCGCCTTCGGGTCATTTCAGCTACGGAGCAAAGCCACCTCCGCCGCCCCCGATTCAGCATCCGTATCACCATCCTCCTCCGTATCCGATGCCACCGCCGCCCCATCATTCCGATGCTCGAAGACCCTTTCTTGGCGGGGATGAACAGTGGAGGATGCCTCCTCCCCCTGAATTCAAGCCGGAAAACCCACGCGGCGGATGGGTCAATGGCGGAATGCCAAATTCAGGCCACCCACAGTACGGCCAAGAAGGTGCGTTCGCACTAACCTTAATCACAGATCGAACAATAACCCTCTGTTTGACAGTCAAACCTTATCCACTAGTTGCTTACTTTTCAATGATTATATTTTTTTTATAGAAGGAAACTCAGAAACTAATATAAAATGGGAAAATAGAAAGCTTCAACTAAGATGAAGCAATATAGAAACTAGAAAAATACTTGGCCAGTCTTTAGATAAATCAGTGGACTGAAAGAATTAAAAGCCGAGGCAAGGGAAAACCTAAAGCCAAAAATCTTCTAAGCAGACTAGCATCGTAAAAAATACACCTGTTCCTGAGCTTCCAAATGCCCCAACGAACCGCCATGAACACCACCTTGAACCCTGACAGGACTCTAGTCGATGTCCCCAATGACCTGAACCCCAATACGAACTCCTCGAAAGGGATCTCAACTTGCAGGGGAATGATTATATTATGTGCAGGTTATTTCAGGCCACCCTTTGAAAGGCCGCTGTTAAATAATATGGGTTTTGGGCACCCTGCCCCTAACAGTGTACCAGCTGGCGCTCCAATGCCAGGTGTGTAATATTTTCGTTTTGGGTGATAATGTGTATTAAGCTGCTGTTACAGAGAAATGACACGGCTCGTTAAAACGTATTACTTTTGCAGGTCATAATGCGCCCCAGATGTTGCCAGGTAGACCAGATATGCCTGCCCTTAATTGTTGGAGACCAACTTAAGGTGAAATTTCTTTGCCCAATTCGTTTGCAAATATGAAGTTCATATACAAGAATCTAATTCCACGTATAAATAGAGAGAAGGGACAATAAAAAGAAATCAACACGTGTATACAAATTTTCTCCGATTTTACTGTTTTGGTTCAGTTTTGTTACTGTCTTTCCTCTCTGTAACTTTCCCCTGTCCCGCACATTTAACTGGAGCCTGATAGCTAAATGCTAAATATGGTGCTCCATTTTTAATTTAAAGATAGCAACGTGTTTTTGTTCCTTTACGATCGTTTCAGTTCTTTGGGTGGAAACTATAGCCGAAGTCCAGTCTTATGGGCATCAAAAGTAACTTGTGTACAAAATATCCGACAAATTTGAAGGCGGTGTTGAGGAGTGGAGGCCCTTGGCAGGATTGTGTATATTGTAATTTTTCCTGACAAATGTATCCCGAGAACATTTGCTTAGCTCATGTTTCTGACTTGGTTAGTACCCCTGTTTCTCTATTAATGTACTTCTTACTTTCAGTTTTATAGGAATTGACCAAGCTAGAAAAATGCACATTCTCTCTCAATAGAAGTTATCACATTCAATCAATTATGACTGGTTTCGCTGCTAAGTCTTATTCTACCTATGCACTATTGCTGGTATTATTTTTATGCCTTACTTTCTGTTGATCTCTGTGTAATCATCCCTGTAACTGCTTGCTTGTATCTGCTCAATATTTGATTCTGCTCTATGCATTCAAATCACAAGATAAATATTGGCTTTTCACCAAATGTGTGGAAGTGAAGCAGCTTCGGCAGATGGTCGTCCCTTTCTGGGTTTGATCTTCTCCAATATATAAAAAGATATAATAATTTAGTTTGTTTTGAAAAGAATTGGGCAATTTTGGACATTTTAAATTTTCGGGCTTTTGTCAAGATTCGACTAAAAGTTGGCTGTTAAAAAAGGTTATGAAGGCCTCGTGAAATAAGAAAACAAGCTCTACCTCGATGAAATGCCTGCATTCTGTAATTTTAACTATGATATGGAGAATATATTTGTTTTTATAAATAACTTTTGCACGTATATTATAGCTTGTCATATTTAGGAAAGTTATGGATCATAAAACACGGTTAGCGTAAAAGGAAGATAGGTTTTAGACCTAAACCACGAGCATAGCCAGTGTGTGAAGGTGTTGCCTGAACTATTTTGGTAAACCTCTAATCTCGGCAAGCTACAAATCACCCTGTTCGAACCGGTCCTACTTATATATCAAATTCGACTCATGCTAAATGCTAAAGAAAGTATGAACTTTTTAATAACTTTAGTCTTACAGATCTCTCTAGATATTGGCCCAGCGTTTTTTAGCTTGTATATTTGTTCTCAGTAGAACCTTTCTTTATTCTTCCTTGTTTTAATCCAGTTTTGAGTTTCTTCTAAAAAAAGTGTTGAGAGTGGATTGTTTGCTGGTTACGGACCGTTTTTTTCTCTTTTTGCATCTCGTAAACAGAACAGTTGTGACTAGGTTGGTAGCTTCTGAATTGTTAAAAATTCCATTCTGTATACCTACATAATCTAATAATACCCGAGACCCAAGTGAAGGGCTTATGAAGTTCTCTCCTATTTTAGCAGTAAAAGAATAGAAATGAGACTATCAAGAGTAGGTTCTATGGAAGTTCTTGTTTTGACCTTTAAGTGATGCGTAGGAGAGTTTCTTTATTTTTAAGGTTGATGAATGAATTGGTTATTTGAGAGATTTTGATGCCAAATTGTCGTTGAACAAAAATGATGAGAATTCCACTTGTTGCTGTGTTTGCAGGTTCTTTGGCAAAGAGGATGAAAACAATTTTGAAGTTATTAGTGTGTTCAGTTCACTTACAGAGACTTTAATGTTGATAGGGTTCTACTACTTTTAGCAGATAAGACTGCTCCAAAATGCTGAGGTAAATACTTTACATGAATTCTGGGCAAGCAATCACTATGCCCCATTATTACTTTGTAGTCCAGTACAGTTTAATATCTTCCTTGTAAAGTACGTTTTTTTTTCTGAATCCTTCAGTACTGTTGAAATTAGTCTTCTTTTTTCAATGGTATCGGCTAATTAATTAGAAACCATATCCGATATTTTCCTGTTAAGTAGTAGCAGTTTGTATAACATTATGTGAAACAATAAAAATATTAATGTACCCTCTATTACACAAGACGGGTATAATTTTTTATTTATTTAAAGAAAAGAAGAATATCTAATAAATTTTCCCTTTTTAAGTTTAATCGAATTGGAGGGTTGTGAGTTTAGTTGGAGACGAGATAAACATTGCAAATTAGCAATAAATAAAGAAAAATTGCTCTGGAAACCTTAAAATTGCTATATAGCCAGATTTTTTTTTTGTTTTTTTTAATTTATAGTCAATAATGATGACGTGTTAATATTGTGTTTTTTGTTTTTACTTATCTGTCTTATGTTTAATTAGTATTTTGCTATAAATTAAAGGTAGTCTATATCACGGTGTATTTAGAGTAATTGCTAGTTGGTTATTTTGTAATTACAATATTTTAAATTACTATTATACTAATTAGTCCTAAATAAATAAAATATTTAGGTTGGTAAATAAATTCGTCTTCCGACGTCTTACTCGGTTAGGTGGAGAACATATTGGTTTTATAACGATTATTTTGTTTAATCTAAAATAATGGGTTTAGCGATTGGTTAAACTCCCTAGGGTGCTGATCTGGTTAAATGGTATTGGTCGATTATATCGTTGTCTAAGCTTATTGGGATGCGGAAATGTGTAGCTTGAGCAATGTTTTATTTTTAAATGAATTATTAATTAATTGGGTTATCGACAAATATGATTAATACAATTACTTAAATTTCTTGATCAAGTGAAATAATTAGACTTTATAATAAATTAATTATTATGAAATTATTTTTTGTTGTGTAAATCCATTATTTGATGTTTTACTACAGTAATTAGTTTTATTACCATAATTGAACAACTATCATACTGATATTAATATATACTACGAATATTTTGTATACGAAGTAGGAAAGAGTGTTTAAAGATTCTCTACGAGCCAGACTACTCTAATCTGACCTCTTCACACCTTAAAATCAAAATGATACCGAAAAAGAAAAATAAATGTTGTTACCCTGAGATTATATGTAGCAGGTAGTTCTCACTTGAAGATATCCATATGGAAAAAAGAAAACAGACTTAAAACAGAAGCTACAGATACATCGGAATCTATCATACAACGTCTCAGAAAATTTGTTTGGTTTTTGGCTTCTTCTACGCCTTTAAACAATATAGGTATGCCTTTGTCTTTGCTTGTATCGTCTTCTTACCTTATGTAATAACAAGTTCAACAATACTCAATTCATGTAATCTCCATCAACTTCTTTTTTTTGTATTATTTTCTTTTTTTATCTCCTCTTTCTATTTACCTGATCGACCCACCCAAAAAATTATAAGGGACAAAAAATGAGAACATAACTTATGAGTCAGTCAAGAGCGGCTTTGCTTTTCCGACCTGTAATCGGCTTCGGCAAGCCATCAAAAATAGGTTTCCCAATCGCCGAATTCGAGAAGCCTTGTATATCCGACCTCCATTTTGAAGCTGAGCGACTCGAAATCGAAGAGCTATTTTCAGGATCCTGTAAACTCGGAGTGCTCGAAGACTTGCGAACCCCAGAAAACCCATCAGCTATGAACGAATCTCCCAATCCCACGGGAATCGGGTTCAGAATGCTGATCTCAGTGTCGTTCCGATTACCCGCTTTTTGCCTGAGAGCTATTTGCTTCCCTGTAATCGCAGAAAATCCGCCGCTGTTACCACTATTGTCTTCCAACAGCATTTCGGGAGTTCGAGAAAAGTCAACTTCTGACTTTTGACGCCTTTTTCTGATCAGCTTCTCGCTCCATCTATCTGTCTCTCCGTCTCTGGGCTGCTGCTCTTGAACAGTCGTAGTTTCGCCGTTCTCGTCTGAGTATCCGTTCATGAAGCTTTTTGACTTTTTATGGCTCCCCAAATTTTGGTCCGAAACTCCGGGAAATGGACCGTCTTCTAAATAATTTAGTATTCCTTTTCGATTATACACTGCCATTTCGACGGATTCGGAGCTCGAGTTTCTCTGGGTCGACTTAAGCCCGTAATAACCTTGTAAAGAGCTCATGGCTGGTGAGATTTGCCGCTGCGAAGACCTAACTCTAAGGGTCTGGAATGAGTCAAGCAGATCACGGTGCAATCGATTTGGTGAAGCCCAGTCAGAACTGCTTGGCCTGTAAGAAGTATCAACATTCTAAGCCTTACAACAAAATAAACTAAATCATTCACGGTATTGTAAATCAAATCTTGTATATGCACTTTTTCTTGTATATGCACTTTCTCACTGAAACGTGTTAACTGTTTTATTAGGTGATTAATGGTTGAAAGTAAGAACCGATCAATGTAACGTGGACATTCTTTCCCAGGTAATGGCTCCGACACTGACTGACGTATGTATTCAATTCAATCAGATACTATCAACCAAAACCATAAACAGGGTTTTGTGAATCAAAATTTAGATAGGGACTGAAACCTGTTAAATATTCAAGTCATCCCCGCTATAAACTCGTGAATAGGTGAAAGTAAGCTAATCAAAATTTAGATAGTGTAACCTGTTAAATCTTATGAATCAGAAACAAGAAAAACGAACAACCAAAAGAGTCATCAAGTCCCTAATAAAATCTACCAGAAGAACAAACCAAATCAAAACATTAGAATTTTGGGTGATGGAGAAAGTGAACAGGAGCGAAACCCAAACATTTTGCGATGCAGGTTCTTGGGTTCCACGATAAAGAAAATCAATAACGGCATAATCAAATAGAGCGTGAACTCGCTTACCCTGGTGTACTTGAGCCGTTTGAAAGGCACGGTGAAGGAGGGTGTCTTCCGGGTAATGGAATCTGTATAGACTTCAGCGCAAACATTTGAAGATCAGTCACAAGACCATTCATCTTCTTTATATCCGCAACCTGCAAAAAAGAAAACAAGTTCTTATTTGTTTAGACTGCTACAAAATAACCAAGACGTTTTCATAATATAGCTCTAAAACACCAATTTAAAGGTATAACAATACAGTGAGTTTACACTAGAAACGTATTCACTTCCGATTTGATGACTTTTCAAGCAGCTCATTCAAATAGTTTAACTCAACCTAGGTTTCAGTAAATTCACTTCCAGCACCAAACATCAGGAAAGCTTGAAGGTCATAAACTTAAAGATTCAGTAGAAAATATCATCACTATAACATTTAAGACGAGCCAAAACTTTCAACAACTTCGATGACTATCAAAATTAATTAAAAACATATCACATTCCATACCTCAACGCCGTATTTGATGGCCACGCCGGCGAGAGTATCCAATTTGGAAACGACGTGTTCGATGTAACCGACAGCTGGCGGCGGCGATGTAGACGCCGCCGCCGCCGCCGCCGCCGCCGACGAGCTTGTCGAGAATCGACCGTTGCAATCCATCACGTCGCTATCGCAACAACGCTCGGGACTGTAAATACCTATCCCTAAACCATTCAGATTCTGATTCTGATTACGATTCCGAATCTCTCTCTCCATCTGCATTCTCCACCAATACAACAACCAAGCATTCCCTGCGTCAGATTCGATCGACGGAGATCGACGAAAATCGCCAGAATTTCATAGAAATTTCCGGATTCGAGACCAAAAAAAATAACAGAAATGAAAGGGAAAACAAGATCAGTGGTTGTTGGAGATCAATAGATTGCAAAAGAAAAACCTAGATCTAACGACTCGCGTTGGGACAGAACATAGAGAGAAACACGAATCGTCAGAATTGAGTTTCGGAGTGAAATTTCCTCGCTCTAGATCGACTTTTCATCCAAATTTTCAGGGGAAATGAGTTCCTCTGAATCTCTCTCTCTCTCTCTCTCTCTATAGAGAAGAGAAGAAGACCATTAATAATAAATAAAAAAATATTAACAAGAAAAAATTAAAAGAGAAAAATCTAACCTGAAATAATGTGTGTAATGACCATATTGGCCTGAATCTGAACACCGTGTCGGTTGCGCATAAAACCAAAGCTGTCTTTTTCGTGAATCAGGCTTCCAAGCCAAAGCTGGCATATTTTTGTCCTTTTGACGTTTTACAGTTTCATTCATTTATTACCTATTTTTATTTAGATGGATTAGTATTTTGTCTCTTGTAGATTTCAGTGTCTCATTAGAATGATTCAATGATATAATTTTATTATACTTTTAAGACAATTTTACCCTAACACTTGAAGCAACTAAACTATAGCGTATTTCAATTGAAGATTACACTTTTTGTATTTAATTATTACTTAATCTATTATCTTACCTATGGTAATTTGATACACATTTCATTTAAATATAGCATCGATGATATTAATATAGTGTACTAAATAATCACTACTCTTTCTATTTCCAGGTACGGGGATGTTTATTATATGAAGTAAAACTAATAATTTTTCAGAAGGAAACATTTGACAACGAGTGTGTAGTCGAAAAAACCGATACGATAGAAAAATAATTTACTAAACGAAGAGTCAAATATTCATTAACATTCTCCGTTGATTCTTTCTTGAATTCGCGTAACCTAACATGTTCTCAAGTCAAAGACTCTTTTTACGTAAATACATAATAGGCACTCTTTCATTCATTTGCACATTTTCTAAATGAAATTAAACGAGTTATGGTAAACTGAGACAAGCATAGAAAGTAAAGTCATTCAAAGAAACTCTCAAGTGATTTTCATATTATTGGTTTATTTTATTTATCAAGAATATAATAAATCAGATTATTTTTAAGCAATTTGATTTGATATGTATACAAGAGTCGGAACCAAGAAAGTAGTTGGTTTTCATAAAACCCGATTTCTTAAGTCATTTAAACAAATCCTTGAAATTTTGATTGAATTAATTGTTAGACATATAGGGTACATATGCTTGTTTTCATGTACCTATGCTAAAGTCATAGAAATTGAAGTTTACATCTCTCTCCTCGCACTCCTTAAAAAGAAAAAAGCATAGGTTCACTCTCTCTTTATCTCCTTCTCGCTCTCATTGATTTGCGTTGATTTAACGATTGGTATGGCTGAATCAGGGTTTCGCTGATTGGGCAAAGGTCTTCTTTCTTCGTTTTTCTGTGCATGTTGTTCAAGGGATGATGATATTATTGATGATGTTGTTCAAGGGGTGATGATATAATTGATGATGTTTATAGGTTTCGGTGATTGCAACTTCATAAAGCTTTCTTGTGAAAAGACCAGGAGAAAGGAACTAACACGCTCTACTGATTCTTACCTGAAAAGAGAGATAACAACTAATGAGTCAATTAATGAAACTGTTAAGTGACTTCTCACAGTCATGTTTCGAGGGAGAAAAAGGAAACTTGTGACGCAATGAAATAATCTATATAGAGATTAAACTGCTTAGTGTCTATTTATGTATGTCATAGTGGCTTATCAGCTTATTATTTTGAACAAACCTTTTAAATTGTTTATGAAAAAAAGGATTTCACATCAGCATATACTGGGGCCAATTGATTTGACTATCTTAGTAGTACATCCAATTTTTTTGATTATCATTACCTAACTTTTGACCACTTATTTTGACAAAAAAAATATTAATAGTGGAAGTCACGTATTTTACAAAATTGTTGATCCATTGAAGTATTGACTTTACAAGAAAGAGTTTGAGAGATTGCACGGATCATGAATAGATCAATGAAAATGTATATTGCTTTTTTAATCAACTGATCGATGACTTGATCCTGCGAAGGATACGTAGGCATCTCAATTACGAGTGCAGTTGAATTGGAGAGAGCTGCTCGGGACGAATTGTAGTTGTATTCTCTGTTGGTTGTGTCGCGTTGGCTTGCGTCTTGAACTTGGGGTTGTAGCCCGGTGGATACCCATAAATCTTGTAACATTTTTCGACTGTATAGCCCGATATCTTGCAATGCATGCAGAAGGGACGATCTTTCTTTAGCGGCTTCTTGGGCATTAAGTCATCTTTGACTGCAGAATCATCGAGCCATTGTTGATGAGATCGCCTTGAAGAGTTGCAATTCCAATAATTCGGTGTTGCTCCCGTTGATCAAGGAGTGCGAAGACATCGTTGATTGGAGGTATGAGATTCATGAGGAGAACCTGTCCTCTTGTAGTAGTGTACCATTTGTTCAATCTCATTAGAAAAATTATGACGCAACATTGTCATTGATTACGGTCATTTTCTTTTAAGCTCCACATTTACAATCTCCGCATGTGCAGAGAGGTTTTGCATTCCGAAATTCTTCCCAGAGAGCTTTGACGTAAGTATAATGATTTTCAATAGATCTTGAGTCTTGCGTCACGTTAACCGGTCTTTGAGGATATGATAGGTTCTTGGCCCATTTCGCCAACCTTTGTTTGAGGTTGTTCCACAAAGTGTGAGAGTGGTCTCCGAATTGAATGGTTGACGCTATCTCTTCATCTACTGCATTGCTTATTCATCCGACCACAATATTGCTGCCTCTTTTCCAGGCATAGGCTGCTTCTGAATCTTCTTCTTGAGGTTTGACAATCGATCCTCTGATGAATCCTAATTTGTTTTAATTCACAACGCCATAAGCATGGATCTGCTCCATGAGGAGTAACTGTTTCCATTCAACAATTTTGACACCAGAATAGCTCTTAGATTATCATTATGGTGAATGAAAAAAGGACTCATCGGATTTTCGAAGGAGAGAGATCGATGTGTGTTTTCTTGATCGAAATTTCTGCTATTGAAGATTCATCAGTTGCGATCGGATTTCCAGATTCTCTTGATTGAGGTGATTGGTTCATCCTCGTTGACTGAGGAGTGATTCTTGATTCTTCTGGCGTTGGATGTTGAGTGATTCTTGCACCAGAAGTTTGCACATAAAGGATGATTTTGTGATAAACAAAATTTTTAATTGATTGTGCGAAAAAATTATCACTCTGATACTATATTGACTTTGCAAGAAAGAGTTTGAGAGATTGCACTGATCATGAATAGATCAGTGAAAATGGATATTGCTTTTTTTAAGCATGATCTCTTTACATACATTGATATTTATATCCATATCTTCCAGTACAAGTTAAGTAAAACTAATAAATGACATAAATGAAAACTGAATAAAACTAACACAGCATGTCGTTTCTCAATATGAAGCTCCATTTTTCTTGCCAATTTCCAGTCCATTACCAAATGGCGAATTAATCACAATTGGTTAAGGATGACGGATGAAAATTCTCTCATCAATTTCTCATGGATAAATATATTTATGGTTCTTTAATTGGGTGTATTAATAGCAATAATAATGTTATGGAACAAGCAAGTGAAAGCTCGCAGCACAATACAAATTTCATTACTTTGACTTTTGGAGTTGTATTGGCTCTTTTTCTCCACGACTGTTATTTACTCTTTAATTTAATAACACCGATCTTTTATTAAATGCCCGTTGTATGGTAGACTACCAAATAATTTAATTATGACTAGCTACTACTCGATTCAATTAAATAATTTTATCCACGTTTTTCTTATCCTACAAGTATGTATCTGAATAATATATATACAATATATTGATGGTTCTTTTTTATTTATTTATTTTCAAGCATGGACAAAATGTAAACAAACCTATAATAGAAATTGTAATACAATCTTTGAGCATAAACACATTTGACCTAGTTTTAAGTCTTTAAGAAACTACCAAAGTTAAAAGAGAATTTGCTTTTATCTTCACCGACTCTTTCTCTATTTTAATCGTTTAATCACAATGCAAAGTAGTAGTTCCTAGAAGAAATAAATTTAATCAAATTGTAGCTTTGTTACATAGGAAAATAAAACACTTGGCTCATGATTGGTATACAAACAAGCCTTCTTCTTTTGAAGAAAGTAGAGAGTAGTTATACTATATTCACATTTAAGAATTACAACATATATATTTATTATAAATATCGATTCTCTTCACAGCATTTGATACAAACAATATTGGCGTAACGCGTTCATACAAAATTTGCAGCTTAAATTCAATCCTGCACATTATAAAAAGGACATCAATAAAGCAACAATTCAAAAACATCCACAGAACAATTTGGTTTACATTATTTTGACCATAAAGTCTCGAATCACAGTCCTTACCGTGTATTTAATTACAAATTTATCCGAGATACCGGAGCAAAACCCCGTCATTTCCGAGCACGAATCCTTTCTTATCATCGATAAACCTGCAATGTGAAACAACGAAAATGACAATTTTATTCGCTATCGGAAATAAACAAACTAGCTTTTCTTTATCAGTCCCCTAAACTAAAGATCGTTTCACTTAATTTTATAAACATTGTGTTAACAGTGCGTACTATTTTAGTAGCAAGATTCTTCCAATAATTACAAGAAGAGGAAAAGCAGAGTATTCTCTATAAAGCTGAGAGAGACTTTTGAGTAGATGTCTATCTGGATTGCATATATTTATTTGACCAAAACAAGAAAATAAGAATACCATTTTCACACTTAAACACAAAACCATAAAAAGAAGAAGTGGTACCACTGATAATGATACCCTACACCGACACTCAAAAAATACCAATATTTGAGTACATGTTCATAACTTTTCCAAATTTAATATGATTTTTTTAGTCATTGATGAAAAATGGGCCAAAAAAACCTTACTTGACAGCGTATAAATTAGCAGCAATGTTATCGGCGGCTTTGTCACGAATCCACGACTTTCCGCCATTTGTCGTTCTCAGCAATATCCCGCTCCCACCGGCCGCCCATGCTTCGTCCTTCAATTCACCAAATTCTCGATTAATTTATTTATTTTAAATTTGCAATGGAAAAATTATTAATTATTGATGAAAGAAAAAAAGAGAAAAGAGTTACCACTGAGCGATAACCAACGTCAAGAATGCCAAATCCTCGGCTCTGCACCGTAACTTCTTCAAACTCCTCCGTTATCTGTAATAACAATCTCCAACCATGTCAACTTTAATAGGGTTAAACACTAAGTCGAGATAAAAAAAATTAGGTGATGAGTCAACCTAAACATAAGAGATTTGGATTTAGCCAACGTTTTGTTAATTTCTCGTAAATAGCTAGCGTGCTTACGTGGTAGAATTATTTCGAAATTTCTATACCGGTTTGCCCTTTTTGTTTTTGGAAGGAAACAGAAAAGCATATCTGGGCTAAGTTAGTCCCAAAAAAATTGTAAATGGTTTGAGCTAGTCATTTACCAATAATTTACAAAATGTGGGCTATATAAAAAAAACCACCTAGTTTACATGGCTACTAAAATTACATTAACCAAAATCAAGATTTTGAGCTATATTAGTCCAAATATTATTGTAAAGAAATTTGCATGACTATTCACTAAACGTTTATAAACCATTGGCTATTATCAAAATACTATGTGTTTATATGCTAGTAACTAGAATTACCCTAAAAACTAAGTTGACAAGAGCAAAAAAAAAAACTAACTTGAACTTGGTTAAACACTAAAGTGAGAGAGGAGAGGTAAACATAATAAAAGATTACCCCGGTACCCTTGCTGAGAAAGAGTCCTCCACCGCGAACGAGGAGCCAAAGACCTCCATCGGCTCTCCACCCCATGTTCTGAATCCTTCTCGCGATCGCTCTGTTGTGTGGTTGCCAGAATGGCTTAACCATCATCATCCAAAATCACTTTCTCAGTTCAAGAGAGGCAGTAAAAAATGTTGAGTTGAATCGGAGTAGATTTTTTTTACCTGCCCAGGTTCCCAAGTCAAGTAAAAGTTTCCGCGGCTCGAGACCGCAACATAGTTTCCCTCCGGGGAACGATTCACTGTGTTGAAAGTTCCCGTGTAGTAACTCGCTCCACTAATCCCACTTGAAACTGTTCTGAAATTACACAACAATATAGACATTATAATGCATGAAACTAAAATGGGCAAGATGCTCTTGAAAAACAAAGTGATAGTTACAAGCTTTCGAGGGTTTGAGGTATGAGAAAAACAGTCCGAGAAAGTATTTTTTAAGGAAAAAATACGGATTGGGATAGCACGGACCTCTAAAAGAATGTCTGCACTTATCATTGGTTGTATTTCCTTTTTCTTTTGTACATCGACTTATAGCTATCGATTAGGTTCTAATGATACTTAGAACCAGAATGGGCAAGTTCTTGAAAAACTCGTGATCGTTATAAGCTTTCGAGAGCCTATTATGACCTTGGAGTAAAGGGTATGAGAAAAACAGTCTGAGAAAGTCTTTTTTAAAGAAAAAATTCAGATTGGGATGGGATGGACCTCTAAAAAAATATCTGCCCTTATGATCAATTGTGTTATCCTTTTTCTTTTACAATGATTTATAGCTATCGACTAGGTTCTAATGACAAAGTATACATATAATACTTAGAAGCAGATGGGCAAGAAGTTCATGAAAAACCCATGATAGTTACAAGCTTTCGAGGGCCTATTATGACCTTGGATTTGGTAAGCAAGGAATTCGGATTGGGATCGTAAGGACCTTTTAAAAAAATATCTGCCCTTAGCATAATTGTATCATCCCTTTTCGTGTATATATATATCGGTTTACAACTATCGACTAGGTTCTAATGACGAAACTGCCCTTGAATTTCGAAAGCGGAAGCGTAATAGAAAAACCTGTTCAAAGTGGCGGAGACGGTCTCCTGAATGGCGGCTTTCCAATTATACCCTTTGTTCGAGGTCACGTAAATGGCTCCTTGGTCCGTCACCATCTCCGCGCTCTCGTCCCCCGTCGCCTTTATGTACACCTGTCACAATCACAGCCACACATAAACTAATCTCATCTTACAAAATCTGAGCTCAGCCGCAGATAATAATTACAAAAAAAGATGGTTATATAGCCACTTCAAACGTCGACAATTTGTATATACTCAACGTTTTGTAAACAAATTGTAAATAGTCACTGTTAAGATGACGCGACATCTGTTTACTGTTAGTTTTTAGGTCCAGATTACCGATAATATTTTGCTTAATTTTAAACAATTCTTGTGCAATTGTTGTAAACGAATTCCTCCAACTATTTACGACTTTAATTACTAAACATTGGGTAATTCTAAAATGGCTATAGTTTAGATCGGTAAATACTCTGAGATCGGCCACGGATAATCATTACCATATCTCCGGGGAGCTGGGAGCTGAGCGGAATCCTCTGCCAGGTGTCACCGGCATCGGAGGTGTACAAAAGAATGGCCGGTTTTCCGATGATCCAACCTTCTTTTCCTCTGAAACTGATAGCATTGAATCTGTAATTGAAATCCTCATCCTCCGCTGAGGCGATCGAGCGCGGGGCCCACGTGTTCCCTCCGTCCTTGGTCTCCATTAAAGTCTGCCTCGTTCCCAATAGAAACCCTAATTTTTTTTTCGAAAAACCCTAATTTTTTTTTTCAATTTCGATTTCGGAAAATCGGAGAGAAATGAAAAAAAAAGAGAAGGAAAAAGAGAATTCGAACCGTGGTTTGGCTCATCGGGAACGAAGGCGATATCGAGAAGGACTACGCCGGGATCGAGAGGGAGGTACACTCTCTCCCACTCCGAGAGAGCTTCAACGGACCTCGCCGGAAGTACGGATCCAAGAAACGGAGCGGCGGAGACGGCGAGAGAGATCGCAGCTGTGTCGGCGATCAATCGCCTCCGAGAAGAGGAAGGCGAAGATGAAGATGAAGAAGAAGCTCTGGGCGAAGAAGAGAAGGAAGAAGGACGGTGAGAGGTGAGAGAGGGACGTCTGAGGAAAACGAGGGGCTTCGAACAGTCGGAGAGTTGAAGAGAAGACGCCATTGATGGAAGAAGATGAAGATTGTGAGGGTTTGGTTTACTCTCTCTCTCTTTCTTATCCAAATAACGGCTTCGCGGGTGATTTTGAAGCGTTCGTTACTTTGTTGTACAACTAGTTATATAAATTAACTTATTTTAAAAGTCGTTGTATAAGGGGATGTAGCTCAGATGGTAGAGCGCTCGCTTAGCATGCGAGAGGCACGGGGATCGATACCCCGCATCTCCACTTTCCCCAGTTTATTTGTTTTATTTCTTTTTGCAATTTCTTCGTTAAATAATAACTGCGTAATTTTTTTTTTCCTTCGAACACATGAATAAGTGGCACTTTTCCATAAGTGTAATAAGCGGGGTAATTAGAAAGAATCCATCGCTGATACAAAAAAAAAAGCAATATCAATCCATACGCTTCCATGATATGATTTTTTGTTCCTTTTCTACCCATATAAGATATTGTTTCAGACATATACTAATCAATGAATTGCACAAAATGAGAATGATATACGTCAAAGTTAAATGACAATGAGAAATCACTACATTTAGAGAGATTTAAGTCAGAAAAATAAACTATACATAGAAATAATATAGATTCACTTCTCATGCTTGATCTGATCTTCGCTATATGTATAGGTTCTTATTACTTGCCTCACACATCAAATTCATATCACACTTCTTTGTATCTGTTTCAAATATTCAATATATACAAATTCCATAGAAATGTTTGGCTTCAAGAACAGTGTGTTTTGGGTGGTTGTTTTGTCGTCTTCCTTGTTATTGGAAGGAATATTGGGAGCGAATGATATAGTCCAATGGCGTGGAGATTCTGGCCTTCAAGATGGCAAAGATTCTGGAGTATGAATGACTTTATAATACTCTATTTACTCGTCACATTTTTCTACGTTGCATGCATGCATATATAAATGATTTTAGCAGCATACTTATTTGTAGTTTTTCTTTTTCATTTCTAGTAATTTTTCTACGTAAAGTACGTTGCATGCATGCGTATATAGACTTATTAAGTTGGCTATATTTTTGCGTAATAATATATATACACAACCTTATCTAACTAAGCAAAATGTATTGTGATTATCATGAGAAATCTTTACAACTTTCTTCTTATTATTTATGTTTTTTTTTTCATTTCTAGTTATCTTTTTATTAACATGTGTAAAATGCAAGTTATAACCCAATAAGTGCGAAAATTAAACTAAAGTCTACTCTATTTATTCCCATGAAATTAATATATATATATATATATATATATTAATCGACAGGTTGATTTATCTGGAGGTTACTACGACGCGGGAGACAATCTGAAGCTAGGGTTTCCGTTGGCATTCACGATCACCATGCTTTCATGGAGCACGATCGAGTTCGCAGACAAGCTCAAAGTCAACAACGAGCTGGTCAACGCTCTGGAGGCGATAAGATGGGGAACGGAGTATCTGATAAAAGCCCATCCGAGACCCGACGTGCTGTACGGAGAGATCGGAGACCCGGATTCGGACCACGAGTGTTGGCAGAGACCGGAAGACATGACAACTCCTCGGACGGCTTTCGCAATCGACGCCCAACATCCCGGCTCCGATCTCGCCGCCGAAACCGCCGCCGCTTTCGCCGCCGCCTCCGTCGCATTCAAGCCCACTGCCCGCTTACGCCTCTACGTTGCTCACTCATGCAAAACAGGTACACGTATATATATATATATATATATATATATATATATATATTATTCTAAGCAAGGTTTAATATAGAGAAACGGGCCGAAATACCACCGTTTGTAGTTACTTTTGGAATTTTTTTTCAAAATACCAGTACAAAAGATCAAAATATCCCAAAAATAATTTTTTTACATTTGAGTCCTTATGCATATTAACCGGTCCTGTAATGTAATGTAGGTAATTTGTATTAGTTTTTAAAGGGTATTTGGTCTTTTCAAGTGAAAATTATTTATATTTTAGTGAATAATAAAAAAATCAATATAAAACGATGGTAGATTGGACTATTTCTCTTTAATATACTAGTACGGTAATTAAAATTTTGGTTTGAGTATCGTGTATTGTAAAATACTCAATGTATTAGGAAGTTGGTTTTTTCTAATTTTTAAAATTTAAGTGAATTTTTAACTTTTTTGATAGTCAACGTAAAATTACTTAAAAGTTTGTTGTTGAATTCTTTAATATTTAATGTTCGGTAATTTACGTTTATTCTTTGTTATAAATATTATAATACTCTTATAAAATATCAATCAGTATATCCGTCGATATTAGGTATACTCATTAAAACAGAAGTTCGTTATTGTTATCGATAATGAAAACTGCGATTCTAAGTTTATTTATTATTAATGTTGACTCTCTTTATTGAATAATTTTAGAAACTAAAATTCAGTTGTCGTAATTGGCTGATAAATATCTATTGGTAGTTCTTTATTTTTAAAATTTAGTTTAGTCTTATTACTAGTATTTTTTCATATTAAAACTTAATTTGAGCTTAATAAGTTTAATTGTGTATTAATTTGTGGCAGTTGTATGAATTCGCAAAAAGCAGTCCGGGGATTTATTCAAACAGCATTTCAGATGCGGCTAAGATATACTCGACCAGTGGCTATGACGTACGTGCTTATTATTAGTAAGTATATACATATATAAACGTAACGAGTTAATTGCAGGATGAGATATTGTGGGCGAGCGCGTGGCTTCACCGAGCGACGGCGGAGGATGAATATTTGACTGCGCTGACAACCTCCGCCACGTCCACCAAAACCGCCTTCTCTTGGGACGACAAGTTCGTTGGTGCTCAGGTCTTGGCTGCAAAGGTACAAACATTATTAGCATATATATATACACTAGGCAACTTTAAATATAAAGAATTTAAAATCAATGTGTTTAGCAATTGTATTTATAGACAAGATTGTCTTTTATTTGCAGTTATTTTGGGCACTTCAAATATCGGGTATATTTGTCAAAATATTGTTTTATACAGATTTAACCTACTAACTTACTACATATTTAGAAAACAGTGACTTTTATAAATATATTATATGTTTATATGACTAGTAACTAAAATCTCATATATATATATATAAAAAAATCAAGGTTATGTAGTAAATATATTGTAAAGAAATATATTTACGTGATAGTGGCTTACAAAAAAATTATAGATCAGACTCTTTTCTTTATTGCACTTTGAATTTTAATGTAAACATATTTTTCTGACTATTTAATAATAAACATTTACTACTATCAAAATACTACACATCCATATTACTGTTAACTAACTAGAATTACCATATATATAGTTTGAACGTCATTAGTGTTGAATGAACTGATGATATATATATACACACGTAAACATAATGAACAAAAAATTGATGAAATAACCAACATTTATTACTTCATTTTCAACATGACCAACATTTCGTTAAAAGTTTTTTTATGGTCCAAGTGTTTAAGTGCTAAATTAATTAATTATGTTTGTTTTACTAGATTTTTTTTTAAATTTCGATCATTAACAAAAATTTAATTTGATTCGAAACATGCAAATTTAATCAAACTTGACCTATATTGAAAACATACTATGTTTGTATGCCTATTATATTTAATAAATGTATATATAGTTTGCAATGGAGGGAAAAGCAGGATTGGAAGGGATGAAGGAAAAAGCAGAAGAGTTCATATGCAACGCCGTCCAAAAGGGACCGAACAACGTCAGAAAAACCCGCGGCGGTCTCCTCTGGTTCATGGACTGGAACAACGTTCAGTACGTCTCCACCGCCTCTTTCATCACCGCCGTCTACTCCAACTATCTCGCAACCACCACCAACAATAATGATCACCAACTTCTCCGCTGCTCCGCCGGAGAAATCTCGCCGGCCGACCTCCTCAGCGTCGCCAAATCGCAGGTGGACTACGTCTTGGGAGCGAACCCGATGAACATGAGCTACATGGTGGGGTTCGGAGCGAGCTTCCCTCGGCGGATTCACCACCGAGCCGCCTCCATCGTGTCCGTCAAGAAGGATCCGAGCCCGGTGAGTTGCAAAGGAGGCTTCGACGCTTGGTTCAACAAGAACGAAGCGAATCCGAATGTTTTGGACGGAGCGATCGTCTCTCCCGATACGACCGACAGTTATTCCGATTCCCGCCAGAATTATCAAACCGCTGAGCCTACCATTGTCACTAATGCTCCTTTCGTTGGTGTCTTAGCTCAATTTGCTTGATTAATTAAGACTTTCTTTTTCTTTTTGGTATAGATAGGGATTTTAGTTTTCCCATTTTTTCTATTATTTTATTGCTTGTTGCTAGAGAAATAATAAAAAAAATTAAGTATAAGAAATAAGAATGTTGCACGCACTCATACAAAGAACGAGAGGCCGATGAATTTCTTCTTCAAGGCCCGTCTCCCTCGAGCTTCGAACATAAAATTTAGGGTTAATGCTGTTAATAATCGTATAAACGTTGATGTTTTTAGAAATAACTAATGTGTGGTTAAACTTTGTAAATGATCCGCTCATTTGTTTTAAAGACTTTCAATGATCATTTTAGTAAAAAATTGTTCCCCCCAAAGCCAACAACCGACTTATTAAATGAATTAAATTTAATGTCATACCAGGAAACGATGAAATTATTACTCACCGATTTAATTGAATGTGGTCATTCTTTTTTGTGTTTTGGTTGGTTATTGCTTTCGTCATTTCCACGAAAAAAAGTATGATTTTTCATAAAAAATTTCAACTAGCCATGCTGTTTATAAATGAGTTCATTTTGTCGATTTCAACTTATGTCCTTGAAGACTCGTTGGAATATAAATTTTCTCTTTCAAAGATAACTTAAATGTTACCTTTATAGTTTTCAAAAGTTTTTGTCGAGTGTCATTTTTGTTGTGGTGTCTTTATGCTAGTTGTGTGATTAGTTCGTATTAATATGTTATGCCTTGTGCGATTTGTGTAATTAGTTTGTTGTAAACATCGTTTGTGAATATTGTATCTAAGAGAGAGAGAATGAGAAATATAGAGAAATGTGTTATGAGAATCTATAACAAAGTTAATAAGGAGAACCTCCTATTAACACGTCTCTTGTATGGATGTCACGTCAGTACATCAATGAAATACACGTGACTGGTTATTAACAATTTCTAACAATTTATTACTCTCATTTTGGGTATTCACAATTTCTTCCCCATTTCTCATTCTCCGCTCGCAATCTTCACCGCAACAACTCTGACCTAATTATTATTTTTACTCTCGTTTCAAGTCTTTACCGTTTCTTCACCATTTTTCGTTCTTTGTCTCACCCTAGCCTCCTTGGCTGTCGCTGAAAATGTGAGAGCCTCTATGACCTTTTTTACTTTCATCGAAAATTCAATTTCTTTGTTGTCGAGAAGTTCTATGGAATTTTGGTTCATTGAATTCATATGTTTCGACTTTCTCAAACCTCTCCGTTGTTTTACAATAGATATACAGTTATATATATGATCACGAAACTAACAATTTATTACACTCATTTTGAGTCTTCATTGTTTCTTCCCCATTTCTCATTCTCTCCCTCGCCTCCTTCACCGCAACATCTCTGACCTAATTATTATTTTTACTCTCTTTCAGGTCTTCACCGTTTTTCATTCTGTCTCACCCTAGCCACCTTCACTGCAGCTGAGCATGTAGAACCTCTCTGACCTTTTTTTTTCTTTCATCGGAGGTTCAATTTCTTTGTTGTCGAGAAGTTCTATGAAATTTTGGTTCATTAAATTCAGATATTTTGACTTTCACAAGCTTTTCTGTTGTTTTACAATAGATACACAGTTATATATATGATCACGAAACTAATGATGTTTGGCTTCTTTGCAGGACATCAAGCTCACTGATCTGAACTTTAAAAAAAAGCTCCACAAATCTTCAACTGTGTATGATCTCCGTCTTCGCATCTTGATTTTGTTTGTTCTTTAATAATAGTTTCCAATTTAATTAGTGACCCAGGGCACATATTTTCGTTGAAATATCTTATGGTATATGAGATACAAGTGGTTGAGATATCCAAAGGCAAGTATGAACTCCACAAGAAAACAATATTTTTTTACTTCTTGTTTTCTTATCCATTTGTTAATTTTGTTTCTAATTGTGGGACTGAATTTTGCAGGTCGATCAGATTTTATATTCGTCATTCGTGTATCCTCACAACTACAGCTTCATTCCTCGCAAATTGTGTGAATATAACGATCCCCTCGATGTTTTGGTCCTCATGGAGGTTAGTTTTATTTCTTCTTCTTTTTTTATAAACTATTGACCTAATTAAGTTGATTAAAAGTTCAAACCAATACTCACCCAATATCATGTTTTGTGTAAGACCCGATTCTTCCGGGTTGTTTTCTGCGAACCAAAGTTATTAGCCTAATGCCCATGATCGACCAGGTAGCGCTATAGCTCAGTAACAATTTGAATCTCTTTAGAGAGATTCTCTCTATATATTTTTTTAATTTTATGGAATATTATCTTTTAATATCATTATGTGTTTGCTAATGTTGTTTAGGCTGTGTAAGTTATGGATAATTGTTAGAGAATTTATTTGTTTGATCAACAAAGTTTGATTTTTTTTTTTAAAAACTTTTTGGTGTATTTTCTTTGCAATCCGTTGATATCAGATGAAACTCGAAGCACATCGTTCTCTTGTTGTTCATCGATGTCGCACCACTCTGTTGAAACTACTCTGCTGAAACTCGAAGCACCTCGTTCTTTTTGGTCGTCGATGTCGCACCACTCTGTTGAAACTCTTCCGCTGAAACTCGAAGCACCTTGCTCTTTTTCTGCTCATCAATGTCGCACCGCTCTGTTGATACTCTTCTGCTGAAACTTGATGATACATCTACATATTTGCATACATCTTTTCATCCTCACAGTAAATTTTATTTCTAATATGTGATCACGGTTTAAATTTAAAAATCATTTTGATCATTCGAGTGTTCGGAACAACCACAATTCACATAGAACAACCAAAATTATAAATAGAATTAGCAATAGATGTTCCATTTATTTCTTATTTCGTAGTAAATTTTATTTGAAATGCGTTATTTAAATCATAGTTTAAATTAAAAATCATTTTATTAATTCGAATGTTCGAAACAACCACAACTCACATAGAACAACCAAAGGTTGTTACATTCATTTCTTATTTCGTAGTATATTTTATTTCAAATGCGTTGTTTAAATAAAAAAATATTTTAATTATTCGAATGTTCAGAACAACCACAATTCATATAAAACAACAAAAAATATAAATAGAACAACCAAAAGTTGTTCCATCCATTTCTTAGAATGTTCGGAACAACCACAATTCACATAGAACAACCAAAAATATAAATAGACCAACCAATAGTTGTTTCATTCACTTATTATTTTGTAGTATATTTTATTTCAAATGCGTTGTTTAATTATAGTTTAAATAAAAAAATCATTTTAATCATTCGAATGTCTAGAACAACCACAATTCATATAGAGCAACCAAAAATATAAATAGAACAACGAAACGTTGTTCCAAACATTTCTTATAATGTTCGGAACAACCACAATTCACATACAACAACCAAAAATATAAATAGAACAATAAATAGTTGTTACATTCATTTCTTATTTCGTAGTATATTTTATTTCAAATGCGTTGTTTAAATTACAGTTTAAATAAAAAAATATATTTTAATCATTCGAATGTTCAGAACAACCACAATTCATATAGGACAACAAAAAATATAAATAGAACAACCAAACGTTGTTCCAAGTATTTCTTATAATGTTCGGAACAACCACAATTCACATAGAACAACCAAAAATATAAATAGAACAATAAATAGTTGTTCCATTCATTTCTTATTTTATAGTATATTTTATTTCAAATGCGTTGTTTAAATTATAGTTTAATAAAAAAAATTAGTCTAGTAATTTGAATGTTCAGAACAGCCACAATTAGAAGCGACATTTTACCTTTAGAAGCGACTAGTCGCTTCTAACGTAACACTCCGATTTTTCCCTAAAAATAAAATTTTTGACTTTTAGAAGCGACTAGTCCCTTCTAATGGTCCGAGTCTCCTCTAATGTCGCTTATAATGCCTCAAATTTTTTGCTCAAACTTTTCTTCGCCAAAATTTCACTAAGTATAGAAATTGGGGTATTAGAAGCGACTAATCGCTTCGAATGCCCCAAATTTTTGGCATAGAAATTGAGGTATTAGAAGCGATTAGTCGCTTCTAATGCCCAAAATATTGGGCTCCAAAACTCTTCCGCCAAAATTTCACTTTTGGGAACATTAGAAGCGACATTGTCACTTCTAATATCCCCACTTATCAAAACATCATCGTTTTGGTTGTGCAGAACATTAGAAGCGACTAGTCACTTCTAATGCTTCTAAGGCTTTAAAACACCCGAGCCTCCCCCTTCTCTTCCCATTTCCTTCAAAAATTCTTCTCTCATCTCCCCATCTTCCCTCCAAACTTCGACCTGCGGCTCCGAAGTCCTCCCCTCCCCGCCTCCAACCTCCTCCCCTCCGCGCCTCTGACCTATTCTCCTCCACACATCCGCCCTCCTCCCTTCCGCACCTCCGACCTCCTCCCTTTTCTTCCCCATTTCTCTTCTCCGATCTGCGGCCCCTGCCCCTCCGGTGATTTTTGTTTCATTTCCGGTGATTTTTTTAATTTGTATTATATTAATAAAAACACCGGTATCGTGTCATTTGTTTCGTTGGTCTTGATTGCTTTGTTTTCAGTTTTTGCACACCGCTTAATACTTCTAATTTCTTCGGTGTTTATTGGATTGAGAATTGTTTGGTCGTTGATGATAAACCCTATAATTCTGCGTTTGTTCTGCGTGATTCGTATCACTTGTTTTGTTCGATCTCGTTACTGATTCCAAGATCTGGGTTCTCGATTTTATTTGAGTTTCCGAAGAAGTTGAGTTCCAATTGCTAAGTTTATATTCCTTTTTATACTCTCGCTTTTCGCTTGGGAATTTTATGGTTTTTATACCCTCCGACTCCGGCCCACCCCCTCTGCGCCCTCAGCCCCTGCCTCTTCCGGCCCCTGCCCCTCTGCGCCCTCCACCCTTCCTCCTCCGGCCTCTGCCTCTTCCGCGCCCTCCTAGAAAGTTTCGACTCTACTCTGACGGCGGTTACTTTGCGACTGTGTCCTCACCAAGTTAGTTGTTATTTTTTTTTAATTATTATGGCTTAATAAGTACGTTTAATTTTATTTTTATTGCTTCTGTTGTGAAGTTTCTCTTTCTCGCCGCAACCTCGTCACTGGTCCTACACCTCCGCTGCCTCGCCGCTGCCTCCTCAACTAGCATTGCTGCTGTCTCTTGGCAAGTAAGGTTTGTTTGTTTTTAATTTTTAATTTTAGTTTATTATTTTTTAATTTTACGATTTTGAGTTATGTTTTGATGTATTTTATTGTCGTGCTTCTTTTAATGTCTCGGAGGTCGTCTCCCATTCTGTCTCGTAGTCCCTTCTCGCATCGTCTCGGTAATTTTTTTTTTGTTTTCATTTTTTTAATATTTTTTAGTTAGTTTTGTTTTCTTTCGATTACTTAGTTTTATTTTTTAGTTTTGTAATTTGATTATTTTGTTTTGAATTTTTTTTTCCGATTGTTAATTTCAAGGTCGTCGGAGTCTCGGGTGGTCGCAGCCTCATATCAATCACCGCATCTCTCCGTCGATCGCAACATAAACCGGTAAGTTTTTAATTTTTTGTAGTTTATTAATTTGTTTTAGTTTTTTTGTTATAGGTTGGTTTATATGTGAGTTAATTTTCTAATTTTGTTTATAATTTTAGTTTTATTAAGTTCATTTTTTAGTTAGGTTTGTCAATTAATAATAATTTTAATTAAGTAAGTAATAAATTTAATTTATGGACAAAAAAAAATTAATTTTTTATGCTGTTAGGGCATTTGAAGCAACAAAGTCGCTTTTAAAGGTCAAAATGTTGCTTCTAATGCCCAAACAGCCATATTTTCGTAAGTTTTTTTTTTATAAACTTTTTTGGACATTAAAGGTAACTCTAGAAGCGACTAATCGGTTTTAATTTCGTCACTTCAAAACATTAGAAGCGACTTTAGAAGCGACAAACCTTTAGAAATGACTATATAGAAGCGATTATGTCGCTTCTAAGACATTTTTGGTCATAGTAAAATGCGTTGGTTAAATTATAGTTTAAATATAAAAAATCATTTTAATCATTCGAATGTTCAGAACAACCACAATTCATATGGAACAACCAAAAATAATTCCATGCATTTCTTATTAAATGTAGACTAATACTAAGTTAATATGAGATTAACTTAACTTTATACAAAGAAAATAATATTTCAAATTTACATATGTTATCGATTATAATTAAATTTATTAGATCAAATCGAGAACAAATATATCTATGTAAAAATTTATATTATCGTTTATGACAAACATATTTAAAAAATCGAGATCTTTAAAATGAAATTGACTTTACTTTATATACCAGACAATAAAATTTAAAATTTACATTTTATATCAAATATAATTAAATTTATTAGATCAAATAAAAAACAAACATATTTATGTCAAAAATGTTTTTACAAAAAATTATGCTTATATATCTTTTTGTATTCCGAAGCATTTAAGACAAGGTAATTTTTCTTATTATTTTAGATCCTTGATGCCTGTTGATTGAGTAGAAAATGCGAAGAACATTTTTCTAGCTTATGTAATATTCTTATTTTTGATAATTTATATTATTTTATATCATTCGGACGTAGTGCGTTTATAAAACTAGTGTAATAGAAAAAAATGAAAATAGTTCTTTACTTTTCCAACCGAACCGAAGCTTAATAACGTTAAGACTCAATTAACACATTTGGTCTGAGTTTGAGTATCCATAATATTTTGTTCTTTTACTTCTTGCTTTTAGTTTTATTTGCATGTTTGTTAAAAATTAGGGAAATAATTTTAGCATTAAAGTTACAATAACTCGTTTTTATACGAGTTCTTTTTTAGACACTCAAATAAATAAAAATTGGATTAAAAACTTAATATATACTCTTTTTTCGTGATTGTTGAGGCTCGTAAACGACATCAACAGACAAAAGCAAATCATATTATGTTGGGATGAGACTACTGGTATTAACTCTGCATAACAATCATTTTATTTTTAAACCTAGTCCAAATCGATACTAAAAAGAAAAGTCAAATAAAAATGGACTGAAAAATACTAAGTTAGTTTGGTATCTTTTAATCTGTTTCTGTTAGCAATATTACAAATAATATTGTTCGGAAAATGCAAAGACAGTAAGCAAAGAATTTAAAAATCTAAACCGAAAACAGGAAAATAGGACGGAAACAAGTTGAGGCCCGTAGGACGGTTTACTTGAAACTCTTTATCGCCCTCTACAGGTGCTGGATTACTTGAGCGAAATCCCCCCAGGATACAACTGTTGGGGTTGGTGTTGGCAGAGATGCCCACAAGAAGATTGTTTATTTACATATTGACGTAATATATAAATCTTTGTAAAGTCCTTATTGAAAGATTGTTTATTTACATATTTATGTAATATATAAATCTTTGTAATTTGCTGATTAAATTAATGAAAGTTGAAACATTCATTTATTCCTTTTTAGTTTGATTGAAGATTTATCATATTCAATAGTCTTATAGTCCTTAATCAAACCTAACAATGTATGAAGAGACAAATGTAGATTTGCGTGAACAAACTGTTCATAGTTTGACTAAAACGATATATTCGCAATCTAAAGATCAACGGACTATTGATCCTAGTATGATTGTTGGAAGAATCTAGGATGTCTGGTTACGAGGCATAGAGAGTTAGGAACTCTGTAGTTATTCCAGTGTATCTTTCGAAGATACTGAATTGACCAGTGCACCTTTAGAGACAATAGAAGAACAAACCATTTAACATCTTCTATCTCAAGGTCACTACGTATGAATCGCATCATGCTTACCTAAATCCTGAAATGAGACATGTCATTTCATAGCATTAATACTCTCATTTGAGAAAGTCAAATTCTAGGTCCAATGTGTGATCTAAACAAGGCCTATTGGTGAGATATTAAGTTATGAAGATTTCATGAACCAACTTTGTGAAGTTCTAATAGCTATGGAATTCATGTACAAGATTGCTGAGATGCAATGTATATCACCTCATGCTTTATTACTTGGATTGTGAATAAATGAACTGCGCGGTGTCCAAATTTAAGTAGCGACTTTATTTGGATGAAACAATGTGACTTGTTAGCTCCTCGTCAGTACATTGTTTCTAACTTATTCACAAGTAATAAAGGAGTTGAGGAAATAACAACTAGAAGGGTAAAATGGTAATTTTATATATCCCAACTAGTTGATGATATTCATGAAGGGTAAACATAGATAACATTCAATGGATCCGCTCAATATAATTAAGTTGAACTTGAGTAGAAAATAAATTCATTTGAACCGAGAGATTCTCAGTGTCGACTCTTTAGTGGAGTCAGTCGACATTAAGCTAATACTCGGAAAAGGTTTGTAAACTTTTGAGTCCGAGTATAGAAGCTCAAGCTTTGTTCATTTAGATCCATAAGGTCACTATTACAGGTTATTAGAGTAGGATTGTTAAACTAGAAGTTAATTCAAAATAAGTTCAAGTGTTGAACTAGACTTTTTCTCGAAAAATGTCTAAAGGGTATTTTTGTCCACAAGGACATAAAATGATGTGAATGTCAAAATAAGATTTTGAATATTTTCATTTGATGAAAATATAAATTATTTTCTAAAGCCGAAAAGTCGTTTGAGGCATTATGAAATAAATTTCGTTATTTGTGCAATTATAATTTTACAATGGGTATTTTAAGAATTGTCTTAAAAGAAATAAGGAAGCATCTAGATATTCGGCCAACATAGCATCAAAGAGGAGAGTTTTATTTCCTTTTTCTTATAAGGACAATTACCCAAAAGAAAAAGGGAAATGAATTTCCTTAAAAAGGAAACAAATGTGCTAAGTGAGGAAACAAATTTCCTCACTAATGCAACATCATGGCCGGCCAAACAATGAGGGAAAGGGGAAGGGAAAATCAAATATTGTGTCATGAATACATTCTTCATTCATGAATGAATAATTGACCTTTATAGCTTTTTCCTTCTCCTATAAATAGAGCTTCACATAGAGATGTGAAGGTTAAGCTTTTTTTTTCTTCTCTCCCTATTGTGGCCGATCCTCTCTCTCTCTCTCTAGAAAATACTCTTCTTATTTTGCACATAGATTCACATTCAATCTAGAGAATTAGCTTATGATCCAAGAATTGTTCTTGGTTCATATGGTTTAATTGTGTCCACACACAAATCCTTCCAAAACCTCTATAGGCTCTTGTAATAGAAATCTTAGGTTTCTCGAGTTCAAGATTAGGTGCGAAGGTGACGAGCGAGCCAAGGAAGATGATCTACCTTTCTCGAGACGCTTCAAGATCAAGCTACAAAGAAAGGTTGGTATTCTAGTAAATTAAATAATGCTTTTAATATATAACATGTATATGCTTTTTCTAGGTTAGTAAAATTGTTTTACTTGAAAAAGAAATTTTATATTCCGCCATTAATTTGATTAATGTTAAATTTTTCTTTAACCCTAGACCTATTCCAACAGTTGGTGCCCACAAAAGAGATATTAGACGTTATAAATGCATTTGTATTTTGTTTTGCTGAAACATTAAATAAAATTAAATATTCATTCTTGATTAAGTTTGTGTTTATCGACGAAAGGGGTGCTAAGTACAGACATGACAAGATAGCTCCTTGTGACTAGTTTAAAATATCAGTTCGCAATCTAAAGATCGATAGGGCAATCGATTTTGAGTAATGATTGTTTGAATGAAGCATGATATCTTATCTTGTGATATAGAGAGTTCTGACTCTGTGTTTCATTCTTGATATCTTACATAAGATATTGAACAAGTCCTGTGATACTCTGAAGCTCGAGATAAAATTGTTACATTACTCGAAACTTCAAGATCACATACGAGGGGTATTTTGGTACTTACCTAAATCCCGAAGTGAATGCATAATCGATGTGACACTTTATGACATTTTATTTGTCAATAGAAATGGCTAAGTTATAGTTGCATCTGACCCGAAGGTTGGTGTCATAACATTGTTATATTAGATCATGTGATTCACAGATACGGAATTCATGTTGAAATAATGTTGATGCATTAGTATCACACTATGCTTTGTTATGAGAGTGTGAATGAATAAACCAGGTCTGGTATTCATCGAATAAAATATTCTCTGATTAAAACATGTGACATGTAAAGACATATCACTCTATGTTTTTCTCATTCACAAATAACAAAGGAGTTAGTGAAATAATAACTAAGGGGTAAAACAGTAATTTTACATTCCCCTGAGTTACTGATACACATGAAGGGTAATATCGTAAAATACTCTGTGGATCGTGTGAATAATTTTTTTATCACATCAAACGGAAATTTAAACGCATGTGAACTTAGAGACTTTCAATATTAGTCCTTTAGTGGAATCGACTAATATTAAGAATTAAAAGTCGGAAAATTTTTGCGAACTTTTGTGTCCGGACTTCATTCTAAAGCTTCGTTCATCTGGGTCCATAAGGTCTCAGTAATAGACTCTCGAACGAGATTTATTGAACTAGAACAATTTATTTTCTCATTGAATGTAAATTGTGATTTACACTACGAGAGTTAATTTTTAAGTAATTAAATAAATAATTTGTTGTTTATATTACATTTATTTAATGAATCATATTATGTTATTATATTGATAATAATGTAATTTGATGATTCAAATAAATAAAAGATGAAATTAAATATTTTCTCATTTCGTACTTATTTGCATAGTATGAAAAGATTTAATGAAATGTCATTAAATAAATGAGATGTTCTAAATTAATTAAATTTAGAAATAAAATCAAATATATTTCGGAATAAAATAAAACAGAATTGACTGGCTTAGTAACATAATACGTTTGGCCGAAAATAATTCATGAATTATGGTCGAAATTAATTTTAATTACTCATTAAAAAGGCTTAATAAGGCTTAAGTTGACTAATGAGTTTGACCTAACTTAAACCCATTATACCTAAGTATAAGAGGATAAAAATTAAACCCTAATTTCGAATCAACCTCATCATTTCGGCCACTCCCCTTCCCCTAGATATTTTTTGGCCGAGAATAGAGAGAAAAATCAAGAAAAATTGTTTTCTTAATTCTTGATTTGATTTTTTGAGTGATTCTCGTCTCCCGTTGTTCAATCAAAGAGCCCACCCTCTTGATCTCTCAAAAATCACAGAGAATTATTGCTAAAAAAACTTGTGCTGTTTGGGTGAGTTTATATTGTCACAGGTTCTGCCATAACACGAGGAGAACGAGCGAGACGCGACGAGACGCAAACTGGCCAGCCAGACAGGCCAACCGGACAGCACTCGCCGGACCCCAGGAGTGCCTGAGTCATCACAGGAGACTTGTGAGTTTTCTGGTCAAGCCCTTTTACAGGGACCTAGCCCTAAGTCTCTTCCACGCTCCTGCAAAGTTTCACGGTCAGATTCCTCCGGATAAAGCCACAGCGTCTCAGGCAAGTTTCTGGCCAGACAGCCCACCGGCTAGCCGGATTCCAGGTGTGCCTAGGCCACCACGAGTGACTCGGTTGAATTTAGGTTCAGAAATTTTACAGGGACCTTCCTCTAGGTCTCATCCATGTTCCTGCAAAGTTTCGTGACCAAATTCCACCGGAGGAAGTAACAGCGTCACAGGTGAAAATTCTGGCCGGCCGGACAGCTTCCAATCTGGCGACCCTCGACTTCCAGTCCGGCGACACAATTTCAGAAAATTGACGAGGAATTCCGGTGATAGCTAGCAACGCACAAGATTGTTTACAACCTCACATGTAAGTACCTCTAACGAATTGGATCTGCGACGCAAATTATAAATTTCTTTATAGGTTGCTAGTGTGATCAATTTGTTCACAACATGTTTAGAATAGAATATTTATTGACATGTTAGTAATTTTTAATGCCTATGTTGTTTAATATGTTAAAATGTGTTTTAATATATTTCGATCTTATTGTATAATTCCGCCATATACTGATATGTTATATAATACTATTGGTTAAATGTTGAGTAATTTCCAACAACAACAATTTCGAGACGAGTCTACCACTTGAAATGACTCCGGCGATTTAAAACCCAAAGCAAAACTTCCACCAAACTACAACAGGAAAGATCAATTTTGGAGAGGGAGAGAGAATATGATCGAGAGAGCAATGTTTTGTTGGCAAAGATGCTCATAAGAAGATTATTTATTTATATATATGATGTAATATAAATCTTTATAAGTCCTTATTGTAATTGCTGATTAAATTAATAAAAGTCGAAATGTTCATTCATTTCTTTTTCGTTTGTTTGAGGATTAAGGTATTAAATAGTCTTATAGCCCTTAATCAAACCTCATGCTTTATTACTTGGATTGTGAATAAATGAACCGCGCGGTGTCCAAAATTAAGTAGCGACTTTATTTGGATGAAACAATGTGACTTGTTAGCTTCTCATCAATACATTATTTCTAACTTATTCACAAGTCTCAAATGAGTTGAGGAAATAACAACTAGAAGGGTAAAATGGTGATTTTATAAATCACATCTAGTTGATGATAGTCATGAAAGGTAAACATATATAACATTTCAATAGATCTGCTCAATATAATTAAGTTGAATTTGAGTAGAAAATAAATTCATTTGAACCGATAGATTCTCAGTATCAACTCTTTAGTGGAGTCAGTTGACATTAAGCTAATACTCGAAAAATATTTGTGAATTTCTGAGTCCGAGTATAGAAGCTCAAGTTTTGTTCATTTGGATCCAAAAGGTCACTATTACAGGTCATTAGAGTAGGATTGTTAAACTAAAAGCTAAGTCAAAATAAGTTCAAATGTTGAACTAGACTTTTTCTCGGAAAATGTCTAAAGGGTATTTTTGTCCACATGGATATAAAATGATGTGAATGTCAAAATAAGATTTTGAATATTTTCATATGATGAAAATATAAATTATTTCCTAAAGCCGAAAAATCGTTTAAGGCAATATGAAATTAATTTCGTTATTTGTGCAATTATAGTTCTACAATGGGTATTTTAAGAGTTGTCTTAAAAGAAATAAAGAAGCATCTAGATGCCCGTTCCCTAGCTAGAATTCGGCCAACATGCATAAAAGAGGAGAGTTTTATTTCCCTTTAATTATAAGGATAATTACCCAAAAGGAAAAGGGAAATGAATTTCCTTGAGAAGGAAATAAATAAGCTAAGTGAGGAAACAAATTTTCCTCCTTGCTAGAGGTGTATGGCCGGCCATCCTAAGAGAGAAAGGGGAAGGGAAAATCAAATATTGTGTCATGAATACATTATTCTTTCATGAATGAATAATTGACCTTTATAGATTTTTCCTTCTCCTATAAATAGAGCCTCACATAGAGATGTGAGAGGTTAAGCTTTTGCCTTGTTCTCCTTTGCTCTTGGCCGACACACACTCTCTCTCTCTCTATCTCTCTAGAAAATACTTCTTTTTTATTTTGCACATAGATCCATACTTGATCTAGAGAGTTAGCTTATGATCCAAGAATTGTTCTTGGTTCATATTGTTTAATTGTGCCCACACACAAATCCTTCTAAACCACTATAGACTCTTGTAATAGAAACATTAGGTTTCTCAAGTTCTCGTTTAGATTTGAAGGAATCAAGCTAGAAGAGAAGATCAACCTTTCCCAAGACGCATCAAGTTTGAAGACACAAGAAATGTTTGTATTCATGTAGATTAAATAATGTTTTTAGTCATAACATGTATATGCACTTTGTTTATGTTAGTAAAAATTGTTTTACTAGTAAAAGAAATTTTTATATTCCGCCATTAATGTGTTAATGATAAATTATTCTTAACCCTAGATCTATTCCAACACCTTCCTTCTTCTCTAGGAGTTGACTCTCCATTTCTTCACTTTCCACCATAGACCTCTAAGACTAGAGATCAGAAGTTTCACCGAGCCTAGTTTTGAAAAGATAACCTTGCCGACCGCCACGAGACCAAGCTGGATTGCAGCCAGCTCATTTCCCTCTTCACCATCCTCTACACCCCAATCTTCATCTTCCATGTTAAGGCTCTCTGTAAAGTCCACTAGGAAAGTGAGCTCGTCATTTTCCTTGTTACAGTCCATAAAAATCTTTGTCTCTAAACCCCAGCCAAAAGTCAACAGAGCACTTGAATCCCAGTGCTTTTTTACGAAAGTGACAAAGGGAAGACAGAGGTAAGGTCCACAAGTGTCCTAGGTAAGATAATAAGGCCACCAAAGTCTCACGCAGAGAAGTCTTGGTACAGGATGGCTCCTCTAAAGTTTAGAGAGCAAAAAATAACTTTTTTCGCACTTGTGAAAGAGCTCTCTGTTACATGAGTTTCAAAATTGTTGTAAAAAACTTGTGTTAATTTTCGTTGTTGCTCGACTTCATTCAAGGTGACTGTTTTTGTAGATAGCTTGCAATATGAGAAACCTCTTAAATAAGATTTTTTAAAGGATACAATCTTTTAACTAACTAGTTAACATAAACATATATATTTTGAAAATATTCAAAGTTTTGTAAAATTATCGTAAACGTTCCAAGTGCTTACGTGTCATTATAATTTATAAATTTTATTTTAGTTTGTCATTTTCGAATTTGAATTATTTTTACTATTAATACATTTTTAAATATATATATTAATTTACAAATCCAGGTTTTACCTTTGGGCACAAATAATTTTTAATCAAAATGATGAGTGAAGTATTGTAATACAAATAGGTTTGTCATTTACAATTTTTTTTATAAAATGCTATATTCATATGAATATATTTCGGATATTAACCTGAAGAATATGTACTCCTTGAAATCAGCTTAACAAGTCCAATGACTCTACAAAAAAAATACACAAATAGTCTTTTATTAGTAGAAAATAATTTTACGCAGGAATTGACCAGTGCACCTTTAGAGACAATAGAAGAACAAACCATTTAACATCTTCTATCTCAAGGTCACTATGTATGAATAGAATCATGCTTACCTAAATCCTGAAATGAGACATGTCATTTCATAGCATTAATAATCTCATTTGAGACAGTCAAATTTTAGATCCATTACATGATCTAGACAAGGCCTATTAGTGAGATATTAAGTTATGAAGATGTCATGAACCAGCTTTGTGAAGTTCTTATAGATATGAAATTCATGTACCAGATTGTTGAGATGCAATATATATCACTCTATGCTTTATTACTTGGATTGTGAATAAATGAACTGCGCAGTATCCAAAATTAAGTAGCGACTTTATTTGGATGAAACAATGTGACTTGTTAGCTCGTCGTCAATACATTGTTTCTAACTTATTCACAAGTACTAAAGGAGTTGAGGAAATAACAACTAGAAGGGTAAAATGGTAATTTTATAAATCCCAACTAGTTGATGATATTCATGAAGGGTAAACATAGATAACATTTAATGGATCCGCTCAATATAATTAAGTTGAATTTGAGTAGAAAATAAATTCATTGAACTGAGAGATTCTCAGTGTCGACTCTTTAGTGGAGTCAGTTGACATTAAGCTAATACTCGGAAAAGGTTTGTGAACTTTTGAGTCCGAGTATAGAAGCTCAAGCTTTGTTCATTTGGATCCATAAGGTCACTATTACAGGTCATTAGAGTATGATTGTTAAATTAGAAGCTAAGTCAAAATAAGTTCAAGTGTTGAACTAGACGATTTCTCGGAAAAAGTCTAAAGGGTATTTTTGTACACATGGACACAAAATGATGTAATGTCAAAATAATATTTTAAATATTTTTATATGATGGAAATATAAATTAATTTCTAAAGCCGAGAAGTCGTTCGAGGCATTATGAAATTAATTTCATTATTTGTGCAAGATTAATTCTACAATGTGTATTTTCAGAATTGTCTTAAAAGATATAAGAAAGCATCTAGATGCCCTTCCCTAGTGTAGAGTTTGGCCAACATGCATCAAAGTGGAGAGAATTCTTTGCCTTTAATTAGAAAGATAATTACCCAAAAAGAAAACAGGAAATAATTTCATTGAGAAGGAAACAAATAACCTAAGTGAGGAAACAAATTTTCATCCTCTTGAGCCTGAGATGGCCGACCATATTAGAAGAGAAATGGGAAAGAAAAATCAATATTGTGTCATGAATGCATAATTGACCTTTATAGATTTTCTTTCTCCTATAAATAAAGGTTCACATAAATATGTGAAAATAAGTTTTTTCCTCTTGCTTCTCTCTTGTTTTTGGCCGACCAAAACCTCTCTCTCTCTCTCTCTCTCTCTCTCTCTCTCTCTCTCTCTCTCTCTCTCTCAAATCCCTTTTATTTTTGGCACCTAAGTCCTTATTAGACTTAGGCTAAATTAGCTCTTTAGCTCATAGAATTGTTCTTGAGTTATTGTGTTTAATTGTGCCCTACACACAAATCCTTCTAAACCTCTAAAGACTCATGTAATAGAAACTTTAAGTTTCTCAAGTTCACGTTTAGGTGTAAAGGTAACGAGTAAGAGACGATATACATTTCTCAAGACTCTTCCAAGATCAAGATACAAGAAAGGTTAGCGTTCAAATAATTTCAAATAATGTGTTTTTAATATATACATGTTCATGCACTTTGTCTAGGGTAGTAAATTGTTTTACTTGTAAATAAATTTTATATTCCGCCATTAATGATAATTTTTCTTAACCCTGAACATATTCCAACAAAAGGTATCAGAGCTATGGTCAAAGTATAAGCATGTACATGTTATTTAAAATCATTATAAGAAATTGTTTTCAAAATTTGCTTGAATAATGGTTTTTCAAATACTAGATCTTACACAACTTTTATGTTTTGTTACGACCTCTAAAATTAAATTTGTGTTGATTTTCCACTTGTTAAATATGCTATATAAATATATTAAAACAGTTGTTAATTATTTTATGTTTAGTATACTCGAAATCAATTTTTTGACAAATTTGAAAATTTGTGTACATAGTTTAAATTAGTTTTTTGCACTTCTAGTTTAAACTAGTTATTAAATATTTTATAGAATATTGTTTGTGTTATTTTGTGTAAATTATTAACATGTTAATATAACAAACAATTGAAATCAAAACATACAAATAAAATGTTTCAATAAACTTCTTTCTCATTACGCCTAGATCTGACATACCTTTTAATTGTTTTTCAATTTTTGACAAGTTGCAATGGCTCAGTAAAACGGGCATAACTCTTTGCTCGGAACTTGAAAATTAATTCTTGATTAAAGGTACGGAAGTTAGCTATCCAATGCAATTGAGTTCAGCTCAATCAGATACCGGATTTGTCATTTATGATCTTTTAAGTCCGAGGTGTACGGCAGTCCGCGAGTCCAGGATTTTGAATTCGGATTTGCGAATTCTAGCTTCTTTCCCTCTTATTGATGCAACCGTGGCTTTTCGACGTTCGCGCACTCAACCACCATGAAGATGACTTGAAGGAAGATGGCATGAAGATGAAGAAATTAGTTTTAGGAGATTTTGAATCCCAAAAACTTTCAAGTGCAAAAGTGAGATTTATTAATGTCACACACTTTGCTTAGGAAAAATAAATAAATAGACAAAAGATCCGAGTATGTTTCTTGTGCCTTATTGCATTAACACTGATCTCCCCTTACAAATATTTATTTTAGGGTTCTTTTTTCTAGTGAACCACTATATCTCTCTTTACTCATGGAAACGTGTTTCCAAACATACAAGAGTAGATGTGCCTTATTCCAAATACTAACTGGGAGTCTTGTACTTATTGTTTGTAACCTACTATCCCCTTATTCCAAAAACTAAGTGGGAGGGTTGTACTTATTGTTTGCAATCCACAATCCCCAACACTCATGTTAAGTGCATATGTCGTCAGAGTAAGAGTCACCCTCTTGGCCCTCTCTTTAATGAGAGTACTCCAAGACGCATTTCTCTTAGCATTTCTTTTAAAGCTACGTTCAAAAGTGAAACGATGAGACAAGGCCTCCCCTCCGCGGATTTTTTTCAAAGTAGATCTTGTTGAACTAAGTGGTTGGATACGCACTTAGACTCAATATCTAGTAATCCTCCCCCAAGGCCCTGTGAAAAGATTTGAGTGATCAAACTTATTATAAGGTGGCTAGTCTAAGAATTGATGTATTGACATCATGACTATGTATTAATGATGTGTCATTAACGTATGAAAGGTGACTCTTTGCGGTCTTCCCTCGAAGGAGTAAATTGTCATTTTGTTCATAACACCTTTGGATTTTTTCCTGTCTAAATTTAAACTTAAAATCCTAAACAAAAGACTAATCATAAATTATTTCAACAATTAGCAATTCGTCTCTAAACACTTTCTCAATAATGATTTCCTCGAATAAATTTGAAAAGAAAAACTACGTAAATTAGAAAGGTAACCTAGACATCCACCTTACTATGGACAAGCACAAATGGGTACTCACCACCCCATGTCTTCCTGAAACTAATAATGATTCAACTCAAGAAGACAAGGACGCCCTAGTGGCCTGGATATGATCCGATGAGATTGCGATGTGCTATATTTTAGCATCGATGAACAATGTGTTGCAACAATAACATCGTGATATTAATCCGGCCTATAGCATGCTCTTCAATCTCCATGAGATGTTCGGAGAGCAAGGGCGTCAGGCTAGATAACAAGCAGTTCGACAGTTTGTGAACTGTCGTATGAAAGCTAGGACTCGTGTTAGAGAACACATGATGTTCATCATAAGTTATCTCAATAACATGGAAATCCTTGGATCTGAGATTGATGGAGAAATCAAAATATGATCTTGGAAACTCTCCCTCAACTTTTCAATACTTTCAAGCTGAACTACTCCATAAATAAGCTAGGTTACACTGTTACTGAGTTAACGAAGGAGATTTACACCGCTTAAGGGATCTGATATAGAAATTGCTCTGCCTACCTCGAGACTAAAGGGAAAGGTATTGTACTGATTATCGAAACTTGTTTAGTAGCTGATAATGTATCATTGTGGATCATGAATCCATTGCTACTTACCAAATTTGTTGTTCCTTGAATGGGTTCAAGAAAAGCAAAAGTTTAGAGGATGGCGACTTCTGTTTCAAGTGGGGTGATAGGAGCTTGGTGTCTGTTAAGGCTGTCGGATCTGTAACATTGTCTTTTGAAGACAAAACTTTAAATTTGAATAATATGTATTTTGTTCTTTCCTTTGGGAAAAACTTAATATCTGTAGCTCAAATTGTTGAGCATAATTCTTATTTAAAGTTTATTGATAATGGAATTCGTATTGCTTTTTCCAATTCATTTGTCAATGATGCATGTATGAAGAATGGTTTATACTATCTTTATCCTACACAAACTTTGTTGTTAGACACTGAAATAGATAATGATCTAATTAGGGAACCAAAGAGGATCAAACTTAATAACTTATCTAATCTAAAAAAATCAGCACATCTTTGTCACTTAAGACCTGGTCATGTTAGTCTAAATAGGAATAAGAGACTTGTGAGGGATGATCCACTCAAATAGTCTCTCAAATGATCAAACGACCTTTCTCTGATAAAGGTCGAAGATTTATTGAGTTAATGGAACTAATACATTCTGATGTATGTGGTCCACTCAGAAATTAGGCACATGGAGGATACGAATACATCGTTAATTTTACCGATGATTACTCAAGATATGGATTTAACTATTTACTCAAACACAAATCTGAAACCTTTAACGTATTTAAGGTTTTTTGGGCTTTACTAGAAAATAAAACAGATCAAAACCCTTCGATCCGATCGAGGTTGTTAGTACTCGTTTGAAGAGTTTGATGACTTTCTTAAAGAAGAAGGTATCGCTTCTCAGTTTAAAACACCTGGTACACCACAATAGAACGGAGAGTCAGATAGAAGGAATCAAACTCTGATGGAGATGGTTAGATCAATGATGTGCTACTCATCACTCCCTAATTCCTTTTGGGGATATGCCCTCAAAACTGCCGCATATATTATGAACCAAGTTCTGTCTAAGACGGTCCCTGGTACTCCTTAGGAAACGATGGACTGGGCCAAAAGCTAGTTTAAGCCACATCAAAATTTGAGGTTGCCCTGCACATGTGCTAAGGCAAGAGACTAGCAAGTTGGCTAATAGGTCAGAATTATGTGTATTCGTTGGATATCCAAAGGAAACCAAAGGTTTCACATTCTATAGTCCCAAGGACGACAAAACGTTTGTCAGCACTAATGCTCATTTTCTTGAGGAAGACTATATGAAGAATACAAAACCTAGAAGCAAAATTGTGCTTGAAGAGAAGTTGGGTAAGGAAGCTTCTACCTCATCTGTAAGAACTGTTCTTATCCCAACTGAAAGGCAACCTAAGAATTCAGAACCTCGTCAAGTAGTACTTCGACGTAGTGGGAGGGCTTCTGAAAAACACGACAATTACATGTCTTATAGCGATGCTCTCGTAGCCGTTGATGACATGGATGACCCTGTTTACTACAGTCAAGCAATGGCTGGTCATGAGTCAACCCTTTGGCTTGATGCCATGAAAGTTGAGATGCATTCGATGTATGTCAACGAAGTCTGGAAACTTGTAAACCTACCTAAAAGGGTTAAACCTGTAGGGTGTAAGTGGATCTATAAGAAGAAAAAGGTCAGGATGGGAACGTTGAGACGTTTAAAGCGCGACTAGTGGCCAAGGGTTACACCCAAAAGGAAGGTATCGATTATGAAGAAACATTCTTGCCTGTCACAATGCTTAAATCCATCCGCATACTTCTATCAATAGTTGCCGCTCTCGATTACGAGTTTGGCAAATGGATGTCAAGACTTCTTTTCTAAATGGAAATCTTGACGAGCACATTTTCATGGCTCAACCAGACGGTTTCGTGGAAGGTGGTCAAGAACCAAATATTTGTGAGTTGCTTAAATCCATTTTATGTAGGTAAATTATCCGAGGTTAAAATCTAGTTGTGAGTTTTTTATAAGTTGATACATGAGGGCAAGGTTATGTTTTCGGTATTGTATGTCGATGATATATTACTCATTGGTAATGATGTAGATAAATTATCTGAGGTTAGAATCTAGTTAGCTAAGCAGTTTGACATGAAGGATCTACGGGAAGCTGGTACATTCTAGGGATTCATATCTTTCGAGATCGAAAGAACCGGACTATGTCGCTCTCCCAAGCATCTTATATAGATAAGGGGATGAATCGCTTCGCTATGCAAGACTTTAAGAAGGGCCAAGCCCCCTTTAAACATGGAGTCTCACTCTCAAAGGACCAGTCTCCCAAAACTGCACAAGTGATTGAGGACATGAGAAAGATTCTCTATGCTTCAGCCGTGGGAAGTCTCATGTATGCTATGATGTGCACTAGACTAGATATATGCTTCACCTTCGGTGTAATTAGCCGTTTCCAATCAAGTCCTGGACCCAAGCACTGGGTTGCTGTTAAGCATGTACTGAAGTATTTTCGAAAATTGATCTTTAGTCCATTGATCTTTAGATTGCAAATATTTCATTTTAACCAAAGCATGAAGAGTGTGTTCACGCAAATTGTCTCTTCACATATTGTTAGGGTTGATTAAGAACTATAAGACTATTTAATATCATAAATCTTCAAACAAACAAAAAAAGATTGAATGAACGTTTCAACTTTTATTAATTTAATCAGAAAATTACTATAAGAACTTATGAGAGATTTATAATACATCGATATGTAAATAAATAATCTTCTTGTGGGCATCTCTGCCAACAAGGTGCACCTCCCAGAGTGAATACATTTCCACTAGTCGCCTAGAATATTGAATATCAGATATCCAACTTGCATCAGTGTAACCTTCAATTACTTTGGGATATCTCGTATAGTTTAACCCATAATCACGAGTGAATCGTAGATACCGTAGTACTCTAACGATTGCTTTCTAGTGTTCAGCACTTGGATTGCTCGTATATCGAGCTAATTTACTAACATTGTAGGTCAAGTCAGGTCTCATACAACTCATCAAGTACATGAGACTGCCAATCACTCTAACATACTCAATTTGAGATATACTTTTTCCTTTATTCTTAGACAAGTGTTGACTTATGTCAATTGGAGTTCTAGAGATTCCAGAATCCCTGTTACCAAACTTGTCGAGAATTTTTTCGACATAGTGTGATTGATCTAGGAAAATTTCATTCTCCGTTCGAGTAATCTTAATCCCTAAGATTACATCACCAAGTCTTAAATCTTTCATATCGAACCTTAAGTTCAAGATATCTTTTGTAGACTGTACCATGCAATCATTGATTCCCACAATGAGCATATCATTAATGTATAAACATAAAATCACATATCCTTGATTAGTGATCTTAATATATACACATTTATCACACTCGTTGATTTTAAATCCATTTGACACCATTACAGTGTCAAATTTCTCATGCCATTGATTTGAGGCTTGTTTAAGGCCGTAAAGCGATTTGACCAATTTACAAACTTTCATTTCTTGTCCACTAGCAATACAACCCTCGGATTGGTCCATGTAGATCTCTTCCTCGAGATCTCCATTAAGGAAAGTTGTTTTTACATCCATTTGATGAATTTCTAAATTCCGCAATGCGGAAATTGCAATTACCAATCTTATGGATGTTATTCTCGTCACTGGAGAATAAGTATCAAAGTAATCCAACCCTTCTTGTTGTTTATATTCTTTGAAAACAATTCTTTCCTTGTACTTATCAATGGTACCATCGACTTTCATCTTCTTTGTGAAGATCCATTTTGAACTAAGTGTTTTACTTCCAGGAGGAAGATCAACCAACTCCCAAGTATGGTTTTGTAAGATAGAATATATCTCACTTCTTATAGCATCTTTCCATAAGTGACCTTCAACGGAGTTTACGGCCTCCTTATATGATTGAGGTTGAGCCTCAAGCATGTAGGTCAGAAAATCTGAACCAAATTAGTTTTCTACCCATGCTCGTTTGCTTTGTCTAAGTCCTTCGGACTCTTGAGTTCTCTCGTCCCCGGACGTGTGATCATTTTCTTGAGTTATTTCATCAATATCTCAAGAAATTGATTTGAAGAACTCGGTTCATCTTCCTTAGAATTATAAGAAAACACATGTTCAAAGAACGAAGTATTTTTAGATTCCATAATTGAATCTTTGTGTATATCGGGGTTTTTTGAATCATACACAATAAATCGATATGCATTACTATGGTGTGCATATCCAATGAAGACACAATCTACCGTCTTTAGTCCAATCTTCATCTTCTTTGGAAGAGGAGCCATTACTTTGGTTAGGCACCTCCACATTCGTAAATATTTATAGGAAGGTCTTTTACCTATAAATAATTCAGATGGAGACTTATCCTCCTTCTTTCGGGGTATCTTGTTCAAAAGATAAGTTGACAAGATTGCCTCCCCCCACATTGCTTGGGGTAACACATAATGTAACAACATCGCATTCATCATTTCTTTCAGAGTGCGATTCTTTCGTTCGGTAACCTCGTGAATAATATCATGTTGTGCACAAAATGTCCCAAATGGTTCAACATATTCACCTCATCGGTCACTTCGGACCTTTTTAATCCTTTTATTAAGTTTATTCTCAACTTCTAATTTGAAGATGACAAATTTCTCAATTGTCTCGTCTTTGCTCTTAAGCAGATAAACGTAACAATAATTTGTACAATCGTCGATGAAAGTCACAAAATATTTATTACCTCCTCTTGTTGACATGAACTTTAAATCACATAAATCAGTATGGATTAAGTCAAGAGGTACTTCTTTCAACACCATGAAATGAAGTTCTCGTTAATTTTGCTTCAACACAAATTTCACATTTATGTTTTGTGTCAATTTTTAACTTTGGTATACAATCCAAATTAATTAATTTTCTCAACGTGTCATAATTCACATGACCAAGTCTACCATGCCATTAATTAAATGACTCAATAATATAAGCGGAAGAATCGTTCTTATTAATTTTATTAGCCTTAATGGCAATTACATTCATCTTGAACATGTCAGTTTTAATATAGTATCTGCCCACATGCATACCATTTTTAGATAATACAATCTTTTGAGACTCTAAAACCATCTTAAAACCATGGTTACATAGCACAGTTCCAGAGATGACATTATTCTGTATGTCAGGCACATAGAGCACGTTGGTGAGCTTCAAATCCTTCCCGGATGTCATCTTGAGAAAGACGCTGCCCATCCCCTTCACTTCATATGTGGCGGAGTTGCCCATGAACAACTTCTCTCCATTTTTCGTCACCTCGAAAGTGGAGAAAGAGTTCCTATCCGAGCATATGTGGTGGGTTGCTCCAGAATCCAGCCACCATTCATTCGGGCTCGAGTTCACCATGTTCACCTCGGAGACCACGGCGACAAGAAGCTCTTCATCGCCTTCAATGACATTGGCTTCCTTCTTCTTCTTCGGCTTCCTGCAATCGGCAGCTCTGTGACCTTCTTTGTCACAATTGAAGCACTTGATAGGCGAACCTCAGCTGATGCTTCTTCTTCTTAAAAGATCCTCCCTTCGGCCCAAGCTTATGGGCGGATTTCTTCCCCTTTGAGCTCTTGCCATGCTCGATGATATTGGCTCTCTCGGATTAAGTCTTCAAAACTCAACTCTTTTCGCTTGTGTTTGAGATAGTTCTTGAAGTCCTTCCACGCCGTGGGTAGTTTCTCGATGGCTGAGGCAACTTTAAATGACTCGCTTATGGTCATTCTTTCAGCATGAATCTCGTGGATGATAAGTTGAAACTCTTGCACTTGACTCACCACGATCTTCGAATCCACTGTTTGATACTCAAGGAAGCAGCCCACAATGTACTTCTTTGAGCCTGCGGCCTCAGTTTTGTACTTCTGATCCAACTCTTTGGAGGAGCATTTGGAGTTATACACATTGTATAGCGAGTTGCCTGAAAACTCGAAGGCCTAAAAGATCCCAAATTTTCAAGATCCAAGGCCTAAGGCCCAAGCCCGGGCCCGGCCCGGCTCGACGGTGGTGCATTTGTGTGTGCGCGCGCGCGAGGGGCTAGACCTAACTCACACACACTCTAGATGTCACCTTAAGGAGGAGAATACCTTATAAACAATTCACCATCACACACTCCCAACCTATATGTGACTCTTTTACAACCTCTCACTTTTCTAAACAACACATATCATATGTGATTTTTAGCATTCTTAGAGCATCAATTTCTCATCCATTATAAACATGATTTTGGCAAATAAATATTCAATCTTATACTCGTCGCAACGAGGAATAAGAATATGAAAAAATTATCCAATTCCGATGAGTGGGCCTCACTCATATATTTGACCTATAACCATTGACACACTAGATAAAAATACTCTTTTTCCATTTTTTTCCAACAGTTTCTTGATACATAACTTCATCTTCCATAAAATTATATATTTATATACATGTATTACATATCCGATATGTGTGTTAAATAGAAACAAGTATCTGATTTATCTTGAGAAAATTGACATATATAAATATTACTCGTTATCAATTAATAAAGTTAAATAAGGTTCGAATTAGTTAAATACCAAATGCAATAGAAAATGATAGATTTTGTTTCGTTTCGACTTTAGGTAATAGTTGATACAATCTCATTCAAATAAAATATTTTTATCCTTTAAATAAACAAGCATCGCTCTAAATAACCAAATGAAACATTGATATTATTGTTTGGCCATTTTTTTTAGTAGATAGTCATTTATTATAACGTGTCTGTTAATAATTGGTGTTAGTGAGTATAGAATTATTCCATGTAGTACATGCGGAAGAATATTTTACACGTACAAAACAGTTGAGATATTATCTACTATTTGTTAGGAGTAGGAGTAGCTATATTCTCTAGGGTTTGTTATTTTACTTCTACTTGTTTCCTTCTTCTGTAACTATAAGAACAAAAGTTCATTATTGAATAAAAAGAGAAGAATATCCCTCAAAAACCTTCTCCGAATTCTACATGGTATCAGAGCAGTGTTAATCTTCATCGGAGACATGACGAAATACGGCCAACCTCACGCCCTTGCCTCCTCTTCCGAAACACAAACCCCTCCTGCAACCTTACCCGATCAAAACCATCACACCATCACTAGCGACAGACTTAATGGCCATAATTATCTCCAATGGTCTCAATCTGTAATAATGTTCATATGTGGTCGCAGCAAAGACGATCACCTCACCGGAGAAGCTACACGTCCGAAGACAGATGATCCAAAGTTCAAGATCTGGAAAGCCAAGAATAATACGGTCATGTCATGGCTGGTCAACTCCATGACAGCGGAGATTGGAGAAAATTTTCTCCTATACTCCACAGCCTCAGAAATCTGGGAATCGGCACGTGCCACATTCTCTTACTCGGAGAACACATCCGAACTCTTTGAGACTGAAAATCTCTTTCATGATCTTAAACAAGGAGATTCATCAGTTACTCAATATTATACTAATTTGACCAGATTGTGGCAGAGAATTAATATATACAATCAGCACAGGTGGAGCTGCCCTGAAGATGCAATTCTCTACGCAAAAATTATGGAAACAAAACACGTATTCAAATTACTGTCAGGTCTTACCAAAGATCTTGATGAGGTGAAGGGACGAATCTTAAGCATCAAGCCACTGCCATCACTGCTTGAAGCATTCTCAATGGTCAGACACGAGGAGAGTCGCAGGAAGCTAATGATGACAAGTCAGAGTCCTCCATCATCGGTACATGATTCCTCAGCATTGATGGCTCACGAAGAATCACATGCCTTTGCTGCCAAGTCTTCCTACAACAAAAACAAGAAACCGCGACCATACTGTGACCATTGCAAGAAGCTGGGACATGCTCGAGAGACGTGCTGGGAGATCCATGGCAAGCCTGCAAATTGGAAGCCCTCAAGATACTCCAAAGAACCAGAAAACCAAGCCAACATAGTTGCCTCCAATCCCTTCAGTCCAGAACAACTAGAGATGTTAACCTGCCTCATCAGAAAGGCGAGCCAACCTGCAGATACATCGAACTCATTGGGGTTAATAGCACAAAAAGGTACTATGATTACAAACATTCAAGCCCTCACCTCAGTTCATGAGATCACAAACATATCTAGTATATGGATCTTGGACTCCGGAGCCTCAGATCATATGTCAAGCAATGAATCTATTCACAGACTACACTACCACAAAAGAAGAGGTATTTGTCACCATTGCAGATGGTCCAAAGCTAAAGTGATTGGAATTGGATCAGTCAAACTCTCTCCACAGTTTATATTGAGATATGTACTATATGTACCCAAACTACACTGCAATCTCCTATCTGTTTACAAAGCGATTAATGATTCAGATTGCCTTGTTATTTTTGACAAAATTTCTTGTTCTATTCAGGGAAAGAGATCAGGAATGACGATTGGCAGTGCTGAAATGTGTGGTGGTATCTATCTTCTCAAAACTGCCACTGAACCTCACAAAGTCGCCTCCGCATCAATCCTCAAAAATATGTCCTCCTCTCAGAATGATAAAGACATTATGTTAAATCATTATAGATTAGGGCATCCAAATTTCATATATCTCAAAAAGATGTTTCCAAATTTGTTTATCAATAAAGATACCCGTTTATTGCAGTGTGATGTGTGTCAATTATCCAAGCATACTCAAAGTACATACAGCCCTAAGGAACACAAACCTTCGAAACCTTTCTCGGTAATCCATAGTGATGTTTGGGGACCGTTGAGAGTAAAAAAAATGTCAATAGGGCTAGATGGTTTTTATCTATCATAGATGATCACACTAGGCTTAGTTGGGTATACCTCATGAAAGAGAAATCTGAAACTAGTTCAATCACTATCTAATTTCATAAAATGATCAAAAATCAATTCTCATCTGATATCCGGATCATCCATAGTGACAATGCAAAAGACTATTTCAACCAACACCTCAGCCAATATTTGCAAAAACAGGGTATTATCCATCTTAGCTCATGTGTCCAAACACCTCAACAAAATGGGATTGCCGAGAGGAAAAAATAGGTATTTACTTGAAGTTGCTAGATCCATTATGTTCACATCACAAGTACCAAAATACCTTTGGGGAGAAGCCATCCTAACAGCCACCTATCTCATCAATAGAATGCCTTCATGAGTCCTCAAATTTAGATCACCATGTGAAATCTTACTCGAGTCATATCCCACCACTAGACTCATATCCACAATCTCTCCAAAAATCTTCGGTTGCTCGGTATTTTTTCACACATATGATCATAGCAAACTTGATCCTAGATCAATCAAGTGTGTCTTTATTGGCTATTCACCTACACAGAAAGGATATAAATGTTACTCTCATCAACAAAAGAAAATATACATATCCTACGATGTAACATTTCATGAGACTATACCCTACTTCTCGAACACAGAAAGCTTGATCTCAATCCCTCACGGAAATCAAAACCTTGACTCACCACCAAATCACACAAACCCACTCGACATTATTCCAGATCCCACTATAGATCAAATCCCTGTCAATCATGATCCACAGCCAGACGACCCCATATCTCAAGAGACACCCACTGTTCAGCACCACCATGAAGCATCACCTGTTTCTCAATCTCCGATAAGAGCAGATGAGTCAAGAAAAGGTAATATGAGCCCTGAATCCTCTTCACTAAGTAATATTGATAGTGCAGCAGATCTTGATCTCCCAATTTCCTTGAGAAAGCCAAATCGTGTATGTGGCCCTTACAGAATCCAAGACTTCATCTATTATGGAAATTTGTCCATGCAATACCGAGCGTTTGTGACTCAAATGGATCAAATTTCCATACCAAACACAATACATGAAGCCATGATGAGACCAGAGTGGAGACAAGCTACGAATGAAGAAATCCAGGCCCTTAATAAAAACAAGACATGGAGCATTGTAGAACTCCCCGAGGGAAAGAAGACAGTTGGATGCAGGTGGTTGTTCACTGTGAAATACAAATCGGATGGGTCAATTGAGAGACACAAAGCGCGGCTAGTTGCAAAAGGATACACACAGTCCTATGGGATCGACTATCAAGAAATGTTTGCACCCGTCGCAAAGTTGAACACAGTCCGAGTGATCATATCAATTGCAGCAAATTTAGATTGGCCAATCTTTCAGTTAGATGTGAAGAATTCATTCCTCAACGGCACGCTCGAGGAAGAAGTTTACATGGATCTGCCCCCAGGGTAGAAGGGGCGAGTCCTAAGAGATGAGTATGCCATCTTTATAAATCTCTTTATGGACTCAAAGAAAGTCCCAGAGCCTGGTTCGGACGATTCTCACAAGTTCTCAAAGATTGTCAGAACTCACAAAGCCATGGAGATCACACGTTGTTCACTAAACACTCAAATTTAGGAAAATGCACCTTTTTAAGTGTGTATGTGGATGACATAATTCTCACGGGTGGTGATCAACAGGAAATACTGAAACTCAAGAAAGTGCTCGCGGCTGAGTTCGAAGTAAAAGACCTGGGAGAACTTAAATACTTCTTAGGAAAGGAAGTAGCTTGATCAAAAATCGGAATCACCGTCTCGCAGAGGAAATACACCCTTGATCTTCTCAAAGAAACAGGTATGTTGGGCTGTAAGCCATCCGATACTCCCATGGACTCCACAATCAAGCTAGATAAAAGGACCCACGAGACAGGAGTTGATAAAGGCCAATATCAAAGACTCGTGGGAAAACTCATTTACCTAGCCCACACAAGACCAAACATAAGGTTCTCAGTGAGTATGGCAAGCAGATTCATGAATGATCCATCCGAGGAACACTTAGAAGCTGTAATGAGGATTCTCAGATACCTCAAATCATCACCAGGGAGTGGCCTTATGTTCAAGAAGCAAAGTTGTCGTGATGTGCAAGTTTTCACTGACGCTGATTGGGCAGGATCAAAAATAGACTTGCGTTCTACCTCTGGAATGTGTTCATTTGTATGGGAAAACTTAGTCACATGGCGAAGTAAGAAACAATCTGTAGTCTCGAGAAGTAGCGCATAATCGGAACTCAGATCGTTAGCCCATGGTGTATGTGAAGGAATGTGGTTAAAGAGACTGCTTGAATATTTGAAGGTGAAAATTGATGGTCCAGTGAGGATGATATGTGATAATAAATCAGCAATAAGTATTGCTCGAGATCCAGTTCAACATGATCGTACGAAACATGTGGATATTGACAGACGTTTCTTGAGCGAGAAGATAGAAGAAGGCATCATCACAATGCAGTTTGTCACCTCTGAAGATTAAGCTGCAAATATTCTTACTAAACCATGGCCACGACAATCCTTTATGGAGAACTGTTCCAAGCTCGCCTTGATCGACATCTTTCATCGAGCTTGAGGGGGAGTATAGAATTATTCCATGTAGTACATGTGGAAGAATATTTTACGCACGTACAAAACAGTTGAGATATTATCTACTATTTGTTAGGAGTAGGAGTAGCTATATTCTCTAGGGTTTGTTATTTTACTTCTACTTGTTTCCTTCTTTTGTAACTATAAGAACAAAAGTTCATTATTGAATAAAAAGAGAAGAATATCCCTCAAAAACCTTCTCCGAATTCTACAGTGAGTTACATTTTTAGTTAATATATACATATTTATTTTGATTAATGGAAATTAACCAATTTTTTTCAAACGTTCGGCTATATTGCTATTTATCCCTTAAATAAATTAGTAAAAGATTGAAGTCATCGGTATGATTTGGAGATAATTAAAAATTACCATACCGATCCGAATACTTGCAATTTAGGTTGGTAATAACTTGTATTTCTTCAAGCTTTGACGGAACAGCAAAGATTGTTTTGAATGGGAATGTACGATTTAGCGGTTTTAGTAACAAATCTAATCAAATTAGAACCTAGAAGAGATCTTAGAGATTTAACTGAGACGAGAATCAATAAGATAAACGCAATATAGAAGAATAAGATTATTACAGAAAAAGAGATAAAGGTAAGTTTACGAAATTACTGCAACAATTAAATAAAAACGTATACTGTTATAAAAATAATAAATAATAACGTTATTTTTTTTCTAAGATGCACTCCTTTTCCTACGTCTTTATTAATTCGTGTCTAAGAAACATTTACCACATTTAATACCTTAATCTAATCAATTTATTAGGATGATGATGCCTGGTAGAGATTTTTTAGATAAAACTAAAATGGGAAACAAGTAAATGTAATATGAATGCAATCTAAATATAATAATAGCGTGGAAAAGAGATTAATAAATAAATCAAATTTGTAAAGGAAATGAGCCCGAATATTAAACCAAAGCTTTTATCTTTTTAAATACTTCAGAAGAATTTTTTTTTTTTTTTATAACTTTAGAAGAAATATAATTAATACAATCTGTGGAACGTATGACAATTTGCGATAACATTATGTCACGTACGCTATTCATACATATAACTTCCTTCCATTTCTGTCACGTACGCTATTAAACTGGGAAAGAGCTTCATTTGGAGAGATTCACAGTCATGAATGCGTATTTTGATTATTCGCTCTTTTTTCCCCCTATAAATATGCATGGCATGCCTCGAGATTTACACATCACATTCTTCTTCCTATTTTTTCCCTACAAAATTAAATATGTCTGGCTTCAAGAATAGCGTGTTTTGGTTTATTGTTTTTTCGTCTTCCTTGTTATTGCAAGGAATATTGGGAGCGAATAATATAGACTACAAAGGAGCACTGAGAAAGTCTTTGCTGTTCTACGAAGCTCAACGTTCTGGAAAATTGCCTCTGAATCAGAGAGTTCAATGGCGTGGAGATTCTGGCCTTCAGGATGGCAAAGATTCTGGAGTATGAATAAATATTACTAACTACTAATTGATTATTATATATACATATATACTCGACTAATAAGTTTATCTGTTTTTTACGTTCCTCGCTTTGTGTAAAAGCATGCATGCATGCAAACTTGCTATATTCCGCTATTATATACGCCAGTATTATTTCATTTTCTTTAGATTTTGTCATCTGTATGAATTATTGTTGAGTTTTAAACAAATAATTAGAAAATTAATTAACACACCAATATTATGTGTATTTCTAAATAACCATCGTTTTATAATTTTTTTTGTAAATAGTGATCAATTCGTATGTATATTGTTCATAGGATAGTTTACATATTATATTTATACGCAATTAAAAACTATATAATGAATAATTTTGTTTTCCGAAAGCTTATTTAAGATTGGCTAAATAAATATTAAACTAAGCTAATTAACTTTTTCATGTTTATTTTTTTTAATGTGATATGCCCTATTCATTTCGTTGTGATTGTAGCGTAATTATATACTTATTATGCATATTACATTCCATTAATTGATTGACATGGTATATATTAATCGACAGGTTGATTTATCTGGAGGTTACTACGACGCGGGAGACAATCTGAAGCTAGGGTTTCCGTTGGCATTCACGATCACCATGCTTTCATGGAGCACGATCGAGTTCGTAGACAAGCTCAAAGTCAACAACGAGCTGGTCAACGCTCTGGAGGCGATAAGATGGGGAACGGAGTATCTGATAAAAGCCCATCCGAGACACGACGTGCTGTACGGAGAGATCGGAGACCCGGATTCGGACCACGAGTGTTGGCAGAGACCGGAAGACATGACAACTCCTCGGACGGCTTTCGCAATCGACGCCCAACATCCCGGCTCCGATCTCGCCGCCGAAACCTCCGCCGCTTTCGCCGCCGCCTCCGTCGCATTCAAGCCCACTGACCCCACTTACGCCTCTACGTTGCTCACTCATGCAAAACAGGTTTCTTTATTATTTATGTTGACAATCGTTAATAACCCGTTCTTATATTGATATTTTTTTAAAGGGTCTAATTTTAGCTATTAGTTGTGTATAAGTTTTGATAATGATTAATATTTTGTAAAAATCTGTCGACGATAATATTTTGAACTAATACAGTCCAATAATGGGAGCTCACAATACGATTGTAACGGGTAATTTAGTACATAATTTCATGTAAACAAGTGCGACGCAAACACACCCCTCTAAAACTTACTCTTATCAATTTTCCCCATCTCTGATATTATTTCCGTATGTGTGTGGTTCTATTGCAGTTGTATGATTTTGCGAAAAGCAATTTAGGGATTTATTCGGAGAGTATTCCAGCAGCGGCAAAACTATACTCCAGTAGTGGCTTTGATGTACGTATATATTGTTAAAACATATAACTACACATATTCATAATTACGTAATATATATATATATATATGAATAATTACAGGATGAGCTAATGTGGGCGGCTGCATGGCTTCACCGTGCGACGGAGGAGCAACTGTATTTGGATGATCTCAAAAACGCCCAAGGACCCACCGCCGATGTAACAGCCTTCTCTTGGGATAACAAGTTCCTTGGAGCCCAAGTTTTGGGTGCAAAGGTTATATATACTCTTTTTTTATTTTTATAATAAGGAAGTAATATAAATTAAGTCTACAATCCTTGGTTTATTTGTCGCCATGGCACGAAGCCAGGAATTAAAGAGTAATATGAAGAAAAAGAAATTAGTAGGGGTTAATGTATAAATATTTAAGATGAAAGAAAAAACTTTATAATTAGAAGAAGAATTACACTTACGTATTCATATTAAGCGTTGTAATTATTGTTTGTCTAATTTTTTGGAATTCTTTGAAATATCGCCATTCAGGATGATAACTTAATACATATCGTACTTAAAAATGTGAGTTTACTCTGATTTCATTTATTAATTAAAATTCAAATTTTGTGTGGTGCAGCTTGCAATGGAGGCAGAAGAAGAGGACGAGGATTTGGAGAGCATGAGGATGGGAGCGGAGGATTTCATATGCAATTTCATCCAAAAAGGCGACGAGAATTTCAAGAAAACCGGCGGCGGTTTGGTGTGGTTCATGGAATGGAACAACGTTCAGTACGTGACCACAGCCACTTTTGCCACCGCCGTATATTCCAACTATCTCACCGCCAATAAAAACACTCTCGAGTGCTCCGGCGAACAAGTTTCTCCGGCTGATCTTCTCGCCGCCGGCAAATCTCAGGTGGACTACATTTTGGGAGCGAACCCGAGGAACATGAGCTACATGGTCGGGTTTGGAACGAGCTTTCCTCAGCAGATTCACCACAGAGCCGCCTCGATCGTATCCATCAAGAAGGATCCGAGCCCGGTGAGTTGCAAAGGAGGCTTCGATGCTTGGTTCAACAAGAACGGACCAAATCCGAATGTTTTGGATGGAGCGATCGTCTCTCCCGATGAGAACGATGGTTATTCCGATTCCAGAGGAAATTTTAAGACCGCCGAGCCTACCATTGTCACGAACGCTCCGTTCGTCGGTGTTTTAGCCCAGTTTGCCTAGAATAGGATGTTAATGCTAGTCTTTTGTGCCTAGAGAAACAATGTTAGAGTTTAGAGCTGAATAAGATGTCATTGGCTTTCATGGGTGACATGATTTGCTAGTTGAACTCAGTGCAGCATGACCAGGGTTGATAAGGATTTTGATTTTTTTATTTGGAGTTTGTTCAGAGTGAAACAAAGACGAATAAATATATTCCTTTTTAAATATCTACAAAAGAATTCAGGATTCTGGTTTTATATATATACATCTCCTGTATATTAATACAATGAAACTGGCAAACTCTGTTACCTACAACGTACCTAATCTCCTAAATTTGAATTCAGGGCCGGAAAATCCTCATAGTTCGGGAGACGTGTAAACGACAAAAAGGGCATTTCGAAACAGCGGAAGAGCATCTCTTACAGAGGACGTGGCCGCAGGGCACCATCGTCATTTCAACTTCAGCGCTCAAACACACTCTACAAGTCCACGCCGCCTTTGCCAGCTCCGCTTCCTTGCCTGCCAAGTCAGCTTTCTCCTGCAAAAAAAAGGAAAAACAAATATTACTTTCAGAAACCCAAAAAAGGAGAGAGTGATGATTACGAGCGCTGCAAAGTGAAACAAAGAACCAACCTGTTCGAGTAAAACCGCGGTCTGAGACTCCTTTAACTGTTCTTGCAGGGAAAGGGTTTTTTCGAGGAGTGATTGCTTCTCTACATCCATGTGTATCCCAACCGCCGAGAGCATTTCTTCCACTGCTTGCACCGTTTCGGCAGCTGTCACTCGCCCGCATTGAACCTCATTCCCGGATTTCGTCTGCCAGAAAAGAAAAACACTATAAAGATCGACTTGAGGTTGGAAATGTTTTTTTTTAAGAGAAACTCAAGAATCTGAAATTAGAAAAAGAGGAAAAAAGAAAGCTTCAACTAGGTAGAAGCAAAATACAAATAAAAGGCGCTAAGTCAATCTCTAGAAAGATCAGAGAGGCTAAAAAAACTAATGGTGGCTGCTCTGTGGATTGTCCCTCTTACCCATGCTTGGTTGGTGAATCTTTCTATAATTAATCTATCCATAGACTCTGTTCGCTTTACATCATTTGTAAAACATGTTTAACCTTGTGTGACTTCTTTTTAGCTACCAGTATACTTGATAGTTTCTCTTGGATGCTAATGGTTGGAATTGGTCTCATGCGCTTTCCTACTTGTACTATACAACCATGACTTTTTGTACATGTTTTAAAATATTCTTTTGGTTTGGTAATGATAAGCACATTATCATGACATTTTCCTGTAGTGTTTGACTAAATGAAGCTTATTTTTTACTTGGATTTGATGTGTCGTGTAGGACATAAATGAGGCAAAGGCGTTGATGTGGATGCAATATCTAGACTTTGCGAAAGAGGAGTTCCTGATAACATTTTTGGCGCGATTATAAAGCAACTGACTTGAGTTGATGCTGTTCTCCTTATTCTAGCTCAATTACAATGTCTGATAAAACAAAAACCTCACTATCATGTATTGATAGTTGTAAACGACATGAGAAATTGCCTAAAACAGTCATGAATGCATATTAAAATCTGGCTGATCAGACCAAAAGGTCCCAAAGATTCTCGAAACTAACAAGGACGTGCTTGGAAATGTAAAGAAGAAAGATGAGAAGAAAGTCGAACCTGGAGGGACGAAGATCCTCTCTCGGGAGAGTCGACAGTGTTGACCGGAGTATCTTCAAGAATCATCATCGGAGCCATTGATGCAGTTCTGAACGACAAAACCTGGGAAGAGAGAAGAGGCTGTGTCTCTCCGGGAGCGGTTTCCACGGCGAATCTGTAAACAGCCTGCCCCGCCGAAGGCCTGACATCTTCCGGAACTCTTCCGTACCTGAGCTTTTCCCCGTTTTGAAGCCGCCAAGCCACTATTTCTCCGGCGTAAAATGGCCTTAAGGGATGAAATTGCACCTGACGACCCTCTTGGGCCAACACTTCTTTCCCGATCAAGGTGCATTTTCCCATTTCTTTTTTCTCTGAACGGAGTTTCAGCACATCCACCATGGAAGCTTCGGAGCCTTCGGGACAGAGGAAAAGGGATCCCACAGGCAAAGGGGTCGGAGAATCCAAGACCTGACTAACGACTATTGAAATCACATCGAGGACCGAAAGAAACTCAGGCGGCTCGGCTATTAATACACGGGTCTTGGACCAGCTCACGAAATAAAGTCTCTGGTGTTGAAACCCTTCCGTGCATTCCGGGATTATCGAGTCCTTGGCTTCGTGGGTTATGTCGACCGACATTGGAAGCAGCGAAAAACGAGTGTGTAGGCATTTCACAAACTGTAGTTTCTCTGCCATGGCTTCCAGTGAATTTTGAACGGTGCCGAATTTTAAAGTGTTGAGGGCAGGAACGTAATTAGCCATGCTCTGTGCAACGGTCCATAGAGCAGCCTGAAACGATTGGCTCAACAGCTTTTCTCTGATGGCGGAGAGCGAAACTGATCCAACATGTTCCACGGTTTGTATATGCTCCTCGTGAACTAATTCCTGTATTTATTTATAAATGTGTTAGTTATATACATTATGTCTGAAGAGGAAATTTAGGGAAACAGATAGATGTTTTTTACCTCTATCACTACATCAGACAGCTTTTTAATCCCCAGAATCGAGCACAATTTCTCCGGGAGATCAGGGTGAATGAACCTTATCTTGGAAGTTTCAATTAATTTGACAAATCTGGAGCCATAAGAATCGACATACACACAAGCTTTTGCATGAACAAGTCTACAGCAATCGTCTGGGACAATAGCTTCAGACGTCCATTGGGTCACATCAGAGATATTAGATGACCCATCACTTCCTTCGCAGATGAAATACAAAATCTCCAACACTGCACGAAGTTCATTTGGATTCAATCTTTGATACCCACAAGTTTTTTGAAGATTCAAAAGAAGTTCTTTAGCTGAAGCAATCGACAGGGAATCTTGGAGTCCCAAATTTTTTAGAATCTTCACGTAAGGAAGATATAGTGCAGGGAGTTCGAAGGCAAAAGGTGATAAATTAATCAAGAGTCGTGCAAATAGCAGATCTGCAGTCACCAAGCGGGTTCCATTTGCAGTCGGTATAAAAGGAACTCTCTGCAGCTCCGATATATCTGCACTCCAAATTAAAATGTATATGTCACATATTTCACTGAACACGGAAGATATAATAGAACACTAAATCAAATATTCCCTTGAACTCAGTACAGCACGAACACATTTAATTTTGAGCCTGATGTTCTCTTCTGTTTGTCAAACATATTACCCCAAAAAAATAAAAATAAAAAATTGGACATCTACCTGAAGTGGAGAGGGAGTCCCATATTTGATCCAGGTATTTTAGAACTTCACAAGAAGTTTTATCGATGGTGATCATTCCCGATGCTGTAGGCCAGTGAGCAAGAGTATCTTCACCGCCGTTCTTCCCAATTATCTGCTCCGGAATTCAAAGGAGCTCAAAGTTTCAATCATGTGAACTCAGATAGATAACGGGGTAATTATATATAAACAAGGAAAACTAGATTTACCTGCAAATGTTTTAGAACCGTGGAAAAAGCTGGGGGGCTTCTGAGTTGAAGGGAAGCCCAAGAATAGTCTGGAGGTACGAAGTTTTTCCTTGAGAGGATTGGAGCGCAACTCCAAGCCAACGGCCAATCCTTTGACAGAATAGCATCACTGTAAGAAGTGAGAACTCTTTTGCCACCTTTCCTGCCACCAACTTCAGGAAAACAGAATTCCGAAGGTATACACGCAATTTTTCCGAGGGCACTGCAGAAGCTATTACCATAAAGGACCGCAAAATTCGATAAAATCGTTTCGACAACTGAACCGGCTAAACACCAGATTTCCAGTGAAACTTCGGCCTGTGAGCCATTTGAGTTTTCGAAATCGTCCCCTTCCCCGCTTTTCATGCATTCCTTACCAAGAAACTCCATTCTTTTGGCGCATTCGAGTATAATATCCGCTTCTGCTGAAGTGCGCAGCCCGGATTTCCTTAAAATGTGAAGCCAACCGTCGGCGAAAAATCTCTCTCCTGGAAATTTCTTCCTCTCACCGGAGAACACAGATGTTAATAAAGAATCACCGGGATCAAACAAATCCTTGGGACGAGACAAATCGGTGCAAAATTCATCAGCATTCCTGACAAACTTTGTCTCCTTAAGAGCTTCAACCAGCGAAGAATCTAGTTGGAGATCTTGCCAATTTGCAAAAAGGTATATCAGTACATCTTCACGTTCAGCCTCAGGTTTGTCTTCGAACCCAGGCAGTCCAAATCTAAGCAGAATCTGTTGATCGTGCAGTTCGGAGATACCAAGGGCTGTAAGTAAAGAGAATTCCGTCGAATCGCTTGAATAAGAAAGACAATGCTCATCATGAGGCTTAAGGAATGAATTTGAAGAGATCATGCAGTGATCATTTCCGTTCAATCTTGTGTACGACCCAACAACTGTTTTATATATCGGAAGAGAACGCAAAACATCAAGCTCCTCCCTCCTGTAATTAGAACCGTTGGACAAGAAATCTTCAGCGAAAAGTGATAGAAGTTCATCTCGATCAGAAACAGCAAAAGCAGTTAGTTCAAGAAAATAGCCAGCTTGTTTCGCTGCAACTAGCTTGGAAGCAATGACTTGCCCCAATGATTGACCAGATGTTGGTAAGCAATTGCACGGAGCGGCACACTCCATGTAATCGATATCGAAAACAGGGATGTTGCACTGATTCAACAAAGATAACAACCAAGGGTGATTCTGTTTGGTCACTTCAAAAGCAGAAACGAAAGCTTGAACCGAGTCAGAAGCAGAAGTAGAACCAGTTCTTGTTGCCTCTGTTTTAGAGTCATCTTCTACGGAGCTCAAATCGGTCAGGGCAGGAGGAACAAAAACCAAATTATGCTCCCTAACACGGCATAAGATTGGTCTACCTAGAAAGGCAGGGATTATAGGCCAGTCCGAGAATAGGATTAGGTCTTCCGAAGAGCCACTGAAAACTTTCCAGAAGAGTTTTATCCATTCAGAGGAAGGGCCAGCTTCACCACCGGAACGTGATGTATTCTCCCACGAAAACCAAGGAGCAACATTCGAAGCCATCACATGACTTGCCCACTTTTCGTGAAATAGTAGCTTCATATGACTGGATAGCAAGTGAAGATTAAAACGCTGCAATTTCAATAATGTCTGCAATGAATTATTTGCGAAAATCTCACCTAAGATTGATCTATCCAAAACTTCAGGGTGCATAAACCTCGCAGCTAGAGGTTTCATGAGGCTCTGTTGCTCCTGATTCCCAATCCAAAGTTCATTAATCCCCAGCTTGGTCAAATGATTCGTCGCAGTTGGAAAAGGTAAGCCTTTAAGTTCAAGAGCTACTAAAACAAGATTTTGGTCTACATTTCCAAATCTACCAATACCCGCATCGGTTTTCCTCTGAGCCAATGGCCCTCCAGACCTACCAATGTCCTCGACGACTCCTCGACCGAAATCAAACAAAGCCTTTCCCAAACTCGTCATCATTTCAACGGCATCTCCTGAACTAGGTGGATTCTGTGTGGACGATGACGGAGCATCGCGGAGATTCAATGATGAATCGGATACAGAATTACTCACAACTACGCGATTCTCCGGGTTTCCGTAATCGCTTAGTTCGCCAATCTGGATATCGGACAAGCAATACTCAAGGACATCCATATAGGTATCAACTGACCGAAGAACGACAGACATCGAAGAAACTTTCAGAAGATCCCTGACCATTTTCGGTTTCACTTCTCGAGTGTTTATTCCCAGAGCTTGGATTTCCGTCACCAATTCCCACGGGACTGAAAATACAGGGTAATGCTCCTTCACAAAGGCGCAAACGGAGGCTGGGAGAAGATTATCACCAACACCACTGCCAGGTTGCGAAAGAAACATACCCTCTTCAGCCTTGACTGAATTTCCAGAGTATAGCTGCCACAGAGGAAGATCAACAGCGCGAGCATAGAAAGGCTTTATGACTTCCTCTACAAGGCATTCCCAGTCAGCTCTGATAACTCTACCACCCGGTTGACCGACCACATCAGACCTGTAAGATCTCGGCCAGAAGGAATATATCCGGTCTCCATAGGCTTTCAACACGAGGCTAATCGCAGAGTTGGGATTGTCTCCTTTTAGCCTGTTTATTTCTGTCACCAACTCGACGTAGGAATCACAAACACAGGACATGAGCTCTCTGTTCCAAGCTTCGACTAACTGATTCCCGGCATCAGAAAACGCCTCTGTCGAAGCCTCGTGGTCCTGATATTTGAAGAGATTGCGGCCACCATTATGGCAGACCAAGAAGCATCCGAGAACAGCGACGGGTAATTTTACTGCACTAGAAAGAGGGAGCGGAGAAATTACGGAGGCCGTTAAACAGATATCAGCAGGTTGACCGTTTCGAGACACATGCGCTGCAACTCCAGCAACTGGGGTGAGGTTGTACGCCAAATAACGCCTGAAAAAATAATTATGTAACAGTATATTCAGTCAGGCATGTCAGAGATATCACGAAAAAAATAACTAGGGCATAAGCAATTTACTTATGTATCATGCTTCAATATGATTATCGCCAGTGTTTCACTTGCAAAAAATTGTCCTGACTTACCTATCGAGAGCCATATTCCTGGTTTGACCAGAACCCAGAGTGAGTACGACAAGCCATTGATCAACAAATCTATCACCTCCTTGTTTTGTTGCCACGTCTATTACGTGCCATTTCACTGCAGAATTTGAGCTGCTAAATAACCTTGATATTTGGAATTTCCTCCACTTCCTTTCTGAAAAAGGATTCCTCAATATAGCAGATGAAGCATCGATAGAAACAGAATAATCTTCACATGGCTGTGAGCTCTCTTCTTCCCATGTCAGCAGTGAAATCTGGTCATAAGGGAAACAAATGAAATAAATAAATGCAGTGACAAAATGCAGAAAGACTGAACTCTGAATGTTAAAGAAGTGGAAAACTTTAAATGAGATCAAATTACTAATCATGTACAACAAACTCTGGAATGCAGCATCCACATTATCAGCCCTACCCCACAATGGTTACATACAAGGACAAGTAGAACCTAGAACATGGAAAATACCTGAAAAACTGACTTTAAAAAAAGAAGAGTTCTACTTCCTTGCTCCAAAAATCTGTCATTAATTTGCTGTATTCGACTTAAACCTAACTGCATTCTATCTTTCAAACAGTCTGATGATAATGGCATGCGGATAATGGTTGAATTTGAGGAAGACCATAAACGATCCTGACCAAGAAGCATAGGACTGAACTGATCGCGAAATCGATTAATCAAGTTAGCACCTGTATCCAAAACAGTACATAAGCCTCTCGAGAGAATCTCCAAAACAGAAGCAGATAGAGCAAGGAGTTGAAGATAAATTATGTAATTACCCGTCAAAGAGAAGACTTTTGCTGCAGGAGAGAGAGATGCCGGCACAGAAAACGTTGAACCGCGCGGATCAAAGATGTAGAAATGGTCACCAGTAACCATTGAAAGGAGATCACATACAAAATAGCAGCTCAGCAAGCCCAAGCCATAGCTAAGAGTGCTTCCTCGCAATCTCCACGGAGGTCGAAACTGAAGGCTGCTCACTTCCTCTCTACTCAAGGTCGCCCCTTCCAATATGGCAACAAGGGCAGGTCCTTGAAACTCACCTATATATGGGAACACCTTAAGTTATGAAATCACAAGACAATAAAAAATAAATAACTTTTCTCAAAATAAATACCAGGTTTTTAGGAGCTTTTACGACTTACCTAAATTGTGCTGCAGTAAAGACTGGCGTGGATGTGTCCTCTTGTCAAAGACTAGGTGTAACTTCTTAGCTTCACAGCAATCTGCTAGCTCGAGGAGATCAAATAAAAGGTGGTTTTCCCCGTGTGACCTCAACAACTCGATGATTCTGGCGTAATCCATGCACGGAATGTCTTTAGTCATGTCCTTATCCACTAAAGAAAGGCAGCGAAGCGATTGAACTCCCAACCTGTTTGCGAGATCGTTGCTGATACTCGGATGCACAAAATACTTCCCCATCGGAGTACTGTTTTCCATCCATGGTGCATCGTTAAACACAAGATCGCCCACATGTATGAGAGCTCCAGAAAGATCTGGAACTAAGAGAGAAGTGGTGGTAATCTCAGACAATGGCTTGTTCAACTCTGAGGAACAGTCTGCCACGGCTTCAAGGACACAATGTACAAAACTTAGCTGATCAGGTGATAAAGAAAACCCTTTCAAGTCATTCTGTAGCCGATAAAGTACATTCAGATAGTCCAAGATATCAAAACTAATTTTGACGCCTAATTCCAAGAGCAATTGCCTGAAGTCTGATAGTTCAGATGGAACAACATACAAATAAGGGGAAAACTTCACGGGGGAGTCAAACGCAAGCGCGTTCGGAGCTACAAAATCATCCCCAATCCAAACCCAAGCTACACCATCCAGTGCTGATTTGAGACCCACAAATTCGTCACTACCAACGTAGGATTGCATACTCGAATACAATGATGGGATTCCTTTTTGCAGTGCTTCATCCATGGCGGATCTCTCAACAGAAGTTGACTTGAGCGTGTTATAAAACTTGGAAAGTTCAATCAACTGAGATGATAGAATATCCGTGTTAAACTGATTCGTCCAGCCAAGCTTTTCTTGCAAGTAACTTGAGCGGCATTCACCATTTAGTATGTGCATCGAATGTGATACCATCCACATATGTAACTTAGGCCTCACAAGACTTGGTGGTGCTACTTGAGAACTGGATTTCAACCATGGGAGTCCTCCTATTGGTGGATCAACAGAAATGGGACACCAAGAAATTTCTCTAAGCTCTGACCAAAAAATTTCTTCGGGTTTATCACCATTTAAGTCACCAATAATTTGAATACCCCCACCCAAATCATTATTTCCAGGCGGAGAGTTGGCATGTACCGAATTAACACCGACGTCATCATTATTCCTAGCTAAGTTGGCATCATATGATTCATCACGATTTCCTTCATCGTGATTTGACAACCTCAGGGATAGGGCATCTAAGCATAAAAACAGGTTTCTCCCGTAATTTACTGTCTCGGAGTGCCTAGACTCCTGGAACAGAGAAACTGATCTGGCACAGTCAAGTAAACCAGTAAATCCAAGAGTTGTACGGAGTCCAACGATAGCCAAAGTCTCTAAAATGTCGGGGTCTGAGAAATCTTTAGATGGAAAAAAAACTTCAGTGTGCAGCACAGCTTGCAGCTCGGGTATGCGAGGATCATAGAGCCTGCAAACATTAACCAGTGAGACATAAAAATAGTCGAATACAATAGGTATACACATAAAATAAAAAAGAGTGCAAACTTGTACCTGCATGGTGGCTGCCAAGATCCATCAGCTGCCAAGACAAAAGCTACCATTGAGAGAATGGTTTTAACAGAATCATCATCTTCAACAAGAAGCTTCAAATCACGCAAAATGGCCAAAACCACTTCCTGCTGGGATATGAATTTGGACATGCAGTTCAGGACATGATTCTTGTAGAACTCCACCCTGGAAGGCTCTCCGATCTCTATATACTTTCTCAGAAGAATGTACTCTCTCTCCGAATCTGTGCGTACAAAATCATCATCCAAAAGATCCACACGAACACCATACGGTTTGAGCCACTTGACAGGGTTGCTCAAACTCACTAGCTTTCTGCTTCTGTACGATTCAAACACGGGGAGGTGCTTGATGACCTCGATGTGTACTTGTTCGAGTTGCCCTTCGAGGAACCATTTCGACTGTAGAACGAAGCTCCGAAGCTCATGAAGCTCGCCTTCAGAAGCATCACGAAAGAGACCCTCGACATTCTCTACTCCCCCGGAAATCGCGAGAAGTGAGTTCAATATTCCGCTCGCCGTCGGAGGCTGAACAAATCTGCCCAACTGTGGGTGGTCTATAGAGAAACCCAGCCTCAAGAAAAGGCAACCCACTTTCAGCAGCAAAGAAGACATGTTTTCGCTCCAACCATCGTCTCTAATCACGTGCGAATTTTCGTGTAATTGCATCAGACAATTGTCCCCGACCGGAAGTAGAGGCCATTTCGAAAACAGCGCAAGATCAGCACAAGAAGACTCGAGATAGCTCCACAGAAGTCTCAACCACTCCAGACTTGGCTGGCCTCGATGCTCGGGGACCCATGTGACCTGTTTTGCGTGCTGCCACTCTGCCGGTAATAATCTAAGGAGGAGTTTCTCGAGTAACTGGCACGATAAAAGGGAGATATTCGAGTCTCCCTGTTTCGCCATGTCGAAAAGCTTTCCATAGACTCCTTCCGGAATATCGCTATCCACGAGCTGATTCGGAACTGAGACTTTAAGGAGACTGTGCTGGTCTCCCTGTGCAATATATATCCTCTCGCCGATTCCATTCTTGTCGAACGATGTGAACGTACCATCAGCGAGTGGAAGCAAAGGCAGCCCGTAAAGAGACGTGGGTTCAACGGGGAGTTTTAAGTCGAGTAAGCAGTACTCAAGGGCCAAGATCATTGCATTCCTGTCCTTGAATCCACGCCGTCTTCGAATTAAGAGAGTTCTTAATAACTTAGGAGTCAAAAAATGTAACGACGGACACGCATCCTTAAATCTTTCAACAATTGGCTGAGAAACAGTAACCAGTGGCAGACCAGCCTCCGACAACACTTCGATGAGCTCTTGAGCTTTGTCAAACGTAAAATCGGGAAATATGGCTTGTTTCGTAGAGATCCACTGTCCTCCTCTAGCTTTCGTGTAAAGTACACGAAGGTCAAAATCTGTGATGAACACGTAGAGTTTCCTTACAACTGATTCCCATGGCTGCAATCCTCTTTGTTTAGGCCAAAAGGAAGAGAACAAGTCAGTTGGACCGATTTCCGATGCGATTTTCTCCAGCATATGTCCATAAGCTGGTGCTACGACATTTTCAAGCAAATAAATATTCCAGTCTGACCGTTTTTTGCCGCCCCCTGCCATGTCATTACCGAACCAAATATCTCTCCGATTCGATGACAACTCAAAATATGCATTAACATGTGCTGGTAGACCTGTATTGATTGGGAGTGGGAGGAAGCAGAAAGCACGGCCTTCGAAATCCTTGATATCAAGAACTGAATCCAGTGGAGCCTGAAACAAGTCAGAAGCAAGTCTATTTTCTTCTTCCATTTCCGTTCCAGAAACTCTAGCAGAACTCAGATGAGCAGCAACACATGCCCAGGGGATAAAAGCACCAGATTTGTGCTCCGAGCTTGCGGATTTGTTCTTCGCTTGCCCTTTGCCCAGACACTCCGAGGTGATCCAACTGTGTGATAGCTTACAGGACGGGGTTTCCTCTGTGATGACAATATTTTGAGTCTTATTTGGCAAATCTTTATCTATCAACTTGTTCAATCTGTTCACAAACTGATCTTTATCCATTCCGTTATGCCGACCTCCATCAAAAAAGCTAAACATACTCTGCAATGAATTCGACTCCACATGCGAGTCGCAGATCGAATGCTTTCTAGCACGGTGCAAGAGTTGCATTTCCTGACCCGCTCCTTCCTTGACATAAACAGAGACGGTTTTCACGTTGCGCAGAAAAAGTAAGGCCTCGGAAACGACCTTGAAAAAAGAAGCAAAGAGGGACGTAACATCTTCGGACCCGTATCTTTCTTTCTTAATTTGGCTTCTGGAAGCAACATTAGCGCTCCGGAGCGGAAACCGAAACAGGGTCCCAGGAAACGGACGCTGCAAGTCACAACCAAAGTGTAAGAACGGTGAAAATTGATCCGGAAATTGCTCCAAAATCTTTCTCCCCGCAAATTTAATCCGCAAGCCAGGGTGCGATGGAGAAATCCCGGGCAAATAAGAGGCGTGAGGATCGAACATGACAACGTTCTCCCCAGAAACGAACATTGGTATGTCTGTGAAATGATAGACACAATTGAATCCTAGCCCGAATCTCCCAATCGCAAAAGGCTTCTCCAATTTACTCTCTTGGCCGATGCGTGAGATTGCATAAAGATCTTGGGGAGTGAAAACCGAGTCGTTGAAGCAGTACAACGCCGGGCCTTGCCAGTCCGCCATTTCGGGGGAGAGAAGAGAAGAAGTACCGTACTGAGTTTTATCCAACAGAAAAGTCACCTCAGAAGAACCAGCATCCTCTGCGTTTTGCACCAGCTCAAACAGAATCCCGGGACCATCCGCGTACATTTCGAGTATGTGCTTGAGCCTCGTTGTCAGGGCTTCGTGTTGCCCAAAAGCTTCTGCGGCCCCAGATAAACTCAAGTTCATTGAATCGGCACTCTCGGCCAATAAAGTCCTGCGAAGTGAACAGACACCGAGCTTTTCCGCAACATCGTTCGATATATTCCCATGCACGAATTTCTGAATTGTTTTTCTCGCACTCAAAGCCGCGGAAGATGGTACGTTAAAAAGGGTACCGGAATCCTCAGAACCTAGCAACCACGGTGCATCGTTGTAAACCAATTCACTGGCAGGAAAAAGTCTGCTCGAAACATCAGGCAAATAAATATTCACTTCCTGCTCAGTCAACGGAGCTTCAGCGAGATGCTGAACAATCAATATGGCTGCCCTGAGTTCATGCGCATCGAGAGGAGACGAGCTTTTCTTTGCAGCCATTCTGCATAAAATATCAGCGTAATCCGCGGAATTCAAGGACTCTCGAATTCCGAGCTCTGAAAACAAGTCCTTGAAAACAGCGAGATCAACCGGTATAACCCGAATATACGGAGCCAAGTGAAGCGGACCGCTCAAGACGACCTCGTCCGCGGTGGCAAATCCGTCTCCGACCCAAATCCAACGAGAGCCTTCGAGAACAGCTTTTACGATCTCCATCTCATCCGAACCGATCAAGTTTTTGAGCATCGAGTATATCCTCGGCATCGCCAAAGCTAATTCCTGGCGCAGGATCTGATCACCCACAATCTCGTTGTTTTTCCCGAGCTCGAGTAGCTGAGCAGCGATCACGCTCCCGCCAGGTGGCGCCGACCACCCCAAACCATGGGACAGTACGGTGGACGAACATTCCCCGTCGAGAATCCGCATACTCGCTGAAACGAGCCACAAATCAGATTGAAGCCTCACAAGCTTCGGAGGAGCAACCATGGAAGATGCGACGGGCCACGGCAAAGCATGAAACGGAGCGGTCACCATCACCGGGCACCATCTTATCAGCCGCAGATCGCTCCAAAACTTTTCGAGGTCAGATTTCAAGTCTCCGGGCCGGAAAAAAGCAGTGGAGGCGGCTCGAGAGAATATTCTGTTCATCTTTCTCCGTTCTCTCTCCTCCGAAGACTGACCCAGAATCCACTTCATCGCGTTCACTTCCAAGTAGGACAGCAGAATGTTGCCTCTCAAATGCGCTTTTCGCTGATCCTCGTGCATTAGTTGTTCCACTTGTCGAGCGCTCTCGATGACTGCCTCGGTGGATACGGATGTTCTGAGGCCCAAGCCTTGCAACATGTCCAAGATCCAGGATTCTTGGAAGATACCGGAAGGGAAGCTCTGAGAATCTGCCAAGAGTGCGTAGAGTTCTTCATTGCGAGGATCGTATAGAGCAGAAGGGCGTTTGAGGCCTCCGTTGAGAGTGGGGACAAATTTCAAGCTTCTCAGATATTCCTTGAACGACGGATCTTCGTTACACAGCTGTGGAAGACTCTGCAAGATTGAAATCATTACGCCGTCCCTGACTTCAGCTTGCAAATCTGAAATTCTGTTCAACACGTGCATTCTGTAGAAACAAGCCTTTCCCATTCTCTGAATGCCATAATATCTTACGAGAATCTCTTGCTCGCTATCTGAAGAGGTAATGATAAAGTCTTCTCCCATAAAGCACTCGGGAACATCATATGGAGGCAAGTACTTTACTGTGCTTTCAAGGTCAGAGAAGTGATATTCCGAACTGGATTCTCCGGTATAAACTTTAAAAATATGCAGCTTTTTGCAAATTCTTATGTGAGACTCGTTCATATATTTTCCAACGTACCACTTCGGATCAAATAGAAATCTGTGCAGCTCATTCCTCTTTTCCGCTTCCAAATCGCCGAAAAATGCAGACATTACGCTGCCACTTGACGTGAATACATCCCATATAGACTCCAAAATGCTTCCACCGTCACTACCAGTTACATAATGAGATAAATCAGCGTGCTCAATTTGATAACTAGGGTTTAGAATTTTGCACCCGATTTTGACAAGCACGTCTTGAAAACTCTGAGATAGCATTTTCGCATCGACCATTTTTGACTTCTTGGAAGCTCTATAAAGATGCCCGTCTATTGCTGGAAGTATAGGCCAATCACCGAACATCAGTAGCTTTTCACAGCATGTTTCGAGATACTTCCAGAATTGCTTCAACCATGCTGAAGTAGGATGATCAGAGCAAGACTCTGGTTCCCACGAAACTTTGTTCTTCAACTTCCATTCAGCAGGCAGAAATCTGGGGAGAAAATGAAGCAAATGATGCACATTGAAGTTCAAAAGATTGGTCTTCGAAGACATTGCAATAGAAGAAAGTCTGCTCAGTAGACTGTCCGGAATATTCGCATCGATAACTCTATCGTACATTCGTGAAAGCAGAGCGTACTCTGATTCAGTGCAGATAAAATAAGAAACCCCTTTTGAAGCTTGGCAGAATGATCCGAAATCTCCACTCGCCAGAGGAAGTAAACGCATATTACGCACGTGTGAACCGACATCTATGTCAACCAAATCTTCCAGACAATACTCGAGAAGCACAAGCTTGTGAGACCGACTCAAATTCGAAAGAGATTCACAGTCTCTAATGAAAACACGTACCGAGGCAGGAGTGACCACTTTCTGCTGAAACGAGTCCGCGAATTTCAAGAGCGTGTTCGATAAAACGGTGGGCAAACGCACGATAGGCATTCCCAGCTGCAATAAAGCCTCTCCAAGCTCATCGCTCTTCGAAAACTCTTCGTCGTGAAGAAAGGCTTCGATAGCCGAAACCCATTTTCCACCCTCGAGATCCGTATGCAATACAGGAGCATCGTAAATGTTTTTGTAAATATGTTCGACCAAGTTTTTCCACGGCTCTTCGAAAGTCCCACTAGGCCACAGTGAATAGTAAACGGACTTGGAATTTATCAAACCCTGGACACCAACAAGAAGTTGCCGAAAACTCGGAGCAACGATATCTTCCAAAAGCAACCTGTTCCAAACGGACCGAATTTTCCCACTTCTGTCCATGTCATCGCCGTACCAAATCCCACGACGATTTGACGAAACCTCGAAATACCCATTTACTTGCACAGACAATCCAGTTTTTACTGGCAAAGGAAGGAAGCAAAACGCCTGACCGACCCTAAGAGTATCCTTCTGTCAAAAAAATCAAATCACCGGAAAATGAGGTTAACGAAACACACTTTTTTTAAAGAAACTCGAAAAATTTATAAAAAGGAGAGAAATGAAAGCTTCTAACTATGAAGAAGCAAAATACAAGCTGAAAGAACTGAAAGCAGGGTCTAGGGTCGAGAGCCAAAAGCCAATGGGCTGGAAACTAGATGGTCCTAAAAATCACCCAAACAAACAATAAAAAATCCTCGAAGAACACTTTAAACATAAAAGCAATCGTGAATAGTATCACAATATTGTATGGAACATTTGGAAGCCCAGAAATAGCCGTATCTTTTAGGATTTTAATGTATGTTTAGAAGACTTTTGGGATCATCTTTTTCGATCTATAGGTTTTTGGCTTTCGAACCTCGATCCTGCTTTCAAGTCTTACAGCCCCTCTGTTTTGTCTTAGAGATTGGCCTAGTGCCTTTTAGTTTGTATCTTGCTTTTTCTTAGTTGAATTTTTCTTTCCCCCTATTTTCATAAATTTCTTCGAGTTTCTCTTAAGAAAATAATAGTATCACAATATATTGTAGACTGTAAAAAAAAGTGAGGTAGAGAAACATTACGTGCAACGAATTATCCGAAGTGCACACAGCGACCGAAGCCCATGGAAGCAAGTGAATATCGTATTCCTTCGAAGCCTTTGCAGCAAAAGAACCGATCCTACTCGAACTCGAAGCCATTGTTTGCACGATATAGAATGAATCAGTACTCTTTTTGTATTGCTCCCCATTTTCCGCTTCCCTCGATAAGCTCAACGAATAAGAGTCTATCCGAGTCTCGTTCGGATTCAAAGACTTCGAAAGCCTCAGCACGGCTTGCCTGTGAAACACGACCGTGGGGTCCGCGGAGCTCACAGAGCACGAGTAAAGCTTCCGTGGAAGGGTTTCCATGGAGTCCCAAACGTACATCTCAACGCTCAGAACGCTCTTCAGAAAGAGCAGAGTGAAGACTCCTTCCTCGTAGAGCTGATGAAACATGGACGATACATCGTCCTCCATGTAAGCCTGCCTCGAGAGCTTGCTTTCGGAAGCTTGCTCGGGGTTTCGCAGAGGAAATCGGAAAAGAGTTCCTTCGAAAGGATTTTTCATGTCGCAATCGAAAGCGCAGTAAGGTGAGAATTGATCTCTGTACGCCGAAATGGCTGAAGTGGTGACGAAATCGATCCTTTTACCCGGATTGGAAGCGGAAACTTTCGGAAGGTAAATTCCCTGGGGATCGAATAACACGACGTACTTTCCGCTAACGAACGAAGGCAAGTCCGTCAAGTGATAAACCGAGTTGAATCCGATCCTAGAACATCGTAAAAAATTGCGTTAAATGAAACCTAGGTCACTGGATAAAAGTTCACAAACACAGAGACGCCATTGACGAAAGCTATCGATAAGGTTAATTTACCCGAACCGGCCGGTTTTCCAGGCCTGAGAGTGTTTTCCGCTCCCGCCGATCCTGGAAATGCTGAGGAAATCCTCCTCCGTGAAAACCGCGTCGTTGAATGCTAACAGAGCCGGTCCTTGCCACTGAGCTAGGGTTTCGGCGAGGAGAGAATCTGAGCCATGGCGTCGGCGATCGAGACAGAGACATACCTTGGTAGCTCCGGCGTCGTCGGCGTTCTGAACGAGCTCCTTGATCACCGTGGTTCCCTCGGGGTAGTTCAGAAGAACCTCTCGGATCCGGCGAGTCAGGTCGACTTTCTGGCCGAAATCCTCCAGAAGGATCGCCGACTCCGTCGCCGGAGACGGCAGCGAAGACGACATCGCCGATGGTGCTCCGATTGGCCGGAGTTTTATTAGGTCATGGAATCCGGTGTAGTTACAAGAAGAAGAGCTGAAACAGAGGAAGAAAAGAAAGTTTTCTCTCTTGTTCTGTGCTTCTAACGCAAGTTTTCTTGCCGGTGAAGATGGTCAAATTGATTAATTTATTAAATTAATTTTAAGAAAAATAAAATGTGTGTGAATTATCACTCGCCAGGAGAAAATAGAGATAGACAAACTCGTATACTAAAGCCATAATTCCCCAATTTTACACTACTACCCGTGCTTTTAAACGACATATAAAAATGACGACAATACCAATGTGTATGTCGTTTAGTTTCTGCTTTGGTTCGTTATGATCAAATCACACGTGCTTCACGGTAATAACTAATTTTCATACACGATAAAATAATCGATGCCAAATGCCAATACAGGTAAAATTCTGGAAATAATATATATATATATGTTAATCTAATAAGAATTCATAGCAGAATGTAGATAAATTAATTAGAAATAATAATATTATGCTGCACCGCACCTGATAATAATCAAGAGCCGACAAAAATCATTAAAAAAAATAGTTCTTACAATAAAGAAGTGTCCATCATTGACAATACATGTATGTGTTTCTTTCTACTCATTGATTTGCAAATTATATTATTATCATTGATCCAATAAATTCCTTGGTAACCGAATCATTCGTAACACGTCCACAAATCCAAATTACAATTAGAAATAGTTCCATCTAACAACCAAATACTCATCCCATATTTAAAACAACAGGAAAAGTCATCAAATTTGGAAACCCATCATTGAGACATAGGATCATGAAAACACAAGTCCACGTGTAGAGACTTGATTGGCTAAGCAGGAATAAAAATAGTCCATAAACATAAATAACACAACGTGGGAAGCTCTAAGTTTTATTTTATTGTGTATGAGAAAGGCATTAACAAAATGTCAATACCGACGTGCATGCTACAACTATAGCTACAAAGTATTGTTTTAGTGTTTGAGAATCATATTTTCCCTATAAAACCATTTTGCTTTTACAATTAGACAAACAGTCTTATACTACAGAGTTTGATCATCAATTCTCAAATTTGGAGACAATGATGAAGAACTGCTTGATCTTCGTAGCAGCATTGCTAGTCAGTGGAGTAGCTGCAGAGTTTAATTACGGGGATGCCCTCGATAAGAGCTTCATGTTCTTTGAGGCTCAGAGGTCGGGTAAATTACCGAGAGACCGGCGAGTCAAGTGGCGCGGAAATTCGGGTCTAAAAGATGGCTTAGCTCAAGGGGTGAGAAATATTAGATATATATTGTCATAATTTTAAGCTATTCATTTCATAGTTGTGTTAGTGGAAAAGACATAAATACCCCTTGATGATTAAAAACGACCGATTGTTTTGTAGGCGAACTTGGTGGGAGGGTACTATGACGCGGGAGATCATGTGAAATTCGGATTGCCAATGGCATTCACAGCCACAATGCTTTCGTGGGGAGTGATTGAGTTCCGGAAAGAGATGACGAATCTCAACCAAATGGGTCAAGCTCTTTGGTCCATCCGATGGGCGACGGACTACTTCATCAAGGCTCACCCGCACCCTAATATTCTTTGGGCTCAGGTCAAACAAAGTCCAATTTCAATTTCAAAGATGCAAACCTTTTTCGAAAAAAAAAAGAAATGAACCGAAAAATTGCGATCATATCTATTTCAGGTGGGCGATGGAGATTCGGATCATTATTGTTGGCAAAGAGCGGAGGACATGACGACCTCTCGAACGGCTTACAAGCTTGACGAGAACCATCCCGGATCCGACCTCGCTGGAGAAACCGCGGCAGCTCTTGCCTCGGCCTCCATTGCCTTCAAGCCCTACAACTCCTCCTACTCGGAAATCCTCTTGGACCACGCAAAGGACCTCTTCACATTCGCCGATCGCTACCGAGGTCTCTACGATGACTCCATCGGCAACGCCCAAGAGTTTTATCCCTCCTCTGGCTACGCGGTATGAACAAAACTTGAACCCCTAGAAATCAAATGTTTGTGTTACTTGAGCCCCAAGGAACTAATAAAACCAACTTACTGTAACATTTATAAATATTATTTTAGGATGAACTTTTGTGGGCGGCGGCGTGGTTGTATAGAGCAACTGGGGACGAGTACTACCTTGAGTATGTGGTGAAAAACGCGGCGGCCATGGGAGGGACGGGATGGGCTATGAAGGAGTTCTCTTGGGACACTAAATACGCCGGAATTCAAGTCCTTCTCTCAAAGGTAACTTCACTTTTTTCCACTCTTGCACTTTTCTTGAGGAACAAGTCAAAGGCCTATAACACTTTGTTTCAAAACAGGTATTGTTGGAGGGAAAAGGCGGTAAGTACACGGCCACGTTGAAGCAATACCAAGCCAAGGCCAACTACTTTGCTTGCGCATGTCTACAAAAGAACGATGGTTACAACGCTTACATGACTCCAGGTCCATATCATAATTCACCAAATATAAAGTCTATAAACCATATGATTCAAAAAATAACGAAAAAGTCGATTTTTTTACTGTGATTCACTAGGCGGTTTGATGTACGTGCGTCAATGGAACAACATGCAATACGTGTCTTCCGCGGCTTTTCTGATGACCGTGTACTCAGACTATCTGTCTGACTCAAACGCGAAACTCGCTTGCCCTGATGGTCAAGTCCAGTCTCAAGAGCTTTTCAAGTTCGCCAAATCGCAAGCCGACTATATTTTGGGAAAGAATCCGAAGGCCATGAGCTATTTAATTGGATACGGCCCAAAATACCCGACTCGCATTCACCATCGCGGCTCCTCAATCCCTTCCGTTTACTCATCCAACGCTCTTGTCGGGTGCGTCCAAGGCTTCGACTCTTGGTACCGCCGCCCCGAGCCCAACCCGAACGTGGCCCACGGAGCCCTCGTTGGCGGGCCCGGCAAGAACGACGACTACTCTGATGACAGAACCGATTACGAGCAAACCGAGCCCACAACCACTGCTTGCGCTCCTCTTATAGGACTCTTCTCCAAGCTCCAAATCGCCGTCCACGGAAACTCTCCAAGTGAGTACTCTCATACTCTTTAACCCTTCGAAAACGACAATAAATTTCCCCATTCTTATCTAAATTTCTCATACTTTTTTCTCTAGGCTCTTACCGTAGAGAGGCACCAATCTCCAAGCCGGCCCCAAAAATCTACGAACAAGAAAGGAAGACTCCGCAATCAACATCATCGAGTAGTCCGGATTCAGGAGAGAAGCCGGTGAAGTTCATCCACTCGATAACACATACTTGGAAGGCAAAAGGCAAGAGCATGTACAAGCACAAGGTCGTGATAAGGAACACTTCGAAGAAGACGATAAAGAGTCTCGAGCTGAGAGTGGATGAGCTCACGGGGCCTCTTTGGGGACTCATTGCTCGGTCCGGTTACGGGGCAAAGAAGAACACGTACGAGCTACCCGAATGGATCAAAGCTTTGAAAGCAGGCCAACAATACAGCTTCGTGTATGTTCAAGGAGGACCTCAAGCTAAAGTCTCTCTTCTCAGCTATCACTACTAGCCAAACATCACTCACGAGAGACTAACAATAGAAGAGAAAGAGAAACCATGCTTGTACATGAACCACGGCTTTTATTTTTTTCCTACTCTTCTGATTTTGCTCATCACAAAACGAATTTGTAATTTATCAACTCAAAACCCAATATTTGAATTTCCTTCGAGATTATATCAGAATTTTAAGAAGCAACGTGAAGCAAACTTCCAGATATGGTAAGCTTTTTAACAAAAAGACATCTTAGAATAATATATATTTCTTACTGATAAACTAAGAGATGTTTAATCTCAAGCGGTTCAATAGCATATATGCTCATGTTTCTGTATCAAAAAAACTCATGCTAAGTAAAATTAAGAAAGCAAAACAAATCCAGACGAATCCCACCCCTAGAGATAGAAGAAACATAAAAGAAAATTAAAAATTACAGGGACGATGACATCAAAACTCAAAACTCCCTATAGCTCTTCAACTAATCGTCTCCGAAGGTAGTCTTCTTTCCTGCAAAGTAAAATCAACAAAAAAAATGTTCAGATACATAATCAAGTATTCACAAACAACAACAATCTTAAAAAAAAAAAAAAGTACCTGAGAAGCTGGGCTTGTTGGGCGTGCGTCCTCCTCTGCTAAAACGGCCACCACCGCCTCTGCCGGAGTCACGGCCTCCTCTGCCGCCGCCTCCGAACCGGCCTCCCCGGCCGCCATCCCGGCCGCCGCTGAACCGGCCTCCTCTGCCGCCGCTCCGGCCACCACTCCGACCACCACCATCACCAAAATCAGATCTGGCTCTAGCCTCTTCCACAGTCAGATAGTGATCGCCGACCTCAGCACCGTTCTTCTCCAAAGCCTTGTTGAACGCACCCACATCAGGGAAGTCCACATAAGCCATTCTACAAATGTATATATAGAGCAGAACAAAATATCCTTTAGAAAAGACACCAAAAAATAAAAGTGTGTTTGTTGTGTATAATATAATGCAATACGGACCCTTTAGATTCACCGGTCTCGCGGTCTTTGGGGATGGAGATCCTCGTGATTTCTCCACACGAACCAAATACATCCTGAAGCGAACTCCTGATCTGCAATTTCATTAAAAAAAAGATAAGTATATTGACGAGAATAGAATCACATTAGAAATCAGGAAATTGCAAAACTGCTTTTAGACATACATCATCTTCTCCGAGAGAGGAATCAAAACCACGAATGAAACAGGTTTTGACTCCACCAGAGCTCTGGTTGCCTCTCGACTGAAATCCACCACCGCCTTCTCTGGTCTGAGGAGTGTGTGCACCTCTCTCGCGAGCCAAATCGAGTCTCAATTCACGACCCAACAAGTCTTGTCCGTTCTTCTTCACGGCCTGCCCAGTTTAAAAAAGTCAAACTCTGCAATATATCAATCAATTCTCGACCAAGAATGAAAGAATGTATATGTACCTCTTGCGCCTGTTCGGCAGTGGCAAATTCAACGTGACCAAAGCCCTTAAATCTGCCAGACTCGGCATCAGAGGCAAAGCGGACATCGACAATTTCACCGACATCCTTGAAGAAATTTTCCCTGAAAGCCCAAACAACATAAATTCATTTCTAGTCCAAACTAAACATTTATAAGACCAGATGTGGATCAGGGAGACTTACAAATCAGCTTGTTCGATGTTGAATGACAAATTTCCAGCGAAAAGAGTCTTGGATCCACCAGTAGCTGGGGTGGCAGGTGTCTATATTACATCCATTATCACAAAAATTGACGATTAGAATATGAAATTGTAACGAATTAATAGTGTCAAAGGGACAATTAATTACAGCGCTTTTGTTGCTTTTAGCAGCTGGTGTGACAGCATCAGCCATTTCCACATCAGCATCCTGTTAAAGTATAATGTGAACTAATCAATAACACCGAAAGGTAAATATTTTTATATATATACATACATACATATATATATATATGTTCATTCACAATTTTAGTAAGAATCAAAAATAACTTACAGCCTTCTTGGTTTTCGCTGGAGCTTTTTTGTCATCTTCATCATCAGAGGATTCATCATCAGAATCCTCTTCTTCACTGCTACTCTCCTTTGCTGCCTTAGTTGCCTGAATAAATTGCATAAACATATTACCCTCTGATAAAGCAACCACAATCATTACAAATTTGAAAATTTACAATCTCAAGACGAATAAAATAACCTACTCACCTGAGATTTTTCCTTGGGCTTAGGCTCATCATCAGATTCATCTGAATCACTTTCATCGTCGCTCGACTCAACCTTCTTTGCAGGTTCAGCCTTCTTCGTTGCAGCCTTGGGCTTAACCTGAAACGATTAACACACATAAATACACAATACAAACCAATAAAATTACCAGAAATTTTATTAATATTATAAAGAAAACGCGTAATCAACCTCTTCATCAGAGGACTCTCCTTCGGATGACTCTTCATCACTTGACTCTTCCTTTTTAGCTTTAGCAGCAGCAACAGGTGCTTTCTTAGCAGGAGCTTCCTAAAACACAATCAATTCAGATAAATATAAAACTAAGAACTAAAAACATAGTAAATAAAATGACAAAACTAGATGAGATTATAAATATGAACCTCTTCAGACTCAGAAGAGCTGTCATCAGAGCTACTCTCAGCTTTCTTGGCAGTCACTGCAGGAGCTTTCTTAGTTGGTTTCTACACAACAAACCAGAAAAAAAACACTCAATGTTTACTGTATTGAAAAATATCTGAGAATCTTGAGATTTAATACATAAAACTATTTCAGAAACTCACTGCTGCTTCTTCTTCAGATGAACTGTCATCACTTGAATCATCTGAGCTCTCCGCAGCTTTGGCTTTGCCGTTCTTGGTAGCAACCACGGGCTTCTTAGCAACTGCTGCAACTTTCTGGTAAAAAAATATATAAACAAATTAAAATACAATTCAACAAGACTCTTATACGATGATCTCTAATTCAATTTTCAAACAAACAGATTATAGTTGTGATGTCAAATATTGAAGGACTAACCTCGTCCTCGGAAGAAGAGTCGTCAGAGGATTCAGAATCGCTCAAGGCTTTTCCGTTCTTCGTAGCTGGAACTACCTTCTCCGGAACTACCTTCTTCGCAACAGGCTTCTGATAATCATAAACAATCATTGAGTAAATAAATTCTTCTAGACAAACACTACATAGTTCTATATGAGCATGATGAAAATATTGATAAAAGATTTGACCTCGTCTTCAGATTCAGAAGATGAATCATCGGAGCTTGATTCCTGCTTCTTCTTCTTCGCGATCTTAGGCTCAGCCTTCTTCTTCTGAAGAGCTTGCTCAACTGCTTCGTTCTTCTTCTGCTTCTTTGCGCTCACAATCACCTTCTCAACTTCCTCCTCTGCTTGCCTCTTGCTACCTTTTTTTCACAAGTACATTTCATAAAATCACTAACAAACACAATCTACAACAAAAATTACAAAATAAAGAACCTAAAAACACTAAAGATCAAGAGTCCGAAAGAAATAGAGGACGAGATAGTACCTTTCTTGGTCGCCGGAGCCACAACCTGAAAGGAACAATCGACCGACGAAAAAAAAATTACAAAAGAATTACAGAAATGAACAAAAGAAATCGACACTGAACGAAAAAACGAAGAGCGAAGAACGTTACCTTGGTGCCTGACTTGCTAACCTTGGTCATTTCTAGAGAGGCTTAAGGTTTATCGGCGGTGAAAAAGTTGAGAAAGAGAGAAAGAAACGAAACTCTAAAGCCTCTGCAAAACCCTAAGAGGATTTATGAAAGGGTTTTTTTAGGGTTTAGAGTTGCGGTGGGTAAAGAAATGAGAGGGCTTTTTAGTTTAGACAGAATTCGCGTTCTATTTATAATACGGCTTCAAATATTTAGGGTTCGGAAGTGTGTGTGCCAACTCTCTCTAATTTGGCACGTACGGAAATTCCGACACTTCATAATTTTCCTTACACTATTTCAATGTCGTCTCTACACAATATAAACGACATGTCGTCTCGCTCACTGGGTACTCACGAGTCCACGACCGCTTTGGGGAAAACTGGCCAGTTTTTCTTGTTAGACTTTCCTCCGCACTAACAAAAATAAATACAAATACAAGAATAACGTTTTCCTAAGCTTTCTTTCGAAAATAACTGCAGTTTTAAATTATATCAAAACTATTATTTTGTTATAATTAACGACGATTATACCCTTTTGTATTCAATTTCTCTTACATTTTTCAATATTATACCAATTTTCAAAGAGAAATTTCATTTCATGGGCTTAATTAATAGTGTTTAAAATATTAAAGGTGCGCTCACTCACTATGTCATTTCTATCTCAAATTAGACTTTTGACCGATTTTTGGACAAAAATACTCTTAGAATGTGTTTACACATATTCTCCTCTTTCACTCCTTCATTTTTACTACTCTTCAACAATTTCAACTTCTCTCTTCGGAATTTAACACTAAATCCTTGTGTTGTGAGCTAAATACCATTGTATAATGGGTACGTTTTCTAATTTTATGTAATTGTTTTAAGTTTTAGGCATATAGATCTAAGTTTTGAATGGGCGACGATGGTAGATCTACATTTTAGTTTAAACCCGATTTTTTTTATTTATTTCCGATAATTTCGGATGGTTTGAGATTAAATTTATCAAAAATTTCCGATGAAATGCATACAAAAATTAAAACATTTCCGATATCTTCTGATAAGTTCCGATGGTTTACAACAAATTTCCGATGAGTTTTGATAAGTTTTGATAACTTTTTAAACTGAAATTTTCGATGAGTTTTGATAAGTTTTGATAACTTTTTAAACTGAAATTTCTGATGAGTTTTGAAAAGTTTTGATAACTTTTTAAACTGAAATATCTGATGAGTTTTGATAAATTTTGATAAGTTTCCGATGGTGACATGTTTTTTGACATTTTCGATTGTTTCTTGCAGTGTACATGATGTGTAACGGCACTTGGGTGAAACAAAAGAACTTATGGATGTTCAATAATGCAAGGACCTTGAGTGTTGAGGTACCGAAGTACATTACGTACGAGGAACTAAAGACGTTGGCGTACGAGAAGTTGGTGTAGACTGTTTCAAGTATGATTTAAAACTTGAAGTCTCGTATGCAGTTGATACGATTAGTATGGCTCCGGTTGTTTTGAGCAATGATGCGGATGTGAAGTATTTTATGAAGCACGGGAATCATAAGAAGTTCCCTTTATGTGTAACGGTGATGTCGAAAGAAGTTGTGGCGCTTAATCAACATATTGTTAAAGGGAAGTTTGTCATGATTGAAGATTCCCCTCGCCCAGTTGATAGACTTAGTCATGCAGCAAATCCGCATAAAGTTGGTGAAGAAAACATTGATGACGAATGCGATAGTGATGGAAAAGAGGAAGTTGAAAATGAGAATGAAGATTTTGCGACTCATGAAGAGCACGCGAATTATGAAGATGAGAATGAAGAGTTTGCGACTCATGAAGAATATTAAGAATTCGTACAATAATTGACAGCACCACCAGTACCATTTTGTGAGGTACCATCATCACATGAATCGCCGGCGATAGATTATCAAGACGGTCCCTACTCTTGGCGAGCTCCAAATTTCACGCCCGATGGCATTATGAAAGAAGAACCACCTCAGTTTCCAACTTATTCAACAGGTGAAATTAGTATTGTGAAATACTCTATTATTTCTTATATGTTATTAATATTTTGTTGAAATAATAGGAAGTTTGGAAGAAATATTTCTTGGGAAATAGTTTGAGAACAAACAAGCGTTGAAACAAGATTTGCACTTATACGCAATGAAACAGAATTTTGAATTCAGGTGAAGTCTTCTTCGACAAAAAGATGGTACATCGTCTGGAAGAATGATATGTGCACGTGGAAACTAAGAGGTGTTATGCAGTGGTCTGGTATGTGGGAGATCACAACTTACGAGAGTCTACACAGTTGCTCGCGAGTCGTTCGATCAGAGGGGCATAAGAGAGTTGCCACATCGGTCATTGGTCACGTCTTCAAAGATACACTACTACAAAAGATACCTTTAGAAGCGACAGGGGAAATTAGAAGCGACTAGTCGCTTCTAATTAGAAGCGACATTTTGGCATTAGAAGCGACTAGTCGCTTCTAACGTAAACACCCCGAATTTTTCCGAAAAATGAAATTTTTTTCATTTAGAAGCGACTAGTCACTTCTAATTGTCCGAGTCGACATATTAGAAGCGACAAGTCGCTTCTAAAGACCAAAATTATTGGCTCGCACTCTCCGCGCCAAATATTTTAGTATCTTTGGGCATTAGAAGCGACTAGTCGCTTCTAATGCCCAAATTATTTGGCTCCAAAACTCTTCCGCCAAAATTTCACTAAGTATGGAAAATTGGGCATTAGAAGCGACTAGTCGCTTCTAATGTCGCTTCTAATGCCCAAATTATTTGGCTCCAAAACCCTTCCGCCAAAATTTCACTAAGTATAGAAAATTGGGCATTAGAAGCGACTAGTCGCTTCTAATGTCGCTTCTAATGCCCAAATTATTTGGCTCCAAAACCCTTCCGCCAAAATTTCACTTACAGAGACATTAGAAGCGACATTAGAAGCGACTAGTCGCTTCTAATGCCCCCACTTACCAAAACGTCGTCGTTTTGGTTTTGAAGGACATTAGAAGCGACTAGTCGCTTCTAATGTCGCTTCTAATGGCCCTAGGGCTTTCAAACACCCGTCCCTCTTCCCTTCTCCCTCATTTCACCCTTCCTCCAAAAAAATCTCTCATCTCCGACTCCCCACCCCCTCCTCTGGCCGAGCCCTTCCGCCTCCGCCCCAGCCCTCCCCTCCGGCGCTTCCCTCCGCCCTCCCCTCCTCCGGCGCTTCCCTCTGCCTCCCTCCTTCCTTCTCCTCCACCCTCCCCTCCTTCCTCCGCCCTCCCCTTTCTCTACCCTCCACTTCCTCCGCCCTACCCTCCTCTGCCCCTCCCCTCCTCCCCTCCACCCATCATCTTCTTCCATACTCCGCCTCCGGCCGACCTCCGCCCCTCTAACCAACCTCCGGTAAGTTCTCTTTTATCTATCTTTTACGTTAATTTCTTAGTGGTTATCATTTTTTACGTTTTTTGTAGCCTCGTTTGCGCCGCATTCGCAGCTCCCATTTTCTCCGCCGTGCCCCCGACCAAAGCTTTGATTGCTGCCTGCGTCGCTCATCTCTAAGGGTGAGTTATTTTTTTTAATGTCGTTTTTTTCGTTCCAGGTAAATGTGTTTCAGAATATATGATGTTAATTATATGTAACTAGAGAATATATGAAATGTGTAGTTAATTACTAGTGTCGGGATTGGTGCCTACAAAGGAGATTAAGTTTTGGTTGTGAATCGGCGAGCTCTCCTCCGGCCCTCTCCCCGTCATTGCAATCGGTAAGTTTTGGTTGTGAAATTAATTTATTTATTTATTTAAGTATGTAAATTGAATTAGTAAAATTAGTTACTAACTTAGTTAATTTGTATAATTAATTGGTAATTAGAAATATCAAATGTTATATTCCTTTCGATAATATGTGAAGTTTTAACATAATTAATTTGTTAATTTATTAACTTAATTGTTGTGAATCGGCGAGCTCTCCTCCGGCCCTCTCCCCGTCATTGACGTAATTATGAATTTAGAATTTGATAATTTTGACGATGTTAGTTTGTAATTTTTTGTTTAGTTTTTTTGTTTACCTTAATTGGTTTAGTTTTTTTGTTAGAGGTTGGTTTATATGTAGTTAATTTTTTAGTTTTTCAATTTCTTAGTTTTGATTATACATTTTGTTAATATGTTTTAATAAGTATTGATAATGTTTTTAATAAGTTTGTTAATATATTTTATCTCTATTGAAATCATTTTGTAGTTAGATTTGTCAATTAATAAAAATATTTAATAATAATTTTAATTTATTAAGTAACAATTTTAATTAATATACCAAAAATCAAGAAAATATTTTTTTTTTGCTGTTTGGGCATTAGAAGCGACTAGTCGCTTCTAATGTCGCTTCTAATGCCCAAATAGCCATATTTTCGTAGGCTTTTTTTTACGTTTTTAAAACATTAGAAGCGACTATAGAAGCGACTCGGCTTTAGAAGCGAAACATTAGAAGCGACAATGTCGCTTCTAATGTCGCTTCTAATGCCAAATTAGAAGCGACTTTTTGGCCTTTAGAAGCGACTTTTGTCGCTTCTAAAGACCTTTTTTCTCCTAGTGATAAGTATAGTATTAACTCAATGGCTGATTATTCTGCTCATAACATCATAGAAGAAGTGAAGACAAGATGGGGCATAAACATATCGTATTTGAAGGCTTAGCGATGTAGCGCTAAAGCAATCGAATATGTGAGGGGTACGCCGGAACAATCGTATCAAAAGCTACCTTCATGGTTGTACATGCTGAAAGAGAAGAATCCAGGGACCTTGACTGACTTTGTTCTCGAAGGGGATAGGTTTAAGTACGCTTTCTTTTCTCTTGGAGCCTTCCGGAGGGGATTCGCTTCGTGTCATCCAATACTTTCGTTGGACGGTCACAAAATTTGGTGGGCAATTACTATCCGCTATTGGAATGGATGCAAACTCGCAATTATATCTTATTTTGTTCGGAGTTGTAGATAGCGAGTGTCATCCTTCTTGGATATGGTTTTTGAGGAATTTGAGAGAAGCCATTGGTGAAGACGTACAAGTTTTGGTGTTTGTATCAGATAGACACATAAGCATCATACATGCCGTTGAGACTGTCTTTCCCGGCGTCCCTCACGGAACTTGCTACCATCATTTACAGTTGAATGTGCAACACAAGTTCAAGGCTGATCATTGTCGAAGTGAATTGTATGAATCTACTTATGCTTTTAATAAATCATTTTTTCTAGCAAACTTCAGACAATTGCGGACAAAAGACATTGAGATGGCGAAGTATCTGGAAGAAGTAGGGTTTGATCGATGGGCGAGGTCATACTTTCCTGGAAAACGGTACGTGAACTCATTTTAATAAGTTATTTGTGTTGTGTTATTGTAATAATTGTTATTTGTGGTGTGCATTTAGGTACGACTTAATGACGAGTAACAATGCCGAAAGCTTCAACAATAAAACATGAAGTGCCTGGTCATTCCTTATTACGGCCTCATTAGAGTTCATTCGTTTCACCCTACAATATTGGTTTTTTTATCGAGAAGAACTAGCGAACAAGTTGAAGACCAATTGACGCCGAAATTCCAAGGAGATTCCTCTCAAATGAATGAGAAGGCGCAATACATCAATGTGTATGGTCTTGGTACATATGAGTGTCACGTCAAAGATTTAAAGGGTGAGTATGATGTCGATTTGAGAGCGAAGACATGTACATGCGGAATACCACAACAAATAGGCATCCCGTGTGAGCATGCAATTGCATCTGCTCAACATCGCAGTGTAGATGTTTACTCGTTATGCATTGACTTCTATGCGAAGAGAACATGGATTTAGATGTATAAAGAATCCATTTTTCCAGTTGGTAACGAGGAACAATGGAATGTGCTGGATGAGATATGTAATATGAGAGTCGATGTACCGATCGAGAAGAAACAGGCGGGTCGACCCAAAAAGAGTAAGCAATGTCAGAGGAGAGTGAATCGATACCCATCTCAAGGTGAAAAGGTTGTTGTTCATCGGAAATGTGGTAAACGTGGCGGAAGAGGTCATAATAGGGCGACATGCACGTTGAGAGATTAAACTTTGTATGTTATCGTTGTCTTTCATTTCATTTATGTTTTAGTATGGCTTGTAATTGACAAGTAAGTTTGAATTATTTTTACACTTGTTTTTGTTAAGTTTTATTTATTTTAGACATGTAAGTTTGAATTTTTTTTAGAGATTTTTTGGTTAAGTTTAAATTGTTTTTGACATGTAAGTTTGAATTATTTTTAGACATGTTTTTGTTAAGTTTTTTTATTTTTGACAAGTAAGTTTTAATTATTTTTAGACATGTAAGTTTGAATTTTTTGTAGAGATGTGTTGATGTTCGAAATAAGGAGAATGTAAAACATAATAAGAAAGAAATATCGAGCATAAATAAGTGTGTTGATGTTCGAAATAAAGTGAATGTAAAACATAGTAAGAAATAAATGTCGAACATAAACATCAACGAAACTCCTCCTGGTAAAATAAATCTGTAGCCCATTTTTCCTAAAAATATCCATCCACGCACTTTGTACGCTCTTCAAATCCACACCAACGAGACGATGTTCCACATACTTCACAGCAAACATCCCGCAGTCGCCACTGAAAATAAAGAGATCACAATTAACAAACACCCCGCAATAACTTAATATTTAACAAACAATATGAATTTGCATTACCTGGTTACACATTGTGGGACGGTTTGATCAACTGACCACGTAAATTGTTCATGACACCGTGGATGCTTGGTAAACAATCTTGAACGAACCATAACAACTGGTACTGCTTGAACCCAAACCTACATAAACAACGAAAGAGCATAAACATAGATAAGTTATATAAAAAGATAACTTATTGAGAAACATAAACATAGAAATAATACTCACATCCATTAATTCTATGAACGTCGGCGAATTCTCGCAAATATCCCTTTGACAATCCAGAACATGTATATGCCAATCTTGTAAATCGGCTAGAAGTGTGATCCAATGTTCATTCCAAACGTTGATGACGAACAAAATTTATTTCGCACCCTTCCATGACATGTACTCTTGGTCACGATTTTCAGTTATCGGCATCAAGATCGCCCGATCATCCAACGTGTTTTTCTCGACTACCGTCCCAGCTGCATCCGCCGCTTTCTGGTTATGTACGTACTTCGTATATTGGCCTTGTACATTATGGACCCATCTAGTGTCCATGACGCGAATGTCCTATCGATACTCAATGAATTGACATTGACGCCTCTTTAGCAAATCAATCATTGCATCAATATGCTACAAAAGTTGCCAATATGTATGCGTTTAGTAACAAAAAATATGAATTCATAAACAATATATTTTAATTCATTAGCAAAGTACGTACCGTATCCGTCAACCATTTTCCAACGTCTAGTAACACGCGAAAAATATGGGGTGGCGTCAGCGGTTCGCAAATGAGCCGTCACCATCTTCTTGCCTCGGTAAACGAGTGTGTTCATCCACTTTTCTAAATCTTGCAGTTGCTGCGTGTTTGGAGACTTCAATGCTAAGAAAGCGGTGGGACTATGACCAACGTACTTATGTTTAGTTGGATCTGTAAAATTGGGGTCGAAAGTACCTACAAATTACAATGTTAGAATAATGCATACGTCGATATTTAATATTCGAGTGTAAAATTGCCCTTTCGAATCCTCTTTAGCTTCGGCGTCTAAGAAAGTGTTAGTATTAATACTCCATTTTTCTTCTCTTCTTGTTCTTCACGTTTTGTTTTGGTCCTCTTGTACGTCTGAGGTGGAGGTGGATCTCGAGAGGCCGAATGAGATGGAGAAGGATCTCGAGAGGCCGAATGAGGATCCTGAGAAGCCGAATGAGGTGGAGAAGGATCTCGAGAGGCCGAAGGAGGTTGAGGAGGATCCTGAGATGCTGGAGGAGGAGGAGGTGGAGGTGGCGGTTTTTTGTCAACTTGAGTTGTTGGTACGTCTCCCGGAGGTAGCCCCATAACATCTTCAAAAATCATGTTCACTCTCTTGAAGACGCTAAGCTGTAGATTATAAACAATATTACCTGATCAACTCGCATACGCTTTTCCGACGCCCGAATACTGCAATCGCATGCAAGATTGTCCCCAGTGCCTTCCTCGTATCATTCCACCTCTCGTTTTGCTCAGTCTGTACTCATTCCACATCTCGGCTATCAAAGCAAACGGAGTGGGATCGATACCGGACTTCGTTGAACTGACAATAGGAACGGAAGTGGGCGCGGGAAGAGGAGCGCTCTAACATAAGTCATAATTTATATTAGGTTAGTTCAGAGAATTTTCGCAACAATTACTTATTAAAATTTGAAGACTTCTTCGTGAATTTACTAACTTGACGTTGTGTGTTAGCAACACAGTCTTCGTCCGAGTCATCGTCTTCATCGCTCCATAAATGTGTAAAATTTTCTTCACGAGCTTCATTGAATGCATGAGCTCCTGCAGCGGTCCTCACGATCCGTTCGATCTCCTCATCGATGGTTTGTGGCTCCGCAATGTTATCAGGCTCGACTGGGTACAGTGACGTACGAAGCTGCTCCTCCAACTTCTTATGAACCTCTATTTCACCGGTACGAGGTCTCAACATCTGTAAAACGCCCAACTACAATACCAAACAAAAGAGATTTGATTTTAGACGTTAATATTTAAACTAATATTGTATAAAATTTAAAAAAAACTTACCGTTTTCTTCGCGAATATCTTCTTGACATCCTTGCTAGTCACCACTCCAATGGTTGACCATGAATGCATCCTCGGAAATCGAATTCCCACATTTTTGGCGAATTTCACACCCACATCTGGAATGGCTTCGTACGCCCAATATTGAACGGCATGCATGTTTCCCGTCAATGTGTACTTCGCCTCTTTCTGCGTAATTTTTTTATCACATAACTTTTCGTGATGCTTCTCGTAGTAGGGGTTCATGTTGACCGAGAGAGAAGAACATGTCGCACTCCAACTGATCCGACCCCAAGGTAGACTATAGAAGAAAGGAAGGTCGTCTACCAATCGTACGTACTTGTCGTCGATAACTTTGTTGTGCTCGATTCCTAGGAGATATCCATAGACGAACATGTTGAATAGATATAGGGTTAAGAAAAATTTATCATTAATCATATTAATAGCGGAATATAAAAATTTCTTTTACTAGTAAAACAATTTTTACTAACCTAGATAAAGTGGATATACATGTTATAAATTAAAAACATTATTTAATTACTTGAATACTAACCTTTATTGTAGTTTGATCTTTAATGGATCTTGAGAAAGGTTGATCTTCTTTTCTAGCTTGATTCCTTCAAACCTAAACGTGAACTTGAGAAACTTAAGGTTTGTATTACATAGAAGTTTAGAAGGATTTGTATGTGGGCACAATTAAACACAATAACTCAAGAACAAGTCTACGAGCTGAAGAGCTAATTTAGCCTAAGTCTAATGAGGACTTAGGTGCCAAAATAAAAGTAGTATTTTCTAGAGAGAGAGAGAGGAGCGGGGTCGGCCAAGGAGCAAGAATGAGCTTCGGAAAACCTTGTTTTCACATCTCTATGTGAGGCTCTATTTATAGGAGAAGGATAAATCTATAAAAGTCAATTATTCATTCATGAAAAAATAATGTATTCATGACACAATATTTGATTTTCTCTTCCCATTTCTCTTCTAATATGGCCGGCCATACACCTCAAGTAAGGAGGAAATTTGTTTCCTCACTTAGCTTATTTATTTCCTTCTCAAAGAAATTTATCTCCTCTTTTTCTTTTGGGTAATTATCTTTATAATTAAAGAGAAAAAAAACTCTCCTCTTGATGCATGTTTTGGCCAAAATTCTACCTAGGGGGAGCTTCTAGATGCTTCCTTATTTCTTTTAAGATAATTCTTAAAATACTCATTGTAGAATTATAATTGCACAAATAACAAAATTAATTTCATAATGCCTTAAATGACTTTTCGGCTTTAGAAAATAATTTATATTTTCATCATATGAAGATATTCAAAATCTTATTTTGAAATTCACATCATTTTATGTCCATGTGGACAAAAATACGATTTAGACATTTTCCGAGAAAAAGTATAGTTCAAAATTTTAACTTATTTTGACTTAGCTTTCAGTTTAACAATCCTACTCTAAATACTTGTAATAGTGAACTTATGGATCCAAATGAAAAAAGCTTAAGCTTTTATACGCGGACTCAAAAGTTCACAAACCTTTTCCGAGTATTAGATTAATGTCAATTGACTCCACTAAAGAGTTGACACTGAGAATCTCTCGGTTCAAATGAATTTATTTTATACTCAAATTTAACTTAATTATATTGAGTGAATCCATTGAATGTTATCTATGTTTACCCTTCATGAATATCATCAACTAGTCGGGATTTATAAAATTACAATTTTATCCTTCTAGTTGTTATTTCCTCAACTCCTTTGTTACTTGTGAATAAGTTATAAACAATGTATTGACCATGAGCTAACAAGTCACATTGTTTCATCCAAATAAAGTCGCTACTTAATTTTGGATACTGTGCAGTTCATTTATTCACAATCCAAGTAATAAAGCATGAAGTGATATACATTACATCTCAACAATATTGTACATGAATTCCATATATATGAGAACTTCACAAGATGTTAAATGGTTTGTTCTTCTATTATCTTTAAAGGTGCACTGGTTAATTCAGTATCTTCGAAAGATACACTGGAAGAACTATAGAGTTCCTAAGTCTCTATGTCTCGTAACCAGACATCATAGATTCTTCCAACAATCATACTGGGATCAATAGTATGTTGATCTTTAGATTGCGAATATATCGTTTTAGTCAAACCATGAAGAGTTTGTTCACGCAAATCTGCATTTGTCTCCTCATACATTGTTAGGTTTGATTAAGGACTATAAGACTATTGAATATTATAAATCTTCAATCAAACTAAAAATGAAAGAATGAACGCTTCAACTTTTATTAATTTAATCAGCAAATTACAATAAGGACTTTGTAAAGATTTATATTTACATCAATATGTAAATAAACAATCTTTTTGTGGGCATCTCTGCCAACAGAACATACATAATCCGAGCTTAAAACAATCTTCCGGAACACTACATGCGGTCATCATCAAGAGGATAAAGTCCAACGTTAGAGTTTTCTTCGCGTTCAAGTAGTCGTTCAGCATTCTATCGCTGCGATGCGCGTCTTGTTCCGATTTGGTGGGGCCATCCTTCATGGAAAGACCGGTCACAAGAGCATACTCGAGGGGGCCGAAACGCACTCTTTGGTTCCCCAAACCAAAATGAATTTCTCCTTGTACGGATGGTTTCATTTTTCGCTCAAGAAGTTAGTGGACGAGCACCGAAGAGAAACTTAACGGACTTTCACAAAAAAATTGAGCGAAAGGAGTATCTCGAAGTCGATCGATCAATCCAAGAGCGGTAAACCTCCACTCACGTGCCTCAACATACTCGACCCAGCGTACGTAATGCGACCCGGAAATATTTTGTCGCAAAGGTACTTCAATTTCGCCTACAAACATAAACATAAACATTCAAACCTAAACAATAAACTAAAACTAAACATAAACAAACATAAACATAAACAAACAAAATACAAAAACTAAACATAAACAAACATAAACATAAAAGTCAATAATATTTGTCAAAAACTCATCAAAACTATACAAAAACTCATTAGAACTTGTCAATACAACATTCAAACTTACTTTAATAATTCATAATTAAAACTTGTCGAAAACTTTATAAAACTTGTTTAAAACTCAATAAACTTGTGAAAAACTTAATAAAACTTGTCTAAAACTCAATAAACTTGTCAAAAACTCAATAAACCTAATAAAACTAGTCACAACTCATATGAAGTCATCAAAATTGTCAAAAACACTTCACAACTTATCAAAAACACATCACAACATACTCAAAACCTTGTCAAAACTCTTCAAAATATAAAAACGTTGTCATTAAAAACTTATCATAAAAGTTTATCAAAAACTCATCATCAAAACAAGTTAAAAAACTTGTCAAAAACATGTCAAAAAATCATCATCACAACCTATCCGAAACAAGCCATCGGAATTCTATTATAAGCTATCGAAAATTGGCTAAAATCATCGGAAATTTATAAGTCATCGGAAACCTATCAAAACCTATCGGAAATTGCTCAAAACCATCGAAATTTTTCAAGCCATCGGAAATCTATCAAAACCTATCGGAAATTGCTCAAAACCATCGGAAATTTTTAAGCCATTGGAAACCTATCAAAACCTATCGGAAATTGCTCAAAACCATCGGAAATTTTCAAACCATCGGAAACCTATCAAAACCTATCGCAAATTGCTCAAAACCATCGAAAAATTTTCATCTCATCGAAAATTCATCAAAAATTCTCGGAAATTTTTCATCTCATCGAAAATCTATCAAAACCTATCGGAAAATTTATGGGTTAATAAGATCCCGAGTTCAAACCCTATATCTCATCCACAAACATCAAAAAATCAATAATCTAAACGCTAAACGAAAGTTTAACATACCTTTTTACTTGTAGACTCATTGTAACCGACGACCCCGACGAACAAAGGAACACCCGAGACCCCATTTTCGCTCAACGAAGGCAGCCGCACAAGACAAGCAAACTCGGCCGGAAGTTCTATCGGAAAACCAAGAAGCTATCGGAGACCATCAGAGAACGAGCGTGGACGTCGGAAGTTATCCGAACTCGTCGGATGTTTTCTCGAGCGTTTGAGAAAAAAAAAGGGACGTGCGGCTGGAATATAGGAAGAGAAGGAGAAGAGAAGAGAATAGGATTTTTTTGAAACTCAAAATATTTTTGTCCAAAAGTGTGTCAAAAGTATACTTTAAGATAAAAAAATCATAATGAGTTCACTTTTGATATTTTAAATATTATTGAACCCATAAAATGAAATTTCTCTTTTCAAATATACATTACATACCATCATAAATTATTGACCAAAGCAACCTTAGGAGACGGTAAAAAAAAATCAAAATCAAGGCAGACAAAATATTATTTCTAACTAAAAAATATCTATTGCGGACAAAATTTTATAGAAAAAGGAAAAGAAAAACTAACACATGCAACATTCGCAACAAATTTACTTTATGCATTTAATTTCTTTTCATATACATATAAAATAATGCATGTAGTTGTTCATATCCAAAAATAAGGGAAACAAATTTCATGAAGACCAAATTTCAGAAGCACAAGCAAGTAAAAAGCTATGCAGATATTCTTTCTTCTTCTTCTTCGAGCGAATCAAGAACAATAATATTTACAAGATAAAAACATATAAATGATAAATAAAGGACTAGGAAGAGGTACAAGTCTCTGAAGCAAAGCCGAGGCGAGAGAATTTGGTATCGTAAACGACCCTCTGATTCTTTTGCTGGTAATTTCCGATTATCCCAATCTCGTGCTCGTACGACAGACTCGCCACAGCCAAGCAAACCTGCGACATGTCGTTTCTGGCCACGTACATCATCCCCGTCGCGTCCACGTCCAACTCACCACCGCCCTCGAACCTCATCTTCATCGCCGGTACCTTCACTTCCTCCAAGCCACTCAGATTGTAACACGTGTCCAGTATCGAAAAACCCGGTGCTTCGGGAAAACCAGAGAATTGCTTCACGAACTCGGATTTCACCGCCTTGTACATCGATGGAGCCAGCCTTGTTATCACCTATATCACATGTTTTTATGTATAATTAATGAAAATCAAAATATTTTTATTTACTATACAATCTTTCACTTTTTAAGTTTGATTACGTAAGCATAGCTAGTAGCTATTGAGATATAGTATAGTTTGACAAACATAGCTATAATGTTGACTGAATAGATCAGGTGCTGTGATGACGTGACTTTATGTTAATGTACATCGAATCATATTAATTATATGTATTCTCCAATTAATTATAAAATCGTTTTCGTTGTTGATGTAATTGAATAATTGTAAGAAGGAAGAGATACGGAAGTCATCAATTAAAATGTCAAGTTTATCTTTTCAAAATGCAGAGAACGATTATAAACGAATGTAGGTCTAGTTTATATATGTCTATTTTCAAATTCATTAAGTTTATGCTAGCTAAAAACTCAATATTTTGCTATAAAAAATGAAGTCACATTTCAAAAATAATAATAAACACAGTTAAATTCATAATAAAATGCGGAATTTGTGAATAAAATAACATATTGCTAAGATCGAAAGAAAATGATATAAAAACATTGAAATATAATAAATAAAAAAACTAACCGTTCCGGAGTCGATTAAAATAGAGAAAGCGGTAATAACGGTTGAGACACGAACATCACCAAGACGAATTTCGATGAGATTGAGAAAGTAAAAAGTGGGAAGTTGGGGATTGGTGATCATCGGAGTATAAGAAATTGGAGTCGAGTTCGCATAAGCTGAAGTGTCGAAGCCCATTACCAGCGAGCCCGATGCTCCAGCTCGAGCCGGAGGCAAGCAATAAGAGAATACTCCACCGAAGACAGGCTCAGATTGGGTCACCAACGATAACCCACTCCTCCCAAGGCCCATGAGCCCAGATGCTCCCCCAAACAAGCCCTTGTTGGCCCGCCCACAACCAAACACAAAACCCTCCACCACTGATCCGGGTGCAACCCCCAAGCCTAAAGTCTCTGTCCCGATATCACCTCTCGTGCGAGACCCGTCCCCGTACCCCACGTCGTACCTAAAATTGATTTAGAGACTAATCAATAAGAAAAAAATATGAACGTTTTCATTTGTTGTTGGTGATGATTAAACTTGATCTCTTAATTAGAAGTTACATGATATTATCACATACAATAAATTTTACAAAAAATTAGTTTTATAGTCATTTTAAACATTGACAATTTGTATATACCAAACGTTTTGTAAACAAGTTATAAATAACCATTATTATTTATTTACATTTGTTTACATTTAATTTTTGGTCAACTTTACCATTAATATTTCTCTTAATTTTCAAGATTTTTTCTCCGACTATTTACGACTTATTTACAAAACGTTTGATATATCCAAATTAACCTTAGTTTAAATTGTTATATAGTAAAATTACCCTAAATTTTAACTATTGTTTTGGTTTTATGAAAATAGAATTAATCGGTAATCAAAGAAAATTATTAAATATGTTGTTGAGCTAAAAATATGGAGATGACGGGTAATTTATAAAATATGAGCACAACGTATTGGTGAAGACTAAATTATTGAATTAAATTGTGATTCTTTGGTTGGTGGCATCAAAAGAAAAAGCACAATGATTGATAAGGCACTTAAATTTAGCAAATCAATATATTTCAGTTCATTATAATTTTAGTAATTAAGACCAAATTTGACTAGTTACATTTTCCCTAATTTTATAACTAAATAATACATAATAGGAAGTTTATGAGATAAAAGACTAATATACCCTTAAGACAACAGAACTCTAATAACAATAATAATACCTGCATGTCCGGGTCGCGCAAAACCCTTGGGCCTGTTGGCAAGCCCGAGCGTCGCACTGGACGGGGCGGTAGGTTTTGGAGCGGGTCGGGTCAAAAAGCGGGTCGCTCTGGTCGTAGCAGGAGCGGCAGGGCTGGCACTGGACCCACGTGAGGTCGCTCCCGGTATCGACGATGACGGTGACATCTCGGCCGCCCAATTGGACGGTCACGATGTAATTCAGGATCTGAAGCTTGATGCCCGAGATTAACGGGATTCGGGTCTTGTTACTGTTCCATGGTTTCGAGTCAGAGTAGTCAACGTTTGACTTCGACAATTGGTGGATATACTTCACACGGAGCTCGTCTTGTACTAGCTGACTTTTCAAGTGTTCGTTCCAATGCTCTAAGCTTTTTATGTTTTCCGATCCTCGGTGTTGCATTTCCAATATTGCCACGCCATTATTATTATTTATTCCTAAATCAATTACACCACAAAAATAACGTTTCAACAGTATAAACAATTGTTAGTTATCATATACATATGATTCGAAGTGATGTTGCCGTGTTTCATGATGATGTAATTATTATATCACTATTTAAAATGTTAATTAGTAAAGATTAAGAACACACTATAATTAAAAATAATGGCTCTTTACCTACTTCTATATTTAGTGTTTTCACTATTTAATATTTTGTAAAAAATTTGTAAATACATACTTACTGTACGAATATTGACTTCAAACTGCTCTGAAGTTTTGTAAACAATTTCAAATTCGATCCAAACTAGTATAATAATTTTGTAAACAATTTGAGTTAACTACTTACAAATTTTTTTTACAAAATATTGACCATTTTAAAATTAATAAACGCTTTTATAAATATATAGTTAAAAGACCTTAATTATTAATATAATCCAAGAGGATAGTACAAATTGGTCAAAAATGTTGAAAAGATAAAGCAAATGACTTTATTTGTAGATACTAGTATTAAGAATAAATTATACAAAGCAAAAAGAAAAAAAAGGGAATGGTAAACTAATTTAAAGAGAATTGGTAGTTAAGCTTAATGATACATATACATATTATACCGATTACCCTTTTTGCTTTTCTTTCTAAAAAGAATGTTTTTTTTCATTTGAAAATAAAGCTATGATAATAATCGTCTCACCAGATTTCTTGGGGGTACGAGTCGGAGAAGAAACAGGTTGGTTTTTCCGATATCGGAGATCATTGAGATTGAGGAGCTTCTTCTCATTATTGGAATAGCAATGAACGAGGCAAAGAAGGTAAAGAGATAGGAAGAGATTGAACAGCCTTGTAATGCTCATTTCCATGTCCTTTTTTTCTTTCTTGAAGCTGAATAAGAATATAGTGAAACGATGTGAATTTGCTGTCTTATTACTGTCTCGTGACTTTGTGTGTGCCTTTGTATGTTTGAGAGAGAGAGAGATAGAGAGATATAGACAGAGAGAGAGAGATTGGAGTTTGGGTTGAGAACAAAAGAGGAAGGGCTGGCTTTAGAGACCCCACCAAATTGGTGCATGAGAAATTATTGATGATTCACGTGCATGTATATATAATATATATGTATTATAATATATCTGTATATATAAGTGCAATGGGAAAGATGAAGAACAAGAACAAAACAATTATAAAGTATGTAGGGAATGTCTAATTGTGGGTGGACAAGTTGGGTTACATTACATGAGGCTTGAACTTGAAGATATGTAATACATGTTATGTATTAAGAAGTAGAAAAAAATACATATAGATTTCATTTCATTCGTTCGATATTGGCTGACGAAGATAAGGCACGACTCTCACTGTGCTTCACAGAATCAACTCAGTCAATACATATATCTAACTATATATATATATATATATATATATATATATATATATCGAATGTTGAAATACTAAGACTATCCAATAATAAAATCAGGACAACAGGACCACAATGCTTTACTTCAATTATACGGTAGAAAATGATACCTGATACTACCTCTCTCCAAAAATAAATTAAAAAAAGACAACTAAATAGCCGAGGACACACCTCGCGGGGAAAATTCATCAATGTTCGATAAAACTTTGGCGATGATGATCATCAGTGAGAATCTCAAAGAGAGGTTGAGGCGGGAAAGAATTGGGATGGCCTGTAACAAAGGGAAAAAACACACTCCAGGTAACTGGATTTCCAGAGTTTTTTTTTGTATTAGTACATGAAATGTTGGACTAAAATCATGGTTTTTTTGCACGATTCAGAGACTTGTGAGCGAATTAGGCAAAGAATGAAAGAGGTTTTAAATGATCTAAAGGTGAAGTCATATATGTAAGAAGTAATGAATTTGGAATATATTTTTTTCCTCTTAACTGTATATTCTCGGGTACACTCCGAAAGTTCTTTTTTTTTTAATTCAAGACATTTTTTTGAAATGAAGAACACAAAAATAGTACAAGAGTGGTGTTTATTTTTGTTAATTTTTATTGTGTTTTTTTTTTTTAATTTGACTGATCATATATGTATTTTCTTCTTAAAACTCTCGCTATCCATCCTCAATTCAGGCCAGCGAGAAGATGATGGTGAAACACTAATGTTCTCATAGGTAAATAAAATAATTTTTGTCTCAATTATTACGAATAATCATTTCTTTTATTTCTTGCCCATATGTCATATTTTTACATTGTGAGTAAAGTTCATTATCTCTACGCACATAATTTGTTTGATTTAATGTTCGAACCAAAAAATCATATATTTATTGACCCTTTTTTCCCATCTTTTTGGGCATCGGATATTAATCTATTTGTATTAAAAGAAATGTAGAACCACTAAATTTAAAACTAAAACACTAAAAATAAAATGACTATTATACATATTTTTGTAATACATTAGTAATTTTGCACTTAAATAAATTAAGCTGCAATTAGCTAAAATCTTCAATATTTTTGCTCTAAATATTCGACTATTATGTTAATTTTTTTCGTTGAGAAATAAAGTCTTTTGTTGTTCAACAATGGACAAGTGTATGAACTAAGTTTTTGGCCGCACTAAGGAACCAAAAATCAATGGAGTCGCGACGAGCATTATTTTTAGATCCTTGTTGGGTTTATTCCGGATATTAGAAATCTTTGTTAAGAATACAAGCTTGCGTCTTTACATCATAGCAAGGTAAATCATTTTTAATGCACACAGTTAAAATGAATTACTATTAAAATTTCAGTTCTAGCCTAAAAACAGATACATGAGAGAGCTTGGTTTGTTGTCATCTAATTATTTTACCCACAGTATGCATTTTACTTATTAACTGCTTTTTCATATTATGCACTTAAACAAAAAAATTAATTTATACTCCCAAAGCTCACCTTTCACACACACTATTTCCATTATGGAATAAGACTTTTTAAAAAATTAATCATAATCACACTATTGCCATTCAATCATTTATCTCAAAGGTAGATAATAATAGTTACAGATCTTTTTGTTTTATATCGTGTTTCGACCAAATTGTTTACAAAATTTCCACCCAAATGTGATAAAAACCTTATATCTCATCTTCATTAGCTACTAATGACACTTGTCTTAATTAGATCACACTGATAAATGGCTAACCTGCTTGCTTGAAACACTAACTAGACGAATACACCTAACACATGTCCTCTTTCCACAAATTCTCTCCACTAACAAATTCCATAGTTTTTTCATTTTCAGTTTCCATTACAACCTTTTCATAACTCACGCAGCTTCATTTATAAAAACAAATAAAAACATCAAAAATCAAAACTTCTAACTCAGAAATCATGTTTTCATCTTCTAGGTAAAATTAATTTCGTCATTACTGCATGCATCATCTTTAACTTGACCATAATTTATACATTATTTACTTGTAGTTCATCTCCGACCAAAGATCGAGATCAATTTGTTCAGAATATGCAGCAAACTAAGCTTATCTCGCAGTTGCAACCACAAGAAAGACTATGGATGTCGAAACTTGTTGTTTATGAAAAATCAAGTGTCAAGATGACCACTCCCGCTAAAAACATCAGCACTTGGTGCTTGTTGATACAAATGTACTAAGTCAATAAAATCTATCTATCAAATTACAAGTCATTATTGTTACATAAACAAATTTTGTTCCAAATTTATATTAAGGTTCTGTTATCTTAACGCCCTTTATCCTTAGAATTAATTCATTGTCAACTTAACATGCATATTTTCATATCATTGCCATTATAAATCGATGCAATACCATATTTATGCACTGTTTTTTATTGCATCATGAATATCATTATCAATTGAAATGCTCCGATTTAAATGTTTCTTACTTAACACACATATTTTCATATTATTACCGTTATAAATCGATTCAATACCATATTTATGCACTGTTTTTTTATTGCATCATGAATATCATTATCAATTGAAATGCTTCCGATTTAAATGTTTCTTACTTAACACACATATTTTCATATTATTACCATTATAAATCGATTCAATACCATATTTATGCACTGTTTTTTATTGCATCATGAATATCATTATCCATTGAAATGCTTCCGATTTAAATGTATGTTGCAATAATACAAATATATGTACAGTGAAAGACATGTCAAAGATATAGTAAGAGTTTCAAGAGAACATCAAGTTCTGAATCATGCTGGTAATACAAGTTTACCACATCATTTGACATACTCATAAATCACAATAGCAATAGCCGGCCCGCTGATCCCAAGACCACAAGTGAATATAAGAATTGGGTCCAATATAGCATTGAGCAAGTTCCCCGTAACTAATAATCCAGAAATGGCACTTAGTCATATACATATACATGTACATGTTTTTTAATATATGGAATAGATATAGGATCCTTAATATACAGTCGCGAAAAATAGTGGAAAAGACGTTGAGCAAGATTAAGTAACGATAATGAATTTCTAAACCCGATAACCAAATTGGTAGTAGAGCCAAATTAATAATTTATCCTTTTAATAAAGACAATTGAGCCAAATTAATAGTTTAATAGCCATTGAATTAGATAATAGAGGCAACAAATGATCGCTTCTATTTCACAATATGTACATTATTTATTCTAATATTCACGACATGATTAACATGTTCTTATCTTAACAATGCAGGGCGATAAAATAAAAGCAACTATTTTCAATGAAGATGTTGAACCACTAAAGCACACTCTCCAGTAAGGGAGGACATATTTAATCTCAAAAGCCTTGGTAAATAAGGAGAATCCAACATACCAAAAACTGTAGTCTGGCAATCATATAACATTGAAACAGGAAACCCACATTGAAAAAGTCAATGAATAATTATTACAAAAGCGACACAGATATAAGTATGTCTTATAACATCTTAATTACTCATCTCATTAATTTCATCTGCATAATAATTTCAAAATATATTATCAAGTACCTTAACATTTGTTTCCTTAGCTGACAGATGTTGTTGGTATAGTACTTCATACCGCTATTAAAGAAATAAAAAAATAATTCTGATTACCAACAACTAACACTGATCAATGAAAGGTACCAAATATATGAACTAATTCATTATTCTATTATGCAACTTCTCAAACTGTGATTTCCTTCTGCAGCAACGAGGCCATTCAACTATCAATATGGGATAACTTCGTCACAAATGAAGGAGCATCTATCAAGGCCATCATAAACATGAACCCTATCATAGTTGACATTGGTTTACGAGCAAAAAATTACCGCGGTACTATTACTTGCATGAACAAATTAGAGACCTGGTATGCGTTTAGAAGTTTATCTTCATTATGCTCTTTGTTTATCACTCTTACCCTACTTGCAGTAAAATCAATAATGTAAAGACTCTGTATAACTGGTCCAAACAACAACAACACAAACCATATACACAATCTTTTCCAAAACCAACCAAAATTGAGATAATGAGTTTAGCTCAGGTTGTTGCTCTCAACGAAAAGGTATTACAAAATCATTTAAATATATTGACGGTTAGGATCACACGTTGAACTTTTCATATAAGTTAAGTATTATTATTTACTTCTGTTAAGCAATCACTTGTTAATATAACATCACATATTTTGATGTTTTTAGGATATCAAGTTTCGCAACGATTGGGTGAAAACAACAACATCAATTACAAAATACAATCAAAACTTTATTATCATGGTTGTAGCAACTGCAAAAATGGAAAACACATTAAAGAAAATTATTTGTTTGATTGCTACCACTGCAAAATCACAAAAAACACAGTCATCTCATGGTAAGGGTCTTACATGTATTCATTTTAACATTGGATTCTTGATTTTCATTGTCTAAAATAACATTAGGAAATCTATAGGTTACGAATTGAAGTGACACTTACCGACGATGCATAAGACAAGACAACTAACGCAACTTGCTTCAGACACACTGCTGAAAAGTTGTTTTCTTGCAACGTTAAAGAATTGACAACAATTAAGAAACATGTAAAAACATCAGACAGTAAAATAACTAGCCTCATATTTTATTTAAGTCATATTTTTTGAAATTAATTTCTAACACTTTAGCATGCTATTTGAAGTCTATAATTCCTTGTTAAAATTTAACTTTGATTACTTCTTGCTTTCAACATTTGATTGATACATTTGCATCACCGTTTTAACTTATTAGTTTCTTCTTTCAGGGTATAAATCCATTTGCACTTGAGGCAATTTTCAAACCTGGACAAGAAATTATCAAGACATTTTACTTGCAAAAAAACACTATAACATAAAGTTCAGATACACAATACACTATCAATGAAGTGTACGACTTTCCTCAGGAATAAATCAAAGATGGATCTACAATAACTGTACATGAATCATAAGCAAGCTCGAAGAAAAAAAAATGGAGTAAGAAACAACGGTCTACTTATGAGCACAACAAGTAGTTAAAAGCCTCTTTTTGAAAAGTAGTTGAAAGCTCTTTTTGGAATCTCTCCATTGTCTCTAATATTTATGTTTTATAGATACATATTAGTTGCATAGTTACTTAGTTGCACTTATTTGGATTAGGCTTGTCAGTTAGAATAATATTTTGAAAACTTCAGTAAGTAGTTTGTTTAAGTATACTAAAATACTTTTCTGTGTCTTACATAACTTTTGCAAAACATTTTTTTATCTGTTTAGATATGAAATATAGACTGTACAAGTTGACGCATATAATATGAATATATTTTTGTATATCTTCAATATCTCTCACGTGCTAGTATATATATACACTTTTATTTTTCTAATAATATGTTGCTGTTGATTAGAGTAATGGGAGATATAATGTTAAAGGAAAAGATAATTATATAGAAAACATGAGAATGGTGGGAGAGTGAGAGGGTGTTTGTTCAAAAATATATTTTATATATTTCTTTTATTGTTATTATTTGTGTGGTTTAAGTTGAACAGAACTTGATGATAATTATTGTATATCAATTGCTTGTTTACTATTTAGAGCAACTAAAATTCACACAAAATCTATCACTAAATTCGGTGATATAAACAATACCACCCCAAAAGCTAAAAACATATTATAAAAAAGAAAACAAAAAATTCTCTCTCTAAAAAAAACCCTAAATCTCTAGCCACCGTCAACACAGTAAAATCGCCTACCTCTGATCTTCGGGCGTCGTTTAAGCGACCCAGGCTTGAGGGGAGCGCTTTGCCTATCGCCGACGCTTAAGCTCAACAAATTTCTTTGCCACGATTGTGCCACCGACGGTCCAATGCCTCTACTCTTTCGATGACGAAGACGACAATGCCCCCCACACATCTCAATCTCATGACAGCAAACGTACCTCCTTCTGCAACGCCGTTGCCGTCTCCGCGTGCCTCAACGCCACCATCATTTAACCACATCTTTCACTTCCACAACTTCTAGAGACCCCTGAAATGTTGGGGACATCTTCGATGAGGAGCATTTAATCGATGCGGTGATGAAGGAGGTGTAGGTGGTGAAGGAGATCCCGGAGAACATCATGGAACAGTTCACTGCCGGATGAGCAACGTCTTCCAGGTCGAGGTCTGCGTTTCTTCGGATTTGGTCCGATAAGGGTAGAGATTGGGTGAGCGGGGGATTTTCGGAAACGAGAGTGAGGTTTTTTTTAGTTGTTTAGTTTCTATAATGGTAGTTTAGGTGTTGCATCATATTTAATTTGGATGTTTAGTTACTTGTTTATTCAGTTTTGTTTGGTTACGGTTTAGTGGGGTTTGTTTGGGAGTTAGAGGTAGACAGTTACGAGTTTCTTTCTCAAGTTTGTTTTAAAAAAGTTAGAAATTATTTATGTTAGTCTTTGGGTTGTCTATTTCCCAATTTTGGGTTGGCGTCGCTCTGTGCGCGCTTAAGATTTGCAGAAGATCTGTTTTGAAGGAGTTCGAAAGTGTTTTTGTTAGACTATGTTTTAGTTTGCAATTAAGACATCGCCTCTTTTGTTATGATTTTACTTTCTTATGTTTCTCATTAGTATCTCAGACTTGGTAGTATGTGTATGACGTTCCGACTTCTATCTAATTTGCTTGTAAGACTTTTGCTGCGTCTATTTGTTAATGAGATTATCCGTTTAAAAAAAGAACAATACCACACCATATTTGGCGTGGTACCGTTCACTCGATAAATATATATATATAAAGTAAACCTAAAAAACACTATTCATCAAGACACATTTTACTATTCATTGTAAAGTTATTTATTTAACCAAATAATTGCTTAAAATTACAAATTAAGCCATTGAAAGTAAAATTTCAAACACCACCTAAAATTATCATATAAATTTTCTAGAATTTATATATTTGACAACATATACCTAATAAAATTACATAATTGCCCTATACATTATTAGTAATTCAGTCATTAAATATATCAACTTTTTTTTTTTCACGTTTTCTATATATTACAACTTATGTTGCAAGAAAATCAACACAAAGAAAAATCAAATGAAGCAAATAAATCTACCACAATTTCAAATAATATACATTAAGGAATTCCCAGTTATTTTAACAATTTCAAATAAGATACATTAAGTTATTTGCACCAACGCGAATGTATTTTTGCTTGTATATATATATATATATATATTATATTTTTATATTAATAAAACATTACTACATCATTTATATTTATAAAATATTGAATTTTGAAATTGATTACATAAAATTTTGGTTCATTTAAAACATAAAAAATTTAAACACACTAAAATTAAAATTAAACACACTTAATTAGCGGACTCCACCGATGAGTATATCAAACTAAGCGAGTCCACAACTTTAGAATGAGTTAGGCAATTTTGTCGTGCTATTGTCGAAATTTATGGAAACCATTATCTTCGAGCACCTGATGCCAATGACGTTGCAAGACTACTCCACAATGAGCGTCGAGCATTTCCAGGTACGTTGGGAGTTTAGATTGTATGCATTGGAAGTGGAAAAACTGCCCAGCAGCTTGGGGAAGTAAATATGTTGGATGTAGTAGATCTCCCACGATTATTCTATAAGTTGTAGATGATTATTCTTTGGATATGACATGTATATTTCGGTTTACCGGGATCTAATAATTATATTAATATGCTAAAGGCATCTCATCTTTTTACTAATATTGCTGAGGGAAAAGCTCCACTAGCAAATTATGTCATTAATGGAGAAAATATAATATGAGATATTATCTAACTGATGAATATATCCAAAATGGTCGACCCTTGTTCAAACAATTCATGATCCACGTGGTCCAATTTTTTTTTATTTGCAATGAAACAAGAAGCATGAAGAAAAGATGTTGAGCGTGCATTTAGAGTATTGAAGTCAAGATATGCCATTGTGTCCAAATCATCCCGCTTTTGGAGTAAAGAAGTGTTACATGATATCATGGCATCGTGTATTATTTTGCATAATATGATAATAGAAGATGAACACGATGTGAATCCAACATCTGAAGATCGTGCCGAAGTTCCAAATCCAAAAGTTGAGATGATGGACGATGAAGGTTCTCGATTCTAACAATTTTTAGCTCGACACCGACAAATCAAGAATAGAGAGGCTCATTTGAACTTTGAAATGCATTAATTGAGCACTTGTGGAACAAATATTCTAATTCCGATAATTAGTTTGATATAATTTATTTTTCAAATGTATGGTCTTTTATATTGTTTTTTTAAGACTTTTATTTTGTTTATTTTAAATAATTATTATTTTATTTATTTATTTAATTTTGTTTTTGTGGATGCCATTAATTTTTATCACATAATTAAATGTGCAAATATAATAATTACTTATTAAAATATTTATAAATAAAAAATAATAATATAATAATGGTGAATAATATTTTTGGTGTGAAATTTGGTGTTTTGATTAGAGATGGAAAAACTTTAACACTAAATTTGAGGTTAAAAACTCCAAATTTGATACTCATGGTTGGAGATGGCCTTAACATATCAGATAATAAATCGTATGTAGTGATTTTCATTATTCTTATTTTATACAAAAAATTGGCTCTATAGTTTTATAAAACATTTTCATTTTAAATATACCTAAGATATTATTAGTAAGTTAGAAATAACCAACTTAATTCGTTTACATACACTACTAAAATTTTGTTCTTCTGATACGGAAGACTTTTAGATGCGACATAGTCGCATCTAAATGTCGCATCTAAACACGTATTTCGATGCGACTTGTCGCATCTAGCTTCAATATTCCAATTTTTTGGTTTTTTTTCGTGTAAATAGTTTTAGATGCGACTTGTCGTATCCAAAGGCCTCGGATCGTTCTTTGAATGCGACATAGTCGCATCTAAAAGTACTCAAAAATTAGGCGGGCCTTTTCTCTCCCCATTTTCATCAATTCAATGACATGGTTAATATTTTTATTTTTAGATACGACAAAGTCATATCTAATAAATCTCAAAATTTAGGCGGACCAATTTTCCCCCTTCTTTAGCTTTTAATCGACGTGGCATTTTAGTTTTTTTTTTTTTTTTTAACTTTTAAATGTGACAATATCGCATCTGAAGGTCCCAACAAATCCGATAGTGTGGCATCTAAAATTTAGGTTTATTGAATTGATAGTGTAAACATAAAAAAATATCCTTAATTTATTGAATTAAGGGTCATTTTGATGGATACCCATGTAAACCATATGTAATTTGGTTATATCCAATGTTTGGTTAATAAGTTGAAAATAGCCGGCCAAATTCATTTACAAAATTTAAGAGACAAATATACCCCTAAAAAACTTCACGCCCGTGATAAATTAATTAAAAATAAATAATAAATAAGGCAATTAATGTCCCGCCCATTATCAATTTATTATTAAATAAACCGAAAAACAAGAAAAAAAATCCACAGCTCGATCGAAGAAAACGTAAACCCGAAAAAGAAGGTTTAAGTCGACAGCTCGACAGTGTAAAAATAGCGTTAATAAATCGTAAACCCAAAAAAAAGCCACAGCTCGACAGTGTAAAAACAGCGTTAATAAATCGTAAACCCGAAAAAATCCACAGCTCGACAGTGTGAATATAACGGAAATAAAACGTAAAAATAAATTTGTACCAGATTCTTGGAACGAAAAATCATCTTCATCAAACAACCCCATTGCTCTCGAATTCTTTATTTCCGATCAAAACTAGAAGTATGATGGTTAATATTCAGTTTTGGTCGGCCAAAATTGAGAGAGTAAATAATTTTAGGTAATTAATACAAAAAAGAGATAATGTATCTTTTAAAAGAGGATCCTAACTAATTATGATATTTAAACTTGATTGGATAATTAATACAATATAGCGGGATAAAAATCTGGTCAACCCACGAATTATGGTGATTTAAAATTTGAATTCTAAATTCGAAATCAATTTTTCAAAAAAGTATTTCAAAAATAAATTGGGCAAAATAGGGTAATTTAGTCTGTTCATGTGATGTAAACGAATCTGGGTGGCTATTTTCAATCCATTAATCAAAACCTGGCTATATCCAAATCATAAACGTATTATAAGGCTATAGAGCCAATTTTTTCTTGAATTAATTATGAAAATCGAATTTTAATAGTGTCTTCGAATTTGGAATTCAACATTCAAATTTCAAATGTGGGTTGAGCAATTTTGAGCAAGATTTTTTTTATTAATTATCAATAATATTTAGTTTACTAATTAGTTATGATCCTATATTAAAGGAACTTATTTATTTATAATTAAATATTTATTATTTCGTGATACTATCTACTTTTCATCCGTTTCTCTCTCATTTTTTCGGCCAAAACAAAATGAAAAAACAGCTTTCTACAATTTTTGATCGAGAAAAAAATTATGGAAAGCTATGAGTTTGTTTGATGAAGATGGTTATTCGCTTCAAGAATCCCGTTTGTGTTTATATGCAGTATAGTTTACAATATATTTACGTTATTTTTACACTATTATACTATTACTAACACGATTAATTTCTATTTTTTTACAGTCAAAATTTTTGAACGACACTGTTCATAGTCCTGAGAACTTGAATTGATTTATGAAAATAGTCACAATAAATCTGAAATTGTTTTATATGATGAATCTAACGTTAAAAACTTTCCGATGAACATGGATTTAAATACTAGAAACATTTTTTTCTCATAGAAAGACATCCTTCAAAGTGCTCTTAGTATTCATGCAATACGAAACAATTTCAAATTTCGAGCTATTAGGTCTTGTACTAAAAATTCATGTAAATAACTTGTTAATTCTAGTAAATCTCTTGTAAACAACCTCGCTTTTTGTTTATTTATTTACTTGCTATTTACACGTTAATGCAATAAATGAGAATGTATTTGAGGTGGTTGATGGTGTCATTCGTAGAGTTGTGGATGTTAACCCGATTTTGGAGGAAGGTGATTGGTTGCTGTCTCCTAATGCTCAGATCATCAAACCACCCATTCATAAGTGACAAGCGAGGAGGCCAAAATAAAATAACTTGTTAATTCCAGTAAATATCTTGTTTTTTTTTTGTTTTTGTTCAGATGTTTTATGACATATTTATTTATTAGCTTTTGTTAGAAGTTAACTTTTTAATAAATTTAAGGGTTGTTATTGTTGTTAATACGTCGTAAATATGTTTGTAGGGTAATTTTGATGTATAATTTTTGTTAGAAGTTAATTTTTTTTAATAAATTTAAGGGTTGTTATTGTTGTTAATACGTCGTAAATATGTTCGTAGGGTAATTTTGATGTATAACTTTTGTTAGAAGTTAATTTTTTTAAATAAATTTAAGGGTTGTTATTGTTGTTAATACGTCGTAAATATGTTTGTAACATTGTTCATTATCAAACAAACAAAATAAGACAAAATGTTAACATGTAGTTAATACAATTTAAAGTAAATAATATTGTTATAGTATTTACATAATATATGCTTCATGACAATAGTTTGTTAATAAGTCGGAAATATCCACCTCAATTCATTTACGTAATGTAAACAGACAAAAATACACTTTATTTATTGAATTATTTATGACAATCGAATTTAAATGATGTCGAATTTGGAATTCAAAATTTAAATATGGGTTGACCAATTTTAGGCGAGATTTTTTTATTAATTATCAATAATATTCAGTTTCCTAATTAGTTATGATCCTGTATTAAAGGAAATTGTTTATTCATAATTAAATATTACGTGTTAGGCTGATTAATTTAGGCTGGAAATCTTGTTTCGGATATTTTTGTCTCCAAAATTTGTAAACGAATTCGCCTGGATATTTTCAATCTATTTATGAAACCTTGAGTATATCTAAATTAGCTATATTTTACATGACTATACATCAAAATTACCCTATTTTATATCTGTGGAACATGCGGTAGTGACCGCTATACAGTAGTTTATTGGCTATACTACACTAGAGTCAATGTCATCACGACGAGTCTTATTTGATAAGTTGTCTTTCATTAATATGTGTTTAGTTTAGTTGATCAAGTTATTAAACCTTATTTGTTTTTTCTGTTTATTATATGTACTCTTTCTCTGAAATTTCAAATGAGCTTGATTATGTAAGAAATAGATTTCACTATGTCATTTCTATATCACATTAGACTTTTGACATATTTTCGGACAAGAATATACATTAATTCTTTTTTTTCTTTGATTTTTCTGATAGTTTTCGATGATTTTTCCGATGATTTCTGATGATTTTCAGATGGTTTTCAAAAACAAAAATTCCGATAATTTTTGATGGTTTTCAGATGATGTTCAATTTTTTTTATTAATTTTTTTTAAAAAAATTTCGATGATTTCATATGATTTTAGATGGTTTTAAGATAATTTTCAAAAAAAAATTTCAAATTTTTCCGATGAGTTCAGACGATTTCTGATGGTTTTCAAATGTTTTTAAAAAAGATTAAGAATTGGCCAAATAACAATATTAATGTTTCATTTGGTTATTTAGAGCAATTTTTGTTTTTTTAACCTTCAACTCTGTTATCTCTAACTCTAAAACATATCTTAGTAAACATCATTAATAGACAATAATATAAACATCAACTGCTCAAAACTACAAGATCTAATTTGCTCCAAACCTAATCTTACTTTGAAATGAAACTAAAACACTAAAAATTCACTCGGCCTTTCGACACTGTCAGTCACCGAAAATTCTACCGAAACCAGACCGGAATTTAATAATAAGATGCGAGTGTTACTTTAATAAAAAAGCATATACATATTTTGGATGAAACATTTCATAAGATATTAAGTAACTTTTTTAACAAGGGCAGTGACGGAGAGGATGCTAAATATGAAACTCAACTACGAGCGACAATGAAAATGTCACATTCAATTTGTTTTTATCCCAGATGTTCACTAGATATTTTTATCATAAACTTTGGTATTTCTCACTAAACTACTAGATAACAATAAATTTATCTGCACAATTTGCTATGTGAGCAACATGATAACTATAATGATTTCGTAGTATCACTGGTTAACAGCTTATACGCACAAATTTAGTAGAAAAAAAAAACTTATTTTAAAAATTATTAAAAGTTCAATAAACAAAACATTAACAAGTCCGAAAATTTGGCGTGTGATAATTCATATATATATATATATCGTAAAATATGAGTCTAGTTAGGTATTGTATGCATTTATTTCAGGCTTCCGTGTCAAAATGGAATTATTAGTGTTATTTATGGGCTCATGAACTGTATCTGATAGGAGAAATTTTATTTTGTGTGCTTGATTATGTTTGAATTATCAAAGATAAATTCATTATTTAAACAAAAATTGCTCTAAATAATCAAATAAAACATTAATATTATTATTTGGTTATTTTTTTTGTTTGTTTAATAAATAGCTATTTATTGTGATGTGGCTGTTATTACTTGGTGTTAATAAGTTATATTTTTAGTTAATTAACACAGATTTATTTTGATTAATGGCTATTAATCAATTTTTTCAAAATATTTGGCTATATAACAATTTATATGTTTCAAAGTGCTATATTGCTAAATATCCCTTACAAAAAAGGCTCTGTCTCTGCTCTAGTTGTTCTTAGTGCCCTACGATGGGACTGAACGTACTTTTGTTAAATTACCTTTAGTATGCAATTAGCACATTGTCTCCTTTGTTCCGATTCTACTGTTTTTTACTTCTCATTAATTTTGCAGACTTGTTTTATGTGTTCTGAGGTCCCGACCTCTATCTGGTGTGCTTGTAAGACTTGTGTCGTGTCGTCTGTTTGTTAATGTGATTATCTCTTTAAAAAAAAGCACACATCTTTACATGTTTTTGGAGGATGAAACACGTGCTCATAGTGTAGAGTACATACTCAGATTGTGGTTAATTATATAAGTAACACATTAACTTATATGTCATTTCGCGAAGTGAGAGTTACTCTGAAAATTAATTTTTTTTTTCATAAATGTTGTGATTTCAATTCTAGCTTCTTTTATAATTATTTACCGATTATTATGACCAAGATCTGAAGAACCGAATCAACATAATTAAAACGAAAACAAAGATGAAACACATGATTTTTAATTGTGCTTTGATCAAATGATCTACATACACATTGAGCTTTGTAGGAAAAACTCGATGATCGTTCAATATGTGTATCGATTACAAGATTAAACTTGACCTCACAAACACTCAAACCAAAGAAACACTCAAACATTCACAAATATTACATTCATACATGGTATTCACTTTACTAATCTTATACACAAGAACATGATCTAAAGGATCGCACATATTAAACCAAAGAAGAACAACATAGACGAATAAAAAGAACGAATCCTAGCAAAAAGATTTTAACAATGAGAGAAAACATATGTACTTAGATAGAGTTAACACTCTTTTGTAAGAGATACGACAACACGATTAATGTAATTGGATGCTAATGAATGACTACAAAATGAAGAATTTCATACCTATGATGAGGAGCAAACCTCGAGGGAGAAGGTCGAGAAGTCCATTAGCGTCTTCTTGGCGGAGAGCAAAAACCTCAAGGGGGTCGTGGCCGCTCGTGACACGAAGTTGGAGTCCGCACGCGGTAAACCGGCTGAGAGCGAGGCCGCTCGTGGGAAGGACACCCAAGAGAACGAGTCTCTCCTAGAGGAGATGCATGTCGTTATTGATGAGCGCGACGATGCTGTGCGCATCAAGGCTCGGGTCGAAGAAGATTGAGAGGTGGCCCTTTATTTATCAAGTGCGAGACGTGACCATCGCCTTGAGCGGGTGGCACGAAGTCACCTTCTCTTTCTTTGACGCGATGTTACCACCTCTCGAGGACAAGGCAGACTTCGAGGATCCTATAGATCTTTGCATGCCAAGACTACTCATTCTTTGGTTGAGACGTCTCCCTCTCACCTGGTGGGGCTTCCCCTCGTCGACGATGAATGCATCGACTTCGGGTTCGAGTGATTTCCCATTTGCTGCGTCATTGTCTACCGCTTCTCATTTTGGTCGTTACGCCGCTGTTTAGCACTTTTGTACTTACTTTAAGTTTCCGTACTTTTATTCCTCTTGCCTTGGACAACTTTGCTTTGCATAATCCCTTTATTTGAGACATTGCTTTATTTTCTTGATTGGTCGTCGTTTATTGAGACATTCATTAGATTGGTCTCAATGTGGGCGTGTTGAATGCCTGTAGACATTCATTTGATTTATTGAAATGGACGAGAATCACCGAACATCGGGTCTGTTGCATCGAGTTGATTTGACAGAGTGTCCATCACGATTCGCAGGTACCACATCGCGTCGCGATGGGAAATCAAGAGGTGTTGTCTACGCTCGTCGGGTGATTCGCGACTCGCGCTTTCAGGTGACGTTTATCAACACCTTCTTTTCCAGCCTTAGCGCGATCGATGGCCATCAGCTTATGATGCGCTTTCTTGGCCGAAGAATGGGTTAGATTTTTCCCTTCGATGTTGATGGTCCGTAGGACTTACGATTTGTCTCGCATTTTATGCAATTAATGATCGGAGACTTTCTCGGCCACTCGACTGGGTACTGTGAACGATATCCGGATCTTGGGAGCTACCCCCGTCTTGCCGACTTACGGCTCATTAGTCTGGTGAAATCCGGGCTCGTTTCTTAGGATTCACGCATCTTGTCACAATCGTGTTTTGATCGTGTTTGTCTTTGAACCTTCGTCAATGGTCTATTGGTTTATACATGCGTTCTACGTATGAAAGAATCTCGAGATTGGCTCGATCGATGACCGTTCGGTTTACAATTTTCCATGTGCCTACTCGCATTTATTTCTAAGATATTTTGCGGTTTGTCTACTCGCATTTTGTGCCTTAGGATTAATCCTGGCTTATTTGAACAGAACCGGACCGGTCCGTCCGGTCCGGTAAAATTTTAACGGACTCGGTCTGTCCTATAAGATTTTGTTACCGGACTGGATGGTCCGGTCGGGTCTGTTTGACTTTTTTTTTAAAAAAATCGTGGCTGTTGGATATGAGATCTAACGACCAAAAAAATATTCGTTTAATACTTTACCTTAAATATATATTATTCATTTTTCTTTTATTTTTTTAATTTTTTTTCTTAACGGACCGGACTGGTCCATTCACGTTCATTTAGGATTGAGTTTGACGTTAGGCCCAGGTGCATGTTAGCTTGGGTTCATCAAATTTTCTTAAATTCATGTGCAAATATCTAAATGCAAGTTTGTTTCCTCGTTACTAGTTTCGTGGATTTGTTTTGGGTTTGATTTTCCCGAATGAAAAGTTGTGACACTTTGTTTATCGGTTCACACTGACCCCCAAGTTTCTTAAAATTTTAACTATGGTCAATCTTTGGGAAACTTTGAGAAAAGGAAGCGTAGCGAGTGACAAAATGAATACTTTATTTTTCGATGTTCAGAAAGTACATTATTACGTTAATGAATTACGACAGTCTTGAAATTGCATATGTCAAAAAAAGATGAAGATGGTTCCTTCATTGGTGGTACTGCCTCAGATGTTCGGCGTTCCATGGATGGGTGAAAATGAAGCCCTCCATGTTTTTGAGTGCATACGTTGTGGATGGATTTTCGAACTCGATGCGGTCCTTCCCGAGTTGGACCTAATATGTCGGTGCCTTGTACTTTGCTGTATTGGAACACCCTTCTTAGCAAAGCCAATCCCAAGCGTGGAGGGACGAATGTCGTCCGACCAGGGGGTCTGGTGAGTGTCTATCGGCCGAACAGGGCCTTGGCGAGTGCTTGTCAGCCGGCTAGGGGCCTTGGTGAGTTCACACCACCCGTCCAGGGCCTTGGTGAGTGTCGACGCTAGAGCTTTGGCGAGTGTCTGTCAGCCGGCTAGGAGAACTAGGCCAGTGTCTGCCGGCCGGCCAGAGCCTAGGCGAGTGCCTTTCGACCAGCTAGAGCCCTGGTGTCTGCCTATCGGCCGACCAGAGCCTCGGTGAGCGTCCTAGACGGGCACAATGCCTTCTCGGAGGGCCCATAGAGCGCTTGGAAAGCCTGAGTGCGAGCTCGACTCATTGACTAGTCCGAGATCGACATGAGAATTATATATTTGATTTGCCGCCAAAAATAGAGTGACAACACTAATGTTTTCTTTCCACAACTGCATTTTGTTGTGGTGTGTTAATGCGTTGATGTATATTTATTTTAGATTCAAAGAAATTGGTGAACTTTAACTCATTTGCATCGTTGGATCTGAAAATTTTGACTTTCAATTTTAACTGGGTGAGTTTTAATCATTGTAATGAACTTAGGCACAATATGAAGACCATTTGATTTATTTATCAACAAATATATCCATGTAAAATGGCTAAAATAATCTACAATTGTTAAAAGAAACGATAATCACTATGTAAAACAGTCATAAATGGTCTCCACACATCACAGTGGATAAGTTCTAAAGCAATTGTACTCTGAGTGTTAGAGGTGGGGAAAGACAATCGATGTTGCTTGTAGAGAGGACAAATTTCATAGAGTTTGAAACTGTTTCTAGACTGGAATTGTAGGACTTCTTTTAAGATTTGAATTCGTTGTCTCGATGGATGGCCGAGACGTTATGCCAGAGGCGTTTTGAGACTGTGTTGACGTGATGGTGAGGCTGTTTGTCCACACTGTCAAGCAAATAGAGTCCCTACACACAATCATCATTTCCAATCGCCATCTTCATTGTGAGATCATGCACCACAAATCCCGTGTGAGTGAATGTTACTAATAAATCACTATTAGTGGTCATAACACAAACTGAAAGAAGATTGAATTTAAAACTCGGTACATAGAGGACTTCTCTGAAAATAAGTTTATAGTTTACTTTAACATCTCTGTATTGGTACACATGAATCACATCATCACGATTAGGTAACGTCAGAGTATAAATTATTAAAAGCTTTAAAGAAATGAACATGTAATCTTTATTGCATATGTGCTTTGAAGCACCTGAATCAAGAATTTAAGTATTGCAAAATTTATTGCGGGAATTTAAAGGATCGATAGGATAACATGAACCTGTTATTACTGTTGAAAATGAAGCAAAATTTGCCTCCGAGTTGCTGCTTGTTGAATCTTGAGAATTATTAGGCAGCATGTTGATGAGGATATGGCACTGATCATCTGTCATCGCGTTGGCTTGTGAATTCTTGTTGTCATGCCTTTGTTCCATCGATGAAGATAGATTCTTGGACATCGGAGGGAATCCAGGTGGGAAGCTGTGTACCTTAAACATTTGTCGATGGGGTGACCAACCATCTTACAGTGGATACAATATGGTCCATCTTTCTTGAATTTTTTGCCATTGGATTCATCTTTGATATGGCCATCGTCGTTGTGTTTGACAGATCTGATTGTGTCGACTCTATTCCCAATGCCCGATGGTCTTCCTCTTGAGTAATCAGTGAAAAAACTTTGTTCATGTCTGACATGGGTTAAATGAGCAGCACCTGTGATCTCGTGGTTGAGTATGACTCGTTCAACCCCATTATAAAGATGATGACATATACACTTTCGTGGACTTGAAAGAGCTTTAATATTCATGAGCTGTAGTGGCTGATTGAGTGTCTAGCGTTACATTCACAAGATATTTCAATGTAGAGAATAGTCGTAGTCCGTTCTTTTTCGTATTTCGCTCCATGAGATCTTTCTAGACGTTCGATGCCAAATCTCCACAACGAATGCATCTTGAGATTTCTTTCGAAATTGAATTGAGAATCCAAGAAATCACGATATTATTCCGTCAACAAACCCTAATTTGTTCTTAACCGAGAGCGCGATGAGCATCGATCGCCTCCAGTCTGCTTAGTTGTTTCTTGTCAAAATTTATGATACAATAATTACATCTGGGTTATCTCCATATGTTGGAGATTGTACGAATTTTCAACTGCGTCGTTTGTCTGATTCGCTCTGACAGTGATGGCGTCGACACGTTTTTCCGTTCCTTCGCTTGATTCTGTTGCATCCATGTCGACGATGATTCAGTCGCAATGAGTGAGGTGAGATGAACGCGATTTAGGAGCTGTTACGCACAATCGAAATTTTGTGCTGTGATACCATGAAATATTTTAGACCTATATATGAGGAAATCTGAGAAAAACAAATGTGTAACTTGCAACAAAAGATATGGAAACTGAAACTCTTACGTAGTTGATGTATTTATTAAATGAATGTTTATATGATAAGTCTATTATAATACAGCTCAACTAAATAACCAACTACTTCAACATTTTCTGTCACAAACGACATAGCAATTTGAATTTTCACTTAATAATTGTCATTCAGTGTATTCGTAGGAGGCTGAAATAGGTCGTAGGGCTTTCAAATCCTAACAATAAACTTCTCAAGTATTTTATGATGTTATTCTAAATTCAATGTGTTTTGCATGTTTTCCGTCGTACGAAATATAAACTTATACACAACAACGTAGTGGCATTTCATATGTCAATTCCAGTGAATTATTGAGATGTCAATTATTTATGCTTTTTATATGAAAAGGTCTCATGTTGATAAAAGAAATGTTTAAAATACAAAAGTTTTATTGCCTAGTCTATACTTTTAAACTTAGGACGAAATAGGTATGTATATATGCATTGATATAGGTCTACGTTTTTATAATTAAAAAATATAATATGCAGCTATTGCACAGATTAGTCGCCGATATCTCGGAGAGCTAAAGTAATGATATCATCAATAATTGGAAATAGTTGTTAAGAAAATTGAGTGAGAATATTGTGTGCCAACATTGAATTATGTTATCGTTGTAAGTTTCAAATTGATTACGCAGTGATCAGTATAGTTAGGTACGGAAATTCTATGTATGCATAGAATGAACTGATAGTTTTGTAATTCATTTTTTGGACTTTACGTCATACAAATTTGAATTGACATAAAAATTCTAGATTAATTTGTGTGCCAAACATGAAAATTAGATAACATTGTGTCGCAATAATTATCTCAAGCGTGTTCCATTCTCACGAATAATAGGATTGACAAAAATAAACAAATACCAATTAAGGTGTAATTTTATCCAAATAGCTCGTCACTTTATCTGAAAGCTAAGTCACTAAGCACGTATCCTTTATTTATTATTTATCATTGGCTGATATATATTTTTTTTGTAAAATGCAAGAGAGGTTTTTTTATACCGAATATGAATTTAATAAGAATATGTATATGTTATTATAGTAGCTGCATGGATTGAAATCAGGCGCCAATATATAATTTTCGCATTGAAAAGAAATCACTATGAATTTATGTGCATTTTGTTTGTATTTGCGATGATTTTGGAAAAAATCTTTACGTTCCAATATATAATTTTCGGATTAAAAAGAAATCACTATGAATTTATGTGCATTTTGTTTGTATTTGCGATGATTTTGGAAAAACGTTACATATGTATTCTGTTCATTATTATTTACGTGACAATTATTCTTATCATATCTGCTAGTTTCACGAACCTAAGGTATTTTATTGATATTAAAGTCCAATGGGACATTGTTCTCGAGTATTTAAGTAATAATGTTAATAACTTCAATATTAAAAAAATAATATAGATTATAGACAATTATGTCGAATATGATAGAATCCAAATAATTATTAGTAACCAAAAAAAGAAAAAGAAGGTAGACAAATGCATTTTCTTGAAGTCTATCCAAAACGACACGTCAGCAAATCCATTGAACTTCTTAATGCTTACGTGTCCAAACACCCCAGACCGTCCCTTCTACGCAGCCAATCCCACAGGAGCTGTTTTTATTTATTTTAGTTTTCATTTAGAAAACAAGAATGTCAGAAGAACCTTCACGAACCTGAGTGGGTCCCACCCATCTTATCCAAACCCCTCCTCCACGTGCGAGTCACGTGACTTCCCACCGAACGGAAAGCTCCAAATTAGCTGACGTCTTTCTTCGTACCGAAACTATCCTCGCGTATTGAAGCCGACGTCTCATCGTATCTCAAAGTCGAGGGCAAAGTGGTATTAGCCTCTGGAGCCTCTCTCCCGAGCCGATATCAGCAAAACACGTGGCGATTCGCAAGCGCGCACGTGTGAACGCGTTCAATCTCCGAGCCGTCGTGGCTGAGTCCTCGTTTTCGCCTTTTTATAGCATGCGATGAGAGAGTCCAATTTTTGCAAGTTGCAAGTTTGTCGGAAACGAAGAAAGAGGCTGAGTTTTACAGACTGAGTCAGCGAACGATTTTACCGAGTCGAATCGGAGCTTCCATGGTTCAGCTGATGAGTTCGGCGATGGCCGAGTCGAAGTCCAGATCGTCGTCGAAGAGAGCCACCGTGAAATTCGAGCTCGACGACTCATCGGAGTCTCTGGAGCCGCTTTACAAGCGTCCCAAATTTCTCTCTCCGCCTCTCCAGGTTCCGATTCTATCCCGTCGATTCTATCTCCGATCAGCTCTTATAATTCAACGGCAACGTTCAGGATTTGTAAATAAAAATAACTAGTTGTTTCTTTATAATATCGATTTTCAATCCATTTCAGAGATTTTTTCAATCTAGTTTTTATCAGCAATCCATTTCAGAGATTCCAGTACCACTTGATCACACAACTAGTACTTGACTAAAGAATTAGAGGAAAATAAAGCGATTGTTTTGTGTAATTGTTTTCATCAAATAAATGAATTATGATCAAGCCTGAGTTTATCAAAATTTTGATATGTAGCATCGTGTTCTAAAAGCATTTCAGAGATTTGGTTAACCCTTTCTCCTTGCCAGCAATCCATTAATTTTATAAAAATTTTGATACGTAGAATCGTGTTCTAAGGTGTTTGAATGTTCTAAAGCTAATCCATGGCTTCCACAGGGGAATACAGGAGGCGAAAGTTCTTCAGTTTACAATCCGTTGGACGAACCGAGCCCTTTGGGATTGCGTCTGCGAAAGAGTCCTTCGCTTCTGGATTTGATCCAAATGAAGCTCTCTCAGGACAAAATGGGGAAGAAGACTCACAAGGGAATCTCCGTCCCCGATAAGCTCAAAGCTGCGAATTTCCCGGCCTCGATTCTCAAGATCGGGACATGGCAGGTTCGAGTCTTTCTCATTTGTGTTCTTGTGATTCATTCTCTATTTGGCTGTTTCTGATTTTTCGAATACTGATTGAATAAAACAGTACAAGTCTCGGTACGAGGGAGATTTGGTGGCGAAATGTTACTTCGCGAAGCACAAGCTTGTGTGGGAAGTTCTTGACGGAAGTCTCAAGAACAAGATCGAGATTCAGTGGTCTGATATTGTTGCTCTCAAGGCAAGCTACTCCGATGATGCTCCGGGGACTTTAAATGTGGTGGTAAAGCCAAGATTACCTTACCCTTTTTTACTCTTTTACTTCTTCTTCTAACTATTTTATTTGTTATCAAAGTATTGATATATCATTGTTTTGGAATTGAACTTTAGCTGGCGAGACCACCATTGTTCTTCAGGGAGACCAATCCACAGCCCAGAAAACACACTTTGTGGCAGACCACCTCGGATTTCACCGGAGGACAAGCCAGCACAAACAGGTATTCATTCGATGTGGGACTTAAAAAAGCTAGTCTTTGTTTGGCTTCGATGTTGATCTGGTTCGTTTCTTTCATGTGATTTTACAGGCAGCATTATTTGCAGTGCCCGCCTGGAATGTTGGGGAAGCATTTCGAGAAGCTGATGCAATGCGATCCTCGTCTTCATTTCTTGAGTCAACAGCCTGAGATCGTGCTCGACTCTCCTTACTTCGATCGGAGAATCACAGCCATTGCAGAAGACACAGACCCGACCCAAGAATTCGATGCCAATGCCACGTCATCATCTTCCAAAACCGAGCACGATTTCTTGACTGTTACGATTCCTCCCGAAACCTACTCGGAAATCTCCTCACCTACTTCGGGTACGACTTATTTTTCACTTGTTTGTGTTTTTAAATACAATAATAAATACAAAAATTGGGTTTTAGTCAACATAAACACAAGTATTTATTCGTCGTATATAGGCAATGTGTTTGCATGACATTCCTTTACCGGAAATTATGAATAAAATTATCTTTCGTTTACAATCGTTTACGGTTAGTTTTGTGCCCTTTGAATTTTGGTTTATATTTCTTAAACGTTTACTAATTTATCAAAATACTCGGTAGTTATTATGAAAATACGACATGTTAAACATGGTTTGTAGCTGGAATTGCCCTTTTAATTATGTTCTCTCTGGGGTTTAAATTTCGCTTGCTTCTTCTATTGAAGAGCTGAAGATCGGTGGGAACAACAACTGGGGCGAGATGAAAGTTCCGGGGATTCATCCATCGATGTCGGTGAGCGATCTGATGAGCCAAATCGAGAACTGCATTTCCGATCAGCAAAGTGACAGAGGCATGTTGGAGGAGATCAGCCAGTATCTGCTGAGCGACTCTCAGGGCTCCGAAAAGAACGACGAACAGTCTCTCATGTCCAGGGTCAACTCTCTTTGCTGCCTTCTCCAGAGAGCCCCATCCACGACCCAGCTCTTCAGCCCCAAATCCGACCACCACCACGCTATTCCGGCCCAGAATCCCAACTCCGGCGAAGATTGCAAGCAAGCTCAGGCCGTTTCGAGGAAAGACTCATTCGGTGATCTCCTTCTCAGCCTTCCCAGGATAGCTTCTCTTCCTCAGTTTCTCTTCAACTTGTCTCAGGACTCTAGATGAACACACCCAAAATACATATATAAAGTTGATAGTAGTATTTGTTCCCTGCTTTTCATGTATATGTAGTTTATAGTTAGTTGTAGTTATTAGTCACCTTTTTAAGCCTCTGTGTGTAAATGATTAAATATTGGAACCAGTTTTCTGTAAGCTGTGTCTTTTTCCATGTCCCTTTTGTGACAACGATCATAAAGATTACACAAACTGTCATATTACAATCTGGTTTGCAAAGAATTAATAAACAAATGCACTAAATATGTAAAAGTATATAATCTATCAAATTTTAAGTTTGAAAGGGGAAGAAAGAAAAGTGCTAAGGTAGTTGATGGCGATGATGGTCATCGTCTTCTTCAGGTTCTTGCTCGTCTAGAAAGCCCATGAGCATCTTAACTTGTTCGCGAAGCATCTGATTTTCTCTCTCGAGATTACCGCTCTTCGCTCTCTCCTCCAAAAGCTGCGTCTGAACGTGCTGCAACGCCTTCGAATCCTCGTCCAATATATCGTTCAGCTCCCCGATTTCCCGGTCCTGAAAAAACTCAGATCAACACCCCTCTGAAAGAAAAACCCAGACAGAACTACAAAACCGAAAAACCTTTCTGTTCATTTCTTGGACAGCGATTCTTCGCATGCTTTCGACGACGTCGATGTTAACAAGCTTGCGCTTTTTTCCGACGAGCCATCCTCTCGGATAACTCGCGGCGTCAAAATCCGGCGGTGGGATCAGAGACTCCGACGAGATTCTGTCCAGCTTTGTCAGCGGCTCGAAAAGCGCTTTCCGTCGCTCCGACAGCTCTACCGTGGGACCCGCCAGGGCAGAAATCGGAGTAGTCTCTTCTTCTGCTTCTTCTTCTTCTCCGGTCATCTTAGTATCACCATTGTTATCGTTCCTCTTCTTCTCGCTAGCTGTTGGTAAACGTGTTACCATTCTATTGCCAGAAATGCCGGTTTCGTACAACCCAAATCAAATCATTAACATCTCTTACCTAGAACACGTTCACCTTTTGTTTTTCTTGTTTAAAATTTAGTCTTTAGCTAACATAAATATAAAAAATTATAATTAACGTTCCGGAAATATGTTATAAATAGTCTACATAACAATCGTTCACAGAACATTATGGATCGAATTATTTTCTTTCAAAATTTCGGGTTATATTGATTCGAAGTATTACAAATTTATCTTTTTATTTACTAAATGTGTAGATGTTTGTTATTATGAAAGCACTAACTAAAAATACCCTTTATTTATTTACTTTTTCATGAAGCAAAAGAAGCAAACTTTACTTGGTGGTAGATATTGCAGGTTAGGTAGAGGCTTGGTTTGGTGTATCGTCATGAACAAACATAAAAAGTAAGTAAAGAACTAAGAAGCTGTCTTTCTATATATCTTTTGACTTTGTAAAAGAATGTCATAAAATATTAGGAGCCTATTAAACCAAGTAAACCAAAAAGTGGATGTTTCTCTACGCTAACTTAATAATAACCGAAATACAGATATGTACTGCATTGAATTGTCGTAGAAGAAAACGTGCACTTACTTGCGCTCACATCCAAAGCTATGCAGTATCACCCTATTTATTATTTAATTTTGTTATTAGTGTTTGTCTCTTTGAGGAAATAACATTCAATTGAATTTGAAACGTGGCGATTTAATTGCATGTTCATTAACCAGAGATCTAGGACAGATAGCCATTGATTTCTGTCGTTCCTTTAGGAGAAAATATAAGTCGCGTAACATCCAAATAAATATTAAATATAGCGTTTAAAAAAATTAAAACATATACTGACTTATTTAATTTTTGTTCAATTTCCACACACTTGACTATTTTATCATCAAGATGTGGCACATAAATCGATTCATAAAATAAATAATTAAAAAAGACAAATAAGGAGAAAGAGACTGTAACGTGAGAACAAAGCAAGCCAAGTCGAAAGTAAATGCTAAATAAAGATGAGATAATATAATCATAATTTGATTCCAGACACTATCTTAATCCCATTTTGAAACAAAGATGAATTTCTGAAGAAAATGAAGTAAAATAAGTAGAGCAAAGTAGAGATTAAAACATGAATATATATGATCATATAAGTAAAGTTGGAAATTGAATCTAAAAGTACTGAAAAATGTATTGACGCGAATCTGGAAAAAGAGAAAGTAATAACCTGAAGAGGATCTCTTGCGAGATTTCCAACCAATCTTCGTCGAAGAGATCGGAGAGAAGCCATCTAATAAGAAACTCTTCTCAATCTTCTTCGTTTGCTCTTCTTCCATGATGGAGTTATTACAGACTAGAATGAACAAAGGCCTGAGCTTTATTTTTTTTCCTTTCTGGTTCTTCTTTAGGAGAGTTGTGAAAAACAAGTCTCAGCTAAAAAAACAGATAGAAAGGAGAGAGAGAGAGAGAGAGAGAGAGAGAGAGAGAGAGACTTGTGTCGTTTTGAAGATTTCTTGTTGTTCTTGTTGTTGTGTTGGTTTTAGGGGTTGACACTTGACACCTCCAAATAAACAAAAAGAATAAGATAATATGCTGTTTTCCTTGGAATTGTAAAATGTCAATACTACCCTATATAGTCTAAGAAAAACATTACGTTATTCAAGTTCAAGTAATAAAAATAAAAAAGTAAAGTTTTTTTGTTGAGGAAGTAATAAAATGTTCATAATTGTAGCAAAAGTTGACGGAAAAAAAAAAAGATTTTATATATATAAAGAAAAACAGGAAAAGGTACATTTAAGGTTTGTGACGTGACATAGGTCGTATCGTAGTATACGTTTTCCATGCTCCTCTTTCGAGACGTTGAAGTATACTTGGGTTTTGATATCCATAAGCGGGAAGGCCCAATAAGTAGCCCAGTCCATACCGAATTGTTGTTTCGAAAACCGAAATGCCTTGTTTTGGAAGTGGTGATACAACTAGCCTAGAACTGAAATCGACACGTCATTTTATGTCAAGGTTGTCGTTTTTTGCGGGTCGAATTGAATGAACCGGGTTTTCTCTCCTTGCAGTTCTCTCTCTCTCTCTCTCTCTAACAAACGACGAGTATGGCATATTACTCCCCTAGGTTAGCTCAGTTGTATGCAAATAAAATCAGAAGTGTTACGATTCACATATTTTTTTTAAGGATGATTGTATAATTGCACACTTTTTGCATCTTCAGCACTTTGATTTCGTTATTCTAATTGCACACTTTTTGTCCTCTATTTCTGAAGTTGCTGCTTTAAATGTAAAACTGAAGTTCCGTTAATATATTTATTCTAATCCGAATCAAATTTCAATTGACCAGGTAGAATTTATCCGTTGCTGTTCTGAGGAATTATATAGTCAAACGAAAAGAAGAGCACAAAGAGAGGCTGTCAAAAAGGAGCCGCAAAAGAATCCGAAAAAGTCGTTTATGCAGATTGTGTTACCGAAGAAATGGAGAAGAATCTAACGAAGTTTGTTAAGGAGAAGAACAATCAGAGGTTATTATAAGACTACCACCGAAGGAAAAGGACCGTCAGAGCTGAAGCCACCGAGAGTCCTCGAGGTTATAACCGTCTCTTCAAATTCCATGTGAATGATCTCAGATCAACGGTTTCACTTATCCTTTTTTCCTCATTATATGTCTGTTTACAGGCTTTATCGGCTTCGGGTCTAAAGCTCTTAGATATGCCCGTAAGATTGAGGGGATCGGAAAAGTTGTGGCTCTTGATAATGATATAGGTGATTGCTTGATTATTTCCCCAAGTATTAGTATTATTCTCTGAATAGTACTTTAATATTCTTGTATCCACTGAGAGGATAATATTGTCACAAGATGGCCTTGAGGATCGTGGCATGCATTGAAGTATGCTAACGAATACCGATTTCTCGTTACCTTTTAAATTGAGTGTTTTCTAACAAGAAACGAATCACGCATCTTATGTTTTCAATGTTTTGATTGTTAGAATAATCTGAGAATGAATAGTTTCTCATATATACGTTCTTCTTGTACTTGATTTTCTTAGAGCCATGCAAATCGATACAAAATATTATTCCAGTGCTATCGGTTCAGATGGACTTCTACGTTCGTGTTTTTGTCCGTGTGTGGCCAAAATATTCTTGATTCGCGTTTATTAAAACCTGCATTTTTACGATGCTTTGCTCAATAAAAAATTGCTCTAAATAATCAAATGAAACACTTTCTTAATCTACATGTAATGAGATAATATATGAAAGAACAAGAATTTGGAGAAAGAGTTCTGTATTGAATTAGGATGAAAAATTCTATTTATAGAGATACAAAAGTGTAGTAATAAATATTATAGAGTATTCTAAATCTATACTATTCTATATTAAATTACATACTAGACTATTTTAATTCTAGATTGTTCATGATGATAGGTTATATAATATATTATTATAATTCTAGATTATTATACATAAGTTTAGATATATCTTAACGCTCCCCCTCAAGCTGGAGAATATATATTAATTATGCCCAGATTGTTACAAAGATATTCGACTCGTGCCCCATTGAGAGCTTTTGTAAATATATCTCCTACTTGATCGCGTGTCTTTACGTATGATGTAGAAATCAAGCCTTGTTGGAGTTTTTCACGAACAAAATGACAATCAATCTCAATGTGTTTTGTCATCTCGTGAAAAACTGGATTAGATGCAATATGATTGGCTGCTTGAGTGTCGCACCATAACTTCGCTGGCAAAGTAGTTTTGAAGCCTAACTTTGTCAATAAATGATGTATCCACATTATTTCACATGTTCCTTGTGCCATGGCTCTGCATTCTGATTCAGCACTGGATCTTGATACGACATGTTGTTTCTTGCTCTTCCAAGAACTAAGTTTCCTCCGAAAAAGACGCAATATCCAGTAGTCGACCGTCTATCTATCTTGGACCCTCCATAATATGCATCTGTAAAGCATTCAATCCGAGTATGTCCATGATTTGAATATAGAATCCCTCGTCCAAGTGCTCCTTTCAAATAACACAAAATTTGCTATAGTGTTGTTCAATGATCAACTGTCGGAGATGCCAAAAATTGGCTAACTATGCTGAAGGAATATGCAATGTCTAGACGAGTAACAGTAAGGTAATTCAGGTTGCCGACCAATCTTCTGTATCGTTCAGGATCATCCATTAGTTCTCTCTCCTTCGTAAGCAGCATGTTGGGAGCCATTGAAGCAGTGCACGGTCTAGCTCCTAGTGTTCTCGTCTCAGAAAGCAAAGTACGTACTTTATTTGGGATAAGTATATACCTTTTTTGTTCCCAAGAAATATTTTAACGAGCCCAAGTCTTTTTTTTGGAACTGCATGTGGAGGAAGGTTTTCAGGGATGAAATGGCAGAAGTGTCACTTCCTGTACTATGTCGTCAACATAAACAACTAGGATAATGACACCATATTTCGTGTTCCTGAAAAATACTAAGTGGTCAGATTTTCTCTTTTGAAGTCCAAATTGTTCAAGAGTCTGACTAAACTTTCCGAACCAAGCACGAGGACTTTGTTTCAGGCAATATAACATTTTTCGAAGACGGCATACACTACCATACTCCCCCTGAGCAACAAAACCAGGAGGTTGCTCCATGTACACTTCTTCATGCAGATCGCCATGCAAAAATGCATTCTTAATGTCAAGTTGGTGAAGATGCCAATCATGAGTTGCCGTCAAGGAAATGAAAAGTCGGATGGATGTCAATTTAGAAACCGGAGAGAATGTATCATAATAGCCGACATCGTAGGTATGGGAAAAACCTTTAGCGACTAAGCGGGCCTTTAATCGAGCAATTGTTCCATCTGGGTTCATTTTGACTGTGAAAATCCATTTGCATCTGATTTCCTTTTTCCAAAAAGGAAGAGTAACCAACTCCCAAGTACCATTGTCATTTAAGGCATTCATTTTATCTGTCATTTCTTTCTTCCATCCTGGATGTTCTAATGCTTCATGGACAGTTTTAGGAATGGTGATGGATTCAAGAGATGAAACAAAGGAATATGAAGAAGATGATAAAATATTACATGAGATAGATGAAGAGATTGGGTAAGTACACTGTCTTTTACCTTCTTTGCAACGCGATAGGAAGATCATCGATTGGAGGTGGATCTGATGACGAAGGACTTGGTGTCGGACATGTCTCTAGAGGATCAATGAGTGTGTGTGGTACCAGGCGGACACAACGAGTGTACACTTTTAGAGGTGGTTTAGGAAGAGATGTTGGTGCATCGCTAAGAGAATATTAAACGGTGGTTATGGAGTCAGATGCTAAAGGAAGGGATACTAGTGAGGGTGTGACGTTTGGTGATGTAGTAGATTTAGATGTATCGAGAATATAAAGACCTCCAGATTCATGTCCTTTACCAATAATTCGTTTCGTCGTGAGATCTTGAAAAATGCATGAGTTGGGAAAAAATGAGATTGAAAAATTTAATGTTTTTGTGAGTTGGCTAACAGACAAGAGGTTAAATGATAGTTTTGGTAGATGCAAGACATTCGATAATGACAAAGAAGGAGTAGGTGTGACAGTTTTAGATCCAATAACATTTGAAGGAGATCCATCGGCTAAGTAATTGTGGATGTAGAAGTATGAGGTGTAAGGATGGAAAAGAGTTTTGGATTACATATCATATGATCTGTGGCACCAGAATCTATGACCCATTTGGAAGATGAGGAAAGAAGGCACATATTCGGGTTACCTGATCCAGCAATGTCAGTGACAGAGGGTTTTGAAGTCGTAGTGATTCCTAGTACTCGGAAATTTAGCATACTCATCGGCAGAGACACGAACGGAGTTTTCGGATGAGGATGCAACTTGAGCCGACTGGTTCTTTTGATTCTTGTACTTGAGTTTTTGACACTTTTGTATAGTGTGACCGGACTTTTTGCAATAGTTACAAGTGATCGTACCCTCTCCTTAGGACGAGGATCAAAATTTCGTGGGCCTCCAAATTTGTAGCTAGCAGAGTGGCTTGAGTCATACTTGCTTTGAGAGAGTAGGGCTCCACTGACAGGGTTAGATAAGGACCCTTCTGTGCGAAGAACGCGGCTAAATACTTCTTGGAGGGAGGTAATTTCGGAGCTTCATATGATTAGAGACTTTGCAGTTTCAAAAGTTGTAGGAAGTCCCGCAAGGAAACTCATGATGGTCATTTGCTCCCGTTGTTGTTGTTGGACTTTCACATCGGGGCTGAACGGTAGAAGCATGTTAAGCTCTTCATATACTTTCTTGAATTCTATGAAGTAGGTGGTGAGTGATTGGTCTTGCTTCTCAGCCCTGTAGAAAGCTTTGCACACATCGAATATACGTGATAGATTTTCTTTTCTAGAATAAAGGAACTCCAAATAATCCATCAATTCTTTAACGAACTCACAGTGATTGACTAAACCAATTACTTCACTGTCAATGGAGTTACGGATTTGAAGGAAAAGACGAGCATCTTTGTGAAGCCATGCTTACTTTGACTCGTCCTTCATAACCATATCGGTCAAATGATTGTCTTTGTCAATACTTCGGAGGAAAAAACAGATGGTCTTGCTCCAATCGAGAAAATTCGAACCGTTCAGCTTGTGGTCGGTGATTTTCGAGAGTACGGGAACCATTTCAGATACACCATTTGTTTTTTGTTCAGCTTTTTCAACCATTTAAATTGGAGCTCTAGAAATTGGTTAAAATAGATGTCTAATTTTTGAAGAATGGTCTGGATTTAATTTTTGGAGAAGGGTCTGAATCGGAGAAAAGATAAGAATTTGAAGGCTCTGATACCATGTAATGAGAGAATATATGAATGAAGAAGAATTTGGAGAAAGAGTTGTGTATTGCATTAGGATGAAAGATCCTATTTATAGAGATATAAAAGTGTAATAATAAATATTCTAGAGTATTCTAAATTTATAGAATTTTATATTAAATTATATACTAGACTATTCTAATTTTAAATTGTTCTATATAATAGCTAGGTTATATAATATATTATTATAATTCTATTATAGATTATTCTATATAAGTCTAGACAAGTCTATATGTTAACACTACATTAATTTTTCCCCATCAGGTCCACAAGTGTCATGAAAACAACCCCGCTCAAGCTTTCTTATGTTTATCGGTGCATTGGCTGAGATTCATTTCATCTGCAACCCATCGGAAGGAAAATCGAAAAGGTATTCAGAAAACTACTGTATACTTTTCTTCTGAATCCTTAGTGACGAGGTATATATCACAAAAAAGCTAATGATGAGGTATATTTGCGAGCCTATATGGTCCGCCCCATCCACGATCAAGACTGGGTCGCTTCGATATTAACCGATATAAGACAAATATCCTGCATTTGATCACATATCCGCTGTTCTCACAACAATCTCAGAGGTTTGTTTTCGTGTCCCGAAGATTAACAAACTATTGAAACTCAGATCTCCGATGCTTAATGAAACAGTAAAAGAATGATTCCAAAATTGATTTGATCCATTTCTGCCACAACTCTCTCCTGACTAATACAACTTGAAGACAAGTTTTCATTTGCTTGCAACTAATTATCACCAAATCATAGTATATTAAACCCCCTAATCATCCATAATTATTATATTCCCTTACAAATGATAATATCTTAATGCGATAGATTTTGATATCAGTAACTTATTTTCTTCTCATGTTTCAGGAATTGTCGGTTGAGTCTGCACAATCTATGTGCCACGCTGAAGTGTACTTCTCCGTAGGCAGTGATTTCCGATCGGCATGATGACATGAACCCTTTGGGATTGAAATCCGATGCACCCATGGACGTCATTTGGGATATCATGCGCTGCTGGGTAACAACCCGGACCGAGCCCAAACGCCCGAAGAACAATGGCCGTTTTTATTCATATGAAGAATCGAAACCGTATTTATTAATGTGATGTCTTCATTTTTTGTTTGTTTGAGGAGTGACTTTAGGAAAAAAAAGGTGATCTATTTGTAATATTTTCAATTAGTATTTGTTTTGTGTAAGGTTTTTACAATGTTTATTATGACTTGCAACTATATATAGCACGCATTTTCTTTCATGAACATGAAGTAGTCCAATATTCATTATCAGGCTATTACATTTGCTTTAACTTCTATATTGGGGTTCTTACATTAACATATAAAATTTTTCCTTTGGTCTGTGTTGTCAAAATAGAAATAGTAAAAATAATCATAACACACGTTTATAACAAGCAATATGTTAGATCTTATAGGACTAGCCTATAGCTCAGCGACTTGTCATATATAATAAGAACAATATCATCAGGGCCGGCCCTTGGTTTAGGCGGTTAAGCCTACGCCTAGGCCCCCCATTTAAATAGGCTCAATTTTTTTAAATAATTTTCTTTATTTTAAAATATGGTGATAAAAGTGCTCTAAATTGTTCACAGGCTTATGACCCATGATGAGTTCGAAAAGACCCTGAATATCATCATTCATTTCTCGGTTCTTCTTTTAACTATTTTATTCAAACGGCATGTAAATAATTAGATATAAACCTGGACGACACAAGTTGAAGCGCTCTCTCTCTCTCTCTCTATATATATATATATATATATATATATATATATATATATTGTGAGCATGCATGAAGATCAAATTGGAACATAATAGGACAAGTCTTTAAAAATTCTGATGCTTGGTGGTGGTTCCCTCGCTATGAGATTGTGCGGCGGAGGAGCTTTACCAGGCGACGGTGGAGGACTCAGTCGCGACGACATTTTGAACATCGTCATTCTGATTCCCTCGATCCTGTGGCCTGAGTAAGTGTAAATAATGACAACTGAACACTAGAGTACTTCATTAATGCATGCATGCAAATTATATATAGCTTACGTGGTAGGAGTGTTGAATGAGCTGAAACTGAAAACATTATAAGCAAATATGCTAATAACGCAAGCTTTGTTGATTCCATCTCGTGATATGAGTGCTTTGATTATTGTCCCTTAAACATCAATTATTTATAGACAAGTGTGTATACAAGTACCATTTATATTTTATTTTATTTTGTACGACTTGTTTTAATTCTTCGGTCGCTCACGAGAAGCCAAAGACTAGGTGTGATCATAAATATGATTGGCTTTTGCGGTCAGATATGCGTGATTTATTATTACGAAGAACATTTCAAACAAACAAAACGTAATATAAATAAAATGTGTGCGTCTCATATATTTGCATGCGAGCATTTCAATACAAAACAATTCAAGTTATTTTTGGTTACATGTCAATGACACATCATTTTATTTTTGATATATTATTTTTTATTATACAATAATTATACTAAAGTTGCAAATTTTGACACTAATACCATCTTTTTTTTAACAAAAAGATAATAAAATAATATATAAATTATAGTTTAATTTATGTGATCTCATTTATAATAATTTTTATTAACATCACTTGAATACTTTTATATAATATTTATGATTAGTTATGTGTTGAACAATTTTTGTTGCCCCATTGGATACGTTCTTAGAGCGTGGACATCATTGACCTCCATGCCGTACGTATACCAACATAAATATTCATTTTTTCGTGAATTAAAAAGTCCGGCGAGAAGAAAACTAGAATTCTTTTATGCTTTAGGAAAATTTTAGTGATCGATTGTAACATTAGCACTTTATTTAAGCTTTTTATAATATTTGTTTTGACTTGCTATTACATATAATACGCATTTCCTTTCGGAGCATTTTTCTTTGGCGGAAATATAAAGTAGTCCAATATTCATTATGGCTATTACATAAGACGCGCATTTTCTTCCATTAACATTCAATTTTTGTGTGTTTAGTCTAAGACTCTAAATAGTAATAGTAATAATAAGCAGCTCTTAAAAAAAATATAATAAGAACAATGATATTTATAGGACTAGCATATAGCTCAGTGACTTGCAAATATAATAACAAAAATTTGAATCTTTAACTAAATGTAAGAAATTTGAAAATAGCTAATGTAATGTAAATATGTTATAAATATCTAATAAATCGAATTATCATTTTTATTTTAGTAAGCAAAGATGCTTACGCAGTAATCGTTTATGATAAATTATGTATCAAATTGTCGTTTTCGATTTTAGTAATTCAATATTTATCATAAATTTATTTATTTTAATTCCAAATTATAAAATGAGCGAGAATGAAATTTAATTAATTTACTATATATTTACAAAATGTTGTCTACTATTAAAAATCAAAATATTACTAATTTATATAAACTAATAACTAGAATTTTCTATATAATTAACAATAAAATCACTATTCTTTCCTCGGTTCTTCTTCTAACGATTCTACTCCTACGAATAATTAGACGGTACAAGTTGAAGATATATATATATATTGTGAGCATGCTGAATATCAAATTGGAACATAATAGGTGAAGTCTGTAAAAATTATGATGTTTGCCTGTGATTTCGTCACCGTGAGATCAATTGGCGGAGGAGCTTTAAGGTGGCCCAAAAGTTCGTAAGAATATATTTTTTTAAAAATTAATCATTGGATATGACAATGTCGCATCCAATATCTATGGGAGAAGCATTGGATGAGACAATGTCGTATCCAAAGGTCACACAAATATATTTTTTCCCATCTTTGTTTTGGCGGGTACACGATCATATACGAGTAGTCGCATCAGTAACTTTTGGCGCGCAGATCTTTAAATGCGATTATAATTGCATCCGAATGTTGTTTACTGTCAATTTTTATGTTGTTATTTTATTGAATTTGGATGCGATAAATTGCGTCAAAATTCTCGTATATAATGTTAGTGACTATTGAATACGACTAATCGCATTTAATACTTTTACCTACGATATTCTGCATACGATATCGCATTCGAAAATGAGTTTAAATACGACTTTTAACATATATATGCGACAAAATCTTGGATCTAAAAATTAAATTTGTACTAGTGGTCACGGCGGTTCTTTGGTGCTTTGAACATCGTCATTCTGATTCTCTCGTTCTCGTGGCTTGAGTAGAAAAAGTGAACAATAATGACACGTGTCAATATTATAGTACTTCATTAGTGCATGCATGTTAATTATATAACTTACGTGGTAGGAGTACGTGGTAGGAGTGCTAAAACTGAAAACTGGATAAGCAAATATGCTAATTTCGCAAGCTTTCTTGATTCCATTTTGATGAGTGCTTTGATACCATCAATTATTTATAGGGTAATTTCATTTTATTATATACTTAGAGACAAGTGTGTATACAAGTGCCGTTTATATTTATTTTATTATGTGTGTACCACTTGTTTTAATTCTTCGGTTGATCATATATGATTGACTTTTGCGGTCAAAATATGCGTGATGTATTAAAATGGTTTGTATTTCATATACTTGGAGTCGTTATAGCTTATACATCACTGACCGCCATGCCGTACGTCTACAAAAATAAATATTCATTTGTTCATGAAATTAAAAAGTATTTACAGTCAGCACAAGTACAACGAGAAAAAAATAAATCATATTTTTTAACGACCGAAACTAACATCAATGCGAAGATATCGAAGGAAAATATACTAGAAAGTGTATTATTATATCAATTAATAAGAGAAAGTTAGTGATTATTATCTTAATATAGTGGGTAATTTCACATCATTTCTTCTAGGGCGTGAATTCAACTATAATTACATATTAAAACTTACAAAATTTATTGAATCTTCTACTGCTTTTTGCATTGCATCTTCTTTTCTTTTAATTTATTTCTATCCGAATTGCATTTTTTTTATTTTATATCTCTTAGTTCTTCTTTATCTAGTTCTCTCTTGTACATGTTTAACATTGACTAATAATTGAAGTTCTCCTCCGAGTTTGGCGACATTGAATAGCATGAAAATTGTACATTTTAAACATTGGAATAATAGCTCGAGATCAATAATTATTTTATTTTCCATTTGCGATTGGTCTTTAAACATAGAGCAAAGATATCACAACCTATCTATTAAATCATTTAATTTGTGACAAAAATCCTAGTTTGAAATTTGTATGTGGTTGAAGACTTTGAGCAACTATTTGCTCAACTTATCTTTGTTCCTGACTCGATCCGTTCTTTCTTGCGTGACTTTAACTAAATAAATTCTATTTTTCAGTTATGAAATGTTTGGATATAAATCAATATAGTTTTCGGTCAAGATTTGTTGTGTGTTAACAATACTCCTAATTGGTTTATGTTAATTCATCAATTCTATTAGCCTTAAACGTATCTCTTTAAGTGAGAACACCATAGATAAAGTACTTTCAAATATATCTGACATTTATCTATAAAATTTTTCGTAACGTGTGATTGCGTTTATTTCGCTAAAGGACGATATTTAGAGAGGATCGCATGAGAGATTTAATATAATGGGAGCTTAGATTATTAATCGTAGATAGAAGTAAACACAAGTCCTCTGATTATTTTGTAAATGAATTATTTTTTGTCATCGAGCTTAATTAGAACGCCTTTTAAATTAAGTGTTTTGTCACTAATTAACTGATTACCAAATTTATATGTCCTCTTGACTGTTTTTCTCAATTGTATGTCTATTTGTTTCGCCATAAATAGTAAGTTGTTAAACTTGCTATTGATCCAATTAATATTGGTACAATTATTAGTCTGCGATTAAGGATATTTATCACTAATTAAGGTATTGAGTACTACTCTACGGATTACATAATATGTTTTCCAGGCTAGTTATTAGAATACTTAACATTGTCGTTTATCTTTGATTGTCGTTTCTTTCATGGTTGTATTAGCAAACGATTTGTCGTTTCTTTTGACTCTGTTTTGTACTGAGATTCAAAGATATAAATGCTCAGTTTTGAGCTCGGCTATCAGTAAGCCTTTTTCTCTCGAAATACCTTCTTGATCGGCTATCAGAGCAAATCTTTCACAAATTCTGAATTTTTTTTTCTTTCTTCTTGTTATTTTTCATTTCTCAATCTCAATCTCCGATCAATGGAGGAGGTTGAAACTTCATCGACGGATACACGATTAACCAGAAATGATGCACCACGTCCAAAATCTCGATCAACCATAAATCAAATCACTCAATCGGATACTCATCCACTTGAGAATCCGAGACCTTAACCTTAACCTCAACCTCAAAATCCACGACCTAGGCTTCAATTTGAGGACATCTCGCCATACTATCTCCATCACCCCGACTCAACTGGTGGAAGTCTCGTCTCCAATGTCCTCACCGGCACAAATTACATGGCCTGAAGTCATTCGATGCTCGTTGTTCTTGAGGCAAAAATTAAGCTTGATTTTCTCGATGGATCTCTCCTCCGGTCGTCACCAGAAGAGGCCGATCTTCGTAAAATATGGAGTTGCAACAATTCAACTATCATCTTTTGGATTATGAATTCTGTCTCTAAGAAAATATCCGCCTCTATCCTTCTCGGAGGTACTGCAAAGGATATTTAGGAGGATCTTCGCGATCACTTTCAACAGAGCAACGGCCCACAGATTTTTCAACTCACACGAGACATGTCAATTTGGCTCAAAATAACAATTCCATTGGTATCTACTTCACCAAACTGAAGTCAATACACCAAGACCTCTGCGAACCAGAGTGTATCTGTTCTTGCACATGTGGCGGAAAAGCGAAGATTGCGGAGTACGCTGAATCTAAATATGTGATGCAGTTTTTGATGGGGCTCAACGAGAAATATGCTCCTGCTCGCACTCAGATTCTCCTTATGACTCCAATACCTACAAACAATAGATTTTACTCATTGCTTTCCGCCAATGAGACACATAGATCTGTTGGTACAAATATTCATGGATCCAACGAACATCTCAACACCCTCGCGATGGCTGCTAGAGATGATCAGAGGCGATTCAAACCAAAAGATCGTCCTACTTGTGCACATTGCAAGATCCTTAGACATACCATGGATAAATGTTATAAACTCCATGGTTATCCTCCAGGATACAAATTCAAGACAAAGAATCAAGCTAATTATGCTGAGAGCACACTTACCAGTGTTGGCACAGACTTCATAGCTCCTATCGGTGTTCAGACTCAGAATCTTTCTACGGACCAAATCCATCAATTGATCAGCCACCTTTCTGGACAACTCACTGTCAATACTTCGAGGACACCCGAGCCTATCAATATGACTTCATGTCAAACAGGTTTAAGTGGTTTGGTAAATTTTATCCAATCTCCGATTCTATGCCAAAATTCTTGGATTCTTGATTCAAGAACATCGAAACATATTTCTTCCAAAAAAAGTTTATTTATTGATTTTAGGCAGTTTTTTAATTCTATAGTAACTCTTCCTAATAGAACTGTTATTCCAGTTTCTCATATTGGCACAATACAACTAAATGATAGTTTAACTCTCACCAATATCATATACGTTCCATGTTTTAAGTTCAATTTAATATCTGTTAAGGCTTTAACTAGTGATTCTCACCTCACAATTTCTTTTTCTAAAGATTCTTTCATTATACAGGACATGGCCGGTTTGAGGACGATTGGAAGGGGTAGATCTACTCAAGACCTCTACATTCTATCCGAAAACAACTTTGTCAATTCTGCAACTTCGAAGACTTCAGTTTCTGCCAATTTATGGCACCAACGGTTAGGACATCCATCAACTAAGTGTTTACATACATTACGAAATTTCTTAGATTTATATAATGATTCTGTTGACCACTGTTTGAATTTAGTTGACAATTAACCTAATTAATTATGAAACATATTGATATATAGCATAAAATAATAATTCATTTTAATATGTTAGAACACCTTTTTAAACATATTCATTAACCATGTCCTTAAATCTAATCTAGCATGTCAACAAATTTATTCAAAACATACAAACAAACGACCCAAACATCGGGGTGTGCGTCAAAGTCCACGGCCGAAACTCCTTCCCACGAGCGTCTAGGATGTCACGGAATCCGTCCTCGCTCTGTTGCTCCAAAAAGTGGACGACCCTGTTTATCAATTTTCACTCAAACAACCACAAGTTAAATCATTGATAATTCTCTAGGAGTTTTTAGGAGATTAAGGTGGGCTCTTTTATTGGAACAATGGGCGAAAGAATAAAACAAAGGCTTAAGGGAGAAATCAAATTTCACTAACTCTTTTCTGTTTGGGATTTTTGGCTGTGTGAATTCTCTTTGGGGAGGAGAAAATAATCGGCCAAAACAAGGTAGGGGAGAGAGAATTGAGCGTGTGAATTAGGTCAAGGGAGAGAAGAGAATCTTCCTTTTATTTCAGGGAGAATGAGGTTAAGTTAGGTAAAAAATAATTAATTGCCCATTAATCAAATTAAGCCCAATAATTCATTTAAACAATTTCCACCTCACTTATACCATATAAGTGGCCGGCCATATTGTCTATATTATATCCCAAATTTATTTGATTTATTTCTAAAATAATATTTAATTAATTTAGAACGTCTCATTTATTTAATGACATTTCATTAAATCTTTTCATACTATTCAAACAAGTACGAAACGAAAAATATTTATTTTCATCTTTTATTTATTTGAATCATCAAATTATATTATTATAATTATAATAACATAATACGATTCATTAAATAAATGTAATAATAAATAACCAATTAATTATTTAATTACTTAGAAAATAATTTTCTTAGCGTAAATCACAATTTACGTGGAATGAGAAAATCAATCATTTCTTGTTGACCAAAATCTCGTCCGAGAGTCTATGGTCGAGACCTTTTGGACCCGCATGAACGAAGCTTGTGAATATAGCTCGGACACAAAAGTTCACAAACTTTTTCTAACTTTTAATTCTTAATATTAGTCGATTCCACTAAAGAACCAATATTGAACATCTCTAAGTTCATATGCGTTTATATTTCCGTTTGATGTGACAAAACTATTCTTCACACGGTCCATGATGTATTTTACGATATTACCCTTTGTATGTATCATTAACTGAGAGGAATGTAAAATTATCGTTTTACCCTTGAGTTATTATTTCACCAAGCCCTCTGTTATTTGTGAACGAGAAAAATATAAAGTGAGATTTCTCACATGTCACATGTTTTATTTCAAAGAATTTTTTATTCGATAAATACCAGACCTGGTTTATTCGCTCACACTCTCATAACAGAGTATGGTGTGATACTAATGCTTTAGCATTGTTTCAACACAAATTCCATGTATGTGAATCACATATTTCAACGAAACAATATTATGACACCAATCGTCGGGTTAATGAAACTTCATTTAGTCATTGCTCATTGACTTATCAAATGTCATAAAGTGTTATAAGAAGATATGTATTCACTTCAGGATTTAGGTAATTACTAAAATACCCCTCGTATGTGAGTTTGAGGTTTCGAGTGATTAAACGGTTTTATCTCGAACTTCAAAACTTCACTGATCTTGTTTAATATCTTCATTAAGATATCAAGAATAAATTACAGAGTCACAACTCTCCATATCACAAGATAAGATATTGTTTAATTTATTCTAACAATCATTACTAAGATTCGATTGCCCAATCAATCTTTAGATTGCGAACTATTATTTAAACCAGTCATAAGAAAGTATCTTGTCAAGTATGTACTTAGCACTTCTTTCGTTGTTGACAGTTTCAGAGCATAGAAATTCATGCATAAACACAATCTTAAATAAGAATGGATACTCAATTTTTATTTAAATTCAAAACGATACAAATACAAACTATTTAATATCAAAAATCTCTTTTGTGGGCATAAATGCCAACACACACACACCATGTATGATTTGTCCTTTATCAAAACATCATCACTTACCATTTCAACCATCCAATACAAAATCTCTTTCTTGTTTTGAACTCATTCATTGCGACATTTGGGAACCATACAAAGTCCCCCCTCGGATAGGCCATTGGTTCTTTTTGACATTAGTTGACGATTTTTCACGTTTTTGTTGAGTTTTTCTATTTACTAACAAATCTGATGTTCATCACATAATTCCACGTTTTTGTGCTTATGTTAAAAATCATTTCTCAGCTACTATTAAAAAAAATTGTTCTGATAATGCTCATAAACTTGATTTCACAGAATATTTTCAACAAAATGGTATCATTCTCCAATTTTCTTGTGTTGAGACTCTGCAGAAAAATTCAATTGTTGAACGGAAACACCAACATTTACTCAACGTTGCTCGCTTACTGTTTTTTCAATCACATATTCATATTTCCTGAATGACTGGTTGCATTTTAACTGCTACATATCTCATAAATAGAGTACCTACACCGGTTTTGCACAATAAAACTCCCTATGAACTTTTATATAATATACCTGTTGATTACTCTATACTTCGTATTTTTGGTTGTCTTTGTTTTGCATCAACTTTATCTGCTCATAGGACCAAATTTGATCCACGTGCACATAAATGTGTTTTGATCGGCTATCCTCAAGGTATCAAAGGTTATCGGTTGTTAGATTTGTATAATCTTAAGATTTTTTTTGTCTATAGATGTCATTTTCTAAGAAAATTTATTTCCTTTTCAATGCCAATCTACATCTCTTCATTCGACTGATCCTTTTGACACATTTCCTTTACCTGTTTTGAAAACGAATTTAATTACTGGTAGGGCTGAAATTGATAATATCGACATTTCCTTACATTCAGTCGAACCCTCTAACAATTTTTCACATGCTTCTGAATCTGTTAGCCATTCTACGGAAATTCCTTCTCAGTCTATTCATATTGATCATCATACTGTTAATGCTGAAAATACACGATCTGTTAGTAATTCTACAGATCTTCCATCTTCACATGTTCATATTGATCACAATCAGGTTAACATTGAAAATACACAATCTATTTCTATTATTCCTCATGTTAGAAAAACATCGAGACCATCTATTCCTCCACGATATTTATCTGATTACCATTGTAAATATATTCACTACAACAAAAACTGGATCCCACAACGCTTATTTACAGTTGTAGAAATCTCCCACAATGGTTATTAAGCGTTGTGGGATCCTACGTTGTAGAAGCTCCCACAACGCTTAGATAAGCATTGTGGGAGAATTGATTTCCCACAACGCTTACTATCTATTGTGGGAATCTCATAATTTCCAAAAATACTCCACCGCGGCTATGTACAATCTTTGCTGCAGCGAGATTTCCCACAACGGATATATAAACCGTTGTGGGACATCTCGCCGCAGCGGAGATTATACACCGGTGCGGCAAGATTTTTTTTATAGTTTTTAATTTTTTTTCCAAATAAGAGTATTTGTTCGTGGTAGTAGACGACATCAAACCTAGTAAAACACAAATTAAAACGCAACTCCAACAAACATACATTATAACCCAAAACATTCTAATTCAATTTCAACAAAAAATGTTATAATTCAAACTCACACCAACATTCTAATTAATTCATTATAATCCACACTCACATTAGCATTATAATTTATACACAATCCACATTAACATAATAATTTATACAAAATCCACACTCATACCTAATTTTTTTAAACATATCTAGGGAGGCCGGAGAGATTGGAGGCGACATGGCGGGCGAGAGACCCCGAGACGGAGGGTAGGCGGGAGGGCGAGCGTTCGAGAGAGAGGAGGGCGAGCGGGTGAGAGAGAGAGATGGTGGGTGAGAGGGCGAGAGAGAGGGATGGTGGGTGAGAGGGTGAGAAGGATGGTGGGCGAGAGAGAGAGAGAGAGACAGATGGTGGGCGAGAGGCCGAGATGGAGAGGAGAGGAGGTAAAGGCCGAATAGAGAGAGAGAGAGAGAGAGAGAGAGAGAGAGTAGGTCAGAGAGAGAGAGAGAGCATGAGAGAAATGGAATAAGAATGAATGAAAAATATGAAAGAGAAAGGTCAAAATATCATTTTAGGTCGAATTTGTTTTGGGCGGGAACTGAAAAATTTGAAAAAATTTCATTTTAAACGCTTCCACAACGTTTAAAAATATCTGTTGTGGGACTTCGCCGCGGCAATGTACAAATCTCGCTGCGGCAAGATCCCACAACGGATTATTTTAAACATTGTAGGAGATCTCACCGCAGTCAGGATTCAACTTCGCTGCGGTGAGATGTTTTTCCAAAAGAAAGGGTGGTCCCTGGAGTAATCTCGCCGCAGCGATGAACAAATTGTGCTGCGTCGAGACCCTCTGGCTGCAACCAGGATTCAACTTCTCTGCGACAAATTTTTTTTCCAAAAAAAACGTGGTTCCAATTCCACAACGCTTATCTTAAGTATTGTGGGAACTTCTCGCTGCAGCTAGATTTGTACTTTGTTGCGACGAGATTCCCATCTAATAAGCGTTGCGGATCCAGTGAATATTCACATAGAGAAATTAATTACTTCACCTCATTCACTTCACAATGTTTTATGCTATGATAACCTTTATGTTTCACATAAAAAAATTATATGTTATGTTTCAATACATTTTACACCAAACTTTTATCATGAGGCTGTGAAATACCCAGAATGGCGTTCTGCCATGGCTGAGGAAATTGATGCTATACATAGTAGCAAAACCTGGTCTATTGTTCCTCTCCCTCCTAACAAAGTTGCAATTGGTTGTAGATGGGTTTTTACTAACAAATTTCATTCTAATAGTTCATTAACTAGATATAAAGATAGGCTTGTTGCAAATGGTTTTACACAAAAAGAGAGAATTGATTTCACTCATACTTTTTCTCCGTGTTGCCAAATTAGTAACTGGAAAATGTTTACTTAGTCTTGCAGCTTTACAACATTGGTTTTTATCTCAACTTGATATTAGTAATACTTTTTTAAATGGTGACCTATATGAAGAAGTGTATATGCAATTACTATTGAGTTATCCTGTTCAAGGTGTTTCACAGAGTGATCGTTCTAAATATGCTTGTAAACTTCATAAGTCAATCTACGGCTTGAAACAAGTCTCTATCCAATAGAATATAGAGTTCATAGAATCAGTTACCAAAGCAGGTTTTCTACAACCCATGTGCGATTATTCCGTATACACTTGTGGTACCAGAATTTCTTTCATTGTCATTTTACTTTACGTTGATGATATAATTGTTGCCGGCCCTAACAAACAGTTGATAAATGAAGTAAAATTATATCTTAGCACATCTTTTAGGCTGAAAGATCTTGGAGATCTTAAGTTTTTTCTAGGTCTTGAAATAGCCCGATCGAAATCGGGAATTGTGTTAAATCAACGACAATATGCTTTAAATATTTTAGAAGAAACATAATTTTTAAACTCAAAACCTGTGAAAACTCCGATGAACCCGAAATTGGTTTTGAATACCACTGATGGTGACGTTCTTACAGATTGTACAAATTATAGAAGATTGATTGATCGACTATTGTATTTAACGATTACACGCCCCGACATTACTTTTGCAGTTAATACATTGAGTCAATTTGTTCAATCACCACGAGATACTCATTTAAAAGTTGTTCATCATCTTTTACTTTATATTAAAACTAATCCGGGTCTTGGCCTTTTTTATTTTGCGTCTTCTTCCGTAAATCTAGGGCCTTTTCCAGACGCAGATTGGGGGTACTTGCACTGATTATAGACGTTCAATGACTGGCTTTTGTGTTTTTATAGGTGATTCTTTAGTTTCATGAAAATCGAAGAAGCAAACAACAGTTTCGAAAAGCTCAGCCAAAACCGAGTACCGGTCGTTAGCTGATGTGATCACTGAGATTATTTGGATGCACCAGCTGCTAAAGGACTTCCAGATTGGTCAAGATATGCCAGTGGTTGTTTACTATGACAATCAAGCGGGAATTCATATTGCCAACAATCTTATTTTCACGAGAGTACGAACCACATCGAGATCGACTTACATTTTATGCGGGATCACATTCAGCGAGGCTCGATAAAATTGCTTCCGGTTCGGACACAACACCAATTAGCTGATATTTTTACGAAGTCATTAGCCTCTCCGACATTGACTTCTTTAATGTTCAAGATGAACTTCAAAGGCATTTTTAGTCCATCTTGAGGGGTTTTATTATGATACTTAACATTGTCGTTTACATTTTATATAATTTTTATTGTCGTTTCTTTCATGGCTGTATTAGTAAACGATTTGTCATTTCTTTTTACTCTGTTTTGTACTGAGATTCAAAGATATAAATGCTCAGTTTTAAACTCGGCTATCAGTAAGTTTTTTTCTCTCGAAATACCTACTTAATCAACACTAATCCCATTCGGAGGGAAGAAAAGGGTCCGTTCGCTTTGAACTTTTTGCATTGAATCTCTAAATAATTCCGTCCCTTTTAGAGAAATAAGCATCAATTACAATTATTATTAACTACTTTAAAAAATAAAAATGACTTCCAAAATAGGAAAACCGAATACACGTACACGTCTAGTTATTTAATTATAGGCTTCTTGTTATTAATTAGAGCCACCTAATAATATAAGCTAATACATGATATGATTATAATAAGAAGAAAAAAGATTAGATAGGGAAGTTGTAAATGGGCGGTGAACGGGAACACGCTTGACCGGAAAAGCAGAGAAAAACTGGCACAAGATGACCTGTCGGCGTTGCTCCTTTCGGCGGCGGCGGTGGACTTCTCCGACCTCTCTCCAAATCATCATTTTCTCTCCCCCAACTCTGGATCGTCTCACCTGACCAAAAATATAATCATTAACTATACGCGCACGTATGTGTATATATATATATATATATATATATATATATATATATGTATGTGTGTGTGTGTATACCTGATGGAAAGTGTCTTGCATGAGCATGAAGAGAAAGAGCTAGAAGAAGAGGAAATACTACAAGTATGGGTTTCATGTTATATATATATACATATATATATTGAAGTTTGTGTAATTTCATGTCTGAGAGACTTCAAGTATTTATAAGCTAACTTTGTAACTGATGATATAAAAAATAGTTAATATATGAGAAGGGCCATGTGAGTTTTTAATAATAAGAACACGCAAAACATTTTTATTGTATAGACGACAAAATATTATCCTGGCTCGTCAACCACATATATTAAATTTACTATATTTTCACTACTTTAAATAAGTATAATATAATAGCACTATTCAAGTGGCCATCTTCTTTGGAATCAAAGTTGTTTATAATCAAGCTCATTGTTCATATAATTGTAGAATTTCAGTCTTCAATTCATCCAGAGAAGAGCAGTTAGTTACAACGGCTAGCTGACGTGGAAGATTGTTACGCACGTGAGCTAATATAAAAGGGCTGTTAAAGTGTAACTGTTTTTATGGTTTTCTGATGAAAAACTGATTACGTTGTTTTCTTACTGTGATTGTAAAGAACGAGCTGAGAGGGTAAAGTCTTAGAGGTTTTCATTGAGCTGTGTATTGCTCATAGGGAATAACCGGTGGTTTAAGACTGTTCTTGCTCGAGTGTGTAATCGGTACTTGGTTGTAAGGATCGGAGTTAATAAGAGTGCAACGAACTCGGTTGATGAGTTCCGTGGATGTAGGCACATTGCCGAACCACGTAAATCTTGGTGTGTTCTTTCTTGTTATGCTTTTACTTGATTTTAAGTCTGTGTTTGTGTTTTCGTTTTGAGTTCTTGGTTCTGTAAATTCTCTACAGTGGTATCAGAGCTACGTTCTTATCGACCAAGAACTGATAATCCGCAAGTCAAACGAAGGAAGCAGCAAATCTGGCTGACACAACTCAGAAACGGTTGACGTCAATACCTGAGGAGACGGTGGAAGAAACTGAAACCTCAGGAACTGAACAACCAAATCAAGAACAGAGGAATCGCGATTTCACTTGGACCTCATACACCAGTATGAGGATCGATATCGACAAATTTGATGGAACGGGCGATTTCAGAATTTGGCGAAGGAAAATTTCATCGATGCTGGCTCAACAGAGATTGCTGCGAACATTAGATGACCCAATCATGTGGCCAGAGGAGATACCCGAAGATCAACGAAGAGAGATGATGGAGACTACCACAGGTACTCTGATTTTTCATCTCTCTGACTCGATAATTAGATTAGTTGACAAAGAGGATACTCCGGCCAAAATTTGGAAGAAACTTGATCAAATGTTTCAATCAAAATCCTTGTCAAATAAAATCTACCTAAAAGAACGTCTGTTTGGTTTCACGATGAACACCAGTATTTCGTTAGATCAAAATTTAGATGAATTCTTGAAATTGAATATTGAATTGGCTAACTCTGGTGAAAATGAATCGTTAAGCGACGAAAATCAGGCAATCATTATTCTTAATTCATTACCTGATTCATTTCGAGAAGTTAAATCCGCAATCAAATATGGTAGATCTGCGATAACCCTAGAAGAAGTTCTCTCAGCCCTAAAATCAAGAGATCTTGAAATTAAATCTGATAAGATTAGGAACGGGGATGGCGAAACCAATTTCGTTAGGGGTAGAAGCCAATCGAGGAATACACATAACAATAGAGGAAAAAGTAAACACAGATCCAGATCAAATTCGACAGGCCCCCCCACAAAAGAAACCAGAAAATGCTATCATTGTGGTAAACTGGGTCACATAAAGAAAGACTGTTTTTCTTGGATTAAAAAGAACAAAGAAACATCTAAGAACTCTAGTAGCAATTCAGTAGACGCTGCTAACATAGGGGATGGCTATGATAGTGGTGAAGTACTCTGCATATCCCATGAACATCAAGAAAATGAATTAAACCAAAACGTTTCTGAATGGCTTTTAGACTCGGGTTGCACGTTTCACATGACCTGTGATAAAGAATGTTTAACAGATTTTAGAACATTAAATCAAGGCAAAGTGATGATGGGAAATGGTAATACTTGTGATGTTTTAGAAATTGGAAACGTAAATTTCAAAATGTATGATGGCATGTCAAGAATACTAAAGGATGTTAGATATGTCCCAGATTTACATAGAAATTTAATCTCTACTGGTATACTAGATGATATAGGTTACTCAATTAACCAAGAAAAAGGCGTTATGAGGATCCGAAAAGGATCACTCGTGGTTATCAAAGGCAAGAAAGTTTCAGGGTTATATCACTTACTTGGTGAATGCATCACGGGTCAAAGCTCCATAGCAGCAGGCCAAGAAGACATGAAGGCTCAGCTGTGGCATCGCAGACTTGGGCACATCAGCGAGAAAGGTCTGCAAGTGATGAGTGATCAGGGCCTGTTAGGTAAGGACAAAGTCAGCAGAGTAGACTTCTGCGAACACTGCATCTTGGGAAAACAGCACAGGTTAAAATTCAAAGTCGGTCACCACAAATCTGCAAAAATACTGGAGTATATACACTCAGACTTATGGGGACCAGCCAAGGTTGCAACACATGGAGGAAATGTTTATTTCCTCTCCATAGTCGATGACTTCTCCCGCAAGGTATGGGTTTACCTGCTTAAGAATAAAAACCAGGCTTTCACTAAATTCAAAGAATGGCTTACTCTTTTAGAAAATCTAACTGAAAACAAAGTTAAAACCCTTAGAACTGACAATGGTTTGGAATTTTGTAATGAAGAATTTAATAACTTGTGCTCTAAGCTAGGCATTCAAAGACATAAGACTGTGCGTTTGACGCCCCAACAAAATGGGGTTGCCGAGCGTATGAACAAGACATTATTAAACAAAGCTAGATGTATGATGTTTGGTGCAGGAGTTTCTAAAATGTTTTGGGGAGAGGCAGTGATGACCTCCGCCTATTTAATTAATAGATCACCATCTAGTTCACTGGAATTCAAAACACCAGAAGAAATGTGGAATAAGAAACCACCCGACCTTAGTCATCTCAGGCCATTTGGCTGTACAGCGTTTGCTCATCAAAGTGTTGGAAAGTTAGAACCTCGATCTGTAAAATGCGTGTTCTTAGGTTATCCAGAAGGTGTTAAAGGCTATAGACTCTGGGTAAAAGATGGCTCTGGTTTTAAAGTGATTAACAGCCGCGATGTTGTTTTCAATGAAATTGAATTTCCTTGTTTGTTTAACCCCAGTAACCAGAGTGGTACTGGCAATGTCTGCACTAACCCCGCAGGTGTTTTAGAAAGCTTGATTCAGGTGGAGACATCGAGACGTGATTCTGATCAGGTGGAGCCTACGTATGAGCCTCATGCCTCTGACCATGACAACAGTCAGGCTCGCCCAGAATCACCCACTGAAGCTCAACATTCAGACATGCACCAGACTGATGAACAACAATCATCTCAGTCAAATCATCAGCAACCGGATGAAGAACATGAATGTGACTCAGAAACAATTGAGAACTACCAATTGACTAGAGACAGACAGAAGAGGGTGACAAAGCCAAATTCTAAGTATGCATTCAACGTGTACTCAGAGATTCTGGCTTATGCATTCGCCACAGCTCTAGAGCTGGAAATGAAGGAGCCTACGAGCTACACAGAAGCTGTTAACAGCTCGGAGTCAAAGCAGTGGATTGCAGCCATGAGAGATGAGATGAATTCTCTCTATAAAAACAATACCTGGACGCTGGTAAAGAGGCCTAAAGGTCAGAAGACAGTAGCCTGCAGATGGCTATACAAAATCAAAGAAGGCACAGAATCTGAGAACACAGTAAGGTTCAAAGCCAGGCTCGTTGCAAAAGGTTTCACACAAGTTGAAGGCATCGATTATAATGAGATCTTCTCACCTGTCGTGAAGTATAAGACAGTCAGAATTATGCTATCTATTGTGTGCCAACACAACCTCGAGCTGCAACAGATGGACGTCAAGACAGCGTTTCTTCACGGCGATTTAGAAGAAGAAATATTCATGGAGCAGCCAGAAGGATTTGAAGAGAATAAAGATAGTGACAAGGTATGCTTGCTCAAAAAGTCACTATACGGGCTAAAACAATCCCCTCGGCAGTGGTACAAACGTTTCGACACGTTTATGATAAAGCAGGGTTTTAATCGAAGCTGCTATGACACCTGCCTCTATTTCAAGGGATCTGAACCTCTGTCATCTCTGTACCTCCTACTGTACGTTGATGATATGCTCCTCATCAGTAAAGATGCTCTACAGGTTCAATCATTGAAGAAAGTTCTTAGCATCGAATTCGACATGAAAGACCTGGGAAGTGCCTCGAAGATTCTGGGAATCAGCATCTCCAGAGACAGAAGCCGAGGAGTGCTATCATTGTCACAACATGGCTACATTGAGAAACTTATAGATAAATTCTCTGTTAGAGGCTCAAAGGCTGTGAGACAACCCCTCTCAGGCCATCACAGGTTGTCAAAGAGTCAATGTCCCAAGAGTGAATCAGACATTGCATACATGGAATCAGTGCCCTACTCCAGCGCTGTCGGTTCCGTGATGTATGCCATGGTCTGTACTCGACCCGATCTTGCTCAAGCGATCAGCGTCCTAAGCAGGTTTATGGCAAACCCTGGAAAGGAACACTGGGACGCCATGAAAGGTCTGCTGAAGTACCTGGCATCGACCTCAATGACCTGTTTGGTCTACAGAAGAACAGGTTCAAATATCACCGTCACTGGATATGTGGATTCTGATTATGCCGGAGATCTCGACAGCCGAAAGTCAACATCAGCGTACTTCTTCATGCTTAATGGTAACTGTGTAAGCTGGAAATCTCAATTACAACCAGTGGTTACACTATCCACGGCCGAAGCTGAGTACATAGCAGCCACCGAAGGAGTGAAGGAAGGCATTTGGATTCAGGGAATGCTGAGAGAATTAAATGCCTTACAGGGAAATGCTGTGATCTTCTCCGACAGCTTAAGTGCTATTCACTTGTGCAAAAATCCTGTGTTCCATGACAGGACCAAGCATATTGATATTAAGTATCATTTTATACGAGACAAGATCAGTGAAGGAGAAGTGACCATTGACAAAGTCCACACCGATGACAACCCAGCTGATTGCGGAACAAAGATCGTCACTGTCGGGAAGTTTAGGCACTGCCTTAAACTTCTCAGTGTGGAAGAGCCTTAATCAGCTCACTGAGCCTGAACAATGATTCGATCGAAGTCTATTTTGTTGCATCTCTTGGAGACTCTGAAGTTTAAAGACTGAGGCGGAGATTGTAGAATTTCAGTCTTCAATTCATCCAGAGAAGAGCAGTTAGTTACAACGGCTAGCTGACGTGGAAGATTGTTACGCACGTGAGCTAATATAAAAGGGCTGTTAAAGTGTAACTGTTTTTATGGTTTTCTGATGAAAAACTGATTACGTTGTTTTCTTACTGTGATTGTAAAGAACGAGCTGAGAGGGTAAAGTCTTAGAGGTTTTCATTGAGCTGTGTATTGCTCATAGGGAATAACCGGTGGTTTAAGACTGTTCTTGCTCGAGTGTGTAATCGGTACTTGGTTGTAAGGATCGGAGTTAATAAGAGTGCAACGAATTCGGTTGATGAGTTCCGTGGATGTAGGCACATTGCCGAACCACGTAAATCTTGGTGTGTTCTTTCTTGTTATGCTTTTACTTGATTTTAAGTCTGTGTTTGTGTTTTCGTTTTGAGTTCTTGGTTCTGTAAATTCTCTACAATAATAATAATTATGATTTAAGTATGTAATATCTGCTTATGGTTATAAATTCAAATTTTTATAATTAATACATATGGGTCGAAGACGTTTGTCGTTTTATGTTTGAAGGTTAAACTTGAACTACCAATTAAATTCATTATTAATTAATATCTTAACACATTTTAGAAATTAAAGCCACAGGACGAACTATTTTTGTTTTTAGTATTATATTTTAGTGTAGAATCGAGAGGTTGAAACTTTGAAAGAATATATTGAATTGTTGATATTGACTTAAACTTGCCCAAACGGTTGACTTAAACTTTACGCGTCATAAATTACAAAGATCACTTCCTATAATATCCTTCTTCTTTAGATAGCTACTTATAAATTGAATTTGACCACGACCGAAGAATAATCTTATCGCGTGTGAGATGTTCAGACATCACTGTTTAGCCAATATTGAATGAAAGCTACTAATATTTACTTAATAGAAAACGTGTCTTTAGAATATTTTTCTCAGACGAGCTAATAATTATTTATCAATTTACCAAATTGACTAACTCCAAGGATATTTTAACACAAAGAATTTACATGAATGTTGCGTGGAATTATAAAAAAAACGAGGAAGATATAAGATTACAACGTGATATTGGTTTTTTTTTCTTCTCTAAACTGGTACATGTTGGTATTTTTTTTTTTGACAGCATACATGTTGGTATTATACTTATAAAAGATTTTACAGAAATTTAAAGAGTGTTTATTTATTATTTAGATCAGCTAAACTATGATATGGTTTCTGGTTCAACGAGGTGGTTAACTGTTAAACCCAATTAACTGAATTTATGATACAGCTATATTTTTGAGTTAAAATAATAAAATCTGATTATATATGTTATGAAGTTTAAGTTGACTTTGATTCGTTTTGTTAGCTATTTAATTCAATCTTATCATAAAAATAATGACAAGTAGTAATCGACTACTAGCTAGTTATTTAGCGAAACTTAACTTCTAATATCCTCGACCTCTTTCCTACTTCATTCCTACAAGAGATAGCTCAAGCAAATTAGAGGACATAGGCGAGAAAAAAATAAAATTTTATATAGTTTGAATCCCATCAAAAACAAAAAATTTAATTTTTTTCAAAACGGAATCCTTCATTGGTTGGAGGCCTTGGGTCGCTGCCCCTCCCTTGTATCAGGTCTGATTCCTACCACTTTTGACGCGCATATAATAATTAGAATTTGTCATCTATAGAGTAAAATCGGGCTGAAATTCAACTATATTTAAAAAAAAAAGACTCAACTAGGAGCTCGACAGGAAAGAGAAATAAAAATTCTTTAATATTTTCTTAAAAGATAATCTAAGTTAATATACTCTCTCTCCTCTCTCTTTCTCTCCTGATTTGTTTTTTTAACTTACTCTCTTCTGATTTGTTTGAATCGTATATCTACTATCTTCCTCATTTATATCGGTGCTCATACCTTTAATCACATTCGTCATCTCCACCAACTTCGGTCACCCATCCCGCCTCCGGAAAAGGTAGAACAACCACTTCCGTCGACCGGAGAAACATAAATATTAAACTCGTTATCTCCCAAATATTCCTCATCTATGTATGTTCTCATACCATTAATCACATTCATCATCTCTATCGGCTCCGGTCATCCTTCCCACTTCCGAAAAGACAAGACAACCACTTTCGTCGACCATAGAAAAATCAAATTATAAATTTTAAATATTAAACTCAAATACTATCTTTAACATGTTCCTCATTATCACCAACTAAAAAATTTCAATTTTTTCGACCATCTCAGCATTCTGCAACAATCTGTTCTTCGTTTTCTGCATTTTTTCGCTTTCCGGAAAAAAAAAAAAAGAAAAAAAAAGAACCCAGATAGTCACGAAATTTTAAATTTCATGATTTTGTAACAACATTTACTCGGTTTCATGACTATTTAGGAGCTTGTTGAACGAAAGTGTAACTCACAAACTCGGGAGCTTGTTGAACGAACAAACTTGACCAATAACTTAAGGATCCTAATCGGTTATGGTAGATATAAGAAGTAATTTTGATTTTGTGACAACATTTAGTCTATTTCGTGAACACTTAGTCACAAAAATTTTGGTTTGTTTCCAAATAGTTGTCACGAAATTAAGTCGTGACTGTTTTGTCACGAAACTCGTATTTTCTGGTCACGGAAACGATAAATTTAGTGAAAACTTTGTCACAAATTTTATTTTTCTATAATCCATTCACATGAGATCGACTTGGTTGGAGTTTATAGACGTGGTCCAACCTCATACACGATTTTTTGTTGGATTAAATTTTAAAAATAATAATAATTATGTACTCATATGTGCCTCAACTAATCATGGAGACTAACAATGTAAGAGATCTAGTCATAGTACTATGTGCACGAACTTTTATATTATAATTTTAATTAGTATTATATTCAATTTGATATGTCAATATATTACTCACGTGTTGATAACTAACTAATAATGACATATCAAATATCATATTATAGTTAAGCTACTTAAAAGTGTAACTAACAAACTCGGGATCTTGTTGAACGGATAATCTTGACAAACAACTTAAGAACCCTAATTGATTATGGTAGATATAAGAAGTAGTTTTGATTTCGTGACAACCTTTAGTCTATTTCGTGACAACTTAGTCACTAAAATTTTGGTTTCGTGACCAAATAGTTGTCACGTAATTAAGAATTTCGTGACAAGTTTGTCACCAAACTTGTATATTATGGTCACAAAAATGATAAATTTAGGGACAACTTTGTCACGAATTTTATTTTTCTTTCATCGATTCTCATGAGATCGACTTAGTTGGAGTTTATAGACGTGGCCCAACCTCATACACGATCTTTTGTTGGATTAAAATTTTAATAAAAATAATCATGTACTTATATGTGCCCCTTCTAATCATGTAGACTAACAATGTAAGAGAGCTAGTCATAGGATACTACTATGCGCACGAACTAAACTTTTAAATTACAATTTTTAATTAGTATTATACGCAATATGTTATGCTAATATATTACTCACATGTAGATAACTAACTAATAATCATAGTATGACATACTATGATTATGTTACTTGAATGTCAAATTATGCTCATAAAATATCAAATTATAGAATATTCTATGATTATGCTCATAGAATATCAAATTATAGGTATACTACTTGAATGTATAACTCAAATTATAGAATATTCATCTTTTGTGACAAAGTTGTCACGAAATTCATCTTTCGTGACAATGTTGTCTCGAAAACATATATTCGTGACATAGTGGTCACGAAACTATGTTTCGTAACGAAGTGGTCACTAAAAATTAAAATGTCCGTACAACCTGGGTTTTTTCCGAGAATCGAGAAAAATGGAGAAAATAAAAAAACTGACAGATACAGAGTCTTGGGATGATCGAAAAAATAGAATACAACTGCTAGTTGACAAAACTGAGGAAGATATGAGATATATTATTTGTATTTAATATTTAAAATTTAAATGAAATATTTCTGGTAGAGGAAGGTTTGATGTAGGTTCTTTGGTCGAAAACAAGTGAGTTTTTTTGTAGACGGTTTCTAGAACGTCGTGAACCACTCTTAGATTATGGAAGAATAGTAGATGATAGCATTTTTATGGGTTTAAAAAATTGATGAAAAAGATGAAGTGTTGGTGAAGAAAATGAAGTCTGGTGGAAGAAGATAAAGTCTGTAAAGAAGATGTGGAGAGAGAGCAAGAGCAAATTAATTAAGTAAATTTGTTCTTTAATTATAAGGGTAAAGTAGTAGTATGCAAAAAGTAAGGGTAAACATGAGACAAAAAAATTCTCTCTTCCCGAACTCCTAGTTGAGTCCTTTTAAAAAAAACATATAGTTGGAAAAACACTCAAATTTACTCTTATTGTTGAGAAAATCCCTATAGTAATAAACGTGGGTAACGAACAATTTTTTGATAATAAAAAGAACTATTATATACTATTTTGAATATGACAAACGTTTTGTAAAACTTGTATAAATGACCTTAATACGTGTGATACTAATTTACATTGTTAATATAAAAAAAATCAAGTTAATAACAACGTAAATTAACATGAAACGTAAGCACTATAATCATTTACATGAATTTTACGAAATGTTGGTCATTTTCAAAATGGATTAATAAAATCAAGATTATTTCACCAAAATTTTGTAATAAAAATAATACTCTTTATATATAACAGTATAAAAATTTAAATCTTTTAAATCTATCAAATTATTGATATTTTATAAGTAAATGTGCACTTAAATAACCTACACGCGTTTGGAAGAATTGTGTAAGTCGACTTGTTTTCGAATTCTTCATAATTTATTTTTTCCATGCATGTAGAGTAAATATATTTCGACTATGACTCAGCACCACGCGTCTCTAACAATATATAAATTGTCTTTTTGTTCGAATAATCGATCAATTAAAATCAAATAGAGCAGCAAAAGAATATTGTAATTCATTTGTCTTCTCACTTGCAAGTCTAATTTCCTTTCCACACTTCTTGTTGAATTTAAGGTCAACAATAGATTTTTGCTACTAAATTTAGTGGCCGTACATAATTATTTCCGGGATGGAAAGTAGATGCCTTTTTAATATTTATATTTATTTATGAATTGGCTTCAGTTAACTGCCTGTTTAATAACCTAATAATATTATTATAGCTATATTGTTTTATATATCAGAACTCAAGCTATATATATGTCATATGTGTACGTAAAAACAAATTGGATACTTAAATATACATACATATATATATATATATGTATATGCTTAGTGAATAATATTTTTTTATAAACTGATGAATAATATTTTTATATAAACTGATGATAGTATAGGTTGTTGTCTATAAATATAGCATTTGCATTGATTTTCGTTTCAACTGCAGTGGAAACATGAGTAAAAGGAACGACATATGAGTTTAAGGAGACGACAGCTTAATGAAACGACATGCCAGCCGGTTCAGTTCAATGGAGTGCTTTGTAATGATTGTGATGAAAATGAAATGAAGACAAAGCAATAAAAGAATACAAGCACAGAGATGTAAAGATAATAATCTTCCACTATCTCCTTGTAACTTTCCGGGGTTATTAATCGAATATTCTAACAAGTAGTGGACTACTTTTGCAAATAACTAATTAGCTGTGGTGTTCGTGATCATCACAGTCCTAACACCACTTAGTCTCATAGCCTGCTATAAAACTCTTTCTATATTGCCTTCCTAACATTGTTATACACATTACTCATTGCTTGTCCTAAAAAGAAAACAAGTAAGACAAAGGTTTGTCATTTTTTCCATTACAGATACTACAATCTCAGATGATCAATGCTAAAAAAACATATTTATTCTACAATGATATGGTTCAGATAAAAGAAAGGAGATTATTAAAGGTTTAAGGCGGCTTGAATTGATGTATACATGACATAAGAATTGTTTGATGATGATGATAATAACTAAAATAACCCACATACAAGGTATATTCAAAACTCAAATGATAGCAAAAAAAAAAAGCACTGTTTTTACACACTAAACAAATAAAAGAATTCATCCATTTTCTTTTGTTTTTTCTTATGTCAACTCTGAAACAACTCTTCTCTCTCTCTCTCTCTCTCTCTCTCTCTCTCTCTCTCTCTCTGTGCCTATGAAGCAAGATGAGAAGAGTGAGAGTGACGAGGAAGAAGAGTACACCATGAGAAGAGTCAACCCGGGACTGGTTCTGGTCAACGCCTTATTCATCCTCCAACACGTGTCACTCACCTCGGGGCTGATCCGGCACTCGCTGGCGCTGGACAAGGCCGCGCTCCTGCGCTTCAAGTCGGGTCTAACCGCCGACCCGCTCTCGACCCTCTCGAACTGGAACGAGACCAACCACGTCTGCGATTTCGCCGGCGTGACTTGCGACCTAAGAAACCGGCACCGAGTTTCCCGCCTCGTCCTGAACGAGAGCCACCTGGCGGGCCCGCTCTCCCCCTTCCTCTCGAACCTCACCGGCCTCCGTGTCCTCTGGCTCGTCAACTGCCACCTGTCCGGCACCATCCCCGAAGATCTCTCCAACCTTAGAAACCTCCGATCGCTTCGGCTCCAAGGAAACGACTTCGGATCGGCCCGGGTCCCGGTTTCGCTCTTCCGGAAGCTTCCGAAGATCAAGTCCGTGCTTCTCATCGACAACGGCTTGAACGGGACGCTCTCGCCAGAGCTTTTTTTCAACTGCTCGTCGGAGCTCGAGATTCTCGACTTTTCCGGGAACTTTTACGAAGGAGGAATCCCCGGCGAGATCGGAAACTGCGTTAATCTATGGAGCCTGAATCTTTACGATAACCGGTTTGTCGGAGAAATTCCTCTCTCTCTTCAGAACACTTCGCTGCGGAACTTGGATGTTGAGTTCAATAGACTCTCCGGCGAGCTTCCGACGGAGATTCTGCAGGACTTGCCGGAGCTTTTGTACTTGCACTTGTCGTACAACGAGATGAGGAGCCACGGAGGGAACAAAGATCTTTCGCCGTTCTTCGTCGCGATCGAGAATTGCTCGAGTCTCGAGGAGCTCGAAGTTGCCGGAATGGGGCTCGGCGGAACTCTCTTCTCCGGCGAGCTCGGAGCGAGTCTTTCTTCTCTTCTGCTGCAAGAGAATCGGATCACGGGCTCGATTCCCGGGACAATATCGAACCTTTCGAGGCTCGTGACACTGAATCTCACAGCGAATCGGCTGAGGGGGACGGTTCCGAGGGAGGTTCGCTCGCTTCCGATGCTCGAACAGCTGTTCCTGTCGCATAACGAATTCTCCGGTCCCATCCCGGAATCCCTCGGAAGCTTCCGGCACCTTGGCCTCCTCGATCTCTCCCACAACGGATTCTCCGGCGAGATTCCCGCGAGCCTCGGGAACTTGTCGGCGCTCGTCTACCTCTTCTTGAACGACAACCAACTCTCCGGCGAGATCCCGCCTTCTCTGGGGCGGTGCGGCGAACTTCACAAGATCGACTTGTCTCGCAACAAGCTCTCCGGGAAAATCCCGCGGGGGATTTTATCCGGCATGAGCGAGATCAGAATCTTCTTGAACTTCTCGCACAACCGCCTCGAAGGGCCGTTCCCCGATGAGATCAGCAAGCTCAAAGACGTCATGGAGATCGACCTCTCCTCGAACCGAATCACCGGAAGCGTGACTTCCCTCATATCCAGCTGCATCGCCGTGAGGCTTATAAACTTCTCCAACAACGCTCTCGATTCTCCTATCCCGGACTCCATAGCCGAGCTCAAGAACCTCGAGGTCCTCGACCTCTCACGGAACAGCCTCTCGGGGCCGATCCCCTCCAGGCTCAACGAGAGCCTCTCACTCAAATATCTAGACCTCTCGTCCAACGACCTCGCCGGAGAACTCCCGACCGGAGGAGTTTTCGACAAAATCACCACCTCCGATGACTCGTTCGCAAACAACACTCGTCTCTGCCTGCGCCGCTGCAGCCGGAATAAAAAAAAGAATAATCGCCGGCTAATCTTCCTCGTCGCGTTCTCGATCGCAATATTTGCCTCGGTCCTCACCTCGATCATATGCTGCTCCCTCGGATTCCGGCGAGCAAAATCCGCGATCTCGTCCCGGAAGAAGAAGTACACGAGCCCCGAGATGATCCTCAACATCCCGAGAATCACGTACCGGGAACTGCGAGAGGCCACGAACGGCTTCGATGATGGAAGGCTCGTCGGGTCGGGGGGCTTCGGACGGGTCTACAAAGGAGTCCTCTCGGACGGGTCAATGGTGGCGGTGAAAGTCCTCCACATCCAGTCGGGAAACTCGACGAAGAGCTTCGCGAGGGAATGCCAAGTCCTGAAGAGGATTCGGCACCGGAACTTGATCCGGATCGTGACGGCGTGCAGTCTTCCCGATTTCAAAGCTCTGGTGCTTCCGTACATGGCGAACGGGAGCTTGGAGAGGTGCCTGTACCCTTCATCGGAGCTGAGTCTGGTGCAGAGAGTGAACATCTGCAGCGATGTGGCGGAAGGGATGGCGTACCTTCACCACCACTCTCCGGTGAGAGTCATCCACTGCGATCTCAAGCCCAGCAACGTCCTTCTCAATGATGACATGACCGCTCTCGTCTCCGATTTCGGCATTGCCAGGCTCGTCGGGACTGGAGCCCCCACGGCCTTCGAGAATATGGGGAATTCGACCGCAAATATGTTACCCGGAACGATTGGATACATCGCACCAGGTACTCTTTACCTCTTTTTCCGTTAGCAAAAGTGGATGTACCTTTCGCATTCAGAGATAGGAGTATAAACACTAAAAATATGTGTTGCATTTCATTCCTTTGCTTCGACGCCTGACAATTCAGTGATTTGTTTGAATCTCGTGTGAATTAAACAAGACTCAAACTAGTGTTAGTTTTTTTTCCTCTGTTGTCGTAGTAGAATTTGCATCACCAGCAAAAGTGAATGTAGCTTTCGCATTCAAACAGTAGTAAAACCAGTGTAAATCTGTGTTACTAGCCCGACAATTCAACGATTTCTTAAATCTCATGCGAATCAAACAAAGACTAAAAAATAGCGGTAGTTTCTTTTCCTCTCGTCATAGTAGAATCCGCATCATGAGCCGCAAAAGTGGACGTAGCTTTCGCATTCAGATTCTAACTCGTGTTTGTCCATGTGTGTATATACAGAATACGGATACGGATCGACTACGTGGACGAAAGGGGACGTGTACAGCTTCGGAGTGGTGGTATTAGAGATGGTGAGCGGGAGGAGGCCGACGGACGAGATGTTTTGGGGAGCGGGGACGAGTTTGCCGCGGTGGGCGAAGGGGCACTTCCACCGCGGGAGGGCACAGGAGGAGGTGGTGGACCCTTCCCTCCTTCTGAGAAAAGAGGAGGAGATGCCGCCGGAGATGTGGGAGGCAGCGGTGGCGGAGCTGCTGGAGCTGGGCCTGCTCTGCACCCAAGACAGCCCCGCCACGCGCCCCTCCATGCTCGATGTTGCTGAAGACCTCCACCGCCTCCAGAGATTCCTCTCCGGCGATGCCACCGCCACTACTTTCGCCTCCTCCCTCGGAATCTCTTCTGAATCTAATTCACTCACTAACTAACTAACTCTGTGGATGATGATGATGATGGACCATCATTCCATCATCATCATCGCAGTATCGAGCCTTTACATGCTCTCTCTCTCTCTCTCCCTCTTTCTCTTTTGTTTTCTTTGTTTTCAATAATGGGAATGGATGCCTTAAAAAAATGGAAACGGATTTGATTAAAAAAGTTTAATTTTTTACTAATGTTTCATTATTTATTATTTGTACGTTGTAATCAACAAAATATCATCAGGGTGAATAAAGAACTTCAAATTTTAACGGAGACACTAATTTCTCTCTTGCTTGGGTGATGATGATGGACCTAGTCATCATTCCATCATTCGTCATCATCCTAATATCGAGTGAACATCACATGTTGTTCCCACTTGTTTGTACAAGAGTGTATTAAACGGAAAAGAAAGCTCACATTCATGAAAGATTGCTCGTGTCCCACTTGAAAATTCATGGTTTCCGACTCGAGTTCCGATTCCTGCCATAAATATTTAAGAGCATATAATTGATTACCAAATTATTGATGGGAGAGGAAACAAAACCTTTGGAATTTATAAAATGAAAAGGGATATGTTTAAACTTAAAAAAGAATGAATCTTTACCGAATGACCGGCGAAAAAGAATATACTCGGGCTGCAACGGCATTGTTTCAAGTCTCCGCTGAAACTGAGGTTCGAGAGTTGAGAAACGCAGGGCTGAGATAGGAGAGTTGAGAAACGCAGGGCTGAGATAGGAGAGTTGAGAAACGCAGGGCTGAGATAGGAGCGTTGAGAAACGCAGGGCTGAGATAGGAGCGTTGAGAAACGCAGGGCTGAGATAGGAGCGTTGAGAAACGCAGGGCTGAGATAGGAGACTTGAGAAACGCAGGGCTGAGATAGGAGACTTGAGAAACGCAGGGCTGAGATAGGAGACTTGAGAAATGCAGGGCTGAGGTAGGAGAGTTGAGAAACGCAGGGCTGAGATAGGAGACTTGAGAAACGAGACGCCAAGTGTTCGACGAAATGTCTGGTTTCGTGAAGCGAAGGTTGAGAGTGAAGAAAAAGCGCGGAGAACAAGAATTTTAGATGTTCTCTCCGAAGAAGACGCCTTGCGAACACCGGAAATTCCATCACTCACTCGTAAATCGTTGTCTCTATGTCACGACAGGCTTGCAAATAAATGAAATCAGTTTTTAGTTTCATCGTTGATGTTCTCGTTCCGGATCATATTTAATCAAGTGATCGTATGAGAATACCTGTTCCTATTCTTCGACACGGAATTGAAGCGGGATTTGCGATGAAATAGAGAAGTTCGTTTCAGGCTGAGATACGGAGAAGCGCTCGAGCTTTTCGGAGTCATAATACTGGGATTCATAGATATTGCTAAACACAGGCGAGTTTTGTTGCAGGTTCAAAGCAATTATCTCATCAAGATTACTTGGAAAAGGCAGATAAAGCTCGGAGCGCAAGGCTTTCATCTTCTCATAAATGAGTTCCTGAAGATTCTTCACTGTTTCATGCTTTTGTCAGTTTTCAACGTAGCACATTTTGTTAGAGGTCTTAGTTCTGCTTTATGTTATGTTCGATGTCTATAATTACTTTGAATAGTTTTTTAGAGTCAAATTTTCTTCTTTACAATACCAAATTCACTTCCATTTCAAGATGAAATTTGGTTGCTTTTGTAAAAAGAGGGTTCATAACTCCGAGACTGGTTAAAGCAAACCAAGACTGAGCAATATTCAACACCAAAATAAAACAAAAAATCGGAAAAATGCCCTATTGTGCAAACGTATTTTGAGTTTGTCCATCTTTTTGTAAAATAATTGTTAATGGCCCTCATGCATACTTGGTATAGTTATGTACGCTATTGCTTTACGTTAATACCCTTAATATATTTCTAATTTAATTTTTGAATTTTGAATTGTTTTTAATTTTGAAATAAATTTTTAAACTTTCTTCAAATATAAGGTTGGCAGTTATATATAGTTTGAAATTTTAAAATCCGGAGTTTCAATAATTAATTCTCCCGGCTGATTTGAGGAGGTTTGAGATCCTATATATATATGGTTTCTAAATACGTGATTAATATGTATATCTTATTTATTAACAATTACTTTTTTCCTTTTTAGTATATATCCGATTAAGCTATGTTAGTATGTTTAAAACCGAAAATTTCACTGGTCCCTTTCCCATTCTGTAATTTCGTTAGCTGCAGAATTCGGTAATTTATAATCAATTTACAGCGACAGTCTGTAACAGAGGCAGCCATTTATTATTTTTTATTTCGGGAATTGATAATCAATTTCAGCGATATGGACTTGACTATTGGCGAGTCATCATCATTACGAGAATTTTCGTTTGTTTTGCTTTCTATTATATTTCTCTTTACCCATTTGTTTCTTACACGAATAAAGTTTACTTGCAGTTGAATGATTTGAACGTCAATGTTCTCAAGCTCGTGAAGATGATTTAGTTGATATTGAAGAAGAGTTTAAAGAAGCAGATTTAGTGTTTTTTGATGATTCGGATTTTAAAAAAAATTCATATGAACATTGAGATAAATGTAAACAATGTCTTTACAAATAAATCTATCTTCAAACAGCGCTTAGTATGCTTGCTATTAGGAATAGTTTTGAATTTGTCATTGTCAAGTCTAACAAGTCAAGATATCGTATTCGTTATAAGGATTTACATTGTTCATGGAAGCTATACGCTACTGTTAGTGTCAAATATGGTATGTGGGTGATAAAGATTTTTTACAAAGAACATTCTTGTTTTGGTAGAGTTGTTATTCACAAGAATAAGCATGCATCTTCAAAGTTGATTAGTAAATGTGTTAAAGATGATTTTAGAGGTTCATTAGCAAATGAGAAAAAGCCTACTAGTGTTTCTGAAATCATGCTTACCCGTTGAAAAGTTGAAGTATCTTATTAACGAGCATGGAAGGGTTGGAAAACTGCATTGACGGACTTGCGTGATGATTTTGATTCGTCCTACAGTCATTTACCTAATTATAGGTCATATGATTTATGGAAAAAAAAACCCGGGTGTGTTTCTCCACATCTTTGTTAATTATAAATTTACAGTAGTCTGTAATGTCTTATTTAATTTGGTAATTACAATTTATGTTGTAAATGCAAATAGGTTCGTATACAAAAACTTTCTGTGAAAATGATGGCTCATTCAAGTATTTTTTCCTTGCATTTGGTGCATCCATTTCAAGGTTTAAATATTGTCGGCCTCTGACATTCATTGATGGTTCTTTATTGAAGGGAAGTCGCATGAAACGTTGCTTTTAGCCAACGTTTTCATTGCCGACGAAATGCGGCGAAATACCGGTTTTCGGTGGTTACCGGCCAAAAACGACCTATGTAAACGTTTCGTCGTTTTTGGCCGGCGAATTTCGTCGTTTATGCCGCCGAAAACCGGGTGTCGTTTACCGGTAAATGTCGTTTTTTGTGAGTATAAAACCCACACTTCACCGACGAAATTCCCACAAAATTTCGGTATCCAACAAAAATTTTAGCCGACGAAATCCGGTGACGAGAAGCCAGATCCCGCCTATTTGCCGCCGAAATTTCCACCGGTTTCCTCAGATCGTGTCGTCGGCCGAAATCTTCTTCACGAATTCAACAATTTTTCGGCGAAAATCCCCGAAAACCGGCGAAATCTGAGGTAGATACCGGTAGTTGTAGATCTGTGTAGTTGAAGCTGATTTTCGAGTAGAAGTTGATTTTTTTTAGGAATAATTGTAGAAATACAATGTGTTAGGAATGTGATTCTGAAGATGATATAATTTTTTTGAATTTTTTCTAGATCCGGAATTTGAAATATGAAGTAAATTCGGAGGTTTTAGTCATGAAATCATATATGTTGAAATAAGAACTATAAGATTGTTCTTGAACATTGTGATTACGATTTTTACTCGAAATATTGTATGAAATGAAATCTGTTTGGAACGACATTTTAAGTTGCGTGGATTTGTTTCAGATTTTATTCACATCGGAAACGAGAAATATGAAGTAATTTCGATAGTTGTAGTTAATAGTTCGATTAGTCGTTAAGTTGATTATTGTTGAAGTCGTTGATTATGATTTTTTATGAAACATATGTATGAAATAGAAAATGTTTAGAATTTCAATTTAATAATAGTGTAATTTTTTCATAATTGTTTGAGTCCCGGATTATGAAATTTGAATTGTTTGTCGGAAATTGTTGTTTTAATTTGTTTAGTAAGAAGTCGTTGATTATGAATTTTTCTCAAAATTATGTGTGAAATAGAATCTGCTTAGAATTTCAATTTAAGAAGATTGGAATTTTTTTAAATTTTTTGTGTCACGGATTAGAGAATTTGAATTATATATCGGGAATTGTTGTTTTAGTTTGTTTTGGTTGAAACGGTCGATTATGATTTTTTCTCAAAAACTTGTATGAAATAGGATCTGTTTGGAATTGAAATTTAATAAGAGTGAATTTTTTTCATAATTTTTGGAGTTACGGAATTGATTTTTTTGTTTGTTAACGATAACAGATGGCAGATGAAGGCGTCCGAAAACATTGTTTCGTCGTTGCGGGGACCAGTAATCATTTTACGTGCAAATATTGTGGGTTAACCACAAGAGGGGGAGGTATCACTCGTATGAAGTTGCATCTTAGCGGAAACGATCCGAAGAAGAATGTAAAACGATGTGATAAGTGTCCGCCGGAGGTCAGAGAAGAAATGCGGCAACTGCTACATGAAGCAGAAATGAAGAAAAAAAATAAGAGTATGATGGAAGAAACCATCCGTCAAGAGTTACGTGCAAACCTCGATCCACGTCTTGATCATCGAGAAGATGAAGACCTGTATGAGGCAATGAAGAGAAGTCGACATGAGGCCAATGCTGCGACTTGGAGATCCGGGCCAGGAGGAGGTTCTGGATCCCAACAAGACATAAGATCGAGGCCACCAATCTCGCCTTCTCTCTACCGATCAGATTCGGCACGACAACCACCAGTCCCTACACAGACAAGTATGTCTCTGAAGAAGCGATTAGGAAGACTTGTCAGCCGATTTTTCATACACGAGAGTGTTCCAGCGCATAAAGCGAAGTCTCATCACTTCAAAAACATGATGCACGAAGCTGCAGAACTCGGTATGCGAAACATTTTTCTTAACGTACTTTAACGCTTTGTGAAATAACGTAATACGTTGTTGTTGACAGGTCCTAACGTTCCACTGCCTTCCCCGTACGAGATTCACAACACATACCTTAAGGAAGAGGTTGCTGAGGCACAAACATACGTCGATAGTCAACGTAAGGTTTGGGAAGAGTACGGGTGCACAATCATGTCTGACGGATGGACGGGTCCAACGCGATTGAGTATCATTAATGTTATGGTATATTCAGCGGGAAAAACCGTGTTCTTGAAGTCCGTTGACGCGTCGAACAACATCAAGAATTGGGAATACATCTACAAACTTTTGAGTGATGTGATTAACGAAGTTGGACGCCACAATGTCATCCAAATTGTCACGGACAACGGGTCGGCGTATAAAAAAGCGGGAATGAAACTGATGAGAAAGTTCAATTGTTATTGGACACCGTGTGCCGCGCACTGTCTTGATCTTATGTTGGAAGACGTGGCTAAACGAGACACCATTGCTCGCGTCGTGGATGACGCTAGGCGCATAACGAAGCTCGTTTATAACCACGGGCTTCTATTAGCAAAGTTAAGAGACCAAGGTGAAGGTGAGATCATTCGACCCGGCCCTACAAGGTTTGCTACCAATTATTTAGCTCTTTCAAGCTTGCGTAACAAGAAACAAGCATTGAAAGCGATAATCAATTCCGATTGGTGGGAGAGATTGACATTTCGCAACACCTTAGCGGGATCATTTGTGGAGGAAAAAGTAAATGATGCAAATTTTTGGCTACACCTCGATGGAGTTTGTAAGGTACTTTTGTATCTAGTATGATGTTTGTAATTTACTTTATAGAACTAACATTTTACGTTAATGCGACAGGTATTCGAGCCGTTATTTGTAGCTCTTCGGTTCGTGGACATTGAGGTCGTTCCGACGTTGGGTGCACTATACCACGTTTTCGATCTAATGAAGAAAAAGTTGGAGACCCTGCCAAATAAAAGATGGGTTGTCGATATCGTTGTCGACAGATGGGAAAGACAACTTTGTCACCCATTACACAAAGCAAGTTACTACTTGAACCCGAGGTGTCAATACAACCCAGAGATTACGATGACACCCGAACATCTAACTGCTGTTACAGACGTTTTTGAGGTGTTACATCCGCACGATGATTGTTCGGTTCTTGGAAATGAGGTACGTAATTACACATATTAATATGTTCCTTCACCGTATAGTGACATATTATGTACACAGCTCATTGCGTTTCGAGATGCACGTGGACTATTTGGAAGGAAGACTGCGGTTTCCAACCGTGATCATATGGCCGCAGGTACGTAACGATGTCGTTGTGTGGGATCTGTTAACATTACTTGATTTTTAATTTACTTTTGTAGCCGAATGGTGGAGAATGTTTGGAACTGAAGCACCTACTTTGCGTCGGTTGGCCATGCGTATTTTATCACAAACCGCATCCTCTTCGGCTTGTGAGAGAAATTGGAGCACGTTCGCCTTAGTCCACACAAAACAGCGCAACCGTCTTGCGTATTCAAGGTTGGAGCAACTTGTGTTTTGTAATTATAACATGAAATTACAGATACGAGATCGCAAAGCTCAGTACGAAAACAAGGAACTCCGAGACCCCTTAGAAATCATAGAGCAATCTATGCAAGCCATGGGAGATGAGGCCGACGATGACGTTCTACTTGAGTGGGTTCGACCATGCAACCTCGACGATGAATCCAACCGTCCTGATCCGCAAGTAGCCTCACAGGCCCGTTCCGAAGGCGTTGATGTAAACCGGGTCGTCTCTCAAGATGTTGGTATAGATTCGTCTAGTGACGATGATGGTGGCGGGACGCAAGGAGGCGGAGATGGTGGCGGGACGCAAGGAGGCGGAGATGGTGGCGGCACAAGTGTTGGTGTCGGGAGTGGCACAAGCAGAGGTTGGAATAACGATCCATGGACCATGGAATCGGGTTACCAAGCTACTCAAGATGAAGATCACGGAGCGCGGGATCGGGACAGGTACTAATATATTACATGCATTAGCAAGTTACATTTATTAACATCTAACCTAATGTCTCGTAGGTCGGATGACTTCTTTGACTTTGAGTCTGCGCAATACCCGGGAGGTCGACAAGCGGGAATGTGGTCTACTAGTTCTACGGATTACGACGTTGACTCCATTTCCACTCAACTTGAGTCAATGTCATTTGACCAAATGTCTACCCAATCATACGACGGTCAAGGTTCGTATGCTTATCCGTATCCCGTTCCATATCCAGTTCCGGTCATTATAGGTGCCGAGATTCAAGGACCACTACCCGAGTACCCCATATTGTGCACCGTCGTCGGGGGAACGCAAGCCAACTACAACAACCACGTCATTAACTATACTTCATCGTACGCGAACCAAATGACGTGGTTGGACTATTGTAACCTTCAGGCACGAACCGGTGGATTTTATCAGCCAACACATCATTCCAGTTACTATTGAATACTACTGTTGTTTGATTTCGTATGATCTTTTCGAACTTTTTATTTGGTATGGTATGTATGAACTTGATATTGTATGAACTTAATGATTTGAACATTTTCTATAGTTATAAATTCATGTTTTGAACTAAAAATGTCATCAACATTTTTTCCGTCGAATTTCCGTACTTTTTATCGAATTTCCGACCGGCCAACGGCAATCCCATCGGCATTCCCTTTTCCGTTTTCCACATTTTTTCCGTCGAATTTCCGTTCGGCTAGCGGCATTTCCGTGATTTTGAGTTATCGGCTGTTTATCGGCTAGCGGCCGTTTAAACCTTGCTTTTAGCTACAACGCAAGACGGGGATTATCATGTATTTCGATTGGTGTTTAGCATTGTTGACTCTGAAAATGATAGTCTTGGCGGTGGTACATGTCGCAACTTCGTATTGTTTATGGTGTTCGACAAGATATGGTTATTATTTCCGATAGACACAAATCTATACAGAAAGCCGTTAACATGGTATTTCCGAAAATTAAATGGGCATCTTACATGCAGCATATGTGGGGTAATGTTAAAACTCAGTTTGGAAATAGTCATATTAAGCCTCTTTTTTATAGGTTTGCAAAGGCGTACACAACTCGGGTTTTTTATTTTTGGCTTGATCTTTTGTCTAATGGTGATTGTAAAATAAAAGTACTTGTTAAACGCCAATTCTGAAGTATGGGCTCGTAGTCATTCCCGGGGAAGAAGTTTAACATTATGATTACCAACATTTCGGAATGCTTGAATGCAGTTTTGCATGAACCGAGAGGTTGGTCGGTTGCATGTCTTGTATTGAGTTATCGGGACTTAAATCAAAGATGGATTGTCAAGAAGAGGAAGCTCATACCAAAGATGATGTCTGGTTTAACCGACATAGGTTTTCATATTTTGAAGGATGCCCAAGAAGCGGCTCGTAGCATGAACATAAGTTCATTTCTTTGATCAGATGCATTTTTAACTATTGTAAATTGAATGATGATTTACTGGTTAAATTAACTGTTTAATTTTAATTTACCAGGTTAATGCGATAAATAAAAATCAATTTGAAGTTGGGGATCGGGCTATCCGACGGGTGGTTGATGTTGAAGATAAGTAATGTATTTGTCGGTTTTGGCAGCTGGAAGAGTTTCCATGCTCTCATGCGTGCTGCCTTGTATCGTAGGAATTTACGGCCCATTAATTATGTTTCGTCTTACTACAAGAAGATTATTTTAGTATGAACTATGCCCAAGATGTTTTCCCGATTTCTCAGGAAGGTGATTGGGGTTTGTCTCCGGAAGTTCCTGTGATCATACCTCCTACTCAAAAACGCCAAACTGGTAGGTCTAAAGAGAAAAGATATCGTTCTAAAGTTGAAAAGTATCACCCGTATGTGCAGCGTTGTAGTAAATATGGTCAGAGTGGTCATTGTAAATGTGGTTGTAATCCTTGATTTTTGTTTGTTTTAATCTTTTTTACGTTAAGCATGGATTTTGTTTGATCTATTTACATAATTTAGTTATGTTTTATTATAGAGATTGTTTTCTGGAATTCCTTCATGCGCCCATTTTTGCTTTACAATTTACATTAATCGGTTTGTTATTTCTAAGACTTTTATGCGACACCATAAACAGTTTTGTTGTTAATCATTATATTTTGTTTGAAACCAATGTAAATTTTAATTAACACACATTAATAAACAGTTTTAAACCAATGTACACAAATCGGATATAAGTTAATTTCATATATAAGTTAATTTCGAATATAAGTTAATTGACATCATTCAAAAGGAGGAATTGTTTTCATAAACAGAAGTAAGTGTTCCAAAATATCAGTACCATCATCATCCACATGTACGTCTCAACATATGGCTATTTCAGATTTAGTTGACCATGATCTATAAAATGTTCCAAAAAGGGAGGTTAATTAGCTACATAATTCCTCTCATAATTTACTACTAATACCCATAATATTCAATACTTAAAATTATATTCCTAAATCGAACAATGTCATGGTGCTTGGTTCATCTTCCTCATTTGTACTTATTGCTGCCTTGTCCTTATCGGCTGCTTGTGTTTTTGATTTCTTTGTACGCTTATTTGCAGTGTAGAGGGGCTGATGGTATACTGATTTCCTACATTGACGTTTTTCCCTCACAATAATTTACATTTTCATCAGTTTATATTGGGAAACTTATTACATATAACGTTCACAATTTAGACTTTCAATTAAAAATTAATTTACTTTTGGCAATTTTAATTTTGGTTTTTCTCGCGTAAAATAAAAGCGATCAGAATTCGAACACGCCGCGTTTTACTGGGAAGGATCATGGCCTTTTCTCCACAACTTTTTCTACCTGTAATTGAAAGTAATTAGTACTCTATTTACAAAAAAACATGTAAAATTCCTAATTAGTACTCTATTACCTCATTGATAGGACATGGCAGATTTTTTGTTAATTATGAAACTAATTGTATTGGCTTTTGTAGATTTTTTTACCCTGCACTGTGTTTGTGGAGTTTCTGCAATGATTTTTTTAGCGTTTTTCATAAACGTTTCCATTAATTTCCGAGTTCATTATGTCATATATTGCAAATACTCAATCATCTTGTAGCATACACAATCTTTCCTGTTAATAAACTATTGATTTACTGACATATCATATAAATTTATTTAGAAAATTAATTTACTAAGTAAAACTAACTGGAGTCATGTTCGTTGTCTTCTCAACTCCTAGCTCTGGAGATATATCTTGCAGTGGAATATCCCAATTTGGTCCTTCATTTGATATATTCTTCGATTTTCGTACTTTAAACTGGAAAACAATTTACAAAATCCATTATTTAATTTACGTAGTTAATCAATAATCTTAAATATATAGGCTAAGTGTAACTTATTGTGTTCATGTTGGCTGACTTCTCAACACCTTCCACTGTAGATATATCTTGCAGGGGAATTTCAGTATTTGCTCATTCCTTCAGTACACCATCTGTATTTGTTCCAATATTATCGGGTTTTGAAATTTTAAACTGAAAATCAATTTACAAAATTCATTATTTAATTATCTTTGTAAATCAACGATTTAACAATGAAGATTTCTTGAATTTAACCATTACCATTTCTGTTAAATCTGGTCATCCGACGATATGATCTTTTTTTTAACCAAAAGATTTTGTATATCTTTGTTTTGGACCTGTTTAACCAAATGATTCAAAAATTCAAAAATAATTTGTAAATTAACATTGATAATTATCGACTTTGTTAAATATGTTTATATTCATACTTTATTGTCTTCTGGTTCGTTGATTTTCTTATAGGCTCATGATTTTTGTAGCGTCATTTGCTTTTTCCTTTCATTTTTTATCTTCTTAGGCTGGGCTCCTTGTCTTTGGTGGTGGCATTTCTGGAACTTTTTTGGTGGTTAATTGTTTGAGATATTCGCCTATTCATTTCCAAAGAACATTAATTGTTAATTTGTTTCAACAAGATAAATAATTCATCAATTTCCATTGATTTACCTTAAATTTTTGTACCATTTCATCTTCAAGGTATATATTTACTATGTCGAGCATAATTTTGCATTGTTCATTACATTTTTTGACTCTTTGATGTAGCATATCGATTTCTCTGAGAGCCTCGCCTAATTTATCGCACACAGCCTTCCTTTTCTTGATTGTCACGTAGCCATATTTGCCTCTTGATGAGCTGACTACGTTCTTTTCTTTCTGTGTTGTTTGAGGCATGTGCACTTTCCTTTCTATTGGATTATCATCTAGTTTGGGCCCGCCTTTTTCTAATTCAACATCATTAGTTAATAGTGTCTTGAATTCCAGCTTCATTTACGCAGAAAATAGATTAGTAATTTACAAATTTTTTATAATTTAAATTAAATAAATCAATAAATAAATTATTACCTTTTGATCATTGAATATGTGAAGCAGATAATCGTATGTTGCATTGAAGAGGTAAGACCATTTTAGCATTCTTGGTATCGTCGGTTTGATTTTATAAAACTGTTTTCTTCAAAAGCTGGGATCAAATCGTAGAGGCAAGAAATTATTGGGTGTAGAAATCCATCGATGTTGAACTCGGTTTTACTTCCTGAAATCTTGATCTTTTTAAATGAATCACACAAACGTTGAAAACTTATCATTCCCCATGGGTATGGTGCAAACAGGTCTGTATTGGTTGCCTACCTCAAAATATCGTCCGAGGTTATGTGTTGTCGTTCCCTTGGCAACAATATCTGCTCTAGGATTTTGATATTCACAAATGACATCGTTTCTTCATCATTGCCGCCAGATTTACCTCATAGAAGTCCGATGAGTATGTGTGCTTTTTGAGTTCCGGAAATACTAAAAATTGATCCTTTAACGGATTTCCAATCACCAAGTCTTCTTTGATATTTGGAACATCATCACAAATTAATCTTGTAAATTTCACAATGATTTACTTAGTAAATGCTCAATTGGTTAACGTGGAAAAATAAACAGGTAAATCAATTACCATACATTAATTCGAATTCATTTGTGGTGAATCGATGAACATGACCTCCTATTTTGAAATGAAGCTCATCCATTTTACCTGAATCAACTTGGCTGAGCATTAACAAGTGAACCAATTTTTTAGGGAAAACTTCCCCTTTCAAGTGTTGGAAGTGAGCAAATGGTGACTTGTTGAACATTTCAAAATGATGTTATGTATCCAATAACGACATGATTTGTTTCATTATTGTGAAATTTGTGTGAAAAAATATTCTTTGGGATTAATCACATGCACCAGCATCTATTAAATATGTACCCACCTACAAAATTTGTAAACAATTATGTTAAATGTTAATTATCAAAATTAATAAACCATCAATTTACAAAGACAATGATACCTTTTGGGGTTTGTTTCCCTGATCCCCGCGGGCCCTATTTTTCAAACACTACGATCAATGTGCCCCTTATTTGACATTTTTCTTAAGATGAAAACATGTTAAAAGTATAAAAAAAAAGTATACAAAACATCATCTTATCGTATCGGAGTTTGATTTACAAAAGTTGTTATTTATATTTACACATGCAAAAAGAAGAACCAAAAAATCTTTTTACCCAGAAAAAATAAACAAAGAAATCTAAAAAGGATTATACATCCGATTGGAGATAATAGAGATCAAAATCATTTACCCAGAAATAAGAACTGAGAAATCTTTCATACGAGTTTTCAATATTTTAAAACTAAAACGGAAATAACTCCAAAAATATATAGGAAAGATTTGTAGAAATTGATATTTCAGAATCAAAAGTAGGATAATAGCTTCGCTGATGTTAATTTCTGTAAATTTCTTTAAGCTTTTTTTATTCAAAAATGGCGGTTTTTGTTTCGCTTTCGGTTTCACGTTTGAAGAGATAATGGTGGAATGAGTTATTAATGCAGATTATTTTTCAAAATATTCCAGAAACTGAAAGGTTTTTATAATTTTTGTTAATTGTTTGTGGTTTTCAAGGTTCGCAATTATTATTCCCGATTTTTTAATTAATTATTTCGAATGGGCAGTAATTCAATATTTGGGCAAAATCGAATGGGTGACATTTACATTAGCTTTACACATAGTTGAACAAATACAAATCGATAAATCTATTGATCACCCTACAAAGGCATTAGTCTTCTATGTTTGAAGAACCAAACAAAGTCACAAAATAGATTATTGAACCAAACTAAATATTTTTGATCTGAATTTAATTATTGAATTTGATCTCTACCATGTCGTTTTTCAATCTCATACATGTCGTTGTTATTATGCATACAAGTCATGGCAGCAATGGTGTCCTTTAATATAAAAAATCCTCAAAATCACAACATTTAATAATACGTTTGAATTTTCTCTCCGTACAAACGAAATTCTGAATGTTCTCCGCTCAGGTCGCCAGAACTCCTCTGTTAGAATCCTTACCGATACTACCTAGAGTTAGTTGGCCTCTTCCGGCTGATTCCCTCCTGATGGAAGACTTGTGTGAAAAATGGTCGGAGTTGGGCGTCGAGGACGATGACTCCAATGACATCAATATCGACGACGACGTGATTGAAAGCTCCGAAAACGAACGTGGGAACTGCCTGTTTGGGCGGCTTGTGAGACGGAAAGCTTTCAACAGGGGGGTTGTGAAGTCTGCCCTGAACAATTTCTGGAGACGTCTGGAAAGGTAACTATTACTGACCTTAACGATGGTGCTTTCTGTTTCAGGTTCAAGAAGGAGTCCGACAAGAAGCGTATTTGCATCGCCAGACCCTAGTGCTTTGACAAGTCCTTGCTTGCTCTCCGTGACTCCAACGTCGCCTCGGCGGTGGAAGATGAATTTCGTTTTGTTGACTTCTGGGTGCAGCTCCACGGAATCCCATGGATGCATCGCTCGGCCAAGGTTGGTGAAGCTATCTTTAGCAGGCTCAGCACCCTCCGAAAGATCGATAGGAACAAGGACGGCTCGATCGATGGTGATTTCATCCGAGCCAGATTCTCCATCAACATAGGAGCTCCTCTGCGGAGTGGCTTCCACATCCACCTTGGCTCATCCTCGGGGAAGACATGGATCTCCGTCAAATATGAAAGACTCCCGGATCTTTGCTACTGTTGTGGCCGCCTAGGCCACGGGGAACCAGAGTGTGCCGAAGACAAAACAGAGTTCTTGAAGAAACCTAAATTTGGTGCGTGGATGAGATGTGTGGCCTTTAACCAAAAGAACAGAGACACACGGGTTATAGATGGCCCGCGACCTTACCTCGCATGGCTGGGAGGTTCCCTCAAGTGGTCCTTCGACTCGTTCTCAGAAGGCGGGGGAGAAGATGTCGTCGCCGACGAAAAACTCTGGCTTCAACGGCTCGCCGGATGTCGGAAAATCCAGAGGGAAGCAACCCATGGAAGTGGGCGAGGGGGATCCTCCAGCTCACCCGCGTCCCGAAAATCCCAACGAGCATAAAATCCCATCTGTACGAGCCTGCGGGAATAGTACCCTTGTACCGCCCTGTGACAACGCCTTGAGCTCAACGGCTCCTGTACCAGAGTCTCTTCACACCCCTCAACGCGTGTCGAACTCACCCGGGCCAAAACCTCCTCGTGCCAAGAAAACCCCGAAACGCGTGCCTCCCAAGCGGCTTCAACGCGGGACCCTCTCCCCAAAACTATCCTCTGCCTCGATGGAAAATTTGGGAGTGGCTTCAAATACCAGGCTCCCTCTCTCTTCTACAGACTCCTCTTTCAACGAAGATGGAAAAGGGGAGGGTCCCACGTGCAAGACAAGTGAAGCCTTTGAGGGACATCTAGCACCCACGACTGCTCTTTCTGTTTGCCCTACATGCCCCTTGGTTTTGGGCCGGCCCACTTCGCCTATTTGCATATTGGAGAAGGAGATTTCACGCGGGCCCTTTTTTCCCTTGTGTAATCAGGAGAAGGAGTTCGCTCTTGTGTTCCCAGGAGAAGAAGCCCTGACGAGAGCCTAATAATTCCCCAAAGGTATTTGGGCCTCCTTCTGCTCCAGGCCCCACTCTCAACACTTGCGACAGGGCCGTGACTCCCCTCTTGTGCGGCCAGCTCCCTTCAACCTAAATCATGGAGACCTCACATGGGCTGAAAGGTACTTCTTGTGGGCCGGGAGGAAGCACCATTCCATTTGGGCCGGAATCTGACGGGCCCAGTCCTCTGGGAAAGAGGAAGCAGGCACTTGACGACGAGGTTCCGGAGACCCCATGTCTCAGCCTTGTTCTGGCTGCCCCCGATGGTGGTGTTCTCGGGACCGAGCTGGGTTTTCCAAGGACGCGCACCGGAAACCTGAAGAAAATGGCCAGGGTCTCAGGCACCTCTTCCTCAGCGCACCCCCTCTTGGTTTCGGACGGGAGGACCTCACCCACCTCATCGGGTGCCCAGGTACGTTCACTTAGCGACTCTCCTCATCTTATTTCTTGTGATACAATAGGACTTAGAGACTTACTTTTCACCACACACGATGACCTAAGAGTTAGAGATTTACTTACTGCTTCACATACTTTAGGAGTTTCTAGTGACTTAGATTCGACTTTAGTGCCTTTTGACGAGAGAGCGGCACCCCTCGAGAGCGAGGGCCGCCGAACGCGATGATTGACGTTATTTGGAACGTCCAGGGGTTAGGTAACCCCGGGACGAGGTCGGCCCTTCTCGCCCATGTTCGGGATCACAGTCTCGATTTTATCTTTCTTTCGGAGACGAGAGTTCAGCGTGATGGGGCCGAGAGAGTGCGTATACAGTTGGGTTATGATGGATGTTTTAGGGTTGACTGTCTTGGTAGGAGTGGAGGCTTGATGTTTCTTTGGAAGGAGCCAGTGAGATTCCTACTCGGGACTTTTTCGAGATTCCATATTGAGGGTGATCTGGTTGGTGAGACGGGCGAGACTTGGAGATTTGTGGGGTTATATGGGGACCCTGTGAGCTCTCGGTGGAGACATACCTGGGAGCTTCTTCGTCGCCTTCGGAGTTCTTTCTCGGGCCCTTGGTTGGTGGGGGGCGACATGAACGAGGTGGCTTCTAATTCAGAGATTAGAGGTGGCAAAGGCAGGGCCCCCGACCAGTTAGCTGCTTTCAGAGACATGATTTTGGATTGCGACATACACGATCTAGGATTTGAGGGAGATCCCTTCACTTGGCGCAAATGAGGGATTGAGGAGCGCCTTGACAGATGCCTTGCGAGCCACGATTGGTGCGATCTCTTTCCTTCGGCTTCGGTTCGTCACTTGTGCTTCTAGAGATCGGACCATAGACCTCTTCTTCTTCTTACTGAGGGCTCCAGAGATCGTCGACGGAGTAGGAGGCCGAGGTGATTCTTTTTCGAGGAGTCTTGGATTGGAGAGCCGGATTGCAATGAGCGGATCCGAAGAGCTTGGGGGAGTGAGCTGAGCGTCGACCAGAGACCGAGCTTTGCTGATGCGATCAGCCTTTGCAGACAGAGCCTCACCCGCTGGGGCGGTGTGAGGAACAGAGAGATTCGTGACCAGATCAAGAAGCAGAAGAAGATCGTCGAACTTGGGGGACGAAGGGCCCTGATTTTTGCATGGAGTCCTTCAGACGGGAGGAGAGACAGCTTGACGCCTTAGTCGAGAGAGATGAGCAGTACTGGCGCCAGAGGAGCAGAGTGTCTTGGATGCGGTCCGGGGATAAAAATACGAAGTTTTTCCACCGCAAGGCTTCTGCTAGGAAGAAGAAGAACGCCATCAGAGGATTGGAGGACGAGCACGGTGTTTGGCACAGTTGTTAAGGTGGGATTTCGTCAAATCCCTCTTAACCTAAACACATGTCGTTTCGGCTCTCAAACGACGAAATGGTTAGAAGCAAGCGGGCCCCGCAGTTGGCGACATCAATGCGAGAAGAAAGATTCGCCTCTGCGAGGGGAGTTTAGCCCCGAGCGAGGAAGATAGATCTTTCGCGAGGAAGATCCTTCGCGAAAGGGGTCTTTCCTGCGAGGAGATCCCCTCGATGAATCTCTCCTCGTTCCACCCGTGAAGGGGTATTGCCTCAGAGAGGTGTCGTCGCTGGGAAAATGGCGGGAAAGCAGAAGCGTGCTCGAGAAGACTTGGCGTCAGAGAGTCAGTCGAAAGAGCGGCAATCACGGGAATTAGTAGGTAAAGGTCAGGAAGAAATCACGGGACCGGTCAGAAGGAGGCCGGGCCGAAAGAGGAAACCCTAATGGAGGGACAAACCCGAGAGAACCAGAGAGACCAAAGGAGGGGAATATAAATATCAATGTAAAAAAAACCACATAGGAGAGAGGGAATAGAAACCCTAGAAAGAGATATCAGTCATTACTGTTCATCATCGTCTGTATTTCTTTGACAAGCTTCCAAGCTAATAAACGAGAAAGACCGAGCTCCCATACACATAAACTCAAGGATATTAACATATTAATTAGATCCCCACATATTAACAGTTGTTATTAATCCTTGTGACTGAAAGAGCCTCGGTGAAAACCGACCTCTACAGTTTGGCGCCCACCGTGGGGCCCTGTCTTTTTCTATCTCACAGCCAGGAAGCTCGCGTAGACCGAAGACATGGCGAACAACGATAGCAGCGCAGGAGGGAGTCAAGAGGAGATGGCGGAGGCATGAGTGCTCCGACAGCAGCTGGCCGAAGCCTTGGCAACAGCGCAAGAGGCCAACAGGAGGGCCGAGGAGCAAGCCGAGCTAAACAGGGAACTCGCGGCCCGCCTGGATCAGTTCATGACCAACGGAGGGATGGGAGGATGGACGGCGCCCGGAGCCCCGGTCCACCGAAATCTCTTTCAGACCACCGTGCTCACGCCATCTACGGCAGAGGAAGAAGACCCGGCGGCGGCCGTAAATGCCCGTCCCGTCTTGACCCCCCTCATGGCAGACGAGGTAAGGAAGATGGTGAAGGAGCTATCCTCTGGAATCGAGTCCAGGATGGGGCAGGTCGCATCTAGGGTGCACCAGGCGACGAGTTCGGCACCGGAGATCGACCGGATGGTCAGGGAGGCGAGAGCCACTACTTTCTCGTCCAAAATCCGGGGCGTGGAGCTGGGAGAACTTCCGAAGGTCAAAATCACCCCATACAAAGGAACCTCAGACCCGAACACCCACGTGAAGTCATTCTGAATCGTGACGGAGCGTATCACCGGGGAGACGGAGAAGGTGGAGGCCATCCTCTGCCGCCTGTTCGTCGAGAGCTTGCAAGGACCAGCTAGCGATTGGTTCGCCAAGCTACCCTCGGAGTCCATCGACGACTCCGACGACCTCGTCGCAGCGTTCCTACGCCACTACTCGATGTACGTGCAGAGCGACGCGATGATAACCACGTTGTGGAACCTCGCCTAGGAAAAAGGGGAGACGCTCCGCCACTACATCGAAAGGTTCAAGGCTGTCATGGACAAAATATCAAACCTGGATGGTTTGATCGCGATCTAGGCTTTGAAGAACGGCCTGTTCTATACCTCCCCCTTTCGACCGGAGTTGGCAAAGATGCGCCCCTCAACGATCGAGGACGCCCTCCACCGGGCCTCAATTTTTATGGAGATCGAAGAGGAGGAAGCAGCGCTGAGGAAGATCCATGAAGGAGGCGGAAGAGGGAAGCACCCTGAGAGGTGGGAACACCGAGACGAGGCCGAGGCCTGGGCGACGACAGCGCGTAGGGACGGCTGGGGAGCGCTAGGAGAGCGAAGAGGTCGTGAGGCCCCGAGAAAATGGGTCTATCAAGTAGAAGAAAGGAGAGACCCCGCTGAGAGGGGTCAGCCGCGAGGAGATTTATCGGGCGAGCCGAGAGGAGGCCAGCGAGGAGACTTCGTATCGGCCCGAGGAGGATTCTCTGGCGGGCGAGGAGGCCACGTCGAAGGAGGAAGATGACCCTCGGGAGGGCGAGGAGGTTTCGAGAGGAAACCTTGGCCGAAAGACGCGAGCAAGTTTTGCGATTTCCACGACATGAGTGGTCACGCTACCGAGGAGTGCGCCATGTTGAATCGTGAACTCCAGAGGAGGTATGCACAAGGAGAGCTGCGAGACTTGGCCCCGAGCCACCGCGAGCCATGGAGGAATGATAATCGAACGTGGCGAAGGCCGCAAGGTGCTCAGGCGTGAGGCGCCGAATGCGCTCCTGAAGGAGCGAGGAGGGACCCGACCGCGGGAAGGCAGGTGGCGGATCGGGTCGCAGAAGATAGACCGGCGACGAGAGCCAGGATTGAGGTGATCATGGGCGGGTCGCGATTGTGCGGCGATTCCGTAAACAGCATTAAGGCTTTCCAGCGTCGGGGGAAAGAGCACAACCGCGGAGATCTAATGGCGACCGGCTCCCAGGTGAAGATTGAGTTCGTCGAAATCGGGGAATGTGCGGAGATGCACGACGACGCCCTGGTCCTCGTGCTCGAGATCGGCAACGCCGATGTGTGCCGGGTCCTCGTCGACAACGGAAGCGCCGTCGACGTCATTTTTTATGACTGCCTCGAAAAGATAAAAATCGAGGGCCTGGAGATCGGGGGACGGCGGCGGAAGGTCTCGGGGTTCAACGGGGACGTGGCTATCTCCCTGGGCACGGTCCACCTCCCGGTCCGTGCAAAAGGAGTGCAGAGGATGGTCGAGTTCATGGTCCTGGACGTGCCTTCGCACTTCAACGTGATCATGGGGAGACCTTGGATCCATTCGATGAGGGCCGTACCCTCCACCTACCACCAGTGCATCAAGTTTCCCAGAGAAGCCGGGACGATAGAAGAAATACGGGGCGACAGGGACGCTTACCGTGTCTGCTACATGATGCACCACCGACAAGTGCATGGGGAGAAGACACCGGCAGAAGTAAGCAAGGAGGAGGCTGCCGATTTATAGCAGTTAGCCTCTCCCCTCCCGAGCAAGGTAATCGAGGTACCGAGGAACGGCTCGCAGGGACACGAGAAGAGAAGTCCAGCGACCCCGCTCCTCGAGTCATCGGCGGCGGAGACGCTCGAGGAGCGAGCGGCTGATAGGGGGCAACCAGGACCGCAGGTCGAAGCGGTCGAGCAAGTCTGCATCGATGAGTCCGACCCGACTAAGACGACCAGCATAGGGGCGGAGCTCGACGCCGAAGTCAGAGTCAGATTGATAGCCTTTTTGAAGGAGAATCGGAAGAGCTTCGCATGGACCCACGAAGACATGCCAGGGGTGGACCCGTCTGTGATCGCCCATCGTCTCAACACCGACCCGGGCCACCGTCCCGTCATCCAGAAGAGGAGGAAGATGGCGCCAGACAGGAATAAGGTAATCAACGAGGAGGTCGATAAACTACTCTCTATGGGCACCATCAGGGAGGTGAAATACCCCGAGTGGTTGGCTAACACGGTCGTCGTCAAGAAGAAGAATGGGAAGTGGCGGGTCTGTGTGGACTTCACTGACCTCAACAAGGCCTGCCCGAAGGATAGTTTCCCCATGCCGCATATCGACCGCCTCGTCGAGGCCACTCAGGGGTACGAGCTCCTTAGCTTCATGGACGCATACTCGGGATACCATAAGATAAGGATGCATCCAGACGACGAGGAGAAGACCGCCTTCATCAGCGAGCGGGGAACTTGTTGCTACAAAGTGATGTCGTTCGGTTTGAAGAACTCCGGCGCGACCTACCAAAGGCTGGTGACCAAGATGTTCCACGAGCAGATTGGAAGGAGCATGGAGGTGTATATCGATGACATGGTCTTCAAGACGATGAAGGCGGAGAGGCACATCGAACACCTGGCGGAGTGCTTCGAGATCTTGAACCGGCATCAGATGAGGCTGAATCCCTCCAAGTGCACCTTCGGCATCTCCTCCGGAAAATTCCTGGGTCACATGGTTACCCGACGAGGAATCGAGGCAGACCCCGAGCAGATCGAGGCAATCAAGAGTATGCCATCTCCACGCAATCGGCGAGAAGTACAGAGGCTGACAGGGAGAATCGCCGCCTTGGGCCGTTTCATCTCGAGGAAGGCCGACAGAACACTCGTCTTCTGTGAGTTGCTAAAGAAGAACAAGAAGTTCGAGTGGACCGACAAATGCGAGGAAGCTTTCCAAGCTCTGAAGGCGTATCTCTTGACGCCCCCGGTAATGACGAAGCCGATCCCGGGAGAGACCCTATACCTGTACGTCGCCGTCTCAGACCAGGCAATCAGCCATGTACTCGTACGAGAAGAAGAGGGAGAACAGAAGCCGGTGGCCTACATTAGTCGGAAGCTCCTCGATGCTGAGACAAGGTACCCGCTGGTGGAAAATCTAGACCTGGCAGTCTACGACGCCTCGGAGAGACTCAGGTTCCACTTCCAGGGGCATCCCGTCGTCGTTATGACCGACAGACCGTTGCGCACCATCATCCACAGTCCAAACCAGTCGGGGCGGATCACGAAATGGTCGATTAAGCTCGAAGCATATGACATCGAGTACAGACTCCGGACGAGTCTCAAATCTCAAGTCCTCGCGGATTTCCTGATCGAGCTTCCGAGGGAACCCCTCGACTTGAGCGACGAAGATGGAACTTGGAAGCTACACGTGGACGGATCTGCCACCGCGCAAGGAGCAGGCGCCAGGGTCAGACTCACCTCGCCCATGGGAGAAGTCATCGAGAAGGCGTGTCGCCTAGCCTATCGGGCTACGAACAACGAGGCCGAGTATGAGGCCCTCCTCTTAGGCTTGAATTCCACCCTCGCGATCGGCCTAAAGAACGTCAGCGTCTTCTCAGACTCCCAACTAGTCGTCAAGCAAGTCAGCGGTGAGTATGAGAGAAGCGACGAGAGGATGGAGGCTTACGCGGCACTCGTGGATTCACTCTCCAGGAAGTTCGACTACTTCAGCCTGACACAGGTGACGCGAGGAGACAACACCCACGCCGATGCGTTAGCAGGATTGGGCTCGACGACGGGAGTAGGCGAGCTCCGATCCATTACGGTGGAAACAGTCGAGAGGCCAAGTATAAGAAGGGAAGAGGGCCCAGCGAAGAAGAAGCCCCGAGGCGGAGGCGAGGAGCAAGACAAGTCTCCCGAAAAGCTCAGCATCCACGAGCTCGTGGACGAAGAGCCGGAAGATGACGAGCGAGGAGTGGTAGAGGACGATGACGAGGAGGACTGGCGGACGCCCATCAAGAAATATATCCAGATGATCGCCAGGAGGCGAGGAAAATCAAGGCCAAGAGTGCGAGGTACGCCATCATCAGGCATAAGCTCTACTTAAAAATCTTCACCGGACCCTACCTGAGGTGCCTCGGCAAGAAGGAGGCCGACTACGTGATGGGAGAAATCCACAGCGGAGAGTGCGGGAACCATGCCGGGGGAAGGTCCCTGCTAAGAAAGGTCAAGCGCCAGGGCTTCTTTTGGAACACGATGGTGGCGGATTGCGCCGATCATGCCAAGAGATGCGAGAAGTGCCAGCGACATGCTCCGGCTATAAATTGCCCAGCCGAGGAGCTGTCCTCGGTGACCGTCCCGTATCCTTTCATGAAGTGGTCTATGGACATCGTCGGCCCGATGCCCATAAGCACGCGGCAGAGGAGGTTCATGTTGGTAATCACGGATTTCTTCACCAAGTGGGCGGAAGCGGAAGCTTTTGCCAACATCAAGGACTCCGACGTGGAAGGCTTCGTGTGGAAGAACATCTTCACGCGCTTTGGACTGCCAAGGGAGATCATCGCTGACAACGGTTCGCAGTTCATCTCGAAGAGGTTCAGGAATTTTTGTGCACAATGGGGTGTGAAGCTGCACACATCGACACCAAGATACCCCCAGGGCAACGGGAACGCCGAAGCGGTCAATCGGACGATCACCGACAACATGAAGAAGAGGCTCGACGCCAAGAAGGGACTCTTGGCCGATGAGCTCCCTGGCGTCCTCTGGGCTTACCGGACAACTCCGCACTCGGCCACCGGCCAAACTCCGTTCTCTTTGTCATATGGTGTAGAAGCCGTCATACCAGCAGAGATGGGAATTCCGAGTCTTCGCCGATTGCTGGCCCCAGGGAATGAAGAAGCTAACGGACAAGGCCTGCTCGACCAGCTCGATCATGTAGATGAACGACGCGAACAGGCAAGTGTCCACGTCGCTAACTTCCAGAACTCCGTCGCTCGCTACTACAACAAGCAGGTGCACCCTAGAAGCTTATGGATCGGGGAAATGGTTCTTCGACGAGTCTTCCAAAACACGGCCGAGGCCAACGCCGGGAAGCTGGGGCAGAGTTGGGAAGGGCCGTACGTGGTCACTGGCGTCGTCCGACCAGGGGTTTACAAGCTTGAGAACACCGAAGGCGCCAAGGTGATGAGGAGCTGGAATGTGAAGCACCTGAAGAAATTCTACTGAAGGAGAGACCATCTTCTGCTTACCTGGCCTTATCTTAAATCCCTGTAAGCATTCTAACATTTCTGTCAAGTTTCTTTTAAGGGGACTCCGACCTTTCATTCAGGAATACTGTTATGGCTTCGCAAATCATATATATACACGATTCGAAGGGTTTGAAACATACGACCAGAGCATAAAAGAGGCGAGAGTGCCCAAAAGTTACCTAAGGCATACATCGCCAATCAAAGCCTCCCAGTGAGCAATCAAAGTCTCCCAGTGAGCAAATAAAGCCTCCCAGCGAGCAAACAAAGCCTCCCAGTGAGCAAATAAAGCCTCCCAGCGAGCAATTAAAAGACTCCACAACGAGCATAAAAGAGGCGAGAGTGCCCAAAATAAAAGAGGCGAGAGTGCCCAAAATAAAGAGGCGAGAGTGCCCGAAAGTTACCTAAGGCATACATCGCCGATGAAAGCCTCCTAGCGAGCACAATCAAAGACTCCCGAGCAAGAAAAACATATTAAAAAAATGTGTTAACAGGAACAGCTAAAGCCCCTACAGGAGGGAAGAGAGGAACGGGGACATCCCACCACGTCTATACAGCCCCATGTAAGCATCTGTATTTTACCGAAAATATCATTCTATTGACTCCATCCAAAATATAGGAATGTCAAACACGACCCCGAGACAACAGATTAATAAGTAGTCATGAAATATCAACAAGCAAGCGAAGGAGGAAAATAAATTATTATTACAGACAAAAAGTTTGTATCCTTTGATCCGTGAAAGAGAATGGTTGTATAAAAAGAGTCTATACTTCTGGAGACGCGAGCTGAGCGCCCTCTGCCGGAGCGGGATCGCACGGCGAAAGAGGAGGGGACTCGGGGTCGGCTTCGGCTTCCCTCTCGAACTCGTCAGCCTGCGCCTGCTTCTCTTCCTCGAGCTGTCGCCATTCCGGAAGCTGGCATCGGAGCAACTCAGCCGAGGCCCCAACGGGAAGAGCTTTGATCATCGCAATGTTGGCCTGGTGCGACGCGGCGAGGCGATGAGAGTCGATTTCCGAGTCTAAGGCTTGAAGTCTAACCGATGCTTTGCCGAGCTTTGTACGTGCTCTTTCGAAGAGGCGCAACCGGGCATCCCGCTCTTCCACCGACAAGGCTCGGGCCGCCGCGAGGTCACCACGTAGCCCTTCCACAACGGACTTGGCCACTACCGGCAACGACACCCTTTCCGAGCCAGCTGCCCCCAGGATCTCGCACACCTGGGCGAAATGCTCGTCGTTCTTCTTCAACACACCCACCGTATCTAGGTGTCTCTTCTTCTCGTCGGCCAAAGTCTCCTCGCGAGCAGCCAAGCTCGCACCGAGATCCTCGATCTCGCGATCCGTCTTGACTTTGAGTTCAGCGAGCTAAGCTTGGAAGGCCTTCTTCCGGGCAGCCTCATCCGCCAACTCGGACTCGAGCTGCTCAATTCGCTCGCGGTTTTGTCGGTCCCGGGCCATAGACGCGTCGAGCTACTTGCTGACGTCTTGGGATTTTTGCTTCTCACCCACAGACTCCTCCGCGGCCAACATTCGCTGATCGCGCTCGAGGAGGATCAAATCATTCAGGTAGGCAACGCTCTGAAATAGATGTTCCGTGGCGTGGAGGTACTGCCCGTACTGGCTGAGAACCAAAGCGGGCCTGGGCGCCCCAGGCACACGGCGCGTTAGTCTCTAGCACATAAACGCAGAGTACGTTTCCCAAGCCTCGTCGGGAGCATCAGCAGCAGGAGCGCAGGGCGGACCATCAGTAAACCGAAGAGGAGACAAGTACGTCCCTCCTTCGGAAGGCGAGGAAAGCTCGTCGGCAGGAGCAGCCTCCGACGGCGCGGGAAGATCCGCGACGGCCAGGTCCTCGGGCTCGAGGACTCTTTCCTCCGCCCCCTGCACGGCCTAGCCCAGGACAGCTGAGGTCCCGGCGCGGGCGGCATCTGGCGACACCGGAGGATCCGCGGCTGCCGGCGCCTCGGTCTCGAGGGCCCTCCCCTCTGCCGCCTGCACAGCCGAGTCCAGGGGATCCGAGACCCTGGCGGGAGCGTCTACCTCTTTAGGCGGCGCCACCCCCACATCTCCGGACTCCTCCAAACGACCGCGAGGCCGTGGGGAACCTGCGGCAACGGCCGCAATACCTTCCCCGACTGCCGCGGCCGCGATCTCGGAAGTGTCAACGACAACCTTCACTGCGATCGCCGGCCTCTTTCGCGAGCGCGAGGAAGAACGTCCGCCCCCGACGGCCCCTTTAACGGGGAGCCCACCCTCATCCTTGGGAGGAGGAGGTGGAGGATCGCGATTCCCCGTCGGAACGACCTCCTCCTCGCAAGAAGGATCGGCAGCGGATGGAGCGGCCGAAGTCTGTTCCGGGGCAGGACCCTTTGGAATCGGCGGCGGCACCCGGCTCAAGGAAGCACCTCCCCGAGGGTTCGACGCCTCCCGAGCTCCGCCAGACGGAGGGGATACCCTGGCCCTCTTAGGGGAACGGTTGCCCCCCGGCCCATCGGAAACACGCCCTACGATACCCTTTGGTTTAAGGGGAACATCGGTAGAGCCCCCATCGCCGCGAGGCCTCTTCGCGGGGGACCCATCCGAGGGGGCGTTCCCTCTCCTTGACAGACCACTCCCGTCGACGGCCGGGACTTCTCGGGACACCTTCCTTTTTCTCTGATCGTGAGTCCCACCTCGAGCGGCCCGCAACGAGACCCCGGACGACGGAAGGCCGCCGAACCCAGAAGACGGAAGAAGATCCCGGAGATTCATCCCGGAGGGATAAGGCCATGAGAAAATCCCAGATTTCTTGACCCTAACGTTGGAGAAGTCCGAGGTCCAATCGCGGTTGGGTACGGCAAGAAGCCTCCTGTGGGTCGCCTCAAAGCGACGAGCGGCTTCGTCATCGGTACTGGGAACATACCTAAGAGGGGACTGGTCGACAAGCCACTCCCTGGGCAAGTACTTGTGGAAGCACCCAAAGCTATGCTCATCCACTGACACGAAGAAGAACTTGTCCTCCCACCCAGACTCGTTCGAAGGAGTGCTGTCGATAACATGACCAGGAACCCGGTGGGAGAGAGAATAGCGACCAGGATTCTTGGGGTTCTTGGAGAATTTGAACAGCCGCATGAGGTCCTTCAGGGTAAGGTCAACATTCGCCTCCAACGCCACAACTATGGTACAAACGAGGAGACGAATCGAGTTCGGACTCACCTGAGTGATGGGAACCAGAAAGGCGCAGAAGAAGGCCACGATGAGCGACGGAATGGGAAAACAGAGCCCCGTCTTTCGAAAAAAACCTCGTACAGGGCAATGCACTCGTCCCTCGGGGCGTCGGCACGCTCACCGTGGCGAGGAAGGCGAAGAGCGACCTTCGGCTCCAAGACAAATTCCTCCCGAAAATGCTCCAGGATCTCCTTCGTCATCACCGAGGGAGGAGATCGCGTTGTAAAGATGGGACCGACGCCGTAGGTGCGAGACATAATCAATCGAAGTTTATAGAGCGACGGAAGTTAAGCAAAAAGAGAAGACGAAGAAAAGGAATATGAGTTTTCAGAGGAATCTGGTTTTTAGAGGAAGTAAAACTATGCCTCGAAGTAGGGTTTCCGACTTTATAGTGGGAAGAGGCGAGGCTATGTGAATCGACACGTCTCGACCCCACGTCATGCGAAAGGACACGTGGATCGCTAAAAAGAAGCAGGAACCCAAGAGCCGCTCGAAGTGATGGGCTCTGAAAAGTCATCAACACTCAAGTGCCTGCACCAATTTTAATAAGGAGAGAGAAAATCGTGGAAACCGAGGAGACGCGCCCAAAAATAATAAGTAAGCAGGTTAGTGCAGACATCACGTGCAGGAAAGAACCCAACTCGAGCAGCTTATTGGGCATGGATTTCTCTTTCTTTTATCAAGTGTTTCCACTTGATAAAACAAAGGGGGGCTGGCCGTCCCCACAACTTCATCAGCATCAAAGTTGCTCGCATCAATGGCAAGGGTCGTCGAAGCAGACAACCTCGAGCAGCTTATTGGGCACGGATTTCTTTTTCTTTTATCGAGTGTTTCCACTTGATAAAACAAATGGGGGCTGGCCGTCCCCACGTCAGCATCAAAGTTGCTCGCATCAATTGTAAGGGTCGTCGAAACAGACAACCTCGGGGAGTGTCTAACAGGTACGACAAAGTAATGCAATGCGAAGGGGTGAGCAGGTAATTAGCCGTGATCGAATGCGGAGAAAAGTAAGAGACAAAAACTTAAAAGAAGGACAAGGATGTTTTATTGAATCTCAATAAGTTACAAGTAGATGGTACAAAATTACAAGCACATCAATTAGGCAACACCCTACAAAAGTCGACAAAAGCCCTACAGCAAGAAGAAGAAGAGCAAAAGTTACAAACTACAAAAAGGCCTAAGTCGCCAAGACGAGATCAGGCCTCGGTGGCCTCTCACTCGCTTAACGACCCGGAAGCAGCCGAAGGACTCCCGACGGCGAGGGGAGACGAGCGAGGAGGCGCGGCCGATAGAAGGCCGCCAGGAGACAGAAGGGGAGAATTGGGGTTGGCCGCGGCTTTTTCCTCGAGCGCCGAAACGAGGGCCTCCTCCCGAATGCGGTCCTGCTCCCACTTCGGGACTTTGGCACGGAGAAGCGCGACCGGCGCCCCGAGAGGGAGCGCGTTGACCGCACTTTGGTGAACCTGGTAGGAGGCCGCCATGCGGTTGGCCTCGATGGAATCCCCAAGAGCCCGGAAACGAGAAGAGGCTCGCTCGAGCTTACCCTTGGCCTTCTCGAAAAGGCGCAGCCGAGCTCGATACTCCTTCTCCGCCTCGGCACGAGCCGCCTCCAGCTCATCAGCGAGTGTCCGCAAAACGCCACGAACCTGGGAGAGCAGACCCTCCTTCACGACAACAGGGGCGCCCACGGCCTCGCCGATTTGTGCGAGGAGCTTATCCTGGTGGCGAGAAAGCTCCGAGGCTTCCTGATGGCGCCTCCGTTCCTCCTCCAGAAGAGCCCCGCGAGCGGAGAGTTGCCGCCCGCACTCCTCGATCTGCCGCCCCGATCGAGCTTTGAACTCCACCAAGTCATCCTTGGCGGAAGCGCGATCCCGCCTCTCCTCGGCCAGGGCTGACTCTAGTCTCGCCATCCACCCCCGAGATAGGCGCTCGCTGTAAAGAGAGAGATCGAGCTGCCCCTAGAGCGCTGATGTCTGATGGGAGGCGTCAATGGACTCCTCCACCATCAAGGACCTGTCGGCCTCGCGGAGGACGACATCGTTCACCCGGGCAACCCCTTCGAGCAAAAAGGCCACCGCCTCGGAGTATCCCTCGACCTCTTCGACAGAGTGACGAGTAGCGGAGGAGTCGGAGGTCCCCTTCGACAGGTCCCGGTACGTGCGCAGGGAGTACTCCCTCCAGATCTCGATGGGCGAGTCCCAGCTAGACTCACCGGGAGTGACGAGGGGAGGCGAACGAGGACCGGCCGGGGGATGGCGGCAGGGAGAAGGAGGAGGTGAAGGCTGGAGAACAGTGGAAGCAAAGGACAGACGAGCGGGAAGAGAGGGTGAGAAGTGAGAAGGAAGAGAAGGCGAGGAGTGAGAAGAAACGGAAGGCGAGGAGTGAGAAGAAACGAAAGAGGAGGAGTGAGAAGGAGCGGAGGATGAAGAGTGAGAAAGAAGAGGAAGCGAAGAGTGAGAAGGAGCGGAGGATGAAGAGTGAGAAAGAAGAGGAAGCGAAGAGTGAGAAGAAACGGAGGCTGAAGGAGGAGGAGAGGAGGGGCATGGGCGACCCGGCCGTCGCTGGGGAAGCTCCGGTTGAGGAGATCCTAGAGAAGCGCCTGGAGGAGCACATTGCTGTGAAGCAATGCGAATCCCCACAGTACGCGGCGCTATGCCGGATGTACCTTCGCTCCTAGCCCTCTTCGCGTTACGGTCGCTAGCACCACCTCCGACGGGTCGTTTTCCCGCAGCAATCTCGGCACGAGACGAGGCCTCCGGGAGACCCCTCGGCGAACGAGGAGCACGGTTATGCCTCAGTAGGAGGGGTCGCTCGGGCGAGCTCTCCTCGTCCTCAGGAATTTCCTCTTCAACTCGTGGTACCGAGCTCGCCCCTGCCGTGGTCGCGTCGGGGAAAGGGCCACCGATCGCGAGCCCCGGTCCGCGAAATCCAACCGGGTAGCAGTCGGAGGTAGGCGGGCCACTGAAGGTATGGGATTGGGAAGCGAAGCCCCGCGTCAAGGAAGAAACCCTCATAGACGGCGACCCGTCCCTCGTCCTAGGGGTCTTCCGGCAGCTCGCCGGGGTACGGAAGGCGGACCTGACAGACGTCCCCATCGCAACAACTCTCATGTATAGCGCGGAGCCGCTCCGGGGTCATGGCGGAGTGGTCGGGGCCACGTCTGAGGACGCGGCTGAGATTTGGCGATGTTGGGGTCAAGGCCATTGAGAAAGCAAGAGGGTAACGGCGGAATAAAATTCGAATGATAAGGATTAGGCGGGATACCAATTTGGGAGTACAACAGAACGAAAGGACGCAACGTTTGAAATCCCTCTCCCCACTAAGACCCACAATTTATAGGAGGAAAACAGGCAGATCCAACGGTGGAAATCCAAAACGACGCAGGCGAATCGACGGATGGAATGCGAAGGGACGCTTAGCGAAAAGACGTCCTGAGGAACTGTTGTACGGACAGAAGCGGTGAGAGGAGCAGTCCTATGCGGAGACAGGCACTCGAGTACTCTACCCGCAAGGAGGTTCACGGAAACCAAGACCACGCGCCTAAAAAGGAGCGAGGAGGGCAGAATCGCCAGCGGATAGTCAATCAACAGAGGGCTCGGCCCAAGGAACAAGGGCCCATCAACAGGATCTTTTGCATTATTTTACCAAGTGCCCACACTTGATAAAATGGGGGACTAACTGTTAACGTGGGATTTCGTCAAATCCCTCTTAACCTAAACACATGTCGTTTCGGCTCTCAAATGACGAAATGGTTAGAAGCAAGCGGGGCCCGCAGTTGGCGACAACAATGCGAGAAGAAAGATTCGCCTCTGCGAGGGGAGTTTAGCCCCGAGCGAGGAAGATAGATCTTTCGCGAGGAAGATCCTTCGCGAAAGGGGTCTTTCCTGCGAGGAGATCCCCTCGATGAATCTCTCCTCGTTCCACCCGCGAAGAGGTATTGCCTCAGAGAGGTGTCGTCGCTGGGAAAATGGCGAGAAAGCGGAAGCGTGCTCGAGAAGACTTGGCGTCAGAGAGTCAGTCGAAAGAGCGGCATCACGGGAATTAGTAGGTAAAGGTCAGGAAGAAATCACGGGACCGGTCAGAGGGAGGCCGGGCCGAAAGAGGAAACCCTAATGGAGGGACAAACCCGAGATAACCAGAGAGACCAAAGGAGGGGAATATAAATATCAATGTAAAAAAACCACATAGGAGAGAGGGAATGGAAACCCTAGAAAGAGATATCAGTCATTACTGTTCATCATCGTCTGTATTTCTTTGACAAGCTTCCAAGCTAATAAACGAGAAAGACCGAGCTCCCATATACATAAACTCAAGGATATTAACATATTAATTAGATCCCCACATATTAACAGTTGTTATTAATCCTTGTGACTAAAAGAGCCTCGGTGAAAACCAACCTCTACAACAGTGGAGACACTAAGATTGAGAGGATCGTCTCTGGTTATTTTGGGGATATTTTCTCTTCGGCAAGGCCCTTCCCCCAGAGTATAGAGTTGGTGACTGCGGGCATATAGCCTAGGATCTCCGTGGCGTTGAACGCCGAGTTGGAGCGCCCTTTTGAGCAAGGAGAGGTGAAAAATGCGCTTTTTCTCGATGGATGCGATCAAAGCCCCGGGGAGCGACGGATTTCCTACGATATTCTATCAAAGATATTGGGACGTTGTTGGGGAGTCGGTCTTGAAGACCTGCCTCGGAATTCTTAACAAGGGGGAGGATGTGGCCACCATTAATGATACTGTCCCTGATCCCCAAAGTTGAGGACCCGAGACGAGTCCGGGACTTCAGACCGATCAGTCTGTGCAATGTGATCTATAAGATAATGGCCAAGTGTTTGGTCAACCGTCTTAAAATCACTATGCATGACGCTATTTCCGAGTCCCAGAGCGCTTTTGTAGGAGGTAGAATGATCTTCGATAATGTCATGATTGGATTCGAGGCCCTTCATACGATGAAGCGGAAACGCTTTGGAAATGGAAAGTGTGCGGCTCTCAAACTCGACATGGCGAAGGCATTCGACAGTGTCGAATGGGTCTACTTGGAGTCGATGATGTTGAGACTGGGTTACAGCACGCAGTGGGTGTACCTCATCATGAGATGTGTCACCTCAGTTAGGTCTGCTTTCAACATCAACGACTCTACCTGTGGCAGTGTGACTCCTTTTAGAGGTCTCCGTCAGGGAGACCCTCTCTCTCCCTTCTTATTCCTCTTTTGTTATTAGGGACTCTCGAGCCTCTTTCGAGCGAGCGAGGATGCTGGATCGATTTCTGGAGTCCGTTTCCGGGACCTACACGTTTCTCACCTTCTTTTCCCGGACGATAGCATGGTATTCTATAGAGCGAGACCTAACGAGTGTGAGAGGGTCACAGACATTTTACGGACTTATTCTGAGGCCTCGAGCCAGTTAGTGAACTTTCAAAAGTCCGATGTCTGTTTCGGTATGGAGGTGAGTCAGGATGAGGGAGAGACTTTAGCCCAGATCCTTGGTGTTACGAGGACGGAGTGCAACGAGCGATACTTTGGTCTTCCCGCATTTTCTGGTCGGCGTACGACAGAGCTTTTTGGGTTTGTGAGAGACTATGTGTGGGATAAGATTAAGAGTTGGAACGGTCTCTCCCTCTCGCAGGCTGGTAGAGAGGTTCTCATTAAGTCCGTCATTCAGGCGATTCCCAGCTATATTGCCTCATGCTACAGGATCCCCTTGCGTTTGATTAGAGACATTCATTCGGCGATTTCCAGTTTCTGGTGGGGTGGTGGCACGGCAACTAGGAAGATCCACCGGTGCAAGTAGGAGGTTCTCACGAGACACAGGTCAGAGGGCGGGTTGGGTTTCAGAGATCTGGAGAAGTCCAACGAAGCCCTTCTGGCTAAGAGTGTTTTGAGACTTCTCAGGCGATCAGAGAGCCTTGTTGGGCGGGTTTAATGACAGAGTTACTTCCCCGACGGGGACATTATGAGGGCTTGCCCTGGCTCGTGCTGCTCTTCCATATGGCGCAGTCTTATTTGGGGTCGTGAGATTATCCAGTCAGGTTCGAGATGGCGGATCGGGGACAGTGAGTCTGTGTTGGTCATGGGTGACTGTTGGGTCCATAGGGACAGACCAGCCACCTGGATTGACACCCCTTGGATTCCCCCCGACATGCGTTTTGCCGAGCTTATGAGACTCGACGGTAGTTGGGATGTCGATCTCATTTCTGCAATATTTGGGGAGGAGGACGCCACTGCGATCCTGAGCATCCCGAGTGGCGGTGAGGGTATCCCTGATTTGCGTCGTTGGCACTTCACTGAGGACGGAGAGTACTCTGTCAAGAGCGGATACCGCGTTGCGATGGAAAGAGCCAGTATTCCGGCCGCCAGCTCCTCTGACCCAACAGTGATGGAGAGGTGGTGGTCGAAGTTCTGACAGCTGAGAGTTCCTCCCAAGGTGAAACTCTTTTGTTGGCGAGTCTGTTTAGGCCAGATTCCGGCTAGAGCAGTTCTTGCTAGGAAGAGGATCACCTCTGGCGACAGTTGCCCTGTCTGTGAGGAGGCAAGAGAGACAGTTTTCCATGCATTTTGGAGTTGCAGGTGGAGCAGGAGAGTTTGGAAGGAAGAGGGCTTTGACCACACCCTTTCTCCTTTCAGAGACGGCGACGCTTTTGACACTATCTTTAGAGCGACGAAGGTTCTTGAGGTTCGGTTTCATGTGCTATTTCTCACTATTATTTTGGAACTTTGGAACCACAGGAACAACGTCCTTGCTGGGAGATCTGCTTGGAGCCAGACACTGCTAGTCTAGTGGACGGTGAGCTTCCTAGAGGAGTATAGAGCAGCTTCATTCGGAGGTTCTCCGACGATCTCGAGGGTGACGACGACCCCCAGATGGACCCCCCGAGGGACGGGACCTTCTCGATTAACGTCGACGCGTCATTAGCTCGTGACGTGGAGGCTTCGGTGTTGGTTGTATTGTGCGAGACCACGCCGGCGAGGTGATCGCCTCGCGTACGCTTTTCCTTGCTAAAGGTTTTTCTCCTCAGCTTGCGGAAGCGTACGCAGTCCTCTGTGGCATATAGCTAGTTCGCAGCGTCGGCTGCAGGAGAGCGGAGATCCAGTCTGACTGCTTGGGGGTGGTGAGGATGGTCGAGGAGGGCGTGACGCCAGCGACAGAGCTTGGGATGATCTTGCACCACATCTTCAGAGAGGTGAGAGAGTTTGAGGATTTTAGCATTATTCATATCTCTCGTCTTTGTAATGTTGTTGCGCATAATTTAGCGCGCTATGCGGTTAACCATCACTCGTCTTCGACTTGGCTGGGTTTAGTCCTGTCTTGCTCGGAGGAGGTCTTTAGTGCCGATGATCGCGAGTTGAGGTCCCGTACGGCTACCTAGCGCCCGTTGTTTATTGTCTCATTGTGTTTATTATGTTTCATTTTATCTCCCGTGATTTCTATTTTATTCTTATTTCTGTAACCACGGTTTTCCTCCGCTATACGTGAGGACTTATATGATATTTCGTGGCACCGACCACGCTTCCTAAAAAAAAATATAAACAAATTTTTTTGTTAAGCTTTTGATTCTTCAGATGATTATTCATTCTTAATTGTTACCTTAATTGTGAGTGAGCCTATCACTCTAAAAGCCAACCATACTATCCTCATGGTAAACATGGTCCATCAAATTAGCTAAAAAGTTCAATAAAGTTTATGATGTTCTCAACTTTATTTAAAGAAAGTTATTGACATATCTTGTAATGAAAAGAAGTCAAACATTGCTCACTCACCAAGAACATAAATAATAATAACAAAGGAGCTAAATGGAAAATGACAACGGCTAGTAATATACTAATATTAATAAAAGTTGCGGTACGGTATAGGACCATGGTTTCCTATGTATTAAATATATTATCAACCTCTCGGTGGTCCTTTTTTGTCTTTATTCTTTTTTAAATGAATAAATAAATAATGTTTTCCAGTATTTTCCAAACATTCATCTTACTTTACAAAAGTCCCCAACAAAATCATAATAGTGACCCTCCGGCTTATAATATTCAACTTTTCTCATAATGATTATAAGTTATTTACTTGTAAATAGTTGGGATGGTAATATATATATATATATATATATATATATATAGTTTATGCGTATAAACTTGTTTTTTTTTTGGATTTTCTCAATAGGAATAAATTTGAGTGTTTTTTCAACTATGATTTTTTCTTTAAAATGACTCAACTAGCAGTTCGGGAAGAGAGAGAATTTTGTTCTCTCATATTTATCCTTACTTTTTGCATATACAACTACTATTTTACCCTTATAATTAAAGAACTAATTTATTTAATTAATTTTTTCCCTCTCCATCTTCTTTACATAGTTCATATCTTCTTCACTAGACTTCATCTTCTTCACCAACATTTCATCTTTTTCATCAATTTTCTTATACTCATAAAAATTTCATAGTCTATTGTTCTTCCATAATCTAAGAGCTGCTCACGACGTCCTAGCACCTGTCGACAAAAAAATTCACTTATTTCATACCAAAGAACCTACATCAAATCTTCCATCCCTTGAAAAAATCAAATAACCATTTTTTACCGAAAATATCTCCGAAATTTTAAATATTAAATTCAAATAATATATTTCATATCTTCCTCATTTTTGTCAACGAGCAATATTTATTTGATCTTTCCGACCATCCCAACACTCTGTATCTGTCAGTTTTTTTATTTTCTCCATTTTTCTTGGTTCTCGAAAAAAAAATCCAAGTTTTACAGACATTTTAATTTTTCGTGACCACTTCGTCACGAAAATGTAGTTTTGTGACAACTATATCACGAACATATATTTTCGTGACAACATTGTCACGAATATATGTTTTTGTGACAACATTGTCACGAAAGATGAATTTTGTGACGTTGTCATGAAAATATAGTTTCGTGACGAAGTGATCACGAAAACATATTTTCGTGACGAAGTGGTCACGAAACGTCTGAAATGTGACAACTTGGTCACTAAAAATATGCTACTTTTTAAATCTAGCACAACGGATTATGAACCTTAAATGGTTAATCAAACTTGAACATTAAACAAGTACCTGGGTTTGTGAGTTATACATTAAGGTACCATACCTATAATTTGATATTCTAATATATAATACTATGATTATTAGTGAGTTATCTACGCGTGGGTAATATATTAGCATAACATATAGCCTATAATACTAATTAAAAAATTGTAATTTAAAAGTTTAGTTTGTGTGAATAGTAGTATACTAGTATTCTATGACTAGATCTCTTACAATGTTAGCCTAAATGATTAATAGGGGCACATATAAGTACATAATTTTTTAAAAATTTAATCCAACAAAAGATAGTGTATGAGGTTGCACTACGTCTATAAACTCCAACCAAGTCGATCTCATGAGAATGGATGAAAGAAGAACAAATTTCGTGACAAAGTTGTCACTAAATTTAATCGTGTGTGTGACTAGAAAATACGAGTTTCGTGACAAAGTTGTCACGAAATTCTTAATTTCGCGACAACTATTTAGTCATGAAACCAAAATTTTCGTAACTAAGTTGTCACAAAATAGACTAAATGTTGTCACGAAATCAAAACTACCTTTTATATCTACCATAACCAATTATGAATCTTAAGTTGTCGGTCAAACTTATCCGTTCAACAAACTCCTGAGTTTGTGAGTTATACTTTCAAGTAGCATAGTTATAATTTGATATTATAATATGTCATGTTATGATTATTAATTAGTTATCTAGATGTGAGTAGTATATTAGCATAACATATTGTGTATAATATGTTATACGCAATATATTATGTGTATAGTTATACACGTGGGTAGTATACTACCCACGTACATTTTAAATCTACCATAACCAATTAGAAACCTTAAGTGGTTGGTCAAATCTGTCTGTTCAACAAGCTCCTGAGTAGTTCGCGAGTTATACTTTCAAGTAGCTTAACTATAATTTAATATTTTAACATGTCATATTATGGTTATTAGTTAGTTATATGCAGGTGGGTAGTATATTAACATACCAAATTGATATTTATACTAATTAAATGTTTTGTTTGTGTGCATAGTAGTATACTAATATTCTATTGCTAGATCTCTTACATTGTTGGTCCACATGATTAATATGGGCACATTTATGTACATGCTTATTTAAAAAAAAATATAACAAAACATTTTTTACGAGGTTGGACCACGTCTATAAACATCAACCAAGTTGATCTTATGAGAAATGATGAAAGTAAAAAATAAATCGTAACAAAGTTGTCCCTAAATTTATCGATTTCGTGACTAAAAAAATATGGAATTCGTGACAAAGTTGTCACGAAATTCTTAATTTCGTGACAATATGTGGTCACGAAACCCAAATTTTCGTGACTAAATAGTCACAAAACCGACTAGATGTTGTCACGAAATCAAGAATTTCGTGAAAATATTGTCACGAAAACGTTGATATATTTCGTGTCAAGGTTGTCACAAAATTTAAAATTTCGTGACAACCTAAGGTTTTTTTTTTCGGAAAGCGAAAAAAATGCAGCAAACGAAGAACAGAGAGTTGCAGAGTGCTGAGATGGTCGAAAAAATCGAAAAAAATGTTAGCTGGTGATAGTGAGGAACATGCTAAAGATAATATTTGATTTTAGTATTATAAATTCATAATTTGATTTTTCTACGGTCGACGGAAGTGGTTGTCATGTCTTTTCGGAAGTGGGAAGGATGACCGGAGCCGATGGAGATGATGAATGTGATTAATGGATGAGCACATACATAGATGGGGAATATTTGAGAGATAACGAGTTTAATATTTAAAATTTATTATTTAAGTTTCTCCGGTCGACGAAGGTGGTTGTCCTACATTTTCCGGAGGCGAGAATGGTGACCGGAGTTGGTGGAGATGACGAAAGTGATTAAAAGTATGAGCAAGGTAGTAGAAATACGATTCAAACAAATCAGAAGAGAGTAACTTCAAAAAACAAAAAAACAAATCAAGAAAGAAAGAGAGAGCGGAGAATATATATTTGTAGAGGTCGGTTTTCACCGGAGCTCTTTCAGTCATAAGGATTAGCGATGACCACTGATATGTGAAGGTCAAATTAATGTATTAATATCCTTGAGTTTATGTATATGGGAGCTCAGTCTTTCTCGTTTATTAGCTTGGAAGCTTGTTAAAGAATTACAGACGATGATGAACAGTAATTGCTAATATCTCTTTCTAGGGTTTCGATTCCATCCCTTCTATGTGGTTTTTACATTGATATTTATATTCCCCTCCTTTCGTCTGTATGGTTCTCTCGGGTTTGTCCCTCCATTAGGGTTTCCTCTTTCGGCCCGGCCTCCCTCTGACCGGTTCCGTGATTTCTTCCTGATCTTTACCTACTGAATCCCGTGATTGCCGCTCTTTCGACTGACTCTCTGACGCCAAGTCTTCTCGAGCACGCTTCCGCTTTCCCGCCATTTTCACAGCGACGGCACCTCTTTGAGGCAATACCCCTTCTAGGAGGGAAAGAGGAGAGAACCATCGAGGAGATCTCCTCGCAGAAAAGACTCTTCGCGAAGGATCATCCTCGCGAAAGATTTATCTTCCTCGCTCGGGGCTAAACCCTCCTCGCGGAGGTGAATCTTTCCCCTCGTATCACTGTCACCAGCTACGGGCCCCGCTTGCTTCTAACCATTTTGTTGTTTTGAGAGCCGAAACGACATGTGTTTATGTTAAGAGGGATTTGACGAAATCCCACCTTAACAGTTAGTCCCCCATTTTATCAAGTGTGGGCACTTGGTAAAATAATATATAAAAATCCTTTTGATGGGCACCTTTCATTGGGCCGAGCCCTCTGTTGATTGACTTCCCGCTAGCGATTCTGCTCTTCTCGCCCCCTTTTTAGGCGCGTGGTCATGGTTTCCGCGAACCCCCCTTGCGGGCAGAGTACTCGAGTGTCTGTCTCCGCCTACGCCTGCTCCTCTCACCACTTCTGGCCGTACAACAGTTACCCAGGACGTCTTTTCGCTCAGCGTCCCTTCGCATTCCAGCCGTTGATTCGCCTGCGTCGCTTCGGATTCCCACCGTTGGATCTGCCCGTTTCCCTCCTATAAATTGCGGGTCTTAGTGGGAGTGAGATTTCAAACCTTACGTCCTTTCATTCCGCTGTACTCCAAACTTGGTATCCCGCCTAATCCTTGTCATTCGAATTTTATTCCACCGTTACCATCTTGCTTCCTCAATGGCCTTGACCCCAACTTCGCCAAGTCTCGGCCGCGTCTGTTGGCATTTGTGCCCACAAAGGAGATTTTTGATATTAAATACTTTTGTATTTCTTTTACTTTGAAATTAAATAAAGATTGAATATCCATTCTTATTTAAGATTGTGTTTACGCATTTATGTCTACGCTCTGAAACTGTCATCAACGAAAGAAGTGCTAAGTACAGACTTGACAAGATACCTTCTTATGACTAGTTTAAATAATAGTTCGCAATCTAAAGATCGATTGGGCAATCGATTCCTAGTAATGATTGTTAGAATGAATTAAACGATATCTTATCTTGTGATATGGAGAGTTGTGACTCTGTAATTCATTCTTGATATCTTAATGAAGATATTGAACAAGACCAGTGAAGTTTTGAAGTTCGAGATAAAACCGTTTAATCACTCGAAACCTCAAACTCACATACGAGGGGTATTTTAGTAATTACCTAAATCCTGAAGTGAGTACATGTATTCTTGTAACACTTTATGACATTTGATTTGTCAATGGGCAATGGCTAAATGAAGTTTCATTGACCCGACGGTTGGTGTCATAATACTGTTTCGTTGAAACATGTGATTCACAGATATGGAATTTGTGTTGAAACAATGCTAAGGCATTAGTATCACACCATGCTCTGTTATGAGAGTGTGAGCGAATAAACCAGGCCTGGTATTCATCGAATAAAGAATTCTTTGAAATAAAACATGTGACATGTTGAGACATTTCACTTTATGTTTTTCTCGTTCACAAATAACAGAGGACTTGGTGAAATAATAACTCAGGGGTAAAACGGTAATTTTACATTCCTCTGAGTTAATGATACACACAAAGGGTAATATTGTAAAATACACCGTGGACCGTGTGAAGAATAGTTTTGTCACATCAAACGGAAATATAAACGCATATGAACTTAGAGATGTTCAATATTGGTCCTTTAGTGGAATCGACTAATATTAAGAATTAAAAGCCGGAAAAAGTTTGTGAACTTTTGTGTCCGAGCTTTATTCTAAAGCTTCATTCATGTGGGTCCATAAGGTCTCAATGATAGACTCTCGGACGAGATTTTGGTGAACAAGAAATGATTGATTTTCTCATTCAACGTAAATTGTGATTTACGCTAAGAAAATTATTTTCTGAGTAATTAAATAAATAACTGGTTATTTATTATTACATTTATTTCACGAATCATATTATGTTATTATATTGATAATAATATAATTTGATGATTCAAATAAATAAAAGATGAAAATAAATATTTTCTCGTTTCGTACTACATTGATTAGTATGAAAATAATTAATGACTTGTCATTAAATAAATGAGATGTTCTAAATTAATTAAATATTATTTTAGAAATAAATCAAATAAATTTGGGAGATAATTAGGACAATATGGCCGGCCATAATAGGTGTTTTATGGGCTGGAAAAATTGTTTAAACTCATTAAAATGAGTTTTGGGCTTAAGTTTGACTAATGGGTCTTAACTGGATTTTGACCTAACTTAAGCCCATTCTCTCTTATATAAAAGGAGGCTTTCTCTTTGGTAACCCTAGCCTAATTTCGACCAACACTCAGCCAAACCTCTCCCCCCTTGTGCTTGAGAGGTTTTGGCCGAAATTAAGAGAGAAAGAGAGAGAGGAAAACTGTTTCCCGGCAGCCCTTCCTTTTATTTGAGTTTCCCCTTCTTCCCTTGTTCCCACGAAAGAGCCCACCCTCTTTGTCTCCTAAAAATCCCTAGAGTATTATCATTGACTCAACTTGTGGTTGTTTGAGTGATTTTTCTCTCCCCAGGGCCGGCTAATTTTGGAGGATCGAAGGCACGACGGTTTTGAGGATTTCTTGGACGCGCGTGGCGTAGAGGATCGGCCGACCACCTTGACGTACACCGAGACTTGCTCTCGCAGATCCAAATCTTATGTAAGTGTCCCTCGAACGAATTGGATCTGAATAATATGATGTTTTAGAATAATTATATGTATTTGGATTATTCGTTTGCATGCTTAGATAAATTTATTGATGTGATTGTAAATTTATTGACATGTTAGGTTAGATTTAATGATATGGTTATCGAACATGTTTTAAAACGTTTATAATATGTTAAATTGAATTATGAAATTCCGCCACATATTGATGTGTTTCGTAATTAAATTAGGTTAATTATTAACTAAATTCCAACAGCGTCCTCAGGGGCGGCCCTGACCACTCCGCCATGAACCCCGAGCGGCTCCGCGCTATCCAGGAGAGGTGTTGCGACAGGGACGTCTGTCAGGTCCGCCTTCCGTACCCCGGCGAGCGGCCGGAAGACCCCTTGGACGAGGGGTGGATCGCCGTCTATGAGGGTTTCTTCCTCGACGCGGGGCTCCGCTTCCCAATCACATACCTTCTCATCTCCTTCCTTCATGCGTTCGGCATCCCCATCGGCCAGATGCATCTCAGCGCCATTCGCCTCATCCTGTGCACCATGGGGATCGCTGCCGAGAGGGGGGTTTTCTTGGCTCTGGAGGATCTGATGCGCCTGTACAGACCATTCCGGGTTGCCAGGCACCTGGGGCGTTTCACGCTCATCCCCTTCGATCGGGACCTAATCGTCCTCAATGCTCCTTCCGACGCGCCGGGATGGCAGAGCTGTTATTTCTTTGTCAGGGTCGACAGCAGCTCCTTCGGCTACCACCACGAGTCACTGCCCACGCGATGGGTAGAGATTGACCAATCTCCTCCAGTTTACTCGCATAGCTCAGGTGACCCTCACGAGACCATTTTTAAGGAAATTCGCCGGGCCCTCCTCGCGAGCACGCGTCGCGACTGGGGACGATTTTTCCAGGACCCTCCGCAGCTGGTGGAACTTGGAATATACCGGGAGGAGTTCATTAGTGGCCCGCCTATCTTCGACTGCTTCCCAGTTGGGTTTCGTGGACCGGGGCTCGCAATTGGTGGCCCTTTCCCCGACGCGACCATGGAAGGAGCGAGCTCGGTACTACGAGTTGAAGAGGAAGATCTTGAAGACGAGGAGGGCTCGCCCGAGCGACCCCTCCTACTGAGGCATAATCGTGCTCCTCGTACGCCGAGGGGTCCCCCGGAGGCCTCGTCTCGTGCCGAGATTGCTGCGGGAAAACGACCCGTTGGAGGTGGTGCTAGCGACCGTAACGCGAAGAGGGCCAGGAGCGAAAGCATATCCGGCACAGCGCCGCGTGCCGTGGGGGTCCGCAATGCTTTGCAGCAATGTGCTCCTCCAGACGCTTTTTGAGGATCTCCTCAACCGGAGCCCCCACAGCGACGGCCGGGTCGCCCATGCCTTACCTCTCCTCCTCCTTCAGCCTCCGTTTCTTCTCACTCTTCGCTTCCTCTTCCTTCTCGCTTTTCATCCTCCGTTTTTTCTCACTCCTCATCCTCCGTTTCTTCTCACTCCTCGCCTTCTCTTCCTTCTCACTCCTCGCCTTCTCTTCCTTCTCACTTCTCACCCTCCGTTTCTCACTCCTCGCCTTCTCTTCCTTCTCACTTCTCACCCGCTCTTCTGTCCATTGCTTCGGCTTCTCTTCAGCCTTCACTTCCTCCTCCTCCCTGCCGTCATCCCCCGGCCGGTCCTCGTCCGCCTCCCTTCGTCACCCCCGGTGAGCCTAGCTGGGACTCGCCCATCGAGGTCTGGAGGGAGTACTCCCTGCGCACGTACCGGAACCTGTCCAAGGGGACCTCCGGCTCCTCCGCTACTCATCACTCTGTTGAAGAGGTCGAGGGATACTCTGAGGCGATGGCCTTTTTGCTCGAGGGGATTGCCCGGGTGAACGATGTCGTCCTTCGCGAGGCCGACAGGTCCTTGATGACGGAGGAGTCTGTTGATGCCTGCCATCGGACATCAACACTCCGGGGGCAGCTCGATCTCTCCCTTCACAGCGAGCGCCTATCTCAGGGGCGGATCGCGAGGCTAGAGTCGGCCCTGGCCGAGGAGAGGCGGGATCGCGTTTCCGCCAAGGTTGACTTGGCGGAGTTCAAAGCTCGATCGGGGCGGCATATCAAGGAGTGCGAGCGGCGACTCTCCGCTCGCGGGGCTCTTCTGGAGGAGGAACGGAGGTGCCATCAGGAAGTCTTAGAGCTTTCTCGCCACCAGGATGAGCTCCTCGCACAGATCAGCGAGGCCGTGGGCACCCCTATTGTCGTGAAGGAGGGTCTGCCCTCCCGGGTTCGTGGCGTCTTGCGGACACTCGCTGATGAGCTGGAGGCGGCTCGGGCCGAGGCGGAGAAGGAGCATCGAGCTCGGCTGCGCCTTTTCGAGAAGGCCAGAGACAAACTCGAGCGAGCCTCTTCCCGTTTTCGGGCTCTTGGGGATTCATTCGAGGCCAACCGCATGGCGGCCTCCTACTAGACTCACCAAAATGCGGTCAACGCGCTCCCCTCCGGGGCGCCGGTCGCGCTTCTCCGTGCCAAAGTCTCGGAGTGGGAGCAGGACCGCATTCGGGAGGAGGCCCTCGCATCGGCGCTCGAGGAAAAAGCCGCGGCCGATCCCAACTCTCCCCCTATGTCTCCTGGTAGCCTTCCGTCGACCGCGCCTCCTCGCTCGCCTCCCCTCGTCGTTGGGAGTCCTTCGGCTGCTTCCGGGTCGCTAAGCGAGTGAGAGGCCACCGAGGCCTGATCTCGTCTTGGCGACTTAGGCCTTTTTGTAGCTTGTAATTTTGTACCACCTACTTGTAACTCATTGAGATTCAATCAAACATCCTTTTCCTTCTTTAAGTTTTTGTCTCTTACTTTTATCCGCATTCGAACATGGCTGATTACCTGGTCGCCCCTTCGTGTTGCATTACTTTGTCATACCTATTTGACATTCCTCGAGATTGTCTGTCTCGACAACCCTTATAATCGATGCGAGCAACTATGGGCTAATGTGGGGACGGCCAGCCCCCCTTTGTTTTATCAAGTGTAAACACTTGGTAAAAGAAAGAAAAATCCGTGCCCAATAAGCTGCTCGAGGCGGGGTTTCCTTCCTGCACGTGACGTCCACACTAACCTGTTTATTTATTATTTTTGGGCGCGTCTCCTCGATTTCCGCGACTCTCTCTCTCTCCTCATTAAAGCTGATACAGGCACTTGAGTGTTGATGACTTTTCAGAGCCCATCACTTCGACGGCTCTTGGGTTCCTGCTTCTTTTTGGCGATCCACGTGTCCGTTCGCAGGCCGTGGGGTCGAGACGCGTCGATTCACATAGCCTGGCCTCCTCCTACTATAAAGTCGGAAACCCTACCTCGAGGCGTAGTTTTACTTCCTTTAAAAATCCAGATTCCTCTAAAAACCCAGATTCCTCTTCTTTGTCTTTTCCTGTTGCTTAACTTCCTTCGCCCTATAAACTTCGATTGATCATGTCTCACACCTACGGCGTCGGTCCCATCTTTACAACGCGATCTCCTCCCTCGGTGATGACGAAGGAGACCTTGGGACAATTTCGGAAGGAATTTGTCTTGGAGCCACGGGTAACTCTTCGCCTTCCTCGCCACGGTGAGCGTGCCGACGCCCCCGAGGACGAGTGCATTGCCATGTATGAGGTCTTCTTTCGGAAGACGAGACTCTGCTTTCCCATCTCGTCGCTCATCGTTGCCTTTTTCTGCGCCTTCTTGGTTCCCATCACTCAGGTGAGTCCGAACTCGATTCGTCTCCTCGTGTGTACCATAGTTGTGGCGTTGGAGGCGAATGTTGACCTTACCCTGGAGGAACTTATGCATCTGTTTAAGTTCTCCAAGAACCCCAAGAACCCTGGTCGCTATTCTCTCTCCCACCGGGTTCTTGGTCATGTTATCGACAGCACTCCTTCGAACGAGTCTGGGTGGGAGGACAAGTTCTTCTTCGTGTCGGTGGATGAGCATGGTTTCGGGTGCTTTCACAAGTTTTTGCCCAGGGAGTGGCTTGTCGACCAGTCCCCTCTTAGGTATGTTCCCAGTACCGATGACGAAGCCGCTCGTCGCTTTGAGGCGACCCACAGGAAGCTTCTTGCCGTACCCAACCGCGATGGACCTCGGACTTCTCCAACGCTAGGGTCAAGAAATCTGGGATTTTTTCTTGGCCTTATCCCTCCGGGATGAATCTCCGGGATCTTCTTCCGTCTTCTGGGTTCCGCGGCCTTCCATTATCCGGGGCCTCGTCGCGGGCCGCTCGAGGTGGGACTCAAGACCAGAGAAAAAGGAAGGTGTCCCGAGGAGTCCCGGTCGTCGATGGGAGTGGTCTGTCGCGAAGAGGGAACGCCTCCTAAGACGGGTCTCCCGCGAAGAGGCCTCGTGGCGATGGGGGCTCTGCCGGTGTTCCCCTTAAACCAAAGGGTACCGGCGGGCATGTTTCCGACGGGCCGGGAGGCAACCGTTCCCCTAAGAGGGCTAGGGTATCCCCTCCGTCTGGCAGAACTCGGGAGACGTCGAATCCTCGGGGAGGTGCTTCCTTTGGACAGGTGCCGACGCCGATTCCAAAGGGTCCTGCCCCGGAACAGACTTCGGCCGCTCCGTCCGCTTCCGATCCTTCTCGCGAGGCGGAGGTCGTTCCGATGGGGAATCGCGGCCTTCCACCTCCCCCTCCCAAGGATGAGGGTGGGCTCTCCGTTAAAGGGGCCGTCGGGGGCGGACGTTCTTCCTCACGCTCGCGAAAGAGGCCGGCGATCGCGGTGAAGGTTGTCGTTGACATTCCTGAGATTGCGGCCGCGGCAATCGGGGCAGGTCTCGCGGCCGTTGCCGCAGGTTCCCCACGGTTTCATGGTCGCTTGGAGGAGTCCGGAGATGCGGGGGCGACGTCGTCTAAGGAGGTAGATGCTCCCGCCGGGGCCTCGGATCCCCTGGACTCGGCTATGCGGGCGTCAGAGGGGGGTGCCCCCGAGACCGAGGCGCCGGCGGTCGCGGATCCTCCGGTGTTGTCAGATGCCGTCCATGTCGGGACCTTGGCTTGCTTGGCCAGGCCGTGCAGGTGGCAGAGGAAGGAGTCCTCGAGCCCGAGGAACCGGCCGTCGCGGACCCTCCCGCGCTGCTGGAAGTTGCCCCTGCCGACGAGCCTTCCTCGTCTTCCGAAGGAGGGACGTACTTGTCTCCTCTCCGGTTTACTGAGGGTCCACCCTGCGTTCCTGCTGCGGATGCTCCCGACGAGGCTTGGGAAACGTACTCCGCGTTTATGTGCCAGAGGTTAACGCGCCGTGCGCCTGGGTCATCCAGGTCCCCTTTGGCCCTCAGCCAGTACGAGCAGTACCTCAACGCCACGTGGCACTTGTTCCAGAGCGTTGCCTACCTTAATGATTTGATCATCCTTGAATGCGATCAGCGAATCTTGGCTGCGGAGGAGTCGGTGGGTGAGAAGCAGAAGTCCCAGGAGGTCGGCAAGCAGCTCGACGCGTCTGTTTCCCGGGACCGTCAGAACCGCGAGCGAATTGAGCAGCTCGAGTCCGAGTTGGCGGATGAGGCTGCCCAGAAGAAGGCCTTCTAAGCTCAGCTTCCGAACTCAAAGTCAAGACGGATTGCGAGATCGAGGATCTCGGCGCGAGCTTGGCTGCCCGCGAGGAAACTTTGGCCGATGAGAAAAAGAGACACCTGGAGGTGGTGGGTGTGCTGAAGGAGAACGACGAGCATTTCGCCCAGGTGTGCGAGATCCTGGGCGCAGCTGGCTCGGAAAAGGTGTCGTTGCCGGCGGTGACCAAGTCCGTTGTTGAAGGGCTCTGTGGCGAACTCGCGTCTGCCCGAGCCTTGTCGGTGGAAGAGCGTAATGCCCGATTGCGTCTCTTCGAGAAAGCGCGTGCAAAGCTTGACAGAGCATCGGCTAGGCTCCAGGCCTTAGACTCGTCAATCGATTCCCATCGCCTCGCCGCGTCGCACTAGGCCAACATTGCGATGATCAACGCGCTTCCCGTTGGGGCCTCGGCCTAACTGATCTGATGCCAGCTTCCGGAATGGCGGCAGCTCGAGCACGAGAAGCAGGCGCTGGCCGACGAATTTGAGAGAAAGGCCAAAGCCGACCCCGAGTCCCCCCCTCTCTCGTCGTGCGATCCCGCCCCGGCAGAGTGCGCTTAGCTCGCGTCTTCGGAAGTGTAGACTTCTCCTTATATAACCCATTCTCTTTTACGGATCAACGGATATAAACTTCTTGTCTGTAATAATAATTTCTTTTCTTCTTCGCTTGCTTGGTGATATTTTATGACTGCTTAGTAACCTGTTGTCTGGAGGTTGTGTTTGACATATCTATATTTTGAATGGTGTCAATAGAGTGACGCTTTCAGTAAATGTAGATACTTACATGGGGCTGTGTAGCTGTGGTGGGATGTCCCCGTTCCTCCCTTTCCTCCTCTCTCCCTTTATCAGAGAAAGAGGGTCTTGGCTGGGGGGCTTTAGCTGTTCCTGTTAAAAGTTTTTGACCTACTCGCTCGGAAGCGTTTGTGCTCGTTAGGAGTTTTTATGCTCGCTAGGAGTCGTTATGCTCGCTGGGAGTCGTTATGCTCGCTAGGAGTTTTTATTTGCTCGCTTGGGAGTCTTTTAATTGTGCTCGCTAGGATGCTTTCATTGGCGATGCATGCCTTAGGTAACTTTTGGGCACTCTCGCCTCTTTATTTTGGGCACTCTCGCCTCTTTTATGCTCGCTGTGGAGTCTTTTTATTTGCTCGCTGGGAGGCTTTATTTGCTCACTGGGAGGCTTTAATCGAAGATGGCTCCTGGTCTTTTAAAGACGGGCCTCATCTGTATGTGCTCACTAGGAGGCTTTGATTGGCGATGTATGCCTTAAGTAACTTTTGGGCACTCTCGCCTCTTTTATGCTCGCTGTGGAGTCTTTTAATTGCTCGCTGGGAGGATTTATTTGGCGATGTATGCCTTAAGTAACATTTGGGCACTCTCGCCTCTTTATTTTGGGCACTCTCGCCTCTTTTATGCTCGCTGTGGAGTCTTTCTATTTGCTCGCTGGGAGGCTTTATTTGCTCACTGGGAGGCTTTAATCGAAGATGGCTCCTGGTCTTTTAAAGACGGGCCTCATCTGTATGTGCTCACTGGGAGGCTTTGATTGGCGATGTATGCCTTAAGTAACTTTTGGGCACTCTCGCCTCTTTATTTTGGGCACTCTCGCCTCTTTTATGCTCGCTGTGGAGTCTTTTAATTGCTCGCTGGGAGGCTTTATTTGGCGATGTATGCCTTAAGTAACTTTGGGCACTCTCGCCTCTTTTATGCTCGCTGTGGAGTCTTTTAATTGCTCATTGGGAGGCTTTATTTGCTCGCTGGGAGGCTTTAATCGAAGATGGCTCCCGGTCTTTTAAAGACGAGCCTCATCTGTATGTGCTCACTGGGAGGCTTTGATTGCTCGCTGGGAGGCTTTGATTGGCGATGTATGCCTTAGTAACTTTTGGGCACTCTCGCCTCTTTATTTTGGGCACTCTCGCCTCTTTTATGCTCTGGTGGTATGTTTCAAACCCTTCGAACGCATATATATAATTTGCCGAAGCCATAACAGTGTTCCCGAATAAAAGGGTCGGGGTCCCCTTAAAAGAAAATTGACAGAAACGTTAGAATGCTTACATGGATTTATGATAAGGTCAGGGAGGCGGAAGATGGTCCCTCCCTTCAGTAGAATTTCTTCAGGTGCTTCACATTCCAGCTCCTCATCACCTTGGCGCATTCGGTGTTCTCGAGTTCATAAACCCCTGGTCTGACGATGCTAGTGACCACGTATGGCCCTTCCCAACTTTGCCCCAGCTTCCCGGCGTTGGCCTCGGCCGTGTTTTGGAAGACTCGTCGGAGAACCATTTCCCCGACCCGAAAGCTCCTAGGGCGCACCTGCTTGTTGTAGTAGCGAGCGACGACGTTCTAATAGTTAGCGACGTGGACACTTGCCTGTTCGCGTCGTTCGTCTACATGATCGAGCTGGTCGAGCAGGCCCTGTTCATTAGCTTCTTCGTTCCCTGGGGCCAGCAATCGGCGAAGACTCGGAATTCCCATTTCTGCTGGTATGACGGCTTCTACGCCATATGACAAAGAGAACGGAGTTTGGCCGGTGGCCGAGTGAGGAGTTGTCCGGTAAGCCCAGAGGACGCCAGGGAGCTCATCGGCCCAAAGTCCTTTCTTGGCGTCGAGCCTCTTCTTGATATTGTCGGTGATCGTCCGGTTGACCGCTTCGGCGTTCCCGTTGCCCTGGGGGTATCTTGGTGTCGATGTGTGCAGCTTCACTCCCCATTGTGCACAAAAATTCCTGAACCTCTTCGAGATGAACTGCGAACCGTTGTCAGCGATGATCTCCCTCGGCAGTCCAAAGCGCGTGAAGATGTTCTTCCACACGAAACCTTCTACGTCGGAATCCTTGATATTGGCGTATGCTTCCGCTTCCGCCCATTTGGTGAAGAAATCCGTGACTACCAACATGAACCTCCTTTGCCGCGTGCTTATGGGCATCGGGCCGACGATGTCCATGGACCACTTCATGAAGGGATACGGGACGGTCACCGAGGACAGCTCATCGGCTAGGAAATTTATCGCCGGGGCGTGTCACTGGCACTTCTCGCATCTCTTGGCATGGTCGGCGCAATCCGCCACTATCGTGTCCCAGAAGAAGCCCTGGCGCTTGGCCTTTCTTAGCAGCGACCTTCCCCCGGAATGGTTCCCGCACTCTCCGCTGTGGATTTCTCCCATCACGTAGTCGGCCTCTTTCCTGCCGATGCACCTTAGGTAGGGTCCGGTGAAGCTTTTCAAGTAGAGCTTTTGTCTGATGATGGCGTATCTCGCACTCTTGGCCTTGATCTTCCTTGCTTCTTGGCGATCATCTGGCACGATTCCCTCCTGGATATATTTCTTGATGGGCGTCCGCCAGTCCTCCTCGTCATCGTCCTCCACCACTCCTCGCTCGTCATCTTCCAGCTCTTCGTCCACGAGCTCATGGATGCTGAGTTTTTCGGGAGACTTTCCTTGCTCCTCGCCTCCGCCTCGAGACTTCTTCCTCGCTGAGCTTTCTTCCCTTCTTATACTTGGCCTCTCGACTGTTTCCACCGTAATGGATCGGAGCTCGCCTACTCCCGTCGTCGAGCCCAATCCCGCTAACGCGTCGGCGTGGGTGTTGTCCCCTCGCGTCACCTGTGTCAGGCTGAAGTAGTCGAACTTCCTGGAGAGCGAGTCCACGAGTGCCGCGTAAGCTTCCATCCTTTCGTCGCTTCTCTCATACTCACCGCTGACTTGTTTGACGACTAGTTGGGAGTCTGAAAAGATGCTGACGTTCTTTACGCCGATCGCGAGGGCGAAATTCAAGCCTATGAGGAGGGCCTCGTACTCGGCCTAGTTGTTCGTAGCCCGGGCCTCAGCTTCGTCTCGATGCTCTTTCTTCTCGGGGTGCTTCCCTCTTCCGCCTCCCTCATGGATCTTCCTCAGTGCTGCTTCTTCCTCCTCGATTTACATAAAAATCGAGGCCCGGTGGAGGGCGTCCTCGATCGTTGAGGGGCGCATCTTTGCCAACTCCGGTTGGAAAGGGGAGGTGTAGAACAGGCCGTTCTTCAAAGCTTGGATCGCGATCAAACCATCCAGGTTTGATATTCTGACCATGACAGCCTTGAACCTTTCGATGTAGTGGCGGAGCGTCTCCCCTTTTTCCTGGGCGAGGTTCCACAACGTGATTATCGACGCGTCGCTCTGCACGTACATCGAGTAGTGGCGTAGGAAAGCTACGACGAGGTCGTCGGAGTCATCGATGGACTCCGAGGGTAGCTTGGCGAACCAGTCGCTAGCCGGTCCCTGCAGGCTCTCGACGAACAAGCGGCAGAGGATGGCATCTACCTTCTCCGTCTCCCCGGTGATACGCTCTGTCACAATTCGGAACGACTTCACGTGGGTGTTTGGGTCTGAGGTTCCTTTCTACGGCGTGATCTTGACCTTCGGGAGTTCTCCCAGCTCTACGCCGCGAATCTTGGACGAGAAAGGAGTGGCTCTCGCCTCCCTGACCATCTGGTCGATCCCCGGTGCCGAACTCGTCGCCTGGTGCACCCGGGAAGCGACCTGTCCCATCCTGGATTCGATCCCCGAAGATAGTTCCTTCACCATCTTCCTTACTTCTTCCGCCATGAGGGGAGTCAAGATGGGACGGGCATTTACGGCCGCCGCCGGGTCTTCTTCCTCTGCTGTAGATGGCGTGAGCACGGTGGTCTGAAAGAGGTTTCTGTGGACCGAGGCTCCGGGCGCCGTCCATCCTCCCATCCCTCCGTTGGTCATGAACTGGTCCAGGCGGGCCGCGAGTTCCCTGTTCAGCTCGGCTTGCTCCTCGGCCCTCCTGTTGGCCTCTTGCGCCGTTGCCAAGGCTTCGGCCAGCTGCTGTCGGAGCGCCCCTGCCTCCGCCGTCTCCTCTTGACTCCCTCATGCGCTGCTATCGTTGTTCGCCATGTCTTCGGTCTTTGCGAGCTTCCTGGCTGTGAGATAGAAAAAGATTGAGCCCCACGGTGGGCGCCAAACTGTAGAGGTCGGTTTTCACCGGCGCTCTTTCATTCACAAGGATTAGCGATGACCAGTGATATGTGAAGGTCAAATTAATGTATTAATATCCTTGAGTTTATGTATATGGGAGCTCGGTCTTTCTCATTTATTAGCTTGGAAGCTTTTTAAAGAATTACAGACGATGATGAACAGTAATTGCTAATATCTCTTTCTAGGGTTTCGATTCCATCCCTTCTATGTGGTTTTTACATTGATATTTATATTCCCCTCCTTTCGTCTGTCTGGTTCTCTCGAGTTTGTCCCTCCATTAGGGTTTCCTCTTTCGGCCCGGCCTCCCTCTGACCGGTTCCGTGATTTCTTCCTGATCTTTACCTACTAAATCCCGTGATTGCCGCTCACTGACTCTCTGACGCCAAGTCTTCTCGAGCACGCTTCCGCTTTCCCGCCATTTTCACAGCGACGACACCTCTTTGAGGCAATACCCCTTCGAGGAGGGAAAGAGGAGAGAACCATCGAGGAGATCTCCTCGCACTAAAGACTCTTCGCGAAGGATCTTCCTCGCGAAAGATTTATCTTCCTCGCTCGGGGCTAAACCCTCCTCGCGGAGGTGAATCTTTCCCCTCGTATCACTGTCGCCAGCTGCGGGCCCCGCTTGCTTCTAACCATTTTGTCGTTTTGAGAGCCGAAACGACATGTGTTTATGTTAAGAGGGATTTGACGAAATCCCACCTTAACAATATTAACCCAGATTATTTTTAAAAAGTATATTAAAAAAAAATTATTTCTATTTACTACCAATCTCTTAGTTAAGTTCTTTTTTTCAAAAAAAAATATAATTGAAATTCAACTCATTTTTGACAAATTCTATTCTTTGTTACTATTGATAAAAATGGCTATAAAACTTGAACAATATATTGATATCAAAAGGTCCACTAAAGTAAAGCTCATAATACGAAGATAAATATTTGGTTGATTTTGTTATTATTATAATACCTTATTCTTCCTGGCTTTTTAAGTTTAAATAAAATCATCATGTTCAGAACATTATAGGTAACATGGACCCAAAATCTTCGAAAAATATTCCCTCTTCAACCGGGAAGCTCTTTCCATACATAAAAAGAAACAAGCAAAACTAGAAAATCAAGAAAGTGAACTTTAAAAGAATAGAAGCATCAGATTTGAGATTGGATTACCATTTATTATATAAAGCCTGAACTTAAGCAGTCCTCTCTATCAAACCTAGCTAGCTACAAGCTTCTGTCTTATTTTTAAGTGTATAATATATATAGTTCCAATTATTGAAAAAGATGAAATCAATTATTATCATAATCGGATTTTTGATAATCGGTTTCACACAATCGGCTCTTACGGAAGTTGGGAATTACCAGTCAAAGCCTGTTTTGCATGAAAAGGGAGATCTTATTCAAATTCAAGCCGGTAAGTAAACATGATTTAAATCAATTTAATAATTTATTAGACAATACAACAATTATCAGATAATAAATATTTCAGGCGAAAGAGGGTACCAGAATTTAGAGAAACGTGGCATGAGAGGGCAGAGAGGGAAAACTGTAGGAGTGTTCGGTGGCGGGAATTCTGCAAATCGCCCACGTGTCAACGACAGAAACTCAGCTCCGTTTCTCTCTAATTTACTGGGCACTCTCATGATCCTTGTCGTTTTATTACACTTACTAGTAAGGTCTGTCTCAACACTTATTCATCATTTAGTTTTATTTGTAAGGTAACCTATATTATATATCTTTTCTTAATACAATATTAGCAATCACACATATGGGGCGTTGACGTTAAATGCAGAATCTATTCAGGGTTTTCTTTTGCTTTTCAAGAAATAACAGTTTTTTTCAGGGTTGATAAGGTTGTATGTTATGTGTTCATTTTATGTTTTGTTTGAATTTATTCATTTATTTTTTTTTTTACTTTTTTATTTGTAGGTTTGATTGAAGAATGGATCAAGAGAACATGTGGGGATGCATGTTTCGAAATTAAATTTACTGGCTTTTAGTTTTGTATGTTTTTTGTTTTTTAACTTGTTGTATTAATTAAGCATTTGATTATACAAATTAAATGTTACATGCAAGTCCGGTTTCTGTGCATATGCTTTGATTTATTCAAGCGCGATATTCATTAAAAAATAACTGCTGCTTCAATTTTTTTTATCTTCAATATTAACATGTCTAACAAGATTGAGAACGTGAGTTAATTATTGTAATTTAGAAAATAGTGACTTATCATTATTTGAAGATTTACACCTATCTCGTTTATTTTAGTTCAAATTCAGAAATTATCGACTTCGTATGTCTAATTAAAATAATAATTTTCTCGCTTTTAATATTCAAGATTAATAAAAATCAATAGATGATTCCTTCAATGTTCGAACATCAACTTTGAGCACGCTCGAATAAGTGAATTTGAATTAGATTACAAGTATAACTTAGTACGTGCCATCCACAATCAATGTTGTTTGTCTTTTATTTTTTACAGAAATGACATTTATGTCACGAATAAATACGGATAAATGAAGTTAACATACTTATGAGACTATTATGATATATTTTTTTCACTAAATAGACAGTATAAATTCGATATTGTTTAGAAGTAAAAGTAAAACTCAAGATTTCACTAAAACACGTAACATACACATCACTTTTTCGTTTGAATTATAAGTGTAATTCAGAGTCGTCATCATAAAATATATGTGCTGACAACAAATTTTCATCAATAAGCACTCGTTTATGACGAAAGAATTTGTAGAATATTAAGCCGTATCGACGAAAAGATTACGAGAAAAACAACATAAAAAATAAAAATAAATCATCATAATAAATGAAGGAAACTACTGATATAATTCAAATATCGTAGAGCAGTTTCTCAAACTTGTGTAAATGGTGGGCGTAAAGTCCAATGGCGATGAACAAGCTGCCGTCGGCAGTGGCACTGGGCAACACAATGGCCAAACCCTCGTACAAGATCCCACCGGGCCCCATGAACACGGGTCGGCCCCACCCAAAGTCCGCGTCGTGAATGGGAAGCCTGGCCCAGCTCGTGATCCCCAAATTAGGACACCCGAACGTGTGGGGCCCACGAGCGAGGGCCGAGAGGTCAGGCTGAAGCTCTAAGTAGTCAAGCGCTGACCTCAGATACTCCCCGTCCGTCTTCACCAGCGTCTCGCGGATCTTTTCTGCCGCCTTCCACGTGGGATTCGCTCTAATCTCCCCCGCTGTCCCCATAGGCGTCGTCGTGAATATCACATTCCCGAAAAAACCCGACGGCAACGCCGGCTTAAGCCTCGCTCGACCGTCCACCGCCACGTACAGTTTCGTCACCTGCTCCTCCGGCAAGTCACGTGCCATGCACACGCACTTCCACACGTGCCCAGACAGCATCTCGTACGAGCTGTAACTGATTACATTTCCGTTCTCTCCAGATTTGGCCTTCAATTTTTCGATTTGTTCTCTCGTGATCTTGTAAAACCCAGCCGCGTGGCCGCCCTTTGCGGAGGCCGGATCAGGAGAGGTCATCCGCGGAGAAGGGTCGTACTCCACGTGGGAGAATTCGGGTCGGGGCGGGTCCCGCGCCTTGAGGAGCTTTCTGTCCATGAACGGTGGAAGGGAGAGATCGAGGCCGCGGGTCATGTCGGCCCATGTGTTGACGAAGTGGAGGCCCGATAAGCCATCCGTGACGTGGTGTTGCATTCCCACGCCCAATGACACTCCGCCACATTTGAAGTACGTCACCTACGTGTAGATTAACATTATTATTACTTCAATCCCACAAGTTATATTTCTAGCCATCATTTATAAAAACAATTTTTTATGTGTTAATTAAAGGTATTATATCAAAGAAATTTGTGGGTAGTTCTTTTAGAAATGCGGTAACGATTCTAAATACGAAATTAATGGGTTATTATATAGCCTTTTTAAACATAGGTTTTTAAAATGGTTAACATTTAACATATTTTATTTTAGGTAAATGGTTATGTTAGAATTAACAAAAAATTAAGGACGAATTCGCTCAAATTTTTTCAAAAGTTTTCGAAATGAAAAATGACAAAATTGTAAAGCCGTCCTATTAATTATTATGTCACGTAAACAATAAAATCATTATCCAAACGTTGGTCATTTACGATAGACACACCAAACATTGACAGTCAAATTTATAAAATTTAATAGTTGATATATATATATAACACTCCCAATCCATAAAATTAGTTATTGAAATAACATTAGTGAGTTGATACATTTAATAGAATATGTGATAAATCATACTTGAACAGCGATTCTACTAACAAGTTGAATTCGAGTCTACATATATAACTATAAGTATTTAACACTTTTTCTAAAAAAGAGATTCATAATTTCGATCTTTAACTTTGATTTCTCTATAAGTTACACTTAAGTTGTAATAAACCAAAAGTTAAAAGAGTACAAGTAACAACTAAGTCATTCAAAACATTGAATTTTATATAGTCAAACTATTCATCAAGTTGGCGTGGTCCGGTGATATATACCCTTATTACTCTTATTATTTAGTTTAGTCAAATTTATTTTCGGAAATAAAAAAATCCCAACATTACTTTTTATCCCTAAATCTTACATAAACGACAGATAGCTAATAGCACAGACGTAAACGACAATAAGATACTAGTCTTCTTAATAGCAAAACTATAACTAGGGATTAGGCACACTCTGTTTCTGAATTATAAAACCATTATTATATATGTTTATAATATGCCTTTTTATAACCTTTTTGCGTGGTTCTTTTCTATACCTATTAATTTATCAACTTACTACATATATAAAATAGAGAAGTTAAGAACCTGCAAGACTAAGAGCGGATAAGAGGAGATCCCTCCAGAATAGTCAACGGTGGGGATGAGTCGCCGGAGCTCCGGCGATGGCCGGAAATCACCGAAATCGTCGACGACGGAATCGGTGTGAGCTTGGACGAAGAGGACGCCTTCGTCGTTGCAGTCGATCTCGATTCGGCCGGCGCCGTCGCAGCGCAGCCGTCCTGCCACCGGATAGAACGGCACCAGAACCTTCCGCAGCGCCGCCTTCATGACGTCAGCGTCGAAGAAGCTCTCGTCATCATTTCCGGTGGCGCTGACGTGGCGGCGGTAAAAGTAGACGGAGGGAGTGTGCATCCTCGACACGACCAAGTCGACGTTGGAGTTCCACACCGGCTCTCGCGGCGTTTCCGCTGCGGGTTTCACCATTTCCGACGACCTCACGCTGATTATAACCATCTCGTAGAGATATTTATGTATTATAATTATTATTATAAGTATGAAGTGGTGAATACTGATGAAATGGTGGTATCTATACTTAATACTTATATAGAGGAGCAATTAATTGGACGTGACAAAAAGCTTAGATAGAGATGGAAAAATCATGTGATGACTCAGACACTGTTTTAATATTCCATGGAGTCTAGAAGAAAGGGATTTTTATTTTATTTTATAGTTTTTTGACAATTCTCTCTCCCTAAAATATTATCAAGTACGATTTCGTATGGTATCATGTGATATGAGTAAAGATGTACAAAAAAACAAAAATTAATATTATTATGCATTTTTTAAGTAATAAATTTAATTTCTAACTTTTGTTATAACTTTGAGATCTAATTAATGAAATTAATTTTTGATTCTCAGTATAGACTTCTCGATTATAGTGAAATATAGTTAGATGCAAATTATTTAAAAATAATAATAATAATAATAAGAGACGAAATTTATATGACTGGAATATCCCGATTAATGATGTATAAAAACTAAAATATATGTTCTTATACATTTTTTGAAGTAATAAATTATATTTATAACTTTAAGATCCAAATAATGAAATTTATTTTGATAATTATCGGTGTAGACTTCGCGATTATAGTGATATATATTTAGAAGATTTGCAAATTATATAAACAAATAAAATTTAATAAGAGATTAGATTTATATGAGCTGAATATCCGGATCTTCTGGGTGTCACCCTTCTGTACGTCAATTATATATTGACACGTTATATACATGTTTTCATTGTTATTTTTGGTATGCTAACCACGTTGCTTCCTTCAAAAAAATGAAGAATGAAAAAAAAAATCCGTCACTTGTTTTATTAATTTTCAAAATGCAGTTTTCTCTTGCTCTCTCAATATTATTGTTAGGGTTTAATAATAACTTTGTCTTCTCTCGTGGAAAGTGCAACTAATTGTTTTCTTTCCATACTTCCTTTTTAATTCAATCGTTGATTTCGTCGACTACATTAGTAGATCTAGCTAATGTTATAATAGGTAGTATTATAGACTGGTTTATTATATGGGATCAGATTAGTATTAATCAGGATTTAGGAAGATTGTGTAATGAATTAAAGAAAACGTCGCATATTTATTAGGTAAAAAAAGATATTGAAGCCAATGAAAACTATTTGATTAGTCATGATTTGTAAAGATTACATATTTTGCTCTTCATTAAAAGAATTAGCTAAATAGAAAGCTAGATATTATAAAATATCGAGTAATGCGTGGATATGATAGTATCGTTCGCTGTTCCCTGTTAATTGGAAAACGACTAGATAGATTCTTTAAAAATGAATTTTCGTCTCCTCAATTACCTAATTTTTGTTATTTTTTAAAAATTTGATCGCATGAGTACTATTTTTAACAATATAATTATTGTCATGATCATAATTTCATAACTAGTAAGCCATGTATGCTAAATAGTATAATTTCAAATACAAATACTTCACCAACTACCAAGACGATTCGGTATAAGTAGACGAAAAACGAATATGGGAATAAATTAAGTTTAGAATACCGAACAATATAACCGAATATTTTGGATAAATCCTCGATATATATACATTTGAGTTCAGACTTATGAAGATCACCTAAACATACAATTCATCTTAAATAACCATAAAACAATTATAGAATACACTATCTTACGATCTAAATAACCGACATTTATCATGAACGTGGATCTTATTAACCTAGGCTCTCAGTCAAAAGTATATAAAAAGAGGAAAATGGAGAAGACAGCGGGACATCTTTTTACCCACACACTTTTAGATACGCATAGAATGTTTATTGTAACATTTTTCTTATACTGAAAATTAGTATTATATAAAGAAGATCTGACCTAGATATAAAAATGTGAATATTATCATTGTTCTTACTTATTATTTTCGTCAAGACATTGTCGTACTTTTTTTCAGGCATCAACGTTTTGCGCTAGAAGGATGAGATTCTACGCTGAACTCAAATGACTAGTTCGTCATAACCAAATTCTTGGAGAATAAGAACATAAAAACTAGAGGGATATGTTATGACCAGATTCTCATAATATGGCAAACAACATATTGCGAGCATGTCATAACATTCCGAATATAATTATACTCATAAAAATATACGAAAAAATTATACTCTTTGACAATCAAAAAACATGTACACGCCGATAAGCTTGAATTCAATCGAAAAGTTGTACATGCCTATTTAACTCGAATCTTTATCTGCCAAAATTAAACTAAGTGTAAATTTGTGGGCATTAGAAGCGACGAGTCGCTTCTAATGCCCAAATTATTTGGCTCGATCATTTGTCTACCAAAATTTTGGTAAGTGTAATTCGCTTCTAATGATCAAAATATTTGGCTCCATCTTTTGTCCGCCAAAATTCTGTTAAGTGTAAATTTTGGGCATTCGCTTCTAATGCCCAAATCATCAAAACGGCGTTGTTTGTGTTAGGTCAATCTTTAAAATCGCGAATCCCTTTCTTCTTAGCTCATTTCCTCTTTCATCGCCATTTTCTTTCTCCTCTCTGCAAATGCAAATGAAACCTTCCTACTGCTCATCCTCCCTTCGCTTCCTCCCGATGCCCCTCTCTCCCCCCGTCTCTCTCTCTCTCTCTCGCCGCCTCTTTCTCCCTTTCGGCGCCCCTCATCTCGATACGTTTTCCCGCCGCCTCTACTCCTTCCGCGCCTCTCTCTCGCAGCCCCTCTTCCATCCGCCTCTCTCCATTCGCGCATTTCTCCTACCGCACTTCCTCTCGTTGCCTCTCTCTCCCACCGCCTGTCCCTCCCCGTTGCCCCTCCTTCCACCACCGCAAGCCTGATCGCCACTCCTCTCCCGTACATGGATGAAATTGTACGAGGTGGGGTTCCATAATATATTAATTGTAATATAGTTTTCTTGATATGTTATGTCTAGTCTGTTGTTGAATTCACCTAGGTGAACTACTTACGGTCTTCATTTTTTATTGCAGCTCGTTCTAGGCAAAGGACGAGGAAATTACAGGTGTTGAGAAACAATCTATTGATTGAGTTGCAAACTAGTAAAAGGGTGAAGATGCCAATATATTCTCTATCTTTTAATTTTTTTTCTATGTCATGATTTGTGGTTGAGATTTTTAATATTACGTTAACACAATGTCACTGCTAGTATTTATATTATTTACTTGAACTATAAGATTATAAAAATTATGAAGTTTGATCGGAATTCTAGTTCAGTTTGAAATAGAAAAATTATACTTATGAAATTATTTTTTTCGCAGAGAAACAAAGTCGACAAATTCAAATATGCACAAAAGTTCATCCGAGTAGTAAAATAAGTTTTTTAAGAGGTACTTTTGCAAGTTTTGGTAACAATAATTTGTTGTTTTTGGTTTTTAATTGTTGGTTTTTGTTTTTTTGGTAACAATTAATACTCGTTGTTGAATTTCTATGAGTTTGTTTTTTTTATATATACACATGCAATTTTTTCAAGTGGTTTGCTGTTACAGCCATCGCCTCCGCCGCTTTATTAGGGTTGTTATAAATTAATTTATTTTGTTAATAAGTTTTGTAATATATGATAATTTTTTTTATAGTTTTTAATCAGTTTTTAATAAGGTTTTTTAATACGTAAACATGCTTTTAATAATTTTAAATAATATAACACAAATTATTATTATAAGCGCTTAGTCGCTTCTACAGGTCGAAAAATCGCTTCTAATGCCCAAACTACCATATTTTTTAAGATTTTTTATGCACATTTTTTTTCTTTAGAAGTGACTATAGATGCGACTAGTCACTTCTAATATTTAAAAGCGACTAAAATTTAGGAGCGAACTATTAGAAGAGAAAGTCCATTAGAATCGACTCTTTGACCTTTAGAAGCAACTTTTGTCGCTTCTAAACGATTTGTTCTGTCTTAGTACGATAAGTTTGAAAGCAATTGAAAAGTTGTAATGCTGATTAGCTCTATACTTAAAAAATTATAATTAGTGTTATGACTAGATTTTCATAATATGTCGATCAACATATGTCGATCATGTCATAACATTTCGAATAGAATTGTACTTAAAAAGTATAAGTGAAAGAGTTATACTTTTTGACAATTGAGAGCATACATGCTACTAAGCTTGAAAGTAATTGAAAATTTGTATATGCCGATTAACTATATATTTAAAAAAAAGGTAACTTTTATATATACCCAACTAAACTATAGTCAATTTGGATATATCTACAGTTTTGTAAACAGGTCGTAAATAGGCAGACGGGTTCGTTTACAGATGAAATTTTTTAAAAATTATTAAAAACTAAAAAAATATTATGGATAAATTGGACAAAAAATTAACTGTAAATAGATCTAAATAAATAACAGTGTCTATTTACGACTTGTTTACAAAACGTTGGGTATATCCAAATTGTCTATGTTTGAAGTGGGTATAGAGCCAACATTTTGTAAGAAAATTATAATTAGTGTTATGATCAGATTATCGTAATATGCCAACGAACATATTCCGAACAGGTCATAACATTTCGAATATATTTAATTAGTATGAGTGAAAGAATTACACTTTTTTGTAATCGAAAGTATGTACATGCCGATAAGTTTAAAAGTTATCGAAAATTTGTACATGCTGATCAACTCTAAACTTCAAAAAGTATAATTAGTATTATATCCAGATTCTCATCATATGTCGAACATCTTATCCCAATAGTTCATAACATGCTGATTAGCTATATTAGCAAACACATGTGCTATACACTTGGTATTCATATCTCATAGCAATATGATATATCTATATGTCACGAGATATATCTAATACAATAAGTTTCTCACCATGAATCGAATACTAAAAAACTGGAGGGAAGTGTTATGATCATAATTTCATAACACTGCACATATATGCTTAATAGCATAATTCCAAATACAAGGGCTACACCAAGTACTAAAAGAAACAAATATGGACATAAGTTAAGTTTAAAATACCGACCAATATAACCGAACAGTTTGAATAAGTTTTCGATATATAAAGACTAGTCATTTGAGTTAAGACTTACGAAGGAGACATAAGCACAGAATTCTTCTTAAAACAGTTATAGAAGACACTATCTCACGATCTAAATAAACGACAACGGTTATCATGAACGTGAATCTGATCAACTCACGTTCTCCGCATAAAATATACAAAAAGAAGAAAATGGAGAAGAGACCAGGTAATCTTTTTAGACACACTTTCAGATACGATATAAAATGTCTATTATAACACTCTTTTTATACAACATTAATCTTATATAAAAAAAGTCCGACCAATATATAAAAATCGAAATACTATCATTATTCATACTTAATTTTTCGTCGAACCATTGTTATACATTTTTTGAGGTAGCATTTTCATGCATTGGCAATGGGGTTTTACAATAAAATCAAGACTTCTAGAATGCAAAACTTAATATATATATATATATATATATATATATATATATATATATATATATTAGGAGATCAAAAAGTAATCTCATCATGAACTAGCAAATATCTATTTTCTTTCCGGAAATATTAAGAGATAAAAAAAGTAATCTCATCATGAACCAGCAAATATCTTTTTTTCTTTCCGGAAACATATTATTTTAAAAAAGAATCAAGAGATTTTTGTGGTTCTACATATTACATAGAAAAGATTATGTCTGCCATTACGCACGTGCTTGTCCTTGTCCTCAATTATTTGCGAATATATTCAGAAAAATAAACTATATATGTAGTAATTTGTGTAGGCTTCGATTGAAATGTATATTTTGAGAAACGTGCTCGTTGAAATTCAAAGTATATTTGCGGTAGCATATTTATTCGTGTCAAGAAGATGTAGTAAAATTAGCTTTCGCAAACCATAAATATATACAAATATGAGTGTAATTTTGGCAAATATGAGTGGAAAACAGCGAAAGGTGGCTACTTTTTGAGCCACATATATATATAAATATGAGTGTAATTTTGGCAAATATTCCATTTTAAGTCGCGTCGGTCCATCTTGGCATTTACACATATGCAATTAAATTTGATTTTTCGCTACTTTTAGAATCCCGTTTAATTAGGCTACGAGTTTCAAACACAGCAACCAAATCCACACGCAAACTGAAATCATGAAAACAACCCATTTCCAAGAACCCCAAAAGATATCTTACATCTCTAATCTAATCGTTGCAAATTAAGACTTAAAATCGGACAAATATCAAGCCTGGAAAGAGAACGAAGAATTAAAAAATAGTAAACAAATTGTTATTGAGATTTGGAGTTTTCGAGTCTATCGTGCTTGTGTTATATGAGATCCTAAAAAACTACCGCATAAATTGATAAGTCGTGGATTCTTAGTCCATCGATCAGATCAAAGGCAATTCAATTTCCACATGATTATACACGATCAAGAAGTCATTTACTCGTGTTTCTGCCTTCAATAAACATCTTAAGATGAGAGTCAACGAAGTATCTCGTTAAGTAAAATTATTTTTTGTATTAGTACATACATTATATATCTGATATGTGTCTATTTCATAACATACATATACGTATAACTAGTGTAATAAATAGAACACTTACAAGTTTTTCTTTCATACGGGCATTTGTATTCACGATTCATTACTATAAAATGACATGAAATTGTCAATAAAATTGCAATTTATCTATGTTAACACTATTTTCTTTCAAGATTTCAGATTTCTGATGGAATTACAAAAAACAATAGAGAAACGAACATAATTCCAAAATTATCATTCCTTTTTCTTATAATAAGAATTGGTTGATCAAACAAAAACACAATTCATCATAAATCAAAGACGTGCCACGAACTCAAATGTTGTAGAGCAATTTCTCAAACTTGTCCAAATGATCGGCATAAAGTCCGATGGCAATGAACAAGCTCTCATCGCCCGTAGCACTGGGCAACACAATGGCCAAACCCTCGTACAAGATCCCGCCGGGCCCCATGAACACGGGTCGGCCCCACCCAAAGTCCGCATCGTGAATTGGAAGTCTGGCCCAGCTCGTGATCCCCAGATTAGGGCACCCGAACGTGTGGGGCCCGCGAGCGAGGGCCGAGAGGTCAGGCTGGAGCTCCAAGTAGTCCAACGCTGACCTCAGATACTCTCCGTCCGTCCTCACCAGCGTCTTGCGAATCTTCTCCGCGACTTTCCATGTGGGCCCCGCGCAGATCTCTCCCGCGGTTCCCACGGGGGTTGTCGTGAATATCACGTTCCCGAAAAACCCCGCTGGAAGAGGCGGATTCAGCCTCGCCCGCCCGTCCACCGCCACGTAAAGCTTCGTCGCTTGACTCTCCGGCAAGTCACGTGCCATGCACACGCACCTCCACACGTGCCCCGACAACATCTCGTACGAACTATAGTTGACCGAGTTTCCATTCTCCTTGGACTTTGACTTTAACTTTTCGATTTGCTCTCTAGTGATCTTGAAGAACCCCGCCGCGTGGGCCCCGCCTCCGCCGCCGTACATGGTGGCGGGGTTATTATTTGGGTGGTACTCCACGTGAGGGAATTCGGGTCGGGGCGGGTCCCGCGCCTTGAGGAGAGTTCTGTCCATGAACGGGGGAAGAGAGAGATCTTTGCCACGTGTCATGTCTGCCCACGTGTTCACGAAGTGTAGACCGGAAAAGCCGTCGGCGACGTGGTGTTGCATCGCCACGCCCACTGATACTCCGCCGCATTTGAAGTACGTCACCTATATTCGTGTATGTCAAAAAGAAAACCTATTATATATATATATCGATTCCATATCTTGAATTAGTTATCATCACTTCTCAAGCAATCAATATATGTTGTTGATAGCTAGTGTGTTAATTTTTATTTTTTTTTCATCTCTGTTAGATTTTTATGTTCAACTAATTTTTATCGTAATATCAATCGATTTCCTCTTAATATTTATACGTTTTAGTTCAACTTTTGGAGTCATAATGTCCATGTTGTTATCAATAGATTTGTGAATCTTGGGTGAAAAGAAGATAGACTGAAATATAATAATCTTCAGAGCACACCCTGGTTATTTATAGCCAAGCATTTAGCCATGTCGGCATTAGCTTAAGAAACGACAATAAAATACTGAAAAGAAACGACAGTTAGCTTAAAAAAACAACAATAGAAAAATCGTCTATTCATCATAGCTGAACTAATTAAACGTATGACCAGACTCTCTGCTTCTCAATCACGAAAGACAATTACTATACGTTTGTTGCTAATAATAATGAATTTCTGTTTATATTATTTTGAGCTCAAAGTTCATCTTAAATCAATTTTTCTAAACCTAAAAATGATAGAAAATCCAGTATATATTAAATAGAGAAGTTAAAAAAAAAGAACCTGCAAGAGTAAGAGCGGATAAGAGGAGATCCCTCCAGAATAATCAACGGCGGGAATAAGTCGCCGGAGCTCCGGCGATGGCCGGAAGTCGCCGAAATCGTCGACGACGGATTCGGTGTGAGCTTGGACGAAGAGGACGCCCTCGGCGTTGCAGTCGATCTCGATTCGGCCGGCGCTGTCGCAGCGCAGTCGTCCGGCCACCGGATAGAACGGCACCAGAACCTTCCGCAGCGCCGCCTTCATGACGTTAGCGTCGAAGAAGCTATCGTCATCATTTCCGGTGGCGCTGACGTGGCGACGGTAAAAGTAGACGGAGGGAGTGTGCATCCTCGACACGACCAAGTCGACGTTGGAGTTCCACACCGGCTCTCGCGGCGTCTCCGCCGCGGGTTTCAGCATCTCCGACGACTTCACGCTGATTATCACCATCTCGTAGAGATATTTATGATTTCGTGAAAGAGAGAGAGGGAATCTGAACAGAGACTACAGCGCGTGAAGAAATGGAAGTGGTTCTTCTACTTATAGGGAGTTAGGGAAGCAATTAATTTGGGGACCGAAGCTCGATGTGTTGGTTAGAGGTATTAACTCTGATAAGACAGCTAGTCTAGGCATTTTTTCCAACAATTAAAAAAAACAGAAAATAGAGAATTTAGGGCATATGTGTGACACTTTGAGAGAAATTTTGTGATAAAATTTTATTATGTAATATACAAGTAAAATAAAATTCGTAACAAAACTTTAACTAATTACACTATGTTTTCATTTAATATAAATTGCGTTAGTCTTTTATATGTATATTTCATGATATAACTTTATTATACATAAAAACAGCATTTCCCTCCATTCTCACATTTTCAAATTCTCCCAAAGAAATCATATGCCTTCTTTTCAAAAAAATTATTGGGTTTAAAATATATATATTAGAGTACATAAATATGTCACATTTGCTGCATGTATATAAGACATTAAATTGTTGTGAAAACATTAAATTTTGCTACGCAAATACCAAATAAATTAGAGGCATAATTTCCTAGACCTAGAAGGGGTGGGCCAAGTTTTGCTATATTTCGTCGACCATTTGGGAGATTAGGTTTGGTTTGATAGACGGCCATAAAGAGTGATACGTATTTAAATGAACCAATAGAAAATATAAGAGATTTAAATGACTGACACGTGTCACATAACGTCATAACTCCGATGCATGTATTGCCACAAGGATCAAGGAACAAGCAACTTTCAAGTGATAACGATATCTCTCCTTCTAGAATCTCTCTAAATAGCAACGATGTTTTTTAGGTACCAAATCAGCCACCGTTTTAGTTATTTTTTTATTCCAAGGTGGGATGAAGTAACACCTTGAGCTGTAAATTAGTCTTGGATTCTGTGGTCCGTATTTTTTGTCTTGCTGGAAATTAAGTTTTGTATATAAATACCGGGTTTCAAGAGTTTTGAGTCTACAATTTATATAAAATAAAGAAATATTTTAGCCCCCTCACATAAGGAGATGGTTAGAGCATAACATAAAGTATACTTAAATCAATTTATGATAGAGCGTGAATCGAGAGTTTTGGTACATTGGATTATAAATACTAACATTAATTATGAGATAAGAAAGACAAGTTTTCATTAACTATTTAATAGTGCAACATATATAACTACTCATACGAGTATTATCTACTAAAGTGTATAATTACTTTTTACATATGCTACAAAACGATGAATAATCGCTTGAAAAATATATATATATATATATAATCAGGTAATGGCAAGAGTATTGATTTATCATAGATTATAGTCTCGATTTAACACATGCAATCAACAATAGAAAAAAAAAACGCAAATAAAATGACACAGAGTTTTTTACCGTGCTTAGATCAAATGATCTACTGCACGTTGAGCTCCGTATGAGAAGCTCGGCGGTTGCACTATGTGTGAATCAGTATCAAGGCATAATTACAACCGTCACAACTCTTAAATATCTACACAATCACTCTCTCATCTTAGTTGTTCACTTTACTAGTTCTATACACAAAAACACGATCAAGATGATCGCTCAGAAGAAAACCAGAGAAAGAATAGGAGAAGAAGAAGAAACATAAACCACAAACCTAGCAGAGCTCTCGCAAGTGTTTTTCGAAGGAATGAGAGACTCAGCTAGGTTACAACTCTTTTAAATAAGAGACACATTTCCGTAACAAACATTGATCATTGGATCCAAAAAAATTGACGGTTGAGGCTGTTAGTGGCTTCAATGTCGTTTTCACCATTCAAACGACAGAGTCTCATAACACTCCTCAAAGTCGTTTTCCATTTATGGCAATTGGGCTACGAGTTGGGCCTTGGAAGAAGGCTTGTTGGGCTTCAATTCCAACAAAGAGTTATGAGTCTATAATTTATTTTATATAAAGAAATATTTTAGCTCCCTCACTTAAGGAGATGGTTAGAGCATAACATGTAGGTAAAGTATACTTAAGTCAATTTATGATAGAGCGTGAATTGAGAGTTTTGGTACATTGGATTCTAAATACTAACATTAATTATGAGATAAGGAAATAACTTCCTAGACAAGTCCTCATTAACTATTTAATAGTGCAACATATATAACTACTCATACGAGTATTATCTACTAAAGTGTATAATTACTCTTTACATATGCTACAAAACGATGAATAATTGCTTGAAAAATATATATATATTCAGGTAATGGCAAGAGTATTGATTTATCATAGATTATAGTCTCGATTTAACACATGTAATCAACTAAGAAAATGATACAGAGTTTTTTACCGTGCTTAGATCAAATGATCTACTGCACGTTGAGCTCCGCAGGAGAAGCTCGGCAATCGCACTATGTGTGAATCAGTATCAAGGCAGAATTAGAACCGTCACAACTCTCAATCTCTACACAATCACTCTCTCACTCTTAGTTGTTCACTTTACTAGTTCTATACACAAGAACACGATATAGATGATCGCTCAGAACAAAACTAGAGAAAGAATAGGAGAAGAAGAAGAAGAAACAGAAACCACAAACCCTAGCAGAGCTCTCACAAGTATTTTTCGAAGGAATGAGAGACTCTGCTAGGTTACCACTCTTTTAAATAAGAGACACATTTCGGTAACAAACATTGATCATTGGATCCAAAGAAATTGACGGCTGAGGCTGTTAGTGGCTCCAATGTCGTTTTCCATTTTTGGCAATTGAGCTACGAGTTGGGCCTCGGAAGAAGGCTTGTTGGGCTTCAATTCCAACAAAGAGTTATGAGTCTATAATTTATTTTATACAAAGAAATATTATAGCTCCCTCACTTAAAGAGATGGTTAGAGCATAACATGTAGGTAAAGTATATTTAAGTCGATTTATGATAAAGTGTTAATTGAGAGTTTTGGTAAATTGGATTATAAATACTAACATCATATATGAGATAAAAAAAATAACTTCCTGGACAAGTCTTCATTAATTATTTAATAGTGCAACATATATAATTACTCATAAGAGTATTATCTACTAAAATGTACAATTACTCTTTACATATGCTACAAAACGATGAATATGTAGGGATTGGTGCCCACAAAGCAAATATTAGACATTATAAATAGTTTTGTATTAAATATTAAATAAAATTAAAATTCATTCTTGATTAAGTTTGTGTTTATGTATGTTTGCTACACTCTGAAACCGTCATCAACAAAAGGGGTGCTAAATACAGACTTGACAAGATACCCTCTTTGTGACTAGTTTAAATAATAGTTCAAAATCTAAAGATCGACATGGCAATTGAATCTGAGTAATGATATTTTGAATGAATCAAGATATCATATCTTGTGATATAGAGAGTTGGGACTATGTGATTCATTCTTAATATCTTATAGAAGACATTGAACAAGACTTGTGATACTCTGAAGTTCGAGGTAAAACTGTTTAATCACTCGAACCTTCAAGATCAAATACGAGGGGTATTTTGGTACTTACCTAAATCTTGAAGTGAATGCATAATTGATATGACACTTTATGGCATTTGATTTTTCAATGGGAAATGGCTAATTCAAGCTGCATCTGACCCGGCGGTTGCTGTCATAACATTGTTACATTGGATTATGTGATTCACAGATACTGAATTCGTGTTGAAAGCGTTGGTATCACATTATACTTTATTATGGGAATGTGAATGAATAAACCGGGCCTGATATTCATTGAAAAAGAATATTCATTGAATAAAACATGTGACATTCAGAGGCATCTCACTTCATTTTTTTCTCATTCACAAATAACAAAGCAGTTAGTGAAATAATAACTCAGGGGTAAAACAGTAATTTTACATTCCTCTGAGTTATTGATACACACGAATGGTAATATCGTAAAATACTTTGTGGATCATGTGAAGAATTGTTTTATCACATCAAACGGAAAATAAGCACATATGAACTGATATTAATAATTAAAAGGCAGAAAAAGTTTGTGAACTTTTGAGTCCGAACTTCATTCTAAACTTCGTTCATGTGGGTCCATGAGGTTTAAGTGACAGACTTTCGGACGAGATTTAGTGAACAAGAATTGTTGATTTTCTCATTGAAGAGAAAATTATTTTCTAAATAATTAAATAAATAATTAGTTATTTATTATTACATTTATTTAATGAATCATATTATGTTATTATATTGATTATAATATGTCACGACCCGCGAGCGTCATCACCTCGCCCACAGACCGCGACTCCAACCAAACAATCAAGTCATCGTATAATATCGGGAGCATTTCATTATCATGCAATAATCATAGATAATACTTAAATAAAAGTACAGTTTAATTAAGATATAGTAAATAAAGTACAACATAATTTAACATGCGGAAACGTATAATATAGTAGTATATAGTAGTGGTTGTCCAAAAACCTCGGGAAATTTTTCGTAAACAACTATCCAAGATATCAAAGTTGTAAATCGACCTCCATACTTATATCGTTACAATATATACATAAAAGCTCCCAGCTTATTTACATATACAAAATACTGTTTTTGGAAAAGGTCGCCGTTATATATATAGTATATCACAAACAAACACTTCCCAAGTCAAAAACTCGTAGCCCACTGGTCAAGAGATACACGTTCCCGGTCAAGCCTCCTTTCACCACTTCTACATGACTGCCTTCCCCTTATCTACATTACCAGGGGTCATAGAACTGTGAGTCGATTGACTCAGCAAGCGGGAGTCTAACCTAAGAAGATAAAACAATCGAATGCAAAGCGTGTGACGTGCGAACAAACACGTAGGGATGCAAATGCAGCTAGCATCTAAGAGTGACTAATGCGTGCGCATCCTACGACACGGGCCGTCCCGCAAGATTACGATCTCCTCACATCCATAGTCATCGGTTCGACCAGAGACCAGCTATAAACTTCGAGCCGCGGTCTACAGCTGACCTGAGTTTTATCATCTGTCAGGGATCCTCTAGTGGTACCAACTTTCATTGAGCGCCAGCGCTCGGTGCTTACGGGCACGAAGAAACGGGCTCGCCATTGCGATCACCCAAGCGGTACGCTCACACGCGTCCCCGATAAACTGGAGTACTCAGCGCTATCAGGACCTTATGGTCCTCACATGAGGAATTACCTCACGGGTACCACCGGCATTAATTTTGTTGTGTTTGTGTACCCTGCAACTAGCAGTGTACTCACTGTTTTATTGACGGAAGAGCACTGTCGGGTTAAACCCCGAAGGTATTTATTGTTTAGCCTCAAGCTCGTTTAGTGTTTTATACAGAAGGTCGAAGTGTGACTTTCGATTCTTCTTTTCCCGTTTGAATTCGGGAATCTGATGCTCATACTCTTCCAGAAATCGAGTCCTAACTTATTTCATAGAGTTAGGAGGGATCTAACTATACATATTGTAAATATGGCTGATTTACATTAGCGTTTGAGTTAAACGGGCGTACCCGAGTTAATATTTACAATATGGGTGGCCGAAGCCTTAACGTTCAAGTTGTAACTTTTAGGGTTTTCTCTAATCTTGTTTACTATCAAATAAATGCACCGACAAACAGAATTACTCCCTTGGTAAGTAGTTGACTTATGTCTCCTCACTTACCCGGACTAGTTCGGCAGAAGCCTAATGATTCCCATATATATCTTAGATTCCTGGTCTCGAAGCTGATTCCGAAGGTTTGATTCGCTCGATTGTCAAATCTTCACGCGAGTTTGAAAATAGATTACGGAATCCGGGAACGAATTAATTCTATGAATTAAATTCATCAAAATTCCCAACCTTTGCATCCCAAATCTTGACTTCCAACTGATGAACGAATCCAAAACCGAGTCCGAACAAAATTCGATAATCTGCTATTGGTTTCCGAAATAAAATCATAGTCTCGTGATATTTATAAAATTTCTTTCGGGATTTCAAAAACTATATCGTCTTTAGCTTCTGCCTCCCATAATCTTTACCTAGAAATTCGGGTTCAAAACACAATTCAGAGGCCATACAAACGGAAAGTACAATCAATTTCACCAAATCAAGCTTAAATCACCAAAATCCCCAAATCTGACTCTGAAGAACCCTAACTTGTTATTCCAGAATCAAATTCCAAATTACAACAACTCAAGCTTGAAATAAAATTGAGAGTACACAGAGGCGAGATATACAACCAATTTCATCAAACTAAACTCGATTCGACAAAACTCCCAAAATTCTCCAACGAACCCTAAATTCCAAAATTGAAAATCGAATTCACAGCCAAAATCAAATCGATCCTGGATCACCTTGGTTTCGTGAAATTCAGGTTGTCCTTGAGCGTTCCCGATGCTTGAACGCGCCAAAAAGAACCGGTGACCGACGATGGAGCTTCGACCGCCGCGACGGAGAATAGGCAAGAACGAGCGAGAGAGAGAGATCGATGACGAGGCGGAGTTGGCTAGATAGTTTCGTGACGAGGACAAGAAGATTTTTGATGAAGGTTGGTGGTATTTTCGGTCGGAGTTGAGTGACCGGTGATGAGAGAGAAAACGGCCGAGAGAAATGGAGAAGGAGAGATGAGAGAAATGGGTTTGCACGAGAGAGAAGAGGGAGAAGATTGAAATGAGGAGAGAGAGAGTGGAGATGTGGGTTTGCCTTGGTGACATGGCGAAGGGAGGGGGACCACGTGTAATAGAGAGATTGATGGAGGAGGAAAGAGATAAGCATGGGGTATGAAGAGTCACGAGCAAGAGGAAAAAGAGGGAAGGAAGAGAGAGAGTTAGTGGGACACTTGGCATAGAGAGATAGGGTGAGGAATAGGTGACATCAACGTGGAAGAAGAAGAAAAGGGAGGAGAAGAACGAGAGAGAAGAAAGGTGGGGCCCGCATGAGGGAGAGAGAGAAAAAGATAAAGAGAGGCTATACACGGGAGAGGAGAAGAAGGAGAAGAAAGAGGGAGAAGAGAAGTGGGGCCCGCGCGTAAGGGGTGAGAGAGGGAAATGAAAAATAGGGTGTTACATAATATAATCTGATGATTCAAATAAATTAAAGATGAAAATAAATATTATTTTTGTTTCGTACTTGTTTTCGTATATAAAAAAGAATTAATAACTTGTTATTAAATAAATGAGATGTTCTAATGTAATTAAAATTTATTTTAGAAATAAATCAAATAAATTTTGAAGATAAAATTTATTACTTGGCCGACCTTGATTAGAGAATTAAGGGTTGGAAATATTAATTTTAAACGCATTTAAAGGATTACTAGGCTTAAGTTTGACTAGTTGGCGACTATTTGATTTTGGCCTAAGTGAAGTCCATTCTCTCAAGTATAAAAAGAGTTTTGACTCATTTTAACTTGACCTTAGCTCCTAATTTCGGCGACTTCTCTTCCCCTGGTTGTTCTTGGCCGATAATCTCAAGAGAGCAAGCAGAAAAATTGTTTTCTTCTTAATTGATTAATCCTTTGACCTATCTCATTTTCTCCCGTTGTTCAATTCAAGAGTCAACCCTCTTGATCTCTAAAATATACGATAGAATTATCATTGAATCCATTATGGTGTTTGTGTGAGATACTTTCTTGTATAGCCGGCCATTTTGAATCAAAGAAGCAAAAGAGGATTTCAGGTCAATTCCGAGGTGCAAGCGTAGGCGCATCCGAGGCGCATCTGAGGCACCTCCGGCGAGGCATAGGTGCAAGGAGGATATGTCCACCCGGAGGCTGTAAAGGTGCTGGGAGATTTCACCTTGGCCAAGGGGAGGCACGTCCATCTCGAGAGGCATTGGAAACACGTCCATCCGGTGAGTGGCTTGACATGCGTGCGTGCAATCCGGCGAGGCAACTTGAGGCGCGTGGCTGATTCCTTCTTGGCGAATTTCATGCGCGCAGGCAAGTCTTCCTCCGGTGAGTCACATACGCGTGTGCAGGTCCTATTTCTAGCCACTCATAGGCGCGGGTCCAAGGATCTTCACTTGAAGGACATGTGTGCATCTAGACGCGGCAAAGGCGTGGGCTAGGCTGAATTCCGGAAATATTTTGGTGTGGCATTCCGACGTGAGCTAGTAACGCACGAGGTTGTTTACAACCTCACATGTAAGTCTCCTAACAAATTGGATATGCAATTATAAATTTTTTATAGGTTGTTAGTGTGTTCAGTCAATTTGTTGACAACATGTTTAGAATAAAATTTATTGACATGTTAGTAATTTTTAATGCCTAGGTTAATTGAATATGTTTAAAATTGAGTTTTAACATATTAGATCATGTTATATAATTTCATCATATTTAGGTATGTTATGTAATTTTATTGGTTAATCGTTAATGAATTTCCAATAAATGTCATCAGAGCTATAATTGGCATTAAAAAATAGGTTTTAATGACTAGTTTAGAAATTGTTTGACTAGTTTTGGTGTTAGCGTTTTTGTATAATTTGATTTTGCATTATGAATGCTTGTGTGTGAATTTATGGATGGATCCTCATTGTTATGGCCTTAAGAATTTTTCCGGTTATCGTCCGAATTTTTTAATTTTTAATTTTAAAATTTAAATTTGTGAGCCTCAATTTGTGAGGTCTAATTTATGTTGTATTTATTTAAATTGTAATCCGGCGACGAGAAGATAAGGAGGCTGCACCTCGGGCTTGGCCGCATGGAGAATGTGTGGGGGCTGACCCGAGACATCCGATGACGCGTCACAAGGAGTCATTGGCCGGCCACACATTGAAGATTACATTGTTTATTTTTCAATGTTTATATCTTATGAGTTGTAATTAAAAATGGGCCATAGGATGAGTTAAATATTTTATGCTTTTAATCTCGTAGCATAATCACCTCACATGTCATAAAGGATAGTATGGCAACATCACATTAAAATGAAATGTTCATATAGTTTAATGTTTATAAAAAGATTATAAACGTAAACTATTTCTCAACAAAAATATAATTTTTGCAAAAATTAAGTGGGAGGGTTGTTTATCGTTGAAGCAACCTGCGGTCCCCGACTTGAGTTTAATTAACTTAATATGTGATGAGTTAAGAGTCATCCATAGTGGACCTCTCTTTAATGGAAGTACTTCGAAAGCATTTTCTTAATTAAACTGTTATGAACTAAGCCTTAAAGAGAAACGATGAAGCGGGGTCTCCCCTAAGAGAACCGTTATCAAATTAACTTGATTAAAGGCCCACATGTCGGCTGTACACTTAGACTTATGTTTTAAAGTAATCCTCACATAGAGGTCATGCGTTAAAAATAAGTGACCAAAGTTAATGGTAATTAGTAAGAACTAGAAGTTGTGACTTCTTGGATGGTTCGAACTAAATAGTGATGTGTCACGACTATGAAATGCGTTTAATTGCGGTTTCTCCTAGGAAAGTAATTAACCATTTGTGTTCATAATACCATGAATGATTTTTTGCTTTCCTCACCATATCAAGATTGTTCATGCATATAATTCGAATTTGAAGCACACACTAAATTTATTTATTTTATTTAAATTTCAGCAACGTCTCTTTTAACCCATTGCAAATGATTTTGAGTTCGAACAAACTCGAGGGGATAATTATGTTGATTGGAAACGTAACCTCGACATTGTACTGACGGTAGAAAACCACAAGTACGTTCTCAGACCCCGTTGTTGGCAGAGATGCCCACAATAAGATTATTTATTTACATATTGATGTAATATAAATCTTTATAAGTCCTTCTTGTAATTGCTGATTAAACTAATAAAAGTTGAAACGCACATTCATTCCTTTTTCGTTTGTTTGAAGATTTATGAAATTAAATAGTCTTATAGTCCTTAATCAAACTTAACAATGTATGAAGAGACATTAGACATTATAAATACTTTTGTATTTCGTTTTGCGGAAACATTTAATAAAATTAAATATTCTTTCTTGATAAATTTGTGTTTATGCTACGCTCTAAAACTGTCATCAACGAAAGGGGTGCTAAGCAGACTTGACATGCTACCCTCTTTGTGACCAGTTTAAATAATAGTTCAAAATCTAAAGATCGACATGGCAATCGAATCTGAGTAATGATATTTTGAATGAATCAGGATATCTTATCTTGTTGTATAGAGAGTTGGAACTCTGTGATTCATTCTTAATTTCTTATAGAAGACATTGAACAAGACTTGTGATACTCTGAAGTTCGAGATAAAATTGTTTAATCACTCGAAACTTCAAGATCAAATACGAGGGATATTTTGGTACTTACCTAAATCTTGAAGTGAATGCATAATTGATATGACACTTTATGGCATTTGATTTTTCAATGGGCAATGGCTAATTGAAGCTGCCTCTGACCCGGCGGTTGGTGTCATACCATTGTTACATTGGATTATGTTATTCACAGATCCTGAATTTGTGTTGAAAGCATTAGTATCACATTATACTTTATCATGAGAGTGTGAATGAATAAACCTGGCCAGGTATTCATCGAATAAGAACATTCTTTGATTAAAACATGTGACATGTAAAGACATCTCACTTTATGTTTTTCTCATTCACAAATAACAAAGGAGTTAGTGAAATAATAACTCAGGGGTAAAACAGTAATTTTACGTTCCTCGGAGTTATTGATACACACGAATAGTAACATCGTAAAATACTATGTGGATCATGTGAAAAATTATTTTGTCACATCAAACGGAAAATAAACGCATATGAACTTAGAGAGTTTCAATATTAGTCCTTTAGTGTGTTCATTCAATTTTTTAACAACATGTTTAGAATAGAATATAATGACATGTTACTAATTTTTAATGCCTAGATTAATTGAATATGTTTAAAAATGAGTTTCAACATATTAGATCATTTTATATAATTCCGCCATATTTAGATACGTTATATAGTATTTTGGTTAATCGTTAATCAATTTTCAATAGAATAATTGCTTGAAAAACATATACATATAATCAGGTAATGACAATAGTATTGTACCAACAAAGTTTCTCCAACGTATCAAAATTGTGACGGTTGGAAATACATGCCGAAATAACCACAAAAACCTTTCGACCAAACCCAATAATGAACAAATACATGCAAGAATAAACCATATCCTAAAACTATTTGTAACTAGTTTGTACATGAATTGTGAAGACGATGTCCACCTCAGCACCAACGTCCAACTCAACGCCAATCCCCCGCTTACACGTGTCTTGTAATTCTGTTACATAGTAGCCATTTAGAACCCTGCACGTGTATTATCATAGCTGTGCTATAGTACAACTCTGGCCTTTATAAGGCAATGATTGTAATCATTATTACTCAGTGAAATCAATAACAATATTCCGTTATTTCATCTCTCTCTCCTCTATTATTGTTTCACTCATCTTCTTCACTTGGCATCAGAGCCACTGACTAACGTCATGGCTTCACCTGGGAACCTATTTCCAATAGCCACTCACCTTGTCCCTACCACACTCAAACTCAACCATGAGAATTTCTTTTTCTGGAAATCTCAAGTGCTAGCAGCAATCCGCACGCACGATCTCGAAGGTCACCTCGATGGGTCCAGACCGGTACCACCGCAGTCTTTACAGGTTGAGGAAGGGATGAGGACGCAGGCGACGGCAGATGACGTGACTGTCACTGCTGTTCAAACCAAACCCAACCCAGAACATTCTATCTGGGTTCGCACTGACCAAGCGATTATGTCTTGGTTAATGTCATCCGTAGCTGAATCAATGCTCGTGTATATCTCACGTTGCCTAACCTCAGCTCAGATCTGGTCTGCACTTCTTCAGTTGTTTGCAAGTAGCTCAAAGGCGCGACTCCTCCAGCTGCGAGTTCAACTCCAGACGATTCGAAAGGGCTCACTCACCATCAGTGACTTCATCATGAAGGTCAGGCTGATAGCTGATAGCCTCGCTGCCGCAGGTCAACCGGTGAGCGACGATGAGCTACTTCTGTACGTTCTCGGCGGCCTGGATTCCGACTACAATTTTGTGGTCGCCATCTTGACTGCACGATCTGACTGTGTTGACCTCGCTGAGGCCCAGTTTCTTCTTCAATGTCACGAGACTCGCCTCGACCAACAGAGCTCATCCCTCACGCTAGATCTGTCACACTCGTCGGCAAATTTCGCTGATAATAGATCTAGAGATCGTGGGTTTTAGCAAAATTGTGGCAGAAGAAGACACAGGGGTCGTGGCGGTCGCGGTAATCGTACGGTGGTTTGTCAGATATGCACCAGATTTGGGCATCTGGCCTCCGCGTGCTGATCCGCTTCGACGAGAATTTTCAGATGCAAGCCACACAACCCTTGACCCAGCCAAGCGCCGGTCAACAACCCAGTGCTCCTCTTGCCTTTCAGGTCTGGATCAAACTCCGACTGCGTTCATTGCATCACAAAACGATGTTGATGACCCCTCGTGATATGTGGATAGTGGTGCCACAAGCCACATCACAGCGAACCTGAACAACCTTTCAATGTCTGACACCTACAACGGAAAGGGCAAGCTCAAAGTTGGTAATGGACATTCTCTCTCTATTGCTAATATTGGCTCTGCTATGGTTAAGACTTCACACATGAACAAAAACTTAGTCTTGAAAGACATTTTACATGTTCCTGAGATTACACAGAATCTGATAAGCGTTGCGAAACTCATCAAAGATAATAATCTAATTGCTGAGTTTGATTCTGCTGGATGCTGTTTCAAGGATTCAACAACGAGGCAGGTACTGCTCACAGGGGAGCTCAGGGATGATCTATACAAACTGCGCGTCATGAGGCCTATTTACAGTCCTCTGACCTTCACCGCGTGCCTTGATAGTTCATTCACCAGCAACAACACAGTCGGCGATGCTTCGAGTTTTATGGCAAAAAATAATGTAGCTCAAAACGGTCGAGATTTATGGCACAAACGCCTGGGTCATCCGTGTGACAAAATCCTATATGTTGTATTGAACAAATCTGGAATAAAAAATATTTCGAGTATGTTGAATTTTTGTAGCTCCTGCAAAATCGGCAAATCAAAACATTCTGTGTATCCTCGTTCCAATTTCCATGCATCGGCACCGCTTGATGTTGTGTATGCGGATTTATGGGGTCCCTCACCTGTACCTACTGCTGAGGGCTACAGATACTACGTTGCCTTTGTTGATGATCACAGTCGGTTTACGTGGTCATATCCACTAACAAATAAATTTGAAGCTAAGCAGGTCTTTGTAATTTTCAAGGCTAAAGCTGAGAGACTCTTCAACACAACGATTAAGTGTGTGCAAACAGATTGGGGTGGCGAATTCATATCGTTCACTCCTATAATGACTCAGTTGGGTATTGATTTTAGGCACCCTTGTCCGCACACACATCCACAGAATGGCAGGGTCGAACGGAAACACCGACAACTGGTTGAGCTTGGTCTCACACCGATTTCTGAAAGCTCCGTGCCCTTGTCCTTCTGGTGGAACGCCATCTCCACTGCCACCTTTTTAGCCAACAGACTACCGAGCTCTGTTCTCGACTTTAAGTCACCCTTTGAGGTGGTGTTTCACAGGTCATTTGATCTCGGTTTGCTCAAGGTTTTTGGCTGCGCTTGCTACCCTCACTTGCGGCCATATAATGCTCACAAACTTGACCACCGATCGGCTATGTGAACCTTTGTTGGATACAGTGATCGGCGCAAAGGATACATGTGCCTTCATCCCTCAGGACGCCTGTACATTGCTAAGAGTATTTCCTTCGACGAATCCCACTTTCCGTACAAGTCCTCACCCCCCATCTCCATCGCCTCTGAGAACACTGTCCCTCATCAGCCAATATTAACCTCGTACCTACCCACTGCCCCACAGAACACTCCCCCACCTGATGTTCCTTCACCTTCTTCGAGCTGTGACCAGCTTGCTGTCCCCCTCTCTGACCTAGCCCCTGTCCCAGAAATCTCCCAGCCAACCCCACAGACCACTTCCAGTGAACCACAAAATCTCCCTGACATGTTCCGGCCCTCTTCATCTTCGACTCACACTATGACGACTCGTGCTCGAGACTCAGTGTTCAAACTAGGTCCTTCCTTATTGATCAGTTCACTGCTTCTTCTACTGCCCTCTCCGAGCCACTCAACACTCAAGCTGCTCTCTGTGATTCGCGTTGGCGTGAGGCTATGCAAGTGGAGATCGATGCGCTTGCTGCTAATGGCACTTGGTAACTTGTTCCACCTCCCTCCTCTGCTACTATTGTCGACAATCGCTGGTCTACACTGTGAAATACAATCCGGATGGCTCGGTCCATCGTTTAAAAGCTCGTTTGGTCGCTAAGGGTTTTCAACAAACCCAGAGAGTTGAATTCTTTGAGACTTTCTCTCTTGTGCTTAAGCAACCCACCTTTCGCGTTATTCTCTCGCTGGCAGTGACCTTTGGCTGGGATGTGCAGCAACTCGACATCAATAACGAGTTTCTGAACGGCGACCTGCAGGAGTTGGTCCTCATGCGACAGCCGGAAGGCTTCGTCGACGCCTCTCGCCCGCATCATGTATGTCGTCTGGTCAAGTCGTTGTATGGGCTCCGACAGGCTCCCCGAGCGTGGTACGACACGCTCCGCGCCTATCTGATTGCCTGGGGGTTCATGACCAGCCGCTGTGACTCGTCCCTCTTCGTCTATCGGGTTGGTGATATCTGTCTCTTCCTCATTGTTTATGTGGATGACATTCTGGTTACTGGTAACCATACATCGGAGATTGCGCGTGTGATTGCTGACCTAAATGCCCAATTCGCCTTGAAATCCCTTGGGTCGCTTGGTTCGTCGAACAACTTTCTGGGTTTTGAGTCTCAGCGTAGCAGCTCGGGTTACAAGCTGACTCAGTCTCGCTATGCGTTCGACTTGCTCTGTCGTTCGTCTCTGGCTGATGCGAATCCCGCTCCCACCCCAATGGTTTCTTCTTCGACTCTGGTTGCGGATGGTGGGTCTCCGCTTCTCCCAAATCCCACTGTCTATCGTTCGATTGTGGTTGGCCTGTAATATCTGACCCTATCGCGCCCGGACATTGCCTTTGCGGTCAATAAGCTGAGTCAGTACCTCCAATCACCTAGAGAGTCTCATTGGCGTGCCTGTAAACGAGTTCTTCGTTATGTCAAGGGCACTCTTCAGTTTGGCCTTCAGTTCATGCCATCCTCTCGCCTCTGCATTGAAGCATTCTCGGATGCTGATTATGGTAGTTGTACTGATGACAGACGTTCAACCTCGGGCTATGTGGTGTACCTTGGTGGTAATCTGGTTATGTGGTCGGCGAGGAAGCAGAAGGTGGTCTCTCGATCGAGCACCGAGTCTGAATATCGTGCTCTGGCTCAGGCTTCCACTGAGATTGTGTGGTTGTGCTCGCTGCTAAATGAACTGCACGTGTCTCTAGTCAGCCCCACGTCTGTGCTCTGGTGCGACAATCTCGGTGCTGGGTCCTGGCTTCGAATCCTGTGTTTCATGCTCGAACCAAGCATATCGAAGTGGATGTGCACTACATCCGTGACTTGGTTCTCTCAAAAGCGACTGAGATTCGCTATATCCCTACCTCGGAGCAGGTTGCTGACATGTTCACAAAGTCCCTCCCTGAACCTCGTTTTCGCGCCTTGTGTGATCGACTTCGTCTCGGTGGTGCTCCACTTGACTCACGTCCAGTTCACGGGGGAGTGTGACGACGATGTCCACCTCAGCACCAACGTCCAACTCAGCGCCAATCCCCCGCTTACACGTGTCTTGTAATTCTGTTACACAGTAGCCATTTAGAGCCCTGCACGTGTATTATCATAGTTGTGCTATAGTACAACTCTGACCTTTATAAGGCAATGATTGTAATCATTATTACTCAGTGAAATCAATAACAATATTCCGTTATTTCATCTATCTCTCCTCTATTATTGTTTCACTCATCTTCTTCACTTGAATACTAAACCGTATCCTAAACTATGTCAATACAACTTTCGATTCACATTTATATGTAAAAAACATAAGATCAAGAACTCAAGAAATATTTAGAGAAAAAGATAAAGGAGAGAGAACCTTGATTGGTTAGCACATGAGAGCTAATAGAACAAATGACTTGATTAGGTTTAACAAACAGCTCCAAGTCGTTAAAAAACAATACCAGTAAAATTTCGTCGTTTCCTATCTACTTCACATATCCAACAATTGCACCTGTTATTTATTCAATGTAATAATAATCAGTTACAAATTAATAACTTAGTTATAGTGGTTGTAATATTCATGATTCAAATTAACTTAGTGTCCAAATTAGTTAGGAAAACTCAACCCAATTAATATGTGATGAGCTTCAGCTTGTACAAAACAAATTAGTTATTTATGGTATAGCGCACGAGAAGAGCCACTTTATTTGGGCCGCCATATAACCAGTCTCGAAAAGCACAATTAATTAAATAAAGATTCACAAAAGAAGAAAAGAAAACGACAATGGTCATATGTCGTACAACAGGTTCTCGAAGGCTTTGAGGTGATGTGGCTGAAGGCCAATGGCGATGGACAAACTACCATCCCCGGTTGTGCTGGGGAGCATAAACGACAGGCCTTCGAACATGATCCCTCCCGGGCCCATGAATATGGGCCGGCCCCACCCGAAATCCGCGTCGTGGATCGGGAGCCTGACCCAACTCGTGATCCCCAAATTGGGGCACCGGAAAGTGTGGGCCCCACGGATCAAAGCAGATAAATCCGGCTGAACCTCAAGATAGTCGATCGCCGATCTCAGGTAATCCTTGTCCATTCTCGCCAGCGCCGCGTGGATCCGACTCGCGGCGTACCATGTCGGCTTCGATCGGATTTCCCCGGCCACCGCCGTCGGCGTCGTCGTGAATATCACGTTCCCGAAATACCCCGCGGGAAGCTGCGGATCCAGCCTCGCGCGGCCGTCGGTGGCGATGTAGAGCTTCGTGTCCTGGTCGGCAGGGAGGTCGCGTGCGATGCACGCGCAGCGCCACACGTGGCCGGAGAGCATCTCGTAGGAGCTGTAAGCGACGGCGTTTCCGTTCTCCCTGGACTTGGCTTTCAGCTTCGCGATCTGATCCTTCGTCATCTTGTAGAGCCCCACGGCGTGGCCGTCCGAGCTCGTTTCCGGCGGATTCTTCATCGGCGGCGCGGGATGGTACTCCACGTGCTCGAATTCCGGTCGCGGCGGGTCACGCGCCTTGAGGAGCGTGCGGTCTATGAAGGGAGGGAGAGACACGTCGAGGCCACGCGCGATGTCTGACCAGGTGTTGACGAAGTGGAGGCCGGAGAAGCCGTCGGCGGCGTGGTGCTCCATTCCCACGCCCAGCGATACTCCGCCGCATTTAAAATAGGTCACCTATATATATACACACACATGTATAAATTTAGTAATTTCATTTCGTGATCAATGTATATACATATGCATATAGCTTCAATTGATTTGATGTCTAATCTACTTATTATGAAGCAATCAATTGATTTGATGTCTAAACTCAAGTAGATTAAATTTGAACAGAGCTTATATTGATTGAGGTTCAGAATCGGATTATGTTCCGTCTATATAGTGATTGATCAAGTGTCATACATGCAGAGACTAAACTCAGCTATATAAGCATGCATCAGTAGCTTTGATAACCTAACGCTACTCCTCGTAGGAAATCTAACATTGATGTATTCACGAAATTAGAGCTCATACTGAGTGATGTTTCACAATCAAATTAGTTTTCTGGTTGATCTTTGCTATCCTATGCACAGACTAAACTCAGTTTATATACATACATCAGTAGCTTTGACACAACTAACATTAATCGTCCTAAGAAAATCTTTTAGTCTGTGTTAGTAATCGCTGAGCTTGGAATGTAAACGACTAACAATCAGAGCTTTAGAAGGTAAATTTCAGAAGAGAGGTGATATTATATTCACAAGTGTCATAACATTTTATATTGAATATACGTACAAAAGACTAAAATGTTCCAACAAAATTTTGATCAACTAAGATATCTTGCACTCGAATCGATTTCGTTATCTTACGACCATTTAATAACAATTACAATATCTAAAAAACTTTATTATCATTTTACATATGTATTTCATAATAAACACGTATATTTTGAAATAATATCGAAACAGAGGAGGTCGAATAAACGAATACCTGCAAGACCAAGAGCGGATAAGTGGAGATTCCGGCGGAGTAATCGACGGTGGGGATGAGGCTCCTCAGCTCCGGCGTGGGCCTGAAATCGCCGAAATCATCGACGACGGAATCAGTTTCAGCTTCGACGAACAGGACTCCCTCGGCGTTGCAGTCGATCTCGATGCGGCCGTCGGAGTCGCACCGCAGCCGCCCCGCCATCGGGTAGAACGGCACCAGCGCCTTCCCCAGCGCCGCCCTCATCACCGCCGCGTCAAAAAACTCCTCCTCCGACGCATCTCCGGCGATGACGTGGCGCCGCCGGTAAAAGTAGACCGACGGAGTGTGCATCTTCGGCACCACCAGGTCCAGGTTCGAGTTCCAGATCGCCTCCGTTGGGGTCTCCGACGACGGACGCACCATCGTCGATGATTTCACTCTGATCATCACCATCTTCTTCTTTTTTTTTCTTTGTTCTGTTCTGGTGGGTTCCACGATATCAATCACTACTAACAAACTCTGAAACTAAACCACACCATTTCAAATCAATGACGGCTGTAACTGCTTTTGCCTTTAATTTGCATAATAATTATTATATTTAAATCCATCGTGATGACCGTGAATTCTCCACTAAATAAAATAGTTTTAAGATTAAATACTGAAGTAGTCTAAATAAAAGCATTAAAAAGACTTATAAAAATGAATTTACTAGCCTTAAAAGTTTTATAGCCGGGGATGTCATATCAGTGGGATTTAAGGAAGAGATCGTTCGATTCATCCCAAAAAGTAAAGAAGAAGAGTATGGTTATGCTTGTAGTCGAGCCAGGTTGATTTATATTTTATACTAGGGAGATTATTAGTGGATTGTGAATTCAGACACAAAACTAAAGACTTACTAGTACAGGTTTTAAAGGCCGTTAAGTGTGTAATAATAGTGTTCTGGTCTGAATGAATTATAAGTAAAGAGAGAAATATGCATGATATGATCCATCAAAATACGTGAGATGCGTATTCCGATGAAGAAATTCATTCATTCATTCACAATTCAAACTCAAATAATATGAAATAAAAACTAGAAACGTTACCTGAGATAAGGGACAATACTCGGTGAGACGAAAGAAAGAAACAAGCGCAGATAAACACGACACGGGTTTCTTCCTAAGTTCAAATTTGAACAAGGTCTAGGCTTATATATAACATAAATAATACTCAATTTACAAGTATAGTAAAAAATCAAAGCAATTTTTTGTCACTCACCTACTACAGCCACCACGGGCTAGCCAGTCGAAATCCGCCACGTCAGCAAATCCCATTGACCGGTTTTTTGAGATAAAAGTTGGTGAGACGGTGACCGGTCTACCACCTCACCAACTCTCTTCCAAATATGACTTTTTTTTTTTTTATATGATATTATTATTATATTGATCAACTTTCTTTCCGTTTTCTTTCATTCACTTTTGGTATACTTCACAACCGTGTCTCTTTTTACTTATAACAATTATGACTACGACTTTTTCTTTTTCTTTTCTTTTATGTAATAAACTAAAATTAGGAATATTTAGTCATACATGTATTTATTCCTATAAAATTATAACTTTTGTTTCGTTTATTTAGGAATAAACAATCTGTAGTGTGTGTGTGTGTTTGCTAATATCTCTTGTGATATAATATTGGAGGCTGGCCAAACAAGGTATGCGCAATTTTAGAATCATATGATTAAATTTACAAAGTGTCCATCTATGAATAATATTTATGGTCAACGAACAGACACACACAACATACATATACGTATATATATATAGGGCCGGTTCGAAGTCAAGGTCACGAAACCAGACAAACTAGTGAGTTAGATAACCAAGAAGTAGCTGCATTATAACTCATTCAATGACATTGGGAGCCCTAGGCTTGCGAACAATTAGAAGCATTTTTATTAACATATTTTTAATTATATTTTTTATATGAAATTTTTTAGTCCATTTTAATGTGAGGCCCTAGGTCTATACCTAGCCCGCCTATAATAAAGACTGACCATGTATATATATATATATATGAGAATTTGCCCTATCTATTATCATTTACTAAATTTTACAATTTGTCACAAAATTATTATTTGATCATAATATCACTATTTTTTATACAATTTTTTTTTATCATATATGAGAAAATTTGCTCTTTCTGTTATCATTTACTAAATTTTACAATTGTTCACAAAACTATAATTCGACTAAAATATCAATAATTTTTTTATACAAACATTATTTTACCTTTCACTTTACTTTCTCTTAAAATTGCCTACACCAATTTAAACAAAAAACATTTATATCATACTTAAAATATTATCTCTTTTTCTTAATTAAATCTGAAACTGTTTCTTTCTATCTTTTTATTGAGACTTAATTAAAGATAATAGCTGTTCTAATTATAATATAAATGCCTTGATTTAAAGTTGGTATGAAATTATAAAAATATGGTTTATAAGATAACATAATATCTTCACAAAAGAATTACTACCATTTTGAGTTAAATATTATTTTGGTGAAATTTTAAGAAAAGTTGCAAAATAATATATATGGGTTACCATTCGGATTATTTCTTCGATGCGCAATTTGAATTCGGACGATGATTCATTTGTGCTCTTGTATTTATCTCTCTATTTTTTTTTATTTTTTTTAAAGAATCTCGTATTTATCTCTTGCTTTGTATAATATGTTAGCCTTTTTTCCATTTCAACTTAGCTATGTCATCACCACGTCATTCTCAATTACTATTTCGTTAATTGGGATTTGAGCTGTCCTTGCACATGAATTGTATTTTCGGAGAATACAATGTCAATTATATTATTGTTTAAATAATGCATAACTTTTTCTTTCTTCTAATCCATAATAATGGTGTTTGGCGATCAACTAAACGTTAGCTTATTTGAAAATGTCTGGTATAACTAAATCTCAGTTCAACTAATAAACATATTTACGTGATGTAATTCATAATTAAAATTTTCCTATTATTTTGACATGCACATGCAGATATAAACATAACATCAATTATTTCAGATATATATCTTCTACGAGACTTGACGTAATTTGCTTGACTTCAATTATTTGTAGCTTAACGATTTAGTTATTTTGTCTTCTTTTTTTTTCTTTATGATTGTATGGTCTATGTTGATGATGATGATGTTTGGCGACCAATCACACGTTAGCTTAAAACTATAGTGTTAGTTAAATTCGAGATAGGATTAGCGTAATTATTTGAATAAAAGTTGTGACTTTGGTTGAGTAAAAGTGGTTCATTTCTTGTATCGATGCAACAACATATTAGACGAAACCCTACCACAATAGTACGATAAATAATATAGTAACTTTTTAATATTATATATATATACCATAATATATATTATTTCTGGTAGTCTGTCAAATTTATCAGCAGGGTCATTAAACACATGATATTGTACGGTGTGTTTGTTTGTAGGGTTTGAAAACCCTAATATTTCAGAAAGAATGATGATAATACATTTTATTCTTATTCGCCATGATTATAATATTATTATGGTGCTGTTAGGGTTGGACTTTAAGTTATTGACCTTATTAACATAATAAAATGCAAAGACAAGTCTATGAATTGGAAAATCATTATAAGATGGAAAACTAGGGAAATGCATGTAATGTACCCTTATGATTACTTTAATATTAAATTAAAAGGAATATGTAATATGTATTTATACTTAATTATAGTAGAAAAAGGGTTGACTACTTATGGTCGTGACTCATCTGCAAAACAGTACTGAATCTTAAGACGTGCAAATGATGATGTGCTGTTATTCGGCAAGAAATATACGTATTAAGGACTTGTCTAGCCATTTCTTATACTTTATCTCAATAATATCGTGTTTCAGTTTCTAATACAATTTTAATGTTAAAAAATTGTGTACAATACTTTTCTCATTTGTATGATTTTCTTTATCTATTTCAATGTTATATATTATTCGCCTTTTCTTTATAGGGAAAATGGCATTTTGCCGTTTTTCGAACTTTACTTTTAATACTGAAAATCTTTACTTAAAAAAGTTATCTTTGTAATATCCCCTTTAAAAGATAGAAAATATTGACATTGGGCCCATTGTACATTAATCGGGCTTAAGTTTACAAATTACAACAAGCCTGTTTCAATGTGGAAGTTAGCTTGTACCTTCTCTCAAAATTAAATCTCTCAAATACATAGTTCCTTCTTTATTGTTTTATAAAGAGCTTTGATCACTTCAAAGTTCAAATGTAAGACTTATAATCGAATCGCAATTTATAAAAAGGTTAAACAAATAGTCAATGGGTGACATGGCATTTTTCATATCCTTTTACCACTCTTATTTAATTAGTTTATTATTATTTTTATTTTTAAAGGAAATGGTCAATCAAACTTTTGGTTATTGAATAAGCCAATAATACCAAAAATCTGCCATGCAAATAAAGAGAAATATCAAGTTTATTATTGTTTTACAAGATTAAGAACATTTTGGACTTAGATTCATCACTAGTGTATGATTTTTAGAAACGATGGAGACATTTAGAAGCGACTAGAACCGACAATTTACCTTTAGAATCAAATAATCGCTTTCATGTAAACTCTTCATTTTTTTCGGAGAAAAATGAAATTTTTAACGTTTAGGAGCGACTAATGCCAACAAATTTTGCTTGCTTTTTTTCACCAATTTTTCAGTGTTTTGGAGCATTAGAAACGACTAGCCGCTTATAATACTAATATTAATTCATTAATAATAAACAGGATACTAATTTAAAAAAACAAAATTCAAAGTTTTAGAAGCGACATTTTCGCTTCTAATACCGCTTCTAAAATTTGGCGGGTTACAATTAGAAGCGATAATAACGCTTCTAAAAATATGGCGGGTAACTTTTAGAAATGACTAGTCGCTTCTAAAAGTTACCCACCATATTTTTCCACGCTTTTTTCGGACTTTTAGAAGCGACTCTAGGAAAGTCGCTTCTAATTTCGTCGCTTCAAAACATTAGAAGCGACTTTAGAAGTGACCAAACTTTAGAAGCGAGACATTAGCAGCGACAATGTTTCTTATAATATCGCTTGTAAAGATCATTTAAAAACAGTTTCTTGACATTTAGAAGCGACTTTTGTCTCTTCTAAAGGTGTTGTTTGTCCTAGTGTTCACAATCCGATTAATACAAAATTTTAGTAAACCCACATGTACTAGCTTCCTTCGAGCTCATTGAAAGAGCCATAACCTTCACCGCCAAATGAATAAAAAAGGCCGAGCAAGAATTACACTCACAAAATTACGAAATATTATGATTCTTTTTCGTCTTTGTCCATACCAACATCAACACTCACGATTCTCACACCATGAGTAGAAAGAGTGAGGAATAAGAAATAATTGATTAACTTGTCACCCCCGTCTCTAACTTGTCACCCCTGTCTCGCTTGCTCTTCAAAAGTTGTCTAAAAGTCCAAGTGAATTGAAAAGATTGATTGGAGTTCCATTAAAGTGTCGAGGATCAATCGTTGGAAAGAAACTCGAGTGAACATTAACGAGAATGACAAACCTCTCTTCAATAAAGTTTCATTGTATTATTTTTCACCACTCAAACTCCTTTCAAATTTAAACACTTTCATTACATTATCAAAAAACATGGCGAGATAGTTTTTTGCTTGCGTATTATACTCATTTTCTTCGGTGAAATCTAAGAAAGGATTCGTGGTTTTCACAAAATTTTGTATCATCCTTTTTTGTTACTTAAAGAACGAGTTCGGCCAAAAAAATGAACTTATGAAACTAGTTTGGAACTAGTCAATTGCTAAAAACTTAGTCCGACGAAGTTCGAAATGCATGCTTCATAATTGAAATGTCTAACATATGAGTAAGATAGGTGAGGCTTTCTAAAATGGCTTCTGATAAGAATATGAACTGAACGATAGAAAAGTATTTAGAGAGAATGAAGGTGATCAAGGTGATCACAATAAAATCTTCATTAACCGAAAATGGAAGTTATAGACTCAAATATAAAGGAAAGAAAACAGTTACAACTACCAGACTTATAACTAACTTTGACTCTTTGACTAAGCATGAAAGAAACTTAAAACTGAATAATAATCGTAATCGCTGAGCTGGCACGCCACCTCAGTTGGATTGCCTAACACCCCCCCGCAAACTCATGGTGGTGGTGGAATCAAGCACCTTGAGTTTGGAGCGCAGGACTTCAAAGTTGGAGCTCAAAAGCGGCTTAGTCAAAATATCTGCAACTTGATCGATCGTCGGTACATGTTGGACCTTAATAACCTGAGCTTGAATCTTCTCATGAACAAAATACAGATCCACTTCGATATGCTTCGTCCTAGCATGAAGGACCGGGTTCGCCGCAAGATGAATCGTACTCTGATTGTCGCACCACAAGACCGGAGTCTGCGGGACCGTGATGTGAAGCTCATTGAGTAAATTCTTCGTCCACATAACTTCAGTGACCAGAGAAGCAAGACTTCTGTACTCTGCTTCAGTAGACGACCGGGACAACGTTGATTGTTTCTTCGACTGCCAGAAGACAGGATTCGATCCCAGAAACAGACAAAACCCAGAAGTAGACTTACGACATAAGGTATCAAAACCCCAGTCTGAATCCGAAAAGCCTTTAAGAGTGAAAGCACACGCAACACTGTCTCGAGTGAACTTAATCCCATAGTCTACTGTACCATTCAAGTAACGCAGTATACGTTTAACAGACTTTCATTGATTGATCAACGGCTCATGCATAAATTGGCATACCTTACTTACAAAATACGCTAGCTCTGGACGCGTCATCGTGACATACTGGAGCGCACCCACAATGCTACGATAGAGACTCGGATCCTCAAATTTTGGGCTGCCATAATCCAAAAATTTATGACCTGACGTGAGAGGATCCCGCGCTGCTTTAGCCTGCTGCATCGAGGCATGACAGAGGAGATCCTTGATGTAATTGCATTGACATAAAAACATACCATCATCAATTCTCTTGATCTCCAGCCCAAGAAAGTAACTGACCTCACCCAAGTCTTTCAACGAGAACAGAACATCTAGTTTGTTGATGAAACCCGTGACCTCCACTTCACTGCTCCCAGTAATCAAAATGTCGTCCACGTACACTAGAACATAGATTGTGACAGTTGAGGAATGTAGAATGAACAAGGAGCTTGTTTTAGGCCATAGATGGACTTTATGAGCCTACAAACAGCCGTAGGACGATCCTTGTCCTCAAAGCCAAAAGGTTGCCTCATATATACCTCTTCCTTCAAATCACCGTTCAAAAACGCGTTGTTCACATCAACTTGATGAACTTTCCACGCACGTTACACTCCAGTGGACAAAATGATGCGAATCGTGGCCGGTTTGGTAACAGGACTGAAGGTTTTTTCACAGTCAAACCCCACAACTTGGTTGTATCCCTGAGCTACGAGACGAGCGTTATGACGAAGAATAGTGCCATCCGGATTTTCCTTGAGCTTAAAAACCCATTTTCAACCGATTGCTCTTCTGTCCGGTGCCAGATCCATCAATCGCCAAGTATTGTTCTTCTTCAGAGCTCCAATCTCTTGAAGCATGCCTTCCCTCCAACTCGGCAAAAGAATTGCCTCCTTAGCTGTAGCAGGTTCTGTAGTGACGAAAAGAACCTTCATCACGTGTATCCCATTCTTTGATCGAGTGACCATAGGGTGAAGTGAGGGTGCTGGTGGACTGTCAAATAGTTGAACCTGCTGTAACATCTCATCAGAAACCATAGGGTCAATCACATCAACAACATGGTTAGAGTTATTACTCTCAAGATGTGTAACTGCAACTGGTTGATTGAGTGAAGAGTCTGTGGTTTCCTGGGATATTCTATGAGGTTGAGCGGAGGTGGGTGGGATCGTATTTAGACAAGAAACAAGTAAAACATTAAGAAACGGTGAGATTGAAACAGGTTGACTCAAGGATGACTCAGGGGATGTGTTGACTGAGGCAAAGGGAAAAGACATCTCGTCGAAAATTACATTCCTAGACACATAAACTCTACCTGTTTGAGAGAGACATTTGAAACCTTTGTGACACAAACTATAATCCCAAAAGTTGCAGGGTTTGTGACTTATAATCGAATTTATGACGGTTATAAGGTCTCAGATCGGGATTGCATAAACAACCAAAAGTTCGCAGATTATCATAGTCAGGCAATAGACCAAACAGTTTGTGTAGTGGTGTGTCATTTTGGATTGTGGGGGAGGGCAAGTGATTTATAATGTATGTGACAGCACGAACAGCTTCATCCCAAAAAATAAAAGGTAAATAGGCTGTGGACAGAAGGGTTAACGCTGTTTCAACAATATACCTATGTTTCCGCTCCGCTAAGCCGTTTTGTTCATGAACATGAGGGCAAGACAACCTGTGATGGACTCCTAGCTCGGTTAGGAAATTTGTAAAGGCTCTAAATTCCCCACCCCAATCACTTTGGATAGCAATTATTTTGTGGTTAAGTTGTAGTTCGACTTGGTTTTTAAACTGTTTAAAAACTTGTAAGGCTTCGGATTTGGCTCTCAACAGATAAATCCATGTGTATTTTGAGTAGCTATCAGTGAAATGGATGTAGTATTTGTAGCCATTTGTGGATGAAGTAGGGCATGGTCCCCAGAGATCGGTATGAATGAGTTGAAGTGGTTTGGTGTATGTGGTGGTCGAATCTGTGAAAGGCAGTTTGTGAAATTTCCCTTGACAACAAGCAGTGCAAACAGAATTTGGAGTTTTATTTAAACCAGAAAGTTTACATGATTGCAACACAGATTTGAGCACCTTATCAGATGGATGACCCAATCTGTTGTGCCACACATCAAACGTAGGAACAGTAGAGACAACATTACAACAAGGGACCTCTACTCTATCAGACACACTCGAGCTACATACATTGGCAGACAATTTACTTTCTAATTCCTGGTTCTTTTGAACACTGACTGAAGGTTGACTTTGACTGATAGGATGAAGATCGATCTGAGTTTTGTCAAACACATAGAGACCATCTATGAGCTGTCCTCTCATCAAGACTGAGTGGATGTCAATGTCCTTAACAAAACAAAGATCGGGTCTAAATTCAAAATAAACTGAGTTGTCTTTAGAAAATTTTGAAACGCTCATGAGATTTTTGGTACATGAAGCAGTTGTTTCAAGCAGAGCAGTTTATCACGCACATAAGGAGACTTAAAACTTACTAATGTTATTAATGCAAATGCCCTTACCGTCTCCCATGTGAACCTGTTCGGTGCCTTGGAACTCTGTCCTCATCGCCAGATTCCCAACCTCAGTTGTGATGTGGTTTGTTGCACCAGAATCTGGATACCAGTCACCTTCATTCTGGTTACACCAGGGGCTCGAGTCCTGCACGCTGTCGTTGTTTACTGACATCGAGTTACTCCCACATTCTTACCACAAGCCACATGATTGCACCTCCAGATCATGATTGCCTTGTGCTTGACATGTTTGAGCAATATTTCCTTGGATTGAAGTGTTGGAGAATTGCATCTGGCTTGGACCTAACCAGGAGTGATCGAATCTATAGTAACACTGCAGCGCTGAGTGTCCAATCTTTCCATAGACTTGACATTGAAATTTTGTGTTTTGCCAGTAAGCTTTCTTTGAGGAACCTCCACGACCTCTTCCTCGTTGTTGTGCAACTCCACCTCCTCGTTGTTGATTGTTGTATTAACCACCTCGACCTTGATAATTGCTCCCTTGATCCTGTCGTTGTTGACTATTATAGCTACCAGGTGTTTGTTGATTGTTGTAGTTCCTCCTTGGATTGAAATTTGTTCTCGCCATGTTCGTCGAGGTTGTTGACCTAGAATTTCGCTATTTGCATATTTCCTCTCTAACATTGCTTCGTGATTGAGTAGTAGCGGTTCTAGGTCAGCGACGAAGTACGAATCAGTAGGAAGGCTTATGGAGGTGATGAACATTTCGTACTCGTCTGGTAATCCATTCAAGATTGAATCAACGTGCTCTTTCTCTGTTGTTTCTTGACCAACCAGAGACAGTAAGTCCACGAAATTGCGAATTTTTAGCAGATACTCGTTTATCGTGAGATTCAATTTCTTCGTGCTTTGTAATTCTTGCTTGTAATAGGTAACTTTTGCTCGAACCTGAGATCCGAAAAATTGCTCAAGAAAAAATTTCATCATATGAGCTGTTGTTTCATAGTTTAAAAACCTGGAGACGAGATTATCTGTCATTGAGGCAAATAACTACGAAAGAATGAGCTAATCTTGTTGCTCCCAATCCAGAAACTCCGATCTGGCATTGTCGATAATTTCATCCTGTTGCGATTCATACTTCATCGGTATTTTGTAATTGGAGTTGATGAAGTTTTGCAGTCAATGTCCTTTGATCGCCAAAAGGACCTGCTTCCTCCATGAGAGAAAGTTGTTCTGATCGAGCTTCGTCGAACGTGTAGACTGATCGGTTGATGAATCGCCAGAAACTGGTTTAGGAGGACCCTGCTCTGATACCATGATAAGAATATGAACTGAACGATATAAAAGTATTTAGAGAGAATGAAGGTGATCACGACGAAATCTTCATTAACCGAAAATAAAAGTTACAGATTCAATTATAAAAGAAAGAAAACAGTTACAGCTACCAAACTTGTAACTAACTTTGACTTTTTGACTAAGCATGAAAGAAACTTAAAACTGAATAATAATCGTAATCGCTGAGCTGGCACGCCACCTCAGCTGGATTGCCTAACAGCTTCTAGAGTTAAATATGCTAAAGACATTGTTCTTGGAATATATAAAGCTATTTATACATATATGAAATAGAAACAATAATCAATTTGGCCTAAAACTTACATTAGAACTTTACGTTGGAAATTAATAGAAATGATTTCATTGTAAGAATAAGTAAGTGGCGAGATTTTGAATGAGCAAAGCCTTGTTCCTTTTTCCTTGTGCGTACGTGTTTCGCATATTTCTTTCCACTATGCTATTAATTTATGAGTATTTAATTCATTAAAAAGATTTTAAAAAACCCAAAGACATGAAAAAATGAGAGCACCATCAAAATATTCAACTTTAAACCAATAATACTGAAAACAAAATTCATTGAAGTTGTTAAAAATAATTTTCTGTCCAAATATTACACAAAATTAAGTATGTAACTCTGAGCCTATCATTTTGGTACAATTATATCATTAAATTTACTCGGTCGACTAAATCTTATCAACAGTTAAAACTCGTCACACCATTAATACTTAAATAAGTTTGTTATCTTCTGAAAATTTCACTTAGTCGTCATTTTTTTATGATTAAAAATATGGAACATATAATATGATGAGGCAATACTTGTGTTTTTTTAATGAAAAATTATAGAAGTTTAACGTCATATATAAGTTTGTTTGTTTCGTCCCTAATATTCGATACCCCTCAGAAATTATAGCAAATACAATAAGAATAAATAAATCAATGAATCTGATAAAGAGAAAAGAGTTATTAAATCAAATCCCAAACCATATGGATCATCATCATCATCATCATCAACTTCAACTTTAGGATCTCATTTTTACTCAAACTCTTCGAAATTCGCTCAAAGCCACACAGTGAGAATTCTTCGGTAAGAAATAGAGCTATGCAATCTTGTTAGTTCATTTCCATTTTTAGAAGAAGAAAAGAAAAGTTATTGTTAGTTTATGAAGATTTATGTTTTCTGCTTCTTGAAATTAATGTAAATCTCTCTTAGATTCGATTCGAGTTCAGATTCTGAAAATTATTCTGTTTGATCGCCGACGAAGCTGGAATAAAGCGAAGTTGAGCCATGATATAGATGAACACTAGTAATTGTCATTAAAAAAAAAGAAAAAGAAAAAGAAAAGAGCTCTATTGTTTTATAAACGGAGTATTAGTTGGATCTAGATTAATGTGAAGAACAAGTCTTGAATTCTGATGTGTAACATACTACTTTATTTAATTTTATCCTAATATATAAAGTATCACGATATAGTTTTCTTTGGTTGATGAAATTGAATAGGATTGCTTCTTTTTATTTATTTATTGATCATTATCATTGATTACAGGTAGAGAAATGGGGATATATCTGAGCTCTCCCAAAACTGAGAAATCCTCCGAAGATGGAGAAAACGGAAAGCTCCGCTACGGCCTCTCATCAATGCAAGGCTGGCGAGCCACCATGGAAGATGCTGTAATGTTTCTCTTTTCGATATTATTTCTTTTAATTTCTTGTTTTCTCGGCTATGAATAGATGTAAAGAAATAATTTTGGCAAAATATGATTGTTTTGCAGGACCGAAATAGAAAGCATTTCATGTCAATTTCTTGAGCTTTTTATTTTTTCATGCTCTGTTAATTAATTCTTTACTTCTTCTTTTCTCTATGTCACAGCACTCGGCTCATCTAGAATTGGACAGCTCAACCTCATATTTCGGGGTTTACGACGGCCATGGAGGTTAATTTTCCTTTTCCGAGAAGATTAATAATAATAGGGAAAAATGGGTGTATAGCCACTAAACTACATAGAGATTTTTATATACCCAAGGTTTTGTAAACGTATAATAAATACGCACTATTAATTATGTGGTACTAATTTACACTCCATATTACCCCCCTTTATTAAATTAATTTAGGCTAAAACCGTATGAAATTTTTGGTAAATGATTTTGGACTGGGTATTTACACCTATAAACAAAACCTTGAGTATTTCCAAACACTGTATGTTCATATGGGTATATACTTTTGCCTAATAAAAAACCACCACTATTTTCTTGAAATCGTTGGGTAATGCAGGGAAAGCGGTTGCAAAGTTTTGTGCAAAGTATCTTCACCAACAAGTCGTGAAGCACGATGCATACGCGGCCGGAGATTTCGGGACATCGCTGCAGAAATCTTTTCTCAGGTTGACCTTTCCGTCGAACTTTACCAGTACTGATTTTGGGTTGTTGTGTAAAGAAAAGAATTGAGAAAGAGTTGATGAATTTCGGAATTGGTTGATGAATTATAGAATGGATGAGATGATGCGGGGGCAAAAGGGGTGGAGAGAATTGGCGATCTTGGGAGACAAAATGGACAAAGTCTCGGGTGTGATCGAAGGTTTGCTTTGGTCTCCGAGGCGTGCTAGTGATTCCAAGAAAGGCGAATTTAGTGAACAGCCCAATGATTGGCCTTCCGAAGATGTAAGTTCTCGTCACGAACTGGCTTGAATTCTTGCGAGAAACTTCACATAGGAAATCATGAATAGCCTTTGCTTGTTGAGACTTTCTCAAAACTAGACTTATTTTTGAGGTCTTTAGGTCATATTTTCGTTATTTTCTGTTTATGGTAAATGGTCCAGTAAACCTACTTTTGATAAAGTTAGCATTGAAGAATTTAGAGGCGATAGAAGGTCTAATGCATGAAGCTTCTGTTTTTAATAGTCTATCCAATATCAAACCTCATTTCAAGTAACTAGCCAACGTTTCGTTTATTTTGTAAATTAGTCATTTACAAACTTTTACAGATTAATTGCAAATCCAAAGTTTCAACTGGCCTAGTCCGTGAGATTTTTCTTTCTAATATGTAATAGATATCAGCTCATACTCTTTAATGATATTCCTTTTTGGGAAATAGGGTCCTCACTCGGATTTTGAAGGGCCACACTGTGGATGCACGGCTTGTGTTGCGTTAATCCGAAACAACCAACTCGTCGTTGCCAACGCTGGAGATTCGCGCTGCGTTATATCACGCAATGGTCAGGTATTATTTCATGATATACATATATATAATATTAGATAGTTTTTGGATATACCCCACGTTTGATAAATTGTTGGTAAATGGCCGGTCTAAACCATTTACAATTTTTTTGGACGAATTTATCCAAATATATTTTCCCACTCATTCCAAAAACAAAAAGGGTAAACCGGTAAGAAAATTTTGAAATAAGTCTGTCATGTAAGCACGCCGGCTATTTACAGCAAATTAACAAAAAACTTTTACTAAATTCAAATCTCATATGTTTAGGTTAGCTAATTATGCAATTTTTTGTATATAAATTAATGTTTTGAGAAATATTGTCACATAATTTTATTTTATTTATTTATTTATTTGCAGGCGTATAATTTGTCAAAAGATCACAAGCCGGACTTGGAGATCGAGAAGGAGAGAATTTTGAAAGCCGGCGGTTATATCCAAGTTGGACGCATCAATGGAACTCTCAACTTGGCTAGAGCTATTGGTATTTTGAAAAAAGAAGAAAAAACAAATTTTAGCTTATTCTTTTCTTCTTCTTTTAAATATTTTTACTAGTGATTTTGAGGCTGTGTTTAATATCGCAGGTGACGTGGAATTCAAATTGAACAAGGATTTGCCGGCTGAAAAGCAGATTGTAACTGCTTTTCCAGACATAAGCTCTGTATGGACAATTGTTCCTATGTATTATTGCACAGAAGTTCAGGCATTCATTATTATTTTCCTTCAGATTTGTAAAGTTTACTTTCTTTTGCCACAGATTGAGCTTTGTGACGATGACGAATTTCTCGTTTTAGCTTGCGATGGAATCTGGTGAGTCTCTCTCCGACCCAGTTTTTGCATTCTAATTTCCAGCTTCTGAAAGATCTCTTGAACCATTTCTGTGTAGGGATTGCATGTCAAGTCAGCAACTCGTGGATTTCGTCCGAGAACAGCTGAAACAGGTAAAAGATTCTAAAGGCTTGACTCAATCTGTGGCATTTTGTTGAATCAAAAGCTCTTAACAAAATGGAAATCATAAAAAGAAAAACAAATAAAAAATTAGCTAAATACTCAGAAATAGGTTTACCAATTTCAATATACCCAACGTTACGTTAATTTTGCGTAAATACCCATTGGATTTTGTTTACAAAAAATTTCGGACTATTTTTGCCCTTTTTGGTTATCGCCTACGGTTGCCGCTCAAATTTAAGTAAACGAAATAAAATTAATTAAATAAGTTATTTAAAGAAAGCATGTTCAAATCGGAAAAAAATCCCGGAAAAACATTTATGTCGACGGTTTGAAGGGTCAATAATCTTGTAAACAACTTCAATTGGATATTTACACAAAATTAACGAAACGTTGGGTATAATGAAATTAAGGAAGGATTTGGAAGTGTCACCATTTAATCTCTCGGCTCGATATAGAGCATCTCAATAAATGAACGGGGGTCGAAGGACCGAAAACAGTTCTTCCGGAAAAGCCTAGAATCGCAAACGAGGCAGTGTAAAAGTTATATTTGTGATACGTTCATCATCTACTTCACTATTGAAATATCAACCGAAATCAAATTCCTTAAGTGATCGTTTCGCTGAAACAGGTAGTATTGAATTTTCTTTTGTAAAACACGGATGTTGTTTTGATCGCAGGAATCGAAACTCTCGACGATCTGCGAGAGAGTGTTCGACAGATGCGTGGCTCCGGTTTCCGGGGGAGAAGGCTGTGACAACATGACCATGATCTTGGTTCAGTTCAAGAAACCCGTTCCCGAATGATTCCATTCGATCTTGGATCGAGCGTTTGAAAGTGTTCGTTGATGATGGTTTTAGGCCAGGAATTCTTTGTCCCAGTTCCAAAGTGTCATTAAACCAAAAAAAAAAAGGAAAAGACATTGAAATCATTGTACATAGTTATTAGGTGTCTGAATGAGTGTTTTTGTAATTGTATTTCTGAGTGATTTGTACATGATCTTGGGTGTTTTTTTTTCTGGATGGATGGAAATGGTCCAAGATTTTAAGGGCTTTTATAACATTGCCATTATTTTTTCTTTTATATCTTTTTGTCTTCATGTTACTTCTCTTATAAATAAGGTTCAGTAACGTGTTGCTCAAGGTATTGTAACCCATAAGAAAAACTTGACATTCCACTCGTTTATTCACTCATTTTCTTGGATTGATAATAATGAACCAATCACGTTATATGTTTTAAGAACGCAAATTCAAATTAGAGAAAGTCTACCCAATGAGTTCATTTCATACCAGCTATTCTTCTAGATAAAAAGAATTTGAGATTTTTTTGTTTCATATATGACTCATCTCTCATGTGACCTCACACTATCCGGTTTATTCATAAATGTTTACATGAGTCTATAACTAAAAGATTTAATTGGATTTGATGTTTTGAGCCTTTGCTTTTTTTTTACCTTGGCATATTTTGCAACTGATGGGGCTTAGTTGATTCGGATTTACTAAACATATTACTCTCGTACCGCATTTTCCCTTTCAATCTTAATCTCTAAATATTTCCATTTAGCATCTAATTTTAACTCTAACCTCTCAATTCAATTCGACCAAGAAACCATTCTTTAAAACTTGCTATAATTAAACCCTGCGACAATTTACGGGGAAGATCTCCTCCTCACAACTATAAACTATTAATAGCAAAGAGTGTTCTTACAATTAGCCGTAAACAACTCAACACACTAATCATGGCAAACAAAAAAATACAGCTATAAAAACCTAAGCAAGTTCATGAGATTGTCACGCCTCGTCCTCGATTATATAAAATAAAAAGAAAATGAAGGGGGCGTGGTTGATGACTGCGATAGCGGCTGTGGTGGTGATGGTGATGATGGTGATGGTGGGGACAGAGGCGAGGGTGACGATGGGGCAGGCTAAAACGACGGTGGGTCAGACGAGGCCCCCAATTGGGCTGCAGCCTTACGTGAGCATCAAGAATCCAAAACAAGCTTCTTCCCAACTTCCGAAGCCCCGTCCCTATTCCGGCCGTGGCTGCAGCACCGAACTTCAATGCCGCAACCGCCATGACGGCCGCCGCGGCTAATTTTCGCAATCTTCTAATCATTTTATACATGTCTATGTATGTATAATTATTTACCTCTTCATTCATTTCTTTTTCTATTTTTAATTTCATGTAATAAAGAAGTTACCATGAAACAACTGTAACATTTGTTCTACTTTACCAAGCACTAATATAAGTGTAATATTACCTTTAATGTCCTCATCATTTGTAGATGTATTCCGTACATCTTCAATGCATCAACTTCTTTCTCTTAATTGATTTCACGCTAATTGTCACCATGTCCTAATCATTTATACATGTGTGTATATATATATATATATATATATATATATATTGTAATCCCTACCTCTTCATTCATTTATTTTTCTATTTTTATGTCATGTGATAAAAAGGTTACCATAAGAAAAGTGTAACATTTGTATTACTTAAGGCTACACTAATGTAAGTGTAACATTGTCTAAAATCAAAATGTCCTAATCATGTATACATGTGTATATATAATTATATACATATATACTATAATACATGTAATAATCATCTGTACGTCTCATTCATTTCTTTTTTCTATTTTATATTTCATGTAATAATAAGAGTTACCATAAAAGAAGTGTAACATTTGTATTACTTTATCTAGGCAGCACTAATGTAAGTGTAATATTGTCTTAAATGTCCTAATCATCTATTCATTAATACATGCAATCCGTACCTCTCCAATACATCAACTTCTTTCTCTTACGTACCATCAACAATAACCTTAAATAATCGACGTGTTATATTAATGAGATGAGGTTATATATAGGACCCATTCTATTTTGTTTCATTGGAAAAAAAGAAACTATTGATTTGGATTACATATTTTTTTAAAGGAAAAACTATTGATTTGGATGACGTGGAAGTAGGCCATGCACACCCAAATGGATCCTATATATATGACAAGAGAACAAGAAAATAAAAATCTGATTGTCTTGTTATTATTGTTCACGAAGGATCCTATTTTTTATTTTTATGTTTATGTTTAACATATTTTTGATAAATAAATCTGTTAAACTTAAATAAAAATTTTAGACGAATTCGTTCAAAATTTTTAAAAAAATTTCGAAATTGAAAAGGGCAAAATTTTAAAATAATCCTGTTAATTATTATGACACATAAATAATAGGAATATTAATCAAAATTTAACCAAACGTTAACTATTGTACACATACACCAAACGTTTCGAGCAATTAATCATTTTTTTGTTTTTTTATATATAGAATATAGATAATGATGGATTCAATTGTATGTAGCGGTACACAAAATGAAATTAATGAAATTAGAAATATCTGGATTGTTTATTTAAATAAATAAATAAAAATGTTCTGAATGTATGTCTTATTGTGTCAATATATACATCTTGTAGATTTGAGGCAAGTCGTTACAAAGGAGATATTGAATATGTGGGTTTGTGCTTCCTAAAATGTTCTTATCAATACACAATGGATGGTTTTGATTTTTTTGACAAAAAAATAAAATTGGATCGATGTTGAAGATATATCGATTATGTTTTAGTCGCTTTCATGCAAGGTTTAAATGGCCGACGAATTTCCACGAATTTCCATCGAAATTTCGTGTTTCGGAACTTACCGGCCATTTTTAACCTATATAAGCGTTTCGTCATTTTATGCCCACGAATTTCCATCGAAATTTCATGGAAATTCCATTGCCGAATTTCCATATTTTCTCTTTGTATTTAGTTATAAAACAACATTTTTTCCCGAAATCCCATTGGAAATTCCATGGGAATTCCATATGGAATTTCCATTTAAAGGAATTCCGTAAAAATTTTAAGGTAGATTTTTTTACATATTTTGATTTTTTTAGAGATTTTTTATGAAATAAAAGTTGTTAGAAATGATGTTATAGATATGATGTAATTTTTTCAGATTGTTTTGAAAATCGAAAACGTTAATTTATGTTAAAATTGTTTAATCTTTGATTATATTATTTAAGTTCTTTAGTTGAAGAGTGCATTTTAGTTTAATCTTTGATTATATTATGTCAAATTTTGATTTTCTTTGTAAAGTGTTTATGAAATAAAAGTTGTTAGAAATGATATTTTATATGTGATGTAATTGCTTCAGATTTATTTGATGACTAGAAACGTTAATATAAGTTTAAATTATTTAATATTTTATTATATTATTTAAGCTCTTTAGTGTAGTTCATTTAAATTTTGAGTTTTTTAAAATTATTTATGAAATAGAAGTTATTATAATTTTTTTGCAAAAATAAAAAGTTAATCATGTATGAATTGTATATAAATTTTATATGTAATGTTATGTTTGAAATTAGTAAAATTTTATTTATATGTAAAAAAAATTGGTTTCATACGTGATCTTATTTATATATATATATATATATATATATATATATATATATATGAAACTTATGTTTTGAACTAAAAATGTCATCAACATTTTTTCCGTCGAATTTCCGTTATTTTTGTCGAATTTTCGACCGGCCAACGGCAATCCCATCGGCATTCCCTTTTCCGTTTTCTACATTTTTTTCATCGAATTTCCGTTCGGCTAGCGACATTTTCGTGATTTTGAGTTACCGGTCATTTATCGGCACTCGGCCGTTTAAACCTTGCTTTCGTGTACCTTGAACTTGACCAATTTGGTATATATCTAATGCTCGAATTTTGAACAATATTTATATATAGAGGTGATAAAACTTTAGTACCGAGTTGGTTCATTTACATTTTGTATCTTTTTTTATTTTTTATTTTGGTTGGTTTTTTTTGTGCTGATAATTGTTATGCCTTATAAGATCCAGCTCCAGCCTGGCAATCGATTTTTGGAATAAATTATAATTGCTATCTTTAAGTTCACAAAGACAAAATCTGTAGATTATAAGAAATAATGTTTGGTATATTATTAAATTTAAAATATTAAAAAAATAAGAAGAAAAAAACGTGGCCGTGACTGTTTGCATGCGTGGAGTGTCCACACCCGTGTGGATGTCAAGTAAATCACGTTACACATTTAACGCTCTTATTTTTAAGTAATATTATTAAGTGCACCGATTCCCATTAACAATAGAGTAAAATACTCATCAGCATAAGATAGATTACTTATATAAATTGAAGTGGAAGTATATTATTCTCTCAAAATACTTGATGAACAGAATCAACTGAAGTTCAATGACCCTAAAAATTATTCTCCATCTTATAAATATAAAAAGTTAATGAAAAATCTATTTCCAAACAAAACAATAAAGAAAACGCACATGATTACATATAACCAAGTAAAGAAAATAAAGAATATAAATAAAATTTGCTTTATCCAATTCACCGCCACGTTGCTCACTTCCACACCATACACGAGTAGTTCAGTTCTTAATCTTTAGCCGCGCTATTTTTAGTTAATTTTTTCCACCCAAATTTACAATTAAAAAGGATACGTTCCAACACGAAGAATATAAATAAATTTCAAACCAAATAAAATAAAGAAAATAACTTATCTTCAGTAGGTAAAAGAAAACACTGCAGTTGAATTTTTCCTTTTTTGATGGAGTAATAATTTTTCCATTTTCAAACTACTTGACTTGAAGATAAAATAGTAAGTAAACAAACAATAAATCCGAAAATTCAGTCCTCACATCTCAATACTTTTTTTAAGATAAGATCCGTAGCACGAAGAAATCGACATGCTTTGAGAAGTCGAAGAGGAATAAACTAAAACAAGAAGAGAATATTATTTTCTAGAATAATATCCAAATGCCTTAAAAAAATCCAAAGCCAAAGTCTTTGCTTGCCAAAATAATTCTTCTTCTTAAGAAAAAAATTATATGACTAGGACCAATAATGGGATAAAAACATACTCATATTATTTTTTTATTTTTATTTTTTTTGAAGGCATATACTCATATTATTGATAGGCACAGAAAGAGACCGCTTTAAAATAAAATAATAATAATTGTACCTAATATTTAGTTTAGTTGGTAATGGCTTTTCAAAAATAAAATAAAAATTAAAAAAATAATATAAAGACAGAAAAAGACGCGACACGTCATCACAAAGGCGAAACCAATTGAAAATTGGATAAGGACGGCTATTTTTTTTGCCCACAGTTTTCTCTCTCTATCTCTCTTTTATCTTTTATCTTAGCCACAGCGTTTTCTCTATAAATACCGAACCAAACTCGCTTTTCCCATTCAATGTTCATCAACAATTATTAGAATATAGAGTTTTCTTTGAAAGAGAGAGTATTTGAGATTCCATTAGGGTTTCTGTGCTTGCGAGTTGATTCATTATTCTTCATCTTCTTCTTCTTTGTAACGATGCCTACAGTGAGCGCGGGGTCAATCGGAGGAAAACTCAATTCTCCATGGATTCAGACGAACCAGAAGAAGAGTAAGACGGAGCCGAGAAGAATCAGAGTCTGTCGAGCTTCCTATTCGCAAGGCGCGGCCGATCCGTACAAGACTCTGAAGATCGAGCACGGCGCTTCAAGATCGGAGGTCAGAATGGCCTTTCGAAGGCTAGCTCTTCAGGTTCGATCTCGTTCGTTTTTCTTTTTTTCTCTTTTTTGTATCTTGATTTCTTCGCCTGAAATGTTCAAATCGCCTAGGGTTCTTCGGAGACTAACTCTTGTAAATTCTCCGTTTCAATTGATTTTTTCTCCAGTACCATCCTGATGTATGCAGAGAAAGCAGCTCCGGAGTTAAGTTTCAAACTATCAACGAAGCTTACGATGTGAGTCCTCTTTATCATTCGCATCCTTAAATCATTTAACAGCAATACTAATAATCAACGAGCATACTAATAAATTACGGTTTTGTAATAATCGCAGATGGTGATGAGACATTTGAGAGGCGAGACGATCTCGTTTGAGACTTTCGTTGACGAATCTGAGGATCAAACGATTAACATGTACGATAATCAGGACGAGTGGGAAGAGTGGATGGGATGGGAAGGAGGTAATATTGCGGAAAAGATCAGAGGATTTACCGATGAAGAAAGAGAGGAATGGAACAAAGCGAGAGGCTATTGTTAGGTACAAAATTGTGAAGTGCTCTAAATTTGGGGGTTTTTTTGGGGTTGAAAGTGAAAAAGCCTAAAAAGACGTGTAAATAGAAATAATTGGGAGAAGAGGATTGAGAAATGTTCAATCCTGTGTCTTCATATGATCCTTTGTGTACATACAAGGAGCCTAGTTTTTTTATGCTTGGCCTCTGATTGATCAAAGTAAATACCACGCTTCTTTGATATATTTTGACTTGGACTTGTTCAATATGAATATAATGCTTTCTGATGAAAATTTCAGACATTGAAAAAGATGGAAGTTTTGGCCAAGGAAAAGTCTAAAAAACAATTTGATTATCATTGTTCATTCGAGTTCATGTAATTAGAGGCTATGTCTTTTATCTTTTCTGTATTTGAGATTAAAAGTTCCATGGCTAAGAATACATAGTGTGCTCTGAAGCTTGGATCATCTCTGATCATCTTCTGTGTGGTTTTTAACTTAATCGGTGATTGTTTTTTGTGTTCCTATAATTTCCAATCCAAGAGTTATTACCAAAGATGTAATCTTTTTTTATGGAATTAGGGGATTGGAAGATCTTCACAAAGTCGATCATGCACAATATAAATAGGCCAATTCTAGTTACTAGCCAATGTTTCTTAAACGCTCAATCAATACCCAATGTTTGGTAATTGTAAATATTTAGTAAATATGTACTATTTTGATAATAGTTTAAGATGTTGTAAAGGCTTAGTAAATAGCCATGTAAATTAGTACAACTGTAAATGAAAGACGATCCGGTTAATTTTATGTAATCACAATAGACACAATGTATAAGTTTAGGTGAGAGTTTAGGCCATGAAATAATAGACAATAAAGCGCTTCGTATTTATGCTTATTAGACATCATAAGATGCATAAAATAAGTACTCTTCATCTTTCTTCACTCAGAATCCTCCTACATGCAATGCTAATGCAGTTAAGCAAAATGTTGGAGAGAAAGAGAGAGAGAGAGAGAGAGAGAGAGAGAGAGAGAGAGAGAGAGAGTTAAGCAAAATATTGGAGAGACAAAGAGAGATTATTTTGAGGATTGAATTATCCAAACTAGACGTTCCCTCCGATGATAATTTCGTTATAAACTTCTTTTAATTCCTTGTACATTTTTAGCAGTTGTATCCTAATAATTTTTTTAGCGGCTTGACAATAGTATCGACATTTTTAATCGATGAAACAAAAATTTGCTTACGATATAGCCTCAACGCTTGCTACATGTTCTATTCGAGTTACATAAAAAGGCAAAAAACAAGTAAAACTGATAGAAACCTTTTAGTTATTAACCATAAAATTGCTAGAACTCTTAAACTAAAACAAATAAAACTACAATTGCTGAGAGCGTGACGATAATTTTGAACACTCAAATAACTCAAAAGTGTATATGTGAAAAGATATATTTGGGTGTTTTTTTTATTAATGCAAAAGTTTTTTACTTTTCAAAATGTGGATTATTCCATTTCGAATTGACGGAAATCATGTCCACACGAATGAGGTGTTTATATTTAAATTGCGAAACTGGCTTAAAAATGTATTTTTAATTAACTTTAAAATAGACTGTAGTGGTAATTTCAATTATGTAACTTGTATAAGGAGATTTAGTTCTTCATAATCGACAAGTCTTTCTTCTATTGTGTATGTGTCTTAACAAAATGTGAAATTTTCTCGACTTCGTCAGCCCAAATTTAATGATCCGATCTACACATTTTATGTTGAAACTTTAAATGGTTAATGGAATTGATAAATGTTCAATAGAAAGGAAATCAAATGGTTAATGGAATTGATAAATATTGAATAGAAAGAAAATGGAATTGATACATATTTAATGTTATTGATGTCTTAGTACATAAATTTTATCATGTGATTTTCAATATCAACAAAATAGTAAGATAGACATGTTATTTCAAGAATATAAACAACTAAACTTGTTTTTACTTTCGTGGTTCTGGTTACATACCATCGTATAAAATAAGAGAATTATACATCGTAATACATGAAATCGTAAGTTATTATATCGTATTACTTAGTGATGTATATTTTTATTCCAAATAATTACATGACTCTATTTTTAAATATTTAAAAGCAGAAAAGAAAATCATAATATTTTACTCAATTTTTTTATTGAGTAAAAACGAAGAGAAAAGAATGAGTGGATCAATGATTAGCGAGGGAGGTAAAAAGATGACATGAGATTTGAGAGAGATTGATAAAACAAATTTAACCGCCACAAGTGTGGAACAAAACACCTCTTCTTCTGATTTCGTTCCACTCTCTCTTCTTCCAATCCAGGTATTCCTCTTTGAATCTAGGGTTTCTTTTCATTTCCTCAACTCCGCAATCCAGTTAATCCGAGCTTTTGTTTTTATTTTATTTTTATTGTTCGATTGACCTTTTTCTTTATTCCGATTCAAAGCGTTACTCAAGAGATTGATTTCTGAGTTTCATTTATAAATTTTGCAGGACGGTCATCGTTTAGCTAATCTCACCGCCGTATCGATTGTTCGAGGTATGTTTTTTTCGATTTCGCATGATTAGGACCATGTATGCGAATTCGACGAAGTTTTATATATTTCTCAATGTCAAAGGAGATTGTGATTTCCTGGTAAAGTGCTCTTTCTGAGAACTGAATAGAAAACTGAAAGTTCTCTCTTTCTCTATGTATAGTGCTGAAGGTGTTACGGAATTGACCGAATTTGCCTGATCTGTGTTACTTGTTGTTCTTTAATGTGGGTCTCATAGATCAATTAGGCATAATAGGAGTGTGATTCAGAGTTCAAAAATGGATTCTTTCCACGAAGAGCTTAAAAGTTCATAAAAGGTATCTAAAACCAGCTGAATGTTTTAATCAAGTTATTATGAGGTGAGGCTATGTTCGGAAATCTGGAGGAGATTAAAAATTTGAGGGAGAACGTTTAACTAAAACTGAAAAGAAAGGAGATTTTGTGTTCCTTGAATTTTGATTTTTCCTTCAAAACTTCCATTTTTCACCGAAAGATTCGAGGTTCCAAACACAGCCCAATTCTAATGCGAGTCAATTAATTTTGGTTAATTTTTGGGCGATTTAGCTAAATAACCAATACATAGCAATGGATTTCTTTCTTTTATCAATAAATTGCTTATTGCAAACGTCAAAAGTTTCAAACTTTGGAAATTCAGCATAATTTCTCCCAAATTTTTGCAGCCCGTCGCAGCATTTGATGGCGGACCTGAAAGAGCGATTGCTTCCTCCGAAGCCGGCTTCGGCGATGAACCTGAGGGAATCATCGCAGCAGCAGCATCGTCCTTTGGGAGCGGGAAGGCAAGCTTTCCAGAGCGTCGATGTTCTCGGTCTCAAGAAACGAGGCCAAGGAATCCGATCCTGGATCCGGGTTGACGCCTCGGGCGATTCCCAGATCATCGAAGTCGACAAGTTCACGATGATGCGGCGCTGCGATTTGCCGGCCCGAGATCTCCGGCTCCTCGATCCGCTCTTCGTGTACCCGTCCACGATCCTGGGTAGAGAGAGAGCCATCGTGGTCAACCTCGAGCAGATCCGATGCATCATCACCGCCGAGGAGGTTTTGATCCTCAATTCCCTCGACAGTTACGTTTTGCAGTACGTCGTCGAGCTTCAGAGGAGATTGACGGCGAACGTTGTTGGAGAAGTTTGGCAGCCGGAGAACAGCGGGGACTTTGGCCGGAGGAGAGGAGGGAGTAGGAATAATTTCGACAATGTTTTTGGGAGCGCTTCGCCGGATTATCTTCCGTTTGAGTTCCGAGCTTTGGAAGTCGCTCTCGAGGCCGCTTGTACGTTTCTCGATTCTCAGGTACTGAAAGATTTTTCGAGACTTGGTATGATTCGGTTTTTGATCTGGAAAATAGCTCGGTTTGTTCAACATCATTATTACCATAGAAAAATGATAAAAAGAAGGGTAACTATAATTACTAGCGTTTCAAACTATATGGTTTTTGTATTTAGCCTAGGTTTTGTACCCCAATCCGTTTACAACTTTCCAGTGACCAAAATCGAAAGGGAAAACAGGTAAGAAATTTACAAAAATTTGATGCCACATCAGCCGGTTTGGCTATTAAAAACTAATTAACAAAAGAGTTGGCTATATCCAAATCTCGTAGGTGGCTAATTACCCAAATTTTTGTAAAAATAACGTAAAAAAATTCACATAATAGTGATTCTAGTAGTATGACGGTGTTTTTCTGTACTATTCATGATTCTGGGGCTAAGAAAAGTTTTTTGGAGAGTCGGACAATTTTATGTTTATTAACTTTGTTTCTTTCTTTCCATATTTCTTTCCTGTGAAGGCGGCGGAATTAGAAATCGAGGCGTACCCTTTGTTGGATGAACTCACATCGAAGATCAGTACGCTAAACTTAGAACGTGTCCGGCGTCTGAAAAGCAGACTCGTTGCCTTGACTCGAAGAGTTCAGAAGGTACAATATCGCATCAAATAATTTCGAAAGAAAAACCAGTTTCGAATTACATTCTCTCTCGTTAGGTTCGCGATGAGATAGAGCAGCTCATGGACGACGACGGAGACATGGCGGAGATGTACTTGACGGAGAAGAAGAGGCGAATGGAATCGTCTTTCTTCGGAGACCACAACTCTCTGTTGGGATACAAATCCATGGATGGGGCTTCCGTCTCGGCCCCGGTTTCTCCGGCCTCGTCTCCACCGGAGTTTCGGAAGCTGGAGAAGAGCCTCAGCATCGCTAGGAGCCGCCACGACAGCAGCGCCGAGAGCAACACCGAAAGCATCGAAGAGCTAGAGATGTTGCTCGAAGCCTACTTCGTCGTCATCGACAGCACGCTCAACAAGTTGACCTCGGTTCGTGCTTTCCCTCGATGATCTCTCTTCTCTTTCTGATCCATTATTTTAGGAGAAACTTAAATATGTTAAAATGGGAAAATGAAAGCTTCAACTATGAAGAAGTCAAAAAATACAAGCTAAAAGGCGCTAGGCCAGTCTCTAGCGAGGTCGGAAAGAATAAACGAGTGACCCGAGCCAAAAGCCAATGCTGTCAAAGTCAGTATAGCATCTTAAAAAATACACTTATTCCTAGTCTTCCAAATCGCACAACACACAGCAAGAAAAATGGCTTTGATCCCGGATCTGGAACTTTTATTCTTGCCCAAAGCCACACTCAACTAGTCTTTCTAATCGATTTTCTCTTATCATCTTTTTTTGTTGTCGCAGTTGAAGGAGTATATCGATGATACTGAAGATTTCATCAACATTCAGCTGGTATAAAACCTTATCTCTTGCTTTTGATGTTTCTTGTTCGGAAAAAGTCTTCGATTTATTTTGTTTTTGGTTTTGTGTACAGGATAATGTAAGAAACCAGCTTATTCAATTCGAGCTTTTACTCACGACAGCAACGTTTGTGGTGGCGATATTCGGGGTGGTGGCCGGAATATTCGGGATGAACTTTGCGATTCCGATGTTCGAAGAGCCTTCTGCGTTTAAGTGGGTTCTTATGATTACTGGGGTTATTGGCTTCACCATATTTTGTGCCTTTGTTTGGTTCTTCAAACATAGAAGACTAATGCCATTGTAGGGCGATCAAAAAATATATATTTTGTAAAAAAAAAAAATTAAATTAAAAAGTAAAAGATATAAATTTTCTTTACAGTGCATAATATTATTTGGGAATGGATGATGTGCTTTTTTTCTTGGGCTAGACATTTCAGTTGAGTGTTAAAAATAGCTAGTTCACCAAGTAGACCATGGAAATCACTGCAAAATTAAAATGGAGCAAGCTAAAGTGCTTGGTTTTCTTGGTTTAAGACCATTATGAAAGAAAACCTCAGGAGTTAAGAACCCTGTTTTTACAAAAGCAACCAAATTTCATCTTCAAATGGAAGTGAATTTCGTATTGCAAAGAAGAAAAAAAGAATATCTGACTCTCAAAAACCATTCACTGAGCTTATTATTACAAAGTAATTACTTGATGAGCATAACAAGAAGCAGAAGAACCAACACCTCTTTAACAAAATCTGCTCTGTAATGTCGCAAGAATCTTGAAGAACTCATTTAGGAGGCGATGAAAGCCTTGCGCTCCGAGCTTTGTCTGCCTTTTCCAAGTAATCTTGATGAGATAATTGCTTTGAACCTGCAACAATACTCGCCAGTGTTAGCTCTATCCATGAACCCCAGTATTATTATGATCCCATTTCGTCACAGAACTGTGAAGTTCTATTCTATGTGGAAAGAGAATTAAGTGCAGTGATAAATAAAATATAAGTTAAATTAAAAAGCGATTCTATCTCAATCCTCAACCAAGTCCTTGTCGGGCATTTCGTCGAACAGCTTGCGTGCATAGAGAGAAACCTCTTTTTTCATCTGCTGATCCAATTCAAGGCCAGTTCTGGAATCGCTTACCAGCGAATCCAGAGTACTGCTCGGAATCCAGAGTTTTCACTTCTCCGTATCTCAGCCTGAAACGAGCTTCTCTATTTCATCGCAAATCCCGCTTTAAGTCGGTGTCGAAGAATAGGAACAGGTATTCTCATACGATCACTCGATTAAATATGATCGGGAACGAGAACATCAACTCACGATGAAACTATAAACTGATTTCAGATCGAACAAAGAATAGACGATCCTGAAATTTGAGATGCTTAAACCCTAACAGTAAAGAAAGAAGGCTGACCTCGGGACATGAAATACCAGGGGATTCCACAGGCAACGGCGATGATGGCGAGTCCACCGGCGACGTGTTTCTTATCGCCGCTGTATAAATAGTTGTTCATTCTCGCCCTGAATCCCCCTCCGCCGCCATTTCCGCTCATCTTTCGACCAATCAATCGGACTTTCTTCCCCCTTCACTGTCTCTTCGTCCCTTATATAGCCTCCAAGTGGAAACGACATCTCATGTATTTTCAATTATAGAAACGACATTTCATATATTTTCAAGCCTGTCGTTTTTATGTTAAGAAAACGACATGTCATTTTATTTGAGGTTTGTCGTTTTAATATGAAAGAAACGACATGTAATTTCTTTATTTATAGGCTGTCGTTTTTTATTATTTAAGAGAAACTGCGTAACTACGTAACATGCAAAAAATATAACATGTTGGAGCAGTTATTACATCAGAAAATGAAATGCTTCTTTCATCTTCAAGGAGGTTTTGTATTATCCTCCAATATGAAAGGATATTTATGTGTTATTTGACCTGTGATAATACAACTTTCAACACATTTTTAATAGATAAAGTCCCATATATTAGTAGTGGATGTTGTTGTAGCAAGATATCCAAAAAGATCGTATATATTCAAATATATACAGGTCTTTATAAGTACAATTTAACCATGAATCAAACAAGTGCATATATCATTGATTGTACACTTGATGACTTAGATTATTGCTTAGTTTTGTCAATATCGAAATATTTATTTCATTATTGTAGGACCTGCATAAACATAACTTATCTCTTGAAGTCAATTGTCTAATTTCTTGATTATATCATATTCAATGTCGACTCAAGAGTCAGTTCAGCTAGTCTTGAGACAAAAATAAATACTTTTCTCATATTCTCCTCTTTACGTCTTTCAATCCATTACATTCTTCTCTTAGTATCCAACTGATCCTTAGTAACATCATGGTATTCTAATGTACCTTGACTTTTTTGCCAACAAATTATTATCGGTTAGTTTCATCAAATCATGAGGATGGTAACTTCTTATATAGAAGCTATACATATATGGAATGAATTAATCTGGTTTTAATTGCACAATATACACATTTGCATATGTCAAATCTACTGAGACTCATCATCGTCATTGACTGAAGCAAACAATTTAAAACAGCCAAACCTTTAAAAAGCTCCTTCCTTTTTTAATGCAAAGCAATCATGGTACGTACTAAGTACTTACGTACTAATAGTACAAGAATTCAATCAAACAAAAACATTCCCTAACATATCATATTTACAAAATAAACACCTAACTTAATCATCCAAAGAACAAATAAATAAAGAAATAAAAAAAATAAAAATAAATTCTTATACAACTTCAAAGGGACCAGAAGGGTCAAGCTGTTTGCAAAGAGAGAGGTAAGTGAGATAAAGAAGCCGATTCTTTGCTCCGGTGCGGTGGTTTCCGGTGTGTTTGCAAAAGTACTTCAACTGCTCGAGACTGCAACAACACAGAAACCCTCCCAACAACAAGAACAGCCAATTTATGTCCCTCTTCTTCTCGGCCACCATGCCTTTCGCCGATTCCTTGGCTCCACACTCCCGGCAATCCACCATCGCCGGCGTATCCCACTCCGGCGCCGACCTGTCCCGTAGATTCTCCCACCTCTCCACCACGAAGTCCCTCAGCGCCGAGAATCGCTCCCCAATCTCGATCTCCACCGAGAACCTCTTCACGCACTTTCCACACTGCACTTCTCCCACCACTTTCTTGATCCCCATCTCCGACAGCTCCGCCTCGCTTTTCACTCCGGCGCGGCGCCTCGTCGCCCACGCGAACTTTGCCGGAATCTCCTCGCTCTTCCCCGCTCCAATTCGCCGGCTCGCCGTGCTCCGTCGCTTCCGAATCGGACCGCCGACAGGTCCAGGGTTAGGGTTAGGGTTTGGGTTAGGGATTGGATTAGGGTTAGGGTTTAGGGTAGGGTTTGAGTTTAGGGAAAGTACCGTGTCAGAGTGAAAAGCCTCGAGGAGATTTCCGAGATGGGGAACGGCAACAGGTCTAGGGTTAGTGTTAGGGTTTGGGGTAGGGTTTGAGTTCAGGGAAAGTACCGTGTCAGAGTGAAAAACCTCGAGGAGATTTTCGGGATGGGGACCGGCGAGAGGTCTAGGGTTAGGGTTAGGGTTTGGGGTAGGGTTTGAGTTTAGGGAAAGTAAATTATGGAATAAGAAAGGGGTAGGACGGTAATTTATCTCCTCCTGTCTTGGTTCTTGGCCACCGAGCAACCATAAAACTTGACGCGGCGGAGAAGCAGCGACCGAGTTGGTTTGGAATTGGGAATCGTTATGAGCGATGTCCATTGTTAGAGAGAATTATCGGTCAAGCAACTGAAACAGTTGATCATAAAATAAACAAACCCGAACATTATTGATTCATTCGAACACAATTACAACGCAGTGATTATTTATTCATTCGAATTCTAATAAACGCAGTGGAAATACGAACCTTGATTAAGTTTCTCCGCGTCGGGTCAATGAAGAGCGTGGTCAACCCTAGCAAGCACGGTTGGGCTTCAGCAAAGTCAATGAAGAGAAAGCTTTTTCAGGTGCCTTTGATCAAGGTCGAATTAAGTCAACGGGAGAGAATGATGTGGTCAGGCACTAATGATTTGATGTTATAAAAATAGGGGGCGGTTACTTGGACCTTGGCTTTCTTGTATGGGAAAAGGAAGTTAATATTTAGTATTTATGGAAGGGTATTAGGGTTTAGTTTACGGTTTTTAGGGTTCAGAAGATTTCGATTTTGTTTGTTGTTTGCTTTATTTCTTTATTTATCGAAGTTTGAGAAGGATTCACGAGTAATTTCTATAAAAAGACGAATATTAGCAGGGATTACTCAATTTCTTAAACTCAATATAATTAAGGGATAATAAGTTATATAGCCATTTTAAACTTAAGAATTGCTAAATAGCCAAACTTCTGAAAAAATTGATTTATAGCCATAAACGAAAATAAATCGCTTATAATGACAATATTAACCCTGAATAAAAAAAACATTATTAGAAAATTTAAATTCGAAGAAAAAGATCAACCGATATTAATACCCACTACCAAAAAAAAATTAACCCCACTACCGACGGTTATTTATAGAAATAAGCGGTTATTTATAAAAATAGGCAGTTACTATCGGCGATTATTTATAGAAATAGACGGTTATTTAAAAATAGAATAAATAAATATGAAAAAACGATTTTATTATAAAAATAGTGTTTTATTAGTTACGAAAAAATAATATTTTGAACAGGGCACTATTGGAAGTAAAATAAATAGAAAAAATCCACGTCATCTTTTTTGGTTATATCTTTAAAGATGCAAAACGTTTGTCTAAATTGCAATAACATTGTTTGCAAGTGTTATTTAGTCTAATTTTTCTATAATTAACTATAATGACGCTTAATATATATATATATATATATATATATATATATATAAATATATCAAAACACGTATTTACATGATTACTTAACTAATAATCTCTTACGTTAATTATACAAAGAATGCAATAGTTTAATTAACTAGTTATTTAGAGGTTTTTGTTTTTCAACAATACCGTAACTCTAAATTTTGTTGGTTAAAAATACAAATTTAAAACTCCAAGATCTGTCCGTTTCTCATGCTTAAATATTTTGAAAGACCATAAAAATCTTAAATTGGAGTCTATACATATACGCTATTTTATCAGTGAATAATGTTGAGGTAGGATTTCGTTAAAATCCTACTTTAACACCTCACGTGTTGTTTAAGCGTTCAGATGACGAAGGACGGGGAGCGAAAGGGTACCACGTGTGACTCTTGGTCAACTAAAGAGAAGCGATTCGTTGTTTCTCACCTTATTGCGAACGGGAAAGAGAAGATTTAGGCGAGGAGAGTTCGCCGCGAGGAAGCCCATCGCATGAAGGACTTATCGCGAGGAGGCTCTGCCCCCAGGAGGTGGCGTCCCGAGCAGAAGCTCGTCGCTGGGAGTCAGCGTGGCAGCGGTAGCGTTCGACTAAGGGATTGTCGTCAGAGAGTCAATGAAGAAAGGGGCGACAATCACGGGATTAGTTAGGAAATCTCGGAAAGGATCTGGAAAAACATCAGAAGATGGATGGGCCAAAAGAGGAAACCCTAGCAAAAGAAGAGAACCCTAGAGATCGTCGTGGCAATGAGAAGTAGACTATAAATACGAATGTAAGGACCTAGTGAGAGGGTTCAGAAAATTATCAGCCGTCACCATATACTAAGTCCATTCTTTTGCTCTGTATTCCTTCAAGTTTTCGAGCTAATAAATGAAAGAGACCGAATTCCCTTATAAATATAAACTCAAGGATTTTGACACTCGGATCTGATTATCATTTGTTGTTATTATTATTTTAATTCTTGTGACTGTTTAGATACTGGTGCAAAATCGACCTCTACAAATAAGAAGCTTTAAAATCTTGAATAATAACAGAATTACATGTACTAAGAATATTATGACATATGAAATAATACGCATGTAGATAAAGGAAAAATATATAATGACTCCAACAACGACCAGGTTCTTTATTTCCGGAAAAAAAACACAAATAATTATGATACAACACAGCTATCTTAGCTCAAAATTAATGCTAGCTTAATTATTTATTTATCTAAAAGATGTAACATATGTACATATAATTACTATTGAGAATCGTATAATATATGAATATCTTCATTGTCTGGTACCAGTTGTTCATATTTACTGCTAGACTTTTGTCTAACTCTTCATGATAGTTCGTTATATATAAAAAAAAGATAACTTTATTACTACAACCCATCAATAATGAAAGCTGAAAAGTGTAGGCTATGAATAATTGATAATTTGTTATCTTCTATCTAATAAAGGTGCATTCCAATGATGAATAGGCAGACTAATTAATATATATATATATTCCAGAATAACTCGTCTCTATTCCAGAATCAATCACAATCAATAGTGTCTTATTATATCTTATCTGCTCCAATCAAATTACGACACATATTTCTATATTTATTTTATTTTTAAATTTTTAAGTTATGTCCATTTCAAAAGCGGCTCAACAAAATTGGAGGCTTTTATATAATTTAAAATAAATTGGAGGTCTTGGACAGTGAAATATAAAGATTTATCGTATAGTTCAATAGAAAGTTGTAGCTATAATATGTTAGTGGTAATAACACATAATTTTTAATTAGAAGTTCACCGGTTCAAATCTCACCAAAAACAAATTTTTTTTTTTTCAAAACGGAGGCCTTTATTTTCAAAACGGAGACTTTTATTGATTGGAGACCTTGGACCACCGCGCCTTTGGCACCCCCCTTGAGCCGGCCCTGGTTCATTTATTGTACACCTTAATGGAGGTATCTATTGAATATCATACTCCTGTGTAGCTAAATAGCAGTTCCTCGGTTATTCCACGATCAATATGCCTTATTTCTGCTATAATCCAATCAATTTACAACACGTTAATGGTTCTGGTATCTATTCGTCACTTCCTTTCTCATTCAATACGTCTTTTTATATCTTCTTAATAGAGGTACTTGATAACAATCAGAACAAAAAAAAAAACTGTCTTTTCTCCATCTTCGATTTTATCTTTCATTTTTGTCTCACCATCAAGAAAAAGTTAGATTATAGTAACTCGGAACTCAATCGGTTGTCCATTCAGTCTCCCACGCCGAAAAACTCTACGATCAAACTAGTATGTCCCTAGCTTCACTCCCCGACCACTCATCGATCCGGTGCTGTTTCTCGGTCTGATCGCCGCCGAGGTGGATTCGCGTCCATCTTCGCCTCGTAAACTTCGCTATGGTTTGTTGCTATTCTTCTCGCGATGGATCAGGAGATGGCGGCAGTGATCGCGACGGTTATAAAGGTAGTGAGGTCCACAGAAGCAATGACTATCTCAGAGCTTCTTTGCTTCTCTCAAGTCTCGGCCTTCTGTCCCTCTCTCATATCTCTCTCTCTCTCTCTCTCACTTTCTGAAGTCGTTTTTTCTTTATTCTGGTTTGGTTTTACTGAGTGCAGAAACTTTTTCGCACTATCTGGTGCGAAGAAGAGGGTTTTGTGAAGATTTGAGAGGAGGGAGATTGTAACCATTCCATTTCCAGAGGAAAAAGACTCATTCTAGAAGCGATACCAATTTCGTTGGTCAAAAATTTTCTTAAGAGGTTTCAAAATCCAACTATTTTCTTGAAGAGAACCAGTGGATGAACGAGTCGATTACCGCCCTTTTAATCGTGAGTTCTGTCTAGAAATCTCATGAATGGTAGATAAAGTTATAATGATGATTTAATTACATATACTGATTTGTGTTGATGCGATGTTGTATTGGCAGGGTTTATGTACATGGGTTATCATCTTATTGATTAGCCATGGATAAATCTCGCATCTTCTCGTTTGCAGCGAAGCCCTTTTCTTTATCTACATTCTTCCACCAATTATATTAAATACGGGGTAATTTTCTTTTAATTTTTACCATATTTCTATAGGAACATCCGTTTTGCATACGGGTGAGTAACTTTTATTTTGATCTCCAGCCAGGTTTCAGGTGAAGAATAAGCACTTCTTTGTGAACTTTGTTGAAATCAGCTACAGCTTAAGCATCCTCCCAGTTTGCACTCCATGATGACGTGGACCAATTCGAGAAGACATCAGAGTTTGACATCTTCAAAGATCTTCACAGATATCATTCGGAGAGTATAAAAGGAGTTTTTGTAATTCTTTTGTAATTAATTCAATGTGATTTTGTATCCGTGTATACACTGAGAGAAAGTAGAGATTGTGCTTGTGAGAGTTAGAATTAGATTGAGTGAGAGAGGAGACTCTCTAAGGACTCTTGATCTGTAACTTGTGATTCAAGAAACTAGTGGTGTGCGAGACAATTGTAAAGGAATTCATACTTTCATAAATGGAAATCGAACTGCCTTGTGGAGAGGAGTTCGCGGGGATGTAGGCTTGTTAATGCCGAACCTCGTTAACAAGTTTTGGTGTTATCTTTTCCTTACTATTTCTTTAAGTTTTCTCTGTGATTGGTTTCTCTTCATGAGTTTCTAGTTTCTGTATGTTGAGTTATGAATTTCGGATGTGATTTCCGACAGTGGTATTAGAGCAAGGTTGAACGCACAACTCGTCTGAAATCAAATCTTCAATCGTCTGAAGGTTTGAAAACTCACAAAGCTGGAAGAACAAGACTCGACACCTGATTCAAATTCTGCGATCGTCCTATCGAATCAAGCAGTTGTGAAGAAAATCAAACTCGTCAACTAGACTCACAAAGATACTCGCAATCCAGTCAAGATTGTAATTCATTCTAAAAAATGAGGATAGACATCGAAAAATTCGATGACACAGGGGATTTTCGAATCTGACGCAGGAAAATCTCCGCTCTGTTGGCTTAGTAAAAACTCTTAAGAATCATTCAAGAACCAATTTCTTGGCCACCAGATCTTCCTGAAGTTCAACAAAAGAAGATGCTCGAAACAGCTACTGGAACGATCATATTCTACTTGTCTGACTCAATTATCCGACTAGTGGATAACGAAGACACACCTGCAAAAATCTGGAAGAAACTCTATGAGTTATTCCAGTCGAAATCCTTATCTAAAAAAATCTTTCTTAAAGAATGTGTGTTTGGTTACAGGATGGAATCTGACAAGAGCCTTGAGAAAAATCTTGATGATTTCCTGAAGATGAATATCGAGTTGGCTAACTCGGGTGACAAGGAATAACTCAGTGACGAAAATAAGGCAATCATTATCCTCAACGCCTTACCAGAAACTTACAAGGAAGTTAAATCTGCAATTAAATATGGTAGAACTTTAATAACATTAGAGGAAGTAATTTTTGCTCTTAAATCTAGGGAGTTAGAGATTAAAGCCAACACAAAGAATGGTGAAGGTGAAGGCCATTTTGTCAGAGGCAGAAGCTCCTTCAAGTCAAACAATTCCCCAAGAAGTAAAGGCAAGTCAAAGACAATATCTAGGTCTTCGACCCCAAGCCATAATTTGGAAGCTTAGATGAAATGTTACTATTGTGGCAAACAAGGTTACATAAGGAAGGACTGCTACTCGTGGATCAAGAAGAATAAAGAAGGTTCGAAACCACACAGTTTAAGCCATGAAATTCAAGATTCAGCTAATGTGGGAGATGGCTATGAAAGCGGTGAAGTCCTAACGGTCACAGACAATGAAAGCCTATATGATTGGATATTGGATTCTGGCTATACCTTTCACATGACCAGCAATAAGGCATGGTTGAGAGACTTCAAAGAAGTGAACGGTGACATGGTTGTTATGGGCAATAATGAAACTTGTTATGTAACCGTCACAAGTTTTGTGTGCATCAAGACTTACTCACGGATTAACAAAATCTTGATTATTGTCAGACTGGTGCCAAAATTGTCCAGCAACCTGATTTCATTGGGTGTGCTAGATGACCAAAGTTATTCTAACAAAACTGCGAATGGTATCATGAAGATAAGCAAAGGATCATTGGTGATCCTGAAAGGCAAGAAAAGTGCTTGCCTCTATTACCTTCTTGGTAAAACTTTATCTAGTCATACTGCCGTGGCTTCAGCCTCTGAAGATCTGAAGACTAAGATGTGGCACAATCGTCTTGGCCACATAAGTGATAGAGGACTGCAAATTCTGTGTGATCAAAATATTATGGGAAAGGACAAGATTAGCAAGATTGAATTCTGTGAGCACTGCATCATGGGGAAACAACATAGACTAAGGTTCAATATAGGCTCACACAGATCTCAAGCTATCTTGGAGTACATTCACTATGACCTGTGGGGTCCTGCCAAGTTGTCCACGCAAGGGGGTAATTTCTATTTTCTCTCTATAGTTGATGATTTCTCTAGAAAACTTTAGACTTATTTGCTTAAAACAAAAAATTAAGCTTTTGAAAAATTCTTAAAATGGCAAACACTTGTTGAAAATTTAATTGATAAAAAGGTGAAAACATTGAGGATAGATAACGGGTTAGAGTTTTTCAATGAAACTTTTAACAATCACTATGCAAAAATTGGTATTCAGAGACACAAAACTGTAAGATTAATACCCCAACAAAATGGAGTTGCAGAACGAATGAATAGGACACTTCTCAATAAATCTAGGTGCATGCTTTTTAGTTCTGGTCTTGGTAAAAGAATTTGGGGAGAGGCTGTGTCAACAGCTGCTTATCTTGTAAATAGATGTCCCTCAAGTGCTATAAATTTTAAGACATAAGAAGAAATTTGGTACACAAAACCACCAGATTTAAGCAATTTAAAAACCTTTGGCTGTTCTGCATATGCACATCAAAGTGTAAGAAAACTTGAACCTAGATCAATTAAATGCATCTTCTTAGGCTATCCTCAGGGTACAAAAGGATAGCAGTTATGGATCAAGGAACAACTCGGTTTCAAAAATATCAACAGCCGTAATGTGGTGTTTAATGAAAATGATTTTCCATGTTTAAATAAAACTGATGTTGGTAACACAGGGAATCAAGAAACTAACCCTGCAGGTAGCCTAGAGACTTTAATTGAGCTTGCAACAGACAATATTACTACTGATCAATCTACACTCAATGAAGATGATTCTAATCAGGTGGAGCAGGAGGATAATGTCATAGAACTAAATGCTAAAGGATCATCTACGCATGCAGATATACATGACAACATTGATCAGCAAACCAACAACTCCACTAATGAGTCTTCACAGGGAAGTATTTCGAGTTACCAGCTGGTAAGGGACAGAGACAAGAGAGTCTCAAAAACCAACTCAGAGATATGGATTTATAGCCTATTCCGAGTTGCTGACATATGCATTCACATATGCTTTATAAGTGAATATGACCGAGCCATTGAGTTATCAGGAAGCAGTGTCATGTACTGATTCTCAAAAATGGGTGAAAGCTATGCATGAAGAAATGCAATCACTCTACAAGAACAACACTTGGATAATTGTGTCAAGACCCAAGGATCAGAAGCCTTTGGCTTGTAGATGGCTTTACAAGGTAAAAGAAGGGGCTGCGAAGGGTGATCCTGTCAGGTATAAAGCCAGGTTAGTGGCAAAGAGTTTCACTCAAGTGGAGGGTATAAATTATAATGAGATATTCTTTCTGGTGGTGAAGTACAAGACAATCTGAATTATGTTGTCCTTAGTTGTTCAGTTTGACATGGAGCTTCACCAGATGGATGTCAAAACCACGTTTCTCCATGGTGACTTGGATGTGACTATTTACATGGAGCAACCTGATGGCTATGAAATCAAACACAGTCAGAACATGGTCTCCTTGTTGAAGAAGTCACTATATGGCTTAAAACAATCTCCACGGTAATGGTATAAGAGGTTTGACAATTTTTTGATTGCTCAAGGATACATCAGGAGCTCATATGATTTATATATTTATTTCAAAGGTCAAAGTGTCACAGATTCAGTTTATCTCCTACTGTATGTTGCGACATGCTCTTAATTAGCAAGTCAATTAACTGCATCAAAAGTCTGAAAACACTACTTGACTCAAAATGTTGGAAATTATTTAATGATTAAACAATTAATTATATAACATATTTAACATATGGCGGAATTATATAATTAGATATAATATATTAAAAACAGTTTTTAATATATTTAAAAAACCTAGGCATTAAAATTTATGACATGTCAATAATTTTTTTTATTTAAACATGTTAATCAACAATTGAACACACTATCAACCTATATAAACAATTTATATATTTATACGTATTCAAATCGTTGAGAATCACTTACAGGAAAGATAAACAATCCGGGCGTTGATAGCTATCTCCGGAAGGTCTCGCCGAGTCAAACGCGTGAAAGAGACTCGTTGGATGGGCTAGGGAGCACGCTGGCCGGATAGAGGGCAGAGACTCGCCGGATAGAACCTTCGCCGGACAGGGAGGCTCACCAGACAGTAGACTCGCCGGATTGGAGGACTTGTGCGTCTCTGGACCTTCTCTGGACTGGAGCAGGGAGGCACGCCGGACAGTCTGTGCGCCTGGGAGGACGTCGGATAGGGGACTTGTGCGCCCGGAGATCGCCGGACAGGGGCTGTCTGGCCGGATTAGATCCGGCAGGGAGTGTTGAACCTTCAAATTGATTTTAAATAAATTTCTTCAAGGAATTGACCGGCCCTAATAAAAAACAATTCACCCAAACACCATAATATAAAATTAAAGATAATACAATAAGAATTATAGTGAGATTGAGAGGGTGGACTCTTCTATGAACACTCGGGAATAAGGGGATCACTCAAATAAAGAAGAAAACAATTTTCTCTCTTTGTTTTCTCTGAGGGATTTCGGCCGAGACTCGCAAGAGTGGGGAGAGGGATTTTGGCCGAAAATATTCTTAGGCTTAAGCCTGTGATTAAGGTTTCCTTAAACCCTTATATAAGGAAGTCAAACGGGTTTAAGTTGAGTCAAACCCATGACCTAATCACTTAAGGAATTCGGCCACTCATCTTAAAACTCGGCCAAATTGATTTATTTTATTTCCAAATTCTTTTGATTTATTTTTAAATGCAATTAATTTAGAACTCTCATTTATTAATGACATTTCATTAAATAATTTCATACTTCACAAATATGTATGAAATGAGAAAATATTTATTTTCTTCTTTTATTTATTTGAATCACTCAAATGTATTATTATCAATATAACGATACTATATGATTCATTAAATAAATGTAACAATAAATAAATAATTATTTATTAAGCTACTTAGAAAATAACTTTCTCGATATAAATCACAATTTATATTTAATGAGCAAATCATTTATTCGTGGTCATTTAATCTCTTCTAAGATTCTATCATTGAGACCTTATGGACTCACTTGAACGAAGCTTTAGAATAAAGATCGGACTCAAAAGTTCACAAACCTTTTTCCGTCTTTCAATTCATAATATTAGTCGATTCTACGAAAGAACTAATATTGAGACTCTCTAAGTTCATGTGTGTATATTTTCCGTTTGATGTGACAAATTTGTTTTCACACGATCTAGTGAGTACTTTACGATATTACCCTTCATGTGTATCATTAACTCAGAGGAATGTAAAATTACCGTTTTACCCCCTGAGTTATTATTTCACTAACTCCTTTGTTATTTGTGAATGAGAAAAACATAGAGTGAGATGTCTTTACAAGTCACATGTTTTAATCAAAGAATGTTCTTATTCGATGAATACTTGGCCAAGTTTATTCATTCACACTATCAAAACAAAGCATAGTGTGATACTAATGTATTTGCATTGTTTCAACATGAATTCCATATCTGTGAATCACATAACCCAATATGACAACGTTATGACACCAACCGTCGGCTCAGATGCAACTATAACTTAGTTATTGCCCATTGAAAAATCAAATGTCACAAGGTGTCATATCAATTATGCATCCACCTCAGGATTCAGGTAAGTGTTGGCAGAGATGCCCACAAGAAGATTGTTTATTTACATATTGATATAAAATATAAATCATTATAAAGTTCTTATTGTAATTTGCTAATTAAATTAATAAAAGTTGAAACGTTCATTCATTCCCTTTTAGTTTGATTAAAGATTTATGATATTCAATAGTCTTATAGTGCTTAATCAAGCCTAACAATATATGAAGAGACAAATGTAGAGTTGCGTGAACAAACTCTTCATGGTTTAGTTAAAATGATATATTCACAATCTAAAGATCAACGGACTATTGATTCCAGTATGATTGTTGGAAAAATCTATGATGTCTGGTTACGAGGCATAGAGAGTTAAGAACTCTATAGTTCACTATGTGCACCAGTGCACCTTTAGAGACAATGGAAGAACAAACCATTTAACCTCTTCTGTCTCAAGGTCACTATGTATGAATTGTATCATGCTTACCTAAATCCTGAAATGAGACATGTCATTTCATAGCATTAATACTCTCATTTGAGAAAGTCAAATTCTAGGTCCATTACCTGATCTAGACTAGGCCAATTGTTGAGATATTAAGTTATGAAGATGTCATGAACCAACTTTGTGAAGCTCTCATAGATATAGAATTCATGTACAAGATTGCTGAGATGCAATATGTATCACCTCATGCTTTATTACTCGGATTGTGAATAAATGAACTGCGCATTATCCAAAATTAAGTAACGACTTTATTTGGATGAAACAATGTGACTTGTTAGCTCCTCGTCAATACATTGTTTCTAACTTATTCACAAGTACTAAAGGAGTTGAGGAAATAACAACTAGAAGGGTAAATAGTAATTTTATAAATCTCATCTAGTTGATGATATTTATGAAGGGTAAACATAGAAAACATTCAATGGATCTGCTCAATATAATTAAGTTGAATTTGAGTAGAAAATAAATTCATTTAAACCGAGAGATTCTCAGTGTCAACTCTTTATTGGAGTCTTTTGACATTAAGCTAATACTCGGAAAAAGTTTGTGAACTTTTGAGTCCGAGTATAGAAGCTCAAGCTTTGTTCATTTGGATCCATAAGGTCACTATTACAGGTCATTAGAGTATGATTGTTAAACTAGAAACTAAGTCAAAATAAGTTCAAGTGTTGAACTAGTCTTTTTCTGAGAAAATGTCTAAAGGGTATTTTTGTCCACATGGACATAAAATGATGTGAATGTCAAAATAAGATTTTGAATATTTTCATATGATGTAAATATAAATTATTTTCTATAGCCGAAAATTCGTTTGAGGCATTAAGAAATTAATTTCATTATTTGTGCAATAATAATTCTACAATGGTATTTTAAGAATTGTCTTAAAAGAAATAAGGAAGCATCTAGATGCCCCTTCCCTAGCTATAGATTTCGGCCAACATACATCAAAGAGGAGAGTTTTATTTCCCTTTATTTATAAAGATAATTACCCAAAAGGAAAAGGAAAATGAATTTCCTTGAGAAAGAAACAAATGTGCTAAGTGATGAAACAAAGTTCCTTACTAATGCACAATGCATGGCCGACCAACTTAGGAGAGAAAGGGGAAGATAAAATCAAATATTGTGTCATGAATACATTATTCTTTCATGAATGCATAATTGACCTTTATAGATTTTTCATTCTCCTATAAATAGATCCTCACATAGAGATGTAAAATAAGCTTTTTTCTTGCTCTCTCTTGCATTGTGGCCGACCCTCTCTCTCTTTAGAAAATACTCCTTTTTATTTTGGCACCTAGATCCTCAATTGATCTAGAGAATTAGCTTATGATCCAAAAATTGTTCTTGGTTCATATTGTTTAATTGTGCCCACACACAAATCCTTCTAAAACTCTATAGACTCTTGTAATAGAAACCTTAGGTTTCTTAAGTTCAAGACTAGACGTGAAGGAATCGAGCCAAGGAAGATGATCCACCTTTTCCAAGAAGCTTCAAGTTTGAAGATACAAAAAAGGTTAGTATTCAAGTAGTTTAAATAATGTTTTTAATTATAACATGTATATGCACTTTGCCTTGGTTAGTAAAATAATTTATTGTAAATAAATTTTATATTCCGCCATTAATATGATTAATGATAATTTTTCTTAACCTTATACCTATTCCAACAGTAAGTACCAAAATACCCCTCGTACGTGATCTTGAAATTTCGAGTGATTAAACGGTTTTATCTCGAGCTCCTAAGTATCACTGGTCTTATTCAATATCTTGTACAAGATATCAAGAATGAAACACAGAGTTACAACTCTCTATATCACAAGATAAGATATCATGATTCATTCGAACAATCATTACTTAGATTCGATTGCTCTATCGATCTTAAGATTGTGAACAAATGTTTTTAAACTAGTCACAGTGGGCTATCTTGTCAAGTCTATACTTAGCACTCCTTTCGTTGATGACAGTTTCAGAGCCTAGCAATCATACATAAACACAAACATAATAAAGAATGAATATTTATTTATATTAATGTCTCAGCAAAATTAAATACAAATGTATTTCAATGTCTAATATCTCCTTTATGAGCACCAATGGCAACACAAAATTTGACATGAAATACCTCGGTGAGGCAAGGAAACTTTTGGGAATCTCAATTGATAGAGACAGAAAAGAAAATGTATTGATGCTCACTCAACATGAATATATAGAGAAGGTGCTTAGAAAATTCTCTATGACAGAGGCAAAATCAGTTAGTCAACCCCTAGACTCTCACTTCAAGTTATCAAAATCTCAGAGTCCTAAAACTCAAACTAACTTTGATTTTGTGAAGATTGTTCCATATAGGGTTGTGGGTTCTATAATGTACATGATGATCTGCACTAGGCTGTTACCAATAATTAACATACCTATTCATTGGTTAAAATAATCCTCAAATAAGGGTATTGCAGACTGAAATGATATGCCTACTTCAACATCCTAGAAATCGGATATGTGTTGTTGGATTTGGTGTAGCCATTTTCTTCAAATGCATGGATCAATTCGTACAACCACGCGATTATTGGGTGTAAGAACCTGTCAACGTTGAAACCTGTCTTGTCCCTTGAAATTGCTATCCGCTTGAAGGACTCACATAACCGCATGTAACTTTCCCTACCCCATGAATAAGAGTTAAATATTTTTCATTGGCTGCCATCTTCAATAACTTATATGATATAATGTGTTTCCGTTTGGACTGCCATGAAGTGGCTATTCAAATATTTGACAGGTTCACAAGATGTGGGACTGATCTATGAGAAGTCAGGTACAAATGTTGAGGTTGAAGGATATGTGGATTCTGATTTTGTAGGGGACATTGACATCAGGAAATCTACCACGTCATATGTTTTTCTTATGTGCGGTAATAGTATAAGTTGGAAGTCTCAATTGCAGTCAATTTTCACACTCTCAACCACTGAGGCAGAATATGTTGCTGCCACTGAAGCTGTCAAGGAGGGAATTTGCCTGCAGAGAATGCTAAAGGAATTGAGAATTTTTATTGGGGCCGTGACTGTTTTCTCAGACAGTCAAAGTGCAATTCACCTTTGCAAGAATCCTGTTTTTCATGACAGGACAAAACACGTGGATATTCGTTACCATTTTATCTGTGATAAAATCTTAGATGGTGAGATTAATTTAGCCAGTCAGCACTGACGACAATCTTGCTGATTGCGGGACAAAGGTTGTGACCCTAGGGAAGTTTAGACACTGTCTTACACTTTTGAGGGTTGGTTATGCTTAGTGGTAGAAAAAGACGTCGAACAATGATTCATATACAAGGAGTGAGATTTGAAGTTTGATTTGCAGAGATGAAAGTTGCTTGTTATAACTAAGGTGGAGATTGTTGAAGTCAGCTACAGTTTAAGCATCCTCCCAGTTTGCACTCCATGATGACGTGGACCAAACCGAGAAGACATCAGAGTTTGACATCTTCAAAGATCTTCACAGATATCATTCGGAGAGTATAAAATGAGTTTTATGTAATTCTTTTGTAATTAATTCAATGTGATCACTAGGAGCAAAAATGCCTTTAGAAGCGACAAAAGTCGCTTCTAATTTGGCTTTAGAAGCGACATTAGAAGCGACAATGTCGCTTCTAAAGTATTGCGTTTAAAGATAAGTCACTTCTAATATTTTGAAGTGATAAATTTAGAAGTGACTAATCGCTTCTATAGTCGCTTCTAAGGGTCCTTAAAATTGCCAAAAAAATTGTGGGAAGATATGGCGGGTAACAATAAGAAGCGACTTGTCGCTTCTAAACATTACACTCCATATTTTTCGAAGCGACTTTAGAAGCGATTAGTTGCTTCTAATTATTACCCGCCATATTTTTAGAAGCGACTTGTCGCTTCTAAAACTTCAAAATTTAATTTAAAAAAAATTAATTTCCGGTTTATTATTATTAATTAATTACATATTATTATTTAATTAAAATTATTATAAATATAATTAAATTCAATAATATTGAAATTTACTAATTTATATCAAATTATTCATAAACTAAATATAATCAAATTAGTAACATAATCGAACGTCGATAATAACATAATCGACAATGTCTAAAGTCGATAATAACATAAGTCCAAATAATAAGATAAACGAAAGTTGATAAGTAAATAAACGTAAACCGATAAGTCTAAAACATCGAATAAGTTACAATCATCATCGTTGTTCTTGTCGTCCTCGTCGTCATCTTCTTGCGCGTCTTCTACCGGGTCCATTTGGAGGCTCATCTGGTTTGGTGTCGGTGGGAGTCGAAGGTCGATCTAGTCTTTACTGCGAACCCGAAGCGCCTGCATTGCCCGAAGCACCTACACTGGGTCTGAACTGGGTTATGTACTGGTCCAAAGTCGCCCTAAACACAAGAGACGGATTGAAGTCCGGGGTCTGGTTCAAACCAGCGGCCATGCCAACCACAGCTCCTTGGAGAGCCGCCAGCTTCTCTTCCATGTCAGAGGACGACTTCGAACTCATGTTCCCTACGGAAGACGATGAGCTGTCGTGGGCTTGGGTTTCTAGCATGTCCGAGCGCGGAATTAAAGGCCCAATTCCCGTATCTCAATCACGTCGCGTCCTGAGGACTTCGCTCATAGCAATCTCCTCCAAACCAGGCAAGTTTACCTCACGTCCCGACTCCCGAGCTTGTTCTTGTAGATCACCTACCCGAGCTACTATCCGAGCCTACATACACAATACAAATTAGATTAATTATTAATAACAACAATTATAAGGTAAACTTAATAACATATATATTTACATGATACTCTCCAGCAGCAGGTGTGGTCCACTGACCATTGGGAGTCGTGTGCATCTTCTCCCACGCACCGAGCGACCCTAGCATCTGCCTGCCTTCTCCTGCCCGCTGCATATAAAACATTATAACTATAATATATAACTAAAGTTATTTGAAATTGAATGAAAATATACTTACGTGACTATGACGATACTCAAAAAATGAGATCGTGCCCTGTCGACTCTTCGTGGTCTTCTTCTTTTGATTCGCCGAATTCCGTTTGGACATCTCCTTGAAAACAACATTGGTTAGAGTAAGAAATTATTTTTAACAATAAAACAATTGATTAATACGTTTAATCTAATTTATACCTGAAACGTATCTGTGTTCATCCTATCAATCATCTCAGACCACTATTGTCGCGTCAGACCCTGGCGTTTTCTCGAGCGCCTCCTCTTTGTCTCCGCTGCACTCAATCTGGTAAAACCAACTATATTTTGCCTTTCTGTCATGCAGACGCTTTTTCGCGTCGTAGATAATAGTCTTTTCGATAAGACTCGAGTAGCACGCTGCTGGAATAAGGTCTCCCGACTCGTCCTCGTACACAAAGTCATACTCTTGGTATATACCAGACAAAATGGCTGCTGCTTGTTGCACCGAGACGTCATTCCAGCTCGGCGTTGTCGGAGGGATGTGCGCTCGCACCAAACCTCCAAGACTATGGCAAACGTGCCAACGCACTCTTCTTTTTTTACTATCTCTTTATCACCTCTGCTGAGAGGCGGATAAAATTGGAGACAGATGGGGTCGAATACAATCTTGTCTTTCTTCCCTTTTCTAGCTCTCTGCGAGCTTTGACCCGTAGTCGCACCTCCTCCGGACAAAGGCGGCGGAGGCTCATCTCCGCTAGTCGACATACTGCAAAGCAGAAAATATAAAATAAAATTTTAGTTTATGAAATACATTAAATTTAGTTTATATTAAATGTAGTTCAACAATTTACTCAATCTTGCTCATCGTTACTTAAGAAGTCAATTTGATCTATTTCAAGATTATCATCAACAGTATCTTCAAGGAAACGGTCAACGTCATCGTCATGATCATCGTCGTCTATGAAGTCGTCGATAGGCTCATTTTTGGTAGCATCATCAACTAGAATCGGTTCACAATTATCGTGAAGATGAGATAAACGATCGAAATCAGTATGTTGTACGGACAATGTAACTACAGCCGACGATGAAACGTCAATGTTGCACAAAGCCCATAGGAATCGATGATTACAATCTTCAGTGACATTTCATTCTCCTTTTTCAGGATTTTGAGGATCGGGCAAGTAAACCACTTGTTTGGCTTGAGTAGCGAGCATAAATGGCTCTTCTGGAAACCATTCTTTCGCCACATAAGCACTTGTCGTTCCACATACGTCAAGTTTAAAAAAGAGTCTACGTGAATCGTGCTTGTCACAATACCAACAACACCAAAATAGTACCACTCTGCAATCATGTTGATAGTTCAGCACGACAACATCGTCCATCCTTCCGTAGAACGTGTAGCAGTCCACAGTACGCAAATACCACTATTTTGAGTAGTACGCATCTCATCGCGACGAGAAGTGATAAATTTGACGCCGTTCACCACACAACTCGGATAAATGTGAACATTCAGTAAAGGTTCGACCAACAATGCATACAACTCGTCAGACACATCGACTCCGACAATGCAACGTCCCCAGTAAGTTTTCGCACACATTTTTTTTTCTGTGCATCACATTAAAGTTGTGTCTCAATATCAAATCAGACCAGTAAGGTAACTCATAAAAGATACTTTTCTTGGTCCAATTTAGCTCGGTCTCGCCTTGATTTCGTTTCGATCCCATAGACTGCTTGCCCGGAATCAATTCAGGAAAAATGTTCAACTGCTCGAGAATCTGGTTTTCAGTCAACTTCTTCGAAGGCTTTCATTTCTCGACATGCATTGTGTAGTGACCACTGCATGTTCTCATTCGGTGACAATCGGGCAAATATCGTCGATGACCGTAATGAGATGCGCTTGAACAACTCCTATGTGTTGTCTTAACGCATTATTGCAACTACGACACATACATTTTACTTTGTGCTCGCTGTTCATTTGGAATCGTGCAACTCGAATAAACTCATTCACGCCCATTTCGAATTCAAGACCACACCGATTATTTTCAATAATCCAATTTCTACTTGGGTTTGACATGACGCTGAATGTTGAAAATTAGGACAACGAAAGTTAGAAAATTGATCACAATTAGAAGACATATAAGGATTTGATCTAAGAAAGTTTGAGATTTAGATAACTATTAGATATTATGATTGTTTAGTTCACTTAATTATTTAAAAATTTACAGAAATTTGAGCAAAATTTTCCCTTAAATATGAACAAACCAAATATCTGCAATTCACAAAATTGATATATATATATATATATATATATATATATATATATATATACCAGTTAGAACTATCTAAACATTCAATAACTTTCAAATAACATATTCAAGTTAAAAAACTTAGTTAGTAATTCAATTTCATACTTAAATTAACAAATTAAGTAAATTATTATTACATTCATATTAATATGACTAAACAAATTACATATCTATACTTAACAAATTAAGTAAATTATTATCACATTCAAATTATTAATTTCTTACATTCATAAAAAATTAGTTATTTAACATTATTCAATTACATGCTTAAATTAACAAATTAAATACATAACAAAATTAATTATAAAAAATTATTATTTCAATTGCACACCTACATTACTAATTCAATTTACATACTTAAATAAACAAATTAATTAACTCACAACTTAACATATTACTAACAACATTTGAAACTAACTATTAACAATTATTTATAAGACTTAACAAATGAACTTAGTTAGTATTTTTTTAATAAATTGCCTAAACATTTAAGTAAATTAAATATAAAAACAATTAAAATCTAACATTTGTTGCGAGACACTGCGAAATGATGCGATACGAGTCACAAGGCAACGGTGAGACGAATTGCAAAATGAATTTAGAGACGGGCTGCGAGACATTTAAAAATAATATCAAAACCATAAATAATAAACTATAACATATAAAAATTAAAATCAAATTAAATACGAAAAATTTAAAAATTACCGATTGCTTCGACAGAAAGAGGGCCGGAGGAGAGCTCGTCGATTGACGAAGGGGCGGAGATCGGAGTCCTTGTCGGAGGAGGGCTAAAAATAATAAAGTTAAAGTTAAAAATTGTTGGTAAACGATATGTACAACGACGAAAAACCTTACCCGAGGGATCGAAGAGGAGCAGGCTGGCCGGAGAACCGGAAGCAGAGGCGGAGGTGCAGGCGGCAGCGGAGGCGCAGTGGCGGACCTCGGCGGAGGAGGAGGAGGAGGAGGGAAGGGAGGATGGGAGGAGGAGGAGGAGGTGGGAATGAGGGTGGGAGCTGGGAGGCGGAGGAGGAGGGGAGGTGAAGGAAGAGGGGAGGGGAGTCGGAGGCGGAGGAGGGGAGGAGAAGGGGCGGAGAAGAGGAGGAGGGCAGAGGAGGGGCGGAGGGGGAGGACGGTGCAGGGGCAGAAGAGGGCGACAGAGGAGGGGCGGAGAAGGGGGGGGGGGGGGGGGAGAAAGGAGAAGGGGCGGCGGGAGGAAGGCGGAGGTCAGAGAAGGAGCGACAACCGGGGTTAGGGCAGAGGCTGGTCGGAGGCTGGGGAGAGAAGGGAGAGAGGGGAATGAGGGGAGAGAAGTGAAATGGGAAGGGAGGGGGATTTAAAGCCCTAGGAGTAATAGAAGCGATATTAGAAGCGACTAGTCGCTTCTAATGTCCTTCACAACCAAAATGACGTCGTTTTGATAAGTGGGAGCATTAGAAGCGACTTGTCGCTTCTAATGTTCCCGTATGTGAAATTTTGGCGGATAAGTTTTGGAGCCAAATAATTTGGGCATTAGAAGCGACATTTAGAAGCGAATAGTCGCTTCTAATGCCCAAATTTCAACACTTAGCGAAATTTTGACGGTATGGTTTTGGGGCCAAATATTTGGGGCATTAGAAACGACATTAGAAGTGACTAATCGCTTCGAATGCCCACTTTTCTATACTTAGCGAAATTTTGGCGGAGTAATTTTGGAGCAAAATATTTTGGGTATAAAAAGTGACATTAGAAGCGACTAGTCGTTTCTAATGCCCAAATATACTGATATATTTGGCGGGGAGGGTGCGAGCCAATAATTTTGGCATTTAGAAGCAACAAGTTGCTTCTAATATGTCGACTCCAACAATTAGAAGCGACTAGTCGCTTCTAAAAGTTAAAATATTCATATTTTGGGAAAAATCGAGGTGTTTACGTAGCTAAAATGTCGCTTCTAATTCCCTGTGTCGCTTCTAAATGTATCTTTTGTAGTAGTGGATTTTGTATTCTTGTATACACTGAGAGAAAGTTGAGATTGTGCTTGTGAGAGTTAGAATTAGATTGAGTGAGAGAGGAGATTCTTTAAGGATTCTTGATCTGTAACTTGTGATTCAAGCAACTACTGGTGTGCGAGAGAATTGTAAAGGAATTCATACTTTCATCAATGGAAATCGAACTGCTTTGTGGAGTGGAGTTCGCGGGGATGTAGACTTGTTAATGCCGAACCTCGATAACAAGTTTTGGTGTTATCTCTTCCTTACTATTTCTTTAAGTTTTCTCTGTGATTGGTCTGTGTTCATCAGTTTATAGTTTCTGTATGTTGAGCTGTGAATTTTGGATTTGATTTCCTACAAACTTAATCACTATCATGACATTTGGTGACATTGGTACATTGATATCATGTACCATCATAACACTATGTATATCTCCAATCCTTCAATTTCATCTCCTTACAAAGCATATTGTTTTTTTGGGAATTTCATTGTACTTTTCATGGTTAAATATCAGGTTTTAGTACTTTTTCTCACCTCACACTTGGGATGCTTGGTACAGGTGTTACACAACTTTTGAAAAGGATGGACATTGGCTCTCTGGAATGAGGGGATTATTTAGGTATCGCGTTTGCTTTCATTTTTTTCTCATAGATGTATTGCGTTTATTTCTCATTTCATCTACAATACGCAGTTATCAGAGCTTTTTTCGCTGCAACATACTCTGTATGCACATTGCAAGTATGAATCGTCAAAGTTGAATAAGTTTATAATCATTGAAAAGAACCAGATCGTTAAAAAGTTCATTTATTTGAACATCTTTGCAGGTGCTTAACCAAGATGAGACGCCCTTGCTATACAATCTTGTTTCCGGAGAGAGTTTTGTGAATGATGCAACATCGGTGGTGCTTTTCAATGCGATCCAGAGCTTTGAACTTACCCTCTTTAATTCCAAATTTGGCTTCCAATTTATTGGCAGATTCCTATATTTGTTTGCTGCGAGCACATTTATGGGAGTGTTTGTACGTCTTGTTGACCCTGTTATTTGTATAACGTAACAGTCTATAAGTTTCTCTATATAACTTGGGTTCAGTTTTATCTATCCTATGCAGATTGGGCTGCTCTTACGTTATCAAAAAGCTCTATTTTGGAAGGTACTTTTCAAATTGCTCATAAATAAATTTTTGTTGCCATCATTTGTTCTTTGTCTTTTGAACCATGCACAGGTTTTTTTTTGTGACAGACACTCCGCAGATCGTGATGTTGCTCTAATGATGCTGATGGCATATATGTCATATATGTTTGCCGAAGTAAGTTCGTTACTTTCTCTCTAAGCATTTCCTTGCTTATCGCAGTTGATTAAGGAGTGAAATACGAATATTGAGCTTGTTTATTTGATTGACCTTGCAGTTCCTGAGCTTGAGTGGCATTCTAACTGTTTTCTTTAGCAGGATCGTTATGTCACATTACACCTGGCATAATGTAACTGAGATAATGCAACTGTTTTTCCTATCATTTTAATCAGGGCTTGAATTCAGTGGTGTTGATAAGAATACTGAGCAGAAAAGAAGTTGTTTGAAGACTTATATGTTTTGTTTATTATGTAAAACATATGCTCTATACAAAAATCCTTGAATAATTGTTTAATTGTGTATCTTTGACCAAACAGACGCCTAGAAAATAAATTTTTTCAACATAACTCGTGAATAGGTGCGTAATCTTGACACATTACAAGATTAATGTGGCAAGCTATTTGACGATGATTCGGATAAAACTTTTTGTATCTAGCCTTTCCATTTATTTTGTAATGGCCAAGCAGCACGTAATGGCTGAAACAATTAATAGACAATTTATAAGGCTCCATTGTTCTCTGTCTCTTGTTGTTCTACTCTAACAACCGTATCTCGTCGTACGGGTTTTTTGGTTTGGTCTCGGTGGTAGAAGATAAAGACGGAAACAAGATTGAAACGAAAAGGACGAGCCTTCTTTGTATTTGTTAACCTTGAGCTCATTATCTGAGAAAGAGTTTGTCTCGGCAGGGTCGGAGGAGTAACGGCTGCAGCGGTTTTCTTCGGCGGGCTTGTTCGCTCTCGTCGTGCATCACTGTCGGCACCTGAGGGCGTTGTCGGAATTGTTATATGGATATTTTTTAACATGTTCGTATGGATATTTTTTACTTCTGTTATGTGAGAGCTAACATTTTCGTTAATCTGATTTGAAATATATGTTGAGTTTCTTCTATAAAAAAGAATTATGCATTCCCACGTTTATGTGCTTTTAATGTTGTTACATTAGATGCATATATACCAACGTGTTTGCATCACTTTTATTTTCAACAGTGTTTGTTTAAGTCCACTTCTAATAATAATATTGTTTTGACGTAATAAAGATTTAGAGATCTATAATTTATGGAATCATATGGTACCGATGTACCATATATGTCCACTTTACTCGCTCTGCCAATATCTCAAATTATATGCCAGTTTTGATTTTTATCGTCATCTATTAATATATATTCTTGGTTCGTTTGATTGCCGGAGCTGTTTCTTAATTTATTTCCCATTCTTTAAAGAATTGAAATAACACGGTTCGATTTATTAAAATCTGCATAAAGTTACAAGTAAAGATTCGGTTCGATCGTTCTTCGTCTTTTACTATTAAAATTATTGTTAATGTTTTGTTTTGCTCTAAAATGATTTCCATTGCTGTGGATTGTGGATGTTTGATTGTGTTTATGCCACAATGAATATTAAGAATATACACCTTTAGAGAAACCAATGACCGAAAACACACCAAAAAATCTTTATTAATTTCTCCTGAGACTTAACACGATCTTACAAAACAAGCTAAAAGTACATGAAAATATTGGGCACAATGAAAACTTGTATATTTCAAATTGTTTCTCTTTTTGGGTTATCTAACTAGAATGATTACTGAAATTCTGTTAGCCGCTCAACCAACTGTCACACATAATAGTTATGACAATGTGTGTAACAATCAACAAGCAAGATATAGATGAAATAAATAACGATGAAAAGTAAATAGCACACACACGATTGGTAACTCAGTTCGGAGCAACTTCTCCTACATCTGAGGGGTGTGATAACCCGGTGGAAATGATTTCACTATATAATAGTTAACTATACAAATGGACTTATATGAACAACAACAACATCAAAGCCAAATTACAAACTATGAAGTGAAAGATCTAATTCAGTCCTCCCCCTGAATTAGTGACCTAATCACAGATCCACCAAAGACACACTCACACGTGTTCTTTTATCACAATAAGCTTTTTAGAGTAATACACAATCTCACACAGCAATAACAAAACCAACAACACAAATCTTTCACGGTGGGTGAACAGATTCAACACTGCAATTCTCTAAACTCGTAGCTTATTAGTCCGCCAACTTTCACGTCCAGAAACCCTACAGATTCAGAGAAAAGCATCAAAGTCATCAATGGTAGCAACCACGGCTTTTATGACGACCCAAAGAAGAAAGGTCAATGCTCGAGAATCCCCGCCAATTAAACACGCCAGCATATATGAGGAAAGACCTTTAACCATCATAATAAATGGAATATATTCGCTGATATATTCACATGTAATAACAAACTCTCCCTTTGGCTATTTTTTAGGCAAGCACGAGAAACATAAATACCACATCAATATCCAATTCAGTGTATCAGCAACATTAAACAACACATCTCCCCTTGATTGCCTCAAAACATAAGACAAAGGCATAGATAGACCAAAACAGGGGGGAAAGCAAACAAACAGTCTTCACGAAGAAAAATCAAAACAAACAACCAAAAGTGTTTAAGAACAAACAGACAACAGAAGAAATACCAACAACCAGAAGACACAACACCCAAGACTACTAAGCAGACATAGTATCAGAAGAACTCGCAGTATCTTGAGCCTTTGAAGTAGACGCTGAAGAAGAAGACTTCATTACTTTGATCATGCTGTCAACAGTGGACTTGCGCTTGACAATTTTCTGAATAATCTCATGAAGAAATGCAGACTCCTGAAGCAATAGAGCAAAGACATCCTTCTGAACAGTAGGACTGAGAGAGACACCAGAACTGGATACATTATCCTCAGCGACAGGTTCATTAGTAGGAGGCTCAATGTCACTGAAATTTTTTCCTTCCAAGTGTCTGAAATGGAATGTGAGAGGGATAGAAGGTTTTCCAAGGACATCGTCAGAACGAAGTAAATACCTCCTTTGGTCAAGAAGAATATTCGAAATAAGACAGGGAAACCCGATAGGCAACTGAGCAACATAGGACTTAGCATGACGAACAAAATGATCATAGACAAGAGCTCCAAAGTCAAACTTACAATGAGTTCCAACCTGGTAAATTAATCTGCCAACATTAGTTGAGATAAGAGATCCATTTGAAGTGGGGACCCTGTTGGCATTTATGCCCACAAAGGAGATTTTTGATATTAAATACTTTTGTATTTGTTTTGCTTTGAAATTAAATAAAGATTGAATATCCATTCTAATTTAAGATTGTGTTTACGCATTTATGTCTACGCTCTGAAACTGTCATCAACGAAAGAAGTGCTAAGTACAGACTTGACAAGATACCTTCTTATGACTAGTTTAAATAATAGTTCGCAATCTAAAGATCGATTGGGCAATCGATTCCTAGTAATGATTGTTAGAATGAATTAAACGATATCTTATCTTGTGATATGGAGAGTTGTGACTCTGTAATTCATTCTTGATATCTTAATGAAGATATTGAACAAGACCAGTGAAGTTTTGAAGTTCGAGATAAAACCGTTTAATCACTCGAAACATCAAACTCACATACGAGGGGTATTTTAGTAATTACCTAAATCCTGAAGTGAGTACATGTATTCTTGTAACACTTTATGACATTTGATTTGTCAATGGGCAATGGCTAAATGAAGTTTCATTGACCCGACGGTTGGTGTCATAATACTGTTTCGTTGAAACATGTGATTCACAGATATGGAATTTGTGTTGAAACAATGCTAAGGCATTAGTATCACACCATGCTCTGTTATGAGAGTGTGAGCGAATAAACCAGGCCTGGTATTCATCGAATAAAGAATTTTTTGAAATAAAACATGTGACATGTTGAGACATTTCATTTTATGTTTTTCTCGTTCACAAATAACAGAGGACTTGGTGAAATAATAACTCAGGGGTAAAACGGTAATTTAACATTCCTCTGAGTTAATGATACACACAAAGGGTAATATCATAAAATACACCGTGGACCGTGTGAAGAATAGTTTTGTCACATCAAACGGAAATATAAACGCATATGAACTTAGAGATGTTCAATATTGGTCCTTTAGTGGAATCGACTAATATTAAGAATTAAAAGCCGGAAAAAATTTGTGAACTTTTGTGTCCGAGCCTTATTCTAAAGCTTCGTTCATGTGGGTCCATAAGGTCTCAATGATAGACTTTCGGACGAGATTTTGGTGAACAAGAAATGATTGATTTTCTCATTCAACGTAAATTGTGATTTACGCTAAGAAAATTATTTTCTGAGTAATTAAATAAATAACTGGTTATTTATTATTACATTTATTTCACGAATCATATTATGTTATTATATTGATAATAATATAATTTGATGATTCAAATAAATAAAAGATGAAAATAAATATTTTCTCGTTTCGTACTACATTGATTAGTATGAAAATAATTAATGACTTGTCATTAAATAAATGAGATGTTCTAAATTAATTAAATATTATTTTAGAAATAAATCAAATAAATTTGGGAGGTAATTAGGACAATATGGTCAGCCATAATAGGTGTTTTATGGGCTGGAAAAATTGTTTAAACTCATTAAAAGGAGTTTTGGGCTTAAGTTTGACTAATGGGTCTTAACTGGATTTTGACCTAACTTAAGCCCATTCTCTCTGATATAAAAGGAGGCTTTCTCTTTGGTAACCCTAGCCTAATTTCGACCAACACTCAGCCAAACCTCTCCCCCCTTGTGCTTGAGAGGTTTTGGCCGAAATTAAGAGAGAAAGAGAGAGAGGAAAACTGTTTCCCGGCAGCCCTTCCTTTTATTTGAGTTTCCCCTTCTTCCCTTGTTCCCACGAAAGAGCCCACCCTCTTTGTCTCCTAAAAATCCCTAGAGTATTATCATTGACTCAACTTGTGGTTGTTTGAGTGATTTTTCTCTCCCCAGGGCCGGCTAATTTTGGAGGATCGAAGGCACGACGGTTTTGAGGATTTCTTGGACGCGCGTGGCGTAGAGGATCGGCCCAATCAGCATCACACTACCCAACAAGAGTCGAAGTAGTGTCGAACGAGTAGTGAAGACCTAAATTTGATGTCCCTGAAACATAACGGATAATTCTTTTCACTTGACTCAAATGACTAGCCTTAGGGTTTGCTTGATAGCGAGCGCAAACACCTACAGAATAGGTTATATTAGGGTGGCTGGCAGTGAGATACAGTAAAATTCCTATCATGCTTCTGTACAGGCTTTGATCTGCAGGAGTTCCAGTGTCATCTTTAGTAAGTTTAATGTGAGTAGCAGCAGGAGTACGTTTGTGAGAAGATTTCTCAAGACCAAACCTCTTGACAATTGCTGTAGCATACTTACTTTGAGAAATAAATATTCCATCTGTCATCTGCTTAATTTGAAACCCAAGGAATAGACTAAGTTCTCCAACCATACTCATCTCAAATTCACTCTTCATCTGAGTCACAAACTGTTGAACCATATTCTGTGACATTCCTCCAAACACAATGTCATCAACGTATATTTGAGCAATCATGAGTTGACCATCTTCTTTCTTCACAAATAAAGTTTTATCAACTCCACCTTGAATATATCCTTTCAAGATAAGAAATTCAGTCAATCTCTCATACCATGCGCGCGGAGCTTGTTTCAGTCCATACAGTGCTTTTTTTAGTTTATACACATGTTCTGGATAGTGTGGATCTATAAATCCTTTAGGTTGAGCCACATGTACCTCCTCATTAAGGTATCCATTCAAGAAAGCACTCTTGACATCCATCTGAAACAATTTAAATCGGAAATGACAAGAAATACCTAGAAGGAGACGTATGGCTTCCAGTCTAGCAACATGTGCAAAGGTTTCATCAAAGTCAACACCTTCCACCTGAGTATACCCTTGTGCAACAAGTCTGGATTTATTTCTGGTAATGTTACCATATTCATCAGACTTGTTTCTGAAAATCCACTTAGTTCCGATGATATTCACTTAATCAGGTTTAGGAACAAGATCCCAGACATAATTTCTCTCAAATTGAACCAGTTCTTCTTGCATAGAATTCATCCAGAATTCATCATGAACTGCTTCATTTATGTTCCTTGGCTCAATTTTAGAAACAAAACAGATGTTTCCAATCATTTCTCTGTAATTCACAGGATTCTTTCTTCGAGTCTGCATACGATCATTCACATCTCCAATAACACTGTCAATAGGATGATTCTTCTGAATTCTTGTAGAAGGATTTAGCTCGTGACTATCTTCATTCGATGAGTCTGTCTCAGTAGGTTCATATGAGTCATCATCGTGATTATTACTTTCAGCAGCAGTGCTTTCAGATGTATTATCATTGCTAGAATTAACTTGAGGAACAATGTCAGAGACAAATGGCGTAACATTCTGTCTAACATTATCTCTAGTCTGACTAATATCTCTTTCTTCATCAGGCATATATATGTCGGTAGTATCCTTAACCACCACATTAACAGATTCCATTATAACTTTTGATCTTAGATTATAGACACGATAAGCAGCAATGTTCCTTGAATATCCTACAAATATCCCCTCATCACTTTTGGCATCAAATTTCCTTCTGGCTTCTCTGTCACCAAAATATAACATGTGGACCCGAAAATATGAAAATATTTCACATTAGGTTTTCGTCCCCTCCAAATCTCATATTGAGTGGTGGTAGTTCCAGGTCTTATAGACACCATGTTATGTATGTGGCAAGCAGTGTTTAAAGCTTCAGCCTAGAAACGTGTAGGAATATTCTTTGCTAACAGCATAACTCTTGCCATCTCTTGAAGAGTTCTATTTTTTCTTTCAACAATGCCATTCTGTTGTGGAGTAATAGGTGCAGAGAATTCATGAGCAATTCCTTCCTCGCTACAAAAATTAGAGAACCGAGAGTTTTCAAATTCCTTGCCATGATCACTTCTTATTCTTACAATCTTTCGTGTAGAATCTTCTTTCTGTTTTTGAAGTAGTCTGTACAATTCTTCAAATACATCGAATGTTTCATATTTTTCTTTTAGAAAATAGACCCAAGTAAATCGTGAAAAATCATCAACACAGACTTTCAGTTTGTATTGGACCCATCAAGTCCATATGTAAGAGTTCCAGAACACGAGTAGTGGTATATGTTTTCACAGGTTTATGAGAGCTCTTAACCTGTTTCCCAATCTGACATTCTCCACATATCTATCCCTCAATTACTTTGATATATGGAACACCAGAAACAACCTTTTCAATGATGATTTTACGAAGACTTTTGTAATTCAGATGACCAAGATGCTGATGCCACAATTTTGCCTCGTCAGCTTTAGAGATCATGCAAGATTCAACCTTAGGACTTTTATGTGATGACCACATGTAGCAGTTATCCGGAGATCTTTTTCCCTTCATAAAAATGTCATCCTGAAAAAGTCTTAACAGTGCACTCATCACGTGTAAAATTAACAGTTAGGTCAGAATCGCACAGTTGACTAATGCTGATAAGATTAGCAGTGAGACCTTCAACCAGAAGAGCTTCCTTTAGACACACCACTTGAAATTTCATGGTACCTTTTCCAATTATCTTAGCCTTTACTCCGTCTCCAAAAGTAACATAAAAGTTTGAGTAAGGCTTCACATTAGTAAGATCTTTAATACTTGTCATATGTCTTGAACATCCACTGTCAAAATACCAATCATCATAGGTTGAAGCACGTAAAGACGTATAGGCAATATTTGCATGATGATCATCTTTTATTTTCCAAACAAAACAACTAGTTGTAAGCATGAGTATTAGCCTTAATATGATTTTTCCTTCTATTTATCAGTTGATAATAATAGGGTCGTATATGACCTTTTCTTCCACAATAATGACATATCCAAGGCGATCTGTTGACATGAGCTATCACACGTTGTTGAGACAAATTTCTGTCATTCATATCCTTTCTTTTCTGGGGAACAAACCTGGTCTGAGATGTAAAAGCACCATGAGAATATCCAATTCCTGTCATACTTTTACCAGTCTTTCCAGAAGTTAGAATTTTGTCAAGATCATCTGTTCCTGAGTTCAACATTCTAACAGATCTTGTCATTTTGAGAAGCTCACTATTTAAACGAGCAACTTCAAGCTTCAATTCAACAATAGTTTCTAATAATCTTGTCTTATCAGTTGTGAGAGTGAATATCATTTGTTGAGCTTATCCTAATCATCATTCATATCAATATCATGAACAGAAGAGTTGTTAGAGCTTACAGTGTGATCAGCTTCATTTTCCTCCAGATTCACAATAATAGATGTGAAAGCAAGGAAATTATTCCTATTTTCAGAATCACTTCCATCTTCTTCATCTGAAAAAGTAGCATTGTAGCCCTTCTTTTGCTTACGAAGAAAATTAGCACAATCTTTTTGAATATGACCATATCCTTCACATTCATGACATTGAACTCCTTTGGCTTTATATCCAGACAATTTGTCTCTATTTCTGTTGCTTCTTTGAGAAGAATTTCCTTTCTGAGGCTGAAATTTAGTCTGATTGTCATGACCTTCAGTGTTGACACTTCTAGGAGGAAGTCTAGCAAATTTCTTAATGACCCTGTTATAGTTCTTAGACTAAAGAGCAATAGTGTCATAAATATCATCTTCAGATTCAGATGATACCTGATCAATGGATTGCTTTGACGAGCTCTTCAATGCCAGCTTTTTGTTCCTTCTCTCCACACGAGGAATAGAAAGTTCATATGTCATGAGAGACCCAATAAGTTCATCAAGTTTTATAATAGACAGATCTTGAACTTAAGCTGTAACTTTCATTTGAAATCTTGAGGGAAGAGATCTGAGAATTTTGCGAACAAGCTTTTCATCTGACATAGGAACACCAAGAGAAAAGGATTTGTTAGAAATATCTCGAATTCTAACATTAAATTCAGCAATGGTTTCATCTTCATTCATAGTAAGAGCTTCAAATTGAGTGGTCAGCATCTGAAGCTTTGAACTGCGAACTTTAGTTGTCCCTTCATGAGCAACCTCAAGAATTTCCCAAGCATCTTTAGCACTGATACAAGTTTTAATGATTCTGAAGATGCTATTGTCGACTGCATTATAAATTGCATTAAGTGCTCTGGAATTTCCAAGAGCTTCTTCATCTTTAGCAGCAGTCCAGTCCTTCTCAGGTTTTAGTGTACTTACACTAGTTTCCTCATTAAGAACTACATGAGGTTTCCATCCATTAAGAACACCTTTCCAAGTCCGACTTTCCAAAGCTTTCAAGAAAGCACACATCCGAGCTTTCCAATACCCATAATTTGACCCATCCAAGTTTGGTGGTCGATTGACAGATCCCCCTTCTCTGAAATTGTCCATCTAAATAGAATTGAAAACCACAGGAAACCACCTTGCGATAAAGGTGCCTGCTCTGATACCAATTGAAATTATGTTAGACACTCAACAAACTGTCACACAATAGTTATGACAATGTGTGTAACAATCAATGAACAAGATATAGATGAAATAAATAACGATGAAAAGTAAATAGCAGACACACGATTGGTAACCCAGTTCAGAGCAACTTCTCCTACATCTGGGGGGTGTGATAATCCGGTGGAAATGATTTCACTATATAATAGTTAACAGTACAAATGGACTTATATGAACAACAACAACATCAAAGCCAAATTACAAACTATGAAGTGAAAGATCTAATTCAGTCCTCCCCCTGAATTAGTGACCTAATCACAGATCCACAAAGACACACTCACACGTGTTATTTTATCACAATAAGCTTTTTTTAGAGTAATACACAATCTCACACAGCAATAACAAAACCAACAACACAAATCTTTCACAGTGGGTGAACAGATTCAACACTGCAATTCTCTAAACTCGTAGCTTTCCAGTTCGCCAACTTTCACGTCTAGAAACCCTACAGATTCAGAGAAAAGCATCAAAGTCATCAATGGTAGCAACCACGGCTTTTATGACGACCCAAAGAAGAAAGGTCAATGCTCGAGAATCCCCACCAATTAAACACGCGAGCATATATGAGGAAAGACCTTTAACCATCATAATAAATGGAATATATTCGCTGATATATTCAAATCCCAAAATAGCGCAGAATGTTAATGCAGAAGATATCATGAGAAAGACGAGCAACAAATCTTGACGAGAATGAATGATACTTGTCTAATAAAAATACGCCAATCACATATAATAACAATTACTAATAACAAAAAGTTTGAACAAGTTTGACATGTTAAATGTTTTGGTAGGTGAACAAGATACGAGCGAGAATATTCAATCACAACATCGACCCTCTTTCAAATACACTTAAATTAGGGAAAACTTATAATGTTTCAAATGGAATAGTTGAAGAGGAGAAACCGACGTTCAAAATTCAAGAAACATACACTCATTTAACTTTCAAGAAAAGTAGTACAATTGAAGAACTGGAAGTAGACAACACAACATTGGTAAATTTTTTTTACAATTTCACTCCACTCAATTTGTATAACAACTTCATTGAAACATCAATCGATTTGAGTACGTTAATTATTATACTCTTCAATTATTAATAATTAATATGTTCAAAATACAGCATCTCTTTGACATTTTCTTATGTTATCTCCTTGATTTATTTAAAGACGTGCTAGGAGTCGTCATACACGTCTCGAAATGTGAACATAAAAACAACATAGATTTAAGTCAAATAATGTTGATTGATTCCAGGTTTGTTGTAAAATACAAATGTCATTGTTATTCCTTATTCATTAAAACGTCTTAACACTTTTATATATAAATCTCATTTTCAAAGTAATCAAATTGGTTTTGTGGGACAATTTTGCAAAAAATGCAACAAAGGCCGATTATTGCATGAATTAAATTGAAAGAAAAAATATATCAATGTATTTTTTTTCTTACGAATAGTAATCTATGAACTTTTAATCATGATTAGCCATGTTGCATTGTACTTTAAACATATTGTATTTCAGGAGGTGTCATCTTATCCACTACATGAGTGAGCACAATTTTCATCAACCCCAAATTTGATGTAGTCGAAAAACTTTCATTGTGGTACACATAAAAATACTCCTAAATTAATTTCAATTGTGAAACTTTACGTTTATGCAACAGCGTTAGTCACGGATTACGAACAACGGTTCTATTACAATGCATGTTCTAAATGCAAGAGGGGAACCGCATGTCCCAACAATCAACGCTTTACGTGTCAAAGTTGTAAAATAGAGAAACGCAAAGTCGTGCCATGGTATGTACTACTTTTTTTAGTCTTTCAGTGATGAAATGATGGAGACTTGTGAATTAGTTATGAAAAATTTATGAAATTTTGATTTATTTTTTCTAGCTTACATTTTTTAATTAGTTTTTATAGAATTTATATTTTAAAAAATTGTTCTAGCTCCGCTAAGAAAAAATCATCATTACCGCTACAAATTCAACTTTAAGTTAAAATATTCTTCATAATTATATATAAGTAGGTTACTCAGCCTCATTATCATTACTGATATAAGATGTCTGTTAAAAGAAGTATAAATGACATATCAACTAATTCAAGTTAGGAAAACAATATTTGGTTTTAATTGTTAATTTCGGAAAGATTTGTGTATGGGAACTGCAAGAACTAGAGATGATTATCTCGCGGTTCAGAAAATAGTTTTTAAATTTTACTGTAAAAATTATTATAGCCCTTACAAGAAAAGAAAACGTGAACAATAACTTTCTCATCTATTTTTTATTTTATTGATTGCGTATATAATTTATTTTGACAGATGGTTCAGAGAAAGTGAAAGTTACATGCTTTAGTTATAATACAGAAAAATCTTTTTAGCCTCACCAATATCAGATACACGCACAAGTACAAATTGGTTATTTTAAAATTTATGGTATTTATAGTTGTGAAAAATTTCAACAACAAGGTTCACAAAAATCTCTATTAAAACCATTATTCAAAGCCAAAGAAGCAATTACAAAAGCGTACTACGTTCAAGACACAAAAATTAAAAATTCAAGTGCAACACAACACCAACTCACCGCTAGCGAAGTTTACAAGCTCACCGAACTTAAATTCGGCGGCAACAAAGAACTTGCAAGTAATTATGATGATCTCTTCCCTATAGCATCCACTACCAAGACTTGATTAAATTCTTTCTTACTTAGTTTTATTAAATTTTGTGCACTTTCATTTCTTTCTTATTATATATTTAGTTTTGTGATGTTTGAAATTTTATGTGAACATGGATTTTAATTATTCATATAATATTTTGAAACTTTATTTTTACATCTATGAATTATTGAATATTAAATAATTTGTCTTATTGTTTTCAAACTAAATTTCGAGATTTTGTTATAGTTAAAATTGTGTATTATTGTAGTATATCAAGATGTAGAAATTGTCAAAAATGATGTACGCTGAATAAAACTACAATACAATAAGCAGGTGCATGTTCACATGTTGTAAACTAGTATATATATATATTATAAATACGTATAACATTTTACTGTTCATAAGCCTCAGTAATTAAAATACCAATAGGTGTTTACTCTTTTTCTCTTTTTTTACGTGAAAGACTTATTGTTCAACAACTTTCTCATTTTCCATGATAGTTTCAATCGTTTTTTTTCACCACCGTTCATTTCTTTTCGAATCCCTCAGTTTTCACCGCCACCGCTCATTTCTTTTCACCGCTCATTTCTTTTCAATTACAAGAAGAACCACATAGAAGAAGACTCTGAGCGAAAAGGTTTTTTGTTAGTGAACCATAGACGAAGCAAAAGAAGATCAACAATAGGGAGAGGAAGCTCATGAGGCCCGGCTTCGACGGTCGTAGGGAAGGCTTGTTCAATCAGTGAGGAAAATAAAAAAAAACCCCTCTTTTTTAAGACAAGTTTGGCTGAATATTGTTTGGATTCGACCCCCCTGATTTATAGTTGTTTGGCTTTGCTTTTTCCTTCCTTTTTTTATAACTTTACTTGGATTCTCCTACCTCGTTTGGATGGACATTTTGTTATGATTCGAGCCCTAAGACCAAGCCCAATAAAAAACGAATTTAAAATCATAAAGAACAAGATAACAAACAGATTTATGATGGTTCGTTCTCAACATGTCTGGGGCTTTTTTGTTTTGCTCCTTAAAATGCCATCCTTGGCATTACTTGTAGTGGTTTGCTCTAACTACGTCCATGAACATTGGTGCTTATAGAAACTAAAGCTAACATATACAAGCCTAAAATGTACAAAAAATACCTTGGAACCGCGACATTAACTCCGTAAGGTCTTCATAATCTTACGTTAGACTTTACAACTCAACAAATATATTGTGCTTATGGAAAGTATATAGGTTGGTTTGTACTAAGTGAGATCTCAAGCTTAGTCAAAGGTTAAACAATTTCAAGGGATATGGAAGAGAGTTCCAGTCAAAATTAATTTCATCAAAGTGAAAGTTCCAGTGAATTTGTTGCTTTTTCCTGTTATTATTTGGTTCCCATACTTGCTTGAGAGTAGAGCTTCTTTTTTGTGGTTCCATTTTCTAGCATTTGTCCTCATATTCTTAACTGCACCAAAAGTCATTCCTTCTATTTACATTTATGTGATTGCGTCCATGTCCAGTTTCGCTAATTATTATAATTTGCTATGGGTATCATTGCGAAAAACGCGCGTGCAAGTGCACGTGTCGCTCAAGTAATATAAAGTGTAAGTACAGTTTGTTCACAGGATGATTTATATTAAATGAAAATCTAACAATACTACAATTTAAATCAAGAGAAAATGAAAGTGGAGGTTGTGATTTCTAAATTATTAAACAGTTTAATTAAAAACGTTTTAAATGTGAATGAGGTGGAACAAGGGTGTGGTTTCACTTTTCTATCTTATTGTCGGGATTTCCTATGGCTATGCTAATCGTGTTCACGAGAATTTTATCACTAACCCTCACTAGAGTGATATTAATGACCTAAGACTAAGAACTCGTTTTATCTCTCGGTCTCAAGGCATAGAACCTGGCTTACTTTATGTTTTTGGAACACACACAGTACTCCCTAGCAGCTGTGACTATCTCTAGACTTCACATAATGTACTACGGTATTCTATTTTACTCGCACGACCACTTAAACCTCGCAAGAGAGAATAACTAATCCTAGAATCTCGCTAGAGAGAATAACTAATCCTAGAATAAAACATATGATGATCAAGCGTATACAAGCATTACGAACAAATATAGAATAAACACCAGTTAAATAATCAAATCAAACTTCAAAATAACCTAGAATAAATCTATGACAATTATTAAGAAAAGATCCACTATCACCCTCTAAGGGATTAGTTCATGGTGATGGTGGAAAAACTAGAAAACAAACAATATAAATAATCCAAGAGAATAGAGATTCATAAGGAGAAGAGAAAGAAAAACTAGATTGGTTGTCGCAGACTCATTGCAGTCTTTAATTGATTATAATTTTTTGTTAATTGTCCTTTTTAATATATGGATTTATTTTGGTTACTTGCTATTAACCAATTCTTTTTCAAACATTGGATATATAGCAATTAATATATTTCTGACTATTTTACTAATTATCACTATATAAAATGCTTTGAAATATCTCTTTTCATAAAAACAACAAGTAGACGGTTTGTTAGTTAAGTTAGTTACAACTAATCTTAGAGCCGTGATAATTATTAGACCTATCATAATAAATCACTGTGTTAATTTTCATTGTTTTTTAGGAAGAACTGATGAAATAAATTAGCAACCACAACGGGCAGCGACCAAATCAGCCAAAAGAGGTTCAACAATACATGACGGTGGTTCATCGAACCAAGACGCCGGAATACAAAAAAATAAATTACATTTCGCAAGCGAGTGAGCGACAACATTTCCACTCCTCTTGACGAAGCTGAGAGAAGAAGAAGATCGACTAACCAGCTCCGCAACATCGTTGATGACAAAACCATCTTCAGTCGCCACCTGAGCTCTAGACCGGACGCACCTGATTGAAGCTAGAGAGTCCGACTCGAAACCACAAGGGACAAAAACCCAATTAGAAGCAAATGAGATCCCCTCTCGCAGGGCCTCCAATTCAGCCCCTAAAACCGAAGCAACTTTGGGCTTGGATCTGCTAAACCCAGTTACGAACTTACCGCTGGCGTCCCTGAGGCAGCATCCACGTTCAGCTTCCACGGGCGACCTCTCGGAAAAGACCACATCACCGGGTGAGGGGCTGTTCTCTGGTCACCGCTGGAGGAGGAAAAGTGGTCAAAAATTGCGAGAATAGAGGAGGCTCTTGCTAAGATATTCTCGACATTTTTGCGCGTTCAGTGGCTCACGTTGTTCCTCTCGTTCCAGACCTCCCAAAGGAATACCCCAAACAGTGTGACTTCGGATTTGGGTAAGACCTTCAAAGAAGAACACAGGATGTCTCGGAGATGTGTGTGCGGATCGAAGTCCTGGAGCTCAGTGAAGTGAGAGTTACGCCAAACACCATCGAAAAGGGGACATAACACCAGAGCATGCGCCGAAGAATCATCCATGCAACCACAAAAAGGGGCACCTAGGACGAACAGGAACATGCCTTCTCACCAAATTCCTCATGGAAAGGATAATATCCTGGCAGGCTCTCCAAACGAAAACTTTGATCTTTGGTGGGACTTGGAGGGACCATATAGACCGCCAAAGATCATCCGGGGATAGCCTAGAAGAGCTTGCAGGGGGATCGAGGGCCTCCCGAGCAACTTTGTAACCGCTTTTAACTGAGTAAACTCCATTTTTGTCGAAATGCCAAAGTAAAGAGTCCGGCCTGTTCCCTCTTGGCCTTGCGAAGGGAAGAATTTTCTCGGCTTCGAACGGAAGGAAGGAATCGCGGATAAGGCGAGCATTCCACTCCCCCGAGTCTGCGATTAGATCACACACTTTGGAGTTTAAATTTAACGACACCGGAGATTGAACGCAGAAGCTCGACGGAGATGGAATCCACATGTTGCCGTAAATCGAGAATTCCCTACTGTTCCCCACTCTTCACCGCCACCCCTTGTTTAGAAGCTCAACACCCCACAACAGGCTGCACCACACATAAGAGCCTCCCGGTTTCGCTTTTCCTTCTAGGATCGAAGAGTGAGGAAAATACTTCCCCGCCATGACTCTTGAGGCCAGAGACTTTGGAGCACGAGCGAGTCTCCAAACTTGCTTAGCTAAAGAGCGCCTGATTGAACTCACAGAGACTTTTGAAACCGAGGCCACCCTTGTCCTTAGGCCGACAAAGACGGTCCCATCTCTGCCAGTGGAACCTTTTCCTCTCACCGTCCACACCTCACCAGAAGTCAGCACAAACCTTCTCAATTTGCCCCCTCACTCCGTCGGGCACTTTAAAATGCTCATAGTGTATGTGGGAATCGCCTGAAGGACATATTTGATAAGGGTCTCCCTTCCCCCCATCGAAACACCCTCGATCTGAGATATCCGAACTGAACATTCTTGGCGTGCATGGAGAAAGTAGGCACCCCAAGATACAGGTCGAGACCCCCCGAGCACCGCACCCCAAGAACCTCTCTCACCCCCGAGCACCGCACTCTAGGAGAGCTTTACTCTCCGATGCATTGGCTCTGAAAAATACTAGACTGTCTTCAGCAAAGAAAAGATGGGAGATTGAGGGACTTCGGGTAGAGATCTGAATTCCATGAATAGCTTCTTGGTGAACCTGAGAGTGAATCAAAGACCAGAAACCTTGTCGTAAACCGCGTGAAGCCGTGAAGCTCTCGGAGATATGGCCGTTGACAAGCACTGAGAATCTCGTAGAGGAGACACAATTCATGACTCAGGAAATGCATATCGGCCCGAATCCTATTGCGAACAACATCCTCCGCATGTATTCCTATTCAATTCTATCGTAGGCCTTACTCATGTCGAGTTTTAGAGCAGCATACCTGATTTTGCCTTTGGTACGCGCACGAAGCCAATGATTGCACTTGAAGCCAAGCATAACATTTTCCCTTATATTACGGCCTGCGATAAACGCACTCTGGTTCTCATCCACGCACTCTGGGGACAATCAGGGGGATCCCTTGGTCAATCTCGTTCTCGCTTGGCACCGTGGACTCGAAGAGGGAGCGATAGTGCTCCGCAAAAACTCTTAGCAACTCGGCATCGCTAGTAACACGGGCTCCCGAGTCATCGAGAATAGTTTCAATTATGTTCGTCTTCCTCCTCCGATTGGCAACGGCGTGAAAATACTTAGTATTTATGTCCCTGTGAGAGAGCTAGTTCACCTTGGCCCGTTGCTTCCAGTGAATCTCCTCCAATGAAGAAGCTTCTCAAGCCTTGCGTTGAGCGATGCAATTCTCAGGATATTAGACCCGTGATTCACATCCTTTGAAGCAAGTCTGATCTCCATTCTTGTGTCCGAGATCTGCTTAGGCAGTTCTCCAAATCTGTCCCGCTCCCAGGCCACCAATCCGACACTCGTTTTCCGAAGATTGGAGAGCAGCTCATGTAAAGAGGAAGTACCCAATGGCTGCATCCAGTAGCCTTCCACCACACCCTTGAAGTCCTCTTCGTAAAGCCATTTTTCTTCGAAGAAAAACCAACGTTTAGGACGCCGAGGCAGCCTCACAGCGGACTTTTCGAGACAAAGTCGAATGACCCGATGATCAGACCTGTAGAAATCTAAACTGAAGGCTTCAAAATCAGGAAACAACTGCAGCCACTCTGCATTCGTGCAAAAATGATCGAGTCTCTCTTGAATAAAGCCTGGAGGCTCCCATCCTTTAGCCCAAGTGAACTTCTCGCCTAGGAAACCCAAGTCCTCGAGCCCCGCGTCGTCGAGAGCTTCTCGGAACTCGTTCATGAGAGCCCAACTTCTACGCGCACCTCCATCTTTTTCCCCGTCCAAGAGAATCTAGTTCGAGTCCCCACCAACTAGCCCATGGATAATAGCTTCTCTTAAGTCACCTGCCAATCTCCAAAGCACCTCCCACGAGAACCTGCGATTCTCCTGTCTCGGATTTCCGTAGAACCCCGTAAATCTCCACTCTTGGTTCTTGTTTTGTATCACTGTGTCAATATGACCCGGCGAAGAAGAACGCACTCGAACATCTACAGAATTAGGCCAAAATAATAACAGGCCGCCACTTTTGCCAATACTATCCACCACAAACTGATCTCTGAACCCAACTTCACCGCCCACCACTTACATTGGCAAGAATTTAGTCGAGTCTCAGAGATAAATAGGACATCGGGAGACTCATCACGGACGAGTCTCTGCAGATTCGCCGAACGCACCGAGGTTGCCCAATCCCCAGCCGTTCCAGCTGAGGAGATTCATTGCGACCGGCGGAGTTAGCTGCCCTCGCCAACTTCCGCCGGTCCCGGAATGAGAGACCCCTCCGCAATAACCATCTTCCTGCTTTCTTCCGTCTCTTCAGCATCTTCCACATGGGTTTCCATCGAGAATCTAGCCTCTTCCTCCGAGATACCCAAACACTGGAGAAGGCCTGTAGCATTCTTCTCGGAGCCCTTGCTGGCTGCTCCACCTTTCCCCTGGTTCGAATTCTTCACCAAGTTTTTGGCTGTACGTTTCACCGCCAATGATCGCTTTTCACGATTAGGCTCCGCCACAACCACAGATCTGACTTCCGGGGAGGTTTCAATTCGTCTGTTTTTCTTATTCGAAACAACCCTACTAGTCACCACTTCCGGGTTTTCCTTGGATATTTCTTGGGAATTATCCTCGTGCATAGCTTCATCATGTTGAGTGAATGGAATTATGGGGCTGAGATGGTCAGCTCAGGCCCAGATACACTTCCTTTGGGTTTACTTCGGCTTCGGCCCGATTTAACATTAAGACCCAGCCTAGACCCGAGATCTGAATGGGCAGAGGATGGGGTCGGATTTTTCATTAAAAGAGGCACGTGCGTAGCACAAGTACCAGAGTTTGTTTGCTTGTTCAATGCAGAGAATTTTAAGTTCTCGGGGGAGTTAATACTAGAACGATTATGTCGTTTTTCCGCCCCGGGACTTGTGCCAGAAGACCCAGGCCTCGAGGGCCTTTCTTCTCCAGCTGATTCAGATTCCTCGGAATGGAACACAGCGGCGCCGCCTTTAATTACGAACCGCTTCGACACCTCCGTCCTCATCCATGGTCCAAGAGGATATAATAGGTTGCCTCCAACGTTCTTCACAGTCGTCCCTAGATTCCGGCAGACTTCGCGATCGTGGCCGATAATCCTACAATGGCGGGAAAAAGGTGGAAGCTTTTCATATTTGAAAGAGACCCACTCCAGTTTTCTTCCGACTGGAATGAGTCTTCCCGGACTCACTAGTTTGCTCATATCTATTTCCACTCGGCAATGGAAGTGGTCCTCAAGGACTGATCGAAACGATCCGTCCCAGACAAACCCAATTGCCTTCCCAGTAAGATCTACGAGTCTCCATCGATTCCTCTCGTTCCTCGCCTGAAGAGGAACTCCAAGGATTTTGAGATCGAGCTTTATCGACGAGAAATGACAATCTTCCCATTTCTCTGAACTCGGCCATCTTTCCATGGACCATTCTCCACCATCCAGGAACACATCTCCGTCGTCGCAAACTCTACACCAACCAAGAAAGGACCTTCTGTTGGCAGAGATGCCCACAAGAAGATTGTTTATTCACATATTGATGTAATATATAAATCTTTATAAAGTCCTTTTTGTAATTTCCTGATTAAATTAATAAAAGTTGAAACGTTCATTCATTCCTTTTTAGTTCGATTGAAGATTTATGATAATCAATAGTCTTTTAGTCCTTAATCAAACCTAACAATGTATGAAGAGACAAATGTAGATTTGCGTGAACAAACTCTTCATGGTTTGACTAAAACGATATATTCGCAATCTAAAGATCAACGGACTATTGATCCCAGTATGATTGTTAGAAGAATCTATGACGTCTGGTTACGAGGCATAGAGACTTAGGAACTCTATAGTTCTTCCAGTGTATCTTTCGAAGATACTGAAATGACCAGTACACCATTAGAGACAATAGAAGAACAAACCATTTATCATCTTCTATCTAAATGTCACTCTGTATGAATCGCATCATGCTTACCTAAATCCTGAAATGAGACATGTCATTTCATAGCATTAATAATCTCATTTGAGAAAGTCAAATTGTAGATCCATTACGTGATCTAGACAAAGCCTATTGGTGAAATATTAAGTTATGAAGATGTCATGAACCAACTTTGTGAAGTTCTCATAGATATGGAATTCATGTACAAGATTGCTGGGATGCAATATACATCACCTCATGCTTTATTACTTGGATTGTGAATAAATGAACTGCGCAGTATCTAAAATTAAGTAGCGACTTTATTTGGATGAAACAATGTGACTTGTTAGCTCCTCGTCAATACATTGTTTGTAACTTATTCACAAGTACTAAAGGAGTTAAGGAAATAACAACTAGAAGGGTAAAATGGTAATTCTATAAATCTCAACTAGTTGATGATATTCATGAAGGGTAAACATAGATAACATTCAATGGATCCGCTCAATATAATTAAGTTGAATTTGAGTAGAAAATAAATTCATTTGAACCGAGAGATTCTCAGTGTCAACTCTTTAGTGGAGTCAGTTGACATTAAGCTAATACTCGGAAAAGGTTTGTGAACTTTTGAGTCCGAGTATAGAAGCTCAAGCTTTGTTCATTTGGATCCATAAGGTCACTATTACAGGTCATTAGAGTAGGATTGTTAAACTAAAAGCTAAGTCCAAAGAAGTTCAAATGTTGAACTAGACTTTTTCTCGGAAAATGTCTAAAGGGTATTTTTGTCCACATGGACATAAAATGATGTGAATGTCAAAATAAGATTTTGAATATTTTCATATAATGAAAATATAAATTATTTCCTAAAGCCGAAAAGTCGTTTAAGGCATTATGAAATTAATTTCGTTATTTATGCAATTATAATTCTACAATGGGTATTTTAAGAATTGTCTTAAAAGAAATAAGAAAGCATCTAGATGCTCCTTCCCTAGCTAGAATTCGGCCAACATGTATAAAAGAGTAGAGTTTTATTTCCCTTTATTTATAAGGATAATTAGCCAAAAGGAAAAGGGAAATGAATTTCCTTGAGAATGAAATAAATAAGCTAAGTGAGGAAACCAATTTTCCTCCTTGCTAGAGGTGTATGACCGGCCATCCTAAGAGAGAAAGGGGAAGGGAAAATCAAATATTGTGTCATGGATACATTATTCTTTCATGAGTGAATAATTGACCTTTATAGATTTTTCCTTCTCATATAAATACACATAGAGATGTGAGAGGTTAAGCTTTTGCCTTGTTCTCTCTTGCTCTTGGCCGACCCTCTCTCTCTCTCTCTCTCTAGAAAATACTCCTTTTTATTTTGCACCTAGATCCATACTTGATCTAGAGAATTAGCTTATGATCCAAGAATTTTTCTTGGTTCATATTGTTTAATTTTGCCCACACACAAATCCTTCTAAACCTTTATAGACTCTTGTAATAGAAACCTTAGGTTTCTCAAGTTCTCGTTTAAGTTTGAAGGAATCAAGCTAGAAGAGGAGATCAACCTTTCCCAAGACGCATCAAGTTTGAAGACACAAGAAATGTTAGTATTCAAGTAGATTAAATAATGTTTTTAGTCATAACATGTATATGCCCTTTGTTTAGGTTAGTAAAAATTGTTTTACTAGTAAAAGTAATTTTTATATTCCGCCATTAATGTATTAATGATAAATTTTTCTTAACCGTAGACCTATTCCAACAAATGGTATCAGAGCTATGATCAAAGTGAAGCATGTACATGTTATTTAAAATCATTATAAGAAAATTGTTTTCTAAATTTGTTTGATTAATGGTTTTTTCAATGACTAGATCTTACAAAATTTTAATTTTTTGGTACGACCTCTAAAATTAAATTTGTGTTGATTTTCCACTTGTTAAATATGCTATTTAAATACATAAAAACAGTTTTTAATTATTTTATATGTAGCATACTCAAAATCAAATATTTGTTATTGAATGTTTTATATTGTGTTGTTTATTTTATATTGTGCTTAATTGTTAACATATTAATATAACACACAATTGAAATCAAAACATACAATTAAAATGTTTCCATAAACCTCTTTCTTTTTACACCTAGATCCGACGTACTTTTTAATTGTTTTTCAAATTCTGGACATATTGTTATGGCTCAGTAAAACGGGCATAACTCTTTGCTCAGATCTGGAAAATTAGTGGTTCTTGAACAAAATTATAAAGTACGGAAGTTAGCTATCCAATGCAATTGGTTTCAGCTCAATCAGATACCGGATGTGTCATTTATGACCTTTTAAGTCCGAGGTGTACGGCAGTCCGCGAGTCCAGATTTTTTAATCCGGATTTTGCGACTTCAAGCCTTCTCCCATCTTCTCAATGCTTTAGTGGTTTCCCGACGTTCTCGCGCTCAACCACCATGAAGTCGTCTTGAAGGAAGATGTTATGAAGATGAAGATATTAGTTTTAGGAGATTTTTAATCTAAAAAACTTTCAAGTGCAAAAGTGACGATTGACTAATCTCACACACTTTCTTTAGGAAAAATAAATTTAATAGACAAAAAGATCCGATTATGTTCCTTGTGCCTTACTGCATTAACACTGCTCTCCCCTCACAAATATCGATTTTAGGATTCTTTTTTCTAGTGATCCACTCTATCTCTCTTTGCTAATGGAAATATGTTTCCTATATGTACAAGAGTAGAAGTGTCATTTTTCAAAAAAATAAGTGGGAGGGTTACACATGTTTGCAATACAACATCCCCTTATTTTTCCTAAAAACTAAGTGGGAGGGTTGTACTTATTGTTTGCAACCCGCGATCCCCAACACTAATGTGAAGTGCACATGTCGCCGGACTAAGAGTCACCTTCGTGGCCCTCTCTTAAATGAGAGTACTCATAGACGCATTGCTCCTAACATTGCTTTTATAGCTACGTTCTTAAGTGAAATGATGAGACAAGGCCTCTCCTCGGCGGATTGTTTTCAAAGTAGATCTTGTTGAACTAAGTTGTTGGTTACACACTTACACTCAAACTCTAGTAATCCTCCCTCGAGGCCCTGCGAAAAGTTTTGAGTGATCAAACTTTTTTATAAGGTGGCTAGTCAAAGCATTAATGTATTAACATCATGACTATGCATTAATGATGTGTCATTTACTTATGAAAGGCGGCTTTTTGCGGCCTTCCCTCGAAGGATTAAAGTGTCATTTTGTTCATAACACTTTTGCATTTATTTATGTCTAAATAAAATTAAGCTTAAAATCCTAAACAAAAGACTAATCATAAATTGTTTCAACAATCGGTAACATGTCTCTAAACACTTTCTCAATCATCCTTTCCTCGAATTAACGGGAACGGAAAACTACGTAAATAAGAAACATAACCTAGACATCGTCCTTTCGAATGACAAGCACAATTAGGTACCCACCAACCCCATGACCTCCTGAAACGAATAATGATTCGACTCAAGAAAACAAGGGCGCCCTAGCGGCCTGAATCCGATCAGATGAGATAGTGAGATGCTATGTTTTAGCATCGATGAACAATATGTTGCAACAAAATTATTGTGATATTGATTCGGCCTAAACCATGCTCTTCAATCTCTATGAGATGTTTGAAGGGCAAAGGCGTCACGCTAGATAACAAGCGGTTTGACAGTTTGTGAACTGTCGTATGAAAGCTAGGACTCCTGTTAGAGAAAACAGGATACTTATCATAAGTTATCTCAACGACATGGAAATCCTTGGATCTGAGATTAATGGAGAAACCAATATAGATATGATCTTGGAAACTCTCCTTGAATCTTTTGATACTTTCAAGATTAACTACTCCATCGATAAGCTAGGGTACACTGTTACCGAGCTAATGAAGGAGATTCACACCGCTGAGGGACTATAGCGTAGAAATTATCCTGCCTACCTCAAGACTAAAGGGAAAAGTATTGTACTGATTACCAAAGCTTGTTTAGTAGCTGATAATGTATCATCATGGATTATTGACTCCGCTGCTACTAACCATATTTGTTGTTCCTTGAATGGGTTCAGGAAAAGCAAAAGCTTAGAGGATGGCGACTTTTGTTTCAAGTGGGGTGATGGGAGCTTGGTATCTGCTAAGGCTGTGGGATCCGTGACACTATCTTTCGAAGACATAACTTTAAATTTAAATAATGTGTATTATGTTCCTTCCTTTGGGAAAAACTTAATATCTGTAGCTCAAATTGTTGAGCAGAATCATTATTTAAAGTTTATTGATAATAGAATTCGTATAACTTCTTCCAATTCATTTGTCACTGATGCATGTTTAAAGAATAGTTTATATTATCTTTATCCTACACAACCTTTGCTATTAGACACTGAAATAGATAATGATCTAATTAGGGAACCCAAGAGGATCAAACTTAATGAATCCTCTGATCTAATAAAATCAACACATCTCTGGCACTTAAGACTTGGTCATATACTAGATAGGATTAAGAGAATTGTGAGGGATGGTCCACTCAAAGCCTCTGCAATAGGCTTACTGCCGACTTGTGAATCATGTATAGAAGGAAAAATGACCAAACGACCTTTCTCTGATAAAGGTCGAAGAGCCACTGAGCTGCTGGAACTAATACATTCTGATGTATGTGGTCCGCTCAGAATTTAGGCATGGGGAGGATACGAATACTTCGTTACCTTTACCGATGATTAATCAAGATATGGATTTGTCTATTTGCTCAAATACAAATCCGAAACCTTTAACGTATATAAGGTTTCTCGGGCTTTAGAGGAAAAGTAAACTGGTAAACATATCAAAACTCTTCGATCTGATCGAGGTGGTGAGTACTTGTCTGAAGAGTTCGATGAATTTCTTAATAAAGAAGGTATCGCTTCTCAGCTTACAGCACCTGGCACACCTCAATAAAACGGTGTGTCAGAGAGAAGGAATCAAACTTTGATGGATATGGTTAGGTCAATGATGAGTTACTCATCACTCCCTAATTCCTTTTGGGATATGCCCTCAAAACGCCGCATATATTCTGAACCAAGTTCCTTCTAAGACGGTCCTTGGTACTCCTTATGAACGATGGACTGGGCGTAAAGCTAGTTTAAGCCACATCATAATTTGGGGTTGCCCTGCACATGTGCTAAGGAAAAAGACAAGCAAGTTGGCTAGTAGGTCAAAATTATGTGTGCTCGTTGGATATCCAAAAGAAACCAAAATTTTCACATTCTATAGTCCCGAGGACGACAAAACGTTTGTCAGCACTAATGCTTGTTTTCTTGAGGAGGACTATATGAAAAATACGAAACCTATAAGCAAAATTGTGCTTGAAGAAAAGTTGGGTGAGGATGCTTCTACCTCATCTGTAAGAACTGTTCTTACCCCAAATGAAACGCAACCTAAAAATTAAGAACTTTGTCAAGTAGTAATTCAACGTAGTGGGAGGGTTTCTGAAAATCCCGACAGGTACATGTCTTAAGGCGATACTCTCGTAGCCGTCGCTGATATGGATGACCCTGTTTCCTACAGCCAAGCTATGGCTAGTTCTGAATCAAACTTTTGGCTTGATTCCATGATAGTTGAGATGCATTCGATTTATGTCAACAAAGTTTGGAAACTTATAGACCTACCTGAAGGGGTTAAACTTGTACGGTGTAAGTGGATCTATAAGAAGAAAAGGGGTCCGGATGGGAACGTTGAGACGTTCAAAGCCCGACTAGTGGCTAAGGGTTATATCCAAAAGGAAGGTATTGATTATAAAGAAACCTTCTCGCCAGTCGCAATGCTTAAGTCCATCCGTATAGTTCTATCCATAGCTACCGCTCTCGATTATGAGATCTGGCCGATGGATGTCAAGACTGCCTTTCTGAATGACAATCTTGACGAGCGCATTTTCATGGCTAAACCGGATGGTTTTGTGTAAAGTGATCAAGAGAACAAAGTTTGTGAATTGCTTAAATCCATTTATGGATTAATGCAAGCATCTAGATCATGGAATATCATATTCGATGATACTGTTAAAATATTCGGTTTTGTACAGTCGATAGATGAAGCTTGTGTCTATAAATTGATACACGAGGGTAAGGTTGTGTTTCTGGTATTATATTTCGATGATATACTACTCATTGGGAATGATGTAGGTAAATTATCTGAGGTTAAAATCTGGTTAGCTAAGCAGTTTGATATGAAAGATTTAGGGGAAGCTGCATACATTCTGGGATTCAGATCTTTCGAGATCGAAAGAACCAGACCTTGTCGCTCTCCCAAGCATCTTATATAGATAAGGTGATGGATCGCTTTGCCATGCAAAACTCCAAGAAGGGTCAAAACCCCTTTAGACATGGAGTCTCACTCTCTAAGGACCAGTCTCCAAGACTGCACAAGAGATTGAGGACATGAGGAAAATTCCCTATGCTTCAGCCGTAGGAAGTCTCATGTATGCTATGTTGTGCACTAGACCGGATATATGTTTCGCCGTTGGCGTAGTTAGCCGTTTCCAATCAAATCCTGGACCCGAGCACTGGGTTGCTGTTAAGCATGTTCCTAAGTATCTTCGGAGAACTAGGAACTTGATGCTTACATATTCAGGTACTGACCTGGCTATGACGGGGTATACCGATTCCGACTTTCAGGAGGATAAGGATTCTAGGAAATCCACTTCAGGATCTGCGTTCATCCCGAACGGTGGATCTGTAGTTTGGAGGAGTATCAAGCAATCTTGCATTGCTGACTCCACCATAGAAGCATAATATGTGGCTGCTTGTGAAACATCCAAAGAGGCTGTATGGGTTAGAAAATTCCTTAAGTATTTGGAATTTGTTTCAAATGTCAACGAGCCCATGCCACTTTATTATGATAATAGTGGGGCTGTTGCTAACTCAAAGGTACCTAGAAGCCATAAGCGCTCTAAGCATATTGAGAGCCATAAAACCTTAAAATCTATAAATTAGCTCAAATCTTCCCAAATCAAACCGATTAAACATACATTATGGTCGAAAACACTAAACAAACTACATTCAATTGATTTAAAAGAACAAAAAGCCTAAATCATACCTTTTTGCGATTTTTTATCTTGTGAAGTTTCTTGAGTTTTCCGGCCGTCTCCCAAGCCGGTGAAATGATTTTCCGAGGTCAAAGACATTGATTTTATTGTATGCAATCGTGGTCTCTATAGTTTTGCACTTGTAAAGATAGATTTGAAGAAAAAAAATGAAATGGTGAAGATGAGTTTCGACTGAGAGAAGAGAAGGGGAAGAGCGAAAGAGTGAGGGAAAGAGAAGGAAATGGTATTTTTGTCTCTTTTAGGAGCTAAATTCCATTTTTTGATATTTTGAATAAGAGGGGTTTAATGCGGATATTTTAATTATTCTTGGGTCAATATTATGAAGTTTCTCTCTATATATATAAAGTTCAGTATTTTTTAATGGATATTTGAAATACTTTCTCTATCTCTCTCTCTCTGCGATGAATCGATCATACGTTCTTCCTCTTCACTGACTCTTCGACCCTTATACGATAGCCTCCAAGTGAAAACGACATTTCATTTATTTTAAATGATGTCGTTTTTATACAATAGAAATGCATGTCATTTATTTTCAAGGCTGACGTTTTTATGTTATAAAAACTACATACCTTTTATTTTTAAGGTTGTTGTTTTTAAATTACAAAAACGACATATCATATATTTTTTAAGGCTGTCGTGTTTATACTATTGAAACGACATATCATATTTTTTCTAAACTGTCGTTTTTATAATATAAAAACGATATGTCATTTTTATTTAATAATGTCGTTTTAAGGGGGTCGAAATGACTGAATCGTTGTAGTTCGTTTCTCTGTCTATAATAAAACCCTAAATCCTTGTAGCACTGATCTCGTGCTGTATTCTGCGCTTACTACACAAAAGAAGATTCGATAGAAATCTGGTGAGTTGTGATTTGAAATGTTTTTACAGTAAAATTGGTTTAACCTAAAATCGATGGGCTAGACCTGTTTGAATTTTCATTTTAGCGTGTTCTGAGGTATTTGATTCTCATTTCAATAACGACGTGAGTGTATACTTGCTTGATTTTGAGCCTTGTTGTGTTTTTATTCCCGACAGATTGACCAAATTACCATCATTTATAATTAATTTTCTAAAAATTCACTAAATTTAATTTTTTTCGCAAAATACTAGTACAAAAGTCTAAAATACTTTTAAAATAATTTTTTACATTTTATTCCATATCTATATTAATCGGTTATTATTTACTTATTTTAAAAAAAAACTAAACCTTAAATGGTAAAAACTGTTCCAACCCTAAATAATTTTTTTTTTTTAATTTCTTTCTTTATTATTTTGACCGATAATATAGTATATGACATTTGTGTTAGATTTATTTTTTTAAATGATATTTTATCTTTTCACATTAAATTTACTTGTATTTTGAAAATTTGCCCAAAAAAACATGTTTGAATGTAGATTGGAAAAATAAAAAATGAAATGTGTTACTCGAGCAATTTCTCATTATTCATATACCATTGCAACTTGTTTCTTTTACTATTTATTAAAAGAGAAACTGCGTTACTGCGATTCACGAGTGAGTGATGGCATTTCCGGCGTTCGCAAGGCGTCTTCTTCTTCGGAGAGAACATCTCAAATTCGTCTTCTCCACGCTTTCTCTACACGCCCAACCTTCGTTCAACGAAACTCTCTCTCAGATATTTCGTCGAACACTTGGCGTCCCGTTTCTCAACTCTGCTATCTCAGCCCTGCGTTTCTCAACTCTCGAACATCACAACCACCACCACCAAGATCTCTACGAGTCGCTCAATTCAAGCCCGGAAATAATAATAAGCAGATCGACGGCGAGCTTCGACAGGAATTCCTCGGAGCGATCGAAAAAGTCAGTGGTCTCTCCTCGGAAGACGAAGCGATCTTTGCTCTCGAGAGTTCGGGTCTGAAGGCGACCTCGGAAGCGGTTTGTTGGGCGATATGGGCGTTGAAGGAAGACGCGAAACTCGCTCTCCTGGCTTTCAAGTGGGGCCAGAGATTGGGTTGTTGCAGTGACGAACAAGCTTGGAATTTGATTGTTTGGGTTTTGGGTGATCATGGGAAGTTCAACACTGCTTGGTGTTTGATAAGAGACTTGAACAACTCCTTGTTGAGCACTCGACGAGGTATGATTATCATGATCGACAAGTCAGTTAAAAATTTCATCTCACTTTCTTTCTATCATCATGGAAGATAAGATATAATATGTTTATATATAAATCAAATTGATTGGCGAGTCACACTGAATTCATTGCTTGGTGTTCAGAAGTAAAGATTCGAACTATTTTTCTTTCTTCGATTATAATGATGAAAGTTTAGGTTTCTTTCTATGATCATGGAAGATATATCTTGTTTATGTATAAAACTAAAGATTTGCACTTTTTTCCTTTCTTCGATTATGATCAGGTAAAGATATTATGATTGTTTGATCAGGTACGCAAAAGCGAATGATCCGGGGAAAGCGATATGGACGTTCGAAGTGATGGAGAAGTACAACATGAAACCCGACAGAGAAGCTTTTTACGCTTCTCTGAAAGCTCTGTGCAAACACGGATACATCGACGAAGCCGAGGAACTGATGCTGAAGAACAAGAAGATGTTCCGACTCAAAACCGAGGGATTCAACATCATTCTCCACGCTTGGTGCAACATCTCCGTCGATTTTTCAGCAGCGAAGCGGATCTGGAGAGAGATTCCGAAGCGCTGTCTTTTCCCGAACGAGACGAGCTACACTCATCTGATCTCGTGCGCCTCGAAGGTCGGGAATCTCTTCGAGTCCTTCAGGCTCTACGACGAGATAAAGCGGAGGAACTTCGTCCCGGGTTTCGAGGTCTATAATTCCTTGGTCTCGGTGTTCGCTCGCCAGAATTGCCACAACGAAGCTCTCAAGATGGTCGAGAAGATGAAAGAGTCCGGTTTCGTCCCCGATTCCACCACGTACGACTCGATGATAAGTTCTCTGTGCAAGGCAGGAAAAGCTGACGTGGCGAGAGACGTTTTGGATACTATGATGGTGGAGACTTACCATGCTTTTCTAGAGAGCTCGGTTAGAGAACTTATAACATGTTCAAAAGAGAAGCGAACGAAGCTGAGAAAGGGACACCGGAAGGGTTAACGAGAATGCAAAATTATAACATGTTAGAGAACTTAATCTTCAAGCAAAAAATGAAATGCTTCTTTAATCTTCAAGCAGATTTTGTATTATCCTCCAATATGAAAGGATATTTTTGTTGTAATAGTTGACCTGTGATGATACAACTTTCAACACATGTTAAATAGATAAAGTACCATGTGGATACTGTTGTAGCAAGATATCCAAAAAGATCGTATATATTCAAATATACACAGGTCTTTATAAGTACAATTTAACCATGAATGAAACAAGTCCATATATCATTGATTGTACGCTTGATGACTTAGATTATTGCTTTACTTTCATCATCATCAAAATATTTATTTAATTATTGTAGGACCTCATAAATATAACCTATCTCTTGAAGTCTATTGTCTACTTGATTATCAGTACATTAAATATAATGTTCATATCGTATTCAATGTCAAGAGTCAGTTCAGCTAGTCCTAAGACAGAAATAAATACTTTTCTCATATTCTCTTTGCGTATATCAATCCATTACATTATTTTCTTAGTATGTTCTGTTCAAGCTAAAATTGTATTAAATTTATACTTTATCCAAGCGATCCCAAGTAACTGTTACGATATTCTACCTATGCTTTGACCAGGTATTTTTGTCAACAAATTATTCCCCAAGTTTCATCAAATTTTGAGGATGATTTTTATATATAGAAGCTAACATAGATGGATGGAACAAATCTGCTTTTAATGGCACAATACAAGTTTGCAAATGTCAAATCTACTGAGACTCATCGTCATTGACTGAAGCAAACAATTTAAAACAGTCAAACCTTTAAAAAGCAATCATGGTACGTACGTACTACGTACTAATAGAACCAGTATTCAATCAAACAAGCCATTCTCTAACAACTTCATAAACATATCATGTTCATAAAATACGAATAAACAAATGAAACGAACAAATCTGTTATTAATTGCATCATCGTCATTGACTGAAGCACACAATTCGATACAAGTTCATTCCTTTCTTAATGCAAAGCAATCATGGTACGTACTAAGTACTTGCGTACTAATAGTACGAGAATTCAATCAAACAAAACATTCCATAACATATCATCAGGCATGTTTACGAAATAAACACCTAACTCAATCATCCAAAGAACAAATAAATAAAGAAATAAAATAAACACATAACTCAATCATCCAAAGAACAAATAAATAAAGAAATAATATAAACGAACAATCCAAAAAAAAAAAAATTTCAAAACAATAATAATGATAAAATAAAAGCCTAAAGAGCGTCAAAAGGACCAGAAGGGTCCAGCTGTTTGCAGAGAGCGAGGTAAGTGAGATAAAGAACTCGATTCTTTGCTCCGGTGCGGTGGTTTCCGGTGTGTTTGCAAAAGTACTTCAACTGCTCGAGACTGCAACAACACAGAAACCCTCCCAACAACAAGAATAGCCAATTTATCTCCTTCTTCTTCTCCGCCACGACGCCTTTCGCCGATTCTCTCGCCCCACATTCCCGGCAATCCACCATTGCCGGAGTATCCCACTCCGGCGCCGACCTGTCCCGCATATTCTCCCACTTCTCCGCCACGAAGTCCCTCAGCGCTGAGAATCGCTCCCCGATCTCGATCTCCATCGAGAACGTCTTCTCGCACTTTGTGCACTTGACTTCTCCGCCAACTTTCTTGATCCCAATCTCGGAAAGCTCCGCCAGGCTTTTCACTCTGGCGCGGCGGCTCGTCACCCACGCGAACTTCGTCGGAATCACCTCGCTCTTCCCGTCGCGAATTCTCCGGCTCGCCGAGCTCCGTCGCCTCCGAATCGGACCGGCGAGAGGTCTAGGGTTAGGGTTAGGGTTAGGGTTTGGGGTAGGGTTTAATTTTAGGGGAGGTACCGCGTCAGAGTGAAAATCGTGGCGGAGCTCTCCGAGACAGGGACCGGCGAGAGGTCCAGGGTTAGGGTTAGGGTTTGAGTTTAGGGAAAGTAAATTATGGAATGAGAAAGGGGTAGGACGGTGATTTATCTCCTCCAGTCTTGGTTCTTGGCCGCCGAGCAACCATAAAACTTGACGCGGCGGAGCTTCGACCGGTTCCAACGGCGGAGAAGCGGTGGTGGAGTTGGTTTGGCACCAGATAGGAAGAAGAGAAAGCGTGACGAAATCAGAATCGTTCTGAGCCATGTTCATTGTTAGAGAAAATTCTCTGTCAAGCACTGAAACTGTTGATCATAAAATACAACCCAACATTAGTAATTCATTCGAACGCAATTAAACGTAGTGATTATTTTTTATTCAATTAAACGCAGTGAATTATCTAAATTCACATTCGTACGCAGTGATTATTTATTGTGGAAATACGAACCTTGATTAAGCTTCTCCGCGTGGAGTCAATGAAGAACGTGGTCAACCGTAGCTAGCACCTTGGTCTTAACCAGAGTCAATGAAGAGAAGACCTTTCAGGTAGCTTAATTTCAAGGTCCAATTAAGTCAGCCCTAGCTAGCACTAATGATTTGATGTTAAGAATATAGCAGTCGATTAAGGCCTTGGCTTTCTGGTATGGGAATGGAAATTTAATATGTAGTATTTATAGAAGGGTTTAGGGTTTAGGACTTTAGGGTTTAGAAGATTTGGAGTTCGTTTATTATTTGCGTTATTCATTTACTGAAGTCTTATAAGGATTTATATGTAAATTTTATATAAAGACAAATATTAACAGGCAATTACTCAATTTCTTAAACTCAATATTAACAACTATAATGACGCTTTATATATAAATATAAGACGTCATATATGACTATTCAACTAACAATCTCTTACGTTAATTATACAAAATTCCAATACCTCAAATAAATATATATTATACAAAGCTCCAATATTTTAAATAACTAGTTATTGAAAACCTTTTGTTTTTAAACAACACCGTAACTCTAAATTTTGTTGGTTAAAATAAAAATTTAAAACTCCAAAATCTGTCCGTTTCTGATGCATAAATATTTTGAAAGACCATAAATTTCTTAAATAGGAGTCTATATATATGCTATTTTATCAGTGAAAAGGCGTTTCTGTTATGGTTGATCTCTTTTCATAAAGACAAGTGGACGGCTTGTTAGTTAAGTTAGTTATAACTAAACAGCCTACGGATAATTAGTTGGGGTCAACGAGAAAAAACCGGGAAACACAAGAGAGAAGAGTGTGAGATAGTAAAGGGAAATCAAGATCAATTTAAAGGGGTTAGACTTTGATATTTGCTATTCTTGTTTTGTAATTAACGAACAGTTTTGAGTTCACATAGTGAAGAACACAGGCTGGATTTTTTTCTTTGGTCGTTGCGTGCGAATCAAGTAATCTCAATAACAGTCAGATTATAAGAGATCAGTTCAATAGTTTCAAAGTGGGAAAAGGGAATTGACCTCTACAAATAGTTGAGGTATCACTTCGGATATAGACTTGGATAGTTTGTAAAAGACTTTTTGAGTCAAATAAGAGTGTGTTAGAATTATTAAAATCGGATAGAGTTGAGTGTTCGTATTCATTATTAGTAGATCTATCATTGTAAATCAGTGCGTTTATTTCCGTTGTTGCTCAACTTCGTTCAAGAGTATGACTGTTTTGTAGATAGCTTACAATACAAGAAACCTCTTAAATAAGTTTTTTTTTTTAAGAATATGTACTACCTGAAATCAGTTTAACAAATCCAATGACACTACAAAAAAAATTATTTAGTCATATACATTTTAAAAATAGTATTGCAAATGGTCACATTTTTTTATTTTTTATTTTACTGGTTATACATTGTTAAACAAATATCAATTTATAAGTTCGGTATTTATTTTTTACCTTTGGGAAGGAACGGTTTTTAACTAGAATGATTGTTCAACTATTGTAAAACAAATGGGTCGACGTTTATATGACTATATTATCAATATTAACCTAAAGAATATGTACCACCTGAAATCAGATTAACAAGTCCAATGACACTACAAAAAAGAAACACGAGTAGTCTTTTATTAGTAGAAACTAATTTTACGTACAAGATAATAGAAACTTGGCCGAAATCTTAGACTAAGCTCAATGTGAAAGGGATCTTCTCAGGTAGGCAAGTCTTTATAAAGAGTTTGACCAATTTCCGTTTCGAAATTGAAAGAGAAAAAAAGACTGTATATGCAAGTTCGATCAACCAGTACGAATACTAATATTATTGGTTTGAATATTATTTAACAAAAGATATAAGATAAACAAAGCTCTTATTATTAACTGCACTATCAAAGTTGGTTTCTAAATATTCTCTCTTTCTCTCATTGCATTATGTGAGGATGGTGATTTGTGACCAAACTGAAGATGGATAAGAAGAGTAACTAGAATCCGTGTGTTTCTTTTCTTTGACGAGTGAAGAAAGAATACAAGAACGTTATTAATTTGTTCCTTCTTTTCATTATTTATTTTTGTCATGTCATTCTGTCTACTAGGGCTAGTCAAAAGTCAATGACGGCTTGTTTTTTTCTTCTTAGCTCGCAAATTGATGAGAACGTGAAACGTGAGCCTTTACGTCACATAAAAGTCAAGAAATTTCAAAACCGACTTCTGCTTTTGTTGACGAAAAAACAAATTGATAACTTTATAAATATAACGTTTTATGCTAGATACAATTTTTTGTTTTTTGAGGGCAAAAAATTATCTTAGTTTATCTTATTAAGATAATTATCTTACTTATCAAATGTTCGATACAACATAAACTATTAAATTTTTATAGTTTATTTTGCACTACCGGTATCATTTATCAAATAATAACGAAAAGATAACTATATGTCAATCTAAAACGTTTCGGTTGGTTAATTATTTAATTTTTGTTTCTTTATTAATTTATAATTCTTTTTTATCAAATTAGATATATAATTGAGCAATAAGAGGAGACCATTTATTAAGAGGAGAGAGTGATGGCGAGACTCAAAACAAACATAAAAAGAAATTTAGCCATCCAATAAAAAAAAAATTGAAAATTAAAAGTAAAACTTTAAAGATCTACAACGTCATTTACCAGAAGAAAAAAAACCCAAAAAACTCCACCACTATTTCCTGAATTCAATGCCTTCAAAATAAAAATCCTGAATTCAACCATTTGGTCGTCTACTTCTAGACCTCTTTTTACCTTTCTAAACTTTTTCAATTTGTTTTTGTTTCTTTGTTGGCATTTTCTCGCTCAAGATATACATGGAGGAGTTGTTTCAAATTTCAATCAACTTAGTCTGATAAACAACCTGTCAAAATCTATGGGCAACCGACGATTATTATTACCTTTTATTTTATTTTCTGATTCTTCAAAATTAAGAACTGCTTGAAATTCTTGGTAAAAAGAAGAGAAGTCAAAATGGATAAATATAACTCTATAGAATTCATTCCAATGTTCTTGATATCAAAGACTTGATTACATTATCTTTTGCTAGCACATGGCTTCAAAATTACTGATTTACCATGCACATGCATAGCTGAACTAATGAACTTTTTTTAATCTCGTTTCTACATATTTCCCTTTTTAAGCCCCACCCAATTTAGTTGAGCAAACTTCCAAATGCGTATAGTGTAGTGTTATCCAAATCTCTATCTCCCTCTTTCTCTCTCAATGTTTGTATTTACACAAGAACCATCCTAAACTCTCCCAAAAAAAAAACCAAAAGAGAAAAACAGAGGAAAGACGCTTGAACTCGAAATCACCATTTCTGGGAGATTCTTCCGGAGATTGCAGCAGCCAAAGCCGCCGTAAAGTTTGGATCTTTGGTCAACGAGGAAGCCATTTGCTCCACCAAGAACTGCCTGACTTCAGGTGAGTCGATCTTGGTGGGCTTCGTGGGCTCGGCGTTGGGCCTGGGCTTTGGGTGAGAATTAGCCACCGAAACGGAGCTCAACCGGGTCGACCCGGAACTCGGGTCCGCCTGAGACGGCTGAGGATGGTTGTGCTCTCCTTCGTAAGTCGCCACCACCACCGTTTGATCTTCCACGCTTCTCTGAACCTGAAAACAATATAATTCATCAAACCCATGTTAGAATAACTTTCAAACCCATCATCGAATTCTAAACATGTAGTATTTTGATAGACCAAGTTTTGTAACGTTTACATATAGTCATACAAATCTGTTAGCAACAATATTTGGACCAATATAGTAGAAATTCGAAGAACAATTCGGTCCATAATTTTCTGTAAACGACTATCACTAAAATACATTGACTATTTATAACGCATTTACAAAACGTTTGCTATTTCCAAATTGCTTATGTTGGCTAAAAGACTCAATCTTTTGTTTCAAGTACCTTCTTTTTCACGCAACATCCCGGGGCGAAAGAGCATTTGAAGTAAGCTCGCGGAGAAGGATTGTCTCTCGTCACCTTTTGGCCGTATTTCCTCCATTGATACCCGTCTTTCACAATCTACACAACACAGCCATAATGAGAAAACAAAATGTCAAAATTTCCGTTCGATTCAATGAACACTCGTTATTTTTTTCGATGATACTCACCAAGCTTGAATCGGAAGCCTCGGTCTTGAGGTAGCTCTTCCAAATCTTGGTCTTGATGGCTTCTTCGCGGGGCTTTTTGAAGGAATCTTCGTCTGTGGAGCTACTTTCGGAGTTCCCATTGTTGTTAACGTTGTTGCTGCTCTCGGATTTCCTCTTCTTCGATTGATTATTAGGACTGAGCTCTTTCTGATCACCCATTTGACTTTTGTTCACGAACTCGGCCATTTGGGTTCTCAGCTCGTTGTACTTCTCGCACACTACGGTCAACATCTCGGTCAACTTCTTGTTCTCCGCGCTAACTCGGCTTAGCTCCTCCACCAAAGCTCCGGACTTTAACAAAACCCAAAAAGAAAAAAAGCAAAAAAGAAAGAAACTTTAGAATCTCTCATCTCATGCAGAGACACAATCACGACGTGTCGTGGTGGAAAAGAAATGCCAAACTAACCTCGTCTCTCACACAAGGCTTCTTCCCAAACTCGATTTGAACCTCTTTGTTCTGAACAAATTAAAAAGAAAGGAGAAAAAACCCGTTGAGGCAATTAGTCAAACAGGTTCTGGGCATTTTCTATGGAACAAAGGGTTCGTAAAGATCCGAGCTTTGAAACCTACCGGAGCATCGTCGAGAAACCTGAGAGGCTTCGAATTCAGATCCAATGAAGTGTCGACATAGGCAGGGGAAGAGTAATCCATGTCAGCCTTTGAAGTTTCTCTTTTCAAATTCCAAGCGCAAACAGCCTCAGATTGACCCAGAAAGTCAAGCATGAATATTTATGTATTTCTATTTGTTGTGTAAATTCACAATTGTGGATCTATTCCCAACTTCTTACTCGCAACTTTTCAATGAAAACCCAGATCAAAGTTTGTAGCTTTAGGAAATGGGAGAGCTTTGGGATGTGTATATATATGTACATATAGAAGCTCTCAGAGTCTCAACTAACTTGGAACTTGGAAGGAAGCTTGGTCGAAAAGGAGATATAGAGGAGAGAGAAGGTCTTTTTAGGGAATATTTTAGTAATAAATCGTTGAAGTTCCAAATACAACTTGGTATATTATAATGTTTGTATATAATATCTAGATATAGCTGTAGATACAGATAGAAACCCGTATGTATAGAAGACTGCTATTGGTTGAGTTGAGTCGTGTCGGTCATCGTTGAAGTTCTGTCTCAAGCAAAGTCAAAGTCACGCCACGCTTTGGAATGGAACCAATAATTCTCATAATTTTTTAATTATTAACAACATATTGTATAAAATACAGCAGATATATAAATTTGGGTACGGCCAAAGTTTAAAATATTCATAGTATATTAGGGTATACTCGTAAAATTATTATCTCGGTACTGATATATCAGCCAAATGTTGTTATAATTAGAAAGTTTTTATTTTTAAGATTTAAATATTTTCGGAATTATGACGAGTTTTTAGTTTTTCGACATTCGATGTACAACTAATTCAAAATTCAAAGTATGTTTTAGGTAATTTATTAATTAACAATTGAATATAATTTAAAATTTATTATTTGTTATAAATACTGTAATATTTTGTTTTTATTTTATAATTCAAATTTAATGATTTATATTTAATTTAATTTAAATTATTTAAAAATATAATCATTATATAATTTGTGTCGATATAATTATTGGTCTTTGATATATTTGATAAATTATTTGCATCATCCATAATCAATATAAATATTTTATAAGTATAGACGTTAATATATTCGTCGACTTGATATATCCGAAAAATTAAGACTGTATAAATAAGTAAATGTGGTATAGTAAATCAATGCATATACACACAAGCATAACGCGCACGTGTGTCTTGGTATTATAAAATAAATTTCAGGTCAAGAATAGAAGTTTTATGTTGACCCGGCTGTGTCCCTTTCATATTGTCTTTAGTCTTACTTTATAGCAAAATAGGGTCATTGTTGCACTTGCTTTTCAGTTACGTTTCCCAGCATTTTCCACGTTCCTCTTCCATGCATCACTACTAGTTGATTTATATTTATTCTTTTATCTAAATTATTTTACTTATTGTGCTTTCATATCTGGCTTCGTTCGTTATATTTCCAACGTGACAAATTAAGTTTGATAACAAAATAGTTTTTGGTTTTTTAATATATCAATGCAGTTGATGAACTATAAGGCACGAGGTTGTTTGATTAATTATGATATAGTGAGTTTCAAAGTAACTTTGTGATTTATTAACATATTGTAGTTATGATGTAAGGCACGAGGTGTTTTATTTTTTTATGCATTCACGATTTCATTTTTTTTTTATGCATTCACGATTTCATTTTTTTTGGCTTCTAATGTGATAATGGTCATATAAAAATAAGTGTTTTTGGAACGCTTAATACAATTTATGTAAATAGTCAGATTCATTTTTTTACAATATTTAACCAACCATTTTAACCTAAAATTTATTCTCGCTCAAAATCAAAAATTGTATAAGGGACTTGTAAATGATCTTTGTTTAACAAGATATTAACAGTAATTTTACAAAATGTTAACTATTTTTAAAATATGTATATTTATATTAACAAGCTAGCTAAATAATAGTTCGTTATTATTTTCACGCATGTCAATATATCACACATATAGATACAATGTGAACAGTGGCTGCTAAATGTTTTTATTAGGAACATGATTATGACGAGTATACAATACTGAAGAAAAATGAATAAAGAATATAGAGAAATGCAATATCCCAAAACTCGGGAGATTCAGTGTTTTATTAATGACTTCATTTTAAATGTAACAGATTACAATGATTGGCTTTTATAGCCTAAAGTGTAAAGTAAGGACTCGTGACGTGGAGGACACGTAGGCAGCAGAGAGAAAGAGAATCATTGACTTATGATGAACTAGCTGAGTACATCTTCACACATCCTCGTGAGCTGGTCGTGGGTCTGAGACATGACCACGAAGTTGAAAACATTGACAGAGATGGTAAAACCGGCCCTCAGGCAACGCCTTGGTGAACATGTCTACGAGCTGCTCAGTACTGGGGATATAACCAATCTCCAGTGCCTTGTTGTGCACGAGATCACGAATAAAGTGAACATCCACTTCCACAAATTTGGTACGAGCGGGAAACACGGGATTGGAGGCGAGAGACCCAATGCCAAGATTATCAATAGAGAATAGACGTAGGAGACACCAGAGGCACGTTCAGCTCATCAAGGATGGACTTCAGTCAAACCAGCTCAGTAGAAATTTGAGCTAAAGCTCTATACTCGGACTCAGTGCTGGAATGAGAGATAACTTTATATTTTCAAGCAGACCATGTCACCAAATTTCCACTGAAGAAGACAGTGTAACCAGTGGTAGAGCGGCGACCATCAAGAGAGCTCGTATAGTCCGCATCCGAGAAGGCTTCCACAACAAGTCTGTCAGCAAGTGTGAAATTGATTTAAAAATGCATAGTTCCCTTGACATAGCGGATCACACACTTACAAGCCTTCCAGCGAGACATACAAGGGTTCTACATAAATTGGCTCAGTTTGTTGATAGCAAAGGATAGGTCAGGCCTGGTCAAGGTCAGGTATTGCAGACTACCAACCAACGATCGATAAAAAGTCAGCAGAGAGCAGCCCAGGCTCGTCATTAGAAATTAGGGGTTTTGAGAAAATCATCGGAGTGGGACAAGTATTAGCATCAAACAAATTTTCTTTGGCCAGAAGATCAAACGAATACTTTGCCTGAGTGAACTAAAGACCAGACGAACCCGCGACACTCAAACCCTAGAAAATGGCTAGAAGAACCAAGAGAGCTAAGGGATTTGAGCGCGAATTGAGAATTTAGGTAATCCATAACCCTTTGTATCTCAGACGAGTGGCTTCCGGTGATTAGAATATCATCGACATGAACAAGAAAATTAACTTAACATGACCTGAGGTGTAGAAGAACATAGACGTATCGTTGCGGCCGTTGACAAAGCCCCAAAGTAAAAGGTAGTTGTGCAACTTCTCCTACCAAGCCCGAGGCACCTGTTTCAACCCGTAGATGGATTTAACGAGCTTGCACACATGAGTAGGTTTGGTGTGATCTACAAACCCTTGCGATTCACGCATAAATACAGTCTCTTTCATCTCGCCATTAAGAAAGGCATTATTAATGTCGATCTACTGAACATCTCATCGATTTGTGACTGCGAGAGTGAGGATAATATGAATCAATGGCTGCTTAATTACAGGACTGAAAGTCTCAAAATAGTTAATTCCAGGAGTCTGTTGAGACCCCTTGGCAACCAACCGAGCCTTGAATTTTTTGATTGAACCATCAAAGCTTATATTTCACTAATAAAACCCATCGATTTTTAACAATGGGCACATCCGGAAGAGCAAGAACGAGATGCCAGGTGCCATTACTACATGAGGCTTCAATCTCGGCTTTCATGGCAGATTTCCAACTAGAGTCAGTAAGCGCCGAGTTCACATCACGAGGTTCAACCACATGAAGCTGAGACTGCATAATGACTTCCGCAGAGAGAGCTTTAGGTTTGAAGGTGGAGTTTTTGGCTCGAGTGGTCATGGTGTGTTGAGAGTGAGAGGCTGGTCGGAACATGGATGGTAAAGTAGAGACATGTATCTCAGGTTGTTGAGACTCAACAAGGACAGGGTCAGGGATATGGAAAGGACAATCATGAACATCATGTTAGGAAGTGATACTTTGTTTTTCATTGGAACTCTGTGAGGGTGAAGGTGAAAGTGGTAGTGATTGATCTGAGGCAGAATGGTGAGGGATATGGGGAATAAGAGTTTAGAGAATAGGTTGAGAAGCAACAGTCTGTGAAGGGTTTGAGGTAGTAGTTGTGATAGGGATTGAGGCAAATGGGAAAATTTGTTCATCAAATGTGCCACTCTTGGCAATATAGAGCCGACCAAAGCTTTGAAGGCATTTATAGCCTTTGTGATGTTCATTGTAGCCCAAAAAAGTACACACTGCAGATCTGTGGTCTAGCTTGTACTGGTTGTAAGGACACACATGAGGGTAGCACGTACAGCCGAAAATTTTGAGAAATTTGGGATCAAAAGGCCTGCGAAACACTATTTCATATGGAGGCCTGAAATTTAAAACTGAGAAAGACAGTCTATTCGACAAAAATTAGACGTTGAAAAAGCATGTGGACAATAGTGTAGTGGTAATTTCATTTTAATCCGACCATTTTAAGGATGAGTTCGTGTGCATGGGTGTTGAAACTCAATTCCAAGTTGGGGTAACAGTGCAGTGAGTGAGTGAAATTCACCACCACAATAGGTTTGAAAACACTTAATTTTTTTTCTCAAAAGCCTTTCAACTCTATTCTTAAATATGACAAAAACTTGTTTAGCTTCATCTTTGGTTTTCAGTGGAAATGACCAGATAAACCTACTGTGATCGTCAAGAGAACTGAATATAATATATGTAGCCTTCAGGCAAAACAATGAGAGATGGTCCCTACAAGTCAGCATTGACAATATCCAACGGATAGTTCGCATGAAATAGGTCTGTGATAATTAGAATGTTTTGATGTTTCAATCTTACATGAACAACAAAAATTAAAATTTCTAGTATTTAGTTTATTCAATCCATAATGTTTCAAAGTATGAGTGAGAACTTCATCACAAGGATGTTCTAGACGTTTTTTCCACAGATCGACTATTCCCTAGCTTGGTTTGATTTATTGAATATCAAAAAATTGGTACTGCTGAGGCCTTCACTGTTGTTATTGTCACTGTGACTGTTGACAAAGCCCGTGTCTAGCTTGGTGACGCCAACTTTGTACAAATCATCCTTACGGTCCCCCGAGAGCAGCACCTCCTTCGTTGCTTTGTCCTTGACACAGCAACCACGAGAGTCAAACTCAGCAATAACGTTGTTATCTCTAGTGATTTTAGCTACACTGACAAGGTTTTTTTAATCTCAAGAACACACAAAAAAAAATTCAACAACAACTATATGTTTTGAGCTTTGATGAGAGTATTACCAACGTTTTGAGCCCGTCATCTTGGCCTGTTCTCAGCATAGTTGGTTGAGGTGTAATTTAGATCAAGAGTTACAGTCGAGTTTTGTTGATCAGCCTGGTTTCATGGCAGTGTAAAATGAACTGAGCTTCAGCTAGGTCAACTGAGTCATTTCTGGGAGTGAGAATTGCTACAATTGGATTGTACTCGGAGTCTAGAACGCCAAGATTGTACATCAACAACTCGACGTAACCTGTTCTCAGCATAGTTGGCTGAGGTGTGATTCAGATCTAGAGTTACAGTTGAGTTTTGATGATCGAGCCTGGTTTCATGGCACTGAAGAATGAACTGAGCTTCATCTAGGTCAACTGAGTCATTTCTTGCAGTGAGAATTGCTACAATTGGATTGTACTCTGAGTCCGGAACGCCAAAAACGTACATCAACAACTCGTCGTCACTGACTGATTTTCGAACAGCTACATATTATAATCGATAACTCTGACTTTCATCACGAATTCACTGACACTCATAGATCATTTTCTGATGTTTTGCAGCTGAATACGCAGTTGAAGTAGAGGCACTTTGGAGGTGCATGCGAACAGTTGAAGAAGCACAATCCAGATCTGTGAGGAATTTGAACATATGAAGATATAACCTAGGATAGACTCAGAACAGAAGACATTAGCCATGACATAATAGCTTGATCGGTTTGAGTCCAAATCGAATACGCTGGATTTGGTGAGGTCTTATGAATGGTGGTTCATTCTCCGGCAGCCTCCTCCTCAGTCCTCGAGCTTTCCTCAACTTGCAGAAGTGCAAGTTATCTCTGTCAAGCTTGAGAGTTGTCGGAGTCAGATGAGCGAGGACATGAAAATTTCCAAGGAATACCATGAAGTTAGTCTTCTCTGCCTTGATACCAACTAAAGAAGAATGAATGAAGAATATAGAGAAATGAAATATCCCAAAGCTCGGGAGATTCAATATTTTATTAATGACTTCATTTTAAATATAATATATTACAATGATTGGCTTTTATAGCATAAAGCGTAAAGTAACGATTTGTGACGTACAATACATTTAGGCAACGGAAAAAAAAGAGAATCATTTACTTATGCTGAGCTAGTTGAGTATATTTTCACAACAATGATGTTCCATTTCAATAGTTATTCACTACTACAAATTTGTCTTCTGTTATGAGAGACTTTTCGATGCGACTAGTCGCATCTAAATATCGTATCCGAATGTACATTTAGATGCTTATTAACACGAGTATATAATGTAATTTTTTTATGTCATGCAGTATTAGATACAACATAGTCAAATCCAAAAGTAGTTTAGGATTATCGGATACTACTGTGTCGCATCCAAAATTTACAAAAAAATTGGCGGGCCGAATTCCCCCCCCCCCCCCTTCTGGATTGCTAATCTGACGTGAAAATTTAAATTTAAATTTTTCAGAACTTTAGATGCGACTATGTCGCTTTGAAAGTACCAAACATTCAGATGTGACAAATGGTTAATTAGATGCGACAGCGTCGCATCCGTATGGTGTAATTGGATCCGACAATATCGCATCTAATTGTTAAGGTTTAGTTATTTAAAATCTCACCTCCTCCTCTTCTTCATTTCGACTCAGAACCTAAAATTGCCAAATTACACCCTAAAAAAATCTTCCCTCCGGCTCGCCCTCCACCCTCCCTCCGGCTCAACCTCCGCCCTCCTTCCAGCCCCTCCTCCCTCCGTCCCTCTCTCCCTCCGCCCTCTCATCCGCCCCTCCCTCTGCCCGACCTCTACCCGACCTCCGCCCGACCTTCGCCCGCCCTCTGCCCTTCCTCCGCCATCCGCCCGTCACTCCACAGCTCCGTCTCGTTCGCAGGTAAGTCTCTTCTTCTCTTCTCTAATGTTAAACACTTTTCGTTAAAGTTGTTGCGACCTTCGCATCCTCACAGTCCCAGCTCTCTCGTTGGTAGTCACACCCCAGCAGCCCCTCGGTACGTTTTTTAATTTTTTTATTATTGTTGTAATTGATTATGAATGTGTGGATAATTAATATTTTAAAAATCTGTTTTATTTTCGGTCATTTTCATATTTTCGTCGCAGCCTTTCTTCACGCTCGTAGTCGTTGTCATCTATCCGAACCTTTTCCAACTTGTTTTAGCCCTGACTCTACACAAGATAATTAATTTTTTTGTTAAGTTTAATTTGTTTTATATAAAATGTGTCTAATATATTGAATTTGTGACATGTGTTTAGATAGTTAATTGAAATAGTTCAATATTTGTAGGTAATTAAAATTATTGAAATAGATTAGTTTTTAAAAAATTTAAATATGTTTTTGTGAAATGAATATTTTGGTTTAGAATTATATGAATATGTTTAATAAATTGCGTAATATGTTTAGTTTATTAGTTGATTTAGTTGAATTACATTTCAGGTTTGGTTTATTCATATTATAGATGAAACTCTGTCGAAATTTCGTTAATAGTTTTTAAAATCATTTTCTTTTTCTCTCAAATTCACATAAACACAACAATTAAGTTCTATATTCTATATTTTGTTAAAAATTCCAACATTCAATAAATATTCAAAACTCTAAAATTTCCTTTATGGTATTCACACTTTCGTACCGAAGGCTATACATGAGACAATCGCTGAGCTTTGCAACTTTTTTAAGTTAATAAGTTCTAGAATTTTGAGAGTAGAAGATCTTGAAAAGGCGGAAACTTCCATCATTGGGATCTTGTGCAAGCTCGAAATCATTTTTCCTCCTTCTTTTTAATGACCATGGTTCATATGGCGATTCATTTACCAGAGGAAGCCTTATTTGGTGGTCATGTGCATATGAGGTGGATGTATCACGTCGAGAGATATCTTGGAACCTTAAAACATTTTGTAAAAATAGAGCCAAGCCAGAAGGTTCTATTGCAAAAGGTTATGTCGTTGAAGAAGCTCTAACATTCTTTGGAAGGTATTTGGAAGATCAAAAGGATGTAGTTGTGGATGTAGTACGAGAGCTTTCTATTTTTGCGATCCGACAAATGTGTTCCTTACGGGATGATGAAACCTTTAGTATTAGACGACAAACAACGAGAGATTGCGGAGTGATACATCCTTACTGTCCATAAGCGGATCTATATTTGATGTAAGTTATCTATTTAAATATATATTTAGGTTGATCAACTTTTAATCATCGTGTTGAATCTGGAGTCGATGACATCGAAGCGGTGCACGAGAAAGAATTTAAAGTTTGGTTTGCGAAAAAATTAATTCATAATTATTTACTTATTATGATACCGTATACGTGGTAATCAATCTTTTTTTTTAAATGAAGATTTATGACATGAAAACTATCGGCTCTGTTGGGTCTTTTCATGTTTTCCATCAATATCCGAGTTGTTTGGTTAACCATGATAATAATCGAATAACACAAAAACAACGGTATGTGTGTTTCAACAGATGATTATGTTTTTTATGGGAGGATGACAAACGTGTTAGTGATGAATTATTTGTACAACTATTATATCATTTTATTTAAATGCATTTGGTATGGCAACAAGTTCGATCAATCAAAAGAGTGTGTGATGATAAAATTTGTGTAACAACGAGTATTTATACCACAAAAGAGTGGTTCACAGACGAGCCATACATACTCGCGACTCAAGCGAAACAAGTGTTATACGTACAAGACCTTGTCAAAGGTGGCGAATGTAATATTGTCGAGGAATGCAATAATCAGAGAATTTGGGATATTCCTGAAGTTGATGCCACCACTCCGGCTTTGGTTCCATTGACAATACAACTGTCAAACATTGATCTTTTGAGTCCTCATCGTGAAATAACTGATTGATAAGCACGTTTTATACGCTATTATTAGATGATCTTGAACTGTGAATCGATGCTTAACCTCAAGTATTTTGATAGTTTGTGTAGTTTGTGTGATGTTTTCAAGACATTCAGATCCAAAAAGATCTATGAGATGTAAAGTAGTGAAAATGAGCATTATAAATGCAAAAGAGGAAGAGAAATAGAACATCCTAGGACAACAGGGCAATTTCAAGGATTCCGGAACACTTTACGGATATCGATTCTGATACCCGTAGCTCAAGAGATGTGATAAAAGGCGAAGCAGCGCGCAGACCGCCAGAGTGCCCATCGCGATGCGACGAGAGCCACTGCGACATGACGGGAGCCACCGCGACGCGACGAAACTCATCGTGATGCGATGGGGCTCTGCCAGCAACTGAAATTGACCCGTGGACTTTGATTTTAAGCCGTTGGATCAGTTTTTGAAGGCTAGATCCATGAAATATTGGGGAGCTCGACTTTATAACCTAATAGAAGCCATTTAAAAGTCATTTTTGCTTTGTTTTAGAAGTCTGGAGATGTTCTGGAGGCTACAACGAGTCTGCGACAACCAATCTAGTTTTTCTTTCTCTTCTCCTTCCGAACCTCTATTGTCATGAATTATTTTTATTGTTTGGTTTTAGAGGGTGATGGTGGATCTTTTCTTGATAATGTCATGGATTTATTCTAGTTTACTTTGAAGTTTGATTTGATTCGTTGGCTGGTGTTTATTCTATTTTTGTTGTTAATGCCCGTTTACGCTTGACCATCGTATGCTTGATTCTAGCATTAGTTATTCTCTCTAGCAAGGTTTAATTATTCGTGCGAGTAAAATAGAATATCGTAGTACATTCTGTGAAGTCTAGAGATAGCCACATCTGCTAGTGAGTCGTGTGAGAGTTCCAAAACATAAAAGCAAGTTAGGTTCTATACCTTGAGACCGAGAGGTAAAAAGAGTTCTTAGTCTTAGGTCGTTAATGTCACTCTAGTGAGGGTTAGCGATAAAATTCACGTGAACACGATTAGCATAGTCACAGGAATGATCATTCTTCGTTTCTCTAGAAATCCCGAATAAGATAAAAAACTGAAATCACACACTTGTTCCACACCTCCATATTTTAAACGTTTTAATTACATTGTTTAGTAATTTAGAAATTACAACCCTCACACTTTCATTCTCTCTAGATTCATATTATAGTAATATTAGATTCACATTTAATTACAAATTCATGAGGGAACGAACCGTACTTACTATCTATATTACTTGTTCGAAACGTGTACTTGCGCGCACGATTTTCGCAACACTGACACCGAGTTGATTGCTGATGTAGACGATGGTGTAGAAAACGACTAAGAAGATGAGACATTCGTTGTCTTTGAAGGAGAAGATTTTGACGTCGATGTAGAAGATGATACTAATGTTGTATCGAGTGACGATGATTAATGAGTAATGATAAAAATATTATTTTTTGTCTGGGTATTTAATTTAAACAGTTTTATATTTATAAACTTTTTCGACGTAAAACGGCGAGATCTAATGGTACATTGTTTTATTTTAAAGGATGTCCATAGCATTAAGGTCGGGTAATGACGATGATCACCATCAAAAGCCGGGATCTGGCAGTTCAAGAAAAATCGGGGACCGCCAACCGGTGCGATTTTGGCGAAAGCTTGTGAAGAAGACCATGATGCGAGAATCGTTCAATACGATCGGAGTCAGCAAGCGTTTTACCAAGACGCTCGTGCGAAAAACAATAATATTGGAATGTTCTCCAACAGTCTTGGAAATGCCATCTTTTCCTTCATTCTTTTTTGGCATCACAATTGGACCGACGTTGAAGCTCAAAGTATTGATCAAGTTCTAAATGTGATGCACACGACGTATACATTCGTCTACATTGATGAGGACACATGTGAGGTGCTCTCGACGGATTCGATTCAAATGGAAATTGATGCTGCTATTCTACGCGATGCAAAGCGTAGTTATCGGGGCAAAAAATAAAAACAGCTAGTTTATTTAGAGAGTAATATGCTGGAAATGTAGAGCTTGCCAAGAATAACGTTCCAGCGGGCATGTCCGCATGGAATTGGTCAAAAATGCACTACTACAAAAATGAGTATTAGAAGCGACATTCTACCATTAGAAGCGACTTGTTGCTTCTAACGTAAACACCCTTATTTTTCCCAAAAAAAAAAAATTGACCATTAGAAGCGATAAGTCGCTTCTTATTGTCGGAACCGACAAATTAGAAGCGACAGGTCCCTTCTAATGGTCAATATTATTGGCTCGCACCCTCTGCACAAAATATTTTAGTAAGTTTGGACATTAGAAGCGAATTGTTGCTTCTAATGTCGTTTCTAATGACCAAATTATTTGACTCCAAAATTTCTCCGCCAAAATTCCACTAAGTGTCGGAAATTGGGCTAAATGTCGCTTCTAATGCCCAAAATCTATGGCTCCAAAACCTTTCCGCCAAAATTTCACCTATGGAGACATTAGAAGCGACTAGTCGCTTCTAATGTCCCTAGGGCTTTAAATCACTCCACCCTCTTATTCCTCCTCATTTTCTTCCTCCCCTTCGAAAAGTTTCCTCCCCCTCCTTCCCCTCCGACTTTCAGCCTCTCCTCCGGCCGCCGCCCCTCCTTCTCCTCGGCCTTCCCCTCCCTTTCCTCCGCCCTCCCCTCTTCCCCTACGCCCTACCATCCCTCCTCCGGCCTCCCCTTCTCTCTTCCCCACCGCTCCTCCGCCACCCCTCTTCCCCTCCCCTTCGCCCTCCCGTCTTCCCCTCCCCTTCGCCCTCCCCTCTTCCCTCCTCTTCCTCCGCCTCCCTCCTCCGGCATCCCCCTCCTCCGGCCAAGCCTCCTTCGTCTGAGCCTCCTCCGACCGAGCCTCCTCCGGCTTCTCATTCGACTCCTCCGGCCTCCCCTCCTCCGGCCTCTCCTCCTACGGCCAAGCCTCCTCCGACCGAGCCTCCTCCGGCTTCTCATTCGACTCCTCCGGCCTCCCCTCCTCCGGCCTCTCCTCCTACGGCCAAGCCTCCTCCGACCGAGTCTTCTCCGGCTTCTCCTCCGCCCCTCCACCGCCCTACGCCGCCTCCAACCGAATCTCTCCCTCCGTCGGCGTCTATCTAGTAGGCTATCTTTTGTCTCTCTCTTAATTTTTTTCGTTGTTTATCATTATAACATTTTTGTAGCGTTGTTCGCAGCCTCGTTTGCAGCCCCCGAGTCTCCTCCAGTTGCTACCTTCATCGGTCATCTCTCCTTGTGAGTTTTATTTTTTTTAATTTCTATTTTTTTCATTCCTCGTAAATGTATTTAGTTAATAAAATAGTTAAAAATTTGTTAAATAATTTTGATGACGTTAATTATATATAATTATAGAATATATGAAACGTGTAGTTATCTAAATTATTTAGTTTACGTAATTAGAGAATTTGTAGTTAATAAGTTAATTAATAATTGAATTTGTGGTTAATTATATCATTTAATTAATAATATGTTTATTTGTATGTAAGTAATAATATGTTAATTATAACTGAATTGATAATGGAATTTGTAGTTGAATATGTTGAATATAAGTTATATATGTTTGTTTGTATGTAAGTAATAATATGTTAATTATAACTGAATTGATAATGGAATTTGTAGTTGAATATAAGTTATATATGTTTGTTTGTATGTAAGTAATAATATGTTAATTATAACTGAATTGATAATGGAATTTGTAGTCGAATATGTTAAGTTGAATATAAGCAATATATGTAATTTTCTTTATGATAGATTTTTAATTTATTGATCAATAGGATAATTCTGGTTGGTATATATATGTTTTGTACAAATTTCAAGTTTATAGTTTGTCTATATTTTAGGGGAAACTCTGCTCAAATTTCTGTAAATTTTTAAGTAATACCAACCGATCAAACAAATCATTAATTAGTTATATCTAAATTCAACAACTTTCCTAATTTCAATAGTTCTCAATCTCACTCAGTCTCACAATAGCTCTCAATAGTTCTCAATCTCACAATAGTTATCAACAGTCCTACATACTATGTATATTTTCCAATAGTTCTCAATCTCACAACTTTCTTAATTTCAACATTCAGCGTCATGTCAAATCCAACTCGAGATTGGATAAATGAAATTAACCTATGTAGTCTTGCATTCGAAATGGGCGTGAATGAATTTATTCGAGTTGCGCGATTCCAAATGAATAGCGAGCACAAAATTAAAAGTCCTTGTTTTCATTGCAATAATGCGCTAACTCAATAAATTCCAGTGGTTCGAGCGCATCTCATGTTCAAAGGATTTACTCCGTATTACACTCGGTGGTATCATCATGGCGAGTCACATGAAGAGGTCATTCCTGCGCTACATGATTCAAACGACCAAGACGATGTTGGTGGAGTCCATGATGCAATCGAAGATATCAAGAATGATATTGACATTGATCATGATGATTTTAATGATCCAACTACAGAAGATGTTACTGAAGAAGAGCAAATCATAGATTTATTTGCCGAGTTGAATGCAGAGTTGTATCCCGGTTGTAAGGAGTTCTCATCATCATCTTTCTTGGTCCGATTAATGCACATTAAAGTGACAAACCATTGGACGAACAAGTCATTTACAGAACTTCTGCACCTCTTGAAAAATCTCATCTCGTTGGTAATAGAATTCTATAAAAACATTACGAGGCAAAGTCAAAGTTGAATCGATTTGGCATGGGATACGAGATGATTGACGTGTGCCTGAATGATTGCGTCTTGTTTTGGAAGGATTTGAAAGGTGCAGATGTTTGTCCGGTTTGCAATGAAAGCAGATGGGTTGTTGGGTTTTACGATACTTTCCTGTGAAAGATCGTCTCACGCAGTTGTACGCTTCCGACACACAGATGTTGAAATGCAGTGGCACGAAAAAGAACGAGGGGTTGAAGAAGGTGTTCTACGGCATCCCGCTGACGAGAAAGCATGGAAGAAGTTAGATGAAACATACCCGGACTTTGCCAACAAGCCGATAAATCTACGACTCGGACTTGCTGCATATGGTTTCAATCCTTTCGGAGAAATGAGTTTATCGTACAGTATGTGGCCGGTGGTATTGACAGCGTATAATTTGCCACCGTGGTTGTGCATGAAATCCGAGTACTTGATGTTGACGCTCTTGATTACTTGTCCGAAATCGCCTGGGAAAGACATTTATGTGTTTTTACAACCGCTCTTCGAAAAATTGAAAGAATTGTGGGAGTTGGGCGTTCAAGTGTGAGATGGGTCTAACCATAATCATTTCTTCCTTTTGCGAGCAGCACTTCTGTGGACGATAAATGAATTTCCTGCTCGTGGCAGTTTGTCAGGGTGGAGTTGTCAAGGGTTCCTTGTGTGCCCGACGTGCACCACTCCATCATTCTCCGTTAGAAACAGAGTCGTGTATTACGATCATCGACGATACTTGCCCGATTCTCACTGAATGAGAACATGCAGTGGTCACTATACAACGCGCGTCGAGAAACGAAGGCCTCTGAAGAGACTGACTGAATGCCAGATTATCGACCAGCTGAACAGTCATCCTGAATTGATTCCGGGCAAGCACTCTACGAGTTCGAAATGAAAGCGACAGCGAACTGAATTGGACCAAGAAAATTATCTTTTATGAGTTACCATATTGGTTTGATTTGACGTTGAGGCACAACCTTGATGTGATGCACATTGAAAAAAATGTGTGCGAGAACTTGTTCGGTACGTTACTTAGTATTGAAGGGAAAGATAAGGACATCGAAAAGGCGAGGCAAGACTTAAAAGACTTACAGATTATGTCTAGCTTACACTTGGAGAAGCGTGGAAACAGGTGGTTCAAACCACAAGCTTCTTATGTTCTCACACCCATGCAACAAAAAATGTTTTCTGAGTTTCTCAAGACCATTAAGTTTCCCGACTGTCTCGCAGGAAATTTGAAAAAAAATGTGACTCTCGATAGAAAAGTAACCGGATTGAAGGCGCATAACTTGCACATGATAATGCAAAGATTGTTAGGAGTGGGTATCGGTCCTCATGTTTCTAAACAAATCCAAGAGACGATTGCAGAACTTAGGAATTTTTTTTAACTCATTTGATCTAAGACGTTACGAGTGGAGGATCTCGAGAAATCCCAAAACTCCATCATTGAGATATTGTGTGAGATGAAAATCATTTTTCCACCTGCTTTCTTTACGATCATGGTTCATATTATTATTCATTTACCTGAGGAAGCTCTCGAAGGTGGTCCAATGCATATGAGATGGATGTATCCATTAGAAAGATATCTCAAGACACTTAAGCATTTTGTTCAAAACAAAGCGAGACCAATGGATCTATGAAGCGTATGTTGTAGAAGAAGCTTTGGCATTTGTTGCAAGGTACTTAGGAGATGCCTCGACCGATATCATTCAGCCTCACAAGTTCTCTATTTTCCAATCCGAGAAGTGTGTACCTTATGGGAAGATGACTCCAACCCGATTGGACGACAAGTCAAGAGAGATGCCAGAGTGGTACATCTTGATAAATTTTACCGAAATTGATGTGTATATGATGCGAGTATTCTTTTTAATCATTTTCATATAATTAAGTTCATTAATTTATTTGTCTAACTTCCCGATTCAATAATGTGCAGCGACCGTTGGAATCTCATGGAATTTGAACGTCGCCGTGATGTTGACGAAGCGCATCGGAAAGAATTCAGAGTCTGGTTCGCTAAAAAGGTTTTACGACCAGAAAGTCGATGGAGTCGATGTGTCTGATGAGTTGTACGCATTGTCGGTCGAACATTTTCAAAATGTTCACATTTATCCGAGTTGTGTGGTGAACGGCGTGAAATTTATTACTTCTCGTCGCGATGAGATGCGTACTACTCAAAATATCAGCGTTAGCGTACTAAACTATCGACATGATTGACCAGTTGTACTATTCCAATGTCGTTGGTTTGGTGACAAGCACGATGCACGTAGACGCTTTTGCAAGGATGGCGTATGTGGAATGATGAGTGCTTACGTGGCAAAAGAATGGTTCCCAGAAAAACCATTTATACTCGTTACTCAAGCCAAACAAGTATTTTACTTGCCCGATCCTCGAAATCCTAAAAAAGGAGAACGAAATATCGTTGAAGATTGTAATCACCAATTCGTGTGGGATTTACTTGACATTGACGTTTCATCATCTGCTGACGTTCCATTGTCCGTACAACATAATGACTTTGATCAGTTGTCTCATCTTCATGATAATTGTGAACCAACTCTGGTGGATGATGCTATCGAAGATGAGCTTATCAATGACTTCATAGACGATGATCATGACGACGAAGTTGATTTTTCCTCGGAGATACCGTTGACGATGATCTCGAAATAGATCAAACTGACTTCATAACTAATGATGATGAAGACTGAGTAATTTTTTTTAACTAAATTTAATGTATTGTTTAAACTATACTTAATGTATTTCATAAAATAAAATTCTAAATTAACTTTTATGTTTTACAGTATGTCGACTAACGGCGATGACTCTCAGACGTCTTTGTCCGAACGAGGTTTGACCACTGGTTAAACTTCGCAAAAGGTTAGACGAGTAAAGAAAATGGTCATTGTCTTCGAATCCGTTTGCCTCCAGTTTTATCCTCCTTTGAGTAGGGGTGAAAGAAAGAGTGTCAAAAAAGGCGAGCGCGTTGGGATGTTCGCCAACAGCCTTGGAGTTTTGGTGCGAGAGCACATTCCTCAGACGACGCCCAACTGGAATAGCGCCTCGCCGCAACAACAAGCGGCGGTTTTTTCTGGCATTTACGCAGAGTACGACTTTGTGTATGAGAATGAGTCTAGAGAACTCATTCCGGCGACGTGATACTCTAGACTCATTGAAAAGACCATTATCCGCGACGCGAAAAAGCGTCTGCGTGACGGGAAGGCGAAGTACATTCGGATTTATCGGATCGACTACGGCGGAGATCGAGATGAGGCGCTCGCGTGGACGCCCAAAGGCATGTCGAACCAAATGTGGTCTGAGCTGATAGATAGGATGGACACAGAGGAGTTTCAGGTATCAATTAGATCGATTAAACCTTTACTCAATCATTTTAGTTTTAAAAACAAGTTTTCTTACCCTAACCAATGTTTATTTACTGAAAATGTCCAAAACAAATAAATAGAATCAAACCAAAAAGACCACAAAGAACCGACAAGACACGATCTCATTTCTCGAGTATCGTCAAAGTCACGTATGTATATTTTCATTCAATTACAAATTAACTATAAATATTTTACATAAGTTATATATTATAGTCATAATGTGTTAAATGCAGAGGGTCGGAGAAGGGAGACAAGCACTTGGGCCACTCGCCGCGTGGGAAAGGATGCATACGACACACAATAGTCAGTGGACTACGCCTACTGCTGAAGAGTATCACGTAAGTATAAATAGTTTTCTAAATTTACATTATAATTTGAATTATTAATAAATAATTTATTTTATATTGTGTTTGCAGGCTCGGATAGTAGCTCGTGTCGCTGATCTACAGGAGCAAACTCAGGCTTCGGGACAACCGGTGGACACGAATAACTTCGAGGAGATTGCTATGACCGAAGTTCTCGGGATGCGACGTGACTGGGCTACAGGCATTGGGCCACTCATCCCGCGCTCAGACTTGCTTGAAGCCAAGGCCTACGACGACTCATCTTCTTCCGTTCGAGAGTTCAAAATCGTCGTATCAGAAGGAAGAGTTGGCAGCTCTCAGAGATGTTATGTTCGGCATGGAAGCTGGTTTGAGCCAAAACTCAAGCATCAATGTCGACCCCGGGTTTAGTGCGACATTGAACCAAAACATGTCTCGGTTCAGAGCCTCGAGCGCTTCGGGTTCGCAATACACTCCGGATCAGCCACGTCAACGCCCAGACGAGCCTTCGTTTTCATCATTTCCCACCGACCCGACACCGAGCCTCCTTCCGGACCCAGCGGAAGACGGGGAGGACGAAGCTGAGGACGCGGAAGAAGATCTTAATTTTATTCATGATGTAGACTTATCGACCTTCTATAACTATTTCGTTTATGATTTTTAGTAGTTTATGTGTGTATGAATTATCGACATAAGAATGTTTAACATTTCGACATAATATTTATTTAATTTCGTTTATTTAAATTTAATTAGTATATTTAATTATGATTAATTTTAATTATATTCCATACAAATTTTAATTAATTAATAATAAATTTAAAATTTAATATTTAAAACAATTAAATTTAAGACAATGTCGCTTCTAAAGTCGCTTCTATATTTGGCGAGTAATACTTTTAGAAGCAACATTGTCGCTTCTAAATGTCACGTGCCAAATTTTTCAACCATTTTTTCCCACGTTATTGGTACTCTTAGAAGCGATTTTAGGGGCGGTTTGTCGCTTCATAATCCGGTAAAATATTTTATTAGGTCATTTATCTAACTTTCGTCAAACGTTGAAATTTCAAAATTTCAACATGTTTATAGGGCTATAATACTAATTAACTTTTTATTTTATTCCTTTACTTGTACTCGATGTATATCCTAGACTTAATGAAAGTGAATCAAATTTGAGATCATTGTCGGTAGACGAGAATTGCATGAATAAATTGAGACTAAACTTTATATAAGTAATAGATATATTTTAGGACCACTTTGATCTGTTTTTATCTCATACTTTATAAACATGAAAATATAAGGTTTCAATTTGTCGTCTCTACTTTGCTTGATTTTTCGTAGAAAATCAATCCTGATTTTTTTTTCTTCCAAAATATTCCCTTCTACCCCCGAAACCCGAAATGTCAAAAATGGCTGCCATGATAACTTAAAATGCAAAACAATTCACCGAACGAACAATGGTGAGAAATGTCAATTTAAGTCTATCCTCTTTACCAACTCGCACGTGACTATATTCAATTTCGAATTTCACACACTCCAAGTAAAGAAGATCAAATTATTCATATGCTATTCCACATTAATCTAACAATATCTAAGTTTTTCTTTTCTAACTGACTAAAACTAAAAAGGTTGTGAATTAAAACCAAATCTTGAAAATTATGGATTCCAAGATTGTCTATAAGTACAATGTTAATAGCATTCGCATATGAGACATGCTTTCCTTGATGAACTTGAAGTCACGACTGACTTAAGCGATGATGTTAAATTATCACTATATCAAAATTAGAATCATGAACTAAAATTGTAGATTGTGTCAAATATATCTAACACATTTCGCAATACCAATTGGGATTTTGAGATGGAAGGTTTTCAAAAAGATTTCAACCATAGCCAAATTTTGGATTCGAATGAATTTTATTTTGTCTACATATGTTTCCTTCCAATTTTCTTTAGTATCTTAACTATGTTTCATATAACTTTAATTTTTTTAAGAAGTACCAGAACGGTCCAATGCTAAGAGCATCTCTAATAGCACCAAATTTAATGTTAATTTAGCACCAAATTTAGTGTTAAAGATTTTTCATCTCCAACCACAATAAAAATTTTACACCAAAAATACTATTCATCATTATTATATTATTAAGCTATATGATAATTTAATTAATATATATTTTTGAAATAATTGGAAAATGATTTTTTGTAAAAAAAATTCGGTGTGAACGGTATCATGCCAAATATGACGTGATATTGTTCATAACATCAAATTTGGTGTGAAAAATGCAGTATGATTGAAGCATTTTTCACACCAAATTTAGTGTTTTGGAGTGTGGTTGAAGATGGCCTTAGGGTTTAGTGATAATGCAAAATATTAATGATATAGAATTATGAATCAAGTACGTTAACTAGTCACCATGAAAGTTAGTTAAGACTTAAGAGTATTATATTGACCATGACGTTTTAACCATATATATATATATACACGTGTGTGTATACACGTTAAAATGTATGTCCTTGTAGCTATTGTCAAGGTACTAACATTACTGCCAACATAAGACTATCCTATACAATAATTATATTACAATTGCGGATAATCTATTTACAGCTCTTTAATTGCTATAAAAAAAGTGAACACAGTAACCTAATACTCAACAAAAAGTACAAATAGTACAAAGACTCAACCAGAGACCATGACTAGTTTATTTTATTATTATGTTGTAGAAATAAAAGTAGGTTTTTAAATAGTGTAATCCAAGACTACAAATCCAGTCTTGGTATTAATATAAAAATAAAGAGGCAATACAAATATTAGTCAAAAGAGACATAGTTAAAAAGAGAGAAAACTTTTGCTCATCGGAATTCAATTGATGTACGGGAGGTCTTAATTTCCAAACAAATGTTTGAGAATGTTTATCTGTCCAATTCCATTATTTTTATTAAATATACAAATTTAATAAAATAAACAAAATTTATTTGTCCAATTCCACTCGCAGCCTCCTTTATATCAAGAAGACTAACATTATTTTTGGAGCTAGTGACACTAGTTGATGATAATGGTGATTAGACCAAAACCAATATTCAAATTAATTTAATTAATTACAGGCTACAAAGTAATGAACATACGATTGACTCATGTTGACCTATCTCCTCTGATTATTTAAGCCAATATATATATATATATATATATGTGTGTATATATATGTATATGTATATTGCTATGTTAAACATCATGACGCCATAAACAACGTACAATGTCGACTAGTTTGATACGTAAAAATTATAATATTCTACAATGGTATATGATTATTTAAAAAGATAACCTAAAACTTAGAGCAATAAATAAATAAATATCCATCCTCAGTGAGTTGAGTAGAGGAAAGTGATAATTACTCGTAGAAAAAGTCTTTAACATCTGTTTATTGCTGCTTAATTGTTTAACATCTTTTAAATTATGACAGCAATGTGTCACCTTTTACAAGTCCCATGATTCGTTGTCTGCTTGGATTACTTAATAGTTTTATAATCTATAATTCAATCATGTCAAAGTTCTAACTTCAAACTCTTAACGTAATGCATGAGATCACCATGCACATGCCAAACTAGGAAAAAGTAATTAATCATATTAATATGAATATAAAATATAAAGGCCGATAACTTTTCCGCATTATTTTATCTTGTCATATAGACAAATGAAAAACGTGCTTCTTAATTCTTATATAACGACAAGCTATCTTAAATAAATTCATAAAAATACAAACAACAAGATCTGAATTTTTTTCTGATCCATTCCGACCCCTTTCTTTATATCACGCCCCAACATCGATACATTTTCTTTTTTGTTTTGTCTCAACAATCAAGATATATGTATATATAGCCATGTTTTTATTTTATTGTGAAACGTTGGCACTATTTAAAAATAAAGTATTATTATTCTGCCGGAAAATGTACAGTCCGTACGACTAAGAGAAGGCTTGTGAATCCATCAATGTTTTATCACGTCTTATTTTATTTTATTCGCAATCAAATCCATTAGTGTATATGTTTCTCATGCGTATATTTAACAAACTATTTTATCAAAAAGACACTTAAAATATAATAACTATGATAGTGTTAGCTAAAATAAAATAACTTAGTGATAATATCATTTCACTTTGGGTTCGATCTTTACAAGCTGTAAAAAGTTGTCTTAAAATAATATAATAAGTAGAGTAAGATAGAATATAATGAACATAGTTGGAGACTCCGGGGACATAAATGAAATTTTTTTCAAGAGAACTAATTTGTACTTTTAAAAGAAATAAAATAAAGAAAAGTATAGAGTGTATAATAACAAAATTAATGAGAAGTTTAAACTTCTCGTGGCTCTTAGTCAACTCCTAAGCGGTCAAGATTTTTGTCACATTTAAGGTAAAAAACGCGGCTTATTTAGATTCAATAATAATTATAGCTGTGATCAAGTCGTAATTACTTGCAAATTGCAATTGTCTACTTAATATCTATTTAAAATTGATTATAAACCTCAAAATGTAAATATGACTAATTTTCTAATTATTTGTATAAATATATATGTATATATGTGTGTGTAAATATAATTCGATGATGATATAAAAGTATAAATTTTAAATAATCATCAAGTTTTAGAAGAGAAATCTCGTACTATAAGTGTAGACGAATGATAGAAACTGTTACACGGAACATTAACTTCGGGCAATAGCCTAGTCAAAATTTCGAGTATACAAAGGAATATAGCTCGGAGTCTCGATCTAAATGACTCAAGTACTCATAAAGATAGGAAATGTACGTCTATAGAAAAAGACACGTTCTAGGAATCAGAATTTCAAATAGAAGAGAAGATAATAGATAATTAAGACTAGTCAGACAATAAAACACGTGTAAATAAAAAAAATGAAACGCACATCTCAATAGTTAGAATTGAGGCGGGTACAATTTAAATCTCCCAATACTCACCAGACAGAATAACCGTTTGGGCCATGGGACTGATCACGCCACAATCTATGGCACTTCATGATGAGCGAGGAAAAAGAGTATTCAGGCTCCTATTAATAGGAAAGAAGACGAAGTGAACGAGAGTTAATTTTTTTACAGATTGACGAAAAATTTTCTTATTTTTCTACCTATTGTTTCACATCCCGCTTCGTATTGCTCTATTGTATAACATTCATCTTATTATTTAGAGAAAATCATGTCTGTTGAGTTGATAAATTTTGAGATTGTTTATTCGGAACTCAAAGTAATTCACGAGATATATAGTTGTAACTAATTTTACAAGTTAACAGAACCATACAAATAAAAGTGATGAATACCTTTAATAATTTGACTTCATACTTAAATGCGAAAATTTTCAATTTATTATCTCTTATTTCAATTTCTTAAAAACCTAATTTTTTTCACTTCGTCACTAGCTTGTAATCGAAAAAACTCTAATACCTTTTAAGTGTTTCATTATATATTTAGTCTCACTCTCTTAAACTTTTGAATTTTAATTAGACAAAAGAAATTAGACGTCTTTACCGGTTGTGGGACTAAATATTAAAGAAAATTTGAAAAATTATTTTTTTTACTACTTAAAATTCAATGATTTAAGAGGATAAGACTGGACATGTAATGCAAACTAAAGTAAATGGTAACACGGGTTTTTTAAACTTTAATTGAGTGGAAAAGTGAGAAATTAAGTTTTGAAGAAGATATTTTATTGATGTTAGTTTGTGTGTTGGCCTGTTTTTCTTGTCAAATTCAAGTTGTTCTTCAAGATGTCTCGGCCAGGGTAGATGACATCTTCTTGTACTTTGTCTGTATTCGTCTGACGGAAAGTACCAACTCTACTGTTTGTTGGACGCTACTTCTTTTGCCAGCTATGCATCCGTGTAAAAGGAGTTCTTCTGTCTCGAAAGGAGTATATAAACCTCTCATTGCACTTTGCTAGAGTTTACACATTTACTCTCATTTGCGCCGAACTGTTAAGCACACACATCTTTTCTTGCGCCGCGTCTTGTAAGGTTTAGTTTCATGAACGACAAACTATTTTGTAAGTGCATTTACTTTGTTCCTTCTCTGTTAAAGACATCTTAATAACATTGCGAGTGTTACGATGAAAAAGTGAGTGAGGCTCACACTTAGGGGAAGCCTTAGGTCAAATTATACTTCGGAAAGAAAGTTTTAGGTTTAGAAAATGAGGAGTCGCTTGTAAAACATTTGTATTTTTATTTTTCCGTTCACATAATATACTCTTTTACCGGAATAATATACCTCTCAGATGTAAGCAGGTGTCGAACTGGGTTACCAACGTTATGTGTCTTTTTACTTTCTACACAATATTTGTATGTTGTTGTGATGTTCAAAACATGTTAGGTAAACATTGTAACCACGTTTTCAGTTGATAATATAATAGAGTTGTGGAGGTAAATCTATATTTCTTCCATGGTGAGAAGTTGTTATGACCAAATTTTTTAGCAATTGAATGAGCGAAGGACATAAAATTTGCTATGATACCATGCTAACATTTGTAGGAAGGAACAATAAAGAGAAAGAGGGAGAAATTTGAGAATGAATTATTTTGTTATTATTGAGGTGTTAATAAATCGACTTTTATTATTCATGCTTAAAAATCTTAAACGACTCTAATTAACTGTAGTAGCTAAGCTTGCAATATTATAGAATTTTCACTATGCTTATGTAATCAATAAAACTATATTTCAGTGTCTTGGCCATTATCGTCACAATTTCTTGCTATTTAATAAGCTTAGAAAATAAAATTACGTAGAATTCAGTAACTCGGTATAGGTGTGAATAGATAATCACTAAGACTAATCACGTACAATTCAGTAATTGTGTATATGTGTATACTAGTTGTGCAAGGTAAATTATTCTCCAATGACGGTTGATAAAAAATACGCACCAGCTAGCATATGATGTCTCTCTCTAAATAAATAAATAAAAATTAAAAATATAAAATTTAAAGAAGCCGAGGAAAAAACGAAAAAAATGGAAAAGAGTAGTGAAAGAGTTTGACGACGTGACACGTACGGGACACGCTTTGAAAGGTCATAGACACGATAAACAGATATTTAAATATATACACGTTTGGTTTTGACTTTTGACTTTCACATCATCTTATCCACACACTCGTCGTTTACTAGCTAAGGGTAAACTACTAAATCTAGCTTGACCATTTTTATAAGAAAAATATAAATCACACACTCACACTTAATTAATTACTAACTTTTACCTTAATTATTTGGATTTGACTTAACTTATACATCTCGGCGCCGACGACGTATTGAAATTTATATATAGAGAGACATGAAGAAATTCTAAGTTAGAAAAGATTAATATTAGAAGAATTGATTTGTTAATTTTTAAGATTAGAAAGTGTAATTTTTTAAAAATAACTATAAAGTGTAAAAATATAAAATAAAAATTAACCCTCTTTGACTACTTCGTCTATATATAAGAGAGAGAGAGAGAGAGAGAGAGAGAGAGAGAGAGAGAGAGAGAGAGAGAGAGAGAGAGAGAGAGAGAGAGAGAGAGAGAGGGTGAATAAATTCAAGTTAGAAAAATTAATATTAGAAAACTGATTTGTAATTTTTTAAGGTTAGAAAATGTAATTATTTAAAATAAGTAAAAAGTGTAAAAAAAAAAAAAGTTATTAACCCCTCTGACAACCAAATATATATATATATATATATATATATATATATATATATTTGGTTACTGATCAAGGTTGAATCAACTTTACAATATAGTTTGTTAATTGAGATTTGAATCTGAAGTGCAAGTGAGGGCAATCAATCAAAAAGCAAGAAAATATTCATATTATTACACAGTGGCATATGAGTAAATATACAACGGTAACAGTGATTCAAAATTTGTATTTCTTGGAATCAGTTGTTATGTGAACGCAAACGTAAGTTGTATTGAAGCATTGATTAATTAAATACAAAAGTACGACAATTTAATTTCCACGATTTAGTCAAATACCAACTCTTCTTGCATATATATATACCTAACGAGAAAACGACAAATTCTGGACCACAAATGACCGAATTTCATGACGGAATATAATTGAATGAAACTAGTCAAATGATCCATTGTACCTATAATACATTTAGTCTTCAATGTTCTCATTCATGAATGGGTTTTGTTTTCATATTTTCAAATTCCATTAATAAACTTACAAGTTGAGTATTTTCAACCAAAACCTAATCACGTACATCCCTTAATTTTCTTTCTAGCCTCAATTATTCATATTATTTGAAAAGTTGATAATTCTTCCTTGATTTTGTTAGGGGGCATTATCACTTGTGAAACTTAATAAATTAGACTATTTACGAAAATTGTGTAAAATTATAATTGTGAGTAACATTATTACAAAAGATTTATAATGTTACAAAATAATCTTTGAAACTAAATAATTAGTAAATAGAAAAAAACATATATTTTCACCAAAGTAGTTAAAGTTGCAGTGTAAAAAAACGATGCTATATTTAATTCTTATTTATCCATCACGTACACTAGATAGAAAATATTATTAAAACTTAGTTACTTACATATTTTAGTCATTTCAATTAACAACTTACCTTGTGTTAATAAAATATTATTAACATAGATTAGGGATGATTTATAATTAATATTTGAGTGGGGTCCGCTCATCGGAATTGGATAATTCTTTCATAATCTTAATATTCGTTGCGACTGATGTAAGATTAAATATTTATTTGCCAAAATCATGTCTATGATAAATGAGAAATAATTGATGTTTAAAGTATGTTTAAAAACACATTTGTTATGTGTTGTAGAGAAGTGAAGTGGAGAGAATCCAAAAGAGTCAAACATTCATTGGAATGGAAGTTGAAGTGTTGTTTATATAGGACTATATTTCTTAAAGTGGTATCCAACTGCAAAAGAGGGGAGTATGAGTGGATTAACTCTTGTTATTACAATGACATTCATTGTAATTTATTGTGTTGGCTTATTTTTGGGCAAAGATTCAAATAATATATATCATGATAAATGCATTAAATTTCTCAATATATTCTGCATGCTCATTTTGGGAAGCTCTACATGTTGACTTATTTAGTGATAAATGGATTAATTTCGAATCTTATGTTATTTGGGAAGTTTTTTATTTTGACAGATTTCATCATAATGTCGCGTATAATGTCGCAACATCGTCTGCGACAGTTTTTCTATTTTGGGAAGTTTTATTAAAGGGTGAGGAAACCCTAGGAATACTTCCACTTTGAATGAGTGCTATATAAGCCGAATAGCTCTCCATTAGCAGTAAGGAAAAACGCCATTGTTCACATTTTATATGGTTGTAATTCTCTAAACACTCATTGATTTACTATAAGATTAGAAAAGTATCGGTTTTGTGCTTGCGTGATTGAAGTCCTCACGATTTGTTCATTGAAGTGACCAAACATCGGTGAGTGTTTGAAGAGTGGATTTGAGAGAGGTTTCAAAATCATGGGGAGTCCTTGATTTAGTTTTCACGTATAGTATTAACCAAAGTGGCATTGATGTCGAGATTCATGTACGGCCATTGTTGTACTATTGACTATTATTAGTGAATTCTTTTCCACTGGGTTGAGAGCCCCCCAGATGTAGGAGACGTTGCTCCGAATTAGGTTACCACTTATCGTGTTTATTTTATTATTTATATTATTTTAATTGTCATCTCGTATTTGCTTGTCCAAGTGTTACGCACACTGTTACAATAGTTTATGTGACACTTGACCGAGCGGCTAACAGAATTTCAACTCTAACCCCTCGGGCGGACACACACGCGCCGCCGAGCCGGCCTCGGGCTCGGTCTCGGTCTCGCTCTTGAGTCTTGAGTCTTGAGTCTTGGAAATTTTGGCTTTTCTTAGGCTTCCGGGCTTCCGGCCCAATCCCTTATTTTTTTATTACAAAATTCACTTCTAGAGAATTTTAATTCCACAAATAACTTGTATGTTATATTGGGAATCAAATAAGAATTAGCTACTGAATTGATTGTGCTACAATTTTATTTGCATTTGTTGCGAATGAAGGCAAGAAATTTTGGACGGTTTTGAACGTTCACACCTAGCATAATCAAGAGGTGTTAAACACCATTAAGAGCTATTAATGGTGGACAGTTTTGTGAGTTCAAACCGACCTTACCTTGCTTATAAAAGGGAAATTTCTCTCATTCGGAAGGAACACACCTACAAACGGAGAAAAGATAAGAGCTCTCTCTAATTTATTCTTCCTTTCTTTCCTGCGAAATTATGGAACAAGTTGTTCCTTTTGAAACTATGGTTCTTATTTTTGGAAATCTGGTGGTTTCTTTTGGAAATATGGTTGTTCTCTTTTGAAAATTCGGTTGTTGCAAGTTGTTCCTTTGGATTTCAGTTTTTCCTTTTGTAGTCCAGTTGATTTAGCTACGATTTTGGTTCGCCGGAGAAGTCTCTTTATTGCTCAAAGATCTTCTCGTCTACCGTTATATCCTGAGAGGTAAATTGCTCACGGTTTCCCGACAGTGAGAGGGCAATATTACTTTAAGGAAACCGTCGAAGGGTCTTCTCTTTATCTTCTTATTTGTTCATTATAAAATATTGTTATTATTTATTTTCTTCCTATTACTGTAATCTGTCTTTTTCGAAATTTTAATTAATTTTCGCCCATTATCTAACAAACTCTAACACACTTATAAGTAAATAATAGAATATAAAAACTTGAATTGGTAATTGACTTAGAGATAATTATTATAATTCTTCGGGTTCTAATAGGCCTTTCTTTTCATGGTTACGAAAAATATCTCTCATAAGCCGCACGTATTTTCATTCACGGAGAAGACCTCGTACAATTTGAAGAAAAAAAAATTTAAAGCTGAAATATGCTCGGGCGCTCAAAAACAAAACGCAGAAAGATAAAAGTCAAAATGGTACTAATGTTATATAAATTTTGTTATGAATATTTTATCGATGCAAAATAGAAGTTTAATTATCAACTAGTCTTGGAACCTAGGTCTAAGAGCAATAAAATTGTAGGAGCTAATTTGGGTACTAAATAGTTTCTCTAACTTCTTTGAGACCTAAATTTTAGTGGCCTTTCATGAAATCAAAATTCAAAGCACTACGTTCACTTAAAGTGTATTAAGGGAAATGAGCTCCAAAGAGTTAGGGGATGAGTCTCAAGGTTTGCTATGTTAGGGTTTAAATACTTATTAAGTTATAAGGTTAATTAAATTTAATCGATCCTAATTGTGAATAATGGAAGCATCGCTTTATACTTACAATACTTCGATGGCTATCGTTTTGGTCGTTGACTAAATCATTCGCTCGTGGCAATAGAAGCAGAAGCAAAAACAAAATAAAATAAAACGGTTGACTAACGATCTGAAAGCCAATTTTGGGGTCAACTTTGATATCTAAACCATTACCAGATAATAATTTCCACAAGAAAACTCATCAAGTCTCCTTTTGAGCTTTTTGTACAAGTCACAAAAACTAGTCAAGATACTGTGGTCGGAATCGGCAACTTCATCAAAAGATTGACTTTTATAATATATTTTAATCATTTACATATGTGTTTTTTAAGATAACTGCTTAACTATATATGGCTTCATGATCTTTTATAAATACACTCAACGTTACATTTTTTTGTTATGATTAATTTGCATAGTTCTTACGAATTAATGCCAGTATTAAATTATATATAAATATGAAATTTTACAAGAACAGCTTAAGAGAAAAAAGTTATATCCGGTTGAAATTAAAATGAATAATTAAACGTAAATAATGTATAATCTCTAATGATCAACTCTCTAAAGTGTTTTGCGTTAATATGTCTGCATGATTAATTGAGGCTTTATTAAACATACTTGTAAAACTGAATTGTTCACCTTCTGTGTTTCTTTCGAAACTTAATTTATTTATTAAAAAGTGTTTCAATTCCACGCTTACCCTTAACCAACAACTATAGCATAAACAAAAGAGATAAAAACAGTAGCATAAATAAACATATATTAAATAATATTAAAACGGCATAATCATCTCAAAAAATGAGAAACAAATATAAATAATATTGCATAAATAAACACATACTTAGACAAACATAATTGAAAAAAATTACTAAAATTATAAAAAAAAAATTAATATTGTAATCAAGATTAAAAAGTATAATGATATATATATATATATATATATATATATATATTATATTGAAACTTGCTCTCAATTTCTGAGCATTAAGGTATTAATATGCAGAGTGTCTAAACAACCTAACTCGGGTGAATAAACGACATATCGTTTCTGTTCGAAATAAAAAAAACGACACATTCTAAACGACAATGAGAAAGTGAGAATACATGTCGTTTTTTTACACAACCTTAAAAGTCGAAAGGACGTTTCTTTCCAAAAGGCACTCACGCATGAAGGATTTAAAAAAGACTTGAAAAAAAAAGAATATGAATGATTCTCAAAGCTAAGCTAACTTTTCTCAGATTCCTCTCCACCTTATAAGAACATTTTTATGCGTAATTCATGAAGAACTTTTCTTAGCCAATATATATTTCAACAACTAGCTAAGATCTCACAGTGATTCTCGTATTCAAGATATTTATATTTATACTCTTTTCCAAAAAAAACTTTACAACCATATTGGACTAGACTTCGAACTTCTAACTGTGATCGAAGGTGGTCCAAAAAGGTCGCTATTTTTTGCGTCACTGTAAATATCCATCAAACATTCGATTATATATATAAAAAAAATTGGCTATTTACTCATTTTTATGTTTAGTGTTTTCGATAGCTCAATGTTTTGTAAATATTTTGTAAATAACAACTCAGTTTTGTTTACGCGGATATTGAGTCCAAATTATCATCATCTTATAGCTTTGTAAACATTTTTAAATTCGGTCCAAAATAGTCCAAATAATTTTGTAAACAATTTGAAGTGGGTATTTACACAAAATTTACAAAATGTTGGGTATTTTGAAACTAATAAACATTTTTTTTTGGGTATATAGCTAGAAAAATTAGTTGTTTACCCATGTTTACGTTACGAATTTCATTGTACCCAACGTTTCGTTAATTTTGTGTAAATAACCAATTGAAATTGTTTACAAGATTATTGAGTTAAAAATACATTTCAAAATGTCAACGTAAATGTTTTTTTCGATATTTTCTTTTTCGATTTGAACACGCTTTCTTTTAATAACTTATTTAATTAATTTCATTTTGTTTACTTAAATTTGAGCGGCAACCGTAGACGGGAATTAGAAAAGGGAAAAATAATACGAAATTTTTTGTAAACAAAATCAAATGAGTATCTACGCAAAATTAATATAACATTGAGTATATTAAAATTGGTAAATTTATTTATGAGTATTTGGCTAGTATATATAAGGTTTTACTTTATAGTGCAACCCAATTTGCGGAAGAGAGGTTATTAGAGTTTTAAACCATTAAAGATGTTTGAGAATTATGTTTTCTAATAAGTAGATTAGGTTTGGTTGGTTCTCAGTCAATACTGTTTTCTTTTTTCTTTTTATTAGATGCTATGAAATGCTTGCCGTCCAAATGGTTTGAAAAACTGTTCAACATATCTTAACCAAAACTTTATATATAAGACTCCCAAATAGTGGACAAGTTAATGAAGGCTCAAATCCATCACTGGCAAGTGTGACACTATATACCGATCAATAAAGAATTCAAATCTATAGATTCATAATGTGATCAGAAGAATCATATACCATATAATTATAATTATATTATATGAATAAAAAACCCTTCAATGTTATTTAATATTTAGTGCGAAACTGTCACTTTGAGTATTTTTATCACGCAAGATGGACACATTATATATTATTAGGATATTAATTATAATTATGATTTATAATTAATATTAATTAATAGCCTTATATTTTGTAAAAGTCTGTTAGCGAGTTTAATATGTTACCAGTTTACAGCATTGACTAATTTGTACTATAAACGATAGTTGAATAACTAATTCATTACTGAATGAAAATAGAGATTCTTTTTCATATCTCTCGGATCATTGTTCTTTTTTATTGAAGTTGATTAGATTCTTGGAACCACCACATGTACAGGTGCAGGGCGGTTTATAGACGCTCAATTCTTCTCACAACGTCTTCAATTTGGTGTAGTAGACTCCGACCGTCATCTGACCTTGTGTCAAGCTCATTATGTCACGTCTGAGCTCGAAGATGCGAGGACCATTGCTCTGCTCTCTCTTAAAGATCTTTCCAAACTTGAGCCACTGAATCGCCATGTGTGATACTAGAGGAATTCTCCTTAGTGCAAGAATTGGTTATCCAACCAGAGATGATGTTATTATTACGCAACCACGAATCGAGGTGAGTAAGACTGCTTCCATCAGGTTTCTTGATAACTCCATCAATAAATCCTAATTTATTTTTGATCTGTAGCGCATGTCTCATGGATCAGCTCCAAGAGTAATAGTTATCAGTATTCATGTGCTCTGTAACAATCATCATACTAGGCGCATCTGTATGGTGTAAGAAGAACGGATCGATCACATCGTCGATCGAATATTTTTTGATAATTGCTTCAGCCACTGGAGTTTTTCCACTCAAGGCTCCACCAGTCGACATTGAAATCGTAGTTGATAAGATCAAATTTGAAAGCGAAGGTTGTGAAGAGGAATCCGTGATCATAGATCAAAGATCTGTGATTGAAAACTCGATTGAATCAAGTTAGAAGGAATTGCGGAAATCATTGCTCTGATACCATGTTAAGATTGTAATCGAGCTTTGAGAAAATTCAAGAAGAAGAATGACCCGAAAGATATGAAAAAGAACCTCTATTTTCGTTGAGTAATGAATTAGTTATTCAATTATCCCTTTATAGCACAAAATAATCAATGCTGTAAAATCAGTGCCAAACTTATGTAACATGTAAGGCTATTAATTAATATTGACTACAAATCATAATTATAATTAATATTCTAATATACATGAATTGCTAAATTCTATTTTTTAATTTTTAAATCTATATATTAAAATATGAAAATACTGTGCTTAAGCTAAGATTTTGACTGTAAATTTATAATCCTAAGGAGGATAATTACAAGAATACCATTATTTAATATTATAACCAAACTAGAGACTGATAATTGACTTGTAGTCGTCTCCTATCAATTCTTCAATATTAGTTGGCGAATTACTTTCATAGCCTTTTCACTTTCCGGGTAAAACCAGATTACCAATATAAAATCTAATTTCTAAAGATCGTAATTGATTACGACAAGAAATTATATTCCATGACGAATGGAAAATACGTATGAATTTCAGACTAAACATATAGCTACAGGAGTATAAATTTTAACCCTTTTTCTTGTCAACTCATGTGTTTCATTAATTGATTTTATTGCGTAAAGTGAACTACTTATCCACCTCAAAGTCCTTATGAATACGACATGTCACATAAACTTTAAAAGTTTAAGCTACAATTTTTCTCTACTTAACTTTGCTTATGTTTTACTTCCAATTCCTCTTTCTCAAATTATAGACCAATTTTCTGCCTCGCATGACAATTATAATAATATTTTATGCCATATAGAACTCTATTATTTCAAATAGCTTATTTTTTTTTAGAAAAATTGTCCAAATTATTACTTTTTATTATAAATTTTCCCAAAATTCATCAAAATATATATATTTTTTTTTCAAAATATAAGTAAATTTCATGTGAAAAACGAAATACCTTTAAAAAATAAAACTAACACAAATTTTTTACACTATACTACTGGTCAAAAAAATTAAGAAAAAAATTTAAAAAATTAAATTTTTAAGGTGGAGCAGTTTTTTACATTTTTAAATTTAATTTTTTAAAAAAGTAAATAAATAATAATCGATTAATATGGATATAGAATAAAATATAAAAAAATTGTTTAAATATTATTTTAAACTTTTGTACTATTATTTTGAAAAAAAATTAATTTTAATGTATTTTGGAAAACTAAATATAAATAGTGATATTTTTAACAATTTTTTTTTTTTATTAAATCCTAGAGCAATTAAAAGTTGACTTAACGAGATGAAAAGGTACGACTCTAGATCAAAATGCATGGATAATTTACTATTTTCGACATCAATTTATAAATAATTTACAATATCGACATTTTTTGTTGCTCGAGAATTACACTTAGATCGATCACGAAGCACAAAAAACGGCTTGGAAGAGCTATAGAGCAATATCCAGCCGTCGATTCGAAATACTGTTCAGCGCAACCGAAAGAATCTGAACCGTCAAATCAGATTTGACCGAAAAAGAACGCGGGACGGGACAGCTCAGATCTATTATGCGGACGTGGCAGTCGGAGATAGGGAATGAGCACTCCGATGCCGGATTACACGGTCCAGATTCGGTCTCGCTTTTACGGCAAAAGTGTGTCCACCACAGTTCTCTCTCAGACTCGACGAAAATGGAATATTCTCTTCTCTCTGTTTGCTTTGCTTGTCAAAAATAGACATAAAGAGAGACCAGCATTTACTATTATGATTATCGTCATCTCATTTTATATATATAAATACACAGAATCATTCTTTATTTTTATTTTTCCTATTTAAACCAATGAAATGGAATTTGTTCGCACACAGACTCAGCGAAGAGAGAAAGATTAGTCTCTAACGAAACATCGTCTCAGGTTTTTCTTTCGTCTCTGTTTTCTCTTCTCTCGAAGAATATCATCGAATTCGTAACAATTTTTCGCGTTGCTCTGTTTTTATTTGTCGTTTATTATTGTCTGGTTATAGCGTATAGAGACGAGAAACATACACACTCACACGCAGGGTGGTCAACTCGGTCAACGTATAAAAGCTCTGCTCTGTTTTCTTGTATTAATTAGTTCGGCTTTGCGTCAGAGAGAAAGTGAAAAAACAGAGGAAACGACAGCAAAAATAAGAAAAATGGCGGTGAGCGGTAATTCGAGTTCTTCGGAGCAGCCTCAGTTCATAGCGAGCTCTGGAAATCGAAGCTTTCCGAACGCTCCACTGATTGACAACTCTTCTTCCGATCAGATTATCGTTCCCGATGTAAGTTTTATATATGTATATATATTAAGTATATTGTATTTATATCTTTCAAGGGTTTGAATATGAACTTAAGTTTCTTATCCGCTTTACTAGCTTTTAGGTCAGCCATGCAATTCCTGCGACTCTGATTGTGTATTGATGTTGACTCCCATGAAAACAAAGAAAAGAGAAAACTTGTTTTTACTACTCTTCACAAATCACAGCTTTGATAGAAAATCCTAATTTTGAAAGTGACAGAAGAGGGACTATGGGCTTGTTCATAGAAAAAAGGCATAATTACTTACTTGCTCTTAATTGATTAGTTAGGTATAGCTAAATTGTTTTAACGACATGGATTAAGACTTGAGATTTTTGCTTGCGTAGAGGAAGAGCTGGAAAAACTTCTTCGCTTACATGGGCCCGGGATTTCTGGTTTCTATCGCCTATATTGACCCTGGAAACTGTAAGAAATTACACGAGAGCTCGGAATTCTCAACTTTTGTAAAATCTCAATTTTATTTAAATGTTCACAAGATCATAAATCAAAATGTCACTCTGTGGCTGTCTTATTTTGAGTTTATGTTTTGTTTTCTGGCTTTTTTTGGCACAGCCTTCATTAATGAAAGTCATTTGTTTCATTTAAAATAAAAAAATGTCACTCTGTGGTTGATCTTGTGCAGTTGAGACCGATTTGCAGTCTGGAGCGCAATACAAGTACGAAGTAAGTAAAAGATTATAAAAAAAATCAAACAATGAACAGCTTTGGAAAATCATTGTTATGATTTGAAATCATGAGATTTTTTTTTTTTTTTTTTTGTTGCAGCTACTTTGGATTATATTGGTAGCTTCTTGCGCTGCGCTTGTGATTCAGTCTCTCTCGGCTAATCTCGGGGTTGTCACAGGCACGGGATTTTCTTTGATCGGATCATATATATTTGCATATTCGTAAAGATGTTTGATCTGAATTTGTTATACAGGAAAGCATTTGGCGGAACATTGCAGGGCTGAATATTCTCGGGTCCCGAATTTTATTTTGTGGGTGCTCGCCGAGATAGCCATTGTTGCCTGTGACATACCTGAAGGTTCCTTCTTTTCTTTATCTTGTGTCCGAAGCAACACGATTTTGTGAACTTTTCTGCTCGATAAATTGCGGAATAACTTGCAATTAATTACCATAAATTAACCTTGGTGCAGTGATCGGAACTGCTTTTGCTCTGAACATGCTGTTCAATATCCCGATATGGTGCGGTGTTCTTCTCACGGGGCTCAGCACTTTGGTTCTTCTAGCTTTGCAGCAATATGGGGTACTGATTAAACTTAAATCTTTAATATTGTTTTTATCTTTTTAACTTTCTAAAATGGAATTTCTGAAAAATTTAGGTGAGGAAACTTGAATTCTTGATCGCGTTGCTCGTTCTCACGATCGCGGCGTGTTTCTTCATGGAGCTTCATTATGCGAATCCCGATCCGAAGGAAGTTCTTAGAGGACTTTTCGTTCCTCAGCTCAATGGAAATGGGGCTACAGGCCTTGCAATCTCTCTTCTCGGAGCTATGGTCATGCCGTAAGATTTTTTTTTTTTTTTTTTAACCTTTTTCTAATCCTTTTTACCACATGAAAGTAAAAAAAGTTACACAATCTGTTTTTTTATCAATGCAGACACAATCTGTTTCTACACTCGGCACTCGTGCTTTCTAGGAAAATCCCACGTTCCGTGCGTGGAATCAGAGTAAATTTCTTCTATTTCTTCGCTGAACTTAAGTATTACTAATTATTTAATGTGTTATATTAATTAATTTATAGTAATTTAGCCTGCTTTGATGTCACTGATCACGATTGAGACGCGAATTTTCGCAGGAGGCGTGTAGGTTCTACATGTTGGAGAGTGCTTTCGCTCTCATGATCGCGTTTTTGATCAACATTTCCGTCATTTCTGTGAGCGGTGCAGTCTGCAATTCCCCAAATTTGAATGCAGAGGATCGGAATAGCTGCCAAGACTTGGACTTGAACAAAGCTTCCTTTTTACTCAAGGTATATATATATATATATATATAAATTGGGTAATTAGCCAACTTAAACTTAAGGGATTTATATATATTCAACGTTTTTGTTACTTGGTTGTTAATAACCAACCAACTTATGTGGGATCAATTTTTTTGTAAATTCCTTACCTGGTTGTCCTTTCGATTTTGGCCATTGAGAAGCTGTAAACGGATTGAGGGGGTCATTTACGAACAATTTTCAAAATCAGGCTATATACGAAACTCGTATGATTTGGAAGGCTAATAATTACAATTACACTATATACATACACCATGGTCTTGTCATAAGAATCGAAAAGAGAAATGTTGTATTCGATTCGCTCATGGAATTGATTGTGATGATTACAGAACGTGTTGGGAAGTTGGAGCTCGAAGATCTTCGCGATTGCGTTGCTAGCTTCGGGTCAAAGCTCTACCATCACAGGAACATATGCAGGGCAATACGTTATGCAGGTCAAACAACTTCTAATTAAAATACTCCTATTTGGAAGATATTTTTTACAAAAGTTCGGCGAAATGACCCTATTTTAGTAACCCATTTTGGAAATGTCTAACGTTTCGTAAAACTTGTGTAAATGGCCCTAATACTTAATTGACATGTCAATTTACGTTATAAAATAACAACCTAAATCGGCATGACACGTAAGCACTAGGGTCATTTACATGAATTATACGAAACATTGGACATATCCAAAATAACACACATATATAGAGGGCTATTATATAAAATAACCTTTTTTATTTAGAAGATATTTTGCTCAGGTGTTCAATTATTTTAGAAAATTTCTATCGAAAATACTTGTTTCTCACAATTTTATCAACTATTTTGAATTTTTTTTGCTTGGGTGCTCATTTAGCAAATAGTTGATGTTTCACGGTCCGTTTGATCGTGTGAACATAGTACATTTGTAGCTTAAGCTTGACTAATCCTATAAGAGCTTGTTTCAAACGGCTGATTTCTAATCCTGATATGTTATGGTATAAAAAGGGGTTCCTTGATCTGAGATTGCAACCGTGGCTTCGCAACTTCTTAACGAGGTGTTTGGCGATAATCCCGAGTCTGATCGTCGCGTTAATAGGCGGTTCTTCCGGGGCCGGAAAACTGATCATCATTGCATCAGTATTCCATTCCTTCTCTTGCCTCTTTATCTTACTTGCATCACAAACTATTAACAAGAACATAAAATTTCTAAAAAAATTGATACGTTGTCGCAGATGATATTATCTTTCGAGTTACCATTTGCGCTTATCCCTCTTCTTAAATTCACGAGCTGTAAATCGAAGATGGGAGCGTATGTCAATTCTGTGACGGTATGATAAATTCACGTATTTTGATATTAGTTATACAAGTGCCTACTAAGTTTTTGTTGTTGCAGATAACGTTGGTGACTTGGATCATAAGTTCGCTTCTGATGGCGATAAACATTTACTATTTGATGAGCGGGTTCATCAAGCTGCTTATTCAGAGCAAGTTGGAGATTGTAGCGAGAGTGTTTATCGGGATGTTCGGATTCTCGGGAATGGCCGTGTATTTGGCCGGAATCGCGTACCTAGTTCTTAGAAAGAACAAGGAATCTTCGCGCCTCATAGCTCTCACCGCTTCAGAGAGCAGAGAAATGGGTTGTAGAAATGAAGAGAGAAACAACATTATTAATAATAATGGGAGTGAATCAATGTGTTGCGTTCCAAGGGAAGACATTGTGAGCATGCAATTGCCTCAAACAAGATCCACTGCTCAAGATATTTGACTTGTGTCTCAAGTCACGTGCTTGGTATATGCGATTTACGCTTAAATCAACTTAGCTCTTGCTTAAGCACGATATTATTTGTCTTGAACGTTAAATAATTGTCAGATCGCAAATATGCTTGTATATTTTTGTAACGCAACTTTTTTAGCAGATAATTCTCTTATTATTGTTGCGTTTTTGGTGGATTTTTGATACATCCGTCGAGAAATCTCTTGTTACGTTTACACAGCTAGTTTATGCGGCATTAAAATTTGATATGGCTAGTTTGTATGGCATTAGATCTGATATGGCTATGCTAGTTTATATGGCAACAACCTTGACATGCAATGAGGAAGAAAACCTTGATAATTTATAAAAAGAAAACAAAAATAACCTAGATCAAATCAAAATAAGGAAAAAACAAAAACACAAAACACGAGATAACAGTTTGGTGTGTTTTGTTTCGTTGTTCAAAACTTGAAAGCATGAATAGATTCATAAAATAAAAACCACTGAGATACAATAAGGAAACAAAAAATACCTAGATAATTTGTATATAGAGAAAACAAAAAGTAACCTAGAAAAAAGAAAAAAAAAACATGAGATTAATAAGGAACCGTAATAAAAGAGGCGATCTGACACTATTCGTTTGTAACAGAAGAAGATAAAAGCTAACTTAATATTGAGCTAAATTCGTTCAGAAAAAAATGGAAATGAATTGGACTACATCTAAAATAAAGCTTGTTAATACGACATTAATTAATCAGCCAAATTCGGTTACAGATACTAACTGTTTACAAAATGTTGTGTATTATCAAGTCATTGTAAATAATTTTGGTTACAGAGCAAATTTTTTTATTTTATTTTTTAGACGGAAGTTAAGAAAAAGTTCACAAGCTTCCGCACATAGATGAAGATAAGTTTACAAGAGTTTAATTCACATGAGCTTTCAAAAAATATAGAGCTTAGAAGAGTGTGAATTAGTCTATTATAAGATAAAATGTATGAAAAATTGCTCCAATTGACGAAAACAAACATTTTATTTGCTAGTTTTAAATTGTTTAGAATATAGTCAATAGTGATGATGTTTCTTTTTGTTTTGTTTTTTGTTTTGATTGTGTAGGAGAGATAAATGTATGGTTTTTTTTTAAAAAAATTTGAGCAATTTTGTCTTTTTATACTGATTTATATATTTTTAAATTTCAAAGTACTATTTCCATACTTATCCCAACATGTATCGTCTGAAATAATTTGAGGGTTATTTTAAAATCAACGAAACATTGAATCTTAAGAATACTAACTCTGTTGTAGAGTTTTGTGAATGCTTGAACTCTATATTTAGAGTTTTAGTAGAATCCATGCAGTCTTAGAAAGATTAAAATGTCTCCCAATTAGTAGCATATGCTATTCATGATCAATCCAGTTACCCATCAAAATCAAATATATTTATTCAATAACTATAGAGAAGAGAAATAATATTTTTCCTTTAACTGTTGTATAGTAAAAATAAAAAATGCACATAGAAGAAATCAAATTTGCGTTTCATAAATTACGAAAGTTGTACAATTGGTCTGTTTTTGGAACAATGTAGTTAATACCAGTTTATTTTTGGAACAATGTATAAAATACCAAAATTGTGTTGTATATGTGAAGTATCCAAAGTCAGGTTATGCCGTTTAATGTCTTTGTGCGATTTAATGTCACGTTATGCTGAAGACAGGAAAAGTTCAAATTGCCAAAATTCAAGATTGAGCCCGAGCCCGGATTAGCCCAAGTCCGGCCCAACCTAGCCCGATCCAAAATCCAATATCGAGCCCAATCCGGCCTAGCTTGAACCCGGCTCGGGTTGGCACAACACGGCGAGGTAGAAGGAAGATAAAACTTTTGCTTTATCTCGGTCTGTTATGGAATGAGAGCTCAAACTTCTATTTATAGGTTATGGAGTTTCGGTTTCATCTTAGGAAAACTGTCTCTTGTTAATGCTCTTAAAGGTATTATAATGCCACATAACTCCCGCCATAATATTGAGCCTTAATGCACTTAACTCCGACCACCCAAACGTTCATATGACTGTTTGCATGCATACACAATATAAATTTAAATGTCTAAAATAATCTACAAATTATTTGCGGAATTAAACCTTTTTTCTTAGAATTTTGTAGTTAAAAATAATAAGAAATGACTACGAAACCCCAAGAAGAGTCAAAATTACAAAGATCCAAGACCCAAAATTGAGCCGGCAGCCTAACTGGAGCCGGGCTCGGCTCCACACAACACGATGACTTGGACTACAAAATAAATACACAAATTTCAGAGAGGAAGATGAAGAAGGAAGAGAGAGCTTTTGCTTTATCTCGATCTGTTTTGAAATGAGAGCTCAAACCTCTATTTATACGCTAGGAAATTTCAGTTTCACCCTAGGAAAATTATCCCATGTTAATGCTCTTTAAGGTGTTATAATGCCACCGAACTCCGAACTCCGACCATAATATGAAGCCTTAATGCAGTTTAATGCACTTGATTTCGGCCAGTCAAACAAACGGAAATTGTCTTACTATTAGTAAAGTTTAAAGTACGCCTTTTATAGACCAATGACAACTGAATCTGACTTTTACATGTTCACAATAACATAACTTAGCTCCTATAATTGCAATTAACAACAAATATACGAATAAAGAACCTGGAATCAATCTTCACAAGATTAATTACCATAAATAAACTTAGGTGCAGCGATTGGAACTTCTTTTGCTCTGAACATGTTGTTCAATATCCTAATATGATGCGGTGACTTCTCACAACGCTCAACATTTTGGTTTTTCTAGCTTTGCAGCAGTATGGGGTACTGTAAAGGTTTAATCTTTAATTTTTGTTTTTGAAATTCTGTTGGCCGCTCAACCAATTGTCACACACAGAAGTTATGACAATGTGTGTAACAATCAACGAGCAAGATATAGATGAAATAAAACAGCGATGAAAAGTAAATAGGAAAGCAATAAACGACACACACAATTGTTTACCCAGTTCGGAGCAACGTCTCCTACATCTGGGGGGGCTCTTAACCCAGTGGAAAAGAATTCACTAATGATAGTCAATAGTACAACAATGGCCTTACATGAATCTCGACATCAACGCCACTTTGGCTAATACTATACGTGAATACTAAATCAAGGACTCCCCCTGACTTTGAGACCCCTCTCAATTCCACTCTTCAAACACTCACCCGATGTTTGGCCACTTCAATGAACAAATCGCGAGAACTTCAATAGCGCAAGCACAAACCGATACTTCTCTAAACTTATAGTATATAAATGAGTGTTTAGAGAATTACAACCATATAGATGTGAACAGTGACGTTTTTCATTCCTGCCAATGGAGGGCTACTCGGCTTATATAGCACTCCTTCAAAGTGGAAGTCTTCCCTAGGGTTTCCTTACCCTTTAATAAAACCTTCCCAGAATAGAAGACTGTCGCAGACAATTGTTGTGACAATAAACGCGACATTATGAGATTTATTACGAAATCTGTCAAAAAGTCTTCCTTGTAAACTTCCCAAAATATCCAATTGTAGCAGACGATTGTTACACCAATGCATGACATTATGACGAAATCTGTCAAAAAGGAAACTTCCCAAATAACATAAGATCCGAAATTAATCCTTTAATTACCAAATAAGTCAACATATATAACTTCCCAAAATGAGCATGCACAATATATTCTTTGCCCAAAAATAAGCCAACACAATAAATTACAATGAATGTCATTGTAATAACAGTTTTTATCTTTTTAACTTTATGAAATGGCATTTCTCATTATTTTAGGTGAAGAAACTCAAACTCTTGATCGTGTTGCTCGTTCTCATGATCGTGGCGTGTCTCTTCATGGAGCTTCATTACGCGAATCCCGATCTGAAGGATGTTTTTAGAGGACTTTAGGTTCCTCAGCTCAATGAAAAAGGGGCTACATGCCTTGCAATCTCTCTCCGGAGCTATGGTCTTGCCGTACGAGTTTTACTTTTATCTTTTTATAATCTTTTTTCTGAACATCAAAGTAAATAAAAGTTACACAATCTGTTTTTTTTTTCAAAGCAGACACTGTTTCTACACTCGGCGCTCGTGCTTTTTAGTAAAATCCCATGTTCCGTGCGTGGCATCAGAGTAAGCTTTCATCTTTATCTTCGATGAACTTAAAATTTTACTACTGATTTGATGTGTTAGATTATTTAATTTTATAGTAATTTATCCGGCTTTCACTAGGACAAAAAAAAAGCCTTTAAAAGTGACAAAAGTCGATTTTTAAGGCCAAAAAATCGTTTCTAAAACACATTTAAAAACAAAATTAGAAGCGACAATATAATGAGTCGCTTCTAAATGTCCATAAGCGACATTCTAAGAGTATTTTAAGCGTCGAATTTAGAAACGACAAGTCGCCCCTAAAATCGCTTCTAAATGTCAGAAAAAAGTGTAAAAAACGTGAAAAAAATTGGCGGCTAACATTCAGAAGCGACTTTAGAAGTGACATTGTCGCTTCTAAAAGTCAAAATGATAGATTTTTTTTAATTTTTTTCGATTTAATTTTATTAAATATTATAATTCAAATTTATTATTAATTAATTAAAATTTGTATGAAATATAATTAAAATTAATCATAATTAAATATACTAATTGAATTTAAATAAACGAAAGAGAAATAAATATTAAGTCGAAATGTTAAACATTCAAATGTCGATAATTTATAAACACACATAACATAATAAAAATTATAAACAAAATAGTTATAAAAAGTCGATAAGTCTACAACATGAATAAAACTAAGATTTTCTTCCGCGTCCTCGACCTCGTCCTCCGCATCGGTGTCGGGCTCGGGGTCGGTGGGAAATGATGAAGACGAAGGCTTGTCTGCGCGTCGACGTGGCTGATCCGGAGTGTATTACAAACCCGAAGCCCTCGAGGGTCCGAACCGAGACATGTATTGGTTCAATGTCGCATTAAACGCAGGGTCGACATTGATGCTCGGGTTTCGGCTCAAACCAGCGGCCATGCCGAACACAACATCTATGAGAGCCGCAGACTCTTCCTTCTCATACGACGACTTCGAACTCTCATTCCCAACGAAAGAAAATGAGTCGTCGTAAGCCTTGACTTCAAGCAAGTTCGAGCGCGGGATGAGTGGCCCAATTCCCATAGCCCAGTCACGTCGCATCCCGAGGACTTCGATCATAGCAATCTCCTCAGAGTTAGTCGTGTCCACCGGACGTCCCGAAGCCCGAGCTTGCTCTTGTAGATAAGCGACACGAGCTACTATCCGAGCCTGCAAATACAATATAAATTAAATTAAATATTAATAATTCAAATTATGATTTAAATTTAGAAAAATATTTATACTTACGTGATACTCTCCAGCAGTAGGCGTAGTCCACTGACTATCGTGTGTCGTATGCATCCTCTCCGCGGCGAGTGACCCTAGTGCTTATCTCCCTTCGCCGACCCTCTGCATTTAACACAATTTATATGGAAATGATTAAAAAGAGTACTCACGTCATATACGGATCAATTTCGGTACAATTTGTCAAGATGTACCACTCTGCCATCTCTCTTTACTTGTCGTCCAATCGGGTTGGAGTTATCTTCCCATAAGACACACACTTTTGGAATTGGAAAATAGAGAACTTGTGAGGCTGAACGACATTGGTTGAGGCATCTCCTACGTAATGTGGTTTGAACCACCTGTTTCTACGCTTCTCCAAGTGTAAGCTAGACTTAATTTCAAGTCTTTTATGTCTTACCTCGCCTTTTCGGTGTCCTTATCGTTCCCTTCAATACTAAGTAACGTACTGAGCAAGTTCTCGCTCACATTTTTTCCGATGTGCATGACATCAAGGTTGTGCGTCAACGTCAAATGAGACCAATATGGTAACTCCTAAAAGATAATTTTCTTGGTCCAATTCAGTTCGCTCTCGCTTCGCTTTCGTTTCGAACTCGTAGAGTGCTTGCCCAGAGTCAATTTTGGAAGACAGTTCAACTGGTCGATAATCTGGCATTCAGTCAGCCTCTACGGAGGCCTTCGTTTCTCGACGCGCGTTGTATAGTGACCACTGCATGTTCTCATTCAGTGAGAATCGGGAAAAGTATCATCGATGATCGTAATACACGACTTTGTTTCTAACAGACAATGATGGAATATCTTTGTGCACGTTGGGCACGCAAGGTACCCTTGATCACTCCACCCAGACAAACTTCCACGAGCAGGAAAATCATTTATCGTCCACAGAAGTGATTCCCACAAAAGGAAAAGATGATTATGGTTAGACCCATCTCGCACTCAAACGCTCAACTCCCATAATTCTTTCAATTCTTCGACGAGCAGCTGTAAAAACACATCAATATCTTTCCCAGGCGATTTCAGACCAGGAATCAAGAGTGTTTACATCAAGTACTCGGATTTCATGCACAACCACGGTGACAAATTATACGCCGTCAATACCACCGGCCACATACTGGACAATAAGCTCATTTCTCCGAAAGGATTGAAACCATCTGCAGCAAGTCCGAGTCGTACATTTCTCGGCTCATTGGCGAAGTCCGGGTATGTTTCATCTAACTTCTTCCAGGCTTTCCCGTCAACAGGATGACGTAGAACACCTTCTTTAACCACTCGTTCTTTCTTGTGCCACTGCATTTCAATAGCTGTGTGTCGGGAAGCGTATAACCGCTTGAAACGATCTTTCACAGGAAAGTATCGTAAAATTTTACGCGGTACATTTTTCCCAACAACCCATATGCTTTCATTGCATACCGGACAAACATCTGCACCTTTCAAATCCTTCCAAAACAAGATGCAATCATTTGGGCACACGTCAATCATCTCGTATCCCATGCCAAATCGCTTCAACTTTGACTTTGCCTCGTAATGTTTTTATGGAATTATATACCCAAGAGGATGAGATTTTTTCAAGAGTTGCAAAAGTTCTGTAAATGAATTGTTCATCTAATGGTTCGTCAGTTTGATGTGCATTAATTGGACCAAGAAAGATAATGATGAGAACTCCGTACAACCAGGGTATAACTCTGCATTCAACTTGGCAAATAGATCCGCGATCTACTCTTCTTCAGCCACATCTTCTGCAGTTGGATCATTAAAATCGTCATGATCAATATCAATATCATTCCTGATATCTTCGATTCCGTCATGGACTCCACCAATATCGTCTTGGTCGTTTAAATCATTTAACGCAAGAATGACCTCTTTACGTGATTCGTCATGATGATACCACTGAGTGTAATACGGAGTAAATCCCTTGAACATGAGATGCGCTCGGACCACTATGATTTGTTGAGTTAGCGCATATTACAACGACGACAAGGACATCTAATTTTGTGCTCGCTGTTCATTTGGAATCGTGCAACTCGAATAAATTTGTTCACGCCCATTTCGAATTCAAGACTACATCGATAATATTCAGTAATCCAATCTCGACTTGGATTTGACATGACGCTGAATGTTGAAATTTTAAAAAAAGTTGTGAGATTGAGAACTATTGGAAAATATACATAGTATATAGGAGTTGATTGTTGACGACATGATATCGGAAAGTTATTGAATTTATATATTACTAATTAATGATTTGTTTGATCGATTGTATTACTTAAAAATTTACATAAATTTGGGCAGAGTTTGCCCTAAAATATAAACAAACCAAAATCCTGAAATTTGTATGAAACAAATATATATTAGTCAGAAATATCCTATTGATCAATAAATTAAAAATCTACATAAAACAAACTACACATATAACTTATATTCAGCATATTCAACTTAACATATTTAACTTATAATTAATTTATATTTTACTTAACATATTCAACATAACATATTCAACTTATTCAACATATTCAAATTAATTCATTTCAACATATTTAAAGTATTAACATATTCAAATTAACTTAAATTCAACATATTCAACTAAACTTAAACTCAACATTCAAATCAACATATTAAACTAAACTTAAATTTAACATATTCAACTAAACTTAAATTCAACATATTCAAATTAACATATTAAACTTAACATATTCAACTAAATTTTTAGTTATTTAATTAAGATAATGATAACCTTGTGAGAGGAAACGAGCAAGGGCGACCTAGACAGCGGTTACCACGAGGGTGCCATCAACTCGACCAAAATGCGAAAATCTATATAAATATAAAAAACCGGATTAAAACAAAACTAACAATTAACACTATATAAAAACATATTAACAAAACTAAAAAACGATTAACAATTAAACTTAAATTTAACCAAACTAAAAAGAGGGGCGGATGGGCGGCCGAAAAAGAGGGAGGTGTGGCGGGGCGGTCGAAGAGAGAGAGAGAGAGGAGGGGCAGGAGAGAGAGGCGGGGCAAGAGAAAATGAAAGAGATGGGAAGAGAGGAAGAGGCTCGGGCGTTTTAAAGCCCTAAGGATATTAGAAGCGACTAGTCGCTTCTAGTGTCCATCAAAACCAAAACGACGACGTTTTGGTAAGTGGGGGCATTAGAAGCGACTTGTTGCTTCTAATGTCCCCACAGATGAAATTTTGGGGGAAAAGTTTTGGAGCCAAATATTTTGGGCATTAGAAGCAACTAGTCGCTTCTAATGATCAAATATACTGAAATATTTGGCGCGGATGGTGCGAGCCAATATTTTTGGCCTTTAGAAGCTACTTGTCGCTTCTAATGTGTCGACTCGGTCAATTAAAAGCGACTAGTCACTTTTAAAGGTCAAAATTTTCATTTTTCGGGAAAAATAAGGGTGTTTAGATTAGAAGCGACTAAAGGTGAAAATTCGCTTCTAATGCCCCCATCACTTCTAAAGGTCATTTTTGTAGTAGTGTTTGATGTCTCTGATCACAGTCGAGACGAGAATTTTCGCAAAAGGTGTGGAAGTTCTACATGTTGGAGAAGCTCTGATGATCGCTTTTCTAATCAACATTTCAATATTTATGTGAGCGGTGCGGTTTGCCATTCCCGAAGTTTGAACGTAGAGGATCAGAAGGGTGTTATGAATTTAGGATCAAATTCCGCAGAAAATGAAATTGCATAGAAATAAGGAACACAATGAATTATAGTGGTTCCCTCCCAAATTAGGAGGTATGTCCACTGCGCTCTCGTAAATCGATGCACTATGATCTCCAATCGGAGTTTTCTCGGTTACACCCTAAATTCGCCCACTCTCGCTTTCGTTACGAAGAAAAATAATTCAGTTGCTCTGCGTCGGGTCTTGGTAGCAATCTTCGTTGTAGATTAGCCTTCATACTCAACAATCTCCAAGTTGAAGACTAATCTCTATCACCCGTCTTCAAGCTTACAGGAGGCGACTCAACTCATCACTCGAAGAGTCCTACTAAAGTTGCACAGAACTTCAGTTTCTCGTTCGGCACAACCTTCATAAACATATCTGCAAGATTATGACTTCCTGCGATCTTCTTAAGCACTAGCACCCCATCCTCCAACATTGATCTGATGAAGTGATACCGAAGTTGTATATGCTTCGTTCGGGCATGGTGAACCGGGTTCTTTGCCAAGTGAATGGCGCTCTGGTTATCATAGTAAAGTACACTGGCCACCGTGTTCAGCTTCAGCTTTTGTAGGAAAGACTGAAGCCACATCATCTCCTTAGCCTCCGTCACAACCACGTACTCAACCTCGCAACTAAAAAGAGCAACAATCTTTTGTAACTTTGAAACCCAACAGATTGTCGTACATCCGAATGTGTAGACATAACTTGATGTGCTCTTTCTACTAGTGTCGGCATCAACAAACCCTTGGAGCCCCAAATCTGATTTCTAGAAACACAACGCTAAACTTTTGAGCTTCTTTTGAGGTATATGAAGATCCACTTTACACCTTCCCAATGTTGTTTAACCGGACTCATAAACCGGCTAACAACTTTCACTCCATGTGCAATGTCTGGTCTCGTGCATACCATCGCGTACATAAGACTTTCGATAGCCGAAGCATAAGAAATCTTGTCCATGGTCGCCTTCTCCTCCTCGATCACTGGTGAATCATCTTTGGACAACTGAAAGTGGTTGTCGAAAGGAGTTCCAAGTGACTTGGCATCCTCCATACTAAACCTCTTGATAACCTTCTTCACGTAGTCCTCTTGGGAAAGTTGCAGCCCCTCATTGCTTTGGGTAATCCTCATTCCAAGAATTTTCTTCGCACCGCCAAGGTCCTTCATCGCAAACCCTTTTGACAATCTCTTCTTTATCTTCTTCATTTCTTGAAGGTTCGTTCCCACTATGAGCATATCGTCGACATAGAGAATCAAAATCAAGAAAGAGTCTCGAAGTGTCTTGAAGTATCAACAATGATCTTCGCACATCACGAACTCAGCTTTCTTCATAAAACCGTCGAAATTTTTGTACCATGGTCTCGGAGCTTGTTTCAACCATACAAGCTCTTTTGGAGCTTGCAGACAATTTCTTCGCCTCTAACTTTGAACCATTTCGATTGCTTCATGTAGATCTCTTCCTCTGAATCCTTGTGAAGAAATGCGGTCTTCACATCCATTTGGTCAAGGTGTACATCTTCCTTCGCCACTAACCCAAGAACAGTTCGGATAGTCACCAACTTGACTACCAGAGGGAAGATCTCGGTGTAATCAATGCTTTCCTTTTGTTGGAAGCCCTTTACAACCAGTTGTGCCATGTAGTGCTTACTTTCGTCGTGCTCATCCTTTATACGGTAGACCCATTTCTTGTGCAATGCTTTCTTGTCCTTCGGGATCCGGGCTAGCTCCCACATTTGGTTTGACAACAACGTGTCCATCTCGTCCTTTATTGCCAACTCCCACTTCCTCGATTCACCAACTGTCCTTCCTTCGTCATAGCATTCAGGCTCTTCTCTGTCAGTGAGTCTGTAGTTGAGTGATGGCGATAAATTTTTGGTTGGGTTTATAACTCGAGAAAATCGGCGTAACTCGATGATTGACATTTGTTGATCGGAGCGTGGATCAACATTTTCGTCAATTTCTTCATCACTCTCTTGCCGAAGTTCTTCTTGAGTTGTTGATGCTTCTTTTTCTTCTTCTTCTTCTTCTTCTTCTTCTTCTTCAAAAACAGCCCCTTGGGGCTCGTGTGTCGTGATCGCTCGCAGATCTATCCGCTGATTTGTCATTCTCAAGCTCTCGGCTTTGGGGAATCTCTTGCGGCTTGTCTTTGTATAGCAGATGTTCATTGAAGATGACGTCCCTGCTTCAGATGATCTTCCGATTTTGGTCATCCCATAAACGATAACCAAACTCGCATTCACCGTAGCCAATAAAATAGTATTTCTTAGATTTTGCATCAAGTTTACTTCTAGAAATAGCGTCAATATGAACATAAGACAAACAACCAAACACTTTCCAGAAATAAACATTTCCCTTTTTCCCTCTCCAAGCCTCTTCCGAAATTCTAAAATTTTGAGGAATAGATGATCCTTTGTTGATCAAGTACGCCGTGGTGTTAACTGCATCAACCCAAAACGTCTTCGATAGCCCGGAGTGTAATCTCATGCTTCTTGCACAGTCGTTCAAGGTCCGATTCATCCTCTCTGCTACTCCATTTTGTTGGGCCGTTCCCGGAATGGTATTCTCTATTTTGATCCCGTTCTCGACACAAACTGCTTGAAATTGTTATCGATGTATTCTTCACTGCTGTCAGATCTCAAGGTTTTCAACTTCAAGTTTGTCTCGTTTTCGACTAGAGTTTTCCACTTCTTGAAAATAGTAAACACATCGGACTTGTGTTTTCATGAAGTAGACCCAAAGTTTCCTGCTTGAGTCGTCGATGAATGTCACGTAGTAGTGCGATCCTCCGAGAGAAGCAACCAGTGATGGTCCCCACATGTCAGTATGAACCAATTCCAATTTCTCGTTGTTCAGCTCTCTTCCTCCACTCGAGAAACTAACTCTCTTCTATTTCCCGAGCACGCAGCTCTCGCATATATGATGATCCACCGATTTCAGCTCTGAAATTTTTCCTTCTTTGACGAGAATCTTCATGCCTTTCTCACTCATATGCCCAAGTCGTTAGAGCCACGACTCGTTCTTCTAGATGTCATCGACGATTGCTGCCGTGCTGGGCAGCTTGTCGTCATAGAGAGAGTGCCAATTTTATGACCACGAGCAACCAGTATAGCGCCCTTTGCCACTTTCCACACACCGCCGCCAAAGGTTATTATGTGCCCTTCTTCGTCGAGTTGACCAATGGAGATACGATTTTGTTTCAACTTTGGCACATGTCTAACCTATGTAATCTTCTACGTGCGTCCATTCGACATCTTCAAACTAATGTCTCCATAACCGAAAATATCTAATGGCTCGGGACCATGTGAAAGGATACTCATGAATTAAGCACCCAGTTATCGGTCGGACTGTCGACAAACAATAGCAGCGCATCACCAATTTCGTATGTAGCCGCATTAACTGCACCGTCTCTGTTTGTTTTCTTCAGAGATCTGTAATTTTTCTTCATATGGCCAGCTTTACCACAATTCCAGCACTCAATTGTTCCACCATCTTTGGATTGGCTTTTCCCGTTTCTTAATTTTTACCTTCCCCTTGCCCGGTTCAAAGTCTTTCATGTTCCTCTGCCTCTGTATTACACGTCCAGCGCAGAACACGATGATGCCTCCGTTGAGTCAATCCTTTGAACTTCTTCTGAAGGACCTGATTTCTGACACAATTGAACTTTAATTTCACAGTACCAATAGAGTTACTGACCGCAACCCTCATTGGCTTCCAACTCGACGGTAGAGACGCCAACATAATTAGGGCACGTATTTCATCATCAAAACTGACATAAATAGAGGACAATTGATTAACAATCGTGTTGAATTCATTCAGGTGTATAGCCACAGATCCACCTTCGCACTCAGAGGTTGATGAAGTTTTGTGCCGTAGAAGTAATCCTCCATCTTCATTCTCCATACGAAAAATCAGAACCATCAAACTTCTCGATCTCGTGCACAGATCCATCTTCGCCTCCCACCTTCTTCTCGATTGCAAATTACAACTTGCGCTTTGATACCACAGCATATTTTTGCATTTGATTATTCTTCCAATAAAAAAACATGTAATTTGGTCTGAATAAAAAAGAAAATATAAGAATACCTACATACTTAGGAATTTATGATCAAATTCCGTAGAAAATGAAATTGCAAAGAAAAAAGGAACACAAGAAATTTATGTGGTTCCCTCACAGTATAGGAGGTATGTCCACTTGCGGCTTGTAAAATCGATGCACTACGATCTCCAACTGAGTTTTCTCGTCGATTAGCTAACTCATTTGCGTCGGGTCTCGGTAGCAATCTCCGTTATAGATTAGACTTCACACTCAACAAAGAGATGCAAAGACTTGGACTTGAACAAAGCTTCTTTTAATTCAGGGTATATATACATATTTATATACATTGATAAATTCAATCTGCTTGGTGATTACAAAACGAGTTGGGAAGTTGGATTTAGAAGATTTTTTCAATCACGTTGCGAGCTTTGGTCAAAGCTCTACCATCACCGGAACATGTGCATGGCAATACATTATGCAGGTCAAACAATTCTAATTTGAATATTGTTCTTCAGAATATATTTTGCTCAGGTGCTCAATTATTTTAGAAACCAGAAATACTCGTTTCGAAATATTTTTATTAACTTTTTCAAAAATGTTTTTCTCGGGTGTTCATTTAATTTACCGGTTTCACAATCCGTTTGATCGTTTGAACATAATACACTTTTTTTTTGTAGCTTAAGCTTGACTAATCCTATAAGAGCTTGTTTCATACGGTCAAATTCTAATCTCGATATGTCATGATATTGTTGTGAAAATCGCGCGCGCAAGTGTACGTGTCGCTCAAGTAATATACAATTAAAAGTACTGTTCGGTTCCACGAGGACCTAGATGAAAATGAGAATCAAATAACACTACAATTTGAATCAAGAGAGAATGAAATGTGAGGGCTGTTATTTCTAAATTACTAAACAACTTAATAAAAAATGTTTTAAATGTGAATGAGGTGGAATAAGGATGTGGTTTCACTTTTCTATCCTTTTGTCGGGATTTCTAGACAAACAAAAAATAATCAATCCTATGGCTATGCTAATCGTGTTCACGTGAATTTTATCGCTATCTCTCACTAGAGTGATATTAACGACCTAAGATTAAGAACTCATTTTACCTCTCGGTATCAAGGCATAGAACCTAGCTTGTTTTATGTTTTAGAACACTCACGACTGTCTAGCAGTTGTGACTATCTCTAGACTTCACATAATGTACTACGATATTTTATTTTACTCGCACGACTAATTAAACCTCGCTAGAGAGAATAAATAATCCTAAAATCAAGCATACGATAATCAAGCGTATACGAGTATTACAAACAAAAATAGAATAAACACCAACCAAAGAATCAAATCAAACTTTAAAGTAAACTAGAGTAAATCCGTGACACTTATCAAGAAAAGATCCACCATCACACTCTAAGGGGTTAGTTCATGGTGATGGTTGAAGAAGCATAAAATGAATAAATAGAGTTTCAGAGGGAAGACAGGAATAAAAACAAGATAGAATGTTGTAGGCTCGTCGCAGCCTCGAACACGTATTCGGTCTTTTTCTCCGCTCACTTTGATCTCCCTTCTTAGATTTTTCTCTCTAACTCTAAAATAAAGCAAAAGTACTTTCTAAGAGGCTGCTATTAAATATAGTCGAGCTCCCTAATTTTGCACAGATCTGACCTTCAAAAATTGATCTAACGGCTCAAAATTGCAGTCCACATGTCAAATTAAGTTGTTGTCGGAACCTCATTGTGTCGCGATAAATTATTTCGCGTCGCGATGAATCCAGTCGCGTCGCGGTGGATCTCGTTGCGTTGCAATGGGCATTATGGATGTCTACGCTGCTTCACCTTTTATCACCTACCTTGAGCTCCGGGTATCGAAATCGAGATCCGTATAATGTTCCGAACTCCTTGAAATCGCCATGTCATCGTATGATGCTCTATTTCTCTTCCTCTTTTGCATATATAATGCTCATTTTCACTTCTTTATATTCCATAGATTTTTTTCGGATCCGAATGTCCTGTAAACTTCACACAAACTACAAAAACTATCAAAATACTTGAGGATAAATATCGATTCTTAGTTCAAAGTCATCTATAGAACGTGCTTATCCAGTATAAAAAGGGGTTCCTTTATCTGATATTGCAACCGTGGCTTCACAACTTCTTAACGCGTTGCTTGACGATAATCCCGAGTCTAATCGTCAAGTTAATTGGCGGTTCTTTTGGGGCCGAAAAATTGATTATCAAAGCCTCAATATTCTATTCCTTCTCTCGCTTTTCTTATCTTACTTGCATTACAAGAAATTAGAAAAGGCCAAAATTTATAAAAATTGATTATTTATCGCAGATTATACTAATCTCGCTTATTAAATTCACGAGCTGTAAACCAAAGATGAGACTGTATGTCAATCCTATTACAGTATGATAACTACACCTATTTCGGTATCTATACTCAACAATATTTAAAGTATTAATTATACAAATGTCTAGTAATTTTTTACAGATAACATTTGTGACTTGGATCATAAGTTCACTTCTGATGGTGATAAACGTTTACTATTTGATGAGCGGGTTCATCAAGCTGCTTATTCAGAGCAAGTTGGAGATTGTGGCGAGCGTGTTTCTCGGCGTACTCGAATTCTCGGGAATGGCCGTGTATTTGGCCGGAATCGCGTACCTCGTTCTTCGAAAGAACAAGGAACCTTCGCGCCTCGTTCTCACTGCTTCAGAGAGCATGGAAACGAGTTCTGGAAATGAAAAGAGAAACATCATTATCAATAATAATGGGAGTGACTCGATGTATTGCGTTCCAAGGGAAGACATTGTGAACATGCAATCGCCTCAAACAAGATCCACTTCTCAAGATATTTGACTCGTGTCTCAAGTCACGTTTGATATATGCAACGCTTAAATCAACTTAGCTCTTGCTTAAACACGATGTTATTTGTCTTGGATGCTAAATAATTAGATCGCAAATATGCTTAAATATTTTTGTAAACCGCAACGTTGTTAGCAGATAATTCTCTTGTTATTTTGCGTTTTTGGTGGATTTTTTGATACATGCCTCGACAAATCTCTTGTTAGTTTATATGGCATTAAAAATTGGGTAATTTTGATGTATAGTCTTGTAGACTATGTGTAATTTGGATATATCTAAGGTTTCGTTGATAAATTGAAAAATAGCCAGACAAATTCGTTTGCACATCGTAAATAGTTCAAAATACCTTTAATTTATATTTTCAATATGTAAACGAATTAATGGTATTTTGGACTATTTACGATGTGTAAACGAATTTATCTGGGTATTTTCAATTTATTAACAAAACATTGGGTATATCCAAGATGGAAACGTTTTATAAAGCTATAGAGCCAATTTTTTGTTAAAAATTTGATATGGCTAGTTTATATGGCATACATTTGATATGTCTATGGCTAGTTTATATGGCAACAACCTTGAGATGCAATAAGGAAGAAAACCGTGATAATTTATAAAAAAAAAGAAAAAAAAAAACAAAACTAACCTAGACCAAATCAATATAAAGAAAAAACAAAAATACAAAACATGATATTAAAGTTTTTTGTGGTTCGTTTTTCAAAACTCGAAAGAATGAATAGATTCATAAAATATAAACCATTGAGATGCGATAAGGAGACAAAAGAAACCTAGATAATTTATATATAGAAAACAAAAAATAACCTAGACAAAATTAAAAAACAAAAAACATGAGATTAATAATATCAAGGCTAAGCTAGAGGAGCTACATGAGGATGAGGATCAGCCCAGTGCCAGCTCAGCTTAGCAAGTTGTTAGAGGTTGTTAGGAGTTAGTTATGAAACGGTTACAACCAATGTCCACGTTCAATGTATCTTGTATTATTATATAAACACACTATGTAATCACATGTGAAAATAATGAGAATTACAATCTGAATCACATTGATCAGATCACCAAAGTTCATCTTTCTATTCTCTTAATATTCCGCATATTATCTTGGTATCAGAGCGTCGATAATGTCGATTGAAGAAAATTCATCTTCTCTGTCATCAGGTCAGGAAACTCGCAATCGAAGGGCAACAATGGCGAACTCCAGGTTTGCCTCGACACTCAATACAACTGTGTGTGTGAAGCTTGACTGAGAGAATTACTCAATTTGGAGATCACAAGTCCTGCCTGCAATAGTTGGACACAATCTTCAAGAATTCATCTCTACAAATCAAGCATCACCACCACAATTTATAGAGATCGTCGGAGCAGATGGAACTCCGATAACGATCACAAATCCAGATTTTCTAACCTGGATAAGAGAAGACCAATTGCTGCTTAGCTGGCTTCTCTCCTCGCTTACAACAACGATTCTCCGATCTGTTACAAGGATTCGAACGTGTCGAGAGCTTTGGAAAGCACTCGAAGATCTGTTCGCGGTGAGATCAAAAGCGAGAGTTATGCCTCTCAAACTACAACTGCAAACAACAAAGAAAGGTTCACTTTCTGTTTCAGAATATTTTGCAAAAATGGAAGGTATAGCAGATTCATTATTTCTTGCTGGTAGCTCAATAGATGATGAAGAACTGATAATGGCCATACTTATGGGACTTCCTGCTGAGTTTGACACAATTGTTGGTCTAGTTACATTTAGGCTACAAAATTATGAAGGAACTAACTCACAGATGTCGATTCAAGAAATTTTGGCAATGGCTCTGTCTCAAGAGACGAGACTCGAACAGATGGCAAGCAATGTGGATAATCAGGTTCATTCAGCAATGGTATATCATGCTGAATCTCGTGGTCGTGGAAGATCAAGAGGCCGTGGAAGAGGCAGATCTGGTGGAGCCAGAGGCTCCAACAATGGATCACGACCTACCTGTCAGATCTGCAACAAGCAGTGACACACTCCTATTGCCTGTTGGTATCGAATGGATGAATCATATCAATCCAACTCAGACAATACTCAAGCTACCTCACCTGCACAGCAACAGTCGAAGAATGAGTCTAAGTCAGTTGCGGCTTTCTTCGCTGGACCAGAGACGGTGTTTGATCCCTCCTGGTATGCTGATTCGGGAGCCACAAATCATGTCACCTCTGACATGAACAATATGCAAATCAGCTCGACCTACAAAGGCAAAGAAAAACTTATGGTTGGGAATGGTAATTGTTTACATATCACTCACCTAGGTCAATATGAAATTGTTGACAGTAAAAACAATTCAAAATTAAAGCTGAACAATGTTCTAAGAGTCCCAGAGATAAAGAAAAGTTTAGTGAGTGTCTCTCAACTAACTTCTGAAATGATGTGTTTGTTGAATTCCATTCAAACTCTTGTGTGGTCAAGGACAAGAAGACAAGTCAGGCTCTAGTTCACGGAGGAATTGAGAATGACATGTACAAGCTTGGAGGATCATGTAGTTTCGACAGAAATGTACCAGCTACTTACAGCACAAGTCTTAGAAAATTTCACAGCTCAGAACCTGTACAAGAAACAAGCCAAAGTCAAGAAAATGGAAAATGCTTCATGAACACCTCAACAAACAGATGGAGTTTGTGGCACAAAAGACTTTGTCATGCTTCTGAAAATGTTGTCAATAAAGTTCTCAATAAATGTAATATTTCTTATTCAAAACAAAATGAAAATTCAGTTTGTGAAGCGTGTCAAGCTGGGAAGAGTCATAGCTTACCATTCAAACTGTCAAATAGCAGAGCATCGAGACCTTTACAATTGATTCATACTGATGTGTGGGGGCCATCACCGGTACAATCTGTTGAAGGCTACAAATACTATGTTCATTTCATAGATGATTATTCAAGATTTACCTGGATATACCCTATGAAAGCAAAGTCTGAAGTGTTCTCGATATTCAAAAGCTTTCAGAAGTATGTTGAAAAGTCGTTGAATGCTAATATTTGTAGTGTGCAGTGTGACTGGGGGGGGGGGGGGGGGGGGTGAGTACAGGCCTCTGTCAAGTTACTTCTTGCAGCAGGGTATAGCTATGAGAAACCCGTGTCCATATATTCATGGTCAAAATGGACGAGCTGAGAGGAAACATAGACATGTGGTAGAGCTAGGCTTGTCGATGCTTGCACAAGCTGAGTTACCTTTGCACCACTGGTGGGATGCTTTCAGCTCAGCTGGGTTCACAATAAACGTGTTACCCACCCAGGTCCTTGAAGACTTAAGCCCATTCGAAGTCCTGCACAAGAAGAAACCGGATTATGAGTTTCTAAGAATTTTTGGTTGTACGGTATATCCTCACCTGAGGCCTTATAACTCAAATAAAATAGAGTTTCGTTCTTCAAAGTGTTTATTTATAGGCTATAGTCCTCTACACAAAGGATATAGATGCCTACACAGCACGAGACGGGTCTACATCACCAGGAACGCAGTCTTCGATGAAACTGAGTTTCCTTATGAACAACTATTTGTTGGACTCAGTGGATGAGGACCTAGAACCAACGGTAACAAACCTCTCTCTTTTTCTCGTTTTCATTTGTCAGATAAAGCCAATAAACCAGAAAACAAGCTTACCTTACTCGAAACCATAAACGACAAACCCAATGAACCCAACATAAACCCAGATATGAAACCTCTAAAGACCTAACCAATAATCTCTCAAACGTTTCCCTTCCTGGTGATACACTCACCCACACAACAAATCCCAGCTTTCAAGAATTACCCATATCCATGCCTCGCTCAAATCAACCACACATAAACCCAGAAAATTTGTCTTCCCGAGATGAGCTGTCACTCTCTACACGTGATGCTCTCAGCGTGGTCCCGCGTGATCTCCAAGGCGTGGTCCCGTGTGCTGCTCCTGGCGTGGTCCCGCGTGCAGCTCCTGGCATGGTCCCGTGTGCTACACCTGGCGTGGTCCCCTGTGCTGTTCCCAACGTGGTCCCGGGTGACGCGCACAGTGTGGTCCCGCGTGGTCTCCAAGGTGCTGTCCCGGGTGACGTGCACAGTGTGGTCCCGCGTGGTCTCCAAGGTGCTGTCCCGGGTGACGTGCACAGTGTGGTCCCGCGTATTGACCTCTGCGTGGTCCCGAGTGATGGCCAGTACGTGGTCCCGCATGATGATCAATGTGCTGTCTCCAGCAATACTCATTGTGTGGTCCCGCACGGTACTCAAGGTGGTAATCAAGGTGTGGTCCCGTGTAATGCCCAAGGCAGTGTCTCGTGTGATGCTCCAAATGTTACCTCGGGTAACACTCACAGTGTGGTCCCAATGACTGAAATGAATGGTGTGGGAACAACAAAGTCATTACTTCTCAGTCAACCACGAATGGAATCTCATCATCCAATGCAGACAAGGTCAAAATCTGGGATTACCAAGCCAAAGGTGTTCAATATCTCAAAGCATCCTCTGGCTGTTCTACCAAGTCCACGTGAGCCATACAGCGTCCAGCAGGCTTTGGCAGATGTGGGTTGGACACAAACTATGAAGACTGAGCTCCATGCGTTGTATGAGAACAACACTTGGTCTTTGGTTCCACCCCCCTCCACCCAGAAAGTCATTGGCAACAAATGGGTGTTCAAGGTTAAATATTTACCTACAGGTGAAATTCAAAGGTTTAAAGCCAGACTTGTGGCCAAGGGGTACTCACAAACTCCTGGGGTTGACTTCTCCGAGACCTATAGTCCAGTGGTTAAACCTTGCACTATGAGACTTGTCATTACTCTAGCTGTGTTTAAAGGCTGGGATGTAAAGCAATTGGATGTGAACAATGCTTTCCTCAATGGAGTATTGACAGATGAGGTATATATGGCACAACCTGATGGCTTCAAAGATGAGAGCAGGCCAAACTATGTGTGTAGATTGCACAAAGCCATTTATGGACTTAAACAAGCTCCGAGAGCCTGGTTTGAGAGACTACGAGCAGCTCTACTGCAATGGGATTTCAGTGAGTCCAAGTCAGATATCTCTCTCTTCACTTTTATGAAACATAATGTCTATATTTTACTGCTTGTCTATGTCGATGATATATTGGTGACAGGAAATAATGACAATGTTATAGCCAAGCTTGCAACTAATTTGCACAGCCAGTTTGCACTTAAACAGCTTGGTTCGTTACATTATTTCTTGGGCATTGAGGCGACGAGAGACAAATATGGCATGTACCTAGCCCAGTCGAAGTATATCGCAGATCTACTTCAACGCCTCAACATGACAGGTGCTAAACCCTGTTCAAGCCCTGCAGCTCCGGGTCAAAATCTGTCAAAACTTGATGGTGTCCCGCTGCCTGATCCTTTTGAGTACAGAAGTACAGTGGGGGCCTTGCAATACGTTACGATGACTCGGCCTGACATTTCACATATTGTGAACAAGCTAAGTCAGTTTTTGCAATCCCCGACGACGGTACACTGGCTTGCGTGCAAACGGGTGTTGAGATACCTCAAAGGAACTATAACACATGGCCTAACGTTCAGACCAGAATCTACTCTCTGTATAAGTGCGTTTGCTGATGCAGATTGGGCAAGTAACTTGGATGATCGCAGGTCGACAAGTGCGTACTGTGTATTCTTTGCAAATTGTCTCATTTCGTGGAGTTCTCGGAAGCAGACTGTCGTGGCTCGTTCGAGCACCGAAGTCGAATATCGAGCCCTAACTCATGTTGCTGCTGAAATGGCATGGTTGAGGTCGTTGCTGGGTGAACTAAAAGTTCCGACTTCCTAGCCTCCAGTGGTGTGGTGCGACAACATTGGAGCTGCAGCCATGGCACTCAATCCGATTTTTCACAACCGCACAAAACACGTGGAAATTGATCTGCACTTTGTTCGCGATATGGTCATGCGAAACGAGATTGAAATTCGCTATGTGCCTACGCTTGAGCAAACTGCTGATTTGTTGACCAAGACACTATCTGTAACTCGCTTTCTCCGACTCAAGGACAAACTCCATGTACATTCTCCTCCATGCAGTTTGAGGGGGGGTATCAAGGCTAAGCTAGAGGAGCTACATGAGGATGAGGATCAGCCCAGTGCCAGCTCAGCTTAGCAAGTTGTTAGAGGTTGTTAGGAGTTAGTTATGAAACGGTTACAACCAATGTCCACGTTCAATGTATCTTGTATTATTATATAAACACACTATGTAATCACATGTGAAAATAATGAGAATTACAATTTGAATCACATTGATCAGATCACCAAAGTTCATTTTCTATTCTCTTAATATTCCGCATATTATCTAATAAGGAAACGTAATAGAAAAGGCGATTTGATACTAATATTGGACTAAATTTGGATCAGAAAAAATTGTAAATGAAATAATACTAGAAAGAAGATTATATCCAAAATAAAGCTAGCTTAGACGACATTTAACCTAAAAAAACAGCCTTGAAATGCAACAAGGAAACAAAAAAACCTAGATAATTCATAAAAAAATTAAACAAAAAAAATAACCTAGATATAATAAACATAAAAACATGAGATAAATTTAATAAGGAAAAGTTACGGAGGAGGCGATCTGACACTGGCCTCCTTGTTCCCCGGAGTTTCTGAGCAGCCTGACGTAACCCCCCTCGCCCCAGTTCTGACCCCACTGGTTCCTCAGCACCCAAAAGTCAACGCCCTCCTCAGTCGTCCCGTACCCCACGAGCGTCCCCATGTGGTTGGGTCCCTCGTCGCCGCAGCTCGCCGTGAACACCCCGCCCGAGTAGAACTGAAACTCGCGGCTGCCGGCGCTGAGCACGGCGCTCATGGGCTGCCGCGCCACGGCGGCCTTGAGCGCCTCCTCGTCGTTGGGCGGCTCCACTTGCCCGAACCCCCGGATGACGTGGCGCAGGGACGCGGCGACGCATCCGTTGCCGGAGTTGGGGAAGGAGGACTGGGTGGCGACGCCGCCGTTTTGGATGATGAAAGCGTAGGCGTCCTCCGCCGCTCCGGTGAAGCAGCCGTCGCGGCCCACGGTCGCGTACACGCACTCCACCAGCTGCTCCACCGACACCTCCGGTAGATTCCCCGTCTGAAGATACGCGAAGCCTTCCACCGCCGCCGCCGTCGCAAACGCCCAACACACCGCTGCCACGTGTCACGCACCGTTTACATATACTTATAACTGGGACAGCCTCAATGGGAAACATTGATTTGTTTTACACCATCACACGTATGTATATTATGAATGATTCATGAAGATAGAGATTTGTCATCATTTTTCATTTCTTTTAAAAAGACCATTTACATTTACTTTTTAGTAAATAGATGAAGAGACCAAAATGCCATAAAATATTGTTTATTCATTAAACCCCACCTCAGTTTTTTTCATTAAATATTGTTTTTTCCAATTTTCCATGAAATAAAATTAGTTCAAATACGTTTTGGCTTCAAAATTAAGTTTTTTAACACGACTCATTATCCTTTTTTCTTTTGATCTATAGTAAAAAAAAGTAAAAACTTCTTTAAAAAAGTTGTGTTTTATTCTAATAAACGGGAGAAAAAAAAAAGAGGTACGGTTTCCTCTTTAAAATAATTAATTTTAAACGCAAAAAACAAATCTCTAAAGAGAAATGAAAAAATTTTTATTGAAAATAATATTTTGTCCAATTTATTCTAAACAAAGTTCAAAGAAACGAATGCGAAGAAGAAGACGAAGAAATCACTCACAACATTCTCCTTGATCTCTGATCGGATTCACGGCGCCTCTCTCCCTCCAGTCAACGTTCGCCGGAATCGACGAAGAGTTGTTATTGTTATTATCACTTCTTCTGTAGTTGTTATTGTTGTTGTTACTGATCTGGCAGAACGACGACGATGACGAGACTTGCTCGCCGTCGTCGGAGCCGGCAATGATGTCGACGTGGCGGTGGAGCGGAGTGAGGCGATTGAACTCCGAGCTGGTGAGGTCAGCGAAAGCGTTGGGACTGAGACTGAAAGAAGCGTTCTTCTTCGCGTTGAAGCTTCGAATGAATTCCACGTTCTCCGTGAAAACTCCGAGCCTCATTTGCTTCTCCGACTCGCCGCCGTAGATGCGGCCGTGCTTCTCCATCCACCGCTCGTGCCTCGCCGCCATTTCTTCGTCTTCGGCTTTGATCGCCACCACTGATATTAACGCCGATAGTAATATCACTATCGACCACGTCATCACAGATTTCATGCTCTTCATTTCTCTTCTTCTTATTCTTCTTCTGGTATTTTGTATTTCTCCTTTTCACGTATATATTTATGTATAGATTTGTTGAATATATTCAGGAGTTTAGGTTTGGCTGTTAGGGTTTATAGTAGTCTGTTGTTATTCGGTTACGTTATTTCTGTTTAAACTTCAAACAACCCAACCCGGGTGAACAAAAAGACATGTCGTTTCTGTTCAAAGGAAATAAAATCGACAAAACTGCGATAATAAGCAAGTGAGAATACGTGTCATTTCTAAGTTTGACGCACAACCTTAAAAATCGAAAGGACGACTTCTTTCGAAAAGGCACTCATGCATGAAGGATTAAAAGAAGAGTTTGAATGCTTTGAAAACGTATATACGCTGTTATTGGAGGTTAGGTAATCCAGTTCGGCAACTGCTTACATTTGGGGATAACTTATTTCGGAGAGAATGGAATAACAAAGTTGCAAAAGTTTTACAAATAAATTTTCAATTTCTTGTTACGAAAATTTTCGAAGTCGAAAATATCTCGACCTGAATCACGCATGATGCGCTTTATTTATAGTATTTCTTGCACCTCGAAATTGTCTTAAGGTCACACACAAGAATACCGCAGGATACGACAAGCATGGGTTCGAATTGCACCAAGACGAAGTGAAATTTGAAAAGAATACAAAAGGGATATCTGGAGAGAATTTGAGAGAAAAAACTGATATTCGAAATTAAGTGGTTACCGAAACTAGAAACCCAGCGTGGTTATATAGTTATAGGTACCTATTAAAAAACGACAGTTATTTTGTAAACGACACAACCGTTGGCCAAACGGTTGTCTCATTCCAAAATGAAAAATCCGAACGGATACTAAGTAATAACCGAAAACGACCAAGAAGTGTGATCGTTGCGAGGGCGAGAAACCCGCGGACCGCGCCGTTTCGCCGGACTCGCCACGAACCCGAGACCTGACCGTCGTGCCGAAGTGCCAAAGTGCGCCTACAAAGCGCCACTAAGCGACTCTACGACTCTACGCCGGAGCCGGAGCCGGTGCGACATTGGAGAGGGTATTGATGAGAGTAAAAATTGACATAGTCCCGCCACCTCACTGACACCTCATCGCCACCTTACCTCCACTTGGCATTCCACTAGCTCACCACACAATTAATATAGGTTATTAATTAGTTCATTTATAAGAAGCTCTTCTTCTTGGTATTTAATCAATGTGAGACTCTTTCTCACATTCTCTCTCATCCACTTGTTTTGTCTTTATTGAACAACCAATAGGAAAGCTTCAATTAATAACACACGGTTATTAAATAAGATTTCTAACATTTCTAAATCTAACACTTTTTTTTCGAAGTAAACTTATCTAAGATTTCCTATAGGAGCCGAAGTAAACTTACCTAAGACTCCCTCTAGCAGTGAGCCACACTTACTATTTCACCTTAATCTCCACAGTATTGTAATGTTTGTCTTTAATACAGAAGAAATAAAGAAGTATACTTACATAATAGTTTATGCTTCACGAAGCTAATCTTTATAAAATACTAGCCTAGAGAGAATGGGTAAAGCACTTGATGTTGAACGCAAGAAGAGTTAATGCTTATTCCTAAACAAAACACAACATGGAGTTTATATACTCCTCTTAAGAAAGGCAGAACTCTTTTTTCCCCGAACATACAGTTGGCAAAAGAGAGAAGCGCCGAACTAAATAATAGAGTAGGTACAAGACGTCAGGCGGTGACATACCAAGTACATGAAAATGTCCTCTGAAGACGTCTAAGACATGAAGGAGAACACTCTAAATTTGACTTATCAACATGACCAACAAGCAACCCCAACATGATTTTCAAAGCTATTTACTTAAATAGCATACTAATAGTCTCAGATCCCTTTCCACCTTGTGAGAACATTTTTATGCGTGATTAAGGAAGAACTTTTCTTAACCAATACATACTTCAACAACTAGCTGATATATCTCACAATGATTCTCGTATTCAAGATATATATATACTCATTTTCAAAGATGATATTATCCAACACGTTAAGACGATAACAACAATACGTAAAATACAATAATTGCGATCACAAAATGTAAAGTATAAACTTTTGCATCACTGAATTGTACAAATTTAAGGGATATAACGAGCTTCCTTTGTTGCAAGTAAATCTTTAGTGGATCGGAAGTCCAATGAAATCAAATTAATTTAAATTACGTTAAGGGAATGGAATATCTTGGAGTTATTAAAGGATAATAACAAATTCCGAGAGACCTTAACTATATTTAAATTAATAAGTGTAACGAGAAAATTCTCGAGTTAGTCACAAATTAACTATCTATTTTTATCATAGATTTATGGACATCATTTTGTGACAAGAATCTAATTGTTACCAAAATTAAGGACTTAAATGTCAAAAGAAAGTGAATTTGGGATCATTTCGTAAAAGCTGAGGAATGGAGGACTTAAGTGAGTTATTACTGAAAACTGAAAAGGGTCTTTCAGCCCTCACCCTTGTTATGCACGACCAAATGAAGAAAAATTCATTTGAAGCCACCCAAAATAAGGAACAGAGAGAGACGAAGAAGAAGGAGAATAGGGTTTAGAGAGAGAGAGTGAAGATCTTCACCGGAAAATCAAGGAAATCGGCCGGAGACGGAGGTTGTCGGAGATTCAAGGTAGGAAACCTCTCCGATTCCTTTCATTTCTTCCGATTGGCTGAGCTCCGATTCTCACAAAATCTAGGGTTCGTCCATGATTTTGTTTTCCCTCTTTGTTTCTCTAGTTTCGTGGTGATTCAGCGAAGAAGAAGGGTGGAATTGAACTTTGTTACGTGTTTTCAACGACGTGAAGGTATTGATTTTCAAAACCCCCAATTTTTATTTTCGGATTAGGGTTCTTCATCCGAATTTGGGGATTTCGTGTTTGATGATTAGATTCATGGTTTATGATATGTTTGAGGTCGGAATTGAGAAGGATTAAATTTGGGTTCGTTTTGAATTGAGTTTGAAAATTTGGAAAAAATAGATATCTCCGACCTGATTCTTAATCGAGGTCAACGCCTCACCTGCGAGTGGGATTATTTTCTGATAGTATTTTTGGTGGATAGTAGATGTTCTGAGCTTTCTAAAATGTATAAGAACGTGAAATTTCTATTAGTAACGAAGGAGATATGAATTTTTGAAGTTGTGATTCAAAACCTGTGAAATCTGAGAACCGAATCCGCGAATTTTGTTATTTCGAGATGTTTTTGAGATAGCAATTCTACTTCAAATTTAACTTGTAATATGTCAATGGAAAGCTACAGATGTCTACTTTATTTAGGAATTGGAATGGATTGAATTGGAGTTTTGTATCTTGAGATATACGTTGTCCGAGGAGTAGCGGAACTGCTGTGCAGGTGTCGACGAGGCGAGGTCGGACCAGGCCGATAAAAGAAAGGCCTTTCGGCTTTGGATCGGAGGCTCGTGCAATGCTCGTTCAGCGTGTAGCGAGTCGAGAAATTCCCGAGTCTTGACTCGAAATGATTATGAACCGTTAATTATTTGTACGAGTCGTTTAATGTATTATTAATTATAGAACTATTATATTGTTAATGATTAAGAATTTCAATTTTAAGTTTTATTAGATGTGAGCTATTGGAAAATATTAATAATATTACTATTAAACTCGTTGATCATTCACGTAATTAGTTAATATTTTATCTTGGTTATATATCAAAAATCGAGTTCGACTATAGGCTCGGCTCTTTTAGTTTGAAGAAAAAAAAGAGAGAATATCAACGAGAAATGTTATATTTACGTTCTTTTCTTTAGTTTTGACTCTCGGGAATCTATTCTATACTATGGGACTTGCCCAGTTATAAGAGTAGATGGTCGAATAATATAGGACGTTCTTATGTTATTTCCTATGTTTTGTTTTGATTTGAGTGTTTGTATGCCGTTAACCGAGACGTTAGGGCTAGCGCAACTAGGGGAACGTTTTGAATACATTTGAAGTGAACTTTGTTCTAGTAAGAATTTGTTCGTTAGTATGTCGATGAACGAGATACTAAGTACTGTCGATATTCAATCTTTCTCTTCTTTAGATAAATCCAGATCGTTGCAAGGATAGCAGCGAGCGTAAAGGTGGTACGTGGACGAAACTACGTGAAGTAAGGAAACGACTCTTTTTGTAAAAAAGGACTCGGGATTCAAAAGAATCGTATCCAGGTAAGTAGAAACCTTTCAACTGTATCACAAGAATGGCGTGTTGTGTGATGTGTGTTGTTTGTATGCTTGCATTTACATGATATCTGTTTGTTGAGTTGATTGCATTTGCATACATGTGCATATTTTATAAAAAGGAAGTGAAAACAGTTTGCAATGAACATGGGGTTTTCAAAAAATGGTGATGTGTTGTGGGTCGTTCATGGATGGCTTGGCTGGTTCCTAGGATCGGGGAACCAGTTCGGTTTAGGATCGGGGAGTTAACCATGGCCCGTGAGATAGGATTGGTCTCACGAGTCGTCGGGCCATATGTAGTACTGGGTACCGTTGGCCGCGACTGCCAAACCATATGTAGTCTAAGATCTTATGGTTTTGGTTCGAGTGAGTCATACATGTATGTGAGACAAGCCATGGTGAACTCTTACAACACATGTCACGCGCGCGAGTAAGAAAAGTTATCAAATGAGAAAAGATGAAAAGAACGGATTGAGTTGTAATTGACATTCATATCATATGCATCATTTCTGCTTACTGGGCGTTAGCTCACTCAATTTTTGTGATACAGGTAAGGAGTGTGAATAAAATACGTAGGTGCAATAGCGGGTTGACTGAAAGGTGCCTCCACATGGGCAAGACCTCGTATATGAACTAGTTTGACCTGATGGGCGTTATTTTGAGTAATGTTTTGTGAACTGTGTGTGAATAGAAATATAGTATGAATGTTTATATTGTGTGATGTGTGCCTAAACCTAGAGGTTTGATGTTTTAGGAGTTTGTTATGTTTTATATATATATAAACTAGGTGTTGCTAGACTTCAAGTTAATACAATGTTATCTTGTATGCTTATATGAAAAGTTGTCACACGACATGTCGTTTATACTTTGAACACACAAAAAAAAAAAAAAAAATTCCAACTTTTGAGGGAATGGTAAACGACTTGTCAGGGTGTGACAAAGTTTGGTATCAGAGCCCAGGTTTAAAATAAATCGATTATGTAGACCGTTCATATACGAGTATTGCCAAGTGGGGACGTGCCGTCAACGAGTAAGTTGTTTGTGCATTTTTTCTAAATTTTACTTTGTCGTTAGGTCGATAGCTTGAGTAAGTCCCATGTTCTGTTAACGTTTTCAAAATCTTCCATTCTTGTTTGTTTTATGGCTCTTAGTAAAGATTCTGGTACATGAATAGGTTTTGACTAAAGAGATAAGGCTGAAGGTGGAGAGCGCAATTTAGGGGTCGAGGCGAAGGTACGCCCAGCTGAGCGAGATGGTGTTGATCGACTCGCCGAAATCGTTGAGAGATTTTTGGATCGAGATTTGAGGCGCGAGGCTGAAGTGCGTGAGCCTCCACCGAGACCTGACGCATTAGAGATGGCTGGAGAGAGGTTTCAGAGGCTGAATCCTCCAATTTTTGAAGGAGACGTTGACCCAATGGCAGCAGAGAATTGGCTTCGAACCGTGGAGAGAATGTTCGACTATGCAAGGGTTCCTATTGAAGCCAAAGTCTCATGCGCGGTGTTCTACCTTCGAGATAATGCGGGCTATTGGTGGGATACAATGGTCAGGATGCATGATCTCACGGCCATGACATGGGATACTTGCAAAGGGTTGTTCGAGACGAAATATGTCACAAAAGCAGCTCGAGCAGCTAAGAAGAACGAGTTCATGAATCTGAAGCAGCGCGACCTGTCCGTCGATGTTTATGTCCGTAAGTTTGAGGAGTTGTCTCGTTATGCTCCACACATGGTATGCACTGAGGAGCTAAAGGTCGAGCAGTTTGTAGAAGGATTACGGTCAAAGATATTTAGAGATGTCTATGTAGGAGAGACCGAAGGTATGACCTATTCAGCTGCTGTTCTGAAGGCTTCGAAGGCTGAAATCTCGTTGAAGAAAATTGAGGAAGAGCGTAAGGAAAAGGAGTCAGAGAGGAGGGCTACTAGAGAGAAAGAAGCGGCAGGGAAGGGAAATCAACAAGGATTTAGGCCAAGTTACCCACCGATCAGGGGTGGTCAACCATCATGGAATGCTGCCAACAAAAAACGAAACCAAGACGCTCAAGTGCAACGGCAGAATCCAGGAAGATGGGAACCAAAGCGTTTCAGAGGAAATAATCAAGGTCAATCATCCACCCCATCAAATCTGAAACCCAAGTGCCCAAAATGTGGAAGATACCATATTGGAGTTTGCATGGATGGACCAGGAGCGTGTTACAATTGTGGAAAGATGGGCACTTTGCAAGAGATTGCCATGTTAAGCCAGATGAAGGTCATAAGGTGAAAGCTAGAGTCTTCTCACTGACTCAAGAAGAAGCAGATGCAAACCCTTCAGTCGTGTCAGGTAACATGCTGATCTGTGGAATCCTTGTTTACACCTTACTTGATTCTGGAGCCACACATTCTTTTATATCATCAACGTGTGCTAAAAAGTTAGAAAACCCCATAGATGTCATGAATGTACACTATAGTGTCTCAACCCCATTGGCAGAGTCACTCAATTCGGACGAAGTTCTTCATAACTGTCCAATTGCTGTGGATGGGAGAGAATTATAACTTTTGAGGGAATGGTAAACGACTTGTCAGGGTGTGACACAAAATAAGAACACACCGGACTTTATCGTAGTTCAGATTTAATAATTCATTTGAGGATGAGTTTCCCTCTAAGCTCCATTATAGCAAATGAAGATTATGAAAAGTTGAGCTATGATACAATCCGTCGAGTCACCAAAAATATAACCACGAACTCGGGTTTCAATTACGGTGTTTTGTGTTTTGCTCTCACTTCTCTCGGAAAATCTCTTTGAATAGAAGTTAAGGGTATAAAGATACATTACAAAACTTTCTTTAGACATTATCTACTTAGGTATAGTCGGCCACCTGAAGTTTGTCAAGACTTCCAAGCGACTGGTTCGATATTTAATATAATAGGTCTACAAACATAATAGTGCATTTTCAATATGATCCTAACAGTAGCTATCATAATGTAGCTACTGTTAGGATCATATAGTGCATTTTCAATATACATATAGTTACACGCCGTGTAACCCTAACAGTAGCTATCATACAATTAAAAACACGAAATATTAGTTTTATATCCAATAAATTGTTTACAATCAAATTAAGTCTACATTACCCTATTTAATAATTTTGAAAATTGTTTTCCGGTTATTGAAAATATCATTAAAGCACATGCGTCCGTTCATTTTATTTTTAATTTTTTATTTAAGTTAATTTGTTTTGGACGGGAAGTGTAACTGGGAAACTAAAATAAAGTCAAATTAGTTCAAATAATTTCATTAACAATTTACAATGAATATTTACACAAAATTATCTAAACATTGATAATATTAAAATTAGTAAAAGTTTACATGATTATATAGCTAAAAATCTATTAAATATAAGCATAGTTAAGCTGGAGGTATTTAGGGATTTCATAGCATTAGCTAAAATACATTTAAGAAAGATAGAAACTATTATTCACATCGTTTTTTGGTATTTTGTTATTTCTCATTTTCACATCTCTCTCTCTCTCACGGAAACCAAAAAATCTCAATTGTATAATATAAATATTATAGTTTACCGTATATATCTCATTTTTGTTTTCCCGTATTATATCACTATCGACCACAAAACAGATTTTATCTTCATTTTTGTTCTTCTCTGGTATATCAGTTAGTCTTCTTCTTTTGGTATGTGTAAATAAATATCGGCGACCATAAAATCTTATTTAATAAGTGTGTTTGGTAACACTTATTAACGACACTTTAGTTTTTTTTTTAAAGCTAAAATATTTTTTTGGTGTTTGGTAAAATCATTTTTTTTAAAAAATTCAAAACCACTTTAGAAAAAATAAGCTAAATTTTAAATTTTTTTAAAAACTAAAAATCGTAGCTTTTGGATTTCGATTTTCGGGTTGCATATTATATTTACTATTTTCGAGTAAGAATGTGTTAAGAATGATAATAATACGAAGTAAATAAAGAGTTTTGATTGATTGCAAGGTGAATACAAGTATAATCTCGAATGATTACAAAGTGATATTCCGTCTCCCTCCCTCTATTCTATACGTGCTGTATTTAAAGGCTGATTACAACGTATTTTTTCCTTGTTTCTAGCAACGTCTATCTTGACTGAATTTTTCCCCGTGCTTCCTGCTCGTTTAACCACGTGTATTGCTGACCACGTACTGCTTATCAATTCATTCCGTAAGAATAGCTCAGGAATAGTGGATTTCGGAGAGAAATCAGCCCGTTTGAATAAGGTCTGGATCTTGGTTGAAAGGAAGGGATTTTATGAATTAAAACCGTGGTGGGCCTTAGGCCTAAGGCCCATTTGGTACTTCGAGTGATCAGCATGTTGTTTTATGGCATGTCGTCGTTTTTCAACATACTGTCGTCTTTCGACATACTGTTGTTTTTATCTTTTTTGAGATTGTTTTAGCATTGAAGTGCATAAACGGTGTCGTTTGTTGAAGGGGACGAAGTCCCGCATCAACAGTGAGCCCCCCAGTGCAATAAGTGAGTGTCACTTCGTGGACTTAGCATGTTGATGGTCAAAACGTTTTTCGATTTATGACTTGGTCTTTTATATTTCTTGAATAATAATTTCTATTATTCTGAAAAATAAATAATTAATCTATTTGAGATCATATATATTTTGGCGGGTGAATGAAATTTGCTTTCAATAGGTTCTCCGCCGAGAAATCGTTGGTCGACTCGGCGCGGGCCTCGGCGAGGTACGTGGCCAGCTTGGTCCACCTCGGACGCCCTCTTGACTTGATGGAGCTCTCCCGTGGGAAGGACTACGAGCGGATGGCGCAGCCCTGCGTCCGGGTAAGTTCTCTGAACTCTTCCTATAGGTTGTCGACGGGGTGAAATATGTGCTGACTTTACCTCGCTGTAGTTCCTGACTTACCTAAACGAAATGGTTCTGGCGTATGAGAAGGACCTCGCGTGTCTCCGTTACGAGCTGGCCGGGGCCGCTGGACCATATGAAGGAGCTGGAGGACAGTCTGGCCGAGAACGACCTCGCGGGTCTCCGTTACGAGCTGGTCGTAGCCGCTGCGTCGGGGTCCGGGGACTGTATGAAGGAGCCGGAGGCCAGTCTGGCCGAGAGGGACCTCGCGGGTCTCCGTTACGAGTTGGCCGGGGCCGCTGCGTCGGGGTCCGGGGACCGTATGAAGGAGCTGGTGACCAGTCTGGCCGAGAAGGGGAAAAGAGCTGATCAGACTAGGGACCCGGCTGAAGAAATCCGGGGACGATCTGTACGGTGCCAACTTGACGTTGGAGCACCTCCGCTAGTTCGAGTCCGCCCTCGAGGCCAACTGCACGAGGAGCGCCAACGTTCTGGGGCCCTGTACGAGGAAGCCTCGGGCCTGCGAGCTGAGGCTTCCCAAGTGGCGATTCTGCGGGAGAACCTCTCGAAGGTCCGAGATGACATGGTGACCACCTCATCCGAGCTCCAAGAGGCCAAGAACGACGTGATCACCGCTTCTCGTCTCGCCGTGAAGAAGGCGTCGGACGAGACGATTGACCGCCGGGACGAGACGATTGCCAAACAGGGGGCCCAGCTCAAGAAGCAGGCGGCCTCCGACGTGTCCCGAGGTGAGTGTTCAAACTATTTCGGATGCTTTTGCAAGCTCGTTGTTGTCGGTGGTGTCGCTATAGGATTTAGCATGCTGAGTTTCCTCTCCCAGGTGGTCATGCGCTTGGTGCCTCCCCCTCGGTCTCCGTTCCTTCCGCAGTTGCTACCGCCCCCGCCGGTAACCCCACCCCGCTTGCTGCCCCCGAGGTTTCCCGAGCTGAGGACAAGGTCCTCGAAGATGTCAAGGCCCCGTAGACGGACGTAGAGGAAAATGCGAGCAAGGGGGACGACGGCGACAGATAAGATCGAGAAAAGGAAGAAGAAGAGGTTCGCGATGATGAAAGAGGTGAGGAGGGGGCGTGATGCCTCTTCCCGTTTTGCTTATTTAGGGGCGTTGGTGCCCTAGTTTTCTAAATTTTGAACAATGCCTTTTTTTGGCTGGGAGTCCGGCTTGGGCTAAGCTAAAGTTGTTTGTTTCGGGACGTTGGTGCCCTAGTTTGTTCGTATTTCTGAAGATGCCTAATTTGGTTTATCCGACTTGCACTTCGTCGTTTTTACCTTGTTCGAAACAATTTCGGTCTCGATGTTGGCTATCTTGCGAGCAAATCGGGGATTTGGTGTGAGTATATACTCCATGTCCCCCCCTTTTTCTTTTGCGAAGTGGATGTTTGCACTTTAGGAAAAGAAAAGGGAGTTTGGGCTGTGCCCTCGTCGGGCTGCCTACGTACCCAAGTTGCTGGGATCAAGCCAATGCGTAGTTCGGGGAGGTACCCTTTTTAGGAGTAATACCTTTTGAGATGTTGGGTGTTCCAACTTTGTAGGACTTTGAGTCCTTCCAAGTTCATTAATCCGTAAACGCCGAGTTTAACTATTTCGGACACTATGTATGGTCCTTCCCAGTTGATCCTGAGTTTGCCGGAATTTGGTTCTGCTGTATTTTGGAATACTTTGCGCAGTACCAAATCTCCTACCTCGAATGATCGAGGTCGGACTTTTGTGTTGTAGTACCTTGCTATTACCCTTTAATAATTGGTGATTTTTCGAAGTGCTCGTTCCCTCCTTTCCTCGATATAATTGAGCTCGTCGAGGAGCATCTCGTTATTCTCGTCCTAGGCTGAGTGACTCTGCCTCGGCTAGCACCATGGCTTCGGTTCCGTGGACCAACGCGAAGGGTGTTTCGCCCGTTGCCCTTCTGGGCGTGGTTCGGTATGCCCAAAGTACTCCGAGGAGTTCTTCTGGCCATCTACCTTTTTCGGAATCGAGTCTTTTTTTTATCCCCTCTATGATCGTTCTGTTGGCCACTTCGGAGTGTCTTTTCCCTTGGGGATAACTTGGCGACGAGGTGTTCAAGGATATTCCTAACTCGGCACAGAAGTTGTTGAATCTGTTCGAGATGAATTGTGGGCCATTGTCTGCTATGATTTCCTTCGGGAGTCCGAATCTGCAGACAATGTCATTCCATACGAACTTCTCCACGTCGGTGTCCTTGATGAAGATATATGCCTTCGCCTCTACCTACTTCGTGAAGTAGTCGGTAGCGATAAGCAGGAACCTTACCATGACCTTAGCGGCCGGCATAGGTCATACTATATCCAATGACCACTTCATGAAGGGGTAGGTAACAGTTACATACGAGAGCTTTAGAGCCGGTTGTTTGATTGTGGGAGCATGTTTTTGACATGCGTCACATTTCTTCACATGAGATTCGCTGTCTTATAGCATTGTGGGCCAGAATAGGCCTTGCCGTTTTATCTTATTTGCCAAGGATCGTCCTCCGGCGTGGTTTTCGCATGTTCCTTCGTGTACCCAGTAGAGTGCGTTTAATGCTTCGTCTTTTCCGAGGCATTTTAGGTACGGTCCCCTGAAACTCCTTTTATAGAGGGAATCTTCGATCATGTAGAATCTCGAGCTTTTAGCCTTGACTTTTCTTGCTTCTTGGCGATCTCGAGGTGATTCCCCGTCCCTGATATATTTTATCAATGGGGTCCTCCAATCGTTGTCTTGCAGATCGATATTGTTTATGCCGAGGTCGATGCTTGGCGAGTCTATCGTTTCCACCGGGATGATCCTTTTCACTTCAGGATCCGAGGTTCCTGCTAACCCGGCCAGAGCGTCTGATTGGGTGTTTTCACTACGTGCGATTTGCACGATTTTGACCTCGGTGAAAGAGCTTATAAGTGTTTTGACCACTTTTAGGTAAGCGTTCATTCTTAGGTCTTTGGCTTTGTATTCTCCCGTTATTTGGCTTTCCACCAATTTAGAGTCTGAGTGTACTTTTACTCGTGAAGGTCTGAGAGCTTGGGCTAATTTTAGTCCTGCTATCATTGCTTCGTATTCCGCTTCGTTGTTTGAAGCTTTGTATTTCAGTCTGAATGACTTTTCTATCACCTCGCCACTTGGCGATACAAGGTGGATTCCGACTCCTGATCCTTCTTGGTTGGACGACCCATCTACTTTCAAGATCCAGGCTTTATCCGAGGTGCCTCCTTCTGGTTGGTTGGTGGGCAGTTCTACTAGGAAGTCAGCTAGGACTTGTGACTTGGCACATTTCCGGATCTTGTATTCCACGTCGAACTCGCTTAGCTCGATGGCCCACTTCGTTAACCTTCCGGATTGGTTCGGACTGTGGAGTATTGTCTGTAGTGGCTGTAATGTCATCACCATGATCGTGTGAGCTTGAAAATAGGGTCTGAGTTTCCGTGTAGACGTTATTAGTGCCAACGCGAGTTTTTCCAGCGCGGGATAACGTGTTTCTGCGTTCTCAAGGGATTTTCCAGTGTAGAAGATAGGCTTCTGGTCACCTCGGTCCTCTCTTACCAGCACGCAACTCACCGCAAAACTGGTTCCCGCGAGGTGGATGAGCAAGGGCTCTCTTGCGATAGGGTTTACCAATATGGGGGGCGTGGACAGGTATTTCTTTAGTTCTTGAAGAGCCTGCTCGCACTCTGGGGTCCATTTGAACTTCTTGTTCCCTGTCAGCATTTTGTAGAATGGGAGACATTTGTCTGTGGACCTTTACACGAAACGGTTCAGGGCGGCTATTCTTCCGGTGAGTCTTTGGACCTCCCTGATGTTACAAGGTGAGAGCATGTTTATGAGGGCTCTGATTTGCTCGGGGTTTGCCTCGCTACCTCGTTGAGTCACCAAGTAACCTAAGAACTTGCCGGAAGAGACCCCGAAAGAACATTTGGACGGGTTAAGTTTCATTTGGTAGTTTTTAAGCACTTCGAAACATTGCCCGAGGTGGGAGATGTGGTCCCCTGAGTATTTTTACTTTACTAGCATGTCGTCTATGTAGACTTCCATGGTCTTCCCGAGGTATTCCGAGAACATTTTGTTTACGAGTCTTTGGTAGGTGGCTCCGGCGTTTTTCAGTCCGAAGGTCATTACTTTGTAGCAATAGATACCTCGTTCGATTATGAACGCCGTTTTTTCTTGGTCGTCGGGGTGCATTAATATTTAATTGTACCCCGAGAATGCATCCATAAAGGATAGGAGCTCGTGCCCGCATGTTGCTGTGACTAGCTTGTCGATGTGGGGAAGTGGGAAATTGTCTTTTGGGCAGGCTTTGTTTAGATCTGTGAAATCGATACAAACTCTCCACTTTCTCGTTTTCTTCTTTACCACCACCGTGTTGGCGAGCCAATTTGGGTATTTCACCTCGCGGATTGATCTTGCTTGGAGGAGTCGCTGTACCTCGTCGTTAACGGCTTGTGACCTTTTTGGGGCCAGCTTTCTCCGTTTATGTTTTATAGGACGGAAGCTGGGATCAACGTTCAGTTGGTGGGATATGACTTCGAGGTCTATTCCCGGCATATTCCGACGGTGTGGTCGGGGTTTTCTACATCGATGGGCACTTGCTTGACCATCTCGAGTGTTGGTGAATCGTGCTCCGAGGTGACTCGGGCGTCGTTCACCTCGAGTTTCTTTGATTGCTACGCGCTTTCCTCCGTGCTCTGTTTTGCGAGCAAGAAGCTTGACATGTAGCATCTTCTTGACATGGCTTGATCGCCTTTGATATCTTTGATCCCCTCTTCGGTGGGGAACTGTATGCTTTGGTGGTATGTTGATGGTAACGCCCTCATCGCGTGTATCAATGGCCTCCCTAATATGACATTATACGGGGATGGACAGTCGATGACTAAGAATCTTGTGGGCAGGTTTACTCCTCCTGCCAGCACGGGGATTTTTATTTCCCCAATGGTGTTGATTGAGTGGCCACTGAATCAGGTCAATTGAACCGATTCCCTATCGATATCTTCGGCTTTGACCTTCATCTGGCTCAGGGTTGATAAGAAAATAGTGTCCGCCGCACTGCCATTGTCGACGAGGATCCTTTTTGTAACCCAGTTGTTGACACTAAGTGACATCACGAGTGCGTCATCGTGTGGCCCGGCGAGCTGTCTTGCATCACTATCTTTGAATGTGATCAAGGCTTCGGGGCCTAGGACGGGCGGTCGAGTTGAGCTCGTCTGGACTTTCCTTTGGTGGGCTTTGATCAAATTGACTGTTGGTTTACAGTATTGCGATCCTCCCATAATGACGTTGATGATTTGTGGTTTTTGTGGCTGCTCGGAGTCTTCCACTTCATTGATTTGCTTCCCTTTTTTCTCATTCGGAGAGCTTGGACCTTCACCGCGGGGGAATTGGTCATTCTTCTTCTGGAGCTTCCGTTTCTTAGAATTATCGGGGTCACCTTTTGGTGCCTCATCCATTTGGAGTTTGGGATTGAGGACTTGGATGTCGAGGTCTTTAAATTCACCTCGTTCGAACTGTTCGGCCAATGATGCTTGGAACTTTCGGCAAGCAATGGTCGTGTGACCATAGACCTTGTGGAATTTACAGTATGCCTTAGGGTCCTTTGGCCATAGTATTTAACTTTCGGCAAGCAATGGTCAAGTGTTTGGTCAAACGTCTGAAGATCACTATGCCTACTTGTTGGCAGAGATGCCCACAAGAAGATTGTCTATTTACATATTGATGTAATACATAAATCTTTGTAAAGTCGTTATTGTAATTTGCTGATTAAATTAATAAAAGTTGAAACGTTCATTTATTCCTTTTTAGTTTGATTGAATATTTATGATATTCAATAGTCTTATAGTCCTTAATCAAACCTAACAATGTATGAAGAGATAAATGTAGATTTGCGTGAACAAACTCTTCATGGTTTGACTAAAACGATATATTCGCAATCTAAAGATCGACGGACTATTGATCCCAGTATGATTGTTGGAAGAATCTATGATGTCTGGTTACGAGGCATAGAGAGTTAGGAACTCTATAGTTCTTCCAGTGTATCTTTCGAAGATACTGAATTGACCAGTGCACCTTTAGAGACAATAGAAGAACAAACCATTTAACATCTTCTATCTCAAGGTCACTATGTATGAATCGCATCATGTTTACCTAAATCTTGAAATGAGATATATCATTTCATAGCATTAATAATCTCATTTGAGAAAGTCAAATTCTAGATCCATTACGTGATCTAGACAAGGCCTATTGGTGAGATATTAAGTTATGAAGATGTCATGAACCAACTTTGTGAAGTTTTTATAGATATGGAATTCATGTACAAGATTGCTGAGATGCAATATATATCACCTCATGCTTTATTACTTGGATTGTGAATAAATGAACTGCGCAATATCCAAAATTAAGTAGCAACTTTATTTGGATGAAACAATGTGACTTGTTAGCTCCTTGTCAATACATTGTTTCTAACTTATTCACAAGTACTAAAGGAGTTGAGGAAATAACAACTAGAAGGGTAAAATGGTAATTTTATAAATCTCAACTAGTTGCTGATATTCATGAAGGGTAAACATAGATAACATTCAATGGATCCGCTCAATATAATTAAGTTGAATTTGAGTAGAAAATAAATTCATTTGAACCGAGAGATTCTCAATGTCAACTCTTTAGTGGAGTTTCAGTTGACATTAAGCTAATACTCGGAAAAGGTTTGTGAACTTTTGAGTCCGAGTATAGAAGCTCAAGCTTTGTTCATTTGGATCCATAAGATCACTATTATAGGTCATTAGAGTATGATTGTTAAACTAGAAGCTAAGTCAAAATAAGTTCAAGTGTTGAACTAGACTTTTTTCTCGAAAAATGTCTAAAGGGTATTTTTGTCCACAAAGACATAAAATGATGCGAATGTTAAAATAAGATTTTGAATATTTTCATTTGATGAAAATATAAATTATTTCCTAAAGCCAAAAAGTCGTTTAAGGCATTATGAAATTAATTTCGTTATTTGTGCAATTATAATTCTACAATGGGTATTTTAAGAATTGTCTTAAAAGAAATAAGGAAGCATCTAGATTCTCCTCCCTAGGTAGAAGTTCGGCCAATATAGCATCAAAAGGAGAGTTTTATTTCCCTTTAATTATAAGGATAATTACCCAAAAGGAAAAGGGAAATGAATTTCGTTGAGAAGGAAATAAATAAGCTAAGTGAAGAAACAAATTTCCTCGTTGCTTGAAGTGTATGGCCGGCCATCCTAAGAGAGAAAGGGGAAGGGAAAATCAAATATTGTGTCATGAATACATTATTCTTTCATGATTGAATAATTGACCTTTATATATTTTTCATTCTCCTATAAATAGAGCCTCACATAGAGATGTGAAAGGTTAAGCTTCATTTTTGCTCTCTCCCTCTTTTGGCCGACCCCCTCTCTCTCTCTCTCTAGAAAGTACTCTTTTTATTTTGCACCTAGATCCATACTTGATCTAGAGAATTAGCTTATGATCCAAGAATTGTTCTTGGTTCATATTTTTTAATTGTGCCCACACACAAATCTTTCTAAACCTCTATAGACTCTTGTAATAGAAACCTTAGGTTTCTCAAGTTCTCGTTTAGGTTTGAAGGAATCAAGCTAGAAGAGAAGATCAACCTTTCCCAAGACGCTTCAAGTTTGAAGACACAAGAAATGTTAGTATTTAAGTAGATTAAATAATATTTTTATTATATAACATGAATATGCACTTTATCTAGGTTAGTAAAAATTGTTTTACTAGTAAAAAGAAATTTTTATATTCCGCCATTAATATGATTAATGATAAATTTTTCTTAACCCTTGACCTATTCCAACATTGTGGACCTTCGAGTTAACTGATTTCACTTCGGTTTGGACTTCTCTGACGCTGTCTTTCAATTCCCTTAAGAATTTCGCGAAAGGTTTGTTGGGGTCGAAACGTATCATTTCTTTCGTCAAAACTGGACGGGGAGATACTAGATCGACTCCCCTATTTTGACGTGCTGGATCTTCTGATGTGTCCGCAATCTGGACGTACCCCGGCCTAGGAGGTGGCGGTGGTGGCATCTCGTCGGTCCGGTGAAGAAATCAGTGTCCATTTGAGTAAACCCGTCTCCTCCATCGTGGATCTCGATCCGCCGTATCGGGGGCTGTGGTGTTCGTGTTTAGAGACGTGGTATTTCTCACCTTGTTAGATCCGGGGGTGTCCAAGGATTGATCCAAATCGAGGGTCCTACCGGGAATCGCGTTGTGACGAGGTGCATAAGAGATTTGGGAACGGACTGAACCCATCACCTCGGTTAGAGTTCCTTCGATCCGGGATTGGTTAGAACTTAGGTCTTCCAATTTCTTGTGGAATTCCATGTTCGTTTCGTCTCCCTTTTCGAGTGCGGCAAGAATAGTCTCCATCATCTTCTTGACAGCGGGGTCTTGCGGCGGTGGTGCCGGACTGACTCCAAGTTGAACAGATGAGATGGGGATCGAGGTTTTCTTGGATCCAGATCCTGCCACTTTTGGCTTGACGAATGGATTGGTTCTTGAGAGGATGACTTGAGATGTTTCCCACAGACTGCGCCAAACTATTGATGTGAATATGCACGACCAACTATCACGAAGTATAACAACTCTGATTACGAGATAAAAGATGAACGGGCTCAAATTTCTTATACGAATCCACTTCGGGCGAGTAAGAATGTGTTAAGAATAATAATACGAAGTAAATAAAGAGCTTTGATTGATTGCAAGGTGAATACAAGTATTATCTCGAATGATTACAAAGTGATATTCCGCCTTCCTCCCTCTATTATATACGTGTTGTATTTAAAGGCTGATTACAACGTCTCTTTTCCTTGTTTCTAGCAACGTCTATCTTGACTGACTTTTTCCCCGTGCTTCCTTCTCGTTTCACCACGTGTATTGTTGACCACGTACTGCTTGACAATTCATTCCGTAAGAATAGCTCGGGAAGAGTGGATTTCGGAGAGAAATCAGCCCGGTTGAACAAGGTCTGGATCTTGGTTGAAGGGAAGGGATTTTATGAATTAAAACTGTGGTGGGCCTTAGGCCTAAGGCCCATTTGGTACTTCGAGTGATCAGCATGTCGTTTTATGGCATGTCGTCGTTTTTCAACATACTGTTGTTTTCCGACATACTGTTCTTTTTATCTCTATTGAGATCGTTTTATCATTGAAGTGCATAAACGGTGTCGTTTGCTGAAGGGGACGAAGTCCCGCATCAACAGATATTACGTTCAAACAGTTTAATAAGTTCCTTATAAATTTGTTGGCGACAAATTCTATTGAATAACAAATCTTCAATAAATTATAGATCAATATGAAAAAGCGTAGAACTTATACGAGTTGTTTGGATAACTTAAGTGATGATATTGATGTAAGTTTAATAGAGTCGACAAATTAATAGTTTATATGTTTGTTAATAAAATACATTATATTTAAATATAAAATTTTATTTTGTTAGTCTACCTGGTCGAAATTTAAATACTATATCAACATTAATATGTACATATAAATTAAACACGAAAATAATAATAATTATTTATATATTTATGTTCAAAGTTATTTTAGTCTTTTTTCATAATTTTGTTTGTTTTACCAAACGCTAAATCAGGTTCTACTTGAGAAATTTCATTTTATAGACCCAAAATATTAAAAATATCCAAATTAGACTCATCTTTTAAAAAATATCTAAAACTGAACTTTAGGCCCAAAATCGGATAAAAATACCCTTAACTTCATCTATAGAGAATCTTAGAGATTTCAATTTCATTTTCAACTCAAATTCTCTCTAAATTCGTTGGAATCACCTAAGATCGTCGAAATAATGAATATGTTACTTTATTAACTCTATTTAAATCATTTTTGTAGTCGTTTTATGTATTAAAATCATTTTTCGATCGAGAAAAAATAAGTTCGTCAAAAATCTGAAATTTTTTGGAGAAAATTTTGGTTGAATGTCATCGTACGACGTCGTAAACCATCGTACGCCATCGTATGATGGTCGTATACCACTGTACGATGTGGTACGACGTCGTACGATGGCCTTCAACCTAAACTATCGTCCAAAAAATTCCAGATTTTTGACGAACTTTTTTTTCGATCGAAAAATGATTTTAACACCAAAGACGACTACAAAAGTGATTTAAATAGAGTTAATAAAGTAACATATTCATTATTTCGATGATCTTAGGTGATTCCAACGGATTTAGAGAGAATTTGAGTTGAAAATGAAATTAAAACCCTAAAAACTCTATAAATGAGGTTAATGGTACTTTTGTCCGATTTTTGACTTAAAGTCCAATTTTAAATATTTTTAAAAAGATAAGTTTAATCGGGATATTTTCAATGGTTTTGGGTGTACAAAATCAAATTTCTCTTTTACTTTTACACAAATCTAAATTAAAAACATTTTAGAGAACATTAAATAGATTTTGAAAAAAGCATTTTTTTCTAAAAACAACTTTTAAAAACGCTTTCAGAAAATGTGAAGTATTATCAAACGGATATGATATATATACATATATAGGTTATATTGCATATTTATATATCCGTTTATTATAATTATCCACATTCTATGCAATAGTACTTTTTTTGCTATTGGGTAGCAAATATAAATATACAGTTACACGTTAAGCACGTAATAACTCTTAGTGGTATCATACAATTTAAGAATAAACATGTGGTATAGTTAAGCTGAGAGGTATTTACGAATTTTATACAGTTAGGTAAAATATATTTAGGAAAGGTTGAAACTATTTTTCATCGTATATCTCGAAAAGACTGTATAAAAAACAGAAACTATCAAACAGTTTATACCTAAATAATTTGCTTGTTATAAGTTTAAACTCGTTAATCAGTCCGACTTATTAGACTGTGATTCAATTAGTCAAGAATTCATTGGCGGACGAAATAAGAAATTAAGAATAACAAAATCATAATATTATTTGGGTTACACCAGTATGGTATCGTGTAGAGATGACTCGTATATTACTGGTTTATATGGAGTTATGATTTATCGTAATATCCAGTAAAATAAATTATTCAATGCACAATTTTGTCAAGATGTCTAACATCTCTACAAATCTTTTCAACCAAGCCCTCTCCGATACAAAATTCTTGATAAAATAAAGTCTCACGTTTATATGCTTGGGATAATTGAATCACAGTTTGAGAATCACATTGCACAATTGCACTTTTCTGAAGTTAAGTCAAGAAACCTTTCAATCACAAACCTTCGTTAAGAGCTTCGACTAACGCCACATACTCAAAATCTATTGAAGAATTATGCGTCGTTCAACATGAGGGCTTCATCGTAAAGATTAAAACGCACAAGGTGTACAAGCTATCCAAGGTTCTTTACGGACTACGTCAATCACCATGGGTGTGGAACACTTGCTTCAACAAGAGAATGACGAGTCTCGGCTTCATGAAATGTCCTCAAGAGTTGGCTGTATACACGAGGAACCAAGAAGAAGAAGTACTCATCGATTGTGTATACGTCGACGATTAGATCGTGACAAGAACAAGCATGAAGGGCGTTGGAGAGTTCAAAAATCAGATGATAAAGTAATTTGCGACGAGTGATCTTGGGTTGCTTTTATACTACCTCGGTATCAAGGTGCACCAGTAGAAAGATTGCATGAAGGTGAAGCAAGCATCTTATGCAAAGAAGGTTCTAAAACCGTTCGCGATGACTGATAGTAACCCAAGCGAGTATCCTATAGAAGAAAAGTTGCAGCTCGGGAAGGATGCAGAATGAAACGTTATGGATCCGACGGAGTATAGGCATATCATCGGGTGTCGCAGGTACTTGACCGACACTCTATCCAATATCTCATATGCAGTTGGAATATTGAGTCAGTACATGGAGTAGCATACTACTCTACACCAACAGGCAGTAAAGCATATTCTCCGTTACGTGAAGAGATTAACGATTTATGGGTTCAATTCAAAAGATGAAGAGAATTTGAAGAACTCGTCGGTTTCATTGACAATGACCTGGTCGGTGATACAAAAGAGAGAAAAATCACCAGAGTGATGTTGTTTTATCTAAATAGGAATCTGATCACCTGACAATCTCAGAAGCAGCGAAGTATTACTTTATCTTTGTATGAGGCATAAATCATGGCCGTTATTACGGTATCATGTCAAGTACTGTGGCTGCAATGTTTGTTAAGCGAGGTGACCGGATCAAGGTCGGAGCCAATAAATGTCTACGTGGACAACAAGTATGAAATTGCATTGATGAAAAACTCGGTGTTTTGTGGACGCATCAAGCACATTGACACTCGCTTCCACTTTATTCGCGAGTGTATCGAGAATCGACAGATTATCGTGAAATTTGTTGGCACCGGAGTATAATGTACATACATTCTCACCAAAGCTCTAGGAAGAGATAAATTTGCAAACATGCAGGAGCTGCAGGGCGTGAAGAATCTCGAACTAAGCAAAGTTTACGGGGGAAAATTGTGAGGCTAATCTTGACTTAGTCCAGTAAAAATATTAAATAACGCTACATTTTTTTTATTTTGTTACCGACGTGGTTGGATTCAGTGAGTTTTTAGCATGAACACTATTTTGCTTATCAATTCCTTGGAGATTTCCTTCATCGTGAAAAGTATCCATGCACACATTATTATGTTCTACAGGAATAAATAAATACATTCATAACGTTGTACATAAACATCTAATTAATATATAATACTAAGAATACAAAAAACTTACCTAAATTCGCGGTTGGTATAATTGGGACTTCATCGTTGACCATCTCTTTTTTGAGATTGGGTGTCATTTCACTTGGTATCTCGTCGACATTCATATTTTCCACATACTCATGACTACGCTCCTTCACATTATCACAACTAGACATATACTCATTCAAATTTATGTCTTCATTTCCTCCTAATTTTGCCATGACTAATGACGTAAGCATATTTAATTGTTGTTGCATCTTTTTTTCATTTTTGTTTGAACTTGGAGGAACATAATACTGGAAACGTGTAGAGTTCTTCGATTGACCGCATTGGCGAGATGTTCGCAAGGCTTCTTGTAATATATTTTTTTCCATTTTCCGGTCTCCAAGACCTTTCCGTTGCTTGTTGTGATAACAATTGCTATACACATATTATTGTTAGTTAACAATATAATAGTAATAGTATAAAAAATATATGCAAGACTTACAATTTTTTCCACCATTGCTTTGGCGTCATTGTCCTTGTATGTTGTTTAGTCTTTCTTTCGCGATTCAATCCACAATTCTCCTTTTGTAGCCCATACTCCCATTTAATTATACTACAATAATACAATCGATTAACAAAGAATAAAGTAATATGAACTATATATCAATTAAAATAAATCTAACCTTTTGTTGATCAAGTTTTCGATATCTATTTCGGCCGGCTCGCGATTTGTATTTGATTTTTGAGGTATTTACTTTTCCACTATCCAATGATTGTTTGAATACTTCGGTTCTTCTGTACTCCACAAACTTAATCCAGTCTCCTTTGGTAATAGTTGTGTAGAATTTCAATACACAAGTCGGTCTCTTTAAAACGCTTGGTTCGTTGGTTTTGTCTTTGACTAGATCATGATACAACTCATGCCGAAATAACTTTGCCGCTTCTCTAACTCTCAGAAGACAATCGTGCTTCCGTTCAATAGGAATTACAAATCATTCTTGTATTTCGTTCCAAATACGCTCTTTTATTTGATTATTCTCCTTTAATCTCCAATCGCGCATCGAAATATGAACGTGCTCTCTAGCTAACACACCAACATAACTCAACAATTCATCCCCTCTTTACCTATTAGTTGACATTTTTCATCAAATGATAACAGTATCTTTCTACCTAGAGTTTTGGCCGTCGACTCATAAGAGTATTTCTTCATTTTCCTGATTTCTCAAAATCTAGCGATAAGAGTCTTCTAACTTTCTTAAGCCTATTATCGCTAATACTAGTGGTAGTAGATGACATCGAATCTAGTAAAACACAAATTAAAACGCAATTCCAATAAATAAATAAATAAAGATAACAAAAAACTTTCTAATTAAATTTCAACACAAAAAGTTATAATTCAAACTTACACTAACATTCTAATTAACATTAACACACTAATTTAAACACAATCTACACTAACAGTAACATACTAATTTAATAACAAACAAAAAACGAAAGAAAACATACCTAAGGGAGGTGTGTCGGGCGAAATGGGTCTCGCCGCAGCCAGAGCTCAACTTCACCGCGGGGAGATGGGTGTCAAAATTCTGGGTAACCCCTGGAACAATCTCATCGTGGCTATGTACAACCCAAGACGCGGCGAATTAGTTCTCGCCACAGCCATCATTCAACGTCGCAGCGGCGAGGGTCCTAACGGGATTCTGAGTAGCCCCTAGTAGCCCCTAGAACTATCTCGAGGCGGCGACGTAGAGACCCAACCACGGCGAGGCACATCTCATCTCGCCGCAACTCGTTTGTAACCTCGCTGCAGCGGAAGTTCTCTCACAACGTTAAAAACAACCATTATAGAAGATCTTGCCGCGGCGTAGTCATGATCTCGCCGCCGCGAGAATCTCGGGAGTATATAAAGTTCTTTAGTTTCCTGTTTTTTACACATGCTCTATTTTGAAAATCATTACAAAACCCTATTCGCACGGTTATGTGTCGTTCTCTTAAGAAGATCTAGTGTGTATGTTCAAAACTTGGAAGTATTTTTCATGAAGACCTCCATATTATACAAAGATAAGAAGCTGGATGAGGGAGAGTAGATTAAGTGAGATATATGAAAAAGGTGTGGATGAATTTTGGGATTTTGCTAGAGAAAATACGAAATATGAGTCAATTCGTTGTCCTTGTGTGCAATATGGAAATCATAGACATTTTTCAATTAAGATTGTTCGGAACCATTTGTTTGCACATGGAATAATGACGTCGTATCAAATATGCTTCTACCATGGTGAGGTTTTTAGATCTAAAGCGACATACAAAAAAGATGTTGACGAAGATGATGTTGTTGCTGATATGTATGGAATGATGAATGATTTGGAGGACGACTTTGTTGAGCGGGCATAATTATTTGAGTCGATGATGAATGATGCAGAAACACTTTTGTACAAAGGGTGTACAAAATTTTTGAAGTTATCATTTTTTAGTAACTTTATTCCATTTGAAGGCGTCGGGTGGTTGGACAAATACAAACGCTTAAAGATGCCTTTCCAAAGGACAATAAAGTTTCTTTGAGTATGTAGGAGGCTAAAAAACATTGGACACATTAGGCATGAAGTACGAGAGAGAAATTTCATGCGTGTCCGAATGATTGTATTTTATATAGGAACGAGAATGAAGATCTTGATCAATGTCTGACATGCGGCGAGTCTAGGTGGAAGAAGGATAAAATTCCACGTGACGGAGTTAAAGGAGTCCCGATTAAGGTACACAAATTATTACAATTTAATTATTAAATTCCATGTTTATAATTTTGTATTGATAAAATTTATTTTAATGATTATGGTACATTCCTCCAATGCCACGGTTTCGACAATTGTGTACTAGTGTCACACACGCGAAAAAAATGGTTTGGCACTCCGAAAAGCGTATCGATAATGGTATGTTGAGACATCCTGCTGATGCTTCACAATGAAATCCTTTGATTTAGAGTATAAGGATTTCAATTTTGATCCTCGAAATTTGCGTCTTGGTTTAGCGTGTGATGGCATGAATCCGTTGAACATGATGAGTAGTAAAAGCAGTGTGTGTCCGTTTATACTTGTGAACTACAATCTCCCTCCAAAGTTGTGTATGAAGAGAAAGTTTATTATGTTAACGTTATTGATATCAGGACCGAGCCAACCAGATAATGATATTGATGTGTATTTAGCTCCATTGGCTGGTGACTTGAATATGTTATGGGAGAAAGGATTTGAAGTCAAAGACGCTTACTGTGGAGATTCATTCAACTTAAGAGTAATGTTGAAGTAGACTATTAACGATTTTCCGGCGTATGGAAACTTGTCAAGATACTCAGTGAAATGCTCGATTGGTTTTTCGATTTGCATAAAAGAGACATCCTCTATTCGGTTGAAGCATGGGAAAAAGACAGTATTTCTTGGTCATCGACGATTTTGACCAACAAATCACCCGTACAGGCGATTGAAATGGGCATTTGATGGAAACAGAAGAACGACTTCCTCCTGCGATTTTTTCTGGTGAAGATGTCTACGAAATTGTTAAGAATATCAATGAAGTGCTCGGGAAACGAAAGCGAAATGCTAGTACTAAAAAATCGTTCAAAGATAATCATTGCAAGAAGAAATTAATTGTCTACGACCTCTCATATTGGAAGACGCACTATGTTCGACATTGTCTGGATGTTATGCACATTGAAAAAAATGTTTGTGAATCGATCATCCGAACACTTCTTGATGATCTAAATAAATTGACCGATGGAATAAAAACTCGAATGGATCTCAAGGAGATTAACATTAAGAGCATTATGCATCCTCAAGAGGGAGTGAGAAAAACAAAATTACCATCGACGAAATACACTTTAGATCAGAATGAGAAGAAGAAGTTGTGAAAATGGTTCGCATCTATCAATGTGCCTAATGCTCATTCTTCAAACTACAAGAGATTTGTGTCTTTAAAAAATTCAGGACTCATTGGGATGAAAACTCATGATTGTCATGTGTTACTACAACAAATGTTACCTTTTGCTTTGCGTGGTATATTGTTAAGAGATGTGAGATTTGCAATAACCAAGATATGCATATTCTTCAACTCAATATGCTCAAATGTTATTGATCTCGTTTGTTTGGATTACATGCAATCAGAGTTAGTGAAAATTTTGTGTATGCTAGAAAATTTATTCCCGCCTTCGTTTTTTGACATCATGGTTCACTTGACAGTTCATTTGGTATGTGAAGTGAAATTATGTAGGCCCATATTTTTGAGGTGGATGTATCCAATCGAGCGTTACATGAAAGTATTGTGGCGGAAAGGAGAACTTGTGGGCGGGGAGGCGAACTTGTGCCAGAGAGGAGAAATTGTGGGCGGCGAGGAGGATGGGAGAACCTGCAGCGAGCAAGAGGCGAGAACTTGAGGCAGCAAGGAGAGGCAAGAACACGCGGAGGCGGGGAGGAGGTAAGAACTTGATGCGGTGGGGAGGAGGCAAGAAAGAGCGGCTAAGGCAAAAAATTGCCCAGAGAGGGTCGGAATGGCGAAAATGAGGGGAAAAGAAGAAAAAGAGGAATTTATATGGAGCCCTAGGGCTGAGTCACGAAACTCGCCTCGTCGAGAAATTAACACCGATGCGACAGAATTAAAAAAAACTCTCCGCAGCGAGAAAATTACACCGCTGCGACGAGAACCCCCCCCACAACGCTTAAATTAAGCGTTGTGGGACATCCCGCTGCAGCGGTGTTAATTTCTCGCATAGGCGAGTTTTTTTTTGTCCCAATCCCACAACGCTTGTTTAAGCGTTGTGGGAGATTCTTGCTGCAACTAGATTTGTACTTCGCTGCGGCGAGAATCTCACAATAAGCGTTGTGGGAGAGTAGTTATCAGCCAATTTTCAAGAATGATTAGATTAAACGTTGTGGAAATCAAAGATCCCACAACGTTTGTAGATAAACGTTGTGGGAAATCAGTCTTACCACAATGGTTAAGTACAAATGTTGTGGGATTTCTGATTCCCACGACGCTTAAGAATAAGCATTGTGGGAACCCTATTTCCCACAATACTTATTGTAAGCGTTGTGGTAGACCCATTGTGGGATCCAACATTTGTAGTAGTGCTTTCAACACTCTCAAGAGGATGTTTAGTTGAGTCAAAAGTCTAAGTTTGGGGGAGAGATAAAGTGTAGGCTTCAAATAAATTCAAAGAGTGAGGTCTTATATGCAAAATGAAAGTGAAAGTGTATTGTTTGATCGATAAGTTTGAGTTGCTAGGGTAACGTTTAGCCATTGAAAATTTTCATATCCTACCATTTGTTCCTTGCCTAACATTACAAGCCAATAAAATACTTTTGGACTAACATTTTCTTGCCTAAATTGAGTGGAGAGCAAGTGGTGAAAGTATTATGGTGCTTCGATTTCCTTGAGAATCATCTTTTATCGAATGTGCATGTTAGGAAAAGATGGAAAGTCTCTAATGCATTTTGACTTGGTTTTGAAACAATCTTTTACATGGGGATTCTCAAACAAAGTAAGACCATATGAAGTTTGATTGTTCACTTGTATTTATTAAGCTATATTGTGGTTGTTTTTACTTTATGAGTCAATTTTATCTACGCGAGAAGTTCAAGCAATTCTAATGGTTTTATACATTTTTATCAATCATTTTTATTTAGTTTAGGTTAACTTCTTTGATTCATGTTTTAGTTTGATTCTTGTTTTAGTGTATATGTGCTTTGTGTAGGTAGAGCAATATTTTGTTTGATTTTGTTACTTGAAGGCAAGTAACGGTTCAAGTTTGGGGGTATTTGATACCTGTGATTTACTCACACTTATTTATGCTTTTTTAAGCTAGAATCATAACTTTTCATTTGTATTTTTATAGTGTTTTATAATTTTTAGTGTATTTTCAGAGATAAGAGGGCGTCGAGCAGAAGTGGAGCGAAAAAGAGCAATTTTGGAGCAAAAACGAGCAAATTCGGGCTTAATGAGTAAAGTTAACAAAAAGTCAATCGAATCAGCAAAAGGAGCCTGCGCGTCGCATCACGTAGGCAAAATTTGGTCTCGAGAGGCCTACGCGTCGCGTCACGTAAGCAAAATTTGGTCCTGAGATAAAGGTCATATTCCACGCGTCGCGTGGTGTATCTAACGCATCGCGTGAGCCTGAAATCAACAGCCACGCGTCGCATGGAGTTCCGCACGCATCGCGTGAGCGTTGCGGACAGCACTCTTAAGTGACCTATTTTCAGCCTTTGATTGCATCCAACGGCCAAAATAGGTCCGAACTCTTCCATAGAAACCTAGGGGGGATTCATTTCGAAAGAGAAGAGGTTGGAGGTCAAATTTCTAGAGAGAGAAATTAGGAGGTTTTGAAGATTTCATTGAGCTTGGTGAAGAAGAAGAAGCTCACATCTCTTTTCATCTTCTTCTATACTAGTTCTTTCTTACCTCCGTCATTTTTTACGTTTTAATGTTTTATTTAGATTACATTGTTCTTGAAGCTTATTTAGGTTAACATTAGTGTTTTGATATTTTCGTGGATTAATGAATATTATGAGCACTCGAGTTTAGTAGATTGAAGATTAGTTTATTTGATATTGTTGAAGTTGTTTGAGTTTATTTCTATTGCATTGTAATAACTTAGATTAATTATTAATGTCAAGATTATTTTTGGTTTTGTTGTTATTGCTTATTTTTCTTTTGTTGTATTTTTAACAATATTTTGTTAGGCTAAGTTGTTTAGGGGATGTGATGTAGCTAGAGAGTTGATTTCGGTTGGCCAAACTTTAGGTAATGTTGTGCTTCATGGTTGGGTTAGTATAAAGATTTAATGGGTTGGGCTAAGTGTAAATCCTAATTAATTAGCTACTTATTTAGAAAATCTTAGGCGAGTATAGAGACCGAAAGGAGATAAACGAGCGTGTTCTACCCTACCCGTCATTCACTTTCCTAAAACTAGATATAAGATAGGAGGTGAGTGTGATCGTTTGGAATTTCGAGTTTAATGTGAATGTTTGTTTTAATATGACCCAAGTCGAGAGGTGAAAGTTCGTCAAACACTTAGATTCCTAAATCTCGAGAGATATTAGTGAATATTTTAAGAGCAGTGAGATTATGATTTCCATTACTAACCCGTAGTTAGAGTTGTTACCGCAGCCGGCCGAATCGATGAACTAGTGAAATCACGTTCATTATTTGTTTATCTTGAGTTAATCTTTTTTAATCATTTTAATTATTGCGTTTTGCATTAGTTGAAAGCAAAAATCATTCAAAAAGAAATCTACCACTTTTACATTTAATATAACTCGGAAAAATAAATTAGTGAAATTAATCGAATTTGCTTAGTCCTTATGGGAACGAAATATGTGCTAATTGCACCTCATTATTTGACGACACCACGCTTGTGTAGTGCGAAATTTTTTTAACGAAAATAAATTTTCCATCAGTAGACGCGGTCGTGCTTCTCCATCCACCGATTGTGCCGTCATTTCTTCATCCATGACTTTTATCGATGCCGCTGATATTAAAGCCGATAATAATATCCCCTACTTTTTCATATTTTCATTTCTTCCATACTTATTTATTCCTAGATCCACTAAATTGGAGTATATATATATATATATATGAATAAACAACGGTCACTGTAAAATCTTTGTTGAATACAGGATTTGGTTATCAGGGTTTATAGTATATAGTATGTTAGTCGGTTAGGTTTATTTATATTTTACCTTGCATGTAATATAGTTAAGCTGGAGGTATTTGTAGCGAAAAATCCGTGTCACTCTCAAGTAATATAGAGAATAAGTACAGATTTTGTTTCCATGAAGACTTAGTGTTAAGCGTGAATCTAATAATGACTACAATAAAATTCGATAGAAAAATGTAATGAAAGTATGGTGATTTCTAAATTCAATTAGACTACTTAAATAGAAAACAACTTTAAATGCGAATGAGGTAGAGTAAGGGTGTGGTTTCACTTTACTCTTCCTACGTTACAAAATTATCCAACATTAAGCTCTAGTCACGTTTCAGTTCTGCAATATTCTTGTTCACAATTCATATCACTAATCCTCGCCATAGTGAATTTAACGACCTAAATTTATAATCAACTTTTACCTCTAAGTTTCAAGATTAAAATCCTGACTTGCAATTTCAACAAGAGCAATCAACGAATCACTAAATTCTACGGCTATCTCTAGGCAACGCAGTCATTTAAAGTTTACTACTCTAGTGCTCAATTTACCATATCTCGCTAGAGTAACCTGTTAATCCCATGAACAAACACAAAGTGATCAATTTCATGTGGTCATTGAGATTAAGAATAGTAAAAAACACATAATTTGAAACGAGATTGAATACTATAAATCAAACAAAAGTCTACGAAATCCAAGAAAAGATCCAACATCACCCTCTAAGGGATTAGTTTATGATGATGGTGGAAAAACTAGAAAACAAACGAAAACAATAATTCATGAAAACTAAACGATGGAAACAAACAAATTTATAGTATTAGAATAAGAGGAAAAAGAAAAACTAATTTAGTTGCTGCAGACTCGTCGCAACCTCGAACACGCCTACGGTCTTCTTCTCCAATCACCTTGATCTCACGCCTTAGGTTTTGCTCTCCCAAAAACTAAAACAAAGCAAAAGTGTCTTCTTTTTTGGCTGCTTATAGGTTTAAAATTTGAAACTCCCAAAATCGCACAGATCTGGCCTTTGAAAATTAATCTGACGGCTCAAAATCACCGTCAACGTGTCAAATTACTATGTTGACTATACATCGTCGCGTTGCGACCTCCCTCGCTCAGGTGCCATCGCGGTGTGACCAAGCCACACTGCGATGTAATGGGCTCAGGAACTTTTCTTGGTCGCTTCTTGAGCTGATCGCGATGCCTAGAAGATCCAGGGCGATGCGATAGCCGTTTCGCCGCTCCTTTCGACTGATTTTGACTCCTTTTAGCTCCTTTTACGCTCATGTGTTCCAACCTCCCTCCAATCATGCAAAACCTGAAATCAAACACTAAAAACTATCAAAACACTCAAGGATAAGTGTTGATTCTTTATTCAAGATCATCTAATAATCACATATAAAAGTGCTTATTAGTATTTATGAATTTTATACCGTTAGCTAAAATACATCTAGGAAAGATAAAAAGTATTACTCATTTTATATCTCGAAGTGATTTTAACAAGCAGAAACTATCAAACAGGTTATACCTAATTAAATTACTTGTAATATGTTTTAACTCGTTAATCACCCCAACTAATTAGACTGTGATTCAATTAGTTGAGAATTCAATTTTTTTGGCGGAGGTAGTAAGTAACTTATATTAAGAATAACAAAATCATAATATTCATTTGCAGTACACGTATGATGTCGTGGAGAGAGGACTTATATTTTACTGGTTGATATGTAGCTATGATTTATCGTGGTACCCTATAAATAAACTATTAAATGCACTAAAAAATCATAATGTATCATCATTCTCGGCTAATCAACCTTGGGTTTGATCAAATTCAGTGCTTCCTTGAATATGTTCACATGCACAATTTTTGTCAAGATGTCTAACATCTCTATAAATCTTCTTGACTTCAACCTAACACTCTCAGATATGACATCCCTTATATAACAAAGTCTCGCGTTTATATGCTTGGGAGAAGTAAATCACACTTTGAGATCACAAGGAACAATCACACTTTTCTGATCATAACTAAGTTAAGTCAAGAAACCGTTCAATAACACCTTCGTTCATAGCTTCAACTAAGGCCATATACCCAAATTTTGTGTTGGATAGCCACCACATGTTTAAGGCTTTCTTTCCAACTGAATGTGTTGCTGCCTATCAAGAACAAATAACTTGATAGTGACCTTCTTTTTAACCAAATTTGTTGCATGGTCAAAATCGCAGTAGCCTTGTACTAAATGACCTTCAGGGTGAGTTCAGTATTCAAGTTTTAGCCATATGCATTTTTCAGGTATCTTATAAGCCATTTTGTTGCTTCATAATGAGTCTTTCATGATCGACTCATACATCTGTAAGGAATTTAAAGCCAAAATCCTCGAAAACAGAATACAAAATTCCTAAATAACGAAAATATAAATAAACACAAAGAATTATAGTGGTTGCCATCAATGTAAGAGATACGTCCACTTCCTGCTTATAAATCTTTATCCACTAACCAAGTGTGTGTGATCTCTAAGAAAACAAGGCTGCCATTTCCTACCTAAGCAACTTTCGAGCCGAGCATCCCCTACAACTTGTGCACGCGGATTTGTGTGGTCTGATCACACTAACATCACTCGTAGGCAACAAGTATTTTCTTTTACTTCTTGATGATTATGATTCTTGGATGTGGGTTTACATACTTAGAGGAAAATGATAAGCCTTTGAAGCATTTAAGTAGTTTAAGAAGCTCGTAGAGAACAAGTCAGAACACAAGTTGAGGACTTTGAGAATTTATTGAGGTGGTGAGTTCACATATCGGGAATTTTTTGAGCTCTGCAAAGAAGAAGAGCTCAACGTCACCTCACGGCACCGTAAACTCCTCAACAGAACGGCGTGGTGAAGAGGAGAAATTACATTGTGATGAAAACTGCCAGGAGCTTGTTTAAGAGCATACAAGTCCCGATGAACCTCTGGGGAGAGACGGTACAACATGCGGCTTATCTCTTGAACTTTGTGTCGACAAATGTGCTAGGAGATTGTACGTCTTACCAAGCATGGTTTGGTAAGCGACCTTATTTGGAACACTTGAGAGTGTTTAGGTGTACCGCACATGTGAAGGTGATCGGCCAACATCTCAAGAAGCTTGATAATTGAAGTCAAGCAATGGTGTATCTTGGTGTCGAAGACGTAAGTAAGGCACACAGATTTTTTGATCCAACTCACCGAAAAATCCTTGTGAGCAAAGACGTCGTGTTTGAAGAGGAGAAAAAATGGATGGGTGCAACAATGATGGCGATATCGTACAAAACTCTATTGAGTTCTAAATTTTACAAGATGATGGAGATATAGCGGAACAAACTCCACCATCAAGTCCACATTTGACATCGCCTAAAACATCAGCAGCCATGTCAAACTATCCTCGATAAGAGAGCTCGGATGGGTCCAGAACCGAAGATGGCCCCATCAAACTCCATTCCCTCGCTGATTTTTATGCAGAAGCACTACTAGTATAGATGGATCTTGATAATCTGTTGTTGCTCACCACCGAAAAGCCAAAAACATATCACAAGGCGGCAACCGAAGAGCCGTGAAATGAGGCCATGAAGAAAGAGCTCGAGTCCATCAAGAAAAACAAAACATGGGAGCTAAGCGACTTGCCACCCGGTCATAAGACCACCGGGTTGAAGTGGGTTTTGGTAGCGAAATGTTATGTACAGAAGTAAAGAGTTGACTGCGAAGAAACCTTTGCACCAGTGACAAGACTCTACATACATTGTCAAGCTAATTCTTTCCCCCGAAGCTTACCGTGGTTGGGAGATTCACCACTTAGATGTCAAATTAGCGTTTCTCAAGGGTGACATTGAAGAAGAAGTCTACGTCGTTCAACATGAACGTTTCATCATAAAGAATAAAAAGCACAAGGTGTACAAGCTATCCAAGGCTCTTTACGGAATGCGTCAAGCATCAAGGGCGTGAAACACTTGCCTCAACAAGCGAATGACGAGTTTCGACTTCATGAAATGTGCTTAAGAGCAAGTTGTATACACGAGGAAGTATGGACGAAGTACTCATCCTTGACGCATACGTCGACGACTTGATCGTGACAGGAACAAGCATTAAGGGCGTTGAAAATTTTATAAAGTAGATGATGAAAAAATTTGAGGCGAGTGATCTCGAGTTTCTCTCGTACTACCTCGATATCGAGGTGGACCAGAAGAAAGATTGCATCAAGGTGAAACATGCGTATTATGCGAAGAAGGTGCTGAAACGGTTCACGATGGCGTACTGCAACCCAAGGAAGTATCTGATGGAAGCAAAGCTGCAGTTCGAGAAGGATGCGGAAGGAAACATAGTGGATACAACGGAGTATATGTGTATCATCTGGTGTACTAAAATAGTTATAATGCGTCGATATCATTCTCGGCTACTCAACTTTGGGTTTGATCAAATTTAATGCTTCCTTGACTTCAATAAAAACGCTCTTGGTTCTTTGGTGATACATGGTGTTCTTGTATAAGTGAATCGTTAAGAATCACAATTCACAATTACACTTTTATGATTATAACCAAGTTTAGTAAAGAAACCTTCTCTCACAAGTGTCTGATCTTGTTTTAATTGTCTCATACATTAAGCTAGAATAAGGAACATTCATATACATGTATTCTTTTTCAGCTCCTTGTCCTAATATCTTCAACTTAAATTGTGCTTCAATTGATGTGCATACTGTTTTCTAAGTCCAAATGAATTTGCCACTTTCTCAAGGTAGGACTTTGAAAAAGCCACAATATTCCATCTTTTATGTGTTTCTGTTAATAATGCCACGTGTTATCAACGAAAATGTCAAGAAAAAATGTTTCTCGTTTTTCACTTCTCACCAGCACCGATAATATATTTCATAGCTCAAATTTAATTAGTCGTGTAATGCTCAAAGTCCTGAGCAGAGTTTTTAGAGCTATCTATAAGATTCAAAGTTCAAACACACATGTCCCTTTTAAGGAAATTAGTGATGAAAAAGTGTTGCACCTGGAATATTATTTTGTCACTTTATGTAGGAAAAAAATAGAGCTTGATGGAATTCCATGGTTTTTATTTGTTGAAAGTACGTATATGTAATCAAAGTCAACCATTAGTTTCGTGAGAGAGAAATGATAATGAAAGGGAAAGATATATAGCATTACAATCAGGATTGAGCTACAATCCTATACACGTTACAACCATACAACTAAACAAAACCAGATGATCCTCAACGATATAAAGAAGCTTGACACTAATTCAGCTTCATGTTTGTTTTTTTAATACGAAAATATATTATCGGGATTAAGAGAAGACACATCATAAATATATCATAATAGTAAATTAAGAGACGAGATTAATCATTGGATCTTGATAGAGTCTTCATGTGGAGTTGGAATTGGAAGGTGACCTTTGTCTTGCAAGCACTTCACGGTCTCGTAAAGACATTGCTTAACAGGTGTGAACGCAAACCCTAACTCTTTCAGCTTCTTGTTCGAAAATTTGTACGGTTTTGCCCTTGGGTTAACTTCATCTGAACACCTACATAAAATCATCATATAAAAGTAAAACATACATTCTCTCAGTTATTGGAAGATACTATAACTCTTTTTTGCATGGTCTATAATTTCTAAGCGAGTAACAATAAGTCAAGTGAAAGGGACACGAACAGATTATCAATCAATCAAGTACAAATTGTGGGTAGGTGAAAGTTCATCACATCCACAATATTATTTCTTACGTTTTTTATTTCAATTATTGGTTTTTTCTATTTTATTCGGTTTGGTTTTTTTTTTTGTTGGTTAGAACTTAGAAGAGTCAAAGTTGGGTTCACCTAATTCACTCCTTGGCCAACCCACGATATATATCGAAGAAAACAAACATGTTTTAGTGTTCTTGAAAATTCGTGTGGTATATTTAATTCAGATTAATATGTGACATGCTAGTTACCTAAATAGAAAATGTTTTATCTATGAATATTGAAATTAATAGACAAACCAAAAAACTTCTGATTTTCTTTTATTTGGAGACTTAAAAGAGTCGTTTTCTCACGTCTTTCTTCTACTTATTGTACAAAGTCCTAATTTATTGATTAATGACGTCAGCATACTGTCAGCAATTATTTTCGCCAAACTTTCTCAAAGTAATATAACTTTTTTTCCCTGGGGGGTTTGGCATATGCATCATCACCAAGGTGTGAGACCACTATCTTCAAAGAATTTCAGTAGGAAAAGGACAGAGCATTATCTAAAAAGAATCACTTTTAAAAGAAGAACTCAATAGTTGCTTGAAAAGAAAAGAAAAGCAGAAACTTCAAAACAAACGCTATCTATTTGAAATTTACATATGGAGCAGTTTGTTAAAAAGTTATTAATCCTTATGTATTTGGTGTTGACCAAAGTCGTCACAATCATTCTTAATAGAAATCCTAATATATAAACACGTAAGCGTAGTAGCTAGGATGCAAGAGAAGAAATCTCCATGTTATTATAAATTAATAAACCTAAAATGTCAAAACAAATTTTAGGAAATTAAGAAAAGCACACAACTTGTTTTGACCTTCTCAAATATCATATCTACTCCTAGACGGTAACATAAGAATATTGTAGTAGCCAACACCTAACAAGTTTGTGAGAGAAAGAAATTCCTAATTCACTGAGAAAATGTCTCACAAAAATTCAAAAAGGGAACAATTAATACTTACTAGACAAATTAAATGAAATAAAAAGATTTGACTTACTTGGTGGGAAGAGGGTATTCCGGGAAATATTTGGCGAGAATTTCGACAACCTCTCCACGGTGGAGAACGCTCTCAGCGCAAAGGTATCGACCTGAGGCCGAGGGTGACTCAAAGACGAGGATGTGGGCGAGAGCAACGTCTTTGACATGAACATAAGCTTGGACTGAGTTCACGTAAGTCTTTGCTGAGCCGGTCAAGTATTTGAGGATGTGAATTATGCTCGCGTTTATTGTGGGCTGAAGTAATGGGCCTAAAACTAGCACCGGGTTCACGGCAACCATGTCCACGCCTTTCTCTTTCGCCAAATCCCACGCCGCCTTCTCTGCCACCGCCTTTCCATAACAATACCAGTTCTGCACACGTAATTTTTTTGGATTTTATAATTTTGAGCGAACAAGTCAAATTTAACGAGAGAAATATTGTAAGGCTGCGATTATCGTAGTGGCTTAAATCACTACCTTGCTCGAATGTGTTTTCTTATCAGCAAATTTTCGATCATCTCCTCGTTTGAGAGGTGGTGTTGACTCGAACTCTAATGAGATCAGTCTTTTCAACATGAGTGTTTTGTGATTAAATCAGAGAGTCCATTTTTGAAGTCAACAAAGTCTAGCTAGCTTGATAAACTTGTCACGTCGCAATTACCACGCTTAATTGGTTAGTTTGTTAAAATGTCTATTTAATTTTAATCTTTAATATTTTGTTATACTTTCATTTTTGTGTCATTGAGTAACGGACTTTAAAAAATAAACTGAGTGATATTTCTTTTATGATTAAATGCAGCCTCCTAGTGCACCAAAACTTTGACTATTTGAGTACACTACGTACTTACCAAAATACTAAAATTCAATCATCCTATATGTTTTTTGATAATTACTAAAGCTTAAAGAAAGCTTAAAGAATTCGACAGCTGTTTGTACTATTCATGGACATATCATCTAATCTTTTGATACTTTACCTCACTTTTCTTTATTAGTTTAAGTGTTACTTACATTTTTTTATAAAATAGGTTATGACATTCATGATTAGTTGTTGCTGTTGAGTGTCCCAAGGGATTTCGTCATTTTGAGTCAATTTTAAATAATGCCTGGGTCAATCACTATATATTGTACAAGACTTCAACATATTACACTTCTAAGTTTTATAAAATAGGATTGGTAGTTGAGTCAACTACATTTCACTTTTTTTAATTGACACATAAGCATTTCATTTAATGAAATAGTAATGACAACATAAACAACTATAACTAATTATCACTCGATTAATTAAATCATCAACTAAGAAATCGTACCCTAGTGTTCTTGCAGAAGTCGAGATCGCTCCAACACGATTCATCAACGACATCATCGGGTTTCCGGTTCGGATCCATGTAAACCGCTCCAATCGACGAAGTGAAGACCACTCGTCGAACTTTTGCCTCAGCTGCCGCAACAATTACATTTTTTGTTCCCTCGACAGCGGGCTCCACCATTTTTTCCTGCATAATTTTATAAAACTTAATATTTATTTTAAATATAAAAAAGAGTTGATATAAGAGAAATTGACCAAAATACCATCATTTATAATTATTTTTTTTCAAAATCCACTAAAATTAATTTTTTCTCAAAATACCAAAATACTCCTAAAACATTTTTTTTACATTTTAATCCATATTTATAATGATCGGTTACTATCTATTTTTTAAAACAAAAAATTAAACTAAAAAAGTTAAAAATTATTTTACCACTAAATTTTTAATTTTTTTGACCGACAGAGTATGGTATTTGTGTAAATTTTATATTTTTAAAAGACAAATGGTCTTTTCAAGTGAAAAACACTTGTATTTTGAGGAAAAAAAATGAGTTTTGATTGATTATGATAAAGTGAAAAAAAATGGTAGTTTAGACTATTTCTCTTGATATAATTACTAGTCATGTAATGTAAATTACAAACTCTTTTAGACTGATTTAGCTTAAACACAAAAATGAAAAATTAGTAAATTTTTTTTGAAATAAGTGTACCAGACGTCAGTCATTTATAACAAATTAACAAAAATAAATTGAATAAAATCCATAAACTCCATATAACTAATTCCCCAAAAAATTATTGTAAAATAACATAATCATCATAACAATTTGTTAGTCCTTTTCTATAAATTATATCACCTACATAAAATCCAATGGCTAAAAAGAATCCCCACCCACTACCACCACACACTATTCCTAAACCCCCCAACTTTATATTTTATACCCCTTTTAACATTTCATAATTATCAGAAATCACACCTCACACCTACTTTTATGCTTATCCCAGTGATCTACATCTGAAATTCTCCAAAGATTGATGTAAAATATAGAAAAAATAAATAATAAAAAAGATTGCACAATCAAACCAAATATACTAATGGCGATACCCCACAACCAAGAAAATGTTTTTCTTTTGGAAATAAATGTACTTTTTTATATAACGCACCAACCACGCACGCAATTATCATAAATAATATGAATATTGGATTACACGTTTATAGACACACACATGATATCTGTCATTAAATTTTTGTTGAGATATATTTTGACAGCCTACCACGTTTTCCGTATACACAGAATCAAATGCAATCAATTTCACTAACATAATGACATTATAACATAAAAGAAACTATTATTCTTTTCCATAATAATATTTAATAATAAAACTCACGGGATCATCGGTGACCGGAGAAGCGGTGTGAAAAACTCCATGGCAGCCAGAAATGGCGTCTTTAAGGCTCTGGAAATCAAGAAGATCGGCTTTGCACAGAATCAGCCTCTCTTCCGCTCCTTCCAGCTCTCTCAGATGGATATTCTTCGGGTCATCTTCTCAACATATAATTCACTAATTAGGTCGCACACATGCAAATACATATATATATATATATATATATATATATATACAAACCTGGGTTTCTGACAGTTCCCTTGACTGTGTAGCCACGTTGGAGCAATAACTTGACGATCCAAGAAGCGATGAAACCTCCGGCGCCGGTGACGCACACAGTCTGTCCCAAACCGCTCAACTTCTTGTCGTCACTGTCGATCGGCATCTTTTTTCTTTTATGTAAATATGTCGATATTAGTTCTGGGGTTTCGAGATGTAAATTCTTGTAATGGTGTGGTATTATTACTTATGCGTATGTATATATATGTATTTGAGTTGGATATGCTTTGGGGGTTGGTGAGTGAGAGAGAAGTAATATGTGTTGGTTTGTCTTTGCCAAATGGCCTTTTTATAGGGAAACGTCCTCGCCACAAAAATTAATTGAAATTAAATTAAATAATGAAAAAACTTACAACACTCACCTACCGATATAATATACTTGAAACTTCCGAGTTTCTTTTACCAATACATTATTTGGATGTATTTGTAATGTATACATAGTAATATTGATCAATGATATTATATATTATAGGGTAATTGCATAAAGGTTTCCTAATTTTAATTGCTTCAAAGTTGTGTAAAATTTTGGTAAAAGTCAAGTTTCCACTAAAATTTTATTACCAAAAAACTCAAAAACCTTCTCCCGCCAAACAAATATTAAATACAAAATAAAAATTCAATTCAATTTACTCAATTACACGTCAGCTTCAAAATCGGGATTCATATTAAATTCATTCAATAAATCTCATTTATTTAGAGGGAGAAAAAGAAAATTCACTCGATTAGACTCTCTCAAAAAACCGTTCATCTTATTTCTCTTTTCAAAAACATCACCGCGCAAGGAAAAAACCGTCGGAAAAAACCGGGAGAAAGCTTAACGTCGACAAAAGAAACAAGTAAGTGATTTTAAAACCGATGCATGTATGTGTCTCAAAAACGAAAAAATCATAAAAACGCAATTCGACATTTTTGTTCATCGTAAAAAGTTTCTGCAAAAATATTCAAGGCTCTCCAACAGCGTAAATGTTGGAGTGATTAACAGGTATATTTTTATCCTTTGTTTATTTATTTTCTTTGTTTTATGATTCTGATTTTCAAATCGTGGTTTTCTTATTTTTTTTTATGAGTTCACGTGTTGACGGACGTCCTCTAACCAGCCATACGGATCCACGATCGACGCCAAGTAGGAGCTTGAGGTCGGATTGGAAGAACTCAGATGGTCCTTCGTGGATTTAAAAGAAAAAAATTGTTCTTTATTCTTCTCCTTTGTGTTTTGATTTTGATTTCCAATTCATGTATGAAATTTTGATTTTTTTATCTCTTAAAATAAATCAAAATTGTGTTTTGTTAATTAATAAGAAATTACGTTCTTCTTCTTCTTCTTTGTGTTTTAAATCAAAATCGTGTTTTTTATCAGTGTAAAATTCAATTTACGTTGTAAACTGCAACTCAATTTACATTGGTACAATTCAATTTCAGTGTAAATTGGATATCAATTTACAAACATTATCAGTGTAAAAATCAATTAACGTTATAAAGCGCAACTCAATTAACGTTGGTATAATTTCATTTCAATTTAAATTGGAAATCATAAACGTGGAAATCAAAATTATCATATATTTAGGTATCATCAAGAATCGGGTTTCATTAAAAAAAACGAGTTTAATGACTAATGTGCTGTAAAAAAAATGAATACACAATCTCAAGATAAATCAACAATAAATTTCGGGTACAAAAAAAGAAATAACCAATATTAATCACTTGCTCTTTAATATAAAAAAAAAGTCAAACCCATGTATATAAGAACCAACTAAATAATCGGCTTTTAAACTACATTAAAATTCAAATTTCGAATTCAAACGAATATAATTAATATTCAAATTTAAAAAATTCGGCCGAACAACTATATTTCAGTGTAAATTGGATATCAATTAACAAAAATGATCACTGTAAATACCAATTTACGTTGTAAATCGCAACTCAATTAACGTTGGTAATAATTTCATTTCAGTGTGAATTGAAAATCATAAACGTGGAAATCATAATTATCATATATTTAGGTATCATCAAGAATCGAGTTTCATTAAAAAAAACGAGTTTAATGACTAATATGCTGTAAAAAAATGTAATGAATACACAATCTCAAGATAAATCAACAATAAATTTCGACTACAAAAAAGGAAATAACCAATATTAATTATTTGCTCTTAAATAAAATAGTCAAACATATGTATACAAGAACCAACTAAATAATCGGCTTTTAAACTGCATTAAAATTCAAATTCCGAATTCTAACGAATATAATCAATATTCAAATTTAAAAAATTCGGCCGAACAATTATATTTCAGTGTAAATTGGATATCAATAAAAAAAAATTATCAATGTAAAAATCAATTTACGTTGTAAAGCGCAACTCAGTTAACATTGGTATGATTTCATTTCAGTGTAAATTGAAAATCATAAACGTGGAAATCATAATGATCATATATTTAAGTATCATCAAGAATCGGGTTTCATTAAAAAAAACGAGTTTAATGACTAATACGTTGTAAAAAAACGTAATGAATACACAATTTCAAGATATATAAACAATAAATTTTGACTACAAAAAAGTGAAATAACCAATATTAATTACTTGATCTTTAATAAAATAGTCAAACATATGTATATAAGAACCAACTAAATAATCGGCCTTTAAATTGCGTTAAAATTCAAATTTCGAATTCAAACGAATGTAATTAATATTCAAATTTAAAAAGTTAGCCGAAATTACAAAAGTTGTATAAGTAATATTACAACAAGCCACGTAAGCCAAAATGTTATTTACCAAATTTTTACGAATACCAAATTTTTACGAAACGTTAGACTTTTCTAAATTGAGTTTGTAAGGTAAGATCCGTCCAATTTTTTTATATTATATGTATGTATGTGTGGCCAATAAAGAAGGCGTCAGGTTATTTTAGAAGGAAAAGAAGATTGAGAGAGAAGACTTAGTGCGTTGCTTTTCTCTTTTCCTTTTTTTTCTTTCTTTTCGGACGTTAGCTTTAGTGGGTATCTTTTGAGTTGTGTATGGTTCTAACTAGTGCTCGATTAGTTTTGGTCTTAATAGTTTCTTTTACTTTTATTCCCATATATATTTTCTATATGTATTAAAGACGTTAGTCTATAATAACACCAATGTCGATTTGTGAGTTTACATCGAGAGTGATTTTTTTGTAATTTGCTTATATTATTGTCTTAAATTATAAACTATAACATTTATGTTGTCTAAATCATATGTTTGCAAATAGATTGTGTAGTTAGTCAAATATTTTCATATTTTCTTGAAACAAATAATAAAGTAAAAGCAAATAAATTGTTAGTGAGGTCAAAAAGATTATCAAATCCGCGAGAGAGAATTAAGGGGCGTCAACTTTCAAGATTCTTCGTTCTATCAATCGTCGAACGATTCGAACCTGCCCTAAATGTACACGACCTGAAAATGCAAAGAACGTTAAACGAACACGATGAGATGTTGTTTTACAATTTCTGAATTGTCGGAATGAAGTTATTACAAATTCAAAATCAAACACCAAGGTTGGGAATTATATTGTATGCTCGCAATTCCCTAATATCCCAGTTGTTCTCGAACTTTTTGAAATATTATCATGCATTTCGATGGTATTCTCTAACGACAATCAATGTCTAAATTGTAGAAATTATATTGTGAAGTCTGAATTATTTATTAAATATTTTTGCATCACCATTAGTTATTATAAACTTAAAAGTTATAGTAGAGTGGTGTTAAATAAATTTTTTGATTTTTAACATAATTTGGACCGTGGTTCTAGTGTAGCTTAGTTGGTAATTTCATACCTCTTCCAATTAAGAGATCATGGAACATTTTAGATGGTTCGTTTTTAATTTAATACAATACTTCAATATAAATTTTATTTAAACATCATTTTTGTCCTGCAAAGTGACGTATATAAAGTGACTTATATACCGTTATCCATCACACACCATGTTGTATCGGATAGAGATAGTTATACTTCAAGTTTTAGAGTTCTAAATTCATAACCATTAAAAATATCGAAATTAGCATTAACTTGTTTTACCATTTTCTATTTTTTAGGTGTTGTATAGTTAATTATAAACACCGTCCTATGATATGTATTTTAAGAACAATGCATGCAATCAACTTATTGTAGTGAATGAATGTTAAAAGAAATCGCTTTGAATAAAAGTGGAAATTAGCTATACATTACAAAATCTTCATGTTATTAGCTCAACACCTTTATAGCTTTATCGGGATGAATATACAAACTTCTACACATCAAATTATACTATTCGCGTATGTTTTGAATACTGATATTTTACGATTTGTAGCAATTCATATGCGAAGTAAAACATGATAGTAAATTGTAACGTGTGTGATATTAGTTTTCATATTTATTTATCTATCTATTTACTATAAGCAACCTAATTAAAGCGCCCTAAATATTATAATATTCATCATGTCTACATTCTTTTGATGAGTAATTATTGAATTGTTTTAATGATTTGGGAACGAGTGTAGTCAAAAAAAAAAATTTGTAATCAAACTAAATATTTTGGCCTGCTATGATTCTAATATATTTCCTGTCAACGAAACACAAGCACACAAAGATTAGTCACCACTCTAGCCAGTGATTATCTTATTTTTATAGTTTAATATCATGTTAAATATATGATTAACCAGTGATTATCAAGCTAGTATAAGTATCATGTTCTCTAAACCAAAGAACCGCTTGCACCTTCACACTCATACTTGAGAGACTGAGAGAATTTAATTAATAAATTGATTCATTCTTCCAGTAGTATCTTATCTGCTAACAACCTTTAATGATTTAAAAAAAAAACCTTTAATGATTTAAAAAAAAAAAGAATCTTTAATGATTTAAAAAAAACAAACTTTAATAGTCTAATTAGCCGGCTTCCAAATTATAAAATACATATCAATCTCAATCACTTTGAAATGGTAAAAGCGTAATATAGTAATCGTAGTTTGAGAAACGGGTAAAAAAGTATATCTTTTGTAAAGTATCAAAGATAAATATAAAGAGTGAGTTTTGCTGACTAATAATAAGTAACAAACGAAACTTATGTCCAGCAAATTCAAACTGAGAAGACAAATCTAGAGAATATCTAGAATAGTTGTAAAAAGGAGAGACCTAAACTATAAGTGACTTTGTTTCTTTATTTTAATTTTGTTTTTGTTTTAGAGGAGACTTTGATCGTGAATTTCACCAACTACAAATATATGTGGTCGTACTTTCCTGGAATGTAGGCTTCTAGATTTTCCTCAAAAAAATAAAAAGAAGAATCTCATGCTTCTATAATATATGACTCACTATTTATTTTTGGGGAGAAAACATAGATTTTTCATTAGAGATCTCTTTATGTTACTCTACTCTCATTATTTAACTCTTCTTTTTGTTAAAACGAAATTGGAATCAACCGATTTTTTAAGGGGATAACTAGTGAGATAATCATTTAAAACAAAAAAATTACAAAATAGTCAAATAAAAATTGATTTATATCAATAAATCAGAATAAACAATTAAAAAAAACAAAGGTACCCTCTAAATCAAGCGGGAAAAAAATAAATAAGAAATAAATCACCCCATTAACAAAAATAAATGCGGTTACAACAAAATATGAGCGCGATATAAATAAATGACTCCACTAACAAAAAGTAAATGCGGTTACAACAAAATATGAGCGGGTTATATATTGTTGTCCAAATAAATATTAAAAATACAAACACCAAACTCCTTTCTCTCACGTAAGAAACCGTCGAACTTCTATCACGAGAAACCCCTTTCTCTTAGGTAAGTTTATTAATCAATATTAACCTGTTTTTTATATTGTTAGTTATATTAGGCTATAATGTGCAGATAACAACAGAGGAAATAATTACAACCCTAGAAGAAATTAAAGGTGGCATACACATTCGTGACACATCTGAAGAAACATCAGTTCAACACCAAACATCAAAAGGGAAATATGGAAACAAGAATCCAAGCAGTACATCACCTGACATTCGGTCAAATGAACGAGTTTTTTTAAAGGATATGAAGACATGAGCAGAAAGTACGCAGCCAATGACCTTTTCATCAAGAATATGCAGGAAAAAGTGTACTGGAATGACCTTGAAATAGATGCCTTAAATAACAGAAACCCATATATAATGAAATAAACAAATTTAATGCTAAAGAAAAACAGCGATTCCAAGATATGAAAACAATTTCGATTATGAAAATGGAAATAGAAGAAAAGTTTTTATGAATTAGCAAATAAGATTTCGAATGAAAAACAATGAAATTTAAAAATTTTAAAAAACAATTATTGCTGATAAAATTGTAGATTTCAAAACAAAGGATATTTAACATTAACCATTTCCACGAAAGGGTACGATTGACATTAATGCACATTAAAAAAGTCAACGTCAACAACAATGGCTATATAACAAAAGGAAAAAAAAAATTTGCCAAATGAAAATAGTAATATTTCATAGTGTTATTTAGAGCAAATATTTATTTTTTAAGCGGGTCAGATTCATTATATGCACTTGTTTTTAGACACTGATCATAAATTTGATATACAAAATATGCCTAATTAATTATCGTTCCGTAAATTTATTTCATGAAAACTAGAAAATTAATTAATTAGAAAAAGAATCCAGTTTGAAGTACATGATACAATTTATGTAATTGTATTTGTAAGTTTTTTACTCAAATTTCGGGATATAAACTGAATGAATGTAGATTTAAATAAAAGGAGATATAAATATTTCCACTGAATTCATATTATATGCACGCGCTTCTTCTTCGTCATCACCATCATCATGAGCACAACTCATGATTAAATGAGCAAAAATCTAATTTAATTAAATATTAAATAAAGCACTAAAGTAGTTAGGCTCTCATAGTTTCGACACCGACCCGGCCAGCCCACTTGAGTTTGAAGGTTTCTTTAGAGATTAATAAAGATATAAAAATAAATTAGAGTTTGAGATTCTGTTTAACAAAAACAAAACCCATGTAATATGTTAAACTAAGTAAGCATTAATTGCATTCGATAGAAAACCTTTTTTTTGTGGTTAATCATATATTTATGTCACGTTCGGCAACGGAAAAACAGCCAAGGAGAAAAGTATTGGAATTATATTTTTTTTTCTGAAGGGGAAAAAGAAGAGTATAATTCCAATACTTTTTTGAACAATAATATTTTACCATTTACTTGACTTTGACCGTGGCTGATGATACTAGTTAATTCCTATAAGTTTGTTGATGTGTGAACGTGAAATATTCTATTTTTGCATATCATATTCACCCTTCACATATAGCCTGAAATTTTGTCTCCACCAACTCCAATTTTGCCCTATTTCAAGTATTTTTATTCAGTCTCTTGAGTTGCTATTGAATATGTGCGCGAATATATAGTTGATTTAGTAGACGTTACAATTATATGAACGACCTTTGAACTTTAAGTTTCATTCTTTGCACTTAGGCATTCTGCAAAATCCTTTTTTATATCAAGTGTACAATAGTATATAAAGATAACTTTGGGCTAGTCATCGTGATATTTTGGAGTGCCCAAAATATATCTTTTACTCAAGCGAGGAATTATATGGTTATTTTGGGACAAGAGAAGGCCATAAGCTACTTGATAAACTTGTATGCTAATGAAGTAGCGTTTTTTTAAAAGGCGAGGCGTAAGTCTCGAAGTAAGTCTCGAAGGCGTGTCAAGGCGAACGCCTTAAATAATTTATAAAAATTGAAATAATAGACATAACTGAAATAATTTATAAGAACACGAATTCATAAGGCCGAGTTTATGTTGTTAAAGCTCAAAATTTCACCGGCCCAAAATTTCAAAACAACAATTAAAAACAGCGCCTCGATATGAAGTGTATGAACCAGACGCCCGCCTTATTGGTTCAAGACGTTCAACGTCTCATTTTTGGGTAGGCGTAAGTCTCAATGCGATGTTAGCGTTCGGAAGCGTTAGGCGCGCCCCAAAGCGCCCTTTTTTAAACATTGATTCAAATTGGTTGTGGAAACGATGAACTAGTGCTTCATGTGGAGGAGTAGAACATCTTACCACCAGAATATCATCAACATAAATTAAGACATATTAATTGAACTGGTTAGTGATCTCACTAAACATAGAATGATATTAAGACCTCCCATGCCTAGTGAACTCGAAAATATTTAACATCAATAATTATTTTTGAATGAATATAATCTGCAAAAAAAAAAAGAGACATTGTTATGAAATATAAAATTTTCACTTAAAAATAATTATATATAAAAAAAAAGAACCCATCGAAACAGAAACTAAGGGAATCTTTTTTGAGAAATAGCCCATTGTACCACCTTTTTATCATCACTTTTCTTAAATCCACCAAAATCTATTTCCTTCCCAAAATACAAGTATTTTTTAGTTGAAAAGATCCTTTACCCTTGAAATTTAAAAAATTTACATCCACCCTCTCAAAAAAGACAATCGGCTAAAAAGACAATAGAATTAAAAAATGTAAATAAAAAATCAAAATACTTCTTACAGCCGGTACCCTTCTGTTATAACTTTACAAGTAAATTTTTCATATTCTTATTATTTTATTACACTCTCTCTCTCTCTTCTCTTTAGTCTTCTTCTTCAACACTCAACCAAAAGACAATCTTCTGTAACCTTCATCTCCGACGCAACAGTCCACGTAACTTCATCTCCGACGTCTCCGACGAAGCTCCGCTCCATCTCTGACAACGCCAACGCTCCATCTCCGACGAATTTCCGCTTCATCTCCATCAACGCCGTCGCTCCATCTTCGAGGTTAGGTTCTTCCCGTTATCTACAATGTTGCCTACAAAACTATAACAGTGTCTACAATGTCATCTACAAAACTGTAACAGAGTCTACAACGTCGTTTACAAACCTGTTACAGAGTCTGTTGTGGACATAAAAGAGGTGACGGCACGACGGAAGCTCCGACGGGCCCTCGCTCTGACCTAGCCGGCGTCCAAGCCTTTTCGCTCGGCCAAAGGCCGAGCGAAACCCTCCCCTCGGCCAATGGCCGGCCCAAAACTCTTCTTTGGCTCGGCCAAGGGCCGGCCCAAACCATTTCACTCGGCCAAAGGCCGAGTGAAGCCCTCCTTTGGCCGCCCCTGGCCTCTCGCCCGGCCATTGGCCGTCCAGGGCTTTCGTCCGGCCATTGGCCGGCCCAGGGCCTTCACCCGGCCATTGGCCGTCCCAGGGTCTTGGTCCGGCAAAGGGCAGGTCCGGCATCCTCCTCGGCCGGCGGGTGGCCTTTACCCGGCGGAAGGCCGGCCCGAGACGCTTCTCGCCCGGCTGATGGCCTTCACCCGGCCATTGGCCGGCCCAAACTCCTTCGCTCGGCCATCGGCCGGCCCGAGCTCCTTCACTCGGCCATTGGACCTTCCATACTCCTCACTCACCACTTATAAATACGGGGCACAAATTCCGAGACAGGTAATCCAAACTTGAGTACTGAAACGCTGCTGAACTCCTGCTTCACTCGTTTCTCTCAAACCTTAGCCCTCTAAACACCTAACCTTGTTATCTACCTCAATCCCACTAATGTTGAGTGTCGGAGAGGTAAACAAGAGGCACCCCCTCTGTTTCCCCTTTGTAGTTCATGTGACCTCTTTACGTTTCAGGTACTCGCACGGAGTGAACCTCATTGACAGCTAAGGGACGACTTGGGATACCAAATCAGGCACGCTAGAGCCCGAACGCGATCACTTGGTCCGGCCTTGGGTCGAACCGTTCGAGGCTCCTGAATCATTGTCCAAAAATGAGCGACAACATTTTGGCGCTAGAAGAAGAGGAGTTCAGGTATTCTCGTTTTTCGACAGAGCACGCCTTGTTCCCCATCAACGACCTCCGATAGGATGAGTCAGGTTCCCATCACATCCACGAGCACCCGAGCGACGAACGCAAGATATGGCCTCTGGAGCCTCTCCCACCGACTCGGTGATCAACCTCGTGATAACAAGGACCGACCCCGAGGCTCGAGGGATGATCCCGACGCCATACTCCGAGAGGATACAGCTCGACGGCTCGCGGAGATTCTGGATCGTCCGGGCGTGGATAATTCGCTCATAGCCGACCTCCTCGGATATAACATCGACAAAAGTTCCTTTCGAGATGGCTCCGACCCCAAGTATGTGGAAGAGTCGCGAACCGGCGAGGTAACTCCCCACTTTGCTCGAGATGCGAGCGCGAGGCCACCCTCGCGTCAGCAACCGGCGATTCGACCGCCAGGATCGCAATCCAGAGCCACGTCGTCCTCGACGTCCAGAGGTGGTCGGTCGCATCCGCGGGTTGGACGCGGGAACACCCAACGGGACGAGGGGGCGGACAGCCGGGGGACCCGAAGGACGTTTCGGCGTCGACCGAATTCGCGCCGTCAAAGACTCAATGCAGATCTCAGGGAGCACCTTACGGCTCAGAGAAACTCCAGGGGCGAGGATCTCCGCCAGAGATTGAACTCTCGAAGGGACGCGCTGCCGGCCGCCACGCTCGGTCGGCCGCAAACCAACGCAATTGATCAGGCGTCTAACGAGCGGCAACATGTAACCCATGTGGCCCCGGCCGTCAGCCCGACCAACGGGCTTGATATGGTGACTATGATTCAGAGCCTCCAAAACCAAATCATCAAGATGAGGGAGTCAGGGAAGCCAAGGCCCTGCGGAGGGATTGAAGAATCCTACTCCCCTTTCTCTGTCAGATCTTGGCGCAACCTTGCTGGGGAAATTTCAAGTTACCTTCGATTCCCCCGTACAACGGACGGACGGATCCCCACTTATCACTATTCTTGGGTTAGTTCCCACGAGCTTTTCATCACTATCATTTGGGAACTTTGGAACCACATGAGCAATGTCCTTTCCGGAAGGCCTGTTTGGAATCAGACTCAGCTAGTGCAGTGGACGGTGAGTTTCCTCAAGGAATACAGAGCGGTTATGATTTGAGTCTCTCAGCGGAGCACATGGGAGACTACGACCCCAGATGGACCCCCCCAAGAGATGAGACCCTCTCGATTAATATTGACGCGGAACTAGCTCGCGACCGTGGAGGATTCGGTGTCGGTTGTATTGTTAGAGACCACACCGGAGAGGTGATCGCCTCGCGTACGCTTTTCCTGGCTAGGGGGTTCTCCCCCCAGTTTGCGGAAGCGTACACTATCCTCTGTGACATAGAATTAGCCCGCAGCGTCGACGGTAGGAGAGCGGAGATCCAGTCTGACTGGTTGGGAGTGGTGATGTTGGTCGAGGAGGGCACGACGCCTGCGACAGATCTTGGGACGATCTTGCACCGCATCATCCGAGAGGTGAGGGAGCTCGAGGTTTTCAGTATTTCCCATATTTTTCGTCTTTGTAATGTCGCGGCCCATAATTTAGCGCGCTATGCGGTTAATCATCACTCGAGTTCGACCTGGTTGAGTTTAGTCTCGCCTTATTCGGAAGAGGCCATTAGAGCCGATGATCGCGAGTTGAGTTCCCGCTCGATTTCCTAGATCAGTTGTCTTTCGGTTTACTTGTATTTCTTTTCTTGCAGTGGTTTACTCGTTCTATTGTAACTATGGTTTTCCTCCGCTACATGTGAGAGCTTTTATGTATTTCGTGGCCTAGCCACGCTTTCTAAAAAAAAACGTCTAAACACAATTGACATGCATCATTTAAAAAGGAGATTAGATTTGAAATCGATTTATTTATTTCATAAAAAAAAATAAAGTCTGTGAAGAGGGTTAGTTCCGTCCGAATAGAAAAGAGAAACCTAGCTTCACTCTGTGCCTCCCTCACTCGACCGCCGAATCCATTTCTCTCTCTCTCTCTCTCTCTCGCCGGAGCTTCAGCCGCGGCTGAGTTCCTCACATTCTTCGCGGCCTTCATCGCCGGAGCTTCACTTTCCTGTTACTTCTCTTCATTTCGGTACGTAATTTGAACGACTCTGGCTTGGCTTATTGATTTTTTGTATAATTAGGGTTCTGGTTTCGGATTCTTGTGTTGGCTTAGATTTTATGATTCAATCTCCATAAAGTATAATCACTGATGGCAGAAAACAGGTCGATTCTGTATTTTAGGTCACCAAAGCCATGTCTGATCGGTTGACGCGAATCGCCATCGTCAATACAGACCGATGTAAGCCCAAAAAGTGTAGACAGGAATGCAAGAAAAGCTGCCCCGTCGTCAAGACAGGTGAGTTATCGAATCTGGCGATTTGGTATTTCATTGGCAGTCAGGATTGGATTTTGATTCTTGATTATTTTGGAGTGTAATTAGGGTTTTCTACGATTTTGACAACAACATTTCTCTACGAATAGAATCTGGCGAATCCGATTGGAAGTTGATTTTGGTCACTGATTAGCAATTCGAAATTTGGATTTTGTTGAGTCTAACTAGGGTTTTCCATGAATTTCCTCTACTAATAGATTCCGTACCTTCAAAAGTACTGTGATACCGGTTCTCTTCTGGCGATTTGGCAATCAGGATTGGGTTTTGATTCGTGATTATTTGGAGCCTAATTAGGATTTTCCACGATTTTGACAACAAATTTCTCTACTAATATAATCTGGCGAATCCAATTGAAAATTGTTTTTGGTCGCTGCTTAGCAATCCGAATTTGGATTGTCGAGTCTAACTAGGATTTTCCATAGACTTGACGATGAATTTCCTCAACCAATAGATACCGGTTCTTTCTGGTTTTCATTTTACTTGATTCATATCAGGCAAGCTTTGCATTGAGGTTGCTCCGTCATCCAAAATCGCATTCATTTCGGAGGAGCTTTGTATCGGTTGCGGTATCTGTGTGAAGAAGTGTCCTTTTGAGGCGATTCAGATCATCAACTTGCCAAAAGACTTGGACAAAGACACAACTCATCGCTATGGCCCAAACACCTTCAAGCTCCACAGGCTTCCGGTGCCGAGGCCTGGCCAAGTTCTCGGCCTCGTCGGCACAAACGGGATCGGAAAATCGACCGCGCTCAAGGTTCTCGCCGGAAAACTGAAGCCCAACCTCGGTCGATTCAAAAATCCGCCTGACTGGCAGGAGATTCTCACCTACTTCCGAGGCTCCGAGCTCCAGAACTACTTCACTCGCATCCTTGAGGACAATCTCAAGGTCTTCATTCTCTCTTTTCATCTTAATTATACGGGTTTTTGGCTCTTGGAATTGTGGTCATGTTTTCCGGAGAGGATATTTTACGAACTACGATAACTTGTTTTATAGTTTTAAAAAAGATCAGCAGAGTTAAATAATACTTTAAACAATCTAAAAGATGTTTCTCTTTTTTCTCAATGAATTGAAATTAACAATTTAGTTTTTAAAATGCTTTTAGTTGATATAGTGCTGAATATAAGAACGAAATACTATATGTTCAGATTCAGAAAGGACCAAAATGATACATTATCAATAGGTCGGGATTAGAATACCCCCAAAAACAAAATAGGGACCCAAACGCCACAGTGATAAAAGTTTTTAGTGACTATTTGCTCCAAAAACCCTAGTTAAGATTGAACAATAGCGGACCCCACTAACCATTCTGACTAACCACGATGATTCTCAGGCCATTATCAAGCCTCAGTACGTCGACCATATCCCGAAAGCAGTTCAAGGCAATGTGGGACAGGTGTTGGAACAAAAAGACGAGAGAGGCGTCAAGGAAGAGCTCTGTCGTGATCTTCAACTGAACCAAGTCAGCGACCGCAATGTCGGTGATCTCTCCGGCGGAGAGCTCCAGCGATTTGCCATCGCTGTGGTTGCCATTCAAAACGCTGAGATATACATGTTTGACGAGCCTTCTAGTTATCTCGACGTCAAACAGAGGCTCAAAGCCGCTCAAGTTGTTCGCTCTTTGCTCAGGGCCAACAGGTATATTTTGAAAATACTTTTTAGTTAATATTATATTTCATTTAATGTATTAGTTAAGTGGTTACACTGTGTATGTATCTTTCAGCTACGTGATAGTTGTTGAGCATGACTTGAGTGTTTTGGATTACTTGTCGGACTTCATATGCTGTTTGTACGGAAAACCCGGTGCTTATGGTGTTGTGACGTTGCCCTTCTCAGTCAGAGAAGGAATCAACATTTTCTTGGCCGGGTTTGTTCCCACTGAAAATCTTCGGTTCCGTGATGAGTCTCTCACGTTTAAGGTAACAATGTGAAGCGATGCTGCTCTGAATTTTTGTTATGGATATAATTCTTTACTCTGTTTTCTGTTTCTAGGTTGCGGAAACTCCACAGGAAACTGCTGAAGAGATTGAGACTTATGCACGTTATAAGTACCCGTCCATGAGTAAAACTCAAGGTAATTTCAAGCTCAGTGTGGTCGAGGGAGAATTCACGGATTCCCAGATTATCGTCATGCTCGGTGAGAATGGAACTGGGAAGACAACGTTCATCCGTATGCTGGTACTTTCTGTGGTTACTGATTTTACACCGATTTAATTTAGCGTATCAGATCATTTCTGTGAATGAAACGCAAAACCGTTTCGGTTTTGCAGGCTGGTTTATTGAAACCCGACACCATAGAAGGTTCTGACATAGATATACCCGAGTTTAATGTCTCTTACAAGCCGCAGAAAATCAGTCCCAAGTTCCAATCCACAGTCAGGCATTTGCTGCACACGAAAATTAGGGATTCTTACACTCATCCCCAATTCATGTCTGATGTGATGAAGCCTCTTCTAATAGAACAGCTGATGGACCAAGAAGTTGTTAATCTCTCTGGAGGAGAGCTGCAAAGAGTTGCCCTTTGTCTCTGTCTTGGAAAGGTAACTCTTTATTATTCGGTTGCTTGACACAACTTTCTTATGTGTCTCGTTTATGATGAGTCATCCTTTCGCGTATATCATAATACTAAAAGTGTTGAAAGTCTGATAGTTATTTCATATGTGGGTGTTTATGCCATTTATAATGATTGCTCTCTTTTGCACCCCGTTCATGAATTATTATACGTTGATCATAATTCTCGAAGTCGGATATTAGAATCTGATACCTGTCCTAGTACATTGGGCCCAAGCACAAAACATGTGACCGTTTGAGAAACAACTCTTAAAAATTCTTTATTTATTACATAGTGGTGATTAGAGGGGCTGAACCCTGAACCATATCGGATAATAGTATGATCTAGGCTTCTCATATAGCGCTGTTATTCTTAGAACTGTAAATGCAAAGTTCCCGATCTGGTCTTGTAATAATAGAGTATCATTAGATAGTTGGCAGTGTGATGAGGAGATTTTTAGAGCTCCAACTGTAGGAAACTTATGACAGAAAAAATTGTGGGACAATGACCGTTGTTTCTATGAGATATCCAATTTACTTTGATGTGATACTTAAATATTAAGGTCTGATAGTTGCTCCTCTTAAATCCGTGAAGCACAATACAGGAGATGCATTTGAACACTTGCATAAATCAGGGTAGAAGTCTTTGTATTGTTATGCGACAAGTGTTTTCTTTTGTATGATAGAAGGATTTATTTTCTTGTATAAATTAACTTGATTCAAGTTTTGGTTATCGAATGATTGATTTGGTTTTCGCAGCCCGCTGATATATACCTTATAGATGAGCCGAGCGCTTATCTCGATTCGGAACAACGTATTGTTGCTTCAAAGGTCATCAAAAGATTCATACTTCACGCCAAGAAAACGGCTTTCGTGGTCGAGCACGATTTTATCATGGCAACTTATTTAGCAGACAGAGTCATCGTTTACGAGGGAAACCCGTCCATTGACTGTGTCGCAAATTGCCCTCAGTCCTTGTTGACCGGGATGAATCTCTTCTTATCTGTAAGAATTCCTTATTATACTTGCCCTTTCGAAATTCTATATCATGAGATTTTCATTTGCTCAACTATGTTTGTGTATATTTTGCAGCATTTGGACATCACGTTCAGACGAGACCCAACCAACTTTCGGCCGAGGATCAACAAACTCGAATCCACCAAGGACAGAGAGCAGAAGAATGCTGGGTCGTACTATTACCTCGACGATTAATTGAGACAGGTGAAATAGGTATACACATAATATATCAGCCTTGCACTTTTGTGAAAGGGGTCATTATGTAATAATCCTCAATTAATTATGTGTCTGCAGCTGCTAGTAATTGGTGAGACTTGAGGTGTTTGAATGTTCTTTATAACCTTTCTTGCTACTTCCTCTCCAGTTTTGATATTGATTATTTAAGGATTTTGTATACTTAGTTCTCCTTACTAAGTAATTTTCAAATAACTGAGATATATCTATTCATTTTTGAGGCCCTGCTCACTATGTTATGAAAATGTATGCTTGAAGTTCCTTGCGCAAAATTTGGTTCAATAGAAAGCCTTTGCTGATATGCCGTGCAATGTGTAGGTAAGCAATATTTAGTTGAATTAAAACAGTTAATACTTGCACACTACGTATATATTTTCCATTATTTTAATTATTATTTATCGATATTTATGAAAACCGGTGCTATCAAGTATCTGCATGAATCGGAGATTTAGAATGTCGAGAGAACCGTTGTGTTTCGTCTGAGAACCGAAAAATGGAGAAATCCCGGTACTGTTCTCATCGAAATCAGAGTTTTCTCGGTGTAGACCGGTCCATTATCGATTTGATTCCTGTTAAACGACGAATTATGTCGATTGTTGAAAACTTCCAGAGCTTCTCAAGTTCAGTTTTCTTGTTTGTGTCGAATTTAGATTTCACATATCGATTTTTAGACTACTCGTTCTCTAAACGGAGCCACCTCTTCAAATTTATGCAATTCAATCACATTGTCACTTCCATTTATGCTATATCCGCCGTAGTTTTGAGCATATAAGTATAACCACACATATTTTACACGACTAGGATTCACTTTCAAACCGTAAACGCAAAATAAAACAGTTATTAGTTGTGAATATTTTTTAATAGAGTTGTAAAAACATGTTTCTAGTCGTTAATAGCTATTGACGAACATACGAACTTAAACGTAATGAACAATTAACACGATTTTAGAAACTTGTATCCATGTAATTAGATCAACTAACTAAATCCACGAATCCCATAACTATGTGCTATAAACGTAGGTAATTTAGATTAATAACACGTCTTTAAGGGCTTTTCAAAATTAAAATGGAAACCTATACGAAATGTCTACTATAATTTAATCATGTGAACGCATAATAAACTGAACGATTAGAGTGAAGTTCAAACTTTGACGAAAAAAATGCAAGCAGTTAACAATTAATTGTAAGTTAAATAGATTATAAATATGTTGGTACTTATTAAATATGCAAGCAGTTAAGGGTACTTATTAAGTATGTTGGTACTTATTAAAATCATCATTCGTCGATTTTAGGCTAGGGGCGAAATCAGAAAAAAATTTGAAAGTTCGGGAATGGAGTTAAGAAATTTTTAATTAAAGGGTGCTTAAAATTGTTACTATTCAAAAAGTTTAAGATGGAGCTAGAAAAAAAAATGTAAGGATAAAATTTAAAATTTCAGAAGTTCGAGGACTATTGTGTCAAGTGCTCTAGATAGATATCAGATATCTATATTAACATGATGCTAACCATAATAATAATGAACAATGAAATATCCTGTAAAAAAAATGAACAATGAAATACTGTGGAAGTATGAACACAAGAAGAAAGAAACAAACAACTGGGTCACAATTAAGCAAATTACATTAATGAAGGACATCAATGATCTGACTACAATATTTGTATTAAATAAAAATAACAAAAGTGTGGACATTTTCTAATTTGGGAAACCTAATGGGAAGAAATGACAAAGTTCCCCAATAATTAATATGTAAATATTGTATTTTTGTTTCCCATGTGTGAACTAAACTAACTATCACTAACTAAACAAAAGTTCTAATCCTCTGTGTGTGTGTGTCTCTCTAATCCTTGATGACTGTGTTGTAAGACGATTGGAGGACCATCATTTCCCGGCGGATTTCTTCTTCAGCCCGGAAAAAGACAAAGTCAATTTCTTGATCTTCGCAGTCTCGATTCTCTTTTGCTGCGACTCGTCATCGGGTTTGACAGCTGGCATTTCTATCCTCTCGGCTTCAAGAGAAGAGCCGGTCTTTTCTCGATCCAACATTTTCGGATTGATCTCGTTCTCGGGGTACCTGAGAATGTTTTAAAAGGATGATTAGTGTATAAGCGAGAGAAAAAAAAAAGTCAATGTTTTGGAGTCGAATGCGAATTTGAACTTTTTTTTACCTTTCCGAATAATCAGCCTTTTCTTGTTTGGGCTCGGTCAAAGTTTTTACCTTTTTACCTGCCGAAGACTTCACGTCACGGCTAATCTTCGGTTGACTCCTGAAAATGCATAATGCTTAATTTGTGCCTTGTTGCTCAAGCAATCATCATTAGAGCTCTAAATACACTAACCTCCTCGATTGAACAGACTTGGGTTCTTTCGCTTGATTTAGCTTCTTCTTGCTTTGCTTTCCCCGAGCTGAACTTGTTCTTCGTGAATCCCTGAAGATTCATTCGCGTTAGATTATCGAACCAATGGAGATATAACAAATTAAAGGAACTTCTTGAGAAGAAGAAAGATTTATAACCATTCTTCTGGGGAAAACTCAGACGTCTCTTCTTTCACTTGTTTTTCGGGATTTCTCTTCGCCTTCTGATCCTGCTAGTAAATTTATTAACACAATCGAAGTTAAATATTATAAACAGTGAAGAAAATCGAAAGGAATATCAAACCTACTTCTGATTCCAAAGGCTTGGATTCACAGAGCTCCCATTGCTGCTTATTGAGGTTCAGAACCTCTTTATCACCATCATCATATTGAACCTGTAAAAACAACAATTCCGAAAAATGGCATCAGAAGCTTAGAATCTAAATAATAATAAAAAAAGAAAAAAATATGAGTGGACTCACGTGGTGCTTCTTCTTATCCGGATCGTATGATTTAACAGTGCCTTCGTAGAACCTGAAGAGTTCAAACAAGAACTGAGTTAAGAACAAAGCAACAAGAAAGACTCAGAATCGGATCACAGAATCAAAAGTAGTGATACGAAACACTCACACTTTATCCAACGGCCACAAGACATTAATCCTTTTGCCAACTAAAGCATAGCCCGCTTCGATCGATGCGAGTTTCTGAACAGAGAGAAGATCAGATCATACAATATCATTACACGAGAAGAAAAAGAAAATATCAACGAGTTCATGCCCTTAAAATGTCGGAAAATACACAAAAAATTGGATCTATAGCCAACACAAACATAAGGAATTTGGAAATAGCTGACGTTCTGTTAATATGTTGTAAATAGTCATCGTGCTTACATGTCAGTCGTTTACAGGAAATTATGGACCGGAGTGCCCTTTTCGGTTTGAGTAATTTCAAGCGTTATTCGGGCTAAATTGGTCCAAATAATCAAAATATTATTAGTTTTTAGTTTATACGACTAGTAACTAGAATAGTCCTAACAAAATTACCTGTTTTTCGGTATCATTCCTCTCAACTTTCCCAGCAGACTCAGAAGCTGTCTCTTTGTTCTTCAGTTTGATGACCAAAGACTTTGGAGTCTTCTTCTGAGTCTCGTCATCGTGACCCAACTCGCTAGCCTTTCTCTTTTGGCTGCACTTTTTGGGTTGTTTTGATGACGTGGCAAGCTTCCCTTGACGAATAGAACGGGACCCGCTTTTGATGAAGCTCGTGAGAGGACTTTCGTAGCCCTCTTCGGGATTCATCAGGGAATTCGGTTTCCGTCCCCGTTTCGGAGGAAGAGAATCTCCAGCTCGACCTGAACGGCTCGGATCGCTCCTTTTCGGGTCGATCAACGGCGGAGATGAAACAGGCTGAGCACCTTCCACGCAATCAGGTTCACCAATCTCGAAATTTCCCATCTTTTCTCGAGAAGCCACTCCGTCTCTGCCTTCAGAAGAATGGCTTGAACCGGGTAGTTCAGAGTCCATAATGAAAATCCCGCGCCCGAAATCAGCTCGATCGTTGATCTGCAAAAGAAAAAAGCGAATTTCGATTCAGAAAAAATGCAACAAAAAATTGGGTAATCAGCTAACTTAAAAATAAGAGATTTGGATTTAACCAACGCTTGGTTAATTTGTTGTAGATAGCCAGGGTGTTTACGTGGCATACTTAATTTCAAAATTTCCTTACCAATTTGCCCTTTTCGTTTTTATTAATTTGTTGTAAATTTTTGGGCTAAATTGGTCCAAAAAAAATTGTAAATAGTTTAACAATTTACCAAAGACTAGTAACTGCATTAACCCTTACAAAAATTATACGAAAAAGGGTTTACCGAGCTCACTACTTCGGTGTAGTCGCGGAGATTGATATCGCCTTTTCTCACGGAATCTCCGACACAGCCTTGAAGTTTATCACCACAGCCCTTGATAACTGTCTCTCCCAATCTCAGACTCATCGGAGATGTCTCCTGAAACAAAAAAACGAGATCGACAAATGAGATAATTTCATACTTAAAATGAAAACGAAAGAAAGATTAAAAATATGTGATTTTTGTATACCTGCTTTTCTCTCCTGACGCTGGAGAGAAGAAGGCTCAGAAGATCCGAAGGAATCTCATCGCTTTCTTCTACGACCTGCGTCATTATCGCCGCCATGGAAGGAAACACGTCTTGAAGGTGATCAGACCTGAGAAAAGAGAGACAAAGAGTGAGACTTTAACCCGAAAGAAACTTTCTTTGACATTCGTTTTAGCGAAGCGAAGATCGTACCGAACGTGTTTCAGGAGGAGGCAGAAAATCTGGAGAATCAAAGCTTCGCCTCCGAGATTGAGAAGAAGAATCGCTGCTTTGACTTTGGCGATCACAGTCAAAGCAGAGACTGCTTTCTGGTACGCTCTGCCCTCCGACAACGAAAGTCCATCTAGCACCTCGATCCCCAGCTCGAAAATCTCCTGGAATAGGAATCAAGTCAATATATACTCAGTTACAAATTTCTAATCTTTTGTGTATATCACAGAATACAGACTAAAGAACATACCTTGATCTTTTCGTCGGAGAAAGGAGGTTCCGGAGCAGAGATTCGAGTGATTTCCATGAGGCAGGAAAACACAGAAGCCTTGACACCCATGTCGTGATGAGTCATCAGCTCGGGTCTGATCAGAGCGCTCATCGAAGGCAACAGAGCGCTCAGAAGCGACGGAGTCGGAGTTTGCTCGATCCCCGAAAGAAGACACTCCACATCCTGATTCACAGAAAGAAAAGAAAAACCGAAAGATCGTAAAGTTTCAAGCTTTTAAACTTATCAACTTAAAGACCTTTTCAGGCTTCTTATTAACCCAGAAAGAAATACTATATCGAGTCGAGACTTAAATTAGATCTGATTGAGCTTTAAAGTTTAGGATATGAGATACAAAGTAGACCTTATCAACAGTCAAAGATCCCAAACCAAATACTAATATGTTTTACAAATCAAAAAAAATTAGAGCCAGGGCAATCCATGATTCTTCTTTATTTTTCCATTTTAACAATCCATTAATGTGGAACCAAGTTTCTCTGATTAAAACATCTCATCAAAATAATAGAGATTCAATAAACAAAAAAAAAAACCCACAAAAACCCTATGTAAAACCCATCAGAACCAAATCATCACAGATATGAGAAATCATAAACAGAGCAGAACAAACCAACAAAATGAGAAGTGAAGGTGAAGAGCATTACATCGAGACAGAGGAGAAGCTCTTCAGTTTGAAGAGAAGAAGAGCTTCTAAGCTCATTCCCAGCTTTGACGAGTCTCAGACTCTTCTGCTCAGCGCTCAAAGCCATGCTTTCGTCTTCTTCCTTTCCCTGAAACCTCACTTCCGAAGACTGAGAGAAATCTGCAACGAAACAACACAAGAAGAAAGTAAATGCTCTGCTGCAATAAACACAGAATTCATTCACTATTTATAGACCAGAAAAAAAAAATTGAAATTGCTTTTTAAAACACTGAAATCACAACTCGGCATATATGGAAGTTTCGGATACCCATTAATTTATCAGATTTGTTTTTCTTTTTTTTTGGGTCTTGAATCATGAGATTTTTTTCCCTTTTTTTTAGCAATTCAAATTTGTTCGTACCGCTCTTTACTCCTCCTGGGTTTTTCCTATCTTGGATTTGATTTTCTTTTCTGGCTTTTTTCACATTCAAAGACCCTAACTTTCGTACAGACCTTCTGTTCTGATTTTAAATTAAAAAATAATAGTAATAACATATAATTCAAAGACATTTCTTTTTTAATTTTTCCCGGTGGGTTTATACTTTGGCGCTTTTGTCTCTGGTTTTTTTGAGTGCTGAGCAAGAGTTTACACGGTAAACCTGTGAAATGACTAATTTATCCCCGTGTACTATTTGATATTTCTTATATCACTATAAATTTCATTTTTTAGAGCCTATAAAAAATATCCATATTAAACTTATTTTATTTAAATATCTAAAAATGGACTTTAATATCAAAATCGGATCAAAATACCTTTGTATTCAAAATTTGTATAGAATCGTATCTCAGCGTATAGCATCGTATAAATACCCCTATTGAATATTACCCAAAAAACCATTTCTAAAAAAATTAGTTAGATTTGCCACATCAGCAATTTACACTATTATTTACACTTGTCACAATAATTTTGTATATTTTACACTTGTCACAATAATTTTGTATATTAATAAACTTCTAGTTGGAAATAAATATAAACTCTTTTTGAACAAAAAATAAATGTAAACTTTGACAAAACGTCTAATTTTTTTTAGAAAAATAAAATGTTAAATGTAATAAGATATACTTACATTTGGAGAGACGAGAAACACAAACTCTGGTGATACTCTTCAACGTCGCATCGTCGATGTCGCAGAACGGATGAGAAAGTGAGGTATCGATCTCCATGACTAGAACGAAGTAATGAGCTTCGCACGAAATGGCGTAAGCCATTTCGTTGGCCATGATGTTCCACGATAAAAGTTGATTCAACGTGTGTGAGCGTTTCATTATGAACTCTGAACCACCTGATTCAAACTATATTTTTCTGAAGCCAATAATGAAGCAAGTTTCATCTCGAAAAAAAATGAAAATTGTGCAAGAAAGATGAGCCAAATTTCGTTGAAGTTGCGGAGTCTGTCATTTCATAATCTGATAAAAAAAAAATTCGCTGTCAATTTGGAGAATTTAATTTGGACTATACGTATACGGATAATGAACTCCAAATTAAATTTGAAAATGTTTATATAAAATGACATATCGTACTTTACATCACAATCTTTATAATTTTTTTTAATTCCTATAGCATCAAATTTAAGGAAGAAACTAAATAAAGAATATCATTCTAATGTAATGTTTCTCTCATAATCTATTAGAACCGTTTTTCACTTTTATGACAACACATGCCATAAAATCAATTTTGTTTAGTGATAGATGTAGTCATGAAAGTGGAATAAAGACTTAGTAATGGATAACTAGAATAATAAAAAAAAAGTCTATTATGTTTTGGATTAATTAAAGAGAACAAATAACTTGTCAAATGGCCAACGTTTGACATATGAATTTCGAAATGTCTAATGTTTGGTAAAACTGTGGTAAATAATTTTATTGTTTATGTAGCACAATTATTAAAAGTCTAACTTTACAATTTCAGCCTTATTATTTATTGTAAATGATATTCATAATCTGGTAAAACATTTTACTGGGTCATTTACCTAACTTTCGTCAAACGTTATACATTTCAAAATTTCAATATGTTTAATATGTTTATAAGACTATTAATTAACCTAAAAAGAATGGCTAACTAGTTGCAAATCAAATACTGAGTACAAAAATGGTGCTAACCAATGATTTCCTAAGTAAAAATTTACCATTGAATGTGATTAATAAGATTTTATTCCTATCACGTACAATGATTATGTAACAAAGTGTTTGGAAAGTATATTTTTATGAACATACACGACTCATCAATGTCAATTATGTGATGTATATCCTTTACTTTTTCGATATCTAATTTAATGGTTGGGAATCATGCACATAATTAATATCATCTAACATTTCTTCTCAATGGAAATAAACTAATATGGGATGATTTACAAACATAAGACTTCGTAGAAAGCTAATGATGCGGTGAATATACATTAAATAACGAAATCATAATAGTTAATAAGTCTTTTACACGTATACACATAACAATATCATATCATTGCATTCAGGGAAAAAAAATCAAATAACGATATCAAACAAGTTATAGCAGTAATTTAAGATTCAAAAGATAGTCTAGATAATTTGAAAGAGACGGGTAGTACTATACCTACAAAAATTATATGCTTAAGCAATCAGAACTACTCGCAAACTTTCGTTCACCATTGTGGATCATGGTGATGAACAAAATATTTTAAGCTCTTCGTCGACAAAATTTTAGTTCGACCTGTCAAGAAACACAATACATATCGTCAAATACTCAACTAAATGCAATGTGTGCTTATGTTGGCTTCGGATGATAAATATAATAAAGAAAATAGATTATGAGCATTCACACCTCATGCATCAAACTCGGTGAATACAATCGCTCATCAGATTAATAGAATATGTAGATCTAAGAATAATGTTGGTATAAGATATGAATGAAAATAAAGAAATGTAACAAAATAATCCCAAAGTGGGATGGGAAGAGAAAATGAAATGTAAAAGTACGATCTTTTTTTGCGTTAATGATAATAATAAATTATATGGGAATGAAAAATCGAGGGTTAAAACTAATCGGACAACTTTTTGAATGATGTTCTCGTGAATTTGTAGGTTTCTATGGAAATTTGGTGAAGATGAAATAACATAGATCTAAAGGGAAAAACGAAGAGTAATATTATATAGGCCAATAAGATATCGAAAGGGAAAATGTCGCTCATGAATTACTTATGAGGCCATAAACACAATACAAAAGAAATCTTCAAGGCCATGACAAAATCAAAAGAGACGATGTAGAGATGAAAAAACTTATGTTTAGAATATGAAGATCGATATTTTCTTTGAAGTGATTAAGGGTTATGCGAGAGGCACGTATTTATATAGGCTCGACGACGTAGGGTTTGATAAGAATACAATACGTGTCGAGATATATATGCATACGTGTCGATATAAGTACATTCTAGAAATCATTCAATGCTCGCTTTGAAGGGATAAGATTATGCAAGCGACATATGCGCCTATAAGTTAGCGTCTTCGATATACTAGGGTTTTATTTTGATCTACATGCATATGTGTCCTTCTAGAATGTCAATCTAGAATATTCTAGTATTTACTATCAAATCGGGTATATAAGACGTTTTATACGCCTTAAAATGTAATTATAAAGGCAGATATAACATTTGAGATTTAAATCAATTAGTATATACTATCATATTCATAATTTAATTAAGTAATTTTATACCCTAATATTTTTGACACATATTTATAATTTTTATTTTCATTTTTAAGCGGTAATTTAAAAGTCGTGTATTTTTAAAAATGTTTTGAAGGCTCAAAGACATTAAGAAAATATAACATAAATGAAATTACCCTTATGTGGTTAACGTGGTGTGTAACTATACATAATGGAAAAAATGGTACTCATAAATCATTTTAATAATTGTTCACTTCTAAATATTAATTTTAAATCAAGGCATAAATTTAATATCGAAAGACCTGTTTAAAAAAAAAATCTTTAGTGGAAGATATCTAGAGGGAGTAATGAACTCAAAATTCTTATAAAATTCACGCATTGATACCGTTCAAAGCATACCACATTCTCTTTTGCATAACATAGTATGATTTGACCTAAATGGCGATCGTATGAGGTAGATCTATCAAAGACGACTATGTTTACACCAAAAACGACAACGCTTACATCGACAATGTCTATGTTTACGAGTACAACAATGAGGATATAGTTACTTCAAAGAAATAATGATCACTTTAACACGACATTTTTCAGTGAAAGAATAGCAGAATGAAAGAGAAAGTGAACGAGACCGTAATTCTCATTATTGTCAAATTAGTTCCAACACGTTACTTATAGTATAAGCAACCTGACTAACTTTCTAACAAACACGACAATAGCTAATCAGACGCTACCACATGGCATCTCAACATACATCACTTAATATTCCCCCTCAAATCGAGTGTGGTCAAGCTCTCCACCTGCAGCTTTGACCTCCAGTCAACAAACTTCCCGCTCGACAATGCGTTGGTGAGGACGTCGGAATGTGGCGAACGTCAATTTCTATGGATGCCACATTCTCACGCACATAGAAGATATCCAGCTCAATGCGCTTGGTCCTGGCACGAAACACTGGGTTCGCAGAGATCCTAACAATGCTGAGGTTGTCACACCAGACCACCGAAGGTGCAAAAACACCCACACGTAACTCAGACAGTAACGAATTCATCCAAGACAGCTCAGTCACAGCAAACGCAAGGCTCCGATACTCAGCCTCAGCACTCGACCTTGAGACCACCTGTTGCTTCTTGGAGTGTCACGCCACCAGATTCCGACCAAGAAAGACACACACTCCTGAGGTTGACCTGTCATCATCGTGATCGGCTCCCCAGTCTGCGTCACAATAATTTGTGATGTTGAGTATTGGGCACCTCCTGAGAGTTAACCTATGCCTCTGAGTCCCTTGAAGATACCTCATAATCCGTTTGACCACCTTCCAGTGTATCACAGTAGGTGACTGCATGAAATGGCATACCTTGTTCACTGAGAAAGAAATTTACGGGCGTGTTATTGTCAGGTACTGGAGAGCTCCAATTGTTGACCGATACTTGTGAGGATCACTGAATTCTGCACCACCAAACTTTGACAACTTGTGGTTTCTCATCATAGGAGAGTTCATGCCTTTAGCTGTGTGCATATTAGTGCGTCTGAGTAGATCCGTTATGTATTTGGTCTAAGTGAGTAGAAGACCATCTCTTATCTTTGACACCTGAATTCCCAGAAAGAAATTCAGCTCTCCTAGGTCTTTCGATGAGAACATAGCATTTAGAGCCTCAACCAGTTGCTGAATTTCTGATTGCTCGTTCCTGTAATAAGAATGTCATCAACGTATACTAAGATGAATGTTGTGGAGTGCTGAGTGTGTCGTAAGAACAACGATGTGTCAGACTTTGCACTTTGAAAATTGAGTTTATTTAGGGCCCGATGTAGTGTCTCGAACCAGGCCCTTGGTGCTTGTTTCAAGCTATAGATGGCTTTGTGTAGCCGACACACCTTCGACTCAAGACCAGAGATAGTAAAGCCCTGTGGTTGAGACATGCAAAATTCTTCTACTAACTCACCATTTAGAAACGCATTGTTTACATCGAGTTGAGTCACACGCCACTGATTTATGATTGCCAAAGTGAGGATTACACGAACTGTAGTTGGCTTAACTACTGGACTGAACGTCTTTGAGAAGTCAAAACCAGGAGTTTGATGAAAGCATTTAACCACAAGTCTAGCTTTCAACATGTTCAGAGTGCCATATGCGTTTTCCTTGACTTTAAACACCCACTTGCACCCAATTGATCTTTTGTCAGGGGGCAAGTCAACCAGTGACCAGGTCTTATTTATCAAGAGTGCGTTGTACTCAGCCTCCATTGCTTTAAGCCAGTGAGGATCATCTAACGCCTCATTCACAATCTTTGGTTCCACCATGGTTGCAATAAGTTCTTTGGGTCTATGAATCCCAGTCTTAGCTCTGGTACACATCCTGTGAGTATTAATAATAACATGGATGAGAGATGAAGGTAATGATACATGTGTTGGTAGTTGACAAATACCAGAAGGCACAGGCTCACTGACAGGTTGATCATTTTGGATAGGAGTGAGTGTGGCTGTTTTTCCACTCGACACTGTCTTGGTTGTTTTTTGGGAACAACTTCTGAAACGGAAACTCTGACTCGTTGAAGATTACATTATTGGAGATGATCACTTTTCCAGAGTTAGTAAGACATTTCTAGCCTCACGCTCCGTGATTAGTGTTGTATCCCAGGAAGACACACGACTGAGATCTAAACTCCAGCTTGTGTTTGTTGATGGTCTGAGATTCAGAAAGCACTCACAGCCAAACACTCTCAGCTTCGTATAGTCAGGTGGTTGTTTAAACAAGACTCGTAGGGATTGTCAAGCTTTAGAGTTTGTGTAGGCAGCCTGTTTGTTAAAAAGACTGCAGCTTTAAATGCATCATCCCAGTGAGTAAATGGCATTTTTGCTGTAGCAAGCAATGTGAGACCATTTTCTACAATCTGTCTGTGTCTTCTTTCAGCCAATCCATCTACTGATGAGAATGTGGACAAGATATTCGATGATGAATCCCATTATCTACCAGAAATTTTTTAAATATCCTGTACTCACCACCCCAGTCCGTTTAAATGGACTTGATCTTGCGGCCAAGTTGTAACTCCACACTTGCCTTGAAATGTAGAAAGGTCCGAAACACCTCTGCTTTGGTTTTGAGCAAATATAACCTGGTATGAGTAATGATCATTTTAGTGCACATAATATCTATATCCACCAGCTGATGACATTGGTAAGGGACCCCACACATCCGAGTGTACCAGGTGGAGTGGTTCTGTATAGACAGTCTGAGGATGAAGAAAGTTGTGTATTTTGCCCACAGAACAAGATGAACATAAATTAAGTTGTTCTTTATTAACTTTTCTTTGCAGAATATTACAACTATTAAGTACAATTTTGACAATAGGTAATGTTGGATGTCCTAGCTGTTCATGCCACACGACACCAGGTTTGGTTTTCTTGATTCTGTCTCAGCATTCTGATGATCTGATAAAGTTTGTGAGCCTGAGTTGCCATCTATCGTAGTAGTAAATTCCTTAGTGTTGTTGTTGACTTGATTTTCTTGACACAGTGATACAATATACAGGCCATCTTTGACTCCACCCTTAAGTAGAATTGTTTGATTGACCTGATCCTTGACACAGAAACTATCAGGGTGAAACTCAAAATAAACTCTGTTATCTCTAGTGATTTTCGACACGGATAGCAAGTTCTTCGTAATGTTAGGCACAAGTAACATATCTGTCATACTTAGTGGTCTGTTCTGTAAGCGAGATTGAAATTTGTTATTTCCAGTCATTTTTATCAAAAGTTGTGAACCATTACCCACTGTAACCTTCTCCTTGCATGTGTAGGTGTTTTGCTCTGCCAAGTTGGACACATTGGAGGTCATATGAGCCGTGGCACCTGAGTCAGGGTACCACATAGGATCATACGACGTCTCTGGTGCCGCAATGTATGTTTGAGGTGTGTAAGGTGAGAAGTCAACAATACTGTTTAGAGCTTGATAGTTGTAGGCATTTTGATGTTGTTGATTGTCGTTGACATTGCCAAGGTAAGCCTGTTGGTGAGGAATGGCGTGGACTTGGCCAAGGTGAGCTTGTTGCTGAGAAATTGCAGGTCCACCAGGTGTCTGTGAAAAGTTCTGAGTCCCCTGAAACGCCTGGTCAAACCTATGCCAACATTTCAATGCAAGGTGACTTAATTTACCACACAATTGGCATTGAGGGATGTTGTTGTTAAAACCACGGCCTCGGCCTCTACGTCTCGTGAATCCGCCTCCTCTTGGTGCTCCTCGTGGATTGGTTTGACTTTGTTAATTGTTGTTCATAATTGTTGACAAATTTGCAGATTGATTGAACGACGCATCATTGTTCGTATTCTGTTTTTCCACTCTTCGTTCTTGAGTAAGAAGAAGAGCCTCAATCTCTGCAACTGTGTATAATTCAATTCTCGTCTCTACCAATGTAAAAAACGAGTTGTACTCTGCTCCAAGGCCGTCAAATATTGCATCCACATGTTGATTATTGATGCGGGACTTCGTCCCCTTCAGCAAACGACGCCGTTTATGCACTTCAATACTGAAACGACATCAAAAGAGATAAAAACAACAGTATGTCAAAAAACGACAGTATGTTGAAAAATGACGACATGCCATAAAACGACATACTGATCACCCGAAGTGTCAAATGGGCCTCAAGCCTGAGGCCCACCACGGTTCGAACTCACCAGATCTCTTCCATTCAACCAAGATCTAGACCCTGTTCAAACAGGCTTCTCTCCAAAATCCCCTCTTCCCGAGCTATTCTTACGGAATGGATTGTCAAGCAGTACGTGGTTAGCAATACACGTGGTGGAACGAGTAGGAAGCACAGGAAATAAATTAGTCAAGATAGAAGTTGCTAAAAACAAGGAAAAGTGACGTTGTAATCAGCCTTTAAATACAACACGTATAGAATAGAGGGGGACAGAATTTCACTTTGTAATCATTCGAGTTTATACTTGTATTCACCTTGCAATCAATCAAAACTCTTTATTTACTTTGTATTATTATTATTCTTAATACATTCTTACTCGCGCGAAGTGGATTCGTATAAGGAATTTGAGCCCGTTCATCTTTTATCTCGTAATCGGAGTTGCTATACTTCGTGACAGTTGGTCATGCATATTCACATCAACATTGATCTGAGGTTATCTTTTCTCCGACAGACCTCAATAGATCAACTACATTTTTTTTTATTTTGAGCAGATAATCATTCATAGACAAGCTCGCCTTCTTCGTTGAAGTTAAATCACCTTTGAGTTGCTTAACTCTGGTTTTTGTTTTAACTGTGTAGTACTGTTGTAGCTGCATCCAGACCTTGCCTGATTCATCACATCCGATCATTCTCGTGAGAAGACTTTTAGACATTGAGGAAAGAAGCCAGGAGAGGAGTAGTTGATCTTGTTGCTCCCAATCGGCATAACTAGGATTGACGTTTCCTGATTCAAGATCAGATTCAGATAAAAACATAAACGGTTTTGACGAACCTTGCACAAAACCTAACAGTTTGTGTCCTTTGATTGTTGCGAGGACTTGGTGGCTCCATAGTCGAAAATTATCATCTGTGAGCTTGATCGGGAGTGAATTATTGAAGACTACCGGTCCAGACTTGTTGACTAAGATTGCCGGAGAAACAGATGAACCAGTCGAAGAGGATTTCTCCATTGTCGACCATAATGGCTCTGATACCATGAAAGAATAGCGGAATGAAAGAGAAAGTAAACGAGATCGTAATAATCATTACTGTGAAATTAATTACAACACGTTACTTATAGGATAAGCAACCTAACTAACTTTCTAACAAACTATTACAACAGCTAATCAGTCGCTGCCACATGGCATCTCAACATATATCAGTTAATATTCAGTAACTAAATTTTATAATGAAAAATGTAAAAAAAAAAGAAGAAAAGAAAGAGGGTTTCGACTAATTATATTTTATTTATTAATAATTTTTTTAATCGTAAGACCTGATCATTATTACAAAATATAGCTGAAAATCGTTTGCGTACGAGAATATATGAGAAATCCCTTTGAAACTAACAAATTCAATATAAAATAAATAATAATTCAGTCTTTTTGTGTTATTCTATAGCACTAACGGAGCCGGTATCTCAAAATGGAGTATTTATTAAAATATAATAGAATGATAAAAATTCGAATGATTTCGTTTTTGTTTATTATGATGGATTGACCTTAATGGTTTAGAATGATATATGTCTGATGGTTGGTTTCTAACTCATATTTAGATATATATCATTCAAGAGTCTTGTATTTGTATTTCAATGTAGAAAGACTCTCTAGTTATTCATGCTCTATCATGAATTGACCTGAATATACCTTACCTACATGCCATGCATAATTGAAACTTGTTGGAATTGAAGCTCAACTGTTTTTGCCGAATCTCAACTCTGAAAGAGGTCCAAAAGACACGTAGTATGAGGCTTATTATATTGTTAAATATAAAATGCTTCTCTGATTGTATTCGTAACCCTAATCTCTTCTTTTTCTCTTTTTTTTTTTGTGACGATTATGCAAGACCTTGTTCGAGTCTTGATTCACAGTTTCTTGAGTGTACTGTTAGAACTAGTTGTTCTTGTGAGAGTCTTGTGTTTGACTCAATATATACATAGTGAGAAAACTGTGAGAAAGTTAAATTTGATCGGACTTATTTGTACGATCGGCGACGAAGATTAGTGTATGAGTTTCTCCGATCGGAGTTCAACGAAAACGTATGATCTAGGTTAACGTTTTGTTGGTCTACATCTGAACTTCGGCAACCGTGTTCTTGAGTGTTTTTTTCTTTTATGCATGCGTGTCTGCGATGTTTGCATGTTTGATTTCTGAATGTAACATGTCCACAATAACCGCAAGCACAGTGAAGAGAAGAAATTGAGAAGAAATTGTACAAAATGAATTGAAGAGAAGTGTTCATTGACTTTTAAACTCACACCAAGACTATGCATCGAATTCGGGATTTTCGTTAAGAGAAAAGAAAAAGAAAGGAAAGAATCATTTATTAATGGAGTCCGAGGCCCTTGATTACGCCGGCGTAAGTCTGAACATTGCCGGAGAAGAAAGTATCTCGAAGCCTGTGAAAGGCGCGTGAGGTGACGAAGCTGTCGGAGCCAGCCTGGTGAGAAACGCCGACGCGCACGACGCCGACGCGCTCGGCGAGTCTCTGGAGGCTCCCGTGGATGTCCGCGAACTGCATCACGTGCTTCAGATCGTAGAGCGTCGGAAAGAAGACTTTCACGAGCGCGAAGAATCCGACCTGATCCCCCGGAAGCTCGCGGCGCGTGAGGAGCTTGAGCAAGTACCCAAAGTCGTAGCCGCTGTCGAACGTCACCCATCGCGTCTCGTCGTTGAGCACGATGCCCGACGACATCAGAAGCTCGCCGAACCGGAACGCGTCCACTCCCTCCGCGCTGTTGCGGCGAAAATCGATCCCGGCGCGGCGGAGTAGCGCGATCGAATCCGCGGCGTACACGTGGCGATCGGCGTCGAACTCGCGGAAGTTGAACTGCCAGACGGAGGGGCGGCCGGCGACGGTGGCGAGGTTTCCGTCGTGGTCGGAGAACGCGAAGCCGAGCTGGATCAGCTTCAGCATGTCCACGTTGTCCTTCAGCTCCTGGTACCGGAGATCGTTCAGGCTCTTGTGTTTTCCGGCGACTCGCTTCAGCACTTTCCCCGGGAACTCCGTGTCCATGGCCACGTACGGATGCTTCTCCACGATCTGAATGATGATCTCGAACTCCGACTCCAGATTCTCCGCCCAAACCTCGCGGATATCCGCAGAAGCCATTGTTTTTTTTCCGATCCGGCCTTGAACCCTAGAAATCTGAGGATTCCGTTTCAGAGAGATATTTTCTGTGTCTGTTTTCGAGAGAAGAAGAAGAAGAAGAAGAAGAAGAAGAAGAAGAAGAAGAAGAAGAAGAAGAAGAAGAAGAAGAAGAGAAAGAAATGAAGGTGAACTTTTGATCGTGTTTGATCGCCGATCACGAAGCAAATATTTAATCCGATTTCTTTATTAATTATCTTCCGAGTTTTTATAATGTCTGGATTCTTGATTCTTGAATCTTGAAGCAAAAAATCAAATTAGTCTTGATTCCTACTTTAGACTTTTTTACAGAAACTATGTCGTTTATTAGCATCATGTAGATTAATCTCTTTTTTTCAGCTGAACATTATGTTTAGTTTCCATTAGAGATCGAATAAATGTATATTGCTTTGTTTCTCTTATTTCGAGAGCAATAAATTCTTCCTCAATTTCCCAATTGGATTTCTCTGTCTTTTAACCTAGAAGAAGTTCCAGAAATTATGTTAAGAGAGGTTGAGAGATATCAAGTTGATCGTAGATTGGAAATAAAAGGGAAACTTGTCGTTTTTAGAACAATCCAATAACACGGTATCCTAAACTTATGGAAAACTCTCTGATGTTACTACTATACAACAAGCTGCTTAAGAGAATTCGAACAAGCTTTTTTTTTTTGTTTATTGTTATCTAATTTACAAATTCATATATGTACATGTGTGAAATAATATTTGGATACATATTATTTGGACCAGCGGTGACGAATAAGCAAGAGCCACGTGGAGCGAGCATGCATAACGACAATAGTAGCATCGTAGATAATTAAATAACCTGTCGTTTCTTCTTCTCGGAAACACTTATCCCACTTATCTGTACCCAAAACATCTTCTTCCACACACACACACATACAAAATAAAAAAATAATAAGTAATAATAATAAAAACTCAACGTTCTTCTTCTTCTTCTTCTTCGTCATCAAGAATCATGGCCTCATCAATAACTCCCACAGTGACAACAACAGCTTCTCTCCTCTCCAAAACCACGTCATCATCGTACCAGAAGACCACGTCATCATCATCATCATCCCTCTCCTTCCCCAACAAGAGGAGCAACAAGAAGAAGGATGCCACGTGGCAGCTGAGCGTGAAGAGAACAGACTTCTGGTTCGACGCGTTCGACGACGGCGACGACTCGGAGATGGAGTACGGCACCCAGTTCGTCGACGGCAAACAGGAAGAGGACACGCGTCCACCAGACAACCCAGGTACATACATATTATACACATCCATCCACGTGGCATCATCTCATGTTTCTTTTATAACTAATGTTTACATTAGTAAATAATCATGTAAATATGTTTATAATAATATTTGAACTAATATAATCTAAAATTCAGAATGTATTAAGAGCAATCTGATCCATAATTTTCTAAACAATTTAACTATTTACGATGGTAAAATCTTGTGTATATATATGTACACAAAAACACGTGGCATTATGTAATGTTTTCTTATTACAAGACAACCCGTACGGATTCTTGAAGTTCGAGAAGGGTTTTCTGATCGAGATCGCGTCGCTGGGGCTGAAGACGAGAGGCGACGTGCGGCGGTGCTGCTGCGTCGTCTCCGGCGGAGTTTATGAGAACTTGCTGTTCTTTCCGGTGATTCAGCTGCTGAAGGATCGATACCCCGGCGTGATCATCGACGTCGTCACTACGGAGCGAGGAAAGCAGGTTTACGAGATCAACAAGAATATCCGATGGACCACCGTCTACGATCCCGATGATCACTGGCCCAAACCCGCCGAGTATGCCGACATGATCGGAGTTTTCAAGGTCATGACTCCTCAGTTTCCTCAAACGGAATACTCATTCTCGAAGTTTTTTGCTTAGCAAAATAATTAGAAGTTTAAGTTTTTGGCATTATAACTTATTTGGTAATTTTACAAATTTATAATAAAAAATTGGATAATTAGACGACATAAAATTGGATTTTGTCAGTTATTTTAATTTGTTGTAAATGATCAACTTGCTTACGTGTTATTTTGATATTTTCTTATTGTACTTTTTTTATTTGGCAGAATATATTAAATTTTTTGTAAATATACTAGGCCTCATTTATCAACAATTTATCAAATCGTGGAGATTATATTTAAAAGCCACCTAGTTTATACGACTATTAATTACAATATCTCAATTTATAACTTCAAATTCCCCATTTAGCTAAATCACTCTTAATGATATCATTTTTATTGCTAATTTCTTTTTTTTAGAGATTTTGGTACGAAGTTGTAACAAAAACTTGAATATAGTTTTGTTACTTTCTGGAAATCAATCTTGTGGTTGAACTTTGAACATACTAATCATGGAAAGTTGAAATATTTATTTATTTATTTCAGAACAGGTACTACGACATGGTGTTATCGACGAAGCTCGCCGGGTTTGGGCACGGAATCTTCATGTTTCTGAGCTCGGCCAGAGATAGAGTGAGCTATGTCTATCCTAATGTCAACTCCGCCGGCGCCGGAGTCTTTCTCTCCGACAAGTTCGTCGCTCCCTCTGACAATCTCTCCGAATCCGGATTTCACATGTTAGACAAATCTTCGAAAATATAAAAACAAACAATATGTGATTTGGCAGAAAAAATTGAATTTGAGTGGTGCGATTTGATATTTAGGTACCGGGAGATGGGAGAGTGGTTGGGGAAGCCGTTTCGAAGCGTGCCACGTCAGCCGATCCCGCCTTTGAAGGTCTCGATTTCTCGGAAGATGAAGGATTACGTGGCGGAGAAGTACAACAAAGCCGGGGTGTTGAAAGGGAGATTTGTGGTGTTTCACGGCATCAAAGTTGACTCGAAAGCTTCGATGCAGTCCAAAGGCGACACTGATAGCTTGTTGCCCCTCGATGTTTGGTATCAAATTTTCCGTGGTTTAAGGTGAAAATTCAAATCTCGCCTCTCTCTTCGTGATTCAAGCAAATGATTTTTGTCTGTGCTTGTGTCAGAAATGGAGCTTTAAAGCCTCTCTTTGTGATTCCACACGAGAAAGTTAGAGAGGACGTTGAGGAAATCCTCGGATACGATGATGCCTACATCGTGATGGTCACTACACCCGGGCAGGTCTGATCCTAGTGGTACCACATCATTTTTTACGACGAAGTGGTATTAAGGATAACCTAGTGGTCCCACGTCTTTTTGACTTAGAAAAGCATAGGTTCGATCCCACCAGCAGCAAAATGCTGACTTAAAAGAATTATAGATACAGAAAAAGACAAAGACATAAAGATTCTGATCAGACTGACATGAAAAGTTTCATGCTTTTCTGATTGTAGTTGGCGGCTCTCATTAACGACTCTGCCGGGGTGATCGCCACGAACACGGCAGCAATCCAATTAGCAAATGCCCGACAAAAACCGAGGTTCGATTCATTTTCCACTCCCTCGAAATGGCATTTACATCGCTGGTTTTTCTTTCTTTCTAATCTTAATATTTTGTTTTTTGTGGCAGCATCGGATTGTTTAGTTCGGAGGAGAAAGCGAAGCTCTTCGTTCCCGAAGCAGAAGAGAAGAACTGCGTTCTAGTTTCGTCAAAGACGGGAAAGCTAAAAGATATCGAAGTTGAGGCCGTGAAACAAGCACTCCCTCTCTTCGATCTCGCCTATGCTCTTGTCTAGTTTCAATTTTTATTCTACCTTGAACGGAACAGAACATACTAATATTGCTTAATACTAATAAATAGTACATTCACTTATTCAAGTCTCTGGAACAAAGAACAACATCAATGTCTCTCCAAACCAAAAACTGAACTTCTTATCAAGACTCACTCAAGAGAGAAGATAGAGCTCACAAGATTCTTTTTACGTTTTGGCACGAGTGGACGAATCTTCGCTGGACTCGATGCGGATCATGAAGAGATAGCCGAGAATCCAGAAGAGAAGATATTGAAAAGGGACCCAAGAAGAGCAAGCCAACAAGCTCAAAATGCTTCCAATGTATTGAGGGTCTTGAATGTACCCAAACGGAAATTCGGTCACCCACGGAATGTTCTTCCCGAATCGAACTCCATAGTAAGTCCCTGCTTCACCCAGCAATTGGTACACCCTGAATAATTCACCATAGAATCATAATCACGCAAACCCGGATATATAGTTTCAATCTTTATCCGAAAAAAATTAATCATAAAAAAAACATAACTAACCAAAATTCTCGACTTTTAAACCACAATCACACAGACCCACCAAACATAAAGTTATGAATCGGAGAAACGGTTTTGAAATTCGATCTGATGGGTGTATATTTGTATTGAAATAAATTACAGTAACTGCATTTCTAAAATGAGCTAAATATCAAGGAGTACATTACGTGTAGATAAAAATCAATAACTACTTTCTCTTCCTATTTCGGTCATATATAAAGGAGCAGCAATATCATGAAAGAATAATACTACTAATCTCTTAAATGTCAACAAAAGTTACAATCTTTAACCTAAGCTCCCCATCAAATCAAAAATCACAGAAACCCAATACAAAGTTAGAATCTTTAACCAAAGCTCGCAATCAAAATCAACAAGACACCAATCACGTGGCACCAAACAACAAAGCTGTTTGGTGGGTCTTTAAAACATTTTCATCTTCATGTTCCTCATTGTATTTGAAACTTGTGTTTTGTCCTCGTTCATTTGTTCGTGTCACTAAACAGAGAAAGGTACAAAAAAACAGTGAGAAAAAAAAGATGAGATGAGAACCTGAAGTTGAGAAACTGGCCAAAGAGGAAAAGAGGGTAGAAGAAGAGAGAAGGAGGCCAAGAGAGCGTGGAGACTGAGAAAAGAGAGAGGAATTGGATGAGCTTGAGAATGTGAGAGACCAAAGCCATGGCTTTCGATGGGTCCCACTTTGACCCGCAAAAGTCAACCCATCTCTGAGGGTGGTTCCACAGCCAGAAGTAGAACGGAAACGGTGATATCACTCCCAAAGCCGCCAAGATTCCCATTTTCCAATTCTAACCCTCGCCGCCGATTTTCCAACGGGAAAGCCTTTGACTTTATTTCCTTTCTCGTGAATCTGAAGCCCAACTTTGACTTTATTTTTACAGGCTTGGGCCCAAATACTCACTCATATGGGAAACATATACGAGAGAACTAATTTTGTGTTATTTAAGAGAAATTGATTATTTAACATAACATATTTATTATATTTCACTAAAATTATAATTTAATACAATTATTAGTAAATTTTGGATAGAGAATTTCTTTATTATCCATTTTTCCATTTTTTTCCCTCTCTCTAAATCTCGCATATGCATCAACAAATAACAACACATAAAAATGTTAATATCCGTATTAATTTGAAATTGGTCACTCTTCTTGTTTCAAAACCAAGTTTATTTAACTTTTTTTTAGTTTTTTTATGTACAATATAGGATAACTAAAGATAATAATTTGGGGTTTAACAATGTTGAATGATAGAATTGTAGTCTTAAAAATGAAAGAAAATATTTTTTAGCCATTTTTTGAACTAAACTTGTTAAAGCCAGACAAAAATATAGTTAAAAAAAATGTTCTGATTTATTCTGCTAAACAATCCTTGTCGTTTTAATCTTTTTCAAATTAGAATTTGTCCTAACTAGTACTTTTGAGAGTCCCAATTCCAGTGTAATTATAAATACAAAAGAACAAAATTAGGAGTAAGCATTTGGATGAAGGTTCTACAATGTCCTAAATACCCCTATCTCCCTCCTCTTTTTTTATTTTCTTTTTTTCTTCTTCTTCCTACGTCGTCTTCTTCTTCTTCTTCTTCTTCTTCTTCTTCTTCTTCACCACCAACAACCGCCCCTAAACCCCAACTTCTACAAACTCATACACATCTCCTCACTTACCTCCGTCGTCAGGGTTTTTTTTCGGCCACCCTAAACTTTCACAAACCCACACCCATTGTGTTGTATTTTTTTTCCGACCGAAACCCCCATTCATCAAACCCACACAGATTGTTGCATCCCTCTACCGCGGGTCGTGTCGACCAACCTCCAGTAGTTGCTTTCGCCGATCGTTGCCTCATTTCCCAAGTATAAATCATCTTCCTCATTCAGGAAGTGACTGTTCATCTTCCAGGAAATACCATATTTTTATTTTTCGCGATTTTGTATTGTAAGATCTTCTAGACGTACATAGAGTTTGGAGAAATGAGTCTTCGGTCTAAGGTGAAGGCGCATGCAAGTAGACGGGAAACCCCATCACCGGCTAGTCGTTCTCGTTCCAATGCTGACGACTCCAGTGCACGGCGGAGTGAGTGGCTGTCGCCTAAAAATTCTCGCGGTGGCCCTTCAACTTCGAAGACCACATAGAAAAGAAGTGGGTCTGCACCGAAACCCCCAGCCCCTAAGAAAACAACGACAACTGGGAATTGTCGGGGTTGGCTCTTACACAACGACTGTTAGGGACGTCGGTGAGTTTTGTTGTTGGTTGTTATCGGATTGATGTCAAACTTGAATTTATTAGATCTTTGATGATAGAACACTAATATACTAATATGTATTAGTTACAACATACATAGTTGTGATAATAGAACACTAATTATGAGTTTTAAATTCAATGACTGTGTAGTTACCTTTAGTTCTGTTTAGTTACGAAAATTTACATGCAATAATTACCTGTAGGGAATTTTAGTAGTCGATAGAAACAAATATTAGTTACTCTTAGTTCTTTTTAGTTATTTACAAAAAATACTGATGTTCATAGTGTAAGGTTACATGTAGTTCCTACTAGTTTCATTTGTTTGACTGAATAGTTACCAATAGTTACAAAACTAAGTTACCTATAGATGTTATTAGTGATACAATTTTATTTTATTTACAGGGTTGGATGCGGTATGTTCCCGACGAAACGTCTATTAATTTAAACTTTAACTTCCATGGGAATGTCATGACGTTCAAGGAAGAAGCGATGATGTCGAGTAGTCAAGAGGAATTGTTCCGGGAGTCCTGTTTTGGACAATTTCTCGACATGTCCTCAATCACGAGGTCCTCAAAGATCCTCAGCACTCTGATGCTAAGGACTGGACATTTCGAAAAAGTTTCCACGTCCAACTCCTCACTGCTTATAGATGTCGGCGGCGAGCCACGAGAGTTCAGTATGAAACAGTTCGGTGAGATCACCGGACTGAATATGCAGGAGGGCTACAAGGTGAAACAGATGGGTGAGATCCCTGAAATCCCAGGGGATTATATGTGGAAACTTTCAAGGGCGGTGTCCTTGCAACAAGGGCCAATATATCCTTATTACTTTGTTTGAAATTTAATTGTAGTGTTGAAATTTATATTTATACTGTTAAAATTTTTGTTGGCTTAGTTATCTTTATATACTTTTTAGTTACTGTTATTTACATTTGTTTCAGATAGTAGTTACCTTTAGTTACTGGTAGTGTCATTGTTTACAGTGAGTAGTTACGTTTAGATACTTGTAGTTACATTTGTTTCAGATAGTAGTTACCTTCATGTACTGGTAATTACATTGGTTACAATGAGTAGTTATGTTTAGATACTTGTAGTTACGACGATATGTATGTAACAGAAATGGAACTAATGTGAAATTCATTAGGTAGTTAAGATAGTGTAGTTATTAGTTAGCTTTAGTTACTGTTAGTTACATTAGTTACAGTGAGTAGTTACCTTTAGTTACTGTTAGTTCCAAACCTTTCGTTACTAGTTACCTTTAGTTACTGGTCGTTACAATTTGTTTCTTCCATGTTATAACTAGCATATGAACGTGGTCTTTTATAACCTCCGCAAGCTGCAACCCAAAACTGGGACCATGTACACCACGGCAGACTCTAATTTCTGCCAGTTGGTCGTGAGGATCCACGCGGAATGGACCAAAAACAAGGCCAACTACGACTGGTGGAGGCGTAGTTCATTGGTCGAAGCAATATTGGCGGAGAGGCCAAAGAATCGGGCCGAAATGTCATGGGTAAAAGCGAGATACGCATATGTTCCCGTCAATGTCAATAATAACCATTGGGTACTCGTCGAGGTTTGCATACCCGAAAGACACATCAACGTTTACGATTCCCTTTTATCGGACCAAAGGTACAAAGAAATCGAATACGTGGCTGATTTGATACCGGAAATATTATTCAAACGTGTGTGAGAAGTCGAAGGGATAAAATATGAGTCTCCTTGACCCTACTCCATCACCTACAAGCCATACATGCTGCAACAGAACAATGGGTAAGGCTTTCAAAGAAATGCTCAAATTATTTCTAATTTGTCTAGTATTTGATTTGGCAGAGGGGATTGCGGCATGTTTACTATCAAAGCTGCTGAATTCCTCGCCCACATGGAGCTTGTAACCTGTTTGAAAACGGACAACATGATCATGTACCGTCACAAACTGTGCATTGATCGTTTCAAACATGGCCTAATCAAAAGCTCAAACTCTTGTTCGTTATTGGATAATGAAGACTAATGTATTAGTTACATACGCCAGACATAACTAATTTGGGACGGTACATGAAGACTAATTTATTGTCATGTTTTGGTTGTATATATATATATATATATATATATATATCTTAGATGTGACGTGTAATTAGGCAATGTAACTATTTTGGAACTACTGTAACTAGGTATTCGCCAATTTCTGGTTGAAAACGTATGTAACTACTCTGAATTAGATGTAATTATTCAGAACTATATGTAACTAATGCTTTTGGTATAAATAGATGTTATGGTAACTAAACGACATTAATGGTAACTAAAGCCCTACATAATCAGAGCTTATTCCACCGCCTACAGAAACAATCCCATAATGTAGAGAAGAATTTCTTCGGTTAATACGGATTGATACTTCCGCTTTTACTAACTTTTTGGAGGATGATGATGTTCTGCCTAGTTTGCCTGACTCGGATGAGTTTCCTCAGCCGTCGTTCCACGATGTTCCTGGGTCTGAATATCCACCAACCACTCGTGATCCTCCCTCTGATCAGCTTGAGTCAGAGTTCCGTGAAGATGAAGTTATTCATTGCGATCTGGAGAACCTATCACAAAAAAACGTGGTCAATAGGGAATAATCGGTGTCTAATCTCGTTTGTGGATGTATCTATTCCAGTTGTAGACATGGAACTATTAATATTTATATGTACCTAATCTCGTCTATGGATGTAACTAAAGGTAAATGTATGTAATTATTTCAGTTGTAGACATGGAACTATTAATATTTATCTGTATCTAATCTCGTCTGTTGATGTAACTAAAGGTAAATGTATGTAACTATTCCAGTTGTGGACATGAAACTATTAATATTTATCTGTATCTAATCTCGTCTGTTGATTTAACTAAAGGTAAATGTATGTAACTATTCTAGACTTGAAATGTAAGAAATCAATTTTATACGTACCTAAATGTAAATACCAAGTTCAAGGCCCCTATATAAGAAGTCCATACTCCCTTTAAAATCTTAAATATCACATATTAATCAACCAAACATTAAACAATGGGAGACAAGCCGACACCCTCAACCAACGCACCTCATACAACAGCGAAACCCCCACCCCATATTATTCTCGATGAGTCCTCTTCGTCAACCATCGATAGGTACAAGTTATTGAATAATTTTGTCGTCGACCACAATGAGGTTGAAATCAACGAGTACGTCAAGAATAACGCGAGTGACCAAGACCGTAATCCAATATTGGTAGCTCCATCCGTGTTGGAAGAAATATTTGGAGATAACTACTTCGAGTTTTTGAAGAAAGAGGGTCACCTGTTTGAAATGAATCCTCCAAAACAACCATTGCCAGAAGATATGAAAAAATAAGGACGTCCGAATCCAAGAATGAAGAAATAAGGTCGTCGCATTAATGGCGATAATTGCTGCCAACCACTTTATTTACTATCATCAATTATATTTAATGGCGGTAGCTGGCCAACCCTGATGTATTTACTAAGAATTTTAATATCATTAACGCGGTTGGCCAAACACTTTTATGTAACTAAAATGGAATATATGTAACTAATCCGTCATAATTGTGTAACTACTGCAACAATTAGGTATTGTAACTATTTAGGTATAAGTAACTAGTGTACGTAAATAGTTACGTTCAGATACCTACAATTTATGCTAGTGTACGTAAATAGTTACGTTCAGATACCTACAGTTATGCTAGTGTACGTAAATAGTTACGTCCAGATACCTACAGTTATGCTAGTATACGTGTAAAGTTTAATATGTATAAGTAAAGTAAACAAAATTGTCACAACTCAGCAACGGCTGAAATGGTTATTCAAGTTTGAATCTTCCATGAGTCCCGGGTTCGAGTTGTACGTTCAAGGAAAACGCTACAAAATAATAAATGGTATTCTAAAATACCATATTTTAATTTTCATGTTTTCATACCCCTTTATAATCCGAAATACCATATTTTAATATTCATATTGGCTTATTATATGGTAACTGTAACTAACTAATTTTATGTATCATTAGTAACTAAACAGAATTAGTGGTAACTAATGTTCAAACGTGTACCTGAAATTCCCAAATAAACTAATATGATGCCCACTCCGTACACATAACTGAGATTTAATAGTAACTACACATAACTATTCTGAACAAAACAAGTAATCTCTTCATAACTAAAGAGTCATAATATAGACGCAGTATTTGCTCACTTATAGTTCGCAACAACATTATTAGAAACAAAATCACAAAGTCGTTCCAACTGATAACTAAAACAAAAAAATTAATCCTCAAACTTCAAACATAACTTCATCCGATTGGCATCTTATACATTGCCTTATTGTGTCCTCCACGTTTGCATCGAGAACATTTTTTTACCACTTCCAATATACTCTTCACCTTGCGACAAGAATCTTCTCTTCTTCGGCCTGTCAGGCGGTCGTCTCATCATCTTAGGTTGTCTGAAAATAATATTTTTGACTTCGTTGGGTATGTTCCATGATTATGCATCCCCATAGGGATGAATAACTCCCGTATAACAAGACGTCAAATAGTCCGTCGTATAATACGCCGAACAATATTCTTCAACACCATAATTTTGGAAACGACAATATGCAATTCCGTGTGAGCATATAAAGTTGTCAATTTGGAATACATGATACATGCACGTCTTTGTTGATAAATTCACTGCCCATGAATGTCCAGTGTGATCAACTACTTCAAACTCGCAGACCGATGACGGATGTACCTAATCGACAACATATTATAATTTTTCGAAATTGGAAATAAACAAATACTGCAATGTAACTAACTAGAATTATGGGTAACTAAACATGTACTGGAATGTAACTACTTGGAATTATGGGAAACAAAACTTACACTCGAAGGTAAGTACTTGTATATATGGGTAACTAACCTTATACTCGAATATAACTAAATGAAATTATGGGTAACTACGCATGTACTGGAATGTAACTACTTGGAATTATGGGTAACTATACATGTACTATAATGTAACTAATTGTAACTATGGGTAACTGAACTTATACTCGAATATAACTACATGGAATTATGGGTAACTAAACATGTACTGGAATGTAACTAACTATAATTATAAGTAACTAAACAAGTAGCCGAATGTAACAACATGTACCTGCATTCCACAAGCGTCGATTACGGTTTCATGTTCTATTTCACTCCCCGATGGGGGTTCTTTTCACCCTTCCCTACCCTCGGTAAACAAAAGCCTACATAGCAGTTCCAATGCTACGCCTTCAACCACTCGGCCATCTCTCCTAGATAATGATAAAGTTGAGAACCAGGAACGGAGAGCTTTCCCCCCTTTTCCACCCGACTCTTTTCTTTGGTCTTAAGAATGCTGGTTTCTGGTTTTAAGAATGAGTGATTGCCCTTCTCCGACCCTTACTGCCCAACCTGAAAGAGGACAGCTAAAGTGAAAATGTTCGCCAAAAGTCATTAGTGCAGTGAGACAGCCAGTGTAGTAATGGTTTTAGAAGCCTTCTCTCTCCTTTCATAAAATCATTTTGTCATCCTCTCCCTCAAGAAATCGAATATTTTCGAAATAGGAAATTCCCAAGTTTTTACGAGCACCGAGTTCAATGATTCTGCATTATTCGACATCATAGTGGAGTACCTCTTTCCGATACAGTACGCGAGAGACCATTTCTTGTTTTTTACGTCTTTCTCAAGGTAGGTTTGGATATCAGGATCCTCACCGTCAAGCATTGACATAAACTTCTCCCACTCTGCGGCTGTGTACACCTTCGCAGCGCTGGCAAATTTTCATGCCGCTTCTTCCGTCAAACTCTTGAATTTGTTACGCACGTTCTTTAATAAGTGGTATATGCATTATCCATGCTCAGATTTTGTGAAAACCTGAGCAACTGCGTTGATAATTCCTTTATTTCTATCCGACACAATCACCTGATTCTGTCTCTCGCCAATTGCATTTTTTAAGTGTGTCAGAAATAAACGCAAGTGGATAGATCTGTTCATTTGCGTCCATTTCACAAGCGGTAAACAACGTGCCTTTGTAGTAGTTTGTCAAAAAAGTCTCATAAAGGATGATAACGGGATGAACATACTTCCATCCCCTTTTCCAAGCGCTCAGAGACATAAAAAAAATTTAAAAAACTGTGATCGAGGGGTGGTCTTTAGGTCGAACGTAGAACCTAGATTTGCCGTCTCCATCATGTATTTCAGTACCGACAAGTGTGACAATGACCCGTCTTCAGTTCCGTAAAACGACTCTAACATTTTCTCTCTAGCTCTCCAAGCTTTTTTGTAACACATTTTCACCCCATAGTCTTGTTCCATGTGTGCCATGATGTCCCTGGCCTTACACGGTGATAAAGACGGATCTATTAGCCTAGGTTTCACGACTTCACCGACCAAATTTATTGTCGCCTGAGGATGGTGTCCTTGCCTGAAATTGGCCCCGCATGTCTGCTCTGTGTCAAACCTACAACATCACATGGAACAACGTTACTACACACAACAACATTGTAACTAAAAGTATCTATCAGCAACTAAAGCAAATGAAAATTGTAACTAAATGTATCTTCCAGTAACTATAGCAAATGTAAGTTGTAACTACATGTGTCTAACTGTAACTATAGAAATTGTACATTGTAACTAAATATATCTAAAATTAACTAAATCCACATTGAACGTTATAGCTCAATGTATCTAAAAGTAACTATAGTCAATGACCGTTGTAACTAAAAGTAACTACAAGTGACTAAAGACAATGAACGGTGTAGCTCAATGTATCTAAAAGTAACTACAGTGAATAACCATTGTAACTAAAAGTAACTACAAGTACCATAGACAATGAACCTTATCACTAAATGTATATAAAAGTAACAACAGCTAATGACCATTGTAACTAAAAGTAACTACAGACAGTGAACATTGTAACTAAATGTATCTAAAAGTATCTAAAAGTAACTACAACCAATGACCATTGTAACTAAAAGTAACTAAAGACAATGAACGTTGTATCTCAATGTATCAGTAGTAACTACAGCCAATAAATGTTGTAACTAAACGTAACTAACAGTAACTACAAGTAACTAAAGACAATGAAAGTTGTAACTCAATGTATCTAAAAGTAACTACAGCCACTGAACGTTGTAACTAAAAGCAACTAAAGAAAATGAATGTTGTAACTAAATGTAACTATACGTAAATTATTTTAGAAAACAATACCTTCGAATATGAAATATACGAGTTTTCCTCAATTGGACTGCACGCACGGACCACACACAGGAATCATCACGACAGACCATGTGGTAAACTTTTGTGGTAGACGTCCTGACCTTGAAAGTGAAATGGTTTTTTATTGCATACAATGCCAAATGTTTTTGCAACGCAACTTTGTTGGCATACAGTCCTCCTTGTCGTATCCTTAGCGGAGAGTGTATGTCCATGACGTCCAACACAGTAGAATCGCCCGACTGAACAGGTGTGCCTGACTGTGAGGATGTACGACTGCGTTGACGTCCTGCATCTGCGTCAGAATCTCTAGGAACAGCCGGTTCTCTGGAGACGGACGGCGTGCTATGTTCTCCGCCATCAGGGGGGTGCTGTGTTCTCCGGCATCATGAGCAGCGCTTTGTTCGCCGTGTGCTGGAAGAGTGCTCGGTTGTACATTTAATATTGTCAGTGTTCGGATTGGAACCAACATGCGTAGGGGACGTTACCAACGACTCAATTTCCAACACCAGAGACATGTGTCGATTTTCTCTTTCTGGATATGTAAATAACAAGCCAAACTAATGTCCGAGTCAATGGTCACAAGTTTTACCAAGTCCTATGTCTCGTACTTCATGCTCAATACCTTATCGGTATTCTCATGTAATCTCCCACCAGAACACGTGAACAACAGTTTTGTTAGACCCTCAAATGTGGTCGTCGGCGGAATGAGGGCTGCGAACGAACCGCCGGCCTCGTAATAATCATCTCTAAACCATTCGTCATTGTGCTTGACGTACGTGAAAACATCCCATTTCATAACTACATCCAATTGGTATACACAGTTCAAAACTCAGGTCTTAGTTACGTTAATTTTGTAACTATTCCTATTTAGTTACATTGACCAACCAGATAGGAAAGGGAACACAAAAATTGTACCTTTTCACTGGATCGTAGGTCTTCTCTCCTTCTGATTCTTCTACGCAAAGTAACTGATAATTTTAGAGGCACTTCAATTGAGTCGAAAGGCAAAATTCGAATCCAGATATGAACTCCGCTAGACGTTAATGGTCGTGACCGGAAAACTCGACGAAAAACAGGGGAGGGCCGTTGGGAAAGTTACAGCTAAAGTAAAATTATTTTTATTAAATTTTGACCTCAGATGAAGGCCCAAACAAGTCGACGGAGATTGTATTTCGTGTTGGGATTGGTGCCCACAAAGGAGATTATTAGACACATTATTATATGTAATATTTTGCTGAATCATTAATAATAATAAATGAGCATTCTTTCTTTAAAGTTTGTGTTTATGTATGTTTTCTACGCTATGAAACAATCATCAACGAAAAGGGTGTTAAATACAGATTTGACATGATAACCCCTTGTGACTTGTTCAAACCATTTGTTCGCAATCTAAAGACTTAATGAGCAATCAAGTCTTAGTAATGATTGTTTGAATGAATCATGATATCTTATCATGTGATGTAGGTAGTTGTGACTCTATGATTCATCCTTGATATCTTGTAAAAGATATTGAACAAGACCTGTGATACTTAGAAGCTCGAGACAAAACCGTTTAATCACTCGAAGCTTCAAGGTCACGAATGAGGGGTATTTTGACACTTACCTAAATCCTGAAGTGAATATATAATTGATATTGCACTTTATGACATTTGATTTGTCAATGGGCAATGGCTAAAATAATAGTTTCATCTGCCCCACAGTTGGTGTCATAACGTTGTGATATTGGGTTATATGATTCACATATATGGAATTCATGTTGACACAATGCATAAGAATTAGTATTACACTATGCTTTGTTATGAGAGTGTGAATGAATAAACCTGGCCAAGTATTCATCGAATAAGAAAATTCTTTGATTAAAACATGTGACATGTAAAGACATCTCACTCTATGTTTTTCTCATTCACAAATAACAAAGGAATTAGTGAAATAATAACTGAAGGGGTAAAATGGTAATTTTACATTCCTCTCAATTAATACGCCTTTCTTCTTTGGGTCGTCATAAAAGCCGTGGTTGCTACCATTGATGACTTTGATGCTTTTCTCTGAATCTGTAGGGTTTCTAGACGTGAAAGTTGGCGGACTGGAAAGCTACGAGTTTAGAGAATTGCAGTGTTGAATTTGTTCACCCACCGTGAAAGATTTGTGTTGTTGGTTTTGTTATTGCTGTGTGAGATTGTGTATTACTCTAAAAAGCTTATTGTGATAAAAGAACACGTGTGAGTGGGTCTTTGTGGATCTGTGATTAGGTCACTAATTCAGGTGGATGACTGAATTAGATCTTTCACTTCATAGTTTGTAATTTGGCTTTGATGTTGTTGTTGTTCATATAAGTCCATTTGTACTGAGAACTATTATATAGGGAAATCATTTCCACCGGGTTATCACACCCCCCAAATGTAGGAGTAGTTGCTCCGAACTGGGTTACCAATTGTGTGTGTGCTATTTACTTTTCATCGTTATTTATTTCATCTATATCTTACTCGTTGATTGTTACACACATTGTCATAACTATTGTGTGTGACAGTTGGTTGAGCGGCTAACATAATTTCAATTGGTATCAGAGCAGACAACTTTTATGCAAGGTGGTTTCCTGTGGTTTTCAATTCTGTTTAGATGGACAATTTCAGAGAAGGGAGATCTGTCAATCGACCACAAATCTTGGATGGGTCAAATTATGGGTATTGGAAAGCTCGGATGTGTGCTTTCTTGAAGGCTTTGGACAGCCGGACTTGGAAAGCTGTTCTTAATGGATGGAAGCCTCCTGTTGTTATTAATGAGGAATCTGGTGTAAGTACACTAAAACTTGAGAAGGACTGGACTGCTGCTGAAGATGAAGAAGCTCTTGGAAATTCCAGAGCACTTAATGCAATTTATAATGTTGTCGACAAGAACATCTTCAGAATCATTAACACTTGTATCAGTGCTAAAGAGGCTTGGGAAATTCTTGAGGTTGCTCATGAGGGGACAGCTAAAGTTCACAGTTCAAAACTTCAAATGCTGACCACTCAATTTGAAGCTCTTACTATGAATGAAGATGAAACCATTGCTGAATTTAATGTTAGAAATCGTGATATTTCTAACGAATCCTTTTCTCTTGGTGTTCCTATGTCAGATGAAAAGCTTGTTCGTAAAATTCTTAGATCTCTTCCCTCAAGGTTTCAAATGAAAGTTACACCTATTGAAGAAGTTCAAGATCTGTCTATTATAAAGCTTGATGAACTTATTGGGTCTCTTATGACATATGAACTTTCTATTCCTCGTGTGGAGAAAAGGAAAAAAAATCTGGCATTGAAGAGCTCGTCAAAACAATCCAATGATCAGGTATCATATGAATCTGAAGATGATATTTATGACACTATTGCTCTTCTGCCTAAGAACTATAACATGGTCATGAAGAAATTTGCTAGACTTCCTCCTAGAAGTGTCAACACTGAAGTTCGTGACAATCAGATTAAATTTCAGCCTCAAAAAGGAAATTCTTCTCAAAGAAGCAACATAAATGGAGACAGATTGTCTGGATATAAAGCCAAAAGAGTTCAATGTCATGAATGTGAAGGATATGGTCACATTAAAAAAGACTGTGCTAACTTTCTTCGTAAGCAAAAGAAGGGCTACAATGCTACTTTTTCAGATGAAGAAGATGGAAGTGATTCTGAAAATGGGAATAATTTCCTTGCTTTCACATCTACTATTGTGATTTTGGAGGAAAATGAAGTTGATCACACTGTAAGCTCTAACAACTCTTCTGTTCATGATATTGATATGAATGATGATTTGGATAAGCTCAACAATATGATATTCACTCTCACAACTGATAAGACAAGATTATTAGAAACTATCGCTGAATTGAAGCTTGAAGTTGCTCGTTTAAATAGTGAGCTTATCAAAATGACAAGATCTGTTAGAATGCCGAACTCAGGAACAAATGATCTTGACAAAATTCTAACTTCTGGAAAGACTGGTAAAAGTATGACAGGAATTGGATATTCTCATAGTGCTTCTACATCTCAAACCAAGTTTGGTCCCCAGAAAAGAGATAATATAAATGACAGAATTTTGTCTCAACAACGTGTGATAGCTTATGTCAACAGATCACCTTGGATATGTCATTATTGTGGAAGAAAAGGTCATATACGACCCTATTGTTATCAACTGATAAATAGAAGGAACAATCATATTAAGGCTAATACTCATGCTTACAAAAAGATAAACAAGAACAGTTGTTTTGTTTGGAAAATAAAAGATGATCATCATGCAAATATTGCTTATACGTCTTTACGTGCTTCAACCTATGATGATTGGTATTTTAACAGTGGATGTTCAAGACATATGACAGGTGTTAAAGATTATATTACTAACGTGAAGCCTTACCCGAACTTTTATGTTACTTTTGGAGACAGAGTAAAGGCTAAGATAATTGGCAAAGGTACCATGAAGTTTCAAGGCTTGGTGTGCCTAAAGGAAGCTCTTCTGGTTGAAGGTCTCACTGCTAATCTTATCAGCATTAGTCAACTGTTAATTTTACACGTGATGAGTGCACTGTTAAGACTTTTCAGAATGACATTCTTATGAAGGGAAAAAGGTCTCCGGATAACTGCTACATGTGTTCATCAGACAAAAGTCCAAAGGTTGAATCTTGCATGATCTCTAAAGCTGATGAGGCAAAATTGTGGCATCAACGTCTTGGTCATCTGAACTACAGAAGTCTTCGTAAAATCATCATTGAAAAGGCAGTTACTAGTGTTCCAGATATTAAAGTAATTGAGAGACAGATATGTGGAGAATGTCAGATTGGGAAACAGGTTAAGAGCTCTCATAAACCTGTGAAAATATATACCACTACTCGTGTTCTGGAACTCTTACATATGGACTTGATGGTTCCAATGCAAACTGAAAGTCTAGGTGGTAAGAGATATGTTTTTGTCTGTGTTGATGATTTTTCTCGATTTACTTGGGTCTATTTTCTAAAAGAAAACTCTGAAACATTCGATGTATTTGAAGAATTGTGCAGACTTCTTCAAAGACATACAAAAGATTCTACAGGAAAGATTGTAAGAATAAGAAGTGATCATGGCAGGGAATTTGAAAACTCTCGGTTCTCTAATTTTTGTAGCGAGGAAGGAATTGCTCATGAATAGTCTGCACCTATTACTCCACAACAGAATTGTATTAATGAAAGGAAAAATAGAACTGTTCAAGAGATGGCAAGAGTTATGCTGTTAGCAAAGAATATTCCTACACGCTTATGAGCTGAAGCCTTAAACATTGCTTGCCACATACATAACAGGGTGTCTATAAGACCTGGAACTACCACCACTCAATATGAGATTTGGAGGGGACGAAAACCTAATGTGAAATATTTTCATATTTTCGGGTCAACATGTTATATTTTGGTTAAGAGAGAAGCCAGAAGGAAATTTGATGCCAAGAGTGATGAGGGGATATTTGTAGGTTATTCAAGGAACAATGCTGCTTATCGTGTCTACAATATGAGATTAAAAGTTATAATGGAATCTGTTAATGTGGTGGTTAAGGATACTACCGACATATATATGCCTGATGAAGAAGGAGATATTAGTCAGACTAGAGACAATGTTAGACAGAATGTTACGCCATCTGTCTCTGACATTGTTCCTCAAGAAACTTCTAGCAATGATAATACATCTGAAAGCACTGCTGTTGAAAGTAATAATCACGATGATAACTCATATGAACCTACTGAGACAGACTCATCGAATGAAGATAGTCACGAGTTAAATCCTTCTACAATAATTCAGAAGAATCATCATATTGACAGTGTTATTGGAGATGTGAATGATCGTATGCAGACTCAAAGAAAGAATCCTGTGAATTACAGAGAAATGATTGGAAACATCTGTTTTGTCTCTAAAATTGAGCCAAGGAACATAAATGAAGCAATTCATGATGAATTCTGGATGAATGCTATGCAAGAAGAACTGGTTCAATTTGAGAGGAATTCTGTCTGGGATCTTGTTCCTAAACCTGATCAAGTGAATATCATCGGAATTAAGTGGATTTTCAAAAACAAGTCCGATGAATATGGTAACATTACCATAAATAAAGCCAGAGTTGTTGCACCAGGATATACTCAGGTGGAAGGTGTTGACTTTGATGAAACCTTTGCACCTGTTGCTAGACTGGAAGCCATACGTCTCCTTCTAGGTATCTCTTATCATTTCCGATTTAAATTGTTCCAAATTGATGTCAAGAGTGCTTTCTTGAATGGATATCTTAATGAGGAGGTATATGTGGCTCAACCTAAAGGATTTATAGATCCACATTATCCAGAACATGTGTATAAACTCAGAAAAGCACTGTATGGACTGAAACAAGCTCCGCGCGCATGGTATGAGAGATTGACTGAATTTCTTATCTTGAAAGGATATATTCGAGGTGGAGTTGATAAAACCTTATTTGTGAAGAAAGAAGATGGTCAACTCATGATTGCTCTAATATATGTTGATGACATTGTGTTTGGAGGAATGTCACAGAATATGGTTCAACAGTTTGTAACTCAGATGAAGAGTGAATTCGAGATGAGTATGGTTGGAGAACTTACTCTATTCATTGGGTTTCAAATTAAGCAGATGACAGATGGAATATTTATTTCTCAAAGTAAGTATGCTACGACAATTGTCAAGCGATTTGGTCTTGAGAAGTCTTCTCACAAACGTACTCCTGCTGCTACTCATATTAAGCTTACTAAAGATGACACTGGAACTCCTGCAGATCGAAGCTTGTACAGAAGCATGATAGGAAGTTTACTGTATCTCACTGCCAGCCGTCCTGATATAACCTATTATGTCGATGTTTGCGCTCGCTATCAAGCAAATCCTAAGGCTAGTCATCTGAGTCAAGTGAAAAGAATTATCCGTTATGTTTCAGGGACATCAAATTTAGGCCTTCACTATTCGTTCGACACTACTTCGACTTTGGTTGGGTACTGTGATGCTGATTGGGCAGGGAGTTCAACTGATCACAAAAGTATATCTGGCGGATGTTTCTTTCTCGGAAATAATATCATCTCGTGGTTTAGCAAGAAACAAAATTGTATTTCTCTCTCTACAGCTGAAGCCGAATATATTGCTGCTGGGAGTAGTTGTACTCAGTTGTTATGGATGAAGCAAATGCTTGCTGAGTATGGTGTCTCACAAGATGTCATGACATTGTTCTGTGACAATCAGAGTGCTATCAATATATCAAAGAATCATGTTCAACACAGCAGAACTAAACATATTGATATTAGACATCATTTTATCAGGGATCTTGTTGAAGATAAAAAGATTCGTCTTGAGTACATTCAAACTCAGAAACAGCTTGCAGACATATTCACAAAGGCTCTGGATGTGAATACGTTTGAAAATCTACATGCTTCTATTGGTTTGTACATTGTGGAGAAATAGCAATTATTGGACTTCTGGGCTAGTTATGTTTTGGCCCATATGTTGTTTCCAAGATGGATGATATGTACACCGCTTATTTTTACCAAAAACGACAAAACAAGGTGTCGTTTCTTTCACTCTAATTTAGCGACGGTTCGTATGTCTACAAGCTGTGGGTATTTTGTTTCTCATAACTCCTTGATCGACAGTTTCAACTGTCATATTTTAAAATCCTCTCTCAACTGCTGTTCAGTTTCCAAGTTTATCAATACCATGGTTGGAACGAGGAGTGGTATTCATACTTCATTTCCGCGTAAATCAGCAAAGATGAAAAATAAAAATGTTCCTCGTAAAGTTGTTCGCTCGCATGTTCATGAAAAGGTATCCACGGGTTTGGAATCTTCCTCTGCAGTTAGTGCCGATGGTCAGGCCGGAGGTACTTCTGCACGAGGTCAAGATTCTAATGCTCCTCAGCCTTTGAACCGCCCCCTAACGATTCATGATATCACGGGTCACTATTCGAGCAGTTCTGATGACCACCATGAACCCGACAAGGAAGATCAAGGGCAATCTCCGAACAACTCTGGTTCAGGTACTTCTGTGCCTCGTAAAGGTGATGATTCTACTTGCATGCCTTTGTATGAAACCCCCTCCTGAGGAATTAGAGAGAATCAATATTCTGTTGGGTCGTAGTGAAGAAGGTCGAAAATCCCCAATTTTCGACCAGGATTGTTCTGACAATTTTGTGTCAGATTCTGTGGAGAACTCCGAGAAAAATAGCCCTGATCATGATGATGTTCCTGATGATGAAGAGAAAATTCTCAGTGCGTTTCGTTATGCTAGAAAGAAGGCCAAGGTGACAACCTCGACTGAAAAATCGCAATCTTCTCCAAAAGATTCCATTCCTGCAAAATCTCCTCAGGTCTCTCCGGTTCGTAAAGTTTTTCTCAACAGAAAGAAGTCTGTTGCTTTCAAGGCCAAGAAAAAGAAGATCTCTAAGCTTCACAACTCGAAGATTCCTCCTCCTCAGGATGTCCCCTTTGGGTTTGATGAATCGACTGAAGCTCCTCCATCCCCTGTGATACTGAACCAAAAGTATAAGGATGGTCGGAAGATACCTACAAACATTCCTTCGGCTCCGCTTGATAATGTCTTCTTTCGGATTGAAGCTAAGGTGGCCAAGTGGAAATTTGTTTATGGAAGGACTATTTTCCCCGAGAGAGAATTATCTGTGGATGCGACTAAGTTCTCTGTTATTCTTGATCTTCTACAAGAATCTGGTCTCCTGTCCACTGTAAGTAATCTTGGTCCCTATTATCCGAAACTAGTAAAGGATTTTATTATCAGTGTTTCTCCTCACATGAACTCTACCAATAGTCCTGAGTATGGGAAGGTGAATCTTCGTGGTCATGTGTTTGAGTTTACTCCTGCTATAATCAACACCACACTGTGTCGTTCCACGTCCACTCATTCTGATCCTCTGCCGAGTCTCGACATAATTGTGAAGATTATCATTGGCAACGAGTCTGCTAAATGGTCGATCAAAGGTGGACTTCCAACATCTGAACTCACTGCCAAGTACTCTATTCTGGCTCGTATTGCTGCCACTACCTGGGTCCCCTCTTCAAATGGATCTCTTATCTCGACTGATGTTGGCAGATTAATTTACCAGGTTGGAACTCACTGTAAGTTTGACTTTGGAGCTCTTGTCTATGATCATTTTGTTCGCCATGCTAAGTCCTATGCTGCTCAGTTGCCTATCGGGTTTTCCTGTCTTATTTCGAAGATTCTTCTTGACCAAAGGAGGGATTTACTTCGTTCTGACGATGTCCTTGGAAAACTTGCTAGTCCTCTCACATTTCATTTCAGACACTTCGAAGGAAAACATTTCTGTGACATTGAGCCTCCTTCTAATGAACCTGTTGATGAGGATAATGTATCAGGTTCTGGTGTCTCTCTCAGTCCTACTGTTCAGAAGGATGTCTTTGCTCTTTTGCTTCAGGAGTCTGCATTTCTTCATGAGATTATTCAGAAAACTGTCAAGCGCAAGTCCACTATTGACAGCATGATCAAAGTTATGAAGTCTTCTTTGTCAGCGTCTACTTCAAAGGCTCAAGATACTGCGAGTTCTTCTGATACAATGTCTGCTTAGTAGTGTTGGGTGTTGTGTCTTCTGGTTGTTGGTATTTCTTCAGTTGTCTATTTGTTCTTAAACACTCTTGGTTGTTTGTTTTGATGTTTCTTCGTGAAGACTGTTTTGTTTGCTTTCCCCCCTGTTTTGGTCTATCCTTGCCTTTGTCTTATGTTTTGAGGCAATCAGGGGGAGATGTGTTGTTGAATGTTGCTGATACACTGATTTGGATATTGATGTGGTATCTATGTTTCTCGTGCTTGCCTAAAAAATAGCCAAAGGGGGAGTTTGTTATTACATGTGATTGGCGTATTTTTATTAGGCAAGTATCTTTCATTCTCGTCAAGATTTGTTGCACATCTTTCTCATGATCTTCGGCATTAACATTCTGCGCTATTTCAGGATCTGAATATATCAGCGAATATATTCCATTTATTATGATGGTTAAAGATCTTTCCTCATATATGCTCGCGTGTTTAATTGGTGGGGATTCTCGGGCATTGACTTTTCTTCTTTGGGTCGTCATAAAAGCCGTGGTAGCTACCATTGATCACCTTGATGCTTTCTCTGAATTTGTAGGGTTTCTAGACGCGAAAGTTGGCGGACTGGAAAGTTACGAGTTTAGAGAATTGTAGTGTTGAATATGTTCACCCACTGTGAAAGATTTGTGTTGTTGGTTTTGTTATTAGTGTGTGAGATTGTGTATTAGTCAATAAGTTTATTGTGATAAAAGAACACGTGTGAGTGTGTCCTTGTGGATTTGTGATTAGGTCACTAATTCAGGGGAGGACTGAATTAGATCTTTCACTTCATAGTTTGTAATTTGGCTTTGATGTTGTTGTTGTTCATATAAGTCCATTTGTACTGAGAACTATTATATAGTGAAATCATTTTCACCGGGTTATCACACCCCCCAGATGTAGGAGTAGTTGCTCCGAACTGGGTTACCAATCGTGTGTGTGCTATTTACTTTTCATCGTTATTTATTTCATCTATATCTTGCTCGTTGATTGTTACACATATTGTCATAACTATTGTGTGTGACAGTTGGTTGAGCGGCTAACAGAAGTTTAAAGGGTAATATCATAAAATACACCGTGGATCGTGTGAGAAATTGTCTTATCACATCAAACATAAAATATACGCATATGAACAGAGAGAGTGTCAGTACTGGTCCTTTAGTGGAATCGACCAATATTAAGAACTAAAAGACAGAAAAGGTTTGTGAACTTTTGTGTCCGTTCTTTATTCTAAAGCTTCGTTCATGTGGGTCCATGAGGTCTCAATAATAGACACTTGGAAGAGATTATAAGAACTGGAATTATTGATTTACTCAATTTAATATAAATTGTGATTTATATCGGGAAAGTTAATTTTCTTAAAGCTAAATAAATAATTGGTTAGTTATTTTGTTTATTGAATCATAGAATATTATTATGTCGATAATAATATGATTGTATGATTTAATTTAATAAGAGAAGAAAATAAATAATTTCTCGTTTCGTATTTATTCGATAAATATGAAATGATTTTAATGATTTGTCATTAAATAAAATTTAGAGTTCTAAATTAATTTTAGAAATTAAATCAATTAAATTTGGGAATATTCTGGAAGCTCTTACTCGAGTAAGAAGGAGAGAGGTGGCCGAAAAAATCAAGTGATTAGGGTCAATGGGTTGACCCAACTTAAGCCCATAATTATACGATTATAAATAGGTTTAAGAAACCCTAATTCAGTAAGGGTTTTGACCTAAAGAATTCGGCCAAGAGGAGATCCCCCACCCCCTTGCACTCTCTCGGCCGAATCCCCAAAACCAAGGATCAAGAATTGATTTCTTGATTCCTTCGATAATTCCCTATCGTTCTTGAAAGCTCACCTTTTCCATCTCTTATATTCCTTGTGTGATATTATTGATTCTCCACTTATGGTATTTGAATTGATACTATAATTATGTTGAAAAGGTTTGAGTGTTTCTTGAAGTTTTAGCATATCAAGAAGTCTGTTCTTGGTCGAGTTTTCTTCTCCCGGCGAGTTCTATTGAGCGAGGGGTCCCAGAGATCAAATCCGGCGAGGGCATCCGGCGAAGTGGCAACCCGGGAAAGAGGCAACCCGGCGAAGGCAACCCGGCGAGGGCTTAGGCGCGCGGATCCGGCGAGGAGGCATCCGGCGAGGCAATCCGGCGAAGGTTTGGGCGCGCAGATTCCGGCGAGTCCCAAATCCGGCGAGGGTGTTTTCGGGTTTTCCTGCGGCATCTTTCGGTGATCTCGACACGACGTGGCATTCAGGCGAAAGCTAGCAACATCTGAATAATTTATTATCCAAATTGTAAGTCATTCTCAACGTTAAATGAATTACTAATAATACGTAAATTGTTTATGTATGTTGTTAGTAATTATTTGTTGAGTGCTCGTATTTAATAAATTGTTTGTTGAATGCAAATTAAATTTTAATGCCTTAGGTTAATTGAATATATTAACACTTGTTTTAATATATTGATTCTAATTATATTATTCCGCCACATAGGATGTGTAATATGATTAATCTGTTTAAATTTTTAAATAAATTCTAACATTTCGGACCTATGACTGTAAAACTTAAAAAACAGAGGACGTCCAAATAAAAGTACACAAATTCCAGATCGGCGGAAGCACAACTATGCGAGACTAACCTGAAACGCCGGCGACCTCGAACTGGATGAAAATCCCAACCAACGAACTCCGGCGACCCCGACACCTGAAGAAATAAATGAGTTTCAATACCCAGAAGTGGTCGGAGACGAACTACTTGTCGGACTCAAATTTTGTTACCCACAAACTTTTTCGAAGCTCATTTCACGCTTGCTGGCCGACCTTGAAAGCATCAATGTGGAAGAAAAGTTGTAGCTGAAATCCCCTTGCATTTATGATCGTTTTAAGGTTTTTACCTACAAAAAGGTATTTTGGACTTTCTCCTTGTTTCTCTCTTTTGACAGAAATTCTCTCTCCCTTGACTACTCCTACTTTTGTGTTTTTGCAAACATAATGATATTTTCGAATTAAATAGTCGAGTTTAGAGCTTTGATTCCGAAGAGCAAGACCCATGATATAAGAGTGTTCCTTTCTATTATTCATGGAGTCAAATCTACTTTGATATATTATCTAGAACATATATATTTGTTATATAGACAATGTGTAATTATTTTAAAAAATTAGCCAAATCTTGACCAAACAAAGTCTTATAACTCACTACTATATGCTTTTCTTTTTAAAAAAAAAATACCTGATGTAATATCTCATATGTCACGTCTACCCTTTAAGTAGGACAAGTGACTCGTATTTAATAACATTTTTATCTCACTGATATTATTTTATTTGTGGTGTGTGCGTTTCTGAAAAAAATAATGGCTGCGAATGGCATATTCTTAATGTATCCAATCACTATGTAGATTTTTTTTTAAAATTAAAGTGGATACATTCATTTATTAGGACTTGTATAATATCCTAGAGAAAAGGATATTAAATTTGTTTTCATGGGCAAAAATTTATCTGTAGTATCATTAAATTTAGTGCGCGATGTATAGACAATTACAACACACGAATAAAAATGTAATTGTGATGGCTCTGGATATATATTATAAATTACATCGTATTTAGTGTTATTAAAGTTAGGTCTAATAATAAGTTCTAACGGTGTGAAAGAGGAACAACATTTGTGGACATAGCAAATCTCACAAAGCTAGATTTTATTTGGCCCAGTCACAAAAACACATGTTTGTCAAAGTATCTAATTAATGGTCCCAGAAAATGATACATGCTTTTTTTCCTTTAATAAAAAAATATATAATTTTCGTTGTAGTGAAAGAGATTCATACGTGTTCTTATTAGTTTGCTACGTAGTATTCACAAACTGACATGACAATGGCCTTGTTAATTACAACCGAATTGGTCCTTTTTTTTCATTTTAATTTATGACGACTTTTATTTTATATTTCATTTCTAAGTCCAGTCTCTTACGGAAAAATTATTGTCTTGAATAATATATATACAGTCGTTCCGTACAAGGTTATAATATTGCTTAATAATGATATTTATATTTTAAATATATCTAATGCATACAATTATATGGATCCAATTTCTGTTTAAAAGTAGGAATAACGTAATTAATTAAATGGTTTGGACCACTTTCTTAACCCATGTGATGCCAGATGCCAAGAATTAAAGACTATCCCTTTTAATGTGATTATTCAAATAATTTATTTTGCAATAGATAGATGATCAGATATATAAACATTTGGTTGCAATTGAATAAATAGCTTGATAAGAAATAAAAAATAAAAATATTTGTTTTATATATCTAGGTACATGCATGTCCACCTCCATTGTGGCTGTTTGCTTTAATAGTCCTTTGATCAAGGGCTCATATCTATATAATATTAATATTGATTACAGTACAACTATATCTTGTAGTTGCATATACATTATATATATATATATATATATATATATAATTTCCTAGGTTGGTGTTTGTACAATTGACTTTAACATCATCGTCACGCCTTAGATATATAGTCTAAAGAAAGAATATTAACACCTTGGATATCGAAGAATATATATATATATTTATATTCATATCAGTTACTAACTTACTAATATAGCTTTAAGCTAGAAAGAAAAGTAGGGTTTCGAATTTTATAGCATTGGATAATACAAAGATAGAGAATTTGAATAAGTTCTTACCTTAGATATATACGTATGATTTAAATTCCATGTTATTTCTGGTTCGTTCATAAGTCCTGCCATATCAATGAGCTTTTACGATGATTATTATAATAATTATACTGTACGCCTATACTTAATTACTTTTTGGTTATATATATAGTTTAGTAAGGGAGAATATTTAGCACCAGTTGAGCATTATGAAAACTGAAAGATAGTAAATAGAACAAGATATTTCTGTGCATTATGGACTCAAAGAAGAATATTTAGAGTCAATCTATGACCTGAAAAAAATAAACCAAATTATATTATTATGAATACATTTAAAAGTGCACTTCATTGACGTAATCATATATCGTTGGCTGAATAAAATTAGGTAGCCACATAAAAAGTCTAAGAGAGAAACGTGATTTGATGTGATCAACTTGTTTTTCTTTTCTAGATTATATGCTAATTTGATCCCTTTCTCGTGTCTATTACTAGAGACTTTGGGGTATATATTAGCTTGAAATAACATAAAGTGAACTTTTTTTTTTATATTTTAAATTGAAATTTGTTAGTCGACCAGTCAGATAGTAAGATGTTACACTTAAACAAATAGAAATGACAATAAATACAATGGAAATAATAAAAAACGACACAAACAATTGATAATTCAGTTCGGTGCAACGTCACCTACATCTAGGAGGTGTGATCAGCAGATGAAAATGATTTCACTACAAAATGGACTTAGATGAACAACTTTTACAACAATGCTAAATTATTAACATCTAATTCAGTTGCTCCCCTTGAATTAGTGTCTCCACACAGATTCATTAAAGACACACTCTCAACGTGTTCTTCTAATCACCAATACAACTACAAGCGTGATCAGTTATTTCACGAGCAAACACATATGCAAAAGGCGAATCAATCACAGTGGGTGAAGTGATTCTACACTGCTCTTCACCAAATTCACAGTTTTCTAGACCGCCGGTCTTGCACGTCTAGAAAAGCTATAAAATCAATGTATGTATCAAAGAGCCTAATGGAAACTGTATCGCCTTTTATAACATACAACAAAAGAAGATCCTTCACTAGGTTTTTTTTGATAATTGCGTCATAATCAAAGAGAAATGACATTAAAAATCTTATCTCCTAGAATCAAGCAACTGTCTAAATATAGTTTTACAGAACCGCACAATGTCAAAGAAAAACATCTCGTCATATTAATGCTACAAAATACACAAATCTTACCTAATAAAAATCTGCCAATCCAATGTAACATAATTTTTTTTTTATCTTTAACCATTATTTTACTAGTTAAAAAATATTATTCGGTCAAAAAGACTTAACCCAAGGTTAGCTGGTTTTAACTTAAGAAGATCGATTTCTATTAAGAAAAATAAAATGAGTTCGTACGAACATTATGAGTATTTAAGAAAAAATTGATCATATTAATCTGTCTTTATTTTTGTTTAAGGACATTTGAACCTTTTTTTATAAAATAAGATAAAATTATATGTCCAACTATAATGAAAAGGAATAGTATTGACTAGGATTCGTTTCCAAACAAGTTGCACATTTTGTTCACACTGAATTATATTTCCTAACCAAGAGTATACTTTAGTAGCTCTCACGTTACGCACTTTATTAGTTATTTCAATAATTGTATACTTTAGTTATGATGATATATAACTACGTATTGATAAGCACGACTAGCATTGTGTGAATCGAGATATATGATACACTAATTTACTTTATTCTAATCCAACTATGACATTACATATGTATATACCATATAAATTAGTGGTTATTTGATTTAAGCAAAAACAAAACCTAGCTATTTTAATTGGCTACACCAAAATTGGAACCCAAATATTGAAATTAACTTTTTTTCCTTGAATAGTGAGTATATGAGAATATGATTGGCTTATAGTGCATTGTCGCATTAGTTATATTTATCAGGAAATAATTGTGAGCGTCACAATGTTTATCATTTTCAATATCGTGTTTGAACACTTGTCTAGAGCAATTCTAGAATAAAAGTTAAAATTAGTACAAAGATGATGATATAAATAGATCAGGCAGTTTTAGATAAACTTTTCTTTTCCCTAAACTCGTCTTCTTTATCCTTCGAGAGAGCTCAACCCATTTCAGAAACAAGGAAATAAAAATACACAAACGTACTTGTCCAACTTCTTTACCATTATATATATATATATATATATATATATATATAATATTTTCCAATATTAATAATAAGTACACATATACACATACGACAAGGGGTAGTGTATATTTATCCATAGCTATTACCATGCATGGTTGTTTTGTAACACAGAAATAGGCGATCATTGTTTAGGACAAAGATAAAGAGAAGTTGCAATCTTATATGCAAATAATATGAAAAGACATTTCACATGCCTTCTCTCATTATAAAAAAACACGTGCTATTCCCTCGCATGCTTTCTCTCACACTTTCAACCAATAATTGAACCAATTCAATTTTTATTAATTGTATTGGTGCTGAGATATTGATATATGATAACCTGCACAATTTTATTTATATATTATGAAAATAAAAATTTCGGGTAAAATTATTTGCGATAGATAAGTTTGTGATATCACACATTATAGGTACATTGATTCTTTCTCTTTTGGCGTGCGAGTCGTAATAAAGTGACGAAAAATTTGATTTGAGATTTATGAATAATTATATAAAAGAATCTGAAAAATAATTATCAGATTAATTTGACGAATAATATTAAGTTTATAATTGTGTACATTCTTTTAGTTGAACACGATTACACCGAACTGAGCTTAATTGTTCTAAATTTTATATTGTACAATTTATTAATAGCTAAATATTGTTTATTATCTATATAACATCCCCTGAAATAAATTATAAAATTTTATCATTTTTATGAATTAGTGCTGAACAATAATTTAATGGAATGTACGGCAATATATATATATATATATATATATATATATATATATATGTGTGTGTGTGTGTGTCCTCAACAAAATAGATAGGCAACTCTACTAGACAGCATAGAACATTGATTATTCTCTTACTTTGCTAGTGCAACAACCACGCTATAAAGTAATTATTGATCCTAAGTGTTTAAGTTGTATTACGATTGATTCAAAAATATATGCTACGAATGATTAAATCATGTGATCTTCAAAAATGTTTAATCATACTAGTTGCATTATATGTGCCATATGAATAATAATGGAAATATCATGAAAAAATCATTACGATATATCTCGTTTTATTTATCCATATATACATATTAAGAAGCTTTACCATAATATCGCTTCTATTTAGCACAATAAAGATCTAGTATCCTTAATATCACCATCGTATAGATATATCACCATCCTAGCTGATGCTTCACACATGAAATGGGACGAGAAAGACTTTGTAATGATTTTTCATTTTTCTTTTCTATTTCCTTTTCTTCTCTCTTCACTATCACACTCATATTTTGTATATATATATATACATTTATTTCACGGTCATATTATACACATTAAACGTACGTCTAGTCTATACCTTTCTTTTTCGAATTTTATATACGTATATATTGGAAAGGCATGTACCATCTGAAGCAATAATTGAAAGGATATATATATATATATATATATATATATATATATATATATATATCTGGTCAGTAATCATCACCAAATAATTTATCGATAAATATACGAATTTTTATACTATGCTCCAATTGAGTGGTGACACCCTTACTCTCTCTCTCTCTCTCTCTCACTCTCTATCTCTTTCTCTCTATCTCTCTCTAGCACTTGTATATAAATAGAGAGCCACAGAAGCATGCTTGTAGACCAAAACCAAAAGAAAGAAAGAAAGCAAGAGAAATATTATTATTAGTGAGATAAAATCAGTAGAAAAAAAGAGAGTTGAAATAATAATAATTAAAAATGGTGCTAAAAATAGCAGCTGAAGAAACAGCGACGAGATCGATAATGAGCTCAGAAGCGGTGGTGATCAGAGAGTACGACGAGAAGAGTGACAAAGCCGCGGCGGAGGAGCTCGAGCGCCGCTGCGAGTTCGGCGGCGCCGGTGGGGGTCCACGTGGCAAGCCATCACTGGTCACCGACATGTTGGGCGATCCACTCTCTCGCATACGTCACTTCAAAACCCGTCTCATGCTGGTAACACTAATTAATATTATTAGATAAATATATGTTACTATTTCGTTGCATGGATTATTAAATTTGTGATATTTTTTAGGTCGCTGAATATGGAGAAGAAAAGGAGATAGTAGGGATTGTAAGGGCTTGTGTGAAGAACGTTACAAGAGGGAATTCAATTTACGTAAAGCTGGGTTATATTTTGGGGCTTAGAGTCTCTCCAATGCACAGGTATATTAATCATTTAATTAATTTCTTTCTCTATATCTCTCATAATATTTTTTTTTCTTTTTCTCTCACATGATCTTATTACGTTACACTACGTTTCTTTGCATGAGTTTTAGTAGTAATTACTTTTGGCGGGAATTTCAAATTATTAGTTTCTCTCATGCCTTCTTATTTCTTGAACCCTACTTTTATTAAATTTTATTTACGAATATAACACTTTTACAATTTATATGTTGACATATGAAGAAATGAGGGAAAAAGAAGAGATTAGATGCTAGCTAGTACAAAAGAGAAGAGTGTTAATCGTATATTTTTGTATTGTTTAAAATGATAATGATAATTTAATTATTTAACAACGACAAAAGCCAGGGAAGGAACTTTAAACCAAAATATGCATCCCTCCACTGGGTACTTAATATAAAAGAAAGATATATTTCCCGAGTCTTCTAATAATTTAATATACTCACATACTGTTGGAAATAAAGTAATAAATATATCAGATACAATGTCGCATTCTCATTCCCCCATTGTCTGCACTCTGTACTTAAATTCTATATTGTCATCCACACACCGTGTTTCCACCAAAAAAATTCTCTTTATATTAGTTTGAGAAAAAAAAAATGTTAGATTTTTTTAGTTTTTATTGTTTTTTGAACCGTTTGTCTCCATTATGTTTTGTATTTTTTCCATTTGGGCAAATTAGACAACAGTCTCTCTCAGATGTGACCTCCAATACAAACTGCATCTTATGTTCTGATCTCATCCTTTTAATCACACTTCACTATATGTAATATATACTCATTATTTATACATATATATCATTCTCTATCTTAAATATATTGTTCCCTTACTTTTCCATTAACACCACTTTCCAAAGTACCCCCACTAGATTTTTGCTTTTATTTTTGTCACCATGCAAACCTTTCTCTCTCTAGACCAACTTGGCTTGCGAAAACGATAATCCACTTATTTGCGATCTCTCCTTTACCATAAATAGGGTTAATTGGTTTAGTCCTTTTGAAGATATGCATCACGTCGTTGTTAGTATTAAACCCACCTTAATTAATGAATAGGTCAAAGGATTATTATATCTTCTTGTTATTATCCATTAATTAATTAACGAATTATTAATCAAACAGGAGATTGAGCATCGGCACGGAGCTAGTGAAAGAGGTAGAAAAATGGTGCAAGGAAAAAGGAGCTGAATATTCTTACATGATGACTGATTGTACAAACCAAGCTTCCATCAATTTATTCACCAAAAAATCCAATTACTCGAAATTTCGTACACCGACAATGTTGGTTCAACCCGTCCACGCTCACAAAAAGCCGATCTCCTCCAACGTCGCGATCGTGAAAATCTCGAACAAAGCCGCCGAGTTGATTTACCGAAAAATATTCGCGAAATCAGAGTTTTTTCCGAAAGATATCGATGCAATTTTTTCTAGCAGGCTCAATCTAGGCACGTTCGTTGCCGTGCCCAAAAAGAGCCTGATGTCAGCGTGGGACCCGCAGGGTTCCACGCCGCCACGTGGTAGTTACGCGATCCTAAGCGTGTGGAACACGAAAGAGGTTTACCAGCTGGAAGTGAGAGGCGTCTCGGGGTTGACTTACGCTTGTTGTGAGGGAAGTAGGGTTTTGGACTCGTGGATGCCTTGGCTTAGGCTTCCTTCTTTCCCTGACGTGTTCAGAAAGTTTGGGGTTTTGTTCCTCTACGGACTACACATGGAAGGTAAGGTGGGACCCAAGCTCATGGAGTCTCTTTGCTCTTCGGCCTATAATATGGCCCGCAAGGAGGGCGGGTGCGGGGCCGTGGTTGCTGAGGTGGCGCAGCGGGACCCGGTCAGAGCTGCGATCCCGCATTGGAGGAGACTTTCTTTCCCCGAAGACTTGTGGTGCGTCAAGAAGCTGAGCGGGAAATCTGAGCCTTCCGATTGGGTCAACTCTCGCCCGCCGCCGGATTCGCCGGTCATTTTTGTTGACCCGCGTGATTTTTGACTTTTAGTAGTTTGAATTTACTATAATTTCGTTGACTTTGAGCGCCTAATTGATGAATTAGTTTAAGAGTTATTTGAGAGAGATTTCTTGCTGCCACTTTCTTTTTGTACATTTTTACTTTGTTTGTAACTTGTGAGATCTCTTAGATTCCAACTATCAATGAAATTAACTCCAACTAATTGATGCATCACTTTATATTGTCTCCAAGAGTTTTATTTAAATCATATTGCCTACAAGCATGCTACGACTGAATGAATAACTTATAAGTGAAATATTCTTAAAAAAAAAAACTTATTAGTGAAATGATATGGAAATGTAAATTAATTTAGCTTTTACACACTCACTAACTCGCTACAAAATTGTATAATTGTTACGTTTGACAGGACCGTGAAATCAATTTCAATAGTGCAACGATTTTTACCTATATATACTATGTCGCAAAAATACAGTGGTGCAAAGGCTTTGCGTGAAAGGATTTTTGTGTCGCATCAAAATTTAGCACTGAAACAGCTTTCTGCAACTGATTTTTGTCATAATTTGTTGTTATTTACGCCGAAAAAAAGGCACAAAAAAAATACGATGAGAAGGTTTAAAGCAGGTTGTTATAAAATGATATAACTTGGATCGGATCGAACTGTTTGAATGAACTTGATCCGAATTAAATTTGTCTCCATGTTAATTTGATCTTAATTTATAAGACCTTTTAAATTGATCTAACCAAATATTTTAACTGATTTCGGACCAATCTGAACCGTGCACATCTAAAAATTTTACACGTGGACATCTAAGAATATGTACAAACGATTTTTAAAAATGAGATATAGTTGTCTTCATTGTTAAAATTATATATAATACATATAATTAATACATATATGTATATAGGTTAGACTTGGTAATCGGTAAGAGTGATGATCGGCTCAACTGAAAATGGCTGATGGACAAAAAAGGAGGAGAAGAACATGCTTCCAAGTTGAGGTGGATCCAATCAAATCAAAGTTCAAATAACCAAAAGAATCTAAGACGTCGTTAAATAGTAATTAATTACCAATTGCATAACTAAAGTTGCGAATCATGTGTGATTAAATTTTTTTACGTAAAAATAAATTATGAACGTGTCATGAATGCAGTAATTAAAACACTATTTGCATGTGGTCCCCTACACTTGCACCGACCGTACCAACAAAAAGAAGAAAAAAGAAAAAGTGATGAACCCTTTCAAGAACCAGAAATGACCATAAACTAGAATCACCGCTAAGTTAATTAATATATGGAGCCGTATAATTGTACTTAAATCAGTATATATAAGTAGGAAAAAGTAAAACACTTTTGCGTAGAATCCGAATACCTGTCAAGCTTTGAGCTCTCTCTCCATGGCGAAATGGCCTGCACTTACAAGTGTCAAAACCCTGCTTTTCTTTCACAAAGATAGTGAGACCACAAGTGCAATAACATGGGTCTAGAACGTAGATTCTTTTCCTATTCACCAAAGTCTTTCTTACCAATAATTTTTCATAGATGGAAGGAACTTTGCTTTTATTTAGGGAATTTCAGATAATATATGTGTGATAATGTATTTAATTTTTATGTGTGATAACATTTATTATAAAATTTATATGTAAAAAGACAAAATAATTTTAATTGCTTTGATCAATTGATATGTTGCGATAAAAAATGATTACATGGAGGAACTTCACGTATATATTTTTTTTAAATATATTAAATGTATATAGCTAGCTAGTCTTATTTACACGCCATGCAATTATTTATTTTCCCTAAAAGAAGCCGAATTTTCTTGCACATAACATGTGGAATTGAATATAAAAAGAACGGCGTTTTGCATGATTTGTTGTAGACCAACGAAATGGATATGAAGTGTGCAGGTACATGCAAAAGCACTTTAATTCATTATAGTAGGACTAATAATCAAATAAAGGGTGCATAGCATACTATATTAATTATACTCTCGTTTAAATACATGTATAAGTGCGGCGACTCAAATTATTTGGGATTTTTGGATCCAAAAAACTATTTTATAAAGTGTTTCAGTGCTTAATATTATGTGAATTAAACTAGAATAAGGTCATAATAACAAATAACGATGATATTTATAAAATTCGAGCTAACTACAATCCATATAAGACTTGCCCTTTTATATTTTTGTGTTGTAAACATCATGTATGTAATACTCATATTTCATATCTGATGTAAACCTAGGTGTGTCACAAGAATAATAATTCCTCCATTTTTCTCGCATGTGATGGTTCAAATCCTCCCAATCCGATCAGTCAACTTGCCTGCCAAGCACACCGGAAACAAATAATAACGAATGATAAGGAAACCTAATCAAACACAGTGTTTATGGGAAAACTATCCCAACATTTTATTCTCTCAATAAATGGAAATATTATTTCCAAATATCAGGTAGGTCAATCACACATTTGATTGATTGACTCTAAGCTCTCATTCGAACTCTATTTAAACGTAGGCACTTTATAAACCCTAAAAGCCCACAAGCCCACGAAGGAATCCGACTTGGCCCGCTCGTCCAAGCCTAGCAACTTCTCGCCCACGTGTCCTACATTAGTCGCCGAAGTCTCCAGCAATGCGCCTCGCTGGAAATAGTCGCCTGTGCACCTATTTCCCCGCTCGCCCTCCTTGCTGGCCTTCCCGCCTTTGGACACTTGTCCCCGCCTCGCAAATAGCTCTACTTTTTGCGCCTTCGCGTATCTTACTGGATCCGCATCCGATTCCCTCAAGATTCGCCATCTTGGCCAAGATCGCGTTGCCCGCATGTATTGGCCCCGCGCCTCGTATCCCCTTCTACTCTAAGAATGGACCTGTCGGACGCGTAACTATCGAATGGTTACAAACCACTCCCATCGGATGAACCCGACGTCCTCGTCGGACTCGTCTCATGGAACCGTTTGTATCTGTCCCTCGAACTGCCAAAGGTAGTTTGCCTTCTCCCATGTGGCGTCAGCTTCCCCGGCTCCCTTCCACTGAATCAGATACTCAACCCTCCGATTCTTCTTACTCATACCAAGAACCCGGTGGTCGAGTATCTTCTTGATCTCCTTGTCGAACTCCTGCCGATGGTAGGCGGGGGCTTCTTCACTCTCACCTGATCTGCCCTTTCATTCGCGTGGTAAGCATTCAAGAAGCTTATGTGAAACGTCGATGAATCTTCAACCTGTCCGGCAATTCGAGTCAGTAGGCCACCTTGCCGACTCGCTTGACCACCTTAAATGGTCCATCATACTTCGACACTAGGCCCTTGTGGTATCTCTTGTCTGTGATCTTCCAAATATGTGGTGTCAATTTTAACATCACCAGATCTCCCACGTCGAACTCCACCGACCTCCTACTTATCAGCATACTTCTTCATGCGCCGGGCTGCCTTGGCCAAGCTATCCCTCACTTGCTCCAATAGTTCGGTCTTATCTCTCAAAAATCGATAGGCTGTCGGGCAGCTCCCTTGCGACTTATGCTTGGCTACGCATCACGATCTCGGAAGGGGTCATCTTTGTGCTCGATGATCTGTGCATGTTGTAGCTGAACTGAGAAGTGTCCATCAACTCCTTCCAGTTCCTCTGACTGGCCGAGACATAGTGCCTCAAGTACTCTTCCAACAAGGCATTCAATCGCTCAGTCTGACCGTCTATCTGCGGGTGATTGGCCGTGCTAAACTTCAATTCTGATCTCATCAGATTGAATAAAGTCGTCCAAAACCTGCCTGTGAACCGACTGTCTCTGTTACTGATAATGTCATTCGGTAGCCTAAACTACTTGATCACATGCCTGAATACCAGCTCAGCGGCCACCTCTTCCGTGCACTGATGAGGCGCCGCGATGAAAACTGCATACTTTGAGAATCGATCTACCACCACCAAGATCGATCTCATTCCATCAACTAGTGGGAATCCCACTATGAAGTCCATCGAGATGGACTTCCAAGGTTTCTCCGGGACAGGTAGAGGTTGCATCAAGCCTGCTGTCGCCATCTTCTCTATCTTGTCCAGCTGACAAACCACACATGTCCGGACGAAGCTCTCCACATCTTCAATCATCTTAGGCCAGAAGTAATACCTTGATAGCAAAGCTAGCATCTTCTCAATGCCCAGATGCCTTGCCCACACTGTCATGAGTCTCACATAGTAACTCCCTACGCAGACCTGAACCGGCTGGGACATATACTCGACTTCCCTTCACATAAACGAGGCCATATTCAACCAAGTACCGCCGTACTTGGCCTTGGATTACTTCTTCCTTCAGATTCAGATAGGCGTTATCGAGCATGGACTGCTCCCTCACCCGGTCGAGGAAGGTTGACTTCACCAAAGACAACGCTGCCACATACGCCTCGACTTCCTTCCGACTAAGCGCATCAGCAACCTGATTCTGTTTTCCCGGCTTGTGAATCCACTCGAAGTTGAATTCAGCCAGAAAATCTTGCCAACGAGCCTGCTTAGGCGTCAGCTTCTTCTGGGTCTCGAAGAAGGTGTTGACCACATTATCCGTAATGACCGTCAACTTGGTTCCGAGAAGATAGTGCCTCCATGCATTGAGGCAGTGCACCACCGCTGTCATCTCCTTCTCGTGAACCGAGTACCTTTGTTCAGCATCTTTCAGCTTCCTACTCTCAAAACGCCAACGGATGGCCTTCCTGAACCAGCACCCCACCAATGGCCCGGTCCGACCATTCCATGTGGACCGTTGGCATAGATGCCCACAAGAAGGTAGTTTATTTACATAGTCATGTAATATATAAATCTTTATAAAGTCCTTATTGTAATTTTCTGATTAAATTAATAAAAGTTGAAACGTTCATTCATTCGTTTTTAGTTTGATTGAAGATTTATGATATTCAATATTCTTTTAGTCCTTAATCAAACCTAACAATGTATGAAGAGACAAATGTAGATTAGCGTGAGCAAACTCTTCATGGTTTGACTAAAACGATATATTCGCAATCTAAAGATCAACGGACTATTGATTCCAGTATGATTGTTGGAAGAATCTATGATGTCTGGTTACGAGGCATAGAGAGTTAGGAACTCTATAGTTCTTCCAGTGTATCTTTCGAAGATACTAAATTGACCAGTGCACCTTTAGAGACAATAGAAGAACAAACCATTTATTATGTTCTATCTTAAGGTCACTATGTATGAATCTCATCATGCTTACCTAACTCCTGAAATGAGACATGTCATTTCATAGCATTAGTAATCTCATTTGAGAAAGTCAAATTCTAGATCCATTACGTGATCTAGACAAGGCCTATTGGTGAGATATTAAGTTATGAAGATGTCATGAACCAACTTTGTGAAGTTCTCATAGATATGGAATTCGTGTACAAGATTGCTGAGTTGCAATATATATCACCTCATGCTTTATTACTCGGGTTGTGAATAAATGAACTGCGCAGTATCTAAAATTAAGTAGCGAATTTATTTGGATGAAACAATGTGACTTGTTAGCTCCTCGTCAATACATTGTTTCTAACTTATTCACAAGTAACAAAGGAGTTGAGGAAATAACAACTAGAAGGATAAAATGGTAATTTTATAAATTCCAACTAGTTGATGATATTCATGAAGTGTAAACATAGATAACATTCAATGAATCCGCTCAATATAATTAAGTTGAATTTGCGTAGAAATTAAATTCATTTGAACCGAGATATTCTCAGAGTCAACTCTTTAGTGGAGTCAGTTGACATTAAGCTAATACTCGGAAAAAGTTTGTGAACTTTTGAGTCCGAGTATAGAAGCTCAAGCTTTGTTCATTTGGATCCATAAGGTCACTACAGGTCATTAGAGTGGGATTGTTAAACTGAAAGCTAAGTCAAAATAAGTTCATATGTTGAACTAGACTTTTTCTCGGAAAATGTCTAAAGGGTGTTTTTTGTCCACATGGACATAAAATGATGTGAATGTCAAAATAAGATTTTCAATATTTTCATATGATGAAAATATAAATTACTTTTTAAAGCCGAAATTTTTTTAAGGCATTATGAAATTAATTTCATTATTTGTGCAATTATAATTCTACAATGGGTATTTTAAGAATTGTCTTAAAAGAAATATTTAAGCATCTAGAAGCTCCCCCTAGGTATAATTTCGGCAAACATGCATCAAGAGTAGAGTTTTATTTCCCTTTAATTATAAAGATAATTACCCAAAATGAAAAGGGAAATGAATTTCCTTGAGAAGGAAATAAATAAGTTAAGTGAGGAAACAAATTTCCCCTTACTTGTTGTGTACATGACCGACCATATTGTGTACATCTCTATTGTGTCATGAATACATTATTCTTTCGTGAATGAATAATTGACCTTTATAGATTTTTCCTTCTCCTATAAATAGAGCCTCACATAGAGATGTGAAAACTAGTTTTTTGCTTGCTCTTTCTCAATAGTGGCCGAATCCCCTCTCTCTCTCTCAAAATACTTCTTTCATTTTTGCACCTAAGTCCTCATTAGACCTAGGTTTAATTAGCTCTCTAGCTCATAGACTTGTTCTTGAGCTATTGTGTTTAATTGTTCCCATACACAAATCCTTCTAAACCTCTATAGACTCTTGTAATAGAAACCTTAGGTTTTTCAAGTTCAAGACTAGACGTGAAGGAATCGAGCCAAGGAAGAAGATCCACCTTTCCCAAGACGCTTCAAGTTTAAAAACACAAGAAAGGTTAGTCAAGTAGATTAAATAATGTTTTTAATTTATAACATGTATATGCACTTTATCTAGGTTAGATTAAATAATGTTTTACTAGTAAAAGAACTTTTTATATTCCGCCATTAATATGATTAATGATAAATATTTCTTAACCCTAGACCTATTCCAACATGGACTTCGAACGGTAAGTCGAAGTCTGGAAGTTTTAGTATCTGTTCTGAAGAAATCCCCACTTTTAATTTTTCGAATGCAACCTGGCAATCATCCGACCAAAACCACTTGAAATCCTTCTTTAGTAGGTCAGTGAGGGGGTTTACCTTTTTCGAGTATCCCCTAATGAACTTCCTGTAGTAGTTTGCAAGGCCCAAGAAAGACCTCAGCTCTGGTACTTTCTTAGGCGCAGACCAATCCACGATCGCTTCTACCTTCTTCTCATCCATGCGAATCTGCCATCGGCTTACCCAGTGGTCCAAGAACTTCACTTCTTCCCTGCAGAATTCGCATTTCTCCTTCTTTACGAACAACTTGTATTCTCTCAGCTTCGTGAACACAAGCTTCAGGTGATGAATGTGATGTACAAGACTCGGGCTATATACTACAATATCATCTAGATAAACTACCACAAACTTATCTAGGTAGTCATTTAGCACATCATTCATCAAATTACAGAAAGTGGCAGGGGCTTTGGTTAAGCTGAAATGCATCACCAGAAACTCAAACGATCCATACCTCGTTACACAATTTGTTTTACCCTCATCTCCCGCAGCCACTCGCACCTGCCAATACCCCGAACGCAGGTCCAGCTTCGTGAAGAATTGTGCTTTCGATAGACGGTCGAATAAGTCCGTCACATTTGGAACATCATACTTGTTTTTTACCGTGACCTTGTTAAGGGCCCGATAATCAGCACACATCCTCATCGACCCGTCCTACTTCTTCTGGAACAGCACTGGGGCGCCATATGGAGCGTTTGACGGTTGAATGAATCCTGAGTCCAACAAGTCATTCAGTTGTTGGCGCAACTCCGCAAGCTCCATTGGACCCATCTTGTAAGGGGCTTTGGCCGGTGGTCTTGCTCCATGCTCCAATTCAATCTTGTGGTCAACAGCTCGCCGATGTGGGAGCTCCTTTGGTAGCTCTGGTGGCATCACGTCAGCATACTCCGTTAGGACTTCTGCTACTGCGTCCGGGACTTATACCGTCTGGTCTGGCTTCTCGATCAAGGCCGCAACATAGCCCACTTTCCCCTTCTTGACACCGTTCTTGAATTGTTTGGCCGATTGCATCTCCATCCGACCCTTTTTTGACCTTCCCATGATCCACGAAACAGGCCCCTCCTTCATCTTGGATCAAGATTCCTCCTAAGTGCGGAAACACGGCAGCCTTAGCATGCACCATGAATTTCACACCCAGGATGAGATCAAAATCATACAGTGGCACCACCGTGAAATTTCATCCTGCCAATTTCCCACTTTCAACGACGCCTTCGTTGAGCCCACTACCGGTTGTGCTACTGAATTCACCACCTTCAGTCTGCACGTGTTGGTGGTCACTGTCAATCCCAACCTGTTGACTTCTCGCTGAGCCAAGAAGTTGTTGGTGGCACCAGAGTCCACCATACCCCTCACAGCCGTCCCATCAATTAACGCTGCAACATACATGAGACCTTTGAAGGGAGTCTTCTCAGGCCCAAGTGTGTTGGGTAAATTGCATGGGGTTCATCCTCGATGGTTGTTTGTAGCTCGAGCAATTGCCTCCCTCCGCCAACAATAAGGCACTAAGCCTTTCCTTGTTCGGGAATTATCGAGCCAAGTGGGGTCCGTTGCAGATGAAGCAACCCTTTGTGTTTGAACTGGACGCCCCACTCTTCGACTTAGAACCGTCCTTCTTCGACACGTCGTTCCTTTTATAGTCCTTCAAAGACTTCTCGGTCTTCTTCTCCTTCCCCTTCTTGCCATCTCTTGCAGGTGCGGTTGAATTCTGGAAATCAACCAAACCATCCGCTGCGGCCATTGCCGAAGGCAAATCTTTAACCACTTGCCTCGTAATTCCATCTGTATCCATGGTTGCAAGCCAGACATGAAGTTGAACAACTTGTCGTCCTCCGACATGTTCTTGATATCAAGCATCAAAGAACTGAATTCTTTGACGTATTCCCTCACCGTCGCCGTGTGTCGCAGCTTCTTCAAGGACTTTCTTGCCAACCACGTTGTGTTGCAAGGCAGGAATTGATCTTTCAACTCCTTCTTCAGCGACTCGCACGTCTCTATAAGTGACCTACCCGCACTCATATCATCATCGAGCCTTAACTGCCACCATAACTTAGCATCACCGAAGAGGTACATGCTAGTTATCGTCACATGCTCGACCTCCGGGATACGAACAGCCTTGAAGTATTGTTCCATATCCCAAAAAAATTTTTCCAGATCCTTTGCATTCTGAGTGCTCTCGAAAGGCTTAGGTCCTTTGACTTTCGACGTGGATCCGCCTTTTTTTGATCTCTCTGTCGGACTAGGGTTTGCAACCGCCCTTTTCAGAAGAGCGATCTCGTCTTTCATCCGCTCCAGCACCTCCACCGAAGCCTTGCGATGTTCCGATAGCGTCTGAATTTGCAATTCAACCGATATCTTCCACGCCTCGTGTGCTCGGTAAAGATTTGCGATATCCTCGCTATGGATCGAAGTCTGATAAGACAAACTACGATCGAGTTCATCCTGAGGATCATCCGGCCCGACGACTTCCTCTAACCGGGAAACTCTTTCTCTCAGTTCGTTCATCGTTTGGACTTGTGCGGACACCACCATGCAAGCCCAACCTTTGCTCTGATTCCAATTGTCACAGGGACAATAATTCTGCCAATTTTCTCGCTTGTGATGGCTCGAAGCCTCCCAATCCGATCAGCCAACCTGCCTGCCAAGCACACCGTAAACCAATAATAACGAACGATAAGGAAACCCAATCAAACATAGTGTTTACGGGAAAACTATCTTAACCCTTTATTCTCTCAATAAATGAAAATAGTGTTTACAAATATCGGCTAGGTCAATCACACACCCGATTGATTGATTATAAGCTCTCATTCAAACTCTATTTAAACGTAGGCACTTTAGAAACCCTAAAAGCCCACAAGCCCACGAAGGAATCCGACTTGGCCCGCTCGGCCAAGCCTAGCTGCTTCTCGCCCACGTGTCCCGCATTAACTGCCGAAGTCTCCAGCAATGCGCCTCGCTGGAAATAGTCGCCCGTGCGCCTATTTCCCCGATCGCCCTCTTTGCTGGCTTTCCCGCCTTTGGGCATCTGGCCCCGCCTCGCAAATAGCTCCGCTTTTTGCGCTTTCGTGTAGCTTACCGGATCTGCATCCGATTCCCTCAAGATTCGCCTTCTTGCCAAGATCGCGTCGCCCGCATGTTTTGGCCCCGCGCCTCGATGGACCCGTCGGACGCGTAATATCAGATGGTTACAGTGTGAGTGTAGAAGGTTATGAGTCGTTTGTGCTGTATAGCTTTTTTTATCTTCTTCTCTATGGCGCTTATCCATAATTCTAGTATTCTCTTTTCAATTCATTCTCAAATCTTTCTAAGGGAATTTTAACCCGATTAAAAATATTGATTTGATGCAACGTGGTTCCCGTCTTGCTGCCATGTATCTCTTGAATGGCCTAATTCGAATTAACTAATGATCAATAATGCTTAATTGAATAATCTCCCTAATGAACCATGATTAGTACTTCTCGAATGTTGCTATTAGCCCTTAATGTATATTTAATAATATATGCTTGGATTTTAGTCACATTCTAACATTTCTATAGAGATCTTTATTCCAAAACAACTCGACATACTTCAGTAAAAAAAATATTGTTTATAGTTGTTTTTCAAGGATATAGATTCTAAAGATTAGATTTTGTCGATGATGGGCATCGTCTTCATATCCGATCTAACTATATATATTTCAAAAATATTAAAGCCATTATGGAATAATACTCTCATAAAAAATTGTACTTATTTTAATTATAAAACTCATATAAGCTTTCTCGTGCATTAAAATATGATAGAGTGGCCTCTAAGTATATCTAGCTTTATTTTCTTTCTAGAATTAGTTCTCTAATAATTTTTCCTTTTTTTTATTTGTCCGAATGTGAAAATGTTTGGTATGTGCTCTTTTAATACCCTAATGTCGTCACTCCAACAAAAAATTAATTAGTAAGTAAAGATACTTAAGCAACCAAATTTATTTATTTTTAATAAAAAAAGTTGAAATTAAAAGAAAAAACAGTTTTCGTATTAATATATGCACTAGTTGATATGGCGGCCACCCTTTTTTGTCTTTTAAAACGCTCATGCATGGGAAACTTTTATTTAATTAATTTTTCTTATGGATCTACCATCCACGTGTCAAGTTCCCATAGGCTCCGTGAAGTAATACCAGAAAAGGTGATCATGTCGAAGATAATATAATTAGCAGTAGGAATGTTTAGAAATATTTCTTTATTTGCTGAAAAATATATGTAGTGGCCGAAAATTGATACGTCTTTTTCATGAGAATTTTTCTATTTTTTTTTTGTTGGCGTTGCCTAATAAAAAAGTTACTTTACAATAATAATAATAATAAGAACAATACATAAACTGTTTATTACGAAATAAATTGGGAGAGATGTGATCATATACCAAACTTTGGACAATATATATCGAGGGTTAAATCGACTTCCACTAAAATGAAGTGTGTTGTTTTATGTAACAATGAATTTATATCAACTTGTCTGTGTTCGAAAATCACTAAAAAAAAAGGCATACTAGCTTAACCTTACTTACGAGCATTCAAAATGTGAAAACTAATTTATTTGAGAGAGAAAGTGATTGACATAGAAAGTAATGTTAAATTAAGTCTCTATCAGCTAGTAATTATAATTGAATTATTGTCACATCGTAGAAGCTTTAGCGAAGCTAGAAAATCTGGAAGACTCGTTTCGTAGAAGCTCCCGCGGATTTCCCCATTCCACCTAAACAAGATCGGAGCAAATGGTTTTAATCAATATAATCTGATATTAAAATTCAATAAAACACTACTAGTCTGATTCAGCAAAAGTTAGTTAAAAGCCTGTTTGATCTTTTAGCCATTGCTTGGGGTTCAAGTTATATTGGCAATTGACTTGTATAACAAGAAATTGATAAAAGAGAAAATACCAGATGAGCGCGATCAAGGACGAGGATGTTGTCCATGTTTAAGACCGTCGAAATTCGATGAGCGATTGTGATCACTGTCGCTCCTCTAAAATCCCTCGATATTGCATTTTGCAATATCGACGCAGTTCTAGAATCAACACTAGCCGTGCATTCGTCCAAACACACAACCTAGAAATTACCCGACATCTTTTAACTCGAACGGAAGCTTGCATATATTTACTATTAATTAATTTTTTTCTCGTTTTTTACCATCGAAGATTTGAGAAGAGCGCGAGCGAGGCAAAGAAGTTGTCTTTGCCCGACAGAAAACGAGGTTTCGGATCGTTTGACTTGAGCATCAAGCCCACCAGCCGATTCCACTTCATCGATGACGTGGCATCTCTCCAAAGCCTTCCAGATCTTCGAGTCGTCGCTTTCGTGTAACGGATCTAGATTATCCCTACAATATTATCGGCACGGTTTGACTTCAATCTCAGTGATAAAAATAACAAAAAAATTGACTAATTAACTAGCTTAAATTTCACAAATTTTAAATATAACCAATGCTTCGTTAATTATTACTAAGGAGTCTGAGTACATTGTGACACAGTTGACTATTTATTACCTGCATATAATCTGTAAATAACTTATAAAAAACTGTACGCCGAGCTATTTTCGACATTTGATGAGTGTAAATAGATTGGACCGGTTATTTATCTATTATTTACAAAACATGAGCTATTTTAAAATCTTTTATGTGACTTGTATCTACAATTATCCTAATAATAATAAAAAGAAAAACTCGAGCGTTTTACTAAACATTACGTGTACCTTAAAGAAGCTTCGAAAAGAAACGGGCTTTGAGGGACTACTGCGAAACGAGCACGTAAATCCCTAGCCCCGATGTTGCATATATCTATATCGTCCACAATAATATCTCCTCCACATATCGGAGTGAGACGAAAAAGTGCATTTAGAATGCTAGACTTTCCCGCGCCTGTCCTCCCAATGATTCCGACCTGATTTTATCGTATATCATAGCATAATATTTACGCAGATTTTTGAATCCCATGCTAAAAATGAAAAACTTGATGTATTCATACATGTGAACCAGCTTCGATGGTGAAAGTGATGTCATTCAAAGCCGGTGAAAGACACGAAATATATCTCATAGTGACATTACGAAACTCGATATTTCCCTGAGATGGCCAGTGAGGATTCGGGGATTGGTTTCCCTTATGCTGCTCTTCTTCGGGGATGTTCACATACTGTTGATAAGACGACGATAAGACAACGATTTAAGCTTTTTGAATTATTTAGTATACTATTTAGCATTATTCTTATCTTATTTAATGCAAGGTTACTTTCATATTTTTCTCTTTTATTTATTTGTACTACGGTTATATACCCAGACTTTATATTTTCCTCTTTCATAACGTAATATTATTCTCTTTCTCCTGTTAAGGAAGCGAAGAGAAAGACAGATTTTTTAAGCTTTTTGATCGAAAATCAAAATGCTTAACTTAGTTCATATTATTAGCCTATGTACTATTTCGTAGTATTATTATTATCTTATATATGCAAGATTACTTTAATCTTCTTCTCTTTTATCTGTATCGTTTATATATACTCAGACTTTGTATTCTCCTCTTTCGTAACGTAATATATTATTCTCCTTCTCCTGAATCTCTAAATCTACCTCAAGAGCTCTTTCCAAGGAAACCATCTCCTTCTCTGTTTCGGTGAAACTCGTCAAGAAGCTGCTCAGCAAAGAAACGACTGGCGCGGCGTAGGAAAGAGCTAACCCGACCTATACCAAAAAAAGTCTCGAAATTTCTTCGAAAAAAAAAGAACTGAAAACATGAATATGGGAATTCAAAGAATGACCTTACCAAGCCAGGTGTGCCAAAACTGATGGGTAAATTTCCATTTGATCCTATGACAGCCATTAACGCCACAAACGAGATAACAAACGCCGCCAAAAGCTGTAAACAAACATGTCACCTTTCATTAGTATATACGATCGAGTCTGATCGATCAGGATTTCGTAAGACATACTTGAAGCCGTAAAGAAAGCCACAAACTTGCTGTCAGCTCTGTGTAAGAAGTTTTATGATATAGAGTCACATGCTCAAGGAATCTAGTCAAGAAGTACTCCTGTCGAAAAAGAAAAGAAAAAAATGTAAAACCAAGTTCAGAAATATAAATCCTTTATCTGTATTTACCTCAGAGCTAAAAGCCCTTATAGTTGCAGCTCCATCGAGAGTCTCTGTGAACGATGCGTAAATGGGAGATCGAGAAACACTGTCTAGCCTTCGAATTTCTCTCGAAGTTGACCTGTAAAAGAACTGCACACACACATAATACATTCCATACTTTTTATTTACATTGCGGAATTGGATATCAAAATCTCAAGTACCAAAGAGAATACCTGAAGTTTGCTGTAGATGTACCAAAATGGAAGTAACAGAAGAAGAAAGAAAATTTGCACATAGGACAAAACCACAGCGATTCCGATGAGGCCAATGAAATTGGCTAGCAAGATATTGAGAATGAAAGGAAGCGAGTCATCAATAGTATAGAGATCCGAAGACAACCTAAAGCAATGATAAGAAGTGAACATGTCAATGACTTGTGTCCCAAGTAAAACATGAATTAGTAGTATAACCTGTTTAATATTCTTCCGGTAGGCGTTAGATCGAAGAACAACACAGGTACATCGATAATCTTTCGTAGAATCGTGTTGTGTACTTTAATCGCAGCACTTAATCCTCCAAACGCGAATGAGAACGCTCTAGCGAGTGTAAGACATGAATTTATTACACAAAATACGCTGAGTATAGCCTGCAAAAAAAATCATTAGGAAAAGTATTGGAGTTTATCTCATATTCAAATCTTTTAAGATGATCGTTGTGATCATAAGCAGGGACGGAGCCAGTTCAGGTCCATCAAGGGCTTATAAATCCTCCCTCAATTTTATCTTATTTACATTTTTTACCCAAGATTGTTTATTTTCTAATTTTCTTTTACCTTGAAAATTTACAAATAAGCTCCCCTGATTTTCTTTTTCATTTTAGGCTCCTAAATATAAAGTCTGGCTCTGTCCCTGGTCATAAGCAACATTGTTTAGGGATTATCAAAGAGGAGTTATCTAAGGATAAAAATCGTGTTTGATTCTGCTGCTTAACTTGTGAGCTAAGGTATCTCGGCTGCTATCAATTTGTTGCCTGAGTTATAACAAAAGGAGAAATATCGGATCATAACACATTAATATAAAACCAAATTTACCAGATAAAATGAAGTAGATTTCTCTCTCTGATGCTTTCCGTTAGTTGTATCGACCCAGTAAGACAACCATAAATCATTCCCGTTTCGAGAAGCTTGCATCAATATCGCTGAGACGCATATTATTATCGTTATCGAACAACCAGAAAAAACGGCGTAATTTCTGCAATAGAGAAAAAGATATTATTAACACATGACCAAACACAACCTTATGAAAATGCTTACTATATACTATACTCACTTGTATACACTAAACTCAACTCTTCCTTCTTTCCGTGCCTCGTCTTCAATTATCCGATGAGCTTCCACAGAAGAATAGATATCTCCATGCTCTACAGCGAGCTTTTGTGTGTCCTGATCTTGTTCTTGATCAATATGCAAATCCGAGTCGAGTTCATTCAACAGAGATAATTCCGAATACGAAGAAGCTGCCAAATCAGAGGACCGACCGAACCATCTCACATGTCCTTTTTCCATTACTATAACTACATTAGCCGAAGATATTGCCTACAAGATCAAGGAAACGTGACTCAAAGAGTTTCTTCGCTTAATCTCGGAAAGGATTAATGAACAAAACCTGAGCGTTATGAGTAGAAAGCAAGCAAGTTCGGTTGTTCATGAGCGGACCAAGAATCGCATTACTTAAGATCCACCGAGCAACTTGAGCATCGACTGCGCTTAGAACATCATCGAGGATGATAATATCCGATCCAGAGTAGATAGCTCTGTGTTGATTACTCGATATTAATACAAACATAATCGAAGCCGATCATAAGAACAATGGTTAATGTAATTACTAGCCATATAAACTATTTTGATTTTTGATATAGCCCACGTTTAGTAAATTGCTAGTAAACGACCGGCCCAAATCATTTGCATATTTTTAGACCAATTTAGCCTAAAAATTTACAACAAATTAACAAAAACGAAAAAGGTCAAACCGGTAAGGAAGTTTTGAAATAAGTAAGCCACGTAAGCATGCTGACTATTTACAATCAATTAAACAAAACATTGGCTAAATCTAAATCTCTTATGTTTATGTTATTGACTAATTAACCATTTTTTTGTAGTAATAATAATAAAAATAATAATAGTAATACAATAATATAACCTCGCCAGAGCAAGCCGAGCTCGCTGCCCGCCTGATAAATTTACTCCTTTTTCTCCGATAAATGCCATGTCACCTCCGTTCATCAGCGAAATGTCAACGTCAAGTGCACATGCCGATAAAGTGTCTGAATATCTGATTCGAAAAAGATAACGTAGCCGTTATTTCGTGACGAAAAAAAGAAAAACCAGTTGATTTTCAATCGCTGCACCTTTTCGAGTCGTAATCCTTTCCGAATAACACGTTGTCACGAACTGTTCCCGATAGGATCCATGGAACCTATGAATTGAAGATAAAATCATTAACGAAACAAAGCGAGCTATATAAATGAAGCCAGCATATGCTAGTTTCAACCTGTGATACATATGCCATAGAACCTCTTGGCTGAACTGAACCATGGACCACTTTCATTTCTCCCAAAACCGAACTTAGCATCGATGATTTTCCTGAACCGACCTGATCAGGTAAGATGAGAAACAAAAGATTACGAAGCTAACTAACTTGAAATACAAGTTTTACTATGCATTTTAGAGATTAGAAATATATGTCTATATAACCTCTCCGATGACTGCAACGAGAGATCCTTTTTGCAGGCCTAGGCTCATATGTATGGCAAAATTCCATTTGTTTTTTTCTTCAATTGACCAAGAACAACATGCATTATTGAATACGATAGCGAATTCTTCCGAAATATCCTCTCTTTCAGGTTTGCAATCAGAAGCACTGAGAAATCGGGTTAATCTTCTGGTAGATATGACAACCTATGAATCCGAAAGAAAAAGTAAAAGACCATATGTTTAACCACCTTGATTATTTTTTCAAAACAAAAACTATCTCAGCGGAAGTAAAAACTCACGTCAATTAGTCCGTTAATAACCCAAGGGAACGAGTTCAGAGGAGAAATCAAAGTGTTGAACAGAGCCAGACAAGTGAAGACCTGCATTGGATAAAAAGAATAAGCTGATATATTTACTCTTTTACTGAGGCATGGTTAAATTAAACAAAGTTAATTATTACCGTTGCAGCGTCGAGGTGATTTCCCATCAGAACGAAGAGGCCGAAAGTGAAAAGAGAGAAAAGTGTCGGCGTTGTAGCCCAAAAGAAAACACACCACGCATCCAAGTATTTACGCGTCTAATTACATGAGTGATCAAACATCGAAACAAGTTCGAAGTCAGAATCTGAAGAGAATAATGATGGTCTTTTATCACTCTCGGAAATCTGATAAACTAAATATTTTTTCGTTCATACGCTTAAATGCTTCACTTCCACGGATCGTGTCTCCATTATCCAGTCGGAGAAAAGAATCTCCCAGCTATACATCTTTAAAGTGCGAATATGCGCTAAAAGTTCACCTGTTCTTCTAATCCTGTTAAGAATGTTTTCAAACAAATACTAAGCAAAATATTTGGTCTTTAGCCAATATAAACAATTTCTTTTAAATAGCTAACGTTTTGTAAATATGTTCTGAATAGTTACATGTCAGTCGTTTACATGAAATGATGAATCGGATTTCCCTTTTCGGTTTGAGTAACTTAAGGGTTATTCGGGCTAAATTGGCTTAAATAATATTGTAAACAGACTGACCTGACTATTTACTACACATTTACAAAATGTTGTTATTATCAAAATACTACTAGTTTATACGGCTAGTAACTAGAATAACCCAATATTAAATACAAAAATCTCACAATGTTGTGATTTCACTAGAAAGTAAACTTACCTCTCATCCTTTTGCTTCATCATTTTCTCACTTGCACTTGCGATCATAGTCGATATCCATTTGTTGACTGAACAGATGAAGAACTTTAACGAACTTTACACGATATCACAAAGTTTGAATTTTGTCTTTCAAACCTGGTATCAGCAAAACTGTAATAGCAGTCCCAGCAATGAACGCAAACTTGACTTGTGTGTATAGAAGGTATAAAGCCACGCCAATTTGGAAAGGCAAGCTGAAACATTCACACCCGTTGATCAATCTCACATTTTGAAAAAATCTTTTATCTTCAGAGCTAAGACTTCTATAAGAAGAAAAAGAAAATTGAAAAAATATCATTACCTCCACATATCATGAACACAGTTACACAAGTTTATCGCTCGATCGACATCTATAGACATGAAAGTCTGAATTTCTCCTTCGGAAAATTCTGATCGCGCTGCTTGGTTCAGGCACAGACACTGAACGAAGAATTTTCACGATAAAAGAATATTGAACTTATGAATTGGGGAAAGATGATCAAAGAAGAGAATTGAGAGTAAATGAATTGAGAACTTTTATTGAGTCTGAACAATGAGTTTACAAGACTAAAAAGCATAGAAAAGAGCTAAAGTACAAAGATTACTTGTACTACAAGCTAACTATGGTTTATATCTAACCATATCAACTAACTAGTCTCTCTTAAGGATCATAATAAGAATCGATAACAAATTAAAGTGTGCGAAGAGTCTGAATAAAGAAACCAAGCATTAAAATCCTAGGTCATATCTACTCATAGTGTGGAAAACACTTGAGATAGATGTATTCGATGAGAGAAAGAGTTTTAAATTCGATATGATCGCTCTAAATAGGTTTATTTTTTGGTTCTAAATTCTCACAAGAATGATAATAAGGTAAAGAAGAAATAAGTTTTACCAGTGAAACTGTACCTGCTGATAGATGAGAGTCATAATACCTGATCGTAGCTTTAGCCTAAGCTTGTTAAGGCGAAATGTATATTGTGTATCCAAAATAGACCTGCAAAATCAGGGAAAAACGTATCGAAGATTTATCAACGAGAAACAGAATTATAATACATCCATAAGAAGTGATAGAACTCGTATTGAAAGCCTCGATATCAAACTTACTTGAAGACCGAAGCGGCTCCTAATGAAAATGCGAGAGCGTAACCATCCCATTCACCTGAGCCTGAACCTGATACAAATATCAGAATTTTAATTACTTGGAAATACACGCTACTCATATTGAGTGTACATTAATCCAAACCTGCTTGAAGAAACTTAATCATCCTGTTGAGAAGCAACGGCCCAGCAAAACCAACAGAATCATTAAGCACCTAGAGAAAATATAACCAAAAATTGGGTCTTCAGTCAATATATACACAAGGAATTTTGAAATACCGAACTTTTGTAAATATGCTGTAAATAGTCACCGTGGTTACAGTAAATTGTGGACCAGATTGCCCTTTTCAATTCGAGTAATTTTAAGAGTTATTCGGGCTAAATTGGTCCAAATAATCTTGTAAACAGATTGGCCTGGCTATTTACTACACATTTACAACATGTTGTCTATTATAACAAATACTACTAGTTTATATATAATCCATTGTAAGCTCCCTAACTTTTACTTTCATTTTTCTTGTCATATGAAAGGAAGTACCTTCAACAAACCGAGGCGAAAATAGGGCCATCCATACGCTCGAAAGATAGCCCAAAAAAGGGATGGTTTGGAACATTCAGTTTCAGATTGCGATTTCCAAGAGCTTAAAAGTCTATCGTGGCAAGAACTGGGGTTCATATCAAATGGAAGCTCCAGCAAATTTTCAAACTCGAGCTGCTTTGTCGCTCCGTGTTTCATCACAGACGAGATTGAGTTGAACGCCACGGTATCGAAATATCTAGCATTTCCCTGTAAAAATAAATTATATAAAAACAATATTATCATTAGAACATTTTTCATGTGTCGAGAAAAGTTTGAAGTTTGAAACATGATATTTTACTGACAGAGTCTCTGTGGCCAGCTTCCTCTATGTCTGAATCGAGTGAAAGAAGTGGATCTTCCATGGAGCTGAATTTTAAACAGGTTAATTACTTAAAACAAAAACCGGCTTTGTGTGTAATTATGTTTTGTTCAAATGAATTCTCAGGAAAGAAAAAAGAAATTACCACAACAAGAATGACAATCAGATTATGTGTACCTGCTCAAACTATATGCCTGTTTTGCTCTGATAATGTTGATTGACAAACCAAACATAATGTCCAACAAAACAAAGCTGCTATCTTTGAGGCATGTATATACCTGTTAAGAGTAAATTGAGTTCCAAAAAAAGAGAAAAATAAAAAATTTCTCAGCTAGATTCATGCTTATAGTAAGAACAAGACACTCGTAGAAAAAGACTTGCCTCGAAAGAATTATATATTGTTACTAAATGTAGGATTTGAAGTAACATTTTTCCGATCCACCAGAAACACATGATTCGGTTACAGAAGACAGTGCGGTAATTGATGCGTAATGACGAAAGTACAATCGATGCCTGAGCAAAGAAAAAATAAACAAAAATTGAGTTTTTAGACAACATAATCATAAGAAATTTGGAAATAGCCAACGTTTTATGTATATGTTGTAATTAGTCAATATGTGCTAACGTGGCAGTCGTTTACAAGAAATTATGGACCAGATTGCCCTTCGTTTACAGTCATTTATAGTCGTTTTGTGCATTTCCAATTTTGGGTTATATTGGTTCAAGTATTGTTGTTAACAAATTTGTCTGCCTATTTACTAAAAGTGGCTATTATCGAAATACTACATATGGCTATTAACTAGGATTCCAATAAGAATTCAGAGCAATATGAAAAGAAGCGTAAAACGAAATGGTCCGAAGAAAACTTACCCACACGGCAAACTGTGAACCTCTGAACAACCATTTGTGGTACGGTAAAAATTCTCCATTAAGAAGTAAAATTGTGTCCACAAAGGTCAAAGTTGCTCCAACGGCTGGAATGAAGAACAAAAAGAACTTTGTTGAACAGCTCACCTGATCGAAACCATGAAAAACATGAATGGTATAGTCTTGATTTCATCCAAAAACAATTAAAGAAATTATCAAGGTTTTATTATAGTAGAACAGACCCTCCAAATTCTTGTTCGATTTCTTCGGCTTATTCCGAGAACAAGGACGAGAATCAGAGTCGCACAGTTTGCACCAAACCCTAAAACAGTAAGGACTGTAAAAGAACAGCAATTTGATTCTTGAGCAGAGTTGGAAAAAAAAAGTCAACAAAAGGATTATGTGAAGTCAAAGGATATAGATTCTCCAAACATTCTGAGAGTGATCCACTCTTATTCCACACCTGCGAAAAAAAAGCACTCATGTAAATTCAAATTACGGTTTAGCAAATTTCTTGGAAGACAATATTTATTTATTTAAAAATCAAAATCTAAGGCCTGTTATTCTACAAGAAACTTTCTCCAGAAACAAGCGCAGCTTAATTAGAAAGGACTTTGATTCCGTGTTATACAAGGCGTCTCTCGAGTTCTCATTTAGCTCTCTCAACCAAACAAATAGGATTATGAATAAATAAATAAATAAGAATGACGTGATCTGCGAATGAATAAAGTCACAGTATAATGATGAAGCTGATTTTAAGTTCCAAGAACAGAGAATTTGCTAAACTGTACATAAGAACGAAAAGTGGAAAAAGGAACAGAAATGAGAAAACCAGAAGGAGATGTACGGAGTGAGAGTTAGGGCAAAGCAGGTCGATGAGAGCTTCCATGGCCATGGCTGAGAGAGAGAGAGAGAGAGAGAGAGAGAGAGAGAGAGAGAAGAGAAGAGTGTTGTAACTTGTAAAAGTAAAAAGCTTAGCAAATAATAAAGCATGAGAGTATTAATATGATGTTTATTGTTTATTTTTAGGAATTTAGAGTGAGGTTTACATTTTTTTTTTCATTATATGGACAATTGTTATTAGAATAGACGCATTTAATTAGTTGCTAAACATTTTTATTTATTTCTGAAAGGTATAGTGTTTAGTTATCCTAATGGCAATAAATTTGACGAAAGAAGCCTTTCTCTTTATTGCTTGGCTGTGAAGTACTAATAGATTACTCGTCTAATATATACAGTATTTATTTACTGAGGAAATGTTACACTAATTGTGTGCAGAAAAATATCTCTCCAATTCCAAATAAGTTTAGGAACGTAAAACAAAAAAGGAATACGGAAAGCTGCTAAAAAGGGGAGCACGGAACAAAGATAAAGAGCGTTTCTTCTTTTCTTTCTGAAAAAGCAAAACGAAGAGCTTTAAAATGGCTTTTACCCATATGTTTTGGTTCGAATTTCGTAATGCCATGCATATGCATGATATCAAAATCAAATAAAAGATTATTCTTCAATCCCACTCTCCAATGTTTTTGAAAACTGCTTTTTCATATTAACTTCTCAACTTTATCATTATATAGCATGTATTCCGCGTCACAAACCCACCAAACCGTGAAACCAAGGATAACACGAGACTAAAACAAAGTTTATTATTATTCTTTTTCTAAATTCAGGTAGTATTTAACTTTCATGTAAAACTGTCAGTAATAAGCGAGAGTTTCCAATGTTGTCGTTTATTCCATTTTGTTCTGTTGTTTTGAATAATTTCGTTGTTGTTTTTCTTAGACATACTTTTGTCGTTTATTCCATTTGTCTTGTAGTTTTCAAGAATTCCAGTCGTATAAAAGTGCAGCCACCTCCAGGTTTGGGCGTATCTGAAAGGGAGCAATAATATAAGGGTTCAAACTATAATTATGTAAAAAAATAAGGACCGAACAGCAAGAAGACGGTGATAGAGAGGAGCTTGAACTTCGACTTCAAGTTCGTTATCCAGTAGAGCCATTGTGGACTGTTTTCCCTCCATAAAAATCTCTCTCTCTCTCTCTCTCTCTTCACAGTCACGATGGCCACGATTCCGACCATGGCGTTCACATCGCCGGCGAAGAATCACAGTCGCAGCAAGAACAGTCTCTGCTCTCAGCCCAGCTTCTCTCAGAGCCAAGCTCAGCCCAAAACCCTGAAACCCAGAAATAGCAAGATCCGAAGCGTGAAAAACGAAGAGAAAGCTTCGACGATGAAGACAAAGGCGAAAGCAGGGGTTTCGGTGTATAAGCCAAAGTCGTACGAGGTTCTTGTCACAGACGCTGCAAATTCGCTCGATTTCGCTCTCAGAGACGGAAAGACTCGCTTGGAAATTGACTTCCCGTAATTATCCCTCTCTCTGTCTCTCTCTCTCTCTCTCTCTCTCTCTCTCTCTCTCTCTCTCTCTCTCTCTCTCTCTCTCTCTCGCTCGAAGTCATTTTGAATCAAAGTTTCATTTCTGTTCTGATGTAAGTTTTTTTTCTTTCTGATGATGATGTTTTTGAATTGGGTTACTAGTAAGTGATCAAAGTGTCTTTGGCCTTCTTTTTTAATTGGGTTGCTAGTAAGTGATCAAAGAATCTGTCTTTGGCCTTCTTTTTGCGTTGGGTTACTAGTAAGCGATCAAAGACTCTGTCTTAATAAGTTTCCATTTTGGTTCTGATATAAGTTTTTTTATATTTTTTTCACTGATAATGTTGTTTTTGAATTGCTCAGACCTTTGCCCAGCGACATATCTTCCTATAAGGTACTTCTCTTTACTCTGTGATTTGATGATTGTTTTAGCAAATTGTTTATATTTGGTTTTGTTTTGTTTGGCTATGAATGTTTCTTTCTTTTTAGTTTAATTTGATTATCTCAAATTGCTAAAATTGTAAAGGGGTCTTCAGATGATTTCATAGATGCGAACATTCAACTGGTTTTATCTCTTGTCAAGAAGCTCCAGTTAAAAACCGAAACCCGAGCTCGCATTGTAAGTCAACTCTCTGTAAAGGGGTCTTTTAAAGCTCTCGTCTTTTTTCTGATATTCGAGTTTGATTTTGTGTTTCAGGTATTTCCTGATAAGCCGGAAAAGCGCAGGGCTTCTGAGCTGTTCAAAGCGGCCTTGGACTCGGCAAGTCACGATCTTTTTTCCATAATTTAAGTTATATCAAAGTTAGTTTATTTCATTAGGTCATAGAGTTTTTGAGTGTTGAGCTGAATGGGCTTGTCATTTTTTCTCGTCTTTTGTGCTCTCTCGAATTGTTACTTCCATTTCAGCATGGTGATATTATCTCGTATTGGGCACGTATATCTGGGTGTGTTTTTTTCTTCTTCTTCTTCTGATTGTTTTATAAAAGTTGAGTTTTTAGCCGGCATAAACATAAAGAATTTGGAAATAGCTAACGTTCTGTAAATATGTTATAAATAACCAATGTGTTCACGTGGCAGTCGTTTACAGGAAATTATGGGTCGGATTGCCTTTCGTTTACAATCGCTTGTGCACTTCGAATTTTGGGCTATTGTTGTAAATAGATTTACCTACCAATTTACTAAAACGTTTACAAAAACGTTAGTTATTATCAAAATACTACATGTTAACTAGAACTACGTATGTTATATTTCCATCAATTTCTAAGATATAGATACATATTTCAGGTTGATGGAATAAGCATTGGTTCCTTGGACGATGTGGCCGGAGGTGCCGTGACCTCGTTCTTCAGATCGATAAGAAACACGCTTGATTTCGATTTCGATGATGAAAACGAAGGTTTGTTGATCCTTGGGAATGAATCCTAAAAGACATAGTATATGATTAAGAAAAAAAATGATGAGTTTCGACATCAAATTTTTTGTTCATCTTTTGAAAATGCAGGTCGGTGGGCGCCAAAAGAACAACCCAATCTCTATATATTCATCAACTGTAGTACTCGAGAACTCGCTTCCATAGAGAAGTACGTGGTACGACATCGAATTTTGTAAAATTTAACCATGGTATCAATGAATTACCTCCTGTAATATTTTGAGTTTACTTGCAGGAACAATTCGCAGGTTCGACCCCAACCCTGCTCTTTAATCTCGAACTAGAAACTCTTCGGTATTTTCGCGCCTCTTTAGATTTTGATTGAACACACTTTGTTCGCCTTTATTTGTCATTCGAATAACTATTTGAGTCTTTGCAGCGCTGACTTGGGAATCCCGGGATTCCCACCAAAAGATCTTCACTTTCGGTTCCTTTCTCAGTTCCTCCCGATCTTCTATATTCGAATCAGAGAGTACTCAAAGACAGTAGCGGTAGCACCTTATATTGTAAATTACAACGGAGCTGTTTTTCGCCAATACCCCGGTAAATAGTATTCCTTTTTGACCTTTTTTAATTATTATTTATTTATTTATTTATTGACCCTAATTTACGTTCTTCGCATCTGCTCAGGTCCGTGGCAGGTAATGCTTAAACAAGCAGACGGTTCATTCGCTTGTGTGGCGGAGAGTGAAATGCGTTTCACACTCGGCGAAGTAATTATTTCTTTTCGCTTTCTTCCTTTATATTTCATTTATTTATGTATCTTTCAGGCTCATATTGTTTAAAAAAATCTGTGTATAGACTAAAGAAGAGCTGTTGAGGGTTCTTGGGCTTCAAGAAGAGCAAGGAAGCTCGCTGGAATTTCTTCGCAGAGGCTACAAGGTGAAAATTATTCGTTCTTGCATCAACTGGGGTGAAAAATCTAATCAAGTTTGTTCGAAAATTGAATTTCAGGCTTCTACTTGGTGGGAAGAGGATGTTGAGGCGGAATTATCTTCTGAATGGCGTAATTGAGTTGCATCAGACAATACAAAGATCCGAAAAGGAAGTTACCTGGTCGAGGCACGAGGCTTGTTACCCGTTCCTTGTCTATTTATCATTATTTTGAAATGAAGTTATAGCACTTATTCAGATAAGTCTCTTACCCGATTCCTGTTGTATATAAACTATCGAACACGAATAGGTAGATCATATTTTTTCCTCTTGTGCAGTGAATAATATCAAAACAATTTTTGGACAGTTTTCCACAATGAGAGTAAAATTCTTGGAAATTCTAGCATACTTCCTACACAATCTGAATTGCTAGTTAACTTCTACAAACTAAGGTCGGAATAGGTTTTAGGAAACAAGAGAGGCAACTACTACGACTAGCATTCGGAAAAGTCGGGCTCGGGCGGTTTTTGCAAATTCAAAAGCCGAGTGGTCTCATTGCGAAGCCTACGGCCCCGAAGAGCGTTGGCCGCGAATCGCGAAGCGAAGATGGTGGTTCGGAGGCGAGAGGTGTTGAGAGCCCGAGCAGCCAAAGAAGAAGGAGAAGAAGACAAAGTAGTCGAAGAAGAATTAGAAGAAGTTGGAATCGGAACTTCGAACGCGAGCTCTTCTTCTTCCTCTTCTCTCCGCCTCTTCTCGGCTATCTTCCTCCGCGAGTATCGGCGCCAGGCCGCCTGTATGAAGCATGCGGCCCAAGTCCGCCACTGTTGTGAGTAGAATCTGAAGGTGTGTTGCACTTGCCGACTGTGCAGTCGCCTGAACTGGCTCGCCACGAACTTCAATTCCTCGGCTTCCAAAGCGAAAGCCTCAACCTCTGTGATCGAGTTCACCGTCCTCGTCGAGGAAGGGAGGTTCGAGCCGGCTTTCGGGTCCAAGGCCCACGTCAGAAGCTCCTCCCCGCAAAAATCGCCCTCCTTGAGCGTACCTCGGTTGAAGAATCCGCTCCGACCCCCGTCAGTGGTCACGCTCTCCAATCGACCTCGGATTATGAAGAGCATCTCCGCCACTGGATCTCCTTCCCTCACCACGTACGTGCTCTCCGTGTATAGGCTCGGCTTCAGTCGCTCGCAAATCGCATCTAGCAATCGTTCGTCCATGTTCGCAAATAGTGGGACCTAGAATCGTTCGTAGATGAAAAGTGTAGTAACACTAATTAGTGTTCACAAGATGGGTTAATTTTGAGATTGAAATGTCATGATACTTCAAAACTTACCCGTCTGACCAAATTGAGACAGAGGTGGCGTTTGATGTCGCGTCGGAGATCTTTGGGAAGGCTATGAACTATGCTTTCTTCGTCGACGCCACGAGTCTCGAGCCATTTGTATTGGTTGTAGCGTCGTACTTTTTCTCTGAGCTCGTGCGGAAGCAAGCGGTGGTGCATCCACTGCTCCGAGTCGCGCCTTTTGATCCGCATCTCTTCGAGCCGGATCGTTATGGATTGGAGGTACGTCTATGTATTCCAATCAAACAACAAATCATGGAGAAGTACACTCGAATATTGCACGAGTAGTTCTTTCGTACCTGAATATTTCCTATCAAAAGCGCGAAAAGGATGAGACCGGCGATGCCTATTGCTATCGAAAACAAAACCTCTAAAGGGTAAGTACTCGTTTGAAGCCCTTGACCAAGAGTACTGCAAAAACCATCGGAAAAAAATTAAATCTTCGAATCGAAGATAATTAAACTAAAACAAGTTCGACTTTTTCTAGAGAAAAGAGTACCTTAAATTTTGCATACCCCACCAAAGGCAGTAACAAAACTTGGAGAAGAAGACTCTAGACTCGATGATCCTAGAACTCACTGCCTGCGTGTAGATTCCGTACTTGAAAGGCGTAGAAACGCCTTCAACGGAGCAACGAGACGTGAGAACTTGGTTGCTGATCTTCGCCCAATCCGAGTAGCCTTTCATGTGCTTATTCCCGCAATAAAGATAATCTATTACACAATTCCCGCTTCGAGTGCAAGCGTCTCTCCAACACGTATCGTTGCGTTCTATCGCCAGTAAGTACCATATCGCCCCCGTTATCTGCCCCGAACAAAAGAAACCTCAAAAAATCGAATTCAAATTTCTCTATTTTGCTTCGCATTTTGAAAAGAAATAAAAACAAATTATAGTTTGAGTGAATTCTTATTACTTGACCGGAAAGCATGAACCAAAGCAAATAGTATGCCGCCCCGGCCCAAGCGCTCTCGGCGAAAGCGCCAGCTGTCTTTTTGAGATCAGAAGTCAACGGTATGAGCCTGACGAACCTGAATATTAATTGAGCACACACAATGCAAAGCAAGTACTGCTTCGTTGATAAAACGTCCGAACCATTCGCTCTGTGAAGAAACCTCCAAATTATGATCTGAAACATAATATAAACACATGATCCGTTGGAAAAAGGTTAATAAAATGATTTTATTAACTTACGGGTGATTCGCGTCTAATATTTGAGTAGATTCCACTCATCAAAATCAAGTTAATTCTTTCGTATTTTTATTTCTCGTTGCGAAAGAGTACAAAATTAAGTATTTATTTGCCAAAATCACGTGAATAGGAAGAAATTAATTATTTAGAAAATCACATAAAGAGATACCTGAGGAAGAGGAAGAATAGAGAAGAGGTCAATGAAGAAGTATCGGCGGAGATAGCGAAGAGCGATCTGGCTCGGATCGATGACGAGCTCACCTCTCCCGAAAACCCTAGAGCTCGGAGCGATGAAAGCCGTTCTGAGCTGGAGAAACATTCTTAAAAGGTAAAAGCAATCCACGGCGGTTCTGAGAGTGGTGGTCGTGACGGCGAGCTTGGTGTCCATGCCCAGACAGTTCGATTTCCTATTGAAGACGGGAAGGTAGAAGAACAAAGGATCGATGGAGACGGCGAAGATGCAGCAGATCACGAAGAGCCTGTTCCAGAGAAGGAGAGACTTGTCTTGCGGATCGAAGATCGTCCGATCCGAGACTTTGAGATCTTCGGGGAAGACCGCTCTGGTGACGCCGCTCTTGAGTGATCTTCCGATCGTGATCAGACCGTCCGATCCTCGCTTCATTCCGTGCCGGAGCGAGATCGAAGCGCTTCTCTTCTTCGCTGCTCGTCCCGTGAAAGGAAGCCCTTCCAGACTCAGATTCCAGTATCGCTGCTGCTTCATCGGCAATGACGACGAAAGTGATGACTCCAAATCGTCCAACCTATAAAGTTAGGGTTTCATTCAGTTTTTTCGTTTTCTTTTTTGGTGTTTTTAGGGCTTGAATATATAGTACGTGAAAATATGGACGTGCATGTATATAGTATCAATATATAATAATAATACCTTACGAATTTCCTGGATCCGGAAACGTACTGTGACTTGTATCCGCAATCAAACATGGTTGATGAGGAACTCGATCACATTACAGAAACAAGATTAATTTTATTTATTTATTTTGTTTTAACTTTATTTCTTTCTTATTACTATTTCTGTTTGTATGTATTTTTTTGTTTTTCTATGTCTTAACTATTTCTGTTCTAAGCAGATTTTTAGTTCATGTCTCTTGTTTCTCGTGACGAATTACGAAACAAGTTTTTTCTGTTGTTCCATGAAATCTCGTCCATCAAATTTGTTTAAAGTGTTTTTGCTGTTGTTTACTTCTTTCTCGGAATGTGCTTAAATGCTAATAATAGATCTTTCCAAATCTTCTTCATCTGAAAGGACGAAGCTTTTTCATCGCTCTCGTTTAAGCATGCATGGATATGGATATCAATAATTACAAGCCACATGGCCTTCAAGTTAGTTGTCAAATAATATGCATGTGCTAAATAGTTATTACACGTGTCGCTTTGGGATGATCGGGTAAACAGATCCAGCAATGTCGGCTTAGAATTAGTCGAATAGAAGAAGTGTTTTTCTATGATATACGATGATAGTTCTTTCTTATTATTATCTTTAGTTGCGTATTCAATAAGAAGATAACATAATAATAAAAGAGAAATTTCATAAGAACCTAAAAACAATTAAAATATCCACAATAAACCTCTATTATTCAAAATATCCAAAAATGAACTTTAGCCACTAAAATGGACAAAAATACCTTTCTTCCTCATTCTCTTCACTTTCTCTCTTCCCTTCTCTTCCCTCTCTTCTCTTTCTCGGCCGAAATACATAGAGACCCATTTCAAATTTTTTTTCTTCTTCAAATCAATCTTCACAAGTGCAAAAGTAGAGGTCCACGATGGAAATAGTCTCAAAACAAATGTCTTCGAGCTCGGAAACTCATTTCGTTGGAGGGGGAGACGGCCGGAATACTCAAGAGAGCTCACAAGAGAAAAAATCTCAAAAAAAAGTATGATTTATGGTTTTTGTTGTTTGAAATCGATAGAAATTAGTTTGTATAGTGTTTTCGACGGTAATGTAGGTTAAATCGGATTGATTTGGGAAGATTTGAGATAGGATTGAGATTTTAGGGTTTTCCGGGAAAACGATGAACACCATCGTAGAGGCCATCGTACGATACCGTACGATACCGTACGATGGACGTGCGATACCGTACGATATCGTACGATGGCCTTCGAGGCACCATCGTACGATATCGTGCGATATCGTGCGATGGTTGCTATTTTTTGCTCGATTTGTGTATTTTTATCTTATTTTTTTTGTGTTTTTTGTAGGACTACTTGAAATTTCTCATTAACGAGACTTTCTCGGGACGTATCACGTATGGTGGATCCGCCGTGTTGAAAAATGTGAAGAATAGGTTCGAAGAAATGAAACTTACCGAGCAACTACGAGGGACGGTCTTCGAGCAGTTCTTCTTCGATAATAGCGAATTGAATTTCGCGCCCGTTCTTGTGCACGCACTTTTGGAGAGAAAGGTCGAGTCAATCAAGTACGGAGAGATACAATTCGGACTTGGAGGAAAGAGGGTTCGATTCGGCCGTCTCGAATATGCCTTAATATCGGGTTTAGACTACACCGACGGTCCGACAAAAAACGAGAAGGACAAACGATCCTCTAGAAGGCTCATTGATGAGTACTTGAACGGGACAAGCAACATCAAGTTCAGTGCACTCATCGGTTTCTGGAATGCGTGCAAGAACTCCGTAGACGTTTACAAGCTCGGTTTGTGCGTCTTCGTTCTCGGATATCTACTGGGACAACCGGCGAACAAAGTTATCGAGCTGAGGTGGCAACCATTCGTGCAATACGTAGAAGATCTCCCCTTCTTCTACAGTTTGCCGTGGGGGAACATGAGTTGGGCCGAGACGTTTCAATCGCTCTCGGTCGACTTGAAGCATCACCTCGAGGGTCTCGAGACGAAGTTGAAGAAGAAACCCGATGTCCTACAAAAGGAGGCAAAGTACACATTGTCTGGGAATCTTCACGCCTTTCAATATTGGGCGTACGAGGCGATCCCGGAGATTGGGCAAGCCTTCGGAACAAGCAGTGGAAATCGATTGCCGAGGATGCATTCGTGGTCGGGCACCGTCGTTGTTCTTAGGAAGGACGTTGAGAAGATTCTGAAGAAGAAATCGGTAAGTTTTATTGATTTTCCATATTTTTCTTTAATTGAGATTGATTCATAATAAATCATAATATTTTTCAATGTTTTCAGCTGGGCGTCCTTCAAATGCTTCGACCTAGACCGGCAGAGAAAGGGTTCTTCGATATTCTCGAAGACCAGACGAAGAAATGTCTATATCCAATAGACATCGAAGGAGTCAATGCGGCGGAGCCAAGGAACGTTGATGAAGAAATCAACATCGTTGGTTCAGCCGCGGAGGAAGCCGATTTCCTCGGCCCCGACGAGGAAGAGGACGATGATGAGGAGTATATCTCTGATACTCCTCGAACGTGTCCGACGAAAGAGTCAAAAACTCGAACTCCTCGTCGCGATGCTCGACCTCCTCGTCCCGATGCTCGACCTCCTCGTCCCGATTCTCCTCGCCCAAGAACTTCGCCTCCTCCACAAGGTCCTCGTGGTTCCGAGCCAAGCGATGATGACCCAATTGTCATAACGGTGGGAATGTGGAACGAGCTTCGTCAAGTAATAGGATAAATACTCCAGACGATGGCCACCCTAGGACGAGGGATGAACGTAGTTAACAGTCGAGTTGAGCGCATACGCAACAGTCAGGTAATAAGGTCGTTTGAAAGTTATAAAATTTTATTCAAAGTATAACTAACAATTTTTACAGATTCGTACATGGACGCGTCTGAATCACGTATTCCGTGACGTTACGGGGATGCCAGGTGGACCCATTCCTACCACGCAAGCGCGTGGTCCTGATACGCAAAAGCAAAGCAAGAGGAAGGCGAAGAATGCTAAACAAGCAGAGCAGTCGGAGCCCCCGACGGATGCTCCTCCTCATCCTCCTCATCCTCCTACACCTCCATCGCCTTTTACGCCCCAGAGCAGTCGGAGCCCTTCACCTGAAATCCCGGATAAACAAGCAGGGTTATTCAAAAGACGACCGACGCAACAGGATGAGAAGTTAAAGGGCCATGCCTTTGAGAGACCGTCAAAGCGTCAACGGAGCGAGCCACCCGAATCTCCAGCAAAGGCACCACCTCAAAAATCGAATAGGTGGGACGACTACACCGACCCGATGAAGCGCAAGTACACAACACGTAGAAGAACTTCTTTCAAGCCGGTTAAGGAGCCTAACCGAAAAGACTTTATCGAGATGATGTTGTGGGTGAAGACGGGGAAGTACTATGGCCGCTTTATGCCTAATGTTCGGTTAGTGGCGAGAGAAGTGGGTCAAAAGTTCTTTGACCCCATTGTCGGCGTAGGAGTTTGGCTGACAGATGAGGTACACTGCATTTTATTTGTTCAACTAATAAATATTTTATATTAATTATATGTTTGTATTGTAGCATATCGACGCAATCCTTCATATGTTGAGGACTCGACAGCATGAACTCAGTGGTTATCGGCAGGATGTCCACATTATGGACACTGTATGGGTTCAGAACGTCTTCGGGAGGTACAAGCAAGAGCAGGCAAACATAGAGAAGGCAGAAGAGTTGGGGACTGAACCCGAGAGAGTTGATTGGGATCAGAGATCCGTCATTACGCCGATGACGGGATACCGAGACATCAAAATCAAATCGTGGAAGGGTGCTAAGGAGATCCTACTGGTCGTCAACTTCAAGAATGTCCACTGGTTCACATTTCAAGTTGATTTGATGGAGTGGACGATCACAGTTCTTGATTGTCAGCGGATACTAGTGGAGCAGGAGCAGCATTCAGCAGACTTCATGTAGTTCATGCACGTAAGTTTAAATAGATACTCTTTAAACTCCTACAATATTTATATATAAATTTGTAATTACTTAACATTTTTTGGAATACTATAGGATTGGTGTCGCGCATTGCCACGAGTAATGAATTTGAGTGGCCTGTTCAACAACCACCCGAAAATGTATCACCCTCTCTCAGCAGGTCGACCGACGCTTCATGAGTTCACATGGTTGATTGACCAAAACGTCCCTCAATCAAGATTAAGGTAAACGTTTTAATTATATTTTTAAATGTTAAAATTAAGTTGTTGACGAAGTCTTATGTATCTTATGTATCGTTATTGTAGCGGTGATTGTGGGATATTCGCCGTCAAATACGTTGAGCATCTTCTTGTTGGAATTCCCTTTGACACACTCATAACGGAGAACATGAAGATATTCAGGCAGAAGTGGGCGGTTGACTTGTTCTTAGATAGAATAACCCGATGATTGTTTTTATATTTAAACACTTTCTGATTGTGTATAAATTTTGGTTTTAAATTTGACACTTTTTGATTGTGTATAAACAAGTTCAACGTCATTAAAAAAGAGTTTAACATAATTCAATATAATTCAAAAGAGTTCAACGTCATTAAAAAAGAGTTCAACGTCATTCAATATAATTCAAAAAAGTTCAACGTCATTAAAAAAGAGTTCAACATAATTCAATATAATTCAAAAGAGTTCAACGTCATTAAAAAAGAGTTCAACGTCATTCAATATAATTCAAAAAAGTTCAACGTCATTAAAAAAGAGTTCAACATAATTCAATATAATTCAAAAGAGTTCAACGTCATTAAAAAAGAGTTCAACGTCATTCAATATAATTCAAAAAAGTTCAACGTCATTAAAAAAGAGTTCAACATAATTCAATATAATTCAAAAGAGTTCAACGTCATTAAAAAAGAGTTCAACGTCATTCAATATAATTCAAAAAATTTCAACGTCATTAAAAAAGAGTTCAACATAATTCAATATAATTAAAAAAAGTTCAACGTCACGCTCACTCTCGCCATGTGCAAGTCTTTCTATTGTGACCTAAACCACCGCATTTTCCGCATTTTCGTCTTACAACTACCTTTTCACCTTGAGATGGATATCGGTTTACCCTTCGCCTTCCTTGTTTACTTTTTCTTGGACGACCGGCTTGTTTCTTTTCAACGGGAACCAATACTTTCATATGCTTAATATCTTCTGGAACATCCCATTGTTCTTCACTCCCAACTGGATAAACGGCGTCTTTATACTGTTCGATCCACGTTTTCTTTACATAGAAAGGACTACATAAAGAGTATACGTCCACAGAACGATGTTGAGCTGATGCAATGGCATGTTCGCAAGGGATACCTAGAAGTTGAGGAATTCCACAAGTGCAAGTATGTTGTTGCAAGTTTACATCATGCTCACCCCCACCGTCTTTTACGTGACATTCGTACAACCCAAGCTCGTACGCGTGTACAAATTGTGCTTTATTGTTCATATTCTCAGAGTGAGCTTGCCACCTTGGTGTAAGTTCCGTGTTTAACTTACGTGCAATGTCTTCTCGTTTGAAGAACCAATTCTGTAGTGTGAATCTTATGAACTCAAGAAGCGTCGTTATCGGGAATGACCTCGCATGCCTTGTTTTAGCATTAAAACTTTCGGCGTTGTTACTCGTCATAATATCATACCTACCAAAAATAACAATTAAGTTGTTAGGAAATGAATATTTGATTACACGTTATTTAATTTTACCTTTTTCCAGGAAAGAACGGTCTTGCCCAACGATCAAACCCGACGTCTTCAAGATATTTTGCCATCTCGATATCTTTTTGCCTCAGCTGCCTGAAGTGTGCTTCGAATGACGTCTTATTGAAACAATAAGCAGCTTCGTACAATTCACCGCGACAATAATCTGTCTTAAACTTATGTTGAACGTTAAGCTGCATATGATGGTAACAATAACCATGAGGTATTCCCGGAAATGCAACTTCGACACCATGACTGATACTAACATGTCGATCGGATATAAATGCCAAATCAGGTACGTCTTCACCAATAACTTCTTTCAACTTCAACAAAAACCACGTCCATGATTCGTGACACTCACTGTCGACAACGCCAAAAGCGATTGGATACAAATGTGAATTCGCATCCAAATCGCTACAAGCAACTGTCCCACGTATTTAGTCTTCAAAAATGAACCATCCAAAGCTATGACCGGCCTACAATACTTAAATCCTCGAAGACACGCTCCAATGGCAAAAAATGCATATTTGAATTTGTCGCCATCTCTCACAAAATCAGTAACTGTGCCTGGGTTTTTTTGCTTCAACATGTACAACCAAGAAGGTAGTTTCTGATACGAATGTTCATGTGTACCACGAACGAGTCCAATAGCTACTTCTTTAGATCTCCACGCCTTCAAATACGATATGTCTAAACCCCATCTTGTCTTCACTTCTTCTCTAACGTTATGTGCTGAATAATCGGCCATTGAATTGATGGAATATTTGTCTTTAAACACGTGTCCAATAACCCACGGTGCAGGTCCTCGTTGACCTTCTGCTCGAACAACACGCGAGCACGAGTGAGCTTTTTTGAAAGTCACAACTTCCCATATTCCTGACCACTGAACGACGCCCCGGAGTTTCCACGTACAACTCTCATCTTTGCAAAGAACGTACCACCTTTTTTTCGATGATGATTTAACTCGAAACTCAAAATTATTTTTCATGGCGTATAGGTGCACGTGTGTCTTCATTTCTGATTTGTTCTCAAACTGTTTTCCCAAATACAAGTCTTCTGAGCTGCCTATTATATTAAACGATAAATGGTTAAGTTCAAAACATAAATAAATTATACATGAACTTTAAAAGAATTACCTGTAGAGGATTGAGTCGGGCCTTCAAAATATTCTATCTCCTTAACCAATTGTTCTTGCGTGAATTGAGGATCTTTCCAAGTATAAGTTCCCGAAAATCCTCCACAAGGATTAACTTCGGGATGATACTCACCAGAAGGAACTTTGTAGTTCTCAAAAAGGTGATCGTACTCTTTATCATTCACAAACTCTTCAAAATCTTCACCGTCTTGAACGTCATTACCGTCATCATCATCTTCTTTTTCTTCAAAGTCTTCAAAATCTACGTCAAAGGGATCTCTATCTCGCCTATACATTTCACCTTCGCCGCTCTTGTCTGCTGAAAATTCATCCTCGGCAACCGAACGTTCATCATTTCGTTTTGGATTACTTTGTGAGACTTCAATTGCGAGAGGATAATGTTGTCTTCTGCCTTCAATGCAAGAAACCTTCAACACCTGTTTTCCTTTTCGCTTAGGATCCAAATCGTTAGCAATTGGTGACATTATTCGTTTCGGTTCAAAACTCACGCAAATAGGAAATTTAGTCCAATAGTCGTTGTTCATATAATATGCGACATCATCATCTGACACCAAGACTGCTGGCGCCAACACAACGTCACCCACAGTGTACGGGACTTCAATTTTTAAGTCATACGCCATCTTATCCATCTTGGAAATTTGGTAAATCATATGGACCAACTCATCATATGTTGTTTCTTTTGTAGCGTTCACCGTATACGTACGAGCTTTACTAAAATCCCACCTATCTCTTTTTCTCACCCACGTTCCACCAACACTGATGAACACTGCAAACATATTCATAAAAACCTGTCAACAACTACACTTGTCCAAAATTAAACTAAACTTGTCCAAAATTCATCTAAACTTGTCCAAAATTCATCTAAACTTTTCCAAAATTCATCTAAACTTGTCCAAAACCATCAAAACATGTCAAAAAAATGCCAAAACATGTCAAAAAAATGCCACAACATGCCAAAAAACTGTCAGAAAAACATCTAAACCTATAGGATGTCATACGATATCGTATGAGATCGCACGACATCGTATGATGTCGTAGGGCATCGTACGATGTCGTAGGGCATCGTACGATGTCGTAGGGCATCGTACGATGTCGTAGGGCATCGTACGATGCCGTGCGATGTCATACGATGCCCTGCAAGGTAACTTATCGTACAATTTTTCCAGTTTTTTGACGAACTTTTACTTTCCCGACCCAAAAATGATTCTAACACCAATAATGACTACAAAAATGATTTAAACAGAGTTAACGAAAAAACATACCCATTATGACGATGATCTTATGTGATTGCAACGTATTTTAAGAGAATTTGAGTGAATTCGAAAGTGAAAATGAGATTGAAATTTGAAATAAACCCTATATATGAGTTGAAGGGTATTTTTGTCCGAAAATTGGTCTAAAGTCCATTTTAAGATATTTAACAATTGATGAGTCTAATGTGGATATTTTTAACGTTTTTTGGTCTATATTATGAAATTTCTCAAATAAAAATGGTGGTGTGTGTGTTCCTCAGGGATTTTAGATGTTACAGAGTTGTGTCTTTTCAGAGCTCACAACCACAGGTGAGTATCTCACATATGAGGGGTTAAACACGCATGAGAAATCTGACACGTACAACTCCCAGTTTTGCACGCGCGGGATCGCCGACGTAGCATCTGCCGTTTAGGCAGAGCTAACACGTGTGCGATCACGCGAGCGCACAAGCGACTTGTACGTGTCAGACCCTTTGGTTGAGAGACCCGAATTCACAGACACCCGTACCCGGACTAACTCTCTCATACTCGAACCGCATCCCACAATCTTGTTGCCCCACTAGGTCACAGGCCCACGTTGCCAAGCCCGGCGACAATGTATGCCAACACCGCATACATTGCCTGTCAAATAACTTATACTCCTATGTTCGAAGTGGTGTGTGTTAAGACTTAAGAATGCCTGTCAACACACGCATATATTATTATTGACATATCCTAATTATCAATAAGAAAAAACAGCATAAAAAAATTAGTGGTGTGTGTTAAGGATTTAAGATGTTAGAATTAGTTAAATAGGTGTTTTTCTATGATAGGTCTTCCTTGACACTTAAATCTCGAAGTTTATTATTATTATTGATAGATCTTAATAAGAACAACATAAAAATAGTAGCGGTGTGTGTTAGAGATTTAAGATGTTAAAAATTAGTTGAATATAATTGTTTTTCATGATAGATCTTATCTCGAAGTTTATTATTATTATTATTATTAACATATCTTAATTATCAACAAAACAACATAAAAAAAAAAATTAAGATTGGTGGTGTGTGGTAGGGATTTAATGTTACAGAGTTGTGTCTCTATCAGGCTTTTATGCTCAATCGTGGGATATCGCCTAGGTTAGTAACTGCAGTTTTACGGTACCCACTCTGATTGTTACCGCGAGAGTCGAGACTCTAATTCATAGACACCCGGCCCGGCTAATTCTGTGTTATAATCAAACCCACATACCACCATTTTATTGCCCCACTTGGTCACAGGCCCGCGTTACCAGATCCGCCGATCATAAATGCCAAGAAGGCATATATTTAGGCTCTCTTTCCACTACCTTTTCTCCATGTGGGACTTTTTCCCAGTGTCGAATAAATGCCTGAATATTTCAATGTTATAGTCGTAGGTAGATTTAATTAGACTTTCGATTTAATTGTTGTGGCTCCAAAAAATTTGAATAATAAATTATTCGATACAATATTATATGTTTTAAATTTATTTATAACCTTGAAATTGTAAATTATTGAGAAAGAAAATTGGAGTAAATGTATGGCATTAATTGATATTAGCTTTGGAGTACAAGGAATCGAGAGTGCAAAGCAGGAATTCAATTAGATTGCTTTTTTTAGCATTACATTATGTTATCATCGGATTTGAACATAATAACACTAATCATATGCTTCACGAGTAATAAAAATATTCGATATGAATATAAGAGAAACGAAAATAATATAAGATAAATTCATAATTCCAAACAATGTAACAGAAGTATTCATACAAATTTTCGAAATGCGGAGATTAGTCACCCAAATTAGGACTCACTAAGGCCATATATGCGTAAAAAATCGTCGAGTATAACCGGAAACAGTTATTGACTACATCAAACACACGATTTAAATAAGAAAAAATTGGCTCTATAGCCTTATTAAACGTTTATGTTTTGGATATACCCAAAGTTTGGTTAATGGATTGAAAATAGCCAGGTAGATTCATTTACATCACATGAACATACCAATTTGCCCTTTTGCCGAAATTATTTTGGAAAAATAGTTTTTAAAAAATTGAATTCGAATTTGGATTTGGATTTCGAATTTCGAATCACCAAAATTAGTGGGTTGACCAAATTTTGCTTCCCGAAATATTCTATCCAATTAAGTTTAAATATCCTAATTAGTTAGTTACTTATATTAAAGGAAACATTATTTTTTTCATATTAATTACCTAAAATTATATACTCACTCATTTTGGTCGGCCGAAACTTAATACCAACCATCATAATCTCTGTTTTGATCAGAAAAAAAAAACAATTCGAGAGCAATGAGATTGTTTGAAGAAGATAATTTTTTGTTCCAAGATTCTGGTACGAATTCTGTTAACAGTTTATTTTCGTTATATTTACACTGTATTTCTGTATTTTTTTCTTTCTATTTACACGATCGTTGAAAGATTCTGGTATGGCTTCTGTTAACAGTTTATTTTCGTTATACTTACACTGTATTTCTGTATTTCTTCCTTCTTTTTACACGATTAATCTTGTTTTTTTTCAGTCTATCTTTTTGAATGCCTTGAATCTTGGTTGATTTATTCTTCTTTATTTTTTATTTAGTGATACTGGGCGGGAGGTTTGATTTGTGACGTTAATGGCATTGATTTTCGGTTTTTGTATATTTCTTTTTTTAATTAATTGTAATTGGCGGGAAGTTATTATGAAGGTACATTTGGATCTCAATAGTTTTGTAAACAAATTTAGTCGGGTATTTTCAACTTATTAACCAAACGTTGGGTATATCCAAAACTGTTATATTTTACATGGGTATCCATCAAAATGACCCTTTAAAAAACCGACGACGGTTATCGTAAACTTGGGTCTGATATACTCATGTTCGCAATAAAAAAATGTAAAATAAAGAAAAAAAAAAGGAACGTACTCATACACACATATGCACATCTTATTTAGACTTATAATTTTTCTTATAAACTCTCTTCTTATATTAAAAATTAATCTTATATAAAAAAAATCCGACTTAGATACTGTAAAAAATTAATATTTTCGTCGACACATTATTGTAACTTTTTTCAGGCATCAACACATTATACTTTGAGAAATAGCACAAACTATCACTATTTTATATTAGTTTTTTCATAATCCACCAAAACATAATTTTTTCCCAAAATACAAGTAATTTTCACTTCAAAAACCAAATACCCTTTAAAAAAAAATAAAACTAACACAAATATGCCTTACACTAGACTACCGGCCAAAAAATTAATAAAAAAAATTAAATCATTTAAGAATGAAACGGTTTTTAACTTTTTTATTTTAATTTTTTTAAAAAAAAATAGGTAATAACCATTTTATATGGATATGAAATAATATGTAAAAAAAGTTATTTTATAAGTATTTTGGTATTTTATACTGCTATTTTGAGGAAAAATCAATTTTAGTTGATTTTGAAAAAAAAATAGAATTTGCCCTAACTAGTACTTTTGAGGGTCCATATTCCAGAAATGTAATTATAATTTCAAAAGGATAAAACTAGGAGTAGCCATTTGAATGTGAATAGTATAATGTCCTAAATACCCTTATTCCCTCCTCCTACTCAAAAAACAAATTTTTGTTATTCATTTATTTCCTTCTTTCTTCTTCTTTCTTCTTTCACCCACCGCCGAATACCTCTTTCCCACGTCTACAAACTCCGACGACGTACACCCACAGCCGAAGGTTTGAAACCCATTTGTCGCAGTGTTTTCCGACCACCCTAAACATCCATAAACCCAAAGATTTTGGCCACTGTTTTTCCCGACGCCGCTCAATCCGACCGAAACCCACATTCTTCAAACCTCCTACTTAAGCTTGGAGCGTTGCGTTCCTCCGGTGTCGCGGATCGTTCCGACATACATCAATAGTTGCTTTCACCGATCGTTTCGTTATTTTGCAAGTACAAATTAGTTTATTGAAAACTCATTTTGCAAGTGACTGTTCATCTTCTCCAAATTTGTTTTTCGTTGTTTTCGCGAGTTCTGTGTTAATCGTCCTTTACAACTTCACAGAGTTGGGAGAAATGAGTGCTCGGCCGAAGGTGAAGCCGCATGCAAGTAGACGGAAAACCCCATCACCGCCCAGTCGTTCTCGTTCCAATGCCGACGACTCCATTCCACGGTGGAGTAAGCGGATGTCGCCTAAAAAATCACGTGGTGGATCTTCAACTTTGAATACCACACGGAAAAGAAGTGGGTTTGCACCGAAATCCCCAGCCCCCAAACAAACAAAGTCAACCGGAGAATCGTTGGGGTTGGCTCTTACACAACGACTGTTAAGGACGTCGGTAAGTTTTTTTGTTGGTTGTTATCGGATTGATGTAAAAATTGAAGTTATTAGATCTTTGATGATAGAACACTAATATGTATTATTTGTTGGAATAAGTCTAGGGTTAAGAAAAATTATCATTAATTATATTAATGGCGGAATATAAAATTTCTTTACAAGTAAAACAATTTTACTAACCTAAGCAAAGTGCATGAACATGTTATAATTAAAAACATTATTTAATCTATTTGAATACTAATCTTTCTTGGATCTTCAAACTTGAAGCGTCTTGGGAAAAATAGATCTTCTTTCTTGGCTCGATTCCTTCACGTATAGTCTTGAACTTGAGAAATCTAAGGTTTCTATTACAAGAGTCTATATAGGTTTAGAAAGATTTGTGTGTGGACACAATTAAACAATATGAACCAAGAACAATTTTTGGATCATAAGCTAATTCTCTAGATCAATTGAGGATCTAGGTCACAAAATAAAAGAAATATTTTGAGAGAGAGAAAGAGAGAAGAGCGGTCGGCCAAATTGAGAGCACAAGAGCAAGAAAGCTTATTTTCACATCTCTATGTGAGGCTCTATTTATAGGAGAAGGAAAATCAAGAAAGGGTAATTATCCTTTCCTATTATGCATTCATGACACAATATTTGATTTTCCTCTCTCATTTCTCTTCTAATGTGGTCGGCCACTTCTATGAAATAAGGGGGAAATTTGCTTATTTATTTCATTCTCAAGAAAAAAAATTTCCACTTTTCCTTTTGGATAATTATCCTTATAATTAAAGGGAAATAAAATTCTCCTCTTGATGCATGTTGGCCGAAATTCTACCTAGGGGGGAGCTTCTAGATGCTTCCTTATTTCTTATAAGACAATTCTTAAAATACCCATTGTAGAATTATAATTGCACAAATAACGAAATTAATGTCATAATGCCTTAAACGACTTTTCGGCTTTAGAAAATAATTTATATTTTCATCTTATGAAAATATTCAAAATCTTATTTTGACATTCACATCATTTTATGTCCATGTGGACAAAATTACCCTTTAGACATTTTCCGAGAAAAAAATCTAGTTCAACATTTGAACTTATTTTGACTTAGCTTACAGTTTAACAATCCTACTCTAATGACCTGTAATAGTGACCTTATGGAGCCAAATGAACAAAGCTTGAGCTTCTATACTCGGACTCAAAAGTTCACAAACATTTTCCGAGTATTAGCTTAATGTCAACTAACTCCACTAAAGAGTTGACACTGAAAATCTCTCGGTTCAAACCAATTTATTTTCTACTCAAATTCAACTTAATTATATTGAGCCGATCAATTGAATGTTATCGATGTTTACCCTTCATGAATATCATCAACTAGTTGGGATTTATAAAATTACCATTTTACCCTTCTAGTTGTTATTTCCTCAACTCCTTTAGTACTTGTGAATAAGCTAAAAACAATGTATTGACGAGGAGCTAACAAGTCACATTGTTTCATCCATATAAAGTCGCTACTTAAATTTGGACACTGCGCAGTTCATTTATTCACAATCCAAGTAATAAAGCATGAGGTGATATACATTGCATCTCAGCAATCTTATACATGAATTCCATATCTATGAGAACTTCACAAAGTTGGTTCATGACATCTTCATAACTTAATATCTCACCAATTGGCGTAGTCTAGATCACATAATGGATCTAGAATTTGACTTTCTCAAATGAGAGTATTAATTCTATGAAATGACATGTCTCATTTTAGGATTTAGGTAAGCATGATGCAGTTCATACATAGTGACCATGAGATAGAAGATGTTAAATGTTTGTTTTTCTATTGTCTCCAAAGGTGCACTGGTCAATTCAGTATCTTCGAAAGATACACTAGAAGAACTATAGAGTTTATCACTCTCTATGCCTCGTAACCATATATCATAGATTCTTCCAACAATCATACTGGGATCAATACTCCGTTGATCTTTAGATTGTGAATATATCTTTTTAATTAAACCATGAAGAGTTTGTTCACGCAAATCTACATTTGTCTCTTCATACATTGTTAGGTTTGATTAAGGACTATAAAACTATTGAATATCATAAATCTTCAATTAAACTAAAAAGGAATGAATGAACGTTTCAACTTTTATTAATTTAATCAGCAAATTACAATAAGCACTTTATAAATATTTATATATTACATCAAGATGTAAATAAACTATCTTCTCGTGGACATCTCTACCAACATTAGTTACAACATAAATAGTTGTGGTGATAGAACACTAATCATGAATTTTAAATTCAATCACTGTGTAATTCAATGACTGTGTAATAGTTACCTGTAGGGAATTTAGTAGTTGATAGAAACAAATATTAGTTACTTCTTTTTAGTTATTTACAAAAATACTGATAAGGTTACAAGTAGTTCCTATTAGTTTCATTTGTTTGGCTGAATAGTTACCAGTAGTTACAAAACTAAGTTACGTCTATTTCTGTTTAGTGACTTAAATGATTATGGATAGAATAAATGGTTGCTACAAAAGAATAAATGGTTTTCATGTCTTCAATGGCTTATTATATAGAATTTTATGGTATCCGTTTAGAATTATATGTAACTGTTCACAACTATTAGTAACTATTGTACGTAAATAGTTACGTTCATATACCTACAGTTATGGTAGTGAAAGTAAATAGATACATTCAGATACCTACGGTTACGCCAGTTAACGTAAATAGATACGTTCAGATACCTGTAGTTACCTTCATTCCCCTTTCTAATCCGAAATACCATATTTTAATTCAAATATTCATGCAATAAAAAATATTAGGCCCAAATATACAAATATGAGGCCCACTCTGTAGCCCCTTTGACACCATAAATATGCTTTCAAACTTCTTATTCCACCATAAAACAATGGGATTGCTTATTCCACCGCCTACAGACACAATAGCAGAAGGTGGAGAAAAATTTCTTCTGCCTAGTTTGCCTGACTCAGATGAGTTTCCTCAGCCGTCGTTCCACAAAGTTCCTACGTCAGAATCTCCACAAACCACTCATGATCCTCCATCTGATCAGCTTGAAGATGAGGTTATTCGTTGCGACCTGGAGAACCTATCTCTAACAAACGTTTTCAACAGGTAATAATCGGTATCTGTAGGTAACTAATCGAATATATGTCATAACTAATCGGTATCTTCATGTAACTATTTATATTTATATGTCTCTAATCTTGTTTGTAGATGTAACTATTTATATTTATATGTATCTAATCTCGTCTGTGGATGTAACTATTTATATTTATATGTAAATATTCCATTTCTAGTTAAATTTGTGATGTGAAATGTCAAAAATCAGTTTTCTAAGTACCTAAATGTAAATACACCTAAATGTAAATACCAACATGAAACCCTATATAAGAACTCCATACTCCCTTTAAAACCCTAAATATCGCATACCAATCAACCAAATATCAAACAATGGGAGACAAGTCGACACCCTCAAACAACACAAAGCCAACAATAGAGTAACCACCAGTACATATTATTCTCGATAAGTCTTCTTCATTCGATAGGTACAAGTTATTTAAGAAGTTCGCGAGCAACCACAGTGAAGAAGAAACCAAGGTGTACGTCGAGAATAACGTGGGTGGTCCAGACCTTAGTCCAATATTCATAACTCCAGCTGTGCTCGAGGAAATGTTAGGAAAAAACTATTTCGACTTCTTGAAGAAAGAGGGTGCTCTGTTTCGCGTGCCGCCACCAAAAGAACCAGAAGATCTGAAGAAAAGATCAATCAGATCTGAAGAAATGAGATCTTAAGAGGGTTACCTCAACGTACCAATCACATTAATGACGTTACTAGCTACCAACAACTTTACGTACTATCATTAATGTTATTTACTATCATGAATTGTATTTACTTAAACATTTAATGTCAACCACTTTCTCTCCTTTTAACATTTAATGCCAACTACTTTCTCTCTTTTTAACTTTGGTCGGAGTGCTCTCATTTTAGTGGAACTAATCAATCAGATTTTTGTAACTACTGAGATTTAGTAGTAACTACACTTAACTATTTTGAACAAAACAAGTAATCTCTTCATAACTAAAAAGTCATATACACGCCGCATTTGTTCACTTACAGTTCGCAGCAACATTATTAGAAATAAAACCACAAAGTCCTTCCAAATGGTAACTGAAACAAAAAAAATTAACCCTTAAACTTCAAACAGAATTTCATCCAATTGGCATCTTACATGTTGCCTTATTGTGTCCTCTATGTTTGCATCGAGAACATTTTTTACCACTTCCAATATACTCCTCACCTTGCGACGGGAATCTTCTCTTCTTTGATCTGCCAGGCGGTCGTCTCATAATCTTAGGTGGTCTGAAAATTATATTCCTGACGTCCTCGAGTATATTCCCAGATTGCGCATCCCCATACAGATGAATTACTCTTGTATAACAAGACTTCCAATATTTCGTCGTATAATACGCCGAACGATATTCTTCAACCCAATAATTTCGGAAACGACAACATGCAATTCCGTGTGAGCATATTAAGTTGTCAATTTGGAATACACGACACGTGCAGATCTTCGTTGATAAATTCACCGCCCATGAATGTCCAATGCGATCAACTACTTCGAACTCGCAGACCGATGACGGACGTACCTAATCGACATCATATTATAATTTTTCGAATTGGAAATAAACGAGTACTGCAATGTAACTAACTAGAATTATGGGTAACTAAACATGTACTGGAATGTAACTCTTTGGAATTATGGGAAACAAAATTTACACTCGAAGGTAAGTACTTGTATATATGGGTAACTGACCTTATACTCGAATATAACTAAATGAAATTATGGGTAACTACGCATGTAATGGAATGTAACTACCTGAAATTATGGGTAACTATACATGTACTATAATGTAACTAATAGTAACTATGGGTAACTGAACTTATACTCGAATATAACTACATGGAATTATGGGTAACTAAACATGTACTGGAATGTAACTAACTGTAATTATAAGTAACTAAACAAGTAGCCGAATGTAACAACATGTACCTACATTCCACAAGCGTCGAAAATGTTCGCCAAAATTCTTTCGTGTAGTGAGACAGCCAGTGTAGTAACGGTTTTAGAAGCCTTCTCTCTCGTTTCATAAAATCATTTCTTCATCCTCTCCCTCAAGACATCGAATATTTTCGAAATAGGAAACTCCCGAGTTTTTACGAGCACCGAGTTCAATGATTCTGCATTATTTGACGTCATAATGGAGTACCTCTTTCCGGTACAGTACGCGCGAGACCATTTCTTATTTCCTAACTCTTTCTCAAGGTAGGTTCGGATATTAGGATCCTCATCGTCAAGCATTGACATAAACTTCTCCCACTCCGCGGGTGTCTACGCCTCGCGCTGGCAAATTTCCTTGACGCTTCTTTCGTCAAACCCTTGAATTTATGACGCACATTCTTTAACAAGTGGTACATGCAATATCCATCCTCGGATTTTGTGAAAACCTGAGCAACTGCGTTGATAATTCCTTTATTTCTATCCGACACAATCACCTGATCATGTCTCTCGCCAATTGCATTTTTTAACTATGTCAGAAAATAAATCCACGACAACGTAGACTCTGAATCTCTGACCCCAAACACAAGTGGATAGATCTGTTCGTTTGCATCCATTCCACAAGCGGTAAACAGCGTGTCTTTGTAGTAGTTCGTCAGAAAAGTCCCGTCAATGATGATAAGGGGACGAACATACTTCCATCCCCTTTTCCAAGCGCTCAGAGACATAAAAAAAATATTTAAAAAACTGTGATCGAGGGGTGGTCTTTAGGTTGAACGTAGAACTTGGATTTGCTGTCTCCATCATGTATTTCAACGCCGGCAAGTGTGAAAACGACCCATCTTCAATTCCGTACAACGACTCTAACGCTTAGCTCTCCACGCATTTTTATAACTCATTTGCACCCCATAGTGTTGCTCCATGTCTGTCATGATGTCTCTGACCTTACACGGTGATAAAGACGGATCTATTAGCCTAGGTTTCACGACTTCACCAACCAAATTCATTGTCGCCTGAGGATGGTGTCCTTACCTGTAATTAGCCCCACATGTATGCTCGGTGTCAAACCTACAACATCAAAAATACAACGTAATTACACACAGAGACATTGTAACTAAAAGTATCTATCCGTAATTAAAGCAAATAAAAATTGTAACTACATGTATCTAACAGTAACTACAACAAATATAAGTTGTAACTACATGTATCTAATTGTAACTACAGAAATTGTAATTGTAACTATATGTATCTAAAAGTAACTACAGACAATGAATGTTGTAACTACACATAACTAAAGACAATGAACGTTGTAACTAAATGTATCTAAAAATAACTAAAGACAATGAACGTTGTAACTAAAAGTAACTAAAGACAATGAACGTTGTAACTAAATGTATCTAAAAGTAACTAAAGACCATGAACGTTGTAACTATATGTATCTAAAAGTAACTACATCAAATGTACATTGTAACTACATATACATTACAGTACCTAAAGCAAATGTACTTTGTAACTACATGTACATAACAGTGTCTAAAGCAAATGTACATTGTAACTACCTGTATCTGACACTAACTGAAGCAAATATACTTTCTAACTAACCGTATCTGAAAGCAACTAATCAAATTATTCATCCTAACTAAGTGGATGTAAACGTAACTACACACCTATTCTATTGTAACTACCTGTATCTGAAAGTAACTACTTTTCTATATAAGTACTTTTACGTAACTTCCAATAGAAAACATTACCTTCAAATCTGAAATATACGAGTTTTCTTCAATTGACTGCACGCACGGTCCACGCACAGGACTCATCACGGCAGACTACATGGTAAAATTTTGTGGTAGACGTCCTGACCTTGAAAGTGAAGTGGTTTTTATTACATACATTGCCAAATGTTTTTGCAACGCAACTTTGTTGGCATACAGTCCTCCTTGTCGTAGTCTTAGCGGAGAGTGTATGTCCATTACGTCCAACATAGTAGAATCGCCAGACTGAACAGGTGTCCCTGACTGTGAGGATGTACGACTGTGTTGACATCCTGCATATGCGTCAAAATCTCGAGAAGCCCCTGGTTCTCTGGCGACGGGCAGGGTGCTATGTTCTCCGACATCAGGGGGGTGTTGTGTTCTCTAGCACCATGAGTAGCGCTTTGTTTGTCGTGTGCTGGAGGAGGGCTCGGTTCACGCTTAATATCGTTTGTGTTTGGATTGGAACCAACATGTGTAGGCGAAGTTAGCAACGACTCAATTTCCAACACCAGAGACATTTTAGATGTGTCAATTTTCTCCTTCTAGATATGTAAATAACAAGCTAAACTGATCCGAGTCGATGGTCATAGGTTTTACCAAGCCCTTTGTCTCGTACTTCACGCTCAATACTTTATGGGTATTCGCATGTAGTCTCCCACCAGAACACGTGAACAACAGTTTTGTTAGACCCTCAAATGTGGTGGTCGGCAGAATGAGAGCTGCGAACGAACCTCCGGCCTCGTAATAATCATTTCTCAACCATTCGCCAATGTGCTTGACGTACGTGAAAACATCCCCTTTCATAACTACATCCAATTGGTATACACAGTTAAAAACTCAGGTCTTAGTTACGTTAATTTTGTAACTATTCCTATTTAGTTACATTGACCAATCAGATCGGAAAGGGAACAAAAAAATTGTACCTTTTCACTGGATCTTAAATCTTCTCTCCTTGTGATTCTTCTATGCAAACTAACTGATAATTTTAGGGGCACTTCAATTTATTCGAAAGAAAAAATTCGAACCCATATATGAACTCCGAATCTGACGGTAATGGTCGTTGCCGGAGAACTCGACAAAAAACATGAGAAGATCGTTGGGAAAGCTGCAGCTAAAATAAAATTATTTTTATTAAATTTCGACCTCAGATGAAAGCCCAAACAAGTCGATGGAGATTGTATTTCAGTATGACCGGAAAACTTAAAAAAATAGAGGACGTCCAAAAAAAAGTACACAAATTGCAGATCGGCGGAGGCACAGCTATGCGAGACTAACCTGAAATGCCGACGACCTCGGACTGGATGAAAATCCCCATTTTTTGGGCATTGGAAAATTCTAGTAATTTACAAGGCCCCTACTCCGAAATAATTATGTTTGCAAAATGACAGAAGTAGAAGTAGTCAAGTGAGAGAAGATTTCTGTCAAAGGAGAGAGACAAATGGAAAATCCAAAATATCATTTGTGCAACTAAAAACTTTAAAACGATCATAAATGAGATTTCAGCTACAATTTTTCTTCCTCTTCCTCATTGATGCGTTCAAGGTCGGCTGGCAAGCGTGAAACGAGTTTCGAAAAAGTTTGTGGGTGACAAAATTTGAGTTCGACAATTAATTCGTCTCCGACCACTTCTAGGTATTGAAACCCATTTATTTCTTGGGGTGTCGGAGTCGCCAGAGTTCGTTGATGGGGCACTTCAATTGATTCGAAAGAAAAAATTCGAACCCATATATGAACTCCGAATCTGACGGTAATGGTCGTTGCCGGAGAACTCGACGGAAAACAGGAGAAGATCGTTGGGAAAGCTGCAGCTAAAATAAAATTATTTTTATTAAATTTCGACCTCAGATGATAGCCCAAACAAGTCGATGGAGATTGTATTTCAGTATGACCGGAAAACTTAAAAAAATAGAGGACGTCCAAAAAAAAGTACACAAATTGCAGATCGGCGGAGACACAGCTATGCGAGACTAACCTGAAATGCCGACGACCTCGGACTGGATGAAAATCCCCATCAACGAACTCTGGCGACTCCGACACCCGAAGAAATAAATGGGTTTCAATACCCAGAAGTGGTCGGAGACGAATTAATTGTCGAACTCAAATTTTGTCACCCACAAACTTTTTCGAAGCTCGTTTCACGCTTGCCAGCCGACCTTGAACGCATCAATGAGGAAGAGGAAGAAAAATTGTAACTGAAATTCCATTTATGATCGTTTTAAAGTTTTTAGTTGCACAAATGATATTTTGGATTTTCCATTTGTCTCTCTCCTTTGACAGAAATCTTCTCTCACTTGACTACTTCTACTTCTGTCATTTTGCAAACATAATGATATTTCGGAGTAGGGGCCTTGTAAATTACTAGAATTGTCCAATGCCCAAAAAAAAAACAACTCCAGTGGTGGTATTTTAGACAATACCTCTTATACTCTTTTTAATTGGTGGAACACATTTTAAAATTAAAAGATTCTTTACTTTTTAGTTCAGTTTAGCTGAATGAACATGCAATGGTGTAAAGTTTATATGTCCTAGCATGTACATCTGTTCGAACAAAATGACAAAGAAACAATTTATACGTATATGCACCTTAATATGATCTCCCTTCGAACGTTTAGTATAATTAATGTTCATTTTGAAAGTGTAAGCTGCATAATTCCTTATTAGAACAAAATAAGCACAAATCTGAACATGTAAATTTGAAAATCAACGCCTTCAAAATATAATTTCTCACAAAACAGATAAATATACTACAAAAACCTTTCCTCTGTTGTTTTGATATTTTAGCATGCGTTAATACGGATACAAAAATCCAATCAGGAATTATTTTATAAAACAAAACAAAAAATGGTGGTATGTGGTGATCGGGATTTTAGATGTTACGGAGCTGTGTCTTTATCGGACTCAAGAATTACCCATCTCTGGATACAATCCCGAAACCAAAGCTGTCTTTTCCCCGCTTGGTCTCAGGCCCAATTACTGGGCCCACTTGACACCGCTTTGAGCGAGAGGTCTTTCCTAACCTCATTATTCATAATATGAGGCCAGTAATTAATTCACACGTGTAACAGATTCTCACGTGTGAGAATGGATTACAGAGTCCGAACCCACAGACACCCGAACCCGGACTAGCTCAGTCATACCCGGCCCACATCCCACTCTTTTTGCCCCACTTGGTCACAGGCCCACGTTACCAGACCCGGCGAGCATGACCACCAACACATGCATATATTAAAGCTCTGTATTCTCTTTCTTTTCTCGATGTGGGACTTGTTCCCAATGTCAACTGCCTGAGTAATTCAGCCATACTATTCGTGGGTGTTTTTATTTCATTCCTCTTTACTAATTTGTATTTAATTGCGTGGCTCTAAAAAGCATGAATAAATATATTTTTTTGAACATCAAACTCACGAATAAAGTAATAAAAAACTATGCAAATTCATATACTGGATGAATAATTTTCCTGTTATTTTTAGTAACGAAATTCCAAAGGTCAAAATAAAACCAATCTAGGCCTCGTTCAAAAGAGAATGACGATCAAAAATCGAAAAACGGATTAAGTCATATATATATAAATGGTTAAAATTTAATTAAATTTGTCGAACAAAATCACAAAGAAATAATTGATGCGTGAATATACACATTAACCTGATCTTATTCTTGTTGGAATTTAGTTAACAATTAACCTAATTTAATTACGAAACACATCAATATGTGGCGGAATTTCATAATTCAATTTAACATATTATAAACGTTTTAAAACATGTTCGCTAATCATATCATTAAATCTAACCTAACATGTCAATAAATTTACAATCATATCAATAAATTTATCTAAGCATGCGAACGAATAATTCAAATACATATAATCATTCTAAAACATCATATCATTCAGATCCAATTCGTTCGAGCGATACTTACATGGGATTCGGATCTGCGAAGACGACTCTCGGGATGCGTCCAAAAGGTCGGCCGATCCTCTACACCACGCGCGTCAAGGAAATTCTCAAAATCGTCGATCCTCCGTTGCTCCAAAAGTGGCCGGCCCTGTGGGAGAAAAAATCACTCAAACAACCACAAGTTGAATCAATGATAATACTCAAGGGATTTGTGGGAGACAAAGAGGGTGGGCTCTTTCGTGGGAACAAGAGAAGGAGGAATAAAAGGAAACACTCTCAACGATTCGCTCTCTCAATTCTCTTTGGGATTTTGGCCAAGAATTTTTCTCATAGGGAGAGAGCAAATAGTCGGCCAAGAGGGAAGGGGAGAGAGAGCTTGTGGCCGTGTGAAAACTAGGTCAAAAGAGAGAGAGAAGAGCTCCTTTTATTTCAGGGAGAATGGACTTAATTAGGTCAAAAACAATTAATGACCCATTAATCAAACTTAAGCCCGATAAATCATTTAACCAATTTTCCAACTCACTTATTTGTGTTAAGTGGCCGGCCACCTTATACTATTTATCTCCCAAATATTTTTCGATTTATTTCTAAAATTATATTTAATTAATTTAGAACATCTCATTTATTTAATGACAAGTCATTAATTATTTTCATACTAAACAATGTAGTACGAAACGAGAAAATATTTATTTTCATCTTTTATTTATTTGAATCATCAAATTATATTATTATCAATATAATAACACAATATGATTCGTTAAATAAATGTAATAATAAATAACCAATTATTTATTTAATTACTTAGAAAATAATTTTCTTAGTGTAAATCACAATTTAGAAAATCGATCTTTTCTTGTGCACTAATATCTCATCCAAGAGTCTATCATTGAGACCTTATGGAACCACATGAACGAAGCTTTAGAATAAAGATCGGACGCAAAAGTTCACAAACTTTTTCCGACTTTTAATTCTTAATATTAGTCGATTCCACTAAAAGACCAATATTGAACATCTCTAAGTTCATATGCGTTTATATTTCCGTTTCATGTGATAAAACTATTCTTCACATGGTCCACGGTGTATTTTACGATATTACCATTTGTGTGTATCACTAACTCAGAGGAATGTAAAATTATTGTTTTACCCCTGAGTTATTATTTCACCAAGTTCTCTGTTATTTGTGAACGAGAAAAACATAAAGTGAAATGTCTCAACATGTCACATGTTTTTTTCAAAGAATTCTTTATTCGATGAATACCAGGCTTGGTTTATTCGCTCACACTCTCATAGCGGAGCATGGTGTGATACTAATGCCTTTTAGCATTATTTGAACACAAATTCCATATATGTGAATCACATGTTTCAACGAAACAATATTATGACACCAACCGTCGGGTCAATGAAACTTCATTTAGCCATTGCCCATTGACAAATCAAATGTCATAAAGTGTTACAAGAAGACATGTACTCACTTCAGGATTTAGGTAATTACTAAAATACCCCTCGTATGTGAGTTTGAGGTTTCGAGTGATTAAACGGTTTTATCTCGAACTTCAAAACTTCACATGTCTTGTTCAATATCTTCATTAAGATATCAAGAATGAATTATAGAGTCACAACTCTCCATATCACAGTATAAGATATCGTTTAATTCATTCTAACAATCATTGTTAGGAATCGATTGCCCAATCGATTTTTAGATTGCGAACTATTATTTAAACTAGTCATAAGAAGGTATCTTGTCAAGTCTGTACTTAACACTTCTTTCGTTGATGACAGTTTCAGAGCGTAGACATTAATGCATAAACACAATCTTAAATAATAATGGATATTCACTCTTTATTTCATTTCAAAGCAAAACAAATACAAAAGTATTTAATATCAAAAATCTCATTTGTGGGCATAAATGTCAACAATTCTCAATGGAGATTCTACCCGAGGTTTTGAAGGATTTATATAAAGATCATATAGTAGTGTTCAACTACATGTTTAGTGTATTAGAGTACGGTAACACTTTATTTTAAGTTTTTAAAAATTGTTTTAAAAGAAAAGTCTGTTATTTCAAAAGTTTATTAAATTGTTTTAAATTAAATTTTGTAGAAATAAGAGTTAATATTTGGTAAAAGAAACAAAATTATTAAAAGAAAAATAATTTTGAAAATAACTATTTAAAATGGTTACAAAGGTAAATCATTAAATGACTAAAATTAAGAATTTATTTTTTGCCTTTTTATAAAAATTAGACTCTAAACTATTATTTTTTAACTACCAAAAGTATTTTTAAAACTTTTTGTAAAATTTGTTTTACCAAATAACATTTTAGATTTTATAAAATTTGAAAAAAAAAAAAAAATAAGTGTTACCAAACAGATATGGTCCGTTAATATGGATTAAAAATACCTTATCTTTTCAAAGAGATAAATAGATTGACAATCAATGCGAACTCTACTTTTGGTGATTATATTCCACTCCAAGGTGGAAGTCATAATAATACCTTATGTTAAAGTCAAATCTTGCACCGCTCTTCATCATTAGTATGATATTTCAAACTAAATATCATTTATCATGTATCAAAAAAGTTATTTTATGAATATTTAAGTACATCTATATTGTTCTCATCCTTTTTACTTTCGATTGTTTCCCATTTGGCATGTCGTACTATCAACTCGTTGAACAAAGATATAACGGATATATAAAAGGCTCCTTAACACTAAGTTAATTATAAACTCTTACATTATTTTCTTATGATTCCTTTTACTTTATTGTCCATATGGGAGGAAACAAAATTAAATAATTGACATGTTAAAGGGGATAAAAAGTTAAAACAGGCAGTCATTAAGTTTGTAAAAATAATAACTTGAAATGTGCCAAATTGTTTAGACAATAAAGTTTAAATCTTTTCCTTTTTCCTTATATCTCTCTATTTTCGTCATTTCCGTTCAAGAATATTCACTGTAAGATTGACGACGAAATTTAGTAAAAAAACTATTAACATATGCATACTCCAAAAGATGACATTTTCTGAACATGTTATTTCTTTGTGCTTTTGTTTTATTGACCACTTCTAAAGATTCACCACCTTTTAATCAACATTTTCATATCTTTCTGAGTAATCTTGGATTAGATTCTTATGAATATCCAGAAATAATCTACATCTCGTTTAAATTTATTCAATTAAGTGCTATATATTCATGTATAGTTACTAAAAATCAGTATGATATTACAAGTTGCTAAGATTCTAATGAATTGCGAAAAGAAAGGTATGGTGATATTATTTCAATTTTATTCAGCTATTTATGTATACTTTTCAGGTGTAGCTAATTAAGAAACGTTACTCAGTGCTTTATCTGAGTAGACCCACACTTGATAAATCTCAGTTTAATAATGTTGTTTAATAACGATCAAAACTTTTTCCATGATTTCATGATTAAGATACACATATTATTAGTGGTGTCACATGTCGTCAATTTGTTCACATGTAATGTTTTTCTTCTTCTTATATTATTGAATGCCTATCTTATTAACGAGTTCCCATCATAAAGTTTAAAATTTATATTGATTAGTATATTTCCAGAGTCATTCTCCTAACATTTCATTTATCTAGCTTTTCTTTCTTGGTATTTAATTATTCCCAGAAAATAGTATAGTCCAATTAGTGGTGAAACGTTGTATATATCTGAAATTCTGAATACAAGTACGTCGATAAAAATACGAGCTCTCATGAGTCATGACTAAAGTCATCACTAAAATTATATTGCACTTACATAAATATAATTTTAGTATCCACATTGACAAATCATAAGTACTGCTTTAAAATAAACTAAATAAATAAAACTACGTGTCAGTGTGGAATCTACAAGAGTATCTTGTTGGTGAGATCCATAAACCACCATAAAAAGAATGATTCTTATTGATTTTGGATTTACACGTAAATCACTGTTTATGCATAAAAATATTCTGACGGGAAATATATAAAATATAGTTTTGTTGTTCGGTGGAAAAGCCTTATCACAACAGCAACATTGCACCATCTTTTTTCTTCTTCTTTTGTGTACAAGTTTTAAGGACATGTCTCTCATATCATGTTCCATATCATGGCGTGAAGAAAGTAATACGTGTTCCATAATAATAAAAAGAAATAGAAATAAATATATAAAATGACGAAAATGGATATAATTGATACATGATAGGAAGCTACAATTAAGTTGTGCTTATATGGAATTGTCACTCTCAGTATTGATAATGACATGTCGTTTTGTTGGATTTGTATTATTTCCATGTACTACTTCTCTATTACTACTATATATTTATAATTTTATTTAAGGCGTCACCCCAAAATAACTTCTTCTTTTGCTAATGAAGAACTTGAATTATTTGCTTTTACTAAGAATGATTGATTCCTTTCTCATTGCTCTCATTCTTATGCTAAGAAAAATCAAATATACATGAAATATTCATATAATATCTCATCTCAAATCTCTACCCATTTGAAGCCAGCAAATTCAGATAATGCCTTTTTACCGGTCAACTTTTTGGGAAAATCCTAATTAAATGCAATGGTCAGAACTCAGAAGAACCAGGCATGCATTTCTTAATACAACTTGGAAACTCGCCATATAAAATTATATATATGCATATCTTAAATGTGGAAAGAAAGAAAATAAACAGCTTTCAGAATTTAAGTTCATATCATTTCAACCTCAGTTTCTAACGTCTGTCTTAAAATTCTAGAAGAGACAAATTAATTGCAGCTGAATCATGATCTGCATTTAAAACTTGGTTCACAAGGGAATTTATAGTTGATTATATTTGTGTTTATATCTACAATTTTACACTTGTATAGTGAAGGACCAATCAGATTGAAGTTAAGTGGAATCTCTTTCTTTGACATATATCCAAGAAAATAAAATAATATATGTGTGAATGCGATAATATTATCAACTTCACAGAAAAAATAATTAAATGAAAATGAAATCACCGCTAAATAAATCTCAACCAATGCACGTGCTTATACCACAAACCATAGCGTGTAAAGAGTCAAGACAAAACCCTTTGTCTTCCATTAATTAATTTAAACAATAATTCTAAAAAAAATACAAACCTTTACCTCCACAACTGTGCTCCTCTTCATTCCTTCCAAGTTCCAACTTTGCCTCCAATTTCTTAATCTTATAAACATATATATTTTTTACCATCGTTATTATTAACTTTAACTATTTCCTTTTTCTTTTGCATGATACTTTTTCTTTAGTCAAAAGCGTCTTCTTGTGCTTGTGACCAGTGATTCTTTAATCATTTCTTTATATTATATTAATCCCAATTGATTTGCTAATTATCACAGAAAAATGAACTCACTGTTCTAAAAAATTGGTAAACCCCATAAAAAATTGTAATTAGCAAAAAAATATTTGTTTTTTTTTTTATATATATAATATATATACAACTGTAAAGCAAAGAACTTGGCATTGGATTCTTTCTAAACAAAAAAAAATATGTCAAAAAAAACATGTTCTTCCATTAGTAGTAAAAAGAGTAGAGCTTTAATCCAAAACCAAATCCCAGAAAACTGAAGAAAAAAAGAAAAGATAATGCCTTCAAGGCCTTTCCCTTCGAACCCGAACTCGAATTTGCTGACGAAAACCAGAGTTGTGTTCATAGCCCTTACAATCTCAGCTTCTCTCGTGATATTGGCCTCGATCCTCTACTTTCTGTACCATCTATGGCGCTCCGTCGCGATTCACAGAGCGAAGACGATTCCGATCATGATCATCGACTCGGAATCGCCGCCATTGACGAAACTCCAGGCATTCACCTACAGAGAGCTCAGAATCGCCACCGAAAACTTCTCCCCTTCTAACGTGATCGGAAAAGGCGGGTCCGGCACGGTGTTCAGAGGACACCTCGGCGCCGGAATTAATAAAAACTCCGTCGCGGTGAAGAGACTCGACGCCGTTTCGGAGCAGAGCGAGAGGGAGTTTCGAAACGAGCTTCAGATCCTCGGAGGATTGAGATCGCCGTTTCTGGTGAATCTTTTGGGTTTCTGCGTCGAGAAGAATGAGAGGATCGTCGTGTACGAGTACATGCCCAACAAGAGCCTCCAAGACTCTCTCTTCGGAGAGGAAGAGGAGGAAGATGAAGACGTGGCATCGGAGCCGGTGCTGAGCTGGCAGAGGAGGTTCGACGTGATCGTCGACGTGGCGAGAGCTCTGGAGTTTCTGCACCTCCGATGCGACCCGCCGGTGATTCACGGCGACATCAAGCCCAGCAATGTCCTTCTCGACTCCGATCTCCGAGCGAAAGTCTCCGACTTTGGGCTCTCGAGGATCAAGGACGGAGAATTCTCCGGCGCCGGAGATAACGTCCCCTTCAGTCAAGAGCTCTCCGGGAACTTGACTCCGGTGGTCAACGGCGAGGTTGACTTTTCTCTGGCGCTGCAAGCCTCGTCGTCGTCGGCGAAGCACAGCCGGAGCTGCAGCCGCAATGTGAAGTTGCCGTCGCCGGCGAAAGGGAAGGAGGTCTCGATTTCCGGTGGCGGAGATTGGGATGATCAGAAATTCGTGCCGTACGACGGAAACGACAACGACAAGAAGCGGAACGAAGAAAACGACAGCAAAGAACAAAACGACGATGGAAAGCAGCAGTGGGGAAAGGATTGGTGGTGGAGACAAGAAGGCGGAAACGAGCTGTGCACCAAAGACTACGTCTCTGAGTGGATCGGAACTCAGATTTGCCCTAATAACTCTTCATCCATACCACCGGAAACAAGAACGGAGCAAGACGAAGAAGAAGAAGAAGTACACGAACCAATCCATTCCGATCATCATACGAAGAAGGTATTAGCCTATATGATTTATTGTTAATTGTATTATTTATGTAAGGTTACTTAAATTATATATCCAAATTTTGTATTCATTTTATCGTCGCGTAATATTAATCATGTTCTCCTGAATCTCTAAATCACCGGAATAGGCTCCTCGAAAGATGCAAGAATGGTGGAGAGAAGAACACTTATCCGAGATTGCGAACAAGAAGGAGAAGAAGAGGAAAAAGAATAAGAAGAAATTCAAAACCCTAGAAATCAAGCTGGTGAAGAAAAGCCTCAAAATCTTCCGTCGGAGATTATTGAGAGAGAAGAAGCCTGGCGAGCAAAGCGAAGATCACAACAATGGGGAATTCAGCTTCCGGCGGGGTTGGAGGTATTAACTTATATTATTTATTATTATTATATTATTTATGTAAAGATACACTCTCTTTTATTTTGTATTAAGTCATATACTCACCGTCGCTTTGTATTCATTATTTCATTTCATTACCACATACTATTATTTCTCTTATCTTAAATTCCTAAATCTTCAGGAGGAACAACAATAAAAAGAAGTTCGTCCTCATATACTCAAATTTTGTATGCTAATATTATTTCTATCCTCCTGAATCCCTAAATCTTCACGAAAAACATGAATAAGAAGAAATTGGTGATCTTTTTCCTCATTCATTTTGTATCAAGCTTATCTACATTTCGTGATAAATCATCACGTGATATATTTCTCAATCTTCAGGAGGAACAAGAATAATAAGAAGAAGCTCGTTGAGGATCATCAGAGCCAGTCGGAGATGATGACGACGATGTTCAGCCGGGAGCTGAGCAGCACGACGAGCATGAGAGGGACGCTGTGCTACGTGGCGCCGGAGTGCCAGCTGGCGGAGAAGGCTGACGTGTACAGCTTCGGCGTCTTGGTCCTGGTCCTCGTCTCGGGGCGGCGCCCGCTGCACGTGCTGGCGTCTCCCATGAAGCTCGAGCAGGCCAACCTCGTCAGCTGGTGCCGCCACCTCGCTGCTTCCGGCGGCGGGGACCTCCTCGACGCCGTCGACCCCAGGCTCGCCGGAATATTCGACAGGGATCAGGCCCACCTCTGCCTCGCCCTTGCCCTCGCCTGCCTCCACCGTCTGCCGGAGTTCAGGCCCGACGCCGGAGATATCGTCAGGATTTTGATCGGAGAAATGGATTTGCCTCCGCCGCCGCCGGTTGATTTCTCTCCTTCTCCGACCTCCAGGCTATATGGCAGGTCCACCAGAAGCCACAAGTTCACGCCGGATTAACTAAAGCTTAGTATCATCATCATGGTCAACAGTTAACTAATTAATTAATGTGTATATATTATATAAAAAAATTAAGTTTTGACAAACATTTAAATATACTGTAAATAGTTAATGTACTTATCACAGACGCTTACAAAAAAATTTAGATCATATTATCTTTCATTTACATTTATTTTGTACACTTTAAATTTTAAGTTATATTGGTTCAAATATTATAATGTTTCTATGGTTGTATATGTTATCGACGAAAATATATTTATGTGAATTCACTGGTCAAACGTCACCGAGTTACAACGTTCATGTTCTACGGCCAACTTAACTCTCTCACTTTCTATGAAAGCTTTTCTCATCGATCGTTTTCCTTACTTCTGTCACATGCAAAAACAATAAAGACAGTAGACCAAAATATTCCCTAGGGTCATCATAACTGAAACTACATTACAGAATGTTTTGGCTTTATTAGGCACAAGATTGGTCCACGATGGATTTCTCTCAATATTCAACTTTGAGTGCTCATGCGAACATGCTCCATTTTATAATTTATATTTACACACTCAAGTCCTAGTCACCGCACAATTTAAATAGTAACTGGCGCTGGTAAATATTCTATTTGAAGTTGGAAGTTGGATTCATATTTTGAGATTGACCCTTACTCAGTTGATAGATAAAAGTAAAACAAAATATTTGGTTGATTATTGAAATTCGGAAGGTATTATTTGTTAGTTATAAGTTAAAATAACAACAAGGAAAAGAACAAGTAATTCTATTTTTATTTTTTTTTAGCAAAACAGGGGCCGGAAGCCTCTTAAAATCAATATAAAACGTTGGCCGAATCGGCTACAATCGCATCCTCAATAACCGGAGGAAAAGAGTTTTCAAAATACATGATATCATCCAAACCAAGGGCAAACCTAGCAAGAGAGTGAGCCGCAAAATTACAAGATCTAGGATGGAAAATTATATCAAAAACAACAAAATTTGCGGTGCCGGCGAGGATGTCCGCAATAACAAGGCCTAGGTCATTGGCCGGAACTATCTTCGAGCGAACAAGATTAACCACGGTCAAGCAATCGGATTGAATTAGAAGTCTCGAGTATCCTAAAGCGGACGCAATCATCAAATCCTTCAAAATGCACATACCTTCCGCTAACGAAGGGGTTAGAGGCCGGTTGTGCGCGAGGGCGAAGGCTTTAGACACCACCCCTCTTTGGTCTCGAAAGATGCCTCCAAAGCCGCACTTCTTGCCGTCGGTGGAAATGGCAGCGTCGACGCCGAGAGCCACCAATTCGGGAGGGGGGGGGGGGGGGGGGGGCTCCATCGGGATGGACGGAGGGGCGGCAATCGTTCTTTTGGCATCTTGAGCTTTGCAATCCGGAATTCGTCGAGGAAACCAAAGACCAATTGATAAGCTCGGCCATCGTTCCCGAAGGATTGTTGTGGAGAAAATTGTTTCGACGATTCCAAAGGCTCCAAGTGATCACCAAGAAAAGCTCGAAGTCCTGGGAAGTTAAGGTTTTACACATATACGTTAGAAACAAAATAATATCTCCATGGAGGTGTTTTTCCATCATCGACCACCACCCGAGGATTTTTCACGCACGTTTGGACTCCCGACATGTCCAAAGGGCATGAAAGCAATTCTCCGGACTCGACCGGCAACGAGAGCAAATAGGATTAATCTTCATTCCACGTTTAGCAAGGGTGGCGGAGACGGCAAGCCATCCTCGGGAAAGCCTCCACGTGAAAACCCGGATTTTAGGCGGTATATTAATCTTCCACAAGGTCTCCCACCACTTAACCGAGATCCCATTAGACGAAGTCTCGGCCGCCTCTCCGACGTCGCACAAGACCCGGTAGCCGCTCTTGACCGAATAACTCCCCTCTTTGGAGAAATGCCAAATTAAGTCGTCCATGGTAGTAGTCGTCGACTCCGGGATACTTAGAATCGCCTCCACGTCCTCCTCACAAAAGAAAGTTCGAAGTCGCTCAACATCCCAATGGCCCCCGGGGAGAATGAAATCCGCGACAAGGGAAGAGTCCTCCAAGCGCCAAGGTTCTCGAGTTTTGAAAGTGTTGCTTCTAGGGATCCACCGGTCATGTTTGGCGGAGATGGAAGACCCGGTGCCCACTCTCCATCTAGTCCCACGAGAAAGCACTTCCCTGCCCCATTTGAAGCCTCTCCAAATCGGGGAGGCTTTGTATGACCAATTGGACGTGAGGATGCAAGAAGTGGGAAAGTAGCAAAATTTGAGAATACGGGCCACCAAAGAGGAGGGAGAACTCCAAACCCGCCACACGCTCTTGGCAAGGAGGGCTTGATTGAAATGTTCAAAGTTCTGGAAACCCATTCCTCCACGCTCCTTCCGGTCGCACATCTTCTCCCAAGTTCCCCAATGGATTTTCTTCTTATCGGCTCCGGACCCCCACCAAAACTTGGACACCACCGCGTGAAGATCGGCAATGAGGCTTTTCGGGAGCATAAACACACTCATAGCATAGCTTGGAATAGCTTGGAGGACTGCTTTGATGAGGACTTCTCTCCCGGCCCAAGAGAAGAAAGAGCCTTTCCAACCGCGCACCTTGCTCAAGAACCGGTCTTTGATGAACTTGAAGAGCGTCGCATCACTTCGGCCTACCTTCATCGGGAGACCAAGGTACTTGTCATGGTTCTCGGTCACCACAACGCCAAGCTCCCGACCGAGCTCCGAAGCCGCCTCCCTCGTCACATTCTTCCCAAAAGACACTTTGGACTTTTCGAAATTCACAATTTGGCCGGAGGCCCGAGAGTAAACATCGAGCGCACTCTTAACCTTACGGACTTCCCTTTGAGTGGCCTTGAAGAAGATCAAGCTATCGTCCGCAAAGAAGAGATGAGAGACGGAGATCCCCGGGTTCCCAAACTTTACCCCTTTCAAAGCTCCATCCTCTTCCGCCTTGCTAAAAAGACCCGATAGGCCCTCCGAACAAAAAAGAAAAAGAAAGGGGGATAGGGGATCCCCTTGGCGCAGCCCCCGAGAAGGGGAAATGTTGCCGCAAATGGATCCATTAAGGTTGAAGGAGAAGCTCACCAAGCAAACACACCGCATGATGAGGTCGATCCACTCAACGGCATACCCAAGTTTCCGCATAACCTCCTCGAGAAAATCCCATTCGACTCGATCATACGCTTTCGACATATCGAGTTTAAGGGCTCCTCCAAAGCCGTTCCCAAATCTCCCCGATCTCATCGCGTGCAAACTCTCGTAATCGATGATGACATTATCGAAGATTTGCCTTCCTCCCACAAAAGCGTTTTGATTCTCCGATATGACCTCCCCCATCGACCTTTGGAGGCGGCTAGTGATGCATTTAGCAATGACCTTGTATATTACGTTACAAAGGCTAATGGGCCGGAAGTCCTTCATCGCTTTCGGACTCTTAGTTTTTGGGATGAGAGTTATAACTGTCGCATTTAAGTGACGGATATCCCCTTTATTGTTGAGAACCTCAAGGCAAGTCCCAACCACGCAATGACCCACAATACTCCAAAACTTTTGGAAAAATAATCCGGGGAGGCCATCAAGGCCCGGAGTCTTGAGGGGGCCGATGCTAAACACAGCCGCACGCACCTCATCTTGCGTAAACGGAGCTGTCAACATGTTGTTAGTGTCATCCAAGACCCGTGGATTCAAACATCTAGTCACATCGGAGATCACACTCGGGGGGGGGGGGGGGGGGGGGGGATTAGAGGAAGAAAAAATATCGACAAAATAGTTTGAGATAGTACCTTCAATCCTTTCCGGGGAGGTTTGCCAAACTCCGTTGGTGTCAAAGAGGCCGAGGATGCGATTCCTTTTCGATCTTTGATTTGCTTTCCGGTGGAAGAATTTAGAGTTGGTGTCACCACTCTTGAGCCACAAGAACCGGCTCCTTTGCCTCCAAAATTTAGTATCTTTCTCCAAGAGAGCATCAAACTTCTTTTCTTCCCGGCAAACATTAATCGCGTCAAAGGTAGACGAGGAGGAATTGAGGTATTCAAGGAGATGCCGTTGTTTGTCAATGTTCTTTCGCAGCCCGCAGAATTTGTCACGACCCCACTTGGCTAGAGATTTAGCACAAACCTTAGCCGAGGTAACAAAATTGGATCCCCATGATTCCAAAACGATCTCCTTACACCGGGACTCCTCGCACCAAGCCTCCTCAAAGTGGAACCTTTTCCTATAGCGGCGACTCGGGGGCTGCCCCACCACCGTACCCTCGGGACGGAGAAGGAGAGGTCTATGGTCCGAAGCCCAAAGATCGAGGTGGTGGACTTTAGCCAAAGGGAAGTGATCCAACCACTCGGTGTTGGCAATGCAGCGGTCGAGGCGGATTCTAGTGCAACCCGTCTCCAGCTTCCTTTTCCACGTAAAAGGGTCTCCTTCAAATCCGAGATCCTCCAACTCACAATCATCGAGAACTTTTTGGAAGGCTTCCATGGCTCCCACATTTTTGGCGCATCCCCCTTCCTTTTCCGAAGCACAAAGGATCTCATTGAAGTCACCACCACAAAGCCAAGCCCTCCGGAAATTCCCATGGACTCTCCTTATAAGATCCCAAGAAAATTTTCTTAGACTCTCCTCGGGATTGTCGTAAATACCCATAAATCTCCATCGAAATCCATCATCTTCTACACACTCCGCCTCAATATGAAATCTAGTGCACGACACAATTCGAATGTCCTTTTCGATTTTCCAAAATAAAGCAAGACCACCACTCAAGCCCACTCGATCAACGACAAACCCATTCCCGAAGCCCAAATTTGATTTCAATTTCTCCACTCTATGTTTCGAAATTTTAGTTTCAAAAATAAAGACGAAATCCGGGTTAAGAGTTTGAACGTGGAGGCGAAGGGCATTCGATGTCCTCGGGTTGCCAATCCCTTGGACGTTCCAAAGAAGGCCTATCATTGTGCCCGGTCGCCCTTCTCCATAGAGGGCGCCGATAATTTAGGGTCATGAGGTGTCGACACATCCTTTTTCGGGGAAAAATCGGCACCGGGGGTAGAGCATCTCTTTGATTCAACATAGGTCGAGACCGTCTCCGAAGGTTCGGGTACGAGCTGAGGGGGAGTTCCACTAAACTTCTTTTTAGTCGGAGGAGGGCATGGTCTATCTTTAGCCTCCGAGACTCTGTAGATATCCCGTGATCTTCTCTTATTGGAGCTGACTTTTTTTACTTGGCATTCTCCTGCATGGAAGCCTACGAACTGATTTTTAAGCAGCTGGGAGAAGTCAGCAATAGTATCCCGACTCAACAAGCTTTGCTTTCCTTTGTCACTGTATTGGGCCGGCCTACTCACATTTGTAAGAAGAGAGAAAGCCTCCTTAGAGGGATCCATGCTTGGCCCAAAGGAGCTTTGGCTGAGTAAGTGTGAGGTGGGCTTTGTAATGGGGAATCCAGGCCCAAAACCAATAGAGGAAGGCTTCTTCAAAGCCTCCTGTTCATAATCCTTTTTGGAACCCACAAGAGTCATCTTCTCTTAACTTATAACTAACAAACTCAATATTCAGATACTCAAGAAACCAATTTATGCTCTTACATTGTGTGTGTAAAATATTCAGGTACCCCAACATTCAGGTGTATAGCTGTTACGACATTGATAGGTGGTGAGAATAAAAGGACCAAGAAACATTCTTATTGAAGATTCTGTCTTATATACATATAGTCTATATAGTTCAAAACTATATAAATAAAAATTCTCAAAATGATATTATACCAAACGACATTATACCAAACGACTGAGGGTTTTCTTAAAACGATCTTTTAGTAGGGGATAACCAATTTACAACGACATGGTATGACGAATAAACAAAACTTCTTTTTAAACAATCAAATATTGACGGCTAAACTGCCTTAAGTTTCAAGTTAGACACACTTAAATATTCATATTTTTTTAAACCGGTCAAAATACTTAAACTTTGTTCTGTTTACACAATCTATACTGTCTTAAGTAGCACCATCAAGTTTAGTTTTTTTCCACATCAAATGCCATGTGTACCTGCCGTGTGTACCTGTCTTGTGTACCTTTAAGTTTTAATGTATTGTTTTGCCACATCAGATATTCATTTCATCTCGTTCTTCTTGAGAGAAAGTTAAACATATATTGTGAAAAATCCTAAATCCGACCTAAATCGCTACGTTGGAACATAAATTGCTTTCTCGCGACGGAGGTAAAATCGTTAAAATCTTCTACATGTGAATGTTCGTCATTATATTTTTGTTTTCATTTCGTATTTCATAACTCTAAAATCGCGTGTTTGTCATTCAGTTACTGCGTGTATGGCATCTCAACAGTCGCGTTGACTTTCAAAGGGTTTTTGTTATTGCGGCGAACCATTCGTCGAGAGAGCATTGTGGACGGATTTAAATCTGGGAGGAGATTCAAATGTTGTAACCTTTCAAAGGTAATGTGAATTTTCTATCTTTTCAACTCATATAATGCATTTTCTTTGTATCTACTATATAAACATTTTGACTTGATCGTATAAGTGTTGATTTCGTTTGTACTAACATGTTCTGTATTATTTGGTTTGTACATTTACTGTTTCAATGTGTTGTTAACATTTTTGGTCTTTTTTTGTTTTCAGGATGATGGAGGTTGCAGTGCATTTCATTAGATTGATCATGAGATGTGTGAGAGATCGAAACTAGTAATACCTGGTTTGATTGGAAGAATCAACATATTGGAGATGATGCCATATGATGAAGAAGAAATAGAGAAATATATTAACAAACGGTTCAAGTGTAGAGATTTTTTGTTCCTTTTATGATAGGAATTGTAAGTATATGTATTGTACAAATTTTCATTATGATGTTGTTGTTCTGAAATGTTGTTTAGAAAGCTTGTTCTACGCTGGTATGAGTCAATGTTTTGTAATTGGATTTAAATGTAATGAAATCTCAGTTATGACTCAATGTTTTGTAATTGGTTTTGAAATGTAATGAATTATGTTTTTGGGTTGAATTGCGATTTGGTTTGAGAATCTGGTTTGTGGTTCATGTAACAGGTTGTGTTGCAGGTTGAGAATCTGGTTCATGGTTCATGTAACAAGTTGTGTTGCAGGTTGTGTTGCAGGTTAAGAATCTAATTTGTGGTTCATGTAACAAGTTATGTTGCAGGTTGAGAATCTAATTTTGGGTTCATCTAACAGGTTGTTTGGTTTGAGAAACTGTCGAAAGACTGAAACACATTAAAACCATCAAAACACATAGATTGTCTCAGAACATGAAAGTTTCACTGCATTGTCAAAAAACTGAAACACATTACACTGAAACTGCCTCAAATACTATGAATCTGTTTTACAATAACCTTAACACATAAAATGTAAAAACACTGAAACACATTGAAAACCACCAACACACATAAACTGTCTCGAAACACACATAAACACCGAAACTGTCAAAACACACATAACCACTGAAGCTATCAAAGCACACATAACCACATGAAACTGTCAAAATACACATAACCACATGAACACATAATTTTTTTCAGAGCACACATAAACACCGAAACTGACTCAACACACATAACCACTTAAACTGTTAAAACATACATAACCACATGAACAAATAAACTGTCTCTGAACACACATAAACACATAAACTGAAACAAACAACATTGTTATTCTTTTGTTTTTCCTTTCTTGCTCGTCTTTTAAGAGTCTCGGGAGTATAATTAGTCTTCAATGGTACTGCATGTTTTCTTGTTGTCGGAGTCTGGTTCATTGAGATAAGTTAAATGTCAAAAACTAAAATTAATGGTGAAATACTCGAAGTAATTCTGAATGGTTAACCAAACTTGTCTAATTGTAGCAGGGTTTGGACAAGTTGATTGTTTGTGGCTTGGTTTGTTACAAATTGACGCAACGATTGAGTTGACATGTCCTAGGATGTTTTTGTTGGCAGAGATGCCCACAAGAAGATTGTTTATTTACATATTGATGTAATATATAAATATTTGTAAAGTCCTTATTGAAAGATTGTTTATTTACATACTGATGTAATATATAAATCTTTGTAATTTGCTGATTGAATTAATAAAAGTTGAAACGTTCATTCATTCTTTTTAGTTTGATTGAAGATTTATGATATTCAATAGTCTTATAGTCCTTAATCAAACCTAACAATGTATGAAGAGACAAATGTAGATTTGCGTGAACAAACTATTCATGGTTTGACTAAAACATTATATTCGCAATCTAAAGATCAACGGACTATTGATCCCAATATGATTATTGGAAGAATCTAGGATGTCTGGTTACGAGGCATAGAGAGTTAGGAACTCTGTAGTTCTTCCAGTGTATCTTTCGAAGATACTGAATTGACCAGTGCACCTTTAGAGACAATAGAAGAACAAACCATTTAACATCTTCTATCTCAAGGTCACTACGTATGAATCGCATCATGCTTACCTAATCCTGAAATGAGACATGTCATTTCATAGCATTAATACTCTCATTTGAGAAAGTCAAATTCTAGGTCCCATGTCTGATCTAGACAAGGCCTACTGGTGAGATATTAAGTTATGAAGATGTCATGAACCAACTTTGTGAAGTTCTCATAGATATGGAATTCATGTATAAGATTGCTGAGATGCAATGTATATCACCTCATGCTTTATTACTTGGAGTGTGAATAAATGAACTGCGCAGTGTCCAAATTTAAGTAGCGACTTTATATGGATGAAACAATGTGACTTGTTAGCTCCTCGTCAATACATTGTTTTTAGCTTATTCACAAGTACTAAAGGAGTTGAGGAAATAACAACTAGAAGGGTAAAATGGTAATTTTATAAATCCCAACTAGTTGATGATATTCATGAAGGGTAAAGATTGATAACATTCAATGGATCCGCTCAATATAATTAAGTTGAACTTGAGTAGAATATAAATTCATTTGAACCGAGAGATTCTCATTGTCGACTCTTTAGTAGAGTCAGTCGACATTAAGCTAATACTCGGAAAAGGTTTGTGAACTTTCGAGTCCGAGTATAGAAGCTCAAGCTTTGTTCATTTGGAGCCATAAGGTCACTATTATAGGTCATTAGAGTAGGATTGTTAAACTAGAAGCTAAGTCAAAATAAGTTCAAATGTTGAACTAGACTTTTTCTCGGAAAATGTCTAAAGGGTATTTTTGTCCACAATGACATAAAATGATGTGAATGTCAAAATAAGATTTTGAATGTTTTCATTTGATGAAAATATAAATTACTTTCTAAAGCCGAAAAGTCGTTTGAGGCATTATGAAATTAATTTCGTTATTTGTGCAATTATAATTCTACAACGGGTATTTTAAGAATTGTCTTAAAAGAAATAAGGAAGCATCTAGATGCTCCCTCACCCTATGAATAATTCGGCCAACATAGCATCAAAGAGGAGAGTTTTATTTCCTTTTTCTTATAAGGATAATTACCCAGAAGAAAAAGGGAAATGAATTTCCTTGAGAAGGAAACAAATGTGCTAAGTGAGGAAACAAATTTCCTCACTAAAGCACCCATATGGCCGGCCATACAATGAGGGAAAGGGGAAGGGAAAATCAAATATTGTGTCATGAATACATTATTCATTCATGAATGAATAAATGACCTTTATAGATTTTTCCTTCTCCTATAAATAAAGCCTCACATAGAGATGTGAAGGTTAAGCAATTTTCTTCTTCTCTCCCTATTGTGGCCGACCCTTCTCCTCTCTCTCTCTACAAAATACTCTTTTTATTTTGCACCTAGATTAACACTCAATCTAGAGAATTAGCTTATGATCCAAGAATTGTTCTTGGTTCATATGGTTTAATTGTGCCCACACACAAATTCTTCTAAAACCTCTTTTGACTCATGTAATAGAAATCTTAGGTTTCTCGGGTTCAAGATTAGGTGCGAAGGTGACGAGCGAGCCAAGGAAGAGGAGCTACATTCTCGAGACGCTTCAAGATCAAGCTTCGTAGAAAGGTTCGTGTTCTAGTAAATTAAATAATGATTTTAATATATAATTTGTATATGATTTTTTCTAGGTTAGTAAAATTGTTTTACTTGAAAAAGAAATTTTTAAATTCCGCCATTAATTTGATTAATGTTAAATTTTTCTTTAACCCTACACCTATTCCAACAAATGGTATCAGAGCTATGGTAAAAGCATAAACATGTACATGTTATTTAAAATCATTATGAGAAAATTGTTTTCTAAATTTGCTTGAATTATGGTTTTTCCAAAAGATTAGATCTTACAAAATTTTAATTTTTTTGGTACGACCTCTAAAATTAATTTTTTGTTGATTTTCCACTTGATATATATGCTATATAAATACATTAAAAACAGTTTTTAATTATTTTATGTTTAGCATATTCAAAATCAATTTTTTGACAAGTTTGAAAATTTGTGTACATAGTTTAAACTAGTTTGTTGCACTTCTAGTTTAAATTAGTTATTGAATGTTTTATATTATGTTTTTTATTTTATATTGTGTTTAATTATTAATATGTTAATATAACACACAATTGAAATCAAAACATACAATTGAAATGTTTTCAATAAACCTCTTTCTCTTTACACCTAGATCCGACGTACTTTTAATTTTTTCAAATTCTGGACAAATTGTTATGGCTCAGTAAAACAGGCATAACTCTTTGCTCCATACTTGAAAATTAGTGGATCTTGAACCAAATTAAAGGTACGGATGTTAGCTATCCAATGCAATTGGTTTCAGCTCAATCGGATACCGGATGTGTCATTTATGACCTTTTAAATCCGAGGTGTACGGCAGTCCGCGAATCTAGATTTTTTAATCCGGATTTTGCGACTCCTAGCTTTCTCCCGTCTTCTTAATGCTATCGTGGATTTCCGACGTTCTCGCGCTCAACCACCATGAAGACGCCTTGAAGGAAGATGTCATCAAGATATATATATATATATATAGATATATAGATATACATATTAGTTTTACGAGATTTTTAATCTCAAAAACTTTCAAGTGCAAAAGTGACGATTTATTAATCGCACACACTTTCCTTAGGAAAAATAAATTAATAGACAAAAAGATCCGAGTATGTTCCTTGTGCCTTAGTGCATTAACACTGTTCTCCCCTCACAAATATCAATTTTAGGGTTCTTTTTCTCTAGTGATCCACTCTATCTCTCTTTGCTAATGGAAATATATTTCCTATATGTACAAGAGTAGACGTGCCATTTTTCCAAAAAGTAAGTGGGAGGATTGCACTCGTTTGCAATCCAGTGTCCCCTTATTTTTTCCTAAAAACTAAGTGGGAGGGTTGTACTTATTGTTTGCAACCCGCGATCCCCAACACTAATGTGAAGTGCATATGTCGCCGGACTAAGAGTCACCCTCGTGGCCCTCTCTTAAATGAGAGTACTCATAGACGCATTGCTCCTAACATTGCTTTTATAGCTACGTTCAAAAGTGAAACAATGAGACAAGGCCTCCCCTCGGCGGATTGTTTTCAAAGTAGATCTTGTTGAACTAAGTTGTTGGTTACACACTTAGACTCAAACTCTAGTAATCCTCCCTCGAGGCCCTGCGAAAAGTTTTGAGTGATCAAACATTTTTATAAGGTGGCTAGTCAAACACTGATGTATTGACATCATGACTATGCATTAATGATGTGTCATTTACTTATGAAAGACGACTCTTTGCGGCCTTCTCTCGAAGGAGTAAAGTGTCATTTTGTTCATAACACCTTTGGATTTTTTCCTTGTCTAAATAAAATTAAACTTAAAATCCTAAACAAAGGACTAATCGTAAATTGTTTCAACTTTTCAGCAATGTCTCTAAACCCCCTCTCTACTATCCTTTCCTCGAATAAACTGGAAGGTGATAACTACGTAGATTGGAAACGTAACCTAGACATTGTCTTTACCGTGGACAAGCACAAGTGGGTACTCACCACCCCATGTCCTCCTGAGACAAATGATGATTCGACCCAAGAGGACAAGGATGCCCTTGCGGCCTGGCTCAGATCCGATGAGATTGCGAGATGCTATATTTTAGCGTCGATGAACAATGTGTTGCAACAACAACATCGTGATATTGGGTCAGTCTATGAAATGCTCTACAATCTCCAGGAGATGTTTAGAGGGCAAGGGCGTCAGGCTAGGCAACAAGCTGTACGACAGTTTATGAACTGTCGTATGAAAGCATGGACTCCCGTTAGAGAACATATGATGATGATCATAAGTTATCTTAATGAGATGGAAATCCTTGGATCTGAGATTGATGGAGATACCAAGATAGATATGATCTTGGAAACTCTCCCTGAATCTTTTGATACTTTCAAGCTGAATTACTCCATGAATAAGCTTGGGTACACTGTTACCGAGCTAATGAAGGAGCTTCACACCGCTGAGGGACTCTTAAAGAAAAAGAGGACTACTGGAGAAGTTCATGCTACTGAGCACAGAGTCTCCACCTCTGGACCTAAGAAGAGATCTCATAGAGCCGACAAGAAGAACCCTAGCAAGGTTCAGAAGAAGAAGATGCCTCGGACTGCAAAGGTGGACAAGTCGAAGGACAACTGTCACCATTGCAATGAACCCGGACATTGGCGTAGGAACTGTCCTACCTACCTCAAAGCTAAAGGGAAAGGTATTGTACTTATTACTGAAGCTTGTTTAGTAGCTGATAATGTATCATCGTGGATTATTGACTCCGCTGCTACTAACCATATTTGTTGTTCCTTGAATGGGTTCAGGAAAAGCAAAAGCTTAGAGGATGGCGACTTCTGCTTCAAGTGGGGTGATGGGAGCTTGGTGTCTGCTAAGGCTGTGGGATCCGTGACACTGTCTTTCGAAGACAGAACTTTAAATTTAAATAATGTGTATTATGTTCCTTCCTTTGGGAAAAACTTAATATATGTAGCTCAAATTGTTGAGCAGAATTATTATTTAAAGTTTATTGATAATTGAATTCGTATTACTTTTTCCAATTCATTTGTCACTGATGCATGTTTAAAGAATGGTTTATACTATCTTTATCCTACACAACCTTTGCTTTTAGACACTGAAATAGATAATGATCTAATTAGGGAACCTAAGAGGATCAAACTAAATGACTCCTCTGATCTAATAAAATCAACATATCTCTGGCACTTAAGACTTGGTCATATTAGTCTAGATAGGATTAAGAGACTTGTGAGGGATGGTCCACTCAAAGCCTCTACAATAGGCTCACTGCCGACTTGTGAATCCTGTTTAGAAGGAAAGATGACCAAACGACCTTTCTCTGATAAAGGTCGAAGAGCCACTGAGCTGCTAGAACTAATACATTCTGATGTATGTGGTCCGCTCAGAATTCAGACACAGGGAGGATACGAATACTTCGTTACCTTTACCGATGATTACTCAAGATATGGATTTGTCTTTTTGCTCAAACACAAATCTGAAACCTTTAACGTATTTAAGGTCTTTCGGGCTTTAGTGGAAAAGCAGACTGGCAAACAGATCAAAACCCTTCGATCTGATCGAGGTGGTGAGTACTTTTCTGAAGAGTTCGATGACTTTCTTAAAGAAGAAGGTATCGCTTCTCAGCTTACAGCGCCTGACACACCTCAACAAAACAGAGTGTCAGAGAGAAGGAATCGAACTTTGATGGATATGGTTAGATCAATGATGAGTTACTCATCACTCCCTAATTCCTTTTGGGGATATGCCCTCGAAACTGCCGCATACATTCTGAACCAAGTTCCGTCTAAGACGGTTCCTGGTACTCCTTATGAACGATGGACTGGGCGTAAAGCTAGTTTAAGCCACATCAGAATTTGGGGTTGCCCTGCACATGTGCTAAGGCAAAAGACTATCAAGTTGGCTAGTAGGTCAGAATTATGTGTATTCGTTGGATATCCAAAGGAAACCAAAGGTTTCACATTCTATAGTCCCGAGGATGACAAAACGTTTGTCAGCACTAATGCTTGTTTCCTTTAGGAGGACTATATGAAAAATGCGAAACCTAGAAGAAAAATTGTGCTTGAAGAAAAGTTGGGTGAGGAAGCTTCTGCCTCATCTGTAAGAACTGTTCTTACCCCAACTAAAACGCAACCTTTAAATTCAGAATCTCGTCAAGTGGTACTTCGACGTAGTGGGAGGGTTTCTGAAAAACCTGACAGGTACATGTCCTATGGCGACACTCTCGTAGCCGTCGCAGATATGGATGACCCTGTTTCCTACAGCCAAGCGATGGCTGGTTCTGAATCAAACCTTTGGCTTGATGCTATGAAAGTTGAGATGCATTCGATGTATGTCAACAAAGTCTGGAAACTTGTAGACCTACCTGAAGGGGTTAAACCTGTAGTGTGTAAGTGGATCTATAAGAAGAAAATGGGTCCGGATGGAAACGTTGAGATGTTCAAAGCGCGACTAGTGGCTAAGGGTTATACCCAAAAGGAAGGTATCGATTATGAAGAAACCTTCTCGCCAATCGCAATGCTTAAATCCATCCGTATACTTCTATCCATAGCTGCTGCTCTCGATTATGAGATCTGGCAGATGGATGTCAAAACTACCTTTCTGAATGGCAATCTTGACGAGCGCATTTTCATGGCTCAGCCAGACGGTTTCGTGGAAAATGATCAAGAGGACAAAGTTTGTGAATTGCTTAAATCCATTTATGGATTAAAGCAAGCATCTAGATCATGGAATATCAGATTTGATGATACTGTTAAAAGCTTCGGTTTTGAACAGTCAATAGATGAACCTTGTGTCTATAAATTGATACATGAGGGTAAGGTTGTGTTTCTGGTATTATATGTCAATGATATACTACTCATTGGGAATGATGTAGGTAAATTATCTGAGGTTAAAATCTGGTTAGCTAAACAGTTTGATATAAAGGATCTAGGGGAAGCTGCATACATTCTGGGGATTCAGATCTTTCGAGATCGAAAGAATTGGACCTTGTCGCTCTCCCAAGCATCTTATATAGATAAGGTGATGGATCGCTTTGCCATGCAAAACTCCAAGAGGGGTGAAAACCTCTTTAGACATGGAGTCTCACTCTCTAAGGACCATTCTCCCAAGACTGCACAAGAGATTGAGGACATGAGAAAGATTCCCTATGCCTCAGCCGTAGGAAGTCTCATGTATGCTATGCTGTGCACTAGACCGGATATATGCTTCGCAGTTGGCGTAGTTAGCCGTTTCCAATCAAATCCTGGACCCGAGCACTGGATTGCTGTTAAGCATGTTCTCAAGTATCTTAGGAATACTAGGAACCTGATGCTTACATATTCAGGTACTGACCTGACTATGATGGGGTATACTGATTCCGACTTTCAGGCGGATAAGGATTCCAGGAAATCCACTTCAGGATCTGTGTTCATCCTGAACGGTGGATCTGTTGTTTGGAGGAGTATCAAGCAATCTTGCATTGCTGACTCTACCATGGAAGCAGAATATGTGGCTGCTTATGAAGCATCCAAAGAGGCTGTATGGCTTAGAAAATTCCTTAAGTATTTGGAAGTTGTTCCAAATGTCAACGAGCCCATGACACTTTATTGTGATAATAGTGGGCTTGTTGCTAACTCAAAGGAACCTAGAAGCCATAATCGCTCTAAGCATATTGAGAGGAAATACCATTTGATTAGAGAGATCGTGCAGCGTGGAGACGTGGAGGTGAAGAAGATCTCAACGGTGGACAACCTTGCAGATCCTTTCACCAAGGCCCTATCCAACAAGGTCTTCGACCAACATCGAGACGGATTAGGCATGAAGGACTACTCTCATCTTCTTTGAGTCAAGTGGGAGTTTGTTGGCAGAGATGCCCACAAGAAGATTGTTTATTTACATATTAATGTAATATATAAATCTTGTAAAGTCCTTATTGAAAGATTGTTTATTTACATACTGATGTAATATATAAATCTTTGTAATTTGCTTATTGAATTAATAAAAGTTGAAACGTTCATTCATTCTTTTTAGTTTGATTGAAGATTTATGATATTCAATAGTCTTATAGTCCTTAATCAAACCTAACAACGTATGAAGAGACAAATGTAGATTTGCGTGAACAAACTCTTCATGGTTTGACTAAAACGGTATATTCACAATCTAAAGATCAACGGACTATTGATCCCAGTATGATTGTTGGAAGAATCTAGGATGTCTGGTTACGAGGCATAGAGAGTTAGGAACTCTGTAGTTCTTCCAGTGTATCTTTCGAAGATACTGAATTGACCAGTGCACCTTTAGAGACAATAGAAGAACAAACCATTTAACATCTTCTATCTCAAGGTCACTACGTATGAATCGCATCATGCTTACCTAAATCCTGAAATGAGACATGTCATTTCATAGCATTAATACTCTCATTTGAGAAAGTCAAATTCTAGGTCCCATGTGTGATCTAGACAAGGCCTATTGGTGAGATATTAAGTTATGAAGATGTCATGAACCAACTTTGCGAAGTTCTCATAGATATGGAATTCATGTACAAGCTTGCTAGGATGCAATATATATCACCTCATGCTTTATTACTTCGATTGTGAATAAATTAACTACGCAGTATCCAATATTAAGTAGCGACTTTATTTGGATGAAACAATGTGACTTGTTAGCTCCTCGTCAATACATTGTTTCTAGATTATTCACAAGTACTAAAGGAGTTGAGGAAGTAACAACTAGAAGGGTAAACTGGTAATTTTATAAATCTCAACTAGTTGATGATATTCATGAAGGGTAAACATTGATAACATTCAATGGATCCGCTCAATATAATTAAGTTGAACTTGAGTAGAAAATAAATTCATTTGAACCGAGATATTCTCAGTGTCGACTCTTTAGTGGAGTCAGTCGATATTAAGCTAATACTCGGAAAAGGTTTGTGAACTTTTGAGTCCGAGTATAGAAGCTCAAGCTTTGTTCATTTGGATCCATAAGGTCACTATTACAGGTCATTAGAGTAGGATTAACTAGAAGCTAAGTCAAAATAAGTTCAAATGTTGAACTAGACTTTTTCTCGGAAAATGTCTAAAGGGTATTTTTGTCCACAAGGACATAAAATGATGTGAATGTCAAAATAAGATTTTGAATGTTTTCATTTGATGAAAATATAAATTACTTTCTAAAGCCGAAAAGTCGTTTGAGGCATTATGAAATTAATTTCGTTATTTGTGCAATTATAATTCTACAACGGGTATTTTAAGAATTGTCTTAAAAGAAATAAGGAAGCATCTAGATGCTCCCTCACCCTATGAAGAATTCGGCCAACATAGCATCAAAGAGGAGAGTTTTATTTCCTTTTTCTTATAAGGATAATTACCCAAAAGAAAAAGGAAAATGAATTTCCTTGAGAAGGAAACAAATGTGCTAAGTGAGGAAACAAATTTCCTCACTAAAGCACCCATATGGCCGGCCATACAATGAGGGAAAGGGGAAAGGAAAATCAAATATTGTGTCATGAATACATTATTCATTCATTCATGAATAATTGACCTTTATAGATTTTTCATTCTCCTATAAATAAAGCCTCACATAGAGATGTGAAGGTTAAACAATTTTCTTCTTCTCTCCCTATTGTGGCCGACCCTTCTCCTCTCTCTCTCTACAAAATACTCTTTTTATTTTGCACCTAGATTAACACTCAATCTAGAGAACTAGCTTATGATCCAAGAATTGTTCTTGGTTCATATGGTTTAATTGTGCCCACACACAAATTCTTCTAAAACCTCTTTTGACTCATGTAATAGAAATCTTAGGTTTCTCGGGTTCAAGATTAGGTGCGAAGGTGACGAGCGAGCCAAGGAAGAGAAGCTACCTTCTCGAGACGCTTCAAGATCAAGCTTCGTAGAAAGGTTCGTGTTCTAGTAAATTAAATAATGATTTTAATATATAACTTGTATATGCTTTTTTCTAGGTTAGTAAAATTATTTTACTTGAAAAAGAAATTTTTAAATTCCGCCATTAATTTGATTAATGTTAAATTTTTCTTTTACCCTAGACCTATTCCAACAGTTTTGACATCGCATAACCGGATGGTGGCGCTGTCTCATCATGACTTTTTTTCCTCTTCTTCTTTGGCCTTCCCATTAGTGTTTGTTCGACAGGTGGAATAATAGGATGAAGGCCAGCTTGAGACCACTTATCTGGAGTTGTCATAGACTCTACAATGTCGCTATAAAAAGCAATATGTGTTGCCTTTTTGTACTAATCATCAATGCAAGAGAGTGCGAGTCCAATACCTGTAAACCGGACACTTCAATGCAAGAGAGTGCATGCCCACAAGGTATACCACTTAATTGAAAACTCCTACACGTACACACCTTAGCCTTCAAATCTACAAAAAATTGCTCAACACCTAGAAATGTAACTTTAAACACCTAGAAATATAACTTTAAAGTTTCCATTCATGGCTAATGTTGATTGGCAATACTTAGAAATGTTTTTTTTGTTTCTCTATATTCTGTTTCCTACAGCATGTTTCCATTTTTCAACTTTAAGTCGTTTCTTGGAAAATTTACACATAATCCAAAACCTCCCTTTTTCAAGTAACGTTACAGTAGGCTTGTCTCTTACTGACATTATTGCAGCGTTGAAGTTTTCACAGAAATTATTAATGAGCATATCACACTTGACATTTACCCGAAAGTGTGATTTTGACCATTCTTTTACGTCTTTCTTAAGTAACCACTCATAAACTTTGACATCTCAGCCTTTATCTCATTCATTCTTTTGGTGAATTCTGTAACTGTTGTTGCTGTAACACAATTCCACATCAAATCTTTCAGTAAAAGCCCACAATGAAATTTCTTGAAGATTGCATGAAGATGCCTCACACAAAATCTGGTTTCAGCACCTGGGTAGATATCTCCTAAAGCCTTCTCCAGTCCTTTTTTCTGTTACTCATCATAATAAAGATGCCAGGATTGTCAATTTATAAATCCTCACGTAATAGTTGCAGAAACCATGTCTAGCTTGATGTGTTTTCCTTCTCAACCATAGCCCATGCGACTGGAAATTGTAAGTTGTTAGCATCCAAATTGATTGCAGCTAATATTATGCCTTTACAATAACCTTTTGAAAAGCATCCATCAAATCCTAATAAAAGTCTGCAACCTTTGTTGAACCCTTTGTTTGCAAGCACTCAAACAAATGCAAACTCTTTCAAAAATTTGTTGACCAGTAACTAAACTAGTTTTCAACAATGTAGTGGTCCCTAAAGATAAACAAGAAAACCAAAAATATAAATTCAGTGACACTAAATAGAAAGACATGGAGAATGACATTAAACAAAAACTTTGAAGAGCGACAATACTTGGACTTGTGGATGTCAACTGCATACATGTCACTAAGTTTAGTACTAGCAAGAATATCAAACTCTGATAATCCATGTTAAGAGTTAGTCTAAAACTTCCAAAGAAGTGTGTGGCTAACCAAGGAGCTGTAGCTAGCCTATTGTCAAACACAATCCCACAATCATGGTTACTGGACAATGTATTAATCCTCATTGTTTTTGTTGTCTGAATTGTTAATCTTTGCATACACTAGACAATTACATCCTTTGCCTTTACATTTCACTCTGATTCTTATTCTGTCATTAACTACATACTCGAACTCTCTATTCTCTTTTATGAATTCTTCAATCAATCGATGTCTAACATGCTCCATTGACGAAAATTCCATACCTAATCTAAAGATGATTTTTTTTATTGGAATGCGGATTATATTCTTACTTTGACTTCTTCATTGTTTCTTCTTCATCGTCACTGCATAGAGAGTCCATATACTCTCTTCGCGTAACCATCAGATTCATCGTCCAGTGCATCTCCATTGTGACAAACTTCAGTCACCACCGATAACGAACTTGTGTCCTCGATATTCGTCTCACCCTCCGGTTGCTCTTGTCGTTCTTCATCCTGCTCGTACTCTTCCTCAACAAAACTAAAATTCTCTCCGTCCATGTCCACAGTCGCACAAAACAGAACGAAGTCAAAAAATCTTTTACACCGGACAGACAGATTCGCGAACTCTAGCAAATTGTACTAATCTAACAATCGTGTTTCATTCCTTTCTAAACCCTGGTTTAGAAATTTCTTTATCGCGTTAGTCTCAAAATGGAAATACTGAAACCAACCATTCGCGTGAAAGAAGAAAGGTATTTCAGATCCGATGTGGCCAATTAAAACATAAAAACAAATAGAAATATAACACATGGCATGTGATGTGGCAAAAAATTAAATTTAACGGTGCTACGTAAGACTGAGTATGGATGGTGCAAACAAAACAAAATTTAAGTATTTTTCGGTTAAAAAAAAATGAGTAATTAAGTGTTTCTAAATTAAAACTTAAAAGTATTTTAACCGTCAACCTCTCTATTGGTAATAAGCTAATGTAAATTTAATTTTTTTTTGATATACTCAACTACTTTATCAATTGTTTATTAATAATCAATGATTTATATGACATTTAGCAAATTTATTTTTTCATTTTGATTTTTATCGTTATAAACCATTAAATCGACTATTTACCAACTATTCACAAAATTTAAATTAAATACAAAACTAAAAGCTAGCAATGCCATTACCCTTTAAAGTTTAAACCATTCAAAGTGGAACGTAAATTAAACCGCTTAAAAAGGAAATGGGACACTTTTGTCCAAAAATATCAAAACGTTTACTCTTCCACAAATGGTAAGAAGATGAACAAACAGCACTAATAGAATGAATGAGCAAAGATAAGAACAAAGAATAAAGTCACACACACAGACACTTCTTCTTCTTCTTCTTCGTGTGTTCTAGGGTTCAGTCAAAACCCTAGAAAAGAACCGGCCAAACCCAAGGCGATGGACACGGCAATGGCTCGGAAGGGAGGCCGGGGAACCGCCGCGTCGGAGGAGTTGCGGTGGTCGGAGGGGGAGGAGGAAGGCGGCGGCGGAAGAGGGTGGACGACGACGGAGACTTTCATGCCGTTCTGGCACTGCCCGTTTCCGCCGATGAAGAAATACCGTTTCGCCATCGTCAGAAGAATGAAATCCTTCCCGCTCGTCCAGTTCCCCAACGACCCTTCAGTCGTGCAATTGCCGTATCCTGTTTCGTTCACTTCAAACACGTTGTACTGGTTCTTCTGGTACCTAAATGCTGTCACACATACACACGACCAACAACCATTTTTTTATTTTATGGAAATCACTTCAGAAGTTTAGGATAACTGAACTGGACTACACTGTGTCATAGTGGATTACTTGAAACTCATCAAAGACTATCTCTTGCCCTTTTCTTTAAAACTGGGTTGCTAGTAAGTGATCAAAGACTCTGTCTTTGGCCTTTTTTTTTGCGTTGGGTTACAAGTAACTGATCAAAGGCTCTGTCTTTGGCCTTCTTTTTGTGTTGGGTTGCTCTTAAGTGATCAAAGACTGTCTTTGTGTGGGTTACTAGTAAGTGATCAAAGACACTGTCTTTAACCCTATTTTCTATTGGGTTGCTAGTAAGTGATCAAAGACTTTGTCTTTGGCCTTCCTTTTTGCATTGAGTTGCTAGTAAGTGATCAAAGACTCTGTCTTTGGCCTTCTTTTTTTGCGTTGGGTTACTAGTAAGTGATCAGAGACTGTCTTTCGCCTTCGTTACAAGTAAGTGATTAAAGACACTGTCTTTGGCCTTCTTTTTGCGTTGTGTTACTAGCAAGTGAACAAAGACTCTGTCTTTTGCCCTATTTTCCATTGGTTTACTAATCAGTTAATAAAGAAAGAAACTATTGTTTTTTCTTGTACCTAACTGAGTTCTCAAATACTAAGATAGTGAGCTTGGCTTTGTGTCAAGCTTGTGAAGCTCCAACTCTCAAGGTTTTTTGTTTTAGATAAAGCAAAAAAATATAAGTTTTTCATTGGTGTTGCGTGGTGAGCTACTAAATAAGGAGAGAAATTTGTCCTATCAAATATAAAGAAGCCCGGTTTGACCAGATCCAACAATACTCAAAACTGTTTGTGACACAAATAAATAAGACATTTCATTTGAGAGAGTGAGACTTACAGATAAAATCACCGACAAAGAAAGTGTGGTTTTTAACCCAAGAAGTGTAGTTGAGGCCAGGATTCCAACCCTTGTTGGCTCCAACAATGTGATCTGTTGCTGATACATCATGAGGTGATAATATTACTACCACTACTATGGCTAATATGATAGTCAGATTCACTGAGCTTCCCATTTTCTTTTCACTTCTTTCTTCTGAAGTTTGTTTCCCTTCACTTTCTTGGGAGCCAAAAACAGAAAAGGAAAAAGAATTCCTGTCCGGATAAGTATGAGAGAGAGAGAGAGAGAGAGAGAGAGAGAGAGAGAGAAAAGCTGAAATCTTTGCTGACCTTGGTTGAATGGAAGAGACGCTTCTTGAAGGAGCGATTATTGAAAAGCTCAGTCCAGGGATGAAACGTGGGTGGGTCCGCTAAAATTTCAGTATAAAACATAAAAAATGATGTGGATAATGAGAGAGCCGCATTTATGTTCAGATTTTGAAATTTTGAATTAAAGCAGACTGAGGTCAACGGTTCATTTACAATGTAAGACTTGAGAGAGCATTGCTTTCGTAGTTTCGTTACCTATTATAATGGCAGTAATGAATTATTGTTTTCACACCCTGTTCTCAAAATAAAGTATACCATGACCTGAAATGGAACCTTGAAATATGGAGGCGTGGAGTAGGAAATCTTAAGCTGTTAATAAAAAGTCCAAACCAGGAGATTTGCATCTCTATGGTCCATCCAATATAATGAAATTCATATTTCTCTAATGACTATACAATCTTTTTTGGGATCTTGCCATAACTATCCTTTCATATTGGAGGATAAAACAAAACCTGCTTGAAGATGAAAGAAGCATTTCATGTTCTGATGTAATAAGTGCTCTAACATGCTATAGTTAACCTTTTCGGTGTCCCTTTCTAGGCCTCATTCGCTTCTCTTTTGGACCCGAATCTCTTCTCTCTTTCGAACGCGGTCCGCTTCTTTCTTTTAGACCCAAAAAGTTTCGTTCTTTTTGACCCGAATCGCTTCTCTCTTTTGGACCCGGTTGACTTCTTTCCTTTAGACCCAAAGAGTTTCGTTCTTTCGGACCCGAACCGTTTGCTTCGGGTACTTTCAATAGAATATCAAGCTTAGGATCCACAACAAATCCGCGAGACTTCATCTCAACCAGAATCTCTCTGGCATCGATAAAAAGCCCACAACTTTCCAAACCTCGAATCATAATTATGTAATGACTCGAATCAGGAGCGATCTCATAACTCCCCATCAATTCGAACATCGTCATCGCATTCTCGGGCTGCTTCGACAAAAACAACTTCTCGAGAATTGCGCAGAACGTTTCTCCGACGGGACCTGAACCGGAATTCTTCATCCGAACGAGAATCTCGAGCGTTTGCTCGAACCCCGAGCTCTCGAGAAAAGCATGGTAGGTCTCGAGGGTCGCCTCTAGGTTATTCTCCACCGTCATAGTCTCCAAAACCTCTCTCGCCACGTCAGATTTTCCCGCCTTGCACAGAGAAGTTATCATCGCGTTAAAAGTGGTGGAGTCGGGGTTAAAACCGGACTCTTTCATCTTCTCGACCATCTTGAGAGCTTCTTTGTGGCAATTCTGGCGAGCGAGGACCGAGACCAAGGAATTGTAGACCTCGAAACCGGGGACGAAATTCCTCCGCTTCATCTCGTCGTAGAGCCTGAAGGACTCAAAGAGATTCCCGACCTTCGAGGCGCACGAGATCAGATGAGTGTAGCTCGTCTCGTTCGGGAAAAGACAGCGCTTCGGAATCTCTCTCCAGATCCGCTTCGCTGCTGAAAAATCGACGGAGATGTTGCACCAAGCGTGGAGAATGATGTTGAATCCCTCGGTTTTGAGTCGGAATATCTTCTTGTTCTTCAGCATCAGTTCCTCGGCTTCGTCGATGTATCCGTGGTTGCACAGAGCTTTCAGAGAAGCGTAAAAAGCTTCTCTGTCGGGTTTCATGTTGAACTTCTCCATCACTTCGAACGTCCATATCGCTTTCCCCGGATCATTCGCTTTTGCGTACCTGATCAAACAATCATAATATCTTTACCTGATCATAATCGAAGAAAGAAAAAAAAAGTGCAAATCTTTAGTTTTATACATAAACAAGATATATCTTCCATGATTTTTGAAAGAAACCTAAACTCTCATCATTATAATCGAAGAAAGAAAAATAGTTCGAATCTTTACTTCTGAACACCAAGCAATGAATTCAGTGTGACTCGCCAATCAATTTGATTTTATATATAAACATGATATATCTTATCTTCCATGATGATAGAAAGAAAGTGAGATGAAATTTTTAACTGACCTGTCGATCATGATAATCATAGCTCGTCGAGTGCTCAACAAGGAGTTGTTCAAGTCTCTGATCAAACACCAAGCAGTGTTGAACTTACCATGATCACCCAAAACCGATACAATCAAATTCCAAGCTTGTTCGTCACTGCAACAACCCAATCTCTGGCCCCACTTGAAAGCCAGGAGAGCGAGTTTCGCGTCTTCCTTCAACGCCCATATCGCCCAATAAACCACTTCCGAGGTCACCTTCAGACCCGAACTCTCAAGAGCAGAGATCGCTTCGTCTTCAGAGGAGAGACCAGACACTTTTTCGATCGCTCCCAGGAATTTTTGTCGGAGCTCGCTGTCGAACTGCTGATTATTATTTTCGGGCTTGAATTGGAGCGAGTCGTAGAGATCTTGGCGGTGGTGGTTGTGTTGTTCGAGAGTTGAGAAACGCAGGGCTGAGATAAGAGAGTTTCGGAAAGGGGCGCCAAGTGTTCGACGAAATGTCTGACAAAGAGTTTCGTGAAGCGAAGGTTGAGAGTGAAGAAAAAGCGTGGAGAAGAAGAATTTCAGATGTTCTCTCCGAAGAAGACGCCTTGCCAATACCGGAAATGCCATCACTCACTCGTGAATCGTAGTTATGCAGTTTCTCTTTAATAAATAATAAAAACAAATTGCAATGGTATATGAATAAAAACACAACAACGCTCAAATGCACAAAATGATTCTCTGAGGCTTCAAGCAACTATACACTCACCTCGTTATTGAACTGGGAATCAAGTACTTCAGAACACGCTAAAAAGAAAACTCAAACAGGTCTAGGCCATTCATCGAATCTTCTAAAACTGTGTAGTAAGAGCAGAACCAGCTCTCTTAAACTCGATCGGTGTTCCGTTCGTGCTATAGAGAGAGCGTGAGCGACAAACTGCCGAGTAAAAATGACATATCGTTTTTATATTATAAAAACGACAGCCTTTAAAATATATGACATGTCGTTTTTATACCATAAAAATAACAACCTTGAAAATAAGTGAGATCTCGTTTCTATAATATAACAACGACAACCTTGAAAATAAATAACATGTTGTTTCTAAAATATAAAACGACATGCTTAAAAATAAATGACATGTTATTTTTATAGTATAAAAACGACAACCTTAAAATTAAAATGACAAGTTGTTTTTATTTCGAGGCAATTAGCGAACGCTGTGAAGATAAGTGTCAAGGTGTCGGACGGCTGGAGGTGATCACCTCCTTTTCAAAGAGAGTTAAAGTTTGTTGGGTATTTTAGTTTGAAACTGCTTTACAAAAAAAAAAAAAAAAACTCATCCCCTCTCTGTTATTTTGTTTCCAGTGTCTTGTGTACACATGATCTAAGTTGAAACTGTTTTCATTCATTCATTCATCATTAAATGAATCTTTTGAATTATTGAAAGATTGACATTCTCTCTCTCTCTCTCTCTCTCTCTCTCTCTCTCTCTCTCTCTCTCTCTCTCTCTCTCTCGTTCAATATTTAAGCTTTTTCTCTTCGTATCCGACCAGCTCGACTCGCATCAATGGCGTTCACCGGAACTTTTGTTTCCGATCGCAACTTGTTCCACACTCTCTGAAGTTTGATCGAGACAATTTCTACTTTTGGAGGTCACAAATTCTTACAGCAATTAGAACTCATGATCTGGAAGAATTTCTCGGCTGGAGCATACCTGCACCACAGCAGTTCATCCATGTCAAAGTAAACTCCACAATGGAATCAGCGACGGCTGGAGAGAGCGTCACCGTAAAAGAAAATTGAATCAAATTCTAATCCTGAATTCTCTACCTGGATTCGAACTGATCAGGCCATAATGTCGTGGCTAATGGCTTCAGTTTCTGAATCTATGCTTGGATACATATCCAGGTGCACTAACTCTACTCATATATGGTATGCTCTTCTTCAATTATTTACAGGCAGCTCTAAAGCTTGGTTACATCAACTACGTGTTCAATTTTAATCTATGAAGTCACACAAGCATCAACGATTACGTGATGAAGATCAGATTGTAGACAACCTCGCCGCTACAGGTCAACCGGTAAGCGAGGACGAGGCGCTCAGACTACAACTCAGTTGTGGCTATCCTAATTGCTCGACTTGATTCAGTGCCTCTCTCTGAGGCTCAATTTATCCTTCAATGTCATGAGACACTCCTTGATTAATTCAATCTTGCTTCCTCTACGAATTTCGCCGAGAGTAGGTCAAGAGGTCATGGATCTTAACAATTCAGAGGATGTGGATCTTGTGGAAGTAGAGGTCGTGGCAATCGACATGTATGTCATATATGTAAAAAAAACTGGCCATCTAGCATCTTCTTGGTTCTGATTCGATCAAAACTTTTAGGCTCAGGCCAGAACTGTTCAAAGTTAGTCTCACACAGATCAATCTTCCACATCTCAAGGAGTCTTTGAAGATCCTTTTTGGTACATCAACATTGGTGCTACCAGTCACATCACATCGAGCCTCAACAACCTTGATATCTCAGAAACCACACAGGCAAAGAAAGACTCACATTCGGTAATAGAAACTTTGTTTCTATTTCGAACATTGGTAACACGCTTATTGTCTCAGACAACATTTTATTGCTGAAAAACATCATGCATGTTCCTCAAATGACTAAAAACTTGGTGAGTGTAGCAAAAATTACTGGTGATAATAATGCGATTACTAAATTTAATTCTCATGATTTTCACGTCAAGGACCTGACAACGAAGCAAAATCTACTAACTGTGAAACTCAAGGATGACCTTTACAAGCTTAAATTTCTCCAACTTGAAGATTACCTCTCCATGAGCTGTCACTATTAATCAACCTGCCAAGAAATGCAGTGAAGTTTACAATAGTTTAGTCAACTGTAGTTGTGTTGATATGAATAAAACAAATTAGTTAAAATGTGACTTTTGGCATAGAAATTAGGCCATCCATGTGATAAAGTGATGTCCTTAATCTTGAAACAATTTGGTGTGAAAGATGTTAATACAAATAGTCTCAATTTTTGTAACTCTTGTAGATTGGAAATTCAAAAAATTCTACTTATACCAGATAAATATTTCATGCTAAGTATCTTCTTGATGTTGTTTATGCTGATTTTTGGGGACCATCTCCTATCATTATAGTTGGAAGCTATCGCTATTATGTTGTGTTTGTTGATGATCAAGTAGATTTACGTGGATTATCCACTCAAGACTAAAAATGAGGCAAAATAAGTGTTCATAATGCTTAAAGACAGAGTTTAAAGAATGTTCAATGATCAACTAAAATGGCTTCAAATAGATCGGGGAAGTAAATTCAGATCACAAATCTCATTGCTAGCTCATTTAGGAATTCAGTTCAGGCATCCTTGTCCCCACGCACATCCTCAAAATGAGAGAATTGAGCGCAAACACCGTCACATAGTTAAAATAGAAATAACACTTCTTTCTGCGAGTAATATGCATTTGGATTTCTGGTGAAATTCATTCTCAACAACTTTTCTTCTCAACATATTTCCATCTATAGTGTTGTCTCAAAAATCTCCATTTGAAGTAGTTTTCAAAACAAGTTTTGATCTTCAGCTTCTAGAAGTGTTTGGATGCGCCTATTTTTCTCGTCTCCACCCCTACAAAAATAACAAACTCGATTTCAGGTCATTCATGTGCCAACTTCGTTGAGTACAGTGATCGTCACAAAGGATATGCATACTTACATCCTTCTGATCGAGTCTATGTAGCTAATAGTGTTCAGTTCAATAAAAACCTTTTTCCTTATGCAATCAATTCCACAAACACCTTACCTACATCATCTCAGACTCATGATTACTGGTCATTGCTGACAACTATTTTACCTTAATCCTTTAATCACCCTGACATGCACAATAAATCAGACCTGGATAACCAAAAAATGTCCCCATAACTTCCTATCCAGTCATCAAATTCCTATAACATCAATCCATATTCCTTGGCCTTTTTCACCCACAAACAACTCATGTTTTTCCCTCATCGGCTTTAAGCGCAAACCCAGATATTTCCAAATCCTCTTAAACTAAAAACCATGATACAAATATACCTCTCATGTTTAGGCCTGCTTCCAATTCAAATCACCCAATGAAAAATCGTGCCAAAGTTTCCATTCTCAAACCCAAAGCACTCACTGCTGATCTTGCTCTTCTCAATTATGTTATTGTGGCTGAACCTCTCAACAATGCTACTACTCTCAATGACTCTAATTGGACTGAAGTTGTGCAGGCTGAGTTGCAAGCTCTTCACATCAACCATACTTTCGTTATTACAAATTTGGTCTTCTGATACGGGGGACTTTTGGATGCGACTAGTCGCATCCAAAAGTACATTCAGATACGACTCCTCGCATCTAACATGAGTATTTGGCAAAATTTTGTTTTTTCATTCGGAACACTATCGGATGCGACACTGTCGCATCCAAAAGGTCATGTTGGTCATTGGATGCGACAAAGTCACATCCAAATGTCGAAAAATATTTGGGCGGGCAAATTTCCCCCCTTCCGAATTGGTTATTTGACGCGGAATTTATTTTTATTATTATTTTAAGCTATAGATGCGACAAAGTCGAATCTAAATGTCCCAAAAAATTTGGGCGGACTAAATTTCTCCCCTTCCTCGTCTTTTAATTGTCGTAGCAAAAAAATTATTTTGTTTGTATCAGATGCGACAAGTCGCATCCAAACTAGCCAAGATATGCGACTTGTCGCATCTAAAAGGTGTTATTGGATGCGACTTAGTCGCATCCAAATGTTAGGGTTTCAAACTTTAAAGAGCCTCGCCTCTTTCCTTCTCTTCAATAGTTTTCCTTCTCTTCAACCAAAACTTCACAGACACCCGCGCTCCTCCACTGACCCGCCCCTCTTTTCCATCTTCTCCTCTACTGACCCGCGCTCGTCCCTACCGTGCTCGTCCCCGCCGCTTTTATCCCGTGCTTGTCCCTGCCGCCCTACCTTGCTCGTTCCTGCCGCCATGTTGTGCTCGTCCCTGCCGCCCTGCTTCCTCGCCGCCGTGATGAGCAGTCGTGCCTTGGTTCCGCCCTGTTCCGCCTTCTGTTCCTTGCCGCCCTGCTCTCTCCAACCCGCGCTCCGTCTACTCCGAGCAGTGGTGCTCATCTCCTCCTCCGGCATCAACGACAACGGCTTCCTCACCCACGCCATCAACCTCTTCGTCGAGGTAAGCCAACTTTCATATCTATTTTCTCACAAATGGTTCTTCGATTTCTTGTATTTTGTTGTTCAACTCTCTCCCGCGCAGCCATTGCAACCGTAGGCCCGACGCAGCTCTGCCTCTCTCGCCGCCATCGGCGTGTAAATAAGTGTGTCTCAATTTTCAATGCCAAAGTAGTGCTTTACATGTTATAATTAAAAATTTTATATAATTGAGATTTGCAAGGTTTCATCTCATTTCGTCACCTCCATACTCCGTCCGTCGCAACCGTTGAATCTCATTCGACTTGTTTTAGCCCCGACCATACACAAGGTAATTAATTTATTGTTAATTGAATTAGTTTTATTTAAAATGTGTTTAGTATATTGAATGCGCGACTTGTGTTCAATTAGTTAATTGAAATCATGATATATGTTTAATTAATTGAAATTATTGCAAATGATTAGTTTAGTAAATTTTTGAAAGTATGTATACTTTGGAATTGTATGAATATGTTTAGTAAATTAGTCAAACATATTGAAAATGTTTAGTTTATTAAAATTTGTAAAAATGTTTAGTTAATTGAATTTTTGTTATATGTTTAGTTTAGTTACTTAATCAAAATTGTTAAATATGTCTAGTTAATTAAAAACATTGAAATGATTAATTTTCTAGAATTTTCAAATATGTTTAGCTAATTAAAAATGTTTAGTTAATTAATATGTTTAATTACTTGAAATCTTTGTATATTTTTAGTTAATTGAAACTGTTATAAAATGTGTTTAGTATAGAGTAATTTTTTTTGGTGATTTAGTTGTACAAACGTTAAATTACAGATTTGGTTTACTCAGATTCGGGAAACTCTCTCTCAGTTTTGTTAATAATTTTTAAAATCATCTTATTTTCTCTCAAATTCACATAAACACAAACAATTAAGTTCTAGATGTTATATCTTCTAAATATTTTCAACATTCAATAAAAATTTACAACTCTATAACCCTCTCTTCGTTCAGCGAAATGTCGAATCCAAGTAGGGATTGGATTATAAAAAAATGAACGGTTGACCTTGGAATATAGGTCCGGCGTTAGAGAATTTATTCGAGTGACAAGAAAGTTTCCGAACATGTATAATCAATATCAGTGTCCTTACAAATCTTGCAACAACATGGTATGGCATGACATTGGCGAGCGTCGACGTTATGTTTTCCAAAATGTAGTATAAGTACCTAAACCTATTCAGCGAGGAGTTGGAGGATTACACGATGCGCTGAACGATATCATGGACCACGACGACTTCGACGACTTTCGTGATCCGATCCCAAGCAAAGTGCGTGCAGATGAGCAAGTAGAAGAATTGTTCTCGGAGTTGAAGGCGGAATTTTACCCTGGATGCAAAGAGTTTTCGTCTTTGTCGGTTTTGGTCTCGTTGATGCACATCATTGTGACGAACCATTGGACGAACAAGTCGTTTACCAAACTCTTACAGATTTTGAAGAAGTCACATCCCGTGGGTAATCGTATTCCGGAAAACACTATGAAGCAAAGGCAAAACTTAAGCGTTTTGGAATGGGGCACGAGATGATCGATGTTTGCACTAATGATTGTGTCCTATTTTGAAAAGAGCTCGAGAACGCTGACGTTTTCCCGATTTGGAACGAGTGCAGATGGAAAGTTGGTGGTAAAAAAGTACCGCAAAAGATTTTGCGTTATGTTCCTTTGAAAGACCGATTGAAACAGTTGTACGCTTTTCGAGAAATATATATCCAAATGAAGTGGCACGACAAAGAACGTGTCAGTGAAGAAGGTGTATTGCGATATCCTGCCGATGAAATAGCATGGAAGAACCTAGACAAGAAATACCCAGACTTTGCCACCGAGTCGCAAAACGTTCGACTTGGATTGGCTTCCGACAGATTCAACCCATTTGGGGAATGAGCTTATCTTACAGCATGTGGCCCGTGGTACTGATTGCACATAACTTACCGCCTTGGTTGTGTATGAAGAAAGAGTATATGATGCTGACGCTTCTGATTCCGGGGCCGAATTCACCAGGAAAAGACATGGATGTGTTTCTCCAGCCTGATCTCGAAGAGCTAAAAGAAATGTGGGAGGTCGGCTTTCGAGTGTGCGATGGAGTCGACGGTAAAATCTTTCAATTGCATGCGGCGCTTCTTTGGATGATTAATGATTTTCCTGCTCGATCGTATTTATCTGGATGGAGTGGACAAGGAGATCTTGCGTTTCCGACATGTAATGTTGACCATGAAGGTGAGAAACAGAATTGTGTATTACGATCATCGTCGATACTTGCCTAATTCTCATCGATTGAGGAAAAACAAAGATCATTACACAAACTGCAATGAGAGACATCTGAAACCCATACGATTGACATTGAGAGACATGTTGGAATAGGTCTAGGGTCAAGAAAAATTTATCATTAACACATTAATGGCGGAATATAAAAATTTATTTTACTAGTAAAACAATTTTTACTAACCTAAACAAAGTGCATATACATGTTATGACTAAAAACATTATTTAATCTACTTGAATACTAACCTTTCTTGTGTCTTCAAACTTGAAGCGTCTTGGGAAAGATTGATCTTCTCTTCTATCTTGATTCCTTCAAACCTAAACGAGAACTTGAGAAACCTAAGGTTTCTATTACAAGAGTCTATAGAGGTTTAGAAGGATTTGTTTGTGGGCACAATTAAACAATATGAACCAAGAACAATTCTTGGATCATAAGCTAATTCTCTAGATTGAGTGTTAATCTAGGCGCAAAATAAAAAGGAGTATTTTCTAGAGAGAGAGAGAGAGAGAGAGGGTCGGCCAAGAGCAAGAGAGAACAAGACAAAAGCTTAACCTTTCACATCTCTATGTGAGGCTCTATTTATAGGAGAAGGAAAAATCTATAAAGGTCAATTATTCATTCATGAAAGAATAATATATTCATGACACAATATTTGATTTTCCCTTCCCCTTTCTCTCTTAGGATGGCCGGCCATACACCTCAAGCAAGGAGGAAATTTGTTTCCTCACTTAGCTTATTTATATCCTTCTCAAGGAAATTCATTTCTCTTTTCCTTTTGGGTAATTATCCTTATAATTAAAGGGAAATAAAACTCTCCTCTTGATGCACTCTTTGGCCAAAATACTACCTAGGGGGAGATTCTAGATACTTCCTTATTTCTTTTAAGACAATTCTTAAAATACCCGTTGTAGAATTATAATTGCACAAATAACGAAATTAATTTCATAATGCCTCAAACGACTTTTCGGCTTTAGAAAGTAATTTATATTTTCATCAAATGAAAACATTCAAAATCTTATTTTGACATTCACATAATTTTATGTCCTTGTGGACAAAAATACCCTTTAGACATTTTTCGAGAAAAAGTCTAGTTCAACATTTGAACTTATTTTTACTTAGCTTCTAGTTTAACAATCCTACTCTAATGACCTGTAATAGTGACCTTATGGATCCAAATGAACAAAGCTTGAGCTTCTATACTCGGACTCAAAAGTTCACAAACCTTTTCCGAGTATTAGCTTAACGTCGACTGACTCCACTAAAGAGTCGACACTGAGAATCTCTCGGTTCAAATGAATTTATTTTCTACTCAAGTTCAACTTAATTATATTGAGCGGATCCATTGAATGTTATCTATGTTTACCCTTCAAGAATATCATCAACTAGTTAGGATTTATAAAATTACCATTTTACCTTTCTAGTTGTTATTTCCTCAACTCCTTTAGTACTTGTGAATAAGTTAGAAACAATGTATTGACGAGTAGCTAACAAGTCACATTGTTTCATCCAAATAAAGTCGCTACTTAATATTGGATACTGCGTAGTTAATTTATTCACAATCCAAGTAATAAAGCATGAGGTGATATATATTGCATCCTAGCAAGCTTGTACATGGATTCCATATCTATGAGAACTTCGCAAAGTTGGTTCATGACATCTTCATAACTTAATATCTCACCAATAGGCCTTGTCTAGATCACGTAATAGATCTAGAATTTGACTTTCTCAAATGAGATTATTAATGCTATGAAATGACATGTCTCATTTTAGGATTTAGGTAAGCATGATTCTTACATAGTGACCTTGAGATAGAATATGATAAATGGTTTGTTCTTCTATTGTCTCTAAAGGTGCACTGGTCAATTCAGTATCTTCGAAAGATACACTGGAAGAACTATAGAGTTCCTAACTCTTTATGTCTCGTAACCAGACATCATAGATTCTTCCAACAATCATACTGGGATCAATAGTCCGTTGATCTTTAGATTGCGAATATATCGTTTTAGTCAAACCATGAAGAGTTTGTTCATGCAAATTTACATTTGTCTCTTCATACATTGTTAGGTTAAGGACTATAAGACTATTAAATATCATAAATCTTCAATCAAACTAAAAAGGAATGAATGAACGTTTCAACTTTTATTAATTTAATCAGCAAATTACAATAAAGACTTTATAAATATTTATATATTACATCAATATGTAAATAAACAATCTTCTTGTGGGAATCTCTGCCAACAAGACATACTTAGGAAATTGAGTAGTGTTTCTAAAAAGACATCTGGCAAACACATCGATATTGCGGGTCGAAAACGAAAGCGAGCCGAGTGTGAATTAAATTAGTCCAGGAAAAGCATCTTCTATGATCTACCTTCAGAGTCTGTGAAGCATAACTTGGAAGTCATGCACGTGAAGAATGTGTGTGAGAATCTTCTCGGTACAAGGACACATATAAAGCACAACTTGATTTGATGGACCTGAAGATTAAGTCAGCTTTGCACTTGAAAAAACAAGGAAAAATATGGTACAAACCACCAGCTGCGTACACCTTGACTCTTGCGCAAAGGCAACGATTCACGAAGTTCATTCAATATGTCAAATTTCCATATGGTCTTGCTGGTAACTTGAAGAAAAATGCAACGACAGATGGATAGTTGACAAGTTTGAAGTCACACGATTACCACATTATTCTACAAAGGTTATTGGCTCATGGTATTCACACTTTCGCACCGAAGCCTATACATGAGACGATAGCTGAGCTTTGCAACTTTTTTAAGTTAATAAGATCTAGAACCTTGAGGGTAGAAGATCTTGAAAAAGCGGAAATTTCCATCATTGAGATCTTGTGCAAGCTCGAAGTCATTTTTCCTCCTGCTTTTTTCACGATCATGGTTCATGTGGAAATTCATTTACCAAAGGAAGCCTTATTTTGTGATCCTGTGTATATGAGGTGAATGTATCTCGTCGAGAGATATCTTGGAACGTTGAAACATTTTGTAAAAAATAGATCAAAGTCAGAAGGTTTTACTGCAAAAGGTTACATCGTTGAAGAAGCTCTAATTCGTTGGAAGGTATTTGGAAGATCAAAAAGATGTAGTACAAGAGCTCTCTATTTTTCCATCCAAAAAATGTGTTCCTTATGGGCTGATGAAACCTTTAGTGTTAGACGACGAACAACTAGAGATTGCGGAGTGGTACATCCTTACTAACTGCCCATAAGTGGATCCATATTTGATGTAAGTTATTTATTTAAAAGTATATATTTAAGTTGATCAACTTTTAATAATCTGGTTGAAGGTTTACTAAAATAACAAAAAAATTAGAGAGCATTGGGATGTGATTAGAGAAACTGGAGTCGATGACGTTGAAACGGTGCACAAGAAAGAATATAAAGTTTGGTTTGCGAAAAAGGTCATTCATAATTATTTACTTATTATGATATCGTATACGCTGCTAATCAATCCTTTTTGTTTGAAATTCAGATTTATGACATGAAAACTACCGGCTCTTATGTGTCTAAGGAGCTTCATGCATTAACGGTTGAGTCTTTTCAAGTTTTCCATCAATATCCGAGTTGTTTGATTAACGGTGTGAAGTATATCACTCATCACCGTGATAATAATCGAATAACACAACACAGCAGTATATGTGTTTCAACATATGATTATGCTTTTTATGGAAGGATGAAAAACGTGTTAGTGATTAATTATTTGTACAACTACCGCGTCGTTTTATTTAAATGCATTTGGTATGACAACAAGTTCGATGCAACTTAAAGAGTGTGCGATTATAAAATTTGTGGAACAACGAGTATTTATACCGCAAAAGAGTAGTTCACAGACGAGCCATACATACTCGCGACCCAAGCGAAACAAGTGTTTTACGTACAAGATCTTGTCAAAGGTGGAAAATGGAATATTGTCGAGGAATGCAATCATCGGAGAATTTAGGATATTCCTGAAGTTGACGCCACCACCTCGGCCTTGGTTCCATTGACAATACAATTGTCAGACATTGATCTTTTGAGTCCTCATCATGAAACAGCTGACACCGAATTGATTGTTGATGTAGACGATGGTGTAGAAAACGACAAAGAAGATGAAACATTCATTGTCTTTAAAGGAGAAGATGTCGACGTCGATTTAGAAGATGATACTAATGAAAAATCGAGTGACGTTGATCAATGAGTAATGCTTAAATTATTAATATTTGTTTGATTATTTAATTTAAACAATTTTTATATTTATAAAAAATTTCGACATAAAACGGCGGGATCTGACGGTACATTATTTTATTTTACAGGATGTCAACAACATTTGGGTCAGGTAGTGATGGTGATCACCATCAAACGTCGTGATCTCATAGTTCAAGAAAAAAACGGGGACCGACAACCGGTGCAATTTCGGCGAAAGCTTGTGAAGGAGACCAGGATGCGAGAATTGTCCAGTACGATCGTAGTCAGCAAGTGTTCTACCAAGCCGCTCGTACGAAGAATAGTAAAATTGGAATGTTCTCCAACCGCCTTGGAAATGCCATTTTAATCTTCATTCCTTTTTGGCATCGCAATTGGACCCATGTTGAAGCTCAAAGTATCGATCAATTTTAAATGTGATGCACACGACGTATACATTTGTCTACATTGATGACGACACAGGTGAGGTGCGATTGGCGGATTCGATTCGAAGCGAGATTGATGTTGTTAATCTACGCGATGAAAAGCATATTTATCGAGGAAATAAATCAAAAGCACCTAGCTTATTTAGAGAGCAATATGGCGGAAATGTAGAGCTTGCCACGAATAACGTTCCAGCTGGCATGTCCGCAAAGAATTGGTCAAAAACGATAGATTGGTTTGCGCATAAAAATGTTACGTTCAAATTTTGTTTTCTATGAATATTATTAATTATATTGTTTATTTTTGCAGATAGTATCGGAGCGCAACAAGGCAAACTAATCGAAGAAGATGACACGGTCGAGACAAGGATCGATCCCTTTTTATACTCATCGTCGAAATCATGTAAGTTAGTCTTTTGAAGTATTTAAATACGGGACTTTGGGTTCCGCATTAGACACATGTCAGCGTCTCCACACATATGATAAAGGAACATTCACGATGGACTGGACAAAGAACCCGTTTATAAGTCCTAAATATTTGTATAGTAATTATTAAATAATAATAACATTAACTAATCGTTTTTATTGTATTTTTCAAAAGGCCCAGATAGTAACCCGCGTCGGGGATCTTCAAAAAGAGGGTGATGAAAAGGGCATTCCATTTACTCAAGACGACATAGAGGGATTCGCAATGTGCAAAATTCTCGTACATCGACGCGATTAGGAGACCGGGATAGGTGAAATAATAAAATTTGGAATAAGTGTCACATTAAACTTCTATAGCCAGCTGATGTTCATGTGAAATATATGATAGGTCCTTTGATCCCGGAAAATTCTCTACATAGTCGCATCCAAAGGCAGAGAATTTTTTTTTTGCATCGATTTATTTTTCACGGGTAATTGTTTGGATACGACTAGTAACATAGAATAATTTTGGCGTGCAGACCATTAGATGCGACAAAATCGCATCCGATGTCGTTTACCGCCAAATTTTTATATTTTTTTGGGCGGAATTTAGATGCGAGGAGTCGTATCAAAATTGTCGTGTCTGATGAGGTGGAGTATTGGATGAGATTAGTCGCATCGAATACTTTTAGCTCCGACTATTGGGATGCAACGTAGTCGCATCCGATGTCGCATCTAAAATGACTTTTAGATGCGACTTTTGGCCTTTAGATGCGACAAAATGTCGCATCGAAAGGCTAATTTTGTACTAGTGTTGGGACTTAGTACCAGCTCCTCCAGACACACCTATAGTTGACAACATATGAGTTTTCAGGGTTAAATACAAACCTGATGGAAGTCTCAATCGGTACAAGGCTAGAATTGTAGCCAAGGGGTTCAGCAGACCCATGGTCTTGACTATTTTGAGACCCTTAGCCCCGTTATTAACAATGTCTTCCTTAACGATGATCTTCAAGAGACTGTCTTCATACATTAACCACCCGACTTTGTTGATCAATCCAGGCCTACTCACGTGTGTCGATTAATTAAGGCTATTTATGGCCTTAAACAAGCTCCTCAATCGTGATATGACCAGCTCAGTGATCATCTTGCTACTTTGAGTTTTGTCAATAGCAGGAACGCCACTTCACTTTTCTACTACAGCTCAAGTTACATTCAACTGTATCTGTTGGTTTACGTTGATGATATCCTCATTACAAGAACACATAAGTCTGAAATTCAGCGTGTCATTAGTGATTTAAATTCCAAGTTTGCTTTGAAATCTTTGGGTTCTCTTGGATCCTCAAGGCACTTTCTCGGTTTTGAGTCTCACGGGGTCAAATTCGGTATTCGTCTAACACAAACCAAGTATGCCTACGATCTACTTGTCAATGCTAGTCTGAATGAGGCCAAACCTTATCCCACCCCAATGATATCGTCCAAGCCCCTTGTTGCTGATGATGGGTCTGCTCTTCTTGCCTCTTCCACAACCTACAGATCTGTTGTTGGTGGTTTGGAGTATCTCACTTTAACTCGGTCTGATCTTGCCTTCATTGTAAACAAGTTAAGTTAGTTTCTATAGAGTCTTTGAGAGTATCATTGGAAGGCATGTAAGCATGTACTTTGCTATGTCAAAGACACCCTTCATTTTGGCCTCTCTTTCCCCCCTTCTTCCAAACTTGTTATGGAGGCTTTTTCTGATGCTGATTATGCAAGTTGTCCCGACAAATGACGTTCTACTATGGATTATGTGGTCGTCTTTGGCGGAAACTTTGTTACTTGGTCAACACGTAAACAAAAAGTTGTTTCTCGCTCTAGCACAGAATCTGAGTATCGCGCCTTGGCTCAGACTTCTACTGAGTTAGTGTTGCTTAAATCCTTGCTTGATGAATTGAGCGTGCCTCCTGCCTCGTCTACCACCATTTTATGGTGTGACAACTTCGGTGCAGCTCGCTTGCTTCCAACCTCGTCTACTTTTTCATGCTCGCACCAAGCATTTAGAGGTGGATGTCCACTATATTTGGGACTTGGTCAATCGTAAAGCTGTCGAGATCCGCTACATTCCCATTGACCAGAAACTGATTGATATGTTTACTAAATCTCTCCCAGATGCTCGGTTTCATTCTCTCTGCCATAAAATTAGTCTTGAAGCCAATGTCAACGACCCACGCCAGTTCACGAGGATTGTAAAGATGAGTGTCTAGGTGTCATGTTGTTAATGGAAAACTCAGCTCCTTTCCGTTATTATGTGTCCAATGTCTTGTGTACACGTGGCCTAAGTTGTAACTATTATTTACAGTACTTAAGCCTTGAGTCACACGTCTTGTAATTCATTCATTCATCATTAAATGAATATGTTGAATCATTGAAAGTTCATTCTCTCTCTCTCTCTCTCTCTCAATATTCAAGCTTTTCTCTCGGTGTAAGAGCAGCTCGACTCGCTTCAATGGCGTTCAATGGAACTTCGTTTCCGATCACAACTCATCTTGTTCCACTCTCTCTGAAGTTTGAACGAGACAATTTCTACTTTTGGAAATCACAGATTTTTGCAACAATCAGAGCTTAGGATCTTGAAGAATTTCTCGACGAGAGCAAATCGGCACCACAATAGCTCCTCCAAGTCGAAGAAAACTTCACGATGGATTCAGCGGCGAGTGGAGAGAGTGTCGTCGTCAAGAAAACTAAATCAAATCCTAATCTTAAATTCTTTACTAAAATTCGAACTAATCATGTCATAATGTCGTGACTAATGACTTCAGTTCCTTATATACTTGGGTACATATCCATGTGCATCACCTCTACTCAAATCAAATCTTGTATGCTCTTATTCAATTATTTGCAGGCAACTCAAAAGCTAGGCTAGCGCATTTCAAATATCCATTAAAAAAATACTGAATTTTGTATATACATATATTATATAGATATCATTCTTTCTACAAAGTGATTGATTGATCATCTACATTGATTATTACTTCGCATTACAACGTTGACTTTTTCAAACACCAACCAAACAAGTTGCTGCAAATTTAGTTAACATGGAAAATGTTCACATAAGTACTGCTCACAAGTCATCAACTCAATAAAATAAAACTGTTGATAATAATTGCATTCTTCTTAACCTTTTTACCATTTTCTTTTTATATTTCTTTTATCGTTTACTATACATTTACATATAATCTCAATCGAAATTATGCCTTATTTCAATTGAATGTTTTCCTTTGCTCAGTTTTGGAATTTTTGGATTTGACTACGATCATTCTTGACCCCAAAATCTCCGTGGTTTGAAAAGCTGAGGTATTAGATTCCTTTCCATTATCACAAATTCAATATCCTGATGATACCAAATTTTAATCAGTGCAACGTTATTACAATTAATTGTATTTAAGCGTTAGAAGTTAAGCTTACTGAAAAAGATATCAAATAAAAATACAGATCAATATACAAAAGGAATCGAGGAACCATATGTCAATGTATTTATATTTTATTTTTTAAATCAGGCATACAAACTCGTAAAAGATATTTCACAAATATCTTCAAATTTAATCCCATAATATATAGAATTTTTACTATTATTTTCCTTAACTTTTTTTTTTTTCAGAATAAAGGTTTCGATTAAAAAACCAGTATTCGTATAAGTTTTTGTAATCAACTAAGCTACAAAAAGAACATGTTGGATTTTCTTTATATTTCAAAGCATTTTATAAGCTATAATAACAAACATTTATGTGCATAAGCTTCTTTTGAGACTGAATAAAAGAATATCCATCAACTATATATTAGTATGCGCCTATTCATCACTGGAATACACCTTTATTTAGATATAAAGGATAACAAAATAATCAATCATTCATAGCTTACACTTTTCAGGTTTCACTATGGATGGTTTTGTAGTAAAGTTAAATACTCTTGTAACGAACTATACCACGAAGAGTTAGCTAGAAAGCTAGCAGTAAATATGTACCAGACAATGAAGATATTCATATATTATACAACTCTCCAAAAATAGTATTAATCATATATACATACATATTATTACATCTTAATGAATACCATGGTGATAAAGTAGTGATAAGTTATTCCTTTTGCGTCAATGTTTAACAAGCATTATTTGACACGTCAGTTAATGATGTTTACTATGAACTCTGGGAGATAAATGTAGACCTCACGCACAAGCACAACATTATGAATTATTAATAAGCTAGCACTGTTCTCCTTCGTCATCTTGACCTGTTTGATCACCACTTATATGCATGGAGTCCGCACATTCAATGATTATAAATTAGTTGCATTGCATAAAATGATAAATAATATATATATATATATATATATATATATATATACAATATAAAGATACGTATACGACATGCAGATGATGTTACATATATGTACGGTGTGATATTCAATTAACTAAAATTTACTTTATATAAAAATATTTATCATTCCATTAGTGGTGCATGGACTAATTAGATCAATGAACTGCAAAACAAGAGCTTTCTAATTACAATTATTAATTATATAAACATGTAGTACGTAATATTTTGATAATAGAAAATATGTTTACAACAATATTTAAAACAATATAGTCCAAATTTAAAAGTGCACAAAATTACTATAAATGAAGAACAATTCAGTCCTATAAACGACTGTCATTATCGCGTAATCACCTTGATTATTTATAAAACGTTGATTATTTAAAATTCATAGTGCTTGTTTGGTTAAAAACTCATTTATATATAGCGTGTATACTGCTGTTGTATTAAGTACTATTAATTTATTCACGAAACGGAATAACAAGAAACGTAAAACATTAATAGCTAATTAATATACACTTCTCAACCATTAGACGCAAGGAAAAAAATGCAATATATTTCCGATCATCGAAATAACAAGAGATATATTGACGAAAGCTCAGTATTATTTAAATCAACATCCTTGTCGAAATCTTGTTCTTGAAGACTACTTTCTGGGACCAAACTCAAAATGGTAGAAAATTAGGTCAGGTAAGACAAAATAAAGAGCGTCCACAGAATACTAGAACCTAATCACAAGATAAGGAATTGATGCTACTAATGATTATTCTCTTCCATCAATATCAACTATTTTGTAGTCCTTTTAATTTTATTACTAATTCTCTGTTGATTGCGATGTTACGCAACTACAAAAGAGAAGAATACTACTAACGAGAGTTTCCCTGGTCCAGTTTAAATGCCCTCAAATTTGTTGACTTTCTCTCAATTTGATTGGCTTTTATGGACATAATTAAATACTAACTTTGAAAGATATGCAATACGATTGTGTCAAATATTATATATTTCTTTCTGTAGAAATAGAATGCATATATATATATATATACATATATATATATATATTATAGCATAATGAATTTCGCTTTTTATTTCGTTTCCATGTATGTATAGTGTGTTATAGATAAATAGCCAAATTATGAATTTGTAAAACAAATCAAATTTGTCTTTCATTGATGAAATAACTAATATGTACGAGCATCATATTTCAATAATTTGACTTTGATTTTAATATTCTTTGAGAGAGATGTTTCTACACTAAAAATGAAATTTCTTCTATTTTGTAGTCTATTAAATTTAGCTTAGATAGTTGTGTTGTATCAGCATTTCTTGTTTTTTTTTTCGAAAATAAAGAAGATCTTTTAGTTCTTTGTGACTGGTCGTTGTTGGAGTTATCACATATTATTCCTTTATGTAGGGATCCCTGAAACACGTAATTCTGGTATTATTTCATGTGCCATAATATTGGTAGATCATGTAACTCTGGTATTGTTCAAGTTTTTAACACTTTTAAAAAATTAGAAGCTAAATGGGTTGTATATATGACTCACGTTATATATGGGAAGATCATCTAGAATATTTTGTTTCTTTTTATTGTAAAAGTGGTCAAAGCTTCTTGTATATATTGTTTATGATTCACGGATAAAATAGCATATATATATACGCAGTCCTATATAAAATATTTTGGACTTTCAACAACATATAAATGCATAAAAAAGGGACACGCCTTGAGTTTTATATTTTTAATTTGAAACAAACAGAATTTAGAGTTACCAGGTTGTTGAAAAACAAAAGGTTTAAATATACAAAATAAAACCAACAAATTAAAATGTTTTGGAATTTATATATATTTAACAGTTACTAATTGACGTGGCACTTATAATTTGCTCTTTCACATAAATAAAATGAAAAATTGGCTAAATGATCAACGTTTGGTGTGTCTATCTCAAAATGGCCAATGTTTTGGTTAATTTTGGTTAATAACGTTATTGTTTACGTGAAATACATAATTAATATGATGATTTTACACTTTTGCTCTTTTCATTTTGTGAACTTTTGAATTTTTTTGATAAATTCGTCTTAAAATTAACGTTAAAGTTTAACATTATCATTTAGCAAAAAATTGTTAAACGTTAGTAATTTTGAAATATCACTATGTTTAAAAGATTATACTACTAAATGATCCTAAATAAAATGATAGATTATTTATGTTCATTTACATGTATAAATTGATGAAAGTAATTATTTATTTAATTTAAGAAAATTCTAAAATTAAGTATATAATAATATAGAACTGCATATATGAGTATTTACTTAATAAACACATAATATTTCAAGGTAATTTTAGTTTTCTCTTTGGACACGATTCTAACACACAATACACACAACTTCGAAATATATGTGTGTGTAATTAATTATATACAGCTGAACAACTCGATCAGGAAAATATATAGTACATCGTAGTCATCTGATTCACTAGCTAGAAATTTTGGTTCATAATCTCTCCGACGACTGTTATTACAATGACATTCATTGTAATTTATTGTGCTGGCTTAATTTTGGGCAAAGATTCAAATCATATATATCATGATAAATGCATTAACTTCCTCAATATATTCTGCATGCTTATTTTGGGAAGTTCCACATGTTGACTTAATTGGTGAGAAATGGATTAATTTGATCTTATGTTATTTGAGAAGTTTCCTATTTTGACAGATTTTGCCATAATGTCACGCATAATGGTGTAACAGTCGTCTGCTACAGTTGACTATTTTTGGAAGTTTACAAAGAAGACTTTTTGACAGATTTCGTAATAAAGCTCATAATGTCGCGTTTAATGTCGCAACATCGTCTGCGACAGTTTTCTATTTTGGGAAATTTTTATTAAAGGGTAAGGAAACCCTAGGAAGACTTCCACTTTGAAGGAGTGCTATATAAACCGAGTAGCTCTCCATTAGCAACAAGGAAAAACGCCATTGTTCACATCTATATGGTTGTAATTCTCTAAACACTCATTGATAGACTATAAGTTTAGAGAATGATCGGCTTGTGCTTGCGCGATTGAAGTTCTCGCGATTTGTTCATTGAAGTGGCCAAACATTGGTGAGTGTTTGAAGAGTGGAATTGAGAGGGGTCTCAAATTCAGGGGGAGTCATTGATTTAGTTTTCACGTATAGTATTAGCCAAAGTGACATTGATGTCGAGATTCATGTAAGGCCATTGCTGTACTATTGACTATTATTAGTGAATTCTTTTCCATTGGGTTGAGCCCCCCAGATGTAGGAGACGTTGCTCCAAACTGGGTTACCACTTCTCGTGTTCATTTTATTATTTATATTGTTTTAATTGTCATCTCGTATTTGCTTGTACAAGTGTCACGCAGACTGTTACAACAAGTTCTGTGACACTTGTTCGAGCGGCCAACATAATTTCGATTCGTATCAGAACGGGCACCTTGAACTTTAGGGTGATATTTTGTGGGTTTAACAATTCTGTTTGAGATGTTCAGTACCATGGAAGGAGGTTCAGTCAATCGACCTCCATTGCTCGACATATCTAACTATGGCTATTGGAAGACTCGGATGTGTGCATTTTTATAATCATTGGACACGAGGACATGAAAGGCTGTTGTCAATGGGTGGTCTCCACCAATGATTGTTGATGCTACAGGTTCTATCACCGGAACTAAAGCCGAAAAGATTAAAATGCCACAGAAGATGAATATGCAATGGGAAACTCTCGTGCTCTTAATGCTATATATAATGGTGTTGACAAAAATATTTTCAGCCTTATTAACACATGCACGAGCGTTAAAGAAGTCTGGGAAATATTGAAAGTTGCTCATGAAAGGACACTCAAAGTCTACAGTTCAAAGCTTCAAATGCTTACTACTCGATTTGATTCGTTGTTTATGAAAGAAGATAATACTATTGTTGAATTTAATGTTAGAATTCGTGATATTGCTAATGAGTCTTTTTCTCTTGGTGTTCCAATGGCAGATGAGAAGTTGGTGCGAAAAATTCTCAGATCACTTCCATCCAGGTTTCAGATGAAAGTCACAGCCATTGAAGAGGTTCATGATTTGTCAACTATGAAATTGGATGAACTTGTTGGTTCTCTCATGACCTATGAATTGTCTCTTCCTATATTTGAAAAGAAGCATAATATCTCTTCTTGCGAAGAAAGAGATAAGGTAGTCTCAGATTCTAATGGAGACATATATGACTCAGTTTCTTTGCTTTCTAAGAATTATAACAGGATTATGAAGAAATTTAGCAAGCTCCCAGCATCAAATGTTTCACATCATGTCAGAAACATTGAGAGCAACAACTTTGATAGCAGAAGCACAGAAAAAAGAATTCAATGTCATGAATGTGAAGGCTTTGGCCACATTCAAAAGGAGTGCCCAAACTTCCGGAGGAAACAAAATAAAGGTTATGTTGCGACTCTCACCGACGATGAGTATGATAATGAATCCGAGCCAAGTAATTTTGTTGCGTTTCCAGCATCTATTAATATTATGTGTGATGATAATGTTGATGTTGCTAGTTTATCTACGGAAAAAGATAATACCTCTTCTGATGATGATGATTTTTCTATTGATGCTCATGAACGAGTCTATGAAGTATTGAATAACAAAGACGTTGAAGAATTCCAGGTTGTGGATAAACTGAATGATATGATTCTTTCTTTGACAAGAAACAAGAGTAGGTTGTTGGAGACCATTATTGAATTAAAAAGACAAGTCGTTTATTTGAATGGTGAACTTGAGAATATGAAAAAATCTGTAAGGATGATGAATTCAAGCACTAAGGATCTTGACAAGATTCTTACTCTTGGCAAATCTGCCAAAGATATGGAAGGTATTGGTTTTACTCCTGGTGCATCTATTTCTAAGACTGTCTTTGTTCCACAGAAGAATGGACTCTCCTCCCAACTGTCGCACAACATGTCACAGACATCTGACCACGACAACTCGCGACTCTCTAGAAAACAAGATTTTGGGAGGTCTCTTGTCAATAGACCTCACTGGATTTGTCATCATTGTGGACGTCCAGGGCACATACGTCCATTTTGTTATCGTCTCTATGGAAGGAATCTTCATCACATCAATCCTTCCATAGAACTCAGAGGAATCAAGTCGTTAATCCGCGCAAAATTTGGAGAGTGAAAACGGATAACAGAGTCAACAACGACTTGAAGAAGTGTGTATTTTCTACGACGTTTTTGGATGTTGAGAAGCAAGATCAGGGATGTAATTACCACAGTAAGCGCCGAAGGTCCGGCCGGAGGTGCTTTTGATGGTAATTCGTTTCCTCCTCCTGTAGTTGGTTTATCCTTGACGTTGGTATGTTTTTGAGGCAATCAGGGGGAAATGTATTTGGATTGGATTTGTCTTGTTTGTTTACCCCAAAAATAGCCAAAGGGGGAGATTGTTATTACAAACATTCATTATAATTTATGTGCTGGCTTAATTTTGGGCAAATATTCAAATCATATATATCATGATAAATGCATTAACTTCCTCAATATAATCTGCATGCTCATTTTGGGAAGTTCTACATGTTGCTTATTTGGTGATAAATAGATTAATTTAGGATGTTATGTTATTTGGGAAGTTTCCTATTTTGACAGATTTCGCCATAATGTCACGCATAATGGTGTAACAGTCGTCTGCTATAGTTGGCTATTTTGGGAAGTTTACAAGGAAGACTTTTTGACAAATTTCGTAATAAAGCTCATAATGTCGCGTTTAATGTCACGCATATTAGGGAAGTTTTTTATTAAAGGGTAAGGAAACCCTAGGAAGACTTTCACTTTGAAGGAGTGCTATATAAACCGAGTAGCTCTCCATTAGCAGCAAAGAAAAACGCCATTGTTCACATCTTATGGTTGTAATTCTCTAAACACTCATTGATAGGCTATAAGTTTAGAGAATGATCGGCTTGTGCTTGCGCGATTGAAGTTCTCGCGATTTTTTCATTGAAGTGGCCAAACATCGGTGAGTGTTTGAAGAGTGAAATTGAGAGGGGTCTCAAAGTCAGGGAGAGTCCTTGATTTAGTTTTCATGTATAGTATTAGCCAAAGTGGCATTGATATCGAGATTCATGTAAGGCCATTGTTGTACTATTGATTATTATTAGTGAATTCTTTTCCACTGGGTTGAGAGCCCCCCCCAGATGTAGGAGACGTTGCACCGAACTGGGTTACCACTTCTCGTGTTCATTTTATTATTTATATTGTTTTAATTGTCATCTCGTATTTGCTTGTACAAGTGTCACGCAGACTGTTACAACAAATTCTGTGACACTTGTTCGAGCGGCCAACATAATTTCACCAACAACTTTTTCGAATCATTTGACGCTTGGATATATATATATATATATATATATATATATATATATATATATATAAAATATAACATTGTTTTCTCCAAGGATTCGGAGATCCTCGCAATTCCATGTTGATGACAATAACACGCATTTACAGAATATATAACCGTGTAATCTTAAACAAGAAAGAGTGATTGTTAAGGGACAATGAAATGAATCCAAGTGTACGTATACGCATTTCCGTGGTATAGGAAAAAAGATACAGAATAACACACACACATGTATATATCTATATATATATTATGATGAAACATTGAAAATGAAATAATATGAACTTCTATATATACATATCCACACATATATATACAGATACATAAAACCTCACTGCACGCCTACAATAATTATTCAGCACATCATCGAAACACTCTTAATTATTTTATTGAGTCACGGTTATCAGTGATTAAGGTACCTTTTTCTTCTTCTTCTTTTCCTTTGCAATCAGCTTTATCTACGTTCATCTTTATTTTATGTGCCTCTTAGCTTTCGCATTTAATATTCACTTATGTGCCTCAAAGTCACAAATAGAGTGTACAAACTTATTTTTAATTACTATTAAATGATTCAGTTAACGTCATGGAGATAGTATATATTTATTGGAGATTTCTCATACAGGACGTAAATACATCATATAAATATGTATATTCTAAATTAGGATTAGTGATTATTATGGTAATGATTATCATGGTGAACAAACACGGTACACAATAAATGTTAAAAAATACATGATAATTAAGAAGCTGATATAAAATTAATCTTCATGATTATTGCTAGCTAAGTGATTTTGCTTCATGACGTCATAAGCCAGCTCACACATGCCCTTCCACAACACTCAAAAGAAAAAGAGCATGAGAAAATCGAAGTGGCAGAGACGTGATCCAAAATAATTCAATTATTGAATCAATAATTAAGTTCATATATATCTAGCAACAAATTCAATTAAATTATTCTTTTTTTGAAGGCAATCTTTTGCTTGAGGTGACGACCTCCAATTTGAAGGAGATGTGTATTATCACTAGATTATCCTAAATTTATATATGCACTCAATTAAACTATTCTCATGTCTCTTATTAAACTTTTTACGATAGTATAATATTCAATAGTTCCCACGATGTGAGGACGTGAAGATATATAATATGTTGAAAAGTAATAAAAAGAAAGTAAACAGTCATGTTGTCTGTTGGAAAAGTTGAAGTTGACTTAGTCTATGATCTGGATTCAAGGCATTTCCATAACTGTATGCAAGTGTTTTCTTTATAAATAAAAAAACATACTACGTTATTCATGTTATAGATACAAGCATAACCTTTGATATGGTTATTTTCTTCCATCCATTGGTGGACATGTTTTAATGTCTTTGGCCTAATAATAATATACTCCCGAGTCTTCCACTCTAAATTCCGTCGACTTCTTTTTGTATATTAGCTTTTTCCTAACAAATAAATAAATTAACTCCCATATCTATTTAAATAGGGTTAATTTTGGTCATAATCATATAGATATGTACTGTTGGAAATATTCTACATTTTCGTAAATAAACGGTCCATCTGTTTAACAATATTTTACTGGTAAATATCCTATTTATAAATTAGTATTTGTTTAACGATATATTAACAATAAAACAAAGAAAAAAAATTCAAATTTGAAAATGGCAATCGGTATAAAATTTGTTACTAATATTATCGTGTAAGCGCTTTGGTCATTACAACAATTTTATAAAACGTAATATTGATCATTTTAAATGCTTAAATTAGACAATTAATGAAATAATTAATTCAAAAATTGGAACGATCAAAGGCAGAGATACGAAAAGCAAAAAAAATTTGAAACATAATTACATGTTCGTAGCATTGACTCGTGTCAAAAGAGCAATTGATATTGGACAGGAAAATATTTCGGAAACAACAGGGGTTGTCTAAATGCAAGGTCTTTCTCGACTGTCCCACAATCCACTAACAAAAATTATAAAACCATAATACCATAAAAAAAGAGAGAAAAAAGGAGATATAATTGAAGCACATAAACATGTAGAGTTGTGAGACCACTATACCTACCTTTTGTGGATACAATAATACACGTATTGAGTCAACATTGTCAACCGTTTCTCAGCTCTTTAAATAGCATAACCTATATCTCAAACTAGATACACCTCCAAGTATATCTAGCTAATTATCTCTAGTCTAACATAAGTATAATAATATCCTTTTTTTTTGTCTCAAAAGATAGTGTCAATATTTTGAGTAATTATGGTGAACGAGAGCAATGGTAATGGAGTGAAGAGCTTTGACTGCTTTAGCGTTGCATGGACTCTACAAGAACAAGGCGCTAATTTCCCAAAACACCCCTCTCGCTCCAAGCCAACCCCTCCGGTTGTATCTCTTGCAAGAAAGGTATATCGTTCGTATATATATTTTATAGTTATTAGTATTTTGATAATACCCAATATCCAATGTGACAAATTTGTTTATAATTATATTTGGATCAATATAGTCCAAAATTCGAAATGCACAAAACAACTATAGACGAAAAATAATCCGATCTATAATTTCTATAAACGTTTTAACTATTGAAAAATATTAATATTTATAAGACGTAGGCTATTTTAAATTTTTTTATATATTGTCACATGTATATATGTACCGTATTACACAAGAACTGGCTAGAAGTGCTACATTTGTTGAGATCAAAATCAGAAGATATACACATCATCATTCATGAGAAGGTCAATGATAAATTCATGATACGTATGTACATATATATATATATATAGGTGGGAGCGGAGTTCATAGGCACTCTACTTCTGATCTTCTTCGCAGTGGCGATAGCGATTCTGAACCCTAACACGAACGAGCCTCAGACGCTGATGATCGTGGCCGTAGCCACGGGACTGATCGTGATGATCATAATATTCTCGACGGGGCACATCTCCGGGGCCCACCTGAATCCGGCTGTGACGGTGGCTTTTGCGGCGTTGAGGCATTTTCCGTGGAAGCACGTGCCCTTCTACGTGGCTGCACAGCTGGGGGGTTCTGTGTGCGCCGCTTTTGCCCTAAAGGGAATATTCCACCCGATCAGCGGCTCCGGCGGGGTCACAGTCCCTACAGTCACAGTCACCGACGCCCAAGCCTTCGCTTTGGAGTTTATTGTCACTTTTGTCCTCATGTTTGTCACCACCGCCGTAGCCACTGACACCAGAGCCGTAAGCACGTCGTATTAATTACTTAATTTTATGGGAAGGTAAAAGGTTCTAATAAAAAAAGATATTTTTACGGTAAAATTCACAACTAATATTTTATGGGTAACTTTTTTATATAACAAGGTAAAGTATAGTCAATTTAGATATATCTAACGTTTTATAAACAAGTCGTAAATAAGTAGAGAGATTCGTTTACAGACGAAAATATCCAAATAATTGTTAAAAATTAAAATTAATATAAAAGATAAATTGGACAAAAAATTAACTGTAAATAAATAATAATGGCTATTTACGTCTTGTTTACAACATGTTAGGTATATCCAAATTATTTATGTTTGAAGTGGATATGGAGACAATTTTTTGATATTTTAAGGGATAATAAGTGATATAGCCATATCAAACTTAAAAATTGCTAAATAGCCAAACTTTTGAAAAAATTGATTTATAGCCATAAACGAAAATAAACCGTTTAAGAAGATAACTATACCCCTGAATAAAAATCGTAATTACCAAAAATAAATTCGAAAAAAATACATTTCAACAATCTAATAAAGAACCCACTACCCATGAGAAAATAAACGAATATAAATGAATATAAACGAATTCAAATTTTGAAACAGCGTCACTATAAAGAAAAAATAACCGCATCAAATTAGAAAAAAGGAAAATAAAATTAACAAAAAACGGTTATGTTTTAAAAAATAATGTTTTCTTAATTACAAAAAAATGACGAAAAAGTGTATTATTAATTAACTGAAAAGGTACTATTGAAACTGAAAAAAATTAAAAAAAAGTCACGTCATTTGTTTGGACTATTTACTTAAAAATGCAAAAAATATGACTAAATTGCAATAACGTTGTTTAAAAATGCTATCCAGTCCAATTTTTCATATTTTAATTGGGTCAACGGTGAACTTAGATATAAATTGTTTTGATTGGTTTAAGAACTTTATGATACATTTTTATTACCGTACTTTTAAAATATTAAATAATTAACGTTGGTACAAAAATTAAATAATGATAATTAAAACATAAATTATTGTGATTACCACGTAAAGTACACAATTTAGGATGCATATAAATATCATTATTGTGATTACACCCTAGTGATAAAGAGATTAAAATATGATCTTTTTCTATTATTTAAAAAATCAAGATTGAGCTTGATTTTACTAGAAAATATGTGTATATATATTCAGGTCGGAGAGATGGCTGGAATTGCCGTGGGAGCAACTGTGATTGTCAATAACTTTGTCGCAGGGTTTGTAGTTATTAACTTAATTACTGAATAATCAAATTAATTACCTCCTGAAATGAATTAACTAAGAACGGTTACATTGTAAATACATGAATATATATACACGTATCCAGGGAAAGAACAGGTGCTTCGATGAACCCAGTGAGAACATTAGGCCCAGCAATCGCAGCTCACAATTTCGCCGCTATTTGGATTTATTTGACCGCTCCGGTGCTCGGCGCACTCGCCGGAGCCACCGCTTACACCGCCGTTAAACTCCACGATGATCATGATCACGGCGATATTGCTCAGGCTAGCTAGCAATCGAATATATATATATATATATAGGTCCTGTTATAAGTATATGATGATGATGATGATGATGATGATGATGATGATGATGATGATGATGATGAACTGTAACAATAATCTAGGTTACGATATTATGTGCGTTTAATAAATGTACTTTAGGACCTGTATTTATATGTACTTATTCCGTGTTTAGCTAAGTTGAGGAATCAATCCGTGTTTCGTTCTCTCTAATTATCAATTATGAATTTACATATGCTGAGAGAAATGAGATATTCTATTATGAAAATAGGGTTTAGAAGTGAACAAATAGATTGGTAACTATTTTAATACTCCCTCTTTAATTTAAGCTAGTTAGTGACAAATCTCTTATTTTATTGTGGAATCTGAGATGTATAGTACTTTTCTTACCATATATTTGCGTTGTTAAAGGTTAGGTTTTAGGAGTGAGATTTAAAACGTGCATATAGCAAAATAAGAGAACATATATCTTATTAAGAACAAAAACTGATGAACTATATATGATCAAATGAACTGTAAGTTGATTGTATTGGTCGTCCAATGAATTTGTTGCACTCACGCCCACATATAATACATATACATATACATATACAAGTATGTATATATATGTAGTATGAGATTTTTCTTAATAGTAACAATCTTTAGAAGCTGATTATTCATGGTGTGAGCAAATATTAGCCTCATTTTTCCAGACCAAATGTACTGTGTGCCTTGCTATTAAAAAGCGCACTAAACCCAACAATTCTAATTGCTCCATCATATTTAGATCCCAGTTTTAATCAATACCAACTCAATCAATCAGCTGTGGTTCTGCATTCCCACTATACCCATAATTAATTGACTGATCAACAGAAATTAATAAAAAAAATTAATTAATTTATTCCCCACTTGTTGGAGAAAAGAAAATGTAAAAATAAGGGTACTACACCATGTATACGAAAATTCAAAGTCTAGTCACACAACCAATTAATTTTTAGTGAGACGATTTGATATTATTTTTATATATATTATAAAAGTAGCATACTTGAAAAGTGGCCGTCCCACTTAGATAGAAAAGAAATTTAACACATCTTAATCAACGCCCCAGCTCAGACTATTATTTAGAGGAATTCGATTAATAAAATTACAACACACACTTCTAAACAAACTAGCAACTATAGAGATCATAACTGTTCCCTTTGTTCGAATTATCTTGAACTAACAGTATATCTACTTAGTACATTATAAAAGTCTTTGTTATTAACTCAATTTTATTTGAATTTTCTGCGGCGATCGATTTAGTTTTGTACGTACTTCCAAAGTTTTATTGATTTATTAATTTACTTTCAGTATGGTGGGAATAAATAGGGCACACGTCAGATATGTTATAATTTAGTGATTAAAAAATATACAATCTCAAAACACTAAGACATTGTTTTTCTTTTTCACAAGTCAGTTCATCCGCCACGCATATCTTCAGGAACATCCAAAGGTTGTTGTGTCTAATTTTTTGATAAATTTTTATATCCACTGTATTATATTACCTGCATGGTCTTTTTTTATCCTATTTTCTATCGGTCACATGCTAAAGCATAGTCCCATCATTCTAATAAACTCCCGTGCATAGGAAACACCGTACCCTAAAAACAAGGAAACTTGACATTTTCCCTATTATTTAATGAAATTATTTTGGCGTCACTATGATACCACCCTAAAGTTATACCCTATCATAGTATAAACTTATTTGATCCAAACTTACTTAATCAATCTTCAGATTCTCCAAATCTAAGCCAACTAGTATTTATGATCACGAGCCAAAGTATATAATATATCTTTCTTATATATATATATATATATATATATTTATATATATAGAGAGAGAGAGATTAGATCTTGTAAAACTCAATAAGCGTACTTGTCGAAAGCTTTATTAAACTACTAAAGTAGTCTACATAAGTAAGTACAATAAAGAATACTAGTACAATGGAAGGGGATCATAATAATCCTCATCAAACTTCATCGCCACCGTCTACTCGCGGGACGACTCTTTTCCGCCAAGAGCGAGGACGTGGCAATTCAGTGTCTATTGAAGAAGGATCAACAAGAACGCCACCACCTAAACCGTCGTGTTTTTCTCTACCACCCCCCAGTCTTTGGAGAAGGGTATATATATATATATATATATATATATATATATAAAGTTACATGACATATGATACGATATGACATGATATCAGGTTGGAGCTGAGTTCATAGGGACGGTGATACTAGTATTCACGGGGACAGCGACGGCGATAGTGAACCAGAAGTCGGGAGGGAGTGAGGGTATAATCGGTATTGCCGGATCGAATGGATTGGCTGTCATGATCGTCATCCTCTCCACCGGACACATCTCCGGGGCCCACCTCAACCCCGCCATCACCGTCGCCTTCGCCGCTCTCAACCGCTTCCCATGGAAATACGTAAGTTAGGATATGGCTAATTCGCTAGAGAGAGAGAAAGAGAGAGAGAGAGTAGCAATTGATATGCACTAGAAACAAAGTGCCAAATGTGAAATTGAATAATATATAGATTATTTAGCTAATTATACAACATAAACATTCTTTTGAAGTGGGTAAGATGCTTACGTGATAATATAATTTAAATTTTTTATTATTTCATTGTCGGTTTGTCTTTTCAAATTTGAATATTTTTTTTAGTTTTACTGTTATACATCGTTAAACAAAGACCAATTTACAGATCTGATATTAAATTTTTAGTTTTGAACAAAAACGATTTTTGATTTAAATAATCGGTAAAATATTGTAAAATAAATGCACCATTCACTTACAGAAGTTTCACAAAACATTGGCTATTTCCAAAAAAATACAAATGTACGTTTATATGTCTATTACCAAATATTAATCCTCTAATAATAATGTAAGGTACCGGTATATGTGGCGACGCAAGGAGTGGCGTCGGTGAGTGCGTCGATGTTGTTGAAATGGGTGTTTGATCCGATAATGGACGGCGGAGTCACGGTGCCTTCTTGCTCCGATGGCCGAGCTTTCCTTCTCGAGTTTCTCATCACCTCTTTTCTCATGTTTGTTGTCACCGCCGTTGCCACTGATTCCAGAACCGTACGTACTCCTCTATGCATGCATGCATGCATGCACGTTCATGAATAATCTGATATATTATCGTCTTTTTTTCAGGTGAGAGAGCTGGCGGGGATTGCGGTGGGGGCCACAGTCATGCTCAACATACTCGTTGCTGCGTATGCGCATTTTTACACATCTATTTTTTTATTATTTATTTTTAAATAAATTTTGGTGTAGTTATATAACCACAAAAGAAATGAAACGAATAAAATGCAGGGAAGTTACTGGAGCGTCGATGAACCCGGTTCGGAGTTTAGGACCGGCCGTTGCAACGAACAACTTCAAATCCATCTGGATTTATATGACTGCTCCTTTCCTCGGAGCTCTTTCCGGCGCTGGACTTTTCACCGTCGTCAACCTTCCAAACCCATCAAACTCATCTTAATTTCGATATGTATTGCTTAGCATTCGATATAGTTGTTAAGTGAGAATTTCCAAACTTTCTTGTGTGGCTGTTAGAAATATTTGTGTCCAAGAATTAAAGATCGTGACATTTTAATTTGGAGCAACGCTATATGATAGCGCATCAGTTGTGCAAAATATTTGTTATTATTGTTATGAAATGACGAAATTGTTGGAAATATTAGCATAAAAATGTAGTTTTTTATACTAACATTTACGGACACGTAATGCGAACGGATTGTTGAATCTGTGAGATTATTTATAAGATTTTTCTCTCTTGAGGGAAGAATACGAGAATGAATTTCTCGAATTCTTGAACACTTATATAGGGAAGATGAAATTTGGTCCGGAAGCTTTTGGGTAAAGTAATGAGTGAATCTGTTTTCTTCGAATTTAGGAAGTGGGAAGAAAATTCTTCTTTCTATTGTGAATGATTTTGGTAAATTTTTGTGTGTTTTATACGTTTGATTTTTGGATATTATTTTTCTTGCTCTAAAAGATGTTCTCCTTGAAGAAGATGATTTTTGAGAGAATTATTGTAAGATTTTTTCTCTGATTTTCCAAAAAATCTTCTTCTTGTGTTTGACCTCGAGTATTTATAACGAGTCGGTGAAATGTCAGAGTAAAAGACTGATTGTTCTTGAGTGTGACCTCAAAGGGTCTCCACATGGGGAATCGTCCGTAATTTTTTTTAACTGAATTTTTCCGTTTAATAACCTAATTTCGTGGAACGGACTGCTTTTGTTCAAGTTGATTATTTGTTTAGCGGATAATATTTCCTACAACATTGGTAATGGGGGAACGAGGCCTCGTCCTTGCTGTTGGCCTTGTTTTATTGGGCCACATCTAAATCCCAAATATTCAAGTGTTTGCTGACCTCTAGAATCAGTTATTATTTGTTGATACTTTTATTTCCTATCTAAAGTGTTTTTCTACAACTGCTTATCTAAAGTGTTTTTGTGTTATTAAAAGCGATTTATGCATTTATTTTATTTACACATTTTCCACTAAAATGAGCCAAAGTTTTTTTTTTTTTTTTTGCCCTTTTTTGGTATAAACCGATTCCATTTGAGAAATTTCAGGACCCAAAAAGCTTTAAAATATCTACATTGTACTCATCATTTCCTAAATATTTTAAAATGGACTTTAGACCATTTTTCGGACAAAACTATCCTTGAACTTAGATATAGGATCTTGATATATTTCAATCTCATTTTCACCTTCGAATTCAATCCAATTCTCCTTAAATTCGTTGAAATCACATAAAATCATCTTCATAATGAGTATGTTACATCGTTGACTCTGTTTATATCATTTTTGTAGTTTTTTGGGTTAGAATCGTTTTTGGATCGAGAAAGAAAAAATTCATCAAAAATCTAGAAAAAAATATACGATGAATTGCCTTGAACCTCATCGTATGGCATCGTACACTAGCGCCCCGCATCGTACGACATCGTACGATAGCGTACGATAGTGTACGATGCTATACGACGTCGTACAATGCGGGGCGATAGTGTACGATAGTTTATTGTTTAAACAAAAAAATATATATATTTTGACAAGTTTAGATGATTTTTGGACAAGTTTAAATTATTTTAGATTATTTTGGACAATTTTAGATGGTTTTTGGACAAGTTTAGATGAATTTTGGATAAGTTTAATTGATTTTTGAATATGTTTAGATGATTTAATTGTAGCATTTTTTATTAGTTTTTAATAAGTTTTTATGAATATGTTTTGCAGTTTTCATCAGTGTTGGTGGAACGTGGGTGAGAAAAAGCAACAGGTGGGATTTTAGTAAAACTCGTACGTATATGGTGAATGCTACAAAAGAAACAACGTATGATGAGTTGGTCCATATGGTTTAACAAATTTCCAAAATGGATAGGATGGCGTATGACTTAAAAATTGAAGTCTCGTACACTCTGGTAACATTGTGTTGGCACCAGCAATTTTGGTGTCAAATGATAATGTCGCATATTATATGAACCATGACTACTGGACTAAATTTCCTATTTGCGTGAGCTTTGAACCGAAATGAATTATGTCACCAATTGTTAACGATGTGGATCCAAAGCGAAAATGAAAACAAGTGTTGAAGGTTCTTCGCATTGAAAGGAGAAGACAACATTATCCTCTCGCAATTGAAGTTTCACAAAGTAATTCGAAACCAAACGATAAACGCTCGGTTGCCGAGGATGAGTTTCTCACATACAAGAGCGACGAAGATGAAACGTATAGCCGTGATAGAGATCCGTTTGAGTCGATTTTGAAGGAAATGAAGATGACGACGAAGGTGATGACGTTGAAAACGCTGAAGAATTTCAAGAGTTTGGGAATGATGAAGAGTACGATGACTTTTTTGAGAACTACGAAGTTCCTTCTGGTGACTACCATCCCGAAGTTAATTCCTGTAGAGGATCTTCGGAAACGTATACTTGGAAAGATCCTCAATTCACGGAAGAACAATTAGTTAAGGAGATAGAATATCATGAAGGCCCGACTCAATCCTCTACATGTAATTTTTCAAGTACACGTATAATTTATTTATGTTTTGAACTTAACCGTTTATCGTCTAATGTAATAGGTAGCTCAGAAAACTTGTATTTGGGAAAACAATTTGAGAACAACTCGGAAATAAAGACACATGTGCACCTATACGTCATGAAAAATAATTTCAAGTTTCGAGTTAAAACATCTTCGACAAAAAGGTGGTATGTTCTTTGCAAAGATGAGAGTTGTACGTGGAAACTCCGGGGCGTCGTACAGTGGTCAGGAATATGGTAGGTTGTGGCTTTAGAAAAAGCTCACTCGTGCTCGCGTGTAGTTTGAGCAGAAGGTTAACGAGGACCTGCACCGTGGGTTATTGGACACGTGTTTAAAGACAAATATTCGATCAACTCAATGGCCGATTATTCAGCACACAACGTTAGAGAAGAAGTGAAGACAATATGGGGTTTAGACATATCGTATTTGAAGGCGTAGAGATCTAAAGAAGTAGCTATTGGACTCGTTCATGGTACATATAAACAGTCGTATCATAAACTACCTTCTTGGTTGTACATGTTGAAGCAAAAATACCCAGGTACGGTTACTGATTTTGTGAGAGATGTTGACAAATTCAAATATTCATTTTTTGCCATTGGGGCGTGTCTTCGAGGATTTAAGTATTGTCGGCCGGTCATATCTTTGGGTGGTTCATTTTTTAAGACTAAATATGGGGAGATTTGCTTGTAGCGATTGCATTGGATGCAAATTCACATTTGTATCCAATCGCTTTTGGCGTTGTCGACAGTGAGTGTCATGATCTATGGACGTGGTTTTTGTTGAAGTTGAAAGAAGTCATTGGGGAAGACGTACCTGATTTGGTATTCATACATGATCGACATTTTAGTATAAGTCATGGTGTTGAAGTTTCTTTTCCGGGAATACCTCATGATTATTGCTACCATCATATGCAGCTTAACGTTAAACACAAGTTTAAGACAGATCATTGTCGCGGTGAAATGTACAAAGCTGCTTATTGTTTCAATAAGACGTTGTTCGAAGCTCACTTCAGAAAGCTGAGGCAAAAAGATGTCAAGATGGAAAAATATCTCGAAGACATCGACTTTGATCGTTGGGTAAGACCGTTCTTTCCCGGGAAAAGGTAAAATTCAAAAACTTGTAATCAAATATTCATTTCCTAAAATCTTAATTGTTATTTTTGACAGGTATGATATTATGACGAGTAACAACGCCGAAAATTTTAACGCTAAAAGAAGGCATGCGTGGTCTTTCTCGATAACGACGCTTCTTGAGTTCATAAGATCCACACTACGGAATTGGTTCTTCAAACGAGAAGACATTGCACACAAGTTAAACATGAAACTTACACCAAGGTGGCAAGCTGACTTTGAGAATATGAACAATAAATCACAAAGCGTACGGGCTAGGGTTGTACGAATGTGACGTAAAAGACAGTGGGGGTGAGCACAATGTAAACTTGCAACAAAATACTTGCACTTGTGGAACTCCTCAATTTCTAGGTATCCCTTGCGAACATGTTATTGCATCAACTCAACATCATTCGGTGGATACTCTCTGTGTAGTCCTTTCTACGTAAAGAAAACGTAAACAAGGAAGGCAAATGGTAAACTAATATCCATCTCAAGGTGAAAAAGTCGTTGTAAGGCGAAAATGTGGCAAATGCAGTGGTCTAGGTCACAATAGAAAGACATGCACATGGCGAGAGTAGAGTGTGAATTATGTTGTGTAAAATGTCGTTGTTGACATATTGAAGTTATGTGTTGTTGAATTATGTTGTTAAATCATTTTGAATTATTTTGAATTATGTTTTGTTTTGACAAGTTATACACAATCAAAATTATATATTTGTAACATATATATCATCCCACAAAAACAAAAGTAAAAGTGTTTTAATTTAAAAACAAGTCATCGGATAACGCTATCTAAAAACAAGTCAACCGCTCACTTTTTCCTGAATATCTTCATGTTCTCTGTTATGAGTGTGTCGAAGGGAGCTCCAACGAGAAGATGCTCAACGTATTTTACGGCAAACATCCCACAATCACCTCTACAATATTGATACATAAAAAGTGTGTCAACGAATAAGTTTTTGCACAAAAAATAATATAATTCTAAACGTTTACCTTAAACTTGACTGAGAGACTTTTTGGTCAATGAGCAATGTGAGCTCATGAACCGTCGGTCGACCTGTTGAGAGAAGTTGATACATTTTCAGGTGGTTGTTGAACATGCCACTCAAAAGCATTACTCGTGGCAATGCGAGATTGCAATCATACAATATTCCAAAAAAAAGTTAAGTAATTACAAATTTATTATAGAATTATATATTGTTAGAGTCAGATTGAAACTTACGTGCATGAACTCCATAAAGTATGTCGAATGCTGCTCCTGCTCAACTAGAACCTTTTGAAAATCTAGAACCGTGATCGTCTATTCTGTCAAATCGACTTGAAATGTGAACCAATAGACATTCCTAAAGTTGACGACTAGGACGATCTCCTTAACACCCCTCCACGGCTTGATCTTGATGTCTCGGTATCTTGTCATCGGCGCAATGACGGATTTCTGATCCCAATCAAGTCTCTCGAGTTCAGTCCCCAACTCTTTCGCCTTCTCTATGTTTGCCTCGTCCTTGTACCTCCCGAAGATGTTCTGAACCCATACAGTGTCCATAATGCGGACATCCTGCCGATATCCACTGAGTTCATGTTGTCGAGTCTTCAACATATGCAGGATTGCGTCGATATGCTGCAATATAAATTGATGATTAATACAAAATATCTAATATGTGACAGTTGAACAAATAAAATGCATTGTACCTCATCAGCCAGCCAAACTCCTACGTCGGCAATCGGGGCAAAGAACTTTGGATCCACTTCCCTCGTTACTAACCGAATGTTGGGCATATAGCGACCAAAATACTTCCCCGTCCTCACCCAGATCATCATCTCGGCATAGTCTTTGGGGTTAGGCTTCTTGACCGCCTTGAAAGAAGTTGTACGTATTGTGTACTTGCGTTTCATCGAATCAGTGAAGTCGTCCCACTTCTTTGATTTTTGGGGTGGTGCCTTCGCTGGAGATTTGAGTGGCTCGCCCCCTTGACGCTTCGACGGTCTCTCGACGACAGGACCCTTGAACTTCTGATCTTGTCGCGTTGTTGTTCTTTTGAATAAGCCAACATGTTTAACCGGGATTGTCGGTGAAGGGCTCTGACTGCTCTCAGGCGTAAATGACGATGGAGGCCTATTATCAAGAACATGCGTGGAGCGTCCAGGGGGAGGCGTGGAGCCTTGAGGGGGATGAGGTTTAGCATCTTTGTCCTTGTTCATCTTCTTTAATTTTGCGAATCAGAACCATGCGATTGCGTGGTAGGAATGGATCCACCTGGCATCCCCGTGACGTCACAAAATACTTGATTCAGACGCTCTCAGGTACAAATTTGCAAAAATTGTTAGTTAAATTTGTAATAAACTTTTATAATTTTCAAACGATCTTATTACCCGACTGTGGCGTATGCGCTCAACTCTCCTGTTAATTACGTTCCTGCCGCGCCCTAGGGTAGCCATAATCTAGAGTATGTATCATATTCCTCGACAAAACTCGTTCCACATTCCCACCGTTATGATAATTGGGTCATCATCGCTTGGCTCGAAACCAGAAGCTTGTGGAGGAAGCGAAGCTCTTGGGCTCCGTTGACGAGGAGAGTCAGGACAAGGAGGGCGAGCTTTCGACTCTTTTGTCGGACGCGTTCGAGGAGTATCAGAGGTATACTCCTCATCATCTTCCTCTTCCTCGTCATAGCCGACAAAGTCGGCTTCTCTCGCGGCTGAACCGACGATGTTGATTTTTTCGTCGACGTTCCTTGGCTCGGCTACATTTTCTCCTTCGATGTCTATCGGATATAGACATTTCTTCGTCTAGTCTTCAAGAATATCGAAGAAGTCTTTTTCAGTCGGTCTAGGTCGAAGCATTTGAAGGACGCCCAGATGAAAACATAAGGAAAATGTTATGATTTTTTAAAGATCAATATCAATTAAAGAAAAATATGAAAGATCAATAAAAGTTACCGATTTTTCTTCAGAATCTTTTCGACGTCCTTCCCAGGAACGACGATGTTGCCCGACCACGAATGCATTCTCGGCATTCGGTTTCCGATGCTTGTTCCGAAGGCTTGTCCAATCTCCGGGATCGCCTTATACGCCCAATACTGAAAGCCATGAAGATTCCCAGACAATGTGTACTTTGGCTCCTTTCTTCTTCAGTTTCGTCTAGAGACCCTCGAGGTGATGCATCAAGTCGACCGAGAGCGATTGAAACGTCTCGGCCCAACTCAAGTTCCCCCACGGAAAATTGTAGAAGAAGGGGAGATCTTCTACGTATTGCACGAACAATTGCCACTTCGTCTCGATAACTTTGATCGCCGGTTGTCACAATAGATAACCGAGAACGAAAACGCACAACCCGATCTTGTAAACGTCTACGGGGTTCTTGCACACATTCCAAAATCCAATGAGTGCACTGAATTTGATGTTGCTTGTCCCATTAAAGTACTCATCGATGAGCCTTCTAGAAGATCGTTTGTCCTTCTCATCTTTTGTCGAACCGACGGTGTAGTCTAAACCCGAGATTAGTGCATACTCCGTAGGAATATATTTAACAATTAAATAATAAATTATATAACATATCTAACATATTACATAATTATATAATTAGATCTAATATATTTAAAACAATTTTAATATATTTAAACAACGTAGACATTAAAATTTATTATCATGTTAATAATTTTTTTTTATTAAAACATGTTAAGCAACAATTGAACACACTACCAGCCTATGTAAACAATTTATATATTAATAAGCATCCAAATTGATGAGAATTACTTACAATTGAGATTGTAAACGATCGCGACGTTGCTAACAATCTCCGGAAAGCTGCATCGAGTCAAACTGATGAAATAAGGCTCGCCAGATGGCTAAATAACACGATGGCCGGACAGGGGCGAAGACACGCTGGATTGGGTCTTCGCCAGACAGGAGACGCGCGCCTGGGATGACTCGCCGGACAGGGAGGTGCGCTGGGGTTCTCGCCGGACTGGGAGGCACGTTGGGATCCACGCCGGACTGGGACGCATGCTGGGAATCTCGCCGGACTGGAGGCTGGACGTGCAGGGGATTGCCGGACAGGGACGCTGGCTGGGATTCTCGCTGGACTGGGCGCTGGACGCGTGGATCTGGCCGGCCAGCAGGCAGATTTGCGCGTCGAGCTTCGGGACTTCAATTTTAATTCTAAAAGTTAAAATTTCACAGATTACAAAATACCAAACACCATCATTAAGAATCAAGGATAATTCACTCAAATATATGGGAGATTAAGAGGGTGGATTCTTAATTGAACATTAGGGAATGAGGGAATCTTTCAAGAACAATTCAAGAATTGAGAAAATAATTTTTCTCTTCTTGTTCTCTCTAAACACTCGGCCAAAAACACACACAAGGGGAGAGAGAGTTGGTCGAGATCTTTCATTAGGGTAATTCAATTAGGGTTTCTTTTTTCCTTTAAGTAAAAGGTTATATGGGCTTAAACTGGGTCAAACTCATTACTTAATTTTAAACCTAACTTTTTCGGCCAACAAGCATCATATACTCGGCCAAAACAAAATATTTTATTCCCAAATTCTTTTGATTTATTTCTAAATTCAATTAATTTAGAACTCTCATTTATTAATGACATTTCATTAATTAATTTCGTACTTCACAAATAAGTTCACAAATAAGTACGAAATGAGAAAACATTTATTTTTTTCTTTTATTTATTTGAGTTATTAAAATGTATTATTATCAATGTAATTATACATTATGAATCACTAAATAAATGTAACGATAAATAACTAATTATTTAGTTACTCCGAAAATAATTTTCTCGATATAAATCACAATTTATATTCAATGAGTAAATCAATCATTCTTATTCAATCAACCTCATATGAGTGTCTATCATTGAGACCTTATGGACCCACATGAACGAAACTTTAGAATAAAGATTGAACTCAAAAGTTCACAAACCTTTTCCGTCTTTTAATTATTAATTTTAGTCGATTCACTAAAAGACAAATACTGAGACTCTCTAAGTTCATGTGCGTATAATTTCCGTTTGATGTGTGAAAGCAATTTTTCACACGATCCACAAAGTACTTTACGATATTACCCTTCATGTGTATCATAACTCAAAGGAATGTAAAATTATCGTTTTACCCTTGAGTTATTATTTCACTAACTCTGTTATTTGTGAATGAGAAAAACATAGAGTGAGATGTCTTTACATGTCGCATGTTTTATCAAAGAATGATCATTCGATGAATTCCTGGCCAGGTTTATTCATTCACATTCTCATAACAAAATATAGTGCGATACTAATGCATTTGCGTTGTTTCAACATGAATTTCATATTTGTGAATCACATAACACAATATGACAACGTTAGGACACCAACTGTTGGGTCAGATGAAACTATAACTTAATCATTACCCGTTGAAAAATCAAATGTCATAAAATGTAATATCAATTATATATTCAGTTCAGGATTTAAGTAAGTACCAAAATACCCCTCGTATGTGATCTTGAAGTTTTGAGTGGTTAAACGGTTTTATCTCGAGCTTCTAAGTATCACTGGTCTTATTCAATATCTTCTATAAGATATTAAGAATGAAACACATAGTCACAACTCTCTATATCACAAGATTATATATCATGATTCATTCAAACAATCATTACTTAGATACGATTGCTCTATTTATCATAAGATTGCGAAACAAATGTTTAAACTAATCGCAATGGGCTATCTTGTCAAGTCTGTATTTAGCACCCCTTTCGTTGATGACAGGTTCAGCGCGTAGCATTCATACATAAACACAAATATAATTATAAAGAAGGAATATTCAATTTTATTAATGTTTCAGCAAAATCAAATACAAAGTATCTCAATGTGTAATATATTCTTTGTGGGCACCAATCCCAACATACTCGAGACGGCCGAATCAAATCCTCTTTCCGCCAAGCCCAAATTGAATCTCTCCGTACTTGATAGACTTGACATTCCTTTCCAAAAGGGCGTGCATAAGAACGGGCCCAAAATTCAAGTCGCTAATTTTGAAGAAGAAATGCTCGAACACCGTCCCTCGGAGTTGCTCGATAAGTTTCATTTCTTCAAACCGGATCTTCACATTTTTCAACACGACGGTTCCATCATAGGTTATACGTCCTAAGAAAGTCTCGTTAATGAGGAATTTCAAGTGGTCCTGCACAAAAACAAAAAAATTAAGACAATCGTACAAAAAAGAGGATTTTATCGCATGATATCGTCCAATATCGTAAGATATCATAGACTATCGTACGATATCGCCATGAAGGCCATCGCGGTCATCGCACGGTATCGTACGATATCATACGATATGGTACGATGATGTCTACGATGATATTCATCGTGCTCGTCGTATTGCCGGAAAACCTAAAACCCTAAAATCTCTAAACTAGCTCAAATTTTCAAAAATCAAACCAATTTAACATACATTATGGTCGAAAACACTAAACAAACTACATTCAATTGATTTAAAAGAACAAAAAAGCCAAAATCATACCTTTTTGGGATTTTTTATCTTGTGTAGTGTCTCTAGTTTTCTGACCGTCTCCCCCGTCGGTTAAATGATTTTCCGAACTCGAAAACATTGATTTTATTGAACAAAATCGTGCTCTCTATAGTTTTGTACTTGTAAAGATAGATTTGAAGAAAAAAAATTGGGTGAAGATGAGTGTTGGCCGAGAGACGAGAACGGGAGGAGAGAAAGAGTGAGAGAAAGAGAAGGAAATAGTTTTTTTTTTTTTTTGTCTCTTTTAGGAGTTAAAGTCCATTTTCGGATATCTTGAATAAAAAAGGTTTAATGTGAATATTTTAATTAATTTTGATATTATAAAATTTCTCTTTCATTTTATACTTTTTTTATTCTATTTACGAACTAAAACCCCTTTTGAAACTTGTATCGCAAATTAGCTCCTCCTGAAATTCGTTTCGGGATTATGATTTCATCCCTAAGATGAATCAGAGTCCAGACGTTAAAACTAAACTTCCCTAAAAAGGAAAAAGAGAGTGGTTAATCCTAAATTACAAATATGGCAGCGAAATTAAACAAGCGAAATTCCCGAAACAATTCGGACCGGATCCGATTGGCGATCCCGTCGAGATCGATTCTTCAGCACGGATAGTCCCGCCGCCGCAACAAGAACTCCAGCAGCATCGGCGACGGCGTCCTTGGCCAACGCTCCGGCGGATTTGAAGAGCTCGAACTCGTCGGCGGCCTCTTTCGTGGCGCCGGCGATTCCGACGGAGTGGGTGCGGAGAATGGGGCGGCGAGCGAGGTGTGCCATGGCGGAGAAGAGGATGGTTATCGTGAAGCAGAACTGAATGTGGTAGAGCTTATCTAGGGCTATCCACGGGTCTTCGTTTTCCATTACAACTCGCTTCGTATTTGTAATTTGAATCACAGACCGGTTTTTAGGATTGAACAATAAAGCTATTAAATATGACTCACTTGTGTTATATATCTTTTCACTTTAGTTTCACTTATGCTTTTATTTTGTTAGAATAATGTGAGGAAACGTTACTTTTCACTTCCTAATTAACCAACTCAGTATTTTAGTCTCTTAACTTAGAAGGACAAGTTTTCTCACGTCGTAACTAGCGCTTTTTCTTAGAATCTTCGTTTGGTTGTATATGTACGTGTATATACATGTATATGTAGGTGTATATATGTATGTACGTAGATATATATGTATATATATACGTGTATAGTGTATATATACACGTATATATGTATATGTGCATATATATACGCAGTGCCTGCTCAATCTTAAAGCAATTAATTTAGGTCTATCAAATTATAATTTAAATTAGGTAAAAAAAAGTTAAGATAATTTTTAAACTTATATACATAAATTGGTATAAAAAAAACGCTAATAATTATTTTTTTGCTTTAGGTCTCAAATATTTTCAAGCCGGACTTCTATATACATATACATATATATATATGTATGTATATAAGTGTGTATAGTGTATTTATATATTTCCAATAACCGAAGTACATCGTCTTCACGTTTATCTTGTTGTCGTCGTTTCTCATGATCATATATTTAATCTGTTGTTTTTGTGAATGTTCTGGTTGTTATAAATGTTGTCGTATTTGACGAATGTGGTCGTTTCACTTGTCGTTTTACAAAAAGTTGTCATTTTTTTGGTTCTTGCTTCTGAAGATTATTGTCGTTATTATTTTGTAATAAATGAAAGTGAGATATACACTATTTCTGTGATGTTATATACTATGTTTCAGTCAAGGTCATTAACAACATAAAATATACACATGTAAATAAAGGACACAAACACGTTGATAACCCAAATCTGCAACTGCCTACATCTGGGGGATAATGCATCCTGGTGAAAGAGTATACTATATGTTGGAAAAGAAAAGTTACAAAGGTTTTACAACCGAATCAACTATTCCTTAACCTAACACTTTCTTTCTTTCCAAAATATACTCTACCGAAAGCTCCCCCTAGGAGTGAGCTCCACTCACTGTTTCACATTGACAAGAAATGAGTCCTTGTCTATGTCTTCAATACAGAAGGTATAAGAAAAATGCACTTACATAAAAGTTTTTCCTTCACGAAGCTATTCTTTACAAGATGGACGCGCAAGAGAGAAGAGCTGTTTGAGTCTATATAGAAGCGGCGCGTAACAAGAGAGAATGCATAAACCCTAGAAGAGTGCACAAGAGGGTTTATATACTACGCAAACAACGAAAACACACAACACTCGAAAAGCCTTGCTGGATCTGAAAGGCGCCGAATGGATAGAGAAGCAGGTACACTACGTCAGAAAAAGTGCAGAGACATGTTCTCAAAAACATGGTAAAAACAGCATCACGAACATTAAGGTTTTGACGAAGCAACAAGGCTAAGACTGCACTAACAAACTCCCCATTTGGGTTTGAGGAGGCTAAACCTGAGACGCGAAGCACAAGTAGCCACATCACGAATATTGAACAATCAACTCATGCCACAATGACTAACAAATGAAAACAAAACATACCAGAAAACTTAAACAGAAACACAACAGTTCAGAAGTTCGAAACATGGAGTTTCAAAAGTCATCAAATCCAAATGACTCCCCTTTTTTGCCTCAATAAAGGCAAAGATGAAGAGCAAGAGGGGAGGGAAACATAAAAAACCGAAGTACATATATTACAGACCAACATAAAGAAATTGAAAGACAAAAGGAGATAAAAAACACACACTCAGGACGAGAGCAGAGCCAAAGCAGAGGTGGAAGCTGAAGCAGGAACCACAACACAAAGGAGACTATACAACTCTTGACGACGCAAAGTAGCAGAGGCGATAATTCCGTCAAGACACTTAGGTTCATCTGAAATGGAGACAGCAACCAAGGATCTGGTCTCAAATGAGAGAGGTGGAACCATAGGAGCAGAGCTGCCAGAGAACACTGAGTGCGGTAAACAAGTCGGAGGAGGAGGAGCCATATCCAAAACATAATGAACTTGGAACAGCTTATAGTTGAAAGAGATCTTTCCCAGGAGTTACTGCACTCAACCTGTTCTGATTTAGTGAGGATATCAGGGGCCTGAGATAAGAGGATTCCACAAATCATAGAGGGCAAACCGATGGGAAGCTTGATCGCTAAAAACCCAGCATTGCAAAGCACTTGCTCAAAGAAAAAGACAGCATCATCGACGGGGGACAGAGTCCCAACCCGATAAATGAAACCACCGCGAGACAAAGGCAGCCCGGTGTGATGTGTAGTGGGGCACCAAATATTTATCCCAATCTTGTGAAGCACATAGTACTTGGAACTGAGTTTTGACGTCGGGTAAGGGCCACGGTCAGGCCAACCCTTGAGGTCTCGACCTCCTGAGAGCTCTTTCACCAAGTCAACCTTGGAAGGAAGAGGAGGCTAAGAGACGGACTGAGGGAGATCCAGCAACGAAGCGATGTCCTTTGGAGAGAACGCGAAACACTTGCCTCGGACATGAACCTTTTGAAAATTTGGAGAGCTCGGGTCATTGATGTTAGCAGGAATATTGGCAATAAACTCTCTCACTAAACGAGCGTGATAAGGACCAACAATAGTAATAGATTTCAGGAGACAAGCATGGGAGACAAGGTCCACGATATTTTTTCACTGAAGAGCCTCAGTAGACAGACCATACTCAGGGGAAATGCTCCGCCGAAGAACATATTTCCAATTAAGTTCATTGGATATGTAGTGAAAAGAAATACCATCTATAGGGACATCCGGGATGTTGTGATGAGAAACCTTAGCTTTCTTCTTCACCTGAGAGAGGGCTTCTTCATCAAGGCTCATCGCCAAGTTCAGCCTCATTACCAACAAAGTCTGAGACTTCCACGGACTGAGCAGGGGCAGACACAGGAACATGCGACACCTCCCTCTTCTTTTTCTGCCACTATCTGGAAGGAGCCTTCTTCAAAGCAGGTTTGCGCTTGCGCAAAGCCGAGATGAGAACAACAGAGTTAGATATAGGGCTTGAAGATGGAGACATGGTGGCTCGACAAATGGAAGGCTGAGGAGCGTCTGGGATGACAGTCAAAGGTGGTGATCCATGAGTACACGGAGAAGAGTCCTCATATGCTGGAGGAACACAAGAAGGCTTCTCGGTGGTAGGGGCATCTTGAGGAGTAGACATGGACGAAGCCAATAGAAAACCGGTCTTGACAACACCTGATTAACATGATGCAGGATGTCAATAGAAGATGGAATATCACGATTACCTTGAAGAGTCTCGCCAGAGGGAGAAGACATGACATGAGAGGTTTCTGAGGAAGAGGGACGCTTAATCGCAGATTTCACGCTTTTAGGTTTAGTAGGAAACCCTCTTACACGAACACCATGCTTGTTCGTCTGTGAATTCTTGACCGCTTTCTTCTTAGGGCTAGCCATTTTCTTGGAAGAAGAGATGGAGGATGATCGACCAGTACGAGTGGAAACCATGGTTACCAAATACAGAGAGAAAACAAGGTTTATCGAGTGGTTTGAGAAAATAATTGGCAGAGAGAAGCTATGCAAAAATAACTAACACCGCGTCCACTGTTTACATTTTTTAAAACAGATGTTAGACCATCGAAGATAAACAAGAGGGAAACCCCAAACGATGCATTTAACTTGACACGATAATAACAGAAGAATCATTGGGCCCACGTGATATGAAGTAAGAAAGCGCAACTGTGATTGCTATAAGTCCAAAAAGGCAAACACCAAGACCAACACGTAATTTCTCAAATTGGATGATGTCAAGAGGCTTTGTGAAAAATTATAGCAAGTTGATTATCTGTCCCAACATGTTCGAGAGAAAGAATCTTATATTCTACAAAATCTCTAATGAAATGGTGACGAATCTCAATATGTTTAGTCTTGCTGTGCTGAACTGGATTTTTGGCGATGTTTATGGCACTGGTGTTGTCACAATACAGAGTAATAACAACATCCTGAGAGACATCATACTCATTAAGCATACACTTTAGATACACCAATTCCGTGCAGGCCGCACCAGCTGCAATATGCTCTGCCTCTGCAGTAGATATGGACACACAGTTTTGTTTTTTACTGAGCCAAGAGATCAAATTGTTACCAAGAAGGAAACAACCTCCGGAGGTACTTTTACGATCATCAACATTACTAGCCCAATCCGCATCCGAATAACCCACAAGATGATGGTTTGTGTCGTGAGAGTAAACAATCCCATAGTCAGCCGTTCCGTGAACACACTTGATAATACGCTTTACATAGCTAAGGTGGTTGATCGTGGGATTTTCTCGGTACCTAGCACTGCTCCTACCGAGAATGCAATATCTGGTCTACTAGCTATTAAGTATAGAAGGCTGCCAATCATGCTTCTATAGATCTTCGAGTCAACAAGCTCTGCGGAGTCATCCTTGGATAGTTTGACAGAGGAGGAAGCCGGAGTCCTCTTACGTTTCCCTGACTCAAGGAAGAACTTTTTAACCAAATCTTGAGCATACTTACTTTGTGAGAGAAAGATTCCATCATGGCATTGGTTAATTTGAAAACCCAAAACGAAAGATAGTTCGCCAACCATAGTCATCTCAAATTCAGATTGCATTTTATCTATAAAATCGTCAACAATAACCTGAGACATACCTCCAAATACAATATCGTTGACGTAGATCTGAGCAAACATCATACTAGAGTCAGACCTTTTGATGAACAGGGTTTGATCCTTGATTCTGCGCGTGTAGTCTTGTGAAGTGAGATAGACTGCAAGGCGTTCATACCAAGCTTTGGGGGCCTGCTTCAACCCGTATAGAGCTTTATTAAGTTTGAAAAATGGTCAGGGAAGTGGGGATCGACAAAACCCTTGGGTTGTTCCACAAGAACTTCTTCATTAATCACACCATTTAAGAATGCATTTTTGACGTCTATTTGGAACAGTTTGGAACACCAAGAAGAAGTCTGATGGCTTTGAGACAAGCTACCGGGGCAAAAGTCTCATCAAAATCAACCCCCTCAATCTGAGAGTAGCCTTGAGCAACCAGTCTTGCTTTATTTCTAATAACATTTCCAAGAGCATCACATTTATTCTTAAAGATCCACTTGGTGCCGATGACGTTAGTAGAAGGTCGGGGAACTAGAACCTACACGTCATTTCTTTCTAAATGGGAGAGTTACTCTTGCATAGCCGAAATCCAGAATTCTTCGAGAATGGCTTCAAACACATTTTTCGATTCAACTTTCAAAGTGAAACAGATACCGATTAGTTCCAGATAATTCACCGCGTCTTTTCTTCTGGTAGTAATCCATTGGTGAAGATCACCAATCACCGCATCCATAGATGGTTTAAGGAAACTCTACTGGAGGGAGTTTTAGAAATGAGAGAGGCTACAATCTCAGGCCCGGAAGATATGTCAGCATCAGTGTATGAGACAACAGAGGGAACATCACGAGGTGGAGGATCAGGAGAGAATAAGAAAACTTCATCGGACTGAGAACTCGGAATAGAGATCCCTTCATTACCAAACTTCTCATTCATGGATTCCATCACCACTTGAGTTTTGTTGTTGAATACTCTAAAAGCACGACTTGTTGAAGAATATCCAAGGAAGAAACCTTCATTGCTGCGAGGGTCTAGTTTCAACTTTAGTTCTCTATCAGCCAAAATGTAACACACAATACCAAACACATGAAAGTATTTAATATTAGGCTTTCTCCCCCTCCATATCTCATAATTTGTGGAAGAGGTTCTCGAGCAAATCGAGACACGATTATGGATATGAAAATCTGGGTTAACCGCTTCCGCCCAAAATCGGTAGGAAATATTCTTGGCATGAAGCATGACTCACGCCATTGGAAAACTTGCTATTTTTGAATTCACGACCATGGTCAGTTCTGATGCGAACAATTTTTTTCAGATATAGATCGCTGAAGTTTTATGGCAAGCGAGTGGAATGCTTGAAACACATTAGATTTCTCTCAAAGAAACTCAACCCACGTGTACCTAGAGAAATCATCAACAACGACGAGAATATAATATAACATTTACCACCAATAATCTCCACTTGCATGGGACCCAAAAGATCCATGTGAAGGAGCTCGAGAACATAAGAGGTTGTGATAAAATCAACACTCTTGTGAGGAACACGAGTCTGCTTGCTGATTTGACAGTCACCACACACTCTTTGTTCGGAAGAGGAAATAGGGGGAAGACCAATTACTGCTTCCTTTGAGACAAGAGTGCCGATACTTCTCATGTTCAAGTGGCCGAGTTGGCGATGCCCCATAGATGAGGTGTCAGCTTGACTGAGAAGACATTTTGAGGATGAGACATGAGATGACCACATATAGAAATTATCAGAAGAACATGATCTACACATCACTTCAGAATTTTCTAAATTAAGAACAGAGCAGCCAAACTTTGTGAACGTGACAGTAAACTCCTAATCGCGTAGTTGGCTAATACTGATCAGGTTAGCCTTCAAACCATCAACCAGAAGAATATTGTCAAGAGCTGGAAGACCAGATACGTCAAGATTTCCCCGCCCAACAACTGAACACGTAGAGCCTCCTCCAAAAGTGACACTGCCTTTTGTGCAGGGTTGAACATCGGCTAGGAATTCAGAGACACCAGTCATGTGTCTGGAGCAGCCGCTATCAATTTACCAGTCATCACGAGATGTTGATTTTAAGGAGGTGTAAGCGACTTGCCACTTGACTTGCCACCGTTGACGATGGTGTTGTCTGGGAGGAAGCAGATCAATTTTTTGATGAGGAACGGGTCTTTGAAAACTCCCAGGGGGGAACCTTTTTCTGGTGAGAAAATTAGTGCGCTTAAAAAGTTTGAAACAGAAGGGACGGATATGCCTTGATTTCCCGCAAAAATGACATCTCCAATCATGTTTAACAGAGTAGGGTCTTCGTGTGGTGGTTAACATGTTACGTGAGGAAACAGGAACACCCTGCTTGCCACGTAGAGGGCTAGAAGCAAATGTTGTCTGACGATCAGGTTGAAAGAGCCTTCCAGATGCAGGAACAAAATTAGGTTGAGAGTGACCAGATGAACCTCCGTCAAAATGTAGCCCAGATTTATCAAAGCCTGACTTGCCACTTTTCAGTAATTCATTCAGCATTTCTGTACCAGGATGAAGATCCATAGACTAAGTCAGACGAGCAACTTCTTGTGTAAGACGGGTAATTTCAAGTTTTAAAGAGTTGATAACTTCAAGAAGATGAGTTTTCTCATCCAGAAGAGAGGAGATACGCTCCTTGAAAGATAGGGGCGAGTCTGCTTGAAGTTCTTGAATTTGCTCTAATAACTCATATTGAGTTTTCTCCAGATCAACAATCTTGTCATTTTGAATAACATAGGCATTAGACCTATCTTCTCATTTGACAAAGAGTGTTTTGTAGGCTTCAATAAGCAAGTCATCGCTAATTTCTTCGTCCTCTGTAGAGGCTTTGAAGGAGTCAGAACTGGTTAACTAGAAGTTCGGATGAGATGAAATGACATCATATGCATAAGCAAGAAACTCATCAGATAACTCTGAGCTATTAGCTGACATAAATGATTGTTCCTGAGGAGAGTCAGGGAGACCAAGATCTGCAAGAGTCAGGGAGACCCCTATATTCTCTTCAGATGAACCACTACACTAGCTAACAAAAGCAAGGAAATTATTGTTTGAGCCTCCATCATTTCCATTATCATCACTGGAATGATCATTCTGACCATCATCAGAGAGAGTAGAGTTGTAGCTCTTTTGTTGCCGCTTAACAAAATTAGGACACTCTGCTTGAATATGACAAAAACCTTCACATTTGTGGCACGAAATGCCTTTCCCTTTAGAAGATTGTCCAGATTGACGATCTTCTTTGAACCGCCTTGAATTGGAGCTAGGTCTTATACTTTGAGAAGATTTAGGCTTCTAGCCTGGATTGTTGAACAAGGACACAAGTTTCTTATCAATTTTTTTCATAAACCTTCCAAAGTTCTTTGCCAATAGATAGATAGATAGATAGAGAGAGAGAGAGAGAGAGAGAGAGAGAGAGAGAGAGAGAGAGAGAGAGAGAGAGAGAGAGAGAGAGAGAGAGAGAGAGTGAGAGAGAGAGAGAAAGAGAGAGAGAGAGAGAGAGAGAGAGAGAGAGAGAGAGAGAGAGAGAGAGAGAGAGAGAGAGAGAGAGAGAGAGAGAGAGAGAGAGAGAGAGAGAGAGCGTGAGAGAGAGAGAGACAGAGAGAGAGAGAGAGAGAGAGAGAGAGAGAGAGAGTCTTCTGGTGGATCACCACATCTTGAACTAGAGAAATCAACTCTCATGGAAGATGTATCATGTGTTGGCAGAGATGCCCACACGAATATTATTTATTTACATATTGATGTAATATATAATATTATTTAGTTTGATTGAAGATTTATGATATTCAATAGTCTTATAGTCCTTAATCAAATCTAACAATGTATGAAGAGACAAATGTAGATTTGGGTGAACAAACTCTTCATGGTTTGGTTAAAACGATATATTCACAATCTAAAGATCAACGGGCTATTGATCCCAGTATGATTGTTGGAAGAATCTACGATGTCTGGTTATGAGGCATAGAGAGTTAGGAACTCTATAGTTCTTCCAGTGTATCTTTCGAAGATACTGAATTGACCAGTGCACCTTTAGAGACAATGTAAGAACAAACCATTTAACTTCTTCTGTCTCAAGGTCACTATGTATGAATTGCATCATGCTTACCTAAATCCTGAAATGAGACATATCATTTCATAGCTTCAATATTCTCATTTGAGAAAATCAAATTCTAGGTCGACTGAGTGATCTAGTCATGAAACCAGCTTTGTGAAGTTCTCGTAGATAAAGAATTCATGTAAAATATTGCTGAAATGCAATGTATATCACCTCATGCTTTATTACTTGGATTGTGAATAAATGAACCGCGCGGTATCCAAAATTAAGTAGCGACTTTATTTGAATGAAACAATGTGACTTATTAGCTCCTCATTAATACGTTGTTTCTAACTTATTCACAAGTAACAAAGGAGTTGAGGAAATAACAAATAGAAGGGTAATATGGTAATTTTAGAAATCCCAACTAGTTGATGATATTCATGAAGGGTAATCAATCGAAAATATTCAGTGGATCATTTAATCATAAATAGTAGATTTTTTTAGCATAAATTAGACTTTTAATGTCAACTCTTTAGTGGAGTCGGTTGACATTAAATTAGACTTGGAAAAGTTTGTGAACTTTGAGTCCAAGAGCCCTAGTTAAAGCTTTGTTCATTTGGATCCATGAGGTCACTATCACAAGTCATTAGAGTAGAGTTTGTTAAACTAGAAGCTAAATCAAAATTAGTTCAATTGTTGAACTAGACGTATTTTCCGAAAATGGTCTAAAGGGTATTTTCTTCCTTAAGGATAATTGATGTAATATGTTAAAATAAGAATTTGAATTTTCTCACAAATTAATTTAAAGTCACACGCCTGAAAATTGGTTTTCATGCTTAGTGAATTAAATTTTGGGACATGTTATTGTATGGGCAATAATGCGAGACCTTTTCCGTAATTTGTTAAGAACAAATTAGGAAGTAAATATGTGTGTGTGGACACCATATGGCCGGCCACTTTACATCAAGGGATGGAGAGAAATATTTTTTTTATTTGGTGCATTATTGCATATTGGTAATTGCGCAAAAGAAAAGAGGCAATGAATTTTTTTGAGAAGGAAACAAATGTGCTAAGTGAGGAAACAAATTTCCATCACTTATGACACAATGTTGGCCGACCATGTAGAAGAGGAAAGGAGGAGGAAATCAAATATTGTGTCATGAATACACAATAGAAAAGGGTAATTACTCTTTCTTATATTTTCTTCTCCTATAAATAGTCTCACATAGAGAAAGCTCTTTTTGTCCTGCTCTCTCTCTTCTAGCCGACCAACATTCTCCCTCTCTCTCTAAAATATTCTTTTATTTTGGCACCTAGATCTCACTTGATCTATAAAATTAGCCAATGATCCAAAATTGTTCTTGGTTCATATTGTTTAATAGTGCCCACTCACTAAACTCTTAAAACGCTCGAAGACTCTAGTGGTAGAAATTTTCGTGGTTGCTCGAGAATCCAAAGACGAAAGGTAACGAGATAAGGAGAAGAATCTTCTTCAAAGAGGACTTCAAGATCAAGCAACAAAACAAATGTTAGGATTCAAGTATTTTAAATAATGTTTTTAATAGATACATGTTCATGCACTTTGCCTAGGTTGGTAAAATTGTTTTACTTGTAAAAAATTTATATTTCGCCATTACTATGATTAATGATAATTTTTCTTAACCCTAGACCTATTCCAACATCTTGGACTTCATCAATTGTTGTAACTTTAATTCTGAACCTCTCTGGAAGAGACCGGAGGATGTTTTTTACAATTTTGGCATCGGCCATGGGTTCACCCAGAGAGTGAGACTCGTTTGAGAGATCACGAACTCTCACATAGAAGTCATTGATCGACTCATCTTCTGACATCTTTGAACTTTCGAATTTGAAGTAAGTAGTTGCAAGCGAGAGTTCTTCATCTTATCAGTGCCCTCATAGGTGGTCTCAAGGATGTCCCAAGCCTCCTTTGCACTTTTGCATGTGTTGATGAGGCGAAAGACGTTTTTGTCAACCCCATTGTAGATGGTATTTAGAGCCTTGGAGTTTGAGAGAGAGGCTTCATCATCAGCAGCAGTCCACTCAAGAGCAGGAACTTCTTCTAGAGTAATACCATCAGCAAGAAATCTCTTAGGAGTACTCCATCCCACAACAACCGATTTCCACGTCTTTTGATCAATATATTTTATGGAGGTCCCCAGGCGTAATTCTGACCATCGAGTAACGGAGCACGGCTCACTGACCCACCTTCTCTAAAAGTGTCCATTCTAGTATACACAACACAGTTAACAAAAAGAAATCGTAAACCCAGAAAATTATGGTTCCCGTTTGATACCAAATGAAAGTGAGATATACACTATTTATGTGATGTTATTACTATGTTTCACTCAATGTCATTAACAACAGAAAATAGACACATGTAAATAAAGGACACAAACACATTGGTAAGTCAGTTCGGCAACTGCCTACATCTGGGGGATAATGCATCCCGGTGAAAGAGTATATTATATGTTGGAAGAGAAAAGTTACAAATGTTTTACAAGCGAATCAACTATTCCTTAACCTAACACTTTCTTTCTTTCCAAGATATACTCTACCTAAGACTCCCCTTAAGAGTGAGCTCCATTGTTTCACCTTGACAAGAAATGAGTCCTTGTCTGTGTCTTCTATACAGAAGGTATAAGAAAGATGCACTTACATAAAAAAAAAATTCCTTCACGAAGCTATTCTCTACAGGCTGGACGCGCAAGAGAGAAGAGCTCTTTGAGTCTATATAGAAGCGGCGCGTAAAAAGAGAGAATGCATAACCCCTAGAAGAGTACACAAGAGGGTTTATATACTACGTAAACAACGATAGTACACAACACTTGAAAAACTTAGCTGGATCTGAAAGGCACCGAATGAAGCAGGTACACTGCGTCAGAAAAAGTGCAGAGACATATTCTAGAAAACATGATAAGAACAACAGCACGGACATTAAAGTGTTGACGAAGAAAAAAGGGCAAGAATGCACTAACAATAAGTTAACAAGGTGTACGGTATTCATATGATACATACATGTAAGTGGCCTCACATATGAAATGAGGGAGATTGGGGTGATATGCCTATGCTGATTTTTTAGTTATTTTTTTATTGTTGCTATTGGTTAGTGTAAAGCTTTTATGTGTATTTTTTTTAATTCTCTATAGTCGAGTAATTGATGTGTATTCCTTCTTAAAATTTTGTAAAAACTAAAGATTATTTTTTACTGTTTTCTTTATTTCTCTTAAAATGAGAGATTCATTTTATTTGCATCTCTACCAAGAAGAAGAAGTAGATCGACGATTGTGTTTGTCTTATACTATATTAGCTTTTGAACTACGTTTTAAATAAAATGACATGTATATTTTTACTAACAATATATCTGTATATTGTATAATAATATTGTTGTGCGGAATGAACCTATGTTATTTTTAAGAGTCTACTTTTAAGTTCAACAAGATACCTTCTCAATTTTTTTTCTTTTATAAGTATAGGTGTAATTTGCGCTTTTAGGCCTACGCTATGCCTGAAGTCATATTTTCCCAGCCTAAATGTGATACAAAGTGTGTAAACCATTGTTTTTTTTTCAAGCACTAAATAAGACACAATTTCTTTTTTGTATTTTATCACGAATATACAAAATAAAATGCCTACTTAAGGACTTAAGCTCACTCGGATTCTTTAATTATGATTATGGTTAGAATTATGTTATTTAACTTGGATTCTCTTTAATTTCGAAAATTAAAATAGTGCCCTCGATTTTTTATTTTTTTTAAATTAGTCCCTAATTGACCACTTGTTCTAGCTCTGTCTCTGTACCCAGAAACCATGTGCAACTTGGGCTCTTTGAAAAAAAAATTGTTGAACTTTGTTTTAATTATTAAATTGACGATTCATCATGTTTAAATAGTTTTTTTTTTGCTTAAAGCACGCCACAAATGATCTGTATATTATATTGTTGCCATTATGATAATGAAATACGTTTTTAAGGAAATACAAAAAGTAGATTCATTTATGTAGATAACATACGCAATCGGATAATATCATATTATTATCCATAGTTATAATCGTTTACTTTAGACGGACTTTTCCACATTAACTTTTACTAAACTAATGATTTTTTTTAAATCTATTTGTTACATCTTATTCTATAACGAGGACATAAATTCTCTAATGAAAAAAAGTGCTTAATTATCTATTATGATCACTCTAGAACACTCAAAACAGATTACTATTATTTATAGTCTTTAGATTAATGGAGATTTTTACCCTAATCGCATGATCAGAAATGTTTCCTGAAGGTTTAATTAAGTTCAATTATGGAATTAAAGATTATTATGCTTCGTCAATTAATTGTTTGAGTGAAGGGGAATCAAACTAATTAGCAGGACTATCTCCAATTATGAAATTTGGTGTACTAATATATGCTTTTCACATATCTTATTCTCTTCTGTTTCAAGTTTTCATTGGAGTAGAAGTTATCATTTTACTGCAACATCAATATTCCAAAAGGGAAAATAACCATACTATACATTAAAATCTACATCCTTCTTGGCATTTTTTGAACAAATATTACACATATATTCTCATCCAACATCTACTAATTTTGATTGAGTGAGTACCAAATATTCCATGGTTTATCATACGCCAACTCGAAACAATTTTTTCATAATCAATATATCACAAGACAATCATAATAAAAATGGAATATAATAATAATAATAATAATAATAATGGCTGTAAATAACCAAATTTAAACATTGATTTTTTTGTTTTGTCAATTTTTCTAATTTTGATTAATAAATAGTCATTTATTATAACGTGATTGTTAGTAACTGATGTTAGTGGTTTACATTTTTTGGTTAATATCTACCGATTTATTTCGGTTAATTACTATTAACCAATTTTTTTCAAACGTTGATGATGTAGCAATTAATATATTTTTAATTGCTATATTACTACGAATTCCTAATAATAAAAGTAATTCTAATATATAGTCAAGAAAACTAACCTAATTTAGACTATATCCAATCGTTTAGTTAATGAATATAGTAATAACCACCTAAGTTTGTTTACAAAATATAAACTATAGATAAGATAAATATGACATGAAGTGTAAATGAATTTTAGCATATTATAATTAATAACATTGCTAAAGAGTTCAATTCTAGTAATAATAATAATAACAAGCTCATTAATTTAAATTTGGTAGCTCTCTAGTGTTAATAGCTAGTGCACGGATAACTTAATTCATAGTCCTGTATTGTTATCCTAATTATTCCCAAGTTAAAGTACAAATTAAATTTCTTCACATTTTTTCTCTTTTCTCGATTGAGAGTGTCCACATTAAAGCTGGACTAACGGATTGGACGAACCAATTCGGTCCGTTAGTCCGTTAATTTTTAACGGACCCTTAATGGATTGGACATTTCCGTTAGAATAAAAAAAGATTAATTTAAATGGTTTTTAAGGGTTGTTTTAAGGGATTAAGTTGTAAGATTTTTTGATAAAAATGTTTGTTAGCAATATTATTATTAATATTGGAATAATAAAAGACAAATACATGGAAATAAGATGAATACAAAATCGGAAGTAGTAGAAAAATAAGAAGGTAGTTGAGGCCCGTTAGACAGTTTCGTGAAAACTTTTTATTGACAACCACAGGTGCTAGATTACGTTAGCGAAAGCCTCTCAGGATACAACAACTTCAAGGCAAGTTTAGCACCACTCGGCTTGACTTTTACGAACTAGAACAATAGTGCCGAACTTCCACCGGACTACAAAGAAAAAAAAAATTCAGAGTGGGAGAGATATGAGAGTTTGAGAGAGCAATGTTATGTCTCAAATGTATTTTTGGTGTGTTTCGATGAGAGTGAGAGCCTCCTTTTATAGGCAAGGTTGAGGTAGTGGTTACAAACGTTTTTGGCATTCTTTCCGGCCATAAATGACATTCATAATCCGGTCATGAATGGCTAATCTTAATACCTACCTAACTCTCTCTTAATGCTGTCTAAACCATCCCTTAATGCACCTAACTCCGGTTTAACCAAAGGTCTGGACAGTTTTGAGAAAATTTGCACGGATTTGATTTTATTCCAAAGATAACACACAAGTTATTTGCGGAATTAAAAATCATTTCAGGTGATTTTAGTAATAAAAAGATAAGTTTGGGTCCGAAAGCCCAAGAAGAGCCCAAATTGCCAAGATCCAAGGCCCAAGTCCGAGTCCGAGCCCGGCCCGGTGGCGGCGCGCGCGCGTGTGCGTGCGAGGGGTTAGAGCTAACCCACCCACACTCTCCCCCCTTACACTTAGATGTCACCTTAAGGAGGAGAATCACTTATAAGCCATTCACCAACACACATTCCCAACCTATGTGGGACTCTTTTTATTACACAACCTCTCACTTCTGTAAACACATATCATATGTGATTTTTAGCATACTTTGAGCATCAATTTCTCAATCATTATAAACATGATTTTGGAAAATAAATACTCAATTTTATACTCGTCGCAACGAGGAATAACAATATGGAAAAATTATCCAATTCCGATGAGTGGACCCCACTCAAATATTTAACCGAAAATCATTAACACACTAGGTAAAAATACTCTTTTTACCATTTATTCCAACAATCCCCCACATGAACGAAATTGTTTACGACAATTATAAAAACACGATACGATTCACGATTGTGAAAATTCTGCGGTCAATACCAGTATAGGATAGGTAGGTAAAACCTTTGAACGTTACCTTGGTAAGATATGTCATCTTTACTGACTACTCAGTAGACACGATGTCCTTGAACTATTAGTCTTTTTGTATAAACTAAAAACACATATCCACTGATATCTTCCTGACACGGGTTCAGTTCTCATGGTTATGTTCATTTTGGCCATGAACATTCATCTAGTTCTGTAAGAGTTTCTAAAGAATTAAGCCCTATTGATTCTCTTTCGAAGCGGCCACACTTCTCTCTCACATAGGTGATTCTTCAATCAAGAATAATCTCACATTATTCATTCGGATTTTCAACAATCCAGTTTATTATAACCATTAAAAGCTATAAGTTTAAACTCGTACGGGAATCACTATCTAATAGGAATAGCAGCAGAGGTTTCCCCCACAGTGGCCTCATTTAGCCATTGACAGTTAGGTTGTCCCATTGAACCAAGATCTCGGAATCTCCGGTCATCATGGTTGAGTTTCCTTTGTCTTAGCTTTATTAGCCATGGGCTTTAGTCTCATTCCTTTCGATGTCTTCTCTACTAGGTCCCTATTTAACCCTTTGATTACCGGATCCGCAATATTCTCTTTGGACCTCACATAGTCAATACTTATGACTTCAGACGAGAGAAGTTGTCTAATGGTATTATGTCGTCGACGAATATGTCTAGACTTACCATTATACATCACACTGTGTGCTCTACCAATAGCAGATTGGTTATCACAATATACACATATCGCTGGCACGAGTGTATTCCAATTAGGAATATCTTCTACAAAATTTCTAAGCCATTCAACTTCTTTGTCACGTTTATCCAATGCAACGAACTCATATTCCATCGTGGATCTAGTTATCACTGTTTGTTTGGATGATTTTCAAGATATAGCTGCACCTTCCCGAGTGAATACATATCCACTAGTGGCATTAGAATCTTGAATATCAGATATCCAACGTGCATCAATGTAACATTCAATTACCTCAGGATATCTCGTATAGTTTAACCCATAATTCCGAGTGAATCGTAGATATCGCAGTACTCTCACGATTGCTTTCCAGTGTTCATCACTTGGATTACTCTTATATCGAGCTAATCTACTAACAGTGTAGGCCAAGTTAGGTCTCATACAACTCATCAAGTACATGAGACTGTCAATCACTCTAGTGTACTCAATTTGAGATATACCTTGCCTTTATTCTTAGACAAGTGTTGACTTGTCAATTGGAGTTCTAGAGATTTCAGAATCCTTATTACCAAACTTGTCTAGAATTTTATCAACATAGTGTGATTGATCTAAGAAAATTCCGTTCTCCGTCCGAGTAATCTTAATCCCTAAGATTACATCAGCAAATCCTAGATCTTTTGTAACGATCATTGCTTCCGAAAATGAGCATATCATCAACGTATAAACATAAAATCACATATCCTTAATTGGTGATATTTATATATACAAATTTATCACCCTCGTTGATTTTAAATCCGTTTGACATCATTATAGTGTCAAATTTCTCGTGCCATTGCTTTGGGACTTGTTTAAGGCCATAAAGCGATTTGACCAATTTACAAACTTTATTTTCTTGTCCACTAGCAATACAACCCTCGGGTTGTGCCATGTAGATCTCTTCCTCGAGATCTCCATTAAGAAAAGATGTTTTTACATTCATTTGATGAATTTCTAAATTCCGCAATGCGGCAATTGCAATTATCAATCTTATGGATGTTATTCTCGCCACAGGAGAATAAGTATCAAAGTAATCCAACCTTTCTTATTTTCTATATCCTTTGGTAACAAGTCTTGCATTGTACTTATCAATAGTACCATCGACTTTCATCTTCCTCATGAAGATCCACTTTGAACCAAGAGTTTTAGTTCCAAGAGGAAGATCAACCAACTCCCAAGTATGATTTTGTAAGATAGAATCTATCTCACTTCTTATGGCATATTTGCATAAGTGACCTTCAACGGTGTTTACAGCCTCCCCATATGTTTGAGGTGGAGCCTCAAGCATGTAGGTCAGAAAATCAGAACCAAATGATTTTTCTACCTTTGCTCATTTGTTTCGTCTAAGTCTTTCGGACTCTTGAGTTATCTCATCCTCAGACGTGTCATCATTTTCTTGAGATATTTCTTCAATGGCGTCAAGAAGTTGATTTGAAGAACTCGGTTCATCTTCCTTAGACTTTTAAGGAAACACATGTTCAAAGAATGAAGCATTTTTAGATTCCATAATTGAATCTTTTTGTATATGGGGTATCGAATCATACACAATTAATCGATATGCATTACTATGGTTTGCATATCTAATGAACATACAATCTACCGTCTTTGGTCCAATCATTTATAGGTAAGTCTTTAACCTATAAACATTTCAGATGGAGACTTATCCTCCTTCTTTCGGGGTATCTTGTTCAAAATATAATTTGCAAACAACATAGCCTCCTCCCACATATCTTGGGGTAACACATAATGTAGCAAAATAGCATTCATTATTTCTTTGAGAGTGTGATTTTTTCGTTCGGATACACTGTTCGACTGAACTGAATAAGGAGGAGTTATCTCGTGAATAATACCATGTTGTGCACAAAATTCCTTAAATGGTTCAACATATTCACCTATTCGGTCACTTCGGACCTTTTTAATTTTCTTATTAAGTTGATTCTCAACCTTTAATTTGAAAATGGCAAATTTCTCAATTGTCTCGTCTTTGCTCTCAAGCATATAAACGTAACAATATTTTGTACAATCATCGATGAAAGTCACAAAATATTTATTACCTCCTTTTGTTGGCATGAACTTTAAATCACATAAATCGGTATGTATTAAGTCAAGAGGTTCGTTACTTCTTTCAACACCAAGAAAGAAGTTCTTGTTAATTTTGCTTCAGCACAAATTTCACATTTATGTTTTGAGTCAATTTTAAACTTTGGTATAGAATCCAAGTTAATTAATTTTCTCAACGTATCATAATTTCACATGACCAAGTCTACCATGCCATAAATTAAATGACTCAATAATATAAGCGGAAGAATCATTCTTATTAATTTCATTGGCCTTAATGGAAATTACATTCATCTTGAACATGTCATTCTTAATATAGCTTCTGCCCACATACATACGATTCTTAGATAATACAATCTTTTGAGACTTGAAAACCATCTTAAAACCATGGTTACATAGCACAGTCCCAGAGATAAGATTCTTCCGTATGTCAGGCACATAGAGCACGTTGGTGAGCTTCAAATCCTTCACGGATGTCATCTTGAGAAACACGATGTCCATCCCCTTCATTTCAGATGTGGCGGAGTTGCCCATGAACAACTTCTCTCCATTTTTCGTCGCCTCGAAAGTGGAGAAACAGTTCTTATCCAAGCATATGTGGCGGGTTGCTCCAGAATTAAGCCACCATTCTTTCGGGTTCAAGTACACCATGTTCACATCGGAAACCACGGCGACAAGAAGCTCTTCATCGCCTTCCACAACGTTGGTTTCCTTCTTCTTCTTCGGCTTCATGCAATCGGCAGCCCTGTGACCTTCTTTGTCACAATTGAAGAACTTTCCAGCAAACCTCGGCTGATGCTTCTTCTTCTTAAAAGATCCTCTCATCGGTCCAAGTTTATGGGCGGGTTTCTTCCATTTTGAGCTCTTGCCATGCTCGATGACGTTGGCCCTCTTGGATTGAGTCTTGAACCTCTTGTCCGAGCCACGGTTGTCCTCCTCGATGTGAAAACGCACAACCAAGTCTTTAAAACTCATCTCATTTTGCTTTGTTTGAGATAGTTCTTGAAGTCCTTCCACCCGAGGGCAGTTTCTCGATGGTTATTCCTTCAGCATGAATCTCGTGGATGATAAGTTGCAGCTCTTGCACTTGACTCACCATGGTCTTCCAATCCACCATTTGATACTCGAAAAAGAGGCCCACGATGTACTTCTCCGAGCCCGCGTCCTCGGTTTTGTACTTCCGATCCAATGAATCTCACAGCTCTTTCGAGGAGCATTTGGAGCTATACACGTTGTATAACGAGTCGTTAAGACTATTCATTACCAAATTCCGACACAAGTAGTCGTAATCCATCATGCAGTAAACTTCATTAGCACATTGCGATCGTTTTTGTCATCGCAAAGAGTCGGTGGATCTTCGGTCAAGAACCGCGCAAGACCGAGTGTTGTTAAATAAAACAACATCTTTTGTTGCCATCGTTTGAAGTTCAACCCCGTGAACTTCTGCGGCTTCTCGATCGGTAAGACTCCGGGCACGCGTGCCATGGAACCGCTCAGACCGTTCATGGGTATAGAGGCCATTGGTTGGATTAGACCCGCAGGTCCGTTCCCGGCCGTAGCCGCTATCGAGGTAGGGTCCAAAGTCACCGGAATTTGACCAATCATCGTGGTCGGGGTGTTCACATTGGAGGGATTTCCGGCGGTACTCTCATCGGCCCCCACATTCAACGTATCCTTGATGTTCGAAATTTTTCTACAAGAAAAATCAATATGATTAGTTTAAACAGAAATAGATCCTCCGGATAAGTAAATATTCTTTACTCGCAATCTGTCTATGTAAAGCTTCAAGATTGTTAGCAATATTATTATTAATATTGAAATAACAGAAGACAAATACAAGGAATAAGATGAACATAAAATCGGAAGTAGTATTACGTTAGCGAAAGTCTCCCAGGATACAACAACTTCAAGGCAAGCTTAGCACCACTCGGCTTGACTTCAACGAAATAGAACAATAGTACCACTGGACGGTTTCCTTGAAACTTTTTGTCGCCCTCCACAGGTGCAGGATTACGTTAGCGAAAGTCTCCCAGGATACAACAACTTCAAGGCAAGCTTAGCACCACTCGGCTTGACTTCAACGAAATAGAACAACAGTACCGAACTTCCACCGGACTACAAAGAAAAAACAATTTCGGAGTGGGAGAGATATGAGAGTTTGATAGAGCAATACTATATCTCAAATGTGTTTTTAGTGTGTTTCAAATGAGAGTGAGAGCCTCCTTTTCTAGGCAAAGTTGAGGTAGTGGTTACAAACGTTTTTGGAATTTATTCCGACCATAAACGACATTCATAATCCGGTCATGAATGACCAACCTTAATGCCTACCTATCTCTCTCTTAATGCTGCCTAAATCGTCCCTTAATGCACCTAACTCCGGCTAACCAAAGGTCTTGATCGCTTTGAGAAGGTTTGCATGGATTTAATTTTATTCCCAAGATAGCACACAAGTTATTTGCGGAATTAAAACTCATTTGAAGTGATTCTAGTAATAAAAAAATAAGTTTGGGCCCGAAAGCTCGAAGGCCGTAGAAGAGCCTAAATTGCCAAATTGCTAGGATCCTAGGCCCGTGACCCGAGGCCCGAGCCCGAGTCCGGCCCGGCCCGACGGTGGCGCGCGTGTGTGTGTGCGCGAGGGGTTAGAGCTAACCCACCCATACTTTCTCCCCTTGCACTTAGATGTCACCTTAAAAAAGAGAATCACTTATAAACGTTTCACCAACACACATTCTCAACCTATGTGAGATTCTTTTTATTATACAACCTTTCACTTCTCTAAACACATATCATATGTGATTTTTAGCATTCTTAGAGCATCAATTTCTTATTCATTATAAACATGATTTATCAAATTCCGATGAGTGAACCCACTCAAATATTTAATCAAAAATCATAAATGCACTAGTTAAAAATACTCTCTTTACCATTTATTCCAACAAAGTTAATCGTAAACACTCGAAATTTTCTCTAAAAATATATAATTATATTACTAATAAGTTAAAAACGACGACTCCACCGACGATGTATGGACTTGACAGCTAAAGGGAAGAAAAACCCACATGGAAAACAAATTATGAGCCCCCACTGGCGAACCAATAAAAAGATGACAAGTGTCCGTCGGAATGAGGCGATTCTATAACAGACGGCGACAAGTAGCCGACAAGTAGATTGAGAAAGCTGAAGGTCTTATATATATAAATATATTTATATATAGTTGCACTCACAATTATAATAATAACAATGTAATAATAATAATAATAATAATGTTACCTCATATTGTTATCATACTTCCGTTGAATACGCCCATGTGACATTCCTCAAAAGCGAAAACAATATTATATGCAATGAAGATAAGAATTACTTTTTGGCAACAAAAAGAAAACCCTGATAAAATGAAACAAATCACAAAGGATATCTCAAACAATAATGATTCCTGAAAATGAAAAAAGCAATAATTGTACTAATAATAGCAACAGTGTAATACAGTTTATACAAAAAACGACGTGCGTAGGTATGAGGCCTTAATTTTAAAAAAATAAATAAAAAAACGTACGTGCGTGCGTACGTATGCATGGTAATATATAACTTATACCTAAAACGTTTAAGAGCTTTTTTGTTCGATAAAATAAATCTATTATGAGATATCATTGTCCGTATAATGTGTGGCACACTAATTATGAGGGTTTGAATTAAGGTCTCGAGTTATTCAGAGAAGAAGAAAAGAAAAGTGTAGAGACTTTGAGATCAAACTGGTAACAACTTGTTTTTTGAGTCCACTTTAAAAAAAAAGTCGCACTAAAACTCACAATTGACATTGCTTTGGCTCTGAAAAAGTAACGGACCCAATTGTTCTTCGTCCTTTTTTATTATGAAAGTTCCTTTGTCGGTTTTTGCTCTCTTGGGTTTCTTTCAATGTTTTTCTGGAAGATATATACATGAAAGTAACGGGATAATATATATATATATATTACCGATCTGTGTCATTAGGCAAATGTTTTTATTAGGCAAATGTTTAAACGTAATCTGTGTCATTAACTTATTGTGATTTTTTTGCCGTACCAATGTGTGATTTTGTTGTTCTACATTTGGCTAGTTTACTGATTCTCAAAAATAAGTTTTTAAAGGTCTCTACTCTTCGGTGTTGTCGTGTGAAATCCAAAAAAACTCTAGATAAGACTTTCCTGTGTTGGACGCTATAAAAAGCGAGGTTGCTGCCATTAGTCTCCTTGATACTTTCATTGGGTTTATAGACTTTTCTAAACATGCAATATTGGCGGACTAAAAACATTATATTCGGTGAACAACAGAATAATCCTGATAAGCGCGTTTCTTCAGTGATTATTAGATGAACTTAAGCGAAGAATTGATATTTATCATCAAGTATTTGGATAGTTTTTGTAGTTTGTGTAAAGTTTTCAGGACATTCAGGTGCGCAAAATAAGATGCAAAGATGGGAAAATGAGCATAATAGATGCAAAATAGAAAGAGAAATAGATCATCCTAGGATGATGGGGCGATCGCAAGGATTCCGGAACATTTTACGGCTCTAAATTCCGATACTCGGAGCTTAAGATATGAGATAAAAAGTGAAGCAACGCGCAGACCTCAAGAGTGCCCATCGCGACGCGGTGAGGTCCACCGCGACGCGATGGAGCTCCGACAACAAGTTAATATGACACGTGGACTGTGATTTTGAGCCGTTTGATCAGTTTTCAAAGGCCAGATCTAGCGAGGGTTAGAGATAAAATGCACGTGAACACGATTAGCATAGCCATATGATTGATCATTCTTCGTTTCTTTAGAAATCCCGACAATAGGATAGAAAAGTGAAACCTCACCCTTGTTCCACACATACATCTTTCAAACGTTTTAATTAAATTGTTTAGTAATTTAGAAATCACAACCTTCACTTTCATTCTCTCTTGATTTAAATTGCGGTATTGTTAGAATCACATTTAATTATAAATCCTCGTGGGAACAAACTGAACTTACTATCTATATTACTTGTTCGACATGTGCCCTTGCGCGCGCGATTTTTGCAACAAGTTTTTAGCGTTGCTGCCGGGGATTTATTTCATTATTTGTGAATCCGATTTGTACTGCAATTTGAATCTATGCTTAAACTAATACATATACGTATTCATGTTCCCTTTCAGGTGTATGCGAAAAGACGGACCATCGGCCACACTTCTGATCGATATTGAAATAGAAAAGACGTGCAAAAGAAATCGGAATACAAGAGGACACGAACGTCAAGAACCAGATAGTCAAGAGCAAGAGCGCCAAGAACCGATGAAAAATTTCCAAAATATTTCCCAACAAATTCCACGACCAATTCATGAGGAACCTGTCCTCACCGAATGCCGAAATCTATCGTTCGGCCATCCGTAAACCGGCGATTACGACGGATCAAAGTTTTCACATCAATACGGGGATTATTAACATGATTCAACAGAATCAATTCTCATGAGCCCCCAATGAAGATCCGAACGAGCACATCTGCAACTTCAACGAGATGTGCGACACGTTTCACATCCCAACATTCCAGTGGACGTCGTACGTCTACTGTTGTTTTCATTCTCACTGAGTGACCGAGCCAAAGGGTGGTTGCAGTCACTAACGTCCGACTCCATATACTCGTGGAAGGACCTTTGCAACGCCTTCTTCACCAAATACTTCCCATTCGAGAAGACCACTCGCCTCCACAACGATATCCACAGCTTCTGTCAATGGGACGAAGAAACTCTATGCGAGGCATGGTCGCGATTCAAGGAGATGCTCTTAAAATGTCCCCACCATGGGATTGCTCGGGAAGATTTTCTTGGCACATTTGACTATGGTCTTCTCACCCCAACCAAGACCTTAGTAAACACTGCAGCAGGAGGGGCTGCCCTGACAAAGACGTCATCTGAGTTCCATGAACTCTTTGAAGAATTGGCGAGAGCGAATGAGCAATATCCGATGGAGCGCAGAATCTTGAAGCCGGAGCCAAACACAATACACGCTGCGATAACCTCATCCAACGATTCGGAGTTATTAAGGATGATGTCGACTCAGATGGCTCTCATCACGAAGCAAATGGCGAATTTTGACGCCCAAGCTAAATCCATACAAGCCATAATCGCCAAACCGTATTTTTGGTGCAATGGAGGACATGCCACTGAAGAATTCCCAACAAAAATTCACGAACACGCTAATTTTGTAGGCAACTATAACCGCCCAACATTTCAGAATTCTAGCAACTCATACACAGGCACGAGAAACGATCATCCTAATTTTTCATGGAGGCAACTGGTGAACCAAGCTCACAGACCAACACAAGAAAATCATCAACAACAAGCATAAAAGGTGGACCTCGAGGATCTAATGGCAACATTCATGAACGAAATTTGCACCGCCCTTTAGAGTCAATCGGCCCAAATCAGGAGTCTCGAGACTCAAATGGGTCAATTAGCATCAACATTGACCGAGAGACCTAAAGGATCACTTCCGAGCAACACAAAGTTAAATCCGAAAGGTCATATGAATGCTATTACTTTATGCAATGGTTTGATTTTGGAGGATGCGGATAAAAACCCAGGAAACATCGCCATCGCGACCCGTTACGCAAGTGTTGCGACGCGAAGAGGGTACATCGCGACGCGATGACGAAGAAGGAGGACGGGTCGCGACGCGATCAACCTCATTGCAACGCGATAGGCAATCGGGTCTGAAGTGGGCAGGAGCCGAAAATGAGGGAAGTTCATCGAAAATCCAGCCTTTTCCGCAGGTGCAACTCCCGTACCCCCAAAGATTGAAGAATGTAAAGTCTGATAAGCAATTCGGGAAATTTCTCAAAGTATTCAGGCAGCTTCACGTCAACATCCCATTTGCCAACGCCATCGAGCTACGCCAAATTCTTAAAGGACATCCTCACTCACAATCGGAAGTTCAACGATTACAGCACCATATCCTTATCTGAAGAGTGCAGCGCAATCCTCCAAAAGAAGCTCCCTCAAAAGTTGAAGGATCCAGGAAGCTTCACCGTCCCATGTGCTATCGGTGAATCGTATTTTCAGAAGGCGTTGTGCGACCTAGGAGCAAGCATTAACCTCATGTTGTACTCCATTTTCAAGAAGCTTGGAATAGGCGACGTGAAACCGACACGAGTGACACGACAGATGGCTGACCCCTCAGCCAAAAACCCTCGTGGAATTATCGAGGATGTGCTTTTAAAGGTAGATAAATTCATTTTTCCGGCTGACTTTATTGTTTTAGATATGGAGGAGAACAGAGAAATTTCGATCATTTTGGAGAGGCCATTTCTAGCAACCAGAGGAGCACTAATCAATGTGCAAAAGGGAGAACTGAAGCTGAGAGTGCAAGACGAGGAAGTCATTTTCAACGTCTACAACTCGATGAAGTACCCGAAGAGAAAGTATGTTGAAGAGCTCGATGCGAGCACAAAGCGCTCGAGACCGCCGGACGACAAGTGACTCGGTCATTCACTCGCATGGTAAGTCTCCTTTTCCTCCACGTATTTCAATCCTTTTCACATTGAGGACAATGCTTAGTTTGAGTTTGGGGGGAGATTTAAATTGCGATGTATATTATTTTTGTTATTTTTGTTTTTGTTCTAGTTTTTCATTTTTTTGGTTTTACTTGGGTTGTTCGATAGGCTGTTTATTATTGTTAAATTGATTGGTGCACATAAGCTTGTCAATAAGATTTTGAGTTTTTAAAGACTTTAGGCTTAGGAGTAAAAAATCATGAATTTCTAGGAGGAAATTGAGTTTTGAGAATCTTTGTTGTCACATAAACTCGAATTTTGAATGTCTTGAAGTTTAAGAATGCTAGATGCATATTATTGTCGAACAATTGAATTAAAATCACCGTACTTACTAGAACCTTCTCCAATTCCTAATCGAGGCGAAATTAAGTACACATTGATCTAGTAAGAATTATTTAGGCATTAGGATAAGCCCTTAAAGCTAAAGAGCCGGACCAAAAATAAAATTGCATATCATTTAGAACCTGGTCACAAAAAGCCTAATGTTTTACCCTCTCGTTACTTAGTCAGAAAAACACTTGAGCCATAATTTTTAAATCTCACAAAGAACCCATTGATTTTTAGCGACTCTTGAGAACAAGTAAATTCGTTAAGCTTAAAAAAAATACTGGGGAATATTTGGTTGTCCCTAGAGAGTATATACGTTCTTTGTAGAAAAAAAAAATTCGTTTAATCACCACGTCGTGTAGTAATATTGTAAAAACCTTCTCTTTGTCTTCTTCTTCTTAAAAAAAAGAATTGAAAGTTTAAAAGAGAAGTGTTAGTTGTTTTGACGTGGTGTAGTTCAAATAGAAAATGTTATGTTAACCAAGGTTTGAGAAAATTTAAGAGAAAAAGAGAGTTGTAAATGAGGAAAACATGTCTTGGGAAAGAAGGTGAAAAAGTTAGGAGTTTTGTAGTTCTTATTTGAGTCGCTAAGGTCAACTCTAATCACTAAAAATTCACTTCCATACCCTTGACCCGAGCCTAAATTACAAGCCTCACGAGACCTTTTGGCAAGGTAGAAATGATTTGTGTACATTTAGTGGAGGTCAAGGGCGAAGAGGGGGCCTATGGTAAGTCAAAAACGTAAATAACAAATATCAAATATATATTACGGTTTTTGGGGTCTTCTGATTTTGTTTGACAACAAGACAATTTTAGGTATCCGAACACTTTCGAGATAGGTAAACATTGCGAAACAGCTAAAGCTAACATGTGATTTTATTTTCTCTTTTGAATTCTAGCAGTTAACGAAGCGTTTAAAACCTTGAATTTCTGAAAACGAAAAGTCTTGAAAATTAAAAATAGAGTCTAAGCGTGAATCGATCGAAATAACATAATACTGAACCTATCTTTGTGTTGTTTAGTTTTTGTTTTTGTGTGTTCGTGTGCTTAGTCTTTTTTCAAGATTTTTATTATTTTTGTTGCTTGAGGACAAGCAAGAGTTTGAGTTTGGGGGATTTTGATAAGTGCGTTTCTTATGTGAGTATTAGATGAACTTAAGCGAAGAATCGATGTTTATCCTCAAGTATTTTGATAGTTTTTGTAGTTTGTGTAAATTTTTCAGGAAAATCAGGTGCGCAAAGATCTATGAGATGCAAAGATGGGAAAATGAGAATAATATATGCAAAAGAGAAAGAAAAATAGAGCATCCTAGGATGACGGTGCGATTTCAAGGATTCCGGAACATTTTACGGATCTCAATTCCGATACCCGGAGCTCAAGATATGGGATAAAAAGTGAAGCAACGCGCAGACCTCCAGAGTGTCCGTCGCGACGCTGTGAGTTCCACCGCGACACAATACAAGACCATAACGACGTGATGGAATCCACCGCATCGTGATGGGGCTCCGACAGCAAGTTAATATGACACGTGGACTGCGATTTTGAGTCGTTTGATCAGTTTTCGAAGGCCAGATCTGCACAAAATTAGAGAGCTCGCCTATATAACCTAATAACAGCCTCTTCGAGAGAATTATTGGTTTGTTTTAGGTTTTAGAGAGAGGAAACCTTAAATAGGAACATAAGGTGAACGAATAAGAAGGCCATGGACGTTCTGGAGGCTGTGACGAGCCTGCAACTACCGAATCTAGTTTTTCTTACTCTTTCTTCATATGAAACTATATTTATTTGTTAATGCTTTGTTTATTTATCATGGATCATTGTTCTTGTTTGTTTTCTAGTTCTTCCACCATCACCATGAACTAATCTCTTAGAGGGTGATGGTGGATCTTTTCTTGGTAATTGTCATGGGTTTATTCTAGTTTGCTTTGAAGTTTGATTTGATTCTTTGGCTTGTGTTTCTTCTATTTTTGTTCTTAATACTCGTATATGCCTGATCATCGTATGCTTGATTTTAGGATTAGTTATTCTCTCTAGCGAGGTTTAATTAGCCGTGCAAACACAATAGAATACCGTAGTACATTCTGTGAAGTTTAGAGATAGCCAGAGCTGCTAGGGAGTCGTGTTAGTGTTCTAAAATGTAAGGCAAGCTAGGTTCTATGCCTTGAGACCGAGAGGTAAAAGGAATTCTTAGTCTTAGGTCGTTAATATCACTCTAGTGAGGGTTAGAGATAAAATGCACGTGAACGATTAGCATAGCCATATGATTGATCATTCTTCGTTTCTTTAGAAATCCCGACAATACGATAGAAAAGTGAAACCTCACACTTGTTCCACACATCCATCTTTCAAACGTTTTAATTAAGTTGTTTAGTAATTTAGAAATCACAACCTTCACTTTCATTCTCTCTTGATTTAAATTGTGGTATTGTTAGAATCACATTTAATTATAAATCATCATGGGAACGAACCGAACTTACTATCTATATTACTTGTTCGACGTGTGCACTTGCGCGCGCGATTTTCACAACACATCATTGTGATTGATTCACGTTTTGGATATGTGTTTGCTTGTGAATGAACTAATCACGTTTTGAGGTATTACTTGTGATCAAAGAACATGTGATGTGTGTCTTTCGTGGAATTGTGAAGGTTCACTAATTCAGGGGGGAGTTGATTTGATTTCACTTTTATAGTTAGTAATTTGGCTTTGATGTATATGTTGTTCATGTAAGACCATTTTGTACTGAAACTATTTATCTAGTGAAATCATTTTCACCGGGATATCACACCCCCAAATGTAGGACACGTTACTTCGAACTGGGTTACCAATTGTGCGTGTCACTTAATTATTTACATAAAGTGTATACTGTCATCTCTATTTACTTGTCCAAGTGTTTAACACACTGTTACACTAATTTTGTGTGACGCTTGTCTGAGCGGCTAACAGAATTTCATTTGGTATCAGAGTATACATCTTTATCGGAGGGCGGTTTCCTGTTATTATTATATTATGTTGAGATGGACAGTTTCAGGGAAGGAGGGTCTGTCAATCGACTGTTAGAATAGGTCTAGGTTAAGAAAAATTTATCATTAACACATTAATGGCGGAATATAAAAATTTATTTTACTAGTAAAATAATTTTTACTAATCTAAACAAAGTGCATATACATGTTATAACTAAAAATATTATTTAAAGTACTTGAATACTAACCTTTATTGTATCTTCAAACTTGAAGCGGCTCGATTTCTTCACTTCTAATCTTGAACTTGAGAAATCTAAGGTTTCTATCACAAGAGTCAATAGAGGTTTAGAAGGATTTATGTGTGGGCACAATTAAACAATATGAACCAAGAACAATTCTTAGATCATAAGCTAATTTTCTAGATCAAGTATGGATCAAGGTGCAAAATAAAAAAGAGTATTTTCTAGAGAGAGAGAGAGAGAGAGAGAGAGAGAGAGAGAGGGTCGGCCACTATGCAAGAAAGAGCAAGGAAAAAACTTGTTTTCACATCTCTATGTGAGGCTCTATTTATAGGAGAAGGAAAAATCTATAAAGGTCAATTATGCATTCGTGAAAGAATAATGCATTCATGACACAATATTTGTTTCCTCACTTAGTACATTTGTTTCTTTTTCTCAAGGAAATTTTTTCCCTTTTCTTTTTGGGTAATTATCCTTATAATTAAAGAATAAAACTCTCCTCTTTTATGTGTTTTGGCCGAATTCTATAGCTAGGGAAGGGGCATCTAGATGCTTCCTTATTTCTTTTAAGACAATTCTTAAAATACCCATTGTAGAATTATTATTGCACAAATAACGAAATTAATTTTGTAATGCCTTAAACGACTTTTCGGCTTTAGAAAATCATTTATGTTTTCATCATATGAAAATATTCAAAATCTTATTTTGACATTCACATCATTTTATGTCCATGTGGACAAAATTACCCTTTAGACATTTTTCGAGAAAAAGTCTAGTTCAACATTTGAACTTATTTTGACTTAGCTTCTAGTTTAACAATCCTACTCTAATGACCTGTAATAGTGACCTTAAGGATCCAAATGAACAAAATTTGAGCTTTTATACTCGGACTCAAAAGTTCATAAACCTTTTCCGAGTATTAGTTTAATGTCAACTGACTCCACTAAAGAGTTGACACTGAGAATCTCTCGGTTCAAATGAATCTATTTTCTACTCAAATTCAACTTAATTATATTGAGCGGATCTATTGAATGTTATCAATGTTTACCCTTCATGAATATCATCAACTAGTTGGGATTTAAAAAATTACCATTTTACTCTTCTAGTTGTTATTTCCTCAACTCCTTTGTTACTTGTGAATAAGTTAGAAACAATGTATTGACGAGGAGCTAACAAGTCACATTGCTTCATCGCTACTTAATTTTGGATACTGCACAGTTCATTTATTCACAATCCAAGTAATAAAGAATGAGGTGATATGTATTGCATCTCGGCAATCTTGTACATGAATTCCATATCTATGAGAACTTCACAAAGTTGGTTCATGACATCTTCATAACTTAATATCTCACTAATTGGCCTAGTCTAGATCACATAATGGATCCAGAATTTGACTTTCTCAAATGAGAGTATTAATGCTATGAAATGACATGTCTTATTTCAGGATTTAGGTAAGCATGGTGCAAATCATACATAGTGACCTTGAGATAGAAGATGTTAAATAGTTGATTCTTATATTGCCTCTTAAGGTGCACTGGTCAATTCAGTATCTTCAAAAGGTACACTGGAAGAACTATAGAGTTCCTAACTCTCTATGCCTCGTAACCAGATATCATAGATTCGTCCAACAATCATACTGGGATTAATAGTTCGTGTATCTTTAGATTGCGAATATATCGTTTTAGTCAAACCATGAAGAGTTTGTTCACGCAAATCTACATTTGTCTCTTCAGACATTGTTAGGTTTGATTAAGGACTATAAGACTATTGAATATCATAAATCTTCAATCAAACTAAAAAGGAATGAATGAATGTTTCAAATTTTATTAATTTAATCAGCAAATTACAATAAGGACTTTATAAATATTTATATCTTCCATAAATATGTAAATAAACAATCTTCTTGTTGGCATCTCTGCCAACATCGACATCCCATATTGGATGGATCTAATTATGTTTATTAGAAAGCTCGTATTTGTGCTTTTTTAAAGTCTGTGGATAACATGAACTGGAAAGCTGTTTTGATTGGATGGACACATCCTACTGTTGTTAATGAAGAAAGTGGTGTGATGAGTCTAAAGCATGAGAAAGACTGGACTACTGTAGAAGATGAAGAACCTCTTTGAAATTATAGAGCTCTCATTGTCATTTAAAATGCTTTTGATAAGAATACTTTCCGAATAATCAATAACTGCACTAGTGCTAAGGAGGCATGAAAAATTCTCGAAGTGGCACATGAAGGAACAGTGAAAGTTCGTAGTTCAAAACTTCAGATGCTCACCAATCTATTTGAAGCTCTTAACATGAATGAGGATAAGACCATAGCTAAATTTAATGTCTGATTTTGAGATATATCTAATGAATATTTCTCTCTTGGTGTTACCATATCAAATAAAAAGCTGGTTCGAAAAATCTCAGGTCTCTTCCGTCAAGATTTTAGATGAAAGTCACTGCTATTGTAGAAGTACATGATCTGTTTACTATGAAGCTTGATGAACTTATTGGATCTTTTACGAAATCTGAATTGTCTATTCCTCAATCTGAGAAGTGGAACAAGAACCTTTCTTTGAAAAGTTCGCTGAAAAATCACTCTGATCATGTATCTTCTGACTCTAACGAGGATATATATGATACCATTGCTTTGTTGTCAAAAAATTACAATAGGGTAATGAAAAAGTTTGCAAGACTTCCATCCCAAAATGGTTCATCAGATGTTAGAGACAATCATCATCAACATCAGGTCCAAAGATAAAACAATTCTCAGAGGCCAAACAGAAATGGTGAAAGACAATCAAGATACAAAGTAAAAGGAGTACAATGCCATGAATGTGAGGACTATGATCACATTTAGAAAAAATGTACAAACTTTTTGAGAAAGCAGAAGAAGGGATAGACTACCACTCTTTCTGGCAAGTAAAATGACAGTGAGTTCGATAATGTTAGTAATTTCCTTGCTTTTATGTCAACCATTTCAAAACTTGAAGAAAACAAGATTGAACATCACACTGTAAGCTTAATTGTTTCCTCTACTCGTTACTCTCATCGTACTTATCATGATGAGTTTCATGTCTCAGATAAATTGAATAACATGACTCTGGCACACACTAATGACATGACCAGATTGCAGGAGACAATTGTTGGTCTAAAATCGGAGGTATCTCGCTTGAACAATGAGTTGATGAAAAGTACTATATTTGTGAGAATGCTAAATTCAGGTCCCGACAATTCGGACAAGATTCTCACATTGGGAAAGCATGTGAGGAACATGAAAGGTTTAGGATGCTCTCATGGTGACTCAACCTCTCATACCAGATTTGTTCCCCAGATAAAGAACAAGACAAGTAGCAGACAACTATATCAACAACATGTGAGATCTCATGCTCCATGGATTTGTCATTATTGTGGCAGAAGGGTTCATATTCGTCCCTATTTCTATCGTCCATTGAACATGATGATTCTTCAACCACAGTCTGAATTTCAATGCTGTAATCATTCAAGTCTAAAATCACGAATGATCTGGAGAGTTAATAATGATCATCATGCTAATATTGCTTATATTTCTCTTCGTGCTTCTACCTATGATGATTGGTACTTTGACACTGGGTGTTCAAGACATATGAAAAGTGTTGAGTATTATCTCACATATTTGAAGTGTTACTCAAATTTTTATGTGACTTTTGGAGATGTAGTCTAAGGCAAAAATGATTGGAAAGGGAACAATGAAGTTTAAAATGTCTTGGTTGTCTGAAAAAAGTATTGCTTGTTGAAATTCTCACTGCAAATCTTATCAGCATTAGAAGAATTTTAGGTTTGAATCAGAATCATGAAAAATCCTCTGATGTCGACCCAAGTTGTCCTGACAATTTTGTGTCTAATTCGGTTGAGAACTCTGCAAATAGTCTGAAGAGGAAAGAGTCTTCTCAACCTGAAGATGTTCGTGATGATGATGATACAATCATCAGTTCTCTTCGCACAACAAAGAAGAAGTCTAGGAGATACCCTAAGCCCACTGCTCCAAATGTTCCTCACTCTCCTAAGCCTGAGCCACCTACTACTCAGCCTAAACCTCCTGCTCGTCAAAACTCTTATGGGAATAAGCCTTCTGCAGTGAAGACGAACACCATGAAGGTCAATAGGGGTCTCCATAACACTACTACAAAAGATACTTTTAGAAGCGACAGGGTAAATTAGAAGCGACATTTGGGAATTAGAAGCGACTAGTCGCTTCTACCTTTAACACCCCGATTTTAACCAAATTATCAATATTTTGACAATTAGAAGCGACTAGTCGCTTCTAATCGTCAAAATTATTGGATCGGGGCATTAGAAGCGACTAGTCACCTTTAACACCCCAATTTTAACCAAATTATCAATATTTTGACAATTAGAAGCGACTAGTCGCTTCTAATCGTCAAAATTATTGGATCGGGGCATTAGAAGCGACTAATCGCTTCTAATGTCCCAAAATTTTGGCTCCAAATTTCCTCCGCCAAAAATTTCGTTAAGTATAGAAATTGGGGCATTAGAAGCGACTAGTCGCTTCTAATGTCGCTTCTAATGCCCCAAAATTTTGGCTCCAAATTTCCTCCGCCAAAAATGTCGCTAAGTATAAAAATTGGATTTTGGCTCCAAATTTCCTCCGCCAAAAAATTCGCTTAGTATAGAAATTGGGGCATTAGAAGCAACTAGTCACTTCTAATGTCGCTTCTATTGCCCCAAAATTTTGGCTCCAAATTTCCTCCGCCAAAAATTTTGCTAAGTATAGAAATTAGGGCATTAGAAGCGACTAGTCGCTTCTAATGTCGCTTCTAATGTCCCAACTTATCAAAACGGTGTCGTTTTGGTTTTTAAGCGACATTAGAAGCGACTAGTCGCTTCTAATGTCGCTTCTAATGTTCCTAGGGCTTTAAATCGCGTGAGCCTCCCTTCTCCCTCATTTTCTCACCTCTCATTTTCCCTCTCACTCCCTCTCTCTCTCTCCCTCTCACTCTCCGACCAGCCACCGCCTTCCTCCCTCCCCCGCCGCCGCCGACTTCCTCCCTCCCCGCCGCCGCCGCCATCCCTCCCCTCCCCTTGTCCCCTCTCCCAGCTCTCCCCGCCGTCCCTCCCCTTCTCCCCTCTCCCTCCAACCAGCCACCCCCTCCTCCACCGCCGCCCTCCTCCCTACCCATACCCCTTTCCCGCCGCCGTCCCTCCTCCTCCCCAGCCGCCGTCCCTCCCCCTCTTCCCCTTCTCATCTTCTCCTCCCCTCCCTACCCCACCCCCGGCCGCCGCCTCTCCACCCTCTTCCCCCGGTCGCCGCCTCCCCATCTTCCTCCCCGGCCGCTGCGTCCCTGCCCTCCTCCCCCGGCCGCCGCATCTGTGCCCTCCTCTGCCCTCCCTCTCGCTCTCCGCCCCTCCTCCGCCGAGCTCCGCCAATGGGCCTCCGCCGTGCTCCTCCCCTGTGCCTCCACCGCCGAGCTCCGACTCCCCTCCTCCTCTGCCAAGGTATGTTTAGTTTATAATTAATCTAATATTGTTATAGTTTAGTCTTGTTTTATAAATATATTGTTATTTTTAATTTATTATTATCGTCGCAGCCTCGTCACCGCTCGTTTGTCGCTGCACCCGCGCCTCGTTGCAACCTAACTCCTCAACTCGCATCGTTGCTTCTTAAGGTATATGTTTGTTTTAAAAATTATTGTAGTTATATTTTGTTTTACGGTTTTAATTTTATGTTTTTTTTTGTATTTAGACTTTTGTGCGTTTGTTGTTCGTCGCGTCGTCTCGTTGAGTGTGGACTTTGCTCGTCTTGTGCCTACTCGTCCCGTCTCGCTCGTATTGTTATCTACAAGGTTAGATATTTATGTTTACTTGAAATTTATGTTTAATAATTTGAATTAGTAATGTAGGTATGCAATTGAAATTAATAATGTCCCTAGGGCTTTAAATCACCTGACCCTCTCCCCTCCCTCTACATTTCCCCCACTCATCCACCCCTTATACCCCCTCCTTCCTCTGCCCTCCTTCCTCCACCCCTCCTCCGCCCATCCTCCCACGGCCTCTGCCTTCCGCCGGCCCTACACCGCCCCTCCTCCGCCCCTCCTCCCTCCTTCCCCTCCTCTTTTCTCCTATCCTCCTCCGCCCATCCTCCGCCCTCCGCCCCTCCTCCGCCTCCCCTCCTCCTCTACCTCACACTGCCTTCCGCCGAGCTCCGCCCTCCTTACCCTCCTCGTCCTCACAGCTCCCGCCGAGCTCCGCCCTCTATGCCCTCCTCCTCCTTCGAGTTCCGCCGCCGCCACCACCTCCGCCTCCGCGTTCTCCGGCCAACCTGCTCCACTTCGCTGCCTCGGGTAAGTTTCTTCGTCGTTGCAACCATGTGTATGTCCGATCTTGATATTTATTTTTTATTATTTTCAGCCCTCCTCCAGCAAGGAATCCGATCTCCGCCCCGTCTTCAACCGGTGAGCTCTCCTCCCGCCCTCTCTCCGTTGTTTTAATCGGTAGGTTTTAAAGGTTTATTATTTAATTTGATTTTAATTTTTATATGTTATAGTTTATTATTTATGGATTTGACATTTTTTTTAAATGTCTCGCAGCCCGTCTCTATATTCGTTTTGTAGCTCGTCTCGCCGTTGTCTTGTGATTCGTCTCGCATCATTTCGCATCGTCTCGCAACAAAGGTTATATTTTAATTGTTTTTATATTTAGTTTACTTAAATATTTAGGTAATTTGTTAAGAATTTAATAACTAAGTTAATTTGTTACATTGTATAAATAATTGTTAATAATTAGTTCCAAATGTTGTTAGTAATATGTTTGACGCGACGTGATTGGGCTACGGGAATTGAGCCACTAATTCCGCGCTCGGACATGCTTGAAGCCAAAGCCCACGACAGCTCATCGTCTTCCGTAGGGAACACGAGTTCGAAGTCGTCCTCTGACATGGAAGAGAAGCTGGTGGCTCTCCAAGGAGCTGTGTTTGGCATGACCACTGGATTGAGCCAGACCCCAAACTTTAATCCGGATCCCGTGTTTAGGGCGACCTTGGAACACTACATGATCATGTTCGGCCCAATGTAGGCGTTTCAGGCAATGCAGGCGCTTCGGGTTCGCAACAGACCAAATCGACCTTCGACTCCCACTGACACCAAACTAGACGAGCCTCCACACGAACTCGGCGGAAGACGCGCAGGACGAGGACGTGGACGAGGTGTTGGCATTTATGCCCACAAAGGAGATTTTTGATATTAAATACTTTTGTATTTGTTTTGCTTTGAAATTAAATAAAGATTGAATATCCATTCTAATTTAAGATTGTGTTTACGCATTTATGTCTACGCTCTGAAACTGTCATCAACGAAAGAAGTGCTAAGTACAGACTTGACAAGATACCTTCTTATGACTAGTTTAAATAATAGTTCGCAATCTAAAGATCGATTGGGCAATCGATTCCTAGTAATGATTGTTAGAATGAATTAAACGATATCTTATCTTGTGATATGGAGAGTTGTGACTCTGTAATTCATTCTTGATATCTTAATGAAGATATTGAACAAGACCAGTGAAGTTTTGAAGTTCGAGATAAAACCGTTTAATCACTCGAAACATCAAACTCACATACGAGGGTTATTTTAGTAATTACCTAAATCCTGAAGTGAGTACATGTATTCTTGTAACACTTTATGACATTTGATTTGTCAATGGGCAATGGCTAAATGAAGTTTCATTGACCCGACGGTTGGTGTCATAATACTGTTTCGTTGAAACATGTGATTCACAGATATGGAATTTGTGTTGAAACAATGCTAAGGCATTAGTATCACACTATGCTCTGTTATGAGAGTGTGAGCGAATAAACCAGGCCTGGTATTCATCGAATAAAGAATTCTTTGAAATAAAACATGTGACATGTTGAGACATTTCATTTTATGTTTTTCTCGTTCACAAATAACAGAGGACTTGGTGAAATAATAACTCAGGGGTAAAACGGTAATTTTACATTCCTCTGAGTTAATGATACACACAAAGGGTAATATCATAAAATACACCGTGGACCGTGTGAAGAATAGTTTTGTCACATCAAACGGAAATATAAACGCATATGAACTTAGAGATGTTCAATATTGGTCCTTTAGTGGAATCGACTAATATTAAGAATTAAAAGCCGGAAAAAGTTTGTGAACTTTTGTGTCCGAGCCTTATTCTAAAGCTTCGTTCATGTGGGTCCATAAGGTCTCAATGATAGACTCTCGGACGAGATTTTGGTGAACAAGAAATGATTGATTTTCTCATTCAACGTAAATTGTGATTTACGCTAAGAAAATTATTTTCTGAGTAATTAAATAAATAACTGGTTATTTATTATTACATTTATTTCACGAATCATATTATGTTATTATATTGATAATAATATAATTTGATGATTCAAATAAATAAAAGATGAAAATAAATATTTTCTCGTTTCGTACTACATTGATTAGTATGAAAATAATTAATGACTTGTCATTAAATAAATGAGATGTTCTAAATTAATTAAATATTATTTTAGAAATAAATCAAATAAATTTGGGAGGTAATTAGGACAATATGGTCGGCCATAATAGGTGTTTTATGGGCTGGAAAAATTGTTTAAACTCATTAAAAGGAGTTTTGGGCTTAAGTTTGACTAATGGGTCTTAACTGGATTTTGACCTAACTTAAGCCCATTCTCTCTGATATAAAAGGAGGCTTTCTCTTTGGTAACCCTAGCCTAATTTCGACCAACACTCAGCCAAACCTCTCCCCCCTTGTGCTTGAGAGGTTTTGGCCGAAATTAAGAGAGAAAGAGAGAGAGGAAAACTGTTTCCCGGCAGCCCTTCCTTTTATTTGAGTTTCCCCTTCTTCCCTTGTTCCCACGAAAGAGCCCACCCTCTTTGTCTCCTAAAAATCCCTAGAGTATTATCATTGACTCAACTTGTGGTTGTTTGAGTGATTTTTCTCTCCCCAGGGCCGGCTAATTTTGGAGGATCGAAGGCACGACGGTTTTGAGGATTTCTTGGACGCGCGTGGCGTAGAGGATCGGCCGACCACCTTGACGTACACCGAGACTTGCTCTCGCAGATCCAAATCTTATGTAAGTGTCCCTCGAACGAATTGGATCTGAATAATATGATGTTTTAGAATAATTATATGTATTTGGATTATTCGTTTGCATGCTTAGATAAATTTATTGATGTGATTGTAAATTTATTGACATGTTAGGTTAGATTTAATGATATGGTTATCGAACATGTTTTAAAACGTTTATAATATGTTAAATTGAATTATGAAATTCCGCCACATATTGATGTGTTTCGTAATTAAATTAGGTTAATTGTTAACTAAATTCCAACACGAGGACGAACGAGGATGATTATAATTTATCTTATTATCGGTTTACGTTTGTGCTATTCTCGACTTTAGACATTGTTTAAGTTGTTATCAACTTTCGATTATGTTATTATCGACTTTTGATTACATATAGTTTATGTTTAATTTGATTCAATTAGTAAATTTCAATATTATTAAATTTAATTATATTTTATAATAATTTTAATTAAAAAATTTAAAAGTTTTAGAAGCGACTTGTCGCTTCTAATGTCGCTTCTAAATGTTACCCGACATATCTTCCCACGCTTTTTTTGGCGATTTTTGGGACACCTAGAAGCAACATTAGAGGCGACTAGTCGCTTCTAAATTTATCACTTCAAAACATTAGAAGCGACTTATCTTTAAAAGCAATAGTTTAGAAGTGACAATGTCGCTTCTAATGTCGCTGCTAAAGCCGAATTAGAAGCGACTTTTTGGCCTTTAGAAGCGACTTTTGTCGGTTCCAAAAGCTTTTTTTCTCCTAGTGGATCTATAGAAAGATGCTATGAATCTCTCATGAGTCCTTATTGTAATTTGTTGATTAAATTAATAAAAGTTGAAACGTTCATTCATTCCTTTCTCGTTTGATTGAGGATTTATTATATTCAATAGTCTTATAGTTCTTAATCAAACCTAACAACGTATGAAGAGTCAAATATAAATTTGCATGAACAAACTTTTCATGGTTTGCTTAAAACAAAATATTCACAATCTAAAGATCAACAGACTATTGAACCTAGTATGATTTTTGGAAGAATCTATGATGTCTGGTTACGAGACATAGAGAGTTAAGAACTTTATAGTTCTTCCACTGTATCTTCCGAAGATAATGATCAGTGCACCTTTAGAGACAATTTAAGAACAAAACAATATAACCTCTTCTATCTCAAGGTCACTATGTATGAATGACATCGTGTTTACCTTAATCCTGAAATGAGACATGTCATTTCATAACTTCAATATATTCATTTGAGAAAGTTACACTATCGATCCAAGTTTGTGAACTACATGCGCTCTATTGGTGATGTATTGAGTTATGAAGTTGACATGAGTATACTTTGTGAAGTTCTCATAGATAAGGAATTCATGTACAAGATTTTTGAAATGCAATGTATATCACCTCGTGCTTTATTACTTGGATTGTGAATAAATGAACCGCGCCGGTGTCCAAATAGAATAAACGATTCTTTTGGATAAAACGTTATGACTTGTTAGCTCCTTGTCAATACATTGTTTCTAACTTATTCACAAGTATTAAATGAGTTGATGAAATAACAACTAGAAGGGTAAAATGGAATTTTACAAATCCGATCTATTTGATGATATTCGTGAAGGGTAATCATTCGATAATATTCAATTGATCCACTCATCACAAGTAAGTAGGTTTTTTAGTCAAATATATTAATTTGAACCGAGAGATTTTCAGTATCAACTCTTTAGTGGATTCAGTTGACATTAAACTAGACTTGGAAAAGTTTGTGAACTTTGAGTCCAAGAGTCTGAGTTAAAGCTTTGTTCATTTGGGTCCATGAGGTCACTATCACAAAGTCATTAGAGTATAGTTTGTTAAACTAGAACCTAAGTCACAACAAGTTCAATTGTTGAACTATACGTATTTTTTTGAAAATGGTCTAAAGGGTATTTTTGTCCTTATGGGCAATTGATATAAAAATGTCAAAATAAGATTTTGAATTTTTTTCACAAATTGATTTAAAGGCACATGGCTGGAAATTTTTTCTGAGCTTAGTGAATTAAATTTTGTGACATGTTATTGTATAGGCAATAGTATGAAGGTCTTTCCTTATCTTGTTATGAACAAATTAGGAAGTAAATATGTGTGCATACACAAGCATATGGCCAGCCATATTACATCAAGGGAAGACTTTTATTCAGCTAGAATAGAGTATACGAGAGAGAGAAATATCTCTTGTTATTTTGTGCATTATTGTTCATTGATACTTGCCCAAAAGAAAAGATGAAATGAATTTCTTAAACAAATATGCTAAGTGAAATAAACAAATTTCTCTCACTAATGCACATAGGTGGCCAGCCTTTATCAAGAGAAAGAGGAGAGGAAATCAAATATTGTGTCATGAATACATAATAGGAAATGTTTGTTACCATTTCTTGTATTTCCTTCCTCTATAAATAGAGCCTCACATTGAAATGTGAAAAATACGTCTTTAGTCTTACTCTCTCTCTTTCTAACCAATCATCTCTCTCTTTACCGCTCTCTCTCTCTCTCTCTCTCTCTCTCTCTCTCTCTCTCTCTCTCTCTCTCTCTCTCTCTCTCTCTCTCTCTCTCTCTCTCTCTCTCTCTCTCAAATACTTTTTTATTTTGGCACCTAGATTCTCACTTGATATAGTGTATTAGCTTATGATCCAAGACTCGTTCTTGGTTCATATTTTTTAATAGTGCCCACTCACTAAACTCCTCAAACACTCAAAGACTCTAGTGATAGAAACTTTTTTGGTTGCTCGAGAATCCAAAGACGAGAAGCAGTGAGGTGAGGATATTCATCCAAGAAGGGTCTCTAAGATCAAGCAGCAAAAAAAGGTACTAAGTTTTTTTCTCATTTATTATATGTTTTAAATGATACCATGTTCATGCACTTTGTCTAGATAGTAAAATAGTTTTATAATTTTGAAAATAATTATTTATATTATGTCATATATAATATGATAATTAACTGTTAAATCCCAGATCGATTTCAACATCAACATCTATCATAAAATGATCAATACCACTCTAGGTAGGACCAAGTCCACTATTACAGGCCCCATTTTAAGCTTCGACATCATGGCCAAAGTTCTAATTGAAGATGAGATTGCTCTCTGGCCAACCAAGGGTTGAATTCAAGCCTATGATCTTATAACTAAGTACTTTCTTCCTACTCGTATTGCTACTTCTACCTGGGCTCCTCTTGGCAGAGATGCCCACAAAAAAGATTATTTATTTACATATTGATGTAATATATAAATCTTTCATAAGTGCTTATTGTAATTTGATGATTAAATTAATAAAAGTTGAAACGTTCATTCATTCCTTTCTAGTTTGATAGAAGATTTATGATATTCAATAGTCTTATAGTCCTTAATCAAACCTAACAATGTATGAAGAGACAAATGTAGGTTTGCGTGAACCTTCATGGTTTGGTTAAAACGATATATTCATAATCTAAAGATCAACCGAAAATAGATCACAGTATAATTGTTGGAAGAATCTATGATGTCTGGTTATGAGGCATAGAGAGTTAGGAACTCAATAGTTCTTCCAGTGTATCTTTCGAAGACACTGAATTGACCAGTGCATCTTTAAAGACAATGTAAGAACAAACCTTTTAACTTCTTCTGTCTCAAGGTGACTATGTATGAATTGCATCATGCTTACCTAAATCCTGAAATGAGACATGTCATTTCATAGTTCCAATATTCTCATTTGAGAAAGTCAAATTCTAGGTCCACTGAGTGATCTAGACTAGACCAATTAGTGAGATATTAAGTTATGAAAATGTAATGAAACCAGTTTTGTGAAGTTCTCGTGGATAAGGAATTCATGTACAAGATTGCTGAAATGCAATGTATATCACCTCATGCTTTATTACTTGGATTGTGAATAAATGAACCGCGCGGTATCCAAAATTAAGTAGCGACTTTATTTGGATGAAACAATGTGACTTTTTAGCTCATCATCAATACATTGTTTCTAACTTATTCACGAGTAACAAAGGAGTTGAGGAAATAACAACTAGAAGGGTAAAATGGTAATTTTATAAATCTCATCTAATTGATGATATTCATGAAGGGTAATCATTCGAAAATATTCAGTGGATCTGCTCATCACAAATAAGTAGATTTTTTAGCAGAAAATATATCCATTTGAACCGAGAGATTTTTCAGTGTCAACTATTTAGTGCAGTTAGTTGACATTAAACTAGACTTGAAAAAGTTTGTGAACTTTGAGTCCAAGAACCCTAGTTAAAGCTTTGTTCATTTGGGTCCATAAGGTCACTATCACAAGTCATTAGAGTGGAGTTTGTTATACTAGAAGCTAAGTCAAAATACGTTCAATTGTTGAACTAGACGTATTTTTCGAAAATGGTCTAAAGGGTATTTTCGTCCTTAAGGATGATTGATGTAAAATGTCAAATTAATATTTTGAATGTCAAAATAAGTTTTTGAATTTTTTCACGAATTAATTTAAAGTCACAAGATTGAAAATTGGTTTCATGTTTAGTGAATTAAATTTTGTGACATGTAATTGTATGGGCAATAATGCGAGTGTTTTTTCGTAATTTGTTATGAACAAATTAGGAAGTAAATATGTATGTGTAGACAAACATATGGCTGGCCACTTTACATCAAGGGACGGAGAGAAATATCTTCTTTTATTTGGTGCATTATTCCATATTGGTAATTGCCCAAAAGAAAGTAGGAAATGAATTTCTTTGACAAGAAAACAAATGTGCTAAGTGAGGAAACAATTTTCCATCACTTATGACACAATGTTGGCCGACCATGTAGAAGAGAAAAGGATGAGGAAATAAAATATAGGAAAGGGTAATTACCATTTCTTGTATTTCCTTCTCCTATAAATAGAACCTCACATAGAGATGTGAAAACAGGTGTTTTGGTCTTGCTCTCTCTCTTCTAGCCGACCACTTCTCTCCCTCTCTCTCTCTAAAATACTCTTTTATTTTGGCACCTAGATCCTCACTTGATCTAGAGAATTAGCTTGTGATCCAAGAATTGTTCTTGGTTCATATTGTTTAATAGTGTCCACTCACTAAACTCTTCAAACGCTGAAAGAGTATCTAGTGATAGAAACTTTCGTGGTTGCTAAAAATGTAAGGCAGCGAGACAAAGAGAAGGATCTTCATCCAAGAAGGGACTCCAAGATCAAGCGACAAGAGAAAAGTTAGTATTCAAGTATTTTCAATAATCCTTTTAATTGATACATGTTCATGCATTTTGCCTAGGTTAGTTAAATTGTTTTACTTGTAAAGAAACTTTATATTCCGCCATTAATATGATTAATGATAATTTTTCCTAACCCTATTCCAACAGCTCCCACATCGAATGGTTCTACTGTTTCTGTAGAAGTGGGTTGTCTTATTTATCAAATCGAAACTCTATGCAAATTTGACTTTGGGGCGTTTGTTTATGACCACTTTGTTAAACATGCTAAATCGTTTACTGCTCAAATGTCGATAGGATTTCCTTGCCTTATCACTCAGATGCTTCTTGATCAGAAGAAAGATCTCCTCCGCTCTGATGATATTTTGGGAAAAGTTTCATTTCCTCTTCAGTTTCATCATAAACTTTTTGAACGCAAGCATGTGTGTGATATTAAGCGTCTGGATGATCCAATAGCTGACATCAACAGTGACCCTGCACCGGTTATTCCTCCGAGTCTTGCTGTTCATACTGATATTTTTCAGACTCTTATTCAGGAATCTAATTTTCTTTAAGATCTGATACAGACTGCTTCCAGGCGCAAGGTCATTATTGAAGTTATGATTAAAGTCATGAAGAATACTGCAAAGTCCTCCACTTCTTCCTCGACAACCACAAAGTAGATGGGGACTAGAAACACTCCTTCTACTAAAGCTCCAAGTGTTGATCCCACCGATGCAACTACTGATGACACAACCTCATTAGTATTGTTTGTTTATTTAGGTTTGTAATTTCAAGACTTCATATTTTGTCTATCTTCTTTTGTATGCGTCATTCTTTGGGTTGTTTTCTTTTTCTTCTTTGATATAGACTATTGTGTGTTGTAGTTTCAAGACTTTATTTATTTTGGATATTGATGTTGTTGTGTGCTTATTTATCTCCTTCTGTCTTATTATTTCTTGCCTTTGTTTCATGTTGGGAGACATGGTCAAATTTTTTTAATAAAAATAGTGTGAAAGATTCAATGGTGTGCTTGCGTTAAAATAGCCGACTAAAGATATTTTTATTACTATCGATTGGCTGATTTTTATTAGGCAAGTGTTTAGACGTAATTTGTCTCATTAACTTATCGAGATTTTTTGCGTTAACAGTGTGCGATTCTGTGGCTCTATATTTGGCCAATTTCCTGATTCTCGGAGATAAGTTTTTAAAGGTCTTTCCTCTTTGGTGTTGTCGTGTGGATTCCAAAGAAACCCTAGAGAAGACCTTCATGTGTTGGACGCTATAAAAGCGAGGCTGCTGCCATTAGCCTCCATGATGCTTTCTAGAGTGCAAGATCGGCGGACTGGAAAACTGTAGACTCAGTGAAAAACAGTATAGAATTGAATCACCCACTGTGATTGATTCACATTTTGGATATGTGTTTGCCCGTGAATGAACTAATCACCCTTAAGGTATTACTTGTGATCAAAGAACATGTGAATGTGTATCTTTCGTGGAACTGTGAGGGTTCACTAATTCAAGGGGATGACTGAATTAGACTTCACTTTTATAGTTGCTAATTTGGCTTTGATGTATATGTTGTTCATGTAAGACTACTGAGAACTATTTATCTAGTGAAATCATTTCCACCAGGTTATCACAACCACTAGATGTAGGAGACGTTACTCCGAACTGGGTTACTAATTGTGCGTGTTAATTTATGATTTACGTTGTGTTTATATTGTCATATCTATTTGCTTGTCTAAGTGTTTCACACACTCTTACACTAATTGTGTGTGACACTTGTCTGATCGGCTAACAGAATTTTAATATTGTACCGCGAAATTAAAAAAACGTATATGTACGTGCATACTCTAAACTCTAAAGCACATATATTTGGTTTTGATTAAAAAAGATTATAAATATAAGATTGATATTTAATATGTATGTATGGATAATCAAGGACAACCAAGCTAGTTCTGTTTTTTTTACTGAAATACTTTTACAATTTGAGGACATTCTAAAATTTCATGTTATATATTGTCAAACGAATTATTACACGATTTAGAATTATTTGCATCGATTTTGAAAAATATTGTAAACTATATTTGATAAACACACATATAAAGAGTTATAATTCACCGACGGAGAGCGCATATTAGAGAATTAACAAAGAGTGGCCGTCATATTAAAACTAATCTATTTCAAACTAAAAATATTGACTAGTTTATTAGTAAATTAGTTTAGGATACTACACTGGACTCCACTTCAACTAATTTAAGAAAAATCGTAAATTTATTTAGGATAAATTTATTTTCTTCCACGTCTAAATAGTCTTCAATAATTAATACGCCACCAAGGATATCGCTCACGAGCTTGTGCAATAATTGGTACTTCAATATTTAACATGTCTTAGAATATTATTCACACCTAGATTTTTTTTCCCACGAGTTAAATGCCATGAATTAATGTATACTGATAGGAACTCCCATAATTTTATTTTTCATTTTTTAATTCCATTTTCCTATCGAAATGAAACATGATCATGCTATAAGACAATATACAAAATATAATGAAGATGGACGTATCGATAAGTCTATACATATTTTATTATATGATACATTTTATCTCGCTTATCTATAATAATCGACCTGATTCGATTAATTATTTACAAGCCAATCTAGAAGAAGAAAAAAGATGTGATTGCACTTGCCGATCCTACGAGATTCTCTATATCATTGTCCCAATTAAAAGATGTGAAATGTGAATAATTTTGTTGGTCAGTTTTATTTCTTATTTTATATAGTTTCCCGTTTAGAGAGTTTACCTAACATAAATAGCTTAGAGAAACAAAATTCAACCCTATTTCACCTAAATCAAGACTAAATGGTTTCTTTGATATATCTCGATCATCAGAGTGATCGCTTGACTCAAATCCGTGTATTGTGATTCACATATATACTATTCATTTGTATGATTGAAGAATCTATAAAAATAATCTATCATAACCTACAAGTCTTGTTGATATGTTTTTTCTAAATCATAATATTGTTGTAGTATTTTTACTTTCTCCAAATCACTAATAATGATTTAGATTTAATTCAGTTTACATATAAACTTTGTTTAAAAAAATTGAACTTTTAATCCTTATAATTTGTCTTTTAAAATTGACATGTTTGAATACAAAACTTGAAATTAACGATTAGTAATATTTTCTGGAAAGACAATTAGTATATCATTTATGTATAACGGTATATTATTTTATTTAACTTTTAAAAGTAAAAAAAAAAAAATTAAACGAAACAAAAAATTGACGGAATGGGCAACGCTTGATATATCTTTTTTCAAAATGGTCAACGTTTAGTTAAACTTCGGTTAATGGTTACATTAAAATTTAATCCAATTTTTAGGACTATTTTTTCTCAAAAATTTTCCCATTCATTCAATAGGCATGTCATTATTAGAAAAAAGTTTTGGGCGAAAATATTCCAAGTGACCATTAATTAAATATTTGGCCAAACGTTGACTACTTTGAGAACCCCTATGTTTAAATGGCTATATTACTTAATAACCATAAACGAAATTGCCATTTTTTAAGTATCAGAAGACACTGGATGACTTAAGAGTGAGAAATAGTATATAGTACATAGGTATTGCCCTGTATCTCCCTGAATACATGTATAAGATATTTGAAATATTAGATCTCTCTAATAAAAAAGAAAACCTAGGGTTTTGTTTTTTTTTTCAGCCGCCGCCGCCCCCTCCCTCGATGAATTCGGTCGCCGTCCTCGCTCTATGGAGTGGGGATAAGCTTGGGAGGGTGAGGCCCAGTTTTCCCCTATTTAAAGTTTCGTTTTTTAAAAAAAAATTGTTTCTTTTCTCTCAGTCAAAAAATCCACAATGTTCAACCCCAATAAACCTTTCCGACACGAGCGACAGCTACTTAGTGAGTCGGTGAAGCTCCTCACTAATACAAATTTGATTTTCTACTACGGGGGACTTTCCGATGCGACTAGTCGCATCCGAATGTCCATTTAAATGCGACTTGTCGCATCTAATATTAGTATTTCACGATTTTTTTCCTTTTTATTCTTGGTAACACTTTTGGATGCGACTTTGTCGTATCCAATAGTGTTGTTTGAGTATCAGATGCAACAAAGTCGTATCTAAAAGTCTCAAAAAATTGAGCGGGCAAAACTCCCCCCCCCCCCCCCCCCCCTCGTATTTTAATTGACGTGGCACATATAATTTATTATTAATATCATATGCGACTGTGTCTCATCTAAATTTTAGAGTTTCCTTTTAAGCAGCTCGCCTCTTTCCTCTTCCCATTTCGCCAAAATCTCTCTCTCATGTCTTTAACCTCTTCCCATTTCGCCAAAATCCTCCCTCCAGTGCTCACCTCCGGGCCTCCCTCCTTCCTCCTCCCCTCCCTCCTCTTCCCTCCGCCCCTCCCTCTTGCCCTCCTCTCTCCGCTCCTCTTCCCTCCTCCACCCTCCCTCCTTCCCTCCACCCCTCCCTCCGGCCCTCCTTCCCTCCGCCAAAGCGTATAACTCAATGAATACAATAAAGACATATAAGACTTATGACCCATAACAAAGAACCATATAAGACATATCTTATGGATCATATGACTTTTGTGCTACAATACAAAGAATACAATTATCTCACTTTCTCTTTTATCTCACTGCGTTATCTTCGATACCTTGTCCGATTGAAAGATGAACTGAGTTCCGCTCTTTCCACACCGGAGGTGTGAGTGAAAGCAGTTGGTTCCGAATACCGTAACTAGAAATGTAAGATTTCCGTAGCTACACCCTGCATAGTGAGAGCACAGTACGATGAGGTTTAGATTTGTGGGGGAGTCTTTGGGATTCAACATCTCATTTCGCAATTCTGAGCACAAGCGGGAATTGGTTTCGCCCGCATCCGATCCCCAATTCTTGCCCTATAAAATACATGATACCATTAGACAGATACATGAACCAGCAACAGAGCCGTGGGATCACTACAAGTCATTAATTCAATGCTGTCTGGAAAAACAAACCTTTATTCATGAATGCCAGTTTGTCAAGGTTAGTTTCTAGAGATAATTCTTTATTTCATGTTAGTCATGTGTTTGTTGATGCCAGAAATGCAAAAATATCAATGTTGTTATTGTTTTCTATCTCTATTGGTATTAGTTTTTCTATATTGTTCTTATCTAGATTATGTATGGTTATGGTATTTAATGCATAACCCGAAGGTCATGAAACCAGACAAACCAGTGAGTTATGCTGACATGAAAGAGAGCTGTTTCTTTCTCCTCCGCCCTCCGCCCCTCCTTCTTTCATCTGCCCTTCATCCTTCCCTCCGCTCCTCCCTCCTCCCTCTGCCCCTCTTCCCTCCTTCCTCCTCCCTCCGCCCCTCCCCTCCGCCCACCGCCCTCCTTCCTTCGCTCCCCCTCCTCCCTCTTCCCTCCCTCTGCCCCTTCCTCTGTTGACCTACGCCCCTCCCTCTGTGCACCAGCCCACGCCACGCACCGCGTCACCCGCCCCGCCTCCGCGAGCATTCCGTCGAGGAGGGTGCCCTTCACCGCGTACGTTCAGCCGCCTTGCCACTCTTCCTCTGACATGGCCTGCGATTCTGACGTGGCATGTGACTCCGACTTGGACGTGGCCTGTGACTCCGACTTGGACGTGGCCTTACTTCGACGACTCCGACTCCGAAAGGTTTCCCTCATGTATGATTTTTCTTTTAATTTATTTATTTTTGTTTTTAGAAAAAATAAATTTGGTAGAGTTTTGAACCTTCTTGCATTTAGGTTTTCAAGCATTTTACTTTGCTGAAAGTTTTGGATTCCGTGGATGTTAAATCGGGCTACTCAATATCGTGTGTAAGTTTTGCAACCTTTTCGTTACGCATTTCAGTTATTGAATGGTTTGGCTGGTTTAAAATTAATATATTTTGGGATGCAATACAATTTCACAGCACCGCTTCTTTGGTTTGTCGATCGTTGTCCTCCGCTCATCGCAGCGCCTCTCCCCGCCCGTAGTCTTCGTCTCTGATCCGAACATCGTTAAACTTAATTCAACCCGACCGTACACAAGGTAAATAATTATTTTGTTAATAAATTAGTTGAAAGTATTGAAATATTTTAGTTTATTAAAATTTGTAAATATGTTTAGTTAATTGAACTTGTGTAATATGTTTAGTTTATGAAATCGTTAAATATGTCTAGTAAATTGAAATGATTGAAAATGATTAGTTTTTAGAATTTTAAATATGTTTAGTTAATTGAAATTGATGAATATTTTTGGTTTGGAATTGTATGAATATGTTTAGTTTATGAAATCGTTAAATATGTCTATTAAATTGAAATGCTTGAAAATAATTAGTTTTTTATAATTTTAAATATGTTTAGTTAATTGAGATTGATGAATATGTTTAGTTTGGAATTGTGCGAATATGTTTAGTTTATGAAATCGTTAAATATGTCTAGTAAATTGGAATGATTGAAAATGATTAGTTTTTTAGAATTTTAAATATGTTTACTTAATTGAAATTGATGAATATGTTTGGTTTAGAATTGTATGAATATGTTTAGCTAATTGAAATTGTGTAATATTTTTAGTTTATTAGTTGATTTAGTTGTATTACATTGCAGGTTTGGTTTATTCATATTATAGGGGAAACTCTGTCAAAATTTTGTTAATAGTGTTTAAAATCATATTCTTTTCTCTCAAATTCACATAAACACAAAAAATTAAGTTCTATATTCTATATCTTGTAAATATTTCCAACATTCAATAAAAATTCACAACTCTAATAATCCTCTTTTCGTCAGCGAAATGTAGTATCCAATTAACGTTAGATCTTACGTTCAAATATTGTTTTCTATAAATAATTATTAATTATATTGTTTATTTTTGCAAAAAGTATCGGAGCGCAAGAAGGAAAATTGTTTATATTGTTAAATATATTATTTTCTATGAATAATGAATAATTATTAATTATATTATTTATTTTTTTAGAGCGACCATTCGAGCGAAGAAGGGACAAGAGGAGGAAGAACCAAAGGCGGAAGATGATCGTCGACAATGGAAAAATGGTTTAAGTCTAGAAAGAAGAAGTGACATTTTAACGTCTGTTATGTTTTTTGAATATTAACGTTTGTAATATTTACATTTTCTTTTTTGTAATTTAAAACACTTTGAATAATGTTAAAATTAAATCTATGTTTTAATTTAATTTTATGTCAGTCCATTTAGTATTACATTAATTTCTGATTCGGTTATATTTTTATTTACGTCAATTTATTTAATTATTATTTTTTATTATTTAACTTTTGGATGCGACTATGTCGCATCTAATACTCTCCCGCCAAGTTATTGGATGCGACATTGTCGCATCTAAAGGGCGAGAAACAAATTTTTTTGTTATGTTTTATTTTTCGCGGGTACACGTTTAGATACAACTAGTCGCATCGGATACTTTTGGCATGCCAAATTTTATTTTATTTTTGCGGAATTTAGATGCCAGTAGTCGCGTCAAAATTGTCGTGTCTTATGGTAAAGAGAATTGGATGCGACTAGTCGCATCCGAAAAGTTTAGCTACGACTATTCTGATGTGACTGTATCGCATTCGAAGTCGCATCTAAAAGTCAATTTAGATGCGACAAATAGTTGCATCTAAAAGCTATTTTTGTACTAGTGCCTCTTCAGCGCGGCGTTGTTGGCGCTAGTCCTGGTCCTCGTCTTCACGCTCAACTACCCGTCGAGTCTCGCCAACAAGAGCCACGTCTGCAACTTCCATCACAACTTTCTCAACTCGGCTTTCCGGAAATCGTCCACGATGCACCGATCGAAAGGCTTCTCCGTGCTGGTCACCTGCGCCGCCGACTTCGCTGGCTCGCACTGTTCGTTGGCGCTTGTGAAGCGCGGCGACGGAGTCCTTGGCTTGGGCAACTTCTATGACTACTTCAGGAAGGATTTTTGGGGGGCTTGAGATTATCAAAAGGATGGGTGAGGATTTTTAAGCTTTCATTTGATTCGACGTTAGTAGTTTGTTTTTGCAATGGACTTCTTTTTATGCGTCATTAGTTTATTGCTCATTTTAAGTGGTTTAGTTTTTAGTAATGTTTGTTTTGAAGTTAGGTAGACAGATTAGAATATTAATCAGAAAAAAAAATTGAGAGATGTTTTTTCTGTCTCTTCTCTTGTTAGTTTATAGTGCCCGAACTTTCGTAGTTGGCGTCGCTCCGTGCGCGCTGTAAGATTTGCAGAAGATCTTATTTAAAGAAGTTCGAGTGTGTTTTAGATAGACTATATTTTAGTTTGCAAATAACAACTCGTCTCTTTAGTTTCAATTCTTTTGTTCCGAAGTGCTTGTAAGTCTTTTGCCGAGTCGTTTTGATGATGAGATTATCATTTTTAAGAAAAAACATAGGTATTGCCCCACGAAAGCTCATTGGTACAACGCATATATAATACTTTAGTGGATGGGAACAAAATTGATGTTGTTGAATATCAATAAATTGGAGATTAAATATTTTGAATCCAGATGGTCGATTCTATTAAGACGTATCGAGTTATAATAATTTTCATGTTTTTTGGATTTGGAATATTTGCCACATCGATCATGGTATGTATATTTATTGACCTATCTATTTTTGCCTTCCATTATTTATCATTATGAAAAAGACTAAGCCTTATACTTATTTCGATCCTTGATATTCCCTTAATTCTTCTACCACTACTATATATATACCTTGTCAAATATTAAATTTATGTCTATTTGTAGGACATACATATATTAGACGTCTAATAATAATGCCGTGGAATTAATGACTACTAAGAAGGGTATTTAGGTTTATAAAAATCAACAATAGATAACTAATATAAAAATAATGGCAGTACGTTAATTGGACACGGTCATAATCAATGTAAATTGTAATGAAAAAGACAATATGCATATATTGGATAAAGTTTTTTCTGAATAGAGACAGAAAGTGCTTCTGTAAGAAAGATTTTGCTAATCTTCTACGCTGATTAATATATTCAAGCACTATTTCATTATAATATATGTGCAAAAGTAATACTAGATCCTATAGAGCGAGCTATGTAATATATATCACTAAATTATTCCAGGATCGATCCACGAAGAAGAAGAAGAAGAAGAAGAAGAAGAAGAAGAAGAAGAAGAAGAAGAAGAAGAAGAAGAAGAAGAAGAAGAAGAAGAAAAGAAAGGCAAGAGATTTTTCAAATCTTGTAACTTTAGCATGCCATGTATATAATGAAATTTTGTCATTTAGTTTGGCTATCGTATAAAATGTGAAAGAAATATAAGACAAAGTAGAAGATAGGAAGAAAACATAAAAATGGGGTATATCCAAAGGAAAAGACGTACATCATGAGTTTCAATCAAATAATATATATACATGTATATATTTATAGCTTTACAAAGGTCTACACAACTTGTTTCTCTCTTCTCTCTTTTAGTACTACGATCTTCTTTCCTAAGTCTTGTTTTATTAAGACTTTGTAACTCTTAAATAGTCGAATCTATAGTATTCTGTACATAGCATGTATGTACATGATCGATACATCTCGTAATCATTTTATATATTTATATATAAAAACACCACCAAAAAATTCAAAAACCCACCACCCAAAAATCATCTCAATTCCAACTATTATAGCTAGTCACATCCCACCAAGGAAAGAATAAATTTCTGATCCCTTTCTCTCTCTATCTCAAAAACTCACATATCATATTCATATATTATTACTCATAATATTCATAACTCAAGCCAATACAATGAAACCCTCATCAATTAATATTTCCGTAGAACGACGTGATGATTCTGAATCCTCAACATCAACAACTCTAGTAATCACAAAACCCTCTCCAACAATGGAATCACACGACGGAGAATACGCTACGTCACCACAAAACGACAAAAACAACAAGGTCAACGACGGCGATCTAGTCTTGGATCTGAGTCTCGAAAACAAGAACAAATTATCATCGGAGGATCATGAATTAGCTAGGGTTTTCTCATGCAACTATTGCCAGAGAAAATTCTTCAGCTCTCAAGCTCTCGGGGGACATCAAAACGCTCACAAGAGAGAGAGAAGCCTCGCGAAACGCGGTGGGGCCCACGGAAAGACGACCGGTCAAAGTCTGGGCCCGGCTTTCTTCGGCTTCGGCTTCGGCTCGAGCATGGCTTCTCTTCCCTTGCATGGCTCGGCTCGCTCGCTGGGTATTCAACCCCATTCCATGCTTCACAAGCCGAGCTACTTTCATCATCATCATCATCATTATAACCAACCGGCGAGATTTGAGCCGGCCAGGAAGTTTATAACTCCGGCGAGTAGTGGTATCAATCACGGGAGGTCATTTTCGTGGTGGCTCAATAGCAATTCGAAAGATGATCAGTTTCAGAAACTAGACTTGTCTCTCAAGCTCTAGTGAAAACTCGATTATTTTTTTGTTATTAATTCCTCTCTCTCTCTCTCTTTGTCTCTGTCTTTTTTAGTTTGTGTTATTATTATTATTATTATTATCATTATTATTACTGGTTATGTCGATGTTATTGATTTGTTTCAGTATGAATATATATATATATATATATATATATATATAAGTCAGTTTTGATGGTTATGTTTTAGATATCATGGTATCATATTTAGTATATAATGTTACTTTTCTTGTAAATGATGATGAGAATTATATATATATATATATGCTATATATTGAAATTTGTTTTAAAAATTCGCAACTACTTGAAATCTTGTTTCGTATACATAATCTTCATGGCAGGTCTTCAAGGTGGGTTAATTGTGGTAATGGAGAGGCTAAGAAAGGTGATCAGTTGAAGAAACTTTATTAGTCTCTTGGTATAAGTAATCGGAACTCAATTTTTTTTTTAAGTTTTTCTTTACTTTGTTTTTTGTTTGATTATTTCAATATGAATGTGTAAAAAAAAATTATGTTTTTTAGGTATAATATTCTCTAGCATAGTGTCAATACCTTATAATAGTTTATGCAGGCTTTTTTTATATGACGAGATATACATATATATATATATATATATGCTATATAATGTACTAAACCAAATACTTAACTGAATTAGAAACTTGATTTGAGTATAATTATAATTCATAATAACTCGTTTCATGACTTAGTAGGCCAAGGTAAGAAAAAAACTATACTTCTATTTTTTTCATTTAACTCGGAAAAGTTTTGTCAATCGGGCACTTATTTATTTTGTCCTTTTGCTTTCTCTTCTAGACAAGAATAAAGAGAAGTACAATTAGGCCTGCACAAGTTAAAGAAAAAGGGAAATAGATCGTAAAGGAAGTGACTGAAGTTATTTCGTGTTTGAAAACGAATATAATCAAATGGTAAAAATAAAATAAAAATTAGAAAGAAGAAAAAAATAAACACTTTTAGGTAATTCGAAAAGCTACAGCCTTGAGTTCACCAATAACGTTATATTTAATTTACTTTAGATTATTAATTTTGAATTGAATACAACAAGTAATCCTTTTAGGTAAAGTTAAATTTAGAAGTACGTAAAGTAGTCAAATAGCCATACAGGTGTGACAACGGAAATAAGTAATTATTGTATATGACAGTTTAGTTCACCAGATTTCAAACATGGGACACCTTGATTAAGCTCATCTATGTTATAATTACAGTGTGACATTGGGCTACAAAACGTGCACAAAATTGGAATCTTGTGTAATGTCACTTCCCATAATTTAATTGCAATTTGGGCGGTTGTGATTGTACCAAACACACATATATACATGTATATATAATATACGTGACCCACATCACAAGTTAAAGTAATAGACCATCTCTACTCGATTTCCATTTGTAATCAAAATTCAAAAGAAAATAAATTAGAAAGGAAAATTTGGTTATTTGGTGTAGCAAACTCATGTGAGAATAGGCCAATAAAAATTATGATGACCCATTTGGCTATGCCATCACATCATTATTTTTTATAAAGAAATTTAATTTTTAAACCTTGATTATTATTTTACATGGAAGATCTCTTAGTGGTCCCGGATCATCCTTATGTTTACAAACTTAATAATGTGGAGTTTAGTAATAATAGAAACAAACGCTCCTCAAATTAAGATGAAAAGTAACTGAAAGATGTGTCATTTTGGCACTTGATTATGATCAACGCTCTTCTTATATTTGATTAAACAAAAAAAAACAAATTTGTGATTATAAGAGTCACCGAATGTCACACAAAAGTTTTGAAAGTGAAATTTCTATTATTTTGATTTTTTTTTTTGTTTTTTGGATTTTGGCCACATGACTGTGGATCAGTTGAGCTGTCCACTTTTTTTAGTGTTGCAACGCCTCATTCTTCACCATTTTTTATCCATTAAAATATTGAAAGAGAGCCATTGATTTCGCCTCTCAATTAAGGAACGCATTTAAATAAATGAATGTACATTTAAACAAAACTTGCAAAGAGATAAATGAAAGATTTGGAGCAATGATGTTGCTTAGATTAGGTGAAATATATAATCAAGCCATGACTTGGTCTTTCTCTCATAGACATAGCTTTGATAAGTAAAGGAATTTTGTCGTTTTCCGGATTTTAAATGATTTAAATATTGCTGTTATATCCCAATTTTAGATCTAAGTTATTTTGCTTAAAGAGGCATGTTAAATGTCCACTTCAATGGAAGGCAAGAAAAATTAAAATTGAAACAGAGATAATCAACATCAAGAACAATACATATATATATTTACACATATAATCCTGGCCCTACCGGGACGGGAGGTAACCGAGAGTCCCGTCCCGGTAGCAAACAGTATTGAGAGTTCTGGGACCAGGACTCTCGATTTTTTATCCAACCGGGAGGTACCGTTATTTTAAAAAAAAAAACAAAAGGAAAAACCTCGGCCGCAGGATTGAAGGTCCAACGGCCCAAAAAATATGGCCGTTGCATTTGTAACGGCTAGAAACTTTTTTTTTTCTTTTTTAATTTTCTTCTTTATGGCGTCCCAAAACCGAAGGGGCGGGGGGTCGAAAGGGAATGAATTCTCAAGATCTCCCGACGCATCGGTTTGAAAAAAATTGGTTACATCATTCTCAAAATGGCGAATACACTTACGATCCTAACTATATTCCCAGTAAAATTTCAAATGTTATCTACCCTCAACAGTTCAATCTAAACACAGAACCCGAATACATCGCTCATATGCGCCACCTCCACCCGATGCCGATATCGCTTTTGAAGCGTTTCAACAATGTGAACAAGAAATTCAAGATTTCCCAAAATTCCAATGTCGATGAAGAAGGTATTGAAATCGATGACGACGAAACGCAAGATCCGAACGCGATGAAGAAGAAAATATACCTCCTCCACAACGAAGCCGAAGTCAGAGGTCACCTCCAGTTAGTGTTTCCTCGTCCTCGACAACGACAATAACAGGAAGAGATGCAACAACGACGACAAAGACAACAACCGTTGGCTCAGAATCCCGATCAACCTCAACCTACCGGAAGGCAACCTAGGTCCCAAGTGTGGACGTGGTACGAGCAAGTGATTTACAACGGTGAGAAATCAGGAAAATGTTACCGTTGTGGAAAGATCTTCAGTGCTCACGACGACAGAGTCGGGACTTCGCTTTTGTAGAGTCACAACAAATACTGCAAGGGTGATGGAGCTGCATCGGCTTCGAGTCGTGTAAGTCATGTTGAGCCTAATCAATTACGAAAACAATTTGTAGAATATTTTGTTTTAACGGATCAATCCTTTATGCATATAGAATCTCAAGGTTTCGTTAGCTTTCTTAGTTATTTAGTTCCTTGTGTTCAAGTAATTTCTAGGAAAGCTTTAAAATACTAAAATGGTTTTTAGAAGAAAAAGAAACACTAAAAACAACAATATCAAACAGTAGATATAGTGTAGTTTTAACTTCAGATATATGGACTGGTCAAGCTAAAATGGATTACATGAGTGTCGTAGTTCATAACATAGATGATGAATGGAATTTGAACAAACGTATAATAGCATTTAGGAGGATATAAAGGTTTCTTTGCTTTACGATTTGAGAGTCATTCTAGATCCTCGATGTACAATAATTGGTTTGAAAATATTTTTTAAGTACCTTAGACGTTTTTTTGTTGATCAAGATTACTATCCACTTAATTTTTCCCGAATCGTGGAAGCGTTTTATTCTCTTTTCAGGGTGTACGAAACCAAACTCCTACCGCATTACCGAGCGCAGCAGAGTCATACACAGATGCACCAACCCCGACGACATCAATTTCAAAATGTGTTCGTCAACGCTCCTGCGTACAGTCCATCTCCTCAACAACAAGAGGCAGGGTCTAGTCAGCCAAGCTCAGTCGACACACACTCTCATCCGGAGATACTGGAGTTCGACAGGAACGAGTGGGTCAAACCGGACGACGAAGGCTTAGACTTACTCATATGGTGGAGACAGAATGAAAGGAAGTTCCCGGTGTTGGCTACTATGGCTCAAGACATCCTCACAATTCCAGTTTCAACCGTGTCATCGGAGGCGCATTTAGCAGCGCGGGACGCATCATCGACGACAGAAGATGTAGCTTGCATCCGCGGATGGTAGAAGTTTTAACTTGCGGAAAGGATTGCCTTCAACATCACCATAGAGCCCAAGAAAAATTTCAAAATTTTGATATTGTTGACGATTTTGATAATAAATTTTCAAACATAAACCTCAATGGTAAGACAATTATATTTTTATCGTAAAGGGATATCTCGACCCTTTTCCAGGATTATTTTTTCTTATAATCGATGAAAGGGGTACTCTTTTTTCCTTATCGTCGCACATTTTTAGAGGTCGATAAGGTTTTTTAATAAGCTCAAATTTATTTTACATGAGTCTAAATTAATTTAGTTCATTCTTATTTCTAATACTTGTTTTAACTTAGTCATAAAGCTTATTTTTATATACTCAATTTGGTTTAAAACATTATAATTACATTATTTTTTACATTCCAACTCCTTACTTTTTAAAAAAAATTACGTTGTTTTCTTTTTCTTTTTACCCCAGGCCGGGACCCGGACTCCCGGCCTCCCGCTACATCCCGTCCCGATTTTAATCGGGACTGAGACTCTCATCCCGCTGCCAATCGAGAATCCCACGGGAACGATACCGGGAGGTACCAGAACCCCCGATAAAGTACGATTATACACATATATATACTTCATGTTTCCTAAAAAAAGTTACCTACTTTATTACTTGTGATTCTCAATTCAACTCTTCAATCGCTCAAATCGTAAAAAAATAATATAAATTTGAAAGCCTGATCTTTTATTTCCTTTACTAGACAAGCTATTATTTTCAAGTGGTATTTCGAGATGTTACAAGCAAACAAAAATTAATAATAATAATAATAATAATAATAATAATAATAATAATAATAATAATAATAATAATAATAGGACGACATAGTGTATCATTATTTAAAGCGATAATAGAGTAACATATATTATATATTGAATTTCTCTACATATATGCCGTACGTGTGTGTTTAGCACCAATTTTATAAAAAAAAATATTCCACAATTGTGGATCACTTAGATTATCTCCAACCCAAAATTTAAATTTGAGTTAACTTTTCTCCAAATTTAGTGCAGATATAGTGTTTTCACTCCAATTCACAACACCAAATTCCACCAAAAAAAGAATATTCTATTTTTATACTTTTCAATATTAGTTTGTATTAATTTCATATTAACCCTTCTATTAATATGTTATGTCAATATTAATTTTATTAAACATTAACTTATTTTTGTATGTCAACAATATTAAATTAACTTATATATATAATAAATATAATTGTGTTTAAATAATATGTATGTATTATAAATTATGTATGCTTTTATTTTTTTTTAGTTATATGGTGTACATTATAATTTTAATTTTTATGTATTGTGTTTGTATAACTATTAATATAATTAATATGTATTTAGTTTAGTTGTATTTTAGTAATCAATGTTATGTATTATTATTAATGTCATATTATTTATTCTCTTTTCTCAATGATAATATGTATATTTGCATAATTTATTTAAATTGTGATCCAAATCACATATTTATATTTTTTTGGATGAATTTATAATTAATAATAGTTGGACTCCAAATTTGGGTGATGAATAATTGGACCCTAAATTTGAGTAGATATTATTCATTTTACCCAAATTTAAATATTTGGAGTGAGTTAAAGCTCTCTCACACCAAATATGTCTCATCACCACCCAAATTATGGGCGGGTGAGATGGTCTTAATCCTCCTCTCACGATACATTTTAAAACTGAATTCTTATTTCATAGTTGATGTTTTGTTGGTCCAATCAAGAAAGCGGGTCCCACAAAACAATCACTATGTATCTTTTTAAAAATATTGAGAGAATAAAAAAAACATAGAACATGTGATTGGACAATCCAACATATCAAAAACACGGAAACAGAAGATCAGTTTAGAACTCGTGGGAATTGTTCTCACTCTGAGAGGCAAGGCAAAGGAGAAACGAAAAAAGAAAGAAAATTTCGATATCTTATCCTTAAATTTGGACCATTGTTCGTCTTTGTCAACCAATGGAAGTGTTTAAATGTGTTATTTCTCTTTTGCATATGGTTGAATAGAATTCGAAGTCCACTTCTCTTTGAGTGAACAAGACAGTTTCATGGGTGTTTTGACCTGGCTCAGAACATGTCCAAACAAACAGATCAAGTCATAAAAACAAGGTTATTCGAATTATTAGTTATATAATACGAAGTATTTTTATAATAGTAAACGTTCTAATTAATAACTAGACAAATTTGGTTACAACAATTTGTATTAATATTGTCCAAAATTCGAAGAGCATAAAATTACTATAAAACGAATGAAAATCCGATCTATAATTTCGTGTAAATGAGGACACATAAATATATTAGTTATTTGCAATATATTTACAAAATATTGACTATTTTCAAATTTCTCATATTTATTTAAACTAAATACCCTTCTTTTTTTTTTTTGTGAAAACAAGAAGAGCAATCCTTACCAACACACAACTTAACTAGAAGTTCAAATCACAAGAAAAACTCTTAGTTTGAGGAATTTTCTCAAACACCCAGTAGTCAATCACAAAAAGTGACAAATAAATCGGAGAAGATGAGAACATGAAAGAGCAAATTATAAGACCAACAACAATCTTAAACTCCAGTAAAACAATCAAGGTAAATGAGCGTTGAACCATATAAAAGCAGTGCATTTGATTATGTAAATGAGTGCTGATATTAAATTATTTAATAGTATAGTCTTTTAAACACATTGGGTTTTCAAAATGGTCAACGTTTAACAAATTTTTGGTAAATGATCCTGTTAAAGTTTAACGTTAATTTTTAGAACGAATTCGCCCAAAATTTTCAAAATTTTCTAAAATGAAAAATGATAAAACTGTAAAGTCATCTTGTTAATTATTATGTCACGTAAACAATAGGATCATTAACCAAAATGTTGATCATGTTGCAATAGACGTACCAAACGTTGGTCATTTAGTTAATTTGTTGTTAAATGTTTTATGACCAAGAAAAACCTTGAAACGGGAAGAAAAAGAAAGAAGAAAAAGAAGAAGAAAACAAAAGGAGAGTGAAAAGTATTTTGATGAGTCTTCAATGTATAAATGTCGAACTACATCAGTAGAAAATTCAGCGATGTCGTAGATTACGCAGTCTTATTTAAACGACGTGTCATTTTCAAAATTAAAAAGGAGCTTGTCGTCCATTCCATTACTGTCGTTTAAAGAATCCATCACCAGTATTTGTCGTTTGTTCCATTTTTGTCGTTCTCAGCGGTCAGTTGTATCGCTTCTACTGAAAAATGGATTGAATTGCCCCTATTATTTTGAGAAGCAGGCGTCTATACTTCGATTCCACGTTTATTTTCAAATCAACACTTTTTTCTTCTAAACTGTATATTACTGTATTATTACATATTCTAATTTCAAAACACATTTATATATCTTCTTACGTATATGCTGGTTTGTTGAGGATAAATTTCGTTAAAAAATGCGTGTTTTCCATAACCAAGTTACCAGGATTCAACTAAAAATATAAAAGCCCGGTAAAACACTTCACAGCGATCAAACGTGAGAAGAGAATAAATGAGTTGACTTTCTTGTTTTCATCCTTTCTTCGGAGGCGCTTCTTCTTTACCGTTCTTCTCATTATCTTTGCTCTCTTCTTTTTTCTCGCGATCACGACCATCTTCTTCCTCTTGATGTTGCTTCTTCTTCTTCGCCTCGACTGTGATTTCGGTCAAAGCTTCTTCGAGCTTATCGAGCCTCGTTTTGACCTCCAAAAAGTCCGGCGAATTCCTCGCCTTTTCCCTCACGGCCTCCTCTTCGATCGCCAGCTGGATTAATTTCTCTTCGTCTTCTTTCTTCTTTTTCACATCCAGCTCCTGAGAAACCAGAACAAGTTTTTCAAACTCGTGATCGATCAATCAAAGAGACGGAGAATAAAGAGGGTTCGATTACGTACGGCTTGCATTATCCTCATTTCACGACGAGCATATAGAGCCACAAGATACACAGCTGCAACAATAACAAGACCCGTTAAAGGAAGATAAAAATAATGTCAAATGTTAAAGAGTGTTTAGTTTAGTACCCAAGGAAGGCAACAATGCGATGAAGAACTGCACCACGTGGAAATCAAACCTGATTTTTTAATCAAATAATAAACAGAAACCGAAAAAGTTAGCGACTTTTCGTGTATATATTTATATATGTATATAGGGTAATTCTAGTTACTAACTATATAAACATGTAGTATTTCGATAATAGTCACCATTTTGTAAACGCTTAGTTAATAGGCAAGCAAATCTGTTTACAACAATATATGGACCAATATAGCTCAGAATTCGAAGTGCACAAAACGATTGTAAGCGAAAGGCAATCCGATCCATACTTTCTTGTAAATGACTGCCACGTAAGCACATTGGCTATTACAACATATTTACAAAACGTTGACTATTTTCAAATTCATTATGTTTATATTGGCTAAAGACGCAATTTTTATATGCATACATATTGTCGAACAAGGAAAAGTGAGTATTACCCGAATTTGTTTCTCCGACCCGGAGGCTCGTCGAAGACGATCTTGGCTGAGGTGACGAAATCGAGATTGTCGAGCTGGCGATACGACTCGTGATAGTGAGCCAAGCTTGCTTCATAGTCGCTGGCTTTGTCCGAGTTTTTCGTTTCGGACGTGCAAAAGTGTCTTCTTCTGGGAATGGGTTTGATTCGACCCGGATTGAGACCCCTCAAATGTTTCAGAGCCCGAACCCGGAAACGCCAGCTCATTTTCACATATACTCTTTCACATTATCTCAAACACATCTAAATACATTTCTCAATTTGAACTTCCTTACACTGCAACAAAAGAAAACAGAGCATTCGTGTTAGTATTCAGAAGTCACATATACAATTTTGGATCCATTTCCTTTTTCACCGAATCCTAGTTTTACGAATACACTTACGTTCTAGTTATATTTCTTACTTTCATTTACCTATCGTGATACGCTATCACAATCCGAACAACAGAAAGAAAATGCAAGGATTTTGTTTTCTTTTCCATCCTATTTTCCAGGTTCGAAACAATCATTTCTTCAGAGATACATAAAAACCGGAAGAAAACACGATCAAAGTAACGAACTTTTTTGCCCTCTTTTATTTTATTTTTTCTTTTTTTTTGCTATCGATGACTAATTATACAACTTCTCGGCCTCAGCTTCTTTTATATATCATTACAAAATAATAGTAACAAAGAAAACATAAGTATAACCAGAACAGAGAAAGTGACTATAGTACCAGACAATCAATTCATGGAGTTGTATACTCGCATACGAGTGCCTTACACAGTAATTGATGAACCTATTAAAAGACTAAGTATCAGAAAATTAGAAACAAATAAAGAACATTTCCTTAGTTTATTATAAACAGAAACACAAAGGCTATTTTTTTTTTTGCAAACACTATCTAAAGTGCATAACATGTTATTCTATCAACTCCATTCTGCGGCATTTCAGTTTCGGGTTCAACTACATAACAGGTTCGTCAACTTCCAAAATCAAGCAAACTGAAGCTTCGAATTATTCTTGAACCAACGCTAAAATGAAACACTCGACTTAGAGTCCCGAAACAAATAAACTCAATGTGGTTAGCCCTATACAGTTACACTAACTTTTTTCCCAATTTTCTGTCAAAAACAAATTTACAAAAATCACAAACCAAAACGAGAAATACACCAGTCCTCCATCCATCCATGCACAGAAATCAAACAAGAACATCAAAACTCCCGAATCTGCAACCCTAATCAGACTCTCAAGATATAAAATTTTCGTATCTTTGTACCTCGTTGACGAACGAACTGCAAAGTGACACTCAGCTCCTTCTCTACCACGAACTCACAGTGAGACCTTGAAAAAAAAAACCGAGTCAACACTCGATCTCGCACGAATCGAAGAAGACAAAGGAAGATCGTCGCTCTCTCTCTCTCTCTCTCGATCGCTCTCTAACCCTTGGAAAATCGCACAGAGCAACTTGTTTGTTCTTTCTTTTTTCTTTTTGTCTGGTGACATGATAGAACCAAATATTGAAATTCTGCGGTACCCCTCGTATCTTTCACCTTCTAGTTTCCACCACAAAGCGTATTCTTTCTTACCATTTAGTCCACTTTTCCTCAAACTCACCGTTTAAATCCATAATTCAAAAGAAAATAATCTAGAAAAACCAAGGTGGGATTTTAGTTAGTAGGCTATAAACTAGTATAATGGCAATAATAACATTTTGTAAATATGTAATAAATAGGCGATATACTCTTGTTCATAATATTATTTAGACTAATATTTAGCTAGTAAACCTTAATATTACTCAAATTAAAAAGAATAATTTAGCACATAATATTTTTGCAAATGATTGTTACGTAAGCACGATAACTAGTTAACACATATTTACAACGTGTCATTTATATCTAAATTTTTATGTTGTTATTGAAGCCACGTGCAGCTTATGATGGAAGTCGAAGGTCCAAGCCCAATAGTGAATGAAATGAGGTAAACGACCGGCAGTAATGAGGTAGGGAAAAAAATGACTTGTCGTTTTTAATGACTTTCTCATTCGTTATCGTTGAATTCTGATGACATGGACGAGTAGGATGGACTCTGAAGCTTGAAGTATAAAAAGCCTATTTCGAAGACTTTTGACCTAATCTCTAGAACTTGTAACTACTGAGAGAGTTTGAGAGGTTATGTGATGTTTTGTGGTGTTGTTCCGTCGAAGTATTGACGGTGATTTCACGACTAGTGCGTTGAGATTCTCTGATCGGAGTTCAACGAGGACGTAGGGTTTAGATCTGCCTTTTGGTGATCTAAATCTGAACCTCAATAAAAGATTGTCGAGCACTTTTATGTTTTTCATTATGCATGAGATTTGCAACGACATAACTGCCTAGGTCCGATCAATTAACAACAGTGATATCAGAGCTTTTGGCTTGTTAATACTTGTCTTTGTTATTGATCGGCGATTTCTGTCTAGTTTCCGCATTTTATTTGATATCGAAAACTTAGGTTAAAGATTAGGGCTTCTTGATTTATTTTGTCTTTGATTAAATATGTTACCCTACTCTGTTGAACCATACTTAATCGTTGTGCTCTTGTGTTTTGTGTTTCTTTTGTGAATGTCTTCTGTATGGCGATGACCCAACTCGACATGTCAGTTTTTGACGGGAAAGCTGACTTCGGTGTATGGAAAAGAAAATGAATGTCCTTCTTACCCACCACAAGGTAGCCTTGGCTCTGCAACCGAGCCTTGACAAGTGGAAAGAAGCCTGCAAGGCTCGGAAAGCTAAGATCGACGAAGAGGCGTATAGTCTTCTCATCCTCAACTTGTCCGGTGGGGTTCTTCGAAAGTTAGATGGAGAGGATAACCCTCTGAAACTCTGGTTAAAAGTCACAACCATATTTCAGGCTAAATCTTCATAACCTTGCTTTCTTGAAAGGTTCTCTGTTTAGCTATAAAATGGACTCTGCTAAAACTATAGATGAAAACCTTGATGAATTGCTTAAAATGACTCTAATGTTAAAAAGAACTGAGTTAGCCTTAAGCGATACTAGCCTACCTATGATTCTATTAAACTCTATACCTGATAGTTACCAAGTAGTTAGGATGCTTTCAAATACTCTGGTATTATGTCCTCATTGGATCTGACTGTAACTTGATTAAAGACTAGAGAAATAGAATTAAAGAATCGGAAGAGATCTAGCTCGAACATGTTTGTTAAAGGAAAATTTGGAAATAATAACAATCATGTACCAAAAAAATCAAAGAAAAACACTAAGCCTAATAACTCGGATTCAAGTCCTAAAACTAAATCTAGGAAATATTATTATTGTGGAAAGTTAGGTCACATCAAGAAAGATTGTTATAAACTCATTAACAAAAACAAACACACTAATCATGAAACTAATGTGGCTATTGTTGTTGATCAAAATAATTCACCTGAGATTTTGAATGTGTCTGATATTGTTAGTAATGAAAATTGGATAATGGATACTGGTTGTTTGTTTCATATGAGTCCTACTGTTAGCTGGTTTAGTGACTTGAAATTTGTGAACAATGAAATTGTGTTTATGGGTAACAATAATTTTTTCTCTGTGACTGGAATCGGCTCTGTGTATTTGATCTTGTGTTCTAGTAAAAAGATTGTATTGACTGAGGTCAGATTGATTCCAGGCATCAAAAGGAATCTTATATCACTAAGGTGTACTTGATGATAAAGGCTTTTCTTATAGTGCTAAAAATGATATTTTGCAAGTATGGAAGGACAGCAAAGCCCTTATGTCTGGAACCAAGAAAAATGGTTTGTATATTTTAGATGGTGTTCATGACAAGTATTCTGTACATGCCTTTGTTAGCACTAACCTTTTAGCTACTGAGAAATGGCATCTCAAACTCGGTCACGTGAGTCAAAATGGACTCAATGTTCTCAGCAAATATGGTATGTTTGGTAAGGATACTATAACCTCTCTTAGTTTTTCTTAACCATGTATTAGCTAAGCAACATAGATTGAAATTTGGTACTGGTGTTCATTTGTCTAAAGATAAACTTGATTATGTGCACGCTGGTTTTTGGGGTCCTGAAAAATGTGAAACTCATGGAAACAATAAATATTTTCTATCTATTATAGATGATTTTTCTAGGAGAGTTTGGACCTGTTTACTTAAGACTAAAGATGAAGCTTTTATCAAATTTAAAGAATGGAACATTTTAGAAGAAAATCAATTAGGTAAGAAACTTAAAGCCTTAAGAACAAATAATGGACTAGAATTCTGTAACACTGACTTTGATTCTTACTGCCGTGAACAAGGTGTCTTAAGACACCACACAGTTCGAAAAACCCCTCAGCAAAATGGTGTTGCTGAGAGGATGAATAAAACTTTTTTAGAGAAAGTAAGATGTCTTTTATTCACCTCTGGTCTCTCTAAACCATTCTGGGGTGAAGCCCTGCTGCTTATCTAATTAACAGAAGCCCTAACAAACCACTAAATCTTAAAATCCCTATGGAAATTTGAAATGGAAGAAAACCATATTTAAATCTCTTAAGAATATTTGGTTGTTCTGCTTATGCTCACAATAGAGAAGGTAAACTAGATCTTAGGTCCCTTAAATGTGTGTTTGTAGGATAACAACAACCTTATGAAACAAAAGGAAATAGGTTATGCGAAAAATGATCTAGGGGTGTTAAAATAATCATCAGCCGTGATGTAATTTTTTATGAATCTACATTCCCTTGTAAAGTTGCAAATTCTGGAACTGAATCTGAACTTGTGCTAGAAGTTGACCCTCGGGATAATACTCAGTTTCAGGCGGAGCCAAATGAATTAGGTAATAATGTAGAACTAGAACTTGACCCTGTAATGTTGACCAAAATGATGAAAATGAGCCTGAAATTTTAAACGAAAATGTAAATGAAGATGAGCTTAATATAGAAAAAAATCTGAATGCCTCTAATTACAATGAACTTGATAATCATCAACTGGCTAGAGACAGAGATATGAGAACTATTAGACCTTCAAATAGATTTTATGTTATTGATCTTGTATTTACTACTTTAATTGCTACTCATGATATTCAAAATGTCGAACCTGAGAATTACTTAGAAGTTATTGAATCCGTTGATAATTCTAAATGTTTAGCTTGTTTAAATAGGTCTTGGGTTAAGAAAAAATTATCATTAACACATTAATGGCAGATATAAAAATTTCTTTACAAGTAAAACTATTTTACTAGTCTAGGCAAAATGCATGAACATGTATATATTTAAAAATATTATTTAGTTATTTGAATACAAACTTTTCTTGTATCTTGATCTTTGATGAGCCTTGGGAAAGATAGGTCGTCTCTTGCTCGTTACCTTCACACCTAAACATGAACTCGAGAAACATAAAGTTTCTATTACATGAGTCTATAGAGAATTTGAAGGATTTGTGTGTGGGAAAAATTAAATACATAACTCAAGAACAAGTCTATGAGCTAAAGAGTTAATTTAAGCCTAAGTCTAATGAGGACTTAGGTGCCAAAATAAAAGATATATTTAGAGAGAGAGGAGGACGAAGTGGTTAGCTAGAATAGAGAGAGCAATACCAAAAAAATTATTTTCACATCTCTATGTGAGGCTCTATTTATAAAAGAAGCAAATGCAAGAAAGGGTAATTATCATTTCCTATTGTGTATACATGACACAATATTTGATTTATTCTCCTCTTTCTCTATCAATATGGCCGGCCAATATTCTCTCATTAGTGAGGAAAAATTATTTCCTCACTTAGCATATTTATTTTCTTCTCAAGGAAATTTATTTCCTCTTTTCTTTTTAGGTAATTATCTTTATAATTAAAGACAAATAATTCATCTGCTCTTTGATGTGTTTTGGCCGAATTCAACACCTAGGGAAGGGGCAGCTAGATGCTTCCTTATTTATTTTAAGATAATTCTTAAAATACCCATTGTAGAATTAATATTGCACAAATACTGAAATTAATTTCATAATGCCTTAAACGAATTTTTGGCTTTAAAAAATAATTTATATTTTCATCATATGAAAATATTCAAAATCTTATTTTGACATTCCCTTCATTTTATGTCCATGTGGACAAAAATACCCTTTAAACATTTTTCGAGAAAAAATCTAGTTCAACATTTGAACTTATTTTGACTAAGTTTAACAATCCTACTGTTGGGATTGGTGCCCGCAAAGGAGATATTAGACATTGAAATATTTTTTGTATTTGATTTTGCTGAAACATTAATATTAATAAATATTCATTCTTTATTAAGTTTGTGTTTTATGTATGAATGCTACGCTCTGAAACTGTCATCAACGAAAGGGGTGCTAAGTACAGACTTGACAAGATAGCCCCTTGTGACTAGTTTAAACATTTGTTCGCAATCTTAAGATTGATAAAGCAATCGAATCTAAGTATTGATTGTTAGAATGAATCATGATATCTTATCTTGTGATATGGAGAGTTGTGACTATATAATTCATCCTTCATATCTTATAAAAGATATAGAACAAGACCTGTGATACTTAGAAGCTCGAGATAAAACATTTAAACACTCAAAACTTCAATATCACATACGAGGGGTACTTTGGTACTTACCGTAATCCTGAAGTGACTATATAATTGATATTACACTTTATGATATTTGATTTGTTAATGGGCAATGACTAAGTTATAGTTTTATCTGACCCGACGGTTGGTGTCATAAGGATGTGATATTGAGTTATATGATTCACAGATATAGAATTCATGTTGATAAAATGCAAATGCATTAGTATCACACTATGCTTTGTTATGAGAGTGTGAATGAATTAACTTGGCCAGGTATTCATCGAATAAGAATATTCTTTGATTAAAACATGTGACATGTATAGACATCTCACTCTATGTTTTTCTTATTCACAAATAACAAAGGAGTTGGTAAATTAATAAATCAAGAGGTAAAACGGTAATTTTACATTCCCCTTAGGTAGTGATACACATGAAGGGTAATATCGTAAAGTACTCCGTGGATCGTGTGAAAAATTGTTTTGTCACATCAAACGGAAAATATACGCGTATGAATAGAGAGAGTGTCAATATTAGTCCTTCAGTGGAATCGACTAATATTAAGAATTAAAAGACGGAAAAAGTTTGTGAATTTTTGAGTCCGATCTTTATTCTAAAGCTTCGTTCATATGGGTCTATGAGGTCTCAATGATAGACATTTGGAAGAGATTAAATGACAAGAATAATTGATTTGCTCATTTGATATAAATTGTGATTTATATCGAGAAAGATATTTTCTTTGTAACTTAATAAATAATTAGTTATTTATTTTGTTTGTTGAATCATAGAGTGTTATTATGTTGATAATAATACACTTGAGTAATTCAAATAAATAAAAGAAGAAAATAAAAATTTCTCATTTCGTACTTATTTGATAACTATGAAATTAATTAATGAAATGTCATTAAGAAATGAGAGTTCTAAATTAATTAAATTTAGAAATAAATCAAAATTATTCGGGAATGAAATAAACAAAATTTGGACGAGTGTGGGGAGTGATTTGGCGGAAAATAATTAAGTGATTGGGTTATGGGTATGACACAACTTAAGCCAATTTTAAACTGTATAAATAAAGGCTTAAGAAACCCTAATCACTTAACCCCTAACCCTATTATCTTCGGCATAGCTTCTCTCTTCCCCTATGTGCTTCTAGGGAAATTCGGTGACCCTCTTTCCTCGCGTGGACTCGGTGTGGCATTCTGGTGTTCGCAAGCAACACCGAGATTGTTTACAATCTCTACTGTAAGTCTTCTCAACGATTTGGATATCTATAATTGTGTAAAATTGTTTATATAGAATTATAGGATGTTCAATTGTTGATTGATGTGTTTTAATAAATTAGTTTATTAAACATGGAATAAAATTTTAATGCATTAGGTTGTTAAATATATTAAAATTGTTTTAATATATATAGATCCAATTACATTTTTCCGCTACATAGGATGTGTTATATAATTATATTATTTAATTTGTTAAATAAATTCCAACACCTACTCTAATGACCTGTAACAGTAACCTTATGGATCCATATGAACAAAGCTTGAGCTTCTATACTCGAACTCAAAATTTCAAAAACATTTTCCGAGTATTAGCTTAATGTCAAATGACTCCACTAAAGAGTTGACACTGAGAATCTCTTGGTTCAAATGAATTTATTTTCTACTCATATTCACTTTATTGTATTGCCATTGAATGTTATCTATGTATACCCTTCATGAATATCATCAACAAGATGAGATTTATAAAATTACCATTTTACCCTTCTAGTTGTTATTTTCTGAACTCCTTTGTTACTTGTGAATAAGTTAGAAACAATGTATTGACAAGGAGCTAACAAGTCACATTGTTTCATCCAAATAAATTCGATATTTAATTTTGGGTACCGCGCGGTTCATTTATTCACAATCCAAATAATAAAGCATGAGGTGATATACATTGCATTTCAGCAATCTTGTACATGAATTACATATCTATGAGAACTTCACAAAGCTGGTTTATGACATCTTCATAACTTAATATCTCACAAATTGGTCTAGTCTAGATCACTTAATGGATCTAGAATGTGACTTTCTCAAATGAGAATATTAAAGCTATGAAATGACATGTCTCATTTCAGGATTTAGGTAAGCATGACGCAACTCATACATAGTGACCTTGAAACAGAAGAGGTTAAATGGTTTGTTCTTCAATTGTCTCTAAAGGTGCACTGGTCAATTCAGTATCTTCGAAAGATATACTGGAAAAACTATTGAGTTCCTAACTATCTATGACTCGTAACCAGACATCATAGATTCTTCAAACAATCATACTCGGATCAATAGTCCATTGATCTTTAGATTGTAAATACATCGTTTTAATCAAAACATGAAGAGTTTGTTCACGCAGATCTACATTTGTCTCTTCATAAATTGTTAGGTTTGATTAAGGACTATAAGACTATTGAATATCATAAATCTTCAATCAAACTAAAAGAGAATGAATGAACGTTTCAACTTTTATTAATTTAATCAGCAAATTACAATAAGAACTTTATGAAGGATTTATATATTACATCAATATGTAAATAAACAATTTTCTTGTGGGCATCTCTGCTAACAGGAGGATTATTAGAGATCGAGTCTAAGTGTGTAACCAACCACGTAGTTCAAGAATATCTACCTTGAAAACAATCCGCCGAGGGGAGGCTTGTCTCATTGTTTCACTTTTGAACGTAGCTTTACAAGCAATGTTAAGGGCAATGCGTCTTTGAGTACTCTCATGAAAGAGAGGGTCACGAGGGTGACTCTTAATCTGGCGACATATGCACTTAGTATCAGTGTTGAGGATCCTGTGTTGCAAACAATAAGTACAACTCTCTCACTTAGTTTTTGGAATATGCACATCATCTCTTATACGTTTGGAAACACGTTTTCATGAGTAAAGAGAGATAGCTTGGATCACTAGAAAAAATAACCATAAAATCGATATTTCTGAGGGGAGAGCAGTGTTAATGCATTAAGGCACAAGGAACATACTCAAATCTTTCTTTCTATTAATTTAATTTTCCTAAGGAAGGTGTGTGAGATTCATAAAATCTCACTTTTGCACTTGAAAGATTTTTAGATTCAAAATCTCCTAACACTATTTTCTTCATCTTCATGTCATCTTCCTTCAAGGCATCTTCATGGTGGTTGAGTGTGTGAACACTGATAAGCCACGATTGCATTAAGAAGTGGGGACAAAGCAAGGAGTCACAAATCCGTATTCAAAATCCTGGACTCACAGATTGTCGTACACTTTGGACTGAAAATATCATAAATGACACATCCGGTATCTGATTGAGCTGAAATCAATTGCATTGGATAGCTAACTTTCGTACCTTTAATTTGGTTCTAGAAACATTAATTTTCAAATTCCGATCAAAGATTTATGACCAAAAAATTTCATAATAAGTTGTCCAAAATTTGAAAAATAATTAGAAATACACCGGACCTAGGTGTATTGAGAAAATAAGTTTATTGAAACATTTTATTTATTTGATTTGATTTCAATTGTGTATTATATTAACATATTAATAATTTACACAAAATAAAACAAATAACATATTATAAAACATTCAATAACAAATTTAAACTAGAAGTGCAATAAACTAGTTTAAACTTGTCAAAACATTGATTTTGAGTATGCTAAACATTAAATATTTATAAACTGTTTTTAATGTATTTATATAGCATATTTAACAAGTGGAAAGTCAACACAAATTTAATTTTAGAGGTCGCACCAAAAAATTAAAAGTGTCTAAGCTCTAGTCTTAGCAAAACCATTATTCAAGAAAAATTTTAAAATAATTTTCGTATAATGATTTTTAAATAACATTTACATGCTTAAACTTTTACCTATGCTCTGATACCATTTTTTGGAATAGGTCTAGTCTTAATAAAAAAATCATTATCATTAACACATTAATGACGGAATATAAAAATTTCTTTACAAGTAAAACAATTTTACTAACCTAGACAAAATACATGAACATGTATATTTAAAAACATTATTTAATTACTTGAATACTAATTTTTTTTGTAGCTTTATCTTTAATGAGCCTTGGGAAAGGTAAATCGTCTCTTGTTCGTTACCTTCACAGCTAAACGTGAACTCGGGAAACCTAAGATTTCTATTACATGAGTCTATAGAGGATATGAAGAATTTGGGTGTGGGCACAATTAAACACAATAACTCAAGAACAAGTCTATGAGCTAAGGAACTAATTTAAGCCTAAGTTTAATGAGGACTTCTCGGCTTCATAAACTAATTTATATTTCCATCATATGAAAATATTCAAAATCTTATTTTGACATTCACATCATTTTATGTCCATGTGGACAAAAATACCATTTCGACATTTTCCGAGAAAACGTCTAGTTCAACACTTGAACTTATTTTGACTTAACTTCTAGTTTAACAATCCTACTCTAATGACTTTTAATAGTGATCTTATGGATCCAAATGAACAAAGCTTGAGCTATAATACTCAGACTCAAAAGTTTACAAACCTTTTCCAAGTATTAGCTTAATGTCAACTGACTCCACTAAAGAGTTAACACTGAGAATCTCTCGGTTAAAATAATCATACAAGGATCAATAGTCTGTTGATCTTTAGATTGCAAATATTTCAGTTTAACCAAACCATGAAGAGTTTGTTCACGCATCTACATTTGTCTCTTCATATATTGTTAGGTTTGATTAAGGACTATAAGACTATTTAATATCATAAATCTTCAAACAAACGAAAAAAGAATGAATGAACGTTTCAACTTTTATTAATTTAATCAGCACATTACAATAAGGACTTATGAAAGATTTATATTACATCAATATGTAAATAAATAATCTTCTCGTGGGCATCTCTGCGAATATAACTGCCATGAAAGATGAAATGAAATCACTAGCTGTAAATAAAACTTGGATTCTTGTTAAACCTAAAAGCTAGAAACTTGTTGAATGTAGATGGTTATTCAAATTGAAAGAAGGTCTGACGGATAATGAACCACCTAGGTTTAAAGCTAGATTAGTAGCTAAAGGATATACTCAGAGAGAAGGAATAGACTTTAATGAAATATTTGCACCTGTGGTTAAGTTTAAAACTATTAGGATAATGTTATCACTTATTGCTTGTTTGAATCTAAAATTAGAACAACTAGATGTGAAAACTTCTTTTTTGCATGGTGAATTGGAAGAAACAATCTTTATGAGACAGCACGAGGGATTTGATGATAAGGTTCATCCTGATTATGTTTTTTTATTGAAAAAATCTTTGTATGGTTTAAAACAATCCCCTAGGCAATGGTATAAGAGATTTGACTCTTTTGTTGTGAATCTTGGTTTTTTGAGAAGTAACTATGACTCTTGTTTTTATTTTACTTCACTAGAAGATGCTCATGTTTATATTCTATTGTATGTTGATAATATGTTGTTAATTGGTAGCTCTTCTGAAAGATTAGTAAATTAAACATAATCTTAACTCTGAATTTGACATGAAGGATCTCGGTCTTGTAAAAATAATATTAGGAATGTTTATAGAAAGAGACAGAAAAAACTACACTCTCAAAATTCACCAGAAACCTTATCTGAATAAGTTGATTGATAAATTTGGCAATCTGAATTCAAAACATGTGAATATTCCATTAGCTGCTCATTTTATATTGAGTAAGAGTCAATGTCCTAGTTCTAAATATGATATGATAAAAATGGACAATATACCATATGCTAGTGATTTTGGTTCTATTATGTATGCTATGATTAGTACTCGTCCTGATCTTTGTTATGCTATTTCATTACTCAGTCGCTTTACGTCTAATCATAGGTATGATCATTGGATTGCATTAAAATGGGTAATAGCCTACATTAATAGTACTCTTGATTATGGTTTTTGTTATGGTAAAAGAAATGCAAATTTTGACTTAATTGATTTTGTTGATTATGATCATGCGGGTGATAGAGACTCTAGGAAGTCAACTACATGTTTCTGTTTTACCTTAGGTAGTAATTGTATTCCATGGAAATCACAACTTCAATCACTAGTAACTCTGTCAACAACTGAATCTGAATACATGGCTATAGTGATTCGTCTAAAGAAGTTGTATGGCTTCAAGGATTGTTAAAAGAAGCCCAATTGTTGCATTATGTAGTTACTGTGTTTAATGATAGTCAAAGTGCACTGCATTTGAGTAAGAATCCTGTTTACCATGAACACACTAAGTATATTTATATTAGGTATCATTTTATTAGAGATTTAATTGCTACTGATACTGTTAAACTTTTAAAAGTCTCTATTGATGATAATCTTGCAGATTCTGGCACTAAGGTTGTCACTTGCAATAAGTTTAGACACTGTTTGAAGTTGTTGTATGTGGGATAGTCCAGATTTGGAGTTGCAACGATGAAGACCGTTGAAGAGACTCATGCACTGGTACGTTGAAGAACTGTCAAGGCTCGATAGCACTTCAAAGGTGGAGACTGCTGTTATTAAAGTCCACTCAGAGCTTAGATGGAAGCCGAAAGCCCAAGCCCAATACTGAACGAAATGAGGAAAACGACCGGCATCAATGAGGTAAGGAAAAAGCGATCTATCATTTTTAATGATTTGCCTATTCGTTACCGTCAGATTATCATGACATGGACGGATAGGATGGACTCTGAAGCTTGAAGTATAAAAGGTCTATTTCGAAGCCTTTTGACCTAACCTCTCATTCTCTTCATCTCCGATATATCTAGAGTTTTCTTCTTGCAATTTTTTTCTCTGTGTGAGAGTTGTAAATCGATGTGTGTTGTATTGAAGTTCTTGAGATCGTTCGATCATCTAGATCGTGAATAGGTTATAACTTGTAAACACTGAGAGAGTTTGTGAGGTTGTGTGATGTTCTATGGTGTTGTTCCGTCGGAGTTGTTTACGGTGATTTTTGACGACTATTACATTAAGATTCTCGGTCGTAACTCAACGAGAACGTAGGGTTTAGATCTACATTCAGGTGATTCTAAATCTGAATCTCGATAAAAGGTTGTCTGACTCTTTTATGTTTTTCGTTATGCATGAGATTTGTAACGATAGAACTGCCTAAATTTGGTCAATTAACAGTATTTTATATTTGTGTTGGCTAAACACTCAATTTATTCTAAAATAAATAAAGTTCATCAAACTATTAACATTTTTATAAGCATACGTGGAGTCATTGTGTAAATAAGAAGTATACACCTTTAAAGCTCAAATTTATTTAAATAGTTTCTTTTCTATGATCCAAAAGTCAAGTCATTTAATTGTTATTTTTAAACTAATTTTTTTTATTGCGATAAGGTTCGAACTCACGATCCTAACGGGAACTCATGAGTTATTATCACTAAACCATCTTAACTATCACAATTCATATATTTATGTATTATCTTTTTTTCAACAGAGCCAAAAACTACCTAACAATTTACAACACAAGCTGTAAGTGTACTTACCATTAACAATTTCAACCATTTTCTTGTTATTGTTCTTTGTTGTTTCCAAATCCATGACTTTGTATTAGCTTAATTTAAAAAATAAAATGTTGAAATAAAGCAAGAAATAACATGTCTTTACCTGGAAATATAAGTTGATGGTGTAACCTCTAAAGGTGACAAAGATTATCCCAATGGCATGATTAGAGCCACAATTCTGAACATCACAATACAAAATACAAAAAATACTGTTTAGCCTAGATTTGACAGGTAAATGCATAAAATAAATATACACAGCTAATTTTATATTATTTTGAATATGAAATTAAATACAATTCTCGAAATCATGATCTCATCTGGGAGATGGGCATCATCCCATGCCCCCATAAATTTATTTAACATTAATTATCAAAAGCTATGTTTTCCAAAATTGACCCCACTAATTAAGTATATATTCTACGTTTTCTTTTTGAAGGGGCGATGAATTCATATATATTCTACGTTTCTAACAACAAATATTAGAAGTATATATACCAAATCAATCCCTTCAAATAAAAAAATCAAATCCCACTATGCACCATAATTGGTATTACGTTACTTTCTCCTAGAAATAAAATAAAAATTAAGCCAATATTCAATAATTTATTGTCATATTTATCGAAAAAATAAATGAAATTGTGCATCTCGACGAGTCTTAATATTTATCCTATATATAATGTTATTTTCAATTATATTACACAATTAAAATTCTATTTAATAGAGAGAATAAATCATATCTGGGTGTAACCATTGCATCTTCGATGCTTTAATACGGTAAGAATAACTGTAAGAAATTAATTGATATTTTTAATTAACTGTAATTAATAAAAAAATATGTAATCACAGATACACACTTTATATATAATGATGGGTTATTAAGTAATATATATTTATAAACGTATGAAATTTTTAATATAGTTAACTTTTGGTTAAAGTGATATTAATGTCTATGCATTAACACCAAAAACTTGACTATTATGCTTAAAAATAGTTTCCGCTTAAAAACTGCCACGTTATATATATAATTCATAAATAAAAATTGTGGTGCAGTGACTCCACCCATGAAAAACTCGAGTAAAAGCAAATTACTTTCGTTTCATTTCATTCGAATCAATTCTAAAAAAATAAAAAATTAAAAAAAAAAAATCACCTGACACTAGTAATCATTCGCCGCTATTACTAAACGTTAAATAATTTTCGACGCATACATGTTTGTTAGAAAAAAAGTACGCGACGGGTAGTTTTACATTTCTCCGATGACCTGTAAAATGTTGTCATGATAAGTTCAATATTTTTCTCGGATGATCGAGTCGCCGATCATCGAGCACTGAAACCCGGATTTCGGGCCCATAGTGTGGTGCGCTATGCCTCGCCACTGAGCCAAACTACGTACCACGAATGACAAGACAAGAAGGACGAGGGAGAACATTGATTATCTATTTTTTTCTTAGAGTTTCATATTATGTGTTTATCATATTTATATTTAAAAAACTGGGTTAATGTAAATCGAGATTTATCTTGTTGCATAATCTGAAAAATCAATTTACAGTTGTCTAATATGTAAATATAGGACAAATTAACGTGTAAACATATTTTAATTTTCAATAATTTACATCGGTTTACAATATATTATCCTTAATATTCTAGAAATTGACGTGCGAAACGAATTTTATTGTCCATAAATTATTTGAGATTCTGAAAAAATAAGAGATTTGAAAATATGAAAATGGAGATGAAATTATACGATAATTAGACAGAGAGAACCACTAATTAATTTTCAGAATATTAATAATAAACAGAGCAATAATTTTATTTTCAAAATTAAAAGATTTTAAAATATTACATAAACTAAATCCATGACTTATTAAATTAAACAAATCATTAAATAAAAAAAATTCCAAAATTATAAGATCATACTTAAATTTAGCAATTAAATGTTGACTTAATCAGTTTTAAATCAACGTTTTAATAAACTAACTTCTGAAATATAATAAAATTCGTGTAAATAATGAAATTTAAATCTAAAATTCAAAAAGAATTTAACTTTGCTGAATTTAAAAGACAAATGTGTAAAATCAATGCATTAAAATTTATTAATATGAATTTAATAAAACGTTTGTCAGAAAATACTGTACTAAAAATTGGTCATTTTGAAAAAAATTGTTAAAATAAATGCAAAAAAGATAGACAGTGCGGCACTACCAGCTGCTTGTGGAACCCAGCCGCAGAAGATTCTCATTCCCTTACTTTCCTCATACTTAAAATAAGTAAAAAAATTAAAAAATAAACAAGTATTATCACCAAAAAGTAATAACAATAAATAAATTATTCAGCATAAGTATATATGAATAACGAAATAGAATAAAATCTCTCTCTCTCTCAATTCCTTTATATTCTTCTTGTTTGGTTTTTTCTTCTCTGAGAGTGATGGTATTGATAGAGCATTGCTAACTGTTAGTTTCGCTGAGTCTGAAAGAGACGTCTTTTTCAATAATTTTATTATTATTATTATCTTTGCTCTTTCTTCAGAGAATTAAAATTGAATTTTAAGGTGAAGAAATTCAGATAAAAGAAAAATAAAAAATGTTGCTGTGCGCGAAATCAGTGACGACGAACAGCGAAGAACTTGGATCTGAACCGGTGTACCTCAACGTATACGATCTCACGCCCATCAATGGCTACGCGTATTGGCTCGGCCTCGGAGTTTATCACTCTGGCGTTCAAGGTTTGTTTCAATTTCTTCTCAATCCTCTCAAACTCTCAGAATCTTAGATCTGATTTTCGATCGATTGAAAAATTGGGTTCTAGTTCATGGCGTTGAGTACGCATTCGGAGCTCACCAGTTCGAGAGCAGTGGAATATTCGAAGGAGAGCCAAAACAGTGCGAAGGATATACTTTCAGGAAGACGATTCTGATCGGAAAAACAGAGCTAGGTCACTCGGAAGTGAGGTCGATAATGGAGGATTTCGCGGAGGAATATAAAGGAACCGCTTATAATCTCATCACCAAGAACTGTAATCATTTCTGCAACCACGCTTGTCTCAGATTGACTGGAAATCCGATTCCGAGTTGGGTGAATCGACTCGCACGAATCGGTAAATCTATATTTCTCTGTTCTCACTTCCTAATTACATCAGTATCATTGTCTTTGATGATTTGAAGATATGATCATCAATATAAATCCATCGTAATTCCAGTTTCTTTGTCTAATATAATTTTGAATTGTGAATTTCTTATTTTCATAAATTTAAACTATTTTAGTTTTCATATTTCCCTCCTTAAATTTAGCAACGAACTAATTCAATTTTTTTTCCATTAGTTCCTAATAAATCCAAATTTCAAATCCAATTACTAGGCATTAATGCATGTTTTATAAGTTAAATATGTGGATTAATTAGGAAGAGAAAAACAAAAAAAAATGCAGGTTTCATGTGCAACTGTGTTTTACCGGTGACGGTAAACTCAACGAAAGTTCGTCACCATAATAATGGCAGCAATAAACTCGGAGACGACGATAATGAAAAGGAAAACGACAATGATATAAAAGCGTTGGAAAATGGAGAGAAGAATAAAAAGCTGAGCAACGAAGTGAACTCTCCGTTGACTTTGTTGTCGTCTCCGTCAGAAACGACACGTCGTCGTGGTAGAAGCCGTACAAGGAGGCCTCTTCCTCCACCTTCTCCTTTGGCCGTCGCTTCTACAGCTTCGTGAACACATTAATCAATGTCGTTTATTTTTCCGAAATAATTTTTCCGGCATTTATAATTCTAACATCACATTGCACATATCTTGTAAATGGGTGTGGTTTCACAAATTTTTATTTTTATTTTTGGCGGGAGCAAGTGGTAATGCATTTTTTTGGTGTACTTTCTTGGAATCATGTTTTCTGATGGGTAATTTTAATATTATTTTTTAAGCGGATGATGGAAAAAAATATGCTACAACGAAAAACTCGATAATTTCGACTAAGTGTATTTCTATGCTTAATTATACAGTGACGATTGGTATAACTAATAAGCTTTTTGTTTCATTATATTTTTGGGGTCTCTTTTTCCTTGGAATCTTAAAAAATTTGCACTCGCAAATTGGGACAATAAAGTGAGTACAATATTCCATACGGGAAAAAGGGTTCAAATTGACTCGGAAGTGTTAGATTCAAGGAACTAAAAAGGTTAAATTCTGAGCGTAAAGAAAGTGGAAGACGTGTAATTTTTTGGGATTTACTTTCCTTCAAGTTGAAGCAATCAATGATGTTCAAGTCAGTCATAGTCAGGGTACACTTTTGCGGGCAAAAAAAGTCTAGTAATAAAGAATCAAGGTGCTATGAAAAGAAGAGAAAAAACATCATATACATAAGTCCTTTTGTGGGAGAAAAAATTCTATTAGTTTTTAATTTCTTTGAGTTGGTTGAATATATAAAATTTGGTTAATAGAAAAGAAACAAAAGAGTCCCAATCCAATCGTCAATCATGGACCAACTCTGCAGGAAAAGGCGTGCCTTTGCCTTTCAAGTTCACCCAAGGTAAATTCGCTTCTAATAGTAACGTGTTTTTCCTTTTCTTTACTAGTGATGTAAACTTAATTCTCTCAGTAAAAAAATAAATTGATGAATGATCGGTTTCAAACAATTTACAAAATAATAACTAGACTAATTTAGCTCAAATATATTTTCTCTAAACTGAAAAAAAAAAATTTAGAAGAACTTTTCAAATTAACTATTTACAACAAAAACAAGTTAATCAATATTAACTAAATTCAAATCTCCTTAGTTTAAATTACTAATTAAATTTTTGTTATTTAATTTTTGCTACTAGGCCGGTCAGGAAGGCTAAGATAGTGGGCCTTTGGGCTTATGAAAGACATTATTTTCCTTTTCATTTACATTTTCTTTTTCTCATTTATAGCTAGTATTACGTGCATTTTCTATCACGTGCATAGCAGGAAACTGAAGTATCTAAAGGCGCACGTGTACCCCACAAATACCCAATAATAATTGGGAAATATTGTAAAATATTCATATTCCCAATAGTTAATTTAAGAAAAACTGGACTAAAGAGCATTTGTAAACAATATAATTATTTTATAGCCATACTTTTAGCATTTTTAAGTATATAGCCAAAATTAATGACGTGACCATTTTAGTTTTTGTTTCCTCCCAATTGTGCCCTTTCAACTTATTAATAAAATATTATTTTTGGTATTAAAAATTACAAAAACCGTTTATTTTCTTTTTCCGCTTTTATTCGTTTTACTCTGGTATATTAGAAGCGGTTTCTTATACACGCTGTTTCAAAATTTTATTGTTATTTATTTGCGTTAATTTCAAAATTAATTAGTATTTATATCTGCTTTAAACCATCCTTTGGTTTTGAAATAAACCCTTTAACTATTTAAATGATATTTTAAAAAAAAATTGCGCTATTCTGAAATATCAAATTCATCCTTACTTGTTATCTTCGACTGGGAATATTTGGTACGTTAATGTTTGTTAATTTACGTTTTTATTTCTATTTTGTTGATTCTTACTGTTATATATTTTTAGATTCTTTTATATTTCTTTTGACTACCGCTCATCCAGCGTTCTCAGATTTCTTATTTAACGTGAGATTGTATTTGTTTATGAATATATTTGTGATCTAAAGGTTTTCTTTAACAGTTTCAACTGTGTCAACATTCCTTTATCTTCATTTGAAATGGATCATGATCGCACTGATTTTGTTTTAATTGGAGATCAATTGTTGAAAAATTCCCATTGTCTATGGAGTTTAGTGCAAAAATGTTATTTGTGAGTAAGAAGGTCATGGTGGATGCGTGCCATATTCATGCTATTAGGAATAATTTCGAATTCTCGACATCTAGATCAAGCCAAACAAGATATTCGTTAGTCTGCAAAAATTTCAATTGTTCTTGGTTTTTTAATGCGGTTGTGAAAGGAGACTCTGCTGTTTGGGCCATTACATCCGTAAATAACAGTCATAATTGTTGTGGTCAAGTTTGCTTTGCAAAACATCGACAATGTTCTTCGTCCCTGATTAATAGGTTTATCAAACCGGATTTTTCGAGTGTTAGTAGTTCTGATTTTAATCCCAAGACAGTAATGGAGTTAATGCGGAATCGCTTTAAGGTTGAAGTCAGTTACTTTAAGGCCTGGAAAGGAAGGAATCAGATTTTGACAGAAATTTGTGGGAATTATAAGGATTCGTATTCTCATCTTCCTGTTGTCGCAGATCTTATCAAGCAAAAAAATCCAGGTAATTGCAGTTTATTTTTATTTATTTCTCAATTTAACTATTGTACGTGAATATGCTGTTTCTTTAATTTGAGTTTATTTTTGTTTATTTTGTGTTTTATATTATTCAGGTTCATGTTCTGCGATTGAAGTTGACAAATTTGGCAGCTTTAAATATATTTTTTTGGCCCTTGGTGCGTCAATTCATGGTTGGAAATATTGTCGTCCGGTTATTTCTGTTGATGGTACTTTTTTAATGGGCAAGTTTCATGGTACTTTACTTTTTGCTACAACTCAAGATGGAAATAATGGATTATTTCCACTTGCAATGGCTCTTGTTGATTCTGAAAATGACAAATCTTTGAATTGATTTTTAACTCAAGTCATAATTGCATATGGTGTTAGGGATGACATGGTTATAGTTTCGGATCAGAATAGTTCTATTCCGAAGGCAGTTTTGGATGTTTACCCTGAGAGTAGATATGCTATATGTATGCAACATTTATGGTCTAATGTGAAAGCTAAGTTTGGGAAGTCACATATTCAGCCTTTATTTTACAATTGTGCGAAGGTTTATACTGAAAACAGTTTCCAATATTGGTTTCGTCTTATGTGTCATAACAAGATTGGAATTGAGAAATATCTTATTGATGCGGCCCCATAATTGTGAGCTAGGTGCCGATTTTTTGGTAGGAGGTTTAATATAATGACGACTAACATCTCTGAATCTATCAATGTGGTATTGAGTGAAGCGCGTGGTTATCCTGTTTCTTCTTTGGTCTTGAGTTTTCGGAGTCTTATTCAAAAGTGGTTCCATGATAAAAGGTCAATTATCTCTTCCATGGTATCTGCTCTTACATGTAAGGCTTTCAAACAATATTCAAAACTTGAGGATCATGCAAGGACTTTGAATGTAAGATTCGTTCAATTTCTATTTATTTACAACTTGCCTTTTATGTATTATATTATTATATCTGTTTGATCTAACCTGTCATCTATACATTGTATTTATTTTCGGTAATTAGTGATGTATAATTCTTGCTGGACAAATTATAGTAATATTAATATTTTAACAGTTTATTTGTATACAGGTGTTTCCAGTTAATGGTCATCAATTTGAAGTGTATGATGGCTTGATACATAATGCAGTAGATGTTAGTACCTACACATGCTCGTGCTTTGTTTGGCAAATGGATTTATATCCTTGCGTCCATGCGTTTGCAGCATTGTGGAGGTTGAATTTGAAGCCTACAGATTATATCTCTTTAGTACAAGGTTTTTAATTTTGAAGCTACATATTCTATGGATGTTGTGCCATTGAATATGATTGTGATTGGGTATTGCCTTGTGGATTTGACATAATCAATCCTCCCATTCAAAAATTTAAAGCGGGGAGACCAAAGATGAAGATGTATCGAGTTGCTTGTGAATTTGTTCATCCTTACCTCCAGCGATGTGGTCAATGTGGAAAATTTGGTCATAACAAGAGTACATGCAAGAAGTTTATGATATGATTTTATTGTATATAACGTTGTGGTTTGCTTCACTTTTACTTTGTATTTTGACCCATTGTGTCATCTATTTTAAAGCTACTGATCTATTATTTCCTTTGTCAACTGATTATGAGGTTCAATTGATATTTAAACAGAAAATGCCGCAATTTGTCTATATACTTTTTAATCTTGATGTGTATAATTACTGCGTATTTGATCTTAATGTCTATTTATTATTGGGTTGGCATATATTAATTTTTCATATTTTGTAGGTATCAGAAGATAAAAATAATTATGTTATGGTATATCATATAACTGTACAGTTTTGTAATCCTGTATATACAATTTATTTAATGTAATTAATTAAGTGTAGCATCTCGTTAATATATACTATACCTATAACTGGATTTTTTAAAACTTTAAATTTTTAATGTTAGAGGATACATATTGTTTAACTATAAACCAAAATAAACCACTATAATCCAAGTTCCAACTCCCACAATACTTTAATATTCTAAATAAACCACAAAATACCTAGTTTCACCACTTACAATACTGTAATATACCAAAATAAATACATCTCCATTTCGTAGTTTCAAAATATAGGACAAAATTCATAATATAGAACATCTTTCATTCTTCTTCACTTAAGCCGAGGCTGAAACTTGGTTAGCTGCTTTTCTCTACTTTTGGGCGACGTGTTCTTTTCTCCTGTGTATAAGGTGGCATTGTTGCTGCAGCAGGTTTCGGGTCTCTTTTTGGCCGAGTTTGTGTTTTAGTTGGCAACAGAGTTCTTTTGGCTATTCTAGCTGATTTTTTGCGTATGAAAGTCTTTAAAGCCTGAACTCCTGTTTTTCCCTTATCAACTTGTGAATGTGTCTCATATGGTGGGTCAAAAGGAACACCTTCGTCACTAAATGTGGCTATTGCTATAGATAAATCGTCATCTAAGCGCCTAAGATCATCATGTAAATCAATAAATTAGAAATTTATATTTTTTCTTTTTGGTGTTTACAACTTACCGGAGACATTTTTTTGGCTGATTTTAGTCCAACTATTAATGGAGAAATTTGTGTTTGAACTTCCTCGTTTACCACCTGGTAAAAAAATGCATATCATTTAACACTTAAACTAAGAATACATGTCAGTATGTTGGTAGAATTTCTAACCTGTTTCCCCTTCTGCTTGTGCATTGATTTATTTTTAGTTGTGTCTGTGGCCATTGTATTTTTGTCCTTAGCCTGTGTACATTATAAGATGTCAAATATATATGTATTTAAATAATTAAATACATATGATGGAAGTTTTTAGGTTTTACCTGACATGGTGTAGACTTGATATTTATTACTTGTTGAGCTGTTATGTTAGACATATGCTTTTTCATGCTCACCTGCTACTTGTAAATTTATGTTAGACTAAATAATTAAAAGATATATGATATATAATTGAATACATCTTACTTCCTTATCTATATCTGATGTTTGTTCTTGTCCTGCTTCATCCATATTTACCTGTGTCATAATATTTTAGGTTATCCATATATTAGTAATTTCAGTAATTTTGGATCAAGCACCTCATGATTGTTAATTTGAATGGACTCTTGATCTTTGACAATGTTTGCATTTGCATCTTCCTTTCCCTATATTAATGTATATGTTAGATTTCATAAATGTATAAATTGTATTATAATATTCATCTTACTGGGTCGTTGTTTACTGGAGACTGTACTTGTTCTGCATCATCCATTGTTACCTGTATCGTTCAAAGGCATGGTTAATATTTATTACTAGTTTTTTTCAGTAATTTTTGTTGTACCTCTTTATTGTTCTCAGGATTAGATTGATTAACTTTGACATTGTTCCCTGCAACCTCTATTACCTATACATAAACATAATCGTTAGAAGATATTAGTGTTTATTTGAAAATGAATTTCATCTTACATATACTTGCTCATTTTCATTCATGGTTTCCTGTTTCAATTCGATATATAAGGATTTTATTTATATTGATTTATTTTCAGTAATTTTATTCTGTACCTGTTGATGGTAGTTTGGAAAAGATTGTTGAACTTGGATAATGTTTTCGCCAGCAAATTATTTCACCTACATTAATATATATTTATATTTATATGTTAGGAATATATATTTATTTACATAAATTTTATTAGGTACCTGTGTTGATTTGAACTGCAGCAACATCATTTTTTGCTCTTCAACTACATTTTCCAGATCCTTTATTCTGTTGTTTAATGCATCAATTTCCAATCCATTCCAATCCAAATATTCTTGCATTTTCCTTATTGCCGCTTTGTTGTCCTCGTATTTCTTGCTCATCTCCACGTATCCTTTATAAAGATTGTCCATTTGAGTGCATGGTGACTCACTGCTTGAAGCTTCAGATCTATGTTTTTTTTGGATGATTGTTGTTGAATTGGGGTTCTTTCCTTGTCTTTGCGAACATACATTCCTTTTTCTATTTCTTCATGGATTGTAATTAACTCTGTGACACTTATCTGCACAATTTAGTATATTAGTAACTAAAAATATATAATTCTTGCTAAATATATTCACTAATACCTTTTCATTACTAAATATTTTCTCCAATAATTCTCCATAGCTTGGGTCCTTTTTGTAGGACCATTTGTAGATCCTGGGAATGCTTGTACCTAGAATTCTTGTTGTGAAGTCTTGTTCGTTGAAGTCAGGGATGGATTCAAAGACCCATGCTATTAATGCATATACAAATCCCTACACATCGTATCCTGAAACATTGTTTGTAAATTTTTCTGTTTTGTGAAATGAATCACATAGTTCACTGAAGCTGATGCGCCCCAGGGATAACTTTCAAAATCATACTTTTTGGAACGCAGGTTTATTGTCTCCTCCGCAATTAACACACTTCGCTGTTTTGGCAAGATAACACATTTCAGTATTGCCAAATTGACTAGTGATACCAGTTCATCATCACTAGCTTGTAGTTTTGCCTTAAGTATCACCATTAGATTCTTTTTGTTTTGCATCTTGCGATCAGGGAGGAATCGATTTAGTATGTTTTCCTCAGGTGGTGCATGTTCTACATTTGTTGGTGGAGTATCACAGATTAATCCTGAAAATTAACCAATATAAACTGTTATTAATATATATATATGTAGTTATATATATTTTTACCTGTCATCAATTCAAAGTCATATTGGTCAAATACCATTATCTTTCCACCAATCTTGAACATTTGATTTTCCCTTGTTAATTTGATGTAGCTGTAATAAGTGCACAAGGTTTTTTGGGAAGGTTGCTCCTACAAATTTGGTAAATTCTCCAAATGGGCCATTTTTTTAAAATAGCTTTTTGCTCATCTGTTACCAAACATTCTAATAAGCTCTTCATGTGTGACATGTTTGAGTGTTATATGATTTTCTGAGTAGGATTACATATCTCTGGATCTACCACGTACATGTTCTCCTATAAAAGACATTCAAACAAACTCTTATTATTAACCAAAATAAACGTTAATTAAAAGTTTTAAGTAAATGGAGAGAAAGATGTATTGGTTTTGAATACATAATTTGATCAATTCCATTAGTGTGTATGTAATTTAAAACAATATTTATATGATAAATATATTAATTATATACTGTTAAGTATTTACGCATGGCAAACTTTACATTTGTATAAATTTATTATTATGTTACCTCATTTTGTATAGCTGTTTGTTTTTGTTTTGAGGACCTTACGTTCTTTGTTCGTGCCATTGCATGTACAATATAAAACATAACCCAAAATAAATCAAAATAAACCATGTTGCATCCCTACCAATATTGTGAGTTACCTATTGATTCATAATAAACCAAGTTCCGTCAAAAAGGTTTAAATATGTAAACCCAAAACGAAATACTAGCAAATGCTTCTGATCTTTACTGATAAATTATAATATTGTAATTATATGTTTATTTTGATTATTTACCTATTAATATTTGCTCACTTTATTCTAGATATGTTCATTCGGATAATTTCAAACTCTTCATGTATACATTCAAATCAAAATAGGATACTTTACTAAACCCAAAAAAGTATAACTATAAACGCTAAACATGTATGTTCTAAGAATTTTCCGAAATGCGTTCGACAATGAACCACTCTAAACTTGTCCCATCCCTTAAATAACCTAAAATTTACCACAATAAACCAATTTTCATCCCTTTTAATACTGTAATATACCAAAATAAACAATAATAAACCATGTGCAGTCAAAATTTTGTTAGTTTGTACACCCAAAATGAAAAGTTGCAAATTTATTTGGTGAACACTGTCATAATTATAAGATTGTTATTTTCTGTTTATTTTGATTTATCTACCTTGAAATTAGATTCTATTATAAAAAAAAATGACATGTTCATTCGAATAATTATCAAACTCTTCATGTATACTTTAAACTAAAACAAATTTATTTATTTAACCCAAAATACGAAACAAAAAACGGTAGACATGCATGTTTTTCAAATTCTTCTAAATGCGTTGGTAAAATAACTCTAATCGCAATACATGCATGTTTATTTTTTTTGTGAATTGACATAAATTAACTAGAGTTACCTTATTCTGTTGATTTTTCCGATAGCAAGCTTCAATCGCCGTTACAAACCATAAAGTTTTAGGGATTTTGTTTTTCGGAAGGTGAAGAATGTAGTGTGAAAAGAATGTTTCGAAATTTGAGGTAGTGAGAAGTATTAATGTTAAAATCCTGTCTATTTCAGTATTAACTACCTTTAGTGGGATAATTATTTTTTAATTTATTTTATTCGTGATTAGTGGGCTATATGTCAGTTTTTTAATTTTTTTTCTTTTTTCTAATTTGATATTTACCAGGAGTATTTCAGTCCGCATGTTTGATTTATTTAAGTTTATGGCTATGAACCAATTTTTTTAAAAATTTGCCAATTTTGCAATTGTTAAGTTTAAAATGACTATATTACTTATTATCCCTCCATTTAGTTACACCAAAGAATGGATAATATGAATGGTATCCACTTCATCAATAACCCAAAACCAATTTAAGAAAAGTAAATAATAATAATAATAATAACGACTTTGTAGCAACACATACTTCTAACTAATTTCCAGAACAAGAGAAATTTCTCACATTGACTATGTTTGAAAAAGAAAAGAAAAAAAAGGGGAATTAGAAATAGAAAAAGGAAGTATCTTGGATCATCTGGTGTGTGTGTCTGTTGGTTTTGATGTCCTGCAAAAACATGTATACAATCACGGACGTGAAGGGAGTTAAATCTAGGGATAAATTGTTATAGACATTGAAAATATGTTTATTGCAATATAGCCAAGTTTGAAAAGATTTATTATACCCATTACTTAAAATAAATCGAAATAAGTAAACTAAAATATCCCTAATTTTAAGAGGCAAAAAATAAACAAAATAAAAATAAAAACTCAGGCGAATATTACATTTGGACTGGATTTAAATTAAAAAAATAAACAAAATAATTAATTCATCTCGGAGAAACAAAATTTTCTCACACAATATTTTCAACATTTTCCCAAAATACCACTATAAAAGTCTAAAATTCCCCCCTAAAACAATTTCTTTACATTTGACTCCATATTCATATTAATCGGTTACTGTCTAATTTTTTTAAAAAAAATTAACTTAAAAAGGTAAAAACTACTCCACCCCTAAAAATTTTAATTTTTTTTAATTTTTTCTTAATTTTTTTGACCGATAGCATAATGTCTCAATGTAGGACATTTGTGTTAATTTTAACTTTTTAAAATGTATTTTGTTTTTTCACATAAAATTTACTAGTATTTTGGGAAGAAAACATGTTTGGGTAGATTTTGGAAAATGAATAATAAATAGTAGTACTTTGGGCAATTTCTCTATAAGTTTAGGGTTTAAAAAAATGAAAGTTTTGGTTTAAACATTCCCAATCCCGATTTTTGAAGAATAACTAAAAAACGATAAGTATTTACTGCTGAATAACACATAAATTAATTTAAATAAACAACACATAACACATGAAAGATAACTAAAATAAACATAAATTAACGCGATTTACCAGTACTCATATAAACAACACATAAAAGATGAAAATTATGAACAATGAAAAAATTATTATTGTCGCTGGTTTTAAAAAGTAATAAAATTAAATAATATGAAAGCATGAATTTAAGCCACCGTAAAATAATAGTTATTTCAGATAGTTACATAGTTAAAAACAAAAAAAAACTAATGTGATAAATAAACCCGAATAAACTGGAATGAAATTTAAAATAGCGCAAACAATTTTAAATGAAATAAATATAATTTAAAAATATTTAACATGAAAAGAACTGTAAAAAGAACCAATTAATTAATATTAATTATGAAAAAGAAACAATCAAAATTTTCCTCTCTTCATTATAATTCGGAATAACTGTAAATTAATTATTTAAACAATAAATAAATAATTTATAATTCGGAATAACTGTAAATTAATTATTTAAACAATAAATAAATAATTCTTTACGTAATAACTGAACCAATTTAAAACACTTATCCATATTAATTATATAATAACGTAAAAAGGGCAATAATGTAAAAACAAATACCCAAAAATGACAGCTCATTAAAAAATGCTATTAACTTAATAAAGTAAAGAGGATGGCCAAAATGCAACGTCAATGTTTCCTTTGGATGTTTCCTTTGATTAATTGGAGCAAGTTTTGTTAAATCTAAGAGGGTAAAAATGAAAAGATAAAAAGAAAAACACTTACTATGGTAACAATTGTGGTGTTATCTCACCGAACCAAGCTCTGAAACGTACCCGGTTCTAGCTCGACTTCTCACCCAACCACTCGACAAAATTATCCAAGATCAGAGGCCACGCCAGTTCAGGATTGTAATTATCGAGGCTCGGAAATCTTATCTGCTCAAACATGTCATATTCGGACGATAAATTTTTCGCGTTCCTTGTTTATCCGACTTACATTTCTCGATATGACTCCAAATTCTTACTTCTCGAGCAATTCGAGAAACAAGTTATCGACTTTTAGAGAGAGAGAGAAAGAGCGAACCTCATTGCAAAACCGGTAAAAGCCCATCCACTGATCCATGTTCATGACTTTGTAATCATTTTGAGCCTGTAATCGAAAAACAAAGAGATTTATTTCGTCAAAATTTTTATAAATATTCACAAACACATCAATATATAAGTTTTACAAAAATTGGGATTTTAGCCAACATAAACATAAGGAATTTGGAAATAGCCAACGTTCTGTAAATATATTGTAAATAGTCAATACGCTTACGTAACAATCGTTTACAAGAAGTTATGGACCAGGTTGCCCTTTGTTTGCAGTCGGTTTGTGCACTTCGAATTTTGGAATACATTGGTCCAAATATTGTTGTAATAAGATTTATCTGGCTATTTACTAAACGTTGGCTAATATCAAAATACTGAATGTTTATATGGTTAGTAATTAGAATTACTGCTAAATTTTATTGGGTGTCTATTGATTCAGCCTAACTCTCACCTTCAAATACTCAGAAAACAAGTTGACCTGGGGTCCGAAATCTGAGCCGAGAACAATGTTCAGTAATTCACAGATGCTCTCAATATCTATGCTCTTTTGCTTCTCCTCTTATCACCATAGAAGCCAAAGAAATAATTCATGTATAGGTATAAAATAACTTCACAGAAAAGACTGATGGAAAGAGGTAGAGTTTTACCAGTTAAGCAATATCGAAATGCATACGAGTAAAAATCCACAAAGTTGATCGGCCGTCTGACCTTTTACGGTTCAATGTAAAGAAAGAAAGAAAGAACGAAAGAGAAAGAGAGAGAAACAAGGCTTCAGAATCTCGTGAAATATTTACGAAAATACCATCAAAGACATGAACTTCACCTCTTTCTCCAAATCGGGAAGTGCTTTCTTCAACTTGTTCATCGTGTCGGCTCGTAATGCTTTCAGACCTCTCCGCCACTCTTCCTGTGAAAGAAGATATAAAATCGGTAATCTCATCCAAGGTAATTAAAGTTTAACTTAGGCGTTGCATTAAAAAATGGTTTATGAGAACAAGATAAGAGAAGGTATCAAGACGGCGACAGACAGAACTAACCAGGGTAAAGTATCCCTGTTTTTCACCCTTCATTTTCCTGGTAAAAATGCCACTTAGTTAGATCTTTCACACAAGAATTTATGCAGAAAAAAAAGAACGATTATCAGCGAAAAAAGAATATTAGTTACCAAGCGAGCATCAAGATCCTGATATCTGTATGATCTACACCCAGATCCGAGCAAAGAGATTCAATTCCTTCTGGGCTGTTCGAAAGACACTTTCAAGCGTCAGAAACAAATTAGAATTCAGCTAATAATATGACTATAAGCTGAATCAAGCATAATGTATCTTCTTTGCCAAATGAAAAGAAATAAAAAATGGTAAATTGAATTATAGGGTTCATACTTACTCGATCATACCAGAAGATGCGCTCGCATATGAGTAAAACACATTGTCGATTCGCTCAAGCTCTTTCGTCGAAGCTTTACTAGAAGCTGATACAATTACAACAAATTTTTCAAAGAAAAAAGTATTTTGGAAAAATTTAAAGTTAAACTATCCCCGTTAGGAATCCCACGTTGAAAGTGAATGGAAACTAACAAGAGCTTACATCATGATACTTTTACTTAGTATCAGAGCCCATTAAATCCAAACGGGTATCCGATCCAATCGTTGAGATTCGGCACAAAATGAGCGAACGCAAAAGAGCCGAGGGGGCGTGACAGAAACCCACATTAAAAGTGAATGAGAGTAACGAGAGCTTATAAAAATAATAAGTTCAGCCTCTAATCAGCAATTAGTTTTACTATAGAATCTCATGGTACTTTCACTATCCCTAACTCAGCGTCATCTCATATTTTTGGGAATCGGTCAATCCTATCTTATGATACTGTTTAAAGACACATTATTTATCGATAAATTTCTGGAATATGTTGGTAGCGATAGAATATACAACCCTAGCAGAATCAAGAACTGAACGAGTCAAACAATCATCTTTGACAATTCGAGAAATTGCGGGAAGTTGAAAACTTTACAGATACTTCGTGTTCATCGCAACAATCTTTTCGATCGTGCGTTTCCGGATCAGTAACAAAAAGAGGAAATCGGAAAGAAAAAGAACGAACCTGAACGGAAGATGTCGGTGGTGGAGGAATTGACGGTGGCGGAAGAATTCGGTTGACCGGACTTCCTCAGCGTGGACTTCCTCATCCTCGGAACAATCGAAGAGCGCGAACAGAGTATCTTTGAAGCTTCGACGTTGCGAAGCTTCAAAGGAAAATCCAACTCTGGAGAGATAGAGAATAAGAAGAAGGAGAGAAAGAGAGGGATTTTTGGGGAGGGAAGACGAAGATTTCGGTATACTACGCAGCTCAGCGTACGCTAGCAAAAGCAGGGACCTTAAACTATATATGCGCCGTTTTTCTTAAATTATTTATGGAAATTGTTTTAGTTTTTCTAATCTTCTTCACACGCAGACGGAGTCGGTTCTGATTTTTAAAATAAAAACCTATAATTTATTGTTATAAAAATAACAATAAAATAAAAGAATGCATTGTTAATAATCATTATTACGATGAAACGGTGCAACTAAAAAGCTTATATTTATTGTTATAAATATAATTAATTAAGTCTTGCACTATATTATTCATGTTTAGTGAGATGTAATTCTTTATCAAAACTGAAAACTGCAATAATAATTTTTCAAACAAAAACTACAAATTATACGTCTTTGTTTCTTCACTTAATATTATTCATGTTTCCTTATCAATATTTTAATATATATATATATTGACAATAATTATTTATGCAATGTATATATTTAATTATATATAGATAATATCAAAACATACACATTAATTAATTATATAGATAGTATCAAAATAATATTTAATTTATATTAAAAGTTGCTAGCATTTAGTATGCTTTTTATGATTTGTAAGCAGTTATCCACGGTATAATAGAGTGACCTAGTTTTTTTATTGTTCTACTTTTATAAATAACATGTATAGTAGCGTAACATATTTTCTCTAGCTGTCACTAATTTTAAAGAAACACAACATTATATTCGTCAAAAATTGAAGTCATATAACATAACATCTAATACCCGCTGTTTTTACATTTAGAAGTAAGAATTTCCGACCTATAAATCTCATCTTCAGCAATAGAGTCACTCACAGAATCAACTCGGAGCAACCAAAACAAAACATAAGAAGCCATTGTTGAAATGGTAAAGAAGCAAAGTCCAATAAATTCACACACGCAAAAAAAAAAAAAAAAAACAAAAAAACCTATGTGGCAGCAGAGAGCTCGGAGATGAAGCACGTGAAGAGAGAGACAGAGTCTTGAAGATGAGCGGCTCGAAGATCGTCGGAAATCGGAGCGTTGAAGACTGTGTCGAAGCAGCTTAACTGTATTTCTCGAGACGATCCATCTCCGAGATCCGATAATAGCAAACTGCTTATCTCCTCTCCCATCTTTGAATATGCCACTCTAACATGGTTCAACAAGCTTATAATAATTATCACTAATTCTAGGGTTAATGTAATTACCAGACATGTAACTATATGGTTTCTGAGTATAGCCCACGTTTGGTAAGTGTAATGATGAGGTGAAATTCTGTTTATAATTTCAGAATATGTTGATAAAATTAGCGGCCCAAACCATTTATAATTTTTTATTAGTTTAGCCCAAATATGTTTCGCTCACTCCAAAAATGAAAAGGGCAAATCTGTAAGAAATTTTTTAAATGAGTTTGTCACGAAAACATGCTGGCTATTTACAACAAATTAACAAGATATTGACTAAATCCAAATCTCTTATATACCGATATCGGTTGGCTAGTTACCCAATTATTTTGTGTTAGTTTCAAGGTTAAGTAACGTCTAGAGATATAATTTACCTAGCTTCCACTGGTAATCTTCCTCCCCAAACGGCCAAAGACTCGTTTAATTGGCCGATAAAGTTTTTACAAGCATCGTTCTTGCTCTCGAGAGATTCCTGTGACCACATTCCGACTATCTCAGTGCATAAAAGGTAATAATAAACGAGCATCAAGTTTTATGTGTTTGTTGCTATTGCTAAAAAAGATGGTGATGATTATTGATTATCTTACCATCAGTTCATTCATGGTGTCATTGTCTTCGAGCAACGAGCTTCTGAGAATATAGAAGGAAACATAAATTCCAGCGCCCAAATCCCAATTGTCGATTTCCGATTTGTGGTCTAACATTGAAGATGCCAGTTCCCATATCTCCGAGTCTTTTCCTGTAATGAAACAGAATACAACGAATGCTCAGAAAAGAAACTCGCGAAACACGAAATAAAACCATGGGTTATTATTTGCATCCAGCTATGTGAATTATAAAAACAAAATATGGAGAAAAATATCGACGAATATGTGGAAACAACAAATGAAGGAAATACCTGACAAGAACAATGCATGAGCAACTGAGGTCACGAAGATCGTATGAGCTTTCACCCAGTGTCCACATTCAAGAAAATGCTCAAGAGCCTTTGAGAGATTCCCGGTATAGTTGTAATAAACCGCCTATAGATCAATCATAAATACATTATCACGAGGGAAGTCATGATCAAGCGCATAATATTTACAATTTTAAAAATTCAATCTTTTTTTGTTTACCAGTGCTTCATGTAGCCATTCTTTAGGTACGCCTAGATCCTCAATAAACTTGCGCTGAGATTCTTCAGAGCTCCAAGATTCGCAATATTGGAACAAGATTTCCCGAATAATTTTGCCCTGAAGACAAGGCCAGTCTTCACGATAAGGCATATGAAGAACCACATAGATAGCCCAATGAGATTTCCCCAAGCAGAGGAGTTGAGAAACATATCCCATGTCAAGAACATGAAGATCGTCGGAATCAATGACTCCGATAGCTTCTAAAACAGCTCGTTGGTGCCAAATCATATGATGATCAAGAGGATCATGTGTCGATGAGTAGGCGCTGAACATATCCTTCAGAGACCCGAATCGAGTCTCTTCGCTCGCGTGAAGAAGCATGAGATAGTACGAGATGTCGAAACGCTCCTTTGTTCTCCAATTCACAGCTTTTTCTTCGAACCCTTCGTCGAGATAGACCGGAACGGGACACGGAGCGTTCCCATTATCGAGAAGACTCTGATAAGTTCGGAAAATCGAGGGCAACGAAGAGCTCGGAGGAAGGTTATACCACATCAACAGGCCGAGGAATCTTTTCCAGTCAATATCAAAATCAGATAGAGCTGCGTGAATATCTCCTGCAAGCAGCTCGTAAATCCGAACCCTGTCTTTCTCAACGAAATCGAGATCGAGACCGTTGATCTTCCAAGTCTCGAGCTGCTTCTCGATATCAGAGCGATTTGCTGGAGATCCTCCGGCTTGGCTCAAGAGGAGAGCGAGCCTCACATCGCCTTTTGAAACTGCCTGTTCCACGGCCTCGTTCACTTGCCGACCAGTTAAGTTCAGAAGTATTTGCTGCAGATAGTTTTTTTCTTCAATCGAGCTTATGTCGTTCTGAACATGACCACAGACACTCTCTTGCAGCCAAAAGCTGAACTCTGCTCTGCGGATGAGAGGAAGTGCTTCGAGATCAACTTCTTCGGGTGAAGATTCCTTGAAATCTTGCATCATGTCTTCCTCTAGAGATTTCATCCTGCCATTATTTTCCCGCTCGGAGAATAGGACTCTTATCAATTCCCAGACCATGATTTGGTGCGTTAAGCACGAGAGGGCCGAGGAAGATAATAAGCCAGGCACTTCGATTTTCTTCTGGATGATTTCCGAGTAGCTTCTGCAGATATCCGAAACCTGCAACCGATTTGAGACGGGTCTCTGAAGCTTCAGCGTGAAGGAATCGAACTCCGCTTCTCGCGTTTCGTGGGTCATCCCTCTGTGAAGAGTCAACAGAGAATCGAAAGAGAGATCGACGAGCTCGTCTCTCACTTTGCTACTCTCATCTCTACCCACTTTATCGACCGCAATCTTCTCTAGATAGATCACAGAGGACAAAGCTGCTTCGGAGTTTTTCCCTGTAACGGGTTTTCCGGCGTGAACGAGCGTACCGTTCGGGCCCCACGCTATTCCGAATGATCTTCCCATGAACAAACCCGCATCGACTAAGTTCCGAGAATGGTTTTGGGTCACTGGCGTTTCGCAATTCAGCTCCAGCTTGAAACCTTCCGTTTTCAATCTCTTCAGAGGCGAAATCCTGATTTGCTGGGCCATCAAAATCGCCCCGGGAGAGTCCGAGTCGAAGCTTCCGTGCTTGTACTCAAGCAATGCGAGAGGGGTTTTGCGGGGAATAGGTGGACTTAACCTGTGGTTCGAAGGGGTCAAATTCTGGAAGGAAGATTTTCCGAACGAGCGTTTCTGATCGGAAACTTCCCTCTCTTCTTCGAGCTCTTCGTCCTCGTCTCGGAACATCAACATCCTCATCTCGTTCACCTTTCTTGGGTCGAGCCCGAGATGAGCCGGAAGAGAATGAGAAAGCAAATCTCCCGAGTAATCCATTTCAGAATCCATGATTTCTCCTCCGTCAAGCCCAGCAATGGGTTCTTGTTCTTGACCCAGGGTAGCATCGTCCATTACGATGTCATCTTCATCATCGTCACTCAATCCAAACCTGCTGAAATGCTGAACCAGGAATTTCCATTCACCGCTTTTCCGATCAAACGATATAAATTTCGCTCCTTGTCTATCCGAAATCTTTCTTAAATTATCCACGATAATATCTCTCGAAACCTCGTTTTCGTGTGGCGAGTCTAATTTCAGCACCAGAGTTACTTCAGCAGGCTTATTCAAGCCCTGACCGAGCGGCGGTTTCGCACTTTCATCCTCGTAAACAACTACTTCGTGCCTATGAAACTTCACAATCCTGTCTAAATCTAACCATCTAATATCAGTTTCTCCGAAATACTTGACCGCACCATAGCCATATCTTCCGACTGTGAAATCGGGAATCCTACTAGAATAACCAGGATCAATCGATTCTCTCTTGAGTAACTCCTCGAACGAAGGTTTCATGTAATAATCAACCGCAATTAGAGACGGAAAAGAAACCCCGATCTCGCCAAATCGAGATACCTTTGGCATTGTTGCGTCTCTGACTATCAAGAACGCCTGAAACCCAGAGATATCGCAAATAACAACGAGACAGAGATATCAACTCAGTGTCGAAACAAGCAATAAGTAAATGTTAAAGACAATGAAGCAGAAACAAAATCTCCCTAATATCTCTTGAAACTCGCATCACCTAAAATAAACTCAAGGTCTAAGAAACCCTAGAAATTGTACAAAAACCATATGTTCTAAAAGAGTGAAATTTCATTTTATGGGTTTAATAGTGTTTAAAATATCAAAAGTGGACTCACTATGACATTTCTATCTTAAATTAGACTTTTTACCCATTTTCGGACAAAAATATTCTCCGAATGTGTTTAAACCTATTTTCTCTTTCACTCCTTCATTCATTTACTACTTTTCAACGAATTCAACTTCACTCCTCGAAACTTAACACTAAATCTTTGTGTTGTGAACTAAATATCATTGTATAATGGGTACGTTTCCTAACTTTATGTAATGGTTTTGATTTTTTTGCATATAGATTTAAGTTTTGAATGGGCGAGGATGGTAGAACTTCATTTTAGTTGAAACCCGGTTTTTTGTTTTTTTTCCGATAATTTCGGATGGTTTAAGATGAAATTTATCAAAACCATCGGAAATTGTATCAAAACCATCGAAATTTTTTAAAAAAACCATCGAATTTTTTTTGAAAACCATCGGAATTCATGTCAAAACCATCGGAAATATTTTAAACCCACATCCATCGGAAATCTGTCCATAACCATCGGAAATCTTCTCAAAATCATCGGAACAAGTCCAAAACCATCGGAAACGAGTGAAAACATCATATCCATCGGAAATCAAGTCATAACCATCAGAAATTTACTAAACCCATCGGAAATATCTACAAAACTATCGGAAACATTTAAAAAATTAAAAAACCATCGGAAATCAAGCAAAACCATCGGAATAGACACAAAACCATCGAAAATCAACCTTAAACCATCGGAAATCGTTTCAATGTCATCGGAAACTTTAAACAATTCATACCCATCGGAAATCTATACAAAACCATCGGAAATTTCTGGGTTTTAAAGAGACCCAAGTTCAAACCCTAAATATTTTAAGATCTCATACCTTTTTCACTTGTAAATTCATGGCCGACGGAGACGAGCGTGGCCGGCGTGGACGAGCGTGGCGGCGTGGACGAGCGTGGCGGCGTGGACGAGCGTGGCCGGCGTGGACGAGCGTGGCCGGCGTGGACGAGCGTGGACGAGCGTGAAAGTTTTATCTTCAACTATCGGAGACCATCGGAGAACGAGCGTGGACGTCGGAATTTCTCAGAACTCGTCGGAAGTTTTTGAGGAAGAAAATGAAGAAGGGGGTTCGGCTGGAAGAGAAAAAGAAAGAAGAAAAATAGGGTTTTTTTGAAACTGAGGGTATTTTTGTCCAAAAGTGTGTCAAATGTTTACATTAAGATAGAATACTCATAGTGAGCCCAGTTTTGATATTTTAAATAGTATTAAGCCCATAAAATGAAATTTCTCTACTAAAACATCTTTTCTTTTTCATTTCCTTACTGTAGGTTTTAACTAAGTTAAACGTAAAAGTACTAGAACATCATATTTTTTTATTTTTCTTCCCTATACTTCTAAGTCACAAAACTCAGGACAAAATCCCAAAATCCAAAACACACGAACAGAAACTATCATTTCAGCAGTAAAATAAGGGACGATGGAATGGTAAATCTTGATTAGACTTTGCCAGAAACAGAACTTTGAATTTCAGAGGATGTCAAATTACATAAACTAAAAGCTCATCGATTAGATATCTTCGAAATGAAATATGGAATTCGAGCAATACCAATCACACGTGAACAGAATAAAATAGAAAACTAAAACTAAAGTTTGAACATCACCTGGGGGTGGCGGCGGCGATGAGACGGTGCGATTCGGTCGGAGCGCCGGCGAGAAGGTTTCGTAATCGTACAGGTATTAGTAGAGTTACTCATTGGCTTCTATATTTAAGAATTGTATCATTTTTCTTTTGTAAATATATTCTCCTTTTAAATTTTTCACGTTTTTTAAAAACAGTCTACTTAGTATTGTTTTTTTTTTTGTTATTGTATATAGTAGCTTTATATACGTTGAGTTTTAACGTAAATTGAATTATATAACGTAAGTTGTAATGACATGTAAGCAGTACGACCATTTACACTAATTTTACAAAACGTTAGACATATCCAAAATGAGTTAGTAAAGTAGGGTCATTTTGTCGAAAATTTGTTTTTTTTTTCTTCTAGTAAACCTTTATGAATAGTAGTAAATTTTAGGTATATAATAAGAAATATTTGTGTTTTTCTAGTCTGAAGACCCAAAGTAAACCTGACTTATTGGTACCGAAATGAGACAAAATCTATGATCTGGTAACTCCTTAGTTAGAGGCGGGAGTTCTGGTAGTATTGTGCTACCAAGACCGAGAGCATCGATAAGAAGACTAATCTAATTGGGACCGGTACTCTCACGAGAAGAAAAAAATTGAAATATTTATGACCATTTAATGGAAGATCCAACGGTGGGCCGTTGGAAATAATACCGTTGGTTTCAACGAAAACAAAAAAAAACTTAATCTTTTTTAATTTTAAAATCTATAACTACCTACAAAAACTTTCATTTTATTCACACATCTCTCTCTTTTACTACTCTCTCAATCTATCTCACTCTTCAACTCTCATTCTCTCGATCTCACACTCTTCATTTTTTCATGCCTTCTCCGTCCTGAAACCGAAAGGGTGGAAGGGAAACAGGCTCCCAGGATCCACCAATGCACCGATTTGAACAAAATTGGTTGCACTTGTCTCAAAATCCCGACACAGCGCAATATACTTTTAATCCTAACTATATTGTTCATACTTTCACAAATTCCCTACTCCGAAATTCTAAACACTCAAGACGTATACTACCCGCAAATAGATCTTGAAAAAGTTTATCAACCCCAACAACCACAAGAACGACAACCTCAGCCCGCACGGAGAAGGCATAGGTCCTCCGTTTGGCCGTGGTTTGAAGAGGTGGTTTTGGACAGCAAAAAAGCTGGACAATATCACGCTTGAGGCAAAGTATTCAACACTCATAACGACAAAGTCGGGACGTCGCTCTTGTGGAGTCATCACAAACACTGTAGGGGAGACCAATCTGGAGACTTGTCAAGCATTGTAAGTCATATCGACCATATACTATTAAGGAAACAATTAGTAGAGTACTTTGTTTCAACGAATCAATCTTTTCAACATATAGAATCTCAATGATTTGTTAGATTTTTAAATGATTTCATTCCAAACGTTCAAATAATGCCTAAGAAAACTTTGAGAGCCGATATACTAAAATGATTTTTATAAAAAAAAAAGGAACAACAACAAGCCACAATATCAACCGGTAAGTATAGTGTAGTTTTAACCTCAGATATATGGACGGTTCAAGCGAAAATGAATTACATGAGTGTTGTAGTTCATAATATAGATGACGATTGGAACCTAAACGAATGTATTATAGCTTTTAAGAGAATAGAGTTCGCATATTACATTTTAGAGATCTTAGTTAGTGTTCTAACCGAGTGGGGTTCAAGTTGTAGGATTATATATGTAACCTTAGATACCACAATAACAATGTCATGATTAGAGACTTACCAACATCAATGTGACGATAGCCTTTTGCACCAAAATGCGCAACTCATATCATAAATCTAATAATTCAAGTCGGAGCTGTTAATTACGATCCTTTCATAAACAAAATTAGGAATTATATTAGTTGGATCAATAGGTCAACTAGTAGAGTAGACGAGTTTAAGAAACACTTTAGGCACAACGGTCTCCAAGAGTGCACTTGGCATTTAGATAACAAAATTAGATGGAGCTAAACTTTTTTAATGTTAACAAACTTTTTATTTGAGCGTTATGTAGATCTTATTGTTGCTTATATTAACAATGAATATGGTGAAGACTCTATTTCCAAATTATAGTATTAAGATGGCTGAATTTTTTGTTTCTTTACTTGACATTTTTTACAAAAAAAACTTGTTATCTTTCCGCTGCTTGCACTCCCACTTCTTTTCCTAATTTGCATACTATACTATGACCGCAGTTGCATGCCATTTAGTCCAGTATAGGGAACAAGTTTTTTACGAGATTGTTTTCAAGCAATGGAAACTAAGGTTTTAACATATTGGTGGGCTGGTAAGGTTCCTTACTTTACGATTTTGAATCCATCCTATATATCGTAAAGTAACAGGTTTAAAGAAATTTCTTAAATATATTATAAACCATTTTGTCGATTAAGATTACGTTGCACTTAATTTTTCCAAGATCGTGGGAGGATTTTATGCTCTTTTCAGGGTTTATGAAGCCAAACTCCTACCACAGTATCGAACGCAGGCAAGTCAATCGCAGACGTAATATCCAAGAAGACATCAATACACGGATGTGTTCGTTAATGCTCCTGCGTACATACCATCTTTTCAACAACATGAGTCTGGGTCAAGTCAGCCGAGGTCCGGCCCATGCGACACACGAGCCCATTACGAGATACAAGAGCACAACCGAAATGAGTGGTCAAACCGGATGACGAAGGCCTAGACCTATTTTTCTGGTGGAGAGAGAATGCAAGGAGGTTTATAGTGTTGGAAACTATGGCTCAAGACATACTCACCATCCCGATTTCAACTGCATCATCGAAGGCGGCTTTCAGCAGCGCAAACGCATCATCGACGACAGAAGATATAGATTGGCTCCGGAGATGGTGGAAGCATTGACATGTGGGAATAATTGTCTTCAACATACGAATCGAGCACAAGAAACATTCATGATATTTGACATTAGTGACGATTTTGAAGTCGATTTTTCTAATGTAAACCTCAATGGTTAGTCTTATCACAACGAGATATCCCGGCCCTTGTCCGGGATAATTTTTCAAATTATTAACAATGTAACGGGTGCTCTTTTTCCTCGCCGTCGCACTTTTTAAGGGGCCGGTGAGATGTTTTAGGAGGTCCATTTTTAAGTTAATCTTCAATTTCATTATTTTTGTAAGTCATTTTGTTTAAACGTCTTTTATTTAAAATGCATCTCGATTATTGGTTTTAAAGTTCTCTAGGTAAATTCTTTCAATTAACTCATTATCAATAATTATTCCATACCCCTTAAAATTGTTTAAATTAATCATTTTCATTTTTTAGTCTACCGAGAGTTTACTCCCGTTATTCTCGTCCCATTAGTATACCGGGATGGGACTCCTGTCAATCGCACTGCTGAGAATTATCCCGGACGGGAACAGGAGGTCCCGGACTCCCGATAAGCCACGTTTAACCCCAAACATGCTTGGTTAAATGGAAATCACTTTTTTTCAAATGAAGAATTTGGGGTCGAATTCTTTTGGATTCACTGTCCAATAATTTAAATTTAGAACTAGCATATTAGATTCATAAATTTGTCCAAATAAAATCTCACTATGTATTTGTATTATCTCTGAATAATAACGCCAATTTCGGAAGAAAAAAAAAAGGTGGCTCATCGTATCAAAATATATTAAATTTAGTTAATAAATTTATCTTGCTAGACCAATTATATAATGGTGAATTTAGTGCCCATCATACTATATTTAAGAACAATTCATTTTTTTTTCTTTTTTCTCTTCTAATTGTATTGACACACTGATAAAAATACGTCGAAAACACAATTTTTTTCTTCATTTCGTCTTATTTTTGTGGATCAAATCGTAAAAAGTTTCCACTACAAACACAATAATTTAATTATCTTAAATATGCTCCGAAGGTCATTCATAACCACAAATTTTTATTTTATTTAAAGAACTGATTTAATAAGTGATTATTTGATTTTTGGAAGAAATAAGAAAATAAGTTTTAATTCGTTTAGTAAATGAAACTTGTGCTTGAGTATATTTATCAAGCAATCTACATTATTACTGTATAATGTTTGCATTTGTTTACTCTTATCCACATCAATTATGGTGTTTTTTTTTTTTTTGCGTTCTTCTAGATTAAAATCCAAGGTAACTCTATTTTTTATTTATTAGATCAAAATCCAAAATAAGTCAACATCATAAGCAAAGTCCTCTTCATAACAACGAAAATCCTTGAGAAACTTCCATGTGAAGCAACAGAAGATCAAAGAAAGAAGTTTCAGCAAAATTTCATCTCATTCTCATCACACAAACTAGTTTTTGTACGAAAATCATACAACAAGTTCCAAGAAATCCTCGCCAAGCATAAATATACACCTATCCATCAAATTTAATTTCATAACTTTTTTGAGAGAAATAATCATGATCATTAAGCGCTCATTTCAGTTCCCAGAATTCTCCTCCTTCATTATGTTCTTACTGATCATATACACCATTGCCTTGCAATTCTCCCACGTTAATGCAGGTTCGTGATTTCATTTAATTAAATAATAATTCCGTTTATTTATTTTCAAAATAAAATATTAATTTGAATATTTTGTATTTTTTCAGGTCGATTACTAAGAGCATCGCTTAGTCCGCCACCATCTCCACAAATGGCTAAACAAATATTTTTCTTCGCATTATAAATTAAATCTTAATACTAATTAATTATATCCGAAGCTCACACTTTCTTTCTTTCTGAGAGGTTAGTACTCTGTTTTCTCAGTTTATGTGTTTTTTCTCATATGTTTCTCAAAAAACTGATACTGAAATTTACTTAATATCTTAGTTTTAAGCATCAGTAACATATTTTTACTACCAAAAAAAAACTAATTTTTACTAAAATTGTGACAAAACACTTCAAAATTTCAGTACTTTTTAAATCATTTAGTTTTGAATTTTTTAATCACTCATATATGCACATCTATTTTTTTCTTCATGAAATAACTTATTTTTGACAATCAGGTTAAAGCTTGTGTATGGACGTTTGGGATCAACGACAATGGAGTTTTGGGCAAGAAGTTGTTTGATTTTCTTGATCATTGTTTTGTATGAAATCAATTGTTAGCAGAGGAAAGAACAATGTATTTTTTTCGTTAGTGCAATCAATTTCTCTAGGAAACAAAATAACTTACGTGTAAATTATGGAAATATGTAAAAACACTGACTTTTTATTAGGAAAAGGAAAAAAAAATTATCATATAAATATAAGGTGAGTTATATGACTATTATACTGCGCTTGGATTGGGCTTGAGCTTGTTGACTTGGACACTTTTTGAGTTGTTGGATCTCTATTCTTTTATTACAAGTTTAACTTCTAAAAAGTTTTAATTTCATAAATAATGTTTATATTATAATGTGAAATAAAATAGCATTCGCTATGGTTGAATGCTAATCGATCTTGAATGCTACCGTGCATTTGCTACAATGAATGCTACAATGTTCAAACATTTAGTATCGAACAGTATTAAAGATATTGAAGTCCACTAAAGTTGAAAATTTGTAAACTTGAAGTCCGAAGTCTATAAATAGGAGGTGGTTCTGTGTTTGCAATCTAATGATAATTTGACACTTGTATTCTACTAACCAAGGATTTTTTGGCCGACGATTTTCGTCGGAAACCATAGGCATTCTCATTTTCGTCGTTGGTCGGCCAAAAAACGCCTTTACAAGCGTTTTGTCGTTTTTTGCCGGAGGATTTCGTCGTTTTGGTGGGAATGGTGGCGGAGTTGGCGGCGATGATGGTGGCGGCACAAGTGTTGGTGTTGGTGTTGGGAGTGGTACAAGTAGAGGTATGAGTTACGATCCATGGACTATGCAATCGGATTTTCAAGTTACTCAAGATGAAGATCACGGTGCGCGCGATCGGGGCAGCTACTAATATGTTACATACGTTATTACCATATATTTATTCTTATCTAACTTAATATCTATTAGGTTGGACGAGTTCTTTGACTTTGAGTCTGCGCAATACCCATGAGGTCGACAAGCGGGAATGTGGTCTACAAGTTTTTTGGATTACGACATCGACTCTGTTTCCACTCAATTCGAGTCACTGTCATTTGACCAACTGTCAACACAATCTTACGAAAGTCAAGATTTGTATGCTTATCCTTACCCTGTTCCATATCCAGTTTCGGTCATTATCGTTGCAGAGATTCAAGGACCACTACCCGAATACCCATATTGTGCACCATGGTCGGGGGAACGCAAGCCAACTACAACAACCATGTCATTAACTACACTTCATCGTACACGACCCAAATGACTTGGTTGGACTATTGCAACCTTCAGGCACGATCAGGTGGATTTTATCAGCTAACACGTCATTCTAGTTACTATTGATATGTTGTTGGATTTTGTATGGTCGTTTTTAAACTTTATGTTGTATGATGCGTATGAACTTAATGGTGTATGGTATGTATGAACTTTATGTTGTATGTTATAGATGAATTTTATGTTGTATGTTATAGATGAACTTTATGTTGTATGTTATGTATGAACTTAATGTGGTATAATATGTATAAACTTTATATTTTGAGCATTTGTTATATGTATAAATTCATGTTTTGAACTAAACATGTCATCAACATTTTTCTATCGAATTTTCGTTATTTTTGTCGGATTTCTGACCGGCCAACAACAATTTCATCGGCATTCACTTTTTCGTTTTCCACATTTTTTTCATCGAATTTCCGTTCGGTAACGGCATTCCCGAATTTTTTTGTGATCGGCCGTTCAATTCTTGATACTAAAAACTTGTTGTAGTCATTGTATTATGAAAAAAATTCACTCAAATTTTTTTGTACTTAGAACTGATAAAAAAAATTTTAAAAAAATGTATACTTACAAACTTTTTTTTTTGCCAACATCTTTCTTTTCCTTTTTTTCCAATTCCGATTTATGTTATATTTTATTTCATTTCTTTTGCCTTTAATTCTTACCAACTTTACTTGTATTAATGCTAACAAGTTGTACTAGTTATGTGAAGAAACGGTCAACAACTGGTTAACAACTAGTCAACCTCAAGTACCAAGTCATAACAGATTTATAACTATCTACATGGCTGAAGAACTACTTAAAGGAGTGAAGGCTTTATGTTGAAGACTCGCTGAATTCACAAGAAGTATTATTGTATCCATTCGAGAGTTTAAAACAGTGAGAACTTGAGAGGGTTCTTATTTCTCAAGGTAAACACAAGAGAATTCATTGTAAGAGTTTAGATCGTGTGTTGATCAAACTCGGGTTAGTTCATAGAAATTATGTTTTGGACAAGCTGCGTGTAACTGGATTGATATAGTGGATTGGAGATGTGACGTGCTCAGCTGGATGTAGGATCGTTTATAATCTGAACCAGGATAATTCTGCGGTGTTGATTGTTTATGTTCTTCGTTCTGTTATTACCTTGCGTTACAAGTTATTTTGCTATATTGTGTTTGATCTGTTTGTTTGCCTAATTTTGATTATCGCGTGTTGTTTACGTTAACAAATTGGTATCAGAGCCATTTTCCATACATTTTTCCTAGAAATCCTTAAACAGGTCGAACCATCAAAGTTTTGAACATCTCAGATTCAAGAATGGCGAATTTCAAATAAGATATTGAGAAGTTCGATGGCAAAAACGATTTCATCCTTTGGAAGATCAAGATGGAAGCGCACCTAGGAAATTTAGGACTCGATGAGGCACTGAAAGGCGAACCAAAACTATCATATTTCCTTACAGCAGAAAGACAACAAATTTTTTTGAAGAAGGTTAAGAACGCAATTATTCTAAGCCTTTGTGATCAAATTCTGAGGAAAGTTATCAAAGAAAAATCAGCAATAGGGATATGGCTCAAGCTCGAGTCATTATACATGACAAAGTCATTACCACAAGAATTATCTGAAGCAAAAATTCTACAACTTCAAGATGAATGATCAGAAATCCATCGATGAAAACATCGACGAAGACAGCAAATCTTGATGTTGAAATCGACGACGAAGATCAAGATATTTTTCTTTTAAACTCTCGCCCAAAAGCTTATGAACAACTCTGTGACACTTTGGAATACGGAAGAGAAACCCTAACTCTCGATGAAGTTATTTCTGCAGCATATTCAAAGGAGCTCGACATCAAGTCAAATCCGAAGAACACAAGATCAGAGGGCTTAAATGTCAGAGGAAGATCAGAGAAGAGAGAAAAATGAAGAAAAGCAAACCCCTCAATATCAAAGTCTAAGTCCAGGACTGTTTGTTGGAATTGCAATAAGAAAGGACATTGGAGAAGACAATGCCCAGAGAAAAAGAAATGGACAGACACTATATCAGTCACAGACTCTGCAAATATATGAAGTGGACTTGATCATGCAGAAGTCCTAACAATCTTCGACGATGATCCAAAGGATCAATGGATTCTGGATAGCGGGTGTACTTTTTGTTGGTATAGGTCTATGGTTAAGAAAAATTATCATTAATAATATTAATGGAGGAACATAAAATTTCTTTACAAGTAAACAATTTTACTAACCTACTCAAAGTGCATGAACAAGTTATAAATTAAAAACATTATTTAGAGTACTTGAATACTAACCTTTCTTGAACCTTTAAATTGAATCGTCTTGAGAAAGGTGGATCTTCTTCCTTGGCTCGATTCCTTCACGTCTAATGTAGAACTCAAGAAATCTAAAGTTTCTATTACAATAGTCTATAAAGTGTTTGAAGGATTTGTGTGTGCGCACAATTAAACATATGAACCAAGAAAAATTCTTAGATCATAAGCTAATTCTCTAGATCAAGTGTGGATCTAGGTGCTAAAATAAAAAAGAATTTCTAGAGAGAGAGAGGTTGGACAGCCACAATGAGAGAAACAAGAGCAAAAAACTTCAACTTCACATCTCTATGTCAGCCTCTATTTATAGGAGAAGGAAAATCAAGAAAGGGTAATTACCCTTTCCTATTATGCATTCATGACACAATATTTGATTTTCTCTTCACTTTCTCATTGTACATGGCCGGCCATTCTATGGCATTAGTGATGAAAATTTGTTTCCTTACTTAGCACATTTGTTTCCTTCTCAAATAAATCCATTCGCTCTTTCCTTTTGGGTAATTATCTTTATGATTAAAGGCAAACAAATTTCTAGAAATAATTTCATTCTCTCTATGATGCTTGGCCGAAATTCTACCTAAGGGGGAGCTTCTAGATGCTTCCTTATATCTTTTAAGACAATTCTTAAAATACAAATTGTAGAATTATTATTACACAAATAATGAAATTAAGTTCTTAATGCCTCAAACGACTTTTCGGCTTTAGAAAATAATTTATATTTTCATCATATGAAAATATTCAAAATCTTATTTTGACATTCACATCATTTTATGTCCATGTGGACAAAAATAACCTTTAGACATTTTCCTAGAAAACATCTAGTTCAACACTTGAACTTATTTTGACTTAGTTTCTAGTTTAACAATCATACTCTAATGACTCGTAATAGTAACCTTATGGATCCAAATGAACAAAACTTGAGCTTCTATACTCAGACTCAAAAGTTCACAAACTTTTTCCGAGTATTAGCTTAATGTCAACTGACTCCACTAAAGAGTTGACACTGAGAATCTCTCGGTTCAAATGAATTTATTTTTTTACTCAAATTCAACTTAATTATATTGAGTGGATCCATTGAATGCTATATATGTTTTCCCTTCATCAATATCATCAACTAGATGAGATTTATAAAATTATCATTTTACCCTTCTAGTTGTTATTTCCTCAACTATGTTGTTACTTGTGAATAAGTAACAACGGAGTTGAGGAAATCACATTGTTTCATCCAAATAAAGTCGTTTGAGGCATTATGAAATAAATTTCGTTATTTGTGCAATTATAATTCTACAATGGGTATTTTAAGAATTGTCTTAAAAGAAATAAGGAAGCATCTAGAAATCTTAGGTTTCTCGAGTTCAAGATTAGGTGCGAATGTGACGAGCGAGCCAAGGAAGAGGATCTACCTTTCTCGAGACGCTTCAAGATCAAGCTACAAAGAAAGGTTCGTGTTCTAGTAAATTAAATAATGTTTTTAATATATAACATGTATATGCTTTTTCTAGGTTAGTAATATCGTTTTACTTGAAAAATAAGTTTTTAAATTCCGCCATTAATTTGATTAATGTTAAATTTTTCTTTAACCCTAGATCTATTCCAACAGATAGACCTAAAGATAAGAGAATCATTGGTTGCAAATGGGTTTACAAGTTAAAACTTGGAATTCCTGGTGTTGAAAAGCCTCAATACAAGGCAAGGCTAGTTGCAAAAGGGTTTTCACATGTTGAAGGCATTGACTATCATGAAGTTTTCTCACCTGTGGTCAAGCACACTTCAATCGGGATAATGCTCTCAGCCACATCAATTCAACATCTCGAATTAGAGCAGTTAGATGTGAAAACTGTGTTTCTTCATGGCACCTTGAATGAAGAAGTTTTCATGCAGCAACCAGAGGGATTCTCACAGGGATCAAAGGTCTGTTTATTGAAAAGATCCTTGTATGGTTTGAAGCAATCACCGAGACAATGGTATCTCAGATTTGATGAGTTCATGATGAATCAAGGATTCTCAAGAAGTAAATATGATAACTGTGTTTATATTACTAAACTCAACACTGGTAACTAAATGTATTTGCTCATCTATGTCGATGATATGCTTACAGCCTGCAAAGACAGATTGGAGTTGCAAAAAATGAAGGAGCAGCTGAACTCAGAATTTGAAATGAAAGATTTGGGAGCAGCCTCCAAAATCTTCGGCATGGAAATTCACAGAGAAAGAAAAAGGAGAAGGTTAACATTATCTCAAGAAGGTTATCTGAGAAAACTGGTTGATCTTTTTGGCTTAATTGATGCAAAATCTGTCATTGTTCCTATTGGTGCACAGTTCAAGTTACATGCGATTCAGGATCATGAAGAGGCAGAAGAATTTAGACATATGAAGACAGTTCCATTCTAACTGTGTAGGGAGTTGTATCTACGCAATGATCAGTACAAGGCCTGATATTGCACATGGTGTGAGTCTCATAAGCAGATTCATGAGCAGACCAAGCAGGATTCACTGGCATCCTGCAAAATGGCTAGTGAGATATATAAAAGGTAGTCTTAACATGAAGACTATGTTGTGTGGAGATGAAGACAAGGTTGGTCAAGTCACTGGTTATTGTGACTCTGATTATGCTGCGGATTTAGATCGGAGAAGATCATTGTCAGGCTATGTGTTCACACTTGGAGGAAACACAATTAGCTAAAAATCTTCACTACAACATGTGGTTGCCCTATCAACAACAAAAGCAGAATATATAGCTTTGACCGAAGCTATAAAGAAGGCAATGTGGTTAAAAGGATTTGTGAAAGAACTCGGTTTGGGACAAACTAAGACTGTTGTGAATCGTGACTCTCGGAGTGCAATCCATTTGTCGAAGAACAATGTATTTCATGAAAGAACAAAGCACATATATGTGCGTTTACATTTTATAAAAAATGTGATAAATAGTGGACATATTATTGTGGAGAAAATATCAACTAATATTAATCTTACATATATTTTTACAAAGTCTGTTCCTGTCAGCAAGTTCAAAGAGGCACTCAACTTGCTGAGACTGACCGAGAGCTAGATCAGTGGAAGAGCATGTCACTTGCAGATAGTTCAAGAGAGAGATTGTGTTACTGACCAAGGTGGAGATTTGTGAAAAAATGGTCAACAACTGGTTAACAACTAGTCAACCTCAAGTACCAAGTCATAACAGATTTATAATTGTCTACATGGCTGAAGAACTACTTAAAGGAGTGAAGGCTTTATGTTGAAGACTCACTATATTCACAAGAAGTATTATTGTATCCATTCGAGAGTTTAAAACAGTGAGAACTTGAGAGAGATTCTTTGTAAGAGAAATAAGATAGGGTACTTATTTCTCAGGGTAAACACAAGAGAATTCATTGTAAGAGTTTTGATCGTGTGTTGATCAAACTCGGGTTAGTTCATAGGAATTCTGTTTTGGACAAGCTGCGTGTAACTGGATTGATATAGTGGATTGGAGCTGTGACGTGCTCAGCTGGATGTACGATCGTTTATGATCTGAACCAGGATAATTCTGCAGTGTTGATTGAAACTGTTCTTCGTACTGTTATTACTTGCGTTACAAGTTATTTCGTTATATTGTGTTTGATCTGTTTGTTTGCCTAATTTCGATTATTATGTGTTGTTTACATTAACAAGTTATAATGGATCACATATGTGTAATTAACTTTCATATCTTCGCATCTAAACTAAAGTTAATTTAGATATATATGTAACGTTTTGTAAATAAGTTGTAAATAATCAAAAGAATTCGTTTACAAACGAAAATGCCGGAAAACTATTTAAAATTAAGAAAATTATTGATAGTAAAATTGGACAAAAAATTAACTGTCAACAAATGTTTATAAATAACTGTGACTATTTACAACTTGTTTACAAAACGTTAGATATATCTAAATTGCCAATGTTTAAATTATGTATAAAGCCAATTTAATATTTTAGTAAACTACGTATATAAGTTTGGTTTCCATTTTCGTCCACAAAATCAATTATTTATTTAGATTGTATATATATTCTTCATTTTCCTCATATAGATCATCGAAATCGCACTCAAACGACGTTCCTTGAAATCCAAAAAAAAAGTATTGTCGGGTCACCAATACTTTAATGATCGACATTGACAAACATAGTAAAAATTTCAGTACTCTGAACCAAATTCAAGTACACAAATTAAAACAAAATTCAGTTTCAAAAAGCCACAATGGAGACAGTTGAAAATCGAAGTTTACTAGACAATTTTAATGGAATGCCAGAGAAATTAATATCTGTTTCACTTTCTTACATTTCTTTTGTTTGAAAAGTCCCATTTCCTCATAACTTATGAGTCATAAGCCTCGAAAGAAAGAAAAACATGATGAATTAAAAACAATATTTTCCTAACCTTTTTTTCTCCGGGACCTAGCTACGTTAGCTTATCGCAGGGATTGCACTTATTTATGATAACACTCATGCGAAGCAAGTATCAATTATTACAATGGAAGAAAAAAAATAACATACAAACAAGCAATAATTCAAGATGAAAAAAAAACACATGACTAGTAACATCATTATTACCGTACCCAAAATATAGTAAACATGCAAATGAAATAGAACATGTATCACTTCGTCATAAGTATATATACTGACATATATATATATACACAAGTATATATACTGACATATATATATATATATACAAAGACTAATTGAAAAGCCGTGCTCAGTGGACAGTGAGACTAAAAGGGTTTTCAGTGTCACAGAAGTCCGAGTTCGTTGAACGTTTGTCAAGAAAAGAACACACAGTGCTGTCAAGAAAAAACTGTTGTTGGTGTTTTTGGACATTGTATTTTATGACTGATGTCAAAGCACGCGTAATCTTTTAGGATATCATTATTAGAATTTATAGAATTCGCAGATCTATAGCTTTTTGGATGTTTTCAGGTTCCGATATCTCTCTCTCTCTATATATGTATATATGTGTTTGTGTGTTAAGTGTTAACCAACTCTAAACAGGTATTCCATTTCTCAACAAAGCACTGAATCTAAGTTCATGTACCTCGATTTGAATTGAGTATATCTTAAATTTAACCTATTAATAGCTCTGAATAATGTTTTCAAAAAAAAAAAAAAAAAATAGCTCTAAATAATTACTCCAGTGACATTTTGGTACTTGTTTTATTTTATAGAAAAGAAAAGACTAATGATGTTATAACTTATACTATGGTCATAGACTCATAACATACTCATAAGTAAAAGTTAAAATAGCAATGGAACCCTTATTGAAGTTCATCATCTTGAGATATAATATTTTCAATAATGTAGATACCTGAGCGTCCGAAAAATAGTCAGCTAATAATAATAATAATTCCTCCGAGTTCCAATGAAATGTGATGTAAGGTAATAATATACAAAACCGTATTGTACTAATAACTAAGCTGAAGAACTAACATCGCATACAAATATTCATTTTAGTGACTCGAGAGATATAGGCCCAAATTCAGTGCCTATAGACAAAATAGCATGCATGTCAATCATGTGCGAGATTTTAATGCAAATCTCCTTCTTGAGTAAATGATCAATAGCTAGCACAACAATTTTTGGTCCTTTAATTAAATTTCTTTTCTATTTATATACAATTAAATTACTTCTCTATGTTCCCATGTCACGACAAATTTCTTTGCAACGTGAATTAAAAACAGAAGAAATTTTCCCTGACGTAACAACTGAATGTATATATATGGTCAAATATAGCGACCCTATATATATATATATATATATATATATAGAGAGAGAGAGAGAGAGAGAGAGAGAGAGAGAGAGAGAGAGAGAGAGAGAGAGAGAGAGAGAGAGGAATGGGAAGAAATATATGTTTTGTGGGTAGAGATGAGAAGAGCATATGGGTGGGTTCCTATGTTTAGACATTGTGTGATGATAGGCACGTAATTATGTGTCCACTTAACTACTTCAATAAATACAAAATATTCCTATACCACCTTTACACATGCACGCTCTTCAAATACCGCAACATCAAATCTACATTATATATTTACATGTATTCATTCACATATACAAAACTTTACCTTCCATATCTAGATCTCGCCATTTTCATCTTCTAACACATATTAATCAGTTTGAACCAATATGAACAAGGCTGGCCAACAAGGGAAATAGTAGACAAAGATTTCAATATATAAATATATATATATGACATATATGTATGTATGTATAGTAGAAAAACAGATATTCACTGTCGAAACCGTGTGTCGTAATTTGGTCCTATTTTATCTTTCTCGAACTGTGGATCTCTATCATATTCTCACAGCTGAGAAAGTGAAACCACTTCGAATTCAATCAAATCCTTTCTTAGCCAAGGAAAATAGAAAAGGAAGCTCTTTTTTGTAGGTCCCACAATCCATATTTAATATTTAAGAATAAAAAGAAAGTCGAGAAGACGCTTATAAATCCTCGCACATTCCCGTTAGTTTTCTCTCCCTCTCCAAAATTACCATCTCCACTACAACACTCACTCAATCACTCACAAAAACACCTTTTACCATTCTCTGCTCAAATAAAACATATAACATTACGCTTCTTTTTTCTGTGACGCATTTCATCAAACACCGTCGACGCATTCCATGGCTAGACCTCAACAACGCTACAGAGGCGTTCGACAGAGACACTGGGGCTCGTGGGTCTCCGAAATTCGCCACCCTCTCCTGTAAATTCTCTCTCTTTCCCAGGCCAAACGTTTCGATTCTCGTCGCTCTTTAGAAACGTTTCGTTTACCGACACGCGTTTTTTCATTTATCTCTTTGCAGGAAGACTCGAATCTGGCTCGGCACGTTCGAAACGGCGGAGGACGCCGCGAGAGCGTACGACCAGGCGGCGAGGATCATGTGCGGCGTCAAAGCCCGGACCAACTTTCCGTACAACTCGAACGAGTCGAACTCAGCGACCAACTCGTCGAAGCTTCTCTCCGACGCTCTCAAAGCCAAGCTTCAAAAGTGCAATCTTCAGTCCTTCCAAATCAACAACAAAAACAAAATCACCGCCTCATCCCACGTGACACGATGTCCTGACGTCGCGTCGACGGTTGCGACACGTGGCATGGCGTGGCCGGAGGAGATCAGGTGCGAGTCGCCCGGAGAGACGAGTTCGAGTTCAAGCTCTAGTAATAATAATAATAATAATAATAATAATATCGATTATAATAATAATAATAATAATGATTATGATAATAATAATCTGAAGCCACTTGAGGATGATCATATCGATCAAATGATTGAGGAGTTGCTTGATTATGGCTACGTTGAGATTTGCCCTGCTGAATGGTGATCATAATAATAATAAGACTACGTATTATTATCAATTAGAATTTAGTACATATTATTATTATACATGTTATTTTTTATTTTCTTTTTTTGTGAAGATGAATCATTGACCAATGTGAGAATGGTCAAATCACGACAATTCACATCCACCAAACCCCAGGTGGTATTGATTCATGAAAATCACTTATTAATAGTCGTAGCTCTAATGCTTCTCAGAAAATTTATGTAAAATTCGATCAAGTTCTTTACTTTTTGGTTTAATTTTCCTATATTACTATCCTACTATTGGATATGGAATAGAAGGCTCGTGAGCTTGCATTTACGGCTCTAAGATATATAATATTCTATAGGGTAATTGTAGGAAATAACTTTTAAGTTTTTGTAAATTATGAGTAAATAATGCCCCAATCTATTTACACTCATAAAATGTCGAAAAAAACCAAAATAACTATTTATTTATAAGTTGCTTACGTGTAAATATTACCAAGGTAACTATTTATTTATAAGTTGCTTACGTGTAATAAATATTCAAGAATTTGATGTCAATTAATTAACGAAATATTTGCTATATTTAAATTCGTGTGATTCAAGTTGGTTAAGTAGCCAATTTTTGTGTTATATATATATATAGGAACATATTACATCATGATATTCATGTGAGGATTTGATGAGAGGTCAGAAATCTGACCAGCCGCAAAGACGCAAAAACACACGTACACAAATTGGATATTTGTTAGATATCAATCTTTGCTTTTCTTCTTGGTGGTGGAAGAATAATTATAGACTACGTTTAGTTTTACCTTTACCATTGGTATGAACAATATCAAGTATGAACTCTAATGGAGAAAAGTGACGATTACTTAATTTATGAAAATCATTGATCCATATTGCACAAAAGGAAAAGAACAAGAAAGCGACGAATATATTTGAGAAGAGGACAAAATATATTAAAGCAAAGAGAAAACATCGTATATAAAAGTTACGGTCCTCATTATCCAATTGACTAGTCTTATTAGTTTAAGTGCACATTTTATTTGCAGTCCAAATTAAACAAACTTCAAGATCATGCTGATACCAAACTTGATAAGCCCATACTAATAACATATTATAAATACGTATATACCTTTACTTGATCATCGGCGTCTAAATAATATCCCATGATAAATATTACTACGATCTCACACATGATTACATGTTCTCTGATCAGGCACTTTTTGGAGATAGTGGAAACAAGAAAAAAATAATATTACTAGCCATATAGTTTTAGTTTCCATTTTTGTTTTCTTATCATTATTAAATGATCGTAAGTCAATAGTAGCATCGTTGAGCAATTTGCATTTACACGGCAAGCAAATATATATAAAATAAAAAAGCTTTGTGATTCCAATGCATTAATATTATAGTATATATATTTTCCTTCGTCTATAAACATTCTCATTGTTTCCACACTTGCTTTTCTCATTTGGATAAGCAGGCTTGAGACAACTTTTTTAATCTTTCATGCTTTGATCTGTTTAGTGAGTCTTTGGATTTTGGAAGAACTAACTTTTGGCATAAAACAAAGAGCGACAAATAAATAAATATAGATATATATTTAGTGTCTAGATACATATCAACAACCCATGTGCACATCTATATGGATCTTTTAGCCGACAGTTTGAGAGAATTATGTGCTTACTTCTCTTCGATCCTCAACTTTTTGTTACAAAATCAATCAAATCTGGATTCGTATATATTATTTTCAACTTGAAAACAATTATAATAATGTCTCGATACGAAAATACTAATGATGAACAATGACAATGATCTGATTTTATATTTAAGTCGAAGTTTTTTATATAAAACTAATTTTCAATATAAGAACTGTGTTTAAAAGAAATTATATGCGTAAGTAAATGTGTGCATGCACTAGGAGAAAAAAGGCATTTAGAAGCGACAAAAGTTGCTTCTAAAGGCCAAAAAGTCGCTTCTAATTTGGCATTAGAAGCGACATTAGAAGCGACATTGTCGCTTCTAATGTTTCGCTTCTAAAGCCGAGTCGCTTCTAAAGTCGCTTCTAATGTTTTGAAGCGACGAAATTAGAAGCGACTAGTCGCTTCTATAGTCGCTTCTAATGTTTTAAAAACCTAAAAAAAAAGCCTACGAAAATATGGCTATTTGGGCATTAGAAGCGACATTAGAAGCGACTAGTCGCTTCTAATGCCGAAACAGCTTAAAAAAAAAATTCTTGATTTTTGGTATATTAATTAAAATTGTTACTTAATAAATTAAAATTATTATTAAATATTTTTATTAATTGACAAATCTAACTCCAAAATGATTTCAATAGAGCTAAAATATATTAACAAACTTATTAAAAACATTATCAATACTTATTAAAACATATTAACAAAATGTATAATCAAAACTAAGAAATTGAAAAACTAAAAAATTAACTACATATAAACATACCTCTAACAAAAAAACTAAACCAATTAAGTTAAACAAAAAAACTAAACAAAAAATTACAAACTAACGTCGTCAAAATTATCAAACTAAATTCATAATTACGTCAATGAACAACAATTAAGTTAATAAATTAACAAATTAATTAAGTTAAAACTTCACATATTATCTAAAGGAATATAACATTTGATATTTCTAATTACCAATTAATTATACAAATTAACTAAGTTAGTAACTAATTTTACTAATTCAATTTACATACTTAAATAAATAAATAAATTAATTTCACAACCAAAACTTACCGATTGCAATGACGGGGAGAGGGCCGGAGGAGAGCTCGCCGATTCATAACCAAAACTTAATCTCCTTTGTAGGCACCAATCCCAACACTAGTAATTAACTACACATTTCATATATTCTCTAGTTACATATAATTAACGTCATATATTCTGAAACACATTTACCTGGAACGAAAAAAACGACATTAAAAAAAATAACTCACCCTTAGAGATGAGCGACGCAGGCAGCAATCAAAGTCTTGGTCGGGGGCACGGCGGAGAAAATGGGAGCTGCGAATGAGGATGCAAACGAGGCTACAAAAAACGTAAAAAAATGATAACCACTAAGAAATTAACGTAAAAGATAGATAAAAGAGAACTTACCGGAGAGACACCGGCGGAGGTTGGTTAGAGGGGCGGAGGTCGGCCGGAGGCGGAGGATGGAAGAAGATGATGGGTGGAGGGGAGGAGGGGAGGGGCAGAGGAGGGTAGGGCGGAGGAAGCGAAGGGTAGAGAAAGGGGAGGGCGGAGGAAGGAGGGGAGGGTGGAGGAGAAGGAAGGAGGGAGGGCAGAGGGAAGCGGCGGAGGAGGGGAGGGCGGAGGGAAGCGCCGGAGGGGAGGGCTGGGGCGGAGGCGGAAGGGCTCGGCCAGAGGAGGGGGTGGGGAGTCGGAGATGAGAGATTTTTTTGGAGGATGGGTGAAATGAGGGAGAAGGGAAGAGGGACGGGTGTTTTAAAGCCCTAGGGCCATTAGAAGCGACATTAGAAGCGACTAGTCGCTTCTAATGTCCTTCAAAACCAAAACGACGACGTTTTGGTAAGTGGGGGCATTAGAAGCGACTAGTCGCTTCTATTGTCGCTTCTAATGTCTCTGTAAGTGAAATTTTGGCGGAAGGGTTTTGGAGCCAAATAATTTGGGCATTAGAAGCGACATTAGAAGCGACTAGTCGCTTCTAATGCCCAATTTTCTATACTTAGTGAAATTTTGGCGGAAGGGTTTTGGAGCCAAATAATTTGGGCATTAGAAGCGACATTAGAAGCGACTAGTCGCTTCTAATGCCCAATTTTCTATACTTAGTGAAATTTTGGCGGAAGGGTTTTGGAGCCAAATAATTTGGGCATTAGAAGCGACATTAGAAGCGACTAGTCGCTTCTAATGCCCAATTTTCCATACTTAGTGAAATTTTGGCGGAAGAGTTTTGGAGCCAAATAATTTGGGCATTAGAAGCGACATTAGAAGCGACTAGTCGCTTCTAATGCCCAAAGATACTAAAATATTTGGCGCGGAGAGTGCGAGCCAATAATTTTGGTCTTTAGAAGCGACTTGTCGCTTCTAATATGTCGACTCGGACAATTAGAAGCGACTAGTCGCTTCTAAATGAAAAAAATTTCATTTTTCGGAAAAATTCGGGGTGTTTACGTTAGAAGCGACTAGTCGCTTCTAATGCCAAAATGTCGCTTCTAATTAGAAGCGACTAGTCGCTTCTAATTTCCTCTGTCGCTTCTAAAGGTATCTTTTGTATGAATAGTTGTCCTTTTTACTTTATCGATACTTTTCTTTTTATATGTTTTTTGCTGAGAACGTGAGTCATGATAACCGCTATCGATTATTTGATCGTGAGTTTGTACTTATTTGGCATTCGTAAGTCTTAATTCAAATAACTAGTCTTATTATGCCGAGTACTTATCCAAACTATTCGGTTATAATGGTCACATTCTGAAATTAAGTTATGTCTATATTTGTTTCTCTTATGCTTATGCTTAATAGTTTGTTACTTGACCGAGCCTATATTTGGTGAGACGGTGTAAAATTCCGATGATAACATATACAAATTGCCATTTGTCAATTAAGCATTGTTGCAATAATTTATTATAAAAATTGACTTTTTACCTACTTATATGTTTAGTGATTTTAATATATCCAATGTTATGTAAACTTTTTGTACATACTCACACAGTTTTGTTTACACAAATATTAGGTCCAAACTACTCTCATCTTGCAACTTTGTAAACATTTTCAAATTTGGGCTAAAACAGTTCAAATAATTATCTTCACAATTTAAGGTGAGTATTTACACAAAGTTTACAAAACGTTGGGTATTTTAAAATTCAAAAATTCGACGGAATGGCCCTAACTTACAAACTTATTTTGGAATTAGCCAACGTTTGGTTAATCTTTTGTAAATGTCCAAAATGTATAGGTGGCACATTAATTACCTATGTGTAGTTACTGCTTTGTCCCTATTAATTTTCGGCGTTAATATTAACCGCGTTTTCTTTTCAATTTAAATTTTTAATTCAAATTTCGAATTCTTTTTTAATTACTGCCGGTTTTAGAATTTAGTTATTGTAGATCCTTAATTTAAGGCCACTAATTGACTGGACGTTTAATATCACAATTAAGTTTAAAATATTTGTATTTAATATCGGAATTAGTTATTTTTTGAAAGTTTTTATTGTAGTTTATATTTTCATTAATTATATGGAGTTTATATTTTTCTGGCGTTAATATTAACGGCGTTAATATTTTTGAAATATTGCTGATTTTCGTATTAGCCATTTTAGATCCTATAATTTAGGGAAGTTAATTGACTGAAAGTTTTATATCACAATTAATTTAAAATATCAGCTTTTAAACCGGAATCAGTTATTTTTTGAAAGTTTTTATTCTCACGTCAATACAATTTACGGGAATCGTATCAGTTGATCTGTCTTCATTGATCTCGTCATCCTATTTACTTTGTTATTTATATTCTTATTAACGCATGTTCATATTTATTCAGTAAATGCATATGTAATTAACATGGTTTTTGGGCGTTTTTCTGTGGTGTAAGGAGGCTGTTGGTAAACACACTTTCTGACAGTTCGTTTTGGCCTCTTTTCTTGGTTTGATTCTGGCTGAGATGACTTCTCAATCTGTTTCATAGACAATTAAAAACGTAAATTTTAAAATATTCAGTGTACAAAGTTAACAACGTTAATTAACATACATCAAAATGAAACTTACCTTTAGGAGTGATAATTTTTTTGGGAGTGAAATTAACATTATCAATATGTCCAACACGAAATAACAAATAAAAATGGTTTGACCTGAGAAAATCATTCAAAAAAAATTTTCTCGGTGTAAATAAAAAAACACCCTCGTCTGGTTCAAATTTTTTTTTGTTTTGTTCGACACGAGATTTCTGCTCGGTGTAAATACAAACCCTCGTGAGTATAAATCAGCCGACATTTGAAAATATTAACATAAATATCTATAAATACCTGTAAATCGGTGGCCATGAAGTTTTTTTCGTCGACGGAAGGTTTCTTCTTCTTTTTTTGCATGGATGTTTTTGAATCAGAGGGGAAAAGAAGATTTTGAATGGGAGAGAGAAAGGAGGTTTTTATTCGGTGGGAGAAAAGAATTTTTTTTTTGGGGGGAAATGAGCGGTTTGTATGTTTTAAACTGTCATTAATTTTCTCTCTCCAAATATTTGATTAACGTGATTAACGTCGATCAGCGTAAATTAAGCAGTTTTTTCTTGTTTTTTAATTTTCAATTATATTTGGGCGGGAATTCGATTTGGGGTAATTTTGGTATGAAAATTTGATTAATTAATCTTGTGGACATTTACAAAAAATTAACAAAACGTTGGCCAAATCCAAATATCAAAACCCTCATAGGGCTATTACCTTCTTTAACCCTTTAAAATTAGTAAAAAATTTTATGGGTGTATAGGTAAAAGACCCTATTTTATAACGAAGCGCGCAAGTGTACGTATCGCACGAGTAATATAGTGATGAATAAAAATGTCGAACCTACATACACCAATTACTCTAACAATTTTAATTAATCTGTGGCAAATTAATTTTAAGTTGATTATGAGATTTTATTAAGAACTAATATGGACTAAACTAACATAAAAATTGACACAAGATTTCAACAGATAAAAATCCAAGAGACACGATTTCACCGGGTAACTACAAAATGATGATATTTGGGTATAAACTCTAAAACATTTCTATACATACTATCTCTTTCTCTAATAACTATTCGTAGCCTCTCTCGAGTGATTTGGTGAACCTACGCAAATGTTGGATTAATTATCATCTCGACTTTAGATCCTATTAACGCGTCTACGTGAAATAAAAACAAGAACTCTAATAATTTCACAATTTCTAAATCGTCAACCGACCTAAAAAGTTATGATGAACGAAATATAGCACGAATATTGATTCTTTCTCAAGTAACTCAATACTCCTATTAATCAATTTTAAAGGTGATCAAAGTTAAGAACGCATTAACAAAAATTTTGCACAAGCACACACAATTTTGGACTGAATTCTTATCGATCATACCCTGTCAAAACCAAACTAATACATAACCCGGCTACATTGTAATCCCTCTAAAAATATAGCCTCTAAAGGCGTTCATGAAGATGATCACAACAATTAAAATAATTAAAAACATCAAAACTAGACATTAATGAAGAAATGAACTCATGATCATAGAATAATATGAATCCACCAAGAAAACAGAATTTAGAAGCATAAAAAAGTAGAAGGGAAATAATAAAAACTATTCTGGGAGTTCCGGCGGTCGAAGTAGTCAATTCCGGTGAAAACATTCTCTCCACAGCAAAAGCTCTCCCAAAAAAACTTTAAAATAAAAAAACATACTAAAAATAAAGGCTAACGTATGTTTTTTATAGTGTTCTAGGTCGTATACTTTTTTGGACTTATCTGAGCGCTTAAAAATCCATCCAACGGGTTGAGATTAAATCAAAATCCAACTTTGAACTCGTCAGGAATCGTCATCTAGCGGTGCGGGAACTTCTATCGCGGTGCAAAGTTTCTACTCTTGCATCCTCGCGGCGCAGGAAGAACGCGAGGCACACCGTGAGAAGCCTCGACGGAAAATTTTGGCTCGTGAAAACTTCGAAATCGCGGCGCGCGCTCTCCTCGTCATTGTCCTCGCGGCGCGACCGGGCCGCGACCTATACCGCGAGATTTCTCTAGAAGTCTTGTTCATCGTCAATTTCGGTTTTTTAGCTCCAACTCCTTACGTTTACTTTCGTTTCATGGATATATATTATCTGACCTGAAATTCACTATAAACACATTAAAACCATCAAAAGCACTCAAGAACGCGCTAAATCAAAGTAAAATGAGAGCGAATTCGTACCTAAAATACGCACGTCCTCGAGTATATATAATGAAAGGAAATTACATAGCAAACTGTGAATAGTTAAAAGAATAAAACGCTAGCTTAATTCATATATGTTTTTTTAATATGGAATATATACTAGGAACTTATCTAGTATTGTTGCGAAATCCTGTCAAGTGATCTACATTTGTTTTATCATGTGTATTTTAATTATGTTATTATATAGAATATAGGAAATTAATCGATATTTCTATCAAATTTAAATAAATACGGGTACTTGTCAGTTCTATTTTTGGACTAATGGACAAAAAAAAGATCCGTCTTCATACTGACCAGAAAATAATGACCAAAAATTTCAATAAAATTGAAATGAAATTTTACTCAAATTTAGTTTTTATTTGCTATTGAAACGAAAGTATTCCGACTCTCTTCCATTTCAATTATTTAGCTCATCTCCAACTCGCGCTTAATTTGGGTTGTGATTTGATATATTTGATCAGAGGTGTTCTAAACCACTTCAAATATTTACTCAAATTTAAAATTGTTATTTTAAAATACTCAAATTTAGAGTACTTGATGAATAGTATTTACTCAAACTTGAGGTCCAACTATTCATCACCCAAATTTGATAATAAATTATTTTTAATTACAAATTCACCCCCATAAAAACAATATGTAATTTAGACCATAACTTATATAATTATACATAATTACATATTATCAATGAGAAAAAAAGAATAAATAATATGACATTGATAAAACATAATATTAATCAAACACAAAACAATTAAATAAAATACATCAATTATACTAATAGTTATACAAATTCAATCATAAAAAAATTAGATTACGATCGTATTAAAGTTTACTTATGAAATGTAATGTTTATTTAATACATTTGTTCTATTAATATTATTCAAAATAATACTTACTTTTATTAGTTACTTAATAAAAATATAAGTTAATTTAATATTGTTGATATAAAAATAAATTAATGTTTAATAAGATTAATATTGATATAACATATTAATAAAGGGGTTAATATGAAACTAATATAAGATAATATAAATGAAATTCTATTAGCTGCTCTGCAAGACTTTACGCGGAAATGATGCAACAGTGCGTGTAACACTTTGTTGAGCAAACGTGAGGCAATGGTAAAAATGAATGCGAACTAATAAATAACACAAGAAGTGCTAACTCAATTTGGTGCAACGTCATCTAGATTTGAGGGGCTATTAGCCTAGCGAAAAAAAATTCACTAATCAATAGTCAATAATACAACAATGAAATTATATGAATCTCAAAATGAATGCCACTTTGGTTATCACTATATGTGAAAACTAAATCAATGACTCCTCCTGACTTTGAGACCTCTCTCAGTTTCACTCTTCAAACACTCACTCAGTGTTTGATCGTTTCAATGAACATTTGTGAGGTCTTCAACCATGCATTTACAAAACTCACGCTTCTATAATCTTGTAGTATATGAATAAGTGTTTAGAGAATTACAACCATATATAAATCAATAGTTTATCACTCCGCCAATCAACATGGTTAAGAATTATAGATATGTTGAAATGACGTTTTTTCGTAATGCTAAGGGAGTCTTCACGTAAAAGTGTTACATACAAAGTACACTTTGTTAAAAAAGTGTTACAAACAACAGTGCGTGTAATGTTTTTTCGTAATTCACGCTTCTACTCGATTTTTATAGTACTCCTACAAAGTACAAGTCTTCATAGGATTTCCTTACCTTTTAATGCAACATTCCCAAAATAAACGAAATGTAGCATACGAATGTTGCAACATTATAACGAGGCATTGTGGGGGTATTAAGACATGAATTGTATTGGGCCTGAGTGAAGCCCAGTATTCGAAATTAAGACTAGACTAACTAGCATTGGGCCCATCTTCAAAATCAGAAGGACGAGATCAAAATTAAATGCATGCACCTCGTCGAAGAAGTGGGGTTGAAGACAAATTCAATCCCTCGAACAACCATCTCGCCAAAGAAGACGGATAAAAAACAAAGTCGAGATCTCATCCTTAACAGCATTACGCGACATAGCATCTCCAGGGATAAAGTCCTCAACTCGACAAGGCATTATAAATAGAAGATTTCAGCCGGATAAAGGCACGCATACATACCCGACTATTATTATTTACTTTTCGAGCTCAGTTGTTTCGTTATTTTACTCATTCCGTGTTTCCTCAGTTCGATTCCCTAAGTTCGATTATATTAATAAAATTATCTTTTTTGTATTTTTTTTTGTGTACTCGATATTATAATTACGACATCTTACCGAGATCTACACTAATAAAATTTAAATCGTATTAAATCGCCTAAATCTTATTTCGTGATTGTTGATAATGAATTCCGACATTAACATGAATTATGACGAAATCTATCAAAATAGGAAACTTCCCAAAATATAAAATATCACAAAATTCAGAAGTTAATACATTTACCACCAAATAAGTCAGCATGTAAAACTTTACAAAATATGCATAAAAGATATCTTGAGTAAGTTAGTACATTTACCACCAGATAAATCGACATATTTATTACTTCCCAAAATATGTGAAAATGATATCTTGAGAAGATTAATACGTAAATTATGATATATTTTATTTGTACCTTTGAGCAAATAAGCTAACACAATTAAAACGAATCAATACTATTGTAACAACATGAACGTATAAAAATAGAATATATTTTTTTTGGTAAAATTTGGTGTTGTAGGTTAGAGTAAAAACTCTGTAATTATACCAAATTTGATAAAAAAATCTTTACCAAATTTAAGTTTTGAGTTGGAGAAAATCTTACTTTAAACCCTAATTAGTAATAACAAGTCACTTGTATATCTTAAAATATATTTTAATACCAAGTCACTTGTATATGAATATAATTGATATGTTTCTAACTCATGTAAAAAATTTCAAGCCATTGTTAAAAGAAGAGAAATGGCCCAAACTATCACTATTTGTAATTGGTTTTTCCAAAATATATTAAAATTAATTTTTTCCCAAAAACTAGTACAAAAATCTAAAATATACATAAAATATTTTTTTCATTTTATTGCATATCTATATTAACCGGTTATTATTTATTTATTTTTTAAAAAAATTAAACTTTAAAAGGTAAAAACTGCTCCAAGTTAAAAAAAAAAATTCTTAATTATTTTGGCCGGTAGTATAGTATAAGGTATTTGTGTTAGTTTTATTTTTTTAAAGGGTATTTTGTTTTTTTACATGAAATTTTTTATATTTTGAGAAAAAAACATGTTTGGGTGGATTTTGAGAAAATAAAAAATAAAAAAGTGATATTTTGAGTAATTCCTCTTAAAAAATGCATAACATTTTTCGTGGCAATGATTGAATGCATAATCATTAGTATTACCGAAAGGATTAAGTTAAACTCGTACGGTAATTAAATAACAAAAGCAACAAAAATGTGAGATTAAAATAGCATGCAATGGCGGTCATTTCACGGCCAAACAAAATGAGTGAAATAATCACATCATCAATAGCACATTATTCCACCTTCATGCATTGAACTATATATATTATGTGTGTAATGTAATAACTAATATTAGTATTATATATATAGCTTTGGGACAAATTAGTAGTCAAATAATATGATGAAAAAATAAATGCATTTTTGTCTATCACTTTTTTAGAAGAGTGAAATTTGATTAGGATTTTCCTCATGCATGCTTATAAACAAGGTCGTGCGCTTTCCAATACTGTGGTCCCTACATGTTTGCAAAATTTATTTATTATATGATTTGGTCGTTTAAACTTTAAGCTGATTTCCTCACATCAATGTGTGTGTATATAATTGGTATAAATTATTAATCATATACTGTTGATCATTGCTAACGTATAATTTTCAGTGATTGAGAAGTGCGTATTAGACTTTTATCAGGTAATTACCGTCTTCTTTAAGTTTTCTCGGAGAAATCAGATTTTGTGTGCGATGATTTTTTTATTTTCCCAAAATCTATCTAAATATGTTTTTTTTCTCATACAACTAAATGAATTTCATGTGAAAATATATCTTTCAAAAAAAATAAAATTATACTACCGGCTAAAATAATTAAGAAAAATATTAAAAAAATTAATTACTTTTTTTTAGGATTGGAACAATAGTTACTTTTTAAAGTTTAATATTTTTTAAAATTAAATAAATAATAACCGATTTATATGGATATGGAATTAAATTTAAAGAAATTGTTGTAGGGGTATTTTAGACTTTTGAACAAGTATTTTGGGAAAAAATTAATTAAATGAATTTTGAGAAAAACAATTACAAATAGTGATATTTTGGGCAATTTCTCTATAAAATACTACTAATTACGAGAGTTATTTTCAAACAAAATCTATAAATTAGGTAGGAGGAAGATTAGGAAGTACTCGAAAGCTTATTTTCTTTTGCTTTTTTCATTTTTATTTTGTAAATAATAATAATAAAAGATAGAGTTATACTTACCTACCCTTTTATCCTCAGATTTATGATGTTCGATTTTGATAAATTTGGACAAAAAAAATTCTTCGTAGAATTTTTATGTTTACCTAAATTTCAGATTTAGCTGATTGTATGTTCATCAAATACACGTCACGTCTGAATTTTTAAGATCCTTTCTAAGCATATAAATATAGTTATATATATATATATATATATATATATATATATATATATATATATAAACGGTTTTCGAAAAAAAGAAGGTGATTTAACCTCTAATTTTATTTTATTTTATTTTCTTGAGCTTTAGTCATGATAATAATCACATCATCATATCAATATTTAGGTAGAATAATATAGTGATAAGGTGAGTTCTAAAAAATCATATATTATTATTTAATAACTTTTATATGTAATTTCTTTTGCTAAAATGGTGGGATCCGAATTGCTATTATAATCGCATGCCGTCATGATTATTGAATTGAATTTGTTGCCTATAATTACTCCTAACTGAATGCGACACATTCCCATATGTTGGTTTGAATAGAATTCCCAAAAAGTAGATTATTTAATCAAATTGTATTTAGATCCCTATTCTTAAGACTAATCATTAACGACCTACTCTATCTCCCGTTCTTTGACTAACAATATTTTTCTTAGTAAATCATATTTACAATAAATTAATCAAATCGGCACAGTCCAAACGGGGCTAGCTTGAATATAGCAGTCAAAAATCAAATGTTTGTGCATGGAATCTCATGCCAAAAATTATGGAGAAAAGCAATCATAACTCGTAAGGCACTACCCTTATATATTCGCTTTTCTTGTGCCTTTGTTATATATATATATAACTAACATTTCTATTTGTTATCTCGATAATATCACTAAAATATATCAATACAAAAACTGGACCTTTTTTATATCAAAGAAATCTTGATACAAGAAAGCAATTTTTCCAAAAATTTGTGCAGCATGAGTGTAATTTGTAAAGTGTAAGTATGAACATGGTTTTATCAGATCTTGATTTTTAGCGGTTACCATATAATTGCGAACAATTAATCCGGTAGTTATTCAAGTTTGTTATAAGTTAGTTAAGAAGTTGTTATGCTCAATATCCACATTCAATGTACCTTACATTAATATATAAACAGATTATGTAATCGTTTAAATAATGAGAAAATAGATCTGAATCACTTTGATCGGATTACCAAACTTATGCTCCTTTTCTCTCTACATTTCTGAATATTATCTTGGTACCAGAGTTGCGTCAATGTCGAGTGAAGAAACCACATCTTCTCCTTCATCAGCTCAGGAAAGTCGTGATCCCAGGACGACGATGGCTAACTCCAAGTTTGCCTCAATACTCAATACAACTGTGTGTGTGAAGCTCGACAGGGAGAATTATTCTGTTTGGAGGTCGCAAGTCTTTCCTGCAATAATCGGACAAAATCTTTAAGAATTTATCTATTCAAATCAAGCATCACCACCATAATTCACAGAGATCGTCGGAACCGGTGGAGTTCCAATCAAGATTGCAAATCCAGAATACCAAACCTGGATTAGAGAAGATCAATTGCTGCTTAGCTGGCTTCTCTCCTCTCTTATAACAACGATACTCCGATCCGTTACAAGGATCCGAACGTCTCGAGAGCTGTGGAAAGCACTTGAAGATCTGTTTTCTGTGAGATCAAAAGCGAGATTAATGCCACTGAAACTTCAATTACAAACAACAGAGAAAGGTTCACTTTCTGTTTCAGAATATTTTGCAGAAATGGAAGGTATAGCAGACTCTTTATTTATTGCTGGTTGCTCAATTGAGAGTTGATAATGGCTATACTCATGGGGCTTCCTTATGAGTTTGATACACTTGTTGGTCTAGTCACGTACGTTCAGACTACAGAATTGTGAAGGCACTAACTCACATGTTTCAATTCAAGAGATTTTGTCAATGGCATTGTCTCAAGAAACAAGACTTGAAAAGATGCCGATTAGCGTTGATAATCAGGTGCATTTAGCGATGGTGTATCACACAGAAACTCGTGGCCGCGGAAGGTCAAGACGTTGTGGACGAGGTAGATCTGGTGGAGCAAGAAGCTTCAACAATGGATCGAAGCCTACATGTCAAATATGTAGCAAACAAGGACACACTGCGATAGCCTGCTGGTATCGTATGGATGAGTCGTATCAGTCCAACTCAGGCCAAAATCAGTCCACTCCACCTGCACAGCAACAAGTCAAGGATGAGCCAAAGACAATCTCAGCCTTCTTTGTTGGACCAAAAACAATGTTTGATCCTTCCTGGTATGCAGACTCAGGAGCAACGAATCATGTTACCTCAGATATAAATAACCTGCAGATCAACTCCAGCTACAAAGGAAAAGAAAAACTCATGGTTGAGAATGGTAATTGCTTAAACATTACTCATCTAGGCAAGTATGAAATTGTTGACAGTGAAAACAAGGCAATATTAATCCTGAATAATGTACTAAGAGTTCCATAGATTAAGAAAAGTCTAGTGAGTATTTCTCAACTAACCTCGGATAATAACGTGTTTGTTGAATTTCATTCAAAATCCTGTATCGTCAAGGACAAGAAGACAGGTCAAGCGCTACTTTGAGGAAGAACTGAAAATGGCATGTACAAGCTAGGAGACTAAGGTGCATATTCTGAAAGGACGAGCTTACCGGTTTCTTACAGCACAAGTCTCATAAATTCCTAAAAGCTTAAATGAAGATTCTGCACAAGAGACAAGACAAAGTCAAGAAAATGTGAAATGCTTCATGAACACCTCGACAGATAAATGGAGTTTGTGCCACAAAAGGCTTTGTCATGCCTCTGAAAATGTTGTTAAGGAAGTACTGAATAAATGTAATCTTTCTTACTCGAAAAGAAATGACAATCAATATGTGAAGCTTGTCAATCTGGGAAGAGTCATAACTTACCGTTTAAATTGTCAAATAGCAGAGCTTCAAGACCACTGCAATTAATTCACACGGATGTGTGGGGTCATCACCGGTAGAATCGATTGAAGGCTACAAATATTATGTACATTTTATAGATGATTTTTCAAGATTTACCTGGATTTATCCTATGAGAACAAAGTCTGAAGTCTCCTCAATCTTCAAGAGCTTTCAAAAGTATGTTGAAAAATCATTGAATGCTAACATTTGTGGTGTACATTGCGACTGGGGTAGTGAGTACATGTCACTGTCCAGCTACTTCGTGCAACAAGGAATAGCTATGAGAAACTCATGCCCATACGTCCATGGTCAAAACGGTCGTGCTGAACATGTGATGGAACTAGGCTTGTCAATGCTAGTACATGCGTGTTTACCTTTGCACCATTGGTGGGACTCATTTGGCACAGCTGCTTTTACAATCAACATATTTCCTACTCAAGTATTCAATGACTTGAGTCCCTTTGAAGTCCTGTTTAAGAAGAAACCAGACTATGAATTTTTGAAAACGTTTGGTTGTGCAGTATATCCTCGTCTGAGACCTTATAACTCGAATAAAATTGAGTTATAGGCTACAGTCCTTTACATAAAGGTTATAGGTGCCTACATACCACAGGCCGAGTTTACGTTACAAGAAACGCGATCTTCGATGAAGCTGAGTTTTCCTATGCGCAACTTTTTACTGAAAATGTGGATGAAAAAGTCGACCCAATGGTCACAATCCTATTCCAATCCCATTACCACTTGTCAGATAAAGCTGATATTCCACAAAAGCCAAACACATTTCCCAAATCCTCTCACACAAAGCCTATCCTTAACCCGACAGACACAAATTTATTCCAACCTCATTATCACTTGTCAGATAAAGCTAATACACCACAAAAGTCAAACACATTTTCCAAATCCTCTCACACAAATCCTATCCTCGATGAACCAAATATAAATCCACACAACATTAGTTCCTAATAATTACTCAATAACTCTCCCATAAATACCCTTCCCCGTGAATCAAACACAAATAAAACAAAAACCTCATCTCGAGAATTACCCAAAGCCACCCACAGAAACTTACCTTTCGAAGAACCACACGCAACCTCAGAAAATACCATGTCCCAAGAAATTTTACCACTCTCAATGCCCGATTTCCAGCGTGTGGTCCCAATGTCTGAGACACAACCCGTGGTCCCGACGAGTGAAACATAACCAGCTAATATTCCATTTTCTATGTCATGTCTCCTTGGCCAAATCTCAGACATATCCCTGCATCCAATGCAAACAAGGTCAAAGTCAGGTATCACTAAACCCAAAGTCTTCAATGTCTCAAAACACCCTCTAGCCATCTTATCAGGCCCATGTAAGCCAAACACAGTGCAGCAGACCTTGGCAGACACAGGCTGGACAATTGCCATGAAAACAGAGTTAAATGCATTGTATGAGAACAAGACTTGGTCCTTGGTATCTCCTCCTTCATCTCAAAAAGTAATTGGCAACAAATGAGTTTCAAAGTAAAGTACTTGCCTACAGGTGAAGATCAGCGTTTTAAAGCAAGGCTTGTGGCCAAGGGGTATTCACAAACTCCTGGGGTTGATTTCTGTGAGACCTACAGTCCAGTGGCCAAGGGGTATCAAGGCTAAGCTGGAGGAGATACACAAGGATGAAGATCAGCCGGCTGCCAGCTCAGCGTGGGAGTTTGTTAAGAAGTTGTTATGCTCAGTGTCCACATTCAATGTACCTTACATTAATATATAAACATATTATGTAACCATTGCAAAATAATGAGAAAATAGATCTGAATCATTTTGATCAGATTACCAAACTTCTGCTCCTCTTCTCTCTACATTTTTGAATATTATCTATGCAAATAATCATTCGACAATTATATAATAGTTATTGGTGTTAATATGAGCCTCATACTTTTTTTAGACTACTCTCTATCATACTAGAGGCTCTCCCGTTTTTTACGATTTATGATGATCGATATTCATAACTAAACTAAGTTTTTGGCCATTCTCACATTTCTCGAACATGTTCAACGTTCCATGATGCCTGTTTGTGTTATCAAAATTTTGGATTAGGACATTGTCCTCGAGTTTAGTACATATGTAAGTAGTATAAACCTTTATACTTGATAATTATAACTAAGAAAATTTCTCTCGATAGCTACTTAAAAAACTCAAATTCCTTTTTTGGTACGGTGGTGTCTCTTTTTGCTAGGTGCGGATTCTAAATTTGGTCATTTTGAAGCGACATTTTTTGCAATTTTTTGTTATTTGTTGATTATTTGAATTCGATTTGTTATATTTTATTTCTACTCGGATCGTGGTTAGCATGTGATCTTGGTCGTTGATCATATATACATATAGGAGCATATGAGACTTGGGTGCACGTTAAATGGACGTTTATACTAAAAGTGTGTTTTAGAAAGAAAAGAAAGAGAGAGTTCGTGTGCACTTTAAATTGGATTTGTTTGAATGTTCTATTTTTGAACCGGCAGATATATTGTTAGAGTTAAAGATTATTTATGGATTTATATAAAATAATAAATATTCATGATGTATTTGGTACAAACTGAGATTGTATTTTGGAAGTACGTGCCGACATAGAATATGCAGAGAGATCATACTTCAGATCAAACAAAATAAATTAGACGAATAACTATATATACTCAGTAGAACGTAGCGTTTTTAATCGATAAGGTAATATATAAATACATAAATATATAAATAAAAACCATATTGATTAATTGTAGTGTAAAATTCCCATCCCTGCACATGCAACGACCATGCGTAGCATGTATACTAAAATGCACCTCTATATGCATGTTACCGAGCACATGGTGTTTTTATTTATTTATAAATTAAAAAAATGATATTCTAATATGAAAGATACGTAATGTTCATCAAAATTGTGGAGCAGTATGGAATACCATAATCTCTTTGTAATATATTTTTCGAATTAGTGTATTCTCAATCATGATCCATAATACAATGGTGATAACATGTACGATGTATGGTTTGGGAAGTACGAAAGGTCAACTTAGCAGTATTTAGTTTACTAATCATCACACGCAAATTGTATTTTGCATTAATATTACATCTAACCAAAAAAGGTAACTCAATAATACAGTAATTTGCACGTCGACGATGTTTATCATCTCTCCACTTTTAGCCAATGTATTGTTTATCTATGTACACTCAAAATTAATGATCTCGTGAATGTAAGAGACACGCGAAAGGGAACGAGGTATTATTTTGTTAGTTGAATATTGTTCGTCATTTTCTGTATAATATGATGATCAATGGTCGAATTTTTTCACATTTATTTACCTATTTGATCATATTTACAAAATTTATTATAAATGCACTTAGTTTTATATTAATTTTTGCAATTAATATTTTATTTTGACAACAAATTCTACAACAATCTTTAATAAAAAATCGATTTTTTTAAAAACAGAAGTTTGCTGAATTGATAATTTATGCAAATCTGGCAAAACTACTACTTTCTTTAGGCGTTGGAAGGTAACAAATAAAGACATTGATGTATAAATACGTACGATATTAATTCGACACAACGAAGAGTTGTTCCTTCTTTCAGATTGAATTAAGAAGCACATTTTTGGTATACAAATATATATATATGTACACACACATATATATATATATATATATATATACAATGGTAAAAAACACACGGTTTTGGGCTTTTTACTTATCACAGGCCGGGGTAGTCTATTTCATTGGCCCAATGGGCCAATAACATGCTTTTGAGCCCAGAAAAACGAGGGAAGTCGGTTGTGGCTTAGGTCAATTAACTAATTCCGATATTTTCACGGAAGATCCTTTAAGTTGCCATATTTTATACATTATAGAAAGAAAATTTATTTATCTATCATATCTATCCTTGTGTTTGTGTCGCTTCTGATTTTTAAAATGTAAAATCTATGTCTTCAAATTTTTATTAATATCAAGTATATATCTTTGAACAGATTTGCCTATGAGAATTCTCCTATTTTGTAACACTTTATTTACTTTTCAGATTTTTTTTTATGAGAAGGCCATTACAGCCTCACATTAAAAGTTAAAAATAATAAAGTATATTTTAAAGCGCCAATAATCTAACTTTATATAAGGCCACAATAATCTAACTTTAAATGAAAATTTTAATATTAATAGAGATGATAAGTAAAACAAAAGGAAACACTGCTCTTACTTTGAATGCTAATATTTATATGAATAAAAGATAAGATATAAACTAAACTAAAATTTAAAGTGAAGTCATTTTGATATATTTCAAAATTTTACAAAAAGGGATAATTTTGGTTAAAATAATAACAATAATAAAAATAACACAATTAAAGTGAGGGAATTTTAACATATTTAAAAATTAAATTTTAAAAAGTAGATAAAATATTACAAATAACGGAGAATTTAGATGGGTAAAATTTCTTCATTAAATATTCTAGTATCAAGGGCAAACCTTATAGTACATGTAAAATAAATTGGAACTAACTCAAGCTATAGCCGTAGTGTATGTAAAACAAATTCTAACTAGTGTCTCTTCCAAGTCTAATTAACTGTGGTCAGTCTTAACTCACTTTGGTGATATGACTTGGTTTCCTTGAACTAGTATATTTATTCGAATTTCTCTTTAATAACCCCACTACCTTTCAGGTAACGAGATGTTTCATTCACATAAAAAGAAAGATATTCACAAGTTCCCATTTCCATATAATTTGTTTGCTTGTATATATATAACAAACAATATAAATAATATCAAAGATGAAAGGAGAAGAGAAGTAACTTTTTCATCAACTTTCCATTTAAAAAGTAAAATAAATTTTTTGTAACGGTTTAAAGAGAAAAAAAAAATCGAGATGAAAAGAGAAAGTCAAAGAAGCGTATGAGTAGTAAGTAGATATCAAACCCGTTAATATTTTCCGGTTAGATCTCTGTTTTGTTGATTTAGGTATAAAATTAAAAGGACTAAATATTAAAAATTAAAAATTCAAATATATACACCAAGTCGTATATTCAGTAACAAACTTCTCCACAAATCAAGGCTTCGCCGTCTTCTACAAACATTAAAACCCTAATTCCCGTTTCATAATTTTTTGACCTCTTCACAAGCCAAAAAAAAAATGGCTCAGAACAAGGAGGGTTTTAGCTTAGAAGATTTAAAGAACGAACAAGTTGATCTCGTAAGTAGTTTTTTCATTTTTTTTCCTTTTCCCTGCATGGCTCTCTATAGTATATTACAATTCAACGTCGTTCAATTATTTTTTCACGTATTACGATATTATTAGTGCTGAAATATTTATATGAATATATTTACAGGAAAACGTACCGATTGATGAAGTTTTCGAGAATCTTCATTGCACCAAAGATGGTTTATCGACTGAGGAAGGCGAAAAGAGGCTTGAACTCTTCGGTCCAAACAAGCTCGAAGAGAAAAAGGTATACATATATATAAATATATCAATTATGATAATAATATATGATACTTATCCAATTTTATATTAACCCTTCTTTTTGTTTAATTAATAAACCCAGGAAAACAAGTTTCTGAAATTCTTAGGGTTCATGTGGAACCCTCTTTCCTGGGTCATGGAAGCTGCTGCAATAATGGCAATCGCTTTGTCAAACGGAGAAGTACGTATTATTAACTGATATTAATTATTTATACGTATATGAAGAAAAAATGTGATTAATTGATTAATTCATCATGAATAAAATTCAGGGTAAACCACCGGATTGGCAAGATTTCCTGGGAATTATTATTCTTCTTTTGATAAACTCGACAATCAGTTTCATCGAAGAGAATAACGCCGGTAACGCCGCGGCGGCGCTCATGGCTGGTCTTGCTCCGAAAACCAAGGTCTATATTTTTATTATTACTTATTATTACTATTGTTATGCAATACTAATTATAAAAGGAAAATAATATATATTCTGAAATATTATGATTCGGTTTTATTATGTTAAGTGTCTTTTATGATGCACCTTTAAATAGACGACCATGACTTGAAATTTTAAATACTTAGATATGGATCTATGAATTGAATTGATAACATTGGATCCATATTTGTTAATATCATTTAGGTTATGCATGATTTTTGACGAATTTGAGTTTCGAAACGTTGTGATTTTTTCAAGTTAATAGTTTTTCATGTTAAAATGAAGTAGGCTATACATTTTAAAACCACACTCTTAAAAAAACTCTGGCAACTGTATATATATATGTGTATATGGGCTATACATATTTAAAGGAATAAAGCTAAAAGGAAATAAAATTATGTGGACTAATACAAAAAATTAGAAGTAGTATATTGCAATTAATCCACGTTAAATATATCTTTTTTTTAAAGTACATGTGTATAGTGACATACTCATGTAGTTCAGTGACTATATATGTATATATTTGTATACAAACATATTTATAATGAAACACTAGCTAATATAAATAGTAACACGTTCTTTTTTTATATGCACCCTCCTTTTTTTATTTTGAGGTTTGTCATAAGTTTTGTTATCATAATCATATACACTTTTCTAAGCATGTAAATAAAATAGCTGGGTTGGTGTGGTGAATAAATATTTCAATCAATAACAGGTAAAACAAGATCTGAAAGTCTTAGGGTTCATATATTCATAAGAAAAAGAGTAGTCTATCCCCCTTAAAAACTACATTTTTTCGAGGTTTGTCGTCCTAAGTTTTTTTATCATAATCATTTAAACTGTTTACAACATATATACAAACAATAACTAGTTTGACGTTGCCACACGTTGTGGCAGATAGGATAGTCTAGGTATTGGGTTCGAATCCACCCGTAGCAAAACTGCTGAAAAAACTGAGTTTGATGGTGAATAAATAAACTAGGTATTGAGGGACGGAAGGTGGAGCGAGCAAGAGGCGGCGATATTAGTGCCCGGAGATATCATCAGTATCAAACTTGGAGACATAGTTCCGGCGGACGCTCGGCTTTTGGAGGGAGACGCGTTGAAGATCGACCAATCGGCTTTGACCGGAGAATCGCTTCCTGTGACGAAAAGCGCCGGAGATGGAGTGTTTTCGGGGTCGACGGTGAAGCAGGGAGAGATCGAGGCCGTTGTTTACGCCACCGGAGTTCACTCCTTCTTCGGCAAGGCCGCTCATCTCGTCGATTCCACCAACCAAGTCGGACACTTCCAAAAGGTACCAAATCTGTTTTATATTTTAGGAGACATGTAAAATGTTTAGTTCTATGGGATGAAATTTGTGACACTCTACAAGGTGTGTGTTTATTGATTTATAGATTGTGCATGAAACTATTCGGATGAAATCATAAAAATTGAGATGTTTGTAACTCTGCACCTTAAAAAAGATAGAACTATTTTCAAGTAGGTGTGTATTAAACAATAAAGAATATTTAGTATTTTTTTTAATTTGATCGATCGGTTTTGACGTATGTTGATCGAAAACATTCTGCATGTGCACTAAATTATTAGGATACAATCATGAAACTGAGAAATTTATTTTGCACATGATAAACATAGGATTATTTTTAAGTAGGTATGTTTTGAGGAATAATATCATAGAAACTGAGAAATTTGTAACCATGCACATTGTAAACATAGAATTATTTTTCAAGTAGGTTATTTTTTGATAAATAAAATCACAAAGTCTAGAAATTTGTAATATTGCACATAAAATAATAGAACTTTTATTTTCACGTAGGCGTGTTTTGGTGAATAAATGTATGAAAAAAATCTAGAAATTTGTAACACTGCACAAGAAATAATAGCATGTTTTTATTAAATAGATGTGATTGATGATGATATTGAAATTATATGGAGAATATATGATGATAAAGCAAGTGTATTTAAACAGGTCTTGACATCGATCGGGAACTTCTGCATATGCACGATCGCAATCGGAATGATAATCGAGATCATCGTGATGTACCCGATCCAGCACCGCCACTACAGAGACGGAATCAACAACCTTCTGGTCTTGCTTATCGGAGGAATTCCGATCGCGATGCCGACTGTGCTTTCGGTGACGATGGCGATCGGGTCGCACAGGCTCTCCCAGCAAGGCGCGATCACGAAGAGGATGACCGCCATTGAAGAGATGGCGGGAATGGACGTGCTCTGCAGCGATAAGACCGGAACCCTAACGCTCAACAAGCTCACCGTCGACGTTGAGATGATCGAGGTCTTTGTCAGGGACGTTGATAAGAGAGGCGTCGTTTTGCTCGGCGCTAGGGCTTCCCGTGTCGAGAATCAGGATGCCATTGATGCTTGTATCGTCGGAATGTTGGGTGACCCCAAGGAGGTACAACATTTCAACTCAAAGCATATTAATTAATTTTTATGTTTCTTTAAAAATATTTATTTATTTAGACTGCTTGATAATATTTTAGCGTTTGGCTTAAAAATTTATTAATTTGAGATTTTTTTTTACTTAATCTAGTGGGACTTAAAACACTTGTTTACCTCCTTGGGGTCCAAAGCAAATTAATTTTTATAAGTTTTCTTATCATTTATTTAGACTGCTTGATATTATTTCATGTTTTTTATATTAAATTTGAGTATTTTCCATTTAATTTAGACTTTTATTTAGTATATATATATGCAGAAAAAAAAAGAAATTGAAACAATTACGTAGGTAAATAATAATTGTTTAATTTTACGTGTGACACAGGCGAGAGAAGACATAAATGAGGTTCATTTCTTGCCGTTCAACCCGGTCGACAAACGTACGGCTATTACTTTCATTGACTTGGACGGAAACTGGCACAGAGTCAGCAAAGGTGCACCGGAACAGGTATATCTATAGATATAATAATAGTTCATTAAAACATGTCTTTTATCTCACTTGAATGCATATATAACATATGTCTTATTTTAAAATATCAGATCATTGACCTGTGTAACGTTCGAGAGGATATCAAGAGAAAATGCCACATCATCATCGACAGGTTCGCCGAGCGCGGCCTCCGATCTCTCGCCGTCGCTAGACAAGTCAGTATATTAGTCGTGTTCACTGCTAAATAATTTACTCTAAAATTGATTTATTAACAAAAAACCCAATTCTGAATTATTTGTCGTTCTTTTTTATTTACATTCATCTTTCCCTATATATATATATAAAACATTGAACTGCGTGTATCCAGACGGTGCCGGAGAAGAGCAAGGAGAGCTCCGGTGGAGCATGGGAGCTGGTCGGAATAATGCCACTCTTTGACCCACCGAGACACGACAGCGCAGAGACAATAAGAAGAGCCCTAAACCTAGGAGTCAACGTCAAGATGATCACCGGCGATCAGCTCGCGATCGGAAAAGAAACAGGACGCCGTTTGGGAATGGGAACGAACATGTACCCTTCGGCGGCGCTTCTGGGCGAGCACAAGGACGAGTCCATCGCCGGAATCCCCGTCGACGAACTCATCGAAAAGGCCGACGGGTTCGCCGGGGTCTTCCCGGAGCACAAGTACAAGATCGTGAAGATGCTGCAAGACAAGAAGCACATCTGCGGAATGACCGGCGATGGAGTCAACGACGCTCCGGCGCTGAAACGAGCCGACATCGGAATCGCCGTCGCCGACGCGACTGACGCCGCGCGTGGAGCTTCCGACATCGTGTTGACCGAGCCGGGACTGAGCGTGATAGTCAGCGCCGTGTTGACCAGCCGAGCGATATTCCAGCGCATGAAGAACTACACAATCTACGCGGTCTCGATTACGATCAGGATCGTCTTAGGGTTCATGCTCTTGGCTCTGATATGGAAGTTTGACTTTTCTCCCTTCATGGTTCTCATCATCGCCGTCCTCAACGACGGCACCATCATGACGATCTCCAAGGATAAAGTCAAACCCTCGCCGTTGCCGGATTCGTGGAAGCTCCGGGAGATTTTCGTTACCGGAGGGGTCCTCGGAACTTACCTCGCCGTCATGACTGTCATCTTTTTCTGGCTCATTCACTCCTCGGACTTGTTCACCGTAAAATATTATTATCATATATTTCGTTCTTTCTGAGAGAAGTACTTACCTAGTCATGATGATCTTTATTTTATAAATTTGCAGCACTATTTCGGAGTGAAGTCTTTGGCGGGAAGTCACGCCGAGTTGACCGCGGCGGTGTATCTGCAAGTGAGCATAGTGAGTCAAGCTTTGATCTTCGTGACCCGTTCTCGAAACTGGTCTTACTGCGATAGACCCGGATATCTCCTTCTCTTCGCCTTCTTCGTCGCTCAAATGGTAAGTAAAAAAGCCATACAATTTACACTATGAATCATCTTATGTAATTACTTATAAACTACCTTGATTTTAGAAACAACCCACGATTGTTAAATTATTACTTACAACTGTTTTCTTAACCAATAAAGCCAATATGATTTTCCGCTTAAAAATAAGGCTCTTATGTTTAAGTTGAGTGATTTCAGATTGCGACGGTGATAACGGTGTACGCGAACTGGGAATTCGCGAGCATGAAAGGAATCGGGTGGAGATGGGCGGGGGTAATATGGGCATACAGCGTGGTATTCTACGTGCCGTTGGACTTGCTGAAGATCCTTAGCCGGTACGCTCAGAGCGGGAAAGCGTGGGACACTCTCCTCCAAAACAAGACGGCCTTCACCACCAAAAAGGACTACGGGCGCAACGAGAGGGAGGCCCAATGGGCCCAGGCCCAACGCACGCTCCACGGGCTCGAAGGCCCGAGCACCGACGACATCCTCAACGACAAGAGGAACGGCTTCAGAGAGTTTTCCGAGCTCGCCGAGCAGGCCAAACGACGCGCTGAGGTGGCCAGGCTCAGGGAGCTCAAAACCCTCAAGGGACACGTGGAGTCTGTGGTCAAGCTCAAGGGGCTTGATATTGACAACATGCCGCAAAGCTACACCGTTTGATGATGATGATGAGTCAGACTTGTTTTTCGTTTTTAGGTTTTCTTTTTGTGTTTCCTTTGTTTTTTGTTGTTGTTGATAATAACAGCTAGTTTTCTAACTTAGCCGCAGTCTTTTTAGTTTTAGATTGAAGGGAGGGTAGTGTTGTTTTTTTCTTCTCTTCCACCTATAAATAATCATTTCAAAGACATGTTGATTAATGCCGGTTATTTTTTGACGATCCTCTTTCTCCATTCTTGTTTGAGAGAGTATCAAAATCTACACTCAGGTAAAAGATCACACTTCTCTTTTTTTAGGTTTTCTTTTTCCTTGTTTCTGTTGATCATAACAGCTACTTTCTAACTTAGCCGCCAAGTCTCTAGTTTTAGCGTAGATTTTTTCCTCTTCTGGCTATAAATAATCATTTTGAATTCAAAGACATGTTGATTAACGTGGGTTATTTTTCGACGATCCTCTTCCTCCATAGTCGTAGTTTTGAGAGAGAATCAAAAGTTATATCTATCTACACTCAGGTAAAAGAAATGTGTACAAACAAGACAAAAGGTTAATGAAGAAATGAAATCTCTGTTGTTAGAGAGAAGAGGAAAGCGGTTCGGTGAGTCTGAGAGAGCCTCCGAGCTCGAGGGGCAGTAATGGAATTAGAGAGTGCAAAACATCGGTTATCAAGGGCCGATAACTTGCTTCTGGCTGAACACACAGAACCGCCACAGCAGCGATCTGTTTTTTCGTGAATTATCAAGTTGAATTCAAACGGGTTTTGAGAAAGAAATTGTCTTTTATTTTTGGGACGAGAATTATATAGTACCTGGTACAGGTGTTTCAAATCCATGGTGTCTTTAATCACCGGATCCACGATGTTGGGAAGCTTTGTTCTGTCGCTCAGCTGAGGCATTGCCTGTGGATCATCATCATGGCAAATCGTGTATTTGAATAAGAGAAAATTCATTTTCTATACCCAGTACATAGGGAAATATTATCGTTAGACTCCACAGTTGAGAAATATCCAAAATTAAACCGTTGACCACTTTCGGATCTGAATACTCTTTTAGCCTTATAAACCTCTAATCTCACTTTATCTTATTTCATTCACTTATTTTATAATAAAAATCTCTCTCACTCTTCTCTCTGGCAAGAAGAGTAGTATTTTAGTGTATTGTGTTTGGTTTAAAAAAGTTTAAATTGAGATTAGTTGAAATTTGCGGGTAAAAAACCGTAAATTTGTATACAAATCAGGGTTTCGGGATTCTAGAGAGAGAAGAGATTAATAATGTCTTTACCCATTTCACTAGAGGCTGACTTTCGGTCGATGAAGCCTTGTTCTCGGCGAGTCTTCTTCCCATCAGAAGTTCCAAAAGGACGACCCCGAAAGCGTAAACATCGCTTTTATCCGTCAATTTTCCTGCGATTGAATGCGAAAGGTCTTACTTGCAACGCAAGAAAACTAGAAAGATAAGAAACAAAAAGGAAAAGCATAATAATACCGTCCAATATGTACTCGGGAGCTATGTACGGCGAAAGGTCGACTTTGTCCTTGTTTTCGGCCCCAGAAGGTATGGCGATTCCAAAGTCGAAAAGCTACATCACGAAGTGATGATAAGAATTCTTAGGTATATTTGAATCGCTTTCAAACAATAAACAAATATCACAAGAAAAAAGAAAGGAAATCAAGTTCTCACCTTTGCACTAAAACTAGAGTCGAGAAGAATGCTTGACAATTGTATGTTTCGGTGGACCAAAGGCGGATTGCAATTCTCATGAAGATATTCCAATCCCCTAAAATTCCATCAACACAATTCATCATTATTACACACACCACGGTGATAACAAAAGATCGAAATAAGATATCGGAAAATCTATTTAAATAAAATACCTTGCAACATCTACAGCGATTTTTAGTCTCAGGTGCCAAGTTAGAGCCGAACCCAATGTAGGTCCTAAGAAAAAGAAAGAAAAAACCATCAAACGTGAATTGACAAAAAAAACAGAATCATCTCGTAAATCAGAAATCTCGTCAACGAGAACAAACCGTGCAGCTGTGTTTCGAGTGATCCGTGCTGCATCATTTCGTAGATCAGAAATTTTGTATCGCCGTTTATGCAATAACCCAAAAGCTTGACAATGTTCTGATGCCTAATTTGACTCAGCCAGTTCACCTCATTCTGCATCGAAAATAAATTACACTTATCGATTAGATCAACTGGTTTAATCACTAGCCTTTCTCATCTTTGAATCTCGTTTTTTTTTCTTTCAGAAAATTGGATAATTAGTCAACGTAAACATAAGAGATTTGAATTTAGCCAACGTTTTTGTTAATTTGTAGTAAACAGTTAGCGTGCTTATGTGGTATACTTATTTTTAAAAAAAATTATCGGTTTGCCCTTCCGTTTTTGCTGTAAATTTTTGGGCTAAATTAATCTCAAATAAATTGTAAATCATTTGAGTAGATGATTTACCAACCATTTACTATATCCAAAATACATATATATGGCTAGCAGTTAAGTTAAATTTTAGAGCAAACTACAATAAAAAAGGAAAGAGCTTTACATGGAATTTTTTTTCGAAATTGGGCCCTGCAGAGAGATCATCAAGCTTCTTCACGGCAGCGACGAGTTTGTCATCGAATCGAGCTCTGTAAACGCACCCGGAACCTCTTTCCACCACGATATTGCTTTGACTGAATTTTCCGGTGGCTTCTTCCAAAAGCTGGTAATCGAAAATGGCCACCGAGCTTTTTCGACTTCCCATCATCCTCGTCGATCCGAATTTCACCTCCGATTCCGCCAAACTCGCCTCTTTTGCAGCCTCTTCTGATTATTATTTTTTATTTTTTGAAAAAGAAAATGTCAAGTTCAAGGTGAAAACTGAAGATTTACGGATTCAGGAGAAGAGAAATAATATTAAGGGATTATGAGATGAATGCAGAGGCTGATTGTATAACCTTAATACAAAATGAAAGAGGAAAATAACAATGTATCTTTACATAAATAATATAACAATAATAAATAATATAAGCTAATATCCTCTCAAACTCATCATGAGAAGCTTCGAATAGTATAGGCTAATAAAAAACAAACTAGAGAAAGGTCCGAACATATTGTTACCCATTTTTGCAAGGCTTTTCCCATTGGGTTTGAAAAGGTTAGACCTTTTCTTCTTCTTCTTTCTGTAAACCCAACAACAAGACAGAGAGAGCAAAAGACACCCAAGAGTCGTTGAAGCGACGACGAGAGCTATGAGAATCTTCTTGTTCAAATCTTGGCCATGGACGATTTTAACCTCGGGTTGTGTTGCTGTTATAGCCCAGAAACCAGAATCATGATCCTTTGCCATTAGAGTAAAAGCTTACTTGAAAATCACTAGCAAAAAAACATAAAGATGCAAACTTTACTCTAAAAATCAAAAAATACCTTGAGGTTTAGCTTCTGGGGGAGCGAATCGAGAAATGGGTTTTTCTTCAGGAATAAGAACATGACCAGAAACGTTGGAAACAGAGCTCGGGTCTGGTTTCGCATCGATGGTGAGAAGAGTGAGCAAAGTAGCCCAAACGAGCAGTGTTGGAAAAAAAATCTTCATGAAGTGTTTTTACTTTTTGTTAACAATGGATTATTGTTGTCCTCGGAGATAAGACAGAAAATTTGTTTCACTAATGGTTGAGAATGAGATGAGAGATAAGGTGTTGGAAAATCGAAGAAAGAATCTTCTCTCTTTCCTCTCTCTCTTTCTCTCTCTCAAATGTACTTTGTTTACAGAGAGAGACAAAAGACAGTTTCTTTGTTCTTGTAGGAAAATCAAAGAGAGCACTTTTTTGAGATCTGTGAGTGAATATATATTCGAGAGAGATGAGCAAATGAAATCATGTGGTAGTTATGAAAAGGTGAAAGTTCAGTCTCATTCTTGTGGATAGTAGATGGATCAAAGATACTTCAAGCCAAGAGCATTTAATTGTATTTTTTTCCATAAATAATTTTATAATTCAAGTAAAGTGTGCAACTTAGAGATTTGTTGCGTAATTGAAGTTAAAGAGTGGTGCTAATATTATATGTATACTATAAGACTTTTAGGTTTGACTTTTGCCTTAATACACTTAACCCACTAACGAATTCAGGCGCGCTATATTATTATTATTAACAATTTATTTTTTGAGTTGTTGACATTTTATCCCGACAGAAACAAAGCGGCCCTACAAAATAAAATATCCAAACTATTGCTATTTCATGTTTATTTGTCTGAGAGTAAGCTATATAGCTTTGCCTATGAACTTTTTCTTATTTCAAACAAATCGTGAAATAATGTAACTATATTCTATACTATCGGTCATAAGTTAAGAATTTTTCAATATATATTAAAATTGAGAATTAGATATTAAATTATTAATAACCAAAGCTTGGAATGAGGAGATGTTTGTGAGAAACAGGGAAAGTTATGTCCGGCTCTTTTTGTGTTACCGATTAATTTTTTAAAAAAGTATAAAAACCATAGCACAAAGTACAAACAAAACTAATTAAATGCATGAAAACTTGCGCACAAATATTAGTGGAAATAGGAATTTTTTTTTTTGAATAAAAAGAAATGGGAATGCATGATTAAGAAAGAACATAAGTTTAACAGACAGTTGAAAGCCTTCATTCACGCCAGTCCAAAATAGCAAGGACCATATATATAAATATTTAATAAAGAAGGTTCTCAAAAATTGTTACGGTTGGGAAATTATGGTAATCACAATTCACAATAAAACATGCTTTTGCATGTGAAGTGTGGTGGATAGAGACATTTCTTTCTGAAAATTTAAAGTGAACAGATAACAGAAATTAAACCAGATTGCCCTACAAGTTAGGGTCTTTTTAAATATTGTCTCTTTGAATTTTTAGAAATTTCTATGTTTCACATTTTTTCCCCAACTAATAATAATAATTGACTGGCCCTTCTGAAGTTTGTACTGTACTAAAAAAAAGTCCTCGTACATGTTTGACATAAAAAGAAAAGAAATTTGCTTTTTGGGCTGATTTTCACCTTTTTTTTTCTCATTTTTCACTTTTGTCCCTTAAATCATGAATCATGATGAGATTGAGAACTTCTCTTTATTTTGTTATTGTGAATTATGAGATCTCTTTTGTGCTCTCTTTGAATCTTTCAACTTCCCTCCAACTAAGTTTAACTAACATGCTAAAAATCCTCGAGAAGAAAAGATAACAGCTAAAATTACAAAACATTTCTTTCTTATTCTTCATTCAAATAAAAAAGCCCAAGTCTTTTTATCGGACTACGTGTTTGAAATTCAAAAACTGGATCGGAACCGTTCAATTTCAGACCCCACTTATCAAGATTTAATCTTTATCTCAATTAAAGGTTCGAACTTTATCCATTAATTGTAAAGCTTCAAACTTTATCTAATCCAATTCCTCCCGACTTTCGCTTCTTCATTTATTCTGAACTCAGATCGCTGAAGAAGGAGAAGAAGGAGAATCATGGCGATGAAAGTGACAGACTTGCCTCGAGAATGCTGGGAATTGATCTTCAGTTCCATGAGCCATCGTCACCAACTATCTCCGATCTCTCTGGTCTGCAAAACCTTCCTTTCAATCATTAACGACCTCGTCGAAACCCTAGAAATCTCCGATCGTACGTCGATCGGACTCCTCAATCTCCTTCGACGATTCTCTCGGCTCCGATCCATCAGTTTCTCCAACTTCCACGGCGACATCGACGATCTTCTCTCCCAGCTCGCCAATTCCGAATCGGCGATCGAATCGCTAGACATCTCCGATCGGAGAAATCTTCCGAAACACGGACTCAAAATTCTCGCGTCGAAGAAGAATTTGAATTTGAAGTCCCTGAATTGCTCAAAGATCGGCGCTTTATCTGACGCAGATCTGGATTCGATCGCGAAAGCTTTTCCTCTCCTCGAAGATCTCGACATAAGCTTCCCCGAGAAATGCGGATTTCCGATTTCCGACTCGAAGCTTTTAGCGACTCCGATTTCCGACGCCGGAGTTTTTTACTTGTCGTCCAAGTTACCGAGGCTGAGGAAGATCAACCTCTCTGGAAACCACTTCATCACCGACAAGTCGCTCTATTTTCTCTCCGAAAACAGCTCTAAGTTGACTCGTATCGCTCTAAACTCCTGCGACTTTGTGACCCAAAACGGTCTTTCTTGGGTCACAAGTCACTGCACGGAACTGCGAGAATGCGAACTGAAAGAGACTGTGATCTCCGACGAATCGCTCCGCTCGATGGGATCTCTGCCGTTGATCGGGATCGCCTTATCGAACTCTCGCGGATTCACATCTCACGGGATTTCGTCTCTTCTCGCTCGAACTCGCCTCTCGCTTTCAAATTTAGATCTCGAATCCTCGGAGTTTCTCTGCGACGAAGCCATGGCCGAGCTATCGAAACTCCTTGAAAATCTGACGAACATAAACCTCGATTCGTGCAAAAAGTTGACCGAATCGACGCTCTTCAGCCTCGCGAGAAACTGCCCGGTCTTGACCGAAATCCGAATGGTCAACACAAGTCTAGGGTCAGCAGCGAAAGAAGTCACTCGGACTCCTTTCGGGACTCGGATCAAGCGCTTGTACTTGGGTCAAAACCGTCTTTTACGCGACGAGGGCATCGACGTAATCGCGTCGATATGCCCCGATTTGGAGACGCTCGATCTGAGCCGTTGCTCGAGGATCACGGGAAAAGGCATTTCGAGGGCTATGAAGAAGTGCCCCGAAATCCGAAGGTTGGAGATGAGTCGTTGCTTCGGAGTCAAAAATCTCGTTTTCGAATCGGAATTTCCAAAATTGGAGGCGATTTGCATGGGAGAAACGGGGATTGAAGATTCCGGGCTTTGCTCGATCGGAAAAAAGTGTCCCGGGTTACTCGAGCTGGATTTGAGCGGTTGCTTGGGAGTCACGTCAAAGGGGGTCAAGGAGATAGTGAAGAATTGCAGGGCTATAAGGGAGATTAATCTCAAGTGGTGTAGTAATGTGAGAATTGAAAGTGTAGCTTGGATGGGTTTTCTGGCGAGAAATCCGTGTTGTTCTGGTTCGTCGGAAAGGCATCGAAGTTTCTCTCTTCGCCATGGATGCTTGCTCGGCAACGGATAAACAACTCATTTCTGTATACATTTTGGTTAATAAATCACTGATGTGCTGTTAAATTTCCTCTCTTTATATTTTTCCATACAAGCTCTTCATACTAGTGAACTTCTTAGAGACATCAAAAGTGAGCGTACATTTTTAGCAAAAAATACTAACTGAAAAACTGAGACTCAAACATGGTATATATAGGACTAAAATTATTTTAAAACAAACTCTTGGAATAGAACTTCGGTAAAATCATAGAGCGGAACTACTTCCCGAACGGAGGAGAGTCCGACGGCGGTGGAAGCTGAAAAGGCTCGTTGATATCCACCGCCGGAGCCGGTGGAACTTCAAACGGAAAAGCTTCCGGCGGGTTTTCCGGGATCGGCGGCGGCAGAAATAGCCCGCCACCCGGTTCAGGTGTGAAAGAAAACGGCGGCTCTTCTGGCGGCGGCAGAAATAGCCCGCCACCCGGTTCAGGTGTGAAAGAAAACGGCGGCTCTTCTGGCGGCTCAAAGATCGGAACCAGCGGCGGAGCCGGCGAGAATTCCGGCGAGTCAGGCTCCTCTGGTGGCTCGAAGATCGGAACCAGCGGTGGAGCCGGAGAGAACTCCGGCGAGTCGGGCTCCTCCGGCGGCTCAAAGATCGGGACTAGTGGAGGCGCCGGCGAATCGAAGATCGGGACGAGCGGCGGAGACGGAACCAAGGGAGAGAAACTATCCTCCGGCGGAGGCGGCTCCCACGGAAGAGTCGGAGTGTCGACGAACGGGATCGGCGGCGGAAGCAGCTCCGGCGGCGGCGGCGGCGGTGACGGAACCAGAGGTGGGGGCGGTGGTGATGGAACCAGCGGCGGCGGAGAGGCGAGCTCTGGCGGCGGTGGAGAGGGGACAGGTGGCGGTGAAGAGATCAACGGTGGTGGCGGTGACGGAGACGGAACGAGAGGAGGCGGAAGAGGAACAAGTGGTGGCGGAGAAGGGATGATCACCGGAGGAGGGACAGGTGGCGGTTTCCGGCGAGGAGGACGCGGCCTCGGCCTCGGCCTCGGAGAAAAAGGGTTTTCTGGCGACGGAGTGATCGGAAAAGGCCATCTACCGCATGCTCCGAATAGGTATTGGTACAGAGGATCACACCCTCTTCCTCTACCTCTTCCGACTCCGCGAGCTCGAGATCGAGTTCGAGATCGAGCTCGCGGACGGCTTTGATGGCTGACACGTGTCTCTCGGCTGTGGTGGTGGTGGGAATGGGTTGTTGTTGCTCCGGCGGCGATGGAGAGAGTGATGAGAAGCGCTGCTAATATTACCACTTTCTTTGTCTTCATTTCTTGTTCATAGCTTGGTTTTGCTTTTCCTTCTGTAATGCAAAACACAATGTATATGTATATACATACGTGTATGTGTGATGGTTAATAAATGATGGCTGAGGAAAGAGATAAGAGCGTGGTAGGAGAGACAGCTAAAGTTGCGAGTTTCAAAAACAACTTCAATGAAGGAATTGCTTTCTTTCATCGCTGAAGTGTTTCCTAGTTTCAAGTGCCATATTTGACTTCAAAACATAAATGCTGTTTTAATGAAAGCTCAACGCCATATTAGACTTATTTACAATCGTTACTGTATGTAACTATCCTTGCGAGACACGCAACCTTCTCTGCAGACCTGCTAAATCACACCTAGATGACAAAACTCTTGAAAACATAAGCACAAAATGAGTTGATCATAATAAATGCTCAATTGAAGAAGAAAAATCGAATTATACTTTTGATCTGATTAATATTATAATAAACATTACAAAATGTTGGCTGCTTATTTATCAGCTTGGAAAAAAATAACTCAGCAAAAACATTCCAGCAGCACATTTTTATAAACTCTTTGCTCACAAACAAAAGTGAAATATGAAATGAATAAAAGGGGCAAATACTCTAACTTGGTATATGAACTGAAACCCCCATTGGAGACCAAACTAACAAAGCTGAAAGAACGAAACCACCAAAAAAAAAGAATCGAAAGCCTAGCGCTTGAACTTGTTGAAATCTCGGAGGCCAAGCTTGTCGAGAACAAAGCAGTAAGAAGGCCAGTCTGTTCTCCGCAGGTATTTGAGTAATCTCTTCCTCTTGTCCACCATTTCCACGAGACCTTTACGCGAATGCACGTCCTGTATTCGAAAGTTTTGTTATTTGTACGAATTCTCGGTTGATCGTATTTTGTGCATCGAATCTGGTTTTTCCCAACTAACCTTTTTGTGTAAAGTTGACGATAGGTATTTGATCTTGGTTGTGAGTAATGCCACTGAACAGAAAAATAAGTGTTAATCTCAGAAAAGAACCTAAAGCAAGAATAATTATTTCTCTTTGTGTTTTAAACCTGAAAAATCTGAGGGAAAGCATTAGAAGCCATTGTAGTTTCCTTTCATTGTTAGGGTCAGCGAACCTTTAGCCGATTATAAATGACTAAATGTGATGTTTCCTATGAAATGTGTAGAAATTTTCAAGTTTTCTCAAAATTTCAATGATTTTCCAATCTCTCCAACTCTCTCACAATTTCTTTAACATTCTACTGCGACAAATAATTTGCATTAGCTATCGAATTTGCTACATTTTTAGTATAACAGGTTCTCCAAGTATTCTTTCTTCTTTTTAAAACTTAATAGTTCTGCTCAAATTAAGCTCAGAAAATCTTCAATCCACTCATTTTTTAAACTCGTAGTCGAGTAGAGCGTTCACAATTACCTTGAACTCTCGTGGATCCGCAATCAGACTCAGACATCTTAAACTCATCTCTGACTCTCGCAAGCTCGATCTTCATCTTCTCTGCAGCGGACATGTTGTCCGGATGATTATACTACATCAAAAAAAGAATAAGAAAAACAAAATCAGCCACAGAGAATCAGAAAAAAAAACCCGAAGTAAAATGCAAAGGAAAACAAAGAAGAACAAAGCCATTACCGTTTCAAGGAGGTGATCTTTCGGAGCGAGTTCCAAATAGGTAGGCGTGTTAGTCATGGTCAACGCTTCGAGTACACCTGAATCATACATAATATGAAAGTTATTAACCATTCTAGAATAATCTTAGTAGCTTAAGAGAGTATATAATAATTTCACGGTTATTTTAGTTAGTAGCCAAAGTTAGGTCAAGATTATTTGGACCAATTTAATCGAATAACTCCCAAAATTACTCGAAAAAGGATAAAATCTCGTAAATGACTCTCATGTAAGCACTATGCCAATGTACAAAGTATTTACAAAAAGTAGGCCAATTTACAACGTATTTACAAAACGTAGGCTAAAGACCCGTTCTTTTTATAGTTTTACCGTTTCACGTATTGAAATATGAATCAAATTAATCGAAGAACTAGTTTCGCTGATAAAAAAAAGCATTCTTCAAAGTTCGAAACAAGTGAGAATAAAGTTTGAGAGCGAAGATAGAGAGAAACTTAGGAGGTAAAATAACACTTAGTTTCAGTCGAAATGATCACATATCACACAGAATCAAAGAGAAACTCGCTTACTCACCGGAATTGCTTTGTTTCTCCGGCTCTGGATTGGCGAGCTGGTCCATCACGTTTTTCATGTACTGAAACGTGCCGGCTTGGCTGCCGGCGACGCCGATCTGCGGCGGCGGAGCGTTTCTCTCCTCTTCCTCCTCCGCCTCCAAAAGCCGATTCAGCCTTCCACTAAGTTCCTCCAAGGAAAACCAGTCTCCTCCTTTCTCTTTCATCGCCGGCCTAAGCTTCTTCAGCTTCTCTCCGAGCTCCTGAAACCCGAACGTCCTCTGAGCTCGCTCGCTCATCGCCGTCGATCTTGCCTTCAACTCCTTCCCGAAAACCGACTGAGGAAGATCCTCCGTGCTTCTCATCGCCGTCCTCGTCCCCGGCGTCGGAGCAGGTCCGAGGTTGAGCGGCGTCCCCGGCGAGGCGAAGGAAGATCGCCTCTGCAACATCGTCATGTTCTTTCGAATTTCGGCGTACGGACTGGAATTTTCCGATTCCGATCGCGACGCCGCGGCGGAGGAAGAAGACGAAGAAGAAGAAGAGCGATTTCGGTACAAGGAGAGGTTCTTTCGGATTGCGTCGATCGTGGTGGGCTGTACAGGCGGCGGAGGAGAGTCTGAAGCCGGAAATCTTCTTAATCGCTGAAGCGACGGAGATTGTGGCCGAGATTGTTGCTCCGTTTGATGCGTGAGGCTTGATTTCACTTCTTTGAGGTACGAGTTCAAGGACGGCCTGGACCGATTGTTATCGTCGCCGGAGGCCGCGGAAGAGGAGAATCGGCGGAGGAGATTGGAGCTCCGTAGAGCCCGGCGCTTGGCAAGGAGTTGGAGCGCCATTGAAGCTCGAGCTCGGACGTTTTGGGACAGAAATTGTTAAACCCAACCAGTGCCCTAAAGTCTCAGCATTTGGGGAAAATCCCAAACAAAGAAGACGATCGACAAGAGTGGGCTCTTACTAAATATGGGCTGGGCTTTATATTTAGACCGAACGTGAATTTTTTTTTATACCGAAACTGCCATCTAGGAGTAAAATCAGACGGCTAAACCTTATTCTCTGTCGATGGCTATACTTAGCCCATAAATCATATATTTCCTTTTCGTCTGACCAATTAATCACCGTCAATAGCATATATAGAAACACATTTTCCACCCGCATTATACAAAACTCAGAACATAAAAACATAAAAAAAATTCGGCGTTTCGAGTCTCACCCAATTCAACAAACAAAGTTACGGTAAGTTTTTCGTTTTCATATAAACTAAGTTTCTGTCAAAAATTTGCATTAACCACAAACTTTGACTGATAGTGACATGCTTTGTAAATGAAAACATAAGATTTCAAACCTAAAGAGACGTGATATTAAGTTTCGTGACAGTATTGTATCGAACTCTTATGTGGTCGCGTACACTATCACGAATTTATTTGAAATGTATTGTATAAACAATAATATTTTACTATAAAATGAGATGTTGAAAAAATCATTATTGTATGATGAGGAGGCACAAATTTATTTGAATTATTTTGTATTCACAGTGATAGTTTATAATACAGTTAGATGAAATGAAAGAAAATTACTGGAATAGTCGTAGTTAAATAAAAAAAATTAATTTCGTGACAACATTTTGACAATTTCTTGACGACTTGGTCATGGAAATTTGTGATTCCGTGCCAAACTGTCGTCACCAAATTGTCAAAATATCGTCACGAAACTGTCAAAATGTTGTCACGAATTTCTTGACTTGGTCACGAAATATAATGTGTTCCCACCAAATCGTGCTGGATCGACATAGATTTAGTTCATATACGTTTAAGAGCCTCCTATACAACATTTTGATAAATTTTAAAATTAGAAAATAAGTAACGAACTCATATGTTCCTCTATAAAAAATTAAAGACGATCATTGTACGTGATTTAGTTATAGATCATTAATATTAATACCTATGAAAACTAAATATTACTTTTTTATTTTTTAATTTAATGAATTTGGTTTGGTTTGGTTTGGTTTGTTAATGTGGTATTTCTTGGTAACTATATATATTGCGAACAAGCATGAATTTATGGTACGTTATATATATTTTATCATCCAATTAGATGTTGAAAAGATTAAATTTGGATAAGAACCTAATCTAGGTAGTTAATTGTCATAGGGAATTTTTTTTAATATTTCGTGACAACATTTTGACAGTTTCGTGATGACTTGGTCGCGGGAATTTGTGATTTCGTGATACAGTATGTTGTCACGAAATTTAGAATTTTGTGACGAAGTCATCATGAAATTGTTAAAATGGTATTGTAACAACATAAAAATACCATATTTTTTATAATCATCATATTGTACAAGTTGTCGCTTGCATTTAATACATTTATCTACAACGGTAACTTAAATATTACATTTATACGAGATGGTTGGGTTTACATTAATGAATCTGCCTTTAAAATAAATAAGGTAGGTGTACCTAGTGTCAACTTCGTCACGCACTAATTGCTATGACAATTAATATGTAATTCATGTTCTCCATATATTGCATATTCATTTTAAGGAGGATAATAAATCATCTTACCAACAAGGTATTATTGTTCCTTCTAGTAAGATTTTACAATATGGATGCCTATATACAGAATGTTTTGAAACAACTTGAAGAAAACTCTATCAAAGTTCAAAAATATAATAGTTGGACTTGTCTGTTTTGTAAGAAAAATAAAAACAAGGCCTATGCTTACCATGGGTTAATAGATCATGCTTTGGAATTTACATGTGGATCCCGCGAAAGAGATCCGATTCAAGTGGCCAATCACACTGCACTGCAAACATATTTGATTAACAACTCGAAGAAAAACGTAAGTATTGATTCATTCATATTATATATAATGTATTGACGTATAATGTTGCCTAATACTTAAATGTTTCTATCTTATTTTACAGGTTACTTTTTCTGTCTCTACTTAAGTTGTTAACGGTTAGAAATTTGGTTTGTTGGTTAACGTTTGTTTAGTCTCTGTAAGTCTTGACTGTTGAATATTATTTTAATGTATTATGAGTATTTGATTTACTTATGTTTTATTATTTATATTAGATGTATATATATGTGTAGTTAGTAACCGAAATTTCATGACAATAACGTGTTATCGTGACGACATCGTCACGAAATCCTGACTTCTACAATATTGCTAAAAAAATTAAATGGTTAAAATGAGTAAAACGTAATTTCAGTAGAAAATTAATATGTGAATATTATAAGACATCCCAAAAAACAATAATATGAATATTATACATCCCAAAAATCAGTAGCACGTACATAAAGAGTCTAGATAATGGTATATATAAGTAACATGTATAAGTTAATCATGTTATGTGACACTGCAAATGTCACCAAAAATCAATATTATTTGTTCACGACTAAACCGATTTTTTGCGGTTTGACACCTTCATCGCACCATGCTTTACGAGTTCAATCATGAGCTTCTTCCGGTGGTTTTTCAAGAACGCTGGCGTCAAACATTTCAGTGGAATTCCGTGTATAAGGTACTCTACTACCTTAATACAGAACATTCCACAATCGCTCCTAAAAAATCATGTACATTTAGTAAAACATTTAGCATAGATTAAATAAGAAACTATAATTCTTATCCATTGGTTCGTTGCGGACTATCCGCACATGACAACGAAAACGGAGAAAGCTTTTCGTCGGCCATACCAAAAACGTTGAGAAGATGGGGAAAAAAAGAAGCAAATGCATACATTTCTACTGTCCGGCGCGAGAAAGATGCTCATCGAGTTGTAAGCCATGATGTGTCGCCGATGAAAATTGATGACCAAAAGGATCTAGGGATCTGATGTGTGTACGGGCATGTACACTTTCCCCACATCCGACCACGATGTCCACATCAAATATTCATTACTAACTCCTAGTATGCGATCCAGTAAATGAATTGCTTTGACCAGTTGAATAAGAATTTTTCATTGGCTTTCCCACCCATCCTTTATATGGAGGACAAGAGGACGTAGAATTATGTGTCTGTAGTCATAAATGACTCGAACACCTTTACCAACTCCCCTTCTTCTAAAGTAATTGAATGCAACGTTGATGTGCTGCAACATTATAAATGGATGTGTCAATCATGATGTATTAATATAAATAACGTGTCAACATTTCAGTCGCACGTGACAATTTGGTCACTAAAGTGTATGTCAAACAAAACGTGACAATAATGTCACTAAACATAACGAGTTCAAGAAATAAGCGGAAAAAATACCATATATATTTTATTGAGTACGAGCATTCTTTATTGTTAGTTATTACAACCACACAAATAGAAAAAAAATGTAACATACTATTCGACAATATGTCACGGTGTTCTTGTGAAAAAGGAAAAATCACATAAAAATATAAAAATTCAAACAAGCAGAGATTAAAAGAAAGGAGGAGAAATTCCATGTGTGAACTCGGTGGCGCTAATAAACTAGTTCTTGACGTACCTCTCCATCCAACCAATGATTTTTTCCCACGGATTATAAAACCAAGTCTAATTGGTAATGGTCACCACAGTATAATCGAAATGTGAATTCAGTTTGTCATCCTTCTCTCTGTACATGGACCTGCAAAATGAAACCAATAATTTTCGACGGTTATCAAATTGTTTATGAATATTACGTGACCATATTGTCACGAAATGGGTCTACGTGACCATGTTGTCACAAAAAGGGTACTCGTTGCATGTAGTCACAAAAAAAGATCTTTGTTACCATCTTGTCACGAAATAAATATACTTACATGTTTTTCATGGAATTTAGCAGACCAGTTTTTATTCATTTCTCCAGGCTATCCGATTCTTTGGTGAAGGGGTCAACCATTGGGCTCGGAAAAATGATACTTCTCTAACTTTTTCTGTGATTTAATAAAATTTTGAATTATGGGAGGCAGTGGTGTAGGCGTGTAATGGGTCGCTGGCTTCCTCGACCTTAATGACTTTACAAGTGAAGAGGACACCATTATTACCTTCTGGGGATTCTTCTTCGGGGATGACAAGAAAACAACCGAGGAATTTACCTCATCAACCCCCTCGACTAGACGGTTTGGAGTTTTGGATTCATGAGTAACTTCTGCTTCGTATTTTTCCATGCAGTCACTAGCCTAAGGAGTCTTGTTCTGGTCGACGTGCTCCTTTGTCGATTTATCGACATGACTATATTCATCGTGATCATCACCATCCTTCCGCCGTAAAAGGTTGTCCACTTTACAACCATATTTCTCCTCTGCCTTCTGCTCATCAACTTTGTCGTCTGCTGCCTGCAATGTTGGGATTGGTGCCCACAAAAGAGATATCAGATATTATAAATACATTTGTATTTTGTTTTGCTGAAACATTAAATAAAAATTAAATATTCATTTTTAATTAAGTTTGTGTTTATGTATGTTTCCTACGCTCTGAAACTGTTATCGACGAAATGGGTGCTAATTACAAGCTTGACAAGATAGCCCCTTGTGAATAGTTTAAAATAGTCACAAGGTTATCGTCCCGGGTTTTTATTTTAAATTTTAAAATTTAAATTTGCGAGCCTCAATTTGCGAGGACAAATTTATATTGTATTTATTTAAATTGTAATCCGACAACGAGAAGACAAGGAAGGCAGCACCTTGGGCTTGGCCGCACGTTGGAGAACATGTGGGAGCTGATCCGGGACATCCAATGACGCGTCACAAGGAGTCCTTGGCCGACCACTCAAATTGAAGAATAAATTGTTTATTTTTCAATATTATTTTCTTATGGGTTGTAATTAGAAATGGGCCATATAATGAGTTAAATATTTTATGCTTATTTTATTTAATCTCGTAGGATAATCACCTCACATGTCATATAGGATAATATGCCAACATCATATCAAAATGAACTGTTCATATAGTTTATAATTTATAAAAGATTTATAAAATGTAAACTACTTTCAACAAAAATATGATTTTTGCAAAAATTAAGTGGGAGGGTTGTTTATCGTTGAAGAAACCCGCGGTCCCCCACATGAGTTTAATTAACTTACTGTATTATGAACTAAGAGTCACACATAGTGGCCCTCCCTTTAATGGGAGTACTTCGGAAGCATTTTGTTAATTAAACTGTCACGAACTAAGCTTTAAAGAGAAACGATGAAGGGGGGTCTCCACATAAGTGAACCGTTATCAAAGTGACTTGATTAAAAGCCCACACGATGGTTATACACTTAAACTTATGTTTTAAAATAATCCTCACATAGAGGCCCTGCATTAAAAATAAGTGACCAAACGTTTATGGTAATTAGTAAGAACTAGAAGTTTTGACTTCTTGGATTGTTCGAACTAAATAGTGATGTGTCACAACTATGAAATGCGGTTAATTACAGTTTCCCCATAGGAAAAGCAATTAACCATTGTTGTTCATAATACCATGAATTATTTAATGTTTTTCTCACCATATTAGAATTGTTCATGCATATCATTCTAAATTGTAGCACATACTAAATTTATTTATTTTATTTATGTTTCAGTGAAATGTCTTTTAACTCACTTCAAACGATTTTAAGTTCAAACAAACTCTAGAGTGAGAATTACGTTGACTGGAAACGTAACCTCGACATCGTGCTGACGATGGAAAAGCACAAATATGTTCTCACGATCCCATGTCCTCCAAATCCGAGTATGAATCGAGTAAAGAGGACAAGGACGCCTATGATGCGTGGATGATGTCCGATGAGATCGCTAGACGCTACATCTTAGCATCTATGAGCAATGTGTTGCAACAATCTCACCGAGACTTTGCCACTGCATATGAGATGCTCTACAATCGTCATGACATGTTTGAATGTCATGGGCGTCAGGCGAGGTAGCAAGCTATCCGCAGTTTCTTGAACTGCATGATGAAGCCAGGATCTTCATTTCAGGAACACATGCTACTGATCATGGGTCACATGAATAATATGGAGATTATCGGTTCAAAGATTGACGGAGAAACCATGATTGACATGATCTTGGTATTGGAATAGGTCTAAGGTTAAGAAAAATTATCATTAATCATATTAATGGCGGAATATAATTTATTTTTACAAGTAAACAATTTTACTAACCTATGCAAAGTACATGAACATGTTATAAATTAAAAACATTATTTAAAGTACTCGAATACTAACCTTTCTTGTATCTTCAAACTTGAAGCGTCTTGAGAAAAGTTGATCTACTTTCTTGGCTCAATTCCTTCACGTCTAATGTAGAACTCGAGAAATCTAAGATTTCTATTACAAGAGTCTATAAAGTGTTTGAAGGATTTGTGTGTGGGCACAATTAAACAATATGAACCAAGAACAATTCCTGGATCATAAGCTAATTCTCTATATCAAGTGCGGATCTAGGTGAAAAAACAAAAAGGAATTTCTAGAGAGAGAGAGAGGTTGGTCGGCCACAATGAGAGAAACAAGAGCAAGAAAAACTTCTTTTCACATCTCTATGTGAGGCTCTATTTATAGGAGAATGAAAATCAAGAAAAGGTAATTATCTTTTCCTATTATGCATTCATGACACAATATTTTATTTTCTGTCCTCTTTCTTATCATACATGGCCGGCCATTCTATGACATTAGTGATGGAAATTTGTTTCCTCACTTAACACATTTGTTTCATTCTCAAAGAACTTCATTTCCTCTTTTCCTTTTGGGTAATTATCTTTCTAATTAAAGGCAAAAAAAATTTTAGAAATAATTTCCTTCTCTCTATGATGCTTGGCCAAAATACTTCCTACGGGAGCTTCTAGATGCTTCCTTATTTCTTTTAAGACAATTCTTAAAATACCCATTGTAGAATAATTATTAAACAAATAACGAAATTAATTTTTTAATGCCTCAAACGGCTTTTCGGTTTTAGAAAATAATTTATACTTTCATCATATGAAAATATTCAAAATATTATTTTGACATTCACATCATTTTATATCCATGTGGACAAAAATACCCTTTAGACATTTTTCGAGAAAACGTCTAGTTCAACAGTTGAACTTATGTTGACTTAGCTTCAAGTTTAACAGTCATACTCTAATGACCTGTAATCATGACCTTATGGATCCAAATGAACAAAACTTGAGCTTCTATACTCGGACTCAAAAGTTCACAAACCTTTTCCGAGTATTAGTTTAATGTCAACTGACTCCACTAAAGAGTTGACACTGAAAATCTCTCGGTTCAAATGAATTAATTTTCTACTCAAATTCAACTTAATTATATTGAGTGGATCCATTGAATGTTATCTATGTTTACCCTTCATGAATATCATCAACTAGATAAAATTTATAAAATTACCATTTTACCCTTCTAGTTATTATTTACTCAACTCCTTTATTACTTGTGAATAAGTTAGAAACAATGTATTGACGAGGAGCTAATAAGTCACATTGTTTCATCCAAATAAAGTTGCTACTTAATTTTGGATAATGCGTAGTTCATTTATTCACAATCCAAGAAATAAAGCATGAGGAGATATATATTGCATTTCATCAATCTTGTACATGAATTCCATATTTATGAAAACTTCACAAAGTTGGTTCATGACACTTTGATAACTTAATATCTCACCAATTGGTCTAGTCTAGATCATTTAATGGATCTAAAATTTGACTTTCTCAAATGAGATTATTAATGCTATGAAATGATATGTCTCATTTCAGGATTTAGGTAAGCATGATGAATTCATACATAGTGACCTTGACACAAAAGAGGTTAAATGGTTTGTTCTTCCATTGTCTCTAAAGGTGAACTTGTCAATTCAGTATCTTCGAAAGATACATTTGAAGAACTATAGAGTTCCTAACTCTCTATGCCTTGTATTCAGACATCATAGATTCTTCCAACGATCGTACGTGGATCAATAGTCCGTTGATCTTTAGATTGTGAATATATTGTTTCTAATCAAACCATGAAGAGTTTGTTCACGCAAATCTACATTTGTCTCTTCATACATTGTTTTTTTTTTTGAGGAAACGTGGGCGGCACCACGAGAAATATATAAAAACCCTCACTTCGGTGGCGGAGGAATACCGTGGTTACATCATAGATTTTTTATCTTTGACAACATTTCTAGCGGCACTAGGAGGGACAAGCCCCATCCAATGCATATCGACGTTCATTTTAAGCGCGTACTTTCCAAGATTATGGGCGACTTCATTGCATGAGCGATGAATGAAATTGAAAATACACTCCGTGAAAAACGTAGATCTAACCTGGATGTCCTTGAGTAGAGTGCCCATCTCCGTCGGCGGGGTTTTGGAGTCTCCGATAGCCCGGATGGCACTAAGGCAATCGGATTGGATAACAACACGACTCCATCCTAGCTCACCGGCGAACTTCAACCCGCGGAGGATAGCCTCAGCTTCCGCCAGCTCCGGCGAACATCCCACCCGACGCCTCGAGATGGTCGAAGCAATAACCTCCCCATAATGGTCCCGAACAACACATCCGGTACCGAAACACTTACCGTGGGTATCAATGGCCGCATCAACACTCACCGCGACTATCCCGTCTGTCGGAGGAGGCCATCCCGCGGGCTTGCTTTTCTCTCCATGAACTCTATCGCCCGAGTTTGCCCGATTGTAGTCCTCAAGGAATGCTCCGGTCCACTCCACAAGCTCGACGGTCTTCCACTTCTCTTGACCTGTGGTAATCTTATTCCTTTGATTCCAAACCGCCCAAGCCAACGTGATAAAGAATTCAAACTTACCGGGCTCAAGGTTCTCCTTGGCTTTGATGAAGATCGAGGTCGCCTCCTCTCCCCGAGTCTTCCCTACAATCTCCCCGAATCCTACAGTCTTCCATATCTTACGACTCCCTCCACAACCCCAAATGGCATGTGTCACCGTTTCGGGCCCATTTCGACAAGAAGGGCAGCAATTATCCTCTACAATTTTCTTTCTCAACAACATAGTTTTGACCGGGATCCATCCTTTGCATATTCTCCACACCAAAAGCTTCACTTTAGGGGGGACCAAGCGCTTCCAAAGAAAGCCCCACCACTCGGAGACGGCCGAGGAGTCGGAGGGGCTGGCCTTAGGAATACTTGACACCGCCACGCGATACCCGCTTTTGACCGAAAACTCGCCATCTCTAGAGAAGTGCCAACGGATAGTATCGGGGATTCCTACCTCACTTACCGGGATCCCGATAATGGCCTCCGCATCTTCCTCGATAAACATCGCTCGGACCAAGGCTTCATTCCAACTTCCGTCGTTATTTTTGAGCTCCGCGACTCGCATATTGTCGGGGGTAAAGGGCGGGGCAGCAAAAGACAAAGATGTCCCACGAGAAATCCAACGGTCTCCGCTCACAAGGACCGATTCCCCGTCTCCTATCCTCCACCTCGACGCCTTCTCAATAATCTCCTTCCCCCAAACGAGACTCCTCCACATCGATGAAGCGCTAGATTTGCACGTAGCCCCCAAAATGTCGCCATTCGGAAAATAACTCTCTCGATAAACCCTTCCAACAAGGCTATCGGGGCGTCGTAGGAGTCTCCAAACGCTCTTGGCGATGAGGGCTTGGTTTGCCTTTTCCAAATCCCTAAAGCCAAGCCCTCCCTCCGATTTGTGCATCGCCAAGACCTCCCATTTGCACCAACGGATCTTCCTCTCATCGCAATTTCCCCACCAAAATTTTGCCATGGCACTGTGAATGTCGTCGATGAGGCCTTTGGGCAACCGAAAGACACTCGACACGTAGGAGGGAATAGCTTGGAGACTTGATTTGATGAGGACCTCCCTTCCGGCTTGTGAGAACCAAATCCCCCTCCAAGACTTGATCTTCTCCCACACTCTTTCTCGTGTGAAGGCGAATAACTCCTTCTTCCGCTTGCCGGTAACCGTCGGGAGACCCAAATACCGTCGATGACACTCTGTGGATGTTACCTTAAGGAAGGCTGCAATGTCTCCTTTTTCCTTCTCGTCAACTTTGCATCCGAAGCAAATATCGGACTTGTAGAAGTTGATGCGCTGCCCCGATGCAGCAGCGTAAGTCTCGAGGCAGTTCGCCACCGCCGCAGCCTCCGCCATGCGCGCTCGAAGAAAAATAAGGCTATCGTCCGCGAAGAGTAGGTGCGATACTCGCAAGTTGTGTCGCCCGAAACGAACTCCGGTGATGTCACCTCTCCTCTCCCCTTCCCGAAGAAGACTAGACAGCCCCTCCGAGCACATGAGGAATAGGAAGGGAGAGAGTGGGTCTCCCTGTCGCAAACCCCGCTTCGGAATCACCCGCCCTTTCGTCTCGCCATTTATATTAAAGGAGTAGGAGACCGACTCGACGCAATTCATAATCTTCTTTACCCAAGGACCGACAAAACCCATCTTCAGCATTATGGCTTTGAGATATGTCCACTCTACCCGGTCGTACGCCTTGGCCATATCGATCTTGAGAGCCGCAAAATCCCCGTTCCCAAATCGTCCCCTCTTCATTGTATGCATCCCTTCGAAACACACCATAACATTGTCAAAAATTTGCCTTCCCCCGACAAACGCCCCTTGGTTTTCCGAGATTACCATGTCCATAATGCCCCTCAACCTCATCACAATACATCGGGATATTAGTTTATAGATAACGTTGCATAAACTTATAGGCCGAAACTCACTGACCTTAGTCGGTTTCTCCACTTTCGGAATGAGAGTGATTATAGTGTCGTTGATCCCGACCAATGGTTGGTCGTGGTTGAGGATGTTGAGGCACGTCTTGGATACAAGTTCTCCTACCGTACCCCAATGACGTTGGTAGAAGAGGGCTGGAAAACCATCGCTTCCGGGCGCCTTGATCGGAGGCATGGAGAATAGTGCACTTTTAACCTCGCTGTCCTCAAAGGGTCGCATCAACTCGACATTGGTTTCCGGCGTAATAATCGGCTCAACTCCCTCCAACGCTGCTTCGATGGCCTCGTCGTTCGGGTTGGAAGATGCAAAGATTCCACTAAAATACTCCGTCACCACCTCTTCAACTTCGAGATCCCCTTCCCTCCAATTCCCCTCTTCGTCAAAGAGCCCGTTGATATGGTTTTTCTTCCTTCTAGCCGAGGCCCTCCTGTGGAATAGGGTCGTGTTTTTGTCGCCACACTTCATCCATCCCATGCGACTTCTTTGTCTCCAAAAAATCTCCTCCTTTTCGAGTAGAGCGTCTAGCTGATTTTGTTCTTGTTCCAAGCTTCCTCGGAGCCTTCCGTTGTCGTTGCCACCCTCCTCACAATCTCCTTTTGCTTATCGATTCTGACCTTTAGGGCTGACTTCTTCCCTCGACCCCAGGCCTCAAGACTTTCCCTGCTCCGTCCCAATGCATCTTGGAGAGTAACGATATCACCGATGATCCCCACCGAATCCCACGCTTCTCGGTTCTTGGCTCCGCACTCGTCCTCGTCGCACCACGCCTCCTCAAAAAAGAACCTCCGTCGTCTTTTCGTAATGAACTCCTTACTTCTGCCTCGAGTAGATAAGAGGAGGGGGCGGTGGTCTGAGTTCCATAAGTCAAGGTGGAAAACCTTTGCTCTAGGGAACAAGGCAATCCAACTCGGGTTTGCGAGACACCTGTCAAGCCTCTCTTTCACACAATTCGTCGCTCCGCTCTTTCGCCAAGTAAAGTCTGCGCCAACATATCCGAGATCCATGAGATCACAGTCCTCCGCCATGGTACGAAACGCCTCGAGCAGTCGAGGTTCTCGAGTTCTCCCGTGACTCAGCTCACCGTTGTTCATAACCTCGTTAAGGTCTCCTCCCACCAGCCACGGTCCTTTCCATCGACCCATCGCCCGCCTCACAAGTTCCCAGGAATGTTTCCGGTTCGCCGCAACCGGGTCGCCGTAGAGCCCCAAAAATTTCCACATCACCCCCGTGTCGTTAGAAATCATACCCTCTATGTGGAATCGAGAGTACGATTCTAACTCAAATCGTATAGAGTCCCGCCACAAAAAAATGAGCCCACCGCTCCTGCCCACACTGTCCACAACAACACATCCACCAAAGCCTAGAGATACTCGGATCCTCTCAGCCGCCCTGCTTTTGAGTTTGGTTTCCGACAAAAATATAAAGTCGGGTTTGTGCTCAATAGAGTGCGGTTGCAGGGTCCTCCTCGTCCGAGCGTTGCCTAACCCCCGGACGTTCCATACGAGGCCTAACATTGGACTCGGCCGCCCACAACGTCGTGGGGCGCCGCTTCATTAACTTTCTGGTCCTCTACCAAATCCATTGTTGCGGAAATGGTAGCGGGCGTGATGGGTGGCGAGGTCGATGAGTTGTGCTCGAGTGGCTGCCTCGGTGAGGCCACCTGAGCGGGTGAGGCCTTGCACTGGGTAGGTCCCCCGGTTCGCTGCATCTTGGTTCCATCATAAGGTTTTCTCGGCGTGCGTGCTCTCTTTTTCCACGATCTTGGTTTGCCTTCCCCGGCGTCTGCTCGACCCACCACGAAGCTCCTCCCAATGTCCGGAGCAACCTGGGCGGAGAGCAGACTTGATGGTTCCCCAGTTTGGTCCCCATTAATAGTCTTCCCGTCCCCTTCGACTCCTACTGCAAGAGGGTTGCTCTGCTTAGGGAGGGAGGATGCTTTGGTTGTGCTTAAGCCTTGGTTGTGGTGTTTGTGTGGGCTATGGCCTGCTTCCCCAGATGAAGATGACGGGCCCACGAAGTGGCCTTTTGAATGTGGGCCAATGGGCTTTTCATTCAGTATAGAGTACGTCTTGTGCACATTTGATTTTTCTGCAGCGTGCACATCTCCTTTGCCACGTGTCACATCCTCACTGGTGGCGAAGTGTTTTGTTAGTCCCGAGTTTTTGGGAGTCTGCGTCCCGCTCCAGTCACACTCGGGTTCTTCACTCGACTCTTGGTTTCCCGAGGCGTTTGGCTGCGTTTCACTTTCCGATACCATCTCGCTTCCCTCCGCCCTCGAGGTTCCCTGCTCTTTCGCGTTCTCCGGCCGCCGCCGCGAAGAAGCAGATGCCACAAATTGTCCTCCCTACTTCCTCTCAGAATTACACTGACTCCCTGTAACCGAAAGACAGAGGAAACGAATCTGTTGGGAGTGTTGCCAATGAGGAACGTCTCGTACCTCCAACCTTCCTCCGGTTCTTTTGTCGGCGCCCGCGGTGCCGTGCAATTTTCCCATTGATGCCCAATCAGTCCACAGGAGAAACAAAACAATGGGAGTCTTTCATATTTAACAGAACACCATAACTTCCCTCCGTTCTTCCCCAGTTGCACAACCATGCCTCTACGCAGAGGTCTCGAGATGTCAACTTCCACCTTAACTCGCACAAAGTTGTCCCGAACTTTCCCGTTCCTATCCGTATCGACCTTCAGCACCGCACCCATTTGGCTTCCGAGCATCTCCCCCATTTTGGCTGTGAGGGCGATCTGTGGTAGCCCGTGGATTTGAGTCCACATGCCAGCCTTCGTGAACTCGCCTAGCGCAGGAACCTCTGAATTAGCCGGGTCAAAAAGACATAGCAGTGCTTTGTCAAATAACCACGGTTCATTCTCCACCACTCTCTTCTTCTCCGTAGCCGACCCGAAGCAGAATCTGAACGTCGAGTTTTCTAGGTCTGAGATTTCCAAACCCTTTTTGATGTTCCATTGGTTTCCTACTACAGCCTTCAACACCTTTCTGTTGAATTTTTTATCAGTTAGGAGCTTTCCTAACAAGATGTTGTCAGCCTCTTTCCTACCCTATTCCAGGATTCCATCCTCCACTTCAACGACTATCTCTTCCTCTTCAGTCACGTTCAAGTGATCCCATTTGTTACAAAGATTTTCCTTACCTTACAAAATGAAGGTCTCACCAAAGGGTGTATGCTCTACAGTCACAGAGAGAGAGTATCGTCTCTTCATACATTGTTAGGTTTGATTAAAGACTATTGAATATCATAATTCATCAATCAAACTAAAATGGGAATGAAAGAACGTTTCAACTTTTATTAATTTAGAAAATTACAATAAGGACTTTATGAAAGATTTATATATTATATCAATATGTAAATAAACAATTTTCTTGTGGGCATCTTTGCCAACAAACTCCCACTTGACTCAAAGAAGATGAGAGTAGTCCTTCATGTTGGAAATTACTTAACGATTTAAGTATATTATTATTAAACATGACAAATTACGTGCAGAATTAATAATAAAAATGATCTAGCATATTAAACTATTTAATATCTAACGGCCTATTGGCATTAAAATCATACGCATGTTAATCAACAATTTAATTCTAATCTATGAACATGTTAATTAACGATTAATTCTAAACATGTTGTTTTGATAAAATCAAACACTCCAAACAATTATATAACAATTATATTAATTAAGAGTATTAAGGTTATCGAAACTTACATCGTCGAGTTATAAATAACTCGGTCGAGGATTTGAAAACGAGTTCGATGCGAGAATCTTCAAGCTCCTCCAATTCCGGAAAGCAAGGCTCCCCGTCACGTCACTACGTCGAAGAAGAGCAGGGCTTGGACTCCTCGGTGTCAGCTCCTAGAACCGGGCTTGGGCGGCGCTTGATGGCAGCTGGAGGCAGCAAGGGATGTTGCTGATTCTGGGCGCGGCAGCGAGGCGCGGAGCAGCCCCAAGGCGCGGCAGCGGGCGCGGGAACCACTAGGAGAAAAAAGGCCTTTAGAAGCGACAAAAGTCGCTTCTAAAGGCCAAAAAGTCGCTTCTAATTTGGCTTTAGAAGCGACATTGTCGCTTCTAATGTTTCGCCTCTAAAGCCGTGTCGCCTTTAAAGTCGCTTCTAATGTTTTGAAGCGACGAAATTAGAAACGACTAGTCGCTTCTATAGTCGCTTCTAATGTTTTAAAAACCTCAAAAAAAAGCCTACGAAAATATGGCTATTTGGGCATTAGAAGCGATATTAGAAGCGACTAGTCGCTTCTAATGCCCAAACAGCAAAAAAAAAAAATTCTTGATTTTTGTTATATTAATTAAAAAATTTACTTAATAAATTAAAAATATTATTAAATATTTTTATTAATTGAAAAATCTAACTAAAAAATGATTTCAATAGAGCTAAAATATATTAACAAACTTATTAAAAACATTATCAATACTTATTAAAACATATTAACAAAATGTATAATCAAAACTAAAAAATTAACTACATATAAACCAACCTCTAACAAAAAAACTAAACCAAACCAAATAAACTACAAAAAGTTACAAATTTACCGGTTTATGTTGCAATCAACGGAGAGATGCGGTGATTGATACGAGACTCCGACGACCTAAAAATTAACAGTTTGAAAAATAATTCAAAACAAAATAATCAAATTACAAAAATAAACAAACAAAACTAACTATTGAAACGACAATTAAACTAACTAAAACATATTAATAAATAAATTAACGTCGTCAAAATTATCAAACTAAATTCATAATTACGTCAATGAACAACAATTAAGTTAATAAATTAACAAATTAATTAAGTTAAAACTTCACATATTATCTAAAGGACTATAACATTTGAGATTCCTAATTATCAATTAATTATACAAATTAACTAAGTTAGTAACTAATTTTACTAATTCAATATACATACTTAAATAAATAAATTAATTAATTCACAACCAAAACTTACCGATGCAATGACAGGGAGAGGGCCGGAGGAGAGCTCGCCGGTAGACGACGGGGCGGAAATCGGAGTGCACCGAGTCCTTGCCGGAGGAGGGCTGCAAATAAAAAAAATTAAATACCAAGATCAGGACATACACACGGTTGCAACGTCGAAGAAACTTACCCGATGCAGCGAAGAGGAGCTCGGCGGAAGGCAGTGGCGGAGCTCGGCGGGAAGGCAAGGGCAAGGAGGGAGGAGGGACGGGCTGAGAGAGGAGGGAGGGAGGAGGGACGGGCGGAGAGGGGAGGGAGGGAGGAGGGACGGGCGGAGAGAGAGAGGGCGGAGGGGAGGAAGGGCGGCCGGAGGGTTGGGTGAGGCAGAAATTCGGAGGGGAGGGAGAGAGGAAAAGATTTTCGAAAGGGAGGAGAAATGGGGGAGGGAGGGTGAGGCTCGGGTGCTTTAAAACCCTAAAAACATTAGAAGCGACATTAGAAGCGACAAGTCGCTTCTAATGTCCTTCAAAACCAAAACGATGACGTTTTGGTAAGTGGGGGCATTAGAAGCGACAAGTCGCTTCTAATGTCGCTTCTAATGTCTCTGTAGGTGAAATTTTGGCGGAAGGGTTTTGGAGCCAAATAATTTGGGCATTAGAAGCGACTAGTCGCTTTTAATGCCCAATTTTCCATACTTAGTGAAATTTTGTTTTGGAGCCAAATAATTTGGGCATTAGAAGCGACATTAGAAGCGATTAGTCGCTTCTAATGCCCAATTTTCCATACTTAGTGAAATTTTGGCGGAAGGGTTTTGGAGCCAAATAATTTGGGCATTAGAAGCGACATTAGAAGCGACTAGTCGCTTCTAATGCCCAATTTTCCATACTTAGTGAAATTTTGGCCGAAGGGTTTTGGAGCCAAATAATTTGGGCATTAGAAGCGACTAGTCGCTTCTAATGCCCAAACATACTAAAATATTTGGCGCGGAGAGTGCGAGCCAATAATTTTGGTCTTTAGAAGCGACTTGTCGCTTCAAATATGTCGACTCGGACAATTAGAAGCGACTAGTCGCTTCTAAATGAAAAAAATTTCATTTTTCGGAAAAATTCGGGGTATTTACGTTAGAAGCGACTAGTCGCTTCTAATGCCAAAATGTCGCTTCTAATTAGAAGCGACTAGTCGCTTCTAATTTCCCCTGTCGCTTCTAAAGGTATCTTTTGTAGTAGTGAACAGAGGCAGCAAAGGCGCGAGTCTTGGCAGCGTCACGAAGGAGGCTTGGCTCGGACCTGGGCTCATTGGTGGCATCACCGGGAGGCTGGGCTCAGCGGCGAGAGGCAGCGAGGCGCGGAGATGCTGTTAGGGCGTTGTTGCGCGCGGACGGGCGCTGGCAGATTGCACGCGAAACTTTGCGACGACGCTGAGAGCTCTTGGAAGCTAGGATCGGGATACCGATTTTTGCGTTGTGTCGGTAATAAAATAAATTACATGGGTTCGGAAAGAGTTCAGGGTTTCCGGACTCGATTTCGTCAGATTCATCGAATCTTTGGTTCGGAGGTGAGATTTCCAGAAAAATAAATTTCAATGAAAATGGACCAAACAACCACAAGTTGATTCAACGATGACACAAGAAGAATACGAGAAGATGAGTGTGGGCTCGAGATGAACGCACACGAGAAAACAAAAACGAAATTTCTTCTTCCCGGGTGGTGTAATGGTCGGCCAAGAGGGAGAGATAGGGAGAGAGAGTAAGACTTAACCTAGGGTTTCCTCAAACCCTTTATTTATAGGCATTGTTAGTGGGCTCTCATGTGGGATTTTGTTGAATCAATATTCAGCCCAAAACCATGTTAATGACCGACCCCTATGTCCTACTCGTCTCTTAATTTTGTTTCCCAAATTGCCTTGATTTAATTTCAAAATTCGACTTAATTTAGAACTGTCATCTATTAAATTGTTTCATGGTTATCGAATAACATAAAACGAGAAACGTTTTATTTTCTAATATTGTAATTATGAATTCTCAAGAAAGTTATTATTACAATAATAAAGTTCTTTAATTCAAAAAATCAATAATTAATGAATAACACATTATTCATTAATTCACTTGGAAAATAAATTTCTCTATACAAATCACAATTTGTATTTTATGAGTAAATCAATTTATTGCGTTCAATTAATCTCTTATAAATGTGCATCATTGAGACCTTATGGACCCACATGAACGAAGCTTGAGAATAAAGCACGGACTCAACAATTCATAAATTATTTCCGGCTTATAATTATTAATAATGGTCGACTCCACTAAAGGACCAATATTGAAACTCTCTAAGTTCATGCGCGCATATTTTTCCGTTTGAAGTCACATAACTTTTCTGTACTCGATCCACGGTGTACTTTACCAAAATACCCTTCGTGTGTATCAGTAATCCGGGGAATGTAAAATTATCATTTTACACCTGGAGTTATTATTTCACGAACTCGTTTGTTACCTGTGAATGAGAAAAAACATAAAATGAGATGTCAATACGTGTCACATGTTTTAATCAAGGAATCTCATATTCAATGAATAATAGGCCAGATTAATTCATTCACTATCTCGTAACAAAGCATAGTATGATACAATGACTTTCATTATGTGTACACGAATTCCATATCTGTGAATCACATAATCCAACACTACAACATTATGTCACCAACCGTCGGGTCAGATGCAGCCATTACACGGCCATCGCCCATTGACAAATCAAATGACATAAAGTGTAGCATCGACTATGCACTCACCTCAGGATTAAGGTAGTTATCGAAATACCCCTCGTACGTGATCTTGGAGCTTCTAGATTAAACGGTTTTATATCGAGTTTCCATAGAATCACTAGGTCTTGTTCAATATCTTCTATAAGATACCAAGAATTAAATCATAGAGTCACAACTTTCTATATCACATGATAAGATATCATAATTCATTCAAACAATCGTTACTTAGACTCGAATGCTCAATCGGTCTTAAGATTGCGAACAAATGGTTTAAACTAGTCACAAGGGGTTATCATGTCAAATATGTATTTAATACCATTTTCGTTGATGACAGTTTCAGAGCGTAGCATACATACATAAACACAAACTATAAGAAAAAGAATGCTTATTCATTAATATTAATGTTTCAGCAAAATATTACAAATAATAAATAAAATGTCTAATATTCTCCTTTGTGGGCACCAATCCCAACACTTCATGCCTAATGTGTCTCGATGTTGGTCGAAGACCTTGTTGGATAGGGACTTGGTGAAAGGATCTGCAAGGTTGCCCACCGTTGAGATCTTCTTCATCTCCAGGTCTCCGCGCTGCACGATCTCTCTAATCAAATGGTATTTCCTCTCAATATGCTAAGAGCGCTTATGGCTTCTAGTTTCCTTTGAGTTAGCAACAACACCACTATTATCACAATAAAGTGTCATGGGCTCGTTGACATTCGGAACAACTTCCACATACTTAAGGAATTGCCATACAACCTTTTTGGATGTTTCACAAGCAGCCACATATTTTACTTCCATGGTGGAATCAGCAATGCATGATTGCTTGATACTCTTCCAAACAACAAATCCACCATTCAGGATTAACACAGATCTTGAAGTAGATTTACTGGAATTCTTATCTGCCTGAAAGTCGGAATCGGTATACCCCATCATAGTTAGGTCAGTACCTAAATATGTAAGCATCAAGTTCCTAATTCTCTGAAGATACTTAAGAACATGCTTAACAGCAACCCAGTGCTCGGGTCCAGGATTTGATTGGAAACGGCTAACTATGCCAACTGTAAACCATATATCTGGTCTAGTGCACAACATAGCATACATGAGACTTCCCACGGCTGAAGCATAGGGAATCTTTCTCATGTCCTCAATCTCTTGTGCATTCTTAGGAGACTAGTCCTTAGAGAGTGAGACTCCATGTATAAAGGGGTTTTGGCCCTTCTTGGAGTTCTGCATGGAGAAGCAATCCATCACCTTATCTATATAAGATGCTTTGGAGAGCGACAGAGTCCTGTTCTTTTGATCTCGACAAATCTGAATTCCCAGAATGTACGCAGTTTCCCCTAGATCCTTCATATCAAACTGCTTAACTAACCAAATTTTAAACTCAGATAATTTACCTACATCATTACCAATGAGTAGTATATCATTGACAGATAATACCATAAACACAACCTTGTCCTCGTGTATCAACTTATAGACACAAGGTTCATCTATTGACTACTCAAAACCGAAGCCTTTTACAGTTTCATCGAATATAATATTCCATGATTTAGATGCTTGCATTAATCCATAAATGGATTTAAGTAATTCACGAACCTTGTTCTCTTGATTACCTTCCACAAAACCATCTGGTTGAGCCATGTAAATGGGCTCATCAAGATTGCCATTCAGAAAGGTAGTCTTGACATCCATTTGTCATATCTCGTAATCGAGAGCGGCAGCTGTGGATAGAAGTATACAAATGGATTTAAGCATTGCCATTGGCGAGTAGGATTTTTCATAATCGATACCTTCCTTTTGAGTATAACCCTTAGCCACTAGTCGCGCTTTGAACGTCTCAACGTTCCCATCCGGACCTCTTTTCTTCTTATAGATCCACTTACACCCTACAGGTTTAACCCTTTCAGGTAGGTCTACAAGTTTCAAGACTTTGTTGGCATACATCGAATGCATCTCAACTTCCATGACATCAAGCCAAAGGTTTTATTAAGAACCAGTCATTGCTTGGCTGTAGGAAACAGGGTCATCCATGTCAGCGGCGGCTACAAGAGTATCGCCATAAGACATGTACCTGTCAGGCTTTTTAGAAGCCCTCCCACTACGTCGAAGTACTACTTGACGAGGTTCTGAATTGTTAGGTTGCGTTTCAGTTGGGGTAAGAACAGTTCTTACAGATGAGGTAGAAGCATCCTCACCCAACTTTTCTTCAAGCACAATTTAGCTTCTAAGTTTCATATTTTTCATATAGTCCTCCTCAAGGAAACGAGCATTAGTGCTGACAAACGATTTGTCGTCCTCGGGACTATAGAATGTGAAACCTTTGGTTTCCTTTGGATATCCAACAAACAGACATAATTCCGACCTACGAGCTAACTTGCTAGTATTTTGCCTTAGCACATGTGCAGGGCAACCCCAAATTCTGATGTGTCTTAGACTAGCTTTACGCCCAGCCCATCGTTCATAAGGAGTACCAGGGACCGTCTTAGACGGAACTTGGTTCAGAATATATGCGGCAGTTTTGAGGGCATATCCACAAAAGGAATTAGGGAGTGATGAGTAACTCAACATTGTTCTAACCATATCCATCAAAGTTCGATTCCTTTTCTCCGATACTCCGTTCTGTTAAGGTGTGTCAGGTGTTGTAAGCTGAGAAGAGATACCTTCTTCTTTAAAAAAGTCATCGAACTCTTCAGACAAGTACTCACTACCTCGATTGGATCGAAGGGTTTTGATCTGTTTGCCAGTTTGCTTTTCCACTAAAGCCCGAAAAACCTTAAATACATTAAAGGTTTCGGATTTGTGTTTGAGCAGATAGACAAATCCATATCTTGAGTAATCATTGGTAAAGATAACGAATTATTTGTATCCTCCCCGTGCCTGAATTCTGAGTGGACCACATATATCAGAATGTATTAGTTCCAGCAGCTCAGTGGCTCTTCGAACTTTATTAGAGAAAGGTCGTTTGGTCATTTTTCCCTCTATACACGATTCACAAGTCGGCAATGAGCATATTGCAGAGGCTTTGAGTGTGCTATCCCTCACAAGTCTCTTAATTCTATCTAGACTAATATGACCAAGTCTTAAGTGCCAGAGATGTGTAGACTTTATTAGATCAGAGAAGTCATTAAGTTTTATCCTCTTTGGTTGCCTAATTAGATCATTATCTATTTCAGTGTCTAATAACAAATGTTGTGTTGGATAAAGATAGTATAAACCATTATTCATACAAGCATCAGTGACAAATGAATTGGAAAAAGAAATACGAATTTCATTATCAATAAACTTTAAATAATAATTCTGCTCAACAATTTGAGCTACAGATATTAAGTATTTTCCCAAAGAAGGAACAAAATACACATTATTCAAATAAAAAGTTTTGTCTTCGAAAGACAATGTCACGGATCCCACAGCCTTACCAGACACCAAGCTCCCATCACCCCACTTAAAGCAGAAGTCGCCATCCTCTAAGCTTTTTCTTTTCCTAAACCCATTTAAGGAACAATAAATATGGTTAGTAGCAGCGGAGTCAAGAATCCATGATCATACATTATCAGCTACTAAACAAGTTTCGATAATAAGTACAATACATTTTCCTTTAGCCTTGAAAAAGGTAGGACAGTTCCTACGACAGTGTCCGGGCTCATTGCAATGATGACATTTGTCCTTAGACTTGTCCACCTTGGCAGTCCAGGGCATCTTTTTCTTATGAACCTTGCAGTTCTTCTTATTGGCTCTATGAGATCTCTTCTTAGATCCAGAGGTGGAGGCTCTATGCTCAGTAGCATGAGCTTCTCCAGTAGTCCTCTTTTTTCTTTAAGAGTCCCTCAATGGTGTGAAGCGCCCTCATTAGCTCGGTAACAGTGTACCCTAGCTTATTCATGGAGTAATTCAGCTTGAAAGAATCAAAAGATTCAGGGAGAGTTTCCAAGATCATATCTATCTTGGTTTCTCCATCAATCTCAGATCCAAGGATTTCTATCTCATTAAGATAACTTATGATCAACATCATATGTTCTCTAACGGGAGTCCCTGCTTTCATACGACACTTTATAAACTGTCGTACCGCTTTTTGCCTAGCCTAACGCCCTTGCCCTCCAACCATCTCATGGATATTATAGAGCATTTCATAGTCTGACCCAATATCACGATGTTGTTGTTGCAACACATTGTTCATCGATGCAAAAATATAGCATCTCGTAATCTCATCGGATCTGAGCCAGCGCGCATGGGGGTCCTTGTCCTCTTGAGTCGAATCATCATTCAATTCAGGAGGACATGGGGTGGTGAGTACCCATTTGTGCTTGTCCACAATAAGGACAATGTCTAGGTTACGTTTCCAATCTACGTAGTTATCACCTTCCAGTTTGTTCGAGGAAAGTATAGTAGAGAAGGGGTTTAGAGACATGTTGCTGAAAGTTGAAACAATTTATGATTAGTCTTTTGTTTAGGATTTTAAGCTTAATTTATTTAGACAAGAAAAATCGAAAGGTGTTATGAACAAAATGACATTTTACTCCTTTGAGGGAAGGCCGCAAAGAGTCGCCTTTCATAAGTAAATGACACATCATTAATGCATAGTCATGATGTCAATACATCAGAGTTTGACTAGCCACCTTATAAAAAAGTTTGATCACTCAAATATTTTCGCAAGGCCTCGAGGGAGGATTAATAGAGATTGAGTCTAAGTGCATAACCGACCACTTAGTCCAACAAGATCTACTTTGAAAAACAATCCACCGAGGGAGGCCTTGTCTCATCGTTTCACTTTTGAATGTAGCTATAAAAGCAATGTTAAGAGCACTGCGTCAATGAGTACTCTCATTAAAGAGAGGGTTATGAGGGTGACTCTTAGTCTAGCGACATATGCACTTAACATTAGTGTTGGGGATCATGGGTTGCACACAATAAGTACAACCCTCCCACTTAGTTTTTGGAATAAGGGAATCGTGTACTCTTGTACGTTTAGGAAACACGTTTCCATGAGTAAAGAGAGATAGAGTGGATCAATAGAAAAAAGAGCCCTAAAATCGATATTTGTGACGGGAGAGCAGTGTTAATGCACTAAGGTACAAGGAACATACTCGGATCTTTTTGTCTATTAAATTTATTTTTTCCTAAGGAAAGTGTGTGAGATTAACAAATCGTCACTTTTGCACTTGAAAGTTTTTAAGATTAAAAATCTCCTAAAACAAATATTTTCATCTTCATGTCATCTTCCTTCAAGGAATATTCATGGTGGTTGAGTGCGAGAATGTCGGAAAACCACGAAAGAATCAAGAAGAGGGGAAGAAGCTAGGAGTCGCAAAATCCGGATTCAAAATCCTGCACTCGCGGACAGCCGTACACCTCGGATTTAAAAGATCATAAATGACACATCCGGTATCTGATTGAGCTGAAACCAATTGCATTGGATAGCTAACTTCCGTAATTTTAATTTGGTTTAATAATGACTAATTTTCAAGTTCCGAGCAAAAAGTTATTCATGTTTTACTGAGCCATAACAATTTATCCGGAAATAGAAAAACAATTAAAAGTATGTGGGATCTAGGCGTAATTGGAAAGAGGTTTATTGAAACATTTTAATTGTTTGTTTTGATTTCAATTGTGTATTATATTAACATAATATAAATAAAGCAACATAATATAAAATATTCAATAACAAATTTAAACTAGAAGTGCAATAAACTAGTTTAAACTATGTACACAAATTTTCAAACTTGTCAAAAAATTGTTTTTGAATATGCTAAACATAAAATAATTAAAAATTGTTTTTAAAGTATTCATATAGCATATTTAATAAGTGGAAAATCAACAAAAATTTAATTTTAGAGGTCGTACCAAAAAAAAAAAAATTGTAAGATTTAGTTTTTGAAAAACCATTATTCAAGCAAATTTTGAAAGCAATTTTCTTATAATGATTTTAAATAACATGCACATGCTTATACTTTGACCATAGTTCTGATACCATTTGTTGGAATATGTGTAGGGTTAAGAAAAATTATCATTAATCATATTAATGGCGGAATATAAAATTTCTTTACAAGTAAACAATTTTACTAACCTAGGCAAAGTGCATGAACATGTTATAAATTAAAAACATTATTTAAAGTACTTGAATACTAACTTTTCTTGTATCTTCAAACTTGAAGCGTCTTGAGAAAGGTTGATCTACTTCATTGGCTCGATTCCTTCACGTCTAATGTAGAACTTAAGAAATCTAAGGTTTCTATTACAAGAGTCTATAGAGTGTTTGAAGGATTTGTGTGTGGGCACAATTAAACAATATGAACCAAGAACAATTCTTAGATCATAAGCTAATTCTCTAGATAAAGTGTGTATCTAGGTGCAAAAATAAAAATGAATTTCTAGAGAGAGAGAGAGAGGTTGGTCGGCCACAATGAGAGAAACAAGAGCAAAAAAAACTTCTTGTCACATCTTTATGTGAGCCTTTATTTATAGGAGAAGGAAAATCAAGAAAGGGTCCTGTTATGCATTCATGACACAATATTTGATTTTCTCTCCCATTTCTTATTTAACATGGCCGGCCATTCTATGGCATTAGTGATGGAAATTTGTTTCCTCACTTAGCACAATTGTTTCCTTCTCAAAGAACTTCATTTCCTTTTTTCTTTTGGGTAATTATCTGTATAATTTAAGGCAAAAGTATTTTTAAAAATAATTTCATTCTCTCTATGATGCTTGGCCAAAATTCTACCTAGGAGGAGCGTCTAGATGCTTCCTTATTTCTTTTAAGACAATTCTTAAAATACCCATTGTAGAATTATTATTACTCAAATAATGAAATTAATTTCTTAATGCCTCAAACGGCTTTTCGGCTTTAGAAAATAATTTATATTTTCATCATATGAAAATATTCAAAATCTTATTTTGATATTCACATCATTTTATGTCCATGTGGACAAAAATACCCTTTAGACATTTTTCGAGAAAAGTCTAGTTCAACAGTTGAACTTATCTTGACTTAGCTTCTAGTTTAACAATCCTACTCTAATGACTTGTAATAGCGACCTTATGGATCCAAATGAACAAAGCTTGAGCTTCTATACTCGGACTCAAAAGTTCACAACCATTTTCCGAGTATTTGCTTAATGTCAACTGACTCCACTAAAGAGTTGACAATGAAAATCTCTCGGTTCAAATGAATTTATATTATACTCACATTCAACTTAATTATATTGAGCGGATCTATTGAATGTAATCTATGTTTACCCTTCATGAATATCATCAACTAGATGAGATTTATGAAACTATGACTTTACCCTTCTAGTTGTTATTTCCTCAACTCATTTGTTACTTGTGAATAAGTTAGAAACAATGTATTGACGAGGACGTAACAAGTCACTTTGTTTCATCCAAATAAAGTCGCTACTTAATTTTGGATACTGCGCAGTTCATTTATTCATAGTCCAAGTAATAAAGCATGATGACATATATATTGCATTTCAGCAATCTTGTACATGAATTTCATATCTATGAGAACTTCACAAAGTTGGTTCATGACATCTTCATCACTTAATATCTCACCAATTGGCCTAGTCTAGATCACGTAATGAACCTATAATTCGACTTTCTGAAATGAGAATGTTAATTCTATGAAATGACATGTCTCATTTCAGGATTTAGGTAATCATGATGCAATTCATACATATTGACCTTAAGACTAAAGAGGTTAAATGTTTAGTTCTTCCATTGTCTCTAAAGGTGCACTGGTCAATTCAGTATCTTCGAAAGATACACTAGAAGAACTATAGAGTTCCTAACTCTCTATGCCTCGTAACCAGACATCATAGATTCTTCCAACAATCATACTGGGATCAATAGTCCGTTGATCTTTAGATTGTGAATATATCGTTTTAACCAAACCATGAAGAGTTTGATCAAGAAAATCTACATTTGTCTCTTCATACATTGTTAGGTTTGATTAAGGACTATAATACTATTGAATATCATAAATCTTCAATCAAACTAAAAGGGAATGAGTGAACATTTCAACTTTTATTAATTTAATCAGCAAATTACAATAAAGACTTTATAAAGATTTATATATTACATCAATATGTAAATAAAAAATCTTCTTGTGGGCATATCTGCCAACACTTGTTGCGCCGAGACGTCATTCTAGCTCTGCGTTGTCGAAGGGATGTTGTCTCGCACCAAAACTCTAAGACTATTGGCAAACGTGTCGACACGCTCTCCTTTTTTTAGTCTCTCTTCATCACCTTTGCTGAGAGGTGGATAAAATTGGAGACGGATAGGGTCGAATACAATCTTGATTTTCTTTCCTCTTCAGGCTTTTTGCGAGCTTTGACCTGAGTCGCACCTCATCCGGACAAAGGCGGCAGAGGCTCATCTCCGCTAGTCAACATACTGCAAAGCATAAAAGATAAATTAGAATTTCAGTTTATGAAATACATTAAATTAGTTTATATTAAATGTAGTTAAATAATTTACTCAATCTTGCTCATCGTCACTTAGGAAGTCAATTTGATCTATTTCAAGATCATCGTCAACAGTATCTCCAAGGAAACGATCAACTTCATCATCATGATCATCATCGTCTATTAAGTCGTTGATAGGCTCATCTTCGGTGGCATCATCAACTAGAATTGGTTCACAATTATCGTGACGATGAGACAAACGATCGGAATCAGTATGTTGTACGGAGAATGGAACTACAGCCGATGCTGAAACGTCAATGTCAGGCAAATCCCATACGAATCGATGATTACAATCTTCGACGACATAACATTCCCCTTTTTCAGGATTTCGAGGATCGGGCAGGTAAAACACTTGTTTGGCTTGAGTAGCGACTATAAATGGTTCGTATGGAAACCATTCTTCCTCCAGATAAGCACTCGTCGTTTCATATACATTATCTTTGAGAAATCGTCTACGTGAATTGTGCTTGTCACAATACCAACGACACCAAAATAGTACGACTCGGCAATCATGTTGATAGTTCAGCACGACAACATTGCCCATCCTTCCGTAGAACGTGTAGCCGTCCACAGGTACGCAAACACCACAATTTTGAATAGTACGCATCTCATCGCGACGAGAAGTGATAAACTTGACACCGTTCACCACACAACTCGGATAAATGTGAACATTTAGTAAAGGTCCGACCGAAAATGCATACAACTCGTCAAGCACATCGACTCCACCAACTTTTTGATCGTACACTTTTTTATCGAACCAGACTCTAAATTCGTTTTGATGTGCTTCGTCAACATCATGGCGACGTTTATATTCCATGAGATTCCAATGCGCACTGTTTATACGTTCAAGAAGTTAGAGAAATAAAAAAAAACAAATTTATAACTTTATATGAATACGATTAAAAAGACTCACATCATATACAGATCAATTTTACAATTTGTCAAGATGTACCAATCTGCCATCTCTCTCGACTTCTCGTCTAACCGGGTCAGACTCATCTTCCCATAAGGCACACACTTCTCGAATTGAAAAATAGAGAAATCATGAGGCTGAACGATATCGGTCGAGACATCTTCCAAGTACCTTGCAACGAATACCAAAGCTTCTTCGACAATGTAAGCCTCAGCTATAGATCCTTCAGGTCTCGCTTTGTTTCTAAAAAAAATGCTTAAGTGTTCCAAGGTCTTTGCATTATCACGTGCAAGTCATGTGTCTTCAATCCTGTCACTTTTCCTTCGGGAGTGACATTCTTTTTCAAAATTCTTGCGAGACCGTCGGGAAACTTAATTGACTTGAGAAACTCGGCAAACATTTTTTGTTGCGTGGGTGTGAAAACGTATAAAGCTTGTGGTTTGAACCACCTCTTTTCACGCTTCTCCAAGTGTAAACTAGACTTAATATTCAAGTCTTTTAAATCTTGTCTCGCCTTATCAGTGTCCTTATCTTTCCCGTCAATGCTGAGCAACGTCCCGATTAAGTTTTCGCACACATTTTTTGTTGGGATTGGTGCCCACAAAGGAGATTTAAGACATTATAAATACTTTGTATTTGATTTTGCTGAGACATTATATAAAGTTAAATATTTATTCTTCATTTAAGTTTGTGTTGATGTATGTATGTTACGCTCTGAAACTGTCATCAACGAAAGGGGTGCTAAGTATAGACTTGACAAGATAGCCCCTTGTGACTAGTTTAAAGATTTGTTCGCAATTAAGATCGATAGAGCAATCGAATCTGAGTAATGATTGTTTGAATGGATCATGATATCTTATCTTGTGAAATAGAGAGTTGTGACTCTGTGTTTCATTCTTGATATCATATAGAAGATATTGAACAAGACCTGCGATACTCTGAATCTCGAGATAAAACCTTTAAACACTCGAAACTTCAAGATCACATACGAGAGGTATTTTGGTACTTACCTAAATCCTGAAGTGAATACATAATCGATGTGACACCTTATGACATTTGATTTGTCAATGAGCAATGGCTAAAATTATAGTTGCATCTGACCAGGCGGTTGGTGTCATAACGCTGTCATGTTGGGTTATGTGATTCACAGATACAGAATTCATGTTGAAACAATGTCAATGCATCAATATCACACTATGCTTTGTTATGAGAGTGTGAATGAATAAACCTGGCCATGTATTCATCGAATAAGAATATTCTTTGATTAAAACATGTGACATGTAAAGACATCTCAGTTTATGTTTTTCTCATTCACAAATAACAAAAGAGTTAGTGAAATAATAACTCAGGGGTAAAACGGTAATTTTACATTCCTCTAAGTTACTGATACAAATGAAGGGTAATATCGTAAAATACTTTGTGGATCGTGTGAAGAATAGTTTTGTCACATCAAATGGAAAATATACGCATATGAACTTAGAGAGTTTCAATATTAGTCCTTTAGTGAAATCGACTAATATTAAGAATTAAATGATGGAAAAGGTTTGTGAACTTTGAGTCCGATCTTTATTCTAAAGTTTCGTTCATGTGGGTCCATTAGGTCTCAATGATAGACCCTCTGACGAGATTTATTGAACAAGGACAATTTGATTTTCTCTTTTAAATAAATTTTGATTTACACTAAGAAAATATTTTTCTAAGTAATCAAATAAATAATTGGTTATTTGTTATTAAATTTATTTAATTAATCATATTATGTTAATATATGGATATTAACATATTTAAATGATTCAAATAAATAAAAGATGAAAATAAATATTTTATCATTTCGTACTATCTTGAATAGTATGAAAATAATGATTTGTTATTAAATAAATGAGATATTCGAAAAATAACTAAATATTATTATGGAAATAAATCAAAATAAATATTTTAGAAATATGTAGGATTATACTCGGCCATAATTGATGAATTAGGTCAGATAATTAATTTTTAAAATTAATTAAAAAGTAATGAACTTAATTTTGACTATTGGGTTTAACCTAAGAAAAATCCGCTCCCTCTCTATTTAAGAGTATTTTTTTAAAACCCTAACTCTAACCCTAATCACAAAAATTCGGCCAACCTCTCTCTTCCTTTTCTCCTGAGTTCTTTGGTCTAAATTTGAGAGAGAGAGAGATCAAGAAATATTTTTTTGATGTCCCGGAAGTTCTTGAGTGATCCGGAGTGTCCCTTATTGTTCAATTGAAGAGCCCACCCTCTTAATCTCATCAAATCCCGAGGAAATTATCATTGACTCTTCTATTGGTGCTTGAGAGACTTTGTACACACAGGTATCCACTCGAGACATGAATAAACCGAGCGATACGGAGCGAGGCTCATTTCAACCTGCTGGCCGGATTGGGTCGTCGATTGGTCACCGGACTGGGAGCGAGCCTACGCCACCACTGGCGACTCAGGGCATTTCTGGTCACGACATTTTACAGGGTCATACCTCTCTGTCTCTCCCACATTCCTGCAAAATTTCACGGCCAACTTCCAATGGACGAAGCCACATAGACGCAGGCACATTTCGGTCCGGAGAGACAGATTCCAATCCGGCGGGTCCTGTCTTCCAATCCGGCGGGTCAGACTTCAGAATATTGACGAGGCGCTCCGACGTTAGTTAGCAACACACGAGGTAGTTTACAATCTCACATGTAAGTGTTCTAAACGAATTGGATCTGTTTTAATTATTTATGAATGTGTTTATAAGTTGTTAGATGGTTTGGTTCAATTTGTTGACATGTTTAGAATAAATAGTTTAGTGACATGTTTATGATTTTTAATGCCTAGGTTGTTACTTTATTAAAATGAGTTTAAATACAGATCATATTATATAATTCCGCCACATATAGATGTGTTATGTAATATTATTGTTTAAATTGTTAAATAATTTCCAACATTTTTTTCTATGTGCATCACATCAAAGTTGTGTCTCAACGTCAAATCAGACCAACAAGGTAACTCGTAAAAGATACTTTTCTTGGTCTAATTTAGGTTGCTCTCGCCTCGCTTTTGTTTCGATCTCATATACTGCTTGCCCAGATCAATTCAGGAAGACTGTTCAACTGCTCGAGAATCTGGCTTTCAGTCAACTTCTTCGGAGGCTTTCGTTTCTTGACATGCGTTGTGTAGTGACCACTGCATGTTCTCATTCGGTGTGACAATCGGGCAAATATCGTCGATGATCGTAATACAAATCTATTTCTATTTGAAAGCGATGGAGTGTCTTTGGTGCACGTCGGACACGCAAGGTACCCTTGACCATTCAACCGAGATAAACTGCCTCGAGCAGGAAAATCGTTTATTATCCAAAGAAGTGTTGCCTTAAAAGGAAGACATGATTATAGTTAGAATCTTCAACGAACTGTTGCAATGTCTTTCCCAGGAGATTTCGGACCACGAATCAAGAGAGCCAGCATCAAGTACTCGGATTTCATGCACAATCACAATGGAAAATTGTACGCCATCAACACCACTGGCCACATGCTATACGATAGGTTCATTTCTCCGAAAGGATTAAAACCATCTGCAGCAAGTCCAAGTCGTACATTCCTCGGCTCAATGGCAAAGTCTGGATATGTTTTATCCAGCTTCTTCCACGCTTTCCCGTCAGCAGGATGACGTAGAACACCTTCTTCAACAACACGTTTTTTCGTGTGCCACTGCATTTCAACAGCTGTGTATCGGGAAGCGTACAACCGATTGAGATAATCTTTCACACGAAAGTACCGCAAAACTTTACGCGATACTTTTTTCCAGCAACCCATCTACTTTCGTTGCACACCGGACATACATCTGCACCTTTTAAATCCTTCCAAAAAAAGACACAATCGTTCGAGCAGACGTCAATCATCTTGTAGCACATGCCAAATCGCTTTAGCTTTGACTTTGCCTCGTAATGTTTTTTAGGAGTTCTATTCCCAATAGGATGAGACTTTTTCAAGAGTTGCAGAAGTTCTGTAAATAACTTGTTCGTCCAATGGTTCGTCACTTTTATGTGCATTAACTGAACCAAGAAAGATAATGACGAAAACTGCTTACAACCGGGATACAATTATGCATTCAACTCGACAAATAGATCCGCAATCTGCTCTTCGTCAGCCACATCTTCAACAGTTTGATCATTATAAAAATCAGTATCATTCCTAATATCGTCGACTGCGTCATGGATTCCACCAACATCGTCTTGATCGTTTGAATCATCGAAGATTTCTTGTACAAGATTTATGATACCATCGAGTATAATACGGAGTAAATCCTTTGTGCATGAGATACGCTCGAACAACACCTATGTGTTGTCTTAACGCATTATTGCCATACTACAAGGACATTTAACTTTGTGCTCGATGTTCATTTGAAATCGTACAACTCGAATATATATATATATACCAGCAGAACTATCCTACACAATCAATAACTTTCAAATAACATATTCAAGTTAAAAAAATTATTTACTATAACAAATTACTAATTAAATTTCATACTTAAATTAAAAAATTAAGTAAATTATTATCACATTCAAATTAATATTATCAAATCAAGATTAAATTATTTTTTAAACATTTCCAAATTCATAATTACGTCAAATGAACAACAATTAAGTTATTACTAAATTAACAAAATAATTAAGTCAAAACTTTACATATTATCTAAAGTATTATAACATTTGAAATTACTATTTATCAATTACTTATAGAACTAATTTTACTAATTCAATTTACATACTTAAATAAACAAATTAATTAACTCACAATTTAACATATTACTAACAACATTTGAAACTAACTATTAACAATTATTTATACAGTGTAAAAAATTAACTTAGTTATTAATTTCTTAACAAATTACCTAAATATTTAAGTAAACTAAATAATATAAAAATAATTAAAATCTAACCTTTGTTCCGAAACAATGCAAATGATGCGAGACGAGTCACAAGACAACGCCGAGACGGGCTGCAAAACGAATGTAAAGACGGGTTGCGAGACATTTAAAAAAAGTCAAAACCATAAATAATAAACTATACCATATAAAAATTAAAATCAAATTTAATACTAAACCTTAAACACTTACCGATTGCAACGACGGAGAGAGGGCCAGATGAGAGCTCGCAGGTTGACGACGGCGCGGAGATCGGAGTCCTTGCCGGAGGAGGGCTGAAAATAAAAATAAATTAAATATCAAGACTGGAACATACTTACGGTTGCAACGACAAAGAAACTTACCCGAGGCAGCGAAGGCGGAGGTGCAGGCCGGCGGCGGAGGTGCAGGCCGGCGGCGGAAGGCAGTAGGGGAGGGGGAGGGGAGGCAATGGCAGAGTTGGGAGGAAGAGGAGGGAAGGGAAGGATGAAAATAAAAATAAATTAAATATCAAGATTGGAACATACTTACGGTTGCAACGACAAAGAAACTTACCCGAGGCAACGAAGGCGGAGGTGCAGGCCGGCGACGGAAGGCAGTGGGGGAGGGGGAGGGGAGGCAATGGCAGAGTTGGGAGGAAGAGGAAGGAAGGGAGGGCCGACACACGGGAGGTGGAGGAGGAGGGGAGGCAGAGGCGGAGAAGGGGAGGAGAAGGGGCGGGGGAGCGGAGGAGAAGAGGAGGAGGGCGGAGGAAGAGAGGGCGGTGCAGGGGCGGCGGAGAGCAAAAGGGGAGGAGAAAGGGAGGGATGTGCAGGGGCGGTGGAGGGCCAAGGGGGAGGAAAAGGGAGGAGGGGCGGATGAGGGGAGGAAAGGTGGAGGAGGGGCGGAGGACGGGAGGAGGGAGGAGAACAGATAGAGGATGGGATGGCGGAGGTGGGGTCGGGGCGGCGGCCGGGGTTAGGGCGGAGGCAGGTCGGAGAGGTTGGGCGGAGGCTGGGGAGAGAAGGGAGAGATGGGAGTGAGAGGAGAGAAGGGAAATGGGGGAGGGACGGAAGGTTCGGGTGTTTTAAAGCCCTAGGAGAATTAGAAGCGACTAGTCGCTTCTAACGTCTTTCACAACTAAAACGACGTCGTTTTGATAAATGGGGACATTAAAAGCGACAAGTCACTTCTAATGTAGCTTCTAATGTCCCCGGAGGTGAAATTTTGGCGGAAATATTTTGGAGCCAAATATTTGGGGCTTCTAATGCCTACTTTTCTAAACTTAGCGAAATTTTGGCGGAGAAATTTTGGAGCCAAATATTTGGGGCGTTAGAAGCGACATTATAAGCGAATAGTCGATTCTAATGCCTACTTTTCTATATTTAGCGAAATTTTGGCGGAGGAATTTTGGAGCCAAATATTTGGGGCATTAGAAGCGATTAGTCGCTTCTAATTCCCAAACATACTGAAATATTTGGCTTCTAATAATTCTTAGCATTAGAAGCGACTAGTTGCTTCTAATGCGAAAATGTCGCTTCTAAATGACAAAAATTTCATTTTTTGGAAAAATTCAGGCTGTTTACGTTAGAAGCGACTAGTCGCTTCTAATGCTAAGATGTCGCTTCTAATTAGAAGAGACTAGTCGCTTCTAATTCCCCCTGGCGCTTCTAAAAGTACATTTTGTAGTAGTGTCATAGCTCCAAATCTGGAGCGTGATTAGGAAACCTGGAATATGACGTTTATTGTGCTAGTCCTTCCCGGTAGATAAGTTCTTCTTCGCCTTCATGACGAAGTTGGTTACTCACTCGATGAAAAAGTTTCACACTACGTTGCCCCAGGGATAATCCTTAAACACGTCGGGGTCGTCCACAATCTTGATGAAAATTTTGTTGGGCAGGTTGACCGCCTTCTCAGAAGCGAGGAGGACATTGTACAGAAAGTCTTTGGGAAGAAGCCTTACCCTCTTATCGTCACCCCAGGTATGGTTGATCTGTGTCGCAATTGAATCAATTTTGTGATACTTAGTACACAGGGTGCCATCACATAACGTTTCCTAGTACAAGCCTTTATCAACCATGTTCAAGTACTCTTCTCGAGACTCAAACTCAAGATCAAACTTCAGCCTCGTTATCTGCGCGAACTGTTCTTTGTTGAACTCCCTGGGGCGTCCACCGATCTCAATATAGAGACTGTCTTTTGACACTCATGTATCGCCAAAATAGCCTGATCTTATAATTAGGTTACTAATTATCTTGGACGACTTCATCAGATATTCCAAATCAAGAAACTGCCCGAAACAACTCTTCCTGAACAGCTCTTTTTGGGAACTTGTCATCCCAGTATCCTCACCGAAACCATTATGATTTCCTTGAAAGTTAAACGAATATCTCTCTTTGATATCCTCTTCTTGAATATGCCGAATCCAACCTTGTAAACATATGTAAAAACTCCAGTATAATACTCCAAAACATTGTCACGAAACATTGTTTTCGTGACGAAGTTGTCACGAAACATTGTGTTTGTGACAAAGTTGTCACGAAACAATGTGTTTGTGACGAAGTAGTTACGAAACATTGTGTTCATGACGAAGTTTTCTCGAAACATTATATTCGTGACGAAGTGGTCACGAAACATTGTGTTCGTGACGAAGTTTTCACGAAACATTGTGTTCATGACGAAGTTTTCACGAACATTGTGTTCGTGACGAAGTGGTCACGAAACATTGTGTTCGTGACGAAGTTGTCACGAAACATTGTGTTCGTGACGAGGCTGCCACGAAACATTGTTTTGTGACCGCTTCATCATCACGATACAGAGTGTTGATCCGAAATATCATTATGATGACTTTGTTGACGCGAACTATCGTTTTCCTTACCAGATTCCTTACCACCACCGGCCTTTCTTCTTAGGAAGCATTTGTAGGCTGCATGATATAGGCGCCGAGATCGAAATCACATGACCCAGAGGATAGTACTTCGGATTTCTTCAGATTTTTTTCGAGGGGGTCACCTGAGACAAACGAGATCGCCGCTTCTTTGTAGACCCGGTGGTTGGGGGTTGGCTTCTGTTGCGGACCATTTCATAAATCACTCTTGGACTCCGACGAGGCGTGAACTGAGAATCCAAATGTACCTTGGGTGGTCTGTTTGGTGAACCAAATCCTGTTTCTTCATCCTGTATGGGTTTCGGTTTCGGAACCGAGGTTTTTTTTTTCATTTTCTGGGTTTTGCAGACGAAGGTGGTGTCAACAAGCGGAGGTAAAGTGAAGAGAAAGATGATGATTAACTCTCGGAAGTTGTAACAATTTTTAGGTCACGAAATTTGAACTGAAGCGAGAGAGAGAGCGATAGACGGTTGATGTGATTGTGATCAGAGGGAGTGACCGCCAAGAAATAAGGGTAAAACAATTATTCCAATTTCACGAACATATATATTTCGAGAACATATTGTCAAGAACATACGTTTTAGTGGCAACATGGTCAGGAAAACAACAGTTCGTGTCCATGTTGTCACGAGTTCATCATTTTGTGATGACGTGATCGCGAATGATTCGTTTCTTGACGATATTGACACGAAAAATATAAAACATACTTGTGTCAACAGCGTCACGAAAGGTATACATGGATTTTAGTTTTGTGAGTATCTAAAACATTCATTCCATCACATGCATATGCATTCATAAAATCCAAGGTAAACACTAGAATAACAATTTTCTAACGTTGTCCGAATCGGACGACTCAGAAGATGAGTCGTAATAAATTTTCGGCTTTTTTTCGCTTTCCGGAGAATGACGAGAAATTCTCTTCCTAGAAGGTCCGGTTGAGGCTTATACGTCATCGCTGCTTGAACTCGAAGAAGATGTCCTCTTCATCGTTGGTTTGCGCGAGGGGAGAAGGGGCAGTTTTTTGTTTTGTTGGGAGTGAAGATAGAAGACGACAGAGAGAAGAAAGATAAATGAATAAAATGAAGAGTCGGTGGTTTTCAAAATTTAAACCAGAAGAAATATAATAAACTGAAGCGTCTCAACGAGACGAGAGTGCTTTCCATATGACGTGTCGAAGAAACACGAAGAGGCGGAAGATGGCGTGACAACCGATGCGACGTGTGAGCTCTTTAATGCGGACAGAGAGAGGCAGAGATGAAAGTCAATTAGGAGATAGATTAATAGACTTAATTAATGAAGGCTGTGGATATAACCGTTATTATCGATTCAAAAAGTAAGGGTAAACTTGAGACAAATATCCTCTCTCCTCCCGAACTCCTAGTTGAGTCATTTAAAAAAATATATATATTGTTGGAAAGTCACCCTATTTTACTCGTAATTTTGAGAAAATCCCTATTTTTTAATAAAAAAAGTAGCATATATAAAAATTTTATTACGTAAATAAATATTTTATGTAAAACATTATTTATCTTGATCTTTATGGAGCCAAAAATACACCATGTTGAAAGTCATCGAAGTTCAAAAGTCCGAAAAAAATCCAAATTTTTCTCTGACATCTCGACGAAGCCCACATTCGTGACCCATACAAAAATAATGAAGTGAGTAATAGGAATCCAAGTCATTTACAGTTTTATTTGTAGTTTGAAACTCTTGATACTAGGAATGTTAATTCATAACCAACATCTGTTTTTTACGTGAGGAAAAATAGGTTGAATGCCACAAATTGCAATTTTTTTTATTTGTTATACAAGTTTTCTCATATCGCAATTTTAAATTTTTGTTTAATTATTTAGCTAACTAAATAACAAATACATACATTTGATCAACGCTTTGTAAAATCTATGTAAATGATTTAAACACTTACTTGACAGTATAATTTACAAATATTATTACCGATTCACCTTTATAAACAATTTGAATGATTTCTCATTTCATTCTTAATACATTGTTAAACAAAAATTAATTTACAACATCGATATTTAATTTTGACTATAGACGAGAACAATTTGAGCTAAAATACTTACATGAGTTTTATGAAACGTTGTCTATTTTAAAAAATGCCTACATTTATATTATTAATATCAACCTTAATCCTTTTTTATTCACCTATCTTGTGTATATATGTGAGATAAAGTTAAAATTGAAGTATTTATTTATTAAATATCCACCCACATCTACCTTACCAACTCCAAGTCTATTTATACATCCGAAAAAGAAAAGTAAAAAGAACGCCATATATCCAATTATGTAAACTTTGCCACGTGTAAGCATTGAGAGCCTAGTTTGGGCAAAGAGACTCTACGCTCTTCACACAACAATGAACTTAAATCCTTTTCACGGTTCAATCTTTATCTCTAGTGCGCGTAACCAACACTTACCATTATAACCGCGTCTCTTTAAATTGTCTTATATTTTGTAATACTAGCTTAATATTTAATTTAGACAACTTAGATACTTTCTTAAACTGGCAATAACAATTTAATTTGAATTATTTTACGTATTAAAGAAACGGTAATTAAGATATATATTCGATAATTGAGATATATATTCGTATAAACGTTTACAGATTTTTAAATATTCAACATGTTGTAAATATTCAATGTGTTTATAAAAATTTTGTTATCATTTTAACTAATAAGTAACTAAAATAAAAATAATTATGGATATTTTATCACTTTTTTACAATATGTAAAATATATAAAAATATTATAAAATTTAATGAGTAAATAACCAATTTAAAATCGTTAAATAAATAAAAATGATTCACAATACCTTTATATATTCTCTTTAATTACGTTGACTTAATAATATCTAAACATAATCATCAGCCTCATGCATGCCTTTGTATACCTTATTTCCTTAAAAATGTTTCAAAATATTTTGGACGTATTGCCTTTCAAATCATTGTACTGTACAACTTTTATTATGCGTTTATTTCTTAATTTGTTTGATTTGATCATTTGAAACTTATGTATATCGAAATGAGAAAGTAAAAGTGTTCAGTGAATCTGGTGTATGTGATAAACTTTCAACACGTAAAAATAAGAAAAAGTGAAAAGAGTATATTTATTTAAGAGCATTTAGATCGTCATTTAATTCTATCATCATTACTAAGAAGAAGAAATGTTAATAAATTTTATCAGTTATTTTCTACCTACCATATTATTTATTAAAGTAGGAATTCATGCAATCGCTTCAATCACCACCTTAGCTTCATAATATTGACAAATAAAACACAATTATTTATTATTTAACATCAATTAGCAAATTCAAATCCGTTATGTTTCCATATTTTTTCATCTTTATCGTCTAATTAAATAGTTTATTTTATGGCTTCTAATAAAAAAGACAGATGACAAAATTATCTATAATATATATAGCTCTACAGCTATAATTTGCAATAAAAATCATATATATCCATAATATTAAGTAGATGCCGAATATCGATTGTATTGTCTATATTTATTCATTATTAGTCAAATTCATATAAACATTAAATTTTTATTAAATTGATAAAGCATTATAAGAACTGCAACATTAGCTATATACTATTTATTGCTGCTTTATTTTTTCGGCAGTTGAGATAAAAATTCAGTAGCCGGGTAAATAAGAAAAGTTACTATTTTAATCTTAAACCCGTCATTTAAAAAAGATGCAAATAACGGAAGAAGATCCACGTCACGAAGTGAGAGTATCATCAACATCTGGAGAAGCGAACCAGTACTAGAGCATCAGAATCTCAACATTCACACCCACAGCGCGTGTACCTCACCGCCAGAAGGTAAAAAGTCGGGACAGTCCATGCCTGCTTGCTACGTGGGCAGAGAAGTGGGACCCATACAGAGAAATGGTTGTTTGCGATGTGAATCGCAATATTTAAATTAATACAATATATATATACTCAACACAACACAACACAACCACTGAATGACACACACAAAATAAAGAGAAGTAAAAAAAGCCGCTCCCAGAAAAACACACAAGACTTTTATTATTCTTCTTCTTCTTCGAAGAAATGACGAACAGCGAAGATTGGGTCAAGCTCGCCACGACAGACGATGCGCGCGTGGCCGAGCTTCTCCTCCGCCTCTCCCGCTCCGCTGATAAACCGCCGTCGCTCAGCCTTGACTGGACGGTCCGGCAACGGCGGTCTCGAGCTCCGGCGGCCGCGAGAGAGCTCAACTTCGACGCGGAAATGAAGAGGACGAAGAAGAGAAAAAAGAGGAAGAGCAAATCCGAGCAGCAGACTCGAGCGAGTCCGACTACGCCTCTCTCCTGGAGCGCCGGAACCTCCTCCGTCAGCGGCGGCGACGGCTCCGAGGACCTGAGATCTAAGGTCTTCTTTTCTCTCTCTCTGTTTCTGTCGTATTTTCGCTTTCGTATTTTTTGAAATGGACGAAAATGACCCTCGTGTCGTAAAGCGCGGAGATGGATTAGTTAAGTTGGTTCAGAATTTAGATACGTTCCCCAAAACCTGTCATATTCTTCTACTTTTCTTCTTCTTTCTTCGCGGATTAAAATTACCGTTTTAGCCTCATCTATTTTGCATGGTTCGTTATTTATTTCCCGGCGGATCAGTTATTACTTATTTTCTCCGTCTACGAAAATCTCATTTATCTTTTTTTTTAACATAAGTACCCTCGGTAGTGGTTATGGATAGATTTAGTGGTTTTGGTACAATTCGGGGATGAGTGTGAAAACAGGAATGATTCCCTGTTTGTCATCACGTTTTCTTTCTCGCCACTTTTTCTTGTGGGAAAGACTAAACAGCCCTTGAGGTCCACGAGAGGTATATTGCTCAGTCAGCGGAGTCCAACGCAACGTATGGGCGAGGGTATTTTGGTCAATTAAGATGGGAGACTAGTGACCAGCTTTTATAGGTGGCGTGTTTTCGTGGCAAATAGGTCTGCGTGTGGTTTTTTTTTCTTTTGTGCACTTTTATGCGGAATAATCCGGTGTAGCGCGTTGCAAGATTAGCGTATTATGCGGGCGCACAGTAAAGTCTGCCTTTTGTCACGTGACATAACCCTCTTTCAGTAATTCTAAATTCTAACCTTCTTTTGTTTAAATTTCGAAAATGAGAGAAACAAACTAAAATATTATAAATGTTTTGGATTTGATTAGTTATTGATTAATTTTTTTAATTTTAAAAAGAAAGTGTGTCGTTTTTAGCTTTATGTTTTGGGGTTTACGAAAAGGTGAGAGTCGAGTCAAATAATTGTTTCATGGTATTGTGGCTGGGTTTGAAAGTTGTGACTCTGATAATGCACAAAACATGACAAAAGTACTTTTTGTTAATGACATTTTCTTTTTAGGACTTTTTCATTTTTATATGAGTATGAGACTTAGAAACGAAGATGAACCTAAGGACATGGAAGTGGGGACCATATTTTCAATTCTAATGGGTTGACTTTTTCATTCTTGGTTTTGTAATTGTTTCATTAGTGGAATCACAAACTTTAGAATTTCAAAAAAAATAGATAAATGACTTAATAAAACATGTAAGGGTCGTTTGCCTTCTGGGGAAACAAACACAACTCTAAATTCAAATAAAAGTCAATATGTTGGTGTCGGAAGAGTTGACTTTTGTTTTTCAAAATAAATACATGTGTGTGAAGTGTGAACTACTACACTTAAGTCTCTCTAATGAAACAATTGGTTGATACGAATACAAGTTTCCATATAAAAACTCGGGCTTGATTAATTTTACATTTAATTCTGTTAAATTTTGTTTCTTTCTACTTCAAAGCAAAATATAGTGGAATAAGTGTGTTTTGTTTCTGAACAGGTTTATGTAAAGAATGAAGCAATGTCAACTACTACTTCAAAGAGGCCAAGAAAAAAGAAGGTATATCCAATTTACTACAAATTAGCTTATATTACAAAATTCAATCTTGTTTATACTTTTCTTTGGTGACAACGAAACAGACATTATCTGAACTTAGAGAGGAAGAGACTCTTCTATTGAAGGAGAGAAAAAATTTGAGAAAGGTGTGTGCTTCATTCCGAACAACCCAATTTAATTTCTAATTAAATTTCGTTTAATTAATTTTTTAAATAAAAAATTATTTGATCGAGAAGGAAATGGAAACCATGCGACTCGGAGTCGAAGAACAGAGGACTACAAATGCAAAATTGAATAGATTGAAGGTGGGAATTTAATCTTATTATGAGTGATACTACACATATTTGCTAAATCGAAACACTTTGATTGTAACATATCTTTCGAAATGTCGCGTTTTCAGCTTGACTTGGAGTGCAAGAAAAAATTAGAAGTTCTTCAATGCTCAAAGGATACAGAAGTTCGAGAAATCGGGTTTTCATTGCCGGATCTAAATCTCCCGGTTGATTTAGATTCAGTTTAATAAAATTTAAGCATAGAGAGTCACTAGTTTTTTTTCTTCTCTTTTATATTTATTATAGCATGTGCAAAAGTCAAAAACCGTCTATACCATTACAATTTTTAACTTAGCTGGTGTACTTGTAATTGTAAAGTGCAAACAAAATTGCATTTTTTTTCTTATGCTATTTTTTTAAACATTAAGGTGATGAGGGATAGCGTAGAGATATGTAACCCAATTTGGTTATTTCAGTTCATTTTTCATGACATAATTTTTCTCTAAAATCACATTATTGTGTGTAATTATTTTTTAATTAAAACCTATGCTGTCTTTATTAGTAAGTAATTCATTGTCCTTGTTGCCCTTCCATCTGTTCCTTGATCATAAAGTTTACTTTGATTATCAATCATAGTATTTTGAAATGAGAAAACAATTAAATTGATTTTGTGTCTAAAAACATTGAAAAGGGAAATTAATTAAATATGGCAGGAAATGCTGATAGCTTGGATAGCAGAGACCAGAGAGTGAAGTTAACAGAGTAGAATGCGTGAGCTATTAATGATATGGAAAAAGCAAAATTTAATGTTCTAATTTACCACTCTTTGATTTCATTTTATTTTTCCTTCCATTTATGCCACTTCACTTGACAATTTGGTGCATATATTTAATTTTTGGGGCAATAAAGCTCCCTAACAATCCTTCCATTCTATATACACCATTTTAGTAATGGTCTCTCATCATCACATTTATTATCCATCATTGCAACTATCAAAGCAGTGCAACGAGACACATAGAACTCAAAAAAAGGTTAAATGTATCATCTTTGAATGTATATTAATCAACATTTACATCCAAAAAATTTATACACCTACTTAGTTTTTTCTAACTACTCGAAAATTTTCAATGTTTAACAGGTTCGTCATTAGTTTTTTTATGGAGCTTTAACAATAAACTATCTTTAACTACCAGTACTTTATCAGATCAAACGGCAATTTAATAGCTTGCCTATGAATTGCTTGGTAAATTTTTTTTATTTTTATTTTGAATTGCTTGGTATATTTAGGACTTAAGAGGTGCACTATTTTCAATAATTTGACAAATCATTTATTAATGGGCTTAAAGCCTGGTCAATCTTTTTTTCTATACAAATTTACACTTGAGGCAAAGTCGTTTTGAAACTTACGCTGTATTGTCGTTTTATTACGGAATGTAGCTTTTTTGTGTAACAAATAAATATGAAAAAGGGACAATAAATTATATAATGATACGCTTCCATTTTTCTTGAATTTTTTGTCTTATGAGTTATATATATATATATATATATATATATATTTGAATATAATCTTATGAGTTTTTTTAAATAATAACCTTATGAGTTAGATATATTTATAGTTTATAATTATAATAATATTGGTCTGAAAAAGCTTAAAATGACGCACACAAGCTAACCGCTGAAAGAAAATAATTAACGAGGGACTAAAGAATTAGGTTATATTTGTTATATTTTATAAGGGATAAAGAGCTATATACTCTTTTATAGTATTGAGTTTGTAAAATACTCAACTTATTAAACGTTTTGGTTAATACCCATTTAAAAAAATTAACGGAAATTTCTAGACTACTATATCCTTTTTTGATTTATTAAATATGAAATAAAAAATTCTAAAAATTAACTACAAAATAGCCGGTTTTTTAGATTGATGGATATACTCACATTCTCTCTCCATTTAATGACCGAATATTTTGTAAAGAAATACAAAAATAATGGAATTTTAAATGTGGACGGGAGAAATTTGGGTGAGTTGTTATATATTCTAAATTAATCCTCGTAAACTCCAAACCCTTTTCAACACTCCTACTCTATTCTCTCTTACCACGAATTTCTCTCTCTCTCTTTGCAATCATCCTTAACCATTTTTCTCTCTGCGATCCGCAACGAACACGACCACGACAAAGAACACGAACACTCCTTCCTTCCTTTCTATTTTTGAAAACCGAATCCTATCATCGATTTATCTCTCTGCAAAACGAAACTCTCCTTCCTTTCTATTTATCTCTTGTGTAGAAACAAAAATGATGAGAACATAAGGTTCCGAGAGTGGGAGCAAAACCACTGCTAAAGAGAAGAATTATGTAAGATTTTAGTTGCTATGGTTACGCAGTAAAATTAATGAAAATTAACGTTTTTTTTCATTTGGGTGACTTGTTATATACTAAATTAATTCTCTTAAACTCCAAACTCTTTTCAACACTCCTACTTTATTCTCTCTATACCACCGATTTCTCTCTCTCTATGGTTACGCAGTAAAATTAATGTAAATTAACGTTTTAAAATATATTTACAGATGGACGAAAATTAACAGAAATTAATCAATATTACAGATGGACGAATCTACTTCAACTGTAATATGCAATCCGGATTAGTATTAAATGATAATTCCTAAAAAAATTCAGTCATTAATCAAATATATTTATTTGATGGAATCAACAAAAAATCGTTAATTATTCAGTTGACTAATATAAATATTAATAAAATCTAGTAATCAACTATTTCAAATCCATGAAATCAGGTGATATTATTTGAATGATTCAATGTCCTATAAAAAATAAATTAACGCAAATAAACTAGTAATATATATGGACAAATATACTTCAATTGAAACTTGAACTGGTTTATCGAAACTTGACTATTTCAAATAGATATTAAATTCATTAAATAACGGTTTCAAAACTGATAATTGAAAATTAAACACGAAAATCTGTAATTTTAGTTTAATTTGCGTTAATATTTAAAAACTTGATTAATTAATTAATTTAATCCGAAAATAACGGAAATTAACAGAAATGAATGAAAGAATAGTTAGAGCAATCCTGACGATGAATAAATTAACGCAAATTAATATCAGTTTAACAAAATTAACAGAAATTAATCAATATTACCGATGGACGAATTTACTTCAACTATAATCTGCAATCCGGATTAGCATTAAATGATAATTACTAAAAAAATCCAGTCATTAATGAAATATATTTATTTAATGAAATCAACAAAAAATCATTAATTATTCAGTTGACTAATTCAAATATTAATCAAACTCATTAATTAACTATTTCAAATCCATGAAATCAGGGGATATGAACACAAATTAACTAGAATTATATATGGCCGAATATACTTCAATTGAAACTTGAAACCGGTTTAACCCAAGTTGACTATTTCAAAAAGATATTAAATCCATTAATTACCAGTTTAACGCAGGTTGACTGTTTCAAAAAAATATTAAATTCATTAAATTACGGTTTCAAATATGATAATTGAAAATTAAACACGAAAATCCGGAATTTTAGTTTAATTAAACACGGAAATTAACGGAAATGAATGAAAGAATAGATAGACCAACCCTGACGTTGAATAAATTAATGCAAATTAATATCAGTTTAGCGCAAAATTAACTGAAATTAACCCATTACTTATAGTTGACTTCTTCAAAAACATATTAATCCCATTAATTACGGTTTGAAATCCAGTAAATCAGGGGAATGGATAAGAACTGAACGATTTGCTGTTGAAAAAAAAATTAACGCAAATTAACTACGTTTTAATATGGACGAGAAATTTTTCAAACGTTAGTGGCAACCTTTACCTGATATATGATGAGCCTTTAATGAATTATTTTTTATTAAATTTAATTCAAAAACAAAAAATATTCTTATTTATTTCGTTGACTTCTTCAAAAATATATTAATCTCATTAATTACGGTTTGAAATCTGTTACTTAAAAATTAAAGAAGTAAGAGAATCCGGATTTTTGGATTAATTTGTATTAATATTTAGATATCTTAATTAATTAAATAATTAACTCAAAAATTAAAAAGGGCAATTGAAATTATGTATTCGTTAAAAAGGTCACGTAGGAGTAATTGAGTATATTTTAAACGTTTGTAAAAGAGTTGATAATTTGCAATTGCAACGTTTCAATTGGACTAGTTAGAACAATTCTTCTTTTTATAATTAGAATAGGAGTTATCATTATTTATGAATTATGCTTGGTAAAATTGTTTTAATAGATTTTTAACAGTTTGAAGTTTGAAGAAAGCTGATTGTGCTGGTATAATAAACTTAATTTAAGTTTATCACTCGTCGCAGATTACATTTCAACAGTGTATAAGGACTTTCTTTACGAAAATAAATTGTGATATAGTTTATAGATTAAAAGCATGCAGAGCCTCTGTTCATGAAATAATTTCTTTATTGAAATAGTATAACTTTATCCTTTATTCTTTACTTCTGAAAAGTCAATTGTATACGGTGAAATGCATAAAAGAAAAATCATTACCTTTTGAAATATCATCAAATACAATATCTATCCAAAAAATCGATACAACAAATATAAAAATAAAAAAGCCGAGATTTTTATAGTTACTGTTTCCCTAAAAATCGTGGTTGTTACAAAAATATTTAACTTTCTAAACAAAATTATTTAATGAATTTTTTTACAGTACTAGAGCACGTCCCTCTCCTTGTATATATAATGGTATATTATGGTTGTTGAACGATTTGACTGCTCTAATTTATTATATCAACAGAAATTTGCAATTATTGCTTCTTAAATTTCTCGCATCAAAACCTATATCGATGATATATATCACCACTAACCCTAAGTTGTTTTGAAATGATATAACATGCATGGAAATGAAATGTGACAAAAAAAAATTGTCAGTACGTACAGTATGGTCTAAGGAAATCAAACATTTTGTTCATTCCAAAATCTACATAGACTTCATTTCTTTTTTTCTTTTTCGCTGTTGATATTCAAATCCACTGTACTCATTTTCTCACTTCTAGGCTTTTCTCAAACCTTAAAGGCACTAGTGTTTGATCTCTATATGACTAGATACTAGATATATAACAGTACATTTAGAATCTTAGATACACTATAAAAGAAACTACTATACACAATAATTAGGTTTAATATACGTATCACAATTATTAGATTCTGTTAATACCATGATTTTTTCTCTCTCTGCACGCAAGGCCATTTGGTAAATATTCTCCTACGATCCATTATAATTATTTTAGCATCATAGGCTGTAATAAATGTGCTGACATTTATTTAAATTACTGTTGTGTAACATACTTAAATACCCAGGAAAGAATATTGGTCATTCACTTGTAGGATATAAGTTATTCCGGAAGATTTGACTAACAAAGCCATGAAAACTGGGGTAGCCCACGTGTCAAACTGCACAAAATGGAAAATTAATTTAATTTACTATTTTTCCCAACTACGCAAAAATATTGAGACAAATATTGTACGCATTTTTTTTAATAAACCAAGTTCAAAGCCTCCTAACATTCATGGGGAAGAAGAGGCTAAACCGAGGACGACGAGGGAGATATCATTGAAAGGTAATCAAAATAGTGCTTTCAGACAAGAGCCAGAATTTCTCTAAAATTTCTCTAAAAGCGACACAATCGGACTCGAATGTCGCTGCCCATTGACATAAATAATGGGTAACAAGATTAGATGTATGATTAGACCAACTGAAAACTAACGAATTAAAATAGACTTTTAAAGAGACGACTTCTTCAAATAAGGAAGAGAGGAACCAGTAGGGCCATATTCGAGATGAATTGAGTCTATCCATGAAAATATTGTTTTCTCCTTCTAGAATGACAATCTGATGATCCATGAACTTCGCCAGAAGATCTCCGAGCAATACACTCTTTAATTTTGCTTCTGCGGGACTGGACCCGTCTATCTTACATCTCCAAAACAAAAGTGGCTTGCCATCAGCGTTCGTGGCCACAACTCTTAACGAAGCTTGAGAGTTCTTGAAAGAGGCATCCATGTTAACTTTAATGAAGTTAGCCAGGGGGAGACCCTTAAACACGATTTTGAAGAAGCCAAAGGAACAGTCGACTAGGAATCAATAGTAGGCTGAAGATTTTGGAGAGAGTTGGCAATAGACAATCACGATTCCTTTGTCGGGGTGTGAAAAGATAGAGCCTCTCATCTGGAGGTGCCTTTGTTTCTACATAACCAAACTTGTTCGGAGATTCTTCAGAAACTGATGATCAACTCATCGATCGGACTTCCACTTCGGTTCCAGAGATGTTAAGCTTGAGGATCTCTGCGACTATGGCTTCACCAGAGGAATCAATATCCCAATCCCACGACCATCCGCCACCATCAATAAACCATAGCCTCAAGGTCCAATCATACCGGGAAAAAGATGTGCTAGTGTTTCGTTGTCTTGACCACATATAGAGCATGAGTCATCTTGATAATTCTACGACCGAGCAGAGGGAATATCATTGAAAGGTCATCAAAACAGTGCTTTCGGACAAAGACCAGAGCTTTCATGAAAGCGACAAAACCGAACTCGGATGAACTCGCTGCCCATTGATATAAGAAATGAGAAACAAGATTAGATGCCCGGTTAGACCAACTGAAAACTATGAATCAAAATAGACTTTTAAAAAGACGAATTCTTCAATGAGGGAGATAGGAACCATTAAGGCCAGCTTCTAGATGACATGAGCTCATCCATAACAACCTTGTTGTCTCTTTCTAGAATAACATTTTGTTGGATCATTAACTTGGCCAGAAGAGCTATGAGCAGAACACTCTTTAATGCTGCTGCGGAACTGGACGCGTCTATCTTGCATCTCCAAAACCAAAGTGGCTGGTCATTGGTGCTCTTGGCTACAACTTTTGAGAGTTCTTGAAAGAGGCATCCTAGTCAACTTTAATGAAGTTAGCCAGTGGGAGACCCATAAACACGATTATGAAGAAACCAAAAGAACAATCGACTAGGAATCAACAGTAGGCTGAAGAGTTTGGAGAGAGTTGGAAATAGACGATCATGATTTCTCTACCGAGGTGTGAAAAGGCAGAGTCTCTTTTCTGGAGGTGGCTTTGTTTCTATAGAACCAAACTTGTTCGTAGATTCTCCAAAAACTGATTAGTAACTCATCGATCGGATTTCCACTTCAGTTCCTCGAGATGTTAAGTTTGAGGATCTATGCGACTATGACTTCACCAGAGGAATCAATATCCCAATCCCACAAGCAAACCTCCACGGAAAAGCTCGGACTTTCTCATGAATTTTAAGTTTTCAAATGGATTCCCAAATCGGGTCTTGAGGAGAATGGTTGTACAAGAAATTCATGGATGATTTAAAAAAGAAGACTCTCGAAGGACTGACGGTCCATTTTGTTGGCAGAGATGCCCACAAGAAGATTGTTTATTACATATTGATGTAATTTAAAAATCTTTCATAAAGTCCTTATTGTAATTTACTGATTAATTAATCAAAGTTGAAACGTTCATTCATTCTCTTTTAGTTTGATTTAAGATTTATGATATTCAATAGTCTTATAGTCCTTAATCAAACATAACAATGTATGAAGAGACAATTGTAGATTTGCGTGAACAAACTCTTTATGGTTTGATTAAAATAATATATTCACACTCTAAAAATCAACGGACTATTGATCCCAGTATGATTGTTGGAAGACTCTATGATGTCTGGCTACGAAGCATAAATAGTTAGGAACTCTATAGTTCTTCCAGTGTATCTTTTGAATATACTGAATTGACCAGTGCACCTTTAGAGACAATTGAAGAACAAACCATTTAACCTCTTCTGTCTTAAGGTCACTATGTATGAATTGCATCATGCTTACCTAAATCCTGAAATGAGACATGTCATTTCATATCTTTGATATTCTCATTTGGGAAAGTCAAATTATAGATCCATTAAGTGATCTAGACTAGACCAATTGTGCGATATTAAGTTATGAAGATGTCATGAACCAGCTTTGTTAAGTTCTAATAGATATGGAATTCGTGTACAAGTTTGCTGAAATGCAATGTATATCACATCATGTTTTATTACTTGGATTGTGAACAAATGAACCGCGCGGTATCCAAAAGTATGTAGCGAATTTATTTGGATGAAACAATGTGACTTGTTAGCTCATCGTCAATACATTGTTTCTAACTTATTCACGAGTAACAAAGAAGTTGAGGAAATAACAACTAGAAGGGTAAAATGGTAATTTTATAAATCTCATCTAGTTGATGAGATTCATGAAGTGTAAACATAAAAAAAAATTCAATGGATTCACTCAATATAATTAAGTTGAATTTGAGTAGAAAATAAATTCATTTGAACCGAGAGATTCTCAGTGTCAACTCTTTAGTGGAGTCAGTTGACATTAAGCTAATACTCGGAAAAGGTTTGTGAACTTTTGAGTCCGAGTATAGAAGCTCAAGCTTTATTCATTTGGATCCATAAGGTCACTATTACAAATCATTAGAGTAGGATTGTTAAACTGAAAGCTAAGTCAAAATAAGTTCAAATATTGAACTAGACTTTTTCTCAAAAAATGTCTAAAGGGTATTTTTGTCCATATGGACACAAAATGATGTGAATATCAAAATAAGATTTTGAATATTAAAATATGATGAAAATATAAATTATATTCTAAAGCCAAAAAGTCGTTTGAGGCATTATGAAATTAATTTCATTATTTGTGTAATAATAATTCTACAATGTCTATTTTAAGAATTGGCTTAAAAGAAATAAGGAAGCATCTAAATGCCTATTTCCTAGCTATAAAATTCGGTTAAGACACGTCAAAGGAGGAGAGAATTATTTCCCTTTAATTATAAAGATAATTAGCCAAAAGGAAAGGGGGAAATAAATTTCCTTGAGAAAGAAACAAATGTGTTAAGTGAGGAAACAAATTTCCTCACTAATGCACAAAGGTTGGCCGGCCATGTATTAGATGAAGAAAAGAGAAAATCAACTGTTATGTCATGAATGCATAATATGAAAGGGTAATTAGCATTTCTTTATTTTCCTTCTCCTATAAATAGAGCCTCACATAGAGATGTGAAAAAGAAAGTATTCTTCGTCTTGCTCTCTCTATTCTAGCCGACCTTACTCTCTCTCTCTCTTTAGAAATTCTTTTTTATTTTGGCACCAGGTCTCTAGCTCATGGACTTGTTCTTGAGCTATTGTATTTAATTGTGCCCACATATAAATCCTTCAAATCTCTATAGACTCTTGTAATTAAAACCTTAGATTTCTCAAGTTCTACATTAGACGTGAATGAGTCGAGCCAAGGAAGAAGATCCACCTTTATCAAGATGCTTCAAAGTAAAGGTTCAAGAAAGGTTAGTGTTCAAGCACTTTAAATAATGTTTTTAATTTATAACATGTTCATGTACTTTGCCTAGGTTAGTAAAATTGTTTACTTGTAAATAAATTTTACATTACACCATTAATATGATTAATGATAATTTTTCTTAACTCTAGACCTATTTCAATATAGAGTTCGCTAAATCACACCCCAAGAGGAGATAATTTTTTGCCTTTAATTATAAGGATAATTACCCAAAAGGAAAAGAGGAAATGAATTTCCTTGAGAAGAAAATAAATAAGCTAAGTGAGGAAACAAATTTTCCTTCACTCAAGCATATGTTGGTCAGCCATGTACAAGGGGAAAGAGGAGAGAAAATCAAAAATTGTGTCATGAATGCACAATTGAAAAGGGTTACCATTTCTTGATTTTCCTTCTCCTATAAATAGAGCCTCGTATAGAGATGTGAAAATAAGCATTCTTGCTCTTGTCTCTCTCTTTTTGGCCGAGAAGATCAACCTTTCTCAAGACTCCTCCAAATCAAGGTACAAGAAAGGTTTGCACTCAAGCACTTTAAATAATGTTTTTAAATTTATACATGTTCATGCACTTTTCCTAGGTTAGTAAAATTATTTTACTTGTAAAGAAATTTTATATTTCGCCATTTAAATTATAATTTTTCTTAACCTATACTTATTCCAACACATTTCAGTTGATCAGACCTCGGAGGCTTGAGAGATCTGATTTTAAGAATAGTCTCGAGCCATTCAACTCCACATATTTATGCTATTTTGCCAAGATCCCATCTACGAGAATCTGTAGCCATCTAAAGATCGACTGAATCTTCCAAATCGTCGGTCGCGGGGTCGAAAGGGATAATGGTGTGAGTAACGATCCATGTATCGGCAAATATCTTAATCCCCGAACCATCACCGATAAGAAAACATGAAATGCCTTTAATGAAATGTTGAGATGAGAGAATATCTTTCTAAATCCTCGAGTGGTGAGGCTTGGAGGTCGAATCCACAAAACCCTAATGGAAATAGTATTTTGATTTGAACAATTTTAGTCCAGAGTCTATCTGAGTTGGTGGCCAGGATCAAGCCTAGCTTGGATATAAGCGCGTTGTTGACATCCCCAAATTTATTGAAGCCCAATCCGCGCAGACTTTGGGCTTGCACAAGGAGTCCCAACTCACGCAGGCAAAAAAACGGTTACCTTCTTTAGCTCCCTTCCACCAGAATGATCTAGTCAACTTGTCTAAACTCGAGCAAAAAGTATTTTAAATTTAATGGCCGCTATGTTATAGATCGGATATCTTTGAGTAACATATTTAACAAGAGTAGTCCTACCATACTTGAATGTTGTATGAGCCATCCAACCTTCGTGTCTGGCTAGCATATTGAATTTAAGATATTGGAAGATCTCCTTTTTTTGTTAACTCACAAATAGTAGGTTGCCAAGGTGAGTGATGTCTTTGTCACATTCCGATAAACCCATGAAGGAGGAGATAGTAGCTTTGGAATATGAGGAACAGTTGTTGAAAAATATAAACCCTGATTTGGCTTTGTTTATGGCTTGCCCAGACCACACACACTATTTAACGACGCATTCTCAAATTGCATTCACATCAGATGGATTAGCTCTGCAAAAGAGGATGGTGTCGTCTTCGAACATAAGGTGAGAGATCAATAGGCGGTGAACGCCTTCCGATTTTTAACCCTTGAAAATATCTCTTAAGCTCCTCTCTGAAAAGCATGCGGCTGTGAACTTCCGAGGTTAAGATGAACATGAAAGGCGAGAGCGAATCGTCTTGACGTAACCCTCGTCCCAGCTTTAACCGATTCAAGGAATAACCGTTGAGGAGCATAGAGCTAGAAACCAAACTGACGCAAGCTTTGATGAGCTCGATCAGATTGTTTTAGAAGCCAAAAATTTTTATGACTGCGAATAAAAATTTCCACTCGAAACGGTCAAAAGCCTTGGACATATCCATCTTGATGTCCTCTAAGCCGATTTTACCTTTCACACGATGAATTTTATTCATGAGCTCTCTGAAAATGACTGTGTTTTCCGCGATCCATATGCATTAGATAAAAGCGGATTGAAAATGAGAGATGATTTTATCCATTAAGGAGTTGAGCCTGGCTATGAGAATTTTTGTAATCACTTTGAAACTGAATTTGCAAAGAGAGATTGGCCTCAAATTCTAAAAAACGGCGGCCGAATCATCTTTGGGAATGAGAACCACATGGGCAAAGCTTATTTGTGGATCTAGGTTCCTTCCCGCGAAATAATCTTGAACAAACTTGAGTAGAGAGCTACCAACAATATCACAGAATTTGACATAAAAATATCTTGAAGGCTATCGGGACTAGGGGCTTTGAGGCTGGGCATTTTCACACTGATTTTTTTATAGTCTTAGCTGAGCAAATGAGTTCAAGTATTTCATTATCTGTTGTCGCAGTAATAGTAGGCTCTATCAGACCTTCGAGATCATAAGGTAAAGAAGGATTGCATGATTGAATAAGTTAAAGAACTTACTACTTATGAAATGGCGGATTTGATGTCGTTAGGAAGTTAGACGTCATTATCATTAGGCATGGTTCCAATGTATTTCCTTTTGCGCCTAATTATGGCCGAGGTGTGGAATAATTTGGTGTTTCCATCTCCGTGCTTTAACTAGAGCTCACATGAGTTTTTACGCCAAACTTTTTCGACCTGAAGGGTAAGGGACTCGAGTTGATTCATGATGACTGCTTCCCTCTGATTATTAGTGGTTGAAGGCTGAGAATTTTGGATATTTAGCAATTCGTCCTCAAGGACATTAGAATCTTTTTGATGTTTTTTCATTCCAGGAACTGCCACTTCTGAAGTGATTTGCCCACCCAAGAATTCATGTTGATTAATTCGGATTGTGAAGGGTCAGTGTAGTCTTTGCGCCAGCAATCTTCGACCAAGGATCTGCACTCAAGGTCATCGGCTCAAGCTTCTGAACATCGGAAATGATTTTTACCTCTTTTATCCCCCATAAAACAATCCAAAAGAATCGGGTATGATATGAGACTAGAGAAGGAAGGATTTCAATCCCTACTTTTGAAAATTTAAATGAGCCAATTTGGAGAAACAATAGCCTTGTCCAGCTTCTACCTGAATCTCGCGTCACCGAACCGCGCGTTATATCAGGTGAAGTGGCCTCTGGAAGCCTTCGGGTTAATGGCACCCGAAAAAATGAGAAAACTTATGAGGAATTTACTCGTGGACCATGAGACATGAGAACCACTGCACTTGTCATTCGAGTCTAGAATAACGTTCAGATCGCCCATGATAAGCCAAGGTCTCGGCATAGATCAAACAATAGATTTACTCCTCCGTATATCTATTAGATTTAGAACGTTACGTTCCATCAATTATTACGCTCAAAATTAAATCACCGTCTACATTAAATAAATAATTAAATCACCGTCTAGTTTTTTTAATACTTCTATCAAACGTTGATAAATATTGTGTATTAGAGACTTTTACTCTGGGATTTTAATGAAATTCTATAATGTATATTTAAAACTTGAAAAAAAGAGTAAGATTATATTTCTTTTCAGTTGAAAGGTATTTACTTAAATATTAATTCGATTTTTCACTTGAATTTAGACGAACACACATTTTTGTTAATTTAATTTTTTATGAATATTATTCATACTCATCAAAATTCAACAACTTGACGAAAATTAAATATACGTAAGATTCTTTTTTATAAAATTATGCAAACAATATGTCTTTGAACGTCAAGTTAAAATACATCGACGTCAATTATAAACTTTAGTCTATATTTACAAAATTTTAATCATTATATTTTTCAAAAGTTTAAAGTCATTTTATTATCCATTACCGTCTAAAAATAGTTACATTTTTTTGTAACGTTTAACCTAAACTATTAAAATTTGTTTAATTTACTATGATATTTTGTAAACTTTATGAATTTATGATGAATTCATCCGAAATATGAGGTTAAATTGACCGAAAGTATATTTTTGTACAATTTTAGAATTTTTAATCTACAAAATGAAATATATTATCTAATAATCATAAATAAAGTACAAAATATTTGCCATGTTCGGTACAACTTAAACATAACCGAAATGTCAAAACAGTCAAAGTAATTAGTCTAAAGTCTAATTCTAAACAACTAAAAAGAACTATCTCGCTAATACACCTTACATGATAACTTGCATGCACGTGCAAATCGAGTCCTTAAAATAAACAAACTAGTCAAAGGTCAAACTAAAAACTCGGATTCGATCAATAACATTAGCTAATCTTATCTTTAAAGTTTAAACACCAAAATTAGTAGTAGCCGTAGAAGAGCTGGTTTCAGTTCTGACGCCCAGCTTCAGATCAAGCTCGACGTGTCCACCATTAAAACAGCTATTATTATTTTTGTTATTATTATTAATAGAATCGGAATCCTTTCTTCCAATCGCGTTCACGTCGATGCGGCTGAAGAGAAGAGCCGGTGACGTCACAACCATGCACTTATTAATGTCGTGTTTATTACCACTTTGCCCTTTGACTTTCTTGACCGGAGCTCGCAGCGACTCCGTCGAGCAGTGCTGTAGCGGAAACACGGAAGGAATCGGAAAGTTGGTCCTCGCCTTGGAGCCTCTCAGACGCCTGGCCGCCGCGTCGTAGACACGCGCCGCCTCCTCGGCCGTGTCAAACGTGCCGAGCCAGTGACGGCACCGTCCGATCCTGTCCCGAATCTCCGCCGACCACCGTCCCCACGGCCTCTTTCTCACTCCTCTGTACCCTTTCTCTCTCCTCCCCCCACCACGCGCTTCTTTCTGGATTGTCTGCGGACTCGACTCGCACGTGCCCCGACCGAACAGCACGTGCTCGCCCACCACCGCCGCGATTCCGTCGAGAAGCAGAGGGGCTTCGTGACTCGGGCTCGACTCGGCGGAGAAGGTGTGTTGACTCGGCCGTGGCCCGGTGGTGCTAGGGTTCGAAGGGAACAGAGAGTAATGAGAATTTGTTGGGTTGTTGAAGAAAGAAAAGGTATCTGGGGTTTTCTGATTCATTTCTGTCATTACGGAGAATCTGAACGAAAGTGTAGTGATTAGTGAGTGAATCGAGTAAAATCAAATGTTGTTTATATAGTGTCTGAAACTAGAATATCAGAGATTATTTATTTTGTATATATTTTTTACAAAAATTAAGTTTCTAGCCGATATATACACATAATTTTTTTAATATATTGTAAATAATGAATGTATTGAGTAGCAATCGTTTACATAAAATTATAAACTGTATTGTCTTTAATGATTTTAATAAGTCAATGTACTTATTTCGCAGAAAATTATGCATCGAATTATTCTTCAAATTAGTGTTGTTTATAATTATTGTGTACATTTCGAATTGTCCAAATATTATTCTGAACTGATTAACTTCATCATTTAAAAAAAGTTAACTGTTATTAAAATAAAGGTGTGTAACTAAAATTACATTATTTTTGTTTCGTGGCTTCTTTTCTTGAATGGAAAGGAAGGGAAAAGATATGAATAATAATTAAAGATTTGGTAGTCAATGTCGACAAGACCGTAGAGCAATAATATATTTACGTCGTTGGTCTGTTGAATTGAATATTTATTTATATTTATATTTATGGTATCCCTATTGTTACTCCTAGTTACTCACTGTGTAAACAATGAATTAACATTTAGACTTGTGATAGTACTAGTACTATAGTATAGTATATAGTACGATCCCAATAATCTCGCATGCTTTTTATCCGGATTTTCGAAGCTTAGATTGGATTCATCAGGGTTTGAATGCCGTTTATTATTATCTTTCAATTATTAATTTAACTTGTATGTTTGATCTAATTAGAATCAAGTTTTTACTTTATTAATTATTTTATCCACATGATCAACTTGTTTTCTCTTTTGCCTGAGTTCTGTAACTTCTATTCCAATTTTTTAAAAACTGTTATCATTTAGACTGGAGACTGGAAGACTCACAATTTCTCAATAGGAAAATTACTTAAAAAAAACAACCCTTAAAGTTTAACGAAATATTAGTTATGTCCGTTCGTTTTCTACAAACTACCATTTTACCGTATTCGATTAGTATGAGAAGTGTGTAAAATAACCATCTATTTAATTGCAATATTAATTTGATAGTCGATTAATCATGTCTAGAAAAAGCAACCATTATTCAGGTATACTAGAAAGAAAAAAAGAAGAGAAAAGGCTAAGACATATATGATTCAACCTAAAATATTAAAGCAAGGTAGAAAGTTCGGAATAAATTAAAAACATTAGTTAACAATATCAACACCCAATCAATATTATTGTTAGATATAATGGGCCGAAATTAATTAAATTTCCGAAATAAACAAATTACAATAATATGAAGAAAATAAATAATAATAACAATATTTGATTATAACAAAATAGGAGAAAAAACCGAGAACCGTTCGACGGTTTTCTTAAAGTAATATTGCTCTCCCACTGCCGGGAAATCTTGAGCAATTTACCTCCCAAGATATAAGGGTGAATGAGAAGATCTTCGAGCAGTAAAAAGACTTCTCCACCGAATTAAGCTCCTCACTTGCACTTGGATACCACCTTAAGAATGACAATCCTATATAAACACCACACCCACTCCCTTACTCAATACATGTGGGACTGTTTTGGATTCTCTCTTCACTTCTCTACAACACATAACAAATGTGTTTTTAAGCATACTTTAAGCATCAATTTCTCATTCATCACAGACATGATTTTGGCAAATAAATAATTAATCTTATACCCGTCGCAACGAGGAATAACATATATGAAAGAATTATCAAATTCTGATGAATGGACCCCACTCAAATATTAGTAATAAATCATCCATAATTTATGTTACTAACATTTTGTTAACATTTCTTCCAACAATCCCCCACATGAATGAAATTGTGTGAAGACAATTATAAAGACTCGACACGACTCAGTGTGGTTTGTTATGCGGTCAATATCAGTATATGATAGATAGATAAGGTCCTTGAACCTTCTCTCGTGGAACTATGTCATGTTTACGGACTATACAGTAGACACGATGTCCTTGAACAGTTACTCGTTTGTATATAAACAATGAACATTTATCCCGCTAATATCTTCTTGCCACAAGCTTAGTTCCCATGATTATGTTCATTTTGACCCTGAACATGCGCATGGTTCTGTAAGAGTTTCTAAATAATAAAGCCCTATTAATTCTCTTTCGAAGCGGCCTCACTTCTCTCTTACATAGGTGATTCTTAACTCGAAAAGTAATCCAGCATTACTCGGTTGGAATCTCAAAGATCCAAATTTACAAAATCATTAAAAGCACATTGCTTAGCCTCATACGGGTGTCACTATTTTATCATAGAAATAGGTTTGGGGAATCTACCCCCACAGTGACCTCACTTCGTCCTAAAAATTAGGTTGTCCCTTTGAACCAAGTTCTTGGGGTCTCCAGTCATCATAGATGAGTTTCATTTGCTAAAACTTTATCTCATGGGCTTTAACCTCATTCATATTGAAGTCTTCTCTACTTGGTCCTTATTTAACCCCTTGGTTAGCGGATCCGCAATATTTTCCTTGAACCTTGCATAGTCAATACTAATGACTCGGACTCCATCGTGGATCTCGTTATCACTGTTTGTTTTGAGGATTTCCAAGACATAGCAGCGCCACCCAAAGTGAATACATATCCACTTGTGGCTTTAGAGTCTTGTATATCAGATATCCAACTAGCGTCAATGAACTCTTCAGTGACTTCAGGATGTCTAGTTTAGTGAAGACCATATTCACGAGTAAATCACAAATACTGCAATACTTTCACGATTGTTTTCCAATGTTCAGAATTTGGATTACTCGTATATCTTGCAAGCCTACTTAAAGAGTAAGCTAAGTTGGGTCTTGTACAATTCATCAAGTACATTAGACTCCCTATTACTCTAGCACACTCAATTTGAGACTTACTTTCTCATTTATTCTTAACAAATGTTGACTTGCATCGATTGGAGTTCTCGAAACTCCACCATCATTATTTGAAAATTTGTCTAAAATTTTATCAACATAGTGTGATTGACTTAAAACAAGTCCATTTGATGTACGTTTGATCTTGATCCCAAAATCACATCTACAAGTACCAAATCTTTCATATCAAATCTTGAATTCAATATATCTTTTGTGTACTTAACCACGCTCTCATTACTCTCAACAATGAGCATGTCATCTACATATAAACACAAGATAACATACTCATGCTCTGTGGTTTTAATGTAAACACATTTATCACACTTGTTGATCTTGAAGCCATTTGACATAATCACGTTGTCAAACTTTACATGCCATTGTTTTGGGCTTGTTAAAGGCCATACAAAGACTTAACCAGCTTACATACTTTCCTTTCATGACCAGGTGCAACACATCCCTCAGGTTGGTCCATATATATCTCTTCGTCGAGATCATCATTTAGGAAAGCAGTTTTCACATCCATTTGATGAATTTCAAGATTTTGCAAAGTGGAAATTGCTATAATCAATCGTATAGACGTTATCCTCGTCACGAGAGAATAGGTGTCAAAATAGTCAAGACCTTCCTTCTGTCTATAACCCTTAATGACAAGTCTCGCCTTGTATTTATCGATTCATCCATCCACTTTCATCTTTCTCGTGAAGATCCACTTGGAACCAAGAGTTTTACTCTCAGGTGGAAGGTCAACAAGTTCCTATGTGTGGTTATGCATGATAGAGTCAATTTCACTTGTTATGGCGTCTTTCCATAAATGACCCCCGACTAAATTTACAGCCTCTTTATATGTTAGAGGTTCGGCCTCTAGCATATAGATTAAAAAGTCAGACCCAAATAACTTTTCCACTCTAGCACGTTTGCTGCTTCGAGGTTCTTTGATCTCGTCTTCGGATTCTTCATCAATCTCTTGAGACATTTCCTCAATGTTCTCAAAACCATGAGTTGATGAACTCGCTTCATTTTCCTTAGACTTATAAGGAAATACATGTTCAAAGAACAATGCATTCTTAGATTCATTAATAGAACCTTTGTGTATGTCGGGATTCTTTGATTCATGCACAATAAAATGATACGTGTTACTATGATGTGCATAACCAATGAATACACAATCAACGGTCTTTGGATCAATCTCCAAACACCCCCACATTTGCAAGTATTTATAGGAAGATTTTGTTCCTTTAAATAATTCGGATTGAGAATTATCCTCTTTCTTTCGGGATATCTTATTCAAAAGATAGTTCCCCGATAAGATAGCTTCCCCCGACATCTCTTGTGGTCACCCCGAAGTTAACAACATCGCATTCATCATCTCTTTAAGAGTGCGATTCTTTCGTTCGGCAACGCCGTTCGATTGAGGAGAATATGGAGGAGTGACTTCGTGAATAATTGCATGTTGTGCACAAAAAGCACCAAACGGTACCACATATTCACCACCACGGTCACTCCGCACCATTTTCATCTTTTTACCAAGTTGGTTCTCAACTTCCAATTTGTACATGGTAAATTTGTCAACTGCCTCATCTTTGCTCTTAAGCAACTAAACATAACAATATTTTGTACTATCATCAATGAATGTCACAAAATATTTGTTTCCACCTATTGTAGGCATGAATTTTAAATCGCATAAATCGGTATAGATTAATTCAAGAGGCTCACTCTTCCTTTCAACACTATGAAAAGATGTTCTCGTTAACTTTGGTTCAACACAAATCTCACACTTGTGTTTTGAGTCAATATTAAATTTTCGTATGCAATCCAAATTTATTAATTTACACAATGTGTCATAATTCACATTACCAAGTCTACCATGTTATAAATTAAATGACTCAAGCATATACGAAGAAGAAGATGCATCGTTATTCATTTCTTTGCCGGTACACTACTACAAAATGTACTTTTAGAAGTGACAGGGGGAATTAGAACCAACTAGTCGCTTCTAATTAGAAGCGACATCTTAGCATTAAAAACGACCACATAAAAAACTCTAATTTTCTCAAAAAATGAATTTTTTGTCATTTAGAAACGACATTTACGCATTAGAAGCGACTGCTAAGAATTATTGGCTCGCACCATTCGCGCCAAATATTTCAGTATGTTTGAGAATTAGAAGCGACTAATGTCGCTTCTAATGCCCCAAATATTTGGCTCCAAAATTACTCCGCCAAAATTTTGCTAAGTATAAAAAATAGGCATTAAGAGCGACTAGTCGCTTCTAATGTTGTTTCTAATGCCCCAAATATTTGGCTCCAAAATTCCTCTGCCAAAATCTCGCTAAGTATATAAAAGTAGGCATTAGAAGCGACTAGTCGCTTCTAATGTCACTTCTAATGTCCCCAAGGCTTTAAATCACCCGACCCTCTCCCCACCCTCCCCATTTCCCTTCTACCCCCTCACTCCCTTCTCTCTCTTCTCTCCCCAGCCTCTCCGACCAGCATCCGCCCTAATGCCGGCCGACGCCCCTTCCCCAACCTCTGCCTTCCCCTCCTCATTTCGCCTTCTTCCCTCTGCCCTCCGCCCCTCCTCCTTTCTCATCCCCTCCTCCGGCCAGCCTTCCAGCTCCCTCCGCCCTCCAACATTCGCCCTCCGACCTCCGCCTCTGCCCTCCGTCGGCCGGCCTTCCTCTGCGTCCCTCCTCCCTCCGGCCCTCTTGCCCTCTCCCCGCCCTCCCTCCCCTCCCCTCCGCCCTCCGACCTCCGCCTCTGCCCTCCGTCGGCCGGCCTTCCCCTCTTCAGGTCATCCCTCCTCCCTCCGGCCCTCTGGCCCTCTCACATCCCTCCCTGCCCTCCCCTCTGCCCTCCTCCTTCCCTCCCTTATATCGGTCTTCCCTCCTTCCTCCCTCCCCTCTCCCGGTCGTCCCTCCTCCCTCCAGCCCTCCGTCCGTCTCCCCGCCTTCCCTTCCCTCATCTCCATCTCCCTCCCTACCCTCCACCCCTGCTCTTCGTCGGCCGGCATGCGAATCCGCCTTTCCGCCTCCGGTTCTCCGGCCGGCTTGCTCCTCTCCGCTGCCTTGGGTAAGTTTCTTCGTTGTTGCAACCGTGTGTATGTCTCGATCTCCGGCAATGATATTTCATTTTTTATTTTCAGCACTCCTCCGGCTAGTACTCCGATCTCCGCCCCGCCGTCAACCGGCGAGCTCTCATTCGGCCCTCTCTCCGTCGTTGCAATCGGTAAGTTTTAAAAATTTAGTATTAAATGTGATTTTGATTTTTATATGTTATAGTTTGTTATTTATGGTTTTGACATTCTTTTTAAATGTCATGCAGCCCATCTCTACATTCATTTTGCAGCCCGTCTTGCTGTTGTCTTGTTACTCGTCTCGTATCATTTCGCATCGTCTCACAACAAAGGTTAGATTTTAATTGTTTTTATATTTAGAGGAAACTCTACCCAAATTTCTGTAAATCTTTAAATAATTAAGTCAATCCTAATCTCTAATAGTTATCCAAATCTCAAAACTTATCTAAATCAAATCCTTATCCGCCTTTTAATTGTTCACAATATCATAATTTTCCTGATTTGCATTTTCCTAATTTTCAACATTCAACGTCATGTCAAACCCAACTAGAAATTGGATTATTGAGAATAATCGGTGCGGTCTTGAATTCGAATTGAGCGTGAACGAGTTTATTCGAGTTGTACGATTCCAAATGAACAGCGAGCACTAAGTTAAATGTCCTTGTCATAATTGCAATAATGCTTTAAGACAACACATAGGTGTTGTTCGAGCGCATCTCATGCACAAAGGATCTACTCCGTATTACGTACTCGATGGTATCATCACGGCGAGTCACGTGAAGAAATCGCTCATGTACCCGAAATTCTCGATGATTCCAACGATCAAGACGATGTTGGTGGAATCCATGACGCAGTCGACGATATTAGGAATGATCCTGATTTTTATAATGATCCAACTGCTGAAGATGTGGCTGACGAAGAGCAGATCGCGGATCTATTTGCCAAGTTGAATGCAGAATTGTATCCCGGTTGTAAAGCGTTTTCGTCATTATCTTTCTTGGTTTAGTTAATGCACATTAAAGTGACGAACCATTGGACGAACAAGTCATTTACAGAACTTCTGTAACTCTTGAAAAAATCTCATCCTGTTGGGAATAGAATTCCTGAAAAACATTACGAGGCAAAGTCAAAGCTGAAGCGATTTGGCATGGGCTACGAGATGATTGACGTCTACTCGAACGATTGTGTCTTGTTTTGGAAGGATTTGAAAGATGCAGATGTTTGTCCGGTGTGCAACGAAAGTAGATGGGTTGTTGGAAAAAAAAAGTATCGCATAAAGTTTTACGGTACTTTCCCGTAAAATATCGTCTCAAGTGGTTGTATGCTTCTCGACACACAGTTGTTGAAATGCAGTGGCACGCGAAAGAACGTGTGGTTGGAGAAGGTGTTCTACGTCATCATGCTGATGGGAAAGCGTGGAAGAAGTTAGATGAAACATATCCAGACTTTGCCATTGAGCCGAAGAATGTACGACTTGGACTTGCTGCAGATGGTTTCAATCCCTTTGGAGAAATGAGTCTATCATATAGCATGTGGTCGGTCGTGTTGACGGTGTACAATTTTCCACCATGGTTGTAAATGAAATCCGAATACTTGATGCTGGCTCTCTTGATTCCTGGTCCAAAATCGTCTGGGAAAGACATTGACGTGTTCTTGCAACCGCTCGTTGAATAGTTGAAAGAATTGCGGGAATTGGGTGTTCGAGTGCGAGATGGGTCTAACCATAATCATGTCTACCTTTTGCAGGCAGCACTTCTCTGGACAATAAACGATTTTTTTGCTCGAGGAAGTTTATCTGGGTAGAGTGGTCAAGGGTACCTTGCGTGCCCGACGTGCACCAAAGACACTCCATCGCTTTTCGTTAGAATAGAGTCATGTATTACGATCACCGACGATATTTTCCCGATTGTCACCAAATGAGAACATGTAGTGGTCACTATACAACACGTGTCGAGAAACGAAAACCTCCGAAGAAGTTGACGGAAAGCCAGATTCTCGAGCAACTGAACAGTCTTCCTGAATTGATTCAGGGTAAGCAGTCTATGGGTTCGAAACGAAAGCGAGGCAAGAGCGAGCTAAATTGGACCAAGAAAAGTATCTTGTATGAGTTACCTTACTGGTCTGATTTGACGTTGATACACAACCTTGATGTGATGCACATAGAAAAAAATATGGGCGAAAACTTACTCGGGACGTTGCTCAGCATTGACGGGAAAGATAAAGACACCGATAAGGCGAGACAAGACTTAAAAGACTTGAAGATTAAGTCTAGTTTACACTTACAGAAGCGTGGAAACAGGTGGTTCAAACCACAAGCTTCATACGTTCTCACACCCACGCAACGAAAAATGTTTGTTGAGTTTCTCAAGTCAATTAAGTTTCCCGACGGTCTCGCAGGGAATTTGAAAAAGAATTTCACTCCCGATGGAAAATTGACCGGCTTGAAGGCACATGACTTGCACGTGATAATGCAAAGGCTGTTGGCAGTGGGTATTGGTCATTATGTTCCGAAACAAATCCAACAGACGATTGCAGAACTTGGAAGCTTTTTTAAGCTCATTTGTTCAAGAACGTTACGAGTGGAGGATCTCGAGAAAGCCCAAAACTCCATCGTTGAGATATTGTGTAAGATGGAAATCATTTTCCCGCCTGCTTTCTTTACGATCACTGTCATCATTCATCTCCCCGAGGAAGCTCTCGAAGGTGGTCCAGTACATATGAGATCGATGTATCCATTTGAAAGATATCTTGGAAGACTTAAGCATTTTGTTCGAAACAAAGCGAGACCCGAAGGATCTATAGCTGAGGCTTACGTTGTGGAAGAAGCTTTGGCATTCGTTGCAACGTACTTTGAAAATGCCTCGACCGATGTCGTTTAGCCTCATGAGTTCTCTATTTTTTAATCCGAGAAGTGTTTTCCTTATGGGAAGATGAGTCCGACACAGTTAGACGACAAGTCGAGAGAGGTGGCAGAGTGGTACATCTTGACAAATTGTACCGAAATTGATCCGTATATGACGTGAGTCTTTTTAATCGTATCCATATATAGTCATAAATTTGTTTTTTTTATTTCTCTAACTTCTTGAACGTATAAACAGTGAGCATTGGAATCTCATGGAATCTGAACGTCGCCATGATGTTGACGAAGCACATCAAAAAGAATTTAGAGTCTGGTTGGCTAAAAAAGTGTACGACCAAAAAGTTGGCGGAGTCAATGTGTCTGACGAGTTGTATGCATTGTTGGTCGGACCTTTACTGAATATTCACATTTATCCGAGTTGTGTGGTGAACGGTGTCGAATTTATCACTTCTCGTCGCGATTCAATGCGTACTACTCAAAATAGTGGTGTTTGCGTACCTGTGGACGACTACACGTTCTACGAAAGGATGGACGATGTTGTTGTGCTGAACTATCGACATGATTGCAGAGTGGTACTATTTTGGTGTAGTTGGTATGGTGAGAAGCACGATTCACGTAGACGCTTTTGCAAAGATAACGTATGTGGAACGACGAGTGCATATGTGGCGAAAGAATGGTTTCCAGACGAGCCATTTATACTCGCTACTCAAGCCAAACAAGTGTTCTACTTGCCTGATCCTCGAAATCCTGAAAAAGGGGAATGGAATGTCGTTGGAGATTGTAATCATCGATTCGTATGGGATTTGCCTGACATTAAAGTTTCATCATCGGCTATAGTTCCATTGTCCGTACAACATACTGATTTCGACCGTTTGTCTCATCTTCATGATAATTGTAAACCGATTCTAGTTGATGATGCTATCGAAGATGAGCCTATCGACGACTTCATAGACGACGATACTCATGACGCTGATGTTGACCGTTTCCTTGGAGATATTGTTGATGATGATCTTGAAATAGATCAAATTGACTTCTTAAGTGACGATGAGCAAGATTGAGTAAGTTGTTTAACTATATTTAATATAAACTAAATTTAATGTATTTCATAAACTAGAATTCTAATTTATCTTTTCTCCTTTGCAGTATGTCGACTAGCGGAGATGAGCCTCCGCCGCCTTTGTCCGGACGAGGTGCGACTACGGGTCAAAGCTCAGCGAGAACTAGAAAAGGGAAGAAAGTCAAGATTGTATTCGACCCCGTCCGTCTCCAATTTGTTCCGCCTCTCAGTAGAGGTAATGAAGAGAGAGTAAAAAAAAGAGAGTGCATTGGCACGTTTTCCAATAGTCTTGGAGTATTGGTGTGAGAGCACATCCCTCCGACGAAGCCGAGCTGGAATGATGTCTCGGCGCAACAAGTAGCAGCCATTTTGTCCGGTATATACGCAGAGTATGACTTTCTGTATGAGGACGAGTCGGGAGACCTTATTCCAGCAGCGTGCTACTCGAGCCTTATCGAGAAGACTATTATTCGCGACGTGAAGAAGCGTCTGTGAGACGGAAATGCAAAATATAGTCGGTTTTACTGGATTGAGTGCGGCGGAGACAAAGAGGAGGCGTTCCAGAGAACGCCCAAGAGTTTGACGGAACAACAGTGCTCTGAGATCATTGATAGGATGAACACACAAACGTTTCAGGTATAAATTAGATTAAACGTATTAATCAATTGTTTTATTCTTAAAAATATTTTTTTACTCTAACCAATGTTGTTTTCTAGGACATGTCCAAACGGAATACGGCGAATCAAAAGAAAAAGACCACGAAGAGTCGACAGGGCACGATCTGATTTTATGAGTATCGTCATAGTCACGTAAGTATATTTTCATTCAATTTCAAATTACATAAGTTATATATTATAGTTATAATGTATTATATGCAGCGGGTAAGAGAAGACAGGCATATACTAGGACCGATCGGTGAGTGGGAGAGGATGCACATGACTCCCAATGGTCAGTGGACTACGCCTGCTGCTGGAGAGTATCATGTAAGTATATATGTTATTGATTAAGTTTACCTTATAATTGTTGTAATTAATAATTAATTTAATTTGTATTGTGTATGTTGGCTCGGATAGTAGCTCGGGTGGGTGATCTACAAGAACAAGCTCGGGAGTCGGGACGTGAGGTGAACTTGCCATCTTTGGAGGAGACTGCTATGAGCGAAGTCCTCGGGACGCGACATGATTGGGCTACGGGAATTGGGCCTCTAATTCCGCGCTCAAACATGCTAGAAGCTCAAGCCCACGACAGCTCATCGTCTTCCGTAGGGAATGTGAGTTTTAAGTCGTCCTCTGATATGGAAGAGAGGCTAGCGGCTCTCCAAGGAGCTGTGTTTAGCATGGATGCTGGTTTGAGCCAGACCCCGGACTTCACTACATAGCCCAGTACGGACCCAGTGTAGGCGATTCGGGCAATGCAGGCGCTTCGGGTTCGCAGCAGAGACCAGATCGACCTTCGACTTCCACCGACACCGAACCAGACGAGCCTCCACACGGACCCAGCGGAAGACGCGCAGGACGAGGACGACGAGGACAACGATGATGATTGTAATTTATTCGATGTTTTAGACTTATCGGTTTACGTTTGTTTACTTATGTTTACATTTGTTTACTTATCGACTTATCAATTTACGTTTGTTTACTTATCGACTTATCAATTTACGTTTGTTTACTTATTGCCTTTCGGTTATCTTATTAGTTGGTCTTATGTTATTATCGACTTTAGACATTGTTGATTATGTTATTATCGACGTTCGATTATGTTACTACCGCCTTTTGATTATATTTAGTTTATGTTTAATTTGATTTAAATTAGTAAATTTCAATATTATTAAATTTAATTATATTTTTAATATTTATTAATAATAAAATCGGAAATTTATTTTTTAAATACAGTTTTAGAAGCTACTAGTCGCTTCTCAAATATGGCAGGTAACAATTAGAAGCGACTAGTAGTCGCTTCTAATTTCGTCGCTTCAAAACATTAGAAGCGACACACTTTTAGAAGCGAAATATTAGAAGCGACCCTTTTTTTCTCCTACTGACTCCTTTTCCGGTGTAATTTTAAGGATGACGTGTCCCGTCCTAATAACGTCAGAAGTGGCCAAATTTCTCATGAACAACTTCTCTCCCGTCGGACGAAAGTCGAGGAAGAAAATAGCATTCTTGTCCGAGCAGATGTGACAGGTAGCACCGGTATCTAGCCACCACTCCGTGGTGTTTGTATTCACCAAGTACACTTCGGAGACCACAACGACGAGGAATTGGTCATCCTTCTCGACCTCCACGGCATTGGCCTCTCGGTTCTTCTTCTTTTGCGGCTTTTTGCAATCCACCACGCGGTGGCCTTCTTTGTCGCAATTGAAGCACTTTCCAACATACTTGAGTTGGTTCTTCATCTTGAAGGCAGCCCTTTTAGGTCCAAGCTTGTTGGTGGGCTTCTTGCTTTTCGAGTTTTCACCATGCTTGATGACGTTGGCTCTCTTGGAAGTGGTCTTGAACCTCTTGTCGGAGTCACGGTTGTCTTCCTCTATGCAAAGACGAACCACCAAATTTTCAAGAATCATCTCATTTTTCTTGTGGTTAAGGTAGTTCTTAAAGTCCTTCCACTTCGGTAACTTCTCGATGACGGAGGCAACTTGGAAGGACTCACTTATGGTCATTCCCTCGGCTTGAGTCTCGTGAAAGATTAGTTGCAATTCTTGCACTTGACTCACCACCATCTTGTGGTCCACCATTTTAAACTCGAGGAAACGACCCACAATATAATATTTTGAGCCCGCATCCTCGGTTTTATATTTTCGATCAAGTGATTCCCAAAGTTCTTTAGAAGACACTTTGTAACTATACACATTGTATAGAGAGTCCGCAAGACAATTGACCACATAATTCCGACATAAGTAGTCGAAATCCTTCTAAGCGAGGTACGCCATCCTTACTTTCGGATCGGTCTCGTCCTCGTGAAGGATCGGAGGGTTTTCGTTAAAACCGTACAAGCCCTATGGTGGTCAAGTAATAGAGTATCTTCTGTTGCCATCTCTTGAAGTTCAAACCATCGAACTTCCCCGACTTCTCGGCCCACATCATTACGGGTGGCCCTCGAGCCGATCCCGCATTTTAAACATGACTCGCAGGTCCGTTCACGGTCATAGCCGCCATCGAGTGAACAAGACCCGCAGGTCCGTTCCCGGTCGAAGCCTCCACCGAAACAAGTGTTTGCACCACAATGTTCGAATTTGTGGTGTTGGTTGTTAGAATCTCCACGCCCGAACTCATCGGATTGATCGGGGTTGCCGACTCAACCACGTTATTGTTGTCATTATTGATAGCCATTTCTACAAAAGAAATCAACGAAGTTAGTTTTGTTTAAAAAATCTTCCAAGAGCAATCTGTCTAAGATGGGAAAAAAATATTATTTTAAGATTTTTAGATATAATGGGCGGAAATTAATTAAATTTCCGAAATAAACAGATTACAATAATATGAAGAAAAGAAATAACAACATCAATATTTGATTATAACAAAATATGAGAAAAAAATGAGGACCGTTTGACGATTTCCTTAAAGTAATATTACTCTCCCAGTGACGGAAAACTTTGAGCAAATTACCTCACAGGATACAACGGTGAATGAGAAGATCTTTGAACAGCAAAGAGACTTATTCGGCGAATCAAGCTCGTAAATAAACCAACAGTACTACAAAAAATACAACTGGTTTCCAAAGGAACAATTCGGAACAACCAACTTTTCAGAAGAAACAACCAAATTTCCTGAAAGAACAACAAAAATCCTAAAAGAAAAACCAAAATTCTAAAGGAACAACCAAATTTCCTTAAGAAACAACCGAATTTCCTAAAATAACAAGAATTATTTTCATAAGAAACAACCACAGTTTTGGAAGAAGAAAATAAAGAAATTTCTCTATCTATTCGTGTATTTCGAATGAGGTGCTTACGCCTTCATTTATAGGCAAGCCAACCAGCGGTTACACAAGAAACCACTCAGCCACTGAAAGCTCTTTATTCTGACAACATCAATACCAAAAAATTGATTAGTCTTGATGTCTCATGAATAGGCATCCTTAATGCTAGCTAACTCAGACTTTCTGCTCATAAATACGGCCACCCAAATGTCACATAACCGTTTGCACAAATTTGTTTTTATTCCCAAAATAAGGTACAAGTTATTTGTGGAATTAAAACTCTCTAAAAGTGAATTTTGTAATAAAAAGTAAGGGATGGACCCGAAAGCCCGAAGGCCAAAGATGAGCCAAATTGCCATGATCCAATATTCGAGCCCGAGTCCGGCTCGTCTCAGCGGCGTGTGTGTGCGCGCACGAGGGGTTAGAGCTATTCCACTCACACTCTCCTCTCTTGCACTTGAATATCACTTTAAAAAGTATAATCCTATATAAACTACACATCAACTCTCTTACCCAACCCATGAGACTGTTTTGAATTATCTTCACTTCACTTCTCTACAACACATAACAAATGTGTTTTTAAGCCTATTTTAACCATCAATTTCTCATTCATCATAAACATGATTTTGATAAATAAATACTTAATCTTATAACCGAGAAATAAAATTATGAAAAATTATCAAATTTCGATTAATGTGCCCCACTCAAATATTAGCTATAAAATCATCCATAACATTTCTTCCAATAATTATCAATTACAAGTTTACGATCTAATTTATCTGTAGTAATGAACGTTAAAATTTATAAGATAAAATAAAACTAGAAAATTGTCAGATAAAAAAGAAGACGGAAAATATGGGAAGTTTTCATGCAGTATTTTGATTAGACGATGAGATGGCCATAATCGCATATCTCGATGATTTTCTGGAGATTTGATTTTTTTATTAGTTCCTAGCCATTGGATATTGCGTGACGTAAATTTCGTCACCGTTATGTCAGCAAAACAAAAAAAAAATCTTCTTTTTTCGAGTGATCAACATCAAATATGCTTAACCTAAGCCTTAACCATGTCTTTAAATTTTGTTTTCTTTTGCTCGAAGACTCACCTGAGTAACCAATGGAATATGATCATAAATTTTGCAATGAAATGATTCGTGATATCATCATTTCATTAAAATAATAATGACTCGTTTTTCTTCCTCTTCTTATTATTATTGTTCTGTTTCTGAAAGTGGGTCCCACTAACTGTAAGAGAACTGAAAGTTCTTCTTGATTACAATTTACAAGTAATTATTATTAAGACCACATGATCTTCTAGTTCAAGTACATCGAAATCTAACTCACGTAGTGTATGGTTAAATCATTTATTTATATAAATATTCATTTATTATTAGCTCATATTACTCTCTACAAGTCAAATTTAGTGCTGTATGTTTGTTAGATAATACAAAAGATATATCTATTTATATATGTGACTTATAAAATGTGAAATATGTGAATATGAGCCGTGGATATTTCAGCTATGCTTGATTAGAACGACTAGATGATTCTGAAGTATATATAGCTGCAAATTTATGTGACAAGACCTGTAATTATTTTATGCCATTAATTAATTGCCAACCTCAACAAGTTTTATCCGTTTACGCCATTTTTTAACTAAATAAAATAACTTAAAAAAATCATTCTCATAATAACAACTAAGTAATCTAGAGAAGAATTAGCCTCGGTGATGTGACAATAACTAAGACGTTTGCATTAAAAGGTCTCGTCAGTTACGCAATAATTGTTTTTTATTGTATTTTTATTTGTGTAGCTATATATGTACATTATGTGTATTTGTCTAAGTCATCAAATCAATGTTTTCTTGCTTACGTATAATCTCGAGCATTAAACACTCGAAGTTCACGTGAGAAGTATTGGGAACCGATCAAGTTAAATATTCGAAAAGGAAAAAATTTATATATATCAACGTGTGATTTTTGTATTTACAAACGTTAAGTTAGAAAAACGTTACATTATCGAAGACATGGTCATGGAAGAAATTTTCGATAAAGGCCGTACTATATCATCGTTGTCCATCAAGATGGATTTGAGGATTTAAGTCAATCATGAAATAAATAAATATAATTATGATTTTTCTGCGTGTTCAAAACAAAATGAAATAAATCCATGCAAAGCAAAAAGAAACTATTATGCGCACACGCAAAGCAAAATGTATAGTGTTGTGTGGACAATTTCCAAGATGGTTATTATTTTTGGAATTTGCAATAAAAGCACACAGTGACTGAGAGTGAGACAAAAAAGAATATTGGTCTATTATTATTTAGTATTATTAAAAACCCTTCAAAACGAAAAGTGAGAAACCTTTGCATGGAAAATAGAGTATTAATTAGATTTAGGACAATGCAAAAAGGTGCGTTCTCTTTGAAAAAAAGTGAAATAACTTAGTTCCGGGTGGATCCACTTTAAGAAGTAGGGGAACCTAACAATTTATAAATGTTGTGAGTTACTCGTCTCACTATTAATTATTTTAAAGTAGAAATTCGTGAGACTTTCACTTGGTATCAGAATTCATTAACTTTAAACGGTTATCCGATCCAATTGTTATAATTCAGTTTAAGATAAGCGAAAGCAAAGAGCCGTCATCTTAATAAGGCGTGTTAGAAATCTCACATTAAAAATAAATAAAAATTAACAAGAGTTTATAAAAGTCATGAATTCCTTCTCTCACTACTAATTGATTTTAAGATTAAACCTAATGATGCTTTCACTTTTTGCTTCTAGAAAAACTAATCTTTTATTATCACTAAAGTAAGAAGTGGAAAATTGTATTAGTGAGATAAGACAAAAATAATTCTTACGTATTCTTTGATAGTAAAAAAATGTGCATAATCTTTTAAGGATATCAAACATAATCCTTATGATAGTTAAGAATAATGTTAATTCTCATTATGTCTTTTTTGGAAATCTTTATTTGGATTATAGAGCGAAAGCACGCCATTATATTATGTTATTATATTCTGTTTTATATTTTTATTGCATTCTTTTTTAGTTTTACGCGCACTCACACTTTGGACTGATAAATTTTCTCGAGTCTCTCATCTACATACTACATATAGAGAGAAGAGAAGTTTATATATTTATATAAATATGCATAAAACAATTACTTGGGTTTCGAGGTAAATTGACTAGAAAAACCAAACAAGAAACATGACAAATAAAAAAAAGTGTTGTTTATGATTCTCAACTTCAGGTGTGTTACAAAAAGATGTTTGACATGGGAAATGTAAAAATGGTGCCTAAATTTCGCAATCTTTGTGTGTTCTTTTTTGGGAAAAATTGTGAAGCTGCTTCGAAAAATTCTTCTCTTCCATTCTATATTGGATAATAATGAATTTATGTTGTTCACTGTTTACCAACAAAAACAAAACCTTGTTTTCTTCTGTATCACCTTTTTTTTTTGTTTTCTTCTTGTTGTTTTCTTTGGCATGCTTCGACGAGGACGGTTTCTTTAGAGAATGGTCTCTCAGTTCTGTTATTAATTTTTTTTGTCGTTTTAATGCTATTTATTTTGATTGGTGTAACTGAATTGATTATAGAAATGGAGTTATGATTGGTAGTTGAGTTTAATGCCTCGTTTTATAATTGCTGTATAATTATATTCAGTGTTCACGTATTTTGGTTTAATTCTACATTGTGTTGGAGTTGTCGTTTCATAGAATTTGGATTTTGAGACTTGAGAGTCATACACTTTTATACCTCTTTCCGAGCTTCTTTCTATTATACTCAATAATTATATTTCATGAATGAGAAAATACGTTTTTTTTTAAATGATGAGAAATTACGTAAATTTATTATTTATTTTTTTATCGTGTTTTAAGTGTTTAAAATACTTGCTTATATACTAATATCTAAAATTGCTCAAATTTGAAAAGAAACATAATATAGCAGTATCTTAAAATTATTTTTAATATTTATATGTGACCATTTATTTTAAATTCTAATACCTAATATTTTAAAAAATTATATTTGATAAAGGTCTGAAAATCATAGAAAAGAAAACTAAACCCCCATGTAATCCACATCATAAACATTAGTTACTACTATTGATAGCTTCTCATTCAAGGCACCCCATCAGATCTTGAAGCTGCAAGGAAACCGGTTCAAACTGTCAATCTCAACTTCGAAAAAAAACTTCGATTACTTCAACTCGAAAAAAAAAACTTCGATTGCTTCAACTCGAAAGCAAGACGTTCAAAACCAATACACACATATTATTACCTGTTTTTCTAAGTCCCTGATTTTATCATCCTTCTGTTTCACCACACTTTCTTCCCTTGAAAAACCCAAAAAAATAAAATCCACCACCGTAAATAATCGTGATCAACATAAAGCCAGCTTAAACAGGATAAAACGGCGAAGTACCTATCCTCAATCTTAGATATCTTCTCTTTCCAAATCTCCCTATTTCTCACCAGATTCTCATTAAGCTGCGTGAAGAAACAAAGAATTTCAGTTAGAAAAATGAAACGTGATTGCCAAGACAGAGAAGAAGAAGACTCACATCGTCAAGAATACTCTTTTCTTTACGACATCGATCCAGCTTAGCTTGCATCTTCTGAAGCTTTTGTGCCACTGCGTTTTCCACCGCACTAGAAATTTTACTGTCTGTTTCTTCTTGTACTTCTTTCAGTAAAGATTCAAAGTACTGTAACCAACAAAAAAAACTTTACAATAAAGAACTCGGAACTAATTTCGTTCCGTCGTCAATAACGCTGAGGAAATAACTTACATGCTTTTGGCTCTCAAGCTGCGTGGTAAGGAGGTCGTTGTACTCGCTAACAATCTGCAAAAGAGAACACAAAATTTTACTATTTGAACACATGCTTTAAACCCGGGAGGAATTTCAGAATACATTTGTGATAGAGGGGCGGAATTCTGTTTCTATCTGTGATATAATTTTATTATGGAATATATGTGCAGAAAAACAAAAAAAAACCCTTAACAAAGCTTTGACCGCAACATATCGCAATTGGTCATTAGCTTTGTTACGGGTTTTTTTTGTCTTTTTGCACATATATTTTCATAATAAAAGTTTATCACACACACAAAAACATAATTTCACCCCACTATCAAACATATATTATGAAATTCCCCTATTGATATTAAGAGAAAAAGATTAATTACAGCTTCGACTCTGCTGTTCAGAAGAGCTTCACTGTATCCGGAATCTGTTGTTTCGCAGCTTCCACACCCATCATTAGCTCGAGCACAGTGGGAATTCAACTCGACCAACTTTCCGTCGGTTTTCGATTGTATTAGACGATGGACATAATTATCTCCTGCGTAATCCCACACACGCCTAGTTTCTAATTCCACGGAATAACAATGCTCTGTTTCTTTCCAGTGTTGTATCGCATGCCCTTCTTTGTACCTAAGGGGATGTATCGAACGAGACAAAGTAGCAATTTTAACAGACAAACCCTTGGGTTATGAAATTAATATAAAGAAATTTTTGGACTGGTTATTTTAGGATATTAGATTTAGTCTGTAACTTAGTTTTTAAGTAAGTTAATTCTAGTCTATATTTCAATATACATGTCGTTTAGGATTGTATGTCGTTTATTTCATATTTAGATTGTATTTTAATCAGCTCGATATGACTGATTCATGAATGCAATGATTGGAAATATTCAATTCCTTTCCTTTCCCTCTTTCTATCTCAGTTTGAGCTCAAGCTTGTTTTCTCTCAACTCTTGTTCAATTGCTCATTGTTTTCTCCAATAAGAAAAAATTAATAAAACTTTTTACCTCCCACAACCAACAAACCCACAGATAACACACATCCAGAGATTCTCGGAAGTTTGGCAAACAGAACAAATTGACTTTTCAGGTTGCTGCTGACAATACCGACACACCTGAAGGAAAGAAGACAAAAACAGGTCTCGCAGGTATAACGTAAGAAAAACTTACGAGTGAAAATAAAAACATTCACATGACACAAAGATACAAAAAAAAACTTACCGGGCAAGAGGAATCTGTCCAGTTTGAAATACACGAGCAGTGAAAGGAGTGGTTGCATATGGTTGTGAGAATCCCACCCATGTCTTGGTCTAGTCTCTCTGCAGAATTAAGGATGAGAAATTGCCCAAAATACCACTTATTTTCATGTTTTTCCCGTTTTTATAAATTGTTTTTCCCACTTTACTACTAAAAAGAACCACATTTTTTTCATATTTTTATCTCAACCCTGAATTAGTTCCGATTAATTAAAAAATAAATACATAAAAACTTATAATTATAGTGGTCTTTCAGGTGTAAATACATAAATAAGAAAATTTAAGGAGTAAACGGTCTTTTCACGTTTTTTTTTAGTGGCAGAACTGGGAAAAAACATGATAGTAAGTGGCAATTTGGGCAATTTCTCATTAAGGTTTCACAAACAGAGTTAATTGAATAAGAAAATCTGAATTCTGTATTTTACTTCATTCGAAAATGTATTTTCCTTCTAGCGAAACGCGTTTCCGATGATGAAGATCTAACCAAGACAAACAGGACAAGAAGGCTGATCTGCAGAGCTCGCAGGGGATGGTTGAGCATGTTCGATCGAACCAGTGTACTCGATATCTATCGCGAAATGAATTTTACAAACCTCGGCCTTTTGTTTTACAAAGAAAAAGAAAAGAAAATAGCTGTTATTGATCATCTCTAACTATAAGTTTATAAGTTTTATACACAATGGAAGTACCTCGAGAGATGAGAATCGTCTCCTATTGAAGTGCTTGAAGAAATTATCTGCAGAATCTTGACCATCGAACCTTATCAAGATGCTGTAACGATCCTCCATTCCTTCATTTCTGTGCCACGAAAAACAATCGATCGAACTCCAATCTGATCATTACATGATATAATGAAGAAAAATCAAACAAGAAAGTCGACTACATTTCCGGGAGTCCTCACCTGACGATTCTCATCTCCGAAACGTGTTGAATGAAAGAGCCGCAAAATTGGCAGAAATCCGCGTACGTCATGTGATTCGGAACTCCAAGCACACACACGAGAGGCTTTCTTTCAACCTATCCGATGGTATCGAAAAAAACGCAGCGATTGATAAGGTTTGAATAGTCAAATTCCGAATCTGATTCGAAGTGAGAGAGATAGAGGGGGAGATCGGACTCACGGGAAGAGCAGGAGAAGCGACGTCGTCGCGGTAGAGAATCATGACGCCTCTGGTTTCTTCGATTCTAGGGTTTCCGGAGGAGAAAGGAAAGGATTGCGTGATGTCGGAGATGGACGGAGGAGAGAAAGACTCGACCGGGATAATATCATTTCCGGCAGCGACGGGGACGGCGATGGGTGTAGTAGTGGAGCTCGTAGACATCGGAGCTTTCAATTTATATGAATTATATAGCGGGAGCTTTCAATTTGTGTTTATATACGGTTTCAAAGAGGAAAGACATTTATAGTTTTGATTCTTTATTGCCGATCCTTGATAGTTCATTATGTACGTATATAACCTTTATTTTTAGTATATGTATTATTTTAGATAATTCATTATCTATGTATATAAACACATATCTATGTGTTTATATTTTGTATTTTTATCTAGCCGGTCAGTAATTTCTTTAATATATTTCAAAAATTATTTCACTAAACCGAAATAAATAAATAAATCTTTATATTAATTAAAAAATATAAGTGAATTATATAAATAATTGCTCTATGATAGCATGTTTGAAGTGTTACCGTAAAAACCGTGTTTTTCAAATTATGAAGAATCATTCTTATTGATTTTTTTCTATAGTTGTTGACTGTTTTGGGACATTTTAAATGTTATTCTATTGTTTAGAATCTCATTACAAGTAACTATTCTGTATTCGAAACAAAATACAAGTTTCTCATTGACACACGATGAATTCCGAAGATAAGACGAGCAATACTAATTCGAACGTCTTCGTAAATGTCGAGACTCGAATCGATGCTTAAAAATCAATTTTAACGTCGAAACATTATGGTAATCATAATATTTATTACAGCTAATTCCGGAACAAAAAAACTTAATCACCACTCAAACAACAAAAGAGAAAAAAACAAAACACAAAACGAAACCAGGGAATTATCGGATCGGAAGAATCAGAGGGAATCAACGGACTTCAAGACTTCTTCGCCCATTTCTTTGCACCCGACCAACTTCTGCAGAAGCCGATTGAAACAGCGAAAACTCGAGTCAACAAAAAAAGAATAACAATATTTAAAGCAAACAAAAACAAGTCAATCTACCACCATTTACTAATGTTTTTCTCATAATCCACGAATATTATTATTTTTTTCACTTTAGTGGTGCCAATAATAAAAAAGAATAGCGTTTTTTTTCATTTTAGTGGTGCAAATAATAATTTTTTATTACATTTCAAATCTCACTGACAAATCGTATCTAGTCTGTTTATTAGCTGAATGGAAGTTTTTTTTACTCTTTTTAATATTCCAACTGGTTTAGCAGCTGAGAATTGAATTGTTAAAGAATTTTTTTTTTCTTTTTAATATTCTTTGCGGATTATGAGAAAAACATTAATAAATGATGTAAGATTGAACAATTTCTCAACAAGACTCGAGTTAAATATTTAAATCTTACGGTTCCGGAAGAAAAGATGTCACCGGTTCGGAAACCTCGATCCAAAGTGCGAAGAACAGCGTTCTCGATTCTCTTCGCAGCGCTTTCTTCGCCCAACCCGTATCTCAACAGCATCGCAACGCTCAGAATTGTGGCCAAAGGATTCGCTTTATCCTAGAAATGAAAAGTCGAGATCGTGTTTTTTTTACAGATTTTCTTTTTGCAAAATGAAGAAGTGATAGATGTTCGAGTTAACCAAAACCTGTCCGGCGATATCTGGAGCAGAGCCATGTATGGGTTCAAAAACTCCAGGTCCCTGAAAAAAGAAATGAATGATCTTTTATTTATTGTTATTAATATTTTATCTATTAGAGAAATTTCATTTTGTAGACTCAACCCAGTATGTCAGTTATATTTGAAAATTGACTTTTAACTCATTTTTGGACAAAAATACCCTTGCCTTGGATTTCCAATGAATCCGGTTGGATTTGAAGACTCGGTCCTCTTCTGATGAGTTCCGGCCATTTTCGATGAGGGAGTATTTTTGTCCGAAGTTGAACAAAAAGTCTAATTTCAAATTTTTCAAAGTCGTGGATCTAATTTTGATATTTTCACAAATTTGGTTAGAAAATGAAATTTCTTATTGATAAAGTCAAATACCGATTCTCCGAGACTAGCCGATGGAAGCATCCCAATACTTCCAGTGATCATAGAAGCCTCGTCGGATAGAATATCACCAAAAATGTTGTTCGTCACGATCGTGTCGAACTGCCCAAAAACACAAAAATTGACGTATATATTTTAGCTCATTCAAAATTGAATTTAAAATGAGCCGATAAATTGAAAGAGGGATAAAGAAAACCTGTTTGGGATCACGAACGAGCTGCATCGCAGCGTTATCGACGTACATATGGGAGAGCTCAACATCGGGAAATTCCGACGAGATTTCGACCACTCTTTTTCTCCAAAACATCGAAGCCTATGATGGTTTGATTTTTTATCAAATTAATCTCGATGATCTCACTTTGGTCTATCGAATCTCAAATATGAAAATTAAGTTACCTCCAAGACATTGGCCTTGTCGACCGAGCAAAGTTTTCCTCCTCTTTTTCGAGCAGCCTCGAACGCAACTCGTGCGATCCGATCAACCTTACCATTTACACATAAATTACGTCATTTCGTCACCGATAAAAATAAATAAATAAATTAAGTAAATTAGCCAACTTAAATTTCACGAATTTGGATATAGTCAACATTTCATTAATCATTAGTAAATAGCCTAACTGCTTACGTAGCGTCTAATTCTTGAATATTTGTTACCTGTAAATAATCTCTAAATAACGGCTTACTTGGGCTATTTTCGACTTTTGGTGAGTGTAAATAGATCAGGCCGGCTATTTACCCATTATTTACAATACGTGGGCCTGTTTCAAATCTCATACATTTTATAACCTTAAAAAAAGCGACGGAAAAATTCAAAACAAAGTACCTCATAATCGGCGTACACTTCAGTGTTGAATCCGGTCTCGTCTCCATTTTCGTTCTTCCCGAATCCTCTGGGCTTTCCGAAATAGATTCCTATTTTCTAGCTATACTCAAAACGAGCAGAACGAAAGTTGAAACGAAGAAAAGACAAAACTAACCTCCCGTGAGCTCTCTTACGACCATAATGTCGACACCCTCGGCGACCTCTCTCTTCAAACTCGAAGCATCGACCAACTGAAGAAAAAAAAGAAGCAAAGCAATGATTTTTATTATAAAGTCCGAATTTTTTTTTCATAAAGCAAGGATCTTTAAATACGGTATCTCTTCACCTGTGGGAAAACGGTGGCGGGTCTCAAATTAGCGAAAACTTTAAGCCCTTCTCTGAGCTGAAGCAACCCAGTCTCGGGCTTCAAGTGCTTTTCATTTGCATCCCATTTATACCTTTTTCGAGAAACCAAAGGAAACAACTTTCATAATAAACACAAACAGAAAGAGGTAAAAAAGGAAAAACAGGGACTTATTTACCCTCCGATAGCCCCGAGAAGAACAGCGTCGGATTTTTTCGCGGCTGAGAGAGTCTCTTCTGGTAAAGGCACACCGGTCAAGTCCAATGCAGAGCCTCCCATTGGCATTTCTTGATACTTAAATTCAATTCCTAAACTCAAAGAATTCACTGTCAGTGACAAAGTCTCAATCTTTAAAACCCTAAAACAAAGTCGCAAATCTGTAAATAATTACTTACGTTGGCTATTTTCGACATTGTTAATAGTTTGGGTCAGCTATTAAACTATTATTTACAAAACATGAGCTATTTTCAAATCCTATATCTACAATTACCAAACTTAAATTCAATTCCTAAAACCACTCCAACAAAAAATCACTGTCAGAGAAAAAAGTCTCAATCTTTAAAATCCCTAACATAAAGTCTCAACCTTTAAAACCCTAAATAAGCCAAAAATCTCAATCTTAAGAACCCTAAAGAATTAGCACTACCAAAATCAATCAAACGTCTCTCATTGAATGCAATGCTAAAACAAGAACCTAAGAAAATCAGGAACAAGTGCATCTTCGAAGATTACAGCGTGTGCTTCGAGGACTTTTGGGATCACCTATTTCGTTCTATTGGTTTTTGGCTTTCTCACTTAGATCCGGCGTTTAAGTCTTACAGTCCCTTTATTTTGTCTAGAGATTGGCCTAGTGTTTTTAGTTTGTATCTTGCTTCTTCCTAGTTGAAGCTTTCCTTTCCTTTTTTTATATAATTTTTTAGTTTCTTCTAAAAAAAATCAGACCTAAACTTCATTTCCCTAAGATAATAGAAAAAGTCTCAATCTTTAAAATCCCTAACATAAAGTCTCAACCTTTAAAACCCTAAATGAGCCAAAAATCTTAAGAACCCTAAAGAATTAGCACTACCAAAATCAATCAAACGTCTCTCATTGAACGCAATGCTAAAACAAGAACCTAAAAAAATCAAACCTAAAATTCATTTCCCTACGATAATAAAAGAAACAAGTAAAAAATAGAAATATAATATATCAAGCAGAGCATTTTCGAACCTACATTAGGGATTCCATTTCCTCAGAAGCCAAAGAGAGAAAGAGAGAGAACCTTCGAGAGACGCGGTTAGGTCGAGGACGTTCTTTGCGACGGCGACGACCTCCGGTCCGATTCCGTCGCCGGGGAGCAAGGTGACGGAGTATCGCTTCGAAGGCGGAGGAGCGACGGCGCACCTTATCGTCCTCGATAGTCCTCCAATGGCGGCAGCGGAGGAGTGTTTGGCGACGGAGGTAGGTCGGAAGACCCTCGCCGTGTTGAGCTGCAGTGAAGCCGCCATGGATGAGTGATAAGAGAAAGTGAGAGAGAGAGACACGAGAGCTTGTGTTATTGAATAGAAATAGAATTTTATGCGGGAATTTAGGAATATGTGTATAGTACTGGTTGGTGATGATGAAATTTTATTTTTATAGTTAAAAAAAATCATTACCAAAATATATGTACGAAAGTAGAAAAAAAAAATTAATTAAGCTCGTAATAAACGCTTTTTTTCCTGAAAATATGTGTGGTAGTTAATTAATATTTTATTTGTACGTGAGATAAAAAAATTAACAAAATATATGTTTTAAAAGACAAACATATATTTTATAAAATTTGACTGTAACATAACATAAATAATATTTAAATCATGAAATATAATGCAATTGATCGCAAAATATCGCAACTGATCAAACTGTTATTAAATATTTTTTTGTCATTTAACACATATATTTTGTAATAAAATTTCATAACTTTACTATCACAAATATTTTTCAAAAATTCTCTACTGCTTTAATATTAATTTTATGAGACAACTTCAATCAGCTCAATACATCATTAGAGTAGTTGTCCAAAGTCCACCAAAGTATACTTTTTTCTAAAATATAATTAAATTTCACATGAAAAATGAAATGGTCTTTTAGAAAATAAATTTAATACATATACACTGTATTATCGGTAAAAAAAAATGTAAAAAATTAAATTGACTTGTAATACTTTATTTTTCTGATTAACCTGCGTACTTATATTATTGTTTATAATGTAACCGGTTGAAAGATGTTTGAAATTTAAGAAAAGTTTATTTTAAAAAATATTTCGTCATTTGTATTTGTAAGCCGAAGAAAAAACAATTTAAATGAATTTTGAGAAAATCAACAACAAATAATTATATTTTGGACAATTTTTCTATTTGTTACGTATTTTTTGTTTTTTTTTTGCATATATTTTATAATAAATTCGTATCAAATACAAAAAATTGAATTTCACCAACTACAAATATGAAATTTTCTATTACCAAAGGTCCACTATTTTTGTTATTTTCATTTTATTTAAAAGACATATATAAATAAATTTCATTTTGTGGGTTTAATTGTGTAAGAAATATTAAAGATAAATCCACTATATTATTTATATCTAAAATTGAACTTTTGACCCATTTTCATACAAAAATAACACTTAATGCATCTTTGATTTTTTTTTCCGATAATTTGTGATGGTTTTCAGACGAACAACGATAGTTTAACGATATTTTTTTCTCCGATGAGTTCACATGAATTCTTACGGTTTTCAAAAGAAATTAATTAAAAAAAATTATTTGTTACTGGCGAACTTCGCCGGATCTCGATGACTTGAGATGGATTTCGAGGACTTCCGAAGAAATTTAAGTATTCACTCCACTTTAAGGTGTTTTTTACCCGAAAATAAGTCAAACGTCTATTTTGAGATAGAATTGACGTAGCGGGTCGATCTTCGATATTTCAAGCACAATTAACAATTAATCTCACTTAATGAAATTTTTCTTTTGAGTATCACTTTTAGGGCTCGTTTGTTCACACCCGATTTGTTTCTGATGAGTTCACATGAATTTTGATGGTTTAAAAAAATGATAAAAATAGATTTTTTACGGGTTAACTTCGCCGGATATCGATAACTTTCGATGAATTTTGATGGAACTCAGGTAGTATTCACTTCACGTTAAAGGTGTTTTTGTCCAAAAATGAGTTAAAAATACATTCTGAGATAGAGTTGACTTAACGGGTGGATGTTTGATATTTCAAGCACAATTAACAATTAATCCAACTTAATAAAATTTTATCCTTTGCGTATAACTTTTAGGGCTCGTTTGTTCACACTCGATTTTTTTCCCGATGAGTTCACATGAATTTCGATGGTTTTCAAAAAAAGATTGATAAAAATTAATTTTTTGCGGGCTAACTTCGCCGGATTTCGATAAGTTTTGATGAATTTTGATGGAACTCGGGTATTCTCTTCACTTTAAAGGTGTTTTTGTCCGAAAATGAGTTAAAAAAATACATTTTGATATAGAGGTGACTTAAGGGGGGGATGTTTGATATTGCAAGCACAATTAACAATCAATCTCACTTAATGAAATTTTATCTTTTGCGTATAACTTTTAGGGCTCGTTTTCACACCCGATTTTTTTTCCCGATGAGTTCACATGAATTTCGATGGTTTTAAAAAAAATGATAAAAATTAATTTTTTGCAGGCTAACTATGCCGGATTTCGATAAATTTCGATGAATTTTGATGGAACTCGGGTATTCACTTCACTTTAAATGTGTTTTTAACCGAAAATGAATTAAAAATACATTTTGATATAGAGTTGACTTAACGGATGGATGTTTGATATTTCAAGCACAATTAACAATTAATCCCACATAATGAAATTTTCTCTTTTGAGTATAACTTTTAGGGCTCGTCTGTTCACACCCGATTTTTTTTCTGATGAGTTCACATGAATTTCAATGGTTCTCAAAAAAATAAATTGATAATTTTCGGGCTAAATTTATTTTTTGCGAGCTAAATTCGCCGGCTTTCGATAACTTTCGATGAATTTTGATGGAACTTAGGTATTCACTTCACTCTAAAGGTGTTTTTGTTCGAAAATGAGTTAAAAATACATTTTGAGATAGAGTTGACTTAACAGATGGATGTTTGGTATTTCAAGAACAATTAACAATTAACAATTAATCTCACTTAATGAAATTTTCTCTTTTGAGTATAACTTTTAGGGCTTGTTTGTTCACACTCGATTTTTTTCGATGAGTTCACATGAATTTCGTTGGTTTTTAAAAATAATTGTTAAAAAATATTTTTTTTGCGGGCTAACTTCGTCGGATTTCGATAACTTTTGATGAATTTTGATTTCACTTTACTTTAAAGGTATTTTTGTCCGAAAATGAGTTAAAAATACATTTTGAGATAAAGTTGACGTAACGGGTGGATGCTTGATATTTCAAGCACTGTTAACAATTAATCCCACTTAATGAAATTTTCTCTTTTGAGTATAACTTTTAGGGCTCGTTTGTTCTCAACCGAATTTTTTGTTCCGATGAGTTCACATGAATTTCGATGGTTTTCAAATAAAAGTTGAAAAAAACTAAATTTTTGCGGGCGAACTTCGTCGAATTTTGTTAACTTTCGATGAATTTTGATGAAACTTAGGTATTCATTTCACTTTAAAGGTGTTTTTGTCAGAAAATAAGCTTAAAATATATTTTAAGATAGAGTTGACTTAACAAGTGGATTTTTGATATTTCAAGCACAATTAACATTGAAGCCCGCTTCTTTTAAAAAAAAATAAAGCCCACTATATTAATTTTTTATAACATTTAGAGCTCGTTTGTTTACTTAATTCTTCTTCTCTATCTCTCCGATTGTACAAACAACCATGAAAAGCTCTCCACGCTAAAGCTTGGATGTCTTCGATTTCGACGGGGACGACGCGCTCAATGATTTTGTCGCCAAAAAATATTTCGGAAATCTTTGAAGCCCTAGCGTCGACGATCACATGCTTTCGAATCACAATTCACCTCAATGTGGTACCTTTTTATGAGATTTCTTGCGCTTCCAATAACTTTAATGAAAAGCTTAGCATATTGACTGTGATATTTTTATTGTCTTTTGCTTTGATCACTGTGGAATATCAATTATACCTTTTGTAGATGAAAATAGGAATGTGATGTGATCCCATCTGCGAAGAAACAAAGGTATTTCATCGAGCCTATTCCCAATTCAAGAGTTCAAGACTTTAACAACGAATTTCATGGTTTAAGCCAAAATCAGTGGAAGAAGTATAAAGCTTGGCTTGGGCTGATCTACAATTTGGTAATAAAAATGGTCAGATTACCAATGGGAGAAGATAAAATGAAGCAAAAACGTTTATGCCTTAGTCAGACTAATGGAGACAGTGACTTTTGGTTTACCTTCATTATTGCACTTCCATTTAGTGGCTTTTATTGGGTAGAAGATAAAAGGTTGTTATTATTATGTTCTTTATTTTATTTTCGTGGGTTTAAATGGGATTTAATGAGTTTAAGTCAGATTATGTTTAATGGTTGTTAAGGGGTTTAAATGTGTGTCTTTTGGTTTTCCTAGCATGAAGGGTTGTTTCATGCTTATAAATACATATTAGACTTAATGAGAAAAGGGATCCAGATTTGAAAAACGAAATATGAGAGTCTTCTCTTGAGTTCTTATGAACTTTTATGAACTTATCAAGATTAGTCTTGTGGCTTTCAAACTCGACTCATCAGACGGTCTTTCGCAACCGTTCGTGGCGTCATTCATTCCACCATCGTTCCTAACTCGTAGAACGAAGCGCCGCTGTGCTATATAGGATATTGGGTCTCGGAGCAAGTCGATCGAGGTCTTATCAGTCTCTATGAATGGTTATTGCGAAGAAAGGCCCTCAAGATATCTAAAACATTCCGAGTTCAAGTGCTTTTGACCAGTTAAACTCAGATGGCTTTGACTCTTCGTCTGAAGTAATTTCTCTTGTCCTTACCATTGATTCAATCGCTGGTGTGATGTGGTTATGTGAATTTAATGATATTTAATTTGTGCAGTGTGAGTCCGTGGGTTTGAATCAAATATGCAAACTTGAATCAATATCTCCGCTTTCTAATCGAAGATGTAAATTTGAACCAAGATCTCCGCTTTCAAATCGAAGATGCGAACTTGAACCAAGATCTTTGCTTCCAAAAAAATGCAAACTTGAACCAAGATCTCCACTTTTAAATCAAAGATGCAAACTTCAACCAAGATCTCCGCTTTTAAATCAAAGATGCAAACTTGAACCAAGATCTCTGCTTTCAAAAAGATGCAAACTTGAACCAAGATCTCCACTTCCAAATCGAAGATGCAAACTTCAATCAAGATCTCGACTTTTGAATCAAAGGCGCAAACTTGAATAAAAATCTCCACTTTCGAATCGAAAACGCAAACCTGAATAAAGATCTCCACTTTCAAATCGAAGACGCAAACTTGAACCAAGATCTTTCAAAACAAAGATTTTTACTTTCAAATCAATTTAGCAAGATAGGGGGCATCTGTTATAATTTTTGGGACTACCAATGTTATTAAATAAATATGTTGAGTCATTTTTTATCAAGTCAAATTGATGTGTCCTAATTTCGAATAAAGTTTATGATTTAAGAACGTATTTGTTATGAAATTATTATACGACTATTATAAGTGCTAATTTAATTTGATGAGGGCTCAAATAAAAAATTAATTATTAATAGTTGTCAAAATGCAATCTAACGTAGGTCCATGATTGTAAAAGTACAGAGCAACCTAATTTGATTTTTTTAGAATATTAAAAAAAATTCAAATATTTTGGGTCCTGTTTGGTTGTTCACCGAAAAAATGTTTTTGACTTTTCAAACAATAAAAATAGAAAAGACATGTTTGGTAACTGTTTTGAGCGCATTTAATTTGAAAGCAATTGTAATTGTTTTTTTAAATAACAAATGGGACAGAAAAGTTTGAATATGCGTTTTTAGTTTTTTAACTATATTTTCTGTTTTTCTCTCTCTTCTTTGTGCCAAATGGACTTTCTTATTTGCTATCATTTTTTTTTATTTTTTTCATCTCTATGACCAGTATCACGTACCAAACAACTATTTTATTTTTTCAATTCTCAATTTTTTTTTAGTCTGTACCAAACAGTTATTTGAAAACAACTTATTTTTTTTTAACTACAACTGCAAAAAAAAAAAAAAAAAAATCTTTATATTAACCACAAAACAGGCCCTTGTTTATCGTGATTCACTGCAGTATGCAATTTCTTTATCGCAATAAGTATTTTTTTTTTCTTCTTTGTTCATTGATATTGCATAGTTTTCATTTTCTTCTTGATATGCGGTTATGGATATGCAATAAAAGAAAATGACACGGAAAAAATATGTGCGATATATGTTGATTACTTTGTTACATAAAACTTTGATTCAGTTTATATGATGTTAATATGCGGCAACTTTAAATTATCAGTGTGGTTCTTCCATCCACGTTCACAGAAATTTGATTTTCTAAATTAGAATTCAATATATTGAATTTTATAATGAGTATTATTCGATCCAGTAAACCAATTTCAATATGAAGTATACATTGCTTCAGTTAATCGCCACCGACTTTACAAATCTACCACGAATAATTATTTTATATTTTTTTGGCACATCTGCCCATAATGTATTATTTTTTTATACAAAAAAGAATGATACATTAACTATTATACAATTAATTATGTGGCAATTCAATATTCATGGAAATGAATTTGTTATTTCCGCATTAGTTTCATTTATTGGACATTAACTGTTAAGCATCATTTTATTACAAATTCATGTACATTTGTTATATATGTAGCATTATATACACATCATTTTAGGTATTAATAATTCAATTAAATTACTCTTAATATATATATATATATATATATATATATTTGTTCAATATTTTTACCAGATAATTGAAATAAAAACGTCTGACTTCTATTGTATAAATTATTTATGATTTTTTTTATATCGCATGTGTATTAATTTATGCGGATACTAATCGGCCCAAAAGAAGATTAGTGACAAGTCAAATTAAATATATTTGTGATGATAGATATATAACAATTATGAAATTTACTAATTAATAGATCTAAAGATAGATTAATTATTTGACAAGTGTTATTGTTAGTATTTGATCATTGCAACAAAAGTATCATTAATAATCGATATTATTGTACAAAATTTTTATATTGATGTTGCATTATGTATCTTGGAATGAAATTTACCACAATTTAAATTTTATTAAAGTTAATTATATGTGTATGTATATATGCTTATTGTGATTATATTGTTCTTTTCAACTGTTATTTTATATATGCTTATATCGATTCAGTTTCAATCCTAAATGGTAACAACTTTAAGAAATAGAAGGAGAACATGATGATTGTTCTTGGTTGTGTGGATCTTGATCTATGATTTAGAATGGTAAACCAGTTTTTCTTACGTATGTTAGTTATGCTGATGATAAGTGGATCTATGAGAAGTGGGACTCTTATCATTGAACAAGTCTTATGATCATCAAGCGCAACATACCTCAAGCTTTCAAAGGTGCGATATTCGAAGAGATCACCGATGCCAAATATTTTATTGTAAAAAACGAGAAGCGCTTTGAAAATAGCGATAAGGCTGAAACTAGTACTCTTTTAAGTAGGTTTATTTCAATGAAGTCCAAGGCAATGAAAGTACAAGGGAGTACATTATGGAAATGTCTCATATTGCTTAAGAACTTAAAAGACTCAAACTTTATCGGATGAATTGCTTGTACATTTGGTCCTTATTTATCTCCCTCGTAAATTTAGTCAATTTCATATCAGTTATAACTGCCAGAAAGAGAAATGATCTCTTAACGAGCTCATTTCATTTTGTGTTCATAAGGAGGAAAGATTGAAGCAATATAACTGAAAGTGCTCATTTGGCAAGTACCTTTAAAAGTGATAAAGATCTGGCGCTAAAGAAATAAGCCCAAAAGATACTTATGGATAATTATTTCCTTTGCAATAAGCCTGAACACGAGAATGATGAAAGTTTTAAGTATCACTTGTGGCGCAAGAAGAAATAGTTGCTTGAGCCAATAAATGTCGATAAATGCATCTATATCATAAATGGCAAGTAGGTAGACGTGGAAGCAATGGAACGTTTCAGATTTTTATTAAGGATTGGTTCTTATTTAGATTTAATAGATACTTTTGTTGTACCGTGGTTTAGACGAAATTTGGTTTATATTTATTGTTTGGACAAATTATGATATTTTTTTCATTCATGATATTGTGTTTAGTTTATATATTCATTATAAAATTGTTGGGATCGGTTCATTTGTTATATATGACAATCTTTAAGCGCTTTGTAATTATTATTTCTTAAATGAAATGTTAAATATGGAATCATATGGTACTACGGGCAGATTAATGAATGAAAGTTCAAGTTTATTATGGCATAAGCGATTATGTCACATTTTTATAAATAAGATTGTAAGTCACACTGATTTGGGGACGCATGTCATGTTGTCCGAACGTCGTAAACAAATATTATTATGTTGAGTTGTGTTCATGTTCTGTTTTCTTTTATAGCTTTTGTTCTATGTTGAAGTTCTTGAAACAGAATAAGTCCTTTATAAATTATAAAGTTATATGATATAAGAACTTTTACCTACTTTTGAAAGATTATGGTCGAAGAGAAAAGGGATAGATATATTCTAATTGAAAATGAGTGAATAAAATAAAATAAGTAATTTTAGAGATTTATATATTTGAAATGTATTTGGGAAAAAAATCAAAAATCTAATTTAAGATAGTATAAAGTTGGTCTTTAGGAAATGAAATTTTTCCATAAACACACGGACGGCCAGTAAATTAGAAAGAGAGAATTTTTATTTTTAAAATAAAGCTAAAAATGTCATCTTTGATGATGGTGCGTCGTCGAAGCCTGGTGAGAGCGATCGTCCGAATCTCTCAGAGTCACAGTCGCAGTCTCTCCTCGTCTGTCGACCCGAGCCCCGAGCCACGTGGCGTCGACCCGACGATGGTGATGGAGACTCTCTCGTCGTACTGCAACGACTGGCGCCGAGCTCTGGAGTTTTTCCGGTGGGTCGAGGAATCGCCGGAGATTCCGTTCTCGCACACCACCGAGACTTACAACAAGATCATCGACATCCTCGGAAAGTTCTTCGAGTTCGACCGGTGCTGGGACCTCATCCGCCGCATGAACCGGGAAAACTCCGGTTCGCATCCGAACCACGCGACTTTCCGAGTGATGTTCAACCGGTTCGTCTCGGCTCACTCCGTCAAAGACGCCGTCGATGCTTACAATCGCTCCGCCGAGTTCGGGCTCAAAGACCAGACCTCGTTCGAGAATCTCGTCGACGCTCTCTGCGAGCACAAGCACGTGATCGAAGCCCAGGATCTCTGCCTCTGGAGTCACGACGAGAAACAGAGCACGAAAAAGCAGAGCATGAAAAAACAGAGCACGAAGATCTGCAACATGATTCTCCGCGGATTCTCGAGGATCGGGTGGTACGGGAAGTGCAAAGAGGTGTGGGAGGAAATGGAAGCGAGAGGGATCGAGAAGAATCTGTACACGTACTCGATATACATGGACATACAGTGCAAGAACAGGAAGCCATGGAAAGCAGTGACTTTGTTCAGAGAGATGAAGAAGAATCGGAAGATAAAACCGGACGTAGTGGCTTACAACACGGCGATCAGAGCAGTGGGGTTGACCGACGGCGTTGACTTCTCGTTGAGGCTGCTGAGGGAGATGAGCGAGCCCAACTCGGCGAGCTACAACACGGTGGTGAAGCTCCTCTGCGAGGGAGGGAGGTTCGAAGATGCACGCCGAGTGCTCGACGAAATGCGCAAGAGAGGGAAAGGGTGCGAACCGGACGTGATAACTTACCACTGCTTTTTCGGGTCGATGAGAAAGCCGGACGAGATGTTGGAGCTTCTCGACGGGATGATCGGGGCCGGAGTAAAGCCGAGGATCGACACGTTTGTGATGCTAATGAGAAGATTCCGGCGATGGGGGTTTCTCCGGCCGGTGATGATGGCGTGGGACAAAATGGGGGAGATCGGTTTGAGCCCGAACGATGCGGCGTATAATGTTCTGATCGATGCCTTGGTTGACAAGGGAATGGTTGACTTGGCGAGGAAGTATGACGAAGAGATGTTGGCCAAGGGACTATCGCCCAGACCCAGAGCAGGACTGGGCTCGAAACGCCCCGATGATGACGACGATGATGATTGACGATCAGTTTGATCAAAGGTTTCAACGTTGGCTCTTTTTTGGTGAAAAGCTCGAGTATTTTTATGTACGTGTCAATCAAATCGACTAACGGGAAAAAGGGTCTCTCTTTGTTGTTGGGAAATGAGACCAAAGCCTAGTCCTTTTGTTGGGTTTGTAGAGAGATTATCGTGACATTTTACCTAGAATGTGTCTTTGGGCTTCTTGTCATTGCAGGCTAACGTCCCGATGATGACGATGACGACGATGATGATTGAACGGCTTCGACTTTGGCGCTTTTTTGGTGAAAAGATCGAGTCTTTTTATCTGCGTGTCAATCGAATCGACTAACTGGAAAAAAGGGTCTCTCTTTGATCTTGGAGAATTAGACCAAAGGCTGGTCCTTTTGTTAGGTTTGTAGAGAGATCATCAAGACATTTCACCTAGAATGTGTCTTTGGGCTTCTTGTTATAGAAGGCTAAGACACTATTGAACGTGTTGTATGTTTGGTAATGATCTTGTAAAAAAATGGTGCACCTTTAAATCAGTTTGAAATATAGAAGCAATAGCTTTTCAACAAATAATGTTGAATCTTCCATCTCTTTTCTGTTCCATAAACATAGGAGATTGCAAAACCTGTTCGGATTGATGCTTTGTTCAATTAACTTTTAGTTATTCCTTTTTGTCTTGTGTGTGTAAAGTAAACACATATACACTAGGTGTTTATAAATTAGTTCTCAGCTCTTTCTTGTCTTGTTACAATAGAAAAAAAAAGGAAAACTTGTTTTGTTACTAAATGAAATGCTTTTTATCCACGAAAGTGTGAACACCACTAATCTCGTCATTAGCTATATGATCTTCTTCCACTGTGTCTCGTTTAGCTTTTGTGTTCTGAATTCTACTTTTGTTGATAAGCTATTGTCAAGATACTAAAATTTTAAGACACCTTTTGTAGCTTTATAGGATCAATGATAAAAGATTTGGTCTTGAGTTAATCCCATTCCATGTTACTTGGAATATGTTGAACTGTATGACCCAAGAAAAAAAAATGAAATAATTATCACCAAATACCATTTTCTAAGCTACTACTATACAACAACACAAAGTTAGGTAGTCGATTTCCATTGTGTAATAAAACTCAAAAACAAAGCAGAAAAAAAATAATGCACACCAACCAAAACGGATTATGATCTTTTAATGGGGTTAGTTAGCACCACTGGTTTTATTATAATTATAGTTCTAAGTTATCGACTTTGTTTTGTACTTTCCGATTGGTTTCAGGCACATCTGAAAGCAGATTTATTCTCTAATTCCCACATTTACAGCGAAGCTTGTGATCCACGATAATCACATTTACAACTGTAGAACAAAAAAAAATAAAAAAATAAATAAGTGACCCATCACCATGATCTCTCCATCATCCTTAATTTTTTCATGTAAAATATTGAAACCACGAGAAACGCCTTCACCAATTTTATAACACCACTTTTAATCGTAGCTTTAATTAATGCCTCAATAAATAGGGCTTAATTAAGCTAACTTTGCATAATAACTTCCCTCACAAGAAAACGTAACCCTAATAATACAAAGAAGAAGAAAAAAAAGGGAAAAAGAAAATGTCAATGGAACGCACTGAATCCAAAAAACCAGGCTCGTCATCTTCAACGCCGAGCTTCAACGAGAGTCGATGGGTCAACCTAATCCGGCGAACCCTAGAGGAAGAGCACGACGGCGAAGAAGAAGAAGATGAAAACGACGAGAATATTCCGGTGAGCATATTCAACGTGCCTAGGGTTTTGCTGGCGAGCGATCCCGAGTCTTACACGCCTCAAGAAGTGGCGATCGGACCTTATCACTATCTCCGATCCGAGCTCTACGAAATGGAGCGACACAAGCTTTCCTCAGCCAAGAGAGCTCAGAAGAGCCTGCTCCTTCCGAACAAGAAGCTTCTAGACATCGCTAAAAAGCTCATGAAGTACGATAGAAGAGTTCGAGCTTGTTATCACAAGTACTTGGAACCTTCCGAAGAAACCCTAGCTTGGATGATGGTCATCGACGCCTCGTTCTTGCTCGAGTTTCTTCGTTTTTACGATCGTGATGAACTAAACCTAAACCTAAACTTAGTCACGAGGCTCCAAAAATCGGCTCGCGAAGCCATCCTCAAGGACTTGGTGATGCTCGAGAATCAAATCCCAGCTTTCGTCCTGAGAAAATCACTTGAGTTTCGCTTCGAAACCCTAGAATCCGCGGACCAGGCTTTGTCCGCGATGCTTCTAGGGTTTTGTCGAGATATTTCTCCGTTTAAATCGCTCGAAGAAGACGATGATCGAAGAATTCAAGTCTCGAATTGCTCTCACTTGTTGGACTTCTTGTACCGGACGGTGACTCCGCCGGAGATCTTTGAAGAACAAGATCAAGATATGATCATCCTTGTAGAGATCGAGAACGACGAGAAAGGGTATAACATCCCCGGAGAAGAATCTGCGGTGAAGAAGCTAATCGAAACCATGTGGAAGATTCTATCGAAGCTTTACAAAGGTCCGATCATACGAGTCCTCAAAAGGGTCATCTTCTCAAAGCCTCTCAAAGTCCTTCTCAAGCTTCCATGGACAATCCTCTCGAACCTCCCGGGTCTCCGAGCCATGCGAGAGCCCGTGGAGATGTTCTTCTCGAAAGTCAACGAGGAGAAGGCAGAAGAGGAGAACGACGACCCCGAGAAAGTCAACAAGCCTCCATCGGTGGAGGAGATCGCGATCCCGTCCGTGACGGAGCTCGTTGAATCCGGAGTCAACTTTCGCCCCACCAACGGTAACGTCTCCACGGTTAGCTTCGACCCCAAGTCAGTGACTTTCTACCTTCCCTCCGTGACCCTCGAAGTCAACACGGAGGCGATCCTGCGGAACCTAGTGGCCTACGAGGCCTCGAGAGCATCCGGGCCGTTGATCTTCACGCGATACACGGAGCTCATGAACGGGATAATCGACGCCGAGGAAGATGTGAGGTTGCTTAGGGAGCAAGGCATCATAGTGAACCGTTTGAAGAGCGACGGAGAAGCCGCCGAGGTGTGGAACGGGATGAGCAAGTCAGTGAGGTTGACGAAAGTGCCCTTCTTGGACAAGGCCATAGAGGAGGTCAACAAGTACCACGATGGACGATGGAAGGTCAAATTCGGAAAGTTCATGAAGAGATACGTGTTCGGTTCGTGGAAGTTTCTCACTCTTCTCGCAACTATTTTGATGCTTCTCTTCACCGGATTGCAAGCTTTTTGCTCCGTTTATTCTTGTGCTCGTATTATTGATAATGTTGGTAATGCCACTTAAGTTTAACCTAATTACTGGTTAATTATATGAATCAGGTAAATTATTCTGGTTTTTTTTTCTTCTAATGATATTTTCATGTACGTGCAGCTGAATATTCATATGTGATTAAATAACAGGGCAAAAGTTGGTCTTTTGAAGATCTTTCTTGACCATTACTGTAGATATATATTTTCATGAGTTCACGGTGAATCAATTTGGTCACAGTACATGTTAGACAAAGAGTATGTAATTATTGTGTATGTACATGTACCATTTACAAACTATGCCGAAATATGCGTGATAATATAATTTGTTATTGTGTATGTACAATGGTGTGGAAAATTAATCATGAAAATTTGGCAACGATGACGTGTAAATGTTGTGTAAATTATATTATGTATTTGTAATTTATTGGAATCATTTATGCTTCTTTTGATTAATATTGTCGCTAGTTGTTTATTTTATAGTATAATATAATTATGATAAAATGTACAATGGTGTGGAAAATTAATCATGAAAATTTGGCAACGATGACGTGTAAATGTTGTGTAAATTATATTATGTATTTGTAATTTATTGGAATCATTTATGCTTCTTTTGATTAATATTGTCGCTAGTTGTTTATTTTATAGTATAATATAATTATGATAAAACATAAAAGATTGAGTTCATGGTAACATATATATGACTATATAAAACGAAATATAAGTTTATAATGGTAAATTATCTCTAGGAAATTCAAGAATATGTGATGTAATGATACATTAATTAAGGAGAAGAAAAACAGGTTTATGTAATATCAAGGTTTATGTCGTTTGGCATCTAGCTGTTTATATATTGGCAATTGGTATGGATTGTCTAATAAACTAGTTTATAAAAGTGCAATTTGTAATTATTCTAGTTATCTTCTGTGTAGGTATCTTGTTTTTATATATTTCATTTTCAATCATGTGCCAATTTGGACTTTTATTAACATTTTGTACCATATAATGTCAACGGAAAATTTATTAACATAATTATATTTGTGGTTTGACCAGTTGCATAAAAAAATTAACGTCTTTTAATAATTTTACACACATAATTGTCCTTATCTTTTTAAGTTACATGTTGCCTTAAATATGTTGCAAACAAAAGAAACCATATCGTTTGTTGTTAGGGATGATATGAGATTCGATATATATATATATATATATATATATATATATATATATATATATATACATACCTTGGTTGATCGATGTAGACACGTTCTGAAAATAAATATACAAAAATGTGATTACAAAAGTGTGACCTGCGCCTTTCTTTTTTGAGGTTGATGTGACCTGCGCATAATAATTATTTATTCAACATGACTTCTCACGTACATTTTTCCCCTCATTTTGGCCAGATAGTTATTTAGTCAGTGAATTAAGTTTGGCATAACGTTTGTTCATGCTTGCAAAACTGAAAACCTGAAGTAAAAAGACGTTACAATGTTTAATTTATTCGTCAGTTTAAGTCAATAACATATAACAGCTAATAAAACATGTTTCCACGCAATATGCCCCCAAAACTACTTTCTAAAATTTCCTTGAAAGATCAAGAGCAAGAGAATAAAATGTCCTCAATTCCACACTACCATGATCACGATGAACACCTTTGGGTGTCTCGAATCCGCCGAATTCTCGAGGAAGAGCTCGATGAACACGACCATGAAGATCATTACACTTCGGTGAGTATTTTCAACGTCCCTAAAACCCTAAAAGCAATTTCTCCAGATTCGTTCACGCCTCAACTAGTAGCGATCGGGCCATACCATTTATGGCGACCAGAGCTTCACGAGATGGAGAGATTCAAGCTTTCCGCGGCAAAAAGAGTGCAAAGAATTTGCTTCCTAAACAATCTCAAGTTTCGTGACGTTGTCCATCAATTTACGATCATTCACGCGTTGAGAATCCGAGCTTGTTACTACAACTACTTGGACTTGAGCTCCGAAAGGCTTGCTTGGATGATGGCCTTGGATTCTTCGTTCTTGCTAGAGTTTCTTTATCTATATGTCGTTGAATTTGAAGGGATTAAATCTTTCATTAGGACTTCTCCGGTAACACTTTTGCCGAAGATTGCACATTTGCAAAGGCGAAACCCGTCCCACAATGCGATCATTAGGGACATTATCATGCTTGAGAATCAAATACCGCTTTTTGTGTTGAGGAAGATGTTGGAATTTCAATTTGAAACCCTAGAAGAAACCGATGAGTGCTTATCCTCGATGCTTCTAGGGTTTTTCCGAGAGATATCGCCATTAAAGATTGTCGAAAACACCAAGCCGCTGAAGAATGTAGTTTTGGCTTGCTCTCACTTGTTGGACTTCTTCTATAAAATGGTGACATGCCAATATGTAGGGCTCGAAAACAAAGACGAAAAGGTCTTGGAAATTGTCGAAGAATGTCAATGCGAAGATAGTCAAAGCGTCGTAAATGAGGATAGCCACGCTTCGAGAATATCTTTTAAGAAACTTCCTTGTATCATGTTAGGCATTTTTCGCGCCATTGGCGGCCCAATAAAAAATATCATCAAGAGGATTTTCTTAGAAAATTTTACACACCTATTTTCAAAAGTCCCTTTGAGAATCCTCTCCCATTTTCCAGTGATCGGGGTTTTCATAAATCTCGTCCCGATACTTTTATCTCCCGACAACGTCGAAACAAATCTCGTGGACGAAAAACCACCTTTGATGGAAGAGATCGCGATCCCTTCAGTCACGGATCTCTCGAAATCCAACGTACGATTTCGCCCTTCAAACGGAGATCTCTCAACACTCTCTTTCGACACAAAAACCACCACTTTTTACCTTCCAATCGTTAACCTAGACACGAACACCGAGGCCGTCATGAGAAACTTGGTGGCTTATGAAGCCTCGATTGCATCTGGACCGTTGATCTTCACACGTTACACGGAGCTCATGAACGGCATCATTGACACCGAGGAGGACGTGAAGTTGCTTAGAGAGAAAGGCATTGTTCTAAACCGTTTGAAGAGCGACAAAGAGGCGGCGGATTTATGGAATGGGATGAGCAAGTCGATCCGATTGACGAGAGTGCCCTTCCTCGACAAGGTAATCGAGGATGTGAACAAGTATCATGATGGGAAATGGAAGGTCAAATTCGGAAAGCTCACGAGGCAACACGGGTTCGGTCATTCGTGGAAGTTCATCGTTTTCTTTGTTGTTGTTTGGATACTTTTCTTGTTAGGCTTTCGTACGTTTTGCACTCTCTTTACTTGTCATCGTTTCGCTCAATGATTTATAATATTTGAGCAACTTTATATTTTTCACTTTCATTGTAATAAAAAGTGCTTATATGAGGAGACGTTATTTTGTGTTTGTACTTACTTATTGAAACGTTCTTTTATTTATTTATTTTTCTCTAACCGGTTATTTTTGCCGTAATAAAAAAACCTATTGGATTCGTTGGTTGTCAATGCTTTTTTTTTTTAATTTAAAACGTACATCATTTATATATAATCATGGCAATTTGACGACATTAATATACTTTACATATAATCATGGCAATTTAAAACGTAATATGATATGACGACTTTCCTTTTTTTTCTTTTGCATATAAATATTTATAGTACTATCATCTTCTACGGTAATATCCACCGTGATTCGTCGTCTTCTCTAATTAAACTGGTTGATATATAATACTATATACTTTACATTACAACATCAAGGTCAATTTTAGGCAAACTCAAGGTGTATTTACTTAATAATAATATGGACACATGTGGTTTGATTGAGCATTCATTCTCATGATTTCATACTAATTATTAGAATGCCATTACAATTTATTATTTCCTTCTCTATGGTCATTTCCCTATGATACTCTCATGATCGTCCCTTGATGTATTTGGATTACCTTTTTCTTTTTTAATTTTAGTTCTTTTCTTTCTTTTTTATTGTTTCATGTATCGCGTGTATTTTATGTACGATTTTTTTTTTCAAAAATATGCGTTTTTCTCTATGGCCAAAACAAATTTTTTTTTTTAATAAAACCAGAGAATAAAGAAGGACGGCTGAAAGTGATGAAAATATTAATTCAAGACTAAATCTTTTTTCAACTCTAATTTTTGTAAGAAAAATGAAAATAAATAAATAATAGTGGAGGCCATATTTTGGAAAAAATTTCTCTATTAATTGTCATATAACACGTATTAATTTAATTGAAGAGATTAAAGGATTTGAATTTTTTTCATTACTAACCACATCCGAAAATGAGGAAGATACTTAAATTACATCTCGGCTTTTAGAATGAGTAGTAGTTTAGCCGACGGGGCCCACATATTTTATCCTCCGGAAATTTACACGTGGAGCATCGTGACGTGTCACTCCGAGTATATAATAAGTGAAAACCCTAAAAAAAAGTTTGAGACAAAGTTGAAAGCGAAAAACTTGTGGCGCAGGACCTACATCAATCAACGTATTCTCCGACACGACAAACTAATGTAAGCGCGAAATTTACATTCATGTCTCTTGTTTCCATTGATTAAGATTATTCTTGTAATTAATCAATTAACTGATTTTACATTTGCGCACCCATCACACATCTTAACGGGATTTCGTCGTGTTTTGCTCAAAATCTTTGAATGATTAATGAATGTAAGATCTACATATGTACAAAGTGGAACATGGTTCATCAAATATTGTTTCAAATATTATGAATATGATTTGGCTTTGGTTCCTTTGATTTTAAGGAGATTGAGCGAAACACAAAATCGAGATAGAAGATTTGTATTCGATAATGTGACTCGTTATTTTATTTAAAAAAATCAGGAATATAGGCGAGTCGTCAATGGCGGCCCCCGATTGGAAGCGTGAGCTCCCACCAAACTCCCGAGAGCGAGTTCTCAAAAAGATGTATGCAAAAGATAATTATTAAAAAATATGACTATATTTTGCGTTTTTCGCGTTGTCATATAAGAGATATTTGTTCCAAAGTTATTATAACGGTTATTGTAAGAATCTAGATTTTATGATAAATTGTTACGAAAAAAATTGTTTTTGATAAGATTTATTGTCACACTTTTAGAATAAATTACTCATATTAGATAATTGGAAATACACTATCAAATATTCATGGAATAATCCTACGCATTAGTTATTATTATAATTATATTTTGGAATAAATGTATTAATTATTACAAGCTTTAACATGTGTTGATTTGAAAAGGATACAATTAGTTCCCATAATGCAATGTTTTTGGATTGGTGATCAGAAAAGAAAATCTGGAGACTAATCTCCCATTCTTCAATGAAGAGGTATCGTCGCAACTAGCTGCGGTTGCCGAAAAACTCGAGGCCTCCGTTTACGATTCGGCCAGAAGTGAAGTACGTAAATCATGATTATTATCAGTATATAAATTTATCTTTTTTTGGGTATCGATGTTAATCCCTCGAATTAAAATACTATAAATCATTATAACTAAAATAATATAAAATAAAATGATGTATGACATGTTATAGTTTCATGAAGTCGACACAAAAGATCGGAGTTCAATTTATATGCTTATTTAGTTTTTTAGATATTTGAGAATAATAAGTCATCTATTTATCATCACTCATGATTTTGAGAGCGCAGAATCAATACTTGAGAAGGCTTGTACCAGATTTTCCGACTGAGATCAGATCGGTAAAAGCAATTCCACATGAATATTCTGGTAATATATTGAAAATATGAGTTATTTTTTTTTCTTCAAATAAAATTCATCTTCTTGCTATATAATAAGTGTTCGTTTTTAGGGTCAATTGACTTACATAATCAGCCACAAACTGACGCCGAAGTTATCGACGTTGAAGAAGATAAATGGCTAGAGGAAGATTTATTTGAAGGTAATAATATTTGGTTTTTTAATATAGATTATTAGAGTGACCTTTTTGCTTTTTGAAACTAATATTTGGAACAAAATCCACGTTTTAGTAACTTCTTATCAATTAAAAATATAAAACTATTTAAGCATTTCAATGATTAGTATTTGTTTATAATAAAATGTGCACTTAAAATAAATCTTACGCTATAAATATGAAGCCATATTGTAACTTTCTCTTATGATGTACGTGTAAGGTCATTATGCAATCTTATCATTTTCTTTCATAAAAGTTTTTAAAAGTACTTATAAATAAAACATATGCGTCAAGGTATTTAGTTGACAATTTTCATAATAAAAAGAATATAATTTTGATGATTTATATAAACCAATATTTGTACGGACTACATTTTCGTAAAAACTTAAGTTAGGGACTAATTTGACTGTATGCACTAAAAAGACAAAAAAAAAAAAAAATTTAAACGTTATTTATTTTATTTTATTATTTCAGTGCATAACAACGTATGTTTCATTTTTTTGCAGATGAATAAAAATGAAACATGCATCTACAAGTGAAGGTCTCAGCGCTACATCATCAAAATTACGATAATAATTACAATAACTTTGTTCGGATACTTTGTGGTCCAATATATCTATACACAAATTTATATAAATTTCTGATAATAAACCTGAGCCTGTTTGAACGATTTTATGCCGCTATACATGTGGTTTCTTTTAGTTTGAATAAAATATTAATTATATTTTTGACCGTAATATATTTGTAATCACGTTCTAGTAAGAGGATGATAATATTTTTGTCTGAAAATAAAAATGATAATGTAAACTATTATTTTTTTTGGTAGCATTGACTGGTTTTAGTACAAAATATAAATGAAAAATTGCTCAAAATAGTCTAATGAAACATTGTTATTTTTGTAGGCATATTTTTCGTTTTGCTTATAGATAGCCAAAGCGTAGTGATGTGCCATGTTTAAGAGGTGTATTGTCATAATTATGCCCTTTTGTTTTATAATTGTCTCCTTTAATTTTATTCTTTTTCTTAAATTAATTAATTATTTGGAATTAATTTTCGAATATGTAACGGTTATTATTACCATTTTATTGTCGATTTTTTAAAATTATATATTTATATTAGCTTTGTTTTCGGTATATTAGCTCTATTTTATTTATCATTTATTATTTATTTGCTGTAATTTTATTTAATTTATTTCCAATATTTTTAATTTCTTTTTTCACTTTAAAATGAGGGTAAATATGTCATATTCAACAGTTTATTTTAATTTAAAACTATAAACAAAAATTTTCAAAACTTTAACTATTTAGCAATTTTTTTATGTTTCAAAAGGCTATATTATTACAAAATTATTGAAATGATAGGCTTCTGTTACAATTTTTAGATTCTGTCTATTGCTACGTGACCATATGTATATTTTATTTAGATTTATAAATAACAATCCCTCTTAATAGGGAAATATTATGTTAATCGTCAAAGTATCAATTTATTTAAATAAATAATCAGATTTAATTAGGCTTCCAAAATTACGTTTATCCTCGAATTCTCCATAATTTTGAGAAAATGGTTCATCAAGTTTGAGACAAACTCAAACCATCGAGATATATATCACACACATTATATTATGGATACATGTGTATATAATTATAATATTACCAAAAGGTCTCAGGCCTTGTGTGTACGAGTATTATTAATTAATTTTTTTTTAGAATGAATGGGATGTAACTATTGAGTAGGCTCTCATATTGTATTTCTTTGATTTTTGTTTATAGAAAAGGTTAAAATTAATACAAGATAATATATATATTTCCTATGAAAATAACTTGTACAAAATGATAAATTATTATATATATAAAGAAAACCTAAAAATACTATTCATTTTAACCACACAATTGCTTTAAATTACAAACTATGTTATTGGAATAAGTACCCTTTAAATTTTTTTTTCATTTTTTTCTTTTATGTTAATTTTTTATTTCAGAAAACAAAAATTATTACTAAAAAATTAAAAAAATGTGAGAATATCATGCTCCGAATAGTAGAAAGCTTATGATCATGATTTTTAATTTGTTAATAAACATATACGTATTAATTTAAATAAATATGTTCAAAGTTTTATAAATAATAATATATCTGATATATAATAATCGTGATATGTACACACTTAAAATAACGGACATTATCATGTATATAGTTAAATTTGACTATATCTATGACGTAAAAAGGAAAATCAAGTACCAATTAATTTTAGAATTTGTGTTTCATTTTCTATAAAAAAAATTGAATGAACGCCACAAAATTTTAAAGGTGTGTAATAAATATTTCTGATTTTAGCATATTTATTTTTGATATTTGTTTTATTTATATGATATGACATTAATGTAATTCAACAAGAACATACTTTATATTATTAATTGACAATATTAAAAAATTTGTGTGATTTTTGTTATTGTATCATATTTTTCATCAAACAAATATTATCAATTATTTTATAATTTCAAATAAAATACATTAACCATTCCCGCGACCTCCGTATTTTTTGCTTGTTCTGTATATAAAGATATTCACAATGTTTGAGGTAAAAATCAATCTGAAGCTACAGCGTAAAACAAAACAACGCTTGAGTTTGACATGTCATATATTCATATACCCCACAAAGAAGTAAGAACACGGCTTTTAAAGCGCGACACTGAAACAACGCTATTGGCTAGAAAAGTCTCACGCGGATAGCAATCCGCGAATACAACTAAGAGTACATCTAAACCGTTCATTGTTTTGACACAAATCAATGGTTACAGATCTCCCCCAAATACTTTCGATTCCCGCTTTATTTCTAAAATTCATTTTGGCAAATTCAATAAATACCACACGCACACACCTTCGCCTATCACAACAAGTCATCACAAAACAAACTTCACAATCCTCAAAAATCAAATATCAAATCTCGATCAGAAATGGCTCGTACCAAGCAGACGGCGAGGAAATCCACCGGAGGAAAGGCTCCGAGGAAGCAACTCGCGACGAAGGCGGCCAGGAAATCCGCTCCGGCGACCGGAGGAGTGAAGAAGCCCCACAGATTCAGGCCGGGAACGGTTGCGCTGAGGGAGATCAGGAAGTACCAGAAGAGCACTGAGCTTCTGATCCGGAAGCTTCCATTCCAGAGGCTGGTGAGAGAGATCGCTCAGGACTTCAAAACCGACCTCCGATTCCAGAGCAGCGCCGTCGCGGCTCTTCAGGAGGCCGCGGAGGCGTACCTCGTCGGGCTTTTCGAGGACACGAACCTCTGCGCCATTCACGCCAAGCGCGTGACGATCATGCCGAAGGATATCCAGCTTGCTCGCCGTATCAGAGGAGAGAGAGCTTAGGGTTTCAGATTGAAAACTGTGGATCTGTTTGTGATCTTTTTGTATTTCATTAGGACTTAGTTTTTCTACCTTTCTGAGTGATGTATTATGCAAATCTGTTACTCGATTCATATCCAATATATAGTTATTCTGCTATTTGATCCTTCTCTTTTACTTTTGTGACATTTTATATTCAACTTTGAATCGGATTATGAAGCGTCTAAATTTTGAAACAGGATTGAAACGATTCCAAAGTAAATTCATGGATTAGAAATCCCATAAGCGATGTAATATTTATCGACTGTTCATAAACTTGGATTCCGCTTTGCAAGTCTATTTAACGTCCACTTCTCAATATGAGCCTATTGAATTTCCAGAGTGTTCGTGTTCCTAGCTGGCTCGCTTGTCGGTAGACTCTTCCACTTGACGAAAAGAATCAAGTATTCTTTTGTACGGTTGCAATCCACGTCTCCTAATGGTCCGATCCGTTGGTGATGGCTGTTGGTGCTCTGGACGACTCTTCTTTTGATGGTTCCTCTGGTCGTCCCTTCCCACACCATGTTGACGAGGGTCTTGACTAGTGGTTCCTCCTTGAGTCCCGTCTTGACGCGCTCCATCACTGGGTTGGTTGCTCGGCTGATGGATTCGCCTTTCTACTCAGGGCGTTGGTGACGACGTTGACTCTGTTGGGCTTGTATTCCATACGGTAATCGAACCTTGGTAAGAAGTCTTGTCAACGAGCTTGTTTAGCCCTCAACTTCATATGAGTCTGAAAATAGCTGGTGGCAATGTTGTCGGTCATCACGATAAAAAGGGTGTCTAGTAGGTAGTGTCGCCACGTTTTCATGCAGTGAACGATGGCCGTCATCTCCTTCTCCTGGACGGTGTGACGCTTCTCTGTGTCGTTTTAACTTCTAACTTTCATACGCGATTGGATGACCGTCTTGCATTAGAACTCCACCGATGGCAAAGTCTGATGTGTCGGTGCGGACTTTGAATGTCTTGGAATGGTCTAGTAGGGCAAGTACTCGGTCGTTGCACACTGCTTGTTTCAACCCGTCGAAGGCTTCTTCACACCTCTCCGTCCACCCCCACGACTTGTCCTTCTTCAACAAGTCGGTTAGGGGAGCGGCGATCGCCGAGTAGTCTTTTTTGAATCGCCGATAGTAGTTAACGAGAACGAGGAATAAGCGTAGCTCCGAGACCTTGACATGTGGTTCCCGCTCTCGAATGGCTTCCACCTTGTTTTGCTCCATCATCAGCGTCCCATCCTTAATTTTGTGTCCGAGGAACAACACTTCTGTTTGGGCGAACGAGCACTTCTCCTTCTTCACATATAGCTCGCTGTCCCTCAATAGCTTGAACGCTTCCATCAAGTGTCCCTTATGCTCCTCAAGAGTGTTGTTGTAAATGACACTATCGTCCAAATAGACGACTAGAAAGAGATCGAGGTGAGGGTAGAAGATCTTGTTCATAAGTGTACAAAACGTTGCAGGAGCACTTGTCAACCCTAATGGCATAACAAGAAATTCGTAAGCAGCGTAACTTGTGACGCATGTCGTCTTTGCCTCGTCCCCTTCGGCTATCTGGACTTGGTAGTATCCCGATCGAAGGTCTAGTTTCGTGAAGTACTTGGCATGTCCATTTGGTCAAACAGGTTGGCTATCAATGGTACGGGGTACTTGTTCTTGATGCTGACCTTGTTGAGCGCCCGATAGTCGATGGACATCCAGAGGGATCCGTCGTTCTTCTTATGGAACAAGACCAGCGCGCTGTACGGGGCCTTTGAAGGAAGGATGTAACCCGCGTCTAGCAGTTCCTCGGGTTGCTTTCTCATCTATGCCAACTAGGGAGGGGCCTTTCGGTAAGGAGTGAGGGAAGGTGGCTTGGTGCCTAGCTCCAGCTCGATTTGATGGTCCACCTCTCTTCACGAGGGTAACCTCTTTGGAAGTTCGGGTGGCATGACATCTCAAAATTCTTCCTAACACGCTCTGAATTTCAGGGGGTGCTTCCTCTTCTTGGATCTCCTCTTCATCGTACTCCTTAAGGATGGTCAATTAATCACAAGTTATGTCTTGGAAGTCTTTTCAGAGCATGATTCAAGTGAAAAGTGATTTACATACACGAAATTCAGCCTCCCTGAAAGGAGGTTAATGTTCACTCACCTAATGATTGATTCCAGAACCTATTGATTGCGCGCACTTTCGATGTAAGTTAACGTTCGAAAGATTTTTTCGGTAGGGAAACAACAATGCTTGGGGCTGATATATCTCAAGAGAAGTATAACGGAATAAATTGACTTCTCTTGGCACAAGTTGAACCTGGAGAATCTCGATTCACGAACTGACTATATCAGTGGACACTTGTAACGATGAGTAAATATAATTCTAGTATTAAAGAAGGGCTCAGTCTTTGATTACACGGTGAAGTATTGATAAAGACTAGATAAATCAATGAAAAAGAGATAGGACTATATCGTCTTTTTCGTGGGGTTCGTTAAGCTTCTACTACTAGGTCCATAGTCCCCGATTCGGCTCTAATAAATGCGGATAAGAACTTTTGAATAATAATGTCGTTCTTCATTTAATCTCACTTGCTGTAATAGTGATTGACAACAATAATTCTGGAAAACGGGTATTCACATAATTAACTAAATGTTTATAGCATAATTGTTTATTTATTATTGGATCAAGTAAATAAATAATTTATTTGAATTTTTGAGCTTAGAAATTTTGGATTGGGCTTGGCCTAGAGAATGGCCAAAAATCCCCTAGGAATTGACCCTAGGGGTGGCTGAACTCTGTCCCCTATCTGTCCCTGAATTTCTTCCTGAAGAGAGAAAATCTCAACCATAGATATTGATCTGATGGATGAAAGAGAGTTTAGATTTACTGTTGAGATCTAATGGCCCATATTAAATCAAAAGGAGAGAATATATCTAGAAAGAGAAAATATCTTTATAAAGGAGAGAATATCTTTAGAAAGGAGATACAATCTCTCATATGTTATCTTTCCTTAAATGCTATTCAAGGATACTCGGCTAACTCTCTCTCTCTCTCTCTCTCTCTCTCTCTCTCTCTCTCTCTCTCTCTCGACCGAATTTTCTCTTCCCCTATTCCATGGAATTGCTAATTCCAATTCTAAATAATATGAGTTAGATCTCGAAACAATCTGATTTCGAGATTTAGTGAAATATCGATTGTGCCCACTCATATTTATTATTATTCTTGGAGATTACATTTCGGAAGACTACGGTGTCATCCTCCAGTACTAAATCAGACGAACGAGTTGTGAAAGCTTGAAGACGGAACAAGTATTAGATTGGAGCATTCGGTAACTGAGCAAAAATTCATGTAAGTGTTCTGAACGCATCTTCTATTATTGGTTGCTGAATTGCTTTCATAATTAAATTAAATCAATAATCTAGATCTTGTTAGCAATCATTATTATTAATTGTCTATTGTGAGTGCAATTAACGATTTACCGCATTTAATATGGTTTCTAAGGTGCATGAATCACCAACATGGTCTCCATCTGCAATGCACAATGAGTTGGCAAAAGGAATGGAGATAGCTTTTACCGTGTCCATGAAGTCCAAGCCGAGTACGATACAGAAATCGTCCATCGACGCCACTGCATAGTCGATCGCCCGTTCCCATGAGCCGAGTGTTGTTTTTACTCCCCGAGCAACTCCATTGATGAGATTTTCCTCTAAGTTCACGGCCTTGATTGTCCCTCCTTCCTTTGTTGTATTCAACCCTAGCCATTGTGCTTCCTCGATTGACATGAAGGTTCATGACGGTGCAGTGTCAATCATAGCTTTGATTGGGTGGCCATTCACAATGGCGTCCACGTATAGCAGACCGAGAGACATGATTTGGGGCGTGGCTTGAAGGATGTTTAAGTAATCGCATTGACCCCATGCACTAGGACAAAAAAGGTAATTAGAAGCGACAAAAATCGCTTCTAAAAGCTTAAAAGTCACTTCTAAATGACCTTTAGAAGCGATATTAGAAGCGACAAAGTCGCTTCTAAAGAGTCGCTTCTAATGTTTTGAAGCGACGAAATTAGAAGCGACTAGTCGCATCTATAGTCGCATAAAAAGCGTTCAAATTTTATTTATTTTCGACATTTATAAGCGACTAGTCGCTTCTAAAAGTAAAAAAAAAAAACAATTCATAAAATTCAAAAAAATTCAAAACAATTAAAAAAAATACATTAGAACTTTTATTACATGTTACACAAAAAAAAGAAATAAACACGCACAGAAAATGAACGACAAACCTCATATCTAAATTCTAATGAGGTTGCAACCAACTTGAAGCTCCGATAAATACGTATAACTAAAACATATTTTAAACAGAATTAAAAAAAAATTAACAAAAGTTAAAAAAACATTAACCAAATCAAAAAAAACAAAAAACACATACCGAGAAGCAACGACGATGCGGGACGGGGTAGGACGCGCGGGACGAGGCTAGACTCGAGACTCCGAGAACATATTATTAATTAAGTGATAATTAATTAAAAATTCAATTATTAACAAAAAATTCTCTAATTATGTAAAATATTTAAAATATGTTAATGTAGTTACAAAGTATACATTTCTTAATTTTTTAGTTATTTTACTAACTAAATAATTAAGTTAAGAATATATGAAACTATGTGCGAGGCAACAAACTTCTATATATCAAAACTATACAACGTTAATATAAAAATATACTAGTAAAACTAAAAACTAATTAACAAATTTATATATATCAAACTGAAAAAAACATACCGAGAGTCGTTGTTTGCGGTAGGCGGCCGGAGCAATGAGATGACGGCCGGAAATCTACGACCGGAGAAAAAAATAAAAATAAAAACATAATAATTTAGAAAACATACCTTAAGTGAAATATGATTAAAAAAGGAAACCACTTACCTCACAGGTCGCCGGAAAAGGGATGACCGGCAGATGCGTCAAGGCCGCCGCGCGGGTCGCCGGAGAAGGGCTGCCGAAAAAGGGATCTTCAAGGAGGATATCCAAACAGAAAGAAAAAAGAGAAAAAAGAGAAAACTTACCGGAGAGAGGAGAGAGGAGGCGGAGGGGCGGAGACCGACGGTTGCAGGGAGAAAGGAGAGAGGAGGCGGATGGAATGGAGACTGGCGGTTACAGGGAGAGAGGAGAGAGGAGGGGCGGGAGAGAGAAGGGTGGCCGGAGAGAGAGAGTGAGGAGGGGCGGGAGAGTGAGAGGGGCGGATGGGCGGCCGGAAAGGAGGGAGGTGCGGCGGGGTGGTCGGAGAGAGAGAGGAAGGGCAGGAGAGAGAAGGTGGGCGGGCAAAATGAGAGAGAGGGGAAGAGAGGAAGAGGCTTGAGCGTTTTAAAGCCCTAGGGACTAGTCGCTTCTAATGTCCACCAAAATCAAAACGACGACATTTTGGTAAGTGGGGGCATTAGAAGCGACTTGTCGCTTCTAATGTCTCCTCGGTGAAATTTTGGCGGAAATGTTTTGGAGTCAAAGATTTTGGGCATTAGAAGCGACATTTAGAAGCGACTAGTCGCTTCTAATACCCAAAAATCTATACTTAGTAAAATTTTGGCGGAAAGGGTTTGGAGCCAAAGAATTTGGGCATTAGAAGCGACATTAGAAGCGACTAGTCGCTTCTAATGCCCAAAAATCTATACTTAGTGAAATTTTGGAACCAAATAATTTGGGCATTAGAAGCGACTAGTTGATTTCTGAGTGCCCACAAAGTAAAATGACTCCCTTATTTATAGGAAGAGTTACAATGAAAGAATTGTTTAGAAATCTATGGTAAAAAGTACAAAAATGCTCCTTTTAGTGGCTTCTTGAGAAGTACTTAGAATCTAGGCATCTTTTAGAAGGTTCTTGTCTCATGAAGGCTTGGAGAAGTATCTAGATGACGCGTTGGTCGGAATTCCTCTTTGGACATGGTTGAGTGTTGGGCTAAAATGTTCCCTACACCGAGACTTTTTCTGGAGATGCGCCAAGATGGTAGCTTGGCCTGGCCTCATCCTGGGAGTACATAAGGAATGAAGAGCCGCGTACCGCCCACGCGAAAATATATCTTCCGTGGAAAAAAGTCTTCCGTCCACCGTCCACGCGGTTTCCGGTATTGTGCGGAAGGAAGAATTTTGCCGTAAATGCTCTCTTCCATGGGTACCATGTAGGATTTAAAAAAATAAAAAAATGGTATATTAGAGGGAGTAAAATGTAAGAAATTTTAAAGTAGTGTAAAATTATGAATTGTAATTGATATGGATAATTGAAAATTTATACAAACTTTAGAAATAATAAAAAAGAAACATTAGACATTTTACATTCTCTAAAGTTCGTTGATGTTCATACTTGCAAAGTTCAAATCGTAATCGTCGACAAGATCAATGTTTACAAAAGTTTATTGAGATCGGTCGTCGTATTAACACCAATCTTTGTAGACAGTGAGAGCTTCGACTATTTTGGGTTTCAAACTTTGTCGTCGATCGTCGATGATTCGGCCCGAACTACTAAACGCCGATTCGGATGAAACCGGGATCGAAAGAACATCTCTAACCATCTTCGATAGGATTGGAAACATATTCTGGTGTTGTCTACACCATGCTAGTAAGTTGAGATTCTCTTGACTCATTGACGCAAATTGTTGAGAGTTGTACAAAAGAATCTCGTCGTGTTCCGACGTCTCCGCACGTGGCTCCGGATGCGGTGATGATCTTGGCGATGAAGTTCCTGTTGAAATTTAGTTAACAATTAACCTAATTAATTATGAAACATATTAATATATGGAGAAAATTCATAATTCAATTTAACATGTTAAAACGTTTTAAAACATCTTCAATAACCATGTCATTAAATATAATCTAGCATGTCAATAAATTTCTAAACATATTAATAAATTCATTCAAACATGCAAACGAGTGATCTAAAATTTCTAACAATTCTACAATGATTATTATATTCAGATCCAACTCGTTTTAGGAGACTCACAATGGGTTAAGATCTGCGAGAATCAGCCTCGGGGTGTGCGTCCAAGTCCACGGCCGAAACTCCTTCTCACGCGCGTCTAGGATGTCACGAAATCCGTCATCGCTCCGTTGCTCTAAAAAGTGACCGGCCATGTGGATTAAATATCACTCAAAAAATCACAAGATGAATCAATGATAATTCTTTAGGAGTATTTAGGAGATCAAGAGGGTGGGCTCTCTGTGGGACAAGGGAAGAAGGTGAAACTCAAAGCAAAAAGGAAGGGCTGCCGGGAAACAAATTTCCTCTCTCTTTCTCTCTAAAATTTGGCCAAAACCTATCAGAGGTTCGGCTGAGTGCTGGTCGAAATTAGGCTAGGGTTTTCAAAGAGAGAGCCTCATTTTATATCAGAGAGAATCGGCTTAATATAGGTCAAAATTCAATTAAGTCACATTAGTCAAACTTAAGCCCAAAACTCATTTTAATGAGTTTAAACAAATTTTTCAGCCCATAAAACCCTTATTATGGCCGGTCATATTTTCTTCACTATCTCCCAAATTTATTTGATTTATTTCGAAAATAATATTTAATTTATTTAGAACATCTCATTTATTTAATGACAAATCATTAATTATTTTCATACTCTTCAATGCTGTACGAAACGAGAAAATATTTATTTTCATCTTTTATTTATTTGAATCATCACATTATATTATTATCAATATAATAACATAATATGATTCATTAAATAAATGTAATAATAAATAATAAATTATTTATTTAATTACTTAGAAAATAATTTTCTTACTGTAAATCACAATTTACGTGGAATGAGAAAATCAATCATTTCTTGGTCACCAAAATCTCGTCCGAGAGTCTATCATTGAGACCTTATAGACCCACATGAACGAAGGTTCAGAATAAAGCTCGGACACAAAAGTTCACAAACATTTTCCGACTTTTAATTCTTAATATTAGTCGATTCCACTAAAAGACCAATATTGAACATCTCTAAGTTTATATGCGTTTATATTTCCGTTTGATGTGACAAAACTATTATTCACACAGTCCATGGTGTATTTTACAATATTACCCTTTGTTCGTATCATTAACTCAGAAGATCGGTTTGTTCGGCTTGTTCATGGGATTTAATGGGCTCATTTCTTTATTCCTCGAGTCCTGTCATAATTGCTCTCACACATTTATTGACATGAAAACCGCTGCATTGACTTCCTACGGAAAGCTCTATAATGCTTCGTTCAATCCATGCACCCACCATATAGAGATAACAAAGAAGAACTAATCCTTTCAAGCCTTGAATCGAAGTTGGAATGAAGTCATATATGAATCTTTCAAATTTAGATACCAGTCATAAGAATTATATCTAAGCATAAATATAGAATTCGAACGGTTTTTTAACTAATGGTGAAAAGCTATATACTTTCCATAAATTATAGAATTTATAATTGATAGTTCTAACTTCAAGAAAGTTGACAGTAAAATCGATATCAACCGGTTCCCAAGAAATTGGGATAAAAAAACCATTTACAATAATTAGACTTTATTGTATAGGATTACAATCCTTTTATGATAAAGTTTGTTGTGTTATGAAATTATTGACGACTCTCCTTAACCGACTATGCAAAGAATTAATATGAATTCATTAGAGTCTTAACCGTTAGAGCCTTTATTGAGTTGACCTCGGTATCCTACTTCGGGGGAAAAAAAGAGTGTTTACTAAGGCTCACTTGAATACTTTCATCACCATCGATAATTCCAGCTAGCCACTCACATAAGGATTTAGGATAAGTTGTTGCGCATGTAGTCTCTGAGGTTCCTATTAGACAGCTTTTATGTCGTTGGAAACCTACTGATTGTGTCTTACATTGATACTCCATTTTGACTAGAGAAAAAAGGTATCGAAATGACGGAGTGAGATAAATGTCTCGAGAGGATACGAGAGGTATCGAAATGACGGAGTGAGATACTCATACAGAGGTATTGGACATTTAATAGGTTTTGGATTCGGGCAATTCTTGGCACCTACATTATAGCTTTCCAACTCTTGTATGGAGATGTAATGGAATATTCTTTCTGTATGTAGTCGGAAAGTGATTCCTCCATTGACTCTATCTGTTTCTTGACTTGTTCTTTGAACGTTTAATGTATAGTTAACAAATGAGTTCATCTTTCAATCGGACAAAGTATCGAAGATAACACAGTGAGATAAGAGGAACCGGTGGTCGAACATGTTGGAATAGGTCTAGGGTTAAAGAAAAATTTAACATTAATCAAATTAATGGCGGAATTTAAAAATTTCTTTTTCAAGTAAAACAATTTTTACTAACCTAGAAAAAGCATATACATGTTATATATTAAAAACATTATTTAATTTAATAGAATACCAACCTTTCTTTGTAGCTTGATATTAAAGTGTCTTGAGAAAGGTAGATCCTCTTCCTTGGCTCGCTCGTCACCTTCACACCTAATCTTGAACTCGAGAAACCTAAGATTTCTATTACAAGAGTCTATAGAGGTTTTGGAAGGATTTGTGTGTGGGCAAAATTAAACAATATGAACCAAGAACAATTCTTGGATCATAAGCTAATTCTCTAGATCAAGTGTGGATCTAGGTGCAAAATAAGAGGAGTATTTTCTAGAGAGAGAGAGAGAGAGAGGGTCGGCTACAAGAGGGAGAGAGCAAGAAAAAGCTTAACCTTCACATCTCTATGTGAGGCTCTATTTATAGGAGAAGGAAAAATCTATAAAGGTCAATTATTCATTCATGAATGAATAATGTATTCATGACACAATATTTGATTTTCCCTTCCCCTTTCCCTCTTAGTTTGGCTGGCCATACACCTTGCATTAGTGAGGAAATTTGTTTCCTCACTTAGCACATTTGTTTCCTTCTCAAGGAAATTCATTTCCATTTTTCTTTTGGACAATTATCCTTATAAGAAAAGGGAAATAAAACTCTCATCTTGATGCACTATCTTGGCCGAACTCTACCTAGGGGAGGAGCATCTAGATGCTTCCTTATTTCTTTTAAGACAATTCTTAAACTACACATTGTAGAATTATAATTGCACAAATAACGAAATTAATTTCATAATGCCTTAAACGACTTTTCGGCTTTAGAAAATAATTTATATTTTCATCAAATGAAAATATTCAAAATCTTATTTTGACATTTAAATCATTTTATGTCCTTGTGGAAAAAAAATACCCTTTAGACATTTTTCGAGAAAAAGTCATGTTCAACACATGAACTTATTTTGACTTAGCTTCTAGTTTAACAATCCTACTCTAATGACATATAATAGTGACCTTATGGATCCAAATGAACAAAGCTTGAGCTTCTATACTCGGACTCAAAAGTTCTCAAACCTTTTCTGAGTATTAGCTTAATGTCGACTGACTCCACTAAAGAGTCGACACTGAGAATCTCTCGGTTCAAATGAATTTATTTTCTACTCAAGTTCAACTTAATTATATTGAGCGGATCCATTGAATGTTATCTATGTTTACCCTTCATGAATATCATCAACTAGTTAGGATTTATAAAATTATCATTTTACCATTCTAGTTGTTATTTTCTCAACTCCTTTGTTACTTGTGAATAAGTCAGAAACAATGTATTGACGAGGAGCTAACAAGTCACATTGTTTTATCCAAATAAAGTCGCTACATTAATTTGGACATTGCGCAATTCATTTATTCACAATCCAAGTAATAAAACATGAGGTGATATATATTGCATCTCAGCAATCTTGTACATGAATTCCATATCTATGAGAACTTCACAAAGTTGGTTCATGACATCTTCATAACTTAATATCTCGCCAATAAGCCTTGTCTAGATCACACATTGGACCTAGAATTTGACTTTCTCAAATGAGAATATTAATGCTATGAAATGACATGTCTCATTTCAGGATTTAGGTAAGCATGATGCGATTCATACGTAGTGACCTTGAGATAGAAGATGTTAAATGGTTTGTTCTTCTATTGTCTCTAAAGGTGCACTGGTCAATTCAGTATCTTCGAAAGATACACTGGAAGAACTACAGAGTTCTTAACTCTTTATGCCTCGTAACCAGACATCCTAGATTCTTCCAACAATCATACTGGGATCAATAGTCCGTTGGTCTTTAGATTGCGAATATATCATTTTAGTCAAACCATGAAGAGTTTGTTCACGCAAATCTATATTTGTCTCTTCATACATTGTTAGGTTTGATTAAGGACTATAAGACTATTGAATATCATAAATCTTCAATCAAACTAAAAAGGAATGAATGAACGTTTCAACTTTTATTAATTTAATAAGCAAATTACAAAGATTTATATTTTACATCAATATGTAAATAAACAATCTTTTAATAAGGACTTTAGGAAGATTTATATATTACATAAATATGTAAATAAACAATTTTCTTGTGGGCATCTCTGCCAACAAAACACTGCTCCAGTAGGTAGCCACTCCCTTCTCAGGGAACCGTACGTGAGACTTCCGCATCATACGACTCCGGTAATCCTGAGCTAGCTTCCAGCCTTTGTCATTGTCATTAAAGACCACTATGCATGTATTTTCCGCATGGACTCTGGAATCTTTTGCTTCTTGGTAACATCGGGACACCATCCGTTTCACTCATTATTTTTTTCTTCCTGAAATAGGAATCGAACGGAGTGAGATAATGCATTATGAGAGATCTTCATCATCCGTTTCCTCCGGACTTTTATCCCGGCTAGTCTTAGTTGTCTATTTCCTACACCTTATATTGTATCTTCGCTGTCTAAGGTATCGATTTGAATGACGCAGTGAGATATCGAGAGGTTTCGTAGATACTCGTACTGTAGGTACGAGGCACCAATCGATTATCTTGAATGACGCATCGAAGATGCTCGTAGAGGTATCGAGTATGTAAAGAATCAAAATCAATCGGAGTTTCTTAGGTAGCCACCGACCAACAGTTATCCTTAAACTTCCGTGCTTGGTGGAGAAGAAGTACAATAAATAGGAAATACGCTGATTTCTTGTTCTCTACCGAGCCGTATGCCACGTCCCGATTTGTCAGGTTTACGCGATACTAAACTAATTACAAGTGAAAATGCAATCAGAGATTCCAGGGATCACCTAAAACATCCTTGTCAAGGTCAGTCTTCAACCCCTTCCACAAAACCCTTAATGCCCTTACCCACCTGCCTTTGGCTATATTGAGCTTGTTCATAAGCTTGGACAGTTAGGAATGTCCTTATTTCCCAATAACCGGAGTGCTTTGAGAATCTCGGGCCATAGAATAGAATTCTTACAGCGAAGCGTTCGCATGTAATATTTCAATTTAGATATCTGGTCCGGACACTCATAAGTTAAAAATAACTTACCGGAAACTGCAACACCACTTTAACTTTATGAAAAGACGACCCATATTCATGAACTCAAACCGAGAGGACTCTATCGAGGCTTCGCCTTAGGATCGATCCTGGAAGGCTCGCTCTCTTAGCTCACTAGCTGATTCTAAACCTTACCTTGCTCTCTTAAACTCATTTCATTAGAATTTTCATGCTGGTTTGTTTGGTACCTGAAAAGCCCCTGTTTGGAATACGGATGAGATCAGAAAGGCCATCCTTGGGGCAAACGAGGAATAAAAAATAATGCCAGTATATAAATGCAACATGGTAGGAATAACATCATTAATTGAAAAAAGGAAGAAACAGGTATTAACAACATGAGGTACCCAGTAACGCCTATAAGACCAGGGGGCTGTATTGGCGAGATCCAATAGTATATATGGTATAAATCCACGAACAGATGCCCAAAAACCGCTTGGATGTCCGAGGACCTTTAGTACCTTTTACCCCCCGCAAGCAGCCTTCGCGCCAAGCAAGACTAAGTTCCGTTTCTTTCATCTTATACCGGAATAAAAGAATAAACAGGTAAAAACCATAATTAGGTATCGAAAAAAGATACCATGTCGGTACACTCCGAGGTATGAGGGAACAACGTAGACAACCTGAGAAACAAACCTTTCGAAGATTTGTATAGACCATTGATAGTAACCATTTTGACTACTATCAAAGTAGATATTTCCTCCAAATACTACTTTATAAGACTGTACGTCTTGTAGAAGTTTATTAATTACTCGAATACTTAGTTGAGGTAGTCGATGCTTATCATGAATGGGCATAACAGCATGAGGTATTCCAGAAACAAGCATCCAAGAAAAAGAGAGAAACAGTCTATAAACAGAGAAATAGAGAACTCAAATCCAGGATTTTTGAATTGAGAGAAATCTGCTCGCTCAACGAATAATAAGAATTAATTGATTGAGTAGTTGTAGCACCTGAGGTTCTTGCCCAGGTGGTAGGGCAATGATGAAAAAGGGCAGAAAGCAAAGGGTCGTCTTATTTATAAGCGCATGTAGTCTCTGAGGTTCCTACTAGACAGCTTTTGTGTCGTTGGAAACCTGCTGATTGTGTCTTACATTGATACTCCATTTTGACTAGGAAAAAAATGTATCGTTAATGCCAATTGTTAGATTACCAGGAAGTAGCTGTATTATAACTCATTCAATGACATTATGATGCCATCTCCGACTACAGATGATGAATGATAGTTAATGCCGAAGGCATCGAAGATGCTCGAACGAGAGGAAAAGAAACCCGCTATCTCTGGGCTCTTTGATGAGAGATCGTGGAGGCTTTACCCCTTGTTTCAGTCAGAATGAGTCCCCGGGACATTGGCTTCCGCCAACAGTGGACTATTAAGGATCGCATCCCGCGCATATTCTACATTATAGCCTGCAACTGATTCAGCTTCCGCTTCTGGGAGATCAAACGGAGGTCGATTAGTTTCTGCTAGACGAGAAATGAAGAACATGACCAATACAGGGAACAAGGGAATACCGATATTACTGCATTTGATAGGCAACTCATTAGACAACAATAGAGAAATAGACTCAAGAAGACCACAACCCATGCTTCAACATCTAAGTTTTCACAAGAAAAAACCCAAATTTTCTTTTGGTAGGGAATAAAGATTAGATTCAGTTCAGGGAAAGCAAAGAAAGAAAGCGCATAACCCGAACTTAACCAATGTATTAGCCGAATTCAAGGAACGAACAAACATAGTACCATAAAGAGTATATTCCTGGGAATAAACCATATGATAATACAAGATTGAACCCTACGGTCCTAAGATGCCTTGTGATAGGTCCGAATGATTCATGAGAGCCTCATATTTATTGTGTCGTTGTTGTTGAATTATTGCATGAATACGACATCGATCCTATTCTTTTTTTCCTATCTATGATGCCCCTTTTCGGGACTCTACTTAGAGTTCTTTTCTCCATCGCAAGCAAAAAATTAGTACATTCTTTATCGGTAGCAACAAGGAAGAAAGGAAAGAGTAGCGCATATCCATGAACCGAGGAATCGATATTAGATGAATAACTCGTATTGCTAGAACTCTAGACGAGGGGTCCTCTTTGACACTACATAAAAGAACTGCACGAACTAGCCGTGTGACACTAGCCTGCTGCATGAATCTTCGCTCCTTTCTTGGCTGATCAGGCCCACTACCCATAGCGTCGTAAATAGAGTATGTCAATTGTTAGTATGCCTCATGAGTTCCCAGTTGTCTGACTGCTTTCGGGATGATTTATTGGGTTGGGTCCCGTAAAACCATAAGAAAGACATGATAGCGGATCGATAAGAAATGGTGAATGACTTCAGCGTACTATAGGTATCGAAACGACAGAGTGAGAGGACTCCTTTCCAAAACCTATTGCCTGACGCATGGAAAGTTTCATTACGCAGCATGCTCTTTCTTTGTTTTTTCTGATGTCTGAGCCTCTGAGCCTATGTTCATACCCGCCCGAACAAAGTCCGTTTCATTAAATGTTTGGTTTTCAGTCTCTTCTTATTAAAAAATAGGAGTTCGTACCTTCGGGTTTAATACTTCTATTTCTTTAATGAATACAATACTGAGGGACCCCAGAAAGAATGAATAGTCCCACATGCGGAGAAGACCCGAGAGCCAGAATAGTCCCACAGATCACAACTTTTTCAACCGGGGGGATCTCCAAATCCTTAAAGAAACTCTGCTTTGTGGCATAATTCGGGGAAAAACGGTCTTCGGGTATCTCCGTTACTCTTTCTTTTAATGCTTTAATTGAAAAAGGAGTATTTTTATGGGTTTGCCTTGGTATCGTGTTCATACGGTTGTATTGAATGATCTCGGCCGTTTAATTTCTATCCATATAATGCATACTGCTCTAGGGAAACTTTGACAAGCAGTCTACGACACCTAAACAAACAACCGCTAGTGAGGATTCCTCCTCCTATTGATTGGGTTACAACTCAAAACTCCGATGTTAGGCTCTTTCCAGTGCAGTTCTTAGTATTTATGTATTTCTGTACTATTACTTTCCATGAACTTGCCTACGGATTGATCATGCAAAGGTATTAATAACAACTACAACCAAACTTAACATAAATGTTGTCACTGGAGCCATTCTAAACAGGGAGAAATTAACACTACTTCAAAAAAATAATAGAAAAAGAGATCCATTATAAAGATCTTCATTAGTACGTAAACCTATTGTATACCACCACTGATAAACACCAGAATAAGGGATATTCACTGGTCCAAGAGCACCCCCCTTAGTAAAGATAGATTTTCTAACACTGTACACTGATTTGAAATTCGAAAAGTAGGTCGAGTCCGCCTTTTCTAGACAACAACAATGCCGGGATCTCGGTCTATGTTGTTCAATTAATAGCTCTTATCATGCCATCTTGATTGAAAGAGCGACCTATAAACACCGTTCAATCATGAATTGTAACACTCGTTCACTGGCAGTTAGTTTAAATAAAGATACAAAGACCAATAACTCACTTATCCGAAAAGATAGCTATAAGCACGTTGAAATAACCAAGACAGCTATACTCCCTCCGTTCAATCATGAACTCAAGAATCTCACTCTTCTCTTTGTCCCCGGTCTCACATGAATAATATTTTTTTCCGTAGAAAGTCTATGAATCATCAATAGTCCAGAACAATTCCTTTTTTTCTTAATACTGGACTTTCCCTAAACACTGGTTCTATAAGATAAGACAAGACTCTTTATTAGAAACCAGACTTTCCTAACTCATCAAAGATTCGATTCCTTTTGGTATGTTTTTCCCTATAGGTCCACCAGAAAATAAACTCAAGGGATCTTGTGAATGATTCTGCGCTGCTGAGTTTCGAAAAGACTTTGAAGGGATAATTTATCAGAGTTAGACTAGTTTCTGAGCCCTGTGGAAATCTAGGTCTTATCTTTTTATTCATGTTATCCGATTGTTTTTTCTTTCCCATTAGATTTATTCAGGTATCGTACCCTTCAATGAACATAAGTCACTCCATTAAATAAAGAACTTGCATCAGTTATCCGCATGAATACCAATGTATGATTCCAACAAGAAAGAGATGAATGAGAAATAGTTCTTTAATGACATTCATCATTGACATCTTAACCCAAGATATGACATTCAATGAATATAACCAACATTGATATACAATATACATGAACTCTTAAAAGACCGTTCGATATAGACCTCTTAATGTTCTCAAAAGGATTGATGCGATAAAGACTTATATCCGATGCATAAAGTCTTGTTATATCTCAATGATATGCGAATACAAACAACCTCTTATCATGTTCTGAGTGATAAATTCCCAATAAACGAGAGGCAAGGGACCGCCTATTCGACAACTTTAACGAGGCTTCTTCTTAAATATCAAAGTGCAGAATCCTCTAACTATTGCTAGAGAGCCTTTCAGTGAAGTTAACGCTAGATTTAATTGATACAATTCTTCTTTTTTCCGAGGTATCAAAGAATCCAGCAAACCAATTTGATTGAGCATCTAGTGTAATAGGTAGAATTACTGGGATATCCAGTACTTGACAGACAGTCCCACCATTTTTGTGTATGGATGGCGGGCGACGAAAAGGGCAGACTTCGACCGGGTTAAACCCTTCACTGACTATCAAGTTATTCTTGACAAATTCGATGCCTCTTACGAGCATCACTTTTCGGGGTCTTAGATTCAAGATTCGTTAGGCTAGGCTGTCATTTGTCTCGGCCCTGGAGGATTGACTGGGCGAACTGCTAGTTTTCGGATACGAGATATCTATCCTAGTCACTAGGCAAAAAAAACAAAATAAGAGAACACCATGAATTAACATTAGAGATTATCCCAGAAAGAAAGGAAATAACGAAAGAACATCATGAACTCCCTATAATGTCTCTTTTATTCTTAATCTTGTAATCTTGTCTATGGTGAGTCCAAGTCAAACTGAGATTATTAATTCGGGAGACGGGTCGTCACGATTGATGACCTCGTGGACATATTGGGACACTTAGCATGGTAGACCGGGAAAGAGTGCTGTTACCACGAATGCGGTGAAGAACTGCGTTGCCTGCCGGTGCCAAAAGACTCAATGTGCAGAAGTGTGGTGGTCGAGCTATAGACTCGGGTAACTCAAGACTATCACTCCCTTGCATTGAAAACAATCCTAGAACAACATCAATAAAACTTTGAACGATGGTGTTTCTGTATATTCTTTTTTTTTTCTCACTTTTTTTTACTTAATTATTTTAGAACGATTTCAATATCGCAGACCTTTCCAGAGTCCGTTCAATTACCGCTATAGATCTTAAGAAGTGGCTATAGAATACACTTTCATTATTTCTTTCTGACTTCTTGGGCCTGTCTCACTGAACTCACCTATTTCGAATGCTAGCATGGCTTAAATAATGACTCTCTTTCCCTTGCATTGAGTCGGTGTCGATGGTAGGCTTTCAGATAGAGAGAATGTCTCCTTGATAGCTGGAAGTTCTCCAAAAGTATGAAAAGCTGGAGGACTTTGTACCATCCATTCCAGTGTGGTTGAACATGTTGGAGAGCACCTTTCCTTGAAGTTATTTCCACTGCTTAAAGTGATTGTTACGACCACGAAGAAAGAAGTACGGAAAGTTACGGTAATCGATATGATATGTTGGATAGAATAATGAGCAGTTATGATAAGTTGTTTCCTTAAATACGGGCATGACATCTTTCAATCGGACAAGGTATCGAAGATAACGCAGTGAGATAACGGAGTGAGATAAATGCGAAGATACTCTATACCGAAGGTATTGAGGTATCGAAACGACTTCTGGCATCACCGAAAGGATCGAAACCAAATTCGTAGGCCGACAATTTTTCAGGATAGGTTGAACTATTGGAAGCAAATGGAAAAGGAAGACCGAGTGGGATCAAAGAACCTAGGAAATCTTGGATCTGACAAGATTAACTCTATCGACAAGATCTGCATTATTTAACGAAAGAAACTCGATCATGAGCGATACCATTATTCTTTAAGTAAGAACTCAAATACAAGAAAAAATACCGTAACAACATTTCATGCAGTTGTGCCGATAAGAAGAGTTCATGAGAAGTATGAGTTATAACAATGGTCTATTTCTTCGGAATTATACTGAAGTGATCCTCCCGTTTGCAACTTGTTGTGTCTTTTTCTTTCAAAAACCCGAAAAGACGTCATTGGTCATGTAGAATTGATAGAATACAGACCTTGGAACCTGGAGATCAAAACTTGAACTTAGGGGCTTTTCTTACTTAAATATCCTGGACGATTATCCCCTAATTGTTGGAATTTAGTTAACAATTAACCTAATTTAATTACGAAACACATCAATATGTGGCGGAATTTCATAATTCAATTTAACATATTATAAACGTTTTAAAACATGTTCGATAATCATATCATTAAATCTAAACTAACATGTCAATAAATTTACAATCACATCAATAAATTTATCTAAGCATGCAAACGAATAATCCAAATACATATAATTATTCTAAAACATCATATTATTCAGATCCAATTCGTTCGAGGGATACTTACATAAGATTTGGATCTGCGAGAGCAAGTCTCGGTGTACGTCAAGGTGGTCGGCCGATCCTCTACGCCACGCGCGTCCAAGAAATCCTCAAAACCGTCGTGCCTTCGATCCTCCAAAATTAGCCGGCCCTGGGGAGAGAAAAATCACTCAAACAACCACAAGTTGAGTCAATGATAATACTCTAGGGATTTTTAGGAGACAAAGAGGGTGGGCTCTTTCGTGGGAACAAGGGAAGAAGGGGAAACTCAAATAAAAGGAAGGGTTGCCGGGAAACAGTTTTCCTCTCTCTCTTTCTCTCTTAATTTCGGCCAAAACCTCTCAAGCACAAGGGGGGAGAGGTTTGGCTGAGTGTTGGTCGAAATTAGGCTAGGGTTACCAAAGAGAAAGCCTCCTTTTATATCAGAGAGAATGGGCTTAAGTTAGGTCAAAATCCAGTTAAGACCCATTAGTCAAACTTAAGCCCAAAACTCCTTTTAATGAGTTTAAACAATTTTTCCAGCCCATAAAACACCTATTATGGCCGACCATATTGTCCTAATTACCTCCCAAATTTATTTGATTTATTTCTAAAATAATATTTAATTAATTTAGAACATCTCATTTATTTAATGACAAGTCATTAATTATTTTCATACTAATCAATGTAGTACGAAACGAGAAAATATTTATTTTCATCTTTTATTTATTTGAATCATCAAATTATATTATTATCAATATAATAACATAATATGATTCGTGAAATAAATGTAATAATAAATAACCAGTTATTTATTTGATTACTCAGAAAATAATTTTCTTAGCGTAAATCACAATTTACGTTGAATGAGAAAATCAATCATTTCTTGTTCACCAAAATCTCGTCCGAGAGTCTATCATTGAGACCTTATGGACCCACATGAACGAAGCTTTAGAATAAGGCTCGGACACAAAAGTTCACAAACTTTTTCCGGCTTTTAATTCTTAATATTAGTCGATTCCACTAAAGGACCAATATTGAACATATCTAAGTTCATATGCGTTTATATTTCCGTTTGATGTGACAAAACTATTCTTCACACGGTCCACGGTGTATTTTATGATATTACCCTTTGTGTGTATCATTAACTCAGAGGAATGTAAAATTACCGTTTTACCCCTGAGTTATTATTTCACCAAGTCCTCTGTTATTTGTGAACGAGAAAAACATAAAATGAAATGTCTCAACATGTCACATGTTTTATTTCAAAGAATTCTTTATTCGATGAATACCAGGCCTGGTTTATTCGCTCACACTCTCATAACAGAGCATGGTGTGATACTAATGCCTTAGCATTGTTTCAACACAAATTCCATATCTGTGAATCACATGTTTCAACGAAACAGTATTATGACACCAACCGTCGGGTCAATGAAACTTCATTTAGCCATTGCCCATTGACAAATCAAATGTCATAAAGTGTTACAAGAATACATGTACTCACTTCAGGATTTAGGTAATTACTAAAATAACCCTCGTATGTGAGTTTGATGTTTCGAGTGATTAAACGGTTTTATCTCGAACTTCAAAACTTCACTGGTCTTGTTCAATATCTTCATTAAGATATCAAGAATGAATTACAGAGTCACAACTCTCCATATCACAAGATAAGATATCGTTTAATTCATTCTAACAATCATTACTAGGAATCGATTGCCCAATCGATCTTTAGATTGCGAACTATTATTTAAACTAGTCATAAGAAGGTATCTTGTCAAGTCTGTACTTAGCACTTCTTTCGTTGATGACAGTTTCAGAGCGTAGACATAAATGCGTAAACACAATCTTAAATTAGAATGGATATTCAATCTTTATTTAATTTCAAAGCAAAACAAATACAAAAGTATTTAATATCAAAAATCTCCTTTGTGGGCATAAATGCCAACAAACTCCCACTTGACTCAAAGGAGATGCGAATGATCTTTCAGTCCTAATCCTTCTAGGTGTCCCTCGAAGACCTTACTGGTTAAAGGCTTCGTGAAGGGATCAGCAAGGTTGTCCAACGTTGAGATCTTCATAACCGTCGCGTCCCCTCTATGAACTATATCTCGTACCAGGTGGTATTTCCGCTCGATGTGTTTCGAGCGCTTGTGACTTCTTGGTTCCTTACAGTTAGCAACGGCCCCACTGTTATCACAGTAAAGTGTAATGGGCTCGTTGGCACTTGGAACTACTTCCAAGTACATCAGGAATTTCCTCAGCCACACAGCCTCCTTTGCAGCTTCGCAAGCTGCCACATACTCGGCTTCCATGGTCGAGTCAGCAACACAAGTTTGCTTTATACTCCTCCAGACCACAGATCCACCATTCAGGGTGAACACAGACCCTGATGTGGATTTCCTGGAATCCTTATCCGCTTGAAAATCGGAATCGGTATACCCCGTCATATTCAGGTCATCACCTGAGTATGCAAGCATATAATTTCTCGTTCTCCGAAGATACTTGAGAATATGCTTGACCGCAACCCAGTGCTCGGGTCCAGGATTCTATTGGAATCTACTCACCACGCCCACTGCGTAACAAATATCTGGCCTAGTGCAGAGCATTGCATACATGAGACTTCCTACGGCTGAGGCGTAGGGAATATGTCTCATTTCTTCTATCTCTTGAGGAGTCTTGGGAGACTGCTCAATGGATAGATGCACTCCATGTCTGAAAGGTAGCTGTCCTTTCTTGGAGTTATGCATACTGAAGCGATCCATGATCTTATCAATATAAGATGCTTGAGAAAGCGCTAACTTTCGGTTCTTCCGATCTCTAAAGATCTGAATCCCCAGAATGTAAGCCGCTTCTCCAAGATCCTTCATCTCAAACTGCTCCGACAGCCAGATCTTAACCTCTGATAACTTTCCCACATCATTCCCAATGAGTAGTATGTCATCTACATAAAGGATTAAGAAGACCACTTTGCCATCGTTTATCATCTTATAAACACATGGCTCATCTAGTGACTGATCAAAACCGTAACTTTTCACAGTCTCGTCGAATCTAATATTCCACGATCTAGATGCTTGCTTTAGTCCATAAATGGACTTTAGCAACTCACAAACCTTGCCCTGTTGGCCTTTCTCCATGAACCCATCTGGTTGAGCCATGTAAATGCGCTCGTCAAGATTTCCATTCAAAAATGCAGTCTTGACATCCATCTGCCAGATTTCATAATCTAGGGCGGCAGCAATGGATAAAAGAGTACGAATGGACTTTAGCATCGCCACGGGCGAGAAGGTATCTTCATAGTCGATACCTTCCTTTTGTGTGAACCCCTTCGCCACAAGTCGTGCTTTAAATGTCTCGACATTTCCATCCGGTCCTCTTTTCTTCTTGTAGATCCATTTACACCCAACAGGCTTGATGCCTTCAGGTAAATCTACAAGTTTCCAGACTTCGTTGACATACATCGAATGCATTTCAACGTTCATGGCTTCTTGCCATAGGTTTGCTTCAGAACTTTGCATCGCCTGGGAAAATGATACTGGATCATCTTCCTCCTTGTATGCGACTGCAGCAAAGGCCTCCCCGATGTACATCAATCGCTCAGGTTGTCGTACAATCCTGCTACTGCGACGAATCGTAGGAGGCTTAAGTTCTGAATGTGGTTCTTCTATTGTTGGTGTAGGACTTGTCCTATCTTGTGAAGTACCAGCTACTTCACCCAACATTTCCTTCAGCACAAGTTTGCTTCTCGGTACGGTATTCTTCATATAATCCTCTTCAAGAAACCTAGCGTTCGTGCTAACGAACGTTTTCTTGTGAGTAGGACTATAGAATGTGTACCCTTTTGTTTCTTTCGGATATCCTATGAAAAAGCATAATTCTGAACGACTAGCCAACTTGCTAGTCTTTTGTCTCAGCACGTGTGCTGGACAACCCCAGATCTTGATGTGGTTTAGAACAGATTTCTTACCACACCATCTCTCGTAGGGAGTACCGGGAACCGTTTTTGACGGAACCTGGTTCAGAATATGAGTTGCCGTTTCTAAGGCATATCCCCAGAACGAATCAGGAAGAGATGAGTAACTCATCATTGATCTCACCATATCTAGTAGCGTTCGGTTCCTTCTCTCTGACACACCGTTTTGTTGTGGTGTGCCAGGTGCTGTAAGCTGAGAATGAATGCCTTCTTCTTTAAGAAGATCCTCGAACTCATCAGACAAGTACTCTCCTCCTCGATCTGATCGAAGGGTTTTGATTTGTTTTTCTCTTTGCTTCTCAACCAAGGCCCGATATTGTTTGAACATTTCAAAAGTATCGGATTTGTGTCGCATTAAGAAAACATGACCAAAACGTGAGTAGTCATCAGTTAAGGTTACAAAGTATTCGTAACCTCCTCTTGCCTGAATACTGATTGGACCACATACATCACTATGTATGAGTTCCAATACTTGTGTGGCTCTTAGACCTTTCGAAGAGAAAGGTCTCTTGGTCATTTTGCCTTCAAGACAGGATTCACACGTGGGCAAAGATCCCACGTTTAGAGATTTCAAAGGACCATCCTTTGTTAACCTCTTAATCCTATCTAGGCCAATATGTCCAAGACGTAAGTGCCATAGATATGTATCATCCGTTTCATCACTATGAAATGTCTTACGCTTCCTGAGTGAATCACTATTCACCTCAGTGTCCAAGATTGTCGGCTCATTAGGATATAGATAATAAATAGAATCTACTCGATGAGCTTTAGAAATAAAACAACCATTAAGAAAAATTTCAATACCATTATTGACTTTAAACTCATAATGTTGTTCTTCTAAACGACCAAAAGAAATTAAGTTCTTGCAAAAATCTGGAACATAATAAACGTTATTCAATAATAAAGCCTTATTCCCAAAATTCAGCTGCATGGTCCCGACAGATCTGGCTCTGACCTTCGTTCCATTCCCCCAGTTGAACGTGAACTCTTCTTCACCTAAGCTTCTGGTTTTCCTGAAACCATTCAGATTACATACAATATGGTCAGAAGCCCCGCAGTCTAAAATCCAGGGTGATTCTTTATATGTCGTGTAACATGCTTGGGTGACGAAAACCATACCTTTCCCCTTGACGGTCTTGAGGTAGGCAGGACAGTTCCTTCGCCAATGGCCGACTTCTCCGCAATGGTGGCACTTGTGTTTAGACTTGTCCACCTTTGCGATGCCCTTGCCCTTGACATCCGCAGCCTTCTTGTAGGGCGTCTTGGATCCCGTTCGGTTGGCGGTTTTGGTACCCTTCATCACTCTCTTCGATCCAGAAGTGGAAGCCCTATGTTCAGCAACATTGGCTTCACCAGTCTTCTTCTTGGTCTTAGGGAGAAGTCCCTCGGCAGTCTGCAACTCCTTCATTAGCTCGGTTACAGAATAATCGAGCTTGTTCATGGAGTAGTTCAGACGGAAGCTATCGAAAGAATCCGTCAGAGTCTCCAAGATCATATCGACCTTGGTGAGTCCATCGATCTCCGATCCGAGAATCTCCATGTCGTTCAGGTGACCCATGATCACTAGCATGTGGTCCCTGACTGACGTTCCCGGCTTCATCCGACAATTCATGAAATTTCGGATTGCCTGCTGCCTCGCCTGACGCCTATGACATCCAAACATGTCATATGCCGTGGCAATGTCCTTGTGAGATTGCTGCAACACATTGCTCATGGAACCCAAGATATAACACTTGGCAATCTCATCGGACCTTACCCACATGTCATAGGCGTTCTTGTCCTCCTGGCTTGAGTCAGCACTCGGAGCTGGAGGACACGGGGTAGTGAGAACATACTTGTGCTTTTCCACCGTCAGTACGATGTCGAGGTTACGTTTCCAATCAACGTAATTCTCACCCTCGAGTTTGTTATAACTGAGTATAGATGCAAGTGGATTCATGATATTGCTGAAATTAAATTAAATGAATAATTTTAGCATATGCTACAATTTCGAATTATGATGCATGTACAATCCTAAATGAGTGAGGAAAGCGATAAATAATTCATGGTATTATGAACAAAAATGATCAATTACTTTTCCTAGGGGAAACCGTAATTGATCGCCTTTCATAGTCGTGACACATCACTATTTAGTTTGAACTATACAAGAAGTCACAACTTCTAGTTCTCGCTAATTACCATGGACTTTGGTCACTTATGTTTAACGCATAGCCTCTATGGAGGGTTACTTTAAACAATAAGTCTAAGCGTGCAACCAACATGTGGGCCCTTATCCAAGTTACTTTGAAAACGGTTCTCCTAGGGGAGACCCCGCTTCATCGTTCCTCTCTAGGGCTTAGTTCGTAACAATTTAATTGACTATGTGCTTCCGAAGTACTCCCATTGAAGGGAGGGCCACGAGGGTGACTCTTAGTTCATTCACACAAGTTAATTAAATTCATGTTGGGGACCTCGGGTTATTTCAACGACAAATAACCCTCCCACTTAGTTTTTGCAAAAATCATATTTTGTGGACGATGTTCAATTTCATAACTAGTTATTTAAATTAAACTATAATGATGCATGAACAATTCATATAGTGTTGGCGTTCTATCCTATATGACATGTGGATGAATATGAGATAAGATTAAATAAAATAAAACATAATATTTAACTTATCTAATGGCCCATTTCTAAAATTACAACCCTTTACAAAAGAAAAAACAACAAACTACTTTATTCCTAGTCTTGTGTCGAGTCGTCGAATTTCCGAGTTTTAAAACTTAGAGATTAATATCTCCCACTCAAATAATTAAATTCATTTTTATTATTTCAAAAATAATATAAATAAATTTAATTATTCAAGATTTTAAATTTATTCGGAAACGATTTCCGAATCTCGGTCGTCGGGCCTAACCCTAGCTAGCTCGCGCGCGTCCGAAGACACACGGCCATGTTAGGGTTTTGGCCGACCCAAACAGCCCTCTTGTGTCCAATACACAGGTCCTTAGGCGTGTTCGGAATCGACCGGGATAGCGCCCACACGTTTCAAAAACGCGCGGCCATTCCCGGAGGCTGCCTTCCTTCTTCTTGTCTCCCGGATTACAAAATTATAAAATTTAAATTTACAACAAATTACAAATTTAAATAAAATAAAAAAATAAAAACCGGGACGTAACCGGTAAACAATCCTAGGGCCAATTAGAGTAAGGATCCATTCACATAAACACACATACATTCACAAATGCAATTCATACAAAAACGCCAACACTCAAAATCGATTTAATGACAATTATGGCTCTGATACCATTTGTTGGAATTTAGTTAACAATTAACCTAATTTAATTACGAAACACATCAATATGTGGCGGAATTTCATAATTCAATTTAACATATTATAAACGTTTTAAAACATGTTCGATAATCATATCATTAAATCTAACCTAACATGTCAATAAATTTACAATCACATCAATAAATTTATCTAAGCATGCAAACGAATAATCCAAATACATATAATTATTCTAAAACATCATATTATTCAGATCCAATTCGTTCGAGGGATACTTACATAAGATTTGGATCTGCGAGAGCAAGTCTCGGTGTATGTCAAGGTGGTCGGCCGATCCTCTACGCCACGCGCGTCCAAGAAATCCTCAAAACCGTCGTGCCTTCGATCCTCCAAAATTAGCCGGCCCTGGGGAGAGAAAAATCACTCAAACAACCACAAGTTGAGTCAATGATAATACTCTAGGGATTTTTAGGAGACAAAGAGGGTGGGCTCTTTCGTGGGAACAAGGGAAGAAGGGGAAACTCAAATAAAAGGAAGGGCTGCCGGGAAACAGTTTTCCTCTCTCTCTTTCTCTCTTAATTTCGGCCAAAACCTCTCAAGCACAAGGGGGGAGAGGTTTGGCTGAGTGTTGGTCGAAATTAGGCTAGGGTTACCAAAGAGAAAGCCTCCTTTTATATCAGAGAGAATGGGCTTAAGTTAGGTCAAAATCCAGTTAAGACCCATTAGTCAAACTTAAGCCCAAAACTCCTTTTAATGAGTTTAAACAATTTTTCCAGCCCATAAAACACCTATTATGGCCGACCATATTGTCCTAATTACCTCCCAAATTTATTTGATTTATTTCTAAAATAATATTTAATTAATTTAGAACATCTCATTTATTTAATGACAAGTCATTAATTATTTTCATACTAATCAATGTAGTACGAAACGAGAAAATATTTATTTTCATCTTTTATTTATTTGAATCATCAAATTATATTATTATCAATATAATAACATAATATGATTCGTGAAATAAATGTAATAATAAATAACCAGTTATTTATTTAATTACTCAGAAAATAATTTTCTTAGCGTAAATCACAATTTACGTTGAATGAGAAAATCAATCATTTCTTGTTCACCAAAATCTCGTCCGAGAGTCTATCATTGAGACCTTATGGACCCACATGAACGAAGCTTTAGAATAAGGCTCGGACACAAAAGTTCACAAACTTTTTCCGGCTTTTAATTCTTAATATTAGTCGATTCCACTAAAGGACCAATATTGAACATCTCTAAGTTCATATGCGTTTATATTTCCGTTTGATGTGACAAAACTATTCTTCACACGGTCCACGGTGTATTTTATGATATTACCCTTTGTGTGTATCATTAACTCAGAGGAATGTAAAATTACCGTTTTACCCCTGAGTTATTATTTCACCAAGTCCTCTGTTATTTGTGAACGAGAAAAACATAAAATGAAATGTCTCAACATGTCACATGTTTTATTTCAAAGAATTCTTTATTCGATGAATACCAGGCCTGGTTTATTCGCTCACACTCTCATAACAGAGCATGGTGTGATACTAATGCCTTAGCATTGTTTCAACACAAATTCCATATCTGTGAATCACATGTTTCAACGAAACAGTATTATGACACCAACCGTCGGGTCAATGAAACTTCATTTAGCCATTGCCCATTGACAAATCAAATGTCATAAAGTGTTACAAGAATACATGTACTCACTTCAGGATTTAGGTAATTACTAAAATAACCCTCGTATGTGAGTTTGATGTTTCGAGTGATTAAACGGTTTTATCTCGAACTTCAAAACTTCACTGGTCTTGTTCAATATCTTCATTAAGATATCAAGAATGAATTACAGAGTCACAACTCTCCATATCACAAGATAAGATATCGTTTAATTCATTCTAACAATCATTACTAGGAATCGATTGCCCAATCGATCTTTAGATTGCGAACTATTATTTAAACTAGTCATAAGAAGGTATCTTGTCAAGTCTGTACTTAGCACTTCTTTCGTTGATGACAGTTTCAGAGCGTAGACATAAATGCGTAAACACAATCTTAAATTAGAATGGATATTCAATCTTTATTTAATTTCAAAGCAAAACAAATACAAAAGTATTTAATATCAAAAATCTCCTTTGTGGGCAAATGCCAACACTAATTTCTACTGTAATCAGACAACCCGAAATTATCTTACTTCTGAAGATTGACATTGGCCCTAACCCTACATTGTCACAGACAACTACAATACTGCGTAATAAATTAATTTTAAAATTGGATAACATGCTCGAAACGGCATAAGTTCGAGTATCATAAGTGTTTCTGCAAGTGCCAACAATCTAGTTTCCGTTTTTTGAATTCCTCTCTTTTTAAGTGAAAATTCCATGTGCTTTGATAGGGGTAATAAACTCTTTCTAGACTGCTCTCCTATCTTTCAGATCGATCTTTTGATAAAGAAAGTAGGAAAGCGGCACATACCAGGGGGAGCGGCTGTTTATTAAAAACATAGGACTCTGCTAAGTGGTAACACGATGTATAGAGTCTGACACCTGCCCGATGCTGACTTCTTGCCTTAGCTTCTATAAAAGTAAACAACTTATCCGTAACTGCGCAAACTTTGTAAGCCCGAAATTTCCCATCTCAGTAGGAGCCTCTTATTTGTGACATGCTATGTTTCCCTTATAAAGGGTGAGTCCCTTTTCTTCCATGAAGCATTAAACCACTGGTTGATCCTTCTTCTGCTGCAGCGAGTGGTGCCTGCTTTCCAGAATGTAGGCCCATGTTTTGGCAAAATCGCCCCTCTAAAGATTTATCTAGCTTGACGCAGGCTCAGTTATTGGGTTAGAGCCCACTCAGATGCAGGCGAGAGGTAGGAATGCTTTCTTTCCGAAGTGGTAAGGGAATTGCATGTATAGAGATTAAAAAAAACCCGACTTGATTGATCCTTATAGAATAGGGAAGCCGCTCCCTCTCGCTTTGAAAGAGCTCCTCCCAGATTCTAGGAAGGAATAGATCACTTCCGGAACTCCCATTCCAGTACTTTCACCGCCAAAAGGCTAGATAAAAACCTGCTATGCCGATTGAATTCGAGAAATCGAGCAAGAACTCCAATGAATTAACCAATAACTCATTAATAGGACTGCAAGAAACAGATAGCAACATCTTATAGAAATATTGTGCTGGTTATTAGTTCTATTCTATGTTTAATGTTTCTCTTTATTAGACTAGACAGTTGAATGCTCAAGACTGCTCGCTCTTTTTCTTGTTTGTATCATTGAATTTCGCTTCTCTTGAAGCCAGCCTTCTATCTCCTCAGGTACGGTTGGTTGGTTTTATGGCATGGCATTAAAGTTCCGGAATGCTGCTCTTGCTGAAATCATTACTCTTCATTCTCCCGTGATCTAGCAATCCAAAACATCTAGGAGTCTGTTCGGCATCCTTCATATACCAGTATGAGTGGCAGGCGCAAACTGGCACATGCAATATATAATAATAAATAGGCGATTAAAGTAATAAAGTCAAGCTTGTGGATGAGTCTTGAAAGTCTCGATAGAATTCCCTTTATCAAAGTATATCTTTGACTTGATTACCGGAATGATTTTCCTTGCCTGATGGGTCTACATCCATCCCAAAATGTCGTCGGGTACTGTTCACTTCCCCGCCATTCTTGTAACCGTCACCTGTAATCCGCGCAGGTGTGTCCGCACCCCCCAGGACGAGAACGTCCTATTCCATCTTTTCCCGAATCTCCTTTAACGGACAAAATAGTTGCTCGAGAAGGAATACCAAAACCTAGTTCACTCGTTAAGCATCCAGGGCTGAATGGTTAAAGTGCCCAACCGGGGAAAATTAGTAGGTTTGATTCCTGCTGGATGCACTTGTTTAGTTCAATCGCTGCTCACATGCGAGGGCTTCACGTTCGGGATGCTTTAAATTAAAGGTTTGAAGATGGGGTGTTTAGATGCAGTTATATCAATGAACTTTTTGGCCTATGTATCTATCGGGTATTATCTATCCTCTAAAGAATGAAGTCTATCCTCCGTTGCTTTCTAGTAGCCTATGATTTGTAGTGGATATAAGGTCTATATCAGATATTTATGTAACGAAGACTCGTACCATTTCATCATGAAAGTTAATTGTATAACTGCCAACATTGTATCATTGTTCTTGAAAGTTCTGGGTTGTCCAAATCTTTATTCCCGACAATATTAAATAAAGAACATTTCACTAATATCCTTATGAATTCATGTTAGTTATATCAATGAAACAAGTCGTACTAAGAAAAGTTAGCATGAAACAGAGAAATAGATGATAAGAAGTAGAATCATTCCTATGTTTTTAAAGTGGCTCACGAAAAGAATTTTAGCTATAAAAGAAGCTTGTAGAAAAAGAAGAATAACAATAACCCAAGTCAGGTTAACAAACGGCCCAAGAACATCTTTCAATGCAGGTTCTATAATGATGATTCAATTCATATCATTGTTCTTTGGTTTAATATATATCAATGAAACCTATGAGTTCCTATTCCGAATGTATCTTCAATTGGTTCCCGACTCTTGTTTCCTGACAGGTATGTATAGTATATCTGCATTGAAATCAGGAAAGATTAACTCGAAAGATACTTCTATAAATTATCGTTTTACCCATGAGTTATATTTTTACCAAGTTCGCTGTTATTTGTGAACGAGAAAAACATAAAGTGAGATGTCTGAACATGTCACATGTTTTATTTCAAAGAATTCTTTATTCGATGAATACCAGACCTGGTTTATTCGGTCACACTCTCATAACAGAGCACGGTGTGATACTAATGCTTTAGCATTGTTTCAACACAAATTCCATATTTGTGAATCACATATTTCAACGAAACAGTATTATGACACCCACCGTCGGGTCAATGAAACTTCACTTAGCCATTGCCCATTGACAAATCAAATGTCATAAAGTGTTACAAGAAGATATGTACTCACTTCAAAATTTAGGTAATTACTAAAATACCCCTCGTATGTGAGTTTGAGGTTTCGAGTGATTAAACGGTTTTATCTCGAACTTCAAAACTTCACAGGTCTTGTGCAATATCTTTATTAAGATATCAAGAATGAATTACAGAGTCACAAAACTCCATATCACAAGATAAGATATCGTTTAATTCATTCTAACAATCATTACTAAGAATCGATTACCCAATCGATCTTTAGATTGCGAACTATTAATTAAACTAGTCATAAGAAGGTATCTTGTCAAGTCTTTACTTAACACTTCTTTCATTGATGACAGTTTCAGAGCGTAGACATTCATGCATAAACATAATGTTAAAATAAGGATGGATATTCAATTTTTATTTAAATTCAAAACAAAACAAATACAAAAGTATTTAACATCAAAAATCTCCTTTGTGGGCATAAATGCCAACAGGTCCTCCCCGTGCAAAACGAGCAATGTCTCAAAAGATCCCTCGACTAGGTGATGGTGGTCTTGGTGGACTCATCTCTACAACTTGCGGCATTTCACGTCGTTGGTAGGTCCTGAAAAATGAATAAAATTCTTCCACGATCCTTAGATGATCACGTGTAACGTAATCTTGTCCGGTTTGACGTTTCAAATAGTTGGCGAAGTGATGAAGTTGCTGTTGATAATTGTGATTCGAAGTGATGAAGTTGTTGTTGATAAACTTGATATGGATCTTGATTAACATTTGTGGTTGAGACGAATAACTTGTTTGACTGGGAACGTAGGAATTTACCGGGGCAAATTGAGCTAGCTCGGTCATTTTTTGTTGGTTGTACGGGAAGGTTGCTGGATATTAATTTGGTATAGGAGTAGGAGTGGGAATTGGATTTTCGGCATTATCGAAATTTGAAAATTAAGATAGGTTTAACCAATTTTGGGGGTATTGAAGTCGGGGAGATGGATTTCGTGGCGGTTGATTAGCTTCTTCCCGATTCGGAGAAGGTGTGACAGTACGAGAATGATCCCGAGAATTTCTACGATGAGATAATTCCCGAGACATAATGAAAATTGTAGAACTTTGAAAGAGATTTTAGAGAGAATTTGTTGAAATTGTAGAGAGAAATTCGGATGGATTGTGAAAATTGTTATGAAAATATTTTGTATTTATAGATAAAAATTCGGATGGAGTTATATTGTAATAACGGACAAATTTTTACAACAATGGATTAATAAACGGTAATATTTTCGATGCTCTAAATTTCGCCACGTCATCTCTACTCTCCCCCTTCACCAACAAAAATCTGCTACCATAGGGGCCACTACCTTTCGCGTCTGTCGCGTGTCTTCCTTCCGCGAAAACCGTCTGTCGCGTGTCTTCCTTCCGCGAAAACCGTCTGTCGCGTGTCTTCCTTCCATGGAAATCGTCTGTCGCGTGTATTCGTTCCGCGGAAACCGTCTGTCGCGTGTCAGCGGAAGGAATCCTTCCTTCCGCATTTTTGTGTATTCAGGATGAGCCTGGCCAGAATTGGCACGTGACACTTAGCTTTAATGCTTGAGTCTGACATCTCATACATATATTTCCCCGATAAACGACACAGCCTTCAGAGCGGGATACCGAAACAATACCATTGGCCGAAAAAGTTTCACGCGGATTGCAATCTAGGATACAACAACGAATACATCTTTACCGTTCATTTTGATACAAGTCAATGGCTCCAGATCCCCCTAAAAATTTCGATTCCCGCTTTATTTTGGCACTTGGATAAATACCTCACACACGCATCGGCGTCTCAAACAAGTTTCAAGTAATTCTTAAATCACAAATCGCAAATCTCAAATTTCTAGTTCAATTTCCGATCGGAAATGGCTCGAACGAAGCAGACGGCAAGAAAATCCACCGGAGGGAAGGCTCCGAGGAAGCAACTGGCGACCAAGGCGGCGAGGAAGTCTGCTCCGGCGACCGGAGGAGTGAAAAAGCCTCACAGATTCAGGCCGGGAACGGTTGCGCTGAGGGAGATCAGGAAGTACCAGAAGAGCACCGAGCTTCTGATCCGGAAGCTTCCATTCCAGAGGCTGGTGAGAGAGATCGCTCAGGACTTCAAAACCGACCTCCGATTCCAGAGCAGCGCCGTCGCGGCTCTTCAGGAGGCCGCGGAGGCGTACCTCGTCGGACTTTTCGAGGACACGAACCTCTGCGCCATTCACGCCAAGCGCGTGACCATCATGCCGAAGGATATCCAGCTTGCTCGCCGGATCAGAGGAGAGAGGGCTTAGGGTTTCAGATCGAAGTCATGAGAAATTGCATATCTGTTATTCTGTGATCTTTTGTATTTCATTAGGATTTAGTTTTTATTTGCTTTTTGAGTGATGGATAATGTAAATCTGCTACTCGATTAGTATCTAATATAGAGTAAGTATTATGTTATTTGATCTTTCTTGTCGCATTTGAGCTTTAAATTGAACTCTAAATCGGGTTACACTAATACGTCGGTTCGTTTCATCGTTGGAGTTTAGATTTGAATAGTATTATCTTGTTTGTGTATTTTGATTTCTAGAAATTTATATACATATTCAATTGAGCTTGAATGTTCTAGTCTGATTATCTACTTAAGATCTCACGGAAGAAGCTCGCGGTCGTAGCAAAGTACAGGTACATTGAGCTCAATCATACCTCAAATTACTCGCAAGTCTTCGAATAAATTTGCCTCAATAATCCATATCGACTTTATATGATTAATTAGCCGTGTTCTTTGTTTAGATTTCCTTAATTCCAGTGTTACAAACCATTAATAATCATCACTTTGTTGATTTATCTATGAAGAAGTATTACACTTGTAAATTTTCAACCCTGTTTTCACAAGTTTGATTTCCAATTCGGAATTTGGGTTTCTCTATTGAATCTGAGAAGCATCCGACTGAATTTGGGAGTCCCTTGCTAATTGCCGAAGCTAGTGAAGCTCGCTGGTCACTGCAGCTAATGCTCGATACTCCCGCTTCAGCTGAGCTTCTTGAAACAGTGGTCTGTTTTTTCACCTTCCATGCAATCAGTGATTCGCTTATAAATACACAATAACCTGTAATATAACGACGAGAATCAATACATGTGGCCCATTCCACATCGGAGAAGGCTTTTAATTTAGTAGATGAAGATGAAGGATAAAACAATCCAAGTCTTGGTGCAGATTTGATGTATTTGAGAAGATGATGAGCTGCCTGTTGGTGATGAATCTGAGGAGTCTGAACAAACTGGCTTTAACAATTTACTGCAAACGTAATGTCAGGCCTTGTAATAGTAAGATATAACAAGTTTCCTACAAGTCTTCGATACTCTGTTGAATCAACAAATTCTACATCATCAATCAAAGCTAAATTTGTCTTAGGACACAGGCGTTTTAACGAGTTTCGAGTCTAAGAACCTGAATCTTGTAAAATGGTTAATGCATACTGTTTTTGTGATAAAACAAATCCCTATTTAGACCGAGGTACTTCAAGTCCTAGAAAATATTTAATATTGCCTGTCTTTTAATCGAAAAACTGAACTTAAAAATTGTTTGACAAAGTCAATTTTTTTTTATTCGGTCTTGCTAAAATACTGTTCATCAACATAAAGCAGTATTACCAAAAAAGAATTTCCTGTTCCCCTAGTATACATAGAATAATCTAACTTAGATTGTACGAAACCTGCTTTAGTGACAGCTTCTGTGAACTTTAAGTTCCATTGTCGAGAAGGCTGCTTCAAGTCATAAATGGATTTATGGAGTCTGCAAACAAGCTTCGTAGAATGATTATAATTTTTCACCCCCTGTGGATCATAACCGAGAGACATGTCCATATATACCTCTTCAAACAAATCACCATTTAAAAAAGCGTTAATAGTATCTAATTGTATTAAGAACCAATTCTGTGAAGAAGCAATGCTAAGTAAAAATTTCACAGATACAAGTTTAGCTACAGGAGAGAAAGTATCAAGAAAATCAACCCCCTCTTTTTGTGTGTAGTCTTTTGCAACCAATCTTGCCTTTCGTCTAGCTAAAGTACCATATGCATTCGTTTTGTTTGTAAAAATCCATACACCCTATACTCTTTTTTATCAAATGTTAATAGAACAATTGACCAAGTATGATTATTATGCATAGCATTAATTTCGTCACTCATGGCTTGTCTCCATTCTTGAGATTTTACAACAATATGATAGAAGGGAGGAGGAGGAAGATAAAAGAAAATGCCTATACTCACTAGATAATTGACTATAGTCTAAAACTGCACCTATGGTGTGCTTAGAGTGATGAACTGAATATGTGTTAAGTAAATTGCAATGATACTTTTGTAGATAAGCAGGTTGTGTGTGTTTTCGCTTAGATTGTCTCCTAGGTTCTTGATTAGTAGTAGGATTTGTGATGTCTTGTGTTAAAATTGGTGTATTTTGTGGTGTAGATTCTGGTGTGTCAGCAGGTGTCAAAATGTTTGTGTGTTGCGGATTAGAAGAAGATGTTTCTAAAGATGGATCAGGAAGACCATGAATGGTCTCAATATTTTTAGAATTACTAAAATCTGGTTGTCCTGTTACAGTATAATCATTTTTATGTGTATGAGCAACATTATCAAAATGAGTTATTGTGACATTTTTAATAATAAGAAGTGGTACAGTGTCAAAAGGATCATGGGAATATGTAAGATTTGGATTTTGTTCAAAAGGGAAAATTTGTTCATGAAAAACTACATCACGAGATATGAATACTTCTTGAGTGTGCAAATCTAAAAGTTTGTAACCCTTAACTCCCGGAAGATACCCTATCATAATACAATTCCTAGCCCGAGGTTGAAATTTGTTCCTATGAGCCTTTAAGTTGATGCAAAACATAATGAACCAAAAACTCTTAAGTGATCATAATCAGCCTGTTTGTCAAATAGGATTTCAAAAGGACATTTTTTTTTAATTTTTTTGGAAGGAGTTCTGTTTATCTAAAAAATTTAATAGTTGTTGAAGAATGATTTTTGACATATGCACAAAATTTATGAATCAATATGTGAACTTGAATCGCATAAGGAATATCCAATAAAACCTAGATTTATCATCTACAAGTGTTAGAAAAAATCTATGGCCGAGTCTAGTAGGTACACTATATGGTCCCCATATATCACAGTGAACAATACAAAAACAATTAGATGAAAACCGTTTCATTTATTTAAAAGGAAGACGATGCTGTTTAGCAAGTGGACAAATACAATATGGTTTATTTTTATGTAAATCTAACAGTGAACACCCTAGACGTGTTTTTATTGTTTGTATAGGAAAGGTGACCCAATCGTTGATGCCAAACCTGAGCTGAGATGGAGTTGATGTGTGCATTTGAATCTGTTGAATCCTCGTTGATGAAGATGTACAGATCGTTGCACAATCTACCCATGCCAATCAAGGTATTGATATCCTGTATCTCAAAATGATTTTTAGAAAAATAAACATTAATGTCAGTTTCTTTGAGTAAAGCACTAGCATAAATGAGATTGAATTTAAAACATGGTACATAAAGAACATTTCTAAGTGTAAGAAATTTGTTCAAGAAAATGTCACCACAATAATTCACTGGAATGATCTCTCTGTTAGGTAGTGTAACTGTCGAATTGTATAATCTTTGAAGTTTAGTGAATAGACAATAGTTAGAACTAATGTGCCTAGTTGAACCTGAATAAACTATCCAAGATTTGCAATCAGATTTTAATTGACAAGTAGAATTTATCAAACCGTGTAAACCTGGTGAGAAGGAAGTCATGTCCACTTCTCCAACAATGGCATGGTTGTTCGAGGAGGTCGAGGCAGTGAACTAGTTGGACAAATGATTGATCATTTGATGAATCTGCTCGGAAGAGAAGCTGGATGTATTAGATAAATTTTTGCTTGATTCTTGTTTGTCTGAGTTGGATCCTTGCACATAATTTGCCTGACTTTTAGTCTTGAATTTGTATCCATGCGGATAGACATGGATCTTGTAGCACTTGTCTACGGTGTGGCCGAGCATGTTGCAGTGAGTGCAGAGAGGCCTGTCTTTTCCTTTGAGCTTCCCTGAGTCATCACGGACGACCATGGCCAGAGAATTGTCTTGAGTCGAGGATGTCTCTAGCTTGATAGATCGTTGAGTTTCTTCAGCACATAGCATAGCATACACCTTGCTTATCGGAGGAATTGGTTCCATGAGTAGGAACTGTCCTTTGGCCACTGTATAGGTTTCGTTAAGTCCCATGAGGAACTACATAACATACTCCAATTCTGCAAATTGTTTACAATTCTCTTTTCCTCCACATGTGTACGCACAAACACATTTAGGGAGAAATTCGCAGAGATCTTGATATATAGATTTTAGGCGAGTAAAGAAAACACCAATCGAGTCGAGATCTTGAGATATAATGACGAATTTGTGTCTGAGCTGGAAGATTCTTGGACCATTGCCTTGCTGTAATCGATCTTTCAGATCCTTCCAGATCTCCTTCGCCGATCCATCGAGGAGCATGCTGGAGGCGATTTCTTTGCTCACGGAGTTCATCATCCACAAGATGATGGTGTTGTTGTTTCGACTCCACATCCCGCACAACTCTGGATCGTCTTGAGTCGGTTTGGTGATAGATCCGTTGATGAAGCCAAGTTTGTTCTTAGCTTCAAGAACAACAATCATCGCACGACTCCCTGCCATATATTTGCTTCCTGTGAGTACATTGGATACAAGGCTTCCTCATGTGGAGTCAGAGTGATGCAGATAATAAGGAGAAGTATCTTCGAACATGATTTTGTGTTTCAGAGGTGGTGGTAGAGGATTGGTTTCTTGAATTTTCGGATTGGTTTCTTGAATCTGTGATGAGCTTGAAATTTCAGATTCCGCCATTTTTGTGGAGAAAGGAATATGAAAACGATTCAAATAAGACAGAATTCTCAGGAAGAAGCATTGAGCTCTGATACCATATTGAATCTTAGAATCTGTGAATGATGATCGAGAGAAAGAATGGAAGAGAGAACATATCGAGAGAGAATTTTTGGATTAAAAAAGAAAAGGTATGAATTAAATTAATCAAAAAATGGATACAATATTCTATTTTATATGAATATACAAGGACTTAAAACGACATGTAGTATGACGTAATAAGTAAACGACAATAAGTATAAAGAAATAAACTAGGGTTAAAGAAAGTAATTGCCCTATAGATGTTTCTAAATTTGGTTTTGTCCATGGTTTGGTAAAACTTTAGTAAATGTCCACTGTTTTAAATAAGCAGAATTTTTGTACCAAATTGGCCCCAAATAAATTTCCTACTCAAACCTAATTTTTGTCCAAAATAATATGAATATTTCGGATTGTGTAATTAAATCAAAAATAAAAAAGCGGTTAATGTATGCTATTAAACCGTCATTAATATTAGCCGTCAATATTGGATTTGATTTTGAGAGAGAATATTTACCGCAGTTAATGCATGCAACCTCGATGGTAAATATTCTCGATGGTAAATCATTTACTCAAATACTATTTCAAAGTTTAAAATATAGATTTACCATCGAGAAGATCACATAAAGGTTACTCTTATAACCCACTTCATAAATCTAAATTAGAAGGAATCGGTGTGGTCCTTCAAAACTCGAAAAGAAATCCTTAAAAAATTTTGAAGACTGGGGAAAGGCATTTACGGGTAAATATAATTTCCGATTTACCGTCGTGCGATTTCGTATTGTTATGTATGCAAAGATAACCGAGAATATTGGATGTTTACAGCATTATCGAAAGATAATTTACAAAAAATAATTTTTTTCGCATAACCATTATGTGATCTTCTCGATGGTAAATCGATATTTTAAACTTTGAAATAGTATTTGAGTAAATGGTTAATCCATTTTGTTCTTCTTTTTAAATCGAGATTAAAAGGCATTTTTATTTTGTTTTGAAAAATTCTGAAAACTAAGACGTGATTTATGTTTTAGTATGACAAAAAAAGAAGGACCCGACAAATCTTTAAGTAAGAAGAGAAAACATGGAGTACCAAACAAAGGCGAATCTGTAGAAAAGGACAAAGGGGCGAGCAAGGTAAATTTTTTTAAAACCGAGTTCATGCAAATGTAATTTACAATATTAATTGTTTCTATATTGATGGTGTAATTTTTAGGTTGGTACGTATATTATAGATCCCAAAAATTGGGATCTTAATCAAAGGATTATTGTACACACGAACTTCGAAGTCATGAAAGATATATTAAAATCTTTAGAAACAGAAGAACTATATAAATTGTTCTCTAAATTGCCATTTTTTCATTTCCAATATATATAGGGCGATGTCTTTCCGAAAAGGTTAATACAACTTCTAATACTCTCCCAAGTCGAATCCGGAAAATCCGATGAATTGCATTTTAAAGTAGGAAATCATATTCATCGCTTCACGATCAATGAATATCAGCTAATTTCAGGTAAAAATATACTATAAAACTCAGTAAATTATCTTTCCCCAATAACTGTTAGCTACACTATTTATCTAACTCAGTAAATTAACTTGCAATTTACAGGATTGTGTTGTGATGAAATGTCTGATATCAATGAACTGGATCTTATAATAGGAAATCCAATACAATAGACGTTTTTCAAGATGAAAGGGACCCAGAAAGCTCATTATCTGCTCGAGCTACTGCAAGGAAAATTTGGCGGGACAAAAGAGGAAAGAATAGCCCTCATTAATGTCGCTATTAGAGACAATGGTTCTGCCACAAGAAAGGAACCACATAATATCAAACAAGATTTTGAAAATGGCCACCAATGACGAAGTATTCCATGGATACCCTTAAGAAAGAGAGAGATAGCTTTATGAGGTTGTGCGAGTCATTCAAAAGAATTAAAATTTCAGGGAATAAGACGAGCTTCAATGTAGACAGATTCTCGCACCCAATAGTTGCATGGATTTACGAGCTAATTCCTGCATTCGAGGAAAATGAGTATACAAAATCCAACAACACATATATAATGCCGAGAATGTAGAAGTGGGCTTACTATTTCAACCAATCATGAGCAGATGTGCAACTGATATTCAACAATGAAGAGGTATGTAAATTATAGTATCATTTACTAAACTAATAGTTTACTTTAAATTTCTATTCATTGTTTTTTGTAAATTGTAGATTCGATTCAATAACCTTCCAACAACTGCCTTGGAACTAAAAAAAAGGAGGACCACGTCTAAGGACAACCAATTTTCTTGTCCCTGATGACATCCCATCGCTTGGAACAACACCAAACGGTAAAACCAAGGCCAGCTCTTCGGAGTGCCCAAATGGATACGTGACAAAAGAGGAGATGAAAGCTGTGTTCGAGAAACTAGACCAAGCCCTCAATGAGATTGAAGTTTTTAAAACACGTGTCACCTTCCTAGAAAAGGATAGAGTTAACACGCATGAGGTAATTTACATATTAAATATTTTACTTATTTTAGTGTTAATTGTTAATTATTAAAGTTTACTAACTGTTAAAATTTTACAGGGACAGAAAACAAGTGTTCAAAATGAGGAGGGGCAAACCAATTTGGCAAAAAACGATGATAAAACATCAAAGGTACTGGAATTTTATTTTTAAGTGGGATTAAATACTAAAAACTAAAATTTATTAGGATGGATACAAGAAACAAATGACTCCACATCCTGAAGTAAATGTGGAAAAGATCTTTACCGAGAACATAAAATGCAGCCGACTAGAACTTCACCGAGAACAAGGGTAAAAATTGGGGTAAGTTGAAATGTTAAAACCAAGGAAGAATTATGTTCATGCATTAATTAATGTGTATTCATCAATTAATATCTTATACAGGAAGCTGTAAATTCGTATGTGCTAGCAGCAAAAAGGATAAGCATATTCGACCAAGAACTATAGACATTAACAACAAACTTAACTAAATATTTGCAGTTTAAATCGACAAAGGACAAGCCTATTGAAACTAAAACTATAGATCATCCTGATGTCGAACAAACTAAGGGTCATCCAATCTCAAAAATTTCCCCACCTTTGAAGTCTTTGGTAATAACTGAAACTGTTAATTTAATATGAATGTGTAAGTAATTAACTATGGAAATATTTTGAAACAGTTTAATATTCCGAAAGACAAACCTGTGAAAAACAAGGAAAAAGAATATAAAACATTACAGCCTCCGATGGATAACCCGCCACAAGATAACTCACCACTGCTGGGAGAAGAAAATACCAGAATTATGACTCCCAAAAGGAATTTTATTTGTAATTTGCGTTAAAGTTTTGAATGTATGCTTGAAAATATATATGGTATTACAGGAAAGATTATAACTGTTTCAAGATGACTGGTTATTTGCGGTAAATGAAGAGTTCCAATTGGATCCTAACGAAAATTTTATGAACAGGATACCGGGTACAAACGTGTTAAGGAAGGACAACAAATGGCCAAAGATAAAAAGTACAGTTAAAGTGAATCTAATTTTCTGTAAAATCTTAATATATTTTTTACTAATGGATATTTTTTATACATTTTTGGGAACAACCTGTTTTGTCTAAAATTCCAAAAGCATCAAAGAAGTTACAACTCCCTAAGGTATCTTAACTGAGTTAATTGTAAATTAATTTACAATGTTTATGTATTGTATATCTTATCTGACAACGTTAATTGTTTGAAACTGACAGAGAAACCATCACATGAAAAAACAGTTCCAATAAGAAGGGTAAAAAGAAAGTTAGGAAGTCTGTTTACCAGCAACCACCTTACACAGAAAATAAGCGACATAAAAAGATGAAGACTACGGCTCCAACCATCACAACAAGTGCAACCGCCGAAGAAGTACCGAGTAGTCTACCATCGTTTGATCTAGGTCTATGAATAATTATGAATGTTGTTTAAATTATATTAGCAACAATGTGATCTTAAATGTTTAAGGTCTATTTTGGGACAAGTAATTATGTTCTATTAGTATGGCGATATTTTGAAACAATATTATGATGAAGTAGTTATGAAACCTTGTTGTTTATGATGTCTGTTATGTCGTAAATGTTATGAACTTGATAAAATGTTGGTTACCTATAAAGTAAATATAAAATATGTCAGTAAATGACATAGTAATTTACGAGATGACTACATTTACCAATTAAATGAAAAATAATGTTACATGTTTTAATTACAATATACCAAGTAAATTAATAAAAAAATTACAGTATCCGAAATAATTTTTCTGGATAGATTTTTTAATAGTGTAAATCAGTTTGATAAGGAAAATACTAATCAAACTGCAAAATAGGTTGGTTATGTTAATAATGTTATGAACTGTTTAAAAGTTGCATTTTACAAGAACATAAATATCTTGGTAAATGAGAAAATAATTTACGAGAACCTATACCAATTAAATGAGTACAAATTTAAAGACTTTTATATACAATATACTAAGTAAATAAGTAACCAATATACTTCTTTATAAAATCAACAGTGGATATCAAATACCAGGAAATACTCAAAGAATACATTTGTGTTCTAAACATTACACTTTGACATGTTCAAACAACTTAAAACTTTTAAAAACAAATTAAAAACAACGAAACACATTTAGCTCTTGCAACAACGTTAATAAGGATGATATTTTTCGGACTTGGAACGATATCGCTTCTCCTTAGGCCTACCTGATTGACGATTAAAAATTGGAGGATTAACCACACGTGCACCTACTTGCTTATCCAAATCTCCTTCATGTGATATCGGAAATACATCTTGTAAATACGTCTTACGAAAATACTATTGGATGTAGTAGGAAGAAATATAACCAATCGGATGTAAATTACGTCCATACAAGGCAGCACAAGCATGAGGACATGAAAATTCTTCAAGCTGCCAAAATCGACAAGTGAAGACCTCTCTTGAATATCAACCACTCTACGAATAGCTCCATCAACAACTTCGAGTTGAAATTCATTGATCGCATTTACCTATAAAGTTATAACGCATTGTTAATGTCATAGTAATTTACGAGTGAACAGGTAATAAATTTACATTGTTAATGTCAGAATAAATTTACGCAGATATCAACAAATAAATTAACAATGTAAATAAAATACTTACGTTCATGGTGCGAACTGCTCTTCAGCTTCCTTCAATATTGTAAATCCAATGTCCGTTAAACCTGACATCATCTTAGGAATGAGTCCCCTCTTCTTGACTATCCATCTTTGGATAAGATCTCGATAACTCAGATGAAGACAAGACACAGGCCAACCCCTAGCTTCATGCAAAAGGGAATTCAAAATCTCCGAAATATTGGTAGTCATGATGTTAAATCTCTTCCCTGGAAAATGACTAATGTTGGCAGAGATGCCGACAAGAAAATTGTTTATTTACATATTGATGTAATATATAAATATTTATAAAGTCCTTATTGTAATTTGCTGATTAAATTAATAAAAGTTGAAACGTTCATTCGTTCCTTTTTAGTCTGATTGAAAATTTATGATATTCAGTAGTCTTATAGTCCTTAATCAAACCTAACAATGTATGAAGAGACAAACGTAGATTTGCGTGAACAAACTCTTCATGGTTTGACTAAAACGATATATTCGCAATCTAAAGATCAACGGACTATTGATCCCAGTATGATTGTTGGAAGAATCTATGATGTCTGGTTAAGAGGTATAGAGAGTTAGGAACTCTATAGTTCTTCCAGTGTATCTTTCAAAGATATTGAATTGACAAGTGCACCTTTAGAGACAATAGAAGAACAAACCATTTAACATCTTCTATCTCAAGGTCACTATTTATGAATTGCATCATGCTTACCTAAATCCTGAAATGAGACATGTCATTTCATAGCATTAATATTCTCATTTGAGAAAGTCGAATTCTAGATCTATTATGTGATCGAGACTAGGCCAATTGGTAAGATATTCAGTTATGAAGATGTCATGAACCAACTTTGTGAAGTTCTCATTGATATGGAATTCATGTACAAGATTGTTGAGATGTAATAGTGACCTTATTTTGAGATGGAATTCATGTACAGGATTGCTGAGATGCAATATATATCACTTCATGCTTTATTACTTGGATTGTGAATAAATGAACTGCGCAGTATCCAAAATTAAGTAGCGACTTTATTTGGATGAAACAATGTGACTTGTTAGCTCGTCGTCAATACGTTGGTTCTAACTTATTCACAAGTACTAAAAGAGTTGAGGAAATAACAACTAGAAGGGTAAAATGGTAATTTTTTAAATCCCAACTAGTTGATGATATTCATGAAGGATAAACATAGATAACATTCAATGGATCCGCTCAATATAATTAAGTTGAATTTGAGTAGATAATAAATTCATTTGAACCGAAAGATTCTGAGTGTCAACTCCTTAGTGGAGTCAGTTGACATTAAGCTAATACTCGGAAAAGGTTTGTGAACTTTTGAGTCCGAGTATAGAAGCTCAAGCTTTGTTCATTTGGATCCATAAGGTCACTATTACAGGTCATTAGAGTAGGATTGTTAAACTAGAAGCTAAGTCAAAATAAGTTCAAATGTTGAAGTAGAATTTCGGCCATGAGAACTTCATCTCTATGAGAATTTCACAAAGTTGGTTCATGACATCTTCATAATTTAATATCTCACCAATTGGCCTAGTCTAGATCACATGATGGATCTAGAATTTGACTTTCTCAAATGAGAATATTAATGTTATGAAATGACATGTCTCATTTCAGGATTTAGGTAAGCATGATGCAATTCATCCATAGTGACCTTGAGATAGAAGATGTTAAATGGTTTGTTCCTCTATTGTCTCTAAAGGTGCACTTGTCAATTCAGTATCTTTGAAAGATACACTGGAAGAACTATAGAGTTCCTAACTCTTTATACCTCTTAACCAGACATCATAGATTCTTCCAACAACTATACTGGGATCAATAGTCCGTTGATCTTTAGATTGCGAATATATCATTTTAGTCAAACCATGAAGAGTTTGTTCGCGCAAATCTATATTTGTCTCTTCATACATTGTTAGGTTTGATTAAGAACTATAAGACTATTGAATATCATAAATCTTCAATCAAACTAAAAAGGAATGAATGAACGTTTCAACTTTTATTAATTTAATCAGCAAATTACAATAAGGACTTTATTAAGATTTATATATTACATCAATATGTAAATAAACAATCTTCTTGTGGGCATCTCTACCAACAGGTGTGTTTTGTATTGATTGTTTTTGTTTGGGAGTAGTACGAAATTCCAACAGTGGTATCAGAGCTATCGTCCCAAACCATATACATCTCACCCAGATCTATCCCCAAACACAATCCTAGAAATATTTTTTTGATCTTGTGATTCTTGAAATTTGATTTGTCACGCCTGCAATGGGATCTACGAAAATGGAATTCTCGATGTTTGACGAAAAAGGAGACCTCATCAGCTGGACCAAAAGAATCAGACCCTTACTGTCTCATAACAAAGTACTTTTGGCACTGGAAGCCAACGAAGAAAAGTGGTCAGTCAAGGCACTGAAAAGGAAACTCGAAATCCTTGAAGAGGCGTACAATCTCTTAATCCTAAATCTCTTTGACGCTGTCCTAAGGAAGGTTGATGGCCTCGAATCGGCCATCCAGGTATGGGCTAAACTCCAATCATTATATCTAAGTCAAACCGCCCCAAATCTTGCATTCTTGAAAGGGGCTATTTTCAATTACAAAATGGCTGCGTCTAAATCAATGGAAGATAAAAGGCTCTAAACAATATCTGGATGATACTAGTCTAGCAGTTATCCTTTTAAATTCGTTGCCTGAAGCTTATTCTGTTGTCAAAGATTCTTTACAATATACAGGCACTGTCCCTTCCCTTGAGTTAGTCACTGCAGGTTTTAAAACTCGAGAAATAGAAATCAAGAACCAGAAAAGAGGCGCAGGTTCAAGCCTATTTGTTCGAGACCGAGCAGACCACGCACCAAATGCCCAGAATCAATACAAGAACAAGAAGAAGCCTAAGAATGGAAACACAAATTCCAAAGGTGAAACCAGGAAGTGCTTCTACTACAAGAAGCCAGGTCACGTCAAGAAGGATTGCTACAAATGGATTGCAAAGCAGAAATCAGAAAACCCTGAGACTAACGTAGCGGCAGCCTGCAGTGGAAAAGGAGAGACATTTGATGTTGTAAATGTCTCATAAAGCATCCAGTCCACCGAATGGATATTAGACTCCAGATGCAGTTTCCACATGTGCCCCAATCAGGGCTGGTTCACCAATTTGGAGACTGGCAACACTGAGACAGTCTATATGGGTAATAATCATGCTTGTCAGTCTGTAGGTATCGGAAATGGCACTCTAAAGATGAGTGATGGAAGAAAAGTGGTTCTCACCAAAGTGCGCCTGATCCCTTGCCTCAAGAGGAACCTCAACTCACTGGGCACATTGGATTACCACGGGTATACGAGCAATGCCAATCAAGGTAAGGTCACAGTAAGTAAGGATTGTAAGGTTTTCTTGACAGTCAAGAAACACAATGGGTTATATGTTCTTTGAAACACAATTGATCTTACTGTTTATTTAGCACTGCTTCTTCCCTTGTGAGTACTGACCTTGCAGATTCAGATGAGTGGCACCTTAGGCTCGGTCACATGAGCCAGAAAGGACTAGACATAATTTCACTCAGTTAGTTTCTGTGAAACATGCATAATGGGAAAACAACATCATTTAAAATTTGGGTCATTTTGATGGATACCCATGTAAACTATAGCTGTTTTGGATATACCTAACGTTTGGTTAATAAGTTGAAAATAGCCGGCTAAATTTGTTTACAAAATTTTAGAGACAAATGTACCCTCATAATAACTTCCCGCCAGTTACAATTAATTAAAAAAAATATAAAAAAAACGAAAAATCAATGGCATTAACGTCACAAATCAAACCTCCCACCCAGTATCACTATATAAAAAATAAAGAATAATAAATCAACCGAGATTCGAGGCATTCAAAAAGATGGACTGAAAAAAAAACAAGATTAATCGTGTAAAAAGAAGGAAAAAATACAGAAATACAGTGTAAATATAACGAAAATAAATTGTTAACAGAAGGCATACCAGAATCTTGCAATGATCGTGTAAATAGAAAGAAAAAATACAGAAATACAGTGTAAATATAACGAAAATAAACTGTTAACAGAAGTCGTACCATAATTTTGCAACAAAAAATCATCTTTTTCAAAAAATTTCATTGCTCTCGAATTGTTTTTTTCCGATCAAACCAGAGATTATGATGGTTGATATTATGTTTCGGCCGGCCAAAATGAGTGAGTAAATAATTTTAGGTAATTAATATGAAAAAAGATAATGTTTCCTTTAATATAAGTAACTAACTAATTAAGATATTTAAACTTAATTGGATACAATATTTCGGGAATCAAAATTTGTTCAACCCACTAATTATGGTGATTCGAAATTCGAAATCCAAATCCAAAGTCGAATCCAATTCGATCGTGTAAATAGAAAGAAAAAATATAGAAATACAGTGTAAATATAACGAAAATAAACTGTTAACAGAAGTCGTACCAGAATCTTGCAACAAAAAATCATCTTTTTCAAACAATCTCATTGCTCTCGAATTGTTTTTTTCCGATCAAAACGGAGATTATGATGGTTGATATTAAGTTTCGGCCGGCCAAAATGAGTGAGTAAATCATTTTAGGTAATTAATATGAAAAAAATAATGTTTCCTTTAATATGGGTAACTAACTAATTAGGATATTTAAACTTAATTGGATACAATATTTCGGGAATCAAAATTTGGTCAACCCACTAGTTATGGTGATTCAAAATTCGAAATCCAAATCCAAATTCGAATTCAATTTTTTTAAAATTATTTTTCTAAAATAAATTCGGCAAAAGGGCAAATTGGTATGTTCATGTGATGTAAATGAATCTACCTGGCTATTTTCAATCCATTAACCAAACCTTGGGTATATCCAAAACATAAACGTTTAATAAGGCTATAGAGCCAATTTTTTCTTAAAATTTTCTAAAGGAGCTCATCAGTCAAACAATGTCCTATAATATTTGCACTCAGATTTATGGGGTCCTGATAAAACAATGACTCACGGGGGTTACCGCTATTTTTTATCCATTGTTGATGATCATAGTAGAATGGTATGGACTTATCTACTTAAAACTAAAGATGAGGCTTTAGAAAAATTTAAATCTTGGCAAATTCTAGTTGAAAATCAATCAGATAAGAAAATTAAAACCCTAAGAACAGATAACGGACTTGAATTTTGTAACTACATGTTTGATGAGTATTGCAGGGAAAAAGGGATTACTCGGCATAAGTCTGTGCGACTAACTCCGCAACAAAATGGAGTAGCCGAGCGCATTAATCGGACTCTCCTTGAAAAGGTAAGGTGTTTATTATTTACTTCTGGTATGTCAAAACCTTTTTGGGGTGAAGCCCTTACAACCGCGACGTATTTAGTTAATCACAATCCCTCGAGTGCTATTGAGTTTAAATGCCATTTAAAAATATGGCTAGGTAGAACTCCTAGTGTGTCTCATTTGCGCGTGTTCGGTTGTGCGGCATATGCACATATTAGGAAGGTAAACTGGATCCTTGGTCTAAAAAATGCGTATTTTTAGGCTACCTGTTAGGAACAAAAGGTTATAGGTTATGGGAATTAGGAGCAAGGGGGATTAAAATAATCATAAGTCGCGATGTTATTTTTAATGAAAATGTTTTTCCATGTAAGCAGTCTAACGTTCCCAGTAACTCCTTAAATAAACTTGAAATAGAAAAGTCACAATCTGGTAGTACTAACTTTGAGGTGGAGGTTGACCCAGCACCATTAAACCCAGAACCCGACCCACCTGATGTATCTGACTCTATAGAAGAACCTGAACAAACTGGAAATTTGGAGAATACTGATCAAGAACTCTTAGCAAACTATCAATTGGCCCGCGATAGAAACAGACGAGAAATTAGACCTCCCGCTAGGTTCTCATACGCAGATCTAGTATTCACAGCCCTAGTTGCAGCACATGAATTGCAGGTTGTAGAACTAGAAAGCTATTTAGAGGCAGTAAGTTCAAAAGATAAAAAGAATTGGTTAAATGCAATGAACGAAGAAATGAACTCTCTGAAAATTAATAATACTTGGAAACTGGTACCTAAACCAACAGATAGAAAAATAATTCAGTGCAGGTGGTTGTTTAAGATTAAAGAAGGTCTAGATTCCTCCGAACCTCCTAGGTTTAAGGCTAGGTTAGTGGCGAAGGGTTACACACAACGTTAGGGCATTGATTTTAATGAAATATTTTCACCGGTTGTAAAATATAAACTATTAGAATTATGCTATCAGTTGTAGCTCACTTTGATCTTGAGATTGAGCAGATGGATGTTAAAACAGCGTTCCTACACGGAGACTTGGAAGGGATTATTTACATGGCCCAGCCAGAAGGTTTTGTGGATAAGCAACATGACCAGTTTGTTTGCATGTTATAGAAATCGTTATATGGCCTAAAGTAGTCTCCTCGCCAATGGTACAAGAGGTTTGACTGCTTTGTGACCGGTATAGGTTTTCAAAGAAGTAAATTTGATACTTGTTTTTACTTTATGCTTACTGATGATCCTGTTTACCTTTTATTGTATGTAGACGACATGTTATTAGTTAGCAAGTCCAAACTGAAAATAATTGAATTAAAAATTAAACTAGGATATGAATTTGACATAAAAGACCTAGGTTCTGTAAGGAAAATACTTGGTATGTGTATTGATCGAGATAGGAAAAATAAGATACTTAAAATACAACAAACTCAGTATTTGAAAAAGTTAATTAATAAGTTTGGTCACCAAAATCAAAAGCCAGTTAAGATCCCATTGGCAGGTCATTTTATTCTAGGAAAGCACCAGTGTCCATCTACTCTTTCTGAAAGTGTGAAAATGAAAAACATCCCATATGGGAACACTATCGGCTCTGTTATGTATTCTATGATCAGTTCTCGACCAAATTTGGCATTCTCGATTTTGTTATTAAGTCGCTATTATGTCTAACCCAGGGTATGAACATTAGAGAGCCTTACTGTGGGTGTTGAACTATATAAATGGAACTGTAAATGTTGGTTTATTATACAAGAAAAGATCTGATACACTTGACCTTGTAGGATATGTGGATGCAGACTTTGCAGGTGATCGAGACTCAAGGAAGTCGACCACAGCTTACTACTTCACACTCGGAGGAAACTGCGTCAATTGGAAGTCACAAATGCAACCCGTAGTGGCTCAGTCTAGCCATAGCAGAAGCAATGAAGGAAGCAGTGTGGCTCCAAGGGATATTGAAGGAGGCTGACATGCTGGAGAGCAGTTGTATTCTCGGATAGTCAGAGCACCATTCATCTCAGGAGGAACCCGGTTTATCACGAAAGAACGAAGCACGTGGATATCCGATACCACTTCGTCAAAGACTTGGTGGCTGAAGGTGTGGTGGAGCTGAAGAAGGCGGCAGGCGAAGACAATCCAACAGACGTAGGAACAAAGATTGTTACGAACATCAAATTTGAGCATTGCTTAAACTTGTTGTCTATAGAGTAACAAATGAGGTGAGTGAGTGAAAATGGTGACGTTGAGCGAATGTAGATGGTATCCTGGAAGACTCTCGATATGTACTTCAAGGTGGAGAATTGTTGAAGTGTGAAGCCCAATCTTGAGGCCCATTTGTTGATAGGTGAATAAATGATGTGAAGTGTATGGCTAACCCAATAACGAAAGTTTCGTAAGGGAACCGGAGCAGGCTACCATGAGACAAAAGATTCTCTTTCTAAAGAGATTCTATTCGGAACTATTATATGTCCAAGGTCCAATATTGAAATAATTTCATAGGCTTTCCTTGACTTTGTCCGTGTCAACAAACAATTTGAAATGCCTCGACTTTTTTAGAACAGGTCCGAGTCAAATAGCAATCATTCGAAGCACTTCTTTTTACACTATTTCGGAAACCCAAGGACTCAATCGTATGGATATGTAAAATACAGGATTTCCAATCCTAGTAGGAAAAGGAGGGAAAAGGATACTCACTAGTGCCTCTTAATTGACGGTGCTCACCCAATGTCGTTTATATGCCATCAGCCGGGTTGGGTCTGAGACATTTCAAGTGAATAAAGGCCATGACATATATAAGAAGATTTGGCAGCACGGAAGGAATTACGTTTTCATTCTGAATATTGTCTTTCATCTTCATCTTCTTCTTTGTCATCTCAGAGAGAAAAAATTAGGGTTCGTTAGTGTGAGGAAGTTTAGTGGGTTCAACGATAGAGTAATAGTCTGTAGTGAGCTGTGAACACGGTCGAGTGTTTCGGTTAAGTGGTTCTTGGTTATTATCCGTTACGGTGTTGTAATCGTTGGTTGTATTTCTTGTTCCATTTTTCCTTTGTAACATTGAAACCTATATTGAGAGTTACCGGTACCATCGAGCGAGTTTCCGTCACCGGAACTCAACGTGCATGTAGTTTTTTTTATACAACGAAGCACGGTATAATCTCTGTGTCATTTTCTGTTCTCTTGTTGTTCATATTCTGTTGGTTATTTGTGGCTGAAAGCTTGAAGTAGGTGTGTTTTGTATTGATTTTTTTTGTTTGGGAGTAGTACGAAATTCCAACACTTAGTAAAATCTATCAAAAAATAGTGATGATCAAATTACAGCGCATATGTTATTCTCGCCGATCTTTTCTGAATATAATGTCATTAAAGTTTTAAATTTTATTCTGATATCATTCGAACCTTCGAAAGTCAGGAGAGAATGAGACATTGGAGTTTATCAGATCCACGCTCGAGCGAGAGATGATGTTTCTACAATCGAGAAAAGCAGATAGTCGGCTGGTTACAAGGAAAAGGTGGATCGCTATGAGAAGCATATCATGAAATTGATGAAGACGAAACTTGATACCGTTTCAAACTCGCCGGAGAGATGAGCCGTTTGTTGCTTGAGACTGAAGAATAAGAACAAGGTTGATCCTTTGATTGAGAAATTTCCTTTTTTTTTCTTGAGTGATTGTTATGTATCTTTAATTTAAAGAATAAGAGGGTTTTATGAAAAAATTTTGTATGAACGAAGTTGAATGCTTCGAAACTTTCTTAATATTGTTTTGCTTTTCCCGCTTTTTTGATTTTTTTTTTCTTTTTTATTCAACCTTCAAAAAAATACTCAATTCATCCGATAATTTATGTGCGTAAAGAATCTAATTATCAATTAAGTTTTGGTCTATCGGATTTTTTAGGTTCTCTTTTTTTATGATCATATACGATGCATTTTTATTATGATCTCATCGATTTTACGTGCGCTTCGAGAATGGAAAAATAAAAAATGAATAAGATCTTTAGGCGATTTTTTTATTAAACTAATTTGAATTTATAAATATAAACCGTATGATCCATCTTTGTTAGCGTTAGTTAACGGAAGGCAGATCACGTCCAATGGAAGAAATAAAACAAAAAAAATCGGTCATTTCGACAATCTATTCACTATTTTTTTAAGGCGTGACTTTCATCTGCTTGCGATAGGTGATGTTGAACTCATGATTTTCAACTTGGAGGGGTGTGGTATTACCACTGCACCATTCTAGTTACTAGATCTATTCACTTAATATAAGTGATGAATAATGGCTCTATTAATTAATTGGTCTAATGTGGTAGTTTCTGAAGTAATTAAAATTTACTAAATCAGTTAACTAAATTTTCACCTCACAAATCAATCGGCAGACTTAGTTTATGAATATAATTACTTGGCTTACTTGGCTTTCACTGATTTAGTTTATAAAATTTTGCATCTCGGTGTACTTGGCTTAACAAAACTAAGGAGTGTTAACTTTTGGAAATAATGCAATGATTTGGCTTATTTTACCAAAAAAATTAATTCTTTAGTCATCTGGTAATAATTAATAATAATTAATTATATACTAATTTAAATTTCTCATTCCGAAGTGACCTGAATTATTACATAACATATATATATATATATATATATATATATATATATATATACGTATTACGTACCAAGTTTGTGTTCTTCATTTGTTATTGTGTGCTGTGTAAAGGCTATGGATTGGAGGACTCAATTACAGCCTGATGCACGGCAGCGAATTGTCAACAAGATGTGAGTCAACTCAATGCCTGAGAAAGTCAACTTTTATGGGATCGTGTATGGGTTACTAATTAGCTACTCGCAAGGTTCCATTTTGTGTCCCACATCGTTTAAGGTTTCTCTTAAAAATAGAAAACGAAAAACCTGAGAAAGCACATACATTTTTATTACTTATCCAGCAGATTATTTTATTTGTGGCTCGTGAAGGATACATTGAGCGTAAACATAAAAAATTTAGAAATAATCAATTTTTCGTAAATATGTCGTAAATAATTAATTTGAACAGAATTTTTTTTATTTTTTAGATTAAAAAACATGCAAAATATTTAGATTAGACAGATATTATTAAAAACCTATGAAAATGAACTTTAAACTCAAAATAAAATAAAAATATCCTTATACTCAAAATTTTCAAAAATCACTATTTAGTCGTACGATTCTATACAATAGAATATGAAAATTGTACGATAGCATATGATTTGTATGATAAGATACAATGATATACGATAAAATACGATTCTCTACGAAATTTTGAGTATAAAAATATTTTTGTCCGATTCCGGGTCCAAATTCCATTTCCTAATAAAATGGGTCTAATATATATATTTAGATCTAGCAAATGAAATTTCTCTTTGCATGCGTAGCAAGAAACTATGAACTAAATTGCCTTTTTTAAACCTAAGATATTTTTTAACCAGCCATTGATACTCTATGTAAAGCAGAATGTTCATGTGTCCTTATGTTGTTGGTTGTTTTCCTTTTATTAGTCTATTTATGTTTACTTTAGTGTCGCAGTCTTTATTCTAACTGATTTTCAATTTAGCAGTTAAGCCTCAAGCTATCTTGTAATCAATTAGATCTGATCAACATTCTCTTATTTCTATGTAGATACCTTGTTAAAATAACTTGTGAATAAAATTTATTGATTAATTTTAATTCTTGATTTTAAATTGAGCGAAACGCGAATTTTTAGCAATATTTGACTACTTACTAAACGTTAAACATTGGCTACTATCAAAATTCTACATACTTATATGCTTAGTAACTATAATTACATTTTTCTCAGTTAATAAAAGAAACTAATTCAGCTGTTTATTTGACGATGTATTTCGTGTAAAGTATGGTTACGCTAAAGAAGCATCTACCGTTCCCTAGTCCAGAGGAAATACATGAACTCGAGAAAATCACCCAAAGGTTCGAGGAAATGATCTACACTACAGCCACAAGCCAGGTATGTTTTTTAATACAAGCACATGTCGATGTACACACACATATATAAATACAAAAAATTGATTCTATACCCACTAAAATACCTAGTAATTTCTATATACTTAAGGTTTGGTAAACGTGTTGTAAATGTCAGGGGTGATTTCTATATTACCCATGTCACTCTATATAAGCGGGAAAAATTTTGGCTAAAAAAGTCTCAAAAAAATTCGTAAACGATTTCGAGTGGGCATTTATAACACGTTTACTAAATTTTCGGTATTTCGAAATCCATACATGTTTACATTAGTATATAGCAGAATTCCCCATATAAATATATACATATATATATATATATATATTATTTATTGGAATTTGATTGTTACAAAGTGATTATCTTCGAGAGATTTCAGGCAAGATGCTCGTAATGGAGAACGAGTCACACAATGTTGGCAGTATCGAGCGGTTACTGGATCAAGGTTAACCTCTTAAACTCTTTATGTGTTTCTCTTCTTTTAATGGTATGTGCAAGTAAATAATACTAATTTGAGTCAAATTGGACTTGCGAATGAAGGTGATTGGCGAGAAGAGGTGTATCAGAAGGTAAATATATACAATGCATTATCGGAGAATAATGAGATAATAATGTTCATATAAATTATCGAAAAGATGCTGAGAATTTATGTAGGATGTCTTGTTTGTAAGTTGACAAAATCTTTTCAAACTGATTTTGCAGATCAAACAGATGAAGGAGCAATACTTGCCTGAACTCAACGAAGTGCATCAGAAAATCGCCATGAAATTACAGCAGGTCTCTCATCTCGATTATATATTTCTCGTTTTAGTAGTTTCGCTTCTGATTTGAATTATTCAAAAGGAGAATTTCAGAATAGATGTGTGTGATATTCTGTTTCTATTTGTGATAAAATTTTATTATCCAATACATGTGCAAAAAAATAAAAAATAAAAACTCTTAACAAAGCTTTGATTGCAATCTTGCATAATTTTGTTAATGACTCTTTTGTCTTTTTGCACATATATTCCATAATAAAATTTTACCATACATAAAAACATCATAATTTTACTCCATTATCACACATATATATTCTTCGCTTAAGTAGTTTCCCTTCTATTTCTATTTTTACGTGTGATAAAATTTTATTATGGAATACCTGTGCAGAAAAACAAAAAAAAACTCTTAACAGAGCTTTGATCGCTATCTTGCAGAATTTAATACCGAATACTTTATGTTGCGGTCAAAGTTTTGTTAAGGACTCTTTTATCTTTTTTCACGTAGATTCCATAATAAAATTTTAGCACAGATAGAAATATAATTTCGCTCCACTATCACACATACATTCTGAGATTCTCCTTTTCAAATTTCGAGTTGAAACATAAACTAAATTATAGTTGAAACATATGATCATGAAATATCTCTCTCTTGTGCTCAACAGCATGATCCCATTCCAAATCAACCGAAGTCGGAGCAATACGAGAAACTCATGTTATTTAACTCCATGCTTGAGATAGCGATCACGTTCCTACAAACCACAAAAGAAGGAGTTCAACCTGGTCACAAAGAGAAGTTAGCTCACTATGAGAAGCAGATAATAAACTTCATAAACACGAATAGAAATCTTGAGACCGTTCCAAGCTCGCCGGAGATTCTGATTGAAGGGATGAAGCGTCTATTGCTTGACACCGAAGAATAAGAATAAGAAGAAGAAGAAGAAGATATCAAAAATTTATGTATAAGCGAGTTCGAATACTCCGAAACTCTCTTAGTATGCTTTGTTTTTTTCCTTTTTCGAATTTTACTAGACCTTTTAAAGATTTCTGAATTTTACTCTCTTTTTGTAAGCACCCTAGTCGTTAATTGAATTCCGCTCTATCGGATTTTCTAAGTTCACATTGTTTTCGGGTTTTACGCGCGCTACGAGAATGAGAAATAAAATTGAATAAGATTTTTAGGTTTTCTTTTTATTGCCATAATTTGAATATTTAGGTACATATTATAAAGCCTTATGATCCTTCAGAGGATCTTTCTTTATTTTATTGTCGTTAGTTTATTAAAATAATCAGTCATTTCGAAAATTTATTCACTTAAAAATGTAAGTGATGCATAATGATGTTTAATTTCTCTATTAATGAATCGGTCTAATTAGTTATTTTCTTTCTTTTCAACTTGAAATGCTCAGACAAGCTAATTGTAACTTGTAAGAAGGGTATTTTAAGGATTTTACAAAAGAAAAAATATGAAGGGAAACTCAACAGAACAAATGTTATATCAAGGTATACTTTACTTCTTATATGCTATTTGTGGTATAGTTATATAATAATAAACTCAAGAAATACATGAGCATTTCAGTGAACTCAGTTCTTTATAAATAAAGAAAAGAAAAATCTTATAATTACAAGATCAACAAAACATGGCTTTCACTGAGGGTTTATGAGAAGTTTTATGAGCGAGAGCATTTGATTCTTTCGTAGCTTGACTTGGTTGACATTGTCATTTTCGGAATTCTCAGAAACCTTCTGAATCTGTTCTGCTTTTCTTCGAGGTTCGTATTTTCTACCATTTCCGTACATCTTCTTTCAAGAACCGAAGTTTCTGATTCGCGATTCTTGCAATCTCTGTACGTAAAGAAAACCTAATTACATATTGAATTTTGGTTAATCGGATCTTTAGGTTCTCTTTTTCTGATTATTTAAGACGCATGTTTACGATCGCGCCATTTTTGCGTGCGCTTCAAGAATGAAAAATGGAACTGAATCGGATTTTTAGGCGTTTTTCTTTTGACCTAATTTGGATTCCTAGTTATATATATGCACGGAAACGAGTTATTCTTATTGGATTTCGTTTTGCTTTCTCATTTCAAGTCAGCTTAATTCACACACACACAGAGGTAAGTTGTTTTGATGGACAAGAATACTTCCAGGCCTATGATTAAAATCAATTACATATTAAACATTAAAGATGTCTTTCGAAAATATCTTTATTTTATCACAAAAGAAAAATCACTATAAAAACTGGCTTTCGCTGCAAAACTTATGAAAAATATTCCCTGATTGAGAGCGTCCGTTTGGTCATAACTCTGACTTAGACTTCGCGAATTCGAAATTCTCCGATACATTTCTCATCTTGATTTTCTTTCTTTCAAGGTTCGTATTTTCTTTCGTTAGCTAGCTTTTTCAATCCACTCAAAGTCCATACATCTTCCGATTTTCGACTATTTTCCAATCTCTGTATTGCCTAGACCCTAATTACAAATTCGATTTCAATTTTATCGACTCTTTTCCAATCTCGCATGCGCTGAATCATAGATGAGGGTTCAAGAATGAAAAAGTAAAACGAATCAGGTTTTTAGGCTTTCTTTTCACCTGAATTGATTCCTGATGATATGTTATATGCACGGAAATTATTTTTCTTATTGGATTCAACTTGACATTCTCATTCCGAAGTTACGTACCGAGCTTGCGTTTTGTGTTCTTCATTTGTGTGTTGTGTCGTGACAGCGTGCTTGAGCTACTTCGATGGACATCAATGATTGGAGGACTCAGTTACAGCCTTATACTCGGGAGAGAATTATCAACAAGATGTGAGTCTTTCTTTTGAACTCAGTGCCAGAGAAAGTCAACTTTTGAGGGACCTTAAAATGGTTTATAAATTAGCTACCAGAACGTCTATATTGTGTCCCACATCATTTGGCTCTGTTGAGGTTTCTAAAACAGAAATAGAAAACAAAGAACCCGGGAAATCACATAGTTATCCAGCAGATTATTTTATTTGAAAGTTACATTTTTATTAATTAATAAAAGAAGCTCATTCAGCTACTTATCTGACGATGTATATACTGTGAAGAACGGATAAGTTGAAGGAGCATCTACCGTTCTTTAGTCCAGAGGAAATACTCGAGAAACTCAGCAAATGGTGCGAGGAAAAGATCTACAATGAAGCCACAAGCCAGGTATTTTTGTAAAACAAACACATGTTGGTGCTAGAATTGATTGTTCTGAGCTGGATGTATTTAGGGATTATAGTTAGCTCTTTGTAAAAAGGTTTATATACTCGTATAAACATATAGTGTTGTGGGAATAACCAAGGTTTTGTAAACGGGTGGTAAATACCCGGCCCAAATCGTTTACCAAAAAAATCAGATGGTTTTAGCCCAAACCATTTACCAAAAATGAATTAATGATGGTAATATGGATTGTAAATTACTGCCACATAATCTGGGCTGGTTATTTACTACCCGTTTACTCATTGGATTTTGATTGTTCCAGTTGGATTATCTACGGAAACTTTCCCTAGAGATACTCACGATGGAGATCAAACCGCAGAATACAATGCCCAACCAACGTAAACCTCTAAGGCGTTTATCTGGTACGGTTCCTTCTAAGAACATGGAGAGTTCTTGAGTTCGTATTTTGGATCATTATGTTTGCACATACTATAAAGCATCTTTCTTTCATACGTCGTCAAAGGTGTAGGTATAATTGAATAAATTATTTACGGCCTAATCTGACCCAAAACTGTCAACAAGTATTACTCCAAAAACTGATAAAAATTTACAATTGCAATTGTAGCTCCTCCTTTGCATGCCGTGGATTGGAGGACTGAGTTGCAACGTGATTCGCGGCTCCTAATTGTCAACATCATGTAAGTCTGACTTTTGAACTCAGTGCTCCTTAAAGTCAACTGTTAAAAGGTCTGCACTCCAAGTCCTCGATCGTATATATATAATCAGATATCTAATGTCAATTATCCTGTTGGTTTCTTTATTGTTGCATTTGTTAAGGTTACGCCTTTATTTATTTTATTTTAGGGTCTTTTAGCTATATATTAACAAAAACGTTTACTAATTTCAAAATAGCCTACGTTTTGTAAATTTTGTGTAAATACCCACCTCAAATTGTTTGAAAACACTAAACATAAAAGTGGGTAAAGCAAATTTTTTGTTTATTTTATCATAAACAAAACTCATCAAGCAATTTATCTGACAACGGATTTCCTGTAAAAGGATCATTACATTGAAGAAGCATCAAAAGCTCTCTGATCCAGAGTTCCTCGCTGAAAAGTTTGAGGCACAGATCTTCGCTGCAGCCACAAGCGAGGTACTTTCTTGACACACACACAAATTTGTTGCAAATGTTGACATGTTTTGCTTCAGATCCTATACATATAAACATTCATTGGATTTTGCTTCTCACAGTCAGATTATCTGGAGAAGATTTCACTTTGGATGCTCAAAATGCAGAGAATGTCACTGAATACAATGCCCGACCAAGTTGGAAATAGTAGCGGAGGACCAGGTCAAGGTACAGTTTCTTTTAAAAACAGACTGGTTTAGTTTATAGTTTTATATCCAATTTAAAGCTCGATTATAATTCCCGACTCGCCTTTTCTAAACATTGCGTAAAAATATTTCGAATTTGGTTGGATTTCAGAGCTACTCAAGCTTATCATCTGGATTTCAGAGCATGTTTAAAATCGCACCATAGAAAATTAAGGTTCAAGATCGAAAAAAAAATTGAAAATCAGAATTTTAGGCCTTCTTTTTTATATTAAATTTGGGAAAGAAAAAAAATCAGGGGGGTCAAATTTGAATAAAACCATATCAATTTGGGCTAAAAATATAGCAATTGATATAAATTTCAGATGGTGCGCTTGCCGTTCCTGGGCCCCACGCTGTAGATTGGAGGGCTGAGTTGCAAAATTATTCGAGGCACCAGATTGTCAACATCATGTAAGTCTTACTTTTGAACTCGGTACGCCTGAAAGTCAACTTTTAAGAGGTCGGCACTGCAAGTCCCCGATGTTACTTATAATTAGATTCCCAACATCAATTATCCTGCTGGTTTTCTTTATCTGTGCCGAAGGTTACGCCTTTATTTATTTTATTTTTGTTATAAACCAAACTCTTTCGGCAACTTATCTGATGATGAAGTTCCTGTAAAGGATCATAACATTGAAGAAGCATCCAAAGTTTTCTGGTTCAGAGGTACTACACAAACTCAAGACAATGGCTAGAGAGTTCGAGGCAGATATATTTGCTGCAGCCACAAGCGAGGTACTTTCTCGATACACACACAAGTTGGTTCAAGTATCGACATGACTTCATATGTATATGCATATACATAAATACATATTCATTGGATTTTGATTGTTCCAGTTGGAGTATATACACACTATTTGGCTTAAGATGCTCATGATGGAGACCGAGTCCATTAGAATGCCCGACCAAGTTGGCAGTAGTAAACGACCACCGGATCAAGGTAAACCTTTAAAGTCTGTGTGGTGAAATGCTGTCTCTTCATTAAGATGCCTCTTTTCTAATACTAATTGCATCGTACCAAGTAATGGTGGCATTTGTACTTGACCTATGCAGCATCTTCAAGCTCAGCGGGTTAAACTGGACTTGCGAATGAAGGTAAATATACAATGCTTTTCATGATGCTAAGCCATGGAAATTATCGGAGAACAAGATGTCTTGTTTGTAAGTTGACAAAATCTGTCCAAACTGATTTTGCAGATTATATAGATGAAGGAGCAATACTTGCCTGAACTCAGCAAAATGCATCAGAAAATCGCGAGCGATGACGTTCCTACAAACCACAAAAGCAGGAATTCAACCTGTTTTCAAGGAGAACTTAGCTCACTGGGAGAAGCAGATTATAAACTTCATAAATACGAGTAGGCCGACAAACTCCAACATCGAAACTCCAAAGATTATAATGTTAATAGAGAAAGGGTTCCTAGTGACATCGTTTGGTATGCCAACTGAGTCGGGATTTTCATTTTGCAGGAGCTGAAGCGACCTTTCAAGGCGATGGGAGATCTTGACATGGACTTTTTTCTCACTGATTCAAGTTTCAAGTAAAGAATCGTCGTACTGAGGGATATTTCTGTTGCTTCCGACCCAAGTTTCAATTTTTTAAATATTAAGGAACGCCTCATTAGCTACATAAATTACATGTATTATTGTGTGAATTTCTATTTCTGCTAAATAAATATTGCTGCTAACCTCTTAATATTTTCAACTGTAATCATAGTCTTGAGAGAAAACTCCATCTAAATTAAACAATAGATGGTAACAATACATATACCAGAACTGAAAGACCCTTGTGATCATCTCTCAAGAGAATCATATCATTTCATCAGAACGAGTAATACCAGCACCGCATTCTATATGATAACCAAACCAGAAATCCCTCACCAAACAATACTTGCTTGTCACCAGACTCGTAAACTCAAAACCGGACCCAAATAACTAACAGCCAAAATGGAAATCATATATTATAATAACTTAAAAAAATGGAGAAGAATCAAGTTAGAAATTTTGATACACAGCAGTCTTGATACAAATCAAAACCTTTCTGCCAATTAGCGAATTGCCTCTTCAGCAATTTGAAGGCCTTCAATTCATTCGTCCCGAAATCCATGGAAGATGAATCATCGAACCCGAGCTTTAGAGAGCATAGACTATCAAACATCTCTGCACTGCCACCGACTTTATCACGCTTCTCGGATACTCTGGAAATCAACGTCCCAAACACCTCTTCTTCTTCTTCTTCTTTCGAGCCAAGAACTGACTCGGGCTTATGAAGAACGACCCGCTTTGCAGCTCCAGAACCGGCCCACAGTTCATCTCCCTCGTCCGCGAGCGATACTGAGTCTCTGATCGCCGATTTGCGAGCGATCTTCACGATTTCAGAGCATCGAAGCTTGTGCTCGGAGTCGACTGAAAATCCATTTTCTTCTCCGCGAAGGTTTAGGAGGATCGAGAGCGGGATCGTGGGCCCCACGAGGGAACTGTCCTTGCTGCGAGATCTGCGGTGGAGTCGAAGGCCTCGCTGGGGGGGTTGCCGGAGAACGAATGGAGGAAGCTGACGGGGAAGATCCGGGACTGCGACGAACTCTGGTGGAGCTTCGAAGAGCGAGCCTCGAAGCTCGGATTCGGGAACAAAAGCGAGCAGAGAGAGCTCGATGGGGAGCTCGGCCCACATTCGCCGGAGAACGACCTCGTGGAGGGTCGATGCGGGTCCCACGTCCCGAAACACGATCAAATCCAGCGGACCCGATCGGACATGCCCGAGACCGCACGAGCTGAGCTTCTCGCAGAGCGCTTCGTGAAATTCCATTCCGGGGCTCGTCTTCTCCGCTGCTCGGGATCGAGCCAATTCCAATGCTTTTCCGAGCTCGGACCCGAGGTGGGCCTTGAGGAAGTTGAGCTCCAAGTACAAGAACCGCCTCGCAAACTCGTATCTCTCTTCGTCATGGTCGAAATCAATCGGCCTAGTTTCTGGGCCCGGATCCGTTTCTTCTCCGGCAGTGATTTTCTTCTTTTTCTTCGCCGGAGAATACCTCTGCGACTCAAGATTCCCCGAGGAGAGGAGCCTGACCAGAGTGAAACCCTCGCGTAAGTCGGTCTCTCTCTCCACCACCGCGAACCCCGAGACAGACTCTTTCTCGATTGCCCGTCGGCGCCAATCCGATGGAGATAACGGAAACTCGCGAGGACCTGAAATCGGAATCTCTGTGCCGTAATTCCACCCGCAGATCCGCTCCCCGAACTCCGCTTCCATTCGGGTCAAAACCGTCCGGGTCTCAGCCTCGGAACAAGGCCTGAAGAAGAACATTCGAAAACGCGAATTCCGCAACGACCCGAGAACGATGCAGGACCCGAAAACGTCGACGTGGAGGCACGGATCGTCGGAGGCGATGCCGTGGCGCCACTGTACGAGGGGCTTCGAGGGCTCGCGAGTATCGCATAGAACGAGAAGCCTCTCCGTGACTAGTGCGAATCGAGAGCCTTCTTCGCCGCACCTCGTTACCAAAACGAATCTCTCTTCTCTAACCGGAGAGTAATCAAGAAGATCTTCGACCCTCATCAAGCACCAGCTCGTGGTCCCGCTGGGGCCGAGGGCCACCACGAATATCGCGTCACAACGAGCCACGATCACTGTTCTCGGGTTCCACCCAAAATCGAACGAGACCCACCGGAGAATCGGGTCCAGCGGCGGGAGGCTAAACTTCTTCCATACGACTCCCCGACCGCCGGAATCCATGTCGGAGAGAAAAAGCTCACCGGACTCTAGCAAAACTCCGGACTCCCCCGGGAGATGGGGGTTCCAGCGGGAACACACGATGGCGCTGGATTTGAAGACCTTTCCGACGCCGGAGCGGCACAGAGTCGCCGGAGGACCGAGCTTGACAGAGAACAAGTCGACGGAGTACATGGTTTCGACCATGACGTAACCGATGAACTCATCGCCGGAGTTGGGGATCACGGAGATAGTCCGGATACGATACTCGCCAGAGCAGGAGAGGGACTGGATTTCTCCGGCGCCGGGGACGGGGAGGAAGCCGAGGCGCTGGGAGTTCGTTCCGACGGGGAAGAAGAGGAGGAATGAGTCAGCGCCGGGGCAGCGGAGGCAGGAGAGGCGGTTTCCAGCGGAGAATCCAGCGGGGTCAGGATCGGAAGGAGGAAGCAGGGACGGCGACGAGAGGACGATGGATTTGGAGGCCGGAACTGGGCTGAAAACGATAGGAGATGAACTGCTCAGAAATTCGTCGGCATCTTCGAACCGATCTCTCTTCTTTCCGATCGCCGGAACCCTAACACAACAACACTCCATTATACATTTTTTGTCAATGAGCCAATTTTTAATAGAGAAATTTCATTGACCTACAAATGTTTTTTTTTTAATAGAGAAATTTCATTGACCTACAAATGTTTTCTTTTTTTAATAGAAAACTCGATCAATACACTAGAAAATATTGTGTTTTTAATTTAGTCAGATTTTTTTTTAGTTAAATAAATAGCTAAACTTATTGACGTGACAGTAATTTGATATATTTTCTTCCGTTCATGCTCCTTATTTTTTTTGCGTTTATTTCGTTCGAATTTCAAACAGAATTTAGTATAGCAGTTAATTAATTGTTTGAATTTTAAACAAACTACCGTTTCTATTATTTATTTTAAATTTTAACTGCTCTTAATAGGATAAATCGTTATTAAATTTGATTGCGTTAATACCGGATTCTTCTGTTTATTTTTTTCAATTTCTGGGATCTCTATATCTGGTATGTTGCGTTTACTTTGATTTATATGACGTTATTTCTCTTCATTATTTGTGATACTAATCTGTATTCTTGTTTTGTATGTTTTATGTTTTCTCACGGACAACTATTTTTCTTAACGCTTTCAATTTGGTAATTTCTTCGACTTTTTTTTATTGTCATGTTAATAATGCCTATTCTAAATGTTATTTTTAAACATGTTTTATTTCGGCTACCGATTCTTTTTGTTTTTCTGATATTGATCATGACCTCAATGATTTTGTTTTAATCGGGGACCAAGATGTTGAAAACTACCCTCTGTCTATGGAGTTTTCTGTTAAAATGTTATTTGTTAGTAAGAAGGTAATGGTTGATGCGTGTCATATTCAGGTTATAAGGAATAATTTCGAATTTTTTACATCAAGATTAATGCCAAAAAAGATATTCTTTAGTTTGCAAAAATTCTAATTGTTCATGGTATTTCAATGCGGCAGTGAAAGCTAATTCGGACATTTGGGCAATATCTTCTGTTAGAAACACTCATTCATATTGCAAACCATTTTAAAACTCAATAAGTTTAACTTTCACGTGTGAGAAGCTTTTGTGATTTTTTTTCATTATGAATCGTTAGTTTGAATCAGAGTTTTATTTTAGATTTTAAGCGCTGGTTATTGAAGTTTATTTTCATTAATATACATTTGTAGCTATATCTGCAATCTAATATTAGTTTGTGTTTGTGAACATCACAATCTCATATTATTGTGCAGATTAGGTAAAAAAATCATACAATGTATGTTAAATATCTTCAAAATCTTTTTGCAAACAATTTTTTTTAAACCCTTTCAGACCGATAACCCCCATTTCGTCATGCATGTTTATATTTATTTCTAATGATCTTTGCAAGATCTTGTTTCAATCGTCGGTCAGAGAATTTTCCTGGTCTTGGGTTTTTGAACGGGAAGAAGTTTTAAGGTTTTTGTAGTGCGAGAAACTTTATATTGTTTAGAAATCTTTTTATTATATATTAATGAAATAATTACTTTTAATTTCCCGCCGAATTGGAAGTTACAACCGCACGGTTAAGCGGTCGTGGGTATTTTTTACTTTTTCATTATTTTATTTTGCCGCTTATTTTGAGGGTAATTTTGTCTATTTTGTTCGTTTATAGTGGTTTACTGTTATTAACCCAAATTTGTGAAACGGTTGGCTATTTTGCAATTTCTTTGTTTCAATTGGCTGCATTCCTAGTTGTCCCTTTAAAATATCCACAATAAATCATTTTTGTCAAAATATCTTAATGGACTTTAAGCCTAAAATCGGACAAAAATACCGAATTAATATTTTCTCATTTCCCTCTCTTCTCTCTTCTTTCTTCTCTCTCAACCGGACCCTTCGCTCGTCAAAAAAAATATCAAAAACTCAAACACTATGTCTCAAAACTATCACACTAAGGTTAAAGTTCGGATAACTTCGTTAACGGTGGTAGAGAGTACCCGAAATTTTAACAAACCTCTCAACGAATAAAATCTCAAAAAATGTAAGATTTGTTATTTTTTTTCTTAGTTAAATCTATTACATTTAGTTTATATAGTGTTTTCGAGTATAATTTACGTTAAATCGGATTGATTTGAAAATATTTGAGCTATTTTAGAAATTTAGGTTTTCAGAAAACAAAGAACTTTGAATGCCATCGTCGGGCGATAGGTTAGGATACTTTACGATATGATACGATATGGTACGATGGGTAGGACGATGGGTTACGATATGATTCATACGAGTCGTGTACGATAGATTATGATGGCGTGCTATGGTTTATGATGGCGTGCGATGGTTTACGATAGCGTGCGATAGAATACGTGTCTTTATGATTGTTTTGAATTTTACGATACTGCAAGATGGTAAAATTGATTTTTGTTGTTTTGTTGTATAGGATCACTCGAAATTCCTTACCGACGACACATTCTCAGGGAGAATCGTGTATGATGGATTTGGGATGCTCAAACCTGTGAAGCAGCGTTTCGAAGAAATGAATTTGATCGAGAAACTCCGAGAGACGGTGTTCGAGCAATTTTTCATCACCTCATACTTGAACTTTGCTCTTGTCTTTGTCCATTCTCTATTGGAGAGGAAGGTTGAGTCAATTAAGGCTAGAGAGATCCAATTCGGTCTAGGAGGAAAGAGAGTGAGATTCGGACGCCTCGAGTATGCCCTAATATCGGGGCTAGACTACAAAGATGGTTCGAAAAAAGAGGAGAAGGATAAATGCTCCTCCCGCAGGCTTATTGACGAGTACCTGAATGAGACAAACAACCTCAAATTCAGCATACTCGTCAACAATTGGACGGTGTGCAAAGCTCCGGATGACGTCTACAAACTCGGTTTGTGCATCTTTGTTCTCGGTTACTTGTTCGGACAACCGACGAACAAAACAATAGATTTGAAGTGGCAACCGATCTTCCAGTGGGTTGAATATTTCCCTTTTTTAACAGCCTACCATGGGGGAACATAAATCTGGGGTGAGACATTTCTATCATCTCAGTGAATTTGAAGCGTTACCGCGTGAGTCTCGAAGACAAGCAGAAGAAGAAGCCCGAATTCTTCCAAAAAGAGGCGAAGTACACGCTGACTGGCTATCTTCATACCTTTCAGTCTTGGGTATACGAGGCTATCCCGGAGCTTGGACACGCAATCAGAAACGGCATCAAAAATTGAATGCCGAGAATGCATTCGTGGTCAGGGACCTTCGTCATTCTTAGCAAGGACGTAAAGAAGATCCTAAAAAAGAAATCGGTAAAATTTTATCGTTATTTTATTAATATTCTTTAAAGTTACGATTAAATATGAAAACTATTATGTCTGCAGTTAGGCGTTCTTCAAATGCTACGACTGCGGTCGGGAGAAAAGGGTTTTTTTCAAACCCTTGAAGAGCATACGCATAAATTTATATGTCTGATAGACATCGAATGAGAGGATGCAGCAGAGCCGAAGAACATCGACGGAGAAATTAAAATCGTAGGTTCTGCCGCAGAAGAAAGAGACGTACTCGGCCACGACAAGGACGAGGACAATGACGAGGAGTACATCTCTGATAATCCTCAGGGAACTCGTCCGACGAAACAATCTCAAGCTCATCCTCATCATGCCTCTCCTCGTCCTCGAAGGTCGCCTCGTCCTCACGCTCGTGGCTCCTCGCCAAGTGATGATGACCCTATTGTCATCAAGTGGGCATGTGGAATCAGCTCAACCATAGTATAGGGATGGTACTCCAAACTATGGTTAGTCTAACGCGCGGCCTCCAAACAAGAGAGTGGAGCATATACGGCACGATCATATATGAATTTCGTTTGTAAAATTTTGAATTTATTATATTTTATATATTATCACGATTTTACTAACGTTTTTTTTTACATATTCATATATGGGAGCGTCTGAACTACGTCTGCTCGAATTACACGCGAGCAAGAGTGACCTTTTTCAAAAGCCAAAACCTCTCATAGTCCTGACCACTGTACGACGTCCCAAACTTTTCACGTACAAGTCTCATCTTTGCAAAGAACGTACCACCTTTTTGTCGAAAATGATTTAACTCGAAACTCAAAATTATTTTTCATGGCGTATAGGTTCACGTGTGTCTTCATTTCCGATTTGTTTTCAAACTGTTTTCCCAAGTACAAGTCTTCTGAGCTACCTATTACATTAAAAGATAAACGGTTAAGTTCACGACACAAACAAATTTAGGATATTTCGATAAATTGCATGTAGAGGATTGACTCGGGTTTTCACAATATTCTATCTCATTAACTATTTGTTCTCGCGTGACTTTGGGATCTTTCCAAGTGTAAGTTCCCGAAGATCCTCCACAAGGATTAACTTCAGGATTGTAGTCGATGTGTGCAAAGCTTTCTACGGGGCTGAGAAAATAGACCACACGCTCACCACCCACTTCATGGAATTCAAGAAAGTATATGAAGAGCTTAACATGCTTCTACCGTTTAGCACCGATGTGAAAGAAAATGAAATACGAAAACAAATGTAAAGTAAAAAGGTATTACATTTGTTAAAAAGTCAAATCAAGCTGAGCCGTCCACGTGGGGAAGAAAATACTTTAACGAAATTTTTTTGGACGGCGCCAACAAAATGACACTTTGAGTATTTTCTCCACCGTTTTTAAATATAATGCAAATTTGAGTAAACATTGTATATTAATGCCGCCATTAACTCTATTATTTATATATTTCGCCAAAAAATATTAAAACTTAACTTTTTTTATATTGCTTAACTTTTGTTATATTGCTTAACTTAATTAGTTTGCTTTTTTGCTAACAAAACTTGATTCTTTAGTTATATTCTATTTGGTAAAGATACTAAATTCTTCCTTTCCAAAATCATTCTATATAGTTTTTGTAAATCTTATGTATATTTAGAACTTAGATTACATTGTCATTTGAATGATTAAAACCAATTAAATATAAAATAATAAATAAAAAAATTGTTCTAATTAAGCCAAATGAAACGTTGCAATTGTAAAAAAATCAAATATTTTGCAAACATTTAAAATACTCATTTGATCTTACTTGGCAGTTTTTATGGGAGTTGCAATTCCAATTATGCCCCTTTTTATTTTCAGGAACGTGGCAATTTTTTATTTTCCAATTTTTTAATATTAACGCAAATTAACCTTAATTTACGGAATTTCGTGTTTAAATTTCAACTATCAGATTTGAAACCATTATTTAATGGATTTAATATATTTTTAAAATAGTCAACTAATTAATTAAGAAATAATTTTACTGTTGATTTGATTTTAATAAGATATATTGCAGTTGTGAAATACTAGTTAATTTGCGTTAATTTGTATATACGAACTTTTAAATCTTATCCCTTCACCTGATTTCATGGAATTCACATAATTAATTACTGGATTTGATTCACATTTGAATTAGTCAACTGAACAATTAATTTTTTTTTCAAATTACAGTTATGAAATACAAGTTAATTTGTGTATACGAACATTTAAATCCTATTCCTTCACCTGATTTCATGGAATTAAAATAGTTAATTACTGAATTTGATTAATATTTGAATTAGTCAACTGAACAATTAAATATTTTTTGTTGATTTCATTTTAAATTGTTATATTTTTCATTTCTGTCTCGGTTTTTAGTAAGTAAACACCGTTTCATAATAATCATGTTGCATATTACAGTTGAAATACATTCGTTGCAAATTTAATATGAGTTAATTTTGTTCGTATCCACTGATTTCATGAAATTTATTTCGAATCTGTTTTCGTTTATATAGTATAATGATATTCTATTATAAACATAACTAGAGAGAGAAATTAGTCGTTTCCAAATCAAACTAACGTAATGTTACAATTTTCATGATTATCCTCCTAAACCTTAATACAATTTCAATTTTCCTATACTTATAGCTTTTACTGTTACAGTTTTAAATTTTTGAAGAATTTTGAGTTAATTTTTCATTTAAACTTTTAAATTTAGGCGAGACTGTTAATTATTAACATTTAAATCTGAAGAACGTCCTCTTTTCTATCTATATCGTTCATATCAATTATCCCAATGTTCAACTGATATTAATTTGCGTTAATTTATATGATGACAAAGTTCACAACTTTTCTATCATTCATGTTAATTTATATTAATTTTCTACGTTAGTTTAATACAGTACAGTTCCTCTTGTACTGTTATATTACACTATTTGTTGTTGTTAATTTTGGTTAATTTTTTACGACAGTATATTTGTACAATTTCGCATGTTTAGTTACTTTTGTAAATAACAATCTTTGTTAACTTCCTCGTAAAAATCAAAGCTTAAAGAAGATGGAGAAACAAGAGAAGAACTCGAAAAAGAACAGTAATGGATGGATAGAAACATACCGAGAGTAAAATGCAGACAAAGAAAACGAGTGTTTCGGTTTTGCAGAGAGAGAACATGTCGATGGTTTGGGTTTGCAGTGAGAGAAAATTTCGAGTGGGTTTGCAGAGAGAAAATGAGCGACGTTTGACTGTTTAATCGGTGGTAGAGAGAGAAAATAAAGTTGGAGTGTTGAAAGAGGTTAGACTTTAAGGGTTTGATTTAGTATATAACAACTCTCCAAAATAATTTATCCCGCCAAAAATAAATCTTCATTAATTTGTCTTTATTTCCAAAATATTTGGCACTTTAATTGGAGAGATAAAGTGAGTCTATCCATGTACATAAAATTCGGCTATATATTCGTTAATTTTCAGAAATTAATTTTTCATAATTACAAAACAGAAAAAATAGTATAGTAGTCTTTTAATTTCTGTTAATATTTACAATCGAGTATTAACCAAAACTTTTAATAAGTTGATTATTTTGCATCAATACTATATAAGCCTATATAACTCTTTATTCCTAATAAATATGGCATTTTGAAATATAGTCATTTTATCGAAATAAAGCCGACATGCCGTTTTTTACATAGAGAAAAATTACTATAAGTTAAACAACACAGGAATGGCTTCTATCAAAAGTTCATGAAAAATATTTGCCTGATAGAGAGCGTTTTTGTTTGGCCGTAACTTTGGCTTGACTTTGAGAATTCGAAATTCTCCGATACGTTTCTCGACTTGAGTTGCTTTCCTTCGAGGGTTCGTCTTTTTCTCTCATTCTTAGCTTCCTTAATCCGATCAAAGCCTATACATCTTCCGATGGTCGATTATTTCCAATCTATGTTTCGTCTAGACCCTAATTACATGTTCGATTTCAATTTTATCGGCTTTTGAGGTTTTTGGAATGAATAGCACGCGTCTTTACGATCGCATCGATTCGCGTGCGCTGAATCATAGATTAGGGTTCGAGAAATAAAAAAAGAATAACGAATCTGGTTTTTAGGCTTTTTTTATCACCTGAATTGATTCCTGATGGTATGTAATATGCACGGAAATTATTCTTCTTATCGGATTCAATTTGACTTTCTCTTTCCGAATCGTGCTAAATTTTTTATATGTATGTATACCGAGCTTGCTTTTTGTGTTCTGTGCCGTAACAGCGTGTTTGAGCTATTTCGATGGACAATAATAGTTGGAGGCCTATACAAGGCGGAGAAGCACCGGCTATGGACTCTGTAGATTGGAGGACTCAATTACAGCCTGATTCCCGGCAGAGAATTGTCAACAAGATGTGAGTCTTGCTTTTGAACTCGGTGCCTGAGAAAGTAAACTTTTAAGGGATCTTAAATGGTTTATTAATTATCTACCCGAGCTTCCATTTTGTGTCCCACATCATTTGGCTCTGCTGTGGTTTCTAAAAAAAAAAAAACCCGAGAAATCACAGTTATCCAGCAAATTATTTTATTTGTTGGTCGTAAATTTTACATTTTCTTTAATCAATAAAAGAAAACTCATTCAGCTACTTATCTGACGGTGTAATTCCTGTGAAGAATGGATACGTTGAAGAAGCATCTACCGTTCTCTGGTCCGGAGGGAATACATGAACTCAAGAAAATCGCTGAAAGGTTTGAGGAAAAGATCTACACTGCAGGCACAAGCCAGGTATTTTTTCAGTACACACACATGTTGGTGCTAATATTGATTTTTCTGAGCAGGATTTGTTTACGGATTAGGTGAGCTCTTTGTAAAGTGTTTCTTTTTTGTAGTATGGGGTCCGTGATTTTTTTGGGAATTTTTTTATTTCGGGGAGTTCTTTTCCCTGGTCTGGGCATATTGTTTTACATTCGCAACATGTTTTAAGGGTTGTGGTTTTGTCACACACATATTCATTGGATTTTGATTGTTCCAGTCGGATTATCTACGGAAAATTTCGCTAAAGATGCTCACGATGGAGACCAAGTCACAGAATACAATGCCCAACCAAGTTAACAATAGTAACCGACCACCGGATCAAGGTAAACCTCTTAAGTTGTTGATGTGGTACAGTTCCCTCTAACAGCATTGAGAGTTCTTGAGTTTGTATCTAAAATCGTTTCTCTGTGTGCTTTTTTATCTATCATATGGCGCTCTTATATTTGTGGCCTCACCACCTGATATAATCATAGCACTTAACTGTTTTACGTATTTTCTGTAGGAATAGGATCTATGGGCATGCAACCCCAAGTACACAACCAGGCTCAGTCAATGGGAATGCCATTACCGCCTAATCAAACCCAAAACCGTCAACAAATACTACCCCAAAATATTCCGAATCCTGTCGGAGTTCAGAGCTCTTCGAGCTTATCATCTGGAATGCCTCAGACTTCAAGCCTAACTCAGAACACCATGCCGAACGTGGTTGGTCAGAATCCAAGCATGCAAGGCGTTCCGGCGAATTCTCAAAATTCCGTTGGGAATCCCATGGGCCAAGGTGTACCCAACATGTACGCGAACTCACAGAGGCAGCAAATGGCGGGAAGACAACAAGTCGTCAACCAGCAACAGCAACAGCAACAACAGCCCCAAAACCAGCAGCAGCAGTATCTGTACCAGCAGCAACTTCAGCAGCAGCTCATGAAGCCCAAGTTCCAAAATCCGTCGATGATGCAGTCTCATATGCAACAGCAACAGCAGCAACAACAGCAGCAACAAAATCTTCTTCAGCCGAACCAGTTGCAACCTTCGCAACAGCAATCCGTGATTCAAACATCGGCTCCGATGATGCAATCGTCTCTCTCGGGGCAGAATCAGGTTTCGTCCGTTCAACAGCAGCCGAAGCCTATGCTTCAGCAACAGCATCCACAGGCAGTCCATAGGCAGCAACAGCAACAGCCGCAGCAGGTTTGTTCTGTGAATTCGACATAGTAATTTTATTCGATAAATACGATTCACTACTCTAATAATAACCCTGATAATCCTCCAACGACTTCATTAAAATAAGGGTCAAGGTAATTACTAGCCATATAAACTACATAGATTTTGGATATAGCCTTTGGTAAATTGTCGGTAAATGGCCGGCTCAAACCATTTGCAATTTTTTTTACCAATTTAGCCTAAAAATTTACAATTAACAAAAAAGAAAAGGGCAAACCAGTAATTCCTTGGGATTCTGGATGGCTACTCTCGACACGAATTTTAATTCCTTTTCTCTCACGGATCTTACTAGAGATTGGCCTAGTGCTTTTTAGCTTGTATTTTGCTTCTTCATAGTAGAAGCTTTCTTTTCCTCATTTTAATTTTAGGTTTCTCTCTAAAAAAAGGGCAAATCAGTAAGAAAATTTTGAAATAAAAATTCCACGTAAACACGCTGGTTATTTAAAACAAATTTAACAAAACGTTTGCTAAATCCAAATCTCTTACGTTAACGTTGTTAACTCCCAATTTTTTGTTAAAATAGTTACTAATTTACCCAGCAAACCCAGATGCCACAGCAACAGCTTATTGGCCAACAGGCGAACTCTGCAAGCATGCAACAGAGTCACATGATCGGACAGCAAAACAACGTTGGAGACATGCAACAACAACAACAACAACAACAACAACAGCAACCGCAGAGGATGTTGGGGCAACAGAATAATAATCTCTCGAACATGCAACAGCAACAATTGATGGCTCAGCAGCAGAATCTATCGAATCTGCATCAGCAGCAATTGGGACCTCAAAGCAATGTCACCGGATTACAGCAGCAGCAGCAACAGCAACAAATGATTGGATCTCAGGGCGGTAACTCGAACATGCAAACCAATCAGCACTCAGTTCACATGCTTCAACAACAGTCCAAACCTCAGCTGCCACAACAACAGTCCCAACCTCAGCAGCAGCAAATGCAGCAACAATTGGGGGGTTTGCAACAACAGCCTAATATGCCGCAGAGGCTTCAGCAATCTGGACAACCCAATGCATCGATTCTTCAGACGCAGAACGTGATGGATCAGCAGAAGCAAATGTATCAAACACAAAGAGCTCCTCCAGATACATCATCAAGTATGTTTTTGTTCTTTGAGGACTGAGTACAGAGAAGTCGTTTTTGCATGTGCATAGTTATAGCAAATATACTAACTATAGCACTACCATGCCAAGCACGTCTCATGTAACTTATGGCGGCATTTGTATTTGACCTTCTGTAGCATCTCTTGACTCAACAGCTCAAACTGGACTTGCGAATGGAGGTGATTGGCAAGAGGAGATATATCAGAAGGTAATATACTATGTTTTTCATGATGTTGAGCCCACACAGAAAACGGAGTTGTTGATAGTGGTTTTGAGATCAGAGAGCAAGATGATGATTGATTAAATTATTGAAGAAACGATGTATTGCCGTAGGACATCTTGCTTGTAAGTTGACAAAGTATGTCCAAACTGGTTTTGCAGATTAAACAGATGAAGGAGCAATACTTACCTGAACTGAGTGAAATGTATCAGAAAATCGCAACCAAATTACAGCAGGTCTGTCATACTTACAGCAGGTCCTCATAGTCGAAGCTTTCTTTATTCCTTATATACTTTTGAGTTTCTTTAAAAAAAATTACAGCAGGTCTGTCATCTTGCACATATGTTCCTAGTTTTAGTAGTTTCACTTCTGGTTACAAACTGTATTTTAGATAGGCAGAGATTGAGACAGTTCCGAATTTGTAGCTGACATACTCTAAACTATAATTGAAACATATGGTCATGAAATATGTTTAGCACTGCCAAACCCTGCTTCTGTTCGTTTGATATCTTTCTCTTGCGCTCAACAGCACGATTCCATTCCACACCCGCCGAAGTCAGACCAGTTTGAGAAACTGAAGTTGTTCAGATCAATGCTGGAGCGTGCAATAACGTTCTTACAAATCACGAAAGCAGGAATTCAACCTGGTTACAAGGAGAAGCTAGCTCACTATGAGAAGCAGATCATAAACTTTATAAACACAAATAGACCGAGGAAGTCCGGACCCCAAATGCAGCAAGGCCAGCTTCAATCGTCTCACATGCATCCGATGCAGCAGCAGCAGCAGCAGCCGCAATCGCAGATGAACCAGCTCCAACAATCTCATGACAGCCAAATGAATCTGCAGATGCAACCGATGACTGGACAAATGCCCACGATGCAGCAAAATCCCATGATGGACTCAGGACAAGTCAGTTCGATGCAGCAGCAACATGTTCCTGAAGGTTCTCTGCAACAGCAACAACAACAACAACAACAGTCAAACAACGGGATGAACGTGATGCAGCCGAATATGTCGAGTCCCGATATGATTCGGCATCCGATCATAAAGCAGGAACAGCAACAACAACAGCAGCAGCAACAACAGCAACAGCAGATTCTGCAGAATCAACAGCAATACAAGCAACAGCTTCAGCAGCGACAAATGCAACAGCAGATGATGCAGAAGCAACAACTTCTTCAGCAGCAGCAGCAAGCGAAGCAGAATCAGATTCACCAGCTTCAACAGATCAACGACGTGAACGAGATGAAGACGAGACAGAGCTTGGGCGTGAAACCCGGGGTGTTGCAGCAGCAACAGCGTTCCGGATACTCGATCAACCAGCCCATGAAATCGGGGTCTCCGTTCTCGATGTCTTCGAGCCAGCTTCTGCAGGCCTCGTCGCCTCAGCTTCTGCAACATTCCTCCCCGCAGGTCGACCAGCAGAGCATGCTTCCCTCGATCCCCAAAGCCGGGACTCCCTTGCAATCCGTGAACTCGCCATTTGTCGTTCCGTCTCCTTCGACTCCGATGGCTCCTTCGCCCATGCCCGGAGATTCCGAGAAACCCGTAATCGGAGCTTCCTCGCTCTCCAATGTCGGAGGCCAACAGCAAATGAGCAGCGGTGTCGCTCCGGCTCAATCCCTTGCCATCGGAACTCCCGGAATATCTGCCTCCCCTCTGCTTGCCGAGTTCAGCGGTCCTGATGGAACTCATGGAAACACCTCCGCAGCTGTTTCTGGAAAGTCGAGCGTCACAGAGCTGCCTCTTGAACGGCTAATGAAAGCGGTTAGTCGTGATTATATTATTTTGGGTTTTTTAGATCAATACCGAAATACTCTGTACTCTGTAGGTAATTGAGTTGGTAGCACTTCAGTCATTTTCTAATTTATTTCTGAAATTCAATACCTTAACAAGTTAAAAATTAGTTAAGAACGCAAAATATTGAGCACCATTTTTCTCCCGATTAGCAACCGAAACTCCATTAGCATAAAAATTAAAATAAAAATAAAAAGTCTGAAAGTTCAGAGACCATTTCCATTAAAATCCTACATGTTAGTTCCGCTTTTGTATAATGCCGACTGCGAACATCGTTGCTACACTATTTTGGTTCTTTTAGATCAATAGCGAAATGGTCTTCAGCTAGATTTAATGAAATTTCAATATCTGAACAAGTTAAAAAATAGCTTAGGAACCAATATGTTGAGCACCATTTTGCTCCCCGATCAGCAACCAAAATTCCAACTCACATAAACAATAAAATATAGAAAGTGGCATGAAAGTTTAGGGGGACCATTTCGGCTAAAAATCCTATATATTAATTCCCTTTTTGTATATTGCCAACAATGAACATCGTTGCTACATTATTTTCAGGTGAAGTCAATGTCCCAAAAGGCACTAAGTGCGGCGGTTAGTGACATAGGATCGGTCGTGAGCATGATGGATAGGATCGCGGGGTCTGCTCCAGGGAACGGATCCAGAGCTGCAGTTGGAGAGGATCTTGTTGCTATGACAAAGTGTCGCCTTCAAGGCAGGAGCTTCTTGACCCAAGACGGGTCAACGAACGGGACGACGAAGAAGATGAAGCGCTACACCAGCGCTGTGCCTCTGAACGTTGTATCATCAGCAAGCAGCGTCGACGACAGTTTCAAACAATTTAGCGTGATGGAATCTGCTGAACTGGGTTCAACTGCAACATCTAGTTTCAAGAGGCCTAAGCTTCAGGTGTTTTATTGAAATCTTCGGACATAATTACCCCAATGTACAAACGAAATAGTTCAGTTCGTGTTAACATTGGTAAAACTCATTTTTTTGAGGGGGTGGATAGATTTTCCATGTATTCTTTTCTGGTATTCTGGTTCAATTCGAAATAATAGAACTTGCTTCGAGTCGGGCTCTTGAGACGAGATTATTGGCGCTCACTTTGCAGGCTAATCACGCTCTTTGGGAAGAAATCAAGGAAATAAATCAGCGCCTGATCGACACAGTCGTAGATATAAGTGACGAAGAGACAGATCCAGGCTCGTCTGGGACGATCGCAGAAGGAGGTGAAGGAACCATTGTTAAGTGCTCTTTCACTGCTATGGCTCTCAGCCCCAACTTGAAATCCCAGTACGCTTCTTCGCGAATGGTATAAACTAAACTTCTTTGCGATCGCATCATTAATTTTTACCATATCCATCTCTTTGATTATTATTATTCAAATATTCTGCAGTCACCGATTCAACCCTTGAGGTTGCTCGTTCCCTCGAACTATCCCAACTGCTCGCCCGTACTATTGGACAAAATCCCGGCGGATTTCAGGTGAAGGAATAAAATATTTAACAACATGCTTTAATTGGATTTCCGTAAAATGGGTTGTAATGAAATTTTAATTTTACAGCAAGGAATACGAAGACCTGTCGGTGAAAGCTAAGTCGAGATTTAGCATATCGCTGAGAAGTTTATCGCAGCCAATGTCACTCGCGGCAATAGCAAGAACTTGGGATGTTTGTGCGAGAACAGTCATTTCCGAGCATGCCCAGCTCAGCGGCGGAGGCAGTTTCAGCTCCAAGTATGGAGCTTGGGAGAATTGCTTAAGTGCAGCTTAGTTTTTTAATCAATTTTAAAAAAATAAAAAAAAATAATTAAGGAAAGTTTTATGGGTATTAGTTTATAGTAGTTGTGTATAGGAAAAAGTTTGCAGAGATGGTGTTTCTCTCTCAATCGTCGTTGTAAATTATGTTTGACTTTCTCTTTTTTTTTTAGGATCAAATCAGCTAGGCTTCCACTATTTGCCATATGTTTATTGATGAATCTTGAGTTGACCGACGATGGTGGTTTTAATGTATATCGTTTGTACATAAGACTAGTGTTTCTTTTCTTTCTTTTTAATAGGTCTCTTTCCTTTTTTCTAATTGCTCACTATGGCCTTTAGATATTTCTTTACGTCAGCATTTATCAGGTTAGAATATGTTAAATATTTAACAAAAAGATTACATTTGTCATGATGCATGATTACACCTTTACAAGCTTGTTTTGTACGAGATAAAATATTGTAAATAGTCCGTGAAACTAACAAGGAAAAGAAAAGCAATTCAATTTTATGATGTTGCCCCTGTATAACAACTTAATTTCACCAATAAAGATAAATATTTGGATGAGATTTGTGAGCGTGAATATGAATAATAAAGAGTAGATGACATTCTGCAATTGAAAATGAAACGTGTGTATAAGTTATGTAAATGCATTATGTGTGTACTTTATACGTGCACAAAATTAGTACGTATTCGTCTTATTTAAAAAAAATTGTAGACTTAAAAAACAAATCTTTAAGCCTTTAAATGAAATCGCGTGACCATAAATAAAAATGTATGTATATATATATTGGGGATTAAATTTAGTAACTTAATGAAAGGGTACGAGTGTGGACCAAATAAAATGTTCTACAATCGAATTTTATACTTTAATTAGGCCAGATATATTGTCATCTTTTATGCCACGTGACCTGGAGTCACAAAAGAAATTTTGAGTGAGTGAAGTGAGACAAGAAATACATGATAAAAATTTCTTCCTCTCGTTTTTTAAAAAGGAAACACAATATAACTTCCGAATTTAAAAAATACTTTTTTTAGAACGTACAATTATTTCTTAACTTATTATGCAGTTTTCAGTTGTTTTCAAGCTTAATATAGATTATTTTTGTTTTATCTTTGAAGTCTAAGAATGAACAATTAAAAACAAGTGTATAAAAAACCTAAACTCTACTTCCATCATAATAAATTTGTTAACCGGAAATAATTAGTTAATTTTCTATTTAACGAGACAATTTTGGCACATTATTTGTTACAATTGTTCTCTCAAATATAACCACCCAACTGAACTTATTGCGCTTTCGTTACTACTTAATCAGTTTATATTATTCAGCCGAAACTTTCGCGACATACGTATACATTTATTATAACAATAAACTCATGTTAATTATAGTTTATATAGCATTCAAGCACAAAATAATGCATACCAGTCGGACTCTAAAGACAGATTTACCCTCGAACCTCTAATAATTTTACGAACCCGACCCATCATAAACTCTCTCTATAAATACCGGTCCAGATTCCCAAACTTTACGTTTCAAATTCTACTAACTGTTCTCTCTCAGCGAAATAGATTCTGCTCTCTCTCTCTCTCTCTCTGGAAAAGCTCATGTCTACGACTATGGCGATTTCATCTTCGAGAACAAGATCGAACAGTCCAATTGTTTACAGACCTCGCGTATACTCTCCGGCGACTTCTTTTTCCTCTTCGTCCCCGATCCTGACTCCGTCGATTCCTCGATCGCTGCGATTCTCCGGCGATCGGATCCGACCTAATTCGCCGGGGAGCCGAATCCGCGGCGGAGCAGTCGTTCCGGTCTCCAACGAGCGCAAGAGTAGCAACAAGAAAGCGTGCCTGTGTTCGCCTACGACGCATCCAGGCTCGTACCGGTGCTCGAAGCACAAGAATCAGCCACGTGGCGGCGGCGGAGGAGGAAATCAACGTACGGCCTCTTTTTCGTCGGGTCTGAGCATGAGACGATCGGCGATGGCGAACTCGCTGGTGAGAATCGGAGTCGTGGAAGGAAATTTCGTGAAGAGATCTTTGTCGGCTCTGATCAGACCGCCATCGCTCGAGCAGCGTCCACGCGCCGATTTCCGGCCACGGCGGAGTCGGCTCTCAGTCATGTCCAGAGCCGCCGCAGAAAAAACTTGAAGTTTTACATATATATTTTTTTTTTTTGTTTAGTGAAAAATTGTAAATACAATTTAGAAACTATTCATGTTTTCTCTGATGATTTTTTTAAATCTTGAAAACAGAAAACTGCGTATTGGCGTTACTCGATTATTATTTTTTGGGTTTAATAATTTTATTGTCTTTCTGTTTTTCTTTTATTTAATTATAGGTTTTTGTGAATCTTTTATTACGTCTCAAATAATGAAATTATGTATGTTTTGCTTTTATTATTCTCCATAAAGACTGGGGATTTGGTGTGCTTTCTGTTACGTGCATGCATTATATTATCATACTAATTATATGATACTAATTAATCACATGAAAGATCATGGTTTCATACTGATTATGCACTTGAATCTTGATTAACATATATACTTAACACCTTTTAAATAATAATAAAATTAAGAAAAATTGTAGATATCAGTCGTATAAAATATATAAAATTTAAAAATAACTCACGTTTTTTTATGTTTTATATAAATAGCCTGCTCAATTTATTTGTCGAAAATAATTCATATAATCAGCTAATTACATATCATTTACAAATATCACTAAAATTATATACTAATAATTAACAAAATATTATTTATACTTGAATTTATGAGATTTAAGTTAGCTAATTACTCAATATTTTGTAAAATTAACGTATATAGCGTGAAAGATGTGTTTTCTTTTTCTGGAATGATAAATGGTTAGTTACAAAACAATTCGTCCTAAATAAGTTACTTGTACTTATGAAATTCAACCACACAATCTCCTTCAATTGATATGACTATGAGTGAAACTAGTTTATATTGAAAGTCAATTTCAAGTAATTAAAAAATCCAAAAACACACAGAAGAAACCCTTACTTGAGCTTCACGTAACTGAAGTATACTCGTGTATACTTCTCATAACACCGTAGTGATTAGTTATTCTCTTAAAAATAATTTAAATAAAAAAAGTAAATTCATAGTCAAAGATCAAACCACTAGAAACGAAAAAAAACAACTCATATATGTGAGAATTTCTTAAACGGTTTACTCTTAGCTAACTTTTCTTGTTGAATTAAAAATTCATAATAAAGTCGGTTATTATGTATGTAATGCAAAGACCAACTCAAGATGAAGAAAAATATATTTTATATATTTTTGAAGTAACATGTCATATTCTTCGTATTTGTTATAATAAAATTTTCTTTGTCAGCTGAAACGAAAGATGTCGATTTTTAAAATTGCGTCGTTTTCTATATTCTGAAGAAAAGATGTCGTTTTCTATTTTTTTTAAACAAAGGATGTCATTTTCTCAAGGTTGTTGTTTTTTATTTTCTGAGACGAACAAATGTCGTTTTCGAAATATTCTGTACGTTTTTTAATTGAGGAATTTCGAATGTATGTGCGATATTTGTTCAAACTTATTTGTACGTGATAATATTTTATTACAAAATATGTATTTAAAGACAACAATATAATTAACAAAATTTGACTGCAATATAACGCAATGTACTGTTATTGATATTAAATTTTACAAAATAACGTAATCGAGCAGCATACTACAATTTCAAAACTTTATAAATTTTTTTAACACATATTTCATAATAAAAATTTATCACTCAAATTCACTTTTGAAATCCCCAAATCCTACGTTGCAAACATAATCTACTGGGCCAAGGCCTGTCTATCCGGTCTCCTATTTTTGGGCTCATGGCCAATGCCTCCCTCGCCATCTTTCTCATTCCTTTTTGCTGTTTTTGACTACTCAAACTTAATCCTTTAAGTAACTTCTTTACTTTTTTTATGGGATATATAGCAGTATAATACTTTGAAACATATTAATTGCTATATAACCAAACGTTTGAAAAAAATTGGTTAATAATCACTAATCAATATAAATATGTATATATTAACTAAAAATATAATTTATTAACACCAATTATTAGCAGCCACGCAATAAATGGCTATTCACTGAACAAACAAAAAATAATAATATTCATGTTTCATTTGATTATTTAAAGTAATTTTTGTTTTTTTATTCTATAAATGTTATTCATGTAAGAAATTTCACTTTTAGACCCAAAAATATGAAAAATATTCAGATTATACCCATTTTTTTAAAAATATTTAAAACTGGATTTTAGCCCCAAAATTGGACCAAAATATTCAATACTTAAAATTTTCAAAAATTCATACAATTTTGTACGATGAGATACAATAATTTTTTGTACGATAGGATATAATGTTATACAATGAGATACGACACTCTACAATTTTTTAGTGTAATAGTATTTTGGTCCGATTTTAGAGTTGAAGTTCATTTTTTTGGATATTTTTAATAAAATAAGTATAATCTGAATATTCTCCATATTTTTTTGTCTAAAAATGAAATTTATCTTTTAATTTCATTTGACTCGGTCTTTTTTTTATATATAAATAAGTATAATATCATCTGAAAGCTGAGAAAAAAAGTATTTGTAAAGTTTTAATAGATCAAAATATTTAGAAGATTATCATCTTAAAAAGATGATTGTGCAACTCTCCCTTTTTACTAAATCTTACATTATCCATATTGATTAATTAAGCTTATAGCTTTATATCATTAAAACACATTATCTTACGTTTGTGAATATTTTTGCTGATCCATGAAAGTCTATTCATCTATATATAATATGAGTGAACTTGCTTAAAGACCAAGTCTTGTAAAAAAAAGCAATAATAAAGAGTGAAATGAGCAAACTTGCTCTTTTTTATTGGGATGACGTACGATACTACTTAAATTAAAGGGAACTTCGAACTTGAATAAAGTAAAATAAAGTTGTGTAACTAAAGAAAAACAATGTATAGTGATAGTAGTACTATAAAAATCTGTAAATTAAAATAATAACGATCGTCCAATATACCACTACTACACTTCACTTTCCTCTCTTTTTATTATTGTGTGTGACCGACATAATAATGATAATTATTTTTCTCCCACAATTCCTCTGGTGATTTCTGGTTCACTCAAAGAGCAAAAAGAAAGAAAAGAAGAAGAAAAAAAATCAATTGTATAAATTAAATATAAAAAATAAGAAAAAAAACAATCTAATAATATTAATAACTGAAAAACAGACTCTTTGGCCCGAAAGTATTGCACTCTTCATGACCCACCATCCCTAACAAAACACTGTTCCATAATTAAATAAAAAAAAAAAAAAAAAAAAAACTTTTTTGCCTGAAGGTATTAAGTGGGTTTCAAATCTTGAAACAAAGTGTCCCATCTTATATCTTGATCTTGATATATATGTTGATGATTTTGGAGCTGGATCGTCTTGTGATTATAAACCAAAGGGCTCGCAGAGAAACTGTTGACTCTGCTGTGGCGAGACGAGACCACCATGGGACTCCCATTCGTCAACATCATCAATCTCCCCTGTTTGGCTGCGACCAATTCCCTATCCCTATCCGGGATAAGCCTCTGCCTCTGCACGGCCAATACCAGCGCCGAATTACCGGCCTCCCAATCGGACGGCTGAGAAGCGCCGACGAGCAGCAATCTCCGAATCCGGTTCTTGATGGCCTTGAGAAGCCTCTTGACCGGCCTGAGAGAGGTCTTGGCCCGAGAGAGCTTGATGATCTCGAGCCTGTGCTTGGCTACGGAGATTCCCATGCTCAGGAGAAACTCGTGGGTGAAGTGTGCCACGTCATCTTCTTCCAGCTCGTTCTCGGAGAACCACAGGCTGTACTCCTGCACCACCGATGAATCCAGCTTCGTCTTCGACAGCCATGAAAACCAGTCCATGATAATGTGTTTTGTTTGAGAGAGAGGGGGTTGGTATTAGGTACTAACAATGGTGGGTATTTATATAGTTGGAGAGATCATACTTTATATATATATATATATGTGCACATGAGATAAATAAAGAGAATAATTTGACTTGACAAAATACAATTATTTTATTAATAGTGTGTGTTTTGTTTGTGCACTTTTTTTAGTTGATTTTAGTTATATAAAAGTATCCAAACACATTCTTTTTATAATTATAAAACAAAAATGAATCTTTAATCAACATAAACATAAATTATAAAAGCCGAATTGTCCTTTGTGTATTTACGACCCATTTCGTGCACTTCAAATTTTTGGTTTTTATCCAGATATTATTGTAAATATATTTATCTTGCTATCATTAAACGTTCACAAATATGACTAATAACTAGAATCATCCATTATAGAACTTTTATGACCATTATTTTTATGTTTTCTTTTTTTCATGTTTTTTTTAATAAAAAATTTGTATTGTATGGTGTATTATGAATTACATTGAACATTCAAACATGGATTAGATAATATTGTTTTAGGTTTAGCATGGAAATATTTTTAGTTTTTGGTCAACTCATAAATTGGACCATTTATATTAAGACGACGGTTATTTATCTAAATATTTGATGTATAATATAGAAAATTGAAATACTTTGGACAGACAATCGTTAATATTTTGAAATAAATTTTAAAACTGAATACACAACAATAATTTAAAATTGACAAAATATTTCAGAATTGAATTATCTCATTCGACATCAAATTCGGAAAATAAAATTATGATAGCTTCAATCTTTGGTAAGAAAGTTAAAAAAAAGACACATTAATAAATAATATTTTGACTTTGAGGTGATACTATTCCTCAATTGAATAAATGGCTACAACTTGAAAGAGATATCTCTGCGGATTTAACAAGGCAAATGGTGAATTTAGGGTTTGATGAATCTTGAAAGTGACTAAAGATAAATAAAATTTAATGGGGTATTGAATTGAGGCAAGCTATGCCTATGCATGTTCATCTCCTATCTAAAATCATGAAACTTAGACAACACAAAACTTTTACAATAAAATTGATGTAAAATAAAAATTCGTATTCTCTATTTTAGATTGATGCTTTAGAAAATTAATTGATTATGTACGTCATGTGGGAATTCTAATACATATCAAAATTGTATGTGACATTTCATAGAACAAACTACAAAGCATAACGTTTAAATTTAAATGAGCTTAAAGTACGAAATTTGAGAACTTCCTAAGTTTAATTATTTTATTCATTGTACTCTATATTTATATATTAATTATTTTATTAAAGTATGAAAGCAGTGTTGACGGAAACTCGGAAGGAACCCTTTCTTTCGCAGCCAAAGGATGCCACGTGGAATGACATTGCTGACCCTTCAATCACGGTAATATGTGAAAAAGAAAAAGAAATAAAAAGGCTTGTGAAGTGGGACTATTGACTATCCCATAATGCGTTTTGTACTTTTATTTACCATTTTATTAATTAAATTAATTGTGCGTGTGCGAACCGAGGAAGAGAAAAATAAAACGTGAAACTGAAATTTTAAATTTGGAGGAGATTTTGAGCACTTTGAGAATCAATATAAAACTTTGTCTTTCTCACGCCTCTACCTAATATTTATGAATGACATCATTGAAAAAAAAATATGATTCATGTAAAACTTTCATTATTTTACGTTGTTTGTTTGTGGTAATTATTTTCTTCTGTTATGGCAGAAAAAACTATTCTAAAATTAATCTTTAACTGTCTAATAAAAAATTATTAACTTTTTAGATCATGTCTTCGTGAACCATCTAAATCTAATATTTTTTGTGCTCGATATTTTGTGTGAATTATTTGTATTGCCAACTAATAAAACTAGATGTATCATTATATTATCTTAGTATAATTGCAACGCATGTCCTCGCATATATTATTATTACTCGTGACGTTTTTTCCTATATATGAATGGGTCTCATTTTTACAAACTATTAGTCATACTAATGCAATTTTAATATCCACTACGTACTAAAGTCTCAATTCTTAACCAATAAAAAACTGTTCCCCTTTTTTTCTTTTTCAAAGCAAGTGGATAAAGTAGAAGAAGAAAAAGAATATGAAATTGGTGCTCACTATTCAAAACACGGTACAATGATTTATTATATTGATATATTATTATAATAAAAGAATAGGTAATTAGTTCATTTAAATATAAAAAATTTGAATTTAACCAATGTTTTATTTATTTATTTGTGGTAAATATTTCGTGTGTTTACGTGACAAACTTATTTCGAAATTTTTAACAAATTTATTTTTTTCGTTTTTGAAATAGAGATGAAAAGTTTATTTAAAGCTAAATTGAATTTGAAATTGTGAATGATTTGAACCGACGATAATTTTTTAACATGTACCAAACATGAATTATATAAAAAAATCATGCAACTTAACTAGTAAATGCATTAATCTTTAGTATAATAATATATATGTGTAAATATAATCCACGGGCAATACGGTGAAAACTACATACATCTTTTTGGGTCGCTTTTTTTTTTTAATATGTCTTTCTTCATGTACTACTAATTCTCTAACTTCAAGTCATGTCATTTAAGTAATCTTTGACTTATTTCTAAATCTCCTTGCAAACTTTAAAGTATATACAATTAAAACTAAACCTTTAATAAAGTTATAAACACTAGTCTCGCATTTCGGTGCCATAGCTTTGGTCGGCTGCTTTTATACATTCAAGTGATTTAAGTCTATCTTTTTATTAAACAACTTTTTCCTGACTCTATATCTATAAGACTATAACGCTGCCAATATATTTAAGACTATAATCTAAAAAAAATATGGAACTAATTTCGAGTTATAGCCGGCGATAATTATAAAGCATTTAATTCCGTCGTGCTGCTGAGTAATATACCATGGTTGAATATAAAGTCAATCCTAACATTATATAAATGTATAAATTAATTGTCACATGGCAAGAATACATAAGCAGCTACGGTATTAACATATATATATATATATATATATATATATATATATAATTAATCAAATCAAGTTATTTTGTCTTTGTCTCTAGTTAGTGTATTAGGCAGGCACATAATAATCACATGCAGTTTCACGGACCAAATAGTTCGAGTAAAAGTGCATATATAATCAGAGAGAGGTAACTATATTATATATATATATAATTGTAGATTATTGATATGTGGTAGGACAATGGTTAAAATTGGAGGTATTGAAGCCAACAAAAATAGTGAAGGGTATATTTATACCAATTGTTAAACTAGGAGGTATTGAAGCCAACAAAAATGGTGAAGGGTATATTTTATAACAATTTAATTATTTTTTTTCATCAAAAACCATTAAAATTATTTGAAATTTATCGCAACTTCTCGGATTCTTTTTTTAATTTCATAAAAGATTATTTAGAATCCATCTCAATTTATCAAACAAAAATTTAATTTTTTTCATCAAAATTCATCTTAATTTATCAAGAAAAAGGAATGAATAATTGATATTTTTGTCTGAAAATTGATCAAAAAATTTATTTGAATAAAATAATATAGTATATTTGATATTTCTAAAAACAAAGCTCATAAAATAAAATTTATAAAATATATATCCTATCTTTTATTCTGTACCAAACAATTTAAAGATCTAGTATTGATGGAGGAAGAGAAACTATGTTTTTGTTTATCGACAACCCACGTTCAGAGATAAGAGTTTGATGACCCAATAATGTGAATTTTAATATCAATATGATTTATCCCAAAAAATAAATATAAATACACAAGTCCCATCTCTTATTTAAGCCATTGACATCGACACTCGTGAACTTAATAATCATCCGCCCACGTATATAGTGTACACATTAATTATTTATATCTTGTAATTATATATCTGAAAAAAATGGTTAAAATATATTCACGGTCCATTAGTTACAAATTCTCGAGGTGGGAGTGGGACCAAACCGAACGATCAAGCATTTGAGTTTAGTATTCAATTCAAGAATGTAACTCTCGTTATATTTATTTTGTTTTCTTATGTATAAAGTCATGTAGTAATAAACTAAACGTTGATAATTCCATCCCATCCCATGGAATGCAAATTATGTATATTGTTGACAATTTTCATGAAAGGTCTAATATTTTTTTAATAAATGTCAACCTCAGTCCTTGACATGATTAATTTAATTAATTAAATAAAAACGACATAAATATCAACATAATTTGATGGTCCTCGCCTCCTCGGCATTTAGAAACAAGTTGTCTTTGTTTGAATCCATAAATTAACATCAACGTTTCTCACAAAAAAAAGTATCAGATTAATAATATCAGATATATAAATAATGTCTAGGAATAAAACTACCTAAAAGAGCACTAAAAGAGCATTGTGAAGATCTGATCAACAAGAATTCTTATCTCATAAGCCACGTCTGATAAAAACAGTTACAACTGTCTGCAAGGCTGAGGCAATAAAATAGAAAGGTGTCAAGTCTTCAACAATTAACAAGCATTCATTCGAGTGTTTTAGGGACAGTGAAAACAATAAATAATTCTTTGTATTGAGATCAAGATCGGGATCTAGATTCTTTCGGAAACGCAATAGAAGTTTGTAAAAAATATCGATCGGTTGTGATCAAATTTGGGTAATTCTAGCAGAAGTTTGTTTTCTGTACAAACGTCGTGTAAATGGATTGGAGTGTTGATGTGCTCGAGTTGGACGTAAGATATTTATGATACGAACCAGAATAAATTTCTTGTATTCTTATTTATGTTTTCCAGTTTCGTTCTTAGTTATGAGATTGCTTGCGTTCAAGTTATCGTGATGTTAGTCTTTTAATCGTATTTTTGTTTAAGTTTTGGTGTTAACAAGTTGGTATCACAGCCAATTTCCATACATAATTCTTAAGATATCTCTATGCATATTAAAATATCGAAGACTTGAAATTACAAAATTCAAGAACCCTTATTAAGATTCAAGAATGGAGAAGTTTAAATCCGACATTGAGAAGTTTGATGGCAAGAATGATTTCATCTTACGGAAGATGAAGATGGAAGCTCATCTAGGAAACTTAGGGCTCGACGAGGCTCTGAAAGGTGAATCAAAATTGCATCATACACTGACAGCAAAACGAAAACATGATTATGAAAAAGGTTAAAAATGTGTTTATTTTGAGTCTTGGTGATCAAATTCTCAAGAAAGTGATCAAGGAGAATTTGGTAGTTGGAATGTGGCTCGAACTCGAGTCAATGTACATGACAAAATCACTACCTACAAGGATTTATTTGAAGCAGAAATTATATGACTTCAATATGAGCGACCAAAAATCAATCGATGAAAACATCGCCGAATTTATAAAACTTGTTCCAGACTTGGAAAATCTCGATGTTGAAATTGATGATGAGGATCAGGCTCTCTTTATTCTAAACTCTCAACCAAAATCTTACGAAGAACTTTGTGATACCTTGAAATATGGTAGAGAAACCCCAACATTAGATGAAGCGATTTTTGCAGCTTATTCCAAGGAACTGGACATCAAGACGAACCCTAAAAATGTATGATCAGACGGATTCAATGTTAGAGGAAGGCCCGAGAAAATGGAAAAGGGAAAGAAGACAAACACCTAAAGATCGAAGTCGACATCCAATATTTTTTGTTGAAATTGCAAGAATGAAGGGCATTAGAGAAGACAATGTCCAGAGAGAAAGAAGAGATTTGATTTCACATCAAATACAGACTCTGCAAATGTCTCAAGTGGTCTTGATCATGCAGAAGTCTTAACTATCTCTGAAGATGATCCTGATGATCAATAGATCTTAGACACAAGATGTAATTTTCATATGACGCTAAAAATTGCCTAATTAATTTGAAATCATGTGCAGGAAAAGTATTCATGGAAAACAATCACATTTGTAAAGTCTTTGGAATTGGATCTGTCAAAATCGAGAACAAGGATGAATCTGTCAAGATTCTAAAAGAAGTGAGATATATCCCTGATCTTAAAAAGAATTTAATCTCACTCAGTGTTCTTGATAAAGCAGGTTATGAGTACAAGAGTCAAGGTGGAGTTATCAAGGTCTACAAAAGAATCTTGCAAGTCATCAGAGGGCGTCTAGAAAGTCCTAGAAGGAGACACAGTAACAACAGGAAAAGCAAACTTTGTCACAAGCAAGAAATTAGATGCCTCAATTCGGCACGACCGCTAAGACATATGAGCATCAGAGGTTTGCAAGAGTTGAGCAAACAAGGTCTCATAATGGATACAAATATATCAACTCTAGAATTATGTCCACATTGTGTGCTTGGTAAAACACACAAATTGAGCTTTTAGACTGGAATTCACACATCAAAGGAGACCTTAGACTATATTCATTCAGATATGTGGGGTTCACCTCAGGTACCAATTTCTCTTTCTAAGTTTCAATCTTTCATATCAGTTGTTGACGACTTCTCTAGGAAGTTATGGATTTATTTTCTGAAAACTAAAGATGAGTCTTTTGAAAACTAAAGATGAATCTTTTCAGAAATTTGTGAGCAGGAAAAATTTGGTAAAAAATCAGACAAACATAAAAGTTAAGAGATTGAGAACGGACAATGGACTAGAGTTTTGTAATTCTAAATTTGATAACTATTGTGCAAAATGGGGAATATCTAGAAAACATACATGTCCATACACACCCAAGCAAAATGGAGTTGCTGAACGTTTTAACATGACAATAATGGACAAAGTTAGGTGTATGCTAGCGGAGTCTGATTTATCAAAGTCATTTTGGAGAAACTTAGGTGGAGATTTGTGGAAGATCTGGTCGACAACAATTCTTACCTCAGAAGCCATGTCAGATAAAAACAGTTATAAATGTTTGCAAGGTTGAGGACTATAAAAGGGAACACTATCATCAAGTCTTTAAAAATTCATAAGAGATAAAGCATTCATTCGAGAGTTTTAGAGACAATGAGAACGAGAGATAATTTTTTGTATTGAGATCAAGATCAAGACCTTGATTCTCTGGGAAACACAAAAGAAGTTTATAAGAATTTTCGATCGGTTTTGATCAAACTCGGGTAATTCAAGGAGAAGTATGATTTGTGTATAAAGCTCGTATAAATGAATTCTTGTCAAGAGTGCATTGGAGCATTGACGTGCTCAATCTGGATATAGGATCATTATGTTCCAAATCAAGATAAATTCTTGTGTTCTTATTTCTGTTTATCCAGTTTCGTCTTAGTCATGGGATTGCTTACGTTACAAGTTATCATGATGTTAGTCTTTTAATCGGTGTTCTTGCTTTAAGTTTATGTTATTCGGTGTAGTTTACTCTAACAAACACCAAGAAAAAGAAAGATTATAACAAATGATTTACAGACGTAGTGTAGGAAAAAGAATAGCCCTTAGAAGTTATAAGTACTATATCAATTAAAAAAATTAATGTTTGATTAAAAAAGAATTAACCTTTTCTTATACTTTTGACAAACACAACATTACTTACTAACTGATGTTATTGAGTTCAAGATTTCCACATCTGAAAGATAAATAAATGGAAATAATAATCACCGTTTTTGCAGATTTTTTATGAAACGACAGCAAACGAAAGAGAGCTTTTCTAACGTATTTTAAAGATGAGAACATGAATCCACAAGGTTCAGAAATGGCCTTGACTCTGTAAGTAATTGCCTCATACTTCGCGATTCAATTATCCATTTTCAGTAGATTCAAAGTAAAATAGCACAAAATGATAAGTTTTCGCTCAGAAAAAAAAACATAAACATACCAATCCCATAAGCTTTTGATTTGTCTAATAATGGAATGGAAAAGGAAGTATTAAAAAGAATATAAACGATGATTTTCATTTCTATCCAACTCCTTTTCTCTTCAATATATAAATTACACTCCGTTTGTATACGCACGAATCTCAAACTCTCATCTACAAAGAGCTCCTCTGTCACTCATGTGTTAATAATGGTTTTACAAATAACAAAAAACCAAAACCAAAACAAGGAATTCAACATATAAAAAAGAACAAAACAAAATCCTAACTATTTCTAACCCCATTCATTCGGATCGGCCTTTGAGGCTGTAAATATTTCCGAAAACTCCCACGAAGCTCACGATCACAGCCATGACTAACATGAGCCACGAAAGAAACTTCCCTTTCGAGCTCAAGCTCTCTCCTTTCCGGCTCAGCTTCAGAGCAATCAGAGCCGGGAATATGAACCCTAGAGACACCGCCGTGGTGGCTCCGGTGAACTTGAAAGCCATCCAAATATTCGGAATCATAGTGGAGCCAAGATAAATCAGTACTAATAGAACTAAGGTCAAGATCAGAGATCTCTTTCGACTCTCCGAGAGAGGAGCCGAGTTTCTGAAGAGGAGAGAATCCACGGTCTGTCTGAGCGAGAAATGCACGACGGGGAATACGAGGATGAGATGTAGGATGTAGCCGATTCGAACAAGGTAGTTCAGAGCGGAGCTGAATCGGATCCCAAGATCGCGGTCAAAGTTGGTCAACACGTCGGGCTCGGTGTCGTCTCCGAAGAGGAGGTAGCCAGAGATGGCCGTGGAGGCGTAGACGGAGATGCAGAGAGCGGTGGTGATTCTTCCGACCTTGTTCATCTTCTCCGGCGAGGGATTCTCGAGCTCGTTGTAGATCGGCTGCACGTTGAAGTGGCAGACGTACGCGTTCGTCATGATCGGGATCACGACGAGCAGGTCGAGGATCGATTCTTTGGATCCGAAATCGGGGCCGATTCTTGGAGATTCGATTTGGTTGTTGAAGAGCTTGATTCCGGCGATTATGGTGGCGATTACGACGAACACCACGGCCAGAGCCACCGAGGCTGCCGAGGTCAAGCTCAGAGAATCGATCTTTTCTAACGCGCAGAGAGGGGAAAGAAAGATTACCAGGATGATGAAGATCACGAGCTTTCTGTGATCCCAGAATCCGTTTCCGAGCCACTGATCCAGAACGCCGACATGGCGGAGCGATCCGGACATGACGTCACCTATGATGATCAGATAGACTACCAAAACTCCGGCGTTGTTCACGACTATGCAGGTTTCCGACAATATCCTCGCCGGAGTTCCCATGGCGCACTGAACGACCTCGCCGTAGGACGAGGCTTTGCAGAGAGCGGAGAATCGCACGAGATACTCGACGCTGACCTCGGAGAAGATCCCCATGAGAACGATAAGAGAAATCCCCAAACCTAACCCTAGGACCTTCATCGTCGCCGGAAGAGCCATGATTCCCGCTCCGATGATCGATGTAGTGAGGTTGAACACCGCACCGGAGATTCCAGATCCGTGTCCGGATCGGTAATCGCCTCCGCCGCCGGAAATGATCAGGGGATAGTTATCCACGTGAAAATCGAGGCTGTCGTCAAAATCTTCTTCGTCTCCGAAGCTCTTGGAATCAAGCCTCGTCGGCGTAGATCTAGGGTTTGGCGAATCGCTCTTGACCTGCAATTCAACGTGCGAGCTTTTGGGGATGACTGAGTAAGTACTGTCCATCGTAGACAAAAAAAAAATGCGTCGAGTTTTAGATCTGAAAAAAAAATATAACAAGACGATGATAGGATTCTCGATTTCCGAGTATCTTCTTCGATTGAAATTCGCAAACAATTTGCGGAGAAAATAGGAGACCCGAGATCTCAGGGTCGATAGACTGATCTGAAATTGAATCACGTTGGTCTCATTCTCTCTAGCTTCTGGATCGACGAAAATGGAGGAGAGAGAAAAATAACGACTTTGGATAATAAGGTTTTCCTATTCGTTAATTTCTCATACTTTTTTGCGCTACGTGGTTGCTGAGCTGGACTAATAGTTAGCCGCCATGTCATCCTTCCAAGTAATATGCCTTTTAACGAGTTATAATTCCTTGGAATTCAATAGTCTAGAATTGTCATCCTTAATGGTCTTTCTTTCTGTGACGACTTCCCTTCATTTTACTCAAAGGATATCTTTAGAGTAATTACGATAATTGTACAATATACCATTATTTTTAGTTGGTTTTCTTAAAATTTATTAAAATTAATTTTTTTTTCAAAAATATCAGTACAAAATACTAAAATATCGTTAAAATAAATTTTTTTACATTTTATTTCATATTCATATTAACCGGTTATTACCTATTTTTTTAAAAAAAAGTTAAACTAAAAAAGTTAGAAACCGTTACACCCCTAAAATATTTAATTTTTTTAATTTTAATTTTAATTTTTTGGCTATGTAGCGTAAAGCATTTATATTAGTTTTATTTTTTAACGAGTATTTGTTTTTTTCAAGTAAAAATTACTTATATTTTGAAAAAAAAATTGTGTTTTTGTGAATTACGAAAAAACCAATATAAAATAGTGGTACTCATATCTTTATCACATATCCCTTTAACGTGTTTTATTAGGCAATGTCATCGTGAGATATGACAATTGTATATATTTTAAAGATAACATTTGTAAAAAAGGATTATTATTCGTAACAGTAATATAACAGGGGATTATTATTCGTAATAGTAATATAAATATATGTGTTTTTAGAAATAACTAGTAAAACGTAGTAGTTATGGTGGCCTAATGGTAATAATACATGACATTTAGTTAAGAAATTATAGGTCCGAACTCCATCTACAACAAAGCTGTTTTCAAGAAAATAATAGCTAGTAAAACTTATATACATGGTCGACTCATTTGTTTTACAATGTTTTCACTAATTATTTTAGCCTAAAAATGTTTATGTTTAACAATAAAACAAGAAAAAAAAACATTCAAATTTGGAAAAAAAAAATCAATAATGAAATTTGTAAATTATACTGTAACGTAAACACTTTGACCAATTTTCAATAATTTTGTAAAATGTTAGTAATTTTTTAAATTTGTACATTTACGTTGACTAGTTAGCTAAATAATTTTATTTAAATTCTATAATAAAAACATGTTATATTATATTTTTTAAGAGAGTTTGGATCAAGATTGGCCCATAACTACATTGGGCTGGGCTTCTAGCAACACTCAAATATAGAAGTGAATTTGAGTCTAAGAGGTCAACCATAATAAATGTCAACTAGCTCTCCAAACAAATATAAATAAATTTTCGCAAAAAGTCTCACGTAAAAGAATAATTTCAACTAGTCTTTGTCGTATTTGAATCAAGCTATCGATAGAAGTGCATTCTTAGTCTCGATAAAATTTTTTTTGAACAATAGTCTCGAGAAAATTGAGAGCAAATATTTTCAGGAGGATTAAACGAATTTCGAAATTCTTATTTTTTTTTGCATAATTGAGATTTAATACTCAACATTTTGTAAATTATTAATAAATATTTAGTTCAATGTGTTTATTTATTTTTGAGACTATTTAACTTAAAATAAGTAATCAAAATTTGAGATAATTATGAGAATAATATGAATAATAAATTCATGTAAACGCATTGAATTGTGCATTTATCAACTGTTTACAAAAAATTAAGCATACGAAGCATTATGGAATTTGACGGACAAATAATCAATTATTTATAAAAACAATATATATACGGATTAATTTATTATATAAGCATTTAAACTAGTATTAATTTGAGAATATCCAACCGTTTACAATCAAAAATTTAATTATAATTAGATGTCGTTATAAACGGAATGCTGAATATTTTCAAATTGCAACTATAATATATATATATATGTGTGTGCGGGTAGTTGTTTGATACACGACACCAACATGTTTCCTGTCCACTAGATCACACCCTTTATTTTTGTGGGTCCAACCCAACATTATTCTACACACACCCAACTCCAATTAATTACACTTCTAGTATATTGTAAATGTTTATTTAACATTATTATATTTATAAGCAATTTCAGTTCTTTTAAATCTAACGAATAAAACTCATAATCGTTATGCATACTGATATTCTAGAATATTTCAGGGAGTAGTTTTAACCAGAATAAAATTATTAACTCTAATTAAGTATTTTTGTCTTTTAAAAACATTTAAAAAAATTAGCTTTTTATTTAACTCGTTTTCGAGTAAAATAAAATAGTTAATCTTAATGTAAGAATAAAACGTTAATCTCTAAGTATGAGTGTAAATGTTGTATAGTAATGATAATTTAGAATAGTTTTAACTATTTATTTAGATTTTTAGTCAAATTAGTTGAATGTCAATGTTTCATGTGGTGGTTTAACCCATGCAATCAAGAATGTAAAAAAAAAAATACGAGAAGACAAGGCAAAATAATAGACTTTGAAAAGCATAAGCACTTAATGAATTAATGATGATTAGCTAATGTTAATTAAGGTTCTAATTTGCGAATCTTAACGTTTGGTGATTTTAGAAATCACTCTAATAATTGAGTAATATGTGGATTATCTTCCTCATTCATGTGATAATTATTGTTATTACTTTTGTGATTTATTTCGTCTCTCGTAGTAATCAATTATTTCACCATTTGCATCGATATTGGAGATGTTGAAAGATCAATTTAGCTTTCTATCCCCGCTTTTTTATTGCGATATTTGTTCTTAATTCGTTGATTTATTTTATCATTCGTAATATCTACTTATTTCAATTTTTTACATTGACTTCTAATATTTTCTCCGCGTAATTAGAGAAATTAGTTCTTTATTCAGCTATGACGTTTAGTTAGGGATGTTTTATTTTTCAACTAACCTTCTATATATTTTAGATTTTTGTGACTTTCTTGCTGTTGCGTATTAACTAAATTTACAGCTATTATTAAAAAATCACAACTCGTAATGTAAAATTCCACGTCAAAATTATGAATATATTTGATTCTTCATGTCTATCATCAATTTTAATGAATTGCAATGTAGGTTAAGTGTTCGAATGCTAATTAAATACAATTTTTCAAACATTGACTATATTCTATCAAAATGCATGTTTCTACGTGGCAAGATATACTATACTAGAATGATTTTTATTTTTATACTTTATAATATTTATTATTTAGTACAAGTACAACTTTGCGTGTGCAATCTGAGTTAATAAAAATTCTTCAATTAGTTACACTTAAATTTGATAATAATGTATAGTTTGATAAGGTCAAAATTTGGCAGATACAGAATGTATTCATAGTCTTTTTTTTAAAAAAAATTGAGAAAAATTATTCTCCCATCACGGAGTCGCATCATGAAGCTTTGTTTGGTATCTTAGGCGGGACCAACGAGTGATAAATTATCGCGATAATTTATCATCTCGCGTGAATGTTTGTAATTTGCACGATAAAATGATATTTGATGAAAAAAAAAATTGTTTTCCTTTTGTTTGGTACAGCAGAAAAAGAAAGAAAAAAAAAATGTGATAGTTGTATCTTCTATGGTTACATACTTTTCTAATCATTTTGATAGAATAATTTCAAAATATGGATAAAATGTGATAGAGCTATATACATACATATATGCATGCATACATATATATATATAATATATATATGCAAAAAAGAAAAGCTCTATTTTATTTGCACCTTTGGAAATAATTATGTATGGGCTCCACGTACCATCTTAGTTTCCCTTCTAATACTATGGCTGGGTGCGTAAATGTGTGACGTGTGTTTTTTCTATTTTGATATTTTTCATGTATAAAATTTTATAACAGCTATCTAAAATGAAATATATATTTTCAAAAATAAAAGAATTTTCAAAAAAATTCAACTGCAATATATTACAATTGATATTAAATTCTACAAGATAACGTCGTAATTTTATTTTTAAATTTGTCACACATAAAAGTATAATTTTACTCTACTATAAGACCATCTCTATCTCATTCCACTATTTTTTTTACTCCATTTTCCAGTAAATGTCACATCAACTCTAACTCATCTTCATCTCCACTCTATTTTTTACACCAAATTGATATATTAATTTTATATTCAACTTCTCTTATTTATTTTTATACCCCTATATTTACTTACTATCTTTCAATTATATCACTTATTTAAACAAATTATCACTCCATAAAATAGTTTAATATATAAATACACACAAACTAATCTTAATATTTATTTTAATAAAATGACATTACAACACAAATAAATAAAATAAACTACAATTATGCATTCGAATTTCATAGTAATGCTATTTTCTTTCGATATTAATATTATAAAAGTATTTGTAGTATTTTAAAGATTTAATATGATAAATTTATACTTTTTTAAACAGCATATAATTTTACAAATGTGTAAACTACAAATCAATTCAAATATAATATAATTTTACAAATATGTAAATTACAAATAAAAAAAATATGGTATAATTGTTAAAAATATAATCAATGGTTTTAAAAAATAAGTTTAAAATGACTATAAAAAAATGCAACAGTGAACAGTGTCACGCCAAATATGGCGTGGCACTGTAGAAAACTCTAAAATAGAGTGGGTTATGATGTTGAGATGTAGTAAATTTCTACTGCATTTTGTGATTTTGCAGTAGGGATGGAGATGGTCTAATACATATATTTTGAAATTATATAACGAGTATCCAAATCTATAGTCGTTTTTCATATTTTTATACTTTGGCATTGTGATAGTTGTATCTAATATAACATATTTAATAATCAAAACTAGTTGATTATTTGTTTTATACATGTTGTTTAAATTGACATAAACTCTTTTTGTTATTTAATTTTGTCTGGTAATTATGCAATGTCTGATTAATAGAGGATACTATAAGCTAGGAATTCGAAACTAAAAAATTATAACGAGAAAATAGAGTAGTGCTTTATACGCTAATTACATGTATAGGAAGAATGTCTGATGACTGTTTTGTTTTTTATTCATTTTTGTATCAATTTCCTAATATATCTATATATGGTGTATTAAACTATAAACACACCTATCCGTTTATTTGGATAAGAACCTTTATAAACACATATCGTAGAGTTAAGAAAAACGTAAATAATAATTGTTAAGTTAGGATTTCGTCAAATCTCACTTAATACCTTTCGTGTCGTTTTAGCCTTCGGATAATGTAGGGAGAGGTCAGGGGGCCTACAGTTGACTCTTAGTCAACAGAGAAGAGGGACTCGTTCCCTTAAGGCCCTATCGTGAGCGGGGGTAAGAAGATCTTCGCAAGGAAGACTCATTGTGGGGAGGTCCTATCGCGAGGGAAAAGCTTGTCGCGAGGAAGGCTCCTTGCGAGGGAGTCTCGTCCCGAGGAGGTATGTCCCGAGGAAGTCTCGTCGCCAGGAATCTACGTGGCAGCAGTAGCGTTCGAGTGAGAATTGACGTCAGAGAGTCAGTCGAAAGGGGCGAAAATCACAGGATTAGTTGGGAAATCTCATAGAGTATCCCGAAACTCGTCAGAAGATGGATGTGACAAATGAGGAAACCCTAGCGGGAGAAGAAAACCCTAGACATCGTCCAAGCAAAAGGAGAGGAATTATAAATGTGAACGTAATAACCTCATTGAAGGGGTTCGGCAATTATCAGCCGTTGCCATAAACAAAATTCATACTTTTGCTTTGTATTTCTTTAAGCTTCCAAGCTAATAAACGAAAGAGACCGAGCCTTACAAATATAAACTCAAGGATATTAACGAACTGAACCCCCTTATTACTCAATATTATCGTCTGTTACTAATCCTTGTGATTGTTTAGAGCTTCGACCATGTTAATCTTGGCTTCGACCATGTCCAGGGTCTGGAACCTGTACGACGCCCGTTCGAGTTTGCACTTCGCCTTCTCGAAGAGACGCAACCGAGCATGGCGCTCCTCCCTCAACCCAGCTCGGGCCACTTCGAGCTCCTCGGCGAGCTTTCCCAGGGTGGACCCGACCCTGGAGGGTACAGAATCTTCCTCGGTAACAGGCACGCCTACGGCCTCGCACACCCGAGCGAGGATCCCGTCCTTCTCCCTCAAGGCCTCTGCGGCTTCTCGGTGACCTCTCCTCTCCTCGACCAAAAGCCCATCCTTGGCGGCCAGGAGAGCAATTTTCTCCTCAAGCTCTAGCTCCACCTTGGCTTTGAGCTCTGCGAGCTTGGTCTCGAGAACTTCACGCCGAGAGATCTCGTCCGCCAAGTCGGACTCGAGCTTCTCGAATTGCTCGCGACACTGACGTTCCCCAAAGATGGAGGCCTCGAGCTGCCCCTGGGCCTCCTGGAGTTTCGACCCCATATCCGCCAACTCTTGTGTGGCCAATACGGTAGCATGACGCTCGGCAAGAATCAGGTCGTTCATCCGGGCCACGCCTCGGAATAACCCTCGAAGTCGCCAAGGGGCTCGTCAACGTCGAGCGTGCCGGGCGTTCGCAGCGTTAATTCCCAGCACGAGTACGAGGAGTACTCTTTCCAATCCTCAGCAGACGCGCCTGGGGCGGGTGCGCGAGGAGGACCCCTGAAAACCCGAGGAGAAGGCCGCGACGCCTCAAAGTCGGAATGGCGTCGAGGCAAGGGACGAGGAGAAGAGGGGCGCTCAACAAATCGGACGAGCCCCAGCTCCGCAGAGGGGACGGCGTCCCCATTGCCAACAGGGGCAGCGGCGACCGGGTCTTCGGCCTCAACGTCCCCCCGTTTTTCCTGCTTGGCGGACGTTGGAGGGTCAGGGACCACAACGTCCGCTGTCGCTTCCCCAGCAGAGGGGGGCGCCGCCAGAACCACACCACTGAAGTCCACGGTGAATTTCGGCCTCTTCCTCGAACGTCGAGAGGAGCTTGCACCTCCGGCAGACACCTCTTCGGTCTGCCCGGCCACACTCGCGGCGGGTGGGATCAGGAGGCTGCAGATCTCTTCTCGAGCTGGCACGGTACCGGCAAGAGGAGAAGGAGCCGAAGAGGCTGCACGAACCTCCTCCGAGGGGAGAGTCGTCTGTCGCGACGCCGCCGCTCGGTCCAGAGAAGCATCCCCCTCGGAGGATGTAGCGAGCGGAGGCCCCTCGGCCTCGGCAGCGGCCTCGGCCCTCTTCGCCGGAGAGATGTTCCCCGAGCCCTCGGCAGGCCGCCCGCTAGAACCCCTCGACTTTCAGGGAACAGAGACCATAGACATCCCCTCGCTACGAGGCTTCTTCGCGAGGGGCTCATCCGAGGAAGTGCCCTCATTTTGGGGAAGGACATCATCGCCATCACCCGGGACACCCCGGGGCTTCTTTCCCTTCTCTTGGTCGAGGGGCACTCCTCGAGAGGCTGCCGACAAACCCTCCAATGTCGGAAAACCGCGAAACCCGGAGGCCAGAAGTAGCTCTCGGAGGCTCATCCTAGAGGAATAAGTCCACGTGAAGACACCGGAATCCGAGATCCGATTTCTGGTGAAGTCCGCCGACCAGTCGCGACGAGTGTGGGAGAGAAGATTCTGGTGAATCAACTCGAAACGACAAGCAGCCTCGTCGCCAACGCTAGGCCTATATTTAGGAAGCTCTTGGTCGACGATCCACTCCCTCAGCAAGGACTCGTGAAAACGGCCGAAGCTATGCTGATCAACCGCGGCGAAGAAGTACCTGTCCTCCTACCCGGACTCGTTCGAGGGGGTGTTCAGCATGACGTGGGCTTTGACGCGATGAGAGAGGGAAAAGCGTCCCACCTTCTTGGCATTTTTGGAAAATTTAAAGATCCGCATCAGGTCCTCCAAGGTGATGGCCATCTTCAGCTCCAACTCGATGACGATGGTGCAAAGAAGGAGGCGAATCGAATTCGGGCTCACCTGAGAGATAGGGACCCCGCAGACACACAGGAAGGCCACAATAAGGGGGGGGGACCGGAAGGTGGAGGTCCACTCTCCGGAAAAAGGCCTCGTAGAGTGCAACGCAGCCGTCCCAGGGGCTATCTCGTCGTCGAAAGGGAGGCAAAGGGTGCATTGTTGGTCCCTCACGAACCTCCCCCTTAGTTGTTGCAGGCGCTCCTCCGACGTAATAGACAGGGGAGATCGAGTCTTGAATATGCGGCCAGCAACAGGCGAAGCCATGGTTATGGAAAGGAGAAGGTGAGGAAAATCCGAAAGTGGATCAGAAGATGAAGAGCGAGAGAGGAGATCGCAGAAAGAACAGCAGCAGAAGTTCGAATGAGAAAAATGGGAAGGTTTTGTCCATAGCGGAGCCTCGACTTTATACAGAAAAGTAAAAAGGGAAGGGAAACTGTGCGTCCTGATCCAACGACTCGGAAAGAGACACGTGGTCTCATCAAGGGATGAAATCGAAGAGTCGTTGGAAGCGGTAGGGGTTCGAGAAAAAGTAATAGACACTCGAGTACCCGACACCCGCATTTAATGAAGAGAGAGATTCGCGGAGTTCGAGGGTACGCTCCCGAGGAAGAAAACACAAATGACACTTACGGAAGCTCGTCGCTAGGCCCGAAAAACAGCTCGTCGAGGTAGCCTACTCTTCATTTTACCTACTGCCTACACTTGGTAAAACGAGGGGGCTAGCCTCTCAATACCACCCGTGCGGCTCCTTATTTCCCGAACGACGACGTGGAGGTAAGGTCGCTCCGAGGAGAGTCTATCCCGAGCGAGATTCGTCCCGAAGTGTCTCTCGACGAAGGAAGACGATATGAATGAGTTGAGAATGGACTGCTTAGAGTTGAGAAAGACCAACTAAGTCTTACAAGAATTGACAGAAGAACTCGCCTGGGAAATGAAAAATCACGAGAAGATGAAGAGCAGAGTTTACAAGCTGCAGAACCGCGACGAAGAATTGTTTGGAACCCAAGAAACTGGTGGGACGAATGATCTTTAGTAGAATTGAGCGGGTATGAAAATAGTAAATAGGATACATATACATATATCAGACTCATAGTTGTGGGATCAACCGCATTTAGATGCGAGCAAAGAAAAGATAAAAAAAAATGCAATGAGAACTAGGAAAGAAATTTTTTTATTGAATCTCGACAAATTACAAACACAGAGTACATTGTAAATAAAATTAAGCAACAAATTACAAATGAAGCGAAAGAAAAAAGACCTATGCCGCTGGTTCCCGAGGAGAGATAAAGCCTCGGTTAGACCCGTGCTTGCCCAGCGAGCCGGATGCGACAGAAAGATTCCCCGCGACGAGAGCCGACAGACGATGCCCTTCGATCGTCGGGGGATTGCCGGGAGACATAGGGGAGAGTTGGGATCCGCGGCAGCCTTGTCCTCGAGCTCCGAAACTTTTTTCTGCTCTTCGTCACGACCCTGCTCCCACTCTGGAAGCTTAGCCCATAAAAATTCGACCGACGCACCAGCAAGAAGGGTGGTGATCGCATTTATGATAGCTTGGTAGGCAGCCGCCATGCGGTTGGCATCGAAGGAATCGTCGAGGGCCTGGAATCTGGTCGACGCCCCGCTCGAGCTTGCTTTTGGCCGCCTCAAAAAGGCGTAGCCGAGCGTGACGCTCCTCGCTCGCATCGGCCTGCGCCATCTCCAGCTCTTTGGCAAGCTTCCGCAAGGTAGCCCGGACCTTGGAAGGCAGGCCCCACTCCTCAGCGACGGGGACGCCCAAAGCCTCGCCGATCTGGGCGAGGAGCTCATTTTTCCTCCGAAGGGACTCCGCAGCCTCGCGACGGTGCCTTTTCTCCTCGGCTAGGAGGCCCTCCTTCGCGACCAGCAGCAGCTCGCGCTCCTCGAGTTTCCGCCCCGCTCGGGCCTTGAACTCCACAAGGTCGACTTCGGCGGAAGCACGCTAACGAGTCTCCTCAGCCAGGTACGACTCCAGCCTCTTGTTCCGCATCCGATAGGCGCGCTCGCCAGTGATGGAGAGCTTGAGCTGCCTCTGGGCTTCGCTGAGTTGAGTCGAAAACTCTCCGGACTCCTGGGCCATCAGGTTGATTTTGTGGCTCTCAGCGAGGACCAGATCGTTCATCCGGGCTATGCCCTCGAACAAGCAGGCTGTCGCCTTGGAATAGCCCTCGAGGTCCTCGAGAGACAAACCAGAGTCGAATGTGTCGGGCGCTCGCATCGTCAAGTCCCGACACGAGTACGAATAGTACTCCCTCTAGTCCTCGGCGGATGAATTCGAATCAGGCACGCGAGGAGAACCGCTGAAGACTCGGGGAGAAGACTGCGAAGCCTCAAACCCGAAATGAGGAGGACGAGGAGGAAGACGAGGATGACGATGAGGAGAAGGAGGAGGACGAGGATGATGATGAGGACGAGGAGAATGAGGACGAGAAGGAGGCAGTACGAAGGGAACCACCTCTCGTCCGGGGACAGACGACGTCCCCGCACCGCTCCCGAGAGGGGCTCTGGAGCGAGAAACATTGGGGGAACCCCTCGCGAAATGCACCTCGTAGGAGCCAAGAACGACATTTCCCCGTTCTCCATCCCAACCAACGAGCTCGATCAATGGGACTACGTTGTTGTAATCCACCGCGAGGTCCCTTCTTCTCCTGCCACGACGAGGAGGACCCGCGCCCTCGGCGGACGATTCGGCAGCCAGCCTTCGAGCAACTCCGACATCGCCGGGAAGGGGAGAGGCCGGAAGAGTTACCCGAGCCTCCCCCGAGAGGGAAGCTGCTCTCGGTAATGAGGCGTCTTGGGCGTCAGTGATGGGCGGCGCGGCAAAAGCGCCATCTACGGATCCGCCGACCGAGGCGACGACCTTGGCTTTCTTTGCCGGATGGCCGACCTCACTACCCTCAATGGGTCGCTTGCCCGCAGCGGTCTCGACCCCAGAAGAAGTCCCCGCAGAGCTCCTCGGCTCCCGCGGGAAAAGTGCTGGTCGCATCCTCACAGATTCGCGATCACGTCTCAATCGGAGGGGCTGCTCGGGTGAGCCCTGTCGCAGCAACGCGACTTGGAGTTTCCCTGGGCCTTGGGGTTTGCCGCAGTTTCCCTTTTGTCGGAGCGGAAGAAGAGGCGCCGACCCGCGCCACAGAGCCGCAAAACCTAGCCGGGAAGTAATTGGGGATATGTGGGCCGTAAACGTTGGCCTCGAGGAAGATCCCAGCATCGACCAGCCACTGAGGGTTGCAGAAGTCCCCCACCCAGTCGCGACGGTCGCTCGCGAGGAGTGCCTGGTAGATCTCCTTGAAGTTGGCTTCCTCTATATCTCCAACGCTGGGTCTGTAGTGGGGAATCGACCAATCGTCCTCGACCCATCGCATCAGTAGCGAGTCGCGGTGGTAGCCGAAGGATCTGGTGTCAACCTTGACGAAGAAATAAGAGCGCTCCCATCTCGATTCACTCGAGGGAGCGTTGAGGATGACGTGGTCCCGAACGCGATGTGAGAGAGAAAAGTGCCCCATGTTCCTGGCATCTTTGGAAAGCTTGTAGAGGCGCACCAGGTCCTCTAAGGAAATGGGGATCCCTTTCTTGGCGGCGACGACCATAGTGCAGAGTATGAGGCGGATGGCGTTGAGTTGCATCTGGGCGATGGGACGTTGAAGGCGTGGAGGAACGCGAGGAGAAGGTACGGGATCGGGAAGCGAAGGCCCACGTCCCGGAAGAACGCCTCGTAAATGTCGACCCATTCCTCGTCCAGAGGTTCGTCCGCGAGCTCATCGGGGCAAGGAAGATGGACCTGGCAGACGTCACCGTCGCAGTATTCCTCTATGATAGTGTTAAGGAGTGCCTGGGTCATGATAGAGCGAGGCGAGTTGGTCTTGAAAATATGTCCAGGAGTCGGCCTAGATTGCTCTGGAGCCATCGCGAATCTGGTCTGGAGAAGGAAAGATCGAAAGAAGGTTTGAGGTTGAGTACGGGTTCGAGATTTCAGAGATGTGATGAAAAGCGCAGAATTTCAAGAAACCTTCCCTCCCAATTGAGATTTTGAATTTATAGAGGAAAACAAGTGAATCTAACGGCCATAATAAAAAATGACACAGGCGAACCCGATGGTTGGAATGCGAAAAGGCCTTGGCGAAAAGCCAATTGTGGGGGACAGCTGTTTGTTGGGGGCTGTGAAGAAGAAAAGGCTAGAGGCACTCGAGTGCTCTCTATTCGCATTTAATGAAGGGAGAGGCTCACAAAAATCGAGGACACGCTCCCGAGGAAAGGAGGAGGAATGAAACCAGACGCGAGTGAAGATCGAAGAGACTCATCGTTACGCTTAGAGATCGCTGACGCTCGAGAAGGGCCGTCGGAATAGTTTGTATCTCATTTTACCAAGTGTTCACACTTGATAAAATGGGGGACTAACTGTTAAGGTAGAATTTCGTCAAATCCCACTTAACACCTTTCGTGTCGTTTTAGCCTTCGGATAACGTAGGGAGAGGTCAGGGGGCCCACAGTTGACTCTTAGTCAACGGAGAAGAGGGACTCGTTCCCTTAAGGCCCTATCGCGAGCGGGGGTAAGAAGATCTTCGCAAGGAAAGCTCATCCCGGGGAGGTCCTATCGCGAGGGAAAGGCTTGTCGCGAGGAAGGCTCCTCGCGAGGGAGTTTCATCCCGAGGAAGTCTCGTCCCAAGGGAAGACTCGTCGCCAGGAATTTACGTGGCAGCGGTAGCGTTCAAGTGAGGATTGGCATCAGAGAGTCAGTCGAAATGGGCGAAAATCACGAAATTAGTTGGGAAATCTCGGAGAGTATCCCCGAACTCGTGAGAAGAGGGATGAGACAAATGAGGAAACCCTAGCGGGAGAAGAAAACCCTAGACATCGTCCAAGAAAAAAGAGATAGACTATAAATGTGAACGTAATAACCTCGTTGAAGGGGTTCAGAAATTATCAGCCGTTGCCATACACAAAGTTCATACATTTGCTATGCATTTCTTCAAGCTTCCAATCTAATAAACGAAAGAGACCGAGCCTTACAAATATAAACTCAAGGATATTAACGAACTGAACCCCCTTATCGTCTGTTATTTACTCAATATTATCGTCTGTTACTAATCCTTGTGACTGTTTAAAGATTCGGCAAAAATCAACCTCTACAATAATTTAATTTAAAAATTCTGTTATTTAGATAGTTTTCTTTTTCTGTTATTATTTTAACCTGACTTGGAATAAATCAACTAAATAAAGTTTTGGTTTACCTCGAAACATAGACATAAAAGTATAAATAATACGAGTCTCACCAATTATGACTTTAATTATGAGATCATATAAGAATGAGAGATGAATATGGTCGGATGATCCAAAAAGACTTTTTAGCATTAAGTTAGCTTACTGAATTTTTACAGGGTCTGTCTTTTATTCAAGTACCCTAGTCTGTAAAAGCATCTTCAATTTGATTTTGAATTGCAATAGTAAATATGTACTTACCTTATTAAGAGTTGGTCACAACTGCTTCTCGAAAACTTAGCGGCTCGCGGTGGCTTTTCCTCTTATTGATAATTTCTATCACCTATGCGGCAGGAGTAAATAATCTCTTATTCACTTATTTCGAGTGTGATTGGACAGGGAAGATTTGGATGGTGGCATGTTGGGGGTAGTCATGGAACATGTCGGACTGAAGGTCAAGTCTTGATGCCTTGAGCGCTCTTTAGAGGCGAATGACGAAAGCTCGAGAGCGCTATATAAAAAAACGAATTCATCTTCAGAGCAGTGGCTATAATTGATTATATGTGGTATTCGCGTAACAATGTGATTTCAGAGGAGCAAAAACGAATTTTGAGGGGTTGGTCAACTATATACTTACCAGGGCCAAAGAGATAGCCATTAGTGTCGGATTTGCAGGAGATGAAATGGTGGCGCGCGGGACTCCTGCCCAAAATTCGTGGTCGAACCAGAGTTAGGGAGAGTCAAAATCAACATTGACACAACATTCTCCGGGAGTGCGAGGCTAGTAGCCACAAACGAGAGCGGATAAGTCTTGTGGATGTGGTGGAGCGTGTCTGAAGCTCAATTGGCGTTAGAGTCGTAGCTTCAAGGAGTGAACCTAGCTTTGAAACTGGGTAAGTTTTACATCTACCGGAACCTGGATGTTGAAGGTGATAATAAAATTGTGATGGATTGTTTGAAAGAGAAGCGGGAAAGTCCTGAATGGAGATTAGCCCCAATATTTGACCAAGTGGTACATATGAGTTTGGAGTTTAATTTTTGTAATTTTGAGTGTGTTAATAGAGATATAAACAAAACTACTCATGTATACATAGGTAGGCGAGGTTTGAAGTATTTGTTTTTGGGTATGGTTAGTTTGATAGATGTCGCGTCTCTTGTGCGAGATAAATTAAATCAGGCTTTAGTCGAAATGATCTAATCGATATCATATATTTTTTTTTCTCTCGTCGCAATTCAGGAGTGAAAGATTTTAATGAGACATTTAAAAAAATAATAATAATAATAATAATAATACGAGTCTCACAATTATAATTACTTCATATGAAGAATTAGTTCTATAAATATATATACCCGGCCGCAGATAATAAGAATATTGGTTGCAAAGTAAAATACAAACGAGAAAGTTTCAAATTATAAAAGCATGTAATTTTAAAATAAAGTTTCAAAAAAATGTAATTTCAAAATAAGTCGAACATGTTATCAGTGTCAAGGTAAATAAATGAAATGTGAGATTTTATTAACGTTTGGACCAACTTATCACGTACTGCCATCGTAACTCACATTCACCACAACTAGTACATGTTCTTTTTTTGTCCGATTTGTTTTCTTTGTGTTATAATATGTAGCTTCTTATACTAAAAAAATATATGATTTTCTTTTCAAATATAATAGTTAGGTTCACAACTTCGTTTTTGGTAATTTAAATTTTAACTTTGGATTCAAATTATTTCCATAATTTTTATGTAATACATAATTAATTTTTATTTCGTATCCATAGTTTAAAGGTGAAAGTATTTTGAAATTGAACAACATATTAAAGATGGATCGAAGATGTTCGAAAGAGACATCTTGGACTGTAAAGCACAAAGAGCAGGAGAAGGCAACGGCTTGGTGAACATATCAGCCAATTGTAATGAGGACCGGATAGGCAATAGCTTGATTGTGCCTGACTTGATGTGCTTCGTGCGCTCGTGAAAGGTAGGATTGCTCGTAAGATGTATCGCCGCTAGGTTGTCACAGAAAACTGTAGCAACATGTGTTGAGGTAACACCTAAAACTGTCAGTAACTGTTGAAACCAAAAAATTTACGCGTTTACAGCTCCCAAAGCTCGGTACTCGGCCTCAGCAGAAGATCTCGAGACTGTGGACTGCTTCTTTGATTTCCAAGATATTAGGGAGTCTCCAAGAAACACACAGAAACTAGCGACTGATCTTCTAGAATCCGCACAAGTGCCCCAGTTAGCGTCTGAAAAGGCCTTTATTTGCAACGACAAACGAGCAGGATAAAACAATCCTAATCATGGTTGTCCTTTAAGGAAGCATAAAAGATGACGAGCTGCTGAATGGTGAGTTTTCCTTGGAGCTGCAACAAACTGACCCATCATGTGTACGCTGAACATAATATCAGGTCGTGTGATAGTCAGGTAAAGCATTTTCCCAACCAAACTTCGATACTCAGTTGGATCTTCCAAAGCATCTACGTATGCCTCTATTAATGACATTCTTGGGTCCATGGGAGTCTTGACAGGTTTAGACTCAATGAATCCCGACTCCATGAACATGTTCAGAGTAGATTGTCTCTGAGAAACATGAATTCATGTCTTGTTTCTCGCCACTTCCAGCCCCAGAAAGTATTTTAGCATTCCTAAATCTTTGAATTTGAACTTGGTATGAAGCTGGTCTTTGACTGAGTTGATTATCCTGTGAGAAGGACCTGCAGCCATAATATCGTCGACATACAATAGACTAGCTACAAAAGTTTCAGATTGTCCTCGGGTAAATAACGAATAATCAGACTTTGACTGTGTGAAACCAAAACTAAGTAAAACTTCTGTGAATTTAATATTCCATTGCCTCGAAACTTGTTTAAGGCCATATATAGATTTATGCAAATGACATACTAGTTTGTGACCATTGATATCAACCTGTTTTTCACAACCAAGTGGAACATCCATGTAAACTTTCTCATATAAATCACCATTCAAAAAAAGCATTGTTTATATCTAATTGTGCTAAAATCGAATTACGAGATGAAGCCACTGAGAGTAGTAACTTGACTGTGACTAGTTTGGCAACTGGTGAAAAAGTGTCGAGATAATCTAATCCCTCTCTTTGATTGTACCCTTTTGCTACGAGCCGTGCTTTTCTACGCACTAAAACACCATATGAATTGAATTTGTTTTTATATAACCATCTACAACTTATGGCTTTCTTGTCTTTAGGTAAAGGGACTATTGACCAAGTTAAGCTGGCTTTCATAGCATCGCGTTCCTCTTGCATGGCGGATTTCCATTCCTAAATTTGACAGGTTGGTGGAAGTAAGAAGGTTGGTAATTAGATGAGACACTTAGCACAAAATTTCTATGTGAGTTGGACAATGAATCATATCCTATGACCTGTGATAAAAGATGAGGAGATGTCTACTTGATATCTGTAGCAGGTATGACTAAGTTACAATGATATTCAACAAGATATCCAGGTGGTTTGTGATGTCTACTCGACTTTCTAGGCTCAATATTTGTGTGTTGGACAGGAGTATGTGTGTGGCATTGATCATTATAATTTGAACAGTTTGGAGGGGATATCGTACAATCAATATGTGGTTGAGTATGAAATATTGGTTCAGGACTACGAACAGAGACAAGAGGCACTACAAGTGTATCAATGTCAGTGAAAGAGTTTTGGTCAAAGACTGGAAAAATCGTAGTAGGAAATGGGTCAATATTTTGAGACGAGCTTGGCTGATCACGAAATGGATAAACTAGCTCATGAAATACTACATCTCTAGAGATGAAAATGTCAAAATTCTCTATATCTAAAAATTTGTAGCCCTTAATTCCTGGAGGATAGCCTAAGAATACACATTTTCTTGCTCTCGGTTGGAATTTATCCCTATGAACTCTAAGAGTTGATGCAAACACCAAACAACCAAAAGACTTAACACAAAGTAATTAACCGGTTTATTATTCAACAGTTCATATGGTGATTTCTTAGACTAGATGAGTGTAGGTGTTCGATTGATAAGATAACACGCAGTTAAAACACATTCACTCCAATATTGAATAGGCAGGGCAGATTGAAAGAAAAGTGCACGAGCCACATTTAAAATATGTTGATGTTTCCTCTCGGCTATAGAGTTTTGTTGTGGCGTGTCAACACAAGAAAACTGATGGATTATACCTTTTGCATCAAAAAATTCAGAAGAGATTAATTCTTTGGCATTATCGGATTGAAAGTCTTAATTTTAGTTGATAACTGATTTTCGATAGTTGCACAAAATTTAGGAAAAATGTGGTGAACATCATATTTGTGTTTTAAAATAAATAGCCATGTGTATCTGATGTGATCATCGACTAAGGTAAGAAAATATTTGTGTTGACAATGAGACTCAATATGAAACAGGCCCCAATTATCACAATGAATAAGTTCCAACACATAGAAAATTTCGCATAAATGGGAAATGATAATCTACGTTGTTTTTCCAGTGGACAAATATGACATGGTTTTACACAATTGTCAGTTTTGAAATGTAAAACATGTTTTAAAAAATCAAGTCTAGCCTGTGAGGGATGTCCCAGTCGGTGATGCCAAGTTTTTGCTGAAATGGAGTTTCCAGACGATGCATTAACCCATCTTGATGCTTTCTCGTCATTGAATTGATTGAGTACATAAATTCCTTCAATTTGATCACCCTCCCCAATCGTCAAATTCTTCTGTATATCCTGATCATAAAACCAGAATTTGTGAACTTAATGCTTATCTCAGGTTTCAATGTTAACGCACTAACAGATAGGAGATTAAATTTGAAACTTGGAACAAAAAAAGTGTTAGTGAGGATGAGATGAGGATTTATTATGACATCACCCATGAAATGCACTATGGTGATGTGATTTGGAAGTGTAACAGTGGCATTTGTTATTTTCTTGAGTCCCAATAAAGCCGATCTTTGGTTACAAATATGTCTCGAGGCTCCGGAATCCAATATCCAACCGGTATGCGAGTTAGTAGATGGATTCAAAGGCTCTATGAGGCAACAATGACCTGAATCACTCATGGTTAGGTTGATTTCTGCGGTGGTTGCTTGAGTGGTTTGATTTCCAATTGCGACGAGTCTGTTAGACAATTCATCGATCAGTTGGTGCATTTGAGTTGCAGATAGTGAGTCTTGACGATGTGGGTGTAGACTTCATTGTTTGAGTTGTGTTGGTTGTGTCTTGAACTTGGGATTGTAGCCAGGATATCCATGTAATTTGTAACACTTCTCGACTGTGTGTCCCAGAATCTTGTAGTGTAAGCAATACGGTCGATCTTTCTTGGTGATTTTCTTGTTGGCAGGAGTTTCAACGACAGTGAGTGTCATTGAACTGCCATTGGCGATGTCAACTTGTGATAGCTCTGAGCCGGTGGTTTTATTATGTTCTTGTTGATCAACCAACGCGAAGACTTTCTGAATTGGAAGTATCAGATCCATGAGAAGAACTTGCCATTGAGTAGTTTTGTACGACTTATTAAGCCCCATCAAGAATATCATAACATAGAATGTTGTCGTTGAGTGTGGCCAATTTCTTTGATGCCCCACACTTGCATTCTCCATATATGCACAAAGGTTTTGAAATTTGAAATTCTTCCCATAAGGCTTTGACTCTGGTAGAGTGGTTTCCCACCGATCTTTGATCTTGAGTGAGATTGACGAGATCACGAAGAACATTGAAAATTCTCGGACCTTTTCTTTTTTGGAATCTTTCTCTGAGGTCATTCCACACAATGTGTGCAATGTCCCCAAATTGAATGTTCGAGTCTATCTCTTGATTGACAGCATTGCTGATCCAACCCACCACTATGTTGTTGCTCCTCTCCCACGAGTAGTAAGCAATTTGATCTTCCTCTGGAGGTTTCTTGAACAATACTCGGATGAAACCAAGCTTGTTCTTGATGGAAAGTGCCATGAGCATCGAGCGGCTCCACGACGAGTAATTATCTCCATTGAGCAGCTAAGAGACGAGGATTGCGCTAGGATTGTCGTTTTGGTGGATATAGAAAGGGCTCATTGGATTCTTGAATGACATGCTTAGATTCGCATTCATTGAAACAAGAATTTATGATACTTTCGGATCTTTTATTTCTACGATTCTTGTATTATGATTACGAGAATCTGACTCTGACGATGTGATATTTTTTGCCGCTGGAGTTTTCATGATTCTTCAAGGTTGATTCGCTTGAGGATTACGCAGCATGATGAACACCGATTAGTGAATAGCAATGTAGCGGAAAGTATTGCTCTGATACCATATTACATTTCATGAATCATAAATATATTTGGATGAATGTATGAACATACAGAGAATAAAAAATTGTTATCACTTTCTCATTATTTTTCATGTCTGTACAAAACAACTTTCAAGTGTATTTATACTAACTTATAAAACAAGTAACAAACATACAGATAACAAAAGTGCAGAATATAAAGAAACGACACAGTCGTTTATTCCAATACGCCCCCTCAAGATGGATCAAAGATGTTCAAAAGAGACATCTTGGACTATAAAGCACGAAGAGCAGGAGAAGGCAACGACTTGGTGAACATATCAGCTAATTGGAATGAGGACCGGATAGGCAATAACTTGATTGTGCCTGACTTGATGTGGTCCCGAACAAAATGACAACCCGCCTCGATGTGTGTTGTGCGCTCGTGAAAGGTAGGATTGCTTGCAAGATGTGTCGCCTCTTAGTTGCCACAGACAACTGTAGCAACAGGTGTTGAGGTAACACCTAAAGCTGTCAGTAACTGTTGAAACCAAAAAACTTCTGCGGTTACAGCTACCAAAACTCGGTACTCGGCCTAAGCAGAAGATCTCGAGACCGTGGACTGCTTCTTTGATTTCCAAGAGATTAGGGAGTCTCCAAGAAACAATTTTCAAGTGTATTTATACTAACTTATAAAACAAGTAACAAATATACAGATAACAAAAGTGCAGAATATAAACAAAGACACAATCGTTTATTCCAATAAGGAGAAAATAGGTAAGTCGTCTATTTCTTAAAAGAAAATTGATGACATAAATTTTAATTTTCACGCTCAAGTTCAATACTTTTTTGTGCGAATAAAATTCATATTCTTCATTTGCAGTGACAGACAATGATGGATGAAGTGAATGTCATGAATTTTGACTTTGTTGTTAATAGTCCGTCTCGCAAAATCAATGTTTATAATTGCACCAAATTTGTCGCTTTATTGACCCCTTCAAACTTTAACATTCCGAGGATTATTTATTATTAATGAATCTTAATCAATATAACAAAATCCATCTTACATTCGCATTTGGTTACAACTTGCAATTCCATTGAAAAAAATATTTTTCTCGGAAAAATATATTTCTCTCTGAAAATAATTAATCTCTACATAATTACCCGAAGTTTTGACATCAATGACATTGTCATTGTCGAAATACGAAAACTTATCGTTTTCGTTTGTTTTTTGTTGCCGGCTTTAGAATCTACGACACTATCATTAGCATGTGAATCTTTAGTGGATTGGTAGAGGTGACGAGCATTGCGTTAATGTTTTAATCGATTTTGTCATTAATTTCAAGTGTTATAGAGAGAATGCTAAAACGATGTTTGTTTTTTTTATTTGGTTTAATATATTACTCATATAAGTTAAATATTAATTGTTGGAGACAGTCAAATATTGGTATTGTTATGATATAATGGCAAAGAGCCCAAAAAATTAAAATATTCAAATTTCAGCAAGAGCGAGGTTCATCGATGGAAAAACGTTGTAGTGATGCTCGTTGATGTTCAAATTGATTCTGTTCGAATTAATTATAAAGTTGTTGTTCTTCTTGATGTTGTATTAAGTTTTTTTGAGAAGTAGTTGAAACAATCTATGAAAAAAGAGGGATATTTTTAATTATTGAATTTTTTTATGTAATATGTTAAGGTTGAAAAAATATATTCTTCAATTCAACTCTAGACTAGATATTTCTATAAACATAATAGTGTAGAGAATAGCATAGATACTCAAACTTTAGTAGAGTGATCTTACTTGTCTAGAAATATAGAAACTAAAGTGTATGCGACCTAATTTTTTTAGAGATTTATGTCGCAAATTTGTATTTTCTATTGGTGGTGCATTAATGCTGTTTATATTATAGGTCGGCAAAAAAGAAGTACAAAAGTGACTATCTCTTCTCTTTCGATAAATTGCTCACGAGAAGATACTACGAGAAGAAATAGAGGCATCAGTTCCGCGAACATAATAATCTCGGAGATCGTATGCAAAAGCCAAAAAAGGAGAGAAGAGAAAATGACCCCTCGATATATCGTTTATTTTCTCTTCAAAAGCGATGATAGATACCCTGAGTTTTTTACTTTCTAAATGCTGAACATTTTTTTTTCTCGAGAAGATAACTTTCTTGTGCAAGTGCTTCACACAACAATCACACGCCTATAAAATAAATATTTATAATAATTATTTTATTTGGCTAGAAAAGTCTTGTGAAATGATAAGACGTGGAGAATTGAGTGAAACGAAGTACGTACTGGTACACAACAATGTATGCAATGCAATGTATTTATGATTTTATATAGTACGTTAACTCTTGCTAATTCTTTTTCTTATAATTATTATTATATATATTTCATAAAAGTACATTATCTTTTGGTGGGTCTATTTCATGCCATCATCTAACTTAGAGGGTTAGACCATGCTAACGTAATTAAATAAACATAATGTTGGTGATAACTAAAACGAAAATAATTGATAGCTAGATTGGTTTGCTAATAATTCTACACATCATGGATTCAAGTTTTATGAAAAAAGTAAAAATGGATATTCCTTTTTTGGGTTTATTTATCTTCTTCATCTTAATGCTTACGTACTAAATTATATAATATTGGTAAACACGTTATGCTTGAATTATTCTAATACTTTTAATCGTATCTATATCACTATAATATATTCGAATATGTAATGAAAGTTTTTAAAGTTGTATGAGTAGAACAATTTAAAACTAATACTCGTTTTCTATATTCATTTTGATATTTTTGTTTTGTCCATTTTGTATCAAAACCACTTGAAATTGCTCAACTTTACATAACTTCGGATTATAATATTACTAAGTAAAACTAAAACATTTATTACTACACATCTAATTGTTTAGGTGGTACAATTTGTAAATGGACCCAATAAAGTGAATGTCCATAATTAATATAACTACATTATAAAAATAAAAAATAACAAAGTGCTTGCAACTTTATATTTCTTGCTATAAATTGCCTTAGGTCATCCTTCCTTGTCATTAACCTAATTTCACACTAAATAATCAATTCAGTCAAGCCCAATTATCATATAGTCAAATAAGTTACGCCAAAAAAAAACCTTTTTTATGACGCTTTGGATTAATAAATGGATGGAGAACAAAATAAAATAAAAATGCATAAATTAAATGTCACAGGAACATCATGCTAGTACTATGTGGTCCAACGTGTTTGTCACCTAACACCAAAATAAAGTATACTTAGGAAACTTCCGTAAACATAAATAAAAATTAAATAAATGAGAAGAGCATGTGCGTGTACGCGCGTGTAGTTTAAGTAAAAGGAAGCGCGTGGGTTTAATGGACTGCGCTGAACTTCAAGCTCACGCTTTACGAGTCACGATATACAGAAGATCCGTAATTTCAGTGAAGTGAAACGACTGTTTTTTTTATTTAATTTAAATTTAATTTTTATTTGTTTTGAGTATTTGGTAATCTCGTACTTTATGTTCCATGACATGGTGGAGCTTCATTGGTTACAAAACGAATTTTGATATTTGTATTGTTTGTCTCTCTCCATCACTTGCTTACGGCATTTGAAATCAAATTTTAGCACATTCTTTTTTACTTATTAAAATAAAGTGTTTTTATTTTATTTTTAATTCGAGTGATCCATTTCATTAAATTAGTCAATTAAATCGGTTCTTATCACGTATCCAATACCATGCGGACGTTCGAATGATCACGTATATACTATTAATGCATGAAAATGATTTAAAACAGTGGTATTGTATCAACTCATTCCCTTGAAAATAGAAAAACGCGAGCTATGTATATATAAGGATTTTCTTAAACGGACATTTCGACGTCATTATTAGTGTAAGTGTTACGTGAAGTCGAAAAACTTTTTATCTACTTGCTAATTATATTGGGAATGTGTAAAAAGAGACAAAACATGTTTTTAAGTTACGAGAAAACGTAAGATAGTATGACATAAAAATAGGGTTGATCTATTATATAACCATTTAAACTTAGTTAACTTGAGAATTCTTAATGTTTAGTTAACAAGTGATAAATACAATGGTAAATTTTAATAATAATTTGAACAAAAAATTAGTAATTATATATCATTTGTTTACGAAATGATGAGTATCTCTCATCCTAGCTTTGCGGTGTGCAAAAATTTGGAAGGAATAATTCCTTCCGCAGCCACCCGGCACAATTTTTTCGCGGAATTCTGACGAGTAGCAAACGGCATGCAGAGCTCTGAGGCGCCTGCAGAAGGAAGGTGGGCCGTGGAAGCAGGTATCCGTCGGGAAAAAGAGGGGGTAGAGGCTGAGGTGGCGTAATCCTGGACGTTGAAAATGTTATCGTTTTTCAATCCAATGGTTGTAAAAAGTTGTCTGTTATTATGCTTTAACCTCATCCGAATTTTTATCTATAAATACAAATCATTCTCTATAACAATTTTCACAAACTCATCCGAAATTCTTTTTACAATTTCAACAATTTCTCTCTATAATCTCTCTAAAATTCTATTAAGTTTATAAATATCTTCAAAAGTTCTACAATTTTCATTATTCCTCGGCAATCATCTCACCAAAAAAAATATCGGTATCGTTCTCGCACTCTCACACCTTCTCCGAACCAGAAGAAGTTAATCAACCGCCAGCAAATCCATCTCCCCGAGTCCTATACCCATAAAATTGGTTTAACCTTTCGAAATTTCCAAATTTTGAGAACTCCGAAAACCCGATTCCCACTTCCGCTCCTATACCGAATTACCAACCCCAAAGTTTTTTGTACACCCAACAATAAAATACCGAGCTAGCTCAATTTTCCCCGGTCAATCTCTACGTTCACGGTCAAACACACTATTCCTCTCAACCACAATATGTTTATCAAGATCCATATCAAGTTTATCAACAATAACTTCATCACTTCGAAACAAAATCACCAACACATCCTACTTCACATCGTCTGCGTCGTTCACAACCTTCTCGACCACCAACACAACCTCCACCACCCACATATCCTCCACCTACCACACAACCTCCGCCACCACCAACGCAACATTCACAAGAATAAGAAGAAGGCAACATCCCCAAGACTCAAGAAAAGAAGAAATGGATAGCGAGATCCGAGATGTAGAATTACTTCTTGGAAATCGAAGAAGACGAAGGGCGGAAGGGCATGTGTAAGAAGTGCGGAAAACACATTAAATGCGATAGTAGGGAACAAGGTAGTTCCTCTTTGCGCCATCACTACTGAAAATGTCAAGGTCCCAAATAATCTTCTTCATCTCAGGTACGCCATGACCGCAAAATAATTAGAAAATAATTAGTTATATATTGTTTTCAACCGATCTAGTTTTTTCACATGTAGAATCTAAAGATTTTGGTATGTTTGCTCATCATGTAGTTCCTACGATTCAATTAGTTTCTAATTTTTTTTAAGAAATGATGTAATCAGATTTTATAATGAAGAAAAATAATTACTACAGTTTTTTTTTTCAAATCGGTGAATTTAACGTAGCGCTAACGTCATATGTTTGGTCGGGAAATGATAAAATGGATTATACAAATGTCGTAGGCCATAACATACTCTCGGCGTAGAACCTTAACAAAAGAATTATTGCGTTTAAAATAATTGAAGGTAGTCACACTGGGATGCTATTTTATAAAAATTATTAAGCGTTATAGAAGAATGACACCTAAAAAATAAAATAATTTCAATAAGTCTAGATAATGCAACGAACAACGATGCTATGATTCGAGCTTTACGAGTTAAATTTTTTAATCAAGAAGCTCTTTTACGTAAAAGGTTTGTCACACATATAATAAACATCATCATAAAAACGGGATCAAGACACTTTCAAGACTCAATTGATAAAAGTAGAGGTTCAATTTAATGGTTAAACAGTTCAACGTCTAGGGTAGATGAACTAAAATTAAGATTTTTATTAAACGGATTAGCGGAAATAACTTTTCATTCCGATGTTAAAATTAGATGGAATTCCACTTACTAAATAAACCATTTTTAGCCGATAGGTACGTAAATGTAATTGTAGGATATATTAACCGAGTACGAAACTATGACATAACAGAGGAGGACATAGCTAAATATTCATGTTATATGCAATTTTTAAATTATTTTACGATGAAGCTTGTGTTTTATCCGCTGTTTATACTCCTTCTTATTTAGCATTTCATAGCGTAAAGTGCAATTGTGCAACATCTATGTGATTCTTACAGTTCTGAAATTTTTCAACCTTGTGTTGCTTTAATGAGAGCTAAATTTGATAAATATTGTGGGTTGGTAAAATTATTGTTTATATGGCTTTGTGGCTATATTATATCGTAGAATTAAATTTAGTGGTTTTTTTTACATTTGCAAATTATTTGAAACGTCAAACCAGACAAGATTACGTTGCACATAATCATCCAAGGATCATGGAATAATTTTATTCATTTTTTAGGATCTATCAACGACGTGAAATGTCGCAAGCTGTAGTGATGAGTCCACCAAAACCACCATCAACTATTCGAGAGATCTTTCGAGAGATTGCTCATTTTGCACGGGGATGAACTTCAACGCCAAGATCATCACCGCATCCGGAGCCACCTATGGAGACGTCGAAGCACGACGATATTCTTTTGTACAACTCTCAATAATTCGCGTCAATGAGTCAAGTGAATCTCAAATTGCTAGCATGGTAGAGACAACACCATAATATGTTTCCAATCTTATCGAAGATGGATAGAGATGTCCTTTCAATCTCAGTTTCAACCGTCTTATCCGAACTGGCTTTTAGTAGTTCGGGCCAAATCACCGACGATCGACGACAAAATTTGAAACTGTAAATAGTTGAAACTCTCACCGTATACAAAGATTGGTGTCAACACGGCGACCGATCTCAATAAACTTTTGTAAACATTAATATTGTCGACAATTACGATTTTAACTTTGCAAGTATGAACATCAACGAACTTTAGGGAATGTATAATGTGTAATGTTTCATTTTTATGATTTTTCTAATAAAATATCATTTACTAAGTCGATTTACCATTTCATTACAAATTTTCGCGGAAGATTCTTCCGTTCGAGCGGCACACGAAACTTTTTTCTGTCCAATAAGCCAAGATTAAGTATTTTGAAGTTGCCAACATTTAAGATGGTTAAAGCAATGATATATCATTTTTTATTGATGTGATAATGGTATGACATTTTTTATTTGATAATTTATTATTTTGAAAGTAGTCATTGCGGCATTGGTGTCATTTCATGACATCAATGCTAACTTGAACTTTTGTTCAAAAAATTAATAAAATAATAAAAAAAAAACACCATAAATGTATGGTGTATGACCCATTTGATAGACTTTAAATATTTTCACCATTAAAATATATTTTAATGTAAGATAAGATATTGTTGATATAAAAAGTAAAATTTTATGTTTTTGTGGACGTGGAAAGTAACTTGAGATGCTATTATTGTAAAATATATTAATTATGACGTAATGGGTTGCGTTAAGTTTGTCATTTATCAAGACATTTTTTTTCAAGTCCTGATATGCATGAAAGCCACTTGATTTTCAGTCCATTTTAGTTCAATCATAACCTCACAAAATTAGTATCTTACATTTATTATTGTATTTTGTGATCGGCGTTTTAGAGTTTTAAATATGGATAATTGAGGTATATACTTATATAAACGTTTATAGATTTTGAGATATCCAGTACTTTGTAAACTATTGGTAAATACCCATACCAATGTGTTGCCAAATTTTTTGAGACCATTTTACACCAAAATATGTAACCAAAATGATTTTAAATTCAAAATAATTATGAGAGTAATATGGATAACACATTTGTGTAAATACATTTGAGTGGACATTCATCAACATTTTACCAAAAAAATAGATATATGCAAAACCCTTTATAATTTAGTGGATAAATAAACAATTTCTTATTTAAATAATTTATTTATTTATTTTCTTTAATTAGCTTGCCAATTATGTTCATTTATGTTTTATCAATATATTCATTTTTAATAATTTAAAAATAAATGAAAGGGGAGGATTGACCAATTTAACATCCCCTTGGTCGATCATTTAGTCGATCCGCGGTTACGTGACCTCTCGGAAGTGACACGGTTTTTAGGAAGATTCACTGGTGCAAGTGGGAAGACCTCACGAGACACAAGTCGAAGGGCGTGATGGGCTTCAGAGATTTGGAGAAGTCCAACCAGGTCTTTATGGTTAAGAGTGTTTGGAGACTTCTCAGGAGACCATATAGTTTAGTTGGACGGGTCTACAGACAGAGCTATTTCCCCGATGGTGATATTATGACGGCTCATTTAGGCTCCTACAGGTCTTCTATATGGCGCGGTTCGAGATGAGGGATCGAGGACGGAGAGTCTGTTTTAGTCATGGACGATAGTTGAGTTCCTAGGGACATACCAGCCACCTGGTTTAATTACCCTTGGATCCCTCCGATATGCGGGTTGCTGAGCTTATGAGACTCGACGATAACTGAGACGTCGACCTTATCACAACGATGTTCGGGGAGGAGAACGCTGTGGCGATTTTTTAGTATCCCGAGTAGTGATAAAAGTATCTCTGACGTGCGTTGTTGGCACTTCACTAAGGGCGGAGAGTACTCCGTCAAGAGCGGTTACCATGTTGCGATGGTGAGAGCCAACCATTGGCCGCCAACTCTTCAGATCCGACGGTGATGGAAAAATGGTGGACGAAGTTCTGGCAGCTGAGAGCTCCTCCTAAGGTGAAACTATTCTATTGGCGAGTTTGTCTCAGCCAGGAAAAAAATCACCTTTAACGGCAGTCGTCTTGTCTGTCAGGAGGCGAGATAGATTGTTTTTCACGCGATTTGGGGCTGCAGGTGGAGCATGAGAGTTTGAAAAGAGGCAGATTTTGACCACATCCTTCTGCCTTTCAGAGATGGTGATGCGTTTGACGTTATCCTCAAAGCGACATATATCTTTGAGATTCGTTCCCATGAGCTATTTATTACTAGTATTTGTGAGCTTTGGAACTACATGAACAATGTCTTAGCCGGGAGATCAGCTTGGAGCCAGCCTCACCTTGTCCAGTGGACGGTAAGCTTCCTCGAGGAGTACAGAGCGGCTTCGACTGGAGAGACTCAAACGAGCACGAGGGACCCTCTCGATTAACGTTGACGCGGAACTAGCTCGCGATCGTTGAGGTTTCGGTGTCAGTTGTATTGTTCGAGACCACACCGAAGAGTGTTCTCTGCTCAACTTGCGTAAGCGTATACTGTTCTCTGTGGCATAGAGTTAGTTCGCAACGTCGGTGGCAGCATAGCGGAGATCCAGTCTGGTTGTTTGGGGGTGGTGAGGATGATCAATGAGGGCGCGACGCCTGCGACAAAGTTTGGGACGATTTTTCACCACATCTACAGAGAGGTGAGGGAGCTCGATGATTTTTGTATTATATATATTTCTCGTCTTTATAATGTTGCAGCGCATAATCTTGCGCCATGCGGTTGACCATCACTCGTATTCGACTTGGCTGGGTTTAGTCCCGCCTTGTTCGATGAGTTCATTAAAGCCGATGATCGCGAGTTGAGGTCTCGCACGACTGCCTAGCGCCTATTTGATCGAGTTTGTTTGTGTTTATTTTATTTCCGGTAGTTTTTGTTTTATTTAATCTTTGCAAACACAATTTTTCTTCGCCATGCCTGAGAACTTTAATGATATTTCGTGGCACCGACCACGCTTTCTATAAAAAAAACATTCCCTGATTTTAGAGGTTATTAATTTGAAAAATTGCCCAAAGTACTACTCTTTATTATTCATTTTCTCAAAATCCACCCAAACATATTTTCTTCCCAAAATATTAGTAAATTTTATGTGAAAAGACAAAATACCCTTTAAAAAATTTTAAAAAATTAAAACTAACACAAATGTCCTACATTATACTACCGGTCAAAAAAATTAATAAAAAATCAAAATTTTTAGGGGTGGAGTAGTTTTTACCTTTTTAAGTTAATTTTTTTTAAAAAATTAGACAGTAACCGGTTAATATGAATATGGAGTCAAATGTAAAGAAATTGTTGTAGGGGTATTTTAGACTTTTATAGTGATATTTTGGGAAAAAATTAATTTTAGTAAATTTTAGGAAAACAAATTATAAATAGTGGTATTTTGGCAATTTCTCTATTAATTTTTACTGTGCAATTGAATTGCATAAGTCAACAATTAAATTATACCCCAATACTGAAAATAATCACGGACGATCTTTTTATATTTTCTCCTTTAGAATAATGACGATATTATCCACTTCTAGCTGTTACTTCCAATGACGATAGTATCCTTAAAATATAAAAGAATATATTATTTCCATCTTAATTAGCATATATTGACTCGGAAATCTGCATTCTAGTGGTAATTACTAGAGAATTTAGTATAATATATTAAGAATTATGGGGCAAGAAGATAAGTCACAATCAGTTCCAAAAGAAGAAAAATCATAAAAGAAAATAAAATAAAAAAGACATAGTCACTGATTTTGATTTAATTCGCTGAATAGCTCCACTTTTCTTATAAATAATAAATAAATAAAAACCCACTGTCTGACAACTGACAACTAGAGCCAGAAAAAGTAAACAGGCAAGGAATCAATCTATCGAACTTTATAACTCCTTTTTAAAAAACGCGAGATTCTCTTCTCTTTCCGCGATAATCTCTTTGCCGATATCTCACGGGTTTTCATGAGATATCGTTTCGGGATCTGGTGTAGCGAAGTAGCTTGACTATTTTGTAACTTATTTATTTATAAATATGAAATGAATATAGACTCTTAATAAATAAATAAACAAATAATAAGTATAGAAAGTGACATGCCAGAGAAACGTTGTCAGAATGCTTGTTGCGTTCCCAACATACGGAGCGTGTAAATTATTTTCTATAAATTGACACACGTGCGATCTTGTACGTGTAAAAAATGTTTGTGAACGTCATTATTTTTCTTTTGTTATTTCCATTTGGTAATTTTTTTTTTAATTTTGTTTATTCTAATAACAAGTAAAAATATCTGCGCGTCGCTGCGGATTACTTAATTTATTTTATTTAAAATTATTAAAATAATCGATAATATTGTTTGATGAAAAAATGATGTAATAACAAAAATCAAACAAAAAATTCATATCATTCATTCATAATATAAATTATATTTTTGTTGTATTATATCAGTGACATATCATATAAATAAACCCAATGATCAAAATTAAAATTGTTAAAATAAAAAATAATTATTACATACCTTTAAAAAAATTGCATTTCAAAAATTTTATAAAAAATGAAACACAAATTCTTAAATTAATTGACATTTGATTTTCTTTTTTTATGTCATAGATATTGTCAAAAAATTAACTATATACATGATAATATCCGCTATTTAAAGTGTGTACCTACCACGATTATTATACATCAGATATATTATTATTTATAAAACTTTGAACATATTTATGAAAATTATTACTTATACACTCATTAACAAATAAAAAATTATAAATTTTCTCACTATTCGAAGCATGATATTCTCACACTATTTTAATCCCCTATAGGGTTTTTGTTTTTTGAAATAAAAAATAACACGAAAGAACACAAAAAAAACATAAAATTAAAAAGTGTTTATTACAATGGCATAGTTTGTAATTTTAAGCAACTATATGGTTACATAAATAACTTTGCAATGAATAGTATAATGAATAATAAAAATGTGTCTTAATGAATATTGTTTTGAGGTTTCCTTTATATACATAATAATATGCAAGTGAAAATTTCCAGTTTTAGTTAATAATCAATGAGTATTTTTAATTGCAAACTTCGTCTTTTGAAGTTTCGCAGTATCTGTTGTGAAATGATCCACAGTTGTAAGAATTAATAGACGAATTCGATACGAACTTGACAAAATAACTCGTCTCGGTTATTAAGGAACTGAATAGTGGACTTTTAACGGCTGCACGAATATAATGAAAATTCAAATTAACGTAGAATAATATAAATAAACACGGCCTAACTAAAATGTGGTCAATAATCTTTTATTATTATTTTATACTCTTAATCTTAATGAAAGGACATAAATTCAAATCCTAGATTTTCGAATTGAGAGAAATAAAGAATTCTCACTATATCTTAGATTCATGTACTCAATTGAATTCAGTGGTATCTTTCATTCACATTTTTTTTTCCTATCAATAACGTTTTATAAAACTCTTAGACTCTCGAATTTGGAGTATCCTACTTTCACGCAATTCACATTTACGGAGTTCAACAAGGAATCGATATTTCACGATCAAGGGTGTACTATTATTTGTAGTAGCGGTCCTTATATATCGTATTAACAATCAAAAGATGCTTGAAAGAAAAAATATCTATTTGACAGGACTTTTTCTTATACCTATGAATTTCATTGGACCCATAAATGATCCATTGAAAGAATCTCTTGGGTCTTCCAATATCAATAGGTTAATTGTTTCGCTTCTGTATCTTTCAAAAGGAAAAATGATCTCCGAGAGCTGTTTTTTGGATCCGAAAGAGAGTATTTGGGTTCGCCCAATAACTAAAAAGTGTATCATGCCTGAATCTAACTGGGGCTCGCGATGGTGGAGGAATTGGCTCGAAAAAAAGAGGAATTATAATTGTAAGATATCTAATAAAACTGTCACTGAAATTGAGATCTCATTCAAAGAGAAAGATATCAAATATCTGGAGTTTCTTTTTGTATATTATATGGATGATCCGATCCGTAAGGACCATGATTGGGGATTGTTTGATCGTCTATTTTTTTTACAGAAAAAAGAGACCCTCATTAAATAAATTATCTCGTTATATTTATTTCAAACTGATTAATTGTATTTGTTTTAGTGTGATTCTCATGCAGATGAATATTATATCGAAATAGATAGATCAGTAACTTACGAATTACCTTTTTATATTTATAAATCTTGGTCGCACGTACATAACAATTTTTACAACGTAAACAAACTAAAAAAGAGGCAAAATTAATATATTAGCAGCTCAATTTGCAATTCACATTGTCATAAGTAGGTTTTTAAGAGCTTTCAACTATAAATTTTTTAACTGTAATTCATACTCATTATATAAACTTAAAAAATGTCTATTTTAATGTATTTAATCAATGAACTAAAATATTGTGATCACAAGTCCGATTGAACTAATATATTATTTTAAAAAGAAGTTATTAAAACGTAAAAAATATTCAAGAAAAGTTCAGATACACAGAATACTTGAATTTTCATATATAGTATCTCTTTGGTTGATTTATAAGATGAGATTCCTAAAAAAGAAAAAGTACCAAAAGCCAGTGAAATACATTGAACTATCATCATAAAAGAAATTGCAATAATAATATAATATAAAAGTAATTAAATTCCCAAAACAACACAGAATAAATTGCAATAATAATATAATATAAAAGTAATTAAATTCCCAAAACAACACAATTCAGAAGTCAAATTGCATTGTGGGTCATGTTCTGATCTAATAAATAAAAACACCTTTTATTCGTTTAGCGTGTGTTCAACACGATCGGGACCAGAGCGTGAAGAAAAAACACTAATTCAAATGAGCTGTTGTGTCCTATTTATTGCTTCTTTCAAGCGAGTATCTTTAAACTCTTTTATGTTTTAAGTTTTTATTATTATTTCATATTCTCTATTTTTAGCATAATAAGACAGGATATGGTATCATAGTCGAGACTCGAGAGATAACTAAGTTTAAATCGCATGCACAAACAGGAAGCTAAAATTGTACTTGCCTATATTAGAAAGATAGATAACACATAGAGAGCGTATATATATATATAAGTTAACAATTTAATTAAGTCCAAAGTTGTTTATTGATATAATTTGCATGAAGAAGGCGCATGAAGCGAGTTTGGAAAAAAACGAAGTTCATACCTGGAACGACAAACATAAAGTGGAGCAATAGATTATAAGTAAGGACTACAAAATTCAAATGTAGTTACCAGTATATAAATAGAGAAACAAACATGAAAAATGAGAAATTTGGTCTTATGCTTTTAAATCGATTATCTTATGTATTGAAATACTTCTTTGCATTTTTTTTCAATGTCGACTAAGTAGTATTCAGTTGTATTACATCCAGAACTCTTAATCAATTATTGTATTATATGTTACGTTTTTATACATTAACAGAAAAAAAAAATCCCTCAAACAAATAAGTTATTTTATTTTAATTTTTAAATTGATTGTGAAGTTCTGATATAATTATCGCATCAATATATAGATACACTAAATTTATTACATAAATCCAATACACAATTTTGTTCACGAAATATTATGAATATAATTGAAACGATGCAAAAAAAATATCATACTTAAAATAACCTATTTAATAATATCCTTTTAATTAAAAATCGAACTTAAATTACAGATATAATATATTACTTACACTAGAATTGAAATTATATACAGTAAAAAGCCATTCATATGTTAAGCTTAAGATAAAAAAAAGCATTTTTTTATTCCATATTATTTAATTTAACGTAGCCACGCGCTGCTTAATTATTTGTTTTTTTTAAAGCCAACCGACAGAAGATATCCAATATCCAGAGCCTACTCCATTTACTAAGATTCATATAGGAGCGTGAGTTTGACTCGTTTGAGTCCAAACTCAAATATTGTCAAGTTTATTTTATATATAATATAAGGCCATATACTCCTTAAAAAAAAGAAGGCCATATACCATACTATATATATTACGTTTGTACCCATAATAAAATTATCATTATGTTAAAAGAAATAGGGGACCGTCGAAACATTTATCTGAAGAAGCAATTATTTCAATTCCATATTGCTATGGAAAAAAAGTGACGTTAAATCAATCAAGTTTGTTATTATTACTACTTTTTCATTTAATTTTCGCCAAAGAAAATGTGAGCTTATTGCATAAATATTTACAAACCTTAAAAACAGTTCATTATAGTTTGACATAGTACAAATCTGAAAATAACTAATGATATCTAATAGTAATGTGTTTCATTTTCGTATAATTAGTAGGGTTAAATATAAATATGTTGAAATTTCGAAATGTTTAACGTTTGTCGAAAGTTAGGTAAATGATCCAATAAAATGTTTTACTAGATTATGAAGACCATTTATAATCAAAACAATAAGGGTGAAATTGTTAAGTTAGACTGTTAATAATTGTGCTACGTAAACAATAAGGTCATTTATCACATTTTTAACAAACGTTGAACATTTCGATATTTATATGCCGAACGTTGACCATTTGGCAAATTATTTGTAATTAGTATATAATTATTCAAGCTAATACAACTTAGAAATATAAAACATTATAACTGTTATAATGTGACATCGGTTTACAATGATAAATTAAAAGATAATTTACACAAAACTTAATACAAAAACGTCATAACTGTAGCTATTCTTTTTATTTGTTTACAAAATGTTAGTTAATTTTTGCATATAAATTTGTCTCTCCTTGTTCATAACAAACTGCCGTAGCCGATCATAGTTTTATCCCGCTTGTGAGGTTAGAGTCTTAGTATGTTTTAGTGTTTTTTTTATATTTGTACGCATGATTTTATTTTTATTTTATATTTGTAACTTTATGATATTTTTTATGATATCTTACAAGGTACCGATCACTATTCTTAAAAAAAAACTACATAAAGATTTAGCAATGAAATTATACACTAGGCAAGCCTATAAGAAAAATTTATCCTTTTATAATAGAAGATATTATCATATCGATATCATTAATAGAATGGCTTAATTAACCAGGTCACCATTATATTGACCCTTTCCTTTTAGTTAGCATTAAAAATTGAAGGTTCCTCTTCATTAGAGAATAATATCGCCGTATTTTAGGCTGTGTGATAAGACAAAAAAGGTAAAACAAAAAAAAGAAAAAAGAGAAGACGTTACGGCTAATGACTAGAAAACCTCACAAACTTATTATATACTATTATCATCCATTATAACCCCAATCTCAATCAGCTAAATTATTGAACAAAGCATATTTCAAAGTTCAGAAACAATATAAATTCCTATCTTTCTCACCCCTAAATTATCGCGAAAAATCAACAATATATCGTAGCGCCATCATTAACTGTACTACTGTATCACGTGATAAATAATAAGAACCGCATTTCTCTTTCCATTTTGGAAGCTTAAGCAAAAAAAATAAAAAGTGGGTTTGATGGCAAAATATCGTAATATTCAAAAAATTTTAGGGGTAAAACGTTTTCCGTGGGACCAGCCTCGAAATCTTTTGTCGTTTCTTTGGGGATCTAAGGAGAAGAGTTAAAATCGCTTTCCCAAGTTATTTTCACTTCCTTTTCAGTGGTACTATCTGTCACGGCTCAGAGCCGTCTGATCAACCTAGAAATGAATCGGACGGCTCGTACAGGCAAAGAACAGTGAACTTGCCCATATGAAAGCAGAACTTCGACTTTCTCCAGAAATTCAAGCTGAACGCCACCTGTCAGCTCGAGATGCCGAGCCGATAGACTCGGACAAAACTAACCGGCTTGGTCTGCACTGTGCTTATATGATAAGTACACCTGCTTGTCACTTCAACCTATCGTTTAAACGGATAAGTTGTTACAACCCCTATTTTTATAAGTAAAGGTGCTTATCAACTCTTTTATGTGTCGCCTCTTCCTATATAACTCACCATTTCCTCAAGTTTTTAGATGTCTCTCACCTATTTATAAATACATATATTTATAAAGCGAGAGGAGAGAAGTTTACTAAGTCTCTAGAGAGAGGAAGCTTGTCCAAGCTCTTTCTCTCTCCTCTCTCTTTCTCTTTTGCTCCTCTGTGGTCTTTGTTTCTCTTCATCTTCTTCTTCGATTTGGTTCTCAAGGTGAGAGAGAGCTTTGGACTTTTGTTCCTGAGTTTTTTTTTTTTTCGTTTTTTTTCTCGCATCTGTTCCTTTTAGGTTTTCCAATTTTTAAGCTTGACTTTATTTTATAATTTGTTTTTTTTTTTTTTTGCATCTTGGATTTCTTACGGTTCTAAAGCTGCTTTATTTCTTCGCCTCTTTGATCTTTTCAAAGAGAAAGGGAAATAGAGAGAAAACAAAGGAAAAATCGAATTATTGTTTTTTAAAATTAAATAAATTATTATTTATCATGTATTTATTCTCTCGATGTCGGTATTTCTCTCTCATTTGAATTTCATCCTCGATCTTTTCGAACGAAAAAAAAATGGTGTTTTAGTTCAATGATCTGGATTTTCTGGATTTGCGAGGTCTGTTTCTGGTTTGCCCTAGCTTTTAAAAAACCATACTTTGACCCTTTTTATTTACCCCTTTCCTTTTCCTTCATGGCTGGGCCTTTTTAAAAAAAGAATTATTCTCCACTAGATAATTGTATAATATTTGTATTTTATATTTCCATTATTGAGCTTATTAATTTTTGTTTGTGTGCAGATCTAGGCCTATTTTTAGCAAATATTCGAGGGTTTGGAATTGAAGACGATTATATCACGATGTCCTCTCTCAGTAGAGAGCTTGTGTTCTTGATCTTACAGTTCCTTGACGAGGAAAAGTTTAAAGAGACAGTTCACAAGTAAAATCTCATTCTCTTTGCTCTGTCAATTTAATGTGTTATGTTTTTATTATGCTCAGCAGAAAAAAAAATTGTTGGTTTGGGTATTTATATAATTTCCATGAAAATCATAGGCTTGAGCAGGAATCTGGGTTTTTCTTTAACATGAAATACTTTGAGGATGAAGTTCATAGTGGGAACTGGGATGAGGTTGAGAAATACCTTTCGGGCTTCACGAAAGTCGATGATAATCGATATTCGATGAAAATCTTCTTCGAGATAAGGAAGCAGAAGTATCTCGAGGCGCTAGATAAGTAAGTTTTTTCACAATTCCTTTTTTCTCTTTTTTTGTTTTTGAGATTTCAGTTCAGTCTTCTTCATTGTTTGGGGAATAACTCGAAAATGTGACTGAGGTTTGTGGGGTTTTTCTTTGCAGGCACGATCGGTCCAAGGCGGTGGAAATATTAGTGAAGGATTTGAAGGTTTTTTCGACGTTTAACGAAGAGCTTTTTAAGGAAATAACTCAGCTCTTGACACTAGAGAATTTCAGGTTCTTAAAAAGTAGTAATGCATCATAGTATAATGGTGTCCCATTTCAGCTTTCTGATAGAAATGTTGCTTTTTCCTTTTGTATGTTAAAAGAGAGAATGAACAACTTTCGAAATACGGAGATACGAAGTCTGCTCGGGCTATTATGTTGGTTGAGCTAAAGAAGCTGATCGAAGCAAATCCTTTGTTTCGAGACAAATTGCAATTTCCACATCTCAAAAATTCCAGGCTCAGGACTCTTATCAACCAAAGGTACGAAGAGGATATATATTAATTTCCACTTTTGTTTTCGCATTTTGAAAAAGGGGATTCATGCATTTATTAATTGAAAATTCCCTCAAACTTTAAATCATTTTGAATATCGATGCCTGTCGTAAATTGGAAGAGACGAGCAGGAATAGAGTAGAACCAGAGTGAAATTAAACTGAAAATGTACATCCGCAACAAGCAAATCGTTATTTTAACGAATATAAATATATAATAAATTAAATACCAACAAACGATGTCGAGATTTCTCTCGAGGGTTTTTCATTCGAACCATCACTATTAGGAACGATCCGAACAAACCTAGAAGTGCATGCATTAGGCAATTACTCTCTATCTCTTGATTTTCGTTCTAATCAACCAAAGGTACTCAGATGATATATTTTGTCTCGATAGATACTATCATATCTCGAGCCATTGCATTTACAATAGGAACAATCAGACCAAACAAACCTAGAAGTGCATGCATTTAGTGATAATCTTTCTTTCTTAATTTTCGTTCTTATCAACCAAAGGTGATATATTTTTCCTTGATACATACTATTATGAATGATCAGAACAAACAAACCTAGAAGTGCATGAATTTAGCGATTACTCTTTCTTTCTATCTTGATTTCCGTTCTTATCACAGCTTGAATTGGCAACACCAACTTTGTAAAAACCCCAGACCGAATCCGGATATAAAGACTCTGTTTGTGGATCATTCGTGCGGTCAACCGAACGGAGCTCGAGCTCCATCTCCGGCGAACAATCCTCTCCTCGGAGGATTACCAAAGGCCGGAGGCTTTCCTCCTCTCGGTGCTCACCCAGTAAGTCATCATCACAATCTCTCGCTTTCATTGTAAACTTTTTTTCTCTAAAGAGAAACTCGAAACTGGATTAAAAAAAGAGGGGAAAAAGGAAAGCTTTTTTCCCTATGAAGAAGCAAAATACAATCTATAAAGCTTTTACTCGAGATTGGACTAGTGCCTTTTAGTCTGTAATTTGCTTCTTTCATAGTAGAAGCTTTTTTTTTTTTTTTTTTTTCTCTTTCTATTCCAGTTTCGAGTTTCTCTTTAAAAAATTATAAATTACCACGTATTCATAATTTCATCTTTCTTCAAGGAAGTCGTGTTTAGCTTCGAGAGTTTTTCGGACTTCCTCTTCCGGACCATAGAGCTTTTTTGGCTACCTACCCTTGATTCTAATTTTAGTTCTTTTAGCCTTTATGTTCTTTATAGAGATTGGCCTAGTGCCTTTTAGCTTGTATTTTTGCTTCTTCCTAGTTGAAGCTTTCTTTTCCCCCCTTTTTTTAATTCCAGATTCTTGAGTTTCTTCTAAAAGAAAAAAAAACTTCATATTTCTTTTAACGTACTATAGGATTTTGGCTTGCAACCCTTGACCCTACTTTCGGTTCTTTTAGTCTTTTTCTGATCTTTCCAGAGATTGGCCCAAGTGCCTTCTAGTCTGTAATTTGCTTCTTCATAGTAGATAGCTTTTTTTTTCTTTTCTTCTTATTCCAGTTTTGAGTTTCTCTTAAAAAGAATAAAGAATTTACCCCGTTCAAGATTTCATCCTTCTTTTTATCACTTCAGCCGTTTCAAGCCGCTCCGGCTCCGTCACCGGTTCCGGCGCCTCTCGCCGGATGGATGTCAAATCCTTCGACGGTTTCGCACCCTGCTGTTTCTGGAGGAGGGATTGGTCTCGGTGCTCCTTCGATGCCAGGTAATTTAGTTGAACTTTTTTATTTTTTAAATCTTTATCGCTTCGTGTTTTGTCACAATTCTGAACTTAAATGGGTTTTTTTATATGATTTTTTTAGCTGCATTGAAGCATCCAAGGACACCTCCGACTAATCCTTCGATGGATTACCCTTCGGGGGATTCTGATCACGTCTCAAAAAGAACAAGGCCGATGGGAATAACTGATGAGGTGATAATGATGCTTATTTATCGATTTTGATTGTATCTATTGTAGTACTTTTTCTTTCTTTCTTTTAGCTCATCTTGTTCTTGTGATACAGGTAAACCTGCCAGTTAATGTTTTGCCAGTGACGTTTCAAGGGCATAGTAGTCATAGTCAAGCGTTTAATGCACCCGATGATTTGCCAAAGACTGTCACTCGGACTTTAAATCAGGGTTCTTCTCCCATGAGCATGGATTTTCATCCTGTTCAACAGACTCTACTTCTAGGTTTGTCTCCTTATCTGAGCTCTAAAACCCCCTTTTGTTTCACTCAAGTGTTCTGACTACTCGTTTGTGTATTTTTTTTCAGTTGGCACCAATGTGGGAGATATTGGGTTGTGGGAAGTGGGATCGAGGGAGAGACTGGTTTTGAGAAACTTCAAAGTTTGGGAGCTCGGTGCGTGCTCAATGCCGCTTCAAGCTGCTCTGGTTAAGGACCCTGGTGTTTCTGTCAACCGTGTCATTTGGAGCCCAGATGGGTCTTTATTTGGTTAGCTCGTCAAACTCACAAATTTTTTCGTAAATTTCTTACATGTTTTGCCTTTCGATTTTGGTCACTGGAAAGTTGGAAATGGATTGGACCGGCTATTTACCAACAATTTTACAAAACTCGGGCTAAATACAAAACTCGTATAGTGTCAAAGGCTAGTAATTATAGTTACCCATTTTTTAAATAATTGGGTAAATAGCCAACGTAAACCCAAGGGATTTGGATATATCCAACGTATTTTGTTATGTGGCTGTTAATAGCCAACCGACTTTTGTGGCATCAAATTTTCGTAAATTTCTTACGTGTTTTTCCCTTTCAATTTTGGTCATTGGAAAGTTGTAAACGGATTGGAGCAGCTATTTACCAACAATTTACAAAACCTAGGCTAAATACAAAACTCATATAGTAATTACAATTACCCTTTTAATATTTATTGGTTCTTGGATCATTGTTACTATTTCAGGCGTTGCGTATTCTAGGCACATTGTTCAAATATACTCTTACCAAGGAGGCGATGATGTACGGCAACACCTGGAGGTAGATAAACACACTCTATGTATGGTTTCGGATTATCAGTCTCTCTAGACCTGTTTTTTCAGCCTCTCAACATTGAAAGCGAGTGAATGTTTGAACTTCACAGATTGATGCACACGTCGGAGGAGTTAATGACTTGGCATTCTCTCACCCGAACAAGCAACTTTGCGTTATCACTTGTGGTGATGACAAGACTATTAAGGTTTAGACTTATTTTTAATACATTAATGAATTAAAAATCAATTCTTTTCTAACTCCCTTTGGCCATTTTCAGGTTTGGGATGCTGCCACGGGAGCAAAACAGTACACATTTGAAGGCCACGAGGCTCCAGTTTACTCTGTCTGTCCCCACTACAAGGAAAATATTCAGGCATGTTTAGGGTTTTGATTTCTGTAATTGAGCTTAATGTTCTTTAACAATCCGTTTACTATATAATATATACTGTTCCGCTTAATAATGTATATTCTCTCCGCTTTTTTATCTTTTTGTAGTTTATTTTTTCAACGGCTCTTGACGGGAAGATAAAAGCATGGTTGTACGACAATCTGGGATCTCGGGTTGACTATGACGCTCCTGGCCGGTGGTGCACAACTATGGCGTATAGTGCTGATGGAACGAGGTAGATAAAACAATCTCTTTTGACTTTAGCATGAGCCCGATATTCCGAAATTGGTTTGTTTCACCTGGTTTTTTTGCAGGCTGTTTTCGTGTGGGACGAGTAAAGAGGGAGAATCGTTCATCGTGGAGTGGAACGAGAGCGAAGGAGCTGTGAAGAGGACCTACCAAGGATTCCGAAAACGCTCTTTGGGAGTCGTTCAATTCGACACAACCAAGAATCGGTTTTTGGCAGCCGGTGATGATTTCTCGATTAAATTCTGGGACATGGATAATATTCAGCTCTTGACTACTGTTGATGCCGATGGAGGACTCCCTGTAAGTTCATCATATAATCTTTGCTCGTTTTAAAATTGCGCGATTGCTTATTCCTTCGTTAATTTATTTTCTTCCGATTCCTAGGCGAGCCCTCGTATTCGGTTTAATAAAGACGGAACTCTTTTGGCTGTTTCTGCCAATGAAAACGGGATTAAAATTTTGGCAAATAATGATGGAGTTCGGTTGCTGCGCACTTTTGATAACCTCTCCTTCGATGCATCGAGAACCTCGGAAGCTGCGGCCAAGGTAATTATTTTTGGAAAGATTATTACTTCTTTTATATCCTTCAACTGTCAAAAGAAAATATATTTTTTATTTTGGTTTTTAATTATTTATTTATTTCACGCAGCCTTCTGTGAGTCCGATTTCGGCTGCTGCCGCTGCAGCTGCTGCTACAAGTGCTGGACTTTCAGACCGAAATTCTTCTGTGGTTACTATTTCTGGGATGGTTAGTTTTACACACCTATTGGACCTTTTTACGCTTTATACTTATTTCCCTTTATTCTTGTGTGACTTAACTTTATTTCTTGTATGATTTTTGATGTATTGCAGAACGGGGATACCCGGAACATGGGAGATGTCAAACCTAGAATAGCTGAGGAATCTAATGACAAATCAAAAATATGGAAGCTCACTGAAATCAACGAACCATCTCAATGTCGATCTTTGAGGCTTCAAGAAAACCTTAGAGTAAATAAGGTATTGTTTCCGCTAATCATGATTGAGAATTATGTGTTGATCCTTGTTTATGTCCTGTGTTAGTACTGTAGTTCTAGCTCATGATCGAACTAGACCTAAATATTGAAATAACATTATGGTATATAAACTTGCAAGAGTTTCTTTAGTTACATCTTTTGTCTTTTTGTATTACCTTATGATAACAGATATCAAGATTAATCTATACAAACTCGGGTAGCGCGATTCTAGCATTAGCATCGAACGCGATTCATCTGTTATGGAAATGGCAGCGAAATGAGCGCAATTCTTCCGGAAGAGTAAGTCCATACTACCAAACCCTAAATGAGTGCAATTATATTTTCCTTTTTTCCAAATATTGATGTGATTTCTTTATTTGTTTTTCAGGCGACAGCTGGTGCATCGCCCCAATTATGGCAGCCACCAAGTGGCATTCTGATGACTAACGACGTCGCTGACACGAATCCCGAGGACGCCGTTCCTTGCTTTGCTTTGTCCAAGAACGATTCTTACGTGATGTCAGCTTCCGGAGGAAAGATTTCGCTATTTAATATGATGACATTTAAGGTATATAATATATATATATATATATAAATATATATAGTTTGTGATTTTTATTATGCGTTTATGTAATTACTAGCCATATAAACTACTTTGATTGTGAATATAGCCCACGTTTAGTAAATTATTGGTAAATAGCCCACATTTACAAATTTTTCTGGACCAATTTAGCCCAATATGATTTCCCCCGTTCATTTCAAAAACGAAAAGGGCAAACCCGTAAAAAAGTTTCAAAATAAGTATGCCACATAAGCACGCTGGCTATTTACAAGAAATTAACATACCTAATATGTTTGGGTTGGCGGCTAATTACCCAATTTTTTGTTATTTTTATTTCTGAGTGTATCGTTCAAATTAAACTAACTTTACTTTTGGTGTCGATAATCTTCAGACGATGACGACTTTTATGCCACCCCCACCAGCGGCTACTTTTCTTGCTTTCCATCCTCAAGATAACAATATCATTGCTATTGGAATGGACGATTCAACCATTCAGATATATAACGTGCGAGTCGATGAGGTATGAGTATGATAAAATAAGATGGTTTGTACTTGGAATCTAGTTTAATAATAACCGAAATAAATATAAACTCGATGCAGGTTAAGAGCAAGCTGAAAGGCCATTCGAAAAGGATAACTGGCCTTGCCTTCTCTCACGTCTTGAATGTTCTTGTTTCATCTGGAGCCGATGCTCAGGTTCGCCTACCTCATCAGATTTTTTTTTTGTGTTGTAGATGTTTTTCGAGACTTAAAAAAAATAATCTGCCTGTTTATCTAGATTTGTGTGTGGAACTCGGACGGGTGGGAAAAGCAGAGGAACAGATTCCTTCAGATTCCGTCAGGAAGAACACCTTCCTCTCAGTCAGATACACGTGTTCAGTTCCATCAGGACCAAATGCACTTCTTGGTCGTTCACGAGACACAACTTGCCATTTACGAAACTACTAAGCTCGAATGCGTTAAGCAGGTACTTCCATCCACCGTTTTCTCAAACGCATAAATATATGATGCTGATGATTCTAATGGAGTAATCTCGGTTTTGCCCTTTTTTGTTTCAGTGGGTCCCGCGGGATTCGTCTGCATCGATCTCCCACGCAACGTTCTCGTGCGACAGTCAGTTGGTGTACGCAAGCTTTCTAGACGCGACGGTTTGCGTGTTCAGCGCAGCCAATCTCAGACTACGCTGTCGAATCAACCCATCTGCTTATCTTCCTTCAAATATCAGGTTTCTCACTCTCTCTTTCACCCACTTCAAATTGCACATAATAAAGATCGAATCTTTATTAATCCCCGCTAAAAGAATACCCGAATAACCTAAAAAAAGCTGATTTTGGATTGTCTAAAACACGAATAAAAAAAGCTTGATTTTGTTATCGGGCAAAATGCAGTTCCTAGTGCACAGCCACTAGAACAGGTACTCTTTGACCCACTTCCAAATGCACATAATAAAGATCGAATCTTTATTAATCCCCGCTAAAAGAAAACCCAAAAAACTTAAAAAAAGCTGATTTTGGATTGTCCAGAACATGAATAAAGAAAGCTTGATTTTGTTGGCGGGCAAAAAATGCAGTTCTAGTGCGCAGCCATTGGTGATCGCAGCCCATCCGCAAGAAGCGAATCAGTTTGCGTTGGGATTATCGGACGGAGGAGTTCATGTTTTCGAGCCCCTCGAGTCGGAGGGCAAATGGGGAATTCCACCCCCTGCGGAGAACGGATCATCGAGCGGCGTGGCAGCTAATAACTCCTCCGCCGCCGGAGCCGGAGGAGGAGCGTCGGAGCAAGGGCAGAGATAGCGCGAATGATGACTCGTAGCCAGAATCAACAAGCTCTTTTATTACATGCTTGCCTTTTCCCTGGCCCCCCTTTTCAGATTTAGGTTACGCAATTGCAAAGAAAGAAAGAAGCCTCTCTCTCTCTCTCCTTTGTCTCTCACTCCTCACCGAACATACTCGTCTCTTTCAGTGTAACTTTGCTCCGAAACTCTTCTCTTTTCTTTTCTTTCAACACTTTGTGTTTTTCTTTTAAGTTATGTTGTAGTTCATGGGTTAAGACATTGTTTATGGTTATTATTTTTAGTTTTTTTTTCTTTTGCTTCTTGAAAGTTGATGATATGTAATTTTACCAATGTGCAAAGATGTTTAGATTAAGCGTTTTGGGTCGGAGTTTGTGATAAGGTGGTAAGCCTAAGGTAGGGTTTTTATTTGTTACGGTGTTTTAGCCGACATTGTTTGACTACCGGAGATATTCATTCAAGACTGAGTTTGTTCTTTGTCGTTGATTAAATGTGAAGGAACATTTTTTTTGCTAAATTCACCTTTGTTTTTGGAAATAGCCGTGAATAATGTCTTAATGAATTTTAGCGAAATTTTGGATGGTTTCCTTTTTTTACAAAATTAATATTATTTTTCGCCGAGCAAGGACAGAAGTGGTCTATTTTTTCCATAAACTCATCAATTTTTGGAAGGGAAAAGAAAATAACCATGGCTTTTAATTTTTATAGAACATTTACTTTCCATCTGCCTATTTTTTGTTTCTTCCACCAAAATTTTAGACTGCACTTTCGATATCGTGAAAGCTCCAAAAACGGCAATTGATAGAGATGGTCAACAGAAAATGAAGACAATAAGAGACTATTGAAATATGTCCAAAATATTAAGAAAATAAAAGAAAAGAGGCCATCACTTGCGATTCCCTACGTGCCTAGTTCTAATGATCTTCGGGAGATGACTAAGAAGTTTTGATCTAAAATATTATTTAATGTCGCTTTCATGGAAAATCGAAAAGCGGATGAAAACATAGAAAATAGATCAATTATCTTTTGATCAATTTTCTTTTACTAGCTGACGAAAACGGATATTTATGCATGGAACTTTTAAACGCATAAGAAACATTATATTTATTCGGTACATTTGTTTTCATAATGTATTGAAGATATGGTTCTATTCTCCTTTTTCATATATTTCATTATTACTATTTGATCAACCTAAAAAAGAATTGTACTATTTGATACGTTTGTAATTTTGTTTTAGTTAATTCAAACGTCAAAGAAGCAGAAGCCATTCCTCTCGGCTTTATCGAATTTGCAGTGTTTTTGTTTTTAATTTGTACCATCAATTTTTTGTAACATTACGTGAAAAAACGATGACAAAAAGTTTTTCTTTTTTTCAAAAGACAGTCGTTAGGCTGGGACTTTACGATAAACGTGTTCCAGTGGCAATTAAAATCCACGAGGGTAATAGTGTGAAGAGAGAAAATGACGTTAGATATAATGGGCGAAGTAATTAAATTTTTGAAATAAACATATTACAATAATATGAAGAAAATAAATAGCAACAATATTTAATTATAACGAAATAGTAAAAACATCGAGGACCGTTCGACGATTTCCTTAAAATAATATTGCCCTCTCACTGCCGGGACACATTGAGCAATTTACCTCCCCTGATACAACGGTGGATGAGAAGATCTTTGAGTAGCAAAGAGACTTCTCCGGCGAACCAAGCTCGTAACTAAACCAATCAAACTACAAAAGTAACAACTGGAACAACTGATCTCCAAAGGAACAAGTCGGAACAACCAAATTTCTTGAAGTAACAACCAAATTTCTTGAAAGAACAACCAGTTTTCCAGAAGGAACAACCACGATTTCGGAGGAAAGAAAGAAATAAATTTTTCCGTCTGTAAGTGTATTTTGATGTGTCTTTTCTGAATGAGAGCACTTGACTTTTTATAGGCAAAGTAAAGTCGGTTTCAGCTTACAAAATTGCCACCATTAACAGCCCTTAATGATGTTTTAACACCTCTTGATTATGCTGGAGAGTGAATGTCCAAAATGTTTTTGCCTTCATTTGCAACAAATCCAAATAAAACTGCAGCACAATCAATTCGGTTATGCTTAATTGATTTCCAATATAACCTACAAGTTATTTGTGGAATTAAAATTTTCTAGAAGTGAATTTGAAATAAAAAGTAAGGGATGAGCCCGGAAGCCTGAAGAACCAAGAAGAGCCCAAATTGCCAAGATCTAAGATCTAAGACCCGAGCTCGGCCCGGCTCGGCGGCGGCGCGTGTGTGCACTCGCGAGGGGTTAGAGCTATTCCACTCACTCTCCTCCCTTACACCTGGATACCACCTTAAGAATGATAATCCTATATAAACAACACACTAACTCCCTTACCCAACCCATGTTGGACTCTTTTGGATTCTCCCCACTTCACTTCTCTACAACACATATCAAATGTGTTTTAAGCAAAGATTAAAATTGCGCGCGTCGGTAACGTGCCGATGACTCGAAAATACGGAAATTGTGGTGGCCGATGGAAATTGCGACGGAAAAAATGTGGAAATTTGAAAAAAAAAATTGCGGGAGAAATTGCAGTGGCCGACGGAAATTGCGGTAATTTACGGAAATTACGACGGAAATAATGTTGCGAAATAATAAATATGAAATATAAAAAACATACAACTTAATCAGATTACATAACTTTAAATTTCCAAAAAAATTTGAAAAAATTATATGTTAACCACATCGTCATTACAAACATTTTTAATTTAACAAACTTTTTCTTAAAAAATTAGTAATCTAACCAAATCTACAATATTCTCTGTGACGGACACGAAATCGTCGAAAAAACGTGGACACGTCACCGAAATGACGGTAATACCGGCGAAATTTTGTTGCTTTTGTACAGGAACTGACGAAATTACTTGGGCACGGTGGAAATCTCGGCGTCGTCAACCTTCTCCCCGGTTTCGGCCGAAAACGAAAAAATTAGGGTTTTTGCCAAAGGAATGACGCGGAAATGCCGAGTTTTTGAGGCATTTTATACTTACAAAAAACGACATCCACCGGCACGTCGTTTCTGAAATTTCGGCACAATTTTGAGGACATTTCGACGACAAAAATCGGCGAAACGCACAAAGGCAATAATTGTGCCGGCTTCCCCCAATTCTCGAAATTTCGTCGACATTTTCACGCAATATCCCGAAATTTTAAACGTTGGTTTTAAGCATACTTTAATCATCAATTTTTTATTCATCATAGACATGATTTTGACAAATAAATACTTGATCTTATACCCGTCGTAACGACGAATAAGATTATGAAAAAATTATCAAATTCCAATGAGTGGACCCCACTTAAATATTAACCATAAATCATCCATAATCTAGGTTAATAACATTTTATTAACATTTTTTCCAACAATCCCCCACATGAATGAAATTGTGTGACGACAATTATAAGGACTCGACACGACTCGATATGGTTGGTTCTGCGGTCAATATCAATATAAGATAGGTAGATAAAGTCTTTGAACCTTTCCTCGTGTAACTATGTCATGTTTACAGACTATTCAATAGACACGATGTCCTTGATCTGTTAGTCGCTTGTATATAAACAACGAACATTTATCCAGATGATACAAGTTTAGTTTTCATGGCTATGTTCATTTTTTCATTAATTCTCTTTCGAACCGGCCTCACTTCTCTCTTACATAGGTGATTCTTAACTCAAAAGGTAATCCCGCATTACCCGGTTGGAATCTCAAAGATCCAAATTCACATAATCACTAAAAGCACATTCCTTAGCCTCATACGGGTGTCACTGTTTTATCATAGGAATAGGTTTGGAGAATCTGCCCCCAAAGTGACCTCACTTCGTCCTACCAATTAGGTTGTCCCTTTCAACCATGTTCATGGGATCTCCAGTTATCATGGTTGGGTTTTCTTTACTAAAAAATTATCTCATAGGCGTTAACCCCATTCCTATTGAAATCTTCTCTACTTGGTCCTTATTTAACCCCTTGGTTAGCGGATCCGCAATATTTTCCTTGGACCTTACATAGTCAATACTAATGACTCCAGTACAGAGAAGTTTTCTAATGGTATTATGTCGTCGACGTATATGTCTAGACTTACTATTGTACATTATACTATATGCTCTACCAATCGCCGATTGGTTATCGCAATATATACATATAGCAGGCACACGCGTTGTCCATCTTGTAATATCCTCTACGAAATTTCTTAGCCATTCAGCCTCTTCGCCACACTAATCCAAAGCAGCACACTTGGACTCCATCGTGGATCTATTATCACTGTTTGTTTTGAGGATTTCAAAGACACAACAGCGCCACCCAAAGTGAATACATATCCACTTGTGGCTTTAGAGTCTTGTATATCAGATATCCGACTAGCGGCAGTGAACCTTTCAATGACTTCAGGATATCTAGTATAGTGAATACCATATTCACGAGTAAATCGTAGATACCGCAGTACTTTCACGATTGCTTTCCAATGTTCCGAACTTGGATTACTCGTATATCTTGCAAACCTACTTACAAAGTAAGTTAAGTCGGGTCTTGTACAATTCATTAAGTACATTAGACTCCCTATTACACTAGCATACTCAATTTGAGACTTACTTTCTCATTTATTATTAGACAAATGTTGACTTGCATCGATTGAAGTTCTCAAGACTCCACTATCATTCTTTGCAAATTTGTCTAGAATTTTATCAACATAGTGTGATTGACTTAAAAAAAGTCCATTTGATATACGTTTGATTTTGATCACCAAAATGACATCTGCAAGTCCCAAATTTTTCATATTAAATCTTGAATTCCATATATCTTTTGTGGACTTTATCATGCTCTCATTACTCCAAAAAATGAGCATATTGTCTAGATATAAACCAAGGTTTAAACGGCAGAGTGCCGATAAATGGCCGGTAACTCAAAATCACGAAAATGCCGTTAGCCGAACGGAAATCCAATGAAAAAAATGTGGAAAACGGAAAAGGGAATGCCGATGGGATTGCCGTTGGCCGGTCAAAAATCCGACAAAAATAACGGAAATTCGATGGAAAAAATGTTGATTAAAAAATCTGAATAATATATTTAAATGTTGACTTATAATGTAGTTAAAACTAAATTAAATGTTCAATATTATAAGAGATTTAACATTGAATACTAAGTTTTTAGTCTAAAATAAACTGTTTGTTTAATATTATGAGCAATTAATTATATAAGAGATCCATTATATAAATTAAAGACATAAAAAAATAAAGACATAAAAATTGCATAGCTGGGTTTCGAACCCAAGTCACGTCTGCAACATAACACAGATGATGTCATTTCAACTGTTTCATTTTTTTGTTAATATTTACCGTTATATTGTATTGACATACAAAACGGAAACGAAGTTTCCGGATTCCGACGAAAAAACGGCGAAACGCTTAACACAGTGTTTTTTGGCCGGCGATTAACGGCTAGCGATTTTTTGGTGGAAATTCGACGAATTTCGTCGGCATTTTAGACCTTGATATAATCACAAGATAACATATCCAAACTCTGTGGTTTTAATGTAAACACATTTATCACACTCGTTGATTTTGAAGCCATTTGACATCATCACGTTGGCAAAATTTGCATGCCATTGTTTTGGCGCTTGTTTAAGGCCATACAAAGACTTAACTAGCTTACATACTTTCCTTTCATGGTCAGGTGCAACACAACCCTTAGGTTGGTCCATATAGATCTTTTCATCGATATCACCATTTAGGAAAGCAATTTTCACATCCATTTGATAGTTTTCAAGATTTTTCAAAGTGACAATTGCTATAATTAATCGTATAGACGTTATCCTCGTCACAGGAGAATAAGTGTCAAAATAGTCAAGACCTTCCTTTTGTAAACAACCCTTAATTACAAGTCTCGCCTTGTATTTATCGATTGATCCATCCACTTGAAACCAAGAGTTTTACTCTCCGGTGGAAGGACAACAAGTTCCCATGTGTGGTTATGCATGATAGAGTCAATTTCACTTATTATGGCATCTTTCCATAAATGACCATCGACTGAATTTACAGCCTCTTTATATGTTAGAGGTTCGGCCTCTAGCATATATATTAAAAAGTCAGACCCAAATGACTTTTCCACTCTAGCACGTTTTCTTCTTCAAGGTTCTTTGATCTCGTCCTCGGATTCTTCATCAATCTCTTGAGACATTTACTCAATATTCTCAAAACCATGAGTTGATGAACTCGCTTCATCTTCCTTAGACTTATAAGGAAATACATGTTCAAAGAACGATGCATTCTTTGATTCAATTATAAAACCTTTGTGTATGTCGGGATTCTTTGATTCATGCACAATAAACCGATACGCGTTACTATGATGTGCATAACCAATGAATACACAATCAATGGTCTTTGGATCAATCTTCATCTTTTTAGGTGTCGTTGCTAAGACCTTGGCCAAGCACCCCTACATTCACAAGTATTTATAGGAAGGTTTCGTTCCTTTAAATAATTCGGATGGAGATTTATCTTCTTTTTTTTAGGGTATTTTATTCAAAAGATAGTTCGCCGACAAGATGGCTTTCCCCCACATTTCTTGTGGTAACCTCGAACTTAGCAACATTGCATTCATCATCTATTTGAGAGTGCGATTCTTTTGTTCGGAAATGCCGTTCGATTGAGGAGAATATGTAGAAGTGACTTCGTAAATAATTTCACGTTGTGCACAAAAAGCACCAAACGGTACCACATATTCACTACCACGGTTACTCCACCCCATTTTGATCTTTTTACCAAGTTGGTTCTCAACTTCCAATTTGTAGATGATAAATTTTTCAATTGCCTCATCTTTGCTCTTAAGCAAATAAACATAACAATATTTTGTATTATCATCAATGAATGTCACAAAATATTTGTTCCACCTATTGTAGGCATGAATTTTGAATCACATAAATCGGTATGGATTAATTCAAGAGGCTCACTTTTTCTTTCAACACTATGATAAAAATGTTCTCGTTAACTTTTCTTCAACACAAATCTCACATTTGTTTTTTGAGTCAATATTAAATTTTGGATACAATCCAAATTTATTAATTTACGTAATGTGTCATAATTATGACCAAGTCTAACATGTCATAAATTAAATGACTCAAACATATACGAAGAATACGATGCATCTTTATTCATTTCTTTGCCGGTAATGGCCATTACATTCATCTTCCACATGTTCTCTTTCACATATCCATTTCCCACATATATCCCATTCTTACTAAGAATGATTTTTTTGGACTAAAAAACCATTATAGAAACCTATGGTTACAAAGAATAGATTCGAAAATAAGATTCTTTCTTATATCGGGTACATAGAGAACATTAGTGAGCTTCAACTCATTTTCCGAGGTCATTTTGAGGATGACGTGTCCCGTCCCCATAACATCGAAAGTGGCCAAATTTTTCATGAACAACTTCTCTCCCGTCGGACGCAAGTCGAGGGAGCAAAAAACATTATTGTCTGAGCAAATATGATGGGTAGCACCGGTATCTAGCCACCACTCATTGGGGTTTGAATCCACCAAGTTCACTTCGGAGGCCACAGCGACGAAGAATTGGTCATCATTCTCGACCTCCACAACATTGGCCTCTCGGTTCTTCTTCTTTTGCGGCGGCCTTCTTTGTCGCAATTGAAACACTTCCCAACAATAATTTGTTGGTTCTTCTTTTTTAAGGCAGCCCTTTTCGGTCCAAGCTTGTTGATGGGTTTCTTGCCTTTCGAGTTTTCACCATGCTTGATGACGTTGGCTCTCTCCGAAGTGGTCTTGAACCTCTTGTCGGAGCCACGGTTGTCTTCCTCTATGCGAAGACGAATCACCAAATCTTCAAGACTCATCTCCTTTCACTTGTGCTTAAGGTAGTTCTTAAAATCCTTCCACCCCGAAGGTAACTTCTCGATGAAAGAGGCAACTTGGAATGAGTCACTTATGGTCATTCCCTCGGCTTGAATCTCGTGAAAGATTAGTTGCAATTCTTGCACTTGACTTACCACCGTCTTGTGGTCCACCATTTTAAACTCGAGGAAACGGCCCACAATATACTTTTTTGAGCCCGCATCATCGGTTTCATATTTTCGATCAAGTGATTTCCAAAGTTCTTTAGAAGACACTTTGGAACTATACACATTGTATAAAGAGTTCGCAAGACAATTGATCATATAATTCCGACACAATTAGTCGGAATCCTTCCAAGCTAGGTACGCCATCCTCACTTTCGGATCGGTCTCATGCTCATGAAGGATCAGATGGTTGTCGGTCAAAAACCGCACAAGCCCTATGGTGGTCAAGTTGAAGAACAAATTCTCTTGCCATCTCTTGAAGTTCAAACCGTCGAACTTCCCCGGCTTCTCGGCCGGCATAATTACGGGAGGCCCTCGAGCCGACCCCGCATTTTGAACATGACCCTCAGGTCCATTCACGGCCATAGCCGCCATCGAGTGAACAAGACCCGCAGGTCCGTTTCCGGCTGAAACCTCCGCCAAAACAAATGGTTGCACCATAATGTTCGGATTTGTGGCGTTGGTTGTTAGCATCTCCACGCCCTCATCTGATTGATCGGGGTTCCCGACTCAACCACGTTATTGTTGTCATTATTGGTAGCCATGTCTACTAAAGAAATCAACCAAGTTAATTTTCTTCAAAAATTCCTCCAAATGCAATCTGTCTAAGATGGAAAAATATTATTTTAAGATTGTTAGATATAATGGACGCAAATAAATTAAATTTCCGGAATAAACAGATTACAATAATATGAAGAAAAAAATAAGAATAATATTTAATTATAACGAAATAGTAGAAAAATCGAGAACCGTTCGACGGTTTCCTTAAATTAATATTTCCCTCGCACTGTTGGGACACCTGAGCAATTTACCTCGCAGGATACAACGGTGGATGAGAAGATCTTTGAGCAGCAAAGAGACTTCTCCGGTGAACTAAACTCGTATGTAAACCTGCCAGACTACAAAATATGTTGGAATTTAGTTAACAATTAACCTAATTAATTATGAAACATATCAATATATGGCGGAAATTCATAATTCAATTTAACATGTTAAAATGTTTTTAAAACATATTCAATAACAATGTCATTAAATCTAATCTAGCATATCAATAAATTTCTAAACATATTAATAAATTCATTCAAACATGCAAACGAGTGAACGAAAATTTCTAACAATCCTACAATGATTATTATATTCAGATCCAACTCGTTTTAGGATACTTACAGTGGTTTCGGATCTGCGAAAATCAGCCTCAGGTTGTGCATCCAAGTGCACGGCCGAAACTCCTTCCCACGCGCGTCTAGGATGTCACAAAATCCGTCCTCGCTCCGTTGCTCCAAAAAATGACCGGCCTTGTGGATTAAATATCCTTCAAACAACCACAAGATGAATCAATGATAATCCTCTAGGAGTTTTTAGGAGATCAAGAGGGTGAGCATTTTGTGGGAACAATGGAAGAAGGGGAAACTTAAAGCAAAAATGGAAGGGCTGCCGGGAAACAAATTTCCTCTCTCTCTCTCTCTCTCTCTCTCTCTCTCTCTCTCTCTCTCTCTCTCTCTCTCTCTCTCTCTCTCTCTCTCTCTCTTTCTCTTTCTCTCTAAAATTTGGCCAAAACCTGTCAAGCACAAGGGGGAAGAGGTTCGGCTGAGTGCTAGTCGAAATCATTAATTATTTTCATACTCTTCAATGTAGTACGAAACGAGAAAATATTTATTTCATCTTTTATTTATTTGAATCATCAAATTATATTATTATCAATATAATAAAATAATATGATTCATTAAATAAATGTAATACTAAATAATCAATTATTTATTTAATTATTTAGAAAATAATTTTCTTAGCGTAAATCACAATTTACATGGAATGAGAAAATCAATCATTTCTTGTTCACCAAAATCTCGTCCGAGAGTCCATCATTGAGACCTTATGGACTCACATGAACGAAGCTTTAGAATAATACTCGGACACAAAAGTTCACAAACTTTTTCCGACTTTTAATTCTTAATATTAGTCGAATCCATTAAAGGACCAATATTGAACATCTCAAAGTTCATATGCGCTTATATTTCCGTTTGATGTGACAAAACTATTCTTCACACGGTCCACGGTGTATTTTACGATATTACCCTTTGTGTGTATCATTAACTCAGAGGAATGAAAAATTACCGTTTTACCTTGAGTTATTATTTCACCAAGTCTCTGTTATTTGTGAACGAGAAAAACATAAAGTGAGATGTCTCAACATGTCACATGTTTTATTTCAAAAATTTCTTTATTCGATGAATATCAGGCCTGGTTTATTCGCTCACAGTCTCATAACATAGCATGGTGTGATACTAATGTCTTAACATTGTTTCAACACAAATTCCATATCTGTGAATCACATATTTCAACAAAACAGTATTATGACACCAACCGTCGGGTCAATGAAACTTCACTTAGGCAGTGCCCATTGACAAATCAAATTTCATAAAGTGTTATAAGAAGATATGTACTCACTTCAGGATTTAGGTAATTATTAAAATACCCCTCGTATGTGAGTTTGAAGTTTCGAGTGATTAAATGGCTTATCTCGAACTTCAAAACTTCACAGGTCTTGTTCAATATCTTCATTAAGATATCAAGAATGAATTACATAGTCACAACTCTCCATATCACAAGATAAGATATCGTTTAATTCATTCTAATAGTCATTACTAAGAGTCGATTCCCTTATCGATCTTTAGATTGCGAACTATTATTTAAACTAGTCATAAGAAGGTATTTTGTCAAGTCTGTACTTAGCATTTCTTTCGTTGGTGACAGTTTCAGAGAGTAGACATTCATGCATAAACACAATCTTAAATAAGAATGGATATTCAATTTTTATTTAAATTCAAAACAAAACAAATACAAAAGTATTTAATATCAAAAATCTCCTTTGTGGGCATAAATGCCAACAAACTCCCACTGGACTCAAAGGAGATGCGAATGATCTTTCGGTCCTAATCCTTCTAGGTTTCCCTCGAAGACCTTACTAGTTAAAGGCTTCGTGAAGGGATCAACAAGGTTGTCCAACGTTGAGATCTTCATATAGGACTAAGAAGACCAATTTGCTATCGTTTATCATCTTATAAACGCATGGCTCATCTAATGACTGATCAAAACCGTAGCCTTTCACAGTCTCGTCGAATCTAATATTCCACGATCTAGATGCTTGCTTTAGCCGATAAATGAATTTTAGCAACTCACAAAACTTGCCCAGTTGGTCTTTCTTAATGAACCCGTCTGGTTGAGCCATATAAATGCGCTCGTCAAGATTTCCATTCAAAAATGCAGTCTTGACATCCATCTGCCAGATTTCATAATCTAGGGCGGCAGCGATGGATAAAAGAGTACGGATGGACTTTAGCATCACAGTGGGCGAGAAGGTATCTTCATAGTCGATACCTTCCTTTTGTGTGTCTCAACATTTCCATCCGGTCCTCTTTTCTTCTTGTAGATCCATTTACATCCAACAGGCTTGATGCCTTCGGGTAAATCTACAAGTTTCCAGACCTCGTTGACATACATCGAATGCATTTCAACGTTTATGGTTTCTTGCCATAGGTTTGCTTCAGAACTCTGCATCGTCTGGGAAAATGATATTGGATCATCTTCTTCCTTGTATGCGACTGCAGCAAAGGCCTCCCCGATGTACATCAATCGCTCAGATTGTCGTACAATCCTGTTACTGCGACGCGAGTGTGGTTCTTCTACTGTTAGTGTAGGACTCGTCCTATCTTGTGAAGTACCAGCTACTTCACCCAACATCTCCTTCAGCACAAGTTTGCTTCTCGGTACAATATTTTTCATGTAATCCTCTTCAAGAAACCTTACATTCGTGCTAACGAACGTTTTCTTGTCAGTAGGACTATAAAATGCCCTTTTGTTTCTTTGGCATAATTCTGAACGACTAGCCAACTTGCTAGTCTTTTGTCTCAACACGTGTGCTGGACAACCCCAGATTTTGATGTGGTTTAGAATAGATTTCTTACCACACCATCTCTCGTAGGGAGTGCCGGGAACCGTTTTTGACAGAACCTGGTTCAGAATATGAGCTGCTGTTTCTAAGGCATATCCCCAGAACAAATAAGGAAGAGATGAGTAACTCATCATCGATCTCACCATATCTTGTAGAGTTCGATTCCTTCTCTCTGACACACCGTTTTGTTGTGGAGTGCCAGGTGCCGTAAGCTGAGAATGGACGCCTTCTTCTTTAAGAAGATCCTCGAACTCATCAGACAAGTATTCTCCGTCTGGATCGGATCAAAGGGTTTTGATTTGTTTCTCTCTTTGCTTCTCAACCAAAGCCCGATATTCTTTGAACATTTCAAAAGTATCAGATTTGTGTCGCATTAAGAAAACATGACCAAAACGTGAGTAGTCATCAGTGAAGGTTACAAAGTATTCGTAACCTCCTCTTGCCTGAATATTGATTGAACCACATACATCACTATGTATGAGTTTCAACACTTGTGTGGCTTTTAGACCTTTCGAAGAGAAAGGTCTCTTGGTCATCTTGCCTTCAAGACAGGATTCGCACGTGGGCATATATCATACGTTTAGAGACTTCAAAGGACCATCCTTTGTTAGCCTCTTAATCCTATCTAGCCCAATATGTCCAAGACGTAAGTGCCATAGATATGTGTCATCCATTTCATCACTATGAAACGTCTTACGCTTCCTAAGTGAATCACTATTCCCCTCAGTATCCAAGATTGTCGGCTCATTTGGATATAGATAATAAATAGAACATACGCGATGACTTTTAGTAATAAAACAATCATTAAGAAAAATTTCAATACCATTATTGACTTTAAATTCAAAATGTTGTTCTTCTAAACGACCAAAAGAAATCAAGTTCTTGCAAAACTCCGGAACATAATAAACGTTATTCAAAAATAATGTTTTATTCCCAAAATTCAGCTCCATGGTCCCGACAGATCTGGCTCTTACCTTCGTTCCATTCCCCTAGTTGAACGTACTCCTCATCACCTAAGCGTCTGGTTTGCCTGAAACCATTCAGATTACACACAATATGATCAGAAGCCCCGCAGTCTAAAATCTATTGTGATTCTTTATATGTCGTGTAACATGCTTGGGTGACGAAAACCATACATTTCCCCTTGACAGTCTTGAGGCAGGCATGACAGTTCCTTCGCCAATGACCGACTTCTCCGCAATGATGGCACTTGTGTTTAGACTTGTCCACCTTTGCGATGCCCTAGCCCTTGACATCCCCAGCCTTCTTGTAAGGCATCTTGGATCTCGTTCGGTTGGCGTTTTTGGGACCCTTCATCACTCTCTTAGAACTAGAAGTGGAAGTCTTATGTTCAGCAACATTGACTTCACCAGTTTTCTTCTTGGTCTTAGGGAGAAGTCCCTCAGTAGTCTGCAACTCCTTCATGAGTTCGGTTACAGAATAATCGAGCTTGTTCATGGAGTAGTTCAGACGGAAGCTATCGAAAGATTTGGTCATAGTCTCCAAGATCATGTCGACCTTGGTGATTCCATCGATCTCCGATCCGAGAATCTCCATGTCGTTCAGGTGACCTATGATCACTAGCATGTGGTTCCTGACTGACATTCCGAGCTTCATCCGACAATTCATGAAATTGCGGATTATAGAACATGTCATATGCCGTGGCAATGTCCTTGTGAGATTGTTGAAACACATTGCTCATGGAACCCAAGATATAACACTTGGCAATCTCATAGGACCTAACCACGTGTCATAGGAGTCCTTGTCCTCTTGGCTTGAGTCAGCACTCGGAGCTGGAGGACACGGGGTAGTGAGAACATACTTGTGTTTTTTCACCATCAATACGATGTCGAGGTTACGTTTCCAATCAACGTAATTCTCACCCTCGAGTTTGTTGTAACTCAATATATATGCAAGTGGATTCATGATATATTGCTGAAATTAAATAAAATGAATATATTTAGCATGTGCGACAATATCGAATTATAGTGCATGTACAATCCTAATTAGGTGAGGAGAGCGATAAATAATTCATGGTATTATGAACAAAAATGATTAATTGTTTTTCCTAGGGGAAACCGCAATTGATCGCCTTTCATGGTCGTGATACATCACTATTTAGCTCGAAGCATACAAGAAGTCACAACTTCTAGTTCTTGCTAATTACCATGGACTTTGGTCACTTATTTTTAACGCATAACTTCTATGGAGGGTTACTTTAAACAATAAGTCTAAGCATGTAACCAACATCTGGGCCCTTATCCAAGTCACTTTGAAAACGGTTCTCCTAGGGGAGACCCCGCTTCATCGTTTCTCTTTAGAGCTTAGTTTGTAACAATTCAATTAACTATGTGCTTCCGAAGTACTCCCAAGAGAGGGTCACGAGGGTGACTCTTAGTTCATTCACACAAGTTAATTAAATTCATGTTGGGGACCTTGGGTTATTTCAACGACAAATAACACTCCCACTTAGTTTTTGCAAAAATCATATTTTTGTGAATCGAGATAAGCATTAATAAATAAAAACATATAGTGTTAGCGTTCTATCCTATATGACATGATGCATGAACAATTTCATATAGTGTTGGAATTCTATCTTATATGACATGTGAGTGAATATGAGATAAGCTTAAATAAATAAAAACATAAATTTAACTTATCTAATGGTCCATTTTTAAATTTACAACCCTCTACAAAAAGAAAAATAAATAAACTATTTTATTCCTTGTCTTGCATCGAGCCGTCGAATTTCCGAGTTTTAAAACATAGAAATCAATATCTCCCACTCAAATAATTAAATCCACTTTTATTGTTTCAAAAATAATATAAGCAAATTTAATTATTCAAGATTTTAAATTTATTCGGAAACAATTTCCGAATCTCGTACGTCGGGCCTAACCCTAGCTAGCACGCGCGCGTCCGAAGACACACGGCAACACTAGGGTTTTGGCCGATCCAAACAGCCCTCATGCATCTCATACACAGATCCTTGGGCCATTCGGAATGGTCTGGGATAGCTCCCACACGTTCCATAACGCGCGGCCATTTCCGGTGATTGCCTCCTTTCTTCTTGTCCTCCCGGATTACAAAATTACAAAATTAAAATTTACAAAATATTAAAAATTTAAATAAAACCGAGACGTAACCCGAAAATAATTCTAGAGCCAATTAGAATAAGGATCCATCCATAAAACGCACATACATTCACAAATGCAATTCATACAAAAACGCCAACACATAAAATCGATTTAGGTTACAATTAACCTAATTAATTATGAAACATATCAATATATGACGGAAATTCATAATTCAATTTAACATGTTAACACGTTTTTAAAACATATTCAATAACCATGTCATTAAATCTAATCTAGCATGTCATAAATTTCTAAACATATTAATAAATTCATTCAAACATGCAAACGAGTGAACTAAAATCTCTAACAATCCTACAATAATTATTATATTCAGATCCAACTTGTTTTAGGAGACTTACAGTGGTTTCGGATCTGCGAGAATCAGCCTCAGGGTGTGCGTCCAAGTGCACGGCTGAAACTCCTTCCCACGCGCGTCTAGGATGTCACAAAATCCGTCCTCGCTCCGTTGCTCTAAAAAGTGGCCGGCCCTGTGGATTAAATATCACTCAAACAACCACAAGATGAATCAAAGATAATTCTCTAGGATTTTTTAGGAGATCAATAGGGTGAGCTCTTTGTGGGAACAAGGGAAGAAGGGAAAACTCAAAGCAAAAACGAAGGGCTGCCGGGAAACAAATTTCCTCTCTCTCTTTCTCTCTAAAATTCGGCCAAAACCTCTCAAGCACAAGGAGAAAGAGGTTCGGCTGAGTGCTGGTCGAAATTAGGCTAGGGTTATCAAAGAGAGAGCCTCCTTTTATATCAGAGAGAATGGGCTTAAGTTAGGTCAAATCCAATTAAGACTCATTAGTCAAACTTAAGCCCAAAACTCATTTTAATGAGTTTAAACAATTTTTCCAGCCCATAAAATCCTTATTATGCCCGGCCATATTGTCTTCACTATCTCCCAAATTTATTTGATTTATTTCTAGAATAATATTTAATTAATTTAAAACATCTCATTTATTTAATGACCAATCATTAATTATTTTCATACTCTTCAATGTAGTACGAAATGAGAAAATATTTATTTTCATCTTTTATTTATTTGAATCATCAAATTATTTTATTATTAATATAATAACATAATATGATTCATTAAATAAATGTAATAATAAATAATCAATTATTTATTAATTACTTAAAAAATAATTTTCTTATCGTAAATCACAATTTACGTGGAATGAGAAAATCAATCATTTCTTGCTCACCAAAGTCTCAACCGAGAGTCTATCATTGAGACCTTATGGACCCACATGAACGAAGCTTTAGAATAAAGTTCAGACACAAAAGTTCACAAACTTTTTCTGATTTTTAATTCTTAATATTAGTTTATTCCACTAAAGGACCAATATTGAACATCTCTAAGTTCATATGCGTTTATATTTCCGTTTGATATGACAAAAATATTCTTCACATAATCCACGGTGTATTTTACGATATAACCCTTTGTGTGTATCATTAACTTAAAGGAATGTAAAATTACCGTTTTACCCCTGAGTTATTATTTCACCAAGTCCCCTGTTATTTGTGAACGAGAAAATATAAAATGAGATGTCTCAACATGTCACATGTCTTATTTCAAAGAATTCTTTATTTGATGAATACCAGGGCTGGTTTATTGTTGGGATTGGTGCCCACAAATGAGATTTAAGACATTATAAATACTTTGTATTTGATTTTGCTGAGACATTAAATAAAGTTAAATATTCAGTCTTCATTTAAGTTTGTGTTTATATATGTATGTTACGCTCTGAAACTGTCATCAACGAAAAGGGTGCTAAGTATAGACTTGACAAGATAGCTCCTTTTGACTAGTTTAAACATTTGTTCGCAATCTTAAGATCGATGGAGCAATCGAATTTGAGTATTGATTGTTTGAATGGATCATGATATATTATCTTGTGATATAGAGAGTTGTGACTCTGTGTTTCATTCTTGATATCTTAAAGAAGATATTGAACAAGACCTGTGATACTCTGAAGCTCGAGATAAAACCGTTTAAACACTCGAAACTTCAAGATCACATACGAGGGGTATTTTGGTACTTACCTAAATCCTGAAGTGAATGCATAATCGATGTGACACCTTATGACATTTGATTTGTCAATGGGCAATGGTTAATTTATAGTTGCATCTGACCCGACGGTTGGTGTCATAACACTGTCATGTTGGGTTATGTGATTCACAGATACAAAATTCATGTTGAAACAATGCCAATGTATCAGTATCACACTATGCTTTGTTATGAGAGTTTGAATGAATAAACCTGGCCATGTATTCATCGAATAAGAACATTCTTTGATTAAAACATGTGACATGTAAAGACATCTCATTTTATGTTTTTCTCATTCACAAATAACAAAGTAGTTAGTGAAATAATAACTCAGGGGTGAAACAGTAATTTTACATTCCTCTGAGTTACTGATACACATGAAGGGTAATATCGTAAAATACTCCGTGGATCGTGTGAAGAATTGTTTTGTCACATCAAACAGAAAATATACGCATATGAACTTAGAGAGTTTCAATATTAGTCCTTTAGTGGAATTCACTAATATAAAGAATTAAAAGACGGAAAATGTTTGTGAACTTTTGTGTCCGATCTTTATTATAAAGTTTCCTTCATGTAGGTCTCAATGATAGACCCTCGGACGAGATTTATTGAACAAGAACAATTTGATTTTCTCATTTAAATAAATTGTGATTTACAATAAGATAATATTTTTCTAAGTAGTCAAATAAATAATTGGATATTTATTATTATATTTATTTAATGAATCATGTTATGTTAATATATGGATATTAATATATTTAAATGATTCAAATAAATTAAAGATGAAAATAATTATTTTCTCATTTCGTACTATCCTGAATAGTATGGAAATAATGATTTATCATTAAATAAATGAGATATTTCAAAGTAATTAAATATTATTATGGAAATAAATCAAAATTAATATTTTCGAAATATATAGGATAATACTCGGCCATAATTAATGAATTAGGTCAGAGAATTAATTTTTGAAATTAATTAAAAGAATAATGGGCTTAAGTTTGACTATTGGGTTTGACCTAAGAAAAACCCGCTCTCTCTCTCTATTTAAAGGGTTTTTTGAAAACCCTAACCCTAACCCAAATCACAAAAATTCGGCCAACCTCTCTCTCCCCCTTCTCCTGAGTTCTTTGGTCAAAATTTGAGAGAGAGAGAGATCAAGAAATATTTTCTTGATCTCCCGAAAGTTTTTTAGTGATACCGAGTGCCCTTGTTGTTCAATTGAAAAGTCCACCATCTTAAACTCAAAAAATCTCGAGGGAATTACCATTGACTCTTCTATTGTTGTTTGAGTGACTTTGTACACACAGTTATTCACTCGAGATGCGAAGAAATCGAGCGAAACGGAGCGAGGCTCATTTCAGCCTGCTGGCTGGATTGGGTCGCCGGACTGGAGGATTTCGCCAGACTCGAAACGTGCCTAGCTCACCACGGGAGTTTGACGACGAATCTCGCCAAGCCCTTTTACAGGAACCTAGCCCTAGGTGTCTTCCAAGTTCCTGCAAAATTTCGAGGTCAGATTCCACTGGAGGAAGCCACAGCGTCGCAGGCCAATTTCTGGCCGGCCGGCCAGAATCCATTCCGGCGGGTCAGAACTTCCAATCCGGCGGGTCAAATTTCAAAATTTTGACGAGGCCTTCAGGAGTTAGTTAGCAACCTCACATGTAAGTGTTCTAAACGATTTGGATCTGTTTTAATGATTTATGAATGTTTTTATAAGTTGTTAGATGGTTTGGTTCAATTTGTTGACATGTTTAGAATAAATGATTTATTGATATATTTAGAATAAAATGAGATTTAATACAGATCATATTATATAATTCTGCCACATATAGATGTGTTATCTAATATTATTGTTTAAATTGTTAAATAATTTTCAACATTTATTCGCTCACTCTCGTAACAGAGCATGGTGTGATACTAATGTCTTAACATTATTTCAACACAAATTCCATATCTGTGAATCACATATTTCAACGAACCAGTATTATGACACCAACCGTCGGGTCAATGAAACTTCACTAAACCATTTCCCATTGACAAATCAAATGTCGTTAAGTGTTACAAGAAGATATGTACTCCCTTCAGGATTTAGATAATTACTAAAATACCCCTCATATGTGAGTTTAAGGTTTCGAGTGATTAAACGGTTTATTTCGAACTTCAAAACTTCACAAGTCTTGTTCAATATCTTCATTAAGATATCAAGAATGAATTACAGAGTCACAACTCTCCATATCACAAAGTAAGATATCGTTTAATTCATTCTAACAGTCATTACTAAGAGTCGATGCCTTATCTATCTTTAGATTGCGAACAATTATTTAAACTAGTAATAAGAAGGTATCTTGTGAAATCTGTACTTAGCACTTCTTTCATTGATGACAGTTTCAGAGCGTAGATAATCATGCATAAACACAATCTTAAATAAGAATGGATCTTCCATTTTTATTTAAATTCAAAACAAAACAAATACAAAAGTATTTAATATCAAAAATCTCCTTTGTGGCATAAATGCCAACAAAAGAAACAACTGATCTCTAAAGGAACAACTCATAACAACCAACTTTTCAGAAGAAACAACTAAATTTCCTGAAGGAACAACCAAATTTCCTGAAGGAACAACCAGCGTATTTCGGTGTGTCAGCTTATAAAACCGCCACTATTAACAAGCTTTAATGGTGTTTTAATACCTCTTGATTATGCTGAGAGTGAATGTCAAAAAACCGCTCAAAAACGTCCAAAACATTTTTGCCTTCATTTGCAACAAATGCAAATAAAATTGCAGCACAATCAATTCGGTAGTTTATGTTTAATTGATTCCCAATATAACCTAAAAGTTATTTGTGGAATTAAATTTTCTAGAAGTAAATTTTGAAATAAAAAGTAACGGATGAACCCGAAAGCTTAAAGGTCCAAGAAGAGCCCAAATTGCTAAGATCGAAAACCCGAGCCCGGCCCGGCTTGGCGGCGCGTGTGCGCGCAGAGGGATTAGCTATTCCACTCACACACTCCTTCGTTCCACTTGGATACCACTTTAAGAAGGATAATCTTATATAAACACCACACCAACTCCCTTACTTAATCCATGTGGGACTCTTTTGGATTTTCTTTCAATTCTCTACAACAAATAACAAATGTATTTTAATCAATTTCTCATTTATCATAGACATGATTTTGGCAAAAAAAATATTTAATCTTATACACTTCGTAACGAGAAATAAGATTATTAAAAAATTATCAAATTTCGGTGAGTGAACCTCACTCAAATAATAAATCATCCGTAATATATGTTTATAACATTTTATTAATAACATCTTATTAACAAATGGCAGGTGAAGGTAAAATGACGGACTAACCAAAGGACAAGATTACGTTAATTTGCAACCAATGTTTGAAACCATTTGTACATACGAGGAATTAAATGATAACATTATATGTACATTATTAAGTCTTCAGACTTAAAAAGAGTCCCTTCTGTTTTTAACCCATGCTTAGGAAGCTGCTTGTGCACGTTTTCTGTTCTAAACCCCAACCAAAGATTCAGATGAAAACCTTCACATAAAGCACATAGGTCTTTCTTTTCATCTTACAACCCAAGAAACAGTTCAAATTGCAAGCACAATAATTCTAATGACTTCACACTTTTTTGCAATTCTTTTCCGTTACTTACTCGGGTCGAAAGCTGACTAGATTAGGGAGGTGGGTCAACTGAAGATTCTGTATATCGTTCACTGTGACATTGCACGATTCCAAAGTCAACGACTTCAGATTCTTTAGCGTTCTCAAATGTCGCAGCCCAGCGTTTGTGATTCGAGAGTTTGACACGTTGAGCGATACTAGTCCACTCAGTCCTGCATCATTTTTCCATCGAAATCGGATTACTTTTTTGTTCAGAAATGTTCTAAAAAACATTGGGTGTTTTCTTTTGGGTCAATCTTTACCTGAAATCATTTCCAAGCTTTTATCGGTCAAGTTGCAGTTTTGTGAGAGGTTCAACAAGGTGAGGGATGATAGCTCTTTGATGTTCTTCACACCCGAATCAGTTAATCCTCCGCCACAAATTTCCAGTGATTTGAGGTTCTTAAAGTCTGAAAAACATATGATTTTATTTGTGGCGAGTATTAAGTAAAACAAGCTCTAAAGTTATAAACCAAAAGTAAAGTTGTATAATGCATACTACGCAAATGGTTTGTTCCAGAATCCGTAATACGTGCTCCGAACAGATCTAGATGCGTCAATCCGGTCAAACCTGAATCGCATAGTAATTTGAATCACGATCGATGAAAAGAACTGTATATTTTCAAGTTGCGTAAAATTCCCAATCGAGCATTGTAAAACTCACTTGTAAGAGCAGCTAGACCGGAATCTGTGATATGACGAACATCCAAATTAAGTGATTTTAGAGATGAAAGCCCAGAAAGCTTCCTTAAACCACCATCAGTGATCATCGTGAACGATAAATTCAGGCTCTCCAGATTAACTAAACCTGCAATTTCCCAGAGTATTTTGGTCAGCTTGAGAAAAAAGAAAAGAGTAATAATAACAATAAAATGAATCAAACCAACCAGAAAAATGGGTTAGCCCGTTGTTTCCAACGTCAGTATCGGATAACTCCAAACATTTCAATTGCGTGAGACCTACAGAAACGGAATTGTACAGATTTATCATGTTTAGACCATGATGGATCATGGACTACAAAATGCTCCCCAATTTTTTTTTCTCTCTCTTCAATCAGAAACTAGAAAGATTCTATGAATTATATAAAGAAGAATGCATGTTTCACCTGACAAATGTACTAGCCCCGCATCGTTGATCTGACAGGAATCCAAGTTCAAGCTCTCCAAATTTTTCATACCTGCTTAAAGCAAATACAAGTCAATCGGATATACAATGCCTATGAAGTATATACTAATACAAATATCCCAACAAAACTAGCACTGCATGATTGTAAAAGGTAAAATGATAATGTTCACTGCAAATTACTTCTTTCCATCGATGGAAATCTATCGAAAAATGAAACCTAGGAGAGATAAATTGAACTACGGAATATGGAGAAAGAGGAAAAAAGAACCAGAAAAGGAAGAGTAGAGAGTACCTTTGAAATACTGTAAACAGGCATCTGTGATGCCACTATTGAATGCCAAGTTCAATATCTTTAAGTTATCGAGCCCTGTAGATCATGTACAAGATTTACCCAAAAATCTTATAGAAAAAAATAGATGGTAAGGTATACAAATTCAAGTTTCAAGAATAAAGGAGATCTTATAGAACTTACTAGAAAACTTCTCTGATCCATGGTTGGTAACACAGCATCTGCTTAGGTTCAGGTAAAGCAGCGCAGAAAGAGCTTTGGCCAAAAAAAAACATGAAGGTGTCAGATCCAGCAAAAAATGAAGTGACACTCTCTCTAGCTTTAATTTCATTTTACGGAATTCATGTTCCATTAAATCATCATAGTGGATAATCAACTTGATATGATCAAATGAAAACATGAATATCCAACAATTTCGCAAGAACTAAAAATCTAATGGTTCGATAATATATTTCAACCTGAGAGGGTCTCCAAGCACTTCGCAGTGACTGGACATCCCTCCAACTTCAATAGAGAAAGTTTCTGAAGACCTGTGTGATATGCCGTTAAACGAATATAAGAAGCAGAAGAAAGAATTGACTTTGTCCCGTCGAGCTAATGAGCGTAATGGAATCTTCAAATACCTCTCAAACAAGAAACGCCAGAATCTGTAACTTTGCTGCTGGAGATTTGTAGCTCTTTCAAGCTTGTAAGCCCTGAAATACAATTGTGTTAGTAATTTCCAAAATAATCATTACTTTCAAAAAATATGACTGTCTGGATTAAGGAATTTGGCAATATTACCCACAAGAGGTATCATATCAGTATCTGTAATGCAGTTGCACCAATTAACATTCAGAGATTCCAATTTCTTTAAGCCTATAATAAAAGGGCATAAACAGAAATATGTGAGTTAATCAATTATAAGGTTGACAGTGAATATGATTGTCATAACGACCGAACCTTTAAGATGAACAAGTCCTCCATGGATACAGGGACAGCGTTCCAGGTCCAAATTGACCATGTTGACTAATCCGGCAAAAGCTTTCATTCCTTGAGCAGTGATTGAGGTGTTTCTTCTTAAGCTTAATGTGGTCAAATTACAGAGACCTGCCCAAAAAAAGATAAAAAAAAACCTTATGATCTACATCACTTCAGAACTTGATGAAATGAAATTTATCTACTAAAACAATGTTAATAAAACACGACCGCAAATTGTCTACCATTGATGAACTCGAGTCCCCGGTTTGAAATTCGGTCGCAGTAATTGAAGTTCAAAGATTGGAGATTCGTACAATCTTTGAGACCGACCAACCCATTATCAGAAACATCCGAACCAGAAAGATCAATAGAGAGTAAAGACAAGCCTTGAGAGGAAACAACATCCATCCAAGCATCGTTAACCCCAGGATATTCTCCCAAATAAATATCCTGCAAACAAAACACCTTTCTCAAATCATCACCTTAAACCCAAAATCAAAATGGAAAAAGGTAACTTTTATCTTAAAAAAACTTACCTGAACAGCACAATCGCGAAAGGCTTTGAGAGTGGCCTCTGTAAGGCACTGTGAAAACACGAGCTCATTGAAAACTCGCTGAGTTATGTCTCTCGGGAGAGTCAAGAATGATCTGTACTTATCAATGTCCTGCCATGGTAATATACATACAGAGCTAGAATCTTTCACCATATCCAGAATATTCAGAAATAGTAAGTAAAAATATGGTTCGAGTGTTTTTATTTAACTTTTTTACCTCCCTAATCTTGCGTACGCACAAGTCTAAGAGCGACTGGCATTTTCCTTTTTTGTCCCCGCCGGAAAGAACTAATGACGTGGCGAGCCACTTCGAGCTCCCACTTTTGCCGTACCTTCTGGGAGCTCCGCCACCGAGGATGAGGTTTTCCCCGTCTTCTCGACGGTCTCTCTTCCTCGAACAAGCGCCGCCCATCGCCGATCAGATTCTTCCGATCATCAACACGTGACGTGGAATCTGCACCAGAAACCCCAAATAACATGATTGTTTGTAAGCTTTTAGCATTAAAAATAATATAAAGCCGATCATCCACATACGATCTTTGGGAACGAAATTGTAAATTTGCGATCAGATTCAAGACTTGTAATAGTATTCGAAACAAAGAAATTAAACCGTCAAATTGATTTTAATAGATTGGTAAAGGAAAACGAACCATGACTTTATACTACTCACTATATAATACTTAATATCGCTGAAAGTAGGTTCAATTTCACCATTAAAGAAAAGAGTAAATATCTTCACACGAAATGAATAACTTCAGTAGATCACTGAGAAAGCGCATACAGATTGATCAAAATTCTCCACGTTAATGTTATGATCATCGTGATTAAAACGAAAAATAAAAACGATCAATCGATACTCTTTGTCATGATCAAAACCAAAAAAAATCAAGTAATCAGTGAGAGACTGAACCTGAACATAATCGAATTTCGGTCGACGGATGAAGATCAAACGGCTGTGATCATCGGTCGGTGTAGAATTTCACTGGAGAGATATATATAGATATATATTTAGAGAGAGATGTATATATATTTAGAGAGAGAGAGAGAGCTAAGAACAGTGAGTGAGAGAGACGGTCAAGGAGTGGGAAAAAAAAGTGGGCTGCCGAGCCATACTCCGAAGCTACAGATGAGAGACACGTAAACCTATTTAGTCAGAAATGGAGGTTCGTGAGATGGATTATTAGATAAGAATTGAAAGAGAGATAATTAAGGGAGACTGGGTCCCACTAATTTCGCCTTTATCCATTTGCTCGGACTGGGTCCCACCTCTTTGGACGCGCGTGCACGCAACAATAATTTATTTCTTTTTTATTTTCTTAACAAAATGCTCTACAGTTATTTTATTTTTTTGTTCAGTGATCAATCAAGGCTTGATTGTCACGATTGCTTATCATACATGATTAAATGATTTGGATTAGGATAAATTATTTTTATTAATAAATGGTTTTTTTTTTTCAAATTCATTTCAATTAATTTTTCTTTTTGGGTGAGACATATTGATTTTTTGAGATTCAAACAATAATTTTTGATCACTTTCTATATCAATTATTAAATAAAATAAAAATCATATGATAATCAAACAAACTTGATTTATCAAATTCAAAATGGGTCAGAATTTTTACTTAGCTTTCTAAGCTTTAAATGAGTAATTTGTCTTTCCTCTAAAAAAAAGTAATCTGTGTTTGAAGTTTATATTTACGTGGTTAACAATCATTCTTTCTTCTTCACTAAATAAACGACTACAATGCTATAAACATTTTATATCTTCTTATTGTTATGCTATGAATCAACAAATGGTCAAATGGCCAATCGTTTGACATATAAATTTACTTCATTTTCGTCGTTAGACATTTCAAACTTTTAATATGTTTATAGGACTATACTGTTAATTAACCCATGAATCAATGATTTAAAATTATTCTAAATTTTGTAATTGATTTATATTTTATCATGGATAAATTTATGAGAAAATATTAAGATATTTTATTCTAATTTAAATATCTCCAATTGTAAAGTGACTAATAACGGCACATAATCAATTGCACAAATCAAAATTTGACTCCACGTCCTCACTTTCACTTGAGCTCCGATAGAATAATTTTGAACAATTTGTCGAAATTAGTTACACCCCATAATTCATAATCTCCACTTCTCCAGTGAATCACTTATAGTAATTATCTTTTGCACACAACTCACACACGAAATTTTAACCATGACAATTGCTAGAGTTACATAACAATATTCATCTGTGCTGATTATTACAATACATGAAGACAAATATAATCGTGCAAGATTTTCAGATAATCCTAACCAAATGAGATTGCATCTATCTCATTTTATTTTGTCTTCAGCTTAATACTCCACTTGAAGGATTCATTATGATCACTTAAATGATGAGATATCAAACGGTAATAATTGTTGAAATCAAAAAAATTATCTCAATAACGACATATTTTGCTTGTTCTCGGTTTTTTTTTTTTTTCAGGAAGCGGGGGCAGTGCCACGAAAAATCATATAAACTCTCACGTATGGCGGAGGAAAATCGTGGTTACAAAGATAAGAATAAACATAAACCACTGGTAATGAAATAGAAGTACAAAATAAACTCAATCAACAAGGGCCTTAAGTGGCTGTGCAGGACCGCAACTCTCGATCATCGGCTCTAATGGCCTCCTCCGAACAAGGCGAGACTAAACCCAGCCAGGTCGAAGACGAGTGATAGTTAACCGCATAGCGCGCAAGATTATGCGCTGCAACATTGCAAAGACGATAAATATGTCTAATACTAAAGTCCTCAAGCGCCCTCACTTCTCTGAAGATGCGGTGCAAGATCGTCCCAAACTCTGTCGCAGGCGTCGCGCCCTCGTCAATCTCCTCACCACCCTCAAGCAGTCAGACTGGATCTCCGCTCTACACTGTGAACTAGCTCTATGCCACAGAGGACAGCGTACGCTTCCGCAAGCTGGGGGGAGAACCCCCTAGCTAGGAAAAGCGTACGCGAGGCGATCACCTCTCCGGTATGGTCTCAAACTATACAACCGACACCGAATCATCCACGGTCGCGAGCTAGTGCCGCGTTCACATTAATCGAGAGGGTCCCATCCCTTGGGGGGTCCATCTAGGGGTCGTAGTCACCCTTGTGCTCGTCTGCGAGTCTCCAATCGTGGCCGCTCTGTACTCCTCGAGGAAGCTCACTTCCACTGGACAAGTTGAGGCTGGCTCCAAGTTGATCTCCCGGCGAGGACGTTGTTCCTGTGGTTCCAAAGTTCCCAAATGACAGTAATAAAAAGTTCATGGAAACGAACCTCAAGGACATTAGTCGCTCTGAGAAATGTGTCAAAAACGTCGCCGTGTCTGAATGGTGGAAGGATGTGGCCGAAGTCCGCCTCCTTCCAAACTCTTCTGCTCCACCTGCAACCCCACATCGCGTGAAAAATTGTCTCTCTCGCCTCCTGACAAACAGGACAACTGTCGTCAGAGGTGATCCTCTTATTGGCAAGGACTGTTTTGCCGAGATCTGGCCTAAACAGACTCGCCAACATAAGAGTTTTACCTTGGGAGGAACTCTCAGCTGCCAGAACTTCGACCACCACCTCTCCATCACTGTCGGATCAGAGGAGCTGGCGGCCGGAGTACTGGCTCTCTCCATCGCAACGCAATATCTGCTCTTGACGGAGTACTCCATGTCCTCAGTGAAGTGCCAGCGACGCACATCAGAGATACCCTGTTCTCCGTCTGTTTTTTATGTGAGTACCTTTGACGCAATACAAGACTTCTTTTTAAACTATAAAAATCGACTATCTCCTGACTTATTTTGTCTCAATTTTTTTTCGAAGTCATGGCACATTCTTAAAAACAATAGGCTAGTGCCATTTTTATACACATGACGACGTTAGGTTCTTTCTCACCACATGAGCTTGGGCCAAAGTTGAATACCATACCTCGTTTGCAACAAGCCCAAAGTCGAAAATATTTATATCAAGGACAACGTCATATACTCAAATGTTGATAAGATCAAATATCAACGACTACTCTCATGCAAGATTTTTCCCATGAACTTTGATGAAGAGACTCGCAACATGGTGATCTTCGTTGGAGAGTCCATCAATGTTGACTTCCCCGTCACAACACGACGATGACAAATAATTGCATGGATATATGATGAGATTAAAATATTGATCTCCATATGCAACGAAATCGATTCGTAGAAGAACATCTCAAAATCGAACAAACATAACTAAAAGTAGATTGTAGCGAAGATGATTGACCAAATTTTTACCGTGTGTATAGTTTTTTTCCTAAAAATAATAGAGAACTTGATTTAGGAGTTCAATAATTTTAAGCACTATCGTTAAACCGGTATTATAAGTTATAAGTTGCCCGAGTTATGAAATGAACGGTAACCAAATTAATAATTACATTATTACTAAATTAACATTAAGTATCATGAGTATTAAATATCAGTCATAAATGTAAACTTTATGTTATTAGTAAGTCTGTTATATCAGTTCACTAAAACATGAAAATCTGTTATTTAGTTGACCGGTTGTTTAGGAATATATTATAAAAAAATTGGCTCTATAACTTTATAAAACGTTTTCATTTTAGATATATCCAAGGTTTCAGTAACAGATTGAAAATATCCAGACAGATTCGTTCACATATTGTAAACAGTCTAAAATACCCTTAATTTGTTTACATATTGAAAACATTTTTGGGGGTATTTTTGTCTCCAAACTTTTGTAAACGATTTTTCCTGGGTACTTTCAATCTATTAACGGAACCTTAGGTATATCCAATTACACATAGTTTACACGCCTATACATCAAAATTACCCATATATTATTTGTCTTTATTTCTTTACTAAGTGCACATATACTACTCGATATATATAGAGTAACATGTAACTGAGAAAGGCAATAAATAGAAAAAGATTCACGGGTCCATGATTTATGGTCTCGTTCCAAATTCTCTCTCAATCTCTTTTTCACATTTTCATCTTCTTCTTGAGTCTTGTTCATCCTCAACCTTCAGATTCAAGAACGCAATATGGTATTAGAAAGCGAAGATTAAAACTGCGCAAAACTCTGTCCCTACAACTGATCACCTGGTTAATTTTGCAAGATCAACACCGACATGACGAACGATCCATAATTGACTCAAGATCCACAATCTGAAGAAATTCAAGCGAGTGCCTCATCTCCGATTGCAAAAGTCACATCTCCAACAACGACTCCTGTGAGCAACCCAATGAACTTCAAAAATCCAACGAATAACCTGATGATCGCTGACACTCCGACAATCGCCAAGACTCTTCAATTTGAAGATCCAGTTGACAATCCCTTTTATGTGCATCATGGTGACAATCCAGCAGCAGTAATTGTGTCTAAAATTCTCACTGGATAAAATTATGCAGACTGGAGAAATTCAATGCTTATCGCAATGTCGGTGAAAAAACAAATTGGGGTTTCTTGATGGAACGATTCCCAAACCTAGTTCTAGCAAACCAAGAGTCAACTCATGGCAACGATCAAACAACATCGTTGTCACATGGATCATGAACTCGGTCTCCAAACAAATAGGGAAAGCAATTCGATATGGAGATGTGGCGGCATCAGTATGGAAAGATCTAAGGGAACGTTACCAGAAAAGAAATGGCCTTAGAGTGTTCACTACTTTGAAGGAACTGGTTAACGTTAGAAAGAAAGCATCAAAATTTCTTAAATGTGAGCATGACACTTTTCTTCCAGTCCAAGTTACCTCCTCAGTTTTGGAATGAATGCGTCTTAACTACTGTGTTTCTGATGAATAGAACACCAACTCATATTTTAGATGATAAGTGTCATTTTGATGTTTTATTTTACAGTCCGTTTGATTATCAAACACTCATAATCTTTGGTTGTCTTGCATTTGCTTAAACATTAAAGCAAAACAAGCATAAATTTTCACCAAAAGCAAGAAAGTGTATTTTCATCGGATAACCACCTGGAGTAAAAGGGTACAAATTATTGGATTAGAACACGCATGAAATTTTCATATCCCGTGATGTTAATTTTCATGAGCTAATTATTCCATTTGCCCATAATTCATCTGTTCAACTAGACGTTTTCTCTAGGGCTAATTTAACTGATACATTAAACGATAGTCATCTGATTCTGATCCAGTAGCATCTGCAGAAAACAATGTCACTTCTCTTGTTGTTATTCCATAAACTACTAACACGCAGGTCACTTCTTTGGACAAAGACATTCTTACCTCTCTGGAAAACTCAAATCTTGAAACTGATACTACCTCAGATCAGTGTTCAGATGACACTGACATGTCAACCTCAACCATAAGATCAAGTCATTACTACACCGCATGACTAAAAGATCGAGTCTTGTTCATGTTCAGAAGATAAAATAACGAGTCCCACTACACTATGTTAATTTGTTAGATTTGAGTAATTAGCGGTATAGAATAAGTTTCGTTAACAAATAATAAATAAGACATTTATTTGTTTCCCGATAATAAATAATCACTTCCATTTATTTACGATAAAAGCAATTGGTACAATAAATATTTTGTAAATAACAGCCACGTCTACAAACTAGCTATTTATTTTCTCAAATTAATTAAGTTAGTGGCTGAATAGTCAATTTTTTTTATAAAAAACACAAGACCTATTCGATATTTATTCATTATTAATCATTTAAAATAATAACAGTAATAAGAGCCATAATTAAAATTTGGTTTATCTTTATCCTTAGTGGCAAAATCTGTTATTAAAAAACAAACAAGACTAGACTAAATATTTATTTAGTTTAGTTTTCCTTTTTATCATGTAAAAGAAAAAAAATTAATATTATTTATCTAATTTGAAAGGTTTTCGTTTCGTGTGTCCAAAACCAGACCACTATTGATAAACCCTTCATTGTCCCTTCAATCACTCTTATCTCACTCACCCACACAAAACCTAAAACCCTGAAATCGCCATAGCTATGGCTTCAATCTCGGTCGAAGTAGCCACGGCCATACTCGGCCTGAGCTCGCTGAGCCCTAGGCCGCTCTCCAGAGCCGTCCATTTCCCTCTCGCTTGGACAACAAGACCTCGTCTTCGCAGCTTCGCTACGTCGGCGAGAATCTTCTCCAAGCCGACTAGACTCTCTCGAAGATTCTCCGCCGCCGCTCCGGCGTCTCAGGACGAGAGCTCCGATGTCGCCACGATGATTCCGGCGGATGATCGAATTCCCGCGACGATTATCACCGGATTCCTAGGCTCTGGAAAGGTATCTGATTCGTCGAACTTCAATTTTCTATTTTGCGCTTCAATTTAGGTTTTGTTTGTGGATACTTAATGCTATAATTTTCGACGAACGTACCGAATTTTGTTTGCTTCAAAACTGTAAGGTATCTAATTTTCAGGATTTGTTAAGAAACAGATTGAGTTCAAAATTCTGATATCAGCGCTCGTGTTTGGGAATTTTTGAACAGACCACATTGCTGAACCATATACTGACCGCGGATCACGGGAAGAGAATCGCAGTCATCGAGAACGAGGTTACATAATCATAGTTGTTTCTTTTTCATTTTTGGTTATTCAAAGGTATTTTTATAGAGTTCTTTCACCAAAATTTTAGCAAGAAATCCACAAAACATCCACAAATTGGTAAATAGTCACCTTCCGTTAATTTTTTATAAATAGTCAAACTCGTTTAGAAATAAAAAAAAATGGTTGGGAAAATGATTCTGCGGTCTACTCTCTATAGCATCTGCCTTCGGAAAGCTCTTGAGTTTTGCTGTATGAAATATATTTTGGAGTTTTTTTTCAAAAATTTGAACTTTTGTTTAGCCGTTCAGCAAATACTGACTTCAATCTGTTTTCAAAATTTTGAAATATTAAATTCTAAATCGAGAGCATCTGCCTTCGGAAAGCTCTTGAGTTTTTGCTGTATGAAATATATTTTGGAGTGTTTTTTTCAAAAATTTGAACTTTTGTTTAGCCGTTCAGCAAATACTGACTTAAATCTGTTTTCAAAATTTTGAAATAATAAATTCTAAATCGACTGAAAATATGAAAAAATTAGGCCTTTATTTTGGATTTTTTGTGTGAGCTACACACGAATAATAAAAGGTGAGTTATTTCCCAATGCACTTAACTTTGGGTGGCTAATAACTACGAAAACCCTTTTTATAATCACTCGATCATGCAGTTCGGGGAGGTAGATATCGATGGATCTTTAGTGGCCTCGAAAACCACCGGAGCCGAAGATATCGTGATGTTGAACAACGGTTGTCTTTGCTGCACCGTTCGTGGAGATCTCGTGAGAATGATCGCAGAGCTCGTGGACCGAAAGAAAGGGAAATTTGATCACATAGTCATCGAGACCACAGGTATGAATAATCGATCTGCGTTCAGAAAATTTGTTTTTGGTCTTTGTTGACAGTGATACTGATTGTGGTTTTGAGTTGACATTTATTTCTTAATATTTTTGTTCCTCGTTCTCGTCAGGATTGGCGAACCCGTCTCCGATCATTCAAACGTTTTACGCCGAGGATAAGGTTTTTAACGAAGTCAAATTGGACGGAGTTGTGACTTTGGTGGACGCTAAGCACGTCGAGTTGCATCTCGATGAAGTCAAACCGGAAGGGATTGTGAATGAAGCCATTGAGCAGATTGCTTATGCCGATCGTATCATTGTGAATAAGGTATTCATTGAGTAAAGCCTAAAGATGGGCTTTTTAATTCGGTTAAAAGTAAACCTGTTTTACCTTTGGTAAAAGCTGAAGCAGATTCTAATGCGAGATAAACCCGGGTCATCAAGAGATCTGAACTCTCCTAAAATGATTGTTTCAGCTTGTATTTGTGGCTAATTACTCTTAAATATTAGTATTACTAGTCCTCATCCTAACAATGGACTAATTGTTTATCTTATTAATATAGGCCTATCTTAAAAATTGTTAATCCATTAAAGTTTCGCTTATGCTTATTATTAACTGATATGCCTATCGGGTTTTTCCAGACTGATCTTGTTGGAGAATCGGATGTTACTTCGTTGGTTCAACGCATTCGGGTTTGCTTTTCTCTTCCTCATTCATTCAACAAGATAAGAAGGAAGAAAAGAGAAGAAAACCTTCTTTCAAACGTGTTGTTGCTGAGTATTTCTCTTCCGATTTTTACTTTACATAGGTTATCAATAGCATGGCGCAACTCACTCGGACCAAGTTTGGCCAAGTTGACTTGGATTATGTTCTTGGCGTCGGAGGGTTTGACTTGGAAAGGTTTCTTGTTCTTCTCTACATCCTTAATGATCTCTTAAATATCATGATTTTGACATTCGTGCTTGAAGGCTGGTATTTTAGTCCTCCTGATATTTTTCTGTAACATAATATTGTCAGAATAGAGAGTGCTATAGAAGATGAAGGCACAAATAAAGATCATGACGATCATGCCCACCATCACGATCATGAGCATCACGATCATGAGCATCACGATCACGGTAAATCTTTCTCTGTGCTATACATTACAATTCTCGATCACGATAAACTAAACGTATTTCATTCGCAGAGCATCACGCGCACGACCACACTCACGACCCAGGTGTTACTTCAGTTAGCATAGTCTGCGAAGGAAGCTTAGATCTCGAGAAGGTACTACCATTTTTTAAGATTACGAATTGCTTTTTGGATTAATTTATTTATAATGATTCGCGAATCCTCACTAATTTCTTTGGCTGAAAAAAACTTTCCCAGGCTAACATGTGGCTTGGTACTTTGTTGATGGAAAGAAGTGAAGACATATACAGGATGAAAGGTCTTTTATCCGTCGACGGAATGAACGAAAGATTCGTTTTCCAGGTGGGCTAGTTTGATAATATATTTCTTTATTTAAATTATCTGTTTGATCTTTAGATGTAATGTCTGATTGTGGGGTGAAATTCAATTTTTACGTGTGATTAATTTTTTATTATGAAATGTATGTGCAAAAAAAGACAAAAAATACCCAGTACAAACCTTTGAATGCAACAAAACACAGTTGGTATTAAATTTTTGAAGATAACGCAATTGAGCTTAACATACTGCAATTGGTCAAAGCTTTGGTAAAAAGCTTTTTTGTCTTTTTCTACATATATTTCATGATAAAATTTCATCACAGATAAAAACAAAATTTCACTGAATTCCCCTTTTATAACCTAATCTTGATTTTGGGACGTTATAGGGAGTTCATGACATATTCCAAGGCTCACCGGAGCGGTTGTGGGGTAAAGATGAAGAGAGGATAAACAAGATCGTGTTCATCGGTAAGAAGCTGGACAGGGAAGAATTAGAGAAGGGTTTCAGGAGCTGTTTGCTGTGATTGATTTGATTTGATTACTAATGCTCTGTCCTTTTTTTTGTTGTTGAAAGTTGAAACAAACACAAGTTTCATGAGCACTTTCATGGCCAGTGTAAAAAAGCAGTACTTGGTTTTGAATAAAAACAATTACTGGATTTTTTATCTTCACTTTGGTTACTGTGTGATGTTAGGCTATGTCATCATTGGTTTTTCTCTTACTAGCAATTAATTCTAAGCTCACTTAATAAAGTGGTTGATTTAAGTATAACCATGGCTACAGTATTCGACAAGGGTGTGGGATTCATAAAATAGAGACCATGACTGGTAATTGTTTGAGGAAGTTTCAGAGGAAGAGATATACAGTCAGTGAGAAAGGGAAGGCTAAGGTGGGTGGCGTAGCAAAGAAGCAAGAAGGCGGGGATAAAAAGCAAGAAATCACAAACGTTACGCCTGAGGAGGCGAGCCTAAACAACTCCCTATCGGGAGAGGTGCGGCGAAGGAGGCTCTAAGGAGCCTAGTGAGAGGGGAGAAGCCGGATGTTATTTTTCTAATGGAAACAAAGTTGTGGAGTGGTTATATGCAAGCGCAGAGGCAACATTTTGGTTATTAGGGAGAGGTGGCAGTGTCTGCGCGTGGTTCAACGGATGGACTCAGCATGTGGTGGAGAAAAGGCCTAAAAATAGATATTTGGAAGACGCCAGAAAATTTTATATGGGGTGCGGAGAGATAAGAGAGAGAGGTTGAATGAGATCTATTTCTGGTACATGGACCGTCAGTGAAGGCAGAGAGATTGAGATTCTTGAAACATATACTTAATTTGGTCTCAGTGTCAGGTAGATCTTGGTTGATGATAGGTGACCTTAATATTTTACTTTACAAGCAAGAAAAATTTCGGAGGAGCTAATTTTTCCTGGTGTCAAGGAAACATCTTAAGGAACTTTCTCAGGTGCTCTGGTGGGGTGGATTTGGGTGCAATTTTGGGTTCTTTTACTTGGTCTAATGGTCAGGCGGGAAATAGTCGGATCTTTGAAAGGTTAGACTGGGCTATCGCGAGCAATTGTTGAATTCAAAAATTCTCTAAAGCTGGAGTGAAACACTTGCTTATTATTGCTTCAGATCATGCCCCAATTATCATGGATTGTTTTGTCTTAGATGAGAAAGGGGTTAAACCATTCCGTTTCTATGATGTCTGGGCAATGGATGAGGAGTGTCGCCATATTATTGAGGAAGTCTGGATTAGGAGAGAAGGATAGGGTCATATCTGGATTTGAAGGTTAACCTGGTGGGCAAAAAGCTAAAAAAATGACAAAGACAAAAATGGAGAGAAATTCAAAAGAGGAGACAAGTGGTGGCAACGAAATTGTTAAGGTTACAGGAAAATTCGAGTGATGATTGTGATGAGGAGAGGATCTTGAAAGAAGAAATCCAGCTGATTGATAACCAACATGAGGTCGAGACAAAAGTCTAGGGGTTATGGTTTCGGGAAGGGGATGCAAATTCGAAATTTTTTCACACGGCGGCTGTGATTCGCCGAAAAAGAAATTACATATGAAGAATCACGGATGATACGGGTAGTCTGGATAGTAGGAACAAAATTAACAATTATTTTCAGTTTAAATATTCTGAGCTTTTCAAGTCCTGTAATCCAGAATTTTCAATCGGATTGGAAGGTTTAATTACCCATATTCTTAGTGAAGTGGACAATTCAGGCTTGTGCAGAGTTCCAATGGAGAGTGAAGTGAAGTCTATAGTTTGGAATATGCATCCTAATAAAGTCCTGGGTCCGGATGGCCTTCAAGGTTCTTTCTATAGGAAGTTTTGGGATGTGGTGGGGAGTGATGTGGTCAGATTTGTGCATAATTTCTTCAGATTAGTGCTCATTCCTAAATCTATAGGAGCTGAATGTTTTGATAAGTTTTGGCCTATTAGCTTGCTGAATTTAAATTTCACAATTATTACAAAGATTCTTACATCCTGGCTGAGACAGTTCTTGGATAAAATGATATCTCCGATGCAGTATGCTTATGTTCCAGATCAGTGGATTGCAGAAAACACAATTCTTTCTAGGGAAGTCATTGCATCGATGAGAAGAAAGAAAGGAAAAGAGGGGGATGTGAGTATAAAAATTGATATGAGCAAAGTATATGATAGAGTGTAATGGCCGTTTGTTATTCATGTGTTGAAATGCTTTGGTGCGTCAGCACAATTTTTAAAACTTATAGATCAGTGAATTTCGAATGTGTCAGGAGCTGTACTATTGAATGGTATTCTTTTCGAGCCAATCAAGAAACATAGGGGTTTAAGACAAGGAGATCCATTGTCTCCTTATCTCTTCATAATTGTTTCAGAAGTGTTAAGCATATTATTAGCTAAACAAGAATGGCTTGGCAGGTTCTCGGGAATCAAGATTGGAAGAAATTCCTTACCGATCACGCATTTAATGTTTGCGGATGACACAATTTTGTTTTGTAAGGCAAATAAAGAGACATGCGCGAATTGATGAAGGCAGTCCACACTTATGAAGTAGGGTCAGGTTAGTTGATTAACACAAAAAAAAAACTGGAGTTTTCTTTTCTAAAAATTGCAATCCTGAAGTCAAAATGCAGATCCAGAATGCATTGGGAATGTTGGAATGTGAAGAAAATATTACTTACTTAGGCAACCCATTGTTTATTCAGAGAAAGAGAGCTAAAAGTTTTGATGCTCTGAGGAAACGAATATACGAACGCCTAGAGGGCTGGATGGCCAAAACGATTTCAAGGTCAGGAAGAACAGTTATCCTCAAATCTGTTATTCAGAGCATGCCTGCCTACGCCATGGCTACTTTCAGATTGAATGAGATTGAGAGAATTTCGAGAGAATTTTGGTGGACTTGTAATGTGTCGGGAGATCGATATTTACAGATCGATTTGTAAACCCAAAGAAGAAGGAGGTTTGGGTCTGCGTTGTTTAGATGATTTCAACAAAGATTTCTTAGCTAAGTTAGCTTGGTATATGGCGTCAATGCCTGAGCAATATTGGGTCAAAATTTAAATGCTAAGTATTGTCATCATCAACCATTTCTTCACTGTAATAGGGTGTGGAAGGGATCAGATGGATGGAACGACATCTTGAGTCAACGTTGTTTCATTGGAACAATTCACGCATAATCATCGGGGATGGTGGCACGGCGGTGATTTATTAAGATATATGGCTGGATTCGGGGCTTGTCCATCGTCCGAAAGATTCTAAGTTTGGAGAATGGGCGACGGTGAATCAGCTCTTTCAAGAACGAACAAAGTGCTGGGATTATAACAGGATAGTGAACGCCTGTGGTGTGGAGCGGGTGGCAGAAATTCAAAGAATTATGTCGTTATCAGGGGGAAGGGGGCAAAAGAGTGTGGGTGATGTCTCTCTCCGGCAAGTTTAGCATCAAATCCGCGTACAACATTCGAAGACACGACTTTTCTCTTGATCCAACTGATGCCATGTGGAAGAAAGTGTGGAGTTTTAGATTTAATCAACGTTACAAGATTTCTTTGTGGAGAGTGGAGAATCAGTGTTTTCCTTCAGCTTCAAGAACCAGGCTTTGCAGACCAATTGCATCGACCCTTTGTAACCTCTGCAATCTTAAGGCTGAATCTATGATCCATTTGTTTTATTAGTGCGATTTTGCGGCCATGATATGGTTTATTGCTGCTTGGGAAAAAATGTGGAATACTAGTACTTGGCGTAATGGAATGGATGTTGTTAGCGCTATCCTTATTGTCAACGACGAAGCCAACGTGGTTACAAAGGAGAATTGTTTTTTTAAAAATGGCTATTGCGATATTGGAAACGAATTGGCTCGCGCGTAACGCATTGATATTCAGGGGAGATGTGGTGAATTTGGAAAAGGTGTTGCGAGCTGTGCATTTTAAAGCTCGTGAGATTAGTCTTAGTGATGCGGTATGAGTGCAGGAGATTGTTGGTCGTTCAGAGCTCTCAACTATTGGATGGGTAAAGCCTGAGGCAGGTTTCGTCAAGATAAATTCTGATGGCGCTTTCAAGGAAGGAGTGGCTACGATCGGCCTTGTGGCGATCGGCCTTTGAAGCAGAATTGTTGGGGTTGCTGATGGCGGTTCGGCTCAGTATTTTTTACAAGTATGATGGAGACTGTCAAAGCATTCTGGTCAACCTCAGGGATGGTAAAGACTGCCCAGACTGGAAACTTTCTTCGACCTTTGAACAAGTTGCGTTTCTATCTCGATCTTTTATTTTTGTTTCTTTTGTTTGGGTGCCAAAAAAATGTAATGGTGTGGTCCACTAACTAGCTAAATGGGGCCTGGTCTATGAGGTGGACATGTGTGCCTTGGGGGATGTTCCTTCTCTTGTAAGGAATGGTTTGTTTATGGATGGTATATCAATGAATGGTGGGCTGGTCGACTCCTCTTGGTCCTCCTTCCGAAGGATGAAGGGGTGCGGCAATTTTACCTTAAAAAAAGAGAAAAAGTTCACACGCGAAGTTGTTTTCTTTTAGTATCTTACTTCGGGCATCGAAAAACCAATATCAATAAATACAAGAATAATTATAGGAATTAGTCATAAAATTTGAAAATAGTCTACATTTTACTAAATAATGATTAAATAGTCAATTCGATTTATTTACACTCATCAAATTATCAAAATAATTCACGTAACTAATCATTTACATGTTTATAAATTATTTACAAGTAAGAAATATTAAAGAATTACATACCACATAAATAATTAGATTATTTATTAATAATTAATATTGACCATGTCCAATTTCGTAAAGTTTAAACTGATTAGCTACCTATTATTATATATATATAAATGAAACCTAAAAACAACTATTCACTATGACACATTTTAATATTCATTGTAATTTTATTTAATTACTTAATTGCTTAAAATTACAAATTAAGCCACTAAAAATAAAATGCCACAATTCAGTGAAATTCTCTAGAATTTACATGATTGTCACCATATGCACAATAAAATTACATAATTATCCTATACATTAATAAAATTTAATTATTAGTCATTCACTTTCTAGAATTTTCTTGACGCATCTTAAACTCATCAGACATATCAATTTTTCTTTTCCTTTTTACGCTTTTTATATATTTCAACTTCTGCGGCAAGGAAATCAATACAATTTTTTTTAAAGGTATTTAATAATTATTTCTGATTTCAGTAGCTTTAATTTTGATTTTTAAATTTATTTATATGACACGTCAGTGAAGTAATTGAACAAAAATATAACTTATATTATGAATTAATATTATAAAACACGTTGTGTGATTTTTTTATGGCGTCATTTTTTTTATTAAAAGTTATTTTTAATTATTATAATAATTTCAAATAGAATATATTAAACAACTCGCAGGCCCGATTATTTCTGCTTGTTTTTTTATAAAAACAATATAAAATTCCGGAATAATATGGGAAGATGATATGCCACGTCACTTGCCAGCGAGGGTCAAGAGAAACGCAAGGGTGATTAAGGGATTTCGCGGAGAAATAATGGGTTCGCTCCCAATAAAAGAGAATATAAACAAAAAGTTATGGGCCGGTGTTACATGGAGATTGGGTCCGCGTGAGTGTAAATGGGCCAAAACGAGAGAGAGGATTTATTTCCTTTCCTAGGATTCTACGAGGAGTCAAAGCCCTAGTTCCCTATTTTTAACGCTTTAAGTCAAAATTGTTTAGGCTGCTACAAATTATCTCCTGTGCGTAACGCCCCTTCTCTCTACTGGCTCTTTTTTCCACACTTTCAGGTACGTTTTCTTTTCCACTTTTTTCTCATTTATTATTATTATTCTTGTTTTTATATACTTTATTCTTCGAGAGATCGCAAGTACAATCAAGTAGTACATTATTGTATAACAAACAAAACCATATAAACTACTTTGAACTCCATCGAATTCCAAAAGTTATATTTAACATTTTCGAGGTTTTATTGAGGATTTACGATCTTTATTTATTTATTTTTTGAGAGCTAATAATATTAACGTTTGATTAGTGTTAAACAGTTTGATTTCATTTCCTGACCAAAGTGCTTCAATGACGAACTTTAAAGGAGAATATCAGATCGGGTAAGCTTGTTTAGAACATATCCAAATTCAGATTTGTTTCCATTTCTTTGATCATAAGTATTATCGAAAGTTCGTTTACTTCATAATTTTTTTAAACATTCCCGCGAAATTTTTTACGCGCCACGGGTTCCTAAAAAGGATAAAATGGAGTCGTACACTTGTTTTTATTTTTATGGAATTTTTTTATTACATATATTCATGTAATGATCATACTTGTCTTTAATATTTTTATGCGCCACGGACTCTTAAAAAGGATAAAATGGACTCGTCCACGTGTTTTTATTTTATTTTTTATGGAAATTTTGTATTCCAAAAATTGTCATTAAAAAATAACATATGTATTCATTTAATGAACATACTTGCCATTAATATTTTTAGGGGAAGGCGTTTTCTCGGCGAAAGCGACATTGACTTTATGGACGTTATCAAGGATGAAGATAATTCTGATTACTCTGACGACGATGATGATGACGAGGACGATGAAGCGAATTTTTATGAGCAACCTGTGTATTTCATGATGAAAATACCCGCAAAGACAAATTCCGATGAAGATGATGATTCTAGCGAAAGTGAAAGCGAAAGCGACAATGACGACATCATTGATGATGAGATGGAAGATGAAATTGATCTCAATGATGATTCCAATGATGATCCCGAAGAAAGTGGTACTGATTCTGAACCTGAGTCCACTTATTCCGATTATGCTACCGATTCAGATGATTCTGACATTGAGTACGACTCTAACGATGACTCGGGAAACTCCGACGATGATTCTGGCGAAGATGATGAGGATGATCAAGGAAAGTTATCAAAGAGCATCTAAGGGATTAATTTTTCTTAGCAATTTATTTGTTAGCGTCTACAATTGATTGAACTTGATTATTATTTCTTTATTTTCACGTACTATAGTATTTCATGGATTGTCACTTTATTTCCGGATTTGGGCATTATTCTAGATCTTTTGTTAGTGATACAATGTATCAAAAAAAGTAACATGTTTATCCGATTTATATTACTTTTTCTTTAATAGAGAGTTGACCAAAGTAACAATTAGGGAATGATAGGTCATTACACTATGCTAAGCCTCAATATATAATTTCCGTTTAAATCGGAAGTTACCCGTTTATCATATTCATAATTGAAACTTTAGAATGTTACATTCTTTTTTAATATGATAAATAAATTAAGCATTTAAAACGGTGGGACTATGCATATCATGTTAGTGGAATTTGGACATGCACTGACCAATATTACTAATAAATTAATAAACATGCATAAAATCGTGGGGTGTTGTTTTGATATCGTATTATTCTCATTTATAAAGTTTACATAGAAATGTAACTGAAATACCATGTTAAGTATAATATTAATCTTCTAATTTTCCATCTCATTTTTTTAAAATGAAAATATAAGCCAAACCGAAGTTAAGTCATACAAAATTTCTTATTACAAAATATACATATTATTATTATATATATATATAAACCAAATCTCAAAAATATTATGCATCCACGCTCATTTTACTGTTCATTGTATAATCAATTTATTTAACTTCAAAATAGTTTAAAATTACAAATCACGCCATTGAGAATACAACCAATTTAGAATTATCTAAAATTCTAAAATAACACAAATTTCTAATGGTCAACGGTCTGTTTAATATATGTGGGTGTGTTTTATACAACTTTTATTTCAATTTTTTAGTTTAATTATATACCATGTCATTGATGCAATATTAACTTATAATAATCTTATATTACTTAATAATATTCCAAAATAATAATTTTTATAAGAAATTGAATAAACACCACAAAAATTAAAAAAACTATTTAATAATTATTTTTTATTTCAGCAGTTTTTATTTTGATCTTTGAACTTTTATATAATATGTCAGTGATATAATTCAACAAAAATACAAGTTATATTATTAATTAACATTATGACATTTTTTGTTTGATTTTTGTTATTGCATCATCTTTTTCATCAAAAAAATATTATTAATTATTTTAACAATTTCAAATAAAATACATTAAGCATTTCGCAGCAACGCGCGAGTATTTTCGCTTGTATATATATAAAAGAAATCTAAAAAATACTATTCAAAGAAGTGGTAGATTGAAATCAAAAGGCGTAGCGAAGAGGGGTTCGCCGATTAAAAAACGAAAGGTTGCGGCTATAAAAACTGCACAGTCTAAACGACCTTGTGTCGACGAGTCTTCGGACTCGGATTTTGTTAAGCCCACGCGGAAACTATCCAAGAAATCACCTGCCCCATCCCGAAAGGTAATTGTTGTTTGAGATCTCTTGTTGTTTTGTTGAAATTGTTGACACTGTTTTGATAGATGTTGACAATGTTGTGGACGGTTTTGTAGGCTAGATTTTAATTGTAGACAAAATTGTATACCCTTTTGTAGACCACATTGTAGACAGAACCCAAATTGTAGACAACATTGTAGAGCCTTTTGTAGACATAACCCAAATTGTAGACAAAATTATAGAGCACCTTTTGTAGACATAACCCAAATTGTAGATCACATTGTAGACATAACACAAATTGTAGACCACATTGTAAACATAATCCAAATTGTAGACAACATTGTAGAGCATATTGTAGACCTCTGTGTAGACTGATATATCATTTTTTTAACTTGTTTTCAGGGATGGACAAGGTTTATAAAGGAAGAGAATATAGCGGACCATAAATTCAGCTTTTATGGTTCGTTTGAAAAGTTCGAGGCGGAGGTCAACATTGTTGGAATAGGTCTAGGGTTAAGAAAATTTTATCATTAATCATATTAATGGCGGAATATAAAAATTTCTTTTACTAGTAAAACAATTTTTACTAACCTAGATAAAGTGCATATACATGTTAAAAAACATATTTATACTACTTGAATACTAATTTTTCTTGTGTTTTCAAACTTGAAGTGTCATGGGGAAGGTGGATCTTCTTCCTTGATTCGATTCCTTCACGTCTAGTCTTGAACTTGAGAAACCTAAGGTTTCTATTACAAGAGTCTATAGAGGTTTAGAAGGATTTGTGTGTGGGCACAATTAAACACAATAGCTCAAGAATTAGTACAATACATTTCCCTTTAGCCTTGAGGTAGGCAGGACAATTTCTATGCTAGAGTCCCTCAGCGGTGTGAATCTCCTTCATCAGCTCGGTAACAGTTTACCCTAGCTTATTGATGGAGTAGTTCAGCTTGAAAGTATCGAAAGATTCAGGGAGAGTTTTTAAGATCATATCTATTTTGATTTCTCCATTAATCTCAGATCCAAAGATTTCCATGTCATTGAGATAACTTATGATCAATATCATGTGTTCTCTAACAGGAGTCTTAGCTTTCATACGATAGTTCACAAATTGTCGAACCGCTTGTTATCTAGTGTGACGCCATTGCCCTTCAAACATCTCATAGAGATTGAAGAGCATGGTTTAGGCCGAATCAATATCACGATGATGTTGTTGCAACATATTGTTCATTGATGCTAAAACATAGCATCTCACAATCTCATCTGATTGGATTCAGGCCGCTAGGGCGTCCTTGTCTTCTTGAGTCGAATCACCATTCATTTCAAAAGGACATGAGGTGGTGAGTACCTATTTGTGCTTGTCCTTCGTAAGGACGATGTCTAGGTTACGTTTCTAATCTACGTAGTTTTTCCGTTCCAGTTAATTTGAGGAAAAGATGATTGAGATAGTGTTTAGAGACATGTTGCCTGATTTTTGAAACAATTTATGATTAGTCTTTTGTTTAGGATTTTAAATTTAATTTTATTTAGACAAGAATAAATCTAAAGGTGTTATGAACAAAATGACAATTTTACTCCTTCGAGGGAATGCCACAAAAAAGTCGCCTTTCATAAGTAAATGACACAACATTAATACATAGTCATGATGTCAATACATCAATGTTTTGACTAGCCACCTTATAAAGAAGTTTGATCACTCAAAACTTTTCGCAGGGCCTCGAGGGTGGATTACTAGGTTTGAGTCTAAGTATATAACCAACCACTTAGTTCAACAAGATCTACTTTGAAAACAATCCGCCGAGGGGAGGCATTGTATCATCGTTTCACTTTTGAACGTAGCTATAAAAGCAATGTTAGGAGCAATGCCTCTATGAGTACTCTCATTTAAAAGAGGGTCACGAGGGTGACTCTTAGTCCGGCGACATATGCACTTCACATTAGTGTTGGGGATCGCGGGTTGCAAACAATAAGTACAACCCTCCCACTTAGTTTTTAGAAAATAAGGGGATTCTGGGTTGCAACAATAAGTGCAACCCTCCCACTTAATTTTTGGAAAAAAGCACGTCTACTCTTGTACGTATAGGAAACTTGTTTCTATTAGTAAAGAGAGATAGAGTGGATCACTAGAAAAAAAGAACCCTAAAATCGATATTTGTGAAGAGAGAGCGGTGTTAATGCACTAAGGCACACGGAACATACTCGGATCTTTTTGTCTATTAAATTTATTTTTCCTAAGGAAAGTGTGTGAGATTAATAAATCGTCACTTTTGCACTTGAAAGTTTTTGAGATTAAAAATCTCCTAAAATTAATATTTTCATCTTCATGACATCTTTCTTCAAGGCGTCTTCATGGTGGTTGAGCGCGAGAACGTCGGAAAACCACGATAGCATTGAGAAGAGGGGAGAAAGCTTGGAGTCGCAAAATCCGGATTAAAAAATTTGGACTCGCGGACAGCCGTACACCTAAGATTTTAAATGTCATAAATGACACAACCGGTATCCGATTGAGCTGAAACCAATTGCATTGGATAGATAACTTCTGTACCTTTAATTTGGTTCAAGAACCACTAATTTTCAAGGTCCAAAAAGAGTTATGCCCGTTTTACTGAGCCATAACAATTTGTCCAGAATTTGAAAAACAATTAAAAGGTACGTCGGATCTAGGTGCAAAGAGAAAGAGGTTTATTGAAACATTTTAATTGTATGTTTTGATTTCGATTGTGTGTTATATTAACATATTAATAATTAAACACAATATAAAATAAATAACATAAAATAAAACATTCAATAACTAATTTAACTAGAAGTGCAATAAACTAGTTTAAACTATGTACACAAATTTTTAAACTTGTCAAAAAATTGATTTTGAGTATGGTAAACATAAAATAATTAAAAACTGTTTTTAATGTATTTATATAGCATATTTAACAAGTGGAAAATTAACACAAAATTAATTTTAAAGATCATACAAAAAAATTAAAATTTTGTAGGATCTAGTCTTTGAAAAACTCTTATTCAAGCAAATTTTAGAAAACAATTTTCATATAATGACTTTTAAATAACATGTACATGCTTAACTTTGACCATAGTTCTGATACCATTTCTTGGAATAGGTCTAGGGTTAAGAAAAAATTATCATTAATCATATTAATGGCGGAATATAAAAATTTATTTTACTAGTAAAACATTTTTTGCTAACCTAGATAAAGTGCATATACATGTTATAAATTAGAAACATTATTTATACTACTTGAATACTAACCTTTCGTGTGTCTTCAAACTTGAAGCGTCTTGGGAAAGGAGGATCTTCTTCCTTGACTCGATTCCTTCACGTCTAGTCTTTAACTTGAGAAACGTAATGTTTATATTACAAGAGTCTATAGAGGTTTAGAAGGATTTGTGTGTGGGCACAATTAAACACAATAGCTCAAGAACAAGTCTATGAGCTAGAGAGCTAATTAAGTCTAAGTCTAATGAGGAATTAGGTGCCAAAATAAAAGAAGTATTTTCTAGAGAGAGAGAGGGAGAAAGGTCGGCCAAGAGCAAGAGAGAACAAGGCAAAATCTTAACCTTTCACATCTCTATGTGAGGCTCTATTTATAGGAGAAGGAAAAATCTATAAAGGTCAATTATTCATTTATGAAAGAATAATGTATTCATGACACAATATTTGGTTTTCTCTTCCCCTTTCTTTCTTAGGATGGCCGGCCATACACCACAAGCAATGAGGAAAATTTGTTTCCTCACTTAGCTTATTTATTTCCTTCTTAAGGAAATTCATTTCCCTTTTCTTTTTGGGTAATTATCTTTATAATTAAAGAGAAATAAAACTTTCCTATTGATGCTTGTTTGGCCGAAATTCTACTTAGGGGGGAGCTTCTAGATGCTTCCTTATTTCTTTTAAGACAATTCTTAAAATAACCGTTGTAGAATTATAATTGCACAAATAACGAAATTAATTTCATAATGCCTTAAATGAATTTTCGGCTTTAGAAAAATAATTTATATTTTCATCATATGAAAATATTCAAAATCTTATTTTGACATTCACATCATTTTATGTCCTTGTGGACAAAAATACCCTTTAGACATTTTCCGAGAAAATGTCTAGTTCAACAATTGAACTTATTTTAACTTAGCTTCTAGTTTAACAATCCTACTCTAATGACCTGTAATAGTGACCTTATGGATCCAAATGAACAAATCTTGAGCTTCTATACTCGAACTCAAAAGTTCTCAAACCTATTCCGAGTATTAGCTTAATGTCGACTGACTCCACTAAAGAGTCGACACTGAGAATATCTCGGTTCAAATGAATTTATTTTCTACTCAAGTTCAACTTAATTATATTGAGCGGATCCATTGAATGTTATCTATATTTACCCTTCATGAATATCATCAACTAGTTGGGATTGATAAAATTACCATTTTACCCTTCTAGTTGTTATTTCCTCAAGTCATTTAGTACTTGTGAATAAGTTAGAAACAAAGTATTGAAGATGAGCTAACTAGTCACATTGTTTCATCCAAAAAGAGTCGCTACTTAAATTTGGACAATGCGCAATTCATTTATTCACAATCCAAGTAATAAAGCATGAGGTGATATATATTGCATCTCAGCAATCTTGTACATGAATTCCATATCTACGAGAACTTCACAAAGTTGGTTCATAACATCTTCATAATTTAATATCTCACCAATAGGCCTTGTCTAGATCACGAAATGGATCTAGAATTTGACTTTCTCAAATGAGAATATTAATGCTATGAAATGACATGTCTCATTTCAGGATTTAGGTAAGCATGATGGAATTCATATATAGTGACCTTGAGATAGAAGATGTTAAATGGTTTGTTCTTCTATTGTCTCTAAAGGTGCACTAGTCAATTCAGTATCTTCGAAAGATACACTGGAAGAACTATAGAGTTCCTAACTCTTTATGCCTTGTAACCAGACATCATAGAATCTTCCAACAATCATAATAGGATCAATAGTCCGTTGATCTTTAGATTGCAAATATATCGTTTTAGTCAAACCATGAAGAGTTTGTTCACGCAAATCTACATTTGTCTCTTCGTACATTGTTGGGTTTGATTAAGGACTACTATTGAATATCATAAATCTTCAATCAAACTAAAAGGGAATGAATGAACGTTTCAACTTTTATTAATTTAATCAGCAAATTACAATAAGGACTTTATAAAGATTTATATATTACATCAATATGTAAATAAACAATCTTTTTGTGGGCATCTCTACCAACAGACATGTCCGAATAGGAGAAGGGTATGTTTGGGAAATCGTGTTTCGAGAAGTTCCTAAACCTCCCTAAGGTGATTCTTTCTTTGAGGATCATAAACAACCTTCTGTTGAGGGTTGGCAGATTTGAGGGTGTAGAGGATGAGAATTCTCTACAAATAGAGCTCGGCGGCATCCCCTGGGCTTTCACCATCCAACAATTTTCGGAGATAACCGGTCTCCGAATCGTTGACAATTACATTCCCCCAGTCGTCGAAGTCGTAGAGGGTGGCATCTACTACGACGTCAACAAGAATGGGACCGTGAAATCCCGAGCGGGGTTGGCCGCGTTTCTTCATACTACACAATCATGGGAGATGGAGAAGCGAGTCAAGTTCCATCTCGTTCAGTTTTTGGTCACTGTACTGCTTAGCGCGCCCGATTGGACGTTAGTCAAGATGGTTGACCACTTTGAAGTGTTCAACTTGCACCCGTGGGGGAATGTTGTCTGGAAATATTTTGTAGATGATGTCCAGAATTTTCTAAAGAATTCCAGCGGGAAGGTGTCGTCCAAGGGGAAGATCAACTTCTCCTCCTTTTTGTATCCGCTTCAAATTTGGGCATATGAGACGATGCCCATACTCACCGCGCTTCACTATTGCGTGATGGTTTCGCCATCCGAGCAACCCCTTATGCGTCGGTGGAAGGCGAACGTCAGTTTTGTGAAGGACGCGTTCCACAAAACAAATCTTTCAGTCTCCAATATTTATTTTCAACAATCTTGGGGGCAGCACAACGAGTAGTCGGAGATGCCTTATTGAGGTATATCAATTCACTCTTCACTTTATCATTTTCGTGTCCATAATGTTTATGTTTTATTACCTCTTTTTTCAGGACTCGACTCGACAAGTTGCAGCCCCAACCCCAGAAACTCCGACATCACCCCAGTCGATCCCCGATACCGATGCAGAGGTAAGTAAGAATTGTTGACTAGTTTGTATACTGAATTGTAGACTACAATTGTAGACTGAATTGTGTACTGAATTGTGACTATATTGTTGACTGAATTGTGGACTATATTGTAGACTGAATTGTAGACTATGTTATAAACTGAATTTTTGCCTAGATTGTAGACTATATTGTAGACGATATTGTAGACTAAATTGTAGACATATACTAAATTGTAGATTATTTTTTACTTTTGACAGGCTCGGTTGAAATATGTTGAACACACAGTCAAAAGTTTAAAGGACACAGTCAAAGGTTTTAAGGTACAATGGACAAGCTTCAAGGCAAAAATGAAAGAAATGTTTGAAGACTTCAAACATAGTGTCCGCGACTAATTACCAATGGCGTACCCCGGACCAGTTGAACTTGTGGTTCAAGATGACGAAGAACACAAAGAAGATGAAAAAGAAGAAGAAAAAGATGAAGAACATGAAACAGAGAAGAACGATGATGATAACGATGACAAGAACGACGAAGACGATGACGACGAGAAACCAGAAGATGAAGTAGACAAACAAAAACATGAACCTGAAAAGAACGACGAAGTCGATGACAATGAGAAGCATGAAGAGGCCGAAGGAGAAGAAGAGGCCGAAGAAAAGGAGACCGAATTACAAAATGAGGCCGAACGAAATGAGGCCGAAGGTATTATAGATTAAATTGTAGATTGCGTTATAAACCTATTTATAGATTGCATTATAGATTGAATTGTAGACTGATTAGTATACTCAAATATTATCTTGTGTAATTGGATGTAGGGCTGTTTGGAACCCAAGAAAGTAATGTATCGAGCAAATGGCTCACTGAATCGCAGCTAGAGTCATTAAACAAAGACTACGGCGGACAAACCTTATCACAGCTCACCCAATGTTGTTCAAGCAAAGAGGGAGCTGAAGCAGCAACACCTCCATCTTCGCCCGTCGTCATACCCGATAACTCCTTAACGGCAATGTCGCAGGCCATCGTCATACACGTTGGTCATACCATAATCGGCCCGATTATCCCGCCAAGTCAGGTCCCCGAAGAGATATACGCCGTCTCCACCCAACGCCATTTTCAAATATTTTTTGAACAAATATACGAAGTCCCTCGAGAATCCGCTCTCTAATACATGTACTACTCCCTCTTTAGAAGAAGCTAAGATCATGAAATCTTGGCTGAAAGTTAACAAGCTAAGGAAGAAAAAACAAAGAAGGGGTGTGGTTCAAGACTGACGAGGACGCTTTGGGTGAGAAGTGGGACTTCTCCGTACTGGAGGTCGTTTCCAAGACTTTCTTCTACTTGTTGTGGACACCGGAGAAATGGTTGTCCGACCAGGTACGTTTCTGTTAACATATTATACTGTACTTTGAATTGTTGACTAGATTGTAGACTGAATTGTTGACTAGATTGTATACTGAATTGTTGACTAGATTGTATACTAAATTGTTGACTAGACTGTAGACTGAATTGAATTGTTGCCTAGATTGTAAACTGGATTGTTGCCTAGATTGTAGACTGAATTGTTTACTAGATTGAATTGTTTCCTAGATTGTAGACTGAATTGTTGACTAGATTGTAGATTTAATTGTTGACTAGATTGTAGACTGAATTGAATTGTTGCCTAGATTGTAGACTGGATTGTTGCCTACTCATTTTTGGGTTATTACAGCATGTTAACGTCGTTTCCTACTACCTCCGGAAGAAGAGGTGGTTCGACGAGTTGGAAACGTCGTTTACTATTATGAACTGTCACTTTGCATCATACCTTGAGCATACATGTTCTGCGTGGATAGCAACAACAAACAAAGACGACTTTGACTGGAGTCAACATGCCAGAATCATCAACCATGTCACAGGCTGTTCCAAGTCAATGGTGTATACTTGGTCGTGGTGCAGTGTTAAAGATGTGTACATGCCTTTATGTTTGCATGAACTCGGTCATTGGCTCCTTCTTGTTTTGAACATCGCTGACCGGTCCTTGACTGTTTAGGACTCCATGTCGGGTACAAATACCACGTCTCCCAAATCGCTCCTGTCATCCAGAGATTTGCAGATTTCATCCTAGTGATCCTCACCTACCTAAATGTCTTCGAGCATTTAGGGATTCAAGATACCAGCGGTTCTTCCTTCTCGGTCAAATTCTATGAGTCGATGCCTCAACAAGATAACGGGTAAGTTCTCATTTATTTGTTGTCTAATCTGAGTTTAGTAGACTGTCTATTAAATATGGTTGTATCGGTATGGAAACAGTAGAGACTGTGGCATGTTCGTGGTGAAGGCCATGGATTACATGGTTCACGACGAATCTGTTGGAGGGGTACGCCAAGATGACATTTCTAACTACCGTCAACAACTTTGCATCGATTTATTTGGACATGGATGGTTCAAGACTGTGAAGGGAGTCGGTTCGGACACTGAGATGTAGGCTTTTTTTGTGTTGTGTATATGTAACTAGACACCGCCGTATTAATAATTTTTTTGTGGTGTATTTTGTATGCAGAAACATCATCACTATCGACCTTGTAGACTATTTGGTAGACACTTATGTAGACACTAGTTTGTAGACAATTATGTAGACAGTAATTTGTAAACAATTATGTAGACACATTTGTTGACAATTATGTAGAAACTTTCGTTGACAATTATGTAGACACTTTTGTTGACAGTTATGAAGAAAACTTTGTAGATAAATATTTGTAGATTACAGATGAAACATTCGACAAAGATTTGTACCCAAAAAACCATGTGTTCTTATCCTCGATTCAAAGGAGTAGCACTATTACATGTTTTTTTATTATGACCTATCGCACCGCAACGTGTATTCTTCCGCCGCGTTTCATCTTCACCTTGTGAGAGTATTCTTCTCTTTTTTGGGCGACCAGCAACACGTGCTTTGTGCGTTGGTGGAAGAACTTTTTATATTCTCTACCTCCTGTGGAATATCCCAACTTCCTATATCTCCGTGAGGATGATGTACAGCTTCGTACGTAGCCCTCAAATATTTTGTACTATAATACTTCGATATATGGGGCTCTACGAGACGGTTACGAACTCGACAAGCAGCGATTCCATGTGGGAAAATGAAATTATGGATCTCCCATCGTCGACAATAGCATGTACTATCCGCCAAATTAACTGCAAACACAGTTCCCCCTCTGTCCACAACTTCAAACTCGTCGATCGAAGATGGTCTCACCTACAAGGTACACGAAAAATAGAATGAACATAGTAAACCGATCAGTCTAAACTGCATTATTCAGTCTACAAAGCGGTCAACAGTACTCTCTGCAATTCACTCTACATATTACTCAAATACAGAAAATAGGCAATAACTTACCACCATACGCACAACATACGCATTGTATTTGTCGGCCCGTTGTTGGTATGCTTTCGTAAGCAGAGATTGTGTTTTTGAAGCGGCTTCACGACGGTCATAAAACCATTTCATACTCCTCTCTCTCAACCAATCCATCAACTTAGAAACAAAGAATTTTCTCATCTTAACATTTAAAGCATTTAACGACTTTGTGTTGTTGTTCGTCATGATACCATACCGCTTTTCTCTAAACATACTTCGAGCCCATCTTTGGTAACCAACGTCATTGGCTAAATATCGCCGTATTTCAGGATTTTTAGTGTCCAACATGACCATGAAACTATCAAATTCTCGTTGCGTGTATGCTTTCGCAACGCCGTAGAATTTCCACTTCACCTCCTTCGTAATCCCTCTAAAAGTAGTCTTCAAATTACAGTGTAAGTGGAACATGCAAAACCCATGATCACTATTCGAAAATATTGTCTTAACGCTATTGATTATGCCAGCATGTCTATCGGATACAAAAACTTGCTCCTCCCGCTCTCCAATTGCGTCCTTCAATTTGGACAAGAAGTAAATCCAGGCCTCGTTTGATTCTGAAGGACCAATGGAGTAGGCTAATGGAAAAAATTGCTTGTTCCCATCCATCCCACAAGGAGTGTACAGATTTTCCTTGTAATAATTTTTCAAATGAGTAGCATCCACCACAATCATAGGACGTAAATACTTCCATCCTGTTCTCCATGGGCCTAGTGACATGAAAAAGCTAACAAATACGCCACCCTCGCTCGTGACGAGGTCAAAATACGAACCTGGATTCTTAGTTTCGATCATGTACCGTAGCTTAGGCAAGAACGCGTATAATTCTTCAGAGCTGCCATAAAGGGACTTCAGCTTTATCTCTTGACAACCAAACTTTTTTGTAAGACATGGACAATCCATTTGCATGTAATTCATTATCTCTTTTAGTCTACACATGCTCACGCTTGGATCAATGCACTTATGTTTCACAGCCTCCTCAATTAAAGAACTCGTTGCTTGGGGATGACGTCCTTGCCTTACATTTAGAGCACAACTCTGCTCATCGGCAAAACTGAATCATTGAAATCGAACATTTAGATTCAATGTAAAAGAATGTGGAAGTCTACAATGCAGTCTACAATAAACGATTGAAGTTTATAACATACTGCATTGTAGACTCTAATTTCAAGTTGGTAATCGGGAGTACAGAGGGAAGTCCACAATAGACTCCTACAGTATCAAGTGGACGAAATTGTAGACAATTCAGACTATGTATGCTCTCGGGTCTGAACAATGTCGTCTACAATTCGGTCTACATGACACTGTTGGCGACTACAGTAACCTTAATTGTAGACTCTTAATTTGAATAATTAGGAACAATGTAAACATCAAAATTGTACCTTCGAATTTGAAATATGGGCGAAGAGTCCTTCCTCACGGCTCGAACAGCTCATTTACAAGTTTTTCCAAGACAAACGACATGCAACGAATCTTTGTCCGAATTCTTTGTCTTGTACGTAAAGTTTTTGTGTATGGCGTACAACATCAAATGCTTTTGCAGACATTTTTTTATTAGCGTATAGTGCATGACGCTTTATAAATAGCGGGGAGTTAGCATCCAAAATAAATGTGTCTGCCCCCTTATTACCGGTCGTAGTAGATGAACTTGGAATGTGTGGTGATGGTGGAGGACTTGCTTCGCGACAAGGCGGAGGGGGAAAATTTGGTGATCCAGGTGGTGGTGATTGCGGAGGTTGGGATTGCGCTCGTGGAGATCGCGGGGAGGAACGCGGTGGTGGTGGCGGACATTGATGTGGTGAGGAACACGGTGGTGGTGAACGGGGTGATGGAGATTGTTGTCTTGACTCGAACAAGTTGAAATCCTCCAAATCAATAGTACCCGACAAAAACGTACTGCGCACTTCTTCGGGGATTGATGACATTGGAGAAACTGGTCGATATTGATGTCCAACATATCCTGGAGAATTAATCGACTATGATTTCTCTTTCACTTCCAATATTAGTTGAAATTTCTCCAAGTTATCTTCCTTCTTTCTCCTCAAATATAAGTAAGCTTTCAATGTCTTATCGTTGAAAATCTCAACTAGTTCCAGAGCACCGTTGACAATATAAACAATGCTAATTGTATAACCGGATGGTGGTTTGCCCAAACACTCGTAAATTTCTTGCTTCAAACTATCAAAGTTGATATTATCCGGAACCAAAATTCTGAATGATGTTTTATCGTGATACCGACCAACGTCAAACAATGATCCACTATACTTGAAGCACAAATAAATTTCCCTCATCCCTGCATCAATCATCAATATTACAGTAAGCATCAAGATAGAAAATTCCGTCTCCAATGTGGTCTACAATATTGACCACATTTCTCTTTTAAGAGTTAACGTTGCAACCCAGGACCATAGTGTAGACAATATTGTAGACACTGTTTGTGATTTGTTGTTGTCATTATAGACTCTGTTAATGACTTTTACCAAATTGTAGACTCTGTTACGTTTTTGTAGATCAAATTGTAGACTATGTTACGTATTTGTGGACAAGATTGTTGATAAGAGGAAGAACCTAACCTCGGAGATGGAGCGGAGATGGCGCGGCGGAGACATCTGAGTACTAACGGAGCCTTCTCGGAGAAAAAAATACCAGCATAACTTCGGAGATGGAGCGGCGCTGGGTCGGAAACGTCGAATATGAAGGAGTCGGAGGGGACCTTCGTCGGAGATGGAGCGGACCTTCGTCAGAGATGGACCGGAGTTGAGCTGCGTCGGAGTGGTTGAAGAAGAATGTTGAAGAAGAGTATTGAAGGGAGGGTCGAGTGTTGAAGAAGAAATTGGAGGAAAAAGAAAGAGAGAGAAAAACTAGGAAAAAAAAGAGAGAAATCCGAGAAGTAACTTACACAACCGGTCATTTTTGTTTTTACCCGGTTTCAAAGTAAGAGAAGTAAATGGGATATTTGTAATTTTTTTTTAAAAGGTAAAATGTCTTTTCATGTGGAAAAGAGTAATATTTTGGGAAGAAATAGAGTTTAGGTGGATTTTGGAAAATTGAGTTAGCAAAGGTGGCAAAATGGGCAATTGCTCTTTATTTAACCAAATAATTGTTTAAAATTACAAATTATGTCATGGAAAGTAAAATGCCACAACTTGGTGGTGCTCTCTAGAAATTACATGATTTGCACCATGTACATAATAAAATTACATAATTACCCTACATTAAAATATTACAGAATTTACATGATTTCCACCATAGTCGTTTACTTTTTGAAATTTTCTTAATGCATCTTGAACCCATTAGATATATCAACTTTTTTTTCATTTCCACGCTTCCTACATATTCCAACTTCTGCTGTAAGGAAATCAACACAATTTTTTAAAAAAGTATTTAATAATTATTTCTAATTTCAGTAGCTTTAAATTTGATCTTTAGGTGTGATTTTTTTATTTCATATCTTTTTCATTAAAAAATATTCTCAGTTATAATAGTTTCAAATAAGATACGTTAAACAATTCGCAGTAACGCGCGGGTATTTTTTATTGTAAAAATATATGCCAAATCCAAAGTTAAGATAATAATTATCTTCTGATTTTCCATCTCATTTTTATTTTCCTCGATCTAAACAATACACTGAGCGAGTGATTGTACTTTCATTCTGATCTTATTCTTCTTATTTGTTTTTTGCTGCAATTTAATTTTAAACAAATCTCTCAGCTAGTAAAAGGACCAACACAAGTGTTTCAGAGCTTTAGCCTCTTTTTAAATTGCAATAAAGCAAGATCAAATGGCTCTTAAATCTTTCACAAAAAATCATCTTCTTCTACTTCCTCTTTTCCAGGAAGTTCGTCAAGTACTTGTTTCCTCTCGATTCATAAGCATGACATTTTATCGTTAATTGTGTTTCTTTTATGTCCTTTTAAATAATCCATTACCTGTTTTACTAGCCCACATTAACAAAAACCAAGAGATTCGTCAAGGTTAGCGTTAAATTGTTTCGTAGTTGTGTTTAGAATATCTCACTTAATCCAAGTTCCAACGTTTAAGCAATATGCTCATTACATGCGTTTCACGTATCCAATTCATACCCAAAAACCAATTATAATAAGTACTCTTTATCACCAACTACAAAAATTTCTCATCTCAATACAAACTTATATACAACGTGCTCTTTTTAAGTGTTTTGACAACTTCCTTTCACGTATTAAAAGTCTCATTTCTCACAAACTTCACGTCCATTCTATAAGCGAGAATGTCTCACTGCATTAAAATGATGATGTATGTAATCATATTAAGAATTTAACAGCCTTGCATTTTTTTAGTTACTTAAGAGAAAACTACTATGACATTGTTCAACACTATTCAAAGACGCTTTTCTAATTCAATTCTTTAATATTTCACAACATTATTGAGACTCGGAAATTATGAACAATCTGACAATTTCAAAATTCCGGCAGCTTCCGCGATCGAAAGACCTGAAACTTAGAAAGCTCGGAGTAAGAAAACCTGATTCCATTGCTCTCCAAGAGCTTCTCCAGAGCCGCTCTCGCTTTCTCAGGCTCGGAGCTCTCGCACTCGACCTCGTAACTCGTTCCGAACTCGTAGATCGACTCGTCGAGCTCGATCCTCAGTCCGTCGCGCCAATCGTAGACGGATCTGACGTTCCTGAACCCGCCGAGGCACACCAGATCATCGCACGCGCTCCTCACGCGCCGGAGGATCTCCGACTCGTGCGTCGCGGCGAGTAGGCGCCGCGGCTCGGCGGCGCAGGATCCGGCGGCGGCGGCGTCGAACGGCTCTTCGAGCTCCTCGGCGCGGCTGATTCCGGCGACGATGATCGGGCGGGATTTGAGCGTGAGGAAGCAGCGGAGGGAATCGTCGCCGCCGACGAAGCGGAGGCGGAGGACGGAGTTGTTGGAGGTGAGCTCGGAATCGGCGCCGTCGAAGAAGACGTTGTGTTGGATTAGGGTTTCGGAGTGGAAAGGTGAGAGGACTGACGAGAGTTTCTGGTGCGAGGCTGAGTCTGGGAGACGGAGCTTCACTTCCACCTCCATTTTTCTTTTCTTTTTTTAGACAACCACTCGAAATGTATTTCAGAGATAGCTTCGAATTTGGGTAAAATATCAAAATATCAAGCTTTATTTTTTTTTATATAGGAAACGTTATCGGTAGCACGAAATATCATAAAAACTCAAAACGTATAGTAGAGAAAAATCGTGGTTATAAATATAAGAATAAAACATAAATCATTGATAAAAAAAACAGGAACGCAAATAAACTCAAACAACAAGAACCCTAAGTGATCGTGCGGGACCTCAACTCGCGATAATCGACTCTAATGACCTCTTCCGAACAAAGCGGGACTAAACTCAGCCATGTCGAATGCGAGTGATGATTAACCGCATAGCGCGCAAGATTATGTGCTGAAACATTATGCGCTGCTACATTACAAAGATGATAGATATGTCTAACACTGAAATCATCAAGCTCACTCATCTCTCTGAAGATGCGGTGCAAGATCGTCCCAAACTTTGTCGCAGTCGTCGTCCCTTCATCGATCATCCTCACCATCTCCAAGCAGTCAGACTGGGTCTCCGTTCTCCTGCCGCCGACGCTGCGAGCTAACTCTATGCCACAGAGGACAGCGTACGCTTCCGCGATTTGGAGGGAGAACCCCCTAGCTAGGAAAAGCGTACGCGAGGCGATCACCTCTCCGGTGTGATCTCAAAGAATACAATCGACACCGAATTCTCTACGATCGCGAACTAGTGCCGCAACAACATTAATCGAGAGGGTCCCGTCTCTTGGGGGGTTTCATCTGCGGGTCGTAGTCACCCTCGTGCTCGTCTGAGAATCTTTAATCATAGCCGCTCGGTACTCCTCGAGCAAGCTCACTGTCCACTGGACTAGCTGAAGCTGGCTCCAAACTGATCTCCCAGCGAGAACATTGTTTTTGTGGTTCCAAAGTTCCCAAAGAATAAAAGCTCATGAAAATGAACCTCAAGGACATTTGTCGCTATGAGAAAAGCGTCGAAAGCGTCGCCGTCTCTGAAAGGCGGAAGGATGTGATCGAAGCCCGCCTCTTTCCAACTCCTGCTGCAACTGCAACCTGACATCGCGTAAAAAACTGTCTCTCTCGCCTCCCGACAAACAGGACAACTGTCGTCGGAAGTGATCCTCTTCTTGGATAAGACTGCTCTAGCCAAGATCTTGCATAAACATACTCGCCAGCAGAAAAGATTCACGTTGAGAGGAACTCTCAGCTGTCAGAACTTTATTTTTAAATTGAAAATTTTGGCACCGGTACCGCAAAATACTTACTGTATTATTAAGAAGTTGTTTTTCCCAAATTCATAAATATTTTGAAATTTTGACAACTTTTTAATTTTTTTTTATATTCGGTAAACACTTAAACTTTATTATTAAATTCTTTTGATAATTATTTTTTAAGTTTATTATTTGATATAAATATTATAATATTTTTATAAAATGCTAATCGGTATACTCGTCGATATTCATTATACCTGAAAATTCAAGACATTGATATCAATATCGTATTGGTGAATCAAGCGCGTATCGGACACGAAAAATTGTTACGACACCACTAGTTTGGTTAATCACATGAATTATCAGACACGAACAATCGCTCTGAAACTGCTCGTTGGTGATTCATTCACCTTATCAATCATATTAAATGCGGAAAAAATTAATTACGCTCACAATAGCTAATTGAAATGATGATTGCAAATAAGATCTAGATTTATTAATTTAATACAATTATGGAAGCAAACAAGATCTTGACAGAAATCTAGAACTCGTCAAGGATGGCTTCGAAAACATTTTTGGGTTCAAATCTCGAGGTAAAACAAACATTACTGATTAGTTCAAGATAACTGACATGATCTTTCCTTCTGGTAGTAATCCCTTGGTGAAGATCACCAATAACACCAATCAAGGGATGATTCAAGGAGCTTGATGGAGTTTTACAGACAGGAGAGGACACCATTTCAAATCCAGAGGAAGATGCGGTCTCAGTGTCAGAGAAAACAAGAGGGACAACAGGAGATGGAGAGTCTGGAGCAAAGAACAAAACCTCGTCAGTCTGAGAAATCGGTGAGGACACTCCCTCATCACCAAACTTCACATTCATGGATTCCATTACAGCTTGAGTCATGTTGTTGAACACCCTGTAAGCACGACTTGTAGATGAGTAACCCATAAATAAACTTTCATCGCTGCGAGGGTTAAGTTTTTTCTTAGGTTCTCTATCAGCCAAGATATAACACACAGTTCCGAACACATGGAAGTATTTGACATTCGGCTTTCTCCCCCTCCAGATCTCATAATTCGTAGATGAGTTTCCCCGGCGAATCGAAACACGATTATGAATATAGCATCCCGTGTTAACAGTCTCAACCCAAAAACTCTCCTCTTGATACTTGTTTGGCTGAAATTCTACCTAGAGGGGAGCTTCTAGATGCTTCCTTATTTCTATTAAGACAATTCTTAAAATACCCATTCTAGAATTATAATTGCACAAATAACGAAATTAATTTCATAATGTCTTAAACGACTTTTTGACTTTAGAAAATAATTTATATTTTCATCATATGAAAATATTCAAAATCTTATTTTGACATTCACATCATTTTATGTCCATGTGGACAAAAATACCCTTTAGACATTATCCGAGAAAAAATCTAGTTCAACATTTGAACTTATTTTGACTTAGCTTTCAGTTTAACAATCGTACTCTAATGACTTGTAATAGTGACCTTATGGATCCAAATGAACAAAGCTTGAGCTTCTATACTCGGATTCAAAAATTCACAAACTTTTTCCGAGTATTAGCTTAATGTCTACTGACTCCACTAAAGAGTTGACACTGAGAATCTCTCGGTTCATATAAATTTATTTTCTACTCAAATTCAACTTAATTATATTGAGCGGATCCATTGAATGTTATCTATGTTTACCCTTCATGAATATCATCAACTAGTTGGGATTGATAAAATTACCATTTTACCCTTCTAGTTGTTATTTCCTCAACTCTTTTGTTACTTGTGAGTAAGTTAGAAACAATGTATTGACGATGAGCTAACAAGTCACATTGTTTCATCCAAATAAAGTCGCTACTTAATTTTGGATACTGCGCAGCTCATTTATTCACAATCCAAATTATAAAGCATGAGGTGATATATATTGCATCTCAGCAATCTTGTACATGAATTCCATATCTACGAGAACTTCACAAAGTTGGTTCATAACATCTTCATAATTTAATATCTCACCAATAGGCCTTGTCTAGATCACAAAATGGATCTAGAATTTGACTTTCTCAAATGAGAATATTAATGCTATGAAATGACATGTCTCATTTCAGGATTTAGGTAAGCATGATGGAATTCATATATAGTGACCTTGAGATAGAAGATGTTAAATGGTTTGTTCTTCTATTGTCTCTAAAGGTGCACTAGTCAATTCAGTATCTTCGAAAGATACACTGGAAGAAATATAGAGTTCCTAACTCTTTATGCCTCGTAACCAGACATCATAGAATCTTCCAACAATCATAATAGGATCAATAGTCCGTTGATCTTTAGATTGCGAATATATCGTTTTAGTCAAACCATGAAGAGTTTGTTCACGCAAATCTACATTTGTCTCTTCGTACATTGTTGAGTTTGATTAAGGACTACTATTGAATATCATAAATCTTCAATCAAACTAAAAGGGAATGAATGAACGTTTCAACTTTTATTAATTTAATCAGCAAATTACAATAAGGACTTTATAAAGATTTATATATTACATCAATATGTAAATAAACAATGTTCTTGTGGGCATCTCTGCCAACAAAATCTCCCGCTCGATTTCCTCTGAGTAATTTCTTTGAGGTATAGGTTTTCCATTTCTCTATTTTCCTCGGGAAGGCTGTGCTTTTATTGATTCACATTCGCTTTTCTCTGTCTCTCTAGGATGTTGACTTCGCGATTTTCTTGGTTTACATTCACTCGCTGCCGGGATTCAACTTTGACGAGTCCACCGAGTTTGCGCTTCTTCCATGGCCGTCAATTGAGGAATAACATTCGGGTATTTATTTTTCTATCTAATTAAGACTTTTATTGAGTTGTTATATTGCCTATCGTACCTTATATATAAACGTCTTGTTCAGTCACTTTATTGCTTAGAAAACTGGATATTGAAGTCGACTATGGTTCAAGCAAAAAGGCTATTGCTAGAAGCAGCTCTCCATGATCCTGGGAGAGCTAATTAACATAATATTTATAAAACGAAATTAGACTAACCTATAACAATATTAGACTAATTATAAACTAAACGTACCTTGACGAGGAGGGGGAGTCGGAGCTCGGCGGTGGAGACGCAGGGGAGGAGCACGGCGGAGGAGGGGCGGAGCACGGCGAAGGAGGGGCGGAGCACGGCGAAGGAGGGGCTGAGAGCGAGAGGGAGGGCGGAGGAGGGCACGGAGGGAAGCGGCGAAGATAAGAAGGGGAGGAGGGGGAGGGACGGAGGCGGGGGAGGGACGGAGGCGGGGGAGGGGGTACGGGGGAGGAAGGCGGGGGAGGGAGAGGGGGTGGCTGGTGGGGAGAAGGGGAGGGACGGCGGCGGCGGTGGAGAGGGTGGCTGGTCGGAGGGAGAGGGGAGAAGGGGGTACGGGTAGGGAGGAAGGGCGGGGGAGGGAGAGGGGGTGGCTGGTCGGAGGAGGGGAGGGACGGCGGCGGCGGAGGAGGGGGTGGCTGGTCGGAGGGAGAGGGGAGAAGGGGAGGGACAAAACCTGGGAGAAACAAGGGGAGGGGACGGCAGCGGGAGGGATAAAGGCGGGAGAGGGACGGCGGCGGGAGGGAGAAGGCCGGCGGCGGCGGCGGCGGCGGGAAGGAGGGGGCTGGCCGGATCTTTCTAGGGAGAGTGAGAGGGAGAGTGAGAGGGAGAGAGGTGAAGAAATAAGGAAAAAGGGAGGCTTGGCCGGTTTAAAGCCCTAGAAACATTAGAAGCGACATTAGAAGCGACTAGTCGCTTCTAATGTCGCTAAATAACCAAAACGACACCGTTTAAATAAGTTGGGGCATTAGAAGCGACTAGTCGCTTCTAATGCCCTAACTTCTGCACTTGACGAAATTTTTGGCGGAGGGAATTTGGAGCCAAAATTTTGGGGCATTAGAAGCGACATTAGAAGCGACTAGTCGCTTCTAATGCCCTATATCTATACTCAGTGAAATTTTTGGCGGAGTGAATTTGGAGCCAAAATTTTGGGGCATTAGAAGCGACATTAGAAGCGACTAGTCGCTTCTAATGCCCCAATTTCTATACTTAGCGAAATTTTCGGCGGAGAAAATTTGGAGCCAAAATATTGGGACATTAGAAGCGACATTAGAAGCGACTAGTCGCTTCTAATGCCAAAATTCAATAATTATGACTATTAGAAGCGACTAGTCGCTTCTAATTGACAAAATATTGATAATTTTGTAAATATCGGGGTATTGAAGTTAGAAGCGACTAGTCGCTTCTAATTGTCAAAAGTCGCTTCTAATTAGAAGCGACTAGTCGCTTCTAATTCTCCCTGTCGCTTCTAAAAGTATCTTTTGTAGTAGTGCCCTTAAATAAAAGACCTGTTCTTTAATCTGATAGGTTAGTTATTTAGGCAATAGATTAGGTTTACGGTGATCATCATCGGAAATGGATGGTGGTGACAACGGAGACGACAAAGGATTTTGATTTCGGAGGCAAAACAACGTTATTCTTAGCCGTCGAGGATTCGGAGGAGGCTCAGAAAGAGGCTCCATCGTAAGACTACCTGCACCACCGCTGATCAAATCCAAGCCATGATTCGTCGAGCGGATCTTTGTAGGCAGGTCTATCTCTAGGCAATATATATTTCATATGTTTATGTGCTCTTCGTGATCCTCGCCGTGAAGCCGAAGAATCCACAATTCGACCTCCAACAAGTCGCAGTCCAGTACATGGAGATGGCGGTTCCGATGGCGGCGGCAGCTCCGACAAGATGCTGTTCACGGTCTCGCTGAACATTCGGATGCTGTTCACGGTCTCGAACCCTAACAAGATGGAGAGCACTTTAGAGAAGCCAATCATATGATGACTCCGCTCACCCGAACTTTAGAGAGCACTCGATAGAGAGTGCCTCTGCAGACAACAGCTTCTACACAAAGGCATGGGTTGACTTGGCCAGTAGCGAGGGGATAAAAGACCATTAAGCCATCGAGAGGTGGCGGTGTCAAGCAGCGGCAGCGGCAGATCGTGATTTCTATTATCCGGCCAAGAATACGAGGGATACTTGAATGCGAGTTCACGACAACCTATGTGAGTTCACGACATTTCTATGTAATGTAAATTTGAAAATTTTATATTTGACAAAATGTGCATGATATCATTTGCTAACTAAATATACATGATAATTTTTTAAAAATATGGCAGTTTTTCATCGTCTTTCAATGGTGCAAACGACGAAAAACGTAACCAATTCACAAGGGAGATAACATCCAAACTAATAACTGACTTGAATCCGAAAAAAATAAAAGACACGGGAACCAAACATCAAAATATGGTCTTAATTGATTCTGAGCCAAATCAGTAGTGTTAGGTGAACAAATCTTGCACGTTAAATGTTTTGATATGTGAACAAGATACGGGCGACAATAATCAATCACGACATCGAGTCTCTTCTAAATACTCTTAAATTAGGAAAAACATATAATATTTCAAATGTAATAGTTGAATAGGAGAAATAGGCGTTCAAAATCCATGGAACATACGCTCATTTAACTTTCAAGAAAAATAATACAAGTGAAGAACTATAAGAAGACAACGCAACATTAATGGAACAATTGTATAATTTCACTTCACTTTGTGCAACAATTTCGTCGAAACATCAACTGTTTTTTGTAAGTTAATTACTATACTCTTCAATCATCAATCAATTAATATGTTCAAAACATAGTCTCACTTTGACTTTTTCTCATGCTATCTCCTTGAATACTTTTAAAGCTGTGCTAAAAGTCGTCATACACGTCCCGAAATAAGAACTGAAAATACCGTAGCTTTCTTTCAATTAACTTTGATTGATGACAAATTTGTTATAAACTGCAAATGTTATTGTTATTCCTTATTCATTATTAAATCATCACACTGAAGTAATCAAATTAAGTTTGGATAATTTTGCAACAATAGCAATAACTTTCTCATTTGATTTTTTTTACTCTATAGTGAATGTATCTCAAAATTTAGAAACTTATGAATAATATGTGTTAATCTTTCAAATTAAATTTCGAGATTTTATTATAGTTAAAATTATGTATTCTCATTGTAATATATAAGTTATTAGTCCGTTAAATAAAAAATTACTAAAATAATATACGTTAGATAAAACTACACTGAGGTATGTTGCTAATTAGTGTATATATATTTATTTATTTATTTTTAGGAAATATAAAAGTAGGTGTAGTTTCTCGAAAGTTGAAATAGCGTGTATAAAAAGTAATTTAAAGCAATAATGGTACCTAAAATCAAATTTATCTTTTCTTAAGCTCCCTTATTTCATATATACTTCTTCTCACCGCCATAATCAGTCTTCGGCCACATTTCTTTTCAGTGAAGTATCGTTCGTTTCCTTGTTCTTTCTCTCATCTCAGCGACGCGAACGAAATCGAAGCCCTCAGATTTCATCCCCAAGTTTCTTCAATTCGCCTGAAACTGGTAACTTATTCTCTCTTTTTCATTTTCTGTTCCTAGTCCGCTCGTTTTTGTTCTATTTCCGACGTGGGTCGCTTGCAAAGTCTCGCCATCGCTGAATCGAAGGAAGAAAATAGGTCATTACAGATTGTTTAGGGATTCATAATCATTACTCCTGTTAATTTCAGAAATAGAAGCAAAAAAAAAGAAATTAGGGCTTCGTGAGCTGAGTGTCGGAGAGAGAGAGAGAGAGAGAGAGAGAGAGAGATGGAAGAAGAAGACGACTACGAGGAGTACGTTCCGGTGGCGAAGAGGAGAGCCATGGAAGCTCAGAAAATCCTTCGTCGGCGTGGAAACTCCTCCGCGGCGGAGGACGAGCTGGAGAAGCCGGAGGAGGAGGAGGCGAAGCCGAGCTTGCTGGTGAAGGCGACGCAGCTCCGGCGAGACGCGCCGGAGGTGACGCAGACGGAGCAGATCGTCCAGCAAGAGAAGGAGATGATCGAGCACCTTTCGGATCGGAAAACCCTAATGTCCGTACGAGAGCTCGCGAAAGGGATCACCTACTCCGATCCGCTCCAGACTGGCTGGAAACCGCCGCTTCAGATCCGCCGGATGTCGCAGCGGCAGTGCGATGCTGTTCGCCGGCAGTGGCACATCATCGTCGACGGCGACCAAGTCCCTCCTCCGATCAAGACCTTCAAGGACATGAGGTTTGTTCTTCTTCTTACTGGGTTTTTTAGCTAAGACAAAGGGTAATTTTAGTTACTAGTCATATAAACACGTAGTATTTTGATAATAGGCCGACGTTTTATAAACTGTTACTAAATAGTCAGTCAAATCTGTCTACAACGATATTTGGACCAATATAGTACAAAATTCGAATCGCACAAAACGACTGTAAACGAAAGACAATCCGGTCCGTAATTTCCTGTAAACGAATGTCACGTGAGCACATTGGCTATTTACAACGTATTTACAGAACGTTATGTCTACAACGTATTTCCGAATTCCTTATGTTTATATTGGCTAAAAGATCCAATTTCTTGATAATTTAATTTAGAATTTGAGATAAGAAGGAACTTTGTTTGAAGAAAAGAGAGATCAAACCGATTCTTGCTAGTTTTTTTCTTATATTTACTTTTAGGTTCTAGCTGAGACAAAATATGATTTAGAATATGAGATAAAAAGGAAAGTGTCTGAGATTAAAATGATTCTTGCAAAAAAGGGTTTTCTTAGAGTTGTTTGTTTATTTTGGCACTTTTTAATAACTCAATGCGAGTATTGTTATACTGTAGATAACTCTTTAGGTAGGATAGTAATTTAGTTTAGAATGTGAAATGAGGAAGAAAATGTTTGTAGATAACTCTTCTATAGACTTCATTAGGTTTGTTCTTAGTGGGTTCTATCTAAGATAGTAATTTTGTTTAGAATGTGAAATGAAGAAGAAAATGTTTGTAGACAATAGTGATGAAATCAATGCTTTCTAGAAAATGGGTTTTCGTTTTCAAACTTTAGACAGTTCTTGTTCTGTTGCAAATGGTGGTATATTAGGGACGTTATCTGCGAGTTTCCAATTTTACCATTTCTAGATTTGCAGCTATACGAATAGTAAAACACTCCACTCCAAATCTATAACATACAATTTCCACCAAGACATTTCATAATCGTGTACATAATTTATCAAGATTCCCAGAGCCGGTTCTAAAGAAGCTCCGTGATAAGGGGATCGTGCAGCCGACACCGATCCAGGTCCAGGGGCTTCCGGTGATCCTCTCCGGGAGAGACATGATCGGAATCGCCTTCACTGGCTCAGGGAAGACTCTGGTCTTCGCTCTGCCGCTCATAATGGTGGCGATGCAGGAGGAGATCATGATGCCCATCCTCCCCGGGGAAGGCCCGATCGGGCTCATCGTGTGCCCGTCCAGAGAACTCGCCCGACAGACATTTGAGGTCATCGAAGAGTTTTTGGTCCCCATGAGAGAGGCCGGGTATCCCGAGATTCGGCCCCTTCTCTGCATCGGCGGAGTCGATATGCGGTCTCAGCTCGACATCGTTAAGAGGGGCGTTCATATCGTCGTCGCTACTCCCGGGAGGTTGAAGGACTTGCTGGCCAAGAAAAAAATGAACCTCGACAATTGCAGGTACGAGTTTTGATTCTGTTATGCTGTAATGTATGTGTTTGGTTTAGATTTTCTTGTGTTTGGTGCTGAGAGGATTTAAGAAGCTTGACGGGATACATATATCTAAATTTGAATATCGACTGTTATGTTCTTTTTTACGATGCATTTTCTATGAGATGGTGATGATAAAGTTGGAATCGCGGGGAGCGAAAGGATACCCAAATATATGTTTTTTTTCTTCTTAAATGTCAGAAAGAGTTTTACTTTATACATGGGCAATGAGTTTCAATGTATCTAAATTTGATTTTTTAGATACTTCTTATAGACATGGACCTATTTCTATTTGAATATCATCTGTTATGTTTTTTCCACTGCATTTTCCATCACATGGTGATGATAGAATTGAAATATTGAGAAGCGTAAGGATACCAAAATATATATTTTGAATTTTAAAGACTATGCTGGGTGTAGTTTTTGATGTCAAAACAGTTTCTTATACTATCCATGGGCAATGAGTTGCGAAGCATCTAAATTTGATATCTTTAGATAGTTTTTCAGACCCATTCCAATTGAAAGTTCATGTAGCTATATATATATATATATGACTGATTGTGGGCGCAGATATCTAACTCTAGACGAGGCGGATCGGCTGGTGGATCTGGGGTTCGAAGACGACATCCGAGAAGTGTTTGACCACTTCAAAGCGCAAAGGCAGACGCTCCTGTTCTCGGCCACCATGCCGGCGAAGATCCAAAACTTTGCTCGGAGCGCTCTGGTCAAACCCGTTTTGGTGAATGTGGGCCGAGCCGGGGCGGCCAATCTCGATGTCATCCAAGAGGTTGAGTACGTCAAGCAAGAGGCCAAGATCGTCTACCTCCTCGAGTGCCTCCAAAAGACCCCACCACCTGTCCTCATCTTCTGCGAGAACAAGGCTGACGTCGACGACATCCACGAATACCTCCTCCTCAAGGTATATAAGTACATCTTTAATTGTTTGTAACTGATTTATATTATTTCAACCGAGAATTTTCTGCTACCCACAAGAACTGGGAAACCCGAATTCTAGGTCTAGTGTCTTAGGGCCTTATCAGCACCCGGTTCGATTTCCCTTGAATGCAAGAAAATAGTTTAGAAAAAAATAGAGCCTCGGTGGATTTTAGTTGGGTTTTACTGGGATGTCAAGGTTTATCCGAAACAAAGCAAATTTACCGGATATAAGTCAATCCCTTAGATTCCCTCAAGTGAAATTCTCCTGGTCAATCGTGAAACCCGAATTCCAAATTAGTTCGTGTCTACAAAAATGTATGGATAACAATTACCAATTAAACCCTATAAAAGGTGTGGGTCTAGTCTCGTAGTTAGGGTGATTCTTAGGACCTTATCAGTACCCCATTCAATTTCCCTTGAAAATGCAAAATAGTAGTAAAAAATTGAACACAAACAAGTCATCCCCAATTAGATTCCCTCAGAGTGAAATCTCCTGGTCAATTAGAAAACCCGAATTCTAAATTAGTTATGGATCTAGAGTCTCATAGTAAGGGCGATTCTTAGGACCTTGTCAATCCCCGGTTCGATGTCCCTTGAAAATTCAAAAAAGTAGTAAAAATATGAACAGAAACAAGTAAATCCCCAATTAGATTCCCCCAATCAAAATGGACTTTTTTCGAGGAAGGGAGTGGAAGCAGTGGCGATCCACGGAGGAAAAGACCAAGAGGAGAGAGAGTACGCGATATCATCCTTCAAAGCGAGCAAAAAAGACGTCCTTGTCGCCACAGATGTGGCTTCAAAAGGACTGGATTTCCCGGACATACAGCACGTGGTGAACTACGACATGCCGGCGGAGATCGAGAACTACGTGCACAGGATCGGGCGAACGGGTCGGTGCGGAAAGACCGGGATCGCAACCACGTTCATCAACAAGAACCAGAGCGAGACCACTCTGCTCGATCTCAAGCACCTCTTGCAGGAAGCCAAGCAGAGGATTCCGCCCGTTTTGGCGGAGCTCAGCGATCCCATGGAGGACGTCGAAGCGATTACTGACGCCAGCGGAGTCAAGGGCTGCGCTTATTGTGGAGGTCTCGGTCACCGCATTCGAGACTGCCCCAAGCTGGAGCATCAACAGAGCATGACCATCGCTAATTCCAGGCGCGATTACTTTGGCTCCGGCGGTTACAGAGGCGAGATTTGATTTTTTTATTTTTATTTATTATTATTTCCATTTTTTTTAATGTTGTTGTATAAGGAATTTTGTTATTTTCATTTTTTTTGGCTTCTGTTTTGGTAGTGCTAGCTTGTCTTCTCAGAAACTGTGCGTTGATTAGGGTTTTCTTAATATATTATCAAGTTGATACATGTGAACTCACATCTTAAAACTAATATAAGTAATTCATAAGCGAGTAATCGGGATTGGTGAGATAGTTGAAGTTAACAGTCCAAATTTTACTTTTAGCTTCAGAAAGATATTAACAAAATTATGGCTGATTTTTCTTTTATTTCCGCTTATTGCTTGCAAACTATTTCCAGTAATTAGACAAACTATAACTATGTTAAAAACTGATTATTAGTCTTAAAAATTGTCTTCCTTGGATCAAGATACAAAATACAAGTGAAGAAAACAAAAGTAGTCGTTACAATGAATTAAAATCTTGATATTACACACTTGTTCCCGCTCAAATAAATGAAGAGGATCTCTAAATACCTTGATTGCACATCAAACTTCAAACGAAATTAAATACTGAAAACTGAAAATTGAACAATACTAATATACCACAAGCACAAGGACTTATATCATCATCAATCAGTGGTGATGAAATTTGTCATCTCCTCTATACTGCCAAGTTTGGATCAGAGAGAAAATTCAGTAATAAACAATAGTTTAAGTTAATAAATGACTTGGTTATTCATGTGTCAAAAAACATTGTAAAAAAACAACAAATATAAGAAAAATGAATTTTAAATGCAATCATATTGGACATCTGACGTGAAATAAAGAGTAAAAAATGACCCAAGCAAAGAAATTATAAGTAAAAAGGTAAAATAATTGAAATTTTTAAAGATAAAAAGTATAATGATCCGAGAATGAGTCAAAACGATATTTACTTATACAATGCACTAATTAAGAGTAATCACACAAACTGGTTCTTGGAGTGTAACCTTTTCAAAGAAAAAAAAGGGTCTTGGAGTGTAAAAGCACCAACTCTGAGCTCTTTGGTAATAAGATTTGGATTTTTATATGCTCCAAGAATTTCAGGCAAACTCTCTTTGACCCTCCAATCCTTCACACACAATACCAAAAAATGCATTACAAAAGTTAAAAAATTAATCACTGAGATCATGATCATATTGGAAATGAAAAACATAAAAGACTAAACAAAAGCCTTAAAAAAGTATATTAGTACCTCGAAATCACGAGACTGAAGAAAACCCTGCAAATTCAACGACTTAAAGTGCTTGTAAATCTCATTCACTATCACTTTTCTCTCTTCCGAACCCCAAAAGAAAGCTTCTTTCATCTTCTCAGTTTCTTCTTCGAGCGCTTGAAGCCGCTTGTTCAACTCCTTGATTTCGCCATGACATGACTTGTTTTGCAAGAAACTCTCTTGCGATTCGTTCAATCCCTTTCTTGAGCTCGAAGCTTCGAAACCCGTCCATGGTTTTTTCCCTTCAGTGTCCTTTTTCTCGGCCCGAGAACTTCCTCCGTGTCCCAAAATCCGTTTTTTCGCCGATTCGAGCTCCATATTCAGCTCCATCTATTCTCTAAAAATGAGAAGAACAATATTTGAATGAAAGAAGGAAACTTTAGTATAAAAAGTAAAAAAAGATTCAAACTTTCTTCACTTGTAAGAGATGAGTGAATGAGTGTTGTAAAGGGTCGTTTAGTTTTTATGTTGTAAAAAGAAAGAACACATTCCTTCATTTACAAGGAAGAGCGTGAGTGAGAGTGAGAGTGAGAGAGAGAGAGAGAAGGAAATTGCTGAGCATTTGCGAAGGAAATGTCATTACTCTAATAAAAGCTTATTTCTGTTTGTTTACCATTCTAATTATGTTCCAGAGTTTTAAGCAAAAAATGAAGAAAAAAAAATTGGTGATAGTTATCAGAGATGCAAGAAAATGCCAAGTGATTGAGTAAATGTTTGGCGTCATGTTTCTGGTTACTCGAGATATTAAACAGAAAAAGTTAAAGCCATTACGATGGGTTTCAGAGAATTCATTTCTTTTGAGACTTTCGGTTATCAAGGCTCTTTTCTCACCGCTTTTGCTCGTTCGTCAATACAAATGTTTGTATTATTTTCTGTTAAAACAACCAAAGGGAAATAAAGGGAAAAACATATATAATACTGATTTTCAGTCAGTATAAACATAAATATGAAAATAATTAACGTTCTATAAATACGTTACAAATAGTTAATTTGGTTACGTGACAGTTGTTTATTAAATTATCTTTGATTTACGATTCGTTTCGTGCACTTTAAATTTTAGGATATATTAATCCAAATGTTATTGTAACCAAATTTAACTGTTTATTTACTAAATGTTTCCAAAACGTTGTCTATTATTAAAGTATTACATGTTTATTTGTTGTTTACTAATTGACATGCATACAAATTTAGATAGTAACTCATTGAACTTTTATTACCTTTATATTTACAACGAATAAATTAGGTAACTAGCTAACTAAATATTTGAAATTACTATATAATCAATTTTTATATAAATTTTAGGTAAATAAATATAATAAAGATGATGTGGTCCTTCATTAAAATAAATACATGAGTAATATATGTCAATTTCTTAAAATAAAAAAAATAAAAAACGAGAGAGAGTTATATATGTCAATTTACGCGTGTATTTGAGATTGCTATATAATCAATTTTTCGTAAAACATAAAGTAAATAGCTATAACAAATATGTGGTTTTTTCCTTAAAATAAAATAATATTTACATTAATTTACAAATGTAAATAAATAAACGTAAATAATAACAAAGTAAATTATAGCTCTCATGTAAATATGACTATCGACGAGCTTAAAAATTTAAAGTTATTATATAACGAGTAATTGTATAGTATACACCTATATAAGTTTTCTAATTTCAATTTGTCCAACGTTTTATAAAATTTTGGTAAAAGTCCAATATATCAATTCGGCCAAATTTTCATTCTCAAAATCCCAAAAAAATTCTCCCATACAAACGAATATTAAATACAAAATCAAAAGCAAAAAACCAATGTACACGGTTACACGTAAGCTAATAAACCGGGATTAATATACATCAATAAAATTCATTAATGAAGAAAGAGAAGAATCCAATCGAGTAGATTCCCTGAAACAAAATCTTCCTCTTTCCAAAACACCATCGCGCTATTACACCCGTAACCAGAAGGCCATCTCAAACACCCGGAAGAAATCTTGACGTCGACGAAGGAAACAAGTAATTAAACCGATTCATGCATGTTTTCAAAAACAGTAAATCCATATTTAATCTGAATATTCGTAGAGTGTTCTTCATTTTTCTCCCACGAAATATTTTTACAAAACTCAAAAATATTTTTGCAAAAAATGATTTAACTTTCCACGAAAAAAATTGTATCTGAAGGTATGTTCATCATTTTTTTCAACAAATACCGCTGATTTTTTTTAAAAAAAAATAGACGATGAACATCTAAACTGATGCACGAGGAATGGAAGACATCTCGTCAGACGCATGAGAGGAAGACGACGGAGTCCGACAGAGGAGGTTGCGACCGAGCACGAGATCTTCCTCGAGGTGGAGATCTATTTGAATCGGGTTCTTCATCTCCGCTCCTGATTTTTGCGTTTCGTATTAATGGGTCTGGATTTTGTGTTCATGTGTTTCTGGAGATATGAGAAAGGTGTGGGCGAGATGTAAATTTACATGGTGGAGAGAATCGTCGCAGTTTTGATCATTAATAATCAATTACGCTATTCTTCTTCTTCTTCTTCTTTTTCTTCTTCTTCTTTGTGTTTAAAATCAAAATCGGGTTTTTTATCAGTGTAAAAATCAATTTATGCTGTAAAATGCAACTCAATTTACGTTGATACAATTATATTTCATTGTAAATTGGATATCAATTAACTAACATTATCAACGTAAAATTCAATTTACACTGTAAATAGAAAGTCAATTAACGAGAGAATAAAATCGTATGAACAACTCAAGAACAAATATTCGACAAATTAAACATCATTCCAAGTATAGAAAATGATAACTAATTGATAGATATTAAGTCTGTTCGAAATTAAACATGAAAATAATCTGTAATTAATAAGTTATCTTGAATTAATTGACTAATATTTAATCAAAAGTCAACCTACTAATCTAGGAAACAATATTCAAGCCCTATAAGCCGCCAACTTTTAATTTAAGGAAATAAATTTAAATTTTCAATCGAAATTAATATTATTATCAGTGTAAAATTCAATTTACGTTCTAAAATGCAACTCAATTTACGTTAGTACAATTCTATTTCACTATAAATTAGATATCAATTAACAAATATTATCAGCGTAAAATTCAATATAGTCAATTAACGAGAGAATAAAAATAGTCTGAATACATGAAAACAAATTTTCGACATTTAATACACAACATATTAGCCCTATAATTACTAGGTTGAATTAATAGATAATCAGATTTCATAAGTTCAAAAAATCAGTTCAAAATTAATAAGCCAAGAGATAATCGAATTTAATAGGTTGAATTAATTTGAAAACAGAATCCACTAATTTAGGAAATAATATCCACACATGATAATCAAATTCATTATTAGCGAAAACAATTTTGAATATTCAAAATGAAAATAAATGTTTAAAATTCGAAATATATATTAAAAAATAATTTAAAAAGGGTTTAAAAATATTACTAAATAGTGCTATTTACGAAAGTTTTACAAAAAAATTGAACTTTTCCAAATAACTTTTGTTAATCATGTCCAATTCTTCGAATTTTTGTTATATAATTTAGTTTTGCTAAACATGACTATACAAATGGGCTCACATGCGTCTAAAACAGCAGCGAAGCAGAGGATTACCAATCTACAAAACAATCAAGATCTAACGGCTGAAAATCATCCACGTGGCCACAATCTTTCTCCGATCCCTCTTCTTCTTCTTCTTCTTCTTCTTCTTCTTCTTCTTTCTTCAAAAATTTCTCTCGACTGTGTAATTATCACTCAGCTCAGAGATTTCTCCTCCGAAAATGTTGGCTCGTATCGCCGCCAATCGCCTGCGTGAGATCGGTCAAGCTTTCCGCCAGGTCTTTTAAATTTTAATTTTTCTTTATTTCCCTCTCAGTTTATTGCCCAGCGTTACATTCTCTCGCTAATCTTTTTTTTTTCTTTTTTTTTCTGTAGCCTTCGCGATCCTTATCGACTGCCCTAAACTACGTGAGTTTTTAATTTTTTTTTGTTCCATTCTTCGTTACTAATTTCAGCTTATCGTCTTTTTCTTCGTCGTTCGCGATTGATTTTGGATTTGATACTATTGCTGCGGTTATTGAAAACAGCATCTCGATTCTCCGGACAACAAACCGGAGCTTCCATGGGAGTTCTCAGAGGCCAACAAACCCAAGGTCTGTTAAAAAAATTGGGTTGATTTTGTGGTTTGTACGGTTGACATTTATAAGCATGATGATTGAATAGTCCAGGTTGTGTTTTATGCTTTGGGTTAAGTAATCTTTCCCAGAATTTAGAGCTTTTCTTCTTCCAATCTTCAATTGTGAGCAATTTACAAGTACACTAGGCAAACCTTGAATAAAAATAAGCAATTAACCGGTATATATAGGCATAATCTACGTGGTCTTTGTATCAAGCGTTTATCTAGAATTTTTAGTCCGTACTATGCACCTGAGCTAAATCTGATTATACTTGGAACTAATTGCTAAATTGAGCATGGAATTAGTGATAATGTTGCATTAGGGTAGTTTATGAGGGGTCAAAATAAATCAGTAAACCCACTTGACTAGGTATCAGTAAGTGTTTGATTTTGGGTTATAATTTTGCAAACATTATCCGATCGTAGATTAAGGAGATCTTGTCTCACTATCCAACAAATTGAGCATGGAATTAGTGATATGTTGCATTAGGGTAGTTTATTGGGGGTTAAAATATATCAGTAAACCCACTTGACTACATATCAGTATAATTTGATTTCGGGTTTGATTTTGTAAACCTTATTCAATCGTAGGTCACGGAGATCTTGTCTCACTATCCAACAAACTACAAGCAATCTGCTGTGATACCTCTTCTCGATCTTGCTCAGCAGCAACACGGTGGATGGTTGCCTGTTTCAGCGATGAACGCTGTAAGTTTGTGTCTGAAGTGGAAGGGATTTATTTTCGTGTGTGCTTTATTTGTATCGTAATTCAATAGCTCTCGAGTTTGAATGTGGTGCTGATTATAATTGGTTTATGTATGATTCAGGTTGCTAAGGTTATCGAAGTCGCTCCTATCCGTGTTTATGAAGTCGCAACGTTCTACTCGATGTTTAATCGCGCAAAGGTTCCACAGAATTTATAAGATCTTTTTTTTTTGGTTGCTGAAATACGTTATTGAGATTGGTATTCTCAGGTGGGAAAGTACCATCTTTTGGTCTGTGGCACGACACCGTGCATGATCCGAGGGTCGCGAGGTATTGAAGATGCTTTGCTGAAACACCTTGGAGTGCAACGGAACGGTTCGTATTTCACCATACCATATATATATATATATATATGTGTGTGTGTGTGTGTGTGTGTGTGTGTGTGTGTGTGTGTATGTATATATACAAAAATTGGGTATTTAGCCAACTTAAACATAAGAGATTTGGATTTAGCCAACGTTTTGTTAATTTGTTCTAAATAGGCAGTGTACCTAATTTTTTACCGACTCGCATTTTTTCTTTTTGGAATGAGCGGAAAAACATATTTGGGCTAAATTGTTCAAAAAAAAGTTGTAAATGGCCTGGGTCGGCTATTTACCAACAATTTACCAAACGTGAACTATACCTAAAAACCATCTAGTTTACATATACAACCATGATAAATGTAGATTTGATATTGGATCTCGTTTGTTGTTGTATTGTGCAGAGGTGACAAAGGATGGATTATTCTCTGTTGGAGAAATGGAATGCATGGTAAGTCTTTTCATGAATCACCTCAGAATCAATTTATTTTCCTTCTACTCTTTAGTTGTATCTCCACATGAAAAATAGATGCTGAGTCAAGAGAGCTTGCTTTTTATATAAATACTTCACGCTGCGTACATTACTTTTAGAGAGCGAATAGAACTCTAGTTCCCTTTTCAAATTATTATTACATTCATAGTATCATTGCGAATGTCTTTCTTTTTCAGATTCTGATATAATTCTTGGTACCATTTTTTCATTTTAAAATATATGATCTTGTGCAGGGTTGCTGTGTAAATGCTCCTATGATCACAGTGGCAGATTACTCCAACGGATCTGAAGGATATACATACAACTATTATGTGCGTCATTTTCGAGTTCTTATTTACTATTTCCCATATAAGAATCTCATGGAATATATTCACTTTCTGGTGTTAATTGCAGGAAGACGTTACTCCAGAGAGAGTCGTGGACATAGTCGAGAAATTGAGGAAGGGAGAGAAACCTCCGGTAAGAAAATCGAAACTGTAATAAAGCTCTATTTTATTTCTTTGCGTAAACATTTTTTCTAATCGACAAGTGTTATTATTTTAATTTTGGGTAATTCTAGTTATATAAACATGTACTATTTTGAAAATAGTCAACGTTTAGTAAATAGTCAACCAAATCTGTTTACGAACAGTATTTGGATCCATATCGCCTAAAATTCAAAGTGTACAAAACGACTGTAAACGCAGTGCAATCCGGTTCATAATTTTCTGTAAATGACTGTCACATAAGTACACTCGCTATTTACAACATATTTACAGAACATTCACTATTTCCAAATTCTTAATGTTTATGTTGGTTAAAAATACCCAATTTTTTGTTTAATATCTGCAGCACGGAACTCAAAATCCGAAGCGGATAATGAGCGGACCTGAAGGAGGAAACACCAGTTTACTGAGTGATCCGAAACCGCCACCATGCCGAGACCTCGATGCTTGCTAAAAGAAAAAGAAAAAGAAAAACTTGCAGAGTCAGTTATGAGTTGAATAATGTAAAAAGAAAAGCTTGGACATTTTTCAGGCTTATTATCTCAGTCGGATATCACCATTGCCAAAAATTCTGGAGCCATTTGTTTTTTCGTCTCTATTTATTTCACATGGCGATATGGCTTTTTTTGGGTTTTTTGTGGACGTATTCAATGGGAATTAAGAACCCTTGGAATAACCAGACTCTGATCACTACCTTTTTTATTTTCTTCTTCTTTTCTTTTTAATGGTTTAAGAGCTTTGTTCACGTGAGTCTGTCTGTATTTTCATTTCATGTCATCATATTCTTGCCGTTGTGTTTGATTAAAATTCATTCTGATAAGAGTGCTTCAGTTCAATCTATTAAAATTACCACTTTTGATTTCTGAGCTTTAATTATGGAGCTGTGTTTTGAGTTTCCGTTGTTGATAGTACATCTAATCTTTTTTCCATACAGAAATAACTACCCCCAAAAAATAGAAATAAAAGTGTGGAAAGTAAGTGAGACACGCATAAAGGACGAATTCCAAAGTGATGATGACATATGTGACGTGATTTTTCTTTTCTATTTATTATTCCATTTTATTATGGGAAAAAACACCATCTCTTCCTAATTTCCTTCTATTTATACACGTCCGTTTCAATTTCAATTCTAAAAACACTGCCCATCTCTGATTTGGTTCTCTCATAGTACAGTATGCTCTTTTTTTTTGGACAAAGCTATGCTTTTGTACATTGTTTCCTTTTCTTTTCTTTTTTCATGATTGCCCTTTTAGAAAATTGTATATCGAGCAACGAATAAAGTGGAAAATTTAAGGATTCTGATTTCCTTTTTTTTTTGGTAGTGAGAAGAAGAAATGGGAAGTGCGTCGTCAGTGTTGAGTCAGTATGATATTGAAGAAGTTCAACACCACTGCAATAACCTATGTAGGTTTAATTATTATTATAATCTGTGATTTGCATTTTGGTTTGGTTCTAAGTTCTGAGATTTTTCTTTTTTGTGGGGAAACCAAAACTCCAGTTTCGCAGCAAGAAATAGTGAGTCTTTACAAGAGATTTTGTCAGCTTGATCGAAACGCAAAAGGGTTTATCTCGGCCGATGAGTTGTTATCAGTTCCCGAGTTTGCAATGAATCCTCTTTCTCAGGTATATATATAAATCTATATATATTTATATATATATGATTCTTAAAGATAACTCCTTTTTCGAAATTTGGTTCGTAATTGTCTTTGGTATTGGGTTAATATTCAGAGGCTTCTCAAGATCGTTGATGGATTGAATTTCAAGGACTTTGTGGCGTTCTTATCCGCGTTTAGCGCCAAAGCAAATTCCCACCACAAAATCAAACGTAAGAAACTTTCATCTTTTCATTCACTCAATCTTAGTATCACCCTGAAAAAAACAAAAGAAGAAACAAATCAGATATTTGTCTCAGCTTCATTAGATATTCAACTTTTTAGCTAAGTAGACAACATAAACATATACATTTTGGAAATGACGAATGTTTAGGTGACACTATAATTTACAAATTTCATTACCGGTTACCCTTTTCAAATTTGAATGTTTTTTTTTCGTTTTATTGTTAAACAAATACCAATTTACAAATTCAGTGATTTTTTGGCTTTGGGCAGGAACGGTTTTGACCTCGGTGAAATATTGTAAAACAAATTCATTAGATACAGAAGTTTTACTAATAGTTGGCTATTTTTATGAACACTTGATGTTTATGACTACCAACATTCAGCCTTGTATTTTGCAGTTATCTTCAAGCTCTACGATTCAGACGGTAACGGAAAAGTTTCTTTCAACGACGTGCTTGACGTGCTTCACGACCTTTCTGGCGAGTTCATGTCTAATGAACAAAGAGAGGTAAACTTGACCATTTTCTTATCATCGTTATTGATTATGGATTAATTAGTTTTAAGTCTATGTTGCAGAAAGTTTTAGTCCAAGTTTTGGAAGAAGCTGGTTATACCAGAGAATCCTGTTTGATGTTGGATGATTTCATCAAGGTATTTTCATCATTAATGATTCTGAATATTAGAGCATGAAAAATAAATGCAAATTATACACTCTTTTATGCGTCCAAGGTATTTGGAGATCACGGCATAAACATGGAGGTTGAAGTGCCAGTCGACTGATTCGAGGCTTTCGAAATCGAACAAAGCTTCGAAAGCAAGTATTCAGTTTCTGGTGGTAATTTTATAGGAATTGAAATATGATGTTGTGTTTGGAGAATTTCGGAAAATACGTGTAATAGTGGGATAATATTTTGTTTATATGTGTGATGAAGTTTTATCACGGAATATATGTGCCAAATGACAAAAAAAATCTTTAATAATATTTTGGTTAATTGCGTTATGTTGCGGTCGATTGCGTTATTTTGCAGAATTTAAAATTAACTGCGATATATAGCGGTTATATTTTGTAAAAGATTTTTTTTTATCTTTTGGCATACTTTCTAGAATTCCCCATTTCTTTTTCGATTGAATATAATCCATTACTCGAACGGACGAAGTTAGATCTTGTGCCATAAATTACATAAACAGTATTAATATTCTCTTTTTAAGTCGGTTATGTATGACCACAAAAGTTCAACATGGCAAAGCCAAAAAGTCGCAATAGTTTGATGGATTAAAATTGTCAAGAGGCTACAATACACTAAATGGATTAATTATTAATGCACATGACACGATTTGCATTGAATTATAAAGAGAAATACGTTGGTCATGGAGCTACGTGATTGGGATTAGTCACACTGTATCGAGTCAGTTTCAAGTTTTAACCATGGCAAATAACATAGTTGTTAAATCAGAATTAGGGACATGACTTACCAATAACCATCAAAACACAAGAAACATGAAACTTGGACAAAAAAAGAGGTTTGTAAACTGATTCTCGAGGTTCATAATCATAGCGTAGTAATATTAAGAATGAAGCTACCTAGAATAAGAGGTCCACTAACAAAACATCAAACAAAAAAAAGGACGCAAAAGTAAAATCCAAAAAGCCTCTTTTTTTCTTCCCACCCCACTCCTCGGAGGACCAAAAATACAACAAAACAGATTTTGATTGTAAAAAACAAAAAAGGGGGTTTCTCATTACCATCATCAATTTCCTCCGAAGATCTTGAAAAGAAGACCTCCATGGGTGGCGAAGAACGGAGCGAAGACGAGAGACTCGACGGCCATGAGCTTGATGAGAATGTTGAGCGACGGTCCAGACGTGTCTTTCAGCGGGTCTCCGATGGTGTCTCCGATCACCGCCGCCTTGTGGGGCTCCGATCCCTTGGGCCCCAAAGTCCTAGCATGCTCCGACGCACCGGCCTGGCAAAAACCCCACCTCAGAAAAGTCAACCCCCACAAAAAAGAAACATTATCTACCTCAAATAAGTCAACCCCCACCGAAAATAAACAATCTTTACCTCGAAAAAGTCAACCCCCAGAAAAGAAAAAGAAACAATTTTTACCCAAAGGTCGACCCCCACACCAAAGAGAAACAACATTTTCCTCCAAAAAGTCAACCCCACCAAAAAAGAAACAATCTTTACCTCAAATAAGCAATAACCTCCACCAAAATAAAAAAAACAACCTTCACCTCAAAAAACTCAACCCCCACCACAA